>CM066042.1:177359559-187359559 GCA_033557465.1 Ichthyophis bannanicus
GGTGATCAGTGGGCTAAGAGACTAGTAGATAGGGGTTTAGTATGCTGTGGGCGGACGACACTTGTGTGTATATGAGAGATCCTTTAGCCTACCGCACATCACCCTGCTTTACGAGACACTTCGGAAAGGGGGGTTTCACAGATAATCCCTTCGTTCATTAAAGATATGGGCTACCGGTAGGACTACATGATCCTACGGGTTAGGAATGTGGGAATCTGGTAGGCCGTCGGTAGTAGCACAGAGTACTCGCCTCTCGTGAGAATCCCTGTAATGCATTTGCAAAGCGAGCTTCAAGAACGTAGCATATCCTCCCTGGTGCTATCAATAAAGCCTATGTTTTTAGAGCGAGATATTACGTAGATCAAGGGCAAGCGTATTTCACTTGGACCACATGGTACTAAAAGAAAAAAGGCCAGGTATATACAGTTGGCCTCTGTCCCTTGAAGTTTATTTAACCTTTTGGTGTCTCAACAAAGATTTAGATAGAGACCTTAAGAAATAAATGGCACTTGATTACAATCCATTCCAGGGGTTTTTACGGAAAAATAAATGTTTAATGGCTCGCACCATAGAAGAATTGCTAATTGCTTCGGGAATCTCCTCGCGTTCTCTTGCTGGACTTCTTACGGGAGAGAAAACCCCTCTCAAATCTATAAGGGTCAAATATCAGTGTGGGCACTGTTCGGTTTGGTATAACATTCCCTTGTCCGGCGGTCCCGAAAGTTTTTTAGGGCATCCCACCACTCCAGAAAAACACATTACTTCATAGCTGGTCACTGCAATTGTTCCACCACAAATGTCCAATATATGTTATGTACATGTCCATGGGCAAGCTGCGGTAACTCGTAAAGGACACCCAACGTATTCTAATGAACTGGTCAGGATCGTTGAAGCACAATAGGGTACATCATCTAAAGAAATTTAACTAGTAAATAAACCACTTGTCTCAGCCCATTAGTCTCCTGGGGGATTGAGAAGAATCACTTCATCTCGACTCGTACGTTTGATTTTTTGTCGCTGTATCAGAAGGGATCATGCACCATATTGGAGGTTGGTGGTACAATTAGAACTTCGTGTCCAATCTTCGCCTCGAGTGTTTTAATCAGGCCTTCTTAGCGAGAGGATCTAGTCCGCGTGGGCTCACTCCCCTGTACGAGAGGGTCGTCTCATCCGGGTGGGGGGCGGTGGGGGTTGGTGTGTGGTTGGCCTGAAGCATAAGAGGGATTAATTGCCTACCATTTAGCTCGGGCTGCACAGTAGGTACGAGCCCCCCTCGTCCCCCCCCCCTCCCGCCCCCCCGCCCCCCCCCCACCCCGCCCCACCCCGACCCCCCCCCACACTCCTCCCTTTATCCCTTTCCCCTCTCCTTCTTCCCCCCCCTTTTCTCTTCCCCTTCCCTTCCCCCCCCCCCGCCCTCCCCCCCCTTTTCTTCCGTTTCTTCCTTTCCTTCCTTCCTCCCCCCCCGCCTCCTCCCCTCCCTTCCACGCCTCCCCTTTCCCGTCCTCCCTCCTCCCCTGCTTGTCCCCTCGGCGTCCCTTTCCCTCTATTTCACCTCCCTCCCACCACAAACCCTAAACCCCCCCCACCCCCACCCCCCGCCCTCCCCCACCTCCCCCCTCCCTTTTCCACAACCATCTTCCCTCCCCCCCCCCGGTTCTGCATAGTATCCCTATCTCATACAGTTAAATAGTTTATCTTTATTCTTGATTGGCATCATACTTGTTTGTGGAGCGTTGCTATAACTTTAGATCGTTGAGTGGATGGATCATGCCCCTTATTTTTGTTCTTCTATGTTCATTCTTTCTAAAAACTTCAGTCTCTTTCGCTTGTCATACTTCCCGCGTGCGGTTCATCGGTTCTCTTTTTTTATTTGCCTCAGGGTGGTAGCGTCGTTGCTTACTACTTCTTTGAGAATCTCCGTTTCCTGGGGTATCCCCGTCTCAAAGTGAAATAGAGTCTCGGCGTTGCTACCGATGGTATTGGAGCGCGTTGTATATGTTTTTGAGTTTGGGATCCTCTTAGTGTTGTACAAGTAAGCTCTCTTGGACTATTATGTATGTTCTTTGACATGTTTGGCATTTGGGTCTATGGGTTTTTGTAAACTGTATTATAAATTAGGCCAAGTTATCAGCCGAGGTTCCTTGATAGGGTTGTTTATATAATAACAACCTTCAGGCTGTATTTAAGAATAGTTCCTCTCACGTCTCCTCCCCTTCCTCCTCGGCCTCTCTTTCTTCCCCCGCGCCCCCCTCGGATCGCCCTCCCCTAGCTCCCCCCTCTCCCCTTCTTCCCTTGTCCTCCCCCTTCCGCGCACCACGCCTAATGAAAACTCCCCTTCCTCTTCTCCCCTTTCCCCCCCTTTCCCTTCTTCCCCCCCCCTCCTCCCACTTATTCCCCGGTGTTTATTTTTAATATTTTTATCATAACACAAAAAATAAAAAAAAATTGTAGCCATGCAGCTACCTTTCTTATATACTGGTTTTTGGAGCTTGTATCGTCATGCTGTCGCTCCTTTTTCTAATGCACATGTTTTTTTAAAAATGACTCCGTCCTTATTTTATAATACCCTCCCTTTCTTTTTGCGCACGGTTCTCCTTACTGGCAGTTCGTGTTGGTTCTTTTTCATTAGCATTTAAACTCTTGTATCTTCATCTCAAGTCACTAGAAATCACCGGTGCCCTTTGATTGTGTGCGTTTCTTTTTTTTACTTTCTTTTACTTCTTCTCTGTTCCTCCTTCCTTCATATTTTTGTTTCAGGTGTTTTTCTTATCACGGTTTATTCCCTGCCGTGCCCGCCTGTGCTTCCTGCTCCTTCGCCTTTCCGTTCTGGTTCTTAAAAAAAAAAAAAAAATTTTTGTTGTGGCAGTTCTCGCTTTATTAAAGTTCAAATTAGGTTTGCCTTTTCCCCGCAGTGCGTACCTTCTAGTTCAGCGTTCACCTGGACCTTTCCTGCACCCGAAGTTTTGACGTTGTATTAACACATTGATGTCATTTTTAAGGTTTTTTTCGGTTTATGCGCCTGAGACTCGGATTGGATAACGTGGCACAAGGAATACACTGGATGTTGTTAAGGCAAGAAAGATTTTAGTGTGTTTATGATTCTATTTTGGTTTGTTTTTGCACATCTTTCGGTTCCCCTTTTTTTTGATTTTTATTAGGTTCCACTATGTCATTATGGTGTTCAATGCGGTCTCATTAGTTTCAACAACCGATGGGAGGTTGTCTTGTTTGTTTTTATATAAGATTTTTGTAGAGAACCCTCTCTCGTGTTTACATATTCTATATACTATGCCTTTATGTTGGTTCTTATTCTTTTAATCGTTATATTATTCATGATCGTTTATGTTTATGCTCATGAGTTTTTAGTGGGGATAACATCCAAAGTCTTCTATATTTTAATTATTCATGATCGTTTATGTTTATGCTCATGAGTTTTTAGTGGGGATAACATCCAAAGTCTTCTATATTTTAAAATAAATGAATCCATTTACTCATTTTTAGGGCAATATTCATGACCTTTAATAATTTAAAACAATATAATTATGTTACGCTTATTGAGTTTCTTGTTTTGGCACAGGTCATGTTTACGTTCATGGTCTTTTAATATGTACAGCTTTTTTAAAATTTTCTAACAATTTGTCATATTTAATTTTTTATATTAAAAATAAAGTAATATATTTATATTTGTGTGGGTATAACATTCACTTTTTAAAATTAGAGAATATAATTTATTTTCTAAGGGCAAATTTTATAACTATAGAAATAAGCCCCCCCTACCCCCCTTTTTTTGATTATTTTATGCTCATGAGTTTTTTAATAGGGATAGTATTAAAATACCATTTTATGAGAGTTAGACTTATAGGTTTTTTAGACATATATTTAAATCAATGTATATTGAGCCCTCATTAAGATGATTTCATTTTACTCAATCAGAGTATGGGTTTAGCACTGGTTATATTTATCATTATGAATTCTAAAAGAGGGACAGTACGTTTAGATTTTAAAATAAAGATACACAATTTATATGTAAATGGGGGTAACAGCCATGATTTCTTGATAATTTATAACTATGTAAACACACTTATAATTTTATTATTTTTTTCTATTGTAAAATATTGTTTTAAATAACTAACATTAATTCCATTCTTTTATATAGCATATGGGTCACAGGTTTATAACTACTATTTTTATTACCACTATTTTATTTATTTTTTCTAGAAGCTATTCTGATATTAATATCTGCCAGTTTTTTATCGATCCTGGTGAAGTTTTTGTACTTCACACCCACAGGTAATATCCACCTTTATAGTATGGGATTTTATTAGCATTTACACAATTGGTTTTAGATGGGTCCTCCTCTTCCAGTCTCCTCATCCCTTCTTGTTTCGCAATGAATTACAGTTGTGTTTTATATTCTTTGTGTAATTGTGCATAGCATGTTATACTTATAAATGTTTTAGTCATTTTATCATTTTTTGTATTCCAATTAGTGTTCATATTTTTAATTATTTATTTATTTATATTATACATATTTTTATATTTAATTATATATGTGTATATAAATGAATTTTCTGTGTTATTTTATTTATGGAGTTGTTGGCTAATCGAATACGTTAGATACATCTAGATCATATATGGTTTTTATGATTTTTATTAAGGTTTTTAAGATATTTGGTTACTGATATGGTCCAATTTGGCCTTTATGCTTATATTATATATTAATGTTTATAATTTTATTTTTATTAGTAATTTCATTTTTAATTTTCCAATTTTTTATATGTCTATTGTTCTTTTGTTTTGATTTTATTAATTTATATATTTGTTTTTTAGTGTGCCTGGATAGCCCCTGATGAAGTAATTACGAAACACGGCCTGTGTTGGGTTTTGGCCACCCCTTGGTTTAATAAAATTTTTTAAGGTTATTGGGTGTGTATCTGCCGCTTCTTTTTTTTGCTCCTCACCGACACACATGACTGCTGTCTCCAATGCCTTGGGCCTGACCATGATCCGAAGGTCTGTGGCCCATGTGGGAAGATGTCCTCTAAGGTACTTCGAAGTAGGCAGCAGCAGCGTGAAAGGATTTTCTCGGAGTTCGCATCCCCCTGGATCCGGACTTCCTCAGAAGCCTCGACGTCTCAGGAGCTGTCTGAACCCGAGCACTGTCGGGGGTCTTCTGAGCAGGGGTCTCCCTCCCGGGAACACCGGAGGAAGAAGAAACCCATGAGAGCAGTGTCGTCGGATGCCTCCGATCGTCCTGTGCCCTTGAAGACCAGGTCGCAGAGTCCTGACCGCTGCCCTGGGTCCTTGGAGCCGGAGCAGCCTGCAAAGATACCTCGCACGGAGCTGGAGACACCAAGGAGGGTAAGTGCTGTTGTCCTTGTGGATTCCCCTCCAGGAGAGCCGGCGTTGAGGCCCGAGCCGGAGGCTGCAGAGTCTTCTGAGCTCGGTCTCAGGATGACGGCCCTGGAGCGCAGCATGTCTGCCTTCATGGAGCAGCAGCGGGTGCCGATAGCCGGTTTCACTGGTCCATCCGCCCCAACCACCAGGACCTCGAGGTCCAAGTCAACCCCGGAGGCCGAGCCGATCATCGAGACTCTTTGGACTCGAGTTGATTCTCGGCCAAGGTCTCCCTTGACCTCCTGCTTGGGACCGAGGTCATCCACGCTGGTGCTCTCGGCGTCGGGGCAGTCGGGGCTGAAGCCCTCGCGGCCATAGCCACTCGATCCCTCCTTGGAGGGATCGGCATGGGAGACGGAAGATGAAGAGTCCCCAGACACCCATCGGACCCGGTATGTCCCATCGGTCTCACCAGGTTCGGAGCCTCGGAGAAGGTCCTCTCTGCAGAATACCCGGTTCTCGGACTTCATCAGGGACATGGCCAAGGCTTTGGCATTCCTGGCAGATACCGAGGAGGAGCCTCGAGCTGAAGAGCTCGAGGCTCTCCAGTATGACTTTCCCCCGAGGGAAGCCCTTACTGTGCCACTTCCTCCGATGCTGGAACGGCTGATGCTCCGCATGTGGGAGTCACTGGCCTCGATGCCGGTGCTCAGCAAGCGGGTTGATTCCATCTATCGAGTCCACAAGAGCCCTGAGTTCCAAAAGGCACAGCTGCCGCACAACTCCATGGTTGTGGAATCGGCCATGCACAGGCTCAAGAGCCAAAAACCTCACTCCTCGGTGCCTCCTGGCCGGGAGGCCTGGTACCTGGACGCCCTCGGCAGAAAATGCTTCCAGGGCTCGATGCTGTCATGCCGTGTCTAAACCTACCAGCTGTACATGGGCATGTACTTTGAAGGACCTGGCAAAAGAGATTGCCGGGTTCTCATCTGGCCTCTCCGAGGCACCCTTGCAGCACTTCAATGCCTTGTCCACCGGGATTCGGGAGTGCTCGAAGTTCATATCTCGAGCGCCCTATGACGGCTTCAAGGCTTCGGCCCGAGTAGCAGCGGCCGGCATCGGTGCACGCCGCCAGACCTGGCTAATGTCGTCAGATCTGGAGCCATGGGTTCAGGACAAGTTGGTCAATATCCCTTGCTGAGGTGACAACCTCTTTGGCAAACCCGTGACTGAGAAGGCTGCTGAGCTCGAGTCAGAGTACTTGACCCGGACAAGACTCTCAAAGAAGACTTCTGCCCCTTCTAAGAAGAAGGGCTCGGTTAAAAGCCCTTTTTCCCGAGGAAAGGTACTGCTTGCCGCAACTACCCCACTTACCAGGCCACCCCAGCTCCTCAACAGGGGCAGCAGGCCAAGGGACAGGAGCATGGCCCGCGTAAGCAGAAGACCCCCCCAGGCCCCGGCTCCTACCCAGCCAGGAGAGGGGTTTTTGACTCCCAAGGCATGTGTCTCTCTTCCGCCAGTGGTAAGGCCTTGCACAGGAGGCAGGCTAACCCTGTACGCCCACAGGTGGCCAGCCATCACCTCGGATATCTGGGTCCTGCAAATAGTCCAAAGGGGCTATTTGCTTCACTTCAGCCAGATACCACCCTCCTTCTTTCCAGGAGAGCCTCTCAGACCCCTCTTCACAGGGACCTCCTCTTGCAGGAGTTGGCAGGTCTTCTAGAGGATCAGGTGGTGGAACCGGTGCCCCACCACCTGCAGGCAAGGGCTTCTACTCCAGGTATTTTCTCATACCAAAGAGAACAGGAGGCCTGAGACCCATCCTCGACCTAAGAAACTTAAACAAGTTCCTGGTGAGGGAAAAGTTCAAGATGCTTTCCCTTGGAATGTTGCTGCCTTACCTCCACCAGGGAGACTGGCTATGCTCCTTAGACCTGAAGGATGCCTATACACACACCCTCATACACCCAGACCACAGACAGTATCTGAGATTTGTAGTGGGAGGAAAACATTTCCAATACAGGGTTCTACCCTTTGGCCTGGCCTCTGCTCCCAGGGTGTTTACAAAATGCCTGGCTGTAGTGGCGGCCTTCCTTAGAAGTCAAGGAATTTTTGTCTTTCCTTACCTGGACGACTGGCTCATCAGGGGCCAGTCGCCTCAGGAGGCCCAACAGGCCACTTCTCGCACTATCAACCTGTTGCAACGTCTAGACCAGCGATGGCGAACCTATGGCACGCGTGCCAGCTGTGGCACGCGAAGGCCTTGCAGCTGGCACGCGGGAAGGTCAACATTAAAAAAAAAAAAAAAAGCTGCCCGCTGCCGCCGCGGCGGCATGGAGTGTCCCGCGGGGCTCCCTCTGCCCGGCGGGACTCTCCCGGCGCTGCTCAGCCCCTCTCTGCCAGCTTGCAGAGACGCGAAGGGAGAGAGAGTCTCCCTCGCGTCTCTCTTAAGCCCGCAGGGGCAGATGGGAAATTTCCCATCAGCCCCTGCGTGCTTAACAGAGACGCGAGGGAGACTCTCTCTCCCTTCGCGTCTCTGCAAGCCGGCAGAGAGGGGCTGAGCAGCGCCGGGAGAGTCCCGCCGGGCAGAGTGAGCCCCGCGGGACACTACATGCCGCGGCGGCGGCAGCGGGCAGCTTTTTTTTTTTTTTTTATTGCCATGAGCCGAGGGAGGGGGGTTAAGACTGGCAATGGGCTAGGGAGGGAGAGAGGGGGGTTAAGACTGGCAATGGGCTAGGGAGGGAGGGGGGTTGAGACTGGCAATGGGCTAGGGAGGGAGGGAGGGGGTTGAGACTGGCAATGGGCTAGGGAGGGAGGGGGGTTGAGACTGGCAATGGGCTAGGGAGGGAGGGAGGGAGGGGGTTGAGACTGGCAATGGGCTAGGGAGGGAGGGAGGGGGTTGAGACTGGCAATGGGCTAGGGAGGGAGGGAGGGAGGTTAAGACTGGCAATGGGCTAGGGAGGGGGGGAAGGGGGGTTGAGACTGGCAATGGGCTAGGGAGGGAGGGAGGGAGGGGGGTTGAGACTGGCAATGGGCTAGGGAGGGAGGGAGGGAGGGGGGTTGAGACTGGCAATGGGCTAGGGAGGGGGGGTTAAGACTGGCAGTGGGCTGGGGAGGGGGGTTAAGACGCAGTGGGCTATGGGGGGGAGTTAAGACTAGCAATGGGCTGTGGGCTGATGAGGGCTGGCAATGGGCTATGAGCTGATGAGGGCTGTCTGGAAATGGGGTGATGGGGGGGTTAGGACTGGTAATGGGCTATGGGGGGGGGTTAAGACTGGTAGTGGGCTGATGGGGGGGTTAGGACTGGTAATGGGCTATGGGGGGTTAAGACTGGTAGTGGGCTGATGGGGGTGTAGGACTGATAATGGGTTATGGGGGGGGCTAGGACAGGAAATGGGCTGATGGGGAGGGGTTAGGACTTGAGGTGGGCTGATGTGGTTAGGACTGGCAATGGGCTGTGGGCTGATGGGGGGGGTTAGGACTGGCAATGGGCTATGGGGGGCTGACTGGAAATGGGCTGATGGGGGGTTAGGACTGGTAAAGGGTTATAGGGGGGGGCTTAAACTGAAAATGGGGTGATGGGGGTTAGGACTGGAAGTTGATTGACGGGGGGCTAGGACTGGTAATGGGTTGGGGTGTTGCTAGGACTGGAAATGGGCTGAGTGGAAGGGGAGGCTTGAACTGCAAATAGCTGATGGGGAGGGGGCTTGGAATGGAAATGGGCTGTGAGGGAAGGGAGCTAGGACTGAAAATGGGCTGATGGAACAGCTAGGATAGGACTGGAAATGGGCTGTTGGGGGGAGCTAAGATTGAAAATGGGCTGTGGTGGGGGCTTGAATTGAAATGGACTCATGGAGGGGCTAGAACTGGAAGTAGGCTCATGGGGGGGCTTGGACTGGAATTGGGCTGAGTGGAGGGGAGCTATGATTTGACATGGGCTGATGGTGGGGCTAGGATTGAAAATGAGCTGATGAAGGGACTTGGACTGGAAATGGGCTGATGCAGGGACTAGAAGGGAATGGATGCTGGGTGAGACTGGAACTAGAAGGGAGCTGATGTTGGGGGAGGATTAGAATGGGATGGGGCTGGGAGAGTAAAATGGAGAGGGGAAAAATATTTTGTGTAGGAGGGATGAAAAATCTACAATTGGCCAGGTATTGGGAGAGTAATTGGGGATTGAGGATGGAGGGGTAAAATTTGTGTGGATGAAATAGGAATGAGGAAAGAGCAAAAGGAGAAAGATTAGTATGTTAAAGCAGATGTAGAGAGAGAGAGAGAGAGAGAATGGAAAAAAAACTAGAAGAGAGAAGAAAGGACAAATGGACAGCAGACGATGGAGAGTTAGCAGAAAACATGAAGAAACCAGAAGAAGGTGGCTGGACCAATTGCAACTGAAAAAAAATGCACAAAAGGTAGAAAGATATCTCTTTATTTTGAATTTATTAACTGGAATATGTCAGCTCTGGGAAATGTGCATCATTAACATCTGCGCTTTGTTTGGTACAAGAGGAAATTCCTATTTGACGTTGCCACTTGTTCTCTTTCCCCAGTATTCTCTGAAATGTATTGGTTTAATATTTGCAGTGTTGCCTTTTGATAGGTAGGGTATGGTGCTTTGTGAGTCCTGGTAATGCTGTCAGGATACGGCGGGTTTGCTATGGGTTCTAAATGGGCAGCGTTTGTAGTAGTTCCTAATGTGCCTGGCGGTTGGCACTGGATTATAGTAATGTAGAAATCTTTTAGTCTTTCTTTATCCATACACTCATTAAGAGACATGTTTACTAAAAGTTAGTGTATGGTAACATTATGCAAATATTTATGCAAATAAGACCACTTATGCAAATGACGTGCTGGCACTTTGAGGAAATTCTTTGGTTTTGTGCGGCAGTTTGGGCACTCGGGCTCAAAAAGGTTAGCCATCACTGGTCTAGACTTTGTCATAAACCATGCAAAGTCTACTTTGCTCCCCACTTAAAACTTAGAGTTCATAGGAGCAAGACTGGACACCATTCAGGCGAAGGCTTACCTGCCAGAGGACAGGGCAAAGAGGCTGCTAGCACTGGCACAACAGTTCAGGCGCAGGTCTCAGCGAGACACTTCTTACGCCTCCTGGGCCACATGGCCTCCACGGTGCATGTGACCCCAAATGCTCGTCTCCACATGAGAACAGCTCAGGGGTGCCTCAGAGATCAGTGGACACAAGCCATTGGCAGCCTCAGAGACAGGATAACAGTATCCAGGCAACTGGTGAAATCATTGCAGTGGTGGCGTCACCCACCCAACCTGCTCGAGGGAGTGTCTTTTCAGACTTCCTCGCACACAAGAGTGCTAACGACAGATGCCTCTTTGCTGCGCTGGGGAGCCCATTGCCAAGGATCATGCACTCAGGGGTTATGGTCTCCTCAGGAGTCTGCACACCAAATCAACCTCTTATCGCTGTGGGCGATTCGCCTAGCTCTTCCAGCCTTTTGTTATGTCCTCTCACATCAGTCTGTATTGATACAGACGGACAACCAGGTAGCAGTGTTCTACATGAACAAGCAGGGAGGTATGGGGGCTCGTATCCTATGTCAGGAGACACTGCTCCTTTGCCATCAGGCAGGGTATGTCTCTCAAAGCAGTGTACCTGCCTGGTCAGGAGAACTGCCTAGCATTCAAACTAAGCAGGATTCTCCAACCTCACAAATGGCAACTGGATCCGGTGGTGGCCCAGTGGATTTTCCACCGCTGGGGACATCCGTCCATAGATCTATTTGCCAGTCCGCAAAATCACCAGCTGCCCAGATTTTGCTCCAGACAGCCACATCCTCTGAGGGCTGCTGCAGATGCTTTCCTGATCTCCTGGTCAGGGGGCCTCATGTATGCGTTTCCTCCCACGCCTCGGGTGGCCCGGACTCTGTTCAAAATCCTTCGGGACAAGGCCTCTGTCATTCTGGTAGCCCCCAGATGGCCAAGACAGCCTTGGTTCCGCTTCTCCTCCAGCTGGCAGTGGAAACCCCACTCCCACTGGGGACGCAGCCCGACCTCCTGTCCCAGGAGCAGGGCTCTCTTGCACCCCAACCTTAGGTCCCTCAACCTGATGGCATGGCTGCTGAAAGGATAGTGCTGGCTCCTCTCAATGTAGAAGTGTTACTGGCCTCAAGGAGGCAGTCCACTAGGAAATCCTATGCTTTCAAGTGGCGTAGGTTTGAGGTGTGGTATAACCAGCACAATAACAACCCTTTCTCTTGCCTTGTACCAGTGGTGCTGCAGTACCTGCTTCACCTCTCAGAATTAGGTCTCAAGTCTAACTCTGTCAGGGTCCACCTGAGTGCTTTGTCAGCAAACCACTCGCTAGTGGAGGAGCAACCTCTTTCGGCTCACTCCCTGGTGTCCAGATTCCTCAGAGGTCTGCTTCTGCTGAAACCCCCAGTTCGTCCTCCGGCAACTGAGTGGGATTTAAATGTGGTCTTGCAGCAGCTTACTTGCCCACCTTTTGAGCCAATGTCCTCTTGCCATCTGTGCTTTCTCTCCTGGAAGGTGCTCTTCCTGGTGGCACTCACATCAGCCAGACGTGTGAGTGAGCTGCAAGCTCTCGTAACTGATAAACCATACACACGGTTTTATAGGAATAGGGTGGTCATTCACACTCACCCTAAGTTCCTTCCAAAAGTGGCCTCTTCTTTTTACCTCAACCAAGAGGTGATTCTTCCAACCTTCTTTCTTAGGCCGCATTCCAGCCAGGCAGAGGCAATCTTGCATACCCTGGATTGTAGGAGGGCGTTGTCCTTCTACCTGGAGCGTACAAGGGGACATCGAAGAGCTACGCAGCTCTTCGTCTCTTATGACCCCAGTAAGCTGGGGTTACCTGTCTCCAAGCGCACGCTGTCTACCTAGGTGTCAGACTGCATTGCCTGGGCGTACAGGGCGGCCAACCTCCCGTTGCGGGGTCGAGTCACGGCCCACCATGTCAGGGCTAAGGCCACATCAATGGCTCACTTCTGCTCTGTTCTGCTGGCAGACATCTGCCGGGCCGCAACTTGGTCTTCAAGCCAGACTTTTGTGGCCCATTACTGCCTGGATAGGGAGTCCCGACAGGACAGTGCTTTCGGCCAGGCGGTACTGCATAACATATTTGCGGTTTAGGCGACTCCAACCCTCTGACCCTTTGGTGTCAGGCTACTGGGGGGTGTTGCGTTCTCGGCTGAATTCCTATTGCAGCTGCTGCGGCTCTTCTAGAGGGAGTCATTTTTCAGCTATGGGTTCTCAGTAGCCTATAGCTAGGGAGTCCGATATGTGAGGACTGACTTCCTGCTTGTTCCTGGAGAAAGCGTAATTACTCACCTGTAACAGGTGTTCTCCAGGGACAGCAGGAATCAGTCCTCACGACCCTCCCTCCTCCCCTTGGAGTTGCAGTCCTGTTAACTTTTTTTCTATTTTTGCTGTCTGTTTAGCTATGTCATTTGACTGAGCAAGATGGCACCCTCGGGCAGGAAGGGGACCGCGCATGCGCGATGCAATCCCAAAGGCTTTCTTTGAAAGCTGGGGAATTGCTCCACATGAGGGCTCCGTTGGCGCCGACATCACCCATATGTGAGGACTGATTCCTGCTGTCCCTGGAGAACACCTGTTACAGGTGAGTAACTACACTTTCCTCTTGCACTAAATAAAAATGCAAAGATGTTAGCGATACACATTTCCCAGACCTGACATTCCAGTTAATAAATTCAAAATAAAAAGTATTTTTCTTCCTTTTGTTTGGACATTTTATTTTTCAGTTGCAATTGCTCCAGTCACTTTCTTCTGGTTTCTTCGTGTCTTCTGTGAACTGTCCATTTGTCCTTTCTTCTCTTTTGTAGATTTTTTCCATTCTCTATATCTGCTTTAACATACTGATCTTTCTCCTTTTGCTCTTTCCCCCATTTCTTTCTTTATTCCTTTATCATCCACTCAAGTTTCACCCTTCCATTCTCGATCCCCACTTACTCTCCCAATACCCAGCCAATCATGGATTTTTCTTCCCTCCCACACAAAATATCTTCTCTGGGAACAAGCAGGAAGTCAGCCCTGAGGGAGTGGTTAACATCAGGAAAGATCTACAAAAGCTGGAAGAATGGTCTAATGCTTGCCAATTAAGATGTAATGCAAAGAAGTGCAGTGTCGTGCACTTGGGTAGCAGAAATCCAAGGGAAATGTACACGATAGGGGGCGAGAGGTTGGTGTGCACGCATCAGGAGAAAGACCTTGGTGTGATTATTTCTGTAGATCTCAAAGCGGCAAAACAGTGTGACAAGGCAGTGGCAAAAGCCAGGAGGATGTTGGGCTGCATACAAAGAGGAATTACCACAGAAAGGAAGAGGTACTAATGCCACTGAGAAGTCACTGGTGAGGCCTCACTTTGAATACTGTGTTTGGTTTTGGAGACCATATCTTGCAAAGGATGTAAAAAGAATGGAAACTGTTCAGAGGAAGGCAACCAAAATTATTTGGAGCCTGCGTCAGAAGCCTTATCAGAAGAGACTAGAAGACCTAACTATGTACACTTTGGAGGAGAGGAGGGATAGGGGAGATATGATTCAGACCTTTAAATACTTAAAGAGAAATAATGAACAAACAAACCTCTTCCAAAGACGGGGAAGCTGTAAAACTAGAGGGCATAACATGAAGCTGCAAGGTGGTAAATTGAAAGGCAATATCAGGAAATACTTTTTCACTGAAAGGGTGGTGGATGCTGGGAATGCCCTCCCGATGGAAGTGGTGGGGGCAAACACAGTGACAGAGTTCAAAGTGGCATGGGACAGACACAGTGGATCCCTTTACAGCAACAAGATAAAATCAAAATAAACTGAACCATCTAATTTCTCAACAAATAGTGGTGTCCTACATGAAGCGGTGGGTTCACCCCCAAAGACATGGGGAGGGGTGGCCTGCACAGAGTGGCAGGTGCACCTACTCCTGCCATCTTACTGGGCAGACTAGATGGACCATACTGGTCTTTATCTGCCGTCATTTACTATGTTACTACTGTATGTTACATAAGAGTGACATCGACACCAACAGAGCCTGCGCGGAGCAAATCCCCAGCTTGCAAATAAAGCCTTTGGGAATTGCTATCACGCCTGCGTGGTCCCCTTCCTGCCCAAGGGTGCCATCTTGCTCAGTCTTCTTTTTTCCGCGGAGCCCATCGGATGTAGTCCGCAGTGTCCCAGGAAAAGTTGATTTTTTTTCATCGTGCCTTTTGGCTTCACCGGTCTGACACCGGTACTCTTCCCGCCTCGGCCTCGGTACCTCGGTATCGGGTTGGTCCCTCTGAGTTTTGGTTCACTTTTTCTTTTTGAGGCGTCTTCGCACCCTTTTTTCACTCACTGGCAGCCTGAAGGGTCTTTGACTTTGCTAGGGTCCTTTTTCCCCCAATGGCTACCAGCGGGTTCAAGAAATGCGATCGATACGGGAAAATAATGTCCCTCACCGATACTCAAGACTGTTGCCTCCGGTGCCTCGGCCCAGACCACGACCCGACGGTCTGTGTAAGATGTCCTATAAGGCCTTGAGGAGCCGCCAGCAGCAGCATGACAAGATTTTTCCTGATCTCCCCAGGCCTCCAAGAGCCAGGACCTCGTCTGAGGCTTCCATGTCTCGGGAGGAGCACTCCAATCCCGAGCGTCGTTGAGGTTAGAGTGGAGGTCTCCCTCGAGGGAACATAAGAGAAGGAAGATACCCTGGAAGGTGGCATCTCTGGATGGTTCCAAACAGCCAGGCTCCTCTCGGAGCCGGTCGCGGAGCCCCGAGTGCCTGCTCGGGGCGTCGGAGAAGGAGCGCCCGACCAAAGTTCCTCGTACGGAAACGGATCAGCCTAGGCAAGTACTGACTGTCCTTGTTGAGGACTCCCCTCTGGGGGAACTGGCTGCGGGGCCGAGCTGGTCGGCACCCGAGCTGGAGGCTGCGGAGTCTCCCGGACTGGAATCCAGGATGGTGGCTTTGGAGCACAGGTTTACTGCCTTCATCGAACAGCAGCAGGCGCTGATGTCCTGCATGTCCAGTTCCTCCAACCACTGGGCTCTCGATGTCGAAGTCGACCCCGGAGGCCAAGCCGATCCTTGAGACCTTCCGGGCTTGATTCGATCCTTGGCCGAGGTTACACTCAGCTTCCCACTCGTCGGGGCTGAGGTCATCGCCGCCGAGACTGCAAGCGTCGGGGCAGACAGCGCCCCACGAGTCCTCCTCGGAGTCTTCTGCCTGGGAGACTGAGGACGAGGAGTCCCCGGACACCCAACGGCATCGGGATATCCCTTCTGATTCCCCGGTATCTGAACATCGGAGAAGGTCCCCACTGGAGGATATGGGTTTTTTGGACTTCGTGCAGGATATGTCCAAGGCTTTGGCTTTCCCCATGGAGTCCGAGGAGGATCCTCGAGCCAAGCTCGAGATCCTCCAGTATGAGGCTCCCCTTTAGGAAGTCCTCAAGGTACCCATCCCGCGGATCCTGGAACAACTTATGCTCCGCATTTGGGAGACGCCGGCATCAACACCGGTAATCAGGAAATGGCTCGACTCAATGTATCAAGTCCGCCAGAGCCCTGGGTTCCAAAAATCGCAACTGCCGCACAACATCATGGTTGTGGAGTCGGCCATGCGTCGGCTGAAGAGTCAGAAGACACACTCCTTGGTGCCACCCGGTAGGGAGGCCTGCATCTTGTATGCCCTCAGCAGGAAATGTTTCCAGGGCACGATGCTGAATTGTTGGATCCAGGCGTACCAGCTGTACATGGGCATGTACCTGAGAGACCTGGCGAAGGAAATCGCCGGGTTCTCGGCTGGTCTCTCCGATGAGCCTTTGCAGCGCTTCAAGGGCCTGTCCAAAGCTGTCCGTGAATGCTCCAAGTTTGTCTCGGGCGGCCTATGACAGGTTCGAGTCGGTGGCCCGGGTAGCTGCGGCGGGCATCGGTGCACGCTGCCAAGCTTGGCTGCAGTCCTCTGACCTCGAGCAATGGGTTCAGGACAAGTTGGTCAATGTCCCATGCCAAGGGGAGAATCTCTTCGGCAAACCCATGACCGACAAGGCTGTAGAGCTGGAGACCGAGTTCATGACGAGGACACTGCTCTCTCAGAAGATCTCTGCCCCTTCTCGTAAGAAGGGCTCGAATAAATCCCTTTTACCCGAGGAAGTCCACTGCTTACCGAAACTACCCCCCTTGCTCCCCAGCTCCCTCACAGGGGCAACAGGCCAAGGGACAGGGGCATGGCCCGCGTAAGCCGAATGCCCCCAAACCCGAGGCTCCGGCTCCATCCCAGCCTGGTGTGGGTTTTTTACTCCTGCAGCACGACTCCTCTTCCAGTTGGAGCTGGGCAGCCCACAGGAGGTTGACTTGTCTTGTATGCCCACAGGTGGGGAACCATCAGCACCGATTCCTGGGCCTTACAAGTGGTCAGGGAGGGATACCTCCTCCATCTAGCCCAAGTGCCTCCACACTATTTCCCAGGAGAGCCTATCAGGTCTCCCCTTCACCGGGATGATCTTCTGAAGGAGTTGTCAGGTCTCCTCGAGGATCAGGTGGTGGAACTGATGCCCTACCACCTCAAGGGCAAGGGGTTCTACTCCAGGTACTTCCTTGTGCCAAAGAAGACAGGGGACCTAAGGCCCATCCTTGACTTGCGCAACCTCAGCAAATTCCTGGTGAGGGAGAAGTTCAAGATGCTCTCCCTTAGTATATTGCTGCCTTACCTCTGCCAGGGAGACTGGCTGTGCTCCTTGGACTTAAAGGATGCTTACACTCACTTCCTAATCCACCCAAGCCGCAGGCAATACCTACACTTTGCGGTAGGGGGCAATCATTACCAATACAGGGTGCCCTTTGGCCTTTCCTCGGTCCCCAGATTATTCACAAAGTGCCTGGCTGTAGTTACCGCCTTTCTCAGGCTTCAAGGGATCTTTGTCTTCCCCTATCTCGACGACTGGCTCATCAGGGGCACTTCAGCCCCGAGGTGCAGCAAACCACAACTCGCACCACTCAGGTCCTGCAACACTTGGGGTTTGTTATCAACTATCCCAAGTCCAACCTTTGCCTGGTTCAAGAGCTGGAATTCATTGGGGCAAGGATCAACACCCTTTAGTCAAAGGCCTTCCTGCCTGCAGAAAGGGCAAGCAGACTCATGGCCCTAGCTGAGGACATAAAGCACTGTTCCTCGGTGCCAGCAAGGCATCTGCTGCGCCTCCTCGGGCACATGGCCTCCACGGTCCATGTCACTCCAGATGCCCGCCTCCACATGCGAACAGCACAGTGGTCCCAGGCCATGGGACACCTCCAGGACAGGGTCAGAGTGACCTGGCGTCTGGTACAGTCCCTAACCTGGTGGCTCTGACACCATCACCTGGAGGCAGGGATGCCCTTCTAGGTCCCTCACCATTTGAGGGTCCTCACCACAGATGCCTCCCTGCTGGGCTGGGGAGCCCATTGCCAGGGGTACCGCATACAGGGGGTTTGGTCCCAGGACGAGAGTGCCCAACAGATCAACCTGTTGGAGTTGCATGCAATCTGTCTCGCCCTGAAGGCTTTCAGGCAGTGCCTGGGCCACAGGTTTGTTCTAATGCAAAGGGACAACCAAATTGTCATGTTCTATGTGAACAAACGGGGGCACAGGGTCCTGTACCCTTTGCCAGTAAGCCCTAGATCTGTGTTCTTACGCAGTCCAGCAGGGGATTCTCCTCAGGGCATTATACCTGCCGGGCCAGGACAACTGACTGGCCAACAGGCTCAGCAGGATGTTCCAGCCGTATGAATGGCAGCTGGTCAGGGTAGTAGCCTGCAGGCTTTTCCAGACCTGGGGGGAACCAGTGATGGGCCTGTTTGCAAGCCCAGACAATCACCAGTTGCCCCGTTTCTGCTCAAGGCAGCAACACCCAGCCAGGGTGGCAGCCGACTCTTTTCTAATCTCATGGTCAGTGGGTCGTCTGTATGCTTTTTCCAAAATCCTTCAAAACAGAGCCTCAGTCATTCTGATAGCCCGACGGTGGCCCAGGCAACTGTGGTTCCCGCTTCTCCTACAACTAGCGGTGGAGACCCCCATTCCTTTGGGATCGTCTCTGTGGCTCCTTTCCCAGGAGGGAGGTTCTCTTTTGCATCCCATCCTTTCGCTGATGGCGTGGCTGCTGAGAGGGTCACTCTCGCCCCGCTCCTCCTTCCAAAGGACGTAGAGGAGGTCTTACTGACTTCGTGCAGAATGTCTTCCAGACGGGCGTACGTCTTTAAGTGGCGCAGTTTTGTGCTTTGGTGCGCTGGGCAAGGGGTAGACCCCTTCTCTTGCCCAGTAGTTGTGGTGTTACAATACCTTCTCCACCTCTCGCAGACGGGGCTCAAATCCAACTCCGTCAGAGTGCATCTCAGTGCCCTAGCAGCGAACCACTACCCTGTGGATGGGAAGCTTCTCTCAGTTCATCCAGTGGTGTCCCAGTTTGTAAAGGGCCTACTCCTGTCGAAGCCCCCGGTTCACCCTCTGGCGACCAAATGGGATCTCATTGTGGTTTTGTGACAGCTCACCCGGCTGCCCTTTGAACCATTGGCCACGTGCCACCTCCGTTATCTCTCCTGGAAGGTGGTTTTCTTGGTTGCACTCACTTCTGCCCGGAGGGTGAGTGAGCTCCAAGCCCTCGTGGCAGAGAGGCCTTGTACCAGGTTCTACAAGAATAGGGTGGTGCTTCGCACGCACCCCAAGTTTCTTCCGAAAGGGGTCTCCTCGTTCCACCTCAATCAGGAGGTGGTTCTTCCTACCTTCTTCCCCAGGCCGCATGCCAGTATGGCAGAGGCGGTTCTCCATACCCTGGTCTGTAAAAGGGTTCTGTCCTTCTACGTTCAGCGTGCTCAGGGTCACCGGAAAGCTTCTTACCTACCTTTTCATTTCCTATGACCCCAGTAAGCTGGGGGAGGTGGTGACCAAGTGTACGCTGTCCACATGGGTGGCGGACTGTATTGCCCAGGCTTATGAGGAGGCGAGGCGTCCACTGGAAGGCTGGGTCACAGCGCACCTTGTCAGGGCTATGGCGGCATCAGTTGCTCACCTGTGCTCGGTTCCTCTGGCAGACATCTGCTGGGCCGCCACCTGGTCTTCAGTCCATACCTTCGCAGCTCATTACTGCCTGGATAGGGCGTCCCAACAGGACAGTGCCTTCGGCCAGACTGTACTCCGTAACCTTTTTGGGGTCTAGGCAACTCCTACCCGCCGACCCTTCTCTGTTCAGGCTACCAGATTGCTACTTCCCTGGTTAGGGTTTTCATTGCAGCTGCTTGTGACTCTCGATGAGGGAGCCTTTTTTGGCTATAGGTTCAGAGTAGCCTGTAGCTGGGGAGTCCCATATGTGAGGACTGACTTCCTGCTTGTTCCCGGAGAAAGCGTAGTCACTCACCTGTACCAGGTGTTCTCCGGGGACAGCAGGAATCAGTCCTCGCAACCCTCCCTCCTCCCCTTGCAGTTGCAGTCCAATTATTTTTCATTTGTTTTGCTGTCTCTTTAGCTATGTCATTTGACTAAGCAAGATGGCACCCTTGGGCAGGAAGGGGACCACACGTGTGGTAGCAATTACCAAAGGCTTTCTTTGAAAGCTGGGGATTTGCTCTGTGCAGGCTCCGTCAGCGTCGATGTCACCCATATGTGAGGACTGATTCCTGCTGTCCCCGGAGAACACCTGGTACAGGTGAGTGACTATGCTTTTTCCCCTCTCCATTCTCATTCCCCATCCCTTCTAATCTTCCCCCAAAATCAGCTCCCTTCTGGGTCTAGACCAACCCAGCATCCACTCCCTTCTAGTCCCATTCCCCCACATCAGCCAATTTCCAGTCCCCGCCCCCATATGCTTCTTTCCAGTCCCCCATCAGCCCTTTTCCACTCCAAGCTCCCCCATCAGCCAATTTCCAATCCTAGCCCCCCCCCATTAGCCCATTTCCAGACCTATTCCAGCTCCCATCAGCCCATTTCCTGTCCAAGCTCCCCATCAGCCCATTTTCAATCCTAGACCCCCATCAGCCCATTTCCAGTCCAGGTTTCCCCCCTCCACCCCCATCAGCTCATTTTCAGTCATAGCCCCCCTCATCAGCCCATTTCCAATCCAAGTTTCCCCCCCATTATCCAATTTCCAGTCCTTGCCCCCCCCCCCCATCAGCCCCTTCCTGGCCTAGCTCCCCCATCTGCCCATTTACAGTCTCAGCTTCCACCTCTCTCAGCCCATTTCCAGTCCTAGTCCCCCCTCATCAGCCCATTTCCAGTACCCCATCAGCCCATTTCCAGTCCAAGTTCCCCCATCATCCAATTTCCAATCCTAGCCCCCGCATCAGCTCATTTCCAGTCCTAGCTGCCATCAGCTCATTTCCAGTTATAGCCCCCCACATCAGCCCATTTCCAGTCCCAGCTCCCTCCCCATCTGCCCATTTCCGGGCCTATTCCAGCTCCCCTTCAGCATTTCCAATCCTAGCCACCCCATCAGTCATTTCCAGTCCAAGCTCCCCCACCCCATCAGCCCATTTCCAGTCCTATTCCAGCCCCCCATCAGCCCATTTCCTGTCCAAGTTCCCCATCATCCAATTTCCAGTCCAAGCTTCCCCCCATCAGCCCATTTCTAGTCCAAGCTTCCCCCCATCAGCCCATTTCCAGTCCCAGCTTACACTCCACTCAGCCCATTTCCGGGCCTATTCCAGCTCCCCTTCCGACCATTTCCAGTCCAAGCTTCCCCCCCCCATCAGCCCATTTCCAGTCATAGCCCAGCCCCCCATCAGTCATGTCCAGTCCTAGCTTCCCCCTCCATCAGCTCATGTCCAGTCCCAGCTTATCAGCCCATTTCGTCCAAGCTTCCCCCCCCCCATCAGCTCATGTCCAGTCCCAGCTTATCAGCCCATTTCGTCCAAGCTTCCCCCCAAGGAGCTCATGTCCAGTCCCAGCTTACCCTCCCATCAGCTCATTTCTTGTCCTAGCCCCCCCATCAGCCCATTTTCAGTCCTATTCCAGCCCCCCTTCATCCAGTTTCCAATCCTAACCTTCCCCCATCAGCTCATTTCCAGTCCTAGCCCCCCCCCCAATCATCCAATTTCCAGTCCTATGCTAGACCCCCTCCTCCCTGCAGAAGAGCCCTGCGGCCGTCTAAGGAGCTTGAGGGAGCCGGGGAAGCCTATGCAAGGCCACGTCTCCCTCTGCACAGCTGCCAGCATGAAGAGTGTTTTTCCTCACGCTGGTGGCTGTTTCTGTGAAGCGCGCTGAATGCCGGGAAAGATTAAAGCCCTAAAAAAACCCTAATCGTGATGGAAAATCTTAACAAATCAAAACACATCCAACAACATACCAAATCCCACAGTGTATACTTTAAAAATTCTTGTTGGAGCCAACCGAGGGAGGGCTGGAAGTGTGTAACCAACCCCCACCAGACGGTAACCTCCTTTTATTTTATTTTTTACCCCAAAAAATAAATTAAACAGTCACTTATCTTCAATAAAAGTTTTATCCTTTCCCAAAAATAATTGCCAAGGATGCACTTTTATTGAAGATAAGTGACTGTTTAATTTATTTTTTGGGGTGAAAAATAAAATAAACGGAGGTTACCGTCTGGTGGGGTTGGTTACACACTTCCAGCCCTCCCTCGGTTGGCTCCGACAAGAATTTTTAAAGTATACACTGTGGGATTTGGTATGTTGGTGGATGTGTTTTGATTTGGGAAAGATTAAAGGGTATTTCCCGGCACTCGTGTGCTTCTCAGAAACAGCCACCAGCGTGAGGGAAAACTCTCTTCACGCTGGCGGCTGTGCAGACGGAGCCGGGGCCTCGCACAGGCTTCCCTGGCTCCCTCTGAAGCCGTCCATTTGTGCAAAAATGAAGTTTGTGCGGGGCCCCTTGAAGTGCGGGGCCCTGTGTGAGCAACATTCTCGCACATTGGTGGGCCGGCTCTGATCTTGACAATCTGTTGTCATTCGAGAAACAGGTTTTAGGAGAAGGAAAGGCTTGCTTTTTAGCCCTTAGGCATATATGCTCAATGCGATCTTCTCAAGAGAAAGCCACATTGCAAACATTTAGTTCATGCTCTCATTGTTAAGTCATTTGGACTGGTAACATTGTACAATAGTCTCAAGTCAGTGTCTTCAGACCATCCAGAACATGGCCATCAAAGTAATTACTTTGGAAAATTAGATCACGTAATTCCATTGCTAAGAGAATCATTGGCTGCCTATAGTCTGCAGGCTCAAAGATATTTAGTATCACTTACATGCTATTCAAATCAGGTCAGCCTGTTTTATTGGATCTTTTGATTCCCTACATTCCAGAGAGATCACTTTCTCAAAATAAGAATCTGTTGAGGACACTGCCTCCATTGATGATACCGTTTGATATTTCACAGCATTCTACCTTCATTTATTTATTTATTTAGGCAGGCTTATATACCGCTTTTCTCTAGGTCAAAGCGGTATACATTCAGGTATGGGATATATTTCCCTTGTCCCCAAAGGACTCGCAATCTACATTTTTGTACCTGAGGCAATGGAGGGTTAAGTGATTACCACATCGTGGAGCTTGATTCCTTGGTATTTGAGGACGGAATCTTCATTTAAAAAATTTAAAATTGGGTTAAAAACCTATTTCTCCAGGAACAAGCAGGAAGTCAGTCCTCACATATGGGTGATGTCAAAGAGAGCCTTTGGGAGATGCCACCACGCATGCATGGTCCCCTTCCCGCCCAAGGTTGCCATCTTTCTCGATCTCCCTTTTTCCGCGGAGCCCTTCGAACATTCGTCTTGTCCCCCTGGAAAAGTTATTTTTTCTAGTGCATTATTGCATTTTCCAGCAGTCACCGGTTTTCCTTCCCTCTTCTCGAGTACTGCGACTCCGGCACCGGACCTTGAGAATCTATTTTTTTCCCTTTTTCTCACTTTGGCGCTTTTGCACCTTTTTCAACCACTGGCCGCAGCGAGAGTCTTCGACCTTGCAGGGGTCCTTCTTGCCCCAATGGTCACTGGTTTCAAAAAATGTGATCGGTGCTCTAAAAACATGTCTCTCCCCAATACTCACGACTGTTGTCTGGGCGCCAATCATGACCCTGAAGACTTTTCCGTTTTCAAAATGGCTGCCGCCGCGCTTCCCGCGCTAATTCATGCGGCCGTGCTTAACAGCTCGACAACGGAGACCATGCTCGTTCGGGGCCTCTACCGCTACTTACCCCCCTGCTCAAAATCCTATTGTGCGGCTAGCCGCTTGCCCAGACTCACCACTTTTACCAAAGGGGATAGAAAAAGGGACCCAGGCCACGTCGGAGCACAGCCGGACCGTGGCTTCAGATACGACACTTCAACAGCACCCGACAGTGCCTGCCTTCTCTGCTCCTCAGCTCTACGGCCCCAGCCTACTACCTGCTCCTCACCTGTTAACGCGGGTTCGGGAGCAGGGAGGCAAAGAAACACTGACAGCCCCGTGATGCTCGTAAGCGTGCCCGGGGACTGAAAGAATAGGCGTGGGGGGGAAGGGGGGGAGGAAACAAACAACGGAAGGGAACCCTTGTCAGCAAGCAAAAGGGAACACCTCCAGCAGCAGCACTCCTCCTGTAAAAACCTTAATTAGGATCTGATCCCATTCAAAATAATAAATCTAAACACTAAATACAAAAGTTAAATCTCTAGCTCTGCTTATTTGTGCTGAGTGAGCCCAGTCCCAGGCTCAGAACGTTCTCCAGCTGCTTGGAGTCTGAAACCTACTGGAGGAGAGGGGCAGTCCTTGCCTATTTATGCAGGTGTCATCAAAGCAATGATGTGTTTCAGTCTCCAAAGCTGCGGGAGGAGATTCTCAACTCAATGGTTCCGGGACTGGACTAGAGAGACGGCAAGGAATGAGTATTAGAGAGCGAGGTAAAGTGGAGATAGTACGGCGGAAGCAAGGGTGGGATTGCCTTAAAGAGAGGGGGCAGGTTGAATGCGGGGGATGGTGTGGAGAAGCTCAAGAGCAGGTGCTAGGGTAGGGGGCAGAATGGAGGGAGAAGTGAGGAAGGTGGAGAGGGGGGCTGGGTAAGTGCGGGGGATTGTGTGGAGAGGCTCAAAAGCAGATGCTAGGCTAGGGGGAGAGTGAAGGGAGAAGTGAGGAAGGTAGATGCTAGGTTAGGGGAAAGAGTGGAGGGAGAAGTGAGGAGGTTGGGGGGGGGGGAGGAGGGAGGGTGTTGATACTGGGTAGCAGTTCTAGGCAATAATGGGTAGCATTCCAAGCAACACTGGGTAGCAGCTCTAAGCAACACTGGGTAGCAGTTCAAGGCAATAATGGGTAGCAGTTCTACGCAACAATGGGTAGCAGTTCTAAGCAACAGTGGGTAGCAGTTCTGTGCAGCAATGGGTAGCAGTTCAGAGTAGTACTGGGTAGCAGTTCTGCTGGGGTGCAGGCAGTGAGCAGCAGTTCTGTGCAAGTACTGGGTAGCAGTTCAGTGCAGGCAGTGGGGAACAGGTCTAGGCAAACAGTGGGTAGCGGTTCATTGCAAACAATGGTTAGCAGCTCTAGGCAGGCAGTAGGTAACAGTACTAAGCAGACAATGGGTAGCAAGTACGAGGTGGATAATGGAAGGAAAGGTCAATGTCAGCAGTGGGCAGCAAGTCAAGGACAGTTGCTTGAAAGAAGGTGGTGTTGGCGAGATGGTTGGGGTCAGGAGAAGTGTGGAGGAGCGATCGTGCCTACCAGGTTCCAGGGCCGGCTCCAGGCAGCCATGATGATTAGGAGGAGCAGGGTTCACGGCTCACACCAGAGCGCTCCCGGGCCCGCGCCAAAGGGCCCTCTAGCGAGGCCCTCAGGCACGGGCCTGCCCGATGGAGCATGCCGCTTTTAAAGGGCTGCTGCCCTTTGATCTATCCAGCGGCGGCGTGCTCTGGCTCCTCCGATGGAGCACGCCGCTTTTAAAGGGCCGCTGCCCTTTGATCTATCCGGCGGCAGCGGCGTGCTCTGAGTATTTTTCTTTAAAAAAATATTCTCCGACCTTTCGGCCTTTAGGAAAGTCATAAAAACTCATTTGTTCCAACTATTCTATGACCACATAATATAGATATGCCTGTCAGCCCCACAGATGTCAACCCCACAGATACAATTTCCCCTACGCTAACCTCTTAGGAACTACTTGTAATTTAGTTCCCCCTGTTACTACCCAAGTTGACCTCCCTGTTCAATGTTAATTATCTAATGTTCCTGTTTTATGTCTGTTCAATGTAAAATGTTTTTATTGTTCATGTTCCACGTAAACTGTGCTAATTTCAAAATAGTGTGGTATATAAAAGTAAATAAATAAAATTAAAAAATTCTCGGCTGGTCTATGGTAGTAAATATGCATCTGATTAACTCCTCTATTTTAGTGATCTTGGTATGCAATAAGATAGAGCTCCAAGTGTAAAACCTTAAATCCCCAAATACCAAAAGTCGCTAACTTTAATTTGTTTTTTGCCTTTGATAAATATTTTCTTTGTCGGATCTTCTTACCATGAAACTAGCATATAAGCCTATTCTCTTACTAGTCTACCTTGTCTATTTTGTTTTATTAATTTTAACGCTTTAAAACCACTGGATCCACTTCATCACTATTTAAATCCAGCATTAGCCACTTGTGCATAGTGCATTCATCAAATGTTCATATTATATGCTCTCATATTCCCTGACATAATGTCATGTTTCAAACTTGAAAACATTTCATAAGTTCTGCATCAGGTAGATTTAACATTGTACTTATCCAACAGATCAGTATTTTCTTCCAACTTCCATGGACTAGTGCACACTTCAGATTTCACAAATGTATGCTGACATAGCGACTCTTGGTATTTGAAGATTTAAGGTTTTACACTTCATGGCTTGGTATAGTCCAAATATGACCTTGATGTTGATTGGCTTGCGTGACAAATCACAGACGCCAGGTGGCCATGACAACTAGAAATTTCCATCTGGCACTTGGGCTTTTTGTGACTTTTTGTTGTGTTACTGCTGGAGCAGGAACTTCCTCTTCTCTGCATGGCTCTGTAATAGTTTGAGCAGCATGGTGCAAGGGCTCAAGCAGTTTTGTGAGACTCCAAGACCAATGTGAAAATTGCAGCATTGCACAGTTCAAAGAGGGTGCAGTTCCTGCTCCCTTGGCAGCTGCTGACAAGGTGAAGATGAGAGGTTCTGAGGAGTCACTAGGTGGGTGAGGAAGTGAGAAGCTGACTGGCTTGTTTGCATAGGGTCTGGAAGAGATGACTGCCTTGCTGGGTGGTGAGGGCTGGCTGCAGTGAACAATTTCAGGGAGGATGGAGATGGTGGGATGAGGAGGGAGACTGGTAGGGAGGAATGTGGATAAGAGAGTGGATCACAGTAGGACAGTGTGGGAGGATAGCAAGGGGTAGCTAACAGGGAAATACTATACCTGACTAGTGTGTCTTGGACTACTAGTGGAAAAGCATGAAATAAATTAAAGCATGATGAGGGAGAGTGACAGAGGCTGCTGGCTGTGTTCTATCATTGGGCTGCAGGGTTGCCTTAAATTCCAAATGTATAGTTTATTTAAGACTTGATATGCCACCCTATCATGACATAACAGGGCAGTTTACAATAAAAATCCAATGTGTGTAAATAAAAACATGGAAATAAAAGCAAGCGATGAGGGAAAAGAAAAAGGGGAGGATTTCAGTAATGGGGTGAAAGGGGAAAAAGGGAGGTAAGGAATGGTTCCGTCTTATTTCCCAGCACCATCCACAGACTAGTAGTCAAATTGCTGGTTGTGGGCACATTCAAAGTAATAAGCCATTAGGCCTTTCTTACATTTTTGGAAGGATAGTTCTTTCCTATTTAATAAGCTTTCTTTTCCTTCAGACAATGAATGGGAAAATAACCTTAGTAAATCAGGCCCTAAAGCAGCTATGGTAACCTAAAAAGAGATGTATTCTCTCCCTCCCTCCTCAACTTTAGTTGGAAACAGCGTGGGGGAGCCACTAGCTCCTAAATACTGAAGAAGATTGGTCAAGACTTTCATACGTGGAAAATGGCTGTTATAAATTTGTGCTGAGGCATACACATGTAAAAAAAAAGCATGCTGAAAGAGAGCACCTACTTTTATGTGATCTATATATGGTCGTTCCTGGGGCTGTACTTTGGGCGGAACAAAGGTAGAGTTGTGTATTGTTTAAGTATGCACATATATCACAAGTACATGCATGAACGCCTTTATACTCACCTTGTAAATTTGTGCAAGATCGTTTGTGCCCTATTAGGGATAGTTCTAAAAGCCTATTATATAAATGCACATAGGCATGCACCTGTTTTATTTTAATTTCATAAAGGTGCCTAACTTTTTTTTTAATGCTTATATTATAAACTCCCTCGTGTATAGAGAGAGAGAAATAATGGTGTTTGGTTGTCTCTTTTTTTAGGGTTTTACTTACGTGGCTCCATCTGTACTTGAAAGTGTAAAGGAGAAGTTTTCATTTGAACCAAAAATTCGTTCACCACGCAGATTCATTGGCAGCCCAAGGACACCTGTCAGGTATTGTCAGAGCTAGTGCTTTCTGCCTAAGGGTTACTAAATTTATATAAGAGGTGAGGGGAAAGTCAGAGATCAGTCGGGATCTATGGAAATTAGGCAGGTTAGTTGGACCTTTTTTTCTGTTGTATTCAGATTTTTTTTTTTTAGTGCCAGATTAAGTCAGCCCAAACTTTCAGTCTACTCTAGCATCTTACCTCTTTAATAAACAGCAGGTGCTTAGAGAAAGCAAATAGAAACGAGGGCATATGCAGGTGTTAACCCTATTACATGCTTTCTAGCAGCCATGGTTTAGAGATATATTGAACTTTATCATAAGACAGGGGTAATATAATACTGTCTTTCATTTTGAATAATCCTTGGATTTCACTCATCTCCAGGAACAAGCAAGAATGTAGTCTTCACATATGGGTATCGTCGGTATCGATGGAGCCTGCGCGGGAATGCTCCCCAGCGTCCAATTAGGAAGCTTTTGGGAGCATCCCACAGCGCCTGCATGCTGCCTTCCTGCCTTTCCCAACTGCCTCTCTCCAGTTCTTTGTTTTCCGCGGAGCCAGCAGGTCGTTCCTGTCGCCGCAGAAAATTCTTCCCTTTTACTTTCTTTTTTTGTGGTCGCGTCTGCCTTAACGCTTTACCGGTATCGCCGGTTTTTCTTTCTTTCTGTTTTTATTTAAAAATAAATATATATATATATATAATTTATTTAGTATTTTTCCAGTTTTTCACAGGTGCACGCACCATTTAGGGCCTTAGGCCCAAAACCTTTTCCTTCAATGGAGAAACCTGCTTCAGGTTTCAAAAAGTGCACCAAGTGTGGCAGTACCATCTCCGTCACCGACATCCATGAATGGTGTCTGAAATGTTTAGGTCCTGACCACTCTATCACGGATTGTATGTCCTGTGCCATGATGTCTAAAAGAGGTCGGCAGAACCGAGCTGCTAAGCTCAGTACCCTGTTTCCCTCTGATGCAGCTTCGGTGGCATCGACGTCTTCGAGGGCTTCCTCTTCCTCCCGTGGATCTCAGGTAACTAAACAAGTCCAGCCTGTCCTCAAAGGGTAGATCTCCCTCTAAGCACCGAGATGCCTCTGCCGTTGCCCTTGAGGATTCTGCACCAGCAAAATTGCCCCGGCGGGAGGCTTTGGCTTCCAAAGCATTATCGGGGCTCCAGGATGTTCTCGAGGCCTCGACCTCAGCAGAACTACTGGTGCCATGCTCTGGGGTACCGGCGGTCTTCTCCGGTACCGACATCCAAGCATCGGCGGTGGCAGCTCTCCTTGCGGCATCGACACCCTCGGAACCGCATCAGACAGTTCAGCCGGTACCGGCACCGACTCCGGCATCGGTACCGGTACCGATAGCATCGACATCGGTGTCCGCATTGCTGGCACCCAGTCACCCGATGCCCTCCGGTACCGATACTCTGGTACTGATTCTCCCTGGTACCGACTTCGGTCAGTACGGGTATCGGGCTCTACAGGAGCATCCGGACAGAAGGTACTTCGAGTCCTTAGAGGAATCTGAGGATTCCGATAGTTCTTTCGATACCGGAGCACTTCTTCCAGAGGAGCCCTCCTCCCCTAAATGTAGAATGTCTCCTCCAGAGGATATCTCCTTTCAGGATTTCATCAGGGAGGTGGCCCGGGGTCTCTCCATTACTGTGGCTCCTGAAACAGAGCCCAGAGCAAAGGAGCTGGAAATTTTGCAATATCCCAAAGCTCCTAAGGAGACAGCTACTTTGCCCATCCATGAGAAATTGCATGATCTCATGCTCCGAATGTGGGAGACTCCTCTTACCACATCTCCTCATTCTCGTAGACTTGACACTATGTATCGAGTCCCTCCTTGTCCTGGTTTCCAGAAAAATCAGCTCCCTCACCACTCCACTGTGGTGGAGTCAGCTATGAGAAGGATCAGGAGTGCAAAGAGGCATGTCTCTAATCCCCCAGGACGTGAGTGCAGAACTTTGGATGCTTTTGGACGTCGTACCTTCCAAGCTTCCATGCTTTCTGCCAGGATCAGTTCCTACATTTTATATAAGGGAATGTTCCTGAAGGAAATCACAGGAGATTTAGAGGTTTTGAGTCCTCTTCTCCCTGAGGATAGAAGACAGGATTTTCTCACATTGGTCAAACATGCCCAGGATGTTTCTAGATTTGTCAACCGTGCAGCTTTTGACTGTTTTGAGTGCATAAGCAGAACCTCTGCCATTGCCATAGGTGCACGTAGAATTGCCTGGCTCCAGGCATCTGATTTGGAGCTCTGGGTACAAGACAAATTGGGCAATATTCCTTGTACTGGTGAGAACCTGTTTGGCAAAGATTGGCAAGAAAAGGCCAATGAGTTGGATGCTGACAACTCCACCTTGGACAGACTATCCAAGGGCACAGCTGATCCTGCAAGAATGGTTTCTTGAAAGATTTCTTTCTTTTCTAAAAAGAAAAGGTTTTATCTTGCTTATTCCCAACAGGGACGCCCTGCAGGTCAATCTGTCCGGAAGGGTCAGCAACCATCCAAACAAAGAAAAGCAAAGACTGCTAAGCCTCAACCGCCTCAGCAGTCTCAGCCTCCACAAGGCCTTTGACTTGCATCTAGAGAATTTAGCCTTCCTGGCTCTAAATGGACCAGAGCCTTCCACCATCCCAGGAAGGTTATGTCACTTTGCCCCAAGAAGGGGGCAGATAACAGCAGAGCATTGGACACTCCATCATAAAAGAGGGGTACAAGCTTCATTTCTTAAGCATGCCCCCTCCCACAATAGTAAAACAGTTCAATTCTCACACCTCTCTCATCAACCTGTTAGATCAAGAGGTCACCATACTTCTTGCCCAAGGGGCAATAGAAGAAGTACCCATGCATCAACAGGGTACAGGGTTTTACTCCCCCTATTTCCTTATCCCAAAGAAAACAGGGGGATACAGACCTATTTTGGACCTCAGAGAATTGAACAAATTCCTCTTCAAAGAGAAATTCAAGATGATTTCTCTAGGAACTCTGCTGCCATACCTTCAGAGTCAGGATTGGCTTTGTTCTCTAGATCTCAAGGATGCGTACACCTATGTTCTCATCCATCCAACTCACAGAAGGTTCCTTCGGTTCCTTTTTCAAGGAAAGCACTACCAATACAGGGTGCTTCCCTTTGCCCTGGCCTCAGCTCCAAGAGTGTTCACGAAATGCATGGCTGTGGTAGCAGCATTTCTCCGCACTCTAGGCATATTCGTCTTCCCCTACTTAGACGAGTGGCTCATTCGAGCCCCATCAGAGCCAGAGGCCAGAGCTTCTCTATCTTGCACAATGCGTATCTTTCAGTATTTGGGTCTAGTCATAAACATCCCAAAATCCAGTCTGACTCCCACTCAGTCTCTAGAATTCATAGGAGCTTTGCTGGATACCAAAAAGACAAGGGCCTATCTCCCCCAGGCCCATTGCCTTCGCATGGTGCAGTTAGCTTCTCAAGCAGTGCTAAAACCTCTTCTCACTGCCCAAGAAATGCTGCAACTACTAGGCCACATGGCATCCACAGTGCATGTGGTTCCTTATGCTCGCCTCCATATGAGAGCAGCCCAGTGGACTTTATCCATCCAATGGACCCAGGCATCAGGGTGCCTGTCAGACAAAATAGCAAACACAAGTCGCCTAATTTTGTCCCTCCAATGGTGGCAGTCCAGTCAGAACCTGTTGCTGGGGTCCCCTTTTCAACAGCCCTTACCCCAGGCAACTCTCACAACAGATGCTTCACCAATGGGTTGGGGAGCTCATCTACAAGACCTCTCCACCCAAGGCACCTGGACGCCACAGGAGACTCATCTGCATATCAATCTCTTAGAGCTCAGAGCAATCTTCCTTGCTCTTCGAGTGTTCCATACCCTGCTCAGCTACAAGACAGTCCCCATTCATACGGACAATCGGATAGCAATGTTTTATGTGAACAAGCAGCGGGGAACAAGCTCTCTGTCGCTTTGCAACGAAGCTTTGCGACTATGGGCCCTCGCCAGAAAGCATCAGATTCATCTCCTGGCAGTGTACCTCCCAGGCATACAAAACTCTTGGGCAGACAGACTCAGTCGAGTTCTGCTTCCACACGAATGATCTCTACATGCAGACCAGGTGGCCAAGATCTTTCAAATTTGGGGAACCCTGCACATAGACCTCTTTGCAAGTCTGTTGAATGCCAAACTTCCCCGGTTCTGTTCCAGAATTACGGCTCAGGGCTCTCAGGCCAGGGATGCTTTCCTCCTTCACTGGGGTCAAGACTTCCTTTATGCCTTTCCACCCATTCCCCTAATTCCCAAAACCCTATTCAAGCTTCAGAGAGACAGAGGGCGTATGATTCTCATAGCTCCACATTGGCCAAGTCAAGTGTGGTACCCTCAGCTTCTACATCTTTCTCAAGCTCCCTCCCTGGAGTTAGGATCTGCTCCAGATCTCCTGTCTCAGGAGAACGGAATGTTATGGCATCCCAATCCCCAATCTCTGCACCTCAGAGCTTGGTTGCTGAAGGCCTATATCTTCAAGATCTTAACCTCTCTCAGCAAGTAAAGGATGTCCTTCATGCTTCCAGAAAGCCTTCCACAAGACGCTTTTATGCTTTCAAGTGGAAAAGGTTTACCATATGGTGTTCGCAGAAGGGTCTTAACCCCCTTGCGATACCTCTGGAATCATTACTAGAAAATCTCCTTCATTTATCCAATGCAGGATTTAAAACTAACTCAGTAAGAGTCCATTTGAGTGCTATTGCAGCTTCTCTCAAGCCTCTAAATGGACAACCTATCTCCTCCCATCCTCTTATAGCAAGATTGAGAGGCCTTCTTCTAACTAAGCCTCCCATTAGGCCACCACCGGTGGCATGGCACTTAAACCTGGTTCTTGGTCAGCTCATGAAGCCACCTTTCGAACCCTTAGCTACTACCTTATTGAAATTCCTTTCTTGGAAAGTTATCTTTCTCATTGCAATCACATCAGCACGCCGCATCAGTGAGTGGCAAGCACTAGTAGCTGATCCACCTTATACAAGGTTTCATCATGACAGGGTAGTCCTTAGGACTCATCCACACTTTATGCCAAAGGTGGTCTCGCCTTTTCATCTTAATCAAGCAGTCTATCTGCCTGTGTTCTTTCCAAGACCTCATGCTTCAAATGCAGAAATGAATCTTCATACTTTGGACTGTAAAAGTGCTTTAACTTTTTACTTACAAAGAACACAGCAACATAGAAAGTCCTCTCAACTCTTTGTTGCTTTTGATCCTTCTCATTTGGGACTTCCAGTCTCCAAGAGAACACAGTCCAACTGGCTTGCACAGTGTATTTCTTTTGCCTATCAGAGTAAGAACCTTCCTCTGGAGGGCCATGTCACAGCTCACAATGTGAGAGCCATGGCAGCTTCAATGGCTCATCTACACTCTGTGTCTATCGACGACATCTGTCGAGCAGCCACTTGGGCCTCGGTTCACACCTTCACAGCCCATTACTGCTTGGACAAGGACTCCCGCCGGGATGCCTTGTTTGGTCAGGCTGTTCTCCAACACCTGTTCCATACCTAATCAACTCCTACCCACCATCCCTGTTTGGATGCCAGAGATCCATGGGAGGAAGTGGAGCCCTTCACAGGGACACACAACTTCTGGGGTCTCTCCCTGGCATCTAAAGCTAGGGAGTCCCCATATATGAAGACTACATTCCTGCTTGTTCCTGGAGATAGCATAGTTACTCACCTGTAACAGGTGATCTCCGGGAACAGCAGGAATTTAGTCTTCACAACCCACCCACCTCCCCTAGGAGTTGTATCTCTCTATCTCTTTCCCTCTCTCTCTCTTTGTCTCAGCTTTAAACTCAATTGGAGAGAGGCAGTTGGGAAAGGCGGGAAGGCAGCACGCAGGCGCTGTGGGATGCTCCCAAAAGCTTCCTAATTGGACACTGGGGCGCGTTCCCACGCAGGCTCCGTCGGTACTGATGATACCCATATCTGAAGACTAAATTCCTGCTGCTCCCGGAGATCACCTGTTACAGGTGAGTAACTATGCTTTCATTACCATGAGAGACCTATGTGAGTGTAGCACATACAAAAACCAACCATCCAGTTCCACTTTATATTCTTGACTGGTGTTTCTCTTTTTTTTTTCTCAAGTCCTATCAAGTTCTCCCCTGGGGATTTCTGGGGTCGAGGCCCAGCAACTACAGCATCAACCATCCGACCACACTCCGAATACCCAATGGAAATGAGTGGGATTGAACAAATGGACGTAACTGTGAGTGGGGAAGCATCAGCTCCACTTCCAATCCGGCAACCAAATCCAGGGCTGTACAAAAAACAAGCCTATCCTATGATTTCCAAGAGACCAGAACACCTACGCATGAATCTATGACAGGACAAATAGATTTTTGGGGATTTTTGTTTTGTGGGGGTTTGTTTTGTTTTTTTGTTTTGTTTTTGTTTTGTTTTGTTTTTTAACTGTAAAGGCGGAAAAACAAAAATCCGGACCATGAGTGGCATTCAGCTGACAAGCAAAAGATTTTTGAACTTAGGAGTCCGCCTTTACCCCAGGGAAATAACTCTTCGAAAGAGTCGGGATGTCATTTGACACACGATAGTTTGGAAAGGAAAAACAATAGAAGCAAATATGGACTGTTTTTTTTTTTCTTATAGCAATCAATGGTGCACAAAAAATTACGCAAAATGGTATTGCTGAGTATGGAGGCACATTGCCTAATTGATTTCTGGCATCACTTTCTCACCTCATGATTTTGTCATTTCATCACTTGAGTTTGACAGTATTAAAAGAGGATAGGGTGTTACTGAAGTCATGATTGAGTTATGTAGGACTGTGTATGGGATAAAACCCAGTGTCCATAGCATGCAAGACTGAAGCTTCATTAGTATGCACATGAAAACTGTGGAAATGGCAGCCCCCCTCCCCCCAGCATTATGATTGGATTGCCACATCAGAACACTAGCCTCAGCTTTATCTTTTGCTAGACATTTTTTTTGTTCTTTTTAACTTTTCATTATCCTCGTGGACCTATCCCAAAGGTTTTTAAAGTGCAAACTTCCGGGATGGTCTAAAAAAACCGTTTTCATCAACAATTAAATGAAAAACTAGCAAACAAGAATCATTGTGCATGCATGTGGGTTGGTGGGGAGAGGCACAAGACTTGGTCTTCCAGTGTTTCCTTATTTGCATACTGAGGCTTTTGTAAAACCCAAGAAACCAACTTAATTTCATTCGTTGTCTCCAGGCTAATAATGCTGATGAAATGGATAAGAATGAAAGGTTCAATATTTCCAGTACACAGATCCTACCTCTGTAGTGAGACACCAGCCCATGGGTTCAGGGAGACTGCTTATGAACACATTCTTTCTGATGAAAATGTATCCTTGGTGAAAGGAGTCAATACATAACTAATGGATACTTGTCTGAGACAATTTATTCCTTAACTCAGACTTTTTAAGATTTTTTGCCACATTTGGTCTGTTTTCTATTCCCTGTTCCAGCAACAACTTTAAGTTCAGCAGAACCAAGTAAAGATTTCTCTTTTTCCCTCCCCCAAGCAGGGCCACGCCTTTATTGATTGCAAAATGTATTAACTGGAGGGCTTTTCATCTCATGTCTTCCATGGTGCGAAGAATTTCACATTTAGTCTAGGGAATGTGTTTCCAATAAATGGAACGCTATTTGCATGTTTTGTGAATTGTTCAATCTGTTCAATTATGGGTATGAAGAATAAGATGAAGGTGATTGTACCTTCTTGCCTTAAAAAGAATGAAAGAGTTAATGTCTTACGTTTTTACTGTAATGCAGTATATGTATAGGAAGCGCAGTTAGTGCATTTGTGGGCTCTCACTTTTTTGATTTGCTATACGTTGAAGGGGCTTCAGTCAGACTGGCAGCTGTAGTATGTAATTTTTTTTTTCAGTTTTTTTGATAGATGCTGTTATGTGTTATCAAAATTTTTGAGCCATAGGATCAAAGCCATAGCACTTGCAGTATAACAACATTTTCTCTTTTGATTTGACCAAAAAAAAAGAAAAGAATGTGAGTGCTGAAACCATGCATCCAGATTTCTTTTCAGAACGTCATATTTGAGGATTTTTTTTTTTAGGCGTGCCAAACAAATTGGAGCTATAGTAATTTTTGATCCTTGAGCTGTTCACCAGTGTCAGGGTAGATGGACTTTAGCTTGCTTTTATGTTTAGATATATTTTTTCCTTTTTTCTTGTGTTAATTGTTTTGCATTTTGGTCTAAATGAGATCTAAGCCTCTTCAGATCATCCTGGCAGTTGCACTTGTCTAAAAAAAAAGACATCAAAGTCTTATTTACCCAGCACAGCAGCTGACGTCCCTTTTTATTTTACTATACTCTATTTTTTTCAATATATCAGTCTGGACCAATATAGCATCAGCTGATGTATGTGTGAACCCTGAATCTATCAATCAGATTAGCTGCCCTGGGGTTTACAGACAGATAACTAGCATACTCTGGATGAGACCCTTATTTACTAAGCAGTGATAATGGCTAACAAAGCTTATATTGACTTTCATGTATCTCATGATGATAGCACCTAAGATGATTACAGTTGTAGCTTCATGGATAGACTTAAGTTTCCTAGGTGAATTATTCTAAATAATTAGTTTGGAAAATCCAAGATCTGGTCTGAAAGTGTTTTTTTTTTTGTTTTGTTTATTTTTAAGTGATTTGATCACTTAGTGGACTGCTGTTTTGAATATCATTGTACTTTTGTCCTTTTACAGAGAAGCATTGCAAATAAATTCATGAAGGCTGTATGGTAAATGATTTAAAGAGGCACTCTCTTGCTGGGATATTCTAGAAGCTTTTATTCTTTATGATCAAAATTTTATATATAATTTTTTTCCTTTAAGTAGTCCACCATGAAGTAGGCAGTGGCACTGTTTGCTTTAAATGTTTCCTGTCATACTTTTGAAATATCCTCCCTCCCTCACCATGATTTCTCAAATTTTTAAAATATGATTCTGAACAACTCTAGTACCCCTTATAAAAAAAAATACATGATAGTATTTAAAAAGTGCTCCTTGGGTCAATGGGCTGGCTAGATGGAGCACCATAGGCTGAAATTTTGCATAGCAGAGTTGACAAAACCTACAAGAGTTGTGAGACTTCAGGGCTGACCCTGCCGACACCATACATAGCTCATATTGGATCTGTACGATTTCGTCAACTTCCTGTGCTTTCTAGAAGTATTGCAACACTGCTCCTATGAAACAGAGAAGCGATGCCCTACCATTACTGTGAAATGTTTTGGAGTGTCATTTTGTTGTCACTCTTATGGCAAGCACACACTATGCAATATGTTTTTTCCTGTATTTATTTGTAAAAAGGAAAAAAGCAAACATAGATACAATATATAAATGTATATTTAGTGTCAATATTACTAGATTAATGATCATATAAGGAGAACTGATCCAGACTTAATTCTGGTGGTTTTGGATAAATGATAGTGAATGGAATGCATTGAGTATTTGCAAACATGTTTTGCTCCTTTAAAGACAGCTAATTTGTCTTAATTTTTTCTTTGAAATATTGCTGTTATGGAACTTTTTTTTTATTTTGTACAAGCTGTTTTTTGTTGTTGTTTTTTAAAGTATGATGTAATCACTGAGAGTTTATTATACTAATTTTGATTTTATGGGATTTATAGGAGAACAGGATTATAAATTAATCTAGGGGTGAATAGTCTCTGCTGTGGTTAACCATGTAAAAAGTATTAAAACTTGAACCAGGGATTTAATTTGTTTTTCTAATTACTCAAACTGTGTTAATGATTTAGACTAGAGACTGAGGCATATTTACTAATATATGCTAATGATTAATGCAGGGTTTGCCACATGCTAAGTACACACGCTAAAATCCCCCATTAACTGGTTAGCACATGATTGGGCAGACGGGGCAGATTAGAGGCGTTATGTGGGTGTTGACAGTGTGTCTGTTAGCATGGTTGTTTTGGGCATGTGCTAACCACTCCTGTTGCAGTTTAGCACGTGTGCACTTAAACGCTACCCTTTGAGATAGAATGAAATACACTGACGTGGTTAGCAGTGCACTAACGGGGATAGATGCACATGCCCCCCCAAATTAGCATGGGCCTCTGTAACTAATTTCACACCACAAACATGCTACCAGCGCAGACTTTAGTAAACATGACACCAGCGCAGACTTTAGTAAACATGACCTTGCATTTTTGGTGATCTACAGGTTGCAGCTCAATTAGCATTCTATGCTGGATGTTTACCATCATTTTTTTCAGGCATATATTCAAGGTAGATTACTATATTTTAAATTTGGGATCTGCTGTCTCTGTAAAATGTGGAAATTCAAAATATTTGATCTGCTCATAGCTTTTGTCATGTACGAAAACCATTGTAGAAAAATATTTTGCCGTTTCTTCAGCATAATGCTTCAGTGTGGTACACACAGATTTTCATATTCAGGCATACGAGTTGTCTAGCTGATAGATTTGATAAGGTTTATGTTTATTTTAAGGTGCTGGAATTTGATTTTATTAGGGTTGGCCTGAAGAATGTTATTGCCATTATGAAAAAGAGAATCAGTTGATATTTAAACCAGCACCCTAAAAATTATCATTTTTTAAGGTAAAAAAATACCAGTTACTTCTGTTGTAATGGAAGCAAGAATCTGATTTTAGTCATATTTGCCCCGATATCTGTGTTTATGAAGCACATGAAGAGCAGCAGGGTCTGTTGATAAATCAGTGTTTGCATCAGATTTTTTTTTCACATGCACTACTGAGGGGTAGAAAAACTGTGTATAGAAATTTCTACTGCAAAATACAGTTCTCATTAATGGATCATAACTTAGTCTATAACAGAAAATTATTGTCCTTCTAGATGCAATACTGCCTTTGGTGTAATCCCTTTCATCCTTATTCCTGCCTCTGTTGTCAGTATTTTCTACTGTGGACTTAATGATCTATCCATATTTTGCCATACTTGGCTTGATTAAATAGCTAATTTTAATATCATCCTGATACTGGCTTGATTAAATTAATGTTACTTAAAACATAATGTTTGAAGGAAATGTTGAATTGTCGGAGAATGATTCTTGTTGAGTGAATTTGCTTAATTTGTTTCAGAGATTGGCCATATGTTTACTTAAATCAGGGAATACTCTTAAAAAAAGTAAAGCCAGACACTAGCCATTAAAGGCAGTCAAATGTGCAATTTGACAGCACATTAATCGGCACTTCCCACTCAGCTCGGTGCACTTGTGAGTAGCAAAGAACATAATTCTGCTTGACACCTTTCATAGCTTACCTGAAGCTCCACTGCCTTGAAATGTTTCTATTATGCATCTACCATCCTAGAGGGGTTCATTTGGGGTTTTTTCTGTTTTAGATTTTGAGATTGTTTATTTCTGCTATGCCAGGTAGGCTTTATATTCATTTGTTTCATTTTTACATAAACTACTCAGCTGCCTTAAGAGTGATGTGAGGGTGAAAAAAAGCCCTATTTGCTTTGAATCTTGTATTTAGTTTTTACTGTAATAATATGTACTTGGGTTTCTGAATGAATGGCTGTAAATAGCAATTAAATGCAAATTTGAATGAACGTTTGTGAGAAAAGTGTTCTTATTTGACTTCAGATTTTCTAATTAGAAATATCTTGGTTCATGTATGATGCTTCTTGCATATACTATGTTAAGCAAGCTGGATTTTTAGCAGAACTCGCCTTCCTTCTATTGAACCAACATAATTTAACTAAAGATGAGACTTGCAGCCACCCCCCCCCCCTTTCATGATATTCTCCTACATGCACATCTTTACCCGTGGCAGAAATTCAAATTATGGGTCCCCAAGTAGCAATTTTTAAGGTGTCCTCAGAGAAGGGAAGCCCATTTCAGAGAATATGGGAGCAGCTATAAGTGGGCCGTCTTCTTCCTTGGGGCCCCCAGCACCACAGGAACTGCTTGGGCAAAATTTACACGTGATCTTTACAAAATCCTTTACTGACTCCTTGTTTCACAATCCAAAAAAAGAATCCTGTTTTTCTCCAGGACCAATGCACAACTAATAGAACTTAATGATTTACCATCTTCTCTTAATATAATCACATATTCCAATGTAAAGTGTGTTACAGAGTGTAGCAAGCAAGTTGTGAGATTTCTCTGCAGCCTCCTATTCTCCAGGACCAAGCAGGAAGTCAGTCCTCACTTATGGGTGACGTCGGCGCTGATGGAGCCCTCGCGGAGCAATTTCCCCCAGCTTTCGAAGAAAGCCTTTGGGAATTGCAGTGCGCATGCGCGGTCCCCTTCCCGCTCAAGGGTGCCATCTTGCTCAGTCTTCTTTTTTCCGCGGAGCCCTACAGACGTAGTTTGTGATCGCCACTGAAAAAGTTGATTTTTTTTTTTCTCGGTTCGACGCCGTGTCCTTTTCCCGCCCGGCCTCGATACTCCACTATCGAGTCGGTTCACATTTTTTCGGTTTTTGTCCTTTGTAACGGGCATTCCCGCCACTTTCTTTCTTTTTCCCTGGCAGCACGGTCTTTCGACCTCGCAGGGGCCCTTTTTCGCCCGATGGCTGCCAGCGGGTTTAAAAAGTGTGATCGCTGTACCAGACTCATGTCTCTTACCGACACACATGACTGCTGCCTCCGTTGCCTCGGACCCAACCATGACTCGATGAGTTGTGGTCCGTGCAACAAAATGTCCTCGAAGGCATTGAGGAGTCGGCAGTCACAAAAGGAATGAATCTTCTCTGACTCCGCGTCCGGTCGGGCCCGGACCTCGTCAGAGGCTTCGACGTCTCGTGACTCCGGCCCCGAGCATCGTCAGAGTTCCTCTGAGCGGGGGTCTCCCGCCCGGGAACATCGTCGGAAGAAGAAACCCGCGAGGGCGGCGTCGGAGGACGCTCCTGGTCCCTTGAGGGCCAGGTCGCATAGCCCCGTCAGCCGCCCCGGGTCCTCGGAGGCGGAGAGGCCTTCGAAGCATCCTCGTCTCGAAGTGGAGTCTCCTGGACACGTGAGTACTGTAGTCCACGTGGACTCGCCTCCGAGGAAGCCGACATCGGGCCCGATGCCATCGGGGGCTGCTGGGTCTTCTGAGTTTGGTCTCAGATTGACGGCCTTGGAGTGCAGTATCGCTGCCTTCATGGACCAGCAGCGGGCATTGATGACCGGCCTCGCCAGTGCATCTGCCCCGACCACCGGGACGTCGACGTCGACCCCGGAGGCCGAGCCGATCCTCGAATCCATACGAGCTCGAGTCGATCCTCAGCCAAGGTCTCCCTCGGCCTCCCGTTCCGGATCGAGGTCGTCGACGCCGGCCTCAGCGTCGGGGCAGAGGTCCTCGGCACTCGCCCGCACGGAGCCACTCGATTCCTACACGGAGGAGTCGGGCTGGGACACGGAGGAGGACAAGTCACCCGGGTCTTTTCAGACTCGGTGCGTCCCCTCCGACTCGCCCGAGTCGGAGCCTCGGAGACAATCCCCCCGGAGGATACCCTGTTCTCTGATTTCGTGAGGGACATGGCCAAGGCTTTGGCCTTCCCCGCGAATCCAGAGGAGGAGCCTCGAGCCGAAGAGCTCGAGGCCCTCCAATATGACTCTCCCCCGAAGGAGGCCTTTACTGTACCGGTTCCTCCGATGCTGGAGCGGCTGCTCTTCCGCATGTGGGAGAGTCCGGCCTCGACGCCGGTGTTAAGCAAGCGGGTCGATTCCATGTATCGAGTCCGTAAGAGCCCCGGGTTCCAAAAGGCACAACTACCGCACCATTCCATGGTGGTGGAATCGGTCATGCATCGACTTAAGAGTCAAAAGATGCACTCCTCGGTGCCTCTGGGTAAGGAGGCCCGGAACCTGGATGCCCTCTGTAGGAAGTGCTTCCAGGGCTCTATGCTTGCTTGCCGAGTCCAGACATACCAGCTATATATGGGCATGTATCTTTGAGACCTGGCAAAAGAAATTGCCGGGTTCTCTGCTGGTCTCTCCGAGGAACCTTTGCAGAGGTTCCAGGCCTTGTCCACTGGTATTCGAGAGTGCTCGAAGTTTATTTCTCGAGCAGCCTACGATGGCTTCGAAGCATCGGCTCGAGTAGCCGGAGCCGGCATCGGTGCTCGCCGTCAGGCTTGGCTTCAGTCATCCGACCTCAAGCCATGGGTGCAGGACAAGTTGGTCGATGTCCCCTGCAGAGGTGAAAACCTCTTTGGTTTGGTAAGGCCATGGCTGAAAAGGCGGCAGAACTCGAGTCCAAGACTCTCACCAGGACTCGCCTATCCAGAAATACCTCTGCCCCTTCACAGAAGAGGAAGGGCTCGGGGAAAAAGCCCTTTTACCCGAGGAAGGTGTCTGCCTATAAACACCACCACCCACAATATCAAGCCTCAGCAGCTCCCCATCAGGGTCAGCAGGCTAAGGGACAGGGTAATGGGTCCCGTAGGCAGAAGGCCCCCAAGCCCACTACACAGGCCCCTGCTCAGCAGGGTGGGGGTTTTTGACTATGCCGGCATAGCCTCTCCCCCTCCGTGGCCTTTGCTCAGCACGGGGGGCCGGCTGACCCACTTTGCCCACAGGTGGTCAGCCATAACATCCGATTCCTGGGTGCTGCAGGTGGTTCAAAAGGGCTACCTCTTACATTTTCACCAGGTGCCTCCCCCCTACTTTCCAGGGGAGCCTCCAAGAACCCCTCTGCACAGGGACTTACTCCTTCAGGAGCTGCAAAGTCTGCTTCAGGAACAGGCTGTGGAGCCAGTGCCCCAACACCTGTGGGGTCACGGGTTTTACTCGAGGTACTTCCTGATACCAAAAAGAACAGGAGGCCTCAGACCCATCCTGGACTTACGCAACCTCAACAAGTTCCTGCAGCGGGAAAAGTTCAAGATGCTTACCCTTGGAATCCTACTGCCCTACCTCCAGCAGGGAGATTGGCTATGCTCCTTGGATCTAAAGGATGCTTATACTCACATCCTTATTCATCCAGACCACCGACAATATCTAAGATTTGTGGTGGCAGGGAATCATTATCAGTACCGCGTACTGCCCTTTGGCCTCTCCTCCGCTCCCAGGGTGTTCACGAAATGCCTGCAGTGGTGGCAGCCTTCCTGAGGCTTCAAGGCCTCTTCGTCTTCACCTACCTGGACGACTGGCTCATCCGGGCACAGTCTTCCCTAGAGGTCACTCAGGCCACTCAACGCACAGTGACCCTGCTTCAGCACTTGGGCTTCGTCATAAACTTCGAAAAGTCCACTTTGCTCCCCTCTCAGGATCTCGACTTCATAGGAGCACGGCTGGACACTCTGAAGGCTCGTGCCTTCTTGCCTCTGGAACGGGCCAACAGGCTCATAGCTCTGTCCGGCAGGTTCCACAGCGCGTCACCGGTCTCTGCCAGACAATTCCTGCAATTGCTCGGTCATATGGCCTCCACGGTCCATGTCACTCCGAATGCCCGTCTACATATGAGACCTGCTCAGTTGAGCCTTCGCACTCAATGGCATCAGGCCACAGGGAGACTGACTGACTTAATACAGATCTCCGACTGCCTGGTCTCCTCTCTGCAATGGTGGCTTCACCTGCCCAATCTGGTACTCGGCATGACCTTTCAGTCTCCTCCACCTTCCCAAGTGCTAATGACAGATGCCTCTCTCCTGGGATGGGGAGCACATTGCCAGGGAACATGCACTCAAGGCCTTTGGACACCTTGGGAGGCTGCTCAGCAGATAAACTTCCTGGAGCTGCGGGCGATCCGCCTAGCTCTGCGGACCTTCTCTCACCTCACTTCTCGTCGGTCTGTGCTGGTACAGACGGACAATCAGGTTGCCATGTTCTACGTGAACAAACAGGGGGGCACAGGCTCCCCCCTCCTATGTCAGGAGGCTCGGAGACTGTGCTCTTGGGCAGTCGACCACGACATCCTCCTCAAGGCTGTTTACCTGCCCGGGCAGGAAAATTGCCTGGCCGACAAACTGAGCCGGATTCTGCAGCCGCACGAATGGAGGTTGAACCCCGTCGTTGTCCAGCGGATCTTCCGCCGGTGGGGCCTCCCCACCGTGGATATCTTTGCCAGTCCTCTCAACCGGCAACTTCCCAGGTTCTGCTCCCGGCACCCGCATCCCCTCAGAGTAGCGCCGGATGCTTTCCTCATCTCGTGGTCCACGGGCCTACTGTATGCCTTTCCTCCCACGCCACTTGTGTCCCGGACGCTGTTCAAAGTTGTCCAGGACAGGGCCTCAGTGATCCTGGTGGCGCCTAGGTGGCCGAGACAACCCTGGTTCCCTCTACTCCTACAGCTAGCGGTGGACACCCCTCTTCCTCTGGGGTTTCAGCCCGATGATCTGACCCATGATCAGGGTACTCTCCTGCACCCCAACCTCCGGGCCCTTCATCTGATGGCCTGGCTGCTGAAAGGGTAGTCCTAGCTCCGCTCCTGCTTCCTCCGGAGGTGGAAGCTGTCGTCCTGGCGTCTCGGCGACCTTCCACCCGGAAATCTTACGCCCTTAAATGGCATCGCTTCTCGGTCTGGTGTTCTCAGCGCTCTGAGGACCCCTTCGCCTGCTTAGTATCGGTGGTACTGCAGTATTTGCTTCACCTCTCCGATCTGGGCCTCAAATCCAACTCTGTCAGGGTCCACCTCAGTGCTCTCTCTGCACATCATCCGCCAGTGGAGGGCCAGCCACTTTCCTCGCACCCCTTGGTGGTGCGTTTTCTCAGGGGCCGCCTTCTGCTTAAGCCTCCGTTTCGCCCTCCAGCTCCTGACTGGGATCTCAATGTGGTCTTGCAAAGGCTTACCTGTCCGCCTTTTGAGCCCATGGCTACCTGCCCTCTTCGTTTCCTCTCCTGGAAAACTCTCTTCTTGGTAGCCCTTACCTCCGCTAGGCGTGTTTGTGAACTACAGGCCCTAGTGTCGGAGCCCCCATACACTAGGTTCTACAAGAATAGGGTGGTCTTACGGACTCACCCTAAGTTTCTTCCAAAGGTGGTCTCCACTTTTCACATCAATCAAGAGGTGGTTCTTCCGACCTTCTTTCCCAGGCCGCATACCAGCCGAGCTGAAACTGTTCTGCATACCCTGGACTGTAGAAGAGCCTTATCCTTCTATCTTGACCGTACGCGAGAGCATAGGAAAGCTGTCCAGCTTTTCGTATCTTTTGACCCCAATCGGTTGGGGGTACCCGTCTCTAAGCGTATTTTGTCCATCTGGGTAGCTGACTGTATCGCCTGGGCTTATGGGGCAGCCGGCCTCTCCTTAGAGAGTCGAGTCACGGCTCACCGTGTCAGGGCGAAGGCTGCGTCAGTGGCTCATCTCCGCTCTGTTCCGTTGGCAGACATCTGCCGGGCCGCCACTTGGTCTTCAAGCCAGACGTTTGCGGCTCATTACTGCCTGGAGAGGGAGTCCCGCAGGGACAGTGCTTTCGGACAGGCAGTCCTCCACAATCTCTTTGAGGTCTAGGCAACTCCTACCCTCCGGCCCTGGTGTTGGGCTACCAGCCGGATTTGTATTCAGCGTAGTTACTCACCTGTAACAGGTGTTCTCCAGGAGCAGCAGGAATCAGTCCTCACATATGGGTGACGTCGGCGCCGACGGAGCCCTCGCAGAGCAATTTTCCCCAGCTTTCAAAGAAAGCCTTTGGGAATTGCAGCGCGCATGCGCGGTCCCCTTCCCGCCCAAGGGTGCCATCTTAGCCAGTCAGATGACATAGCTAAAAGACAGCGTAAAAATTTACAAAAAAACTAAAGCAGATAATCGCAACTCCAAGGGGAGGAGGGAGGTTGTGAGGACTGATTCCTGCTGCTCCTGGAGAACACCTGTTACAGGTGAGTAACTACGCTTTCTCCAGGACCAAGCAGGAAGTCAGTCCTCACATATGGGACTCCCAAGCTTAAGGCTACCGGAGACCCTAAGCACAAAAATGAGCTCCCTCTAGCTCAGCAGTACAGAAGGAAGGAATCTTCGCTGAATTATTACCCACCGGTAGCCCCCATCCGGGATGGAGGGTAGGAGTTGCTCAAACCTCAAAATGATTTCGGAGGACTGCCTGTCCGAAAGCACTGTCCCTGCGGGACTCCCTCTCGAGGCAGTAATGGACCGCAAAAGTCTGGCTCGAAGACCAAGTAGCGGCCCGGCAGATGTCTGCCAACGGAACAGAGCGGAGGTAAGCCACTGACGTAGCCTTCGCCCGAACACAATGAGCCGTGACTCGACTTTCTAAGGAGAGTCCGGCTGCCCCATAAGCCCAAGCGATACAGTCAGCAACCCATATGGACAGAGTACGCTTGGAGACAGGGAGCCCCAATTTATTGGGGTCAAAAGATACAAAAAGCTGAGCAGCTTTACGGTGCTCCCGCGTACGGTCAAGGTAGAAGTTCAAGGCCCTTCTACAGTCCAGGGTATGCAGGACCATTTCAGCTCGGCTGGAGTGTGGCCTGGGAAAGAAGGTCGGAAGTACCACCTCCTGATTGATGTGAAAAGGGGAGACCACTTTTGGAAGAAATTTTGGGTGAGTCCGTAGGACTACCCTATTCTTGTAGAACCGAGTGTAAGGGGGATCAGACACGAGGGCCTGCAATTCACTTACGCGTCTAGCGGAAGTGAGGGCTATCAGGAACAAGGTTTTCCAAGATAGAAAACGTAGAGAACAGGTAGCCATAGGTTCAAAGGCGGACAGGTGATCCGCTGCAAAACCACATTTAGATCCCAGTCAGGAGCTGGCGGGCGCAGAGGTGGTTTTAGTAGAAGGAGACCTCAGAGAAATCTCGCCACGAGAGGGTCGCTGGAAAGAGGTCTGCCGTCCACCGGCACATGATGTGCTGAGAGAGCACTGAGGTGAACTTTGACGGAGTTGGACTTAAGTCCCAGATTAGAGAGGTAGAGCAAGTACTGCAAGATCACCGACACCGAGCAGGAGAAGGGATCCTGAGACTGCTGGGCGCACCAAGCGGAAAAGCGACGCCATTTAAGGGCGTAGCATTTGCGGGTAGAAGGTCGCCGGGATGCTAGGACGACCTCTTCCACCTCTGCCGGCAATAGAAGGGGAACGAGGACTACCCTTTCAGCAGCCAGGCCATCAGATGTAGAGATCTGAGGTTGGGGTGTAGCAGGGACCCCTGATCCTGTGTTAGGAGATCTGGTTGAAACCCCAGAGGGAACGGATCCTCCACCGCTAATTGCAGCAGGAGTGGAAACCACGGCTGTCTGGGCCAGCGAGGAGCTATCAGGATCATGGAAGCTTTGTCTCGGAGAACCTTGAAAAGAGTTCGGGAGACTAGCAGTATGGGAGGAAAGGCATACAGAAGGCTTTTCGACCATGAGAGCAGAAAAGCATCCGCCGCTACTCGAAGGGGATGCGGCTGCCGAGAGCAGAAGCGAGGAAGTTGCCGGTTGAGAGGACTGGCAAAGAGATCCATCGTGGGGAGGCCCCACTTCAGAAAAAGTTTCTGAACTACCAAGGGATCCAGTCGCCACTCGTGCGGCTGGAGGATTCTGCTGAGTTTGTCCGCCAGGCAATTCTCTTGGCCTGGGAGATAAACTGCCTTGAGAAGAATGCCGTGGCTGACGGCCCAAGAACAGAGCTTCTGTGCTTCCCGACAGAGAAGGAAGGAGCCCGTTCCCCCCCTGTTTGTTCACGTAGAACATGGCAACTTGATTGTCCGTCTGGACAAGGACGGACTGGTGAGAAGTCAGGTGGGAGAAAGCCTTGAGAGCCAGACGGATTGCTCTGAGCTCCAGGAAGTTGATCTGCTGCGCAGACTCCCATGTGGTCCAGAGACCTTGAGTACATGCCCCTTGGCAATGCGCTCCCCATCCTAGGAGAGAAGCATTGGTTGTCAGCACTTGAGCCGGCGGAGGAGACTGAAAAGGGGGCATGCCGAGCACCAGGTTCGGCCGATGAAGCCACCACTGTAGAGAAGAGGCCAGCGGGCCGGAGATGCGCACTAAGTCGGCTAGGCCACCCGAGGCCTGTTGCCACTGCTTGCGAAGGCACCACTGAGCAGGCCGCATATTCAGGCGGGCATTGGGGGTCACGTGGACGGTGGAAGCCATATGGCCGAGTAGTCTCAGGAAGCGCCTGGCGGAGACCAGGGACTGGCTGCGAAAACGGCCGGCTAGGTCCATGAGCCGTTGAGCCCTGTCGAGAGGCAGGAAAGCTCGTGCCTGAAGAGTGTGCAATCTTGCGCCGATGAACTCGAGATCTTGTGAGGGGAGCAAAGTGGACTTTGCGAAGTTTATGACAAAGCCCAAGTATTGCAGAAGAGTCACAGTGCGGTGTGTGGCTTTTGTGACTTCTGGAGAGGACGATGCTCTGATGAGCCAGTCGTCTAGGTACGGAAAGACATAGAGGCCGTGAAGCCGGAGATAAGCCGCCACCACCGCGAGACATTTTGTGAAGACTCGTGGTGCGGAGGATAGGCCAAAGGGCAGTACTCTGTACTGGTAATGATTTCCTGCCACCACAAACCTTAGGTATTGGCGGTGGCTTGGGTGGATGAGGATGTGCGTGTAGGCATCCTTTAGATCCAAGGAGCATAGCCAATCTCCCTGCTGGAGGTAGGGCAGAAGGATTCCAAGGGTAAGCATCTTGAACTTCTCCCTGACGAGGAACTTGAGGTTGCGCAAGTCCAGGATGGGTCTGAGGCCTCCCGTTCTTTTTGGTATTAGGAAATACCTGGAATAGAAGCCTTGACCCCGCAGGTGGTGGGGCACTGGTTCCACAGCCTGTTCCTGAAGAAGACTTGCTAACTCCTGAAGGAGTAAGTCCCTGTGCAGAGGGAGTCGTGGAGGTTCTCCCGGGAAATCGGAGGGAGGGATCTGGTGGAAGTGGAGAAGATAGCCTTCTCTCACCACTTGAAGCACCCAGGCATCTGAGGTGACGTTGGACCACCTGTGGGCAAAGTGAACCAGCCGGCCTCCTGTGCTGGGAGGAACCAGCTGAGGGGGAGAGGCTATGCTGATGAAGTCAAAAACCCCCACCCTGCTGAGCAGGGGCCGGTGGTGCAGGCTTGGGGGCTTGCTGCCTACGGGACCCGTTACCCTGTCCCTTGGCCTGCTGACCCTGTTGGGGAGCCGCGGAGGCCTGATATTGAGGGTAGTGTTTATAGGCAGCCGCCTTTCTCGGGTAAAAGGACTTCTTTCCCGAGCCCTTCTTCTTCTGGGAAGGGGCGGAGGTCTTCCTAGAAAGCCTAGTTCTGGTGAGAGTCTCCGTCTCGATTTGGGCAGCCTTTTCAGCCATGGGCTTGCCAAAGAGGTTCTCACCTCGGCAGGGGACATCGACCAACTTGTCCTGCACCCAGGGTTCAAGGTCAGACGACTGAAGCCAAGCCTGTCGGCGGGCACCGATGCCGGCTGTGGCCACTCGTGCCGATGCTTCAAAGCCATCATAGGCTGCTCGAGACATAAATTTGGAGCATTCCCGAATACCAGTTGTCAAGGCTAGGAACCTCCGCAAAGGTTCCTCGGATAGCCCAGCGGAGAATCCGGCTATCCCTTTAGCCAGGTCTCTGAGATACATGCCCATGTAGAGCTGGTAGGTCTGGACTCGACAAGCAAGCATAGAGCCCTGGAAACACTTCTTACCTAGGCCATCCAGGTTGCGGGCCTCCTTGCCAGGAGGCACCGAGGAGTGCATCTTCTGGCTCTTAAGCCTATGCATGGCCGATTCCACCACCATGGAATGGTGCGGTAGCTGTGCTTTTTGGAAGCCAGGGCTCTTGCGGACTCGATAAATGGAATCGACCCGCTTGCTTAACACCGGCGACGATGCCGGACTCTCCCACATGCGGAAGAGTAGTCGTTCCAGCATGGGAGGAACCGGTACAGTAAAGTGCTCCCTGGCGGGAGAGTCGTACTGAAGGGCATCGAGCTCTTCGGCTCGGGGCTCCTCCTCGGGATCCGCAGGGAAGGCCAAAGCCTTGGCCATATCCCTGACGAAATCCGAGAACCGGGCGTCCTCCGGAGGGGACTGTTTCCGAGGTTCGGACTCAGGCGAGTCCGAGGGGACACACCGAGTCCGAAAGGAATCAGGTGACTCTTCCTCTTCAGACTCCCAGGCCGACTCCGAGGAGGAATCGGTGGGGTCGGTTCGGGCGGGCGGAGGCGTCGGCCGCCCCGACGCCGAGGGAGTCGGCGTCGACGACCTCGGTCCCGAACGGGAGGCCGAGGGTGACCTCGACCGAGGATCGACTCGAGCCCGCATGGACTCGAGGATCGTCTCGGTCTCCGGGGTCGACTTAGACGTCGACGTCCCGGCGGTCGGGGCAGAGGCGCCAGCGAGGCTAGCGATCAGTGCCCGCTGCTGGTCCATGAAGGCAGAGAGTCTGCTCTCCAAGGCCGTCAACCTGAGTCGGACCTCAGGTGACCCAGCAGCCCCCGACTCGGGCCCCGACGGCGTCAGGCCCGACGTCGGACCCCTCTGAGGCGAGTCCAGGAGGACTACAGGACTTACCCGAGCAGGCAACTCCGACGCCAGACGAGGTCGCTTCGGCAGATGCTCCTTCTCCAAAGACCCGGGACGGCTATCGGGGCTATGCGACCTGGCCCTCGCGGAACCAGGAGCGTCCACCGACGCCGCCCTCGCGGGTTTCATCTTCCGACGATGGTCCCCGGAGGGAGAACCCCTGTCGGAGGAACTCCGGCAATGGTCAGAGCTGGAACCTCTGGACGCCAAGGCCTCCGACGAGGTCCGGGTACGGCCGGGGTCAGCGAAGATTCGTTCCCGCTGATGCCACCGACTCCTTAACGCTTTGGAGGACATCTTGCTGCAGGCCCCACAGATCAGTTCCTCGTGATCCGGGCCAAGGCAGCGGAGGCAATTATCATGTGTGTCAGTGAGTGACATATTTCTGTCACACTGAACACACCGCTTGAAACCACTGGCAGCCATCGGGGGAAAAAGGGCCCCTGCAAGGTCAAAGGACCGGGCTGCCAGTGAAAAACCGAAAACGAAACTGACAGGAAATCAGAAAAACCGAAAAATAACAGAAGGACTCGCAACGGCGTCGCGAGTCCGGGCAGGAAAAGGACCGGCGTCGAACCGATAGAGAAAAAAGAGATTAAACACGAAAAAATCAACTTTTTCAGCGGGCACGTCTGAAGGGCTCCGCGGAAAAAAGAAGACTGGCTAAGATGGCACCCTTGGGCGGGAAGGGGACCGCGCATGCGCGCTGCAATTCCCAAAGGCTTTCTTTGAAAGCTGGGGAAAATTGCTCCGCGAGGGCTCCGTCGGCGCCGACGTCACCCATATGTGAGGACTGACTTCCTGCTTGGTCCTGGAGAAAGAGAAGATTCCTTCCATCTGTACTGTTGAGCTTGAGGGAGCTCATTTTTCGGCTTGAGGTCTCCGGTAGCCTTAAGCTTGGGAGTCCCATAAGTGAGGACTGACTTCCTGCTTGGTCCTGGAGAAAGAGTAGTTACTCACCTGTAACAGGTGTTCTCCAGAAGCAGCAGGAATCAGTCCTCACTACCCTCCCTCCTCCCCTTGGAGTTGCAGTCATTCTTATTACATGTTTCTGCTAACTTTTTTTGCTGTTTTTTCGCTATGTCATCCGACTGAGCAAGATGGCACCCTTGAGCGGGAAGGGGACCGCGCATGCGCGCTGCAATTCCCAAAGGCTTTCTTCGAAAGCTGGGGAAAATTGCTCCGCGAGGGCTCCGTCGGTGCCGACGTCACCCATAAGTGAGGACTGATTCCTGCTGCTCCTGGAGAACACCTGTTACAGGTGAGTAACTACTCTTATTGGAACCAAGTGTGTCTTCTGTACCCATAGCTTTCTTCTTAACTTAAAACAAAAGTTAACCTGCTGCCACAGACATGAGAACATCTTGCTCTTTCACCATTCTCAAATCTAACTGCTTTGCTTTGGAACAACTGCAAAGGCTTCTGACCAAAATAAAACAAGCAAATTTAAACTGTATATTTATTCACTCCTTAAAATGTGATTGCAGAGATCCTGTCACCTTTCATGCTCTGAAAGACACTCTAATTATCTGCCATTCTCCCATTCCTCTGACCAAATTCCATAATGGGTAAGGTTTTAATTTTTTAAATCGGATATTTGCTTGGCAAAATCATACTCCTTCTTTTTATAAAATCTTATGCAAGAACAATAGCTGAGAATGGACCAGAAGCTTTGGGCAGATATTTTCTTCATTATAGTCTTTTGTTGCTGATCTGACATAAAAAAAAAATAATCATAGTTTATGCCCTCCGCCTATTTTTAGGGCCAGCCTTAGGCCAGCTGAATCTTATTTGACCCCTGTGCCCACAAGGGCCTCATACTAGCATTGAGAGAGCTACTGGATTTTGAAAGTTTGCAAAACAGAAAGCAAGAAATTTTAACATTTTATGTAAAAACTGGGTCTGCAATTCCTAAGGCTGGCCCTGTCTATTTTCATAAGATGGCTGTAGTCATCTCTGTTTAAAACATACACCAGCTAAAAAGGGCGCTAAATCTCTGAAGCCAGGTGGCTGCTTCTATCTGTTTCACTGCTACAAATGGTTCTGGAGCCTTGTAAGCCAGTTTCAGCAGGGAAATAACTCATGTACCTGTCATGTAACTCACCTTGAGCTTGGATGTGGAAAAGGGTGAGTAATAAATGTATTTAAAAAAAAAAACAGCAATCTATTATTTTCTCAGAGAAAATGTCTAAGTTAAGGGCTACAATTTAGTACCATTTATCTCTAGGAACAAGCAGGAATGAGTCTTCACATATGGGTACGTCAGTACCGACGGAGTCTGCGCGGGAACGCTTCCCAGCGTCCAATCAAAGAGTTTTTGGAAGCATCCCACCACGCCTGCATGCTGCCTTCCCGCCTTTCCCAACTGCCTCTCCTCAGTTTTCGTTTTCCGCGGAGCCGGCAGGATGTCCTCCTGTCACCGCAGAAAATTCTTGTTTTATTTCTTTAATTTTCTTGTGGTCACGGCTGTCTTCCTGACGCCACGGGTACCGCCGGTGTTTTCTTTTCTTTTCTTGTAAAATCTTCCTTTTTCACGGGATATTTTTTCTTCATAGTGTCCCACGGTTCCTTAGGCCTTTTAGGCCTCTTCTTTTTCCTTCATGGAACCGCCAACCACTTTCTCCAAGAAATGTTCAGACTGTGGCAGTACAACTTTATTTTTAGACCCTCGAAGTCGGTGTCTAACCTGCTTGGGTCCTGACAACAGTTTGGTGAGAAGAGGTCTTCAACATCGAGGTTCCCTCGATACACGGTTTCCCTCCAACTTAGGGGCACCATCCCCTCCTCCTTCTACACAGGTTCAGGTAACCCACAAACAGTCTGTTAAGACTAGCCAGCCCTCGAATGGTAGGTCTCATGCACAGCATGTAGACGGCTCCGGCCTTGCCCTCGAGGGCCCACTGGTTTCAAAACCCTGGCGGGAGTCTTCGGTCTCCAAAGCCTTTCAGGGGTTTCAGGTTGTTCCTGGGGTTCACCCCTCACAGAACATACCTGAGCCATGTCCGGTGGTGGCAGCCGCTTCGAGCGGTACCGATACCCCGGCATCGGCACTGGTGTTGGATGAAACACTCCTCACCAGGGATGGTCATCTGGCGTCCTCGGTGCCTTCGGGACCGGTGGATTCTCTCCAGACTGACTTTCCTTTATCGGTACCGGCACCGATACTACCACCGACGTCGGTACCCTCCAGATGTGCATCGATAGCCTCGCTTTTTTCGATGCCGAGTCTTGAATCGATCTCCAGTCTGAAGGACTGGGTACTGACTCGCCTTGGTACCGGCTCTCAGCAGTACCGAAGGCTCGGTTCCGATGATTCGGATCCACAACTCTCTGTTCCCTCGGGGCCGATTGAGCTGCCCTCGATGCCGAGTTTGGAATCGATCTCTAGTCTGGAAGACTGGGTACCAATACGCTTTGGTACCGACACCAATCGATACCACTGCCTCGGTACCGAGGATAGCGGACAAAGGTTTTCGGTTACCCCAGTACCAATTGATTACTGCTCCGATGTCTCTGTCGGGCTCGACTCCGACATAGGTACCGGTATTGGCATCGGTACCGGTATCCACAGTAACATCGTGCCCAACTCCTGCCATGCTTTTTTCAACAGGATCGCTCCCTTCTATACCAAGCTTGGAGTAGATACCTGGCATGGACAATGTGGTAATGATGGTCGCTGCTCCTGACAACCAGTACCGGCGACCATCCCTTAGGCATTCCACACTGCACTCTGCAGGATCTTCTATTCCCATATATTTGGATAGTTCTGTCGGTGCTCAGGCTAGTTCTTCAGATCTAACCTGTCCAAGGGAGATTCCTGTTGGGGATACCTCTTTTCAGAGTTTCCTCCAAGATCTCTTGCCATTCCTATCCCAGGACATGATCCTGCACAAGGCTCTGTTTCTACCAAAGCAAAGGAGAACATAATGCTTCCTTTGCATCATTCCTTGCAGGATCTCCTTCTAGGAATGTGGGAAACACCTTTAAGGGTACCCCCCACCTTCCAGAGCAACTGATCTCTTATATCAGGTGTCCCCCTCTCCAGGATTTCAAAAGACTCAACTTCCTCTTCATTCCATAGTAGTGGAATCAGCAATGAGGCGGATAAAGAGTAAGAAAAAGCACTCTTCTTATCCGCCAGGTCATGAGTCTAAGACACTAGATGCCTTTGGACGTCAAACCTTCCAGACATCTATGCTTTCTGCAAGAATTCTCTCATATATTTTTTATATGAGTCTGTCTCTTGAGGAGATCACAAAGCAATTACATCTTTTGACTCCTTCTCTTCCAGAGTCCAAGAGTGCAGGCTATTCTTCACTGCTTAAGCATCTCCAGAGTATCTCTTGCTTTCTTACTCGTGCTTCCCTAGACTCTTTTGAGTCTGCTAGCAGGATTTCTGCTATATCTATAGGGGCACGACGTAGAGCCTTGCTTCAGACTTAGACAAACGGGTACAGCAAAGACTGGGACATACTCCTTGTACTGGAGACAGTCTTTTCAACAAGGAGTCTTTACGTCAGGTTACTCAGTTGTCCACTGACTTACCTGTTCCTAAGGGCTGTTCTGCACCTTCTTCTGTCCCAGTAGCTAGGAAATGTCCTGCCAAACCTTCTTCCCATAGGAGAAGAAAGTTTTATGCATCATTTGCCCATCATGCAGATGTTCCCAAACAGGGGAAGCATCGTCCTGGTCTGCAGAATTCAACCTCTCACCAGGCTCAGCAAACCCAGCAACTGCAGGGTTTCTGATCAATCTTCATCAGATGCTTGTGACTCTGGGGGTTAGAATCCGCAGTTGCTTCTTCTCAATAGAGGCAATCCACTGCTCTCATTCTAAACCCTAGACATGGATCTCTTCCCAAAAGACATCAATTTTTTCTATGTTCTATGAGCTGTCAGGATGTTCATGCCTATAGAGCACAGGGTTCTCCTCTTCCAGCTAGGGAAAGAGGTCTAACCACTATCAAATGATAGTTCTTGTGCCAGCATGTCTTTTCCTTTCTATAGACTCACTACTTTGTAAGTCTTCTTCAGCTCCATTCTTTTTACCTTCTTACTAAGCTGTAAGAGCGGTATTGCTTCACTGGAGGGCTTTTCTTCAGCCTCTCTAGTTATGTTATTTTTCCAGTGCGGAGTTCTCTTCTCTGAGTTGACTCCTCTTTTTCAATCTTGCTTTGAAGCAGTTCATCAGACATGTCCAGAGTTTTCTACTCCTGTTCTGTCTGTTCTTTCTGTTTTTAAACAGTAACATTCTTTCTGCTGTCTGGCAAGCAGCTGCCAATGCAGGGGCCTTAATGTTTGGACCACTGGTTCTTGTCCACCAGCAACCAGATTTGTCCTCCACTAACATTCTCTCTGGTCTTAGTAGTGGCTCCAAGTCAGTGCTGTCATCTGTCTTGGAAACCTTTTCACTACAAGCTTGTTAGATTGTCTTCTCTTTCTGCCATCTCCATTCCCCTGGGTTTGGCAGCATAGTTGACATAGGTACTGGCTCTCCAGTAGCCAGTTCTATCTCCTCATTCTCCTGCATCATGCTCTCTGCAATCCTACAGAGAAGCTCTCCACTATGGGCCCTTGCTAGAGAGCATGGGTTTTTTTTTCTCCAACAGCTGTCCTAGATGGCTGGAAAAGGCTTTTTCAGTCATGTCTCCCATGACTAGAAAGGATCTCCTTTTTAATATAAAGGACATAGGCCTTCTCTTACGTGAAAGCTTAAGGAGTTGCCAATTTCATGCTTTGGTCCATAGTATTTCCAATCGGGAATATGCTTTTCTCCTTGCAGCTCGTCCTCATGGTAAGAACACATGATAGCTCTTTGCCCTTAAGCAGGTCAGCATGGTATCTCATTTTTATGCGTCTCCTGTTCACTTACCATGCTAGAGTTCTAAAATACTCGGGACTTGCTGGCTGCAGACTGATATCATCCTCTGCTTTTCACGTAACCGTCCTGGTTATTTCACTACCTAGCATCCCTGTAGCTCATAACCAGTGGGAACAGATTCTCTATATATCTTCTCAAGTAGGTTCCACCTTCTTATTAGATGAATCTTTCCTCTCCACATTTTCCTATGTGAATACCGTTCTGTAGGCATATCTGTCTGCTTCATTGCAGACACCCATATAGAGGCCTATATATTCATATCTGTAGCATACATCTGGGGACTTGAAGGTCTTGTACATGCTGCTCGGGCAACAAGTTGGGTATACCAAATATCCTTGTTTTCTGTGTCTATGGGACAGTCGAGACCGACAAAATCACTGGACCAAGAAGAGTTGGTAGCCGAGGGTGCTAACAGTCGGTGAAAAAAATGTCCTCCAAGAAACTTTGGTACCTTCCCATAAAGTTCTTCTACCACCTCTCCACATAAAATTGGGATTGATGAACCAATTCGTAAAATCACTTCCAAGAGATGGAGAATGCTTCAAATACTTGGTCACCAAGTTTCCAGGCCTGTTGGAGGCAAAATTGAAGGAAGGTGTGTTCGTCGGACCAGACATTAGAAGGCTTATAGTTGATCAAGAGTTTGTCAATACCACGACGGATCCTTCGTCGGACCAGACATTAGAAGGCTTATAGTTGGTCTTTGTCAATACCATGACAGATCCTCAAAAAGAAGGGTGGATTGCATTTAAAGAAGTCGTACAGAAATTTTTAGGCAATAACAAAGATCCTCACTACAAAAAGATCGTTGGACGAATGCTGAAAGCATTTCAAGCTTTAGGTTGCCTGATGAGTTTGAAAGTGCATTTCCTCCAGTCCCACCTTGACTACTGTCCTGAAAATGTGGGAGCTGTGCATGAGGAACAAGGTGAACGATTCCACCAAGACATTAAAGAGATGGAAAGGGAGATACCAGGGAAAATGGAGCATTACAATGATGGCAGACTACTGTTGGATGCTTCAGAGAGACATTCCAGATGCTACTCGCAAGCTTAAATGCACCAAGAGGAGCCTCACAAGGAAGAAGAATAGAGTTTAGTGTGTGTAGGTGAGCTCATTTCAGTTCAAAAAAGGATTTTCATGAAAATATTGTAATAAAACTTTAATTTTATAAGTCTATTTCCATTTATTTTGAGGTATTGCCTTATTTAACTTATTTACCTAAATTGTCAGGAAACGTGATGTCCTATGACAAAATGGAGGTCATTTTCGGATTCAGCACACCCAAAAACATAAAGATTACGTGGAATAACCAAAACAGCTCTCGAAAAAAAATTTTTTGCAGACCTGTGAATGGCTTATGGACATTTCCTACAGGAACATTTCAGAATCTCTTTTAAACCCAGCAACACTAAGAAGTACGAGGGTTGCTCAGAAAGTAATGCCCCACATGTTTTTTCTCAGTCCAGAATGAATATAGAGGTGTGAAATTGAAAGGGCAGTAACATGGAACTTCAAAGGACACGTGTGTAATTTTACAGTCCGACAAATAGCGAGGCGGTAGTGATCCTTCAAATGGCATCTGTGAGTGACACACGGTACAAACAATGAGCTGTAATTGAATTCTCTGTGGAGGACAAAAAGTGTGAGAAACGTTCACAAACGGTTGTGTGCTGTGTATGGATGTTCTGCGGTAGATAGGAGCACCATTGGACGATGGGTGAAGAGAGTAAAGGCTTCAGGAAGTGGTAAAATGGAACTGGAAGATCGGCCGCGGTCTGGGCGTCCTGCCTCAGCCACCAGTCCAGACAAGTTGCAGCGCGCTGCTGACATTATTCGTGCGGATTGGCGCATCACGAGTCAGGAATTGTCCATGCAGCTTTCCGTCAGAGGTAGTGCAATGGCAATTATTGACTCTTTGGGATATTCAAAGGTGTGTGAAAGGCACACCACAACAGCTTACAGTATTTTAATGCCTGCTGGCAGCTATCGCAGGGCGCTGCAACTTGTGCTTGTGCCACGGTCGATCGACCAGCAGCCTGACCAGGTCCGCATACCACGGCCTTCGAGGCCAATCCGGAGCAGTGAGGATCACTAACCCTTGGTGCACCTCCACCTGCTGCAGGACCCTTCCTATGAGCGCCCAAGACGGGAAAACATACAGAAGTCCCTCAGAGGGCCACCTCTGAACCAGAGCATCGAGACCCTCTGACATTCTTTCCTTTCTGCGGCTGAAGAACCGGTTTGCTTTGGCCGACTCCCAACGCGCCATCAGATCCATGACTGGGACTCCCCAATGGCCTACCACCAGTTCGAACACTTCTTGGCAAAGTTCCCACTCGCCGTGGTCTACCTTGTGTCTGCTCAGAAAATCCGCTGTCACGTTTTCTATTCCGGCCGAGACAGCTAACAGATGAACCTTGGCCCACCACAGCAAGTTCTCCATTTCTTCCTCCAGCTGTGGACTGCTCATGCCACCTTGACAATTGATGTAGGCCACCGTGGTGACATTGTCGGACAACACTCGGACCACTCTCCCTTGAACTAGATGCTCGAATGCCTTCAGAGCCAGGGCCACCGCCCTCAACTCCAGCCTGTTGATTGACCACCTGGCCTCCAATGCATTCCAAAGACCCTGGGCGAATCTGCCTTCGCAGTGGGCAGCCCAACCCGTCAGACTAGTGTCCGTGGTCAACTGATACCACTGCGGGGGCTTGAGGAGTATTCCCCGCTCCAAATTCCCTGGAGCGAGCCACCACTGCAAGTCGTCCTTGATCTCCGGAGGGCAGGGTAGCGCTACCCACAGGGACTGACGCTGGTGGGAACAGCACCGCAGCAGGGACCTCTGGAGCAGTTTCCTGTGAGCTCTGGCCCACAGTACTAAGCTCGGTCATTGCCACCATGGTCCCCAATACCTGCAAATAATGCCACGCCGAGGAGGCTGGCATGGCAAGGAACTGCCGTACCAGGCTCCTTAGGTTCTTTGTTCCGGCAAGAAAACCTTGCCTCTGACGGTGTTGAATCTTGCCCCCAAATACTCTATTTCCTGCACTGGTACCAACCTGCACTTCGCCAGATTGATGACCCAGCCCAGTTCCTTTAGCAGACCTACCACTCTGGCCGTTGCCTCCACCGACTCCGCCTTGGACTTTGCCCGGATCAACCAATCATCGATGTAGGGATGGACCAAGATCCCCTCCTTGCGAAGCGCTGCGGCCACTACAACCATCACCTTGGTGAACGTCCTCGGCGCTGTTGCCAGACCAAAGGGCAACGCTTGGAATTGGAAATGTCCTATTGGCACCGCAAACCTCAGGAACTGCTGGTGAAATTTAAAGGCCACCTACCTCCTGCCGCCACTGTGGATGGCGACTGCAAAGTTTCCGCTGCCTCGTGGCTTCACCGCTGCTTTCTGCAATCTTCTATGTCAGCTCGCAGGAAGCAACCGTTCTTATTGCTGCTTCCTGTTGAAGTGCCTCCCTCGCTGCACTCAGCAGTTCAGCGGCTTTGGCGCGGTGGAATCGGCCTAAAGGCTCCGCTTCCGCAACGGCTGGCAACACCTTGGCACTTCCACGGAAGGCGGGACGGCGTGTCTTCCTCCCTCCTTTGCAGGCTGCGGTCCCCAAAGCTGCATGCAAGCCGCCTCCTCACAGGCCTCACTGTGGAGTACGGACCAGGGAGGGAAGAAAGGGGAGGGGGCAACTTTAACTAAAATTTTAAAGAAACAGGACCCAAATTAATAAAAAGAAATTAAAAAGGCAAACTAAAGAAGGAACCAAAAGGAAAAAAAAAACCCAAAGTCCCTAGCCTATGTCTCTTCAGTAAGCATTCCTCTGGCTTACTGCATCCTTCCAGCTGCTTGGAGACTGTGCTTACTTGGAAGCTGGTGGGTGGTGCCAGTGGTATTTATACCAGAGGGTCAGCAAATCATTGATGAGCTCATTCTCCAAAGCTGCTGGAAGGGGAGCACAACCCAGAGGAAGATGGACTGGAGTTACGATAAGGAACAGCTTCTACTACATCCTCCGCCAATGCATTCCTGAGTTTGAATATGCATTGAGTGAAAAAATATTTTCTCAGCTTAGTCTTAAAAGTACTACATTGTAGCTTTATTGCATGTCTCAATTTCTGAAGTAGTAAATAACTGATCTACATTTACCCACTCCACTCATTATTTTATAGACCTTTTATCCTCCCCTCAGCTTTCTCTTTTCCACACTAAAGAGCCCTAATCTTTTAAGTCTTCCCTCAAAGGAGAAGGGACAAAAGTAGCATTTTATTTTAAATTCTGTAATTCTATAAGTAGCAATGTAAATGTTTCTCCCTATAACAGAGATTTTAGTTCTTACTTTAATTTAAAGTAATATAATTTTACTTTCAATCTCCAACAATAGAATAATTTCTACATTTTAAAAGTAGCACGTTACTTAAGCATATTTTTAAAGCACTTAAATCTGATGATTCTTATTGACTGTAAGAAAACCACATTTTTGCTTTTCAATTTTATTGCTAGCAGGAAAATGCATTCTCTTCAGTATTAAAAAAAAAAAAAAAAAAAAGTTCAGTTTGAACTCTGTTCGATGCGTGAAATTGTACATGGAGAATAGCTCAATAAAGCTGAAGATGCAGGGAGGTGCTTCCATCTTTCCACTTATAAATGCAGTCTGAAATTACAGTCCTGCAGAGAGGACATGTCTTCTCTCTATTAAACCACAGCGAGATGCAGTCTTCACAGAAGATGTGCTGCAAGAAAAAAAGTATTAGCAGGAATATATTAAACTAGTTTATTACTTAATTTTATTTCCATTGTAATGTACGTTTTTCTTTAACTCTGGACAGTTGCCTTCCATTTTAAACCACTGAACTGGAGGCTCTGCTCCAGTCCTTAATGCCCCAGAATCCTAGAGGCATAAAAACAGATGCTGCTTCAGATTAAAGGTCAAACAAGCCTTGCATCTTATGTTTGCCAATGGCCAATTTAGGTCACATGTTACTTGACAGAATTCCAAAGAATAGATCATTCCTTATTATTCATACCCAGAGATATACAATGGCTTTCCTAAACCTACATGAGTAATGACTTATGGACTTTTACTCTCTCAAATTTGTTGCCAGAAGATAGAGTTGCTTATCTGTACCGGAAGTGTCTCTGTAGACAGCAAGATAATGCAGACAATGTGATATCCAATAGCTCTGAGCATGGAGGATTGGAACCCCCAAGAGGTCTTCACTGGGCATGTGCAGTAGTCTCCAAGTTGGTACATTGTCCCTAACACACTGTTCCTCCAGTCCATGACAAATCTAGGAAATAGTGGGAGGAATGCTGTGTTTATATTGTCCTGCTGCCTAAATAGAACCTCTGTTAAAGGTAGGCGACTCTGCTTTCTCTGTTAACAAGGTAATGTGGTTGCCAAGTTTACAGTTGCGTGTGTTACTACCTTAACTTGCCAGAGAAGAGATGCAAGGTACAGCAATTGCCAAATTAGATAAGCAAGTGAAGTTCTGCAGGTCCTTCTGGTTGAATGTACTGTCTAATCTAGAAGTCTAAACTGTAATATTCTGGATAGGTAAGGAAATGAGATCTAAATTGCTGCTTTGTAAATATCCAAAACTGATGCAGTTTATAGGTATACAATTGGTCTCTCTTTCCTGAAGCTTTTCTAACCCTAAGAGATCTACTTGACAATAACAAAAATTGATGCTGAAATTCAATTGGCATGCTTTGCCTAAGTGATGGCATACTACAGCACAGACCATTGTCCTGACAAAACTTCTGTGGCAGCTTTAGCCTCCTTTTCTTACTCGTCTAGCACCTCTAAATCTCCTTCAAAGGAGAAAGTGCTTGGGGTTTTTTCACTGTGCCTCTCTCTTGCTGTTTCTGGCCACCAGCAGTGTCAGGAGATGAAATCAAAGAGCAAATACTTCCTGTATTTTATGAGAAAGAACTAGCTCAACTTCTGCAGGCAAAGAAACAAGTTGCCATCACTTTGCAGGAGAGTTTAGAGGTGCTGGATGGGAAGAAGAAGGGGACTGATAAATGGGACTAGGTCTGTGAGACAGAAGAGCAAGAAGCAGATTCTAAAGGGGTGAAAGTGGGAGAAAGGGGCTCATGCTTGCAGAATAATAGGGTGGCAGAAAAGGGCTGATGCTAGGAGCAGGTGAGTAAAAGGCTCCTTGGAGCTAACACTGGGCTTGAAGATGGGAAGTGGGACAGAGACTAGGGGATGGGTGAAAGAAGAGGTCTAATGTTGGGCCTGGAAGGAGAGGCTGGGGTTTGGCGATAGAGCTGATGCTGATACTGAGTGAGAAGCAAGGTTAGGTGAAGATAAAATGGCAGAGAGATGGATTCTAGGGTTAAGGTGGAGGAAAGGCAGAGTGAAGAGCTAAGGGAGGAGGTAGATGGGTGGATGCTGGGGAAGAAGAAAAGGAAGTATGAGTGAAGAGGCAGGGGAATGGATGTGGGGAACAGGTGAGAAGCAGGGCAATGGAGGTTAGGAAAATGGGAAAAAGACGCACAGGGCTATGAAGAATGAGAAAAGGATAGGGAAGAGTTTGAAGGAGGTTAGAGATTGTGGAAATAAGAGGTATAAAGGGGAATGGGAACTTGGAGAAAGGAGGGTAAGACAAAGGGACTGTGGAGGTACAGAGGGGATGAGTGACAGGGAAGGGACTAGGATTAGTGAGAGAGCAAGAGACATGAGGCTGGAGATTTGACAAGGGCAGAAAGTGGAAATGGACTAGAAAGTGGGTGAAAGATATAGCATAGTTACTCACCTGTAACAGCTGATCTCCGGGAACAGCAGGAATTTAGTCTTCACATATGGGTATCGTTGGTACCGACGGAGCCTGTGCGGGAACACTCCCCATTGTCCAATTAGAAAGCTTCTGGGAGCATCCCACAGTGCCTGCGTGTTGCCTTCCCGCCTTTCCCAACTGTCTCTCTCCAGTTGAGTTTAAAGCTGAGACAGAGAGAGAGAGAAAGGGAAAGAAAAAAGAGAGAGAGAGATACAACTCCTAGGGGAGGTGGGTGGGTTGTGAAGACTAAATTCCTGCTGTTCCCGGAGATCATCTGTTACAGGTGAGTAACTATGCTATCTCCAGGAACAAGCAGGAATGTAGTCTTCACATATGGGGAGTCCTTAGCTGCAGATGCCAGGGAGAAACCCCAGAAGTTGTGTGCCCTTGTGAAAGGGCTCCACTTCCCCCCATGGATCTCTGGCATCCTACCAGGGATGGTGGGTAGGAGTTGATTAAGAATGGAACAGGTGTTGAACAGCCTGACCAAACAAGGCATCCCGGCAGGAGTCCTTGTCTAAGCAGTAATGGGCTGTGAAGGTATGAACCGAGGCCCAAGTAGCTGCTCGATAGATGTTGTTGATAGACACAGAGTGAAGATGAGCCATAGAGGCTGCCATGGCCCTTCTATTGTGAGCTGTGACATGACCTTCCAATGGAAGGTTTTTACTCTCATAGGCAAAAGAAATACACTGTGCAATCCAGTTGGACAGTGTTCTCTTGGAGACTGGAAGTCCCAAATGACTAGGATCAAAAGCAACAAAATGTTGAGAGGACTTTCTATGTTGCTGCGTCCTTTGTAAGTAAAAGGCCAAAGCTCTTTTACAATCCAAAGTATGAAGATTCCTTTCTCAATTACAAGCATGAGGCCTTGGGGAAAAAAACAGGAAGGTAAACTGCTTGGTTTAGATGAAAAGGAGAAAACCACCTTTGGCATAAAGTGAGGATGAGTCCTAAGAACTACCTTATCATGATGGAACCTTGTATAAGGAGGATCAGCCACCAATGCTTGCAACTCACTGTTGCGACGTGCTAATGTGATTGCAATAAGAAAAATAACCTTCCAGGAAAGGAATTTCAAAGAGGTAGTATCCAATGGTTCAAAAGGCGGCTTCATGAGCTGGCCAAGAACCAGATTTAGATCCCATGCCACCGGTGGCGGCTTAACGGGAGGCTTAGTTAGAAGAAGTCCTCTCATAAATCTCGCTATGATCAGATGAGAGGAAATAGGTTGCCCATTTAAAGGTTGAGGGAAGCTGCAATAGCACTTAGATGAACTCTCACTGAATTGGTCTTAAGCCCTGCATTAGACAAATGAAGGAGATATTCCAGTAATGATTCCAGAGGGTATTGCAAGAGGGTTGAGACCCTTCTGCGAACACCGTATGGTAAACCTTTTCCACTTGAAAGCATAAGAGCGTCTTGTGGATGGTTTCCTGGAAGCATAAAGGATATCCTTTACTTGCTGAGAAAGGTTAAGACCATGAAGTTCTAGGCTTTGAGCAGCCAGGCCCTGAGATGTAGAGACTGGGGGTTGGGATGCCACAGCATCCCGTCCTCCTGGGATAGGAGATCTGGAGCAGATCCTAACTCCAGAGATGGAGCTTGAGAGAGATGTAAGAGCAGAGGGTACCACACTTGTCATGGCCAATGTGGGACTATGAGAATTATATGGCCTCTGTCTCTCTGAAGCTTGAAAAAAGTTCTGGGAATTAGGGGGAATGGGTGGGAAGGCATACAGAAAGTCCCGACCCCAATGGAGGAGGAAGGCATCCCTGGCCTGACAACCCTTGGCCGGAATTCTGGAACAGAACCGGGGAAGTTTGGCATTCAGCGGACTTACAAAGAGGTCTATGTCCGGGGTTCCCCAAAATTGGAAAATTTTGTCCACCTGGTCTGCATGGAGAGACCATTTGTGTGGAAGCAGAATTCGACTGAGTCTGTCTGCCTGGAAGATACACTGCAAGGAGATGAATCTGATGCTCTCTGGTGAGGGCCCAAAGTCGCAAAGCTTCATTGCAGAGCGACAGAGAGCCTGTTCCGCCCTGCTTGTTCACATAGAACATGGCTACCTGGTTGTCCATTTGAATTAGGACAGTTTTGTAGCTGAGCTGGGTGTGAAGCACTCGAAAAGCAAGGAAGATCACTCTGAGCTCTAGAAGACTGATGTGTAGATCGGTCTCCTGTGGAGTCCAGGTACCCTGGGTAGAGAGGCCTTGCAAATGAGCTCCCCAACCCACCTGTGAGGCATCTGTTGTTAGTTACTTGGGGTGGGGTTTGCTGAAAAGGGGACCCCACCAACAGGTTCTGGGGTGACTGCCACCATTGTAGAGACATGAGACGATCTGAGGTTGCTATTTTGTCTGACAGGCAACCTGACGCCTGAGTCCATTGAGTGGATAGAGTCCACTGGGCTGCCCTCATATGGAGGCGGGCATAAGGCACCACGTGCACGGTGGATGCCATTTGGCCTAGCAATTGTAACATTTCCCGAGCAGTGAGGTGAGACTTTAGCATTGCTTGGGAAGCTAACTGCACCATGCGAAGGCAGCGGGACTGTGGAAGATAGGCTCTTGTTCATAGCAGGGCTCCTATGAACTCTAGAGACTGAGTGGGAGCTAGGTTGGATTTTGGGAAGTTTGACAAGTCCCACATATTGGAGGATACGCATTGTGCGAGATAAGGAAATCCTGGCCTCTGGCTCTGATGGGGCTCGAATGAGCCAATCGTCCAAGTAAGGGAAGATGAATATTCTTAGGGTGCGGAGAAATGCTGCAACCACAGCCATGCATTTTGTGAACACCCTTGGTGCTGAGGCCAGGCCAAAAGGAAGAACTCTGTATTGGTAGTGCTTCCCTTGAAAGAGAAAGCGAAGAAATCTTCGGTGAGTTGGATGGATGAGAACATGAGGGTATGCATCCTTGAGATCTAGAGAACAAAGCCAGTCCTGACTGAAGGTATGGCAGTAGAGTTCCCAGAGAAATCATTTTGAATTTCTCTTTGAACAGATATTTGTTCAATTCTCTGAGGTCTAAAATGGGTCTGTGCCCTCCTGTTTTCTTTGGAATAAGGAAAAAGGGGGAATAGAACCCTGCACCTTGTTGATGAACAGATACTTCTTCTATTGCCCCTTCGGCAAGAAGCAGACTGACCTCGTGATCTAACTGGGAGTTGAGAGAGGTCTGAGAATTGAACTGTTTTACCGTTGTAGGATGGGGCATGCTGAGGAAGTGAAGCTTGTATCCCTCTCTCACAATGGACAGAGTCCAACTTTCTGCTGTTATCTGCCCCCATCTGGGGCCAAAATAACACAACCTTCCTGGGATGGTGGACGGCTCTGGGCCGTTCAGGGCCAGGAAGACAAAGTTCTCTAGATGGAAGTCAAAGCCCTGTGGAGGCTGAGTCTGCTAAGCTGGTTGAGGCTTAGCAGCCTTTGTTTTTCTTTGTTTAGGTTGCTGCTGACCCCTTTCGGCAGACTGACCTGAAGGATGCCCCTGTTGGGTATAGCAGGGGTAGAACAACTTCTTTCTAGTGAAGAATGGTTTTTTGTAGGACTTTTTCCGTGCAGGATCAGCTGTAGATTAATCTATCCAAGGTGAGATTATCAGCATCTAGCTCATTAGCTTTCTCTTGCCAATTTTTGCCAAAGAGATTCTCTCCAGTGCAAGGAATATTCCCTAATTTGTTCTGTACCCAAAGTTCCAAGTCGGATGCCTGGAGCCAGGCAATCCTACGTGCGCCTATGGCAATAGCAGAAGTTCTGCTTATGCACTCAAAACAATCAAAAGCTGCATGATTTACGAATTTGGAAACATCTTGAGCATGTTTGATAAGAGCAAGATAATCTTGTCTCATCATCAGAACATAACATAAGAACATAAGATATGCCATACTGGGTCAGACCAAGGTCCATCAAGCCCAGTATTCTGTTTCCAACAGTGGCCAATCTAGGTCATATTTACCTAGGAGTTTTTCCCAAGAGACACAAGTTCCACAATGCTTGTACTGGGTCAAGCATTGATATCTTCGGTCACTTCTTAATAATGGTTTATGGACCTTTCCTCCAGGAACTTGTCCAAACCTTTTTTAAACCCAGCTACACTAACAGCCTTTACTACATCCTCCGGTAACAAATTCCAGAGTTTGATTACACGTTGAGTGAAAAAATATTTTCTTTTATTAGTCTTAAATAGTTTACCCTGTAGCTTCATTGCATGTCCCCTAGTCTTTCTATATTCTGTAAGGTAAACAATCAATCTACGTTTACCCGTTCCACTCCGTTCATTAATTTATAGACTTCTATCATATCTCCCCTCAGCCGTCTCTTTTTCAGGTTAAAGAGCCCTAACCTTTTTAGCCTTTCTTCATAGGAGTATCCTTCCATCCCCTTTACCATTTTGGTGGCTCTTCTCTGTTCCTTTTCTAAAATCGCTATATCCTTTTTAAGATACGGCGACCAGAATTGCACACAATATTCAAGGTGCGGTCTCACCATGGAACGATATAGAGGCATTATAATATCTTTTGTTTTATTTTCCATTCCTTTCCTTATCATACCTAGCATTCTATTTGCTCTCTTGGCCGCCGCTGCACACTGGGCCGAGGGTTTTAACATGGTATCCACAATGACGCCTAAATCTTTTTCCTGGGTGGTGGTTCCTAATGTGGAACCTTGCATCGTGTAACCATAGTTTGGGTTGTTCTTCCCTAGGTGCATAACCTTGCACTTGTCCACATTAAATTTCATCTGCCATTTTGATGCCCAGTCTTCCAATTTATCAAGATCCTCTTGCAATTTTTCACAATCCTCTTGGGTTTTAACAACTTTAAATAGTTTTGTGTCATCTGCAAATTTGATAATCTCACTCGTTATTCCACTTTCCAGGTCATTTATGAATATGTCAAAAAGCAGCGGACCCAGCACAGATCCCTGGGGTACACCACTATTCACCTTTCTCCATTGGGAAAATTGTCCATTTAGCCCTACCCTCTGCTTTCTATCTTTTAACCAGTTCCTGATCCACAATAGTACACTGCCTCCTATCCCATGACTCTTTAGTTTTGCCAAAAGTCTCTGAGGAGGGACCTTGTCAAAGGCTTTCTGAAAGTCCAGATACACAATATCAACCGACTCACCTTTGTCCACCTGTTTATTCACTCCTTCAAAAAAACATAACAGATAAGTAAGACAAGATCTTCCTTGTCTAAAGCCATGTTGGCTGTCTCCCATTAGGTTGTGACTATATCTACATGCTGAGTAATTTTATTCTTTATGATGGTTTCTACCATTTTTCCCGGTACTGACGTCAGGCTCACCGGTCTGTAGTTTCCCGGATCACCCCTGGAACCCTTTTTAAAAATTGGTGTTACATTGGCGATCGTCCAATCTTCAGGTATTAGAGATGATTTTAATGATAGTTCACAGATTACTGATAGCAGTTCTGCAATTTCATATTTCAGTTCTTTCAACACCCTTGGATGTATACCATCCGGCCCAGGTGATTTGCTACTCTTCAGTTTATCTAATAGTTGTAAGACATCTTCCCGATGTATCGATATTTCCTTCAATTCTTCCGCACCTTTAAATACCACTTCAGTCATGGGTAACATCCCTACATCTTCCTCAGTAAAGACAGAAGCAAAGAATTCATTCAGTCTCTCCGCTATCACCTTGTCGCCTCTTAGTGCTCCTTTAACCCCTTTATCATCTAATGGACCAACTGACTCTCTCACAGGTTTTTTGCTACGAATGTACTTGAAAAGGTCTTTATTTTGCGTTTTTGCTTCCGCAGCAAGCTTCTCAGGAAGGAGAGGGCTCATAAGCTCTAGATCTCCTGTAATTTCCTTAAGGAACATTCCCATATATAAAATGTAGGAACTAATCCTGGCAGAAAGCAATAGAGGCCTGGAAGGTTCGATGCCCAAAGGCATCAAGAGTTTTACATTCACGTCCCGGAGGATTAGATGCATGTCTTTTTGCACTCTTGATCCTTCTCATAGCTGATTCCACCACTATGGAATGGTGGGGCAGCTGAGTTTTTTGAAATCCAGGACAGGGAGGAACTCGATACATGGTATCGAGCCTACGAGAATGAGAAGTGGTGAGAGGTGTTTCCCCCATCCTTAGCATGAGATCATGCAAGATCTCATGAATAGGCAAAGTAGCTGCCTCTTTGGGAGTTTTAGGATACTGTAAAATCTCCAATTCCTTCGCCCTAGGCTCTGTTTCAGGAGCCACTGTGATGGAAAGACCTCGAGCCACATCTTGGATAAAATCCTGGAAGGATATATCTTCAAGAGGAGACATCCTATGTTTAGGAGAGGAAGAATCCTCAGGAAGAAGTACTCTGGTATCGACAGAACGGTCAGTCTTCAGACTCGTCGGAGGATTCAAAGTATCTCCTGTCCGGGTAATCGTGCATCGCACGATACCGGTACCGATCGAAGTCTGTATCGACAGGGTCCGGAACCGACTTGTGAGTACCGGAGGGCATAGCCTGCATCGGTACCGGTAGTCCACCTGCCGATGTCGATGCCTCCGGTACCGATTGAATTATCTGAAGCGGTTTCAGGGGCATCGATGCCTAGAGAAGAGCTGCCAGACTGCGTTCAATAGCCAAAAATCTCTGGTCTATCGATGCCGCTGATGTCTGGGTATCGGTACCGGGTGAAACGGCCGGTACCCCAGAGCATGGCACCAGTAGTTCTGCCGAGGTTGGGGCCTCGAGAACATCCTGGAGCCCCGATGATGCTTTGGAAGCCGAAGCCTCCCGCCGGGGCAATTTTGCCGGTGTAAGTCCCTCAAGGGCAACGCCAGAGGCATCTCGATACTTGGAAGGAGATCTACCCTTTGAGGACCGGCTAGACTTATGTTTAGTTACCTGAGATCCATGGGAGGAAGACGTTGATGCCACAGATGCTGCATCGGAGGGAAAAAGGGTGCTAGGTTTAGCAGTTCAGTTTTGCCGACCCCTCTTTTACATCATCCCACAGGCAACACACTCGGAGATAGAGTGGTCAGGACCTAAACATTTGAGGCACCACTCATGGGTGTCGGTGACGGAGATGGTACCGCCACACTTGGAACACTTTTTAAACTCCGAGACGGGTTTTTCCATTGCAGAGGAAAGTTGGGCCTAGTGCCCAAAATGGCACGTGGCACCAGAGGAGAAAAAAAAACTGGAAGACTCCAGGAAATTTATTTATTTTTAAAGAAAGAACCGGCGGTACCGGTGTAGCGTCGAAGGAAGGCAGATGCGACCACAAAAAAGAAGAATAAAAGGGATATTTTCTGTGGTGACAGGAAGTGCGACCTGCTGGCTCTGGACAACAAAGAACTGGAGAGAGACAGTTGGGAAAGGCGGGCAGGCAGCGCGCAGGCTCCGTTGGTACCGACAATACCCATATGTGAAGACTACATTCCTGCTTGTTCCTGGATATGGAATATGAGACTGGTTAAAAAAAATAAGTGGGAATGGGAGGACTAGGGGAGGTAAGCATAGGAAATGTAAAGCACTAAGTAGGTGAAAGATGGAAAGAGGGAGATTGAGGGGGGAGGAAGAGAAACTAGCACAAATCTCATAAAGGGACATTAACCTTAGATAATGAGCAGCCTGCAGCCTCTGATTTACTAGATCCTACAGCAACTTGTGCAAAATAAAGGCCAAAAGGAAAAACTCTATACTGGAAATGATGTAGAAAGGTGAATGTGAGGTACTTTTAACGGTGAGGATGAAATACGTATAAAAAGCACAGTTACTTACCTGTAACAGGTGATCTCCAGAACAGCAGGAATTAGTCTTCACACGTGGGAGACGTCGCCGACTGAGCCCGCACGGGAATGCTCCCCAGCATCCAATCAGAAAGCCTTTGGGAGCATACCCCGTGCCTGCGCGGTGGCTTCCCGCCCTTCCTACTGCCTCTCCCCAGTTGAGTTTCATAGCTGAGCCAGAAGGAGAGGAGAGGAAGGAATAGAGAAAAAGAGATACAACTCCTAGGGGAGGTGGGCCGGTTGTGAAGACTAATTCCTGCTGTTCCGGAGATCAACTGTTACAGGTAAGTAACTGTGCTATCTCCAGGAACAAGCAGGAATGAGTCTTCACATGTGGGGACTCCCTAGCTAAGGATGCCCAGGGAGATCCCATAAGCGCAGCCCAGGACGGGATGGCATTTGCCCAGCCTGAATCCCCGGCATCCCCTGAGGGATGCAGGGCAGGAGTTGAATAGAGGAACAGCGAATCTAAAGACTACAGAGGGAAGTCTTTAGAGAGCAGAACAGGTATCATTAAGATACAGCAAAAAAACCCCAGGCTACAGGAAGAGTAGTCAGAGGGATGCATAAATAGTATCAGTAAGCATTTAATGAGTAAATGACCTAGTACCATATAGAGCTTACCGGCCATTAGGTTTTAATGAATTAATGGTGTGGAACCCTGTAGAGCTTACCTACCGGGTTGCCGGAAGCAGACCTGCGATGAAGGCACCATAGACGCAGTAGCGAAGTCGTCAAGGAAACTTCGCCGCAGCGAGGAGGAAGTTCCAAATCCGGAAGGCTAGGAGATCCAGGCGTCAGCTGGGTCAGGAGAAGGACGGCAGGTCTTCCAGGAGGCTTAGTGCAAGGCTGAGCACTCCCTTAGGAGCAGAGTCCAGAACTCAGAGGACTAATAGTAGAAAACTGGCCGAACCAGAGAGCCCATTCCGGAGAAGAGGAGGGGTGTACCCCGGAGCAGAAGGAGTACACAGGCTACTCTAGCGAGAGATAGGGAGACAAGGGTCCGAAACCCCGGGAGGAGGACCTAACTGAAAGGGAGCTGTAGACTTCACAGCGGTAGAGTACCACCAGTCCGCGGCCCGATCGAGGAATAGGCAGGCGGACTGGCCGGACCTCGGGGGGGGGGAGGGGCGTGAGTACCGGCCATAGGGAAATTAGGCGGTAGAACACAGGTACTGCGGGCAGCCCCCCAATATGCGCCTATCGCGCAGGTGATATCTAGTATATCTAAGCCGGTGGGCATGAGGGCGCACACTCCGGTACTAAGGCAGGTATGCCGAGGGGCCTACCTCCCTGAGCATCACCCTGGTAAGGCGGATCTGCCATTGATCCACAGAACATCCACCTGGGAAGGTGGCAGCAAGATCCGTCAGTAGAGGGATCTATTCCGGAGGACAAGGGCAGATCAGCGAACCAACAGCGCGGTAGCGTGGGGGACGGAGGATAGCATCAGTCCGGTAGAACGCCACAGGGGCTGGAGGCCCTATATGTGTCCCCAGGACCTGCACGCAGAAACTCGCCCCCCGCAAAGACGGGGGACAGGAGGGTATAGTCCTGGCAAGCATTGGGGGACTATAGCGGCTGGAGGGGAATTCCGGTACGGAAGCAATCAGCAGGGGGATACTGGCTGAGAAGGGTTCGGAGACGTACCGAAGGGTAATTAAGTTGGCCGTGGACCATAGCTATCACGGAATAGAGGTGGTCTCCCTTCCAACGGAAGGAGAATACCGGAACCCCTAGATAAGCCTCCGAACCATTTGTCAACTGAACGAGCCCCAGAGTAGAGCTCAATTTTTAAACTTCTGATAAGAGGGTTAAGTGCAGGCAGCCGCCCGCCTGAGCCTAAAAATGCTTAGCATGAGAGTCCTGGCACGGGCCCGGGGGCATCAACCCGGGGTGAGAGGTCCCTTGCTTGGGCGCGCCTGGAGGGTGGGCGGAGGGCTGATATTTCCTCTTCCTAGGGAAGGGGGGTCTGGAGAGGCGTTTACCACCGCCGGGAGGCCGGGCCCTAGGCTGGCTGCTAACTCTGGGAAGGTTAGCGAAGCACTGTGCGACCTGATGCAAGGCTTCGCTATTGAAGAGGTGATCTCCGTTGCAGGGAGAATTACCCAGGTTGTGCTGTGCCCGTCTACACAACTCGGACGCCTGCAACCATACTGTACGGCGTGCTCTAATGGCAACAGCAGAGGCTCTGCTGACCGATTGGAAGGAGTCCAGCAAAGCACGAGAAAGGAACCCGGAGATATTCCTGCAGTGATAAAGGAGCAGGGAATATTCAAAGGCCTTGGTTGCAGATACGAAGAGGGATAACAGAGACAACATCTCGGTGACCTCCCAGAGCGACAGACTCATATAAAATATATATGAAATAATTCTGGCCATCAGCATAGACGTCTAGAAGGCTTGACGTCCTAGAGTATCTAGCGTCTTTGAGGCGCGGCCTGGGGGGGCGAGAAGCATGCTTCTCCTTGCTTCCGGCCTTCCTCAGCGCCGATTCCACAATGGACCGATGTGGAAGCTGGTGCTGCCGAAAACCCGGGGACGGAGGCACCCGGTACAGAGCCTGCATCGCAGTCGACGGTGCCAGAACCCTCAAAGGCGACCGCCAAGCCCCCAGCAGGAGATGCAGAGGAAGCATCACGGCTGCCTGTTCCGCAGGGCTCGGGTCCGGGGTAGGGATGGCCAGCAAATCCGCCATGTCAAGGAGGAAATCCTGAAAAGGTGACTCTGCCGGAGGAGTTATGGCGGGGGAGGCTGCCAGGGCACACAGAGGCCGCTCGGGCCAATGCCCGCTGGGCAGAGGAGGGGACCAACCGACCCGGATCAGGGCAGTCCCCATGGCGTCGTCGGCTCCTGGGATTGATTCCAAGCTAGGCATCGAAGGGGTCAATGGCACCGACGGCGCCGCAGGAATCGGCCTCGGCCCCGAACCCGGGGGTGGCGCTGCTCCCGGCGATCGAAGCGGTTCCGCGGCCGCCGGAGGGCAGGGGCCAGCGGTCTCCGCTCTGCATCGCAGGAGGGGACAGGGACCGATCCCGAGACGTGTAGTGTCCAAGCTTTCAAGGCTGGATACCGACTCCAGGCTGGGCATCGAACCGAGCGAGGAGATCGACTCCTTTCTAGAGGGCCCCGGCGGGGGCGACCGCGCCGGTGGTGGAGATCCCGGAGCGCGGATCAGAACCGCGCCAATCGGTGCTGCGAGCATCAGGGGTCCCTGAGGGCGAAGCTCGGTGGAGAGGGGGTCATCTGGCGCCGATGTCGATCGGCAGGCACTGCCCGATGCCGGGCTCCCCCTCGAACCCGTCCGACCCGGAGAGAAATCCTTCCGGGGCATACGGCCCGTCCCCGAGGGGACCCCGGTCACCCGACGACGAGTCCCTGCCGGGGGGGGGGGGGGTGCAAAGCCCCTGCGCCGACATCGGGGTACCGTTGCGGGGCGGTGCAGATCCAGATTGGGTCAAAGCGGTCGAAGACCCCAAGGCCCCTTCTCTAGGAAAGGGCGGGGCCCTCGACGGCCGCGTCGATGCCGGGGAGTCGCCCGTGTGCTGGCCGACATACCCCGAGGTCCCCGGGGAAGGTCGATGGCGGTCCCTCGTGCTCGACGCCCCTGCCGTCGCCGGCGGAGCGGCGCCGCTCGAACCCGGTACCACCCTTGCGCAGGGCTGGGATACCGGCGACCTGGCGCGGGTCGAAGCAAGCGGCCCCGAGGGTAGGGAGGCCAGATGACCATCCCCGGCGCGGGGCGGAAACACCGATGCCCGCGCGCTCGAAGCGGGTACTACCTCCGCGCATGACCTGAACGTAGGGCCGATCGGCCCCCGAGGTGCTGAGGGCAGCGGCTGGCGATCCCCGGTGGGGAGCGGGTCACTCGACACCGACGGGTCGGCACCGTCCAAAGCGGATACCACCCCCGTAGGAACGCCATACCGGCGCGAGTCGGTCGGCCCCGGAGGCGCCGAGGACCGCAGCCGCCAATCTCCGGTGAGAAGCGGAACGCTCGACACCAATGCCGAGGGGTCGGTACCGCCCGAAGCGGGTACCGCCCACGCGCATGGCAGGGATGGAGGAACACCAGGCTGGACCGAGTCGATCGGCCCCAGAGGTGCCGAGGACAGCAGCCGACGATCCGCGGTGAGGAGCGGAGCGCTCGACAGACGCCGATGCCGGGGGCTCAGTACCACTCGGAGCGGCTACCACGCCCGAGCATGGCTGGGATGTAGGGAGGTCAGACCCGGTCGAGTCGATCAGCCCCGAAGGCGCCAAGGACACCGGCTGACGATCCCTGGCGAAGAGTGGAACACTCGACACCGACGCCGATGCCGGGGAATCGGCACCGCTCGAAGCGGGTACCTCCCTCGGGCATGGCTCGGGAATGTTCTGTGAGGAGCGAACCTCAGGAACATCCTGAAACCCCGTAAATGCTTTGGAGCCCAAGGACTCCCGCTGGGGTATATCAGCCAAGGAGGATTTGAGGGGTTGGCCGGAGCCTTCGCCATGCCGCGCATGAGACTCGCCCCTCAAGACTCGGCTAGTCTTAACAGACTGTTGTGGGGTTACCTGATCCTGGAGAGAAGAACAACCCGACGACCGCGCCTTGGGCGCGAAGACGTCGTCGAGGGATACCCGAAAGAGGGAGGGTCTTCTTCCGACACTGTAGCCCGGGGAATCCGGGAAAAAAGGGGTCAGGCCCCAAACAGGAGAGGCACCAGGCATTGGAGTCCACGTGGAAAATTAAGTCCCCGCCGTGAGGCTGAGGGGAAGAAGGCTCCATGCCCCGGTCCTCAGCGCCCGGAGGGGCGATGAAAATTAAATGAAAATAATTAAAAGAAAGAAAGAAAAGGGGGGCACGGAGGTGCCACCATCGGCGGGAAAGCCGCGACTACAGAAAGAAAGAAAAATTTCTGCGGTGGCAGGAGGGACGTCCTGCCTGCTCCGCGGAAAACGAAAAACTGGGGCGAGGCAGTAGGAAGGGCGGGAAGCCACCGCGCAGGCGCAGGGTATGCTCCCAAAGGCTTTCTGATTGGATGCTGGGGAGCATTCCCGTGCGGGCTCCGTCGGCGACGTCTCCCACGTGTGAAGACTCATTCCTGCTTGTTCCTGGAGATACATGTGAAACGACATTTGTCAATGTCAAACATATAAAAATTAACATAATCATAATAGAGAACACATTCCAATGATTGAACTAAAAAATAAAAAGTAAAAAACGCAGGGCAACAAGAAAGGATAAAAACATTGGTTACTTAAAGTGATGAATGAAGGCATATAAAAGGAAATAAATACTTACAAGGATTGTCTGTATAGTTGAACACAAACAGGACGTAATGTGAGATGAATGTTATAATACTTAAAAGATAAATAATACATAAACGTTAAAACCAAGAAACTAAAATGTATAATGTTACAAACATGAAAAAAAAGTAAATCAATGTGCTTTTCAACAGAAAGTAGTTGGATTATGAAGGGGGAACAGGCGAAGGGGGGAGGGGAAGGAGGGAAGGGAAGGGGGGAAAGTGAGGGAAGGGGGAGGGGATGTAGAAAGGGAAGAGGGCAGGGGGAAAAATGTGAAAGTACTTAAAAATCAACTCACAAAAATATAAAACCAGACTGTAAATAATACTGAAATGAACCAAATGTATAGAGAAAAATAATATAACATCGTACATGACAAGAAACATGATAAAAAATTACTGTGAACATATTTAAAATGCGAAGCATAGAAATGCTGTATTTCATTGATGAACCCACAATACTTTGAAATCTTGTCTTATAAGAAAATCTACATGTGTGTGAAAAGGGAAATATTACTGAAGAGTAGAATGGGTATATGCGTGGTGTATTAAGGAACACAATCTCAAAAGTAATACATTGAACATGAAGTGCAAGAGCAAGTTAAATTGTGAAGTGTTGTGAGACTCAGTGTGTAATATATTATGTGACCGATATGTATAATCGGAAGCCTCACCTGAGTCAAACCAACAGCATATGATAACTCAAATGCGTTCTTTTAAAGAAGAGCTATGTATAGCTGAAACATAAATAAAATGATTCAAAGCTGAATACTGATGCAACATTTAAAATTATATGGAATCTTGCAGTGAATTGCATAGGTGAACAAACCTTGAGCAGAAGAAACGTCTGCTGTCTATAAAAGCTGATTCTAGTTGAGAAGGAAGAAAGTGGAAAGAACTCGGTATTTGTAGACACCGGGTTTCGCGCCAAAAAGAGGAAACTTGATCTCATGGGCGGAGTTAGATGTGTTGAAGAGATAATGAGAACCCAAACAAATTTGAAATGTGGAGGTGATGTGTGTTGTACTTGTAAACACAGCGAGTAGGAAACAGACATCGTGTGTGTACTTGAAACGGCGGCTTGCAGCAACCTTTGCATTCTAAATAAAACAATGATATAAACGAGGACTGTACCGAGGAACAAATCCTTGGTAATGAACTTAAAGGATGAGCAACTAAAAACGGGATATATGAAACGTATGTTGCTAAAAAATAAAATAAATAACAGATATCGCATAAGTTAAAATATGTCGCAAACAGTATTATTAAGAATGAGTGTGAAAGTATATTGAAAAGGCACATTGGTAATCAAAATAAAGGGGACACTGAGGTATGTTGCGTGAATTGATTTGAAAGAGATAATTTGGAACTGGTGAAATGCACAAAGATAGATATGTGTGGAATACACTTGTAGGTATAAACTGCTAAAAAAACAAATAAAAACATTGGATCTATCAATGTATTGCATGAGTGTGATTGATAGTTGGGACTTGAAACAAAATCAAAGAATGGAGAGAAGGGAAGGTAATGTATGGCTAAATTGCTTGTAAATGGCGAATGTCAGACACATATTGGAAATATGGCTTGAATAGGAGAGTAATTTGCATGGAGCATACTGAATAAAAATGAGTGAAACCAGGGACCGTACTGAGGTGAGACCTAATAGCTGAATAAAAAGGTAACGAACAAGCATTGAAAAACTGAATATGTAAGTGTGTGAAACTATCCTTAACAGTAATGACGTGTGTGCATACTGAGCAGTTGCCACATCTATAATGTCCTCTAATTTTGGACCGAGGTTTGGAAAATGTGAGAGCGGACGGCACTAAAAAATTGATCAAATTGGAAGTGCGTTTATATGCCACCATTAGACGTTTAGCTGAAAAAGAGGGCAGTGACTTTAGGAGGTGCCACTCCTGTCTTAAAATGTCCGTAATTGCTTTTGAATGAACTGAAAATGTGAGAGCACAGACAACCTTGTCTGTGTGGATGCATTCTGTGTTTTTTAAGAGTATAGAACGATCTGTGGCACAGGCTTTCAAATAGGCTTTTTGGATGCATTTAGTGGGGTAACCACGCTGTTTAAACCTCTGGTGCATGTCTCTCGTATGGCGTTCAAAATCTGTTTTTTTCAGTACACAACCTTTTAATTCTTAAAAATTGGCTAATGGGAAGGTTATTCTTAAAAGAAGTGTTGTGACAACTATCATATTTTAATAAAGTGTTTCTGTCTGTGGATTTGCAGTACAGATCGGTAATAAATCCTTATTGTGTTTTTTATCCCTCTATTAGCCAAAATAATTGAGAAAGAGGCACAACGGCAAATTCAGGACCACATTGATGCTGCTGCTCCCTTAGACAACTGTCAACATGGCTTCAGAGAACATCATGGGGTCGAGACACTACTCACTACTCTATTCAACGACATCATCACAAGAATTGATAACGTCCGTCAAGGTTGTGTGCTTATATTCTTAGATATAGCCGCAGCATTCGACTCCGTCAGCCACGAAATACTCCTCGAAAGATTGAAAGAGAAGGGAATCTGCAACAGTGCACTAGAATGGTGCAAGTCTTATCTGGATGGCAGATGGCAATATGTGAAGTCTGGATCTGAAGAGTCAACACATTTCCATCAAAAGCAAGGGGTACCCCAAGGCTCCTCACTATCCTCCTTATTCTTCAATATTTACATGCAACCCATCTGCAATATCATAAGATCTTTCAATGTGAACTGCCTGATATATGCAGATGACATCCTCTTATACATGCCTTTCTCCACAACTCACATGGACCTGACCCCACTCACGGACTGCTTCAATGCAGTGTCAACCTGGCTCCAATCACAGAACCTACGCATCCAACATAGAAAAACTGAAGTACTATTCATCACCAGAGACACCAACTTCACTCCCCCACCCCACGTCAGTGTCAAGGAAGCCGACCTGCAGACCAAAGAGGCAATAAAATACCTGGGAGCAACTGTCGATCAACGACTGGACATGAAAAGTCATATAAGCAATATTGTCAAAGCTGTCTATTTTAAAATCCGTTCACTCAAACACCTACGCTCACTGTTGGACCCAGAGGATTTCCGAACCATATATCAAGCGCTGATCCTGCCACATTTCGACTTTGCAAATGCCATCTTACAAGGGCTTCCCCAATCCACACTAGCCCCCTTACAGTTGGCCATGAATGCCGCAGCCAGAGTCATCTACGGAGCTTCCAGAAGCGACCACGTAACGCCCATTCTCAAACAGCTGCACTGGCTACCTATCCATGGGAGGATCACCTTCAAAACCCTTCTGTTAACATTCAAGGCAATCAAAGGCATTTCCCCCTCACTCACGCATCTTTTCCACATGGTTCCCCCCAACAGATCTAGAAGAGCAACATCTGTCAACCTACTAATCACACCAAAGGCAGCGACAAAGTGCAACAAGACAACCACAAACAGAGCGTGCAGTTTCTATATCCCCAGATGCTGGAATGCTCTACCCCCTGACATTAGAGCCATAACCAATTTATATCAATTCAGGAAGGCACTCAAAACCTACCTCTTCATCCAATATTTCCCAGACAACCTTTGAGCCTAGATTTACCCCTCTAGAGATACCCCCTTACTCATGATCTGATTTTACCTATCCTGCAGTGTAAATAGCTCATGTATATAGTTAACCCAGTTATCCAAGTTTCTTTTTCCCTGTTCAATGTAAAACCAGACACCTTGTCATATGGTAGTTACGTTATGATGTGAACCGCGCTGATGCCGAATAGCGCGGTATATAAGAAGCTGTAATAAATAAATAAATAAATGTCCAAGTATGGGATAGAATCCAAACTATATGATCCCTCAAATTGTAAATTTGGGTCTAATGAGTTGAGCCATGTGTGAAAAGTGTGTAATGTAGTTTCTGTGCAGTCCCATATTATAAGCACATCATCAATATAACGCTTCCAAAGCAAAATATGTGACTTATAGGGATGAAAGGTTAAAAATTTTGTTTCGACAAGATGGCGTTCTGAGCAGACGCTCACGGCACAGCTCTGTTTCCCCTCCTCTTTTCCACTCGTGGTTACCTTTTGGCGCTACTTTTCATGCCGCACTCCGGCAGGAAAAGAAAGACAAAGCTGGCTTCCGAATCAAAGGAGGGGAGCTCCGTTGCTGTGAAGGCTGCGTTATCCGGACCCATGGATTCTTTCGTGGTTCCGGCCAAGGCTGGTATTGTAGCTCCGGTGAGTCCGTTGTGCACTGCGGTGGCGGAAGGACGGCCCTACAGTGCTGAGGACTTTGAGGTTTCTCTCAGCCCGGAACTCCGCACGCCTCCAGTTCAGCCTGAGCTAAAATCTTCTCAGCTGCAGCCCGGGATTGGTGGTAAGGAGTCGGTGCCCCCCCCCCCCACCCCCCTGATAGAGTTGTTTGCTGAGCAGTCTGGCGCTGTGGGAAATGTGCCGGCGCCAACGTTTCAGGCAAATGGCGCTGGAGGAGATAGGAGTTCTATGCAGCAGTCAACTGATCCTGATCACCGTCCAGGAGAGCTGTCTCCACTTTCTCCGGGGTCTGTACAAGGTATTTTTTCAGAAGGATCGGGACATTGTTTGGTGAAGCCTGCGTTAGTGACTCCTGATTCTCTATGGTCTGCTTTTGCTACAATGTCTCTGAATATTAACCAGCAGTTGCAGTCTATTGTGCAGCAGTTTCAAACTTTTGGGCAACAGTTGCAGTTATATGAATCGGGACAAATTGCTTGTGCTGCTAAGGTGGCCTCTTGTGAGGGTCACTTGGTGCAGCTCGAAGAACTTGCTCAAGCTTTTCCAAAAGACTCTGCAATATTATATAGGCGATTGGAATTTCTTGAGAATGTTGCTAGGAGCAGGAATCTTAGGGTGTTAAGTTTTCCTAAGGTTCCCTCGGTTACTCCGATGGAACTATTTAAAAAGTTCATATTGACTACTCTTAAGATTCCTGCTGAGTCTCTTCCCCCTATTTCCAAGGCCTATTATCTTCCTACTGCTAAGACTGCTCCTGCAGTGCATGGGGAGAATCAGGCATTATCTGTTGATAGTCTTGACCTGTCTGCCTTCTTAGAAAGATCTCCATCAGCGCCTGGTATGGTTGCAACCTTATTGGTCACCTTTGCTTTGGAGGCAGATCGGGACTGGCTATTGGTTATTTTTCCGGTCGCCCTGCAAGGTGTTCCTTGATTCTCATTTACGTATTTTTCCTGATGTTGGTAGAGCCACACAGAGAAAGAGGCGTCAGTTTTTGTTATATCGTCCCGGGGTGGTACAGTTGGGTGGTCTCTTTTTCTTTCGGTTTCCTTGCAAGTGCTTGGTTAAGTTAGATGGGCATAGTTACCTTTTTTTTGAACCTTCCCAATTGGCCAGTTTCTTGTCTTCTAGGCTAGTTTCGGTGCAGGACCCTTCTCATATAGCTCCTATTAATAACTCTCATGTATAGGGGTACTAGTGTGGCTTAGGTGTAGTTTACCGCCTTGGTGCCTGCTCTATTTCCTTTATTGCTATGTTTGTAATTTATCCTTTGATTAGTGACCCATCTTGTCCATTTTTTGAGGCCTATTCAGGAATCCATTTGTTAGTGTTTTTCTTTTAACTTATTTTCTTGTTAGATATGAGGACGATGGATTGTTTTCTTTGTACAAGGTTTTTCTTGTATTGTATTGTAAAATCGCATAAATAAAAAATTAAAAAAAAAAAAATTGTTTCAAAATCAGTTACATAAAGATTGGCTATTTCAGGTGCCATGGGAGAACCCATTCCAAATATATCAAAATTTCAAAAAAGTAGACGATGCTTTCCAAGTCTCCCACGCAGGTATTACACAAAATGAAATACACCCATACGATAGCTCACGAGGTCTCAGACTTAAGGGTGACGTGGCCAAAACTGACCCACATCAACTCCAATTTGCATCAATGACCTCTCTGTGATTTTTACAAATAATAAGGTGTACTTTCAAATTTTATTCATCCTGCTAAAAAACGAGTACTGGCTTGTAAAAATGTAGTTCCTTAAAATCGAAACAATTCTCTAGAAAAATGTTCTTATCTTATTCGCTGTAGCAAACCAATCAGGCCAAAAGTCTCTTATCAAACTTTTAAATCTGATTGGTTTGCTACAGCGAATAAGATAAGAACATTTTTCTAGAGAATTGTTTCGATTTTAAGGAACTAAATTTTTACAAGCCAGTACTCGTTTTTTAGCAGGATGAGTAAAATTTGAAAGTACACCTTATTTGTAAAAATCACAGAGAGGTCATTGATGCAAATTGGAGTTGATGTGGGTCAGTTTTGACCACGTCACCCTTAAGTCTGAGACCTCGTGAGCTATCGTATGGGTGTATTTCATTTTGTGTAATACCTGCGTGGGAGACTTGGAAAGCATTGTCTACTTTTTTGAAATTTTGATATATTTGGAGTGTTTTTGACTTTATATTCACATAAACACACTCTGCAAAGTAGACCCAGTATTATATGGGAGAACCCATAGCAACACCCTTTATCTGTTTATAAAAGATACCCTTTAAGCTGAAGTAATTTTCAGTCATAGCTAATGCCGCCAGTTGTGTTAAGAAGAAGGTTGGTATACGTACTGGTTTAGTTCTCTTAATCAAGACATTAGCAAGTACCTCCAAGGCTGCTTGTTGAGGTATGTTTGTATACAGGGATTTGATGTCAAGTGTAACCATTGTCCAAGAGACATCTAAACTGGGACCTTTAAGTGCAGTCATTAATCTTTTTAACTACACTCTTAACAGATTTAGAACTTCAGGTTTTGAACAAAGGCCTCTCCTTTGTACCTACTAAGACACATGACAAATTTTCTACACATGTTGAATTGTACAAATTCTTCTCGAAATTGAAAATTATAGATTACTTTAACAACCATGACTCAGATACAGCAGATCCTTCTATAGTGAAAAAACCCTCTACATGGATACCTCCATCTAACATGAGGAGGGATCTAGCTAAGCTTGAAGAATGGTCTAGAATTTGGCAGCTGGGATTTAATGTTAAAAAATGTAAGGTCATGCATTTGGGCTGCAGCAATCCAAGGGAGCAATACAGTATAGGAGGTGAAGTACTTTTGTCCACTAAAGAAGAGCGGGACCTAGGCGTGGTTGTGTCTGATGATCTTAAAGTAGCTAAACAGGTAGAAAAGGCGACGGCAAAAGCTAGAAGGATGCTTGGGTGCATACGGAGAGGAATGGCTAGCAGAAAAAAAGGAGGTGATAATGCCTCTGTATAAGTCTTTGGTGCAACCTCATTTGCAGTATGGTGTGCAATTCTGGAGACCGCACCTTCAAAAGGATGTGAACAGGATGGAGTCGGTGCAGAGGGTTGCTACTAAAATGATTAATGGGCTTCATTATAAAGCATATGAGGACAGACTTAAGGATCTTAATATATACACCTTAGAGGAAAGGCGGGATAGAGGTGATATGATTGAGATGTTTAAATACCTCCGTGGCATAAATGTTCAGGGAGAGAGCCTCTTTCAATTGAAAGCAAGTTCTGCTACGAGGGGACATGGGATGAGGGTGAAGGGAGATAGATTCAGGAGTGATATGCGGAAATATTTCTTTACAGAAAGAGTAGTGGATCCATGGAATAGTCTCCCAGTGAAGGTGGTAGAGATGAGGACAGTAACTGAATTCAAAAAAGCATGGGACCAACACAGAGGATCTCTAAAAGTAAAAATTGGACTGTTATGGAAGGACAGACTAGATAGGCCATGTGGTCTTTTTCTGTCATCATGTTTCTATGTTTCTAATATAAACGCCATGATTACGGCCTATGAAAATGTAGTTCTCGCTAGAGTACAAAACTTATATAAAACAAACAAGAAGCATCCATATTACAATTTAACAGGTCCGCAAAAATTAGCTCTAAAGGGCTTAAGGTCAAACGACACAATCATAATAAAACCTGCAGACAAAGGGGGAGCCATCGTCGTACAAGATAGAGATTCTTATATAGGAGAAGTATTGCGCCATTTGAATGATAAGGAGTTATCAAAAAATTTATCATTATCCAACTACCATACTGCAACAAAAAGTAGACACCCTATTGTACATTGGGAAAGAAGCAGGATATTTAACATCTAAAGAAATTACTTTTCTTACAGTTCCTCACCCTATTATACCTACAATTTATATGGTCCCGAAGATTCATAAATCTCTGCATAATCCTCCAGGATGGCCAATTGTATCTACCATTGGGTCCCTCTTCGAAACTTTGTCAAAATTTTTGGATATATTTTTGAGACCATTCGTCACACTAACGCCGTCCTATGTACCGGACTCAACACACATCATTAATATTCTACAAGAGTTTCAAGGATATCATGAAAGATTAATAATGGTTACACTTGAAATCAAATCCCTGTATACAAACCTACCCCAACAAGCAGCCTTGGAGGTACCTGCTAATGTCTTGATTAAGAGAACTAAACCAGTACGTATACCAACCTTCTTAACACAACTGGCGGCATTAGCTATGACTGAAAATTACTTCAGCTTTAAGGGTATCTTTTATAAACAGATAAAGGGTGTTGCTATGGGTTCTCCCATGGCACCTGACATAGCCAATCTTTATGTAACTGATTTTGAAACAAAATTTTTAACCTTTCATCCCTATAAATCACATATTTTGCTTTGGAAGCGTTATATTGATGATGTGCGTATAATATGGGACGGCACAAACTACATTACACACTTTTCACACATGGCTCAACTCATTAGACCCAAATTTACAATTTTAGGGATCATATAGTTTGGATTCTATCCCATACTTGGACATCCTGATAAAAAAAAACACAATAAGGGATTTATTACTGATCTGTACCGCAAACCCACAGACAGAAACACTTTATTAAAATATGATAGTTGTCACAACACTTCTTTTAAGAATAACCTTCCCATTAGCCAATTTTTAAGAATTAAAAGGTTGTGTACTGAAAACACAGATTTTGAACGCCATGCAAGAGACATGCACCAGAGGTTTAAACAGCATGGTTACCCCACTAAATGCATCCAAAATGCCTATTTGAAAGCCTGTGCCACAGATCGTTCTATACTCTTAAAAAAAACACAGAACACATCCACACAGACAAGGTTGTCTGTGTTCTCACATTTTCAGTTCATTCAAAAGCAATTACGGACATTTTAAGACAGGAGTGGCACCTCCTAACGTCACTGCCCTCTTTTTCATCTAAACGTCTAATGGTGGCATATAAACGCACTTCCAATTTGACCAATTTTTTAGTGCCGTCCGCTCTCACATTTTCCAAACCTCAGTCCAAAATTAGAGGACATTATAGCTGTGGCAACCGCTCAGTATGCACACACGTCATTACTGTTAAGGATAGTTTCACACACTTACCTACAAGACACAAAGTATATTTACAAAATTATTTGAATTGCAAAACAATAAATGCAGTTTATCTGATTCAGTGCTCGTGCAATTTGGTTTACATTGGTAAAACTAAAAGGCAAATCCGTATACGCATTATAGAACACAGGAGTTGCGTTCAGAGAGGAATTCTTGAAATAACATTGGTCGCACATTGGCTAGCAAAGGGACACACAACTAGTGATTTAAAATTTTTGATATTAAGGACTGTAATTCCACATTGGAGAGGAGGGAACATTGACAATATTTTATTAAAATTAGAACAACGTTACATATATGAATTCAACAGTTGAGAACCACATGGCTTAAATCAGGAAACAGATCTCTCAGTATTTCTGTGATCAATTAGTCTTAGTGGGTTCCATCCTTTGTTTTCAATTTGTTTGTTTTGTTTTTTGTGGCATTTTTACATTGCTTCACGATATCCATACCCACTGTTAATTTTAATATGTTTTACAGGGTTCCAGTTTATTTTACATGGGTTAACATATTTTGTCCATTATGGAAGCAGTTTTAAGAGTTGTTCATATTTATATTGGCCACATGTAACATAATACCTCTGTGCGCTTCACATTACTATTTTTAATAATACTTCATATTCATTTTTCAAGATACGTACCTACCATTTTCTTACTTTTTTATTAATTCATGTTTAACATATTCAGTTTTTCTATGCTTGTTCGTTACCTTTTTATTCAGCTATTAGGTCTCACCTCAGTACGGTCCCTGGTTTCACTAATTTTTATTCAGTATGCTCCACGCAAATTACTCTCCTATTCAAGCCATATTTCCAATATGTGTCTGACATTCGCCATTTACAAGCAATTTAGCCATACATTACCTTCCCTTCTCTCCATTCTTTGATTTTGTTTCAAGTCACAACTATCAATCACACTCATGCAATACATTATTGATAGATCCAATGTTTTTTTACAAGTTTTTTTAGCAGTTTTCACCTACAAGTGTATTCCACACATCTCTATCTTTGTGCAAGCATTTCACCAGTTCCACATTATCTCTTTCAAATCAATTCACGCAACATACCTCAGTGTCCCCTTTATTTTGATTACCAATGTGCCTTTTCAATATACTTTCACACTCATTCTTAATAATACTGTTCGTGACATATTTTAATTTATGCGATATCTGTTATTTATTTATTTTATTTTTTAGCAACATATGTTTCATATATCCCATTTTTAGTTGCTCATCCTTTAAGTTCATTACCAAGGATTTGTTCCTCGGTACAGCCCTCGTTTATATCATTGTTTTATTTAGAATGCAAAGGTTGCTGCAAGCCGCCATTTCAAGTACACACACGATGTCTGTTTCCTACTCGCTGTGTTTACACAGGGGCGGCCCAAGGGGGGTGCGGAGACTTGGTGCGGGGCCTCATTTGCATAAGTGGCCTTATTTGCATAAATATTTGCATAATGTTACCATACACTAACTTTTAGTAAACATGTCTCTTAATGAGTGTATGGATAAAGAAAGACTAAAAGATTTCTACATTACTATAATCCAGTGCCAACCGCCAGGCACATTAGGAATTACTACAAACGCTGCCCATTTAAAATCCATAGCATACCCGCCGTATCCTGACAGCATTACCAGGACTCACAAAGCACCATACCCTACCTATCAAAAGGCAACACTGCAAATATTAAACCAATACATTTCAGAGAATACTGGGGAAAGAGAACAAGTGGCAACGTCAAATAGGAATTACATAAACAGAATACCTCAGCTCAGTTACACATGCAGAACATAGACCATCACCAAACAAGGAATCACAATTTAGAAACAGGAAGGCAATAATTAAACTGGGAACCCCAAAAGCCAAACTTGGAATGTACAACACTGTAGAAATAAAACTATAAATTAATTTCCTCTTGTACCAAACAAAGCGCAGACGTTAATGATGCACATTTCCCAGAGCTTTCATATTCCAGTTAATAAATTCAAAATAAAGAGATATCTTTCTACCTTTTGTGCATTTGTTTTCAGTTGCAATTGGTCCAGCCACTTTCTTCTGGTTTCTTCATGTTTTCTGCTAACTCTCCATCGTCTGCTGTCCATTTGTCCTTTCTTCTCTCTTCTAGTTTTTTTTCCATTCTCTCTCTCTACATCTGCTTTAACATACTAATCTTTCTCCATTTGCTCTTTCCTCATTCCTATTTCATCCACACAAATTTTACCCCTCCATCCTCAATCCCCAATTACTCTCCCAATACCCGGCCAATTGTAGATTTTTCATCCCTCCTACACAAAATATTTTTCCCCTCTCCATTTTACTCTCCCAGCCCCATCCCATTCTAATCCTCCCCAACATCAGCTCCCTTCTAGTTCCAGTCTCACCCAGCATCCATTCCCTTCTAGTCCCTGCATCAGCCCATTTCCAGTCCTAGCCCCCCCATCAGCCCATTTCCAGTCCTAGCTCCCCCATCCATTTCCAGTCCAAGTCCCTTCATCAGCTCATTTCCAGTCATTTCCTAGCCCCACCATCAGCCCGTCAAATCATAGCTCCCCTCCACTCAGCCCAATTCCAGTCCAAGCCCCCCATGAGCCCACTTCCAGTTCTAGCCCCTCCATGAGTCCATTTCAATTCAAGCCCCCACCACAGCCCATTTCCAATCTTAGCTCCCCCCAACAGCCCATTTCCAGTCCTATCCTAGCTGTTTCATCAGCCCATTTTCAGTCCTAGCTCCCTTCCCTCACAACCCATTTCCATTCCAAGCCCCCTCCCCATCAGCTATTTGCAGTTCAAGCCTCCCCTTCCACTCAGCCCATTTCCAGTCCTAGCAACCCCCCAACCCATTACCAGTCCTAGCCCCCTGTCAATCAACTTCCAGACCTAACCCCCATCACCCCATTTTCAGTTTAAGCCCCCCCTATAACCAATTACCAGTCCTAACCCCCCCATCAGCCCATTTCCAGTCAGCCCCCCATAGCCCATTGCCAGTCCTAAACCCCCCATCAGCCCACAGCCCATTACCAGTCCTAACCACATCAGCCCACCTCAAGTCCTAACCCCTCCCCATCAGCCCATTTCCTGTCCTAGCCCCCCCATAGCCCATTATCAGTCCTAACCCCCCCATCAGCCCATTTCCAGTCAGCCCCCCATAGCCCATTACCAGTCCTAACCCCCCCCATAGCCCATTAGCAGTCCTAACCCCCCCAATCAGCCCACTACCAGTCCTAACCCCCATCACCCCATTTCCAGACAGCCCTCATCAGCCCACAGCCCATTGCCATTCTTAACCCCCCCATAGCCCATTGCCAGTCTTAACCCCCCCCCATAGCCCATTGCCAGTCCTAACCCCCCATCACCCCATTTCCAGACAGCCCTCATCAGCCCACAGCCCATTGCCAGTCTTAACCCCCCATAGCCCATTGCCAGCCCTCATCAGCCCACAGCCCATTGCCAGTCTTAACCCCCCCTCCTAGCCCATTGCCAGTCTTAACCCCCCCATAGCCCATTGCCAGCCCTCATCAGCCCACAGCACGACAGTCTTAACCTCCCCCCATAGCCCACTGCCAGTCTTAACCCCCCCATAGCCCATTGCCAGTCTTAACCCCCCCTCCCCAGCCCACTGCCAGTCTTAACCCCCCCATAGCCCACTGCCAGTCTTAACCCCCCCTCCCTAGTCCATTGCCAGTCTTAACCCCCCAGCCCATTGCCAGTCTTAACCCCCCCTCCCTAGCCCATTGCCAGCCTTAACCCCCCCTCCCTCCCTCCCAGCCCATTGCCAGCCTTAACCCCCCCCTCCCTAGCCCATTGCCAGTCCTACCCGCCCCCCCCCCCCTCGGCTCATGGCAATTTAAAAAAAAAAAAAAAAAGCTGGCCGCTGCCGCCGCATGGAGTGTCCCGCGGGGCTCCCTCTGCCCGGCGGAACTCTCCCGGCGCGGCTGAGCCCCTCTGTGCCGGCTTGCAGATACGCGAAGGGAGTGTGTCTCCCTCACATCTCTGTTAAGCCCGCAGGGGCAGATGGGAAATTTCCCATCAGCCCCTGCTTCCCATCAGCCCCTGCGGGCTTAACAGAGACGTGAGGGAGACACTCTCCCTTCGCGTATCTGCAAGCCGGCACAGAGGGGCTCAGCCGCGCCGGAAGAGTTCCGCCGGGCAGAGGGAGCCCCGTGGGACACTCCATGCCGCCGCGGCGGCAGCGGCCACCTTTTTTTTTTTTTAAATTTAATTAAGAAAAAAAAGCAGAATGTTCTTTGCGCGGGGCCCCCCGAAACGCGAGGCCCTGTGCAAAAAACATTCTTGCTCAATGGACGGGCCGGCCCTGTGTTTACAAGTACAACACACATCACCTCCACATTTCAAATTTGTTTGGGTTCTCATTATCTCTTCAACACATCTAACTCCGCCCATGAGATCGAGTTTCCTCTTTTTGGCGCGAAACCCAGCGTCTACAAATACCGAGTTCTTTCCACTTTCTTCCTTCTCAACTAGAATCAGCTTTTATAGACAGCAGACGTTTCTTCTGCTCAAGGTTTGTTCACCTATGCAATTCACTGCAAGATTACATATAATTTTAAATGTTGCATCAGTATTCAGCTTTGAATCATTTTATTTGTTTCAGCTATACATAGCTCTTCTTTGAAAGAACGCATTTGAGTTGTTATATGCCGTTGGTTTGACTCAGGTGAGGCTTCTGATTATACATATCGATCACGTAATATATTACACACTGAGTCTCACTACACTTCTTAACACTTCACAATTTAACTTGCTGTTGCACTTCATGTTCAATGTATTACTTTTGAGATTGTGTTCTTTAATACACCACGCATATACCCGTTCTACTGTTCAGTAATATTTCCCTTTTCACACACATGTAGATTTTCTTATAAGACAAGATTTCAAAGTATTGTGGGTTCATCAATGAAATATAGCATTTCTATGCTTCGTATTTTAAATATGTTCACAGTAATTTTTTATCATGTTTCTTGTCATGTACGATGTTATATTATTTTTCTCTATACATTTGGCTCATTTCAGTATTTACAGTCTGGTTTTATATTTTTGAGAGTTGATTTTTAAGTACTTTCACATTTTTCCCCCTGCCCTCTTCCCTTTCTCTGTCCCTTCCCCCCTTCGCCTGTTCCCCCCTTCATGATCCAACTACTTTCTGTTGAAAAGCACATTGATTTACTTTTTTATTCATGTTTGTAACATTATACATTTTAGTTTCTTGGTTTTAACTTTTATGTATTATTTATCTTTTAAGTATTATAACATTCATCTCACATTACGTCCTGTTTGTGTTCAACTATACAGACAATCCTTGTAAGTATTTATTTCCTTTTATATGCCTTCATTCATCACTTTTTTAAGTAACCAATGTTTTTATCCTTTCTTGTTGCCCTGCGTTTTTTACTTTTTATTTTTTAGTTCAATCATTGGAATGTTCTTTATTATGATTATGTTCATTTTTATGTTTAACATTGCAAATGTTGTTTCACATGTTTTTATACATATTTACTCATTTGTTATGTTTTAATTATTCTATTGTTCAAGCTGTCTGCCTCCTGAGGAAGGCGTTTGCCGAAACGCGTTGGGGTCTTTTTCAATAAAATCATCTTTGACCACCATACGTCTTTTGCTCCTTGTGACTCCTTGAACATTACTGCAAGAGCGTGCGCTTTTGTCTGTGTTCTCCTTTTTTGAAATACATGGATATGTAATGTGGTGGGTCTGGGACAGTGAAATTTTACTTACTGTTAATTTCCTTTCCTGGAATCCTACTAGACCAGTCCAGACTAGGAAGTTGAGTTCCCCAGTCAGCAGCTGATGGAGACAGAGAACCAATCAAAAGGTTTGACAGTGGTAAACTGAAGCTGACACCTAGGGGGTAGTGAGTTACAGCCAGAGAGGAGCGTAGCCAAAGCATAAAATCCTTACCTGAAACAGCAACATAGCAATAACTCTTATTAACCAATTACCAACGTGCGCTTAATCTTTAACTGCCTTCTGGAGCATGGGCTTTCTGGAGTGACTCACTGGAACTGCACCTAGCGCAACTATGTACAAGACAGAGACCTAACCTACTGATGAACAAGTTGAAATCTTACTGGCTTAGAGAAGTGAGTGTTGGCCCTGCAGAACAGAATTATGGGTGGGCTTTGGACTGGTCTAGCAGGATTACAGGAAAGGAAATTAAGAGTGAGTAAAATTTCACCTTCCAGCTCATCCTGCTAGACCAGTCCAGACCTAGTGGGCAGTACCCGAGCTACTCCCACTCAGGGCGGGACCCAGCAGCGGCCAACACGGTGGCCCCAAAGCCCACTGCCTCTGTGGCCTGGAGGTCCAAGCGATAGTGCTGAGCAAACGTAGAGTAAGAAGACCACATTGCAGCCTGACAAATATCTAGCAGTGTGACCTGCGACTTCTCCGCCCAAGATGTCGCTTGGGCCCTCGTAAAATGAGCCCATAACCCCTCCGGGACAGGCTTACCCTGCAGACATCACTAATGAACACCATCAAGGGCACACAGACCAAGCACTCTGGATATGCTATGATCTTCCTGGACATATCCGCAGCCTTTGACACCATCTCCCACAACATCCTCCTACACAGGCTCCAAGAAATTGGCATAAAAAATGTCGTACTTCAATGGTTCCACTCCTACCTGACTAATAGACAGCAACTGATCTGCACAAGCATAAGAACCTCCCTCCTCTTTCAGCAGCACCAAGGAGTAACCCAAGGATCCACACTATCCGCCATGCTCTTTAACATCTACCTGCAACCACTCTGCTCAATCATACGTGCTCATAACATCAACTACCACATATACGCGGATGACATAATGCTCTATAGACCGATCACGACCACCAACCCAACGAACAAGCACCTATCAGACTGCTTCACAGAAGTCTCCAGCTGGCTACAAGGGAACAACCTATCCATCAACATAAAAAAAACAGAAGCCCTTATAGCAGCGATGGCGAACCTATGGCACGCGTGCCAGCTGTGGCACGCGAAGGCCTTGCAGCTGGCACGCGTGAAGGTCCGCAAAAAAAGAAAAAGCGGGCTCTGGCTGCTGCCGCGGACGCGGCAGCATGCAGTGTCCCGCGGGGCCCCCTCCGCCCGCTAAGCCCCTCTGCAAGGGCTTTCAGATTCGCGAGGGAGACAGCGTCTCCCTCGCGTCTCTGTTAAGCCCGTAGGGGTTAATGGGAAATTTCCCATCAGCCCCTTTAGACGCGAGGGACTGATGGGAAATTTCCCATTAGCCCCTGCGGGCTTAACAAGAGACGCGAGGGAGACGCTGTCTCCCTCGCGAATCTGAAAGCCCTTGCAGAGGGGCTTAGCGGGCGGAGGGGCTTAGCGGGCGGAGGGGGCCCCGCGGGACACTGCATGCTGCCGCGTCCGCGGCAGCAGCCAGAGCCCGCTTTTTCTGTTTTTAAATTTGCCGGGGGGGGGGGTGTTAGGACTGCTAATGGGCTAGGTGGGGGGGGGTGTGGTCTGCGTATGGGGTAGGGGGGGGGGGGGTTTGGACTGCTTATGGGCTGGGGGGGGTTTGGACTGCTAATGGGCTAGGAGGGGGGGGGTTAGGACAGCTAATGGGCTATGAGGGGGGGGGGTTAGGACTGCTAATGGGCTAGGGGGGGGGGTTAGGACTCCAAAGGGGATAGGAGGGGGGGGGGTAAGGACTGCTAATGGGCTGGGGGGGGGTTAGGAATGCGAATGGGCTCGGAGGGGGGGTTTGGAATGCTAATGGGCTAGGAGGGGGGGGTTAGGACTGCTAATGGGCTGTGGGCTGATGGGGGCTGTCTGGAAATGGGGTGATGGGGGGTTAGGACTGGTAATGGGCTATGGGGGGGGTTAGGACTGCTAATGGGCTAGAGAGGGGGGGTTAGGACTGCTAATGGGCTAGGGGGGGTTAGGACTGCTAATGGGCTGGGGGGGTTAGGACTGCTAATGGGCTGGGGGGGTTAGGACTGCTAATGGGCTAGGAGGGGGGGTTATGACTGCTAATGGGCTAGGGGGGGTTAGGACTGCTAATGGGCTAGGAGGGGGGGGTTAGGACTGCTAATGGGCTAGGGGGGGTTAGGACTGCTAATGGGCTAGGAGGGGGGGTTAGGACTGCTAATGGGCTAGGGGGGGTTAGGACTGCTAATGGGCTGTGGGCTGATGGGGGCTGTCTGGAAATGGGGTGATGGGGGTTAGGACTGGTAATGGGCTATGGGGGGGGGTTAGGACTGCTAATGGGCTAGAGAGGGGGGGTTAGGACTGCTAATGGGCTAGGGGGGGGGTTAGGACTGCTAATGGGCTGATGGGGAGGGGTTAGGACTTGAGGTGGGCTGTTGGGTGGGGTTAGGACTGGAAATGGGCTGATGGGGGGTTAACACTGGAGGTGGTCTGATGGGGTTAGGACTGGTAATGGGCTATGGGGGGGTTTAGGACTGATAATGGGCTATGGGGGGCTGGGACAAGAAATGGGCTGATGGGGAGGGGTTAGGACTTGAGGTGGGCTGATGGGGTTAGGACTGGTAATGGACTGTGGGCTGATGGGGGGGTTAGGACTGGCAATGGGCTATGGGGGGCTGACTGGAAGTGGGGGGTTAGGACTGGTAATGGGTTATAGGGGGGGGCTTAAACTGAAAATGGGGTGATGGGGGGTTAGGACTGGAAGTGGGTTGATGAGGGGGGATAGGACTGGTATTGGGTTGGGGGGCTGCTAGGACTGGAAATGGGCTGATGCAGGGACTAGAAGGGAATGGATGCTGGGTGAGGCTGGAACTAGAAGGGAGCTGGTGTTGGGGGAGGATTAGAATGGGATGAGGCTGGGAGAGTAAAATGGAGAGGGGAAAAATATTTTGTGTGGGAGGGATAAAAAATCTACAATTGGCCGGGTATTGGGAGAGTAAGTGGGGATTGAGGATGGAGGGGTAAATTTTGAGAAGATGAAATAGGAATGAGGAAAGAGCCAAAGGAGAAAGATTAGTATGTTAAAGCAGATGTAGAGAGAGAATGGAAAAAAAAACAAGAAGACAGAAGAAAGGACAAATGGACAGCAGATGGAGAGTTAGCAGAAGACACGAAGAAACCAGAAGAAAGTGGCTGGAACAATTGCAACTGAAAAAAAATGCACAAAAGGTAGAAAAATATCTCTTTATTTTGAATTTATTAACTGGAATATGTCAGCTCTGGGAAATGTGCATCATTAATTTTTGCGCTTTGTTTAGTACAAGAGGAAATTAATATATAGTTTTATTTCTACAGTGTTGTTGTATATTCCAAGTTTGGCTTTTGGGGTTCCCAGTTTAATTATTGTCTTCCTGTTTCTAAATTGTGATTCCTTGTTTGGTGATGGTCTGTTCTGCATGTGTAACTGAGCTGAGGTATTCTGTTTATATAATTCCTATTTGACATTGCCACTTGTTCTTTCCCCAGTAGGTCATGTATTGTTGTTCTCTGAGATGTATTGGTTTAATATTTGCAGTGTTGCCTTTTGATAGGTAGAGTATGGTGCTTTGTGAGTCCTGGTAGTGCTGTTAGGATACGGCGGGTTTGCTATGGGTTCTAAATGGGCAGCGTTTGTAGTAGTTCCTAATGTGCCTGGCGGTTGGTACTGGATTATAGTAATGTAGAAACCTTTTAGTCTTTCTTTATCCATATACTCATTAAGAGGCATGTTTACTAAAAGTTAGTGTATGGTAACATTATGCAAATATTTATGCAAATGAAGCACCTTATGCAAATGGGGCTTTAATTGACGTGCTGGCACTTTGAGGAAATTCTTTGGTTTTGTGCGGCAGTTTGGGCACTCGGGCTCAAAAAGGTTAGCCATCACTGCCTTATAGTAACCAAAGACCCAAACTTCACACCACCACCACCACAATTCAGAAAAGCATGGGACAAACACAGAGGATCTCTAAAGGTAAAAAGGGAACTGTTGTAGTTGTTATGGAAGGACAGACTAGATAGGCCATGTGGTCTTTTTCTGTTGTCATGTTTCTATGTAACTTAGGAACCACGCAAATACAAATTCAACCACACATAAAATACTTAGGAATCATCATAGACCAAGCGCTCACACTCAAGCAACAGATCAAAAAGACTACCAGAATAATATTCCACAAGGCAAAAACAGGTACAACGCCTCAGGCCTCTCATCGATCCACAGGACTTCAGGACAGTCATGCAAGCTATGACGCTCCCCCAACTAGACTACTGCAATATAATCTATCACGGACTACCCGCCACCCACACCAACCCACTACGAACTGCCTTAAATACCACAGCAAGAATTATCCAGAAAGCAAAAAAACAAGATCACATCACACCAATCCTGAGAGAACTGCACATACTCCCTCTCGAAGCAAGAATCAAATACAAATCTGCCCTACTTAGCCACAAAGCCCTCCATCAAACACAGACTTCCCAGCTCCACACTCTACTGCCCCAACCCACCCACAACAGAACAACCAGACAAACCATCAGCAACACCCTCTCCATCCCCCACGAACGAACTAAATACAATCAACGGACCTGCAACAGAGCCTTCGAACTATACGCACCATCCCTCTGGAACTCCCTACCAAGTCAAATCAGAAACAACGGAGATACTTCAACAGTCAGGAAACAAGTAAAAACCATCCTGTTCCAGGAATACCTCAGTCAAGAAACAAACATCCACCATTGATTACACCTCCAGACCTAAACATACCCACAGATCTACCTACTAGGAGTCTGATGTAGATTGTTTAAGTCCTTAATGTCTGTTTAGATCATTAATGTTGGCCTCCCCAGTGTCAGCCCCTCCACCTTAAGAATTGATTACTGTCCCCCCCTTTTGATGTTAAACCGCTTTGACCCGGTGAAAAGCGGGATATAAATAAATAAGATAGGCGGATTTGATCGCATGCGTGATCCACCGGGCAATGGTGAAATGAGTTCCTTTGAGCACATTCTTCAGCCTGGGGAAGAGCCAGAAGTCACACTGTGCGAGATCGGGGGAATAAGGAGGATGGTCGAGAGCTGTGATCTGTTTGTTGAGTGCAGTGTGTGCGGGTGCGTTGTTGTGGTGGAGCAGCCACGACTTGTCTCTCCACAGAGCCGGCCTACTGCGCCGAACCCGGTCATGGAGGCGATTGAAGACCTGCTGGTAGAAGTGCTGGTTGACTATCTGACCCTCAGGCACAAACTCATGATGGACCACTCCCTTCTGGTCGAAGAATGCAATCAACATGACCTTGATCTGGACATGTGCGCCTTCTTGGGTCTGGGTGACAGTCGAGTCTTCCACTGCAGGCTCTGTCTCTTGCTTTCAGGGTCGTACTGAAGACCTAAGTCTCATCTCCTGTGATGACTTGGCCAACGAACTCTGGAACTTCTCCGATCTTCTCTAGCAAGTCTTGACAAACATTGACCCGGTACTCTTTCTGGTCATCCAATAAAAGCCTGGGCACCATCTTGGTGCACACCTTCCGCATCCCCAGCTCCTGCACCAAGATGGTCCGCATGGACTCCCTGTTCAGGCTGAGCTCATTAGCTATCATCTGCACTAGCTGGTTCACTCTGTCAATGTTCTCAGCCGTCTTTGTCGTGGAAGGCCGTCCTGACTTGGGGTCATCCTCCATATCCTCGTGGCCAGCCTTGAAGCATTTTTGTGCCACTCGAAGACTCGTGGCCTTGACATTGCATCTTCTCCATGAGCCTTTTGGAGAAGTTGGAGACACTCAAGCCCTTCTCCAACTTAACCAGAAATTTCAAGTTTATTCTTTGCTTCATATTTCTGCCACCTCCAGTTGCGTGACAAAGCGATGGAGCAGTGTGCTACAAAAAAAACTCAAAAAGAAAAAGAGTGAGAGAGAGATGAAGAGTGACATAAGCAGTTAGCCAACTGGCATTGAGTCATGGGCATGGCTACCACAGTCTCATTTCTTTTTTGTCACACCTCGCATGCCTCCTTTAAATCCAGGGAAGTGAGAAACTCCCTGGGCCTGAGCGCCTGAATGGCAGATTTCAAGGTCTCCATGCGGATATCGGTTGACCCCCTTGAGATCCAAAATTGGTCAGAAGATGCTGTCTTTTTTTGGCACGATGAAATAGATGGAGTACTGACCCTAGGTCACTCGGGCACTGGCACAGGATGGATTGCCCCGAGTAGCAGTAAGCACTGCACCGTTTTGCATACCATGAGCCGCTTTGTTGGGGAGACCAGGAAGGTGGCCCATATGAGCCTGGCAAGATCAAGAGAATATCCCCGATTTCTGACTCCCAGTACCCAACTGTCTGATGTAATCTCGGCCCATTTGTGGGAGAGAAGGCTCAAGCAACTCCCCTATCTGTGGCCCCGCAGAACAGGCTGAAACACCGTCAGCGGGAAGAGCGCCTCCCCTAGAGGTCTTCGTGGAGGAGGAGAAAGTGTTCCATGAGAGACGAAATCCACGAAAGGGCTGAGACTGTCCCTTGAAACCCTGTTGGTAAGTGGTGACAGAGGACTTCCCCAGTCTATATCTCCATGAGTCCCGAAAATGAGCTCGCCCTGAGGGCATCGCTGAGAAGGCCCCAGTCGATCTGTAACCAGAATTGCGAGGTTTATCCTCGGGCAAACGTTGAGGTTTGACCTCCCCCAAGTCCTTTACCAACTTCTGCAGATCCTCCCCAAACAGGAGACGCCCCTTAAATGGGAGTTTAACCAGATGAGACTTGGACGCCGGATCCGCATTCCAATGACGGAGCCAGAGCCATTGACATACCACCATCACAGCGGCTATGGAATGAGCGACAAGCCAGAGGAGATCGTAAAGGGCATCCTCCAGAAAGGCGGTGGTCAATTCCAGGCGTGCGAGAGCAGGATCATCCGGCAGCAGCTGGAGCCACTGCAATAAGGAATGAATAGCCAAGCCCCCGCATGAGGAGGCCTGTAAGGCGAGGGATGAGGAAGTGAAGGCCATGTACAGCAGACTCTCCACCTTGTGGTCCAGCTGATCCTTTAGAGCTGTGCCCCCTTCCACTGGAATAGTCATATGCTTGGTGACAGCAGTCACCAACGCATCCACCTTAGGAAAACAAAGTCACCTGTCGATATCCGCTGGGGCCCAGGCATAAATATGACCTAATCGCTGCAAAGAGCGCAGTGAGGCCTCCAGAGAATCCCACTCAATGGAGACCATTTGCTGAAGTTCCACTGGAAAGGGGAAAGTCCTGGAAGGCTTTCGAATGCCTACAATAATGGGATCCAGTTGTGAGCCCTCCTTAGCTGCCACAGTCGCTGTCGTAGAATCCGTGAGATAAAGAGATTCCACAATTTCTGCAATCAAAGCAGGAAGCTCATCCCTACTGAACAGTCACAGATCCTTTCCGTCATCCTGGTCGCTTTCCAAGGGGGAGAGTTCTCGCTCCAAAGCGCTACCGACGCTCAGAGGACCTGAGAAAACTTCCCTGGCGTCGGACAGGACCCCTTCGTCCGGAGAAGGACGCCAACCCTGGAATCGCTGCTCACTCCTAGACCGTTTTCTGGGCACAGATCCCTACTCAGTTACCAGGAAAGGAGACTTTCCTGAGGAATTAAGGGTCCCGGACCACCATAATTCCCAAGCTTGGGTGAAAAACTGCATAAACTGGCTCTCAGCATCTGGCTGCCTTAAGGAGCAGCCTGCTTGCGACCCCGATTGACCCTCTAAAGATAAAATTGGGGGCATTGCATCAGGCCCCTTGCTGTCAGTAGACTGCCTCGTGTTAAGAGAGAGACCGAGCTCCCCTACACTCTGGGTATCCTGACCTGCCATAAGGGAGGAGGCCGTCCCCTGATCCGCTTTGCATTTGGTCCTTAAGGTGGCAACGCTTACGGCCACGGCCAAGGCAGTGCTTAAGGGCAGAGGACATGAATTGCCCACAAGAAAATGGCACACGCTGCGCAGAGCTGACTTCAAAATGGCGCCGCCACGCTGTCAGAGAAATGGTGGGAAATGTGGCTGCTTTTACAGATGACTCTCCTCCTGTCTCTGAGCTTCAGAGCCGCAGCGGTGGTTGTGTCGGTAGCCGAGGGTATCAAGCAAGGTTGGGAGGGCTGAGTAAGCTGCCCACAAGGCAGTGTCTCAGTGACGGGAAGAGCAGTTCTCCTTAAAACTGCTAATAGGTGGCAACTGCCACACAGCTTGGACAGGCCCCCTGCCTGACCCCAGCATCAGTGGGAGGGGAGAAGGGGAGGGGAATAGAAAAACCCCAAGATTACAATCTCCTGCGCCATAACGGAGTGCCAGATATTAGGAGGGGACGAGCTCGACTAGAGAAACACTCACTACAGGAACAGATCAGCACAGCACAACGGCTACTCGCCTGGTCTGGTCAGGCAGTGCACTCCCCAGCCAGGCCCCGAAGGCATTGATTTTTTTTTTTAAATTGATAGGGCTCTTGAGGCAGGAAGATGTGCTTTGCAGGACATACTGCTGCTGAACCAATGAAGCTGCCCCCCTGTCTACTGAGGTACTCAACTGATCTTCGTGACCAGGAGTGAAACCTCAGGATACCAGGAACAACACCTCAAGTGAATCCTGGAGATGACCGGCCAGAAGGACCAAACAAGCCTGAACTGAAAGAACCCCCTCAGTCAGGAGAAAGATTTAGCGTCCATCAACTGCTGAAGACAGAGAAAAACTGAAGCTGACCCCTAGGGGGGGTAGTAGGTTACAGCCAGAGGGGGGGGGCATATCCGAAGCATTTGATTGGTTCTCTGTCTCCATCAGCTGCTGGCTGGGGAACTCAACCCACTAGTCTGGACTAGTCTAGCAGGATGAGCTAGCCTGGAGAGTTTGAAAATTTGTCTTTGTAGCCCTGAGACATTATCCGTAATGCCTGCTTGTCTGAGGTTATGCTTCACCAAAAATGTTGAAGTATAATGGTCTTCTTCCTACTGGGATATAGTCTAAAATTAGGATCTTCTCCTGAGATCTATTTCTAAGCATGTTACTTTAAGTACATAAAAACATAAGTTATGCCATACTGGGTTAGACCAAGGTCCATCAAGCTCAGTATCCTGTTTCCAACAGTGGCCAATCTAGGTCACAAGTACCTAGCAGTTTCCCCAAAAGATACAGGTTCCACAATGCTTGTGTTGGGTCAAGCAGTGATATCCTGGGTCCCTTTTAACCTTTTTTCCTGGCACTACCACAAAAACGCTATTCATTTCTTAACCGTGTTCTTTTTCTTACTATATGTAATGCCTGCAAGACGTAAGTATAGTGTCAATAGATTCAGCGTTTGTCTTTGTAGTTTTTTTATCTATGTTCCTATACAGGAACATTGCCAAGAAATTGTATGTTCAACCCATGCAAGAGAACATCCTACTAGAAAGCAAAAATAACAGATAAATCAAGCAGATACTAGTGACTAATGCTACAGTATGCATGTCTGTCACTTGTGGTAGTCCACAAAGCAAGGTTTTGCCCTTATCGGAGTGAAGCCGGACCTTGCAGGTCCTGCACATGACCGTAGTGTTCTTCGAACACATTCGACAGCGTCCCTGCGTGCAGCTGATGCGTTCATGAAGTAACTCCTGTGCCTGCAGGACATCTTTTGGCAAGTTGGCTACGTGATCTGATCTGACTGAATGTTCCTGAATGGCAGTGCCCTTCAAGAGACACAAGGTGATGTCACATCTGAATGTCAGATGATCCATGTCATGAAGGTGACAGTGTATTTTCCAAGCAGCCACGACAGATCCGTTGAGGACATTTGTGAATAGTGGCCACCACCATTTCTTTCCATGCACAGATGGCCTGTAGCTTGCTAAGAGCCTGTCAATGAGATCCACTCCACCCATTCCTTCATTATAGCGCTTCATCACAAAGGGTTGAGACACAGCAACATCTGATGTACCCTGGACTCGACGACGTGCGGTTTGAAGTGGGTCATGTGTGAGATTGTTGCTGGCAATGCAGACAACAGAATTGTCACCACTTTGCTACATAGACTGACCTATCACATCAGTAATCATAGCCTCCTCGTTGGCCACTCTTCTTCATGTCCTTTGTACTTCGAAGTTTTGTGTGCTCTGCCAGTTCTCAGTTCCCGAATGGTTCCTGTAGCTGCAACATTTCTCTCTGCAAGTGACTTGATCAGTGCGTAACTTGTAAAAAAAATTATCGAAGAACAGGTGGTGACGAATTACATCTGAATGCTTTTCAATAACATCAACCATATGGTTTATGACCCTGGAGCCCAGAGGTTCCATCGAATGTGTAGAACTTTCTCGTCCAGTGTACAGCTTAATGTTGTAAGGGTAGCCATCAATGCCACACATACACCACCACTTAAAACCAAATCTAATTGGTTTTCCTCTTATAAACATTTTCATGCTGTGGCGACCAAAGTACAGAGTCATAGACTCGTCAATACTCAATTCATGGTGGAAAAACCTAAACTGCACCAAATTCGCATTGACGGCAGTAATAAGTGCAGCAACCTTAGCCGTCTTGTTGCCTGCTTTGAGTTCAGCATAGCCCATCAAAAAATACTTTCACTTGGCTGACAGATACCTTTTGCTGCTCATGGCCTCACGGACAATAGGCACGCCTAGATCTTGCTGACTGCTCCAGTAGTCTGACTCCTGTGGCAGGACGTGATAGCCAGACAACAGCAGGATTCCCAGAAAGCGACAGATTTCATCCACTGCGACTTGAAACTGACTGTCGTTCTTATCTTGGTTAGCATAAAGGTTGCTTTGCATTATAATTTCCATCAGCATTTTGTCATCGAATATAAGGCTCCATATGGAAAACGGAGAAAGCGACAACAGAACAGGAAAACTGTCAGGTGAATGACTTGGCACCAGCGATGAAAATACCTTAGTGAACTTTGTTGGCTTTTTCCACTGAATTGCCTGTTTCTGCTTCAGATTCTTACACTTTTTTGCTGGAGGGCTGCTTTCATCTTCACTACTAACACTCATCTTCGTCTGTCTCCTCTGCTATCACTTCCAGTTCACCAGCAGTTTCAAAGGGATCATCATTGTTCAAATTGTCAGGAACATCTTCAACATCACTGTCAGCTGCAGAATCACCTGCGGCAATACAATGATGATTGTCGGATGAGTTAAACATTCCACAGTTGACATAGCATCTTGGATTGTAACTGCCCAACGAATTTTGCTACGTCTGGTGCCATAGAAGCTTTTTGTATCCATTGTTTGTTTTCAGATAATTCTTTCAGTTTTAATAATGTGCACTGGCAATTTATTAGTCGACTTTTGGATAATCCTGGCAGTGTTCCTATATAGGAAGATGAGACATATACATAAAATTTACCCCCCCCCCCCCATCACAAATCAAATAAAATGTGAGTGCACCTGTGCAACACAACCAGGCATGCCTCGTACACAATGATCAGCGTCAAAATATAAAACTACCAAGTATCTCAGAATTATAACTGCTAAATTTGACTTACCCTCAAATTTGTAAAAAATGTGAAACTTTAAGTGAAATTAAAACTGTTGTGCAACTGAGACCATTTAATGTTTGCACCGCTGTTAAATATGACGTCACCACTTGTTCACATTCTGCAAAGAATATTTATGTTCGAAAATCGCGAACATAAAAAATAGGTAACGTTTGTCATGTTACCATACAGGAACATTGCCGGGAAAAGGCAATGGTTTATGGACCTTTCCTCCAGGAACTTGTCCAAATCTTTTTTTAAACCCGGCTACCCTAACAGCTTTTACTACATCCTCTGGTAACAAAATTCCAGAGTTTGATTACACATTGAGTGAAAAAATATTTTCTCTTATCAGTCTTAAATAAGTTACCCTGTAGCTTCATTGCATGTCCCCTAGTCTTTATATTCTGATGACGTAAAAAATCGATCTATGTCTACCCGTTTCACTCCATTTATTAATTTATAGACCTCTATCATATCTCCCCTCAGCCGTCTCTTTTCCAGGTTGAAGAACCCTAATCTTTTTAGCCTCTCTTCATAGGGGTATCCTTCCATCCCCTTTACCATTTTGGTGGCTCTTCTCTGCACCTTTTCTAATAATGCTATATCCTTTTTAAGACACAGGGACCAGAATTGCACACAATATTCAAGGTGTGGTCGCACCATGGAAGGATACAAAGGTATTATAATATCCTTTGTTTTATTTTCCATTCCTTTCCTTATGATACCTAGCATTCTATTTGCTCTCTTGGCCGCTGCTGCACACTGGGTGGAGGGTTTTAACATGTTATCCACGATGAAGCCTAAATCTTTTTCCTGTATGGTGGTACCTAATGTGGAACCTTGCATCGTGTAACCATAGTTTGAGTTGTTGTTTCCTAGGTGCATAACTTTGCACTTGTCCACATTAAATTTCATCTGCCATTTGGATGCCCAGCCTTCCAATTTATCAAGATCCTCTTGCAATTTTCCACAATCCTCATGCGTTTTAACAACTTTAAATAGTTTTGTGTCATCTGCAAATTTGATAACGTCACTCGTTATTCCCTTTTCCAGGTCATTTATGAATATGTCAAAAAGCAGCGGACCCAGCACAGATCCCTGGGGTATTCACACCTTCAAAAAAATATAACACATTAGTAAGACAAGATCTTCCTTGTCTAAAGCCATGTTGGCTGTCTCCCATTAAGCCATGACTATCTACATGTTCAGTAATTTTGTTCTTTATGATGGTTTCTACCATTTTTCACGGTACGGACATCAGGCTCACCGGTCTGTAGTTTCCCGGATCACCCCTGGAACCCTTTTTAAAAATTGATGTTACATTGGCCATCCTCCAATCTTCAGGTATTACAGATGATTTTAATGATAGTTCACAGATTACTAATAGCAGGTCTGCAATCTCATATTTCAGTTCTTTCAACACCCTTGGATGTATACCATCTGGTCCAGGTGATTTGCTACTCTTCATTTTATCAAATAGTTTTAATACATCTTCCCGGTATATCGATATTTCTTTCAACTCTGGATGGATCACTGATAAGGCTGGTAGCGTACATTAAGAACATAACATATCATAAATACTATACTGGGTCAGACCAAGGTCCATCAAGCCCAGTATCCTGTTTGTTTCCAACACTGGCCAATCCAGGTCACAAGTGCCTAGCAGGTTCCCAAAAAGGTGCACAGATTCCACGATGCTTATCCTGGGGTAAGCTATGATGTCCCTGGTCCTCTTTAATAATAGTTTATGGACTTGTCCAAATCTTTTTTAAATCCAGTTACACTAACAGCTTTTACATCCTCTAGTAACGAATTTCAGAGTTTGATTAATCTGAGAAAATATTTTTTCACTCAGTATGAATCTTAAATGGGTTACACTGTAGCTTCATTTTGTGTCCCCTAGCCTTCCTACTTTTTGATGGAACAAACAACCGATCCATGTTTATCTGTTCCACTCCATTAATTTATAGATCTCTGTCATAACTCCCCTCAACAGTCTTTTTTCGAAGTGGAAAAGCTCTAACCCTTTAAGCCTCTCCTCACAGGGATATCCTTCCATCTCCTTTACCATTTTGGTGGTTCTTTTCTGTATCTTTTCTAATTCTGCTATATCCTTTCTAAGATATAGCGACCAGAATTGCACACACTATTCAACGTGCTGTCTCATCATGGAACAATACAGAGGCATTATGATATCCTTGGTTTTATTCTCCATGCCTTTCCTTATGATTCCTAGCATTCTATTTGCTTTCTGGCCATGGCTGCACCCAGGGAGGGGGTTTCAATGTATTATCCACTTTGATGCCTAGATCCTTTTCATGGCTGGTGGTTCCTAATGTGGAACCTTTCATTGTGTAACCCTAGTTTGGGTTGTTTTTTCCTAAATGCATAACTTTGCACTCATCCACATTAAATTTAATCTGCATTTTGAATGTCCAGTCTTCCAGTTTATCAAGGTCCCCTTGCACTTTTTTTTTTACAATCCTCTTATGTTTTAACAACTTTGAATAATTTTGTGTCTCATTATTCCCATTTCATGTATAAATATGTTAAAAAGCAACAGGCCCAGCCCAGATCCCTGAGGTACTCCACTGTTCACCTTTCTCCATTGAGAAAATTGGCCATTTAATCCTACTCTCTGCTTTCTATCTTTTAACCAGTTCCTAATCCACAACAGTATATTGCCTCCTATACAATGACTTTTTAATTTTGCCAAAAGTGTCTCATGAGGGACCTTGACAAAGGCGTTCTGAAAATCCAGATAAACTATAGCAACCAGCTCACCTTTATGTACTGTTTATTCACACCTTTAAAAAAATATAATATAGTACTGATGATAGTATTGGGATTGCTAATGATGCTGGTAAGATGGAAGGTTACTTCTGTTAAATACTACAGAGCCATAACTTGATTTAGCAGACAATTTTCAGAACGTGGATGAGTGATCTTTTCATTTGGAATATGGCATCTACCGCTTTATCACCAAAAAAATTATCTCTTAAAGAACGAGCATCCAGCAAGCAGTAAGACAGATCTCCGCAGAGGCTGGATGCTTGAAGCTAGGCCATTCTGTTCATGGTGATAGCCACAGCTCCTGTCTATGTAGCTATTTTGGAAGTATCATGAGTAGAATGGATGAGGTGCAAGTCACACTTCTCAAAATTGAGCAGTAAGGTAGCCAAGATCTGGGTAAACTCCTGAGGCAGCTTTAAGTACCAAAGAAACTTCTTCTATCAGTGAGTGCCCATAATGAATCATCTGAAGCTGATATACAGCTATCCTGCTTGCCAGCATTGATGCCTGTAAATATTCCTGCCCACTGCCTCTAAGATCTTCAGCTCCTTGGCTGAAGGATAGGGAGCCCGTGAGGTTGGGAACTACAAACTGGTTAGTCTGACCTCTGTGGTTAGTAAATTAACGGAAACACTGCTAAAACAGAGGATAGTGAGGTTTCTGGAGTCCAAAGGATTGCAGGATCCGAGCCAGCATGGGTTTACTAGAGGCAGGTCTTGTCAGACAAATCTGATTGATTTCTTTGACTGGGTGACCAGAGAGTTGGACTGAGGGAGAGCCCTAGATATGGTGCACTTAAAATTTCAGTAAAGCCTTTGACAACGTTCCACACCGATGACTTATTCGTAGGATGCTCAATTTATTTATAAGACCTTAAAGTGACTTGGTTAGAAATTAGTTAAGGGGGAGGAAACAAAGGGTACAGGTAAATGGAGCTCACTCTGAGGAGAAGGAAGTTACCAGAGCTGTGCCACAGAGATCTGTCCTTGGTACAATTCTTTTTAACATTTTGTTAGTGACATTGCAGAAGGGCTGTCTGATAAAAGTCTGACTCTTTGCGGATGATGCCAAAATCTGCAATAGAGTAGACACCCAGGAAGGAGTAGATAACATGAGGAGGGATCTAGCTAAGCTTGAAGAATGGATGAGAATTTGGCAGCTAACGCTAAAAAAAAATGCAGGATCATGCATTTGGGCTGCAAAAGTCCATAGGAGCAGTACAGTATAAGGGATGAAGTACTTCTATCCATGAAAGAAGAACTGGACCTGGATGTGATTTGTTTCTGATGATCTTAAAGTGGCTAAACAGATAGATAGAAAAGGCGATGATGAAAGAAGGATGCTTGGATGCATAGAGAGAAGAATGGCCAGTAGAAAAAAAGTGATAGTGCCTCTGTATAAAAGTCTTCGGTGAGACTTCATTTGGAGTACTGTGTGAAAAGGATAAAAAAGGATAGAGTTGGTGCAGAGGATAGCTACTAAAATGGTCAGTGGTCTTCGTTGTAAATCATATGGGGACAAAATGTAGTTACTCACCTGTAACAGGTGTTCTCCAGGGACAGCAGGGATCAGTTCTCACGTATGGGGTGAAGTCTGCACCAATACAGCCCATGCGGAGCATTTCCCCAGCTTTCAAAGAAGGGCTTTGGGAATGCCACCACGCATGTGTGGTCCCCTTCCCGCCCAAGGGTGCCATCCTACTCAGTCAGGTGCAATAGCTATAGCCTCACTAAGAAGATGGCATAAAATACAGCAACTCCACAGTGAGGAGGAAAGGGTTGTAAGGACTGATTCCTGCTGTCCCTGGAGAACACCTGTTACAGGTGAGTAACTATGCTTTCTCCAGGAATAAGCAGGCGGTCGATCCTCACATATAGGACTCCCTAGCTACAGGCTACCAAGGACCTGTAGAGAAAAACACAACAGAGCCATGAAAAGCTGAGGGCAGCCCGAGGATCCTGGGTCCACTGATGGCCATTCTCCTGGTAGCCAGAACAAGAAGGGTCAGGCAGGAGTTGCTTAAACCCCGAACAAATTATGGTGAACAGACTGACCGAAGACGCTGTCTGGACGGGACTCCTTCTCCAGGCAGTAATGCACCACAAAGGTGTGAAGGGAGGACCAGGTGGCAGCACAGAAATGCAGGCTAGTGACCGATGTCGCCATCGCTCAGACATCGTGAGCTGTGATTTGGCAGTCCAAGGCGATGCAGTCTGCCACCCGGATGGACAAGGCATGCTTGGTGACCGCCAGCCCCAGATGACTGGGATCAAAGGAAACGAAGAGCTGCCCGGATCTGCAGTGGTCCCGAATCCACTGCAGGTAGAAAAAGAGAGCCCTCTTACAATCCAGAGTGTGGAGAATCACCAACGCCCATTCAGCGTGGGGTTTCAGGAAGAAGATGGGTAGCACTATCTCTTGATTGAGATGAAAATCCAAGACAACCTTCTGGCGGAACTTGGGGTGAGTCCAGAGGACCACCCTGTTCCTATAGAACCTCATGTATGGTGCCTCGGTCATCAGCACTTGGAGTTCGCTGACTCTCCAGGCAGACGTGAGAGCCACCAGGAAGGCTACCTTCCACGACAGATGCCTCAGTGAGCAGGTATCTATGGGCTCCTTGGGTGGCTTGGTCAGCTGTGTGAGGATCACATTGAGGTCCCATTCTACCAGAGGAGGACAGGTGTAGGGGACCTGGAAAGGAGCAGGATTCACATGCAACAGGAGACGAGCGGTTGTCCCGAGAGAGGCTTGCCCTCTATGGGGTAGTGGTTTGCTGAGATGGCACACAGGTGAACCCTGACAGAGTTAGACTTCAGACCAGCCTGCGAGAGGTGGAGCAGGAACTGCAACACCAAACTGGTAGGGCATGAAAATGGTCTGCTCCGAGCACCACACTGAGAACTGATGCCACTTGAAGGCGTAAGCCTGTCTGGTTGAGTCCGTTCATGAAGCCAAAAGAATGTCCTCGATCTCCATGGGAAGATAAGAGGCTAGAGCGATCCACTCAGCTGCCATGCTGTGAGGGATAGAGACTTCAGATTGGGGTGAAGTAGCAGACCCCCTTTCCTGTGTCAGCAGCTCCGGTGAATACACGAGAGGAACCAGGGGTTCCGTTGAGAGGCAAAACAGCAGGGGAAACCAAGGCTGCCTGAGCCACCTTGGGGTTATGAGAATCATCGAGGCCTTGTCCCGCTGGACCTTGAGAAGAGTCTGGGCAATGAGAGGTGTGGGGGGGAAAGACATATAGCAGACCCGTTGCCCACGAGAGGAGGAAGGCGTCTAGGGCCACCCGGTCCGGTTGCGGGAAGGGACCTCAGAACCAGGGAAGCTGCGAATTCACAGGACTGGTGAAGAGGTCCAGGTCTGGAGTCCCCCAATGCTGGAAAAGCCATTGCGCCATCTGGTGACACAGGTGCCACTCATGCGGCCAGAGGACTCTGCTGAGCTGGTCTGCCAATGCATTGTCCTGGCCTGGGAGGTAGGTGGCTCGGATGGTCATGCCCTGGCTCACCACAAAGGAGCATAGGGCCATTGCCTCCGAAGAGTGGCTGTGGGAATGGTACCTCCTTGTTTGTTCACATTGAAGATCGTGACTTGGTTGTCTGAACAAGCACTACTTGGTGCTACAGGCAGTCCCTGAAAACCCAGAGTGCAAGGCGGATGGCCCGGAGCTCCAGCAGGTTTTTCTTCTGCCGGAACTCCTCGAGGGACCAGGTCCCTTGAGTACGCTGCCCCTCGCAGTTAGCTCCACAGCCCACCAGGGAGGCATCTGTAGTCAAGGGCATCTGATGCGTCAGAGATTGGAGGGGCATACCTCGAAGCAGGTTCCGAGACTCCTGCCACCAAGCGAGAGACTCCACCGTGCTGGGAGAGACCGAGATGGGGGTCTCTGAGGCGGCCAGTCGACTGCGCCTACTGCGGTCAGAGGCAACGCTGCCCCGCCCGCATGATGAGAGGGGCATTGGGCACGATATGGACCGAGGAGGCCATGTGGCCGAGAAGGCGAAGCATCGTCTGGCCGAGACGATACAACAGCGCTGCACCTTGGCCACTAAGGACATGAGGCGGTCCACCCTGTCCTGGGGAAGGAAAGCCATGGCCCTCAGAGTGTCCAGGCAAGCCCCGATGAACTCCAGGGACTGAACTGGAGTGAGGTGAAACTTCGGGTAATTCATCACGAACCCCAGATGCTCAAGAAGGTGAATGGTGCAGTCCGTGAGCCACCGGGCATCGGAGGCTGTGCTCCCTGTTACGAGCCAGTCATCTAGATATGGATAGATGAAGGTGCCCTGCGCATCTGTAGTTGGACTGCTGCCATGGCCAGGCATTTTGTGAAGACCTGTGGGGCAGACGCGAGGCCGAAGGGAAGCACCCTGTATTGATAGTGGTGCCCTTGAACCATGAAGCGGAGGTACTTTCTGTGCTTGGGATGGACCAGGATGTGAGCGTAAGCATCCTTTAAGTCCAAGGAGCATAGGCAATCACCCTGCTGGAAGTAGGGCAGTAACTTTCCAATGGAGAGTATCTTGAACTTCTCCTCACCAGGAACTTGTTCAGATTCTGCAGGTTGAGGATGGGCTGGAGGCTCCCTGTCCTCTTTAGGACGAGGAAGTAATGGGAGTAAAACCCCCATCCTCTGAGGTGCAGTGGAACTGATTCTACTGCCCTGTCCTCGAGGAGACTTGTGAGCTCCTGACTCAGAGGAGGGCCTGGTGCTAGGGGAGCTGGCTTGGCTCCCTGGAGAAGTATGGAGGGGGGAGCTGGTCCAGATGGAGGAGATAGCCCTCCCGAACGACCTGGAGAACCCAGGTGTCTATGGTGATGCACTCCCACCTGTGGGAAAAGTGGACCAGATGCCCCCCGAGAGGCTGCTGATCTGTCAGCAAACAAAAGGCTATGCCCCTTGCGTCAAAACCCTGAGGGAGGCTGAGCCAGCACCAGGGGTTAGGTCTTGGGACCCTTCGGCTTGCAAGGGCAGTGAGCCATGCTCTTACTCTGGCCACCCTGGGCAGGGGTTGATACCGGTGGATAGGAAGGATAGCCCCTATAAGGGAGCCTCTTTCATTGGAAAAAGGGCTTCTTGCCCTGATGTTTCTTCCTGGGGAGGGAAGAGGTTTTGTGGGAGAGGCGAGTGCGTGTCATGTACTCCGTCTCAATCTTCGCTGCCTTGTCCTCCATGGGCTTACCGAATAGCTACTCCCCAAGACAGGGGACATCCAGCAGCTTCTCCTGGACCCACTGCTCCAGGTCCAGGTACAAACTGTCTGAGTGATGGCCATCCATTAATTGAGCATCAGGATCATTTGTACTTGTATTCAGAATGAACCCGCTCTTCCTGTGCAGATGTCTAGCCTTGCCCCCGTAAACTCCAGAGACTCTGCTGAGTTGTCTGAAGTGCCCTAGCAGGACAATATGGAAGGTGAATTTTTACTTGCCATCCCATCATTTCCTTTCCTTTCCTTTGTTCCTGCTAGGCCAGTCCAGACAAGTGGGATGTACCAAAGCTATGCCTCCAATGGGTGAGAAGACGACAGCAGCCAACAAAATTTCTACACCAAGGGCCCTGCCTGCCCAAGCGTGGACATTCAAGTAGAAATGCTTGAAAAAGGTGGAACGTGATGATCATGCTGCTGCATGACAAGTATTTAAAGGAGTGATCGAGCTGTGCTCTGCCCAGGAGGAGTCTGAGACTGTGAGTCCAGTCAGTCCAATAACAGATAGACAGAGGCTGTTGACTTCTTTATCCAGCAGCCCAAGAAGACTGCATGGCTGCCTTGCCCTTGCACGGACCTTTAAAACATGACAAACATCTGTCTGACTCTAGGAAGAAGTTAGCAACCATCCGGTGTCAAAGAAACACTCAACTAAAGGCCCTTATTCTTTCCCTGGCATTATTCCTTCCGGCATGACAGCAAGCAGACCACCTGGTTGATATGGACAATCAATAGCACTTTAGACAGAGGAAAGAAAACAGGCCATTAAAAAAAAAGTCTGTTTCCAAAAAAGGACAGACAAGAATGTAATTGCAACCAAGTCTGCAACTCTGAGATATAACATCAAGCAAATCGTGACCAAAAAAGCAGCCTTAAAGGGACAAATCCTTGAACATAGCCCTCTACAAAGGCCTGAAGAACCAAACTGAAAGCCCAGGAAGGAACACTGAGCACGTGGCAGGGCGAAAGTGCTAAACTCCTCACAGGAACATGCCACATCCCGGCTTAAGGTTAGAGAGTGCCCTGTCACAGGCCCTCTAAACCCAGACTGCCACCTGAACCCTCAGCAAACTGAGGGAAAGGCCTTCTTCAAATCCATCGTGGGGAAGGAGGCAGAGCTGTCAAGCCCTCGAGTTAGGGCTGCTGCAGTGCTCACAACACCAGTGTTCAAAAAGATGCAGGATGCGCAGATAGACGAGACAGACATAGCTGCTTCTTGTAGTCAGAAGCATGGAAACCACAGCAGTAGAATAACACTACTATGCTAAATGATGCTTCTAGAGCCAAGCCAGAAGGATAGGGGAGCTGGACTGGCCCTTGCCTCAAGAGGCCCCATGCCAGTGGAAGGTGCAGCAGATGTACATACCATAGTCTCTCCAAACAATTCAGCACCATCAGCTCTACTGGACCCAGATGGTACTCTGCACAACAAAGTACTCGTCCATAAGGGAGCATAGAGGAAACAGATACAGCAGAACATGCTTCAGCCAAGACAACTAGGACAACCATGCTCTCAGAACCTGCCTCCTTGTGACAACTGAAGAACCCATGCACTTTGGCATCAGCCCAAGGCGACCCTAGCTGTCCAGGATCTTCTAGAATGCTCAATTCCTACTCTTCAGAATCAGGAAAATAATAAATAAGAGTCCACTTCTGCAGTATACCATGCTGAGAGGGTCAGGAGGATCAGTTTCCAAGGAGATCCTAGACCACTTCATGCCACCTTGCCAGTTGACAAAAGCTACAACTTCAGCATTTCCCAAGAAGATCCACACTGCCTTGTTTTGGACTATGTTCCAGATATACCATTGAGCCAAGCCAATGGGCCAATTTATTTCCTGCTTGTTCCAGCGAAACCAGACAGTCTGCCCTTTGAAATGAGCTTCCCAGCTAAACAGATTGATATCAGTCATCAGAAAAAGCCACTGGATTATCATCCAGGAGAAGGTCTTTCAGGCTGGCTATCACCAGCGGAGGAAGAGAGACCAGTAGGACAGCAGATATGCTTGTGCGCAGGGGACCCTCTCTATCGTCGCCACCATCAATCCTATGAATTGGAGGGAGTCCCTGGCCTTGGAAAGCTACTACCTCCAAAAATGCCCTCCGCTGAGAATGCAGCTTCCCTGCCCTCTTCTCAGGCAGGAAAAGCTTTCCTAAGCCAGTGACAAACAATCCTCCTGGGCACTCTAACAACTGGTTAGGCTCTAGAAAGCTCTGGTTATAGTTTATCATCCAGTCTTACACCCAAAGGGCTACACACATACCCTGGCCTGAATAAGTCAGCCATCCAGGCAAAGATACTCAAATCTTTTTGTACTATTGGGCTGCAACTGCCGTCACAATCCTGGTGAATGTCCTCGGTGCAGGGGAGAGGCCAAAGGGTAGGAGTGACAAACTGGAAGTGCGAGACAAAAACAGAGAAGCATGGGAAGCACTGCTAATCCTTGTGGACGGGAATGTGGAAGTACACCATGGCCAAGTCCAGCGATGGAGGCAACTCTTTGCTGGACCAGTCTGTGTGTCTGTTCAAAAGGGGAAAGGTCCTGAAATTGACATTGAGGTCCTTAAGGTCCAAGATCAGGCGGAAGGACCCCAATCTTCTTTGGCATCACAAAGCAAATGGCATACTAGTCCTTGCCCTTTTTGACAGGTGGCACCAGAACCTGAGGAGTCTCTCCAGGAAAGTCTAAACAGTGACCCTCTTGGCGCAGACCTGCATGGAGAAATCAGGAAGGTATCTGGGATAGGTTCCTTGCATTCCAGCACATTCCCACTGCTCTGAGGTCACACAGGTCCATCCTTTCGTCTGACAGGACAGCCTAGGCTGGAGAAGTGACACAAAGAGGAGAGGCCATGCTTCATTTAGAATGACAATGTGGTTTGAATACTCTCAGCTCCTTGACTAACTTTTCCAAATACTTCCACTTGAATGTCGTGACAACTGCCCAAATGTGAAACCAATGTCAGCAACTTGCCACCATGAAAAAGGCAATATCCTTGGCTGCCAGGAAAGCTGCTGCTGTTTCCAGAATCATCAAAGCGTCATCCTGTGGGAGTGACTGGTTCCAATGGAGTAGGGCATGAACAGTAAGCTGCCTGCAACCTACTGTCCAGAGAATAAAGGAGGTGGCCAAAAGCCAGCTCTTAGGGAGCCTTGACCTTACAATCCACTTGGTCCTCGAGGGCTGCACCACCTTCCATTAGCTATCACTTGTACGTCCACCTGGGCAACTGCATCCAAGCAGCAAGACCTTCCTAAGGAGGGCACAGACCCAACTCATAACTCTGCTCACCTTTCAGCAGGGTGGAAGCTTAGACCCAGAACATTTATATCATGTTCAAGACCTCCAGGCAGGGATTCATATAAATCACATCCCCCTGCCAGAGGGGGGTACACTGGTTATCCAGTGCCAGCAGTTTGTCTTCTTCACTCATGAAATAATCGACTGATCTCCCAGAATGCAAGGCAGATCAGTGGCACGGGGCAGCTGAGTGGAGCACCTTGAATCAATTTCCTTTTGGGGATGCTTCTGTGGGGAGGCCCCTACAGGAGCCCACCCTCCCGCAACGAGACTTTCCTCTGAACAAGAGGAGATGAAACAAGAGGGCCCCAAGGCTGATGGGTCTAAATTTCCCTGCCAGAAAGAATCATGTCTGCTGGAGAAGATAGGCCTGAGAGTGGCAACTGACCGGCTGCCTTGCCCATCCCCATAGCATGAGGTAGGCCAGTTCCCAGGGAATCCTACTAGGAAGGTGCTGGTGGGTTCAAGCTCCACAGAACAGGCAGAATGTGCGAGACAGAGCTTTCCATCTGGTGATTGCTGCCTGAGCCCTTGTTGTCTGGGGAGCAATGCTAGCAGGTGTGTACCTGTGCAGGTGGTGGAGTCAGCAGCCCCCACTCCTCCTGTGACATTGGTAGCAGAGCACCCTGGAGTAATATCAGCAGTTCCTAAGGCCTTCTTGGGCTGTGCCCCACCCCTTTGCTGCCCCTTCGGAGCACCGATGGTGGAATGACACATTGTTGGATCATGGGACAGTTCCAGGTACTTTCTACTGATTTACCTGTCTAATGGGGAAATGCAAGGCCAAAATGGCTGTGAAAGTTACATCAGCAGATTTGGCTTTGAGTAGACTGTGGGCCCATTGGATAAGCATTTTACCCCATGGGCAGGCCACTCGGACTCGCTAGAAGAGGTGTGTCTCAATCCAGCACACCAGACTCCTCTGCCTTTTCCCCAACCCCCATTTTTTTCTACTGCATTATTAAATGGTTCTCCGGAAATGGTGGTTCCCGGTCCATTGCCTAATCCGGTGTCTTTGCAGGGGCCTGTCAATGTACCGGAAGAACCTATTCAAGATGTCACCCTTAAGGACATTTGGTCTGCTATTGTTAAAATTGACTTGAAATTATCTGGTTCTGTAGCATCTCTTTGCAGTTTTACTCAGGAGTCAGTGGAGAAGCTTAAGGAAATAGAAACTAGACTTTCTGTAATTGATGGTGCTAGTTCTAAGATCGATGGCCAGTTGCAGGTTCTGCAACATACAAATGTGTCTTCAGTGAAAGATTCCCTTAGTATTCATTGGAAGTTGGAGGCCCTAGAGGATTTCTCTAGGGTGAACAATCTCTGTTTTTGGGTTTTGTTTTTTTTTTAATTTTTCATCAACACATTTCTCCTAGTTAAATATTTTAAAGAGATTTTACAGATTACATTCCTCTCTAGAGGTGTTTTTACCTTCCTTCAAGAAAGCGGGGGGAGAGCACTCCTGGTGATGGAATGGATGTATTATCTCCTACTGCAAGACAGGATTTGACAAAATTCTTGGAAGATTCATTAGATATCATCTCCAAAAGGTCTACATTATTGGTGACTTTTATCTCTATTGCAGATAAGAATAGAGTACTGCGTTCTTTTTTTTAACTATAAGGATTCTATCTTCTGTGGGCAAAAGATAAATGTCTTTCTGGATGTGTCCACATGCACTTAGCTATGCAGAAGGAAGTTCCTGCAATTAAAGTCTAAGGTGTTGGGAATTTGTGCGACTTTTCTTTTTACGCTTTCCACATAAATGTGTGTGATATCTTGGCATGCTAATACATATTCTTTTTTTTTATTCTTCACAGTTAGAAACTTTTTTTGGTTGGGAAGTCGGGTGAGGTAGGTTCTAGTAATAATAAGCCAGAGTGAGTTAAGGGGAGCTTCCCTATTGTTTTAGTTATTTCTTAAAGTTTGTTTCCTATTATTGGCTCTGTTGCTCCACTGATATGGGCTGCTGCTGCATCTTTCTTTTTGCTATATCTTTTGCTTTTATAGCACTGTCTTTTTTTTAAATAAGATTTGCAATATATAAATAAAGCAATAAAAAACCAGGCAGAGGAATCCAAAGCTGGGGCACTTTCACTCTTTAGCAGATTCCATTACCACCCACAGAACTGAAGAGTAAGAAGAAAGTCCATGTCCATTAACTATAAAGATGGCACCTCCAAGCCAAATTGCAGAGGGCAGGCAGAAAGGCATTTGTCTTCTGGGAGAAGACATTGCCTATGTCACGCAGAGAGAATAAGTAGATCCTTCCATCCAACCAAGGTGCACTGAAGCAAGCTATAATAAAAGCATACACACGAAGTACAGAGCTACCCTCCAAAACACACATACATGATGTGAGACAAGCACACAAATACCACATGCACCAAGGACATGGTTCAGAGTGCAGCCAACTCCGGTAACGTGTGCATGCAGGAAAAGACCACGACTACCAAGACAAAACGGAAGAGAAATTTGGCACAGAAAAAGGAATAAATCTGGTACTCGTCCATGGGAAGCCCAAGCAGCAATGGTGCTGAGCTCAATGCTATTCCCCTGCTGCCAAGGTCTACAGCCATATGCCTCTGAATTTTCAAGCTATTTTTGTGGAAGAGCCAGGGGAAGAGGCACTGAGGCCGTGCAGCAGACTATTCCTGTGGTCCAGATCCAATAATTCTGGCTGTTCAACCGACCCTTAATAAGGATGGGGAACTGAACAGACACGCCTTCTTCTTGACAAACTCAGGAGGGAACCAGTTTTAAGGGGGACCCAATGGGTACCTCACAAGTTGAGCTCAAGTGAGGAAGTTGCCCCTAAGAGTAGTTACACATGAGCTCAGTCTTTCTCAAAATGGTCACAGAGCTGCTCTGCTGTGTCCATATTCTACTGGAGACAGAGCATACAACCTCAGTATTTCTCTATCTACTCCAGATATAGTGATGGATGAGGTCAGCAAAAAAATGGGTTTTTCTCTATCTCCACCTCTGCTGGTAGGGGGGACACACCCCACTTGTCTGAAATGGCCGAGCAGCACCACTAATTTAGGGGGAGGGGGGGGAAGCCCCTCCTCTCACCCAAAGTGGCAGGAATGAATCCTTTCTTACCCTTTTTTCAGCTCTAGGTTTAGAAGGGGAAGATCCAATTCCCAGTTACTGCAACTTTTATAAAATGGCACTGGCTGACCCACTGCCAGTGGCATTTAGCTGTACAGGTAGTACTTTACAATGGGGCCAATCTCAGGTCAGCTGCAGTCATTTGAGGTAAGATATTCTGTTGGTTAGAGTCCTCCTTTCCAAGTGTACCTTCTCAATGACAAAAGCATAGTTACTCACCTATAACAGTTGTTCTCCAGGGACAGCAGGAATCAGTCCTCACATATGGGTGACGTTGAAGGAGCCCTCATGGAAGCATCTCCCCAGCTTTCAAAGAAAGCCTTTGGGAGATGCCACCACACATGCGTGGTCCCCTTCTCGCCCAAGAGTGCCATCTTACTCAGCCAGATGACATAGCTAGAGCTGACAAAAGAAAATGGCAAAAATAGTACAGCAACTCCAAGGAGCGGAGGGAGGGTTGTGAGGACTGATTCCTGCTGTCCCTGGAGAACACCTGTTACAGGTGAGTAACTACCTGTTACAGGTGAGTTTCTCCAGGAACAAGCAGGAAGTCAGTTCTTACATATGGGACTCCCTAGCTACAGGCTACCGAGAACCTGTAGGAAAGAAAAGCATGGCCCAGCTGTAAGCAGCCGCAAGTAGTGTCCAAGGAGAACCATGGGTCTGGAAGCCTGAACAAGAAGGATCGGAGGGCAAGAGTTGCCTAAACCCCTAACAGATTATGGAGTACAGCCTGTCCGAAGGCACTGTCCCACTGGGACTCCCTATCCATGCAGTAGTGAGCTGCAGAAGTGTGAACAGAGGACCAGGTGGCAGCCCGGCAGATGTCTGCCGTAGGGACAGAGAGTAGGCTCGCAAATGAAGCTTCCATTGCCCGGACATTGTGCGCCATGACTCAGCGCTCCATAGGTAGCCCAGCCAGCTCGTGAGCAATAGCGATACAGTCCGCCTCCCCCATATGACTGGGGTCGTAGGAAACTAAAAGCTGTGAGGCTTTGCAGTGGCCCAGAGTATGCTGCAGTTAGAAAGATAGGGCCCTTTTGCAGTCCAGAGTATGAAGGATGGCCGATGCCTTGTTGGCATGGAGCCGTGGAAAGAAGGTGGAGAGCACCACCTCCTGATTGAAGTGTAAGGCGGACACCACCTTCAGAAGGAATTTAGGGTAGGTGCGAAGCATGACCCTGTTGTAAAACCTGATGTAAGGTGACTCTGCCACCAAGGCCTGAAGTTCGCTGACCCTGCCGGCAGAGGTGAATGCTACCGGGAAGGAAACCTTCCAAGATTGGTTATCTGCCACTTCCGGTACCTAAGGTTCGAAGGGCAGCTTGGTAAGTTGTGTCAGAACAATGTTGAGATCCCACTCCACTGGGGGTGGGCAGATAGGAAGTTTGGAAAGCAGCAAGCCCTGCATGAAACAGGTGATGAAGGGCTGACCAGTGAGAGGCTTGCCCTCTATGAGGTGATGATGTGCGAAGAGCACACTCAGATGCACCCTCATGGAGTTGGACTTAAGTCTGGTCTGTAAAAGGTGGAACAAGTACTGGAGCACTGTGTGCACCTGGCATGAGAATGGGTCAATCCGTTGCTCCACGCACCATAAAGAGAACCTGCACCACTTGAAGGCATAGGCTCATCTCGTGGAGTCCTTCTGAGAGACCAGGAGGACTTCCTCTACCTCCCTGGGGAGGTTGAAGGGCCCACTAGGGCAACCCATTCAGCCACAATGCCATTAGCGAGCAGGACCCCAGTTGGTGTGGAGAATCGAGCCCCCCTCTTGGGTCAGCATGTCCAGGGAGTTCCCCAGAGAGGAGTGAGAACTCTGTTGAGAGCTGGAGCAACAGAGGAAACCAGGGCTATCTGGGCCACCAGGATCATGGAAGCCCTGTCCTGATGGACCTTGAAGAGGGTCCGCCTGATTAGCAGTGTGGGAAGAAAGGAATACAGCAGCTCCCCCCACCACGAGATGAGGAAGGCCTCCATCGCTACCCAGGATGGGTGTGGATGGGGACAGCAGAAGCAGGGCAGCTGAGCGTTGGCCAGGCTGGCAAAGAGGTCCAGACACAGGGTTCCCCATAGTCAGCCACTGCGCCACCTTGGGGTCTAGGTACCACGCATGCGGCTGGAGGACTCTGCTCAGTCTGTCCACTAGGGCATTTTCCTGGCCCGGAAGTTATACCATGCTGAAGAACATTCTCTGACTGATCACGTAGGAGCAGAGGGCTACTGTCTCCTGGCAGAGGCAGTAAGACCCTGTTCCCCCCTGTTTGTTCAGGTAGAACATCGCAACCTGGTTATCCATTTGGACTAGCAACAACTGGTGCTGCAGGTGGTGGCAGAAAGCCCTGAGAGCCAGGAAGATGGCCCTCAGCTCCAGCAGATTGATCTGCTGCTGGCTTTCCTTGAGGGACCAGGTGCCCTGTGTGCACAGTTCCTCGCAATGGCCACCCCAGCCCTGCAGGGAGGCATCTGTAGTGAGGACCCTCTGGGAGTTGGGTTGTAGGAAAGGCATACCCCTCTAAAGGTGGTGTGCATCCTGCCACCAATTGAGTGAATCTACCAGTTGACAGGACACACAGACCCTGTCCCAGAGCCTGCCTGTGGCCCGAGTCCACTGTGAGTGGAGGCACCACTGAATTGCCCACATGTGGAGGCAGGCGTTGGGGACCACATGGACTGAGGAAGCCATGTGACTGAGCAGGCGAAGCATGGACCTCACCGACATAGTGCGGTGGTGTTGCACCTCAGTTTCCAGGGACCTAAGACGATCCGTCCTATCCAGGGGAAGGAAGGCCCTGGCTTGGAGGGTGTCTAGGTGAGCCCTTATGAACTGCAAGTCCTGTGTTGGAGTGAGGTGGGATTTGGAGTGATCTATCCCGAACCCCAGATGATGTAGGACCTTGATGGTGTGGGCTGTGGCCTGTTGCACCTCTGAGGCCATGTCTCCTTTTACTAGCCAGTCCAGGTATGGGGAGACAAAGGTAGGCGGCTACCACTGCCAGGCATTTGGTGAAGACTCTGTGCAGAGGCTAGGCCGAAATGTGAAACCCTGTACTGGTAGTGGTCACCCTCTACCATTAACCTTAGGTACCGCCTGTAACTGGAATGAATAAGTATGTGGGTATAAGCATCCTTTAGGTCCAAGGAGCATAGCCAATCACCCTGCTGGGAGGTAGGGCATCAGTGTTCCAAGAGAGAGCACCAAGAACTTGTTCAGGTTTCTCAGGTCCAGGATGGGCCTTAGGTCTCCTGTTCTTTTTGGGACCAAAAAGTACCTGGAGTAGAAGCCCTTTCCCCTTGTGGGGTGGTACTGGCTTGACAGCCTTGTCCCTAATAAAGCTAAAGAAGGCTGGAAAGTTCCTGCAGCAGCAGGACCTGGTGCAGGGGAGTCCGAGGAGTCTCTCCTAGGAAGAAGGGTGGGGGCATCTGGTCCAGATGGAGGTAGCCCTCCCGAACCATCTGGAGTGCCCAGGAGCCGGTGGAGATGGTGGCCTACCGGTGGGCAAAAAGAACCAGGCACCCGCTGATCCCCCATGGGTAGAGAGGCTATGCTTTGAGAGTCAAAATCCCGACCCAGGCTGGGGATGGTGTCTGAGGCTTGGGGCCCTTGGGCTTATGTGGGCCCTGGCCTGTTCCCTGGCTGGGTAGGGGGGATAGCCTCGATAGGGCTGGCCCTTATGGAAGGGAGACCTTTTCCCTGGTGGTTTCTTCCTGGGAAGAGTAGAGGTCTTCATTAAAAGCCAAGTCCTGGTGACGTACTTTGTCTCGATTGTGGCTGCCTTGTCAAAAGAGGTTTTCCCCGAGGCGAGAGACGTCAAGAAGTTTCTCTTGAACCCATTGTTCAAGGTCCGATGCCTGGAGCCATGCCCAACGTCGGGCATCAATGCCTGCGGCAGCTACCCTTGCTTTGGACTCAAAGCTGTCATAGGTTGCTCGAGATTTCGAGCAGTCCCCGACCGATTTCTTGAAGGCCTGGAAACACTGGAGGTGGTCACTATTAAAGCCTACTGCGAAGCCTTCGAGTTTCTTAGTGAGGGACTCAGAGGAACATTTATTTATTTTATTTTATTTAGTGTACATTTGTATCCCGCTGCTTCCAGCGATCAGCAGCGGTTGCTATACATGGTAAGAGTGGCTGTACTGGCCAAGAATTTAGAAAGATATACACTGCGATTAGGGAGGGAGAGGTAATACACAGCAAACATAGTGTTACAGATTACAGTTGATTGATGGTGAACACTTCACACAGGATACATTATATACATATTTACACATAAACTGAAAGATAATTGGTAGTGGGATGCAATGGAAGTAGGGTACAGAGCCTAGGTTACATTGTAATGCGATTGGAAAAGGTGCGTCTTAAGCTTTTTTCTGAAGTCTTTCAGGTCACAGTTTGCAAGCCAACATGCCAATATATAGCTGGTAAGTCTGTATGTGGCATGCCAACATCGAGCCCTGGTAACATTTTCACCCAAGGGCATTGAGGGTCCCAGAGGCACCGAAGAGTGGGTCTTCAGGCTCTTTTTGTTGATGCATGGCTGACTCCAACCACCATGGAGGTGTGAGGGAGTTGTGCCTTCCGGAAGCCCAGTCCTTGCTGGACCTGTTGCATGGTGTCCAGGCATCGACTAACTATCGGCACCGATGCCAGTGCCCCCCACATCTGGAGTTGTCGTCAACTGAGGATGGAGGGAATGGGGACCGTGAAGGTCTCCTTGGGTGGGGCCTCATACTGGAGGATTTAGAGTTCCTCCATACACGGGTCTTCCTCACACTCCGTGGTAAGGAAGAGTGCCTTCACCATATCCTGGACAAACTCTAGGAATGAGGTTTCCTCGGAAGGAGATCTGCGCTTCAAGGTTGGTGGAGATGGGTCGAAGGGGAGATCACAGTGTGTCTGTCTCCGGGGAGGTCTTGATGTCAGACTCTGGTCTTCGGTGTCTTGGGCCGAGGCTTCGCTGGAGCCAGGGGCACTTACCTGAGAAGACCGTGCTCCTGAGGACCAGGAGCGGGATTGAAACCCTCGCCGAGAATCTGCTCGAGGCATGTGGCTCTCAGGGATCGTTTAAGCGAAATGGGGAGTCCTCGGCATTGAGGTCTCTGCGCTCGCAGCATATGCACTGGCGGGGCCAGGCATAGAGGCCTGCTGAAAGGCAAGAACACAGAAATGCTGTGTTCCAACGCCAGCATTCTGGTTTCCCACTCAGGGGGTCGCAGCCTTAGATACGGGTCGGGTGTTGAGGAGGAGAGGGGGTCCGAGATCCGTCACTGGAGACCTCTATGTCGGTCCTGGGTACCGTCACTGGTCTCTCCCGTTCCAACTCTTCTGATGCTCATAGGGGCTGAGAGACCACGCATGGGGACTTACCATGCTTGTCTGCCTCACATGAAGAGGCCCTTGACGACGACTTCTTTTTATGCTCCCACTCTGGGGACCCTGGATCGGAGTGTCTGTGTGCCCGCTCAGGAACTGCGGGGGCTTTACGCGACTTAGAGGATCTGTGCGGAGTCTTAGAGCGTGAGGCTACCGGGGATACCGGAATTGGGTCTGCTCTGTAGAAGTCATCCTGCTTCTGCCGGCGATTTTGGATAGCCTTGGTGGACATCTTTTTACACACAGAGCATTCCTCCAGGTCGTGGTAGGCACCCAAACACAGGAGGCAACATGTGTCGGTGAGGGACATGTTTTTAGAGCATCAATCACATTTCCTGAAACCGGTGGCCAGTGGGGCAAAAAGGACCACAGCGAGGTTGAAGCTCTTCGACACGGCCAGCGGTTGAAAAAGGCACTGGCTGGAAAAGAACCTAACAAGGTTTCAAGGCCCGGTGCCAGGGCAGCGGGGCTCGAAGGCGGGAAAGGAACCGGCGCTAGCTGGAAAAAGGCACAGAAGTACACAAGAAAATGAACTTTTTTTCCAGGGAAGAAAGACGAATGTCTGTAGGGCTCTGTGGGAACATAAGAACATAAGATATGCCATACTGGGTCAGACCAAGGTCCATCAAGCCCAGTATTCTGTTTCCAACAGTGGCCAATCTAGGTCATATGTACCTAGCAGTTTCCCCAAGAGACACAAGTTCCACAATGCTTGTACTGGGTCAAGCATTGATATCTTCGGTCACTTCTTAATAATGGTTTATGGACCTTTCCTCCAGGAACTTGTCCAAACCTTTTTTAAACCCAGCTACACTAACAGCCTTTACTACATCCTCCAGTAACAAATTCCAGAGTTTGATTACACGTTGAGTGAAAAAATATTTTTTTTATTAGTCTTAAATAGTTTACCCTGTAGCTTCATTGCATGTCCCCTAGTCTTTCTATATTCTGATAACGTAAACAATCGATCTACGTTTACCCGTTCCACTCCGTTCATTAATTTATAGACTTCTATCATATCTCCCCTCAGTCGTCTCTTTTCCAGGTTAAAGAGCCCTAACCTTTTTAGCCTTTCCTCATAGGAGTATCCTTCCATCCCCTTTACCATTTTGGTGGCTCTTCTCTGAACCTTTTCTAAAATCGCTATATCCTTTTTAAGATACGGCGACCAGAATTGCACACAATATTCAAGGTGCGGTCTCACCATGGAACGATATAGAGGCATTATAATATCTTTTGTTTTATTTTCCATTCCTTTCCTTATCATACCTAGCATTCTATTTGCTCTCTTGGCCGCCGCTGCACACTGGGCCGAGGGTTTTAACATGGTATCCACAATGACGCCTAAATCTTTTTCCTGGGTGGTGGTTCCTAATGTGGAACCTTGCATCGTGTAACCATAGTTTGGGTTGTTCTTCCCTAGGTGCATAACCTTGCACTTGTCCACATTAAATTTCATCTGCCATTTTGATGCCCAGTCTTCCAATTTATCCAGATCCTCTTGCAATTTTTCACAATCCTCTTGGGTTTTAACAACTTTAAATAGTTTTGTGTCATCTGCAAATTTGATAACCTCACTCGTTATTCCACTTTCCAGGTCATTTATGAATATGTCAAAAAGCAGCGGACCCAGCACAGATCCCTGGGATACACCACTATTCACCTTTCTCCATTGGGAAAATTGGCCATTTAGCCCTACCCTCTGCTTTCTATGTTTAACCAGTTCCTGATCCACAATAGTACACTGCCTCCTATCCCATGACTCTTTAGTTTTGCCAAAAGTCTCTGATGAGGGACCTTGTCAAAGGCTTTCTGAAAGTCCAGATACACAATATCAACCGACTCACCTTTGTCCACCTGTTTATTCACTCCTTCAAAAAAACCTAACAGATTAGTAAGACAAGATCTTCCTTGTCTAAAGCCATGTTGGCTGTCTCCCATTAGGTCGTGACTATCTACATGCTGAGTAATTTTATTCTTTATGATGGTTTCTACCATTTTTCCCGGTACTGACGTCAGGCTCACCGGTCTGTAGTTTCCCGGATCACCCCTGGAACCCTTTTTAAAAATTGGTGTTACATTGGCGATCCTCCAATCTTCAGGTATTAGAGATGATTTTAATGATAGTTCACAGATTACTAATAGCAAGTCTGCAATCTCATATTTCAGTTCTTTCAACACCCTTGGATGTATACCATCCGGCCCAGGTGATTTGCTACTCTTCAGTTTATCTAATAGTTGTAAGACATCTTCCCGATGTATCGATATTTCCTTCAATTCTTCCGCACCTTTAAATACCACTTCAGTCATGGGTAACATCCCTACATCTTCCTCAGTAAAGACCGAAGCAAAGAATTCTGGAAAAGGGAGACTGAGTAAGATGGCACCCTTGGGCAGGAAGGGGGGACCACGTATGCATGATGGCATCTCCCAAAAGCTTTCTTTGAAAGCTAGAGAGATGCTTTTGCTAGGGTTCAGTCGGCATTGACATCACCCATATGTGAGGACTGACTTCCTGCTTGTTCCTGGAGAACAATTCTTCCATTCATCATTTAGAGTGGGGAGTTCCTCAGAGCTCTGTTCTCTCCCCACTATCCTTTTCAATCTCTCAGCTCTTCGGCTGTCTTGCTTCAAGCACTTGGTATAAATAAAGTATGCCTTAAAAGGACTATTATGAAGCCTTGTCTGCCAGTCAGATCTAGGATATACAGGCTTGTAGTGTTACACCGTTAAGTAAATTTTACCTGGCAAACAAGGACAGTTGGTTTTTTGAACTCAGCCTGGCAGATGGAACAGATATCATCAGCTTCAGCACACTGGCTTTTGCTGGCTGCAACTCCGTATTGCTGGAAGAGAACACAAGCTGTGGTATTATTACAGCAGACAAGCTGCTGAAAAATAGTCCTAGCAGTAGCAACAGCTGAAACATGTGTTTCAAGTCATGTCCTGTAGTTTTCATGAAACATTTAATTGCAGAAGTAAACCTTTCTTTATACTTAAAAAAAAATATTCAGCCTTTAAGTGTCTGAAACCTGTTACAATTTCAAAACACTAACACTTTCAATCAGTCTTAACCTGGAATGCCCTCATTCAGCAATAGACATTAAGTTGGGTATACAGGCTCTGCATTAATCAAATCTTGTATAATGTAGGACACATTTCAAAGCCCTCTTTAAATCTACCTAAAAGTATGTGTAGTCTTCCACAATGCACACACTTAGCAGAGCTGCAGAGACATTCCCAGAGGCATGTTTAGGTTGGGGAAAGAAAACAGATGTAGACTGGATATTCAAATCTACTTGTGTTACTAACCAGTGGAATGTCACACCCAGAAAAAGTAGGTATAAAAGCCATAGTTACATTGTACCCATAGGGAGAATAGCTAAATTTGTCATTCCTTTCACAAAGCATTATAAACATATTTCATCAAGCACTTGGTTGGAAACATTAGAGAGAAGAGAGTTAAGCGATTAAATTTAATATCATGACTTACATTCCACCCTTTCAATCAAAGCTAGTACAGACTGGAGTATAAAAATATAAAACTTTAGTCTAGGGCAGGGGTTCTCAACCCAGTCCTCGGGACCCACCTAGCCAGTTGGGTTTTCAGGATAACCACAATGAATATGCATGGGAGAGATTTGCATATAATGGAGGCAGTGTATGCAAATCTCTCATATACATATTCATTGTGGTTATCCTGAAAACCCGACTGGCTAGGTGGGTCCCGAGGACAGGGTTTAGAACCCCTGGTCTAGGGGGACTAATCAGCTAGACCATTTGATTTCTCTCTTGTTGTAATGATTAACTAGAGTCTGGTTTTTATGTATTTATAAATTAAATTTACAATTTATAGTACTGGTGGTTCATCATTGACAGAAAACTTAGTTTGGATTGATGGTATAGGAGTCTTCCAAAAGTGTAGTTACTCGCCTGTAACAGGTGTTCTCCAGGGACAGCAGGAATCAGCCTCACTTATGGGTGACATCGGCACTGACAGAGCCCGTGTGGAGCAATTCCCCAGCTTTCAAAGAAAGCCTTTGGGATTGCTGCCACGCATGTGTGGTTCTCTTCCCGCCCAACGGTTCCATCTTGCTCAGTCAGGTCCCTTAGCTCAAGCCCTACCAAGCAGATGGCAAGGGAAGGACAACAAAATTGCAACTCATAGGGAGAGGTGGGAGGGTAGTGAGGACTGATTCCTGCTGTCTCTGGAGAACACCTGTTACAGGTGAGTAACTATGTTTTCTCCAGGAACAAGCAGGAAGTCAGTCCTCACTTATGGGACACCCCAGCTACAGGCTACCGAACCTGTAAGCCAAAAAGCGCCTCTGCGAGGCTGGGAGCAAAAGCCAATATCTGAAGGAAGCCCAAGTCCTCAGGCCCTCGGGGCAAGCTCTCAGTAGTCGCAGAAGAAGTGTCTGAGGGCAGGAGTTGCTTATACCCAAACAGACTATGGAGTACAGCCTGGCCAAAGGTACTGTCCCAGCAGGACTCCCTCTCCAGGCAATAGTGCGAAGCAAAGGTATTCGTTGAAGACCAGGTCGCAGCCCGGCAGATGTCCGTCAGAGGCACGGTGTGCAGCAAAGCCACTGACGCCACCTTGGTGTGGATGCTGTGTGCGGTGACCTGAAGATCCAGAAGGGCGCCTGCCTTTGCCAAGGCGATGCAGTCTGCCACCCAAATGGAGAGGGTGTGCTTGGTGACTGCCAGCCCCAGGCGGTTTGGATCGTAGACAACGAAGAGCTGGGTGGACCTGCCCTTGGGTGCGTTGCATGTAGAAGGCGAGAGCCCTCTTGCAATACAGTGTATGCAGGACCTCCGATGCCCGCTCGGCGTGAGGTCTCGGGAAGAAAGTCAGCAAGACCACCTCCTGATTGAGGTGGAAATCCAATATAACCTTCGGTAGGAACTTGGGATGGGTGTGAAGGACCACCCTATTCCTGTAAAACCTGGTGTAGGGGACCTCGGCCATGAGGGCTTGAAGTTCGCTGACTCACTGCACTGTGGTCAGTGGCACCAGGAAAATCACCTTCCAGGAATGGTGCCGGAGCGAGTATGTCACCATCGGCTCGAAAGGCGGCCGTGTCAGCTGCATGAGCACGATGTTCAGGTCCCATTCCGCCAGTGGAAGCCGGAGGAGGAGGGGGGTGTCTGGAAAGCAGGAGGCCCCACATGAAGCGGGAGACCAGAGGCTGACCAGAGAGGGGTTTGCCCTCAATGGGCAAGTGGTTGGCCGAGATGGTGCTCAAGTGGACCCTGACAGAGGTGGACTTCAGTCACCTCTGCGAAAGGCGGAGAAGGTACTGGAGAACCCAACGGGTGGAGCACGAGAACGGGTCGATATGGAGCTTGGAGCACCAGATCGAAAACCACCGCCACTTCAGGGTGTAGGCCCGCCTTGTCGAGTCCTTCCTCAACATGAGGAGGACGTCCTTGATCTCGACTGTGAGGTACAGTGAGGCTAAAGAGACCCATTCAGCCACCAGGCTGTCAGGGATAGCAAGATCAAGTTCGGATGAAGCACTTGCCCCTCCTCCTGTGTCAGCAAACCGGGGGCACTGCCAAGGGGAACCGGAGGCTCTGACGAGAGCCGGAGTAGAAGAGCGAACCAAGGTTATCGAGGCCACAAAGGGGCCACAAGAATCACTGAGGCTCGGTCGCACTGAATCCTGTGGAAGGTCCCCACCAGGAGAAGAGTGGGAGGGAATGCAAACAGAAGCCCGGAGATCCAGTTCAGGAGATAGGCATCTGGGGCCACCCTGCTTGGGTGTGGTGTTGGCCCGCAGAAGCAGGGGAGCTGCAAGTTCGCCGGGATGGCAAACAGGTCAATGGACAGACTCCCCCCAGCGGTGGAACAGACTCAGGTGCCACTCGTGTGGGCAGAGAAGCCTGCTGAGCCTGTTGGCAAGGACATTGTCTTGGCCCAGGAGGTAGACAGCTCTTAGGATCATGCCCTGGCACACTGCAAAGGAGCAGAGGAGGACTACCTCCCAGCAGAGGAGGCGAGAGCCCATGCCCCCCTCCTTGTTTATGTAGAACATCGCAACTCTGTTTTCGGGCTGCATGAGCACCGACCTGCCCCTCGGGTAGCACTCGAAGACCTTCAAGGCCAACCAGACCACCCAAAGCTCGAGCAGGTTGATCTGCTGTTGAGATTCCTCAGGTGACCACCAGCCCTGGGTACAGAGGTGGTCTAAATGGGCTCCCCAGCCCAACAGTGAAGCGTCCATCGTCAAGATGAGTTTGTGTGGATGAGTCTGGAAAGGCATGCCCCGAAAGAGGCTCTGAGGGTCCTGCCACCAGACTAGGGACTCAACTAGGCTGTGAGACACCCGGACGGGGTCCCAGAGGTGGCCCAAGGCCTGGGCCCATTGCGCCCGGAGGCACCATTGGGCCGCTCACATGTGCATGCGAGCATGGGGAACGGCATGTACAGTTGAGGCCATGTGTCCCAGGAGGCGCGGCCTGGCCATGGACCTCAGCAGCCAGAGCGCGGGAGCCAATCCACGTGTGCTCGAGGGAGAAAAGCGCCAATGAACTCCAGGGTCCACACCAGTATGAGGTGGGATTTGAAGTAGTTGATCAGAACACCGAGGTGCTTGAGGAGAACTGTGCGCGATGCCGAGAGATGAGCCTCCTCTGCCGATGTGCCCAAGACAAGACAATCGTCTAGGCAAGGGTAGACTGATATGCCCTGCAGCCAGAGGTGGGCTGCGGCCGCAGCCAGGCACTTGGTGAAGACTCTCGGAGCAGATGCAAGCTCAAAGGTAAACACTGGAAGTACTCTCCCTGCACCCTGAAACGCAGGTACTTCTTGTGCTTGGGGTGGACAGGAATGTGAGCGCAAGGGTCTCTGAGATCCAAGGAGCATAGTCAATCACCCTGCCGAAGGAAGGGCAGCAGGACGCCAAGGGATAGCATTTTGAACTTTTCCCGCACCAGAAACTTGTTCAGGTTCCTGAGGTCGAGGATATGCTGCAGGCCCCTCATCCTCTTCGGAACGAGAAAGTACCGGGAATAAAATCCCTGACCCCAGAGGTGCGGCGGAACCCTTTCGACCGCCTGTTGACAGAGGAGATTGTTCAACTTTTGCTGCAAGCAAGCCTGGTGCAAGGGAAGCCAGGTAGGCTCCACCAGAGAGAAGGGAGGAGGGGATCTGTCTAGGCAAAGATGATACCAGTCCTAGATCACCTGTAGGACCCAGGTGTCCGAAGTGAGAGCTGCCCATTTCGGGGGTGAAAAGAGACAGGCGTCCTCCCATGGGTGGAAGTGACCCTGGGGGGGGGGGTGAGAGGCTATGCTTTCGGCATCAAAACCCTGCTGCTGACTGGGGTGGCGCAGGTGGCTGGGTCTTGGGCTCCTTAGGTTTCCGATGACCCTGAGCACCCCCTTTGCCTTGAGCACTGGACGTCGGCGCAGGGGCAGGAGGGTATGGTCAGTATCCCCGGTAGGAGAACCCCTTCCTCTGGAAGAAGGGCTTTTTGGTGTGCTGCTTTTTCCGTGGAAATGAGGAGGCTTTGCGAGAGAGACGGGTGTGAGTCACGAACTCCGTCTCTATCTCGGCTGCCTTGTCCTCCATGGGCTTGCCAAAAGCTTTTCACCGAGACAGGGGACATCCAGGAGCTTCTCCTGGACCCACTGCTCTAGGTCCGAAGACTGGAGCCATGCCTGGCTTCGGGTTCCAATGCCAGCCGCCGCTACACAGGCGGAAGACTTGAACCCATCATTCATGGCACGAGAAAGGTATTTAGAGCAGTCTGTGACTGACCTCAGAAGGGTCTGGAACCTGAGGAGGTGCTCCCCACCCAGACCTGTGGAAAACCCACCAAGCTCCTTGGCGAGGTCACGAAGAAACATACCCATATATAATTGGTACGCCTGGATGCCAGCATGGATCCCCAGTAAGCCTTGCACCCAAGGGCATCAAGGGCACAGGATTCCCTGTCGGGCAGGACCGAAGAGTGCGACTTCGAGCTCTTCTGTTTCTGCACTGCAGATTTGACTACCATGGAGGTGTGAGGAAGTTGGGTCTTCTGAAACCCTAGGCCGCGCTGGACCCTATACATGGCATCGTGTCTCCTACTGACATTAGGGACCGAGGCAGGCACTTCCCACATGTGGAGGAGCAGCCGGGATAGAATGGACGGTATCTGAACAGTAAGAGACTCCCTGGATGGAGACTCGTACTGCAAGATGTCTAGTTCCTCTGCCCTCAGCTCCTCCTCGATCTGCGTCGGCAGGTTGAGGGCCTGAGCCATATCCCGCACAAACACCAGGAAAGAGATATCCTCTGGAGACAACTGCCTTTGGAAGGTGGGCGGGGATGGGTCAGAGGGGAGATCCCTGTGGGTGCGGGTTTCCGGGGAAATACCCCTGTCCGATTTCCAGCGCAGGAGGACTGAGTCAGGCTGGTCCCTGCGCCCTGTAGCCGAGGCCCGCTTGGAGCCCGAGGCACTTGCTCTGGAAGACCTTGCCCCCAAGGAACGGGACAGCAAGCGAGACTGGTGCCGAGGACCTTCACGAGGCCCACGGCTCTTGGGGGTTTCCATGGCAGTTTTCGGGACCCCTGTCGGGTGACGCGCTGTCTCAAGGCGCGAGCCAGCCGTGCTGGGCAGTGAGAAAGGCAGAAACGCTGCGCTCCATGCCAGCATCCAGGACTCCCACTTGGGAGTGGGTCCCTATGACACCGATGCTGGGGTTACCTGGTCTGGCATGGAGGAGGAGAGGGGGATCCTCACCGGGATGACCCTCAGGAGACTGGGTGCCATCACTGGAGGCCTCTGTGTCCGTATAAGTTACTTTTCGAGGCTGCTCCTTGCCCAACCCTTGGGAACACCGGGGAGGGCTAAGTGAACAAGCGTGAGACTGCTCGCGCTTATCCGGAGCCCCCAACAGCGGCTTTGAGGTAGTCTTCTTTCGCCGTTCCACCTCGGGCGAACCCTGATCGGAGTGACGCCTAGGCCGCAGGGTCATTGTGGGGGACCCCACCAGTGGTGGATCAGTAGGGTGAGATGCCACCGGGGATCCCGGGGCTGTCTTGCGGAAAATGTCATTGGACTTCTGCTTGCGGCTTAGCAAGGCCTTAGCAGACATTTTCTTACAAAGTGAGCAGAGCTCCGGGTTGTGGTCAGCCCCCAGAAACCATAGACAACAGTCGTGGGTGTCCGTGAGTGACATATTTTTGGAGCATTGTCACATTTCTTAAACTCTGTGGCCATAGGGGCAAAAAGAGCCCCTGTGAGGTCGAAAACCCTCGAGGCCAGCAGTTGGAGAAAAAAAGGTGCGAAAAGGACCTGACAGAAAAACACTAAGGAAGAAAAGAAAAGGGATCCCCTAGCCTCCAGCTGAAACAGGGGTGAAGGGGAGGACAGGAGAGGACCGGTGCAACCGAAAAAAAGGAGCCAAAAGGCCGAAGTCAAAAATTATTTTCCGAGGGACCAAGAAGTGCGTTCAAAGGGCTCCGTGAAAAAAGGGAGACTGAGCAAGATGGCACCCTTGGGTGGGAAGAGGACCACGCATGCGTGGTAGCAATCCCAAGGGCTTTCTTTCAAAGCTGGGGAATTGCTCCGTGTGGGCTCAGTCAGTGCCAACGTCACCCATAAGTGAGGGCTGACTTCCTGCTTGTTCCTGGAGAAAGTGAGGTTTCTGGAGTCCAACAGATTGCAGGATCCGAGGCAGCATGGATTCACCAGAGGCAGGTCTTGTCTGACAAATATGATTGATTTCTTTTGGACACTGGACCGAGGCAGAGTCCTAGATGTGGTATATTTAGATTTTAGTAAAGCCTTTGACACCGTTCCGCACAGGCGACTTATAAACAAACTGAGCACCCTAGGGATGGACCCTAAAGTTACTGCTTGGGTTAGAAATTGGTTGAGTGGGAGGTGACAAAGGGTACAGGTAAATGGAGCTCATGCTGAGGAGAGGGAGGTTACCAGTGGTGTGCCCCAAGGATCTGTCCTTGGTCAGATTATTTTTAACATCTTTGTTAGTGATATTGCGGAAGGGCTGTCGGGTAAGGTTTGCCTCTTTGCGGATGGTACCAAAATCTGCAATAGAATTGATACTCAGGAAGGTGTAGATAAAATGAGGGATCTAGCTAAGCTTGAAGAATGGTCTAGAATTTGGCAGCTGAGATTTAATGTTAAAAAATGAAAGGTCATGCATTTGTGCTGCAGCAATCCAAGGGAACGATATAGTATAGGGGGTGAAATACTTCCGTCCACAAAAGAAAGAGACCTAGGTGTGATTGTGTCTGATGATCTTAAAGTAGATAAACAGGTAGAAAAGGCAACAGCGAAAGCTAGAAGGATGCTTGGGTGCATACGGAGAGGAATAGCCAGCAGAAGAAAGGTGTCATTAGTGCCTCTGTATAGGTCTTTGGTGCGACCTCATTTGGAGTATTGTGTGCAATTCTGGAGACTGCACCTTCAAAAGGATATAAACAGGTTGGAGTCCGTACTGAGGGTGGCTACTAAAATGGTTAGTGGTCTTCATTATAAAGCATATGAGGACAGGCTTAATGATCTTAATATGTACACCTCAGAGGAAAGGCAGGATAGAGGTGATATGATTGAGACGTTTAAATACCTCCGTGGCATAAATGCAAAGGGGGAGAGCCTCTTTTGATTGAAAGCAATCTCTGCTACAAAGGGGGACGTAGGATGAAGGTGAAAGGGGGGGATAGACTCATGAGAAATATGCAGAAATATTTCTTTATGAAAAGAGTGGTAGATGCATGGACTAGTCTCCCAATGGAGGTGGTAGAGATGATGACAGTATCTGAATTCAAAAAAGCATGGGACAAACACATAGGATCTCTAAAAGGAAAAAGGGAACTGTTATAGTGGTTAATATGGAAGGGCAGACTAGACAGGCCATGTGGTCTTTCTCTGCCATCATGTTTCTATGAATTAGCTGTCTTTTCTGCAATCTGCAAATATGTATTTGCCAACTTATATTTTAATACACTCCAAAAGAACCTGAATTTGTTGGCTATAGATTTCAGTCCTATTTAGCGTAGTTACTCATCTGTAACAGGTGTTCTCCAGGGACAGCAGGAATTAGTCCTCACTTATGAGTGACTTTGACACTGACGGAGCCTGCGTGGAGCAATTTACCAGCTTTGAAAGAAAGCCTTTGGGATTGCTGCCACGCATGCGTGGTCCTCTTCCTGCCCAAGGGTGCCATCGTGCTCAGTCAGGTCCCATAGCTAGAGCCCTACTAAGCAGATGGCAAGGGAAGAAAAAGAATGGCAACTCATAAGGGGAGGTGGGAGGTTAGTGAGGACTGATTCCTGCTGTCCCTGGAGAGCACCTGTTACAGGTGAGTAACTACGCTTTCTCCAGGAACAAGCAGGAAGTCAGTCCTCACTTATGGGACTCCCTAGCTACAGGCTACCGAAACCCATAAGCAAAGCGCCTCTGCAAAGCCATGAGCAGATGCCAACGATCCGAAGGAAGGCCGAGATCTCAGGGGCCAAGCTCCCGGTAGCCGCAGAAGGAGGTCAGAGGGCAGCAGTTGCTTATACCCCAAACAGATTACGGAGTACTGCCTGGCCAAAGGTGCTGTCCCGGCAGGACTCCCTCTCCAAGCAGTAGCATGAAGCAAAGGTGTTCACTGAACACCAGGTCGCGGCCCGGCAGATGTCCATCAGAGGCACTGAGCGCAGCGAAGCCACTGACGCCACCTTGGCATGGACGCCGTGTGTGGTGATTCGTTGATCCAGCCGGGCCCCAGCCTTCACCTGGGCAAAGGCAATGCAGTCCGCCACCCAAATGGAGAGCATGCGCTTGGTGACTGCAAACCCCAGATGGTTGGGATCGTAGGAGATGAAGAGCCAGTTGGACTTCCAATGACCCTGTGTGCGCTGCAGGTAGAAGGTGAGAGCCCTCTTGCAGTCGAGGGCAAGCAGAACCTCCAACGCCGGGTTGGCATGAGGTCTCTGGAAGAAAGTCGGTAAGACTGTCTCCTGGTTGAGATGGAAATCCAAGACAACATTCAGTAGGAACTTGGGGTGGGTGCAAAGGACCACCCTGTTCCTGTAGAACCTGGTGTAGGCGGCCGTGGTCATGAAGGTTTGAAGCGCACTGACTCGCCGAGCCAAGGTGAGCACCACCAGCAAGACTACCTTAGCGAGCATGTTGCCATCGGCTTGAAGGGCGGCTGCATGAGCATGATGTTCAGGTCCCACTCCATCAGCGGAGGCTAGACGGAGGACTTGGAGAGTAAAAGGCCCCGCATGAAGCGAGAGACCAGTGGCTGGCCCGGGAGGGGTTTACCCTAGACAGAAAAGTGGTTGGCTGAAATGGCGCTCAGGTGAACCTTGACCGAATTGGATTTCAGCCCCACCTGCAAAAGGTGGAGGAGGTACTGGAGAATGGATCGATCTAAAGCCCGGAGCACCAGACCGAGAAGCACTGCCACTTGAGGGCATATGCCCGTCTCATCTAGTCTTTCCTCTATGCGAGCAGGACTTCCTCGATCTCCTCTGGGAGGTGCAGCGAGGCTAAAGTGACCCATTCAGCCGCCAGGCTACTAGGGATAGCGCGTCAAGGTTCGGGTGAAGCACCTGTCCCCCCTCCTGCGTCAGCAGACCCGGAGAACTGCCCAGGGGAACCGGAGGCTCCGACAAGAGTCGGAGTTGGAGCGGGAACCAGGGCTGTCGAGGTTACAAGGGGGCCACGAGGATCACCAATGCTCGGTCCCGCATGGGAGTGGGAGGAAACGCATACAGAAGCCCGGAGGTCCAGCTCAGGAGGAACACATCCAGGGCTACCCTGCTTGGGTGCAGTATCAGCCTGCAAAACTGGGGAAGCTGTGCGTTCGCAGGGCTGGCGAACAGGTCTATGGACGGCGTCCCCCAGCAGCTAAATAGGTGTAGAGCCACCTTTGGACTCAGGCGCCACTTTTGCAGGCGGAGAAGCCTGCTGAGCCTGTCCATGAGGACATTGTCATGGCCTGGGAGGTAGATGGCTCTCAGTGTCATGCTCTGGCGCACTGAAAAAGAACAGAGGACAGCCTCCCGGCAGAGGAGGCAGGAGCCTGTACACCCTTCCTTGTTTATGTAGAACATCGTGACCTTATTGTCTGTCTGCACGAGCACCGACATACCTCGCAAGTGGTGCTCGGAAACCCTCAAGGCCAACCGGACTGCTCAAAGTTCGAGCAGGTTGATCTGCTGCCGGGATTCCTCTGGTGACCCACGGTCCCTGGGTTATCGCAGTGGGCTCCCCAGCCTGACAATAAAGCATCCGTCATTAAGATGAGCTCATGTTGCAGAGCCTGGAAGGGCATGCCCCGAAGTAAGCTTCTGAGATTCTGCCACCTATCCAGGGAAATGGATAGGCTGCACCAGACCGAGATGGGATCCCGAAGCCAGCCCAAGGCTTGGGACCATTGTGCTCTGAGGCACCATTAAGCTGCTTGCATATGCACACGAGCATGGGCAACGATGTGTACGGTCGAGGCCATGTGCCCCAGAAGGCGAAGCATGACTCGCGCCGAGACACTGGTTTGGCTTTGGACCTCGGCAGCCAGAGCGCAGAGGTGGTCAACGTGTGCTCGAGGGAGGAAGGCGGTTGCCCATTCTGGGTCAAGCAAGGCGCCGATGAACTCCAGTGCCTGCACTAGTTTGAGATGTGACTTTGAATAATTGATCAGAAAACCAAGGCGCTCGAGGAGGAGGACCATGCGTGATGCCAAGAGGCGTGCCTCCTCGGCCGATGAGCCTGTGACAAGCCAATCGTCTAGGTAAGGATAGACTGATATGCCCTGCAGCCGCTGACAGACATGAGCCCGAAGGGGAGCACACTGTACTGATAGTGCACCTCCTGCACCCTGAAACGCAGGTACTTCCTGTGCTTGGGGTGAACAGGGATATGGGTGTAAGCGTCTCTGAGATCCAAGGAGCATAGCCAATCGCCCTGCCGGAGGAAGGGCAGCAGGATGCCAAGCAATAGCATTCTGAACTTCTTCCTCACCAGAAATTTGTTCAGGTTCTTGAGATTGAGAATGGGGCACAGGCCCCATCCTCTTCAGAATGAGGAAGTAACAGGAGTAGAACCACCGACCTCAGAGATGCGGCGGGACCCTTTCAATTGCACGTTGACCAAGGAGGTTGTCTAATTCCTGCTTTAAGCAAGCCTGGTATGAGAGAAGCAGAGTAGGCTCCGCTGGGGAGAAGGGAGGAGGAAGTCTGTCCAGATGGAGACTGTAACCTTCCCAGATGACCTGGAGGACCCAGGTGCCAAATGTGATGGTCTCCACTCGGGGGCGAAAAGGGATAGATGTCCTCCTATTGGCGGGAGCGCTGCTGGAAGACAAGAGGCTATGCATTTGGTGTCAAAGCCCCAAAGCTGGCTGGGGTGGCGCCGGTGGTTGGATCTTGGGCCCCTTAGGTTTCTGGTGGCCCTGAGCTCTGCCCTTGCCTTGGCTGCTGGACATTGGCGCTGGGGCAGGCGGACAGGGTGGGTATCCCCAGTAAGGAAGCCCCTTCCTCTGAAAGAAGGGCTTCTTGTGTGCTGTTTCTTCAGAGGAAGGGATGAGGTTTCCTGAAAGAGAGACGGGTGCCTTGTCCTCCATGGGCTTGCTGAACAGTTGTTTGCTGAGGCAGGGAATGTCCAAGAGTTTCTCCTGGACCCACTGTTCCAGGTCTGAGGACTGCAGCCATGCTTGATGCCGGGCTCTGATGCCAGCCGCTGCCACACAGGCGGAAGACTCAAACCCGTCATATGCGGCACAAGAAAGGTATTTTGAGCAGTCTGTGACCGATCTCAGGAGGGTCTGAAATCTGAGAAGGTGGTCACCTTCGAGGCCCGCTGAGCTCTTTAGTGAGGTCCGAAGGAACATATCCATATATAGTTGGTATGCCTGGATGCCAGCGTGGATCCCTGGTAAGCCTTACGCCCAAGGGTGTCGAGGTCACGGGATTCTCTGCCGGGCGGAACCAAAGAATACAACTTCGGGCTATTCTGTTTCCACACTGCAGATTCCACTACCATGGAGGTCTGAGGAAGCTGAGCCTTTCGAAACCCAGGGCCGCGCTGGACTCTGTACATGGCATTGAGTCTTTTACCGATGATAGGGACTGAGGCAGGTGCTTCCCACATGCGGAGGAGCAGCCGGGTCAGGATGGACGGCACAGGGGCTGTGAGAAATTCCTTTAGAGGAGACTCCTATTGCAAAATGTCAAGTTCCTCTGCCCTTGGCTCTTCCTCGGTCTGCGTGGGCACATTGAGGGCCCGAGCCATATCCCACACAAATACAAAGAAGAAGATATCTTCAGGGAGTGACCGCCTTCGTGAGGCGGGCTGGGACGGGTCAGAAGGAAGGTCCCTATGGGCATGGGTTTCAGGGGACATGTCCCCGTCCGATTCCCAGCCCGAGATGTCCAAGACAGACTCTGAGTCAGGCTGATCCCCACGTCTGGTGGCCGAGGCCTGTCTGGAGCCAGAGGCACTAACTCTGGAAGACCTCTCCCCCGAGGAACAGGACAGTGAGCGAGACCGGTACAGAGGACTCTCGTGAGGTCTATGGCTCTCTGGGGTTTCCAAGACTGTTTTCGGGACCACAGTCAAGGAACACTCGGTCTCGAGACGCAAGCCAGCCGTGCTGGGCAAGAGCGCCTGCTGGGCAGCTAGGAAGGAAGAAAGAAATGCTATACACTAGTGCCAGCATACAGGACTCTCACGCAGGAGTGGGTCCCTTGGACACCGATGCCAGGGTTACTGGGTCTGGTGTGGAGGAGAGGGAGTCCTCACGAGACCGGGCGCCATCACCAGAGGCCTCCATGTCTATATGAGGTACCTTTCGAGGCTGTTCCTTGTCTGACTCTCGGGAACGCTGGGGAAGATGCTTATCCGGAGCCCCCAACAGCATCTTCGAGGTCGTCTTCTTTCGCCATTCCACCTCGTGCGAACCCTGGTCAGAGTGACGCCTGGGATGCAGAGTCACTGCAGGGGACCCCGCAAGTGGTGGATTGGTGGAGCCACTGGGGACTCGAGTGCTGACTTACAGAAAATGTCATCTGACTTCTGCTTACGGCTTTGTAAGGCCTTAGCAGACATTTTCTTGCAAAGCGAGCAGAGCTCCAAGTTGTGGTCAGCCCCCAGGCACTGCAGACAACAGTCATAGGTGTCCGTGAGTGACATGTTTTTGGAGCATTTGTCATATTCTTTTGAAACCAGTGGCCATGGGGGCAAAAAGAGCCCCTGCGAGGTTGAAAATCCTTGAGGCCAGCAGTTAGAAAGAGGGCGTGAAAAGGGCCCGATGTAAGAAAAAAAAAATGAAGGAAGGAAAATTAGGGATGCCCTGGCCCACAGCCGAGGCGGGGGCATCGGGGAGGACTGGTGCAATCGGAAAAAAGGCTGAAAGGAGAATAAACTTCTTCCGTGCGTCCGAAGGGCTCTGCAGAAAAAGGGAGAGTGAGCAAGATGGCTCCCTTGGGCGGGAAGAGGACCAAGCATGCATAGCAGCAATCCCAAAGGCTTTCTTTGAAAGTTGGGGAATTGCTCCGCATGGGCTCCATCGGTGTCAACGTCACCCATAAGTGAGGACTGACTTCCTTCTTGTTCCTGGAGAACAGAAAAAATACTTCTGCAGTAACAAGTTTAGAATGAACCAAGTAAGAACATTGGGCTCATCTAGTGGGACAGATTTGTAGGCAATGCATGCAAATCTGTCACTTGTATATTCATTATAGACATTCCCAAAATTAGACTAGCTGGAGCAGTTTCTCAACCTTTTAGGAAGTTTTTTTTGTGTGTTTTTTTTTTTTTTTAGTGCCATCAAGTCAGTGTTGACTCATAGCGACTCAGCTACCTCTAGGTTTTCTTGGCAATGTATCACTGGAAGTAGCTTGCCAGCCTTTTCTTCTGAGGCAATGGAGGGTAAAGTGACTTGCCTAAGGTTACAAAGAGTGCCAGTGGGAATCAAACCCTTGATCTTCTGGGTACTAGGCAGTTGCTCTAACCACTAGGCTACGGAAGTACCTTCAAACCTTTTCATATGTACCCTCAACAGAACATCAAACCTAATGTTACATGCCAAATGTGTACCATCGTTTGGGGAGAGACAGATGTTACCTAGGCAAGAGAAACAGGGAAGAATTATAAGAAAGGGATAGCCAACAATAGAATGCATGGGTCCTTCTCCTCAAACAAGGGTTTAGCAATCCCAACATAACAGTGCTTGCTCTCCACAAAAAACTACCACAACTAGGGGTAGTGGTGTTTTGTGGTAAAGGGGAGGCTGTAATATCTCTTGCACCTCACAAAAACAGGGAAAAGTTTGGCAGCCTCAACACATATCCCAAATCCTATAGAAAAAAACACACCAGAAGCAGTTTCCCCAACTCCCAAACTCTCTCTATACACTATCAAAAGCAGCTGCACCACTTCTTTCCCATTTCCCTTGTGCTCTTGGCCTAGTGATTAAATCAAAGGGCTGAGAACTAGGAAAAACAGGGTTCAATCCTCCTTTTCCCCATTGATAATCTTTATGACCTTGGAAAAGTCAGAATTGCCAAATTACCCAGTTCCAGGAGTGAGATTTTAAGCTTATCTTGGATTTCTGACACTCATTCTGATGCATTCTGGGACCCACAGCACTGAGTCTAATGGTTAAAATCAGGGACTACAACTACCATACTGAATTGTAATGCAAATTTAAAACCAAAACTGGCAGAAAATCTCACTCCTGGATCTGAATATCCGGGCAACTCTTGAAAGATGGCTCTCTCACTGCCTCAAATTGTAAACTTTTATGAAGGCATATATTGTATCTGAATACTAATAATATTGTAAGCTACTTTGACATGGGCTAAAACATTCCCCTGTTAAGACAAATTCTTCCTTAGTATAAGGCTCGACAAATCCTGTGCGCCAGGTTGCCGTAGCACGTAGAAATTGTACCTTGGCACCTAGCATTTCATGCCCCTGAAATCTTTTCTATTTTTATACACCAGTGCTATCTCAAATATTGAGCTGCATATTTTGAGAGACTTGAAACAGCAAGAACAGCCCAAAATTCCTTCACCACATAGCTCAAGATTCCTTGAGGAGAGTAGATTGCAGATCACAATGGAAGAAATAAGTTGAAAGCATGGTGAGAGACTGGGTGAAGGCTATTTGGTGGGGGGGGGTGGCTTTTGGGGGCTATTGAAGAGAGACTGGGTGATGGTGGGGGGGAGGGGAAACTAAGGTTTTTGTTTCACATTATTTCCAAGCCATGTTGGTACGTGATTAAAAAATAACATTTTATTTACCAGTTAATGTCCTTTCCTTCAGTCCTGCTAGACCAGTCCAGACAAGTAGGTGGTGTTCCCCTACTGGCAGATTGGTGGAAACAAAGTACCAATGAAAATCCTAGGTTTCAATGACATGAAGAGGCTTCTACCTGCCTCAGCCACCAAAGGTTTCTTCAATATCCATCCCCAAAAATATGGGAGAACATAGCAAGCCTCACACAACCTCACTGTTGACAACAATGAATAATCAAAACAGTAGAAAACTATGTACAGAAAGCATAAACAGAAGGCTGGCAGTAGAAGATGGACCTGTAGACTCAAGGATGCTATCACAGAAGAACAGAGCAAATACAGTTCCAAGGGTGGGTCCTGGACAGGTCTAGCAGGATTCAAAGAAAGGACATCATCTAGTAAGTAAAATGTCACCGTCCATATCATTCTGCTCGACCAGTCCAGACAAATGGGACATACCAAAGCTATGCCTCCCCTGGGCCGGAAGAAGATAGCAGCTCACAAAACCCTTCAGCCAAAAGCCATGTCCATCCAAGCAGTAATGCTTGACAAAAGTGGAAGGTGATGCTCCCACTGCTGCCCGACAGATGTCTGCAGGGGCTACAGCGCTCTGCTCTGCCCATAAGGACACTTGCACTCAGGTAGAATGGGCTCACACACCCCGTTGTTTTCCACAACAGATACACTGAGGCAATGGCCTCCTTAATCCAGTGCCCCAATGTAGACTTAGCTGCCACATCACTCTTACATGGGTCAGAAAACAGCACAAAAGATGATGATCAGACTTATGAAAGGCATTTGTAACCTCCAAATAGTAGAGAAGCACCCCCCCCCTCCAGATATCCACAAGTCGAAGGTCCTTATCCTTCCCCTGACACTGCTCCTTAAAGAAGGAGGACAGGCAAAAAACACCTAGTTCACATGAAAGGGAGAAATCACCTTAAGCAAGAAGAAAGGCACAGTCCAAATGGAAATGGGCTCCTCTGAAAAAGACAGATAAGGATCTCAGCAATACAGAGCATGTAGCTCGGAAATCCACTTTACGGAACAAATTGTGACCAAGAAAATAGTCTTGAGCATCAAATCCTTCAGAGTAGCATGCTTCAATAGCTCAAAGGGCTCCGACATCAGGGCCCTGAGCCCCAGACACAGTTCCCAGAAAGGAAGCATAGACTGGAGAGGAGGATGCAGACACCGAAACCCTTAAAGCACAAAACATCTGGGTGTAAGGCTAATAACTTACCAGCCACCTGACCTCTCAAACAGGCCAAAGCTGCCACCCAAACCTTCAGGGAGCTAACAGAAAGGCCCCTCTCCAGATCTTCCTGCAGAAAAGGCCAGCAGAGACGACACCTTGGCCGCCTCAGGAACCAGCTGCTGTGCGCCACACTCACTCAAAGACCAGACCTGCATGTATGGTAGACCACCTTTGGGTTCTGAGAAGAGTGGACATTGCCAGAGTAGCTCTTATGCACTAGCCGTCTCCTTTCAAGAGCGAAGCCGTAAGTAAGAAGGGAACAGTGTCTTCCAGGGCAATTGGCCCCTGACGGGGGCAAGTGAAGAGGTGGTGCTTGCAGGAGCAGCATCAGATCTCCAAAACCACACTCCCTCTGCCAATCTAGCGCCACCAGAATAATCCTACCCAGGTGGTGCTCTGTATGCCAAATCACACTCCACCAAGGGCCATGGAGAAAACAAACAAACAAACATATACTGAACAGCAGGCGTCAACTTGGCCAAGGCTGAGCCAGGGTGTCAACGCCCTTGGACCCCATCTCCGTACAGCAACTGAAGAAGCGGCACACTTTTGCATTGGAGTGGGTCACCGTCAGATCCATCTCAGGGTGACCCAGCAGCACAGAATCAACTGAAATACCTCCTGACTCATCTCACACTCTCCTGGATCCAGAGAGTGCCAGCTGAGAAACTCCCACACTGTCCATCCCAGCAATGTGCTGAGCCGACAACACTAGGAGGTGGTTCTCCACCCAGGAAAACAGGGAGGGCCATTGCTAGGGCTACCCCGGCACTCCTTGTGCCACCTTGCCAATCAACATACCATAAGCCACCACTATGGCATTGTCTGAAAATACCAGGGGCTAGAAACACAGAAGAGCCAACATGATGGTCCTCATCTTGAGGTAGTTGATGGACGATACTGCTTCCCTGCAGTTCCAATGGCCTTGGGCCATGCAGTCTTAGCAATAGACTCCCCAGCCAGAGAGACTAGCATCCAGCTTCTGAAGGATCCATGAGTAATCCTCCAGCGGCATGCCCTTCCTCAGGTGAATGGGCTACTACCACCACCACAGACTGATTTTCGCCATTATCAGAAGCAGGAGTCTGAGCTCAAACTCCTGAGAACTCGAGGACCACAGAATCAAGCAGCACCATTAGAGCAGCTGCATGTGTGCATGCATCCATGGCACCAACTCGATCGCCGCCACCATCAATCTGAGGAACTGAAGATAAATCCTGGACTCTGGGAGCCTGCAACAAATATAACAGCATCAGGCAATTCAACAGCCTTTTTTACTTTTTCCTCTGGCAGGAAGACTGCTCACGCGAGTATCGAAGCATGCTCCCAGGAACTCTAGGAACTGGAAAAGCCTCAACTGGTTCTTTCACAGACTGATCACCCAGCAGAGACTTTCAAAAAAAGACCACCACTCGGGTAGCTACCCAAAATGCCTCTGAAAGAGAATGGGCTCAGATGAGCAAGTCATTCAGATAGGGATGCACACAAATCTTTGATGCCATAGTGCAGCAGTCACCACCACCATGACTTTGGAGAACATCTTTGGGGCAGTGGAGAGTCTGAATGGGAGGCAGCAAACAGACAATGAGAGACAAGCGCGGCAAAATGCAGATACTTTTGCTGATCCTCCCAGATCAGGATATGAAAATATACTTCAGCCAAATCTAGAGATGCCAGGAACTCCCCTGGGTGCACCACTTGAATCACGGATTGCAAAGTTTCCATCTAGAAGCACAGGATGCTAGAGTGCTCATTGATACTCTTGAGGTTCAGAATGGCCTGGAAGGATCCATCCTTTTCAGCACCACAAAATAGATGGAATACCTGCCCTTGCCCCAATCATCTGGAGGAATGGGCACCATTGTCTTCAAGAGTAGTAACATTTCCAAGGTGATCTGCAGAGTGGCCCATTTGTTTGCAGACCTACAAGGGGAGATGAAAAAAGCATCCAGGATCATCTCTTCACATTCCAGGACATAGTTGTATTGAATGGTGTCTAGCACCCAGCGATCCCTGGTGACCCAGGCCTGTTCTTTAATAAAAGAGGCAAAGCTTGCCCTCAACCAGAGGAACGGGCCCCTAAACTTTCATTGTGCAGTCCGGGAGGGTCCTCCTCTGGAGGGGAGAGAGTCTCTGGACCCATGCGCCCCATGAAAGGGCTGAGAACTAGCCTGAAATCTGGAAGCAGAGGGGAAGAAGGGCTTTCCAGGCTGGTACAGAAGGAGTCCCGAGATCCCTGGGAGTCCGACCAGCATGCCTGCGAGGAGCAGGCAGAGGCCAACTGAAAAGGGGTTTCTGCCCTCTTCACAGGCCCCCTGGACTTGTGCTCTGGAAAGCAATAAGATTTCGTCTCACCCAGGTCCTTCACCTGCTTCTCCAAATCATCCCCAAAGAGAAGCTTCCATTTAAAGGCCAGTTGGGTCAATTGGGCTTTTGAATATGTGTCTGCTGCCCAGTGTTGGAGCCAGATCCAATGGAGTATCACCGTCAACATGGCATATTCCTGGCCGCTAGATGTACCAGGTTGTACATGGCATTAAAAAGGAAGGCTGAAGTGGACTCCAAAAGAAGGGCAGTATCATCTAGAGGAAGAGACTGAATCCACTGGAGCAGGGTTTGAGACATCAGGCCTGCAGATACCACCAACTAAAGAATAGCAGCTGCCACAGCAAACTGGTTCTTCAACAACGAATCCACTTTTTGATCCAGAGTAGCCTTTAAGGCTGATCCAGCTTCCACAAGTACAGTGGTCCATCTGGTAACTGTCGTGACTTGTGCATCCACCTTGGGAATGTCAAACCACCCAATGCACTCCCTTCTCCAGGAGAGCATATATCTTATACACCCTCAGCTCCTTAGGTGGGGAGTCAAGGGGATCCCACTCCGACTGGATCATATCCTTGATCACCGCCAGGAATGAGAAGACAGTAGAGGATTTCTGCACCCCTTGCTGGAGTGGCTGCACCTTTGGCTCCTGCTTCGTGCCTAGAGCATCCACCAAGCTCAAGGTGGATGAGACCTTAGAAATCAAGGCCACCAGTTCCTCCTTCTGGAACAGACTGATAATACCAGCTTTTTCACAATCCTCCGAAGGAGAGTACTACTTTGTCCACATCACAGCCCAGAACAGAGGCATCGGAATCCAAGTCAAAGTCCAAGTCCAAATCTCAGACAGATCCAAGCTGATCCCCACCTCCAGGGGGCACCCTTTGCGGAGGACACTTAGCCACAGGCAATCAAACATGGCTTCCACTCTCAGCTTGCCCCTCAAGAGTCTGAATTTCCACACAAGAATGAGCAGGCCTGTTGCTAAAAGGAAAAGAATTCCAGGAAGGACAATTTGGACTGTGGAAGCTCTCCTTGTGGAAATGACACCCTCTATATCAGGGGACATAGCCGCCGCTGGTTCCCTAGAGGATGGGGAGAGGCCCACAGCACAGTTGCTGGAAGCTCCAGCTGGCTGGTCATCTTTACCCAAAGTGCCATACACCACTTCCTGCCTAAGGCAGGCAAGGCCAGACTAAGCACCCCCCAGCTGAGAAAGGGGGAGCAAGCATTCTAGGGATGACTCAGAAGCTGCCATGCAAGAAGAGCAGAGTCCAGAAATCAGAGAGGAGACACCTTGCTTACCACGGGTCAAATGTTTCCTGAAAGAGAGAGTTAATGCAAGTATTACAACAGTGTGTGCTAGGGCTGCAGCAGCCCAGCAGGCACACACATCAATGGCGCTTACACAGCAACGCACATTATAGGCACTTGGGTAGGAATGCACATTGGAGCCACTCATTCAGGCAGTATGCGCACAAGGACTGTGCAGCCGCCAAGTGCACAATAGTGAAAATGCTATTAACGAGTGCAGAAAATGGCAGGAAACCCCCACACTGTGCCAACTGTTGCCAGTGGTCCAGCTTGAATTGCACCACATATGGCCAGCATCGGAAGACCCCAACAAGGACAATGACTAGGTCAAGCCTTGGTACTCACACCCGAGAGCCCCAGGCAGAAATCCATGCTGGGCTCAGCTCTACTCCCCTGAAACTGTTTCTCTGGCTTTGCAGGCACTGCATTTAAGGTGGCTGGCAGGCAGATTCCTCCGAGAGTCTTCTGCAGTCTTTGAGAGCAGGGGGGCACTGAGGTTGTGTGAGGCTGCTGAACTCTTCCAATCTTTCTAATTTTCTGGCTGCTCAACAGGCTCTTAATATAAGAGCATGGAGCTGAACCAATTTTCCCTCCTCCTATGGCTACCGAAAAGACTGCAGTCTAGTGGAACCTCCCATGTCACACTCAAGTGAGTCACCCTCAAGGTGGTCATTCACAAGCATTTAAATCAATCTATTTATTTCAATTTTCTTCAGAATAGGGAAAATCCATCCATCTTCTGGAGACAAAAAAATACTGAAGAGACCTCTGGTGGCTGAGTCGGATAGAGGCATGGGAGTGAGTTCATTGAAACCTGGGCTTTTCATTGATTCTTTGTCTCCATCTAGCTGCTGATAGGGGAACTGGTATAGCAGGATGATATAGAATAGGAAGTTGCCTCTGGTGGAGCTATAAACGGTCACCACTCAACTGGGCTTGGTGGGAGAGAGAAAAGAAGGGTCACATGTTAAGGACTTGATTTATTAAGCTTTCTTTTCCTATAGAAAATGGGAGAACAGTACATTAGGCTCTTAAAAAAAAGAGTTCTGATACAGCTTTTGGCAGGTGGTGTGGGGATGGAGATAGGGGAGGCAGTTGGCAAGTCTCAGAAGCTCCTATATTCTAAGAACATATGTACTAAGATGGGCCTTGTCAAATTTTAACTAAGAAGATATCAACATCAGATGGGATGAGAGAGTACTTTAGATGGTCTTCAAAGCAGACATTCTACATTAAATAGATACAGTTGAGAAAACATATAACTAGAGAGCAGTACTCACAGGTTGAGTGTAACACAGGTGTAAAACCTTCCTGAATGTTTTCCATTGTGCAAAAAACCCCAGAAGCTAAAATTGAAAAAAATAAAATAAAATCTTAAAATATGTTTCAACTACATTCATTCATAAAATGAGTTAAGATAAACCATCACACTGACTAAGCATCAGAGACAAATTGCCAACCTGATTTCATATCTTTTCTACCACATTTGTACCCACAGTATAGTCACTGTATCACTCTTCATGCATAAGGTATGGACAACAGCCTAAGGAGCACCAGAAATAGAGCAGAGAAGATATAAAAACAATACATAAAGGTTAAAAAATATAATAAATATTTACATAAATTATATTAAAATGGTAAACTGGCCAGATAAATTAATTGTCCAAAAATAAAATATCTGCAATGCAATGTGTGCCTTCGAATCAGTGCTGACTCCTGGTGACCCAGCAGCTCCTGGGTTTTCTTGGCAATGTGACTGGAAGCAGACTGCCTTGGAGAAAAGCCTGTATTTTAGACAACGCTATACGGTCTATTAGATGCGCGGCGTCCGAGGACCGTTAGAAGTTCCTTATCTATTCTTCTGATCGCTGGAAGGAGCGGGCTACAAATGCTTGCTAAATAAATAAATAAAATAAAAGTTGGTTAGAAGGATGTGGGCAGCATTAACGTGTCAGGATTTTTGGTCCCCTGAAGAACCTGAACAGTGAAACACGGGGGCGCTTTCAGTACAGTGTTGGGACGTCAAGATGCAATCTGAATTGGGACGTCAAGATGCAATCTGAATTATGCAACTTTTACTGAAAAATTTATAAAATATAAGTTAAGTGGACAAATACAGTTTTGATATTACCATTGGTTGCTATATGACATAAGTGACAAAGGGAATATTTTTGCATATAACAGGGTCATTGATGCTAAACAGGCATAATATTGGGCTTACACAATACCCAGAACATCATGCCATTGTAAAGTCTGAGACCCGTGAAAAATATAAGCAAAATCCCTTATATTAAATCGCAACTCAAGAATATTAGAGTGTAGGAATACTTTTTGGTGATTGGAGAAAAGCCTGGCAATCGAGGATTAAGTGACTCACTCAAGGCCACAAGGAGTACTAGTGGGAATCGAACCCTGGTCTCTTGCTTACCAAATCAGTGCTCTAACCACTAGGCTACTCATCCACTCCTAATTTATCTTCTTCCAAAAAATACAATAAATATAAACTAAAAATAGAGATATCAAAATAGAACATCAACCAATCTATGAGGCCACTCTACTAAGCCACGTTAGCTGTTAACGTGCAGATAGCTCGGCATGCCTGGCAAGCACTAATGGCTAATAGAGGGCAAATGCAGACAGCGAAGAATATTGCTGCAGACTGTAAGTTAGCAGCATGAGGGGGAGGAGAGTAGACATGTCTACAACACAGTTATTGTGAGCATTAGCTGCATCCATGCTGTATTCTCTGCTGGGGAAATGCTGTGCACACTCCCAATAGAAAGGAGGCTTTTGTATCTAACATGGCACTATTTATTTGTTTGTTCTTATATACTGCACTTTTCGAGATCAGTGTGGTTTACATAAAACATAAACAGTTTACATAGAACAGTAAGATACATTTGCAAATACCATTAGTTGCAAATACCTAACACAGCTTACTAAGCTGACCTCTATGCATGGTAACATGTTTTGGCCTAACAGCTGCTTCAGAGATATGGACTTGTCTAGTTAATATTACATAGGACAACCAAGACTGACAGAAGGAACTTAGATGACAACCAGGCAGCAGATCCTGGAAATAAAGAGGGGAAGGGGATATGTATGAGAGTGTGAAAAAAAAAAAGCCTTTTATGGCACCAATAATTAAATACAGTTGTGGTCAACATTATTAGCACCCTTGAATTGTAAGTATGTTGTGTACAGTATCTTGAAAAATAATTGGAAATATTTCAACTGTATATAATCATAATATTTTAATAGTATTTTCAAAGTTATACAACAAAAAAAAGATGTATGTGCAACTTAGACATAGTAATTTCTGAGAAAAACAAAAAAAAACACAAAATATGATCTGGACAGGATTAATGGCACCCCACTAATTTGGTTGCACAACCCTTGGCAGTGAGGACAGCCTCCAAATGTTTCTTGTAGTCATCTATAAGTTTCATACATCTGTCTGCTGGTAGTTTCTCCCACTCTTCAACTGCAATTTGTTTCAGCTTATGAATGTTCCAAGGATTCCTTTTACCAATGGCAGATTTCAGCTCTTTCCAAAGGTTCTTGATTGGATTGAGATCAGGACTCATTACCAGTTTAAAACAGTCCATTTGTTCCTTTTCACTCATCCTTTTGTAGGTATGTTTTGGATCACCGTTTTGTACCTTGTGTTTTGCTGCGAGAGAGAGTGCTCTTTTTTTGGACTCCTGTTTTGGATCATTGTCCTCCTGGAGGACCCATGACGTTCGATCCAGAACTAGCTAGCACATTTCGCTCCAAAATACTTTGGTAGTCCCTCTGACTTCATGATTCTTTTAATATGTTCAGGCTTCCAGTTCCTAAGGCAGCAAAATAGCTGGAACCTCCATCATATTTAAACTGTAGAAAAGATGTTTTTTTCCTTATAAACTTCATTTCTTCACCTGTAAACGTATCGCTGGTCTGCATTGCCAAAGAGCTCAAGTTTGGTTTCATCTGTCCACAGAACATTTTCCCAGAAGGATTGTGGTTTCTCAAGATGGGTATGGACAAATATTAGGCATGCCTTTTTATGTCTATCTTTGAGCAATGGGGTCTTCCTTGGCCTTTGCCCATGAAGTCCTTCTTTGTTTAGTGTACAGCATATGGTGCAGGTTGAAATCACCACTCCAAATTGCTCCAAGTCAGCCTTAAGCTCTTTGAATGTTGTATGTGTGTTTTTCCAACAGTTCACACTAACCTTCTAAGACTTCTTGGATTAATTTTCCTCTTCCTAGCACATCTTTGGAGGTTTTTGACAGTTCCATGAGCAGAAAACCTTTTAAAACTGCGAACTGTAGCCACAGGAATCACAATTTCTTTGGAGATGGCCTTGTATCCCCCTTTGAAGTTTGATGTTTGGTGATAAAGCACTTAACTGTAACAGGTGATCTCTGGGAACAGCAGGAATAAGTCTTCACATATGGGTACGTCGGTACCGACGGAGTCTGCGCGGGAACGCTTCTAAGCGTCCAATCAAGAGCTTTTGGAAGCATCCCAGCACGCCTGCGTGCTGCCTTCCCGCCTTTCCCAACTGCCTCTCCTCAGTTAAGTTTTAAAGCTGAGACAAAGAGAGAGAGAGAGAGAGAGAGAGAGGAAAGGAAAGATAGAGATACAACTCCTGGGGAGGTGGGAGGGTTGTGAAGACTTATTCCTGCTGTTCCCAGAGATCACCTGTTACAGGTAAGTAACTGTACTATCTCCAGGAACAAGCAGGAATGAGTCTTCATATATGGGGACTCCCAAGCTGAGATGCCTGGAGTCCCAGCATGTCATAGGTTGGAACATGCTATCTCCCAGAACACCAGGCATCCTGAGGATGGAGGGTAGGAGTTGAAGAAAGAAGGATGCTGTGGAACAGCTAAGCTAGCATAGGACTGCAGAGAAGGAGTCCATGTGTGGATGATGATGGTCATCAATAATATTGCAAAGGATATTGCAATATGGACCTCCCCTGACAGGATTTCACAGAAGTATGGAGGTTCATGGGTCTACTGGGAAACCTAGTAGAGGAACCTTGAAAAAGACCTCACTGTAAGTGGAGGTAATAATCCTGTAGGAAAACCAGTGGAGGTCAGAATCCTGAAAGGTAACAGGTAACCCCAGTAGGAAAACTGGGGTAGTCCAAAAACGGTGGGCCCTTAGTGGAAGGCTTTATGACAAAAAACTAGCTCTTTTGGAGGCAGAGTGAGTCACTCTTAGGAGCAAAAATAGAAAGGCTAACCGATTTGGACAAACAGGCACAGTCCTTGTGGGGAGAAAGGGTGTGGGAACTCCTTGTATCCCAAAAGAGAGGACAAAGGCCTGAGGCGTTAAAGCCTGTGATTAACTGAAGATCCACAATGCCTCTCCTAACTGGGGTAAGCTAGGAGAGATATTGGGCACGGAGAGCTTCAGAGGTACCTAAACTGTTAGATTATGGTATAAAAATTGTTGAGTACCACAGGAGTGGTTGAGTGTGTAGAACTCCAAACCTGCTAGATAGCATAGGTATGGGTAAAGCCCCTCTGTCAGAATCATATAGCTATATGAGGATAGACAGTGAGATAGATATGTATCCACATACTTATCTATCTATAATGAAATATCTCAACAGATATATATAGATAGATAGATAGGTAGACATATAAGAAAATATCTATAGTGAGATATGGAAGGGCATAAAATACACACAAAAAATAAATATGGATATGTAGGCCTACATATGGGTGTCTGCAATTAAACAGACAGAGATATGCCTACAGCACAGTGATCACATAGGATATGTGGAGAGGAAAGATTCATCTAATAACAAGGAGGTGGAACCTACTTGAGAGGACGTATAGAGAATCTATTCCTCCTGGTCATGAACTGCAAGAATGCTAGGTAGTGAAAAATAACCAGGACTGTTACGTGAAAAACAAAGGATAATATCAATGTGCAGCCAGCAAGTCCCGAGTCTTCCAGGGCTCTAGCATGGTAAGTAGACAGAAGACGCCTAGAGATGAGATACCATGTTGACCTGCTTAAGGGCAAAGGTATCATGCGTTCTTACCATGAGGACGAGCATATCCCCGATTGGGAATACTAAGCAGGGAACTGGCAACTCCTTGAGCTTTCACGTAAGAGAAGGCCTATGTCCTTTATATCAAAAAAGGAGATGGTAAAAGAAGGGAGAATCTTCTAGTCATGGGAGACATGACTGAAAAGCCTTTTCTAACTAGCTAGGATAGCTGTTGGAGAAAAAGCCCCCCCATGCTCTCTAGCAAGGGCCCATAGTGGAAAGCTTCTCCGTAGATTGCAGAGAGCATGATGCAGGAGAATGAGGAGATAGAACTGGCTGCTAGAGAGCCAGTATCTCTGCCAAGTATGCTGCCAAACCCAGGAAAATGGAGATGGCAGAATAGAAGACAATCTAGAAAGCTAGTAGTGAGAGGATCTCCAAGAGAGATGAAGCACTGACTTGGAGCCACTACTAAGACTAGACAGAATGTTAGTGGAGGACAATCTGGTTGTTTGAAGACAAGAACCAGCGGTCCAAACATTAAGGCTCCTGCATAGGCAGCTGCTAGCAAGACAGCAGAAGAATCTTACTGTTGAAAACAGAAAGAACAGACAGAACAGGAGTAGGAAACTCTGGACATGTCTGAATAAGCTGCCCCAAAGCAAGATTGAAGCAGAGGAGGTAACTCAGAGAGGAAAACTCCGCAATGGAAAGTGAGAAAAGTAGAGAGGCTGAATAAAAAAGCCTCACAGTAAGCAATTCCCTCTTACAGGGAAAAAACTTGGTAAAGGGTGAAGAGAATGGAGCTGAAGAAGACTTACGAAGTAGGAAGTCTATAGAAAGGAAAAAATACATGCTGGCACAGGAACTCTCATTTGATAGTGGTTAGACCTCTTTCCCTAGCAGGAAAAAGAGGAGAAACCTGTGACCTATAGGCATGAATATCCTGACAGCTCATAGAAATATAGAAAAAATGGCTATCTTTTGGAAAGAGATCCATGTGTAGGGGTTAGAATGAAGCAGTGGATTGTCTTCATTGAGAAGAAGCAACTGTAGATGCTAACCCCCAGAGTCACAAGTATCTGATGATGATTAATCAGAAACCCTGCAGATGCTGGGTTTGCTGAGCCTGGTGAGAGGTTGGATTCTTCAGACCAGGACGATGCCTCCCCTGTTGGGGAACATCTGTATGATGGGCAAGTGATGAATAAAACTTTCTTCTCCTGTGGGAAGAAAGTTTGGTAGGAGATTTCCTACCTAGTGGGACAGAAGAAGGTGTAGAACAACCCTTAGGAACAGGTAAATCAGTGGATAACTGAGTAACCTGACGTAAAGACTCCTTGTTGAAAAGATTTTCTCCAGTGCAAGGAGTATGTCCCAGACGTTGTTGTGCCCATTTGTCCAAGTCTGAAGCTTGGAGCCAGGCTCTACGTCGTGCCCCTATAGCAATAGCAGAAGTTCTGCTAAAAGACTCAAAAAAGTCTAGGGAAGCACGAGAAAGAAACCAAGAAATATTCTGGATATGCTTAAGCAGTGAAGAATAGTCTTTACTCCTAGAATCTGGAAGGAAAGGAGTCAAAAGATGTAACTGCTTTGTGACCTCCTCAAGAGAAAGACTCATATAAAAAATATATGAGATAATTCTTGCAGAAAGGCATCTAGTGTCTTAGACTCACGACCTGGCGGATAAGAAGAGTGCTTTTTCTTACTCTTTACCCGCCTCATTGCCGATTCCACTACTATGGAATGATGAGGAAGTTGAGTCTTTTGAAACCCTGGAGAGGGGGGCACCTGATATAAGAAATCAGTTGCCCTGGGGGTGCCCCTTAAAGGTGTTTCCCACATTCCTAGAAGGAGATCCTGCAAGGAATGATGCAAAGGAAGCATTATGTTGTCCTTTGCTTTTGTAGAAACAGAGCCTTGTGCAGGATCATGTCCTGGAATAGGAATGGCAAGGGATCTTGCTATATCCAGGAGGAAACAATGAAAAGAGGGATCCCAAACAGGAATCTCCCTTGGGCAGGGTAGATCCAAAGAACTAGCCTGAGCATCCACAGAGTTATCCAAATATATAGGAATAGAAGATCCTGCAGAGTGCAGTGAGGAATGCTTAAAAGATGGTTGCTGGTACTGGCTGTCAGGAGCAGCCACCATCCTTACCACATTGTCCATGCCAGGTATCGATTCCAAGCTTGGTATAGAATGGAGTGATCCTGTTGAAAAAAGCATGGCAGGAGTTGGCCACGATGCTACTGTGGGTACCGGTACTGATGCCAATACCGGTACCGATGTCTGAGTCGAACCCGACAAAGACATCAGAGCAGGCATCGGTGACAGTTCAATCGGTACCGAGGTAACCGAAAACCTACAGCCGCTATCCTCGGTACCGAAGCACCGGTATCGATCGGTGTCGGTACCAAAATCTATTGGTACCCAGTCTTCTAGACTAGAGATCAATTCCAAACTCGGCATCGAGGGCAAAGAGCCTGATAAGCGAAGCATGGAAGGCACCGACCGTGAAGGTAATGAGGACAGCGGTACCAACTTCGGTACCGTGTCTGATACCAGTGAAGGAAGGGCAACCAGTGGCAAATCAATCGGTGTCGGGGGAACCGAGAGTTGCAGATCCGAATCATCGGAACCGAGCCTTCGGTACCGTCGAGAGCCGGTACCAAGGCAAGTCGGTACCCAGTCCTCCAGACTGGAGATCGATTCCAGACTCGCCATCGAAGGAAGCAAGGCTATCGATGCACATCTGGAAGGTACCGACGTCGGTTGGAGTATCGGTGTTGGTACCGATAATGGAAAGTCAATCTGGAGGGTATCCAGCGGTCCCGAAGGTACCGAGGACGCCAGATGACAATCCCTGGTGAGGAGTGTTTCATCCAACACCAGTGCCGATGCCGGGGTATCGGTACTGCTCGAAGCGGATGCCACCACCGTACACGGCTTAGGTATGTTCTGTGGGGGGGGGGGGTGAACCCCAGGAACACCCTGAAACCCCTTATAGGCTTTGGAGACCGAAGACTCCCGCCGGGGTTTTGAAGCCAGTGGGCCCTCGAGGGCAAGGCTGGAGCCGTCTACATGCTGCGCATGAGACCTACCACTCGAGGACTGGCTAGTCTTAACAGACTGTTTGTGGGTTACCTGATCCTGTGTGGAAGAAGAAGGGGACGGTGCCCCGAAGTTGGAGGGCAACCGTTTATCGAGGGAGTCTTGATGTTGAAAACATCTTCTTACCAAACTGTTGTCAGGACCCAAGCAGGTTAGACACCGACTTCGAGGGTCTAAAAATAAAGTTGTACCGCCAGAGTCTGAACATTTCTTGAAGAAAGTGTCTGGCGGTTCCATGAAGGAAAAAGAAGAGGCCTAAAAGGCCTAAGAGACCGTGGGACACTATGAAGAAAAAATATCCCGTGGAAAAGGAAAATTTTACAAGAAAAGAAAACACTGGCGGTACCTGTGGCGTCGGGAAGACAGCCGCGACCACAAGAAAACTAAAAAATAAAAACAAGAATTTTCTGCGGTGACAGGAGGACGTCCTGCCGGCTCCGCGGAAAAACGAAAACTGAGGAGAGGCAGTTGGGAAAGGCGGGAAGGCAGCACGCAGGCGTGCTGGGATGCTTCCAAAAGCTCTTGATTGGACGCTGGGAAGCGTTCCCGCGCAGACTCTGTCGGTACCGACGTACCCATATGTGAAGACTCATTCCTGCTTGTTCCTGGAGATTGCAATTTCTGGTGGTCTCAGGCAGCTCTCTTGTCTTCATCATTGAGAAAATGGAACAGGGAGTGAATGTGGCCATTTTAAACATTAGAGCCATCATTCATTGGTTGATTCGAGCCATGTGAGTACTGACAATTGATCACAGGTGCATCTACTTTTACTGCAGTGAGAATGGTTCTTCTGTTTTGATTTGAATTGTTTATAAGGGTGCCAATAATCATGTACTGGCAATGTCCCAGGTTTTATATTATTTCCTACTATTTTGTTTTTTAATTGGTCTTGCTTTATTTGATTCTTATGTGTTAAATATGTGAGCATATATAGTCCAAAGCCATTTCACTGGCCACTTTTTATTTTTGAGATATTGTACATTGAGGGGTTGAACTGCAAGGGTGCCAATAATGTTGACCACAACTGTAGATTGTAAAATAATCCTTACCCCCAAAGGGGATAGCCTTAAATGTAGCACCAATGAGTTGCAAGAGGTCATCAAGGTCTTGGGCTATATAAATCATAAAACATAATGGGGCATGTTTACCACAGGGAAACTCCCCAGCCAAGTTTAGCACAAGGGAGGTATTGCACTATAAACCCCTGTTCCTTTAAGAAGAAAGGCTGGAGAATGCCTGGGAAGAGTGTGGCCAGGTTCCAGACTTTATTCCAGGAAGCAAAGGGACCTAGGGAGAGAAGAGCCCAAGGTGTCCCAGAGTATGGAGTGACCACCTATCTCTAAGGAGACACTAAGGGAAGATAGGAGCTGGGGTGTTTCCATGTTGGTCAGCAGGTTTGTATAAGTACTGCTATGAACCCAGAGAGAAGAACTTTAGAAGATGGGAGAACTGTTTTACTGCTAAAACTGTGAAACCCAGAGTGAAGAAACTCTGCAAAAGGGGAGAACTGTTTGTCTGCCACTGTTATGGAACCCAGTGAGAAGGAACTTTGGAGGAGGGAAGACCTGCTTCTCTGCTACTGCTGTGAACTCCCTGCAAATAAAGCATTTTCCTTTAACCCTCCTCCTGGCTCCCTGGGGATTTGTGTCCTGCCTGCTCGCAGCGTACTACAGTCAGTTACTTGTAACCTGGATTGGATACTGTTGGAAACAGGACATTGGGCTTGATGGACCTTTTGTCCGACATAGTATGGCAGTTCTAATGTAGTGTTGATGTAAAAAATAAATAAATAAAAGTAAGAAAAAGGTTTAGGGAACCTTTTATTAATGTGCACTATATAGTTAACATTAGATTCGGCATGCATTAACTGTATATTCAGGCCCACGGTAACAATTACCATGGAGGCATGATACCAAAAGCCAATTTTTGCGCTGCCAGTGGAGTGCTAAGGTGGCTAATGTGCAAATGGGCAGGTTAGGGATGGAAAGTGGACATAGTGAGCACCTAGCAGTTAACACATGATATGTCCCCCTGCACTATCAATGTTGTAATTAGCACAGATGCATTTACCTCCACCTCAGTAGGTGGAGGTAAGTGCACTCACAACACTAGCATCATGCATACAGGGTATGCAACCACTTGTTAACTGTCAGGAGCATGCTGGTTACACCCCCAACAGTTACCATGGAGGCTCTGCACTAAAAGTACATTAGTTTTCATGCTAAATAGACATTAATGCATACTAATGTGAATTTAGTATGAAAACTAAGTGCAAAAACCTACCATACTTTAGTAAAAAGGGTCCCTTAATAATTTTAATGAAATGAAAATAATGAAGTATAAAAATGAATCAAATGTACTTAAAATAAAAAAAATAAATATGGGGGGGGGAGGATGGATTCAACGGCAGCGACTATCGTCACCGCTGAACTTAAGACTTAGATATTAAATATCTGGGTCAGCTGCAACAGTGTGGAAGCTAACTGGTGTGACACCGAAGATCTGCCCTATACCTTTAAGACACAGAAAGCTGCTGAGTTTGGCACAGATTCTGACAGGAAGGGAGATCAAAAGCTTCACAGTTACCATAGGCAACCAAAGCAGGCTGAGACAGGAGGTCTGAGGGCACGCCTAGCCAACAAACACTCCCCAAGTAATGAAGAGAACAGTTTGCACATGTGCAGGAAAACGCCCCTAACCATGTATAAGAAACGTGGTAGGCAAACAGAGTTAGATCGAGGCAGAAAGCTGGTAGGAGATCCAGCAGGAGTTGCAGTGAGAGAGGCTGAGTTGGATTCATGTGCTGATTCTGACGGTGGTTTTGGAGACTCAGAAGTTGAGAGTGATTTAGAAACTTGGCAAGTAAGGGAAGACTTGCAGCTCTCTAACAGAAGGTCAGAATACTCGCAGCCTAATGCTGTTTCATTTGAGTCTTGGAATAGAAAGCCAAGCAGGGCTTTGAAAAGAGACAGAAAGCCGTTTACCAGCAGAGGGATTAACTGCAGGAAACCCTCACCTGTGACGCAGGAAGAATTTCCCAGACACAGAGGTCAGTGGGGAGAACGGAGAGCAGCTGGTAAGGAACTCTGTATTACTGAAAGGCAGAATGGCCTAAGATATTTACAGCCTTGGGAAAAGGAAAGTAAAGTGATTGAGGACATATGTATGAGTGAAGAAGATGATTGCAGGTATTTAAAGCCTGGCAGAAAACTGCCAAGAGAGAGACCTATTAGAAACAGAACAAGGCAGTTTTACAAACTATCTGATAATTATTTGCCATACTGTGGAGAGAGTGGTGAAGAGAAGCTAGGGACTGATTGGAGAAAGTACCAGACTCTCTGCCCTAAAGAAGATAAGATAGTTGATGAACCGATGTGCACGGAGCAAAGTGAATGCTTTCCCTATGTTGAGGACATGGATTGTTCTTTATTAATAACTGATGAAACTTCTCTACGCTAGTAGAAGATAAGTGTGCCTGGGAGAAAGATAAACGTGCACAGAGGGAACTGCCAACGTTATTATCTGATTTCTATTGGTTATAATTATTGGTTCTGTTCAAGCAAGAAGCTGTGTTTTCCTTTCACCTTTTGTTTTTGCCGGAAACATGGCTGCCTCTTAAGTTTGGTATTTTTGTACTGTTTTGAAAATCCAGCAAACCCCAGGAGGGGAATAAATCCTTATTTCAACCTGACCACTCCGTCTCAACTACACTTTCTTTCATAGAAGGGTCAGGCCCAGCAGTGTGCCTAGCTATATACTACTAGTTCAGCCACTGCTGGTGACACTGGGCAGCGTTGATATTCAGCTGCTGCCCAGTTAGCTTTTGCAGCAAGAAAGTTAGGCCAGCCTTTAACTTTCCTAACTTTTGCTACTTAGGGATAACTGGGCAGCGGCTTAATATCAATATTGTGCATTTTACCACATTCTGACATGTCATGCTGTTAGCACTGGGCTCTGTAGTACAAATTCCATGCCGACTGGGTGGGATAGGGGTATAGCATGGGCGTTTTGGGCATGCACTAACTGTGAATGTCACCATTAGCATGGCTGCACATAGTGCTATCCCCCGAGGTGGCGTTAAGTGCCAGTCAGTGCACTAACGCACCACACTGTGCTAATGGCAAGGGGATTGGTTCACATGTCCCCAAAAGGTTAGTGTGGGCTTCCGCACTAGTTTTGCAGGTCAAACATGCATCAACAGTGTGCTCTTTGGTGAGTATGCCCCTTAATTTGCTATATTATTTTCTAGATTTTTAATTACCATTTTGCAAGGACAATTTCCTAGTGAAACATAGAAATATGACAGAAAAAGACCACATGGCCTATCTAGTCTGTCCTTCCATAACAACTACAACAGTCCCCTTTTTACCTTTAGAGATCCTCTGTGTTTGTCCCATGCTTTTTTGAATTCAGTTACTGTCCTCATCTCTACTGGGAGACTATTCCATGGATCCACTACTCTTTCCGTAAAGAAATATTTCCGCATATCACTCCTGAATCTATCTCCCTTCACCCTCAGCCCATGTCCCCTCGTAGCAGAACTTGCTTTCAATTGAAAGAGGCTCTCTCCCTGAACATTTATGCCATGGAGGTATTTAAACTCTCAATCATATTACCTCTATCCAGCCTTTCCTCTAAGGTGTACATATTAAGATCCTTAAGTCTGTCCTCATATGCTTTATAATGAAGACCACTAATCATTTTAGTAGCCACCCTCTGCACCGACTCCATCCTGTTCACATCCTTTTGAAGGTGCGGTCTCCAGAATTGCACACTATACTCCAAATGAGGTCGCACCAAAGACTTATATAGAGGCATTTTCACCTCCTTTTTTCTGCTAGCCATTCCTCTCCGTATGCACCCAAGCATCCTTCTAGCTTTTGCCATCGCCTTTTCTACCTGTTTAGCTACTTTAAGATCATCAGACACAACCACGGCTAGGTCCCGCTCTTCTTTAGTGGACAAAAGTACTTCACCCCCTATACTATATTGCTCCCTTGGATTGCTGCAGTCCAAATGCATGACCTTACATTTTTTAACATTAAATCCCAGCTGCCAAATTCTAGACCATTCTTCAAGCTTAGCTAGATCCCTCCTCATGTTATCTACCCCTTCCTGGGTGTCTACTCTATTGCAGATTTTGGTATCATCCGCAAAGAGGCAAACCTTACCTGAAAGCCCTTCCGCTATATCACTAACAAAGATGTTAAAAAGAATCGGACCGAGGACAGATCCCTGGGGCACACCACTGGTAACATCCTTCTCCTCAGAGTGAGCTCCATTTACTTGTACTCTTTGTCGCCTCCCACCCAACCAATTTCTAACCCAAGCAGTAAATTTAGGGTCCATCCCTAGGGTGTTCAGTTTATTTTATTTATTTATTTAACAGTATTTTTAAACCGCCTTACCTTATTAATCAAGGTGGTATCACAGCAAACAATCGAGTAAAGTGAGTGTGTTAAACATGCAGTGAGGGTGAAATTTAGTTGAGTGTGTGTTGTATTGTGTGCTAGATTGGGTTGAGCTATGTACAAGTTTGTTTATAAGTCGCCTGTGAGGAACAGTGTCAAAGGCTTTACTGAAATCTAAATACACCACATCTAGGGCTCTCCCTTGGTTCAACTCCCTGGTCACCCAGTCAAAGAAATCAATCAGATTTGTCTGACAAGACCTGCCTCTGGTGAATCCATGCTGCCTTAGATCCTGTAATTTGCTGAACTCCAGAAACCTCACTATTTTCTCATTCAGCAGCGTTTCCAATAATTTACTCACCACCGAAGTTAAACTAACTGGCCTGTAGTTTTCAACCACATTCTAACTTCCGCTTTTGTGTAAAGGCACCACATGAGCCTCTCTCCAGTCCTTTGGCACCACTCCCGACTCCAACGAGGCATTGAAAAGGTCAGTCAGTGGAGATGCTAGAACATCCCCAAGTTCCCTCAGTATTCTCAGGTATATCCCATCCGGTCCCATCGCTTTGTCTACTTTAAGTTGAGATAGTTTCTCACGAACACAGTCTTTTGAAAATTGTTCAAGATGTCCTTGGATGGGACAGTGCACTGCAGGGGTGTAAGAGTAGTAGTACTACTTTTTATTGAAAAAAGATTTCTTTGATGTCTTTTTCTTGGCTGGGTTGGCAGTAGATCTAGAAAGTCTATCAAGAGTGGTGTTCTCAGATTCTAGCTGAGAAGCTTTATCCTGCCAGTCTTTGCAAAAAAAAAAAAAGGTTTTCACCTGTGCAAGGTATATTACCCAGCTTATCTTGAACCCACTGTTCAAGATCAGATGCTTGGAGCCAAGCAATCCTGTGTGCACCAATGCATATGGTAGAACTTCTGCTGATGCATTCAAAACAGTCAAAAGTTGCCCTGTTAACACATTTTGAAATATTTTGTTCATGCTTTACATCAGGGAGAAGAGGAGCCATCAACTCCAAATCCTTAGCTACCTCTCTAAGGAACATAGCCATATTGAGTATGTAGATACAGATTCTGGCCAATAACATTGAGGCCTGAAAACATCAACGACAAAGGCATCGAGGGTTCTCGATTTCCTGCCTGGAGAGTTTGAGGAATGTTTCCTAGCACTTTTCATTTGATGCATTGCCGATTCCACCACCATGTAATGGTGTGGTAACTGCGTCTTCTGGAAGCCGGGACAGTCCGGTACCCGGTACATTGCATCGAGTCTTCGAGTATGTGGAGAGATGGTTAGGAGTATCTCCCACATACGAAGCATAAGGTCGTGAAGTATTTGATGAATAGGGAGAGTAGCAGCTTCCTTCAGGGCTGCAGGGTATTGAAGGATTTCAAGCTCCTCTGGCCTCGGTTTTTTCTCCAAAGTCACCGTTATGGACAAACCCCGAGCAACATCACGAATAAAATCTTGGAAAGACATGTCCTCCAGAGGGGACATGCGACGTTGTGGGGATGGAGATGGGTCCTCTGGGGGAGTTCTCATTTCCCGGGTACCGGCCGATTTGTCGTCCGACGAATCAGAGTTGTAAAACTCAAAGTATCGATGGGCAGGGTGTTCGCGCTCTGCACACACTCTGTACCGGTCGAAGCCGGTAGCTGAAAGCTGCATTGGCGGAACTTCGGTAATGGAAACAGATTCGAGCGCCGGCATGGGCGGTAGCATAGTAAGCGGTAAAAAAGTTGTTGCAGGTTCTTTCAGTACCGTAGTCGGTACCGATGTCTGAGGAATCGACTGTAAAGGCTTTACTGGTATAGAGGCCGCCAGTAAGGCTGCTAAGCTCCACTCAATGGCCAGGATACGTTGATCCATAGAGGTTGCCGATGCTTGGGTATCCATACCGGAGCTGCGGGCCACGATCCCTGAGCATGGCACCAGGAGTTCTCCAAAAGTGGAGGCCTCGGGAGCAACTCTGGGACCCCACTAAGGCTTTGGAGGCAAGGACCTCCCGCCAGGGTTGTTTGGCCGGTGTCTCCCCCCCCCCCCCCCTCTAGGGCAAAGCCCAAGGCATCTCGATGCTTAGAAGGAGATCTACCCTTGGAGGGTTGGCTAGTCTTTGATACCTGAGATCCTCGAGTGGAAGATGAAGCTCTTGATGATGTTGATGCTACAGACACTGCATCAATGGCAAAGGTGGTGCCCAGTTTCGCAGCTCTGTTCTGTATGCCTCTCTTTGTCATCTTCCTACAGAGAGGACATTCCGATGGTTGGTGATCTGGTCCCAAACACTTTAGACACCAGTCATGGGTGTCCGTGGCTGAAATTGTATTGCCACATTTGGAACACTTCTTAAAACCACGGGCTGGTTTTTCCATTTTGGGAAAAAGGAAAGGCCTAAGCCTAAGATGGCATTGATGTGCCCAAAGGAAGACATTTTTCTTCCCTCACTCAAAGTTTGTTTTTGTTTTTTGTTTTTTTAAGAAAGAAAGAAAGCACCAACACGATCGGTACCAGCGTCGATGGGAAAGCAGATGAGACCACAAAAAAATAAGAAAAAACCCCCAAATTTTCTGCAGTGACAGGAATTGCTTCTTGTCGGCTCCGTGGAAAATGAAGAACTGAGGAGGGATAGCTGGAAAATGCAGGGAGGCAGCTACGCAGGCACAATGGGATGCTCCCAAAGGCTTTCCTAATGGATGCTGGGGAGTGTTCCCGCACGGGCTCCATCAGTGCCGACATCACCCATATGTGAAGACTACATTCCTGCTTGTTCCTGGAGATTGAAGAATTTCAAGTTCTTCGGGCTTAGGTTCTTTCTCCGAAGTCACCATTATGGACAGACCCTGAGCAACATTGCGAATAAAGTCTTGGAAAGACATGTTCACCGGAGGGGACATGCGATGTTGTGGAGACGGAGATGGGTCCTCCGGGAGAGTTCTCATTTCCCGGGTATCTGCCAATACATCATCCGACGTATCGAAGCCCAAAGACTCAAAGTACAACGGGCAGGGTGTTCCCGCTCTGCACGTACTCAATACCGATCAAAGCAGGTAGCTGAAGCCTGCGGTGCTGGCACCTCGGTACCAGAAACAGATTAGAGGGCCGTCATGGGCGGTAGCGTGGTAAGCAGCAAAAAAGTCAATGCCGGTACCGATACCTGAGGGATCAACTGTAAAGGCTTTACCGGTACAGAGGCCACCAATAAGGCCACTAAGTTCTGCTTGATGGCCAGGATACATTTACCTATGGAGCTTGCCGATGCTTGGGTATCGGTACCGGAGTTGCAGGCCACGATCCCTGAGCATGGCACCAGGCGCTCTCCAAAGGTGGCGGCCTCGGGAGCATCCTGGGACCCCACTAAGGCTTTGGAGGCAATGTCCTCCCGCCAGGGTTGTTTGGCCAGTGTGTCCCCTTCCAGGGCAACGCCCAAGACATCTCGATGCTTAGAAGGGCTGGCCAGTCGTTGATGAAGACTTAGGTTTTGATAGCTGAGATCCTTGGGAGGAAGATGAAGCTCTCGGTGACATCAATATTCCCTGTAAAATAGTTATCTCCAAGTTATAATGCCCTGTTCAATGTAATTTCAGTTTGTTCAATGTAAACTGCCTTGATATCATGAAAGGCGGTATATAAGAAATGTTAAATAAATAAATAAATAAATGCTAAAGATACTGAATTGGAGGCAAAGAGGGTGCCCAGCTTTGCAGCTCGGTTCTGTAGGTCTCTCTTTGTCATCTTCCTACAGAGATGACATTCTGACTGTTGATGATCCGGTCCTAAGCATTTTAGACACCAGTCATGGGTGTCAGTGGCCAAAATGGTACTGCCACATTTGGAACACTTCTTAAAACCTGGATGTTTTTTCCATTTTGTCTGTGACAAAAGAGGAGGCCTAAGATGGTGTTGATGCACCTGAAGGAAGAAAAGATTCTTTCCCTCACAGAAGAGTTTTTTTTTTTTTTTTTTTTTTAAGAAAGAAAGCACCGACAGGGGCCAGTACCAACGTCGACGGGAAGGCAGATGCAACCACAAAAATAAGAAAGGACAAATTTTCTGCTGTGATGGGAATTGCTTCTTGTCGGCTCCGCGGAAAAATGAAAAATTGCGGAGGGAGAGCTGGAAAGGTGGGAAGGCAACTATACAGGCACAGTGGGATGCTCCCAAAAGCTTTCCTATTGGACGCTGGTGAGCGTTCCCGTGCGGGCTCCATCGGTACCATAGTTACCCATATGTGAAGACTACATTCCTCCTTGTTCCTAGAGATACGTATGTAAGGAAAGAAATAAAAACAAGTGGCTGCACAAATAAAGGTAAACACAGCTTCCACAAAATTCAAAAGTTTGCAAACAGAGGAACACAGAAAAGAATATAGGATCAAACTAAAAGAGACAAAATAAGGATAGCAAAATCAAAGGCAGAAGAAAAGATGGCTAAAGATGTGAAGTGTGGTGACGAAACATTTTTCAGGTATATTCGTGAGAGGAGGAAAATTAGAGTTGGAATTACAGGACTCAAAAGTGCTGGGAAAGGCCTTGTGGAAAGTGACATTGAAAAATTGAAAATGCTAAACAAATACTTCTGCTCTGTTTTTATTAGAGAAAATCCTGGAGAAGGACCACCTGTTATTGACAAATATACAAATGGGAACGGAGTAAATACCACACCATTCACAGAAGATAATGTGTTAGAGTGGCTTGCAAAAGTGAAAAGTGGCCAAGGCCATGGAACCGGATGGGATACATCCCAGGATACTGAAAGAGCTCAGAGAGGTTCTAGCAGAGCCATTAAAGGATGTTTTTAATAGATCCTTGGAGACAGGAGAAGTTCCACAGGACTGGAGAAGGGCTGATGTGTACCTCTTCACAAAAGTGGCAGTAGGGAAAAAGTGATAAATTACAGGCCAGTAACCTTATCTCTGTGGCGGGAAAAATAATGAAAGTGCTCCTGAAGAGCGAATAGTGGACTTCCTCGAAACCAACAGGTTTCATGATCTGAGGCAACATGGTTTTACCAAAGGACGATCTTGCCAAACAAATCTGATTGAGTTCTTTGACTAGGTGATCAGTGAACTAGATCAAGGGCATGTGATGGATGTGATCTACTTAGATTTCAGCAAAGCCTTTGATACTGTTCCTCATAGGAGGCTTATCAATAAACTCAACAGCTTGGGGATGGGTTCCAAGATAGTGAACTGGATCGACTTACAGACGACAGAAGGTGACAGTAAACGGAACTCATTCGGATGAAAGGAAGGTGATTAGCGGTGTGTCCCAGAATTCGGTGCTGGGACCGTTACTGTTCAATGTATTTGTGAGTGATATTGCTGAAGGACCGAATGGAAAAGTCTGTCTTTTTGCAGATGACACGAAAATCTGCAATAGAATGGATTCCCCTGAGGGAGTGGATAACATGAGGAAAAATCTACAAAAGCTGGAAGAATAAATCTTAACTGCCAAGCATTAGACCAATGTGAAGAAGTGCAGTGTCATGTACATGGGAAGTAGAAATCTAAGGGAATTGCATGCAATAGAGGGGTGAAAGGTTGGTGTGCACGGACCAGAAGAACCTCTGAGTGATTCTTTCTGAGGATCTCAAGGTGGCAAGATAGTGTGACAAAGCAGTGGCAAAAGCCAGAACGATGCTGGGTTGCATACAGAGAGGAATTACCAGCAGAAGGAGGAGGTACTAATGCCATTGTACAAGTTATTGGTGAGGCCTCACTTGGAATATGGTTGTTCAATTTTGGAGACCATATCTCGCAAAGGACATAAAAAGGCTGGAAACAGTTCAGAGGAAGACTACCAAAATGATTTGGAGCCTGCGTTAGAATACTTATGAGAAGAGATTTGAAGACCTAAATACGTATGCTCTGGAGAAGAGGAGGTACCGGGGAGATATGATTCAGATCTTTAAATACTTAGCATATTAATGAACAAACAAACCTCTTCCAAAGACAGGGAAAGCTGTAAAATTAGAAGGCATAATACAAAGCTGCAAGGGGGTAAACTGAAAGGCAATGTCAGGAAATACTTTTTCACTGAAAGGGTGGTGGATGCTTAGAATGCCCTCCCAATGGAAGTGGCGGGGGCAAATACAGTGACAGAATTCAAAATAGCATGGGATAGACACAGTGGATCCCTTTATAGCAACAGGATAAAATAAAAAACAAACATCTCTCTCATATCTTTGCAAACAGGGGTGACCTACACGGAGCAATGGGTACACTCCTAAACAAAGGCATGGAGAGGGGTGACCTATATGGAGCAGCAGGTGTATCTACACTTGCCACCTTGCTGGTCAGACTAGATGAACCATACTGGTTTTTATCTGCCGTCATATACTATGTTACGCAATTGTTTACTCTAATTTTAACTAATTTATTTATTGGTTTATATGTTTCTCTTCTGCTCTGTTTCTCTTACTGTATTTTGCAGTAGAGTTTGCCTTTTTTTTGCCCACAGTCTAAGGAGGTCTTTTTGGATTAATCTACACATAGAAATAGCGATACGGTGAAAATGGTGACTTCTGGAAGCTTCTGCTTTTTACACATGTAGAGCCACAGGACACAAACATTTCAAGGGGAATTGTATGAGCATAGAGGTTTTTTTCTGTTTTGTCTTGTTCTTTTAAAGTGCCATCAATGCTGACTCCTGGTGATCCAGCAGGCCCTAGCTTTTCTTGGCAAGATATGACCGGAGGTACTGTAGATTACAAGGACTTTCCTTCTGAGGCAATAGAGTGTAGAGTGAAATTGTCCAAGGTCACAAGGCGTGCCATTGGGAATCAAACTCTTGTACTAGGCTTTAGGTTTACTCCCCCATCCTACAAAGGGACTAGAGATATATGCAAACAAATTATGGGTTTCACATCAATTCAGAGGTGCAAACAGATTAAGAAGTGCTCGTTGTCAGTGCTCTTTATACAAGGGATTAAGGGAATAATCGTCCCTGGGATTTTTTTTTTTTTTTCACCTTCAAATTTTCAAAAAATGTCTTGTTGCTTCATAGGTTAATTGATGTTATTTATAGTATAGGTCTGCACAATGGTCCTATTACATGTAGAAGTACTGGTACTTTTACACAGAAGCTATGCTTTTTTTGTGCATGTATAGATTTGCAAAAGGCTGCTCCTGTTGTATGTTCCACTAAACATATGTGCATGTATGCTTGTCTTTATACATATTTTACAAAAAGCTCTGCATTTGGCATATCCTTTTGTAAAAAGCCATCTGAATTGTGAACATCTCAACCTGGACATTCCAATTACTACCTCAACGTTCTATGCAAAATGGACCTTCAAGTCTTATTGGGAGACACTGGATTTATGATTTGTTTCTACTGAAAATGCTACAAACTCCAAATTACTTACTTTTACAATGAGGTAGAACAGAGCCAGCAATATTCCCAGGCTCCATCCCATCATGCTCTCTAGTTCCCTTTTGCCAATAAGATAACGAAACCAAACTGGTACAGGAGTAAGGAGACGGTAATACTGTCCCAATTCTTCTAGAAACATGAACCAGTAGCCCTAGGGGAAAAATGTTTAAATTTTCTTTTCAAACTAGATGTTTTTTCTAAATCATACCTCAAAACTACCATCTGACCCATAAAAAAGATCCATGGTGCTATGTTCCATTTTAGGTTACAAGTGAGTATGTGCCCGATATTAATTAGTCCATATATTCCTAGTTTTGTTCACTCCAGAGTTCCAAATCATACATCTTTTAGTCTCTGCTCAAAGTAAATGGGTATTGCAGGTGAAGCCTATGTTTAAAAAAATACTGTGCCATGCCAGGCTTTCACAATCTGGCACAATCAATTCTTTCCCACCGAGCCTACATTAAGCAATACAGAATAAAAAGATGAGCAAATACCCAAACCTCCAATATCCACAGTCACCATGTCTGAGACAAGAATTCCCCAGTCTAAATATTTACTAAAAGCATATTATCTCAAACTTCTATGTCTCAGATTTGCAGTTACTATAAATAAATGTGATCCAAATTGTTTACACTGTACTAATTCTATAACTAATCTTGGTCCCTTCCCCAAAATGGTGAAGCTCCATGTTGATGCATTTCCATGCTCTTTATCCATAAACAGCATTGTTCTTATGCACTGAAACTATTACCTGAAAGTAACTAAAGTTTTTTTATAAATATTATTTCAGTGAATATAAAAAATTAAGTTATAATGTTTTCAGAGAGACTAAGTATTCCTAATTACCTGTGTATAATTTAAAGCGATTACCAGATGACAAGTCTGTAGCTGATGGGGCATCCTGCTAAATATAATTTCTTGCCCAAAGTATAACCCAAGATTGTAATACATATATAAAAATGCCAAATGAACAATGAAAACTAGGAAAGACAATCTTATAAAGTCTTGAAACAACATAATCCTGGAATCTCTCTTTCACCTCTTCCGTACTGCTGGCTTCTCAATCTGATCAGCAATACCACCAGAAATCCAAGCAGGGGTTATGAAAGAAGAGACCCAATCCATTATTATGGTGTCATAAAATAATACAGAATGTTACAGCCAATGACAATGCACAATTGCATCAACATTCCAAACTGTTTCATCCTGTGTGCAGGCTGTGGCACAGCAATTCATTGTTCCACTTCTGGGAACACCACAGCAGCGAATTCAAAAAAACTATTGAGGATTTTTACAACACACAAATGCGGAGCGAGATAGCATCTCTTAAAGCAACCAGAGCCATCACTTACAGTGCCCAGTAATTGCACGTCTGTACCTGATGACAACCGTTTATACAGAATGAGGCTACATATTTATTTCCAGTACACAATGATGACTGGGAAAAGCCAAATTTAATTATTTAGCATGACTTTTAGCCTGAAATCTTTTTGGTTAATTTTGACATACATTTGAGAGTATGTAGGAGCAGCACGGAATTTGCTAAATAAATTCCAATATTCGTTTTTGACAATTCTTCACAATCAAATGAGTCTCTCCCTTCTCAGTCCCAATAAAGTTTTTGTTTGTTTTTTTTTAAATATATATCTTGACTGCAGACTAAGGGGTCTGTTTAATAAACCACGTTAGCTGTTAACGAAATATTACCTGGCTGTAGCAGCTAATGCAGTCGAAATGTAGATAATGCAGGCACTTTTCTGCGATCTCTGCATTTCGCGTGGTTGAGTTGGGGAAGGCAGGATCGGGGCAGAAAGTAGAGCCATTTTTGGTAGTCACCATGCAAATATTTTCCACATGATAGCTGCCAAAAATCAGCCCGATTGTGGTTACAGATACAACCAATCCCCTCCCCAACCTTGAATGACTGCTGGTGCTATGGATGTACTAATCCGTGGCACAGACAAGCTCACATTGCTGAATCCCACCACCCGCTTAAGCAATGATTCTCTCTCTCCTCTCCTCTCCCAGACAGCTGCCGATCCCTATGGGGAACTATCTAGGGGAGGGGAAAAGCATTGTTACTCACCTGTAACAGGTGATCGCCAGGAACAGCAGGACTCAGTCTTCACATATAGTTATCGTCTGTACCGATGAAGTCCGCGTGAGAAAGCTCCCCAGCGTCCAGTTGGAAAACTTTTGGGAGCAATCCACTGTGCATCTTCCTTCTCACTTTCCCAAGTCCTCTCCTCAGTTGAGTTTGTAGCTAAGAGACAGAGGAAAATAACACCCTACAACTCCTAGGGGAGGTTGTGAAGACTGATTCCTGCTGTTCCCGGAGATCACCTGTTACAGGTGAGTAACAATGCTATCTCCAGGAGCAAGCAGGAATGCACTCTTCACATATGGGACTCACTAGTTCTGGGGTACCAGACTGGAGTTGGAAGCAGTAGTATCCCCGAGGCTAAAGGATAGCGCCGAGAAGGTGTGGATACAAAGTGGCCTCTTTGGACTCTACTGCATTTGACAACAGCATCGCCAGGGAAGTGTGGTGCCAGGAGAAGTCCGGGACGGAGGGTAGGAGTTGCAGTTAAGTCCCAAAAAGGTGCTGGAGGACAGCCTGGCCAAAGACAGCACCTCAACGGGAGTCCTTGTCTACGCAGTGGTGTGCAGCAAAGGTATGGATGGAGGACCAGGTTAGCTGCTCGACAGATCTCATTAATGGAGACGGAACGAAGGTTGACAACTGAGGTTGCCATGGCTCACATGTTGTGAGCTGTGACGTGACCCTCAAGAGAGAATCCTGCTTGAAAACAGGCAAAAGAAATGCAGTCTGCAATCCAGTTGAATAGGGTGAGCTTCATAACAGGCAGGCCACAGTGACTTGGATTAAAGGAAATGAATAATTAAGAGGATTTCCTGCAATTTATTTAACAGATATTTTTATACTGCTTTACCCTGTGGTCAAAGCGGTTTACATTGTAACAGAACAATATACATTGTAACAGGATAAACAACTTTGAGAAAGCATAGTTACTCACCTGTAACAGGTGATCTCCGGGAACAGCAGGAATTTAGTCTTCACATATGGGTATCGTCGGTACCGACTGAGCCTGTGCGGGAACGCTCCCCAGCGTCCAATTAAAAAGCTTTTGGGAGCATCCCACAGCGCCTGTGTGCTGCCTTCCTGCCTTTCCCAACTGCCTCTCTCCAGTTGAGTTTTAAAGCTGAGACAAAGAGAGAGAGAGGGAGATACAACTCCTAGGGGAGGTGGGTGGGTTGTGAAGACTAAATTCCTGCTGTTCCCGGAGATCACCTGTTACAGGTGAGTAACTATGCTATCTCCAGGAACAAGCAGGAATGTAGTTTTCAGATATGGGGACTCCCTAGCTTTAGATGCCAGGGAGAGACCCCAGAAGTTGTGTGCCTCTGAGACAGGGCTCCACTTCCCCCCATGGATCTCTGGCATCCAACCAGGGATGGCGGGTAGGAGTTGATTAGGTATGGAACAGGTGTTGGAGAACAGCCTGACCAAACAAGGCATCCCGGCGGGAGTCCTTGTCCAAGCAGTAATGGGCTGTGAAGGTATGAACCAAGGCCCAAGTGGCTGCTCGACAAATGTCGTCGATAGACACAGAGTGTAGATGAGCCATTGAAGCTGCCATGGCTCTCACATTGTGAGCTGCGACATGGCCCTCCAGAGGAAGGTTCTTACTCTGATAGGCAAAGGAAATACACTGTGCAATCCAGTTGGACAGTGTTCTCTTGGAGACTGGAAGTCCCAAATGAGAAGGATCAAAAGCAACAAAGAGTTGAGAGGACTAGTTCTATGTTGCTGTGTTCTTTGCAAGTAAAAGGCTAAAGCTCTTTTACAGTCCAAAGTATGAAGATTCCTTTCTGCATTTGAAGCATGAGGTCTTGGGAAGAATACAGGCAGGTAGACTGCTTGATTAAGATGAAAAGGCGAGACCACCTTTGGCATAAAGTGTGGATGAGTCCTAAGGACTACCTTGTCATGATGAAACCTTGTATAAGGTGGATCAGCTACTAGTGCCTGCAACTCACTGATGTGGCGTGCTGATGTGATTGCAATGAGAAAGATAATGGTCTGCAAAAAATTTTTTTTCGAGAGCTGTTTTGGTTATTCCACGTAAAATGTATGTTTTTTGATGCGCTGAATCCGAAAATGACCTCCATTTTGTCATAGGACATCACGTTTCCTGACAATTTAGATAACTATGTTAAATAAGGCAATACCTCAAAATAAATGGAAATAGACTTATAAAATTAAAGTTTTATTAGAATATTTTCATGAAAATCCTTTTTTGAACTGAAATGAGCTCACCTACACACACTAAACTCGATTCTTCTTCCTTGTGAGGCTCCTCTTTGTGCATTTACGCTTGTGAGTAGCATCTGGAATGTCTCTCTGAAGCATCCAACAGTAGTCTGCCATCATTGTAATGCTCCATTTTCCCTGGTATCTCCTTTCCATCTCTTTAATGTCTTGGTGGAATTGTTCACCTTGTTCCTCACTCACAGCTCCCAAATTTTCAGGAAAGTAGTCAAGGTGGGACTGGAGAAAATGCACTTTCAAACTCATCAGGCAACCTAAAGCTTGAAATGCTTTCAGCATTCGTCCGACAATCTTTTTGTAGTGAGGATCTTTGTTATTGCCTAAAAATTTCTGCACGACTTCTTTAAATGCAATCCACCCTTCTTTTTGAGGATCCGTCATGGTATTGACAAACTCTTGATCAACTATAAGCCTTCTAATGTCTGGTCCGATGAACACACCTTCCTTCAATTTTGCCTCCGACAGGCCTGGAAACTTGGTGGCCAAATATTTGAAGCATTCTCCATCTCTTGGAAGTCATTTTACGAATTGCTTCATCAATCCCAATTTTATGTGGAGAGATGGTAGAAGAACTTTATGGGAAGGTACCAAAGTTTCTTGGAGGACATTTTTTTCACCGACTGTTAGCACCCTCGGCTGCCAACTCTTCTTGGTCCAGTGATTTTGTCGGTCTCGACTGTCCCATAGACACAGAAAACAAGGATATTTGGTATACCCAGCTTGTTGCCCGAGCAGCATGTAAAGACCTTCAAGTCCCCACACACTTGCCAACCATGGTCTTCATATTTAAGTTTACGAAGAACCAATTCCAAGTTCTCGTAGGTTTCCTTCAAGTGTACGGAATGACCTACAGGTATGGAAGCGTAAAAACCGTTGTAGAGTAAAAGTGCTTTGAGACTTCTTTTTGAAGAATCTATAAAAAAACGCCATAGCTCTGAATCATATTGGATTTTAAATTGACCCATCAGACCTTCGACACTGATGCAATAAACCAACTTGTCTTCCTGGGCGAAGTAAGGAACGAACTCCTTTTCACGATGTCTGAACCATGAAGATGACACTCCTGGCAACAATAAATTCCTGCTTTGCAGCCTTGATCTGAGTAACTCAGTGGCATCTTTGAGAAGATTCAAGTCTCTTACCAAATCATTCATCTCCTCCTGAGAAAACAATTTTGGTCTTGTATCATCTTCAAAGTCAGAACTTGATTCGTCATCTGGTTCAGGTATGACTTCACCTTCATCGGAGCTAGGTATCTCTTCCAAGGTAGCAGGGGGTTTGGGTACTGGTATATCTGTGCCATGGGGGATGGGACGAATTGCCGAGTGAAGATTGGGGTATGAAATGGAATGCTTCCATTTGGAATTAAACCCTTTCACATCGCATGAACAAAAGTAACAGTCGTCACTATGGTTCTTTTGCTCTCGCCATACCATAGGAATCCCATAACAGAAAGATTTTTTCTTACCCTTGAACCAGTTTTGGAGGTCCTCAACACACCGTTTGCACACTTTATGAGGCGCCCAGACTTTATCTTGATCTCTAATTTTTAGTCCAAAGTATGCAAAGTATACTTTTTTCACAAAGTCTGTAATATTCTGCTGTTGCTTCAACACTGTATATTCACCACAGATGAAACAGAAACTGTCTGGCGAATTAATACACTTTCGCGGAGCCATAACATAACGGTTGAAGAATGACGAGCTAACACGAATTGCGATGAAAAAGTGTGAACAGCCTAGAACCAAGAACCTGATGATGATTCGTGCACAAGTGTGGCATGCAGGAGAGAGCAGCTCTGTGTCTGTACACGAGACGTCACAGTGCTGGCCACGCCCCCCTGCACTGACCGGAGCTGCTGCTATCTGCCCTGTGTCTCCCTCCCACTGGATTCTTCAGGAAAGATTAACCCCTTCTACCATTAGAAGCACGGACTTAAACTTGCTTAGCTTATGTATATATTGCTGACCATCAGAGTTACAGTGCTATATTTTTTTTTACATAACTCGGACAACCCCTTTAAGGTTTTTTTGGCATTTTATATCTTAAATGCACTTATGTGAATTTATTAATAGCAATTTGAATTAATTAATAGTAATTTGAAAAATTTGATAAATTTGAAGACAATTTTGCATGTTGTGGCAAATCATGATGTCTAGGAGTTTTTCCAATATTTTATTTGTTTTCAGCACACCAAAATACATGGAAATTAGATGAAAATAATCAAACAGCTTTTTAGTCGAAGACCTGTGTAACTTTCCAAGAAAGGAATTTCAATGAGGTAGTAGCTAAGTGTTCGAAAGGTGGCTTCATGAGCTGACCAAGAACCAGGTTTAAGTCCCATGCCACCGGTGGTGGCCTAATGGGAGGCTTAGTTAGAAGAAGGCCTCTCATAAATCTTGCTATAATTGGATGGGAGGAGATAGGTTGTCCATTTAGAGGCTTGAGAGAAGCTGCAATAGCACTCAAATGGACTCTTACTGAGTTAGTTTTAAGTCCTGCATTGGATAAATGAAGGAGATACTCCAGTAATGATTCCAGAGGTATCGCAAGGGGGTTAAGACCCTTCTGCGAACACCATATTGTAAACCTTTTCCACTTGAAAGCATAAGAGCGTCTTGTGGACGGCTTCATGGAAGCATAAAGGACACCCTTTACTTGCTGAGGAAGATTAAGATCATGAAGATCTAGGCCTTCAGCAACCAAGCTCTGAGATGCAGAGATTGGGGATTGGGATGCCATAACATTCCGTCCTCCTGAGACAGGAGATCTGGAGCAGATCCTAACTCCAGGGAGGGAGCTTGAGAGAGATGTAGAAGCAGAGGGTACCACACTTGCCGTGGCCAATGTGGAGCTATGAGAATTATACGCCCTCTGTCTCTCTGAAGCTTGAATAGGGTTTTGGGAATTAAGGGAATGGGTGGAAAGGCATAAAGGAAGTCTTGACCCCAGTGAAGGAGGAAAGCATCCCTGGCCTGAGAGCCCTGAGCCGGAATTCTGGAACAGAACTGGGGAGGTTTGGCATTCAGCGGACTTGCAAAGAGGTCTATGTCCGGGGTTCCCCAAATTTGAAAAATCTTGGCCACCTGGTCTGCATGTAGAGACCATTCATGTGGAAGCAGAACTTGACTGAGTCTGTCTACCCAACAGTTTTGTATGCCTGGGAGATACACTGCCAGGAGATGAATCTGATGCTCTCTGGCGAGGGCCTATAGTCGCAATGCTTTGTTGCAAAGCGACAGAGAGCCTGTTCCCCACTGCTTGTTCACAAAGAACATCGCTACCTAATTGCCCGTATGAATGAGGACTGTCTTGTAGCTGAGCAGGGTATGGAACACTCGAAGAGCAAGGAAGATTGCTCTGAGCTCTAAGAGATTGATATGCAGATGAGTCTCCTGTGCAGTCCAGGTGCCTTGGGTGGAGAGGTCTTGTAGATGAGCTCCCCAACCCACTGGTGAAGCATCTGTTGTGAGAGAGTTGCCTGGGGTAAGGGTTGTTGAAAAGGGGACCCCAGCAACAGGTTCTGAGTGGACTGCCACCATTGGAGGGACAAAATAAGATGATTTGTGTTTGCTGTTTTGTCTGACAGGCACCCTGATGCCTGGGTCCATTGGGTGGATAAAGTCCACTGGGCTGCTCTCATATGGAGGTGAGCATAAGGAACCACATGCACTGTGGATGCCATGTGGCCTAGTAGTTGTAGCATTTTTCGGGCAGTGAGATGAGGTTTTAGCACTGCTTGAGAAGCTAACTGCACCATGCGAAGGCAATGGGCCTGGCAGAGATAGGCCCTTGCCTTTTTGGTATCCAGCAAAGCTCCTATGAATTCTAGAGACTGAGTGGGAGTTAGACTGGATTTTGGGATGTTTATGACTAGACCCAAATACTGAAGGATACACATTGTGCAAGATAGAGAAGCTCTGGCCTCTGGCACTGATGGGGCTCGAATGAGCCAGTCGTCTAAGTAAGGGAAGACGAATATGCCTAGAGTGCGGAGAAATGCTGCTACCACAGCCATGCATTTCGTGAACACTCTTGGAGCTGAGGCCAGGCCAAAGGGAAGCAAAGCTTTAGTGGAGAGAAACAAACAGAAACAAGTTTTCCTTGTTTACTCTCCACTAAAGCTTTGGTGTATTTGTATATATGTCTATAGAAGTGTGTTGTATTTTATTGCTGTCTTTTTGATAACCTTCCCATTGTTTTGAATGTAGTTTTCTGTAGCTCCAAGAGCCCAGTAGGTTGCTGGTGAGGGGAGGGGCTTAGAAAGCCCACAGTTGGTGCCGTGACCCTTCTACAGATTTCAACATTCCTGGCAAGGGCGGAAGGTGTTTGTGAGTATTATATGGTGCCAGCAATGAGCAATCTGTTAGGTAAACAAGAGTTGTCTCAATTGTGTGAATGGCATGTTAAGGCTATGGTTGTAGCTCTTCAGAAAGGTAGCCCTTCTTATTGTATGCGTGAGAAGTATGGGGATATGGCTACTAATTATGTTGTGCACTGGTATACAGTGACTAATGATAATGTGCTTTTACAGTTTCCTTTGGAGGGAACATTTTCTGTAGATAAGCTTTGTTATCTGAAATGTGCTTTGCAGGCTAAACACAGAGTATGTGATGCCCGTGAAGGGCTGGTGTTTGGTTGGTGGCAGCGAATGGCACATAATATGAAGAATGAATTGTTTGTGTTAAATGCTGGTAAAATGGGTGAACCACAGGAGAAAGAGATTGATAATGACCGGGCAGGGAAGGTCCCAGTCATTTTTTCTCCAGAGTATGATGCAGAGGTGGCTGCAATTGGAGCTGGAAGGGTTCCAGGTGTATTCCCGACATCTTCCCCTGTTTGTTCTGAGAATTATGTAGTTTCTGAGAGGGAGATAGTCACTCGTGCAGCGAAATTACGGGAAGAGATAAGAAATAAGCAAAGAATATTGGGGAATGCACAAATTGAGAATTTTGGTACTTGCAGTGTTTCTCAACTCAGAGAAATGAATGTTCTTCTTAGTCGTGAAATAGAATGTACTGTACATATCATAGATTCCTTAAAGGGAACAGTAAGAAATGATATTTCTGCTACAAAGGAATTAGGAATTTCTAGTAAACTTGTTGATGATATTGAAAAGGATCTAAATAAGCATTTTATGACCTATAGAGAGAAGTGTATTCAATTACATGGTGCTATAAGTTTTCTTCAAACTGTTTTACGTCAGCATAATAGTTCATGTTCTACTTGGGCTGCTTTAGATAATTTGCTTAGAACTGCGTTTTATAACCCAGCTGATTTTTATCCAGTTTGTGACTTACCCTGTGATAAATTTCCAAGAGAAAACTCAAAGAGATAATTTTGTCTTAGTGGTTAATAAAAGACAAAAGATGATTTTCTGTTAGAATCACCTACAGTTGTATGAAAACTTGTGAAAGGATTGGTTGAGATTAACATCTTTAAGGCAGGATTCACCAATTGTTTTTGTAAATGGTTTAATCCCGTGAGTAAAAGGTATTTTTTTTAAGAAGCTTCAATAACAGATTGGCCGGCTAGAACAGCTGCTGTAAGTTTCAGTACAGTAAGCTGACAACTTGCAGATTGCTTCTATGTAACCTCCCAGGAGCAGGGGGAGGGATAGGATCAGAGCAAGAGAATGTCATAGGAATCCTCAGCGAGACAGTTCAGATAAGCTTGTTATTGAGCATTTGCAGCGAGACTGTCTCCGGAATCGGAGTCTTGATGGTCAGAGAACTCCTGTAGCTGCTGATTGCACTCTATCCTGGCTGAGTGTGAAGATATTTCCAGCTGTATTCTTTCTGAAGTGCCGTGTTCTGCAGATCTCCAGAAATCATTCATCCTGGAGAGCTTTCTTCTTCTTTATGGATAATGCTGGGATCAGATATCGGATGCCTATCCCGCTTGTGCGGATCGTCGTGAAACCTGGAATTCAGTTTCCTAGACTCAAGCTGTGTCCACTGCCAGCAGCCGCTGGTGAAGAAAGTTGTTCTATGCTTGAAGATCTCCAGACACAAAGTGTCACTTCATTATGTAAGACTTCAATTCTTCCTGTGCTAAAGGTGAGACTGTCTGCGGAAGGCTGACGGTAAGACTTATAGATTTGTGCAAAGCCTGTGAGCAGTAAATAATGTGATTTTGCAAATTTCTCCCTTGGCAAAGAAAAAAGCAGTTTTGTTTTTATCTGCTCTTTTTGAAGGTTAGTCTTGCATATTTGCACAGGCCCTGAGAACTGCATTATCTGATGTAAGACTCAACCATTCCTCTTTAGTTTATTATGTGAATGATTTGTTTTTAATGTAGACTAAATTACGTATGTTATTGGTCAGATTTCTTGTCTTTATTAGCTTATATTGCTAAGTCAGGTTTGAGGGTTAAATCTGTCTCAACTGCAATTTGTTTTTCAAAATGTTGTTATTACGTAGCTTCCACATTATCGCAGTGGGAGGTTTGTTTTAAATGTAGAAATGTACTGGGAAGAGTGCCATGGTTATTGTAAACCATTCAAATTGTTTGTGGCTATTTCTGATGTCTCTGTTATCTGTGTGTTTTTGTGAGCTTTCCCGACTGGCTGTAAGCCAGTGGGTTCTTATTCAGAGTGAATTAATGATGTGACTCCCACTATGTCTATGTATTGATGATTTTTGCAATTGAATCTTATTGCTTTTCTGGTGCTTTTTGCCAGCACACGTCGTAGTTTTGAAATCCAAAGGACATCATTTTGTGAACCGAAAAGACGCTCTTCTGATATCGGTGTCACTGATATTGCTGTATTTAGCACTGTTAAAGATGACTTTATTTTCTCTTTCATCTTTCTTTGAAGATACTTCCTTTGATACCCAGTTTTGGACTTCGTGATGTCTACTGGAAAACGAATCTGTTTATTTGCTCTGACTGTCTTTTGTTTCTACTTGCCCTGTTCCTGCAGCAGAAGCTTTACCGCCGTGGTTATGCATTTTGTCTTTTGTTATTGATTTTTTTTTTTTGGTACAATCTGTTTGCACTGTTTCAGGACTGGCACTGTAGAGTTAGTTTAGGGATAGATATTAAGATTTCTGCCTGCCGAACTCATTTTATTTTGATTTTGCAACCTGTTTTGTTGATCTGCCCTGTATCAGAGGAGGGAGGTGGTATTCCCAAAAAGGTCACTTATGCACTCTGATACAGCCTCAATTGAATAAAAGCTTTTCCCTGTTGCCCTTATGGCAGTGTGTATTTCCTCTAGCCTGACACCATTTGAAATAGTTAATGGATGTCTAGCTCCTTCTCCATATGCCTTGGCAGTTATCCCAGACCCCCAGGTGTTGCGCAGCGATAGCTTAGCTTATTGTGCACGGTTGCACTCAGTCCTATTTTGTTTCCTTGTATTGCAAGTAACTCCTTAATGAGATGACAAGTTCTTTATATCCGGGATCCGCAGAATTATTTCATCAGAAGTGAAGCCACCAGATTGGGTCCTGATTAAGACTGCATCCGAGTCACGGCACAAACTGTGGGCTTACTAAGCCCCTCCCCTCACCAGCAACCTACTGGGCTCTTGGAGCTACAGAAAACTACATTCAAAACAATGGGAAGGTTATCAAAAAGACAGCAATAAAATACAACACACTTCTATAGACATATATACAAATACACCAAAGCTTTAGTGGAGAGAAACAAACAGAAACAAGTTCTCCTTGTTTACTCTCCACTAAAGCTTTGGTGTATTTGTATATATGTCTATAGAAGTGTGTTGTATTTTATTGCTGTCTTTTTGATAACCTTCCCATTGTTTTGAATGTAGTTTTCTGTAGCTCCAAGAGCCCAGTAGGTTGCTGGTGAGGGGAGGGGCTTAGTAAGCCCACACTTTTCTTTTTAGAAAAGAATGGTTTCTTGAAAGATTTCTTTCTTGCAGGATCAGCTGTGCCCTTGGATAGTCTGTCCAAGGTGGAGTTGTCAGCATCCAACTCATTGGCCTTTTCTTGCCAATCTTTGCCAAACAGGTTCTCACCAGTACAAGGAATATTGCCCAATTTGTCTTGTACCCAGAGCTCCAAATCAGATGCCTGGAGCCAGGCAATTCTACGTGCACCTATGGCAATGGCAGAGGTTCTGCTTATACACTCAAAACAGTCAAAAGCTGCACGGTTGACAAATTTGGAAACATCCTGGGTATGTTTGACCAATGTGAGAAAATCCTGTCTTCTATCCTCAGGGAGAAGAGGACTCAAAACCTCTAAATCTCCTGTGATTTCCTTAAGGAACATTCCCATATATAAAATATAGGAACTGATCCTGGCAGAAAGCATGGAAGCTTGGAAGGTACAACGTCCAAAAGCATCCAAAGTTCTGCGCTCACGTCCTGGGGGATTAGAGGCATGCCTCTTTGCTCTCCTGATCCTTCTCATAGCTGACTCCACCACAATGGAGTGGTAAGGGAGCTGAGTTTTCTGGAAACCAGGACAAGGAGGGACTCGATACATAGTGTCAAGTCTACGAGAATGAGGAGAGGTGGTAAGAGGAGTCTCCCACATTCTGAGCATGAGCTAATGCAAGATCTCATGGATGGGCAAAGTAGCTGCCTCCTTAGGAGCTTTGGGATATTGCAAAATTTCCAGCTCCTTTGCTCTGGGCTCTGTTTCAGGAGCCACAGTAATGGAGAGACCCCGAGCCACCTCCCTGATGAAATCCTGGAAGGAGATATCCTCTGGAGAAGACATCCTACGTTTAGGGGAGGAGGGCTCCTCTGGAAGACGTGCTCCGGTATCGACAGAACTATCAGAATCCTCAGATTTCTCTGAGGACTCGAAGTACCTTCTGTCCGGATGCTCCTGTAGAGCCCGATACCCATAACGACTGAAGTCGGTACTGGGGGGAATCGGTACCAGAGGGCATCGGGTGACTGGGTGCCGGCAATGCAGACACCGATGTCAATGCTATTGGTACCGATACCGATACCGGTGTCGGTGCCGGTACCGGCTGAATTGTCTGACGCGGTTCCGAGGGTGTCGATGCCGCAAGGAGAGCCGCCAGACTGCGTTCAATAGCCAGGAACCTCTGGTCTATTGACGCTGCCGATGCCTGGATGTCGGTACCGGAGAAGACAGCCGGTACCCCAGAGCATGGCACCAGTAGTTCTGCCGAGGTCGAGGCCTCGAGAATGTCCTGAAGCCCCAATAGTGCTTTGGAAGCCGAAGCCTCCCGCCGGGGCAATTTTGCCGGTGCATAATCCTCAAGGGCAATGCCAGGGGCATCTCGGTGCTTAGAGGGAGATCTACCCTTTGAGGACCGGCTAGACTTATGTTTAGTTACCTGAGATCCACGGGAGGAAGAGGAAGCCCTGGAAGACGTCGATGCCACCGAAGCTGCATCAGAGGGAAACAGGGTACTGAGCTTAGCAGCTAGGTTCTGCCGACCTCTTTTAGACATCATGGCACAGGACATACAATCCATAATGGAGTGGTCAGGACCTAAACATTTCAGACACCATTCATGGGTGTCGGTGACGGAGATGGTACCGCCACACTTGGTGTACTTTTTGAAACCTGAAGCAGGTTTCTCCATTATAGGAAAAACGTTTTGGGCCTAAGGCCCAAAATGGCACGTGCACATGGGAAAAACGGGAAAAATACTAAATATATATATATTTCTTTTTTCTTTTTCTTTTTTTAAACAGAAATAAAGAAAGGAAAACCGGCGGTACCGGTAAAGCGTCGAGGAAGGCAGACGCGACCACAAAAAAAGAAAGTAAAAGGGAAGAATTTTCTGCGGTGACTGGAACAACGACCTGCTGGCTCTGCGGAAAACGAAAAACTGGAGAGAGGCAGTTGGGAAAGGCGGGAAGGCAGCACGCAGGTGCTGTGGGATGCTCCCAAAAGCTTTCTAATTGGACGCTGGGGAGCGTTCCCGCGCAGGCTCTGTTGGTACCGACAATACCCATATGTGAAGACTACATTCCTGCTTGTTCCTGGAGATAACATTTAACATTAGTCTAAAATTGGTAGGTGTAGGGATACATTGTAAACGTTAGGGTAGTCATGGGGTGAATAAGAGCAGTAAACTTGGGAGGATTGGAGGGGAATAGTAATGGAGGAATCGGCTGATGATTAGCTATGTGATGTCATCTGAGAAGCAGTCTTTGACTATATGGGTTTTGAGGGCTTTTTTGAAAGTTGTCCTTTGTGGTCCGAAGTTTTTCAGGGATAGAGGTCCATAAGGAAGGAGCAAATAGGGAGAAGGATCTTTTTGATGTGGTGGTGCTGGTTTTAGTGTAGTGCATATTGCTGGTATGCTTAACATATTCTGTAAGCCAGTTTGTCTCTTTCTGTTGTCAGGAATCTTGAAATAATGATTGCAAGTGTGGTGAAGATAGGTTATTGAGGATTTTGAAGATTGTGAGGATAGATTTGTATTTTATATGTTGAATTATTGGTAGCCAGTGCAGAAGTTTGAGCAGGGGGATTATGTGTTATGTTCTGTTTGTGTTGCAGAGATCGGGAGAGCAGCGGCAGCCATCGGAGGCTCTGAGCATGTGCCCCTCCTCACCATCGGAGCAGGCTAATCAGCGTGGGGAATCAACTGCCTTTAACTGCCAGCACAGCAGCGAGATCGGGAGAGCAGCGGCAGCCATCGGAGGCTCTGAGCATGTGTCCCTCCTCACCATCGGAGCAGGCCAATCAGCGTGGGTACCAACTGCCTTTAACTGCCAGCACAGGAGCGCACCTGGCGGGCCCGCACCTGAGGCCCCTTTGGCGTGGCCCTTAGGCGTAAGACCGTGTGGGACCGAGGAAACGGCTGCGCTATTTTGGTTCATTCTACCGGTATGTGTATGTAGTTAAATGTATTGTAATGTATGTATTGTGTTTCCCTGAGTTATGTATTTCCTGATTCCATCACTTTGATGTAACTATAAAGTGGTATATGTTTCCTTTACCTTTGTACTGTGTTTACCGCTTTGATTGAAGGATAAAGCGGGATACAAAACTGCCTAAATAAATAAATAAAATAAATAAATAAATCTTGCTGCAGCGTTGAGAGCAAGTTGGAGTGGGTGGATGGATGTTTTTGGTAGGCCGTGGAAGACGATGATACAATAGTCAATGTGTGGAAAGACTGTTGCTTGGAGGACCGATTGAAAGTTATGTTGGGTTAGGAGAGGTTTGAGGTGTTGGATTGTCTTGAGTTTGAAGTAGATGCTCTTTGTGATGTTCCTTATGTGTCCTGTGAAGGACAGGCATTGATCTATGGTGACTCCTAGACAGTGTACTCCTTGTTCGACTTGGATCTGGGTCCCATTAAGGTTTATGGTGCTTGATGGTTTAAAGCTGATGTGTCTGGTGATGTAAAGGGCTTCAATTTTCTTGAGGCTTATAGCCAGGTTGCGGTTTGTGAGACATTTTCAGACAGAGGAGAAGCATTGTGTTATGGAGGTGAAATCTGGGTTGTTTGTGTTGATGGGTGTGTAAATCATAACATCATCAGCATAGATGTAGTACAGGATGTTGAATGCTTTTATGACTGTACATATTGGTTGGAGAAAGATGTTGAATATTAATGAGGAGAGGATGAAGCCTTGAGAGACTCCTTGGGTTTGAGTGTATTGGGCAGATTTGGTGGAGCCTGTTCTTTCTTTGATTTGTCGGTCGGTTAGGTAAGATTTGAACAAGGAGAGAGGAGCGGCTCTTAGTCCAATTGCTTGTAGTCTCTGGATGATCAGGTTGTGTGGTATAGAATAAAATGCTGCTTTTATGTCTAGGAATATGAGTATAAAGCCTGCGTTGGGTTTGCCTGTGCTCCTGATGAGGTTGCCAAGTATAACAATCAGAGATTCCACTCCATGGTGAGGTCTAAATCCATACTGTTGATGGTCGAGTGGAAAGTGTGTTTCTATATGATTTTGAAGATGATAGACATTTTTTCCTAGTATCTTAGCCATGAAGGGAAGGCTGGCTATAGGACTGTAGGAAGTTGGTTGATTGATGTTGTTAGATGTCCCCTTTCTTACTGAGCAAGAGTAAATTAGACTTACCTGCTAATTGTTGTTCCTTGAGGAACTCTAGTCCAGTCCCGGAAAGATAGAGTTGTCAACCTCCACCAGCAGCTTTGGAGACTGAAAGATGTCATCGTCGTGATGTCACTGGTACAAATAGGCTCGCTCCGCCCCCTTTCACCAGCACCTATTGACAAAGCAGACTCAGCAGAGCAACAAATAAGTAGTTATTTCAAAAACCTATACAAAACAATTATGTACAGATAGAGATATCTCTAAGAAAAGGATAGAGCCAGGGCGCGCCCTATAACGGACGTGGAACGGAAGGGCGGAAGCCCGGTTCCTCTGCGCCCCAGCCGCCTGCCGCCAACACCACAGAGATCCCCTCTGAGAGCGCTTCCCATCTCTGCTACCCCCAGAGCGCCCTGAAAGTGTAGTGGGTACGGAAATATATTCACGGGACCAAGTGTTCCGTTTGGTTGTTTTCTTCTTTCCGTTTTTTGTTTTTTTTTTTTGAAAACTGCACGGGTTCACCAGCTGTCAATCTCACTCTCCCCCGCCTGTGGACACTTCAGGCTGGCTAACACCCACTGAACGGGAGGGATCCGGGACTGGACTAGAGTTCCTCAAGGAACAACAATTAGCAGGTAAATCTAATTTACTCTTCCTTAGCGTCCCTCTAGTCCAGTCCCGGAAAGATAAGAGGATGTAACAAAGCATCAAATCTCAACGGGAGGGGCCTGAGATCCCAGCCTGAAGGACGGCTGATCCAAAACAACTATCCCTGCGCGCCTGCCCATCCAAGCGATAATGCCGAGCAAAAGAATGTAACGAGGACCAGGTCGCCGCCCTACAAATATCCGCCGCTGGCACTAGGCTAACTTCCGCCCACGAGGCTGCCTGCGCTCTCGTGGAATGCGCACGCAACCCTACCGGCACCGCTCTGCCTCTCAAAATGTAGGCCGAAGCAATCGCCTCCTTCAGCCACCGAGAAATGGAAGACTTCGCCGCCGCCTCGCCCTTCCGCGGGCCTCCGAATGCGACAAAAAGCCTGTCCGACTTCCGAAACGACGCCGTACGACCAAGATACTTCTTGAGCACTCTCCGCACATCCAACCGGTGCAAACGTCCACCTGCGTGAGCTCCCTGCTCCGCGGAAAACACCGGGAGCGACACCAATTGATTAACATGAAAAGCGGACACCACCTTTGGCAAAAAGGCGGGTACTGTACGCAAGACCACCTTGTTCGCAGAGAAAGTCAAAAAAGGCTCCCGGCAAGAGAGCGCCTGCAGCTTGGAAATCCTCCTGGCCGAACATATCGCCACGAGAAACACCGTCTTGAGCGTCAAATCCTTGAGTGAAGCCCGTCCTAATGGCTCCAAGGGTTCCCCAACCAAGACGTTCAGGACCAAATTAAGATCCCACGGAGGAAGAACAGTCCGCCTTGGCGGTCTGAGCAACAACACCGCTTGCAAGAACCGACGAATATCGCCATGCGCTGCGATCACCTGACCTTGAATCTTTCCCCGAAAACAGGAGAGAGCCGCCAACTGCACCCGCAAGGAGCTGGCCGAAAGGCCCTTATCCAATCCAGCCTGCAAAAAGGAAAGAACATTGGACACCGAAGCTCGTAAGGGGTTGAGAGAGAGATCGGAACACCAGCTCTCAAAGACACGCCAAACTCGGATATAAGCCAGGGAAGTCGACCTCCGACGCGACCGCAGGAGAGTGTCTATAACCGCCGCCAAGTAACCGCGGGCCGTCAACCGCGCCCGCTCAAGAGCCAAGCCGTAAGCGAGAACCGACCCACCTGAGGCATGCGCAAGGGACCCTGAAGCAACAGGTCCTCCCGAAGAGGCAACTTCCACGGAACGTCGACCAACAGACGAACCAAGTCTGCATACCATGGTCTCCTCGGCCAATCGGGCGCTATCCGGACCACCTGGCCCTTGTGCCGCTCGATGCGCTGAACCACCTTGCCAATTAGCGCCCAGGGAGGGAAGACATACAGCAGACCCTCCACCGGCCACTGCTGCGCCAAGGCATCCAGGCCCTCCGCCATCCACTCTTTCCGCCTGCTGAAGAATCTCTCCACCTTTGCCGACCGCAAGGTCGCAATGAGATCCATCACCGGAAGCCCCCAACGACGCACAATCATCTCGAAAACGTCCGGGTGCAGAGCCCACTCCCCCGGATCCACGCGGCACCGACTCAGATAATCCGCCTCGACGTTGGCGACTCCGGCGACGTGCTGAGCCGACAGGGCCAGCAAATTCCGTTCCGCCCAAGCCAGCAGCACACTCGCCTCTTCCCCTAGGGCCGCACTGCCCGTGCCGCCTTGCCGATTTATATACGCCACCGTGGTCGCGTTGTCCGATAGCACGCGAACCGCCGCTTGCCGCAGTTTCTGCTGAAAAGCCAGCAGAGCCTGAAAGACTGCGCGCATTTCCAGACGGTTTATGGACCATAGTCGTTCCTCCTTTGCCCACGTTCCTTGCGCAAACGAGCCTTCGAGATGAGCCCCCCATCCCGCGAGACTCACATCCGTCGTGAGCAACCGCCAGCACGGAGGCTCCAGGGGGACGCCCTGCGTCAGGCTCTCGGGATGCAACCACCAAAGAAGGCTGCCCTTCACCGCCGCCGGACAGGGCAGACACTGCGACAACGCATCCCTCTGATGAGACCAGCGCCTGAGGAGAGCACTCTGCAAAGGCCACATATGAGCTCTGGCCCACAACACTAAGTCTATTGTAGCCGCCATGGTCCCCAGTAACTGCAGGTACTGCCAAGCCGTCGGCGCCCGAAGCCCCAGAAACCGACGCACCAGGTCGCGCAAGGCCTGCGCCCTTGAGCTGGGAAGAAAGACCCGTCCTTGTCGAGTCTCGAATCGCGCCCCCAGGTACTCCAGGCTCTGCGAGGGGGACAGCTGACTCTTCGCCTCGTTCACTACCCAACTGAGGCTCTCCAAGAACTCCACCACACGAGTGGTGGCCACCACGCTTTCCTCCCTGGACTTTGCCCGAATCAACCAGTCGTCCAGGTACGGGTGCACCAGGATCCCTTCTCTGCGCAGCGCGGCCGCTACAACTACCATAATCTTTGTGAATGTCCGAGGAGCCGTCGCCAGACCAAAAGGCAACGCCCGGAACTGAAAGTGTCCCATCGGTACCGCAAATCGCAGAAAACGTTGATGCTCCCTCCGCACGGGAATGTGAAGATAAGCCTCCGTCAGATCCAAGGACGTAAGAAATTCGCCCGCGCGAACGGCCGCAATGATGGAGCGCAAGGTCTCCATGCGGAAGTGGGACACTCGGAGACAACGATTCACCCTCTTGAGATCGAGAATTGGCCGAAACGTATCTCCCTTTTTGGGGACCACGAAATAAATGGAGTATCGTCCTGCGCCGCACTGGTCGATCGGAACGGGTACGACTGCCCCGAGTCGTTGGAGACGGCCCAAGGTGTCCGCAACCGCTCGGCGCTTCCGAGGCGCCTTGCAGGGGGAAAGAACAAAGGAATCTCGCACTGGATGCTGAAACTCCAGGGCATAGCCTTCCCGAATGACTTCTAAGACCCACCGGTCTGATGTAATCTGGACCCAGGCAGGGTAGAACTCCCGCAACCTGCCTCCCACGGGCACCTCCACTACCTGGGCCCGCCTCATCTCATTGTGATTTCTTGTTCGCACCGGAAGACTGGTAGGGACCAAAACCCCTGCCTGCCCCCCGAAACCCTCGAAAGGACTGACTCCGCGCTGGAAACCTGCTCCGCTGCGATTGTTGAAAGCGAGATGTGCGAAACTTACGAAAATCCCTCGAGAGGCCCGAGTCTGTTTCGGTCTATCCTCAGGGAGACGTCCCCCTTTGGACTCCCCGAGGTCCTTAACCAACTTCTCAAGATCCTCTCCAAAGAGGAGCTTGCCCCGGAAGGGAAGCTTACTGAGCCGAGCTTTGGACGAACTATCCGCCGACCAGTTTCGGAGCCACAAAGAACGGCGAGCTGCGACTACCGAAGCCATACATTTTAGCTAGGCCACGAATTAGATCATAATGAACATCGGATAGGTACGCCGTGCCAGACTCCAGCCGAGACGTATCTGCCATCTGGTCGTCTGAGAGGGAGCCCTGAAGACGTTGAGACCAGCGTAAACAGCCTCTCGCCACCCACGCCCCCGCTATGGAGGCCTGCAGGGAAAGGGCACTCATGTCGAACACCTGCTTCAGCAAGGTATCCAACCTCCTATCCTGGCCATCCTTCAATGCTGCCGCTCCTTCCACCGGAATGGTGGTCTTCTTCGTGACAGCCGCCACCGCGGCATCAACCGTTGGAGACCGAAAAATCAACTTATCCTGTTCCGAGAGCGGGTACAAGCGGTCCAAAGCCCTGGTCCCCCGCAACGCCGACTCCGGCGCGTCCCATTCCTCCTGAATCATATTCCGAAAGACTCTATGGATAGGGAACACCCGCTGCGAGGTGCGCACAGCCTGCAACAGTGGATCCTCCAACGCCTCTTCTGAGGGAGCGGACCCCACGGGCATATTTAAAACTTTTAGGGTCTCGGAAATCAAAGCAGGAAGCTCCTCTCGCCGAAAAACACGGACCACCCTGCTCTGTTGCTCCTCCTCTAACAACTCACCATCTTCCAAGTCTTCGTCCGAGACCTCCTCATCAAGGTCCGGCATCTCCAGGTCCCCCTCTAGATGGGCAGGCGACTGCGGGTCCAAATCGTCCCGTCGCCTTTTGGGTAGCGCCATCTCCCCTTCCTGAAGAATGGCAGCCCGACTCCGTTTCCTGCTAGAAGGACCGGGAGACCGAACCCCCCTGTCCGTCTGCAGCAAGGCAAACGCCTTCTGCATCAAGGAGAGGAATTTGGAAGGGAGACCTGGAATCCCAGAGCCCTGGGACCCTTCTGGCACCAAGGGAACACTGGAAGGCGGAGGATGGACCCGCTACCGGTTCCGAAGCAGGCAAGGAAGGAGGGTCAGAACCCCTGCCATCCTGAGAAGCCGTCGTGTGGTCCTGAGAACCTTCCCCCAAGGACTCCTCCATGCCCATGGCCTCTAAAGAGCATGCTTTGCAAACGCCAGTATCCAAAAGCTCCCCACGCCGCACCCCACAGACTAGGCAGCGTGGTTTGGCAGGCATGGTAAGTAACAGCGCTTCAATGCCAGTAAAAGAGCCTTGCACAGCTACAAGAGAAGCTCTAATTTAAACGCGTTTTTTTTTTTGTTTTTTTTTTTTTTTACTTTTTGGCAGTGATCAATCAAGCAAGATGTAACTAGCTGCCCCCTAACCACCGTTTTTCAAAACGAAGCTTCTAAACCCGAAAAAATTAACTTTGAAAATCGAAAATTCAAAATTCAAAATGGCCGCCGCAACGTTTTCGGCGCGAAAAATCACGCGGCTAGGCCTCCCTGACTCCTAAGGAGCTGCCAAAACACCTCACCTAACCCCCAAATACCCTCCCCAGGTAAACCCCAAAGTCCAGAGTACTCACCAGACCTCGGGAGAGAGAGAAGAAGGGCAGCGCTGGACCCCTCAGGAGCACAGCATTCAAAGCGGCATCAGCTCCTGGAGAGACTTTAAATCCTGTGGTAATAACCACTGCCTGCTGCTGTGAGTCTCTATAGCCTTCTACCTGCTCCTCACCCTTCCAAGTGGGTTCGGGAACAGGGAGGCAGAGGCAGGCACACTCCTGTGCTACTGCAATGCTCGTTTCAGTGCTGGGGCAGTGAGGGGAGATGGGGGGGGGGGGAGGGTTAGGGAGCAGAGAAAAGAGAAACAGCCTCAGCAGAACAGATCTCTGTAGCAGCAGCAGGCACCTAATCAAGCAAGAAAAGCTAAATTTAAAACAAAGAATGAACTAAAGAAAAAATTAAGCTCTGCTTATTTGTCCCTCTGAGCCCAGTCCTGGGCTCAGAACCTCCAAGCTGCTTGGAGACTGAAAGTACTGGTGAAAGGGGGCGGAGCGAGCCTATTTGTACCAGTGACATCACGACGATGACATCTTTCAGTCTCCAAAGCTGCTGGTGGAGGTTGACAACTCTATCTTTCCGGGACTGGACTAGAGGGACGCTAAGGAAATGGAGGCTATTTTTAGTTCTGGTGGTATGTATCCTTGCTGCAGAGATAGTTGGGTGATTTTGAGTATTGTTGGGTTGAGTTCTTGTCTTGCAAGTCTGACCCCACTGACTGGCCATGGGTCAAGTAGGGAGGTGGTTGTGCTGATACTGGCGATGACTTTATCTAGGTAGTCAGCTGTGATTTTTGTGAATAAGTTCATATGCTCTGACCCGAATTGAGGAGTTGTGCTGGTGAGTGTGTTCATGTTGTTGTGAGATGAAATTAGGGTCTGAAAGTGATCTGCTAGCATTTGTGAGGTTAAGATGGAGCTTTCTGTTTGTTGCGTTGTGTCTTTGGTTAGTGATCTGACTACTTCGAAGCGCTCACAGGGGTAATTAAGCGAGCTTTGGATCAACTTTGTCTTTTTTTTCCCTTGTGTTGTAGTTGCTTGGTATTCTTGAAGCTTGAGCTTGTATGTGTTTAGGCTGTCTGTTGATCTAGTGTTTCTCCATTTTCTCTCTGCGATTCGGAGGGTGCATTTCATGTCCTTTAGCTGGGGTGTGTACCAAAAAGCTGTTTTTTGTCTTGTGCGGTGATTAGAGGAGAGTGATCTCGTTGCTGCTTCAGCTATGGTTTTGTTCCAGTTTTGTATGATGGAGTTGATGTCCTCAGGAATGTCAAAGTTTCGGTATGATATTTGTAAAGATGACTTTTTAAATTTAGTTTATGGAACCTGCATGAGGTGGGTTCTGTGGTGCGTTTGTGCTCTCGCCTGTTGTGCGGTGGGTTAATCATGATCATCTTGTGGTCTGACCAGGGAACATCGCTGGTGATGGGGGTTGTTATGGGGTATTTGAGGATGTTTTGTAGCATGAAAATCATGTCAAGGGTATTGCCTTTGTTGTGAGTGGGTAGATTGATGATTTGAACATAGTCCTTGGATTCCATAGCTTCTTGGAAGGCTTGCTTTGTTTGCTGCTGTGGATGTGAGGTTGAGGTCACCTAGGAGTATGAGATAGTTTGAATGTGAGTTATGATTGCATATCGTTTCTAGTATTGTGTCAAGTTGGTCAGGGCCTGCATTGGGAGATCTGTAGGCAAGGAGGATGGCTATCTTGCCATTTGTTATAGTCAGAGTGTCTAGACCTTTGTCAGATGTTTTGGTGAGGGTGTGGAAGTTCAGGTTTTTTCGTGTTAGGGTGCACATGCCGCCACCGCGATGTTGAGTCCTTGAAGAGCCGAATAGATGGTAGTCATTTGCTATGATTCTTGGTTCTGTCTAAGCAGAAAGCCAGTGCCCGCTTGCAGTCTAAAGTGTGTAGCGCTGCTTAAGCCCTAGAGGCATGCGGTCTGGGGACCGGCAGTATCACCAGTTGGTTGAGGTGAAAGAGTGAGACCACCTTTGGGAGAAAGTGTGGGTGAGTACGGAGAACCACCTTGTCATGGTGGAACCAGGTGTATGGAGGATCCGAAACTAAAGCCTGTAGTTCGCTAATGCGGTCAGCTAAGGTAAAGGCAATGAGGAAGATTACCTTCCAAGAGAAGAATTTTAAAGAAGCAGTGGCTAAAGGCTTAAAAGAAGGCTTTAGAAAGTATGCAAGGACCATCTTGAGGTCTGAGGCCACCAGTGGTTTGATCGATGGCTTGGACAGCAGAGACCCCACATAAATCATTGCATCCATGGGTGCGAAGAAATAGGATGCCTGTCCGCTGGCCTATGATAGGCTGAGATAGCACTCAGATGAACTCAGACTGAGTTAGTCTCGAGACCTGCTGAGGACAAGTGGAGGAGATATTGTAAAAGAAAGTCCACAGGGCAGACAGAAGGGTCAATATGCTTCGGGGTACATCAGAGAGTGAACCTTCGCCATTTGAAGGCATAAGAGCATCTGGTAGACAGCTTGCGAGATGCAAGTGAGATGTCCTTGACCTGTTTGGAAGGTCAAGGTCAGCAAAGATTATGCTTTCAGCAGCCACACCGTGAGACGGAGGGCCTGTGGATTGGGATAGAGAAGTGTCCCAGGATCCTGGGAGAGGAGGTTGGGTGCATGTCCCAGGCTGAGAGGTGGAGTCTGCGCCAGACGAGTCAGCAGAGGGAACCAGAGCTGATTGGGCCAGCAAGGAGCTATTAGAATCATGGAGCCCCTGTTGGCCTGCAGCTTGAACAGGGTCTTGGGTATTAAGGGGATGGGTGGGAATGCATAAAGTAGGCCCTTTCCCAATGAAGAAGGAAAGCATCTGTTGCCTGGCTGCACCAGAAGGAAAGCCTCAAGCAAAACAGTAGAAGTTGTGCATTCTCCTGGGTGGTGAACAGATCTATTCTGGGGGTCTCCCACATGTGGAAGATCCAAGATATTGTTTCCTGATTTAAAGTCCATTTCTGTGGACATAGGGTATGGTTGAATTTGGCCACAAGCAGACTGAGTTTGCCTGGGAGATACACCGCCCTGAGATGGATGCGGTGTGCAATGGAGAAGAACCAGAGGCAAAGGGCTTCCTGGTAGAGGGGATAGGAACTCATTCCCCCCTGCTTGTTCACATAGAACCTGGTCACCTAGTTGTCTGTTTGGACTAAGACCTTCTTTGCCCGAAAGCTGGGGTTGAAAAACCCGAAGGGCATTCGTGAGAGCATGTAGCTCCAGGAGGCTGATCTGCAACTGAGATTCCTGTGGTATTCACTGCCCCTTTGTGATGAGATTGTCAAGATGTGCTCCCCACCCGAGTTTGGAAGTATCCGTTGTCAAGATGCATTGAGGTGGAGGCATCTGAAAAGGTGACTCTCCGAGTAGGTTTTGAGGGGAGCACAACCACTGAAGGGAGTTGACAAGTGAAGGGGTGATGCAGATGTTGTCTGAGAGACGCCCGGTTGCTTGGGTCCATTGAGACGACAGAATCCATATTGGCCTTGCCACATGTGTAGGCGGGCATAGGGGATGACAAGGACTGTAGAGGTCAGGTGCCCCAGAAGACACAGCATATCTCAAGCTGTCACGGCACTGACACCCCTTATGCTGTTGGCTAGTTAGATGAGGCAGGTAGAGCGATCCTGTGGAAGGAACGTTTGTGCCTGATGAGTGTCCAGAAGTGCTCCAATGAATTAGAGCTGCTGGGAAGGGACCAGATGTGATTTTTGGAAGTTTAAGACAAATCTGAAATCTTGGAGCACAGTGATAGTGCGATGAAGAGATAGTTTTACCTCTTGTGGGGATTCTCCCCTAATTAGCCAGTCGTCTAAGTAGGGGAAGACGAAGATCCCCAAAGTACAAAGGTAGCAGCAATCACTGCCATGCATTTTGTGAACACTCAAGATGCGGAGGCTAACCTGAAGGGGAGCACCCAGAATTGGTAGTGGATTTGCTGGAACCAAACATGCAGGTATTGTCTGTGTTGAGGGTGGATCAGCAAATGTGCGTAAGCCTCTGAGGTCTAGAGAACATAACCAGTTATTCCTCTGAAGGTAAGTGTACCAAGGGAAATCATTTTGAATTTTTCTCGAATGAGGAATTTTTTTAGGTTCCTTATATCTAGAATGGGTCTGAACCCTCCTGTCTTCTTGGGGATAACATAAGAACATAAGATATGCCATACTGGGTCAGACCAAGGTCCATCAAGCCCACTATCCTGTTTCCAACAGTGGCCAATCTAGGTCATATGTACCTAGCAGTTTCTCCAAAAGATACAGGTTCCACAATGCTTGTACTGGGTCAAGCATCGATATCCTGGGTCCCTTCTTAATAATGGTTTATGGACCTTTCCTCCAGGAACTTGTCCAAACCTTTTTTAAACCAAGCTACACTAAGAAAGTAAGGATAGCAGCCCCTGCCCTCATGGGTGGGTGGAGCTCTTTCTACATCCCCCCCTGAGCTAACAAGTTGGACATCTCAACTGATAAGAGATTTGTCTGCAAGATAATCCCTTGTGGAGTTGGTGGGGGGCAAGTTTTCAAAATGAAGCAGATAGTCCCTTTGGGCAATGTTGAGAGTCCACTGCTCTGATGTGCCACCTGTGGGCATAGGAACAGAGTCTGCCTGCTATATGTAGGAGTGGGGGACCCTGCAGAGGCAGAGTAGCTATGCTCTCTAGGAAAGAGTCAAAAACCCGGTGCTGGCTGTGGCTGTGCAGCTCGTTGTGGCTTAGGCATCTTAGGCTTTTTGGGCTGGCAAGGGCCCTGCTGTCATTGCAGTTGCTGCTGAGGATGATAAGCAGCTAAAGGTGGATAAAAAGGATAATATCTCTTCTTCTTAGGATAGAAAGACTTCTTTGTATTAGTTTTTCTCCTAGAGGGAACTGACGTCTTTCTGGATAGGCGTTTGATAGTGAGATCATCTGTCTCAATCTCACTGGCCTTCTCCCTCCAACCCTCTCCAAAAAGGTTCTCTCCAGAGCAGGGGATATTTGCCAATTTATTTTGAATTCACTCCTCAAGATCAGATGCCTATGGTCAGGCCATTCTACGAGCACCGATACAGACTGCTGAAGCTCTGCTGGATGACTCAAAGGTATCGAAAGATGCCCTTGTAAGAAATTTGGATGTATTCTGATTTTTCCTGATTAAGGCCTGGAATCTTCACACTTGTTATCAGGAAGAACAGGTGCAAGGTTCTCCAGATATCTGGAGATATCCTTGAGATATATGCCCATATAAAGCATGTAGTAAATAATCTTAGAAGTGAGCATGCATGCCAGAAAACAGACAACCAAAAGCATCGAGAGTTCTGGAGTCCTTGCCGGGAGGCATAGAAGAAGAATGATTCTTAGAACTCTTGATCCGCTGCATTGCCAATTCCACCACCATAGTGTGGTGTGGAAGTTAAGGTTTTTGGAAGCTAGGGTATGGTGGAACTCGGTACATAGTATCAAGTCGTTTACTGATAGGTGGAACCGTTAGCGAGATCTCACACATATGTAGCATTAGATCCTGCAGGATACGATGCACCAAGGGGTATTGGAGAATTTCCAATTCCTCTACCCTTGGTTCCGTCTTCAATGCCACAGTAATCTGCAGGCCATGTCCCAAATGAAGTCTTGAAAAGACATGTCCTCTGGTGGGGACCGATGCTGCTCATAAGGAGGAGATGGATCGGAAAGGAGATCTCAGGTTACCCTAGAATCCTCCAATGCATCCTCAGAATCAGAGGTAGAGTCCAATTCAGACAAAAAAATCAAAGTATCAATGGTCTCATGTTGACGTCAAAGCTCGATGCAGATACCAATGATCGATTGGTACGGCATCGGGAACCTGTTGTGTACCAACAAGGTGAAATTAGACTTACCTGCTAATTGTTGTTCCTTTAGGAACTCTAGTCCAGTCCCGGTACCATAGAGTTGTCAACCTCCACCAGCAGCTTTGGAGACTGAAAAATGACATCGCTTTGATGTCACTGGTATAAATGGGCAAAGACCGCCCCCTTCCACCAGTATCTATTGACAAAGCAGACTGAGCAGAGCAACAAATAAGTAGCTAAACAAGGAACCAAACCAGTCAATTAAGAAAACAACGCGCATCTTCTCCAATTGTTTCTTTTTTTTTTTTCCTTCTTTCTTCTCTTTTTTTTTTTTTCATCTACATGGACAGGAGAAGACACTGTCCCCTGGGGATTCCTACCCCCCCGAGCAACCGAAGTTCTGCTGCGAAAGGACTCCCACTATGCCGCCACTGAAAGACCACACAGGAGCCCTGCATCCAAAACCATCCTCCCTAACCTTCAGGCTGAACACCCCCCTAATAACCTGGGAGGGATCCGGGACTGGACTAGAGTTCCTACAGGAACAACAATTAGCAGGTAAGTCTAATTTCACCTTCCTTTACGTCCCTCTAGTCCAGTCCCGGTACCATAGAGGATGTAACAGAGCAGTGAATCTCAACGGGAGGGACCAGCCAGCCCAGCCTGAAGTACCGCTGAGCCAAAGCGCCCATCCCCCGCTTCCTGTACATCCAGCCTATAGTGCTGCGCAAAGGAATGTCACGACGACCAAGTCGCCGCCCTGCAAATGTCCGCCGCCGGCACCAAACCAAACTCCGCCCAAGACGCCACGTGCGCCCTAGTCGAATGAGCTCTGAGACCCTCCGGAATCGGTTTACCCCTGAGCAGGTATGCCAACGCTATGGCCTCCTTCAACCACCACGAAATGGACGCCTTAGTCACTGCCTCCCCCTTCCGAGGCCCCCCAAAGGACACAAACAGCCTATCCAACTTCCGGAAGGGAGCCGTCCCGCGGAGGTATCGTTTCAGCGTGCGACAAACATCCAGAAGGTGCAGCTTGCTCCCGAACCATCCTTCTGTGCCTTGGAAAATACCAGTAATGAAACCACCTGGTTAAGATGAAACATGGAGACCACCTTTGGCAAGAACGCAGGCACCGTCCGCAAAACCACCTTGTGATTAAAGAAGGACAAATAAGGTTCCTTACAGGATAACGCCTGCAACTCGGAAATCCGCCTCGCGGAGCAAATGGCCACCATAAAAACCGTCTTCAACGTCAGATCCTTGAGCGACGCCCTGCCTAGCGGCTCAAAGGGTGCTCTGATTAAGGCCTCCAGCACCACGTTCAGATCCCACACAGGAACCGAGGCCCGCCTAGGCGGTCGCATAAGGAGCACCGCGCACAGAAACCTCCGTACATCGCCATGAGCCCCTAACGACTGACCCTGCACCTTTCCTCGATAACAAGAGATCGCTGCCAACTACACCCGTAAGGAACTAGCCGAGAGACCCTTATCCACTCCGGCCTGCAAGAAGGAAAGAACCTGCGACACCGATGCTCCCAATGGTCGCAGGTTCCGCTCCACGCACCAGGCTTCAAAAATGCGCCAAACTCGAATGTACGCCAAGGAAGTAGAGCGTCTCCGCACCTTCAGCAAGGTAGAAATAACCGCAGCGGAGTACCCTTTGGCTGTCATCCTAGTCCTTTCAAGAGCCATGCTGTAAGCGAGAATCAATGTACCTGGGGCATGCGCAACGGACCCTGCTGCAAAACGTCCTCTCAACACGGGAGCAGCCACGGACTGTCCACCAACAGCCATATTAAATCCGCGTACCACGGTCTCCTGGGCCAGTCAGGCGCTATCAGAACCACTAGGCCCCGATGCCTCTCTATACGCTGAATCACCCGCCCTACGAGAGACCAAGGCGAGAACACACAAAGGAGACCCTCTTCCGGCCAACACTGAGCCAACGCATCGAGACCCTCCGACATGCGCTCTCTTCGTCTGCTGAAAAACCGTTCCACTTGGGCCGACTCAAAGGTTGCCATCAGATCCATGAGAGGGACTCCCCAATGCCTCACTAAAAGCGTGAAGACGTCTGGATGAAGCACCCACTCTCCTGGATCCACTCTACGTCGACTGAGGAAATCCGCCTCGACATTGTCCACTCCGGCCACGTGCTGTGCCGACAGACCCGATAGGTTCTGTTCGGCCCAACTTAAAAGAAGACTGGCCTCCGCTTCCAGCGCCACACTGCCCGTGCCACCTTGCTGATTGATGTATGCCACGGTCGCCGCATTGTCGGATAACACCCGCACCGCCGCCTGCCGCAGGCTTCTCCAAAACCTCCGCAGGGCCAGCAACACCGCTCTCATTTCCAACCTGTTGATTGCCCATCCTTTCTCCTCCAGCGACCATAGCCCCTGAGCAAAGCCCCCCTCGCAATGCGCTCCCCAGCCTAGAAGACTGGCATCCGTCGTCACCAGCCGCCAGGAAGGAGGCTCCAGTGGAACCCCCGCTTCCAAATTCTCCGCTCGCAACCACCAGAGCAGGTCCTGACGCACTTCCAGGGGGCAAACAAGGCGCTGAGACAATGCATCCCGCTGATGAGACCAATGCCGGAGTAGGGAGCTCTGCCGCTGCCTCATATGAAAGCAGGCCCATGGCACCACCTCGATCGTGGCCGCCATTGTTCCGAGCACCTGCAGGTACTGCCACGCTGTCGGCGCCGGCCATGACAGAAACTTTCTCACCAACGTCCACAACTTCTGCGCCCGGAAGACCGGAAGAAATACCGCTGCTCGATCCGTCTCGAAACGCGCCCCTAAGTACTCCAGGGACTGCGAGGGCACTAACCGGCTCTTGGCAAAGTTGATCACACAACCCAGGCTCTCCAACACTTGCACTACTCGAGCCGTGGCCGCGGCACTCTCTTCCCTTGACTTCGCTCGAATCAACCAATCGTCCAAGTACGGATGCACCAGCACTCCCTCCTTGTGGAGAGCCGCTGCCACGACCACCATGATCTTGGTGAACGTTCGGGGCGCCGTCGCCAAACCGAAAGGCATAGCCTGAAACTGAAAATGCCCCATGGGCACCGCAAAGCGCAGAAAACGCTGATGCTCCCGTCGAACGGGGATATGGAGGTAAGCTTCCGTGAGGTCCAACGACATCAGGAACTCCCCTGCCCTGACCGCCGTAATCACTGAATGCAACGTCTCCATCCGGAAGTGAGTTATGCGAAGACACCGATTTACCCTCTTTAAATCCAGAATGGGGCGAAAGGACCCTTCCTTTTTGGGCACTACAAAATAAATCGATTATCGACCGCACCCGCACTCTTCTGACGGAACGGGCACCACTGCCTCGAGATGCAGTAGACGCTGCAAGGTTTCCGAGACCGCCGGCCGCTTTAGTGGAGACCGGCACGGCAACTGGACAAAGGAGTCTAACACGGGCCGATGGAGCTCTAAAGCGTAACCCCCTCACACGACCTCCAACACCCACTTGTCTGAGGTAATTTGGGCCCAGGCAGGGTAAAAGTCCCGCAATTGTCCTCCCACGGGCACCACTGCTACCTGGGCCCGCTGTATCTCATTGGGGCTTCTTGGCGTTAGAGGACTGGAAAGGGGCAAAGCCTCTACCCGCCCCCCGGAAACTCCGAAAACCCTGGCCCCGAGCCGGGAACCTACCCTGCTGGGGTTGGCCAAAACGAGAGGACCGAAACTGGCGAAACTCCCGAGGAGCCCCCCTGGAAGATGGGGCTCCTCGGCCCTGCTTCGGTTTATCTTCCGGCAGACGACCCCCCTTGGACTCCCCAAGGTCCTTGACTAACTTCTCCAAATCTTCCCCAAACAGCAGCTTCCCCCGAAAGGGAAGTTTGCTGAGGCGAGCCTTAGAGGATCCGTCCGCCGACCAGTTACACAACCAAAGGTACCGTCGCGCAGCCACCACCGAAGCCATGCTCTTAGCCAAGCCCCGGATGAGGTCGTAATGAATGTCCGCTAGATAAGCGGTGCCAGACTCCAGCCGCGCAACTTCCTCCACCTGCTCCACTTGCAATCTCTGGGACCAGCGCAAACAGCCCCTCGCCACCCAAGCCCCCGCTATGGAGGCCTGTAATGAGAGGGCCGAAACATCGACCACCTGCTTCAGCAAAGAATCCAACTTCCTGTCTTGCATATCCTTCAATGCCGCGGCGCCCTCAACCGGGATCGTCGTCTTTTTAGTGACAGCCGATACCGCCGCATCCACCTTCAGAGACCGAAAAAGCTCCCTGTCCTGGTCCGAAAGCGGATAAAGCCGCGCCAACGACCAGGCCCCTCTAAGGGCCGCTTCCGGCAAGTCCCATTCCTCCTGAATCATGTTCCTAAATACCCTATGCACAGGAAACACCTTGTGGGACATCCGCACCGCCTGCAACAGCGGATCCTCCAACGCTTCGTCCGCTCGAGGCTCCATGGAGGGCATATTTAGTGTCTTTAGCGTCTCAGAAATCAGCGCTGGGAGCTCCTCCCTCCTGAACACCCGGACCACTCTACTTTCCTGCTCAGTGTCCAGCAACTCTCCTTCCTCTAATTCCTCCTCCGAGTCCTCCGCGTCTAACTCCCTGGCATCCTCGTCTCCACCAGAAGGTGGACTATCTTCTACCATCACCGTGCCCCTTTTCACCGGAACCGACTCCTCCTCCGGCTGCGTCCGTTTTCGCCCCTGCGACCCTTGGGGAGGAGCCGCCATCGGCTGCAGCAAGGCCAAGGCCTGCTGCATAAGGGCAAAGAAATCCTGCGGAATTCCCGGAGGGCTGGGTCCCTGGCACCCCTCGAGCTGCCGACCAGGGTCCGCAGCAGAGGACGGCCCAGCTACCGGTTCCACGGGAGTCAAGACCGAGGACAGGACTGGAGGCAGGACCTCCCCCACCTCTAGAGGGGAGTCCCCTGGATCCCGAGAGGACCCTTCCAGCGGATTATCTTGGAGCGCTGCCCCTATGGTACAGGCGCTACACACCCCCTCAGGCAACAGCTCACCGCGCCTGGTGCCACACACCAAGCAGCGCGGCCTGGAGGCATCTCCGCGGCTGTAAGTAGCACCGGGAGCCTCCCCCTCAGTCCCTCTCACAGGCAGCCTTGGCGGCATTTCCCTTCCCTTATTATTGTCTGTTTGTTTTGGGGGGGTTTTTGTGTAAATCTAAGGCCCCCGAGGCTACCCGGCCTCAAACTGCCCAGGAAATGAAAAAAGGAAACTAAATTAAACTAAAAAGAAAACTGAAAAGAAAAAAGCCGCGGCTCACAAAATGGCCACCGTCCCCGAGCTTCCCGCCCAGAGACACGCGGCGCCTCTAAACCCCCGCGAAATGGGCCAGCAAACCTGGGGGAGCCTAACCCAGCCCCCCCCCGGCCTACCTCGCGCTCCACACTCCAAGGGGAACTAACCCCGAACTCGGGAAGGAAACAAACCCTGACGCCGGAGCTCTGCCTTGCCACGGCTTCGGCTCCGGCGCTGCTCTTACCGCTTCAGTGGGACTGGTGCCGCCGCTGCCTTCAACCTGTTCCTCACCCTTCTCTGCGTGTTCGGGAACAGGGAGGCCCCAAAATTCTGCTGGCTGCTGCTCGTTTGCACAACGGGGAATAAAGACCCGAGAGGGGAGGGGGAGGAAGGGGAGGGGGGGAGGGAGACAGGAACCAAGAGTCAAACAGCCAACAAGTAGGACTCCTTCCTGCAGCAGCACTCCAGCTAAAAAGGGGAAGAAGAAAGCAAACTAAATGAAATCAAATCAATTAAATCAAGAAAATTAAACCAAAATTACCAACTAGCTCTGCTTATTTGCCTAAACTGAGCCCAGTCCCAGGGCTCAGCCCTCTCTCCAGCTGCTTGGAGACTGAAATACTGGTGGAAGGGGGCGGTCTTTGCCCATTTATACCAGTGACATCAAAGCGATGTCATTTTTCAGTCTCCAAAGCTGCTGGTGGAGGTTGACAACTCTATGGTACCGGGACTGGACTAGAGGGACGTAAAGGAATAGCTGTTGGTTCCAAAGGAGGTATCAGAGGGAGAGGGTGCCCTGATGTAGGTTCGAGGTCCAGCATCAGCCCCGGAGGTATCAGCCATGGGCCGGATGCTGATGCCTGCACCGCTATAGTTGTTGATACAGACGGTACTGAAGCTGCAAGGAATGCTGCCAAACTCTTCTCGATAGCCAGGATGCACTGGTCAAGGGAGGAGGCCGATGCTTTGGTGGAATCACATACGGAGCTCTGAGCCACCGTTCCAGAGCAGGGAACCAGTAGTTCTCCGATGCCTCAGGAGCAGCAACCTGGAACCCCTGTAGTGCTTTGGAGGGTTGGTCCTCCCGCCGGAAATGTTTGGCAAGCCAGTCAGCATCAGCTGCACCTCTCAGTGAGTCTCGATGCCTATGAAGGGACTTACCTCGGGGATCGGTATCGGGTTTCGATGCCGATGACTTAGACTTAGTCTTATGCTTGGACTTTGAAGAGACCTGAGAATCAAGAGAAGAGGTTGACGTCCTAGACTAGACTATGTGGAAGTCACTTAAATAGAGTCCAGGGCAAACAGGGAATCATACTGCCTGGCTCTGTTCTTTAGGCCTCTTTTTGTCATTTGCTGACACAAAGGACAGTCAGTCGGGTAAATGGTCTGGACCCAAATATTTTAAACACCAGTCATGTTTATCGGTGACTGATACTGTACCAGAGTATTTTGTACATCTTTTGAAGCTGCTGATGTATTTTTCCATCGTGGCTGAAGAAAAATAGGCCAAAGCCTAATTTGGCGGTAGAAACCACCAAAACTGGAAAAAATGAAATAAAAAGAAAACATATTTAAAAAGAAAAGAAGGGGAGCGGTGATACTTGCCTGGAGCCCAATAGAGAGTTGCTGTGCAGTGTGGAACCCCATGTATGATCTTGGAGTGTGGTGAGCTGCTCCGGGGTTTTGGCTCTACCCACAGTCAGGTCATCAGTGCGACTCACGTTTAAAACACAGGGGTTTCCCTGTGCGGCCACGGGCACTGAATGAAGAGGCACGGAACAAAGGGGCGTATCCTCTTTGTTGCCAATTCGGTGTCTTTGGACGTTTGGTGGTATAATGTCCCATAAGAGGAAAAACAAGGGATTATCTTGCAGGATAAGGAGCAGTGGGAGTTGTAACAACTGTGAGTACTGTTGTTGGTCCTATGGACAGACATGTGACCTCCGTACCAGTTGTGTCCCTGGCTAGTACACCCATATTTTCATCCTCCTCAGAGTCCGGGGTTACTTTAAACCCCATTGCACCAACCCCCCCCCCCCCACCTCAACCAGTAACCTTCTCTGCAATGCTGAGTGAGAGCGGGCGGCCCCCCGGAGTTGGGCGTTTCTGCTCAGGACCCCTCAGTGGACTTCTTCTTTGGCAGCCCTGGTGTTCCAATGCCGAAATGTTTGCAATTTTCTGTACCTACTGTAGCATCCCATCCTTCGCTGGGGTCGATATCTGATTCTGTTACATTGTTAGATGTTTGGAAAATGGTTGCTCAGACAAATTTGTACCCGACGTCTGTTATCGAGCAGTCTACCTCATTCTCTAGGGAGGTGGTAGCTAAGCTCCAGCAGCATGATTCTGTGTTAGTTCAGTTGGGTTCAGGGGTGGCTAAAATGGAACATCAGTTCTCTGGTCTTCAAGCTGCTGGCGCAGCAGGCATTTGTGATAGCCTGTGTCTTCATAGTCAGCTTGAGCAACTGAAGAATTCTGCACGTAGTAAAAACTTGCATTCCCTAAATCTTCCTAAAACTCATTACCTTTCTCCTTTAACTTTGTTGAGGAAATATGTCAAAGAAATTTCAAAATTCAAAGATGCTAATGGGATACAAATTGCAAGTACTGTATATATTATTTACCTGGAAGGTCGCAGCCTTGAGGCTGCTGAGCCTACCCAAGACTTTCGAGTTGTCCCAGTTTTTGAAGCAATCTGTTGAAATAATTCCTAGTAAGGCTACTTTGGTTGTGTCATTTGCTGCTGAAGAAGATAAATCTTTGGTTATGAAATTGTATTTCAAAAATAAGTTAATTCCCTTTTGTAGACAAAGGGTTTTAAATTTTCCCAGATGTTGCCAAGGTCCCCCAATTAAGGCGTAAAGATTTACTTTTACTTAGGCCTTGGGTGTTAGCGTTGGGAGCTACATTCTTTTTGCGTTACCCATGTAAATGTTTGGTTCAACTCCAAGGAATCCGTTATGTTTATACGGACCACCTGCAGCTTGAAGAATTTATTAGGGCTAGGGAGGGTTTAGTCCCCAGCACTGCTGATAATTAGTTATACATGAGTCACTGTGTTTCTAAAATGTTTTCAAGGATGTTAGGATCTGCATATTAAGTCTGAATAAGGGTTCTTGGAATTTGCATACTCTTCTCTCCTAGATGGGGTCTAATGGCGAACTTATTTTTTATATGTATCTTGTTTCTTATGGTAGATTTTTTTTTTTTTTAGTGCCATCAAGGCAGTGTTGACTCATAGTGACCCAGCTACCTCTGGGTTTTTTTGGCAATGTATTACCGGAAGTAGGTTGCCTGCCTTTTCTTCCGAGGCAATGGAGGGTAAAGTGACTTGCACAAGGTCACAAGGAGTACCAGTGGGAATCAAACCCTTGATCTTCTGGGTACTAAGCGGTTGCTCTAACCACTACTCCTCCGATGTGTTTGCATCTGTTATTGCTGGTTTCTTTTTCTGTTATAAGAAAAAAAAGAAAAGAAATATCGGGGCCGGTAGCAGGGAGGTACTGGCGTTGACGGAAAGGCAGGGCACAAATTTAAACAAAAAAAGAATTGTGTTTTTTGGCGCTAACAGGAAGAATACAACCTGCTGGCTCTGTGGAAAACAAAGAACTGAGAAGACGACTTGGGAAGGCAGATGCACAGAGGCAGTGGAGTGCTCCCAAAAGCTTTCCAACTGGAAGCTCGGGAGCATTCCCACGCAGGCTCTGTCAGTACAGACGATACCCATATGTGAAGACTGCATTCCTGCTTGTTCCTGGAGACAAATCTGTGCAATGCTTAAACAGGCTTCCCCCCTCCCAATCTCTACTATTAGGAACTACTGGCTAGTAATTTGGCCCCCTTCCTCCCTCCTTATAATCTTCAAAGTCAGGCTAGTCAGTTGGCCATAGGGCCCCCCCCCAAGCTATTACATTGAATTCCTGATGTTCTAGTGGCTACAGGGGGCAGAAGTGATACAGGGGGCAGAAGTGATCCTCGCCACTCATGACCTGTCATCGCTGCTAATCATCACTATTTGATTAGTGGTGCTCACAGGAGTGAAGCAGAGTAGTCCCCTCCAGCCCCCTGTGGTCACTAGACTACCGGAAACTTTAAAGGTAATGGCTTGGGGGGGCCTATGACCAACTGGGCTTTTAAGTTTTTGAGAGGTGGAGAAGAGGGCTGACCAAATAGCCAGTAGTTTTTCCAGTAGATTGGGTGGGTGGGAGGGAAGCCCGACTGTCTAGCTGGCACTAATGGTTGTTTTGGGGTGCCCTGATTCCTACTGGAGAGTTCCCAATAGGGATCGGGAACTGTCCAACAGGGGAGGGGTGTATGGCTGCACAGTCTACCTTATCAGTGCCATGGATTGGTACATCTGCGGCATCGACAAATGTCGTGGGGAGGGAACAAACCAAAAAAACAGTGCCGATCAGGACAGAGCTATTACTAGGTCTATTCTCTCCTTGCACTTTTATTTATTTATTTAACTAGGCTTATATACCGCTTTTCACTGGGTCAAAGCGGTTTCCAGAGAACAGAACATTTTACAGTAAACATATGTTGTACAAACTTGGAGATAAATGGTGTATTCAAACAACTATTTACAATTGTGAATCCGTTTTGGTAGCGTTATGTTGATGGTGGGGGTTTAGGTGGAGGGATCAAAGTGTTCAGTGAATAGGTGGGTTTTCAGGTGCTTGCGAAGGCAGGAAACTTGCCACGGATTCCACACTACCTGCCAACACAGGAATCACAGGTCTCTCTGATAAGTGCAATTGCTCTTCGCTATCTGCTGGGAGTTAAGGCTGGGAACACCCCCTGCAGATACCATGAGCCTTTGGCAGCTAATAGCCCAGCGAAGCTCCAAAAGGTTACCGCAGTTTAGTAGACAGACCCCTAAATTTTCTATTCAAAAAGTATACAAATTTCTGCCTGACAGCTTATTATGAAAAGAAGCATGATTCAATGTGCTTACCTTGGATCTATAAGACAGCAAGAAAGAAGGCACCAGTAGGAGAAGGCACTTAAACCCCATGAAGAGAAACTTCAGAATGAAGTCTGTGATTCCCACAATCCACAGTACATCCCAAAAGGTTAGGAAATTCACCGTTGTATTTAAAAAAATTAAACTATGAAGAAGTTGAAATAATACATTAATAAACTGTTTACAATTATTTATTTATGTAATGGCAGGATTATACACTATAAAAGTGCTAACATCTGAAACTGATTTTTTGTACAATTAGAGTGAAATATGTGCTGGACCTATGGTAAAAAGACACAAAAAGGAGTTAAATTAGCACAAAATGCACAACTTTTGAGTGGTAGCACCAATCAAAGCTTCAACTCCAGCTATTATCCATGCCCTTTCATATACAATTCAGAATTCAGTCATCTTTAAAATGAATCTAGAGAAGAATCTCTCTCACATTTACTTGCCTCATGCTTGGATATGAAATATTTGAACAGCATGCCAACTACACACTCCAGGCAATCACATCTGCCTTCAAACCTGTTCATCGAATAATATTTAAAATTTCCCAAGTTAACTCCTTAAGAATTTGTATGCTGCTCGAACAATTATGTTTCACTGTTCCATGTAAACCGCGCTGATACTAAATAGTGCGGTATATAAGAAACTAAAATAAATAAGCATAAATAAGATAATTCAGATATAAGCATAAATAAGATATAAGCATAAATGAGATAGAAGGTAACATTTTACTTAACAGATAATGTCCTTTCCTTAGTCCTGTTAGACCAGTCCAGACAAGTGGGCTGTGTTTCCCTGGCAGCAGCAGTGGAGACAGAACAAACCAGAAACTTCCTGCGATATCATCGCTGCTACTTGAGCTGGTGCAACTAGGAGCATACTTCTGTATTTGTACCAAAGCACAAGGCCAAGAATATGACTGCACACAACCTCATTGAAGGTAACAGAGAATTGTGTACCACACTATATTCAGAACTGTCATGAAGGTCAAAGCCTACAAGCCTAAACCACAGAGACAACCAAGTACAAAGGGTGGGTCCTGGACTGGTCTAGCAGGACTCCAGGAAAGGACATTTATCTGTAAGTAAAATGTCATCTTCCATATCGTCCTGCTAAGCCAGACCATAGAAGTAGGATGACAACAAAGCTACTTTCAAGATCTCTGTACCAAAGACCACGCCCACCCTGGCGTAGACATTCAAGTGGTAATGCCTAACTAAGGTTGAGAGGAATGACCAAGTCACAGCAGTACAAAAAGTCAATAGGGGTGATTGAATGTGTGACATTCAGAAGTGGAGTGCGCCCACAATCCCTCCGAGAACACAAAGAATGGATAAAGAAGACTGTATCCTCAGCCTATGAGTCAAGGTAGCTTAGAAGCTGCTTTGCTTGTAGGTGGCCCTGCAAAAGCACCAATAATTTACCCGACTTCCGGAAAGAACTAGTGGCCCACAAATACCTGAGAAGCAACCTGCGTACATCAACTAAAATGAAGATCCTGGTCCTTCCCTTCACACTGCTCTGTTGAAAAGGGAGGAAGGCAAACAACCTGAATGGCATAAAAACAGAAACTACCTCAGATATGAAGAAGGGGCCTGCCAAGCTGACACAGCCTCTTCAGAGGACAGGTAAGGGTCTCCACATGAGAGAGGTTGTGAGTCTAAAATGTGATATGCCAGTGGTGGGCGATTTGGGGGGGGATAAGGTGTCCTTAGTTTCTGTCTATGGCCCTAACTCTAGTAAGGAGGTCTTCTGAAGGGAGCTCGGCTCCTGGTTGGGGGGGAAGGTCCAGGGGAGGGTGTTGGTAGGGGGAGATTGTAATGTCGCATTGGACGATACAAGGGGGAGTCCTGGGGGGGGGGGTGGGAGGGGGAAGGGAGCTTAGCAAGTGGATGAAGGACTTGGGGGTGGCTGACCTCTGGAAGTTGGCGAACCCTTCGGTTCGGGACTATACTTTTTTCTCCTCAGTGCATGGCTCCTATAGCCGTATTGACTATGTGATGGGTGATAGTTTTTGGGGGGACCGATTGGAAGGGGCGAGTATTGGGCCGGTGACTTGGTCAGACCACGCCCCGGTGCAGGTCATGCTGGGGGGCCCCGGGGATAGCGGAAAGCGGACTTTTTGGCGTTTGAATGATTACTTGCTGCGGGAGGGGGGAGCGACCTCGAAGCTACGAGAGGTGATTTTGGACTATATGGCCCTTAACGATACTGGCGCTGTCACGACCGGTATACTTTGGGACGGGCTTAAAGCGGTGGTGCGGGGTCACCTGGTCCAGATGGGGGCGCGGCAGAAAAGGCAGAGGGCTGAAGCTGAGAGGCTACTCCAGGAGCGTTTGATAGCTTTGGAGAGGGAGCATAAACGGACGGGGGGACGGACAGTACGTGGCCAGATGGAGGAGGCTCGTAGACAGTTGAATGCCCTCCAGTTGGAAAAGATTTCTAGTCAGATGGATAGGGCTGGGCAACGATACTATGAATTTGACAATAAGTCCGGGCGGCTCTTGGCTAATAAACTTAGGGACCAGCGGCAGAAGCGCATGGTTGCCAAAATTAAAGGGCCTAGGGATAAATTGCTTTATAAGACAGAAGAGATCTGCGACTGCTTTAAAACTTATTACCAGAAGCTTTACGCAGCGGAGGCTCCGGGAGGGGGGGAGGAGATGGCCAGATACCTGGAGAATGCAGGGAAAGGCAGCGCTCGGTTGGGCGAGGGTGAGGGCGACGCCCTGGAGGCTGATATTACGTTGGAGGAGGTGCAGGGTGCCATTAGGGCCTTGGTCCCCGGGAAGGCTCCGGGCCTGGACGGGTTCACGGGCTCCTTTTATAAGGTAATGGGGGAGACGGTGGCACCCCTGTTGGTGCGGGTGTTTAATGCTGTCCTGCGGGGGGAAGCCTTGCCACCCTCCATGGCTCAAGCCGCAATCGTGGTGTTACCTAAGCCAGGCCGGGACCCAGCGGTGTGTGGGTCCTATCGTCCCATTTCTCTTTTGAATATCGATGTTAAGATTTTATCTAAAGTACTGGCCTTGCGTTTAGCTCCGTACATGCCGGATCTGATCCACCCGGATCAATCGGGGTTCATCATGGGGAGACAGCCGGCTGATGGCATTCGAAGAGTGATCCAGCTTGGGTGGCTGGCGCGGCAGGTCCAGCACCCAGCCATGTTCCTCTCCATTGATGCAGAAAAGGCCTTTGACCGGGTCAGCTTCCCCTTCCTACAGGGGGTGCTGCAGCACGTGGGCCTGGGACCCCGGTTTAGGGCCTGGATTCAAGCACTTTACGCAGCGCCGGTGGCGGCGGTGAATGTTAATGGTGGATTTTCGGAGTTTTTCCCCCTTGGGAGGGGCACTCGCCAGGGATGCCCGCTCTCCCCATTGCTGTTTGCCCTGGTCATGGAGCCCCTGGCGGCGCACATTCGTTCTAACGGGGACATCTCGGGAATACCTGTCGGCACGGAACAGCATAAAATGGCACTCTTTGCAGACGACGTCCTGTTTGCCGTGACCCGCCCCATAGTGTCCCTCCCCATACTGATGGGTGAGCTTCAACGGTATGGGCACCTCTCTGGGTTTAAGGTAAATTGGGATAAGACAGAGGCTCTGTCACTTTCATTGGACCCGACCGTGGTGGCCAGCTTGCGAAGCTCCTTCCCCTTTAGGTGGGCGAAGGGTTCGATACGGTATTTGGGTGTGCAGATTACGGCGCACCCCCTGCGATTATACAAGGCCAATTACCCGGGATTATTCCAGGAGCTGCAGAAGGATATGGGGCGATGGCGGGCGGTGGAACTTTCCTGGTTGGGTAGGGTGGCGGTGGTGAAGATGAACCTGCTTCCGCGCCTGCTCTATCTTTTTCAATCGCTTCCAGAGGGGATCCCGGCAGGATCCCTCCGGACTTTGCAGAACCAGGTTTTCGCGTTTATCTGGGGGAAGTCACGGCCGCGGGTGAGCAGACGGGTACTGTATGCGTCTCGGGAAGCGGGGGGATTGGGGGTCCCAAACTTGGCTAGGTACTATCAGGCTGCCCAATTGCGGCAGGTCTTTGAGTGGCGTGAAGGAGGGGGAGTGGAAAAGCGGTTCCGGGCCATTGAGCGACACTGGGCTGAGGGGCTTCCGTTGTGGTACTTACCTTGGATCTTTGGTAGGTTACCCTCGGGTAGATGGAAAGCAAACCCTTTTATGTGGCATCTTACTATGCATTGGCGGAAGGCACGCCGCCGTTGGGCGGCCCCTGGGGGGGTGTTCTCGTTGTTGACCCCAGTGCGGGAGACGAGCGAGTTTGGCCCTGGCAGAGAAGGAGTGTTTCAGAGGTGGGAACGGAGGGGGCTGGATACCTTCGGGAAGTTTGTTCGGGAGGGCTCGTTAATCCCCTTCTCGGACCTCCGGTTAAGGTATCAGTTGAGGGGGAGTGATTTCTTCCCTTACTTCCAGGTGCGTCATTTCTTGCTCCAGGCCCGGATTCGATCGAGTTGGGAGGGAGCTCCGGGGCCGGGGGAGACCTTGTGGCTGACCTGGGAGGGCTCACGGGGTTTGATTTCTCGCTTGTATCGGGAACTGGAGGTGGAGCAGCCGGGGAAGTTCCCCCATCAGGTGCAGTGGGAGGCGGATTTGGGTAGAGAGTTGGAGGTGCAGGAGTGGCGGACATTGCACGTCAATATCGGCCGTCAAGCGCTGTCGGTCGCCCTCCGAGAGACGTCCTATAAGCTTTTGTTTCGATGGTATTATACCCCGGAGCGGCTGAGTAGGATGTACCCCGGGTCCTCCGATTTATGTTGGCGGGGGTGTGGGGAGCGGGGAACATTTGTGCATGTTTGGTGGACCTGCCCTATAGTGCGAGCATACTGGGTTTTGGTAGAGGGACAGTTGGAGGGCATCCTGGGGCAGCGGGTGGAGGTGGATATGGGGTTGGGCCTGCTGGGGATACGGGGAGCGAGGTGGCCCCGGGGGTTTACCCACCCTGTCAGGGCTTGTCTTCAGGCTGCTCGCAGCGAGATTGCTCGGGCCTGGAAACAACCCCAGCTACCGGGTCTCGTTTCTTGGCAACGTAGGCTCAGACGGATTGTATTGATGGAGCAGTTGACCGCGATTAGGCGCCAACGGCGTGCACACTTTCAGGATCAATGGTGCTTGTTGCTTACATATTTGCAGGGGGGGGGTGACCCACTCTGAGCCCTCACGGATGGGCATACAAGAGGGGGGGGTAGGGGGGGGGAAGGAGGATAGGGCGGGGTAGGGGTGCTAGTGTGGGTTGGGGCGGGGGTGGTGGGGGGATTCACCCAAGGGCCGGAGAGGGGGGGAGGGGTTGGGTGGAGGGAGGGGTGGCGCTCACGGGTTATAGAGGGGGGGAGCGGTGTGGGTCAGCGAATCCAATGTTCTTGAAGAGTGTTTGTATTGCTTTCATATAATATTGAAAATCACATTTTCCTCATGTATAGCATTTAGTTGGTTGAAGTTGGCAAACTGTACCTATTTACATGTGGCAAATGTTCAATAAATAAAAATATTCAAAAACAAAAATGTGATATGCCAAACCGAAGGCAATTAAAAAAAAGATGGTTTCAAGGGAGAGATTCATAGGTGTACATAGCCTGTTTGAACTGTTCTAAGGGAGTAAACAGGACCCAAAGAACAAGACTCCCATAGTGGCTCCATCGACCACAACAGCGGATGCAAGTGGCGCACTCCACAAGGAAGTGGGCTGCATCCAGGAGCAAAGCTGTGGAGCAACCAGCTACTGACCCTGAAACAATTGACAGGGTCGCAATATGAACTCTCAAGGAATAGGCCCTTATCAATTTTGTCTAGCAGAGGGCAAGCATGGATGGCAATATCACTTTACGATAGGACAAAATGGTGCTCCCGAAACTAACCCTCCAAGGAGAGGCCATACTCTCATATAGGAGGGGCAGCAACAACTAAGATTTGCCTTCAAAAGAGTAGAAACCAGGCCAGTGAGTAGCCCTTGCTTGCCACGCACCATCTATCAAGGACCAAGCCAAAAGGGAACCAAGACGCCCTACAGGACAGGCCCCCAACCCAAACAACAAAACCAGGCAAATGTGAGACATGATGTAAAACAATTTTATTTATTTAAATATAATCACAATCATTCACCAAAACATCTCATGTCACCCATTTTGTGTGCTGTTTCTTTGCTAGCAGCTGGGTACCTTTCGGACTATGACAACCCTGACAAAAGCCCCAGACTTGCAGGAGACACAGGGGCAGTCCCTCCAGGAGACATAACAGATCTAAAAGCCAGGAACTCCGTGGCCAAACTGGTGTTTCCAGAATCACTGGGTCCAGGAGAAGCTCAATCCGGCCAATCATTTGCCACAGATGCAGACACAGCAGAAATATGTAAAGGAGAGGCTTTTCAGGTCAAGATGCACCAGGATATTGACACCCTAGGACCTGGACTCTCTGATAAAATTGAAGAGCCATTCCGCTTTATCACTAGAATGGACTGCCATCAGACCCATGCAGGGACTGCCCCACTGATCCAGGATCCACTGGGACACAATGGAGCTAGCTTTCACCCCCTGGAGCCAGGGGAGTGGCTACCGAGAAATTCCACCTCTATATTGTCCATGCCCACAATCCAATGTTTGACAGTGTAAGAATCCGCTCCATCCATGGAAAGAAGAGGCCCACTCATAGGGCCACTCGCACATAATTGAGGCTCTTGGTTGATGGCATATACCACCGCCATGGCATTTTTTGAGACGACCTAGACCAGAAGTCAAAGGCACCAGAGGGCCAAGCAAATGGCACATACTTCAAGGAGATTGTTGGGAGATGCCAGCTTGCAACTGGACCAGTTCCCTTGAACCAACTGGTGTTTACAATGAACCCCACCAACCAAAAGTGCTGGCACCTGAACCAAGAACCACTGCCGAGGATTATACACAGGTATGCCTTTGTTCAAAATGAAGGACCAAGACCACCAAGGTTGGTCAGATGCTACAGATGGCACAAGTGGAACCTTCACCTTGAAGACTTGTGAGGGAGGCAACCAAAGCAACAGAAGAGCCCTTTCGAGCAGCCTCATGGAAGCCCTGCCCAAGAGACTAACCCAAGAGTAGAAAATAATCCTAAACCTTGGGAGCTTGCTCGCTGCTGCTGGAAGGCCATCAGCTGTGTTAGAACATGGCCGGTCTCTCGGTAATCATGAAGACTCTGCTGGAGCAAGAGTTGAAAAAGGGAAATTGAGGCACTCATGACTGAAAGGTTCCTAGATGACTCTTGCTTTGATGGAATACCCAGCAGAGGCCTTCCAGAAACTGGATCACTTTGGCCATCGCCCTGACTTCTTCTGACTGGGACTTGGCCCAGATTAGTCAGCCATCGATATAAAAGAGTGCACACAGATGCCCTTGTGCTGGAGAGCAGCAACCATAAAGTTAAAAGTGTTCCTTACAGATTTGTCACAGGCCAGGCTGGTCTCAAACCAGTGTTCTTTGGTTTGGCTGGCTGCCCGTTGATGCATAGCCTCTATTCATGTTCCTGGAGAAGGTCTTTGTGGCTGTGATGAGGTCAAAAGGGCAGTGTCTGGGACTGAATGTAAACATCTAAAATGGCAAGGTGTAGAACGTGAAAGCATGCTTCTGCCAGATCCAGTGATAAGAGTCACTTCTCAATTCGAACCACTAGAATAGCTGCTCTCAGCATCTTCATCCAGAACTAAGAGGCCTCCAGAAAGTTACTGGCACATTTGGATCAAGAATAGACCTGAAGGACCATCCTGCCTCAGACTGTTAAGTAGACTAAATAGCTTATGCTGCCTCCTTAAGTTGGGGAATATGTACAAAGGACTAGAGTCGTAATAGTTTCTCCAGAGAGAGCCAAACTACAGCCTTCTTGGTCTCAGAACCACGCTAAATAACACGGAGCACCCACTGATTGGCAGAAACCCAGGCCACCAGACCTGCAAGCTCCATGAAAGGGTCAAGACCTGACATGACAGCTGGAACATGACGAAGCAGACTTCCTTGGTGGACACTGCCGGAAGTCCCAAAACCGTGTGTGAGGAATATGCGACTAAGAAGGTGGCGCATCATTCCAGGACCCCCCTGGACTTATCTAGGAGGTGCTGGAGCTTGGAATCCACCAGGTTCTTTATTTAAGGCCCTCGTTGAAGAGAACTTTTTCTTGAAAGCAAGATTGGACTACCAGCCATACCACCTCCTCACCGCCATGGCAACTGCAAAGTCGTTAGTCACTGGTCAGACAAGTCACTGGCTCATGGTATTAGCCAGATCGGCCTGGATGGAGTCTGCTGTTGCCTAGGCATCTGGGGGCAACTGCAGCCAATGGAGAAGCACCCATACCATCCATCCATTACAAACTGCTGCCTGAAGAATAAAGGCAAGGACCATGGATCCAGTCTTGAGTAGTTCCTTCCCCTTATGAGCCAGCTGATCTCAAAGGGCAGCTCCAACCAACTATGGCATAATGAGTGCCCATCCTCGGAAAATGCATCCACATATTGAAGTCCTGCTGAGGAAGTTGAACAGCCTGCTCATAACTCAGACGTCCTTCAATGAAGAGTCCAACAAGACTCACTCTGCCGAAACATCTCCTTCTTGACCCGTGGAAGTGGGAAAAGCCTTAAGTAGGTCTGCAGACCCCCTGCCAGAAGGAGTGTCCCAGAGGTTCCTTGATACCAGTGGGAACAACTAAAAACTGTAGGGAAGAAGTCATTGGAGGAACCCAGGCAGCCGCATCATCTCTTCCAAATAGGGAGACAATGGGATAATCTTTACTCACATTTTCTGGTGTAAGAGGTCCAATGTCCTCTAGCCTGTACGTCTTCCAACAAAAATATCCGACCCGGCTCCTGGTGAGGCGAGACACGCGAACCCCATGCTGCTTCTCACTGACAAGGATGCTTCTGGGGCACTGAAGGCTGGACCTTGCCGCTCTTTGCCAAGGAACACGACTCCAGACATTTTGAGAATCGAGGAGTCTCTCAAGCTTGACTTCCACCACTCTGCCAGAAGGTCCATGCATGCTGAGAGAAGAACTCCGGTGATAGAGGCCTGAACTTGAAGATGTCAGGTTCTTTGCCACTCTCCCATCTGCTGACAACCTCTTCTGGCTCCCCAATCTTGTCAGGAGATCCAGAACTGCATGAAGTCATGCCCAATACCTTTACGCTCTGGATCCCGATTGAGAGGAATGCTGGGTCCTCCTCCCCCCCACCCCACCCCCCATTCTCAAGGACTACTTCCAGCAGCTCCCCAGATCCTTCTTGCCCTGCTTGTCCATAAGGCCAGCTTGGCAATTGCCACAGACCAGGCAGAGCTTCTTAGGGAACGGCCATGCCCCTTTTTTTCCATGATTAAGGCTGCAAGGCTGACCAGACCTGCATGTGTAATTTTGCCCATATATCCCACACATGTAACTTTGAACATGGAGTCCTGCAAGTGCATGTGGCGGCACCTCTTACACTTGTGCACCAGAACAACGCACATGCATGGGAAAGAAAGGGAGATTAGTACGCAAAAACACATGTATCCACTGAACCTCAGCCAGCAAAGAAAGCAGCAGACCAGGCAGTGCAGTCTTTTATAGACATATCATTGTCAGCATGGCGACAGCCCTCTCCGAGTAAGTGTGCATTCATAGTAATATAGTAAAATGATGGCAGATAAAGACCAACATGGCTCATCTAATCTAGTAAGATGGCTAGAGTTGTAGAGCTGCAACTGCCGCTCCTTCTTTGCCTTTGCTTAAGATTATGAAGCTGCCTGGAGCGACAGGTACCAATAGAGGGGGGTAACCTATTTCTATTTGATTCCATCCTCTTGCTATGTAATAATCCACTGTCTGTCCCATGCCTTTTTGAATTCCATTACTGTTTTAGCTCCCACAACCGCCTTCAAGAGAGCATTCCAGGCATCCACCGCCCTTTCTGTGAAAAAGTATTTCTAATGTTGCTTTTAAGTTTCCTTTCATGTCCTCTAGTTCTACAGCTTCCTGGTCTCGAGGTTACATATCCTGCCCCCTCTGCCGTTCCTGTCAGAAGGGGTGAGATGTGCAGGTCTTTAGCATGTATGCATGGATACTCAAAAGAACTGCACCATGCTGGGCTGCCTTTCTTCTATGAAGGCTTGACTCTGGACACTGATGAAGGTAGGATGGTGGTGGCAACAGTAGCAAGGTAAAGGGAAGGGGGGGGGGGCGATGCTGGGCATCTTGGGAGGTAGGGAAGGAGAGATGCTGAATACAGAAGTTAAGATGTTGGACATGGAGGGGAGGGCAGTAGGAAAGATGCTGGATTTGAGATTTAAAAATTACTTGCCTTTCCAAATAAGAGTTCAAAGTGAGTTACAAACAAATACACTATCTGGCACCCTAGACAGAATCAGCATGACCAGACCCATCCCAAAGCAACAAGAAGTCTGTTTGATTTCTCTGCACCTTTGTCAGTAGCTCCACATTTCCAGAGTCGTTCATTTTGTCTGTGGTCTTTCTCCTCCTCCTGTGCCTCACTCTCCTCAACAACGAGTAGTCATTCAAAAAGGAAGCGTGAAACAGAAAACCAATGGTAAAAGGAAGCGAAAAAACTAAAAACTGAAGAGTATTTCTCAGAGCAAGTCTGTTAAAAATAAACACACACACACACAGCAGTCCCTTCTCTTCACTCCACGGCACTGCAATTATGGCCTGCTCATTCACAAAGGGCCACCACTCCTGCTAAGCGAACCCTCCAGGCTTGGTTGCATCACCAGCAGGTGATTCCTCCACAGGCACTAATCTCGCAGCAAGCACAGAGTCTCCAGCACAGGGACTAATGCTCTACTCCTACTTCCACGGCTTCATCAAGAGATCACTCCCTCAGACAGCAAAGAACCCAGTGTCAACAGGAACAGAACCCCTGCAGGGGACTGCAAGTAGAACAAAGCAAAAACGTCTGCTACTTCCTTGTTTCAGGCGCAACCTAGCATATTCATAAAAGGAAAAAAGTTCCTAACCCTTCCCCTCATAACCCTAAGGGAACGAGACCCCATAGGGCAAATCTGATAAAAAAGGGGGGGGGGGAGGGGAACCCACACACACTGCTGCCTATGGCTCCTTAAATACAGCTATTTTATTTAGTTTATTTATTTGTTTGATTTTATATACCACTTATAGTCAAGCAATCAAAGCAATTTACAAGGAACAAGCGAAAGATAAACACAAAATTTAACTTAGAAGCTAATTTATTGCTGTCACCTAAGCCTCCCCAAATCCTCAGACTGGAGCTGTCCTACCCCGCTCCCACAGTGCTCTCCTCCAACTACTGTCCAAATCTGTCAAGACACCACACTGATCCTCCAAAACCTTGTCTCAATGCCAGGTCCTGCTCCCCCATTGCAACAGCACTACATTCACCAAGAACTCTGCAGCCTCAATCACAAGAGTTTTCTCCCAGGCCTTCTTTCCAGTCACAGGTAGATTGATAGCCATCCTGAAAGTTTGGCGTGTGGTAGATTTTGAGAGACTAATCACCTCGAAGCATGGGCTATTCTCACGATTGGGAATGAGATGGATCCCTTCATCTTGCAACATCAGCCTCAGCCACTGGAAGAAACCAGTTCTCAGGAATTGACAGAGGACTAGTCCTACTTGAAATTTCTACCACCTAGGATCAGCCCAGGCACTAACTAGCAAAAAGGATTTGCAGTCAGTCAATCTTAATCTCGTGGTGCTCCTAAAGAGGTCATAACACTACCAGTTCATCAGGTTTTTTTCAGGATCTCCAACTAGTTATTTGGAAAATCTCTGCTTCCATCCCTCCAATTTCCAGACATCTCGAGCTAAAGTACAGGGTTCCTTTCCCAGCTGCCTCACTGATTAATAATATCAGAAGTAGCCCTCAAGCATAACAATTCTTCTAAGCTCCAAACCCATGCACTGCCAGGCAAGAACCACAAAATCCTAAATGCAATAGAGAAGAAAGTAAACCAAAGTGCTACACTCACATCAAGAGAGAGAAACCAGTCCATAATAAAAATAAAAATGCAGCAATTAGGAGTTATAAAACTCCACAATAGGGAGCTAATATCCATACCCTCCCACTAATTCCCGACAGTTTCCCTTTCACTTAGAAAATTTAACAATGATGATACATCAGTAAACGTATTTATTTTTATTATGGACTGGTTTCACGCCTTATTGAACCAGCTAGACAACCAGCAGGACCAATTAGGCTTGAATTTTCAAGGGCCCACATACTCATTTGATCCATGCAATAAGTGAGATGATTACATTTTAATAATTTGGTGTCGTATGCAAAGTTGTTATAATCGCATGCGGATTATGAGAAATTCCAGGAGGACCTTGTGAGACTAGCATCCAAATGGCAGATGAAATTTAATGTGACAAGTGTTAATCTTCTCTTCAGTGTGTGGCAGAGGCCAGAAAAGCAAAATAGAATGTTAGGAATAATTAGAAAAGGAATACAAAATAAAGCCAAGAATACCGTAATGCCTCCATTATCACTCTATGGTGTGACCGTACCTGAAGTACTGTGTGCAATTCAAGTCTCCAAATCTCAAAAAAGTCAGAGCAGCATTAGAAAAAGGTACAGAGAAGGAGGACCAAAATGATAAAGCAAATGAAACCACTTCAGCTTGAAGAAGAGACAGCTGAGGGGAAATATGATAGAAGTCTATAAAATCCTGAGTGGAATAAAATGAGTAAATGCTATTTGATTTGTTTACTCTTTCAAAACGTAGGGCTAGAGGACATGCCATGAAGCTACAAAGTAGTATATTTAAAATAAATGGGAGAGGAGAGATCATGTTATGTGCTGAGGGGACCGGACGTGTGCTGATCTTGCTCTGGGGCCCTGCTCTCCCCAACTGTCTTACTGCTGAGCCCTGTATTATGGCCGCGTCAGGACTGGAAGTGACAGGAAGTCATGGCAACTAAATCAACCCGCTGGGACTGAGAGAAATCCTTGACGGCACTCACTCTCCAAGATGGCAAATGCTCTGACCTCACTGGACTTCCCGCGGGGTTCGGCACTGGTGAAAGAGGTCACTACAGTGGTCGTCAGAGCCTTAGCCGCAAAATTTGATATGGTGACCAATTAATTGGACACTTTACAACATGGGTGGCCGAATCACTGAGGTGGAAAATAGGATCTCAAGTGTGGAGGACGCTGCAGAGCAGGCTGAGGCCCGGAGACCATTGCTCAGCATACAGCAAAATTAGATGACCTCAAATATTGGAGCTGGAGGACTAACCTCTGGTTGTGGGCATGCCAGAAATGGTTAAGAATGCTAAAATTCGAGGATATCTAGAGACCTTGATAGCCCACTTTCTGACGCTAGGTGAAGAAACAGACCTGCTCATGATTGAACGAGTGCATCGTGTGGGCCCAATCCGGACATCATACTGCCATCCACAAGTTGTCCTAGCCAAATTCCTCAACCATGCACAAAAACATCACATTTTTGAGAGCAACCAGAGAGCACGATCCCATCAACCATGAAGGGCAAAAGATCTCCCTATACCAAGATTACTCAGCAGCTTTGAGTGCCAAAAGACAGGCCTATGTTGGGCATGCCAACAGCTCAAAGAGGCAGGAATAAAATTTGCAGTAATAAATCCACAATCTCACCGGGTATATCACAATGGTCCCACACAAATTTTTGAATCTGCTGGGTTAGCAGAACAATTTATAATAAAGCTACAGTTATAACAACCAGGGCCAGGTACTTATGGTTAATCCCTGGAATAGGGATGCGTAACTCTGAAGCATTGGCGCTTTTTGCCCTCCATGAGACTGTATTATAAATATTAACTATGATAAGGACCTGGAATCGACAGCAATAATGACTGTAACCAAGGGGTTTGTGACCTTTGTGGACTTTAGCTGTTGCACAAAGATAGCGGCCAGCATGCGACCGATGGCCCCCCCCCCCATCTCTTTCTATATCTGAAAACACTTCAGGACTGCTACCCTTGGAATGGGCCTGTAGGACTCACCAGCAGCCAGTGAGTGGGCTATTGCAGGCCATGTCCCTCCTTTAGGGACAAAAGAACATTGGCCCACCCGCACGAACAACTGGGAAAATCAGGACATTCCTCTTACAAATAAGAGTGCTGGAGGACTCAGTGAATGGTACAGACTAAGGTTGGGAAGGCATGTGAGTGGCAGCACGATGGAGGGGAAGGGAATTTATGCCAATTATATATGGTCTTTCTTCTCCCTTCCCCTCACTCTTCTTTCATAATGGGCAACCCATGCCAGCGCATTACTGTTCAGACCTCAATCTTTCAAGCTGTAGGCTATTGAAGAGGGGGGATATCGACGGGAAGTCTATCGTGAGCACTGTGTGAATGATTGAATGTTGAAGACACGGGGGAGGGGGTGAAGGGACACGTCACATCTCAATATGATCAGAATAAGAGAGCTGGAAGTTAGTGATGGGGGGAGGAAGGTGGAACAAGGGGAAGGGAGGGATGGAGGTATAATACATGAACCCACTCTTCCTAACTATAACTACTATGTGGGGGAGACTCTAGGCTGGGGGGGGGGGACTCTCGCCACTACAAGATTTGGAGACTCAAAGAGAGCAGTGATCCCCTGGATACAGGTTGAGGGTTATTTCTTGGAACGTTTGTGGTTTAGGCACTCCAATTAAGCGCTCTAAGATCTTACGTGCTTTGGCCTGTCATAATTGTGACATAGCCCTTCTCTAAGAGACACATCAGACTTCCATAGAACATGTCAAACTGTGCCGCGAATGGGTTGCATAAGTGTCTGTGGCTCTGGCACAAGGGCGTATGGGGGGGGGGGACGGATAACGATCTTGATACATAAACTGATAAGATTCACATGTGACACAATGCACCCTGACCCCAAGGGGTGCTACATTATATTGCAGGGAGACCTGGAGGGACACCCACTGGTTATATATAATGTGTATGGCTCAAGCAACCCAGAGACTTCCACCCTTCAGAAATGTTCCCCGGATAAATTGATAGTGGGCGGTTACTTAAATGGTGTCTTAGACCCCTTGATGGACACCTCTCATCAAGAATGGAAAGCTCGGGAGGGGAACTCCGGTATTTTGCAACATTTTAGACGTTGATTCGACTTAGTAGACCCTTGGAAACTCTTGCAACCGGAAGACAGGGACTACACTCACATGTTAGTGCCCGCACTGACTACTTGTTGACTTCTATCTCCATGTTTCACATGTCAAAGCTGCAGAAAATAGGACCAGGCGAGATCTCAGACCATGTCCTTATATGGATTGATACAGCATGGCAACCTCAAATACAAGGCACTTATATATGGCGTTTTCCTCTGGATCTATACAAAGATGAACAGTTTCGGATCTTCCTTAGAGAGCATTGGTAGTCTTACACGTATCACAATGCACAACATCAGGAGACACCAGAATTTTTCTGGGAGGCTACGAAAACAGTGCTTAGGGAAAATATCACTGCATACTGTGCCCGCCGTCGACTGATATTAAATGCCCGGATGCTATGCCTTGAGCATCAGGTGGTTAAGGTGTGCAGAGGGCATGTCCATCACCCCACATTGAGGTCAAGGGCTCTATTATAGATAAAGGCAGCTTTTAACGATGTCCTGCACCAAAGAGCTAAGAAAAGTCTTTTTCAATACTGTGATAAAACTGGACAGTTACTTGTGCAATGCCTTTGCAGACCAAGGGGATCAAGAACAGTCCCTATGTTGCGTGAAACAGGGACACTATGCAAAGACACCCCGACAATAGCATGTTTGTTTCGGAATTTTTATCAAACTCTTTACAAAAGGGGATAGAACCTTTCCAACTTGGGTAAATGTGTACCTGTAAAATCTGTCACGACCAAGGTTCATGGGACACCAGGCCAACTCCTGCAATGCAATGTGTACCTTCAAGTCAATGCTGACTCCTGGCGATCCAGAAGCTCCTTTCTTAGCAGAGTGACTGGAAGTAGATTGCCAGGCCTTTCTTCTGAGGCAATGGAGGGTTAAGTGACTTGCCCAAGGACACAAGGAGTGGGAATTGAACCCTAGTTGCTTGGTTACCAAGCCAGTGCTCTAATCACTAGGCTACTCCTCCACACAGTGGCCACACTGCTAGATGTGCCAATTTTTGAAGAGGTGGTGTCTCAGGGTATCCACCAAGCACATTGTTGTAAGACCCCTGGCCCAAATGGGCTCACCGCAGAATTTTACAAACTTACTTGCAACCTAGTCATCCTACCTTGGTTGAATTATATTGTGAACATACCCAATGGGGAGGTTTCTCGTGAGAAGATTATAGGGCTTACTTGACCTTAATCTCCAAAACTGGGAAAGATCTGCAACAGATTTGTTCATATCGCTTGATCTCACTAATAAATTATGATCCGAAGCTCTGGGCAAAAATTTTGGCGTATCGTCTCGCACCCTTCCTCCTCATTCTCATCCAAGAGTCTCAAGTGGGTTTTGTGAGAGGAAGATACACTGTGAGCAACATGTGGAAAATTTATTGCCTCATTAGAATGGGTTCGTGAGAAAGTCCCCATCCCCGTTGATTAGTTTCAATGCCGAGAAGGGTATGTTGATAGGGTATGTTGGACTACGTCTTCCATTTATTGCCCCACTATGGCCTAGGAGTGGCGTTTATTCAGAAGATACAAGCACTCTATTTATTTTTGTCCAATGGTAGCAATATTGGTCAATGGATATACCTCAAAAGCCTTTGCATTAGAACGAGGGATGAGACAAGAATGCCCACTTTCTCCACTACTTTTTATCTTAACATTGGACCCTTTTATACATACCTTGGTGGATAGCCTGGGGGTGACTAGAGTGTGCATGGGGCGGTTTGATTTCATAGGGTCCATTTTCGCAGATGACCTATTCACCCATATCACCAGACCGCAAACATCCCTGCCTCATTTAATGTCAGAGTTTGCCTGCTTCAAATGGATCTCAGGGCTACGGATAAATATGGAGAAGTCAAAGATGCTGGATGTCTTAGGGTGGCAGAGGGCACTGTGAGGCTCGACCTTCCCATTGCAATGGACAGACCGAGCTTTGAGATACTTGGGAATCCAACTGTCGAGCGATCCCATTTGCTCTATCGTTTGAACTACTTCACCATGTTGGAACACTTAAGGATTAAGATGAGAGAATGGACTCCAGTACCACTCTCCCCGTTGGGTTGGGTTGCAGCCTTTCAGATGTCCTTGTTTCCTAAACTGCTCTACATTCTACAGACGTTACCTATACGTTTACTACAAAAGAATGTGGTTCTATTCGAATGGGATCTTTCCATTTTATATGGTGAGGGAAACTTGCAAGAATCTCCTTGGCTAAACTTAAGAGGATCTTGAAGACAGGTGGGGGGGGAGGGGAGGGGAGGGGGGGGGAATCCCAGATATCCGCTGCTACGCTCGAGCATGTCTTTGAAAGATTGGTTGAGGCACATGGAGATATTTACCTCTCAGGCACTGGAAGAAAACTTAGTTTCACCCTATACATTGCCAGTGGTGCTGCATTCAAGAGGACAATTTCTGCCACAACGGATCACCAGTAGTTTAATTGTAGGACCGCTCTGAACTGTATGGCATTTTTTTATAAGAACATAAGAACATAAGATATGCCATACTGGGTCAGACCAAGGTCCATCAAGCCCAGTATTCTGTTTCCAACAGTGGCCAATCTAGGTCATATGTACCTAGCAGTTTCCCCAAGAGACACAAGTTCCACAATGCTTGTACTGGGTCAAGCATTGATATCTTCGGTCACTTCTTAATAATGGTTTATGGACCTTTCCTCCAGGAACTTGTCCAAACCTTTTTTAAACCCAGCTACACTAACAGCCTTTACTACATCCTCCGGTAACAAATTCCAGAGTTTGATTACACGTTGAGTGAAAAAATATTTTCTTTTATTAGTCTTAAATAGTTTACCCTGTAGCTTCATTGCATGTCCCCTAGTCTTTCTATATTCTGATAACGTAAACAATCGATCTACGTTTACCCGTTCCACTCCGTTCATTAATTTATAGACTTCTATCATATCTCCCCTCAGCCGTCTCTTTTCCAGGTTAAAGAGCCCTAACCTTTTTAGCCTTTCTTCATAGGAGTATCCTTCCATCCCCTTTACCATTTTGGTGGCTCTTCTCTGAACCTTTTCTAAAATCGCTATATCCTTTTTAAGTGTTCTAAGTGGGGCATATCATCGACTATAACTAGTTTCATGCCACTGCAAGGGAACCCACCGTTTTTATCAGGTACAGAGAACCAAACCTTTCATGATTTGGGAAAAAAAAAGGGGGGTGTCCAGTCTGGGGAATGTGGTAGACATGGGGGGGAGGGGAGCGTATTAAACTATTTCATACATTAAGCGCAGAATTTGATCGGGACAAGAGACAGATCTTTGCATATCTTCAGCTCTATTATGTCTAATCACTTCCCCAAGAAAATTTGACAGTGGAGACCTCAGCACAAATCTTGCAGTTATTTTAAGCTGGGTGAGCAGGAACCCCTCACCATATCAACAATTTTCCAAAAAACTGTAGTAATGGCCCTCACAACCAGAGTTTTTAGCAGTAGAGCATCAATAGGCCAAGGAATTGAATAGGCTGGTGGACAAGGGAGTGGTGCGTCAGGCAGTGGCATGGATACTAAGTCTGGTAAGATCAGCATGGTTGCAAGAACTTTAGTATTGGGCACTTTGTCGGGCCCAATTTTCTCCAAGATGGGCCTTTCATAGTGGTGTGGCTCAGCAGGGCAATTATTTGTGGTGTGCTGAACTCTTGGCTGATTTGGGACACATGTGGTGGAAATGCAGGAAGAGATTCAACCATATTGGAGTTTGATACAAAGGTATATGAGCTCTCTAGTGGGACAACAGGTGGATTGGACTGGGGAATTGGTGGTGCCAAATGTTTTGTACCCTAACAGCCCCAAAAGATGCTGGACACAGCTTTTGGGGCATAAGGCCTGTGTGGTTGGGAAACAAGCGATCCTTTATCACTGGTGATAGTTATCCACTCCTGCCTACTGGGAATGGCAGAAACACTTTCATCAACAGATGCTGATTTATTTTATTTATTTATTTAATTGGATTTTTATACCACCTTATCATACAATCAAAGCGGTTTAACAAAAGAGAAAATAAGTAATAGTGAAACAATCTGTGATAATATATACATAGTTTGTAAATATATGATTAAATGTCTTGGGAAAAGGTGCAATATATATACTGTGAGCTATAATATAAAGTGAGCTATTGTACAATGTATATAAAAATAATTGCTTTCTTAAAAATTAATTAGTTGATTGCATGACTGTAGTGCTCCGTAAACAAAACTGTTTTCAGTTGTTTTCTAAAGTCTTTGATGTCCTGAGCTGCTCTCAGATCATTAGGTAGGGAGTTCCAGATGGAAGTCGCAGCAAACGAGAAAGCTCTCTTAGAGGTCTCCTTGCGTGTTTTTCTGATGTCATTTGAGGAGCTGATTCTATTTTCAGATACACTTCTCCTAGGTCTGTTGCTAATATCTGACCGGATAAGATACGTCAGACTTTTTGCAGAACATTGTTGCTTTATCTTGAAAATATAAATTACTGTTTTGTATTTAATACGAGATGATATTGGTAACCAATGAAGCTCCTTTAAGATAGGAGTTATATGCTCTTTACTTGATAGACCAAAAATTATACGAGCAGCGGTGTTTTGCGCTAACTGTAAAGGCTTCAGTGACTGCTTAGCTAGACCCAGATATATTGGATTGCAGAAGTCAAGTAATGGTGTAATTAGAGCATGACAAAGAATTAATCCAAACAAAAAATTGGTTTAATCGGTGGATCTCCAATTCACACCGGTGGTGAACAAAAATATGATTGATTTTCTAGATATCCGGTTAATTAAGGAGGGATCAGAAGTAAAATCAACTTTATACCGAAAGGAAGTTCAACGAAATACTCTGCTGCATTACCGTAGTTACCATCCAGGACCTTTAAGACGAGGCCTGCCAGTTGGCCAGTTTATCAGGTTACGTCGTTTGTGTTCCACATTGGAAGATTTTAAGGTCCAAGCAGCACAATTAAAGGCACGATTGTTGGAACGGGGCTACCCTCAAATTATAATAGATCGAGCATATAAAAGAGCTCGATTTAATTACAATGAATGGTGGGACATGCCATCTGCTGTTCCACTACAAGCTGATGAAACCCCTTTTATAGGGGTATTACCTTATATGCCTGGTACCTCTGAAGTCATAAAAATTGTTAAATCTCATTGGCCGATATTATCGGTGCATTCTACATTTCTGAAACCTTTAATGTTTGGGCTTCAGAGAGGCAGAAGTATTGCTGATAGGGTAGTGTGTCATAATAGACAACCACAGGTGATGAGGCCGAATGCCCTCGTAGGCCACTACAAATGTTTAGAATGTGATTTTTGTGATATGACCATGGAAGGAGAAATTTGGGAACATCCGATCAGTCATCGGACATTTTATAATAAATGGGCTACTACATGTTTAACATCATTTGTAATATATTTGTTGATCTGCCCATGCAAATTAATCTATGTGGGGAAAACATCTCGAAATATGAAGAAAAGGCTTCAAGAACATCGCTCTCGTATTAATAGAGGAATTCTAACAGCCCCACTAGTATCTCATTGTCAAGAATGCAATCATAGTTTTCAAGATCTAAGATGGCGAATAATAGATCACATTCCACCTTATAATAGGAGGGGTGATAGGCAATTTCGACTGTCTTTTAGGGAACAATTCTGGATCTATTCACTGAACTCCATTGAACCTTATGGTTTAAATTCAAATATAGAATGGTGGACAATTGTATAGATTAAGTTAACCTGGACTTGCTAAGAGCCTATTGGTTATCAGCCGGTCATGTGATCTCTATTGAGACTTTAAATCGCGTCTGTTTGGGGGATGACGATGAGCGATAGGGTTTGAAGAAGAGCCGGGAAAGCCGGCGGCTCGAAACAGCACAGCGTTGGGTTACCCGAGCCCACATGAAAATATGATCTCGAGAGAAATTCTCTTTTGGAGGGGATTATTTGGAGAGGAATTGGAACAGATGATAGCTTGAGCGTTGTCCAGTCTTTGATCCAAGGCGAGGAGTCCTGAAGGTTGAATGATCACTTTTCAATAACAGAAATGGAGAAACAATGAAAAACGTTCAAGGGAAACTTGAGCGTTAAAGATTGTTGTCCGGACCGTGCCTGCACAATTTGAAATATATGCACAAGTTCAAGATAAGTACTGCTCCTATATTTCCTTGTTTACCGGTTGGTATTGAGGGCTTATGTTCCCTCGATCCGTTATTGGGGTGATGTCCCCAAATTTAAAATAAGAAAAAACGGAACACCACACTACAAGAAGGGGAGGTTTTCCCCCCTTCAAGGTGTGTGTTCCAACAAAAAAATTTTTATATGTTTGTTTCTCTTTTTAGAGGAGGCTTATTTATATGAGAAGCAAGAAGGTAATAGGATTTGGTTTATTTGTACTACTAGGCATACATATCTGTTAAGTTTGGTATGTCAATAGGCTGTTGAGTTTCCTTTTAAAGTATTTTACAATTGTATACATATAAAATCCAAGATGAGGTTATAGATTTGTGTCATTTTTAGACCCCTGACAAACGCTTAATGACAATACTTGGCCAAGTTGGGCAATCCTAATAAGTGTGATTCTTGAACCTATAAATAACCAAGTTGTTATTCAATGGTCAATCTCCGCTCCTGCATTTGACCATTTCTTGTGGGGTTTGCACCTTATCTTGTTTATTTGTCTCTGTTGTATTTTTGGGATAATTAGACTTACCTGCTAATTGTTGTTCCTTGAGGAACTCCAGTCCAGTCCCGCACCTCTGGGTAGTGCACCTCCTCCAGCAGCTTGGAGACTGAGCATGTCATCTTTTTGATGACACTACAGTACATATGCAGCTGGCAACGCCCACCAGCCCCAGTACCTATTGACAAGGCAGACTCAGAGGAGCCACAAATAAGTGGTTAAATTGCAACAAACACTTCTACATCTAAATAAACTAGTACCCTCTCCATCCCCTGGAAAGGATACCCCGTCCCCCCCTCTAGGATAGGGAGGCCTACCTGTTGAGCGCTTGAGCAATTCCAGCCAGTGGGAAGCGAGCCACCGACAGCTCTTCTGGTCCACCCCTCCCCCAAAATCTGATTACACACCCCTCCCCGGCTCCCCCTGGCCACTTTCTCCACCAAGGGAACCAGCTTCAGGACCGGGGGTGTGCATAGATTATCACAGAAAGCACTCAGGGAGGATTCCGGGACTGGAGCTCCTCAAGGAACAACAATTAGCACGTAAGTCTAATTTCTCTTTCCTTATTGTCCCTCCAGTCCAGTCCCGCACCTCTGGGATATATCAGAGCAATTAAACTAACAGGAGGGACCCGCACAACCAGCCTGAAGCACTGCCGATCCGAAACAAGCATCCCCTGCTGCCTGGGCATCCAGGCGAAAATGTTCAGAAAAAGTATGCCAACCTACAGATCTCCACCGGCAGAACTAAACTATACTCTGCTCACGAGGCTGCCTGAGCCCTCGTGGAATGTGTCTGCAACCCCGCAGGCACTGCTCTACCCTTCAAGATGTATGCAGGTGTGATTGCCTCACTGATTCATCTGGAAATGGAGGCTTAGCTGCCGCCTCACTTTTGCACGACCCGTCAAACAGAACCAACAGACGGTCCGATCTCCAAAAGGACGATGCCCTTTTCACATACCTTCGCATCGAAGTGGCACAGCTGTTGAGTGGCAGAGCCCATATCCGCTCTCGCCCACATCCGCGCTCGACAGAGCTGGTAAGGAAATGGCCTGATTTAGATTAAATGCTCACACCACATTCGGCAAAAATGAAGGTACTGGGCACAGGACCACTTTTTCTCCTTGGAGAAGGAAAGGAATGGCTCCTAGCATGACAGGGTCCAAAGCTCTGAAATCCTGCGTGCCGAGCAAATTGCCACCATGAATACCCTTTTCGGAGTCAAATCCTTCAGGAAAGCTCGACTCAATGGCTCAAAGGGTTCCCCAGACAGCACCAGATTGAGATTCCAAGGTGGTACCACTGCCCTCTTTGGCAGACAGAGGTAGGTCACTGCCCCTAGAAAGCTCAGCACGTCTGGGTGTGTACCCAACAGCACCCCGTGGACTTTCCCGTGATAACCGGAAATCGCTGCCAGTTGCACCCTCAAGGAAGTGGCAGCTAGACCCTTACCAAAATTGGATTGCAAGAACGCCAAGATGTCCGGGATGGAGACAGTGGAAGAGCGCGCCTGCCTCTCTCCGCACAAATGATTCAAAGATGCGCCCCTACGCAGATGTACGATAGGTTCGTAGACCACCTCTGGGCCTGTAGCAAGATCACTATCCCGGAGCCTGATTATCCTTTCTTCGTCAACTTCGCCCTTTCAAGATTCATGACGTAAGCGATAATTGATCCACCAGGGGCATATGAAGCGGCTCCTGCGTCAAGAGGTCCTTCCAACCGGAAGCCACCACAGTCAATCCACCAGTATCCAAATCAGGTCAGCATACCACGGGCACCTCGGCCAGTCTGGTGCCACCAGAATTACAAATAACTGGTTGCGCCTCTAGCCATTGCACTAACTGGCCTTTCTCCAGTACCAAGCAGGAAGTCAGTCTTCACTTATGGGTGACATCGACGTCGATGGAGCCCCCGTGCAGAGCAATTTCCCAGCTTTCTAAGAAAGCCTTTGGGAATACTGCATGCATGCGCGGTCCCCTTCCCACCTAAAGGTGCCATCTTGCTCAGTCTTTCTTTATCCGTGGAGCCCACCGGACGTCTGTCCGTGTCACCCGGAAAAATTGACATTTTTTTCTTGCGATTTCATCGTGGTTTTTTCTCTGGTTTGACGCCAGTTCCCCTTCCCGCCGGGTTCGGTACACCAGTATCGAGCCCATCTTCTATTTTTTGGTTTTTGCCCTTCGTGGCTGGCGTTCGCGCCCTTTTTGTCTTTTCCCTGGAAGGCCGGTCCTTTGACCTCGCGGGGGTCCTTTTTCCCCCCGATGGCTTTCAGTGGTTTCATAAAGCGTGATCGGTGCAAGAAATTGATGTCTCTCACCAACACACACGACTGCTGCCTTCGATGCCTCGGACCGGATCATGATCCTAAGGTCTGTGTCCCGTGTGGCAAAACGTCCACCAAGGCACTATGAAGCCGCCAGCATCAGAAAGAATGGATTTTTTCTGACTCTGCCTCCGGCCGGGCCCGGACCTCATCCGAGGCCTCGACGTCTCGGGAGTCTGACCCCGAGCATCGCCGGGGTTCCTCGGACAGGGGGTCCCCCGATCTGGAACGTAAGAGGAAGAAACGGCTCGTGAGGGCAGCGTCTGAGGAGGTCCCTGGTTCCTCGAGGGCCAGGTCTCGGACCCCCGACCGCCGTCCCGGGCCCTTGGAGCAGGAGAAGCCGTTCAAAATGCCTCGTGTGGAGACGGAGCCCGCCGGACACGTAAGTCCTGTTGTCCTCGTGGACTCTCCTCCTAGGGAGCCGACGTCAGGCCCGGCGCAGCCGGGGCCCGAGTCGGTGGCTGCTGAGTCTCCTGAGCTTGGACTCAGGCTGACAGCCTTGGAGTGCAGATTGTCTGCCTTCATGGATCAGCAGCAGGTACTGATGGCCAGCCTCGCTGGTGCATCTGCCCCGACCACTGGGACATCGACGTCTAAGTCGACCCCGGAGACCGAGCTGATACTCGAGATCATGAAGGTTCGAGGTCGTCCTCGATCAAGGTCACCCTCGACCTCCCGCTTGGAACCGATGGTGTCGACGCCGGTGCCTTCGGTGTCGGGGCGGGTGCCACCCAGACCCGTGCGGTCGGAGCCTCCCAACTCCTCTTCGGATGAGTCCGCGTGGGAGAAGGAGGACAAGGAGTCCCCCGATACTTTTCGGACTCGGTGCGTCCCTTCGGACTCACCGCAGTCTGAGCCCCGGAGTAGGTCCCCTCTGGACGACACCAGGTCCTCGGAGTTCGTCAGGGACATGGCCAAGGCATTGGCGATTCCTGCGGACCCAGAGCAGGAGCCTCGAGCCGAAGAACTCGAGGCCCTCCAGTATGACTCTCCTCCGAAGGAGTCCTTTACTGTGCCTGTTCCTCCGATGCTGGAACGGCTCCTCTTCCGGATGTGGGAGGCACCGGCCTCAGCGCCGGCTTTGAGCAAGCGGGTTGATTCCATTTATCGACTCCGTAAGAGCCCTGGTTTCCAGAAGGCGCAGCTGCCGCACCATTCCATGGTGGTGGAATCGGCCATGCATCGTCTGAAAAGCCAGAAGATGCACTCTGTGGTGCCTCCCGGTAGGGAGGCCCGGAACCTGGATGCTTTCGGCAGAAAGTGCTTCCAGGGCTCGATGCTTGCTTGCCGTGTCCAGTCCTACCAGCTGTACATGGGCATGTACCTACGGGACCTGGAGAAGGAACTTGCCGGGTTCTCTGCTGGCCTCTCCGGGGAACCTTTGCAGAGGTTCAAGACCCTGTCCTCGGGAATCTGGGAATGCTCAAAGTTCATGTCCCGAGCGGCCTACGATGGCTTCGAGGCTTCGGCCCGTGTAGCGGCAGCCAGCATCGGGGCCCGACGCCAGGCATGGTTGCAGTCATCGGACCTCAAGCCCTGGGTGCAGGACAAGTTGGTCGATGTCCCTTGCCGAGGTGAAAACCTTTTTGGCAAGCCCATGGCCGAGAAGGCGGCTGAGCTCGAAACCGAGCACCTGACTAGGACAAGGCTGTCCAGAAAAACTTCTGCCCCTTCTCAGAGGAAGAAGGGCTCGGGTAAGAAGTCCTTTTACCAGAGGAAGGCGGCTGCCTACAAACCTTTCCCTCAGTAATCAGGCCTCCCCAGCTCCCCAGCAGGGTCAGCAGGCCAAGGGGTAGGGACATGGGCCCCGTAGGCAGAAGGCCCCCAAGCCTCTGGCTCCTGCTCCCACTCAGCAGGGAGGGGGTTTTTGACTCCCACAGCATAGCCTTTCCACCTCTGCTGTCCCATCTCTGCACAGGAGGTCGTCTAGTCCTGTTTGCCCACAGGTGGCCACCCATTACAGGAGATGCTTGGGTATTGAGCATCGTCCACAAGGGCTATATGCTCCACTTCCAGCAGTTGCCTCCAACCTATTTTCCAGGAGAGCCTCCAAGACCTCCTCTGCACACAGACCTCCTCCTTCAAGAACTTCAAGGTCTGCTTCTAGACCAGGCGGTGGAGCCGGTACCTCCCCACCTGCAAGGTCATGGGTTCTACTCCAGGTACTTCCTCTACCAAAGAGAACCGGGGGCCTCAGGCCTATTCTCGACCTCAGGAATCTCAACAAGTTCTTGGAGAAAGAAAGGTTCAAGATGCTTACTCTTGGAACACTTCTGCCCTACCTCCAGCAGGGAGATTGGCTATGCTCTTTAGATCTAAAGGATGCGTACACTCTCATCCTCATTCATCCAGACCACAGAAAGTACCTCAGGTTCATAGTGGGAGGAAACCATTACCAGTACAGGGTACTACCCTTTGGCCTGACCTCCGCCCCAAGGGTCTTTACAAAGTGCCTGGGGGTGGTGGCGGCCTACTTAAGGAATCAGGGTGTTTTTGTCTTCCCCTACCTGGATGACTGGCTCATCAGGGGTCAGACTTCCCAGGAGGCCCGGCAAGCCACCCTCAGAACTGTCTCCCTCCTTCAACACCTAGGGCTTGTCATAAACTTCGCAAAGTCCACTTTGCTCCCCTCCCAGAACCTAGAGTTTATAGGGGCAAGGTTGGACTCCCTGCAAGCAAAGGCTTACTTGCTAGGAGACAGGACTCAAAGACTCATGGACTTGGCAAACCAGTTTCTGAGCAGGCCACAAGTCTCCGCCAGACTCTGTCTACAGCTCCTGGGCCACATGGCATCGACAGTGCATGTGACCCCCAATACCCGCCTCCACATGAGACCGGCCCAATGGTATCTCCGAACTCAGTGGAAACAAGCCACAGGAAGCCTCACAGACAAAGTCCGGGTGTCCAAATCATTCCTGGACTCCCTGCAATGGTGGCTACACCCCCCCCCCAACTTATTACAGGGGGTGCCTTTTCAGGTGCCTGTTTCCACGGTGGTGTTGACCACCGATGCCTCCTTGCAGGGCTGGGGTGCACATTGCTTGGACAGGTGCACCCAGGGCCTGTGGTCTCCATGGGAGGCCACACAGCAAATCAACCTCCTGGTACTCCGGGCTATTCGCTTAGCCCTCAAAACCGTCTCTCACACTTTGGCTCACCAGTCTGTTCTGGTACAAACGGACAATCAAGTGGCCATGTTCTATGTGAACAAGCAGGGAGGCACGGGGTCCAGGCTCCTGTGTCGAGAGGCACAGGCCCTGTGCTCTTTTGCTCTCAAACACAACATGTTTCTCAAAGCTGTTTATCTCCTTGGCCAGGAAAACTTCCTGGCAGACAGGTTGAGCAGAATTCTGCAACCTCACGAGTGGCAACTACACCCCTTGGTGGTTCAGAAAATTTTCCTGAGATGGGGACTTCCATCCATAGATCTCTTTGCCAGTCCCCTGAACCGGCAGCTGCCCAGGTTCTGTTCCAGGCAACCACATCCCCTGAGGTTAGCAGCGGATGCCTTCCTGATTTCTTGGTCCCAGGGCCTCCTGTATGCGTTTCCTCCCACGCCTCTGGTGGCCTGAACCTTGTTCAAGATTCTAAGGGACAAGGCCTCGGTACTTCTGATAGCTTCTGATGGCTGAGACAGCCCTGGTTTCCACTTCTGTTCCAGCTAGCCGTGGACACACCACTACCTCTGCGGTTGCAGCCTGATCTTCTCTCTCAGGATCAGGGTTCCCTTCTGCACCCCAATCTCAAATCTCTCCATTTGATGGCCTGGAGGCTGCAAGGGTCGTGTTGGCTCCCTGGGGCCTACCCAGGGAAGTGGAAGAGGTGGTCTTGGCCTCTAGAAAGCAATTCCGAGGAAAACCTATGCCCTGAAGTGGAGAAGGTTCTCCATGTGGTGTCTGCAGCGCAAGGAGGATCCTTTCGCCTGCACTGTACCAGTAGTGCTTCAGTATCTACTGCACTTGTCCAATCAGGGCCTTAAGTCCAATTCGGTTCGGGTCCACCTCTCTGCTCTAGCAGCTCACCACTCACTGGTGGAGGGACACTCTGTCAGTTCACCCCTTGGTGTCCAGGTTTCTCAGAGGCTTGCTCTTGCTCAAGCCTCCTCTCCGTCCACCGGCCCCTGAGTGGGAGTTGAATGTGGTCTTGCAGCAACGGACTCGCCCACCTTTTGAGCCGATGGCTACATACCCTCTCTGCTTCCTTTCTTGGAAGACTCTATTCTTAGTGGCCCTGACCTCAGCCAGGCGAGTGAGCTAGCTTCAAGCCCTGGCTGTGACAGGCCATACACTCGCTTCTATAGGAACAGGGTAGTCCTTAGGACTCATCCTAAGTTCCTACCAAAGGTTGTCTCCTCTTTCCATCTCAACCAGGAGGTGGTTCTTCCAACGTTCTTCCCTAGGCCCCATGCCAGCCGGGCTGAGACAGTCCTGCATACCCTGGACTGTAGGAGGGCCTTATCCTTCTACATTGAGCGTACGCAGGGGCATAGGAGGGCTACTCAGCTCTTCATCTCTTTTGACCCTAATAACTTGGGGTTACCTGTCTCCAAGCGTACCTTGTCCATCTGGGTGGCTGACTGTATCACCTGGGCTTATAGGGCAGCTGACCTTCCCCTGCAGGGTCGGGTCATGGCCCACCGTGTCAGGGCAATGGCTGCCTCAGTAGCTCATCTCCGCTCTGTACCGTTGGCAGACATCGGTAGGGCTGCAACTTGGTCCTCAAGTCAGATTTTTGTGGCCCATTACTGCCTGGAGAGGGAGTCCTGTAGGGATAGTGCTTTCGGTCAGGGAGTGCTCCGGAATCTCTTTGAGGTTTACGCAACTCCTACCCTCCAGCCCTCTGGTTGGGCTACCGGTGGGGGTATGTTTTCAGTGAAATCTTTTTCTCTGATGCTGCGGCTAGAGGGAGCTCATTTTTTTAGCTCTGGGTCCCCGGTAGCCTGAAGCTGGGGAGTCCCATAAGTGAGGACTGACTTCCTGCTTGGTCCTGGAGAAAGAGTAGTTACTCACCTGTAACAGGTGTTCTCCAGGAGCAGCATGAATCAGTCCTCACAACCCTCCCTCCTCCCCTGGGAGTTGCAGTTGTACATAGTTTATTTTTACATTTTTGTGTGCTGTCTTTTAGCTATGTCATTGGATTGAGCAAGATGGCACCTTTAGGCGGGAAGGGGACCGCGCATGCGTGCAATATTCCCAAAGGCTTTCTTAGAAAGCTGGGGAATTGCTCCGCACAGGGGCTCCATCGACGTCACCCATAAGTGAGGACTGATTCCTGCTGCTCTTGGAGAACACCTGTTACAGGTGAGTAACTACTCTATGAGTGCCCATGGGGAAAAAAAGAGAAGACCCTCTTCGAACCACTGCTCAATTAGAGCATCCAGGCCCTTGGACTTCCTCTCTTCTTCTGCTGAAAAAAAACCAGCAGGCCTTGGCCGACTCGAACATTACTATTAGGTCCATGACTGGTGTGCCCCATCAGTGGACCACCTGCTCGAACACCTCCTGATTGAGCTGCCACTCTCCAGGGTCCATGCGACACTCGGCTGAGGTAGGCTGCCATCACACTGTCAACTCCTGCTACATGCGCTGCCGAAAACGCCTGGAGACGAATTGCTGCCCATCCGAACAGATTTTTGGCTTCCTCCTCCAGGGCTGCACTGCCTATGCTTCCTTGCCGGTTGATGTAAGCCACCGTGGTCACATTGTCCGAGAGGACTTGGACCACCTTCCCCTGCAACCATGGCTCAAAACTTTCTAGCACCAAGGTCACTGCTCGCATCTCGCGCCTGTTGATTGACACACTGGGCCTCCTGCAGACTCTTGTCCTTGAACAAAGCATCCTTCGCAATAGGCTCTCCAACCTGACAGGCTAGCATTGGTCATCACAGGAACCCACACCGGGGACTCCTTCCAGGCTCCCCACATGCAGCCATCAACCTAGGGCTCTCCTAGCGCTCCGCAGGCAGGGGAGTACTTGGGACAGGGGTTGACTCTGATGGGACCATTGACTCAGCAGAGCCCTCTGCAGCGGTTGCATTGTGCCCTTGCCCATGGGACTAGCACGAGAGTGGCCACCATGGTCCCCAGAACCTGCAGATGCTGCCACTCTGATAGTCTTACCATCTTCAGGACCTGCCGTATCCACCGTCGTAGCTCCTGCGCCCGGCGAACTGGCATGAAAATCCTACCCACGCAGGTATCAAAGCATGCTCTCAAATGCTCTAGCTCCTGGCCGTAACTGACTCTTGGCCAGGTTGACCCCAATCGAGACTTTGAAGGAACTCTCCCACCTGTGCTGTTGCTCTTTTCGCTATCGTCCCTGGACTTCACCTGGACCAGCCAATCATCTAGGTACAGGTGGACGAGAACCTCTTCCTTGTGGAGAGCTGCCGCTGCCACCACCACCATGACCTTGGTGAAGGTATGGGGGTGGTCGCCAGACCGAAGAGCAACGCTTGAAACTGGAAATGGCCCCTTGGCACTGTAAAGCGGAGAAATTGCCGATGTTCTGGATGGATGGGAATGTGCAGATACGCCTCTGCAAGATCGAGAGTCACTCAAAATCTCCGCTTTCTACTGCCATTATTGCTATGAAAATGTGGTACCCAGAGACCATAATTCATGTCCTTGAAGTCGAGAATTGGGCGAAAGGAACCTTCCATTTGGGCACCACAAAATACATGAAGCATCGACCGCAGACGTACTGGTCTTGCGGAACCAGTTCCATGGCTCTCAGCTGCAGGAGACAAGTCAAGGTCTCTTCTATTGCTGCCGCCAACACTGCTGCACCCACTTTGAGTGATCAAAGGAGCTTGTTTTTGCTCTGGCAGCGGATATAGGCGTGTCATGGATTGCACACCTTTAAGGCCAACCTCCGGCAGATCCCACTCATCCTGGATCATCTGACCTACTACTCCATGTACTGGTAAAACTTTCTGCGATTTCCGTACCGCCTGGAACAACGAATCCTACAGCGCCTCTTCCTCTGCTGGGAGGTTAGCAGGCATATTCAGGGCCTTGAGGGTCTCCAAGGTACACACAGAATATGAGTCTTTTGGGGACGAGGAATTGTATCAGTACCCACTTGTAGTGATTGTAAACCGCCCTGATGGCCTTCGGCCTGGGCAGTGTATAGAGAAATTGCATAAACATAAGCATAAAGATGAGCACTGATATCTCCTCCCGGTGGAAAACCCGAACAATCTGGGCCTGATCCTCCTGTTCTGGGCTCTCCTTCTTCCAACTCCTCCTGCAGATCTAGCTCCGTGTCAAAGTCTTCCCCATCCAGCCCCTCAGACAACGGCGATTGCTGCCACTCCTCTAAGCTTCTAGCCCGCTTAGATGCCACTGCTCCTGACTCGTGCTCTTTTGCGTCTGACATCCTCTTAGCCCTGTGTTCCGGGGCTGAGGAGACACATAGTAGGCAAAACGCTTTATGCAAAAGTAAGAAAAACTCTGAGAACTCCCCCAGGAGCCCTACTGCTTCCTGGGCTCAAGGGGTGGATGGTCTGGGAATCGTGCAGGGACCAGGGGCCGGATCTGTTGAAAGAAGTAATTAGGTCTTACCTGCTAATTATTGTTCCTGAAGGAACGACAGTCCAGTCCCTTACTTCTGGGTTGCGTAACCCTTCCAGCAGCTTGGAGGCTGAGCCCATCCTTTTTGGGGATGGGGCGGTATAAATACCACTGGCACCACCCACAGAACCCAGTATTCTAATGCAAAAGTAGGCTTAACCAGAAACCAAAATACTAAAATTAGTCAAAGCTAAAACACACGAAAACCCAAAGGAAATTTGTTGGGGGTTTTTTGTTGTTTTTTTTTACATCAAAAGGTAGTAGGGAAGAATGGAAGGGGGGAGAGGAGGAGGTTTAACTGGGCTTGCCAGAACTCTCCTTCCCCTGGTCCTCCGAACCTGGTCCAATGGTCCATCTGCGTTGGTTCGGTCCTGACTTCGGTCCGCTGTACTTTACCTACCCACTGGAACATTACACCCACAAACGGATCTGGGAGGGAACAGGGTCTGGACTGTCGTTCCTTCAGGAACAATAATTAGCAGGTAAGACCTAATTATTTCTTCCTTATCGTCACTCCAGTCCAGTCCCTTACTTCTGGGATGTAAAAGAGCAGTTCAGGCCTGGGAGGGGTTCGCCATCCCGGACCGAAGTACCGCCTCTCTAAACTGAGAATCAGCTGACCCCTGAATATCCAGCCTGTAGTGTTTGGTAAAGGTATGCAGCGAAGACCAAGTGGCCGCTCTACTCCGCCCGAGAAGCAGCCTGTGCCCGCGTTGAATGTGCGTGCAGACCTCCTGGAACCTGCTTCCCCTTCAGGATATAGGCAGAAGCGATAGCTTCCCTGATCCACCTAGAGATAGAGGCCTTGGCCGCCGCCTCCCCTTTATGTGGTCCTCCAAACTGAACGAACAGACGTTTGGACTTCCGAAAGGACGCCGTGCGGGAGAGATAAAGCTTCAACGCTCTGCGGACGTCCAGAAGGCGTAGTTTCCTGCCATTCCCTCCTTGCTCTTCTGCCGGGAAAGACGGAAGCGAAACCGTCTGGTTCACATAAAAAGGGGAGATGACCTTGGGTAAGAAAGAGGGAACTGTCCGCAAGACCACCTTCTCCCTGAAAAATGAAATAAAGGGGGTCTGAGAGGACAGAGCTTGAAGTTCTGAGACGCGTCTGGCCGAGCAAATTGCAACCAGAAAGACCGTCTTCAGAGTAAGATCCTTTAGGGAGGCTCTCTTGGCCGGCTCGAAAGGCTCCCTGGTCAGAGCATTTAACACCAGATTGAGATCCCAAGGAAGTATCACCGCTCTTTGCTGCAGTCGCAGATGTCTAACCGCTCTTAGGTATCTGGCCACATCCGCGTGTTCTCCTAAGGGCTTACCACGGATCCTACCTCTATAACAAGAGATAGCGGCTAACTGGACTCGTAAGGAGCTGGGCGCAAGACCCTTCTCGAAACCTGCTTGTAAGAATTCCAGGACCTCCGGGACAGAGGCCGACAGGGGTTTCTTTCGGTGCTCCGCGCACCATGTCTCGAAAATGCACCAGACCCTAACATAGGAAAGACAGGTCGAGCGCTTTCGAGCGTTCAATAAAGTAGAGATTACTGAGCCCGAATACCCTCGCTTCCGGAGCCGTGCCCTTTCAATAGCCAGGCCGTAAGCGAGAATCGATCCACGTGAGGCATCAGTACTGGCCCCTGTCTCAACAGACCCTTTCTGTAGGGGAGCCGCCAAGGCCGGTCGATCGATAACCTTACTAGGTCCGCATACCAGGGGCGGTGCGGCCAATCCGGAGCTATGAGGATCACCAAACCTCGGTGGGCTTCCACTCATTGTAGGACCCTTCCGATGAGAGCCCATGGGGGGGAATACATACAGGAGCCCCTCCGAGGGCCATCTCTGGGCTAATGCGTCTAAGCCTTCGGACATCCTTTCCTTCCTTCGACTGAAGAATCTGCTTGCCTTGGCTGAGGCATACCGTGCCATGAGATCCATGACTGGAGGGCCCCAAAGAGCTACAATCTGATCGAAGACCTCCTGGTCCAGCTCCCACTCCCCGTGGTCGATCTTGAACCTGCTGAGGTAATCGGCCATAGCGTTGTCCATTCCGGCCACGTGCTGTGCTGAAAGAGCCTCCAACTGGACTTTGGCCCACTGGAACAGGCTGTCCGCTTCCTTTTCCAAGGAGGGGCTGCTTGTACCCCCTTGGCGATTGATGTAAGCCACCGTGGTGACATTGTCTGAGAAGACACGAATCACCCTTTGTCGAACTAAGGGCTCGAGTGCCCTGAGCGCTAGGGCTACCGCTCGCAGCTCCAACCTGTTGATGGACCACTGAGACTCCGTTAAGGTCCACCGACCCTGGACGAACTGGCCCTCGCAATGCGCTCCCCAGCCTGTCAGACTGGCGTCCGTCGTCAGAAGTAACCACTGCGGGGATTCGAGAGGCATCCCGCAATCCAGGCTCCCTGAGCACCGCCACCACTGTAGAGCTTTCCTGGTTCGGGGAGCACAGGGCAGCCGCATAGCCAAAGGATGATGCTGAGGAGACCACCGACGCAACAGAGCCCTCTGCAGGGGTCGCATGTGAGCTCTGGCCCACGGAACTACCTCTACTGTTGCCGCCATGGTTCCCAGCAATTGAAGGTAATGCCACGCCGTAGGGATTAGCCTGTCCAGGAATTGCGACACCAGGGTCCTTAGGTCCCTTGCCCTCTTCTTGGACAGAAAGACTCTTCCTCTTCTGGTGTCGAACCTCGCTCCGAGGTACTCGAGTTCTTGAGAGGGAATCAACCTGCTCTTTGCCCGATTGATGACCCAGCCTAGCTCCTCCAGGACTTCCACCACTCTGGTAGTGGCTGAGCGACTCTCCTCTTCCGACTTCGCCCGGATCAGCCAATCGTCTAGGTAGGGATGAACCATGATTCCCTCCTTTCTCAGGGCCGCAGCGACTACTACCATTATCTTGGTGAAGGTCCGAGGAGCTGTGGCTAGCCCGAAGGGCAGCGCCTGGAACTGAAAGTGACCTCTTGGTACTGCGAATCTCAGGAACTGTTGATGGAACCTTCGGACCGGGATATGTAAATAGGCCTCCGTCAAATCCAAGGCAGTCAGGAACTCTCCGCCCCTTACGGACACTATGACCGACTTTAGGGTTTCCATCCGGAAGTGAGGCAGCGATCGACTTGCTTTAAATCCAGGATCGGGCGAAACGAACCTTCCTTCTTTGGTACAACAAAATAAATGGAGTATCGACCGGAGCCGCATTGGTCTGGCGGGACAGGGGCCACCGCTCTGAGCGCTATGAGCTTTGAGAGAGTGGCATCTACCGCCGCTCTCTTTGCCGGAGATACGCAGGGAGACTGAACAAAGGCTGGGTGTATTTGTTTCACAAATTCGAGGGCATAACCCTCTCGGATTACCTCTAGGACCCATTGATCGGACGTGACTCGGGACCAGGCGGAAAGGAACTGCTTTAAACGACCCCCAACCAGCAGGGCCCCCACCTGGACCCCCGCTTTCTCATTGTGGTTTTCTAGGTCCTGCGGAGGCGGAGGAGGAGGCCCCAAAACCTCTCCCTGCCCCCCGAAATCCTCTGAAGCTTTGGCCCCTCGAAGGGAAACGGCCCCGGGAAAAGAATTCGATCTGGCTGGACGAAACCTCCGAGGGTCCCTAGGCTGGCTCCGAACCGGAGCAAGGGGGCGACCTTGTTTTGGTCTGTCTTCCGGAAGCCTGCCGCCTTTCGACTCACCAAGATCTTTGACCAACTTCTCCAAGTCTTCTCCAAACAACAAGTTCCCCTTGAAGGGGAGACGACTTAGGCGCGTTTTTGAAGAGGCATCGGCTGCCCAATTCCGTAGCCATAGGTATCGCCTAGCTGCTACCACAGAAGCCATGTTATTAGCCAGGCTTCTGATGAGGTCATATTGGCTATCCGCTAGGTAGGCCGTCCCGGACTCCAACCTCGCCGTAAGAGGCTGGGCATCTCCCGAGGAATTTTCTGCCAGCTGCAGTTGCTGGGACCACCTCAAGCAAGCCCGAGCCACCCAAACTCCCGAAACCGAGGCCTGTAAGGCGAGAGCACTGATATCAAAAGCCTGCTTCAGAAGTGTGTCTAATTTTCTATCTTGAAAATCTCTCAAGGCCGCGCTACCCTCGACCGGGATAGTCGTCGTCTTTGTCACCGCAGATACCGCCGCATCTACCCTGGGCGACTTCAGTAGCTCCTTGTCCGGTTCCGGTAATGGGTAAAGTCTCGTCATAGAGCGCACCCCCCTCAAACTAGATTCTGGTTGGTCCCACTCCTCTTGGATCATGTGATGCACCACCCTGTGAACGGGAAAGACCTTTTGAGATCTCCTCACTGCTTGGATCAAAAGGATCCTCCAACGCTTCCTCCTCTACTGGGGCGTCTGAGGTCACATTGAGTACCTTGAGGGACTCGTTAATCAATGCCGGAAGCTCCTCCCGCCGAAAGACCCGCACTATGCGGGATTGGTCCTCCTCAGGAATCTCACCTTCTTCGAGCTCCTCCTCATCTTCCGCTAGATCCTTGTCCGAGACCTCCTCTTCCGGGGTGCCATGTGAGAAGGACGAGAGAGGCTCCTCACTCGCCAGCCTCGCGCGCTTGAGTGGGATCTCGGAAACCTGGGAACTAGCCTTCAAGGGCCTGGACTCCAGGCCTTCCTTCACTGCGCTCGGCTCACCTGCCCCAAGGCCCTTCTTGCGCATACAATAGGCCTTGTGCAGTTACAGAACGAAATCAGGGGAGAAAAGGTCGCTGGCACTCCCCTCCCCAACTGCGGTAGGGGGAAGGGAGGGAGGAGAGACAGGAGAGTCCGAGGTAGTAGGTGGAGGAGAGAGAGGTTCCCTATCCCCTTCCAGAGGGTCCCCCGACCCTTGCACGGCTTGGGACATGGACAATAGAATGCCTTGCTCCACAGAAGTAGCCTCTGCAGCACAGCCCCTGCAGATCCCTGAATCGGAGGCAGTACCCCTACGCGTGCCACAAGACGGGCACCGCGTTTTGCCAGGCAAGCTTAAAATAGATTTTGCAAATCAATAGGACAACCTACAATAGAAAAATAAATAAATAACAATCTGTCGGAGTTCCAGGCCGGAAAGCCAATAAGAACAAATGCTTCCTCCCCTCTCCCAGACTGCTATGAAATAAAGATTGTAGTAAATCAAATTAAAATTCAAATTAAATAAAAATAAATTCAAATTGAAGACTGGCTATACAAAGTCCCCCAGTACTTGCGTTTAGATGTTCCTTTAATGGCGCGATGCTCCGCGGCAGGCTGCCGCACTCCAGAGGCTCACACGTGGAAGGCCTCAGCCACGTGGAGCACTAACCGGTCGGCATTTTAGCCGGACAAATTCCTGGCCCGCCGAGCCTGAACGGCACCGGAATCGAGCGGTGATCAACCCCCGAACGCTCCTAAGCTGCCGAGCCAAGCCGGAGGAGCAGGGGAATGGAACGCTGCCGCCTCAAGCGCTCAGCCACCGGGAGGGCTTCGGCGCAAGGTAGGGCAGGCCTGTGAGCAAGTCCGCGGGAGCCGACCGACCCCGCAGGAGAGATCGCGGTCCTTCTCCCCGTTGTCGGCATGATCTTCTATGCCCGGTAAGCTTGTTGCTACCCCGGAGCAAACCTCCTCCTCAGGTCAGGGTCCGGAGAGAGAGGAGGGGGGGGGGGGGGGAGAAAGAACTTAAAGGTGCAGAAGCCTGTTACTTCTGAAGAGAGATCTGCAACTGTGAGTATATACTTCTGGTAATTTTCTAAAAGGAATTCTTTGTATTAAAGCTAATTAATCTGTGAACCCACTATTTTTTGTTAAATCAGTCAGGCCCTAGTAGCAGCAGTTTAAGTTTAAATATAAAACACAGAGGATAACTTTCTGGTTACATTTCATACCCAGCAGAGAGCTTGTAGTTTAAATGTGATAGTCACTCAGGGCCTAGTAACAGCAAAGTACTTTTAGTTTAAATTTAAAACACAGAAGAGAGCTTTCTGGTTACATTTGGAACCCAGCAGAGAGCTTGTAGTCTAAATTTAATAGTCACTCAGGGCTTGGCATCAGCAAAGTACTTTTAGCTTAAATTTAAAACACAGAAGAGAGCTTTCTGGTTAAATTTAGAACCCAGCAGAGAGCTTGTAGTTTAAATTTCATAAGAAGTTAGAGCCTAGCAGCAGCTAAGAGCTATAATTTAAATCAAATCAGAATTTAGCTTACCTCAGCAGCACAAGACAGGGTACTGTGTAGCAGCCCTCTTTTAATAAGTGTTATTTCCCTCCGTCCCTTGGGATAATCGTAGCTTTATAGGTACTTACACATCTTAAAAGACAGGAGGTGCTCTCAGGTGAAGCTCATTACCCAAATCAGTCATACACTAAGGACCTGAGATTAGTTAAGCTTCAGGTGAACAAGGTATATTACAAGTATTAGGTACAGTTTTTTTAGTATAAATATCCATAGCAACCCTTAGTAAGTAAAGAACTTAGATCTAAACACAAACTTAAAACTAAGATGCAGACAGCAGTCCAGCAGCGGGATGGGGGCTTTCCAGTCTTTTGCATTGAGTGTCACATGTATGATTTTCTCCCAGTTGGTGAGAGGTCTTACGTGTGCACTAGGTGCAAGGAGCTCTTTGCTCTCAGGGAACGAGTCCGTTCTCTAGAGGCTAAAGTAGCAGACTTGGAAAGCATAAGACAGACAGAGAGGTACATAGACGAGACCTACAGGGATATAGTCCTGAAGTCCCACCTCCAGTCTGGCAGCATCCCTGTTGCCATGGAGGAGAGAGGTCACGTGACAGGAAAGCATCACCCTGGTGTGGCAGGAAGTGATCCTGTAACTAGGACCTGTCCTTCAGGTGATGTAAAACCCTCTCGCACCGAGGAAGTTTCTCCAGGGCCATGTGCCCATGAGGGAAGGGTTAGGACAGCCGTTATAGTTGGTGATTCGATCATTAGGCATGTAGATAGCTGGGTGGCTGGTGGACGTGAGGATCGCCTGGTAACATGCCTGCCTGGTGCGAAGGTAGCGGACCTCACGCGCCACCTAGATAAGGTCTTAGATAGTGCTGGGGAGGAGTCTGCTGTCTTGGTACATGTCGGTACCAATGACATAGGAAAATGTGGTAGGGAGGTTCTGGAGGCTAAATTTAGGCTTTTAGGTAGGAAGTTGAAATCCAGAACTTCCAGGGTAGCATTCTCCGAAATGCTTCCTGTTCCACGCGCAGGACCCAAAAGGCAGGCAGAGCTCCAGAGTCTCAATGCGTGAATGAGACAATGGTGCAGAGATGAGGGTTTTGGATTTGTTAGGAACTGGGGAACATTCTGGGGAAAGGAGGGACTCTTCCGAAGGGATGGGCTTCACCTTAACCAGGATGGAACCAGGCTGCTGGCATTAACCTTTAAAAAGGAGAAAGAGCAGCTTTTAAACTAGATATTAGGGGAAAGCCGACAGTCGCCCAAGAGCGGATGGTTCGGAAGAATGTATCTTTGAAGGATACTACCAAAAGCAGAGAGGTTCCACAAAAGAGTAAAGTAGCCCAAATGCCCTCAAGTATGGAGCAGACTGAGCTTAAAGATCCCAAATTACCCATGTCTAACAATAGCCAAATTAATATGAGTAAAATACATTCTCTAAAATGCTTGTATGCAAATGCTAGAAGTCTAAAAAATAAGATGGGAGAGTTAGAATATATAGCACTAAATGAAAGGTTAGATATGATTGGAATATCAGAGACATGGTGGAAGGAGGACAACCAGGGGGACACTGTGATACCTGGGTACAAACTATATCGTAATGATAGAGCTGATCAAATTGGTGGAGGGGTTGCTTTCTATGTTAGAGAGGGCATTGAGTCAGAAAGGATTAAGGTTTTGCAGGAAACAAAATCTGCTGTAGAATCTATATGGATTGAAATTCCATGTAAAATGGGGAAGGCAATGGCAGTGGGGGTGTACTATCGAGCGCCTTGCCAGAATGACCAAATGGATGATGAAATGCTCAAAGAAATCAAGGAAGCTAACAAAAGTTACAGTGCAGTAATAATAATGGGTGATTTCAACTACCCCGGCATCGACTGGGTCAGTGTCACGTCAGGACATGCTAGGGAGATAAAGTTCCTAGATGAAATAAATGACTGCTTCTTGGAGCAGCTGGTTCATGAACCGACCAGAGGGGAAGCCATATTAGACCTAGTCCTTAGTGGAACACCAGATCTAGTGCAAGAGATAAGGTTGTTGGGGCCACTTGGCAATAGTGATTATAGCATGATCGCCTTTGATTTAATTAGTGGAGGAGGGATAGTAAGGAAATTCACAGTACTACCTTTTTAACTTTCGAAAGGGAAACTAATGATAAAATGAGGAAAACGGTTAAGAAAAAACTAAAAGGAGCAGTTGCAAAAGGTTAAAGATGTACATCAGGCTTGGCTGTTGTTGAAAAATACTATCTTGGAAGCCCAGACCAGCTGTATTCCACGCTTTAAGAAAAGTGGAAGGAAGTCCAAAAAACTGCCAGCATGGTTTAAAGGTGAGGTCAGAGAGGCTGTTGTTGCCAAAAAAGCATCTTTCAGGAAATGGAAAAAAGAGCCAAACGACGAAACCTGGAAACAGCACAAGCACTGGCAAGTCAAATGCAAGGCATTGATAAGGCAGGCAAAGAGAGAGAATTTGAGAAGAAGCTTGCTGCGGAAGCAAAAACACGAAATAAAGACCTTTTCAAGTACATTCATAGCAAAAAACCTGTGAGAGAGTCAGTTGGTCCATTAGATGATAAAGGGGTTAAAGGAGCACTAAGAGGCGACAAGGCGATAGCGGAGAGATTGAATGAATTCTTTGCTTCAGTCTTTACTGAGGAAGATGTAGGGATGTTACCCATGACTGAAGTGGTATTTAAAGGTGCGGAAGAATTGAAGGAAATATCGATACATCAGGAAGATGTATTACAACTATTAGATAAACTGAAGAGTAGCAAATCACCTGGGCCGGATGGTATACATCCAAGGGTGTTGAAAGAACTGAAATACGAGATTGCAGACCTGCTATTAGTAATCTGTGAATTATCATTAAAATCATCTCTAATACCTGAAGATTGGAGGATCGCCAATGTAACACCAATTTTTAAAAAGGGTTCCAGGGGTGATCCGGGAAACTACAGACCGGTGAGCCTGACGTCAGTACCGGGAAAAATGGTAGAAACCATCATAAAGAATAAAATTACTCAGCATGTAGATAGTCATGACCTAATGGGAGACAGCCAACATGGCTTTAGACAAGGAAGATCTTGTCTTACTAATCTGTTATGTTTTTTTGAAGGAGTGAATAATCAGGTGGACAAAGGTGAGTCGGTTGATATTGTGTATCTGGACTTTCAGAAAGCCTTTGACAAGGTCCCTCATCAGAAACGTTTGGCAAAACTAAAGAGTCATGGGATAGGAGGCAGTGTACTATTGTGGATCAGGAACTGGTTAAAAGATAGAAAGCAGAGGGTAGGGCTAAATGGCCAATTTTCCCAATGGAGAAAGGTGAATAGTGGTGTACCCCAGGGATCTGTGCTGGGTCCGCTGCTTTTTGACATATTCATAAATGACCTGGAAAGTGGAATAACGAGTGAGGTTATCAAATTTGCGGATGACACAAAACTATTTAAAGTTGTTAAAACCCAAGAGGATTGTGGAAAATTGCAAGAGGATCTTGATAAATTGGAAGACTGGGCATCAAAATGGCAGATGAAATTTAATGTGGACAAGTGCAAGGTTATGCACCTAGGGAAGAACAACCCAAACTGGTTACACGATACAAGGTTCCACATTAGGAACCACCACCCAGGAAAAAGATTTAGGCGTCATTGTGGATACCATGTTAAAACCCTCGGCCCAGTGTGCAGCGGTGGCAAAGAGAGCAAATAGAATGCTAGGTATCATAAGGAAAGGAATGGAAAATAAAACAAAAGATATTATAATGCCTCTATATCGTTCCATGGTGAGACCGCACCTTGAATATTGTGTGCAATTCTGGTCGCCGTATCTTAAAAAGGATATAGCGATTTTAGAAAAGGTTCAGAGAAGAGCCACCAAAATGGTAAAGGGGATGGAAGGATACTCCTATGAAGAAAGGCTAAAAAGGTTGGGGCTCTTTAACCTGGAAAAGAGACGGCTGAGGGGAGATATGATAGAAGTCTATAAATTAATGAATGGAGTGGAACGGGTAAACGTAGATCGATTGTTTACCTTATCAGAATATAGAAAGACTAGGGGACATGCAATGAAGCTACAGGGTAAACTATTTAAGACTAATAAAATAAAATATTTTTTCACTCAACGTGTAATCAAACTCTGGAATTTGTTACCGGAGGATGTAGTAAAGGCTGTTAGTGTAGCTGGGTTTAAAAAAGGTTTGGACAAGTTCCTGGAGGAAAGGTCCATAAACCATTATTAAGAAGGGACCCAGGATATCAATGCTTGAACCAATACAAGCATTGTGGAACCTGTGTCCCTTGGGGAAACTGCTAGGTACGTATGACCTAGATTGGCCACTGTTGGAAACAGAATACTGGGCTTGATGGACCTTGGTCTGACCCAGTATGGCATATCTTATGTTCTTATGTTCTAAGCCTAAAAGGGAATTCCAGAGGATACCCCAATAAGAAAGCAAATGAAATAAACGAAATGAATAAATAAATCAAATTAAAGGGAAACTAAAAGGAAGACTCCAGTAAGCTCTTGGCTTACGGAACCCTCCAGCTGCTTGGAGGCTGAGAATACTGGGTTCTGTGGGTGGTGCCAGTGGTATTTATACCGCCCCATCCCCAAAAAGGATGGGCTCAGCCTCCAAGCTGTTGGAAGGGTTACGCAACCCAGAAGTAAGGGACTGGACTGGAGTGACGATAAGGAAGTATCATTGCGCTCCCCGCTCTCTTGCAACCGGGAGGGACTCTCCTGCCTCATTTCATCCTGCAGATCCTGCTCCCATGACAGCCTCTTGTGTGCAGTTTAGGCAGATGCCTGCCTCCGAGACCACACCACATCGGGGACTGCATAGCTTGAGAATTTTTAGATTGCGCTGCAGTGTTGTATCTAAAAGATATGAAATGGACCTTGTCCTGATCCAATCAAACTTACACGATCTCCGAGTAAAGTTTACGTTTTTCTTCTAATACTACAAATGGCTATAAGGGAGTACAGCTTCATTTAAAAGCAATATTACAGATTTCACAGGTACATAATCTGGGCTAAGAGACAAGAGATGATCTTGTCAGGTTACTCAGTGACCACAGACAGATGGAAGGATTTCATTTGCATCCTATCCACTGACTGACTATCTTTCAAATTACATACATTTCTTGTATGCAGGTACTTCCTGTTTTCCACAGAACTGTAGCTGCTATAAACCTATATGCAGCACCTCTTTTGTTTTACACTTATCTTTATTTTTGTCTCTGACTTTTTATCTGACCTTTCCCAGGAGAAAGTAACGTCTCAACCAACTGCCACTTTACATCACCTGACCAAGCACAACAGCCCTCTGAAAATCCACCCAGCAACAAACAATGGCCTACCTGAATAGGCCTTTCCCACATGTCTGCATCAAGTCATTGTGCATTGAATCAGTTTTGAGCTGTATAACACAAGGAATGCTTAAGGATTAAGTGGGGTTCACACTCCTTGATACCATCCTATACCAGGCACTGCGGTCTGGCCGGCATGGTGGGAAGGGCTGGAGGCACTCCCCAGGAACGCCCTCAATCTGTACCTGGGTAGGTAAAAGGATCCCCAGCACAGTGCACCTCCACAGGCTCAGGCACAGAGCATTAGAGTAGTTGAACTAAACTAAAACCAAACCAAAATCTAATTAACTGAAATGAAAACGAAACTGCAAAATGGCCCCCTAGGAAGACGCTGCTTTATTCTCCGGTGGCTGCTTCTCCCGAGCACCCAAAACACAGCAGCAGGTTAAATACATGCGGGCCTGAATAAGAAGAAATCGAGCCTAAATGCAGCGGTGGGAGTTACCCACACCGCTGCAGGCTCCCAAACATGCGGCTGCAGGCTGCTGTCTGTCTCCTCATGTTCTGGTTGTTGCTAGGGGTTCCTGCTGTCCTCCCCCTCTGCCACTTTTACCTTGGAGCATACTGGGGCTGGTGGGCGGTGCCAGCTGCATATGTACACTAGTGTCAAAAAGATGACATGCTCAGTCTCCCAGCTCCAGTAAGCTCAATCTCCACGCTGCTGGAGGAGGTGCACTACCCAGAGGTGCGGGACTGGACTGGAGGGACGATAAGGAAATACCAGGTAACATAAGAACATAAGATATGCCATACTGGGTCAGACCAAGGTCCATCAAGCCCAGTATTCTGTTTCCAACAGTGACCAAACTAGGTCATATGTACCTAGCAGTTTCCCCAAGAGACACAAGGTACTTGTGACTTGTACTGGCCACTGTTGGAAATAGGACATGGGGCCCAATATGGCAGTTCTTATGTTCTATAGTCTGAGATGGTTGTGAATGCAGGCTTATTGTGCCACAATTCAGTACAGGTTGGTTCTGAATGCGCTGGAAGCTCAGAAGAGGAGGGAGAGAAAGAAGTAATTAGATCTTACCTGCTAATTATTGTTCCTGAAGGAACGACAGTCCAGTCCCTTTACTTCAGGGTTGCGTAACCCTTCCAGCAGCTTGGAGGCTGAGCCCAACCTTTTTGGAGGTGGAGCGGTACAAATACCACTGAGACCACCCACCAACCCCAGTAATCGACTGAAAAAGTAGCCTAAGTGAACCTTGTCACAACTAAAAATCAAACCTAACAAACATGCAAACTTTTTTTTTTTTTTTTTTTTATAAGTAAATAGGAAAAAGGAGTAGAGGAGGGAGAGGAGGAAAGGCGCCGTAGGAGGACTGCTCGCCTACTTACTCCTGGCCTCCCTCACCCCGATCTGGTCCCCCGCTCGGTTCGCTGTTCCGCCCTTTTCCGACAGGCCTTCAGGTCCGACATAGCCGGGTGGGATCAGGGACTGGACTGTCGTTCCTTCAGGAACAATAATTAGCAGGTAAGATCTAATTACTTCTTCCTTATCATCACTCCAGTCCAGTCCCTTTACTTCAGGGAAGTACCCGAGCAGTTCAATTCTGGGTGGGATTCGGCAAACCGGACTGAAGAACCGCTAGGCCAAACCGAGCATCCGCTGAGCTCTGCACGTCCAGCCTGTAGTGCTTGGTGAAGGTATGCAGGGAGGACCAAGTTGCCGCTCTACATATATCCAGCGGGGGGACTAGACTGAATTCTGCCCATGAGGTAGCCTGAGCTCGGGTGGAATGAGCCCGCAGCCCCCCCGGAACCTGCTTGCCTTTCAGGATGTAGGCGGAGGCAATCGCCTCCCTAATCCACCTAGAGATGGAGGCCTTGGCCGCCGCTTCCCCTCTGTGGGGGCCTCCGAACTTGACAAACAGCCGGTCTGACTTCCGGAATGGAGCGGTTCGGGAGAGGTAGCGCTTAAGGGCTCTCTGAACGTCTAATAGCCGCAGCCTGCTATCCTTGCCTGCCAGGCCCCCGGTTGGGAAGGCCGGGAGCGTGACTGTCTGGTTTACATGAAAAGGAGAAATAACCTTGGGAAGGAAGGAGGGCACCGTGCGCAGAACGACCTTGTCCTTGAGGAAGGCCAGGAAGGGGGGCTTGGAGGAGAGAGCTTGTAGCTCGGAGACCCGCCTGGCCGAGCAGATCGCAACCAGGAAGACTGTCTTCAGGGTTAAGTCCTTCAAGGAGGCCCTCTTTACCGGTTCAAACGGTTCCCCCATCAGTGCATTTAGTACCAGGTTAAGGTCCCAGGTGGGGACGACCGACCTCCGCTGGGGACGCAGCCGTCGTACTGCTCTTAGGAACCTGGTGACGTCCGTGTGCACCCCTAACGGCTTGCCGTGGATCTTTCCTCTATAGCACGCGATAGCGGCTAGTTGTACTCGAAGTGAGCTGTGCGCTAGACCCTTGTCGAACCCTGCTTGCAAAAATTCCAGGATTTCTGGGACTGAGGCGGTCAGGGGCTTCCTACGGCGCTCCGCGCACCATGCCTCGAAAATGCGCCAGACCCTTACATAGGCGAGACACGTCGAGCGCTTCTTAGCGCTCAACAACGTTGAGATTACTGCCGCCGAATATCCGCGCTTCAGAAGCCGCGCCCTTTCAAGAGCCAGGCCGTAAGCGAGAACCGATCCACGTGAGGCATTCGGACCGGGCCTTGCCTGAGAAGGTCGCTCCTGCAGGGCAGCCGCCATGGGTGGTCGGCTAATAGTCTCACCAGGTCTGCATACCAGGGGCGGCGGGGCCAATCCGGGGCTATGAGGATTATCCGGCCCTGGTGAGATTCCACTCGTTGAAGAACCTTTCCGATCAGAGCCCAGGGAGGGAATACATAGAGGAGGCCCTCTGCCGGCCACTTCTGAGACAGGGCATCCAGACCCTCGGACATCCTCTCCTTTCGTCGACTGAAGAATCGGTCCATCTTGCCATGAGATCCATTAGTGGGAGACCCCACCGAGCCACTATTTGGTCGAAGACTGCCTGCTCCAGTTCCCACTCTCTGTGGTCTATTCTGTGCCTGCTGAGGTAATCGGCCGTGACATTGTCCGAGCCTGCCACGTGCTGGGCCGAAAGCGCTTCGAGGTAGACCTCCGCCCACTGGAGGAGAGTGTCTGCCTCCTTTACCAGGGCCGGGCTGCTGGTGCCGCCCTGGTGGTTGATGTACGCCACCGTTGTGATGTTGTCGGAGAGGACGCGGATTGCCCTTCTTCGTACCCGGGGCTCGAGCTTCTTGAGCGCTAGGGTGACGGCCCGTAACTCCAGTCTGTTGATGGGCCACTGAGATTCCATCGGGGACCAGCATCCCTGAACGAACTGGTCCTCGCAGTGTGCCCCCCAGCCTGACAGGCTGGCATCCGTCGTCAAGAGGACCCACTGGGGGGGCTCGAGAGGCATTCCCCGTTCCAGGTTTCTCGGGTGTTGCCACCATCGAAGAGCTTGTTTGGTCCGCGGAGCGCAGGGTAACTGTGTTGTCAGAGGATGAAGTTGCGGAGACCACCGACGCAATAGGGATCGTTGCAATGGGCGCATGTGGGCTCTGGCCCAAGGTACTACCTCTATCGTTGCTGCCATCGTGCCCAGGACCTGAAGGTAATGCCATGCTGAGGGGTTTCGCCTGCTTAGGAACCGAGTGATCAGAAGCCTTAGGTTCCCAGCCCGGGAAGAGGGCAAGAACACTCTGCCCCTGCCGGTGTCGAACCTTGCGCCGAGATACTCGAGATTCTGGGAGGGGGTCAGCCTGCTCTTTGCTCGGTTGATCACCCATCCCAATTCTTCTAGCAAGCGAACTACTGTGTCCGTCGCCGAGCGACTTTCTTTCTCTGACTTTGCCCGGATCAGCCAATCGTCTAGATACAGGTGAACCAAGATCCCCTCCTTCCGGAGGAAGGCCGCTACTACCACCATCACCTTGGTAAATGTTCGTGGAGCTGTCGCTAGGCCGAAGGGAAGGGCCTTGAATTGAAAGTGACCCGCTGGTACCGCAAACCTTAGAAACTGCTGATGGGATTTTCTGACCGGGATATGCAAGTAGGCCTCTGACAAGTCGAGGGCTGTCAGGAACTCCCCGTTCCTTACGGCAGCAATGACTGACCGCAGGGTCTCCATCCTGAAGTGCGGGACCCTGAGGCAGCGATTGACCTGTTTTAAGTCCAGAATCGGTCGGAAGGTGCCTTCCTTCTTTGGCACCACGAAGTAAATCGAGTATCGACCTGAGCCGCACTGATCTGGGGGCACTGGAGACACGGCCCCGAGTGCAATTAAGCGCGTGAGGGTAGATTCCATCGCTGTCTTCTTTGCGGGGGTACTGCAGGGGGACAGAACAAAGGCTGGTGTTATCGGCTTCGAAAATTCGAGGGCGTAGCCCTCTCTGATCACCTCTAGCACAAATTGATACGACGTGACCCGGGACCAGGCGGGAAGGAACTGTCTTAAACGTCCTCCTATGGGCAGCTCTTCCCCCTGGGCCCCCGCGGCTTCATTGTTGTTTTCTGAAAGACGAGGAAAAGGAGAAGGAGGAGGTTGCCCCAAAACCGCGACCTGCTCCCCGAAATCCTCGAAAGCCCTGGCCCCTCGAAGGGAAACGCCCCCTGGAAAAGGAGCTGGATCTGGCGGGGCGAGATCTCCGGAAATCCCTGGGCTGAGTACGTGCCGGGGGAAGTGAGCGGTTTTGCTTCGGTCTATCTTCCGGGAGTCTGCCACCCTTTGACTCGCCCAGATCCTTTACCAATTTCTCTAAATCCTCGCCGAACAACAGTTTCCCTTTAAAGGGGAGGCGACTCAGGCGAGCCTTCGAGGAAGTATCCACTGCCCAATTGCGTAACCAGAGATATCGCCTGGCAGCCACCACCGAGGCCATGTTCTTTGCCAGGCTCCTGATGAGGTCATACTGACTATCCGCCAAGTAAGCTGTTCCAGATTCCAACCTGCTTGCGTTGGTCCGCGTCTCCTCCGAGGGACTTTCGTCTGACTGCAGGTGTTGTGACCACCTTAAACAGGCCCTAGCCACCCAAGCTCCGGAGACCGAGGCTTGCAAGGCGAGGGCGCTTACGTCAAAGGCCTGCTTCAAGAGAGTATCCAACTTTCTGTCTTGAGGATCCCTTAGGGCAGCACTGCCCTCCACTGGAATAGTGGTCTTCTTGGTGACCGCTGACACTGCCGCATCTACCCTGGGAGACTTTAGCAGTTCTTTGTCAGTCTCTGAGAGGGGATAGAGACGAAGCATGGACCGGACTCCCCTTAGACTTGACTCGGGTTGGTCCCATTCTTCCTGGATCATCTGTCTCACTACCCTATGTACCGGAAAGACCTTCTGGGATCTTCTAATGGCCTGGATCAATGGATCCTCCAATGCTTCCTCTTCTGCAGGTGTATCGGAGGACATGTTGAGGGCCTTCAGGGACTCGTTAATCAAGGCCGGAAGCTCCTCCCGACGAAATACTCTAATTATCCTAGCCTGGTCTTCTTCTGGAATCTCACCTTCTTCTAACTCCTCCTCATCCTCACCAAAGTCCTTGTCCGATGGCGTTTCTTCCGGAGATCCCTGGGAAAGGGTCTCCTCTTCGCTCATCCGGAGGCGCTTAGGTGGGACGTCGGAATCTGGATTGGCCGCCCTCGCGGGCCTGGCTGTCTTGGCCTCCGCTGCCGAGGGCGCCGCACCCGCTTTCCCTGAACCTTGCTTACGTAGGCAATATGCCTTGTGGAGCAAGAGAATGAAGTCTGGGGAGAAGAAATCTCCTACCCCATCCTCCCCTGCCGGGAGAGGGGCGGGGGATAGGGAAGGGGTGGGCAAGTCCGAGGACGTAGAAGGAGGGGCTTGCATCTCACTCTCCCCTACTGGGAGTTCGTCTGACCCCTGGGAGGCCTGGGCCATGGTTAAGTTAATGTCCTGCTCTGCCGAGGCTGCCAGCGCGGTACAGTTCCTGCAGATACCTGTTTCTGCGGAAGTACCCCTGCGAATTCCACAGGAAAGGCAGCGTGCTTTGGTTGACATGACCCGGGGCTGAGGACCTTCCCGTACCAGAACTCCAGGCCCGTGGGGAGGGACTCTTCTCTACTATGGAGGCTAGCTCTACCCTTCTCTACAATGGAGGCTAGCTCCTCCCTGGCCAACCAAACCGAGGTTTCTTTTCCCCCCTCCCCAAGGGATCCCCAAGGGATCCCCCAGGGAAGAGACCGGCTATCAATTTTGAGGAAACCAATGAGCAATTAAATGAAACATAAAGTGGATTTAAAATAGAAGGAGCACCCTGTAGCCAAACATTAAGTTAAAAATAGCATTAAAATAAAGTTAAAATAAAGTAAAGAAATTTAAAAATAAATTAAAGCTAACAGCACTGTTGCTAGTTAAAATTAGGATTCAAATTATTCACAGTTATATCCCTTCTACTTGCAGTTAGCTGTGCTGGGAATCTGTGGCCGATTCAGCGCTGCATACCCGTTGGCTCTACACATGGTGGGCCTCACCACGTGGAGCCAGGACGAGGAACCCTTAGGCTCTCTCCCGGTCGCGGTCGCACTCTCTCCTTGCTCACTGCAGGCTGAAACCTCTGATTCCTGTGAGAATCGCCGCCTAAGATTTTCCCCGCGGTCCTCGGGGGGGCCGGACTTCGCCGCCGCGTCCTGCAGTCTCCGGACGGGTCTGGCGGTATCGGCAGGCCAGCGATGCTGCCTCAAGCGCTCAGCCTCCGTGGGGCTTCGGCGCGAGGCAGCAGCGATCCGCGAGTCTCAGCAGCAGGGGAGCAGAGAAGCAATAAACCCTCCTCGATGCTGCGAGTCGCGGCTCTCCTCCGACGCCTGATCCGGTGAGGGGGGGGGCGGGTGGAGGAGGGAGAGGAGAGAGCCAGAGAAATTAAAGAGACAGAGCTCTTGGTTAAAAATAAACACAGCAAGAAACTGTAGTGGAAATCAAAGAAATTAAATGAAGAATAAAGTAAAGTAAAGAAATTTAAAATTTAAAAATAAGGACTCCAGTAAGCCCTAGGCTTACGGAACCCTCCAGCTGCTTGGAGGCTGAGATTACTGGGGTTGGTGGGTGGTCTCAGTGATATTTGTACCGCTCCACCTCCAAAAAGGTTGGGCTCAGCCTCCAAGCTGCTGGAAGGGTTACGCAACCCTGAAGTAAAGGGACTGGACTGGAGTGACGATAAGGAAATACCTGGATATATAATAAGATGCAAGAGCTGCAAAACAACTGTACATTTCCAATTGCATACATACCTGAAATAAAGTGATTGCACGTAAAAGGTATAATACAGAAGAACAGAAGATGATCCAAGGAATACCAACAGCCATACACACTGTAGCTTAGAACTCTTTTCCTGTAAAAGAATGAATTAATTGGTTTTGCAGTTTTCAAAGGCCTGGAAAACTTTTGAAAACCTAACTTGCATATTATTATGAAAGGAAAGGGGAAAGAAGAGAGAAGCAAACAGTTCAATCTTGCATTAAATTATTACCACAGATAGTAATGTATAAGCAGGGCCTCTAGAAGCCTTTGTCGTTCCAGGAGAATTCAATTGTCAGTGCTGGAAGAAATCCAACAGCAAATGTTGATTTGCAATAATATATTTCACAACTGAATGAAAATTTCACTAAAGATCTCTCACTAACTGTATGTATTCTACTTTAAAGTATGAAACCTTTATTTAAGTAAGTGTAATTTAAGGGCAGGCTACATCTAACAGAAAAATAAATATAAAAAGTGTTACAGAAATAACTATTTGGGCCAATAGAAGTCCTGGAAATCCTGATGCCACTTGATTATTTACTGCTGTAATAGTTCTTGCTTTGCCTCTTTTCCCACCAAGTTTTAAACTGAGGTTTGAAAGAGGATGATTTGTATTCTTAAAAATAACTTTACTTACTCTTAGAAAAACCTGATTTACAATGCTTTTGTTTGCATATAGAAAAGTTGTTAGCAGACCAATCCCAACAGAAATGCCTAGTAGGAAAAAAAGTTCAATTAGCTACCAACAGCAAAAAAAAAAAAAAAAAAATTATTAAATAAAACATTAAGCTGGATAAATAACTCCAAAATTAAATGACAAATCAATAAAATTAGCTTTGAGAGAGTTAAAAATAAACAAACAAAAAAAAAGAATTTGAAAGGATTGACAAATACAGTTAAACCATGTTAGCATGCAATTAAAGGAACAAATAAAAAGTTAAAATGCTTAAAAATATCCAATAAAAGAGCAAAAATCTGTTTCCATCCAGTAAGAACTAACAGTTTTCAGTCCACTGCCGGTCCTAGACAGCAATCACTTAACCAGTATTTAGATGTACTATACCTACTAAATGCTGAATAATAAGTTTGGCACAAAGAATTAAAATATATGGAAGACTTTTCTGAAGCCACTGGAAGATGTAGCGTAGCTCCGACACTGAACTGCTGTGCTCCCCAGAGTTCAAATCCCCATTCACAGCACTTCTCGTTTCATTGGAAGAGTGAGCATGAGCATGGCTATGCACATGGCTGCACCGACTCTGGGAATGGAAATGAGAACCAGGTCGTGGATAACTTGAGCATGGCTGTTCTCCATCATCTGTCTGAGCAGAAGCCAACTGTATATGAACATCTCCACTGCTACAAGCAGCATCCCCAGGCAGGCATGTGATGTGGGCAGACAGAGAGGCTGAGGGGCATTCTCCACTTCCATTTCCTGACTGATTATAGACATGGTTGGTTTGCATTATGATGGATTTTCTCTCTTCAGAATCTTCTCTCTCTTTAGTATGTTTCCTTAATATAACCAGAAAAAAATAATGAAAAGCAGTCAAGAGCAAATTTTAGGTCAAAGACTTGCAACAGTGATGGCAAATCTTTTCAGTTCAAGTGCTATAAAATACTCCATTTAATTATTGAGGCAGTAAATGCAAAAAGGCACTTTGTGAAAATAAAATGCCTTTACTGTCTGCATCAGGTTATGCTGCACCTTTCAGATCACCTCTCTGAAGTTCACTGGTTTAACATTACTTGCACAATTAATGCAGAGTATGAATGTACCGTGAAGCTCAGTCTGCAGTCTCTGTATACACAAGCATAACAAAGCCTGTCTGCACAATCTACAGCCAGTAAAGCACTAAGAACTCGATGCAACAAATGACCGTATGGCTCTAGCATAGCATTTTGCTAGAGATTTCCCCTCTGATGCAGAAGGTAGTGTGAGAAAGTTGCCAGCTTCAGGCAGGTGTAAAGATGCAATAGGAGCAAAAAGATTATCCAAGGTGAAGTCTTGACACTTCATCTCAGATGCCCAGACCCCTCCATCTAACACCTCCCCCCCCCCCGATCAACCACACAGTACGCCCTAACCAATAAATAACCTGGTGGACCAGTGTCCCTTATCCTCCCCCCTGAACCAAAGAAATAGCCTTGTGGCCCAGCAGCCCTTAGCTCCAACCCTCCAGGAAGGATAGGAACCTCCACAGTACCTTAAAGGTCAGATGGCAGCAGTGAAGCCTACAAGGTCCCGCCCGTGTGCTGCCATCTTAAAAAATGGCAGCACCGAGCCCTGCACACAGCGCCCAGTCCTGCACAGTGCATCCTGGGATGCATTTGATGGGGAGCAGTCTGCCATATACAGCAAAAATTACTTTATATGGCAGTGACCCCCCAGCATGCATCCTGGGACAGCTGACCCCCTGGGTCTTACATCCCAGGATGCTCCCTGGGGAGGGAGGAGTCATTTTGCCTTACATGGCAGTTTGCCCCCACCTGGTGCATCACAGGATGCAAAAAGCAGAGCCAGGAAGGCCATTTTACAAGATGGCAGCATAGAGGGGTAGGATAGCATGTAGGCATCACTCCTGCCCTGCCAATTTTTTTTTAAAGGTCACAATCCTTCTAGAAGGGTTCGGGGGGGGGGGGAGTAGGGGCCACCAGGTTATTTTCTTTGTTCGGGGGGGGGGGAGGAATTATGAACAGGTAGTCTGGACATCTGAGGAGATGCATCAAACCTCACCTTAGATGACTTAAAAACAAAAAAACGTGTCTGGCTTGCTCCCCTATTTAGTGCACAGCTGATTTATGTGCTTTTTGCTTACAGCACTGCTGTGCAAAAAGTCAGTGTTAAACTTGCATTAGAAGTCAGTGTTAAACTTGCATTAGGAAAGCCTACACAAGAGCTTTAGCACTAGGCTCTAGCACAGGGTTTCTGCATTGGCTTCCAAGATAGTAATGATGAGATTTTGGTTAAAAAAAAAAAAATTGGGAAGAATAGTAGATTTACTCCTGCCGGAATTCTGCACATAAATTCTGCACATAAATTCAAAAATTTGCACTTTGTGATTTTTTTTTTGTATTGTATTTTAAATTAAGTATCACTTAAAAAACAATATGCTTTGTTATTGTGACAAAGCATGCAGCATTTTGCACAATTCAGACCTTCTGACACAGAAGTTTGAATTTTGTTTGCAGAATTCCAGAAGGAGTAGATTAAACACATTTTACTTAGGTAGCAGATTCTCACAAAGGGGCCATTGCGGTTATCACAAAGGAACTATAAAAGTCTCTGTGAACTGTTTGTGGTAACTGGATGGGAATACCTCCAAGAGAATACCCCTTCCACCTATTAACTGCTTTGGAAATAACACAATGCAGTTATTATTGAGATGGTGTTAACTGCTCCATGTTATCTGCCACATAAATAGTTAACACATGGAAATTATTTTCACCTTAACTTTAAAGATGCAGTCACCACCCATTATATGTTCATTCCCTATTAGACAGTTAAGGTGGAAATCAGTGTGTGCCAATTCTCACATTAGCTGATAGCACACTTAGTCAATAGACTCCAAGTGGCTCTCAATAACAAATAAATAATGGAAGGCATTGTCATCTAAACATAATACCATCATAGCACTAAACAGAATTTTTTTTTAAATGTTAAAAAAAGTACCAACTATGACAAACTAGTAAAAAAAAACCACCACCCAAGAAACTACTTGAAAATAGTTTGTTTTCCTTTTCAATATTGGACGCTGAAGCATCAAAGTCAGTAAGCGGAGCTAAAAAGAATCACTAGGCCAGTGTTTTTCAACCTTTTTTGTGCAAAGGCACACTTTTTTCATGAAAAAAATCACGAGGCACACCACCATTAGAAAATGTTAAAAAAATTTATCTCTGTGCCTATATTGACTATATATAAAGTAATTCTCTTGAATAGGAATCAAACACTCACACCAACCCCCCTCCCCTGCTGGTTCACTCACACCACTCCCCCCCTCCACTGCTGGTTCACTCACCCACCCCCCTGTCACTTACTCACCCCTCCTGCTGGGTCACTCACACTCCCCCCCCCTTGCTGGTTCACTCACACTCCCCCCCCCTTGCTGGTTCACTCACACACACACACCCCCCCCCCCCTCTGCCCAAGCCGCTGCTTCTGCTTTGTACAGAGCAGCGGCTGCACTACACTTACATTGAAAAGTAAAGAGAAACTGTGTCAGGAGCCCTCCGGTCATCGCAGAGCCCGAGGAAGTGATGTCATGGGGGCGGGCTCCTCACAGGCTGTCTTTCCTTTTCAAATTAACTTTATTGCAGCTAAAGTTAATTTGAAAAGGAAAGACAGCCTGTGAGGAGCCCGCCCCCATGACATCACTTCCTCGGGCTCTGCATGATCGGAGGGCTCCTGACACAGTTTCTCTTTACTTTTCAATGTAAGTGTAGTGCAGCCGCTGCTCTGTACAAAGCAGAACCAGCGGCTGCACTGCTATAGGGAATCGCGTTCGCGCCGCGGACTTCGGCACAAAAGCCGTTTTTTTGCTCTGGCCGCTCCCGATCTTGCGGCCAGAGCAAAAAACCGGCTTTTCAATGGCCGGTTTTACAACTGTGCCGGCAGCCGGCCTGCCCTTGGAAAAACCGGCCAGGCCGGCTGAAAACTGGCCGGTTGGCAACCCTAATTTGTGAGCCGAGGCCACATGTTACGGATGAAATTGGAATTTTTCCCACGGCACACCAGACAATATCTCACGGCACACTAGTTGAAAAACGCTGCACTAGGCTATCCATCTTGCTGTGCTCTGCTGTTTGTGCATGGCTGTTTTGCTGAACCCTGCTCTGCTCTCAAGTTTTCTGTGCTTCCGCCCCACAGAGGTAATCACACTCACACTTTGCCTCCTGTGCATACCCAAGTGACATCTGCATGACTGACACCAGGGCAGAGTTCACAGCTTTCTGATTTAAACAAGCTTACTGTGGCGTTTTGCACTGCGGCGGAGCACGCCCAAGGAGCAAGACGTGCTCCTTGGGGTGGCTCTAGCAGTTGCTGGTTCCCGACTACCTTTCCTCTCCCCTGGTGGCTTGGGCAACCTTGGGACCAAAACAAACCGTCAGATGTTCCATTGCTTTACTACTTCTGTTGTACCTCATTTTAGTAACGTAATGTAAATTTCATAATAGGTTTTTTGGGAGGCCAGCAGGCTCAAAGTTAACACGCTAAGCACGGAGATTTAGAATATCATCATTAAGTGCCAGTTTTTGAGATACAACAGCTTCAAGTTGGATTCGCTGACATTTACTAGACATTTCAAATATCACCCCCTGAAGAAACTAACCAGCTTCTGTGAAACGCGGAACGGCAGCCGGAGGACGGCGTCGGGGAACTATAAACGATAAGCGAAGAATTTTCTTAAACATCTTTTAACCTGAAATGTCAAACTGCCTGTCATAAATTGCATTTAGATTAAGTGAAAACATGGGTCATTGATGCAAATGTAGCACACATCCTTTGACATAGTTTGCAGGAGTGTGCCAAACAAAAGTCTGAGACCTGTTTTCTCTTTTTAAAACCTATTATGAAATTTACATTACGTTACTAAAATGAGGTAGATCATAGCCTAAGTTTTCGGTTTGAGCATATATTTTTTATACATGATAGTACCCTCTATGACATGACCACATATTGAGTGATTACTACTTCTGTTGGCTTTTCCTCCTCTCTTTCTTCTCTGTGTCTGTTCTGACTGCCCTGCTGGGGAGCATGACTCCTTCCTCCATTCCCACCATTTGGGGACATCGCCCACCTCGTGGGCACCCCTTCCCTGGGCGTCTGTCGTACGCCATCCAACTTGATCTATTTGCTGCCTCCTTTGTTCTATTAGCACCTCCTCCTCTCGCCTCTGTTCATGTGCAGCCCCTCCGTGCGGGCCTCATGAATTGCCGGGCCCTCCGGAGCAAAACCGTCTTGATTTAAGATCTTGCGCTCCGTTCAGACCTGGACATTCTTTTTCTCACAGAAACATGGCTGAGGGAAGGTGAGGACCCGCTCCTTGCCCAATGCCTCCCACCTGGTTACTCTGGAACAGCTACCCATCGCCTGGGATGCTCCGGTGGTGGAGTGGTCGCCCTCTTTCGCTCCACCTTACTTGAAACCATGAAATAGATGGAATAATGTCCTATTTCATACTGATCCAGAGGAACTGGCACTATTGCATTCAACTGCCGCAAACACAATAGAGTGTCTGCCACAGCTGCTGTTTTTTCTGGAGTCTCGCAGGGTGACAGAATAAAGGAGTCAGATAGGGTTCATGCAAACTCCAGCACATACCCCTTCTGAATTAGCTCCAAGACCCATTCGGTCATTATACTGGTCCAGACGGGGTAGAACTTTTGCAACCGAACGCCTATTGACACCACCGTCTGAGCCCTGGCTTCATTGGGGCTTTTTGGGCTGGACTGGGGGTGAAGCATAATAATATCCTCAGCCAAACCCCCGGGAGCCGCAAAATGGTTGCCCCCGAGCTCCATAACATCCGCGTTGGTAGGGAGCAAAGCGGTTGTTATGGAGTCTCCAAAAATCCCTGGGCTGGGCTTGTCCTCCGGTAGGCAACCTCCTTTGGAGTCACCTAAGTCCCAAAACATCTTTTTCAACGCCTCTCCAAAAAGCAGCTTCCCTTTATTTATTTATTCGGCTAGGTTTATATACTGCTTTTCGCATTGATCAAAGCGGTTTACAGAGAACAAGAGAGTATACAAGGAATGTTTACATTTAACAGATAACTTTGTACAATAAACAAGGGTAGGCAGTTAGGTTATATATAGGTATGTAGGCTGACTGCGCGTTCTTATGTCATTTGATATATTTGCTATGTGTGTGATTGTGAACTGTCTGTATTTCGTGTGGCATTAGGTTTTGGGAGCAGGTTGAGAGTGGTGTTCCGTTGTTGGGAGTTTAGAAGGGGAGGTGGTGAAGTGCAGGATGAAGAGGTGCGCCTTGAGGAGTCTGCGAAAGGTTAGGTCTGTGGTGTTTCATATGTTGTCTGGGAGGGAGTTCCAGGTGGTTGGGGCATAAAATTTGAAGGCTCTGGCAGAGGCTTGTTGTGTACTCTTTGTTATGGATTGGGGGGGGGTGGTAAGTGTGTTTGTGATGGAGGTTCTCCAGGATCTGAGTGATTGTTGAGGGGTGATGAGAGTCCCAAGGTGGGTGGAGGAGTGATGGAACAGCGCTTTGTGTGTCATTAGCAGGATCTTGTAGAGTATTCTGCTTCAAAGCGGAAGCCAGTGGAGGTGTTTGAGGATGGGGGTGATATGTTCATATTTGGATGTGTGTGTAATGGTTCTTGCAGCGATGTGTAGTGCCATTTGGAGGGGGTGGAGTGTTGATTTGGGGAGTCCATGGTAAATTGAGTTGCAGTAGTCTGCATGGGGTGTTGCGAGGGCTTGTAGGACCATGCGGAAATCTGAGGGTGCAGAGGTGTTGTAGTGTGCGGGTTCTGTGATAGATTGCTCTAGCAGTGTTTGCTATTTGTGATTTCAGTGTGAAATGGCGGTCGAGGGTGATCCCCATGTATTTGACTTCTGGTTTGATTAGAATTTGTGTGTTGTTGAGAATGATGGAGTCAGGGGGAAGGAATGAGGTGATCCTGGTGACGAGTAAGGCTTCCATTTTGTTAGGTTTAAGGATAGGTGATTTTCAGATAACCACCGGGAAACATCAGAGAAGCATTGTTGAAGTTTGCGGTATAATGCGTTATTGAGGCTGATTGATGTGTATAGCATGATTTTGTCTGCATAAACGTGGTAATTGACGTTGTGAGTTTGGATGATGTTACAGAGAGGTTGTAGGTATATGTCGAAGAGGAGGGCAGAGAGGGTGGAACCTTGGGGGACGCCTTGAATTTGGGTGTAAGGGGTTGAGGATTGTGTCCTTTAAAAGGGAGCTTACTCAGTCGTGCCTTGGAGGAGGCATCAGCCGCCCAGTTGCGGAGCCACAGGAAATGCTGGGCCGCAATGAGAGAAGCCATCATCTTAGAAGAAACTCAGACCAAGTCATAACAAGTATCTATTAGGTGTGCAGCAGCCTGCTGCTCTCTGCCATCTGGTCTTCCAAGCCCGCAGACGCTAAACCCTGGAGCCAACGAATGGAGGCCTGGGAAACATATGCCACGCATACGGATGCCTGCAGCGCCAGGGCACTAAAATCAAAGGCTTGCTTGAGCAAGAACTCCAGCTTCCGATCCTGGAAATCCATACAAGCGGCACTGCCCTCCAGGGAATGGTGGTCTTCTTGGTCACTGCCGCCATCAAGGCATCCACCCTAGGCATCCGCAGAAGCACCTTCTCCTCTGATGGAATGGGGTACAACAAGCCATAGTCCTGGAGGGTGTCCTCAGGAAATTCCCATTCTGACTCACTCATCTTTCAAATTACCTTATGCACTGGGAAGCAAACCTGAGCCTCCTTGAATCCCTACAACAAGGGATCCTCCACCAGTAATGGAGGAGAAACAATATTCAGGGCTGTAAGAGAACGGCTAATAAGAGTCGAAAGTTCTTCCCAGTGGAACACCCTGAAAACATTGGGGTCCTCTCCAGAAGGTATTACCCCCTCTTCTAGCTCCTGAGCTCCACAGTCTCCCCAAAGACCTGAGGGCCCTTCCCCCAGCTCCTCCGACCCTGGGGAGGAAGAGGGAAATCCAGACCCAGCCAGAAATCAGTTTCTTCTTTGCCTTGTTACCTAACAGAGAGCCTGCCATAGGGTCTCCCTCCTGCAGAGCCTCCAGCACCAAAGGAGCAGGAGCTGAGGACTTAGAAGGAAGCAGGTTGAGGCTTTGGCTAAGACAATAAGCCTTGTGTAGCAATAAGATGAAATCTGGCGCAAAGAAAGGGTCCTGCAGCTCTGCCCCAGCCAGCTGCTCTGCCCGTAACTGTTCTGGCGGTCGCAGCCCCTTTAGACTTCTGTTTTCCCCCTTTAAGCTCTTCTTTGGGGAAATGGCCAAAACCGCGGGAACTGCAGCCTCCAGGGAAACCCCTGCCCACAATTCAGGAAGCGTGTCCACCTCTGCTGTGCCCTGAAACAGTCTATCGCATCTCAAACACACTCTACAAAACTCCTCCAAAGTCACTCCGTGGCTAACGACACAGTGCACATATGCCTGGAGCGAAGGCCGCATGCACGCCATGCCAATGGGAGGAATCCGACCCTGGGATCGCATGCAGCCCCGAGGACGGAAACAGCGAAGAACCTGCAGGCAAGCCCCGAGCCCTCATTCGACCCCAACTGCCGCCAGAGGGAAAGAGTAACCGACAGCTGACCACACAGATACTCACTTTGTCTCCCCCCAATTACAGTGTCTCACTCTGCCTGAGGAGAGGGAGCCTCTGCAACCTGCCACTGGCAGGTGCCTGAGGTCCTGCTGGGGGGTGGGGAGGAAGGGATCTGGGGCTCCGAGGTATTTAACCCTAAGTGCAGCAGGAGGCAGGCTCTGCCCATAATGGCCACTTCCACTCTCTGAAGAGGAAAAAATTAACTCTAGCAATCTCTGCTCAATGCCTGCTCTCTTCACTTAAGTTCTTTCTCTGCCTACCTGGCTGATCCAAATATTACTTTCTTATGTTTTACAAGGCCTAAACAGTGAGTCCGCCACACACGAGCTGCTGAGAACTGAGAGACTGGATTCTGGAGCTGAAGAGGGAGCTCTTGTTCTCTTACTGAAGAGTTTGGACATGCTCAGTTCTCAGCTGCTGGACTAGCCTGGGGGAACGAATAGGAAATGACAGATTTTTGAATACTTAAAAGGGTATCAATGAACAAACAAACCTTTTTCAAAGATGGGGAAGCTGTAAAACTAGAGGGCATACGATGAAGCGGCAAGGCAGTAAACTTAAAAGCAACATCAGGAAATACTTTTTCATTGAAAGGGTGGTGGATGCATGGAATGCCCTCCTGATGGAGGTGGTGGGCGCAAATACAGTGACGGAATTCAAAATGGCAAGAGGATGAAATCAAAGCAAACTTAAATATCTTTTAATAGTGGGGAGCTGACCTGCATGGAACAGCAGGTACAATCCTTAACACAGGCATAGAGGGGAGGGTGATCTGCATGGGCAGAATGGATGGACTATGCTGGTCTTTATCTGCCATCATGTACTATGTTACTATATATGCAGACTGTCATTTGTTTGATGTTGATTTATAGTACGCTATAGAAAGTTCTGTAATAAAGAAAATTATTCCAAGACTGACTTTCAAAGAGGGAACTAACACAAGGGGGAAGCTATTCTGGATCTAATCCTTAGTGGAACACAGGATCCGATACAAGGAAGTGACAGTGTTGGAAATGCTTGGCAATAGAGATCATAACATGATATAAGTTTGATTTAATAAATGATAATTACACTTACCTGGTAATTGTAGTTCCTTGAGTGACGACAGTTCAGTCCTCTACCTCTGGGTTGTCAATCTCCTCCTGCAGCTTGGAGACTGGTATGTCAAATTCATGACATCACTGGATATAGCCTGCTGTAGTCTCTCTCTCCTCCCAGTGTGAACTATTAACAAAGCAGACTCAAAGGAGCAATAAATAAGTAGCCAGCCAACCAAATAAATGCTGCAAGAACATTTAACTAAATGTAAAATCACTCCCTCCGTTTCACAAGGCTTTCTTACACCCGGCCCTGACAGAGGGAATGCTACAAACATTTTTTTCTTTTTTTTTTGTTTATGAACTCCTCCAGACCTACCTGTAACACTCCTCTTACGCTAGTCATCCAGATCCGTCTTCAGTAACCTGGGTGGGAAGGAGGACTGAACTGTCGTCACTCAAGGAACTACAATTACCAGGTAAGTGTAATTATCATTTCCTTATCGTTCCTCCAGTTCAGTCCTCTACCTCTGGGAAGTACCAGAGCAGTAATTATTGGGCGGGCCCTTTCAAGCCGGCAGACAAAACCGCCGACCCGAAACAGGCATCAGCAGAAGCCACGACGTCCAACTGATAATGCTTACTGAATGTATGTAAAGACGACCAAGTTGCCGCCCTACAGATTTCTTCCGGCGGCACCAAACTGTGCTCCGCCCATGAACACGCTTGCGTTCTCGTGGAATGCGCCCGCAAGCCCCCAGGCACAACTTGCCCATGAAGCAAATAGGTGGAAGCAATTGCCTCCCAAATCCACCGGACAATGGATGCTTTAGCCGCTGTTTCTCCTTTGCGTACTCCCCCAAACTACACAAATAACCGCTCTGACTTGCGAATCGACTCTGTCACCTTCAAATACCGACGCAACGCTCTCCTTACGTCCAGACAATGGAGACCACGCTCCGATTCTCCGTCCTCTCGAGACCCCAGGATGGGCAGGCAGACCACCTGATTCAAATGAAAGGGAGACACCACCTTAGGCAGAAAGGAAGGAACTGGATGTAAGACCACCTTCTCCTTAGAAAAGGACAAGAAGGTTTCCCTACACGACAGTACCTGCAACGCCGAAATACGCCTCGCCGAACAAATCGCCACCAGGATCACCGTTTTCAACGTTAAGTCCTTCACAGACGCTTGATGCAAAGGTTCAAACGGCGACCGGGATAACGCCGCCAAGACGAGATTAAGATCCCAAGGCGGAATGCACACCCGACGCACTGGCCTCAACCTAGAGACCGCCTTAAGAAAACAGCACACATCCAGGTGAACCCCCAAGGGCACACCCTTGACCCTGCCACGGTAACATGAAAGGGCTGCCAACTGAACACGCAAGGAACTGGCTGCTAGACCTTTATCAAAACCATCTTGCAGAAACTCCAATACCGAAGACACCAAAACAGAAGCCGCTCGAACCTGGCGCTGAGAACACCAATCCTCAAAGATACGCCAGACCCGCACATACGCCAAAGATGTTGACTGTTTCCGTGCTCTAAGCAAAGTTGACACCACCGCGGGCGAATATCCTTTCTTTCTCAACTTAGCCCTCTCAAATGGCCAAACCGTAAGCGAGAACCGATCCACCTGGGGCATGAACAGCGGCCCCTGAAGCAACAGGTCCGCCCTCGCCGGAAGCCGCCAGGGCTCGCCGTCCAGGAGACGCACTAGATCTGCGTACCATGGACGCCTCGGCCAGTCGGGTGCCACCAGGAACACCCTTCCCGGATGAGCCCTGATCTTCTGCACCACCCGGCCTATCAATGCCCACGGCAGAAAGACATAAAGCGGCCCTTCCGTCGGCCACCGATGTAATAGCACGTCTATGCCTTCAGACATCCTTTCTCGCCTTCTGCTGAAGAACCGGCTCACCTTTGCTGACCGGAATGTCGCCATTAGATCCATTATGGGAGTTTCCCAGCGAACTACTATCTGCGCGAACACATCGGGATGCAACTCCCACTCCCCTGCATCCACTTGCACCTTGCTGAGAAAGTCCGCTGTGACATTGTCCTTGCCCGCAATGTGCGCCGCTGAAATCACAGGCAATCGCTTTTCTACCCACGCAAACAACCGGTCCGCCTCTGCTGCCATTGCGGCACTTCCCGTGCCGCCCTGTCGATTGATGTAGGCGACTGTCGCCGAGTTGTCGGAGAGCACACGTACTAGGTGACCAAACACCAACTGCTCGAATGCCTGAAGTGCCCGGGACACCGCTCGAAGCTCCAGACGGTTGATCGACCAAGAGGCCTCCAAGGGCGACCAGAGTCCCTGTGCAAACCGGCTCCCACAGTGCGCTCCCCAGCCCACTAAGCTGGCATCCGTCAACAATGGGAGCCACTCTGGCTGCTCCAGCGGCATGTCCACTGTCAACACCGACTGGCGCAGCCACCAACGAAGCGATCGCCGAACCTCGATCGGACACGGAAGACGCTTGCTCAGCGAGTCGGCTTGATGCGACCAACGGCGCAGAAGCGCTCTCTGCAGAGGCCACATATGGACCCTGGCCCACAGCACCACTTCCAAAGTCGCCGCCATTGTTCCCAGCACCTGGAGATAGTCCCAAGCCGTTGGTGCTGAGACTGACAAAAACTGGCAAATCAGTTTTCTCAACGCTTTGGCTCTCCTGGTTGGCATAAACACCTGCCCCTTCTTGGTGTCTAAGCGCACCCCAAGGTACTCGAGATCCTGGGAAGGTTCCAACTGACTCTTTGCCGGGTTGACTACCCAACCCAGATCTTGCAAAAACTTCACTACCCTGTCCGTCACCCGAATACTTTCCTCCTCGGACTTGGCACAAATCAACCAATCGTTGAGGTAAGGGTGAACCAGAATGCCTTCTCTGCACAACACTGCTGCCACCACCACCATAATTTTGGTGAAGGTTTGCGGTGCCGTCGCTAAGCCAAAGGGCAATGCCTGGAACTGATAGTGACCCCAAGGCAGGGTGAACCGTAGGAACTTTTGGTGAGCTTCTCGGATAGGGATGTGCAAGTACGCCTCCATCAGATCCAGAGACGTCAAGTACTCCCCCTGACACACCGCCACGATGACGGACCGCAGAGTCTCCATCCGAAAACACGGCACCTGAAGGCAACGATTTACGGCCTTCAGGTCTAAAATGGGTCGCAGCGTTCCGCCCTTCTTTGGCACTACGAAATAAATGGAGTACCGACCCCCGCCGGAATCGGCTTCCAGTACTTCGACCACTGCTCCCAACTGGAGCAGCCTCTCCAAAGTATCGCGAACCGCTGCGGTCTTCTTGGGCCCTCTGCACGGCGAGCGAACGAAGGAATCCTTGACGGGTCGAGCCAACTCTAATGCATAGCCGTGTTGAATGATCTCTAACACCCACTGATCGGATGTGATGCGGGTCCAAGCGGAAAGAAACTCCCGAAGCCGCCCCCCTATGGGAGGCCCCTCCACCTGGACCCATCTCGCTTCATTGCGACTTACGGGTTGCAGAGGCGGGATTGGAGGAAAAACCCCTGTTCGCTCCCCGAAACCCGTGAAACCCCTGCGTGTGAGCTGGAAACCGGCCACGTTGGTAACTCCCGAACCTGGCCGATCGAAACCTACGAAAATCCCAAAACTGACCTTGAAAGCCTTGCACTGACTTCCCCTGTTTCGGTTTATCTTCTGGGAGTCTACCGGATTCTCCCAGGTCCTTCACCAATTTATCAAAATCTTCTCCAAAGAGCAAGCCGCCCTTAAAGGGAAGCTTGCTGAGACGAGACTTAGACAGACCATCTGCCGCCCAGTTTCGTAACCACACCGACCAGCGGGCGGCCACCACCGACGCCGTGCTATTTGCCAGCGCCCTGATTAAGTCGTAATGCACACTGGGAGGAGAGAGAGACTACAGCAGGCTATATCCAGTGATGTCATGAATTTGACATACCAGTCTCCAAGCTTCAGGAGGAGATTGACAACCCAGAGGTAGAGGACTGAACTGGAGGAACGATAAGGAAATGGAGGAAGAACAGAAAGGAAATCTACTGAGCGAGCATATAACTTTCAAAAAGGGAGGCAATGAAAAAATGAGGAAAATGGTTAAGAAAAAAGGCTGAGAGTTCACATAAGGCCTGGACATTGTTTAAAAATATCATCTTGGTAGCCTACACCAGATGTATTCCACACTTTAAAAAAGATGGAAGGAAAGACCAAAAGACAGCCAGTATGGTTTAAAAGTGAGGTGAAAAGTAACATTTTACTCACCAGTTAATATCTTTTCCTTGAGTCCTGCTAGACTAGTCCAGACATAATAGAAATTACACTTACCTGGTAATTGTTGTTCCTTGAGTTACGACAGTTTAGTCCTCTACTTCTGGGTTGTGCACCTCTTCCTGCAGCTAGGAGACTGGGCATGTCAAAGTCGTGACATCACTGGATATAGCCTGCTGGTATCTCCCATCAGCCTCCAGTGTACTATTGACAAAGCAAACTCAAAGGAACAACAAATAAGTAACTATACCATAACTTTAAATAACTCCCCATTCTTCAACCGGAGGAGCCTTTTAAACCGTATCCGTCTTATATTTTCTTTTCTTTCTCTCTCTTTTTTTTTTTTTTTTACTTTACATTCATGTCCCCCCTATGCAAACACGTATCCTATACCATCACCTCGTTTAAATAAGAGAAAAGAAAGAACAGAGAGGGATACTCACTGCGATCTAGAAACTGAAAGGATCTGTCTACTCCTTGAGATTGATGCTTCACTCCGCCTGAAAATAAACTCTGAAGAAATCACACTCCTGGGCGGGAATGAGGACTAAACTGTCGTAACTCAAGGAACGACAATTACCAGGTAAGTGTAATTTCTATTTCCTTATCGTTCCTCCAGTTTAGTCCTCTACTTCTGGGATGTAACAGAGCAGTAATCATTGGGAGGGACCTATCAAGCCAACTCACCACACTGCCGACCCGGAACAGGCCTCCTTTACTGCCAAAACAATTAGGCAGGCCTCCTTTACTGCCAAAACAATTAGGCAGTAGTGGTTACTGAGGAAATGAAGAGACGACCTGGAAGCTGCTCTACAAATCCCTCCTGGTGGAATGACACGGTGATTCACCCATGAAGCCGCTTGTGCCCTGGTAGCAAGAGTCAGAAAGCCCCCCGGAATCATACAACCTCGCCAGCAGAAAGCTGAGGCAACCACCGCCTTAACTCAGTGCGAAATGGCCGCCTTCGCTGCTGCTTCCCCTTTGTGGGGACCTCCAACCAGCACACAAAAACAAAGAAACGAACATCGCACCCTGCATGTAATGTTTCCTATCGGCGTAAGCTACGAATAAAAACCTCCCCTTCCAGAAAAACCGAGAAATGGAAGAGAAACCAATAGGCTCAGGAGAAAAATCAGAAAACCACCTTTTGGAAGGACAACAGGACTGCTCGCAAACACCACCATCTATCCAGAAAGGGTGAAAACGGCTCATTAGATGACAACGCCTGAAACTCCGAAACTCATCGCACCGAACAACGAGCTATCAAAGCCACTGTCTATAACAGCAAATCCTTTACCGACGCCTGGAGTAAAGAATCAAAGGACTCTTTAGCTAACGCCTCTAAGGCCCAATCGGGATCTCCCGGCGGCACACGAATTCTCCGTGAGTAGCGCAGTCGGATCCCAACTTAAGGAAACGCTACACATCGATCCGAACACCTAGTGCTATTCCCTTCACAGACTCCTACAGCCGGAAACAGTCGCCCGCTGGATCCTCTATGGGACTGGCCGCTAGTTCCTTCAGACACTGTCCTGCAGAGAACTCAGACCAAGGATACAGACACCTTTGTCGCCCGGACTTGCCGCCGTGAACAGCAGCCTTCCAAAAGGCGCTAAGCCTGGACCTACGTAGCAGAAGCAGCCTGCCTCCTTGCTCTCAACAAGGCGGCGAAGACTGCCGCAGAATAACCCTGCTACTTGAGCCCCGCCCATACAAAGGCCAAACCGTAGGCGGGCACCGATCCACCTGAGACATTCGTCACGGACCTAGCCGCAGCAGAACGTCCGCTACCGACAACTTCTAGGAAAAGCCTGTCGAGTAGATGAATGAGAAAAGCCTAGTACGGCCGTCTCGCCCAACCGGGCGCTACCAAGAGCACCTTTCTCCGAAAGCCCCGATACACCAACTAGTTGCCCTATGAGAGCCCACGGGCAAAGGACAAGACAAAGACTTAATGGGAGCTTACTGACCCTCGACTGGGACAAACCATCAGCTGCACCATTCCTCCACCAGAGAGACCTCTGGGTGAACCCCAAGGAAGCCAATAATATTAGCTAGCGCTTGAATTAAGCCATAATGCACATTTGCCCCATAAAGCAAATCAGGCTGTAGTCGATTCAACTCCCTGATCCTTTCCTGTTCCAGGCGAGTAGACTGCCGTAACACTGCGACCAGCGGAAGCATGCTCTCGCCTCCCCAGGCTCCAAAAATGGGAGCTTGTAAGGCCAGAGCATTGCCCCCAACGATCGCTTCAGTGAACCATCTACTTTCCCATCTTGCGATAAAGAAGATTGCTAGGGCTCTGTTCCATACAGTGAGTCCGCACACCCTGGAAGTGCAAGGTGTGCACCCACCCACGTAGTACCCAGGCATGCCCCTGCTTAGCCTCAAAATGTCAATCAAGAACAGGCGAATTCAGGACAGCTGAATACTTTCTTTATTTTCCTTCCTTCTTTCTTTCTTTATTTTTATTTATTTATTTATTTTTTCTTTTACAAATACACCTCTAAACCAAAAATGCCTCCAGCATATGTTAAGAGACGCTCTTTCCGTGCCAACAATATGAAGTAGAAAGAACTCCCAAACACAGGCATACTAATCCACGGCCGTCCTGCTAGAGTAATGCCCCATTCCGTCTGACTGCACAAAGATGGACTTTATATTTTAAGTTCAACTAGCACCTGGTGATATGAAATACAGCTCTCATTCCGCAGTGGCAATTGAGTCAGCAATAAAGAAGCCGAGAAACTGCAGAGAAGTTCCCATTATACCACCTGGTAAAGACTCCACTTTTAGACCACTGAAGCAAAAAAAGCATGCGAGCGTGCCTTGTGTCCTGTCAGCAGCTGATCGAATTGAAGGGATTCAGTGTATGCAGGGCATTGTCCAGAGAACGCAAGGCCCCTCCTCCAGGCCGACTCCACATTCACAGTCTAAACCGGCAGTCACCTTGGCTGATGCCGATCAGCGCAGAAGCCATCCTGGAAGCCCAGCATATGAAGTATGCCTACTAGAGTCTGAGCCGCTGCCATTGCTGCTAGAGAACTAGCCTAGCTGCCTCTGGCCCCCCATTAAGGCATTCACTGAACACTAGCAGAGACTCTCCGTACCGGAGAATCTCTGATAAATGGAATGGAAGCCTAGAGCTCCAAAGGCCAGAGTTCTATTTGCAACCCCTCTCCGCTGAGCTACCTTTTCCATATGTAAAATTAAACCACATATAGCCAAAATTAAGACATTACAAATCTACCGTAAAATCTTATAATTTGGCAAAGTCAAAGTAAACGGGAACATTTTCCATTAAGAAACCACACAACTATAAAATTCTTTCCATGACATAATGCTTATGGCAGAGCATTCCACATCTGTGGACTGGCCATGGCGCTCACCCAAGCACCTGTTACAACTGTCCAAGAGAGTTATCACCATAATTCCTTTTGACCTGAATAGGTTTAAAGCGGAACATAGCGCTATATCACAGCAACTAAGCCAAAATATTATCCTACCATATAAACCGACTTTAATGCTGTATAGGACCTTCTATGGATAGCGGAAGGAGATTCTGGTAAATCAACATAGCTATGCCCTTTTTTCTTTGCTTTTTTTTTTTCAAGATAGGACTCCAAAACCCAAGTTTCCGCCAACTCCAATGAAATCAAAGCAGATCCGCTAAAATTACCCAATCTGCTACTATAGCTTTGCAAGGAACTACCAGCCCCCGCTGCACCCAGTGGTCCTTCCCCCCCTTATACTGGGAGATTCTGCATTGCAGGAGGCGTTGCCCACCCCCTGCCAGCCTACTGCATCTGCCAGGGAGCTGAAGAGCAAAATAGAAAGTAGAACCCCTGGAAGCAAACAGTGTCCCATCCTTGGGATCCAGGCGCAAAAGGTAAAAATCTAAAGTAAAATCAACAGTGTTAGCTAAAAATGAACAAGGCTCTCTCTCACTAAAGCGAGTTTCTTTTTCTTTTTGAAATCCCACCGAAGTCCGTGGGACCCAAGCTTTCGAACACAGCCCCTGACGCTGTGCATTAACCGCAACCAGAGAAATGAAATGAATCCCTGCTCTAGTAATAGATGAGAATTTCCTGGGAAGGGCCTGCTAAGCGTTGCTATGAAACCCACAGGCCTTCTTGCAGTCAGAGAAAGAGCAGTGGAATACACTGAACACCTTGCAAATGGAGGTCTGAGAGGTTGTTGCCTGTGTGAACCTGATGAGTAATATGATACTGTATTGTACCACTCACCCCCCAGGGATGGGGGCACTGAATACTTTATGTGATTCATGAGCAGTGCTGTCATTCTGTGGCCTTTAGGGCAGCAGAGCCCGACCAATGATACAGAAATTAAAAGCTTTAAATCTTGGTCATATAAACTGGATTCTCAGACCTTACATCACATCACCGAGGCTCTGTGGTGAGTTCTTTCCTGACCTGCAGATAAGGGCTGCATGCACAGTCATAGAAAGGTACTATTGAGTGTACCAGCTGCCCTCTGGTGGCCATAGACACTTCCCGGTTGACAGTTTAACTGACAGTCTATTTTTGTACATCCTAAGGTTTCCTAAACCTGTCCCTGTGAATTTTGGGCAACTTTCACTATAGAATACATAAAGGCACACTTCTAGGCTTTCCCTCCTGCAAACTACAAGTTAGGGCTCTGCCCGTGAACCTAAAAGCTGGCAATTTGCCTAATATCCTGGGCCTGAACAGATGCTCCTCAGAGACATGATTAGGAGGGAAAGAACATGTGGTATCAGGGATCAATGCCAAAACTGCTGTCCTGTTTTTAAGTTTATTCTTATTTATTCTATAAAGAGGATTGACAACAGTCCCCCTTAATGCTGAGGAAACCCCTGGCCTCAAAAAAAAACTACAAATAAAAGAAACAAACAAACAAACACTAGGCCCAAAAATTTAGCTATTCTGCCTGTTGTTTTCCTCACGCAGGCAGCTCACTGCAACGCTCGCCATGCGGTCCAAATACCTAGAGAGGAAATGGCCGCCCCTTCGCCAATGAATTTTGGCGCCAAGAACAGCCGCCGCTGCAAAAAATGAGGCCTCAGCAGACCAACAGAGCCCGAAGGCCTTACCTGCAGGGCCGAAAGCCACACAGCCTGCTCCTACCTCCTTGAATTCCTCCGATCCTCAAGCTGCGCTGATGCGCCTGGCAGCCGCAGTGAGGATCGCTCTGCCAGTTCCACAGAGTAAAAATTAAAATCCCGCAGCAACGGAGAGGCTCCGTCTCACACAGCTTCAGTGTGGCTGTACGGGTCCCGGAGCTTTCTCCCGTACAGTCCAGGGAGAGATCCGCACCAGCAAATGCCTGCAGCAAGTGAAAATCACTGACAAGGAGGGAAGGCGAGAGCTGCTACTAATTTAAAGAACCAGGCTCAAATCTAAAATTACTGTAAATAAGGAAATTTGCTCCTAACTAAAGGGAACTAATCCCCGATAGTCAATTAACCAAAGGTAACTGAATTAAAAGTAAAATTAAAAGTAAGTAAAAATCAAAAGTAAAATCAGAATTTGTCACACGAATGTTCCTATCTGTTCCCCCCAAGTGAGCCCAGAAGCTAGGCTCACTATGTCCTCCTGCTGCAAGGAGACTGGACACACTGGAGGCTGATGGGAGATACCAGCAGGCTATATCCAGTGATGTCACGACTTTGACATGCCCAGTCTCCTAGCTGCAGGAAGAGGTGCACAACCCAGAAGTAGAGGACTAAACTGGAGGAACGATAAGGAATGAGTTGTATTCCCCTACCAGCAGACTGATGGAGACAAAGAACCAATGAAAAGCCCAGTCTTCAATGACATCACTCCCAAGCTTCTATTCGCCTCAGCCACCAGAGGTCTATTCAGTATTCATCCCAAAGCATATGGAAAAAAATATAGCAAGCCTCACACAACCTCAATCATGGGCAACAATGAGTAGTCAACAGTAGAGAACTATGTACAGGAAAGCATAAACAGAAAGCTGTCAATAGAAGATGAACCTGCAGAGCCAAGCATAAAAATCTTAGATTCAAGGGTACCGCAGCAGAAGAAAACAGCAATACAGTTTCAGGGGGCTAGCAGGACGATATGGAAGTTGACATTTTACTTACCAGTTAATATCCTTTCCTTGAGTTCTGCTAGACCAGTCCAGACAAGTGGGACATACCAAAGCTATGACTCCACTGAGTGGGCAAAGGCCATGTCCGCCCGCGCGTGGACATACAAGCAGTAATGCTTGACAAAAGTGAAAGTGATGCCCATGTTGTCACCTGACAAATGTCTGCAGGGGCTACCAAGCTCCACTCTGATGACAAGGACACTTGCGCTCAGGTATAATGGGCACGCAAACCATCTGGAACCAAATGGTTCCGCAAAAGATATGCCAAGACAATGGCCTCCTTAATTCAGCGCCCCAAAGTCGACTTAGCCACTGCGTCACCCTTGTGTGGGCCAGCAACAGTACAAAATGATGGTCGGACTTACAAAAAGAATTTGTAACCTCCAATTACTGGAGAAGCACCCTCTGGCATCCACAAGGCTACTGGGGGTTTTCTATGCTTCAGTACTATATACCATCCCAAAATCAGACTTTGCTCACTCCTTACAATTTGTGTATAACTTTGTAAGACAGGACAACTTATGAGTAAAAACCAGTCTAATTTATTGAACTCAAATACATAGGTCTGCAGCACGTATAACGCTGTGTTGCTATCCTGTGAGGCAGAGAGTGACGTTACTCAATACAGAGCTTCAGACACCCTCTACCCCCCTTACATGTTTTAAAGCACTAATTTATTGCTTTTCATATGGCTATTTATTACTAGGAACACATTCCTTTCTTTGCTTCTCTTGTTTTATGGTCTTTTACAGGGTTCTTATCTTATCTCCCTCCCCCAATTCCCGTCTCTCTCTTGTTTATGTATACTCATGGGTAAACCATTCTCTCTGCAAGTCATCTTGACAGCTGTCTGAAGGTTCACAGGACACACACACACAGACAGAGACTTCCTTATGCATTCATTTTCAAGATGGAGTTTTCAGAGAGAATTCTGGGAAAGCAGACAGAGATTCATTCAGCTCTCTTGTCTCCATCAAGGCGAAGATCCTTATTCTTACCCTGACACCACTTCTTAAAGAAGGAGCACAGGAGGACCACCTGGTTCAGATGAAAAGGAAAAATCACCTTAGGCAAGAAGGAAGGCACAGGCCAGAAAGAAAACGGCCTCCTTTGAAAAAGACAGATAAGGATCTTGGCAAGACAGAGCCTGCAGCTTGGAAATTCGCCTTGTGAAATAGTCTTCTTGGTCGCAATTTATCTTGAGCATCAAATCCTTTAGAGTAGCACACTTCAACCGCTCAAAGGGCTCCAACGTCAGTGCCCTGAGCACCAGACACAGATACCACCTACTGGAGGAAAGGATGCAGACGCCAAACCCCCTGACGAAGGCACAAACCATCCGGGTGTAAGGCTGGGCCTTACCAGCCAATGCACCTCTGAAAGAGGCCAAAGCTACCTGAACCTTTAGGAAGCTAAGAGAAAAGGCCCTTCTCCAGACTATCCTGCAGAAAAGGCCAACAGAGACAGCATCTTGGCTGTCTCAGGAGCCAGCTGTCATGCCCGCACCAGCACTCAAGGCACCAGACCTGCACTTATGCCAGGTTGGTAGACCTCATCCGGGCTCTGAGCAGAGTGGAAAACCACTGCCAGAGAATAGCCCATGTGCACTAAACAGTTTCCTTACAGGAGCCAAGTTGTAAGCAAGAAGGAAGCCAGGTCCTCCAGGGCAAGTGGCCCCTGCCACAATAGGCCCCAAAAAGGAGGAAAACAAAGAGGTGGTGCTTGTAGGAGCCTCATCAGATCTCAGAATCATACTTTCATCAGTCAACTGGCACCACCAGAATAATCCTCGGGCAGTGCTCCATACACCAAATCACACGCCCCACCAGGGGCCACAGAGGAAGCACATACAGTATGTGTTAACTTGGTCAAAGGTTGAACCAGGGCGCCGATGCCCTCAGACCCCATCTTCGTGTTGCAAATGAAGCAGCAACACACTTTGGCATTGGAGCAGATCACCATCAGATCCCTCTCACGTGACCCCAGCAGCACAGAAACTCCTCCCTGCCCGAGGATAAGCAGAGGCAGAGTCGCAATCCTATGGTGGCCCAGGGCCTCCTGCGAGATCCCAGGCATTTTCTTACACCCCTCTTTAACCCCGTCCAGAGAGGAAGATTTCCCTTAAGGGGACAGGGGTTCCGCGGTTTGAGGAGCAGGCAGGAAATTCAGAACTGCCACATCCTCAGGACCCAAGAAATCCCAATGAGGCGAGGGGGGCCCAGATGGAGGTGCAGCCCATGGGAAGTCGGCTACAGGAGTCTTACTTGGCCTGGGCCCAAATCACTTCTGACCGGTGGGTCTTGGAAGTCATCAGAGAGAGCTATGCCCTCAATAGGGCTTGCTTGGTGAACCATTGCTTCATTCGGTCTCCCTGTAGAGCACAGGGCAAGACGGCAGCAGTAGAAGAGACCTTGTCTCATTTTCTGCAGCTGACAGCAAGGGAACCGGTTACCCGAGACCACTGTGGCTGCGGTCGATACTCCATTTATTTCGTAGTCCCCAAGAAGGGAGGTTCTTTTTGTCCAATTCTCAACCTCAAGGTCGTGAACCGCTGTCTCCGGGTGCCACATTTCCACATGAAAACATTGAGATCAGTTATTGTGGTGGTAAGGACCAGGGAATTCTTGACTTCACGGAGGCGTGTATCTGCACATCCCCATCCATCCAGATCAGCAGTTTCTTTGCTTTGCGGTACCAAGTGGCCATTTTTCCGTTTCGAACTTGGCGCTTCGGTCAGACGACCGCCCCTCATACCTTCACCAAGGTCATGGTGGTGGCGGCGGCAGCACTCTGCAAGGAAGAAGTTCTCGTAATCCCATACCTGGACAATTGGCTGATCCGGGTGAAGTCCAGGACAACAGCGAAAAAGCGACGGCGCGAGTGGTGGAGTTCCTCTGAAGGCTTGACTGGGTGGTTTTATTATTATGGTGTTCTTTTATCATTTTAACTTTTACTTATTTGTCTTATGGGTTCTTTATTATTCACTATTTATTATCTTTTATGATATACCAAATTGCCAATTATTCAGTACTGTATGCATGTGAGTAGCTTTGATGTTTTTATTATTTATTTATTTGTGCTTTCATACCGCTTTTCAGGAATCAAAGCAGTTTACTATAAACTCAAAAAACAAAAACAGAAGTGCATAAAAACATAAAAACTACATTATCAACTTTGTACAGAAAGTACTGGAATTACAGAATTATGAAAATTGAAATAAAGACTGATTAAATAACAGACTCTCCAAAATAAATTATATGTTTATTAAAGTACCTATTTATGGATTTACTATCTTATGATTGTTATTATTATTGGAGGGGGGGTTTCGAGGTTTGTCGTCTCAAAATTCCCCTGAAGAAGGCCCGTTGGCCGAAATGCGTAGGGGTCAATAAAAGGGGTTCTAAAAACCGGAAATCTGCCAGTCCTTGTACCTGCAAAAATGTTTTGGTCCTTAGTTGCAATTTGCAGGTACTTTGTTGCTCTGTTTTGTTTACCAACCTGGCCATGTGTCCATTGCAACTGACAGCAGCTGGAGTATTTGGGTGTGCGCTTCGATACCCATGTAGGCAGAGTTGTCCTGCCGGAACGTCAGGCGCCAGAGCTTTGGAGGTTGATACGCCAGTTCCTGCACATGGCGGGACCTCAGACATAGCATTATCTACAGGTGCTGGGGACCATGGTGGACACTCTGGAGCTCGTTCCATGGGCAAGGGCACATATGCGGCTGCTTCAGAAGGCGCTGTTCCATCGATGGTCTCATCAGAGTTAGCCTCTATCTCAAAATCTTCCCTGTCCAGGGAGCACCAGAAAAGCACTCAAGTGGCGGCTCCGTCCAGGGATCCTGGAAGGGGCATGCCACTCGAGTCGCCGAAGTGGATTCCACTAATGATGGATGCAAGTCTATCCGGTTGGGAAGCTCATTGCGAGGGGCAATTTGTTCAGGGACCGTGGAGTCCACAGAAAGCCTGGTGATCATTCTACAGGCTCAAAATTAGAGAAGTGACCTTGGCACTAGAATGCTTCGAGCCAGGGTTGCAGGGGCAAGCGGTCAATCAGACAGTGTGACCACGGTGGCGTACATCAACCGGCAAGGAGGCACAGGCAGTGCAGCCCTGGAGGAGGCAACCGAAAGTCTGTTCAACGGGGCAGAGGTTCACCTCCAGGCATTGTCAGCGGCATACATAGCGGGAGTCAACAATGTGACAGCGGACTGCCTCAGCTGAATATGAGTGGACCCTGGAGAGTGGCAACTCAATCAGGAAGTGGTCGAGCAGGTGCTACGTCGCTGGGGCACACCGGTCATGGACCTAATGGCGACGATCGAATCAAAAAATGCTGGTCATTTTTTTTCACAGAAGAAGAGAAAAGATGTCCGAGGGCCTGGATGCTCTAATACAGTGCGGGCCTCTATGTCTTCCCCCAGGGGCGCTCATAGGCTGGGTAGCTCAACGGATAGAGGCACACAGGGTGTAATTATGGTGGCATCGGACTAGCGCCTGGTTTGAATACTGGCAGATCGGCGGTGGTGGCTTCCCATTCAAGAGGACCTCTTGGGCAGGGGCCGCTGTGCATGCCCCAGGTGGATTGATTCTCGCTTGCGGCATGACTCTTCAAAGGGCAAGGTTGAGGAGGAAAGGATATTCAGCCACAGTAATACAGACCTTGTTACAGGCCCGGAGGGGTTCTACGAGCCTGGTGTACTACCGCGTGTGGTGCATCTTTGAGTTGTGGTGTGGGGAGAGGCAGACTCATCCTTCCACAGCCTCCATTTCGGATAGCTTGTCATTCTTGCAAGCCGGATTTGATATGGGCTTAGCTGCTAGCTCCTTGAGTGCAGCTGGCAGCAATTTCCTGTTATCGTGGGAAGAACCACAGGATAGCCTCAGTCATGCTGAGATTTCTGAAGGCAGTGAGCCATCTCCACCCTTCAAGGCAGATGGTGGTATCGCCTTGGGATCTCAATCTAGTGCTGATGCATTATCAGGGGAATCTTTTGAGTAATTGAGTAGAGCTTCCCTGAAAGATCCAACGCTGAAAATGTTATTCTTAGTGATGACTTATTTGGCTCACAGGATTTTGGAGCATCAGGCCCCATCGTGCTAGGAGCCATTCCTTTCCTTCTCCAAGGAGAAGGTGGTGTCGGAATTTCATGTGAACCAGGTGGCTCTGACGAGCATGGCTGGGGACTCGGACATTCCATAGCTCTGCCACCTAGATGCTAGAATAATCCTGCAAAGATATTTGCAGAGGACATCCTCCTTTCGGAAATCAAATTGTCTTTTTGTCAGGTTTGGAGGAACACGCTAAAGTGCAGCGGCAGCAAAAGCCACCATATCCAGGTGGATTAGGGAGACAATTGCATCCATGTAAAGAGGTGTCAGCACGTTTGCAGGCGCATTTCACGAGAGCTCAGGCAGCCTTGTGGGCCAATTACAATTTGATTCCACCAGTGGAGATTTGTAGAACGGCAACATGGTTGTTTGCTTCATATTTTTTCTAAGCATTATTGCCTGGATGTCCAGGTGGCAGGGGACGCTCATTTTGGATCGGCAGTGCTTCAGACCAGTTTTTTGGATCCCTCCCGTTAGTTTGACTGCTCTGATACATCCCAGAGGTGAGGGACTGCACTGGAAGGACAATAAGAAACATAAATAGTCTTACCTGTTAATTGTTGTTCCTTGAGGAACTCCAGTCCAGTTCCAGATTCCGCCCTAAGTGCTTTCTCTGTTACTTGGTCAACAACCCGGTCCTGAAGTGACGGTCTTGCCAGGAGGAGTTCAGGAGTGGGGTGCATCCCACATTGTGGGGGGGGGAGGGGGACGCAAACTGGAAGAGCTATAGGTTGCTTGCTCCCGCTGGTTTGATTTGCTCGGGTGCTTCACAGGTAAGCCTCCTCATCCTGGAGGGAGGGGGGGGGGGGACAAGGATCCTTCCCAGAGGGTGGAGGGGGTGACTGGTTTAGGTAGATGCAAGTCTATTTTGTTGAAATGTTTACCTACTTATTTGTTGCTCCTGTGAATCTGCTTTGTTAGTAGGTACTGGGACTGGTAGGCAGTGCCAGCTGTATAAGTATACTGATGTCATCAAAGAGATGACATGCTCAATCTCCAAGCTGCTGGAAGAGGTACAATACCCAGAGGTGCAGGACTGGACTGGAGTTTCTCAAGGAACAACAATTAGCAGGTAAGTCTAAGTTATCTTTCTTTTCCACCCAAGCAAATAGGAGAGCCATCTCCAGGACTACTCTGGCACTTCTCAAGCTGCCTCGCTAATTGATATAAGCCACCACTATGGCATTATCTGAGAATACTCGAACCACCTGGCCCTCAACTGAGGGCTGTAAATGCAGAAGAGTCACCCTAATGGCCCTCGCATCAAGGCAGCTGATGGACACCTCACCACTTCCCTGCAGTTCCAACGACCCTGAGACATTCAGCCTTGGCAATGGGCTCCCCAGCCCAAGAGACTGGCATCTGTCGAAAGAAGGTTCTATGAGTAATTGCCTAGTGGTACGCCCTTTCGCAGAAGACTGGACTGCTGCCACCTCCAAAGGCTGGCCATCACCATTATTGGGTGTGGGAGCCTGAGTTTGAACTACTGAGAACTCAGGGACTACCGAGTCAGCAAGGACTGTTGGAGCGGCCATAAAAGAGCACACACCCACCGTACCATCTTGATTGTTGCCACTATCAATCCGAAGAGGTGGCGATAATCCTGGACTCTGGGAGTCTGCTGCAAACAGAACAGTGCTAGGCAATCCAACAGCCTCGACATTTTTATTTATTATGGCAGGAAGACACTGTACACTTGAGTATCAAAACATGCTCCCAGGAACTCCAGGGACTGCGAATGCAACAACTTTTATCAAGAGATCACCCAACCGAGGCTTATATGAAAGGACACCACTCAGGGAGTTACCAGAGATGCCTCTGAAAGAGCATGGGCTCAGATGAGCCAGTAGTCCAGATATGGGTGCACATCATAGTGCCGCAGCAAACACCACCATGACCTTGGAGAACATCCTTGGGGCAGTGGAGAGTCCAAATGAGAGGGCAGCGAACTGAAGGCAAGAGCCAAGCATGACAAAACATAGATACATTGTTGATCCCCCAGATCGGTATATGAAAATATGCCTCAGCCAAATTGAGAGAAGTCAAGAGCTCCCCTTTGCTCACCGATTGAATCATGGATCGCAAAGATTCCATCCAGAAGCGCAGACGTGGAAGCGCTTGTTGACACACTTGAGATCCAAAATGGGCTGGAATGTTCCTTCCATGTTGGCACCATGAAACAGATGGAATACCTGCCCTTGCCCCGACTGTCCAGGGGAACGGGCACAAATGCCTTGAGGAGAGAGAACTTGTCGAAGAGGATCTGCATAGCAGCCCTGCTGGTCAAAGCCCCACAAGGGGAAAAAATCAAACAGCCAGGATCGGCTCTTGCATTCCAGGACATAATTGTACTGAATAGGGACTAGCATCTAGCAATCCTTGGTGACCCAGGCCCATTTCTAAGGAAGATGCGAAGCCTGCTCTCAACCGAAGGAACCAGGGAATGGGCCCCCAAACTGTTACTGTGCAGCCTGGGAGAGTCCATAAGCAGAAGAAAGGCTTTTCAGGCCGGAAGAGACGGGAGTCCCGAGACCCGGCTTTGGAAAATTAGTTTGTTGCCCCATGTCAGAGCCAAGCCAATGCCGTGTCACTCTCAACAGGGCATAATCACTGGCTGCTAGACATACCAGACCGTACATGGCATCAGAAAAGGCGGCCACAGCAGACTCCAAAAGAAGGGTAAAATCATCCGTCAGAAGAGACTGAATCCACTGGAACAAGGCTCAAGACATCAGGGCTGCATATACTGCAACTGAAAAATAGCAGCCGCCACAGCAAACTGATTCTTCAACACAAATCTACCTTTCGGTCCAGAGTATCCTTTAAGGCTAATCTGTCTTCCACAAGAATGGTGGTCCAACTGGTAACCACCATGACCCATGCATCCACCTTGGAAATAATCAAACCACACAATGCACTCCTTCTCTGGGACAGCATACATCTTCTTATACACACTTAGCTCCTTAGGTGGAGAGGCAGAGGGGATCCCACTCTGACTGGAACAGGCCCTTGAGCACCTCTGGGAACAGTAGTGAATTTCCACACCCCCTTGCAAAGTGGATGCATCTTCGGTTCCTGCTCCATACCTGGAGCATCCGCTAAGATCAAAGTGCATAAGACCCTGGGAATCAACGCCTCCAGTTCCTCCTTCCGGAGCAGGCAGGTAACATCAACCTCCTCACAATCCTTTGAAGGTGAAAGTACTTCTTCATTCACACCAGACATCTGAATCCAAACCACAGTCCAAATCTCGGACTCAGCTAATCCCCATCTTCAGGGGACACCCTTTGCCCGGGGACTCTTAGCCATAAACAATGGAACACAGCTTCCGCTCTCAGTCTGCCCCTCACAAGGCTGCAATCAGGGGGAACACAGAGGTTGCAGGGTCTGAATTTATATGCAGAATGACCAGGCCTGTTGTAAAAAGGAAAATAATTCCAGGGAGGTCAATCCAGACTTCAGAAGCTCTCCCCACAGAAATGAGTCCCCCTACACTGGGGGAGATAGTCGCCGTTGATCCTCTAGAGGTTGGAGTGCAGTACACAGCATGGTCACCAGAACCTCCAGCCAGCTGCTTATTCTTACCCACAGTGCTATCCACCACTTCCTGCCAGACTAACCGCATCCCCCGGCGTAGGGGAGGGGGGGAAGCAATCCCTCCAGGGATTTATAAGCGCTAGGATAGGAATGCATGTTGGAGCCGCTTGGGCAGAATGTACAGACAGTGTGACCTCCAGGCGCACAACAGGAGAAAACTCTACTAGCTCGTACAGAAAATGGTGGGAAACCCCCACACCGCGCCAACAGTTGCCAGCGGTCTACCCTGAATTACATCCCTCACAAATGGCTCCCAACAAGGACAATGACTAGGCAGCCTTGGTACTCACCTCCTGAGAGCCCCAGGCAGAATCCATGTCAGGCTCAGCTCTACTCTCCTGATACTGTTACACTTGCTTTGCTGCACTGCGTTTAAGGTTGCTAGCAGGCAGATAACTCAGAACCTTCTGCAATCTTCGCAAGAGAACAGAGAGGAACAGAGGAGGGGGGGAGGGGGCACCGAGGTTGCTGCACTCTTCCAAATCCTTCCAATTTTCTGGTTGCTCAACAGGTTGTTATCATGATAAGCACATGGAGCTGAAACAGTTTTCCCTCCTCCTATGGCAACCGAAAAGACTGCAATCTAGTAGAGCCTCCCAAGTCATGCTCAAGAGAGAGAGTCACCTTCAAGGTGGGTCATTCACGAGCATTTAATCAATCTTTTCCTCTCAATCTTAAGAAATTTCTTCAGAGGAGAAAATCCACCCACCATCTGCTGGAGACAAAGAAATACTAAAGAAACCTATGGTTGCTGAGGCGGATAGAGGCATGGGAGTGATGTCATTGAAACCTGGGCTTTTCATTGGTCCTTTGTCTCCACCAATCTGCTGGAAGGGGAACATAACACACTTGTCTGGACTGGTCTAGCAAGACGATATGGAAGAGGCTATTATACCCCAAAAAACATCTTTCAAGAAATGAAAAAAGGATCCGAATGAAGGAAACAGCATAAGCACTGGCAACTTAGATGCAAAACACCGATAAGGCAGGCAAAGAGAATTTGAGAAGAAGTTTGCCACAGAAGCAAAATGTTCATAACTTTTTCAGGTGCATTTGAAGCAACATGCTGGTGAGAGAGTGAGTTGGACCATTAAATGATAGAGGAAATAAAAGAGGCACTAAGGGAAGACAAGGCTATAGAAAAGAGACTGAATTCTTTGTTTCAGTTTTCACGGAAGAAGATATAGAGAAGATACAATACAATAAATAATATTTAAAGTTAATCAATCAGAGAAATTGAAACAAATCTTAGTGAACCTGGAAGATATAATATGGCAATTTGACAAATTACAGCATAGCAAATCACCTGGACCAAATGGCATGCTCTCCAGAGTGCTGAAAGAACTCAAAAACAGAGTTGCAGACCCACTAGTAGTAATTTGCAACCTATTATTAAATTTATCTATAGTACCTGAAAATTGGAGAGTGGCGAGCCGGGAAACTACAGACTGGTAAGCCTGATCTCAGTGCCAGGCAGAATGGTAGAAACCATTATAAAGAACAAAATTACTGAAGACATACAGTAGATAGTTGTGGTTTAATGGGACAAAGCTTACATGGATTTAGCAAAGGGAAGTCTTGCCTCACTAATTGCTTTATTTTTTAAAGGTGTGAATAAACAAGTAAATAAAGGTAAGTCGGTTGACATAGGGCAGCGATGGCGAACCTATGGCACGCGTGCCAGCTGTGGCACGCGAAGGCCTTGCAGCTGGCACGCGGGAAGGACCGCAATTAAGATATGCGGCGCGGCGGGAGGTGAGTGTGCTGGCAGGGCCGGCCCGTCCATTGAGCGAGAATGTTTTTTGCACAGGGCCCCGCATTTCAGGGGGCCCCGCGCAAAAAACATTCTTTTCTAAAAGTAAAATTGGAAAAAAAAAAAAAAAAAAACCTGTCTGCTGCCGCTGTCGGGGCCGCCGCGGCAGAATCGAGCGTGCCGCCGCGGCAGAATCAAGCGTGCCACGGGGCCCCCCTGTACCCGGCAGAGCCTGCCCTCCCCGTAGCAGCTCTCTCTTTGGAGCTGCAGTCAGACGCGCCGGCTTGCAGAGCGCGAAGGGAAGAGTTTCCCTTTCGCGACTCTGTTAAGCCCGCGGGTTTAACAGAGCAGCGAGGGAGAAACTCTTCCCTCGCGCTCTGCAAGCCGGCGCGTCTGACTGCAGCTCCAAAGAGAGAGCTACTACGGGGAGGGCAGGCTCTGCCGGGTACAGGGGGGCCCCGCGGCACGCTCGATTCTGCCGCGGCGGCCCCGACAGCGGCAGCAGACAGTTTTTCTTTTTTTTTACTTTTCCCTGGGCTGGGGGGGGGGTTAGGAGTGGTGATGGGCTGGAGGGGGGGTTAGGAGTGGTGATGGGCTGGGCTGGGCTGGGGGGGGTAAGTAGTGGTGATGGCCTGGGCTGGGCTGGGGGGGTGTTAGGAGTAGTGATGGGATGGGCTGGGGGGGTTTAGGAGTGGTTATGGACACTGGGATGGCTGGGGGGGGTTAGGAATGGGGCTGGGCTGGGCTGGGCTGGGGGGGTGTTAGGTGTAGTGATGGGCTGGGCTGGGGGGGTTTAGGAGTGGTGATGGGCACTGGGCTGGGGGGTTTAGGAGTGGTGATGGACACTGGGCTGGCTGGGGGGGGGTTAGGAGTGGTGATGGACACTGGGCTGGCTGGGGGGGTTAGGAGTGGTGATGGGCACTGGGCTGGGGGGGTTAGGAGTGGTGATGGGCGCTGGGGGGGTTAGGAGTGGTGATGGGCGCTGGGGGGGCTTAAACTAAAAATTGGGTGATGGGGGATTAGGACTGGAAATGGGCTGGTGGGATTAGGTCTGGAAGTGGGTTGATGGGGGGTTAGGACTGGTAATGGGCTATGGGAGGGCTTAAACTAAAAATTGAGTGATGGGGGATTAGGACTGGGTGTGGGCTGATGGGGCTGTGAGGACTGGTACTGCGCTAGGGGGGGGTCTTCACCTCAACATGGGGTGATGGGGGATTAGGACTGGAAATGGGCTGGTGGGATTAGGACTGGGAGTGGGCTATGGGGGGCTAGGACTGGTAATGGGTTGGGGGGGTTGCTAGGACTGGAAATGGGCTGAGTGGAAGGGGGCTTGAACTGCAAATAGCTGTTGGGGATGGGGCTTGGAATGGAAATGGGCTGAGGGGAAGTGGGGGGCTTGAACTGCAAATAGCTGATGGGGACGGGGCTTGGAATGGAAATGGGCTGAGGGGAAGTGGGGGGCTTGAACTGCAAATAGCTAATGGGGAGGGGGACTTGGAATGGAAATGGGCTGAGTGGAAGGGGGCTTGAACTGCAAATAACTGATGGGAAGGGGGGCTTGGAATGGGCTCTTAGGGGAGGGAGCTAGGACAGGAACTGGGCTGATGGATGGGCTAGGATAGAACTGAGAATTGGGTGTTGGGGGGAGCTAAGATTGGAAATGGGCTGTGGTGGGGGCTTGGATTGAAATGGACTCATGGAGGGGCTAAAACTGGAAGTAGGCTCATGGGGGGCTTGGATTAGAAATGGGCTGAGTGGAGGGGAGCTAGGATTTAACATGGGCTGATGGTGGGGCTAGGAAAGGACTAGAAATGGGCTGATGGGAGGCTGGTATTGGAAATGAGCTGATGAAGGGACTCGGATAGGACTGGAAATGGATGGGGGAGCTAGGACTGGAAATGGACTGATGAGGGGACTAGAAGGGAGCGGATACTGGGTGGGGCTGGAACTAAAAGAGAGCTGATGTTGGGGGAGATTAGAAGGGGATGGGGCTGGGAGAATGAAATGGAGAGGGGAAAAATATTTTGTGTGGGAGGGAAGAAAAATGTACAATTGGCCGGGTATTGGGAGACTAAGTGGGGATTGAGGATGGAGGGGTAAAATTTGAGTGGATGAAATAGGAATGAGGAAAGAGCAAAAGGAGAAAGATTATTATGTTAAAGCAGATGTAGAGAGAGAATCAAATTGATTCTCTGACAATACAAAGATTCCAACCTTTACAAATGATGTTACATAGTTCAGGCAACTTTATAAAGAGTTTTTAGATACTAAAATCTTGTTGTTAAGGTTTAATTGACGTGCTGGCACTTTGAGGAAATTCTTTGGTTTTGTGCGGCAGTTTGGGCACTCGGGCTCAAAAAGGTTAGCCATCACTGACATAGGGTATCTGAATTTTCAGAAAGACTTGGACAATGTCCCTCATGAGAGGCTCTTCCATGAAATTAAAAAAAAAAAAGTCATAGGATATGAGGAGGCAGTAGCTTATTGTGGAATGGGAACTGGTTAAAAGATAGAAAACAGAGAGTAGGCTAGTCTAGTTTATCAATGGAGAAAGGTAAATGGCAGAATACTCCAGGGATCTGTTCTGTGTCTACTTTTTAACATATTTATAAATGACCTGGAAATGAGAACAAACAAGGTGATCAAGTTTGTAGATGACACAATATTATTCAAAGTTGCTAAATCATAAGAGGATTGTGAAAAATTACAAGACTGAACATCCAAATAGCAGATGAAATATAATATGGACAAGTGTAAGAACAACCCACACTATAGCTACACAAGTCAAAGTTCCACATCAGGAGCCACAACCCAGGAAAAGCATCCAAATTTTATTGTGAATAATAAACTGAAATCCTTTGCCCAGCATGCTACAGCAGCCAAGAAAGGTAACAGAATGCTAGGAAGTATAAGGAAAGGAAAGGAGAATAAAACAAAAGGAGAGAGTTTGTATGCTAAATTTAAAAAAAAAAAACTTGGCTTTTTAAAAAGGATTTTTGGATTAACTGACTTTTGCCCCAAGCAATTTATCAAGTACTTTTCAAAATTTTCCCTGTAGATTTGCTGACTCTTTATCCTCCCCTTTATTTCTTTGAGACATGTTTTTATTTTAGGTATACTGTATATTGTTCTATTCATTCTTTCATAAAATGTGTCCTCCTACCCCTTTGTCTTTTGAGTACTGTGTATCATAACAGATTATGAACATGGTCCGTCTTATCTGATGTAAACCACCATGATGTAAATATCAAATGGTGGTATAACAAATCTTTTAAATAATTATCATAATGCCTCTATATCACTGCATGGTGCGACTGAATCTTGAAAATTGCATGCAGTTCTGGTCACCACATCTAATAATGGTACAGTTACCTAAAGCCACAAAACCTAAAATGTGCACTCATAAATGCTCGGTCAATCTGTAAAAAGTGGCCAGCCATTATTGACCTCATAACAAAACACAAACTAGACATCCTGCTACTAACAGAATCATGGCTCACCACCTCAGATTCATTTCTCATCAATCAACTCATCCTCCCTGATTTTTCAATACACTCCTGCCACAGAATGGACTGCAGAGGAGGTGGTACCCTCATTCTGGCAAAAGCAGATCTCCAATATCAAACGATCACCTCTAATAGCTCAACCCATCTTGATGTAATCACTATATCCAACAAACATAGTACTATTAACCTTGTCTACAGATCCCCGACTGCTTCCCCTGAAGATCTCGCAACTATAATTGACCTAGCCTCCAACCCAAAAGACACACGTAAGCCAAACTGGGTACTAGGCGACTTCAATCTGCCGGCTCTACAAGACACTCATGCCAATGCCTTCCTTGAAGCTTTCAACAACCTAGGATACGTACAAATAGTTAATGCCCCCACTCACCAAAAGGGAAACAAACTAGACCTCATTTTCAACCCACAACAGGATGGGAACTCAGAATACAAGCACAGCATAGTTATCTCACCCGTCCCATGGTCGGATCACAACCTAATACAATTCCAAATAGCCCTTCAGTAGGATAGTCAACTAACAAAGAGACCAACTGATAAGCCAACAACACCCACAGGTCAATTCAGACTCCTTGACAAAGAGGCAATCATTAATGAGGTCCTACCTAACATCATATCTGCACCTCCAAACCTCGAAGAGATGATGGCCTCATGGAACAACTGCCTGAGCACTTTTGCCCGCAAACCTGCCCAAACTAAACCAATTACCCTAAACAAACATCCAGGAAGTAGAAAACCTGCACATTGGTACACCACCGAACTAAGAACTTCACTGCTCCTGTTAAGGAAATTGGAAAGAAAATGGCGACGTACACGGGCCCCAACGGACCTGACAACATACACCTCCCACCTTAAGAAACATCGGGAGTTAATATCAGCGACAATGAGAGCACATCACTCAAATCTCCTGAACCGTGCCCTTAATAAACCCCATGAGCTTTTCAACATCGTCAAAACCCTAACTAAGGAGCCCTTGCCCCCCCAAATGGACATAATTCACCCACAGGACTATGCAGATTACTTACTGGCCCAAACCAACAACGTCAGCAAGGCCACACTATCAAACCCCAGCAGCAATTCAACACAATTCCAGCCACTTACCACTATAGTAACACCAACAGCTACACAAGTTGAGAATATCATCACTACCGTCAACGCCACCACTGCCCCAAATGACCCCTGTCCAGCATTCTGGATAAGAGCTTTACGAAAGGAAATCAGCCCTATACTATGCAAGATCATGGACTTATCCTTCGCTACAGGTCTATTTCCATCATGCCTCAAGCAGACATCTATTCGGCCTCTTTTGAAGAACACCAAACTTAACCCACAGAAGTTCGAATCATATCGGCCAATATCAAGTATTCCGCTACTAGCAAAGATAATTGAAAAAGTCTTCCAGCACCAAATACAGGACCATACTGACTCCACGGCTCCTCTGGACCCAGCCCAACATGGCTTTTGAGAATCACACGGTGTAGAAACTCTTCTAACCACACTAATTAACACACTGATCACAGGAACCAACAATATCAAACAAGGATTTGCATTGATCTTCCTGGACATCGCCGCTGCGTTTGATTCCGTAAACCATGATCAGCTCCTGAGACGACTTCAAGATAAGGGAATCAGCGGTTTAGCATTGAGCTGGTGCAAATCGTACCTAACGGACAGATGGCAGCAAGTTCGTTCAGGTTCCTCAACCTCTAAACCTTTCCATCAAAAGCATGGTGTACCTCAAGGCTCCTCAATGCAATGTGTGCCTTCGAGTCAGCCCTGACTCCTCACTCTCTGCCTTATTATTCAACATATACATGCAACCCGTTTGCGAAGTAATCCGCTCCTTCAATGTCTCATGTCTAATCTATGCGGACGATGTATTACTCTTCATTCCATTTTTGATTGACAAATCAGATTTCTCCTCACTGATAAAATGTTTTGAGGCTGTAACAGACTGGTTTCATGCACAAGGACTTAAGATAAATTTCAGCAAAACAGATGTACTGTGACGCTCCCGACGCTCCTACCTGGGCCCAAGGGCTTACAGGCAGGAGTGGCCTTTGGAATGTCCTTTTTGGAATAAAGCTGTGTCAGTTGTCACCAGGAATTCTGGGACCTGTAGTTTGCTTGTCTCCCTTAAGGACTGAGCTGTAGTTATGACTCGAGTAGTAAAGGCTGCAAGAATATTTATTTGTGGGGATTTTTCTCCAGCGCATCAAAGTTCAGTACAACAAACGCAAAAAGGATGCAACTCCAACATAAAAGATTGAAACAGAAACACAGGAAATGCAACAGAAATTAACTCAGCACTATTTGGCTGTTTCACATTTCCTCTGACTTTCCACTAGGCACTGCCTCATGTGGTCACTCAAGGAAAAACACAAACTGAAACAGCTGCTTTTCTTTACAGCACGGCTTCTTACTTTCAACAGGTGATTAAGCTTGTTAAACAACTTGTAAAGTTTTCCAATGTGGCAGCAGGTATGGCAAACTTACTCTGTATTCCTTCATACAGTTTTCAATGCTCTTTAACCCTGCTGTTTTCTATTAGACATGTTGAACAGTCCATGGCAGAAGGATCATATTCTATTGTAGGCAAACAAACATCCACCTGCATACTTTCTTCAGAGCTAGAGTTAGTGGTATCTTTGTCAGGTTTATTACCTTTCCCTGACTTTCTTTCCAGAAACTCCTGAAGTTGGCTTAAAAGCAATTCAGCTTGTCTGTGCACATTTTCATTAGAATGACCATCCTCCTTTTCTGATAAAAGCTTGCTTATGGCTCCCACCCCAGGGGGTTCAGCTGTCCTGCTTTTATCAGAGGGATAGCTCTCAGGAAGGGTAAGTCCCTTCCCCCACTTGCTATTTGCTGACTGTGCTCGGTTTGTCTTTTGGACGTTAGCATAAATAAAAGGCTTCTCAAGCAAGGAGTTGAAATAAGAAATATCAGCTTTACCTTTGACAGGGACTTTTAGATAAGTGCTGGTACCTTTTCTCCTGCTATCTCCCAGGCTCTGGAGCTCAGCTTTCTTATTGCTATTTCCACTGCCCTTCTGGTAATTGTTAGGCTGATAGCTTTCCCCTTGGCTTTCTCTGCTGCCGTTATAGCCTTGACTGCTGTAGGTCCAACTACCATTACTCCATGTGTTTGCTCTGCTAGCTTTCTTGTTCCCGGGCTCTACCTTGCAGTAACGTTTCTTCCAAGGTTGTTCCTTGCTCCAATGTTCACTGCTCCCAGGTTCTGCTCTGCTCCAAGGTTCTAGCTTGCTTATCCTTCTGGCAGTTCTTTCTGAACTGCTTCTCGTCTCTCTCGTCTCTCTCTGCATTGCTTGAGGATTTAAAAAGGGTTCACTTCCCTGCACTCCCTGTCCTTCCCCTGGGCGTGACCAATCAGTGAACAAGCCTGTCTCCTCCTCTGAGCTGAGGTGTGGCCTGAACTCAGCAGAGAGCTGTGTTTTTTTCATTTCTGACTTGAAAATCCTGTGTGTCAGTGCAGTGTTATTTACTCCAACAGGATTTTCCCCTATTTCCATCTCTTCTTGGGGGCATTCCTCACTACAGTACTCTTCACTACAAGAAATCAATCGTTCTCCCCTCCACTGGCGCTAAAGACAAAAGACGCTGAACTCATAAGCAGACCCACTATCCGCTACCTTGGTATTACATTAGACCAGCAGCTCAATTTCAAAGCACACATCAGTAACATCGTCAAGCAGATCCACCATAAAATACGAACACTGAAACACCTCTGACCTCTACTTCAACCAGATGACTTCAGGACAGTATTTCAGGCCCTCGTGACCCCCTATTTTGACTATGCCAATACGATTCTTCATAGCCTGCCCAAGTGCTCATTAAGTCTGCTACAACTAGCAATGAATACAGCAGCACACTTCCTTCACAGAGCCTCCAGAGGAGACCACATCACCCCTATTCTAAAGGAATTACACTGCCAATTTACTGCAGGACCACTTATAAAGTAGTCCTGATAACATTTAAGGCCATCAACAACATGTCCTCCTCCTCCCTTACAGATATGATCCACCTTACCCCGGCAAACAGAGCGAGGAGATCATTCGCCATCAACACCCTTCAGACTCCCAACGAAAAAACCAAATGCACCCAAGCGACAAGGAACAGAGCTTTTAAGTTTTATGCACCTAGCTGCTGGAATGCTCTCCTATCCTCCATCCGAGCAATTACCCATATTGCTCAATTCAGAAAGGCTTTGAAACACCATCTATTTCTCTTACACTACTCACAACCCAATATTAGCCACAGTACAGCCAACTAAACAATGATAGTCTGCAAAATAATTCATAGATATAATGTACAGTTATGTAGATATTGTAAATGTTTCCCCCACTTGAATTCCAAGTTGTATCTCTCCCATTCTCTGTAAATGCATATCTGTTTATGCTGAGTTGCTTAAATGTTACCTGTACACTGCACTGATTTTAAAGAGCGCGGTATATAAGAGCAATAAATAAATAAATAAATACAGGGAAGAACAGCCAAAACAATAAAGGGGATGGAAGGATACCCCTATGATGAAAGACTTAAAAGGTTAGGGCTCTTCAACTTGGAGGAGATATGATAGAGGTCTATAAAAGAATGGGTGGAGTAAAACTAATAAACGTGAACCAGTTGTTTACTCCTTCAAAAAAAGTATAAAGATTAGTGAACGTGCAATGAAGTTACAAAGTAGTACATTTAAGATTAATCACAGTAAATAGTTCATCACTCATCACCTAATTAAGCTCTTGAATTAATTGCCAGAAGATGTAGCAAAAGCAGTTAGTGTAGCTGGGTTTAAAAAAGTTTGAATAAATTCCTGAAGGACAAGTCCATAAACCAGGATTAAAAGTGGACTAGGGAAAATCTATTACTTATCCCTGGGAAAAAAAAACAGCATAGAACCTGCCTATCCAATACTTGTAATCTGGAATGGCCACTGTTAAAAACAAGATTTGCCATACTGGGTCAGACCAATGGTCCATCAAGCACAGAATCCTATGTTCTTATGTAGAATATAAGACAAAGCTAAAATAATTTAGACATAAGTCAATGAGGCTGAGAAAGGCAATAAACAATGGTAGGAAAGCTTTATGTAAAATGTTTGGTTGTTTATGTTATATGTAAACCACACTGATTGCAAAAAGCACTGTATATAAAAGCAAATAAATAAATACTGCTTTAATAAAAGACACAAAACCTCCTCTGTGCCCCTCTAACTTAGTTGTTATGTTGCCTTGCTGTATTTCATTAATATAGCATAGCCAACGTGGCAGTGAATTGTAATAGCAGCAGATTATGCTGACAGAGTCCAGCATTGTTTGCATTTCACACCTCAGCACACAGACATCAGATGTGTTCTGTTAGCTGAGTTCTAATTGTTCATAATGGACTTAAAAATAATTGCATTCTCTCTAGGCTGTGATACCTTGCATTGGGCCCAAGATAAGAATTATCCGGCATTTTAGTAAATGTATCAGAAGGAACCTATGCTATCTGAAAAGTTCCGGTCCATAACTTCTTTTGATTAATCTCATGCAGTCTAATAACAGGTATCACAGATTGCAAGGAGTCAAGTTGTCATTCTAGCAAAGAAAAAAAAATTGAAAAGCAAAAAATTAAGCTCAGCTTCAGATGCAATTGAAATTTTTTTTTAAAAATCTTCATGCCACTAACTAGGCATGCATTTAACTTATACTTGAAAAAAGAAACACCAAAACGCCAATTATTTCCTTTAAATAATCCGATTGTAATGCGTGCTTGGGGTGGAGTAGGCTTGTCAACTAACTCCACATTTGCCAGACAAGTTGATTCACTCCCGAGTTTACTCCATCGTATGATGGGTTGCAGTTTTGTTTTGCTTAAGGAATGCAATAGCAATCCTGTATGTCATAGGGTAGATCCATTAGACCGATCTTTTTTTTTAGGAAAATCTGCAACTAGCTGACATTCCTACAATGTAATAGCATAGGCAATGGTGATTTTCCGCCAGATCCCTAACCTGAAGACTTTTTAATCTGCATCCTTTTCCACGCTGTGGTTAGAACGGAAGGTGGAGACAATCGCTATTCTTACCTCTCATGATGAGGCCGATGTTTCATGGTCCCAGCCATTAGTTCTCAGAACTTCCATCGTTGGCAGTATAAGACAATCACTAACACAAATAAGTCCCGCCCTCCTTCCTGCATCAGCTTCCTGTGTTCTCCAGTATGCCAGGGTTAAAGGGCAAAAGCAGTTGCACCCGCCCGAGAACCGGAAACCGATTATTCTCCAGCGTAAGGACTTGGCCTGAGTGCTGGAGGCGGGACGAAAAGAGAAGGCGCACTCTGATTGGACAACAGACTCCACTTTTTAAAAAATGTTGTACGAGGTAGGGCTATCGGTCCCCTCATTCACGTGATCAAATGTTTCTCTAGTCATGTTCTGACGTCATCCGACGGTTGCTATGGTAACTGTGTCACGCGTCTGTTAGTCTGGATGTTGCTGAGGTACACTCCACAGCTAACCAAAGTGGTCGCTTTTATAAAAGGGGGCGGCGGATGGGAGCCGAACAAGGGGCCGGTGTGATCAGTACGGGAAGACTTGGAAAGGTGTCCACGCCCCGGTGAGGAACCTGGGAAGAGCTCACAGCTGGAGGAGTTGAAATAAACTCTGCAACACTTCAGGCGATGTTGTGTGGAGCCGTGTGGTAAAGTGCTAACGCCTGTGCAAGGGGACCCTGCATGGAAAGCCGTCAGCACATCACTCTATAGCCCTGGAGTAAATGCCCCGAGTAAAACTGTCAGCCTTCCATATGCACTGGCACACTTTTCTTTCGATTCAAATCTTAGCAGGTTCTTGTGATGGTTTCTTGTTTATTCGAATAGCCATTGCCCTAATTTCTCTATTTACTGAATTTCATACCAAACAGGCTGATGCAGTAAGTGTGCTACGGTTTGCGCACAGGTTAGCTCAGTTCAAGCACACAAATTTGTGCGCTGCCAATTAAAGAGTTTTGTGCAGGAGCTAACAGTGATCAAAGCCTCCAGACAGTAACCACAATGCATTTTAATTCATTTAAATTGGTGATGCAGAGAAGTGCACAGAAGATTAAGCATAAGGACAGTATTTTAATGCAAGGTCTGAAAAGGCATAAAGGGTAGCTCATTGTTCTGTGCTTAACACAGGGTCAATTTTTCCAAATGGGTTTCTTTTGCACATACCATGACTATCATGAACCTCACTCTTAAGCCATGGTATGTTGAGTACGATCTCAGTCATTCAAATTTACTGCTAACTCTCTCCGTAATGCAAAAGAGAGCCATGCCAAAGAGAGCTTTCTTCTGGAATTCATAAGATATAACATGTATAGGCAACCTGTCAAGGTGCAGTTGGAAATTCCTCTTAATCAGGTCTGTGGTTCATAATGGGAATGCCACATTTTTTGGTCTCGGACTACATTTTTGTTTATGAGTGTTTCTTCTGTACACATATGCTGGAATACAATTCTGTGCATAGTAATTTTTCCAATTTAATTATTTATGGACAGAAGAGTATTTCATCATTCACGTGGATATTAAGCACATGAAATTCTGAAGTAATGGAGTGTGTTTGGTGCTTCGGAGTTGTACTGCATGTGCATAACATCCATGCACATTTATTTATTTATTTGTACATTTTTCTATACTGCCTCTTCCAGAGATCAGAGGCAGTTTACATATAACCGAACAAAAATAATAAGGAACGTTATTATTATTATTTTACAAAGAACAGTTTAGGTAGTTTAACTAAAGGCAATATATAATGAAACAGGTGGCAAAAACGTGCCAATATAATAACAGCAAGTGACATTAAACTATCATCAAAGAACTATTTACATGTGTGTGGCACTGAGATACCTGAGGAGCGTGACATATTATAAGCTACTGGTATTTTAACTTACATCTCTCCTGTCCCTCCTCTCCTCTAGAGTATACATCTCCCCTGTCCCTCCTCTCCTCTAGAGTATACATATTTAGGTCTTCAAGTCTCTTCTCATATGTCTTCTGGCACAGGCACCAAATCATTTTGGTCACCTTCCTCTGAACTGTTTCCAGCCTTTGTATATCCTTTGCGGGATATTGTCTCCAAAACTGAATACAATATTCCAAATGAGGCCTCACCAGCAACTTGTACAGTGACATTAGTACCTCCTCCTTTCTGCTGGTAATTCCTCTCTGTATGCAACCTAGCATCCTTCTTGCTTTGGCCACCACCTTGTCACAATGTTTTGCTACCTTGAGATCCTCAGAAAGAATCACTCCGAGGTCCTTCTCCTGGTCTGTGCGCACCAAACTCTCGCCCTCTGTTGCATACAATTTCCTTGGAATTTTGCATCCCAAGTGCCTAACACTGCACTTTTTTATATTAAATCTTAACTGCCAAACATTAGACCATTCTTCCAGCTTTTGTAGATCTTTTCTCATGTTATCCACTCCCTCAGAGGAGTCCACTCTGTTGCAAATTTTGGTGTCATCTGCAAAAAGAAAGACTTGTCTATTTAGTCCTTCAGCAATATCACTCACAAATACATTGAACAGTACCTTGGAATGCCTAGCTAAATTGGCAAGGCATTCCAAGGTAAAATGGTGCTTAATTCTTATTTTATAGACAGCTTTTTAAGCATCTCCTATTTAGTTGCTGCTGTGTTGATCCTTGAATTTCATGTAGATACAGGGAAAGATTGAAAACAGATAAAATTGATAAAAGTGAAATGAGATTTAAAAATATGGCTTATGACTATAATCAAAGGTGCACACTCTTTATTCCCCAAGAAAGTGTGGCATGAAAAGAAAGAAAAGTAGGATATAAAAGAAATCCAACATGTCATTTGCCTCAATAATTTCTGGTACTGTATTACTCCATGGCTAGAACATCAATGATGGTGATGAAGGGACCAGTGTACTATAGTGTTGTTAATGGGAATTGCAGGCCATTGATTTACATTAACAGTGCTGCTAATGTAAACCACTACCAAAAGAAACCCCAAAACTTCCACAAGGTGGCATGACAAATTGAAACAAACAGTGAAAAAAAAAGAGTCACCAGAGCACTAAATGCAAGATAATAAATACAGTGCCTTAAAAATATTTTTTTTGTCAGACTGTGTTCAAGGAATTATCCTCACATTAGCAAACATTCCATTTTTCTAAATTTTATATAGCAAAGCCATGTAAAAGTGTGAAATTCACTTAGCTGAAGAAGAGACATTCAAAAACATATAGGGAGCAGTCCAGTATCAACAGCATCAACATAGTACCACGTTTCTAACCAAAATATTCAAAAGTTCTGCGTCAGGAAATCTTCCATTGTTGCCTCATGAAAAGTCGTCTCAGCAATCCACTTCATTCATACGTGATGTGTCTGCCAAAGATGTTCACCAAAGGCCACAACGCTCTTTTACACCAATGACGTATGACGTCACACTGAAACCTGATTCACTAAGGCAGCCCTGAATTTCCAGGAAACCACCGACCAATCAACAAGAAGGCTGTTTAAGTCTTAGTGACCCAGAAGTCATAATAGAGAATGCCATTCCAATTCAAGATTTAATCTGCGGGGGGTCACAGTATCTAAGGAAAAGATCCAATGCTGTTCACATTTCTGCAAACGGGCTTTCAAATCACCCTCCTGACAAACTGGCAACACTTGATCAATAATACGCCAGCGAAATTGTGAAAAGATATGACCATACTGTGTACAATGAGATACCAAGTGGGTGGAGGGGGCGCAATATGAAATCCTGGATATATGTTCTGCCAAACATATTCTAATGGGATGCATAGTCCAACCCACGTATTTCAGCCCCCAAGGGCAGATAAGCAGGTACACCACCTGGTCCGAGGTGTAGTTCATATACCTCCAAGCAGAATAAGTAATGGAAGTGGACATCTCTGTCCAATTCGGTCCTACTAGTGTTTGACCACAAAATTGGTATCCAGTACATTCATAATGTCCTCAAGGGCACTGAGTGGACAATGGTGGGGGGGAGACCTCAATCTCTCAGTGGTATGCACAACATAGTCCCGGATATTTTTGCCCCTTGTGTAGGCAATGACTAAATCCTTTTGAAAACAAGCATGAAGTTGTAAGATGCGCCAATGTTTTTTGAGAATGGAGGCTACTCCAGTGACCCTGTCCATATAAAGGAGAACCCCTGCAAACCGATCATCCACCGATGCCTCCTGGGTGGTCAACAGCCATTCCCAGTGCACATTGGAAACACTTTTATAGGCTTTTGAGACCTCATCCAAAGGGTATCTACAATTTACAAATCTGTTCCTGAGGTCCATTGCACAATGTTGAAAGTCCTCAATCGATGAGTACACCCTCCTAAGGCATAAAACTTGCCAAAATGGCAAGCCTCTCTTCAAACTGGAGGGATGATGGCTGTGGTATCTTAATAGATTGTTTTTGCTCCACTGGTTTTCTATATAAAGTGGTGGCAAGACCATCTGTTTGAATACAGTAATATCCAAAAACTCAATAGCAGTGTATTCCACCCTAGAGGTGAAAGAAATGTTGGGATTACACGTATTTTACCAATCCAGAAATTGATCCAGATTGGTCCTTAAGCCTAACCAAATGAAAAAGATGTCATCTAGAAGCCATTTCCAAACCAAAATCTGAGAGAACCAGTGGGGCGGATATATAAAGGTGTCCTCATACCAGGTCGCCACCGATGGGGCTACTGTGGCCCCCATAGCTATACTAAAGATTTGTAAAAAGAAGGTATTATACCAGAAATAGTTCTTCTTAAGGACCAACATGAGGAATTGGATAACAAACTCCTTTGGTAGCCAAGTGGGTAAGTTCAAAGATAAATGTGATATGACTTATAATGCCTCATCTTGATCAGTGTTAGTATACAAAGCTGAAACATCCATCATGACCAGCCGACACAAAGGGAGGACTTGAGAAAGATCTTCCAAAACTGTCTTGAAATGAGACATGTCTTATATGTAGGATACCACACCACTGGCTGCTTATTGTTAAAAAAGTCACTTAATTTTGATAATGGTTCTAAAACCGAGTCCTGACAGGACACAATAGGCCTGCCGGGAAGGTTCTGAAGTGACTTGTATATTTTGAGCACAGTGTAAATAATCAGTATTCTCGCATAGGAATTGCATAAAAAACGCTTTTCCTTTACCATGATCCAACCTGCCTCCAGTGCCTCAGATATAAGGCATTCAATATGCTCTTGAAGGGCAACCGTAAGATCACTAAGTAATACCTGATAGTAATACCTGATAGTACCAAGCATTACTGAGTTGAGTGTTCAATTCCAAGTGGTACCAGGCTTTCGAACGGATCACATAGCTCCACCCTTGTCAGCCTTTCTAATGATGATATCGGCAGAAGATGACAGTTCAGCAAGTGCCACTCGCTCTGCACGAGTCATGTTGTAATATCGCTTAGATCTAACACCCTCCATTCTCTTAAGGTCCTGTAGTACCAAATTCGGAAAGGTTGAAATAACTGGTTCTTTTGGACCTGAAGGAATTCATTTGGAGAGGTTTCTGATAACCAAATCATCCTGACCAATATGGTGAGAGGCACAAAAGAGTGTGACTTGAATTTCCAAAAGAAACGGTATAGGGAGAGCTGGCTTGTGTAAGTGTTAATAAAAAATCTATGCTAATGAAGCAATGAGATGCAAAAGTATGCTAAATAGTTCATTCCTTTTCGCTTCTCCGGGCCAGTCCAGGGAAGGTTAGGTTGTCAATCCCCTTCAGCAGCTGAGGACATGAAGACATCAAGTTTTCTTGAGTAGTGAAGCCACTCCCCCTGAGGTCATCCTGCCAGTCTATCAGTCCTCAGCAGCTGAAGAGGATCGATATTAGCTCTCTCCTTCAAATATTTGATTTTTTATTTTATTACTTACAGTGAAATTGGCTCTAGCAGGGCTGATTTTGGTTCGTAGTCCTTAAGAGTTATTTATTCTTTAACTATTTTTACAAGCGGAGAGACGTTGATTGCTGTTTTTTATTCGACGGAGTGAGGCAGAGCCTGCCTGATTGTAATCCGTCTCCGTCTCTCAAAGCGCAGTAGTTCTGGGAGCCCCAGTACTTCCCCTGCGATTCACATTGCCGACCCTTTCAGTGTTTCGCTAGCAGCGTAACAAAAACTGCAGCAATTAGTACTTCCCTGCGATTGACATTGCCGACCCTTTCAGTGTTCCGCTAGCAGCGTAACAAAAACTGCAGCAATTAGGTATTTTTTTCTGACAGATTCTGAGTGTGGCTGTTAAGCGTTCATTGTTTTTTAACGGCGCGATTGTGACAAGCGGCTGTTTGCCTGCTCTCTGCAGTGGCGCGGCAAGTTAAAAGTTTTAACTATTAATCGGCAAAGATAAGTATTTTTGATGGCAGAGAAAGTTTCCATAGATGCTGAAAAGCAGTTTGTAAATTCTGAGAAAGCCGGTAAAGCGGCCATTTTAAATTCGCTGGCAGTTTTGAAGTCAGATCAGCAACGGCCTGCTAAAAAGAAGAGCAAGGCTTCTAAAAGTGTTTTGAGGCAAGAGAAGCCACAAGAAAAGCCTGAGCAACCACTGCCAGAGGTACAAGAAAGTGTATTATCTTTCTTTTCACCAGAATTTATTTTAGCTATGCACAGGGCTTTCTTGATAAAATCTTCTAATCCTCTTGCTGGGGAAATATTTAAAAGCTCTTCATCAGTTCCTATGGGTCTTTCTGTTCCAGAGGATCCTGCAGAGGGTCCTTCTCTAGCTAAGGAGGTCATTAGAGATCCTTTGGACCCTTTTGCCCCTCAACCCCCTGTGCCTTTGGGTCAGGGAGAAACTGAATGTCTGTCTGTTACAGGCTTAGACATGGCTTCTGAAGAGCTGGAAGAGGGTGAAATTGCTCCTGGAGAGGATCCTAATATGTTTTGTGTTTTCCGTAAAGAGGAACTTTCAGCTCTTATTTCTCATTCATTATCTGCCTTGCATCTGTTGCTTCCCTCTGCATCTCAGGAACCTTTGGAGGATCCGTTACTGCAAGGTTTTAAAGCGGAACAACGCTCTTTCCCAATGCACCGGGTGATAAGGCAGATGATTGAATCTGAATGGGAGTGTCCGGAGGCTTCACTTCGTGGAAGCCGTGCCTTATCTTGCCTTTATCCTATGCCACAAGAGGAGAAGGATTTATTACGCATGCCTAAGGTGGATGCGATAGTGGCGGCAGTGACAAAGAAAACTACTATCCCGGTTGAAGGAGCAGCTGCTCTTAAGGATTTGCAGGATCGAAAGTTAGAAGTTCTTCTTAAGCAAGCATTTGATTCTAGTGCTTTGGCTCTGCAAGCAGCAGTTTGTGGGGCATATGTATCTAGAGCATCCATTCGTTGGCTTCAAGGAGATGTTTCTGGAGATTCAGATTCGTTGCAGGGAGTGGAAACTGCAAAATTAGAGTCGGCATCTGCTTATATGGCGGATGCTTTTTATGATCTGCTGCGGATTGCTGCCAAAACTATGGCATCGCTGGTTGCGGCTAGGTGTTTTTTGTGGTTGCGCAACTGGGCAGCAGATGTGTCTTCCAAGTCGCGACTTAGCAAGTTGCCTTATAAAGGGAAGTTGCTTTTTGGAGAAGCGCTAGAAAAGATTGTGAAGGATCTTGGTGATTCTAAAGGAGGGCGTTTGCCAGAGGATAGGCAGAGGCCCGCACGAGGCGCAGGAGGCCTACGGGGTGCTGGGAGAGACATTAGGAGGTTTCGGGGGGCGCGTTTTGTTCCCTATTCCAGGGGTCGTACGGGATTTCGCGGTCAGTCCTTTCGTGGGGCAAGAGGTTACGGTAGATCTTACTTCCCAACCTCTCAGAACGCAACTAAGAAACCGCAATGAAGGTCTATTGGTCCAGGCGTTAGTGCCTGTAGGAGGACGCCTGCAGAGATTTCTAGCAGCCTGGACCGCGATCACGACAGACAAGTGGGTATTAGAGATAATTCAAAAAGGGTATGCGCTGGATTTCGCTTACCCCTTGTCGCCCGCTTTTGTACTCTCTCCCTGTGCCCCGGGGGTAAAGGAAAAGGCGGTGTCAGACACGATAGTTCATCTCTTACAGCTTCAGGCAATAATCCCTGTGCCGCGAGATCAGTACGGTCAAGGTCGATACTCGATCTATTTCGTGGTTCCCAAAAAAGAAGATTCTTTTCGACCAGTGCTCGATCTCAGGGGCGTAAACCGTGCTTTGCGGGTGCCTCATTTTCGCATGGAGACGTTGCGAACGGTAATTCGAGCAGTGCGTCCCGGAGAATTCCTCTCTTCAATAGATCTCACAGAGGCATATCTTCACATTCCAATCAGGCCTTCTCATCAGAAATATTTGCGTTTTGCCCTTCCTATGGGTCATTTCCAGTTTCGGGCGTTGCCGTTTGGCCTTGCCACGGCTCCGCGGATTTTCACAAAGCTCATGGTAGTGGTGGCGGCTGCTCTGCGAAAGGAAGGCATCAGGGTTCATCCATATCTCGACGATTGGCTTATCAGAGCCGATTCTTATTTGGCTTCGGTAGTGGCAACGGCTCGAGTTGTTCAGCTTTTAGAACTACTAGGTTGGGTCATAAATCAGGCCAAGAGTCACTTGCAGCCAGTTCAGCAACTAACTTATCTAGGAGCCTTATTCAACACCAGTCGAGGAGCAGTTTTCTTGCTGGAAATCAGAATAAACAAGATTTTGCAGCAGGTGAAGGCGTTTTTAAAAGTTCAGGATCCGTCGGCCTGGATGTACTTACAACTTTTGGGATCCATGGCGGCAGCTTTGGATCTGGTTCCGTGGGCCAGGGCTCACATGAGACCGTTACAACAGGCTTTGCTTTCCCATTGGTCTCCGCAGCTTCACCCTCTAACTCAATGCCTGTTTTGTCCAGAGCAAGTAAGGAAAAGTCTGGAGTGGTGGTTGGACCCTGTGCATCTCTCTGCAGGCGTTCCTTTGCGGGAGCCCGAATGGATTTTGGTCACCACAGATGCCAGTCTAGTGGGCTGGGGAGTGCATTGTCAGTCACAAGTAGTTCAAGGTTTTTGGTCTCTGGAAGAGACATCATGGTCGATCAACATGCTGGAGTTACGCGCGGCTCGGCTTGCTCTTCTGCACTTCGAACGTCTTCTCACAGGGAAGGCAGTCCGTTTGTTCTCCAACAATGTTGTTACAGTGGCGTATATCAATCGCCAGGGAGGGACCAAGAGTTCCTCTCTCCTAAACGAGATGCAAAAGTATGCTAAATAGTTCATTACTAATTAAGCAGTGAAAAAAAAGATATGTGAAAATACACAAAATGTAACATCATTGTACTAATGCCAAAAACCTAACTACACTTTGTGGAGGAAACTAGATGGTAAAAGAATACACATTTGGTTTCCATCCTAAGAATGCGTTACAGTCCACATTAACAAGAGATATCCCTGCATAATTTATTTATTACAGGCTACATAATGCCTTCTCTGCTTTGGTTAATGAGGATGCCCAAATCCATGGAAACTGAAGGGCCCTTAAATGAGACAGTCAATGCCCAATCTCCTGCTAAAGCACCAAATATGAAGAAAAACTCACCAAACAGAAAACTACTACTACTTGGAGATTCCATCATCAGAGGCACCAACTTGGGAACACAATTCAAAAGAGAGAAGATATTCAAATGCCTCCCAAGCTCTTCAGCTAGCAGGAATACAAACCAAATTGTTGATGTACTTAGCGCAGAAAGTGAGCACTCCAAAATTGATGTTGTCATCTATTTGGGTACAAATGACCTGGCTAGAAACAGTGCCTCTGCAGTTCAAAGGGACTTCCAAACTCTGGGAGAGAAACTCAAGCCCATTGTTAAGATGGCATAATTCCCAGAAGTTCTACCTGTTCTTGGTAAGGGAGCAGAAAGGCTGCATCACATAAACAGCTTTAATACATGGCTCCAGACCTGGTGCAAGCAAGAAGGATTCCGACTTACAGGCGACTGGGGAAACAGATGGACCAACAAGAGACTATAATGTGCTGATGGACTACATCTCTCTGTCACAGGGAAAAGAATCCTAAGTGAAAAATTCAGGCAGTATGTGGATATGCATTTAAACTAGAAAAAGGGGGTGACGGATGGGGAAGGACAAGTTCAGGACGTCACCCCCGGTAAAAGCAGAAGAACATCCAAAACAGCCACACTTTTAAACCACACATCAAAGACAAGTGGGAAGAAGTGGGCAGAACAATATCAATGCAAAATACATGCAAGCCAGTTAAATGCTGGAAAGCAATGAGCACAAATGCTCGAAGCTTAGCCAACAAAGTTACGGACCTGGAAGCCCTAATGGTGGAAATGGATTTGGACATTGTGACCATTACAGAAAAATGGTTTAATGAATTGCATGAATGGGATATAGCTATAGCTGGCTATAATCTATTCAGAAGAGACAGAGAAAGTGGAAAAGGAGGAGGAGTAGCCTTGTATGTCAAAAGCAATATTAAAGCTACTGAGATGCAGGGGGCATGGGGAAAAGAAGAAGCGCTCTAAATTGTGCTGGAAAGAGGAGATGACACTGTCATCCATACTGCTATAGTCTACAGACCTCCGATTCAAATCAAAGAAATAGATAACGAATTGATTATAGATATTGCCAAGATAGCCACAAAGGGGGAAGTGATCATATTGGGTGACTTTAATCTACCCGATGTGGATTGGATTACTCCTTCTGCGAATCTAGAAAGAAGCAAAAAAATTGTGGATGCTTTCCAAGATGCGTTACTTAGACAAATGGTGATGGAACCAACCAGGGAAAGCTCAATGCTGGATTTAGTGCTCACCAACGGTGATAGCGTGTCGAATATCCGGGGGGGGGGGGGGTGCCCCTGTAAGCAGCAGCGATGATCACATGGTGTGGTTTGAGATAAAAGCCAAGGTGCAGTCCAGTCATAGCAAGCTCAAAGTCCTAAACTTTAAAAACACTGACTTCAGTAAAATGGATAAGTACCTGAAGGAGGAGTTGGCATGGTGGGAGGGGATAAGGGAAGTGGAATTGCAATGGGCTAAACTAAAGGTGGCAATAAAAGGGGCAACAGATAAATATGTAAGAAAAGTAAATAAAAACAAGAGCAGAAGGAAACCTATTTGGTTTTCCATAGAAGTGGCTGCTCAAATAAAGGCAAAAAACACAGCTTTCACAAAATTCAAAAGCTTGCAAACAGAGGAACACAGAAAGGAATACAGGATCAAACTAAAAGAGACAAAGAGAGAAATAAGGAAAGCAAAATCAAAGGCAGAGGAAAAGATGGCTAAAGATGTGAAGTGTGGTGACAAAACTTTCTTCAGGTATATTTGGAAGAGGAGGAAAATCAGAGATGGAATTGCAGGACTCAGAAGTGCTGGGAACGGACTCGTGGAAAGTGACATTAAAAAAGCGAAATTGCTAAACAAATACTTCTGCTCTGTTTTTACTAAAGAAAATCCTGGAGAAGGACCACCTGTGACTCCCAAATATAAAAATGGGAATGAAGTAGATACCACACCATTTACAGAAGATGAACTTACAAAACTGAAAGTGGACAAGGCCATGGGACCGGATGGGATACATCCCAGGATACTGAAAGAGCTCAGAGAGTTCTCGCAGGGCTGTTAAAGGATGTTTTCAACAGATCCTTGGAAACAGGAGAAGTTCCTCAGGCCTGGAGAAGGGCTGATGTGGTACCTCTTCACAAAAGTGGTGACAGGGAAGAAGTGACAAACTACAGGCCCATGAGCCTTACCTCGCTGGTGTTCCTGAAAGAGCGAATAATGGACTTTATCAAAACCAACAGGTTGCATGATCCGAGGCAACATGGTTTTACCAAAGGACAATCTTGCCAAACAAATCAGATTGAGTTCTTTGACTGGGTGACCAGAGAACTAGATCAGGGGCATGCGATGGATGTCATCTACCTGGATTTCAGCAAAGCCTTTGATACTTTTCCTCATAGGAGGCTTATCAATAAACTCAGTAGTTTAGGGATGGGTCCCAAGGTGGTGAACTGGATCAGAAATTGGTTGACTGACAGACAATAGAAGGTGATGGTAAATAGAGCTCACTCGGATGAAAAGAGGGTGATCAGCAGGGTGTCCCAGGGTTTGGTCCTTGGCCCGGCACTGTTCAATGTATTTGTGAATGATATTGCTGAAGGACTGAATGGAAAAGTCTGTTGCAGATGACACCAAAATTTGCAACAGAGTGGACTCCCCTGAGGGAGTGGATAACATGAGGAAAGATCTACAAAAGCTGGAAGAATGGTCTAATGCTTGGCAGTTAAGATTTAATGCGAAGAAGTGCAGTGTCATACACTTGGGAAGCAGAAATCCAAGGGAAATGTACACGATAGGGGGCGAGAGGTTGGTATGTACGGACCAGGAGAAGGACTTTGATGTGATTATTTCTGAGGATCTCAAGATGGCAAAACAGTGCAACAAGGCAGTGGCAAAAGCCAGGAGGATGTTGGATTGTATACAAAGAGGAAGTACCAGCAGAAAGGAAGAGGTACTAATGCCACTGTATAAGTCACTGGTGAAGCCTCACTTGGAAAACTGTGTTCAGTTTTGGAGACCATATCTTGCAAAGGATGTAAAAAGACTGGAAACTGTTCAGAGGAAGGCGACTAAAATGATTTGGAGCCTCGTCAGAAGCCTTATGAGAAGAGACTTGAAGACCTAAATATCTACACTCTGGAGGAGAGGAGGGATAGGGGAGATATGATTCAGACCTTTAAATACTTAAAGAAAAATAATGAACAAACAAACCTCTTCCAAAGACGGGGAAGCTGTAAAGCTAGAGGGCATAACCTGAAGCTGCAAGGGGGTAAACTGAAAGGCAATGTCAGGAAATACTTTTTCACTGAAAGGGTGGTGGATGCTTGGAATGCCCTCCCAATGGAAGTGGTGGGGGAAAATACAGTGACAGAATTCAAAATTCAAGATTATACAAGAGCACATAAATCAACAAATAACAGAGCCTTTTCCCACATAGCCCCAACGATCTGGAATTCTCTCCCAGAGGAGCTACGAACACTAACGGAGATCATGGAACTTCGAAAAAAATTAAAAACTTATCTGTTCACCAAACACTATAACATAGATAACTCACAACCTGCTTTAGACAAAGGTTAAACAGGTATCTGTCTGCATCAAGCAAAAACCCTTTAACCCACACAGATAACACACACTCATGATGACCTCACAGCTTATGTCCTTTCACTTCCATGTATATATACATATATAAAATTGTACATAGTTTATTCTGTTCTGTATTATCTCACATTGTTTAGACTGTATATTCTATATATAATATGATGTTCCTTGTAAATATGTTCTGTTATAATATGACGTTCCCTGTAAAACAAACTTGCTTTGTTAACTATTGTTCACTGTAAACCGCAACTGAACTTTGGAAGATGCGGTATATAAATGTGTATAAAATAAATAAATAAAATGGCATGGGACAGACACAGTGGATCCCTTAACAGCAACAGGATAAAATCAAAATAAACTTAACTAATTTCTCAACAAACAGAGGTGTCCTACACGGACTGGTGGGTTCACCCCTAAACAAAGACATGGGGGAGGGGTGGCCTGCACGGAGCAGCAGGTGCACCTACTCTTGCCATCTTACTGGGCAGACTAGATGGACCATTCTGGTCTTTATCTGCCGTCATTTACTATGTTACTATGTACTGTCTTTGGTGACACATGGCTTATTTGCATTTCATCAACAATGGGCATTAATATACCTATAACACACATTTACTTGTGTTAACAGTTGATGTTAATGCAATTTAGTATGTTGACACCTTGGTATGATGGTAGCTATTGCAGATCTAGACAGATTAATAATACATATGCTATGTTTACAATTTTTTTAATTGATGTATCTCTTGTTGCTTCCTCAGTGTATAAAATTATCAGGCAGTGCAGATCTCAAGGACATTTAAGAATAAATGGATTATCCTAGAAGATCAACGAAATGTCATGACAAAGGGTCATATGGAAGCCAGCAATTTTCTAATGTGTCTTGGTTAGACTCCAGTCTAAAGGAAACATTATTACCGGGGAAACCATGGCATAAGGTAAAAATCATGCTTATTTCTCACTTTATAGATAGTTTTAACTTCAAGCAAGATAATTAAACCAGCAGTTGGCTGATTCAAAACATAGAGATCTTTTTACTAAAGTGCACAGTGTGTTCGTGCACAGTTAATGCAGCGCCTTACCACTTAGAGGATAATTTTATTAGGGGAGCCTACTTAGGTGCAATTTTATAAAGACACGTAGGTACCTTTAATAAACATGCCCCTAACTGTATGTCATAGAATGGGACGGGGAATGGGTAAGGACTGTGTCTTGCATTGAATACACAGCAACTTACTGTGTGTTAACTGTTAACACAATAGATAATGCAGAGCTGTTGATGCCACCACAATAGATGGTGTTAAATGCATCCACATTATCTATAATGCAGTTAACACGTAGCAAGTGCATTGTCTCTGTGTTAACTCTATTGGAAGATGCTAAGCATGTTCGCAACTGCAAAATCTTAGCATACTGTAGTAAAAGAGCCTCTTGGTGTTATAAAGCTCCTTCACTAGTATGTAATAAACAATGCAATTTTTTGTAGGAAGAAATTGCATTTCATATTCATGCTTATATACCTCATTTCTTCAAAGAACTTCCTTCATCCAGAATGGGTTTACCGAAAATCCAACAAATATACACATCCCTAACATACAAATCCTATCCATTCCCCACTCTCATTAGAGGAGAGTGAGGAATGGATTATATCACATAACTAATCAGCTAAACATATTTTCCCTTCTAATCCATAACCCCATCATAAAAAGCTGTATTTTCCAGAATTTGATGATTAGCATGCCTGTTCACTGCTCAGAGGCACACACCAAGAGGTTCTTCCATCTAAACCCAGGTAGGGGTTTGTAGGAATCCAGCAGCATGGCACCTGATTCTAGCAATGAAAATGACAAGGAAAATCATTTTTACATTTTAGCATTACACCTAATCAACTTTAAAATAAGTTGAAGAACCACTTTAAAATAATTGTATACATTTTTTTAGACTGTATTGGCCCTATATTTAAAAAAAGCTGAGTTCCTAAATCTAGGGTCCTAAGACTCCTGAATTTGTGCTCTATTTTTAGCCAGACTTGGGAGCCTAAATTTTCAGCTGAAAATTCATCCTAATTTAAGAGCTTAAAAATGATGCTTCTAAATTTAGGCCTGCCATTCTTTTGCTTAGATAAGCTGCCTAGTACTGAAAATCACTGCTGCGCTCCTAACTTATTTTCTCCACCCTAAATCCATCCCCATTGCCACTCAATTTTTATGCTCCTAAATGTAATAGCTTAGTGAAATTTTAAGAAAATATTTAGGCACTCAGCCCTCATAAATTTTCAGAGACAATTTAGGAGCATAACTCTCAAATTTAGGAGCATAAATCCTTTGAATATCAGGCACTATATGTATTAGATTTTATTATCCAATCCAGCTAACATAAGAACATAAGATATGCCATACTGGGTCAGACCAAGGTCCATCAAGCCCAGTATCCTGTTTCCAACAGTGGCCAATCTAGGTCATACATAAAGAGAGCATCACTGAACAAGGGGCTTGTTTACAAAGCCGCGGTAGCGGTCTTTGTAAACAAGCCCATAGTGTACATTTTTGTTTTAGTCAACTACCTTTGCTGCACAGACAAAAATACGCTGAATTGGTGACTGATACAATAGCAGTTCAGAATTTCTCCACTTGATGGCACCAACATATTTTAAATCTAACCACTTGTAACTATGACAGTAATTGCTTCAGTAAGTGCAGATGCAAGTCTCACACCTCAAGTAAAGAGCCTGTTAAAAAAATAGCAGTTTTCCCCCTAAAGCATCCCAGCAAGGAGAAATTCTTCCTCAGACAGTGATCTGTTGTGTTAGGCATCACCATCTAATTGCAAGAGCAAGAACCAAGAATTCATCTTCCGCATTGCTCAGAACTCGGGCACATTTTCTGGATAGGGAGTTCCTTGCTCCATGGTAGGATCCTTTGTTAATATCAGTGATTAAACTTCCACCAGCACAAAGCTCTCAGCAAATTACAGTTTCGGCCATAAGAGATGTTAACTGTGTGACTATTTAGACCAGTGGCTTTCACATTATTTCAAGTAGGGGCCATTTTGGCAAAATCATTATTGTGAGAGCCAGAGCCACTGATGGATAAAGCAACTGGTGTCCTAGTCAGTAAGGTAGAGGTTGAGGGGGGTTCCTCTTGATGATTCAGCCAGTTTTGTTGCTCAAGAATATTTTGAGTGATGACTAAAAATATCTACTACACCAGACATTCTTGCTCAGCCCTTTTTTCTTCCCAGCCCATCTCTTCCCATATTTATCTCCTTCAAAACACTGTCCTCCCCGAAAACACTCTACCCAACTCCTCCCAATGCATACTGTCCCCCAACCCTATCCCATCCAGCCTCAAACTTCACTTCTCCCACCAGTCAGCCTCCATCATCATGTCCTTATCCCAGCCCCTCCAGGTCAGCTTTCTCCCCAATTTGATAATCCCTTCCCATTACCTTCCCCCTGGAGGCTTGTTGCAGATGCTGCCTTTTGAACAGCTGTTATGTTTTCTAATGGCACTGCATAGTTTTCCGTGAATTTGAACTTTGTGGTATCCAGACTTCTTCATAGTTCGTACAGTCTCACAAGAATAATGCAGGACTTTGGGTACTGTGAGCTAAAAATTACTGACAAACAGCTGCAAAGTGCTAGGGAAAATCAAAATTGCTGTTCTGAGGCAATGCCAGCAGCAAACCTCCGGATAAGGTGGTGCGAGTATATGTATTGAAGGAGAGCCAAGGAGCCACATTTAGGGTCAATGAGAGCCGCAACTGGTCCCTGGGTCTTGCAGTGAAGAATATTGATTTAGGCTGTTTTCTGTACTCTTATAAAATGAATGGCCAAGGCCAACCATTCAATTTTTAAGGGAATACTTTTAGATAAACGTTACACAGAAATAAAGGTCAATAAAATATACAAGGTGATTTATTTATTTATTTATTTAACAGGTCTTATATACCGCCCATCATGAAATTCAAAGTGGTTTACAATAGAACAACTGAAACTTACAATGAACAGGGAAATAACTTAGAAGCTTAACCATGGAACATTAGTAACTTATAATTACAAAATAACTAAGAGTTATATAAGGGTAGGATGTAGCATTTGCTACAATCTGAATAATGAAGGTAAAGTTGAGGGGGTAAGAGGATAGAATCATAGATAGGGTATATGAACAGTTCAATCTAGTGATCAGGTCAGCGGGAGGGGGAAACAGCGGGAGGGGGAATACTGGGCTTGATGGACCTTGGTCTGACCCAGTATGGCATATCTTATGTTCTTATTTATTAAGAAGGGACCCAGGATATCAATGCTTGAACCAATACAAGCATTGTGGAACCTGTGTCCCTTGGGGAAACTGCTAGGTACTGTGATGGCCAAAATGTTCCCGAGCCCTTAGAAGTAGGAAAAAAGCACACTTTTACCTTGAGGGAGAGAAGCAGGAGGCGGGGATGTGAAACACAAAATGTTCTTGAACAGAAAAAAACTCATTTAGTGCCTAGCTACAAGCCACGCCCTAGTGCAGGAACAATCTGTAGGGCTAACGAAGGCCAGCTGAGGAAGCAGCACGTGGTTACAGCTCAAACACGTGCAGGGAGAGTCCCTAGGGCAGTGGTGGCTAACCTTTTTGAGCCCGAGTGCCCAAACTGCCGCACAAAACCAAAGAATTTCCTCAAAGTGCCAGCACGTCAATTAAACCTTAACAACAAGATTTTAGAGCCTTATAATGATGTTCCAGATCACCCTTTTTGGGCAAGGATACTGGGGCGTTACAAATTAGACAACACTTGTCTTTCACCATGATGAAGAAGTAGTCCATTTCCCATTCATCATGAAAGTGGTAGGTTTTGCTCTTCTTTGGAACCCAGCTCCCGCGCGGGTCCTATAATCTCGCGAGAGGATGGCGCACGAGCCCTAGCGTGCAGCTTCTCGGCGAGAGGCGCGCAGAAGCTCCGACCGGAAGGGGAAGCGCGGGGCCGGGCTGGGGCCTTTCTCCTAGCACAGGGGTCTGCAACCTTTAAGACATAAAGAGCCACTTGGACCCGTTTCCGAAGGGAAAAAAAAAACTGGGAGCCGCAAAACCATTGCGACATTTAAAACAAATCTAACACTGCATATATTGTTTCTTACAGTGTACCATCATAATCACAATCACAATCATAGCCTGAGGTAAATATGAGGGCCCAAATGTAATCCACATTATAAATATATTATTATATTATTGTCACTTTTCTTTTAATATTTTTTTGACCCCCCTCAGAACTACTTTTCATAGAAAACGTTAAATTAACTTACCGTATTTTCCGGCGTATAAGACGACTGGGCGTATAAGACGACCCCCTACTTTTCCTGTTAAAATATAGGTGTTTGGCCTATACTCGCCGTATAAGACTACCCCTCTTCCAGCGCACACCAAAAAAAATACGACGGAAAATACGGTTAATTAATCACAACAAGTAACAATATTTGATTTCAAAATTATGATGATTTTGTAGTCAAATCACTAATATGAAATAAAATTATTTTTTCTACCTTTGTTGTCTGACCAATTTATTCTCTGATCATGCTGGTCCCGATCTGAGGCTTCTGCTTTCCTGTCTTCTCTTAGCTCTGTTTCTGTGGTCTATGGTCCATCTGCCATTTCTTATCTCTTCTTTCATTTTCTTCACTTCTTTCCATCAGCCTATTTCCAGCCCCAGTAACCCTCCCCAGTATCAGCCCCTTTCCAGTCCTCACTCCCAGTACCTTCCAATGTCAACTTGCATTCCCATGATTGCCACTGGTGTCCATTCCCTTCCAGTCCCCCTCCTTCCCCACTGACCAGTCCCTTCTAGTACAAATACCATGGCAGGCCCTCTCAGATCCACTCCCTTCCAGTTCCATTCTCCCATCCCCTCGCATCAGCCCATTTGTAGCCTTAGCCCCCAGTTTTCTTCCAGGGCCAGCAGCTCTATCCTTCCCTCCCCACAATCAGCCCATTCTCAGTCAAAGCCCCCCAATCAGCTCACTTCCAGTGCTAATCCCCCCTCAACCCCATTACCAGTGCTAGCCTCCCCTAATCAGCCCAATACCACCAGTCCTACCCCCCCCATCACCAGTCCTATCCCCCCATCAGCCCATTTCCAGTCCTAACCTCACCGATCAGCTCATTTCCAATGCTAGCCCCCCATCAGTCCATTATCAGTCATACCCCCCTATCAGCCCATTACCAGTCCCAACCCCCCCCCTTGATCAGTCCATTCCCAGTCCTAGCCTTCAACCCATTAGCAGTCCTAGTCCCCTCCCATCTGCCCATTACCAGTGCTAGCTCCCCCATCAGCCCATTATAATCCTAAGTCGCACTGTCTCTCGCCTCTCTCCAGCATTTATCCCGTCTGTCCAGTATGTCCCTGTCTCTCCCCTTTGTGCATGCCAGCCCCCCTCCCTCCATGTCAGCCCCCATCCTTCCATCTGTCCATGTCAGCCCCCTCCCTCCCTCCCTCCATGTCAGCCCCACTGTCCATGTCAGCCTCCCTCCATGTAAGCCCCCCTCTGTCCATGTCAGCCCCCTCCCTCCATCTATCCCTCCCTCCATGTAAGCCCCCCTCCTTCCATCCATCCATATCAGCTGCCTCCCTCCCTCCATGTAAGCCCCCCTCCTTCCATCCATCCATATCAGCTCCCTCCTTCCATGTCAGCCCCCCTCCCCAATCCATCCATATCAGTCCCCCCCCATGTCGATGTCAGCCCCCTCTCCCCATGTCTGCCTCCCTTCGTCTGCAGCCGCGGCTCCCTGCCTCTTAGGGAACCGCGGCTGTGCTTGTAAAATCGTTGCAGAGCCCTTCCTGTCTTGACGGGCTCCGTGCAGCATTGTCCCGCCTCTAAAGGAAGTTGTCCTTTGGAGGCGGGACAATGCTGCACGGAGCCCGTCAAGACAGGAAGGGCTCCGCAACGATTTTACAAGCACAGCTGCGGTTCCCTAAGAGGCAGGGAGCCGCGGCTGCAGACGAAGGGAGGCAGACACCTGTCCTAGCAGCATAGTAAATGCTTCTGTTTGCAGGGGGGCTGAGTTCAGTTTCCCGTTCTTTGCGCTCAGGGTGACTATCTAGAGCAGTGATGGCACACTCACCTCCCGCCGCGCCGCATACTTAATTGCGGACCTTCCCGCGTGCCAGCTGCAAGGCCTTCGCGTGCCACAGCTGGCACGCGTGCCATAGGTTCGCCATCGCTGCCCTAGGGGATTACAAAAGGAAGAGGGCAGTAACAGGAGAAAGGTTGATCCTAAGGTGGATGCTAATGCTGAGCAGGATCCTGACGCTGATGCAGAGGCCGAGGTTGAGGGGCAGCATCACAGGAGGAAAGGAGTTCCCAGGGGAGGAGCTACCCGAAACTCAGAACACAGCAGAAGTCCTAACGTGCTGGAAGGAAGAAGAAGCTCCCGGGCAGCTAGAGTGAAAGGTATTTCCCAGGACAGCCCAGGGGAGGAGAAGGAACTGCTGAGACAGACTTCTAAGAGAAGCCCAGCCTTAGAGGACACTGTAGAATCTGCTGGAACACTCAGGGGAAAAAGCCATAAGCCAGGGAGGAATCCAGAATGCAGGAGAGTTGCTTTGGAGCCTGGAGGCAGGAGATTTCCTTCTGAGGGAGCCTTAAATGAGGACACTTTTACTGCAAGCCAAAGGCTTGGTGAAAGCTTATCTGGTACAAGGAGAACCGTGAGTAACCCTCTGTCCAACAGCAAGTTAAGCCAGCTGCAGATAGTAAGCCAGTTAATGAGAGAGAGAGAATTGCCAGTATATGCTGAGAATTCTAGAGGCAAAGGAAAGTCTTGCTGGAAGAAAATTCTTGAGCTGTTAGAAAGGGCAGAGCCTGGGTTTAACCGGAGAAGTTTAAACCACGATACACAAGAGTCAGATATTGAGGAAATGGAGACAGGAAGTTATCCTTCTGATATTGACTCTGAATGTTCTGCAATAGAATGTGCTCTGTGTCACAAGACAAGTTAAGTGTTTGAGCACTATAGAGTGTGAAGCTCAAACAACTGCATTAGCCAGTAGAGAAAAAAGAAACAGGCTGGACAGTGTTTTAAAGCCCTGTGTGCTTTTAGAAATGTTTCCTTGAAAGAAGCCAGAATGTTTGTTTGAATGTTGGGAAGTTTCAAGAAGTGCAAACTGGCATTTATGTTTAAAGGCTAGAAGAAGTAATGAAGCCTGATTTGTGAATTCTGGAAGTGACAGAAGCTAATTGTGTTAGGAGAAGAAATCCTACTTTTTCTTTCTTTTTGCCCTTGTGCTGAGTTTCTAAAAGCTCTGTATGGAGAAGTAGTAAAAATCAATAAATTTCCTGTGTTAGCCTTAAGCCTCTCAGACTTCAATTTATTTGAAACCCACAACTACAGAAAGAGTGCTCGCCCTACCTTAGGCAACCGCCTAGGGTGGCAACAAAAGGCGACAGTACATATGACCTAGATTGGCCACTGTTGGAAACAGAATACTGGGCTTGATGGACCTTGGTCTGACCCAGTATGGCATATCTTATGTTCTTATGTTCAAATTTGTATCATGACCTTGGAGGGATTCATAGTTTTGGGTCATAGTATTCCAAGAAGAGAAATGTTTTTCTAGCTTTCCGGAAATCTTGTAGATCTTTGATGGTTCTTATTGGGGAGTGAATTCCAAATTGTTGGAGTGCATAGTGAAAAAGCCCTGTTGCAGGTTATTTGTTTGGCTTTTGTTTTGGTCTTAGGGATGAGAAGCAAGTTCTTGTTGGCAGATCTGCAAATTCTATTTTCTGGGAACTTATTGATCAGCAGTTGAAGGATGTTTGGGGCTAGATGGTTGTGGTGATCAGTTACCTGATAGTCAGGGGGAAGGTACCTTTGGAATAGTGCAGGCTCCCTTGCAATCCTGGGGAAAGCACAAAGCCAGAAAGTTCAATAAAGCCCTGGCCTGGCCTCTGGAAGAGCGGCCGTATCCAGGGGCGGCCCAAGGAGGGTGCGGGGCCATGTGCGGAGACTCGGTGCGGGGCCTCATTTGCATAAGGGGCCTCATTTGCATAAATATTTGCATAATGTTACCATACACTACCTTTTAATAAACATGCCTCTTAATGAGTGTATGGATAAAGAAAGACTAAAAAATTTCTACATTACTATAATCCGGCGCCAACCACCAGGCACATTTAAGAACTTTTACAAACACTGCCCATTTAGAACCCATAGCAAACCCACCGTATCATAACAGCACTACCAGGACTCACAAAGCACCATACCCTACCTATCAAAAGGCAACACTGCAAATATTAAACCAATACATTTCAGAGAATAACAATACATGACCTACTGGGGAAAGAGAACAAGGGCAATATCAAATAGCAACTACATAAACAGAATACCTCAGCTCAGTTACACATGCAGAACATAGACCATCACCAAACAAGGAATCACAATTTAGAAACAGGAAGACAATAATTAAACTGGGAAACCCAAAAGCCAAACTTGGAATGTACAACAACACTGTAGAAATAAGACTATAAATTAATTTCCTCCTGTACTAAACAAAGCGCAGACGTTAATGATGCACATTTCCCATAGCTGACATATTCCAGTTAATAAATTCAAAATAAAGAGATATTTTTCTACTTTTTGTGCATTTTTTTTTCAGTTGCAATTGCTCCAGCCACTTTCTTCTGGTTTCTTCGTGTCTTCTGCTAACTCTCCATCATCTGCTGTCCATTTGTCCTTTCTTCTCTCTTCTAGTTTTTTTTTTCCATTCTCTCTCTACATCTGCTTTAACATACTAATCTTTCTCCTTTTGCTCTTTCCTCATTCCTATTTCATCCACTCAAATTTTACCCCTCCATCCTCAATCCCCACATACGCTTCCAATACCCAGCCAATTATAGATTTTTCTTCCCTCCCACACAAAATATTTTTCCCCTCTCCATTTCACTCTCCCAGCCCCATCCCATTCTAACCCTCCTCCAAAATCAGCTCCCTTCTAGTTCCAGCCCCATCCAGCATCCGCTCCCTTCTAGTCCCCGCATCAGCCCATTTCCAGTCCCAGCCCCCCATCAGCCCATTTCCAGTCCTAGCTCCCCTGTCCATTTCCAGTCCTATCCGAGTCCCTTCATCAGCTCATTTCCAATCCCAACCCCCCATCAGCCCATTTCTAGTCCTTTTCTAGCCCCATCATCAGCCCATGTCAAATCCTAGCTCCCCTCCACTCAGCCCATTTCAATCCAAGCCCCCTATGAGCCTACTTCCAGTTCTAGCCCCTCCATGAGTCCATTTCAATCCAAGCCCCCACCACAGCCCATTTCCAATCTTAGCTCCCCCAACAGCCCATTTTCAGTCCTATCCTAGCTCCTCCATCAGCCCATTTCCTGTCCTAGCTCCCCCCCCACTCAGTCCATTTCCAGTCCTAGCTCCCTCCCCTCACAGCCCATTTCCATCCCAAGCCCCCATCCCCATCAGCTATTTGCAATTCAAGCCTCCCCTTCCACTCAGCCCATTTCCAGTCCTAGCAACCCCCCCAACCCATTACCAGTCCTAACCCCCCCATCAGCCCACAGCACATTACCAGTCCTAACCCCATCAGCCCACCTCAAGTCCTAACCCCCCCATCAGCCCATTTCCAGTCCTAGCCCCCCACCATAGCCCATTACCAGTCCTAAACCCACCCCCCCCATCAGCCCACAGCACATTACCAGTCCTAAACCCATCAGCCCACCTCAAGTCCTAACTCCCCGATCAGCCCATTTCCAGTCCTAGCCCCCTTTAGCCTATTACCAGTCCTAACCCCCCCATCAGCCCACAGCACATTACCAGTCCTAACCCCATCAGCCCACCTCAAGTCCTAAACCCCACTCCAGCCCATTACCAGTCCTAATCCCCCTCCCTCCCATCAGCCCAGGGAAATTTAAAACTTTAAAAAAAGCTGGCTGCTGCTGCCGCTGCCACGGCAGCGTTAGAATCGAGTGTCCCGTGGGGCCCCCCCTGCCCGGCAGAGCACTCCCTCCCTCCGTCCCTGCCTGCTTGCTTGCCTCAGTACCTCTCCGCTTCGGCTTAGAGCCGCGAAGGGAGAGTTTCTCCCTCACGGCTCTGTTAAGCCTGCTGGGCATTATGGGAAATTTCCCATCTGCCCCACTGGGCTTAACAGAGTCACGAGGGAGAAGCTCTCCCTTCGCAGCTCTAAGCCGAAGCGGAGAGGGACTGAGGGCGGCAAGCAAGCAGGCAGTATCCAAACCGGACTTCAGCTTTGGGATCCAGGTCGGTGGACCGAGTGCAGTTGTCTCGAACCTGCTCTACACCTTCACAATGATATATGATTTTATAAATGAGCAATGTCTTGAATTTGGTTCACATTTGTATTGGCAGTCAGTTTAAACATTTCAGTGTTGCGGTTATGCGACTGTTACTTGTCGTGCCCGATATTATTCGTGTGGCTGTGTTCTGTACTATTTGTAGTGAATGGATAGATGGTGTTCTTCGGAAGGCCTTGGTAGATTGCATTACAGTAGTCCACTATTGGCATTATCATGGCCTGGAAGATTGTATGGAAATTATTCTCATGTAGTAGTAATTTGAGTTTTTAAATTATTCTTAATTTGTAATAAACTGCTTTTCATTGTTTTGTGTATACGAAGACTCGGGGCCTTGACATTGCATCTTCTCCATAAGCCTTTTGGAGAATGTTGGAGACACTCAATTGGGCCCTTCTCCAACTTAACCAGAAATTTCAAGTTGATTCTTTGCTTCATATTTCTGCCACCTCCAGTTGCGTGACAAAGTGATGGAGCAATGTGCTACAAAAAGACCTGAAAAATAAAAACAGAGTGAGAGAGATGAAAAATATTACAGGAGAATAGTGGCGAGATGTTGCTCAACACAGTGACATAAGCGGTTAGCCAATTGCCATCGAGTCATGGGTGTGGCTGCCACATTCTCGTTTCTTTTTTGTCACACCTCATATGTGAATGGAAACTTAGATTCTGATCAAGGTATACCCCTAAGTTAGGGGTGGCCAACTCCAGTCCTGGTGCACCACAATCCAGCCTGGTTTTCAGGCTGTCCCTAATGAATATTCATGAGGTATATTTGCATCCACTGCCTCCCATTGTATGCAAATATATCTCATGAATAGTCATTAGGGACATCCTGAAAACCAGGCTGGATTGTGGTTCACCAGGACTGGAGTTGGCCATCCCTGCCCTAGCTACTTCAATTCTTGCTTGAGTTCTGTGTCATTATGGTTATGATACTTATTATGGAGGATTCTGAGTGTTTTTGGTGGTATGAAAGAAGTGCTCCTAGTTATGAATAATACTTCTGATTTGCTGTAGTTTATATTAAGGTTTTGTTCATGAAGCCAGTTAGCCATCACCTCAAGATATGTTGTTATGTTTGAATAATCAGGTTGGGCTATGTTGAAATGGACATAGACCATGATATCGTCAGGATAAATTCTGTACACGAGCCTGTATTTCTTTATTATATTACATAGCGGTTGTAGGTATTGACCAATCAGTACTTTTTAATCTATAGGTCTTGATTGACAGGCTCCCGATCTTACATGTATTTTATCTGATTGGTAGGATGTAAGGTGATAGGTAGGTGATAACCTTTTATTGGACTAACAATACATTCGTTGAATCACTGTCAGGAGCTAACAGTAACTTCTTTTCCTTCATCAGGTCAAAACATAATGAGGAGTCAATGCAGTCAACTGCACTATGCTATTTTTAACGTGGGACATTTCTGAGCAAAAACACTGCACTAAAGGATAGCACAGTGGGCATGCAAATCATGTGCAAACGATCGAATAAGAAATTTCTCCTAATGCAAGAAACTGCGCTGAAACAGCACAGTTTTTTTCCTTAACACTTCCCAAAACTCTCCTAACTTGCCTTACTCCCTGCTCCCTGAATCCCCCCCACCCCTGCCAAAAAACATATTAGTTGCCCAATTGGCTCCTACGTCCACTCCCCTGACCTCCAAAAAATATCACTGGTTGCCTGTGGCCATCCTTCCATACTTGCTGGCCCTCCCCCCCATATCCCCTGACTCCCACCCCCTTGTGCACCTCAAACGCTGGGAGGCAGAAGCAATGCTCACATGCTACTGTCTCTTGCCATTATCTTGAAAAATGTCAGGCTTTGTGTGGTACATCCTGATATACTGCATGACAACTTTCAAGATGGAAGCATGTGGGCATCACTCCTGCCTTCCAACAGTGGAGGTGCATGATGGGGGATATGGGAGGGGGCCACAGACCACCAATGAGATTTTTATGGGGGTAGGGGCCCACTTGGGCCACCAGTGAATTTTTGGGGGGTGTTCAGGATGCAGGGCCCACTTGGGCTACGATTGAAGGGTTTTGGAGAGTCAGTGAGTGGGGAGTCCAGGGAGTTGGGGGGTGGGGAAGGAGATCAGGATCTGTTTTTTTAACTTCCTTGTCAGTCTATGAGCCAATCCCTGCCCACCCAATGACAGGAAGGGAGATGTTTATTCATGATGCAGTAAATGGCTTCATCTTACCGCTGCAGTGTGTGCTGTTTTTTTTCTGACGGCACACTTTTGAACACAGTGGTAATTTGCATTCCATTAGTTTACTGTATCAGGCGTAAAAATTGGAACTTTTGCATTAGATTGCTGTGTTCTGGAGCTCAGCGCAGCATTCTAACAGAGCTCTTGCTGTACCGAGGCTTGACTAGGAATCCTAACATGTCATGTAGCACAGCTGGGATAGTTGTGCCTGTGGATGGGCTTCCTTGCTATGCAGTGGGTAACCCTGAACTTGTTGCAGAAAGAATGACAGCGTGGCTGGTCCCATAGTGGACTGGGGATATATTCAAGTGCAATATGTTTGAGGATGTTGAAAAACAGTCATGAATAAAGTAACCTGGACTGCATGGCAGGTACAATCCTCCGAAAACACAGGCATAGGGAAAGTAATCTGCACTATGCCACAGATTCTGCCTTAGCAATCCTGCTGGGCAGACTAAATGGACCATTCTCCAGGACCAAGCAGGAAGTCAGTCCTCACATATGGGTGACGTCGGCGCCGACGGAGCCCTCGCGGAGCAATTTTCCCCAGCTTTCAAAGAAAGCCTTTGGGAATTGCAGCGCGCATGTGCGGTCCTCTTCCCGCCCAAGGGTGCCATCTTGCTCAGTCTTCTTTTTTCCGCGGAGCCCTACAGACGTTGCCTGTGAATCCCCGCTGAAAAGTTGATTTTTCTCTATTTTTCTTCGGTTCGACGCCGGTTCTTTTCCCGCCCGGACTCGCGACGCCGGTTGCGAGTCCGTCCTTTATTTTTCGGTTTTTTGTCCTTCGTGACAGATTTCGCGCTTTTTTCCTTTTTTTTCCCTGGCTGCCCGGTCGTTCGACCTCGCAGGGGCCCTTTTTCCCCCGATGGCGGCCAGTGGTTTCAAAAAGTGTGACCTCTGTAAGAAACTTATGTGTCTTACAGACACTCATGACTTCTGCCTCCGCTGCCTCGGCCCAGATCATGACCCCATGATCTGCGGGCCATGCGGCAAAATGTCCTCAAAAGTATTGAGGAGTCGGCAGCACCAGCGGGAGCGTATCTTCTCTGACCCCGGCCGGACTCGGACCTCGTCAGAGGCTTCGACGTCTCGGGACTCTGGTCCTGAGCATCGTCGGAGTTCCTCTGAAAGGGGGTCTCCTACCCGGGAGCATCATCGGAAGAAGAAACCCACGAGGGCGGGATCGGTGGACGCTCCTGGTTCCTCGAGGGCCAGGTCGCATAGCCCCGATTCCCATCCCGGGTCCTTGGAGTCGGAAAGGCCATCAAAACATCCTCGACTCGAGGTGGACTTGCCCGCTCACGTAAGTACTGTTGTCCTCGTGGACTCGCCTCCGAAGGACCCGACGTCGGGGGCTGCTGGGTCTCCTGAGCTCGGACTCAGGTTGACGGCCTTGGAGTGCAGTTTGTCTGCCTTCTTGGACCAGCAGCGGGCATTGATTGCTGGCCTCGCTGGCACTTCTGCCCTGACCGCCGGGACGTCGACCTCCAAGTCGACCCCGGAGACCGAGCCGATCCTCGGTCGAGGTCTCCTTCGGCCTCCCGTTCGGGACCGAGGTCGTCGACGCCGACTCCTTCGGCGTCGGGGCGGATGGCATCAGTGCCCGCCCGACCGGAGCCGGTCGACTCCTCCTCCGAGGAGTCAGCCTGGGAATCTAAGGACGAAGAGTCACCTGGTTCCTTTCGGACTCGGTGTGTCCCTTCGGACTCCCCCGAGTCCGAACCTCGGAGACGGTCCCCCCCGGAGGATACCCGGTTCTCGGACTTCGTCGGGGATATGGCCAAAGCCTTGGCCTTCCCTGCGGATCCCGAGGAGGAGCCTCGAGTCGAAGAACTCGATGCCCTCCAATATGACTCTCCCCCGAAGGAGGCCTTTATTGTACCGGTTCCTCCAATGCTGGAACGGCTTCTCTTCCGCATGTGGGAGAGCCCGTCGTCGTCGCTGGTGTTAAGCAAGCGGGTCGATTCCATTTATCGAGTCCGCAAGAGCCCCGGGTTCCAAAAGGCACAACTACCGCACCATTCCATGGTGGTGGAATCGGCCATGCATAGACTGAAGAGTCAAAAAATGCACTCCTCGGTGCCCCCGGGTAGGGAAGCCCGAAGCCTGGATGCTCTCGGTAGGAAGTGCTTCCAGGGCTCTATGCTTGCTTGTCGAGTCCAGACATACCAGCTCTACATGGGCATGTATCTCCGAGACCTGGCTAAGGAAATAGCCGGGTTCTCTGCTGGTCTCTCCGACGAACCTTTGCAGAGGTTCCAATCCTTATCTACTGGTATTCGGGAGTGCTCCAAGTTTATCTCTCGAGCAGCCTATGATGGTTTTGAGGCTTCGGCTCGAGTAGCCGCGGCCGGCATCGGTGGACGCCGACAGGCTTGGCTTCAGTCGTCCGACCTCGAGCCCTGGGTACAGGACAAGTTGGTCGATGTCCCCTGCCGAGGTGATAACCTCTTTGGCAAGCCCATGGATGAGAAGGCTGCACAAATCGAGACGGAGACTCTCACCAGGACTCGTCTCTCCAGGAAGACCTCTGCCCCTTCTCAAAAGAAGAAGGCCTCAGGGAAAAAGCCCTTTTACCCGAGAAAAGGTGCTGCCTATAAATACTACCCTCAGTATCAGGCCTCACCAGCTCCCCCACAGGGAAAGCAGGCAAAGGGACGGGGTAATGGGTCCCGTATGCAGCAAGCCCCCAAGCCTGCACCACCGGCCCCTGCTCAGCAGGGTGGGGGTTTTTGACTTTCTCAGCATAGCCTCTCCCCCTCAGCTGGTTTCTCTCAGCACAGGAGGCCGGCTGGTCCACTTTGCCCACAGGTGGTCCAACATCACCACAGATACCTGGGTGCTTCATATAGTTCAAAAGGGCTATCTTCTTCATTTTCACCAGGTACCTCCCTCCTACTTTCCAGGGGAGCCTTCCAAACTCCCTCTGCACAGGGACTTACTCCTTCAGGAGTTAGCGAGTCTTGTTCAGGAACAAGCCGTGGAACCGGTGCCCCACCACCTGAAGGGTCAAGGGTTTTATTCCAGATACTTCCTGATTCCGAAAAGAACAGGAGGCCTCAGACCCATCCTAGACTTGCGCAACCTCAACAAGTTCCTGGCAAAGGAAAAGTTCAAAATGCTTACTCTTGGAATCCTGCTGCCCTACCTCCAGCAGGGAGACTGGCTCTGCTCCTTAGATCTGAAGGATGCGTATACTCATATCCTTATTCATCCAGACCACAGACAATACCTCAGGTTTGTGGTGGACGGACGCCATTACCAGTACAGAGTACTGCCTTTCGGCCTATCCTCCGTCCCCATGGTGTTCACCAAATGCCTAGCAGTGGTGGCGGCCTATCTGAGACTTCAAGGTCTCTTTGTGTTCCCATACCTGGACGACTGGCTCATCAGAGCCCAGTCTGCCCAAGAAGCCACTCAGGCTACTCATCGCACGGTGGCTCTGCTTCAGCACTTGGGATTTGTCATAAACTTCGCAAAGTCCACTTTGCTCCCCTCTCAGGATCTAGAATTCATCGGCGCCAGGTTGGACACTCTTCAGGCGCGGGCCTTCCTGCCTCTGGACAGGGCCCAAAGGCTCATGGATCTCGCCAGCCGTTTTCACAGCGATTCCCTGGTCTCGGCCAGGCAATTTCTGAGACTGCTCGGCCATATGGCTTCCACGGTCCATGTAACCCCCTATGCCCGCCTGAACATGCGACCTGCTCAATGGTGCCTTCGTAAACAATGGCATCAGGCTACTGGGAGCCTAGCGGACTCCGTACAGATCTCTGACCAGCTGGTCTCCTCTCTGCGATGGTGGCTTCACCTGCCAAACCTAGTGCTCGGGGTGACTTTTCAGCCCCCTGCACATTCTCAGGTCCTGACGACCGATGCTTCTCTCCAGGGCTGGGGAGCACATTGCCAAGGGACTTGTACTCAGGGTCTCTGGACTCCTTGGGAGTCCGCTCAGCAGATCAACTTCCTGGAGCTCAGAGCCATCCGCCTAGCGCTCAAAGCCTTCTCTCACCTGATGTCTCACCAGTCAGTACTGGTCCAGACAGACAATCAGGTTGCCATGTTCTACGTGAACAAGCAAGGCGGAACCGGCTCCTTCCTTCTCTGTCAGGAAGCACAGAAGCTCTGCTCTTGGGCCGTCCATCGCAACATCGTCCTCAAAGCTGTCTATCTCCCAGGTCAAGAAAACTATCTGGCAGACAAGCTGAGCAGGATCCTCCAACCGCACGAGTGGAGATTGGATCCGCTTGTTGTTCAGCGGATCTTTCTACGGTGGGGCCTCCCCACCATGGATCTGTTCACCAGTCCTCTGAACCGGCAGCTTCCCAGATTCTGCTCTCGACAGCCGCATCCTCTCCGGGTAGCGGTGGATGCTTTTCTGATTCCATGGTCCACAGGCCTCTTGTATGCCTTTCCACCCATGCCTCTGGTGTCTCGGACGCTCTTCAAAGTTCTCAGAGACAAGGCATCGATGATCCTAGTGGCTCCCCGATGGCCGAGGCAACCTTGGTTCCCGCTTCTGATGCAGCTGGCGGTGGACACCCCTCTTCCTCTGGGGTTTCAGCCCGACCTCCTCTCGCAGGATCAGGGGACGCTCCTGCACCCCAACCTTCGGTCCCTTCATCTGATGGCCTGGCTGCTGAAAGGGTAGTCCTTGCCCCTCTCCAGCTGCCTCCAGATGTGGAAGAGGTCGTCTTGGCCTCCAGGAGGCCTTCCACCCGGAGGTCCTACGCTCTTAAGTGGCGTCGGTTCTCTGTCTGGTGTACACAGCAGTCGCAAGACCCCTTCTCCTGTTCAACGTCCGTGGTCTTGCAGTACTTGCTTTCCCTTTCCAATCTTGGACTTAAGTCCAACTCGGTCAAGGTCCACCTCAGTGCTATTTCTGTGCACCACCTACCGGTGGATGGTAGGCCTCTTTCCAGCCACCCTCTGGTGGCTCGTTTTCTCCGGGGCCTCCTGCTCCTTAAACCACCTTTGCGACCGCCAGCCCCGAACTGGGATCTCAATGTGGTTTTACAGCGGCTTACCTGTCCGCCTTTTGAGCCTATGGCTACCTGTCCTCTTCGTTTTCTTTCCTGGAAAACCTTGTTCTTGGTGGCCCTCACTTCTGCTAGACGCGTTAGTGAGCTGCAGGCCCTGGTATCGGATCCTCCTTACACTAGGTTCTACAAGAACCGGGTAGTCCTACGGACTCACCCTAAGTTTCTTCCTAAAGTGGTTTCCCCTTTTCACATCAACCAGGAGGTGGTACTTCCGACCTACTTTCCCAGGCCACACTCCAACCGAGCGGAAATGGTCCTGCACACCCTGGACTGTAGAAGGGCGCTGAACTTCTACCTTGACCGTACGCGGGAGCACCGAAGGGCTGTTCAGCTCTTCGTGTCTTATGACCCCAACAAGTTGGGGCTCCCTGTCTCCAAGTGTACTCTGTCCATCTGGATTGCGGACTGCATCGCTTGGGCTTACGAGGCTGCGGGCCTCGTGCTGGAAGGTAGAGTCACCGCTTATCGTGTTCGGGCGAAGGCTACGTCAGTGGCTTACCTCCGCTCTGTTCCGTTGGCAGACATCTGCCGGGCCGCTACTTGGTCTTCAAGCCAGACTTTTGCAGCCCATTACTGCCTGGAGAGGGAGTCCCGCAGGGACAGTGCTTTCGGACAGGCAGTCCTCCGTAACCTCTTCGAGGTATAGGCAACTCCTACCCTCCATCCCGGATGTTGGGCTACCGGTTGGAGAAGTATTCAGAGAAGATTCCTTCCTTCTGTGCTGCTGAGCTAGAGGGAGCTCATTTTTGTGCTTGGGGTCTCCGGTAGCCTTAAGCTTGGGAGTCCCATATGTGAGGACTGACTTCCTGCTTGGTCCTGGAGAAAGCGTAGTTACTCACCTGTAACAGGTGTTCTCCAGGAGCAGCAGGAATCAGTCCTCACAACCCTCCCTCCTCCCCTTGGAGTTGCAGTTTTATGCTTTCGTTTTTGCTAATTTTTGCTGTCTTTTAGCTATGTCATCTGACTGAGCAAGATGGCACCCTTGGGCGGGAAGAGGACCGCGCATGCGCGCTGCAATTCCCAAAGGCTTTCTTTGAAACAGGTGTTACTGTTGCACGACTGGGTCTCCCTCCCCTCTCCCCAAAGGAGATGCAAATACTGCCTCCATTGCATCCACAGTCCTAGCTGACATAGGAACTGAACCCAAGTATTCTGTGTAGCAGCACTGCTATCGAGCCAGGGGGCCAGCGCTAATTCTACACCTTTTTGTATGTACAGTCATTTATTTCCTTATCGTCCCTCCAGTCCAGTCCCACATCTCTGGGTAGTGCACCTCCTTCCGCAGCTTGGAGACTGAGCATGACAGAATCTGAAATCACCCATACTAGTACCGCTGGCACCTCCCACCAGCTCCCTGTGTGCTCAGTCTCCAAGCAGCTGGAGGTTGTAGTGAGCCTAGGTGCTGGGCTCACTGAAGGAACAGATAAGGAGCAAATTTTAGATAGCTGTAGTAGGGTTTTCTCTATTGTTTTCCCTACCTCTGCTTTACTTTTGTTTGGGTTTTAAAGTTTGGGGTTTAAAAAAAAAAAAGAAATCAGTGAAGTCTGAAAGGCTGCAGGGCTGAAGGAGATTTCTCTCCCCTGTTCTTTGACTCCCTGCTTCATCTCCTATACCCTCCTCCCCCTCCTTGATCGGCAACCTCGGTGGGTCTCGATCACTGTTCCCTCTAAGCTGTGCGCGTGTGCGTGCGCACACACCTCGCCGAGCGAGCGCACATACTTTACAACAGAGCGCACAAAAATTACGGCTCTGATTCTGATAGAAAACACCACAGACGTCTTAAAATTTAAAAGTTATGATTGTAATTACTAGAAATTTACTGCTTCATTTAATAATTGTCTATTTTCATTTAATTTGATTAAAATCAATGTGGTGTACATACTGTATTCTGATGTGTAGTCAAATTTTAAAGTATATAACTCCGAGTGTCATTATGTGGCGCACAAAAATTTAACCTTCCTTCAAAAGCTGCACACAGCTGATATTTTATGTGCACACAGCCTACAGAAAATTAGAGGGAACATTGGTCTCGATCCTGTCAGGAGAGAGTCGCCGATGGGTTCTGATTGCTTTTTCTCTCTCCCTCTGCTGGCTCTGCCGTCGCTAGCCTGCACAGATAGCTGGCTGTAACGAATTGCAATTTTTTTTTCGGCAGAGACTCCAGGGCTCATTGAGGAGCAGAAGTGGAATCCGTGAGTGTTGGAGGGGTGAGTTTTCATTGGCGCGTTGGAGCACGGTTAAATCGGGGATAGCGGCCTAGCACCTCGTGGTGATCGCGGTGGGGCCTCTTTCGCCATGTGTCAGAACAGCTCCATTTTCCCGCGCTTTTTGTCTCCGCGTTGCGTTGGCAGGCCCTGTCTTTTTTGTTTTCAGGCTTCGCAGGGCTCCCTAGCGTCTGGGGGACAGCGGGTGTCATTTCTTTTCAGAGGGAATTGATTGTACCTTGTTAAAAAAAAAAAATAAATAAATAAAGAGACAAGTTTCCTTTTAATTTATTGGATGCTTGTCTTCTTCCCTTTGGCTCCGGACGGGTTGCTGTCAGGTCGCAAGAGGCCGGGGCCAATGCCTGCATGTCCTTAGTGTCTTTGTCTGCAGCACTCATTGGGGGTCCGTCTCTGAGGCCAGGGTGTGCCATGGATGTGTTGCGCAGGCCACCAGCATGGAACAGGAACTCCTGGATAAGTCTGGGGGAGCCACCCCCTCATCTAGCTAGGTGGCGCAGGCTTCTATGGAGGCCCTCCCTCTGCTGGAGGCCCCTGTTTCTCCCTGGGGGGTTGCTCTAGTGGTCCCAGAGTCGTTAAACCCTCCACGTTTGGCGGGGAGCATGCTGGCTGTTTTTTCTCCAGAGTTTGTGCTTCTGCTGCATCAGACGTTTTGCTTGTGCCAATAGAGTTCAGGGGAGCTCCCTCGGCACTGGATGTCACCTCAGGTCAGGCTCTCTTGGACAAATTAGAGATTTCTGAGGCTGGACCGGCCAAAAGAGCTAGGTCCTTAAACGAACATACTTCCTGTTCCGAATGGCAGGAAGCAGACGACCTCGAGATGGAGCAGGAGGCGGGCGGTGAAGAGCTCGAAGAGGGCGAGATTCCAGAGCCGGAGGACCAGGCTAGGATTGTTCAAGTGTTTAGGCGTGAAGAGCTGCCGGCTTTGATCGCGGAATCTCTGCAAGCCCTCAATTTGTCGCCCGCCCAACTGGCAGAGGAGGAGGTGCTTCTAGCAGAGGAGCAGGTGCTTCTACCTTCTCATTCAGGCGGTGAGGAAGACGCAGGCAGTTTTTCCGGTACACCGGGTGGTCAAGTAGATCTAGGATGAATGGGATTTGCCGGAGTCAGATCTTAGGGGGGTTAGGACAATGACTCGTCTCTACCCTCTTTCGGATCAGGAGCATGAGATGTTTCGTTCTCCTCATGTAGACACAGCGGTTTCCGCAGTCACGAAGAAGACAACCATCCTGGTGGAAGGGGCTGCAGCTCTGAAGGATGGACAGGACAGGAAGTTAGACACCTTATTGAAACAGACTTTTGAGGTCAATGCCCTCTCTCTACAGGCTTCCATTTGTGGGGCTTGGGTAGCGAGAGCCTGCCTTCATTGGTCGCAGTGACTGCAGCAGCTGGGTGATGCTACACAGGAGCAGTTGGCAGACATAGCTAGACTAGAGTCGGGGGCGGCTTATCTGGCCGATATCTCATTCGCGGTCTGGCTAAGAGTATGGCATCGGGGGTGGCGGCTCGGCGCTACCTTTGGCTGCGAAACTGGGCAGGGGACGGCTCCTCCAAATCTCGGCTTACTAAGCTCCCCTTTAAGGGGAAGCTTTTGTTTGGGGAGGACCTGGACAAGTTGGTTAAAGACTTGAGGGAGTCCAAAGGGGGGCGCTTACCGGAAGATAAACCAAAGCCGGGTCGCTCTACAGTGACCCCTCGGAGCCAGATGTGAGATTTCCAGTGCTTTCGTTCCTCCCGTCTGGGGAGGAGGAGATTTCCCTTCCGCAGCCAAACCTTTAGAGGATTTCGAGGAGCCGGAAGATGTTTCGCTGGACCCTCCTCCTCCTCGGGTTTTAAAAAGACACAATGAAGCGAGGTGTGCCTAGGCTGTGGAGCAGCCCATGGGAGGTCGGCTTCAGGAGTTCCTCCCGGCCTGGGTCCAGATTACGTCCGACCAATGGGTTCTAGAAATCATTCGCGAAGGTTATGCCCTCGAATTTGCCCGGCCTGTGACTGAGTCCTTTGTCCTCTCTCCCTGCAAAATGCACGGCAAGGCTCAGGCGGTAAAGGAGACCCTGTCTTGCCTACTTTGCTGAGAGCTGTGGCACCAGTTCCTCAAGAGCAGTGCAGCTTCGGTCGGCACTCCATTTATTTTGTGGTTCCCAAAAAGGATGGGTCCTTCTGCCCAATTCTGGACCTCAAGTGGGTAAACCGGTGCCTTTGATTGCCTCATTTTCACATGGAAACATTGCGGTCAGTAATAGTAGTGGTGAGAGGGGGAGTTTTTGACATCTCTCGATCTCACAGAAGCTTATCTCCACATTCCTATCAGACCGGACCATCAATGGTTTCTAAAGTTTGCGGTGCCTATGGGGCATTTCCAATTTCTCTGGCCCAGCGACTTCCCTGTCCGCTAGGAGTCAGGAAGACTCTCCAATGGTGGCTCTGTCCACAGAATTTGGCGGCGGGCATGCCTCGAGCTGCTGCTCTGGGTTCCGGTGATGACCAATGCCAATCTGGCGGGTTGGGGGTCTCATTGCGGGGAGCTCTTTGCCCAAGGGAACTGGAACGAGAAGGAAGTTGAGTGGTCGATCAACCGGCTAGAGCTGCGAGTAATCTTTCAGGCACTCCGCACCTTCGAACCCAGCCTACTAGGAAGGGCAGTCCGAGTCCTCTCCGACAATGTGTTGTCAGTGGCTTATCTCAACCGGCAAGGTGGCACAGGCAGCGCAGGCCTTGAGGAGGAGGTGGAAATGTCGTTCTCCTGGGCAGAGTCTCGTCTCCAGGCATTGTCAGCAGCGCACATTGCAGGAGTGGACAATGTGATGGCAGATTTTCTCAGCCGTGTCCGTGTGGATCCCGGGGAATGGGAACTTCATTCAGACATCTTCACGCAGATAGTGCACAGGTGGGGGATGCCCATTATGGATCTGATGGCTACGTTTCAGTCCTCCAAGGCGAACCGTTTTTTCAGCAGGAGACGGGAGAGGATGTCCAAGGGACTGGATGCATTGTTACAGCCTTGGCCCAAAGAGGGGCTTCTGTATGTCTTTCCGCCTTGGATGCTCATAGGCCGAGTAGTGCAACAAATCGAGGTGCATCGCGGTTGAGTCATACTAATCGCCCTGGATTTGCCGAGGCGCCCATGGTACGCCGACTTGGTGCTTCTCCTCGACGGTCCACCATGGCTCCTGCTGGGGTGGGAGGACCTGCTCCTGCAGGGGCCACTCCAAATGCCTCAGGTGGGTCGATTCTCACTTACGGCATGGCCCTTGAAAGGGCGAGGCTGAGACGGAAGGGATATTCATGCTCTGTTATCTCATCCTTGCTCTTGGCCAGGAAGACGTCGACCTCGTTGGCCTATGTTTGCATCTGGCGTGTTTTTGAGGCTTGGTGTGCTGCAAGGCAGGTACAGCCAGTCTCCGCCACTTTCCCGGAGATCATGAGTTTTTTGCAGGATTGTTTTGACAAGGGTCTGGCAGCCAACTCCTTGAGGGTGCAACTGGCAGCTTGGAATCTCAATTTTGTCCTGAAAGCGTAGAATGGAGAACCCTTCGAGCCTCTAAGCTGTGCCTCGCTGAAGGACTTAATTCTGAAAACAGTGTTCTTAGTAGCGATCTGTTCGGCGCGTCAAATCTCAGAGTTGCAGGCTTTGTCTTGCCAAGAGCCGTTCCTATCCTTTTCCCAGGAGAAAGTGGTTCTGCGGCCCGTTCCATCTTTCCTGCCGAAAGTGGTTTCAGCGTTTCATGTGAATCAGCCAGTGTCCTTGCCAGTGTTGGGGGGTTCGGAGGAGACTGCCTCCGATCACAGTCTGCGTCGGCTAGATGTGCGAAGATTTCTTAAGCGGTATTTGAAGGTGTCGGAAAGTTTTCGCAAGTCTGATTGGTTGTTCATCCTCTTTGGGGATCCGCGCAAGGGCGAAGCGGCGGCCACGGCCTCCATTTGCAGATGGATTTGTGAGGCAATCTCATCAGCCTATATTTTGCAGGGGCGGCAAGTGCCGTTAGGTTTGCGGTGCATTCTACCAGAGCTCAGGCGGCGTCATGGGCTGAATATAGTTTGGTGCCTCCAGTGGAAATTTGTAGGGTGGCTACGTGGTCCTCTCTACACACCTTCAGTAGGCATTATCGTTTGGATTTCCAGGCAGCGGGAGATGCCTGTTTTGGGTCGGCGGTGGTGCATGCTGGGCTGGCAGGTCCCTCCCATTAGGTTACTGCTCTGTTACATCCCAGAGGTGTGGAACTGGACTGGAGGGACGATAAGGAAAGAGAAATTAGACTTACCTGCTAATTGTTGTTCCTTGAACTCCAGTCCAGTCCCGGATCCCACCCGGGGTTTTATCCTCTACAGTTTGACTCTGTTTCTGCGGGCTGTGGTCTGGGGCGACAAGGATTTGCAAGAATTTTGGAAGGTTTGAGGCAGGTCAGGTCCTTTCTGCCTCTTTGATGCGGGGGACTGTTATCCGGCTAGGATTCAGGTCTTTGCCCTTTCTCTGTTTTTCTGTCTTTTGCGCTTTCTCGCGCTGTCTCGCTCTCTCTATCTCAGGGGGGGAGAGGAATTCCCTCTGGATGGTGGGAGGCAGTAGATGTTAAGTTTGTTCTTGGTTGTTTTGTTCATTCTTTGGCTGCTTATTTGTTACTCCTCTGAGTTTGCTTTGTCATTAGGTCACTGGGAGCTGGTGGGAGGTGCCAGCGGTACTAGTATGGGCGACTTTAGATTGTGACATGCTCAGTCTCCAAGCTGCGAGAGGAGGTGCACTACCCAGAGGTGTGGGACTGGACTGGAGTGCCTCAAGGAACAACAATTAGCAGGTAAGTCTAATTTCTCTTTATTTACTTGTACTTAACTCATGCTTTTCTAGTAGTAGTTTAAGGCAAATTACATTTAGGTACAGTATGTATTTCCCTACCCCGGTAGGCATGCAATCTGTTTGTTTTTGAAGCAGTGGAGAATGGATATGTATTATGGGATTTTAATACATTTCCCAGATGCTAAAAATACTCAGCTTTTGACAAGATGTCTGACCATGTACCTAGGTCATGCATTAAAATCTTTTAGTGAGCACTTTACCATTCATCATCCCAGGGACAACCCAAAGGTTTCTGCTGCCCCAAGTAAAAGCCCCCTCCGTGCTGCCCCCCCCCCTTCTGAACTGAGCCAGATCGTCGCTCCCCCTCCCCTGGCCACCAGTTCTGTCGTTGGGGTCAGTGGAGATGGGAAGGCTAGGCTTGGTGTGGCAGCAGTGGGCCAAGACTGGCCATGTGCTTTGACACACATGGCTTGTCCCTTCTGGCTTGTCGCTTCTGACCCACTCTCACACATCTTCCTGTTGGAGGGGGTCAGAAATGACAAGCCATGTGTGCCGAAGCACATGGCCTGCTGCGTGTGCCATGCCATGTCCCCCACAGAGGGCTGCCACCTTAGGCTGCCTACTAGCCTGTCTTGTGGATGGGCTAGCCCTGCATCATACCCTTCTTGAAGACATGAGGATCATTAGCTTTTTTTTCCCTTATAGGTGTTAGATAAACTTGAAGCAGGTTTAGCTGATGAGCTAAAAAAACAACTTCAAGATACTAGAGAAAGACAAATGGTTTTCCATCTCCTTGGACATCACTTTGTTCAAAAATATTTCTCCTACTATCCTGATCAACCCAGTTTACTGGTAAGTGCCTCAAACACTCTAAGACAAAGTAAAATGATAGTGAAATATAGGTAACTGCAAACAAGATTAAAATACACTGCTCCCTTTATGCTGTATGTCAAAAGCACATCTGTGAAACAATCATTTTAGATATTTCCGTTTTTACATGGAATGATTTGGTATACAAGCACATCTTCAGCCTCGGTACACAGTATTGTGTAGAGTACTATGTGCCTTCTTTAGGTATTTAATCAACAATTTCACATGTAGTAGCAATGCTTGACTTTGTTTTATGTTAGCTGTACTCAGTTTTTGAATTGTTTAACCTCCATCATTCACAACTTAAGGTTTTTATGATAATCTATTTTTCCTTCGTGCTGTTTTTTTCAGTATTCCTTCTGCTTTGCTTTTTCAGTTTCTTTTTCCTTAGTCTTTTCATTGTTTGTTTTTCTGTTTTCCTTTCTGCATAGTTGTCTTCTTCTCTATCATATACTCTCCAGGTTTCTTGTATTTTTATGGAGTCTCTGACATTTTTTGTAGCTTTAGCACTCCATCTCATGATATTTGTCTTTTCACTTCCCTGTTCATCTCCCATTAACTCTCTCATCTTTTTCCTCCTTCACAGCTTTTCATCGGGCTAAGAATAAAAACAATGGGGGGAATATTCAAAGGCATTGACACAATTTGCAGACCTACATACTGTATAAATGCTGGTTAGCACAATATTCAAGTGATTAGTGCCACCAGATATCCACGGGTGCTGCTTCTACATGCCCTGATGCTATGCGGTTAGCATACGGGCAAGTCGTGGGTGCTCTGGGGCAGAGTGGAGGCAGCACCCATTGCTATCCAGGCAGCAGCAATATTGAGCTGCTGCCCAGTTAACGATCTGTGGGTAAAATGGGCATGGCAACAGCTAGCCTATCTTTACCCATGAGAGCTAACCTGGCAGTGGCTCAGTATCACCACTGCCCAGTTAGCTTCCTGGCTGTGCAGTGACCAGATATTCAATGCTGGTGGCTGGTTGTGGCTCCAGCATTGAATTTCTTTTTTTTTTTTAGTGCCATCAAGGCAGTGTTGACTCATAGTGACCCAGCTACCTCTGGGTTTTCTTGGCAATGTATCACTGGAAGTAGATTGCCAGCCTTTTCTTCCAAGGCAATGGAGGGTAAAGTGACTTGCCCAAAGTCACAAGGAGTGCCAGTGGGACTCAAACCCTTGATCTTCTGGGTACTAGGCAGATGCTCTATCCACTAGGCTACTCCTCCACTCCTTCCATTTTACCCATGACTTGCACATATTCACCCCCTCTTTGGTACATAGGTATTGCACACGTGAAAGCGACTCTAATTTTGAACCTACATAAGGAATTGATTATCTGGAGTTAAACTTCAGCGGTGATGGCTATGCGCTTTAGAAGTGCTAGCTGCCACTGCTGAATATTCCCCCCCCACCACCAATAATTCAATGGCATTTTTGAACATCTGTACATGTAAAGGCTAATTTTAGATAGGTCCTATATGTGAGGAAATCCACTTGGAGGTGTAAACGTGGAGCCTGGTGGTAGTATTTTAGAAAAGGAGATAAGAACATGTAGGGCCAGTGTGAAACATCTATCTCTGCCCTCATAGATGAACATGTTAAAAAAAACCTCATCATGCAGAAAATACTTGTGTAAAGGTTCGAAATTAGAGTCGTTTTCATGTGTGCAATACCTATGTACCAAAGAGGGGGTGAAAATGTGCAAGTCATGGGTAAAATGGAAATCCAAGTGTCTGTGGGGTGCTCCCTACCACCTGCACATCAAAAAGCCTGCTATCGGTATAGTCACTTGCATGTGAAAGTGGCAGTGTTTCCAGATACTGCACATGTAGAATCTACGTGTAAGTGATGGCTTGTCAGGTACTTACACTGACCACCTGCTCTCTAGATGAGCATGACACTGCTTTCCCTGCAGAATCAAGCCAGTGTTTCTGGTCCCTGCATTTAACAGAGGTCACTAGTGGACCTTATTTAGAGAAAACCAGCATGGCAATCAGAAGGGAGAGGAATTTCAGTGAGGCGGAGAGTGATTTCTTGGTACACCTGATGCTCTCAAATGAGGGTAACCTTTGTTGCTCGCAGGCTAGCCCAAGCATTTCTTCTGCTCTAGGTGAATCTTCAGCCTTGTGCCCCCTCATCCCTTCCCAGGGAAGCTCAAGATCCTACCTCCATCCACATTAGCATGGGGGGATGGGGAAGGGGTGCTGGACTAACATCTCTCCTTCCTCCCCCCCCCCCCCCCGAGGTGGACTAATTTTATATTGTGTGTGCAGAGAGTTATGTACTAGAAATGCATGTAAGTCTCTGCTACAGGACTTACCCATGTGAATGGGCACTTAATGCACGCACTTTGTGTGGTCACTATTCTGTAAGCACACACATTTGTACCATCACTTGTATTATCAGTTGGGATGTGCATGGGGTGGAGTATAGGTGGGGCCTAAATTGGAAAATATTATGATCAGGGCTGGCCCAAGGGTTTCTGCTGCACTACCGATTCTGGTGGCAGAGTCAAGGGGAGGTGTGGCTCGGTGGCAGGCCATGTGCTCCGGCACAAATGGCCTGCTGCCTCTGACCCCCCCTCCGATATAACTTTGGAGGTTCAGAAGCAGTAGGCTTCAAAGCACATGCCTGCCACCAAGCCTAGCTGTTGTCCACCCCCTCTGCCACTGGAATCAGCAGCAGCAGGGGGGGGGGGGTTCAGCATGGGGGGCGGGAGAAAAGAGTGGTGCGGATCGGCATGTGGGAGGCAGCAGGCCATGTGTGCCCACAGAGATATGCTGCCCTAGGTAGCCGCCTAGTCCACCTAGTGGACCAGCTGGCCCTGACTATGACTTATGCATGTTTCTGCCCAGTCCAGGACAAGTGTAATGACTGTGCCTTGTGTAAGGCATGTCTGTATGCCCCTGCTTTTATAAAGTATGCACGTACCTCTTACTTGCATCGACTGCATAGGAGCTTATAAAATTACCTTCCAGGTGTCCAACATCTCCTCTTCCCTATCCTTCCCCTCAAGGTTTTCTAGCATCTTTTCTTCCATTCTTTACCCTCCCTCATAGTCCAACATCTTCCCTTCCTTACCCCCCCCCCCACCCACAAGATGTCCAGCATCTCCTCTTCCCTTCCCTATACCTCCCAAGGTGTCCAGCAAGAAAACAGCAGAGCAAGCCACTGTCAGCATGATGGTGGGCCTTCCACTACTGTGTATGCAATCATGACCTACTGGTCTTGCCTACTGTGGTGCAAACCTCCTGTCAGAGGGACAGAAGCAGCAGGCTTCAAGCATGTGGGTGCTTAGAGACCCGCCACCACGCCGACAGTGATTTGATCTGCAGCTGTCTTGTTGATTGTGCAGGAGCTGCGGTATCATTCACAAGGTATGCAGCTCTAGGCGGATGCTTAGTTGCCTAGTGGACAGGCTAGTCTTGATTGCTTAGATGCCAGACCTGGACCAGACTGCAGCACAGAGGGTCTGGAAGTCAATCTGGATGACCCTGGCAAAGTAAGCAGAAATCACCTATCCATGCATCTATCCCAAGCCCTGGTAGACACCTGTACAGCAGATGGATGACATCTATGAGGATAGCACCTAAACATTTAACAGCCAGAAATGCTATAGTATTCTGCAAGAGATCTCCCCCACACCGAAGAATATAGTGTCATGCAGTCTCAGGGTCTTCACAATATTAACATACCTACAGCTGTATAGACAAACCATATGGTTGGAGACCACAATATCCCAGGTACTGCCCACATGGATGTAACAATCACACAGAATCTGCCATGTGTCAAATTCTGGCTCAGCAAAATTTTTTTTAACATTGAGGGACAATAGATACCACATTCAAAGAATAGATGATAAAACCAGGGCCAGGAATGCAGGAAACCTTTTTTCAGCAATAGCTAGCTGAAGAGAAAGATATGTAGTAGCTGTAGGAGCATCACTATTAGAAAGTAGGCACCTCTCATGTCAGTGATGGCAGCAGGGTATTAAGAAGACCTGTAGAAGGCCAAGCCATTGGATGCATGCTCACACCATAGAGCTAGGCCATTGATCCCTTATAAGGTGTGCAGTCAGCCAGACTCTTGGACCATGTTCACTTGAGGGAGGGGGGGATAGAAGGGAGCTGCGAACATATATAACTTGACCATTAATATGAACCCAGAACCATTTTGGGAACCCAGAGACCAGGGTTCGATTCCCACTAGCACTCCTTGTGGCCTTGGGCAAGTCACTTAACCCTCCATTGCTCAGAAAAATCCAAGTTCCTTATCGGTCCTACAGTTCAGTCCTCCACCACTGGGTAGTGCACCTCCTCCTGCAACATGGAGACTGGACAAGTCAAACTTGTGACATCACCGGGTATATCCTGCTGGTCTTCTCCCATGATCCCCCAGTGTGTCCAGTCTCCATGCAGCATGAGGACATAGTGAGCCTAGGTGCTGGGCTCACTTGAGAAGCAGTTTAGGAGCAGTTAGTCAGGATTTGATTTACCTTGCATTTCTTTTGCCCTTCTTTAGGTGTAATCCTGTAAATTGTATTCATTTTCATTTAATTTCATTTACTTTTACTTTATTTATTTTCACCTAGTCTGCCTTAGTGTAAAGGGGGGTTCTGTCCCTTTTCAAAGTTCACGCTGCCAGCTAGCCTCTCTGCTTGGGATTCTTCGGTCTCTGTGCCCGGTGATGATCTCTCCCCCAGGACTGTACGGGGGAGAGCTCTGTGGAACACCTGCATTTTGGCAGTGTCCATGCGGCAGATTCCCATCGCGGCGGGAGCCTCAGGCCGTTCGAGGTTCTTTAGCCGGTGGGCCGGGGCTCGCAGCGTCTGCTACTTCTGGTGGCGCGAGGCAGCAGCGTGTCTGGACAGCTCTTCACCCCGCAGCTACAGCGGGGTAACTGCTGCATCCCGACGCCACAAGGGAGTCTCTCGAGTCCGCTTGGAGGGGCTCTGAGCTCTTGCCGCCTCTGTGGTGTCTGGCGCCAAACGGGCCTGCTTCGGATTGGCGCTATTTTCTCGGCAGGGCTGAGGCCTCGTGGCGGAGAGCGGAGCAGCCCCGCGTTTGAGCAGACGACGCTGTTCCACGCGGCTACACCCAGATAAGGACTTCCTTTTGCTGTTACTTTTACTTTTAATTCTAATTTTAATTTCCTTTTAATTTTAATTTCCTTTTAATTTCATGATAGTTTATAGTTCTTTGAATGCAATGTGATTGGTTTGGGTTTTACTTCTTGGGGGTTTCCTTTACCTTTGTCTGCATTCTGGCAGTTAGCGACGTCTGTCAGCAGCAGGTTTCCGTGCTAGGATTTGGCCATTCAGGATCATCGGCGGCACAACCACCTACAAATTGAGCCCTTTCTGAAATTGTCATTTACATAAGGATGCTATTTCCATGTTTATACACTTGGAAATTGTGCAGACAGCCTCTAAATGTCGTTATGCCATCTGCAAATTTGATCGCCATGCTTGCTGATCTCTTTTCCAGATCATTTCAGTGCAGTAGATGTTACCAGATGCCAGTTCCAGTGCAGATCCCGAGACATTCCACTATTTACGGGTCTCCTGTGAGAAAACTGGCCATTTAGTCCTATTGTGTTCCTGTTTTTGATCCATTTCCCATTCTATAATAGCACATCATCTCCTTCCTCAGGAGAAGTTCATAAGGGGCTTTGTCAAGTACCTTCTAAAACATCCAGATACATATCATTTGGCTTACTCACATGTTTATTAACCCTTTGAAAAGACAGCTTGGTGCTGCTTTTCAGAACAAGTTCTATCATTTAACTGGCACTGAACTCAGATTCATTGGTCTGCAGTTTCCAAGATCGCCTTTGAAGCTTTTTTAAAAAAAACAACAACAAAAAAAAAAACCCAATTAGTGTTACATTAGTAACTCCTCAATCTTTAGAGATCATTAATACTAATGTTATGATTGAGCCTGGCTGATATTATGAATGATCACTATTAGACAAAAATTAGCTAGGTTAAGACACTTTGATTTGGTTTTCTGCACTATGTTATCAGAGCGCAGCTTGTCCATTTGGTGGGAACACTGCCCTTCTGGGCCATCTGGGGAAAGGCCCCTGGTGGGGATCGTGAGAAGTGTTGCTGGATGGCACAGTCCGGGGCTTAGTGTTCCAGGGTCCTGGAAGGGTTGATAGCGGCAGTCAGGCCTCCCTGTCTTTGCTATGACGGTCACCTAGGTTCAAGCGTCCTGTGTTTTGGGTGACAGGAGTGGGACACCTGGACATGTGGTGCTGGATGTTGGATAGGCTCATATTTCTTAGGTGCACTCTCCTTGAGTGCGTCTGCATGTCCGTGTTCCGTCTGTGATCTCATGCTCAGGTGATTGTTGCAGCAATGACAGAGATCGCTTGGGATATCGTGAGCGGGGTTGTCATGGTGTTGCATGGGGTTGCCAATGCAAGACGGGGCCATCCTGAGGAGTTTGGGCCTCAGTCATCAGCTTTCCCTTCGGTGGCCCGGCTGTCCAGGAGGCACCCCTCCAGATCCGCCGGTCCAGTTCTTCTCTGCCTCTTCTCAATGTGGGCAGGGGGGCTGGCAGATCTGAAAATTCACGTCCACTGCACGTTCTACTGTTTTACCTCTGCCTTGGGGTTCTGAGGTCATATATTCCCAATCATTTGTTTGGTGGGGTGCTGCTGTCTGTTGTGCAAGACAAGGTGGTCCACAGTCAGAGGCTGTCGTCTATTCCCCTTACCCCTGAAGGTGCTCACAATTTACGTTTTTTGTACCTGCGGAGGTGTATGTTGTTAAAGGCTAGCAGGCGCACCTGTGGTACCAGAATCCTCGGTTCTTCCGTCCTTCCGTTGAGGTGCGCGTGTGGGGTTTACTCCCTTGGTCGGCTAGCAACTTGCTTCACCCATTGCGCCTTCCCTTTCCTCAAGGCATCGTTGCGTCCCACTTCTTCGTGGGGGCTCGCCGCAGGGCCTGGAGTTATGCTCAGCCGGTTCCAGCCAGGGCTGAGTCCTTGGGGGGAGGCTCCGATCCTAACGATACAGGGAGTGCTGGGATCCGTTCAACCAGGTTCCTTCGGGCCCAGCGTACGTTGTCTTTTGCTGGCCGGTTTAGGTCTTCGGGTCATGGCGGTGCTCCGAGAAGACCAGTAGGCTGCACAGTGCTTGTCTTGGAGCAAGCGCGGGATATCTGTAGGTTCATATTCAAAGCCGTCCGGTTACATGTCCCTCCATTGTGGAATGCTGTACTAGTAGGCATACTTCATATGCTGGGCTTACAAGTTGGCTTCCGCGCTGCTCGGCATCAGCCAAGGTGACTGCCGGTTTAGGCTGTGGATGTGGAGTCAGCCTGGAGGAGGGGCCTTGCGTTCTCTGGACAATACCCTGTTCGGTTGTGTGCCTTGTGGCCCTTATGGAGTTGTAAAAAGGAAAAAAAAAAAAAAAGAATAATCAAACAGGAAAGCCTTCCTAATTGTCCCCACTTCTTTTTTATAAGGTTCTGTCCCTTTCTTCCGGGAGCTTGGCCGGAGCGTGGTTAGACTCAGCTACATTTTGGGGATCCTTTATGTACAAGGCGTTTTAGTGTACGCAGCATGCCCAGTGTTCCATCGTCTGACTGGAACGGTACGCGGTACATCAGCCGTGGCAGGCGTTCGCGGACACGGTAGCGGATCGAGCGCTGTAGGTGCTGTCTGAGATCTCCGGGATGGTGGCCTATTTCGATCGGCAGGGTGGAGTCGGTCGGGTGGTCAGGGTGGCCCGAGCGAAGGGACAGCGTGCGCGGTTGAAGCCTTGGCGGCCTGCGTTTCGGTGGGGACACTGTGGTGGCGAATGTCCTTAGCGGGGTCCGAGTGTTTGCCGGAGGAGTGAGATTGCATCAGGCGGTGTGCGCGCCGCGTGTGCTCAGATGCGGTCAGCCCATATTGGACCTCATGGCGACCTGTCAGTCTGCGGCGACGGGTCGATGTTTAGCAGAGGACATATGAGGCTACTGGATAGCGTCGATGCATTGGTACGGGGCCGTGGCCCGGTCCATTCTATGCTTTTCAGAGGTCATAGTGAAAATGGCCGACTGGGTCTGGTTGCTAAGATATGTGCTCTTCATTAGTCAGTGGGGACCATTACCAGTGTATTCTGCAACATTTGCGTGAGCTTGCATAATCTTTACTTGCAACCAATCGAAATAACTGTCCAAAACCAGTTGATGCAGTCACTACTTAAATTTGCCTCGCATGACAGTAAAAAAAAAAAAAAAAAGACATATTTATTTTATACCGATAGGTTACTCACAGCATATTTGGCGATTCCTCATACTGGTGTTAATCATGCAGATAATTTCTGCTCTAGTTGTGGTGATGTGACTTTTACATCACAAAAATGGCATATGACTGTGGCGGTTCAGAAAGCCTACAATTTATATTTTGGCTGCAGAATAAAAGATCAGGATAAAAGCTAGGCGCCACACATATGCTGCAATACATGTGTAGCAGATCTCAGGCTGTGGATGGATGGGAAAAGACCATCAAAGTCTTTTGCGGTTCCAATGATCTGGAGAGGGCCCATGGATCACGTCGGCGATTGCTACTTCTGCATGGTTCCTCCAATTCCGGAGGGCATATCCAGGTGATGTAAGCGGTTGGCCTACTGGCATTGCGTCGTGGGCGTGGCTACCAGAGTCTCCTTTCTTTTTTGTCACACCATGTAAGACTCCACATCTTCTGAAACAACACTGGACTCTGGGGCACTTGACACCCTCTTATATGCCCTTGGTGGATCACGCTTGGTTTATTGCAACTCATTGCTTAGCTGCATTCCACATTCTCAATTAAAAAGACTCCAACTGGTCCAGGACATAGCTGTAGAGCTACTTTGTGTTGCAAAGAATAAAGCCCTTAAGAGGTGTGACAAATAGGGTGTTTGACTCTGGTGGTTTTTCCATTTCCCTCATTTTGCTTCCCACCTCTGTCTGGATGGACCTCGGTTCCGTTCTCCCTCGTGGAATCTGGCTGTGCCTGTCTAGTTGTCGGTTTGGGACTTACGCAAGAACACTTTGCTTGTAACCTGGGTTTCTTGGACCTTAAGTGAAAGTTCCGTCGCTTTCTGGGAGGTCTCTTCGCTGCCTGTCCCTCCGTGGAGGCGGGTTCTGCGGGAGAGCAGCCAAGGGGGAGCTCAAGCGGATTTTTCAGGCGGAGCTCCGGTAGCCTTCTCAGTAGGTCTGTTTCTAGGGCGTTCAGTGTGTTTGCGATGGCGAGTTTGTCTTTCTGAAGCACTAGCGCTGCTTGGGGCAGAGTTCTGTGCTGTTTTCACCAGTGAAGAGGATCCGAGTGGGCTCTCTGTCGTGTCTTCCTGGTTGGCTTACCGCCTGTTGATGTGAGGAGCGGGCTGGGGTCGGTGCCTGCTCTGTTCGTTTAGGGGCCGAGCCGACTGGATAGGTCCCTCCCAATGATTGCTGCTCTGGTACATTTATTTATTTATTTATTTATTTATTTATTTAACATCTCTTATATACCGCGCTATTAAAATCAGCGCGGTGTACATCGAACAAAATATACTGCAATGTGTACAGGTAACATCGAGTTTACAGAGAACAAGGGAATATATAACATGGAATAACAGGGATAACTATGTACAATCAACATTATACTATAAATATGCTTTTATTATATACCATATTTAAACTCGAGTGGATATTGTACGTGTATTCATGGGTGGCATGGGTCAATAGTAGTAAAGTGAATTATCGTGGGGACTAACCATTTTCTGGTTGGATTAAGGTGCTAAGGTGTTTGGTGTGAGTGGGAGGCCTGTTGGCTGTGTGAGTGTCCATGGTCACTTCTGGGTAGTATTTTGTGAATAAGTGATGCTTTACGGCTTTGCGGAATTGTAATAGGCTTTTGATGCCGCGGATTTCATGGGGAAGTATATTCCAATTCCTGGGTGCGAATAATGAAAAAGCTCTGTTTGATGTAGCTTTAGTACATGATGTCATCATCTTGGGAACTATTAAGTTGTTCATAGTTGTAGTCCTTCTGTTTCTATTTTTAGGGGTGTTATGGATTAGTGGTGGAGGATTGAACTGTAGGACCGATAAGGAAATGGAAATTACACTTACCTGGTAATTGATGTTCCTTGAGGGAGTACAGTTCAGTCCTCATTCCCGCCCGGGGATGGATGTTTCAGACGCGAGGCGTCAGTTCCGAGTGTGCTTTCGGATCCTAGCGTCGGCAACGGGCTCTGATTGGCAGGAAATCGCGAGAGCAACCTTTTCTGCCTATACTCTTCCTTAGTTCTCCTTCCTTCTAGCTCTCTGTCTTCCGCTGTTTGGTGCGCAGGGGGACAGGGGCACGGAGGAGGGTGTTTTCGGCCTTTCTTTTTGGGGCCCTGTGATTTTAAAGTTGAAGTTTGAGCATAGCTTTGTATTTAGTACTTTAACTGGTTGTTTGTTTGCTCCTTTGAGTCTGCTTTGACAGTAGGTCACTGGGGGATCATGGGAGAAGACCAGCAGGATATACCCGGTGATGTCACAAGTTTGACTTGTCCAGTCTCCATGTTGCAGGAGGAGGTGCACTACCCAGTGGTGGAGGACTGAACTGTACTCCCTCAAGGAACATCAATTACCAGGTAAGTGTAATTTCCATTTATCAATGTCCCTGTTTCATGTATGTTTACCAAGTTTAAGTTACAATGTAAACCGCTTTGATTGAAATGATAAAGCAGTATAAAAAAAACTGATAAATAAATAAATGTGCACGCTGCAGTCTGATTTCAATATTCTCTAGGAGATCATGACGGTACCAAACTATATGGTGGCATAGACCCTTCCAAAGTCTGAATATGGCTACATTTCCACCCTTCCACACTAGCAAATCTATAGTACTATTACTGTCTAGTCCCTGTCTATGGTCACCTTCAGTCAAGCACTAGCCCATATATAGACAAATAGCACTTGGCAAATAGCATTTGGCTGTTCAGATACTGCAATAAAGGAGCTCTCAGAAGTTACTGAAAGCATTGCCATAGCACCTGGTTAGATAAAGAAACATGGAAACTCCCCTTGAGGTGTGCTCACTGCTACAGTACTATTTCTATTGTTTATCCTTAGCTGCAGTCTATTTCCAAACTATCAGTGTTGTGGATGTGCAGTCAAGGGAGTAGCAGGACTACCCACCCAGTCTGTATCCTCATCCTTTTAACTCTTGTTTCATGTGAGTTCAAGCATCTCGTTAGGGATACACAAGCAGAGCAAGCATCATTGTTGCCTTGATTGTTGTTTTCCATCTGCTATAAAGTCAGGCCTTCACACCCTAATGACACTTTGTTGGTAATCACTGGTATACCAAGCTGCAAACTAGTAATCTTAAAACACCTGACCAACACTTCCATATCGTCCTGCTGGACCAGTCCAGGCAAGTGGTTGTGTCCCCCTACCAGCAGAAGTGGAGACAGAAAGCTTCCAGAGGCTTTTTATGACATCATCATTCCATATCAACCAGAATCCCTGGAGCCACCTCTGATACTCCTCATGACACACATACAAAACAAAAATGTGAGAGATCCACAGTAAAGTTGATATACATGAAGCCCCATACAATCTCCATGGGCACACACATGGACCCTTCACATGCTTGATTCTGAAAATGGGGGAAGTGCTTCATTGTGTTACACTGCAAGTATACACTTTTCAACTTGTCTTTATTTCCATTTTAATGATATTTTGTTGTATTTACTTCCACTTTTCTGTAGATTTCTCTCCTTTTTTGTTTTGGAAACTTGGTAGAAGGTTCACAGTGACTTATACTTGGAATTGTTATTTTTCCAGTTTGCTAGTTCTGTCTGTGGATCCTTATTTTTTTGTATGAGTGTTTTCTTGACTTGTTGTTAGAAAAATTAATAAAGTATAAAAAAAAACCCTGGAAGTCTGGAGCTTAGTTGTAACTGCATTTTTTTTTTGTCTGCCATAATTCCTTTGCACATAAGTGCCCACCAAACCTAAGTGACATAGCTCGGAAGAAGCTGGAAGAGGACACATGGATTTGGTTGCAGGAGCAGTGCACACAAACAGCAATAGGTCTTCGCTGTCAATTGCAGTCAGGTGAGCTTTTAAAGACTCCCCTTCTATGGAATATTCTAGAACTGCTGTGCTTCATCAGATAATACCAGGTCCTATCATGCACCATTCTCCTTTCTTGTCTTGCAACCTTTTCCTTATAAATGTAAAACACATTAAAGGCCTGAAATGATACCTACATGCCCTCCGTGTATGGAGAGGGAATGAAGATAAAGGTAAATAAATGGCTATTTTGGTACTTGGTGTTTAGTGTTAGTGTTATGGTGTACACTTTGAGCCAGGTTAAAAAGTGCAATGTTTAATTGGGGGAGGAATCCGTGCACATACATGATAAATGTATGCATGCTATTTTTTGTAGCACGAATATTTTGGCCTTGCTAATTTTTAATGGGAAACATTACAGGTGGTTTATCATAGAAAGCTGTTTGCAATGTACACTATATAAAAGTGCATGTGTATATTCCAAGCAACATGAGCTATTCATAATTGCCCCCATTGGGGTTGATATTCAAAGGATTTACCTAGCCAGTATCAGGATTTAGCCAGGCAATCTTTCTGGCTAGAATACTGCATAGCCTTTCAAAGCCTCAAAATTTGTGTGGTTAGAATCACAAACTGGAAACATGTAGACAAGAAAGAAAGGGAATGGGTTGCATCTCTGTCTGTCCTTATTTCCTCTTTTATTGTAGACCACTTTGCTGTGTATTTGTGGAAAGCAGTCTATCAAATAGATAAACTGAAAATGTCTTTTGAACTGGGCCAGTTAGCATAGTCTTCAGTGCTGCGCACATTTTGAAGAATTTAGTCGGGATTGCTACTTTAAGAATGACAAGTTTAATTTCATTTTATGCTTTAAAAATAAATTGTGTGTGTGTGGGGGGGGGGGGGGATTCCAAGATGGCCATGGCATTGAGACATTGAATGGAGTTGCCCTGAACATGATTTATTTTCCTATTTATCTGTTGCTATAACCTGCTGTTTCATCATGAAGGGAAGGAAAGGCAAATTTTTGCTTTTTAACTCAGTGAACCCCCAATGCCTTTCCTTTCCTTCATGACAGATGAACACATTTGTCCATTCAACTGTGGTATCTCAGTCCAGAGTTGGGGCAGATTTCTTATGAGAGGCCTTAAAAGTCTATTTTGGCTGAGAAGGAAGTCTCTCAGCCCCATGGACAGACTGATATCCAAACAGCTTGGTCTTATGCTTTCACCCAATGAAAACCTCTACTCTGCTGAAATGTGAAGAGATGGGGAGATAGGAGGTAGCAACGTTGAAGTAAAGTCTTTTGGTCCACCTGAGCAAAGACATAAGTACAAAAAATTATCTGCTTGATGCAGAGTTGAATAAAGGTATGGAAGTCGCCTAAGAAGCCCAATTAAACAGGCAAGTGCTAGAATATTGAGGAGGGAAAATTCCGATACCAGCAGTAATTTTTGTCATTACTTTGCCCTGATCTTGGGAAGGAGCGTTGTATAAATTCATGATAAATAAACAAAATAAACCTCAGGTTGTAAAAGAAGATGGTAAGAGCCAGCCTAGGTCAACCAAGAATGTTACTTTGGAGAAAATATGGTGGGTGGTAACCAGAAATGAAGCTAAGCTCACAAGTTTTATTCCTCAGTTTTATGTAATTACAAGAGCGTTGTCACAGGAATTAAGGCCAAGATCAAAGATTGGAAGAACTAGAAGGGAAAATGGGGATACTGAGCAATCTAGTGGCATAAAAACTTAAGGTTGTTTAATTTCCCTAGAACATGATTATTATTAGGGTTGTGCATTCATTTGAAATTAAATGGGGAAATATCAATAAACCTTCATATTGTTTCAATCCAAAACATGGCACTGAAAAATATGAAATTCAGGTTTTTCTCCCCCGTTTTGTCACAGGCCAGGTTGGCCTCAAACCAATAACCTTAACATTGAAAGGCAAGTATCTTATAAAAGAATACCATGACCTCATGGGGACCACTTCTAGCCAGCATTGCTGTGTTGCTGCTAATTTTCATTCCTGTTTCCTGACTGGCCCAAAGTTTGTCTGTCTGCAGCTCTATGCAAAATGTTAATTCAGTTTTTTGCCTTGTGAATCTACTGACTCCTGCTGTAGAGATTTACTCAAAATATTTTTCTTTTGTGATGTTCTTGTGCCAGAAATTCTGTGAACCATGTCTAAGTACGCTATCAAAGATCTTTACAAAGCCTAATGCAGATCCTAATGTAGCACCTGAATTGTAGCTCAGCGTGGGGCGTCATCTGTCTCTAGGTCCCCAGCACTGGCAGACACACTGGCCTGCTCCTCTGCCCTGGGTGGCACACTGGACCGCTCCTCTGCCCCGGCAGGCACAACAGCCTCTATGGCTGTGCTACATCCTGGCTGTACACTGGCATCATCTGCGGTGGTTGGTGAGGCTCCCCCTAATGCATCTGTCCCAGGCTGGGAGGGCAGGGTCCCTGGTAGGTCTGTGGGAGAGCAAAGGTGGCAGAGGTTAGTAACATGGGTTGCCAGGTCGGCCTATGGGGTGGCACCAGGCCCACTACCGAACCAACAGGTGGTGCACAGTCTGCACCGTCCCCAACCACACAGCACCCAAGATCAGACAGGCAGGCCCTGGGTAGACAGAACCATGGTGGGGACACATACATGGCCATCACAATACCACCCCTACTCACCTTCCTGCGTACCTCTGGTGGAGCTGTCAAAGCCTGCAACCCCTGAGACAGCAACGTCTTCTGCAAACTGCAGCATCTGTTCCTCCAGAGGGGTGAGTCTGTGCTGTTGTGCAGGTGGCAGCCTGCTGTTGCTGGCCCTCTTCTCCTTCACTGCCTGCCATACATCTGCCACTTCTTCTTTATATCCTCCACATCCCTGTTGTGGTGGTGGATGTCATTGACCCGCCTGATGTCACGACATACTATCAGCTGGGTGCTGGCATCATTTGCTGCGAAGAGGGCAGCGTGGTATTTCAGGATGAGCCCCAGGGCCATAGCTGTCTCAGAGTGTGAAGTTCACTTTTCATGTTCACTTTGCTGCTCTCGGCACCATGTTTGCCATTGTGTAGCCCATGTGCTATGGCGGTGATAGGCTACCTGCATAGGTCCTTTTACACATACGTGGTTACAATGTGCTTCGGCACCACACCCCATCCAAAAGCATATCCGGTACCCACGTAGGCTCCTGAGTGCAGATGTTTCAAAAAGCTGCATGACAACTAGCTGCCGTAGGACACAATAACCACACAGCACTGCTCAATGGCAAAATATGCGTGCATGGACGCCCAGAGAGGAAAACCCGAGTAGGTCAGATAGCACAGTATGTGGGCATGGCCACTGCGGTGTGCGGACAGGCACACAGTGTCACTCCGACTGTGTGCCTCTGCAGGGAAGGGGGCGCCCTGCATGTGTAGTGTCGCTGTGTCACACCCTTGCTGCCCACAGTCTGTTCTGCATGGGTATGGCACAGAGGCCCTACCTGTGCAGAGCTGTGTCCATTCCCTTCTGAATTTTTGGTGCACATGGACAGGCCCACAGGGCACACACCCTATCCCCATAAGCCCCGGACTCCCGCACCACCCACACAGACATGCTGTCTTGCCCCCACAAAATGGACAATACAGCGTGTTTGCAAAAGGGAACTGTTTATTAACAAACCTGTCACAATTGTTAAATTGTATGCTGCTGTTGTCACCAATCAACAGTGGTACATACCACAGTCTGCCCCATTACGGCCCACTGCAGGACATACACTGGCATGAGGATGGCCTACGGTGCATGGGGCCCTGCTTGTGCCCTCTTACTGCATTGGTGAGGGCATCCATGTGCTCTGCAATGGTCCATGCCACAATGTGCACCTCCTCTCTGAGGTGCTGCACCTCTGCCACCATGGTGGCCAGAGTCTAGTCACCGGACAGACGAGGGGGTGGTGGCGCAGAGAGGCCTGGTGAAGCATGACCATGGCATGCCCATGGGTGCTGGGGTGGCTGTGGGGGCCCCCAGCTGTGCAGGGTGGACCACTGCTCTGCTGCCTGTTGCACCTGGCCCATGCTGAGCCATGCGGCAGGCATATGGCCCCCTGGTAGGGATGTGGGCAGGCATGGCTGTGGGCTGCGGGGCACAGTCGGGAGGTGCAGTTCCTCCTCTGGGCCCCCCATCAGGTGCCTGCTGGCTGTGCGCTGAACTGCACCGCCATACATGGGGCGCTTGGAGGGTGGTTCCCGCATCCCCTCTGTTATCCCCTCTGATCCCTCCCCCTCCTCCTCCTCTGACTCCCTGCCCCTAGCCTTTGATCCCTCTTCCTCTGTTGTACTGTTCTCTGATGCAGTGTCACTGGACTCCTCCTCCCCATCACTGCTGGAGGTACTGCTGGTTTCTGCACCTCTAGTCGACTCTTCTGGCGCTGCACCGCTGCTCCTGGGTGGTGGGCGTGGTGGGCCAGCAGTGTATGGGACCTCCTTGGAGCCGGCTGTGGGGAAAGGGGGGGGGGTTATTGATCCGCACAGGCATGGCCCTGGGTGGGACTAGCACATCTCCGGGGGCCCACACATGCAGCGCACAACCCACCTTTAGGCCAAGGGGGCATGTCACCTCCACAGTGCACACTGTATGCTCTCCCCTTTGCCTACCTCCATCCAGCTCTGTTCTCCCCCGCACATGCCCAGCTGTGGCTTGCTGGCCCCCCCAGGCAATGGGTACACACAGGGGGCAATGTGCGCAGGTGCACAATGTGCACCTGGGGCCATCGCTGGGGGTGTGTGCACCCGTATGTATTGTGTGCCAGCTGGTACACACATGGGATAGTGGCATGGCTGCCCAAAGCACATTCCCATCATTGCATACAGAGAGTCCACCACCAGATGGTCTGCCTGCACCTGTCTGGCAGCCATGACTGTGAGCCCCTGCATCTGCTGGGCTCCACTGTGTACCCCACTGACCTCCCTCAGCTGCCAGCCACTCCTTGTTGCACTGCAGCTGGTTCAGTCGCTTCCAACGCAGTGTATAGTAGTGGCACTTCGGGGCCTCCATGGTGCATTGCATGCCATATTCACTGTAGGGGGGGGGCTCAGTTGAGTGCTTCCATGTTCGCTGTTGTGCATACTGTATCTTGCCTCAGTCTGGTGACCTGCCCATCCTAGGGGCAGGGGCATACTCATGAGTAGCAGGTATGGTGCATGTGATGGTACACTTCTGGCATCTGCCACTGTATTATGGTTTATGGTTTAGGCATTTGATATACCGCCCTTTACTTACGCATCAGAGCAGTTTACATGTATACTAACAGGTACTTTTTATTCCCTTGTCCCCACAGGGCTCACAATCTAAGTGTACCTGAGGCAATGGAGGGTTAAGTGGCTTGCCCAAGGCCACAAGGAGCGGCCATGGGACTAGAGACCTCAGTCCCTCCGGCCTGAGGTTACTTGTCCCCATGCGGGAATTGAACCCCCGGCCCTCCAGCCTGAGGTAACCTGTCCCAACCACTGAGCCACTCCTGCCCACCACTCCCCTGGCCCTTTGACATGTACCCTGTGCCACCAGCAATGGTGCCATCTGGGCCACTGCTTCACCTGTGTCACCCCTCTGGCCCTTTCAGCCACCTCTGCAGTCCCCCCTTCTTCCCTTGCTCCTGTTTGTAGGCTTTTCTTGGCACCATGTTACTTGGTTATGGGCCATGCCTGACCTCATCTGTGGGCACGTGTTGTGTCAGGGGGCATCCACTGCCTCAGGGGCCACATCACTGCATGGTTTGTTATGTGCCCTGCAGGACAGAATGTCACAATTTGTGCATGCTCCCCATTACACATCTGTCATGTTCTGTGGCATCACATTACCGACATGCTGCCACAGCTGGACAGGGGGTGGCGGGCAGTGGTGGCAGATCCACTTGCAGGGACAGACAGGCAACACATATGTGGAGTCTGCCACTGGCCCCCTGTGACCCCTGTGCCGGGGTCACGGGCTGGGTGATGGGGCAGGTGTCCAGAGTGTCCACCTTGGCCAGATGGGTCCCTTGGGGTGGGCAGCCTGACCATAGCACTCCCTGCACCAGGCATTGCCATTGCTGTGCATGCCCTGTGGGGTGTTGCTAACCATCACTAGGGGGTGCAGCGGCCTCCCCACCTGTTGTCTGTGGGTATGACTCCTGCTGCGGGCCACCAGGGCTGGCACCTGTATCAATGCATGGCCCATCCCCTCCATCAACATCTGCTTGGCATACATTGGGGCTGCCACTAGCATGTGGCTTGGCACCACGCCCCAGTCTCCCTGTGTAGATACACAGCTGTGCCTTTCAGGGTATGTGTGGCCTAGCATGGTGCTCAGCCCCCCCCCCCACCTGTTGAAGCATCTTTACCTATGCAGCCAAAGTTGGATGCCCCTCCATATGGCTGTAGACAGCCACAGGTTCAGCCACCGGCCCCCCTCCAGGGTATAGCACCCCCTCGGGACACACCAGGGATCGGGCAAGAGTCTCACTCTCATCAGAGCTGAAATTCATGGTCCTCACCACCATGCCATTGGTGTCTATCCGTCCAGTCACAGGGGGCTCTTGCATAGGCAGCCCACAGGGCCTACGCGATGATGTCTATGCATGGGTACACCGGACAGGCGATTCACGGGTTCATGCATACTTGCCATCCCACTTCTCTGGCCACTGGGTTGGACACATACATGGGTATTGCGGGTCAACCTTAAGCGCAGAGCCCGAGTTCCGAGCCCTGCGCTTACCCATCTATGCCACAATGGGTGCCTGCCGCTGTACTCGGTTTGTGCTGTATTTTCATTGCTTGCCTTTTTTGGAGGCAAATGACTCACGAGTCAAGCACTGTTCCTCTTCCAAGCAAAGAGAAATCGTACACTCACAGAAAAACTAATGCCCCTTGGTACTCCAACTCAATCAGAGAAGCAAAGCACTCACTCAGACAGCTAGAGAGGAAATGGAGATGAAACAAGTCGCAAGAAACTTTACATCTATACAGAGCTGAGCAACAGAAGTACAACAGACTGATCAATGACCACAAACAACAACATCATACCAACCTCATCATGAGAGCAGCAAATAAACCAAGAGAACTTTTCAATATTGTGCAGAAACTCACCAAGGCCAGCACTCAACATAGCATCCATCAGCTTGACCCCCAAGAATACGCAAACTACATAAAAAGCAAGCATGACAATCAAACCTTCAAACACCCACTTGCGACATGCCACTCTAATCGGGAAGAAACCCCGCAAACCTGGAACGAATTTAACTTGCTAACAGCCCAGCACATAATGGACATTGTGTACACCTTAAACACAACCACATCACCATCTGACCCGTGCCCAGTGGAGTGGATCAAAGACACCAAGGACCAATTAAGTCAGCACCTCCACAAAATGGTTAAGGAGTCCCTACAGCAAGGACACATGCCACAAGCACTCAAACACGCCATAATATAATCTGTCCTCAAGAACACAAAACTAAGCACCACTGACCCAAAGTCGTACCGCCCCATATCAAGTCTCTCATTCATATCAAAGATCATCGAAAAAGTAGTACAAAGTCAACTACAGGATCACATCAATCTCCATGCCCCATTAGACCCCCATCAGCATGGCTTCAAGCCACAGCACAACGTGGAGACCCTACTCACATCCCTCTTTGACAACTTACTGAGGGGTATAGACAAAAAGAAAAAGGATTCCTGCTAGTTTTCATGGACATATCTGCAGCTTTCGACATGGTGTACCACTCCATAATGTTGAATCGCCTACAAGAGATCGGACTATGCAACAGCACTATAAAGTGGTTCAGATCCTATCTGAGCAATAGAACACTGCAAGCTAAATGTGACCAAAAAAGATCAATGCAGTTCCCCATCACTCAGGGCATACCTCAAGGATCAGCGCACTCGTCCATCCTATTCGATATATACATTCATCCTATCTGTGACATTATCAAAAGTCATGGAATACATTACCACCTACAGTATATGCGGACAACATTATGGTATATGCCCCAGTAGATACACTTGAGTCTGATATGGCTCCTTTGACCCAATGCCTTGAAGAAATGACCAAGTGGCTCGCCAACAACAACCTGAAAGTTAATTTTGAAAAAACAGAGGCAATGTTCATTTCTGGAAACCCCAATTTCAACCTGCCTTAAGCTATTAGTATCCTAAACAGAACAATATCTCTAAGGGACAAGGTGAAATACCTAGGGATTATCCTTGACAAAAACTTGAACTTGCAAACACATATCAACAAGACCGCGGCGAAAGCATACCACCGATTGAAGCTCATCAGGAGACTCCAACCAATACTCAGCCAGAACCATTTCCGCACAGTGTGCCAGACAGTCATCACCCCAATACTGGACTACAGACACTCCCTTTACCAAGGTCTGCCCAAAAAGACTACCCACCCACTTCGATTGGTTCAGAACACCGCTGCACGCATCATAACAGGCAGAGCCAAACACGAACACATCACACCTATGCTACAACATTCACTGGTTACCAGGGACGGCTCAAGGCAATCTGCCTGAGGAGAAGTATGAAAAGGTGCCTCCCCCCACCTTAGAGGGGGGTGGGGGTTTTTTAGAAATCCATTCAGAGACTGAACCAAACCAAAAAGCCCATTAGAGTATATGGAGGAAATGCAAGATGTTTGCACACAGGGCCATATCGAGCTGCAATCACACACTGTGAGACTTGCAGCTCAGGCGCACGCCCCCCTCTCCCCCCATACCTCCGTCCAGCGCTGCTTGCTCTTTCCCTGCTGCTGCTGCCCTCTGTTTTTTTCACGGAGGCGCCAGCAGCAGGGAAAGAGCAGGCAGCCCTGGATGGAGGTATGGGGAGGAGAAGGGGGGCATGCGCCCGGTCTGAAAGGCACCGGCACTTTAAGCAGATCTGTCCCTCCTTGACATCAAGTCGGAGGAGGGAGGGACCAGACCTGCTTAAAGTGCTGCGAAAAGGCTTGGGGAGCGCATTTCGGCTGCCTGCTATTGTCCTGCCAGCGGCGGCAGGGCGACAGCAGACAGCCGAAATATGCCTCCCAAGCCTTTCCACTCTGTGCGGCTGCACCACTTACACAGGGCTAGGTACGGTCCCATTTGCACACCAAAGAACTAAAAGACAGTAAGAACTAACAGCACAGTTTATAAAACTAAATTATAACTCATTTTTATTCTGTTATAAACTGCGTTATGGTTCTTGCTTTTTCTTTTTCAACATATATTTTGCATCCACAGTAGGTGTAGAGCAGAACCAGGACATTCACCCACAGAACTCAATATTTAAAAAAAAAATGATTCTGATCATCTCACTAACAACAACAACAACCACTATTCTCCAGTACCAGGCATATTGTGAACTAATACAAAACCCTACAACAAAGAGCAAACCTACCATACCATATCAGCACAAACTTCCAAAACTCACATAAGGAGCCCATCCAAAAAAAAGCATCACTGTAAATACTACAGTGGGCCCTGGATCATCCATACACCTATTTGAAAAGCTGAACAAGTCAAATTACTACAGTACAGTATAGATCTTTATGTACAAACGCCATGTTAATAGAACACCTGACCTCAGTCACACACTCGCAACATCGACCCTCACCAAGTATAGAATAAGTAACCACAATCTAAAGTAAAAATAATATGTAGACTAAATTTAAATTGAAACCCCAAGAAGTCAGAGTCCACATGCAGTGCAACATCAGATAAATAAAAGATGCAGTTCCCCAATACTGTGTAAAATATAACAATAGCACAAAGTCCAATCACTAAAATTAAATAAAATTATTTTTTTTACCTTTGTAATCTGACCATTTTAATCTCCAGGAATAAGCAGGAATGTAGACTTCACATATGGGTATCATCGGTACCGACAGAGCCTGCGTGGGAACGCTCCCCAGCGTTCAATAGGAAAGCCTTTGGGAGCATCCCACAGCGCCTGCGTGCTGCCTTCCTGCCTTTCCAACTGTCCCTCTCCAGTTCTTCGTTTTCCGCAGAGCCGACAGGTCGCATACCCTATCACCGCAGAACATTTTGTCTTTAATCTTTGTTTTTGTGGTCACGTCTGCCTTCCCTCGACGCTATACCAGTATCGTCGGTTCTTTCTTTCTTCTAAAAAAACTATAGTTTCTGAAGTGGTTTACTTCAGAAACTTTTTTTCTTTGGTGCTAGGCGTCATTTTGGGCACTAGGCCCAATTTTCCCTTAAAAATGGAAAAACCTGCTTTAGGTTTTAAGAAATGTTCTAAATGTGGTGGTACTATTTCCGTCACCGACAGCCATGATTGGTGTCTCAAATGTTTAGGTCCTGACCACGCTATTTCAGAGTGCCTTTCCTGTGGAATGATGTCAAAAAGGGGCCGGCAGAACCGAGCTGCTAAACTTAGCACCCTTTTTCCCTCAGATGTGGCGTCTGTTGCATCGACGTCCTCCAGGGCTTCATCTTCCTCCCATGGATCTCAGGTAACTAAACATAAATCTAGCTGGTCCTCAAAAGGTAGATCTCCTTAGCATTAACGGGGCTCTAGAATGTTCTCGAGGCCTCAACCTCGGCAGAACTACTGGCGCCATGCTCTGGGGTTCCGGCCGCTTCTACCGGTACCGACACCCAAGCATTGGCAGCATCGATAGACCAGAGATTCCTTGCTATCGAATGCAGTCTAGCGGCTTTTCTCACGGCTTTGGTACCGTTGAAACCACTTCAGACACCTCAACTGATACCGGTACCGACTGCATCGACATCAGTGGGTATGCCACCCGTACCAAGTCATGTGTCTCTCTCCGGCATCGACAGATCGGTACCTGAACAACCCGATACGGACTTCGATCGATACTGGTACTGTGCTTTGCATGATCACTGGGATCGTAGATATTTTGAATCCTTGGATGAGACTGAAGACTCCGAAGACTTTGCTGATACCAGAGTACTTTTCCCCGAGGATTCCTCTTCTCCTCAGTGCAGAATGTCTCCGCCAGAGGATATGTCCTTTCAGGACTTTATCCATGATGTGGCCCGAGGCCTTTCCATCACAGTAGCTCCTGAAAAAGAGCCTAGGGCAAAGGAGTTGCAAATCCTCCAATACCCTAAGGCTCCCAAAGAGTCAGCTACTCTGCCTATTCATGAGATGTTACATGATCTTATGCTAAGGATGTGGGAAACACCTTTAACCATATCTCCTCATTCTCAAAGACTCAATACCATGTATCGAGTTCCACCTTGTCCTGGCTTTCAAAAAACTCAATTACCACACCATTCAATGGTGGTGGAATCAGCCATGAGAAGGATGAAAAGTGCAAAGAAACATGCATCCAATTCTCCAGGTCATGAATGCAGGACTCTTGATGCCTTTGGGCATCGATGCTTCCATGCTCTCAGCTAGGATCAGTTCCTATATCTTGTATATGGGAATGTTCCTTAAAGAGATCACAGGAGACTTGGAGCTTATGAGTCCCCTTCTTCCTGATGACAAAAGACAAGGCTATCTCACTCTTGTCAAACATTCTGAGGATGTTTCCAAGTTTGTTAATCGTGCAGCCTTTAACTGTTTTGAGTGCATAAGCAGAACCTCTGCTATTGCCATTGGTGCACGTCAGATCGCCTGGCTTCAGGCATATGACTTGGAAATTTGGGTACAGGATAAATTAGGAAACATTCCTTGCACAGGAGAAAATCTCTTTGGCAAGAATTGGCAGGAGAAGGCTAATGAAATAGATGCTGACAGTATCACACTGGATAGATTGTCCAAATCTACAGCCGATCCTGCAAAGAAAAGATCCTCTAAGAAACAATTTTTCAATAAGAAAAAGAAGTTTTATCCTTCCTATATCCAACAGGGACACCGTCCAGGTCAGACTGCCAAAAGGGACAGCAACAACAACTTAGACAACAAAAGAAGCCAAAAGCTGCAAAACCTCAGCCAGCTCAGCAGGCTCAGCCTCCTCAGGGGCTTTGACTCCTTTCTAGAGAACTTCGCCTTCCTGCCCCTGAAGGGTCCAGAACCCTTAACCATCCTAGGCAGGTTATGTCATTTTGCCCTCAGATGGTACCAAATGACAGCAGAAAATTGGACTCTGTCCATTATACGAGAGCGGTACAAGCTTCATTTTCACAGCCTGCCCCCTCCTACAATTATAAGACAGTTCAATTCTCAGACCTCTCTCGGCAATCTCTTAGGTCAAGAAGTCACAATGCTCCTTGCTCAAGGAGCAATAGAGGAAGTACCCATTCCCCATCAGGGTACAGGGTTCTACTCCCCCTATTTCCTTATTCAAAAGAAAACAGGAGGACACAGACCCATTTTAGACCTCAGAGAACTGAACAAATATCTGTTCCGAGAGAAGTTCAAAATGGTCTCTCTAGGAACTCTGCTGCCATACCGTCAAAGTCAGGATTGGCTTTGTTCTCTAAATCTCAAGGATGCGTATACTCATATTCTCATCCATCCAAATCACAGGAGATTCCTCCAATTCCTGTTGCAAGGAAAGCACTACCAATACAAGGTTCTTCCCTTTGGCCTGGCATCTGTGCCAAGAGTGTTCACAAAATGCATGGCTGTGGTAACAGCATTTCTCCGCACTCTGGGAATATTCGTCTTCCCTTACTTAGACGACTGGCTCATTCGAGCCCCTACAGTGCCAGAAGCCAGCTCTGCTCTATCTCGCACAATGCAAATCCTTCAGTATTTGGGACTGGTCATAAACCTTCCAAAATCCAATCTTGCTCCCACTCAGTCCCTAGAGTTCATAGGAGCTCATCTGGATACCAGATAGACAAGGGCTTTCCTTCCGCAGCCCCGCTGTCTTCGCATAGTACAATTGGCTTCCCAAGCAGTGCTCAAACCTTGTCTCACTGCTCGGGAAATACTACAATTGCTAGGCCACAAGGCATCCACCATGCATGTGGTTCCTTATGCTCGCCTCCATATGCGAGCAGCCCAGTGGACTTTATCCACCCAGTGGACACAGGCCTTAGGTTGCCTGTCGGACCAAATAACAAACTCAGACCATCTTATTTTGTCCCTCCAATGGTGGCAATCACCCAGAAACCTTCTGGTGGGGTCTCCTTTCCAGCAACCCCTATCCCAAGCCACCCTAATTACAGATGCTTCACAGTTGGGATGGGGAGCACACCTGCACGATTGCTATACCCAGGGTACCTGGACTCCACAGGAGGCCTGTCTTCACATCAACCTCCTGGAGCTCAGAGCAATCTTCCTTGCTCTTCGAGTATTTCACACCCAGCTCAGCTACAAGACAGTCCTAGTTCAAACGGACAATCAGGTAGCCATGTTCTATGTGAACAAGCAGGGCGGAACAGGCTCTCTGTTGCTATGCAACGAAGCTTTGCGACTATGGGCCCTTGCCAGAGAGCATCAGATTCATCTCCTTGCGGTGTATCTTCCAGGCATTCAAAATTCTTGGGCACACAAACTCAGTCAAATTCTGCTTCCACACGAATGGTCTCTCCATGCATACCAGGTTGCCCATATATTTCAGATTTGGGGAACCCCGGACCTAGACCTCTTTGCAAGTCCGCTGAATGCCAAACTTTCCCGGTTCTGTTCCAGAATTCCGGCTCGATGTTGTCAGGCAAGGGACGCCTTCCTCCTTCACTGGGGTCAGGACTTCCTATATGCCTTCCCACCCATTCCCCTCATCCCCAAAACCCTATTCAAGCTTCAGAGAGACAGAGGTCATATAGCTCCACCTTGCCACGGCAAACGTGGTACCCCCTGCTCCTACATCTCTCTCTAGCTCTGCCTCTGGAGTTGGGATCTGCTCCAGATCTTCTCTCCCAAGAGGACGGGATGCTGTGGCATCTCATTCCCCAGTCTCTGCCTCTCAGGGCCTGGTTGCTGAAAGCCTAGAACTTCAGGATCTTAACCTTTCCCAACAGGTAAAGGATATCCTTCATGCTTCTAGGAAACCCTCCACAAGACACTCATATGCCTTTAAGTGGAAAAGGTTTACCATACGGTGTTCTCCTTCATTTGTAAAATGTGGGTCTCAAGACAAATTCAGTAAGAGTCCATCTTAGTGCTATTGCAGCTTCTTACAAGCTTCTAAGTGGACAATCTATTTCCTCTCATCCTCTCAAAGCGAGATTTATGAGAGGCCTTCTTTTTTTTTTTTTTAAATTTATTTATAGATTTTCACATAAACACACAAGAAAAGCATCACACCATCTTGGAAGAAAATGAGATTGTTACATAGGAGCATAAATGTAAGGAAATACAGTCAAAAAGAAATAGTCCTATAACCCCATACAGGCCAACAGATGCAAAAGGGAAAGGGGGGAGAGGAAAAGACCAAAACAGAAAGAAGTGGTCTATTAAACTTAGGAAATCAATCATGAAAAACACAAGTGGCCGTGAGGTACCCCAGACTACTACATTAAACAGAGAACAACTATTCTGGAGCATCATCAGCAGAAATCCTAGCATTGATAAAAGTAGCTAAATCAGAAGGATTAGTAAAAGAATAACGAGTGGATTTATATATAACTAGGCATCTACAAGGATATTGCAGGAAAAGGAGCCTCCAATTTGCAACACTCCAGCTTTCAGTAATACAAACTGTTTCCGACGCTTCTGAGTCTCCCGAGTAAGATCAGGAAACATAGAGATAGATAAACCCAAAAAGGACTCTGAACGCTTCTTAAAAAACATTTTAAGAAGCCAGTCCTTATCAGAAATTAGAGCACATTGAACAATCAAAGTAGCTGGTATACAACCCCCGCCTCCAGTATCATCCAAAAGATTGGAAACATTCAGAACATCAAAATCAATATTGGATACATCAGAAGGAACCACAGAATCTTTTTTCCCACGAGGGAGATAGTAAACCTAGAGAGGCCTTCTTTTAACAAAGCCTCCCATTAAGCCACCACCGGTGGCATGGGACTTAAATCTGGTCCTTGGGCAGCTCATGAAACCACCCTTTGAACAATTAGCCACTACATCTTTGAAATTCCTTTCCTGGAAAGTCATCTTCCTCATTTCAATCACATCAGCACGTCGCATCAGTGAATTGCAAGCGTTAGTGACTGATCCTCCTTGTACAAGGTTCCACCATAAGGTAGTTCTTAGGACTCATCCACACTTTATGGCAAAGGTGGTTTTGCCTTTCCATCTAAACCAAGCAGTTTACCTTCCTGTATTCTTTCCAAGGCCTCATGCCTCCAGTGCAGAAAGGAACCTTTATACCTTGGACTGCAAAAGAGCTTTGGCCTTTTACTTGAAAAGACACAGCAACATAGAAAATCTTCTCAACTCTTTGTTGCTTTTGATCCTAGTCATTTGGGACTTCCAGTTTCCAAAAGAACACTGTCCAACTGGATCGCACAGTGCATATCTTTTGCCTATGAGAGTAAGAACCTTCCTCTTGAAGGCCATGTCACCGCTCACAATGTGAGAGCCATGGCGGCCTCAATGGCTCATCTTTACTCTGTGTCTATCGATGACATCTGTCGAGCAGCTATTTGCGCTTCGGTACATACCTTCACAGCCCACTACTGCTTAGACAAGGACTCCCGCCGGGATGTCTTGTTTGGCCAAGCTGTTCTTCGAAACCTTTTTCAGACTTAATCAACTCCTACCCACCTTCCTTGGTAGGATGCCAGAGATCCATGGGGGGAAGTGGGGCCCTTTTGCTAGTGCTGACAACTTCCTGGGGCCATCTCCCTGGCATCTGCAGCTAGGGAGTCCCCATATGTGAAGACTACATTCCTGCTTGTTCCTGGAGATAGCGTAGTTACTCACCTGTAACAGGTGATCTCCGGGAACAGCAGGAATTTAGTCTTCACAACCCGCCCACCTACCCTAGGAGTCGTATCTTTCTCTCTCTCCCTCTCTCTTTTGTCTCAGCTATAAACTCAACTGGAGAGGGACAGCTGAAAAGGCGGGAAGGCAGCACAGCTCCCAAAGGCTTTCCTATTGGACGCTGGGGAGCCAGTGTGGAGCCTTCCTGCGTCTATAAAGGACTGACCCTGTTGAGCTTTGTCCTGCCCCCAAAGGAAGTTACATTTAACTTCCTTTGGGGGCGGGACAAAGCTGCACGGGTTCCTTCACGGAGGTGAGAAGGCTCCGCACTGGTTTCGTTTCTATTTGAAACTGCAGATCACAGCACAGCCGCGGTTCTCTAAGAGGCAGGGAGCCGTGGCTGCCTGGAAAAGGAGGGTGAGTTTGCCGCTGCCGAGAAGCAGACTCGGCAGCAACTTGTGCATTTCTTTGTTGTTTTTTTTTTTTTTAACTTTTGAAGGCGAAGTGAGGTGGCTGTTTTGGGGCATTTTTTGCCGCCCTTAAGTGCCGCCTGAGGCAGCCGTCTCACTTTGCCTCATTATAGAGCTGCCCCTGCTGGTTACCAATAATTACACGTGCTAAATTCAAGACAACCACAAACATATTCAAGATTGTTCATCAATGCTCAGCAGATGTTCTTCACGACATATTGACCAAGGACACAACCAACAGACCCAGATGAGCCAAGGGCAACAACAGACTCTGCCTACCCACAGGACACTATAAGACCAAGCAAGCTACCTCCAACAGAGCTATATCCCTCTCAGCACTGGCCCTCTGAAACTCCCTTCCGGATGAACTATGAGCCATAAACGACCTCAAAGATTTCCGTAAATCCCTCAAAACACTCTTATTTACAGAATTCTATGATCAAACAACCTAGGGAACCTACCCCACCGACATATAAGAGAAGAACGACGAATCAAACTATCCAAGTCTAAATATATGTCTTGTCATACCTCCCCTAATGTTCAATGTAGACCCACAATTGTGTCATCAACCACTTTGATTAAAGGATAAAGTGGTATACAAATTTGGTTAAATAAATAAATATGTGCAATCCATGCCCATTCTCCATCCATAGCCTTTCCAGTCCTCTTCCCATCATGTGATAAGCAGTTAACATGGGAATCACTGCGTGCTGTCATGCCAAAGTAGTAACCTAATGGTTAGCACAGGATCTGCACTAACCATTATTGCATGCTACTTCACACGTTGCTTGCCATCTTTAGTAAAAGTACAAGAGAAGGGATGAATGTTGTTTTTGTTTCTCTGAAGTCTCAGCTTTATAAGTATAGAAGTACAGAAGGAGGCTGCCAGTATCTATTTGATTCTTTTTTTTTTTCTTAACCTTAGATGGTGACATGGAAGGACTGGCTCCTGAGATGCTAAGCTTTGTTAATGATACTTACAATTTAGTTACAACAGAGATGGAATGGCATCTGGCTGCACATACAGCAAAACAAAAGGTAGGCAGCTACTATATATGTCCTTCACTTAAAAATAGTTTGCTTTTTTGGGAGGCATTGAAGGCAGGATGGGGGGGTCAGATGGGAAGGGGTACTGAAATACTTTTTCACTGAAAGGGTGGTGGATGCTTGGAATGCCCTCCTTTTGGGGGCAAATACAGTGACAGAATTCAAAATGGCATGGGACAGACACAGTGGATCCCTTTACAGCAACAGGGTAAAATCAAACTAAACTTAACTAACTAATTTCTCAACATACAGGGGTGTCCTACACGGAGCGGTGGGTTCACCCCTTAAACAAAGACATGGGGAGGGGTGGCCTGCACGGGACGGCAGGTGCACCTACTCTTGCCATCTTACTGGGCAGACTAGATGGACCATACTGGTCTTTATCTGCCATCATTTACTATGTTACTATGTATGTTACTATGTTAGGAATGGAGTTCCAACATTTCTTAAGCCCAGGAAGTAATTGTGCAGCCATGGGAGCATTTTCATTTGCTCCTGCGGCTGTGCTGTACTAAAGCAGCAAGGCCTGCAGCATTTTTAATAAAGCTTTAATAAAAATGTCACAGGCTGGGCTGCTTCAGTGCAGCACAGCTGCAGGAGCAAACAAAAATGCTTCCATGGCTGTGTTAAGCATTAAAACAGCCACGGCTCAACGAATCGTTTCTCAGCTCAAGAAGTGCCGGGACGTTGAGGCCGTATTAATGTTTAAAACAGCTGTTTGAGCATTTTTGTTTGCTCATGCAGCTATGCTGTACTGAAACAGCCCAGCCCATGGCATTTTTGTTAAAACACTTCCAGTCAGCTGCTTCATTACAGCACAGCCATGGGAGCAAACAAAGATGCTCTCCCGGTGGCTGCATGAAGAGGAAGAGAGGAGGTAGCTGACTGGGGGTGATGTGGGAGTAGAAGGTCAGATGGAGAGCTGATGGGGAAGAGGCTGGGGCTAGAGGGCTGATAGAGGGTGAGGGAAGAGCAAGGGCACTGGAATGGACTGACGGTGGTGGAGACTGGAGAGGACTGGGACTGAAAGAGGGCTAATGCTGGGAGGTGGGCTGAGCCTAGTAATGGGCTTATATTGGAGCTGTAGGGGGACTGGGGAGTAGAAATGGGCTGATACTGGAGCTGGAGATATAGAAATGGGTGATACTTGGGCTAGAGGAGGACTGGGGACTAGAAATGTGCTGATATTGAGACTGGAGGGGGACTGGTGAGTAGAAATGGGCTGATACTGGGGCTGGGGGTGCTGGGATATATAAATGGGCAGCTACTGGGACTTAGGGGGGACTGGGAATACAGAAATGGGCTGATACTGGGGCTTGGGGTAGGGACTGGAAATGAGCTTATGCTGGAGGGATGACTGGTGCTGGGAGGAGGCTAATTTTAGTGTTGGGGGGTCTGATACTAAAAAGAGGCTAATGCCAGCAAAAACTGGGGTCAGGATGTGAAAAAGGAAATGATGGGGAGTGAGAAGGAAGAGGAGGACAGATATTGTGGGGGCTGGGAAAGAAGTAAAGTCATAACCAGGGGAAAGTTGAGAGGGAGGGGTATAAAAAAAGAGATGGAGGGGTATAAGATCAGATGCTGCAGTAAGGACATGGAAAGGAAGGGTTAACATGTATTGGAGAATGAGGTAGATGGGTGGGCACTGGGGACGGGCTTAAATGGAGAATTTAAGACTGGGTGAGAAACAGAAGGAAGACCCTTAACATAAACTGGGTATTCGGCGTGTAAGTGGGGAATTAGGGTTTGGGTGGGATTATAAGTGAGGACTCAGGGACTGGGTAGGGTGGAAGAGTGGGGACCTGGGTTTACCTGGAGGGATATTTGGGAGTCTGGTGACTAAGAAATTGACCAGAGATTATGAAGGCAGTGGGGAAAAGGTGATTGGGTGAGGGGGTATCAGTAGGGTTGTTAGACCAAGTACAGAAATATGGGGAGGGGAAAAGGTTTGGAGGGCCTTGGAAGGTTTGAGGAGGGATTGGGGATGGTTAAAAAGACAGAGGGCTATGGAGTGGATGAGAGCCACAGGAAGGGACAGGTCTTCCTTGAAGGTGGTGAGAGAGAATAGAAATAGGGGAGGTGAAAGTGGGAATGGAAACATGGATTGGGGGAAGACATAAAGGGCCTAGAGGTGGAGAGAGGATATGTGCTAGGGAATGAGCTGGGGCTGATTAGGGGAAGAGAGGCAAAAGATGGTAGATAAAACTGGTGAAGAGTTGTATACAGAAGGAGGAGATGGGGACTAGAAAGTTGGTGAAAAGATGGGGACATAGGAATGAGACAGGCGGGGAATGGAAAGAGTATGGAGGTAAAGTTGAGAAATGGAAAGCTGGTTAGAAGGTGAAAAATGAAAAGAAGAAGACTGAAGATTAAAGGAGGGAGAGGGAGGAATGGAATGAATCTATAGTTAAAGTCAGCTGAGAGAAATAGAGAATAAAAGATAAAATGGAAGGACCAGTGTCAGAAAGAGATTTAGGGAAGGAAAAGACAAAGACAGGGAGTGTGAAGAAGCAGAAAATGGAAATGAGATCCTGGAAAAGGACATATAAGAAAATCAACAAGAGAAAGTGGATAAAAGACCAGGATTAGCCCAAATAGAAAAATAAAATGATCAGACAACAAAGGTGCAAAAGAGAAGCAGTTTTTAGAGAATGAAATGTCAGTTTTGAAAATGTGTATTTCTTATAGTTCAGAAGAGAAGGAAATGAATTTTTGTTTCTTTCTTCAGTGTTCCACAGCTCAGTGTCTGTTTTAGGGATTTTCCATTTCAATTCTGGTCAGCATATTTTTTTCGAATTTGTAGTTTTATTCTTTACTATGTGATGGTCTATGTTTTTCCATGTGCAGCTGAGGTGAGGGAATTTAACATGTTGGTTCTGTGTAGGAATCTGTAGTAGTTCAGCTTGTTTTTCCAACTGGGGGTTACTGGTGTTCTGGAATATTTGCAGTGCTAATTTTTCATAGGTAGGTTTGGTGCAGGTTGAGTTCTTCAACTTGGTTCTGGTGTTGAGTATCCATTTGCAGGGTTTGGTGTTATGACACACAGTGTTTGGCAGTGGAGAGAGTTGATGGTATTGTCACTGATGTTAGACCAGATTTTGAATGGAATCTTTTTTATATTTTGAATTGTAAAGTGAAAACTCTACTTCTGTTTTGCATCTGATAGGTGAGTTTTATTGATGAATCTGGGAGTGTCCCATATGAATGATTATGCCCTATCGGACAAATGAATAATTATGCCCTATTCAAAGGCAATTATGCATTCTCTGACAAATGCATGATTAGGCTAAGTGTCAAAATATAGAGATAATATTGGACTGTTTAAATTAATAAATGCCAAAGAAAGGAGCAGAGAGACCACGGCCACACAAAAAGGTCTTCTGTTAATACGCTTTATTGAAGACTCAATGGCCAATTTTTGGCAATTATGCCTGCATCAGGGGTCAACATATAGTTAAGTTGAACAATATAAAGTAATAAAACATCAAAATGAAAAACTGGGAACAAACAAATATGTAAAAACCTCCAGTCCTGGTCATGGCTCCGCCTCCACAGATCCCTTCCAGCCCTGGTCTGCCCAAAGTTCCACTTCGTTTTTTTTCTACAAATTAAGCTCTGGGCACTTCTGTTTGGAAATGGTTATGGTGCACTGATTCAATTTCAACTAAATAAAGATAAAAATATTTTGCTTTTATTTTTAGAGGGAGATGGGACTAAATCAAGTTTTGGATTATATGATCCAACTTTTGGAGAACGACTTTTGATCATTCCTAACATTCTGATTTTCATCCCAGTGCATTGTGGGGTTTATAGCTCTGTGTTTTCTATTTACAATCAGCCCTTCAAGTATCACAGTGCATCAGGAAGAAATGTAAAAAACTGAACCAGTGGAGTCGACTATGTGTCATATGCCTAAAGGGCCTGATTTTTGAAGGTATTTACATGGATAACTGCCCTAGTTACCCATGTAAATGCCTTTATCTGGAATTTTTGAAAGTTACCTACATGGGTATCGCTGCTGAATATCAACCCTATAGATTATTTCTCACCCGCTGACATTAAAACCATTTCACAGAGCGTATGATTTGAAAATGTTTGAAAAAGGTCAATTCTGGTTTGTTAAAATTCCATCATACAGCACTGGATAGCATTTCTAATTTCTCAGATCACAGATTCGACTGAAGATCAGGTCTCAACAACATGGTTTTCCAACTGGACATCACCCAGAAGAAAACGGCCTAAGTCTGTTGAAAGTAAAGACCTTTGTTTAACAATGCACAGATATCCTATCTGTCATCTAAATGAGAAAGGTAAAACAATATTCAGGAAGTATTTATTACTTTAATACAATATCTAATCTCAAATCACAAATCTAAACGTTGAATTTTTGAAAATGTTGCCTTGCAAATGGTACAAATTGTATAGGCTTCACTGGAATGGAATCACATCCAAGCCTTTTCCATTTGTTTATTGTGATCTACAGTTATGATCTAATAAACTTTATCCAAGGGAAAATCCTTACATTGTTATCTTTGATCTTTAATTGTGATTTTTGTTACCATTTCTAGTGCTGAGTATCTTGTGCCAGCCAAGTCTCCCATGTAATCACTCACAGTTGTGTCTTGGGTCAGCAAATTGCATGGGGAGCTGGTGTTTGTCATAAAACAGGAGCATAGGCTGCCAGCTGGCCTACATCCTTCCTGCAGAGATGAAGGGAAGAATAGTCTTGATACCACCAGAGGTTTGGATCCCCTTTTTCTTCCCTCCTGCCAGATTCCCCATGTATTCTACAAAGCCCTGGAATTTTTTCCCCTCTACAGGGCTTTCTTCCTTACTTTCCCCTATCAAGCTGGGAGCTCTTGAAGAGAGCTGTTGACTGATACTTTATGGATTTTTTCAAAACTGAACATATTTCAGTTTTGAGAGGAGGAGTAGCCTAGTTGTTGGAGGCAAGTTGCCTCGGGCTGGAGGGCCAGGGGTTCAAATCCCACTGGAGGACAGCAACCTTGGGCTGGAGGGACTGGGGTTTCTAGACCCACAGGCACTCCTTGTGGCCTTGGGCAAGCCACTTAACCCTCCGTTGCCTCGGGTACAAAAAACGTAGATTGTGAGCTCTTCGGGGACAAAGAAAATATATACCGTACCTGAATGTACACCGCTTTGACCCGGTGAAAAGTATATAAGCATTGCTAATAAATAAATAATTTCAGTGGAAGAGTAATGTGATTACTTCAGATGTTTAAAATCGCTTTCTGGCAGATGATGCAAAAGTAAGAAAATTGCTGCATCGGCCCTTCAGTTAAGTGCGTTGCCATTAGCGCAGAAAATAGTGCAGTGTTTGACCATAATTTTCTGCAGTTTTTGCCTTTATAAGGCAGACAGTTCCTGCCTGGTGCATCACAGGATGCATCGCACAGTGTCATCTGCTGCCATTTTCCAAGATGGTGGCATGGCGGCAGGAGTTTGCAGGCATCATTCCAGCCCCCCAACCCCCCAACAGTTTAGGTATGTGGGGGTATTAGGCTCTCCTACCAGGGATTCAGGGGATGGTGATAGAGGCTGCTGGGCTACCACGGAAGGTCTTTCTGAGGTTCGGGGGTTGGGGGGGTTAAGGGTCACTGAGCCACCAGGGAAAGCCTTTTGGGGGGCAGGAGGATGGAGGAGCCATTATGCCACCCATGATTGATAGTGTCGGTGTTTGAGGGAACTGCAATGGGGCAATAGTCATCTGAGGTTAAATGCACAAATTTCACCTCTAATGAACCTTTTGCTCCCTATTGTATCTTTACAAGTTCCAATGCTAAAAGAGTAGTAAAAAACTGCTCTAAGTTTCAATGCAGATTTTACATTGCGAGCAATTAAAATTCACTATTTTGCATGCAATTATCATGCCTACTGCACTCACAGTGGTTTTGCTGATGGTTTTCCTGTGCTGGCTTGCTTTCTGCATCAAGGAACTAGACTAGTGTGGGAAAATCTCTAGCAAAATGCTGCACTAGAACATAGCACAGTTTTGTGCATCAAGCTGTGAGTGAATTTGGAATTACAAGGCAGTAATTACAACAAGGAGTTTAGGTGCAAAATGATTTTTGATAAATTTTGAGAATAAAGTCTGGGTTCATTTGAATACTAAAATGTCATTTCCGTGTAGTTTTATAATTTCTTATTTGTTATTTTATTCAGTCCAGGAACTGGATTATTTAATTTGTGGATGGAGGATGGGACTACAGTTGCTGCATACCACCAGACTAAGAGCCTAATAATCCAATAAACCAATCTCTTAGTAAACCAAATACAATACCAACTAGGGTTTCACTCAGTTCTAACTGTCTATTAGCCTTAATTACACAAAGGGCAAGATGTAGGGCATATAGCTATGCTGAGATCTCCTTGCCCTATGTGTAATTAAGGCTAATAGATAGTTAGAATTGAGTGAAACCCTAGTTGGTATTGTATTTGGTTTACGAAGAGATTGGTTTATTGGACTACAGTTACTGCAGCCATAATCCTGTTGCCTGTATCAATACCAGTTGGGCAGTTAGCATTCAGCTTTTTTAAAATTCTACTTTTATCTGGCAAAATCTAAATGGTATAGTTATCACAAAATACAAAACATTGTAACATCATTTGCATCACTCCTGTAAAGCCCAAATCATTGTGACATCATTTTTGCAAACAGCAAGCATCAACTCTGACTGCCGGTGGTTTCTATACCCATGGATGGGTGTTAGAACTGTGGTTAGGAAAGGCCTAGGACTTACAAGTACTTGTTCTTGTATTAATACTCACTAGACTCAATTACAACAATACCGAAGGAATCACTACCCTGCTCCTTGCAACATCTCATCCAGCCGGTAAGCTCTCACCAGCACATAGAACAGAGCGCCTCATCTGACCGCCAACAAAATATCACAGCAGCCTACCCCACCGCAACAATGGCTCCACTAGCCATCTTCCTATCTCTCTACCTCACCTTGCTCCTCACTGCCACCACAGTTCTAACACCCATCCAAACATTCTTGCCTAACATCCCCCCACCTTCCAAAAAAACAAACCCAGACCCACACGCCACACCATACACATTAAAACACATGCACCCACAGCTATCTCACTCACACACAGATCCACAAATAGCACCTCACACGTGGTGCACCCTGCTAAACGCTAGATCAGCAAGAAACAAGACCCAACTAGTCATGGACCTTCTACTAGACAACAGTATAGACATTCTAAGTGTCACAGAATCCTGGTTCAGCGAGACTGATAATGTCCTGTTAAACCAACTGACACCACATGATTACAACATCTTCAGCTTACCAAGGACGCAGCGTTGAGGACGAGATGTATTTATCCTTGTTAAGAAAAACCTAAACTTCCGTACCCTCACCAAGACCTCCCACAAGGGAATGGATACAATAGCAATAACAAACGGCAACATAACCATCTTACTGGCCTACAGAGCACCCAGTGCCAGTCCTGAACAACTGAACACAGTACTAAAAGCAGCATGCAATCACAGATCACAAGCCAATTACCTCACTCTCCTTGGTGACCTCAACCTCTCCTGCACTACACCAAACAATGCAAAGGCCTTCCTGGATGCCATGGAAGCCCTATACTATACTCAACTTGTCAATCTACCCACTCATGACAAAGGAAACACCCTCGACTTGATCTTCCTATCACAGAGCACCATTCAAAATCACCCCACCTCACCCCCTACAACCGCTGATGTCCCCTGGTCCGATCACAAGGTAATCTCTTTCCTTTTAGCCCACACCAAACTAGACTGGAACCCACTCAGCACTAAACCTATCACTCGCAGGTTCCTAAACCTTGGAAAAAAAATAATTTCTGGAGAAAATATTTCCTGACCTCCATTTCACTCCTGAAGACCTCGACTCCCTCGTATGAGCCTGGAACAAAACCATATCCAACGTGGCAACAATGCCATCCAAACCCCGACTTCTTCAAAAAAGACACAAATCTGCAACATGATATACAACACAACTAAAAGCATGAAATACAGCCTCAGAATCATTAAGAGGAAATGGAGCACCTGACCATCTTGCCTCCTACAAATCTAAGCTCAAAAAAATATCAAACAGCCACTCTCCAAGCCAAAAAGGAATACTACACAAAGCTGATACAAAACCCAATCAACCACCCTTGTGAACTCTTCGAGATAGTCAGTCAAGTCCCTCACTAAAGCACATCCCAGCAAACAGAAAGAACAAATCTAACCTCACAAGAGATTGCAAACTACTTCAAAACCCTAACCTAACAATAACAGCACAAACACCCCTATGGATACACCAACTCAAGAATGGTCAAAACCCCAGCACACATGGAAAGCATTCTCAATAATTACACCCAAGTACCTAGAAGAAATAATCACCAGCATCAATACATCCACATCCCCTCTTGACCCATGTCCAGTCAGCTGGATCAAGATTGCCAGACAATAACTCACACCAACAATCCACAGGATCACCCGGCTTTATTTACAGCAAGGATATACAGTATACTACCTAAGCTTAAAATGGCCTCCATCCACCCTGTAAAAAAGGGAACTGCTAACAATATCAACCAACCAACATCCTACAGACCCATAGCTAGCCTTCCATTCATAGCTAAGATACTAGAAAAGATTGTACTCTGCTAGCTACAAGATCATAGACACACTCTCCACTTGATTGCCAGCAATATGGCTTTCAGCTCCACCACGGAGATGAATTCCTAATGACAGCACTACTGGACAAGTTGACAATAGGTACTGACAAACCGAACTCAGGATTCTTTCTCATTTTTCTCGACATCAAGGCAGCATTCAACTCAATACCTCATACCCTAATCATCAAGAGACTGCAAGCAATTGGACTAGCAGAAACCCTCCTGAGATATCCTGTCAAACCAACAACTTCAAGTAAAATCAGGCTCCACTAAGTCAACACCATACACCCAAAAACAAGGAGTTCTCCAAGGCTGAGCTCTCTCTGCACTAATATTCAACATCTTCAAGCAACCGATCTGCATTGTCATACAAGCATTCAATGTCCACTACCACATATATGCTGACGGCGTCATGATTTATGCAACCTCAACATCACGAACTTAGCAAACTGCTTCACCACCATCAGTGCATGGCTCACCACCCACAACATGACCATAAACCTCAACAAAACTGAAGCCCTATGTCACCAGAGACAACAGCTTCACTCCACCAGACACCATCAAATTAAACGCAACTTAACTTTGCGTAAAGCAAGATGTGCGATACCTACATGTCACACTCGATCAGTGCCTATCCTTCTCCACTCACATCAAAAACATCACCAAGAGTATGTGCTACAAACCCAAGACTGTACAACACCGTAAGCCTCTCCTCACACACCAAAACTTTTGCACGGTCCTCCAAATTCTTTCATCTTTCCACATCTGGACTACTGCAATCTCATCCTCCAAGTCCTACCAAAGACAACAATCCACTCACTCCAACTTGCCTTCAACACAGCAGGACGTACCCTCTGCAGTGCATGCAGAACTGAAGACATTACTCCCTTACTCAGCTACACTGGCTACCCATCATTGAACGCACAAAATTCAAATCCATCCTTACAATCTTCAAGGTCCTCAATGGCCTATCGTTCACTCACCTACAAACACTAATACATGAGACCAAAGACAGCTGCTCAAAACGAACTGGTTCCCAGAACACCCTAAGCACCCCAGCCCTCTTCACCAGATCCAGCACCACCACATCCAAGAGAGCCTTCTCTCTATGTGCACCCTGTCTCTGGAACTCAATCCCATGCAAACTCTGAGCCACAAAGGATCTACTAACATTCAGTAAAGCTCTCGACTCACCTATGTACGGACTACTTCAGAGATGACAGGACATAATCCCATCTCACAACACCCTCTTGTCCTCCCTACCCCTCCCCATTTCCTGAATCACCCTATTACCCCCAATTTCCCCTTCCTCCATAATTATCCTTGATCCCCCATTATAAGTTTTCTCCAAGTTTGTTACCCTGTTACATTGTATTGAGTTCCGTTTTGATGTAAACTTCTTTGACCATAGGATAAAGCGGTATAGAAAAGAGTTAAATCAATCATGTCATAAATCTTTTAGATTGCTAGCATTCACTTTTGTGAATTATGAGATTTTTCTCATGCTGGACTTCAACAGAGTTCTTAATTCAATCAAGGGATAGTGATCTGATTTATGTATTTTCCACAATATTCGTCATAAGTCTGAGATTGCCTCAATATCTAGTTTCCTTAAGTATTTTTTAATTAGTTATATGTTTAATCAATTGTACTTTAAATATATTTTCTAGCATCTCAGTGTTATGCATCCTTTTAAATGTTATAAGTGGTAATTAATGTGGCTCATTTACTATTGATATCTATTATAGACCAACATAACATCCGTCCTAAGCTAAGCTTTCCTGCACTGAACTGCCCAGACAGTGAAATACTGGGAGAGTCCCTCTGTGTCATCCTCTCATCTGATCATGAATGTTGGCCAGCAGTATTTGAAAGGCTAAGTGGCAGACTCCTTCCACAAACACTTCGACGGTTTATTTGGATTGAGAAACTTCTAAAATCTGAGAAAAAAACGAATAGGACTAGCATAAAAAGGTAATTTAATTCTCATGTCTCCCGCACTGGGAAAATTATCTTTTAAATCTGAGGCCTTGATATACTTGGATGATACATCACAAATGTAATATTCCATCCCCCACTAAACGCCGGACAGAGCTCCCCTCACGTACAGGCAAGTTATACAGGGAGCTCTGAGGGCGGAAGGGGTGGGCCGGAGGAGGAATGAGGGTGGGGAGTGGGCAGGAACCTGATCCTGGATATACAGGGCTGATTCTGAGGTTGGCCCAGTACATCCGGGGTCGGCAATCTAGATAGGGGACTTATTCCACCTCCGAGGTGGAATAAGTCCCCCTAGATGGCGCAAATGGAGGATGCCAGGCATGGAAAGTGAGGTGAGGGGGTGCAGGGGGTTCCCCGCAGCCCGACCCTGGCCACGGTAGTCCCTATCAGGGGTCGGGGTATGGGCAAAGAAATGTTTCGGGTCTACCGGTGATCGCAGCTCCTGCATGGAGTCATGGTGGCATGGCAACAGGATGCCATGCCACCACCGTTCCATGTGGGAGCCTGGCTGGGCTAGCCGGGTAAGTGTCAGGATGTCCAGGGTGCCTGAATCGAGGCATGTCCTGGACATCCTGGCCTTATGCCATGATTCTGCTCCTGCGGGGACATCTAGTGCCTGTAATGCATTCACTTGTTAAATATTCCAATTTTACTATGTAAATAGTTTTACTATTGTTTTATGTAACATGATTCGTTATCTGTAAATCGCCCCCGATCTCTGGAAGGGGCAGTATAGAAGAATTAAGTAAATAAATAAATAAATAGTGCATCCCCGGGAGCAGAATCGAGTGCATCCCTGGGCTGTCCGGATGGCCTGAGGATGCACATCTCAGATTTGGCCTCCACGTGTGGAAGTCCTATTTTAAAGGACTTACACATGCACTTTAGGCAGTCACTATTCTGTAAGTGATTGCTAACATCCTATTGTGTGTACTTTCACTTTGAATGCAGGAACACAGAGGGAGCAAGACCCTCGCACCAGCAAGCAGGAACACACAACAAGCGAGGGCCAGTAAGGGTCACAGGCAGGGCCGGATTTACCTTGAGTGAGGCCCTACGCCAACAAAAATTGTGGGCCCCCAGAAAAAATAAAAACGAGATCAACTTACCACTTTTACCAGTTACCAGTTTAGATGCGCCACTTTCATATTTTTTCATGACTATTGTAAGGGGGGACTGAGAGAGACTTAGAGCGGAGGACAGCGGATGGTGGTTTGAGGTTGAATGAGGAAAGAAATCAGGAGTAACATAAGTGGGTTTTTTAAAAACAGAAATGGCAATAGATGTATAGAATTGCCTGACATAAAGAGGCAATAGGGACAAAATCAGCATCGGAATTCAAGAAATACATTAAAAAATGTCTTATCCATCGGGGAAGAGTATCATTGAATGATCCGGCGGTACTACAGCAGCTACAGGAAACGGACCTGGCCGTCGCTGCTCCCCGGTACTCACTATGGCTTTGGTGTAACAGGCCACCGCCTCCTGGTACTTGCGGGTGACGAAGAGTCTGTTTCCGGGAAACAGTTTCCCTGCTCCTTTAACTCCTGAGCGCTAGTGCTCTTCTCCGGACTCCCGCCTCCCGCCTCCCCCACTCTCCTTTTCCTGTTTCCCCTTCATGCCAGGGCCCGGAGAAGCTCGCGGACGGCCCCGTTCAGCTAGGCCGCAGCAATTTCAACTCTCTCTAGAGAGCGAGGGATCCAGGCTCGCACAACCCCGCCTCGCACTCTGACTATAACTCTTGTTTGTGGGCCCTTGCCAGCTGTAGGCCCTATGCCACGGCGTACCTGGCGTATAGGTAAATCCGGCCCTGGTCACAGGTGCTTATTTATTTAAAAAAAAACAAACTACGCATTTCGGCAACAAGCCTTCCTCGGGGGTTACGCATGTAGGGCACCTTGTGAAAGAATAGTCTTTAAAAAGACACCATTCAGTCTGGAGCTCGAGGGCTGGCAGTTGTAGGGACCCAGCATGCTTGTATTGCATTGCAGCAAAAATTCATTTTAGCGAAAATACAAGCACGCTTGATGCACCTAGGAAAGAACAACCCAAACTATGGTTACACAATGCAAGGTTCCACATTGGGAACCACCACCCAGGAAAAAGATTTAGGCGTCATCGTGGATAACATGTTAAAACCCTCCGCCCAGTGTGCAGCGGCGGCCAAGAGAGCAAATATAATTCTAGATATCATAAGGAAAGGAATGGAAAATAAAACAAAGGATATTCTAATGCCTCTGTATCGTTCCATGGTGCGACCGCACCTTGAATATTGTGTGCAATTCTGGTCGCCGTGTCTTAAAAAGGATATAGCAGAGACTTCCGGTGGTAATGAGCTGAACGGACGTGTGGTGTTCAGCTCCAGGCTTTTTCCCCGAACAACGGCAAACTTATCCAGCAGAAGTGGGTCACTGTGTCTCAGTGAGGGGTGATCGAGAGCGCCGACAAGTGACTTCCTGAGTCTTGAGGGACCTAGATGGCTGCTAAAACACAGAGGAGGGAAAAGCCCCGAGCCTCAGAGACAAAGATGGCTGACAGGGCGCCACGGAGCCCAGCTGAGGATCATAACTCACTGATGGTGGCGGAGGTCAGTGCTGCAGTCGTACGAGCACTGGATGCCCGCTTCACCGAGTTGACGGAGCAAATACATGATGTAAACCAGAATATCTCAGAGTTTACCGGCCGTATGGAACAAGCAGAGACCAGAATTTCTGACTTGGAAGACACGCAGCACTCCTTGTCGGCGCGAGTACAGGCTCTGGAGTCTAAAGTTAAACAGCAGGCCGACAAGATGGAGGACCTAGAGAATCGCGGCAGACGGAAGAACCTCCGTTTCATAGGGATTGCAGAAAGCGTGACTGACAGTGCCCTACGCGGTTTTCTGCTAAAATGGTTTGAGGATAATCTGAGTGGCAAGGTGACTGGCCCTATTAAACTGGAACGAGTCCATCGCTTGGGCCCCAAGCGAGACCAGGACCGCCGGCCACGTGCTGTCATAGCACGCTTCCTTGACTTTAGTCAAAAAGAAGAAGTATTGCGAGCTGCTCGTGCCCGTCGGAGGCCGGCGGATGGTGCAGACCACATTCTGATCTTTCAAGATTACTCTCAGTTGGTCAGTCAACAGCAAAGGGCATTCACACCGATCTGCGCCCAACTGGTAAACCAAGGAGTACGCTTTTCTCTATTGTATCCGGCAAAGCTGCGTGTGGAACATCAGGGCCAGACTCAACTGCTGCTGACTCCCACAGATGCGCAGGCCTTTCTGGGTCGCTTGTCTGCAACATCAGACTCTGCTTCCTGAGGTTGCTGGCTCTCCTTTATAGGGACAATGTGGTGCGGCAACCTCTGATGACTGCGCGGGGCTTGGTGAGGGGCCCGGCGCGGCCTAACCTTGCTCATTGTATTGGGACTCTCTTCTCCTACTTTGTTCTGTTTTGTGCATAATTATAGTAGGTGGCCGGGCGGCGAACTTTCGGAGGGGGACTGTATGTCTATGAGATAATTCAGTGGGGGGCAGTAATATGTCTCTTTGTATTTCCCCTATGAATGTCACTCTGATAGTTGGCGGATGTCCAGTCGCCCAGTAATCTCAGTGTCGACCTCGGGGAAGTGTTCCCAGTGGCCCCCTACCTCCCTCCTCCTCTCCGGGACCACATCTAGGGCTTCCACGCATTGCACTGGTAGGCGTGGAAGCCTTGAGAATATCAACCTGCCTTCGCAGCAATGAAAGGCTTTTATTTTCTTTCTATCTTCCTACAGGTATAGCTGCCAGAGTGATTTATTTTGCAATTGGACATGGGAAACAGTAGGCAGGATCCTTGGTGGGACCTCTGGCTTGCTCCCCTCTAAAGAAGTCCTTGGCTCCCCAAGAGGGATTATTGGCCTGTCCTCCCCCCCCCTTTTTTTTTTTTGTTGTTGTTTGGGGGCACCTAAGGTTATGTTAACCTTGCTCAGGGGCTGGGGGGAGTAGAGACGCCCTTATTTACGATGCTCAGGAACTCTCTCACTCACTGGGTTGGATGCCTGCTCTAGAATTTTTAGAATGTGAGAGGATGAGTGCTGTCCGGCTTCTTGGAGATTTTAGTCTTGGGCCTTGTGAGGGGCGCCCTTGTTTTTTGTGCTCGGGGAACCGGTCCAACAGAATTTTCTTTTTTTTCTTCCACAGCCCGGGGAGTAGAAGTGGGGGGGGGGGGGGGGGGAGGGGCTCGTAGGATGAATGGTGTATGACTGCGGGTGAGTGCGTGGATGTGGGGGCTGGGTCCAGAGGAACATCTGGTGAGGGGGCTAAGTACTTAGGATGGGGATAGGAGGGTTCGGGGGCACTATTCCCGCTAGGCTGTGCGCGAGTGTCCGCGCACGCTCCTCGCTGAGCGAGCGCGCCTACTTTGCAGCGCAACGCACAGGGGTTGCGGCACTGACTCTGATAGAAAAACCACACAGAAGTCACAAAATGTACAGGTTATGATGGTAATTGCTAGAGATTCCCACTTCATTTCGTAATCATTTATTTTCCGTTGCTTTGATTGAAATCAGTGTGGGGTGCATGCGGTATTTTGACGTGTGGTTACATTTTCAAGTATATAACTGTGAGTGTTGTTGTGTGATGTACTGGTATTCATCCTTTCTTTAAAAGCTGCGCGCGGCTGGTGTTTTCTGTGCACGCAGCCTACAAACAAAAAATTTAGAGGGAACATAATTTGGGGTGGTACTAATGGGGGGAGAATTTTCATGAATAATACTATCAAAAATGTGAAGGATGGGGATTTAGAAATGAGGGGACGGCCTGAACTACCACGAGAGGAGGTTAGTCTATGATTAGACTGGGTGGAGCGGATAGCGGTGGGGAAGGGGGGGGGTTTGGAGGGGGGGGGGATTAGAGGGGGGTGGGTGGGGGGAGTTTGGGGAGAATCGTCGCAGTCTGCAGTCCCTACCCATATTGGGTTATTCTTTAGGCTAATGGATGAGGGGAGGCCCTGGGCTGGGGGGGTTCCCTCTACCTATAGGTGGCTTAGGTGGTTATTCGCGTCTGTAGTGGCCCTGAGACAGTAAAGATACACTGAAGGTATTTTCCTGGAATGTCTGTGGCTTAGGCACTCCCATCAAGAGATATAAAATATTGAAAGCATTGGCCAGGCATCGCTGTGACATTGCGCTACTCCAGGAAACTCATCAGACTGTGGAGGAACATGCCAAACTCTGTAGAGATTGGGTGGGTCAGGTTTGGGGGTCGCCCGCCTTGGGTAAGAAAGGAGGGGTGGCCATATTGGTTCATAAACGAGTGCGCTTTACGCTGTTGCGGCAGGTTGTAGACACACAGGGTAGATATTTGTTGTTACATGGCCTGCTGGAAGATCGGGAGATTATTTTAGGTAACCTATATGGCCCCAATACGCGTGACCCAGATTTTTTCAGTCGGTTAGTGGATAGGGTTGAACAACTTCCTGATGTGCCACTTCTTCTAGGTGGGGACTTTAATGGGGTCCTCGATGTGGATCTGGATACCTCGTCCGGCAGCGGCACTCGGGAACGGTGGTCCCTCGCTCGGCTGTTGCAGAGCCTTCAGACCCGGTTGGGGCTGGTAGACCCTTGGAGATTGTTACATCCCCTAGAAAAGGATTTCACTCATTCGTCTCGAGCGCATGGCACCAGTGCGCGTATTGATTATCTCTTGCTCTCCGCGAGCCAGTTCGCTGGTGTGGGGGACGCTCAGATAGGTCCGCTTGAAATTTCAGACCATGCTTCGATTTGGCTGGAGCTGCAGTGGGGGGGAGTGGCCGGTATCGCGTGCATATGGCGCTTTCCCATTGAATATTATAAGGATACCCAATTTCAGCAATTCTTGCGCCAACACTGGCAGGAATTTGAGGAGAATCACCAGGCTCATAGGGGGGATCCAGAGTTGGTGTGGGAAATGGCCAAGGTGGTCCTGTGGGGCGAGATAATCAGTTATGTAGCCCGAAAGCGGAAAATGCTGGCAGAACATATAATCCGCCTGGAGAAACAAGTCATGTGCGCCCGCCGGCTTAACGGGACTTCCCCCACGCCCCTTAATAGGAAGCGGCTGTGGGAGTTACAGGTTGCTTTGAACGAACTATTGCACCAGCGGGCTAAGAAGTCTTTAATGTATTATAAGTATAAGCTACATTGCTTTGGCGATAAACCTGGGACCCTGCTGGGAAGGTGTCTGAGGGGACCACGTGGCGGTCGGTTTGTGGCCGCTCTTCGTGACGAGCGGGGTAGACTCCAGAACAAGAAGGAGGCGATAAGTGAGGTATTTCGAAATTTTTTCAAACAACTATACACAGCGGAGGAGTCCTCACCCTCTAGGATGGAAACTTATCTGCAGGGCGTGGAGTTGCCGCAAGCCACGATGGAGCAGAGTGATCTATTGGGACGGCCCATAACGCTAGAGGAGGTACAACAGGTGGTCTTGTCTGCTAGCTGTTATAAAGCACCTGGGCCCGATGGATATGGGGCGGAATTTTATAAAATCCTTTCTGATTGGGTGGGCCCCTTGTTGGTGGAGACGTATCAGAGCCGAACGGAGAGGGGAACTATGAAATGGGGGGACAACCAGGCGTACATCACGCTGATCCCTAAACCGGGTAAGGACTTGTCCCAGGCGGCCTCGTATCGGCCGATTTCTCTGTTGAACTTCGACATGAAGATTCTGGCAAAAATTTTGGCTGACTGTTTAGCAGTTGTACTGGGGGACTTAGTACACGCATCCCAGGTGGGTTTCATTAAGGGCCGTTACGCGGTTCGCAACCTGCGTCGAATCTTAGCATCCCTAGAGTGGGTACATGCGAGACAATTGCCGTCTTTGTTGGTGAGCTTTGACGCCGAAAAGGCGTTCGATAGGGTAAGCTGGCAGTATCTTCATGATTTGCTACCGCGTTATGGTTTGGGTCCTTCTTTTTGTAGGATGATGCGGAGTCTATATGAAGATCCGACAGCCCGGGTGTTTTGTAACGGGGTCCTTTCAGACCCTTTCTCATTGTATAGAGGAACTCGGCAGGGCTGCCCCTTATCCCCCTTACTCTTTGTTCTCACTTTGGACCCTCTCATTCGTAGAATCGAATCTGATAGGCAGATCTGTGGGGTGGATATCGGTTCACATGGTTTTAAGATCTCGGCGTTTGCAGATGATATGTTGGTGCACCTGTTGTCTCCCCGAGACTCTTTGTCACAGCTGATGAATGAGTTTGCAGAATATGGTAGGTTTGCGGGCCTGCGTATCAACTTTGACAAATCAGAGGCCTTAGATGTACGCGGCCAACTGCGGGGTGGGTGGAGCGGGTCCTTCCCATTAAGGTGGGCTGACATGTCCTTTGTTTATATTGGCATTGTCCTTACTAACCTCCCTAGGGAGTTGTACCGCACGAACTTGGAAAGAGTCTTATCTGGAGTACGAACCCAGCTACGGGCCTGGAACCCGCTACCATTGTCTCTTCTGGGACGGGTAGCCGCGATAAAGATGGTGATCCTGCCTCGTATCCTGTATTGGTTGCAGACGTTGCCCGTTTGGTTGTTGCGCCGCGACTTACGACGTTTGGAAAGGGAAATACAGGGATTTCTCTGGCGGGGAGCCAGGGCTCGCATATCGCTGAATCGTATGATTGGGTCTTGGCGTAGTGGCGGTATAGGTCTCCCCGACTTGTGGTTATATGCTTTGGCCTGCCAGGCACGCCATGTGGGCGATTGGTTGGGGGGAACGGATATTTACACACCTAGAGAGCTGGAGATGGCTGTCGTGGCCCCCCTGTCCTTGTTGGGGATCCTACACGTAGAGAGTGGTTTCTTGCCTAGTGAATTTCAGCAGCATGTTTTGATATGCGCCGCGCGGCGCACATGGCAGCAGTTGAATAGTTATTGGAAACGAGACTGGCGGGTCTCGAGTTGGCTGCCGTTGCGTGGTAATGTGCATTTTACCCCGGGCTCTGAAACTCGAGTCTTTCAGTCATGGGGAGTACAGGGATTGCGGAATATAGGCCATGTTGTGGATCTTACGGGTAAATGCAAAACTTTCTTGGAGTTGTGTGAGGAGTATGGGCTCTCCTCTCGTCAACACTTTGCCTACTTGCAATTGGCCCATTATGTGGCCTCGTTGTCTCGAGGGGAGCTTACTGCAGAGCGTTCTGCGCACATTTTGGAATTTTTTGATATTGACGGGGAGGCCCCGCCGTCGATAGCGCGGTTGAAATCCAGGTTAGCATGTTTTGGTGTTGGGCCGGACTATACCCGGGTGGAACAGGCATGGGCCCGAGAGATGGGACGTGAAATCTCCCCCGGGACTCTTTTGGGAGCCCTGAGGCGTATCACCATACTGGTGGAGGGGGCCCGCTGGCGGGAGGTACAATATAAAGCGTTGACCCGAGTCCATTTCTCCCCACAGCGGGCTTTGCGCAGTTGCATTACCCAGGATGGCTCCTGCCCTAGATGCTCGGCGCCCCTGGCAGATCTTACACATATGTGGTGGTCGTGTGGGCGTATTCGCTCCTACTGGTCTCGTATCCATCATTATCTTGTGGGGTTGTTACAACAATCCTTCCCCTGGACGGGATTGTTAGTCTTGCTGGATCAATTAAATCGGGCCTTACCGACAGGGAGGGGGGGGCGAATGCTGGTTCATAAGGCCTGTCTTGTGGGGAAGGGCCCGATCTTGCATAGATGGTGGGATGCCTCCCCACCCACTTTCCTGGAGTGGCGCAATAGTTTTCATCATTTAATGCTGACTGAACGATGGAGAGCCCGAGGCCAGTTAAAACGGTGGTCCACTTTTATGCTAATCTGGGAGCCTTATATTCAGAGCCTGGGGCCGTACTGTAGGAATGAAGTGCTTAATGTGGGCCTTTAGTGGTCCAAGTGGAACAAGGTAGTGGTGGGGGCTGCAGGCTGCGACGCGGTGGGGGTGGGTAGGGGGGGTTTCTTTCATTGTGTAGTATTATAGGAATAAATGCAAAAATGTATCTCTTATGGAAATGTTTACTACTGCCATGTAACGATATCTGACGTCCCCGTGGCGGGGATAAGAGTGCACCCTGCTCGGGGATTTGTTCTTTGTGGGCTGCTTGTTGATGGCTGTTATTTTTCTTTGCGGTTAATAAATAAAATTTATAAAAAAAAAAAAAGGATATAGCATTATTAGAAAAGGTACAGAGAAGAGCCACCAAAATGGTAAAGGGGATGGAAAGATACTCCTATGAAGAGAGGCTAAAAAGGTTAGGGCTCTTGAACCTGGAAAAGAGATGGCTAAGGGGAGATATTATAGAGGTCTATAAATTAATTAATGGAGTGGAACGGGTAAACGTAGATCAATTGTTTACATCATCAGAATATAAAAAGACTAGGGGACATGCAATGAAGCTACAGGGTAACCTATTTAAGACTAATAAGAGAAAATATTTTTTCACTCAACATTTAATCAAACTCTGGAATTTGTTACCGGAGGATGATGTAAAAGCTGTTAGTGTAGCTGCATTTAAAAAAGGTTTGGATAAGTTCCTAGAGGAAAGGTCCATAAACCATTATTAAAAGGGACATGGGATATCACTGCTTGACGCAATACAAGGATTGAGGAACCTGTGTCTTTTGAGGAAACTGCTTTGTACGTATGACCTAGATTGGCCACTGTTGGAAACAGGATACTGGGCTTGATGGACCTTGGTCTGACCCAGTATGGCATATCTTATGTTCTTATGATCTCAGTCCCTAAATAACTGTACCATCCTGGCCCCCTCCTCTGTCCCCCAAAACAATCAATGCATTAATTGAGCCAGAACAGGCTCCCTCCACACAGAAAGAAAAGAAAACTCATTACTGAAGAAGAATAACTAAAAATAAGCTGAGACCCATTTACTAAGCCAGATTAAAATTGAGCATTAGCTATACTTTCAACTTTATTTTACTAAAATTATTAAACCTGGATTTAATTAGGATGCCTTATTGCATTTGTGGGGCACAGTAATCTGTGATGCCATTCCGTCAGCACCAGCAGAGCAGAACAGGGGAGTGCTCCCTCGTACCTACAATATTACATTTGAAAACCACTAAGGGAAACTAGTGGGGGAACTGAACCTGCAGAAGCTGTTGGCTCACTTGGGAGTGATAAATGGTGGGTAAATCTGCTCCACAGGGTCCTTTTTCCTCACTCGGGTGTGAGGAGATCATTTCAACATGGCCACTTATTCACTTAGGCGTATGAGGAATCTGCCCGATGAAGAGTATTGGCCTGGCAGGATGTGCTATTTGACTTTAAGATGGTGAGATTGCAGCCCATATTGAACCTTGCACTGGCCAGAAGGCTAACGTAATTATTTAGCTACAGTTACTTAAGTACATTGATGAAATGTTTCTTGAAACATCCAAGCTCTTCGACGGAGGTGAAAATAGGATACTACAGAATGAAGAGAGTTGGACATGAATCAACAGAGCCTACAGAATCAAAATTCCATCTCCTCCAGCCCTCGAATTGAAGAACCAGGAAGTGGTAGAGTTGAAAGCATACCAGGAAAGGGAAGAATCAGAGCTCAAGCATCTCAAAGTTGCGGAATCAGTGACCACAAGGAAGCGAAGGGTAGTGGTACTTAGTAAGTCCCTTCTGAGGGGTACTGAGGCATCCATCTGCTGACCAGACTTGATGTCCAGAGAGATGTGTTGTCTGTCAGGTGCCAAGATCCAAGATTTTACAGAGAGTTAGCCATGATTCATCAAGTTTACTGCCTATTATCTGATGTTGCTCATCCATGTCAGCACAAATGATACTGCTAGGTATTTCTCCAAGCGTAACAAAAGTGACTTCTTGGTTCTGGGTGAAGCAGATATGTGCGCAGGTGGTATTCTCTTCAATCCTCCCTATTGAGGGTAAAGGCCGAGGTAGAGAAGCTTGCATCCTGGAGATGAATGCATGGCTGTGTGGATGGTGTCAACAAGACCTTTTTGGTTTCCTGGACCATGAGATGATTTTCCAAGGGCTGCAGAGCAGAGATGGCATCCACCTATCCAAGAAGAGTCATGGAGGCACATTCTGCTTTGTACATCTCAGGACAGTCCGGATGTACAGACATCTGGATGGCCGGGAAACGCAGCCAATTCTGCTCCCATGGGGGCTAGATGTCCCTGCAGGAGCAGAATTGCAGCACAGTAGCTGGATGACCGGAATGTGCCCCTATTGAGGACCCCTAGACTTCCAGCCACTTACTCAGCTAACTCAGCTCCTGAATGGAGCCGCTGTGCCATGGCATCCTGTCACCATGGCACTGTGGCTCCATTCAGGAGCCGCGATCCCCATCTGCCACTGAAATTCTCTTTTCCCTGCAGCCAGACCCCCAATCCAGTCTCCCATGGTCAGAGTCCAGCTGTGGAGAACTTACATCCCCCCCCCTCGCTTGTCTCTGCTGTCCACTGTCAAAAGCCCGCATCCGTACCCCATCTACATGGCCGACCCCGAACATTCATGGCCAACCTCAGAATAGGCCCTGTGCGTCTGGGGAGATGACCCGCCCTCATTCCACCCTTTCCCCGTTTAAGGCTCCTTGTACAACTCAGATGTACTTATGGGGAGCCTGTTTTACAGCAGCCACATTTGGATGAATTTCAAGGATGTACGTCCAGGCTGAACATACATCCCCGCTATTCATTGTTCAGAATTACCCCTAAAGTGTCTTCTGCAGCAGACTGGCTAACCTACTGAAGAGGGTTTTAAACTAGATTTGTTGGGGATGGGGATGGAAAGCCCCCAGGTAAGTGAAAGCCCTCAGATAAGTGAAAGCCCTCAGGTAAATAAAACATTAAATACCTCTGTAGAAATGGGTTAGAGGGGCAACATCTGGAAAGCGGTGTGCATAAATGCCTGTAGCATGGGAAATAAGATCCTAGATGTTGAGGCTTTAATGGAAGCAACTGACTTGGATTTAGTGGTGGTTACGGAAATATGGTTCTGGACAACCAAGACTGGAATGTAATTATACTGGGCTATACTTTATTCAGGAAGGACAGGGTAGGAAAAAGGGGAGGAGGAATGGCACTATATGTAAAAAATAACATTAAAGCTAAAGAATTACAGGGCCTAAAAGGGAGTGAGGAGGCACTGTGGGTTAAACTAGAAAGAGGGAAAGGAAAATCCATTTGCATTGGTGTGACATACAGATCTCCTTCACAGGGAGAAGAAGTGGACAGAGATTTAATAGAAGACATAAGCAGTATTGCTATGAAAGGCGAAGTGCTACTGATAGGTGATTTCAATATGCCAGCTGTTGATTGACAAATCCCTGCTGTGGTGTCATCTAGAAGCAAGGAGATGCTAGATTCTCTACAGGAAGAACTCTTCAGCCAACTGATAACAAACCCCCCACATGAAGGGGCCATACAGGATTTGGTGCTTACCAATGGGGAAGGTGTTATAGTGAGAGATCATCTCACATCCAGCAATCACCAGATGATATGGTTCAGTATTAGGACTAAGGCTGATAAAATTCATTCAAAAGTGAGGTTCCTAGAATTCAGGAAAGTTAATTTTGCCAAGATGGGACAATATCTCAGAGTGTCACTAGCAGGATGGGAACAGCTGGGGGATGTAGAAAAGCAATGGGCAAAACTGAAAGGGGATATCTTAGGGGCAGTAAACCTTTTTGATAGACAGGTAAATAAAAGGAAAAGGAGGCCACTATGATTCTCAAAAGAAGTAGCTGAAAAGGTGAAGATAGAAGGTGGCCTTCATAAAATACAAGAGATCACAGAGAGAGGAAGACAAGCATTAATATTAGGACACGTTTTGAGAAGTTAGGAAAGTAGTCAGGAAAGCAAAGATACAAAAAGAAGAAGAAAGAGCCAATGCAATAAAATGGGGGGGACGGGACAAAACATTTTTCAGATGTTAGCAAGAGGAGGAAGTGCAAAAGTGGTATTGTCAGACTAAAGGGTGAAAGGGAGGAATATGTAGAAGCCGATGAGGATAAAGCGGAATTTCTTAACAAATATTTTTGTTCTGTGATCACAGATGAAGGGCCAGGAGCAGGACCTCAGAAAACACCCACATATAGGAACAGAAGTGAAGGGGATTTTGAACGCTTTTCAGAAGACTATGTTCACGAGGAACTGACTAAACTAAAAGTAGAAAAAGCGATGGGATACATCCGAGAATATTGAAGGAACTTGGGAATGTTTTAGCGGCTCCAATGACTGACCTTTCCAATATTTCTTTAGAGTCAAGAGTGGTCCAAGAGAACTGGAGAAAGGCACATGTGCTCCTTTTACACAAAAGCAGAAGTAAGGATGAGGTTGAGAACTACAGGCCAGTTAGTCTGACCTCTGTGGTGAGTAAATTAACAGAAATGCTGTTAAAACAGAGGATAGTGAGATTTCTGGAATCCATTAGATTCAAGGATCCAATGCAGCATGGGTTTACCAGAGGCAAGTCTTGTCAAACAAATCTAATTGATTTCTTTGACTGGGTGACCAGAGAGTTGGACTGAGGAAGAACCCTAGATGTGGTATACTTAGATTTCAGTAAAGCCTTTGACACCGTTCCGCACAAGCGACTTATAAATAAATTGAGCACCCAAAAGATGGACCCTAAAGTAACTGACTGGGTTAGAAATTGGTTGAGTGGGAGGTGACAAAGGGTACAGGTAAATGGAGCTCACTATGAGGAGAAGGATGTTACCAGTGGTGTGCCACTGAGATCTGTCCTTGGTCTGATTCTTTTTAATATCTTTGTTAGTGATATTGTGGAAGGGCTGTTGGGTAAAGTTTGCCTCTTTGCAGATAATACCAAAATCTGCAATAGAGTAATCACCTAGGAAGAAGTAGATAAGCTTGAAGAATGATCAATGATTTGGTAGCTGAGATTTAAAGCTAAAACATGCAGGGTCATGCATTTGGGCTGCAAAAATCCAAGGGAGCGGTACAGTGAAGGGGATGAAGTACTTCTCTCCATGAAAGAAAAGCGGGACCTGGGCATGATTGCTTCCGATGATCTTAAAGTGACTAAAAAGGTAGAAAAGATGATGGTGAAAGTCATGAAGGATACTTGGGTGCATAGGGAGAGGAATTGCCAGCAGAAAAAAGGGGGTGATAGTGCCTCTGTACAAGTCTCTGGTGCGGCCTCATTTGGAGTATTCTGTGGAATTCTGCAGACCACACCTTCAAAAGGATATAAATAGGATGGAGTTAGTGCTGAGGGTGGCTACTAAAATGGTTAGTGGTCTTTGATATAAAGTATATGAGGACAGACTTAAAGATCTTAATATGTATATATAGAGGAAAGGCGGGATGGAGGAAATATGATAAAGATATTTAAATATGAGGTCTGTCCAGAAAGAAACCAAACTTGCTAAAGAGGGCACCAGTGAGCCAACACAGCAGGCACATGATAATGGTTTAGCTTCCCGCTTGCTCGATCATGCCATGTAAATTTGTTATGGACTACATGCAGTCGAGTGAACTCTTCTCATGCGCCTTTTGCTATTTCTGAAACATGTCATAACAGTGACCTTTCAGAGTGGATTTCAACTTCAGGTATAAAAAGAAATCTACAGGGGCCAAATCTGGAGAATAGGGAGGCTGTGGGACTAGAGACATCTTGTGCTTCGCCAAAAATTCACAGATAAGGAACAATGAGTGATTGTGACACAGTTCGCTTTTTGCTCATCTTCCCAGAGACGTGAGACAATTTTTGCAGCAACACGATGCATCTGAAGTTTTTTAGTCATAATTGTGTGACACAAATTTTTATTGATGCCTATTTCTTCAGCAACTTAACGGACAGTTAGGCGACTATTTTCAAGAACCAAAGCATGCACTTTCGTAACATGATCATCGTCCATTGACGTGGAAGGCCGTTCAGTTTTGGGATCATCTTCAGTGGACGTACTGCCTGATTTGTAATGTCGATACCATTCATAACATTGTTTGCGGCTTAAACAATTCTCTCCATAAGCTTCCTGCAACATCTGAAAGGTCTCGGTAAAAGTCAGTTTCACACAGAATTTCACGCAAACGCGTTGCTCTTCAAGACCTTTCATATTTCAAGTTGAGAAAAATAGCAAAAGGCAAATGAGATGAGTTCACTCTACTGCATATAGTCCATAACGAATTCACGTGATGTGATCGAGTTAGTGGGAGGCTAAAGCTCAAGGTCACCACTACACATCACCATTATCGCTAATTGACTCTCTTGGCTCACTGGCACCTTCTTAGCAAGTTTGGTTTCTTTTTGGACAGACCTCGTATCTCCATGGCATAAATGCACAAGAAAAGAGCTTCTTTCAATTGAAAACAAACTCTGCAACAAAGGGACATAGGACGAGGGTGAAAGCGGATAGACTCAGGAGTAATATGTGGAAATATTTCTTTATGGAAAGAGTGGTAGATGCATGGAATAGTCTCCCAGTGAAAGTAGTAAAGACGAGGACAGTATCTGGATTCAAGAAAGCATGGGACAAACACAGAAGATCTCTAAAGAATAAAAGGAGACTATAGTATTTGATATGGAAGGGCAGACTAGATGGGCCCTATGGGGCATGCTATTCGAAGGGCAGTTACATGGTTTACGGCCCTTTAAATCATGTAACTGCCACTGAGAGAGATTTTCAACAGCACTAACAGTTAGTGCGGCTGAATAGCTGCAATTATCTCCCCTACACACCTCAATGCTAACCACTTAGCATCAGGGCATGTTGGGGGCATTCCAAGGAGGAGCCAAGGTGGCAACAAGCGATAATCGGTCAGCAGCGATATTGCATGCTGCCCAGTTAGTAACCTGTGCTGAAAAGATGTCAAAGAAAACCCTCGCCTATCTTTAAGGCGCAGGAGCTAACTGGATAGCATGCAACATTGCTGCTGCCCAGTTAGTTAATGCAGCTTCTGGCATGTGGCACAAACCCCAGATATTTATTTATTTAACACGTTTTGTATCCCGCTTTTTCCTTCAATCAAAGCGGTCTCAAAACAATACAAGGTTATACAAAGGTAAGGGATAAATGCACCACTTCATCATTACATCAAGGCAGTGGAAAATGGGAGTACATAACACAGAGAAAACATATGAAAACATAAAAACAGTACATACATTACAGTACAATTAAACTACAATAAACATACCGGTAAGCAAAACCAACCATAGAGCAGCCATTTCTTGGTCCCGCACGGTCCTACGCCTAAGGGCCACCCCAAAGGGCCCTCAGACGCTGGCCCAACAGAACAGAAGGAAGACTGAATGGTTTAGAAGTTCAAGATTAAACCTTGCATTTTTATAATTGAAGACACTGCTGAACGCTTTGGGCCCGATTCTGACATGGATGTCCCGGCCCTCTGTGCGCTCAGTCAGAACTGGATGCAGAGTGAGCTTGGATTCTGATCCCATGGAGCACGTCTAGCCCCGCGGGATAAGAATCGTGTCCAGGCCTGTATGTGCAGGCCAGGACCCCGATTCGGGTCGGCCTGCACATACAGGCCTTGCCCGGATAGCTCATTCAGGGCTTTTGAATGGAGCTGCGGCGCCATGGCTTCCATTTATCATGGCACCGTGGCTCCATTCAAAAAGCACGAACCACGTCTGTCGGACTGCAAGCTTCATTCCCCGTAGCCCGATCCCCGATCTGGCCAGGTCAGGCTGCAGGGAATCTCCTCTGTCCCTTCCCGCCTCTTTCCAGTCCCGGGCCTGCCATCCTCTGCCAACACTGGAATTGGCCCTGTATGTCTAGAGCCAACGACCGCCCACTGCCCACCCTAACGCCGCCCCTGATCTGTCCCTTTCCCGCCCCTGTCTAACTTCCCCATACAACGAGCAGGGAAGTTCGCCGGGTTTGGAAGGGGGCCCGAATAACGGGGATGGACGTCCCAACAGGATGCTATTTGTGCCTCGGAATGACCCGCTTTGGTGATGTGAACTACCTTTGTGGCTTTCTATGGTTTAGGGTCTTAGAAGGCTAATTGATTGATGTCATCTCGAACTGTAGAATGAAACCACTTGTTAATTAAAATTATTATATTATGTAGAAAGGAGTGATATCCCACAAGCAGTCCTGCATTTATAGCTGGCAGCTGGGATACATCTTGGCAATATGGACAGAAATAAATGGCCATTACTGTGAATTACTTTCTTTTTAGAAGTGTTGAGAAAGGAGTACGGGAAAAGTTTGGAAGAATGTTGGTACACAGGCTTGCAGAGTTAAAGATTAGAAGTGCTACTCGGTCACCAATTTCAGGTTTAATAGAAAATGCAGTGGTTGAGGTAAGTAACATGAGAGAGAATGTTCAGTAGTTACCTGTCTTTATCTCTTTTAGCTGACAATTCAGCATTTTCAACCAGATGGAACTTTCATCTTAGTGAGTGTCTATAGTCCTAGAAAAGTACCACCACATTTCTGATGATATATTAACTCCTTTGCACTTTTTTGTTTTGTTTCTAAATTTCCTTTTCTCCCCTTTTTCTTCTTATTTAATCCCCCTTTCACATACACCAGACGATGGGTCTCTTGCAGCATAGACACCTCACTTGCCTGACAGATTGGCAGGAAGTTTCTTTTGAGACTCCTGCTTACTTCTGACCTGTGGCTAGTAGAAGTTACCACAGCAGTTGTAGCCAACTGTCCTTCCTCCAGTGGCCTTAATGAGTCATCTCCATAACATGCTGGAGTCCTGCCATCCTCATATTTTTATTTTGTACAGACTGCCTACAGTGTTGATTTACAACAGTCTGATAAGAGTTCAGATGTAGGAGATATTTGCAAAGTGTATTAAACCAAAATCCTTTTTGATGCTCGTTAACTACTGCTTAAATTGGTACATTTTATTTTTCTATAGTGTTTTGAACTGATTATGTTTTTTTCTCTGCTAATCCAACAGGTATATGAGAAGACTCCTTGTATGCAACCTTTTGCCACAAATGAACACATGATTTTAGAGACCAGCAAAACTTTAAATGTTCTGTATGTTCACAGTGGCACATATAAACCGTATTTTATCCACTGGCTCTTTCCTCTGCAAATGGCATTAAAACAAAACTTGCCTACAGGTAAAACATTTATATATTTGGCTACCAAATTTGATATTCCACTTACAACCAAAGTTCTAAAGCAGATCACAATATTATGATGATAACACTAAAATTAAAGTAACTAAATATAAATAAAACAGTAAGATATAATACACATTAGAAAATCAATATGCAATCAAATTAAAATAAGAAGGCTCTAAGAACTTTGAAACTTTAAATAAGAAGACTTCGAATGAATCTCCAAAGGAAGTTCATTTCATAAAGCCGGAGTATTACTTTGGAACGTGCAATCTTTGGTGATTGATCTTACAGCTGGGAAAGTAGCGAACAATAACAATGCTTGTTCAGATGATTTCAACGCATGTGAAAGAACATAGGTATGTAACAATGCCCTAAGATAATATGGGAAAGCCTAATGAAGATATTTTGGGAGTAATTTTCTAACAGATCACCTAGGAAAGGAGAGTAAGAAGGTGTCTATTTTTAGCCTATTTTATAAAGACACATAGGCACTTACTGTATGTGTCTTTCTAAAATAGTAAGGGCAAACTGGTAGAAGTTGTGGCTAGGCTGAAGCTGCTAACATTTATAGCAGCTCGGAAGCTGTTATAAATGTACACATGTAAAATAAACATAGACACGTATTTTATAAATATGCGTACTTCACAACTCCACCCACACTGTGACCAAATTCTGCCTAGGAATATGCCTAGTGCATGCATTCTTGTTACCACTCATAATTCTATGTGGTACCCTATGGAATAATTTTATAAAAACTCTTTTAAGTGTGGGAAAAATTTATAAAATTACCCTTTTTATAGACAGAACAATAACCTTAAATTGCACTCCTTGTCATGGGAAGCTAATATAAATCTCTTAACAGAGATGTAATCATTCATTCACTTTCATTTTATTATTTTCTCTGCCATATTGGGTAGTAATCCAAGGCAACATAATTTTATTTTAGGCAGTTCTAAGTATAGTAATTACAATACTCACCAATGAGTGAGCTGTGGTCACAAGAGAGTCTAGTTACTAATGTGCGTTAACATAACACACATTAATTTATCATTAAAATGTGTTACTTACTAAACGTGTATTGATGATCAATTAACACACATTGACATTAGCGCACCTTAGTAATTAGACTTCCAGATCTTCCTGATCGTGTAACCAGTCTAGTCCCGGACCTCTGAGTTCCCTATCTCATCCAGCAGCTTGGAGACTGAGAAAACTCCTCCTTTTTATGATGTCACCGGTATATCCCTTCGGAATCCGCCTCCTGCCATCAGTTACCTCAGTCTCCAAGCAGCTGGATAGATAGGAGCCCGAAGCTCGGGCTCACTGGAGAAGCAATTAAGGCTATTTGATCTGTTTTTTCTCTTTTAGTGAGCTAGGAAAGGAAATTAGTTCCTCTTGGATTTTTTCTCTTCACTGTGCCTTTAAATTTGCTGCAGGCTCCTCTCCCTCTTCCTTTCTCAACCCCCCCCCCCCCTTACCGGCGAATAGTTCAACTGCTTAGCCTGTGTGGGAGAGGGGTGATAGCCGGTTCAGGTGGCTGCTGCCAGTACAGTCGGTTTCCTGGTCGGGGGGACAGCTCCGGTGAAAAACAGCCTTGCCAGCGCCACACAGAAGTTTGCCTGTCCGTGCACTGGCAGGCTCGGGACCACCGCACTCAGTCAATCGTTCGTGCGGTTGTGTTCCCGGTGGCAGCAGTCTCTCCCTCTGTCCGGCGAACCGCAAGCCCGGTGAGTCTACTGCTGGTCGTTGAGCTGTCATCTTTATTTACCGGAGGGATTTTCTCTCACGGAGCGCTGTGTGCTTGGCGCGCTTTTGCAGTGCGGCGGGCCTAGCCGCGTGGCAGTCACGCACGGGAACGCCGCTGACCGGGGGGATATTTCTTCTCCCGGTGAGGGTCGCTTGCCTCAGGCCTTGTTTCTTTTCGTTTTTCCCTACCAGGGGGTTATTTTATTTCTTTCTTTGCTCCTTTAAGTGAGACTTGTAAAAAAAAAAAAAAAAAAAGAACCAACAGTGCTAGGCCGCGCGGCCCGCAGCACAGTAAGGGATCTTTGACCTTTTCTCTGCCTGTATTTTAGTTCTCAGGGGCCATGCCATCTAAGCCACTGTGCTTGGTTTGTGGCATGAAAAAAGGCTCTGCGTCAGGAATTTGTAGGGCTTGTTCCAGGAAGACAGTGGACATGGATTCTGGGGAAGAGCAGAGTGCAGGACCGGGGGCAGAGTGTGAGTCCTTGGAACCCCAGGCTCAGGAGGGGATCCAGGGAGAGCCGGTGGCGGGGCCTTCTTCAGGGTCTCCCGCCCCTCTTCCTCAGACTTCTTTGCCAAAGGACTTGGCAGCAATTTTTTCTAAGGAATTTGTTGCCCTGCTCCAACAGACTTTCTTGACCCCTGTCCAGCCGGAGACGCTGCCTCCAGCTGCTCGTGGTGGGAAGAGATCGGCCCCTTCCCCGCTGGCAGAGGACTCTTTTTGCGGGGCCAAGAGGCCGCGTTCAGAGGGGTTATCTGCGGAGGCTTCTTTGGCCTCCGAGGGGCCCTTTCCAGAGGAGGAGACTCCCAGTGGGGAGGTAGAAGAGAACGAGCTTGGAGGAAGGCGAGCTCTCCGAGCGCGAGGAACAGGCTAGGGTGGTACGCGTCTTCAGGAAGGAAGAGCTACCGGCGCTCATTGTGGAGGCCTTAAAGGTCTTAAATATGCCTGCTCCGGGCCCTAGCGAGGACGAGACCCTGGAAGACTCTCTCTTGCAGGTTTTCCGAAAGACTCAGAGAGCGTTCCCGGTACATAGGGTGTTTCGGGAGATGATTCAGGAGGAGTGGAACCTGCCGGAGGCACCTCTGAAGGGTTCCAGGGTCATGGGCCATCTTTATCCCTTGCTGGATCAGGATATGGAGGTTTTTAAGTCCCCTAAATTTGATGCGGCCGTTTCAGCGGTCACCAAGAAGACCACTATCCTGGTGGAGGGTGCAGCGGCTCTCAAAGATTCCCAAGATAGGAAGTTGGATGTGTTGTTGCGTCAGGTGTTTGATGTGAATGCTCTCTCGTTGCAGGTGGCTATTTGCGGAGCATGGGTAGCTAGAGCCTGTCTTCAGTGGTCCCAGAGGCTGCAGAGCGATGCGGAGGTGGCTGAGTCTGCGGAAGCAGCCCGGTTGGAGTCAGGCGCGGCATACCTGGCGGACATTCAATATGATCTTATGCGTGGTCTGGCTAAGAGCATGGCGTCGGCCGTGGCAGCTCGGCGGTACTTGTGGCTGCGCAATTGGGCGGCGGATGGTTCGTCCAAGGCCAGATTGAGCAAGCTTCCCTTTAAAGGTCGCCTGTTGTTTGGGGAGGACCTAGAGAAATTGGTGAAGGACTTGGGAGTCCAAGGGGGGTAAGTTGCCCGAAGACAGGCCCAAGCAGAGCCGGCCGTTTTCGGCTGGCAGAGGTCAACAGCGTGATTTTCGCCGTTTTCGCTCCCAAAAATATAATTCCGGTCAGAGGGGACGTTTTTCCTCCCGTGGTCAGCCCTTCCGGGGATTTCGAGGGGCCGGTCGAGGGTTCGGTCCCTCATCCTCTTCATCCTTCACCGCCAAGAAACAATGAGATACGGGGGACCCGGGCGCCCTTGCTGCCGGTAGGAGGGCGGTTGCAGGAGTTTTATGCTGCCTGGGTCCGGGTCACATCTGATCAGTGGGTGCTACAGGTTATTCGAGAAGGGTACGCACTGGAGTTCCTTCGGCCGGTAAGGGAAGCGTTCGTTCTGTCCCCCGGCAGGTCGCCTGCCAAGCGGGCGGCGCTGTGGGAGACGGTCCAAAGGTTACTGCAGCTCAAGGCCATCGTCCCTGTCCCGGCGGACCAACTTGGCGGCGGTCGCTACTCCATTTATTTCGTCGTCCCCAAGAAGGATGGGGGGGTTCGACCGATTCTGGATCTCAAGGGAGTGAATCGTTGCCTTCGGATCTCCCATTTCCACATGGAGACGCTGCGATCCGTCGTGATGGCGGTCCAAAGGGGAGAATTCCTTACCTCTCTGGACTTGTCGGAAGCTTATCTCCATATCCCGATTTGTCAGGACCATCACAAGTTTCTCCGGTTCGCGGTTCCGTTCGGTCACTATCAGTTCCGAGCGTTGCCCTTCGGTCTGGCGACCGCCCCCCGCACCTTTACGAAAGTCATGGTGGTGGTCGCGGCGGCTCTACAGAAGGAAGGCATCTTAGTCCACCCGTATCTCGACGATTGGTTGATTCGTGCGAAGTCCCAGTCCGAGAGCGTGTCGGCCATGTCTCGGGTGGTGGCGTTTCTGGAGGAGCTCGGTTGGGTGGTCAATATGTCCAAGAGCCACTTGGTGCCCTCTCAGACCCTCGAATACCTGGGAGCTCGCTTCGATACGCGCTGTAATGGGGAAAAGATATCCTGTGATAGGAAAGCAGAGGAACCTATGAGTAATCGGGCTGTTTCTAGCAGGAAGGAAGATATCAGGACACCCAGTTGCCAAGAGCAACATAAACATTCCCAGCCACGAGGGAAGGAACCCTGCACAGCTGATAGGCATTCCCCAGCTCTTAGCTCTAATAGCTCTCACCTGGGAGGGGGAAGGGCTGGAGTAGAGCCTCAGCAAACGTATAAGGGACATTCATTAGAGAATAGTGGTAGCTGTAGGACGAGCAATAGCAGGAGCTGGAGAAGGAGTTCTGACTTTGGCTTTGGTAGCTCCGGTAACTCCAGAGAAAGCAGTGTGGAAGATTCAGTGAAACCAGTAACTGGAAGCAGGAGAGACGTGCTGAATGAGAACCAGCTGGATACTAAGTGCAAGCTGAGGTTTGAATCTGGGAAGCAACGTCTGCTTTGGGCTGGTAGGAAAACTGATGTGAATGACTTTGATTCTGAATGTGAAAGAGAAAGGCAGATAACAGCTGATAGTCTTAATTGGAGGAGAAAGGCTCAAAACCCTTTTAACCAAGCCTCCAAACATATACCTTATCGTGAAGGCATTTATAAGGAGAAAGTACCAGTCAGAATAACTGGAAAGCAATTACAGGCTTCAGGAAGGAAAGAATATACGGTGCAAGACATCTGTATGTTGGAAGAGGGTGCCAAACAGCCTAAGCATAGAGAAAAGCCTCTGAGGTTTAAACCCCGACTGAATGAAGCTGTGCATGGCTTTTCTCCTGCCTCAAACCCAGAAGGTGGCCTAATTAACCAAGGTAAAGCTGCTTACAAGTCTTTTTCACCTAGAAGTTATAAAGGACATAAGTCTTATTGGAATTGTATGCCAAGATTTGGTGACTCTGACCCTTACCTGCTGGAGGAAATAGTAGGGAGGTCAAGGGAGCTGGCAGAGGAGAATAATCTACCAACTCACTATAGGCAACAACCTTATGCAGATGATAGTCAGATTGAATCAATGATAATTGATCCGCCAGAGCCTGAATTATCTGACTACCAGATGGACTGTACATTGGCTATGATGAATGATAGGTTTTCATTGTGCTGAAGATATACCATTGTGGAAGTGAATTAACTGCCTGTTTAAAAGCACAAAACTTTACTTTATCCTTTTTGCCAGAGTATATGGCTTTTGTTCTTTTGTTACCTGTGTTATAATCCAAACCCCGGGAGGGGAAATAAAACCTTGATTTGACCTTACCACTCGGGTCTCAACTATCTTATTGCAAAGGAGCCCAACTACAATTCTTTCAATAAAAGGTCCCCCTGTAGCCCAACCAGTATACCACGCTGCTGGCTGAACAGGGTGTGACAGCGCGCAGGCCGGGTGTTTCTGACGGTGGATCGAGCGCGGCGTCTTCGGAAATTGGTGCGCCAGTTTCTTCAATATCAGGCGCCCTCGGCGTGGCATTACCTACAGCTGCTGGGTACGATGGCGGCAGTCATAGAGACGGTTCCGTGGGCGAGAGTTCACATGCGACCCTTGCAGAGGGTGTTACTTCGTCGCTGGTCTCATCAGCGGGATCCCCTCTCGCGGAAGTTGCCCTGTCCGGTAGAGGCGTGGAGGTCTCTTCGGTGGTGGTTGCGCCGCAAGTCGCTAGAGTGCGGCAGGCCTCTGGATCCTCCGAGATGGGTCCCGGTAATGATGGATGCCAGTCTGTCGGGCTGGGGCGCTCACTGCCAAGGCCGGTTCTCGCAGGGGCAGTGGACGGTCCAGGAGCAGGGCTGGTCCATCAACAGGCTGGAGTTGCGGGCGGTGACTCTAGCATTGCGATCTTTCTGCAGTCTACTGTACGGCAAGGCGGTTCGCGTGTTTTCCGACAATGCCACAGCGGTGTCCTATGTCAACAGGCAGGGCGGCACCAGCAGCGCGCTGCTCGAGGCCGAGGCCGGAGTCCTGTGCGATTGGGCGGAGGCGAATCTTCTGGATCTGTCCGCGGCACATGTTGCAGGGGTGGACAACGTGCAGGCCGACTTTCTCAGTCGCGTCCGCGTGGACCCAGGGGAATGGATCCTGCATCCCGAGATCTTCGAGATGATTGTGTGCAGGTGGGGTGTGCCGGTGATGGACCTCATGGCCATCTTCACGTCGGCGAAAGTCGGAAGGTTCTTCAGCAGAAGACGAGAAAGGATGTCCGAAGGCTTGGATGCTCTCACCCAGGAGTGGCTGGACGGGCATCTGCTGTATGTGTTCCCTCCGTGGGTCTTGATCGGAAGAGTGCTTCAGCGGATAGCGCGGTTCTGGGGTCGCATAATTCTCATAGCCCTGGATTGGCCTCGCAGACCTTGGTACGGAGATCTGATACGTTTGCTCGTGGCGCCTCCTTGGAAGCTCCCTCCTCGACCGGATCTGCTGGCGCAGGGGCCTCTACTCATGCCGCACGTGGATCTATTCTCGCTTACGGCCTGGCTCTTGAAAGGGCGAGGTTAACGGCTAGAGGTTACTCCTCGGCGGTCGTTGCTACTCTTTTGAAGTCTAGGAGGCATTCTACCTCCCTGGCTTATATCCGTATTTGGCGAATTTTTGAGGATTGGTGTGGCCGTAGGCACTGCGAGCCGTTCAAGGCCTCAGTTTCTCAGATCTTGGATTTCCTTCAGGACGGCTTGGACAAGGGGCTGGCAGCGGCGTCGTTGCGGGTGCAGGTGGCGGCGTTGTCCTGTTATAGAGGGAAGATAGGAGGTCAGGCGCTCGGGAGTCATCTGGATATTAAGCGTTTTCTGCGAGCTGGGTCGCTGCTGCGGCCTCCGGCCAGGCCCGTCGTTCCTAAGTGGCACTTGCCATGGGTTCTGGACGTGCTAGAGCTGGCCCCATTCGAACCATTGTCCCGAGCTTCTCTTAAGGACCTCACTTTGAAGGTGGTGTTTCTGGTTGCTATTTGTTTGGCTCGACGGGTCTCGGAGTTGCAGGCGCTCTCCTGCAAGGAGCCCTATCTATCGTTCTTTCCTTCAAAAGTGGTGTTGCGCACGGTGCCGGCCTTTCTTCCGAAAGTAGTTTCTCCTTTCCATGTGAATCAAGCAATTTCTTTGCTGGTCTTCTCGAGGGATGAGCAGGCGTCTGGTTCGAGGGCGCGACACCGTTTGGATGTACGTAGGGCGATAAAGAAGTACCTTCAGCGCACGGCTGGGTTTCGCAAGTCGGACAGGCTTTTTATCCTCTTCGCGGGTCCTAGAAAGGGAGAGGCGGCGTCGAAGGCGTCCATCGCGCGGTGGATTAAGGAGGCCATAGCGTCAGCCTACGTGTTGAAAGGTAGATCAGTACTGGAGGGGCTCCGAGCTCATTCTACTAGGGCGCAAGCTGCGTCTTGGGCGGAGGTGCACTTGGTTCCTCCGGTGGAGATTTGCAAGGTGGCGACTTGGTCGTCGCTGCATTCCTTTGTGAAGCATTACCGCCTAGATGTCCAGAAGGCAGATGAGACTTCTTTTGCCTCGGCAGTTCTGCAGGCGGGTCTTCCGGGGCCCTCCCAGGTTTAGGTTGCACTGCTCTGGTACATACTCAGAGGTCCGGGACTAGACTGGTTACACGATCAGGAAGGTGAAATTAGATTTACCTGCTAATTGTTGTTCCTGGAGTGTAGCCAGTCTAGTCCCATAACCCGCCCCTGTATTTTGTAACTCTAGATTGGGCTGAAGAGATGAGCTCGATCACAGGTAAGACTGTTTCATTTCCTAGACAGGCGGTTTGTAGTGGCAGGTACATTATTAAAAAAACAAAACAAAACATCAAGAGGGGGGCTTCCCTTCTGTTGACTTACTGTAGTGGGTCTCCTGGTGCGGGTCCTTCTTTCTGTGGAGGAGGAAGGTAGCCTGCGGCGTTTACAGTCACAGCCAAGTGCAGAACGGTTTCTGTTCTGCGGGGGGGGGGGGGGGAGGGGGGCTGTTACCCTTTGCTTAGGGGTTAGTTAGTTATGTTGTAAATAAGTGCTTCTCTTACTTGTGTCTCCGGTGAGTCTGCTTTGTCAATAGGTTACTGATGGCAGGAGGCGGATTCCGAAGGGATATACCGGTGACATCATAAAAAGGAGGAGTTTTCTCAGTCTCCAAGCTGCTGGATGAGATAGGGAACTCAGAGGTCCGGGACTAGACTGGCTACACTCCAGGAACAACAATTAGCAGGTAAGTCTAATTTCACCTTTTTTTCACCAAATAAGAACATTACTGCTGAAGTTGACAAAGAATAATAAATGGTGATTTAATGACATGAGACATATTATTATCCATACTCAGCTGACTGTCCATGTGTACTCATATTGAAGCCAGCACATGCTTGAGTGTTTTATTGAGACACTGGCAACTTTATGAAATGTCTGTAGGATCTTCTGTTGCCTGGTAACATATAGTTATTCTGTTTTATGTGGATCAAATGTAAGTTTATTAAACATCATCCATATCATAAGATTTTTCAAACAAGTATTCAATAACTGGAGAGCAGATGATTCATCTGAAATCATTCAGACATCAGTTAAATATTGCCTGCAAATATATATCATTCCATTACTAGACCTTGGACAAGAGAAGCCACTGGCATTGACTAGAAGTTAATGGGCGCAGAACTTCGCTCTAAGGTACTCCATAGTACTTAGGACTTCTTGATAGAACAACTTTCTCCCAAAATACTCTATGTACACGATCTGTCAATTATGATATAAACCTGGAATGGCTAATTTTCTTTGGTTTTAGGAGCCAGCCCAAAAACGTAGGAGCCAACAACTGATACCGTCTTCCCTCTCCCACTATCTCCACTGGAGCAGGGAGGTGGAGGAATCTCTTCTGAGGTTCACCGTGGCTTCTTTAGGGCCTGATTTACTGAGGCTGTTTCCTTATTCCATGTCTAAGAGAAAAGAAAGCTTAGTATATCAGGCACCTAAGCAGGCCACTGGCAGAAATGCACAGCCAGCAGCCACCCTTTTTCACCCATTCTCTCTCTTGCTCTCTCCCCTCCCACCCTGTCATCATCCAATCTCCTGTTCCTTATCCTCCCTCCAGTCTAGTCCCGAACCTCTGGGTTTAAGCACCTCCTCTCACAGCTTGGAGACTAAGCATGTTACTCTTTTGGTGACACCAGCATAAATAGTCCAGGGACCGCCTCCTTGCTCCAGTAATCTCAGTCACCAAGCAGCTGGAGGAGTTGTGAGCCTAGAGGTTCGGGGCTCACTAGAGGAATGATTAAGGAATAGTAATAGTTAGTTAGTTTGTGAGGTTTATTTAATTGATTGAAAAAAAAAAGAAGGGGGAATATCCCTTTAAATTTAAGAAGCAGTGTTCCCTCTGCCTGTATTTAAGGCTTTGGTAACGGATGAAGCTGCCCCCCCTGTCCCCTCTCCCTGAAAGCTGGTAATTACCTCGGGGACGAGTGCGGGAGTTGGTGCTGGGGCCTCCGGCTCCCGAACCCGTTGATTCGGTGAGGAGCCGTTGAGGTGCGGACAGGGCCGGCCCGTCCATTGAGCGAGAATGTTTTTTGCACAGGGCCCCGCGTTTCAGGGGGCCCCGCGCAAAAAACATTCTGATCCTAAAGTCAAATTAAAAAAAAAAAAAAAAGCTGTCTTCTCCCGCTGCCGGGGCCACCGCGGCAGAATCGAGTGTGCCGCGGGGCCCCCCCTGCCCAGCAGAGCCTGCCCTCCCCTGTATCCGCTCTCTCGTACAGCTGCCTGCAGTCTCACGCGCCGGCTTTCAGAGCGCGAGGGGAGAGTTTCTCCCTCGCTGCTCTGTTAAGCCCGCGGGGGCTGATGGGAAGTTCCCATCAGCCCCCGCGGGCTTAACAGAGCCGCAAAAGGGAAACTAGTCCCTTCGCGCTCTGAAAGCCGGCGCATGAGACTGCAGGCAGCTGTACGAGAGAGCGGATACAGGGGAGGGCAGGCTCTGCTGGGCAGGGTGGGGCCCCGCGGCACACTCGATTCTGCCGCGGCGGCCCCGGCAGCGGGAGAAGACAGCTTTAAAAAAAAAAAAAATTTGGCTGAGCTGGGCTGGGGGGGGGGGGTTAGGAGTGCCGATGGGCTGGCTGGGGGGGGGGTTTAGGAGTGCAGATGGGCTGGGTGGGGGGGGTTTAGGAGTGCCGATGGGCTGGGGGGGTTTAGGAGTGCCGTTGGGGTGGGGGGGGTGTTAGGAGTGCTGATGGGCTATGGTGGGCTGGGGGGGGTTAGGAGTGCTGATGGGCTATGGGGGGCTGGGGGGGGTTAGGAGTGCTGATGGGCTATGGGGGTCTGGGGGGGGTTAGGAGTGCTGATGGGCTATGGGGGACTGGGGGGGGGTTAGGAGTGCTGATGGGCTATGGGGGGCTATGGGGGTTAGGAGTGCTGATGGGCTGGGGGGTTAGGAGTGGTGATGGGTTATGGGGGGGCTGGGGGGGTTAGGAGTGGTGATGGGCTATGGGGAGGCTGGGGGGGGGTTAGGAGGTGTGATGGGCTGGGGGGTTAGGATTGTTTATGGGCGATGGGGGTGCTTGGGGAGTTAGGAGTTGTGATGGGCTATGGGGAGGCTGGGGGGGTTAGGAGTGGTGATGGGCTATGGGGGGGCTGGGGGGGTAGGAGTGGTGATGGGCTATGGGGGGGCTGGGGGGGTTAGGAGTGGTGATGGGCTATGGGGGAGCTGTCTTTATATGGGCTGATGGGATTAGGACTGGAAGTGGGTTGATGGGGGGTTAGGACTGCTAATGGGCTATGGGGGGTTGGGGGGGTTAGGAGTGGTGATGGGCTATGGGGGGGAGGGGGGGTTAGGAGTGGTGATGGGCTATGGGGGAGCTAAGTCTTTATATGGGCTGATGGGATTAGGACTGGAAGTGGGTTGATGGGGGGTTAGGACTGCTAATGGGCTATGGGGGGCTTAAACTAAAATTTGGGTGATGGGGGATTAGGATTGGAAATTGGCTATGGGGGGGTTAGGACTGATAATGGGCTATGGGGGGGCTAGGACAGGAAATGGGCTGATGGGGAGGGGTTAGGACTTGAGGTGGGCTGATGGGGTTAGGACTGGTAATGGGCTGTGGGCTGCTGGGGGGGGGTTAGGAGTGGTGATGGGCTATGGGGGGCTGGGGGGGTTAGGAGTGGTGATGGGCTATGGGGGGCTGGGGGGGTTAGGAGTGGTGATGGGCTATGGGGGAGTTAAGTCTTTATATGGGCTGGTGGGATTAGGACTGGGAGTGGGCTGATGGGGAGGTTAGGACTGGTAATGGGATATGGGGGGCTTAAACTGAAAATTGGGTGATGGGGATTAGGACGAAATGGGCTGATGGGGGGTTAACACTGGAGGTGGGCTGATGGGGTAATAGGCTGTGGGCTGATGGGGGGTTAGGACTGGTAATGGGCTATGGGGGGTTAGGACTGATAATGGGCTATGGGGGGGCTAGGACAGGAAATGGGCTGATGGGGAGGGGTTAGGACTTGAGGTGGGCTGATGGGGTTAGGACTGGTAATGGGCTGTGGGCTGCTGGGGGGGGTTAGGAGTGGTGATGGGCTATGGGGGGGCTGGGGGGGTTAGGAGTGGTGATGGGCTATGAGGGGGCTTGGGGGGGGTTAGGAGTGGTGATGGGCTATGGGGGGGCTGGGGGGGTTAGGAGTGGTGATGGGCTATGGGGGAGCTAAGTCTTTATATGGGCTGATGGGATTAGGACTGGAAGTGGGTTGATGGGGGGTTAGGACTGCTAATGGGCTATGGGGGGGAGGGGGGGGGTTAGGAGTGGTGATGGGATATGGGGGGGAGGGGGGTTAGGAGTGGTGATGGGCTATGGGGGAGCTAAGTCTTTATAGGGGCTGATGGGATTAGGACTGGAAGTGGGTTGATGGGGGGTTAGGACTGCTAATGGGCTATGGGGGGCTTAAACTAAAATTAGGGTGATGGGGGATTAGGATTGGAAATGGGCTGGTGGGATTAGGACTGGGAGTGGGCTGATGGGGAGGTTAGGACTGGTAATGGGGTATGGGGGGGCTTAAACTGAAAATTGGGTGATGGGGATTAGGACGAAATGGGCTGATGGGGGGGGTTAACACTGGAGGTGGGTTGATGGGGTTAGGACTGGTAATGGGCTGTGGGCTGTTGGGGGGGTTAGAACTGGTAATGGGCTATGGGGGGTTTAAGACTGGTAATGGGCTGTTGGCTGATGGGGGCTGTCTGGTAATGGGCTATGGGGGGGTTAGGACTGATAATGAGCTATGGGGGGGCTAGGACAGGAAATGGGCTGATGGGGAGGGGTTAAGACTTGAGGTGGGCTGATGGGGTTAGGACTAGTAATGGGCTGTGGGCTGATGGGGGGGTTAGGACTGGCAATGGGCTATGGGGGGCTGACTGGAAATGGGTTGATGGGGTTAGGACTGGAAGTGGGTTGATGGGGGGGCTAGGACTGGTATTGGGTTGGGGGTTGCTAGGACTGGAAATGGGCTGATGGGGGGCTAGGACTGGAAATGGGCTGATGCAGGGACTAGAAGGGAATGGATGCTGGGTGAGGCTGGAACTAGAAGGGAGCTGATGTTGGGGGAGGATTAGAATGGGATGGGGCTGGGAGAGTAAAATGGAGAGGGGAAAAAATATTTTGTGTGGGAGGGATAAAAAATCTACAATTGGCCGGGTATTGGGAGAGTAAGTGGGGATTGAGGATGGAGTGGTAAAATTTGAGTGGATGAAATAGGAATGAGGAAAGAGCAAAAGGAGAAAGATTAGTATGTTAAAGCAGATGTAGAGAGAGAGAATGGGAAAAAAAAACTAGAAGAGAGAAGAAAGGACAAATGGACAGCAGATGATGGAGAGTTAGCAGAAAACATGAAGAAACCAGAAGAAAGTGGCTGGAGCAATTGCAACAAAAAAAAAATGCACAAAAGGTAGAAAGATATCTCTTTATTTTGAATTTATTAACTGGAATATGAAAGCTCTGGGAAATGTGCATCATTAACGTCTGCGCTTTGGTACAAGAGGAAATTAATTTATAGTTTTATTTCTACAGTGTTGTACATTCCAAGTTTGGCTTTTGGGGTTCCCAGTTTAATTATTGCCTTCCTGTTTCTAAATTGTGATTCCTTGTTTGGTGGTCTATGTTCTGCATGTGTAACTGAGCTGAGGTATTCTGTTTATGTAATTCCTATTTGACATTGCCACTTGTTCTCTTTCCCCAGTAGGTCATGTATTGTTGTTCTCTGAAATGTATTGGTTTAATATTTGCAGTGTTGCCTTTTGATAGGTAGGGTATGGTGCTTTGTGAGTCCTGGTAGTGCTGTTAGGATACGGTGGGTTTCTATTGGTTCTAAATGGGCAGTGTTTGTAGTAGTTCCTAATGTGCCTGGCGGTTGGCACTGGATTATAGTAATGTAGAAATCTTTTAGTCTGTCTTTATCCATACACTCATTAAGAGGCATGTTTACTAAAAGTTAGTGTATGTTAGCATTATGCAAATATTTATGCAAATAAGGCCACTTATGCAAATGAGGCCCTGCACCGAGTCTCCGCACATGGCCCCGCACCCCCCTTGGGCCACCCCTGGGTGCGGAGGAGAGAGAGAGAGAGTTGGCGGCAAATGCTCTCTAGAAGCCATGGCGGTGATTGCTGTAGCGGAGGATGGCTCAAGCGGCGGCTCTCATTCCAACATGCAGCTCGATTTGGGAAGGGCTGTGAGCACGCATCCGGAAACTGAATTTTATTCAAAGTGGCGAAGAAGTCAGGTAGGAGAAGTGGAGGCTGCACAAAGCCTGTAAGGCAGTTCTCTGAGGTGACAACAGGCGTTTGAGTGCCGTCAGGCCCGGGCCAAGCGGTTTCAGCGTGGGAAAACCAGCCAGTGCTCTTATCTTCGGGTAGCAAAGTACCAGAGTAGTTGAGATTTCGGTAAACTCAGATTATATAGAGCCAGTGTTTGGGGCTGCGTTTCTGAATGGTGTGATTGAAAAAAAAAATTCTGTATTTATTTATCAGATAGGTAGCCAATAAAGGCGGATTACCTCAGATCATCATACCTTCTAGGCCGCAATGTGTATTGTGGGGGGCCAAAAGAGGGTCGGTCTCGGAGGCGGGCGTGTGTAAGGGCTGTACTCAGGAAGCCGTATTGGGGGAAAGAGCAGAGAACTCTGGAGGGAAAGATCAGAAAGGAGATGCTTCTGATGCTCCAGAGCCCTTGTCTCCCACCGCACCACTAGAACCTGCGCCGGGGCCTGCAGCCTGCGGAGAGAACCCAAGGAGTCAGAGCAGAAGCAGCCAGCAAAGGTTCCCCGAACTGATGCGGAGGCATCTGGCAACAGGACCTGGACTCCTGAGGCCTGTCTCTTCAAGGACTCCCTCTCTTCACAGACGCCAGACCCAGTGACCTCAATGTCTGCATCGAAGGCTGCACCTCCTGAGCGAGATACCAGGATGATGGCACTGGAGCGCAGTTTCATTGCCTTTCTCGCCATGCAGCAGGCATCAATACCCAACCCTGCCGGTGCATCTGCCAAGACCGCGGGGACTTTGTCATCTTCCCTGATCCTCAAGTTGATCCTTGTGAGCCCAAAGCCTCGATCCTCGGCAAGGGTCTCTGTCTCACTCCCACTCCTCACAGCTACCATAGGACACCGAGCCTCCGACCTGGGGCTTCTGCCCCTGGCCCAGTTGGCCACCGAGTCCTCCACCAACTACTCAGACGGGGAGTCCGAGGACGAGGTATCCCCAGAAACGCAGAAGCACCACAACCTTCCATCGGTCCTGTCTCCCCTGACATAGAGGCATCAATCCCTGCCTGAGGATACATCATTCCTTGAGTTATTCGGGACACGTCAAAGGCTTTGTTCTTCACCATGGAGTCGGAGGAAGACCCTTGCATGGAGGAGATAGAAAATCTCCAATACGAGGCCCCACTCAAGGAGGCTCTGATGGTCTCGGTTCCCACCATCCTCAAGCAGCTCCTACTTCGTATGTGAGACGCCGGCATCAGTACCCATAGTCAGCTGATGCCTCAACAGCATGTATAGAGTCCGACGAGGCCCCGGCTTCCAAAAGCCGCAACTACCACACAACTCTATGGTGGTGGAGTCGATTATGCGTCAGCAGAAAAGCCAAAAGACGCACTCCTCCATGCCCCTGGGCAGAGAATCTTGCGCCCTTAACACCCTGGGCTGCAAATGCTACCAGCGCTTGATGCTGGCCTGCCAGATCCAAGCCTACCAACTTTTTATCGGCATATACCTGCAGGACCTGACAAAGGAACTCGCAGGTTTCTTGGCAGGTCTTGAAGGGGATCACCTCCAGCAGTTCCAAACCCTCACAAAATGCATCAGGGATTGCTCGAAGTCCTGTCCTGAGTGGCCTAAAATGCCTTCGAGTCAAATGCGAGGGTAGCCGCCACAGGTATTGGTGCTCAATGCCAATCCTGGCTCCAGGTATTGGACCTCAAGCAGTGGGTCCAGGAGAAGCTCCTCGACATCCACTGCCTCGGTGAATATCTATTCGACAAGCCAATGGAGGAGAAGGCGGTGGAAATTGAGACCTGGTACCTCACGAGGACTCGGCTCTCCAGGAAGACCTCCATCCTTCCCAAAAAGAAACCACCAGGGAAGAGGCCCCCATTCCAGAGGAAGGGCCCATCCTACCAAGGCTACCCTCAATACCATGCTCCCCAGACCCAATAGCAGGGACACAAGAGCAAGGGACCAGGCCAAGGCTCTCGCAAACCCAAAGACTCTAAGCCCCAGACCCTGGCTCCTGCCCAGCTGGGGACGAGTATTTGACTCCCTGAGCATATCCTCTCCACCCCCTGGGGAGCAACTACCCACAGGGGGTTGTCTGGTGCATTTTGCCCATTGGTAGCCAGTCATTACCACCGACTCCTTTGCACTCCAAATAGTCAAAGAAGGATACCTCCTTCATTTGGACCAGACACCCACTCCTTTCTTCCCAGAAGATCCGTCTCAGATTTCCCTGCACCAGGCCCTGCTAATGCAGGAACTTGCAGGCCTCCTTATGGATGGAACTGTGGAACCAATATCCCATCACCTCAAGGGCAAGGGGTTCTAATCCCGGTACTTTCTGGTTGCAAAAAAGAACCAGAGGCCTAAGGCCTATCCTAGACTTGCAAAACCTGAACCAGTTCCTGGTGCGGGAGAGGTTCAAGATGCTCTCCCTTGGACTGGCTATGCTCCTTGGACCTAAAAGATGCTTATACCCACATCCTAATTCATCCCAGTCACAGGCAATACCTAAGATTTCATAGTCAGAGGCAACCACTACCAATACAGGGAACTACACTTCGGTTTGGTCTCCGCACCAAGAGTCTTCACCAACTGCCTGGCAGTGGTGGCAACCTACCTCAGTCTCCTAAGGGCCTTCGTCTTCCCCTATCTTGATGATTGGCTTGTAAAGGGAGTCACGGCCACTGAGGTGCAACAAGCCACAGCCCATACCATCAGCCCATACCATCAACATACAACCAGCAAATAGAAATAGAAGAACTAACAACTTGGGCACCCTGCAGGTCCCTAACGCAATACGAACTGTGAAAACAAGTACAAGTCGCAGAGCTTTCTCTTTCGCTGCGCCCACTATATGGAATCAGCTCCCTGTTGACCTGCGGCTAACCCAGGACATGAAAAGTTTCAGGAAAGAGTTAAAAACACACCTATTTAAATGCTATTACAACCAGCCATAAGTCACAAAATCCAGGAAAACGTAACAAAGGAAACTGATAAATACGTACATTGTAAATCCGCCTTGTGTAACCATGTATAGCCAAGTAAAATGAGATTTCCCCAATCTGTAAATATGTATTATATGTATTATATAAATGTAAATATGTTTACCCCCAAAACTTTAAATATGTGTGCCGTGACCCCCCAAGTCCTCTATGTATTTACTCCCCCACCCTGTCCTGATCGACTTCCCCAAAAGAAAAATCAAACCGCTACTGATCGCTGGAAGCAGCGGTATATAAATGTGTTCTAAATAAAATAAATAAATAAATCAGTGTCCTACAATACCTGGGGTTCATGATAAACTACACAAAGCCCCACCTCACTCCAACACAGGACCTGGAGTTCATAGGGGCACGACTGGACACTCTTCAGGCCAAGGCTTTTCTTCCCTTGGACAGGGCAGGTTGCCTCATGACTTTGACCACCGAGATGCAGCACCACCACACAGTGTCGGCATGCTCCATACTCCACCTGCTGGGCCACATGGCATCCACAGTCCATGTTATCTCCCACACCCGCCTCCACATGTGGGCAGCCCAGTGGTGCCTCCGCTCCCAGTGGACACAGGCCGGTTCTGGGACAGCGTTCTAGTGACCCACAAGCTGGCAGAGTCACTCAACTGGTGGCAGGTCACACAGCACCTGCAGGAGGGCATGCCCTTCAGCCCCTCGATCCCCAGAGGGTCCTTACCATGGATGCCTCCTTACTGGGCTGGGGTGCCCATTGCGAGGAACGCTACACACAGGGCAACTGGTCCCTAACAGAGAGCCAGCAGCAGATCAGTCTGCTGGAGCTCAGAGCCATTTCCCTGATGATCAGGGCCTTCCATCACCGTCTGCACCACCAGTTGGTGCTGGTCCAAACAGACAACCAGGTCGCGATATTTTACCTGAACAAGCAAGGGGGCACAGAGTCTCATCACCTCTGCCAGGAGGCAGTAGCCCTTTAAGAACATAAAAACATAAGAGATGCCATACTGGGTCAAACCAAGGTCCATCAAGCCCAGTATCCTGTTTTCAACAGTGGCAAATTTAGGTCACAAGTACCTAGCAGTTTCCCCAAAAGACACAGGTTCCACGCGATCAATCAAGGAATTCTCCTCAGAGTGGTGTACCTTCTGGGCCAGGACAATGCCCTAGCGGACAGACTGAGCAGGGTCCTCCAACTGCACGAATGGAGACTAGATCCCAAGGTGGCACAATGGTTCTTCTGACTCTGGGGCACCCCAAGACTGGATCTCTTTGCCAACCAACTAATGCTCAACTACCCCACTTCTGCTGTCATCAGCCACACCCATCATGGGTGGTGACAGACACCTTCATCCCATGGTCGGAGGGCCTTCTGTATGTCTTCCCGCCCATGCCACTAATTGCCCAGACCCTCTTCAAGGTCCTGCAGGACAAGGTTTCTCTGATTCTGGTAGCCCAGGCAGCCTTGGTTCCTTCTGCTGCTCCTCCTCTCGATGGAGCCCCTGGTCCCTCTGGGGAATGCCCCGGGATTACTGACTCAGGAGGGGTCCCTCCTCCACCCCAACCTGGGGTTTCTGACGTTAACAGCATGGCTGCTGAATGGATATCCTTGGCCCCCTTCAGCCTCCCAAAAGAGGTGGAGGAGGTCCTCTGGCCTCTCGTAAGGACACCACAAGATGGGCCTACGCCTTCAAGTGGCGCAGATTCTCTGTGTGGTGCACAGAGCAGCGGACTGACCCATTCTCTTGCCACATGTACACGGTGCTGCAGTACTTGCTTCATCTCTTGCAAACTGGACTCAAGTCCAACTCCGTCAGAGTGCACCTCGATTTGCTTTCAGCACATCACCATTCTAATGAGGGTAAACCCCTCACTGCTCAATCCTTCATTACTTGGTTCATGGAAGGCCTCCTGCTCTCTAAGCCTCCCATCCGCCTACCCCCAGCAGAATGGGACCTCCAATGTGGTCTTGACACAGCTCATTAACCCACCATTTGAGCCTCTGGCTACCTGACACATGCGATACCTCTAATGGAAGGTCACCTTCTTGGTGGCGCTTGCCTCTGTGCGCAGTCAGTGAGCTTCAGGCCTTGGTGGCTGAGCCACCTTACACCTGGTTCTATAAGAACAGGGTCATGCTTCACACCCACCCTAAATTCCTTCTGAAGGTGGTGTCTGCCTTCCATCTCAACCAGGAGGTGGTGCTCTCCACCTTCTTTCCATGGCCCCACGCCGACAATGCATTGGCCATCCTTCATACTCTGGACTGCAAAACGGCTCTGTCTTTCTACCTGCAGCATACTTGGGGCCACCGCAAAGTCTCACAGCTTTTTGTTTCCCACGACCCCAGTCAACTGGGAGAGGCTGTTACCAAGTGGACCCTGTCTACCTGGGTGGTGGATTGCATCGCCTTCACCCACAGTCAGGCTGGGTTTTCATTGGAATGCCGGGTCATGACGCACAACATCAGGGCTATAGCAACCTTGGTTGCGAGCTTGGACTCTGTCCCTGTGACAGACATCTGCTGGGCCGCCACCTGGTCCTCAGTCCACACCTTTGCAGCTCACTACTGACTGGAGAGGGGTTCTCAATGGGAAAGTGCCTTTGGCCAGGCTGTACTCCGTAATCTCTTTGGGATCTAGGCAACTCCTACCTTCCGACCCTTCTGTGTTCAGGCTACCAGAGTGATGGTTCTCCCTGGGCACTGGGGTCCTTATTCTCTCCTCAGACTCGCTTGCAGCTGCTCACGGCTGAGCCATGTTTTCTACCGATTCTCGGTAGCCTGTAGCTAGGGAGTCCCATATGTGAGTACTTACTTTCTGCTTGTTCCTGGAGAAAGCATTGTTACTCACCTGTAACAGCTGTTCTCCAGGGACAGCAGGAATCAGTACTAACATAAGAACATAAGATATGCCATACTGGGTCAGATCAAGCCCAGTATCCTGTTTCCAACAGTGGCCAATCTAGGTCATACGTACCTAGCTGTTTCCCCAAAAGACACAGGTTCTGCAGTGCTTGTACTAGGTCAAGCATTGATATCCTGGGTCCCTTCTTAATAATGGTTTATGGACCTTTCCTCCAGGAACTTGTCCAAACCTTTTTTAAACCCAGCTACACTAACAGCCTTTACTACATCCTCCAGTAACAAATTCCAGAGTTTGATTACACGTTGAGTGAAAAAATATTTTCTTTTATTAGTCTTAGTTTACCCTGTAGCTTCATTGCATGTCCCCTAGTCTTCCTATATTCTGATAACGTAAACAGTCGATCTACGTTTACCCGTTCCACTCCGTTCATTAATTTATAGACTTCTATCATATCTCCCCTCAGCGGTCTCTTTTCCAGGTTAAAGAGCCCTAACCTTTTTAGCCTTTCTTCATAGGAGTATCCTTCCATCCCCTTTACCATTTTGGTGGCTCTTCTCTGAACCTTTTCTAATAACGCTATATCCTTTTTAAGATACGGCGACCAGAATTGCACACAATATTCAAGGTGCGGTCTCAACATGGAACGGTATAGAGGCATTATAATATCTTTTGTTTTATTTTCCATTCCTTTCCTTATGATACCTAGCATTCTATTTGCTCTCTTGGCTGCCGCTGCACACTGAGCCGAGGGTTTTAACATGTTATCCACAATGACACCTAAATCTTTTTCCTGGGTGGTGGTTCCTAATGTGGAACCTTGCATCTTGTAACCATAGTTTGGGTTGTTCTTCCCTAGGTGCATAACTTTGCACTTGTCCACATTAAATTTCATCTGCCATTTTGATGCCCAGTCTTCCAATTTATCAAGATCCTCTTGCAATTTTCCACAATCCTCTTGGGTTTTAACAACTTTAAATAGTTTTGTGTCATCTGCAAATTTGATAACCTCACTCATTATTCCACTTTCCAGGTCATTTATGAATATGTCAAAAAGCAGCGGACCAAGCACAGATCCCTGGGGTACACCACTATTCACCTTTCTCCATTGGGATAATTGGCCATTTAACCCAACCCTCTGCTTTCTATCTTTTAACCAGTTCCTGATCCACAGTAGTACACTGCCTCCTATCCCATGACTCTTTAGTTTTGCCAAAAGTCTCTGATGAGAGACCTTGTCAAAGGCTTTCTGAAAGTCCAGATACACTATATCAACCGACTCACCTTTGTCCACCTGTTTATTCACACTTTCAAAAAACCATAACAGATTAGTAAGACAAGATCTTCCTTGTCTAAAGCCATGTTGGCTGTCTCCCATTAGGCCATGACTATCTACATGCTGAGTAATTTTATTCTTTATGATGGTTTCTACCATTTTTCCCGGTACTGACGTGAGGCTCACCGGTCTGTAGTTTCTCAGATCACCCTCGAACTCTTTTTAAAAATTGGTGTTACATTGGCGATCCGCCAATCGTCAGGTATTAGAGATGATTTTAATGATAGTTCACAGATTACTAATAGCAGGTTTGCAATCTCATATTTCAGTTCTTTCAACACCCTTGGATGTATACCATCCGGCCCAGGTGATTTGCTACTCTTCAGTTTATCTAATAGTTGTAATACATCTTCCCGATGTATCGCTATTTCCTTCAATGCTTCCGCACCTTTAAATACCACTTCAGTCATGGGTAACATCCCTACATCTTCCTCAGTAAAGACCGAAGCAAAGAATTCATTCAGTCTCTCCGCTATCGCCTTGTCGCCTCTTAGTGCCCCTTTAACTCCTTCATCATCTAATGGTCCAACTGACTCTCTCACAGGTTTTTTGCTACGAATGTACTTGAAAAAAATCTTTCTTTCGCGTTTTTGCTTCCGCAGCAAGCTTCTTCTCAAATTCTCTCTTTGCCTTCTTTATCAATGCCTTGCATTTGACCTGCCAGTGCTTGTGCTGTTTCCAGGTTTCATTGTTTGGCCCTTTTTTCCATTTCCTGAAAGATGCTTTCTTGGCAACAACAGCCTCTCTGACCTCACCTTTAAACCATGCTGGCAGTTTTTTGGACTTCCTTCCACTTTTCTTAAAGCGTGGAATACAGCTGGTCTGGGCTTCCAAGATAGTATTTTTCAACAACACCCAAGCTTGATGTACGTCTTTAACCTTTGCAACTGCTCCTTTTAGTTTTTTCTTAACTATTTTCCTCATTTTATCATAGTCTCCCTTTCGAAAGTTAAAAGGTAGTACTGTGGATTTCCTTACTATCCCTCCTCCACTAATTAAATCAAATGCGATCATGCTATGATCACTATTTCCAAGTGGCCCTAACACCCTTATCTCTTGCACTAGATCTGGTGTCCCACTAAGGACTAGGTCTAATATGGCTTTCCCTCTAGTTGGTTCATGAACCAGCTGCTCCAAGAAGCAGTCATTTATTTCATCTAGGAACTTTATCTCCCTAGCATGTACTGCCGTGACATTGACCCAGTCGATACCGGGGTAATTGAAATCGCCCATTATTATTACCGCACTGTAACCTTTGTTAGCTTCCTTGATTTCTTTGAGCATTTCATCATCCATTTGTTCATTCTGGCCAGGCGGTCGATAGTACACCCCCACCGCCATCGCCTTCCCCTTTTTACATGGAATTTCAATCCATAGAGATTCTACAGCAAATTTTGTTTCCTGCAAAACTTTAATCCTTTCTGACTCAATGCCCTCTCTAACATAGAGCGCAACCCCTCCACCAATTTGATCAGCTCTATCATTATGATATAGTTTGTACCCAGGTATCAGTGTCCCATTGGTTGTCCTCCTTCCACCATGTCTCTGATATTCCAATCACATCTAACCTCTCATTTAGTGCTATATATTCTAACTCTCCCTTCTTATTTTTTAGACTTCTAGCATTTGCATACAAGCATTTTAGAGACTGTATTTTATTCATATTAATTTGGCTATTGGTAGACATGGGTAATTTGGGATCTTTAAGCTCTGTCTGCTCCATACTCGAGGGCATTTGGGCTACTTTACTCTTTTTTTGGAACCTCTGTGCTTTTGGTAGTATCCTTCAAGGATACATTCTTCCGAACCATCTGCTCTTGGGTGACTGTCGGCTTTCCCCTATTATCTAGTTTAAAAGCTGCTCTATCTCCTTTTTAAAGGTTAATGCCAGCAGCCTGGTTCCATCCCGGTTAAGGTGAAGCCCAACCCTTCGGAAGAGCCCCTCCTTTCCCCAGAATGTACCCCAGTTCCTAACAAATCCAAACCCCTCATCTCTGCACCATTGTCTCATCCACGCATTAAGACTCCGGAGCTCTGCCTGCCTTTTGGGTCCTGTACGTGGAACGGGAAGCATTTCGGAGAACGCTACCCTGGAAGTTCTGGATTTCAACTTCCTACTTAAAAGCCTAAATTTAGCCTCCAGAACCTCCCTACCACATTTTCCTATGTCATTGGTACCGACATGTACCAAGACAGCAGACTCCTTCCCAGCACTATCTAAGACCTTATCTAGGTGGCGCGTGAGGTCTGCTACCTTCGCACCAGGCAGGCATGATCTCCAGGAACAAGCAGGAATGAGTCTTCACACGTGGGAGACGTCGCCGACGGAGCCCGCACGGGAATGCTCCCCAGCATCCAATCAGAAAGCCTTTGGGAGCATCCCCCACGCCTGCGCGGTGGCTTCCTGCCCTTCCTACTGCCTCTCCCCAGTTTTTCGTTTTCCGCGGAGCAGGCAGGACGTCCCTCCTGCCACCGCAGAAATTTTTCCTTTTTTCTGTAGTCGCAGCTTTCCCGCCGACGGTGGCACCTCCGTGCCCCCCTTTTTCTTTCTTTCTTTTAATTATTTTTCATTTAATTTTCGTCGCCCCCTCCGGGCGCTGAGGACCAGGGCATGGAGCCTTCTTCCCCCCAGCCTCACGGTGGGGACTTAATTTTCCACGTGGACTCCAATGCCTGGTGCCTCTCCTGTTTGGGGCCTGACCCTTTTTTCCCAGATTCCCTGGGCTACAGTGTCGGGAGAAGACCCTCCCTCTTTTGGGTATCCCTCGACGACGTCTTCGCGCCCAAAGCACGGTCGTCGGGTTGTTCTTCTCTCCAGGATCAGGTAACCACACAACAGTCTGTTAAGACTAGCCGAGTCTTGAGGGGCGAGTCTCATGCGCGGCATGGCGATGGCTCCGGCCAACCCCTCAAGTCCTCCTTGGCTGATATACCCCGGCGGGAGTCCTCGGGCTCCAAAGCATTTACGGGGTTTCGGGATGTTCCTGAGGTTCGCTCCTCACAGAACATTCCTGAGCCATGCCCGAGGGAGGTACCCGCTTCGAGCGGTGCCGATTCCCCGGCATCGGCGTCGAGTGTTCCACTCTTCGCCAGGGATCGTCAGCTGGTGTCCTCGGCGCCTTCGGGGCCGATCGACTCGACCGGGTCTGACCTCCCTACATCCAAGCCATGCTCGGGCGTGGTAGCCGCTCCGGGCGGTACTGAGCCCCCGGCATCGGCGTCGGTGTCGAGCGCTCCGCTCCTCACCGAGGATCATCGGCTGATGTCCTCGGCGCCTCCGGGGCCGATCGACTCAGTCCAGCCTGGCGTTCCTCCATCCCTGCCACGTGCGTGGGCGGTACCCGCTTTGGGCGGTACCGACCCCTCGGCGTCGGTGTCAAGCGTTGCGCTCCTCACCGGGGATTCGCGGCTGCGGTCCTCTGCGCCTCCGGGGCCGACCGACTCGCGCCGGTATGGCATTCCTACGGGGGTGGTATCCGCTATGGGCGGTGCCGATCCATCGGCGTCGGTGTCGAGTGACCCGCTCCCCACCGGGGATCACCAGCCGCTGCCCTCGGCACCTCGGGGGCCGATCGACTCGACACTGTCTGACGGCCCTACGTTCAGGTCATGCGCGGAGGTAGTACCCGCTTCGAGGGCGCGGGCGTCGGTGGTTCCACCCCGTGCCGGGGATGATCATCTGGCCTCCCTCCCCTCAGGGCCGCTCGCTTCGACCCACGCCGGGTCGCCGGTATCCCAGCCCTGCGCAAGGGTGGTACCGGGTTTGAGCGGCGCCGCTCCGCCGGCGACGGCAGGGGCGTCGAGCACGAGGGACCGCCATCGACCTTCCCCGGGGACCTCGGGGTATGTCGGCCAGCGCACGGGCGACTCCCCGGCATCGACGCAGCCGTCGAGGGCCCCGCCCTTTCCTAGAGAAGGGGCCTCGGGGTCTTTGACCGCTTCGACCCAATCTGGGTCTGCGCCGCCCCGCAATGGTACCCCGACGTCGGCGCAGGGGCTTTGCACTCCCCCCCCCACAGGGACTCGTCATTGGGTGACCGGGGTCCCCTCGGGGACGGGCCGTATGCCCCGGAAGGATTTCTCTCCGGGTCGGATGGGTTCGAGAGGGAGCCCGGCACCGGGCAGTGCCCGCCGATCGACATCGGTGCTGGTGTCAGATGACCCCCTCTCCTCCGAGCACCGTCCTCGGGGCCCTTGATGCTCACGGCACTGGTCAGCGCGGTTCCGATCCGCGCTCCGGGATCTCCACCACCGGCGCGGTCACTCCCGCCGGGGGCCTCGAGGAAGGAGTCGATCTTCTCGCTCGGTTCGATGCCCAGCCTGGAGTCGTTGTCCAGCCTTGAAAGCCTGGCCACGGCACGTCTCGGGATCGGCCCCTGTCCTCTCCCGCAGAGCAGAGACCGCTGGCCCCTGCCCTCCGGCGGCCGCGGATTCGCTCCAGTCACGGGGGGAAGCGCCGCCCCCGGGTTCGGGGCCGAGGCCGGTTCCTGCGGCGCCGTCGGTGCCATCGACTTCTTCGATGCCTAGCTTGGAATCAATTCCAGGAGCCGACGACGCCATGTTGACTGCCCCGATCCGGGTCGGTTGGTCCCCTCCTCTGCCCAGCGGGCATCGGCCCGAGCGGCCTCTTAGTGCCCTGGCGGCCTCTCCCGCCATAACTGCTCCGGCAGAGCCGCCTTTTCAGGATTTCCTCCTTGACATGGCGGACTTGCTGGCCATCCCTATCCCGGACCCGAGCCCAGGCCCTGCGGAACTGGCAGCCGCGATGCTTCCTCTGCATCCCGCCCTGCAGGATCTCCTGCTGGGGGCTTCGCGGTCGCCTTTGAGGGTTCCGGCGCCGTCGACTGCGATGCAGGCTCTGTACCGGGTGCCTCCGTCCCCGGGGTTTCGGCAGCACCAGCTTCCACATCGGTCCATTGTGGTGGAATCGGCGCTGAGGAAGGCCGGAAGCAAGGAGAGGCATGCTTCTCGCCCTCCAGGCCGCGCCTCGAAGACGCTAGATACTCTAGGACGTCAAGCCTTCCAAACGTCTATGCTGGCGGCCAGAATTATTTCATATATATTTTATATGAGTCTGTCGCTTCGGGAGGTCACCGAGAGGTTATCTCGGTTATCCACCTTCGTATCTGCAACCAAGGCCTTTGAATATTCCCTGCTTCTTTATCATTGCAGGAATATCTCCGGGTTCCTTTCTCGTGCTTCGCTGGACTCCTTCCGGTCGGTCAGCAGAGCCTCTGCTGTTGCCATTAGAGCACGCCGCACGGCATGGTTGCAGGCATCCGAGTTGTGTAGACGGGCACAGCACATCCTGGGTAATTCTCCCTGCGACGGAGATCACCTCTTCAATAGCGAAGCCTTACATCAGGTCGCACAGTGCTTCGCTAACCTTCCCAGAGTTAGCAGCCAGCCTAGGGCCCGGCTTCCCCCCGGTGGTGGTAAACGCCCCTTCCCTAGGAAGAGGAAATGTCAGCCCTCCACCCACCCTCCAGGCGCGCCCAAGCAAGGGACCTCTCACCCCGGGTTGATGTCCCCGGGCCCGCACCAGGACTCTCATACTAAGCATTTTTAGGCTCAGGTGGGCGGCTGCCTGCACTTAACCTCCTTACCAGAAGTTTAGACTAGAGCTCTACTCTGGGGCTCGTCCAGTTGGAAAATGGTTCGGGGACTTATCTAGGGGTTCAGGTCTTCTCCTCCGTGGGAAAGGGAGACCACCTTACGCCGTGATCGCTATGGCCCACGGTCACCCTACTTACTCTTCGGTATGTCCCCGAACCCCTCTCAGCCAGTATCCTCTTGCTGATTGCTTCCGTACTGGAATTCTCCTCCAGCCGCTATAGTCCCCCTATACTCACCAGGGACTATACCCTCATGTCCCCCGATTGTGCGGGGGACAATTTCTACGCGCAGGTCCTGGGGACACATTAGGGCCTCCAACCCCTGAGGCATTCTACCGGACTGATGCTATCTTCCGTCCCCCGCGCTACCGCCCTCTTAGCTCGCCGATCTGCCCTTGCCCTCCGGGAAAGATCCCTCCCCTGACGGATCTTGCGGCCACCTCTCCAGGTGGACGTTCTGGGGATCAATGGCAGATCCGCCTTACCTGAGTGCTGCTCATGGAGGCAGGCCCCCGGCGTGCCTGCGTTAGTACCGGAGGGGGCGTCCCCATGTCCACCGGCTTAGATATACTAGATATCACCTGCTTGGCAGGCGCCTTTGGGGGATCCCCACAGTACCTGTGTTTACCGCCTTTTTCCCCCTATGGCCGGTACTCACCCCCCCCGGGGGTCCGGCCAGTCCGCCTGCCTATTCCCCGATCGGCCCGCGGACTGGTGGTACCCTACTGCTGTGAAGTCAACAGTCCCCTTTTTCAGTTAGGTCCTCCTCCCGGAGGTCCGGACCCTTGTCTCCCTATCTCTCGCTAGGGCAGACTTTGTACCCCTTCTGCTCCGGGGTACACCTCTACTCTTCTCCGGGATAGGCTCTCTAGTTCGGCCTGTCTTCCACTGTTGGTCCTCTGAGTTATGGACTCTACTCCTAAGGGAGTGCTCAGCTTGCCGTGAGCCCCCTGGAAGACCTGCCGTCCTTCTCCTGACCCAGCTGACGCCTGGATCCCATGGCCTTCCGGATTTGGAACTTCCTCCTCGCTGCGGTGAAGTTTCCTTGATGACCTCGCTACTGCGTCTACAGTGCCTTCATCACAGGACTACTTCCGACAACCCGGTGGGTAAGCAGTACAGGGTTCTAAACCATTAATTCATTAAAACTTAATGGCCGGTAAGCTCTGTATGGTACTAGGTCATTTACTCATTACATGCTTAATGATTCTCTTCATGCACCCCTCTGACTACTCCCGTAGCCTGGGGTTTTTTTTGCTGTATCCTAATGGTACCTGTTCTGCACTCTAAAGACTTGCCTCCGTAGTCTTTGGATTCGCTGTTCCTCTATTCAACTCCTGCCCTCCATCCCTCAGGGGATGCCGGAGATTCAGGCTGGGCAAATGCCATCCCGTCTGGGCTGTGCTTATGGGATCTCCCCGGGCATTCTAAGCTAGGGAGTCCCCACGTGTGAAGACTCATTCCTGCTTGTTCCTGGAGATAGCACAGTTACTTACCTGTAACAGGTGATCTCCGGAACAGCAGGAATTAGTCTTCACAACCCGCCCACCTCCCCTGGGAGTTGTATCTCTCTTTTTCTCTATTCCTTCCTCTCCTCTCCTTCCGGCTCAGCTATGAAACTCAACTGGGGAGAGGCAGTAGGAAGGGCGGGAAGCCACCGCGCAGGCGCGGGGGATGCTCCCAAAGGCTTTCTGATTGGATGCTGGGGAGCATTCCCGTGCGGGCTCCGTCGGCGACGTCTCCCACGTGTGAAGACTAATTCCTGCTGTTCCGGAGATCACCTGTTACAGGTAAGTAACTGTGCTTTACCAGGCGATCCTCACGTCCACCAGCCACCCTGCTATCTACAAGCCTAATGATCGAATCACCAACTATAACGGCTGTCCTAACCCTTCCCTTATGGTCACATGGCCCTGGAGAAACTTCCTCACAACACTCCCTTCTCCCTATGGAGTTGCTTTTCTTTTTTGCCATCTTCTTTTATCGGCTCTAGCTATGTCATCTGACTGAGTAAGAGGGCACCCTTGGGCGGGAAGGAGACCATGCATGCATGGTGGCATCTCCCAAAGGCTTTCTTTGAAAGCTGTGGAGATGCTTCCGCGAGGGCTCCGTCGGCGCTGATGTCACCATATGTGAGGACTGATTCCTGCAGTCCCAGGAGAACACCTGTTACAGGTGAGTAACTATGCTTTCCATAAAGAAATATTTCCACATATTACTCCTATGTCTCCTTGTAGCAGAGCTTGCTTTCAATTGAAGGGGGGATATAAGACAAGGGTGAAAGGGAATAGACTCGGGAGTAATAAGTGGAAATATTTCTTTACGGAAAGGGTGGTAGATGCATGGAATAGTCTTCCAGTGGAAGTGCTAGAGATGAGGACACAGTGTAACACAATGGCATGTTCCTCTTTACTCCACAGATCGGGAGCAGCAGCCATTATCGGAGGGAGTGAGCAGGAGCTCCTCCTCACCTCCATTCCCTGCCAATCAGCAGCCCTCCGCAGCCCTCTTCAACGGCTTTATAAACCGCCACTTCTGAGGCGCGCCGGCAGATCGGGAGCAGCAGCCATTATCGGAGGGAGTGAGCAGGAGCTCCTCCTCACCTCCATTCCCTGCCAATCAGCAGCCCTCCGCAGCCCTCTTCAACGGCTTTAAAAACCGCCACTTCTGAGGCACACCTGTGCCTGAGGGCCTCCCCAGAGGGCCCTTTGGCGTGGCCCTTAGGCGTTGGTCCGTGGCGTATGTTGCTGAGGGTTTCATTGATGACATGGACTAGTTTGACGTGCTTCAGTTTGGTGGTAATTTGCTGTTCCATGTTCCTCTCCTCTTATCTGTCTAACTGTCTCTGTCCTCTATTCTGTCCTATCATATAAATGGCGTTCTTTTCCTATTTCCTCAATTGATATGGTATTGTAAACCGCTCTAATGCCTCTGGCCTGAGGGGTATATCAAATTTAAATAAACATAATAAACATAAACACTTGCACATTTGTGCTGAACATCACAGAGCATGGTTGCACAGGAGAAATGCTGCACATGTCGAGGGAGAGGAGGATGTCAGGGAACAGAAAGGAAGAAGAGATGCTGCTGGCAATCTCTCTCAGCAGCTGTGCTCTTCATCCTCCTGTGGTGTGGGGGGCATACATAGGCATCTGTTTGCACATGCTTGTGCATGCGCAAACAAACAGCTGTGTATTTATTTATTTATTTATTTATCTATATTTTTCTATACCGCCCCTTCCAGCGATCAAGGGCGGTTTACAAGGAACATTTTAACAATTGTACACAGATGTATACATTTACATTGAACAATCAGATTCAACTATTTACAATGAACGGTTAAGTTTAACTATTTACATTGAACAAAACTTCAACTTCATGATGTATTAATAATATGTATTGTGATACCGCGGGCCCTCTGACGCAAGGAAAGAAAGTTTTAAATCTTGAAAAAAACAAGATTTACCTGCAATTACAAGAAGGGACACATAGAGGGAGCAGGAGAACAAGCCTGGAAGTGGAAGAACCACACCTCTATGGGCAGGACTCAGAAGCAGCTGCTCTGGATTTAAGCAGGAACAGAGCATTGCAAGAGAGGAAGCCAAGGCAGCCAGGGGGCAAGCCAGAGAGGCAGTCAAGGAGCAACCCAGAGGGGAAGCACAGGAGGAGGCAATGAGCTTGGCAGAGACCTTCACAGGAAGCGCAGGAAGCAGTGCCAAGGGAAGCTCCAGAAGCCGGAGTCAGAGACCGAGGTGAAGTCACTGACAAACCCAGAAGAGCTCAAGGAGTGAAAGCTACTGGGAGAGCAGGCCGAGCTGAAGGCCCAAGAGCAGGCCTAGAGGAAGGCCATACACAACTGCAAGAGGCAGTCATACAGAGGACAGCCAAGGAAGGAGAGGCTTATCCTTCTAACTGGAGAAGAAACCTTCAAGAGGAAAAAGGTACTTTTAAAAGTTTTTACAAAAGTAACTTGAAGGATGAAAGAAAGGTTCATAGCCTTAAGAGAGAGGATATAGCTGAGAGGGCGCGGCCCCTAACCAACTGCCACAGGGGTGGAGGTGGAAGACAGGCCCCTCAGCAGCAGCCTTACCTCAAAAGAATTATACCTCATTCTAAAACAGGAAAGATATCCTGGGATCGTTGGAAATTACCTGAAGCAAAAGACTTTCAGACTAGGCCTCAAGCCTTTCACAAGAAGCCTAGAGAGAAACAAAGGGCTAGCTTTTATCTGGATAATAAGGACTGTTTTAAACCAGAAATACCAGATAAGTTTTACAGGAAAAAGTTTAGTGCTGCCAGAGACTGGAAGAAGCAAACCTTTAATCCTGAAACAGCAGTAAGCCCAGGGAGTTATAATATACCTAAAAGCCGACGCCCCAAACTCCCAAGCCAGCACTGGGATACGGTATGGCATGCTTTTAGAAAACCAGGTTTTAACATCCCAGAGATCTCAGAGACCTCAGATTCGGACCCCGTAGAAATGGAATGGCTGCCAGGGGAATCTGAGGGTATTGAAGACATAGAACCAATGGAATGTGATTATTGCACAAGGAGATGTGTTTAAGTAAAAGGCAAACAAATCCCATGTATGCAAAGAATACTGGAAACCTTATGTTTTAAGTTGGTGACGGATAACCATGTTATTTTGAGTGTTTTTGCAGATTCACATTTTGATGCAACCAAAGTTTGTGTTCTGTTACTCATTACCTCATATTTTGAATTTCTTTATGCGCAAAGGTGAAATAAAAGCCTTTTCTTTACCCTACACTTGGCAAGAGTTACTTTTTAGGAAGTTGACCTTGAGGCTGACAATGAGGCCTGCTACCTCATTGACCCTCACAACAGGTCAACCCTGAAACCCTTTATTTCTTATGCGCTCCCCAGCCCCTGTGGAACCACTACGCCGCCACCAGAGGGGGCTGAGGGGGACAGTATGCACCAACTCGACAACAACAAAAATGAATCCTCAACAATAGATGCTATTGCTTATGTAAAACACATCTAACAAGGGATGCTGATAGCCATACAAACTCAAAGAAGCATAAGAACATTCTTTTACCTGCAGGGAGAGTGGACACACACATACATACAGACAGACAAATTTAATATTTAGAAGTATGATGTCCAGTTCTGGAGTTTTACAGGATTGTTGTGGGACGGATGATAATGATCACGGCTCTTAAGCTTAATTATCAAAATCTCAAGTGGAGGGGAGTAGGGCTGAAGGTTCACTTAAGGTGCCCAATACCCTTCCACCAGCGATGGGAACTGGGCATTTTCTGTTGTACTGTTGGGCCATTTTAAGTGGCATTAACTCCCTGATGGCTTGTGCCAGGAAGTGAATTATTTGACTTCTGTAAGGGAGTAAAGGCTTAGTTGTGGTGAGTGGCTTTTTAGATAGTGAGGAGGTGTGGGGTTTTCTTTTAATAGTCTGTAGTTCTGTATAGATTGTATTTTTGTTTGGATTGTATAAGTAGATGTGGTGGAATGTGGATAGTGGATTTATACAGGAATTGCATGTTTGATGTATATAAATCACCTTGAGTTCTCTGTAGAGGTGATCAATATATAAATAAATAAATTAAAAAAAAAACATTCATTGTGCTAAATTACACCATGAACTTCAAGTGCTTGGTATTTATATCACATAAAATATGACATGTAACATTAAAAGGCAAATGAGTAAATGATTAGATATAGCTCAAACCTTTATAATGCAAAGATGAATTTTGTCTTTCAGCTGAACATCCATATGAATTGGCTATGTACCTGCATTTCTTAATTCAATACTTGTTTCCATCGTGGCTGGAAATCTTTGCAATAGCAGAGCGGGTTATGAATCTTCTTGAAACGGAGGATGTTGAATTCTTTGCTCATCTTCAACAGAGTGTGAGAACAAATATCACATTTGACCTCAAAGTATGATCTTTTCCTTCATTAGATCAAATAGAATGTTTTATTGGGCCAAGAAATGAACTACCATCATGCTCTCCCACACCAACATATAGAAAGATCCTCCAGGGATTCGAATTTTAGTAAGAATCTATACATTCAAACATATTGCAAGAATTTTCTTGCATTCAGCATATGAGGTGTGACAAAAAAGAAACGAGACTGTCCCATAAATGTTTTATTACAAAATCTACAGAGAAATTATGCATTGTCCCCTTCAAAGTAATCCCCTCCAGAGTTAATGCACTTCTGCATTGGCTTCTGCCACGTACAGAAGCACTTGATAAAGTCCTCCTCCTTGAGGTCCTTCAGCTCCTTCATCACAGTTGCCTTGATCTCTTCTACAGAGGCGAAATGAGTTCCTTTGAGCACAGTTTTCAGCTTAGGGAAGAGCCAGAAGTTGCACAGTGTGAGATCTGGGAAATAAGGAGGGTGGTCGAGAGCTGTGATCTGTTTGTTGGCCAAGAACTGCCTCACACTGAGCGTGGTGTGTGCGGGTGCGTTGTCGTGGTGGAGCAGCCATGACTTGTCTCTCCACAGAGCCCGCCTGCTGCGTCAAACCCAGTCATGGAGGCGATTGAGGACCTTCTGGTAGAAGTGCTGGTTGACTGTCTGACCCTCAGGAACAAACTCATGATGGACCACTCCCTTCTGGTCAAAGAATGCGATCAGCATGACCTTGATCCTTGATTTGGACATGTGCACCTTCTTGGGTCTGGGTGACAGTCGAGTCTTCCACTGCAAGCTCTGTCTCTTGCTTTCAGGATCATACTGGAAGATCCAAGTCTCGTCTCCTGTGATGACTTGGCCAACGAACTCTGGATCTTCTCCAATCTTCTCTAGCAAGTCTGAACAAACATTGACCCGGTGCTCCTTCTGGTCATCCGATAAAAGCTTGGGCACCATCTTGGCGCACACCTTCCACATCCCCAGCTCCTGCACCAAGATGGTCCACACTGACTCCCTGTTCATGCTGAGCTCCTCAGCTATCATCCGCACTGTCAATATGCAATCACTCCGCACCAGCTGGTTCACTCTGTCAATGTTCTGAGCTGTCTTTGTCGTGGAAGGCCGTCCTGACTTGGGGTCATCCTATACCTCCTCGCGGCCAATCTTGAAGCGTTTGTGCTACTCGAAGACTTGCGGCCTTGACATTGCATCTTCTCCATAAGCCTTTTTGAGAAGTTGGAGACACTCAGTTGGGCCCTTCTCCAACTTAACCAGAAATTTCAAGTTGATTCTTTGCTCCATATTTCTGCCACCTCCAGTTGCGTGACAAAGTGATGGAGCAATGTGCTACAAAAAGACCTAAAAAAGAAAAACAGAGAGAGAGATGAAAAATATTATAGCAGAATAGTGGCGAGATGTTGCACAACACAGTGACATAAGCAGTTAGCCAATTGGCATTGAGTCATGGGCGTGGCTGCCACAGTCTCATTTCTTTTTTGTCACACCTCGTATATCAAGGCAATCTGTTCATGGAGGAGGTAATTTGTATAAAGTTTATCTCCAGGAACAAGCAGGAATGAGTCTTCACATATGGGTACGTCGGTACCGACGGAGCCTGCGCGGGAATTCTCCCCAGCGTCCAATCAGAAAGCTTTTGGGAGCATCCCTCAGCACCTGCGTGCTGCCTTCCCGCCTTTCCAACTGTCTCTCCTCAGTTTTCGTTTTTCCGCGGAGCCAGCAGGACGTCTTCCTGTCACCGCAGAAAATTTTTTCTTTAAATCTTTTACTTTTTGTTTTCTTGTGGTCGCGGCTGTTTCCCCGACTCCACCGGTACTACCGGTGGTTTTTTCTTTTCTTTTTCCTAAAACTCAGGGAGTTTTTTTTCCCTCTGTTTCTGTCTTGAATTTTTGGGCCTGTAAGGCCTCTCCATTATGGAGCCTTCTTCTCCTAAGAAGTGCCTTAACTGTGGAAATACAGTTTTCTTTTTAGACTCCAATAACTGGTGTCTAATCTGTTTGGGTCCTGACCCCTTTCCTCCAGAGCCATCAGGCTACAGTTTTATGAGAAGAGATTCTCCATTTCGAGTTTCCCGCGATACAGTTTTCCCTTCCAGTGTAAGGGCACCGACCATTTCTTCTCTACAGGATCAGGTAACCCACAAACAGTCTGTTAAGACTAGCCAATCCTTGGGTGGTAGGTCTCATGCCAAGCATGATGACGGCTCCAGCCTTGCCCTCAAGACCTCATTGGCTTTAAAACCCTGGCAGGAGTCTTCGGTCTCCAAAGCCTCTCAGGGGTTTCAGGTTGTTCCTGTGGCTCACCCCTCACAGAACATACCTGAGCCATGCCCAGTGGTGGCATCCGCTTCGAGCGGTACCGATACCCCGGCATCGGCACTGGTGTTGAGCGATCCACTCCTCACCAGGGATCGTCATCTGGCGTACTCGGTACCTTCGGGACCGATCGATACCCAGATTGACTTTCCAGTATCGGCAGTTCCGTCGATACGACCCCTGACGTCGGTACCCTCTAGACATGCATCGATAGATTCGCTTCCTTCGATGCTGAGTCTAGAATCGATATCTAGTCTGGAAGACTGGGTACCGACACGTCTCGGAACCGGCATTCACCGATTCCGGATGCCCGGTACCGAGGATAATCACCGAGACTTTTGAGTTACCTCGGTACCGTTTGAGCAGCCTCCAATGACTGTTTCGATGTCGGTATCGCCTTCGATTCCGGCTCAGCTACCGGTATTGGTGTCGATGCTGGTACCTACAGTAACATCGGGACCAGCTCCATTCATGCTTTTTTCACCAGGATCGCTCCTTTCTATACCTAGTTTGGAGTCGATACCTAGCATGGACGATACAGTACTAACTGTCTCAGGTCATAACCGCCAGTCCCAGTATCCATCCATTAGAGATCCTGTTTTGTACCGGACAAGTACATCCTCCGGTGCCCAGGCTAGTTCTTCGAGTTTAGCCTGTCCAGGGATTGTTCCCATTGGAGATCCTTCTTTTCAGAAATTTCTCCTTGACATGGCAACATTCCTGGCTATTCCTATCCCTGGCTATGATCCCACACAAGGCTCTTCTGGGGAAAAGGAAAATATAATGCTTCCTTTACATCATTCTTTACAGGATCTTCTTCTGAAAATATGGGAAACACCTTTAAGGGCTTCCTCACCTTCTACAGCAACTGCTCTTCTGTATCAGGTGCCCCCCTCTCCAGGGTTTCAAAAGACTCAACTTCCCCATCATTCCATTGTAGTGGAATCAGCAATGAGGAAGGTAAAAAGCAAGAAGAAGCATTCTTCTTTCCCGCCAGGTCGTGCATCTAGAACACTGGATGCCTTTGGACGTCAAACCTTCCAAACATCTATGCTGGCAACAAGGATTCTCTCATATATTTTTTATATGAGTCTATCCCTTCAGGAGGTCACAGAGAAATTATCTCTTTTGACTCCTTTTCTTTCAGAGCCCAAGGCTGCAGACTATTCCTTGCTTCTTAGTCATAGCCAAAATATCTCTAGGTTTCTTTCTCGTGCTTCCCTAGACTCCTTTGAGTCTGTTAGCAGAACCTCTGCTATAGCCATAGGAGCACGACGTAGAGCCTGGCTCCAAGCTTCAGACTTGAGCAGATGGGCACAACAAAGACTGGGTAACACTCCTTGTACTGGAGAAAATCTCTTCAATAAGGAGTCTTTGCGTCAGGTTGCTCATTGCTCCACTGACTTCCCTGTTTCTGAGGGCCATCCTAAACCTTCTCCTTCCCCAGCAGGTAAGAAATGCCCTACTAAACCTCCTTTTCCTAAAAGAAGAAGGTTTTATTCTTCTCCTGCCCATCATGCCGATGTTCCCAAACAAGGGAAACCTCGCCCTGGTCTGAAGAATCCAAACTCAAGCCAGGAAAATTAACCCTCAATAGGGTTCCAATTAATATGTTATAACCTACAGTTCACTTCTTCTCATTAGAAGTTTTTTCACTGTTTTTTTCATTTAAACCTCTACACTTGGATTCCTGTTTCCAGGACATCCACTTGCTCTTAGGTATGCTGAGCTGTCAGGATATTCATGTCATTGGGTCACAAGGTTTTCCTCCTCTTCCTACAATGAAGAGAGGTTTGCCAACTATCTCATGATAGTTTTTCTGTACCACCATGAATTTTTCCTTCTACAGACTTACCATATGGCAAGTCTCCCCTCAGCTCCTATTTTTTCTTTACCTTCTTTTCCAGGGTTCCCCTGTAAGAGTGGTACCATACCAATGGAAGGCTTTCTTAGCCTTTCCAGTCTTCCTTTCCATTCCAGTGTAGAGTTTTTTTCTCTTGAGTAAACCCCTTTTTCCTCATCTGGGCAGCTTGTCAGACAGGGACAGGATATTCTCCTCTTGTTCTGTCTGTTCTCTCTGTTAAAAACAGAAAGATCTCTCTGCTGTGCCATTCAGCAGCTGCCCATGCAGGAGCTTCAATGATTGGACTACTGGTACTTTTCTATAAGTTCCAGTATTGTCTTCCACTACTTTTTGTCTAGCCTTAGTAGTGCTTCCAAGATAGTGCTCATCTATCTTGGATAATCCTTATAACTTCTTTTCTGCCATCTCCAAATCCTTGGAGTTGGCAGCATAGTGAGCTGACAGCTGGTTGTCTCCAACAGCCAGTTTTATTTCCCAATTCTCCTGCATAATGCTCTCTGCAATCCTACAGAGAAGCTTTCCACTATGGGCCCTTGCTAGAGAGCATGAGGGTTTTTTCTCTGACTATCCTATATGGTTGAAAAAGGCTTCCTCAGTCACCTCCAATGACTGTGAGGGTTCTTTACACCCTTCTATTTCCTTTTCATAAAGGACATAAGCCTTTCCTACGTGACAGTCTAAAGAGTTACCAAATTCCTACAGGAAATATGCTCTTTTTCCTTGCAGCTTGTCCTCATGGTATCCTAATCCTTCATGGACAGCACATATTTAACTAAATAACGCATGATACCCCACCCCTTGTCCCTCAAGTGGGTCTACCTGGTGTCTCTTCCTATGCGTATTCTGTCCCTTCACCATGTTAGAGTTCTACTGGACTCAGTGAAGAAAACTCCATCTCTGACCACAATACCTCGGCTCTTTAGGTCTCTGGTCCATCAGTAGTGAGAGACAGGCAGAGAGTAATACAAAACACAATCACACACACACAAAGTGCTATTTTCTTTGAGCTCAGAGGGAAGACGGCAAGCAGTATATGGATGGGCATAATTCCACACCTGCCGAATTCAAAGTCCTCCTCCAAAAAGCTCTCTTTTTATTAGAGAAAAAGAGGAAGTTACAATCATTTATTATAACCATGAAATAACACAAGGTGTCGCCAAAGTTCTTTTTACAAAGTAAGATCTGATTACAGTATATTAGATGAAATTTATAATTACAAAAGTTGCAAAAATTATGTTGTGTCAGCAGGGACTTCCAGCTGACTGTACAATGAACTATGGTTGCACAGGTCATAGCCTATGTTCTTTTTGCTTGCGTTAAAACTGTTCCATCTATTTTAAAGACAGTTACACAGAACCCATGATCATGACATCCTATTCTATTTAAGAAAGTAGGTGAAAAGTCAAACTTCTAAACACATTTTGTATCAAGAAATTCATCCATCTTCAATTACATATTGGGGATTCTGGTATCCCTCGTATCTGTCCATCTCTACACTCAGGACTTGCTGTTTACAGACTAATATTATCCTCTGTTTTCTCGCAACCATCCTGGTTATTTTACTGGGTAGCATTCTACTCCATCTTAACCAGAGGGAATAGATTCTCTATATCTTCTCAAGTAGGTTCCACCTTCTTGTTATGAGATGAATCATTCCTCTTCACATCTTCCATGTGAAGATTCCTGTAGACATATCTCTTTCTGCTTAATTGCAGAAATTTCTCTTTAGACCTATATATATATTCATATATGTACATATGTCTATATGCTTTCTTTAGATGCATATGTCTGTCAGCCATGTGTGCATATGCTATACCCCCTGGATCTCGCCATAAACATATCTCTCTCTCTATATATATATGCCCCTATATATATATCTATATATATCTACACATATATATATGTGTGTGTATCTGTCGAGATACTTCCTTAGGTAGATATGTATTCACATACTTATCTCTCTGTCTGTACTCATAAAGGTGTTTTTTCCTTCCTATCTGTTCCAGACAGTGGGTTTTCACATGTTCATACTATTTCACAGTATGTTTCGGTTCTTATGCACACAACCACTGCTGTGGTACTGACAGCTTTTACCATAACCTTAGGTTCAGGTATCCCTGAAGCTCCCTATTCCTTTATCTTCCTACCTCTCGTCAGTTAGGAGAGACATGGGGGATCTTCAGTAGCTCTGAGGTTTCCAACTCCTCAGACATCTGTCCTTCCTTGGGATTACGGGGTTTTCTCCATACCCCTTCTTCCCTCAAGGACTAAGCCAGTTTTGTCCAACTCGGTCAGTCTTCCTCTTTTGCTCCTAACTATAATTAACTCTGTAGCCAAAAGAGTTTTCAGCTTTTTCCATAAAGCTTTCTACTAAAGACCTACCGTTTTTGTACTTCACCAGTTGAATCCTGGGGTCACCTGTCAGTTCCAGATTTTGACCTTCAACTCACTTCAGTGAGGTCATCTTGAACATTCCTCTACTGGATCCCCAGTAGATTCCATCAGCCTCTCTAATTCCTGCAATCCAGTAGGTGAGGTCCATATGGTGATTGTTCTTTTCAATATATTTCATGATGCTTATCATATATACAGGGACTCCTTGTCTGTAGTCCTATCTTAGGTCAGCTGTCTCCTACAGCTCCTCTCTTCTTCAACTCCTACCCTCCATCCTCGGGATGCCTGGGCATATGAGGTGGAGCATGTTTCAATCACCAACATGCTAGGGCTCCAGGCATCTTAGCTTGGGAGTCCCCATATGTGAAGACTCATTCCTGCTTGTTCCTGGAGATAGCACAGTTACTTACCTGTAACAGGTGATCTCTGGGAACAGCAGGAATAAGTCTTCACAACCCACCCATCTCCCCTAGGAGTTGTATCTCTCTATCTCTTTTCCTTTCCTCTTTCTTTTTTTTTTGTCTCAGCTATAAAACTCAACTGAGGAGAGACAGTTGGAAAGGCGGGAAGGCAGTACGCAGGCGCTGAGGGATGCTCCCAAAAGCTTTCTGATTGGATGCTGGGGAGCGTTCCCGCGCAGGCTCCGTCGGTACCGACGTACCCATATGTGAAGACTTATTCCTGCTGTTCCCAGAGATCACCTGTTACAGGTAAGTAACTGTACTTTCTCCTCAGGTAAAGCCTGTTTTATACACAGTAAAGGCTTTTATAAAATTGTGTGGTCACATATGTGCATTAAAAGTATGCACACAGAAAGAGTGTGCCTACTTTTATATAATCTTTACATAGGTATTCCCAGGGGTGTGGGTTGTGTAGCTGAGAAGGAGTTGTGAGGTACCCACATACTTTATACATGTGTATGTACAGGGGTAAATTTTATATAGGTTTTTCCATTGGTAAACTCTTTTTTTACACCTGGAAAAGGGCTTTTATGAAATTGCGTGACCACATGCATGCATACAAGTATGCATGATGACAAGAAGATGAGTGCGTTTATGTTACACTAGCATAGGAATTTTTTTTTTAAAATTTAGCAGTGCTTATATACCGCTTTTCACTGAGTCAAAGTGGTGTACATTTAGGTATGGTATATATTTCCCTTGTTGAAGGGTTCACAATCTACATTTTGTACGTGAGGCAATGGAGGGTTAAGTGGCTTGCCGAAGGCCACAAGGAGCACCTGTGGGACTAGAAACCCCAGTCCCTCCAGCAGGATTCGAACCCCTGGCCCAAGGCAACTTGCCTGAATCACTAGGACACTCCTTCCTCATGTGCACATGCAGGGATTGGGTGGAGCATGAGTGGAGTCCTGATATATGCATGAAGGGTCTGATATTCAAAGTGCTTAACATAATTAACAGAGCTGTTAACCATGTTAATCGTGGTGAATGGGATATTCAGTGGCACTAATACGTTTAGGGAAAAGGAGTGATGCTGGACACCTGGGGGGAGGGGGAAGGAAGGAAATGGGACATCCTGGACTATTGAGGGGGGAGCATGTTGGGTCAGAGCAAAGGCGCCGTCGATTGGTAACTGATCAGCAGCGATATTGAGCCACTGGATGGTTAGTGATATGTGGTGAAAGCCAGGCACAGGTAACCCTGGCCTAACTTTCACCACATATTGTAACTGGGCAGCAGATCAATATCACTGCTGCCCGGTTACCAATCAGCAAGAGTGGCTAACCCGAATATTCAGTGCTGGAGCCAGATATGACCCTGACATCAAATATCCGGGTTTAGTGTTCAACGCCGGCAGCTAGTCGCATTATGTGGTACCGAAAGCATTCCTGAGCAGACAGAAGGGAAAAAGGGCGAGCACTGCACCTTTAAAAGCCAGAGCAAGCCAGGTTTCCATGACAGCAGGAAGCTTTCAGAGAGAATGCAGCTCAGTCAGATTCATGACCTAAGAGCTGGAAGCAGCCCTAACGAGGTGCACCTGGATAGTCAGAAGGGCGTGCCTGAACAAGGAAGCCGTTTTAAACCAGCTTCAGGGCTAGTCTTTCAGAGCAGCACTGAGAATCAGGACGTACAAGAAGGCAGGGAAAAGCCTTTACAAGTGTCTATTCCACTTCAGCAAGGAAGGCAGCAACTGAGGGAGTCTTGGAACCCAACCCCAGGCAAGAAGGATTCTGGTGGGTCCATTACTGGTTACCTTGAAGCTAAACCTAAGCCGTTGTGGGAGCTTCCTGAAGACAGGGCAAAGCCATTTTCCTGTAGAGAGGAAGAGAGCTCCGAGCACAGACAAAGCAAGGTCAGCAGAAAAGGTACGTCAGGGTTACTGCCAAGCCAGAGTTTTGTGGAAGACGTTGTGAAACAGTTAAGAGCAAGTGCTAATAGGTGCCAGGGTAGCACGGCTGTGAAAGCACCTAGCAGATACTCTTTTGACAAATGGTTTAAAGCTAATGTGACAACCATAAGGAAGAGCTTACGTTCTAACCCGTTTCCTGAACTAGAAGTCACGGTCAGTGAGAGTGGAGTTTTCTTAGAACAGCTGCAAATAGCTATCCCAGGATTGCAGCCAAGAAGTTCTCCCAAACAGAGTCGTGAGAATGCAAGCAAGGAGATGTTTAATGACGTAGCTGATATTCCTGACTCACCTGATTACTATAAGAGAGACTGTTCCATGTATAATGTAGAAAGACTGCTCCTAAGATAAACAAGCTTTGGTAAGAATAATTACAAAGTTGTTTGGAAGTTTTGTGATGCTGTGAAGAAACAGTTTTTCCACTTTTATTTGATGCTTTTCATTTGCTCCTGTTTTTCTGTTTATTCTGGAAAAGAATTATATTGCCTGAGAACCTCTATGAGGGGAAAAACCCAACAATAATAAATTTATCTGTTCCAAAAGACCCTTGTGCCACAACACATTTTTGTGAGAGTGAAACCAAAAACTACATATCCCAGCAACCCTTGCTGCTAGATAGTATAAAGGACACTCAGAAGCAAAACAGCGGTCACCCCTACTATAAAGCCTTCGGCCAGTAGCAGGGGAGCGTGACAATTAGCAGTGTAAGTCGTTGACACTGAATACTAGGCCCGTAGTTTATAAAATACACATCTACACATGTGTATTACATGTGCATACATTTACGTCTGCAGCCGAGAAGGTGTAAATGGACGTGCGTGCATTTTAGCTATGATTTTCTTCTGCATCTGTGAGGCTATTTTACAAAGACACATAGGCGTCTTTATAGAATAGCCCCAAAATAGATCCTTTGCCTTTCATTCAAGGTAACCTGTTATAAAATTACCCTCATATAGTAGATTGTAGCCACCCAGATACACACCTGGTTGGGGTTCTCGGAGGTCTCTCATTTCCATTCCTTCAGTCCAAGTCTGGGTGCAAGAACTCCCAAAGTAGGTGCCTGAATGGGCTATCTTTCTGCACCCATACCCATTTCAATTCACTGAAACCTCTATATTTATTTATTTATTTAACACTTCTTATATACCACGCTATTTCTCATCAGTGCGGTTTACATCGAACATTCAATACTTGGACATACATTTTGTCCTATGTTTACATAAAACAGGGTTATAACATGGAGTTAACTGGGGAGACTATATACATATGAGAATTTGGCTTCAAACATAAGCAGGGTATAACATGGAGTTAACTGAGGAAACTATATACATATGATAATTTAGCTTCAAATGAATAACGGGTTGAATCATAAACAGGTTTTACAATCAGAGTCAGATTACAGCGTTTTTGTACTCTGCTGGTGAAGAATAGTTAGAGTGCAGTAATATCATACTGGTGTATGGACTGATTGCAGTTCTGGTATGCCTGTGTTCTCAGGTGACATAGCTGGGTGAGTGTTGGGGGGGGGGGGGATCATCTGTCTGTGTAAAGTGTGAGAGGAACAGGTGATGTTTAAGGGCCTTTCTAAACTGCATGAGGTCTCTGATTGCCCTTATGCTAGAAGGGAGTTTGTTCCAACACCTGGGGGCATAGCTTGTAAATGCTCTGTTGATGGTTGATTGGTTACGTTTTATGGATTTGCTTGGTATCACTAGAGTATTTTCCGTGAGTGCTCTTCTGGATCTGTTGTTGGGGTGTGAATGAGCAGATCGACAATTGAGGAGGGTGATATTTTATTGAATGCCTTGAAGGTAATGAGGAGGGTCTTATATAGGATTCTGGATCTTACTGGGAGCCAGTGAAGCTCTTTTAATATAGGTGAAATGTGATCCCTCCTGGATGCTCCGCACAGGACACGCTCGGCTGAGTTCATGGCCATCTGTAGCAGGTTCAGAGTGTTTTTTGGGAGGCCTTGTAGCATTATATTCGCATAATCAAAGTGAGGTGTCACTAGGGCTTGGAAAACAGTTCGGAAGTCGTCAGTTTCCATCATGGGTCTAAGGTGGCGGAGGGTTTTGATTTTGAAGTAAATAGATTTTACTGTGCGTTTGATGTGATCTTTGAAGTCCAAGTGTTGGTCTAATATCACCCCTAGATAGTGTATGTTGGATTTGACCGGAAGCTCTGCATCCCTGACTTTTAGTGTTGGTGGTGGAGAGAAATCTTTGTTTCGTGTAATAATTAGCACTTCTGTTTTTTTAAAATTTATACGTAGATTCTGATTGAGAAGCCAATCTGTTATTGCGTCGAAGCATTTGATTAGTATTGTGAAATCTGGGCATGTGACTGTTATAGGTGTGAATAACAGCACATCATCAGCATACATGAGGCATGATATGCCGAAGGAGCGAGTTATGTCGGAGATTGGCTGCATATAGATGTTGAAAAGTAGCGCCGATAATGAAGATCCTTGTGGTACTCCCTGTTTTTGCTGGAAGGGTTCTGATGTCTTGTTGCCAACCCGAACTTGCTGCCATCTGCCTTGAAGGTAAGACTTACACCAATCCCATGCGCGGTCATGGATTCCCTTTGCATGTAGTCGCATCAGGAGTTGCTCATGATCTACTGAGTCGAATGCCGCGGCGATATCAAGAAAGATCAACGCAAAGCCTTTTTTGATATTGTCTATCCCATTGGTGATTGTGTTTGTTAATGAGGTTAGTAGGGTTTCTACTCCCTCTGCCTCTCTGAATCCATGCTGACATGGGTCTAACGGGGAAGTTGTGTCTATATGCTGTTGAATCTGTCTTTGGGTTGTCTTCTCAAGTATTTTTGCTAAGAAAGGGATACTGGAGATTGGTCGGTAGGAGTCCTCCTTCTTCGGATCGAGATGGTGTTTTTTTAGTAATGGACGGATGGATGTTTTCTTGAGGGCATCTGGGAAGACTCCAGTTGTAAATGATTGTTTTGCGATGTCAGCTATGAATGGACTTAGCTCTGAGCGCATTGTTCTGATCCAGTGCGCCGGGCAGGGGTCTTTTGGAGCCGTCGTGGTGTTGATTGTGGCAATTATTTCCTCTATGGTTTTGGCTGATGGGGGAGAGAGCTTAGTGAGTGGAGACTGTATGTGGGGGCTCTGAAAGGATCCTCGTGGTGTAGTAGTACTTATTTTTATTACCTTGGATTGGATGTAATTAGCGTATTCCTGAGGTTGTATACACTCCTGTTGTGGCTGAGGTGGTTGGTTGGTTGGTCAGTGATTTTACTAATTCAAACAGGTCGTGAGGCTTATTTAGCGAGCGGTTGAGGAGCTTGGCATGAAATGTTTTCCTTTCTGCCTATGTTGTTTCCCTATGATTTTTCAGATGTTCTAAATATATGATTTGGTTTGCTGTACTGCGGGTCCGTCGCCACTTTCTTTCCAGTTTTCTCAGGTGTAGTAAGGAGGATCGTAGTTTGGGGGAGAACCATGGGGCGTTCCGCTTTTTGGGGGAACGATTATTATTTGTAGGGTTTTTTTGTCAATGTTCGGATGTTGGGCATATCGAGTGAGGGTGTTCCAATTGGTGAGCATTTCGTTGAGTTTGGATGATGGTTTAGATAGAATTGGGAGTACATGATGAGTGATCAATTCTCTGTCTAGTTTTTTGAAGCGGGATGGCTTCTCTGGTTCACATGTATTTGGGCTGCAGTCCATTGTTTGCAGTGTTGTTATCTGAAATGTTATTAGGTTATGATCAGACCAGGGGACAGGGGTGATGGATAGTTCAATTTGGCTTAGTTTGCTCATATCTTTAGGTGGGACAAAGATTAAATCGAGGAGGTTGCCTCGTTGATGGGTGGGGTCCTTTACGATTTGTTCATAGCCTAGGCTGGACATTGCCTCTAGGAAGGTGTTAGATAATTCCCGCTGAGTGGAGGCTAGATTAAAGTCTCCCATCAGCCAGTTTGCTTTGGAGGGATCTTGCGGATTACAGGCTAGGTCGATCACATCCGAAAGCTCATCTGACACAGTGCCAGGTGCTCTGTAAATGAGGTTTAAAGTGTTAAGTTTGTTAGTGACTGTTAACATATTTATGTGTTGCGTGCTCTTGGTGAAGTTAGTCCGGTATTGTAGAGCAGTTTTTGCTAAGATGAGGACACCTCCTCCTCTTCTTTTTTCTCTGTTGCATGTGAAGATCGAGAAATTGGGTGGAGTAATTTGATTTAGTATAGCGTTATCAGTTTCAGACAACCATGTTTCAGTAACCATTAGGATATCTAGGTTGAGGATTGATAATAGGTCTGTGATGGCTGGCCATTTGTTGTGGGCAGAGCGTGCATTGATGAGGGCGCATTTGAGGGTTTGTTGGTTCTGTTTTTCCTTGAGTTCTGTTGTTGCTGAGGGTCCAAGTGAGACATAGAGTAAATGAGACTGGCTTCTATGGTAGGGATTTGGGTGTGGTTGGTATTGGTTATGGTAATATTTCCTACTTGTGTTGAGAAGTAGTGGGATAGGGTTATAACTCTTTGAGAAAGCAGTTGATTGGTAAAACATACTGGTCAGTGTGTAAATTAGAGTGATGGTAAGCAATGATATGGCCATGTTTGCGAATGTGGCGATTAGTTCTAGATAACTTAGTATGGGGGCGTGTGCTGTATCCTGAGTACCGTCTCTTTGAATCAGTGAAGCTGCTCCTGCCTCAGTGTCTCCCCCTCCCCCCCCCCCCAAACTGTGCCATTCTAAGCAGATGCTTAATCCTTCTAGTGGACAGGCTGACCTTATTTGTAACAAAACAAATATCTTTGAAACACCTGGCTGCTTCCAATTCCACTAGTAACACTAATTAATGGCGTTCTTTTCATATTTTCTGTAACTTTTTTTTTCCATTAAATGTTTATTGAAGAATCCACGCTTTAAACAACATTACATTAACACACAACTTCTTTTACAGCACAAGCTCACGCTAACAAGGCTCAAAAGCACAATAATCCTTGCTCATGATTAAACATCCCCCCTCCCCCTCCAACCCCCCTACCCCCCATCCCACCCCCAGGGACTAGTAGCAGTAATAGCATAATAAGTATACGAGTAATAGTAATAAGTCTAACAATGAAAACAATAATAATAATCAAAATACGGAATCTGAAACATCCTGTCCCGGCAGCACACTGATCTCCAACAGCCCCCTTCAGTTTTTAAACACCTACCTAAAGAACCCAGCGACTAAATTACTAAAAGGTTTGGACCACTACATTGTTGAAGTCTCCTCTCCCCCCTGCCCACCCGGGTCCTGGGATGTCTCCCCCCCTTCAACCCATCGGAAATAAGGGCCCCAGATTTTCTGAAAACTCACCAACCTCTGCTGCCGAAGGGCTGTGAGGCGGTACATCAAAGAAAGATGCGCAACTCTCTGCTGGACTTCCTCTAAAGTGGGCGGGGGTGCTACCCTCCATTTCCTCGCAATCAGCTGCCTCATTGCCCCACACACCACCTTGCACCACTTCAGCCCTTCTCTCACATTCAGCAAGGCCAAACATGGACCAAGATCTATACATTCACCCAAAACCACACCCATCCACTCCGCCACCTCACACCACCTGGGCCGGAGTTTAGAGCAATCCCACCAAATATGCATAAAGGATCCCGTCTCCCCACATTCTCTCCAACATAGGCCCAACCCACCTTGCCATTTTTGTAGTCTCTGGGGTATCAAATGTCACCGATAAAGCACCTTATAGTTATGCTCCAAAATAGAGCTAGATAGTACCCCTCTAAACAGCCCCTTGCAAACTACTTCCCAGTGTTCATCATCCCAACACACATGTAGGTCCCGCTCCCACGCTTTCTTATGGGCCCACTCCACACTAGCCACTGATTCCATTAGCCCGTACAGCCGTGATATCAACCCCTTGATCACCCCACCCTCAACCAACCCATCAACAGCATCACCTTGCCCTCCCCCTCCCCATCCGCCTAAACTCTTACAAAAGTGACGTGCTTGCACATCTCCCTCCATCACCTGAAATTCCCTCTGCAGATCGTCAAAGTCCACCCAGACCTCCCCTTCTTTAAATTGCCCTACATGGCCTAGCCCCTGATGTGCCCACCGTTTAAACGTGGGATCATACCTCCCCGGAGGAAAATCCGGATTATCTAGCAGGGGCGTAAACTTAGAGCATCCCCGGTTACCATACCACCGGGTACACCATTTCAACCAGTAATGTAATGTGAGCGCTACAAAAGGGTTCCCCTCCCCCTTCTCCACAGCTCCCACTTCATTCACCCATACAATATTAGATAAACGTCTCCCCCCCTACCCCCTGCTGCTCCAATTCCACCCATTCAGCCGTATCCCGCAGTATCCACTCAAAAACCGCCCGCACCCTGGCCGCCTCGTAATATCTGCCCAACTGTGGCATCCCCATACCTCCCAAGCGGCGATTTGCATACAATATTCTCCGGGCTACCCTGGGTCACCTGCCCTGCCAAACAAAGAGCAGAAGCTTATTCTGTAACTTTCTCAAATACGCTACCGGAACCTCAACTGGCAAATTCATGAATAAGTATAAGAGCCAAGGAACCAAAATCATCTTAATTAAATCTATTCGACCTAGCCAAGAGATCTCATATGTCCCCCACCTCTCTAGCTCTCGGAGTACCTTACCCTGAGCCGGTAAATAATTCTCCTGAAACAGATTCCGGCTCTGGCCTGTGAGCTGCACCCCAAGATACCGAATACTATTTTTGGCCCACCGAAATGGAAAATCCTGCCTCAACCCATCCACTTTCTCCCTGCCTATGGTGAGATTCAGTACTTCTGACTTCGTGGGGTTCATACGAAACCCTGACAAAGCGCCATAGGTGGTCAATTCCTCCAGAATCGCCGGGAAGGATCGCAAGGGTTCAGAAACAAAGAACAAAACATCGTCGGCAAATAGGGAGATCTTATGATGTGCCTCACCCACAACTATCCCCCGTACCTCCGCATACTCCCTTATCCTCTGGGCCAACGGTTCCATTGCAAGTATAAATAGCAGGGGGGAAAGTGGGCACCCCTGCCTCGTCCCCCTTTGCAATTCAAAAACTTGGGTGGTAGAACCATTTATTTTGAGGCAGGCTAGTGGCATCCGATACAGGACTCGCACCCAATCCAGAAAGGGCCCAACTATCCCCACCCGCTCTAATGTCATAAAAAGAAAAGGCCAGCTCACCCTATCAAATGCTTTTTCAGCATCTACTGCTAACAAGGCCATCTCTGCCCCTGATCTACCTCCATGCCATACTAAGTTCAACACTCTCCGAATGTTATCTGAGGTGTACCTCCCAGGCACAAACCCAGATTGATTTGGGTGTACCAACTTCCCCAAATACGGGAGCAACCTGTTTGCTAAGACTCTAGTAAAAATCTTGAAGTCGCTGCCCAAAAGGGAGATAGGCCTATAGGAGCCACATTCTAAGAGATCCTTCCCCTCCTTATGCAAAATACTGATCCCCGCCAACTGCATGGAGGCTGGCAAGATACTATCACCCTTAAAAGAATTGTACATTCTCACCAGAGGCCCGACCAAGCACCCCACGAAAACTTTATAAAATCGGTTGGAAAACCCATCCATCCCTGGGGCCTTATGGGCCCGCAGGCCTTTAATCACTGTCAGAACCTCGTTCTCCCCAATAGGAAGTGATAAACCCTCCGACTACACACTAGTCAAACAAGGCAGCCGGATAGTATCCAAAAAACCCTTTATCGCCTCCTCCGACACTATGGTCTCCAGCGTATAGAGCTCTCAGTAGTATTGGACAAACCGGTCTTCTATCTCCTTCCCCAGCCACATCAATTTGCCATCCTTCCCCTTCACTTTCACTATAGCGTTCCTAGCAGCCAATTTCTTGACCCGACGCGCCAACAACCTACCCGCCTTATTGCCAAATTCAAAAAACCTCTGCTGCAATAAGTTTAATTTATGCTGGATCTCCTGCATGTGCAACCCACTCAATTCCAACTGTGCCTTCTTCAACTGCCCTTTCACTGACACATCCTGAGACCCGCGCTTCAGCCGAAGTTCCAACTCACCAATCAAAGCCAACAGTTCCGACTGCTTTTGTAACCTCAATTTCTTTTTATGAGCCCCTAGAGCTATCAGTCTCCCTCGCACCACTGCCTTCAGGCAATCCCAGACAACTCCCGGGGAACACTCCCCAGTATCATTCAATAGCAGATACTCCTCCACCTCTCTCCGTACTTGTTTCACTACTTCCACATCTTCTAACAAGGATTCATTCAACTTCCACCACCGCTTTGCAGGGCTCGAATTCCCTATTTGTAAAGTACAGGTAACGGGAGCATGGTCCGACTATGTTCTTTCTCGGATGTCACAATCCTCCACTCTGGCCATCAAGGATTTATCAATAAACAACAGATCAATCCGGGAGTAAACCCCATGCACGGAGGAGAAAAGAATAGTCCCGCCAGCCATGATGCACCTCTCGCCATATATTTATTTATTTATTTAACGTTTTTCTATACCGCACTATTCGGCATCAGCGCGGTTTACAAGTAACAAGTTGGTACAATGTGGAGTAACCGTACATTGAACTTACATAAAACAGGGAATTTAAACATGGATAACGGGTGAACTTTATACATAATATACAAAAGGGGAATTTAAGCATGGATAACAATTGAACTTTATACATTATATACAAGAGGGGATTGCATCATAGCTGAGTTTATGATACAGGCCCTAAAGGGGGGGATGGATGAGGTGGAGAGTTATCGTAGGAGATTGGTTAGGCGGCATCGGGTAGAGAGACTGTAGGGTCATGTGATACTGTCTAGGTGATGCTGTCAGAGTTAGAAAAGTGTTGTATAAATAGGTGCTGTTTGAGAGCTTTTCTGAACTGGGGGAGGTTGTTTATGGTCCGGATTTCTGTTGGAAGGGAGTTCCAGCATGAGGGGGCAAACAAAGCAAAGGCACGCTTTCTAGTGGATTTGTTGCATTTTGTGATGGCTTTTGGAAGGAGGATGGTATTGCAGGATGTGGCTCTTCTTAATCTGTTGTCTGGTGTAGGTTGAATCAGATCTGACAGGGTAGTTGCGGTGATACCGTTGACTGCTTTGAAGGTCATGGTTAGGATCTTAAATGTGATCCTGTATTGAACGGGGAGCCAGTGCAGGCTCTTCAGAATGGGGGTGATATGATCTCTGCGAGATGCTCCATAGAGGGTTCTAGCTGCGGTATTCATCGCCAGCTGCAAGGGGTTTATCGAGCTCATTGGGAGGCCAAGTAGGATGGAGTTGGCGTAATCGAAGTGGGGCATGATTATGGCCTGGAAGACTGTTCTGAAGTCATTTGGTTCCAGGGTGTTCTTTATGAGGCGTAGTGTCCGTAATTTATGGTAGATTGTCCTGATGGTATTGTCTATGTGAGCATGCATGTCCAGGTGCTGATCAAGTGTTACACCTAAGTATTTGATCGTTGTCTTGGAGATGAGTTCTGCGTTGTTCACCTTGATTGATGAGGGGGGAGTGAATGACTGGTCCCTTCCAATGAATAAGACTTCTGTCTTTTTTAGATTTATTCTGAGCATTTGGTTGTGTAGCCAGTCTGTGACGGCATTGAAGCAAGAGGAGAGCTGGTCAAGGTTTGGGTGGTCTGTGTCTATTGGGGTGAACATTAGGACATCGTCAGCATATACTAGGCAGTTGATGTTAAAGGACCGGATAAGGCTGCAGATGGGCTGCATATAGATATTGAATAATAGGGCTGAGAGGGATGAACCTTGCGGAACGCCTTTCTCTAGTGGGAAAGGGTCTGATAATGAGGAGCCGGACCGGACATGTTGCCATCTGTTGCTCAGGTATGAGGCGCACCATGCTAGAGCATTGCCATGGATGCCCTTCTCAGTGAGGCGAGATAGGAGTATCTTGTGGTCCACTGAGTCAAAGGCGGCTGCGATGTCCAGAAAGATAAGGGCGAAGCCTTTCCTGATGTTATCGAGCCCGATGGTAAGGGAGTTGAATAATGTAGTCAGAAGGGTATCGACACCATGGGACTCTCTGAACCCATGCTGGCAGTAATCAAGGGGAGCGTTGTCTTCGATGTGATGGGTTAGTTGCTGTTGGACTGTTTTTTCCATGATTTTAGCTAGGAGCGGGATGCTCGATATAGGCCTGTAAGAATCCATCTTTGTGGGGTCAAGTTTTTTGTTCTTCAGTAGGGGTCTTATAGAAGTTTGTTTCAGGTCCTGTGGGAATATCCCTGACGTGAAGGATATTCCTATTAGTTTGGCGAGGAAAGGGCTGAGGTCTGATTTTAGCACCTTTATCCACCACCTCCAGGTTTTCCATCATGCGCTTCAAACGGAACCTATGCTTTCTGGTCACGGACGATGCCCCCCCTAGAGGTATCCACTAATGGATTGAGAGCCACATTAAAATCCCCCCCCCCCCAAAATTAACTGCCCTTCCCCCTTGCATACAAGAACATCCTGTAGTTCCCCAAAGAAAGCCGCCTGATCAGTGTTGGGAGCATAAACGCTAGCCAAAGTATACAACTCTTTTCCCCATCGTAATTTAACAATCACATAACGCCCTCCCCTGTCCCTAATCACCTCTTCAACCTTCCCCAGTATCTTGCTGGACAGCAATAACCCCACTCCCCCCTTTTTCTTCTCCAACTTATTGGAGGCAAAATACTGTTGGGGGAATCGGGGGTGCCTCATGCGTCCCTCATCTTTGGTGAGCAAATGGGTCTCCTGAACAAAAACTACATCCCCCTCCAGTCTAGTACATTCTTTAAAAAACAGTTGCCTCTTATAGAAGGAGTTCAGACCCCTAACATTTATAGTCACCAGCTTAAGCGCAGCCATAAACTTTCCCCACTACTCCAGATGCCAGAACCACCTCCGCCCCCCCGCCCACCCCTCCACTCTCCTCCCAGCCCTCCCCCCCAACCCTTCCCTTCCCTCCCCTCCCCACCCTCCCCCACTCCCCTCCAGCCCCCCTCCCCCCAACCCCCATCTCACCACCCGATCCATCAAGTAGATCGTTTCCAGGTCACGTCAGACCAGGACAGCTCCCCTGCACACTGCATATACATTCCCCACAAAATAAATATGCTCAATTCCCCGCTTATCAACGCAAAAAATTCCAACCCCTCACCCGACTCCACTGCCCCAAAGCCACTCTCAGCCCAAAACCAAAACCTGCAACAGCAACAAACTCTTGAACCCAAACTTTTCAATTGGCAGCATATTAACACACATATACCACCCTTCTTGCACCCTCTTCAGCAAACCCTCCCCACACCCTCCTTACAGACCCAACAGGTTTGCCTATAACTAATAGCCAGTTTATTCAAGCCATTAAACAGCAGTTCAAGTGGCCGACTCTTCATTCTGCAGTGCTGGCCTTGGCTTCCGCATCCTCCGCTCTCCGCCTGACACTCTACTCCATCTCGTCTGCGAACTCTTAGGGAGGTCTCCCCCCTCTCTCGCTCCCTGTTCTCCTGGTAGAGTCGTCGGGAGATTTGACCATCCCGCCTGTTTCAGGCCCGAAATTGCCGCCTCCACTGTATGTGCCACATAGGATTTAGTATTAATGGTGAACTGTAAACCCACAGGAAACAGCCACCGGTACCGCACGTTTTCCTCCCGGAGACGTTGCGTCACCAGCTGATACTCCCAATGCTTTTTCATGGTTATGCTGGATATGTCAGCGAACACTTCCACATCGGCCCCATGCCAGTTAATTTTCCCCAGCTTCCGAGCCACCTTGGTCACCAGCTCTTTTGACCGATATTCATGCAGACAACAGATAATGTCTCTTGCTCTATTATCCCTCCTCGGGCCTAGAGACCGGTGGGCCTGGTCCACTCTGAGGCACACCCCCTCTACTTCCATATCGGCAGCCTTCAGAACAGCGCCACAAAACTCTTCCGCCAGAGCGACATAGTTGACTGCTCCTTCCCCCTCCGGGAGGCCACGTATTCGAATATTCGAACGGCGGGATCTATTCTCGAGGTCTTCCAATTTCTGCAGGATGTCGCCATGCACCTCCTCCATCGCGGTGGTATGCTGTGCAGCAGCGCCGAGCTGTTCTTCATGCTCATCAACTCTATTTTCCAGCTCCTCCAGACGGGCGCCGAGCGATAGCATATCCCCTTTCAACTCCTTAAACCAGCTCTGAACCTCCATCTTAAAAGGTAGTTAACTCAGATTTTGTGGATTCAAACCAGCTTTGCAGGTCTTCGCGCAGGCTCTGTATCTCGCCGGCGTTACCTTTTGCGGCTTCTCCATCTCCCGCCTCTCCGGCCTCGCCACTACTAGCCGCCATCTTATTGACCTGTGTCTTCACTCCTACTCCCCCTTTGAAGGAGAAGGTTTTTAAGTCCATTCCAGTCTTTTTTCCTGCCATCAAGTCACACAATATGTCGGGCTACCCACACGTCGCTATTGCGGTTCAAGTCGGGTTGCTCAGCGGGGCTTACTCCTTATATCAGAGCTCCTTTTGCGCTATCCTCGTCGGAGCTTACGGCTTAGGCAGCCATCGTGGTATTGACGTCACCGGAAGTCCATATTTTCTGTAACTTTTATGTAATATTGTAAACCGCTCTGATGCTTTGGCTTGAGCGGTATATCAAATGTAATAAACATAAACATAAGTTTTGTAACAAAAGCAAATGTCTCTGAAATACTCAGCTGCTTGCAATTCTACTAGCCACACAAGTCTTACAACAGCAGCATTTTCTGCCCTTCTCTCACATCTTTTTAACAACCTGCTTTCAAACTCCTCTAAATGCTCAGTTTCAGGATAAAGGAGAATAAGATTGGTGAGGTACCCTCCCCTGTAACATACAGGGATGGCCTGCCCACTAGGTGAGCTAAGCAGCCGCCTAGGATGGCTGACCTGTGTGGGTGGCTTTGTGCCGCTGCTTTGTTGCCTGAAGCAGGCCATGTGCTTCGGCACACACAACCTTCTGATTCTGATCCCCCTCCGATGCAACTTATTGTAGGAGGGGGGTCAGAAGTGGCAGGCCATGTGTGCTGAAGCACATGGCCTGCTGTGGGCAACAAAGCAGTGGCACAATGCCGCCACTTGTAAAATACTGCCGCAGCTCAGCGAGGGTGACTTGGCGCAGGGTGTACGGCATGACTGGGGTTTCTGGTGGGGGTGGCTTGGCCGGGATTTCTGCCTGAGGTGGCAGAAACCCTTAGGCTGACCCTGACTGTAGCTGTTGCTATTTACCTGCTGTGCTTTATGGATTGAAAGTTCAATTAGGCAAATTGAAGCAAAGTTCAGTTACCTTGCTCAAGGAATTCTGTCTACTCTAAATCTGATACCATAGGGTCTTTAATTTATTTAATTAATTTATTGTTTATTTAACATTTCTTCTATACCACTTTTCATGATAACAAAGCGGTTTACAATGAGTGGTTACAGTGAACAAAAGGGTAGAGAGAATGGGATGAACATTAGAACTTATAATGCTATCAACTTATAATACATAATAGCCATTCAGATTACATAGTTTTGGTGGTATCTGGATCGTACTCGATGTAGCGTGTTGGGTGGGGTTGGTTGGTACTGAGGTTGGGAGGGGTTTGTGTATGGGGGAGGAGGATTTGTGATAGCTTGTGGAGAGAAACCTTTATTATGTGTCAGATCTGAAGAATTCTTGGAAGATATAGATTTTTAGCTTTCTGCGGAATTCGTTACATCGTTGATGGCTCTTAGGTTACTTGGTAGTGCATTCCAGATTGATGTTCCATATATAGAGAAGGTTCTGTTACATGTGGCCTGGGAATGTTTTTTGCTTTGTGGGATGGTATCATGAGGAGATTTTGGTTTGGTTGTCTTCTTGATCTGGTGTTGGGAGTCATTTGTAACAGGGCTTGTAGGCAGTCTGACGATTGGTTATGTTTGGCCTTGAATATGATAATGCTTTATATTTGAGTGCTGGTATAGGGAGTCAGTGTAGATTCTTGAGTGTGGGAGTGATGTGGTCTTGCCTTGGTGTCCCAGGGCTTAAAGGGAGAGAGGAGGCACTGTGGGTTAAACTAGAAAGAGAGAGAAATCTATTTGCAATTGGAGTGATAAACAGACCTCCCTCACAGGGAGAAGAGGTGGACAGAGTTAATTGAAAACATATGCAGCGTTGCCAGGAAAGGGAAAGTGCTGGGGCCATACTGGACTTGGTTCCTACCAATGGTGAAAGTGTTTCTGATGTTATCATAGGAGATCATTTTGCATCCAGTGATCACCAGATGGTATGGTTCAGTATTAGGACTAGGGCTGATAAAATCCATTCAAAAGTGAGGGTCTTAAACTTTAGAAAAACTAACTTTGCAAGATGGGCCAATACCTCAGGGAGTTGTTAGCGGGATGGGAACAGCTGAGCGATGTAGAAAAACAGTGGGCAAAATTGAAAGGGGATATTTTAAAGGCAACCAACCTTTTTGTTAAAATGGTAAATAAAGGTAAAAGGAAAAGGAGACCACTATGGATTTCGAAAGAAGTAGCTAAAAAGGTGAAGAAAAAGAGGGAAGCCTTCATGAAATACAAGAGATCACAGAGAGAGGAAGACAGGCATCTATATTTGGAAAAACTTAGAAAAGCTAGCAAAGTAGTCAGGAAAGCAAAGATTCAAAAAGAGGAGGAAATATCCAATGCAATAAAATGGGGGAGTTGAGACATTTTTCAGACATGTTAGTGAGAAGAGGAAGGGCAAAAGTAGTATTGTCAGACTCAAGGGTGAAGGGGAAGAATATGTAGAAGCTGATGAGGATAAAGCAGAATTGCTTAACAAATATTTCTGTTCTGGGTTCACAGATGAAGAAATGAAGAACCAGGAGCAGGACCTCAGAAAACACCCACAAACAGGAACAGAAGTGAGGGGCATCTTGAACAATTTTCAGAAAACTGTGTTCATGAGAAACTAGCTAAACTTAAAGTAGACAAAGCGAAGGGGCCAGATGGGATACACCCAAGAATATTGAGGGAACTTGGGGACTGACTGACCTTTTCAATGCCTCGTTGGAGTCGGGAGTAGTGACCGAGGGCTGGAGAGAGGCACATGTGATCCCTATACAAAAATGCAGAAGTATGTGTTTGAAAACTACAGGCCAGTTAGTTTAACCTAGTGGTGAGTAAATTATTGGAAGTGCTGCTGAAAGAGAAATAGTGAGGTTTCTGGAGTCCAACGGACTGGATCCGAGCCAGCATGGATTCACCAGAGGCAGGTCTTGTCAGATAAATTTGTTTGATTTCTTTGACTGGGTGACCACGGAGTTGGACCGAGGGAAAGCCCTAGATGTGGTGTATTTAGATTTTAGTAAAGCCTTTGACACAGTTCCACATATAAACAAACGAGCACCCTAGGGATGGACCTTAAATTTACTGCTTGGGTTAAAAACTGGTTGAGTGGGAGGCGACAAAGAGTACAGGTAAATGGAGCTCACTCTGAGGAGAAGGATGTTACCAGTGGTGTGCCCCAGGGATCTGTCCTTGGTCCAATTCTTTTTAACATCTTTGTTAGTGATATTGCAGAAGGACTGTTGGGTAAGGTTTGCCTCTTTGCGGATGATACCAAAATTTACAATAGAGTACACCTAGGAAGGTGTAGATAACATGAGGGGGGATATAGCTAAGCGTGAAGAATGGTCTAGAATATGGCAGCTGAGATTTAATGTTTAAAAATGCAAGGTCATGCATTTGGGCTGCATAAATCCAAGGGAGCAATATAGTATAGGGGGTGAAGTACTTCTGTCCACAAAAGAAGAGCGAGACCTAGGCGTGACTGTGTCTGATGATCTTAAAGTAGCTAAACAGGTAGAAAAGGCGCAGCGATAGCTAGAAGGATACTTGGGTGCATAAGGAGAGGAATGGCCAGCAGAACAAAAGAGTTGATAGTGCCTCTGTATAGGTCTTTGGTGCAACCTCATTTGGAGTATTCTGTGCAATTCTGGAGACCGCACCTTCAAAAGGATATAAATGGGTTGGAGTCGGTACAGAGGGTGACTACTAAAATGGCTACTGATCTTCGTTATAAAACATATGAGGACATACTTAAGGATCTTAATATGTATACTTTAGAGGAAAGGTGGAATAGAGGTGATATGATTGAGACTTTTAAATACCTCCGTGGCATAAGTGCACAGGAGGAGAGCCTCTTTCAATTGAAAGCAAGCTCTGTTACAAGGGGACATAGGATGAGAGTGAAAGGGGATAGACTCAGGAGTAATATGCAAAATATTTCTTTATGGAAAGAGTGGTAGATGCGTGAAATAGTCTTCCAGTGGAGGTGGTAGAGATGAGGACAATATCTGAATTCAAAAAAACAAGGGACAAACACAGAGGATCTCTAAAGGGAAAAAGGGGACTGTTGTGGTTGATATGGAAGGGCAGACTAGATAGGCCATGTGATCTTTTCCTGCCATTATGTTTCTATGATTCTCTTTTTATAATATGCTGATGTGGTGGTTTTCTTGATGTGGGCTTGCAGGTTTAGTTGCTGGTCTAGGGTGACTCCAAGGTATTTGACTTCCAGTCTTACTGCGAGGGCGATATTGTTCATCTTAATTGTTTTTGGAGGTATATAAGATGGGTCTTTGGTAATGTGGAGGACTTCTTCCTTTTGTAGTTTATTGAAAGTTTATGGTCAGTTAGCCAGTTTGTAACTCCTTGAAGCATCTTTTTATGGTTGTGTGGGCTGTTTTTTTGGGGAGAAGGGGGCATATAACATTAGGTCATCAGCGAATATATGGTACATTATGTTGTGGTTTTGGATGATGTTGCAGATTTGTTGAAGGTATAGGTTGAATGCAGAGAAGGAGGATCCTTGGGGTGTTCCTTGCTGCTGCTTGAATGGTTGGAATGTTTTATCTTTTATCTTAAATTGTTGCAATCAGTCTGTCAGGTAGGATCGGAACCAGGATAGTGGAATGTTGGATATTCCTATGTCCCTCAGTCGTTCTATGAGTTTATTGTGGTTTATGGAATCAAAGGCGGCTGATATGTCAAGAAATATTAGGATGAATCCTTGTTTGGTTTTGTCTATTCCTTTTATTAATGTATTTATCAGGGAGGTAAGTAGTGTTTCCACACTGTGGTTGGGTCTGAACCCATGCTTTTGGGGATCGAGGGGGGTGAATGTGTTGATGAAGTCTTGTAGCTGGAGTTGTACTGCTTTTTTGATTATTTTGGCTAAGAAGGAGATACTGGCAATAGGTCTGTAGGAGGTCAGAAGTCTGGGGTCAGCTGAAGGTTTTTTTAGAATGGGTCTGATCGATGTGGTTTTTAGGTTAGCAGGCATGTGTCCTTGTGTAAGGGAAAAGTTTATGACCTTGAGTAAAGTAGGTGATAGTTCCTTTTTGACCATATTAATCCATGAGATGGGGTATGGATTGAGCAGGGAGGGGGTGGTGTTAAGGATGTTATTAGGATGTGCTGTTGCTGCTGCCCCTCTCCAGGACCTGCCACAGCTGAAATGACCACAAACAGCCCCACAGCACTTACCTTAAAACTTTGGCGCCGTGGGGCTGTATGCTTCTGCCCCCTTGAACTGCCCAATGCCAACTTCCTATAATGACTGAATTACCAAAGCAGTCACCATTTTCCATGCCGAATGCATTGACTGAAAGAAATAACTCCTCTACATTTCTGCTGGCAATTTATTCAAATTGGTGTGTAGCACATACTTAAGGGACAAAGATACAGACAATCCCTTCTCTAGCTCCAGTGGTATGTAGTCTGCTGTATCAAATAATCCATCCTTGGGATGCCTCAGAGTGCATGCCATATTGTACTGCTTCACGTCTGGGAGTCCCAGGCCTCCCTTCTGCCATAACATTTTCAACACTTCAAGAGGAATGCATTTTCTCCTTTACAGTTCTTTGTAATAAAGTTTATTTATTGGCATACACAGTTTTGTTTTTAGATCTGCTAATTTAGTGAGTTTGAACATCTACTTCTCTTGTTTTCTGTTGTGGGGGCCCCTAGCCCAGGCCACGGCCTAAAGGCATAGGGGTGCCACTGTTTAGTCTTTGAATAAAGAATTATTTGTCCTCGTCCAGAGCTTAGGCTGCTGGGACTTGTAGTTGTGCTACCACTTTAAAAAACAGTAGTATTGAGAACCGAGGGTTTTTTTCAAAAGACACACAGGAATTTATTTCCTTCCTTTCCAAAGCATATAACTCAAACAAAACAGGATTCTTCTCCAAAACAAATGATCCTCAGGAAAATCACACAAAAACCCAACAGTGAAATTGCTTTAGCTGGCTTTCACAAAATACGTAGCTGTTTCCCAAACATACAGCAATAAACAGTTTCTTTTCTTCAAATCAAAGTAATTGTCTTTTCTTCCTTCAACAGGGTACTTAGCAATTCAGGCTAGAATCCCTCTCCCTGTCTTACTCACTGCTTTTGGTGGTTTTCAGGTTTATTTATTTATTTATTTATTTAGCTGCATTTATATCCCGCTTTTCACCGGGTCAAAGCGGTTGGGGGATACATTTAACACAAGGGGATATGAGACACATACACTAATACTTACAGGGAACATGGGCAATGGAGGGTTAAGTGGCTTGCTCAAGACCACAAGGAGCACCTGTGGGACTAGAAACCCCAGTCCTTCCGGCTCAAGGTTGCTGTCCTCTAGTGGGATTTGAACCACCAACCTTCCGGCCTGTAGTACCTTGCCCCAACCACTAGGCCACTCCTCCCATGATGACCAAAAAGTTAAATTTTCTTCTCATCTGACCAGACAACTTTCTTCCATGTGTTTGGGGGGTCCGCCAAACTTTTTCCTTTATCCAGCAGCTTCTATTCTGCCTTTTTGCACCATGAACAGTCCACTAATAAATCCTCTGAGTCAGAATCAGGTTCAACAGATTCTACCTGCATTTCCTCCGGATTTTCAACCGGTAGGTCTGGCTCTAAGCCTTCATGCAATGCTTCTTGCTTGAAACTCTCTAAGAGCTCCTGAATTCTCCTCCATTGGGGCTTCTTACTAGGAAAAAGATTTTCACCTGGAGTGAGAAGTTTCTTTTCCTGATTCAAATGCCATAGTGCCTCTAACTGGCTTAGGTCACTCTTAGGTATATTTTTATCCACCCACCTTCTAGGAACTTGAATCTTTTTAGCTGGTCCACGTACTGGAGGAACTGCACCTTGCCCCTTGTCTGCAATTCTTTCAGCTACAGCTCTACTGGCTTCAGAACCAACTGCAGTTTCCCTGCAAGCCTGGCTCTCTTTCTGGGTGCTGCTTTCACCTCTGAAATCCCCCTGGAAATCTCCACCGTTCTCCTCTTTGGTGAGTTCTCTGGGTCTTTCCCTGGTGCTTCTCCCTCCACGGAAGTCTGCAGTGCTCTCTCTAGTCAGCTCTCTCCCTGAGTACTGCTCTCTCGTGGAATCCTCTCTCCAGCCGGTGCTACTCTCACGTGTTTTTCTGGGTTTATAAGGCTGCCTTTTGCCTAACTTGCACTGTCCTTTACCCAGGTGTCTCTCATTATCCTCCAAGCCTGCCCTTAGATCAGAAGAACTTGGGTGTGGTTTGGCTTCAGCAAGTGCGTGTTTTTTTTCCTTTGCCTGCACCCTGAAAGCCACAGATACCTTGCCTGTCTCCTTCCTTAAAGGTAGATTTATAGTTTTCCTCTGTTTGCATGGGCTCAGCCATGCTCTCCTCATCACACTGTTTGGCCAATAATCAAAGATTAGGATATTTAAAAGCCAAGGTGGTCAGCTGCGACGTTTAAATATCCAGCAATAGTATCTGGATAGTGGCTGCTACTGAATATCTGGATTGTGCAACCACTATCCGGATAATTTTCCCCATTATCTTGGATAATGGTGATTTTTCAGCCGCTATCTCCATAAGCAATCCATATAGCACATAGGACAGCCTTGTTGCTGTCCTATGTTATGCAGTTAACGTACTCACATACAGCTGAAAATTGCCACTATCCAGAAAATGACGATGATTATCAGGGTAGTGGCTCTCTCCATCCTGGCCCCACCTACGGACTGCCCCATCACTGTTCAAATAATGCCGCTGAATATCTCACTCAGCGCCTTTATCTGATAACCTCCTGGGTTGTCTGGATAAGAATTTTTAATAATGATCCCTGTGTGTTTATAAAGGTAACATAGCATCTACAGTGCCTTGCAAAAGTATTTATCCCCTTGGTTTTTGTCCTGTTTTGTCGCATTACATACAACCTGGAATGAAAATGGAGGTTCATTTGGATGTTAGGTAATGGCCCTAACAATATAGTCCAAATTGATGACGTGAAATGACAATAAAATACCTTGCATATATAAAAAAACAAGTAAAAACTGAAAAGTTGTGAGTGCATATGTATTCATCCCTTTTGCTATGAAACCCCTAAATAAGATCTGGTCTAACCAATTAACCTCAGAAGTCACATAATTAGTTTATTAGGGTCCACCTGTGTGCAATCATTGTCACATGATCTGTCACATGATGCCTGAATAAATATACCTGTTCTGAAAGGTCCCTGACTCTGCAACACCACTAAGGCAAGCAACATGAAGACCAAGGAGCACTCCAAACACGTCAGAGACAAAGTTGTGGAGAAGTGTAGATCAGGGTTGGGTTATAAAAAATCTCCCACAGAGCACCATTAAATCAATTATAACAAAATGGAAAGAATATGGCACCACTTCAAGCCTAACAAGAGAAGGCCGCCCACCAAAACTCACAGACCAGGCAAGGAGGGCATTAATCAGAGATGCTACAAAGAAACCATAGATAACACTTAAGGAGGTGCAAAGATCCACAGCGGAGATGGGAGTATCTGTCGTATACTCCACAGAGTGGGGCTTTATGGAAGAGTGGCCAGAAAAAAGCCATTGCTTAAAGAAAGAAATAAGAAAACACATTTTGAGTTTGCACAACAGCATGTGGCGGACCCCCCAAACACATGGAAGAAAGTTCTCTGGTCAGATGAGAAGAAAATTTAACATTTTGGTCATCATGGGAAACACCATGTTTGATGCAAATCCAACACTTCCCATTACTCCGAGAACATCATTCCCACAGTGAAACATGGTGGTGGCAGCATCATGCTGTGGGGATATTTTTTATTGGCAGGGACAGGAAAACTGGTCATGATACTAAAACTTGTTTAAAGGAAAACATTAAAATGCCTTGGAATGGCCTAGTCAAAGCCCAGACCTCAATCAAATTGAAAATCTGTGGCATTACTTGAAGATTGTTGTACACCAATGCAACCCATCTAACTTGAAGGAGCTGGAGCAATTTTGCCTTAAGGAATGGGTGAAACTCCCGGTGGCTAGATGTGCTAAGCTAATAGAGACATACAACAACTTGCAGCTGTAATTGCAGCAAAAGGTAGCTCTACAACGTATTGACTTTGATATTTTGCACCTTCAAAATTGTAGACATGTTGTGTATATCACATGGTGCTAATCCCCAAAACTCCATTTTAATTCCAGGCTGTAATGCGACAAAACAGGACAAACACAGAGCGGATGAATACTTTTGCAATGCACTGTATGTACCCTTACAAAATAAGCTCTCAGAATTTATATGCCATTAGGCATAGTTCTTTCTCACAAACTTACACCTGCTCCAAACGTGTAAATCTGTTTGTATTCCTCATGTGTATCCATGTGTTTTATAAAATTTGTGTACACTATAACTCTATCCCAGCTCCACTCCTGAGAATGCCTATATGCAGTCATCTTGTCAGCATGTATACCTCTATACTGCATTCCTGTCTCCCGGCTGTTGGTAATTAGCGCAAGGGCCATCATCTTCCTTATAACATTTCCAAATGTGAGTCCATTCGTTTCTCGGTTCCCAACTCTTTTTCCTGCTTCCCCCTCCCCCTATCTTTTCTGGAACTTCCTTCCTTTCTCAGATTCTATCTCTACTGGGTCATTATCATTCTGGATTCCAACTTCTCCTTCAAACCATAGGTTGACACCGTAGTGAAATCCTCCTTCTTTGCTGTTCGCCACATACAATCAGTCAAATCTTTCCTTCCTGCAGCTCAGCTCAAACTTCTGATGCTTACTCTTGTCATTTCAATGCTTGATTACTATAATTTTCTTGATCGTGGTCTCTCTCTCTCTCTCTCTTCTTTAAAATGCCTTCAGTTATTAATGCCACTGCCATCAAGCTCTTGACTGGTGTTCGTCTCTTTTGATCCCATCACCCCCTTATTGATCTCATACCATTGGCTCCCGATCTCCACTTGCTGTAAATTTAAAATTCTGGCTGTAGTACACTGCACATTTTACTGTGATCAACCACTTTATTTAATTTCTCTTATAACTTGTTACAACCTCCCTGTAACCTCCACTCCTCACTGGCTCTACATCTTTCCCTTTTCCCTCCTCCAGCCTACATTTGGAAATCTCACATTGTTCTGTCTTTTCCTATCTTGGCCCTTTCCTTTGGAATTCAATGGCACTATACCTTTGCCAAGAATTTTCCTTTCTTAAATTTAAAAAAGCCGTGAAGGCTTCATTGTTTCAACTCTTTTGCTCAAGCTCTGAGGAACAGGAATGATGCTCTTTTCCTATCTGTTCTCATTTTTGCCTATCTTACTTTTGTAGCTTTATTTTCCTTCTTTTAGGTTTTTTGTACACTGCCTTGATGAATTTCAAAGGGAGGTCTGGCAAGTGTTATGAATGAATAAATAAATATTTAGCCACATAGTTTTATAAGAACAAGTTCCTGCATGCTAAACATTTTTTATTCATTGAAAATATTTTATAAAATTACTCCTAAAATTTCTTCCTCTTCTTCTTTTAGGTTTTTCATTCTTTGTGCTATTTGATTCCTTTTCATACCATCTAGCTACTCAGGTGGTACAGACTTTTGTGCTAAAGAGGTGGAAGAACTTCTTTTTTTCTTTCAGGGTTGCTTTACCCAAAGAACCATTGAATTGCACTCCTTCATGAGAACAGCAATAGTATCTGTCTTTTTAAGGGGAAGTCTCTGGGTATTGTCCAGCTCCAATCTCCTAAGCCCCTGTAGCCTGCTGAGCAGATGAACACTGAAATGTGTTATGCAATCTGCCTTTACTAAGAGTGACTTCTTTCTCGATGGACAAGCAGGATGAATGAGTCACACATTGGGGATGTCATTCGATGGTACCATGAATGGAAGTGCTTTTCTAGAGCTCAGAAAGGCTAGAAAAGCCTTTTTGAGCATGTGTCAGGTGCCCATACATCATGGCAACCCCTTTCCCCTCAGCCTTCTTTTTTCTCGGTCCTAAACTATGGAACTCACTCCCTCCAGAACTTAGATTGGAACTCTCTTTCAACAGATTCAAATCTCTTCTTAAGACTCATCTTTTCTGTTCTGCTTTTGATCTCCCTGTCCCCCCTACATCCAGCTGAGAATCCCGTCCTTCTCTCCTTGCCTCCTCTGTCCTTTTTGCCTTGCCTTCTGTCACCTTCCTCTATTCTCACCTCTTCTGTCGTAAATATGGCGTTCCTTTCCTTTTCCAGCAGTTTGTTTTTACTGTATTGTAAACCACTTTGATGTTTATCTCCAGGAACAAGCAGAAATGTAGTCTTCACATACAGATGACGTCAGTACCGACAGAGCCTGCGTGGGAACACTCCCCAGCATCCAATAAGAAAGCCTTTGGGAGCATCCCAGTGCGCCTACGTAGCTGCCTTCCTGCCTTTCCAGCTCCCCCTCCTCAGTTCTTCGTTTTCTACGGAACCGACAAGAAGTAATTCCTGTCACTGCAGAAAATTAGATTCTTTTCTTACTTTTTTTGTGGTCGCATCTGCCTTCCCGTCAACACTGGAACTGACCCTGTCAGTGCTCACTTTCTTTCTTCAAAAAAAAAAAAAAAACCCTTTTACTGAGGGGAGAATCTCTTCCCTCAGGGCGCATCAACGCCATGTTAGGCTTAGGCCTTTTTTTCCCAAAATGGACAAACCAGCTAGTGGTTTTAAGAAGTGTTCCAAATGTGGCAGTACAGTTTCAGCCACGGACACCCATGACTGGTGTCTAAAATGTTTGGGACTGGATCATCAACCGTCTGAATGTCCTCTCTGTAGGAAAATGACAAAGAGAGGCCTGCAGAACAGAGCTGCGAAACTCGGCACCTCTTTGCCACCGATGCAATGTCCGTAGCATCGACGTCATCAAGAGCCTCACCTTCCTCCCAGTGATCTCAGGTATCGAAACCCAGGTCTTCGTCGAAGACTAGTCGGCTCTCCAAGGGTAGATCTCCTTCTAAGCATCGAGATGCCCTAGGCATTGCCCTGGAGGGAGACACACCGGCCAAAGAACTCCGGCAGGAGGTCCTTGCCTCCAAAGCCTTAGTGGGGCCCCAGGATGCTCCCGAGGCCTCTACCTCTGGAGAGCTCTTGGTGCCATGCTCAGGGATCATGGCCCGCAACTCCAGTAACGATACCCAGGTATCAGCAAGCTCCATGGATCAACATATCCTGGCTATTGAGCGGAGCTTAGCGGCCTTACTAGCAGCTTCTGTACTGATAAAGCCTCTACAGTTGATTCCTCAGCCATCGGTACCGATGACGGTACCGAAAGTGGCTGCATTGACTTTTTTGCCGCTTGCCACGCTACCACCCATGCCGGCCCTCGAGTCTGTCTCCGGTACCGAGGTTCCAGCGCGAAAAGTTTCAGATACCGGCTTTGAGCGGTATCGAGAATGGGCAGAGCGTGAGCACCCTGCCCATTGATACTTTGAGTCTTCTGACTCTGATTCATCAGATGACGAATCGGCTGGTACACGGGAAATGAGAATTCTCCTGGAGGATCCATCTCCGTCCCCACAACGTCGCATGTCCCCTCCGGAGGACATGTCTTTCCAAGATTTTATCCGTGATGTTGCTTGGGGCCTGTCCATAACGGTGACTTCGGAGAAGGAACCTAGGGCTGAGGAGCTCGAAATTCTTCAATACCCTGCAGCCCGAAAGGAAGCTGCTACTCTCCCTATTCATCGAATACTTCACGACCTTATGATTCGAATGTGGGAGACGCTCCTAACCATCTCTCCACATACTCGAAGGCTCGATACAATGTACCGGGTGCCCCAGCTTCCAGAAGATGCAATTACCACACCATTCCATGGTGGTGGAATCGGCAATGCGTCAAATTAAAAGTGCTAAAGTGCATTCCTTGAACCCTCCAGGCAGGGAATCAAGAACCCTCGATGCTTTTGGTTGTCAATGTTTTCCGGCCTCCATGTTACCAGCCAGAATCAGTTCCTACATACTCTACATGGGTATGTTCCTTAGGGAGGTGGCTATGGATTTGGAGTCGATGGCTCCTCTTCTCCCTGACGACAAGAGAGCTGATTATTTCACCCTTGTGAAGCATGCCCAAAACATTTCCGAATTTGTTAATAGGGCAACTTTCGACTGTTTTGAATGCATTAGTAGAACTTCAGCTATATGCATTGGTGCATGCAGGATTGCTGGGCTCCAAGCCTCTGATCTTGAACAGTGCACAGGTGAAAACATTTTTGGCAAAGACTGGCAGGATCAGGCTTCTCAGTTGGAATCTGAGAACACCACTCTTAATAGACTCTCTAGATCTACTGCCAACCCAGCTAAGAAAAAGACATTGAAGAAACCCTTTTTCAATAAGAAAAAGTACTACCACCCTTCATATACCCCTGCGGTGCACTGTCCCGTCCATGCTCCCCAAAAAAGGCAGCAACATCCAAAACAGCAAAGAAAGGCTCAGACTCCCAGGTCTCAGCCAACCCAACAGACCCAACCTCCTCAGGGTCTTTGACTCCTTTCTGGAGAACATAGCCATCCTGCCTCTGGAGATTCCAGATTCCATCTGCATTCCTGGCAGACTATGTCACTTTGTCCACAGGTGGCATCTTGTAACAACAGAACACTGGACTCTCTCCATAGTAAGGGAGAGATACAAACTTCACATCTGAAGTCGACTCCCCCAGTCTCCTCCAAGAGATTTCAGTTCTTAACCCTCTCTCACCACTCTGTTATTGCAGGAGGTCACCTCCTTTCACAGGGTGCAATAGAGGAAGTGCCACTCTCCCAGCAAGGTCTGGGCTTCTATTCTCCTTATGTCCTCATTCCAAAGAAGACAGGGGGATCCAGGCCCATCCTGGACCTCAGAAAACTGAACAAGTATCTATTCCAGGAGAAATTCAAGATGATCTCCCTAGGTACTCTTCTCCCCTATCTCCAGAGTCAGGATTGGCTCTGTTCTCTAGGACACATATACTCACATTCTTATCCACGCAGAATACAGAAGGTTCCTGCGTTTCCTGTTCCAGGGGAAACATTATCGCCTCTGCCCCAAGAGTCTTTACAAAGTGTGTGGCAGTTGTAACTGCATTCCTAAGGACTCTAGGGATATTTGTCTTCCTCTACTTAAACGACTGGCTCATTTGAGCAAGCACATCTCTAGAGGTCAATCTTTCTATCGCACGCACCATGCAAGTGCTGCGACACTTTGGAAGATTTATTACAAATCCCAAGTCCCATCTCGTTCCCTCTCAAACTCTAGAGTTTATAGGAGCTCTCCTAGACACTCAACAGTCAAGGGCTTTTCTGCCCTAAGCCCGCTATGCTGGACTCATCCAGCTTGCATTCCAAGCATGCCTCAAAATCTTTCTCACTGCTCGAGAAATGCTGCAACTCCTGGACCATATGGCATCTGTACATTTTTGTTCCATATGCTCGTCTACATATGCGTGCAGCTAAATGCACCCTGGCTTCCCAGTGGTCTCAAGCATCTGGTCATTTGGGAGACAGGATAATACACTCTACACATCTCAAATCGTTTCTCCAGTGGTGTCAATCCCCAGAACACATTCTCATAGGATCACCTTTTCAGAATTCTCTACATCAATGTATCCTGATGACGGATGCGTCCAAGTTGGGCTGGGAGCTCAACTGGACAACCTCTCCACTCAAGGTCTTTGGTCTCATCATGAGTCACAACTCCACATAAATCTGCTGGAACTCAGAGCCATCCACAATGCTCTCAGGGTGTTCCACGACCGCCTTCGCTTCCACACAGTTCTAGTCCAGACAGACAATCAGGTAGCCATGTTCTACTTCAACAAGCAGGGCAGAAAAGGCTCTTGGACACCTTTGCAGTGAAGCCCTACACCTCTGGTCCTTCGCCATACAACATCAGATTCACCTACTTGTGGATTCACCTACTGTGGCAAACAGAATCTCTTGGTGGACAAGCTCAGTCGGGTACTACTACCCCATGAGCGGTCTCTCCATGCAGACAAGGTTGCTCACATTTTTCTGATCTGGGGAACCCCAGACATAAATCTGTTTGCAAGCCCTCAGAATGCCAAACTTCCCCGCTTCTGCTCCAGAATTCCTGCTCAGAACAACCAAGCAGTAGATGCCTTTCACCTTCACTGGAGTCAAGGCTTCCTATACGCCTTCCCTCCCATTTCCCTCATCCCCAAAACTCTTTTCAAACTCCAGAGAGACAAGGGCTACATGATTCTTATAGCCCCGCATTGGCCACGACAACCGTGATATCCTCCGTTTCTACATCTCTCTTAAGTTCAACCAGTAGAATTGGGGTCTGCGCCAGATCTCTTCTCACTGGAGAACGGGACACTGCTGCATCCCAATCCGCAGTCCTTACACCTTACAGCATGGCTGCTGAAGGCATAGCATTCCAGGGCATCAGCCTCTCTCAACAGGTGAAAGCTATTCTTTTGACTTCTAGGAAACCTTCCACAAGGCGCTCCTACACCTTCAAGTGGTGTAGATTCTCTCTCTCTGGTGTTCGAAAAGGGATCTTAACCCCTTTTCAGCTCCGGTGGAAGCATTACTGGAATATCTTCTCCACCCCTCTTCCTCTGGACTCAAAACCAATTTGGTAAGAGTCCACCTAAGTGCCATAGCAGCTTCTCACGTGCCCTTAGATTGTCAGCCCATCTCCTCTCAACCGCTTGTAGCACGCTTCTTGAGAGGTCTTCTCTTAACTAAACCTCCCATTAAGCCACCCCCAGTGGCATGGGACCTTAATGTTTTACGACAGTTTATGAAGCCGCTCTTTGAACCCCTAGTCACTACTTCTCTGAAGTTTCTTACCTGAAAGGTCACCTTCCTTATTGCCCTCACTTCAGCAAGGCACATCAATGAGCTTCAAGCTATGATGGCTGATCCTCCCTATACACGTTTCCACCATGATAAGGTAGTCCTTAGGACTCATCCTTACTTTATGCCAAAAGTGGTCTCGCCCTTTCACTTAAACCAGTCGGTGTATCTCCCTGTTTTTTTCCCTAGACCTCATTCTTCTAGGGCAGAAGTAACCCTTCATACTCTGAATTGCAAACGTGCTTTGGCCTTTTATCTACAGAGAATTCAGGAGCACAGAAAAGTTTCCCAACTTTTCATCGCTTTTGACTCCAGTCACCTAGGACTACCAGTATCCAAGCGAACTCTCTCCAGATGGATAGCAGATTGTATCTTCTTTGCTTACGACAATGCAGGACTCTCTCTTGAGGGTCACGTCACTACACATAATGTTCAGGCAATGGCTGCCTCCATGGCGAATCTGCACTCTGTAGCGATTGATGAGATATGCAAAGCAGCAACCTAGTCCTCTGTCCATACTTTTGCTGCTCACTATTGCCTGGACAGGGACTCCCACCGGGATGCCTCATTTGGCCAAGTTGTACTCCAGCATCTCTTTCAGACTTAGATCATCTCCTACCCCCCCATCCCAGGTTTCAATACCAGACATCCTTGGAGGATATATTTTATTTATTTATTTAGACAGATTTGTATACCACCTTATCCTACAATCAAAGTGGTTACATGACATCACAATTGGGGTTACATTTAACATGTGGGTGCTTTACAACATTTAACATGAGGGTATTTAACAACAATTAGACAGCACAATTGGAGGGTTACGTTTAGTATGAGGGTATCTTCGTGAGTCTATTTGGGCTGATTGGGTATTGAGTTGGCGGGGGTAGTTGCAATACCACTTGGGTGGGTACTGTTGTCTATCTGCTCATAGGTTTCTGTAAAGAGCAGAGTTTTAAGGTTCTTGCGGAAGTCTGATGTCTTCTAATGCCCTTAGGCTTGTTGGGAGGGAGTTCCATAGTGTGGATGCCAGTAGTAATGGAGCTCTTCTTGAAGTATTTTATTTAGTCTTGTGGTATCCTGCAGGTGTGCCAATCATGTTGTCATTATTGTTCCTTCTTGGTCTATTACTGATATCTCTTGTTATGATTTCTTGTAGTGCATCTGCCGATAGATGGTGGATGATTTTGAAGATAATCAGAATTGTTTTAAATTTTGCTCTGACCACCATTGGGAGCCAGTGTAGTTCTTGTAGGACGGGGGTGATGTGCTCAGATCTTGGAGTGTCAGTAATGATGCATGCTGTAGTGTTTTGCACCATTTGGAGTGGGTGTAGGGTATGCTGGGGGATGCCTTGATATAACGAGTTTCCGTAATCAAGCAGAGGTGTGATGAGTGCTTGGCACACTGTGTGGAAGTGGTCTTGGCGGAGTAGTGGTTTGATCTTTCTTATGGTCCTCAAACATTGATAGGCCTTGTTTGCGGTTTTGGTAATATGGGATTTCAGGTTCAGGGCTCTGTCCATTGTGATGCCCAGGTACTTAACTTCATCTTTGACTACTATGTGTTTGTTTAGAATGCTGATAGTCTGTGGTGGAATGAAGGAAGGGTTTCGGGTGATGAACATTGCCTTGGTTTTATTGTAGTTGACCGTCAGGTTATTGGCTGTGAGCCAGGCATTCATGTCTTCAAGGCATTTGGTTATTGTTATGATGTTAGGTGCTAGTAGGTTGATTGGAGCATACACCATGATGTCATCAGCATAGATGTGATAGTAGCTTGTGTCGTTTGATGATATTGCATATGGGTTGGATGTAAATATTGAAGAGCATTGATGACAGGGCTGATCCCTGAGGTGATGGGGAACTGCAATGATTTCTTTTGGGCGCATTTGACTTGTTGTGTTCGATCTTCCAGGTATGAGATGAACCATTTCAGAGTGTTCTTGCATAGTCTCCTATATGTTGCAGGCGCTCCCATAATCTGGCATGGGACACTGTGTCAAAGGCTGCCGAGATGTCCATGAACACTAGCAGGAATCCATTTTTTATACTATTTATACCTCTTATGAGGTTGTCAAAGAGGGAAGTTAGTAGCGTTTCCACACCATGCTGGGGTTTAAAGCCATGCTGATGGATGTCCAGAGGAGCATTCAAGTCAATGTGGTCCTGAAGTTGTCTTTGCACTGTCTTTTCAATGATTTTTGCAAGGAATGGTAGACTGGAGATAGGACGGTATGATTTTGGTTCAGATGGACTTAGGTTGTTGCCTTTAAGTATCGGTTGTATCATGGCGTGCTTGAGGGATTGTGGCATGTGTCCTTGTTGGAGTGAATCTTTGACTATTTTGTGAATGTGCTGGGAGAGATGGTTTCTTGTGACTTTGATCCAAGCCACTGGGCAAGGATCTGATGGTGAGGTTGTTGTGTTGAGTCCATGTATTATGTCCTCTACTTGCTGTTTTGATGGTATGCTGAAGTCTTCCCAGGTTTGATGTTGCTCTTTCATTTCATGGTCATCTGTTTGTAGTGTGATGGAGCATGTCTGGGTGGTATTTTTCGTTCTCATGTAGTCCGCAAATTCCTGTGGGTCAAGATGGTGGGTACAGTGCTGTGTGGTGTCCCCAGTGAGCTTTTGGACAATGCTAAAGAGTTCTCTTGGTTTGTTGACAGATTTCATGATTAGGTTGGTGTGGTGATGCTGTCTGCGCTCATTTATCAGATTGTTATATTCCAGTGTCTTGGCTCTGTTTAGATTCAGGGAGTTATGCGACTTGTTCTGCCTCCATTTTCTCTCCAGTCTTCGGAGAGCGTGCTTTGCATTTCTGATATCATTTGCGTACCAGGGGGCATTGGGTCTCCTTCGTGCTTGTGGTTTTGTACTCATAGGGGCTGATGCTGCATTGGATATTATGGAGTTCCATTTCTCTATGCTTAGGTCAAGGGTGTTGCATTCTTGCTGTTGTTGTGGCCTACTACTTAGCCCTGTGTTCCACATCTCGCTCTGAGGTCATCTCTCTGGCATCTCCAAGCTAGGGAGTCCCATATGTGAAGACTACATTCCTGCTTGTTCCTGGAGATAGCGTAGTTACTCATCTGTAACAGGTGATCTGCGGGAACAGCAGGAATTGAGTCTTCACAACCTACCCTCCTCCCCTAGGAGTTGTACTTTTCCTCTTCTTCTCCTTTTCTCCTTTTCTCCTTTTATCTCAGCTACAAACTCAGCTGAGGGAGAGCTGGAAAGGCGGGAAGGCAGATACGCAGGCGCAGTGGGATGCTCCCAAAGACTTTCCTATTGGACACTGGGGAGCATTCCCGCACAGTCTCTGTCAGTACTGACATCACCCATATGTGAAGACTCAATTCCTGCTGTTCCCAGAGATCACCTGTTACAGGTGAGTAACTACACTTTACTGTAAAGCGGTATATCAAGAGCCGAATAAAGATAAAGTTTTGCTTCTTCTGCTTTGCTACAAGAACAGATTTTCCTGCTGTCCTTCACCAACTGACCAACTTCAAGGTCTCAATGGGCTCAACCACCAAGGAAGAAAGACTGCAAAGAAGTTATCACCATGGCTTCAAAACCGGTGTTTAAAAAACTCTATCCATGTTTTTCTGCATTCTGAGCATGGATTCCCATGACTACTGCATCCAGTGCCTTGGTTCCTCACACCATGTAGAAAACTGCCCACATTGTCCCAAAATTCCCCCTTCTTCTCCTCTGGGCCTGATACTTTTGAAGTCATGCCTACAGGATTATCTTTCATTGCACCTCCTCAGATATATCAACTTGGTAAGGCCTCTTCGATCTCCAGCTACTGTTCAGGCCTCTAGCACATGGCTGCCTCCCAACAGGCCCTGAAGAAAGCCACCGGGGCTCCAATTTTGGCCTCCTCCACCCCACCACAGCTTGGGATCTGCCTGTCATGGCCCCTCTTCCCAGCATGGTGCTCGACCCTACATCAGCTCTCACTGCCTGTCCCTCTAGTCCTTGGGACTCTTCTCTCCCTGGTGCAGCCCCAGATGCTCAGGTCCCTCTGTGCCTCAATCCTGGCCTATCTCCATGAAATAGCAGCAGCACAGAAGTGGAAGGCCTTGCCCTCCCCCACTAGATTGGCCAGCTCCATGGCACTGTGCCGAATCCGTCAGGTCACTGTGTCAACAGCAAAACCCTCACTCACAAGAGAGACCGCCTCCATGGTGCCAGGGAACCTCCTAAAGCCCACTTCTACAGTGCTGATGACTACAGGAAAACCAGCCTATGCTCCTGTAGGGAACAGAGCAATTCAGACAGACTCAACCACTCCACTCACACACACTTTGAGATGGCACCACAGGCACAGTCACAGCACCAGAACAAGGAAGCACAACTCCAATAGCGCTTCCTCTCCAGACACCTCCCTCTGCAGCACAGGAGAAACTCCACCCACAGACATTGTAAAGACCCCTCCTCCACCAGCACTCGGGGCTGGCCCTACCATTAAGCGAACTAGGCAGGCACCTACAGCAGCAACTTTTGGAGGGCGGCAAAGAGCAGGGCATTCAAAGCTAAACAGATTCTGACAGCCAGGGAGCATGGGGCTTAAGGTTTGCCTAGGGCACCAACACCCTGAACCAACTCTGTGGCTGGCCCTGCCAACACTCATGCCCTCCATCCCAGCCCTGTCCAACACATTCTTGGACCTCTTCGCACAATTCATGGTACAGCACCTGACACTTTTGGCACAGAGTGTTGCTACAACCCAGTCAGTGACTCCAAGAAGGCTCACCCCTCAATATGACACCACAACTGACAAGTGTATCCACAAGAGAAGAAAGTTCACTGTTGCCTCCACCCTTACACGCCCCTCGAACAATCTTCTCACTGGATCTTATGCCAGCCAACAGCAATAGTGAGAAAGCACCAGTCTGAAGGCCCTCTTGAGAGTCAGCCTACTCAATGCTAACCTCTGACCAAGGGCTCACAGAGTCTCTGGGCAGCCAGTCAGAGCCATCTCCACCACAACCAACCTTGCTCCCAGAGGATCTGACATACTCCAGATTCCTCCAAAAGCTGGCATCTTAACTTTTTATATCACCTGCAGACACATCTGATTCTAGGAATAAGGTCCTAGGAGTACTCAAATACTTGGACATGCCAAGGTCATTAGTGGCTGTACGAGTAGTGATGATATCAGTACACAAGGCATTGTTAGACAACCTCATCAAAATCTGGCAAATTCCATCCTCTGGACCCAACACTGCCAAGAGGCTCAGGGTAAAGTATTAAGTGCCATCTGCTCCAGGATTCAACCACAGCTGCCTCACCAATCCATCATCATTGAATCCACCATGAAGCTTATCAAGAGGCCTCGCTCCCACTCTAACACACTCCAGAAAAGGAACATAAAATTCTTGATGACACTGGCAAGAAGGTCTTCCAAGATGCTAAATTTGAAGATTGCCGTACACCAAGTCAACCCTATTTTGTTTGACAACATCTTACCGAAAAGAGCCAAAAGTGCCCTTGAACCACTTCCACTGGAAACAAGGGAATTTTTGTCATCCACGTTTACTGACCTGGCAGATTGCGGGAAACAATCCACTCCATCTTCAAGACCTTCAACATCACCAAGTGCACAACTGGAGTCACCATCACCATGAGATGCACCACATTGCTGAAGGCCTCTAGTCTGAGAGAGGACATCCACAAATGTCTTGCCAATGCATCCTGCACTGGCAAAATCCTTTTCAGTGATAAGGTCAAAGACACATCAGTGTCATCGAGAATCACTGTACACTGCTCCAGACTCTCACTTCAGAAGGCCTGGAACACTTCTCTCATCACCAAAAACCACAAGAATTCCAGTTCTGAAAGTCCTTCTCTTTACATTACAGCACCTATCATAAGTGGTAACCATAGCACTCCAAAGAGGAATCTTCCTGTCATCAACTATACCAATAGAAATCATGCCAAAGAAAACACAGGCAACAGAAGTAATTGGGCTGTCCTTCAAACAAAGGGACACCCTCCTTTTACTTATGCCTGCCACAAGAACCTCCTGTCAGAGGTCGCCTCACGTTTTTTAAAAAACACCTGGGAAAAGATCATAACTGGAAAGAGGGTCATGAAGATCATCAACAAGGGGTATCACATCAGATTCTCCTCCACCCCTCTCCCATTGTGTACTCCACCTCCAACTGGACTCTGGCAGGTCTAACCTCACTCTACTGAGTCCCCCGTTCACCCCAAGGAGATCAACTGCAACTTCTACTTCAGATACTTGATACCCAAGAAAACAGAGGGCCTATGCCCCATTCTGGACCTACAGTGATTCAACAAATTCATATACAAGGAAATGTTCCACATGTATTTGCTGGGAACCATCCTCATCCTTCTTCAAACCAGTGGTTTGCTTGCCTCATTGGATCTCCAAGATGTATATACCCACATATCAATCCATCCAGCGCACAAGAAATACTTATGGTTCTGTCGCAGACAAGCATTGCCAGCAAAGGGTCCTCCTCTTTGACCTATCATCACCCCCAAGGATCTTCACAAAGTGCGGTTACAGTGGCACACCTCTGCAAGTAGGGAATATCTGTCTTCCCATTCCAAAATAATTGATTCTTAGGGGGCCCAAATGCCAGGAAACCAAGACCTTCATCTGGCGAGCAACCAAACACTTGCAATCCCTCAGCTTCATCATCAATGACAAAAACTCATATCTGCAACCCATACAATCTCTAGAATTTACTGGAACAGGTATCAGAACATTCCAGTCAAGCGTTTCTCCCCACACAATGGGCAAATTTAATTGACTCATTTGTCTTGCACATCTCCTCCTCCAGCAGAGTCACAGCCAAGACCTCCCTCCGGCCAAACTACACATGCACTATCTACAGTGGCATCTATGCAACAATGGAACCAGCACATGTAGTTGGTCATTCTGTGCCACAAATGGTAGGGATGTACTTCCAGGCAGGATGTACATCCTCCTCGCTGTTCATCCTCCTGCCACTCCTGGTGCAAAGGCTCCCCATATGAATAGCACTGTTGTACAATGAACCTTAGACAGGGGCAGAAGGGGGAGGTCCGGAGGCGGAGCGAGGGTGGGGCATGGGCGGGCTGTGACCCCAGCCATACAGGGCCGATTCTGAGGTCAGCCCTGTAAGTCCGCTGCCTTCAATGTAGACGGGGGACTTTTTCCACCTCAAAGGTGGAATAAGTCCCCCTGGACAGCAGGGGATTGTGACGCAGGACCCAGATGAGCAGGTGAGAGGACGCAGGGGGTTCCCCACAGCCCAACCCAGTCCTTGGAAGGCACGATTGGGGGTTGGGCTGCGGGGAAACACAGCTCTGTATGTTGGCCAGTGATCACGGCTCCTGAATGGAGCTGCGGTGCCATGATGATGGGACGCTATGGTACTGCAGCTCCATTCAGGAGCCTGGCTGAGTTAGCTGGGTATGTGGCTGAGCATGCAGCTGATCAAAATTGGGGCCGGCCTACATGTTCAGGCCAGTAGACCAGATTCTGATACCACGGTCACGTCTAGCACCCGCAGGATCAGAATCGGGTGCTACTGCTGCACGCCCCAATTCTGCCCAGCCATGGGGCAGGATATGCAGGACGGAATTGGTCTCATAGCCACTATCTCACCAGATCACCATTGACTCATCCACATGCATTACCCTTGCCTGGTGGATGGACCAAGACAACCTTTTCCAGTGAAGACTGTTCCAGCAACCACAGCCCCATCTGTATTACACTTATGAATAAAGAAGAAGAGACATCACCACAGCAACTTTCTGGAATTCAGAGTGTTTGTATACATGCTCAGAGCATTCAGCCTTTGGATTGTGAACAGAGTCCTTCTGGTCCATACAGACAACCAGGTAACATGTTCTACATCTACAAACAGGGGGGCATGGGCTCCCTCAAACTTTATAGGGAAGCCTACATGATATGGAAGTCTGCAACATCTATTGGGTGCTTCCTGCAAGCATCCCACTTACCAAGTGACCACAACCAACTGGCAGACAGTCTCATTCACTAGTTGGACCTTCACAAATGGTCCCTCAAACACCATATCACTTTCTTGTTGTTCCAATGATGGGGCATGCTAATAAAGTACCTCTTTGCCAGCAAAGCCAATGTGAAATGTCCAGCCTTCATCTCCAAATGTCTGTCCACATGCAGCCTGGCATTGGATGCCTTCAATATCCACTGGGACTGCCACCTTCTATATGCAGACCCTCCCAATCCACTAATATCCAATACATCCAAAAATAATTCATGATCAAGTGACTGTCATCCTAACTGCCCTCCACTGACAGACACAGATATGGTTCCCATACCTACAATGCCTGATCTAGTGCCTGCCCATCAGACTGTTACGAATCTTGAACCTCGTCCCCCAGGATGGAGGCAACACCCTCCACCCCAGCCTTTCGATTTTTATCCTGACAACTTGGATGTTGAGAGGATAACCCTATCATCCCTCCATCTTGCTCCAGAAATACAAAAATTTCTCCTAGCAGCCAAGTGACAATCAACAAGAAAATTGTATGGCTTTAAATGGAAATGGTTTCACACCTGGTGCATTTCTATATAACTGGACCCCTTCTCTGGTTCCACTCGTCCTCCAATACTTCACCACCCTTGTTGATGCAGACCTGGAGACTGCCTCCCTAAGGTTGTTGTTAAGTGCCGTCAAGTCGGAGTCGACTCATGGCGACCCTCTGGATAGCTATCCTAAATTGTATTCGGTCTTGAGTCAGGCGGCTCATTGTTGACAGACTGGTACTCGTAGCTGCTTTTATTGTATCGATCCATCTCGCATAATAACCAGCACCAAAAGACAAGAACACATCACCCCCACCCTAAAAGAGCTCCACTGGCTACCAATCAGCGCCTGCATCAGATACAAGACAATCATACACATCTTCAAAATCAAACAACGCTCATCAGCTCTCAGCCTACACCCACTCATACAACCCGACAGCAGCACACGACCGAGGAGGAGAGGCACATCCAACCATGTCAACACCTCTGATGACTTCAACAAAGTATGCAAGGACACCGAAAAATGAGCCCTTTCAAAAGCGGCTCCAACAATCTGGAACGCACTCCCTGATGAACTAAGGGCAACAGCAGACATTAAAGACTTTAGGAAACTGCCAAAGACGACACTCTTCATTGAGCACTTTGGTAATGTCACATAAGCTGTGCAACAAACTATACCCCACCTCACCAACATACCATCAAGACCAGATCACAGTACAGAACCAAAGCCCCGATGTACATAGTATTGTAGATAGCACACGTTGTAATTAGCTCACCATGAATCAACAACCAGCTACTCTCACACGCACACACTGCTCACTGCATGCGCACACTAAACACATGATTTTGTTGATTGTTTCTATACCGCCTTGATTGAAGGAAAAGGCGGTATAGAAATCTGTTTAAATAAATAAATAAATAAAAATCTCATTACTGGCCTTCCTCTTTTGCGTTGACCTTCTATCTTGACAAGCATGATGTCTTTCTCTAATGATCTCTCTCTTCGCATGATGTGTCCAAAGTATGAAAGTTGAAGTCTTGTCATCTGAGCTTCTAAAGAAAGTTTAGGTTTGATCTCCTCTAGTACCGACTGGTTTGTTCTTCGGGCAGTCCATGGTATACACAGTATTCGCCGCCAGCACCATAATTCAAAGGCATCAATTTTCTTTATGTCTATCTTTTTCACTGTCCAGCTTTCACATCCATATGATGTTATTGAAAATACCATGGCTTGAACAAGTCAAATCTTTGTATGGAGAGAGACATCTCTGCTCTTGAGAATCTTATCTAGGTCTTTCATAGACATTCTGCCAAGAGCAATGTGCCATCTGATTTCTTGACTGCTTGTTGTTTCTTTATTGATAGTTGATCCAAGTAGGTTAAAGTTGTTCACAATTTCAATTTCTTCTCCTTCAACGATGAACCTGTTGACTATGCCAGTTGTCATGATCTTTGTCTTCTTTACATTAAGGTACAGGCCCATTTTGAGACTATGTTCTTTAATTGTGAGAAGCAAATGTTTCAGATCATCTTCACTTTCAGCCAGTAATGTGGTATCAGCATAGCAAAGGTTGTTGATGAGTCTTCCACCAATCTTCGCACCTCTGTTGTCTTCATGCAATCTTGCTTCTCTGATGATTTGTTCTGCATATAAATTAAACAGGTAGGGAGAAAGTATGCAGCCTTGTCTTACACCTTTGCTTATTTTAAACCATTCTGTTTCTCCTTGTTCCGTTCGAACTGTTGCTTCTTGATCAACGTACAAATTGTGCAAGAGTACGATCAGGTGTTCTGGCATACCCATGCTTCTTAATGTGGCCCAGAGTTTCTCATGGTTTACACAGTCAAAAGCCTTGCTATAGTCGATAAAGCACTAATAGATATCCTTTTGGTATTCTTTAGTCTTTTCAAGGATCCATCTCACATCCGCATTGATGTCTCTCGTTCTTCGCCCTGTCCGGAACCCTGCTTGCACTTCAGGTAGTTCTTGTTCCAGGTATGGTTGTAGTCTCCTTTGAATAATCTTCAGTAGAATCTTGCTGGCATGTGGGATCAGAGCGATTGTGCGATAATTTCCACAGTCAGTTGGATCACCTTTCTTTAGTATTGGTATAAACACAGATCTTTTCCAGTCAGTTGGCCATGATGTTGTCTTCCATATTTCTTGGCAGAGCCTTGTAAGTACGGTAACAGCTGCATCAGATTGCTGTAATACTTCTATGGGCATACTATCAATGCCTGGTGCTTTGTTCTTTGATAAGGCTTTCAATGCTGCTTTAACTTCTTCTTTCATCACCAATCGCTCCCGATCATAAGGTACAGGTTGAAACGGCTGTTGGTCCACTTGATCTTTATCATATAAAAACTCTGCATATTCCTTCCACCTTTTCTTGATCTTCTCAGCATCATTCAACATAGAACCTTGAGCATCTTGTAACATTCCAATTCGAGGCTGGAACTTTTTCTTTAACTTTCGTAGCTTTAGGAAAGCCGATCTTGTTCTTCCTCTAATAGTTTCTGCTTCTATTTCCTTGCATGCGTCATCGTAGTACTTTTCCTTGTCCTGTCTTGCTGCATATTGGAAATCTCTGTTGAGTTCTGTTGTTGTCTTTCTTTCTCCTCTGGCTTTAGCTTCTCTGCATTTCTGGGCAATTTTCAGAGTTTCTTCCGTCATCCATTTTGGCCATTTTTGCTTTTTCACCTTTTGTAGAGACTTCTCGCTTTCTTCCAACACAACCTTCTTGATGTCATTCCATAACTCTTCTGGAGCTCTGTCATTTGTATCTAAAGCAGCAAATCGATTTTGCAGGCAGTTTTTAAATTCCAGTGGTATATTCTCAAGGTCATATTTTGCTGCATTCATGAGGGGTTTGCTCTTTTTCAACTTTAGCTTGAGTTTGCATACTAGTAGTTGATGATCTGTACCACAGTCAGCTCCAGGTTTTGTCTTTGTTGATGTTATAGAACTTTTCCATCGTTGACTTCCACAGATGTAGTCAATTTGATTTTTATACAATCGATTAGGTGAAGTCCATGTGTACAGTCGCAGCTTGTGTTGATGGAAGAAGGTGTTTGAGATGAATAGATCGTTGGTCTTGCAAAATTCTATCAGTCTTTCTCCAGCTTCATTTCTGTTGTCAAGTCCATATTTTCCAATTACTTTGCCTTCTTCTTTGTTGCCAACCTTTGCGTTCCAGTCACCCATGACTATCAGGATATCTTTTTTGCATGTTCTGTCAATTTCAGCTTGTACTTGTTCATAGAATTCTTCAATTTCATTCTCTTCTGCAGCTGTTGGGGCATATACTTGAATTATAGTTGTGTTGATAGGCATTCCTCGTGGACGAATAGAGATTAAGCATTTGCTGACTGCATTTTATTTCATTACAGTTCTTGCAAGTTTCTTCTTTATTATAAATACAACATCATTTCTTCTTTGTCTTTCATTTCCAGCATAGTAGACCATGTGATCATCTGATGCAAAGTGCCCGATGCCAGTCCATTTCAGTTCGCTGACACACAACAGATCAAGTTGTACACGTTCCATTTCATTCTTGACCACCTCCAACTTCCCTTGGTTCATGCTTCGTATGTTCCATGTTCCAATGCGTAAGACATCTTTACAGCTTCTGACTTTGATTTCATGTGCAGCTACATCAGCAGTCAGACATCCCGAGGGCTTTGATCCAACCACATCATAAATGCTGGCTTTACTCTGAAAAGTCTTCAGTCTTCCGCGCAGTTTAAGTTTGGTGTTGTTGCCGTTGTCACAGAAATGTGATCCTCCGCCATCAACACTATCCCATTCTGCTGCTGCCCAGATGGGTGGTTTGTCTTGGTCTGGTACCTCAGCTGAGACCTGTCCATCTTGGGAGACCCTGCCAGTAGTTAAACTACCGATAGTTTAGCTCTCAGCATCACTGATGCACACAAGCCCTCACAGCACGACAAGCTGCAAACCAACACCTTAGATAAGGCTCCTACCACAGCCAGTTAGACAACAACTCCATTTCAACTCATCCACTGGTCTCTCAGTTTATGGCAGGTTTGGCAAACCTCTGACCTCCGGTCTATCGACCCATTCCCCCATGGAATCTCAAAATCATCCTACACCAACTCAGGCTAAGTCCCTTTCAGCAACTACAGTAGGCACTGCTTAAAGTTTATTACCTGGAAGACCCTCTTCCTTATCCCATCACCTCCAAGAGGTGCATCAGAAAGTTGCAAGCACTAGTCACTATCCACCCTACACCCAGCACTACAATGACTGAGCCACACTCAGGACATACTCCAGGTTTTTCCCCAAGATGGCCTCTGCATTCATAAGAAAATAAGATATGCTATACTGGGTCAGACCAAGGTCTATCAAGCCCAGTATCCTATTTCCAACAGTGGCCAATCCAGATCACAAGTACCCAGCAGTTTCCCAAAAAGACACAGAGGTTCCACAATACTTCTATTGTGGCAAGCAGTGGATTTCCCAGGTCCTCTGTAATAATGGTTTATGGACCTTTCCTCCAGGAACTTGTCCAAACCTTTTTTAAACCCAGGTACACTAACAGCTTTTACTAAATCCTCTGGTAACGAATTCCAGCGTTTGATTATGCGTTGAGTGAAAAAATATTTTCTCTTATTAGTCTTAAATGGGTTACACTTTAGCTTCATTTCATGTCCTCTAGTATTTCTGCTTTTTCTCCAGGACCAAGCAGGAAGTCAGTCCTCACATATGGGTGACGTCGGCGCCGACGGAGCCCTTGTGCGGAGCATTTCCCCAGCTTTCAAAGAAAGCCTTTGGGAATTGCAGCGCGCATGCGCGGTCCCCTTCCCGCCCAAGGGTGCCATCTTGCTCAGTCTTCTTTTTTCCGCGGAGCCCGACGGACGTAGTTCGTTTTGCCCCAAGGAAAAAGTTGATTTTCCCTATTTTTCTCTTTTTTTTCTCCGGTTCGACGCCGGATCCTTTTCCCAACCACTATCAGTAAAGAGTACTACCCTTTGGCCTGTCCTCCGCTCCCAGGGTGTTCACCAAGTGCCTGGCAGTGGTGGCGGCCTACCTGAGGCTTCAGGGTCTCTTTGTGTTTCCGTACCTGGACGACTGGCTCATAAGGGGCCAATCTTCCCAAGAGGCCAACCAGGCCACCCTTCGCACTGTGGCTCTGCTTCAGCACTTGGGGTTTGTCATAAACTTCGCAAAGTCCACTTTGCTCCCATCCCAGAACTTAGAGTTCATAGGGGCCAGACTAGACACTCTTCAAGCAAAGGCTTTTCTGCCTCTGGACAGGGTACACAGGCTAATGGATCTGGCCAGCCAGTTTCGCAGCAATTCCCTGGTCTCTGCCAGGCAATTCCTGAGACTACTCGGCCATATGGCTTCCACGGTTCATGTCACCCCCAATGCCCGCCTGCACATGCGACCTGCTCAGTGGAGCCTTCGCACTCAGTGGCATCAAGCCACAGGGGGCCTAGCGGACTCAGTGAGGATCTCCGACCTCCTGGTCTCCTCACTGCAATGGTGGCTTCATCTTCCTAATCTGGTGCTCGGAGTAGTTTTTCAATCCCCTCCGCATACTCAGGTGCTGACAACCGATGCCTCTCTTCTCGGTTGGGGAGCACATTGCCAAGGGACATGTACTCAGGGTCTCTGGACCCCTTGGGAGGCTACTCAACAGATAAACTTCCTGGAGCTACGGGCGATACGCCTAGCTCTGAGAGCCTTCTCCCACCTCGCCTCTCACCAGTCTGTACTGGTCCAGACGGACAATCAAGTTGCCATGTTCTATGTGAACAAACAAGGAGGCACAGGCTCCTTCCTTCTTTGTCAGGAGGCACAACGACTGTGCTCTTGGGCTGTCAATCACGGAATCCTTCTCAAGGCTGTCTACCTCCCATGTTAGGAAAATTGCCTGGCAGACAGACTGAGCCGGCTCCTGCAACCACACGAATGGAGATTGAACCCATTGGTGGTTCAGCAGGTCTTTCTCAAATGGGGGCTCCCTACCATGGACCTTTTCGCCAGTCCTCTGAACCAACAACTCCTGAGATTTTGCTCCAGACAACCGCATCCTCTCAGAGTAGCAGCAGATGCGTTTCTGATCTCGTGGTCCACAGGCCTACTGTATGCGTTTCCTCCCACACCACTAGTGTCCAGAACGCTGTTCAAAGTCCTCAGGGATGGGGCTTCATTGATTCTCATAGCCCACAGGTGGCCGAGGCAACCGTGGTTCCCACTTCTGCTACAACTGGCGGTGGACACACCTCTTCCTCTGGGGTTTCAACACGATCTCCTGTCTCAGGATCAGGGGACTCTTGCACCCCAACCTCCAGTCCCTTCATCTGATGGCCTGGCTGCTGAAAGGGTAGTCCTAGCCCCCCTACTACTACCTCGAGAGGTGGAAGATGTAGTCTTGGCCTCTCAGCGTCAATCCACCAGGAAATACTACGCTCTTAAGTGGCGTAGATTCTCCGCATGGTGTGTTCAGCACAGTGAGAATCCCTTCTCATGCTTGGTAGCGATAGTGTTGCAATATTTGCTCTACCTCTCCAATCTGGGCCTTAAGTCTAACTCTGTCCGAGTTCACCTTAGTGCTCTCTCAGCACACCACTCGCCGGTGGACGGCAGGCCTCTTTCCAGCCACCCTTTGGTGGCTCGTTTCCTCGGAGGCCTTCTTCTGCTTAAGCCTCCTTTGCATCCACCGGCCCCTGAGTGGGATCTGAATGTGGTCTTACAGCGGCTTACTTGTCCGCCTTTTGAACCTATGGCTACCTGCCCTCTCCGTTTTCTCTCCTGGAAAACTTTATTTCTGGTAGCTCTCACCTCTGCTAGGCGAGTGAGTGAACTGCAGGCACTAGTGTCTGATCCTCCTTACACTAGGTTCTACAGGAATAGGGTAGTCCTACGGACTCACCCTAAGTTTCTTCCTAAAGTTGTCTCACCTTTTCACCTCAATCAGGAGGTGGTTCTTCCGACCTTCTTTCGCAGGCCGCATGCCAACCGGGCTGAGCTGGTCTTGCATACCCTGGACTGTAGGAGGGCGTTATCCTTCTACCTTGACCGTACGCGGGAGCATCGGAAGGCTGTTCAGCTTTTCGTTTCTTTTGACCCCAATAAGTTGGGGCTCCCTGTCTCCAAGCATACGTTGTCCATATGGGTTGCTGACTGTATCGCCTGGGCTTATGGGGCAGCCGGCCTCTCGTTGGAGGGTCGAGTCACGGCTCATCGTGTCAGGGCGAAGGCGGCGTCAGTGGCTCATCTCCGCTCTGTTCCGTTGGCAGACATCTGCCGGGCCGCTACTTGGTCTTCAAGCCAGACTTTTGCGGCCCATTACTGCCTTGAGAGGGAGTCCTGCAGGGACAGTGCTTTCGGACAGGCAGTACTCCATAATCTCTTTGGGGTTTAGGCAACTCACCCTCCGGCCCTGATGTTGGGCTACCAGTCGGGGGCGTTCTCAGAGAAGATTCCTTCCTTCTGTGCTGACGAGCTCGAGGGAGCTCATTTTTTCCGCTTGGGGTCTCCGGTAGCCTTAAGCTGGGGAGTCCCATATGTGACGACTGACTTCCTGCTTGGTCCTGGAGAAAGAGTAGTTACTCACCTGTAACAGGTGTTCTCCAGGAGCAGCAGGAATCAGTCCTCACAACCCTCCCTCCTCCCCTTGGAGTTGCAGTCATATGATTTATTTTTGCTAATTTTTTGCTGTCTTTTAGTTATGTCATCAGACTGAGCAAGATGGCACCCTTGGGCGGGAAGGGGACCGCGCATGCGCGCTGCAATTCCCAAAGGCTTTCTTTGAAAGCTGGGGAAATGCTCTGCACGAGGGCTCCGTCGGCGCCGACGTCACCCATCTGTGAGGACTGATTCCTGCTGCTCCTGGAGAACACCTGTTACAGGTGAGTAACTACTCTTTAATGGCATAAACAATTGATCTATATTTACCCATTCCACTCAATTCATTAATTTATAGACCTCTATCATATCTCCCTTCTCTTTTCCAGGTTGAAGAGCCCTAACCTTTTAAGCCTCTCCTGGTAGGGGTATCCTTCCATCCTCTTTACCATTTTGGTGACTCTTCTCTGTATCTTTTCTAATTCTGCTGCTTCCTTTTTAAGATACGGTGAACAGTATTGCACACAATATTCAAGGTGTGGTCGCACCGTGGAATGATACAGAGGCATTATAATATCCTTTGTTTTATTCTCCATTCCTTTTCTTATGATTCCTAGCATTCTATTGGCCTTCTTGACCACCGCTGCACATTGGGCAGAGGGTTTCAACGTATTATCCACAATGATGCCTAAATCATTTTCCTGGGTGGTGGTTCGTAATGGGGAACTTTGCATCATGTAATCATAATTGGGTTGTTCTTTCCTAGATGCATAAATTTGCACTTGTCCACATTAAATTTCATTTGTCATTTGAAAGTCCAGTCTTCCTATTTAACAAGATCCTCTTGCAATTTTTCACAATTTCCTTGGGTTTTAACAATTTGAATAATTTTGTGTCATCTGCAAATTTGAACACCTCACTTGTTCCCATTTCCAGGTCATTTATGAATGTGTTAAAAGGCAGTGGACTGGATGATAAACTGCTGGCCAAAATCTTGGCTATGCAGTTGAATAAGGTAGTGGGGCAACTGGTACACCAAGATCAAGCTGGTTTTATCCCGGGTAGGCAGGTGTCAAATAACGTTTGAAAATTTTTGAACTTGATGTGGGCCGCTGGCTGGAAAAAAGAGGCTCTCGTTAGACACCGAAAAGGTGTTTGATCAGGTATCCTGGACCTTCCTCTTCCAGGTCCTGGAGAAAATGGGACGTGGAGAGGGATATTTGAGTTGGGTACGGGCTTTATATCAGAATCTTTAAGGCTTGTGTCAGGATGAATGCGGATTATTAGGCTTTCTTTCCTCAGGGGAGGGGAATGCGGCAGGGTTGTCCCCTTTTGCCACTCCTGTTTGCCCTATCGGTGGAGCCATTTGCAACGCGGATTAGGGGCATGCAGATCTGAGAGGAATTGAGGTAGGGTGGGAAGACTACCGGATAGTGCTTTTCGCAGATGATATCATTCTGAGCATAACTAGACCGCATATTTCACTCCCAATAATAATGTGGGAAATAGGAGAATATGGCAAATTAGCAGGGTTTACTATAAATTGGTCTAAATCAGAAATATTAAACTTAATGATCTCAGCTGAATACCAGGCATCTTTACAAGAGGAATTCTTGTTGAGATGGGCCAAGCCATTCGTTATCTGGGAGTATAAATAGGGAATAAACGAGAATTTGTTTGAGTTAAATTACCGGAGGATAGTGGGGCAAGTAGAAAATCTGTTGAGTGCATGGGGATGGGGATATATATCATGGTTTGGGCATATTGCTGCTATTAAGATACTGCTGTTGCCACCTTTCCTCTTCCTATTTCAGGTGCTGCTGATAGCGGTTCCCATTAAAAAACTGCAGTACCTCCAGAAGAGAGTAGATAGATTTATTTGGCAGAATCAAGCACCGAGGGTGGCATCAACGATTATTCAGAGGCCCAAAATGGAGGGGGGGTTTGGAGTTCCCAACTTTCAAAAATATTATATAGCAGCACATCTTAAAACCCTCTATTCTTGGCACAGTGAGAGACAACAGGATTAGATTGTTTATTGTGGCAAGGAGGAAGAGAATGGGGAACAAATCCAATTGTGCTGCATACTATATCTATGTGGCAACAGCAATGGGGGACATTAGTCAGGGACAAATGCTACTCACAAGGGATGTCTTTGATAGCTTGTTTAGAGGAAGGGCAAGGTCCTGATAAGGGGGTTTTGCGTAGGTGGGCCAAGTTAGAGCTTACACAGATTTCCCAAGTTATATATAAAGCGGGGGTACTAGATTTTGCTGGTATAAAATATCTGTACACATTGCCAGCACAGGATTATTACAGTTATCTCCAGTTTGGTTCTGTCTTGAAGCAACGTAGGGTGTGGCAAGACTTATGGAGTAAAAGGGGATGGTTTGAGGTTTATGTATGGGAACTCTGAGACAGAAAGAAGTTCTGTCATGACTATATTAGGAACTATTAGCTCCGAAGGAAGAGAAGTTAGAGTATATGAGGAAATGGGAACAAGATTTAGCAATACGGTGAGACAATGAAAGGTGGGATAGAGCGATTTAAGTGACAACAAGAATTTCTATGGTCACCACACTACGAGAAAATGCATAAAGGGGCTTTCGAGTTGGTATTGGACACCATTTGAAAGGTGTAAAGCGGGTGTTGGAGGATGTGTAGGGGTACAGGCACATTCATTCTTATGTGGTGGGATTGCAAGCTAGTACAAACATATTGGGATATGGTGATACAGGCTGTAAAAGAGATGACAGGGTATCAATTGCAAAAGAGCCCAGCCGCGTGTCTGCTTCATCAACAGGATGAGAGAATGCTAAACGTATCGAGGAAGTGGTACAGCACTGTATAGTAGCAGCTTGATGTGAGATAACAACTTATTGGAATAGACCAATTCTGCCAAATAAGGCGGGTTACACTAAAAGGGTGGCAAATTTGTATTTGATGCCTAGGTTGACTGGGCTGAAAAAGGGGAAAGGAGAAAGTGTTACACGACAGTGGAAAGAGGAATGGGAATGGTTGGTTACAACAAAAGGGCTGAAGTTATTCGAACAATAGCATTGGAAGGTGAAAATAGGAGGGAAGTCTAATGGATTAAAGGGTCACGGATAAATGTCACTACGTAATGATTTGAATAGAAGATGGGAAGCAGGGGAGGGGGGAGGGGATGAAAATGTATCAGGGGCTGTTTGTCAGTTTTGTCTATGATGGCTTGTTCTGTTGTTTGGTTGAAAAACTTAATAAAGTCTAAATTGGGGTGGGGGGGGGGGGGGAAGCAGTGGACCCAGCTCAGATCTCTGGTGTACTCTACTAGTCACCTTTCCCCTTTGGGAAAATTGGCCATTTAGCTCTACCTTCTCTATCTTTTACCAGTTCCTGATCCACAATAGTACACTGCCTCCTAGCCTATGACTTTTTAATTTTGTCAAGAGTGTCTCATGAGGGACCTTGTCAAAGGCTTTCTGAAAATTCAGATACACTATATCGACTGGCTTTCTCCCATTAAACCATGACTATCTACATGTTCAGTAATTTTGTTCCTTATAATTGTTTCTATCATTTTGCCTGGTACTGATGTTACCAAAAACAAAAATATAGTGAAACATATAAGCTTATGAGCCAGCGTGTATGTAACAGTGTGTTTATGTCGGAAGATTAGCCATGAGGTTTAAACAGCCTCTTGAAGCTATACTTCCATTTTGCTCAAATTATTATGAGCCCACAACGGAGCCATAGGTAAATCACCATAACAAAGTACTACCTACATAAAAATACCGTGTTCATGATCATAGAAAACCTGTGTGAAAAATCCAAACAGAAAAATCAGAAGAGTACTTATCTCGACTGTTCGTTCTAAACTTCAACTGCTTCACAGACTTCACACAGAATAAACCGCAGTTGTAAACAAAAAGTACACAGCACTGCGTTTCGGGCAAATGCAAACTCCGTGCCCTGTTTCAAAGCTTCATGTAACTGCAACCATAGAACGGTCTCCCGGCTTGTCCTCTCCTTCAGGATGCCGGCGCATGCTCATTAGCAATCAGCATTAGTTTGAGCCAGCGGTCCCGATCGGGAGGTCGAGGGTGACCGTGACCGAGGACGACCTCGAGCTTTCATGGTCTCGAGTATCGGCTCAGTCTCCGGGGTCGACTTCGATGTTGATGTCCCGGTGGTCGGGGCAGATGCACCAGCAAGGCTGGCCATCAGCACACGCTGCTGATCCATGAAGGCAGACAGTCTGCACTCCAAGGCTGTCAGCCTGAGACCCAGCTCCTGAAGTTGAACAAGTCGTCCTGGCCTCTAGGAAGCAGTCCACTAGAAAAACCTATGCCCTTAAGTGGAAGAGGTTTTCTGTGTGGTGTCAGCTGCGTACAGAGGATCTTTTCTCCTGTGCTGTACCAGTGGTGCTTCAGTACCTGCTGCACTTATCCAATCAGGGCCTTAAGTCCAATTCGGTTCGGGTCCACCTCTCAGCTCTAGCAGCTCACCACTCACTGGTGGAAGGACACTCTCTGTCGGTTCACCCCTTGGTGTCCCGGTTTCTCAGAGGTTTGCTCTTGCTCAAGCCTCCTGTTCGTCCTCCAGCCCCTGAGTGGGAGTTGAATGTGGTCTTGCAACAACTGACTCGCCCAGCTTTTGAGCCGATGGCTACTTGTCCTCTCCGCTTCCTTTCCTGGAAGACACTCTTCCTGGTAGCCTTAACCTCGGCAAGACGAGTGAGTGAGCTTCAGGCCCTGGTCTGTGACAGGCCTTACACCCGATTCTATAGGAACAGGGTAGTCCTTAGGACTCATCCAAAGTTCCTCCCTAAAGTTGTCTCCTCTTTCCACCTCAACCAGGAGGTGGTTCTTCCAACATTCTTCCCTAGGCCTCATGCAAGCCAGGCTGAAGCGGTCCTGCATACCCTGGACTGTAGGAGGGCCTTATCCTTCTACCTTGACCGTACGCAGGGACATAGAAGGGCTACTCAGCTCTTCGTCTCGTTTGACCCTAATAATTTGGGGTTAGCTGTGTCCAAGCGTACCTTGTCCATTTGGGTGGCTGACTGTATCACCTGGGCTTACAGGGCGGCTGACTTTCCCTTGCAGGGTCGGGTCACGGCCCACCGTGTCAGGGCAATGGCTGCCTCAGTAGCTCATCTCTGCTCTGTACCATTGGCAGACATCTGCAGGGCTGCAACTTGGTCCTCAAGCCAGACTTTTGCGGCCCATTACTGCCTGGAGAGGGAGTCCCGTAGGGACAGTGCTTTTGGCCAGGCAGTACTCCGGAATCTCTTTGAGGTTTAGGCAACTCCTGCCCTCCAGCCCTCCGTTGGGCTACCGGTGGAGGTTCTTTCAGTGATAAGCCTTTCTTTGATGCTGGGACTAGAGGGAGTTCTCTTGTTCAGCCTGGGTTCCCTGGTAGCCCAGAGCTAGGGAGTCACCCATATGTGAGGACTGACTTCCTGCTTGGTCCTGGAGAAAGAGTAGTTACTCACCTGTAACAGGTGTTCTCCAGGAGCAGCAGGAATCAGTCCTCACAACCCTCCCTCCTCCCCTGGGAGTTGCAGTTGTACATAGTTTATTTAACATTTTTGTGTGCTGTTTTTTAGCTATGTCATTTGACTGAGCAAGATGGCACTTTTAGGCGGGAAGGGGACCGCACATGCGTGCAGTATTCCCAAAGGCTTTCATAGAAAGCTGGGGAAATGCTCCGCAAGGGCTCCATCGACGTCGATGTCACCCATATGTGAGGACTGATTCCTGCTGCTCCTGGAGAACACCTGTTACAGGTGAGTAACTACTCTTTACAAGTGACCTTACTATATCCATGAACAGTGTGATTAGATCAGTTTTTGGTAACAACTGACAAGACTGTGAGGATCTACACAGACAAAGATCTGACTGCTGATATGACAGATTGTGGAGGGGTGTAGGCGGATGGGGCAGATACCTGGGAGTCAGGGGATGGGAGATAGGCAGGATGATCAAGGTTTCTCCTGGGCACCAGGTTCCCTTATTCTGTCCCTGACTTCTGACATACAGTATTAACTAGTGCTTGTTAATAAATTGTGTACCGCTCTCCCAGTGCGTTTAGCTGCCAAACATTAGCAATATAGAAAGCACACCAGCTGATTCCTCATGAGCTGAACATCTAAAAATAAAACCTGATGTCGCCATTAAAACTGAGTTTATGAGCTCACAGAATAACAATGATAGCATTTTGCTTTTAGATTTAAAAAAAATCATAATTAAGCTTTTAAAGCTAGACTATTGAAAAATTATGATTAAAAGTACTGTTGAAATCTATTTACTGATATTTTTTATTTGTATAGGGATATGTTTACTAAACAGTGCTAAGAATCACATTTTAGCTTGTGTTTAGTGTCAAAAATTAGCATGGAAGGTGTGTCAACCCACATGAACTGCTGGGGGCATTCCTGGTAAGCCCCATTCAGTTAGCATGGTAGGAAGCACCTCACAATGCTAAGCCTGCAATCATGATTAAAACCCATTGAAGTGATGGTAAGTGCACCCATGATAACTGCAACATTGATGATTAGTGCACTCTTATTGTGCCTACTGTGATCGCAATGTGCAGACAATGCCCACTCTCTGCCCCAACTCACCCAGGCCCCACCCAATTGCATGCTAATTTACCATGCTGGCGTTTTTAGCATGCGATAATGGTTATTGTGATCTTGCACTAAACCTTGCACTAACCTTTAGTGCACTTTAGTAAACATGTCTCTTAATGAAGTTATCAGATAATTCTGCCCTTTTACTGCTTTTTGTATTTTCCGCCCAAAATCTTTCTTGGAGTTACAGTCTGGCATGTTATATGAATGCAGATGTTTTGGGATGGTATTTAAAATAAATAACACAAACTAGATGTGTTTTTGTAATTGACGGATTAATTGTAACTTCTGTATAGTTCTTCATATATTTGTTTCTGTCTGAATATTCAGCAATGAGAAGAGATGGTGAGTGGTGAGGAAAGTCTTGATATATGATTTCTAAACAACACATTTCTCTTCTGTTGGACTTATTTATTCTATTTATAAATGCTTATATACTGCAATATAAAAGAGTGTTCTATCAGCACAGTTTACAAATTAACATACATAAAAGCATAATACCAAACACTTCTGGTTCCTATAGGATTTTTTGGTGGAAACGACAGCTCAAGAGAGGGCAGAGGCTCAGAAAGTGTATACGACTTCAGATGGGCTAGACCAGCACCATCGTCTCAGAGAGGAATTAACACCAAGCCCAGTGATTTTCCTGAGGAAGTGGATGGGGGAGGTAGAGATCCTCTAGAGTATCATGAGTTGATTAAAGAAGTAGTCTTTAATTATTGTTATTTTTCCTGTTGCACTCTGCAGAAAACCTGTAGTGGAGTTTTTTTCTCAGAGGACATACTTAGAAAAGTTCTTAATTATCATAACAGATAATGGTAAATGTTCATGTCCATGTGCTAGACATGCAATATGTTTTACCTGTAAAAGTAAACAAAGCAATTCCTAGGAAGAGCCGTTTCAAAGATTTTACACAGGTAGATCCATTTAGCCATGCAAAAACTGTTTTTAGAAAATTATCTGCCTTAGGAGCATACTTAGAAACATAGAAACATGATGGCAGAAAAAGACCACATGGCTTATTTAGTCTGCCTTTCCTTATCAATTACAATAGTGCCCTTTTTCCTTTCAAGATCCTCTGTTTGTCCCATGCTTTTTTTGAATTCAGATACTATCCTTGTCTCTACTACCTCCACTAGGAGACTATTCCACACATCTACCATTATTTCCATAAAGAAATATTTCTGCATATTACTCCTGAGTCTATCCCTTTTCACCCTCATCATATGTCCCCTCGTAGCAGAGCTTGCCTTCAATTGAAAGAGACTCTCCTGTGCATTTATGCCTCGGAGCTATGTAAATGTCTCTATGATATCTCCCCTATCCTGCCTTTCCTCTAAAGTATACATATTAAGATCTTTAAGTCTGTCCTCATATGCTTCATAACGAAGATCATTAACCATTTTAGTAATCACCTTCTGCACCAACTCCAACCTGCTTATATCCTTTTGGGGGTGCAGTCTCCAGAATTGCACACAATACTCCAAATGAGGTCACACCAGAGACTTATACAGATGCATTATCACCTCCTTTTTCCTGCTGGTCATTCCTCTCCCTATATACCCAAGCATCCTTCTGGCTTTTGCAGTCATCTTTTCTACCTGTTTAACTACTTTAAGATTGCCAATTTAGCAGGTCCCGCTCTTCTTTCATGGACAGAAGTACCTCACCCCCTACACTCTATTACTCTTTTGGATTTTTGCAGCCCAAATGCGTGACCCTGCATTTTTTAGCATTAAATTTCAGTTGCCAAATTCTACTCCTTCCTGGGTGTCTACTGTATTGAAGATTTTGGTATCATCCACAAATAAGCAAACCTTACCCAACAGCCCTTCCACAATATCACTAACAAAGATGTTAAAAAGAATCAGACCAAGGACAGATCCCTGGGGCACACCAGTGGTAACTACCTCCTCCTCAGAGTGAATTCCATTTACCTGTACCCTTTGTCGCCTTCCACTCAACCAATTTCTAACCTAATCAGTAACTTTAGGATCCATCCCTAGGGTGCTCAGTTTGTTTATAAGTCGCCTGTGCAGAACATTGTCAAAGGCTTTACTGAAATCTAAATACAGCACATCTAGGGTTCTCCCTCAGTCTAACTTCCTAATCACCCAGTCAAAGAAATCAATCAAATTTGTCTGCTAGACCTGCCTCTGGTGAATCCATACTGCCTTGGAACCCACAATCCACCAATCTCTCTTAAGATAGGGAGGAAAAGTACGCACGGTGATTGTGAAATTAGCATGCATATTTTGTGCCTACAGTGATGTACAACACTTGCACTCTTACTTGCATTGTGAGGAGAAATTCTTGGGGGTGTACGTTTACCCACATACAGGTGGGTAATTTTTAGGTAACCAATCTACACAGGTAAAACCATAGATGCCTCATATAAGATGCTTGGGGAGGCTAAGCCTTTTCAAAACACAGGCCGATAGACAGGAACAAGAGCTGAACAGGGGGCAAGCACTAGGACATTGACCAAGGCCAGAAGCTGCCCTTTGTCTGCTGCAACTGCTAAATTCCCTATCTCCTGTCTCTGATTAAGTACAGCAGAGTGAAATCATTGAAGCTAGAGTTGGAGAAAGACTCTTTCCAGCCCTTGCAATGAAGGGGAAGGGAGGACAGATATGAGCATGCACGAGAATATTTTGTGGAGGGGGGAGTAAGAGAGAGCAAGTGAGTGAGAGAACTAAAATAGAAAAGAATGAAAGAGGACCACAAAGAGCCACAGAGACAGGGCAGAAATTAAGAAAAAACAGCTAAATCAGAAAACCAAGCCAGAGATTCTAAAGTTTGGAAACCATTATATCTTTTGCTAGAGAAAATTAAGTAGAAAGTAGTTCCCTGAAGGACGAGGGTGAAAGAAGAGAGAAAATCTATGCAACCAAGGGTCCCCTCTGCTAAAACTTCCCCAAATAAATGATTCACCAGCTGCCTATTTTTTACCCACAGAAAGCACTTTGAAAATTGCGTTCTGTGTAAACTATTCAAAAATCTTTTCAAGCTCATGAGTTTATCCTAGCCTAGCTAGCTAGAAATTCACTTTGGATGCCAGAACCAATAAATCCAGAGAGAGGTTTAGCTGCATAAAATCAGGGCCAGCCCCAGAGTTGGTTCAAGGTTTTGGCACCCTAGGCAAACCTTAAGCCTTTTGCCCCCCCTGGCTGTCACAACCTATTGTTTAGCTTTGAATGTCTTGCTCTTTGCCATCCCACAGAAGTTGCTGCCCTAGGCGACCGCCTAGTTTGCCTAGTGATTGTGCCGGCCCTGCATAAAATAATTCAGTTTCTTGTCTTAAATTACCACAAGTTTCATCCTTGTGCTAATTCAACCCCTTGTCCATGTCTATTATTAGGGGAGTTAACTGTTATAGTTTTGGGTGGGATTTGGGGCATGTTGAGGATGACCATATTATTTGAATGGTGCTATATCAAGAATTCAAATAAAATAAATATATATCCAATGGCAGCACTTACATGCATACTGCCACTGAATATATGTATAACTTTATACAGCTATCTTATCCATATACAGATAGAACCATGCTGAATATTTGCCTTTAAGGCGGTAATTTTATGAGGGACTTGAATGTGTAGAACATTTTTTTTTTCTTTGTATTTAAGTTTTTATTAGCATCATTTCCAAAACACAGCCAAGTACCTGTATCCAAAACATGTTATCATCTATACACCTAGATCCCCACATCCTAGCTTCCAATGCCATAGCAAACTCCACATAAGATAAAATAAAATAAAATAAAAGCCACTGATCCTTCTAATGTTAGCCTAATATATTACAGAGTATACAGGGTATCCCACCTTAAACTCTATTTTGAGTACCTACCCCCAAATTTATCAACATTTCCCAACAATTCCCCCTCCCTTCTCCCCGTATCACTGTTATGGGTATTTAACAGTTCAGAGGCAACAACACAGTAACCCCCCTCCCTGAACCCATACAGCTTCACTAAACATATCCACAAGATTATATCCCCCAACCAGCTATCGCCTATGCACAGTGCCCCCATCACACCGTTATATTATGAAAATGAATACTGTTATTAACCATTAGTAACCGTTCCCCCTCCCCAAAAGGAACCTCTTTCTTACCCTCGCTACCAGGGCTTCACCCACTAGCACTGCAATCCAGTACCTCCTTCCCTCGGCCCCCACGACTATTTCCCCCCCCTCCCCCCCTCCAATCACCCCCCCCTCTTCCCCCCCTTCATCCTGCTCCTCCTTCACCTCACACACTTCCCGACCCTGTCTCTACCTACCCATACCCTCCTTACCACTTCTACTAACACCCTCCCACCCCATGATGTGTAACCACCCTCCCCCCAATCTGAAATTCACGTTATGTACCCCCCAACCCCCTCCCCGCCCAACCATTAACACCCCCTCTCCCCCCTCTCCCCCCCCACACAAGCCCACCCCCTCTCCCCTACACATCCCGCCCCCCCTGCCCCCCCTGCCCCCCAACCCTAGAACCCCCCCCAGAACCCCCCATTGTTCCTCATATCTGGTTAAAGTCTGTCTACGCGCCGCCGTCAATTTTTCCATCAGAACCGTGCGCCAAACTCTCTGTTCAAACTGCTCCAACCCGGGGGCCGCACTCTGCCTCCAGGCTGCTGCAATTTCACACCGAGCAGCACTCAAGCAAGCCAACACCATCTTACTCCCCTTATTCCCCTGCCCCTCCTCCCACAGGCTCAGTAAACAGACGGTAGGGGCCATCGGAACCACTACCCCTAATTTCTTGAGTATCCAACCGACAATCCTCCCCCAATACTCTTGTACGTTCTTACAACTCCACCACACATGCCAAAAAGTCCCTACTTCACCGCACCCCCTCCAGCACAGAGGCGACACCCCCTCCACCACACCCCCTCCAGCACAGAGGCCGCATACATCTTATGCAGGCGACTGGGGGTATAATACCATCGCAGCATCACCTTGTAACTATTCTCCTTAGACCCACTGGAAAGGAGCCCCCTCTTAATCTGATCCCACACTCGCTTCCATTCCACAACCGTCACTGGACGCCCTATATCCGCCTCCCACTCCTTCATATACCTATGTTGCCCCCCTGGGGTCCCGCATACCACCTTGTACAACCCCGATATCATCCCTTTCGCACCCCTCTTCCCAAACCACATCGCTTCCAAACCTGTGAGCTCCCTACCCCGCCCCTCCTTCCCCACCACCTTCCCTAAAAACGATCGGACTTGCAGATATGCATACCTATCCTCATCTTCAAGCTGATACTCCGCTTTAACCACTTCAAAGCTCTTCAATTCTCCCTCCTCCAAACATTGATAGCTGCATAATAAGCCTTTCTTCTTCGTCCACCCATCGAATCTCCCCCCTTCCCACCCCGGCTGGAACACCCGAGAACCCCTCCAAGGAGTCAACAAGGAATATCCCCCCCTGCATGGCCCTCCCGCCTTGCCCCACAGTCTATCCCAAATCCTGACCCCTTGTCGCATCGCTGGGGAACCGTCCCCCAAGGCCCTTCTCCCCTCGGCATCCGCCCAAAGCCAAGCCGTCAAATGTCCCCCTCTAACTCTCCCCATCTCTAAGGACACACACGGCCGCTCCTCCCCCCCCCCCGCTCTCCAGTGCATGACATGCACTAACTGAGCCGCTCTATAATAAGCCAACAGGTTCGGCACCCCCAACCCCCCCCCTCCTCCTTGGGGGCGTACATCACTTCCCGCGATACCCGAGGTGGCTTCCTCTTCCAGATGTAATTAAATACCCGCCTCTGCAACATGCGCATCGCCCCATCAGGCATCGCTACCGGCAAGGCCTGAAACCCGTACAGAAGTCGGGGCAAAATATTCATTTTGATGGCTGCGATCCGCCCTATCCATGATATTTCTAGTTCCATCCATCCTTCTAAATCTCTCCCAATTTTATGAAACAAGCTTGGATAATTGGCCTGATAAAGAGTCTCGTACCTATCAGTTATGCGAACCCCAAGATACCCCTGTGATCCACTGACCCAGCGCAAAGGAAACCGGCGTTTCAAACACTCCTCCACCCCATCCGCTAATCGCACCTTCAATACCTCTGTCTTATCAACATTCATCTTAAAGCCCGACACCGCTCCGTACCTATCCACCTCCTGCATGACCTCTGGAAGCGATATCGATGGATGCCCCAAGTACAACAGTATATCGTCTGCATATAAGGATATTTTATGCATCCTCCCCCCTCTACTCAAGCTAATAATCCTATCATTCCCGCGGATCCTCTCGGCTAGGGGCTCAACCGCTATAGCAAAGAGGAGCGGGGACAAGGGGCATCCCTGTCGGGTGCCCCTGCCCAATTCAAAATCTCTGGAATACAGCCCATTGACTTTAATTCTAGCCCTAGGCCCCCTATACAGCGCCTTGATCCACCCCAATAGATTGGGACCACACCCCATCCGCTCCAATACCCTCATCAAAAAGGCCCAGTGCACTCTATCAAAGGCCTTTTCGGCATCGATTGACATCAGTATCATATCCTCCTGCCCCTCCCTCGCTTCCCAAACCACCCCAATCGCTCTCTGGATGTTATCCGCAGCCTGGCGTCCTGGTATGAAGCCAGCTTGATCCCCCCCTTATAAGCCCCGGTAACCACTCTGCCAACCGCCCAGCCACCACTTTGGCCAACAATTTGGTATCTACATTCAACAGGGATATCGGCCTATAGGAGCCGCATTTCCCCGGGTCCTTCCCGGGTTTTAATAGCACCGTTATCCCCGCTGTCAGCATTTCCCTTGACAGCTCCCCCCCTTCCTCTAGCACCCCATTGAACACCCTTCGCATTATCCCTTTTACGTCATCCCAAAAGACCTTATAAAAATGTCCCGTCAGGCCGTCCAAGCCCGGGGACTTCCCTCCAACCAGCCCCTTCACCGCCCGGGCAATTTCATCCTCTCTAATCTCCGCCTCCAGGATCTCAACCGCCTCCCCCCGTAGCACCGGGAGTGTTATCCCATCCAAATAGGCCTCTATCTCCCCCTCGGTCCCCCCTTCCATCGCCCGATACAATTCAAGGTAATAATCCCGAAATCTATCCCGGATGGCATCTTCCTCCCAACACCGCCGCCCATCGGATCCTTCTATATATGCTATGGTGGCCACTCCTTGCTGCCTCCGCAATCGCCGCGCCAGCAAGCGCCCCGCCTTATCCCCAAACTCATAGTGGGTCTGCTGCACTCTCTGTAACAGAAAGGCCACTTTCTCCAGTTGTAGATCCTTCAACGCATCCCGTGCCTGTTCCAGCCCCTTTCTATCCTCCTCCGCCCCTGACCCCGAAACCGCTCCTCCTTTTCATCCACCTCCTTCTTCAATTCATCTTCCTTCTGCCCCCGCTCCCTCTTTTTCTTAGCCCCCCACATGACGAATCTCCCCCGTACCACTGCTTTCAGCCCTTCCCAAACCATAACATCCCTCACCTCCCCAGTATCGTTAAAGCCCAAGTATTCCTTAATGACCTCCCGGATATCATCCACCACCCTCCTATCTCAGAGGAGACTATCATTCAATCTCCAAAAGGCTCCTCCCGGCCTCCGGGAATTCCGTAGGAGAATCTCCACCCCTTTGTGATCCACCCATCCCACTTGCACTACCCCCCCACTTTTAACTGCAGGCATCCAGGTCTGGTCTATCAAGAGCATATCTATCCGGCTCCAACTAACATGCGGAGCCGAATAGAAAGTATACCCCCCAGCCTGCGGGTTCATCACTCTCCACATGTCCAACAAGTTAAAACGTTTCATCAACCCCCGCAGACCCCGTCTATTCTTCCGCCCGCCGTCCCCCCCCTTCGGCTTCCTATCTAACCCAGGATCCAGCACCACACTGAAATCCCCACCCACCAGCACCTCCCCCCCCACCCAGGATCCAGCACCACATTGAAATCCCCACCCACCAGCACCTCCCCCCCCCCCCGGCCTTCTCAATTAAAACCCCCACCTCCCTCCAAAATCCCATTGGGGCCGTACACTGCCACAATCACAATATCTTCCCCCCCAGCTTCCCTGTAATCCCCACAACCCTACCCTCCTGATCTTTAAAGGAGTGCCCCACCTGGATCCCACCCCCCCCCCTAAGCAAAATGCCCCCCCCCCCTTTCCATCCCCCTTCCCTGCTACAGGAGTAAAATTGGTCAGGGAATTGTCGGTGCCTCAGCCGTCCGACATCCCGAGCCCGGAGATGAGTCTCCTGTAGTAGGACCACATCCCACTTATTCCTCACCACTTCCCGGAATAGCAGCCCTCTCTTATTGGGCGTATTCAGTCCACGGACATTAATAGTGCCTATGCGTATCATCCTTCAACCAACCCATTCTTCCCCACTCTTTCCCAAATGGTGTTCCAATCCCCTCCCCCCCTCCCATCCCTCCCTCCTCCCCTGCCTTCCCCCTCCCCCCCCTCTGTCCAACCCGCTCGTCCCAATCTTCCCAACCTCCCAGTCCTGACGTCCGATCCCATCACAATGGCCCCCTCCCCACACCCTACCAAATACCCTCTTCCTCCACCACCCCCCCTTATCTCTATCCCTTCGTCTAACCCCGACCCCCCCTTAACACCTAACCCCAACCCGCTTTCCCCCCACACTCCCCTCAACCCACCTCCCTGGTTCCCCCCCCCTTAGTGTGCCCTACAAGTCCAGTGTCCATATACCATGGGCTCCAGAGCTCTAGCGCTCTTCACCTGAGTCCTGCTAACATCCAGGCCAGTCCCGCTGTGCACCCGGTTCATGACACCGGCTCCTCAGATGCCTTCTGCCGCTCCTGCGTTAGTCACTTCAGGCGCTTCCCTTGCTCCCCCACGCTCTGCCATTGAGAGCTGACCTGCATCCGTTGTTTGCCTTTCCTCGCGCTGGTCTTGTGCAACTGCTCGCCTGGACACACCGCCGGCAGGCCTTCACAGCCTAATTCCTTTAACACCTCCCAGGCCTCCGCCGCCGTTTTCACTTTGCAATTCATACCATTGATGGAAATCAAAACCCCAAACGGGAACAGCCAGCGGTACCGATGATGTTTCTCTCTCAGGTAGGCAGTCACTTCTCTCATTGCTCTCCGCCTCTCTAGAGTCCCCTTCGAGAGGTCATTAAACATTTCAATCTCGGCCCCCTCCCAGGCAACTCTCCCAAATTTCCGAGCCACACTGAGGATTTGTTCTTTCAGAGGGAAGCTACTCATACACGCTATAATGTCCCTGGCCTGCTTCTCCTTCCGGGGCCCCAGGCTCCGATGAGCCCGCTCCACACTAATTTGCTCCGGGGCTTGTCCTGTCACTTCCCCCAGTTGAAGCACGTGGCTACAGAGTCGCCAGACCAAGCCCACACAGTCCTTGGGATCCAGCTCCTCCGGGACCCCTCTGATCCGTAAATTGTTCCTCTGGGCCCGGTCCTCCATCTCTTCAATCTTCTCCTGCACTGCTTCCTGCTGGGCCTGAAGTGTGCTTTGCATAACCCCTAGGCTGCGCAGCTCCCCCTCACAGTCTTGCACGTGGTTTTCCAACTCTTCCACCCGGCCGCCGAGGCTGCTCATCTCCTGTTGTATCGCCTGGAGGGTTGCCCTCATCTCTTTCCGCATCGCTTTTATCTCCCCCTTCATGTCCGACTTAAACTCCTGCAGCCATCTCCGGAGGGGCACTTCGTCCTCCCCCTCGGCATCAGTGGCATCGTCCTCCTCCGAGGCGCCTCCGCCATCTCCCCCACCGGCACGGGCCGACTCCTTCGCCGCCGCTGCCATCAACTCTTTCCGGACGTATGGGGATTGAAACCCCTCCAATTTCGCCCGTGCTGCCATCCCCGACCTGGATGCTCGCAATCCGTCCACTTTTCCCGCTTTTAATGCACTTTACTTGGGATTCGAACGGAGCTCGGCTTTCAAGCTGCCATTACCTCCGTGACGTCACCGGAAGTCCGTGTAGAACATTTTAAGTGATTAAGTAGGCTCTTAAAAATTTTCTGGGCTATAATGTGTAGAAAGTAGGTGCCCAGCAACACAGGGTCTGATTTTCAGTTGGCAGCCACTGTGTAAAGTTAAGCGCCAGCCCCATACTTACCTTTACACATAGGGGGTCATTTCGATCTGCGAATAGCGGAGATGGACGTCCGACTTGGACGTCCAACCCCCACTATTCACAGAGAGCGAAATCCCAACTCCAAGCTCCCTGCATGTACAGCGGCGTTGTGTGGAGAGCTATGGATGGGGGCGGGATGGGGAGGGCCAGAGGAGGAGTGTGGGTGGGGCGGAGGAGGGCTCACGACTCCAGACATGCAGGGCCTATCTAGGTCACAGCCCTGTACGTCTGGCTTGGGGGAGATGGATGGGGAACTTACTCCACCTTGGAGGTGGAATAAGTTCCCCCAACGATGGCGAGCAGTGCTAGAGGACCCCGCTGAAGAGGTGAGCCAATGCAGAAGGTTCCCTGCCGCCTGACCCCAGCCTTGGCAGGCCCCTCGGGGGCTCAGGTGATGGGTAAAAGCAATTCTCCAGGACCAAGCAGGAAGTCAGTTCTCACATATGGTGACGTCGGTGCCGACGGAGCCCTCGTGTGGAGCATTTCCCTAGCTTTCAAAGAAAGCCTTTGGGAATTGCAGCGTGCATGCGCGGTCCCCTTCATGCCCAAGGGTGCCATCTTGCTCAGTCTTCTTTTTTCCGCGGAGCCCGACGGACGTAGTTCGTTTTTCCCCGAGGAAAAAGTTGATTTCCCTATTTTTTCTCTTTTTTCTTCGGTTCGACGCCGGATCCTTTTCCCGCCTTGGCCCGATATGCTGGTATCGAGTCCACTCTCTCTTTTTCGGTTTTTGTCCTTTGTGACTAGCGTTCGCGCCATTTTTCTTTTTTCACTGGCAGCCCAGTCTTTGGACCTCGCAGGGGCCCTTTTTCCCCCGATGGCTACCAGCGGGTTTAAAAAGTGTCATCGGTGTAAGAAACTTATGTCTCTTACCGACACACATGACTGCTGCCTCCGCTGCCTCGGACCCGATCATGACCCGATGATCTGTGGTCCGTGTGGCAAAATGTCCTCGAAGGCATTGAGGAGTCGGCAGCACCAGAAGGATAGGATCTTCTCTGACTCCACGTCCGGACGGGCCCGGACCTCGTCAGAGGCCTCGACATCTTGGGACTCCGGCCCCGAGCAGCGTCGGGGTTCCTCTGAGCGGGGGTCTCCTTCGCGGGAACATCGCAGGAAGAAGAAATCCGCGAGGGCGGCGTTGGTGGACGCTCCTGGTTCCTCGAGGACCAGGTCGCATAGCCCCGATAGCCGTCCCGGGTCTTCGGAGTCGGAGAGGCCTGCCAAACATCCTTATATCAAGATGGAGTCTCCTGGACACGTGAGTGCTGTAGTCCTCGTGGACTCTCCTCCAGGGGAGCTGACGTCGGGCCCCGAGTCGGGGGCTCCTGGGTCTCCTGAGCTCAGACTCAGGTTGACGGCCTTGGAGAGCAGCCTCGCTGCCTTCATGGAACAGCAGCGGGCATTGATCGCCGGTCTCACCGGTGCATCTGCCCTGACCACCGGGACATCGACGTCCAAGTCGACCCCGGAGGCCGAGCCGATCCTCGAGTCCATGCGGGCTCGAGTCGATCCTCTGCCACGCTCTCCCTTGGCCTCCCGTTCGGGACCGAGGTCGTCGACACCGGTACCCTCGGCGTCGGGGCGGATGGCATCGGTGCCCGCCCGACCGGAGCCGCTCGATTCCTCCTCCGAGGAGTCGGGCTGGGAGACGGAGGACGAAGAGTCACCAGGTACTTTTCAGACTCTGTGTGTCCCATTGGACTCGCCGGAGTCCGAACCTCGGAGACGATCCCCACCAGAGGATACCCGGTTCTCGGACTTCGTGCGGGATATGGCCAAGGCCTTGGCCTTCCCCGCGGATCCCGAGGAGGAGCCTCGAGCCGAGGAGCTCGAGGCCCTCCAGTATGACTCTCCCCCGAAGAAGGCCTTTACTGTACCGGTTCCTCCGATGCTGGAGCGGCTGCTCTTCCGTATGTGGGAGACCCCAGCCTCGACGCCGGTGTTAAGCAAGCGGGTCGATTCCATCTATCGAGTCCGCAAGAGCCCCGGGTTCCAAAAGGCACAATTACCGCACCACTCCATGGTTGTGGAATCGGCCATGCATCGACTGAAAAGTCAGAAGATGCACTCCTCGTTGCCTCCCGGCTGGGATGCCCAAAACCTGGATGCCCTCGGTAAGAAGTGCTTCCAGGGCTCTATGCTTGCTCGCTGTGTCCAGACTTACCAGCTCTACATGGGCATGTATCTCCGAGACCTGGCAAAGGAGATTGCCGGGTTCTCTGCTGGTCTCTCCGAGGAACCTTTGCAGCGGTTCCAAGCCTTGTCCACTGGTATTCGAGAGTGCTCAAAGTTTATCTCTCGAGCAGCCTACGATGGCTTCGAGGTTTTGGCCCGAGTAGCCTTGGCCGGCATCGGTGCCCGCCGACAGGCTTGGCTACAGTCATCCGACCTTGAGCCATGGGTGCAGGACAAGTTGGTCGATGTCCCCTGCTGGGGTGAAAACCTCTTTGGCAAGCCCATGGCTGAAAAGGCTGCAGAACTCGAGACCGAGACTCTGACCAGGACTAGGCTGTCCAGAAAAACCTCTGCCCCTTCTCAGAAGAAGAAGGGCTCGGGGAAAAAAGACCTTTTACCCGAGGAAGTCATCTGCCTATAAACAATACCCTCATTATCAGGCCTCTGCAGCTCCCCAACAGGGTCAGCAGGCCAAGGGGCAGGGTCATGGGCCCCGTAGGCAGAAGGCCCCCAAGCCACCAACACCGGCCCCTGCTCAGCAGGGTGGGATTTTTTGACTCAGCAAGCATAGCCTCTTCTCCTCAGCTGGCTCACATCAGCACAGGAGGCCGGCTGGCCCACTTTGCCCACAGGTGGTCAGCCGTCACATCAGATACCTGGGTGCTCCATATAGTCCAAAAGGGCTATCTTCTCCATTTTCACCAGGTTCCTCCCACCTATTTTCCAGGGGAGCCTCCAAGACTCCCTCTGCACAAGGACCTACTCCTTCAGGAGTTAGCAAGTCTGCTAAAGGAACAGGCTGTGGAACCGGTGCCCCACCACCTGAGAGGTCACGGCTTTTATTCCAGGTACTTTCTAGTACCAAAAAGAACAGGAGGCCTCAGACCCATCCTAGACTTGCGCAATCTCAACAAGTTCCTGGAGAGGGAAAAGTTCAAGATGCTTACCCTTGGAATCCTGCTGCCCTAACTCCAGCAGGGAGATTGGCTATGCTCCTTAGATCTAACGGATGCTTATACTCACATCCTTATTCATCCAGACCACAGACAGTATCTCAGATTTGTTGTGGGGGGAAACCACTACCAGTACAGAGTACTTCCCTTTGGCCTAACCTCCACTCCCAGGGTGTTCACCAAGTGCCTGGCAGTAGTGGCGGCCTACCTGAGGCTTCAAGGTCTTTTTGTGTTTCCATACCTGGACGACTGGCTCATAAAGGGCCAGTCTTCCCAGGAGGCCAGTCAAGCCACCCTTCGCACTGTGGCTCTGCTTCAGCACTTGGGGTGTGTCATAAACTTCGCAAAGTCCACTTTGCTCCCGTCCCAGAACTTGGAATTCATAGGAGCAAGGCTAGACACTCTTCAGGCGAGGGCTTTTCTGCCAGTGGACAGGGCCCTCCGGTTGATGGATGTAGCCAGGCAGTTTCACAGCAATTCCCTGGTCTCCGCCAGGCAATTCCTGAGACTTCTCGGCCATATGGCTTCCACGGTTCATGTCACCCCCAATGCCCGCCTGCACATGCGGCCTGCTCAGTGGAGCCTTCGAACTCAGTGGCATCAGGCCACAGGGAGCCTTGCAGACTCGGTGAGAGTATCCACCCTGCTCGTCTCCTCTCTACAGTGGTGGCTTCATCTTCCGAATCTGGTACTCGGTGTGGATTTTCAATCCCCCCCGCATTCTCGAGTGCTGACGACAGATGCTTCGCTTCTAGGTTGGGGAGCACATTGCCAAGGGGCATGTACTCAGGGTCTCTGGACTCCTTGGGAGGCTGCTCAGCAGATAAACTTCCTGGAGCTACGGGCAATACGCCTAGCTCTGAGAGCCTTCTCTCACCTCACGTCTCACCAGTCTGTACTGGTCCAGACGGACAATCAAGTTGCCATGTTCTACGTGAACAAACAGGGAGGCACAGGCTCCTTCCTTCTCTGTCAGGAGGCACAACAGCTGTGCTCTTGGGCCGTCAATCACGGAATCCTCCTCAAGGATGTCTACCTCCCCGGTCAAGAAAATTACCTGGCGGACAGGCTGAGCAGGATCCTGCAACCACACGAATGGAGATTGAATCCATTCGTGGTTCAGCGGATCTTTCTCAGGTGGGGCCTCCCCACCATGGATCTCTTCGCCAGCCCTCTGAACCGGCAACTCCCGAGATTCTGTTCCAGACAACCGCATCCTCTCAGAGTAGCAGCGGATGCCTTTCTGATTCCGTGGTCCCAAGGCCTACTATATGCGTTTCCTCCCACGCCACTAGTGTCTCGGACACTGTTCAAGGTCCTCAAGGACAGGGCCTCAATGATTCTGATAGCCCCCAGGTGGCCGAGGCAGCCGTGGTTCCCACTCCTGTTGCAACTGGCGGTGGACACTCCCCTGCCTCTGGGAATTCAACATGATCTCCTGTCTCAGGACCAGGGGTCTCTCTTGCACCCCAACCTCCAGTCCCTTCATCTGATGGCCTGGCTGCTGAAAGGGTAGTACTGGCTCCCCTACTCCTGCCTAGAGAGGTGGAAGACGTTGTCTTAGCCTCTAGGCGGCAATCCACCAGGAAATCCTACGCTCTTAAGTGGCGTAGATTCTCCACATGGTGTACTCAGCACAGCAAGAATCCCTTCTCATGCTTGGTGGCGGTATTATTGCAATATTTGCTTTACCTCTTCAATCTCGGCCTTAAGTCCAACTCTGTCAGGGTTCACCTCAGTGCCCTCTCAGCGCACCACTCACCGGTGGATGGGAGGCCTCTTTCCAACCACCCTTTGGTGGCTCGTTTTCTCAGAGGCCTCCTCCTGCTTAAGCCTCCTTTGCGTCCACCAGCCCCCGAGTGGGATCTGAATGTGGTCTTACAGCGGATTACTTGTCCGCCATTTGAACCTATGGCTACCTGCCCTCTCCGTTTTCTCTACTGGAAAACCTTGTTTCTGGTAGCTCTTACCTCTGCTAGGCGAGTGAGTGAGCTTCAGGCCCTAGTGTCTGATCCCCCTTACACTAGGTTCTACAGGAATAGGGTAGTCTTACGGACTCACCCGAAGTTTCTTCCTAAGGATGTCTCCCCTTTTCACCTCAATCAGGAGGTGGTTCTTCCGACCTTCTTTCCCAGGCCGCATGCCAACCGGGCTGAGATGGTCCTGCATACCCTGGACTGTAGGAGGGCGTTATCCTTCTACCTCGACCGTACGCGGGAGCACCGGAGGGCTGTTCAGCTCTTCGTTTCTTTTGACCCCAATAAGTTGGGGCTACCTGTCTCCAAGCGTACTTTGTCCATATGGGTCGCTGACTGTATCGCCTGGGCTTATGGGGCAGCTGGCCTCTCGTTGGAGGTTCGAGTCACGGCTCATCGTATCAGGGCGGAGGCTGCGTCAGTGGCTCATCTCCGCTCTGTTCCTTTGGCAGACATCTGCCGGGCCGCTACTTGGTCTTCAAGCCAGACGTTTGCGGCCCATTACTGCCTTGAGAGGGAGTCCCGCAGGGACGGTGCTTTCGGGCAGGCAGTACTCCATAATCTCTTTGGGGTTTAGGCAACTCCTACCCTCCGATCCTGGTGTTGGGCTACCGGTCGGGGGCATTCTCAGAGAAGATTCCTTCCTTACGTACTGACGAGCTAGAGGGAGCTCATTTTTTCGGCTTGAGGTCTCCGGTAGCCTTAAGCTGGGGAGTCCAATATGTGAGGACTGACTTCCTGCTTGGTCCTGCAGAAAGAGTAGTTACTGACCTGTAACAGGTGTTCTCCAGGAGCAGCAGGAATCAGTCCTCACAACCCTCCCTCCTCCCCTTGGAGTTGCAATCATATGATTTATTTTGCTAATTTTTTGCTGTCTTTTAGCTATGTCGTCAGACTGAGCAAGATAGCACCCTTGGGCGGGAAGGGGACCGCGCATGCTCGCTGCAATTCCCAAAGGCTTTCTTTGAAAGCTGGGGAAATGCTCCGCACGAGGGCTCCGTCGGCGCCGACGTCACCCATATGTGAGGACTGATTCCTGCTGCTCCTGGAGAACACCTGTTACAGGCGAGTAACTACTCTTTCTCATCCTGTCCGTGGAATCGGGGCTCCTGCATGGCGTCCTGGTGCCTTGGCAATGGGATGCCACAGCACCAGGGCTCCAGCAGAATCAGCATTGGCCTCCAGCTGTATATTCAGCAGTACTATCCAGTTAAGAATTGCCACTGAGTTATGCGTGAATTAAACCAAAAACCTAATGTCGCCAAACAGATACAGTAGTTGTCGTCTCTACCCTGCCTCTCTGCAAACCTAGTGCCTTATAATCTGGATAAAATCTGTTTATTTAGCTAGTTAAGTGGTCCTGTTTTATCCAGATAAGGGCTAAAAATGTCCAGATAAGCAAGTTATGTGTTTGCCGCCTTCTGGCAAATGCATAACTAGCTTATATTGGAACCATAGATTCTTTTTTTACAGGATATATGCATAGATGTTTCCAAGCGCATATGCAGTTATTTTTATTGGCACATACTAGCACACAATTGCATCTGCCTTGGAGCAGCAGTAATTATGTACATCTAGTTTCCCTGGAGTAATTTGATAAAGGCACATAGGCATACTGTAGAAGAGGTGAAGCATATGCATCTGTATGCCTTGAGAGCCAAGGCACTCTGTTATAAATTATCCTCAGAAGTGTCCATAAAGGGGGTAATTTCATAAGAGGGCAAATATGCCCATAACTGGAGGTTATTTTAGTCATTAATGCATGTATTTGGCCACATACACATGATGACCTCTTCTAAATACTGACCTGTGTAAAAATAGACGTGTTACTTGATGGCACATGCTTTGATGGTGGACATGCAGACACAAGTGCCCGTGTAGTGTATAAAATACTATGATTCATGTGTGTAAAGATCTATGCATGTAAATGTCCAGGCATGATTTCTGCCACTTACACAGTATTTACAAAGAAAAGTAGGGACCTACGTTTCCTTATAAAATCGCACCTAAGTAGGCGCCTTTTAAAATTAACCTCTAAAAGTGTAATTATATAAAAGGCACCCAGTTAATGTGCCTTTCTACATATTTATTTTATGCCTCTGATATCAATTCAGGTACACACAAGCACAAACTGTGTTAAGGCGCAATCACATGCAATCAATGACCGCATCTGTATTCTGCAAGTACATGTGTAAAAAAGGATTTTTATAATCTACACGGGCACTTACTCAACACTGCTCGTGTTCCGCTCAAATGTTGCCCCTCTACAGGCCCACAGTGAATGTATGCACCATGCAATATGTGTGTGTAATTTTAAGCTAGCTGATATTCTATAAGAGGTAATTTATGCACATAGGTGGCCACTTACTTGCATAACTGGATAATATACTAACATTTAGGTGCATTTTTGCCTTCTAAATCTAGGCAGCTCCTTTTAAATTACCCTCTATATGTGTATTTCTCTCTCTCTGACTGTACCCAGGGCTTCGTCAGTATCCTGGATTTCCCTGCAGTATTGCTGATCTGGGACCAGCTGTATATGCAAGACTGGAATCAAAAGGTGATGGAGAATTTCTGCATAGCCATTCTTATGTTGCTGAAGAATTCTTTCATGGCTGCAAATGATTATTCTTCTACCAGACAGGTATAGCAACATTACTTTCTCTGCCACTGTTTATGTTGTTAAGGTTTCACAAGGCTTAAGAAAGAAAGGTATGGCATGGAGGAGGAGCCTAGTGAGTAGGGCAGCAACCTGGATTCAGAAAGACCAGGGTTCAAATTCTACTGACTCTTCCTGTGGCCTTGGGCAAGTCACTTAACTTGGCGCTAAGATGTACCTTCCCCCCCCCCTACATTTCAGATAAGTGTCCCAGATTTGCCTGCAAAAAGTCTGGTAACCTTAACTTTCATTAACAAACCTAATCTGCCTGCCCTGACCTTGGACTCTACTGTCTTTCGTTTTTGTCTATTTATTTTATTTTTATTTTATTTAACTGTATTTATATCCCGCTTTTCACCGGGTCAAAGCGGTGTAACAAAAAGGGGGGGGGGGGGGTTAATCAGTTATAGGGATAGGGCCATCACCAGGATGGCAACATTGATGATTTCGACAGAGGGTAGACATAGACATGGACAAGGTAACATAGTTTTTGGTCATAGGTTCTTGAGGGTGGTTTAGCGGGGTTGGTGTAGTTATTTGTGGGAGGGTGCTTTTGTGTTGAGATGTTCTTGGAATAGGATGGTTTTTAGCTGCTTTTTGAATGACAAGAGATTGTTATTGTTCCTGAGGTGGTTCGGTAGAGAATTCCAGAGGGATGGAGCATAAAGTTCAAAGGCTCTGTTGCAGGTTCGTTGTGTGCATTTGGTTCTTTTGTGAGGGATGGTGAGGGAGTTGCTGGAGGTCTGTCTGGTTGTTTTGCTGTGGGCTGGGCAGGGCAGTAGGGTGTGGAGCTGGGTGTTCTGTGTTTGGTGGATGGTTTTGTGGGTGAGTAGAATTGCTTTGTATTTAATTCTTGCTTCGAGGGGAAGTATGTGTAGGTCTCTCAGAATTGGGGTGATGTGGTCTTGTTTCTTCGCATTCTGAATAATTCTCGCTGTGGTGTTCAAGGCAGTTCAGAGGGAGTTGGTCTGTGTGGCAGGTAGTCCATGGTAGATTATGTTGCAGTAGTCCAGATGTGGGAATGTCATAGCTTGCATTACTGTCCTGAAGTCTTGAGGTTCGAGGAGAGGTCGGAGACGTTGTACTGTTTTAGCCTTCTGGAATATGGTTCCGGTGGTCTTGGTGATTTGTTGCTTGAGGGTAAGGGTCTGGTCAATGATAATGCCCAGATATCTTATTTGTGGCTGTATTTGAATTTTTGTAGTTCCCATGTTGAGGTGTGTAGGTGGTTTGAAGTCTGGGTCTTTGGTCACTATAAGAGCTTCAGTTTTCTTTATGTTAATGGAGAGGTTGTTTTCTTGCAGCCAGTTGGATACGTCAATGAAGCAGGCTGATAGTTGCCCATTTGTTGGGTCTGTGGTTTTCACCGGGGCGTAGAGCATTATGTCGTCAGCATATATGTGGAAGTTGATGTTGTGGGTACGTATGACTGAGCAGAGTGGTTGGAGGTAAATGTTGAAGAGCATGGCTGATAGTGTGGATCCTTGAGGTACTCCTTGATGTTGCTGGAAGGGGGGTGAGGTTGAGGTGCTGGTGCGGATCAATTGCTGTCGATTAGTTAGGTAGGACTGGAACCATCGAAGTACAGTATCTTTGATCCCTATTGTTTGGAGTCTGTGTATGAGGATGTTGTGGGAGATGGTGTTGAAGGCTGCTGATATATCTAGGAAGATCATGGCATATCCGGAGTGTTTTTCTTGGGTTCCTATGATGAGGGTGTTCATCAGTGTGGTCATGAGGGTCTCAACTCCATGTAGAGGACGGAAACCGTGTTGCTGCGGGTCCAGTATGTTGTTGATGTCTAGTTATTCTGTTACTTCTCCTGCCTCCTCCTCTGCCCATCGCCCATGGTCCACTTCTTTCTCCTCGAAATCCCATGCTTCAAGTCCTGGCTACTCCTGAATACTGGAGGGCTCAACCTGAAGAAAAAGGGATCTTATAGGTGAAGGTGCACACCCCTGGTCCCTGGCCTCCCCCTGGAATGAATCCAATTGTGGCAGTGATATTTCTGTTACCTTTATCTGACAACCATCAGATACCTCTGGTTGTTTTGCTTTTAAATAATAGCAAATAGTTTGCAATATGCATTTTCAGAGGAAGGACTTCTGCAGAGTGGCTAAATTTGCCAGGAAGTACTAAATTTAAGATAAAAGATTTGCACGGGTCAATATTTAACTGTGGCAGTCAGTATTTGTTTAAATGTTAGCCACCATAGATAAATAAAAACTGGATATTCCGGTATCCAGATAGTGACTGGTGCTGAATATCTCTTTTTTGCAGTCAGAACAGACAGACCATTATCTGTATAGCGATGATTTTCAGCGCCACAGTATGGATAGCTAAACAGAGAGCAATTTAGGACAGCTTTTTTTTTGTCCCAAGTTTTTCCTTTAGCTATCCCTATAGCAGCGCTCTACCCCAGCTCCATCCCTGCATCATCCTGGCACTCTCTGGATAATGGCGAGGCGATCAAAGGAAATATTCAATGGCAACATTCATATAGTGCCACTGAGTATTCCCTTCAGTGGCACTTATCTGTTTAGCAGGTGCTGATGACCACGTAAGTACCTTTGAATATTGATCCCAGAGTGTCTTTTGCACAAGAGTTTGCTTGCACAGTTTTTCTGTGAAATATTTTCTCTTTCAACAATGGCAGAAAATGAAAATTCTTGGGCAAAATGCAGATTATTTTAAGCCTGTGAAACAAATTGACTTGCAGGCTTTTTGCATGTCTTTTGCCAAAATCATAAATCTGACTCTAATTATTTGACATATGTCAATGGCACATTATCTTTTACTGTCCTTTTCTTCATCCTGCCAGGTATTTTTGTTTAATGGTTATCACCTTCTTACATCAGATATTCAAAGAGCCTGGATTCACCTGCAGCAAGGAGGTTTAGCAGCTGACATCCCAGGACTCAACAGGCTGAATGAGAGGTAAAAGTGGAGGAAAAGAATGCAGATCAGACAATGATTCCTTCTTTTATTATGTTGCGGATTACCAAAGTCAATGGAACTTTGTTCACTTTCACCTGGGGTGTCCTGAGGGGTGTAGGCTAGGTCAGGAAGACAAGGAGTGCCACTTTTTGTGCCTATGCAATCAGCTTCACTGTTACTGGCTATTTGGCATTATTCTACTTATTTTGCTAACAATGAGGTGGAGCTGTTTTTAATAGGGTGCTTGGCCTGCGATGAGTCAGCTGCAGCGGGGCCCCAGAATGCTGACATGTGTGGCTTCACCTTCAAGCTGACAATAAATAATAGTGCTGGGGTGGGGCTACAGTGGCATGCTTGAAGCCCAGGGAAGTCGCCCTGTTTCACCTTTGAACAGCAGCCCTGACTAAGGGCAATAATGAGTCTTTGTGCGGATCTTGCAGTCCCACAAGTATTTTTACCTGTAGGACTGCAGACTCATTTTCAAAGGGAAGTTCACCTACTCATGTATTTTGCATTAGAATGAGAGCAGGTGCAAAGCATGTACATGAAAGCATCTACGCACACCTCAAAATGTTATCGCAAAACATACTTTCTCTTCCCCAATAAAAGTCAACCCTTATTTATGTTTTTTTTTCATTATTTATCATTTAGAAGCGGCTAGCATGATTACATCTTCTAGCCATTGCTACTGAATGCTAAACCCAGATATTCAATGCCAGAGCCATATCCAGCCACTGGCATTCAAAATCTGGGTCAGCTACACAGCCTGAAATTGGTTGGGTGGGAGGCGACAACGAGTACAGGTAAATGGAGCTCACTCTGACGAGAAGGATGTTACCAGTGGAGTGCCCCAGAGATCTGTCCTTGGTCCGATTCTTTTTAACATCTTTGTTAGTGATATAGCGGAAGGGCTGTCAGGTAAGGTTTGCCTCTTTGCGGATGATACCAAAATCTACAATAGAGTAGACACCCAGGAAGGTGTAGATAACATGAGGAGGGATCTAGCTAAGCTTGAAGAATGGTCTAGAATTTGGCAGCTGGGATTTATTGTTAAAAAATGTAAGGTCATGCATTTGGGCTGCAGCAATCCAAGGGAGCAATATAGTAGAGGGGGTGAAGTACTTTTGTCCACTAAAGAAGAGCGGGACCTAGGCGTGGTTGTGTCTGATGATCTTAAAGTAGCTAAAAGGTAGAAAAGGCGACGGCAAAAGCTAGAAGGATGCTTGGGTGCATAGGGAGAGGAATAGCTAGCAGAAAAAAGGAGGCGATAATGCCTCTGTATAAGTCTTTGGTGCGACCTCATTTGGAGTATAGTCTGCAATTCTGGAGACCGCAACTTCAAAAGGATGTGAACAGGATGCAGTCGGTGCAGAGGGTGGCTACTAAAATGATTAGTGGTCTTTATTATAAAGCATATGAGGACAGACTTAGGGATCTTAATATGTACATCTTAGAGGAAAGGCGGGATAGAGGTGATATGATTGAGATGTTTAAATACCTCCGTGGCATACATGTTCAGGGAGAGAGCCTCTTTCAATTGAAAGCAAGTTCTGCTACAAGGGGACATGGGATGAGGGTGAAGGGAGATAGATTCAGGAGTAATATGCGGAAATATTTCTTTACGGAAAGAGTAGTGGATCCATGGAATAGTCTCCCAGTGGAGGTGGTAGAGATGAGCACAGTAACTGAATTCAAAAAAGCATGGAACATACACAGAGGATCTCTAAAGGAAAAAAGGGGACTGTTGTAGTTGTTGATATGGAAGGACAGACTAGATAGGCCATGTGGTCTTTTTCTGTCGTCATATTTCTATGTTTCTATGAAAGCTAACCAGGCAGCGGTGATATTGAGTTCCAAGTCATACTGCTAGACCAGTCCAGACAAACGGGTTATGCACCCCTGCCAGCAGATCTTGGAGAGAGAGAATTCTACCAGAGCTCTGATAGGCTGGAGCCTGGTGATATAATCCTACCCCTAGGGGTCTCCCTCAGTTTTTCTCTGTCTCCAGCAGATCTGGATGCTTTGTTTTTTGCTCCTTCAAAAAAATTTAAAATGCTTTATTTCTTTGAGATTTCTTTTGGAGAGATTATCCCCTGTAGTTGCCAGTGTACTTATCTGAGCGCCAGGGTGTTTCCAGCTGAGCTCCTGTGTCCTGTCACAGTAGAGATCGCTGATGTGAAGACTCCCCAGCACTAGTCAAGAGGACTATTTAGCTGGATGGTAAGCCTCCTAAAATCCAGTCCCTGGGGCTGGTTTTAGTGGTGAGGCAGCTGGCAGTGGTCTGAGCAGCGGTCCGTGGCTTCTCTGCACTTTCGGTACTGTAAGTGCAGCACCTGTCTTTCTCCCACTGATGTCTGCAGCTCTGTGGTGATCTGATTTATTTTTATTGATTTTTCAGCGATTTTAGGCATTTTTCTTATGCCTGCAACCCTCCCACCTTGTCCTTAGACTTTTTAAGTTAATTCCTTAGCTTTTGGGGGTTTTAATTCACTCTTTTTGAGGTTTATTTTTGCCGGCGGCCATTTTGAATAGCTAATGAGCCCCGGTTTTTGGCGGGAAGCCAGATTCCTTCTCTACTTGCTTTCTAGCAGCTCTATTGCTGTTTGTTTTTCCACAGCACTTGGTAGCTGTGAGTTGTGGAGGGGTTCTTTTCTCTCTGCCTATGTATTAGCATAATAAATAAAAAGTGGGGAAGGCAGGAATGGAGAACAGGATGCAATTCAGGGACAGAGTCTCTGGCTGTTCCTGCGGGGCAGAGTTTTTTTTTTTTTTTTTAGTTCTCACTATGCCTTATTCAGGTCTACGCTGCATAGGCTGTCAGAAGAACCACAAGGACCTCAAGAATCAGCTGTGCTCTTCCCCCAGCGACTTGATTCCCCAGATAAACTTGGGAACTCCTGAGCCTGGCTTCAGTGGAGCTCCCGATTGGCTTTACGCAGCGCTGAGTCTTTGCCACGGGGGCTTGGACATCCCCAGGAAGTTCAGGTATCATTTTCTGAAAGAAACCTGTAAGTAGACTGTTTTTCTTACTTGCCTCAGCTGCCCTGGGTTGATTTCAACTGCATCCGGACCGGCTGCCTCTGAGTTTTGAAGTTCCTACTTTAAATTTTTAATCCACAATCTGCAGCTGGGTTACTTTGTACGTCTTACTGGAATATTGTACCTGTCTTATTCAATATACCATTTGATTGGAATTTTAAGTCAGTGTTTTGGATCCTGACTGTTTTGGGCTCAGCCTAAAAAAGCTTACTCACTGTAATCTTCAGTACAGCTGGGTTTGGGCTTCTCCATCCCTCCCCAGAAACACCTTTCAGCCCCTGCCATGAAGGTCTGAGTGGCTGCAGAGGGATCAAACTCTAATTTCCCTACTTTCAGTCACTGTAATTGCCTTACCCTGACTTTGAAAGTTTCTCTTTACCAGCACAGTGAATGACTGACAGTTTCCTTCTCAGCTCATTGAATACCTGACAGTTTTTCTGTGCCAGCGGCAGTTTTGTTTTTCTCTTCAGTGTTTCTTTTTGGAGGGAACAGCTCTGGACAGCCGTTTCCACACATTTAAACATGCTGTGAAGGCACGGGGAGTTTCAAAATCCTTTTCTTTGAAGAGTCTTCTGTTTCCCTGAGCCTACCTTGATTTTTGATTTAAACACTAATAACAACAATAAAAAAAAAGGAAAGGAGAAAAGGTGGTTTAAGTCTCTGCAATGCTTGTTTCTCTGGCTGTATTATATGTGATATGTAATAAGCAGAAGGGGGAATTAATAGATTGCTTGTGTTCCACCTGCACGCTGCATCGGGGAGACTCTTCCCCCATTCCCACTGAGCTGCTAGAGGGATCATCAGCACCTTTTCTCCTCCCTCCTCAGAGCCCCTGCTGAAGGATCTTCCTGCAGGCAGGAATCAGTCAGCTCCCATTTCGCTTCCACAGCCGCTGGAAGCCTCACACTCTTCCATCAGGCATGACACCTGTGGCGTTTGGAGTCTTTTGGTATATCTCCTACTCCCGCCCAGTAGCAGGCAAGGATATGGCGTGGTCTCACAAGCGGTCCCATAAGTCCTCAGACCTTAGAGCAGTACGTCCTCCTAGGAACGTTGCATGTGCCTTGCGGGGTACTATGGATATTCAAGAAGACTTTAAATTTTCGGAGGTCAGCCCTGACTCGTTGGAGTAAGGAGATGGGGAATATTCTCCGTCTGTTTCTTTGCTGACAGTTTTCAGCCTTTTTCGGAAAGAGGAGTTTCCGGCTCTAATCACACAGGTGATGGAGTCGCTACTCCTAGCCGACATGCCTGATCCTCAGAGTTCTCAAATCCGGTTGCAGCCGGATCCCATTTTCCAGGGCATTCGTACGGCACGCGGTATTGGTCAGTTATGCCCTTGGTCTCCCTCTGACTTGGACCGTTGGCTGACATACCCGACAGTTGATGCATTATGACCAGGGTCACCAGGCATACCACACTTTCGGTTGAGGGCGGAGTGGCACTCCGCAACCAGCAAGACCTAAAGAGTTGGGAGTCTGCTAAAGACGGGTTTTTCTTCGCCCGCTATTTCCTTCATGCAGGGGTGTGTGGAGGTCTAGCAGCTCGGGCCTCCCTTCGATGGATTCAGCAGCTTCCAGGTGTTCCCGAGTTGGTTCATTTAGAATCCATCGCTGCATTCTGGGCAGAGGCCTTCTGTGATCTCTTGCGGCTGTCAGCTCGCTTCCTAGCACCGGTGTCGGTAGCTCGGAGATGGCTCTGCCTGCGTCAATGGGCAGCGGATGTTGCTTCATTTAAAGGCTCCAGCGTTTAGATGCCATTTGTCCCGGTCCACCATTGGAAGGAGGATTGGGCCATTACTCTGTCTATTTTGGGATGCTTCAGGTCCTGGATTTTCTGGGAGCTTGGTTCGACACTCGTCGGGGACGGGTGTTTCTAACTCAGGAACGCTTTCAGAAGATCTCTCTTCAGCTCCGCCGCTGCTTGGATCAAGCGGCGCCTCGGACTTGGGGCTACCTTCAACTCTTGGGGTCCATGGCAGCAACGATAGCCCTCGTTCCGTGGGCGAGAGCGCACATGCGCAGCTTGCAGATGGCGCTTCTATCTCGTTGGTCGCCGGTATCGGAGAGTTATCGAATCCGGTTGCCTCTGCTTCCGCCGGTGCGCCGCAGCCTCCGCTGGTGGCTTCAGGTTCACAATCTTCTACGGGGGGTCCCTCTGGAGTCTCTGCGCTGGATCTTGGTGACGCCAGACGCCAACCTCTCCGGTTGGGGAGCGCATTGCGGCTTGGCCTCGGCGCAGGGGAGTTGGTCACCTCGCAAAGCCCAATGGTCTATCAATCGTCTCGAAACGCGGAAAGTGCGCTTAGCCCTTCTTCAGTTTCAGCCTCTTCTGCGGCGGCGTGCGGTTCGAATCCTGTCCGACGCCACGACAGTTGCTTACCTAAACCGCCTAGGCGGCGCGAAATGTCCGGGTGTCTCACAGGAAAGGCGTTTGCTCCTCCCGTGGGCGGAGATACATCTTCAGGCTATCGGCGCAGCACATCGCAGGCGTGGACAATGTGAAAGCCGATTTTCTCAGCCGGCACTCTCTGGATCCCGGGGGCTGGGCTCTGCAGCCGGATGTGTTCCGGTCCATTGTTCACCTGTGGGGACTACCGACCATGGATCTAATGGCTACGGTGCAGACTGCCAAGGCTTCGCTGTACTTCAGCCATTGGAGGGACAAGGGAGCGCACGGCATAGATGCTCTCTCTCAGCCGTGGCCGACTCATCTTCTCCTGTATGTTTTCCCTCCCTGGTCCATGATATGTATGGTTCTCCAGCGGCTCCGAAACCATCGCGGCCCAGTGCTTCTGCTGGCTCCGAATTGGCCTCGCGGACCATGGTATGCGGATCTCTTCCGTCTGTCTCGGGCGCCGCTGCTCCGCCTTGGGGCGTTTCTCGGCCTTCTGATTCAGGGACCAGCGGAGATGGAAGAACCGGCTCCTTACTCGCTTACGGCCTGGCTATTGAACGCCGCCGGTTTGCTCGCTAAGGCTATTCGCCTAGCGTGGTCGTGACGCTTCTCATGGCGCGGCGGTCTACCACGTCGCTGGCTTACGCTCGGGTTTGGCGTCTCTTGATGGTTGGTGTTCACGAAATAACCTCTCTCCCTGGCGTTGCGGTGTTCCGGACATCCTGTCCTTTTTACAGGCCGGAGTGGATAAGGGATTAGCGCTCGGTTCCTTGCGAGTACAAGTGGCCGCTTTAACTTGTTTTCGGGGTCCTATAGCGGGGCGATCGATAGCTTCGCATTCGGACGTGTCTTGGTTCCTCCGCGGAGTTAGGGCCTTCTGGCCTCCTCTACGTTCGCCTGTACCGGCGTGGGCTCTCGCGCTTGTCCTCTGTGCCCTCGTTGCTCCTCCCTTTGAGCCTCTGAGGGCCTGTTCTCTTAAAGATTTGACTCTGAAGGCAGTCTTCTTGGTGGCCATAACTTCGGCACGCCGTATTTCTGAGCTCCAGGCTCTCTCGTGTCGAGATCCCTATCTCTCGTTTTCCTCAGAAGCCGTTTCTCTGCGAACTGTCCCTTCCTTTTTGCCCAAAGTGCTGACGCCGTTCACTGTTAACCAGCCTCTTTTCTTTCCGTCTTTTCCAAAGGCGCAGTGTGACAGTGGTCGGTCTCCGTTGCGGGCGGTGGACCTTAAGAAGGTTCTTTTTCGGTATCTGAGGGTCACGAAACCCTTCCGTATGACTGTTCCTCTTTTGTCTTGTTCATAAGAACATAAGATATGCCATACTGGGTCAGACCAAGGTCCATCAAGCCCAGTATTCTGTTTCCAACAGTGGCCAATCTAGGTCATACGTACCTAGCAGTTTCCCCAAGGGACACAGGTTCCACAATGCTTGTATTGGTTCAAGCATTGATATCCTGGGTCCCTTCTTAATAATGGTTTATGGACCTTTCCTCCAGGAACTTGTCCAAACCTTTTTAAACCCAGCTACACTAACAGCCTTTACTACATCCTCCGGTAACAAATTCCAGAGTTTGATTACACGTTGAGTGAAAAAATATTTTCTTTTATTAGTCTTAAATAGTTTACCCTGTAGCTTCATTGCATGTCCCCTAGTCTTTCTATATTCTGATAAGGTAAACAATCGATCTACGTTTACCCGTTCCACTCCGTTCATTAATTTATAGACTTCTATCATATCTCCCCTCAGCCGTCTCTTTTCCAGGTTAAAGAGCCCCAACCTTTTTAGCCTTTCTTCATAGGAGTAGCCTTCCATCCCCTTTACCATTTTGGTGGCTCTTCTCTGAACCTTTTCTAAAATCGCTATATCCTTTTTAAGATACGGCGACCAGAATTGCACACAATATTCAAGGTGCGGTCTCACCATGGAACGATATAGAGGTATTATAATATCTTTTGTTTTATTTTCCATTCCTTTCCTTATCATACCTAGCATTCTATTTGCTCTCTTGGCCGCCGCTGCACACTGGGCTGAGGGTTTTAACATGGTATCCACAATGACGCCTAAATCTTTTTCCTGGGTGGTGGTTCCTAATGTGGAACCTTGCATCGTGTAACCATAGTTTGGGTTGTTCTTCCCTAGGTGCATAACCTTGCACTTCTCCACATTAAATTTCATCTGCCATTTTGATGCCCAATCTTCCAATTTATCAAGATCCTCTTGCAATTTTCCACAATCCTCCTGGGTTTTAACAACTTTAAATAGTTTTGTGTCATCTGCAAATTTGATAACCTCACTCATTATTCCACTTTCCAGGTCATTTATGAATATGCCAAAAAGCAGCGGACCCAGCACAGATCCCTGGGGTACACCACTATTCACCTTTCTCCATTGGGAAAATTGGCCATTTAGCCCTACCCTCTGCTTTCTATCTTTTAACCAGTTCCTGATCCACAATAGTACACTGCCTCCTATCCCATGACTCTTTAGTTTTGCCAAAAGTCTCTCATGAGGGACCTTGTCAAAGGCTTTCTGAAAGTCCAGATACACAATATCAACCGACTCGCCTTTGTCCACCTGTTTATTCACTCCTTCAAAAAAACATAACAGATTAGTAAGACAAGATCTTCCTTGTCTAAAGCCATGTTGGCTGTCTCCCATTAGGTCGTGACTATCTACATGCTGAGTAATTTTATTCTTTATGATGGTTTCTACCATTTTTCCCGGTACTGAGGTCAGGCTCACCGGTCTGTAGTTTCCCGGATCACCCCTCGAACCCTTTTTAAAAATTGGTGTTACATTGGCGATCCTCCAATCCTCAGGTATTAGAGATGATTTTACTGATAGTTCACAGATTACTGATAGCAGGTCTGCAATCTCAAATTTCAGTTCTTTCAACACCCTTGGATGTATACCATCCGGCCCAGGTGATTTGCTACTCTTCAGTTTATCTAATAGTTGTAAGACATCTTCCCGATGTATCGATATTTCCTTCAATTCTTCCACACCTTTAAATACCACTTCAGTCATGGGTAACATCCCTACATCTTCCTCAGTAAAGACCGAAGCAAAGAATTCATTCAGTCTCTCCGCTATCGCCTTGTCGCCTCTTAGTGCTCCTTTAACCCCTTTATCATCTAATGGACCAACTGACTCTCTCACAGGTTTTTTGCTACGAATGTACTTGAAAAGGTCTTTATTTCGCGTTTTTGCTTCCGCAGCAAAAACAGCGGGTCCTTGTCGGGGATCCGCAGCCTCCAAATCTGCCATTTCTGATGGGTTAGGGAGGCCATTGAGGCAGCGTACCTTCTTCTGGGAGAGCCAGCTCCACCAGGACTCCGTGCTCACTCCACTCGGGCGCAAGCAGCTTTGTGGGCCGGGAGGTCTCATGTGGCCCCTCTCGATATTTGCCGGGCGGCGACTTGGTCGTCGCTGTCCACCTTTGTCGGTCATTATGGATTGGACGCTCATGCCCGTCAGGAACTCCATTTTGGAGCTGCTGATCTGTTGGCGGCCTTGCCCCCCCTTGAAAGCAGGTAGCTTGGGTACTGCCCGTTTGTCTTTACTGGTCTAGCAGTATGACTTGGAAGGAGAAATTTCACTTACCATTAATTTCCTTTCCTGGAATACTGCTAGACCAGTCCAGGACCCGCCCTGCTGTCTGTTGGAGTGCCGCTGGTGTGGTGCAGCCACTGACCGCGGTTCTTCTCTTTGCCAGTATGCCTCGCCATGGGCAGTCCATGGGTTCGTAGGTGGATACTGTTTTCAGCTCTAGGGAGTTCTTCGGCTCCCTTGTATATAGTTCACTTGAGACCCTCTGGGGTGATGTTACAGTTCATGTTGCATTAGTTTGTAGACATTACTGAGGGAGACCCCTAGGGGTAGGATTATATCACCAGGCTCCAGCCTATCAGAGCTCTGGTAGAATTCTCTGTCTCCAAGATCTGCTGGCAGGGGTGCATAACCCGTTTGTCTGGAGTGGTCTAGCAGTATTCCAGGAAAGGAAATTAACGGTAAGTGAAATTTCTCCTTATTGCCTAGTTAGTTCCAGCAGGTAAAAATAGGTCAGCTTTTCCCATGCCTATCTTTACCCGCAGTTTGCTAATCAGGCAGTGGTTCAATATTGCCACTGACCACTTAGTGATGGGTACTGCCCCTGGAACGCACCAATGCTAAGCGGTTAGCATCCAAGCGTATAACGGTGGTACCCAGGGATATTCAGCAGCATTAACCATGTTAGTGCTGCTGAATATCCCGCTTAGAGACATTTGCATAGTTTACAGGCCTGTAAACTGTGTAAATGCCTTTGAATATTGGGTCCCACATGAAGAGTAGTTAAGGAAATATATAAGTACCTGTACACAAAAGAAACGTAACTAAAGAAATCTAAAAGCAAAACCAATTAGTCCATATCGTCCTGCTAGACCAGTCCAGACAACTGGGCTGTGTTCCCCTACCAGCAGAGGTGGAGACAGAGAAGAAAGATCAGAGATTTCTTTATGACCTTATCGTCAATACTGATGCAGCTAGGGGCTCACACCAGCATTTCGCTGTCTCCAGCAGATGGTGGATGTATTCTGATGCAGCTCAGTGAAAATCTTTGAGAAATTGGTTTCACTCATGAGTAACCACTCTCTGCAGTGACTTCCTCACTGAAACTCAACATGGGAGAACTGTCGGAGGGCCACCCTTAAAATTGGTGCTCTCCTGGATCTAGCCAAAAGGCGGAGGTGTGTTGGTTCAGTTTGCTGTCCTTTCCTGGTTAAGGACTGGTTGAACAATCAGAATTGTTGGTTCAGGCCCCCCTGCCTAGTACAGCTAGAGTTTCCTCTTCCTCTCCTGCACCCTTGGCTCTCCCCAGCTTGGTGCAGGAGAGAATGCTTGGCTTAAGGTCTTCAGAGTTATGTACCTGCAGATCTTGGCAGCAGGGGAGTAGCACTGATCGAGCATGGTTGCTGCGTGGGGCTCCTCTGGATGAGTACCAGATTTAAGTATCTAATTTAAGTTGCATCTGCTTGACTAAACTTGTCTGTGGGGATGCCCTGACCTTGTCCCCTGGGTAGTTTGGCTGGTGGGCCTGAGACCATTTTGGAAGAACCATTGGTTGAGCGCATTGTTTTTCTCCAGCCAGTTCCCAGCTTATACTTGTGCTGTTTGCACATGTTACTGGTGCTTGGTTGTGCAATAACCTGCATATGAGGCTATGCATGTTCTCTGTGAGGATATGTCTATGCACACTCCCAGCGTGCAGCCTTAGCATGTGCTGTTTAGGCATTGTCCATGCTGCTAATACATTCTGAGCACAGCATCTTCTACTGTGCCTCAACAGCCTACTGTGCAAATTATTTGCTGGACCATGGAAGCCATTTCTGTGACAGGTGAATGTCGCCTAAGAGGAGATATTGTCTGGTCTGTGGCAAACACCAAGTTATTTCACTAAAGTCCCTCTGCACTTCATGCATGGAGGCTTTTAACCCCTCAGAGGTTATCTCGCTCCCAGTTAATGGACAAGGAGCTCCCCTTGTTGCCATTTCACCAGACGATCATGGGGGCTGATGGAAGAAAAGACAGCATCCCGATGATGGATTTTTCCTCTCGCTCTGCTGCCTCTGGCCCACCTTTTCTTGAAGGTTCTCAGCAGGGTCCAATATTGGCTGGTCCACTCCCCCCTGGTGGAGGTGCGCAGGCTGGCAAAGAATTCCCAGCCTCTGATTTGTTCTCTTCAGAGTTTTTCTCCTTTCTCCAGCAAGCCTGATCTTTCTGGCAAGACAACATGGATTTAGAGGCCTCTGGGCCCTCTTATTTGCTCTCAGTCGAAGGAGGGTCTTGCTTCATGGAGCAAGCAAAGCCCTGCGAGAGCCCCCCACAGAAGCGCCCACAGCAAAGTTTTGATTGTGGGGACTCAGATCATCTCTCTTGTAGTCAGGATCCTGACGTGAGCCCCAGTGGTTCAGATGGGAGCTTTACCTGTGATGAAGGTGAGCTTTTGACGCCAGATAACTCTCACAGACTTAGATATATCCCTACTTCCTGCCATTCCCAATTCAAGCAGACATCCTGTGCTTGGCCTAAGCAGTAGAGGTTACAGAAGGCCCAGCCGGCACCTCAGCCAAAACTAGGGATGTGGTTTTGACTGCTTTCTACAGAGCATAGTCACTCTACCTGTAACCCTTTTGGAGAATCCTCTGGACAGGGGGGAGGCTCACTCTCTCTTTGCTCAAGGGTGGACCCTTATAACTTCCAACTCCTATGTCTTACAAATGCCAGAGAGGTTGCAAACTTTTCTCTATTCAAACTCCCTCCAAATTGCCCTTTGAGGGCCTAATCACTTTGCTCTCTACATCAGGAGGCACTTTGTCAGAAAATCTCTGCCATTCAGAATGCAAAAGTGATCAAAACTATTTTAACAGGGCAGAAAGGGTGAGGATTTTACTTGAGGTACTTCCTGTTCCAAAGAAGACAGGGGGATTCTGTCCCATCCTAGAACTCGGAGACCTGAACAAGTATTTGTCAGAGAAAAATCCAGGATAGTTTCTTTAGGAACCCTTCTTCCTTAGCTTCAAAATGGAGACTAGCTATGCTCTCTAGATCTCAAGAACGCTTACACTCGCATACAGATATGTCCTACTCGCAGGAAGTATCTCAGATTTGTTGTAGGGAAACAACACATCCAGTACAGCTTACTGCCTTTTGTCTTCACGTCAGTACCTCAAGTCTTTTCCAAATGTCTAGCCTTCGAAACAGCGTTTCTACACAGGCTGGAAGTGCACCTGTTAGCCTACTTGTGCGATTGGCTACTCAAGAGCACCACTCCGAAAAAGACTCTAGAATCAGTGCAAGTTAGCATCCAAGTGCTGGAACTGCTACTACTATATAGCACTACAAGGAGTAAGCAGCGCTGCATAGATACATGTGAAAAAGACAGTCCCTAATCAAGACAGACAGTACAATAACCGAGAACAAGGGTACAACTAGGGAAAGGTAAAGTTTGTCATTTATTTTATTTAGACAGTTTTGTATACCACCTTATCCTTCAATCAAAGTGGTCACAACACAATTGGGGGATACATTTAACATGAGGGGATATGAGACACATACACTAATACTTACAAGGAACATGGGCAATGGAGTGGCTTGCCCAAGACCACAAGGAGCACCTGTGGGACTAGAAACCCCAGTCCTTCTGGCCCAAGGTTGCTGTCCTCTAGTGGGATTGGAACCCCTGACCTTCTGGCCTGAGATAACTTGCCACAACCACTAGGCCAACTCAGTCCTTCACAATTGGAATTTATAGAAACACTGCTCAACATAACTCTAGTGAAAGCTTTCCTCCTACATGATAGGCTATCCTGACTAATAGCAATATTTATTTCTTTTTTATACCGCTCTCTTTAGAATCAGTGCGGTTTACATGTATACTAACAGGTACTTTTTATTCCCTTGTCCCCAAAGGGCTCACTGTCTAAGTGTACCTGAGGCAATGGAGGGTTAAGTGGCTTGCCCAAGGCCACAAGGAGTGGCCATGGGACCAGAGACCCCAGTCCCTCCGGCCTGAAGTTGCTTGTCCCCATGTGGGAATTGAACCCCTGGCCTTCCGGCCTGAGGTAACTTGTCCCAACTGCTGAGCCACTTCTCCCTCTCAATAGCACAGGAGATTCAAAAGAGTCAGCAGACATCAGCTCATGCCATGTTAAGAATGTTAGACTACATGGCCTCAACAATTCATGTCAAACCCTTAGCGCCTCCTCATATGAAACAGTCGCAATGGACCCCGAGTACTCGGTGGTATGATGCCACTGGGAAACTCAGCAACATACTTACTGTCACTCATCCACTACAGAAATCCCTTATCTGGTGGACACACTAGTTTGTCCTTGGGACTACCCTTCCAAGTTCCTCCATACCAAAATCTTCTCATGACAGATGCTTCCAAACTGAGCTGGGGAGCTCATCTCGATGGGTTTCACACTCAAGACAATTAGTCCTTCCATAAGATCAACTTCTTGGAATTGAGAGCAATAGCAAGTACTCTAAGGGCTTTCAAAGATTGGTTAGCAGACCAAATTCTAATGATCCAAACTGACAATCAGGTGCAATGTTTTATATCAACAAGCAGGGAGGAACAGGATCGTACCTCCTATATTGGGAAACAGTCAGATTATAGAACTTTGCCATATCTCATTGGATGGAACTAAGAGCCACTTATCTGCTGGGTGATCGGAATTCTCTAGCAGACAGGCTGAGTCAAGTCCTTTAAATTCATGAATGGACCCTAGAGAGGGAAGTGGCCCTCTGCAACTTTTGGGAGTGGGGCACCTCCTCGGTAGATCTCTTTGCCACTCCTCAGAATGCCTATGTACTCCAGTTCTGTCCCAGAGTGGGTTCACACAACAAACTAGCCTTGGATATCTTCCTTCACAATTGGGGGAGTGTCCTCTGTATGCATATCTTCCAACACCTCTCATTGCAAAGACCCTCCTGAAACTCAAAATGGACAGAGGCACGATGATTCTCATCACTCTTTATTGGCCTCAGCAACCATGGTTCCCTCTTCTTGAACTCTCCATCTGAGAACCACTATGTCTAGACCAGGCACCAACCCTGATTTTGCAGGAGAATGGAATGATATTACACCCTAACATCAAGTCCCTGGCTCTCACTACTTGGATGTTGAGAGGCTAACGTTGTCCGCTCTTAAACTGCCTGTTGGTCTAACTGACATCCTTTTGGTGTCCAGGAGGGCCTCTACGAGACTGTCTTATGCTTTCAAATGGAAGAGGTTTGCTGTGTGGTGTGGAGGAAGGTCTATAGATCCTTTCATCTGTCCCACATAAACACTGCTTGAATACCTTCTACATCTTTTAGAGTCTGGACTAAAGTCCATCTCGGTACAGGTACCCATCTCTGTACAGCCCTTAGTCGTTCACTTTATGTGAGGCTTTCTACTTCTGAAACCCTCACTCAAGCCGCCCCTTAATGTGGTTCTAATGCAGCTGATGAAAGCTCCTTTTGAGCCTCTCAACACTTGTCCTCTGAAGTTCTTGACCTGGAAAGTCTTGTTCTTAGTGGTGGTAACGTCAGTATGCAGAGTGAACAAACTTCAGGCCCTTGTAGTTCATCCATCATTCACAAAATTCTTTTATAACAGGGTGGTATTTCATACCCATCCTAAGTTCCTTCCAAAAGTTGTGTTGGATTTCCACCTTAATCAGCCAATTGTTCTTGCAATCTTTTTCCCAAAACCTCATTCTTACAAAGGGTGAAGCTGCGCTACACATGTTGCACTGTAAAAGAACCTTGGCATTCTGTTTGGAGCAGACAAAAGCCCATAGAAAATCCATTCATTTGATCCCAGCAAGCTAAGTGCTGCCATCTCCAAACATACTCTTTCAATTTGGCTAACAGACTGTATCTCTTTCACTTATGCTTAGATAAGCCTGAATTGGTGTTCCACTTGCACTTTTTCTCCATGGAAAGAGATATGCAGAGCTGCAATATGGTCTTAGGTTTGTATATTCACTTCCCACTATTGTCTGGATTGGAACTCTCAATGCAACAGCAGATTCAGCCAATAAATACTGCAGAATCCTTTTGTGGATTAGAATCCAATGCCATCCTCTCTAGGCCCATTTCTTTCTGTTCAGGCTGCTTTAAGAAATAAAAATGGAAAATTTTTGAAAAAAAGACCTGTTGCCACCAAAAATATCTGTTACTGTGCCTCAGATTTGGCACTTGGTTATGTTCTCCTTGTTTAGTTAGAACCTATAGTTAGGGATTCCAATACGAGAGTACTTGTTCCTGCTTATCCACGGAGAAAGTGAAGTTACTCAGCTGTAGTTGATGTTCTCCATGGACAGCAGGATAAGTCCACAAAACCATCCCACCTCCCTTTAGAATTGAATTCTTCTCAGTTATACATAGGACTGAGGAGTAATTACGCTGTGACGGCAGGTGGGAGGACGCGTGCAAGTGCAGTGAAGCTCTCCAAAAGAAAGAACTGGGAAAGTTCTCGCACAGGGTTTCCATCAGTGACATCACCCATATGTGAGGACTTATCCTGCTTCTCCAGAGAACACCTGCTACAGGTCAGTAACTTTGCTTTCTAAGATAACAATGCCACATCTATACTAATATCTGAAGTACAAGGTAGATTGTAGCTTTAAAATGCATTCAAAAGTGAGTATCTTAGACTTTAGGAAAACTAACTTTACCAAGATGGGATAATACCTCAAGGAGTCGTTAGCGGGTTGGGAACAGCTGGGGGATGTAGAAAAGCAATGGACAAAACTGAAAGTGGATATTTTAAGGGCAAGAAACATTTTTATTAGAAAGGTAAATAAATGCAAAAGGGAAAGGAGGCCATTATAGTTCTCAAAATAAGTAACTGAAAAGGTGAAGAATGAAAGGGAGGCCTTCATAAAATACAAGAGATCACAAAGTAGAAGACGGGCATCTGTATTTGAAAACTTAGAGAAGCTAGCAAGGTAGTCAGGAAAGCAAAGATACAAAAAGAAGAAGAAATAGCCAATACAATAAAATGGGGGATAAGACATTTTTCAGATATGTTAGTGAGAGGAGGAAGGACAAAAGTGACATTACCAGACTCAAGGGTGATGAGGATAAAGCAGAATTGCTTAACAAATATTTCTGTTCTGTGTTCACAGATGAAGGGCAGGAGCAAGACCTCAGAAAACACCCACAAAAAGGAAGAGAAGTGACAGGGATCTTGACTAAACTAAAAGTAGACAAAGCGATGGGATCCGATGGGATTCATCCAAGAATACTGAAGGAACTTGGAGACATTCTTGCGGTTCCACTGACTGACCTTTTCAATGCTTCTTTGGACTTGGGAGTGGTGACAGAGGACTGGAGAAAGGCACATATGGTCCCTTTACACAAAAGTGGAAGTAAGGATGAGGTTGAAAACTACAGGCCAGTTAGCCTAATCTCTGTGGTGGGTAAATTATTGGAAATGCTACTAAAAGAGAGAATAATGAGGTTTCTGGAGTCCAATGGGTTGCAGGATCCGAGGCAGCATGGGTTTACCAAAGGCAGGTCTTGTCAGACAAATCTGATTGATTGCTTTGACTGGGTGATCAGGGAGTTGGACCTAGGGAGATCCCTAGATGTGGTGTACTTGGATTTCAGTAAAGTCTTTAACACCGTTCCAAACTTATTAAAAAACCGAGCACCCTAGGGATGGACCCTAAAGTGACTGACTGGGTGAGAAATTGGTTGAATGGGAGGCAACAAAGGGTACAGGTAAATGGAGCTCACTTTGAGGTTACTAGTGGTGTGCCACAGGGATCTGTGCTAGTTTGAGTCTTTTTAACATCTTTGTTAGTGATATTGTGACAGGGCTGTCTGGTAAGGTTTGCCTGTTTGCAGATGATACCAAAATCTGCAGTAGAGTAGACACCTAGGAAGAGGTAGATAACATGAGGAGGGATTTCATTTGGAGTATTGTGTGCAATTTTGGAGACCACATCTTCAAAAGGATATATCATGAAAGGCGGTATATAAGAAATGTTAAATAATAAATAAATAAATAAATAAATAAATATAAACAGGATGGAGTCGGTGCAGAGGGTGGCTACTGTGACAATGAGAGCTGTGTGGAAGAGATGGAATGTGAGGAAAATGAGGAATACACCTTTAAGAGCAGAGATAGCCAAGGTTTCCATAGTTGTGAGTTAACACTCGTATATATGTTGGTCTTATTATTGAGGGTTAATCAATACCTCTAATATGTGTATGTCCCTCAAAAAATTCTTGGACAATGGCTCGTATAATGTCTTTAACTTTACACCTGTATTTACTCGACTAATCACCCAGTTATGATCAATTATATAAGAACTATAAGGTCTCAGACTGAAATCGGCACTATCACTCAGGCTGTACCCTGGACTTGTGCCTGTTTATGCATCAATGACCTTAGTTCTCATGTTTTTTTTGTTAATATCTTAATTAAAGTGTTTTAATTTAATGGCTTGCTACTTTGTCATTTCACTCCTATGGTTTGTAACAATTCACTCTAGAAATGCACTGAAGCAAGACTTATCTTTGGAAAGGTTTCTCTATCCGTGTCTCAAAAGTTCGTCAAAGTTGTTATCTTCTTTTGGGAGATATATCCCATTATGATGTTCATTCCCCGACGCCTTCAGTTGGTACCATGTCGCGTTTCACGGCCTTTGGGTTTCATCAGGGGTTTGGTATCGGTACTTCTATTAATCCTCCATATTATCTTGAACTATTCATTGAGATCACTTCATTTGTCGGCGTGGTGTTTTTTAGAAGCAACAGGGCTCCGAGTAACACGCCAAGCAAGGATTAAAGATTGCAGAGAAAATCCGACAAATGAAGTGATCTCAATGAATAGTTCAAGATAATATGGAGGATTAATAGAAGTACCGATACCAACCCCCTGATGAAACCCAAAGGCCGTGAAACGCGACATGGTACCAACTGAAGGCGTCGGGGAATGAACATCATAATGGGATATATCTCCCAAAAGAAGATAACAACTTTGACGAACTTTTGAGACACGGATAGAGAAACCTTTCCAAAGATAAGTCTTGATTCAGTGCATTTCCAGAGTGAATTGTTACAAACCATAGGAGTGAAATGACAAAGTAGCAAGCCATTAAATTGAAACACTTTAATTAAGATATTAACAAAAAAAACATGAGAACTAAGGTCATTGATGCATAAACAGGCACAAGTCCAGGGTACAGCCTGAGTGATAGTGCCGATTTCAGTCTGAGACCTTATAGTTCTTATATAATTGATCATAACTGGGTGATTAGTCGAGTAAATACAGGTGTAAAGTTATAGACATTATACGAGCCATTGTCCAAGAATCTTTTGAGGGACGTACACATATTAAAGGTTTCCATAGTGATCACAAGCTAGAGGAACATGCAGTAGCTGAAGCTGAGCCCCGCCCAAGCCCTGACGTAGGAGCAAGCTTGAGCCCCAGTGAGATGAGATACACGTGCAGGAAGCAGGGTGTGGTCGCTGCAAAGCACTGTTTTAAACCTGCTTCAGTGAGTTGTAGGAAAGTGTGGCTGAGAGAGAAGCCGGTAGAGCAGCTGAAGGCGTGGCCGAGAGAGCAGCCGAGGAATGCTGACTCAAGTTCAGGAAGAGCACTGGAACCAGAGGATTCAAAGGTGAAGCTTGGTTCAAAGCAGCTCAGAGAGGAGAAATCTGGAAAGTTTTACTGCACTGTGGGAAACAGTTCTGAGAACAAGAAAAGCAGTTCTTGCTTATAAGGTACGTCTGCTTCAGTGCTTAGCAGAACTTTGGCTGAAGACGTTGTTAGAGAACTGAAACTAAGTGCAGAACAGAATGCTCAAGGGAACCGTGCAGGCAAGAGGACACTGAAAGCTGTTACAAACAAAAGTAATCAGAGTTCAAGTAAAGACAGAGAGCCAGACCTGAACACTGTTGAGTTATTGGAGAAGCTGTTTCAGAATAGGAAGGCTCAATCTCCAGGAACAAGCAGGAATGAGTCTTCACATATGGGTACATTGGTACAGACGGAGTCTGCGCGGGAACGCTCCCCAGCGTCCAATTAGAACGCTTTTGGAAGCATCCCAACACGCCTGCATGCTGCCTTCTCGCCTTTCCCAACTGCCTCTCCTCAGTTTTCGTTTTTCCGCGGAGCCGGCAGGACGTCCTCCTGTCACCGCAGAAAATTCTTCTTTTATCTTTTGGTTTTCTTGTGGTCGCGTCTGCCTTCCCCAATGCCACCGGTACCGCCGGTGTTTCTTTTCTTTCTTCTTGTAAAATTTCCTTTTTAAGGAATACTTTTTTCCTTGTTAGTGCCTCACGTTTTTTTTCGGCCTGCTAGGCCTACTCACTTTCCTTCATGGAACCGCCAGCCACTATCCCTAAGAAATGTACAAACTGTGGCGGTACAAAATTAATTTTAGACACTCATAATTGGTGTCTACCCTGCTTGGGTCCTGACCACTATCAGCTGGAGTGCCCCTCCTGCAACAGTATAGTCGGAAGAAGTCTTCAGCATCGAGTTCACCTCGATACCCGGTCCCCATTCAACTTCAGGGCACCGACCACCGTTTCTTCTTCACAAGATCAGGTAACCCAAAAACAGTCTGTTAAGACTAGCCAGCCCTCGAGTGGTAGATCTCATGCACAGCATAGAGATGCCTCTGGCCTTGCCCTCGAGGACACACTGGCTTTAAAACCCCGGTGGGAGTCTTCGGCCTCCAAATTCTTAGTGGGTTTTCAGGTTGTTCCTGAGGTTCACCCCTCTCCGAACATACCTGAGCCATGCTCGGTGGTGGCATCCGCTTCGAGTGGTACCGATACCCCGGCATCGGCAATGGTGTTGGATGAAACATTCCTCACCACGGATCATAGTCTGGCGTCCTCGGTGCCTGCGGGCCCGTTGGATACGCTGCAGACCGATCTTCCTGGATCGGTATCGATCCCAGTACTGGTACTGGTACCGACGTCGGTACCCTCCAGATGTGCATCGATAGACTCGCTTCCCTCGATGCCGAGTCTAGAATCGATCTCCAGTCTGGATGACTGGGTACCGACTCGCCTTGGTACAGATACCAGACGGTACTGAAGGCACGGTTCCGATGATCCAGGTCGGACACTCTCGGTTTCTTCGATACCGTTACAGTTGTCACCGGCTGGCCTTCATCTACTGCTATCGGGTACGGTGCCGGAGTCGGTACCGGTATCCACATTACCATTGCGGTCGGTACCTTCCATGCTTCTCTCATCAGGGTTGCTTCCCTCGGTACCGAGTTTGGAATCGATCCCTAGCATGGATGATGCATTACCGACTGTGGCTGGTCCCAGCCTCCTGCGGTACCGGCGACCATCCTCTAGGGATCCGATACTCCACCCTTTAGGGTCTTCTATTCCTCAAAATTTGGATAGATCCCTGGGTGCCAAGGCTAGTTCTTCAACAGATCTAGCCTCTCCTCCTCTTTCTAGAGGATTTCCCTCTGAGAATTTTTCTTTTCAAGCATTCCTGCTTGATATGGCAAAGTCACTTGCCATTTCTATACCTGGTCAGGATCCTGCACCAGGGAATACAGAATCCCTGTATATTCCCTGAAGTCCAAAGGAGAACATCATGCTTCCTGTGCATCAGATCTTGCAGGATCTCCTCTTACGAATGTGGGAAACTCTTTAACAGTACCCCCACCTTCTAGGACAACTGATCTTCTATATAAGGTGCCCCCCTCTCCAGGGTTTCAAAAGACTCAACTGCCTCATCATTCCATTGTTGTAGAATCAGCAATGAGGCGTATTAAGAGTACTAAAAAGCACTCTTCTTATCCGCCAGGTCATGAGTCTACGACTTTTGATGCCTTTGGACGCCAAACCTTCCAGGCATCCATGCTTTCAGCAAGAATTCTCTCATATATTTTCTATATGGGATTATCTCTTGAAGAGGTCACAAAGAAATTACTGTTTTTGACCCCTTTTCTTCAAGAGCCCAAAAGAGCAGACTATTTCTTATTGGTTAGTCATGCTCAAAATAGCTCTAGGTTCCTTACTCATGCTTCCCTAGACTCCTTTGAGTCTGTTAGCAGAACTTCTGCTATAGCCATAGGGGCACGACGTAAAGCCTGGCTCCAAGTTTCAGACTTGGACAAATGGGCACAAGAAAGACTGGGAAATACTCCTTGCACTGGAGAAAATCTTTTTAACAAGGAGTCTTTACTCCAGGTTGCTCAGTTAACCACTGGCATTCCTGTTTCCAGAGGCTGTTCTACGCCTTCCTCTTTCCCAGTTGGTAGGAAATGTCCTAGCAAACCTTCTTCCCCTAGGGGGAAAATTTTATCCATCTTCTGCCCATCATACAGATGTTCCCAAACAGGGGAAACATTGCACTGGTCTACACAAACCACAACCTCAACAGGGTCAGCAAACCCAGCAGTCGCAGGGTTTCAGATAGATTGTTTCTTATTTTGTATATTGTTAATTTGTAAACCGCTTTTATGGTTTTTATAGTATGATTTTATTGTTTTAAATATTTTATGTTTTGATATTGTACATAGTTTGTGTTTTATTTATTATTACTTATTGTCTTTTGTATTGTTGTTATGCTTTTCTTTCTTTTCTATTTACTTTGGCGTTCTTTTCCGTAGTTTGCAGTGCCGCTTTTTTATATTGTTTGTACACCGCTTAAATGTTTCTTTTAACGTAAGCGGTTTATCAAATTTGAAATAAAGTTAAAGTTAAAGTTATTATCATTACATCTCCTGTTTGGTGGTTAGAGTTGCAGTCTGCTTCTTTTCGCTTGAAGCATCTACACTAATTTCATCCTAAATTCTCCTGGATCTCTCTTCACGAGACATCCTTTCTTTTGCTCTAAGAGTTTGATGATCATGCCTATAGTTAACAGGTTTCTCTTTCTCCTTCTGGGAAAAGAGAAGTGACAACTATCCATAAGACAGTTTTTCCCTGTACTAGCATGTATCATCTTACCTCTCAGAGACTTACTACATAGTCCGTCTCCTTCAACTTTGTCTTACCTCCCTCTTACTACAACAATCAGTTTGTAAGAGTGGCACTTTTACACTGGTAAGCCCCTATGGTCCTCTACCTATTCCACAAGGGGATTTTCCCTTCCAGAGTTGTCTCCTCTTTTTTTCTTACTTTAGGGCAGCTCATCAGACCATAAGGGAGTCTTACCACTCCTACTTATGTCTGTTCCTTCTTTTTCCCAATCTAAAAAAAATAAATAAAAAAAAGGGAGAAAGAGAAAATGTTTTTCTGCTGCCCTGGTAGTTGCTGCAAATGCAGCAATTCCTAGTGGTTAACCCACTGGTTCTGTTCACAACACAACCAGGGTTTCTCCTCCACTAGCAATCCTAGCCTCAGTGCTAAACCCCAAACAGATTATCAACCTTTTTTGGAAACCCTCTTATCACAGACTTGTTGGTTGACTTCTATTCTTCGCCCCCTTGTTTTGGCAGAATAGTTTAAGTTACCTACTGGCTTTAAGCAGCCAGTTTTTTCTTCTAACCAACCTGCAACATGCTCTCTGCAACTCTACAGAGTAGCTTTGCACTATGGGCCCTTGCTAGAGAGCATTAGTATCTTGCCTAGCAGATAATCCCAGATGGTTAGGAGGGGTTCACCCAGTCATGTTCCATGACTGGCAGGTGTTCCCTGCCTTTACCATCGCATCTAAAATCTCTTTTTGAGACAAAATACACAGGCCTTTCATCACGTGAAAACTTAAGGAATGGCCAATTCCCTGGCTTGGTCCATATCTCCTTTGGACTCCTCGCCTGGGGTAGTTTTCTTTCAGTGGCAGCTCAAGGACACCTGATACCCTTTTTGCCCTTATAGGCGGGTCACTATGGTATCTTATTCCAGTGGCGTCCTTTATCCATTCACCTTACTGCAGTTCTGGAGAGATCTGGACTTGCTGCCTGCAGACTGAAGTTATCCTCTGCATTTTTCACGTAGGCCATCCTGGTTATTCAAGAGCTCGAATTCTTAAAGGAATCTAGACTCCTTGTCAGGGAGACCATTCCTCTGACTCTGTCAATCATAACCAGGGAAAGAAGATTCTCTATGCATCTATTCAAGCAGGTATCACCCTTCTTGCTATTAGATGAATCTTTTTCTCCCCCCATATTCCTATGGGGATCTACTTATATAGGCATGTCTCCATCCACATACGTGGAGACATGTGTCTATATGTCTACATATATATATATATGTGTATCTTCTGCCCATGTATATCTCTGTATATATATATATATATATATATATATATATATATGCATATATACCCTATATGTATATATATTTATGAATATATATATATCTACATATATATCTTGTCGCCGGGCCTCCTGCCTGGGCCGGTAGCCTGTGAGCAAGAGGCCCTTGCCTTATTGCCCTCTTTGAACAGTGTCCACAAATATGGCCGCCAGCTAGGATTGCTGGGAAATGTAGTTTAGCTATTCCTCAGAGCAAATAGTGTGACCACCCGGTATTAGGCAAAAACAGAGAATATTTATTTTCGGGATTTCCCCTTTGCATCAAAATTCATTAGCACCGAACATAAATGGGATACATCTCCAAAGCAAAGAATAATAAAGTCCAACAGGTTGTATTCACATGGTCAGGAAATTCTGCTTCCAACATCAGTAGTTAACTTTTGCTCAAAAAACTATCTTACAAAGTTCAGGCTGTTAACTCCAGCAAGGCAACTTAACTTTTCTTAGAAGACTGTTTCTTTCACATCTTCTGTACAATGAAGATCAACAGGTTCTAAAACTTCCAGCAAGTTTAATTCCTTCAGAGCCTTTAAGGAACAAACACATTTGCTCTTAAAACGTCTGGTAAGTTTTCTTGCTGTTCCTCTCAGCTTCATAAAATAAGCTTTGCCCTGCTTTAAACAATCATTCTTGCACATGTGCTTAGGGTCAGCACATATTAAGCTCATTAGCCCTGCAGTATGAACATTGCATCTCTTCAGACTCACTCTCATACGGTTCATTGCACTCTCCTATCTCCATTTCCTCAACGGATTCATTACAACTGTCTTCAAGTGGAACAGTATCATAGGGCTTCTTATTCTCACTCTGTAACAGTTCTTTTAGGTTTGACAATAAATGTTTCTTTTGCTCTATCTCAGCATACGTTAGACACGGAGTTTCTCTCTCCCTACTAAAACTCTCTGCTGCTGAGTCACGGCAGTTGTTAGCAAACTTCCTGTCTCTCATAGAAGTTTGTTTTGAGGCATTCTGGCTACAACAGCTTCTAGCACTTCTCTTTAGCTCTCTGACTATCTCTTCAGAGGGAGTTTGGCTAGGAAACACAGAAAGGCTTTTCTCCCTACCTCTGTAGTTTAGCTGGCTAGCTGAGTTGCTTCCCTCGCTGGGAACTGACTCTTCCAGCTTCCTTTCCCGACGGGACTTTGAAACACGCACTTGCCTTGGCTCTGGGCTTCTCAGCTGTTTCAATCTTTCCTGTTCGGGGCCATGCTGCTTTCCCTTCTCGTTCAGCTGCCTCTCTCCTGGCAGTCTCTCATTCAGCTGTGTCTGCCTCTGATCTGTTCCTCTCAGATCCAACTGCTTGTCTCTCTCTCTCTCTCTAACTGCTCAAACACTGCAGTTTTAAACTGGTGCTTCTCAGGCACCACGCCCTTCTCCCTGCACACGTGGGAGCTGCTAGGGCTCAACCTAGCTCTGATGTGATGAAGTGGGCGGGGCTTGGTACTAGCTGCATTCTGACTCGGAGGTTTGTGGTTGCTAGGGGAACCCTGTTTACTGCTATTTTTAAAGGGACAGGATTCACTTTCTTGCCACTTCATCTCTTCTGAACAGCCTTCCTTACCACAATATATATATTTATTTATTTATATTTCTTATATACTGCACTATTTGCAATCAGCGCGGTTCACATGGAACAGAAACATCCGACAACTTAAATATGTCTGGTCATTACATTAAACAGGAAATGCAACTTGGAAAAAGGGTACACTATATACATATTAGGTGTACTGAGAAAGGATAATGTATGGTGTTTACATTGTAGGGGACGCCTGTTGCGAGGGCTTGCCTAGTTGACTACTATTATTGTTGAGGTGCTCTGTCAAGATATATATTTTTTTAGGTAGATATGTATCTACGTACTTATCTATCTGTCTGTTTAGGTTCAGATATTCAGATATTCCTATATGACCCTGACAGATGGGCACTATCCCTATCAATGCGGTACCAGCATGCTTAGGGTTCTACACATACAACCACTCCCTGTGGTAAATAGCAAACCTTTTTCTTACCATAACCTCTCATGTTTAGGTACCTCTGAAGCTCCCCATGCACCTTTTTTCTTTCCTATTTGACCCCATTTAGGAAAGACATTGCGGATCTTCAGTTAATCCAAAGCTGTAACGCTTCTTAAGTCTGTCCTTACTTTGTTATTGGATATAGGGGTCTCCATAACCCTTCTCTCCTACAGGGACTATTTCCATTGTCAGTCCAAATCGGTCAGACTTAATTTTCCTTTTGGTCCTAGCATTGGACTGTTCTTCGTCAAAAGGGCTTAAGTGCTGTCTAATAGTACCTTCTGCGTTTTCCGCTGAAGCCCTACCTCATTATACTACCCCAGTTTCCCCTGGGGCTATTTCTCACTCTGAAGGGTTCTGACCTCCACTTGTTTTTTCTACAGTTTATTACCTCTACTTCATAGTGAGGTACTCCTTGAGGATTTTATACTGGCTCTTCTAACAGATCCATATAAACCTCAATAGACTTTTTACAATGCCACCAAGGGAGGTCCATATTAGAATATTGCGCTCAATATTTTACTACTAAATGTCATCTATACAGGATCTTCCTCTCCAGAAGTCCTGTTCTAGTCCAGCTGTTCCACAGCACCTTTCTGCAGTTCAACTCCTACCCTCCATCCCCAGGATGCCTGAGGTTCTGAGGAGTAGCATGGCTCATCCTAGATTCGAAACATGCTAGGACTCCCTCCTGGCATCTTAGCTTGGGAGTCCCCATATGTGAAGACTCATTCTTGCTTGTTCCTGGAGATAGCACAGTTACTTACCTGTAACAGGTGATCTCTGGGAACAGCAGGAATAAGTCTTCACAACCCACCCATCTCCCCTAGGAGTTGCATTTCTCTATCTCTATCTTTCCCTTTTTTGCTCTCTCCCTCTCTCTTTGTCTCAGCTTTAAAACTTAACTGAGGAGAGGCAGTTGGGAAAGGCAGGAAGGCAGCACGCAGGCATGTTGGGATGCTTCCAAAAGCGTTCTGATTGGACGCTGGGGAGCGTTCCCACGCAGACTCCGTCGGTACCGACATACCCATATGTGAAGACTTATTCCTGCTGTTCACAGAGATCACCTGTTACAGGTAAGTAACTGTGCTTTCCCAAAGCACTGCTGGTTGTGACCAGAGGGAGCAGTTCTTAGGAGAGCTTCACAAGTTTCTGTATAATAGTAAGCTTGAACCCATTGCTAAAAACCTGGAGAAAGATAAGCAAAGTGCAGCTTTTGAAAATATGCAGGTTGATGTTTATGAGAGAGTTCCCGAGTGTGACGAAACAGAGATGGACTGTTCTTTTTGTAAAGCAGAAAGCTTAAACATGTGCTAGCCTTGAACTGTGGAAGGAAGTTTATATAGCATATTTGTTTAGCAAATGGAGAGCTGAGAGCGTCTGTGAGAGAGAGAGAATTTCCACTGAAACCTGAGGGTTAAATGCATCAGCCTTGGATAAAAGAGAAAAGAATTTACCTGTTGTAAATACCAGCAGTAGCTGTGAAACTGTTTCTGCTGAAGAATGCTATGAACAGCTACTGTGCAAAGAGCCTAATTGAGTTCTGATGTTCCAGCCGCATTTTTGTTCCTGGTGATTTTCATTTGGAGAAATAATCCTACTTTGCGTAGCATTTGTGAATTTTTGATGCGAGAGGGGAAACCCAAAAATAAATATCTTTGTTTTGCCTTAAAACCCAGAGTGGTCATACTACTGTGTCTTCAAGTAATATAAGAACTACAAGTCCCAGCAACCCCTGCTGGAAGAAACGTCTTGTGACATTACTTAAGGGCATATAAAACAGCCCTTTTGCCTATCAGCCTTTGGCTTAGGCAGGGGGTCACGACACTACTAAAAGGGTTAGTGGACTTTGTTATAAAGCATATGAGGACAGATTTAAAGATCTTAATATGTATATGTTAGAAGAAAGGCAAGATAGAGAAGATATGATAGAGATGTTTAAATACCTCCATGGCATAAATGCACAAGAGGAGAGCCTCTTTCGATTAAAAACAAGCTCTGCTACAAGGGGACATAGGATGAGGGTGAAAGGGGATAGACTCAGGAGCAATGTGCAGCAATATTTCTTTACGAAAAGAATGGTAGATGAGTGGAATAGTCTCCCAGTGGAGGTGGTAAAGTCGAGGACAGTATTCAAGAAGTCATGGGACCAACACAGAAGATCTCTAAAGGAAAAAAGGGGACTATTGTAGTTGATATGGAAGGGTAGACTAGGTAGGCCATGTGATCATTTTATGCCATTATGTTTCTAACAACATTACCTATATAGATTGTAATGTGATCTCAGGAAGACTATTAGCGTCCAATTCCTGTATTACCTGCTGAGACTCGTGTGATATTAAAGAAACAACTTGCCTCTTTGCAGTTACTTGATTTGTCATCTTCTCAAATAACAAACTTCTACCAGAGCCCTTCAGTGGGCACGCTTTCTAGACGGTGGTCGGAGTAGCCGAAGTCCCCGAGCGCCACATATCCAAGGCCTGACAGAATAGCTGCATAAACTGGAGATCAAAGCTGTCCGCTGAAGTCTGCATAGGCTGAATAGAGAGTTATACAGGGTGAGAAAGCTGCTCAGGCAACGAAACCGGAGGAAGGGCATCTTGAGATCTAGCATCACCCTGAGATAATTCTGGAAGGGCTACCAGAACCAGGAACTGCAGACACAGAAGAACCCTCTTGATCAGACCCACAGGAGGAGCACAAACTACCTGTCAAAGTCTTACATTTCTTACCACAGCCCAAGCAACGTTGTAGGGAAGAAGACATTTTCACAACAGGATAAAAGAAAAAGTCACAGGAAGAGCTGGGGAGTGAAAATCAACAGACTCTGAAGGAAGAATGGCAGCAGCAGCACAAAGATTATGGTGGGAAACAGCAAAAGAGAGCAGGGACCAGCTGCTGACTGACCATGTGAAGAGAAGCAGGAAAAAGGTAACTGCAGAAAACGGAGCACACCAGAAAAAGAAGGGAGGCGCACGCAGTCAGAAGAACAAGATACCACCAAAAAACAGATTGGGATGCTGCTTTTAAAAGAGAACCACAAAAGAAATAAAACACTCACTGCTCTCAAAGGAGGAAAGAACAGATGAAGAAGGAAAGATATGGAGGAAAAAAACTGCTCGACAACTTTCTCAGCAACCTGATTCTTGAATAAGGTGTGTTGATTTTTTTTTAAACAAACTTTAAGGAGTTAGAAAAATAACTAAAGGTGACTGCCAACTTAGCTGATAGAATGGTAGGCTGTAACTGCTCTTCATGAGCAGGAGCGTATCTCCAGGAACAAGCAGGAATGTAGTCTTCACATATGGGTGAAATCAGCACCGACGGAGCCCGCGCAGGAACGCTCCCCAGCGTCCTATAGGAAAGCTTTTGGGAGCATCCCACTGTACCTGCGTAGCTGCCTTCCCGTCTTTCCAACTCTCCCTCCTCAGTTTTCCGTTTTCCATGGAGCCGACAGGGAGCAATTCCTGTCACCACAGAAAATTTACTTCTTTTGTGGTCGCGTCTGCCTTCCCATTGACGCTAGCACCGGCATCGTCGATGTTTCTTCTGTTTCTGTTTCTATTTATTTCTAAAAATCTCCCCAAAAAAACCTTGTTCTTTCACTGAGGGTCTTTGCCCTCCAGGTGCAAAGGGGCCATTTTGGGCCTTAGGCCCCTTTTCCTTTAAGATTGATAAACCAGCTAGTGGTTTCAAAAAGTGTTCCAAATGTAGTAGTACTATCTCTGCTACTGACACCCATGACTTGTGTCTAAAATGTTTGGGACCAGACCATCTGCCATTGGAATGCCTTCTCTGCAGAAAGATGACAAAGAGAGGCCTGCAGAATAGAGCTGCGAAACTCGGCACCCTCTTTGCCACCGATGCATTGAGTTTAGCAGCCTTGCTAGCAGCTTTGGTACCGCTAAAGCCTCTGCAATCGGTTCCGCAGCCATCGGTACCGGCATCGGTACTGAATGTATCTGCATTGACCATTGCACTACTCTCCATGTTACCACCCATGTCGGCTGTAGAATCAGTGTCTGGCATCGAGGGTCTGATACCGAGGCATCCTGATGCCTATTTTGATCGGTACCTTTGACGAGCCGGGTGGGAGCACCCGGTCCGTCGATACTTCGAGTCATCCAATTCCAATTCGTCCGATGAATCGATCGGTACCAGGGAAAGGGAGGCTCTTCCAGAAGACCCTTCTCCTTCCCCACAATGCTGTATGTCTCCTCCGGAGGACATGTCTTTTCAAGACTTTATACGGGATGTGGCTCAGGGTCTCTCCATTACCATGACCTCCAAGAAAGAATCAAGAGCTGAAGAACTTGAAATTCTTCAGTATCCAGCAGGTAAAATATGTGCATCTGTTCATCCTCACAGGGGTAGAAGGAGCAGGATAAAGTTATGAGTGGGATAATTCTTGCAGAGTTTAATTTTGAAATCACACATATAACTTCACACTTATAGTTTGCATTTTTTTAATGTAGATGCAGAGTACATGGATACAAAGTACTCACATTTTCCCACCAGTTTGCATGTCCAAAGGGAACGTCTCTGAGAAATTTCTCTTTCAAAATTATCTTGCATGCCCCAGATACTCTCAGAATTGCCCCCAAACCATTGCAGTTCTTTAAGTCATCATATATTAAACACCTGCGAATGATAAATTCTTCCTGTAGCAAATATGCAGTGATTCTACTGTAACTGCCAAGATAGGTTATAGTATATTTCATTCATCTTTCCTAACTGACTATATTAATATAAAGTAATTACAACTTAAATTCAGTGAGGATTATTTTTATTGCAGTGTGCATTGAGACAAGACTGATAAATATTAAAACGGACTAATTAGTAATATTTGTGTGCAGGTGGCGCTCCTCTCTGCCTTCAGTTTTTCAAGGTATGTAATTCCTCATTGTAGTTTAATGTAGAGTTTCTTAATGTTAACAAAAAATCATTGCCAAATAAGAAATATATGTATACGTTTAACGTTTACCCAAATAATACCCAGAACACACTCTCTCCCTTTTTGAAGTATGTGTGTCATGGCTAAATATGGGTAAGTAGCGGCTTTTTTAAAAATCACTACTTAAATGTATATGCCTATGTCTTGTGTAAACTACTTTGTGACACATGTAAACAGTGCCTAACCCTTGCAACTGTAACTGTCCTGTGAATATTATTTTTCAGGTAATTGATTCCATCCATAAACCGCCATGATGTATACCATATCTCAGAAATGAATAAATACAACTTTACATATAGACCTAGAACGTAACACTTTTAGATATGTATGACATCTCACAGAGACTGTCTGAAAAGTTTATCATCTTGTGTATAGCCAGCTGCTTCATAGTTGCCCAGTATTTGTCAAACTTGGACAATAACTAAACAAGGACCATTGCTCAACCATGCAGTCATTGTCAGCAGATAATATTGACTACAGTTATACTCTTGTAAGCAAGAATACCATCCATATACAAAGGCCTACTATTAGTTTAAGAGATAACAGCAATAACAAGGTCCCAGAGGCCTTAGCAGTAGCAATACCCACAGTAGCAGAGTCCCAGAGAAAGAAAGCTTCAAAGGTCAAATAATCATTCTCGAAACAAAAATATACTTAGCTTTTGACAACCGCTAGTATATGAATATCCCAGTGAGGAGTAGGTTGGCACTATTTCTAGAAGAAAAGAGATTCTCCATCTAGCACAATGAAACTCAATAAAATTCATAAGACCATCAGAGATAACAGCTATAACAGTGTACAAGACATATAATTCATAAGCCAAAGCACATCATCTGGTTTTTACACCCTGTGCTCTCCTATTTTTTTATTTTTATATTTTTAATTTCCCTATAATTTGTAACATCAATAATTTTATATTCTCTTATATACCGCGCTATTCTGCATCAGTGCAGTTTTTACATTGAACAAACTGAAATTACGCAATAATTTTAAATAATCCATAAAAGAACTTATATATGATCCACTCTCAAGATGTTATTGATTCAGTACCCTGCCATTGGAGAGATGGAGATCGAGATACTATTTTGAATTTGAAAGAGTAACAGTGGATTTACCATTAAAATCAGTGACTCCGAATGGTCTCAATGAAGAAATAAAGTGGGCCACTTTGATGTAAGATATCTGCCACCAATCAGAGGTTTGAACTGATTGGTTTAGAGGATTTTAAAAGTGTTGTCACTTCTGGTTTAATCTAGGCATTTTTGTAGCTGCAGATGGATGCCACTTAAACCTTTTTTGGATGCTACTCGCTGTTCTTTTAATTCCCCTGAAACAAGACCTATTTGGTCTGAAACATGTCATGTCAAGTGCTTACATCTTGAAAGTGGATAAGTGGTATCATTTTTTAGTCCTTTTATGGATTATTTAAAATTATTGCGTTATAAATTATAGGGAAATTAAAAATAAAAAATAGAAGTGCACAGGATGTAAAGACTAGATGATGGTGCTTTGGCTTATAAATTAAGTTTCTTGTACTTTATTATAGCTTTATCTCTGATGGTCTTATGAATTTAATTGAGTTTCATTGTGCTAGTGGGAGAAAGAGAATTATAATAATAATTATAATAATTGATCTGAAAAAAAAATCTCATAATTATTATGAGATTTTTTTTTCAGATCAATTATTATACATAACTATTTCTAGAAGAGCATTATAACAAACGGGTTCTCAGCATTATAAAGCATGGGCACAACTCAGACCTCTGTAACCCAACTTAGTTCCCAACTTCCTATCACCTCTGTTAAGACAGCATCAGCTCCTATCTGAAGAAATTGAGGGTCTTATTCAAGTAGATGCTATAGAAGAGGTACCAAACAGTAAGACATAGAAACATGAAGGCAGAAAAAGACCATATGGCCTATCTAGTTTGCCCTTTCATATCAACTACAGTAGTCCCCTTTTTACCTTTAGAGATCCTCTGCGTTTGTCCCATGCTTTTTTGAATTCATATACTGTCCTCGTGTCCACCACCTCCCCTGGGAGACTATTCCATGCATCTACCACTCTTTCCATATTTCCGCATATTACTCCTGAGTCTATCCCCTTTCACTCTCGTCCTGTGTCCCCTCATAGCAGAGCTTGCCTTCAATTGAAAGAGATCCTCCTGTGCATTTATGCCATGGAGGTATTTAAATGTCTCCATCATATCGTCCCTAACCTGCCTTTCCTCTAAAGCAGGGGTGGGCAATTCTGGCCCTCGTGCACCACAATCCAGCCTGGTTTCATGATGTCCCTAATGAATATTCATGGACCTATTTCCATACAATGGAAGGCAGTGGATGCAGATAGATCTCATGAATATTCATTAGGGACATCATGAAAACTAGGCTGGATTGTGCTGCACGAGGGCCGGAATTGCCCACCCCTGCTCTAAAGTATACATATTAAGATCTTTAAGTCTGTCCTCATATGCTTCATAATGAAGACCACTAACCATTTTAGTAGCCACCCTCTGCACCGACTCCAACCTGCCTATATCTTTCTGAAGATGTGGTCTTCAGACAAATAAAAGTTTTTACTTTAAGTATTTTCTAATTCCAAAGAAATCAGGAGGACTGTGTCCAATCCTAAACCTTAGGGAGCTAAACAAATTCATCATAAACGAGAGATTCAAGAAGAATTCCCTAGGATCCCATTTTTCCATTCTTGCAGAGAAAGACTGGCTAGCGTCTCTTGATCTAAAGAATGCATACACAAATATAATCATTCAATCAAATCACAGAATATACTCGCATTTCAAAATGCTTGACCATCACTGTCAATACAAAGTTCTTCATTTGGTTTGCCAGCAGCCCCTCAAGTGTTCACAAAGTGTGTAGTAGTAGCAGAATCTCACCTATAGAAAAAAGGAATATTAACTTCTCCAGGAACAAGCAGGAAGTCAGTCCTTGCATATGGGTGACGTCGGCACCAATGGAGCCTGCATGGAGCATTTCCCCAGCTTTCAAAGAAAGCCTTTGGGATTGCCACCATGCATGCGTGGTCCCCTTCCCAACCAAAGATGCCATCTTACTCAATCCCCCTTTTTGCACGGAGCCCTTCGGACGTGTGCCTCGTCCCCAGAAAACGTTTTCTCTGTTTCAAACTGGTTTTTGCTATCCGGCCTTTGCTGGTCCTCTTCCTGCCTCTCGAGCATCTCTGCTTCAGCCTTGGTCTCAGGTTTTTTCCCTTTTTGCCTTTTACCGTGCTTTCATGCTCTTTTTAACTGCTGGCCGCGTCGAGGGTCTTCAACCTTGCAGGGGTCCTTTTTCCCCCAATGGCCTCCAGTTTTAAGAAGTGTGATAGGTGTTCAAAAAACATGTCATTCATGGACACCCATGACTGTTGTCTCAGGTGTCTAGGAGCTGATAATGACTTGGAGTTATGCTCTCTCTGTAAGAAGATGTCCTCCAAGGCCATCCAGAGTCGTAAGCAGAAGCTTGATGGTCTCTTTTGTAAGGCAGCCCTGGTATCCCCGGTAGCCTCCTGCTCTTCGGCCCTGAAACCCCTGGAGTCTCCCAAGGCTCCTCCCTGGGCCCGGCGGCACTCTGACCAGTGGTCGCCCAAATGCAAGCGGAAGAAGAAGAAGGTCACGAGGATTCTGTTGGGAGCGTCAGACAAGCGTGAGAGGTCACGCACCCGGTCTCAGCCCCCCTGGGCAACCTTTGGAGTTGGAGAGAGAGCAGCCCAGTAAGGTACCTCGAGCCAATATGGAGGCCTCCGGCAAAGATGCCCGGTCTCCTGAGGGTCATCCCAGCGAGGACCCCCTCTCCTCCTTGACACCCGACCCCGTCACCCAAGCGTCGGTGTTGCAGGGCCCCACTCCTAAGTGGGAGGCCTGGATGCTGGCCTTGGAACACAGAGTTTCTGCGTTCCTCGCTGCCCAGCAGGCGCTGGTGCCCGGCCCCTCCGGCGGACGCATCGAGACAGCATGAACCTCAATCTCGAGGACTCCCTGGGCTACTGCAATGACCCCTGAGAGCCAGAAGCCTCGTGAGGATCCTCGGCACAGGTCTCGATCTCCATCCTGGTCCTTGGGCACGAGATCTTCTCGGCTGAGTGTCTCCGGTTCTAGGCAGGTTTTGGCCTCGGAAGCCCGGCGCAGGTCACCGACCCATCTCGAGCCGCCCAACCTCAAGTACTCCACAGACTATTCAGAGTGGGAGTCCGATGGGGAAACCTCCCCGGAAACTCGGTCCCACCAAGACCTCCCCTCGGACCCCTCTCCTCTGATCCAGAGGCAGCGGTCACCTCCCAAAGACACCTCTTTTCTGGAGTTTGTCTGGGACATGGTGCAGGCCCTAGCACTTGCCACGAAGTCGGAGAGGAGCCCCACGTGGAGGAGCTCAATATTCTTCAATATGAAGCCCCTCCGAAGGAAGCTGTTGCAGTGCCAGTTTCTCCCATTCTGAATTGACTACTTCTCCGCATGTAGGAGACCCCGGCTTCTGTCCCTATCGTGAGCAAGCATTTGGATGCTATGTACAGGGTTCAACGGGGCCCGGGGTTTCAGAAAGCCCAGCTTCCTCACACCTCAAAGGTGGTCAAATCGGCCATATGGAAGCTAAAGAGCTCGAAGGCTTACTCTTCGGTCCCTCCAGGCAGAGAGTCTCAACCCTTGATGCCCTCGGTTGCAAGGCTTATGAGGGCTCCATGTTATATGCCGCATCCAAGTTTACCATTTATACATTGGGATGTTCTTCTGTGACCTCGCTAGAGAGCTCAGAGGCTTCGTGGTGGGCCGTGACGGAGACCATCTCCAACGTTTTCAGGCCCTCTCGAAGTCCATCAGAGAATGCTCAAAGTACCTCTCGCGCGCAGCATATGATAGCTTTGAATCTTCCACCTGGGTGGCAGCGGCTGGCATCAGAGCCTGCCGGCAGGCTTGGCTCCAGTCCTCGGACCTGGAGCAGTGGGTCCAGGAGAAGCTGCTAGATGTTCCTTGCCTCGGGAAGCAACTATTCGGCAAGCCCATGGAGGATAAGGCAGTGGAGATTGAAACGGAGTACATGACTTGTACTCGCCTCTCCCGGAAAACCTCCTCCCTCCCCAGGAAGAAACAGCAGAGCAAGAAACTTTTCTTCCACCGGAAGAGGCTCCCCATACAGGGGCTACCCTTCCTACCCGCCGGCGTTGACCCCCATTCAGGGCAGTCAGGGCAAGAGCATGGCCCACAGTCCTCGTAAGCCAAAGAGTCCCAAGACCCAACCCCCAGCGCCGGCTTAGTCATCCTTGGAGTTTTGACACCATTGGCATAGCCTCTCATCCGCTGACAGGGCAGCTGTCCATCAGGGGTCGGGTCTGGTCCACTTCCCCCACAGGTGCGAGTCCATCTTCACTGATGCCTGGGTCCTCCAGGTCGTTCGGGAGGGCTGTCTCCTCCATCTGTCCAACACTAAAGCACGAATCCACGTGCAAACAACACACCCAGTCCAAAAAACATGGATAGCAGAGGAAGGTAACCTTTATTGAACACCTATCTCCTCCATCTGACCAGCTCCCTCCTCCATACTTCAACAGGGACCCAAGTCAGCTTCCCCAGCACCAGGCCCTCCTGAGTCAGGAGCTCACAGGCCTCCTCGAGGACGGGGCAGTAGAACCTGTCCCACCGCACTTCTGAGGATGGTGGTTTTACTCCCAATACTTCCTCATCCCAAAGTGGACAGGGGGCCTTCGGCCCAACCTCAACCTGTGGAACCTAAATAAGTTCCTGGTGCAGGAGAAGTTCAGGATGCTCTCTCTTGGAACATTACTTCCCTACTTCCAGCAGTGCAATTGGCTATGCTCCTTGGACTTAAAGGATGCTTACACTCACATCCTCATCCATCCCAAGCACAGAAAGTACCTCTGCTTCATAGTTCAGGGAAACCATTACCAGTACAGGGTGCTTCTCTTCGACCTCACATTCGCCTTGCGGGTCTTCACGAAATGCCTGGCCGTGGCTGCGGCCCACCTCTGGCTTCAGGGCACCTTCATCTATCCAAATCTAGATGACCGACTCGTAACACAGCCTCTGAAACCCAGCAGGCCACAGACTGCACCATTCACCTCCTGGAGCATCTGGGGTTCGTGATCAATCATCCAAAGTCCCACCTCATTCCATTTAAGTCCCTGAAGTTCATAGGAGCTTGCTTGGACACCTTGCGGGCCATGGTTTTCCTTCCTCAGGACAGGGCGGACAGGATAGGGCGGACTACCTTGTGTCCCTGGCATCCGAAGTGCGGTGCGGCAGCACCATCTCGGCTCAGACGATGCCTTCGCCTCCATGTTCCATGTCGTGCCCAATGCCCATCTCAACATGCAGGTGGTGCAGTTGTGCCGCCGAGCGCAATGGGCGCAGTCAACTGGCTGCCTCTGAGACCCCATCTTGATCTCTCCCAGCATGGTGGAGTCTCTCGCTTGGTAGGAGGAGCTCAGAATCTGCTCCAAAGGTATGCCCTTCCAATCTCTGGCGCATCAGGTGGTCTTGACTATAAATATCTCCCTGGTAGGCTGGGGAGCCCACTGCGAGGGACGGCGCACTCAAGGGACCTGGTCCCTTGAGGAGTTCTGGCAGCAGATCATCCTACTGGAGCTCCAGGTCATCCACCTTGCACTCAAGGCTTTCAGGGACCGCCTGTGGCATCGAGTGGTGCTGGTCCAGACGGATAACAAGGTTTCGATGTTCTATGTGAACAAACAAGGAGGTAATGGTTCCTACAGCCTCTTTTCGGAGGCGACAGCCCTGTGCTCCTTTGCGGTGAGCCGGGGCATAACCATCCGGGCCACTTACCTCCCGGGCCAGGACAATGCATTGGCAGACCAGCTCAGCAGAGTCCTCTGGCCGCATGAGTGGCACCTGTGTCCCTGGATGGCACAGCGGCTCTTTCAGCATGGGGGGACTCCAGACCTGGACCTCTTCGTCAGTCCTGCGAATTCGCAGCTCCCCCGGTTCTGCGATCCCTTCCCACACCCAGGAGGGTGGCCCCAGATGCCTTCCTCATCTCGTGGGAAAGGGGCCTGCTGTATGCCTTTCCCCCCATGCCCCTCATTGCCCAGACCCTTCTAAAGGTCCAGCAGGACAGGGCCTCAATGATTCTCATAGCTCTGAGGTGGCCCAGGCAGCCTTGGTTTCCCCTGCTGCTCTGTCTCTCGTCGGAGCCCCCGGTCCCTCTTGGGCTTTCACTAAAGCTGCTGACGCAGGAGGAGGGTCTTGTACTTCACTCCAATCTGAGGTCCCTATCCCTCAAAGCTTGGTGGCTGAGCAGGTCGCTCTAGCCCTCTACCATCTTCCCATGGAGATTGAGGACATTCTTTTGGCTTCACGAAAGGACTCGACCAGATGGGCTTATGCCTTCAAGTGGCATTGGTTCTTGGTGTGGTGCTCGGAGCTCTGAGCGAAAACATTTTCATTACCTAGCAGTTTGGTCTTGCAGTACCTGCTCCACCTCTCGCAGTCTGGGCTGGAATCTAACTCAGTCAGGGTTCACTTGAGTGCCATCTCAGCGAACCACCACCCCATCGAGGGCAAGCCTCTTTTGGGGCAACCGTTCGTCTCTCATTTTATGCGAGGCCTGCTCCTTTCCAGGCTTCCTGCTCGCCCTCCTCCAGTGGAATGGGACTTCAATGTGGTCCTCACGCAGCTGACCAAGCTGCCCTTTGAGCCCATGGCTACCTGCCCGCTGCGGCATCTGTCATGGAAAGTGGCTTTCCTGGTGGCTCTCACCTCCGCCCGGAGAGTCAGCGAACTCCAGGCGCTGATGGCCGAGGCATCATACATGAGGTTCTATAGAAACAGGATGGTCCTAAAGACTCACCCCAAGTTCCTTCTTAAGGTCATCTCAGATTTTCATCTCAATCAAGAGATAGTGCTGCCCACTTTCTTCCCGAAGCCCCACGCCGACCGGGCGTCGGAGATTCTCAACACCTTGGATTGCAAGAGGGCTCTCTCTTTCTACATGCAACGGACTTGGGACCACCACAGATCCAGGCAGCTCTTCATCTCCTTCGATCCCAGCCGTCTGGGGCTGGTGGTCACCAAGCGTACCTTGTCCATCTAGGTGGTGGACTGCATCACCTTCGCCCAGGTCCAGGCCGGGTTTCCCCTGGACCGCCGCATCACAGCTCACAATGTCCAAGTGATGGCAACATCAGTCACCAGCCTGCGCTCGGTGCCACAGGCAGACATCTGCCGGGCCACCACCTGGTCCTCCACTCACACCTTTGCAGTACATTATTGCCTGGAGAGGGAGTCCCATTGGGGTGCCATCTTCGGCCAGGCTGTACTCCACAATCTGTTTGGAGTTAATCAACTCCTGCCCTCCAACGTTTCTTGTTCCGGCTACTGGGAGCATGGCCATCAATGGATCAGGAGTCCTCCGGCTGCCTTAGACGTTCACCGGCAACTGCTCACGGCGCTGCCGTGCTTTTTTTCTTCAGGTCCTTTGTAGCCTGTAGCTATGGAGTCCAGTATGTGAGGACTGACTTTCTACTTGTTCCTGGAGAATGCATAGTTACTCAACTGTAACAGGTGTTCTCCAGGGACAGTAGGAATCAGTCCTCACAACCTCCCTCTTCCCCTGGAGTTACTGTATATTTCTGCCATCTTCTTAAAGGGGCTATAGCTATGGCACCTGACTGAGTAAGATGGCACCTTTGGGCGGGAAGGTGACCATGCATGCATGGTGGCATTCCCAAAGGCTTTCTTTGAAAGCTGGGGAAATGCTCTGCGTGGGCTTCGTCGGTGCTGACGTCACCAATATGTGAGGACTGATTTCTGCTGTCCGTGAAGAACACCTGTTACAGGTGAGTAACTACACTTTACTCCTATCTAGATAACAGATCAACCTTTGTCCCCAACTCCAAAACTCCCTAATTGCTGATGCTGTGTGGGGCAAGATATTGGTGGGGCCATGACCCCAGTGTCCCACCCCATTCTTCTATCTATGGTGGTCTCTGAGTTCCTCATCATCTAACCTACTACTAACTACTGAACATTTGTATAGCGCTATAAGGCATACTCAGTGCTGCACAGGCACATGTAAAAGATGGTCCCTGCTCATCGTCGCTTGCAATCTAGATGAGACAGACAACACAGTATCTATAGACATGGGATACAGCTAGGGGGAATGGTAAGGAAACAAAGGACATCAGTTGAGTCAAGATCTGAAGGCAGCAGCGAAGAGGTGAGTTTTCAGCCTGGATCTGAAAAGGGTCAGAGAAAGTGCCTGACGTACAGATTCAGGTAGTTTGTTCCAAGCATAAGGAGCAGCAAGGTGAAAGGAGTGAAATCTGGAGTTGGCAATAGAAGAGAAGTGGACGGATAGAAGTGATTTGCCAGAAGAGCGGAGTTCCTGAGGAGGGGTGTAGGGAGAGAGAAAAGAGGAAAGGTAGTGAGGAGCTGCAGAGTGAATGCACTTATAGGTCAGCAGGAGACATTTGAACTGGATGCAGAAATGGATAGGAAGCCAATTAAGAGACTTGAGAAAAGGGGTAATATGAGCGTGATGAGGCTGGCAGAAAATTAGCCGCACAGCATAGTGTTGAATAGATTGAAGGGGAGAGAGATAACTCAGAGGGAGACCAGCAAGAAGCAGGTTACAATAATCTAGACAGGAGGTGACTAAGGAGTGGATAAGTATCTTAGTAGTGTGTACAGAAAGGAATGGGCAAATTTTGTTGATGTTGTAAAGCAAGAAATGGTAGGTTTTAGCTATCAGCTGGATGTGTGTGGAGAAGGAGAGAGAGGAGTCAAAGACGACCCCAAGGTTGCAAGCTGAGGAGACAGGGGGAAGTAGAGAGTTATCCACAGAGATTGGGAAAGGAGGAAGGGGAGAGGAGAGGAGGGTTTAGAGGGAAAAATAAGCTCAGTTTTGGCCATGTTCAATTTCAAGCGGCAGTGATACATCCAAGCAGCTATGTCAGAAAGCTAGGCAGAGATCCGGACATGGATTGCTGGAGAGATTTCAGGTATAGAGAGGTGGATCTGGGAGTCATCAGCATAAAGATGGTACTGAAAGCCATGGGAAGAGATGAGTGCACCAAGGGACAGAGTATATAGAGAGAAAAGGAGTAGACCCAAGACCGATCCTTGGGGTATGCCAATGAGAACGGGATAGTAGTAGAGGAGGATCCACCAGAACAAACACTGAAAGAGTGATGGGAGAGACAAGAAGAGAACCAGGATAGCACAGAGCCCTTAAAACCAAGCGAGGACAAGGTATCAAGGAGAAGGTTGTGGTCAACAGTGTCAAAAGCAGCAGACAGGTCAAGAACGATCAAATAAAGGTCCTTGGATTTTGCCAGGAAGAGGTCACTGGAGACTGTGGCAAGAGCCATTTCAATAGAATGTAAATGCCAAAAGCCAGATTGTAGAGGATCCAGAAGGGCTTGAGAGGAGAGAAAGTCAAGGCAGTGGCGGTAAACTACACATTCAAGTAGTTTAGAAAAGAAGGGGAGGAGGGAGATGGGTCGATAGTGAGAAGGACAGGTAGGTTCTAGTGAGGGTCCCTTGAGGAGAGGAGTGACCACAGTATGCTTGAAGGCTGCAGGGAAAGTTGCAATGGAGAGCGATAGGTTGAGAATATGAAAGATGGAAGGGACTACAGTGGAAGAGATAGAGCTAAGGAGATGGGTGGGAATAGGATCAGAGGAGCAGGTAGTGAGTTTGGATGAAGAAAGAAGGTGAATGGTTTCCTCCTCGGAGATCATAGAAAAGGGAGAAAGGGTAGCAGAAATAGGGGGGACAGGTTGGGAGTGAAGAGGGCGAGGAGGGGGAGTAACTGATCTAGTGGGGTCAACCCATTATGTTACTGATGTGCTTTCATCTACTGCATATTACTGTAGCACAGAAGAGGAGCTCTTCCACCTTGGACTGCAAAGGTGCCATTAAATAATATACTTTAAAAGAACTGATGCTCCAAACAGAGCATCCCAACTTGATCTGGCCACCTTCTCCTAATTAACTGAGAATGTGGTGAAAGGATAGAAACTTAGCTGCAATCCTCAGCTAGGGAATTGCCACTTGTATGGCTGTAGCAATCCTGCTGTCCAAGGAAAAAACTAAGTTGCTTACCATAATAGGTGATCTCCATGGACAGCAAGATAAAACAGCCATCCAGTGACGATTGAAGCTGGCTGAAGTGACTGAGAGTCAAGGGAATATGAGGTTTCTGAGCTCTGGGAGAGCAGACCCACTCAGCTCCATCAAATGACATCACCACTTGTGTGGCTGTAGAACCCTGCTGTCCATGGAGAACCCCTGTTAGACTAAGCAATTACACTTACTCAGCACCACTGACTATATATGTATAGCAACACTAAATATATGGAATAAGTTAATGCTTCAGCCAGTATTTAACTTATTCCAGTTGCCACCTTAGCTGAGTATTAATCCCATGTTAGCATTTAGTGATTTAGGATTGCATTGAATATGGTGTAACAGAAAATTGTAAAAGTGAGGAGAATTAACTAACTTGTATGTAACTTGTCGTGCTTGCAGAAGTTTCTGTTGGTTCCAGACAGATCCTGCCAGTTGGAGTAAAGGACGTTTTATTGAATCTGATTCTCCCTTTGTCTTCAGTTGAGAGATCTTATGACGTGAGTGGAAATTTCTGTTGCGTGTGGGACTAAGCGACAACATTAAAGAAGACAATTCTAAAGCTAACCTAATAGAGGTGCCTACAACATGAGCGCTATTTGACGCCAAATCTGCATGCTAGTATTCTCTCCAGTTAGATCTTTCAGCTATTTTGTGCCTTCATCCAGGATGTCCTGTTAGCATCTAGGAAAATGCCTACTAGAAGATTTAGCGACATTTTTAAGGTAGAGAACTTTGAATATACATTTTGTCATTAATGACCTGGTTTATTTCATTCATTCAAGGGGCTCAGTGATACATATTGGAAGGAAAGGGTAGCCTAATGGTTAGATCAGTCATCGTAAAGCCAGGTTCAAATCCCACTGCAGCTTCTTCTGATCCTCAGCAAGTCATTCAGCAATCCATTGCCTTTGGTACAAACCTAGATTGTAAGTCCTCCAGGGACAGGAAAATACCTACTGTACCTGAATGTAAATCACCTTGAATATCTGAGAAAGTTGTGAGCCAAATCCATTTTCCCTTTCCCTGTTCAGTAGAAGCTAAAAGGACATTTTTCAGGGATAACCCATAGTACTGAGTGCAATGTAAGTAAACAAGGGAGAATGTTTGATTTTGGGAAATCTAGTCCATAATTTATTTATCACTTTTGCAGTACACAGTTGTGACCAAGTGCATCATGGCAGATGAACAAAATTATATGGAATTGTCTTCTGCTCTCAGATGAATTACTGAATTCCCCAACAGCTGTAAGCAAACTGCATTCTAGTATTTTGTGCCTTCTGTTCATGTCATGTCTTTATATTTAGCAGACCTGGCTGAATGAGTTTGACCCCCTTGCTGTGAAGTTAAGAGTCACTGTGTTTTATGACTGCGTGAAGCTGCGCTCCAAAACTGGCTCTCTTCAACCCAATCTGCTAACAACAAGCAAAGGAAAAACTACTGATTTGACTTTAAAGTTCAATGGTATTGATCTTCCTTTTTTTCCGTTTCCTTGCAGTTCAAACTAGTCATGTTAAACTGTCATCAGTGTCTCTGGATGATAAAACAACCTTTCCATACACATACTCCTTGTTCATTATTCCATTACTTGGTCCTTCACAAAAGTCCAACAGGGTCATTTTCATGCTCCAAATCCTAGGATGCCATGGGACTTTTGTGAAGGACTGAATTTAAAGAGTATTTGGAAGAACAAGTACTTGAATATCCCTAATACAGAATTATATTAAACCTGATATCATTTTGAATGTGTTTTGAAAAGATGTAGGACTTGGATTTGGTTTTGAGAAAAAGCTGGACTTCTAAGTACATCTTCAAAGTTAAATAAAATGTTTTAATTTATAGATAAGTGGGTACACCAAGCTGAGTGATACATAAATAGCTGGACTCATTTTTTTCAGAGCAAAGAAATAACAAAAACAAAGAAACAAAGGTTGATTGCCTTATCTACCAGACCAGTCCATATGACGTTTTGCCCCCTAGCAGTAGATAGAGATAGAGAATGAAAACTTTCAGACCCTGCCCTATATAGGGCACTGTGTAGACTCTAAAATGCAATGTGTGCCTTTGAGTCAATGCTAACTCCTGATGACCCAGCAGCTCCTGGATTTTCTAGGCAGGTTGACTGGAAGTAGATTGCCAGGTCTTTCTTCTGAGCCAATGGAGGGTTAAGTGACTTGCCCAAGGCCAAAAGGAATGCTAGTGGGAATCAAACCCTGATCTCTTGGTTACCAAGTCAGTGCTCTAACCATTAGGCCACTCCTCCACATACAAACTGTAGTATCTCGGTATTCTCTGCCTCTAGTAGATGGTAGACAGGCAATCCATGCAGATGCTGCAATAGGAGTCTTGTGGAGCTCCCCCCTGAGAGAAAAGAGCTGACCTCTGTGATTTCAAAGATGCTGACAGCTCAACTTCACAGAGGATCTAGTAAAGGAGGAAGAGGTCTTCAGGGATTCTATATTAGAAGGCCTGCTCAAACTTATGAAGTCCTGTCACCTTCACCAGGCAATAATGGCGCTGATCAGGGCAAAGTGGAAGGCTCGGGAGACTGGCCTGAGAGTGGGCAGATCCTTAGGGAAGTTGTACTTCCTAGCACCAGAAGAAAAGGAAAAGTCAAAAGTGCCAAAGGTCAATGCACCAGTCACATCTGGTAACATCTGAAACTTTTGGTCAAGTCTGGCATCCAGTAATCACCAGATGGTATGGTTCAGCGTTAGAACAAGGGTGAAGATGATTCATTCAAATGTGAGGATCTAAGACTTTAGGAAAACTACCTTTGTTAAGATGGGGGAAAACCTCTAGGAGTCAGTAGCTGAATGGGAACATCCTAGGGGATGTAGAAAAGCAGTGGGCAAAACTGAAAGGAGGTATTTTAAGGGAAATGAATCTTTTTTTGTTAGAAAAGTAAATAAAAGTAAGAGGGAACTGCTATAGTTCTTTAAAGAAGTAGCTGAAAAGGTAAGGAAAAAGAAGTTGTTGATATTGTTAAGTGCTGTTTAGTCAATATTGACTTATAACTTCATAAACTACAAGGGATTGCAAATAGAGGAAGACAAGCAGCAATATCTGGAAAAGCTAAGAAGCTGGGAAAGTAGTCACAAAAGCAAAACTATAAATGGAAGAAAAAAAATCAATACCGTAAATTGGTGGGGAACAAGACTTTTTTCAGATATGTTAGTGACAGGAGGAAATACAAAGTATTATGGTCAGGCTCAAGGGTGAGGGGGAAGAATATGTGGACACTGATGAGGATAAAGTGGAATTGCTAAACCAATATGTCTGTTCTGGGTTCATAAATGAAGCAGTGGGAGTAGAACTGCAGGAAAAAAACAGAAATAGGAATGGAAGTGAGGTAGATCTGGAATGATTTTCAGAAGACTAAACTAGCTAAATTAAAAGTAATTAGATAGAGCAATGGGGTTGGATGGGATACATCCGAGGGTAATGAGGGAACTTAGGGAAGTTCTGATAACTCCACTGTTGATCTTTTCAATGCTTCTTTAGAATCAGGAATGGCCTCAGAGAACTGGAAAAAGGGGGATGTCCCTTTCCACAAATGTAAGAAGGAGGTTGGGAACTACAGGCTGGTTAGTCTGACATTTGTGGTGAGTAAGTTAATGGAAATGCTGCTAAAACAGAGGATTATATAGGATCTGAAATCCAATTGATTGTAGGTTTCAAGGTAGCATGTTTTCCTGGATATAGGTGTTATCAGACAGATCTAATTAATTTGTTTTGCTGGGTGACCAGAGAATTGGATTGAGGGAAAACAATAGATGTGGTGTATTTACATTTCAGCAAAGTCTTTGACACGGTCTGTACTGGCAATTTATAAATAAACTAAGCACCCTTGGGATGAGTCCTTGATGTGAGCTACTATATACATTTATATTGTGATGTTTATTTTTCTTGTATTGTTAATTAATCTTGTATTTTTTTATTATTTGCTTTTGTAAATTGGTCAAAAACGTAATAAAGAGGGATGAGTCCTAAAGTGATTGACTTTGAAACTGGTTGAATAGGAAATGACCAAGGCAGTTATAAATGGAATTCACTCTGAGGATAAAGACATTACCAGTGGTGTGTTACAAGGATCAGTCCTTAGTCTTGTTCTTTTTAACATTTTTGTAAGTGATATTGCAGAAGGGCTGTCGGATAAAGTTTTGTCTTTTTGCAGATGATACCAAAATCTGCAGTAGGGTAGACACCCTGGAAGGTGTGCATAACATGAAGAGGAATCTATTGAAGTCTGACGAATGGTCTAGAATTTGGTAGTGTCATGCAGCGGAGGCTGATGGAAGCAAAAATGCAGGAGAAGAAGCTGTTTTCATGAGGAAAAAGATGTGCACAAGATGCAATATTCACACAGAACAGCTAGAGGGAGCAGGCGTGCACTCACAGAGCCTGAGTGGACACACCTAGCTAATCGAGAGCACCTGACAGTCAGCCCAGAAAGCTCAAACACAGGAGAGCTTTATAAACGGAAGACTGGAGACTGGAGGGGGCAGAGCAGTGTTTGCAGGTGTGGAGCTGGAAGTAAAGCTGAAGGTTTACGAGAGAGAAGCACCACAAGCAAAGGCCAAGCAGAAAGAAGCACTTGGGAAACTAGTGCTGGGCAAAGGAGCAATCACCTTTGGAGGCAAAGCAGAGTGAAAGAAAGAAGCCAGAAGCTGGGCTTGGAAAGAGGCCTGCATTTACCCGAGGAACCAGTGACCAAACCGAAAGGTAACAAAAGTCTTCAGAGAGGAGACTGGCACAGGGATTGTGTTCCTGAAGAACTGCTGGAAGGAGGAAATCCAAGTTCTATATGCTGCTGGAAGCCAAGGTATGCTGACTCTGTTTCTATGAAGAAAACCTTACCTTATAAAAAGCCTTTTTAAAGTAGTGCTAAACCTGTGAGAAAGGAAAGCAAAGCTACCTCTCATAAGCCAGGTAGCCAACACCCGAAGGTAGGCCATGCTCATTGGCAAACACTAGAGGAACTCTTTAAACATCCAGAGAACAGGACTAGGGACTGGCCAGAAATTATAGCCAGTGAAACCACTGATACAGACAGAGATAATTCTGAGCCGATGCAAGTGGAACTTGTAGAGCCAAGCCTTTTATCTCAGGAAGAGATGGACTGTTCTTTGTGTATTTCAGGCAGTGCAGAGTCACTGTTAAACCTGTGAATGATATATGTTATCTTCAGAATGTTATTCATTTGCTAAATGGAAGAAGAGTGCTGAAACATTTGTTTTACTCTGGAAAGCTTAACTAAGCATTGGTACAACTGTGAAGCCTAACAGTTCTTCCTTTATCCTGAGTTAATTTCATACCTGAAGTAAAGAACTTTTTCTTTATGTTGTAACCCAGCTGAATCTTTGCATAAAGGGAAATAAATGCCTTGTTATCCCTCTACTCTGCATTCACATTTTTTCTTAGATAGGAGCTGAACTGCTAAGACCAGGTTACACCTGGCACTTAAAAGACCCTCCTCTCACAATAAATTAATTTTTGTGTCCCACCTACCCTTATGACCACTGGCCACCAGGGGGGTGCGCGACAGTAGTTAAGATTTAATGCTGAAAAATGCATGGTTATACATTTGGGCTGCAAAATCCCCAGGGAGCAATATAGTGCAGGGCTGAAGTACTTCAATGCACAAAAGAAGAGCAGGGCCTAGGGGAGATTATATCTGATGATCTTAAGATGGCCAAAGGTAAAAAAGGTACAGACAAAAGCATAAAGGATGTTTGAGTGCACAGGCAGAGGAATGGCCTCTGTATAAGTCTTTGGTGAGACTTCATTTGGAGTACTATGTGCAATTCTGGAGACTGTACCTTCAAAAACACATAAACAGGACAGAGTGGGGCCAGAGGATGGTTACTAAAATGGTCAGTAGTTTTTGTCATAAAGCATATGGGGACAGACTTAAAGATCTTAATATGTATACTTTGGAAAAAAGGGAGTGAAGGGTGATATGATAAAGACATTTAAATACCTCCATGGCTTAAGGGAATAGGAGGCAGGCTTTTTCAGTTGAAAAGAAGCTCTAGAATGAGCAGGATGAGAGGGCATAGGATAAGGTGAAGGTGAAGGAGTAATCTAAAGCAATATTTAATTATGAAAGGGGTGGTGGATGCATGGAATGGCTTCCCAGTGGAGGTAGTTGACTGTATCTGAATTCAAGAAAGCATGGGACAAGCATAGAGGATCTCTAAGGGAGAGGAAGAGATTGGAGAGCTTAGTAGTTTGTTTGGATGGGTAGACTGGATAGGCGGTGTGGTCTTTATCTGCCATCATTTTTATGTTTCTAAGAAGAAGATGACCAGTCCAGTGGGGGGAAGGGAGAGGGGTTCAGCGCTTAAAGATATTCAGGACTGAAAGATACAGGTCTTGTTGAAGCAGAACTTCAAAATGATGGTCCTAGCTCTGCAGGTTGCATTATACAGTGGGTATATGTCCAGACCTGTTTGCACTGGAAACAGCAGCTTCATTTCTAAATATGAGCTGCCTTCCCCCTATTTATGAAAAATGTTTGATTGCCTTCTGAGTCTCTTTGTTATGGTTTAGTTGGCTGGTTATCACTACAACCTGGTTTGGTGTGTGACTAAAATTATTTAAGTGGTAACATATAAATACACTGATAACAGTTTATTAAATGAATTATTTTCTTCCCCTGGACATTTTTTAAAGAATTATTTTCTGTAAATTGGCATCTGTAGCCTCCTGGGTGATTTCCCCAAACCTCTTTCAATGGAACTCCTTCAAGGTGATGGTGGTCATGTCCATGGCACTGTGCAAGGAGGGCATCCTAGTCCATCTCTACTTGGACGATTTGTTCCTCAAGGTGAAATTGGAAAAGAAAGCTGGGCAATCATGGCTTAGGTGATCCAGTTTTTGAAGGGTCTTGATTGGGTAATCATGTTGCAGAGTAAGCTAGAACCTTCTCAGTCCACGGGCAAGAAAGGGGTATTGTTCATGACCAAAGAGCAGACAGTCAAGCTTCAGTCCAAGATACAGCGGCAACACTTGACTTAATCCCATGGTCCTAGGCACATATCAGACCTTTGCTGAGGTCTCTCCTGGGGCAGTGGTCAGCAGGGGAGGCCCAAACCAGTCTGAAGTCAGAACTTAGAAAAAGGAGTAGACCTGGACATTTCCAGTGGATTGTAGTCACAGCTGACACCAGTCTTTTCAGCTGGGGGATCACTGTCAAGGTCAGACAGTGCAGGGTCAGTTGTTGGTGCTGAGGCACCAACCTCTGCCCAGCCTGTCTGATAAATTATCTGGAAGCAAGAGCCATATAAAGAGCCCTGCTGATGTTTGAGCCCTTGATCCTTGGGCAGATGATAGGGTATTGTCTGACAATGCTATCACGGTGGCATACGTCATTCATCAAGAAAAAACAGGAGCATACAGGAGGTGCAAGAGGCAGCCCTATTGACTTAGTGGGTAGAGGGTCATCTTCAGGTGTTCACAGCAACTCATACTACAGTTGTAGAAAATGTACATGCAGATATTTTGAGTCATCACTCCCTGGATCCAGGGGAGTGGGCGTTATCAAAGGCTGTTTTCTCTCTGATTCAAGCTTATTGGGATGAGCTGGTCATAGATCTGATGGACATGAAGCTGAACACAAAGGTTCCTCACCTCTTCGGTCATCAGAAGGTGTGGCGATAAGTTGGATTAGATGCCATGATTCAGCAGTGGCTATCCTCCAGTGTACTGTATTTCCCCCATGGCCACTGTTGGGCCATGTGCTACAGAGGATAGCAGGACATCTGGGTCTGGTGATTTTGGTGGCTTCTGACTTGCCCAGAAGGCCATAGCCAATTTGGTCAGGCTGAAAGTGAGGAGGGCCTAAGGCTGCCAGAAAGGTGGGGCTTTCTCTCACAGGGTCCGATTCTTCTTGATGACTTGTCTTCCTTCTGTCTTGTAGTCTGACCCTTGAAAGATCTTGGTTTAGGCATTAAGGTACTTGGAAGAGGTGATACGACTCTCATGCAGGCTTGGAAGTAGTCTACCTCTCTGGTATATGCCAGAGTTTGGAGTATGTTTGAAGTCTGATTCTGGGACCATTATATCTGCCTTTTCAGACTTCAGTTTCATACATCCTGCCCTTCCTGTAGAAGGGTTTAAAGAATGGTTTGGCTGTTAGGTTGCTAAAGGTGTAGGTTGCATCTTTGACATACTATAGACATTGTCTGTCTGCAGGGGGTCCAGTTATCCGTTCATCCTGCTATAGCTTGTTTTTTGAAAGGAGTTTCTCATCTTCATTCCCTTTGTGGTCAGTGATTCCAATGTGGAACCTGAACTTGATTTTGCATTTGCTATCCGTTCCTTCCTTTGAGACCCTTCGTTGGATATTGTTGATGGACATTATACTCAAGACAACATTTTTGATGGCTATAGGCTCAGCGAGGCAGATCTCAGTGCTCCACGTGCTTTCCTGTAGGAAACTCTTGCTTCATTTTATAGAGGTGAAGGTTTCTGTGTACACAGTTTCATCCTTCTTGTTCAAGATGGTTTCACCTTTCATGTGAATAAGGTCATCTCCCTTCTTTCCTTTCAGAAAGAGGAATGTGGGGATGGGTTTTGGGAGATGCACCGTTTGGATGTGCATAGGTGTTGATGTGGTATTTGCAGGTGGCAAAGGTACTGCCCACCATGTCTCCCTGTGGGTTCAAAAAATGTGACTGCTGCAGTCAAACCATGTCAGTAACAGACACCCATGACTGCTGCTTGCGCTGCCTGGGCCTGGACCATGACAGCACCTCCTGTGACCTATGCCAGGTCATGACGCCTAAAACCAACAGAAAAAGGTCACGCTTGATTGCAGGAGAAATTATTCCCCAGGTCCAACTTGGCCCTGGCCTCCCCAACGCCGAGCTCCAAGCCCAGAACATCCTGCAAGACCCAAGTGTCCTCCGAGAAGACCTCAGACCCAAAGAAGAAGAAGGAGAAGTCTTCAAAGTCCACCAAGGTTGCACCGGAGAAACCCGGTAAAACCACCCAGAGAAATTCTGGCGACTTTGAGAAGCGCCCCACCAAGGTCCTCAAGAAGGATTCCTTGGCCGGCGGAGACCATGTGAGGTTCCTCGAGGTTGTAATCCTCATCAAGAACACTCTTGCAAGAGTGCTAGTGCCAGGTCTGAGATGCTCGGTGCCCATGCCAAAGGCTGAGGAACCTTTTGGCTTGGAATCCAGAATGGCAACCCTGGAGCAGAATATCACTGCTATCCTGGCCCTGCAGCATACGATGATGGCAGGTTCATCCACCTCATCTGCCCCAATAATCGTCACCAATCAAGGTCCCGGTCCCATTCTTTGGACATCCAGTCCTCGCTGATTCGGACCCCAGGTCTTCGGCAGGCCGCCGACCCTTTGATGCTGGTCTCGAGGCAAGGGGTTGCAGGGCCTTGGACTCATCATCACTGCTCAACTCCGAGTGGGAGATGGATGACAAGGCCTCTCTGGACACCAAGCGAGACCGAGAGATTCCCTCGGACCCGTCGACCCGGCACCACTCTCCTCTTGAGGACATGGCCTTCCATGATTTCGTCAGGGACATGGCCAGAGCCCTCTTGGTGCAAACCGAGGTGGAGGAAGACCCACGCACTGAAGAGTTGAAGATTATTCACTATGAGTCTCCACCAAAGGAAACCCTCACTGTGCCCGTGCAGCCAATCCTCGAGAGGCTATTACTGCAGGTGTGGGAAATGCCGGCAACGGTGCCGGTGGCGAGCCGGCGCCTCAATGCCATGTAGCGCATCTGGAAGGGCCCTGGGTTCCATAAACCCCAGCTCCTGCATAACTCTTGGTCATCGAGTTGACCATGCAGAAGCTCAAGAGCCAGAAGACCCACTTCTTGGTTCCCCCTGGGAGGGAGGCCAGCGCCCTCGACGTCCTCGGATGCAAGTGCTACCAAGGCTCGATGCTCGGGTGCTGGATCCAGGCCTATAAGCTTTATATAGGCATGTACCTAAAGGCTCTGGGCCAAGAGCTGGCGGGGTTTGCGGCAGGCCTCAGGGAACCCATCCAACGGTTCCAGGCCCTGACCTTGGGGATCAAGGACTGTTCCAAGTTCCTCTCCCGGGAAGCCTCTATTGGCTTCGAGTCAACAGCTCGGGTAGCTGCGGCCGGCATCGGGGCTTGACACCAAGCCTGGCTACAATCCTCCGACCTCAAGCAATAGGTCCAAGACAAATTGCTCGATGTCCTCTGCACTGGGGAGATCCTGTTTGGCAAACCTATGGCCGACAAAGCGGCCGAGATTGAGGCCAACATGGTGACCCGCCAGAGGCTCTCTAAGAAGACCTCACCCCAGTCTCGCAAAAAAACACTGGGGAAAAGACCCCTTTTCCTGAGGAAAAAGGGGCCCTTTGGGCAGGGTCACCAATACCAGCCCTTCTCAGGCCAGCAGCAGGCTTCTCACCCCAGAAGCCAAAAGCACCTAAGCCCCAGACCTCAACTCCCACCCAGCCTGGGGGGAGCTTTTGACTCCCCCAGGAGATCTTCACCAGCCCACAGGGGGGTGTCTGACGCTCTTTGCCCACAGATGGGTTACAATCACCATGGACCAATGAGTTCTACAGGTGGTTAGGGAGGGATACTTTCTCCACCTACAGCAGATTCCACCCAGGTTCTTTCCCGGAGATCCGGTGTGACCCCTCCTTCACCAGATCCTGCTGCTCTGAGCTCACAGGTCTTCTCAGAGACACTGCAGTAGAACCTGTACCCAAATACCTATGGGGCACAGGCTTCTACTCCAGGTACTTCCTCGCCCCAAAGAGAACTGAGGGCCTCAGGCCCATCCTAGACCTGTGAAACTTAAACAAGTTTCTGGTGAAGGAGAAGTTGAAAATGCTCCCCTTGGAACACTGCTGCCTTACATCCACCAGGGAGACTGGCTGTGCTCCTTGGACCTAAAGGATGCATACACACATATCCTAATCCACTCCTCCCAGAGGTAGTACCTAAGGTTCATGGTAGGAGGAGAATACTATCAGTACAAGGTACTACCCTTCGGCCTCGCACCCTCGCCAAGGGTCTTCACAAAATGCCTAGCATTGGTTGCTGCCCACCTGTGTCTGCAAGGGGCCTTTGTCTTCCCCTACTTAGACGATTGGCTCATCAGAGGCAGCACAGCTGCAGAGGTCAGTCGGGTCGCAGGACGCGCAACCCTCCTGCTGCAGCACCTGGGATTCATCATCAACTACCCCAAATCTCACCTCTCTCCAGCCCATAGTCTGGAGTTCATAGGTGCTCATCTCGACACATTACAGGCCAAGGCTGTCCTCCCCAGGGAAAGGGCAGAACGCCTCAGGTAGCTAGCAGCAGAAGTCCAACACCACCGGTCAGTTCCAGCCTGTCTCCTCCTTGCCTGCTTGGCCATATGGCCTCTATGGTCTATGTGACCCCACTAGCCTGCTTATACATGTGGGCAATCCAGTGGTGCCTCTGCTTGCAGTGGACACAAGCCACAAACAGACTGTGAGACAGGATCAGGGTAACCCGCCAACTGGCAGACTCCCTCAGCTGGTGGCAACTTCTCCACCACCTACTAGCAGGGATGCCCTTCCAGACACCCGCGCCCCAGACCACGGATGCCTCCCTCCTAGGTTTGGGAGTGCACTGCAGGAATAGTTGCACACAAGGCAGATGGTCCCTGGCGGAATCTTGGATTCAGATCAATCTCCTCGAGTTCAGGGCGATCTCCCTGGCCCTGTGGGTGTTTCACCACTGCCTGTGATACCAGTCCATACTGATTCAGACGGACAATCAAGTCGCCATGTTTTACGTCAAGCAGGGGGGGGGCATGGGGGTCATACTCCCTCTGCCAGGAAGCGGTGACCCTTCTGTCCTTTGTAGTGCACAACCTCATGCCCCTGCACGCAGTTCACCTCCCGGGCCAGAACAGCCTCCTGGTGCACAGGCTAAGCAGGGTCCTCCACCCACACAAGTGGCGCCTGGACCCCAGAGTGGCCGCCAAGCTCTTCCACCTCTGGGGTAGACCCGTGACGGACCTATTCGCCACCCCAGACAACACCCAGCTGCCCTCCAGAGAGTGTGGCGGTGGATGCCTTCCTGATCACGTGGGCGTAAGGCCTCTATGCTTTCACGCTGATCCCTCTGGTCACCAAGACCCTCTTCAAAGTCCAGCACGAGGGGGCATCTCTAATACTAATCATCCCCAGGTGGCCCAGACAGCCCTGGTTCCCACTGCTGCTCTCCCTGACGGCAGCACTCCTGGTCCCGCTGGGCTGTGCCCCGGACTTCTTGACACAGGAGGAGGGCCCCCTCCTGCATTCAATCTGGGATCCCTAATGCTAACAGCGTGGCTGCTGAAAGGATAGCATTGGCCCCTTTCAACTTCCCAAAGGAGGTCGAGGAAGTCCTTCTAGCCTCTTGAAAGTCCTCCACCAGGTGAGCTTACGCCTTCAAATGGTAAAGATTCTCCATATGGTGTGCAGAGAGATGGGAGAACCTGTTCTCTTGCCAGGTGCAATTAGTGCTCCAGTACCTACTGCATCTGTTGAACACTGGGCTGAAGTCCAACTCAATGAGAGTGCACTTGAATGCAGTAGCCGCACACCACCACCCTATCAAGGGCAAACCTCTGTCGGGTCAGCCCCTGGTCTCTGTTCCACCAGAGCCTCCTGTTGTCTAAGCCCCCTGTCCACTCTCCTGTGGCAGGGTGGGACCTCAATGTGGTGCTCTCACAGCTCACCAGACCGCTTTTCGAGCCACCAGCCACCTGTCATCTTTCATGGAAGGTTGCCTTCCTGATGACCTTCATGTCTGCTCAGAGAGTCAGTGAACTTCAGGCTCTCGTGGCGGAGCCATGATATACAAGATTCTACAAGAACAGGGTGATGCTCTGCACCCACCTCAAATTCCTCCCAAAGGTGGTATCTCCTTTCCACCTCAACCAGGAGGTGGTTCTTCCCACCTTCTACACTGGATCACAAACAGGCCCTGTCCTTATACCTACAGCGTACTCAGGGCCATTGCAAATCTCCTCAGCTTTTCGCTTCTTATGACCCCAGCAAACTGGAACTTCTGGTGTCTAAGCAAACTCTGTCCACTTGGGTGGCGGACTGCATTGCCCTCACCTATAAGTGAGCTGGGCTCTCTCTGAAACATTGGATCATAGTGCATCGCGTGAGAGTGATGGCCACATCAGTGGCAAATCTGCCCTCCGTGCTGGTGACGGAGATCTGCAAGGCTGCCATATGGTCTTCTGTTCACACGTTTTGCAGCTCACTACTGCCTAGAGAGCGTGTCCTGCCGGGACAGTGTCTTCAGCCAGGCGTACTCTGCAATCTATTCGGAGTATAGGCAACTCCTACCCTCCGACCTTTCTATGTTCAGGCTACCAGGCTTGACGCTAGGGTCTTGCAGAGTCTCTCAGTTGGAGACTCATCTTCTGCAACTTACGGCTACCCGACCTGGCTGCCGTTGGTGCTGTCGTGGTTCAGTCCTCGGCAGCCTGGAGCTAGGGAGTCCCATATGTGAGTATTGACTTCCTGCTTGTTCCTGGAGAAAGCAGTTACTCACCTGTAACAGGTGTTCTCCAGGGACAGCAGGAATCAGTCCTCAAAACCTTCCCTGCTCCCCTGGGAGTTGCCTCCCTACTTTGTTTTTAGTTTTTTACTACCATCCTAGCTATGTCTTCTGACTGAGCAAGATGGCACCCTTGGACAGGAAGGGGACCACGCATGTGTGGTAGCATGTCCCAAAGGCTTTCTTTGAAAGCTGGGGAAGTGCTTCCATGCGGGCTCCGTCGGCGCCGACGTCACCCATTTGTGAGGACTGATTCCTGCTGTCCCTGGAGAACATCTGTTACAGGTGAGTAACTACGCTTTTTCTGAGATCTGATCACTTATTTGTTCTGTTTGGGGACCAAGAAAGGGAGAAGCAACAGCAAAGTCTACAATAACACAGTTGTTGAAGGAGGCAATATCTTTGCCTTATTTTCTGAAGATACGTAAGGTCCCTGAGGGGCTGGGGCCCATTCAACCAGGGTCCAGGCAATCTTGTGGACCAAATTGCACTTCATTTCTCCCGTGGAGATATGTAGGATGCCTTGGCTTTCCCTTGCATATTTACAAGGGCCTATTGATTAGACATTCAAGCCAGTGGATACCGCTTTTGCCATCGGCATGCTCAGAGCGAGCATTTTAGGGTTATAAGGAACAAAATTACTGAGTCATGGTTTAATGGGAGAAAGCCAACATGGCTTTAGCCAAGGAAGGTCTTGTCTTACTAATCTGTTATATTTTTTTGAAGGTGTGAATAAACAGGTAGACAAAGGTGAGCCAGTCGATATAGTGTATCTGGATTTTCAGAAAGCCTTTGAGAAGATCCCTCATGAGAGACTTGGCGAAATTAAAAAATCAGGCAGCAGTGCACTACTGTGGAGCAGGAAGTAGTTAAAAGATAGAGAGAGTAGGGATAAATGGCCAATTTTCTCAGTGGAGAAGGGTGACTTGTGCTGAGTCCGCTGCTTTTTAACTTGTATTCATAAATGACCTGGAAATAGGAATAACGAGTGAGGTGATCAAATTTGCAGATGACACAAAATTATTCAAAGTTGTTAAAACCCAAGAGGATTGTGAAAAATTGCAAGAGGACCTTGATAAATTGGAAGACTGGACATTCAAATGGCAGATGAAATTTAATGTGGACACGGGGAACATTATGCACCTAGGAAAGAGCAACCCAAACTATGGTTACTACTACTAGTACTACTGCACATTTGTATAGCACTACAAGACGTATGCAGCACTGCACAGACATGTAAGAGACTGTCCCTGCTCATCAGAGCTTAAAATCTAATCAAGACAGACAACACAGAAGGTATAGACAGGGATACATCTAGGGGGAATGGTAAAGAAATAAGATGATCAGGTGAGTCAAGATCCAAAAGCAGCAGCGACGAGGTGAGTTTTCAGCCTGGATTTGAAAAGGGTCAGAGAAGGCACTTGGCATACAGACACAGGTAGTTTGTTCCAGGCGTAAGGTGCAGCAAGGTGAAAAGAGCAAAGTCTGGAGTTAGCAATAGAAGAGAAGGGCACAGATAGAAGCAATTTGCCAGAAGAGCGGAGTTCACGAGGGGGGTATAAGGAGAGAGAAGAGAGGAAAGGTAGTGAGGAGCTGCAGAGTGAATGCACTTATAGGTCAGCAGGAGAAGTTTGAAATTGATGCGGAAATGGATAGGGAGTCAGTGAGGTTACTTGAGAAGAGGGGTAATATGGGCATGATGATGCTGGCAGAAGATTAGCCACGCAGCAGAGTGTTGAACAGATTGAAGGGGAGAGAGATGTTTCAAAGGGAGAACAGCAAGGAGTAGGTTACAGTAGTCAAGAAGGGAGGTGATTAAGGAGTGGTAAGTGTCTTGGTAGTGTGTTCAGAAAGGAATGGGTGGATTTTGTTGATGTTATAGAGAAAGAAACGGCAGGTCTTTCTCTATAACAAATGTAAAAAAGCACCCTTTACTCTAGGATGTAACATAAGAACATAAGATACACGATGCAAAGTTCCACATTAGGAACCACCACCCAGGAAAAAGATTTAGGCATCATCGTGGATAACACGTTGAAACCCTCTGCCCAGTGTGCAGTGGCAGCCAAGAAGGCAAATAGAATGCTAGGAATCATAAGGAAAGGAATGGAGAATAAAACAAGGGATATTATAATGCCTCTGTGTCGTTCCATGGTGCGACTTCACCTTTAATATTATGTGCAATTCTGGTCGCCGTATCTTAAAAAGGATATAGCGGAATTAGAAAAGGTACAAAGAGTCACCAAAACAGTAAAGGGGATGGAAGGATACCCCTATGAGGAGAGGCTTAAAAGGTTAGGGAAAAGAGACAACTGAGGGGAGATATGATAGAGATCTATAAATTTAATGAATGGAGTGGAATGCGTAAACGTAGATTGATTGTTTATGCCATCAAAAAGTAGAAAGACAAGAGGACATTCAATGAATCTACAGTGTAAACCACTTAAGACTCATAAGAGAAAATATTTTTTTCACGCAACGCGTAATCAAACTCTGGAATTTGTTACCGAAGGATGTTGTAAAAGCTGTTACTGTAACTGGGTTTAAAAAAGGTTTGGACAAGTTCCTAGAAGAAAGTTCCATAAACCATTATTAAAGAGGACCCAGTACAAGCATTGTGGAACAGTGTGTCTTTTTGGGAAACTGCTAGATACTTGTGACCTGGATTGGCCACTGTTGGAAACAGGATACTGGGCTTGTTGGACCTTGGTCTGACCGAGTATGGCATATCTTATGTTCTTATGTTACATCCTAGACTAAGGGGTGCTTTTTATATCCAATATATATGGACTGGTCTGGTAGAAAATAAGGAAGAAAAAATTTAGTCTTACCTGCTAATTTTCTTTCCTTGAGTCCTTACCTGACCAATCCATGATCATTTTGAATTGATTCTGTGTATGTTGGTAGGTTTATGCATTTTCATGTGTTAGTTCCTTTCCCGGTGGATCTTGAGTATGACTTGGGGACCTTTTCCTCTGTTCTTGGGGAAGATCAAATGGAAGGGTTAAGTTTTGTATTGTTGCAGAAATATTGTAATGCTGCAGAGCAGAATCCACAAGCTTTCATTCTCTGTCTCCATCTGCTAAAAGAAGGTCAAAACTGATACATCTGGACTGGTTTGGTAGGACTCAAAATAAATTAGAGAGAAGTCCAAATTTTTCCATATAAGGACCTATGATTAAAAGGAGGTTGGGAGGAAGTGACGTCATCAACCATGGCAGCAGCTTAACTATTGAGCTTCGTTGGCATTTGTGTTAAACCCCAAAAAATAGGCACTTCAGAATGAGGGCTTTCTCCAGGACCAAGCAGGAAGTCAGTCCTCACATATGGGTGACGTCGGCGTCGACGGAGCCCCATGCGGAGCATTTCCCCAGCTTTCAAAGAAAGTCTTTGGGAATACAGCACGCATGCGCGGTCCCCTTCCCACCCAAGGGTGCCATCTTGCTCAGTCTTCTTTTTTCCGCGGAGCCCAATGGACGTGTATCGTGGTCACCCGTGAAAAAGTTGATTTTTTGGTGTGGATCTGTGTAATTACTCGGTTCGACGCCGGTTCCCTTTCCCGCCTGGGCCCGGTACACCGGTATCGAGCCCGGACTTCTTTTTTTGGTTTTTGTCCTTAGAGGCTAGCATTCGTGCCATTTTTTCATTTTTCCCTGGCAGCCCAGTCTTTTGACCTTGCAGGGGCTCTTTTTCCCCCGATGGCTGCCAGCGGGTTTAAGAAGTGTGATCGGTGTAAGAAACTGATGTCTCTCACCGACACACACGACTGCTGCCTCCGCTGCCTCGGGCCCGACCATGACCCACTGGTCTGTGTCCCTTGTGGCAAAATGTCCTCCAAGGCATTGAGGAGCCGGCAGCATCAACGCGAAAGGATCTTCTCTGATTCCGCGTCAGGCAGAGCTTGGACTTCGTGAGAGGCCTCGATGTCTCGGGAGTCTGACCCCGAGCATCGTCATGGCTCCTCTGAGAGGGGGTCTCCTTTGCGGGAGCACCGCAGGAAGAAGAAACCCGCGAGAGCAGTGTCGGTGGATGCTCTTGGCTCCTCGAGGGCCAGGTCGCAAAGCCCCGACCGCCGTCCCGGGTCTTCGGAGTCGGAGAGGCCTGCTAAACAACCTCGTGTAGAGACAGAGGCCCTGAGTCACGTGAGTACTGTAGTCCTTGTGGACTCTCCTCCGGGGGAGCCGACGTTGGGCCCGACGCTGTCGGGGCCCGAGTCGGAGGCTGCTGGGTCCCCTGAGCTCGGACTCAGGTTGACGGCCTTGGAAAGCAGCTTGGCTGCCTTCATGGAACAGCAGCGGGTACTGATCGCCGGTTTCACCGGTGCATCTGCCCTGACCACTGGGACCTCGACGTCCAAGTCGACCCCGGAGGCCGAGCCGATCCTCGAGTCCATGAGATCTCGAGTTGATCCTCGGCCGAGGTCCCCCTCGATCTCCCGTGCGGGACTGAGGTCGTCGATGCCGGTACCCTCAGCGTTGGGGCGGATGGCATCGGTGCCCGCCTGACCAGAGTTGCTCGACTCCTCCTCGGAGGGGTCGGGATGGGAAACGGAGGACGAGGAGTCCCCGGACACTTTTCGGACCCGGTGCGTCCCTTCGGACTCACCGGAGACTGAACCTCGGAGAAGGTCCCCCCCGGAGGATACCAGGTTCTCGAACTTCGTGAGGGACATGGCCAAGGCCTTGGCCTTCCCTGCGGACCCCGAGGAGGAGCCTCGAGCCGAGGAGCTCGAGGCCCTGCAGAATGACTCTCCCCCCAAGGAGGCCTTTACTGTACCGGTTCCTCCAATGCTGGAACGGTTGCTCTTCCGCATGTGGGAGGCACCGGCCTCGATGCCGGTTCTTAGTAAGCGGGTCGATTCCATTTATCGAGTCCGCAAGAGAAGGCACAGCTGCCGCACCAGTCCATGGTTGTGGAATCGGCCATGCATCATCTGAAGAGTCAGAAGATGCACTCCTCGGTGCCTCCGGGCAGGGAGGCCCGGAACCTGGATGCCCTCAGTAGAAAGTGCTTCCAGGGCTCTATGCTTGCTTGCTGTGTCCAGACTTACCAGCTGTACATGGGCATGTACCTACCTACGAGACCTGGCAAAGGAGATTGCCGGGTTCTCGGCTGGTCTCTCTGAGGAACCTTTGCAGAGGTTCAAAGCCTTGTCATCTGGGATCCGGGAGTGCTCGAAGTTTATATCTCGAGCAGCCTGTGATGGCTTCAAGGCTTCGGCCCAAGTAGCCGCGGCCGGCATTGGTGCACGCCATCAGGCCTGGCTACAGTCATCGGACCTCGAGCCATGGGTACAGGACAAGTTGGTCGATGTCCCTTGCCGAGGTGAAAACCTCTTTGGCAAGCCCATGGCTGAAAAGGCTGCAGAACTTGAGTCCGAGAATCTCACCAGGACAAGACTGTCCAGAAAGACCTCTGCCCCTTCTCAAAAGAAGGGCTCAGGGAAAAAGTCCTTTTACCTGAGGAAGTCATCTGCTTACAAATCTTACCCTCCATACCAGGCCTCCACAGCTCCCCAACAGGGTCAGCAGGCCAAGGGGCAGGGACATGGGCCCCGTAGGCAGAAAACCCCCAAGCCACCAGCTCCGGCTCCTGCACAGCAGGGAGCGGGGTTTTGACTCCAGTGGCATAGCCTCTCCTCCTCAGCTGGCCCCTCTCAGCACAGGAGGCCAGCTGACCCTGTATGCCCACAGGTGGTCAGCCATAACAGGGGATACCTGGGTTCTCAGCATAGTCCAGAAGGGCTATTTGCTCCACTTCAACCAGTTACCCCCTCCTATTTTCCAGGGGAGCCTCCAAGACTCCCTCTGCACAGGAACTTACTCCTTCAGGAGTTGACAAGTCTTATAAAGGAACAGGCGGTGGAACCAGTGCCCCACCACCTGAGTGGGCAAAGGTTCTATTCCAGGTACTTTCTAGTACCAAAAAGGACAGGAGGCCTCAGGCCCATCCTCGACTTGTGAAATCTCAACAAGTTCCTGGTAAAGGAAAAGTTCAAGATGCTTACCCTTGGAATACTGCTGCCCTACCTCCAGCAGGGAGATTGGCTATGCTCCTTAGACCTAAAGGATGCTTATACTCACATCCTCATTCATCCAGACCAGGGCCGGATTTACGTATACGCCATGTACGCCATGGCGTAGGGCCCACAGCCGGCAGCCTGCGGGCTTAACACAGACGCGAGGAGACGCTCTCCTTTCGCGTCTCTCGCAGCCTGCAGCCTGCAGCGAGGGAGGGAGGGAGAGAGACCCGACCCGACCCGACCGGACCGGACCGCTTCAGCTTGTAGACGGGGCCCCCGCGGCAGCAGAGGGGGCCCCGCGGCGGCAGCCACCAGGTTTTTTTTTTTAAATTAAATTTTACTTTAGGCCGGGGGGGGTAGGACTGGTAATGGGCTATGGGGGGGGTAGGACTGGTAATGGGCTATTGGGGGGGCTGGGGCTGGAAATGGACTGGGGGGGGGTAGGGCTGGTAATGGGCTATTGGGGGGCTGGGGCTGGAAATGGGCTGGGCTGGGGGGGGTTAAGGCTAGAGGTGGGCTGATGGGGTTAGGACTGGTAATGGACTGTGGGCTGTTGGGGGGGCTTAGAACTGGCAATGGGCTTTGGGGGGGGTTAAGACTGGTAATGGGCTGTGGGATGATGGGGGCTGTCTGGTAATGGGCTATGGGGGGGGCTAGGACTGGAAATGGGTTGGGGGGTTAAGACTGGAGGTGGGCTGATGGGGTTAGGACTGGTAATGGGCTGTTGGGGGGGGGGTTAGAACTGGTAATGGGCTTTGGGGGGGTTAAGACTGGTAATGGGCTGTGGGCTGATGGGGGTTGTCTGGTAATGGGCTATGGGGGGCTAGGACTGGAAATGGGCTGGGGGGTTAAAACTGGAGGTGGGATGATGGGGTTAGGACTGGTAATGGGCTGTGGGCTGATGGGGGGGGGGGTAGGACTGGCAATGGGCTATGGGGGGCTGACTGGAAATGGGTTGATGGGGTTAGGACTGGAAGTGGGCTGATGGGGGGTTAGGACTGGTAATGGGTTATAGGGGGGGCTTAAACTGAAAATGGGGTGATGGGGGGTTAAGGACTGAAAATGGGGTGATGGGGGGTTAAGGACTGTAAGTGGGGTGATGGGGGGGCTAGGACTGGTATTGGGTTGGGGGGTTGCTAGGACTGGAAATGGGCTGATGGATGGCTAGGACTGGAAATGGGCTGATGCAGGGACTAGAAGGGAATGGATGCTGGGTGAGGCTGGAACTAGAAGGGAGCTGATGTTGGGGGAGGATTAGAATGGGATGGGGCTGGAAGAGTAAAATGGAGAAGGGAAAAATATTTTGTGTGGGAGGGATAAAAAATCTACAATTGGCCGGGTATTGGGAGAGTAAGTGGGGATTGAGGATGGAGGGGTAAAATTTGAGTGGATGAAATAGGAATGAGGAAAGAGCAAAAGGAGAAAGATTAGTATGTTAAAGCAGATGTAGAGAGAGAATGGAAAAAAATCTAGAAGAGAGAAGAAAGGACAAATGGACAGCAGACGATGGAGAGTTAGCAGAAGACACGAAGAAACCAGAAGAAAGTGGCTGGAGCAATTGCAGCTGAAAAAAATGCACAAAAGGTAGAAAAATATCTCTTTATTTTGAATTTATTAATTGGAATATGTCAGCTCTGGTAAATGTGCATCATTAACATCTGCGCTTTGTTTAGTACAAGAGCAAATTAATGTATAGTTTTATTTCTACAGTGTTGTACATTCCAAGTTTGGCTTTTGGGATTCCCAGTTTAATTATTGTCTTCCTATTTCTAAATTGTGATTACTTGTTTGGTGATGGTCTATGTTCTGCATGTGTAACTGAGCTGAGGTGTTCTGTTTATATAATTCCTATTTGACATTGCCACTTGTTCTCTTTCCCCAGTAGGTCATGTATTGTTGTTCTCTGAAATGTATTGGTTTAATATTTGCAGTGTTGCCTTTTGATTGGTAGAGTATGGTGCTTTGTGAGTCCTGGTAGTGCTGTTAGGATACGGCGGGTTTACTATGGGCAGTGTTTGTAGTAGTTCCTAATGTGTCTGGCAGTTGGCACTGGATTATAGTAATGTAGAAATCTTTTAGTCTTTCTTTATCCATACACTCATTAAGAGGCACGTTTACTAAAAGTTAGTATATGGTAACATTATGCAAATATTTATGCAAATGAGGCCCCTTATGCAAATGAGGTCCGCACCCCCCTTGGGCCGCCCCTGCTGGGGGCCCACAATTTTTGTTGGCGTAGGGCCTCACTCAAGGTAAATCCGGCCCTGATCCAGACCACAGACAATATCTCAGATTTGTAGTGGGAGGAAATCTCTTTCAGTACAGAGTACTTCCATTTGGCCTAACCTCCGCACCCAGGGTTTTCACCAAATGCCTGGCAGTGGTAGCGGCCTATTTGTCTTTCCATACCTGGATGACTGGCTCATCAGGGGTCAGTCTCCACAGGAAACCAGGCAGGCCACCCTCCGCACTGTCTCCCTTCTACAGCATCTGGGGTTTGTCATAAACTTCGCAAAGTCCACTTTGCACCCCTCACAGAACACAGAGTTCATAGGAGCAAGGCTGGATACCCTTCAGGCAAAGGCTTATCTGTCTGTGGACAGGGCCCACAGACTGATGGACTTGGCCAGACAGTTCCACAGCAATTATCTGGTTTCCGCCTGGCAATTCCTGAAACTGTTAGGCCACATGGCATCCACGGTCCATTTTACTCCAAATGCCCGTCTGCACATGAGGCCTGCTCAGTGGGGCCTCAGAACTCAGTGGCTGCAAGCCACAGAACACTTGAGAGACAAAGTAAGGGTGTCCAAACTGCTGGCGGCCTCCCTGCAATGGTGGCTGCATCTCCCGAATCTAGTGCGAGGAGTGCCTTTTCAGCCACCGCCACAAACACAAGTGCTGACAACTGATGCTTCCCTTCAAGGTTGGGGTGCACATTGCCAGGGAGCATGCACCCAAGGCCTCTGGTCTCCTTGGGAGGCCGCACAGCAGATCAACCTCTTGGAGCTGAGAGCTATCCGTTTGGCTCTCCAACCTTTCTCTCATGCCCTCTCTCACCAGTCTGTTCTGGTTCAGACAGACAATCAAGTCGCCATGTTCTATGTGAACAAACAAGGAGGCACAGGGTCCCGACTTCTGTGTCAGGAGGCTCAAGCCCTGTGCTCATGGGCAGTCAAACAGGGCATGCTTCTCAAGGCAGTTTATCTACCCGGCCAAGAGAATTGCCTGGCAGACAGGATGAGCAGGATTCTGCAGCCACACAAATGGCAGTTGAATCCTCTGGTGGTCCAGCGGATCTTCCTAAGGTGGGGTCTTCCAATCATCGATCTCTTTGCCAGTCCACTCAACCGTCAACTACCTAGGTTCTGCTCCAGACAACCACATCCTCTGAGAATAGCAGCAGATGCGTTTCTAATCTCTTGGTCTACGAGCCTACTGTATGCGTTTCCTCCCACGCCTCTAGAGGCCCGGACCCTTTTCAAGGTGCTTCGGGTCAAGGCCTCGGTGATTCTGGTAGCCCCCAGATGGCCGAGGCAACCGTGGTTTCCACTCCTTCTGCAGTTGGCTGTGGACACTCCACTCCCTCTGGGGGTGCAACCCGATCTCCTATCTCAGGATCAGGGATCTCTCTTGCACCTCAACCTCCAGTCCCTAAATTTAATGGCCTGGATGCTGAAAGGGTAGTTCTAGCTCCCTTACTGCTACCTAAGGAAGTGGAGGAGGTGGTCTTGGCCTCTAGGAGACACTCCATTAGCAAATCTTATGCTCTCAAGTGGCATAGGTTCTCCACCTGGTGTGCTCAGCACAAGGAGGATCCTTTTTCGTGCCTGTTGCCAGTGGTGCTGCAATACTTGCTTCACCTGTCCAACCTGGGCCTTAAATCCAACTCTGTTCGGGTCCACCTCAGTGCTCTGTCAGCGCACCACTCACCGGTGGAAGGTCAGTCTCTGTCAAGCCACCCTTTAGTGGCCCACTTCCTCAGAGGCCTCTTTTTGCTCAAGCCTCCGATTCGTCCACCTGCACCTGAGTGGAATTTGAATGTGGTCTTGCAAAAACTTACTTGTCCACCTTTTGAGCCTATGGCTACTTGTCCTTTACACTTTCTTTCCTGGAAGGTGTTGTTTTTGGTAGCTCTTACCTCAGCCAGGCGAGTCAGTGAGCTACAAGCTCTGGTCTCAGAGGCACCATACACAAGGTTCTATAGGAACAGGGTGGTCTTACGGACTCACCCAAAGTTCTTTCCAAAGGTTGTCTCCTCCTTCCATCTCAATCAGGAGGTGGTTCTTCTGACTTTCTTTCCCAGGCCACATGCCAGCCGGGCTGAAATGGTCTTGCATACCCTGGACTGTAGGAGGGCGTTGTCTTTCTACATTGACCATACGCAGGGGCATCGAAGGGCTGTTCAGCTCTTCGTATCTTTTGACCCTAATAAGCTGGGGTTACCTGTCTCCAAGCATACCTTGTCTATCTGGGTGGCAGACTATCGCCTGGGCGTACAGGGCAGCCGGCCTCTCCTTGCAGGGTCGAGTCACGGCCCACCGTGTCAGGGCGAAGGCTGCATCAGTAGCTCATCTCCACTCTGTTCCGTTGGCAGATATCTGCCGGGCCGCTACTTGGTCTTCAAGCCAGACTTTTGTGGCCCATTACTGCCTCGAGAGGGAGTCCCGCAGGGACAGTGCTTTCAGACAGGCGGTACTCCGTAATCTCTTTGAGGTTTAGGCAACTCCTCCCTCTGGCCCCGGTGTTGGGCTACTGTTCGGGGGCGTTCTCAGAGAAGATTCTTATCACACATGCTGAGGCTGTAGAGGGAGCTTATTTTTTCAGCTTTGGGTTCTCGGTAGCCTAGAGCTGGGGAGTCCCATATGTGAGGACTGACTTCCTGCTTGGTCTTGGAGAAAGAGTAGTTACTCACCTGTAATAGGTGTTCTCCAGGAGCAGTAGGAATCAGTCCTCACAACCTTCCCTCCTCCCCTAGGAGTTGCAGTCATATAATTCATTTTTGTTTTTTTGCTGTCTTTTAGCTATGTCATCAGACTGAGCAAGATGGCACCCTTGGGCGGGAAGGGGACTGCGCATGCATGCTGCATTCCCAAAGGCTTTCTTTGAAAGCTGGGGAAATGCTCCGCATGGGGCTCCGTCGACGCTGACGTCACCCATATGTGAGGACTGATTCCTGCTGCTCCTGGAGAACACCTGTTACAGGTGAGTAACTACTCTTTCTCTGCAGGGTGGCCACAATGGACCCACTGAAGGTACGGCGAATGGCACTATGGAAGGGAGCCCTGGATCTTAAAACATTTGTGTACAAAACGTGACTAGCAGCGTCTCCGGGAAAAATGAAATGGTGCCCGGTAGTGCCACGAGTGATGAGGAACCAGCCTCCCCAAAGAATATCGAAAAGGAACAAGGGGGAGAAATTTATTTATTTATATTTCTTATATACCGCTCTATTAATCAGTGCGGTTTACAGTTGAACAGAACATACTACAATGTAACAGGTCACATTGAGTTTACATTTAACAGGGGTAGTAAACATGGAAGAAACCGGGGGAACTATATACAAATTATAAATACTCTTACAAAGGACATATAAGGATCTTTTTTTTTTTTTTTAACTCTGTTTATTAAACACATATCAATACCAAACAGAACATACGAACAGTATACAAGGATAACATCTCGAGCGGGGGTTGAATCATATCCCCCACTCCAGAATAACTCGACAGATCATGCATCAGAAGGATACAGCAAAGTTTACATTTAATCCCCCCCTTCCCTCCCCCCACCCCCTCCCGCCCCCCACCCTTCCTCAGTGTAGTGGAGGAGTAGCCTAGTGGTTGGGACAAGGTACTTCAGGCCGGAAGGTCGGGGGTTCAAATCCCACTAGAGGACAGCAACCTTGGGCTGGAAGGACTGGGGTTTCTAGTCCCACAGGTGCTCCTTGTGGTCTTGGGCAAGCCACTTAACCCTCCATAGCCCATGTTCCCTGTAAAATAGTTATCTCCAAGTTATAATGCCCTGTTCAATGTAATTTCAGTTTGTTCAATGTAAACCGCACTGATGCAGAATAGCGCGGTATATAAGAGAATATAAATAAATAAATAAATAAATAAATACCCCAGGGGACATACACCTAAGCTACCAGATCACCTTCTACTATAGTTCCATGTCACTCCATGGCCTCCTACATACTGTCTACCCCTCAACCCAACCGAAGCACCTCGTTCCGGGCGAGGGGACCCAGAGTCTGAATATATGGTTCCCACATCAACCAGAACGAGGTCCAATGGCGGGCACTGCCCCTAGCGCCCCGCCTTTCCATAAGCATCAGTTGGTGGAAACTATTTCGCCACTCCCAAAATGTAGGGCTCGATTCCTCCCTCCACCGGTGAAGTATTGGGCCCTTACCCACCAGACATGCCTTCCTAACTAGCAAACGCTCCCACCTTCCCTTCGGGTGGAGTGGCCCAAGCAGGTCTAACACCACAAGTAATGCCGTCCAGTCAATCCGCTGCTGGATGACCCTACTCATATACTCAGCAATCCTCCGCCAATACTGGCGAATCCTCTGACACCTCCACCACATATGTCCCAGGTCAGCCAGGGGACAAGAGCATTTTGGATAGCCCCCCTCATCCGTAATACGACACCGTAGTGCTCGTCTCGGAGAGATATGCGCTCGTATTAGGCATTTGAACTGTACTTCTTGCCAGCGGGACCCCTCCACCAACCCCTTGATTCTACCCAAGGCACGATAGAGCGTCCCCGGGGGGGACCCCCAAACACAGCTCCCGAGCCCACAAGTCCTCCTCCATTCCATACTCCGGCAGGCTCCCATAACTGTCTATACACTTCTTTAAATTAGCAATTGTGGGTGGAATCTCCTCTCCCAATGCAAAAAACTCCAGTATCTGCGCAGCTCTTTCTGCCCGCAAAGCAGTCTGTGGGAGAGAGGCTATATAATGGTATAGTTGGGCATAGGCAAAAAAGTGTCGTCGAGCCACCCCATACTCCTTCCCCAAATTCTCAAGAGACCTGCACTTCCCCGTGGAGTCAATCACATGTCCAATGTTCCGTATGCCTAATCTCCTCCATTCCCAAAACACCTGTGTTTCCGACCCCGGAGTAAACTGATGATTCCCCTGAATGGGCAGCCAGCTCGACACCTCTGGGGGCTTCCTCCAGATGCCATTTAAGTGCTGCCACGTCTGTCTCGCCGGGAGGATCAGCGCGCTACTCACCACTCCCCCAGGGAGAGACCTACGGTCCAGGTGCAGCACCGCCAACAAGGACATCGGGGCTACAAACGCCTCTTCCAACGCCCGAGGGGTATACACTTCTGTATTCCCCAACCAGTCACCTATATGCCGTGCTTGGCAAGCTAGGGCATAGTTCTTTAAATCTGGAAGTCCTATCCCCCCTCGTTCCCATCCCCCTCTCAACCTATGCAGGGGTATACGGGTTTTAGTTCCTCTCCAAAGAAACCTCCGAATCTCTCGGTCCATGGAATTTAAGTCCTGCTTCAAGATCCACACCGGAAGAGTCTGAAACCAGTAAGGCACCCGCGGTAAGATCACCATCTTTAATGCCGCCACCCGGCCCAACAGCGACAGAGGCAACGGAGCCCATGCCAAAAGCTGCGAGCGGGTTTGGGCCAAAACCCGTTCCAAATTCTTTCTATACAGCTCTCGCGGTTCTCTGGTCAAAAGCACCCCTAAGTACACAAATGAGTCCCCCGACCACCTAAGTGGGAACCTCCCCTGCCACTGTCCCCTCAGCGTCCCCGCCACGTCTAGGGCCTCCGACTTATCCATGTTAATGCAAAGCCCGGCAAAACTGCCGAACCGGGAAAATTCTTCTAATAAACTGGGCAACGACGCCTGGGGAGACGACAAGTGCACCAATATATCATCGGCAAGTGCAGCCATCTTAAAGGTATGCGACCCTATATCTATCCCTTGTATATCTCTAGAGGCCTCTATCCTCCGCACCAGCGGGTCCAAGGACAGCACAAAAAGCAGGGGAGACAGCGGGCAGCCTTGCCGCGTCCCCCTCTCCAACGGAAAGCCCGCCGACAACACCCCATTACACAGCACTCTCGCCGAGGGCTCCGTGTAGAGGAGCTCTACCATGCTACAGAAGGACCAACCAAGTCCGTATAGAGGCAACAAATATTTTAGGTAGGACCAGCTCACCTGATCGAACGCCTTCTCAGCGTCAAAACTTACCAGCAGGGATTGCAATTTCCTGTCCCGCACCCACTCCATCGAGGCCACGATTTTACGCAAATTCCGCGCAGCATAGCGGCCCTGCACAAACCCCACCTGAGAAGCGTGCACCAACTCTCCAAGCACCAGGGCCAAGCGATCTGCTAGTACCTTGGCCAAAATTTTGACATCAAAGTTTAATAGGGAGATAGGCCAGTAAGACGCCGCCTGTGTACCGTCCTTCCCTGTTTTGGGGATCAGTATAACGTGCGCATGGTTCTCCCCTCGCTCAAAGCCTCCTTGCGCCACTCTCCTATGGTACACTGCCATCAGGGGCGCAGACAGCTCTGTCCTCAACAACTTATAGAATTCCGCCCCGAATCCATCCGGGCCCGGCGCCTTGCAACAGCTCGCCCTCTGAATAACCCGTTGTACCTCCTCCGACGAAACTGGCGCATCCAGTTGTGCCCGCTGAGCTGCTGTCAGCTGGGGCAGCTGCACATCTCATAAGTTTTCTTCCATAATATTCTAAGATCCCTCCCTCCTCGCATACAGTTTTTGAAAGAACACCCTGAATACCTCCGCAATCGCCTTGCTATCCTGATGCAGCGTCCCCCTGTCATCCCGCAGCGCTCCCACCAAGCCCGATCCCCTGCTACCCTTAAGACATCTTGCCAATAGCTTACCCGGTCTATCCCCATATCTATATAATTGGTATTTATAAAATAAAAAGGATTTCTTGGCTCGTTGATGCAGCAGCTCATTAAGAGCCGTCTGGAGCTCCCACAACTTTTTCCTCCTCACTACCCCCGGGTATTGCGCTTGCTTACGTCTCTCTTTACGCACTTGCTGCTCCAGCCGCACTATTTGTTGCGTCTGCATCTTCCTTTTCCTTCCCACATATCCCATGATCTCTCCCCGCAAGACTACTTTTGCCGCTTCCCAAAAAAGCTCAGGATCGTCTCGGTGCTGGGCATTGTGGGTTGCGAACTCCCGCCACTTCCGCCCAAGAAATATCTGGAAGTCCACCTACCGATACAATTCCATAGGAAACTTCCAGATGCGGGATCGCGTGCTCAGATCCTGCCACACTAGGTCTACCCATACCAGCGCATGATCTGATATCTCCATAGGACCCACTTGCGCATCCTCAACCTGAGCAAAGGATCTCTCCGAAACCAACACGTAATCTATCCGGGCACTCGAGCCATGCGCACGGGACTGGTGCGTGTAATCCCTCTCAAAGGGGTGCAGCAGCCGCCAGGGATCCACCAGCCCCCATCTACGCCTCAGGTGCTGCAGCGATTTGGCAGTTTTCGCCCGTGTTCTGTCCCCCCCACCTCTGGACGTATCCAATTCCGCGTCCAAGACCCCATTAAAGTCTCCCGCTAGGATCAGAGGGACCTCCGGCAACTGCTCCACTCGGGAGCCCAGACTAGCATATAATGCTTCGTCGAGCACATTGGGGCTGTACACGTTGCCCAGTACCCAGGCTTACCCTCCAGTAGTCCATATACAAGCACATATCTCCCGCCCTCGCCCTCGAAAATGCTCTCCTGGACAAATCTAATTCTCTTGTGTATCAAAATGACCATTCCACCTTTCCGCCCCCTCGCTGGGGCCCCCCACACCTGTCCCACCCAATCCCTTTTTAATTTAAGATGTTCCTCAGCAGTCTGGTGGGTTTCCTGTATCATAGCGATATCACATTTCTGTCTCGCCAGGGCCTGGCAACACTTTATATCTCTTGATAGGAGTACCTATCCCACAGACATTCCATGATATAACCCTCAGGTCAGTGGGTTACCATAAGGCACAAAACGCCTGGCAAAAACACCTACCATATTGAAGGACCCCCCCAGCCTGAGGCCCTCTCACTCCGTTGGATGTATGCTCCCCTCCCCCCCGTACTAAGTCCCCTAAAGGTAAGGCTCTCCTCTCCCTCTCCCCCTCCCTTTCCCTCTCTTCCCCCCTCCTTCCCTCCCTCACTCCCTCCCCCCTCCCCCCCTCCCCTCCGCACTCCTTCCCCCTCCAGTTCCCCATCACTACTACCAACCTCCTCGCTCCCTCTTTGTGACTCCAAGATGCGTGTGGTACCCCCCCACTTCCCCCTTGTACCGACTCTAAGAGCCATCCGGGGTCCCCTCCTCCACCCCCCGTCTCACCCCCCAGCAACCTCCCTCACCAAAGTGACCCTTCCCCCTCCCTCTCCTCCTATGCTAGGCAAACCCAAGCAACACAAACTCCCCGCAACACTTTCCCATACCCCAAGGAAAACAGCAAAACAGGCAATACTTAAGACAACCTTAGCAGACCCATTGTCCCCCCTCTCCCCCACATGGTTATTACTGCCCCCTCCTCCCCAATCAAAAGCAGCATGCTCCAAACTTGCTCTTCCGATCCACTCTCCTCGCCTCTCAGCGTTGAGCCTCTGCTGCCGTTGTAGCTGCCCGCCGTATCTCCTCCACGTAAGGCGTCGCCGCTGTTGCTGATTCAAAAGTCCGACGCACCCCCCCATGAGTAAAGATCAAACGGGCGGGGTATTGTACTATAAATTTGATATTATTGTCGATCAATATCTGACACAAGGGTCCATACTCTCGACAACGTTGGCCCAGGGCTGCCGAGTAATCCTGAACTATACGCAGCGTAACATTGTCCTTGCGAACTGCTCCTTTCTTCCTCACTGCCCGCAACACCGCCTCCTTTTGCGGGAATCGCAGGAACCGTGCCAGAACCACTCTGGGATGGCCGTCACTTACTCTCCTAGGTCCAACCCGGTGCGCTCTCTCTATTTGCACTAGAGAGCCTTCCGGATCGTCCACTAGTATTTGTTTCACCAGGTCTTCCAGGTAGAGTTTTAAGTCCTTGTCCTCTATGGCATCTGGAATCCCCAAGAATCTCAAGTTATTACGGCGAGACCTGTTCTCAAGGTCGTCTAGCTTGGCCTCTTGCCCCTGGAGCAGCTTTTTCACATGAGTCATCTCCTGTTGCAGCTCCAGCACATGTTCCTCTGTCTGCTCTATCCGGTGCTCCGCTTCCTGCATTTGGCTCCACATGGACTCCACCGAGGATTGAAGAAGATCCATTCTGCCCCGCAGGTCCTCAAATTGCGCAGACAACGCCCCCACCACCGCTAGGGAGATTTCATCCGCCAGCTCCGCTTTGGCCCCCACTTTCGGCGGCGAGGATTGCTCCGCCACTTTATGTGGCATGGGTAGCTTCTCTTTCTCTCCTCGGCGGCCCCCCTTCGCCGCCATTGCCATACCTGCTTCTTCCTTCAGGGGTCTCCGCTCTGCCACTTCTAGAACTTATTTCTGTGTCACCGACTCCTCCACTTCTTGTGCGCGCCGCGCTGTCTCCGCGTGAGGACAAGGCCGTCGCAGGTTTCTCTATCTCACCTCAGTCTCCCACGTGCCTGACAGGGCGTATTCTGGGCTAGCCTGCCCGGGAGGAGCTCTAGGGGCCAGCGAAGGGGGCAGAAAGAAAAAAAAAAGAAAACAGCCAGGAGTACCCACTGCCACCGCTTACAATATATGGCAGTTAGAGCAGACTTTATTGGGCAGGGTACCCGAGGCCTCCAGGCTCTGCGGTTCTCCTCTGGCCTGATATACCTGTGAGGTGGTGTTATCCTGCTGGAGCACTGCTAACCCGCAAGGCCCGGGCTTCTGCAGCTCAGCCCCCCAGCCACTCGACCGTTCCGAAGGCCCCAGGGGTCCAGCTCACACGCCTCCCTGATTCAGCAGGTCTTCGGCACGTACATAGGCCAGACGAGGGCTCTAAGCCTCCCCTCAGGGATCTGGGGTCCACCGTCCTCCAGGAGCAAACTGTTGCTGGGGGGGGGGGGGGGTCAGGGAGCGAGGATCGGGGAGCCACCCGCCGCCGCAGAAGGTGGCCCCAATCTTTAGCTTCGGCTCTTTTCTGGCCGGCTCACCTCCCCATGTGTCACGCTGTTCGGGCCAGGCGTCCTCACCTCCGGCCGCCCAAGTCCAGGGCCGACTCAGCAAATCAGCGGGGGAAAGCGGAGCGGGGGCTCGGGATCTTCTCTCCACTAAGCAGTCCGGTCGGGTGAGCAGGGGGGAGGTCCAGAGCCCCGAGTACGGCTCTTGTTATGGCATTTTACCCCTCCGGGGGAGCGAGGGGGCCCAGAGCTCAAGCAGCGTGCGACTGCTCGCGCTCACCGCATCACCGGAAGTCTATAAGGATCTTTAAACAGAGGCATATGCTCATGGATCAGGGAGAGAAGGTAGGGGAAAGCTGATTAATCATTATCTGCGGGAGGCTGATCTATGGGATGGGCTAGGTAGGAAGGCAAGGTGATGGCTGAGTGCTTTCCGGAATTGGTATCAGGGTAATGTTGTAGGAACAGGTGGTGTATGAGAGCTTTTCTGAATAACGCTAGGTTCGAGATGGCTCAGATTTCAGCTGGGAGGGCATTCCAGGCCATAAGTGCGAAAATGGAGAAGGCTCTACTGGCTGTTGTCTTTGTACATTTTATCAACAACTTAGAGACTTCAAGTGTATTCATCAATGTAGATCTCCTGGTTCTGTTGACTGGTGTGCTGTGGAGAAGTTTACTGATGGGCGTGGGGAGCTGGTTCTTGAGGGCTTTGAATGTCAGGACTAGAGTCTTGTAATGGATTCTAGCCTGCAGCGGTAGCCAGTGTAGGTTCTTCAGGACTGGTGTTATGTGGTCTGACCTTGAAAGTCCTACCAGTACCCTCGCAGCTGAGTTCATGGCAAGTCTGAGAGGGCTTAGAATCGACTGTGGAAGTCCATGTAGGATGATGTTAGCAAAGTCGAGATGTGGGATAACTAAGGCTTGGAAGATTGATCGGTAGTCAGAGAAGTCAAGTAGTGGGCGGAGATGACGTAGTGTTCGGATCTTATGATATATTGCTTTTGTGGTGTTTTTGACATGTGCTGATATGTCTAGCCGCTGGTCAAGAGTAATGCCTAGATAGCGAATTGTGGGTTTGGCCTTCAGTTCAGTATTGTTGACTTGTAGTGAGGGAGGTGGCGTGAACTTCTGGTTTCTCGTGACGAATAGAACGTCCTTTTTACTGTGGTTAATTTGTAGATTTTGAGAGAGGAGCCAATCTGCTACCGCTTCAAAGCATCTTAATATTGGGGAGAAGTCAGATTGATCAATCTTGAAAGGTGTGTAAATGAGGATGTCATCTGCATAGGCAAGGCATTGGACATTGAAGGAACGGATTAAAGCACAGATGGGCTGCATGTAGATGTTAAACATCAATGATGTTCTGAGAGGAGCATTAAAAGACTGGTTTGGAGCCATAAGACAAGACCTTGTGGCATTTAAAACTGAGGTGCAAACGTGGCTGGAAGAGCTGCAGACGGACGTGCGGGAAGTAAGACAGCAGCTCGAGGAGGTGGAGAACAAACTTGAGGGACATGAGGGAGAGATACAGGCCATACAAGCAAAAATGGACAGCATGGAGGGTGCACAGGAGAACTTATGGTCCAAACTGGAGGATCTAGAAAACAGAGCAGGGTGAAGAATATTTGGATTGTAAAACCTTGGTGGAACAGCTCTGTGCAAGTATTCTGCAAGAAGCAGGGTTGGAAGCGACCGGTTACTGCCTCAAACTGGATCGCGCACTTAGAGCGCTGAGCCCTAAATGGGATGGACTTATAAGAGACATTGTAGCTTACTTCCATGAATACTCTACAAAAGCAGCAGTGATGGCAGCTGCTAGGAAAGTAAACAAGCTTCAATGGAAGAATTATTCCATAGAGATCTATGCAGACCTGTCTTCTATAACAATGAGAAAGAGACAAGAGTTTTCGCTGATCACCAAGCGGCTAAGAAAGGGACAGATGAAATATAAATTGTTGTTTCCCTTCGGCCTACAGTTTACCATCGCTGGAGTGACTACATATACAAAATCCACAGAAGATGCAACTAAAGCAGTGAGGGAGGCGGGCTGGGCTGACATACCAGATGCTAGCCAAGCCCCAATTACAAAAACCTTGAGATTACAAAGAGGTGAAGGTGGCTGGCAGCGAGTACCTCAGGGCGATCGTTGGCTACGCCGTCAGAGGAAGAAGAATACACCACAGCAAGAAGATAGAGGATGAAAGAGACATTGGGGGAAAAAAAAGGTTTGGACTGGCGACTGGCAGGGAAACTATTTGTATATCAGGGGTACTATAGAGATATTGTCACACATTATTAATGACACCTTTATGTAAATAATTACCCACTAGGGTTCTTATTACTCTATTACACCAGTGTAAATAGTTATCCCACTGTTATCCAAGTTTTGCTGTCCTGTTAATTGTAAACTCAGACCTGTTATCCGGTTCTGATAATTTTGTTCCATGTAAACTGCACTGATGCCGAATAGTGCGGTATAGAAGAGATTGTAAATAAATAAATACATAAAAATAAATATTGGAGTGCAATGTATATAAAAAAAATTAATGATGAGTAAAGTAAGAAATAAGGCAAGAGGGGGATAGAGCTTTATGTATACTTTTTTTCCTTTTTGGATGCCAGTTAATTACTCATGTCTCTATGGAGAGGAGAGGATGGAAGAGAAGAAGGTGAGGGGATGGGGGGGAGGGAGGGAGGGATAAAGGGAAAGGGAAGGTAATGGATCTCGGCCCAACAGCAAAAGTATGCATAGCTAATGCTAAGGGTGTAAAATGGCTAAAATACGTGTAGTGACCATGAATGTATACGGTTTAAACTCCCTTATAAAGTGGCAAAGAATGTATAAAGAAATAAATTTACTTAAAGGTGATGTTACATTCATCCAAGAAACCCATTTGAGAAAACGCGATGAATGGAGGGTAGCACATGGGAAATATCAGTCCCAATGATTCGCATCCAACTGGATAGAGCAAAAGAAAGGGGGCATGGGAATTCTAGTATCTACGCAACTTCCCCACAAGGTGATTGCTGTACAGAATGACCAGTACCCTTTTTTTTAAAATAATGTATCAGGAGCAAATTTATGGTAAATATATACAGGCCCAACACTGCACAAGGTGCCTTCTATGAAACATTGACTCCCGTAGTCTCTCAGTTTGCTGAAGGTCATTTGATTGTAGGAGGGGACTTCAATTTGGCAGTCAACTCAAAGGAAAGGAGAAGAGGATGGACACTTAATGAGTCCCTATTGGACAGTGCTGAGATTGTCTATCAAGTGCAACGCACGATAACAGCATACCTAGAGATAAATGATGTGGAAGGCTGTAAAATAGAAACCTTATGGGAATGCCTTAAGGCAGTAGTATGGGGAAATTTAATAGGAACCCATATCAAGAAAGCAAAGGAGGAGAAAAAAGAAGGGTTGTGCAATAAGATAAGGGAATGGGAGAAACTTCATAAGCAAGGTAGATTGAATGAGAGAGCAGTACAAGAGCTGACAGCTATGAGACACAAGGTAGGAGATTTGGAAATGACAGAAATCAAATTCGCTCAAGATAAACTGAAACAGCAGTATTTTGAATTGGATAATAAGCTGAGTCAATTGTTGGCCCACAAACTTCAACAACACCAGACGAGGAATTTTATAACTAAAATACGAGATGCTCAGGAGCGGGAAGTATGGAAATTGGAGGAAATACAGGCAAGGGTGGTGAAATTTTATACAGACCTATACACTACAGAACAAACCGCCCCAGTGGAGAGGATTAAAAAGTACCTACAACAGATGCACCTGCCTAGCTTTCTAAGAATGAAACAGAGGAAATATCCAAACCTATATTGGTGCAGGAAATAGTTGAAGTTATAAAATCCCTGCCTCCGCATAAAGCCCATGGTATGGATGGGTTCACAAATAAATTCTATAAAGTGTTCAGCTCCATATTAGCTGAGCCATTAGCACGCCTTTATAATTCATTTAAAGAGGGAACAAAACTCCTGGAGTCGATGCAGACAGTGAGAGTCACCATCCTACCAAAAGAAGACAAAGACCCTAATTTGTTTGGGTCATATAGACCCATATCGCTACTGGGCACCGATTTCAAAATATTTACTAAGATCTTGGCCAATAGGTTATTACCATATATACCCAAATTAATCCTTCAAAATCAGTCCGGTTTTGTACCAGGGCGTCAAAATTCTGATAATATAAGGAAAGTATTAAATGTGATGTGGAAAGAAGAGGAGGAAAGGGAGCAGGCGCTACTCCTAGTGATAGATGCTGAAAAAGATTTTGATCATGTATCCTGGCCCTTTTTATTTCAGTTGATGGAGGGGGTGGGGATAGGGGGAAATTACCTGAATTGGATTAAGGCTATATATAACCAACCCCTGGCTAAACTACGAATCAATGGGGAATATACTGAGGCTTTTAAATTATCCAAGGGTACATGCCAGGGGTGTCCCCTCTCTCCACTACTTTTCGTTCTTTCCATGGAGCAATTGTCCCAACAGGTGCGAGAGTGTTGAGAGATTCGAGGGATAGCATGGAATCACCTAGAGAGCAAAGTCTCCTTATTTGCGGATGATTTGCTGTTTATGCTTACAACTCCGCTGGAGTCATTAGGAGCCTTAATGGGTGAACTGTTGGAATATGGGGAGATTTTAGGTTTTAAAATGAATGCTACGAAATCAGAAATATTAAACATCTCAGTCCCAACAGATCTATAAGTACAGCTTAAAAATAAATTTCCCTTCCGGTGGGCCAAACAGAGCATTAAATATTTGGGGGTACATTCAACACCGAATTTGGCAGATCTATTTGAGGAGAACTTTCTTCCGCTGGAGAAATTAATAAGGTAGGAATTGGAAGAGTGGGGGAGTAAAGAATTGTCTTGGATGGGAAGGATAGCCGCAATTAAAATGGTAACATTGCCAAAATTGCTGTACCTTTTCACTATGCTCCCTATAAAAGTGCCAAATAACTATATAGTGCAGCTACAAAGGATTATAATGCGTTTTATAGGGGGAGGGAAAACCACAAGGGTGTCCTGGAGGATTCTTACAAGAAGGAGAGAGCAGGGAGGTATGGCAATCCCAGACCTGTCTAGATATTTGGAGGCGGCCCAGCTACAAGCAACTATGGATTGGGGGGGGGGGGCACAGGAGACAAAGGAATGGGTCCACATGGAAACAGTTGGCCTGAGAGGAGCCTCGCTGGGAGAGATTATATAGGTTCCAAAGGTCAGCAGAACTCAATATAAGGGAAACAATCCATATGTCAATTTGACTTTGACGACATGGTACAAATGGAGGAGCATGTGGTTGGGAAAGAGTGGGATCTCCCGGTTGATCCCTATTAGGGGGAACCCAGATTTCCCACCGGCCCTAGGGAAAAATGGTTTTGAGAGATGGGAGAGGAATGGTTTGATAAGGCTAGGACAATTTCTAAAAGGGAAAAAGATGAAGACTTTTGGGACATTGATTAAGGAATTTCAGCTAGAGGATAAGGACCTATATCGATATAATCAGATAAACCAGTACAGCATAGGATCCTGCCAGAACTGAGCGGGGATCCCACACCTGTAGAAATCCTGTTTTGATAGGGCAAAGAAAGGGGTTGTTGGCAAAATTTTACAACATGATGGCAAAGGGAAGTACCAAGACAATGTTCCAATGCCGCTGGGAGGTGGATATCGGGGTGGTATGGGAAGACTCTACATGGGAACAGATATATACTATAATAGCCACTATAGAGGCCTACTGGCCACCAACTTAATAGAGAATAATTACACTGGTCAACATTGAAATCGTTACTGACTTTAAAAGGCCTTAATCTGTACTATCATGGTGAGCTGAACACAAATATAACATTAAAAGAATTGTATTGGCTCTCATTCTGAAGATATTGCATGTAGTTCATTTTTGACATTTCACCGTGTAAATGTATCCAGTAGGGCATCAACAACATCCCAAATATGCCGTGAATGATGTAATATTGCATCACATTGCATAATACCAGCATGCACACATCATCCAGAGTTGATTGCATCATTTTCTGATGCAATGCAATACTACTGCCAGACGGCTGCTGAAGCCATCTGACGTCAGCAGTGTACTATACGCAGTTGGAAAGGAAAGTAATCTGGTATTCTGTTCCGATATTGAAAGCCTCATGAATGCCTTAAAGGTCACTCATGACTCACAAGACTGGAGACTATTTATAGATTCTTCGAAACTGAGTCTGAAGGCTGTGCTTTTGAACAATGAAAACTCTTTCATCTATTCCAGTAGCACATGCCGTCCACATGAAAGAGACATACGATAACTTAAAGCATTTACTGACTTCCATTAACTATAACAAGTACAGCTGGCACCTCTATGGTGACTTGAAGGTTGTTGCCCTTTTAATGGGACTGCAGCAGGGATATATAAAATACATGTGTTTCATATGTGAATGGGATAGCCAAGCAAGGGATTGGCACTACTTGCGGAAGGAATGGAATCGCAGACAAAATGTAACAGTTGGAGAGAAGAATATTCAGCACCCAGCTCTGGTTGAGGCTCACAAAATCCTGCTACCACCCCTTCACATCAAACTAGGTTTGATGAAAAACTTCGTGAAGACCATGGACCGCACTTCGCCAGCTTTCCAATACCTGCATGAAAGGTTCCCTCGACTCAGCGAAGCAAAGATTAAAGAGGGGTTTTTGTGGGTCCTCAGATTCGAGAGCTCTTCAAAAATGACCGGTTCAACAACTTGCTGCAGGGTGATGCGAAACAAGCATGGAATGCTTTTCGCCTAGTATCAACAAACTTTCTCGGGAATGTTAGGGCAGAAAACTACAAGAAACTAATAGAAGACATGCTGATGCAGTATCAGAAACTTGGCTGCAATATGTCTCTAAAGATCCATTTCCTGAATTCCCATCTCGATTTCTTTCCTGACAACTGTGGTATGGTTAGTGATGAACGTTTTCACCAGGATATCGCAACGATGGAGCAAAGATACCAGGGAAAATGGTCCACTACAATGCTGGCTGACTACTGCTGGACATTCCCCAGAGAAGCTCCCGAACAGCTGTACAAGAGACAGGCGAAAAAAATCTAAGAAGTAGTCTATGACTTGTTTTTTTTACAGGTATTAACCGAAGGCCTATATTTACTATTGACATGCATTTTGTGATGTAAATATTAATTCTTGTAGATTACAGAAAAACTAGAGCCAACTTTGCAATTTCACTGTCATATTCGTGTTCAGCATATAAAAATTGATAAGAAATGACTATTTTTATTTCAGTAACATGACTTTTGTAGGGATTTGTTGACCAGTGTTATAAAACAATCTACCGATGGCATTTATCTCCCGATAAATTACATTTAATGCACAAACAAGCTGATGATCTTTGTTGGAGACAATGTGGGGAAAGAGGGACCTATATCCATATATGGTGGAATTGCAAAAAAATTAGACTGGTGTGGAACGTGGTCTTTAGGCAAATCAGTGAAATTTTGGGGAAAGAAATAAACCCCCAGCCCGGATTTGCATTGCTGGGCTTGAAACCAACAATATTAAACAAAGCAGAAGGGGGTTTTCTAAACATGGGCTGTGTGGCCCTTAGAATATTAGTGGCAAGGAAATGGAAGAAAACTGAGCCTCCCACCTTAGAAGAATATAGGCCCTCCATGGGGAACATATACTTAATGTGTAAACTAACAGCTATGAAGAATTCTAGATCACAACATTTCTTAAAAACTTGGCAAAATTATATAATGTGGGAAACGCAATATTTAGATACGGGGATAGCAAGAAGCATGGCAGAGATCCATAGGGGGGAGAGGGGGTTTGGAGGAACCTATCATGGAGAGCAACTAAGAATGCTAATAATCCAGTACGTATTTATTATATGTTAATAGTGATATGTGCACATGCTTATATTATGTAAACATACAGAAGGTTATATTTGGTGTAGTTTAAGTTTTGATGTTAGCAGTATTGATGCACAGATTGGGAATGTAAAATTCTTTATAAATTATAAATTTAAAAAAAGGAGGTTAAGTGTCTGAGATTGTTTGATCTATTTGCCTTTATAAAATAGTTGTAAAATAGCTGCCTTTTCAGACATTTTACATAGGTGCCCTTTTATAAGATTACCCCCTATGAGGGTAATTCTATGGCACAGCTAGATTTCTTTGTGTATTTCTGCATGTCAATCATGGTATTTTAGTGGTTTACATACATACTGTAAATGACCACTTACATGCAGAGTTTAGTCAGTCGATATTCTGAAAGTACACGCTGTACACAGATGGGTCGTACTTTCACTGTGAGCATCCAAAGGGGCAGAATTTGTGTACAGCATGGTCAGTGCACAAATTTACGTACATGCATTACATAATAAGATATGTGCTGTCATTTATATGTGCTGGTTAAGCAACTGCGGCTTCATTTATTCATGTTAATGGCCTCTTACACCAGTATTCTATAAAGTCAAATCCACATAGATTTGACAATAAAAAAAGGCATAATTAACATGTGTAAGTCTAGCCACTACTTATAGAATTACCTCCTATGTGTGCAAGCATGTAAAATAAGCTGGCAAATTTGTATATGTATTCTCGTGGAGCAATTTTAGAAGGAAAATATGCGCATGCTTTTCCTCATAAAATTGGTGTAACTTTGATGCATTTCTGCTGCACAAATTGGAATGCCTATTATAAAATTATCGTTTACATTCACAGAGACTTCAGAGTGAGTAATTTTAAATTATAGTGCAATTTGTCTAATAGTAGCTTTGTCTTTTTTTATTATTTCAAGAAACATGGACCTTTAATACCTTGGACCCATCTGAATTTACTGATGTTGCACATATGGGTGCTAATCCCTTTATGCTACTGACTGCAATATATAGCTATGGAGCAAATGGTACATGTTTTATTTTCATTCTCTTTTAACCCTATATTTCTTATTCCAAGCTTGTGTGCTGAATATTCAGGGAGCAATAATCAAACTGCCAAAAAGGGTGAGTATTTTATACCTGTGGGATTTTCAGCAATAGTCAAAATAAAATTACACACTTACTGGTCGATGTTTAAACTCAACCATTGGCATTATTTTTAAATGCTGGCTGCAGTGTTTAAATAAATCTTGTATATTCAGTGCCACTATCTAGACTATGGACAGTGCTGAATATATGTGCAGTGTACCGACTGTCAGACCTATCCAGATAGCAGTGATAGTTATTTGGACAACAGATTTAATATCCAGACAATTTTAAGGCATTGAAAAAGCTGCTATGAAGTTATCTGGATAGTTATCTGAATAGCAGACTGAATATCATCACTACCTGGATAACATGCTCTGCCTATGCACCATCCTGGCACTATCCATATAGTGCCAAGGTGGTCTATAAGGATATTCAGTGGTTCTATATGGACTGTGTCGATCAGTATCCACAGATAGTGCTTCCAATGCCAATATCCTTATAATAGGTGCCGCTATGAAAATATTTATTGTTTATTGTTTATTTCACACTTGTTATACCGCCCCCCATAACATCAGGGCAGTTTACAAAAACAAAATCAATAGCAATTATAGAAGAAGAAAAGAAGGATTACAATAAATGATAGAGCAGTAAGAGAGTAAGGACAGAAGAGTCAAGCAAATAGAGTAATAGGAACAAAATAATTAAGACTCAGGGGGGAAAGGCTAGGGAAAACAGATGAGTCTTAAGGAGGGAGCGGAATTTGGGATATGATTCTTCTGTACGGCTTTGAATATTGACCTGTCAGTTTTGCTTTGATTGCCACAGGTACAAGGTAGCTGTAGCATTTAGGCCTGCTTCTCTGAAGGTTAAAATGAAAGGACAACAACCTATAATTTTAAAAACGCAAGCTGTGGAGGTCATTCTAGAATGCAGGTTGCAGGGCCAATTCCCCCTCCAGCTATCCCTGTATGTCCTGTGCGTCAGGATGGGGAGAGTGGTAGCGGGGGCGGGAATAGGATGGAGCGGGGGCGAGCCAGCCCAGCAGCACTTACAGAACCAATTCAGGTCATGGCCAGTACACCCTGCCGGGCCCATGGGGATGTGCTGCTTATACCACCTCAAAGGTGGTATAAGCAGCACTTTGTGAACGATCAGGCCGGGGAGCCCCTTGCCAGGGCTGGGTGCGTAGGGGTCCCTGCCACCCGATCCAGGCCAGGGCAGGCCAGCTGTAGATCAGGCAGCAGGGATATTGGGGGCCGGAGCCATGGATGTCAGGGACGCTTGTGGGGAGGACATCCCTGCAGGTGGAAGGGGCATGCCGGGCCGTCCACACCCGATTCTGGCAACCACGGGAACATTTTGTTCCCATGGACCAGAATCAGGTCCTAAGATCCCCGTCTTCATCAGGGAGATCCGGACGGCCTGGACGTCCCCCACGTGGAATCAGGCTCTATGTGTCTTGTTTTCCTCTGACATAAACATGCCCTTGGGAATGCCTCCTAACAGTGTTAAAGTTGTCAACTATTTCAATTTCTTCTCCATCAATGATGAACTTATTAATTTTGCCAGTTGTCAGGATCTTTGTCTTCTTTACGTTAAGGTGCAAGCCCATTTTAAGGCTATTTTCCTTGATCTTGAGAAGCAAATGTTTCAGATTGTCTTCGCTTTCAGCCAGTAATGTGGTATCATCAGCACAGCGAAGGTTGTTGATGAGTTTTCCACCAATCTTCACACCTCGATTATCTTCATACAGTCCTGTTTCTCTGATTATTTGTTCTGCATATAAATTAAACAGGCAGAGGGAAAGTAGACAGCCTTGTCAAACACCTTTGCTGATTTTAAACCATTCTGTTTCTCCTTGTTCTGTTAGTTCTCTTGCACAACCTTTACATTGATCAAGAAGCAACAGTTGGATCAGGTGTTCTGGTATACCCATGCTTCTTAATGTGGCCCAGAGTGTTTCATAGTTTACACAGTCAAAAGTCTTGCTGTAGTCAATAAAACGCATATAGATATCCTTTTATTTATTTAGTTATTTTATTTATGATTTTTTTTCTATACCACCCCTTCCCATGATCAAGTGCAGTTTACAATAGAACAAACCAAAATACTTGAAACACAGGGTAACAGTGATACATTATCTACAGGTGTACTATTTACATGAGCAGTATTTACAAATCAGTTATATACAATACTAATAACATTGGAGTGTCCTTGCATTTCTATCATGGTTATTCAGTGATTAGTCAGGAATCTCTGTAGGGAATGGGTATGTGTGTGGTTTGCATCTAGGTTGGGTAGGTTTTGTTGTGGTCGAGTATTTCGTTTTGGTAGTCATTTGTCTTTTCAAGGATCCATCTCACATCTGCAATGATGCCTCTTCTTCGTTGCCCTTTCCTGAATCCTGCTTGCACTTCAGGCAGTTCTTGTTCTAGGTATGGTCGTAATCTCTGCTGAATGATCTTGAATAGAATCTTGCTGGCATGTGGGATCAGAGCGATTGTGCAATAATTTCCCCAGTCAGTCGGATCACCTTTTTTGACATACAAAAGAATCAAATAAAACAAGAGCAATTAAAAAGGAAATAGTAGGAAACAGTATAAAAACTGGGATATTGCCAGGACATGATTATTTATTATTATTATGCTAAGACCATAAGAGTTCATCCACCGTATCATACTAACAAAAAAAAGATGAACTTATGCCCCTTCACCTAAATGTCTTCAAAACTAAACAAATATAATTTTTGTTGGAGCATGTGCCGTGAAAGAAAACTCTTTCTAGTAGCACAATTCTCCTTTTTAATCTTTTTCCTAGGGGACATCATTATTATCCCTTGGTTTGTGGTAAGGGTTTATTCCCTTTTAAAAAAGATTAAAAAGGAGAATTGTGCTACTAGAAAGAGTTTTCTTTCACGGCACATGCTCCAACAAAAATTATATTTGTTTAGTTTTGAAGACATTTAGGTGAAAGGGCATAAGTTTATCTCTTTTGTTAGTAGGACATGATTATTGGCACCCTTATAAACAATTCAAATCAATTTGAACAGAAGAACCACATTCCCATTGCAGTAAAATTAGACGCACCTGTGAACAATTGTCAATACTCAATTCTGGTCGCCATATCTTAAAAAGGATATAGCGTTATTAGAAAAGGTACAGAGAAGAGCCACCAAAATGGTAAAGGGGATGGAAGAATACCCCTATGAAGAGAGGCTAAAAAGGTTAGGGCTCTTCAACCTGTAAAAGAGACGGCTGAGGGGAGATATGATAGAGGTCTATAAATTAATGAATGGAGTGGAACCGGTAAACATAGATCGATTGTTTATGCCATCAAAATATAGAAAGACTAGGAGACATGCAAGACTAGGGAGTGGAGGAGTGGCCTAGTGGTTGGGGCAAGGTACTTCAGGCCGGAAGGTCAGGGGTTCAAATCCCACTAGAGGACAGCAACCTCAGGCCAGAAGGACTGGGGTTTCTAGTCCCACAGGTGCTCCTTGTGGTCTTGGGCAAGCCACTTAACCCTCCATAGCCCATGTTCCCTGTAAAATAGTTATCTCCAAGTTATAATGCCCTGTTCAATGTAATTTCAGTTTGTTCAATGTAAACTGCACTGATGCAGAATAGCGCAGTATATAAGAGAATATAAATAAATGAAGCTTCAGTGTAACCTATTTAAGACTAATAAGAGAAAATATTTTTTCACTCAACGCATAATCAAACTCTGGAATTCGTTACCTGAGGATGTAGTAAAAGCTGTTAGTGTAGCCGGGTTTAAAAAAGATTTGGACAAGTTCTGGAGGAAAGATCCATAAACCATTATTAAAGGGGACCTGGGAAATCCACTGTTTGCCCCAATACAAGCATTGTGGAACCCATGTCTTTTGAGGAAACTGCTAGGTACTTGTGACCTAGATTGGCCACTGTTGGAAACAGGATACTGGGCTTGATGGACCTTGGTCTGACCCAGTATGGCATATCTTATGTTCTTATGACTTGAATCAATGTTCAAAATGGCCATGTTCACTCCCTGTTCCATTTTCACAATGGTGAAGACAAGAGTTGCCTGAGACCATCAGAAAAGCCATTATCATCAAACATCGAACTTCAAAGGGGTACAAGGCCATCTCCAAAGACCCTGGGATTCCTGTGTTTATAGTTCGCAATGTTATTAAGAAGTTTTCTGCTCATGGAACTGTCAAGAACCTTCCAGGACGTGGTGGTAAGAGGAAAATTAATCCAAGAATTCTTTGAAGGATGGTGCGAGCTGTTGGAAAATACTGCGTACAACATCCAAAGAGCTCAAGGCTGACCTGGAGCAATCTGCAGTGATGGTTTCAACCCACACCATAGGCTGTGCACTAAACAAAGAAGTACTTTATGGACGAAGGCCAAGGAGGACTCCACTTCTCAAAGACAAACATAAAAAGGCACACCTGATCTTTGCCCAAACCAACCTTGACAAACAATAAAACCAAACGTGAACTCTTTGGCAATGCAGACCAATGATTCATTTACAGTTGAAGAAATGAAGCTTATACGGAAAAAAAACGCCCTTCCTACAGTTAAATATGGTAGAGGTTCCATATTATTGTGGAATGCTGTTTTACTGCCTCAGGAACTAGATGTCTGGAACGTATTAAAGGAATCATGAAGTCAGAGGACTACCAAGATATTTTGGAGCGAAATGTGCTATCTAGCATCAAAGCTAGGTCTGGATCGAAAGCCATGGGTCCTCCAACAGGACAATGGCCCAAAACATACATCCAAAAATACAAAAGAATGGTTAAAAAGAAAAAATGGACTGTTTTAAACTGGCCAGCAATGAGTCCTGATCTCAATCCAATCAAGAACCTTTGGAAAGAGATGAAATCTGCCATTGATAAAAGGAATCCTGGAAACACTCATGAGCTGGAACAAATCGCAATTGAAGAGTGCAAGAAACTACCAGCAGATAGATGTGCGAAACTTCTAGATGGCTATAAGAAATGTTTGGAGGCCATCATCACTACTAAGGATTGTGCAACCAAATATTAGTGAAGGGTGTCCAGGTCATATTTTTTGTAGAAATTACTACGTCTAAGTTGCACAGACATCTTTTTTGGGGGGTTGTATATATTTGAACATACTATTAAAGTATTATGATGACATACCTACTACAATACAGAGCTAGGCAGCTAGAATACAATGACCTAATCACCAAATGCAAACAGTACCACACCAACACCATTATGAAGGCGGTAAACAAACCTAGAGATCTCTTCAACATAGTGCAGAGACTCATCAGAGACACAACACAGCATGATCACGAACACATAGACCCGCAACTATTTATGGACTCCATAATTGGCAAGCTCAGGAGCCTGGCCATAACCCCCCCCCCCCCTTATCTGGAACAATACAGTGACCACAGAACTCCAAAGAACTTAGGAAGACTTTACCACTCCCTCAGTGCTCCAGATTAAACAAATAATAGACTCCTTGAATACAACAACTTCAACTATGGACCCCTGCCCATTGGCATGGATCAAAGATGCCAAGGATCAGCTAAGCCAGCACATCCAGAAAATAGTGGAACTCTCCCTCCACCAAGGATATATGCCAACCCACCTCATGCAATCCATCATTCGTCCAGTTCTTAAGAATACCACTCTAAATCAAGCAGATCCCAAATCCTACCGCCCAATCTCCAGCCTCCTTTTCCTTGCAAAAATAATCAAAAAATCTGTCCAAAAGCAGCTAAAAGATCACATTGACTTGAATGCACCTATGGACATACACCAACATGGGTTTAAACCTCATCACAATGTTGAAACACTGCTGATCTCCTTATTGAACAACCTAATAAGGGGGATAGACAATATCAAAAAAGGATTCATCCTAATTTTTGTGGACATATCAACTGCCTTCGATACGGTCTCCCACAACAGAATGATACAACGGCTATATGAACTTGGCCTACGCAACAAAACAATAAAATGGTTTGAATCCTATCTCACCAACCGAACACAACAGGTGAAATGTGGTGACAAGAAATCAACACGCTTTAACATGACACAAGGTATACCCCAGGGATCTGCACTGTCCTAATTTTGTGCAAAATCTTTCTGGTGGGCTATTTTATAAAGCCACATTGACGTATTAGATACCTTTTTATAAAATGGGCAAAACATATGTCTATGTGCCTTCCCTGCCTATGCGCTCTGTTATAAAATTATAAGAAGATAAGATATGCCATACTGAGTCAGACCAAGGGTTCATCAAGCCCAGTATCTTGCTTTCAACAGTCGCCTATCCAGGTCACAAGTACCTGTCAGTTTCCCAGAAGATACACAGATTCCATACTGATTATCCAATGGGTAAGCCGTGGATTTCCCCAGTCCTCTTTAATAATGGTTTATGGACTTTTCCTCCAGAAACTTGTCAAACCTCTTTTAAATCCAGCTACACCAACAGATTTTACTACATCCTCTGGTAACAGATTCCAGAGTTTGATTACAGATTAAGTGAAAAAATATTTTCTATGATTAGTCTTAAATCTGATACATTGTAGCTTCATTATGTGTCCCCTAGTCTTTATACTTTTTGAAGGGGTAAACAACCAATCTACATTTACCTGTTCCACTCCATTCATTATTTTATAGACTTCCATCATATCTCCCCACAGTTGTCTCTTTTCCAGGTTGAAGAGCCCTAACTTTTTAAGTCTTTCCTTAAAGGGATATCCTTCTATCCTTTTTACCATTTTTGTCGCTCTTCTCTGTACCTTTTCTATTTCTACTATATTCTTTTTAAGATATGGTGACCAGAAATGCACACAATATTCAAGGTATGGTAGCACCATGGAGCAATACAAAGGCATTATAACATCTTTCGTTTTATTCTTCATTCCTTTTTTTTATGATTCCTAGCATTCTATTTGCTTTCTTCAGGACCAAGCAGGAAGTCAGCCCTCACATATGGGTGACATCGGCGCCGACGGAGCCCTCGTGCGGAGCATTTCCCCAGCTTTCAAAGAAAGCCTTTGGGAATTGCAGCGCGCATGCGCGGTCCCCTTCCCGCCCAAGGGTGCCATCTTGCTCAGTCTTCTTTTTTCCGCGGAGCCCGACGGACGTAGTTCGTTTTTCCCCGAGGAAAAAGTTGATTTCCCTATTTTTTCGCTTTTTTCTTTGGTTCGACGCCGGATCCTTTTCCTGCCTTGGCCCGATATGCCGGTATCGAGTCCACTCTCTCTTTTTCGGTTTTTGTCCTTTGTGACTAGCGTTCGCGCAATTTTTCTTTTTTCACTGGCAGCCCGGTCTTTTGACCTCGCAGGGGCCCTTTTTCCCCTGATGGCTACCAGCGTGTTTAAAAAGTGTGATCGGTGTAAGAAACTTATGTCTCTTACCGACACACATGACTGCTGCCTCCGCTGCCTCGGACCCGATCATGACCCGATGATCTGTGGTCCGTGTGGCAAAATGTCCTCGAAGGAGGAGGAGGAGTCGGCAGCACCAGAAGGATAGGATCTTCTCTGACTCCGCGTCCGGACGGGCCCGGACCTCGTCAGAGGCCTCGACGTCTCGGGACTCTGGCCCCGAGCAGCGTCAGGGTTCCTCTGAGCGGGGGTCTCCTTCGCGGGAACATCTCAGGAAGAAGAAACCCGCGAGGGCGGCGTCGGTGGATGCTCCTGGTTCCTTGAGGGCCAGGTCGCATAGCCCCGATAGCCGTCCCGGGTCTTCGGAATCGGAGAGGCCTGCCAAATATCCTCATATCGAGATGGAGTCTCCTGGACACGTGAGTGCTGTAGTCCTCGTGGACTCTCCTCCAGGGGAGCCGATGTCGGGCCCGATGCTGTCGGGGCCCGAGTCGGGGGCTGCTGGGTCTCCTGAGCTCGGACTCAGGTTGACGGCCTTGGAGAGCAGCCTTGCTGCCTTCATGGAACAGCAGCGGGCATTGATCGCCGGTCTCACCGGTGCATCTGCCCCGACCACCGGGACCTCGACATCCAAGTCGACCCTGGAGGCCAAGCCGATCCTTGAGTCCATGCGGGCTCGAGTCGATCCTTGGCCACGGTCTCCCTCGGCCTCCCGTTTGGGACCGAGGTCATCGATGCTGGTACCCTCGGCGTCGGGGCGGATGGCATCGGTGCCGGCCTGACCGGAGCCGCTCGATTCCTCCTCCGAGGAGTCGGGCTGGGAGACGGAGGACGAAGAGTCACAGGAAACTTATCAGACTCGGTGTGTCCCATCGGACTCGCCGGAGTCCGAACCTCGGAGATGATCCCCACCGGAGGATACCCGGTTCTCGGACTTCGTGCGGGATATGGCCAAGGCCTTGGCCTTCCCCGCGGATCCCGAGGAGGAGCCTCGAGCCGAGGAGCTCGAGGCCCTCCAGTATGACTCTCCCCCCGAAGGAGGCCTTTACTGTACCGGTTCCTCCAATGCTGCAGCGGCTGCTCTTCCGCATGTGGGAGACCCCGGCCTCGACGCCGGTGTTAAGCAAGTGGGTCGATTCCATCTATCGAGTCCGCAAGAGCCCCGGGTTCCAAAAGGCACAATTACCGCACCACTCCATGGTTGTGGAATCGGCCATGCATCGACTGAAAAGTCAGAAGATGCACTCCTTGGTGCCTCCCGGCCGGGAGGCCCGGAACCTGGATGCCCTCGGTAAGAAGTGCTTTCAGGGCTCTATGCTTGCTTGCCGTGTCCAGACTTACCAGCTCTACATGGGCATGTATCTCCGAGACCTGGCAAAGGAGATTGCCGGGTTCTCTGCTGGTCTCTCCGAGGAACCTTTGCAGCGGTTCCAAGCCTTGTCCACTGGTATTCGAGAGTGCTCGAAGTTTATCTCTCGAGCAGCCTACGATGGCTTCGAGGCTTCGGCCAGAGTAGCCGGGGCCGGCATCGGTGCCCGCCGACAGGCTTGGCTACAGTCATCCGACCTCGAGCCATGGGTGCAGGACAAGTTGGTCGATGTCCCCTGCCGAGGTGAAAACCTCTTTGGCAAGCCCATGGCTGAAAAGGCTGCAGAACTCGAGACCGAGACTCTGACCAGGACTAGGCTGTCCAGAAAAACCTCTGCCCCTTCTCAGAAGAAGAAGAAGGGCTCGGGGAAAAAAGACCTTTTACCCGAGGAAGTCATCTGCCTATAAACAATACCCTCATTATCAGGCCTCTGCAGCTCCCCAACAGGGTCAGCAGGCCAAGGGGCAGGGTCATGGGCCCCGTAGGCAGAAGGACCCCAAGCCACCAACACCGGCCCCTGCTCAGCAGGGTGGGGTTTTTTGACTGAGCAAGCATAGCCTCTTCTCCTCAGCTGGCTCACATCAGCACAGGAGGCCGGCTGGCCCACTTTGCCCACAGGTGGTCAGCCGTCACATCAGATACCTGGGTGCTCCATATAGTCCAAAAGGGCTATCTTCTCCATTTTCACCAGGTACCTCCCTCCTATTTTCCAGGGGAGCCTCCAAGACTCCCTCTGCACAGGGACCTAATCCTTCAGGAGTTAGCAAGTCTGCTAAAGGAACAGGCTGTGGAACCGGTGCCCCACCACCTGAGAGGTCACGGCTTTTATTCCAGGTACTTTCTAGTACCAAAAAGAACAGGAGGCCTCAGACCCATCCTAGACTTGCGCAACCTCAACAAGTTCCTGGAGAGGGAAAAGTTCAAGATGCTTACCCTTGGAATCCTGCTGCCCTACCTCCATCAGGGAGATTGGCTATGCTCCTTAGATCTAAAGGATGCTTATACTCACATCCTTATTCATCCAGACCACAGACAGTATCTCAGATTTGTTGTGGGGGGAAACCACTACCAGTACAGAGTGCTTCCCTTTGGCCTAACCTCCGCTCCCAGGGTGTTCACCAAGTGCCTGGCAGTGGTGGCAGCCTACCTGAGGCTTCAAGGTCTTTTTGTGTTTCCATACCTGGACGACTGGCTCATAAGGGGCCAGTCTTCCCAGGAGGCCAGTCAAGCCACCCTTCGCACTGTGGCTCTGCTTCAGCACTTGGGGTTTGTCATAAACTTTGCAAAGTCCACTTTGCTCCCATCCCAGAACTTGGAATTCATAGGAGCGAGGCTAGACACTCTTCAGGCGAGGGCTTTTCTGCCAGTGGACAGGGCCCTCCGGTTGATGGATGTAGCCAGGCAGTTTCACAGCAATTCCCTGGTCTCCGCCAGGCAATTCCTGAGACTTCTCGGCCATATGGCTTCCACGGTTCATGTCACCCCCAATGCCCGCCTGCACATGCGGCCTGCTCAGTGGAGCCTTCGAACTCAGTGGCATCAGGCCACAGGGAGCCTTGCAGACTCGGTGAGAGTATCCACCCTGCTCGTCTCCTCTCTACAGTGGTGGCTTCATCTTCCGAATCTGGTACTCGGAGTGGATTTTCAATCCCCCCCGCATTCTCGAGTGCTGACGACAGATGCTTCTCTTCTAGGTTGGGAAGCACATTGCCAAGGGGCATGTACTCAGGGTCTCTGGACTCCTTGGGAGGCTGCTCAGCAGATAAACATCCTGGAGCTACGGGCAATACGCCTAGCTCTCAGAGCCTTCTCCCACCTCACGTCTCACCATTCTGTACTGGTCCAGACGGACAATCAAGTTGCCATGTTCTACGTGAACAAATAGGGAGGCACAGGCTCCTTCCTTCTCTGTCAGGAGGCACAATGGCTGTGCTCTTGGGCCGTCAATCACGGAATCCTCCTCAAGGCTGTCTACCTCCCCGGTCAAGAAAATTACCTGGCGGACAGGCTGAGCAGGATCCTGCAACCACACGAATGGAGATTGAATCCATTCGTGGTTCAGCGGATCTTTCTCAGGTGGGGCCTCCCCACCATGGATCTCTTCGCCAGCCCTCTGAACCGGCAACTCCCGAGATTCTCTTCCAGACAACCGCATCCTCTCAGAGTAGCAGCGGATGCCTTTCTGATTCTGTGGTCCCAAGGCCTACTATATGCATTTCCTCCCATGCCACTAGTGTCTCGGACACTGTTCAAGGTCCTCAAGGACAGGACCTCAATGATTCTGATAGCCCCCAGGTGGCCGAGGCAGCCGTGGTTCCCACTCCTGTTGAAACTGGCGGTGGACACTCCCCTGCCTCTGGGAATTCAACACGATCTCCTGTCTCAGGACCAGGGGTCTGTCTCTCTTGCACCCCAACCTCCAGTCCCTTCATCTGATGGCCTGGCTGCTGAAAGGGTAGTCCTGGCTCCCCTACTCCTGCCTAGAGAGGTGGAAGACGTTGTCTTAGCCTCTAGGCGGCAATCCACCAGGAAATCCTACGCTCTTAAGTGGCGTAGATTCTCCACATGGTATGCTCAGCACAGCGAGAATTCCTTCTCGTGCTTGGTGGCGGTCGTATTGCAATATTTACTTTACCTCTCCAATCTCGGCCTTAAGTCCAACTCTGTCAGGGTTCACCTCAGTGCCCTCTCAGCGCACCACTCGCCGGTGGATGGGAGGCCTCTTTCCAACCACCCTTTGGTGGCTCATTTTCTCAGAGGCCTCCTCCTGCTTAAGCCTCCTTTGCGTCCACCAGCCCCTGAGTGGGATCTGAATGTGGTCTTACAGCGGCTTACTTGTCCGCCATTTGAACCTATGGCTACCTGCCCTCTCCGTTTTCCCTCCTGGAAAACCTTGTTTCTGGTAGCTCTTACCTCTGCTAGGCGAGTGAGTGAGCTTCAGGCCCTAGTGTCTGATCCCCCTTACACTAGGTTCTACAGGAATAGGGTAGTCTTATGGACTCACCCGAAGTTTCTTCCTAAGGTTGTCTCCCCTTTTCACCTCAATCAGGAGGTGGTTCTTCCAACCTTCTTTCCCAGGTCGCATGCCAACCGGGCTGAGATGGTCCTGCATACCCTGGACTGTAGGAGGGCATTATCCTTCTACCTCGACCGTACGCGGGAGCACCGGAGGGCTGTTCAGCTCTTCATTTCTTTTGACCCCAATAAGTTGGGGCTACCTGTCTCCAAGCGTACTTTGTCCATATGGGTCGCTGACTGTATCGCCTGGGCTTATGGGGCAGCCGGCCTCTCGTTGGAGGGTCGAGTCACGGCTCATCGTGTCAGGGCGAAGGCTGCGTCAGTGGCTCATCTCCGCTCTGTTCCGTTGGCAGACATCTGCCAGGCCGCTACTTGGTCTTCAAGCCAGACTTTTGCGGCCCATTACTGCCTTGAGAGGGAGTCCCGCAGGAACATTGCTTTCGGACAGGCAGTACTCCATAATCTCTTTGGGGTTTAGGTAACTCCTATCCTCCGGCCCTGGTGTTGGGCTACCGGTTGGGGGCGTTCTCAGAGAAGATTCCTTCCTTACGTACTGACGAGCTGGAGGGAGCTCATTTTTTCGGCTTGAGGTCTCCGGTAGCCTTAAGCTGGGGAGTCCCATATGTAAGGACTGACTTCCTGCTTGGTCCTGGAGAAAGAGTAGTTACTCACCTGTAACAGGTGTTCTCCAGGAGCAGCAGGAATCAGTCCTCACAACCCTCCCTCCTCCCCTTGGAGTTGCAGTCATATACTTTATTTTGCTAATTTTTTGCTGTCTTTTAGCTATGTCATCAGACTGAGGAAGATGGCACCCTTGGGCGGGAAGGGGACCGCGCATGCGCGCTGCAATTCCCAAAGGCTTTCTTTGAAAGCTGGGGAAATGCTCCGCACGAGGGCTCCGTCGGCACCAACGTCACCCATATGTGAGGACTGATTCCTGCTGCTCCTGGAGAACACCTGTTACAGGTGAGTAACTACTCTTTCTTGGCCACCGCTGCACATTGGGCAGAGGATTTCGATGTATTATCCATGGTGATGTCTAAATCCTTTTTCTGGGCGGTGGTTGTTAATGTGGAACCTTGCATCGTGTAACTGTAGTTTGGGTTGTTCTTCCCATGGAGACCAATTCAGAGCGTGGCACATCTGGGCTGTTTGGACACACAAAAGATGTACGGACTGCAATTGTACCCGATTCTGCAGCCATGGGAGCTATATTTTCCTGCAGTTGTAGAATCAAGGCACTTAAACGGGCCACGGTGCATGGCATTCAGGCCCTGGAGACGTCCTGGGGGCTGCCGTCCATCCTGCACAGTGCTCTGGTTGGCGTGCCTTTGTAATGGTGTCCTGTTGCCATGGCAACGGCTTGGCCTACCAGAGACAGTCTGGCCTGGTGCACCTCAGCCCCGACATCCCGTTGCCTGACCCCTGATGGGGGCCCAAATGATCAGGATCGGGTGATGGAGGCACTCCTGCAGCGTCTCTGTGGGGTTGGGGGACTGCATGCTCTGATCGCCCCAGTGCCTGGCACTTATTCCACCTCTAAGGTGGAATGGACTGGGCGTCCAGCAGACAGCCGGTAGACCTACAGGGCCCTGACCTGAATAGGCCCTGTACGTCCAAGTGCTTCGGCCTGCCCCCACTCTGCATCCTCTCTGCCTTCATCCCGCCCACTCCCTCTCCTGTCCAGCGCTTCCCCACAAAACCTCTGTACGTGTGGGAAGCGCTGGGGCTGGAATACTGTCCATTGCCTTTTTGTGGGTTGTATGTCCAAACTGAACATACAATCCCGCAATTTGCTATGCAGAATCCACCCCTAAGTGTATAACTTTGCACTTGTCCACATTAGATGTCATCTGCCATTTAGATGCCCAGTCTCCCAATTTATCAAGATCCTTTTGTGTTTTAACAGCTTTAAATAATTTGATGTCATCTGTAAATTTCATCACCTCACTTGTTGTTCAAATTTCCAGGTCATTTATAAATATATTAAAAACCAGTGAGCCCATCACATATCCACTATTCACCTTTTTCCATTGAGAAAATTGGCCATTTAGTCCTACTCTCTGTTTTCCATCTTTCATCTAGTTCCTAATTCACAATAGTACATTGTCTCCTATCCCATGGCTTTTTAATTTCCAAGAGTCTCTGATGAGGGACTTTGTCAAAGATTTTCTGAAAATCTAGATACACTATATCAACCGACTCACCTTGATCTACCTGTTTATTCACACCTTCAAAAAAATATAAGAGACTGGTGAGATAAGACGTTCCTTGGCTAAATCCATGTTGACTTTCTGCCATTAAACTATGACTATGTACATGTGCAGTAATTTTGTTTTTAATAATGGTTTCTACCATTTTGCCCGGTACTGATGTCAAGCTCACTGGTCTGTAGTTTCCTTGATCACCCTGGAACCCTTTTTAAAGATTGGCGCTACATTGGCCACTCTCCAATCTTCGGGTACTACAGATGACTTTTATGATAGATCACAGATTACTATAAGTAGTTTTACAATCTCATATTTCATTTCTTTCAGCACCCTGGGATGTATGCCATCCGGTCCAGGTGATTTAATGCTCTTTAGTTTATCAGTTAGCTATATTACATCTTCCTGATTTATCAAGATTTGTTTCAGTTCCTCTAATACATCACCTTTAAATACCATTTCTGGCATAGGTAAGTTTCCTACATCTTCTAAAGTAAAAACTGAAGCAAAATATTCATTCAGTTTCTTCGCTATGGCCTTGTCTTCTCTCAGTGCACCTTTTACCCCTCCATCATCTAATGGTCCAACTGACTCCCTCACGGATATATACTTGAAAACATTTTTTATTATGCACCTTTGCTTCCACGGCAAGCTTATTTTCAAATTTTCTCTTTGCTTGCCTTATCAATGCTTTGCATTTAACTTTCCAGTATTTGTTGTTTCCTGTTTCATCATTTGGTTCTTTTTTCCATTTTCTGAAAGATTCTCTCCTAGCTATAATAGCCTTGCTGACCTCACCGACCTCACCTTTAAGCGATGCTGGCTGTTGTTTGTCCTTCTTTCCACCTTTTTTAAATCATGGAAAACATCTGGTCTTGGCTTCCAATGCAGTATTTTTAAATAACACCCAGGCCTGATGTAAGCTCTTAGGACCTGATATTCGAAGGGCAGCCTCGGGAAAAAAAGGCCTGGCAATCTACTTCTGCTGATACATTGCCAAGAAAACCCAGAGGCAGCTGGGTTGCCAGGAGTCAGCACTGACTTGACAGCACTAAAAAAAAAGCAAAAAACAAAACCGTGAAACTGCCACTGAGAAGGATATTCAATGGCACAACATGGTTAGTGCCACTGAATATCTGTGATTATCTCCTTTACACGCCCCAGTGCTAACTGCTTAGCATCGGGGCGTGTTGGGGACATTCCGGAGAGAAATGGAGGTGGAGACAAGCAATAAACAGGCAGCAGTGATATTGCATGCTGCCCGGTTAGTGACCTGTGCTGAAAAGATAGGCGAGGAAAACGCTTGCCTATCTTTAAGGCGCAGGAGTTAACCGGGCAGCATGCACTATCACTGCTGCCCAGTTAGCTAATGCGGCTTCTGGCATGTGCGGCAAACCCGATATTCAATGCATGGCTATGCGCTGTAGCAGCGCATAGCCTGCATAATTGAATATCGAGCCCTTAACTTTTGCAGTTGCTCCTTTTAGTTTTTTTTAAACCATTTTCATCATTTTATTATAGTCTCCTTTTTGAAAGTTAAATGTTAATGCAGTGAATTCCTTGCTATCCTCCCTCCATCTGTTAAATCAAATGTGATCATGTTATGATCACTGTTGCCAAGCGGCCCCAAAACAGTTACCTCTTGCACTAGATCCTGCATTCCACTGAGGACTAGGTGTAAAATAGCATTCCTGCGTGTTGGTTTTTGAACCAGCTGTTCCATGAAGCAGTCATTTACTTTATCTAGAAGCTTTATCTCCCTAGCATGTCCTGATGTGACATTGACCCAGTCAATACCGGGGGTAATTAAAATCTCCCATTATTACTGTCTTCTAAACTTGTTAGCATTTCATCATCTGTCTTTTCATTCTGTCCAGGCGGATGGTAGTACACTCCCACTGCCATTTTCTTCCTCTTTTTAAATGGAATTTCTATCCCTATTTTGTTTCCTGCAAAATGTGTATTCTGTTTGACTTGATGCTTTCTTTGACATATAGAGCCACCCCTCCACCAATGTGATCTCCCTACCATTGCGATATAGTTTCTAGCCTGGTATCAGTGTCCCATTGGTTATCCTCCGTTCACCAGATTTCTGAAATGCAAATTATGTCTAACCTGTCAGTCATTGCTATATATTCTAACCCTCCCATCTTATTTTTTAGACTTCTAGAATTTGCATACAGGCATTTCAAAGTTTGTTTTTTGCTACTATTAATAGTCTGGCTGTTTGATGACAAGGTTAATTTGGAATCTTTCAACTGAGTTTTACTTAAAGGCACCTGGGTTACTTTTACCTTTATTGGAACCTCTCTATCAGGATGCCCTAACTTCCCTGTTTTGCTAGTATCCTTCAAGGATGCATCATTCTGGTGTCATCTCATTAGCAGCCTCTCCAGTACCAGGCAGATTGTGAACTAACATAAAACCCTACAAAAGTCACTGAAGTCCTATAAAGCAAATCTACCATTCCATAATGATACCTGTTGTAATTGAGTGGGCTCACAGAAGGGAGCAGGCTGTGGGCGATGGTGGTGACTTTCCTCATCTTCACGTAAAGGAAGCTGTTCTGCAGGCAGCCTGACAACAGAAAATGCTGCAATATGAGAATGCCAACATACTATTCTTTCAAGACTATTCAGCAAATGTTGCTGTGAAATGTTGGGCCTTTGCAATGATTTGTGACAAGCAGTTTGACAAAAAAGTAAGATTTGCACTTCAGAATCCTGTATGTTTAAAGGTCAAGCATGGGGGTGAAACAGGGATGTTCAATCCATGGCTGGAATGTCTACAGGGGACTATATTATTTGTTTGTAATTATTATATACTCTGCTGTCAGTGTAATTTTACAGTTCAATAAAGTGCAAGAGTGAATAGCTCTATAGACCAGGTCTTCCATGCGAGTGGTGGTAATAGTGACTTAGTGCTGCCCCATTTTCAGACAACTCTGGGGTTCCCTTGGAATGTAGGCATGAGAGACTTCTCCCCCCCCCCCCTAAAAATAGTGTCAGGAGCTTGATACCGGAGGATTATAAGGCTTGAACCTTGTGGTTCCCCTGGTTTGCTCCCAAGCCTGGACTATTCACATGGGAGGCTGTCCCTTCTAACAGAAAATGCCAGATGTTAATCCCTGCGATAGGTGGCCATTAGGATTATATGGAAGTCTGATCCCTTTGGCATCTGGTGGAGTCACAGGAGGATTGCAGAGTCTATGATAAGTCAAAACATTTGGCCACCACACTAGGTTTGGGGGCATTGCAGTCTGGTGAAAGCAGAGTGTGTGAGGAGTGAATGGGATTAGATGTGTGTGCTACTGATTACAAGGACATTGCTTGAAGGACTCATCAGTGTGGAGACTCAGAGTATGACCAAACCCAAAATGAGCGATGGGTGGGAGGAATGAACAGTGACAGATCCTGGAACATTTGACATGGTGGTCCATATAATTTACTGAGGGACAATCTGTGCCTAATACAGGTCTTCAGGATATTTTGGTTGGTATCGAGTGGACCTCATCTTGGTCTGACATAATGGGGTGGGAGTGCTGGTTATCTCTGTTCAAAATATGCCTTATTATTGGATATGTGTACTGGAATACTGGGTTGTGATAACTTTTCTAAGGATAGGAATAGTCTGTTTAATAGGAGTCGGGAGGGTAGGGGTAGGGTAGATAACATAGGAATGGCAGAGGAACCCTAACACATAGGGTGAGGGATGGCAAGGATGCTCAGTGGGAGAGATGAGAGGAAGGGGAACAGGGATTAGGGGTCTAGCATGTCTGGAGGGAGCTCAGAGGTGTATGGAAGGTGCAAAGGGACACAAGGAGATGACATGATGGAGAGAATAGTGTTGGTATGGTTGGATTTGAGAGAGGGAGACCCTAGGCTGGGGGGTGCTCCCAAGATAAAAAGTGGACTGGGAGAATGGGCTTTGAGAAATTGTATGATGGTGGGCAATAGTATGTGTTCTGTATCATGGAATGTGTATGGTCTGGATTCTTCAGTAAAAAGATTCAAGATTTATTTGTAGCGTTTGTTATACCGCTGTAGGCACAAAAATTGGCTTTATAGCAGTTTACAATAAAATCGACCATCAATGGAAAATAGAATCGGACATAAACTAAAGGATATATAATCAGTAAGGTTGGGTGTAAATAGCACAGCATAATCAATCCAGTAGAACAAATAAAATTGTAATGGGGGGGAGGGGGAAAGAGGCATGATGCCATGATGGCTATGCTTCAGGAGACCCATATGGATCAGGTGGAGCACACAAAACTGACGCAGTGGTGGGTAGGATGGGTCTTTGCTGCCTCCTCTGGCAAGAGGAAGGCGGAAGTGCCAATATTAATACAGAAAGATGCAGTCTTGGAGCTTGAGAAGAACATAAGAAATGCCATACTGGTTCAGACCAAGGTCCATCAAGCACAGTATCCTGTTTCCAACAGTGGCCAATCCAGGTCACAAGTACCTGGCAGGTACCCAAAGTCCACAGCTTCCACAATGCTCGTCCTGGGGTAAGCAGTGGATATGTGATAACAGGAGACACTGCATCATGCTTGTGGGGAAGTTGTTTGGGACTCCTGTCACCTTCTGCAACCTCTGTGCTCCAAACAGTTTTGACCCAAGATATCTAAACAATATTATTTCTATCCTGAACTAGGTTAAAGGTGGACCTCTGCTAATAGTTGGAGATTTTAACATGGTTTTGGATGGTGATTTGGATAGATTGGGTGGGTGGACACAGGGTCTTGATTGTGCTGGTAGAATTTCTAACACTGTTGTGAGCTGATGAAATTGCATGATATGTGGAGGGTCTTGAATAATCAGGTTCGCAATTATACAAATATATCTCGAGTGCACGGCACAGGCTCCTGGATTGACTACCTGTTATCTAATAGTAGCATGTTTGTGCATATCTGGGCAAGTGAGATTGGACCTACAGAGGTTGCAGACCATGCACTAATCTGGGATGGCATGCAGTGGACTAGTAAGGGTCAAAAGCAACGATGGTATTGGAGGTTTCCTTTGGAGTTCTGTGGTGTTGAGGAATTTGGATGAATTTTGAATGCCACAGTGTGTCTGGAAAAGACTAATCCTGCCCACTTTTGGGAGACCGCAAAGGTGGTGTTAAGAAGGGGGATAATTGTTTTTAAGATTGGCCAACAATGTGCTATGAATAGTGTATTCTTGTGGCTAGAGTGGCAAGTGCGTGGAGTACATCCATCCAGTCAGGTTAAGGCTGACTTATCTCTTTAAACCTGGAATTCAATGCCGGTTAGCTATGGTGGCGAAAATTAGACGGGCCTTTTGGGTGCTGCTAGCTGGTTATCCTCAGGTGCTGCCTCCACTCCGCCCCGGCTAACATCGTGGCATTCATTGGCAGCACCTGCAGATATTCAGCAGTGCTAATGGCGTTAATGTGCTGAATATCCCACTCGCCATGATTAATAGTCTGCTAATGCTCAAAGAAATCAGGGAAGCTAATAAAAGTTACAATACAGTAATAATAATGGGTGATTTCAGTTCCCCGGTATTGGTTGGATCAGTGTTACAGCAGGACATGCAAGGGAGATAACATTTCTAGATTAAATAAATGACTGCTTTTTGGAGCAGCTGGTTTGTGAACCGGCAAGAGGGGGAGCCATTTTGGATCTAGTCCTTAGTAGAACACAAGATCTGGTGCAAGAGAAAAAGGTGTTGGCGGGCACTTGGTAATAGTGATCATAGCATGATCGCGTTTGATTTTATAACCGGTTAAATAAATAAATAAATAAATGGAGGACGAACAGCAAGGAAATCCACAGTACTGCCTTTTAACTTTCAAAAGGGAGACTTTGATAAAATGAGGAAAATAGTTAAGAAAAAACTAAAAGGAGCAGCTGCAAAGATTAAAGATTTACAAGCATGGGTGTTGTTTAAAAATACTTTCTTGGAAGCCCAGACCAGCTGTATTCCAAGCTTTAAGAAAAGAGGAAGGAAGTCCAAAAAACTGCCAGCATGGTTTAAAGGTGAGGTCAGAGAGGCTATTGATGACAAAAAAATTTCTTTCAGGAAATGGAAAAAGGAGCCAAATGAAGAAACTGGAAACAACATAAGCACGGGCAAGTTAGATGCAAAGAGAGGCAGGCAAAGAGAGAATTTGAGAAGAGGTTTATGTTTATGTTTAATAAAACTTGATATACCGCCCAACACCTTGGGCATCTGAGCGGTTTACAATAAAAACATTATCCAATTTAAAAATAAGGCTGCGAGAAAAAGAAAAGGAACGCCAGTTAAAAACAACAGAAAAGGGAGAAAAAGGAAAGAGAGAAAGCAAACCAGTTAGTAATTACAGTATAACATCACGGAACAGAGAGGGAAGGGGAGGACAAGGGTGGGAGGTCAAATGCTAGGTTAAAGAGGTGGGTTTTGAGCTGGGATTTGAAGGACTGGTATGATTCTTCTGCGCGGAGTGGGGGGGGAGCGAGTTCCAAAGGCTAGGGGCCAGAAAGTAGAAAGCGGAAGAACGGGTAGAGACAAGGTGGGCCTGGGAGGGGGAGGGAAGAGACATCCGATTTGTGTGAATAGAGCGAAGCAGACGATGTGAAGTACGGAAACATATTTGGTCAGCAAGATAGGAGGGGGTACCAGTACGAACAGCTTTGTGTGCAAGAATGAGAATTTTATATTGGACGCGAAAGGAGACAGGTAGCCAATGATGGTGAAGAAGAAGAGGGGTGACATGGTCGAAGCGGGAGGCATGAGTTAGTAGATGAATAGCTGTATTTTGAACACGTTGAAGACGAGACAATTGGGATTGGGGGAGACCAGCCAAGGAGACATTACAGTAATCTAGACGAGACACCACTAAAGAGAGGAGAAGGGTTGCCAGAGCAGAGGAGGAGAGAAAGGGGCGGATGGCTCGAAGCTGCCTAAGGGAAAGAAAAGAACGTTGAACAGTGGAGGAGATATGGGCCGTGAAAGAAAGAGAGTCAAGAATAACACCCAGGTACCGGAGTGAGGAAACAAGAGGAATGGACTGGGAGGAAAAAGAGGGGGCGCAGGCAGGGGGGGGGGCTCCCAAACGTGAACCAGATAGCAAAGGATTTAGCGGGGTTGGCATGAAGAAAATTAGAAGAGAACCATGAGGCAATAGCAGTGAGACAAAGATTAAGAGGGGCAATGTCAGGAGAAAGAGAGCTTGTGTGATGCAGGAGAAAAATGTCGTCTGCGTAATAATACGCAGAAATACCAAACTGTTGAATTATGAGGGCAAGAGGGGCTAGAAAAATATTAAAGAGAAGGGGGGCGAGGACAGAACCCTGAGGAACTCCACATGTGAGGGGAGTGGGGGCAGAAGAGGAAGACCCAGTAACTACAGAAAAGGAGCGACATGAGAGAAAAGAGTGAAACCACCGAAGTACCAAACCAGAAAGACCCGCCTCCTGAAGACGAGTGAGGAGGGTGCGGTGATCCACTAGGTCAAAGGCTGCGGAGAGATCAAGGGAAACAGCTAAAGTGAATAAGCCACGATCGTGAGCGGTGTGAAGTTCATTAAGAAGAGAGAGGATGATAGTTTCAGTGCTGTGACCAGGACGGAAACCAGACTGCCGGGGGTGAAGGGTGAGGGAAACTTCAAGGTGAGAGGAGAGTTGAATGAAGACCAGTTTTTCCAGGAATTTAGAAAGGAAGGAGAGATTGGAGATGGGGCGCCAGCTAGAGGGAGCAAAGGGATCAGAAGACCGGGATTTTAGGATGGGACGAACGACAGCATGCTTCCAACTAGATGGAAATGTACCAGAGGATAAGCTAGAATTGAACATGGAGAGGATATAGGGGGAAAGAGTCAGAGAGGGTTCTAGGAGCCAGAGAGATGGGATAGGATCAGCCGAACAAGTGGTTTTGCGAAGGGAAAGGTTTTTTCGAGGGTACTGGGGGTTATTGTCTCGAAGGATGACCAGGAGTGGGATAGGACGGGAAGGGAACGGGATGGGGAATGGAGGGGAGGGGGGGAAAGCATAGCAGGAGGGGAAAGGGGTGGGGGACACGAAAGAAAAGACTGACGGAGGGTATCAACCTTAGCTACAAAAAAGGAGGCTAGGGAGGAAGGATCTGGGGGGGAGGATGCAGGGAAAGGAGAAGAAGAAGGGGTAGAGTGGGATGCCGTGAGGGAGCGAAGAATGGAATACAGTTGACGAGAGGAATTGGAGGAGGTGGAGATAAGGTTAGAGTAGTAATCACGTTTGTAATCAGGTTTGTTGTGGAAGCAAAAACGCATAATAAAGACTTTTTCAAGTACATTCATAGCAAAAAAAACTGTGAGAGAGTCAGTTGGACCATTAGATGATAAAGGGGTAACGGGAACTAAGAGGGGACAAGGCCATAGTGGAGAGACTGAATGAATTCTTTGCTTCGGTCTTTACTGAAGAAGATGTAGGGAAGTTACCCATGACTGAAATAGTATTTAAAGGTGATGCATCGGAAGAATTGAAAGAAATATTGATAAACTGGGAAGATATATTACAACTATTTGATAAACTTAAGAATAGCAAATCACATGGACTGGATGGTATACATCCAAGGGTGTTGAAAGAACTGAAATATGAGATTGCAGACCTACTACTAATAATCTATGAACTATCATTAAAATGATCTGAAGTACCTGAGGATTGGCGAATGGCCATTGTAATGCTAGTTTTTAAAAAGGGTTCCAGGGGTAATCTGGGAAACTACAGGACGGTGAGCCTGACGTCAGTATAAGGTAGAAACCATTATAAAGAACAAAATTACTGAACATGTAGATAGTCATGGTTTGATGGGAGAAAGCCAACATGGCTTTAGCCAAGAAGGTCTTATCTTACTAATTATTACTGTTGTATTTTTTGAAGGTGTGAATAAACAGGTAGACAAAGTTGAGCCGGTCAATATAGTGTATCTGGATTTTCAGAAAGCCTTTGACAAGGTCCCTCATGAGAGTCTCTTGGCAAAGTTAAAAAGTCATCGGATAGGAGGCAGTGTATTATTGTGGATCTGGAACTGGTTAAAAGATAGAAAGCAGAAGGTAGGGCTGAATGGCCAATTTTCCAGTGGAGAAAGGTGAATAGTGGAGCACCCCAGGAATCTCTGCTAGGTCCACTGCTGTTTAACATCTTCGTAAATGACCTGGAAATGGGAACAACAAGTGAGGTAGTCAAATTTGCAGATGACACAAAATTATTCAAAGTTGTTAAAACCCAAGAGGATTGTGAAAAATTGCAAGAGGATCTTGATAAATTGGAAGACTGGGCGCTCAAATGGCAGATGAAATTTAATGTGGACAAGTGCAGAGTTATGCACCTAGGAAAGAACAACCCAAACTATGGTTACACAATGCAAGGTTCCAATAGGGACCACCACCCAGGAAAAAGATTTATGCGTCATCATGGATAACACATTGAAACCCTCCACCCAGTGTGCTGTGTTGGCCAAGAAGGCAAATAGAATGCTAGGAATCATAAGGAAAGGAATGGACAGTAAAACAAAGGATATTATAATGCCTCTGTATCGTTCCATGGTGCGACCGCACCTTCAATATTGTGTGTAATTCTGGTCACCATATCTTAAAAAGGAATAGTGGAATTAGAAAAGGTACAGAGAAGAGCCACCAAAATGATAAAGTGGATGGATGGAGTGGTCTAGTGGTTGGGGCCCGTTGCCGAAGGCCAGGGGTTCAAATCCTGCTGGAGGACAGCAACCTCAGGCTTGAGGGACTGGAGTTTCTAGTCCCACAGGTGCTCCTTGTGACCTTGGCCAAGCCATTTAACCCACCGTTACCTCAGGTATAAAAAAAACAGATTGTGAGCCCTTCAAGGACAAGGGAAGTATATACAGTACCTGAATGTATACTGCTTTGAGTAGCCTAGTGGTTAGAGCAACTGCCTATTACCCAGAAGATCAAGGGTTCTATTCCCACTGGCACTCCTTGTGACTTTGGGCAAGTCACTTTAGCCTCCATTGTCTCGGAAGAAAAGGCTGGCAATCTACTTCTGGTGATACATTGCCAAGAAAACCCAGAGGTAGCTGGGTTGCTATGAGTCAACACTGATTTGATGGCACTAAAAAAAAAAAAAAAAGCATTGCTAAATAAATACCCCTATGAGAAGAGGCTTGAAAGGTTTATTTATTTATTTCGCTGTATTTATATCCCGCTTTTCACCAGGTCAGAGCGGTCAATTGGGGGATACATTTAACACGAGGGGATATGAGACACATATGCTAATACTTACAGGGAACATGGGCAATGGAGGGTTAAGTAGCTTGCCCAAGACCACAAGGAGTGCCTATAGGACTAGAAATCCCAGTCCCTCCGGCCTGAGATTGCTGTCCCCAGGTGGGACTTGAACCCCTGGTCCTCCGGCCTGAAGTACCTTGTCCTAACCACTAGGGATCTTCAACTTGGAAAAGAGACAGCTGAGGGGAGATTTGATAGAGGTCTATAAATTAATGAATAGAGTGGGACAGGTAAACATAAATCCATTTTTTACACCATCAAAAAGTAGAAAGACTAGGGGACATGCAATGAAGCTATAGTGTAACCCATTTAAGACTAATAAGAGAAAATATTTTTTCACTCAACACGTAATCAAATTCTGGAATTGATTGCCGGAGGATGTACTAAAAGCTGTTAGTGTAGCTGGGTTTAAAAAAGGTCTGGACAATTTCTTGGAGGAAAAGTCCATAAACCATTATTAAAGAGGATCCGGGTAATCCACTGCTTGCCCCAATACAAGCATTATGGAACCTGTGTCTTTTTGGGAAACTGCTAGGTACTTGTGACCTGGATTGGCCACTCTTGGAAATGGAATACAGGGCTTGATGGACCTTGGTCTAACCCAATATGGCATTTCTTATGTTCTTAATTGCATTAATCACTTTGAAAATCCCCCCCTACCATGTGTTCTTAATATCTGAAGGGCCCTGGACCCCCCCCCTCGTGTTGGCAATGGAGAAACTTTCTTCATGATGAGGGGAAAATGGAGTATGGGCTTTCTCTGGGAACAAGCAGGAAGTCAGTCCTCGCATATGGGTGATGTTGGCGCCAACAGAGCCTGTGCGGAAGAATCTCCCCAGCTTTCAAAGAAAGCCTTTAGGAGATGCACTCACGCATGCATGATCCACTTCCCGCCCAAGGGTGCCCTCTTGCCTCAGTCTCCTTTTTTCCTGCGGAGCCCTTCGGACATTGTCCTTTTTTCCCTGGAAGAAGTCTGATTTTTTTCAAAGTTAAATTTTGTCTGGTTTGCATACCAGTTCCTTCCCGCCCCCGAGCCAGCTCAACTCGGCATCGCTCCTCTGGTTTGTCTATCCATTTTCCACTTTTTTCATCGAGGTTCGCCTCAACATGTGTTTGCGCCCTTTTTCAGCCAAAGGCCTCAGGCAGGGACCCCCTTTTTCCGATGGCCTCAAGTAGCTTCAAAAAGTGTGACCAGTGTGGAAAAAGTTATGTTTCTTACCGATCCACACAACTGCTGCGTCTGATGCCTTGGCCCAGAGCACAACTCCGACTGCGAACTCTGCAGAACAATGACCCCAAAGGCCCTAAAGACTTGCCATCAGCAGCAGGAAAATTTTTTTTCATAAGTCCAACTCTGCCCTGGAGTCTCTGGTAACATCACACTCCAGGGCCCCCTCCGATACCTTGGTGCCCTGCAAAGCCAGGGCCTCCTCGGAATCCCATGACCACGGTTCCTCCGAGCGAAAGTCCCCAGAGGTAGAGCATAAGAAGAGAAAATCCTCGAAGACTGCCTTGAAGGACGGATCAGGGAAGAAGGTGAAATCCCACCCCAGGTTCTGCAGCCCCAGTCATGCCAGAGGAGTCAGGGCAGGAGCAGCCCTTCAAAGTTGCTCCGTAAAGAGGAATCTGCTCCTGCCGACCAACCTTGGGCCTCCAAGACCATCCTCATCGAGGACTCTCCTTTGACAGAACTGACACTGCGCCTGAAGTCCTTAGTGCCAATGTCAACGGCTGCAGAGCCAACTGGCATTGAGACCAGAATGGTAGCCCTAGAGAGCAGTATATCTGCTCTAGTGGCCATGCAGTGGGCGATTATATCCGACTCATCCAGTTCATCCGGACGTTGAGCCAGTACTCGAGCACCATTAGCCTCGAGAGAGCCCCCAGCCCAAGTCGAGGTCCCGGTCCTCGGGACACTGGTCCTCCCTGGCGAGCACCCGTGGCTCAGACCAATGAAGTGCGGCCCTCTATTGAGGTGATCATGTGGCATCGGACTCATACTCTGACTGTGAATCCAAATGGGAGACTGAGGACGAAGAGTCCCTGGACATGAGGCGACACTGTGATGTGCCCTCAGACCTGTCTCCCCTGGCAACCTGATGCCGATCTCCATTTGAGGATGTTGCGTTTCTCGATTTTGTGAGGGATATGGCCAAGGCTCTCGTGATTGAGACCGAGTAGGATCCATGAACTGAAGAATTGGAGATACTCTAATACGAGGCACCCCCAAAGGAAATCCTTACAGTCCTGGTGCCCCCGATCCTCGACCGCCTCCTCCTTCGGATATGGGAAACACAGTCAGTCATCGGTACAATTGTTAGCAGGCGCCTCAACGCCATGTATCGAGTACACCGGAGCCCTGGGTTCTAAAAGATCCAGCTTCTCCACAACTCAATGGTCGTGGAGTCGGCCATGTGGCGGCTTAAGAGCCAAAAGACACACTCATCAGTAACCACCCAGAAGAGAGGCCTGAACCCTTGATGCCCTTGGCCGTAATGCCTTTCAGGGCTCAATGCTAACATGCCGAATCCACACATACCAACTCTACATTGACATGTACCTGAAGGAACTGTCAAGGGAACTTGGGGGATTCTCGGCAGGCCTCGATGGAGAACATCTACAGAGGTTCAAAACCCTAACCTCAGTGGTAAAGGAATGTTAAAGTTCCTGTCCCGAGCAGCCTACGATGGCTTTGAGTTATTGGCTAGGGTGGCCGCCGCAGGCATCGTGGCATGATGCCAAACATGTCTGCAATCGTCCGACTTGGAACAATGGGTATAGGACAAACATTGATGTCCCTGCACAGGTGAAAACCTGTTCGGAAAACCCATGGCGGACAAAGCAGCAGAGATAGAGATCGAGTATGTGACGAGAATCAAGCTCTCAAAGAAGACCTCTTTGCAGCCCTGAAAGAAAACCCCAGAGAAAAAGCCCTTCTTCCCGAGGAAGAAAGGGGGCTTCAGTTCTAATCTGCACTTCCAAGCCTTCTCGGGTCCTCAGTAGGCACAACAACAAAAAGGCCAGGGACATGGTCCCAGAAAGCATAAAGCCCCAAAGCTCCAGGCACTGACTCAGGCCCAGCCCAGGGGAGGCTTTTGATTTTCTGGGCGCAACACCCACACCCCCAGGGGATCCTTTGCTGCCCACAGGGGGGCTCTTAGCCCTGTTTGCCTACAGGTGGACAGCCATCATCACTGATGCCTGGGTGTTACAGGTGGTCAAGGAGGGTTACCTCCTCCACCTACATCAGACACTGCCCCCGTTCTTCCCAGGAGAGCCCACCAGGCCTCTCCTTCACCAGACCCTGCTCCTCACTGAGCTAGCAGGAATACTCTGGGACAAAACAGGCGAGCCAGTCCCAAAACACCTCTGGGGCACCGGCTTTTACTCCAGGTACTTCCTCATCCCAAAGAGGACTAGGGGCCTTAGGCCTATCCTGGACCTGTGAGAGTTCAACAAGTTTCTGGTCAGAGAGAAGTTCAAGATGCTCTCCCTTGGAACACTGCTGCTATTCCTCCAGCAGAAAGACTGGCTTTGCTCCTTAGATCTAAAGGATGCTACACTCACATCCTATTCCACCCCAGTCACAGAAAATACTTCTGGTTTGTGGTGGGGAGACAGCACTACCAATACAAGGTACTGCCCTTCGGGCTAGCCTCGTCTCCAGGGGTCTCTACAAAGTGCCTCACAGTTGTTGCAGCCCACCTCAGGCTTCAAGGGGCCTTCATCTTCCCCTACCTGGACGACTGGCTTATAAAAGGGGCCACAGCTGCAGAGGCACAATGCGCCACCGTACACACCATAAATGCCTTGCAGCACCTGGGTTTTTTCATAAACTACTCCAAGTCCCACCTCACTCCCGCTCAGAGACTAGAGTTCATAGGAGCACAGCTGGACACCCTTCAGGCAAAAGCCTTTCTCCCTCAGGAGAGGTCAGCATACCTCAGGGAACTAGCCGCAGAGGTGCTGTGGTGCAAGACAATGCCCATCCGGCTTCTCCTCCGCCTACTGGGACACATGGCCTCCACAGTTCATGTGACCCCAGATGCCCACCTACCCATGAGAGCAGTACAGTGGTGCCTCCGCTCTCAATGGACCCAAGCCACAGGCAGGCTCCGGGAAAGAGTGCATGTGACCCGCCAGCTGGCGGACTCCCTCGGATGGTGGCAGAATCCAGGTCACCTTCAGGCCGGGATGCCCTTCCAGGTACCCACCCCCCAGAAAGTCCTCACCATGGATGCCTCTCTAATGGGCTGGGGAATGCATTGCAAAAACCTCCAGACACAGGGGCGGCCCAAGGGGGGCGCGGGCCATGTGCGGAGATTAATTGCAGGGCCTCGTTTGCATGAAGAGTCTCATTTGCATAAATATTTGCATAATATTAACATGCGCTTTTAGTAAACATGCCTCATAATGAGTGTCTGAATAAAGAGAGACTAACAGATTTCTACATTACTATATTGCAGTGACAATCACCAGGCCCATTAGGAAGTACTATAAACACTGACCATTTAGAATCCATAGCAAATCCACCCTATCATAACAGCACTACCAGGACTCACAAAGCACCAAACCCTACCTATCAAAAGGCAACACTGCAGATATTAAACCAAAACATCTTAGAGAATACCAATACATCTCACTGGGGGAAAGAGAACAAGTGGGACTGTCAAACAGAAACTACATGAACAGAATACCTCAGCTCGGTTGCACAGAACATAGACCATCACCACACAAAGAACAAAGGATCACAATTTATAAATAGGAAGATAATAATTAAACTGGGAACCCCAAAAGCCAAACATGAAATGTACAACACTGGAGAAATAAAACTATAAAGTAATTTCCTCTTGCACTAAACAAAAACGCAAAGATGTTAGCAATACACACTTCCCAGACCAGACATATTCCAGTTAATAAATTCAAAATAAAAAGTATTTTTCTACCTTCTGTTTGGGCATTTTATTTTTCAGTTGCAATTGCTCCAGTCACTTTCTTTTGGTTTCTTCGTGTTGTTGGGGGTTTCTGGGCTTCCCCTGTGATTATTTGGGGAATTTTCTATTTTGTTTGGCTGCTTGTGTTCAACCCCAACATATATACAGGACCTGCTTTAAACAAATTGCTCATGCCACCATAAAAGCATGGAAATTATTTATTTTATTTTGCCAGGTCTGTAAAATCACAAGCTTTGCTTTTAACTTATAAGGTACAAATTTCAATATCAATACATAGCATCAATACATCTATAACGAGCAAAGCACCTGACTTAAGTGTAAAAGGTCCTGGAGACAGAGACAGCCTCACTCCAGTGAGATCAGCTAATGTCTGTCTGCTTATTAGAATTTCTCCTCTATATTTATATTCATTTTTAGGCTCAAATTGCTGATAGATTTCCTTTCTTTTCTTATTCTTTATTATTTCAAGCAACTCTGCTTCTTAATCTTTACCCTTTATTTTTTCCCTTGGGCATCCTGTCTTTCCATTCTCATGGCAGTCCTTGTCACTGTGTGCTGGCTCTGTTTCCTGCAGATTAACTTCTTTGTTCTGTTCCCCTTTGTTCATTCAAGGGGCCCAGGTGACAGCTTTTCACTAGCTGTGTAGTTTTCAGAGCCTTTCATTGTGTCAGCTCTCTGGGACAGGATATTAGCTCATTTCATAGCTCAATCTTGCTGATTCTGCAGTTTCAGTGTGAAAAGAGTCAGAGCAGGCTGTTTCTTTCTTAGGCCTGAGCTATAGACGTTAGCACAAGATGGATTCAACCTGTAACAAAGGTACCTGAAGGGGGATTCATTTTCCCCTTCAGTGTCTTCTGCAAGCTATCCATTTGTCCTTTCTTCTCTTTTAGATTTTTTCCATTCTCTCTCTATATCTGCTTTAACATACTGATCGTTTCCCTTTTGCTCTTTCCCCCATTTCTTTCCTTATTCCTTTATCATCCACTCAACTTTCACCCTTCCATTCTCAATCCCCTCTTACTCTCCCAATACCTGGCCTATCATAGACTTTTCTTCCACACAAAATATATTTTCCCCTCTCCATTCTCATTCCCCATCCCTTCTAGTCCTCCCCCAAAATCAGCTCCCTTATAGTTCTAGACCCACCCAGCATCCGCTCCCTTCTAGTCCCATTCTCCCATGCCCCCACATCAGCCCATTTCCAGTCCTATTCTAGCCCATCACCCATTTGCAGTCCAAGCTCCCCCCCATTAGCCCATTTCTAGTCCTATTCCAGTTCCTCATCAGCCAATTTCCAGGCCTAGCCCCACATATGCTCTTTTCCAGTTCCATTCCAGCCCCCCATCAGCTAATTTCCACTCCAAGCTCCCCCATCAGCCAATTTCCAATCCTAGCCCCCTCGTCAGCCCATTTCCAGTCCTATTCCAGCTCCCATCAGCCTATTTCCAGTCCTATTCCAGCCCCCCATCAGACAGACAATTTCCACTCCAAGCTCCCCCATTGGCCAATTTCCAATCCTAGTCCCCTCGTCAGCCCACTTCCAGTCTTATTCCAGCCCCCATCAGCCCAGTTCCAGTCCTAGCCCCCATCACAGCCCATTTCCAGTCCTAGTCCCCCGATCACAGCCTATTTCCAGTCCTAGCCCCCCCCCCACCACCACAGCCCATTTCCAGTCCTAGCCCCCCCATCACAGCCCATTTCCAGTCCTAGCCCCCCATCACAGCCCATTTCCAGTCCAAGTCCCCCCCACCATAGTCCATTTCCAGTCCAAGTTCCCCCACCACCATCACAACCCATTTCAAGTCCAAGTTCCCCCCCCAACCATCACAGCCCATTTGCAGTCCTAGCCCTCCCTAATCACAGCCCATTTCCAGTCCAAGTCCCCCCCCCATAGCCCATTTCCAGTCCAGGTTCCCCCCAGCCCATTTCCAGTCCAGGTTCCTCCCCCCTCACAGCCCATCCAGTCCTTGGCCTCCCGCCCCCCTTCCCGACCAGCCCCGTGGCTGTCTGAGGGAGCTGGGGAAGCCTGCGCGAGGCCCCAGTTCCCTCTGTACAACTGCCAGCGTGAAGATCCTTTTCCTTCACTCTGGTGGCTGTTTGTGTGAAGCCACGATTGCTGGGAAAGGTTAAAGGCAATGCCCTTTAACCTTTCCCAGCATTCGCTGCTTCACACAGCCGCCAGCCCCGGCTCCCTCTGAAGCCATCCGGTGTGCCATAATGGTGTTCGCGTGGGGCCCTGTGCGAACAACATTATCGCACAATGGACGGGCCGGCCCTGACAGAAATAACCGTCTGCACCAGAAAGGTGGGCTTCACTGGAACTTTCAAATTAAAATAAACAAACAAAAAAAATTAGTGTAGGAAAGTTTTCAAGCAATTTTTCACTCTTTTGCAGGCTTATTAAGACTCCAATTTTCTCTAGTAGAAGAAAGAAGGTTTAGTATCCAACAGTGAGGAAGACTTTGAACAACTATAGCCACAGTAGCTTGTGTGTAGTACATACCTATTTATAAATGGTTCTTTTACTTTTTACAGACACGCTGACCCTTGGATGGGCAAAAGTAGATGCATTTAAGGAAGAAACTAGCGGTGCATGGGCACCCTGGGAGACGACTCTGCATCTCTTACTGCATCCTGGGAAAGAGCCATATAATATTGTAGACCACAATACAGGATATAGCATAAAAGGTAATTTAACAGGCACATGGTAATCCTGCAAACCGTGTAAATACCATTCAGTGGGATAATCAGTGGCACATACCCGGTTTGTGCTGCTGAATATCCCCACTTAGCCCAAATAAACACCCTAACGCTAACCACTTAGCATTGGAGCATTGTGGAGGTCTGGGGGCAGTGATATTGAGTCACTAAATGGCTAAAGTTTAGCTATCTGGCCAGCGGCTGAACATATTGCAGCTGACCAGATAGCTAAAACGCTATCCAGCAAAACCGGATATTCCATATCATCCTGCTAGGCCAATCCAGACAAGTGGGTTGTGTTCCCCTACCAGCAGAGGTGGAGATAGAGAAAAATACAGGGTTAACTTAAAGTGTCGATGGCCAACTTTAAATTATTTAAATGATTTCTTCAAATTATTTATTTATGTATTCAACCTATTTAAATTATTTATGTATTTACTTTATTCATGTAAAAGAGGATAAATGCTTTACAGCAGCAGCTATTCCTTATGGTCTCTGCCCTTCACTGAATATTCTCGTAGCAGACCTGCTAACAATGTTAATCAAAGCAAACTACATTAATTGTTCTGAATATCATTCCCATAGATTAGCCGCAAAGCAGCAATTTTCAGCCTCGCAATCTGGATAACTCTGGATAACTTAGTAGAGCAGATAGCAGCTAAATATTGCCACTGTCCGGGTAATGCTGGCCTCTACGTAGATAGTGCCTGCACAGTTCGGATATTCAGTAGCAGCCCCTATTCAGATACTGCCGCTGGATATTCAGGTTTTTTTGCCTGCGGTGGCCATTTAGAAGAAACACGGCCCGCCATGGGCTGAATATTATCACCTAAGGGCCTGTGCACTTCAGTGTGCATGCTAAAAAAATTTGCATGCAATGTACCCTCTCCTTAAAATGTATACTAAATGTGGAGGGTAATTTGTTAAGGTACAGCATAGTTATGTGTGTTTTTACTGTGCATAATCACATCTATTTTATAATAAAGTATGTGCATATTTTATAAAATAGGAACATAAGTGTTCAAAAACGCACGTTAAATCTAGATGTGATCACTTACATCAGCTCTTTGGCTGTGTAAATGCCTCAATATAAATTTATTTATTTATTTGAACAGATTTGATATACTGCCATTCAATCTACATATAGCCAGCATGGCGGCTTATAATATTCAAAAAAATTCAGAACAATATGACAAACAAACACAAGACATACAAGAGATAAGGAAATGCATAGCACAACAATAATATTCCTTATAACAACATCAAAAGCAGCAGAGTATTTTATAATTTATGCACGTAGTTGTGCGCTCCACCCATTTGAATGCACATAGTGAAAGTCTTACGTGCATATTTATATAATAGGGACTGGCTAAAGTATGCACATAAATGTCTAGTTCTACACATGAATCACTAAAAATCCCTCATTTACAAGCATAGATACCATGGAACTTTCTGCAGCTCCTTTTAAAATTACCTAATAGTGTGCACATGCATGCAATTGCTGAAAATAAGAGCAGGGTAGGCCCAAAGGTTTCTCCCGCTCTAGGCAAGTCCACCACCCTACCCCCCTTTTCCGTGCTATGTCATGCCACTGCCCATCCTGGTGGAGGGCGTGGCATGGCGATCCCTCCATGCTTTTTCAAGGCGATGACTTTTTGCTGCCGCTTCAGTGCCATACCACAGCAGGTCTTAAAGCATCCATGGCCTGCAGTTCCTGCCCCCTCCAATGCCACTTTCAATCAGAAGGGGCAGGAGTAGCAGGCCATGTCTACATGCATTTACATAGGTGCTTTAAAACCTGCTGTGGTGCTGAAGCGGTGGCAGAAAGCCACCACTTTGAAAAATTGTTGAGGAGGAAGTCCACCTGGTGAGCAGGCTGGCCCTGAATAAGAGGCTAATTAGAGAGTTTTTTAAAAAATATTTTTATCTTTTTTTGGTGCATACTACCGACATAGCATTCCATTTTTACAAACTCGGTAGCAAAGAAATATCCATATTATAAAGCCTCTAATAGCAGATTTCTAATGGTACATCTAAACAATAGTCAACAGCTAACATGTTTAAGGAGTGGAGGAGTAGCCTTGTGGTTAGAACACTATCTTGGTAACCAAGAGACCAGGGTTCAGTTCCTACTAGTACTTCTTATAGCTTGGGCAAGTCATTTAACCCTCCATTCCCTCAGAAGAAAGGCCTGGCAATCTATTTCTGGTTACACTGCCAAGAAAACCCAGGTGCTGCTTGGTTGCCAGGAATCAGCATTGACTCTAAGGTAGACATTGCATTGCACCATGCTTCTACACAGAGCAAAAAAACAGGAAAAAACTGTTCAATCACTCATCCATCCAACAGCCTCTCCACACATACATATACTATCCCCCATTCTCTCCCCTATCCCTACCTCCCCACAATCCACCTTCTACCCCCTCACCTAGCTGCTCACCCATCAACTCCTAAGCTATTTACTTGACTCTTCTGCTCCTTCTCCAGTGTATCAGCATGACTTATCCTAGGCAAATCTTCAGTCTTATAATCACCCCCTGAAATTTCGATAATTAAATTCAGCAATTACGATCATCCCAACATCAATCCTCCCACAAACAATCCTGTAAAAATTTATAATTGGACATCAAGCATCAAGATGTGGAATTGGTATATGCTGATCAGTTGTTTACTCCATCAAAAAGTAGAAAGACTAGGGGACACACAATGAAGCTACAATGTGACCCATTTAAGACTAATAAGAGAAAATATTTCCACTCAACGTGTAATCAAACTCTGGAATTAGTTACCGGAGGATGTAGTAAAAGCTGTTAGGTAGCTAGGCTTAAAAAAGGTTTGGACAAGTTTCTGGAGGAAAAGTCCATAAACCATTATTAAAGAGGACTAGGGAAATCCACCGCTTACCCTGGGATAAGCATTGTGGCATTTGTGTACCTTTTTGGGATCCTGACAGGTATTTGTGACCTGGATTGGCCACTGTTGGATACTAGACTTGATGGACCTTTGTCTGACCCAGTATGGCATTTCTTATATTCTTAAGTACGTGTGTGTTTGCTCTCTTTGCAGGTAAGAGAACGTGCTGATGGCTGTTTGAATTTGCATGGCTCTCGAGATCTATTGTTTTGCTTTGACTGCTGCAGTTCTTTGCGACTCCTCAGAAGCTGCCACCCTTGATGACTGCCTAGTTTTGTCTAATGGTTGAGCAAGCCCCTTGAGTTGTAAAAATTAATCCAAGTCTGGACATACCCATTTAAAGCTTTAGTATGCCCCCATTTCATGCTTAACTATTCCATCTGCAAATACTCCACCATCAGCCCATGCCATTGTCCAATATTGAGCGAGAAGTGCTCTATCCAGTTCTTCCAAATACTTTTTTTAGCCACCAATAATGCAAGACACACTTCATCTCTTTATCTAGCTGACTTACCTGAATGAGATCTCCCAGCAGGAGTTCCTTTTGCTGCTGTATGTGTACCCTGTACACTCCTCCAGTACCTTCCATATCCCTAGCCTTAAACTCCTCACACCTTATAAACCTATAGATAAATGTAACAGTCTCCTTTCCACACTTTGGGGTATGTTTACTAAGGTGCAAACCAGTAGTGCATGACTGTGCTGCCAAATTAGCGCAGAGGCCCATATTTTTTTTTGGGGGGGGGGGGGGCATATGCGTCAGTCCCTCTTGCCAGTAGTGCAATACTTACACACAACACCGTGCTAATCGATAGGTGGATCACTTAGGTGCACCCATGCTGATGGCAATAGGTGCAGTTAGTACATCAACTTCCCATATATACAGATGACATTATGCTGTATAGACCATTCAGCTGTAGCCACCCCACAAATACAAACCTCATCCAGTGCTTCACAGAAGTCTCACAATGGCTGACAAACAACAACTTAACAATCAACTACAAGAAGACTGATGCTCTCTTCATCATTAAGAACACCACCTTCATCCCAACAGACTCCATCGCCCTAAACAACACCCCAATAAAAGTACAGCTAGAATTCAAGTACGTAGGAATCACCCTGGATCTACAGCTCTTCCAAATCACAAATACAAAACAGCACAAGAACAATCTACCACAAACTCAAAACCCTTCAAAGACTGTGCCCCCTCCTTAAACCACCGGGCTTCCATTCAGCATTCCAAGCCATTATCCTACCATATATTGACTCAATTTACCAATGCCTTCTTCCCCTAAACATTGCTGTACACACGGCTGCACATACACTGACTGGATCCTCAAAATATGACCACATACCACCCACCTTGAAATAGCTACACTGGCTTCCACTAACCAGCCAGATTAGATACAAAATGCTCCTTCTAACACACAAAGCCCTCAACAGCCACCCTACATCATATCTTTGCACCTTGCTTCAAACTCCGCAACACAACCGAGAGAAGTGACAATCCACAAAGAACACCCTAACCATCCCCCATGCAAAAACAAAGTAAACTCAACAAACGTGTGCATGATTCTTTGAGCTATATGCTCCCTCAACATGGAACACACTCCCGGATTCAATAAGAAACATCATAGACCTACCAACATTCCGAAAACTCTTAAAAACACCTCTATTCATCAATCACTTTGCCCCCCCCCCCCCAACTAGCCCACAGACCACACTCAACCAATCTCCAAACTGAGCATAAATTGTATATAAATTTCTTTACATATTTAAGTAACAAACAATGTTTTAGAAGTACCTAGTTAAATGTACATAGTTTTTTAAATTCATAGCAATGTAACATCTTATTACAAATGTTCCCTGTAAACCACCTTAACCTCAGTGAAAGGCGGTATATAAACCTTGCCAAATAAATAAATAGTACATGACCAAAATGCCCATAAGACAACACACACTGTCAATACCCCAAAGTGTACTCCTGGGTGAAATTTAGCAGTTTCCTGGAAGGGGTAAGCAGGAGCACCCTCTCACATGTCCGTCTAGATGTCCGGCATTACCGGAAGTCCAAGAGCAAAATTTACTAATTAGAGTGTTAATGACTGAGCAGTGCTGATTATTGCTCTTTTGTTCTAAGGGCCCCATATACAAAGACATTTACATGGTTTACAGAGGAGTCATTCTTTTCTCTCTACCATTTTCTAACAGCAACAGTATCACTTCCAAACAGACGAATCACCAAAGCAATAGAAACAGTGATGCGTTTCCCTACTGTACTATGCAAAATATAAAAATTGCAGATGTAAATTTCAAAAATGGAAATATTCTAATCATTAAATTGAAAATAGAAAACATAATTTTTATCTATCTGTCTCTCAATTTTTACTTCATCATCTTGCTTCCATTCTCTGGTTTCAGCTTCATCTGTTTGTATGTCTGTCTTTTCTTAATGCTGTTCCCAGGGTGTCCTGTCCATTTATCATTTATTTTCTCACCTCCTGTCTCCACTTCCTCCTCTACATCCTTCTCTGACATTGATCTTTCAACTATCTTCTATTCATTTTTTGTGCTTCTCGGTCCATTCTGATTTTGCCCCCTTCAATCAGTCCTCAGTCCCCCTTTTTTACTACATACCTCACCCAATTCCTCCTATTCTCCATCTCTCTCCCTGCTTCCCCACTCTCTCACTAACTCTCCTCCCATCTTCCTCCCCATGTCCACTCTCATCGCTTCTCTCTGATCTGTATCCATTATTTTCCTATCTTTTCCCTTCCCCACCCTCCCAGTCCAGCTCTCTCCTAACCCCCTCCTCTCAGGTGTCCAGCATCTACCCTTCCTTACCACTGCCAGGTGTCTATCATCTCCCTTTCTCATCACTATCCAGTCCCCAGGTGACCAGCATCTCTCCACTCTCTCCCTCCCTCTGTGTCCAGCATCTCCCATTTCCTTCTCATGCCTATCATTTGCCCTGCATCCCCCTATGCCCTACCATGTCCAGCATCTGCCCTTTACTCCATTCCATGTTCATTTTCTGTCTTCCATCTCCCCATCCTAATGGCCAGCAATGCTCTCTGCGCCCATCCCATGTCCAGGATCTGCCTCCACCTTTGTGCCTCCCTCATGATATCTAATATCATTTCTCTCCCTTCCTGCCACTTCCTTTTTGCCTACCGCTGCCTCTCTGAATGTCTGTCAGTGGCAGCAATTTAAAAACAAAAATGCAGTATCTGTTGTGACGCCTGCACTCCTGGAAGGCCTTGACATTTCCACTCCTTCTGAAGTATAAAGCATGCGTCAGAAGGGGGCATTGCAGACAGGGCCTTCCAAGTGCAAAGAATTCACAACAACCCTGCACTTTCAATGTTGGCAGCCAGATGTGGCTCAAGGCAATTTGCTGCCCAAGGTTAGAAATGAGCTGGCACCCCCCTCCCATCAACCAAAATAGAGGGGCCTCCTCGGAGTTCTAGTCAGGGAGCAGTGAGTACTCCTCACTCAGAACCCCGAGGTGGTTGCTCCAAGAAAAAACAAAATGAAAAACTATAGTTGAATGTCAAACAACATGAGTCTAATATAAGTCAAAACTACAGCTAAAAGAAAGCACTAAGGTCATTGATGCAAAAGAGGCACATGTTACTGGTTGAGTCCACAAGATAGTGCCTATCTGAAGTCTGAGACCTGAAGTTCTTTCTTTATAAAGATTCAGAGTTACTTATTATTATAGGATCATAGCTCACGTTTATTTAGAGGGATTACTTCATTTTGTGACGTATTAGTCTACCCTCTACAGAGTGACCACATAACACGAGTGATTACACACCAAGAAAAAACAAAGCAACATAATCCCGAGTTATATAAATAAAATAAAAAACTTTGCAAAGTTATTTATATGCAACAAAAATTGTTGTTGTTGTTAAGTGCCATCGAGTCGGAGTCAACTCATGGCGACCCTCTGGATAGCTATCCTAAATTGTGTTCGGTCTTCAGTCAGGCGGCTCATTGTTGACAGACTGGTACCCATAGCTGCTGTTATTGTATCAATCCATCTCATTGCTGGCCTTCCTCTTTTGCGTTGACCTTCTATCTTGCCAAGCATGATGTCTTTCTCTAATGATCTCTCTCTTCGCATGATGTGTCCAAAGAATGAAAGTCAAAGTCTTGTCATCTGAGCTTCTAAAGAAAGCTTAGGTTTGATCTCCTCTAGTACCGACTGGTTTGTTCTTCGGGCAGGCCAAGGTATACACAGTATTCGCCGCAAGCACCATAATTCAAAGGCATCAATTTTCTTCCTGTCTGTCTTTTTCACTGTCCAGCTTTCACATCCATATGATGTTATTGAAAATACCATGGCTTGAACAAGTCAAATCTTTGTATGGAGAGAGACATCTCTGCTCTTGAGAATCTTATCTAGGTCTTTCATAGCCATTCTGCCAAGAGTAATGCGTCGTTTGATTTCTTGACTGCTTGTTGCTTCTTTATTGATAGTTGATCCAAGTAGGTTAAAGTTGTTCACAATTTCAATTTCTTCTCCTTCAGCAATGAACCTGTTGATTATGCCAGTTGTCATGATCTTTGTCTTCTTTATATGAAGGTGCAGGCCCATTTTGAGACTATGTTCTTTGATTGTGAGAAGTAAATGTTTCAGATCATCTTCACTTTCAGCCAGTAATGTAGTATCATCAGCATAGCAAAGGTTGTTGATGAATCTTCCACCAATCTTCACACCTCTGTTGTCTTCATACAATCCTGCTTCTCTGATGATTTGTTCTGCATATAAATTAAACAAGTAGGGGGAAAGTATGCAGCCTTGTCTTACACTTTTGCTTATTTTAAACCATTCTGTTTCACCTTGTTCCATTCAAACTGTTGCTTCTTGATTAATGTACAGATTGTGCAAGAGTACGATCAGGTGTTCTGGTATACCCATGCTTCTTAATGTGGCCCAGAGTTTCTCATGGTTTACACAGTCAAAAGCCTTGCTATAGTCGATAAAGCACAAATAGATATCCTTTTGGTATTCTTTAGTCTTTTCAAGGATCCATCTCACATCTGCAGTGATGTCTCTCGTTCCTCGCCCTTTCCTGAACCCTGCTTGCACTTCAGGTAGTTCTTGTTCCAGGTATGGTTGTAGTCTCTTTTGAATAATCTTCAGTAAAATCTTGCTGGCATGTGGGATCAGAGCGATTGTTCGATAATTTCCACAGTCAGTTCGATCACCTTTCTTTAGTATTGGTATAAACACAGATCTTTTCCAGTCAGTTGGCCATGATGTTGTCTTCCATATTTCTTGGCAGAGCCTTGTAAGTATGGTAACAGCTACATCAGATTGCTGCAATACTTCTATAGGAATGCTATCAATGCCTGGTGCTTTGTTCTTTGATAAGGCTTTCAATGCTGCTTCAATTTCTTCTTTCATCACCAATGGTTCCCGATCATAAGGTACAGGTTGAAACGGCTGTTGGTCCACTTGATCTTTATCATATAAAAACTCTGTATATTCCTTCCACCTTTTCTTGATCTTCTAGGCATCATTCAACATAGAACCTTGAGCATCTTGTAACATTTCAATTCGAGGCTGGAACTTTTTCTTTAACTCTCGTAGCTTTAGGAAAGCCGGTCTTTTTCTTCCTCTAATAGTTTCTGCTTCTATTTCCTTGCAAGTGTCATTGTAGTACTTTTCCTTGTCCTGTCTTGCTGCACGTTGGAAATCTCTGAGTTCTGCAATTGTCTTTCTTTCTCCTCTGGCTTTAGCTTCTCTGCGTTTCTGGGCAATTTTCAGAGTTTCTTCCGTCATCCATTTTGGCCGCTTTTGCTTTTTCACCTTTTGTAGAGACTTCTCGCTTTCTTCTAACACAACCTTCTTGATGTCATTCCATAACTCTTCCGGAGGTCTGTCATTTGTATCTAAAGCAGCAAATCGATTTTGCAGGCAGTCTTTAAATTCCAGTGGTATATTCTCAAGGTCATATTTTGCTGCATTCATGAGTGGTTTGCTCTTTTTCAACTTTAGCTTGAGTTTGCATACTAGTAGTTGATGATCTGTTCCACAGTCAGCTCCAGGTTTTTCTTTGTTGATGTTATAGAACAGTGATGGCTAACCTTTTTGAGCCCGAGTGCCCAAACTGCCGCACAAAACCAAAGAATTTCCTCAAAGTGCCAGCACGTCAATTAAACCTCAGCTCAGTTACACATGCAGAACATAGACCATCACCAAACAAGGAATCACAATTTAGAAACAGGAAGGCAATAATTAAACTGGGAACCCCAAAAGCCAAACTTGGAATGTACAACACTGTAGAAATAAAACTATAAATTAATTTCCTCTTGTACCAAACAAAGCACAGACGTTAATGATGCACATTTCCCAGAGGTTTCATATTCCAGTTAATAAATTCAAAATAAAGAGATATCTTTCTACCTTTTGTGCATTTTTTTTCAGTTGCAATTGCTCCAGCCACTTTCTTCTGGTTTCTTCATGTTTTCTGCTAACTCTCCATCGTCTGCTGTCCATTTGTTCTTTCTTCTCTCTTCTAGTCTTTTTTTCCATTCTCTCTCTCTACATCTGCTTTAACATACTAATCTTTCTCCTTTTGCTCTTTCCTCATTCCTATTTCATCCACACAAATTTTACCGCTCCATCCTCAATCCCCACTTACTCTCCCAATACCCGGCCAATTGTAGATTTTTCATTCCTCCCACACAAAATATTTTTCCCCTCTCCATTTTACTCTCCCAGCCCCATCCCATTCTAATCCTCCCCCAACATCAGCTCCCTTCTAGTTCCAGTCTCACCCAGCATCCATTCCTTTCTAGTCCCTGCATCAGCCCATTTCCAGTCCTAGCCCCCCATCAACCCATTTCCAGTCCTAGCTCCCCCATCCATTTTCAGTCTGAGTCCCTTCATCAGCTCATTTCCAATCCTAGCCCCCCATCAGCCCATTTCTAGTCATTTCCTAGCCCCATCATCAGCCCATGTCAAATCATAGCTCCCCTCCACTCAGTACAATTACAGTCCAAGCCCCCCCCCATGAGCCTACTTCCAGTTCTAGCCCCTCCATGAGTCCATTTCAATTCAAGCCCCCACCACAGCCCATTTCCAATCTTAGCTCCCCCCAACAGCCCATTTCCAGTCCTATCCTAGCTGCTCCATCAGCACATTTTCAGTCCTAGCTCCCTTCCCTCACAGCCCATTTCCATTCCAAGCTCCCTCCCCATCAGCTATTTGCAGTTCAAGCCTCCCCTTCCACTCAGCCCATTTCCAGTCATAGCAACCCCCCAACCCATTACCAGTCCTAGCCCCCCATCAACCCACTTCCAGTCCTAAACCCCCATCACCCCATTTTCAGTTTAAGCCCCCCCTATAACCCATTACCAGTCCTAACCCCCCATCACCCCATTTCCAGACATCCCCCATCAGCCCAAAGCTCATTACCAGTCTTAACCTCCCCATAGCCCATTATCAGTCCTAACCCCCCAATAGCCCATTACCTTTCCTATCCCCCATTCAGCCCTCTTCCTGTATTTACCCCATCAGCCCATTTCCAGTCAGCCCCCCACAGCCCATTGCCAGTCCTTAACACCCCCATCAGCCCACAGCCCATTACCAGTCCTAACCACATCAGCCCACCTCAAGTCCTAACCCCTCCCCATCAGTCCATTTCCTGTCCTAGCCCCCCCCCCTTAGCCCATTATCAGTCCTAACCCCCCCCCATAGCCCATTTGCAGTTCTAACCCCCCATCACCTCATTTCCAGACAGCCCCCCATCAGCCCACAGCCCATTAGCAGTCTTAACCCCCCCCCCCATAGCCCATTACTAGTCCTAACCCCCCCAACAGCCCACAGCCCATCCAGTCCTAACCCCTCCCCATCAGCCCATTTCCTGTCCTAGCCCCCCCCATAGCCCATTATCAGTCCTAACCCCCATCACCCCATTTCCAGACAGCCCCCATCAGCCCAAAGCCCATTAGCAGTCTTAACCCCCCCCATAGCCCATTACCAGTCCTAACCCCCCATCACCCCATTTCCAGACAGCCCCCATCAGCCCACAGCCCATTAGCAGTCCTACCCCCCCCAGCCCATTAGCAGTCCTACCCCCCCCCCAAGCCCATTAGCTGTCCTAACCCCCCCCCCCCCCCTGGCATATTAAAAAAAAAAAAAGCTGGCTTTGGCTGCTGCCGCTACCGCGGCAGAATGCAATGTCCCGCGGGGCCCCCTCCGCCCGCTAAGCCCCTCTGCAAGGGCTTTCAGATTCGCGAGGGAGAGCTTCTCCCTCGCGTCTCTGTTAAGCCCGCAGGGGCTAATGGGAAATTTCCCATCAGTCCCTCGCGTCTAAAGGGGCTGATGGGAAATTTCCCATTAGCCCCTGCGGGCTTAACAGAGACGCGAGGGAGACGCTCTCCCTCGCGAATCTGAAAGCCCTTGCAGAGGGGCTTAGCGGGCGGAGGGGGCCCCGCGGGACACTGCACTCTGCCGCTGCCGCGTCCGCGGCAGCAGCCAGAGCCCGCGTCCGCGGCAGCAGCCAGAGCCAGCTTTTTCTTTTTTGCGGACCTACCCGCGTGCCAGCTGCAAGGCCTTCGCGTGCCACAGCTGGCACGCGTGCCATAGGTTCGCCATCGCTGTTATAGAACTTTTCCATCGTTGACTTCCACAGATGTAGTCAATTTGATTTTTATACAATCCATTGGGTGAAGTCCATGTGTACAGTCGCCGCTTGTGTTGCTGGAAGAAGGTGTTTGAGATGAATAGATCATTGGTCTTGCAGAATTCTATTAGTCTTTCTCCAGCTTCATTTCTGTTGCCAAGTCCATATTTTCCAACTACTTTGCCTTCTTCTTTGTTGCCAACTTTTGCGTTCCAGTCACCCATGACTATCAGGATATCCTGTTTGCATGTTCTGTCAATTTCAGCTTGTACTTGTTCATAGAACTCTTCAATTTCATTCTCTTCTGCAGCTGTTGTTGGGGCATATACTTGAATTATAGTTGTGTTGATAGGCAATCCTCGTAGACGAATAGAGATTAAGCGTTCGCTGACTGCATTGTATTTCATTACAGTTCTAGCAAGTTTCTTCTTTATTATAAATGCAACACCATTTCTTCTTTGTCTTTTATTTCCAGCATAGTAGACCATGTGATCATCTGATGCAAAGTGCCCGATGCCAGTCCATTTCAGTTCGCTGACACCCATCAGATCAAGTTGTACACGTTCCATTTCATTCTTGACTACCTCCAACTTCCCTTGGTTCATGCTTCGTATGTTCCATGTTCCAATGCATAAGACATCTTTACAGCTTCTGACTCTCATTTCATGCACAGCTACATCAGCAGTCAGACTTCCCGAGGGCTTTGATCCAACCACATCATAAATGCTGGCTTTACTCTGAAAAGTCTTCAGCTCTTCCCCAGTAGCTAGTTGAGTGCCTTCCGATCTGGGGGTCTCATCTTCCAGCACCATAACACAATTTGTTTTGTTGTAACTATCCATTGGGTTTTCATGGCAAGATACAGAAGTAGATTGCCGGGCCTTTCTTCCGCGCAGTTTAAGTTTGGTGTTGTTGCCGTTGTCACAAAAATGTGATCCTCCGCCGTCAACACTATCCCATTCTGCTGCTGCCCAGATGGGTGGTTTGTCTTGGTCTGGCACCTCAGCTGAGACCTGTCCATCTTGAGAGACCCTGCCAGTAGTTAAACTACCGATAGTTTAGCTCTCAGCATCACTAATGCACGCAAGCCCTCACAGCATGACAAGCTGCAAACCAAGTGAGAGCAACAAAAATTAGAGGAGTTTATTTAAGTCTTCTGGGAATCTAAAATAAACATACCGACTCCTGACACCGTACATTAGACCGACATGAAATGTAAATATATATTCTGCAAAAAACAAAGGAGATGCAAGGAGCTCATATACCATTTAACAAAAAGAAAAAGTGAGAACCACAGCACGTTTTATAATCCCAAAATAAAATTATTATAACTAATTTTATTTTGGTATTAAAAACTGTGCTATAGTTCTTGCTTTTTTAACATATAATTTGTAACCAAAGAAATCTCTCTCCCAGCAGTGGGTGTAGAGCATAAGAACATAAGATATGCCATACTGGGTCAGACCAAGATCCATCAAGCCCAGTATCCTGTTTCCAACAGTGGCCAATCTAGGTCATACGTACCTAGCAGTTTCCCCAAAAGACACAGGTTCTGCAATGCCTGTACTGGGTCAAGCACTGATATCCTGGGTCCCTTCTTAATAATGGTTTATGGACCTTTCCTCCAGGAACTTGTCCAAACCTTTTTTAAACCCAACTACACTAACAACCTCTACTACTTTTATTTATTTATTTTATTTAAGGGTATTTCTATCCCGCCTTATCCTTCAATCAAGGCGGTGTACACATCAAACAATCAATGGCAATGGTGTTTATGTTAGATAAGTCTATGTACAGTGAGGGTGCATGGGTGTGGGTGTGCTGATTAGTGTGAGCTATTTACAGCATGCGCTTTTTACAGTTATATATATGGGTTTGCTGCTTCTGTAGCGGGTTGTGATTGAACTTCAATTGAGTCTAAGGTTGGTCCAAGTCTGTAGAGTCTGGCTATGCGCTTGGGCCATAGTACTCAGTGAAGAGTACTGTCTTTAGGTGTTTCCGGAAGTCCTTCGGATCTTCAGTTGATCGTAGATCGTCTGGGAGTGTGTTCCATATTGTTGGAGCCGCCAGTGATAGGGCTCTTTGTGTGGTGGATTTGCATGCTTTTGTGTAGTTGCTTGGGGTGCTGTGTGTCTGCTGTGGTCTTTCTTCTCGGTCTAGTGCAGGCGTCAGGGAGTATGAGGGCTTGGAGGCTGAGTGCAGAGCTCTTGTGTCTGATTCTGAATATGTTTAGTATCATTTTGACTATGGCAATACAATATATATATCAAGGCATTCCAAAGAGCGCACTATATTCACTGCAGCTAGCACAGAACAGCGCTGCAAAGATTATCCTAGGACAAGCTCGCCATTCCCACATCACGCCACTCCTCAAGCAACTTCACTGGCTGCCCATATCACAAAGGTTCAAATATAAGGTCCTTATCAACAAACACAAAATCGTTCTTAATGCCTCAGCACTCACTCTACATACCGTACCTTAATATCAACCCGTAGCTGTAATAGACCCACAAGACAGGGTATGTCTAACATGCTGGATATTCCAGCAGAAAAAACAAAATGCAGCCAAAGGACCAATAACAGGGCCTTCTCGCAATATGCCCCAGTACTATGGAACTCACTTCCGCCACAAATAAGAGACACTTAACTCTTACAAGGCTTCAGAAAATCCCTGAAACACTACGATTCACAGAATACTATGGCCTAGCAACGAACGACACTTAACCAGCACAGCATCTCCATGCACAGAACATTCACCTTGAACTCTAAGCAATGACACTGCTGTATCACAACATGTATATAGTTTGGCTACTTGTCTGAGTGTTTGTTACAGTGTGAGCTACAATGTATTTATCCTGTTCAATGTACTGTGCACTTCTGTTTGAACTGTTTCCTGTTATTACACTGAATTACCTGTAAACCGTCTTGACTTGTAGAAAGATAGTATAAAAAACCTGTTAAATAAATAATTACAATAAATAACCCCACTAGAGTTCGACCTGCCCCTCTAGTGCCTATGTCTATTATTGAAACCCCATTCAAAAGAGTGGCCATGGACCTGAATGTCCCTTGGAGTTAACCGCCCAAGGCAACGAGTATATTTTAGTCATGCTAGACTACGCTACCTGCTACCCAAAGGCCATTGCTCTGAGGAATATGAAGACTACTATGATCGTGAATGCCCTCTGGAAAGTATTCTCACAGGTGGGAATACCCAATGAGATCCTCACAGATCAAGGAACACCCTTTGTATCCAAGATGATGAAGTAAGTGTGTGCCTTGGTGAAGGTCAAGATGCTGCAAACATCAGTATATCACCCACAAATGGATGGCCTCTATGAACATTTCAATAAAGCCCTGAAATGTTTAAAAGGTTTGTGCAGGAGAACGGGAAGAATTGGAACAATTCTCCTACCCTATTTGATGTTTGCCATCCACGAGGTACCTCAGAGTTCCATGGGGTTTTTGCCTTTTGAGTTTCTCTTTGGAAGACGGCCAAGAAGCATATTAGACGTGGTAAGAGAAACCTGGGAAGAAAAACCCTGTACCAGGTGTAATTTGGTGGAGTAGATTATACAAATGCAAGACTGACTGAGGAAAGCCGGAGAGGTGGCCAAACTCAGGTCTGAAAAAAGTCCATGCTGAGCAGGTCAGGAGCTACAGTCGGGCAGCCGTGCACTGCACCTTCGAACCAAGAGACAGAGTTTTAGTCTTACTGCCCTCATCCGAGAGCAAGTTACTCTGTAAGTGGCAGGTGCCCTATGAGGTCGAAGATAAAGTAGGGCTTGTTAACTGCAAGATTGCCCAGCCAGACAAATGGAAGAAAGCCAAAATTTACCTCACTGTATTAACCTATTGAAAAAGTGGACTCCAGTGATGGCTATGATGGTATACAGAGATGATTTGGGCCATAAATTTCAGCTCCATCAGATCTAGCTCAAGCCCTGATTGGAGACCAGCTCTCTGTTGCCAGAGAAGAGATCTAGAAGGTTTGATTCACCTGAACCTAAAGATATTCTCCACCCGCCCAGGATGAACCCACCTCATTTGTCATGATATCATTACCAACCCTGGGGTGGTTATCTGGCAATAACCCTATTGGATTCTGGAGGCCCAGCCACAGGCTGTCACCAATGTTCCCTCTAATTTTCTGTAGGTTGTGTGCGCATAAAATATCAGCTGTGCAGCTTTTGAAGGAAGGTTACATTTTTGTGCGCCACATAATGACACTCGGAGTTACATACTTTAAAATTTGTCTACACGTCAGAATACAGTATGCACACCACATTGATTTTAATCAAAGTAAATGAAAATAGATGATTACTAACTGAAGTGGAAAATTTCTAGTAATTACAATCACAACTTTTAAATTTTAAGATGTCTGTGTTGTTTTCTATCAGAATCAGAACCGTAATTTTTGTGCGCTCTGTTGTAAAGTATGTGCGCTCGCTCAGCAAGGTGTGTGCGCGCGCACACGCGCACAGCTTAGAGGGAACAGTGGCTGTCACCAAGGAGCTAGAAGAGATGCTTAACTTGGGAGTTATAGAAGGGTCCATGAGTGACTGGTCATCACCCATCGTCCTGGTTCCTAAACCCGACAGAAGCATCAGATTATGCATTGACTTCTAGTGGGTCGATGTAGCTTCTAAACTGGAAGCTTATTCTATGCCCAGAGTAGATGAGCTAATCAAGTGACTTGGTGGAGCATGATTTATATCAACCTTGGGCCTGACCATGGGATACCAGCATTTTTATCACTCCTGGACCCAGGTTACTTTGGACTGGTGGGTGCTGGATATCATTTGCGATGGATATGTGTTGGAGTTCCAGCATTCACTATCTGATGCATTCATGATGTCCCCATGCATGGGTTTGAGCAAGGCACAGGTCATGTGGGATACCCTCAACAGGCTCCTGATGTTGCAAGTGGTTGTCTGCGTCCCGCCAGAACAAGGCAGCACAGGTCAATATTCCATCTATTTTGTGGTGCCAAAAAGGAGGGATCCTTTTGACCCATTCTCAATCTCAAGCATGTGAACAGGGCACTGAGGGTGCCATATTTTCATATGGAAACTCTGCGCTCGGTCATGGTAGCCATTCAAAGAGCTTTGGATCTTACAGAGACATATTTACACATTCCCATTTGGCCCGATCATCAGAGATTCCTGCATTTTGCAACTCCAATGGGCACTTCCAATTTTGGGCGATGCTGTTTGGCTTGGCTATGACGCCCAGAATGTTCACCAAGGTGATGGTGGTGGCAGCTGCGGCCCTGCGGAAACAGGGTGTGATGGTCCACTCATATCTGGACGATTGGCTCATTCGGGCGTTCTTGAGCCGAGAGAGTCAGGAGGTGATGCAGTGGGTGGTATCATTTTTGCAAGAGTTGGGCTGGGTCATCAACCTAGCCAAGAACAAGCTGGATCCAATGCAGCGGTTGCTATATTTATTTATTTATTTGCGTACAATTTGTATCCTGCTGCTTCCAGTGATCAGCAGCGGTTGCTATACAAGGTAAGGTTGGTTGTACCGGCCAGTAATTAGGGGTATGTACAATGCGATTAGGGAGGAGGGTAGCACACATCAAAAGGGTTACAGATTTACAATTGTTGAGGTTAGGACTTCACACAAGGTACTTATATACATATTTACACAAGCCTGACTGTTAAGACTTCACATAGGATCATTATAAACATATTTACACATGCCTGAATGATTTTCATGCGGTTAAATTGAAATGTGATTGGAAGAGGTGCGTTTTAAGTTTTTTTCTGAAGTCTTTTAAATCACAGATCGCACGCAGTTCACTTGGCAACCGGTTCCAGAGTGCTGGAGCTATAAATGAGAAGGCCCTGTTACTGGTACATGCATTAACCTTTCTGAAGGACTTCGGGAGACAGAGGGTATTTAGGTTTGTTGTTCTTCTGCTTCTGTTGTTGGGTAGATTGGATAGTAGGCTATTGAGATGTGAGGGCGCTACATTCTGGATGATCTCGGTGCACAGTTTGACATGGAGAAGGGTTTGGTGTCGCTGCCTGTAGACCGGGTCAACAAGCTATAGTGTCTGTTGTGACAATTTCTGTGGATGTTGGCACCAGTGGCCTGGCACTACCTACAGATGTTGGGGTTGATGATGGAAGTGCTGGATTTAGTTCCATGGACCAGAGTGCGTATGAGACCACTACAGTGGGCACTTCTGATGAGGTGGTTGCCGCAGAAGCACCCTCTGTCCTGGAGACTTCAATGTCCAAGGGACACCAAGATCGAGTTGCAATGGTGGCTGAGCTGGGAAAATCTGCAAAAGGGCGTGTTCTTAGTGGCTCCGGACTGGGTGGTCCTCAACATAAACACCAGTCTCTCTGGTTGGGGAGTGCATTGTCAAAGCAGAGTGGCTTAGGGAGAATGGTCAGAGGAGGAAAGCTCCTGGCCCATCTATTGGCTGGAGATCAGAGCAGTGTTGCTGGCACTCCAGCGATTTGCACCCTTCCTGCAGCAGAGCGGTAAGCGTGTTTTTGGACAATGTGTCGGCAGTGGCATATATCAACAGGCAAGGAGGCACTGGCAGTATCCTCTTGGCGGCGGAGTTAGCCCTAATTCTACACTGGGCTGAACAGCATCTGGTAGCATTGTTGGCAGCCCATGTCATGGGCAAGGAAAATGTGCAGGCGGATTATCTCATTCAACACCAGTTAGATCCGGCGGAGTGGTCGCTGGAAGCGATAGTCTTTGCCAGCCTGGTGCAGCGCTGGGGTCAATCCATTATGGATATCATGGCCTCACCAGCTAATGATAAAGCCAGTCAATTCTACAGTTATCACTGTGAGCGGATGTCGGGAGTGCTGGATGCTCTGGCATAGTCTTGGCCTCAGGAAGAGTTTCTGTATGTCTTCCCTCCTTAGGCACTGATCAGTCGGCTGGTGCAACGAATCAGGCAACACCTCGTTCGAGTGATCTTGATGGCTCCAGACTGGCCGAGGAGACTGTGGTACGCAGATCTGGTCTGCTTGGCGGTGAAGCAGCCATGGCGACTCCTGGAACAAGCCAATCTGCTCTCCCAGGGGCTGGTGGTACTCATGCTGCAGGTGGATCGATTCTCACTTATAGCTTGGCTCTTGAGCAAGCACGGCTGAGAAAGCAGGGGTATGCGCCCAGTGTGATTGCAACGTTATTGAAGGTACGTAAGCGGTCGATATCCTTGTCTTATATCAGAGTGTAGCATGTATTTGAGATTTGTGTGAGGCACAATTTGTGCGACTGTTCTCTTCTTCGATTGTGGATGTGCTGGTGTTTTTGCAGGCCAGGCTGGAGAAGGGCTTGGCCTTGAATTCCTTGCGAGTACAGGTGGCAACCTTGGCATGCTACTGGGGCAAAATACAGGGGTCATCGCTGGCAAGCCACCCAGACATTGTGCAGTTTCTCTGAGTAGTGAAACAGATGAGGCTGCCGGTGCAGGCAGTGGTTCCACCCTGGGATCTGAATCTGTATTAGCAATGCTGTTGGTGCCTCCCTTTGAGCTATTGAGGAGCTCCTTGAAGAAGGACCTCACCTTAAAAGTGGTGTTCTTAGTGGCTATTTGTTCTGCTCAATGGATCTTGGAACTACAAGTTCTGTCCTGTAGAGAGCTATTTCTGATGATTTCCAGAGAGCGAGTGTTTTTTTGCACAGTTCCTTTCTTCCTACCCAATGTGGTCTCCCCATTTCATGTCAATCAGGTGGTTATGCTCCCAATTTTTGGGGGCAACCGAGACTGGTGCACTAGACAATGACTGCGCTAGTTGGATGTCCTAAGGACTCTGTGGACTTACCTTCAGCGTACCCAAGCTTTCAGGAAATAAGAGCGCTTGTTTATCCTGTTTTGGGGACCCTGTAAAGAGGAGGCAGCCTCGAAAGCCTCTATCTCTCAGAAGGTAAAGGAAGTGATCACCTTGGTGTACCTGCTGAAGAGCAAGCCTGTGCCGTGGGGTTGTGGGCGCATTCTATGAGAGCACAGGCGGCGTTCTGGGTGGAATTTAGTCTTCTTCCACCGGTGGACATTTGTCGAACAGCCACCTGGTCTTCTTTGCATACTTTTTCCAAACATTACTGACTTGATATACAGGTGGGTCAGGAAGTCTGCTTCAGAGACAGGGTGCTTGCGGCAGGACTTGCGAGTCCCTCCCAGATTTAGATACTGTTGTGATACATCCCATTTGTCTGAACTGGACTTGAGGGACGAGAATGAAGGAGAAATTACCTGCTAATTTTCTTTCATAGAGTTCCTCGTCCAGTACAGAACCCACCCATCTGGTTTGTAGTAGTGAGCCCGGATCTTGATGGTGTGATCGAGTGACGGGTCTTGAGAGACTTGGTCAGGACTGTCTGCTGATGGAGGGGAGGTCTCCTTGCTCTGCTGGCGGGTTCTCAAAACAAAACAAAAAACACATTTAACAGTGACCTAATTGAAAGATGTGATGGTTGTAAATATCCTTAAAAGCGGGAGAGGTCAGTCTCTGCTTGTCCCTTGGTTGGTTCCATTGTTGGTTTGTTTTGTGGTCTTGCCTCTTTTTGTCTGGAAGTGAAGGTTTGTGATTAGGTTCGGGTTAGCTTTGGCATTCAGATACTGATGAGAGAAGGAGTTTCCTCAGCTGTTATATGGTGACATCAACAAAGTTTTGCATATTCAGTCTCCACTTTCTGGTGGACAGACAGAATCCATTTGTCTGTCTGGACTGGAGGAACTCTATGAAAGAAAATTAGCAGGTAAGGTCTAATTTCGCCGTATTCCAGCTCCAAAACCTTTTTGTAGGCTCCAATGGCCAAAACAAAGCCTGCCTGACCAGCACTAACTAAACCTTTTTAAAGCTTTCTAACTAGGGCGAGGCTACCCCTCTTAGCCCACATAAATAAATAAAAACCCCTGACCTGCTGAAGAAGCCCATCCCTAGAGGAACGTAGATTTGCCCTCAGTCATGTGGTAGAGGAAATCCCCAAGCTACCACCATATGTAGAGCACATCACTTTCTCACAATGTAGGAAAAAATACCCGTGGTAGTGTGGCATGCAGTAGAAAGGGGTTTTCTGTTAAAACAGCAAACAGACAGCATTTCAGGGAAAACAAAACGTGTTTTTATTCAGACTCAATTTGGTAAACCTTCACAAAGCTGGTCTCCCAGCCCTTCCTCCAGCCCAATTAAAGTTACTACCTCTGTACAGCTTGCCTTGAACAAACTCCTGGCTCCATGGGCCTCTCTCCCTTGCAGTCTGCTGGGATTTTAACCTCTTCCTGTGAGCCACACCCTCCCAGCCCTGAGCTCTGAGCTGCAGGCTCTCTTAAAGGGGCCTGATGATAATCCTTCTGGAGAGAGACAGGCAGTGCTCTATAGACCCATTGTTGCAGCAAAGCTGCTGAAAAAGCTCTAATTCTCTCACTCACCCACAGAAGGAAACACACAGGTATGCAAACAGGATCTTTAATGTGCGCACAGGCCCAGACAGAGAACCAGCAGTCTCCACAAAAAATCTGAGCCTCGAGGGACGTCCTACAATGCCTTATATACAGTACAATTTTAAAACTCATTCTACAATCTCATTCGCCTCAGGTATTTTCTGTCCACCAATCAGTAGCCCCTGGGGAAGGTGCCTGGGTGACCTGTCCAAACCGGTATGCTCTGGTCTGCTGCTTTCTGGGCAAGGGGGTATTGTGCTCAGACTGGAGTGGGGGAAGGGTGCCTGCTGAAATCTTTGTCTCCTCTTAGCAAGCTGATCACTTATGTAAGAACCTCATGGCTGGGTGGGGGAGGGGTTTCCCACAGCTAAACCTTATGGCTGCCTCACTCCCCCCTTTTAAAGTGAGACCTCAACCGCTAGGGGCGGTAGAGGTCAGTATTACTGGAGGCAAGCCGCAGAGGGGTGTATTGGGTCAGGGCCATGACAGTGGTAGCAGCCTTGCGTTCTACCAGGGTGTCAAGGGTGGTGGTAATGAAGCGGTGAAGAATGGGGATACAACATGGTATGAGGGCACATACTAGGAACATAAGAACATAAGATATGCCATACTGGGTCAGACCAAGGTCCATCAAGCCCAGTATTCTGTTTCCAACAGTGGCCAATCTAGGTCATATGTACCTAGCAGTTTCCCCAAGAGACACAAGTTCCACAATGCTTGTACTGGGTCAAGCATTGATATCTTCGGTCACTTCTTAATAATGGTTTATGGACCTTTCCTCCAGGAACTTGTCCAAACCTTTTTTAAATCCAGCTACACTAACAGCCTTTACTACATCCTCCGGTAACAAATTCCAGAGTTTGATTACACGTTGAGTGAAAAAATATTTTATTTTATTAGTCTTAAATAGTTTACCCTGTAGCTTCATTGCATGTCCCCTAGTCTTTCTATATTCTGATAAGGTGAACAATCGATCTACGTTTACCCGTTCCACTCCGTTCATTAATTGATAGACTATCATATCTCCCCTCAGCCGTCTCTTTTCCAGGTTAAAGAGCCCTAACCTTTTTAGCCTTTCTTCATAGGAGTATCCTTCCATCCCCTTTACCATTTTGGTGGCTCTTCTCTGTACCTTTTCTTAAATCGCTATATCCTTTTTAAGATACGGCGACCAGAATTGCACACAATATTCAAGGTGCGGTCTCACCATGGAACGATATAGAGGCATTATAATATCTTTTGTTTTATTTTCCGTTCCTTTCCTTATCATACCTAGCATTCTATTTGCTCTCTTGGCCGCCGCTGCACACTGGGCCGAGGGTTTTAACATGGTATCCACAATGACGCCTAAATCTTTTTCCTGGGTGGTGGTTCCTAATGTGGAACCTTGCATCGTGTAACCATAGTTCCTGTTCGGTATTCCAGTTTAGTCCTCCACAATCGGGTAGTGCTCCTCCTCCTGCAGACTGGACCAATCAAATCTTCTGTAGTATATATGCAGACGGAGCTCCCAGAAGCCCCCAGTGTGTCCAGTCTCCTTGCAGCTTGAGGATGTGTGTGCCCTTTCTGGGCACACTTAGTGACACTTGAAGGAGCAACACTAGTTAGTTCTTTGGGTTTTGTTTTGGCTTTTTCATTACCATTTATTTGCTAGATAGCTGTCTCTTTAAAAAAAAAAAGGCATTACCACAGGGGACCTCCCGGGGGAAGCCAGTTCTGCATTGGGCTTCTGCCTTCCTTCCTGGGGATTTCTATAGCCTGGGTTGAGCTCTCCCCTAGGCTGTACGGGGAAGAGCCATACCTGGTCCAGCATTGTCTGTCACTCTGAGAAGTTGGCTGAGATCCTTTGCTGTTTCCTGAGCTGGTAGGATTTGTCATTTATTTACCTTTCTCGGGTACTGCAGTTCCCTCCCGTTTGTATTTTCAGCAGTTCTGTCAGCTCCCCTGCCTCCCAATTTGCTGTTTTTCTTGATTTTTTTCACTTTGCCCTTCATTTGGGGTCGTTTTCTTTATTTTCATTTTTCTTTGGTTGCCTTTGTATTTTCGCGCCTTTTTTTAACGTGGGTGAATGAGTGCGGCGGCCATTTTGGATTTCTAAAGGGAACTTTTCAAAAAGGGGCACTTTTTAACACTTGTGCACGGGTTCCCCTGGCATTTTTGGGGTTTCTTATGCTGGCGATTTTGCTCAGGGCACCCCAGAGATTCTGGGGAGTGGTTTATTTTCTGTAAAAAAAAAAAAAAAACGTTTTAAATTAGAGACAGTACTGTTTTGCATAGGGTTGGTCCCTTTGGTGTGGGCTTCCCTGTTTCTGATCCCCTTTATCCCGCTTAGCAGAGGTTGCGCTTACATGGCTGCCAAGCCACAGTGCGTGATTTGCGGGTCCCGCAGAGGTGCAGTGACTGACTCTGGCATCTGCAGGGGCTGCACTTCAGTTTCTTCAGACCTAGACCCTCCTATTGATCTTAAGGAACTGCCTGTCCCCGGTGACACCTCTCTATCGGGGGAGAGTGTCCCTTCGGCGGGCGTCCACCCGTCTGGGTCGGTACCGCCGTCCAATGGGTCTGCCCCTGAGCTGCAACATGCGACTCTAGTTGCGCCGCCGGTGGATTTTTCCCCAGATTTCGTTCTCCTCATGCATCAGGCTTTCCGCTTGAGCCGGTCCGGTCAGTTGCCGGAGGCTTGGCCCGCCTCCCTCCCCTCTTGCTCCTCAGGGGAGGTTCAGCGGTCTTCTCAGCCCGCCGTCAAGAGGCTCAGGTTGGTGGAACAGGATCAGGGCACCCTCTGTTTTCCGGATGCTGAAGCGGAGGGTGATCCTGACACGGAGGCTGAGGAGTTGGAGGACGGGGAAATCCCTGAGCCGGAAGATCAGGCTTGGATTATTCGCGTGTTTCGTAGGGACGAGCTGGTCCCTTTGATCACGGAGTCTCTTCAAACTCTAAACCTAGCTGTGGTTCGGCCTCTGGAGGAGGAGGGTCTCGAAGATCCTCTCATTCAGGCGGTCAGGGACGCCCAGGTGGTTTTCCCCGTGCACCGGGTGGTTGAGCAAATGATCCATGCGGAGTGGGATCAGCCAGAATCCGGTTTGAAAGGGATTCGGACCATGAATCGTCTTTACCCCCTGGCGGACAAGGACAGGTCTAAGATCGGAGGCCATACTGTTAGCTAAGGAGCGAATCAAATCATAAAGAAGATCCGCCAAGTAAGCCGATCCGGACTCCATGCGGGTAACTTCCAGCAACCCCTGCTGGTCCAGACCGGAACCCGAGCGCAGATGCTGTGACCAACGTAAACAAGCCCGAGCAACCCACGCCCCACAAATAGAGGCTTGCAGAGCCAGGGCGTTTGTATCGAAGGCTTGCTTCAACAAATTATCAACCTTCTTATCCTGGGCATCCTTTAAGGCTGCAGCACCCTCAACCGGGATGGTGGTTTTCTTGGTTACTGCCGATACTGCAGCATCCACCCGCGGACAAGTCTCCGCGGGTGGATGCTGCAGTATCGGCAGTAACCAAGAAAACCACCATCCCGTTTGAGGGTGCTGCGGCCTTAAAGGATGCCCAGGATAAGAAGGTTGATAATTTGTTGAAGCAAGCCTTCGATACAAACGCCCTGGCTCTGCAAGCCTCTATTTGTGGGGCGTGGGTTGCTCGGGCTTGTTTACGTTGGTCACAGCATCTGCGCTCGGGTTCCGGTCTGGACCAGCAGGGGTTGCTGGAAGTTACCCGCATGGAGTCCGGATCGGCTTACTTGGCGGATCTTCTTTATGATTTGATTCGCTCCTTAGCTAACAGTATGGCCTCCGTGGTGGCGGCGCGCCGGTCCATCTGGTTACGCAACTGGGCGGCCGACGGTTCTTCCAAGTCTCGCCTCAGTAAGCTGCCCTTTAAAGGCAGATTGTTATTTGGTGAGGCTCTCGACAAGTTGGTGAAGGATCTCGGCGAGTCTAAGGGTGGACGGCTGCCGGAGGATAAGCCTAAGCTCAACAGGTCGTCGACCTCGGCGCGCGGTCAGTTTCGGGATTTTCGCAGGTTTCGTTCCTCCCGACTTTGGACATCGCAGCGCGGTCGCTTCGCGACCCGTCATCAAGGATTTCGTGGTTTCAGAGGAGCTGGAAGAGGCTTCTCCGGAGCCGCCTCTTCCTCGGCCTCTTCCTTTAGTCGCAAGCCACAATGAAGCGAGGCGGGCTCTAGAGGGAGGCCCGGTTATCGGGGGTCGTTTACGCGACTTTCTTCCTTCTTGGGCCCAAATTACGTCAGATCAGTGGGTGCTGCAGATTATCAAAGAGGGTTATGCGCTGGAGTTTGCCTACCCACTTCGAGATTCTTTTGTTATGTCACCCAGCAAGGGAGAACAAAAGACGCGGGACATCCGCGTGACTCTCGATCGGCTACTCTCCCTGGGTGCAGTAGTTCCGGTCCCTCCTTTGGAAAGAGGCGCCGGTCGCTACTCCATCTATTTTGTGGTTCCCAAAAAGGGCGGTTCTCTTCATCCGATCTTAGACCTCAAAGGCGTGAATCGCGCTCTCAGGGTGCCGCACTTCCGTATGGAGACCCTGCGGTCTGTCATTGTCGTGGTACGTCAAGGGGAGTTTTTACGTCACTCGATCTCTCCGAGGCCTATCTGCACATTCCCATCCGGCCGTCTCATCAAAGGTTTCTCCGCTTCGCTCTTCCGTGGGGCCACTTCCAATTTCGGGCCATGCCGTTCGGTCTCGCCACGGCTCCCCGCACCTTCACAAAGGTGATGGTAGTGGTTGCGGCGGCCTTGCGCAAGGAGGGCATCCTCGTCCATCCGTATCTCGACGACTGGTTGATTCGAGCAAAGTCCAGTCAGGAGTGTGTGCACGTCACGAGCAGGGTGGTAGCTCTGCTGCGGTCCCTCGGCTGGGTGGTGAACGAATGCAAGAGTTGTCTGTGCCCGACTCAGGATCTCGAGTATCTGGGAGTGCGCTTCGACACAGCACGGGGCTTGGTGTGCCTACCGGAGCGCCGCATTCTGGCATTGCGGTCTCTTGTCCGCCTCTTCAGGGGGATGCCCGCTCCGTCCGCGTGGTGGTACCTGCGGCTCCTCGGTACGATGGTGGCGACCTTGGAGGTGGTGCCTTTGGCGCGTTTCCACATGCGTCCGCTACAGAGTGCTCTGCTGCGCCGTTGGTCCAACCAGTTCGACTCGTTGAACAAGAGATTGCCTTGCCCAAAGGCGGTTCGCCGATCGCTCCGGTGGTGGCTCTCCTCCGAGAACCTGACGTGGGGGATTCCCTTGGAGCCTCCACTTTGGGTTCCGTTCACAACGGATGCCAGCTTGACCGGCTGGGGTGCTCACTGCGAGACCCGCTTCGCTCAGGGGGAATGGTCTCCCCTGGAGGCTTCTTGGTCGATCAACCGTCTCGAATTATGGGTGGTGCGACTAGCCCTATTGGCCCTCGAAGCCCCAGTTCTCGGCCGGCCGGTGCGAGTCCTCTCGGACAATGCGACCACCGTAGCTTACATCAATCGACAAGGGGGCACCGGCAGCGTAGCCCTGGCATCGGAAGCGACGGCCTTGTTCAATTGGGTGCAGACTCGTCTTCCGGCCATCTCGGCAGCGCATATTGCAGGCGCAGACAATGTTCAGGCAGATTTTCTCAGCAGAGTGCGGGTGGACCCCGGAGAGTGGGAGCTAAACCCACAAGTTTACGCGCAAATAGTTCATCGGTGGGGTCCGCCCATCATGGATCTCATGGCGACATTTCAGTCGGCCAAGACGGGACGCTTCTTCAGCAGGCGGAGGGAGCGCATGTCCGAGGGGCTCGACGCTCTCATTCAGCCGTGGCCAACATCCAGTCTTCTTTATGTCTTTCCTCCGTGGGCTCTGATCGGCCGGGTCATTCAGCGCATCGAGGGCCATCGGGGTCGAGTGTTACTGGTGGCCCCGGATTGGCCCCGGAGGCCCTGGTATGCCGACCTGGTCCGGCTGCGCGACGGCGTTCCTTGGCTCTTGCCCGCGCTGCCGGATCTTCTTCTTCAGGGGCCCTTGCGGATGCCCCAAATGGATCGATTCTTGCTTACGGTTTGGCCATTGAGAGGGCTCGGCTGAAAAGGAAGGGTTACTCCCCCGCGGTGATTTCTACCCTACTGTGGGCGAGGAAAACATCCACCTCTCTTACTTACGTTCGGATTTGGAGAATCTTTGAAGACTGGTGCTCACGGCGTGGAGTCCGTGCAGCGACGGTTTCCGTGTCCGTCGTTTTAAGTTTTCTTCAGGATGGTTTTGATAAGGGCCTTGCGGCTAGTTCCCTGAAAGTCCAGTTGGCGGCTATCCCTTGTTATCGAGGCAACGTTTTAGGCCGTCTCCTCGGTTCTCATCCAGACGTACGTCGTTTTCTTACGGCTATTTTTCATTTGCGACCCTCCCGCAGGATTTTCGTTCCTCCGTGGGACTTGAATCTAGTGCTGCGGGCCCTGGTTCGTGAACCTTTTGAGCCTCTGAGTAGGGCGTCCCTGAAAGATCTTACGCTGAAGACGGTTTTTCTTGTAGCCATCTGTTCGGCGCGGCGTATTTCGGATCTACATGCGTTGTCCTGCCGAGAACCTTTTTTGTCTTTTTCTCCGGATCGGGTGGTTCTCCGTCCGGTTCCCTCCTTTTTGCCAAAGGTGGTTTCTCCTTTTCACGTGAATCAAGCAGTGTTTCTTCCAGTTCTTCCTTCGCACTCTGTCGCGACGGCGGACAAGGGTCTTCATCGTCTCGATGTGGGTCGTGCGCTTCGTCGTTATTTGAAGGTTACCGAATCTTTTCGGAAGACTGACCGCCTATTTGTGCTTTTTGGTGGTGCACGTAAAGGGGAAGCGGCGGCTAAAGCCTCCATTGCAAGATGGCTCAAAGACGCGATCGCGTCCGCGTATCTGTTGCAGCAGCGGCCTATTCCGGAGGGGATCCGAGCACATTCCACTAGGGCGCAGGCGACCTCTTGGGCGGAGTATAGCCTAGTTCCGCCAGCAGACATCTGTAAGGCGGCCACTTGGTCGTCTTTGCATGCTTTCAGTAAACACTATCGGCTGGATGTGTCAGCAGCTCGGGATTCCTGTTTTGGTTCGGCGGTTCTGCGCGCCGGATGGCAAGGTCCCGCCCGGTCTTGACTGCTCTGTTACATCCCGATTGTGGAGGACTAAACTGGAATACCGAACAGGAAATGGAAATTACACTAACCTGGTAATTGTAGTTCCTGGAGGGTCCAGTTTAGTCCTCCTTCCCTCCCGACTATCTGCTAATGTAGTGCGGCGCGCTTTTCCGAACGGTTGATAATAAGACGGTTCCTCCTTTCCGTTCGACCCTTTTTTGCGGCTGCGCTTTTTGCCATGGCTCTTCCTTTTCTTCGATTTTCAGTCAGCTCGTATAAGATTTCTCACTGTGGGCTGTATTTTTCCTGCCGGAGCGTTGTTGGTAGCGCAATGCAGTGTTCTGACTTCCTCGTTTGGGGAGGGGGTTGGATATTTTCTTGGGGGGAGCGAGTTTGTTCTTTAAATATGCATTTTTTTATATTAATCTAATGTGTTGCTTCGTTAAGTATGCTTTGTTACTAGTACACTGGGGGCTTCTGGGAGCTCCGTCTGCATATATACTACAGAAGATTTGATTGGTCCAGTCTCCAGGCTGCAGGAGGAGGAGCACTACCCGATTGTGGAGGACTAAACTGGACCCTCCAGGAACTACAATTACCAGGTTAGTGTAATTTCCATTTTGGGTTGTTCTTCCCTAGGTGCATAACCTTGCACTTGTCCACATTAAATTTCATCTGCCATTTTGATGCCCAGTCTTCCAATTTATCAAGATCCTCTTGCAATTTTTCACAATCCTCTTGGGTTTCAACAACTTTAAATAGTTTTGTGTCATCTGCAAATTTGATAACCTCACTCGTTATTCCACTTTCCAGGTCATTTATGAATATGTCAAAAAGCAGTGGACCCAGCACAGATCCCTGGGGTACACCACTATTCACCTTTCTCCATTGGGAAAATTGGCCATTTAGCCCTACCCTCTGCTTTCTATCTTTCAACCAGTTCCCGATCCACAATAGTACACTGCCTCCTATCCCATGACTCTTTAGTTTTGCCAAAAGTCTCTGATGAGGGACCTTGTCAAAGGCTTTCTGAAAGTCCAGATACACAATATCAACCGACTCACCTTTGTCCACCTGTTTATTCACTCCTTCAAAAAAACATAACAGATTAGTAAGACAAGATCTTCCTTGTCTAAAGCCATGTTGGTTGTCTCCCATTAGGTTGTGACTATCTACATGCTGAGTAATTTTATTCTTTATGATGGTTTCTACCATTTTTCCCGGTACTGACGGCAGGCTCACCGGTCTGTAGTTTCCCGGATCACCCCTGGAACCCTTTTTAAAAATTGGTGTTACATTGGCGATCCTCCAATCTTCAGGTATTAGAGATGATTTTAATGATAGTTCACAGATTACTGATAGCAGTTCTGCAATCTCATATTTCAGTTCTTTCAACACCCTTGGATGTATACCATCCGGCCCAGGTGATTTGCTACTCTTCAGTTTATCTAATAGTTGTAAGACATCTTCCCGATATATCGATATTTCCTTCAATTCTTCCGCACCTTTAAATACCACTTCAGTCATGGGTAACATCCCTACATCTTCCTCAGTAAAGACCGAAGCAAAGAATTCATTCAGTCTCTCCGCTATCGCCTTGTCGCCTCTTAGTGCTCCTTTAACCCCTTTATCATCTAATGGACCAACTGACTCTCTCACAGGTTTTTTGCTACGAATGTACTTGAAAAGGTCTTTATTTCGTGTTTTTGCTTCCGCAGCAAGCTTCTTCTCAAATTCTCTCTTTGCCTGCCTTATCAATGCCTTGCATTTGACTTGCCAGTGCTTGTGCTGTTTCCAGGTTTCGTCGTTTGGCTCTTTTTTCCATTTCCTGAAAGATGCTTTTTTGGCAGTAACAGCCTCTCTGACCTCACCTTTAAACCATGCTGCCAGTTTTTTGGACTTCCTTCCACTTTTCTTAAAGCGTGGAATACAGCTGGTCTGGGCTTCCAAGATAGTATTTTTCAACAACACCCAAGCTTGATGTACGTCTTTAACCTTCGCAACTGCTCCTTTTAGATTTTTCTTAACTGTTTTCCTCATTTTATCATAGTCTCCCTTTCGAAAGTTAAAAGGTAGTACTGTGGATTTCCTGACTATCCCTCCTCCACTAATTAAATCAAAGGCGATCATGCTATGATCACTATTGCCAAGTGGCCCCAAGACCCTTATCTCTTGCACTAGATCTGGTGTTCCACTAAGGACTAGGTCTAATATGGCTTCCCCTCTGGTCGGTTCATGAACGAGCTGCTCCAAGAAGCAGTCATTTATTTCATCTAGGAACTTTATCTCCCTAGCATGTCCTGACGTGACACTAACCCAGTCGATACCGGGGTAATTGAAATCACCCATTATTATTACTGCGCTGTAACTTTTGTTAGCTTCCTTGATTTCTTTGAGCATTTCATCATCCATTTGGTCATTCTGGCCAGGTGTTCGATAGTACACCCCCACTGCCATCGCCTTCCCCCTTTTATATGGAATTTCAATCCATATAGATTCTACAGCAGATTTTGTTTCCTGCAAAACTTTAATCCTTTCTGCGTCAATACCCTCTCTAACATAGAGCGCAACCCCTCCACCAATTTGATCAGCTCTATCATTATGATATAGTTTGTACCCAGGTATCACAGTGTCCCACTGGTTGTCCTCCTTCCACCATGTCTCTGATATTCCAATCATATCTAACCTTTCATTTAGTGCTATATATTCTAACTCTCCCATCTTATTCTTTAGACTTCTAGCATTTGCATACAAGCATTTTAGAGAATGTATTTTATTCATGTTAATTTGGCTATTGTTAGACATGGGTAAATTGGGATCTTTAAGCTCTGTCTGCTCCATACTTGAGGGCATTTGGGCTACTTTACTCTTTTGTGGAACCTCTCTGCTTTTGGTAGTATCCTTCAAGGATACATTCTTCCGAACCATCCGCTCTTGGGCGACTGTCGGCTTTCCCCTAATATCTAGTTTAAAAGCTGCTCTATCTCCTTTTTAAAGGTTAATGCCAGCAGCCTGGTTCCATCCCGGTTAAGGTGAAGCCCATCCTTTCGGAAGAGCCCCTCCTTTCCCCAGAATGTTCCCCAGTTCCTAACAAATCCAAAACCCTCATCTCTGCACCATTGTCTCATCCACGCATTGAGACTCCGGAGCTCTGCCTGCCTTTTGGGTCCTGCGCGTGGAACAGGAAGCATTTCGGAGAATGCTACCCTGGAAGTTCTGGATTTCAGCTTCCTACCTAAAAGCCTAAATTTTGCCTCCAGAACCTCCCTACCACATTTTCCTATGTTATTGGTACCGACATGTACCAAGACAGCAGACTCCTCCCCAGCACTATCTAGGAAGAGAAGGAAAACTCCTATAGCTAGGGTTTTAAGGCCCCCCAACCAACCAAACAATTTGACGAACCACCCCGTCCCCAGTCCCATGGACGGGTCCGAGATTTGCTTTGCTAAGTCACGTAGGTCTTGGATTGAGCGTTCAATGGACACACTTTCATCAGTGAGGTCAAAACAACACATTCCTTCGAATTCCTCACACCCATGGTTGAGGCGTAACAGCAGGAAATCAATGGTCATTCTATTCTGTAGAATCGCGGTACGTAGGCCGGACAGCTTGTAATTTATGGAAGCTAGTATGGTTGAGGTGAGGTTAAGGGTTTTGGCTAGAGAACAAGCGAGTCAGCTTATCTCCATGGAGTTGTGTAGGGCTAACCCAGGTGTCCCAACGATTGACAGTGACAGTCCAAGAGCTGTCTCATCACTGTAAGGCTCTACGTTTGAGTTACAGGTCGAGGGCATGGGGGCAGAGCGGGGATAACTGGGGGGGCGGACGAAGGCAGCAGTTGTAAGCCTAGCAAAAGTGCACGGACCACCAGTGGCATTTGCGGGGACATAAGTATACGTCATTCTGCCACATACTAAAAACCAGCCTAAGGGAAGATACATTTCTGAATGTGAATAGAATACCTTTGTAACAGAGCTGCATGATAACACAGTATTTGATACATTGAACCCTCCCCTCTTGGCATTGACAAAAAAGAAACAATCAGTAGCATTTAGGGTGGAAACTACCTGTAAGGAAAAAGGCACTTGGTTGAAATGTGTAGAAGTTGGTCGGGTAACCCCAATATGGTAGAAAAATGTAGAAAAATATATCCCAGGTTGTTTACAGTTCAGATTAGCAAGCATAGTGAAGTTCTGCATTTCACATAAACTAGACGGTACAGCAATAAGAGAGGTTGACAGAAACACCCCGGTTTGTAGAGAGTTACGTATACAAAAGTTTGTCATGTTCAGAGCAGTTTGGGCAAGTAATACTGCTGTGTTAGTAGTCTCTGCACTTGTTTGAAAGCAGGTCCATGTCAGGGATAGGAGTAAGGCTAAGGCACCGCTTCTCATTCTGCTCCTGGTTCTGGAAAAGGGGGTCTCGTAGATCAGTCTCTCCGGTGGTCCAGAGCTTGTCGGCAGTCTGTTAGAGCCCCTTACTGGGCAGAAAGGTCCCTCTTCAGTTTTAAACGCAGGGGTTGATCTGGAATCGTGACTGCGGTGCAGGCTGGAACAACTTCTGGTGCAGCGGCCTTGACACGAGAGTGATGGATCCACGGAGCGACTTCAGCCACCTTGACAGCCGTGGGGGTGGTCAGCAGAATGGTATACGGGCCTCGCCACTGGGGGGTCAATGGATCTTTCTTCCACTCCTTGACCCACACCTGGGAACCAGGCTGGTGCGTATGGAGCGCTTCAGTCAGGTTGATGGGGAGTCGCTCCTGGATCCACAGGTGCAATTTCTGCAATACAGAACTGAGAACCGACAGTTCCTGCCGGGTTATTTCTGAACCTATCTGAGTTAAATCTCCATGGACGCCCTGTATGAGGGGTGCAGGGCGACCATACACAGCTTCAAAGGGGGAAACACCGATACCCTTTCGTGGAGCTGACCATATGCGGAGCAGAGCTATAGGGAGCAATTGGGGCCACTTCAATGAGGTTTCCTGACACAGTTTTGCTAACTGGCTCTTTATGGTTCGATTCATGCGTTCTACTTTCCCCGAGCTCTGCGGACGGTAAGCTGTCTGTAGCTTCCAGTCGATCTGCAAGGCCTTGGCTACCTGCTGTACCACTTGGGCCACAAATGCAGGTCCATTATCCGATCCTACTACTACTGGAAGCCCAAAACGGGGAATGATTTGATGTAGCAGCACCTTCGTCACTTCTCTGGCTTTTTCTGTGCGGACTGGGAAAGCCTCTTCCCACCCCGTGAAAGTACAGACTAATACTAGCAGGTACCGGTACCCATTTGCTTGGGGCATTTCTGAAAAGTCAACCTGGATGTTTCCCATCGGGGTGACCTCATAAGACTGGACCCCTGGGGGTTGGCTTGGACCTTGACGGGCATTGTTTTTAGCACATGTGGTGCATTGTCTAACAATTGCAGCTGCCAACGAGGATAAGCAGGAAATGAAGAAATATGGGCGGAGGGTAGTTTCCATTGCTGTCTTGCCCATATGAGTGGCCTGATGAAAGGATGATAGGAATGCTGGGGCAAGGCTGTCTGGGATGACTATCACTGGAGCTGTCCCTGTTCTAGGTAACCTTATCCAACCATCTGTGTGTAACACCCCACCCTCCTCCTGACAGAAGAAATCTAGTTCTCGTGTAGTGTACCTCTTGGCCCATTGGCTTAGTGGGACCGGGAACAGGGGGGCTTGTAGATCCTGGGAGCCCTCTGGAAGGACTGGGACAAGGATGTGGTTGCGACCCGCCGGGCTTCTACATCAGCCCATCTATTTCCCTTAGCTATTTCACTGTTCCCTTTCTGGTGGCCTCTGCAGTGCATAACGGCTACTGCTTTAGGATGCCAGACTGCTTCTAACAGGGCCAATACCTGGGGGCCGTTCTTTATTTCTGAGCCAGCTGCAGTAACTAACCCTCTTTCCTTGTACAGTGCCCCATGGGCATGGAGAGTGGCAAAGGCATACCGGGAGTCTGTGTATATATTCACATGATGTTTAGTCCCAAGGGTTAAGGCACGGGTAAGGGCAATGGGTTCTGCCTTCTGTGCGGAAGTTCCAGGGGGCAAAGGCTGAGCTTTGACTATCTCTTCCATCGTCACCACCGCGTACCCCGCACACCTGCGGCCCTCCAACACCAGACTGCTTCCATCTACGAAGTAGGTCTCATCCGGATTGCTTAATGGCACATCTGTCAGATCAGGGCGACTGGAGAAGACTGTATCCATCACTTCCAGGCAGTCGTGATCAGGTGGTCCCAGGCCAACAGGCAGGAATGTAGCAGGGTTTAAGGCTTGGCTGGTAGTTATCTGCACTCTGGGATTTCCCCATAACATGCTCTGGTATTTCAACATCCGGGAGCTGGTGAACCAGTGACTTCCTTTATGCTCTAGCAATGTTTGGACTGAGTGTGGGACGGTGACTAGAAGGCCTTGGCCCATGGACAGTTTATCAGACTCTTCCACCAACAAGGCTGTTGCTGTTATTGCTCTCAGGCAAGGTGGCCATCCCTTGGCCACTGGATCCAGCAGTTTAGACAGGTAGGCGACTGGTCGCGGCCAAGACTCTAGTTGTTGGGTCAAGACCCCCAAAGCTGTTCCTGCTGCTTCGTGTACGTAGAGAGTGAAAGGTTTGGTAACATCCGGAAGGCCTAGGGCTGGTGATGACAGTAATGCCCTTTTCAAATGTTCGAAGGCCTCCTGTTGGTCACGACCCCATTCAAGGGGGCTCTTCTCTGGGCCCTTTGTAGACTCATAGAGGGGCTTTGCAATCTTTGCGAAGTTGGGAATCCAGATACGACATTACCCAGCGGCCCCGAGAAAGGCGCATACTTGCTTGCGGGTTGTTTGCGCTGGGATCCGGCACACTGCTTCCTTCTTCTCGCTCCCCAACCGTCGGCTTCCTTTCGACAGATGGAATCCCAGATACTTCACTTCCGACTGGCATAACTGAGCCTTTTTTCTGGAAACTCGGTAACCCGCATCGTACAGAAGTTGGAAAAGCTCTGTGGTTGCCAGTATACATTCAGCCTCAGAGTCAGCAGCGATTAGCAGGTCATCAACGTACTGCAGAAGTACTCGTCTGCCGGGCTCCCCCGGGGGGAAACTAGCGAGATCTTGGGCCAATGCTGTGCTGAAAATGGTAGAGGAGTTCTTGAATCCCTGTGGTAAGCGAGTCCAGGTAACTTGGGACTTTCTGCCAGTAGCAGGGTCCTCTCTCTCGAAAGCAAACAGGTGCTGGCTCGCTGTAGCCAGGCGTATACAAAAGAAGGCATGTTTTAGGTCCAGTACTGAGAAGTGAGAAGTGTAAGTTTTGGTCAGTTATTCTTCTGTAGGTCCTGGGTTCATTTCACTTCACAGAGGCAGGAGGGCTTGTAATAAGACAACCAAACAGGTGTGGCTTGGAGAAAGGTTTTTATGTAGAAATAGGCTTAATACATAGGTATTGAACAGAGGTATATAGTGACTGTTACAGAGCTGTTTCAGTGTACATCAATGAATCTGTGTGTGCATGTGCATGTGGGAAGTGGGAAGTGTAAGAGAGAGAGATAGGCCCGAACATGTGGCTCAGAGCCTCATGGAGAGAGAGAGAGAGAGAGAACGGGGGGAGGGGTGAAGGGAATTGATTATCAGAGCCTCCTGTCCTTCATGTCCACTGGATGGTGAGAGAGAGAGAGAGACAGGAAGTGTTTCTGTCTTTTATAGTGAACTGAATCCTTTCCAGCACTTCCCCTTGAGGTCTGCTAGTCACTCCCTTTAAGGTCTGCTATTCTTGATTTAGCAAGGAGGGGCTTCAGGCCTTGGAGAATGAAATCACCAGGGGGTCAGAGTTAATCTCATCTTGTAAACTGTCCTATTACTTTTGGGGACTGAAGTCACCAGAGTCCACAGGCTGCATGAAATGTATGCTGACAAGAAGCAGTCGCCGGGATGAGGCCCAACAGTGTATAAGGATTTGGTACTACTGGATGCAGAGTCACAGTGGCCTCATTGACACGACGGAGATCCTGAACAGGTCGGTAGTCGGTGGTTCCAGGTTTTCGGACTGGCAGCAAAGGAGTGTTCCATGCCGATTGGCAGGGCCGCAGGATACCATGCTGTAGTAGCTGCACCAGATGATGATGAATTCCTTCCACAGCTGCCCGCGGCAGTGGGTATTGTCGCACATGTACCGGGGAAGCTCCCGGCTTCATTTCAATGCATACGGGAGGGATGTTGATGGCCATTCCGGGGGGGGTTTCCTTCAGCCCATACTCCAGGGGGCACTGATTCCCACGTATCCAGGGTAGCCACATCAGATTTGGGCCTGTTCTCATATAACCGCCATTCTTCTTCTCGGGGGATGGACAGTACCAAAACTGTTGGGCCCAGGCTGGGTATTTCGAGCTCAGCCTGGCCGTCAGGCCCGAATGAGATTTGGGCCTGGAGTTTTGCCAGAACATCCCACCCCAGCAGGGGTATGGGACATTCAGGCATATACAGGAACTGGTGAGTGATGGTCCGTCCCCCCAACTGGCACGTGCGGTTTTGCAGGAAAGGTCTCTGGGCCCTCTCCCCCTTGGCTCCCACAATAGTTACTGATTGGGAGGAGATCGGGGCCACTTGTTAGGTGACCACTGAGTGTGTTGCTCCGGTATCGACCATGAATTGCATTTTCCGGTCCCCTAAATTCATGTTGACCATAGGCTCCTGGGGACCCAACAGAAACTTGGAGCCCGGTCTGGCCTAGTAGCCATCCGAGTCATAATGTTCCATAGCTGCAAGGCCTTCGAAAGCTGTTCTCGGTGTAGGCGGGAAAGCATCATGCTGGTCTTGCTCCCGTGTAGTTCGTACGGGTGCTCTTACACCCCTTGTGGATGGATATCTCTCTCGCCTTGTGTTACGATTTGGACACTCATTCTTCCAATGTCCCTCCTCTTTGCAGTAGGCGCATTGATTGAGGCCTAGGGGAAACCTCGGCCCCCCGTATCCGCGGCCTCATCCTCGTCCCCAATTTTCTCCTCTGGCCCAGGCTGGAACTGGTGGTCGCTCGGCTAGGGCGGCTGCTAGGAAGTCTGCTTTTTTCTTCATCCGATGCTCCGACTCTCGCTTCTGCTCCTGGTCACGATTTACATATATTTTTTGTGCTACTTCCATCAATTGTGTTGTATTCATGCCTGCAAACCCTTCCAGTTTCTGCAGCTTCCGCCGTATATCACCTTGAACCTGTGCCACAAAGGCAGTATTCACCATACGAAGATTCTCAGGGGCCGCTGGATCGTAGGGGGTGTATAATCGGTATGCTTCAGTCAGACGCTCATAAAATACCGCCGGACTCTCATCAGGAAGCTGGAGAACTTCTGCGATTTTACTGATGTTCATAGCTCGTTGCCCCCCCTTCTTAAGGCCCTCAAGGAGTGCAGTCTGGAAATGAGTGAGAGCCACTGCTCCAACAGGGTCGTTCGGGTCCCAGCGGGGGTCTTCATTCGGGAAATCTGCCTCTGCCCGCTGCCGTGGATTTATAACTCCCTCACGGGAAGGATGTGTCTCCAGCCACTTGAGGGTGGCCCGTACAATGCGCGCCCATTCTTCTGTACTGAATAAAGTGGAAAGCAATTGTTTAGTGTCCGACCAGGTAGCCTGGTGTGTTTGCATAATACTGGTCATAAGATCTGTCAGTTCTTGGGGCTTTTCAGTATAGGAGGCTTAGTGGGTTTTCCAGTTCAACAGGTCCGTGGTAGAGAAAGGGACATAAATCAGGCTGGATGGTCCCACTGCCACACTACCAGCAGCATCAAGGTACGGGAGCCCCTGTACTTGTCGTAGTGGCATTTGGAGATCATGCGACTGCAGGCGGCAGGCTACCGGGGTGGACGATCCAAGCTCAGCCTCTGTGCTCTCAGGGGAGGAGATGGTGGCACTGGAGGTGGTACCAGAAATGGGAGGGGTCGAGGATGTGGGAGGGGAATCTGAAGATGAGGGGCCGGAATCCGTAGAATCTTCCCTAAATCTGGCATCACCCACCCCAAGAGGAGGTCTTCCTGACCCTTCAGCTATGGGCGGATTCTGCAGTGGTGCGGATGGGACATGGGGTTGAAGCAGAGGGAGGGGGCATGGAGGAATATCTGGAGAGTCCCGGCCCTGGTAGATAGGGGCGGGCATCCGTCCCTTTTGGCGACCGATGGCTGCCACCATTATTCTACACTGATCCTTGTGGCAGCGCTGGAACCATCTTGGTCTGAGCTGGCATATGGCCAGCCATGAATCAATATATGGAAACTGGTCTGGGTGTTCTTTCGCTACAATTTGATGGACTAAAAACACAGTGGGCAGATCTGTGGACTCCTGGGGAGGCCACAGCTTGACTAAGGCTGGCCATTCCCTCTGACATAGAAAAGATAATCGAGAGGGGGAGAGGGGAACCCCATAATCCTCCCCAAACCCAGATTTAAAATTGCGAAGCATACACTGTAGGGGCATTTGCACTTTTGACTTTCCCGACCCCATGCTCAAATTCTAGTTCAATGACTAAATGCAGTATACAATGTGGATCTTCTAATCTAATCTCAATTCAGGAAAATGTAATTTTACAATACAGATCTTCTAATCCAATCTCAATTCAGGAAAAAGCAATTTACAATATACGTTATCTAATCTAATCTCAATTCAGGAAAAATGCAATATTACAAAATACACACTCTAGCTGCTGCATGAGATTTGATTTGGATAATAGTGATATAAGAAAGTATAGCTAGCTATTTTTTAAAATGTCCACTAGATGGAGCTCCAGGATTACTTCAAGTGCTGTTTCTTTTAGTATCTCAGTGTAGCTTACACGTGGTCTTCACAAAATGGCTGCCTCCTCGTGCATTCCACACCGGCTCCGGCTCACTCACCACCAGTGGCACTGCACACCTCCAGACACCGACTCCCTCGCTCCTGGACTCAAAGAAGAAGAAAAAAGCATCGGGTCAAACAGCACCAGACTCAAAGATGAAGCAGGGGAACACAGATCGGGACTCCCCGGGAACAGGGAGTGGTCCGGCAAAAATCCCCACTAGCAGAGATGAGCGGCGGCAAGGAAATCACTCCCTGTGCTCCACGGTGCAGAAGCCACTCCGTCTCAACTCCCCCAGCAAAAGACAGACGGGCACCCCGATCAGGCCCGAAACGGATGCTCCAGCGCGCCGAACCCCCACTCGCCGACCGAGTGCACGAGGCAGACAACAACACAAAAAAGAAGAATAAACCAAAAACGGAGAGCCAGCTGGGCCGCGGCGGGGGCCATGCGCCGACAACAAACGGCAGTCTCGTGCCGCGCGGGGCTCCAGCCGGCGTCCATGGAAAAAATGCGGTCAGTGCAAATTTTTAATAATCAGCTTGGGGGGCACACTTAAGGGGGTTAAGTGCTAATATTTTATGCATTCTTAATAGTTTTGGCAGCGCTTCAAATACTTTGTAAGGGGCCCGAGGTGGCAAAGTTAAATTTATACTGCAGTCATTTACCGGCGCTCGCAAGCGCACCCCCCCCCCCCTATTCCTACCAGATTTACCAGATACCCAACACAGACTGGACGAGCAATGGTTTCAGGGCCTCTGGGACCCTTACTCGGACTGCTCGTTGCGGGTGATCATGCCGCTACAGGTTCACAGAATCTACCAGATTTACCAGAATTTCCAGATACAGAATACAGAGCTACCCAAAACAGTAAAACAGTAAGGTAGTAGTAGTACTCACCAGAACTCTGGTCAGACAGAGAGTTTGGATGCCAGTCTATCCAGCCGGTTTTCAATCGGGGGGGTCAGCCGCAGGGACCGACCGACCAGATGAGTCAAGATGTCCTTCCGGAGCACAAAAGGGGGCCCGGGACGCCAAGGACCGTTAATCACCTGGAGGGGCCCGGTCCCTGACTGGTGGAGGCCCGATACTGCAAGAGCAGAAGTCTTCCCACCGTGGGTGTGATGAGAGAGGCTTTTTATTTAATTTAATTAAATTTCGTCCCACCTGGGGTGCCAGAATGTTGCAGCAAAGCTGCTGAAAAAGCTCTAATTCTCTCACTCACCCACAGAAGGAAACACATAGACAGGCTGGTATGCAAACAGGATCTTTAATGTGCGCACAGGCCCAGACAGAGAACCAGCAGTCTCCACAAAAAATCTGAGCCTCGAGGGACATCCTACAATGCCTTATATACAGTACAATTTTAAAACTCATTCTACAATCAGTAGCCCCTGGGGAAGGTGCCTGGGTGACCTGTCCAAACCGGTATGCTCTGGTCTGCTGATTTCTGGGCAAGGGGGTATTGTGCTCAGACCTGGAGTGGGGGAAGGGTGCCTGCTGAAATCTTTATGTCTCCTCTTAGCAAGCTGATCACTTATGTAAGAACCTCATGGCTGGGGGGGGGGGGAGGGGTTTCCCACAGCTAAACCTTATGGCTGCCTCACCAGGATACCCCCTTAAACTCGCCTATTATTCTAAATATATTGCTCTTAGACTATCTAAAACAGAAACACAAAGAGGAGCAGATGCTCCTGCAGACTGTCCAAGTAAACAAAAGAGCAGGAGACGTAGGGTGGATAGGCAACTGGTTTATTGAACGAAACCCCAACGCGTTTCGGCAACGCCTTCCTCAGGGGGAAATGGCTTAAATAACAAACATATGAATAAAATGAATAAAACAATCAAAAAGCAAATAAAACAATAAACAATTAAAAACAGATGGCGTATCAAAAAAATGTATACTGAGGTAACCTATGAACTTATATGAAAACAATAATGACTATAAATAACAACGTGAATAATAAAATACTGGAAGGGTACATTAATCAGAGTAAAAATAAAAACGCAGGGCTGAGAAACCACAGATACAAAACTTGTGCAACATACTTAATAAGAGAAAACCAATAAAGTTAAGTCTATATTATGCGAACATAAGAGAGAACTATAACAAACAAATAAACACACTATCATAGTAGAAGAGGTAAATATGTACAGAGCATCAATAAATAAATAACTAAAAGGGATAAGAGCCAGATAATGCATACAAGACAATAAAAAATAGAAGTCTAAATACAAGATAAACCACTAAAACAGGAAAGATATATAAAAACAATTCAAAAGAGAACAATAGCAGCAACTATAGACATTGTTATACAAAGAGAAACTAAATGAAAGAGCATAAACATATGAATAATAAAGATAAGAATGATAAATAATTAAGAGCTGGGCAATACAATGCTTAAAATAATTACTTAAAATATTATAAAGTGAACACACTTAAACAGGAGAGCAATAAAAGCAGCACAGAAAAGGAGGGGAACATTGAAACTGAATAAGATATTAAGCTTAGGGGGTAATTATGAAATTGTAAATAAGTATTGCAAAAGAAAAGTAATTAAAATTAATTATCCAATTTCTTTTAGTGCAAGTAGTTTAAAAATAAATTCACTGAACACAGGGGCGGGCAATGTGAAATGCTAATAGGTACTGGAGGTGAAAAAGGTGAGGACACTACATGAAACTCAAAGAGGAAAAAAATGTAATATGAAGCGTAATGTTAAACCTCAGGCACTTACCTAGTACGAGCGCATGAGTAGTGTATGTTCTAAACAGTGATGTTGTGGAGGAGCAATATAGATAAGGCACTAGAGCAAAAATGAAGATAACGGTATCCAAATGAATCCTAAATAACAATGAACATACTGAGACATAAATCAATAATGAAGACCATATGGTGTAGAAGGGGTGCCAATCATAGAAGAAAACGGAACGATCCGTAAACGGCTTGTATCCTTGATAGAATAAAAACGTACTTATTGGCTAAAATAATGTGGAACCAAACTCGCTAAATAAATGAAGAGAGATTCAAAAATGTAAGAGGCATGCGATTTAAAATACGGCTAAGGTTAAAAAAGGTTATGCACACATCGTGCTGTGAAGGGGAGACTACTCAGACAAAAAGGTTGTGTTCCCCTAACTGCAGATTGGTGGAGACAGAAGCCAATGAAATGCCCCGGTTCCAATGATGTTGCTCCCATTCCTCTATCAGCCTGAGCCACTAGAGGGCACCTCAGTTTTCTTCTTTCTCCAGCAGATGGTGGATGGATTTTCTCATCTCTGAAGAAAATCTGAACAATTGAAAGGAAAAGGATTTATTCGCTCGTGAACAACCACCATGAGGATGACTCACGAGCACAAAGTGGGAGGCTCCAATAGACTAAGGTCTTTTCGGTAGCTAAGGAGGAGAGAAAATTGGTTCAGCTCCACGCTCTTATCCTGTTAAGGGCCTGTTGAGCAACCAGAAAATTGGAAGGATTTCGAAGAGTTCAGCAGCCTCGTACAACCTCAACACCCCCTCTTTCCTCCGCTGTTCCCCCCTTGCTCTCCCCAAAGACTGAAGACACCTCAGGGGCAATGTTCCCTCTAATTTTCTGTAGGCTGTGTGCGCATAAAATATCAGCTGTGCAGCTTTTGAAGGAAGGTTAAATTTTTGTGCGCCACATAACGACACTCGGCGTTATATACTTTAAAATTTGACCACACGTCAGAATACAGTATGTACACCACATTGATTTTAATCAAATTAAATGAAAATAGACGATTACTAAATGAAGCGGAAAATTTCTAGTAATTACAATCACAACTTTTAAATTTTAAGACATCTGTGTTGTTTTCTATCAAAATCAGAACCGTACTTTTTGTGCGCTCTGTTGTAAAGTATGTGCGCTCGCTCGGTGAGGTGTGTGCGCGCGCACACGCGCACAGCTTAGAGGGAACAGTGCTCAGGGGTATGTAACTGTTAGCCTGTTATGCAAGCATGTGAAAGAAAGAGACAGCGGCTGCAGAGTAGCACTGAGCCTGGCATGGTGTGCCCTAGCTGAGGCTCTCAGGGGATGAGTGCCAAGGCTTTATGTAGTCATTGTCCTTGTCAGGGGCTCCTGTTCTTGCCATTGGGTCGTGAGTGACTGCTGACTCTGCGTCAGCACTTCTCGCCATTTTCTAGTGTATGCCATTAATGTTTTCTAGTAACTTTTGCTGTGTTCGCACACCTTGTGCCCAAGTGGTCCCAGTGTGCATTCTGCCTGAGTGGCTACAACACATGTTCCTGCCCAAGCTCCCGTAACATGCAGTCTTGTATGTGCTCTGTTAGCGCACACCTTTATGTCTATGTGGCCTTAGCACGTGCAATTTTTTGCCTTGCCTTAACTCTTCTGTCTTCTTCCAGGAAGCATTGTTTGACCTGTGGCAAGTGAAGAGTCTTCTCACTGGATTCATCCTGAATGGCAGCCTCTGACACTTCACTGGGAGACCCATCTTCCTTCTCCCAATGAAGGGATTTGGTTGGCCCAGCATTTTCCACCTCAAAGTAGGAAGTGATTGATGGCACTATGGCTAGGAATCCTAGCCCAGCCTTGAGTTGCGGTGTCCATGCTGCTGGCCGCTTCCCTTCTTCTGAGAGCTCAGCTCCAGCTCTGTCCCCTGTATTGGGGATCCTTTTCAGGGTAGGGAGCTCTCACAGTCCAGTTTGTCTCCCCCGGAATTCCTTTCCTTCTTCAGTAAGCCTGGTCGTTAGTGCGGAAACTCAGACCCTACAGCCTTTGGATTCCCTTGAGCTCAGTCATGTGAGGGATTGGCAGAGTGTAGAAGCCCAGCTTAAGTATCTCTTTCTAAGTGACTGAGATGGAGGTTGCCTCCTGGAGATGTGGGTCAGCTGGGGTCTGTCTGAGATTTGGACTTGAGTGCTAGTCTTGGCTTCTTGGCTGTGGAGTCTGATGCAAAAAAAAAAATAAGAAAGGAAGAATGTTTTCAATGTTGGAGGTTCATGTGGAAGCTGACATTTTCTGCCTGTCCCAGAAGGGAGACCTGGCAGCTTTGATTGCTCAATCTTTCCTCCATCTGGTCTGCGGCTGATGCTGCAGTGACAGAACAGGGCTGCAGGTCCCCCGGTTCTATAGGTGGTGCAGATATTTACATCAGTCTTACAGACTTAATTCAGAATATATTCTGGTCAGAACAGATCTTGACTGATTTCCAGTCTGGGGAATACAGGGGTGTTAAGGGATGTGAGCTCTCCCTCAGGGAAGTGCATTGCTTGGTCCATCCCGCCTAAGGTGAAGGCAGAAGTCACAGCGGTCAGGCAGTGGGCCTCCACTCCTGTGGGAGTCAGCTTGGCCTTGAAGGGCACTATCAATAGACAGATGGACCCTCTGCTAAAAAGCCATTTCAGGATGACAGCTTTTCCAGTTAGCTGTGTGTGCAGGCCTGGTGCCACAAGCTCTGTTCCTATGGATTCAGTCTGTCCTGCTGGATGATTCTATGATGCCATGTATATTCTAGTCTGCTGGCGGCTAGAGATATCATCCTGTTGACGATGATGTGGAGTTGATCGTGGCTTTGTCCAGAGTCTGGATAACTCAACTGGCCTTAAAGGAAGTCTGCCTTGTGGAGCTGAATGAAGAAGTTGGTGAAGGACTTGGCCGAGGCTGAGTCTTCTCACCTTCCAGAGGATAGATGGAAAGAGCCTGGGAAACAGGCAGGATCCCTTCCTTCCTTGGCCTCTGCACATCCAGTGTGGATGTACTGGACTGATTTCTGGAGTTTCATCCTGGAAAGCCCTTCTTTTCCACTTCTGGATTACAGTTCCATAATTAGTCTTTTCATTAGGGCTCGTGGGCCTGGAGGTTCAGCCCCCTCCAGAGGGGGTTCTTCCTGTCCTTCACTATGTAGGTTTTGGGGCCCATTTCCACATATCATCAAGAATAGAAGGGTGCTAGCCACCCTTCAAAGCAGCTATATCCTGGACTGCAAACAACCGATCCCAGAGGCATTTGTCATCTTTCCATGTGGGTTGGGAGACATGAGAGCCACCACATGGGCCACTTTGGATATGTTACTGCACCTATAGGTGGTGGTGCCAGGGCCCTGGCTCAGCAGGGCAAGGATAACTGAGATGCCAAAGAAGGATGGCTCCTTCTGATCCATGGCCTCCAGGCGTGTTGCGCTTCCAAATGGCAACTTTGAGATCAGTGATTTTGGTGATGCTCCGTAGGGAGTTTCTAGCTACTAAGATGTAATGGCTTTTCTGCAAGTATGCCTTCTAACCCAAAGATTACTGGTTCAAGACCAGCCTCTGACTGTAAAAAAAAAAAAAAAAAAAAAAGCAAAAGTTTCTGTTTTTGGTAGAATCTTATGTTTATATCCCGATCCGGGAGAATCAGCAGAGATGTCTGTTTTGCCATTTCTGGCTCATGCCTTTAGTTCTCCACCCTACTTTCGGTTTCTTCCCTGCCCTGAGGATGCTCTCCGGGGTCACTATGGTGGTGGCTGCTGTACTATGCCGCTAGGGACCCATTCCTGAACAACTGGTTCATCTGAGCCCATTCCCTATCGGAAGCCTCTCGGGTTTCAGCCTGAGTGGTACCCTGCGGGAAGGCCTCAGTTGGGTGGTCAATTGGGGAAAGCATCTGTTGGTGCCTTCCCAATCTCTGGACTTCTTGAAAGCGTGACTCCATGCTCAAGCAAGTAGAATCCTCCTGCCAGAGGAGAGCGTGCAGAGATGGTTGGAACAACTTGCACTGTGCAGTTCTTGACAGACTCCCAAGGTTTTGGATTATCCCTAGCTTCTTGGCTTGATGCCAGTCAATTGATGCCATGGGCATGCTCATATGAGACCCCTCCTGACCGGAGCTCAGACTCAGGCTCCCGCTCCAGCTGGGAGTCTGAGCCAGCTGGAGGTGGTGGCTAGGCCCACGTTATCTGACATAGGGCATGCTGCTGGTTATCACTCGTGGATTCTTCTGGAGGTGGCATAAGCTGTGCAGGAGTGGTCCTGGCGATAACTCTCTGGTTTGCCTGGGCGGAGATGAGCCTCCTAGTTCTGTCAGCTCAGCACATTGCCAGGGTAGTCAGTGTGAAAGTGGTCTTCTTTCATTGGCACTCTCTCGATCCTGGGGAGTGGGCGTTAAGTCAGAAGGCATTGCTCATCTGCTATTGGAGTCACCTTGGGATGGAGTTGAAGGCATTCCCATTCTACTCAAGTGTGCCGTTGCTTCACTCACCACGTGGAAACTGGGTTCAAGGGCTTGTCACCCTGGTTCAGTCCCAGCCACAGCAATTCTTGTTGTATGTGTTTCCTGCATGGCTGCTATTGGGGTATGTGTTTCTGGTGCATGAAGTTCCATCTAGGCTGGATTGTACTGGTGGTGCTGGATTGGATAAAGAGAGTATGGTTTAGGACCTGATGTGGTTCCTACAGGTTCCTCCTCCTTATCTGCCCCATTTCAGGACCGTTGCATCAAAGGCTATTTGTCCTGGATGATCTGGCTCCCTTCTTGCTTACGGCTTGGCTCTTGAAGGGAGTTGGCTGTCATTTAAGCACTATTCTCCTGCAGTAATTTCCACTCTGCTCAGAGTCCAGAGGGGTTCTACCTGCCTGACCTGCATGCGGGCCTGGTATCTCTTGGAGTGTGGATGTGGCATACAGCAGCTTGTTTCTAAGTCTGCCAAGGTGCCGGCTCTGTTAGACTTCTGCAGGACGGTCTGGAAAAGTCTTTACCTCCCTGAAAATTCAGGTGGCAGCTTTGTCCTGTTTCAGTGGTCCGATGACTGGAAAGTGTTTAGCCTTGCACCTGGATGTTTCACATTTTCTTCAAGGGGTTCAGTGTCTGCATCTTCCCACTTAGCCTTTTGTCCCTTCCTGGGAATTCTTTCTGGTGCGTAGGGTCCTGGTTGGTCCTTTGAGCCTCTGAAGCATGCTGCTCTGATGGGCATGACTCTCAAGACTATTTTTATGATCCCGATTTGTTTAGCAAGGCGCATTTCCGAGCGGCAGGTGCTGTCTTGCCGGAATCCATATTTGTCCTTTTCAGAGGAGGCAGTTTCCATTTGTCTTGTGCCTTCCTTTTGCCAAAGGTGCTATCTCCCTTTCATGTGAACCAGGTGGTTTGTTTACCCCTCCATCTTTGAGGAACAGTGTTGAGGGAGAGAAGGCTTTTCGCCTTGTGGATGTCCGGAGGGTGCGTCTCCAGGACTTGGAGGTTACAGCTTCTTTTTTGAAAGTCCAATCATCTTTTGTGCTGTTTGCTGGCCCATGCAAGGGTGTCACGACAGCTGAGTTTATCTTGGGATGCTGGATAATGGAGGCATTTGCCTCAGTGTAACTATTACTACATCCTCAGGTAGCAAATTCCAGAGTTTGATTTCTCTTATTAGTTTTAAATAGGTTACGCCGTAGCTTCAATACATGCCCCCTAGTCTTTTTATATTTTGATGGTGTAAACAATCGATCAACGTTTACCCGTTCCACTCCATTCATTAATTTATGGACCTCTATCTTATCTCCCCTCAGCCGTCTCTTTTCCAAGTTGAAGAGCCCTAACCTTTTTAGCCTCTCTTAGGGGTATTCTTCCATCCCTTTACCATTTCGGTGGCTCTTCTCTGTACCTTTTTCTAATAACGCTATATCCTTTTTAAGATACAGCGACCAGAATTACACACACTATTCAAGGTGCAGTCACACCGTGGAATGATACAGAGGCATTATAGTATCCTTTGTTTTATTCTCTATTCCTTTTCTTCTTTTTTTTTTGAAAACTCTGTTTATTAATCCACACACATCACCGTACATAACATAGCAAATAACAACTGCATTACATCTCTTATCCACCGTCCCAGAGAAGACTCAGTTTTTAGTGGTGTAACCCAACTCTTCCCCCCCTAAGCCCCCTCCTCCCTCCTTCTCTCCCTCCACCCCCCCTGCCCCATCCCCTCCCTCTCTTCCCATCCCACCCCCCCCCCCACACTATTTCTGCCCCCAGGAGTGAAAGGACCTCTACCAACTCCTACCCGACCACATCCTATCCCAAACCTTTTGGCGGCCTCTCCCTCCCCTTTCGGAACTCTGGGCTCCTGCTAACAATCCTGCAAAATTTCATTGCATACACGTGGTTGCAACGTTTGGATATATGGTTCCCATATTAACCTAAAGGAAGACCAACGTGAAGCACTTCCCTTCGGTCCCCGCCTCTCAAAGAGCATCAGCTGATGGAAGCTATTTCGCCATTTCCAAAAGGTAGGGGGTACTGTTTCTCTCCATCGATGCAATGCCCTTTACTCACCAAACATGCCTTCCTCACCAGAATGCGCTCCCATCTCCCCTTAGGGGAGAGTGGTCCAAGCTGATCCAGGGCTACTAGGGTCCCCAACCAGGCAATTTGTTGATGGTACTTATTCGCATCCAGTATCACCGGATTCCTGGACAACGCCACCACATATGACCCAAATCTGCAAGGGGTCCAGAGCATTTCGGACAGCTGCCATCCAATGTAAGTCGACTCCGCAGAGCCCACCGCGGAGAAAAATGTGCACGTATAATACATTTGAACTGCACTTCTCTCCATCTTGCCCCCTCTACCAACCCTGCAATCCAGCCTAGGGCCTTACCGACTGATCCTACGGCCACTCCTTGGTTCAATTCCTCCGCCCACCGGGCTTCCTCTCTGGAGTAGTCTGAGAGCACGCTATATTGATCCAGTCTCTTCTTCAAGCCTGAAACCATTGGCGGAGCATCCCCCCCAGCGAGAAAAATTCTAACAGCTGAGCTGATCATTCCGCTGACAACTCCTCCGCCGCAAGAGACGCCACGTAATGAGAAAGTTGTGCATATGCAAACAAGTATCTGTTACTCAGCTCATATTCCCTACACAGAACCCCAAAGGATTTACACTTCCTCCCCAAGGTCCATTACGTGTCCAACAGTTTGGATACCCCGCCTATACCACAACCGAAAGACAGCCGTTGTCGAACCGGGCGTGAAAGTCACATTCCCTTGCAGGGGCAGCCAGCATGAGACTGCCGGGGACCTGCCCCAATATCTATTTAGCTGTCGCTAGGTTTGCCTCACTGACATCAGCAAACCGCTCCCCTTCGCCTCTTTAGGCAGCAGAGAAGTCTCCAAATGCAAGACTGCCAACAACGTCTGAGGCGCCACCATCGCTTCTTACAATGCTCTCGGGGTGTATATCTCCGTGCTGCCCAGCCAGTTGCCAATATGGCACGCCTGGCATGCCAGCGCATAAAGTCGCAAATCCGCTACGCCTATGCCCCCCATCCTCCATCCACCTTGCAGCCGGCTCATCGGAATCCGTGCCCAGGCCCCCCTCTACAGGAAACCACAAATCGTCCTCTCCATTCTGCCCACATCCTTCCGCAATAACCAAACTGGGAGGGTCTGCAGCCAATATAAGACCCGCGGCAACTCTACCATCCCCAGCGCTGCTGCCCTGCCCAACAATGACAGCGGAAGAGGATTCCACGCCTGTAATTGCCTGCGGAGTTTAAGAAAAACTCTCTCAAAATTTTGCTTGTACAACTCCGCAGGATTACGGGTCAAAAGAATTCCTAAATAGACGAAAGATTTTGTCGCACACTTGAGCGGAAAGGAGCCACTCCAGTTCTCTTGAAGAGTGCCTGACACGTCTATGGCCTCAGATTTGTCCTTATTAATACATAGACCTGCAAAGCTTCCAAACCTCACAAATTCCTCCATCAATCTAGACAGCGACTGTTGCGGGGAAAGTAAATGCACCAGCATATCATCTGCAAACGCTGCCATTTTAAAACCCTGCTTCCCAATCTGCACCCCCTTTATCTCTGGCAACATCTCTATCGCCCGCACCAATGGGTCTAAAGTTAGCACAAACAGGGGGGGACAGCGGGCAGCCCTGTCTAGTGCCTCTCTCCAAGGTGAACGTATCAGACAATACTCCATTAACGACCACGCCAGCCGTGGGGCCCGCATATAGGAGCTCCACCATTCTACAGAAGGAGTCGCCTAGGCCATACCTTGGCAGCAGGAATTTTAGATATCGCCAACTCACCTGATCGAAAGCTTTCTCTGCATCAAAGCTCACCAAGATCGATTCAAGCTTTCTCCAGGACCAAGCAGGAAGTCAGTCCTCACTTATGGGTGACGTCGGCGCCGACGGAGCCCTCGCGGAGCAATTTTCCCCAGCTTTCAAAGAAAGCCTTTGGGAATTGCAGCGCGCATGCGCGGTCCCCTTCCCGCCCAAGGGTGCCATCTTAGCCAGTCTTCTTTTTTCCGCGGAGCCCTACAGACGTACCCATCGTGTCCCCGCGAAAAAGTTGATTTTTCTTCATAATTACTCTTTTTTCCTTCGGTTCGACGCCGGTCTTTTTCCCGCCCGGACTCGCGACGCCGGTCACGAGTCCTCTTCTTCTTTTTCGGTTTTTCTGACTTAGTCAGTTTTCGTTTCGGTTTTTCCCTGGCAGCCCGGTCCTTTGACCTCGCCGGGGCCCTTTTTCCCCCGATGGCTGCCAGTGGTTTCAAGCGGTGTGGTCAGTGTGACCGAAATATGTCACTAACTGACACACACGACAATTGCCTCCGCTGCCTGGGCCCGGATCATGAAGAAATGATCTGTGGGCCTTGTGGCAAACTATCCTCCAAAGCGTTGAGAAGTCGGCGGCATCAGCGGGATAGAATCTTCGCTGACCCCGGCCGTACCCGGACCTCGTCGGAGGCCTCCGCGTCCAGGGGTTCCAGCTCGGACCGTCGCCGGAGTTCCTTCGACAGGGGTTCTCCCTCCGGGGACCATCGACGGAAGGTGAAACCCGCGAGGGCGGCGTCGGTGGACGCTCCTGGCTCCGCGAGGGCCAGGTCGCATAGCCCCGATAGCCGCCCCGGGTCCTTGGAGAAGGAGCACCTCACGAAGCGACCTCGCCTGGAGTCGGAGCTGCCTGCTCGGGTAAGTCCTGTGGTCCTTCTGGACTCGCCTCCGCGACAGCCGACGTCGGGCCCGACGCCGTCGGGGCCCGAGTCGGGGGCTGCTGGGTCACCTGAGCTCGGACTCAGGTTGACGGCCTTGGAGAGCAGACTGTCTGCCTTCATGGACCAGCAGCGGGCACTGCTCGCTGGCTTCGCTGGCGCCGCTGCCCCGACCGCCGGGACGTCGACGTCTAAGTCGACCCCGGAGACCGAGCCGATCCTCGAGTCAATGCGAACTCGAGTCGATCCTCGGTCGAGGTCGCCCTCGGCCTCCCGTTCGGGACCGAGGTCGCCGACGCCGACTCCCTCGGCGTCGGGGCGGCAGGCGCCGCGCCCTGCCCGGGCCGACCCCACCGAGTCCTCGTCGGAGTCGGTCTGGGAGTCTGAAGAGGAAGAGTCGCCTGATTCTTTTCGGACTCGATGTGTCCCCTCGGACTCACCTGAGTCCGAACCTCGGAAGCAGTCCCTCCCGGAGGATGCCCGGTTCTCGGACTTCGTCAGGGATATGGCCAAGGCTTTGGCCTTCCCTGCGGACCCCGAGGAGGAGCCTCGAGCCGAAGAGCTCGACGCCCTCCAGTATGACTCTCCCGCCAGGGAACACTTTACTGTACCGGTTCCTCCCATGCTGGAACGACTGCTCTTCCGCATGTGGGAGAGTCCGGCCACCTCGCCGGTCCTGAGCAAGCGGGTCGATTCTATCTATCGAGTCCGCAAGAGCCCTGGCTTCCAAAAAGCACAGCTACCACACCATTCCATGGTAGTGGAATCGGCCATGCATCGTCTTAAGAGCCAGAAGATGCACTCCTCGGTGCCTCCTGGCAGGGAGGCCCGTAACCTGGATGGCCTTGGTAAGAAGTGTTTCCAGGGCTCTATGCTCGCATGTCGTGTCCAGACCTACCAGCTATACATGGGCATGTATCTCCGAGACCTGGCTAAAGAGCTAGCCGGCTTCTCCGCTGGTTTGTCCGAGGAACCCTTGCGGAGGTTCCTGGCCTTGTCCACTGGCATTCGGGAATGCTCAAAATTCATGTCCCGAGCAGCCTATGATGGCTTTGAAGCATCGGCTCGAGTGGCCGCAGCCAGCATCGGTGCCCGCCGACAGGCTTGGCTTCAGTCGTCTGACCTTGAGCCCTGGGTGCAGGACAAGTTGGTCGATGTCCCTTGCCGAGGCGAAAACCTCTTTGGCAAGCCCATGGCTGATAAGGCTGCACAAATTGAGACGGAGACTCTCACCAGGACTAGGCTTTCTAGGAAGACCTCCGCCCCTTCCCAGAAAAAGAAGGGCTCGGGAAAGAAGTCCTTTTACCCGAGGAAGGCGGCTGCCTACAAACAATACCCCCACTATCAGGCCCCTGCAGCTCCCCAACAGGGCCAGCAGGCCAAGGGACGGGGTAACGGGTCCCGTAGGCAGCAAGCCCCCAAGCCTGCACCACCAGCCCCTGCTCCGCAGGGTGGGGGTTTTTGACTCCTTAAGCATAGCCTCTCCCCCCCCGCTGGTTCCTCCCAGCACCGGAGGCCGGCTGGTTCACTTCGCCCACAGGTGGTCCAGCATCACCTCAGATGCCTGGGTGCTTCAAGTCGTGCGAGAAGGCTATCTTCTCCACTTCCACCAGGTCCCTCCCTCCTATTTTCCGGGAGAACCTCCACGACCCCCTCTGCACAGGGAATTACTCCTTCAGGAGTTAGCAGGTCTTCTACAGGAACAGGCGGTGGAACCGGTGCCCCACCACCTGAAAGGTCAGGGCTTTTATTCCCGGTATTTTCTAATACCAAAAAGAACAGGAGGCCTCAGACCCATCCTGGACTTGCGCAACCTCAACAAGTTCCTCGTGCGGGAGAAGTTCAAGATGCTTACCCTTGGAATCCTTCTGCCCTACCTCCAGCAGGGAGATTGGCTATGTTCCTTGGATCTAAAGGATGCCTACACGCACATCCTCATCCACCCAAGCCACCGCCAATACCTAAGGTTTGTGGTGGCAGGAAATCATTACCAGTACAGAGTACTACCCTTTGGCCTGTCCTCCGCACCGCGAGTCTTCACAAAATGTCTCGCGGTGGTGGCGGCCCATCTCCGGCTTCATGGCCTCTATGTCTTTCCGTACCTCGACGACTGGCTCATCAGAGCAGCGTCCGCTCTGGAGGTCACCAACGCCACGCGCCGCACGGTGACTCTTCTGCAGTACTTGGGCTTTGTTATAAACTTCGCAAAGTCCACTTTGCTCCCCTTACAGGATCTCGAGTTCATCGGCGCAAGGCTGCACACTCCTCAGGCACGAGCGTTCCTACCGCTCGACAGGGCTCAACGGCTCATGGAACTAGCCGACCGTTTTCGCAGCCAGCCCCTGGTCTCCGCCAGGCGCTTCCTGAGACTACTCGGCCATATGGCTTCCACCGTCCATGTGACCCCCAATGCCCGCCTGAATATGCGGCCTGCTCAATGGTGTCTCCGCCAGCAGTGGCGACAAGCCACAGGCGGCCTAGCAGACCTAGTGCGCGTCTCCGAGCTGCTGATCTCGTCTCTCCGGTCGTGGCTTCAGCGGCCGAACCTGATATTCGGCATGCCTTTCCAGTCACCTCAGCCGGCCCGGGTGCTGACAACAGATGCATCCCTCCTGGGCTGGGGAGCGCATTGCCAAGGGGCACGTACTCAGGGCCTCTGGACCACGTGGGAGTCTGCTCAGCAGATCAACTTCCTGGAGCTCAGGGCGATCCGCCTGGCTCTCAAGGCCTTCTCCCACCTGACTTCTCACCAGTCCGTCCTTGTCCAGACGGACAATCAAGTTGCCATGTTCTACGTGAACAAGCAGGGGGGCACGGGCTCCTTCCTCCTCTGCCGGGAGGCACAGAAGCTCTGCTCTTGGGCCGTCAGTCACGGCGTTCTCCTCAAGGCAGTTTATCTCCCAGGCCAAGAGAATTGCCTGGCGGACAAACTCAGCAGGATCCTCCAGCCGCACGAGTGGCTTCTGGATCCCTTGGTAGTTCAGAAGCTCTTTCTAAAGTGGGGCCTCCCCACGGTGGATCTCTTTGCCAGTCCTCACAACCGGCAACTTCCTCGCTTCTGCTCTCGTCAGCCACACCCCCTTCGGGTTGCGGCGGACGCTTTTCTACTCTCATGGTCGGGGAGCCTTCTGTACGCTTTCCCTCCCATCCCGCTAGTCTCTCGGACTCTTTTCAAGGTTCTCCGAGACAAAGCCTTCATGATCCTGGTGGCCCCTCGCTGGCCCAGACAGCCGTGGTTTCCGCTCCTGCTGCAATTAGCGATGGAGGATCCATTCCCTCTGGGGTTACAACCGGATCTCCTCACTCAGGATCAGGGGTCTCTGCTACACCCCAACCTCAGGTCTCTCAACCTAATGGCCTGGCTGCTGAGAGGGTAGTCCTTGCTCCCCTTCTCCTGCCGGCAGAGGTGGAGGAGGTCGTCCTAGCTTCGTGACGACCCTCTACCCGCAAATGCTACGCCCTTAAATGGCGTCGTTTTTCCGTTTGGTGTACCCGACAGTCTCAGGATCCCTTCTCCTGCCCGGTGTCGGTGGTCTTGCAGTACTTGCTATACCTCTCTAATCTGGGCCTTAAGTCCAACTCCGTCAAAGTTCACCTTAGTGCTCTTTCAGCACATCATGTGCCGGTGGACGGCAGACCTCTCTCCAACGACCCTCTCGTAGCGAGGTTTCTCCGAGGTCTCCTTCTACTTAAACCACCTCTGCGCCCGCCAGCGCCTGACTGGGACCTGAATGTGGTTTTACAGCGGATCACCTGTCCGCCTTTTGAACCTATGGCTACCTGTTCTCTCCGTTTTCTTTCTTGGAAAACACTGTTCTTGATAGCCCTCACTTCCGCTAGACGCGTAAGTGAATTGCAGGCCCTCGTGTCTGATCCCCCTTACACTCGGTTCTACAAAAATAGGGTAGTCCTACGGACTCACCCAAAATTTCTTCCAAAAGTGGTCTCCCCTTTTCACATCAATCAGGAGGTGGTACTTCCAACCTTCTTTCCCAGACCACACTCCAGCCGAGCTGAAACGGTCCTCCATACCCTGGACTGTAGAAGGGCTTTGAACTTCTACCTTGACCGTACGCGGGAGCACCGTAAAGCTGCTCAGCTTTTTGTGTCTTTTGACCCCAATAAATTGGGGCTCCCGGTCTCCAAGCGTACTCTGTCCATCTGGGTTGCGGACTGTATCTCTTGGGCTTATGGGGCAGCCGGACTCTCCTTGGAAGGTCGAGTCACGGCTCATTGCGTTCGGGCAAAGGCTACGTCAGTGGCTTACCTCCGCTCTGTTCCGCTGGCAGACATCTGCCGGGCCGCTACTTGGTCTTCGAGCCAGACTTTTGCGGTCCATTACTGTCTCGAGAGGGAGTCCCGCAGGGACAGTGCTTTCGGACAGGCAGTCCTCCGTAATCTCTTCGAGGTCTGAGCAACTCCTACCCTCCATCCCAGATGTGGGCTACCGGTGGGTAATAATTCAGCGAAGATTCTTTCCTTCTGTGCTGCTGAGCTAGAGGGAGCTCATTTTTGTGCTTAGGGTCTCCGGTAGCCTTGAGCTTGGGAGTCCCATAAGTGAGGACTGACTTCCTGCTTGGTCCTGGAGAAAGCGTAGTTACTCACCTGTAACAGGTGTTCTCCAGGAGCAGCAGGAATCAGTCCTCACAACCCTCCCTCCTCCCCGTGGAGTTGCAATCATCTGCTTTAGTTTTTTGCAAATTTTTATGCTGTCTTTTTTAGCTATGTCATCTGACTGGCTAAGATGGCACCCTTGGGCGGGAAGGGGACCGCGCATGCGCGCTGCAATTCCCAAAGGCTTTCTTTGAAAGCTGGGGAAAATTGCTCCGCGAGGGCTCCATCGGCGCCGACGTCACCCATAAGTGAGGACTGATTCCTGCTGCTCCTGGAGAACACCTGTTACAGGTGAGTAACTACGCTTTTTTTCACGCACCCATTCCAGCGATGCTAGAATCTTACACAAATTTCTCACTGTATATCATCCCTTCACGAACCCCATATACCAAGTCCTCCAATACCGATGCCAACCTTTCTGCCAATATCTTAGATAAAACCTTCCAATCATAATTTAACAATGATATGGGCCTGTAAGAAGCTGCCTGCAGTGGGTCCTTGCCCGGTTTAGGTATCAAGATGATATGTGCGTGGTTCTCCCCCCACCTAACATAGCGGTGTTTTATAGGCGTGTCGAACAGGGAAAACATAGCCGGCGCCACCAGGTCGCTCAGTAGCTTATAAAACTCAGCCCCATACCCATCTGGTCCAGGTGACTTGCAACAGCTAGCTGCCCGAATAACTTGCTGCACCTCACTAAGCATTATGAGCCGGTCCAATTGGGCCTTCTGCTCCTCCCCAAGCTGCGGTAAATTTAGCGCTTGGTAGTACTCCTCCATGTTGGATCACGAGCCTTCCTCTGCCGAGTATAACTTCTGATAGAAGGCCCGAAACACTTGGGCTATCGCTCTACTGTCCTTGTGCAAAATACCTTGGTCATCCCTCAAGGCTGCCATGACCCTATTACCTCTGCTCCCTTGGAGGCACCTCGTTAAAAGTTTTCCTAGCCTATCCCCAAAACGGTAGAGCTGCTACCTATAGTATAAAAAGGATTTCTTTGTTCTTTTATGCAGCAGCTCGTCTCTTTGCTCTTTTATGCAGCCATTTGCGTCTCCCACAACCCCTTCTTATTTACGGCACTCGGACAACTCGTATATTTCCTCCTTTCCTTAACCAGTTGTCGTTCAAGGCGAATCACCTGTTCCGAAGCCAATCTCCGCTTCGGTGCCACATAGCTGATAATATCCCCTCTCAATACCACTTTAGCCGTCTCCCAGAATAGCTCTGGGTCATTTTGGTGCTCCTGATTGTAAAACGCAAAATCCTGCCATTTCTGCTTCAAGTAGAGGTGAAAGGCCGAGTCCTTATACAACTCCAATGGGAATCTCCACCATCGCACCCGTGTATTACTGCTTTGCCATTCCAAGTCTATCCAGATCAGGGCATGATCTGAGATTTCTGCCGGGCCTATCTGGTCATCTAATATATCGGCAAAAGGTTTCTCAGACGTTAAAATGTAATCTGTTCGTGCACTCGAACCATGTGTTCTTGACTGGTGAGTAAAATCTCTCTCCGTCTGGTGCAAGCGCCGCCACGGATCGACCACCCCCAAGCGTCGACGCAACCCCTATAGCGCTTTGGCGGTTTGTGAGCGTCGGCGGTCCTCTCCCTTCGACGTGTCCAACGTCACGTCCAGCACCCCATTGAAATCTCCACCCAAATCATCGGGGCGTCTGGGAACTGTTCTATGTACGAAGCCAACTACATATACAATATTCTATCCAGGGTATTCGGGCTATAGAGATTACCCAACACCATGGGTTTCCCATCCAGCAGCCCATATACCAACACAAATCTCCCATCTGGGTTCCGATATATCTCTTGATCGGGTTCCCTATTCCTCATACATTCCAAGAACAAACTTTCAGGGTGGTAGATCCAATTCAGGCTCTAGTCTCACAGTGCATAGTATTACCCCAAGAAGGGCCTCCCCAGCCTGAAGCCCCCCCTGCAACTCACACTCCTCCTGTATGACTCTGGGATCCTTCCTCTCCTGATGTGTAATGCATCGACCTAAGCCCTCTGTAGGCGGCCCCACCCCCCTCCCTCCTCCTCCTCCTCACCCCCCTCCCTCCCAACCTCCTCCACCACCTCCTCCCCCCACATTTTACTATACCCCTCATTTCTCTCCTACCTCTGGGAGTCACTGAAATGTGTACGGTTACCCCCTCCCTCTCCCACCCTCGGTAGCCCAACCTCTCACCCCCAGTTATACTACCAGCCCTGCTCACTCCTTAGCCCTACTCCAGAAATGGTTACATAAGGCTCTAAACACAATATACAGTATACAATAAGACAACGCTTTGGTCACCCACACCCACCTATAACAGTTAACAAACTCTGGCCCACCAGGATCTCAAACAGTCCAAGCCCTGGAAAATGGCTTCTTGGTAACATTTCACACTGCAAGCTCCCCCGCTTTCCATCTCCAGTGCTGCCCCATCAGGTCTCAGTCCCTGTGCTAGGGCGTTGTGCTGATGTGCATGTCTCTCGTCTTGTAAATTCCTCCACATAGGGGGCCGCCGCTGTAGCTGACTCAATAGCCCTACACCGTCCCCCTTGCATCACTATTAAGCGGGCCGGATACTGCACCACGAACTGGATGTTTGCGTCAATCAACTTTTGACAAACTGGTCCATATTCCCGCCGGCGCTGGCCCAGGGCCGCCGAGTAGTCCTGCACAATGCGCACTTTGGCATTGTCCTGTATGATAGTTCCTAGTTTTTGTGCGGCTCACAGTATGGCCGCCTTCTGCGGGAACCTGGCCAGAACCAGACGCGGTCATTGGACCGCCTGGGCCCCACTCTGCGCCCGTTCAATTTGCACTGGGCCCCCAGCCTCACCGGCCTCTAGGATCCCCTTCACCAGGGTTTCCAGGTAGGGCTTCAACTCCCGGTCCCCGATAGTATCCGGCATGCCCAGGAAGCGCAAGTTATTGCAGCGAGATCTATTCTCTAGATCATCCAGCTTGGCTTCCTGGGCTTGTAGTGCAGTTCTCATGCGGCTTACCTCCTGTTGCAATGCTGCCACATTCTCCTCCGCCTGCCCGATTCAGTTCTCTGCCTCCAGAACCCCGCTGCCCAGCGTTCCCATTGAAGACTGCAGCAAATCCATTTTCCCGTTCAGGGCATCGAATTGGGAAGCCAGCGCACCCGCTACTGCCACCGAAATTTCCTTCACTAACTCCGGCGCCACCGGCAAGCTAAGCATCGGCGTGGTCTCTGCCATCTTTTACTGCACTGTAGGCTTCTCCTCCTCGCGCCATCCCGCTTTCACAGTTGCTGCCATGGTTTCCGTCGCCGTTTGCACTCACCCTCTCTGCTCTGCAGCGGCCAGGCAACCTCTTTGCTACTGCCGAACGGCGATTTTACCGGCGGGAAGGGGGGTTGAGGCCCGGAGCTTGAGCAGCACTCGTCCGCCCGCGCTCACCACATCACGTGACTCTCTCTCTATTCCTTTTCTTATGATACCTAGCATTCTATTTGCTCTCTTGGCCACTGCTGCACACTGGGCGGAGGGTTTTAACATGTTATGCACGATGACGCCTAAATCTTTTTCCTGGGTGGTGGTTCCTTGCATCGTGGAACCTTGCATCATGTAACCATAGTTTGGGTTTTTCTTTCCTAAGTGCATAACTTTGCACTTGTTCACATTAAATTTCATCTGCCATTTGGATGCCCAGTCTTCCAATATATCAAGATCCTCTTGCAATTTCCCACAATCCTCATGGGTTTTATACTAAAAATTCACCTATAACTTTATGCAGATAACTTATCCATATAAAATTATGCCTTTCATTTATATGGTTACATATACTCGATAACCACTACACATATACATTTTGGTTCAGTCCCACAGTACTCAAAATCCTGCCTCAGCTTTAAAGCATATATTTGACTGTATAGGGGCATGTTTACTAAAGTTCATGTTATTAGCACGTATTTGACCCCTAAAATTAGCACGGAGGCCCGCATTAACTTTTGGGGGCATGTCCGCATGACCTCACTTTTAGCATGTTGGAGCGGCACTTCACTGGGCTAAATGTCATGTGGGTACAGTTGCCATCACCCCTTGAGGAGGCCTTGCATGCACCCATACTAACAGCAATATTAATGGTTAGTGCATGCCAATGATTCCCGTGCTAACCAAGATGTACTGTCAATGCCTACATTCTGCACATAACATGCCCAGTCCTCGCCCCATCGCACGCTAACCGATAAGTACGGGATTTTTAGCCAGTGTCAAATGGTAACAGCACTTGTTAGCACGGTTTAATAAACATACCATAAGTTAACCTTTAGCTGGTGATTTATTTCTAGAGCTAAGCACTTATGAAGTTGGCACTCATTGCCAATGGCATCAGTGCTTTTGAATATTGATGACTATAATTTCTAACATATGTGTTGTTTAAAACATGGATGAATTACAGAAAATCACCCAAATGAAGAGTCTTCACTGAATTTGTCAAATATCCGCCTAACTGTTTATGATCCATTGAAGAAGGAGCAAAGAGAGAGAAGTACCCAAATGAGGGATGAAAGGTCAGTATTGAAGTGGGAAAGGTGATCATTCATTGTGATAGGAATTTGTTACAGTAAGGGCTGGATTCACTAAAAGCCCACTATATAGTCAGCAGTCACTGGATAAAATAAAGCAGTCAACTTTGTCCAGTTAGTTTTATCTGGACATTCAAACCAAATGCATTTGTGATAATATTGAGTCTAAAATCATTCAGATAAGATTGTCTTGTTAACTTTAGAACAGCTATTTGGCAGACCAGATTTACCTGGCTAACTTTGGCCAGCTAACCATGAATATCAGTGCTGTTAAGCCAGAATTAAACCAACCCTGGGACCGTCACCAATGTTGCTTTTTAACCACGTGAATTTTATGTGGGCATCAATTTGCCTGTAAAAAGTTTTAGCTGATAAGCAAGGTGGGAAGTGTGGCTGAGGGAGAATTTGAAAATTCAAGGTTTGTCTAGATAACAATCAAACAGGTCGATGCAGAAACCCTGTACTAGAGCCCGACACTAAAGCTCTAGCATAGGGTTTCCAAATGCAGGTTTACTGCCTGCAAAAATTCTGTGCTAAACTGAGAGAGCAAGCCAGGCACATGCGCACAGGTATCTGTGTTAGCAGCACCTAGATCCTCTGCCTAAAAAGGAAGTTGTGTGCATGTGCTGGAATGCTACTCATATGTGGTACATAAGAGCAATTATTCTGCTCAGAATAATATCAGTGTTCATACACTGATATTATTCTGAATAGAACCTCAGAGCAGAATGGGTTGCTCTTATACGCCACATAGCATTCCAGTGCACATGCACATACACGTTCCAGCACTCTTCCTCTGCCAGTTTCTTTTCAGATCTCACTCACTTCAGCAAAGCCCAAAAAAACTGTAGAGGTTGTCTGCTCAAGAAACAGGCATACATTCCTCCTCAGCACTGACTGAACCTCCTATGTCTCCTCTGGCCTTGTTAAAGTCCCAGCACTGAGCTCAACCTTCTGCTCTCCTGTGCACTTCTCTGCATGACAGCAGCATAGGTAATTGCTTCATTACCATCTATTTTGAGTGCTTTTAAATGTACTATACGCTTGCAATTAGCAAAGGCATCTATGCAGTGATTTAACTCACGGCAACCTTAAATTCTGTGTTCATGCTAGTACAGAAAAATTGTTCTTAAATGCAGTACTGATGCCTGTGCTAACAGCAGCACCATTTTCTGCATTGTCCCCAAAGTTGGCCAGACAGACTTCTTGAATAGAAAGCTCTAAGGATCTTCTCCCTTTTTTTATGTGTAGGAAAATACCTCGATGATTCATATCATATGTGTTTGTTATTATGGCAGTCCTTGATATGTCCTATACCAGAACTGCAAATCTTGTATTAAAAAGGAGTTTATATGTTGAAGGTACAACTAAACCAGTTTAAAGTGATGTAGTTCTTTACATATTTGAGTTTAGATTATGTTAGAGAGATCCAGAGTAAATATTGACTATTACCCTAAGACATACAGTGATGTGCAAAAGTCTTGCATTGGCTGCATGATCAAGCTATTCTCAGCTTTATTTTGACAATGTTTCCAAATTCTGTGGCAAATATTGGTGCAAATTTAATTCAGCAGCTATTTCTGCATGCAAAATTACTTGTCTGTGAACCTTTGTATGACTGTCATGAGGAAACAATGTCCCAGTACAATCAACCGGATTCTGTGCTCAAGAGGGAGCGAAATGAACCCAAAGAGAATACTGCGCTTCCTCCGCCAATAGGAAGTCAATCAGTGCATGGTATTTTGGCAGCACACAGTGTTTGAATTTAATGTACATCAACTAGTGTGTATTGTATCTGATGCTCAACGTCCTGGCATGGTGAGGAGGTCGCATTTTCTATCAAAGGATGACCGGGTCTGGGTTGTGGTTTTGCATGAGGAGGGATATTGTAGCCTGCAGATTGCAGCAAAGGTCGGCTGTAATCAGAGCACGGTTGTCTACATTCTGCAGAAGCATAAGGAGATGGGTAATATGCAGGACTGGCATTGTAGTGGTAAGCCTAGAAAGTCAACCAAGGGATGACAGGGCCTTGATAAGGATATCTCTTGGCAACCACTAGCTAACCTCCCCTGAGCTTCTGTGGGAATGGAAGGAAAAGTGTTCCATTGCAGTTTGCACTTCCACTATGAGTAGACGATGCTTGAAGTACGGGTTGAGGGGTTGTATGTCGCAGAGGAAGCCACTACTAATGGTGGAAGAGACACATTGTGTTGGAAAGAGGAGATGGCACTGTCATCCATACTGGTGTGGTCTACAGGCCTCCAACTCAAACCAAAGAAATGGATAGCGAATTGATTGTTGATATTGCAAAGATAGCCATGAAGGGGGAAGTGATCATATTGGGTGACTTTAATCTACACGATATGGATTGGAGTGTTCCTTCTGCAAATCTGGAAAGAATTTAAAAAATTGTGGATGTCTTCCAAGATGCGTTACTTAAACAAATGGTGATGGAACTGACTAGAGAGAGCTCCGTGCTGGATTTAGTGCTCACCAATGGAGATAGCATGTCCAATATCCAGGTGGGTGCCCTGTTTGCGCATCAGCGATCATCATACGTTGTGGTTTGAGATAAAAGCCAAAGTTGCATCCAATCACAGCAAGTTCAAAGTCCTAGACTTCAAAAACGCTGACTTCAGTAAAATGGCTAAGTACCTGAAGGAGTAGTTGGTAGGGTGGGAGGGGATAAGGGAAGTAGAATTGCAGTGGGCTAAAACTAAAGGAGGCAATAACAGGTTCAACAGATACATACTTAAGGAAAGTAAATAAAAACAAGAGGAAAAGGAAACCTATTTGGTTCTCCAAAGAAGTGGCTGCACAAATAAAGGCAAAAACCACAGCTCTCACAAAATTCAGAAGATTGCAAACAGAGGAACACAGAAAAGAATACAAAATCAAACTAAAAAAGACAAAAAGAGAAAAAAGGATAGCAAAATCAAAGGCAGAAGAAAAGATACGTAGCTAAAGAGTGAAGTGTGGCGACAAAACGTTTTTCTGGTATATTTGGGAGATGAGGAAAATCAGAGGTAGAATTACAGGACTCAAAAGTGCTGGGAACAGATTCATGGAAAGTAACTTTGAAAAAGCAAAAATGCTAGACAAATACTTATGCTCTTTTTTCACTAGAGAAAATCCTGGAGAAAGACCACCTGTGATTGACAAATATACAAATAGGAATGGAATAGATACCACACCATTCACAAAAGATGATGTGTTAGAACAGCTTGCAAAACTGAAAGTGGACAAGTCTATGGGACCAGATGGGATACACCCCAGGATACTGAAAGAGCTCAGAGAGGTTCTTGCAGGGCCTTTAAAAGATGTTTTTAATAGATCTTTGGAGACAGGAGAAGTTGCACAGGACTGGAGAAGGGCTGATGTGGTATCTCTCCACAAAAGTGGTGACAGGGAAGAAGCGTCAAACTACAGGCTAGTAAGCCTTACCTCGGTGGCAGGAAAAGTAATGGAGGCACTCCTGAAAGAGAGCGAATAGTGGACTTCCTCGAAACCAACAGGTTGCATGATCCGAGGCAACATGGTTTACCAAAGGACGATCTTGCCAAATAAATCTGATCGAGTTCTTTGACTGGGTGACCAGAGAACTAGATCAAGGGCATGTGATGGATGTGATCTACCTAGATTTCAGCAAAGCCTTTGATACTGTTCCTCATAGGAGGCTTATCAGTAAACTCAACAGCTTGGGGATGGGTCCCAAGATGGTGAACTGGATCAGAAATTGGTTGACTGACAGACGACAGAAGGTGACGGTAAACAGAACTCATTCGGATGAAAGGAAGGTAATTAGCAGCATGCCCCAGGGTTTGGACCATTAGATGATAGAGGAGTTAAAGGGGCACTAAGAGGCGACAAGGCGATAGCGGAGAGACTGAATGAATTCTTTGCTTCGGTCTTTACTGAGGAAGATGTAGGGATGTTACCCATGACTGAAGTGGTATTTAAAGGTGCGGAAGAATTGAAGGAAATATCGATACATCGGGAAGATGTATTACAACTCTTAGATAAACTGAAGAGTAGCAAATCACCTGGGCTGGATGGTATACATCCAAGGGTGTTGAAAGAACTGAAATATGAGATTGCAGACCCGCTATTAGTAATCTGTGAACTATCATTAAAATCATCTCTAATACCTGAAGATTGGCGGATCGCCAATGTAACACCAATTTTTAAAAAGGGTTCGAGGGGTGATCCGGGAAACTACAGACCGGTGAGCCTGACGTCAGTACCGGGAAAAATGGTAGAAACAATCATAAAGAATAAAATTACTCAGCATGTAGATAGTGTGGCGGTCACGCCCCTACCAGGCGGTCGCCTAGTAGGGACGGGAAGCCATCTTGAATTCCTCTTTACCAAGGATTGTAGTTGTGTATAGAGATAAATGAACCAAGTGGTTGTTTCAAAGCACACAGGAATTTTATTCGCTTCCATGGCAAGCGGATAACAAATCTTAAAGCAGTTGTACACTCAAGTCAAAGAAAATAAAGGATAACCTTCTCCTATTAAAGCAAAGCTTACAACCAGTGTTGTAGTAGAATTATTTGCACAGGCTTTCTTTTCTTTTCCCTTTATGATGCTTCTCAATTCCGTAATCATAAAGCACATGTATTTACAATTCCTAACTTCTCACTGCTCTCAGGCTTTCATTACTTAGCCACAATGCACATATCACAGTCCATCTCAGAACAAGCTGAAGTCAGGTCACTTTCTTTACCTTCTACCTCCATGCTTTCTGCTGAGTTGTATCTTGGCAAAGTTTGAAAACGCTCAGGCACTTTATGCTTAATGTTCTTTAACAGGTTAAACAGCCTATTCCACTGAATGGCCCCTTCTCCTCTAGGTAGGACTTCAACGGGCTTCTCCTGTTCAGTTTCTCCTGAAAACCCCTCCTTCCTAATCCGGGTTTTCTCAGGCCTAAACCTCTCTTCAGAGTCAGAGCAAGAAACACAGGGTTTTGGCTTTACTGCTTTCTTTCTCCTACCTTGGAGTCTTGTTGCAGCACCTTCCTGGCTGAGGCTTCTGTGACTTGTGACTCTCTCTGCCTCTGAGCTAGACAGGGAATCAGGGTAAGACCTCCACTTCCCTTCCTGGGGCTTCTGCTGCCTGCAGACAGACCCTTCATCAGAGGAGTCTAAGCACTCTTGCCTTAGCCTTCTCAAAGCCAACCTTTTTTCTCTCTCCCTCTTGCCAGTCTGTTTGGTCCTCTGCCTAGAACCTTCTCTGTAGCTTCCTTGGCTGCAGTGCTGGCTGCTTCTTGCTTGGCTGCCTTTCTCTTGGCTGCTTCTCCCTTGACTGCTTCTCTCAACTTTGTTTGTTTTCTCAAACTTAAACGTTGAGCAGGGCACCTCCCTTCCTGACTCCACCCACTTGTACCTCCTACTCTTACCTGGGGTTGTCATGGAGTCTGGGAGTGGCTTAAACCTAGCTCTACCCTCTTGGTTTCTCTCAGGGATTTTGCTGTGATGTATGTATTCTAGTGCATCCATCCCCCGAAAAGAAGAAAAAGTTCTTCTTTCTCTTTTATTTCCATGCTGAGCTGCACTCTCCTTACCACAATAGTCATGACCTAATGGGAGACAGCCAACATGGCTTTAGACAAGGAAGATCTTGTCTTACTAATCTGTTATGTTTTTTTGAAAGTGTGAATAAACAGGTGGACAAAGGTGAGTCGGTTGATATAGTGTATCTGGACTTTCAGAAAGCCTTTGACAAGGTCCCTCATCAGAGACTTTTGGCAAAACTAAAGAGTCATGGGATAGGAGGCAGTGTACTACTGTGGATCAGGAACTGGTTAAAAGATAGAAAGCAGAGGGTTGGGCTAAATGGCCAATTTTCCCAATGGAGAAAGGTGAATAGTGGTGTACCCCAGGGATCTGTGCTGGGTCCGCTGCTTTTTGACATATTCATAAATGACCTGGAAAGTGGAATAACGAGTGAGGTTATCAAATTTGCAAATGACACAAAACTATTTAAAGTTGTTAAAACCCAAGAGGATTGTGGAAAATTGCAAGAGGATCTTGATAAATTGGAAGACTGAGCATCAAAATGGCAGATGAAATTTAATGTGGACAAGTGCAAAGTTATGCACCTAGGGAAGAACAACCCAAACTATGGATACACTATGCAAGGTTCCACATTAGGAACCACCACCCAGGAAAAAGATTTAGGCGTCATTGTGGATAACATGTTAAAACCCTCGGCCCAGTGTGCAGCGACAGCCAAGAGAGCAAATAGAATGCTAGGTATCATAAGGAAAGGAATGGAAAATAAAACAAAAGATATTATAATGCCTCTATACCGTTCCATGGTGAGACCGCACCTTGAATATTGTGTGCAATTCTGATCGCCGTATCTTAAAAAGGATATAGCGTTATTAGAAAAGGTTCAGAGAAGAGCCACCAAAATGGTAAAGGGGATGGAAGGATATTCCTATGAAGAAAGGCTAAAAAGGTTAGGGCTCTTTAACCTGGAAAAGAGACGGCTGAGGGGAGATATGATAGAAGTCTATAAATTGATGAACGGAGTGGAACGGGTAAACGTAGATCAACTGTTTACGTTATCAGAATATAGGAAAACTAGGGGACATGCATTGAAGCTACAGGGTAAACTATTTAAGACTAATAAAATAAAATATTTTTTCACTCAACGTGTAATCAAACTCTGGAATTTGTTACCGGAGGATGTAGTAAAGGCTGTTAGTGTAGCTGGTTTTAAAAAAGGTTTGGACAAGTTCCTGGAGGAAAGGTCCATAAACCATTATTAAGAAGGGACCCAGGATATCAATGCTTGACCTAGTACAAGCATTGCAGAACCTGTGTCTTTTGGGGAAACTGCTAGGCACGTATGAACTAGATTGGCCACTGTTGGAAACAGGATACTGGGCTTGATGGACCTTGGTCTGACCCAGTTTGGCATATCTTATGTTCTTATGGTTTTGGGACCAGTACTGTTCAGTATATTTGTGAGTAATATTGCCGAAAGGCTGAATGGAAAAGTCTGTCTTTTTGCAGATGACACTAAAATTTGTAACAGAGTGGACACTCCTGAGAGAGTTGAGAACATGAGGAAAGATCTACAAAAGCTGGAAGAATGGTCTAATGCTTGACAGTTAAGATCTAATGTGAAGAAGTGCAGTGTCATGCACTTGGGAAGCAGAAATCCAAGAGAATTGTATGCAGTAGGGGGCAAGAGATTGCTATGCATGGACCAGGAGAAGGACCTTGGAGTGATTATTTCTGATGATCTCAAGGTGGCGAAACAGTGTGACAAGGTGGTGGCAAAAGCCAGAAGGTTGCATACAGAGAGGAATTACCAGCAGAAAGAAAGAGGTACTAATGCCACTGTTCAAGTCGCTGGTGAGGCCTCACTTGGAATATTGTGTTCAGTTTTGTAGAAAGTATCTCACCAAGGATATTAAAAGGCTGGAAGCGGTTCAGAGGAAGGCAACCAAAATGATTTGGGGCCTGCGTCAGAGGACTTTTGAGAAGAGACTTGAAGACCTAAATATGTACACTCTGGAGGAGAAGAGGGACAGGGGAGATATGATTCAGACCTTTAAATGCTTAAAGAGTATTAATGGACAAACAAACCTCTTCCAAAGATGAGGAAGCTGTAAAACTAGAGGGCATATCATGAAGCTGCAAGGGGGTAAACTGAAAGGCAATATCAGGAAATACTTTTTCACGAAAGGGTGGTGGATGCTTGGAATGCCCTCCCGATGGAAGTGGTGGGGGCAAACACAGTGACAGAATTCAAAATGGCATGGGACAGACACAGTGGATCCCTTTATAGCAACAGATAAAATCAAAATAAGCATAACTATCTTTTATATCTGAACAAATAGGGGTGACCTACATGGAGCGGTGGGTACACACCTAAACTAAGGCATGGGGAGGGGTGACTTGCAACGGAGCAGCAAGTGCACCTACTCTTGCTACCTTGCTGGGCAGACTAGATGGACCATACTGGTCTTTATCTGCTGTCATATAGTATGTTAATATGTTAATGTGTGGGCATCCAAGTACTCAAAATGGAGCAAGGCTGACTGGGAGAAAGTTCTATTCAGCGATGAAAGCACATTATGCATTCTGGGTGACCAGGGCAAAATCTGTTTGAGGAGGTTTCCTCATGAAGAGTACAAAACAGAGTGCTTGAATATCTCCATGAAGCATCCAAGGTCATGATCTGGAGATGCATGGTAGCCAGTGGTGTTGGAAGACTCCATTGACAGGATGGTGAATGCAGAGAAATGCTTTAGAATTCTGCAGTAGTGCATGCTGCCATCAGGTGAGCAATTGTTTCCTGGCAGATATTTCTTCAAGGATGACAATGCATCTTGCCACCGAGCGAAAACTGTCACCAACTGGAAGAAAATAAATGGACTTCAGACCATTGGTACAAGGTATCAGTTGAGATTGCCAAGAAGCAGCTGTGGACGAAGCAAGAGCTTACTGAGTCATTGATTGCAGCTTGGAATCGCATCATAATGCGAGGACACCTTGTCCACTTGATGCCAGACAGATGTTGTCTGTGAGAAAGTGCAAGGGCTGGCCCATCAAGCACTAATGGCCACCAACCACAAAAAATAGCCCTTTTCAGGGATACCTAATGAAATTAAAAAGAAAACATGCACACTACCAACATACACGGAACAGAAAACACAACAACCCTTTGGGCACACATTGCATCTTTGTACACAGGTTCACAGCCAAATGAACATGGGTATTAAATAATCATAAAAGAACGCTCAAGTCATGACTAATTTACCATATTTGTACAATAGATAAAAGGAAGAAAATGGCATGCAGAAGGGGTTGTAAATTGTAATACATTTTGTCCCTGTGATCCAGACAACTAAAAACTGCCAATACGGCACTACCTATGCCAGATTTTTTCACACTATTGTAAAACTGATTCACTAAACTTAATTTTGACTTGATTTATTTAAAATACTTGAATCATTTTCTTCTGTTTTCTTAATCAAATTATTCTCTTAATATTTTTTGATATTGTGTCTTTTCATCATGGGATGAAAATACACTCATGCTAATCTGATGTTCCTGCAGAAAGAGTTGAACAGTTGACACTATAGATTTAGTAAGGCCACAAAATTGATATTCAAACTTCTCCTGCTGCCCAGTTAGTAGTGTAAACTGCATAAGAACATAAGAACATAAGATATGCCATACTGGGTCAGACCAAGGTCCATCAAGCCCAGTATTCTGTTTCCAACAGTGGCCAATCTAGGTCATACGTACCTAGCAGTTTCCCCAAGGGACACAGGTTCCACAATGCTTGTATTGGTTCAAGCATTGATATCCTGGGTCCCTTCTTAATAATGGTTTATGGACCTTTCCTCCAGGAACTTGTCCAAACCTTTTTTAAACCCAGCTACATTAACAGCCTTTACTACATCCTCTGGTAACAAATTCCAGAGTTTGATTACACGTTGAGTGAAAAAATATTTTCTTTTATTAGTCTTAAATAGTTTACCCTGTAGCTTCATTGCATGTCCCCTAGTCTTTCTATATTCTGATAAGGTAAACAATCGATCTACGTTTACCCGTTCCACTCCATTCATTAATTTATAGACTTCTATCATATCTCCCCTCAGCCGTCTCTTTTCCAGGTTAAAGAGCCCTAACCTTTTTAGCCTTTCTTCATAGGAGTATCCTTCCATCCCTTTTACCATTTTGGTGGCTCTTCTCTGAACCTTTTCTAAAATCGCTATATCCTTTTTAAGATACAGCGACCAGAATTGCACACAATATTCAAGGTGTGGTCTCACCATGGAACGATATAGAGGCATTATAATATCTTTTGTTTTATTTTCCATTCCTTTCCTTATCATACCTAGCATTCTATTTGCTCTCTTGGCCGCCGCTGCACACTGGGCCAAGGGTTTTAACATGGTATCCACAATTACGCCTAAATCTTTTTCCTGGGTGGTGGTTCCTAATGTGGAACCTTGCATCGTGTAACCATAGTTTGGGTTGTTCTTCCCTAGGTGCATAACCTTGCACTTGTCCACATTAAACTGCAGGGTAGCTTTTCACCGCCAAGCTGCTGTACTGACATTTTAGTTTATTTTATGCCTTCAGCCATGCCTAATTCTTTCATTTGCATACAACATCATTTAACAGTACCTCCTAAATACCATTCACTGGAAATTAATTTTCAATAAGATCATAAGAAATTTATACTAAAATTTCAATTTTATATTCATTATCAAATTGGAAGACTCAGTTTATCATAAACCTACAAAATACCTGCTCAAGAAAGTAACAAATTACTAAATAAATTTATCAACTTGAATCTGGAAGGCCCAATATTCTTCTGGGCAGGCTATGCGCCGCATCGGTGCATAGCCCTGCCCGCTGACTCTTAAACCTGGATATTCAATGCTGGGGTCATAGGCGGCCCCGGCATTGAATATCTGAGTATTGCCGCACAACCCGGAAGCTGCAGAAGCTAACTGGGCAGTAGCGATATTGCATGCTACCTGGTTAGTGCCCGGTGCCATAAAGACAGGCAAGGGTTTTCCGGGACAGCGCAGGGGCGGGGGTGTGAGATAACCGGACAGTAGAGGGTTAAGTAATTTCTCCAAGGCTACAAGGAGTGTCAATGGCATTCAAAGTCTGGTCTTTTTGGCTCCCAGGATGCTACCCTAACCACTAGGCTACTGCTCCACACAATGGGACTGGCACTAAAATAATGCATGTTAATGGTGAACATAAGAACATAAGATATGCCATACTGGATCAGACCAAGGTCCATCAAGCCCAATATCCTGTTTTCAACAGTGGCCAATCCAAGCCACAAGTAATTGGCAGGTTCCCAAAAAGACACATAGGTTCCACGATGTTTGTAATGGGTTAAGCATTGGATTTCCCGAGTCCTCTTTAATAATGGTTTATAGTCCTTTCCTCCAGGAACTTGTCCAAACTTTTTTTAAACCCAGCTACACTAACAGCTTTTACTACATCCTCCAGTAATGAATTCCAGCGTTTGACTACGCGTTGTGTGGAAACATAATTTCTCTTATTAGTCTTAAACGAGTTACATTGTAGCTTCATTGCATGTCCCCTAGCCTTTCTGCTTTTTAACGGGGTAAACAATTGATATACGTTTTCCCATTCCACTCCTTTCATTAATTTATAGACTTCTATCATATCTCCCCTCAGCCATATCTTTTCCAGGTTGAAGAGCCCTAACCTTTTAAGTCATCCCCTTTAACATTATGGTGGCTCTTCTCTGTACCTTTTCTAATTCCACTATATTCTTTTTAAGATACAGCGATCAGAATTGCACACAATATTCAAGGTGCAGTCACATCCTAGAACGATACAGAGACATTATAATATCCTTTGTTTTATTCTCCATTCCTATCCTTATGACTACTAGCAAGCTGTTTGTTTTCTTGGCCGCCACTGCATACTGGGTGGAGGGTTTCAAAGTGTTATCCACGATGACGCCTAAATCTTTTTCCTGGATGATGGTTCCTAATGTGGAACCTTATATCGTGTAACCATAGTTTGGGTTGTTCTTTCCTAGGTGCATAACTTTGCCCTTGTCCACATTAAATTTCATCTGCCATTTTAACATCCAGTCTTCCGATTTATCAAGGTCTTCTTGCATTTTTTCACAATCCTCTTGGTTTTAACAACTTTGAATAATTTTGTGTCATCTGCAAATCTGATTATCTCACTTGTTATTCCCATTTCCAGGTCATTTACGAATATGTTAAAAAGCAGCGGACCCAGAACAGATCCCTGGGGTACTCCACTATTCACCTTTCTCTATTGGGAAAACTAGGCATTTAGCCCTACCCTCTGCTTTCTATCTTTTAAATGGTTCCTGATCCATAATAGTACACTACCTCCTATCCCATGACTTTTTAATTTTGCCAAGAGTCTCTCATGAGGGACCTTGTCAAAGACTTTGTGAAAATCCAGATACACTATATCGACTGGCTCACCTTTGTCTATCTGTTTATTCACACTTTCAAAAAAATAGAACGGATTAGTAAGACCAGACTTTCCTTGGCCAAATCTATTTTCCCCCGTCCTCCCCTCCCCCCCTCTGGGATACCCTTCTCTCTTCTATCTCTGATCTGACTCTCCAATTCCCTCGGCTCCTTATACTTGGAGATTTTAATGTACATTTTGACTCACCCACCTTAGCCAGGGATACCGCGTTTTCTGCGCTTCTCCAAGACCTTTCCCTGACTCAACATGTGGCTCTTCCTAGCCACGTTGCTGGTCACACTTTAGATTTAGTCATCTCCCCAGCAAACTCCCCAGTTCAGGTCTCGTTATCTATCCCGAAGTCGGTCCCCTGGTCGGACCACCTATATCTTGCATTTGCTCTTCAATCGATACCCCCCCTACTCCTCCCCCATTACCCACTCGTCTCTCTCGCCGTATTAATTCTGCAACTTTGCAAAATTTTTCCACAGCTTGTCACCCTCTCCCACCCGATTTTTTATCCCTGTCACCTTCATCTCAAGTTGCCCTTTGGAACACCGAATTATCTCATACTTTGGATCAGGTTGCCCCTTTAAGACCTTATAATCCTCGTTATAAGACTCATCACCCCTGGTTTCATGCAGGACTTTGATTGCAACGCTCTCAGCTATGGAGGGCCGAACATCTCTGGCGTAAATCCCGATCTGCAGCCTCCTACCAACACTTTAAGTCCTGTCATACCCATTATCGAACCAGTATTCATCAAGCTAAGCGCTCTTTCTACTCCGACTCCATTGCCTCAGCTCCCAACAGATCTCAGCATCTTTTTGCTACCTTAAACATGCTTTCCCAATTACAGTCTTTCTCCACTCGTGAGCCTTCCACTGCCGCGTCAGCCCCCAGTCCTACTAGATTGGCTTCTTTCTTTTCCTCCAAAGTTCAAGACCTTCGTTCATCTCTTCCCTTTTGCCCACAAGCCTTGTCTTCGCCTCCTCCCATTTTGCCTACACCGTCCCCTTTGCTATCACATGCTTGGGCTAACCTCTACCTTATTACCTCCCCTGAACTCATCAAACTTCTATCTACTACCCATAAGACCACTTGCCCTTTAGACTCCATACCCTCCTCCTGGTTTTCTGAGCCTTCTACCGCCCTATTTCAACCATTCCTTGCCATCATCAACTCCAGTTTGTCATGCGGCATCTTTCCTCACCCATGGAAACACGCTCTGGTTCGCCCCCTCCTAAAACATCCTTCCCTGGATTCCTCTATACCTGCAAATTATCGTCCGGTGTCCAACCTGCCTTTTGCTTCCAAACTCTTGGAAAAGGTCATTTTCTCGCAACTCTCACACCATCTGGACTCTACACACTTTTACACCCTTGGCAATCCGGATTTCGCCCCGGACACAGCGTTGAAACTACTATCATGGCAGTTATGAATGAGATCCATACCTCCCACGACCATGGTGACATCATGGTGGCGGTATCCCTTGATCTTTCCGCCGCTTTCGACTTGGTAGATCACTCTCTTCTCTCTCGATTACGGGATGCGGGTATTCGCGGTACTGTCTATCACTGGTTTTACTCTTTCCTATCCTCCCGGACATTTGCAGTTACTTCTGCTTGTTCTACCACAGATCATTTTCCCCTCACTTGTGGTGTTCCACAAGGTTCCATCCTGGCTCCCTTGCTGTTTAATATCTTCTTGGCTCCCCTAGCCTTACTAATCCAACAACTAGGAATCTCAGGTTATTATTATGCAGATGATATTTTTCTTTTGTATCATACATCCTCTTCTCACCCTAATTTTACTCCTTTGGAGACCTGTTTATCATTGGTTTCTTCTTGGCTCTCCTCAAACTGTCTAGTTCTCAGTGTTTCTAAAACTGCAGCCATCTGGTTCACCCATGGTTCCACCACTCCGTCACTTACTCCCTCCTTTTCAGGCACCCCTATCTCCCTGGTCTCTAAACTCCGTTATTATTGGCGTCATTCTTGACAGCAATCTTACTTTCAATGACCATATTTCCCAGGTTTCTCGGCGCTCCTTCCTCTGTCTTCGGCAAATTCGTGCCATTAGGCCATTTTTATCTTCTCAAGCTCTCACTACCCTCCTCCTCTCATTGGTCATTACCAGATTGGACTTCTGTAACTCTATTTATGCTGGCTTCCCTCAATATCAACGACATCGGTTACAGTTATTACAAAACATGGAGTGGAGGAGTAGCCTAGTGGTTGGGGCAAGGTACTTCAGGCTGGAAGGTCGGGGTTTAAATCCCACTAGGGGACAGCAACCTTGGGCCGGAAGGACTGGGGTTTCTAGTCCCACAGGTGCTCCTTGTGGTCTTGGGCAAGCCACTTAACCCTCCATAGCCCATGTTCCCTGTAAAATAGTTATCTCCAAGTTATAATACCCTGTTCAATGTAATTTCAGTTTGTTCAATGTAAACCGCACTGATGCAGAATAGCGCAGTATATAAGAGAATGTAAATAAATAAATAAAAAACACAGCTACCCGAATGATCTTACATGCCTCTCCACGTGATCACATTACCCCAATTTTGCAGCATCTTCATTGGCTGCCATTGAAATTCCGGATCCCCTTCAAGATTCTCACCTTAGTACATCGAGCTATCTATCTCCACAGACCGCAATATTTATCTGATTTGCTAATTTCTCACACTCACACTCGTAGCCTCCGATCCGTTCATGTTAATCGTCTGCACCTCCCAGCTCCCTCTCAAGCCCACCTGCAATCCACCCGAAAATCAGCATTTTTTTACCTTGGCCCCTCCCTATGGAATTCCCTACCTACTGCCCTCCGACTGGAAGTGTCTTACCCCGAATTCCGCTCTCTTCTCAAAACCCATTTCTTCTCCTCTGCTTTTGATGTTTCCCTGTGAATCTTCATGCCCTCATTCCCCCTTCTTGCTCTAATCTGCTCTTCCTCTCCATCTTTTCTTTCCTGTAAGTTATTGTAATTTCTTTTTCCCTTTCTGCCTTTGAGCTTTTATTTATATTGTAAACCGCCCCGATGTAATGGGGGGCGGTATATCAAGTGAAAAAAATAAACAATAAACAATAAAAAAACCTTGTTGGCTCTCCCATTAAACCATGTTTATGTTTATGTTTATTATATTTGATATACCGCTCAGGCCGAAAAGCATCAGAGCGGTTTACAATCCTACATTTATGTTACGGAAAATAAGAAAAGAACGCCATTTATAAGATAGGACAGAGTAGGAGAAACAGAGATAGACAAAGAGATAGCAAAGATAGGAGAAAAGAGAACAGCAGATTACTTTCACAAACTACCGTCATGACAAATAGACTCACAGATTCTGTACGGTTTTTAATCAATCGCCACGGACCCCGCCTAAGACGCGGGCCCGCAAGGCGCGGGTGCGCCTCCGGAGCAGCGGTTTAAATGCTGGTGAGCAGGGCAGTTGATTGGCAGTCAGTGAGGTGAGGAGAGGTTCCCGCCCACACACCAAGATGTATTCTGCTGCTTTCCCCGATCTCAAGTAAGCCTCCGGAGCGGCTATCTACATGTTCAGTAATTTTGTACTTTACAGTATAATGGTTTCTACCATTTTGCCTGGAACTGACGTCAGGCTCACTGGTCTGTAGTTTCCTGGATCACCCCTGGAACCCTTTTTAAAAATTGACGTTACATTGGCCATTTGCCAATCTTCAGGTATTGCCGATGATTTTAATGATAGTTCACAGATTACTAATAGTAGGTCTGCAATCTCATATTTAATTTCTTTCAACACCATTGGATATATAGCATCTGGCAGCACTGTACCTAGCCCTGTGTGAGTAGTGCAGCCACACAGGGCACAAAAGGATTGCCAGCATGTCGGGCTGCTAGCCCAGACCCGCCCATGTGTTGCCCTGCCACCGCCACCACTCTTTTGTTTTTCTGGAGGCGCCGGCAGCATCAGAAGTAAGGCAGACCCTCGTTCATAGGCAGGTCGGGTTCCTCCTTCCTTTCTCTGATGTAGGTCGCGTCAGAGGAGAGAGGGACCAGACCAGCAATTCAAACGTGGGTCTTTGTAACTCAGCACTTGCATGGTTGGCTTGGTCCCTCCATTTTCTGACTTGACCTACATCAGAGAAGGGAGGAGGGACCCAACCTGCCTACAAATGTGAGTCTGCCTCACTGCTGCTGCCGCCGCAGCCTCCAAGAAAACAAAAAAGTGGTGGTGGTGGCAGGGCAATGCAGGGGGGAGTGGGTGGGGGCAGGCAACCAACAAGGGGGGGGGGGGCGCCAGATGTTCAAATAGCACAGGGTGCAATTATGGCTTGGTACGGCCCTGCCATCCGGTCCAGGTGATTTGCTACTCTTTAGTTTATCAAATAGATGTAATACATCTTCCCGGTTTATCGATATTTCTTTCAATTCTTCCGATGCATCACCTTTATTTATTTATTTATTTATTTATGCTTTTCTTCTATACCGCTTTTTCCCAAGATCAAAGGCGGTTTACAAGTAACACAATGAACAGTTTACAATTAACATAATGAACATGGTTTTACATGGAACATCTTGTTTTTTCAAACTACGTACAATTAACTTTTCGTAAACAACAACAAGTAACATGGAATATATAATTATGCAAATGTTGTAACTATTTACATTAGTTAAATATTTACATTATTCAATTGTTAATCGTGGTTTTTAATACACTAGGGATTTCTAGGGATTTTAATACACTGAGGATTCTAGGTTGATTTTTCCTAAATGTGTTGTGGTTTGTGGCTTTTTGATCTGAGGTTATGGAGGATTTTTTTGGAGGTGTGGTGAGGGTGCTGGAGGGGGTTCATTAAGATTTATAAAGTATTCTTTAAACAGATATGTTTTTAGTTCTTTCCGGAATGTCTGTAGGTCATTTATTTTGCGGAGGCTTAGAGGGAGTTTATTCCATATGGTGGGGGCTGCATATGAGAAAGCTCTTGAGCTTGTGGTTTTTTTTGTTTTTCGGATTGATTTTTTATGTCTAGTGAGTGAGTTGCGTTTTGTCTGCGGGTTCTATGTTCTTTTGGAGTATGTAGTAGAGTGGTTAGATGTGAGGGTGATATGTCGTTGATAAGTTTAAATGTAGTTAATAGTATTTTGTATGATATTCTGCTATTTATGGGAAGCCAATGTAGTTCGGCGAGGATGGGAGTTATGTGGTCAGTAAGGCGTGCTTTTGCTGTTACTCGAGCACAGATGTTTTGAGCTCTTTGGAGTAAGTTGGTGCTTGTGAGGGGGAGGCTGATAAGTAGACTGTTACAATAGTCAAAGTGTGGAGTGATGAGTGTGCTGATAACAGATCTGAAGTCATGTGTGTCTAGTATTGGTCGTAGGTGTTGAATGGTCTTAAGTTTATAGAATATGGTTTTTACAGTTTGCTTTATGTGGGGGAGCATACTAAGTGTGTGGTCTATTATGATGCCTAGGTATTTTACTTCCTTTTTGATTGGGATTGTTGTGTTGTTAATTGTTATTGTTTCAGGGAGAGTAGTATCTGGTTTTCTTGTTACGAACATTGCTTCAGTTTTTTTTAGGTTGATGCTGAGGTTATTATTTTCTAACCAGGTATTTGCTTCGTTGATGCAGTCTAGTAAGTTCTGATAGGTGGGATTATTTGTGCTTATTGGTTGAGTGAGCATGATATCATCTGCGTATATGTAGTGGTTGACTTTATGTTTTTTAAATATATTTGTGATGGGTTGCAGATACAGGTTGAAAAGAAGGGCCGATAGGGCCGAACCCTGTGGAATACCTTGTCCTTGTACAAATGGTTCAGAGGTGTCTTGTCCTAATTTAACGCGTATTGATCGATTTGTGATGTATGATATAAACCATTGTAGAATTGTTCCTCCTATTCCTAGACTTAGGAGTCTGTTAATGAGGGTGTTGTGGTGGACATTGTCAAAGGCACCAGCTATATCAATGAATATGAGGATGTAGCCTTGGTTGCATGTGTCAGTGCCTTTTATGAGGTCATCCATGAGTGTTATAAGCAAAGTTTCGACCCCGTGGGATGGGCGGAAGCCGAATTGGTGTGAGTCTAGTGGTGCATGTGAGTCAATAAAATCTTGTAGTTGGAGCTGTATGATTTTTTCTATTACTTTGGCGATAAACGGTATGCTGGCTATGGGCCTGTAGGAGTTTGGGTCTGTAGGATTGAGTTTATTATTTTTTATTATTGGGCGTAAGGATGTGAGTTTCAGGGCATCTGGCATGATGCCCTGGGATAGTGATTGGTTCACTATATTTTGTATATGGTTAGCTAATTCTGTTTTGGTGTTTTTTATCCATGATACTGGGCATGGATCTAGGGGGGAGGTGGTGGTGTTGATCATTGATATGATATTGAGGAGGTGTTTTTTTTCAATGTCATGAAAGGTTGTCCATTTAATTGTTGGTTTTAAGTCCGTGGATATAGTTATGATTGTATTAGATGATTTGTTTTTTAATTTGTTAGCAAAATGATTTGCAAGAGTTTGTGCGCTTATTGTTGACTGTTCAGGCTCTGATGTTTGGGTTTTTGTTAGTGTTTTTATAATTGCAAATAATTCTCTCGGTCTATTGAGTGCCATGTTTATGACTTTTGTGTGGTATTCTCTTTTCGATCTGTTAATAGTGTCTTTGTATTTGTTGAGAAGATTTAAGTAATGTGTTTTATTATCGTTGGTTTTAGATTTCCTCCACTGTTTTTCTTGTTTTCTTAGCTGCTTTTTCATATTATAGAGGTCTTTGTTGAACCATTTTTCTGACTTTCTTTTTGTAAATTGCTTTTGGGGACCTTGAGTTGGGGTTGCTGCTTCTTTTATTGTTGTGTTCCATTGGTTTATTATAGTGTTGATTTCTGTTGTGTTATTTATAAGGTTAGGTAATACATTGTCTAGGAAGGTGTCTTTGTTGAAATGAGTAAAGCGAGAATTATAAGGTGTTGGAGTAGTTTCGGTGTTGTTGTATGATAGTGAGAGTAAATTGAAGGTTATTAGATGATGATCTGACCATGGTACTTCTGTAATAAGAGGTGGGGATTGTAGTTGGTGTTTATTAAATGGGGTGGGAATGAATACAAGGTCTAGAGTGTTACCTTTTGTATGTGTAGATGTTTGTATAATTTGGTTGTAACCCATTTCTTTCATGGATTCCATAAAGTTGATTGTGTGTTGTGGGTTGAGTGATGGTAGGTTTAGATCACCTAATATAACAAGTGGTTTTCTCTGTGTAGCTGTACATGCAAGTTCTAGAATGGGGGTGAGATTTTTGTGGTCTGCTGTGGGGGGTCTGTAGATGAGGGACAGTGCGAGGGTTTTGTTTTCTATATTTATGATGTCCATACCATCTATGTTATTCACATTTTTTAGTGAGTATTTGAGCTCTTTTTTGGTGATGATTAGGGCCCCGCCTCCCCTTTTTGCTTCTCGATGGCAGTTGAAAAGATCATATTGATGTGTGTTGAGTTGGTTTAGGAGGATTGTGTCTGTGGGTGCGAGCCAGGTCTCTGTGATGAGAAGGATATCAGGTTTTTCATCGGTGATTATGTCATTAATTATTGGTATTTTATTTCGTATGGATCTTGCATTTATGAGGATGAATTTTATGATGGTGTTTGTTTCGGGGGATCTGTTTATGGGTTCGATTTGTACGAGGTTTATTTGAATTAGTCTTGAATGTCTAGGAGTGTTGGGGCGGTGTGTCTGGTTAAGTGTGTGTGGGTATGGTTGTAGTGTAGTTTTGTAAGGGTTATGAATGATGGGGATGGTGTTGTAAACTGTGGGATTTGGTTTAAGGGCGTAGATGTTTTGAGTTAGGTGAATGGTTAGTATGGTGATGATAAGGTATGATTGAAATAAATACCATTTCAGTCATGGGTAACTTCCCTACATCTTCAGTAAAGACTGATGCAAGAATTCATTCATTCTCTCCACCTTTTACTCCTCTATCATCTAATGGTACAATTGACTTGGATGACCTGGAAAGTGGAATAACGAGTGAGGTTATCAAATTTGCAGATGACACAAAACTATTTAAAGTTGTTAAAACCCAAGAGGATTGTGAAAAATTGCAAGAGGATCTTGATAAATTGGAAGCCTGGGCATCAAAATGGCAGATGAAATTAAATGTGGACAAGTGCAAGGTTATGCACCTAGGGAAGAACAACCCAAACTATGGTTACACGATGCAGGGTTCCACATTAGGAACCACCACCCAGGAAAAAGATTTAGGCATCATTGTGGATACCATGTTAAAACCCTCGGCCCAGTGTGCAGCGGCAGCCAAGAGAGCAAATAGAATGCTAGGTATGATAAGGAAAGGAATGGAAAATAAAACAAAAGATATTATAATGCCTCTATATCGTTCCATGGTGAGACCGCACCTTGAATATTGTGTGCAATTCTGGTCGCCGTATCTTAAAAAGGATATAGCGATTTTAGAAAAGGTTCAGAGAAGAGCCACCAAAATGGTAAAGGGGATGGAAGGATACTCCTATGAAGAAAGGCTAAAAAGGTTAGGGCTCTTTAACCTGGAAAAGAGACGGCTGAGGGGACAAACTGGTGTACGAACAACAACCTCTCAATCAACTACAGCAAGACTGAGGCACTAATAATCACTCGCAACCCTGACTTCATCCAACCACCGGACATCAGAATAGCAGACACAACCATTCCAATAAAATCCGAAGTAAAATACCTTGGAGTAACCCTGGACAACGAACTAAATCTCAAGTCACACGTTAACAAAACGGTCAAGAATGCATACCATAGAATGAGAATCATCAGACGGCTTAAACCCCTCCTCGCCACAGAACACTTCCGCACTGTATGCCAAGCACTCATCACCCCATTAATGGACTTCTGCAACCCCATCTACCTTGGCCTACCAAAACAAACCCTCAAACCTCTTCAACTAGCCCAAAACACCGCAGCACGCATAATCTCAGGCTCAACAAGACATGAACACATTACCCCGGTTCTCAAAGACCTACACTGGCTCCCAATCAGCTCACGCATCAAATACAAAACAATAATAAACATATTCAAAATCAAGCACCACATTTCAGCCAACAGCCTGCACACCCTCATTCATCCAGACACCAGCACCCGCCCAAGAAGAAAAGGAACCTCCAACAGAGTCAACACCCCGAGAGACTTCAGAAAAACATGAAAGGACACTACAGAGAGAGCCCTCTCCCTGGCAGCCACAACAATTTGGAACTCCCTCCCAGATGAACTGAGATCGACAACGGACCTCAAAGACTTCCGCAAACAGCTGAAGACAACACTGTTCATAGAACATTATGGACACGTCACTTAATCAACAAGGACTAACCAACAAAGGCCCCCCCAACCCTGACGAGAGATTGTATAACGGCACAGGATTTAACTTAAGCCCTATCTGGACAGTACCTTGTATTATAGAACATGCTGTATCATAGCGCACACTGTACATAGCCCACCCTAATCTAAACTCCTCCCACACACGCACATTTTAAACAATACAGTCACTGCATGAACTACCCCCCACACGCACATTATAACCCTTCTTTCACTGCATGAACTTCCCCCCACATCCTTTGATTGTATTGTTGTGACACCGCCTTGATTTTACGATAAGACGGTATAGAAATACTGTTAAATAAATAAATAAATAAATAAATGATAGAAGTCTATAAATTAATGAACGGTGTGGAACGGGTAAATGTAGATCAATTGTTTACCTTATCAGAATATAGAAAGACTAGGGGACATGCAATGAAGCTACAGGGTAAACTATTTAAGACTAATAAAAGAAAATATTTTTTCACTCAACGTGTAATCAAACTCTGGAATTTGTTACCGGAGGATGTAGTAAAGGCTGTTAGTGTAGCTGGGTTTAAAAAAGGTTTGGACAAGTTCCTGGAGGAAAGGTCCATAAACCATTATTAAGAAGTGACCGAAGATATCAATGCTTGACCCAGTACAAGCATTGTGGAACTTGTGTCTCTTGGGGAAACTGCTAGGTACATATGACCTAGATTGGCCACTGTTGGAAACAGAATACTGGGCTTGATGGACCTTGGTCTGACCCAGTATGGCATATCTTATGTTCTTATGTTCTTATGACTCTCAAAATTGTTAGCTAAATTGCCTATATATACCATTACCTGATTTCTCAAATTTCTGATCTCTGTCTGTGACATTGGGTGGCAATTATGAAATGATAGTTTAAAAAAATTTGGGCCATTTTCCAAATGATTTAACCAGTTAGCTGTCCTACTAACTAGTAAAACTGTGGTCAGCGGGATATTCAGCAGCATTTAACTATTTAAAGCTGCAGAATATCCTCTTGTACCAGGTTTGAATGCCCAAACACTAAGTGCTTAGCATTGGGATGTTCCGGGGCCGAATCAGGGACGACACCTAGGGTTAGCTCGTCTCAGTGATATTGAGCTGCTGGCTGGTTAACCCTAAACAACTAAAGTTAGGCCAGAAAAAGACTGGCCTAACTTTAGTCAATTTAGCTAGCCAACCAGTGTCTGAATATTGCCGCTGACAGGTTAGCTAATTGGCTAACCTGGCAACCCAGATATTCAATGCTGCTGGCCAGATATGGCCCAGCATTGAATATCCAGATTCAAATTAACGTGGTGACGGCCAGCTGATTTAAGTGGACTGGCCACTGTGACTGAAAATGCCCCCCATTGACTATAACTTTCATTTAGGAAAGTACCTATGTGCCTTTATAAAATAGATTTCCAGAACAATCCCTGTTAGTGCTCAAATGCTCTTGTACAATTCTACAGCTGCTCCAAGACAGATAAAAATATGTACCCTAAGTGCGTAATTTTGTAAAGCTTTTTCCGTGAAAAATGGCTTTTATAAAATCCCATGATTGCTTAAGTGCATAAAAATACATGCACGGAAAGATTATGCATACATTTATGTGAGCTGCATTCCCAGAACTGTAGTCTGGACAGAACAGAGGCAGAGTTGCAATGTACTTGCATGTATTTACTCATTTACAGCATTATCTCCAGGAACAAGTAGGAATGTAGTCTTCACATATGGGTATCATCGGTACCGACGGAGCCTGCGCGGGAATGCTCCCCAGCATCCAATTAGAAAGCTTTTGGGAGCATCCCACAGCATCTGCATGCTGCCTTCCCACCTTTCCCAACTGCCTCTCTCCAGTTCTTCATTTTCCGCGGAGCCAGCAGGTCGTTGTTCCTGTCACTGCAGAAAATTTCCCTTATTACCTTTCTTTTTGTGGTCGCGTCTGCCTTCCTCGACGCTCTACTGATATCGCTGGTTTTTCTTTCTTTCTTCTTTTAAAAAAAAAAATAGTTAGTACTTTTTTCCACGTGCACGCGCCTTTTTGGTCCTTAGGCCCAAAAATTCCTCCACAATGGAAAAACCCTCTTCAGGTTTCAAAAAGTGCACCAAGTGTGGCGGTACCATCTCCGTCACCGACATCCATGAATGGTATCTCAAATGTTTAGGTCCTGACCACTCCATCATGGAATGTATGTCCTGTGCCATGATGTCTAAAAGGTCGGCAGAACCGAGCTGCTAAGCTCAGTACCCTGTTTCCCTCTGATGCAGCCTCGGTGGCATCGATGTCTTCCAGGGCTTCCTCTTCCTCCCGTGGATCTCAGGTAACTAAACACAAGTCTAGCTGGTCCTCAAAGGGTAGATCTCCTTCTAAGCATCGAGATGCCTCTGGCGTTGCCCTTGAGGATTCTGCACCGGCAAAATTGCCCCGGCGGGAGGCTTCGGCTTCCAAAGTATTATCGGGGCTCCAGGACGTTCTCGAGGCCTCAACCTCGGCAGAACTACTGTTGCCATGCTCTGGGGTACCGGCTGTCTTCTCTGGTACCGACATCCAGGCATCGGCATCATCGATAGACCAGAGATTCCTGGCTATTGAACGCAGTCTGGCGCCTCTCCTTGCGGCATCGACACCCTCGGAACTGCGTCAGACAGGTCAACTGGTACTGGCACTGACTCGGGCAGCGGTATCGGTAGCAGTACCGATAGCATCGGCATCGGTGTCCGCATTGCCGGCACCCACGCATGCGATGCCCTCCGGTACTGATACACCGGTACCGATTAATCCCGGTACCGACTTCAGTCGGTACGGGTATCAGGCTCTTCAAGAGCATCCGGACAGACGGTACTTCAAGTCCTCAAAAGAATCTGAGGATTCTGACAGTTCTGTCGATGCAGGAATACTTCTCCCAGAGGAGCCTTCCTCCCCTAAGCGCAGGATGTTTCCTCCAGAGGATATTTCCTTTCAGGACTTCATCAGGGAGGTGGCTCGAGGTCTGTCCATTACTGTGGCTCCTGAATCAGAGCCCAGAGCAAAGGAGTTGGAAATTTTACAATATCCCAAAGCTCCTAAAGAGGCAGCTACTCTTACCCATCCATGAGATCTTGCATGATCTCATGCTAAGAATGTGGGAGACGCCTCTTACCACCTCTCCTCACTCTCGTAGACTGGATACTATGTACCGAGTCCCTCCTTGTCCTGGTTTCCAGAAGACTCAGCTTCCTCACCACTCTATTGTAGTGGAATCAGCTATGAGAAGGATCAGGAGTGCAAAGAGACATGCCTCTAATCCTCCAGGACGCGAGTGCAGAACTTTGGATGCTTTTGGACGTCGTACTTTCCAAGCTTCCATGCTTTCTGCCAGGATCAGTTCCTATATTTTATAAATGGGAATGTTCCTGAAGGAAATTACAGGGGATTTAGAGGTTTTGAGCCCTCTTCTTCCTGAGGATAAAAGACAGGATTTTCTCACATTGGTCAAACATGCCCAGGATGTTTCTAAATTTGTCAACCGTGCAGCTTTTGACTGTTTTGAGTGCATAAGCAGAACCTCTGCCATTGCCATAGGTGCACGTAGAATTGCCTGGCTCCAGGCATCTGATTTGGAGCTCTGGGTACAAGACAAACTGGGCAATAGTCCTTGTACTGGTGAGAACCTGTTTGGTAAAGATTGGCAAGAAAAGGCCAATGAGTTGGATGCTGACAACTCCACTTTGGATAGGCTATTCAAAGCCACAACTGATCCTGCGAGAAAGGCTTCTTGAAAGATTTCTTTCTTCTCAAAAAAGAAGAGGTTTTATCCCTCTTATTCCCAGCAAGGACGTTCTACAGGTCAGCCTACCCGGAAGGGTCAGCAACCACCCAAACAAAAGAAAGCAAAGACTGCTAAGCCTCAGCCGTCTCAGCAGTCTCAGCTTCCACAAGGCCTTTGACTTTCATCTAGAGAACTTAGCCTTCCTGGCCCTGAATGGACCAGAGCCTTCCACCATTCCAGGAAGGTTATGTCACTTTGCTCCAAGGTGGGAGCAGATTACAGCAGAGCAGTGGACACTCCATTATAAGAGAGGTGTACAAGCTGCACTTCCAGTGCATGCCCCCTTCCACCATGGTAAGACAGTTCAATTCTCAGAACTCTCTCATCAACCTGTTAGATCAAGAGGTCACTATGCTTCTTGCCCAAGGGGCAATAGAAGAAGTACCCATTCAGCAACAGGGTACGGGGTTTTACTCCCCCTATTCCTTATTCCAAAGAAAACAGGGGGATACAGACCTATTTTGGACCTCAGAGAATTGAACAAATTCCTGTTCAAAGAGAAATTCAAGATGATTTCTTTAGGAACTCTGCTGCCATACCTTCAGAGTCAGGATTGGCTTTGTTCTCTAGATCTCAAGGATGCGTACACTCATGTTCTCATCCACCCAACTCACAGGAAGTTCCTTTGGTTCCTTTTTCAAGGAAAGCACTAACAATACAGGGTGCTTCCTTTTGGCCTGGCCTCAGCGCCAAGAGTGTTCACGAAATGCATGGCTGTGGTAGCAGCATTTCTCCGCACTCTAGGGATATTCGTCTTCCCCTACTTAGACGATTGGCTCATTCGAGCCCCATCAGAGTCAGAGGCCAGGACCTCCCTATCTTGCACAATGCATATCCTTCAGTATTTGGGTCTTGTCATAAACGTCCCAAAATCCAGTCTAACTCCCACTCAGTCTCTAGAATTCATAGGAGCTTTGCTGGATACCAAAAGGGCAAGGGCCTATCTTCCCCAGGCCTGTTGCCTTCGCATGGTGCAGTTAGCTTCTCAAGCAGTGCTAAAACCTCATCTCACTGCTCGAGACATGCTACAACTACTAGGCCACATGGTATCTACCGTGCATGTGGTTCCTTATGCTCGCCTCCATATGAGAGCAGCCCAGTGGACTTTATCCACTCAGTGGACCCAGGCATCAGGGTGCCTGTCAGACAAAATAGCAAACACAAGTCGCCTTATTTTGTCCCTCCAATGGTGGCAGTCCACTCAGAACTTGTTGCTGGGGTCCCCATTTCAACACCCCAGGCAACTCTCACAACAGATGATTCACCAGTGGTTGGGGAGCTCATTTACAAGACCTCTCCACCCAAGGCACTTGGACTCCACAGGAGACTCATCTACATATCAATCTCTTGGAGCTCAGAGCAATCTTCCTTGCTCTTCGAGTGTTCCACACACTGCTCAGCTACAAGACAGTCCTCATTCATACGGACAATCAAGTAGCCATGTTCTATGTGAACAAACAGGGGGGAACAGGCTCTCTGTCGCTTTGCAACGAAGCTTTGCGACTATGGGCCCTCACCAGAGAGCATCAGATTCATCTCCTGGCAGTGTATCTTCCAGGCATACAAAACTCTTGGGTAGACAGACTCAGTCGAGTTCTGCTTCCACATGAATGGTCTCTCCATGTAGACCAGGTGACCAAGATTTTTCAAATTTGGGGAACCCCGGACATAGACCTCTTTGCAAGTCCATTGAATGCCAAACTTCCCCGGTTCTGTTCCAGAATCCCGGCTCAGGGCTCTCAGGCCAAGGATGCTTTCCTCCTTCACTGGGGCCAAGGCTTCCTTTATGCCTTTCCACCCATTCCTCTAATTCCCAAGACCCTATTCAAGCTTCAGAGAGACAGAGGACGTATGATCCTCATAGTTCCACGTTGGCCTTGGCAAGTGTGGTACCCTCTGCTTCTACATCTCTCTCAAGCTCCCTCCCTGGAGTTAGGATCTGCTCCAGATCTCCTATCTCAGGAGAACGGAATGTTATGGCATCTCAGGGCTTGGTTGCTGAAGGCCTAGATCTCCATGATCTTAACCTCCCTCAGCAAGTAAAGGATATCCTTTATGCTTCCAGGAAGCCTTCCACAAGATGCTCTTATGCTTTCAAGTGGAAAAGGTTTACCATATGGTGTTTGCAGAAGGGTATTAACCCCTTTGCTGTACTTCTGGAATCATTACTGGAGTATCTCCTTCATTTATTTAATGCAGGACTTAAGACTAACTCAGTGAGAGTCCATTTGAGTGCTATTGCAGCTTCCTTCAAGCCTCTAAATGGGCGACCTATTTCCTCCCATCCTCTTATAGCAAGATTTATGAGAGGCCTTCTGCTAACTAAGCCTCCCATTAGGCCACCACCGGTGGCATGGGACTTAAACTTGGTTCTTGGTTAGCTCATGAAACCACCTTTCGAACCCTTAGCTACTACCTCCTTGAAATTCCTTTCTTGGAAGGTTATTTTTCTCATTGCAATCACATCAGCACATCGCATCAGTGAGTTCGAAGCACTAGTGGCTGATCCACCTTATACAAGGTTCCATCATGACAAGGTAGTCCTTAGGACTCATCCACACTTTATGCCAAAGGTGGTCTCGCCTTTTCATCTAAACCAAGCAGTCTACCTGCCTGTCTTTTTTCCAAGGCCTCATGCATCAAATGCAGAAAGGAATCTTCATACTTTGGACTGTAAAAGAGCTTTAGCCTTTTACTTACAAAGAACACAGCAACATAGAAAATCCTCTCAACTCTTTGTTGCTTTTGATCCTTCTCATTTGGGACTTCCAGTCTCCAAGAGAACACTGTCTAATTGGATTGCTCAATGTATTTCCTTTGCCTATCAGAGTAAGAACCTTCCTCTGGAGGGCTATGTCACAGCTCACAATGTGAGAGCCATGGCAGCTTCAATGGCTCATCTGCACTCTGTGTCTATCGACGACATCTGTCGAGCAGCCACCTGGGCCTCGGTTCATACCTTCACAGCCCATTACTGCTCGGACAAGGACTCCCGCTGGGATGCCTTGTTTGGTCAGGCTGTTCTCCAACACCTGTTCCATACCTAATCAACTCCTACCTTCCATCCCTGGGTGGATGCCAGAGATCCATGGGGGGAAGTGGAGCCCTTCTCAGGGACACACAACTTCTGGGGTCTCTCCCTGGCATCTAAAGCTAGGGAGTCCCCATATGTGAAGACTACATTCCTGCTTGTTCCTGGAGATAGCATAGTTACTCACCTGTAACAGGTGATCTCCGGGAACAGCAGGAATTTAGTCTTCACAACCCACCCACCTCCCCTAGGAGTTGTATCTCTCTATCTTTTTCTCTTTCCCCCTCTCTCTCTTTGTCTCAGCTTTAAAACTCAACTGGAGAGAGGCAGTTGGGAAAGGCGGCAAGGCAGCATGCAGGCGCTGTGGGATGCTCCCAAAAGCTTTCTAATTGGACGCTGGGGAGCGTTCCCACGCAGGCTCCGTCGGTACCGACGATACCCATATGTGAAGACTAAATTCCTGCTGTTCCCGGAGATCACCTGTTACAGGTGAGTAACTATGCTTTCAGAGCAGATGTAAAGTTGTGCATGGACTTTTTTACATGTTATTGGGCTGGTTCCAGGAACCTATTTTATAAAGGCACATAGGCACCTATGTTGCCCTTATAAAATACACAATCCACAAAAAATCTCCCAAAAGCAGTATCAAAAGAATTTTTTATTTTTTTTAAATACATCTTGACACAATATTGTTTTTCAAACTTATCTGCATCAGGGATCAACAGCAGACATTTCCAGATCAGCAAGCTTGTTCATAGGTCCATCTTCTTTCCGAACAGCTAAGCTTTAGAAGAGTGCAACAGGCTCAATGAGCTCTTCTAAAGCTTGACTGTTCGAAAAGACAATGGACCCAAATCACTAAGCAAAAGAGAAGAGAATCCAGGTTTGTTTTGTCTAAGCCAAACATTCACTATTGATAGCTATTTTCTATTTGTGCTAGCATATATGATAAATGGGGTGACCTCTTGGGTATGCATTGCGGAGAAGGTGGCGCAAGTCCTATCAGATGTACAGTGTTCTCCCTAGAACTATTTGCCAGCTAGGTGGCATGAAAGAGTAGCTAGATTGGTCACACTACAAACTAATCGGCTATAGATGCATAACTAGTCATCTTCCAGGAAGTTCCATATACTGTACAATGCATTTATTTGTCACTGTTTCAAATTCATTTAAGTGTCTAATTCATTCATATTATATTTACATATACATTTTCTAAGTATTAATTACAAATCCATTTAAATCATTTTTCCATTCCTGCTTATTATTTTGACATGTCAATTCATCAAATTAAGTTAGCCAGGCGGTCAGTAAAATCAGCTAGGTGGCGCTCCCATTCAAAAGGTCCTGGGGAGTACATTGGAAGTAGGTATTTGAGAACTGATAGTGCCAGAGAGAAGTTTCTTGGCCTCAGTAGGAACAGATGTATAGGCCTTCTAGCACTATACAAATAACTAGTAAGTAGTATGAAATGGCAGAAGGCAGTCACAGGTTGAAAAGACAGCATGACAAGAGAAGAGAACGACATTTTGAAAAAGTCTTGTGGATGAGGTCTGGAATTTAAATGTCTTTGGGCCTGACTTGACTATGTTCTTTTGCAAGATCTTTGACTATTATCATGGGACTACAGTTTGCAGTTAATGGTTCTTTTTTGAGTTTTTGGCCCAGTGATTTTTGAGTGGTTGTAACGATGAAAATTTGAGAGACCAGAGCAGTTGTCATGTTTGGGGGTGTTACTCCTGTGTATGAAATCTTGCTGGACTCACAGGGAGTTGGTCACTTGATTGTGAGAAGGGGGTGTTGGAGAGAAAGGGAGAGAGATGGGGAAGAGGGCAAAGGGGTAAAGAATGGATGGTTTGGGGGATTACATTGGAATAAAAATGGAGGTCGATATGATTATGGAGAAGGATAATGACAACTGTGGAGGAGGTATGGATTGATGGGTGTGTGATGTGATGCATGTGTCTGCCATGTAAAATTTTAACTCTTAAGATGACCTTTGGCAGGAAAGAGCAGCCACGGGATGAATAGTAATGACCAGCATGCCTGGTGAGATATGCTGACACTCACTGATAGAGGTCAGAAGTTTATCCAGCAAAACTCTCGCAGGAGCTGAGCCCTCTGAAGGCAGGTGGCAGAACCTCAAAGGTACAGATTTTTGAGGAGATATTGGAGTATTTGGTGCTGGATAGCTCAAGAGGTGGGTGGAGGAGGCATGAGAGAACTAAACGGGATAGGGATAGACTACGGGGATTAATGAGGAAACTAAATTTCATAGATATAGAGTCAAGAAATCTACTTCAAACTCAACCTGTTAAAACATTTACGCCCTCTACTATCCATCCAAGATTTCAGATCAGTGCTTCAGGCATTAGTCACACCACATTTCAACTATTGTAATAGCACACTACTAGGGTTAACCAAACAAAACATTAAATCACTTCAAACTGCCCAAAATGCCACTGCACGAATTATCTCTCATTCAAAAATGTCTGAACATATCACACCAGTACTATATGAACTATATTGGCTCCCTATACAAAGCAAAATATTATACAAGATAATTGTGACAACATTCAAGCTCCTCAGACAAATAGCCCCCTCACATCTCTCCTCATTAATCACCTTACATGAAGTAACACGTCCAAAGTGTGAAAACAACAAAAATAAACTTAGAATATCACCAGACTTCCAAAGATCCATTAAAGTAACAAATAATAGAGCCTTCTCACACTATGCACCTATAATCTGGAATGACCTTCCAACCGACCTAAGATAAACCACTGACTTCTCCGCTTTTCGAAAAAAACTAAAAACCCACCTATTCAGGCAACATTTTGGTCTTTCTCCATCTCTCTGACAATGACCAAACACACATCAGATAATAATTGAACATACCTCTCCCCCTACCCCGAATTAATCCTCCCACTGCTCTTCCTCCTTTTCAAAGTCCTTTTAATTGCTGATTTTGTAAAATAACCCTGCAAATTGCACTCTGTACATAGTTAATTGTTTATCTGTATATAATTACGCTGTTCCATGTAACTAATTTTGTTCTATGTAAACCGCTTTTGATCTATTGGAAAAAGCGGTATAAAAATTATAAATAAATAAATAAGAATGGAGGAAAATGGGATTATACTTTCTGCTCTAATCCCTGTAATTGCTATATCAGAACAGATATGATATTGATTGAGCTAACCTTATCATAGGGAGTGATAACTAATTGAGTTGATCGCCTGGTTAGATCATGCCTCCTCTGTGGCTGCCTTTCTTACAAATGGAGGGCTGACCTCCATTGGGGGGCTTAAATGTTAGTTTTTTGGAGGAGCTGAATGTTTGAAGGAGATTGACGAGAGATTTACAAGAATATATGCAGAGTAATAATAATGGGACAGTCGCACCACCTGTACTTTGGGATGTCTTGAAGGCAGTAATCAGAAGGAAGTTTATTTCTACTGCAACCAATAGAAAGAGAGAGTCACTAAGGAGAAGAGCTTGAGGTATGCAATTATGGAGTTAGTGCAAATGCACAAAAGGGCACTTTTGTCCAAAATTTATAGATAATTGGTGATAGCAAGAAGAATGCTCCAACCTTTGGAGGCAGTGGATACTGCATACTCGCTAAATGGGGTGAAACAGTTTTATTTTGAATAGGCAAATAATGCAAGATTATTAGCCCGGTAACTGAAGAAAGTGACTCAGCGTTCACATATCCTTAAGATTAGAGATGACCAAGGTTATGTGATTTTTAATAATGTGGCTACCAGGAATGCCTTCCTGGTATTTATTCTGATTTGTATAGGCAAGAGACATTGATCTCAGATGCAGATATTCACTAGAGGGTATTATTCTCCTAGAGCTATCTGAAGAAGAGACTAATATCATGGATTGGTATATCACTGAGGGAGAGGTTTTGGAGGCAATCAAAGTTAAAGAAGAAGTCACCGGGACTAGAAAGGTTCACAGCAAGGTTTTATAAAAAATTGAAAGATCTTCTTGCAGACCCAATAGTAAGAATGTTTAACTCATTAGTTACGGGGGAATCATTTCCCCATTCAGTGCAAGTGCCATGGATCATGGGGTCCTCAAGTTGTGTGTTTTTTATAGGCCCATTTCATTATTGGGGCTAGATGTAAAATTGTTGGCTAAAATTTGGCTAACCACTTACAGGGGGTTATAAGGCAACTGATTGATAAAGATTAGTTGGGGTTCATTCTGGGAAGACAAGTGGGAGATCTGAATGGCTTACAGGGAGGATCTCCCATCAATGTTACATTTTATTATTGTTGAAAAAGCATTTGCTGCAGTGGATTGAGAGATTATGTTTAAGATACTGCAAAAAGTGGGGTTGGAGGAGAGGTTTATTGCTTGGATTAGGGCTATGTATACAGATCTGCAAGCCTGTCTCCGAGCAAATGATGAGTACTATGATGCTTTTAGATTGGGGAGAGGAAAGGGAAACAAAAATTGGATTTAGCTTATGCCTTTCTTAGAAGCCCTCTGTCACCCCTCCTGCTTGTTTCAGTGGAGCTCTTCCTAGAGTATATCAGGCAACAGGGGGCATAGAGAGGATAAGTGTGAGGAAAACAAATTTAAGATTGTTCTCTTTGTGGATGATATTATATTTTCTGTAGGGAATCCAATTACATCCCTATTGCTACTGGTCCAGGAGATTCACCGATATAGTAGAGTCTCAGAGTTTAAAGTAAATATGAGTAAGTCAGAAGCACTTAAAAGTAATTTGATGGAAAGAATAGATGTGGTGCTTTGAGACACTTTTCCTTTTAAGTGGGTGAAAGAAACTGTGTTACTTGGGTGTGTGGATACTGAAGGACAGTACCAATATTTATAAGCTAAACTATAGTTCCCTGTTGACAGCTATCTATTGTAATCTGGATGGACTCCAGTATTTCTTGGTTGGGATGTATTGCCAGTGTCAAGATGAATATTCTCCCATGCCTAAACTATCTGTTCACATCCCTACCTATCGGAATTCTGGACAAGACTTTGAGGGCATCACAAAGGAGGATTTTTAGTTATATTTAGAGGAAAAAGCCTCTTAGGGTGTCCTATAGAGTGCTTTGCCTGCATAAAACTGAGGGAGGATTAGGGGTACCTAATATTAGGCTGTACTACTGAGCAATGAAACTACAGCCGCCATGGAATGGAAAAAAGAATTCTCCGGGAACAAGCAGGAAGTCAGTCCTCACATATGGGTGACGTCGGCACCAATGAAGCCCTCGTGCGGAGCAAATCCCCAGCTTTCAGAGAAAGCCTTTGGGAATTGCATCACGTATGCGCGGTCCCCTTCCCGCCCAAGGGTGCCATCTTGCTCAGTCTCCTTTTTTCCACGGAGCCCTCCAGATGTTGTCCAACAGTCACCGTGGAAAAAGTTTAAAAAGTTTAGAAATTTGTTTCTTTTCCTTACTGGATCAACACCAGTTCCCCTTCCCGCCTTCGGCTCGGTACACCGGTATCGATTCCAGCTTGATTTTTTGGTTTTTGTCCTTTGTGACTAGCGTTCTTTTTCTTTTTCACTGGCAGCCCGGATCTTTGACCTCGCAGGGGCCCTTTTTCCCCCAATGGCTGCCAGCGGGTTTAAGAAATGTGATCGGTGTGCTAAACTAATGTCCCTCACCGATACACATGACTGCTGTCTCCGGTGCCTCGGGTCTGACCACGACCCAAAGGTCTGTGGCCCATGCAGGAAGATGTCCTCGAAGGCCCTGAGAAGCCGCCAGCAGCAGCATGACAGGATTTTTCCTGAGTCTGTACCTTCACGGGCCCGGACCACGTCTGAGGCCTCTACGTCTCAGGGGGAACACTCCGAGCCCGAGCATTGTAGGGGTTCCTCGGAGAGGGGTCTCCCTCACGGGAACATCGAAGGAAGAAAAAAATCTTCAAAAGCGGCATCATTGGATGGCTCTGAATGGCCTGGTCCCTTCCGAAACCGGTTGCAGAGCCCCGAGCGCCGGCCCGGATCCTTGGAGTTGGAGCATCCAGCGAAGCTTCCTCGACGGGATACGGAGTAGCTGAGGCAGGTAACAACTGTCCTCATTGAGGACTCCCCTTTGGGGGAACTGGCATCAGGACCCTACCCGGTGGCTGCGGAGCCTTCTGAACTCAGTCTCAGAATGGTGGCCCTGGAGCGCAGTATGTCTGCCTTCATGGAGCAGCAGCGGGCACTGATTGCCGGTCTCACCGGTTCTTATGCCCCAACTACTGGGCCACTGACGTCTAAATCGACCCCAGAGGCCGAGCTGATCCTCGAGACCATGCGGACTTGAGTCAGTCCTCGGCTGAGGTACCTCTTGGCTTCCCGCTCGGGGCTGAGGTCTTCGCTGCCGGTTCCACCGGCGTAGGGGCAGTCGATGCCAGGGCCCTAGATGCCTGAGCCCCTCTATTCCTCCTCAGAGGCATCAGGATGGGAGACAGAGGAGGAAGAGTCCCCGGACACCTGTCGGCACAGGGACAGCCCGTTTGATTCTCCGGCGTCCGAGCCTCGGAGAAGGTCCCCTCCGGAGGACACTAGGTTCTTGGACTTTGTGAGGGATATGTCAAAGGCTTTGGCATTCCCCACGGAGTCCAAGGAGGATCCTCGAGCCGATGAGCTTGAGATCCTCCAGTATGACTCTCCCTCTCAGGAGGCCCTTACTGTAACAGTGCCTCCGATCCTGGAACGACTGATGCTCCGCATTTGGGAGATACCGGCGTTGCCGCCGGTGATCAACAAACAGATCGACTCGATGTATCGAGTCTGTAAGAGCCCTGGATTTCAAAAGGCACAATTGCCGCACAACTCAATGGTTGTGGAATTGGCCATGCGCAGGCTGAAGAGCCAGAAGAGGCACTCCTCGGTGACTCCTGGCAGGGAGGCCCACAACTTGGACGCCCTCGGCAAGAAGTGCTTCCAGTGTTCAATGCTGACTTGTCGAATCCAGGCCTACCAGATGTACATGGGCATGTACCTGAGGGATTTGGTGAAGGAGCTCGCCGAGTTCTTGGCTGGTCTCTCTGAGGGATCTTTGCAGCGCTTCAAGAGCCTGTCCACTGGCATCCATGAGTGCTCGAAGTTCATGACTCGAGCAGCCTATGACGGGTTCGAGTCGGTGGCCCGGGTAGCTGCGGCGGGCATTGGTGCACACGCCAAGCATGGCTACAGTCGTCAGACCTCAAGCAATGGGTTCAGGACAAGTTAGTCGATGTCCCATGCCAGGGAGAGAACCTCTTTGGCAAACCCATGACCGACAAGGCTGAGGAGATCGAGTCTGAGTACATGATGAGGACACGGCTCTCAAAGAAGACCTCTGCCTCTTCTAAGAAGAAGGGCTCGGGTAAGAAGCCCTTTTACCCGAGGAAGGGTACTGCTTACCGAAGCTACCCCCATTTTCAGGCCTCCCTGGCTCCCCAGCAGGTGCAGCAGGCCAAGGGATAGGGGCATGGCCCGCATAAGCAGAAAGCTCCCAAACCCCAGGCACCGTCTCCGGCCCAGCCTGGTAGCAGCTTTTGACTCTCACAGCATGGCCCCTCTCCCCACAGGGGACAGGCAATGCACAGGAGGAAGGCTTTCCCTGTATGCCCACAGATGGACATCCATCACCACCGATGCCTGGGTCCTGCAGATAGCCCATCAGGGCTAGCTCCTTCATTTGATGCCGGTATCTCCTCCTCATTTCCTAGGAGAGTCCCTCAGGTCTCCCCTTCACCAGGACCTTCTTCTGAAGGAGTTGGCGGGTCTTCTTGAGGATCAGGCGGTAGAACCAGTGCCCCACCACCTGCAGGGCAAGGGCTTCTATTCCAGGTACTTTTTGGTACCAAAAAGAACAGGAGACCTCAGACCCATCCTCGACCTGCGCAACTTAAACAAATCCCTGGTGAGGGAGAAGTTCAAGATGCTCTCACTTGGAATATTGCTGCCTTACCTCCACCAGAGAGACTGGCTATGCTCCTTAGACCTAAAGGATGCGTATACACACATCCTAATACACCCAGACCACAGGCAATATCTACGCTTTGTGGTGGGAGGCAATCACTACCAGTACAGGGTACTCCCCTTTGGCCTGGCCTCCGCCCCCAGGGTATTCACAAAATGCCTGGCGGTGGTGGCTGCCTGTCTCAGACTCCAAGGAATTTTTGTCTTACCCTACCAAGACGACTGGCTCTTCAGAGCCACTTCAGCCAGAGAGATCCATCAGGCCACATCTCGCACCATCCAAGTGCTCCAGCATCTGGGGTTTATAATCAATTACCCCAAGTCCAGCTTTGTTCACACTCAACAACTAGAGTTCATTGGGGCCAGACTCGATACCCTTCAGGCAAGGGCCTACCTGCCAGCAGACAGGGCAAAAAGGCTTCTGGCCCTGGCATGCCAGGTGAGTCGCATATTCCAAGTGTCAGCAAGGCACTTTCTGTGCCTCCTCAGGCACATGGCCTCCACAGTCCATGTAAAACCAGATGCCGCCTCCACATGCAAACTGCTCAGTGGTGCCTCAGTGGACACAGGCCACGGGCGGCCTCCGAGACAGGGTTACGGTGTCCAGATGACTATTACAGTCCCTGGACTGGTGGCTTCAACCACCAGTCCAGGAGGGAGGAGTGGCCTAGTGGTTGGGGCAAGGTACCTCAGGCCAGAAGGTTGGGGGTTCAAATCCCACTAGAGGACAGCAACCTTGGGCCGGAAGGACTGGGGTTTCTAGTCCCACAGGTACTCCTTGTGGTCTTGGGCAAGCCACTTAACCCTCCATTGCCCATCTTCCCTATAAAATAGTTATCTCCAAGTTATAATGCCCTGTTCAATGTAATTTCAGTTTGTTCAATGTAAACCACCTTGATATCATGAAAGGCAGTATATAAGAAATGTTAAATAAATAAAACCATTCCACTTGGAAGCAGGGATGCCTTTCCAGGCTCCTCAACACACGAGGATCCTGACCACAGATGCATCTTTGCTTTGCTGGGGAGCCCATTGCCAGGGGCTTTGTACTCAGGGTGTGTGGTCTCCGGATGAGAGAACACAACAAATCAATTTCTTGGAACTCCATGACATCCGCCTGGCTCTACGAGTGTTCTGGGGGACCTTGGCTCACCAGCCTGTCTTGGTACAGACAGACAACCAAGTAGCCCATGTTCTATGTGAACAAGCAAGGCGGCACGGGGTCCCGCCTACTGTGTCAGGAAACCCTGGATCTGTGCTCCTTTGCAGTCTAGCATGGCATTCATCTGAGGGCAGTTTACCTGCCAGGCCAGGACAACTACTTAGCCGACAGGCTAAGCACGATTCTCCAGCCCCACAAGTGGCAGCTGGACAGGGGAGTAGTCTATTGGAATTTTCAGACCTGGGGACGGCCAGTAATGGACTTGTTTGCGAGTCCACTCAATCACCAGTTGTCCAGGTTCTGCTCCAGGCAGCCACACCCACACGGGGTGGCTGCTGACGCATTTCTCATATCATGGTCTGTGGGTCTCTTGCATGCATTTCCCCCGACACCTCTGGTGGCCAAGACTCTATTCAAGATCCTCCAGGACAAGGCCTCGGTCATCCTGGTAGCCCCCAGATGGCCGAGGCAACCCTGGTTTCCGCTTCTACTCCAGCTAGCGGTGGAGGCCCCTATTCTCCTAGGGTCCTCTCCGAATCTCCTGTCCCAGGAGGGGGGCACTCTCCTGCACCCCAATCTCAGCTCCCTCATCCTAATGGCATGACTGCTGAAAGGGTAGTGCTTGCACCACTCCTCCTTCCAAAAAATGTGGAAGAGGTCTTGCTAGCCTCAAGGACCTATGCCTTCAAGTGGCGTAGATTTGGGGTTTGGTGTGAGAAGCAGAAGATGAATCTTTTCTCCTGCCAGGTTGCAGTGGTATTATAGTACCTTCTCCACCTTTCGGATTTGGGCCTTAAGTCCAACTCCGTTAAAGTTCACCTCAATGCCCTTGCAGCAAACCACTTCAAGGTGGAAGGGAAGCCTCTCTATGCACATCCCCTGGTTTCTAGGTTCTTGAGAGGCCTGCTTCTGCTGAAGCCCCCAGTCCGCTCTCCGGCGATCGAATGGGATTTGAATGTGGTTTTAGGGCAGCTTACTCAGCCGCCTTTTGAGCCAATGGCAACCTGCCATCTACGCTACCTTTCTTGGAAGGTAGTTTTCTTGGTGGCACTCATGTCGGCTCGGCGAGTGAGTGAACTTCAGGCCCTTGTGTCCGACAGGCCTTATACAAGGTTCTATAGGAACCGGGTGGTGCTCCGCACACACCCCAAGTTCCTCCCGAAAGTGGTCTCTTCGTTCCATCTCAACCAGGAGGTGGTGCTGCCTACCTTCTTTCCCAGGCCGCGTGCCAGTTGGGCAGAGATGGTTCTGCATACTCTGGACTGCAAAAGGACATTGGCCTTCTATATTCAGCATACGCAGGGCCATAGAAGGGCTTCTCAGCTCTTCGTATCCTGCGACCCCAGTAAACTGGGGATAACTGTTTCCAAGCACACGCTGTCCACCTGGGTGGTGGACTGAATTGCCTGGGCATAAAGGGCAGCCGAGCTTCCATTGGAGGGTTGTGTTACGGCCCATCGAGTCAGGGCCATGGTGGCATCAGTGGCTCATTTCTGCTCTGTTCCACTGGCAGACATCTGTCAGGCTGCCACTTGGTCTTCAGGTCAGACTTTCGCAACCCATTACTTCCTGGATAGGGAGTCCTGAAGGGACAGTGCTTTCGGCCAGGCTGTACTCCGAAACCTTTTTTGAGGTCTAGGCAACTCCTCCCCTCCGACCCTTCTGAGTCAGGCTACCGGCGTGCTACTCTCTCAGTTAATTCCTATTGTGGCTGCTTGTGGCTCTCGTAGAGGGAGCCTATTTTTCAGCTGTGGGTTCTCGGTAGCCTATAGCTAGGGAGTCCCATATGTGAGGACTGACTTCCTGCTTGTTCCCAGAGAACGTGTAGTTACTCACCTGTAACAGGTGTTCTCTGGGGACAGCAGGAATCAGTCCTCACGACCCTTTCTCCTCCCCTTGGAGTTTGTGACACAGTGGCAACTTCAGAAGCCATGGAAACTGAAACTGACCCTCTGGTTGGTTCAGGTATTGCAAGAAAAGACAGGGTTTTCCATTCTCAGCATAACCTACAGGCAACTAACCAGCTCACCTCAGGGGAGGAGAGAAGCAGAGCTGTGGATTGGGCACGCCCTAGTAGGAGGCGGGCTTCCCAGAGCAGGGGCCCCTTGTTAAGCAGAGAGACGGAAGACAGTAGTATGATGAGAAGGAGAAGGAGTAGGACGGTGATGAGAAGGAATGGAGAAGTGAGCACTACAAATGGAATGAGAAGTGAAGGTGGTTTGAATCCACAAGAGAGAAGGCAAAAGGCATTGGGAAGGCAAGAAGCTCTCTTGAATGCAGAACCCTTTGACCCTGCTACAGAGATACTGCCCAGCTGCAACAGAAGGGAAACTGATTCAGAACCAGGAGTAAAGCCTAGGTTGTTGGGAGACAGCATTTACCCTTGGAGAGAAAGGCACGCTGGCAAGGCATTTTCTGACAAGCCTCATTTTAAGGTACCTGCTGCACTTAATTCCTTTAACAAGTTTTATAAGCCAGAAAGAGGGAGTCCTGATTTTAAAGTACAGGATAGTTTCAGGCAATGTGAGAGACGTTGGTTACAGCCTGAAAGCTCTCTAATTAAGCCTAGCTTTTCTCAGCCAGCAGTTCCTGCTTTTAACAAGCAAGCTGACGAGAGGAATTCAGCTAAACTGTTTACAAGAGAATTAGGCTACACTGATACAGAAGGTCCTACCTTTGAAGCATTCTTTAAGAGCAGAGCTCGTGCAGAGGAACGCGTGATTCCAACACTCACTAACAGAGATAAGTGGGGGAGGGGTAACTCCACCACGGGCACAGAGTGTCTAAACAGGGAGAGCATTGTTTGTTCACCAGAAGCAGATAATTACTTGCCCAAGCAAGGAGAAGGTTCTCCCAGTAGTCCTGCTAGAAGACAGGCAGAACTACTCTTGAATGAATTCAAACAATTTCTAAATAGAAGAGCTGTTTCAGAACAGACTAGCATTCAAGCAGGAAGTAATCCTGAGATAGGATTTCCCACACCGGCTCCAGTTCCCATGATTGAAGTTAACCAGCCGATGGACTGTTCAATTGGTCTAATAGATAGAGCTGACAAGAGCCAAGCTTGAATGATATTTTATTCTGGTTATGTTAACCAAGGATATGTGAAAAGCTTATGAAATGAATACTGTTTGAGCAACTGAAAGGAAAGCTTATTGAAGCACTGAAATAAGCTGGACTGTAACCTGATTGCAAGAGAAAACAATATTATTTCTTACCGGAGTATTTGTAAATACAGCACAGAGAAGACACATGGTGTAATGTGCTTCCTCAGTGAAGATTAGGCTGAAGCACAGTATTGAAAGCCTGTAATTTGCATTGTTCCTGATTTGGTTATTCTTCTCACCTGTTCCTGTCCACCAAGGAGCGGGGAAAATAAAATCCTTGTAAATATAAATGTCTTGTTCCCGACTTTCATTGGCCCCCACAACTACACAAGGCCCATCCCTCCTTAACCCTCAAGGTTAGGGAGTGGGTGCAGGGTGACAAGTGGCGTAGCACTGAGGATTTCAGCGCAGGCGCAGAAGGAGCCGCATCAGGAGCTGCAGAGAACCTCTTCTTCAAAGTGGACCCCGGCTGAAGAGCTGACGAAGCCCAGCAGAGGAGGAGGGACCGCAGAGGGCTGCAGGAGCCATTTCCTGAAGTGCTTGTTACACACCTAAGCCAGGTAATGGGTACACACCTTGGGTTGTATGGATACCAAGGCAGAGGGTGTCCCCTAGTGGTAGCTGGGGAGGAAAAAAAAAAAAAAAAAAAAAAAAGTTTGTTTCTGGAGGAACCCCAGAGATATAGTCAGAGATACCGCACTTGGGTTCCTGTTTGTTTTTGTTTGCATTTCAGTGAAACCCAAGGATGGCGATGGACCCGAAGGACATCATCCAGTGGATGGCGACGCAATTTGAACGCCAAGCCGAGCTAGCGCTGGAGGCGCAGCAGAGAGCCAACGCGTCTTTAAAGGAGCAGCAACAACCGCTTCTAGCTCTTTTGGAAGAGTATGTGAAAGGAAAGAAGCAGGACACTGTTCCAGCGTCGGAAGCAGGTTCCTTAGTCGCTAACATGATACCATCTGTTAACATGCCGACAGGGACTTTGTTCAACTTTTGGACCTTTAACTAGTCAGGATGACATAGATGACTACTTAGAGAGTTTTGAGAGGGTGGCACGCCTGAGCTTATGGCCAAGGGAACATTGGGCCTTAAGGCTAGCTGCATCCCTTACAGGGGAAGCGAGAGAGCAGCATACCGAGCCATACCTCCAGACCTAGCTGGAAGCTTTGAGGAGTTAAAAAAGGCCATTCGGGAGAGATTGGGTCTCACTCCACTCGTATATCACACTCGTCTAAGGAATGTGAGACTCGGGCCGAGTGAAACTCCCAAGTCCCTATACCACCGAATAAGGGCTTTATTGTATAAGTGGTTGACTCCCGAAGGGAGATCTGTGGAATCTATCCTAGATGATTTGATATTAGAACAATATATGGAAGCATTGCCACAGGAGATTCGCACCTTCCTGATCCTGCAGAACTGCAAGAACCCCCAGGAAGCGGTTGCTCTCTCAGAGAGATATATAGAGGCAGACTTAATGGCCCAGAGAGCTAGCACCCCATTCTCTGAATATGGCAGCAGCGGATCAGAAAGGCGGCGGAGGATCCAAGAGGATCCAGTAAAAATGTCCATGCCTGGTAGAAAAAGTTCTATAGGTAAAATGAGATGTTTTAAGTGTGGGCAAGTAGGCCATGTGCAAAAGCAATGCTTGATAAAGAATGCCTTAGTAGCTGATACGTATGTGGAGGACAGACCAGGTTTTCTGTTAGCCATCTGCGTGCAAGGTATAACCACTCAAGCTTTGCTGGACTCGGGTGCTGAATTAAGCATGATATCCGAGGAATTCTGGAAGGCCATAGAAGCTAGAGAAGCCCCAGAGATAATACACCCCATAGATGAGGTAAAGATAAGATGCGTTCACGGGGGAACATCTTCCTACCCCATCTGCAACCTACATATAGCAGGCTTAGGGGCACAAAGAGATATCCCGCTAGCAGTTATCCCACGCCTCCCACATGCAGTGATTCTAGGCAGGAACTGGCCCCAGTTTTACAGAGAAATAAAGAGAGAGTTACAGGAGAAGGGAGCCATGGTCTCCACAAGAGCCCAGACCTCAGCCCTAGATCTGCAGGAAGGTACATCAGAGGATACGGGAGAAGCCCTTCCCTCTGATGATGCGTTAGTGACCCCTCCTGATCCCAGGGTGAAGAAGGGCAAAGCGGAGAAGCGTAAAGAAAAACAGTCCCGCTCTAAAAACAGGTCTGAAGTGCAGGCAGGGCAAGAGCTGCCATGGGTACCGGAAGAATTGATGAAAAAATTTCCATCATTCCCTAAAGAGCAGCAAGCAGACCCTGCTCTCACACACGCTTTTAAGTGGGCCCAGGACCCTAGGGATACACTGCCTAGATTTCTCCTCACGTCAGGGATCCTTTATAGAGAAAGTAAGAATCCTTTTACGGGGGACAGTAGAAAACAGTTGGTAGTACCCACTACCTTCAAGAATATAGTACTACGGTTGGCCCATGACCATCCGGTAGGGGGACACAAGGGCAGTCAGGGGACCCTTGATCAAATTCTGGCCCGATTCTACTGGCCGGGGTTTTTAAAGAAACGACCCGGTTCTGTGAGGCTTGCCCCACTTGCCAACGTGTCTCCGCAATCCATCCCAGGGATGTCCCAATGATACCGTCACCGGTGATCAAAGACCCCATCCAGAGGATAGGGATAGATATAGTGGGACCATTGATCAAAACTCCGAGAGGTTTTCGTTACATCTTGGTAGTAATGGACCACGCCACACGATTCCCGTGGGCCATGCCACTCCGCTCCACTTCGGCAAAAATAATAGCTACTGAGCTGGTCAAGCTATATTGCGAAGTCGGGTTTCCAAGGGAAGTCCTCACCGATAGCGGGAGTAACTTCCTCTCAAAGTACCTCACGCAAGTATGGGATGCCTTCGGCATCCAACATATTAAGACAGCCGCATACCACCCCCAGACGAACGGTTTAGTTGAAAGACAAAACAAAACACTTAAACAAATGCTACGTAGGAGTCTGGAGGGTGAGTTGGACCAGTGGGATATAATGCTCCCTTTTGTTCTCTACGCCTGTAGGGAAAGGAAACAAGCTTCATTGGGAACGGCGCCCTATGAGCTGTTATATGGGAGGTCTCCCCGGGGGATTCTGGACATCCTAAAGGAACAGTGGGTAGAACCAGACGCCAGGGAGGTAGAGGTCCCCGAGTTCCTAAGGGACTTGAAAAAGCGGCTGCGCCGAACCTCAAAGGTTGCGGTGGAAAATTTACAAAGAAGTCAGGGCAAGCAAAAATCCTATTATGATAGGAACACTAAGGAAAGCCAGCTCCTGATTGGAGAAAAAGTTATAGTGATGGTGGCTGGGACGGAGCCCAAATTTGAAAGCCAATGGAAGGGCCCATGTCGGGTCATACGTCCCGTAGGACCCGTTTCTTACTTAGTGGAGAATAGAAAGGGTCGAAGGCAAGTCTACCACATTAATCTGTTAAAGCCCTGGCATGATAGGGTAGCTTTAGCCCAAGTAGCCACGATAGCCTCTCCGAGACAAACGCATTCAGTGCCGCGTACTAGCCCGGAGACTATAGGTTGTATCGCGTGCTGTCCGGATTTTCCTAAAACAGCCCATGATATCTTAAGGGGGGGATCTGTGACGCAGTGGCAACTTCAGAAGCCATGGGAACTGATACTGACCCTCTGGTTGGTTCAGGTATTGCAAGAAAAGACAGGGTTTTCCATTCTCAGCATAACCTACAGGCAACTAATCAGCTCACCTCAGGGGAGGAGAGAAGCAGAGCTGTGGATTGGGCACGCCCTAGTAGGAGGCGGGCTTCCCAGAGCAGGGGCCCCTTGTTAAGCAGAGAGACGGAAGACAGTAGTATGATGAGAAGGAGAAGGAGTAGGACGGTGATGAGAAGGAATGGAGAAGTGAGCACTACAAATGGAATGAGAAGTGAAGGTGGTTTGAATCCACAAGAGAGAAGGCAAAAGGCATTGGGAAGGCAAGAAGCTCTCTTGAATGCAGAACCCTTTGACCCTGCTACAGAGATACTGCCCAGCTGCAACAGAAGGGAAACTGATTCAGAACCAGGAGTAAAGCCTAGGTTGTTGGGAGACAGCATTTACCCTTGGAGAGAAAGGCACGCTGGCAAGGCATTTTCTGACAAGCCTCATTTTAAGGTACCTGCTGCACTTAATTCCTTTAACAAGTTTTATAAGCCAGAAAGAGGGAGTCCTGATTTTAAAGTACAGGATAGTTTCAGGCAATGTGAGAGACGTTGGTTACAGCCTGAAAGCTCTCTAATTAAGCCTAGCTTTTCTCAGCCAGCAGTTCCTGCTTTTAACAAGCATGCTGACGAGAGGAATTCAGCTAAACTGTTTACAAGAGAATTAGGCTACACTGATACAGAAGGTCCTACCTTTGAAGCATTCTTTAAGAGCAGAGCTCGTGCAGAGGAACGCGTGATTCCAACACTCACTAACAGAGATAAGTGGGGGAGGGGTAACTCCACCACGGGCACAGAGTGTCTAAACAGGGAGAGCATTGTTTGTTCACCAGAAGCAGATAATTACTTGCCCAAGCAAGGAGAAGGTTCTCCCAGTAGTCCTGCTAGAAGACAGGCAGAACTACTCTTGAATGAATTCAAACAATTTCTAAATAGAAGAGCTGTTTCAGAACAGACTAGCATTCAAGCAGGAAGTAATCCTGAGATAGGATTTCCCACACCGGCTCCAGTTCCCATGATTGAAGTTAACCAGCCGATGGACTGCTCGATTGGTCTAATAGATAGAGCTGACAAGAGCCAAGCTTGAATGATTATACCTGATATTTTATTCTGGTTATGTTAACCAAGGATATGTGAAAAACTTATGAAATGAATACTGTTTGAGCAACTGAAAGGAAAGCTTATTGAAGCACTGAAATAAGCTGGACTGTAACCTGATTGCAAGAGAAAACAATATTATTTCTTACCGGAGTATTTGTAAATACAGCACAGAGAAGACACATGGTGTAATGTGCTTCCTCAGTGAAGATTAGGCTGAAGCACAGTATTGAAAGCCTGTAATTTGCATTGTTCCTGATTTGGTTATTCTTCTCACCTGTTCCTGTCCACCAAGGAGCGGGGAAAATAAAATCCTTGTAAATATAAATGTCTTGTTCCCGACTTTCATTGGCCCCCACAACTACACAAGGCCCATCCCTCCTTAACCCTCAAGGTTAGGGAGTGGGTGCAGGGTGACAAGTTGCAGTCCTATTATTATATTTTGTTCTTTATTGCCGTCTTTTTAGCTATGTCATTTGACTGAGCAAGATGGCACCCTTGGGTGGGAAGGGGACCGCGCATGCATGATGCAATTCCCAAAGGTTTTCTGTGAAAGCTGGGGATTTGCTCCGCACGAGGGCTCCATCGGCTCTGACATCACCCATATGTGAGGACTGATTCCTGCTGTCCCCGGAGAACACCTGTTACAGGTGAGTAACTACGCTGTGTGAAAAATATAATTGATTTGTATAAAACAGATGCAGGTGGTGGAGGTCCCAATTTGCTTTTATCCATGGCAGACAGAAGGTGCTGGGGAATCCGTTTATCCATTCCACTTTAAAATTTGTGATCGGATGCAAATAATGAGTGTGATGGGAGGAGGATATCAGGCTTCATGCTAATTTGATTTTACAGAGCATTGTCATTAGAGTTAGCCTATGGGAATTGCATAGGCTAGTGAGGCTGGGACAAATGTTGGATGAGGCGTGCAGAATGGTTAACTTTGAAAGACTGAAGGAACAATACTGTATAACATTTCAGATAATGATTGCTTATATTGTCTTCAGGTGAGGCATTATATAATAGTCAACTCCAGTTGAGAATTTATTTTGCAAGTTGTTAAGCAGTAAAAGGATGGTATCATAATAGTCAACTCCAGTTGAGAATTTATTTTGCAAGTTGTTAAGCAGTAAAAGGATGGTATCAAAGATCTATGCTATTCTGTTATCCTCCACTGGAAATTCTTGAGCCCACTTCAAGTCATGAGAAAGGAATTTGAGGATGGGTTTGGATGAAGAACACTTGAGGACAATCAGATTATGGTTATGGTGTTGATTTCAGCAAACCTACTGGAGAATGGGTATAAACTGCTGTGTAGGACATAGTTTACCCCAATAAGGATGCATCCCTCTCTTCCTAAACTGCAGTTGATTAAGACATATTCACAATTCTTCAGGCAATCTATTCCAGAAGATAGGCCTCATCATACAAAATGAAGAGGACCAAACCTTACTCAAACTGATATATCTAACTGATTGTACATTCATCATTTGAGTGTTGTTATCACATATATTATTAATAAACAAATTTGTTAATTTAAGCAGGCCAGAGAGATATTCGGATTTACCTTCATTCAGAAGTTGGGAGATGAAACAGCCTAGCTTAAGCAATAGTCCCTGTTTTACAGGAAGCCACTGGAGCTGTACAAGGTGTAATATGTTCTCTGAACTGACAGCCCGAGATTGAACTTGTAGCGGCATTCTGTATACTCTGTAATGCTTTTCAGCATTGTTTGTGGCTGTCCAAGATGCAAAATGTTACAATAGTCTAAGTTTAAAACCAGTGCTTGAAGCACAGACTGGAATTGTGAAAGATCTAAGTACATTCTCAGCTTACACAGAAGCCTCATCTTGAACAAAGAAGTCTTGATCAGCAGCTTTACCTTCTGGTTTGCAAGATAATTGTCTGTCCATTCTGAAATCAAGGTTCTGGACAGTGGTGACCACAGGAATCTGATTCTACTGGAGGCAGTCAGCCTGCCAAATTGAGCCAGAAGAGTTCTTCAGTTTCACAGAATCTGGGGACTTTTTGCATGTTTGAGTGGAATGAACCAGCTGTTGTTGTTGTCATTGTTGTTTACCTCAGGGCCGTACCAAGGGCTGTGCGGCTGCATAGGGCACAAATACAGAAAGGGCACTGATATCATCACTGGGTTTCCATGAAGCTCAAAAAGAGTGAGTCACTGCACGTGGCTGGGGCGGATTTGTTAAGTCGCACAGGGTGCATTTCTAGCATGGTATAGTCCTGGTTTACCTGATGGAGTGAGTAGGGCTGACCTAAGGCAGTGAGAGTGAAACTGGAAGCATCAATGTTGAGGGATTTGTGGGGGATGGATAATTTCAAGATTGTTAAAACAATGGGCATTACATAAATGCATAGTATTAGAATAAAATCTTTCAAAAAATGGTTTTAAAAAGTGTTTAGAAACTGTTACAAACATTTGTGACTTGTATGATTCACAATAGTCTTTCAATGCACACTTGTACTAGCTGGTTGCTGATTTTGTAGATAGCTACAGACACAGTTACCACTAATTAAAAATAACATTGTAGTAATCACGATAGAAGACTGGAATTGGTATAAATGTCTTTGTCATTTTTAGAGTTTTGGATCAGGAACCACATTTTCCTTATGCATTCTGGGTCCCGCACAATGAATCTACTGTCTTACCAGATTCCACTCCAGTCAACCACCCATTTGATCTGTACATTGATGCGCTTCATTACCTCCCTGATAATACAACAATAACAAAGGTAAGCACTGCAACTCTAATGTCATTTCATACTATACAGACCATTCCTTTTGAACAATTTCGTTAAAAGATAGTTCTTTCTTCTGTGTATGTACATTGGGCCCGATATTCACCTGTAAACCATGTAAATGCCACTTAGAGGGATATTCATCGGCACTAACATGGGTCGCTAACTGTGTAGCATCAGGGTGTGTTGTGGGCATTCCACGGCAGAACGGAGGCAGTGCCCATCGCTAAGTAGGCAGCAGCAATATTGCACTGCTGCCAGGTTTGACAACCTGCGGGTAAAGATAGGCCAGTTTTGCTGCACCTATTTACCCATAGGAGCTAATTGGGCAGTGGCTCAATATTGCCACTGCCCGATTAGCTTCTGCAGCATCTACAGCTGTGCGGTGACACCGGATATTCAATGCTGGGGCCGCATTTGACCCCAGCATTGAATATCCACGTTAATGTTCAGCCCTGGCAGCTAGCTGTTTTTATCATGCTAACCGCCAGCACTGAATCAGGCCCATTATTTCAAAAATATCACAATTAGACATTTTACTGCTACGTGATTACTTCTGAAACTCTGTAAGCTGCTGCTTTGCAATTCGCTTGAACCTATAAGAGTATAGCATAACACATTACTGCTTATGCAATGTGCTTTGATTGGTTCAAGCAATGCATGATGTCATTAGTGATATGAAGTGGAATTTTAGGTGGGATGTCTAGGAAGAATCTTGTATGTCCAGGTCAAAATATCCAAAATACTACTAAGTGCCTTCTATAATCGCTCTGGCTCTGACCCGAAAGATGCATATCCCTACAACCGCTTCAGGAGATGGGCCTGTGCATATGGCAGGGCTGGGTATGTGCACATTTGCATCCCATTCTAGAATTGTGGACGTCCTAGAAATGCATGGCCACAGACACTGGTACACAGATGAGCCCACCGAGGTATTTCAGTTTGGGGAAGTCTGTGCTATGATACATGCACATCCCAGCCTGCCATTTTTTAGATGTGGCAGTGGGGTGGTAAAATGAAAAATCGTTTTATTAATATGCATGTTCTATTGACCTGGGGAAAATTAGTGTGGCGGTGAGAACACATTTCTCTCTTCCCCCGCCAGTGCTGCTGCTGTGAAATGAGCATTTTTCTGCTATTTATTCATGGTCAAGAACAGGTATGGGCATGTCAGGGCCAGATGTCCATGAGCCTTTCTGAAATCATGTGTTGACATGCATCTCCATAGGATCACCTGCCATACAACATGGACATGCTTGCACCAGCTTTCTAAAATGGCCCTGAGGATATCTTTGTGATTTGCATGTCTGCATACCCATTTTCAGATATCCAAATCATGAATAATGCTTCTAAAATGACCCCTATAGTCAATAGGGACCCAGTTATTTATTTAAAAGCATTGATATCTCATAGATGTAGTCAATGAGTTCCTTATGACTAGTATGTCTCAAAAGGCATTGTACCATATACCTTTGTATTCTGTCCGTCCTCTTATTATAAAGCGCCCTGGTATAACATGATACAAATACTATAAATAAAATAAAGAATTGTGTGACTCTTATGTTCCCATTCTGTTAAAGTTAACAATTACCGATCTTACAAGATCTTAAAACAGGAACAGCAGGATCAATGTCAAGAAATGAGAACTACAAATAAAGAAGTGCAATGTAATCATAGTAATATCCTTTACCTAGTAAGCCAAGAAATACATGAAACATATCCTGACATAAAGAATTAATACAAAATAATACCCTAGCATCATTTGCATGAGAGAACCTGAACTCCTCAGACCTCAGAAACCAATCAAGACCAGGCCTGGCCAGTGTACCTGGAGTGTAAAACATTAGGGAAAACCAGGCACTATGGGCTGCAGAAAGCAATGGCCAGAGCCAGTGCAAGAATATTAGGTACCCTAGGCAAAACTTCAGCATTGCACCCCCCCCCCCCAGTTAGCTTTTAGGCCCTCAAGTCCCTCATGAGATTTTGATAATTAAACTGAACAATCACGATCATCCCAAACAGCACCTATCAGAACCATCCTGTAAAAATGCATAATTAAACTCATACTTTTAAATATAAAATGTTGTTTTATATATATTTATACGTACCTACACATACAGTATGTATATAAATATAAATAATTAAAAAAATATATATATATACCGTATACTGTATATATACACATGTATTCAGATAAGGGCAATTTTCAAAAGTCATTTATCTGGGTAACTGAGCTGTTTGAAAGTGGCTCGCCCTTTCTGTAGGTAAAGTACATTCTTTGAGTTTGTGTGGCTATTATTGCCTTGCTTTTGACTGCAGCTGCATAGACTGCCTGGCAATGGCAAACCTTTGTAACATTCTGCCAATCAAAGGGCCATTGTGGGGTTGTGACCACCTAACCCTTGACACCCAGAAATGGGTACAAGTAGAATGAGAAACCCGATGGCAATGAATAAAACATATAAAGTGAATCATTTATTTCTGTAGGTGACTGGTCAACTAATGAATTCTGGACTAGATAATTTGCCAGATATTATGGCTTTTCCAGTACTTAACAGTTCATTCCGAAACCCAAAATTTCAGTACCGTGTGGCAATAAATTTGGACAATCCAAAAGCTATGAATAGCAACACATTTCTTCTGCTACAAGTTTTCACAGTGGACTTTGATTCTGGAGAAGTTGTTATATTAGGTAAGAGTCAGGATTTTCATAAATCTCTGTTCTTCTGTTTCCTCTCCTTCTCTCTTCCCTTCTTAGGATACAAATTCCAAAAGTTATCAATGGGGCTTTCCAGAGCTCAGGAAAGGGACTATTGTTTTGTAAATATCTCTGAGGGCAATTTTCAAAGTCATTTTGTATGTGAGTAATAGCAGTTTACAAGCATAAATTGACTGTCTGGAAATTGTCCTCCCTCAATACAGCTGAAAATCCATGAATTATTCGAAAAGATGTGTACTTGTAACTACATTTAATTGAGGTGCTCCTGAAGGCATATTTTGGTCAGGATGAGCAAATGTCTGTGGATTGTATTTTAAGGTTATAGGCTAGATTTAATAAAGTGTACAACCGTGTTGGCACATACTAGCATGCATAAATGTGTATGACTGACTTCAGGGACAATTTTATGCAACGGAACCTTTTTAGGAACGATGCATTTTAACAACTTTAGCCTGCACTAATGTAATAGCACACTATTAGATTTAGCATGATGTGCATTATTTTCTGTACATAATCTATCTACACAAAATGCAGCATCAAAAGCTTGCAGGCACTTTGCACTCTGACAAGGTTCAAAGTTAAAATACACAGATATTTTCTCTTTGATAACGGGGGCAAATTCCATGGATAAAAAGTACTCATGGACTATGTCCCATTGCAGACAGTCCGAAAATTGTCCCCTCTCTTATCGGCATTACTGAGGAACTTGAGAGAAAAATATGCTTGTTTGCAGATGCTACCAAAATCTGTTAACAGAACAGACGTGCTGGAAGAAGTGCAAAAATGAAAAGGGATGTGAACAAATTAGAAGCTTGGTCAAAGGTTTCGAAAACGAGCTCAAATGCAAGAAAGTGTAAAATGATGCAAAAATGTATTAGCTGTCAATCAGTTAGAAACCGTCAAACAAGAGATCTAATTCTTGATCTTCTGATCTTCTAAGAGTGATCATCTCAGGTGACCTGAAGGTAGCTAGTCAATGAAATAAAGTAACTTAAAAAACTTGGAGTATCAACAGGAAAAAAGAAGCAATACTGTCTTTATATTAGTGAGACCCTACCCTGAGTATTATATCCTTCGTAAGGATGTTGGAAAATGGAAACAATTCAGAAAAGATTTACTAAAATTATACAAACCCTGAAAAACAAAACACACAAAGGCTTAAGACATGGGGAGGGCACTTTTTAAAAGCCATTTACCTGGATCTATAGAATTCTCTGTGGACAAGTTGGATATAATCAGCCTCACAGATGGGTGACATCATCCCTGATGGTACTAGATCAGACTCCTCTTCCAAAGTCCAGAAGAGTCTAAAACCCCTCTGGGCATGTGCAAGTGTTCCCTCCTATGAGATTGTAGCTCCTCCCCCTCAGCTAAGAGCCCCCAACCTCAGCTAGGAGCAGACACAGCTCTCCCCACCCTGTACTACTCCATTGCTTTGTCTTTTACTATTTTAAATTCTTTTCTTTTTGCCTATTGTTTTCTCCCCATCTAACAAGATTTTATTACCATCCCATCTGATGTCTCCTCATGATCAGATCCTTCTATAGTGCTAGCCCAAATTGCAGCATATTCTCTCCAGCAGTGGCAGCACTAAGTGGTACAGGTTCCTCCCTGGCAGTGGTGCATTGGTGTCAAGAATTCATTTTTCTGTCAGCCTTGTCTAGAGCAGACTTCTCTGGCTGTGGTGACTTGAGAAGTAAAGAAAAGGAATAAGAGTTTTTCCCACTCAGCCGTCATTGTTTCCACTTCTGACGGTGCTGTTTGGTGTGTAGAAAACATTCCTCTGTTTCACAACCCCCCCCCCCCCCCAAAAAAAAAAAACATAGAATGGGAAACAAGCTAACTAACTAACAAATGGTAAGAGAGATGGATCTCCCTCAGCCGCATCAGTTGAAAATGTTTCCCTCAGTAGTAGCTTGGCATACAATTATACAAATCCTAAAAAACAAAACACACCTAAAAAGGCTTAAAACATGGCGAGAGCAATTTTGAAAAGCCATTTACCTGCCTAAATAGGATGTCTGAAAATTACCCACTCTTTCCCCAACTAAATATGCACAGAGATCAAGAGCTTACTTACCCGAAGCTGTGGGAAAGAGAAGCAGGCTCGGGATGAGCCTAGGTCAGGGAAGGCAATAATTTATTTATTTAAAAGATTTATCATATTACTCAAAGCGAGGCATCTAGGTGATATACAATCCATAGTGGGCTTTAAAATAGACACCAAATATGTAGTTTTACATTTTCAAAACTATCTGCGGTATTTTTCATGGAAAGAGTGCTCACAGAGAAGTAACTGCAAAACTTTGCAGGCATTTTATTCTGGGAATTTTTCAAAAGGAATTTTTTTTCTTTTAAAACTAATACAAAATTTGTGGATAAAAGAACTTGTGGATTGTCATGATGTGGGCATTAATAAAGTTGGTTTTAAGAAAAGAAATCCTGTTTTAGAAGAACTAGATGTGCAGTTACCTTCAGGCACAGCTAGAGGGAGCAGGAACAGACATACTGGTCTTAATGAACCTAAGCTCACTGATGACCTGCAGCTGAAAGGGAACCAGGAAGTCAGCAGTAACGGTTCACTTTATAAGCCAGAGCAGAATGCTTCTGTAAAGGAGTGGCATAAGCAAAGGAAGCAGTGGACACAGCAGGAGCTGAGGAAGGAGGAGAAAGAGGAAGAAGGAACTGGAGCTGGACTAGAAGGAGAAACAGCAGAGGAGCCTGGAGGCTATCAAGGACATAAGCCTGATTGCTGTGGAAGAAGCCAAGCTGGAAGCTGGAGGAGAAACAGACCTCATAAGGTGGGAAGCCAGAAAGCCCAAACTGGACCTGTTGTGCAAGGGGAGTTTGGTGGAAGTTGCTCCAAGGTGTGAATGGGAAAAACCACATTAGCCTAGTTCCTATACTCTGCCTGTTTGTAACATAGAGAGAAGAAAGCTAAGAACCAGAGAGGGAGGTTCTGACAGAAGCTTATCTCTAGAGGATCATTGCCCAGTTTCACCTATTCAGAGGGAAAAGCAGTTTTATAAGCAACGGAAGTTTTTACTCAGTGAGCCCAGGTATGAGGCATTGAACATTAACTGTAATGATTGTACTGCTAAAAGCTATGCTAAAAGAAGGATTCCTCCAAAGGGAAACAAGAGTGCAGACTGGTTCACTCAACTACCGCCAGCCTTAAGAGTCCCTGGTTATGTGAAGCCAAACTCCCAAGTAGTAGATTACCATGCTGAAATAGACAGGGACAGTGGAAGCCCTTTGAATCAGTATAGGGGAGAGGATTTGATGGAAGTGGATTCTCCCAGCACTATTCCCTCACCTTTGCCTGAGGAAATGGAATGTGATTGGTGCACTGCCTATCCTCCAAAGTATGTATGCTCAACAGAAGAATAAATGAAGTATAATTTGATGTTTATTATACTGAATATTACTTTGAAGAAACCTGCTTTAAACTGTGAAGTAACAGTTAACTAGCCAGTGAATATTGGTACCTTTTGAAACAAAGGACTGTTTCTGTTATCAAAAATATCTCTTAGTTGAACCTTACTTTAAACAGGGAATAAAAGCCTTTATTACCCTACACTTGGACTCTTTGTTCTTTAACAGCGCTACCTAGTGGCGTATAATCTTTGTGTCACCGGCAACCGAGTGACATAAATGGCGTAGTTTTTAGGATATTGCATATAAGCCTAAGAGATACAGCAAAGAAATATAGAAATAAAATTGCCAGTGTTCATCTTGAAAAAAAAACCCGGACCGGAGTCAAAGAAAACCGGACCGGAGTCAAAGAAAACCCGGACCGTAGTATCAAAAAAAAAAACGGACCGGAGTTAAAGAAAACCTGGATTGGAGTGCCAGAAAGGAAAACCCGGACTGGACTTTTGAAAAGAACCGGACCGGACTGGGAAAACAAAACGTGGACCGGACAGCAGCAAAATATTTTTGTGTCCACCCTCCCTGCTGTGACATCCCAGTGCCACCAGGGGGGCGGTGTGACAGTACGTATGACCTAGATTGGCCACTGTTGGAAACAGAATACTGGGATTGATGGACCTTGGTCTGACCCAGTATGGCATATCTTATGTTCTTATGTTCTTAATCACAGCAAACTCAGTCTTAGACTTCAAAAATGCTGACTTCAGTAAAATGGTCAAGTACTAGAAGGAGGAGCTGGTAGGGTGCGAGGGGATAAGGGAAGTGGAATTGCAATGGGCTAAACTAAAGAAGGCAATAAAAGGTGCAACAGATAGATACGAAAGTAAAGTAAATAAAAACAAGAGGAAGAGTAAACCTATTTGGTTCTCCAAAGAAGTGGCTGCACAAATAAAGGCAAAAAATACAGCTTTCACAAAATTCAGAAGATCGCAGAGGAACACAGAAAAGAATACAAGATCAAACAAGAAGAGACAAAATGAGAAATAAGGATGGCAAAATCAAAGGCAGAAGAAAAGATGGCTAAAGATGTGAAGTGGGGTGACAAGACATTTTTCAGATATATTCTGGAGAGGAGGAAAATCAGAGGTGGAATTACAGGACTCATATGTGCTGGGAATGGATTCATGGAAAGTAGCATTGAAAAAGCGAAAATGCTAGACAAATACTTCTGCTCTGTTTTCACTAGAGAAAATCCTGGAGAAGGACCACCTGTGATTGACAAATGGGACTGGAGTAGATATCATACCATTCCCAAAACACGATGGGGTATGTTTACTAAACCGGGCTAACGGTTAATCCTGGCTATCTGCCACTAGGTCCCATTGAATAATATGGGACCTAGTGGCAGATAGCCCAGGATAACCGTTAGCCCGGTTTAGTAAACATACCCTGATGTGTTAGAACAGCTTGCAAAACTGAAAGTGGACAAGTCTATGGGACCAGATGTGATGCACCCCAGGATACTGAAAGAGCTCAGAGAGGTTCTTGCAGGGCCTTTAAAGGATGTTTTTAATAGATCCTTGGAGACAGGAGAAGTTGCACAGGACTGGAGAAGGGCTGATGTGTACCTCTTCACAAAAGTGGCAATAGGGAAGAAGTATCAAACTACAGGCCAGTAAGCCTTACCTCGGTAGCGGGAAAAATAATGGAGGCGCTCCTGAAAGAGCAAATAGTAGACTTCATCAAAACCAGCAGGTTGCATGATCCGAGGCAGCATGGTTTTACCAAAGGACGATCTTGCCAAACAAATCTGATTGAGTGACTGGGTGATCAGAGAATTAGATCAAGGGCATATGATGGATGTGATGTACTAAGATTTCAGCAAAGCCTTTGATACTGTTCCTCTTAAGAGGCTTATCAATAAACTCAACAGCTTGGGGATGGATCCCAAGATGGTGAACTGGATCAGAAATTGGTTGACTGACAGATGACAGAAGGTGACGGTAAACAGAACTCACTCGGATGAAAGGAAGGTGATTAGGGGTATGCCCCAGGGTTCGGACCAGTTGTTGTTGTTGTTAAGTGTCGTCGAGTCGGAGTCGACTCATGGCGACCTTCTGGATAGCTATCCTAAATTGTGTTCGGTCTTCAGTCAGGCGGCTCATTGTTGACAGACTGGTACCCGTAGCTGCTGTTATTGTATCGATCTATCTCATTGCTGGCCTTCCTCTTTTGCGTTGACCTATCTTGCCAAGCATGATGTCTTTCTCTAATGATCTCTCTCTTCGCACCAGTACTGTTCATTATATTTGTGCGTGATATTGCCAAAGGGCTGAATAGAAAAGTCTGTCTTTTTGCAGATGACACCAAAATTTGCAACAGAGTGGACTCCCCTGAAGGAATGGGGAACATGAAGAAAGATCTGCAAAAGCTGGAAGAATGGTCTAATGCTTGGCAGTTAAGATTTAATGTGAAGAAGTGCAGTGTTATGCACTTGGGAAGCAGAAATCCAAGGGAATTAAATGCAATAGGGGGTGATTGGTGTGCACGGACCAGGAGAAGGACCTCGGAATGATTGTTTTCTGATGATCTCAAGGTGTCAAAACAGTGCAACAGGGCAGTGGCAAAAGCCAGAAGGATGCTGGGTTGCATACAGAGAGGAATTACCAGCAGAAAGGAAGAGGTACTAATGCCACTGTACAAGTCGCTGGTGAGACCTCACTTGGAATATTGTATTCAGTTTTGGAGACCGTATCTCACAAAGGATATAAAAAGGCTGGAAGCGGTTCAGAGGAAGACGACCAAAATGATTTGGAGCCTAAGTCAGAAGACTTATGAGAAGAGACTTGAAGACCTAAATATGTACATTCTGGAGGAGCGGAGGGACAAGGGAGATATGATTCAGACCTTCAATTACTTAAAGAGTATTAATAGACAAACAAATCTCTTCCATAGACGAGGAAGCTGTAAAACTAGAGGGCATAACATAAAGCTTGTGGTGCAGCAGAGGATACACAGCCCATGGAAGTGCAGGTAAAAGAGGAGCTTACCTTAGACTCAGCTGTGCAAAGAGACACGAGGCATAGTGAAACAGTTGAGCAGGGAAAACTGTTACTACGTGCCAAGCAGAAAGCTTATCAGGAACACTTGATTTCAAATCCTCACGTTACGTGTAGGGCTGGGAACCAGATAAGAGAAGGTTCCAGTCAGTGGATAAAGGCAGAGGGCAAAAGCCGGAGTGAGAGCCTGAGCCAGGGAGGACAGAGATGGACACACCCACATTCACCAATACGAGGGAGTGCTAAGAGTAGCACAGGAGGTGGAATAGCAGGTGGGGCCATAGCAGATGACGTAGCAAGAGAAAGCAGCAGGAGGTGTGGCTACAGTCAGCTGAGCAGAAACCACAGAGGAGTGCTGGGAGAGAAAGCTGCTATCGGAGAACCAGGAAGTGAATGCAGCTACAGCACTCGAGGGAAAAGGTTTGAGGCAGGCTGTGCTGGGAGAAGTTATGCCACCAGAGACAGACCTCAAGAGAAGCCAGGAGAGTCTTATCATCCAGGAGACCGGTATGTGCCTGCAATAAGCACAGGTCAGCTCAGAAAGAGAGTGTCGGGGGATGGGAACTCCAAACATAGCTGCACACTGAGAAACAGCTGGAAGGCTGACACAAACTCTGCTACTTCACAGTACGGCTGGGAGGCTAGAGAAAAGGGACATTGCAAGCCAAGAGCCAGGACAATCCCTAAAGATAAAAGGTGGGAACCCTGTTCTTATAAAGAAAGGCTTGAAACGTATGCATGCAAAGGGCGTGGCCCTGAGAATAAAGGCAGGAGGAAAAGGTATTCAGAACCTTTACTTTGGGAGGAAAACCCAGAGAGAGTCTCCCTCATGTCAGACAGGTATAAACCTGGGAAGAGAGAAACATTTGCAGGAAGCTGTAGTGATTTATCACAAAGGGACGTGCCAGAATATACCACACAGGAAGGGTGTGATACCGAGAGCTTGGGGAGTGCCATAGAGGGTATGTTGTGGGAAGATAACAGCTGCCTTCCAGACCCCATGCCCATGGACTGTAGCATTTGTTATAAACGCAACCATTCTGTTTAAGTTAAGTAATTGAAAGGAGCTTTGTGAGATTAACAAAGGAACAGAAGTTCGCTGTTACCATTTTTGCTTTATTGCTTGTTTCTGGAGTTTTTGATCCTGGAGAATGTCCGAGCGGGAAGGGGAATAAAACCCATGTTATTTTTCCTTATCACTTTTTGGTCTGCAAGACTCTGTTATTTCACAGCAAGAGCAGAGTTACTTATTTCAATGACCCTAGGCAGCCGCCTACATAGGGTTTAGAGGGCTCTATCCACGGGCCCCGTCACAAAATGGCGTAGTTTTTTCGGATCCAATCAAGGGGTAAAGAGCTGTGGAGCAAGCAAGCAACAGCGCGGGAAGAGCGGGAGTTGGCACGCCCAGAGAGGATCCAGGTCCTACAAGCGCAACAGCAAGCGCCTTCTCAAAACAAGAACCTCCACCTGTCTCAGGTAAAGGGTATTTGGGCACAGGTTGGGAGGATCCCTGGTGAGAAGGAAAAGGCTTGGGATAAAGAAAAGAATTGTTTCTTTCTCTATTTTTGTAGTACCACACTTGGTCCTTGTGTCTCTGGTTTATTTTCCAGGAAAAAAGGAGTACCACGATGGAGGCACAGGATGTCTTAAGATGGATGAGTATGCAGTTCGACAAACAGGGAGAGCTAGCACGGGTGAAACCAGGAGCAGGCCATCACAGCCCTGAGAGACCAACAAAAGCCCCTGACGGACTTATTGCATACTCTTCTAAAGGAGCCAAGGAAGGAGGCGACACCAGCGCCAGCAGCAGCACCCATCTGTGGGGTAGGCCCACAGAGTTGTGGGATATGGACACTGGGACAAATGAATAGAGATGTTAACTTTGATGACTTTGTTGAGACCTTTGAGAGGGTAGCTCTCAATGCCAACTGGCCAGTAGAGCAGTGGGCCGTTAGACTGGCCTCAGCGCTAACTGGCGAGGCTCAGTCGGCTTATAGAGCCATGCCTGCCGCTTTGGCAGTAGATTATGATGAAGTAAAGAGAGCGGTGCGTGATAGGCTGGGTTTAACACCAGCGGTGTATAGACGCATGCTCCGGTCTACCCGGATTCAACCTGACGAAACCCCAAAGGCGCTCTGTCATAGAGTGCACGGTTTGGTCTTAAAATGGCTTGAACCCGAAGGTAAACCAGTGGAAGACATAATAGATCAAATTGTGCTGGAACAGTTCTTTGAGGCAGTTCCAGGGGAGGTGAAAACTTTTCTAACCTTACAGAATTGTAGAACCTCTGCCGAAGCAGCGCAGTTGACCGAAAGGTTCTTTGAGGCTGAGGTAACTAAGAAGGCCAGCGCTGGCAGTAGGTTTGGGTTAACCAATTCTGTGAGAGGTACTAAAGTTCCTCAGAGGAATGTGTGGGGTTCAGGGGAATCCGCATACAGGAAAACGGAAAGTGATGTTCGGTCAAAATGCTTTAAGTGTGGAAGAATTGGGCACTTGAAGAAGGATTGTGTATATCGTACAGCCCTAGTTACTAATAATGACCAACATGTACCAGCGGGTTTCCGTGTAGATGTAGAGGTGCAGGGAGTACCTGCTAAGGCCTTGCTTGACTCGGGGGCCGACCAAAGTATGGTCTCCCGCCGTTTTTGGGAAACCATACTGGCCAAAAATTATTTGTCCTCGAGTCATGCCGATGGCATAGCAAACATAAGATGTATTCATGGGTCTTCCGCCGGTTACCCTCTGTACCGGCTAATGATACAAGGGTTAGGGGCCCGGAAGAAAACATTAGTAGCTGTAGTCCCTAAGCTACCTTTCGACCTGGTGTTAGGTCGGGATTGGCCCCCGTTTGATGAAGGGCTAAAGGAAGGCCTGGTCATGGAAAAGGATGAGTCCCCGGGGCATCCTGGGAAGGTAGGAAAAGAAGGTAAGACCGTAGGGAAGAGCGATAGTAAAGGGGAGGCCATGGTAAATGTGATTCCCAAGCCTCTGTTTGCAAAAGCCCCAAAGATAGCACCTGACCTAAAAAACCCGGCGGAGGTAATGACACCCAGTAAAAATAGCTTTGTGCTAAAGTTCTGTAAAATGTCCCCAGACGCACAGAGTCCGCAGAAAGCAACTGCCGCCTCAGCAGGCTTCGACCTTTTTAGTGCAGTGGAGGGGGTAGTACCTAAAAAGGGGAAGGCTGTAATTGACACAGGGCTGCAAATTCAGTTGCCAGCAGGGTGCTACGGGCGGATCGCTCCCTGATCCGGATTGGCATCGAAGCATTTTATCGATGTCGGGGCGGGGGTTGTGGACCCCGATTACAGGGGAGAAGTCAAGGTGCTGCTTTTTAACTTTGGGGAGCGGGACTTTGAGGTTAAAGTAGGAGACCGGGTTGCCCAGATCAATGTGAACGGTTTGGGTCGCCAGAGGTGAAGGAGGTAACTCACCTGGTCCCTACCAGCCGGGGAGGCCAAGGGTTTGGCTCCACCGGACAGAGGGAGGTACAAGGTCTCACTGCCACTGCAGAGACAAAATTAGAGGATGATTTAGGTCCCCAAATTGAAGACTGCAAAACAGTTTCGGCACCGAAGGTAGGCATGGAGTTGTCCCTGCAACAACGGGGCCAGTTAGCCCAGTTGCTGGCACGGTTTAAGGACGTCCTCACGCCCGTCCCAGGAGAAACCACCCTGGTCGCGCATGAAATTCTCACACCCCCTGGGAAAATTGTGCGGCTGCGACCTTACCGTTTGCCAGAAGCTCGCAAGAGGGAGGTTGTCTCACAAGTTCAAGAGATGTTGCAGCTAGGCGTCATTGAAGAGTCCAAAAGCCCCTGGTGTAGTCCAGTAGTCTTAGTTCCAAACCCGACGGCAGTCTTCGTTTCTGCATTGACTTTAGGCAGGTCAATGCTATATCCCTCTTCGATGCCTATCCCATGCCAAGGATCGAAGAGTTGTTGGATAGACTGGGGCAGGCACGGTATCTGACCACCCTTGACCTCACCAAGGGTTATTGGCAGATACTGTTGACCCGTGCCTCCAGGCCCAAGACAGCGTTTAGCACGCCGCTTGGTTTGTTTCAAATTAAGCGTATGCCATTCGGCCTGCATGGCGCCGTGGCAACATGCCAGAGGCTGGTAGACCAGGTCCTACGCCCTCACCACAGCTATGCGGTAGCATACATGGACGATATAGTCATCCACAGTACCACCTGGGCACAACATCTTCCACGCGTAGAGGCCGTGTTGAAGGCTTTGCGCGGTGCCGGGCTAACTTTAAATCCCGGAAAGTGCCTGTTTGGAGGAACCGAAGTTAAATATTTAGGACACCTGGTGGGCAAAGGTACGGTCCGACCCCTACGTAATAAGATAGAAAGTGTGCAGAATTTCCGGCGACCGCTAACTAAGAAACAACTCAGAAGTTTCTTAGGGTTAATCGGGTACTATAGGCGTTTTATACCCAGGTTTGCGGAAGAGAGCACTGTATTAACAAATATGTTAAGAAAGAATGCACCCAACAATTTACAGTGGACACAGGCAGCGGAGGACGCTTTCATACTTCTGAAGGGGAAATTATGTAAAGCGCCAATCCTATATGGGGTGGATTTTAATCGCACATTTATCCTTCAGACAGATGCCTCGGAGTCGGGGTTGGGAGCTGTCCTCTCCCAAGAGTTCGAGGGTACTGAACACCCCGTTCTTTACTTGAGTAGGAAGTTATCAAGGGCTGAGGGCAACTACTCGACCATCGAGAAAGAATGTTTGGCTATTAAATGGGCCATTGAGGCGCTCCGATTTTATCTTACAGGCCGGCATTTTGTGCTAATTACGGACCATGCACCTTTGAAGTGGTTGGGTACCATGCGAAATCATAACCCTCGCCTCACCCGTTGGCACCTAGCGTTGCAGGCTTTCAATTTTACCATACACCATAGAGCAGGCAAGTTGCATTCTAATGCGGACGCCCTGTCCCGTATTCCGGGCTGTGAGCACGAAAGTTCCCCATCCCGGAATATTTTAAGAGGGGGGATATGTGGTGCAGCAGAGGATACACAGCCCATGGAAGTGCAGGTAAAAGAGGAGCTTACCTTAGACTCAGCTGTGCAAAGAGACACGAGGCATAGTGAAACAGTTGAGCAGGAAAAACTGTTACTACGTGCCAAGCAGAAAGCTTATCAGGAACACTTGATTTCATATCCTCACGTTACGTGTAGGGCTGGGAACCAGATAAGAGAAGGTTCCAGTCAGTGGATAAAGGCAGAGGGCAAAAGCCGGAGTGAGAGCCTGAGCCAGGGAGGACAGAGATGGACACACCCACATTCACCAATACGAGGGAGTGCTAAGAGTAGCACAGGAGGTGGAATAGCAGGTGGGGCCATAGCAGATGATGTAGCAAGAGAAAGCAGCAGGAGGTGTGGCTACAGTCAGCTGAGCAGAAACCACAGAGGAGTGCTGGGAGAGAAAGCTGCTATCGGAGAATCAGGAAGTGAATGCAGCTACAGCACTCGAGGGAAAAGGTTTGAGGCAGGCTGTGCTGGGAGAAGTTATGCCACCAGAGACAGACCTCAAGAGAAGCCAGGAGAGTCTTATCATCCAGGAGACCGGTATGTGCCTGCAATAAGCACAGGTCAGCTCAGAAAGAGAGTGTCGGGGGATGGGAACTCCAAACATAGCTGCACACTGAGAAACAGCTGGAAGGCTGACACAAACTCTGCTACTTCACAGTACGGCTGGGAGGCTAGAGAAAAGGGACATTGCAAGCCAAGAGCCAGGACAATCCCTAAAGATAAAAGGTGGGAACCCTGTTCTTATAAAGAAAGGCTTGAAACGTATGCATGCAAAGGGCGTGGCCCTGAGAATAAAGGCAGGAGGAAAAGGTATTCAGAACCTTTACTTTGGGAGGAAAACCCAGAGAGAGTCTCCCTCACGTCAGACAGGTATAAACCTGGGAAGAGAGAAACATTTGCAGGAAGCTGTAGTGATTTATCACAAAGGGACGTGCCAGAATATACCACACAGGAAGGGTGTGATGTTTATGTTTATGTTTAATAAAACTTGATATACCGCCCAACGCCATAGGCATCTGAGCGGTTCACAATAAAAACATTTATTCAGGTTTTTTTTAAAAAATAAGGCTGCAGGAAAAAGAAGAGGAACGCCAATTTAAAACAGAAAAGGGGAAGAAGGAAAGAAAGAGAGCAAGTCAGAATTAACAAATCGCAATATAACAACACGGAACAGAAAGGAAGGGGAGGACACAAGTGGGAGATCAAACACTAGCTAAGAGAGAGCAAATCAAGTTAACAAATTACAATAGATCAGCACGGGACAGAAGAGGAAGGGAAGGACACAAGTGGGAGGTCGAATGCTAGGTTAAATGCTAGGTGATACCGAGAGCTTGGGGAGTGCCATAGAGGGTATATTGTGGGAAGATAACAGCTGCCTTCCAGACCCCATGCCCATGGACTGTAGCATTTGTTATAAACGCAACCATTCTGCTTAAGTTAAGTAATTGAAAGGAGCTTTGTGAGATTAACAAAGGAACAGAAGTTCGCTGTTACCATTTTTGCTTTATTGCTTGTTTCTGGAGTTTTTGATCCTGGAGAATGTCCGAGCGGGAAGGGGAATAAAACCCATGTTATTTTTCCTTATCACTTTTTGGTCTGCAAGACTCTGTTATTTCACAGCAAGAGCAGAGTTACTTATTTCAATGACCCTAGGCAGCCGCCTGCATAGGGTTTAGAGGGCTCTATCCACGGGCCCCATCACAAGCTGCAAAGGGGTAAACTGAAAGGCAATGTCAGGAAATACTTTTTCACTGAAAGGGTGGTGGATGCTTGGAATGCCCTCCCGATGGAAGTGGTGAGGGCAAACACAGTAACAGAATTCAAAATGGCATGGGACAGACAGGATAAAATCAAAATAAGTATAGCTACCTATTATATTTGAGCAATTAGGGGTCATCTACACGAAGCGGTGGGTATACCCCTAAACAAAGGCATGGGGAGGGGTGACATGCATGGAGCAGCAAGCGCACCTACCCTTGCCACCTACCCTTGCCACCTTGCTAGGCAGACTAGATGGACCATACTGGTCTTAATCTGCCGCCATATACTATGTTATGTTATGTAACTTTCAAAATGGAGACTATGTTCAAAAAACTGCCAGCATGGTTAAAAGGTGAGGTCAGAAAGGCTGTTGTAGCCAAAAAGGCATCTTTCAGGAAATGGAAAAATGAGTCAAATGATGAAAACTAGAAGCAACATAAGTACTGACAAATTAGATGCAAGGCATTGATAATGCAGGCAAAGAGAATTTAAATAAAAAGTTTGCTGTAGAAGCAAAAAACTCATAATAAAAATGTTTTAAATTTTATTTATTTATTTAGCTGTATTTATATACCGCCTTTCTCCGGATCAAAGCAATGTACACAAAACAACATAGTAGTACAGTGTAACTATTATACTATAGTCCAACCAAAAAACACAAAACCACGTGCAGTAAATACCCAGTCACAAACGTGGATAGCAGAGGAAGGATAATTTATTAATGAACACTGGGCTTTGGCTCATGAGTGTTCATTAATAAATTATCCTTCCTCTGCTATCCACGTTTGTGACTGACTATTATACTATATACAGCATACATTGGATCACTATGGTTTGGTAACCATATATAAATGTAAACTATATACAATGCATGTTGTACAGGGGGAGGTGTCTCTTTTGCTGGGGGGGGGGGGTGTTATGTGTTGGGGCTGTAATGCTTTGAAAAGAGGTGTGTCTTCAGGAGTTTCCTGAAGGTGGTGAGGTCTGTGATGTTTCTGAGCAGGTCCGGTAAGATGTTCCAGATTGAAGGTGCATATAGTTGGAATGCTCGCTTACAGGCTTGTTGGTTGGGTTTGGTTCTGGTGTGGGGGGTGACCAGGGTGTTCATCGTGAAGATACGTCTTGATCTGGTTGGGGGGTTTGTAGTAAAGTGTGGAGGTGAGTGGAGGGGGGTGTCAGAGTGGATGGCTTTGTGAGTCAGGAGGAGGGTTTTGTATTTTATGCGACTTGGTAGAGATAACCAGTGGAGATGCTTGAGTATAGGCGTGATGTGGTCTTGTCTTGCTGCTGCTTGAAGGATCCATGCTGTTGTGTGGAGAGAGGTCCATAGGGGAAGTAGTGTGGTTTGTGGGAGCCCTGGTAGATAGTGTTGAAGTAGTCAAGGTGTGATAGAACTATTGTTTTGGTAATTTTCTTTATGTGGACTTTGAAGGTGAGCTGTTGATCAAAGGTGATTCCAAGATATTTCACTTCCGTCTGGGTCTTGATTGAAGTGTTGTTCATGGTTATGGTAGTTGGGGGGGGGGGGGGGAGAAGGTGTCAAGGGCTTCCATTTTCTTATAGTTGATTGCAAGATGATTGTTCTTTAGCCAGTTGGAGACATCCGTGAAGCATTCTTGATGAACAGAGGAGGGTTGCTTTGTGTTAAATGTACTGTAAATCATGATATCATTGCTGTAGATGTGGAAGTTGAGGTTGTGGAATCTAATAAGAGTACAGAGGGGTTGAAGGTAAATGTTGAATAGCAGTGCGAATAAAGTGGAATCTTGGGGGTCTCCTTGTGTCTGTTTGTATGGGATAGAGGTGTTTGGGCCGATCTTTATTTGTTGATGTCTGTTAGTCAGGTAGGATCTGAACCACTGGAGGACCATGCCTTGGATTTCATTGGATCAAAGACATTGCAAGAGGATATGATGGTTCACAGTATCAAAGGCTGAGGAGATATCCAGGAAGATCAGTAGGAATCCTTAGTTGGTGTTTTGTATTCCTTGTATTAGTGTGTTGACCAGGGTGGTTAGTAGGACATTTGTAGCAAAAAGCCTGTGAGAGTCAGTTGGACCATTAGATGATAGAGGGTAAAAGGGGCACTAAGGGGGGACAAGGCCGTAGCAGAGAGACTGAATGAATTCTTTGCTTCGGTCTTTATTGAAGAGGATGTAGGGAAGTTACCCATGACTGAAATGGTATTTAAAGTTAATGCATTGGAAGAATTGAAAGAAATATCAATAAACTGGGAAGATGTATGAGGGGTGTCCGATATTAAAGGTACAGGTGGCAATCATACCGGCTCCACATGCGCAATAGTGCCATCATATGCAGGACCACTTGTAGTAGGAGAGTCTGTAGCGTTGTTTTTTCAAACACTCAAATTACGAGTCGTTTTCGGGAAGCAAACAAACATGGCGTGTGTAATTGCAGAGTATTCGAAGTTTGAGGTGCGTGGAATTATCAGATTTTTGCAAGCTGAAGGAGTTAAGCAGAGCACGCAGATTAGATGGCATGTATGGCCTGAACGTTTTAAGCCTAAAAGGAGTCAGCGTCTGGTGTAACAAGTTTAAAGATGGCCGAACGGAGTTGAATGATGATCTGGAAAAGAAAAGAGGCATTTAACTTGCCAGTGCTTGTGCTGTTTCCAGTTTTCATCATTTGGCTCTTTTTTCCATTTCCTGAGAGATGCTTTTTTGGCAACAACAGCCTCTCTGACCTCACCTTTCCAAGTGAAGGATCTGTGCCGCCAGCATTCTGCGTTTCCTAGCTACGTAGGCAATTATCTCCCCCCGCAACACCACTTTCGCTGTTTCCCACAGCAACTCTGGGTCAACCTCCTCTTTCTCGTGATTCTTTTGGAAATCAAGCCAGCATTGCAGGATATGCCCCCGGAAACCCTGATCATGATATAAATCTATGGGAAAGCGCCAAGTCCGAGAATGTGAAGCTCGAGTTCCCCAAGTGAGACTCACCCAAATAGGAGCATGATCAGATATTTCCATGGGGCCAATCTGCGCGTCTTCCACCTGCGCAAAAAGCCTCTCTGAAACAAGTGTGTAGTCTATCCTAGCATGTGACCCATGGGCCCGAGATTGGTGGGTGAAATCCCGTTCCATAGGATGTAGTAAACGCCAAGGGTCTACCAGTCCCAATCGAAGACGTAGGGCCTGCAGAGCCTTGGTGGTCGGAGCCCGAGATCTCTCCCCCGCCCCCAACTCAGTGTCCAAGGCAATATCCAAGACGCCATTCAAATCGCCCGCCAACACCAGAGGAGCCTCCGGCCACTGCTCAATCCGAGAGGCCAGCCGAGCATATAATGCCCTATCCAGGACATTGGGGCTATACAGGGACCACAGAATAAGAGGTTTGCCAGATAGAGTGCCATACAGTAAGAAATAGCGGCCCTCCGGGTCCGCATACTCCCGCAGTGCCTCAAACCGAAGGCGCTTGTTAACGAGAATGACCACCCCACCTTTCTTTCCAAGGGCCGGGGCCCCCCAAACCTGCCCCACCCAATCCCGTTGCAACTTAGCGTGTTCGACCGCTGTTTGGTGGGTCTCTTGTAGCATGGCCACATCACAGCGAAAACGAGCCAAGGCCTGCAAGACTTTATATCGCTTGATGGGGTTGCCAATGCCACACACATTCCACGATACGATCTTCAGATCACAAATCTGTTACCTATGTCTTCCCATGCACATCTGCCCATCGAAAGGAGGGTGGCTGTCCCAGCCTGCAGCCATCCTCCAAGAGTCCAGGAAATCCTAAGTGTTAGTTTCCCCAGTGGTGCGCGATTCCCCTCTGGCCCTTCCCTCCCCCAACCCACCCCCCTCCCCCTCCTCCTCCAGTCCCTGAATGCTGTAGGAGTATTCCCCCCCATTCCTTCCCCCTCCTTTCCCAACCCCCCCTCAGTCCCCAAACCTAGCCCAGCCATAGGCTGAACTCCCTGTAGTAGTCGGGCTACCCCATGGTTAGTAATTTAGGTCTCCCCTACCAAAGAGACCCCCCTCTCCCCCCCACCCCTTCTACCCCTATCTAACTTTGATCAGATGCACTCTGCGTATCCCTAGTTTCCCCGGGGCCGCTACCCTCCCGCCACCCCCCCTTCCAAGGGGGGAGAGTCTGCAAATCAATGGCTCTGTCTAGGTGAGGGCTCACCCCCCCCAATGCAGTTTAGCGGGCAGCGTAGGCAGGTTCGCCAGCATCCGCGAACACCGAAGTGCCCACCCCTGAAATCGAACCCCCGGTCCCTCCCGCCTTCCCCCAATCCCGATTCCAAGAAGGGGGGGGGGCATGGCGGTCGTTCATGCCACCACCCAAAGCCTCCCCATATCTCGGAGCCCGGGCAGACACCCCATTCCTGCACAGTCCCAGGACCCGAGCACAAAAACTGCACTCCGAGACTTCGCAGTGAGAAGGCTAGTTGCAAAACACAATCTGTTCCCGCCCCGCTTTAAACACTTGCTCGTAGTAAGAAGTTACAACCGGCTGGGGCGGGGAAGGAAACAAACAAAGGGTGATAGGGAGGAGGGCCGGAAGAAAAAGAAAGGGAAAAAAAAGAAAAGAGAGAGAAAGAAAAGAAAAGCGCCTCCTCAACTCCCACCGGGCGGTCCGGACCGCCTCCCAACCATGGGGAGCAACGGAACCAGACCGTCCCGTGGCAGCGCCGCTCCCCCCCCTCCCCCAACAAGGTCGAAGGGCGCGGGGGCACCCCCCCTTCAATGTCCGCCAAGGAGGCCCCTGAAGAATCGTGTGATCCCCCCCCCCGTCCCATCACAGAACAAGAACATGCAGCCCATCATATATCGGGGGGCTTAACACTTAGTAACATGTATGCCTCATTGTCCGGGGCCGACAGACTGTCCAGGAAGGAAAAAGAAAAAACAAAACCACATTGCCGCCATAATCCCAGTCAGTGCCGCCGAGAAAAAGGAAAAATTTCAGGATGCCCACAGGAGCGGACAGTCTCAGCTAAGCAACACAATTACATACATACGCATAATTGTTGCAAGTTGTTACTCGTTGTTGCGAACTGTTGCTCTCCGCTCCACGGTTAACACCTCTCAGAGCTACAATGTCTCACCCAGTAGATAGAGTCCACTTCTATGGGGCGGCTGCTGTAGAATCCCCCAGCTGTTCCACGAAGGCCAAAGCCTCTGCTGGGGAGCCTAGGAAGCGTGACTGTCCGAGGTGCTCCACTCGCAGACGGGCCGGATACAAAAGTGAAAATCGTATCCCCTTGCTACTCAATTGGGCACACACCGCTGAAAAGGCTCTCCGTTGCTGGCTAACCAGCTGTGAGTAATCTTGAAAGACCAAAATTCTGTCAGGTGCTCCCTTGTCTCGCCGAGAGCTTCGGGCTGCGCGTAGCACTGCTTCCTTTTGGCGGTAGTCGATGAAACGGGCTATCACCGCACGTGGCCGGCCTGCCTGTTCCCGCCTGGGGCCCAGCCGATGCACTCGCTCCATCTGTAGCGGCGCCTCCACCCCACCGTTGGAAATTTTCGCAACCCATTCTTGTAGATAGCCAGGGAGAGTATTGTCCGCAATATTTTCTGGGATACCGACGAAACGCAGATTATTTCGGCGTCCCCGATTCTCCAGATCTTCTAGTTTCTCCCCCTGCTGCTTAACGGTAGCCTCCAAAGCCTGCACCTTGGCGACCAGGGAGTGCTGCGTGTCTTCCAGCCCCGATATTCGGGTTTCCGCCTGGTCGAGCCGTCCCGTGAAGTCGGTGATGGATTGAGCCACAGAATGCAGTTGATCTCCCAGCTCCCGGAACCGATCGTCCAAAGCGCGCACCACCGCCGCGCTGACTTCGGCAACCATGGTGTTCTCACTGTCAGAGGCTGGGCTCGGCGGGTCTCCCTCCGCCATTTTGGGTTCCAGGGTCCGAGCTTTCTCCCGCCGCGAGGATTTGGTCGCCATCGGGCTGCCCCCGGTTGTCTGGGTGGGCACTGCAGTTCTGCGACCCCCTTCTCTGCTGCCCGACGTTAGTGGTAGGGGCATTCAGCCTCTTGGTAGCAGAAGTTTTAGCAGTTTTGTGGGGTATGGTGCCCGGAGCCGATCAGCACACGTCTGGTCAGCTCATTACCACACCGGAAGTCCCCCTCTGACCTCACCTTTAAACGATGTTGGCAGTTTTCTGGACTTCCTTCCACTTTTCTTAAAGTGTGGAATACAGCTGGTCTGGATTTCCAAGATAGTATTTTTAAACAACACCCAAGCTTGATGTAAGTCTTCAACCTTTGCAACTGCTCCTTTTAGTTTTTTCTTAACTATTTTCCTCATTTTATCATAGTCTCCCTTTCAAAAGTTAAAAGGTGGTACTGTGGATTTCCTTACCATCCCTCCTCCATTAATTAAATCAAATGTGATCATGCTATGATCTCTATTGCCAAGTGGCCCCAATACCCTTATTTCTTGCATCATATCTGGTGTTCCACTAAGGACTAGGCTTCCCCTCTGGTCGGTTCATGAACCAGCTGCTCCAAGAAGCAGTCATTTATTTCATCTAGGAAGTTTATCTCTCTAGCATGTCCTGCCGTGACATTGACCCAGTCGATACCGGAGTAATTGAAATAACCCATTATTATTACTGGGCTGTAACGTTTGTTAGCTTCCTTGATTTCTTTGAGCATTTCATCATCCATTTGTTCAGTCTGGCCAGGCAGTCGATAGTACACCCCCACTGCCATTGCCTTCCCCTTTTTAAATGGAATTTCAATCCATAGAGATTCTACAGCAAATTTTGTTTCCTGCAAAACTTTAATTCTTTGTGACCCAATGCCCTCTCTAACATAGAGCGCAACCCCTCCACCAATTTGATCTACTCTGTCTTTGTGATATAGTTTGTACCCAGGTATCACACTGGTTGTCCTCCTTCCACCATGTCTCTGAGATACCAATCATATCTAACCTCTCTTTTAGTGCTATATATTCTAACTCTCCCATCTTATTTTTTAGACTTCTAGCATTTGCATACAAGCATTTTAGAGACTGTATTTTATTCATATTAATCTGGCTGTCGGTAGGCAGGGGTAATTTGGAATCTTTAAGTTCTGTCTGCTCCATACTCAAGGGTATTTGGGCTACTTTTGTTTTTATTGGAACCTCTCTGCTGATATACCCTAACTTCATTCTTTTGGTAGTATCCTTCAAGGATACATTGTTCCAAATGATGCTCTCTTGGGTGACTGTCGGCTCTCTCCTATTATCTAGTTTAAAAGCTGCTCTATCTCATTTTTAAAGGTTAATGCCAGCAGCCTGGTTCCATCCCAGTTAAGGTGAAGCCCATCCCTTTGGAAGAGCATAGCTTCTCTAGATGGATCGCTGCAGTATTCTGTTCATGTAATTTCTATGTGACACAGTCTCACTTGTTCTCTTTCCCCGTAGGAGATGTATTGGTATACTCTGAGATATATTGGTTTAATATTTGCAGTTTTTGATAGGTAGGGTTTGGTGTTTCGTGAGTCCCAGTAGTGCTGTTACGGCGGGTTTGCTATGGGTTCTGAATGAGCAGGGTTTATAGTACTTGCTAATGTGCCTGGCAGTTGGCACTGGATTATAGTAATGTAGAAATATGGTAGTCTTTCTTTATCCAGACACTCATTAAGAGGCATGTTTACTAAAAGTTAGTGCACATTAACATTATGCAAATATTTATGTAAATGGGGCCACTTATGCAAATGAGGCCCCGCAATGAGTTTTTCGCACCCTCCTTGGGCCGCTTCTGTCCAAATCTGTAACCTTGGGACCAGAGGACACAGTCATTTGGCAGAAGCCATGAAGGGCATGAAGACTGAGCTCAAGTTCTTTTATTAAGACCATAAATAACAGAAGAGGAAGCCCAGCAGCAAGAGGTATTTCTTATGAGGCATCATATTTAATGGACTATAAGAAATCTCACAATGGCCTTGCCAACCATCCCGACCAGCTTCAGGCCTGTTGAAGGGCCTGAAGCTGACCCTACATGGCTTACAAGGGATTTATGAGGTTTCTTACAGTTTCTGCAGTTGGCTCCATTTTGACCAAACCCCTAGGTATGGGCTAATTCAAGTTATTAGAGCAAGGCAGGAGCATGGTGGAAAGACTGGACCCAAGGCAGGGTGGAGCAGGGCAGAAATAAGAGAAGATCAGGAAACAGTCAAGGTAGCAATGACAGGATGTAGTAGAAAGCCAGATGTGGAGTAGGAGTTAACTGGAATAGCTATAGCAGATCAGGAGAAGGAACAAAATGTGGAGGCAAAACTGGCAATCTTGGCAGTAAACAGCAGTTGAAACAACACTTCACTGGACAGAGAAGGGAACTAGGTTGGCAGTAAATGCAGGATAGATCCACCCAAAACTGTTGAACCAGCAAGGGGTATCCGAGTGATGCTGCCTTTTTTTGAATGAGTACCTTTGTAAAATGACTTCTTCTCATGTGCATGCCACCAAATACCCATAGTTTGTGCAGCACTATATGTATTTTTATAAACGTCTCCACATTCAGTGATCTTTTTATAAAATATTATCTCAGTTTTGCACAAACAGACCTATAGGCCCATTTTCCAGTCTTAGTGCCCTATACAAATTTCAGCTGATTCTGTGGCCTAAGCAGACAGACAATAAGACTGTAACTCATATAGACTGTAAATGGCAGTAGAAACTTGTGACTGTAATAGAACTTCAATTAAAGTATTTTTAGCACATGTGAAGAATGAAGACAGATACTTTCACGTGGAACTGCTAGACAAGTATAGGAGCTACCGATGGTAAAATACTGTGGTGAAGACTCCCCTCCAGAGGAAATGGAGATAGGGGAAAATCCTGATAGAAGGGATGACACACACAGGATTTCCAAAACTGACTTGGAAAAAACACAGTTATCGGCTGAGCTGAAGACAAGCCCCAGCCCAGGGGAGGAGTTAGGCTTCAGCACTGATTGGGCATGCCCAGGGGAACGACAGGGAGTGCCGGGAAATGAAGCCCTTTTTAAATCCTCAGACAGGATTGACAGAGGGGGCAGCAAGGCTGGCAAAGGAGGCAGCAAGGCTGGCAAGGCAGGCGGCTGACAAGGAGAGCAGCAAGAAACGAAGCAGACGAGAAGCAGCTTCCAGTGCACGTTGGTCTTCAGGAGGAACTTGGAATCAAAGGGGAAAAACGCTAGAACCCTGGGAGAAGACAGAACCCTGGAACAGTAAGCCTTGGAGCCCAATATACTGTCAAGGAGATCCTTACTACACGGTAGAGCCTAAACGTGGGAAAGCTAACAAACCCAGCTCTTGGAGAAAAGGTATTTTGTCTGGTGGCAAGCAGTGCTATAAAAGCCAGGAACCAAAACAGGAAAGAAGTTTTTCTGAGAGAAATTCCCCTAGCAGAAGAACTAGCCATAAGGCTCCTGAGTTTCTAGAGAGGAGAGAGTCCTGGAAGAAAGGTGCCTGTTCTTACGCCAACGTCTCTGATAAAGAGAGTAACAGTGTAAAGAAGCATCTGGAGTTTGTATGAGAAGAATACAAAACGTTTGCTATACCTGTTGCCTAGCCGTGAAAGTTCACAAATTGTTTTCACCTGTTTCTGTAAGGCCACGCTGTGAGGAGAACAGCTGTTACTGTGAGGCTGCAATAATCCCAAGCAACCACACGAGGCAAAGCTGAGTAGAAGCTACCATGACTGTGTAAAGCTGAGTTAAAGCTATTTGATTTCAGTTGTTTTCCTGACCTCCTGATTTCACCTTTATGTTGAAAGTTGCACCTTTACGTTATGCACCTTTGAATTGTAATGCGTTGAAAATATCCCCACAACAAATAAATTTCTTGCAAGCCTTATCACTCGAGTCACAACTACAACTTTCATCCCTAAAGAAAAACTCAAGTGTACTACGAATCCCAGCATTCATAGGGATCAATACCAGGTTTATTCATAAGGGACATTATATAAGGCCACTCCTGCCTGTAAGCTCTAGTGCCCAGGCAGGAGCATCGCAATACAGAATTTAAAAACAGCAATTTTGTAGAGGTTAGAAATTGTTAAATTTGAATCTCAAGGCATAAAGACACAAGGTTGAAATGAAATGTAGTTTACAGGAGTCTGATGTTCTGTAAAGCACTGAATGCACAAGAATGGGCGCCAAGAGAGTGATAATGCTTTCATTAATTCACTCCATCCATTGTTCAGTGCAGTTCATTATTTGAGGACTGTCAGTCTTGGAACTGTAAAATTTCTTTGGCTCCTAGGCAAATATATTTGCACATAAAAGTGTAAAATTTACTTAGGTGAGCTTACTTAATTAAATTGTTTGTGCCTTTTGAAAGACACAAAAGGAAGTGTTTGGATTTGGAGTTTAAATTTAATTGCTTGCCTTTTCCAAGTGTTTTTGCTGGCCTTTTGAAATAAAAGGGGGTCAATTTACAGCCAACACAAGGACTGGCTTAAATTAAATGCTGCCTTGGCATTTAACTTAAAGCAGATACTCAGCACCACAAAACATATAATCAGCATTGCTGAATGTCTAGATAGTGTGAATTTAAGCTTGCTGTTCAGCAAGCAAAACTAAACAAATAGGGGGCATATTCAAAATGCTTTAACCAATCAGCAATCCTCCTGACTGGTTAAACTACAGTCAGTAGGATATTCAGTGGCAGTAAAGCTTAAAGTGCTGCTGAATATCCCCTCCACCCAGTTTGAATGCCCCGATGCTTACTGGCTAGCATCGGGGTGTTCCGGGGGCAGAGCGGGGGTGGCATCCATAACCAGGTAGTGGCGATATTCAGCCATTGGCCAGGTAACCTTAACAGCTAAAATTAGGCCAAAAAAAAACCTGGCCTAACTTTAGCCAGTTTAGCTTTCTAGCCAGTGGCTGAATATTGTTGCTGACCAGATATCTAATTGGCTATCTGGGCAAACCAGAAATTCAATGTCGATGGCTGGATATGACCCCAGCATTGAACGTCCAGGATTAAATTAAAGTGGTGAAGGCCAAACACTTTGGAGGTCATTTTGTGTTGTGTTTAGCGGGGATGTATGTCTGGTTTGGATGTACATCCCCGCTAAATGCCAGGGGTCTCATTCTGAACACAGAGCTCCCCACATGTACAGAGGAGATGTGTGGGGAGCTCTCTATAGGGGAAGGGAGGGGGCATACAGGAGGAGGAGCATGGGCAGGACGGAAGCGGAATCCTGACCTGGATGTACAGGGCCAATTCCGGTTGTGGCCCTGTACTTTCAGGCAGGAAGAGTTAGCCAGGGAATTTATTACACCCTGGAGGTAGAATAAGTCCCCCCCAAAGTGGGTGTCAGGGTGCTGGGACCCCCCAACCCAGCTGAACAGAAGCGGTAGGTTCCCCGCAGCCTGACCCTGGCCCTGGCAGGCCTGATCGGGGGTCAGGCAGTGGGGAAATGAGCAGGGGAGCTGCTTGCTGGCAACTGGGACTCCTTCATAGCATCCTGGTGCCATGACAATGGAACTTCACAGCACTGGGCTCCATGCAGGAGTCCTGGGCAGTTTGTAAGAAAATGGTCTGGATGTACAGAGGCCCAGAATCAGAGCACATCCTGCCCGTCCAAGCCGATTGCATCTGATTCTGCTCCTGTGTGGACGTCTAGCCCCCACGGGATCAGAATCGGGTACAAATCGGGCCCATCCAGATTTTGGGCGTCCGGATGGACCAGATGTGCCCTAATGGGAATTGGGCCCTTTGTGTGCTGCCTGCTGCCGCTGCTGAAAATGCCCCCCCCTCCCCATAACTTATCTGGATAGGAGCTAAATATCACCACTATGCAGATAATTATAACGTTTATCTTCACTCTACCCCAAACTAGGTCCCATTTTATACAGAAAACATCAAGCTGCTCAGTCAGATTTTCAAATAAGGGCTGAAAATCTCTGAATAAGTCTGTTAGGATTCTAACTTTGTGCCCTATTTTCAGCCAAACTTATCTGTCTAAGTTTTTAGCTGAAAATTCATCTTAATTTAGGAACTTAAAAGTTATGGGCCTGATATTCAGCTGTTGCAGCTAGCCATTCTAAAGCAGCTAGCCATCGCTGCTGAAACTAAGAACTGGATATTTAATGCTGGGTCCATATCTGGCCACCGACGCTGAATATCCAGGTTGGCCGGATAGTGCCACAGCTAACCAGGCAGCGGTGATAGCTTTGGTGGCAAAGGTTAGGACAGCCATTATTGTGCCTAACTTTTGCCAATGAGGGATAGATGGCAGCAGAGGCGGCCCAAAGGTGATGTGGGACCATGTATGGAGACTCATTGCGGAGCCTCATTTGCATATCCAGTGGACTTCATTTGCATACATTTATTTTATTTTAAAATGTATATGTTGCCCATCTAAAATTTTAGGTGACTTTCAAAGGAACCCTTCACAAGCCTCTTTTTTCTCCTGGCAATGACTTTGGGACATGTTTACTAAATATTAATATGCGTTAAGTGCCGCTGCGCCAATAGAAATAAATGGGTGTTCCTACATTACTATACTCCAGTGTCATCTGGCAGGCACATTAGGAAGTACTATAAACCCTGCTCATTCAGAACTCATAGCAAACCCGCCATATCATAACAGCACTACCAAGACTCACAAAGCACCACATCTTACCTATCAAACACTGCAAATATTAAACCAATACATCTCCTACTGGGGAAAGAGAACAAGTGAAACTGTGTCACTTAGAAACTACATGAACAGAATACTGCAGCTCGGTTACACATGCAAAACATAGACCGTCACCAAACATAGAACAAGTGATCACAATTTAGAAATATGAAGACAATAATTAAACTGGGAACCCCAGAAGTCAAACTTGGACTGTACAAACACACCGGAGAAATAAAACTATAAATTAATTTCCTCTTGTACTAAACAAAATGCAAAGATCTTAGTGATGCACATTTACCAAAGCTGACAGTTAATAAATTAAAAATAAAATAGTTTTTTTCTCCTGTGCCTTTTGTTGTTTGAACAAACACAGTCCAAGACGTGAGGATAGTGGAAGACAAATTTATTTACTCACAAACCTAGGCAACCCGACACAGGCCGTGTTTCGTAACCTTCGTCAGGGGTTGTAAGGTAAAATTACTATAAACATAGAAACATAATATATTAAAAATGAAGGAACAAACAAATTCATCTAACAATACATAAAAACATAATAAAAACATAATAAAAAATAGTAATAATAATAATAAATAAAATAAATCATATAATATAAAGTATAATAGTGTTGGAACGCTATAAATATAAAATATTGTAAAAAAATATAATAAAATCAAATTAAAACACTGAGTACATATAAACACATCAAATAAGTGTGACAAGCATAAAATTAAAGAGTGGACCTCTATATGTACTAATTATAGTATAATAATAACTTATAAACACATCAAATAAGTGAGACAAGCCTAGAAATAAAGAGTGGACCTCTATATAAACTAATTATAGTATAGTAATAACATTGTAAACATATAAATATACATTAAAAAAGATAATTTAAATAATAAATAATAATAATCATAATAAAATTATATAATAATAATTATCTTAAAACTATACTATCAAAAAATATCTAATTATGTATATATAACCACAAAGAAATAATTAAAAATGAGAGAACGCGCAGCAGGAGCGAACAAACCTAGTTAATCTGATACATATATCTAAATGAGGAGGAGGGTATATCTAAAAACAATTACAAATCATCACAGATTTAAAATCTATATCGTAAAATAATCATAATGGATCAAATAAAAAGAAAATTATAAATATAAAATGAAAATATTACTAAAGACCATTAAAATATATTCAAAATGATCTAAAACTATTATAAAATTATAAAATTGTGTTAATGAAATTAAACTTAATTATACATAAATTAAAATTAAATAAATAAATTAAAATCATGAATTAAATAAACACCATACATTCGTAAAAAATATATGATATTTATAAACAAATAAAATTAAATTAAATAAAATGGACAATTATATGTAAACAGAATCTGCTCCTATTGTAAACCTGTCTAATATACTTAATATATTTAAATAAAATTGCCGATTAAAAATTGTTTCATAAAAAATATATAAATTATAGAATTATTTAAAAAAATATATATATATATAATTTTCTTATATATACTTTAAAAAAGATATATAGATTTTAAATGATTTGAACCTTAAAAAATTACTACTTTAGATGATTTGTAATTCTTTAAAGAATCGTATCTCAAAAACTGTTCCAACCTCTTGGGTATAGAAAGACAGCCTCCGTTCCGCATATACCAATTAGTACTGATGGAAACTCAGAAGCCTATGAACAATAAATTATAAATAAAATAACCGTCTTCTAAAAAAAGGGGAAAAGGGAGGAGAAACGGACTGTAAAATCCAGCAATATATTGTGCATATGCTCGCACGGCCTTCCGAAGGGAAACCAAAAAGAGAAACTCACTTGTCTTGTCTTCAAAAACGCCGGCGCATGCGCCTTCATCCGCTACTCAGGCGGGAAACTGTTATCTCTGAATAAAGGCAAAAATGATCTATTTCTTAAAAGCTTCCAAACAAATCGCCCTTTTTTTTAAAAACTTTAAAACCCCAAGTGAAGAATCGGGAGGGACTCCGTTCTAAAAACCATTGCTTATTTATAATATTATTTTAACTTCTATTCTATCTCTTAAAGAATTAAGAACAGTAGTAGATGACAACTCTGAAATATATTTTTATCAACTTTTATTAAAACCTCAGGGGTGATAAACTTTCTAAAGTGCTGTTATGTGTGCGTTAAAAAGCAAGATATAACCCCTAGAGATAATTTACCGCTTAGAAACTCTTGTTAATCCGAGGTACAAACGATTTTAAAGGACTAATGCAAACCGCTTCAATCTGCAATCGTCTAGGCTGCAAATGTCTCTGCACATGCGCTATAAATACTATTTATCTATAGAAGGGGAGGAGCATAGTAGGGTCACATTGTTCCAAATTCTATCATCTATGGATATACCTTCCTTACTTATCTATAGGGAGCTTTTACTATCAAAATTCATCTCTAGATGAGTAAAATGTTAAAAAACCATCTATGTTACTTCTGTAAATTTCAATTAAAAGAAACCAATTGGGAATTGAAGGGAGAACCTCAAATTAATTAACCAATAGATAATAACTTAATAGATTAAAAGTTAATAATACATATTAAAATATTGTACAATATATATATAAAAAATACAATACACCTATAATTAAAAAATATATTATATTTCTTATACACATATATACACATAAAAAATATATAAATATATAAATATTATATATATAAAAAAAATATATATAAAAAAATATTTTTAAAAAATATTTTATAATAAATAAAAAAAATAATAATAATATAATGTATCCACAAAAACCAGAAAAACTAAAATAAAATAAATTATTAAATACTTTTACAAAAAAACAGAAAAATCTCGTTCCATATTCAAACCATGTGGAGCAAGGTTTGAATATGGAACGAGATTTTTCTGTTTTTTTGTAAAAGTATTTAATAATTTATTTTATTTTAGTTTTTCTGGTTTTTGTGGATACATTATATTATTATTATTATTTTTACTTATTATAAAATATTTTTTAAAAATAATTTTTTTATATATATATTTTTTATATATATATTTATATATTTATATATTTTTTATGTGTATATATGTGTATAAGAAATATAATATATTTTTTAATTATAGGTGTATTATATTTTTTATATATATATTGTACAATATTTTAATGTGTATTATTAATTTTTAATCTATTAAGTTATTATCTATTGGTTAATTAATTTGAGGTTCTCCCTTCAATTCCCAATTGGTTTCTTTTAATTGAAATTTACAGAAGTAACATAGATGGTTTTTTAACATTTTACTCATCTAGAGATGAATTTTGATAGTAAAAGCTCCCTATAGATAAGTAAGGAAGGTATATCCATAGATGATAGAATTTGGAACAATGTGACCCTACTATGCTCCTCCCCTTCTATAGATAAATAGTATTTATAGCGCATGTGCAGAGACATTTGCAGCCTAGACGATTGCAGATTGAAGCGGTTTGCATTAGTCCTTTAAAATCGTTTGTACCTCGGATTAACAAGAGTTTCTAAGCGGTAAATTATCTCTAGGGGTTATATCTTGCTTTTTAACGCACACATAACAGCACTTTAGAAAGTTTATCACCCCTGAGGTTTTAATAAAAGTTGATAAAAATATATTTCAGAGTTGTCATCTACTACTGTTCTTAATTCTTTAAGAGATAGAATAGAAGTTAAAATAATATTATAAATAAGCGATGGTTTTTAGAACGGAGTCCCTCCCGATTCTTCACTTGGGGTTTTAAAGTTTTTAAAAAAAAGGGCGATTTGTTTGGAAGCTTTTAAGAAATAGATCATTTTTGCCTTTATTCAGAGATAACAGTTTCCCGCCCGAGTAGCGGATGAAGGCGCATGCGCCGGCGTTTTTCAAGACAAGACAAGTGAGTTTCTCTTTTTGGTTTCCCTTCGGAAGGCCGTGCGAGCATATGCACAATATATTGCTTGATTTTACAGTCTGTTTCTCCTCCCTTTTTCCCCTTTTTTTAGAAGACGGTTATTTTATTGTTCATAGGCTTCTGAGTTTCCATCAGTACTAAATGGTATACGCGGAACGGAGGCTGTCTTTCTATACCCAAGAGGTTGGAACAGTTTTTGAGATACGATTCTTTAAAGAATTACAAATCATCTAAAGTAGTAATTTTTTAAGGTTCAAATCATTTAAAATCTATATATCTTTTTTAAAGTATATATAAGAAAATTATATATATATATATTTTTAAATAATTCTATAATTTATATATTTTTTATGAAACAATTTTTAATCGGCAATTTTATTTAAATATATTAAGTATATTAGACAGGTTTACAATAGGAGCAGATTCTGTTTACATATAATTGTCCATTTTATTTAATTTAATTTTATTTGTTTATAAATATCATATATTTTTTACGAATGTATGGTGTTTATTTAATTCATGATTTTAATTTATTTATTTAATTTTAATTTATGTATAATTAAGTTTAATTTCATTAACACAATTTTATAATTTTATAATAGTTTTAGATCATTTTGAATATATTTTAATGGTCTTTAGTAATATTTTCATTTTATATTTATAATTTTCTTTTTATTTGATCCATTATGATTATTTTACGATATAGATTTTAAATCTGTGATGATTTGTAATTGTTTTTAGATATACCCTCCTCCTCATTTAGATATATGTATCAGATTAACTAGGTTTGTTCGCTCCTGCTGCGCGTTCTCTCATTTTTAATTATTTCTTTGTGGTTATATATACATAATTAGATATTTTTTGATAGTATAGTTTTAAGATAATTATTATTATATAATTTATTATGATTATGATTATTTATTATTTAAATTATCTTTTTTAATGTATATTTATATGTTTACAATGTTATTACTATACTATAATTAGTTTATATAGAGGTCCACTCTTTATTTCTAGGCTTGTCTCACTTATTTGATGTGTTCATAAGTTATTATTATGCTATAATTAGTACATATAGAGGTCCACTCTTTAATTTTATGCTTGTCACACTTATTTGATGTGTTTATATGTACTCAGTGTTTTAATTTGATTTTATTATATTTTTTTACAATATTTTATATTTATAGCGTTCCAACACTATTATACTTTATATTATATGATTTATTTTATTTATTATTATTATTATTATTACTATTTTTTATTATGTTTTTATTATGTTTTTATGTATTGTTAGATGAATTTGTTTGTTCCTTCATTTTTAATATATTATGTTTCTATGTTTATAGTAATTTTACCTTACAACCCCTGACGAAGGTTACGAAACACGGCCTGTGTCGGGTTGCCTAGGTTTGTGAGTAAATAAATTTGTCTTCCACTATCCTCACGTCTTGGACTGTGTTTGTACTATCAACGTGAGTACTGCCTACTTCTTGGACAGTCTATCTACCTTTTGTTGTTTGGGCATTTTATTTTTCAGTTGCAATTGCCCCAGTCACTTTCTTCTGGTTTCTTCATGTCTTCTGTTAACTCTCCATTATAAGAACATAAGATCATAAGATATGCCATACTGGGTCAGACCAAGGTCCATCAAGCCCAGTATCCTGTTTCCAACAGTGACCAATCTAGGTCATAAGTACTGTCATGAAGAAGACCCTTCTGAGCCTATGGAGGTAGGGCAAGATGAGGATTTGCTTTCAGAAACTGACAGGCAGTCTGAGCACATGGCTCAGTGTTTGCAAAGAAGAAGTAAACAAAGAGAGTCATGAGCTGGAGCAACATGCCCCTGCAGTGACGTATTCCCTAGCTCAGGAGGTAATGAGCTTCACCTGTTTCAGGGCAGGGCACAGCTAAGCCCTGAGAGTTACAATGATAAAAAGTGGTCATTAGCTTGGACCAAGCAGAAGGAGAACCGGGAGCAGAACCGAAGGGAGGACGAGAAAGGAAGCCAGCAAAGGAGCACGCTGACTAGAAGGAGTCAAGGAGGAGTGAGAACCAAGGGAGCCATATTCCTGAGGCCAGAAGGAAGCAACCCAGGACAGGGGTTGTCTGGTAAAGGCAGGAGAGAGAAGGATCTTCCTGAGAGGCAGGCTTGGCAAAGCTCACACGCTCCTAAGAGAGAGACATGCTGGCAGGAGAATACCGGTACATCTGAGGGGAAAGTTAATAGGCTGAGAGGCAAGCAAACACCAGCTGTGTTTGAGAACCAGTCTAACCCTGCAGAGTGGAGAGTTCCTCCCCTTTCAAAGCCAAAAGGTAGGCTTAACACTTCATATAAGTTTGAACCTAGCTATAAAGCAGTTCCCTATAGTTACCAGAAAGTAGCAAACTCCCTGGACAAAAACTACAGCATATATGGTAGTTTACAATCCTGCTCAGGAGAGTGTTACAGAGAGAAACCATGTGAGGTCAGAGAAACTGTTTGTTTCAAAGATCAGGATAGCAGTTTACTGACACACCCTGCTATTCCTGATGCTGAGGAAATGCAGATAGACTCTGACCATAATGAAATAGTGGATGATCGGATGGACTGTACATTATCTTTGGCTGACCATGTGAATTCTCTATGCTGAACAGTGTCTGTGAGAGACGGTAAAAGCAGCAGAAGAAAAGGGAACATTTTCTTTGCTAATTGAAGCTGTTGTGATTTGTTTTGTATCAAGCACTGCATATTTAAAGCCTGAAGCTGACAAGGTTAACTTACCTGAGTTCATGTATAATTTCCTCAAGCCAATTGTATGGCAATGTTTTGTCCTGAGTTATTCACTTGCATTTAATTCGCCGGGAAGGAGAAAATAAATTCTTGTCATTGCCTGAAACCACTCGACTGCAACTCATCTGTGCTCAAAGGGTAAAGGGACTTACATTCCCAGAAGGCCTTGCAAAGTTAAAGCAAGCCCAAGCTCTCTGAGGCAGGAACACCACAGGCAGACCAAGTCTCAGCGCCCTAGGCGTTGGGCTGGCCACCGTGAGGGTGACAAGTGGCGTAGTTGGCAGGATTTTTTTCGCTTGGAATACAAAAAGGACATCCCAACTGAGGGAAAAGAAAAGAAGAACTTCAGGATACAGCAGAAAGTTTTGCCATGGCTGGAAAATACAAGGGGAATGAGAAATCTGCTAAGCTGCTGGAGGGAAGTGGTGGAGATTTCGCTGGCAAATCGTGCCAGGAGGACCAGGACCCAGGAGGATAGACTCCTTTCTCAAAGTCTGAGTCTACACCATGCGAAGGTAATGGGTAACTGGGCATGAGTGTAAAAGGATTCCAGTGAGAAAGGGAGTTTGTTCTGCAGAAAGCTAGTGAGGTTTTAAAAAGAAAATTTGGTGCCGCACTTGGTGGGCTTTTCTTTTGCTTTCTTTGCAGGGACAATAATCCTCAGAATGGATCCTCAAGAGGTGTTGCGCTGGATGTCCAGTCAATTTGAAAGGCAGATGGAACTGGCTCACCGCACACAGGAACAGACAGCTGCGGCTATACAGGCCCAGCAGAAGCCTCTTGTAGAGCTGATGGAATCTTTACTGACAAAGCAAAAGGCTGCTGAAGATGCCAGTCTTACGTTTTCTACAGTGGTAGGACCGCAAGGCTGCGGAGCCTTAACGTTTGGCCAGTTAAACACCAATGACAATTTGGATGACTTTATTGAGGCTTTTGAAAGGGTGACAGTAGCAGTAAAATGGCCACCTGAGCAATGGGCAATGAGGTTTGCCATGTCCCTAACAGGAGAGGCTTTGTCTGCATACAAAACCATGCCCGCTGCTCTCGCGTCCACCTATGAGGAAGTTAAAAAAGCAGTGAGAGACAGATTAGGTCTGACTCCAATGTATTATAGGAGGATGTTTAGAGAGTCTAGATTTAAGTCTAATGAGACGCCAAAGGCATTATATCAGAGGATCAAAACCTTGGCCTGGAAATGGCTTGTTCCATAGGGGAAAACCCTGGACTCTGTGATAGACACAGTCATTCTGGAACAATTCATGGATGCAGTACCTCCGGAGGTAAAATCTTTCATAATCTGACAAAGTTGCCAGACCACTGCAGAGGCAGCTGTCCTTACAGAGCGTTACTTTGAAGCGGAGTTGGCGAGCAGGCCAACAGGAGGCGCTCTGAAGTTGGCTGGAACAAGCAACTTTGCGCGATTAGAAAGAAGCAAAAAAGCAAATGTGACAAATGTAGATACTGTTTTACCTGTGACAAAGGGAAAGTGTTACAATTGTGGGAAGATAGGACATTTCCAGAAGAGTTGTACAGTGCGGACAGCACTAATGTCTGGAAAAGGGAAACCGGTGCAAGAAGGCTTCCGGTTGGATGTAGAAGTCCAAGGCATTATGGCTAAGGCACTGCTTGACTCAGGTGCTGACCAGAGCATGGTCTCTGAAAAGCTCTGGCAGGCCGTGGAAGCTCATGGTAGGTCAGCACCGAGTCAAGCAGAGGGCCGTGTTAAGATACGTTGTGTGCATGGTGCTTCATCCTATTATCCACTGTATAGGCTCTCCATAAAAGGGTTGGGGACCCAAAAAGAGGTTTTGGTGGCTGTTGTTCCACGGCTTCCCTACGATATTGTGTTGGGGAGGGACTGGCCCCCATTTTGCAGAGGGGTGGAGAAGGGCTTACATATGAAAACAAGCGGAGACTCCACTAGGCCCCAGGTAGAAACCTCAAGAGCAGGGAACGAACCCTCCTAGAGTGAAGATAAGCTTCCTGCCTGTAAGAAAATGATTAAGGCCCCTTACAAGGAGGTTAAGAGTGGGATAGCCCCACAGAGTGCTCCAGGGATAGAGGCCCAAGCAACAGCCATTCCCAGTCCCTTATTCGGAAAGCCCCGAAACACTATCTCAAGGTCAAAGACACAGGTTGGAGATAAGTCTCCAATTAAACAGAAATTCGTTTTGCAATACTGCAAAGTGTCAGCAAAGGCAAAGAGCCCGCAGAGAGCGTCATCTGAAGCTGCTGGCTATGACTTATTCAGTGCCAAAGAGAATATAGTCCCTAAAGGAGGGAAAGCACTGATAGACACAGGGTTAAAGATGCAAATACCTATGGGCTGTTAGGGCCGCATAGCGCCACACTTAGGGTTGGCTGCAAAGTTCTTTATTGATGTCGGCGCAGGAGTCATAGACCCTGACTACTGAGGAGTAGTTAAAGTCCTACTTTTTAACTTTGGGAGTGAAGATTTTAAAGTAAGGGTGGGTGACAGGGTCACACAACTTATTTGTGAGCGGGTGAGTTTCCCTTCAGTGGAGGAAGTGCCTTCCCTGACCCCCACGGATCGTGGAACAGGGGGATTTGGGTCCACTGGGCTGGACAAGGTGAAGGGCTTGACAGCTATGGCCGAAGAGAAGATGGAGGAAGACCTAGGTCCCCAGCTGGCCGACTGTAAGGAAAACCCGGAGCCCAGAATAGGGGCGGAACTATTGTGGCAACAGAAACAGGAGTTGGGTAAGATGCTAGCCAAATTTGCAGATGTTTTAACACCCGTGCCAGGGGAAACTAATCTGGTGGCACACGAGATTGTTACCACGCCAGGAAAAGTGATTAGGCAACGGCCTTATCGGTTGCCTGAGGCAAAGAAGAAAGAGGTCATCGCCCAAGTACGAGAGATGCTCAGCATGGGCTTAATAGAAGAATTGAAAAGCCCATGGTCGAGTCCAATCGTCCTCGTGCCGAAGCCAGACGGGTCTCTTCGCTTCTGTATAGACTTCCGGCAAGTAAATAGTATTTCTCAATTCGACGCCTACCCTATGCCCTGAATTGAAGAGCTGCTTGACCGGCTGGGCCAGGCCCGATATCTGACCATGCTTGATTTAACAAAGGGCTACTGGCAGATACCATTGACCCGCGAGTCAAAACCGAAGACCGCCTTCTGTACACCCGTAGGATTATTTCAATTCCGCCGGATGCCATTTGGCCTGCATGGAGCTGCTGCAACGTGCCAAAGGCTGGTGGACCAAGTTTTGAGGCCCCATCAGGAGTACGCACTGGCATTTATGGATGATGTCATTGTCCACAGTACCAACTGGGCTCAACACCTACCCAGGGTAGAAGCGGTCCTGAAAGCCATGTGATGGGCAGGGTTAACTTTAAACCCCGGAAAATGTTTATTCACGGGCGAAGAAGTAAAATACCTTGGCCACATGGTGGGGAGAGGGATGGTCAAGCCCCTATCAAGCAAAATAGACAGCGTGAAAAACTTTCCCCAGCCGATGAATAAGAAACAATTGTGAAGTTTCTTGGGCCTGATCGGCTATTATCGGAGGTTTATCCCACGCTTTGCCGAGGAGAGCGCGATTTTTACCGAGATGTTAAGGAAAAATGCGCCAAACAATCTCAAATGGACCCCAGAAGCTGAAGAAGTATTTACCGTACTGAAGGGGAAGCTCTGTAAAGCCCCTGTACTACGAGGGGTAGACTTTGGGTTACCCTTCATTGTGCAAACCGATGCCTCGGAGACTGGATTGGGGCGGTTTTGTCTCAGGAGTTTGAGGGGGTGGAGCACCCCATCACGTATCTTAGCAGAAAATTGTCGAAGGCAGAAAGAAATTATTCGACGATAGAGAAAGAATGCCTCGCGATTAGGTGGGCAGTGGAGGCCCTGAGGTTTTACCTCACCGGGCACAAGTTCTTGCTGGTAACAGATCACGCACCCTTAAAGTGGCTAAGTCAGATGAGAAACAATAATGCTCGACTAACTCGATGGCATTTAGCACTGCAGGCCTTTGACTTCGTGGTACAACATCGGGCAGGAAGGCTGCATAGCAACGCTGACGCATTGTCACGGATTACGAGCTGTCCGAGTAGTAGCTCGTCAGCCCGTAATATCTTAAGGGGGCGATCTGTCATGAAGAAGACCCTTCTGAGCCTATGGAGGTAGGGCAAGATGAGGATTTGCTTTCAGAAACTGACAGGCAGTCTGAGCACATGGCTCAGTGTTTGCAAAGAAGAAGTAAACAAAGAGAGTCACGAGCTGGAGAGACACGCCCCTGCAGTGACGTATTCCCTAGCTCAGGAGGTAATGAGCTTCACCTGTTTCAGACACCAAGACAAAGCAGCACACTGCCACGCAGGCAAACAGCAACAGTACAAAAACGTAGGCAGGTGTGAACTCTCACCAAAGCTTTATTAATCCAAATATGTAAAGGGAGACCTGACCCGACACAGGCCGTGTTTCGATAATCTTCTTCAGGGGTTGGCTTACCTCATACTAAAAACACATTATAAATAAATTAAGACACAAACATAAAAGTATAAATAAACTAAATGCATAATTATAAAACTGTAAGAACACGATAATAAAAAAGTAATATATATAATATGTATAAGAAACAAAAACTGCTGTTCATCAACTCATAAGCGAAATCATATATCAATATGTATCTCACTAGGACATTTAAAAGTCTCAACATATAAAACATGAAAACTATTAAATGCTAAATCAAAGCTCCCTTTCAAAACACAAATAAAATAACATTGTATATGTAAAACATTAGTGACGAACAGATATTAAACAAAAACTAATAAATAGGTAAAAACAATAAATACCTAAAAAACATGTAATACTTAAAAACATGTTGTTAGTGCCACTATCACCACATAAATGAAAACAATAATATAAATAAACGTGTCAGTTCAGCAAGGAGAAAAACAAAAAGGAGAAAAACAAAAGAGATGGAGGACCAGGAGCAGGAGTGAAAAATTACCTTAAAAACGTAATAGGGATATGTCACTAAGATTAATTTGTTGCATTGAAAGTAAACAACCTTTTGTAACTGCAAATTAAATGAAGAGAAGAGAATTATGTATTGAAAGACTAATTACATTCAAAGATTTCATCAATTGGTTCAAGCTTTGTGAAAGTGTTATTAGTTAAAAACATACCAGGCCGTCATGATATGTAAAGATAAACTTTGGGGCGTGATATCATTTGAAAAGATAAAAATGCCATCTGTATACGGAATGTAAATTATGATTTATTACTTTTAGCGTATGCAATGCAATATAAGTTTATACAAATATATAGGGGCCACAACCATGTAAGGATCACTCTATTTTGGGTACAGACTAAGTAATCAGCATGCTTATAAATGCAGCAGCAACGTCTGTTCTTATAATGTAATTCTCTCTATAACCCAAAAACCACCGCACAGGCCATCATCTTAACTGTGTGCAAATCTTTTTCCAATGAAGTGGAACAAGCAAAATACTTAAAATTACGGCATACAACTATGTTGTGCCATACAGTTTGCCAAACAAATGGAGTGGCCTCTTATATAAAAAACGTTTTCACCAGGTATAAAACCATCCTTCACCAAGTAAACAACTGAAGAATAAACACCCTAGACGCTACCGTGTATCCCTGTAGGATCTACCGTCAAATATTATAACCACCTTAAATGGTAGAATCAGCGTCTTAATAATTATGAAACGGTTACATGAATATAAACCTAAGACTACCTATTAATTTATAAATGCCTCGCAATTCAAAAGCACTTACATTCGTGAACCGCCAATACTTCTGGGCAAAGCGGCAGCATCGAAATGTCAGCGGCAACTCGCCGAATTAAAAAAGATGCCAGCGCATGCGTGTAGGTCTCGGAACGACGCGGACGATCCCGCCAAAATTAAAATGTTTGTGTATACAATAAAACGGTGTTAAAAATTAACAATCAATCCATCCTTTATCATTAATGCCATTATCATAAAAAAACGGAGACCAGGCATTAGCTGAGACCAACACATCTAAAAAACAAATGAATAGGAACGCTGCGGACTGGAATGAAAACTTATCTTTTTTAATTCGGCGAGTTGCCGCTGACATTTTGATGCTGCCGCTTTGCCCAGAAGTATTGGCAGTTCACGAATGTAAGTGCTTTTGAATTGCGAGTCATTTATAAATTAATAGAGTGATCCTTACATGGTTGTGGCCCCTATATATTTGTATAAAATTATATTGCATTGCATACGCTAAAAGTAATAAATCATAATTTACATTCCGTATACAGATGGCATTTTTATCTTTTCAAATGATATCACGCCCCAAAGTTTATCTTTACATATCATGACGGCCTGTTAAGTTTTTAACTAATAACACTTTCAAAGCTTGAACCAATTGATGAAATCTTTGAATGTAATTAGTCTTTCAATACATAATTCTCTTCTCTTCATTTAATTTGCAGTTACAGAAGGTTGTTTACTTTCAATGCAACAAATTAATCTTAGTGACGTATCCCTATTACGTTTTTAATGTAATTTTTCACTCCTGCTCCTGGTCCTCCATCTCTTTTGTTTTTCTCCTTTTTGTTTTTCTCCTTCCTGAACTGACACGTTTATTTATATTACTGTTTTCATTTATGTGGTGATAGTGGCACTAACAACATGTTTTTTAAGTATTACATGTTTTCTAGGTATTTATTGTTTTTACCTATTTATTAGTTTTTGTTTAATATCTGTTCGTCACTAATGTTTTACATATACAATATGTTATTTTATTTGTGTTTTGAAAGGGAGCTTTGATTTAGCATTTAATAGTTTTCATGTTTTATATGTTGAGACTTTTAAATGTCCTAGTGAGATACATATTGATATATGATTTCGCTTATGAGTTGATGAACAGCAGTTTTTGTTTCTTATACATATTATATATATTACTTTTTTATTATCGTGTTCTTACAGTTTTATAATTATGCATTTAGTTTATTTATACTTTTATGTTTGTGTCTTAATTTATTTATAATGTGTTTTTAGTATGAGGTGAACCAACCCCTGAAGAAGATTATCGAAACACGGCCTGTGTCGGGTCAGGTCTCCCTTTACATATTTGGATTAATAAAGCTTTGGTGAGAGTTCACACCTGGCTTCACCTGTTTCAGGGCAGGGCACAGCTAAGCCCTGAGAGTTACAATGATAAAAAGTGGTCATTAGCTTGGACCAAGCAGAAGGAGAACCGGGAGCAGAACCGAAGGGAGGACGAGAAAGGAAGCCAGCAAAGGAGCACGCTGACTAGAAGGAGTCAAGGAGGAGTGAGAACCAAGGGAGCCATATTCCTGAGGCCAGAAGGAAGCAACCCAGGACAGGGGTTGTCTGGTAAAGGCAGGAGAGAGAAGAATCTTCCTGAGAGGCAGGCTTGGCAAAGCTCACACGCTCCTAAGAGAGAGACATGCTGGCAGGAGAATACATCTGAGGGGAAAGTTAATAGGCTGAGAGGCAAGCAAACACCAGCTGTGTTTGAGAACCAGTCTAACCCTGCAGAGTGGAGAGTTCCTTCCCTTTCAAAGCCAAAAGGTAGGCTTAACAATTCATATAAGTTTGAACCTAGCTATAAAGCAGTTCCCTATAGTTACCAGAAAGTAGCAAACTCCCTGGACAAAAACTACAGCATATATGGTAGTTTACAACCCTGCTCAGGAGAGTGTTACAGAGAGAAACCACGTGAGGTCAGAGAAAACGTTTGTTTCAAAGATCAGGATAGCAGTTTACTGACACACCCTGCTATTCCTGATGCTGAGGAAATGCAGATAGACTCTGACCATAATGAAATGTGGATGATCGGATGGACTGTACATTATCTTTGGCTGACCATGTGAATTCTCTATGCTGAACAGTGTCTGTGAGAGACGGTAAAAGCAGCAGAAGAAAAGGGAACATTTTCTTTGCTAATTGAAGCTGTTGTGATTTGTTTTGTATCAAGCACTGCATGTTTAAAGCCTGAAGCTGACAAGGCTAACTTACCTGAGTTCATGTATAATTTCCTCAAGCCAATTGTATGGCAATGTTTTGTCCTGAGTTATTCACTTGCATTTAATCTGCTGGGAAGGGGAAAATAAATTCTTGTCATTGCCTGAAACCACTCGACTGCAACTCATCTGTGCTCAAAGGGTAAAGGGACTTACATTCCCAGAAGGCCTTGCAAAGTTAAAGCAAGCCCAAGCTCTCTGAGGCAGGAACACCACAGGCAGACCAAGTCTCAGCGCCCTAGGCATTGGGCTGGCCACCGTGAGGGTGACAATACCTAACAGTATTCCCAAAAGACACAGGTTCCTTAATGCTTGTATTTGGTCAAGCAGTGATATCCCGGGTCCCTTTTAATAATGGTTTATGGACCTTTCCTCCAGGAATTTGTCCAAACCTTTTTTAAACCCAGCTACACTAACAGTTTTTACTACATCCTCCAGTAACAAATTCCAGTTTGATTACATGTTGAATGAAAAATATTTTTTTTTATTAGTCTTAAATAGGTTACCCTGTAGCTTCATTGTATGTCCCCTAGTCTTTCTATATTCTGATGACGTAAACAATCGATCTACATTTAACCGTTCCACTCCATTCATTAATTTATAGACCTCTATCATATCTCCCCTCAGCCATCTCTTTTCCAGGTTGAAGAGCCCTAACCTTTTTAGCTTTTCTTCATAGGGTTATCCTTCCATCCCCTTTACCATTTTGGTGGCTTTTCTCTGTACCTTTTCTAATAACGCTATATCCTTTTTTAAGATACGGCGACCAAAATTGCACACAATATTCAAGGTGCAGTCTCACCATGGAACGATACAGAGGCATTATAATATCCTTTGTTTTATTTCCATTCCTTTCCTTATGATACCTAGCATTCTATTTGCTCTCTTGGCCGCCACTGCACACTGAACGGAGGGTTTTAACATGTTATCCACAATGAAGCCTAAATCTTTTTCCTGGGTGGTGGTTCCTAATGTGGAGCCTTGCATCGTGTGTAACCATAGTTTGGGTTGTTCTTTCCTAGATGCATAACTTTTGCACTTGTCCACATTAAATTTCATCTGCCATTTTGATGCCCAGTCTTCCAATTTATCAAGATCCTCTTGCAATTTTCCACAATCCTCATGGGTTTTAAAAACTTTAAATAGTTTTGTGCCATCTGCAAATTTGATAACCTCACTTGTTAACCTCATATGGCTTTAGACAAGGAAGATCTTGTCTTACTAATCTGTTATGTTTTTTTGAAGGTGTGAATAAACAGGTAGACAAAGGTGAGTGGGTTGATATAGTGTATCTGGACTTTCAGAAAACCTTTGACAATCAGAGACTTTTGGCAAAACTAAAAAGTCATGGGATAGGAGGCAGTGTACTATTGTGGATCAGGAAATGGTTAAAAGATAGAAAGCAGAGGGTAGGGCTAAATGGCCAATTTTCCCAATGGAGAAAGGTGAATAGTGGTGTACCCCAGGGATCTGTGCTGAGTCTGCTGCTTTTTGACATATTCATAAATGACCTGGAAAAGGGAATAACGAGTGAGGTTATCGAATTTGCAGATGACACAAAACTATTTAAAGTTGTTAAAACCCAAGAGGATTGTGGAAAATTACAAGAGGATCTTGATAAATTGGAAGATTGGGCATCCAAATGGCAGATGAAATTGAATGTGGATAAGTGCAAAGTTATGCAACTAGGAAAGAACAACTGAAACTATGGTTACATGATGCAAGGTTCCACATTGGAAACCACTACTTAGAAAAAAGATTAAGGCGTCATCGTAGATAACATGTTGAAACCCTTCACCTAGTGTTCAGCAGCGGCAAAGAGAGCAAATAAAATGCTAGGTATCATAAGGAAAGGAATGGAAAATAAAACAAAAGATATTATAATGCCTCTGTATCATTCCATGATGCGACCGCACCTTGAATATTGTGTGCAGTTCTGGTCACCATATCTTAAAAAGGATATAGCGTTATTAGAAAAGATTCAGAGAAGAGCCACCAAAATGGTAAAGGGGATGGAAGGATACTCCTATGAAGGGAGACTAAAAAGGTTAGGGCTCTTCAACCTGGAAAAGAGGCGGCTGAGGGGAGATATGATAGAGGTCTATAAATTAATGAATGGAGTTGAGTGGAATGGGTAAACGTAGATCAATTGTTTAAGTCATCAGAATATAAAAAGATTAGGGGACATGCAATGAAGCTACAGGATAACCTATTTAAGACTAATAAGAGAAAATATTTTTTCACTCAATGTGTAATCAAACTCTGGAATTTGTTACTGGAGGATGTAGTAAAAGCTGTTAGTGTAACTGGGTTTAAAAAAGGTTTGGAGTTCCTGGAGGAAAGGTCCATAAACTATAATTAAAAAGGGATCCAGGATATCAATGCTTGACCCAATGCAAGCATTGTGGAACCTGTCTTTTGGGGAAACTGCTAGGTACGTATGACCTAGATTGGCCACAGTTGGAAACAGGATACTAGGCTTGATGGACCTTGGTCTGACCCAGTATGGCATATCTTATATTCTTATGTTCAATATCCTTAGCCCTTCGAGCTTTTTGCCACTGCCTATTATGCAAACCAGTGTTGATCCAAACGGACAACCAGATGACGATGTTCTTTGTGAACAAGCAGGGGGGCACGGGGTCTTGTGCCCTCTTCCATGAGGTGATGGCCTACTGCTCCTTTGCAGTCCTGCAGGGCATGCTCCTGCGTGCAGTATATCTGCCAGGACAGGGCAACTCGCTGGCTGACAGATTGAGCAAGGTCCTCCAGCCCGCACGAATGGCGGCTGGGTCCCACAGTGGCCAACTGGCTCTTTCAGCTCTGGGGGGAACCCTGGCTAGATCTGTTCGCCAGTCTGGACAACTACCAGTTGCCCCGCTTTTGCTCCAGGCAAACCCACCCCTCCAGGGTGGCAGCAGACGCTTTTCTCATCTCGTGGTTGAAAGATCTCATGTATGCCTTCCCTCCCACACTGCTAGTTGCCAAAACATTATTCAGGACCCTCCGAGACCAGGCCTCCCTCATCCTGATAGCCCTTCAAACTCTCCAGGGCCCCTGTCCCAGGCGGGGGACTCTCTCTTGCACCCCAATCTGAGGTCCCTGTTGCTGACAGCATGGCGGCTGAAAGGATGACCCTGGCTCCTTTCAACCTCTCGGGTGAAGTGGAGGAGATCCTGTTGGCCTATCGCAAGAGTTCCACTAGGAAAGCGTACGCCTTCAAATGGCACAGATTCTCAATTTCGTGCACGGAGCACAGGACTGACCCATTCTCCTGCCCGGTGCAGCTGGTACTGCAGTACCCTCTCCACCTCTCACAATCCGGGCTTAAATCAAACTCCATCAGAGTGCACCTCAGTGCCCTTGCGACGCACCACACCCTGTGGATGGTAACCCTTCTCAGTCCAGTCGCTGGTAGTCTGTCCTGAGGGGACTTCTCTTATCGAAACCCTCGGTTCGCCCTCCGGCAAACGAGTGGGACCTTAATGTTGTATTGCCGCATCTCACTCGCCCACCTTTGGAGTCCTTGGTTACTTGCAACCTGTGATACCTCTCGTGGAAAGTGATGTTCCTGGTCGCGCTTACCTCCACTTACAGGGTTAGCGAGCTCCAAGCCCTGGTAGCGGAGTTGCTGTATACCCGGTTCTACAAGAACAGGGTGGTGCTCCTCACACACCCTAAATTCCTTCCAAAGGTGGTGTCGCCCTTCTACTTCAATCAGGAGATCGTGCTACCCACCTTCTTCCCAAGACCTCACACCAGTAGGGTGAAGGCTGTCCTCCACACCCTGGACTGTAAGAGGACCCTGTCCTTCTACATTCAACGTACCCAAGGCCACCATAAGGCTTCTCATCTTTTTTTGTCTCGTATGATCGCAGTAGGCTGGGGGAGGCAGTGACCAAACGTACTATGTCTACCTGGGTGGCGGACTGTATCGCTCTCGCGTACAAGCAGAGGGGGCTTCCGCTGGAAGGCCGGGTCATGGCTCACCATGTCAGGGCCATGGCGGCCTCTGTGGCAAATCTGCATTCCGTCCCAATGCTGGACATTTGCTGGGCTGCCACCTGGTCTTCAGTTCATTCCTTTGCAGCCCATTACTGCTTGGAGAAGGAATCCTGACAGGACAGTGCCTTCGGCCAGGCTGTACTCCGTAATCTTTTTGGGGTCTAGGCAACTCTTACCCTCTGACCCTTCTGTGTTCAGGCTACCGGAGTGCTGGTTTCCCTTGGACATACGGGTCCTACTGTAGTCCATATCTGCGGACTCAATTGCTGCTGCTCACGACTCCTGTTGAGGGTGACCGTGATTTTTCTCGGTGGGCTTTCAGTAGACTGTAGCTGGGGAGTCCCATACGTGAGGACTGACTTCCTGTGTGTTCCCAGAGAAAGCGTAGATACTCAACTGTAACAGGTGTTCTCTGGGGACAGCAGGAATCAGTCCTCACAACCCTCCGTCCTCCCTTTGGAGTTGCTTCTTTACCATATTTTATTTTTGCTGTCTTTTAGCTATGTCATCTGACTTAGCAAGATGGCACCCTTGGGCGCGAGGGGGACCATGCATGCATAGTGGCATTTCCCAAAGGAAAGCTGGGGGGATGCTTCCCCGAGGGCTCCGTTGGTGCTGCCGTCACCCATATGTAAGGACTGATTCCTGCTGTCCCCGGAGAACACCTGTTACAGGTAAGTAACTACGCTTTCCTGGCAAAAAATAAAACATTCCCACATTCCCATGAAGTGGGATAGAGCAATGTGAAGTCAGCCACAGTCTTTTATGCTCCCCATACCAGACCTATCTGATCATCTGACCCACAATACTTTTGGAGCCCCCCAAAAGGGACAATAGTACTATGCAAAGAATAGGTTAACAAGTAAGACCCCACCAATTGTGATTCAGTAGACATGCCATAGCAGATAGCATACATTATATAATCAAAGGTTCGATATTCCTAACCCTCCATCCTTCAATGTCCCCTGAAGAGCCTTTAACTTAACCCTTGGTTTGCATCCCTTCCATAAGAATTTAATCAACGTTTCCCACTTAGCAATATCTCCTCTAGAAAACACCATTGGAAGACTTTGGAGCACATGCATCCACTTTGATAGTACCATTATGTTAAGGAGCTAAACATAGCCCTTTAACGACAAAGGCAAGTCCTTCCTCTTAAGTGATGCCTCTCTATCCCTCAGCAAAGGCCCTATATTTAAATTAGTTAGTTCCTTCAAATTTTGGAGCAGTTTTAAGCCTAAATACCTCAAATAAGTTTGTACATTAGATCTATTATATTCAGTAGTCCTATTCTTCCAATATAGATCTGTCATCAATAATTTGGACAAAGGACAAAGCGGTATATAAATCCTTTTAAATAAATAAAATAAAATAAAATTTCATTATCCATGGACTGTGTGACATTTTGGATTGGGCAAGGATAACTATTACAAAAGTCTGTTAATATTTCCTACCTTAAAATCTCCAAGCAAATGGCTATTTTGTGGGAGCACACTATAACCTCTCATCTTTCTGTGATTACTGCAGGAAACTGTATGATCCGTGTGTTCAATGAAGAGAGGATGCTAAATGTGGGGGGATTTCAGCTCCGACTCAGGATTGAAATGTCATCAAAAAGAAAGAGGCCTCTGGCACCATCAGATTTTGATCATTGTCCAGCTCTTTCCTGCTGCACTCTGCTGATTCGCTTCTTACCCCACACTCAGGCAAGTTAATGAATGCTGTGGGTTTTTTTGGAGTAAACCTCTGTTGCGTTATTATAATTTCTGATATCTTATACCATGGGGGAGATATTCAGCAGCAGTAGCTAATGCGGTTTCAGTGGCTATCTGGTCACTGGCATTGAATATCCGGGTTGCCCAGATTGCCAGGAAGCTAACCAGGCAGCTGCTGCCTGGTTATGGGTGGGTGTCACCTCCGGAATGCCCCTGGAATGCTCTGAAGCTAACTGGTTAGCATCGGGGTGTGCAGTGGCGGCACCCGAGGATATTCAGCAACATTAACAGTGTTAGTACTGCTGAATATACTGGATAAGGGGATTCACACAGATAGCAGGTCTGCTAACTGTGGGACTGATGCAGAAAACTAGCATGGCCTTTACACGCAGATAACGCAACTTTTAGGCATAATTACTGCCACAGCCAATGTAGAAAAGAGATGGATGCACACATAAATAGGAAAGGAAAAGCTAGCGCATGCATAACGCCAAGAGTATTTAAATTATAGGCAAATGAGCTGCGCATATTAAAATGCTAATATTGTCTGTGCCCGATACAGAGAAACGCATAGAGGATTTCGTAACCAGCCTTGGTGCCAATATCTTTACGCCTGGTCTTGAGGTGGCTTAAATATGTAGCGCATGCCCCAACAGTATTTTGATGGCATTGGAGGCTTTCTAAAATGCCATTAAAATACTATCGGGGGAGCAGTGCCTCCAACAGAAAGTAAATCCCTAGTGGCCCTGGTGGCACTGCGGCCCCAATTTCCCCATCCCACCCACTGAACTAAAAATAACCCTGGTGGCCCAGTGGCCCCGATTTCCCCCCCCCCCCCCCCACCCGCCGAACCAAAATTAACCCTGTGGTCCAGCGGCCCCAAAACCCCTACCCCCTACCGGTACCTTTACAAAGGAGCAGGAGTGCTGCCCATGCAGGATTCACAACCATATAGGCATTTTCTACCTTATATGGCAGTCTGACCTCGCCCAGTGCATCCCATTTTTCAAGATGGCGGCACAGGAGCAGGAACGCATGGACAGCACTCTTGCTCCTTTGTAAAGGTACCAGGAGAGGGATTGGGGGAGTTCGGGCCACTGGGCCACCAGGGATATTTTTGGTTCGGCAGGTGGGGAATTGGGGCCATTGGGCCATCAGGATTATTTTTAGTTGGGTGGGTGGGGGGATTAGGGCCGCTGGGTAACCAGGATTATTTTTAGTTGGGTGGGGGGGATCGAGGCTGCTGGGCCACCAGGGATTTGCTTTCTGTTGGGGGCACCAGCCCCCCGACGTATTTTGATGGTATTGGGAGCTTTTCCTGATGCCTGGATCATCTGAGGGAAAGTTTGACACTTCCCCTCAGAACATTCAGGCATCAGGGAAAGCCCCAATGCCATCAAAATACTTTCGGAGCATATATGCAAATTAGCCACACGGTGTCCCCGTTTCTCTAGGAGAGCATGCCAAACTTGCACTGACTTCTGTGCGCATGTGTTTGGTTTGCTTTCCCAGGTTAACACTGCCATTTGCGCTACAGTTTAACATGTGGCTAATTTGCATATGTGCCCCTTTCTACGTGCTGGTGCTGAAGTCACACACTATCGGTGTGCTGCAGAGTTCATAGCACACGACTTTGGTGCCAGCTTTCTGCATTGGCCTGTGTGTTAATGCCTTTGAAGATCAGGCTACATGAATTCATTGTGCATTCTATTTCAAAAAAATTGCAGAAGTACTTACTTTTTTTGACCAAATAGTTTTCCTCCTGGTCCATTGGGCTTCCAACTCAATCAGAATTAGGGCAGGGATCAGTAACCCTGCAATCACATGTCCCAAACTGAACCCATGTCCTTCTGCCTGACAATGAGCAGTACTGCCACTGATCCACTGGGCCACCCTGGCAGCTATAATATTATTGATATTAGTACTTAAACAAGCAGGGCTTATGTAGCATGTTTATTTTCTGCCCTTCCTTTGAAGAAAACTAACAAGTCTTCAAGGAAGAATGTAAGCCAAAATAATCTTCATGTGTAATTTAATTACCAGATCTTGTTTGGTTTTGCAGACAAACATAAATGACTGCTAGTTTTATCATGCTGTTTTGTGACCATCTATATCTGAGCTAAGTGTTCCACACCTGAGCTATCTCACACCTTCTCTATGCTCTTTTTGTAGGATCCAGTACCCGCACCAAGTTACTTGACAGGATTTTACTTCTCTAAAGACGCGAAACCTACTAAATCCGAATTGCAGATGATGTCCACCTTTGAAAGAGACAACAGTTTTCCAAAACATGTGCAAGACATGTCAGAACAGTTAATGGATAAAGAACAAAGCAGAGGTGAGCAAACATGCAGCTCACTGACCTTGTATCATTTGTTTGACTCTACAGCAGAAAATAATTGTTTGTGTGGCTCAGATACGAGGAATGATCGCTTAGCAAATCAATGAATCAGACTTGTATATTTTAAGCACTATTGCAAGGATGCAGCGGAAGTGGCATCTTAAAAAGCACTGCATTCATAATTTATTCAGTTCTACGCTTATATGCAAATTAAATATGGTGGCTCGTTATGTCTGTACAGTTTAAGAAAAAAATTATTATTTCCTGACCATAATGTGCATTAATGAATATGCTCATTGCCTACATTTTAGGCAACTGTAAGTAGGGCTTCTATTCTAAGGTGTTTATAAATTGTAAATGTGTTTCTCCAGGAACAAGCAGGAAGTCAGTCCTTGCATATGGGTGACGTTGGCGCCGACGGAGCCCTCGTGCGGAGCAAATCCCTAGCTTTCAAAGAAAGCTTTTGGGAATTGCATCACGCATGCGCAGTCCCCTTCCCGCCCAAGGGTGCCATCTTGCTCAGTCTCCTTTTTTCCGCAGAGCCCTTCGGATGTAGTCCTTGTGCCGTCGCGAAAAAAGTGTTTTAAAAATACTTGAAAAGGTCTCTTTTCTTTCTGTTCGACACCGGTTCTCCTTCCCGCCTTCGGCTCGGTATGCTGGTATTGAGTCCAGTCCAGTTTTTGGTTTTTGTCTGAAGGTCTGTAGCCCATGCAGGAAAATGTCCTCAAAGGCCTTGAGAAGCCGCCAGCAGCAGCATGACAGGATTTTTGGTGAGTCTGTACCCTCCCGGGCCCGGACCTCATCCAAGGCCTCGACATCTCGGGAACACTCTGAACCTGAGCAGCATCGTGTGTCTTCAGGGAGGGGGGTCTCCCTCACGGGAACATCGGAGGAAGAAAAAATCCTCGAAGGCGGTGTAGTTGGATGGTTCCGAACGACCTGGTTCCTCGCGGGATCGGTCACGAAGCCCCGACTGTCGACCCGGATCTTTGGAGCTGGAGCGCCCAGCGAAACTTCCTCGAAAGGACCCGGATCAGTTGAGGTAGGTAACCACTGTCCTCATTGTGGACTCTCCTCCAGGAGAACCAGCGTTGAACCCGACGGTGTTGGGACCTGACCCAGGGGCTACAAAGCCTTCTGAGCTCGGTCTCAGAATGGTGGCCTTGGAGCGCAGCATGTCTGCCTTCATGGACCAGCAGCGGGCGCTGATAGCCAGTCTCACCGGTCCTTCCACCCCGACCACTGGGCACCCGACGTCCAAGTCGACCCCGTAGGCCAGGCCGATCCTTGAGACCATACGGACTCGAGTCGATCCTCAGCCGATGTCCCCCTCGACCTCCCGTTTGGAACTGAGGTCGTTGTAGGGGCAGTCGAGGCCAAAGCCCTCAAGGCTGGAGCCACTCGACTCCTCTTCAAAGTCGGACTGGGTAATGGAGGACGAAGAGTCCCCGGACACCTACAAGACCAAGTATGTTCCATCCGATTCCCCAGGTTCCGAACCTCGGAGAAGGTCCCCCCCGGAGGACACTCGGTTCTTGGGCTTCGTTAGGGACATGTCAAAGGTTTTGGCATTCCCTACGGAGTCCGAGGAGGAGCCTCGAGCCGAGGAGCTCGAGATCCTCCAGTATGACTTTCCCCCTCGGGAAGCCCTTGCTGTACCAGTGCCTCCAATCCTGGAATGACTGATGCTCCGGATGTGGGAGATGCCGGCATCAGTGCCGGTGATCAGCAGGCGGCTCGATTCGATGTATCGAGTCCGCAAGAGCCCTGGGTTCCAAAAAGCTCAACAGCCGCACAACTCTATGGTTGTGGAATCAGTCATGTGCCGGCTCAAGAGCCAGAAGGCACACTCCTCGGTGCCTCCTGGCAGGGAGGCCCACAACTTGGACGCCCTCGGCAGGACGAGCTACCAGGGTTCTATGCTGGCATGTCGGATCCAGGCTTACCAGCTGTACATGGTCATGTACTTGCGAGACCTGGCAAAGGAAATCACTGAGTTCTCCGCTGGACTCTGAGGGACCTTTGGAGTGCTTCAAGACCCTGTCCACTAGAGTCCATGAGTGCTCGAAGTTCATGACTCGAGCAACCTATGACGGGTTTGAGGTGTCGGCCCGAGTAGCTGCGACTGGCATCGGTGCACGCCGCCATGCATGGCTACAGTCGTCAGACCTGGAACAATGGGTTCAGGACAAGTTGGTCGATGTCCCATGCCTGTGGTGAAAACCTCTTTGGCAAACCCATGAACGAGAAGGTTGCTGAGATTGACTACGAGTACCTCACCAGGACACTGCTCTTGAAGAAGACTTCTGCCCCTTCTAAAAAGAAGGGCTCGGATAAGAAGCCCTTTTTCCCGAAGAAGGGTGCTGCTTATCGAAGCTACCCCCCATTTCAGGCTTCCCAAACTCCCCAACAGGGGCAGCAGGCCAAGGGACAGGGGCATGGCCCGCGTAAGCAGAAAGCCCCCAAACCCCAGGCACCAGCTCCGGCCCAGCCTGGTGGTGGCTTTTGACTCTCAGAACATAGTCCCTCTCACCTTAGGAGAAAGGCAATGTACAGGGGGAAGGCTTGCTCTGTATGCCCACAGGTGGCCGGCCATCACCACAGACACTTGGGTTCTTCAGATAGTCCATCAGGGCTATCTACTTCACTTGACCCAGGTGCCACCCCCTTCTTTCCAGAAGAGCCCTTCAGGTCTCCCCTTCACCGGGACCTTCTTCTGAAGGAATTGGCAGGTCTCCTCGAGGACCAGAAGGTAGAACCGGTGCCCCACCACCTGCAGGGCAAAGGCTTCTATTCCAGGTACTTTCTAATACCAAAAACAACAGGAGGCTTAAGGCCCATCCTCTACCTGTGCAAGTAAAACAGATTCCTGGTGAGGGAGAAGTTCAAAATGCTTTCCCTTGGAATATTGCTGCCTTACCTCCGCCAGGGAGACTGGCTATGCTCCTTAGACCTAAAGGATGTGTATACACACATCCTAATTCATCCAGACCACAGACAATATCTACGCTTTGTGGTGGGGGAAAACACTACCAGTACAGAGTGCTTCCCTTTGGCCTAGCCTCCGCCCCCAGGGTGTTCACAATGTGCCTGGTGGTGGTGGCTGCCTTCCTCAGAATTCAAGGAGTTTTTGTCTTCCCCTACTTAGACGATTGGCTCATCAGAGCCACGTCAGCCAGGGAGGTAAAACAAGCCACAGATCGCACCATTCGGGTGCTCCAAAACCTGGGATTTGTGATCAATTATATCCAAAGTCTATCCTAGTCCCCACTCAACAACTCGAGTTCATTAGGCCAAACTAGATACCATTCAGGCGAGGGCCTACCTGCCAGTGGACAGGGCACAGAGACTCCGGACCCTGGCACATCAAGTGAGCCGCAGGTCTCAGATATCAGCAAGACATTTCCTGTGCCTCCTAGGCCAAATGGCCTCTATGGTACATGTGAAACCGAATGTCTGCCTCCACATGAGAACAGCTCAGTGGTGTCTCAGGGAACAGTGGATACAAGCCACAGGCAGACTTCGAGATGGAGTCAAAGTGTGGAGATAAAGGATAATCCTACTCCAGATAATACATTTTTCAACAAAGGAATGAAATACTGTAGCCCTAAAACAATGCATTGAAGACATTTGAACAACAAATAACTCTGTATATAGTTTTAATTCTGTTCATTTGTATATAGTTCACTAATTGTTAATTGTTAACTGTAATTCCCAAGTTACAAATTGTTATATGTAAAAACAGCTCGCTCTGTTTATTGTTCTTCTATGTGAACCGCATCTGATCAATGGAAGGAGCGGTATATAAAAAAATCTGTTAATTAAATTAAATTAAAGTGTCCAAAAGACTGGTACAGGCCTTGGCCTGGTGGCTTCAACCACATCACTTGGAGGTGGGGGTCGCCTTCCAAGCTCCTTGAGGATCCTAATCATGGATGCATCCTTGCTGGGCTGGGGAGCCCATTGCCAGGGACCATGCACTCAAGGAGTGTGGTCTCAGCGCGAGACCACACAGCAGATCAATCTCCTGGAACTTCGTGCCATTCGCCTAGCTCTACAAGCTTTTTGCCAAACTTTGGCTCATCAATCTGTCTTAATACAAATGGACAACCAAGTAGCGATGTTCTATGTGAACAAACAGGGTAGCACGGGGTCTCGCAGTCTGTGTCAGGAAACTCTGGACCTGTGCTCCTTTGCAGTCCAGCACGACATGCATCTGAAAGCAGTTTATCTGCCAGGCCAGGAAAACTACTTAGCCGACAGGCTCAGCAGGATTCTCCAGGCCCACGAATGGCAGATGGATACAAATGTGGCACAATGGCTCTTTCACATCTGGGTACAGCCGAAACTGGACATGTTTGCGAGCTCACACAACTACCAGTTGTCCCGGTTTTGCTTCAGACAGCCACATCCAAACAGAGTGGCTGCCGATGCCTTTCTCATCTCATGGTCTGTGAGCCTCCTGTATGCGTTTCCTCCAACACCTCTGGTGGCCAAAACCCTTTTCAAAATTCTCCAAGACAGGGCCTTGGTCATTCTGGTAGCCAACAGATGGCCGAGACAACCCTGGTTTCCGCTACTACTTCAACTGGTGGTGGAGGCCCCAATCCCTCTGTGATCCTATCCCAACCTCCTGCCTCAGGAGGGGGGCACTCTTCTGCACCCCAACCTCAGATCACTCAACCTGATGGCATGGCTGCTGAAAGGGTAGTTCTCGCACCATTTCTCCTTCCCAAAAATGTGGAAGAATTTCTGCTAGCCTCAAGGAGGCAATCGACTAGACGGACCTATGATTTTAAGTGGCATAGGTTTGAGGTGTGGTGCGAGAAGCAGAATGAAGATCCTTTCTCTTGCCAGGTTGCTGTGGTTTTGCAATATCTTCAATATCTCTCGGATTTGGGCCTTAAGTCCAACTCCATCAGAGTTCACCTCAGTGCCTTAGTGGCACACCACTTCACAGTGGAGGGAAAGCCTCTGTCTGCACATCCTTTGGTGTCCAGGTTCCTAAGAGGCCTACTTCTTCTGAAGCCCCCGGTTCGCCCTCCAGCAACTGAATGGGATTTGAATGTGGTCTTAGGGCAGCTTACTCGGTTGCCATTTGAGCCGATAGCAACTTGCCATCTACGCTACCTTTCTTGGAAGGTAGCAACTTGCCATCTACGCTACCTTTCTTGGAAGGTAGTGTTCTTGGTGCCATTCACGTCGGCTCGGCGAGTGAGTGAGCTCCAGGCCCTGGTGTCCGATAGGCCTTATACAAGGTTCTATAGGAACCGGGTAGTGCTCCGCACTCACCCCAAATTCCTCCCTAAGGTGGTCTCTTCATTCCACCTCAATCAGGAGGTAGTACTACCTACCTTCTTTCCCAGGCCGCATGCTAGTCGGGCAGTTCTGCATACTCTGGACTGTAAGAGGGCGCTGGCCTTCTACATTCAGCGTATGCAAGGCCATAGAAGGGTTTCACAGCTCTTCGTATCCAATGACCCCAGTAAACTGGGGATGGCCATCTCCAAACATACACTGTCTACCTGGGTGGCAGATTGTATCGCCTCTGCATACAGGGTGGCCGAACTTCCGTTGCAGGGTCGTGTTACGGCCCACCTGGTCAGGGCTAAGGCGGCATCAGTGACTCACTTCCGCTCTATTCTGCTGGCAGACATCTGCCAGGCCGCCACCTGGTCTTCCAGCCAGACCTTTGCAACCCATTACTGCCTGGACAGAGAGTCTCAACAGGAAAGTGCTTTCGGCCAGGCTGTACTCTGTAACCTTTTCGAGGTCGAGGCAACTCCTACCATCCGACCCTTTGGTGTCGGGCTACCGGAGTGTTACTCTCTCAGTTAGATTCCTATTGTGGCTGCTTGCGGCTCTCGTAGAGGGAGCCTATTTTTCAGCTATGGGTTCTCGGTAGCCTATAGCTGGGGAGTCCCATATGTGAGGACTGACTTCCTGCTTGTTCCTGGAGAAAGCATAGTTACTCACCTGTAACAGGTGTTCTCCAGAAACAAGCAGGAATCAGTCCTCACGACCCTCCTTCCTCCCCTTGGAGTTGCAGTCCTATTATTAATTTTTTATTCTTTTGCCGTCTTTTTAGCTATGTAATTTGACTGAGCAAGATGGCACCCTTGGGTGGGAAGGGGACCGTGCATGCGTGATGCAATTCCCAAAAGCTTTCTTTGAAAGCTGGGGATTTGCTCCGCACGAGGGCTCCGTCGGCGCCGACATCACCCATATGTGAGAACTGATTCCTACTGTCCCTGAAGAACACCTGTAACAGGTGAGTAACTACGCTTTATTTTCCAGTGGATTAGGAGTTCCATGAGAGTACAAACATTTGGTGTTTTTACACTACAGGTACTATTGCTAGGTATTTTTACCGATGGAATTAAATATATATCATACACTTAGGAGTCGTCAGTGCAGAAAAGGCACAAAACCTCAGTGGAAGACACAAGACAAGCCAGGGGAGGGGTGAGAGAGTATTAGAGGAAGTGGTGTTTTTCCGTATTTATCCAGTGAACCCCTATTTTAATTGTTTGTATCGGGGATGTTTGATCTATTCTAACTAGTTAAACCTAAAACCAGAAGCCATTAACTATAAGCAACCAGCAAAACCAATTAATAGAATTCTTTGTTAAATCTACAGAATATGGGTTCTGAAACAGCTGTATTAAATCAAATTCATGCTTTAAAATTTTTCCAGCAAAGGTGTTCACTGACTGTAGTGAATAAAAAGTTATATCCTATGTTCAAAAAGAGTGTCTCAGCATCCCTGCAAGTCTCAAGAAAATTGAATAAATCCCTTTACACAGTTACTTAAACTAGCTTCATTACAATAGGTATGACCTTCATTATCTCTTTCTCCATATGTGGAGTGCCCCTCTTGATGTTACAAACATCTGTAATTGGACAGAGAAAGTGCACTGAGTATACTCCTGCCATGAAATCAGCATCAACTGAGGCCTAGAAGCCAGAAACGTCTGTTCACACTTCATTCATCACACTGCCTCATTTAAATATACCCAAAGCACTTAAGAAGGAAAAAGGGCAAGTCTTTCAATAGAAGGAAGCAATAAAGAATGTTATATAGTAATTAGGCAATTGCCACATATATGATGAAATATTAAGAAAGCACAAAGAGCAGTAAAATTGCTCAACAAAGATGTGGCACATGTTTGGAGTCCAAAGGCATATAGGTCCGAGGGGGAGGATGAGGAGTGCTGACAAGGAGATAAGGAAGAGCGGCTTTGAGGATACTGGAGTGAGAGGATGAGGCTGAATGGGGATAAGGGTTGAAAGAGTTGATGTGGTATAGAGTGGAGAGCATAAATGGATGGCCCATGATGACTTCTCCTCCTGCGCTATCCAAATACCTTTTTTTGAATTGTGAAAAATAGTTTCTTTTTGGTCAGAGATCCCCTTGAAAAGAAGACCCCTATGGTCCTACTAAGATACTTGTATGCATATTTATTATAATGAAGGTGTTTCCAAAGAGGGGAGGTTTCCATTGTTGTGATATGATAAATTTGTAAGAGGTTCATCCCTAAGGATGCACAAGGAGTTGGAATTTATTTATTTATTAGTAACATTGTTATTTGGAAATGCTGCTAAAAGCGATTAGTGAGGTTTCTGGAGTCCAATGGACTGCAGATTCCTGGGCAGCATGGGTTTACCAGAGGCAGATCTTGTCAGATAAAACTGATTAATTTCTTTGACTGGGTGACCAGGGAGTTGGACCGAGGGAGAGCTCTAGAGTAGTGTACTTAGATTTCAATAAAGCCTTTGACACTGTTCTGCACAGGCGACTTATAAACAAACTGAGCACCCTAGGGATGGACCCTAAAGTTACTGTGGGTTACAAATTGGTTGAATGGGAGGCAGCAAAAGTACAGGTAAATGGAATTCACTCTGAGGAGAAGGAGGTTACCAGTGGTGTGCTGCAGGGATTTGTCCTTGGTCCGATTCTTTTTAACATCTTTGTTAGTAATATTGCAGAAGGGCTGTTGGGTAAGGTTTGCATGTTTTGCAGATGATACCAAAATCTGCAATAGAGTAGACACCCAGGAAGGAATAGATAACATGAGGAGGGATCTAGCTAAGCTTGAAGAATGGTCTAGAATTTGGCAGCTGAGATTTAATGCTAAAAAATGCATGGTCATGCATTTGGGCTGCAAAAATCCAAGGGAGCAGTACAGTGTAGGGGGTGAAGTACTTCTGTCCATGAAAGAAGAGCAGGACTTGGGCGTGATTGTGTCTGACAATCTTAGAGTAGCTAAATAGGTAGAAAAGGCGACGGCATAAGCCAGAAGGATGCTTGGGTGCATAGGGAGAGGAATGGCCAGCAGAAAAAGGGAGGTGATAATACCTCTGTATAAGTCTCTGGTATGACCTCATTTGGAGTACTGTGTGCAATTCTGGAGACCGCACCTTCAAAAGGATATAAAAAAGTTGGTTGGTGCAAAGGGTGGCTACTAAAATGGTTAGTGGTCTTTGTTAAAAGCTTATGAGAACCGACTTAAAGATCTTAATATGTATACTTTAGAGGAAAGGCGGGATAGAGGAGATATAGAAACATAGAAATATGACGACAGAAAAAGACCACATGGCCTATCTAGTCTGTCCTTCCATATCAACAATTACAACAGTCCCCTTTTTACCTTTAGAGATCCTCTGTGTTTGTCCCATGCTTTTTTGAATTCAGTTACTGTCCTCATCTCTACCACCTCCACTGGGAGACTATTCCACGGATCCACTACTCTTTCCGTAAAGAAATATTTCCGCATATCACTCCTGAATCTATCTCCCTTCACCCTCATCCCATGTCCCCTCGTAGCAGAACTTGCTTTCAATTGAAAGAGGCTCTCTCCCTGAACATTTATGCCACGGAGGTATTTAAACATCTCAATCATATCACCTCTATCCCACCTTTCCTCTAAAGTGTACATATTAAGATCCTTAAGTCTGTCCTCATATGCTTTATAATAAAGACCACTAATAATTTTAGTAGCCACCCTCTGCACCGACTCCATCCTGTTCACATCCTTTTGAAGGTGCGGTCTCCAGAATTGCACATTATACTCCAAATGAGATCGCACCAAAGACTTATACAGAGGCATTATCACCTCCTTTTTTCTGCTAGCCATTCCTCTCCGTATGCACCCAAGCATCTTTCTAGCTTTTGCCATTGCCTTTTCTACCTGTTTAGCTACTTTAAGATCATCAGACACAACCACGCCTAGGTCCTGCTCTTCTTTAGTGGACAAAAGTATTTCATCCCCTATACTATATTGCTCCCTTGGATTGCTGCAGCCCAAGTGCATGGTCTTACATTTTTTAACATTAAATCCCAGCTTCCAAATTCTAGACCATTCTTCAAACTGAGCTAGATCCCTCCTCATGTTATCTACACCTCCCTGGGTGTCTATTCTATTGCAGATTTCGGTATCATCCGCAAAGAGGCAAACCTTACCCGACAGCCCTTCCGCTATATCACTAACAAAGATGTTAAAAAGAATCAGAACAAGGACACATCCCTGGGGCACACCACTGGTAACATCCTTCTCCTCAGAGTGAGCTCCATTTACCTGTACTCTTTGTTGCCTCTCACCCAACCAATTTCTAACCCAAGCAGTAACTTTAGGGTCCATCCCTAGGGTGCTCAGTTTGTTTATAAGTCGTCTGTGAGGAACAGTGTCAAAGGCTTTACTGAAATCTAAATACACCACATCTAGAGCTCTCCCTCAGTCCAACTCCCTGGTCACCCAGTCAAAGAAATCAATCAGATTTGTCTGACAAGACCTGCCTCTGGTGAATCCATGCTGCCTCGGATCCTGTAATCCGCTGGACTCCAGAAACCTCACTATTTTCTCTTTCAGCAGCATTTCCAATAATTTACTCACCACCAAAGTTAAACTAACCGGCCTGTAGTTTTCAACCACATCCTTACTTCTGCTTTTGTGTAAAGGCACCACATGAGCCTCTCTCCAGTCCTTTGGCACCACTCCTGACTCCAACGAGGCATTGAAAAGGTCAGTCAGCAGAGCTGCTAGAACGTCCCCAAGTTCCCTCAGTATTCTAGGGTGTATCCCATCCAGTCCCATCGCTTTGTCAACTTTAAGTTGAGCTAGTTTCTCACGAACACAATCTTCTGACAATTGTTCAAAATGTTTGCTTGCCGGTTCCCCTTCCCGCCTTGGCTCTGTACACCGGTATCGAGTCCGGTCTATTTTTTTTGTTTTTGTCCTTAGTGACTAGTGTTCGCGCTCATCTTATTTTCTTTTTAGCTGGCAGCCGGGTCCTTTGACCTTGCAGGGGCCCTTTTCCCCCCAATGGCTGCCAGCGGGTTTAAAAAGTGTGATCAGTGCACGAAACTAATGTCTCTCACCGACACACACGACTGCTGCCTCCGATGCCTCGGGCCCGACCATGACCCCGTGGTCTGTGGCCTGTGCAAAAAGATGTCTTCCAAAGCATTGAGGAGCAGGCAGCAGCAACATGACATGATTTTTCCCAGGCCTGGACCTCGTCAGAGGCCTTGACCTCTCGGGAGCTGTCTGATTCCGAGCAGCATCGGGTGTCCTCTGAAAGGGGGTCTCCCTCGCAGGAACACTGGAGGAAGAAAAAATCCATGAGGGCGGTGTCGTCTGAGAGCTCCGAACGGCCTGGTCCCTCATGGGCTCGGTCGCGGAGCCTGGCTCACCGCCCCGGATCCTTGGAGTCGGAGAGGCCTGCCAAACTCCCTCGAAAGGACCCGGAGATGCCAAGGAAGGTAAGCACTGTCCTCATTATTGACTCTCCCCCGGGAGAGCCAGCATCATGCCCGACAGCGTCGGGACCCGAGCCGGGGGCTGCGGAGCTTCCTGAGTCGGCCTCAGGTTGGCGGCCTTGGAGCATAGTGTGTCTGTCTTCATGGACCAGCAGCGGGCGCTGATGGCTGGTCTCACACATCCGTCCGCCCCGGCCACCGGGACTTCGATGTCCAAGTCGACCCCGGCGGCCGAGCCGATCCTCAAGACAATAAGGTCTCGAGTCGATCCTCGGCCGAGGTCCCCATCGACCTCCCGTTCGGGACCGAGGTCGTCGAAGCCGATTCCCTCGGCGTCGGGGCAGTCGAGACCAAAGCCCTCAAGGCCGGAGCCGATCGATGACTCCTCAGAGTCCGGTTGTGAGACGGAGGACGAGGAGTCCCCGGGCACCCACCGTACCAAGTACGTCCCGTCAGACTCCCTGGGATCTGAACCTCAGAGACGGTCACCCCCGGAGGACACCCGGTTCTTGGATTTCGTCCGGGACATGGCAAAGGCTCTGTCATTCCCAGCGGATGTCGAGGAGGAGCCTTGAGCTGAGGAGCTTGAGGTCCTCCAGTATGGCTTTCCTCCAAAGGAAGCCCTTATTGTACCGGTGCCCCCCATTCTAGAACGGCTGATGCTGCGAATGTAGGAGACACCGGCCTCGATGCCGGTCCTCAGCAGGTGAATCGATTCCATCTGTTGAGTTCGCAAGAGCCCTGAGTTCCAAAAGGCACAGCTGCTGCACAACTCCATGGTTGTGTAATCGGCCATGCGCCGGCTCAAGAGACAGAAGACGCACTCCTCGATGCCTCCTGGCTGGGAGGCCCACAACATGGATGCTCTCTGCAGAAAGTGCTACCAGGGTTCGATGCTGTCATGCCAAATCCAGACATACCAGTTGTACATGGGTATGTACCTGTGAGACCTGGCAAAGGAGATTGCCGGGTTCTCCACTGGTCTCTCTAAGGGACCTTTGCAGTGCTTCCAGGTTTTGTCCACTGGGATCTGAGAGTGCTCGAAGTTCATGAGTTGAGCAGCCTATGACGGCTTCGAGGCTTCGGCCCAGGTAGCAGGGGCCGGCATCGGTGCACGACGCCAGGCATGGCTACAGTCGTCAGACCTGGCGCCATAGGTTCAGGACAAGTTGGTCGATGTCCCTTGCTGGGGTGAAAACCTCTTTGGCAAGCCCATGACTGAGAAGGCTGCTGAGATAGAGTCCGAGTACCTGACCCAGACAAGATTCGAGAAGAAGACTTCTGCCCTTTCTAAGAAGAAGGGCTCGGGTAAGAATCCCTTTTTCCCGAGGAAAGGATCAGCTTACCAAAACTACCCCACGTATCAGGCCTCCCCAGCTCCCCAGCAGGGGCAGCAGGCCAAGGGACGGGGGCAAGGCCCGCATAAGCAAAAGGCCCCCAAGCCCCAGGCACCAGCTCCGGCCCAGCTTGGAGGGGGCTTTTGACTCTCAGAGCATAGTCTCTCTCCCAAAGGATGCAGGGCCCTGCACAGGAGGAAGGCTGACCCAGTATGTCCACAGGTGGCCAGCTATTACAACAGACACTTGGATTCTCCAGATAGTCGAAATGGGCTATCGGTTACATCTCAGCCAGGTGCCTCCCTCTTACTTTCCAGGGGAACCTCTCAGACCCCCTCTTCACAGGGACCTCCTCTTGCAGAAGTTAACAGGTCTTCTCGAGGGTCAGGCGGTAGAACTGGTGCCTCACCACCTACAGGGCACAGGCTTCTACTCCAGGTACTTCCTGATACCAAAGAGAACTGGAGGCCTAAGACCTATCCTCGACCTGCGAAGCCTAAATAAGTTCCTGGTGAGGGAAAAGTTCAAGATGCATTCCCTTGGAATATTGCTGCCTTACCTCCGCCAGGGAGACTGGCTATGCTCCTTAGATCTCAAAGATGCGTATACACACATCTTAATTCATCCAGACCATAGACAATATCTAAGATTTGTAGTGGGAGGAAACCATTTTCAGTACAAAGTGCTTCCCTGGCCTAGCCTCAGCACCCAAGGTATTCACAAAGTGCCTTGTGGTGGTGGCGGCCTTTCTAAGGACTCAAGGGGTATTTGTCTTCCCCTACTTAGACGACTGGCTCATCAGAGCCCAGTCACTCTAGAAGCCCAACAGGCCACATCCCGCACTATCCAGTTGCTTCAGTACCTGGGCTTTGTGATCAACTACACAAAGTCCACTCTGGTTCCTTCTCAAGGACTGGAGTTCATAGGGGCAAGGTTAGACACCCTTCAAGCAAGGGCTTATCTACCAGAGGAAAGGACTCAAAGACTGGTAGCCTTAGTGGAGCAAGTGAGTCGCAGATCCTGCATCTCAGCAAGACACTTTCTGCGCCTTCTTGGTCACATGGCCTCCACAGTGCATGTGACACCCAATACTGGACTTCCCATGAGAACAGCTCAGTGGTGCCTCAGAGACCAGTGGACACAATCCACAGGCAGACTCAGGGACAACATCAAGGTGTCCCATTCGCCTGATACAGTCTTTGAAATGGTGGCTTAAACCTCACAACTTTCTGGAGAGAGTGCCTTTTCAGCCTCCCACGCACTCAAGGGTGCTGACTACGGATGCATCCCTACTGGGATGGGGTGCGCATTGCAACAGGTCTGCACTCAAGGTGTGTGGTCTCCATGGGAGAGCACACAACAAATCAATCTCCTAGAGCTTCGAGCGATCCGCCTAGCTCTTCGGACCTTCTGCCAAACCCTGGCTCATCAATCTGTCTTGATTCAGACAGACAACCAAGTAGCGATGTTCTATGTGAACAAATAAGGGGGCACAGGCTCTCGCATCCTGTGTCAGGAAACCCTGGACCTGTGCTCCTTCACAGTCAGCCAGGGTATGTTCCTCAGGGCGGTTTACTTACCAAGTCAGGAGAACTTCCTAGCAGACAAGCTAAGCAGAATTCTCCAGCCGCACGAGTGGCAACTGGATCCCAATGTAGCCCAGCAACTCTTCCAGTGCTGGGGGGCGACCATCCATAGATTTGTTTGCGAGCCCTCAAAATCACCAGTTGCCCCGATTCTGTTCCAGACAGCCACACCCACACAGGGTAGCTGCAGATGCTTTCCTAATATCCTGGTCGGTGGGCCTCCTATATGCGTTTCCTCCCACACCACTGATGGCTCGGACCTTATTCAAGATCCTTCAGGACAAGGCCTCCGTCATCCTGGTGGCCCCCAGGTGGCCGAGACAGCCTTGGTTTCCACTCCTCCTGCAACTGGCGGAGGAGAATCCAATTCCTCTGGGATTTCCGCCCAATCTCCTGTCGCAGGATGGGGTCTCACTTCTGCATCCCAACCTCAGGTCCGTCAACCTGATGGCATGGCTGCTGAAAGGGTAGCCCTTGCACTACTTCTTCTCCCAAAAAAGATACAGGATGTGCTGCTGGCCTCTAGAAGGCAATCGACTAAGAAAACCTATGCATTGAAGTGGCGTAGGTTTGAGGTATGGTGTACTCAGCAGAGTGAGAACCCATTTTCCTGCCAGGTGGCTGTGGTGCTGCAGTACCTGCTTCACCTTTCCGATTTAGGCCTCAAGTCAAACTCGGTCCGAGTTCACCTTTGTGCTTTATCAGCACACCACTCTCCAGTAGAAGAGCAACCTCTCTCTGTACACCCCTTGGTGTCCAGGTTCCTGAGAAGTCTGCTTCTGCTGAAACCCCCGGTTTGTCCCCCCCCCCCCTGGCGACTGAATGGGATCTGAATGTAGTCTTGCAGCAGCTTACTTGCCCACCCTTTGAGCCGATGGCTACTTGCCATCTTCGCTTCCTTTCTTGGAAGATGCTTTTCTTGGTGGCACTCACATCAGCTAGACGAGTGAGTGAGCAGCAAGCTCTGGTGTCCAATAGACCGTTCACATGGTTCTGTAGGAACAGGGTGGTACTTCGCTTGCACCCCAAGTTCCTGCCGAAAGTGGTCTCCTCTTTCCACCTCAACCAGGAGGTGGTGCTTCCGACCTTTTTTCCCAGGCCCCATGCCAGTCGGGCAGAAGCAGTTCTGTATACCCTGGACTGTAAGAGGGCGTTAGACTTCTACTTGGAGCGTACGCAGGGACATCGAAGAGCTCCTCAGCTCTTCGTCTCTTATGACCCCAGTAAGCTGGGGATGCCGGTCTCCAAGCGTACATTGTCTACCTGGGTGGCGGATTGCATCGCCTGGGCATACAGGACGGCTGATCTCCCATTGCAGGGTCGAGTCACGGCCCACCAGGTCAGGGCTAAGGCCACATCAGTGGCTCATTTCCGCTCTGTTCCGCTGGCGGACATCTGCCGGGCCGCAAACTGGTCTTCAAGCCAGACTTTTGCAGTCCATTACTGCCTGGATAGGGAGTCCCAACAGGACAGTGCTTTCGGCCAGGTGGTACTCCGTAACCTGTTCGAGGTCTAGGCAACTCCTATCCCTCCGACCCTTTGGTGTCAGGCTACCAGGTGTTATGTTCTCGGTTGAACTCCTATCATGGCTGCTGCGGCTCTTCTGGAGGGAGCCTATTTTTCAGTTATGGGTTCTCGGTAGCCTATAGCTAGGGGAGTTCCATATGTGAGGACTGACTTCCTACTTGTTCCTGGCAAAAGCATAGTTACTCACCTGTAACAAGTGTTCTCTAGGGACAGCAGGAATCAGTCCTCACAACCCTCCCTCCTCCCCTGGAGTTTCAGTACTTTGATTAATTTTTATCCTTTTGCCGTCTTTTTAGCTATGTCATTTGACTAAGCAAGATGGCACCCTTGGGTGGGAAGGGGACCGCGTATGCGTGATGCAGTCCCAAAGGCTTTCTTCGAAAGCTGGTGATTTGCTCCGCATGGGGGCTCCGTGGACATCACCCATATGTGAGGACTGATTCCTGCTGTCCCTGGAGAACACCTGTTACAGGTGAGTAACTACGCTATCTGCATACAATGGAAGCAGTGCATGCAGATCTATCTCATGCATATTGTGATAAGGAAGCTTATCATAGCTCAGGTAGGAGCTATAGAAAAGATGATGTGACTCTGAACAAGCAACCTGTCAGTTCTGGTAGAAGCAAGAAAACAGAGTTTTCACATAAAAGACTACCAGTCCCAGAATGCACCAGGTTTCCAGCAGCCATGAGAGGGGCTGAAGTGAGAGAATGTGTGTGCAATCAAGAGAGCTATGAGGTAATCCCTAAGCACTCATCTCAAAGGGCAGGGCCTGATTCAACACAGCTGCGCTGTGTTAGGGAGCAGCACACATTAGAACAGGATAAGAATAGAGCTTATTCTTCAGATAACAGCTTCAGGGAGAGCTTCAGCAAAAGGTACAGAGGGAGGAAGAGATACAGAGACAGCAACAGCTACAAGCACCAGTATCACCTGGAGAAACAGAAGCCAAGCCAAGCAGATAGAGAGAGAAGGAAACTCTCCGGAAGGAAGAGAAGAAAGGCCATTGGAAGGTCTGGGAGATTCCAAGGCAGTACTCATACTGGGAGGTATTCCAAAAGCCAGCAGAGTCCATTGGACTGGATTCAGCCAGAGGAATGGAGTGGCAGAGATAGGAATCACCAGTGGCTACCTGGAAGAGAGAAGACTGCATGTGGAAGGGACTTTCAGACCAAGGCCAGAAGGTATGTGAGAGAAGATCCAGTGTCCAGGGATCAAGATTGGAAGGCTGGACATCAGAATTGGATTACATATTGGCCAGGCTATACAGAGAGGAATAATGATAGCAGGAGAGGCTCAGGTATGAACACTGATCCAGACCCTATCTATAATAGAGAATGGCAGCAAGGGAATAAGCATTCTCATGATAGTGCCTTAATGAAAGACTCATCTGTGCCAATGTATGATATTGACCCTATGATTGTTGATGCAGGGGGAAATACAGCAGATGAAACTATTTACATGGACTGTTCTTTATCTAAATGCTATTGCTAGTTTTCTATGAGCAAACACATCAGCCATCACAAAGAAACCTAACTTTGTTCTTTATTTCCACTGAAAACAGCTCTTAAAGCAGGATTTGGGCTCACACAGTAGCAGCCAGCCAGCTAAAGGCTTTCAGCTGGTCCATTGATAGTAATTGGGGCTGCACCTGATTGTGTGTGTGAGCAAGGGAGAATCACTGCTGAGATCGGCGTGGAAAATAAGCAGAAGTTAACCTAACCAGCAAAGTTTATTCTTTACTTTGTGCCTTTGTATTTGGTAATTACTTGCTAAGAAAACATTAGCTAATTGCCTGACAAGCTGAAGGTTGTTTTCTGGTTTACTTTGTGACTTTTTGTTATCCATTTTAAACACTGCAAGCAAGTAACCTCATTTATAGTGCTATCAAGCATACATGTGCTGGGTGAATTAAACCCCATCAATAAAAGAAGTATTTTATTGATCTTACCACTTGGTTTCACAACTCAAATTATTGTCATCAGCTGTGTTTGTGAGTGAATGAACTACAATACCCACAATACCTTGCAAGAATCATATGAATATATGCATCGTCAAGATTGTGTAAGTTCTCACCCTAGGCAGCCGTCTGACAATATTCATTGTGGATATCCTGAAAACCTGATTGGCCTGGAGGTACCCGACAGGGCCAGCCCATCCATTGTGTGAGAATGTTGCTTGCACAGGGCCCGGCGCTTCAGGGGGCCCTGTGCAAACTTCATTCTCACACAGTGCTCTTTGAAATCTCAGCTTCAGAGGAAGCCGGGGAGGCTCGCCCGAGGCCCTGGCTCACTTCTGCACAGCTGCCAGTGTGAAGAGTGGCGTTTTCCCTCACACTGGCAGCTGTGTTCTTCTGAAGCGCGCAAATGCCGGGAAATGCCCTTTAACCTTTCCTACAAGCAAAAACCCAAAACAAACAGAACAACCACTGTCACCAAATGAAAACAATAAAGATTGTCTGTGTTGCAGGCATATATATTGTGGTGTTTTCCTAATTCTTTTTTTCTTTTTTCGTGTGTATTTTGTCAGGTCCCGCTCAACAGGGGAGAAAAAACATACTTAAAGTCCCAATGTGGGCTTGACCCCTTTTAATCAATCAAACAATCAATATGATAAGGTGAACACACAAGTTTTAAAATAGTTAAGACTTAGCTTCAAAGTCCAGAATCCATTACTACCATCCACCGCAGACACGCGTGTTTCGGACCAACGAGGCCCTGCTTCAAGTGCGAATCATTTAGGACAAACCTTTCCTGGCATTCAGCACACTTCACTAGAACACAGCTGCTACCATGAGGGAAAACACCGCTCTTCACACTGGCATCTGTGCAGAGGTGAGCCGGGGCCTCCCCATCTTCCTCTGAAGCCACTTAGGCAGGTGCAGGACTCTTGGGGGGGGGGGAGGTTTAGGATAGGACTGGAAATGGCGGATGCAGGGGTTAGGATTGGAAATGGAAGGACAGACTAGATAGGCCATGTGGTCTTTTTCTGTCATCATATTTCTATGTTTCTAAATGGGCTGATGGGGGGGCTAGGATAGGACTGGAAATGGCCGATGGGGGGGGGGGTTAGGATTGGAAATGGGCTGTTGGGGGGACTTGGACTGGAAATGGGCTATGGGGGAGCTTGGACTAGAAATGGGATGATGGGGGGCTAGGATTAGAAATGGGGTGATGGGGGGGGGGAGCTTGGACTGGAAATGGGCTGATCGAGGCTGGAATAGGACTGGAAATGGGCTGATTGGGGGGCTAGGACTGGAAATGAGCTGATGGGGGGCTAGGATTGGAAAGTGCTGATGGGGGGGCTAGGACTGGAAATGTGCTGATGGGAGGCTAGGATTGGAAATGGGCTGATGGGGGAGCTTGGACTGGAAATGGGCTGAGGGGAGGCTAGGATTGGAAATGGGCTAATGGGGGCAGCTTGGACTGGAAATGAGCTGATGGGCGGGCTAGGACTGGAAATGGGCTGACGGGGGGCTAGGATTGGAAATGGGCTGATGGAGGGCTGGAATAGGACTGGAAATGGCTGATGGGGGACTAGGACTGGAAATGGACTGATGTGGGGTTAGGATTGGTAATGGGCTGATGGGGGGCTGGAATAAGACCGGAAATGGCTGATGGGGGGGGGGCTAGGACTGGAAATGGGCTGATGTGGGGCACAGGAGAATGGGACTAAAAGGGAACAGATGCTGGGTGGGGCTGGAACTAGAAGGGAGCTAATGTTGGGGGAAGACTAGAAGGGGATGGGGCTGGGGGAGTGAGGATGGAGAGGGGAAAATATATTTTGTGTGGGAGGGAAGAAAAATCTACGATTGGCAGGATATTGGGAGAGTAAGTGGAGATTGAGGATGGAAGGGTGAAATTTGAGTGGATGATAAAGGAATAAAGGAAGAAGTGGAGGAAAGAACAAAAGGGGAAAGATCCCTATGTTAAAGCAGATGTAGAGAGAGAATAGAAAACTATCTAGAAGAGAGAAGAAAGGACAAATGGATAGCAAACAATGGAGAGTTAGCAGAAGACATGAAGAAACCAGAAGAAAGTGACTGGAGCAATTGCAACTGAAAAATAAAATGCCCAAACAAAAGGTAGAAAAATACCTTTTTATTTTGAATTTATTAACTGGAATATGTCAGCTCTGGGAAATATATATTACTAACTTCTCCAGGACCAAGCAGGAAGTCAGTCCTCACATGTGGGTGACGTCGGCGCCGATGGAGCCCCCATGCGGAGCATTTCCCCAGCTTTCAAGGAAAGCCTTTGGGAATGCAGCGCGCATGCACGGTCCCCTTCCCACCCAAGGGTGCCATCTTGCTCAGTCTTTGTTTTTCTGCGGAGCCCAACGGACGTGGGTTTGTGTCACCCGGAAAAAGTCGATTTTTTTCAGCTATTTTGGCTTTTTCTGTTCCGGTTCGATGCTGGTTCCCTTTCCCGCCTGGACTCGGTACATCGGTATCGAGTCCGGAGTTTTGATTTTTGTTTTTTGTCCTTCGTGACTAGCGTTTGCGCTCTTTTTGTGTTTTCACTGGCAGCCCGGTCTTTTGACCTTGTAGGAGCCCTTTTTCCCCCGATGGCTGCCAGCGGGTTCAAAAAGTGTGATCGGTGCAAGAAACATATGTCTCTCACTGACACACATGACTGCTGCCTCCGTTGCCTCGGGCCCCACCATGACCCGCTGGCCTGTAGCCCATGTGGCAAAATGTCGTCGAAGGCGCTTCGGAGCCGTCAGCATCAACGTGAGAGAATTTTCTCTGACTCCGCGTCCAGCCGTGCCTGGACTTCGTCAGAGGCCTCAACATCGTGGGAGTCTGACCCCGAGTGCCGTCGGGATTCCTCTGAGAGGGAGTCTCCCACCCGGGAGCACAGAAGGAAGAAGAAGCTCACGAGGGTGGTGTCGGTGGAGGATCCTGGATCCTCGAGGGCCAGATCGCGTAGCCCTGACCGCCACCCCGGGCTCTCAGTCGGAGAGGCCGTCCAAGTTACCTCTTGTGGAGCCATAGTCCCCGAGTCACGTAAGTGCAGTTGTCCTCGTGGACTCTCCCCCGGGGGAGCCTGAGTCGGGGGCTGCTGAGTCTCCTGAGCTTGGACTCAGGTTGACGGCCTTGGAGAGCAGCTTGGCTGCCTTCATGGAACAGCAGCAGGTGCTGATCACCGGTCTGACCGGTGCATCTGCCCCGACCACCGGGACCTTGACATCCAATTTGACCCCGGAGACCGAGTCGATCCTCGAGTCAATGAAGTCTCGAGTCAATCCTCGGTCAAAGTCCCCCTCGACCTCCCGTGCGGGGCTGAGGTCATCGAAGCCGATATGGCCGGAGCCGCTCGATTCCTCCTCGGAGGAGTCGGCGTGGGAGACAGAGGATGAGGAGTTCCCGGACACCTTCCGGACCCGGTGCGTCCCTTCGTACTCACCGGAGTCCGAGCCTCGGAGACGGTCCCCCCTGGAGGATACTCGGTTCTTGGACTTTGTGAGGGATATGGCCAAAGCCTTGGCCTTCCCTGTGGACGCCGAGGAGGAGCCTCGAGCAGAAGAGCTCGACGCCCTCCAGTATGACTTTTCTCCAAAGGAAGCCTTTACGGTACCGGTTCCTCCGATGCTGGAACGGCTGCTCTTCCGTATGTGGGAGGCACCGGCCTCGGCGCCAGTTCTTAGCAAACGGGTCGATTCCATTTATTGAGTCTGTAAGAGCCCTGGGTTCCAAAAGGCGCAGCTACAGCACAGCTCCATGGTTGTGGAATCGGCCATGCACCGCCTGAAGAGTCAGAAGATGCACTCCTCGGTGCCCCCCGGTCGGGAGGCCCGGAAACTGGATGCCCTCGGTAGAAAGTGCTTCCAGGGCTCTATGCTCTCTTGCCGTGTCCAGACCTACCAGTTGTACATGGGCATGTACCTACGAGATCTGGCAAAGGAGATTGCCAGGTTCTCAGCTGGCCTCTCCGAGGAACCTTTGCAGAGGTTCAAGGCTTTGTCAACAGGGATCAGAGAGTGCTCGAAGTTTATCTCTCCAGCAGCCTATGATGGCTTTGAGGCTTCAGCCCAGGTAGCCGTGGCCGGCATCGATGCACACCGTCAGGCCTGGCTACAGTCATCGGACCTGGAGTAATGGATGCAGGACAAGTTGGTCGATGTCCCCTGCCGAGGTGAGAACCTTTTCGGTAAGCCTTTGACTGAAAAGGCTGCGGAAATCGAGACTGAGACTCTCACCAGGACAAGTTTGTCCAGGAAGACTTCTGCCCCTTCTCAGAAAAAGAAGGGCTTGGGAAAGAAGCCCTTTTTCCCGAGGAAGGGTGCTACCTACAAATCCTACCCTCAATATCAGGCCTCTCCAGCTCCCCAACAGGGCCAGCAGGCCATGGGGCAGGGGCATGGGCCCCGTAGGCAGAAGACCCCCAAGCCCCCAGATCCGGCTCCTGCACAGCAGGGAGCGGGGTTTTGACTCCCACAGCATAGCCTCTTCCCCACAGCTGGCTCCACTCAGCACAGGAGGTCAGCTGACCCTGTACGCCTACAGGTTGCCAGCCATCACAGGGGATACCTGAGTCCTCAGCATAGTCCAAAAGGGCTACATGCTCCACTTCCACCAGCTACCCCCTCCTACTTTCCAGGGGAGCTTCCAAGACTCCCTCTGCACAGAAACCTCCTCCTTCAGAAGTTGGCAAATCTTCTAAAGGAACAGGCGATGGAACCGGTGCCTCACCACCTGGAAGGGCAAGGCTTCTACTCCAGGTACTTTCTGGTACCAAAAAGGAAAGGAGGCCTCCGGCCTATCCTAGACTTGCGAAACCTAAACAAGTTTCTGGAGAGGGAAAAGTTCAAGATGCTTACCCTTGGGATACTGCTGCCCTACCTCCAGCAGGGAGACTGGCTATGCTCCTTAGACCTAAAGGTTGCTTATACTTACATCCTCATTCATCCAGACCACCGACAATATCTCAGATTTGTGGTGAGAGAAACCATTTTCAGTACAGAGTACTTCTCTTTGGCCTAACTTCCGCCCCCAGGGTTTTCACCAAATGCCTGGCGGTGGTGGCGACCTATCTCAGGAATCAGGGAATTTTTGTCTTCCCATACCTGCACGACTGGCTCATCAGGGGCCAGTCTATCCAGGAGGCCAGACAAGCCACTCTTCGCACTGTCTCTCTTCTTCAGCATCTGGGCTTTGTCATAAACTACACAAAACTTCACTGGCAAGTCAAATGCAAGGCATTGATAAGGCAGGCAAAGGGAGAATTTGAGAAGAAGCTTGCTGCGGAAGCAAAAACGCGAAGTAAAGACCTTTTCAAGTACATTCGTAGCAAAAAACCTGTGAGAGAGTCAGGTGGTCCATTAGATGATAAAGGGGTTAAAGGAGCACTAAGAGGCGACAAGGCGATAGCGGAGAGACTGAATGAATTCTTTGCTTCAGTCTTTACTGAGGAAGATGTAGGGATGTTACCCATGACTGAAGTGGTATTTAAAGGTGCGGAAGAATTGAAGGAAATATCGATACATCGGGAAGATGTATTACAACTATTAGATAAGCTAAAGAGTAGCAAATCACCTGGGCCGGATGGTATACATCCAAGGGTGTTGAAAGAACTGAAATACGAGATTGCAGACCTGCTATTAGTAATCTGTGAACTATCATTAAAATCATCTCTAATACCTGAAGATTGGAGGATCGCCAATGTAACACCAATTTTTAAAAAGGGTTCCAGGGGTGATCCGGGAAACTACAGACCGGTGAGCCTGACATCAGTACCAGGAAAAATGGTAGAAACCATCATAAAGAATAAAATTACTCAGCATGTAGATAGTCATGACCTAATGGGAGACAGCCAACATGGCTTTAGACAAGGAAGATCTTGTCTTACTAATCTGTTATGTTTTTTTGAAGGAGTGAATAATCAGGTGGACAAAGGTGAGTCAGTTGATATTGTGTATCTGGACTTTCAGAAAGCCTTTGACAAGGTCCCTCATCAGAGACTTTTGGCAAAACTAAAGAGTCATGGGATAGGAGGCAGTGTACTATTGTGGATCAGGAACTGGTTAAAAGATAGAAAGCAGAGGGTAGGGCTAAATGGCCAATTTTCCCAATGGAGAAAGGTGAATAGTGGTGTACCCCAGGGATCTGTGCTGGGTCCGCTGCTTTTTGACATATTCATAAATGACCTGGAAAGTGGAATAACGAGTGAGGTTATCAAATTTGCAGATGACACAAAACTATTTAAAGTTGTTAAAACCCAAGAGGATTGTGAAAAATTGCAAGAGGATCTTGATAAATTGGAAGACTGGGCATCAAAATGGCAGATGAAATTTAATGTGGACAAGTGCAAGGTTATGCACCTAGGGAAGAACAACCCAAACTATGGTTACACGATGCAAGGTTCCACATTAGGAACCACCACCCAGGAAAAAGATTTAGGCGTCATTGTGGATACCATGTTAAAACCCTCGGCCCAGTGTGCAGCGGCGGCCAAGAGAGCAAATAGAATGCTAGATATGATAAGGAAAGGAATGGAAAATAAAACAAAAGATATTATAATCAGAGGCGTAGCGTGGGGGGTGCAGGGGGGGCCGGCCGCACCGGGCGCAACATGGGGGGGGGCGCGCTCGCACTCGCAGCTCTCTGTTGCCGATGAGGGGGAAAGGCAGGTCCCTATGATACATGTTGGCGCGTACGCCATCTGGTGGTGGCACTGCAAAGAGGTTTGCGCTATAGCCCTCGAGCCCGCAGTCCTGGGAGTTGCATTGTTCTTGGCAAACCCTCGGCAACAAAGCGCAGGCGATGCGATTGACCCCCTCTAGGTAGCTATTTCACACAAGCTGCCGGGGCGGGGTGGGAGGGGGACTGTTTATCACGTCGTCGCCCCTCGATCTCAATGTAAAGCTGGGGTTGGGGTCGGATCGCCCTGTGCGCTCGAGAAGGCGGAGCTGCAGGGCGGCATCGCGAGTTTCTGGTTCCGGATCTCCTCCTCTTCCCTGCTGTTGGGCGTTTAACCATGCTTGTCGGGCTCTTGCTGCTGTGCTGTTCGTTTCCCTGGACTCCGGCTCAGCGAGGTCAGTGCTGACGATCGCTCCCTCCCGGGGTAGGATCACGGTCGGCTCCCCCGTGCAAAGAAGCTCCCCGGCGGCTAAAATCCACGGGTTAGGGGGTGCAAATTACTTGCCTTGCCCCAGGTGCTGACAACTCACGCTACGCCACTGATTATAATGCCTCTATATCGTTCCATGGTGAGACCGCACCTTGAATATTGTGTGCAATTCTGGTCGTCGTATCTTAAAAAGGATATAGCAATTTTAGAAAAGGTTCAGAGAAGAGCCACCAAAATGGTAAAGGGGATGGAAGGATACTCCTATGAAGAAAGGCTAGAAAGGTTAGGGCTCTTTAACCTGGAAAAGAGACGGCTGAGGGGAAATATGATAGAAGTCTATAAATTAATGAACGGAGTGGAACGGGTAAACGTAGATCGATTGTTTACCTTATCAGAATATAGAAAGACTAGGGGACATGCAATGAAGCTACAGGGTAAACTATTTAAGACTAATAAAAGAAAATATTTTTTCACTCAACGTGTAATCAAACTCTGGAATTTATTACCGGAGGATGTAGTAAAGGCTGTTAGTGTAGCTGGGTTTAAAAAAGGTTTGGACAAGTTCCTGCAGGAAAGGTCCATAAACCATTATTAAGAAGGGACCGAGGATATCAATGCTTGAACCAATACAAGCATTGTGGAACCTGTGTCCCTTGGGGAAACTGCTAGGTACATATGACCTAGATTGGCCACTTTTGGAAACAGAATACTGGGCTTGATGGACCTTGGTCTGACCCAGTATGGCATATCTTATGTTCTTATGTTCAAAATCCACTTTGCTCCCCTCACAGAACCTAGAGTTTATAGGGGCAAGATTAGACACCCTGCAGGCAAGAGCTTACTTGCCTGAGGACAGGGCCCACAGACTGATGGGCTTGGCCAACCAGTTCCACAGCAATTCTCAGGTTTCTGCCAGGCTCTTCCTGCGGCTCCTGGGCCACATGGCATCCACGGTACATGTGACGCCGAATGCCCATCTGCACATGCGGGCTGCTCAGTGGTGCCTCAGAGCTCAGTGGGCGCAGGCCACAGGCGACCTCCGAGACAGAGTAAAGGTGTCCAAACCACTTTTGGACTCCTTGAAGTGTTGGCTACATCTTCCAAACCTTCTCAGGGGGGTACCTTTTCAGGCCCAGCACACACAAGGGTGCTGATGACCGATGCTTCCTTAAAGGGATGGGGTGCACATTGCCAGGGCACATGCAATTAAGGCCTCTGGTCTCCTCGGGAGGCCACACAGCAGATCAATCTTTTGGAGCTGCGAGCAATCAGTTTGGCTCTACAGACTTTTTCTCATACCCTCTCTCACCAGTCTGTCTTAGTTCAGACAGACAATCAGGTAGCAATGTTCTGTGTGAACAAGCAGGGGGGCACAGGGTCCAGGCTCCTATGTCAGGAGGCGCAGGCCCTTTGCTCCTTTGCAGTCAAACAAAGCATGTTTCTCAAAGCAATTTATCTACCTGGTCAGGAGAACTTCTTAGCAGACAAGCTAAGCAGGATTCTCCAGCCCCACGAATGGCATTTGAATCCATTGGTGGTCCAGCAGATCTTCCTACGATGGGGACTTCCATCCATCGATCTCTTTGCAAGTCCACTGAACTGTCAGCTGCCCAGGTTTTGCTCCAGACAGCCGCATCCCTTGAGACTGGCAGCAGATGCTTTTCTGATCTCTTGGTCTACTGGCCTCCTGTATGCGTTTCCTCCCACGTCCCTGGTGGCCCGGACTCTGTTCAAGATTCTCCGGGACAAGGCCTCGGTGATTCTGGTAGCCCCCAGTTGGCCGAGGCAACCATGGTTTCTACTACTGCTGCATTTGGCGGTGGAAACTCCATTCCCTCTGGGGTTGCAACACGATCTCCTGTCTCAAGAGCAGGGTTCCCTTCTGCACCCCAATCTCAGATCCCTCAATCTGATGGCCTGGCTGCTGAAAGGATAGTGCTAGCTCCCTTGCTTCTACCTAAGGAGGTTGAAGAGGTGGTTTTGGCCTCTAGGAGGCAGTCCACCAGAAAGTCCTATGCCCTCAAGTGGCGTAGGTTCACAATATGGTGTGCTCAGTGCAATGAAGATCCTTTCTCCTGCCTTGTGCCAGTAGTACTGCAGTATCTACTTCACCTGTCAGACCTAGGCCTTAAGTCTAACTCTGTTCGGGTCCACCTCAGTGCTCTATCAGCACACCACTCACCGGTGGAGGGACGGTCTCTGTCGGTTCATCCCTTGGTCTCCCGCTTCCTCAGAGGTCTGCTTCTTCTCAAGCCTCCGGTTCATCCACCGGCGACTGAGTGGGATTTGAATGTGGTCTTGGAGCAACTTACTCACCCACCGTTTGAGCCGATGGCTTCTTGCCAGTTGTGCTTCCTCTCTTGGAAGATGCTCTTCCTGTTGGCTCTTACCTTGGCCAGACGTGTGAGTGAACTACAAGCTCTGCTTTTTGGTAGGCCGTACACACGGTTCTATAGGAACAAGGTGGTCCTACAGACCCATCCTAAGTTCCTTCCAAAAGTGATCTCCTCTTTCCACCTCAACCAGGAGTTGGTTCTTCCAACCTTCTTTCCCAGGCCGCATACTAGCCAGGCTGAAACAGTCTTGCATACCCTGGACTGTTAGAGGGCCTTGTCTTTTTACATAGAATGTATGTAAGGGCATCAAAGGGCTACTCAGCTCTTCATCTCCTTTGACCCTAATAAAATGGGGTTACCTGTCTCCAAGTGTACGTTGTCCACTTGGGTAGCAGATTGTATCGCCTGGGCGTACAAGGCAGCCGACCTCCCCTTGCAGGGTCGAGTCACGGCCCACCGTGTCAGGGCGAAAGCTGCGTCAGTAGCTCATCTCCACTCTGTTTTGTTGGCAGACATCTGCCGGGCTGCTACTTGGTCTTCAAGCCAGACTTTTGCAGTCCATTACTGCCTCGAGAGAGAGTCCCGAAGGGACAGTGCTTTCGGACAGGCGGTACTCCGTAATCTCTTTGAGGTTTAGGCAACTCCTACCCTCCGGCCCTTGTGCTGGGCTACCGTACGGGGGTGTTCTCAGAAGATATTCTTATCTTGGATGCTGAGGCTCTTGAGAGGGAGCCATTTTTCAGCTGTGGGTTCCCGGTATTCTAGAGCTGGGGAGTCCCATATGTGAGGACTGACTTCCTGCTTGGTCCTGGAGAAAGAGTAGTTACTCACCTGTAACAGGTGTTCTCCAGGAGCAGCAGGAATTAGTCCTCACGACCCTCCCTCCTCCCCTGGAGTTGCAGTCATAAACTTAATTTTGTTTTTTTGCTGTCTTTTAGCTATGTCATCAGACTGAGCAAGATGGCACCCTTGGGCGGAAAGGGGACCGTGCATGTGCGCTGCATTCCCAAAGGCTTTCCTTGAAAGCTGGGGGAATGCTCCACACGGGGGCTCCGTCGGCGCCGACGTCACCCATATGTGAGGACTGATTCCTGCTGCTCCTGGAGAACACCTGTTACAGGTGAGTAACTACTCTATCTTTGCATTTTTGTTTAGTACAAGAGGAAATTAATGTATAGCTTTATTTCTCCAGTGTTGTTGTACATTCCAAGTTTGGCTTTTGGGGTTCCCATTTTAATTATTGTCTTCCTATTTCTAAATTGTGATGCTTTGTTCTTTGTTAGGTGACAGTCTATGTTCTGCATGTGTAACTGAGCTGAGGTATTCTGTTCATGTAGTTTCTATTTGACAGTGCCACTTGTTCTCTTTCCCCAGTAGGAGATGTATTGTTATTCTCTGAGATGTATTGGTTTAATATTTTGTCACCCAGCGTGGGACCCCACAGGTTAAGGCAGGGTACTACACTGAGGCCTTATCTTGAACTGGCCAGAAAAAGGATATAGAAAGCCTTGCTATGCTCTCTGGGAGTTGTAGTTCTTATAGACCAGCCAAGAAATGAGTTGCGGACGCGTGGTAAGGCTCAAAGACAGGATTTATTCCCCTTCCGGGAGGATTCTTTTTGTAATGAAAAACAAGACAGATAAACCCACTTCGGGTACAAAAATAAAGAGACAAAATGTGAACAAAAACTGCTTCTTTTTTCAGCTTCTTTACACCAAATGAAAAGGTATTTTAAACAGTTCTTTTTCCAACAAACATAAACCCTTTCTCTGTTATTTCCACAGTTAGAAAGTTTCACAGCTCCTTTAACATAGAGAGGAGATCTCGTCTGCAATTGTGAGCGTACAATCCATGTATTCCACAGTGGGTTGGTCCCCCTGCACTTCACACTGCATGTCCTCACTCTCTGTTGCAAACAGTCTCTCTTTCAAATAGCTAGCCGTGTTATTTAGCAGTCTCTCCTTATTACAAAGAGACTTCTTTTCTTCCTCTGTTAACGTCTGTGAAAAACAATTACCGTATTCACTAGAGTTCCGTTCTTGAGAGCCCTTCAAATGCTGCCAATCATATGGAACGTTCCTGCATTCAATTCTCTTTCTATTAGAGGTAATAAGCTTACCTTCTGGCTCTCTCAGCTTAGAGTTCCTCGGCACAGCTGAAGCTACCGGAGTGGAACAGAACGGCAATTCCTTACAGGTTTTCCCTCTTGGCTTTTCCCCAGGTACAAAACTGTCTTCAGGACCACGGACTTTATCCTTTCTATCCCTGTAGCCTGGGTAATTGACTTTTCCAGCCTGTCTCAGCCTGGCTTTAAAACTGCCTTCTCTGTTACCTTTTGTATAAGCGTTGCTGTGTTCAAAAGTGTCTGTGCACTGCCTTCTATGGCAGACTCCTGGGTTTTCTCTCTCAGCCGTGGAGCTAAACCTTTCGGTTCTCCCAGCCCTCTCAGTGGCTCTGCTCCAACCCAGACTTCCAGCAGAATATCCTGGGCTTCTGGGGTTCTCTGCCCTTTCAGAGTTCCTTGACTTCTCGGGAGTTTCTGCAGTTGCTGCTCTCTCTGCCTCTCTGCTAATTCCTGTAACTCCTGGGACTTCTCTGGCTTCCAGGATTTCTGTTGCTTCTGCTCTCTCAGCTCCGTCTAACCCGAACCTGGACTTGCACTCGCCCTCTCCTCTAACTCCAGGTGAGTGAGGTTTATCCATGTGTGTCTCAACCCCGCCTCCTTTCAGCTGCTCCTCATTCCCTAATGATTCCTGAGCCTTCCTGCAGCTTGGGCGTTTTCTCAGAGCTCGAGACCTGGTTTGTTTATGTTGCCTATAGCAACTCCCTGTCATGTGCTTGTCTGAAGTGTCAGTGTCAGATCCACTATCTGTATTTCTACTTATTTCCATGGGCTCTGCTAGATCCACTTCGTGACAATTTGCAGTGTTGCCTTTTGATAGGTAGGGTTTGGTGCTTTGTGAGTCCTGGTATTGCTGTTATGATACGATGGGTTTATGGGTTCTAAATGGGCAGTGTTTATAGTACTTCCTAATGAGCCTGGTAGTTGGCACTGGAGTATAGTAATATAGAAATCTGGTAGTCGTTCTTTATCCAGACACTCATTAAGAGGCATGTTTACTAAAAGCACATGTTAACATTATGCAAGTATTTATGCAAATGAGGCTCATTATGCAAATGAGGTCCCGCCCTGAGTCTCTGCACATGGCCCTGCATCCCCCTTGGGCTGCCCCTGGTACCCGAGGACTGAGTTGAGAACCACTGGTCTAGAATGATGCAGTCATATGAGGGAGAGCAACTTCATCTAATGCCTTGACAAGCCACTTAACCCTCCATAGCCCATGTTCCCTGTAAAATAGTTATCTCCAAGTTTAATGCCCTGTTCAATGTAATTTCAGTTTGTTCAATGTAAACCGCCTTGATATCATGAAAGGCGGTATATAAGAAATGTTAAATAAATAAAATAAAATAAATAAGGGCTGTATTCCAAACATCTAATTTCTTCTCCAAACAGTCAGATGGAGGGAAGGCCGCTAACTGGGCAACAAATCTCTGAGCAAGGCTATCCCTGTCCAGTTTTCTCCAATTTTGAATCTCCTTAAGGGGAAGTAGACCAGAACTAGTAGAAGAGCTGGAGAAGGAACAATGGAACAAAAACAAACTATGGTCCATCCAAGGCAAAGGCTGGATAATAGAGCAAGAGGCAGATGAATCACAAATACAGGGTCAAGACAATGACTGTGTGGGCAAAGAAGATAATAAGATAAATCCCAAATCGGATAATAGTGTTAAAAATGTCTGTTTCACTTCAGAAGAGGGATTGTCCACATGAATGTTAAAGTCACCAAATAATAAAAAGTTGCCTGGGAAAAGATTTAAGTCTGCTATCAGTAAACTTAGGGGTATGTTCACTAAACTGTGGTAGCAGACTCTGTGCAATATCGGAGCCTTGGCCCCACTGAAATCAATGGGGCCGCAGCTCCAATATCACACGGAGTCCACTACTGCAGTTTAGTAAACATACCCATGAGTTCCTCTAGGGAAGAATGAGAAGCTGGAGGTCGCTGGTAGACCAGTAAGCAATAAAGGGGAGAAGCAAAATCCAGTTTAAGGAGAAGAACATCACAGCCATGCACAGACTGGCAAGGCAACTGCTTGCTACCAACCGAATTAGAAACTAAACATGCAACACCTCCTCCTCGTCTAACTGGGCAATGACTAGCAAAAACATGGAAGCTGAAATGAGCAGGGAAGGCAACAGAGGATTGCAGCTCTCCGGGCTCATGGGCAGCCATGGACTGTGCCTTCGCATCCCACCAGAGGTGAGCTGCACACTTTCATCAAAGAGAAAAGTTGGAGGAGTACCAGGAGGGACATGGAAGGTGTTTGTCCTTAGCTACTAAGATCAAGTGCTCTGTCTGGAGACAAGGGACACCAACCAGATATTTTGCTGTAATTTTTTCTGTGAGAGAAAAGGATTCGTGAGTTTCCAAGAAGGGTTCTATGGAAAAGGAAATCAAAAGGAAGCCCCAGGAAGTCTAAATCATCCTATAACGTACTCAAGAAACCTGAGAAGTGATTTAGTGAGTTTGAGATTTTTTGTTCTTGAACTGTGTATTTCTGTGGAGAGTGGAGAGTGGACTGTTTCCTGTGATTGTCCATCTTTATTGTACTGTTTCTGCAGATGTTTACTTCCATAAACCTTCGAGCCAGAATTCAGCAGCTGTGGTTGATGTTTTGTTTAAGCATAGGCCATGGCAGGGGCATCAGAACAGCTTTTTGGCTGGAGGGACCAAATAAAACAATCTCCCGCCCTCTACCCAAGCTCTTTATTGCTGATGCTGTGTTGTGCAAAATATTGATAGGGCCATGGCCTCTGTGGCCCACCCCTTTCCACTGCCTATGGGTCACAGTGGCCAAAAGTAATCCAGATAATCAGTTTGTGGCTGGGGCTGAATATCCAGGTAAAGCAGTCAGTGCCGGAGCTATCCAGATAACTATCCGCATAAAGTTAACAGCACAAAGGTTATCCTAACTTTATGCAGATAGCTATCTGGAGAATGGGTTGAATATTGCTGCTATCCTGATAACTCTGGGGACTGCCCATGTTCCACCCATGGACCACCCCAGCACTATCTTGATAGTGCCAAGGAGGTCAGGGAGATTTTCAGATGCACTACAGTGCTGTTGAAAATCGCTGGCTAGCAGATGCTGATGTCGGATAAGTGCCGTTGAGTGTTTTCCCCTTTATTTTGTGATTTGGAATAAAACTCAGTGAGTGCATTAAGTCTATAGAGAGATTGAAAGACGGATGTAATAAACTGTGGTTTAGAACTGTGTGCTGAGCTTCAGCTTACAATGTTTTAATGAACATATTGAAAACAACCTTTACTCCTGATGCAATAAACTAATAGCATGCAAATTACAGCGGCATTAAGAAATGTGCACTGACAGAAAAAACAGTACACATTGCCATGGAAATATGCTGCTTGTTTTCTGCATCAGACAGAAGGATTTTGTTTTCTCCTTTTCTATCATTAGGGCTTTGGCCAATCACTAACAGAGGGAGAAAAAAAAAGACTTCCCTCCAGAGGCTATCTGTGGCCTAGACATCCTATGCCAGAGCATCCCTGGCCTAAGTACCTTAGAGCATGGCATCCTTGGCCAGGACCTGGGGTCATGGCACCCCTGGCTTGGGCACACTGAGTTAGGGCATCCCTGGCCCAGACACCTGGCATAGGGAGGCCCTTAACCAAAGAGCCTCTGAAGCTGTGCCCCCCCCCCCCCCATGGACTGCCCATACACCAGCATCTTGAAAAATGGCAGTGCCTGACCCCTAGCACTATATTGGAAGGCACCGCTAGGGATCAGTCTGCCAAATAAGGAAGTACAACTCACAGGAGTAAAGATTCTAGCACAGGAGCAAAATATGATCTGAGGTGCAGTGCAGCACTTCACCTCTCATGATTCTAGTCAGCAAATACCCCTGGTGGCTCAAGTGGACTTTAGACACATCCCACCTCCCCACCAACACAAATCCCTGGTGGCCCAAGTGAGTCCCAGACACCCCACTCCCCTGCCTATACAAATTTCTTTTAGCCCAAATTGGCTGTAGATACCCCTCACTTTCTTTGCCAACAAAAATTACTGGTGGCCCAAGTTGGCCCAAAATGCCTCTCACTCCCCCACAAACAAAAATCTGTGGTGGCCCAAGTGGGCCCTGCACAGCCCTGGACATCCCTTTCCCTCAGTGACCACCAATGCTCACTTGCTTCTGCTTACAGCACTATCATCTTAAAAAATGACCTCTAGTGGCATATTGGAAGGCACTCGCTAGGAGTCAGCCATTTTTTGAGATGATGGTGGGTATTCGGTGGTACTATCCAGCTAGTGGTACTGATTATCTCTCTGGCTAGCACTTATCCATTTCGCAGGTGCTGTTAACTGAATAAGTACTTTTGAATACCAAGCTAGAAATGCACCCTGTAAGACTAACGTATCTAGTGTCCCTCTCTGCCCCAGTCACATGCAGTAATTCATTCTTTTTGAGCTTTCTGGAAGCTCAATGATATCAGTGCCCTTTCTGTATTTGCATCCTGTGCAATTGTGCCATTTGTACAGCACTTGGTATGGCCCTGCTTTTGAATATTAGCCCCACAGATATAAGTACCAAATTTTGCAAATGAATATCCAAGGGAAGCCAATTAAGGAGCCAAGCCTTAAAGCTCAATTTTTTAGCTGTATGAGATTGTTTTGAACACCAGAAAGATGAGCATAATTCTGCTCTCAATCACTTCTTCAAATCCCAGATCCAAACAAGCAATTAACTAATAGGTATGCATACCTTGGAGCAAGTAAATGGTAACAGGAACATTTTTTTAACTAATACGTGTATTTACATAATTAAATAGGGAAAACAAGTTACTTGCCTGTAGTAGATGTTCTCCATGAACAGCAAGATAGGTGACGTCACAGATGGAGCCCATGCAGGAATCTCTCCCAGCAGCTTCTTGAAGCCTTGGATTGGTTCCACTGCACATGCGCATGAGTTCCTGCCTGCTGCCACCATGCCTCATGTTTACCCCGTGGACAAGCAAGACAAGTGCTCACATATGGGATTCCCTAGCTATTGGCTGCCTTACATAAAAAAAAAAGGGCAAACAAGTGTCACAACAAACAGATACAACAAAATACAACTTTTTCTTTGGCAATAGATCTTTATGAGAGTTTCACCACCTATAATGAGGCAGCATTGAACAGAAAAAAATAGGGCCTATAAAGGATTGGAATAAAATTCTAATCCCTGAACAGATTCTGAAGAACGGATTGGCCAAAGTCTGCTGTTATGTTGGGAATCCCTTTCCAGACAGTAGTGAGAAATGAATGTGTGGACAGAAGTCCAAGTTGCAGCTCTCAAAGTCTATTCAATAGAGGCTGAATGCTGCTGGGCCACCAACGCAGCCATGACTCAAACATTATGAGCCATGACTCAGATGTTATGAGCCATGACGTGACCCTCAAGCATCAGGCCTGCCTGAGTGCAAGTGAAAAAGATGAAATATACTAGCCAAATCGAAAGTGTGTTTATCGACAGCAGCCCTCAATCAATTGGGTCAAATGAAACAAACAGCTCGGTGGACTCTCTGTGGATTTTAGTCTGCTCCAAGAAGGAGGTCAAGGCTCTCTTGCAGTCCAAAGTGTGCAATGCGCTTTCCCTTTTCTAAGCATGAGATCTTTAGAAAAATATTGGAACATAATTGATTGATTAAGGTGGAAGCCTAACATCACTTTAGGAAGGAACTTAGGATGAATATGCAATACCACCCTATTGTTGAAAAGCTTTGTAAAGGACAGATCTGCTACTAGAGCCTGAAGCTCGCTAACTCTACCTGCTGAAGTTACCATCATCAAAAAGGTCATTAACTTTGCAACACAGGTATCCACTTGAAATTATAGGACTTCCATGTGCAATCTCTCCTGCAAGCCCAAGAGGATGTTAGTGATACTAACCAGCAAGTTAAATGAGGGCATTATATCCTAAACATCCAAGCTGTGAGAGCAAGGGACGTTATGTTGGGGTGCAATAATGTCCCCTGATCTTGTATTATCAGGGTTGCTGAGCTGCCTAGATGAATCAGATCACTGATAGAAAGTTCAAGAAAAGGGATCCCAGTTTGCCAGGGCCAATACAGTGCAATGAGAATCATTGTGCCCTCGTTTTCCTTGAGCTTCAGGGGAGATTTTGCTATCAGAAGAACAGGAGGATATGTACATGGCCAGTTCAATCACTAGGCAAATTAGGCAGTCACCAAGGGCAGCAGCTTCTGTGGACAGCAAAGAGTAGCAGCAGTCAAAGCAAAGCAATGGTTCCTGGCAACCACACAAATTCTGTCATCATGGGGTACTTCTAACTGCAGGAAGAATGGGCAATATGTAAATAATCCATTTACCTTTGTAAGTGGCCTTTTGAAATCTCCTTCATTATGTATATATCTACAAAATAAAGTTCAATATTTAAAAGTGTGATGTCTAAATATGCATTTTTATAGGATTTTTCTGGGAGGGATGGGATCTAAAAGCTAATTGCAAGGGGGCACAAGGCTTATCTTTCATTTAGGACACTTAATATCTTTGCACTGGCCTTAGATACACATACAGAAGACCTTCACCCCAGTGGAGGAGAAGGCATCCAAGGCAGGTTAATCATGGGTCCCTACCCTGTTAACAAAACTGATGCACCTGCTTGTTCTGAGGTGGCAAACAAATCTATTGAGGGGATGCCCCACTCTTGAAAGATGGTCTGAGCCACCTCCTGCTTCAGGTTGAGGTTGAAGGACACAGCTCAGCCTGTCTACCAGGGCATTACTCTCACTAGACAGGCATGTGTCACTAAACTGCATCCCTTAAAAGATGACAAAGTTCCACATACTGACTGTTTCCCAAGAGAAGAATTACGACCTCATTCCTCTCTGCTTGTTGATGTAGTACATTGCTACCTGATTCTCCATCTCAATCATGACAATTTAGTTGGCCAATCAATCTCCTAAAGCTCTCAGAGCATTCAATATTGCTCTCAGTTTCAGGAAATTGATTATGTAGAGGCTTTCTTGGGTGGACCAAATCTCCCGAGTATGGAACCCCAGCCCAGTTTGGAAGCATCTGTTGTGAATAATGTTTGGAAGGAAGGTATATGAAGAGATATATCTTTGACCAGTTTGGAACAATTTGTTCACCAGGATAGAGTCCTGGTAAGAAGGAGTGACAGATATGATGTTACTGAGACTGTAGCCTGTGCCCACTGTTTGCTCAGGTTCCACTGAAACTATCTCATATGGAGATGTGCCAAGGGCCTGAACTGTTGAGGCCATGTGGCCCAACATTCTCAACATGGTTTTGCTAAGGTCTGCTGACTGTTGTACTACTTCCAAGATTGCACCAAGCAGGTGAGCCTATCTTGTGGAAGAAAGACTTTTGCCCGAATTGTATCTAATAGAGCTCCAATGAATTCTAAGTGGTGTGACGGGTACAAGTTCGACTTGGGGTAACTAATGACAAACACTAGAAGCTCCAACACCTAGATGGTGATGTGTACAGATTCCAACTCCTTGGATGGTGCTCTTGACCAGCCAATTGTCCAAGTAGGGAAACACATTGTCACCAGTAGGGGGCACTCTGCATGTGTTAGTGCTTCGGGCCTTCAAATCCACCTTACGGGGTTGAGCGGTTCGAGTGCTCTCGGACAATGCCGCGATGGTTGCGTACTTCAATCGTCAAGGGGGCATGGGAAGCGCGGCTCTAGAAATGGAGACGGAAAGTCTCTTCAATTGGGTAGAGCCTTGGCTTCAGGCTCTGTCGGCGGCACACATTGCGGGAATGGACAATGTGATGGCGGACTTTCTCAGCCAGGTTTGAGTGGATCCCGGAGAATGGAAGCTTCATCCAGAGGTGTTTGCTCAGATTGTCCTCAAGTGGGGATCTCCGGTTATGGATCTCATGGTGGCCTTTCGGTCGGCCAAAGCCAGTTGCTTTTACAGCAGAGGACGAGAATGAATGTCGGAAGGTCTAAATGCCTTACTCCAACAATGGCCCACTCAAAGTCTCCTCTACATTTTTCCCCCTTGGGCGCTCATAGGACGAGTGGTGCAATGCATCGAGGCTCATCGGGGAAGAGTGCTTCTAGTAGCTCCCGATTGGCCTCGTCGTCCATGGTATGCCTATCTGGTACATCTGCACGATGGGGAACCGTGGCGGATGCCGCTAAAGGAGGATCTGCTGCTTCAGGGTCCTCTACGAATGCCTCAGTTACATCGGTTCTCGCTTACGGCTTGGCCATTGAAAGGACTCGGTTAAGGAAGAAGGGTTATTCCAAGGCGGTGATTGACACCTTGCTTCTGGCCAGATAGAGGTCCACTTCCTTAGCATATGTGCACGTCTGGCATGTTTTTGAGGACTGGTGTGCTCAATGTCAGTTTTGTCCGGCCTCAGTATCTGTACCGACAGTGTTGAGTTTCTTGCAAAACGGGTTCGATAAGGGATTGGCTGCCAGTTCGTTAAGAGTGCAGTCGGCAGCTATTTCTTGTTTTTGAGGAAAGGTGCAAGGAGTTCCTTTGGGGGTCCATGCCGATGTTGTCTGTTTCTTGAGAGCGGTATCCCATCTACGTCCTTCGCGCAGGGTGGTTTCTCCTCCATGAGATCTCAACCTGGTTTTAGGAGCCTTGACAAGGGAGCCTTTTGAGCCTTTGCATCAGGCTTCCCTAAAGGATTTGACTTTGAAGACAGTATTTTTGGTAGCCATTTGCTCTGCACATCGAATCTCTGAGTTGCAGTCCTTGTCCTGTCGGGAACCGTTTCTGACTTTTTCTAGGGAAAAAGTGGTGTTGCGTCCCGTATCGTCCTTCCTACCAAAGGTAGTTTCGCCATTTCATGTGAATCATTCGGTCTCTTTGCCCATTTTGGGGGAGACCGCATCGGATCGTAGTTTGCGTTTGTTAGACATTAAGAGGGTACTTCGGCGATACTTGAAGGTCTCAGAGTCCTTCCGCAAGTCTGACCGTTTGTTCGTTCTCTTTGGTGGGCCTGTAAAGGTGAAGCGGCGGCCAAAGCTTCAATTTCCAGATGGGTTCGTGAAGCAATAGCGTCAGCTTATATCTTCTTTGCATACTTTTAGTAAACATTACCGTCTGGTTGTTCAAGCGGCGGGAGATGCCTGTTTCGAGTCGGCAGTTTTGCGGTCCGGGTGGACAGGTCCCTCCCAATAGTTTACTGCTCTGTTACATCCCAGAGGTGAGGGACTGAACTGGAGGGACGATAAGGAAAGAGAAATTAGACTTACCTGCTAATTGTTGTTCCTTGAGGAACTCCAGTTCAGTCCCGATTCCCGCCCAGGGTTTTTTTGGTCAGCTTCCGCAAAGCCTGTTTTGTGATGCGCGGTGACTACAATCCAGTAGGAGAAGTTCAGCAAATGTGGTCTGTATTCAGGCAAAGTATACCTTGTATTCTTTCTTCTCTCTCCTTTTTGTCCTATGTCTGCAAACGGGAGAAGGAGAGGTATCCTCTCATTTACGGGGTTTTAGTCAGTGTTAGAGTTAAATTGTATTTAATATTATAGCTACTTATTTGTTGCTCCTTTGAGTCTGCTTTGTCATTAGATCACTGGGAGCTAGTGGGAGGTACCAGCAGGATATCTACAGTGGTGTCACAGTTCTGACATGCCCAGTCTCCATGCTGCAAGAAGAGGTGCACAACCCAGAGGTGAGGGACTGAACTGGAGATCCTCAAGGAACAACAATTAGCAGGTAAGTCTAATTTCTCTTTGGTGGATATTGACCCCGTAGAAAGCAAAATCTCTCACTTACAGGTGTAAGTGCTGCCACTTGCATGTACAAGTCCTCAAGTGATGGTATTCTTTTTTTTAATGTGTTCTTTTGCCAGATACACCTATTGTTCCTTTGGCCTTATATATATTTTACAAATGGATCTGTGTTAAACAAGCCTTTTGTAAAACATGCTGCAGATTGTACACATTCTCGCATTTCCAGTTTTGATGACCTATACAGAATTGACTTCACATCAGTTAACTAGACTGCTCAACTTGATTCTAAATAATCAGATTAATTAACACACAGGGTGCCAATTCCCTAGAAATGCTGAATTTCCCTGGCCTGACTCTTCAGTGCCTGACAATGGACTAATTCATTACTGCTTTGCAATACTATTCACTGGGCAGTATATTCACTCTCAGGTACTGCCTTTTCTGGATTAAAACACCTCTGGATAGGGGAATAGTGATTAATACTTGTTTCTGCTGGCAGAAAATTAAACCCTATACATGTTCTCAGTGGTCAGATCTGCATGAAGGATGTCTTTATTATTGTTCCTTTAGTGCCACCTGATCAGCTGCACGGTTGGTACAAGAAAAGATTAGATGCTTCAAATCACTCAAAAACTCAACATGCTCCACAGTCTATCAACATTCATCACCTTGTCCGCTATCATCAGAAAACAGGCATCCATTTAAGGATCATACAGGCTTTTGGACTAGATGGTAAGGAGAAGCACAGAGCTATGTCTTTAAATTAATAAATGGACAGGTATGAAAATAAACTGTGGTTGGAACCAAAATTTTATTTATTTATTTATTTTATTTAACAGGGTTTTTATACTGTTTTATCATAGATTCAAAGCAGTTTACTTTGTAACTTGAACTGAGAAGTGTACAATAGAACAGGGACATAAAACTTGGATTATACATAACAATACATTATGAATATTAGGATAAGATGGATCGTGCCGTATTAGCTGTGTCACATATTAGATCCATAATATTCTATAAAGAGGAATGTTTTTATTTTCTTTCTGAATTCACAAATGTCTCTGGTGGATCTTATACTTTCTGGAAGGGGATTCCATATTGACAGTGCTTATATAGAGAATGCCCTATTGCATGTTGTCTCTTGGATAGGATATAGGATTTATATAGAAAGAGTCATTGTCTAATTAAATCAGTTTTCTAAGCCACAAGGCATTTTTGCACGCAGTAATGGAATATTTTTTTAAAAAAAGGTCAGGCCAATATTCAGCCCCACCAGTCGCCTAAGTTACAATGAGGGGCCCCAAGAAAAATTTTGCTGAGGAACCCCATTGTTGTGGTGGCAGCGAGTTCCTCTTTCATGCAGTTCCCCAATGTGGCGGTGGCAGCAGCAGTGCGCCAAGCTTACTTTATCATGTTTGCTATACTGTTCCACTCTTGTAAGTTCGCCATATGCCTGGCAGCTATTCCCTGCTGGGCCGAAGTCTAGCAGTGTGGATGTTATCGCAAGGCTTCAGCCCAGTGAGGAACAGCAGCCACAGTAGCAGACTTACAAGAGCAGAGCAGTGCAGCAAACATGATAAAGTAAGTTTGCCATGCTGCTGCCGCTGCCACTGTATGGGTCCCCATTTCTGCCTGGACCCCCCCCCCCCCCCAACCCCATTATGGGGTATGCTTGGGGAGAATTTACACTAGTGAGCCCCACAGTTTACATTTTTATAAATGTTGGCTTCAGTGGTCAAAAAATCCAGATATTCAGCACTGATATTCAGATAGTGGCCAATGCTGAATAGCCAAATAATGCAGTGGCTTGCGGCATTATCTGGATAGTGGTGATGTTCAGTGACTTTCTAGATAACTATCCCTATAAATTAGGACTGTCCATTTTTGATGTCTTAAATTATCTGGATAGTTATCCAGATAATAGCACTATCTGGATAATTCACCATTCAGACCACGTCCCGCCCTGACACTATCTGGATAGTGCTGAGGTAGTCTGTAAGATATTCTGTGGCATTATCTGGGCAGTGCCACAGAATAGCACCAGGAGGATTGTTGCTGTCTGCCTTGCACCTGATTAAGTTTGGATGAAACATGGAGCCATCTCAGGTGTAGTGTTAGACATCAGATGCATGAGCTGAAAAGGGAAAATATTATATTTTCTACATTTTTATTTATCTAATTTTAAAAAATAAATAATAAAGGTACCTTAAGTAATCGTACTCGATGCAGGTGAGGTTCCTAAATACATTAGAAAATGCATTTTGGTTTGGGAGCTTCATACAACCCAGCTTCAGAGTTATAATTCACATTGGTTTGGTATGTTTTATGCTTTTTGGATACCAAGTGTGTTCTATTAGATCTGTAAAAATGTGCATATTTTGTCTGTCTTTCATGCAGTTGATGGACTTTATATAAATGCATTTGCTAGAATCCTTAAAGGAACCTCAAGCATGCATTTACCCGAATTACGTCAACGGTGGGGAGGAGAAGAGAAATTTCTAACACGTCAACATGATTTCACCAGCCTCCTGACATCGCCAAAGTGGACTGATCCATCCGTGGTATGGCACAGCTCTCTTTGTTTATAGTGTCAGACTATTGATTTATTCATTTATAATTGCTCTGATATTTTATGACTTAAATATCATCGGTCAATAATTAGACCTGGCACTCAGCTTTTTTTTCTTTTAAATGTTAGCTGCAGCGTTTAAAAAAAAATTACATTTCCTTATCGTATTTCCAGTCCAGTCCCGACTTGTGGGTTGTCACCCTCAATCAGCAGCTTGGAGATGGATCATGAATAATTCAGTGGCATCCCTTCATAACCAGCTGGCACTGCCTACCAGCCTCAGTATTCAGTCTCCAAGCAGCAGGAGAAGGGTAACTCCCACCAGTTGGGCTCACTGGAGGAACAGGTAGGAGACATTGGTAAAAAAAAGAAAAAAAAGAAACAGTAAAAGGGAAAAGGACCTGGGAATATCTTCACTGTTTAGTTGGGGCTCAGTGTCCTGCTTTTGGGAATCCAAGAAAGAATTGAAAAAAAAAATAAATAAAGGCAACAGGCTAACCCAGAGGAGCTCATCAGCCGGTAGGAAGAGAGCTCTATTGGGCAGGAGACCCGGTAGGGACAGCGGCTCCCAGTCCTTTCAGTGGGTGAGTAGCTGCTGTGAGCTGTGATACCAGAGGCCTGTTCCAATTCTCCTGTCGCCATGCCGCCACCGTGTGCAGGGCTGAGCGTGTGGCCAACACTGCAGCTGTGGGTGAATGAAAGGAGGGGCAATTCCCTCGGTGACAATTCAGGATAGCAGTTTCCTTTCCTTTTGCTTTCTTTTTGTTTTTTTTCATCATGGTTCACCGGGGCTGAGTGGGGACAGTTGCCGACGGGGCTGGGGACCACGTGTATCTCTGATTGGAATGCGAAGGCAGGAAACAATACCATTTTAGGTGGTAGCACTGCAGTAGGGGGCTTCTCTTCCAGGGGACTAGCTTGGGCCCGGACGTAGGGGTGCTTCTGTTGCAATCGCATTTTGTTGTTTTCAGAACTTGGTTACTGTAAAAACAAACAAAAAAAAGGCGACAGTAAATATATAATAGCCAGCCTATGGGGGAGCATACTTCCTGGCAGTGGAGACCTTGTTGCTGGCGTTGCAGGAGCTGGTTCTAGTGCTAGAGAGAGGCTTCTTGGATGGGACGGCCCTGTGGTAACATTTGTGGGTGCCCCGGGATGCTTGAAAAGACCGCGCAGCCTTTCTGCAAGTGGGGAGCATGCTTCCTGGCAGTGGAGACCCTGTTGCTGGCATTGCAGGAGCTGGTGCTGGTGCTAGAGAGAAACTTCTTGGATGGGGTGGCCCTGTCTGACATCAATTATGGGTGCCCCGGGACACTTGAAAAGACCACACAGTCTTTCTGCAGTTGGGGAGCATGCTTCCTGGCAGTGGAGACCCTGTTTCTGGCATTGCAGGAGCTGGTGCTGGTGCTAGAGAGAGGCTTCTTGGACAGGGCGGCCCTGTGGTAACATCATTTGTGGGCGCCCCAGGATGCTTGAAAAGATCGCACAGCCTTTCTGCAGGTGGGGAGCATGCTTCCTGGCAGTGGAGACCCTGTTGCTGGCATTGCAGGAACTGGTGCTGGTGCTAGAGAGAAGCTTCTTGGATGGGGTGACCTTGTGGTGACATCATTCGTGGGTGCCCCAGGACACTTGAAAAGACCGTGCAGCCTTTTGCAGCCATGGTCACGGCGCGTGACCAAATGTGTACGTTCCTTTGGTGCCCCTTCGATGCCACTTTGGGGCCCAAGGGCCCCTGAAGTTTGCCATAGGAATGCCCCATGGAGAGGGTAAGAGGAAAGCAAGCCATTTCAGAAGAAACTTGGTGAAACTGTCATCGGCTATTTCTGGGCCTTTGGACTCACATGTAATTGTGTTTTCAGGACCCCTGGCTTTATCTGGAGTTCCCTTAATTGAGGGAGAAGTGGCCTAGTGGTTAGGACAAGGTACTTCAGGCCGGAGGGCCGGGAGTTCAAGTCTCACCTGGGGACAGCAATCTCAGGCCGGAGGGCCGAAGGGACTGGGATTTCTAGTCCTATAGGCACTCCTTGTGGTCTTGGGCAAGCCACTTAACCCTCCATTGCCCATGTTCCCTGTAAGTATTAGTGTATGTGTCTCATATCCCCTCGTGTTAAATGTATCCCCCAATTGACCGCTTTGACCCGATGAAAAGCGGGATATAAATACAGCTAAATAATAAATAAATAATAAATAAAATGTCATCTGGGGCTTCTTTAAGTCTTATAGTAAGGACACCTCCTCCTAATCCTGGCTCAGCCTAGGTGTATTGGATGGGAACCTTGTGGCTCCCTTAATGGACTCTAGTGTGGCCGAAGACCTCCTTGGGTCCACTGCAGGCTTTGCTTGGGGGTTCCTCGGAGGATTTAAAAGTGACTAGTTGCTCAGTGCGCCCCACTTCAGTTCCAGATGGTGCAGTAGTGGATGTTACTTTGGTGGACATCTGGAGGGAAGTATCTAAAACTAATTTCCTATTGCAAGGTTTCATGGAACAGACTAAAGTTTTTCTGAGCAAGTTGTTGTTAATCTCAGGTTTGGACCAGCAATTGCTCCTTACCACCCTATATAGGTTGGAGGGGCAAATTGCATCCCTTCAGTCTGCTGGTTCACTGGGCATTAAAGATTCTTATGTAATGTATCAGCATTTAGAATTACTTGAGAATACTATGAGAGCAAAAAATATCAGGTTGTTAAATTTTCCTCTGTGTCTGTTGTATTACACAGGTCTGCAAAAACTTTTTTTTCGAGCGCTGTTTTGGTTATTCCACGTAATCTTTGTTTTTTGGTGCGCTGAATCCGAAAATGACCTCCATTTTGTCATAGGACATCACGTTTCCTGACAATTTAGGTAACTATGTTAAATAAAGCAATACCTCAAAATAAAGGGAAATAGACTTATAAAATTAAAGTTTTATTACAATATTTTCATGAAAATCCTTTTTTGAACTGAAAAGAGCTCACCTACACACACTCAACTCGATTCTTCTTCCTTGTGAGGCTCCTCTTGGTGCATTTACGCTTGTGAGTAGCATCTGGAATGTCTCTCTGAAGCATCCAACAGTAGTCTGCCATCATTGTAATGCTTCATTTTCCCTGGTATCTCCTTTTCATCTCTTTAATGTCTTGGTGGAATCGTTCACCTTGTTCCTCACTCACAGCTCCCAAATTTTCAGGAAAGTAGTCAAGGTGGGATTGGAGGAAATGCACTTTCAAATTCATCAGGCAACCTAAAGCTTAAAATGCTTTCAGCATTCGTCCGACGATCTTTTTGTAGTGAGGATCTTTGTTATTGCCTAAAAATTTCTGTACGACTTCTTTAAATGCAATCCACCCTTCTTTTTGAGGATCCGTCATGGTATTGACAAACTCTTGATCAACTATAAGCCTTCTAATGTCTGGTCCGACGAACACACCTTCCTTCAATTTTGCCTCCGACAGGCCTGGAAACTTGGTGACCAAGTATTTGAAGCATTCTCCATCTCTTGGAAGTGATTTTACGAATTGCTTCATCAATCCCAATTTTATGTGGAGAGGTGGTAGAAGAACTTCATGGGAAGGTATCAAAGTTTCTCGGAGGACATTTTTTTCACCAACTGTTAGCACCCTCGGCTGCCAACTCTTCTTGGTCCAGTGATTTTGTCGGTCTCGACTGTCCCATAGACACAGAAAACAAGGATATTTGGTATACCCAGCTTGTTGCCCGAGCAGCATGTACAAGACCTTCAAGTCCCCACACGCTTGCCAACCATGGTCTTCATATTTAAGTTTACGAAGAACCAATTCCAAGTTCTCGTAGGTTTCCTTCAAGTGTACGGAATGACCTACAGGTATGGAAGCGTAAAAACCGTTGTGGAGTAAAACTGCTTTGAGACTTCTTTTTGAAGAATCTATAAAAAGACGTCATTGCTCTGAATCATATTGGATTTTAAATTGACCCATCAGACCTTCGACATTGATGCAATAAACCAACTTGTCTTCCTGGGTGAAGTAAGGAACGAACTCCTTTTCACGATGTCTGAACATGAAGATGACACTCCTGGCAACAATAAATTCCTGCTTTTCAGCCTTGTTCCGAGTAACTCAGCGGCATCTTTGGGAAGATTCAAGTCTCTTACCAAATCATTCATCTCCTCCTGAGAAAACAGTTTTGGTCTTGTATCATCTTCAAAGTCAGAACTTGATTCGTCATCTGGTTCAGGTATGACATCACCTTCATCGGAGCTAGGTATCTCTTTCAAGGTAGCAGGGGGCTTGGATACTGGTATATCTGTGCCATGGGGGATGGGACGAATTGCCAAGTGAAGATTGGCGTATGAAATGGAATGCTTCCATTTGGAATTAAACCCTTTCACATTGCATGAACAAAAGTAACAGTTGTCACTATGGTTCTTTTGCTCTCGCCATACCATAGGAATCCCATAACGGAAAGATTTTTTCCTACCCTTGAACCAGTTTCGGAGGTCCTCAATACACCGTTTGCACACTTTGAGGTGCCCAGACTTTATCTTGATCTCCAATTTTTAGTCCAAAGTATGCAAAGTATACTTTTTTCACAAAGTCTGTAATATTCTGCTGTTGCTTCAACACTGTATATTCACCACAGATGAAACAGAAACTGTCTGGCGAATTAATACACTTTCGCGGAGCCATAACATAACGGTTGAAGAATGATGAGCTAACACGAATTGCGATGAAAAAGTGTGAACAGCCTAGAACCAAGAACCTGATGATGATTCGTGCACAAGTGTGGCATGCAGGAGAGAGCAGCTCTGTGTCTGTACACGAGACGTCACAGTGCTGGCCACGCCCCCCTGCACTGACCGGAGCTGCTGCTATCTGCCCTGTGTCTCCCTCCCACTGGATTCTTCAGGAAAGATTAACCCCTTCTACCATTAGAAGCACGGACTTAAAACTTGCTTAGCTTATGTATGTATTGCTGACAATCAGATTTACAGTGCTATATTTTTTTTTACATAACTCGGACAACCCCTTTAAGGTTTTTTTGGCATTTTATATCTTAAATGCACTTATGTGAATTAATTAATAGTAATTTGAATTAATTAATAGTAATTTGAAAAAAATTGATAAATTTGAAGACAGTTTTGCATGTTGTGGCAAATCATGACGTCTAGGAGTTTTTTTTCAATATTTTATTTGTTTTCAGCACACCAAAATACATGGAAATTAGATGAAAATAATCAAACAGCTTTTTAGTCGCAGACTTGTATTATTTATCTTCCCAATCTGGGGCAGGGGTTGACGGGGTGGCCCAGGAAGGGGATGCATCTGATATTGACTTGACTAATTTCCTGGAAGTTTCTGATGATGATATCCCCTCCTGCCCCATTCTGGTTGTAACCCTGGCCTCGGAGGGAGATACAATTTGCTTTTTAAAAGCCTACTTACACAGGAGGGAGGTTCCCTTCTGTGGGCAGAAGATTGCTGCTTTTCCGGATGTATCACGATTTACTCAGTTGAGGAGGAAGTCCTTCCTCCAGCTAAGGCTTAGGGTCTTGGCTGCGGGAGGGGGGGATGTTCTTCCTCCATTTTCCATGTGTGTCTGGTTTCATTTGAGGGGATAAAATATATTTATACTGATCCTTTGATGTTGGAGAACCTCTTCTCCTTAACAAGCAGGAAGTCAGTCCTCACTTATGGGTTACGTCAGCGCCGATGGAGCCCCATGTGGAGCAAATCCCCAGCTTTCAAAGAAAGCCTTTAGGAATTGCTACCATGCATGTGTGGTCCCCTTCCTGTACAAGGGTGCCCTCATGCTCAGTCTCCTTTTTTTCCGTGGAGCCCTTCGGATGTAGTTCCTTCGTGTCCCAGAAAAAGTGATTATTTTTCTCTGTTTTCTATGCCGGTTGACACCAATATCCTTCCCGCCTCCGCCTTCGGTACCCTGGTATCGAGTCAGGTTATTTTTTCCCATTTCTTGAACTTTTTGTCCTTGAGGCGTTTTCGCGCTACTTTTGCCCCTTTTTTCCTTGCTGGCAGCCTGCAGGTTCTTTGACCTCGCGGGGTCCTTTTTCCCCCAATGGCTACAAGCGGTTTTAAGAATTGTCCCTCACCGACACTCACAACTGCTGCCTCCGTTGCCTCGGGCCGGATCACGACCTAATGGCCTGTGGCCCATGTAAGAGGATGTCCTCTAAGACTCTGAGGAGCTGCCAGCAACAGCACAAAAAAATCTTCACCGAGTCCCCCGTGCGAGAGCCAGGACCTCGTCCGAGGCCTCGACGTCTCGGCAGGAACACTCCGAGCTCGAGCGTCATCGAGGTTCCTCGGAAAGGGGGTCCCCTTTGCAGGAGCACAAGAGGAAGAAGAAGTCCTCGAAGGTGACGTCTCTGGATGGCTCCGGCGTCGGGCCTTCTAGGGGCCAATCTCGGAGTCCCGAACGCATGCCCAGGTCGTCGGAGAGGGAGCGGCCTGCTAAGGTTCTTTGGCAAGACCCGGACCCATCTAGGCAAGTACAGACTATCCTTGTTGAGGACTCCCCTCCGGGGGAGCCGGCATCGAGGCCGATCGAGTTGGCACCTGAGCCAGAGACTGCGGAGCCTCCCGGACTCGTGCCCAGGATGGCGGCTTTGGAGCGCAGTTTCACTGCCTTCATCGCAGAGCAGTGGGTGCTGATGTCCCGTATGTCCGGTTCCTCTGCCCAAGCCACCAGGCCCTCGATAACCAAGTTGACCCCGGAGGCTGAGCTGATCCTCGAGACCTTCCGGACTCAAGTCGATCCTCGGCCGAGGTCACCCTCGGCCTCCCATTCGGTACCGAGGTGGTCACTGTCGAGCCTGCCGGCATCAGGGCAGAAGGCGCTGAGGCCCTCGATGCCTGAGGAGCCCCCTGAGTCCTCCTCGGAGGCCTCAGCTTGGGAAACACAGGACGAGGAGTCCCCAGATACCCACAGGCATAGGGACATCCAGTCTGATTCCCCGGTATCCGAACCTCAGAGAAGATCCCCACCAGAGGATATGCGGTTCCTGGACTTCATGCAGGATATGTCCAAGGCTTTGGTCTTCCCCACAGAATCCGAGGAGGAGCCTCGAGCCGACGAGCTTGAGATCCTCCAGTATGAAGCTCCTCCTCGGGAGACCCTCACGGTACCCGTTCCTCCAATCCTGGAACAATTTATGCTCCGCATGTGGGAGACACAGGTGTCGACGCTGGTGATCAGCAAACGGCTTGACTCAATGTATTGGGTCCGTCAAAGCCCTGGATTCCAGAAATCACATCTGCCACACAACTCCATGGTTGTGGAATCGGCCATGCGTCGTCAGAAGACTCACTTCTTGGTGCCCCCCGGAAGGGAGGCCCGTAACTTGGATGCCCTCGGCAGGAAATGTTTAGAGGGTGCAATGCTGAATTGTGGAATCCAAGCATACCAGTTGTACATGGGCATGTACCTGAGAGACCTGGCGAAGGAAATTGCCAGGTTCTCGGCTGGTCTCTCCAAGGAGCCTTTGAAGCGCTTCAGGGACCTGTCCAGAGCCATCCATGAATGCTCCAAGTTTATGTCTCAGACGGCCTATGACGGTTTTCAGTCGGCAGCTCGGGTAGCTGCGGCAGGCATCGGTGCACACCACCAAGACTGGCTGCAGTCGTCCAACCTCGAGCAATGGGTTCAGGACAAGTTGGTCGATGTCCCATGTCAGAGGGAAAACCTCTTCGGCAAATCCATGTCCATAAGAACATAAGATATGCCATACTGGGTCAGACCAAGGTCCATCAAGCCCAGTATCCTGTTTCCAACAGTGGCCAATCTAGGTCATACGTACTGTCACACCCTGTTCGGCCAGCAGCGTGGTATACTGGTTGGGCTACAGGGGGACCTTTTATTGAAAGGATTGTAGTTGGGCTCCTTTGCAATAAGATAGTTGAGACCCGAGTGGTAAGGTCAAATCAAGGTTTTATTTCCCCTCCCGGGGTTTGGATTATAACACAGGTAACAAAAGAACAAAAGCCATATACTCTGGCAAAAAGGATAAAGTAAATTCTTGTGCTTTTAAACAGGCAGTTAAATCACTTCCAGCATTGTATATCTTCAGCACAATGAAATCCTATCATTCATCACAGCCAATGTACAGTCCATCTGGTAGTCAGATAATTCAGGCTCTGGCGGATCAATTATCATTGATTCAATCTGACTATCATCGGCATAACATTGCTGCCTATAGAGTGTTGGCAGATTATTCTCCTCTGCCAGCTCCCTTGACCTCCCTACTATTTCCTCCAGTAGGTAAGGGTCAGAGTCACCATATCTTGGCATACAATTCCAATAAGACTTATGTCCTTTATAACTTCTAGGTGAAAAAGACTTGTAAACAGCTTTACCTTGGTTAATTAGGCCACCTTCTGGGTTTGAGGCAGGAGAAAAGCTATGCACAGCTTCATTCAGTCGGGGTTTAAACCTCAGAGGCTTTTCTCTATGCTTAGGCTGTTTGTCACCCTCTTCCAACATACAGATGTCTTGCACCGTATATTCTTTCCTTCCTGAAGCCTGTAATTGCTTTCCAGTTATTCTGACTGGTACTTTCTCCTTATAAATGCCTTCACAATAAGGTATATGTTTGGAGGCTTGGTTAAAAGGTTTTTGAGCCTTTCTCCTCCAATTAAGACTATCAGCTGTTATCTGCCTTTCTCTTTCACATTCAGAATCAAAGTCATTCACATCAGTTTTCCTACCAGCCCAAAGCAGACGTTGCTTCCCAGATTCAAACCTCAGCTTGCACTTAGTATCCAGCCAGTTCTCATTCAGCACGTCTCTCCTGCTTCCAGTTACTGGTTTCACTGAATCTTCCACACTGCTTTCTCTGGAGTTACCGGAGCTACCAAAGCCAAAGTCAGAACTCCTTCTCCAGCTCCTGCTATTGCTGCTCCTACCATTGCTCGTCCTACAGCTACTATTCTCTAATGAACGTCCCTTATACGTTTGCTGAGGCTCTACTCCAGCCCTTCCCCCTCCCAGGTGAAAGCTATTAGAGCTAAGAGCTGGGGAATGCCTATCAGCTGTGCAGGGTTCCTTCCCTCGTGGTTGGGAATGTTTATGTTGCTCTTGGCAACTGGGTGTCCTGATATCTTCCTTCCTGCTAGAAACAGCCCTATTACTCATAGGTTCCTCTGCTTTCCTATCACAGGATATCTTTTCCCCATTACAGTACCTAGCAGTTTCCCCAAAAGACACAGGTTCCACAATGCTTGTACTGGGTCAAGCATTGATATCCTGGGTCCCTTCTTAATAATGGTTTATGGACCTTTCCTCCAGGAACTTGTCAAAACCTTTTTTAAACCCAGCTACACTAACAGCCTTTACTACATCCTCCAGTAACAAATTCTAGAGTTTGATTATACGTTGAGTGAAAAAATATTTTCTTTTATTAGTCTTAAATAGTTTACCCTGTAGCTTCATTGCATGTCCCCTAGTCTTTCTATATTCTGATAAGGTAAACAATCGATCTACGTTTACCCGTTCCACTCTGTTCATTGATTTATAGACTTCTATCATATCTCTCCTCAGCCATCTCTTTTCCAGGTTAAAGAGCCCTAACCTTTTTAGCCTTTCTTCATAGGAGTATCCTTCCATCCCCTTTACCATTTTGGTGGCCCTACTCTGAACCTTTTCTAATAACGCTATATCCTTTTTAAGATACGGCAACCAGAATTGCACACAATGTTCTTCCCTACTTGCATAACTTTGCACTTGTCCACATTAAATTTCATCTGCCATTTTGATGCCCAGTCTTCCAATTTATCAAGATCCTCTTGCAATTTTCTACAATCCTCTGGGGTTTTAACAACTTTAAATATTTTTGTGTCATCTGCAAATTTGATAACCTCACTCGTTATTCCCTTTTCCAGGTCATTTATGAATATGTCAAAAAGCAGCAGACCCAGCACAGATTCCTGGGGTACACCACTATTCACCTTTCTCCATTGGGAAAATTGGCCATTTAGGCCTACCCTCTGCTTTCTATCTTTTAACCAGTTCCTGATCCACAATAGTACACTGCCTCCTATCCCATGACTCTTTAGTTTTGCCAAGAGTCTCTGATGAGAGACCTTGTCAAAGGCTTTCTGAAAGTCCAGATACACTATATCAGCCGAGTCCGACAACGCTGCAGAGCTGGAGACTGAGTACATGACGAGGACACGGCTCTCTAAGAAGACCTCTGCCTCTTCTCGTAAGAAGGGCTTGGGTAAAAAGCCCTTTTACCCCAGGAAGGGAGCTGCTTACCGAAAGTACCCCCCTTATCAGGCCTCCCTGGCTCCCCAACAGGGGCAGCAGGCCAAGGCACAGAGGCATGGCCCACGTAAGCAGAAGACCCCCAAACCCCAGGCCCCGGCTCCTGCCCAGCCTGGTGGGAGTTTTTGACTCCCATGGCATGGCCCCTCTTCCAGCCGGAGCCAGGCAGTCCATAGGAGGTCAGCTGACCTTGTTTGCCCACAGGTGGACATTCATCACCACCAATTCTTGGGCATTACAGGTGGTCAGGGAGGGTTACCTTCTACGTCTAGCCCAAGTGTCTCCACAATACTTTCCAGGAGAGCCCTTCAGGTCTCCCCTTCACCAGGACCTTCTTTTGAAGGGGTTGACAAGTCTTCTCGAGGATCAGGCGGCGGAACCGGTGCCCCAAAACCCGCAGGGCAGGGGTTTCTACTCCACATACTTTCTGTTACCAAAGAGAACAGGAGGCTTCAGACCCATCCTAGACCTACGCAATCTCAATAAATTCCTGGTACAGGAGAAGTTCAAGATGCTCTCCCTTGGAATATTGCTGCCTTACCTCTGCCAGGAAGACTGGCTATATTTCTTAGATCTGAAGGATGCCTACATGCATATTATGATCCATCCCAGCCACAGGCAATATCTTTGTTTTGTGGTGGGAGGAAAGCACTATCAGTACAGAGTACTTCACTTTGGCCTTGCCTCGGCTCCCAGGATATTCACAAAGTACCTGGCGGTGGTCACTGCCTTCTTCGGGCTTCAGGGAGTTTTCGTCTTCCCCTATCTTGATGATTGGCTCATCAGGGGCACTTCAGTCAATGAACTGCAACAGGCCACAGTCCGTACCATCCAGATTCTGCAGCACTTGGGGTTCGTAATCAACTACCCCAAGTCTCATCTGGAACCAGCCCAGGAGCTCGAATTCATTGGGGCAAGGCTCGACATCATCCAGTCATAAGAACATAAGATATGCCATAATGGGTCAGACCAAGGTCCATCAAGCCCAGTATTCTGTTTCCAACAGTGGCCAATCTAGGTCATACGTACCTAGCAGTTTCCCCAAGGGACATAGGTTCCACAATGCTTATATTGGTTCAAGCATTCATATCCTGGGTCCCTTCTTAATAATGGTTTATGGGCCTTTCCTCCAGGAACTTGTCCAAACCTTTTTTAAACCCAGCTACACTAACAGCCATTACTACATCCTCCGGTAACAAATTCCAGAGTTTGATTACACGTTGAGTGAAAAAATATTTTCTTTTATTAGTCTTAAATAGTTTACCCTGTAGCTTCATTGCATGTCCCCTAGTCTTTCTATATTCTGATAAGGTAAACAATCGATCTACGTTTACCCGTTCCACTCCGTTCATTAATTTATAGACTTCTATCATATCTCCCCTCAGCCGTCTCTTTTCCAGGTTAAAGAGCCCCAACCTTTTTAGCCTTTCTTCATAGGAGTATCCTTCCATCCCCTTTACCATTTTGGTGGCTCTTCTCTGAACCTTTTCTAAAATCGCTATATCCTTTTTAAGATACGGCGACCAGAATTGCACACAATATTCAAGGTGCGGTCTCACCATGGAACGATATAGAGGCATTATAATATCTTTTGTTTTATTTTCCATTCCTTTCCTTATCATACCTAGCATTCTATTTGCTCTCTTGGCCGCCGCTGCACACTGGGCCGAGGGTTTTAACATGGTATCCACAATGACGCCTAAATCTTTTTCCTGGGTGGTGGTTCCTAATGTGGAACCTTGCATCATGTAACCATAGTTTGGGTTGTTCTTCCCTAGGTGCATAACCTTGCACTTGTCCACATTAAATTTCATCTGCCATTTTGATGCCCAGTCTTCCAATTTATCAAGATTCTCTTGCAATTTTCCACAATCCTCTTGGGTTTTAACAACTTTAAATAGTTTTGTGTCATCTGCAAATTTGATAACCTCACTCGTTATTCCACTTTCCAGGTCATTTATGAATATGTCAAAAAGCAGCGGACCCAGCACAGATCCCTGGGGTACACCACTATTCACCTTTCTCCATTAGGAAAATTGGCCATTTAGCCCTACCCTCTGCTTTCTATCTTTTAACCAGTTCCTGATCCACAATAGTACGCTGCCTCCTATCCCATGACTCTTTAGTTTTGCCAAAATTCTCTGATGAGGGACCTTGTCAAAGGCTTTCTGAAAGTCCAGATACACTATATTAATCGACTCATCTTTGTTCACCTGATTATTCACTCCTTCAAAGAAACATAACAGATTAGTAAGACAAGATCTTCCATTAGGTCATGACTATCTACATGCTGAGTAATTTTATTCTTTATGATGGTTTCTACCATTTTTCCCGGTACTGATGTCAGGCTCACCGGTCTGTAGTTTCCCGGATCATCCCTGGAACCCTTTTTAAAAATTGGTGTTACATTGGCGATCCTCCAATCTTCAGGTATTAGAGATGATTTTAATGATAGTTCACAGATTACTAATAGCAGGTCTGCAATCTCGTATTTCAGTTCTTTCAACACCCTTGGATGTATACCATCCGGCCCAGGTGATTTGCTACTCTTCAGTTTATCTAATAGTTGTAATACATCTTCCCGATGTATCGATATTTCCTTCAATTCTTCCGCACCTTTAAATACCACTTCAGTCATGGGTAACATCCCTACATCTTCCTCAGTAAAGACTGAAGCAAAGAATTCATTCATTCTCTCCGCTATCGCCTTGTCGCCCCTTAGTGCTCCTTTAACCCCTTTATCATCTAATGGACCAACTGACTTTCTCACGGGTTTTTTGCTACGAATGTACTTGAAAAGGTCTTTACTTCACGTTTTTGCTTCCGCAGCAAGCTTCTTCTCAAATTCTCCCTTTGCTTGCCTTATCAATGCCTTGCATTTGACTTGACAGTGCTTGTGCTGTTTCCAGGTTTCGTCATTTGGCTCTTTTTTCCATTTCCTGAAAGATGCTTTTTTGGCAACAACAGCCTCTCTGACCTCACCTTTAAACCATGCTGGCAGTTTTTTGGACTTCCTTCCACTTTTCTTAAAGCGTGGAATACAGCTGGTCTGGGCTTCCAAGATAGTATTTTTCAACAACAGCCAAGCCTGATGTACGTCTTTAACCTTTGCAACTGCTCCTTTTAGTTTTTTCTTAACTGTTTTCCTCATTTTATCATAGTCTCCCTTTCGAAAGTTAAAAGGTAGTACTGTGGATTTCCTTACTATCCCTCCTCCACTAATTAAATCAAAGGCGATCATGCTATGATCACTATTGCCAAGTGGCCCCAATACCCTTATCTCTTGCACTAGATCTGGTGTTCCACTAAGGACTAGGTCTAATATGGCTTCCCCTCTGGTCGGTTCATGAACCAGCTGCTCCAAGAAGCAGTCATTTTTTTCATCTAGGAACTTTATCTCCCTAGCATGTCCTGACATGACACTGACCCAGTCGATACCGGGGTAATTGAAATCACACATTATTATTACTGCGCTGTAACATTTGTTAGCTTCCTTGATTTCTTTGAGCATTTCATCATCCATTTGGTCATTCTGGCCAGGTGCTCGATAGTACACCCCCACTGCCATTGCCTTCCCCCTTTTATATGGAATTTCAATCCATATAGATTCTACAGCAGATTTTGTTTCCTGCAAAACTTTAATCCTTTCTGAGTCAATGCCCTCTCTAACATAGAGCGCAACCCCTCCACCAATTTGATCAGCTCTATCATTACGATATAGTTTGTACCCAGGTATCACAGTGTCCCACTGGTTGTCCTCCTTCCACCATGTCTCTGATATTCCAATCATATCTAACCTTTCATTTAGTGCTATATATTCTAACTCTCCCATCTTATTCTTTAGACTTCTAGCATTTGCATACAAGCATTTTAGAGAATGTATTTTATTCATGTTAATTTGGCTATTGTTAGACATGGGTAAATTGGGATCTTTAAGCTCCATACTTGAGGGCATTTGGGCTACTTTACTCTTTTGTGGAACCTCTCTGCTTTTGGTAGTATCCTTCAAGGATACATTCTTCCGAACCATCCGCTCTTGGGCGACTGTCGGCTTTCCCCTAATATCTAGTTTAAAAGCTGCTCTATCTCCTTTTTAAAGGTTAATGCCAGCAGCCTGGTTCCATCCCGGTTAAGGTGAAGCCCATCCCTTCGGAAGAGCCCCTCCTTTCCCCAGAATGTTCCCCAGTTCCTAACAAATCCAAAACCCTCATCTCTGCACCATTGTCTCATCCACGCATTGAGACTCCGGAGCTCTGCCTGCCTTTTGGGTCCTGCGCGTGGAACAGGAAGCATTTCGGAGAATGCTACCATGGAAGTTCTGGATTTCAACTTCCTACCTAAAAGCCTAAATTTTGCCTCCAGAACCTCCCTACCACATTTTCCTATGTCACTGGTACCGACATGTACCAAGACAGCAGACTCCTCCCCAGCACTATGTAAGACCTTATCTAGGTGGCGCGTGAGGTCCGCTACCTTCGCACCAGGCAGGCATGTTACCAGGCGATCCTCACGTCCACCAGCCACCCAGCTATCTACATGCCTAATGATCGAATCACCAACTATAACGGCTGTCCTAACCCTTCCCTCATGGGCACATGGCCCTGGAGAAACTTCCTCGGTGTGAGAGGGTTTTACATCACCTGGAGGACAGGTCGAAGGCCTTTTTGCCTGCAGACAGGGCAGAGTGATTCATGGCCCTGGCAAACCAAGTATATCATAGTCTCTCAGTGCCAGCAAGGCAATTGCTGCGCCTTCTGGGCCGCATGGCCTCCACGGTTCATGTAACCCCAAATGCCCGTCTCCACATGCGAACTGCACAGTGGTGCCTCAGAGACCAGTGGTCCCAGTCCTCGGGACACCTCAGGGACAGGATCAAGATCACCGAGGTCCTGGTGCGATCCCTGACCTGGTGGCTCTCCCCCCATCATCTGGGAGCGGGCATGCCCTTTCAGACCCCTCCCCACTTAAGAACCCTCACCACAGAAGCTTCCTTAGTGGGCTGGGGAGCTCATTGTCTGGGGTACCATACTCAGGGAGTGTGGTCCCGAGAGGAGAGCACACAGCAGATCAACTTGTTGGAGCTGCGCGCCATTTGCCTCAGCCTCGCAGTCTTCAAACCCTATCTGAGCCACAGAGCTGTCCTAGTCCAAATGGACAACCAGGTGGCCATGTTCTATGTGAACAAACAAGGGGTGCGGGGTCCCACATCCTATGTCAGGAAGCCCTAAGCTTGTGCTTCTTTGCAATTCAACAGGGGATTCTCCTGAAAGCGGTGTACCTGCTTGGCCAGGACAACTGTCTGGCCAACAGGCTCAGCAGGATCCTCGGACCGCATGAGTGGCAACTTGATCAGGAGGTGGCCCACCACCTCTTTCAGACCTGGGGGTGGCCAGTGTTGGACTTGTTTGCCAGTCCAGACAACCACCAAGACCCCGGTTTTGTTCAAGGCAACCGCACCCGGCCGGAGTGGCCACCGATGCCTTTCTAGTCTCATGGTTGGTCGGGCTTCTGTACGCATTTCCGCCAACCCCTCTGGTTGCCCGGATTCTGTTCAAGATACTCCACAACAGAGCTCTTGTCATCCTTATAGCGCTGCGGTGGCCAAGGAAACCGTGGTTCCTGCTTCTCCTGCAGCTGACGGTGGAGGCCCCCATTCCCTTGGGCTCGTCCCCACAGCTCTTATCTCAGAAGGGGGGCTCTCTCCTACATCCCAACCTTCGTTCTCTCTCACTGACAGTATGGCTACTGAGAGGATGACCCTTGCCCCACTTCTCCTCCCAAGAGAAGTTGAGGAGGTCTTACTGGCTTCTCGTAAGCTGTCTTACTAGACAGATGTACGCCTTCAAGTGGCGCAGATTTGCTATTTGGTGTGCTGGGCGGAGGGTGGATCCCTTCTCCTGCCCAGTTGTGGTCCTGCAATACCTGCTCCATCTCTCTGAGCAGGATCTTAAGTCTAATTCCGTCAGGGTGCATCTCAGTGCCCTGGCGGCAAACCACTTCCTTGTAGACAACAGGCCTCTCTCTGCTCACCCAGTGGTGTCCAGGTTCTTGAAAGGCTTGCTTCTATTAAAGCTTCCGGTATGTCCTCCGGCGGCCGAGTGGGATCTTAATGTTGTCTTGGGACAGCTCACCCGGCTGCCCTTTGAGCTGATGGCACATGCCATCTTCGTTACCTCTCCTGAAAAGTGGTGTTCTTGGTGGCACTCACCTCTCCCCACAGGGTCAGTGAGCTCCAGGCCCTCGTAGTCGAGAGGCCTTATACCAGATTTTACCAGAATAGGGTGGTGCTCCGGATGCATCCCTTCCGAAGGTGGTTTCTCTGTTCCACCTCAATCAAGAGGTGGTATTTCCTACCTTCTTCCCAAGACCACATGCCAGTCAGGCAGAAGCGGTCCTCCATACCCTGTCCCTGTCCTTCTACATCCAGCGTATGCAAGGTCACAGGAGTGCTTCTCAGCTATTTGTTTCCTATGACCCCATTAAGCTGGGGACAGCTGTGACGAAGCATACGCTGTCCACCTGGGTGGTGGACTGCATTGCCCAGGTTTATGAGGCAGCGGGTCTCCCACTGGAGGATTGGATTACGGCTCAAAGGATCAGGGCCATGGCGGCTTCAGTGGCTCACCTCCGTTCCGTTCCATTGGCGGACATCTGCTGGGCCGCCACCTGGTCTTCGGGGCAGACCTTTGCAGCTCATTACTGCCTGGATAGGGAGTCCTGACGGGACAGTGCCTTCGGCCAGGTGGTACTCCGGAATTTATTTGAGCTCTAGGCAGCTCCTGCGCTCTGACCCTCTCTGTGTTCAGGCTACCGGAGTGTCACTTCCTTGTTAAGGTTGTCCTTGCAGCTGCTTGTGGATCTCCTGAGGGAGCCTTTTTTGGCTATGGGTTCCAGGTACCCTGTAGCTGGGGAGTCCCATAAGTGAGGACTGACTTCCTGCTTGTTCCTGGAGAAAGCGTAGTTACTCACCTGTAGTGGGTGTTCTGCAGGAACAGCAGGAATCAGTCCTCACTACCCTCCCTCCTCCCCTTGGAGATGCAGTCCTACATTTCATTGTTTTTTTGCCGTCTTTTTAGCTAGGTCATCTGACTGAGCAAGATGACACCCTTGGGTGGGAAGGGGACCGCGCATGCGTGGTAACAATTCCCAAGGGCTTTCTTTGAAAGTTGGGGATTTGCTCCGCATGGGGCTCCATCAGCGTCGATGTCACCCATAAGTGAGGACTGATTCCTGCTGTTCCCGGAGAACACCTGCTACAGGTGAGTAACTACGCTTTATCCATTAAGTAATGCCTAGACTGTATTGGCCTATTTCCTGTTTGATTTTGGTTTCCTATTTACATTTGTTTTGGGTTGATGATGATTTTCGCTGGGAAGAACTGGTGACGTTCATCGCGCAGTCTTTGCGAGTATTGAATATCTCAGTGGAGGTCCCCCAGGAGGAAGGGCCTCTGGAAGACCTGTTGTTTCAAGCGGTCAGGAAGCCACAGTCACTGTTTCCCCTCCATTGATTAAATTGATGATTCAGGATGAATGGGACGTCCCAGAAACGGGGCTTAAAGAACATGGACAAGGGCGCGGCTCTATCCGTTGCCAGAGAGGGAGACCGAGCTTTTTTGTTCGCCAAAGCTGGATGCAGTATGGCTCTCAAAGATACACAGGATTGGAAGCTGGAAACTCTGCTAAAGCAGGCATTTGATATCAATGCGTTGTTGCTGCAGGCATCAGTCTGTGGGGCTTTTGTGGCCCTGGTCTGTTTGCGCTGGGCGCAAGGTAGCCTGGAGGCACCAGGGGATGGCCAGTCCCTGCAGCTGGAGGCGGCTAAGTTGAAGTCGAGGACGGCCTATTCGGCAGATGCTTTTTATGACCTTATCCAGGATCTATCTAAAAGCAAGGCCTTGGTAGTGGCAGCTCAGCGTTATTTGTGGCTGCAGAATTGGTCAGTGGATGTCCCTTCCATGTCGTGTTTGAAAAGGCTTCCATTCAAGGGCAAGTTACTGTTTGGGGAAGTATTGGATAAGTTGGTGAATGACTTGGGGGAGTTTAAGGGTGGCTGACTGCCGGAGGATAAACAGAAACCGGTACAAGCCACTGTACAGATGCAGGGACAGATGCAAGACATCAGGCGCTTCCGTGCTACCCATTTTGCGCCCTACCAACGGGGCTGGTTCCCGACGAAGGGGCAGTCCTTTTGAGGTATCCAAGGATCAGGCAGAGGAGGCTATGCCTCCTCTTCAGCAGTGGCAAAAAAGCTGCAATGAAGCGAGGGGGGCCCAGGCGAGGGTAGTGCCCGTAGGGGGCTAGCTGTGGAACTTTTACTCTGTCTGGGTCCAGATTATGACCAACCAGTGGATACTGGAGGTCATTCATGAGGGCTATGCCCTTGAGTTTCACAGACCACTAACATATGCCTTTGTACGGTCCCCCTGCAAGGCCCCCCTCAAGATCAGGGCCGTGCAAGACACTCTGGCACGGCTACGAGACTTGCAGGCAGTGGTGGAGGACCAGTGCAGGTTGGGTTGGTACTCCATCTACTTCGTCATACCCAAAATGGAGGGGGAATTCAGACCCATCTTGGATCTGAAACACGTGAATCGCTGTCTAAAGGTACCCTGATTTTGAATAGAAACTCTGTGCTTGGTCATAGCAGCCGTACGAGAGAGAGAGTTTCTGACCACACTAGATCTCACGGAGGCGTATCTGCACATTCTGGTGCAGCCAGAGCATCAGCATTTCCTCTGGTTTGCGGTGCCCATGGGGCATTTTCAGTTCAGCGAACTTCCCTTCGGCCTCGCAACAACCCCTCATACTTTCACCAAAGTCATGGTGGTGATGGCAGCAGCCCTGAGGTGGGAATGGCTCTTAGTACATCCTTATCAGGACGACTGGCTTGTCTGAGCGAAGCCCAGGGACGAGAGCGTGCAGGTGACATGGAAGGTCATGACCTGGCTTCAAAGTCTAATTGGGTTATAAACTTCAACAAGTATTGGCTGCAGCCGTCTCAAGACGTGGTGTACCTAGGGGCATGATTATGAACAGATCGAGGCTTGGTGATGTTGCCGAAAGACCGGATGCGGATTGAGTCTTTAGCTTGTATATATATTACTTAGTTATCACTTACAACTATAACCAGAGCTTACAATATGTTCATAATGTCAAGTTTAAATTCATGGCAATTCATTGGCTATTATCTACTACCCCTCCCTCCCTCTTTCCCCCTCCCCCTCCTCCCTCCTCCCCTCCCCTTTGTTCTGATTATATATTAAAGGAGTATTATTTTCTATATATGCTCTCTTTATTTGTCAGTCAGTTTTTTAAAAACGTGTTTGTATTAATATTGATCGTCTTCTTGGCACCTGGTTTTATTTTCATTTTTGTATCTTTTTGAACATGTGTGTGGTTGTTCCCTGCTGAGGTTTTTATGTCTGATTTTTACATTTTGCACCTTTTCTTGTCCCCTATTGTCTGGCTTTTATATGATTTTTATTGATTCATTTAGTGTTCCTCTTTGTTGGTGTTTTTATTTATCAATGGCCTCACTTGCTATATCTCAGGTTGTTGCTTCTTTTGGTGCTAATTCGATACACATTTTAATGTTCAAATTGCTGTCTTTTTGAGTTAACTACAATACATTTTATATTTGTTTGCAGTTATTTATTTTTAACTACTTTTACTATTTACTATTCCATATAGCGGATTGTGTCCAAAGAGTTTTTACAAAATTCCCTATTGGGCCTATGCCTATTGACCTTATTAACTGTAAGTTTTTTGTCCCTCCTTCCCTTCCATGAGCATGTCCACAATTTTATGATGCATTCTCTCTCTAAAATAGTTAATGGTTTACCTGTTCCTCCCGTTTCACCCATTTTATTTTATTTTACTGTACATTCTTATTATTGTATATTTTTAGTATTTTACTACATTACCTTTTGCACTGCTATTATTCTTTTACTTTCAATTGCTATATTTCATTGTCATTGGATTTATATGTTTTTAGTATATTGTTTTTATATTTTAATTATTTTAGGTTCTCTTATGTTAACCATTTATTATTTGTTAGTACATATCATCACATATTTGATGTTATATGCTTCTTTGTAAAATATTTGTAAATCTTTTCCCAATTTCTGTACAAGATTTATTCTTTGTTTATATTGTAAAACTCACATAAATATAAAATTTAAAAACACCCAAAAAACAAAGGCATAGAGGGGGGTGACCTGCACGGAGTGGCAGGTACAACTACTCTAGCCACCTTATTGGGCAGACTAGATGGACCATACTGGTTTTTACCTGCTGTCATCTACTATGTTACTATGTATGCTATAAGTGATTATTTATGCGTTTTGTTCTCTTTGAGGTTTACCTCCAATGAAGGCAACACCAAAACGCAGCCATGTAGGGGTTGTGTTAATAAAAGACCCTTTCACCTTCTCGCCCTTGCATTCTCTGTGTTTCAGTGAGATAGGATGTGTGTTTCTTTTTGTGGACTAGTTCCCCCAGGGGACATCTGCAGGGTGGCCATGTGATCGTTATTGCATACCTTTTGTACGCCATTATTGACTCGATGTTCAGGCAGCGGGAGATGCGAGATTCGGAGCAGCAATGTTGCAGGCCAGGCTAGCAGGTTCCTCCTGAGTTTAGTACCGCTATGGTACATCCCACAAGTTGGGACTGGATTGGAGGTAGGATAAGGAAGGGTTAATTAGGACCTACCTGCTAATTGGATTTCTTTGAGTACATCCAGTCCAGTCCCGGACTCTCCCGGAGATGATTTGAACATGGGATGTTAGCAATCCCGGGCCTGCGGAGTTTGTTTTTATGTCATTGGTCTGGGGTCAAGTACTTCTTGTGGGTCTGCGTTTGGAAGGGACTCCTGAGGGGGTCTCTGGCGTTGCTATAGTTACTTCTCACAGGGAAAGTAATGTGGACGGACACACTCAAAGTGCATATAAGAGATGGTAGGTGGCGAATGCATCATTGATGTTATGGGCAGGGTGAGGCCCCTTAGCTTCGGTGGAGTACCTTGTCTGTCTTACAGTTGGGAGAGATTATTAAGAGATTGTTAAAAAGTTTACTACGTTAGGAGTAGTCCTTAGTTTGTTGCTACTGTGTGTCTGCTTTATTTATTTATTTATTTAACAGCTCTTCTATACCGCACTCTTTATTATCAGTGCGGTTTACAGTTAATAGTTTGACTCTAGGACAGGAACAGATCTGGCCTGAGTTTACATATAACAAGGAAAGTAACATGGAATTGAACTGGGGAAACTTTGTACATTTTAATCAGAGATTAATGTTGGTATTCTATTTACAATAATGTACCTCAGGAAGTAGTGCAACTGTTTGATTACAGATACTGTCTGGTCTGTATTACGTTATGTAAATTCATATTTTGTGATTCATATTAAGGGATTGGGTTGTGAGGAGGGAGGAGGTGAGGCGTTATTTGGTTGTGAGAAGTGCATAAGGAACAGATGGTGCTTGAGGGCTTTTCTGAATTGCCTGAGGTCGCTGATCGATCTGATGTTGGGAGGTAGATTGTTCCAGCACCTGGGGTCGTAGAACACGAATGCTCGATTATTAGTTGATTTAGCACATTTTATGGTTTCCCTCGGGATAGTTAGCATATTGGAAGCTAATGATCTCCTAGATCTGTTGTTGGGGGTGTGAGTGAGTAGGTCTGAGATTGAAGCGGGAGATATATTATTAATGGACTTGAAGGTAATGAGGAGGGCTTTGTATGAGATCCTGAAACTTATCGGCAGCCAGTGTAGGTCCCTTAGGATGGGGGTTATGTGGGCACTCCTTGAAGCTCCACACAGGATGCGGGCAGCGGCATTCATAGCTAACTGTACCGGGTTTAGGGTATTCTTGGGGAGGCCGTGGAGTATAATGTTTGCATAGTCGAAATGGGGTGTAACTAGTGCTTGGACTATTGTGCGGAAGTTCTCTGGATCCAACATGGGTCTCAGGTGTCGTAGGGTCTTGATCTTGTAGTAGATGGCCTTTACAGTGCGGCTTATGTGCGCTGTGAAGTTGAGCTGCTGATCCAATGTCACATCCAGGTAGCATATGGTAGGCTTGATTGGAAGCTCTGTGTCTCTTACTTTTAGGGTCGAGGGGAGTGAGAAGTTTTTGTTTTTTGTGACAATTAGGACCTCGGTTTTTTTTAAATTTATTCGAAGATTCTGGTTGAGAAGCCAATCTGTTATTGCGTTTGTTAATTGAATACTAAGCCTGGTAGGCCGCGCCAGCTGGTTATGAAGGGATGCCACTGAATTATTCATGATCAGACTCCAAGCTGCTGGTTAAGGGTGACAACCCACAAGTTAGGACTGGACTGGAGGTACTCGAGGAAAGCAAATTAGCAGGTAAGTCCTAATTAACCCATATTTAACATTACTACATATATAGTCAGTGGCACTGAATATACATTGAGCCCACAGACCACTAGCAGCTATACATATAGCGATGATATTCAGTCACTATGGACCCAGTTCTGGGACACGGGTTGCAGAACTGCATGCCCCAGTGGGATGTGCAGCCCTGCAAGCTGCTGGGTCCGATTCCCCCTCTGGCTCTCCCCTTACGTCCTGAACATCAGGACAGGGAGAGCCCATGGGGGTGGTAGGGGGTGGGATCGGAGTAGAGCGGGGTCAGGCCAGCCCGGCAGGATGTACAGGACCGATTCAGGTCATGGCCCTGTACATCCTGCCAGGCCCATGTGGACATGCTGCTTATTCCACCTCAAAGGTGGAATACGCAGCAAAAAAATGGCGATTGGGCCCGGGAATCCCCCCCCCCCCCCTGCTCCTGGAGCTGGGTGTGGACAGATCCCCGGCATCCGATCCAGGTTACGGCAGGCCAGCTGTGGGATGGGCAGTGGGGAAAAGGGGAGCGAGGCCGCAGAGAGGAGGTCCCCGCAGGCGGCAGGGGCATACCAGGCTGTCCTCGGGCCCAATCCTATTTACCTCAGGAACGTTTTATTCTGTGGTCCAGAATCGGTCCAAACGGGCCCATCTTGCTTGGGACTGTCTGGACGGCCTGGATGCGCCCCTACCTGAATCGGGCTCTATGGGGGTGATTTTATAAGGGGGCATGTACTTTTAGCACAAAAAAGTGCTTTCTTTGGGGATATGTTAATACTGTATGAAGGTGCATATGTGGAGTTTGCGTGGAATGCACAAGGGCATAAAATAACAGAATTTACTCACAATCATGAAAAGTATAGGTGTGGGATTAACACAAATTCTAGGACTGGTATAAATGGCTCTACCTTAACCTAAGGTGCAAACTCTGCCATTTGTACTAGTATTTTATAAAGACTAGTAGGCATCTACTTGTTTTTATAAAAGGGGCTTAACATAGGTGCCTTAAAAGGTACATCAACTAGGTGTCCCCTTATAAAGCTACTCTCCACACGAATAGCTATGCAGTTTAATTTAGGACAGCTTTTTTTTCTGTCCTAAATTAAACTGCTTAATTATGGGGGTCATTTTTGAAGCTCTATTCATGATTTACATGTCTGAAAATGCCCATTCAGACATACCAATCATATCCAAGCCTCAAGAGCCATTTAAAAAAGAACCAAATTTACATGTGTCCTGTGCAATCATATCTATGCCGCGTGAGGGCATGACACAGGGCAGCAATAAAAAGATCCATGTATATCTCCAATTTCAGAATGATGCTGCATGTTTAAAAATGCTGGCAGACACATCCATATCTATACTTGCCCCTTGGCATGAATAGGAATTTGAAAAATACTTGTTTCAGCCAGCTTTCAACAATAACGATATCAGGAGCATTCCCTCTTGTTGCCAAAATAAACTTTTCTCCCTCATAGAAAGCTAGCAGGTGAAAATCAATGCCTCTTTGCACACTGCCGTGGTGCTGCATGTTTCAGTTTCTAAAAGGCACATGTGCGTTCTGAAATGCCATCACAGACATGTCTATATTTCACATGTGCACATTTCTAAAATTGGCCATGTCCCTGTATGTGTCTGGACCCATATTGTTCACGGCCTTGTTTTCTTTAGATGTTTGTGGAAACATTTTTCTTTTGAGGCAGAGGCAGGTCAGCTTTAGAGCTCATTTACATGTGTCTACCTTTTCTGCTGCCCTTCCCATGGAATTTTGGACATTTTGGCTTGGATGTCCTAGGGGACACCTAAACTGCCTTTCTAAAATGTGTCTTCACATGGATAGAGGCTGAATATCACAGAAGATCCTCACTGTGCCACGGCACTTTATATAGTGCCATTACTACTACTACTAATCATTTCTATAGTGCTACAAGATATGCACAGTGCTGTACATATAGATGTAAGACACAGTCCCTGCTCATCAGAGTTTACAATCTAATCAAGACAAAACGGAGGCCGATTCAGCTTCCCACACGTCTGGCCACTCTGCCCGCCCATCTCGTAGATGTGCCCAAGATAGACCTGATTCTGCTGCCACGGAGCCCGGACGTACCCGCGATGGCAGAATTGGGGAGATTCATGTCCGGTGCTCCCTGTATGCTGTGGAGATCAGCGTATGAGAAGATACCCGTCCCCACACCAGAATGTCACTGCTGGTGCGAGGGAGCAGTGGCGTCCTGGCACCATGCAATTAGCCATCTACATGGTGGCTTGGAATGCCATGCACCACATTGGCACCTGCAGACCACTACCCGGGCAGCACCAGAAGCCTCTATGGCTCGGATCATGGCTGTAGATGCACAGTGTGGCCAGTGACATGGTGGACGGGGTGTGTGGCGCTCGTATGGAGGGAACCCCGGGACTTATTCCACTGTTGGGGTGGAATAAGCCAGACGTGCAGGCTTGTGACAGGGAACATACAGGGGCCTGTCCTGAATAGGCCCTGTTCGTTCTGGCAGCTGGTCACTCCTCCACTCTGCCCCCACACTGTTTCCTCCCACCCATGTATAGCGCTCCCCACACAAATGCTGTGTATGTGCGGGAACACTGGCAGTGGAATAGGGGTAAGGAGCGGAATGCAGGTTGGACGTACAGTCCACTCATCCAACCCCGCTATTTGTGGCTCGGAATGTACTCCATAGTGAAACTGGGGATTAGAGCATGGTAAGATACACATAAGTAGTAGACAAGAGAGTGAGGAGCATCAGGATCCAAAAGCAGCCTCAAAGAGTTGGGTCTTTAGCCTGGACTTGAATAGGGTCAGAGAAGGAGATCGATGTATCGCTCAGGTAGTTTGTTCCAGGCATATGGAACAGCAAGGTGGAATGAACAAAGTCTAGAGTTGGCAGTGGCATAGAAGGACACAGATAAAAGGGATCTGCCAGAGAGCTTTTTATTGGCATTATCCATATAGATCCACTGGAAATCCATGGATTAGAGATTTATACATTTAGTGGTGGCTGTTAAATGTATAAGTCCCTTTCAAAATTGACCTGCATATTTTTATAGAAAACATACAACATGATAGTGCTTAAGGACTGCAGCACCAACTGCCCAGTTTCATTCCTGCTCCAGTGCTGTATTCCCCATTTGTTCTCTGGCTTTCTCTTTCTCTACAGCTAGGGATCTCTTGTGCTTCTCTCAGGCTTTCTCAAACTCTCTTATGTTTCTGTGCCCACCTCCTTTCCTGCAAGGCTAATCCATGCATCCACCACCCCTTTCGTGAAGATTTTTTTTTTTACTTGGTTTTATTACTGACATGAGAAGTATAATTCCTTTTCATCCCTCTAGTCCAGTCCCGGAACCATAGAGTTTAGAATCCCCTCCAGCAGCTTTGGAGACTGAAACACGTCATCGCTTTGATGACCTCTGTATAAATAGGCAAGGACCGCCCCTCTCCATCAGTACTTCAGTCTCCAATGCAGCTGGAGGCAGTTCTAAGCCCGAGACTGGGCTAGCTCAGCACAAATAAACAGAGATAGGTGTTGATCTGGGGGAGTTTAAATTTCCTGAACTATTTCTGTCGTTTTCAGAACCGGTGCTGCTGTGGAAGGTGTTCCTGATTTAGCTCCCGGACAGAGGATGTGTCTCTCTCTCTCTTAATCTCTCTCTGTCTCTGCCCCTTTGCTTTTCCCTTTTGTTCTGACTTCCTCCCCCCCCCCCCCCTTCCCTTGCGGGGCTCATTGGAACCCGTAGCTGAAACGAGCATCTGGGGAAGTCAGCAGCACCGGGGCCTCCTGTCTCCCGAACCCGCATTAACGGGTGAGGAGCAGGGGATAGGCTCACAGCGCAACTGACAGTCTTGGCCTCACCGGAGCCGAAGCTGCGGTTCGGCTGAGCTCCGGCGCAGAGAGAGCCTCCTCCCGTCTCCTGCTGTGTTCGCAGGGCTGAGTGGTCACAGAAGGTGAGAGCAAGAGGGATTAAAGCCTTCTCTTAAGCCTGGGGGGCCGGATTAGCAAAACGGTGTGCAGGAGAAAGGCCGGCGGCGTTGGTTTTCGGTGGGAAAACGCGGCGGCGGCCATTTTGAGCACCGCGGGTTCCCGCGGAGGTTTTTAGTGGCGATTTGAGGGGGTTTTAAGGCCTCGGTTTTTGGGTTGTTCAGTGGGGGGCAGGTAGCCTGTTAGTAGGGTGTCTGATTTACAAAAAAAAAAAAAACACTGTGCAGCCTCGGTCTGTAGCTGCTGGATGGAAGCAGCTTACATTTTCCCTACTGGGGAGGCAGTAAGCAAGATGCCAGCCAAGCCACGTTGCCTCGTGTGTGGATCGCGGCGAGGCATGCTGTTAGAGTCTGGTGTATGTGAGTTCTGTTCCCTCGATGCGATGGCGCGGGCCAGACCTCTGCCTGAAACCAGCGAGGAGGGGGGGCGCGCTGGAGGGCGCGGAGGCCCAGTCTTCCTCGGGGGTGGCTGAGGAGCTGGTAGCGGGACCCTCTTCGAAGGGAGGTTCAAGTGCTCAGGCCGTAGCTAACCAGCCGCTCGGAGCTTCAGGTATTCCTCCAGGCTTCTTTTCCTTGATGCAACAGGCCTTTGCGCTGTTGCAGCTGGCGAGGGCCGGATCTCCTCAGGTCCTTTGGGGGCAGAAGCGACAGGGGCCTTCGGGGGAGGAGCCTGGCCAGCCTAAGTGTCCTAAATTGAATGAGGAGGAGTTCGGAGGAGACCTTGAGACCGGGGACGAGGAGGTCCCGGGAGATTCCGATGAGAAGAGGGAGAGTTACCGGATGCAGAACAGCAAAATAGAGTAGTAAGGGTGTTTAGGAAGGAGGAGCTGCCTGCTCTAATTTCTGAAACGCTGAAGACGCTTAATATGCCCTCGGTGGCCCCGTAAGCGGAAGAGATCTTAGAAGATCCGTTGTTGCAGGCAGTACGCACGTCCCAGCGGGTATTTCCGGTTCATAGAGTGTTCAAGAATATGATCCAGGAAGAGTGGGATGTGCCAGAGTCGGCCCTCAGGGGTTCTAGGGCAATAGCTCGTCTGTACCCACTTTCGGATCAGGATAGGGAGCTCTTCCGCTCACCTAAGGTGGATGCGGCAGTTTCCGCGGTTACAAAGAAGACAACGATCCTGGTTGAAGGGGCCGCGGCCTTGAAGGATGTACAGGACAGGAAATTGGACATTTTGTTGAAGCAAGTCTTTGATATTAGCGCTCTTTCCCTGCAGGCCTCGATTGCGGGAGCATGGGTAGCGAGAGCCTCCTTGCGTTGGTCCCAACGGCTGCAGGGCGATCAGACCGCGGAGTCCGTGGAAGAATTACCACGGTTGGAGTCCGGCACTGCATACTTGGCGGACATTCATTATGACCTCATCCGGGGGTTAGCGAAGAGTATGGCGTCGGTGTTGGCGGCTCGGCGCTGTCTCTGGTTGCGGAACTGGGCGGCGGACAGTTCGTCTAAGGCTTGCCTCAGTAAGCCTCCTTTTAGGGGAAAGCTATTGTTCGGAGAGGATTTGGAAAAGTTGGTGAAGGATCTTGGTGAGTCCAAGGGCGGTCGGCTTACGGAAGATAAGCCTAAGCTGGGCCGTGGTTCCTCGGGGCCAGGGGGTCCGAACATGAGTTTCGTAGGTTCCGGCCCTCGCATTTTGGCCAGCCGCAGCGGGGAAGGTTTCCGGTGCAGGGTCAGGGTTTCCGTGGATTTCGGGGAGCAGGTAGAGGGTTTGCTCCCTTTCAGTCCTCGGCGACAAAGAAATCACAATGATATGAGGGGGGGCTCAGGCAGCTGTAGTGCCCGTGGGAGGAAGGTTGCGGGAATTTTACCCTGCCTGGGTCCGCATTACGACAGACGAGTGGGTCTTAGAGGTCGTGCGAGAGGGCTATGCGTTGGAGCTCCACCGGCCCGTGTTAGATTCCTTTGTTCGCTCTCCCTGCAAGACTCGAACCAAGGTCCGAGCGGTCGCCCAGATGCTTCAGCGCCTTCTGCAGCTCCGGGCGGTGGTACCCGTTCCTCCCGCTCAGGTCGGTTTCGGTCGATGCTCGATTTATTTCGTGGTGCCAAAGAAGGAGGGCGCGTATTGTCCGATTCTCGATTTAAAGAGGGTAAATCGGTGTCTACGGGTTACCCATTTCCGTATGGAAACGTTGTGTTCTGTGATTGCGGCAGTCCGAAAGGGGGAGTTCTTGATGTCGCTGGATCTTACAGAGGCTTATCTGCATATTCCGATCCGGAAGGAGCATCAAAGGTTTCTGAGGTTTGCGGTATCCATAGGGCATTTTCAGTTTCAAGCGATGCCGTTCGGTCTGGCGACAGCTCCCCCGAGTGTTCACCAAGATTATGGTTGTGGTAGCGGCGTCACTTCGGAAAGAGGGGGTGCTGGTGCACACTGTTCCCTCTAAGCTGTGCGCGTGTGCGCGTGCACACACCTCGCCGAGCGAGCGCACATACTTTACAACAGAGCGCACAAAAATTACGGCTCTAATTCTGATACAAAACAACACAGACGTCTTAAAATTTAAAAGTTATGATTGTAATTACTAGAAATTTCCGCTTCATTTAGTAATCATCTATTTTCATTTAATTTGATTAAAATCAATGTGGTGTACATACTGTATTCTGACGTGTAGTCAAATTTTAAAGTATATAACTCCGAGTGTCGTTATGTGGCGCACAAAAATTTAACCTTCCTTCAAAAGCTGCACACAGCTGATATTTTATGCGCACACAGCCTACAGAAAATTAGAGGGAACACTGCTGGTGCATCCGTACCTGGACGATTGGTTGATTCGAGCAAAGTCAAGGGAGGAAAGTGTGACGGCCACCGCCCGGGTGGTGCAAGTGTTAGAGAGCTTGGGCTGGGTGGTGAACCACGCAAAAAGCAAGTTCGTACCCTCGCAGTCCCTGGAATACTTAGGGGTGCGTTTCGAGACGCAGATAGGAGCAGTCTTCCTCCCGGGGCTCTGGGTTCACAGTTTAAGGGTGCTGCTGCGGCAGTTTCTAGCTCAGCGGGCACCAACGGCGTGGCAGTATCTGCAGCTATTAGGAACGATGGCAGCTACGATCGAGGTGGTGCCGTGGGCCAGGGCTCACATGCAGCCGTTGCAGAGGGCTCTGCTGCGGCGATGGTCCCATCAGTCGGATGCGCTATCTCTCCTCCTAGTTTGCCTTCTGGAAATTTGGAGGCAGCTTCGCTGGTGGCTACAGAGGGACAAGTTGGAAGCGGGGGTGGCTCTGGAGCCTCCATCCTGGAGACTTCTGACGACAGATGCGAGTCTAGTGGGATGGGTGGTCTCTGGTGGAAAAAGGATGGTCCATCAACAGATTAGAGATGAGAGCTGTGTTTTTGGCACTCAAGGAGTTTCAGGTGTGGTTGGCACGCTCGGCGGTGAGGGTACTGTCCGACAATGCCACGACGGTGGCTTACATCAATTGGCAGGGCGGCACGACCAGTGCGGCCTTAGAGGCGGAGGCGAGTCAGCTCTTGTGTTGGGCGGAGCAACATCTGTCGGGGTTGTCGGCACAGCATGTGACTGGCGTGGACAACATCGAGGCGGACTTTCTAAGTCGACGCAGGGTAGATCCGGGGGAGTGGGTGCTTCACCCGGAGGTGTTCGCTCTGCTGGTGTGCCGATGGGGGCTCCCGATCATGGACCTCATGGCCACATTCGAGTCCGCAAAGGCATCGCGGTTTTACAGCAGAAGGCGAGAGCGCATGTCGGAGGGGCTCGATGCTTTGGCACAGGGGTGGCCGTTGGGCGGTCTCCTCTATGTCTTTCCCCCGTGGGCTCTCATAGGCAGGGTGGTGCAGCGTGTGGAGAGTCACAGGGGTCTCGTAGTGCTGATAGCGCCCGACTGGCCCCGACGGCCGTGGTATGCGGATATAGTGCGTCTGCTAGCGGACGACCCGTACAGGCTTCCGCAACGGGACGACCTGTTGCTGCAGGGGCCGTTGCGAATGCCCCAGATGGGTCGATTCTCGCTTACGGCTTGGCTCTTGAGAGGGCTAGGATGAGAGCCAAGGGTTATTCAGCGGCAGTCATTTCCACCTTGTTGAGATCACGTAGGCGCTCTACTTCGTTAGCGTATGTGCGGATTTGGCGCATTTTTGAAGGTTGGTGTTCGGAGCGGGAGTTGTCTCCTTTAAAGTCGTCGGTCCCGCACATTCTGGCCTTTTTGCAGGATGGCGTGGAGAAAAGCCTTGCTCCTAGTTCGTTGAGGGTGCAATTGGCGGCTATAGCCTGTTTTCGGGGCGAGGTGCAAGGGCAGATGTTAGGAGCACACGGGGACATCCGGAGGTTTTTGCGGGCCGTGTTGCTCATGCGGCCGCCGCGTCGGTGTGTAGTACCGCCATGGGACCTGAATTTGGTTTTGGAAGCATTGGTTCGGAAGCCCTTTGAGCCGTTGGGGGAGGCTTCCCTCAAGGATTTGACGCTGAAGACTGTGTTTTTGGTGGCTATTTGTTCGGCTCATAGAATTTCGGAGTTGCAGGCCTTGTCTTGTAAGGAACCGTTTCTTTCGTTCTTCGATCACAAGGTGGAGTTGCGTACTGTGCCAACGTTCTTACCCAAGGTGTTGTCGGTGTTCCATGTAAATCAGGTGGTGTCGCTTCCGGTCTTTTCCGGAGAGGGGACGGAGATGTCGGATGGTAGGTTGCGTCTGCTGGATGTGAAGTGCTCCCTGCGTAGGTATCTCCGGAGAACGGCGTCCTTTCATGTCCGACAGGTTGTTTGTGGCCTTTGGAGGGCCACGGAAGGGAGAGGCGGCTGCGAAGTCCTCTATTTCCAGGTGGCTGAAGGAGGCGATAGCAGCTGCTTACATTTTGAGAGGCAGGTGTGTGCCGGAAGGGCTTAGGGCTCATTCTACCAGGGCGCAAGCTGCGTCTTGGGCGGAGTTTAGCTTGGTGCCGGCTGGGGACATTTGTAGGGCGGCGACTTGGTCTTCCTTGCATGTCTTTGCCCGGCATTATAGACTAGATGTTCAGGCAGAGGGGGATGTGCGTTTTGGGTCAGCGGTGCTTCAGGCTGGGCTTGCAGGGCCCTCCCGTGGATAGGTACTGCTCTGTTACATCCTCTATGGTTCCGGGACTGGACTAGAGGGACAAAAAGGAAAAGTAAATTAGACTTACCTGCTAATTGTTGTTCCTTAAGGAACTCTAGTCCAGTCCCGGATCCCGCCCTTTGTTTTTTGCAATCCCAGCCTTAAGATTGTTCTTCCGTATGTTTGGGGTTGCTATTAGGAGAGCTTTCCAGAGGAGCTTCCAGATACAGGAACGTGGGAATTCCTTTCACAACACTGCTTCTGGCAGGGGAGGTCAGCTTTCTCTTCCAGGTAGCATTTAGCGCCGTTTTTTGCGGCTTTTGTTGGAAAAAAAAGAAAAAAAAAGAAAATTTTAACAAACTAAAAGGGGTGAGTTTTCGGGTTAGGTAGTGAGTTTCTGTATTGCTGTTTTTTCACTACTTATTTGTTGCTCTGCTGAGTCTGCTTTGTCAATAGGTACTGATGGAGAGGGGCGGTCCTTGCCTATTTATACAGAGGTCATCAAAGCGATGACGTGTTTCAGTCTCCAAAGCTGCTGGAGGGGATTCTAAACTCTATGGTTCCGGGACTGGACTAGAGTTCCTTAAGGAACAACAATTAGCAGGTAAGTCTAATTTACTTTTATATCTTTCCAACACAGTATTGATTTTCAAAAACTCTTCAAAAGCAGAACATATATGACTGGAAACTTTAAGACAATCTAACACAGAATTGTCTTTCCTTCTTATCTTACTTTCATCTTTTATCATTTACCATTTTTCAGGCACCCCTCTACTCATTCCTTTCCTTTCACACTCATGCACTCTTTCATCTTCAGATACTTCTTCAACTGGAATTTGCTTTCTTTAGTTGTCTTTTCCAGAAAATTAGTGAAAAGCACTGTTTATTTAACCATTTTTTATACTGCTTTATCCTTCAATCAAAGTGGTTTACATTATAACTCAACAGTACAGAGAACGCTTAACTATTACACAGTGAACGCTTAAACAGGGGGAGCTTAAAAACATAGAAACATGACGACAGAAAAAGATCACATGGCCTATCTAGTCTGTCCTTCCATATAAACCACTAAACAGTCCCCTTTTTTCCTTTAGAGATCCTCTGTGTTTGTCCCATGCTTCTTTGAATTCAGATACTGTCTTCATCTCTACCACCTCCACTGGAAGACTATTCCATGGATCTATCACTCTTTCCGTAAAGAAATATTTCTGCATATCACTACTGAATCTATCCCCTTTCACTCTTCCCATGTCAGCTCATGGCAGAGCTTGCTTTCAATTGAAAGAGGCTCTCCTCCTGTGCATTTATGCCATGGAGGTATTTAAATGTCTCAATCATATCACCTCTATCCCGCCTTTCCTCTAAGGTGTACATATTAAGATACTTAAGTCTGTCCTCATATGCTTTATAATGAAGACCACTAACCATTTTAGTAGCCACCCTCTGTGCAGACTCCAGCCTGTTTATATCCTTTTGAAGGTGCGGTCTCCAGAACTGCACACAATATTCCAAATGAGGTCTCACCAAAGACTTATACAGAGGCACTATCACCTCCTTTCTTCTGCTGGCCATTCCTCTCCCTATGCACCCAAGCATCCTTCTAGCTTTTGCCGTTGCCTTTTCTACCTGATTAGCTACTTTAAGATCATCAAACACAATCACGCCTAGGTCCCACTCTTCTTTAGTGGACAAAAGTACTTCACCCCCTATACCAGTGATGGCTAACCTTTTTGAGCCCGAGTGCCCAAACTGCCGCACAAAACCAAAGAATTTCCTCAAAGTGCCAGCACGTCAATTAAACCTTAACAACAAGATTTTAGTATCTAAAAACTCTTTATAAAGTTGCCTGAACTATGTAACATCATTTGTAAAGGTTGGAATCTTTGTATTGTCAGAGAATCAATTTGATTCTCTCTCTACATCTGCTTTAACATAATAATCTTTCTCCTTTTGCTCTTTCCTCATTCCTATTTCATCCACTCAAATTTTACCCCTCCATCCTCAATCCCCACTTAGTCTCCCAATACCCGGCCAATTGTACATTTTTCTTCCCTCCCACACAAAATATTTTTCCCCTCTCCATTTCATTCTCCCAGCCCCATCCCCTTCTAATCTCCCCCAACATCAGCTCTCTTTTAGTTCCAGCCCCACCCAGTATCCGCTCCCTTCTAGTCCCCTCATCAGTCCATTTCCAGTCCTAGCTCCCCCATCCATTTCCAGTCCTATCCGAGTCCCTTCATCAGCTCATTTCCAATACCAGCCTCCCATCAGCCCATTTCTAGTCCTTTCCTAGCCCCACCATCAGCCCATGTTAAATCCTAGCTCCCCTCCACTCAGCCCATTTCTAATCCAAGCCCCCCATGAGCCTACTTCCAGTTTTAGCCCCTCCATGAGTCCATTTCAATCCAAGCCCCCACCACAGCCCATTTCCAATCTTAGCTCCCCCCAACACCCAATTCTCAGTTCTATCCTAGCCCATCCATCAGCCCAGTTCCTGTCCTAGCTCCCTCCCCTAAGAGCCCATTCCAAGCCCCCCTTCCCATCAGTTATTTGCAGTTCAAGCCCCCTTCCACTCAGCCCATTTCCATTCCAAGTCCCCCTCCCCATCAGCTATTTGCAGTTCAAGCCCCCCACTTCCCCTCAGCCCATTTCCATTCCAAGCCCCGTCCCCATCAGCTATTTGCAGTTCAAGCCCCCCACTTCCCCTCAGCCCATTTCCATTCCAAGCCCCATCCCCAACAGCTATTTGCAGTTCAAGCCCCCTTCCACTCAGCCCATTTCCAGTCCTAGCAACCCCCCCAACCCATTACCAGTCCTAGCCCCCCATAGCCCACTCCCAGTCCTAATCCCACCAGCCCATTTCCAGTCCTAATCCCCCATCACCCAATGTTCAGGTTAAGCCCCCCCATAGCCCATTACCAGTCCTAACCTCCCCATCAGCCCACTCCCAGTCCTAATCCCCCATCACTCAATTTTAGTTTAAGCCCTCCCATAGCCCATTACCAGTCCTAACCCCCCATCAACCCACTTCCAGTCCTAATCCCACCAGCCCATTTCCAGTCCTAATCCCCCATCACCCAATTTTTAGTTTAAGCCCCGACAGTGCCCATCACCACTCCTACCCCCCCCAGCGCCCATCACCACTCCTAACCCCCCCAGCCAGGCGTGTGCCCTTCCCAACTACTTTCCCCCCCAGCCAGCCCAGTGTCCATCACCACTCCTAACCCCCCCAGCCCAGTGCCCATCACCACTCCTAAACCCCCCCAGCCCAGCCCATCACTACTCCTAACACCCCCCCAGCCCAGCCCAGCCCAGCCCCATTCCTAACCCCCCCCAGCCAGCCCAGTGTCCATCACCACTCCTAAACCCCCCCAGCCCAGCCCATCACTACTCCTAACACCCCCCCCAGCCCAGCCCAGCCCATCACCACTCCTAACCCCCCCCAGCCCAGCCCAGCCCATCACCACTCCTAACCCCCCCTCCAGCCCATCACCACTCCTAACCCCCCCCAGCCCAGCCCAGCCATCACCACTCCTAACCCCCCCCCCCAGCCCAGCCCAGCCCAGGGAAAGTTAAAAAAAAAAAGAAAACCTGTCTGCTGCCGCTGTCGGGGCCGCCGCGGCAGAATCGAGCGTGCCGCGGGGCCCCCCTGTACCCGGCAGAGCCTGCCCTCCCCGTAGTAGCTCTCTCTTTGGAGCTGCAGTCAGACGCGCCGGCTTGCAGAGCGCGAGGGAAGAGTTTCTCCCTCGCTGCTCTGTTAAGCCCCCGCGGGCTTAACAGAGTCGCGAAAGGGAAACTCTTCCCTTCGCGCTCTGCAAGCCGGCGCGTCTGACTGCAGCTCCAAAGAGAGAGCTGCTACGGGGAGGGCAGGCTCTGCCGGGTACAGGGGGGCCCCGTGGCACGCTCGATTCTGCCGCGGCGGCACGCTCGATTCTGCCGCGTTGGCCCCGACAGCGGCAGCAGACAGGTTTTTTTTTTTTTTTTTTCCAATTTTACTTTTAGAAAAGAATGTTTTTTGCGCGGGGCCCCCTGAAATGCGGGGCCCTGTGCAAAAAACATTCTCGCTCAATGGACGGGCCGGCCCTGCCAGCACACTCACCTCCCGCCGCGCCGCATATCTTAATTGCGGTCCTTCCCGCGTGCCAGCTGCAAGGCCTTCGCGTGCCACAGCTGGCACGCGTGCCATAGGTTCGCCATCGCTGCCCTATACTATATTGCTCCCTTGGATTGCTGCAGCCCAAATGCATGAGCTTGCATTTTTTAACATTAAATCTCAGCTGCCAAATTCTAGACCATTCTTCAAGCTTAGCTAGATCTCTTCTCATGTTATCTATACCTCCCTGGGTGTCTACTCTACTGCAGATTTTGGTATCATCTGCAAAGAGGCAAACCTTACCCGACAGCCCTTCCGCTATGTCACTAACAAAGATGTTAAAAAGAATCGGACCAAGGACAGATCCCTGGGGCACACCACTGGTAACCTTCTTTTCCTCAGAGTGAGCTCCATTTACCTGTACCCTTTGTCGCTTCCCACTCAACCAATTTCTAACCCAAGCAGCAACTTTAGGGTCCATCCCTAGGGTGCTCAGTTTGTTTATAAGTCGCCTGTGAGGAACGGTGTCAAAGGCTTTACTGAAATCTAAATACACCACATCTAGGGCTTTCCCTCGGTACAACTCCCTGGTCACCCTTCAAAGAAATCAATCAGGTTTGTCTGATAAGACCTGCCTCTGGTGAATCCATGCTGCCTGTGATCCTGTAATCTGCTGGACTTCAGAAACTCACTATTTTATTTTTCAGCAGCGCTTCACTCACCACCGAAATTAAACTAACCAGCCTGTAGTTTTCAACCACATCCTTACTTCTATTTTTGTGTAAAGGGACCACATGTGCCTCTCTCTAGTCCTTTGGCACAACTCCCAACTCCAACGAGGCATTGAAAAGGTCAGTCAGTGGAGCTGCTAGAATGCCCTCAAGTTCCCTCAGTATTCTAGGGTGTATCCCATCCGGCTGCATCGCTTTGTCTACTTTAAGTTGAGCTAGTTTCTCACAAACACACTCTTCTGAAAATTGTTCAAGATGCCCCTTGCTTCTGTTCCTGTTTGAGGGCATTTTCTGAGGTCCTGCTCCAGGTTCTTCATCTGTGAACACAGAACAGAAATATTTGTTAAGCAATTCCACTTTATCCTCATCAGCTTCTACATATTCCTCCGCTTCACCCTTGAATCTGATAATACCACTTTTGCCCTTCCTCTTCTCACTAACATATCTGAAAAATGTTGTTTCCCCACATTTAACTGCATTGGCTATTTCTTCCTCTTTTAGAATCTTTGCTTTCCTGACTACTTGGAGTGGCCTAGTGGTTGGGGCAAGTTACCTCAGGCCAGAAGATTGGGGGTTCAAATCCCACTAGAGGACAGCAACCTTGGGACAGAAGGACTGGGGTTTCTAGTGCCACAGGTGCTCCTTGTGGTCTTGGGCAAGCCACTAACCCTCCATTGCCCATGTTCCCTGTAAAATAGTTATCTCCAAGTTATAATGCCCTGTTCAATGTAAACTGCTTTGATATCATGAAAGGCAGCATATAAGAAACATTAAATAAATTCTTTGCTAGGTTTTTCCAAATATAGATGCCTGTCTTCCTCTCTCCTTGATCTCTTGTATTTTATGAAGACCTCCCTCTTTTTCTTCACTTTTTCAGCTACTTCTTTCAAAAACGATAGCGGTCTCCTTTTCCTTTTACCTTTATTTACCATTTTAACAAAAAGGTTGGTTGCCCTTTCAGTTTTGCCCACTGTTTTTCTACATCCCCCAGTTGTTCCCATCCCTCTAACCACTCCCTGAGGTATTGGCCCATCTTGCCAAAGTTAGTTTTCCTAAAGTCTAAGACCCTTGCTTTTGAATGGATTTCAACAGCCCTGGTCCTAATACTGAACCACACCATCTGGTGATCACTGGAAGCAAAATGATCTCCCACTATTAACGACAGAAACACTTTCACCATTGGTGAGCACCCAGTATGGCCCCTTCACATGTGGGTTCTGTTACCAGTTGCCTGAATAGTTCTCCCTGTAGAGAGTCCAGAATTCCTTACTCCTAGATGATACTGTAGCAGGAATGTGTCAATCAACATCTGGCATATTGAAATCCCCTGTCAGTAGCACTTCCCCTTTTTTAGCAATGCTGCGTATGTCTTCAATTAACTCTCCGTACACCTCTTCATCCTGTGAGGGAGGTCTATATATCACACCAATGGGGGAAGGGGATGGGTCAGTAACATGTAAATCTATGTACAACATCATAGTTTTATGACAGATTGTGTATAGTTCAGTCCATGGTGTTGAGGGGAAGCTGTTATTCCATGGCTTAAGGTCAATGGGCGGTGGTTTGAGTCCTTATGTTGGTCAGGTGGTTAAGTAATGTGTCCCAAATGATTTGTGTAGTGTAGTGTTTTCAGTTTCTTCCTGAAGTCTTTGATGTCTGTAGTAGCTCTCATGTCATCTGGGAGTGAGTTCCATATTGATGGGGCATAAAGTGAGAGCGCTCTTCCAGATGTGGATTGTTTGGGTTTTTTTGTAATCATGGGGTGTGATGATCATGTGTTTGTTTATTTATTTATATTCTCTTATATACCACGCTATTCTGCATCAGTGCGGTTTACATTGAACAAACTGAAATTACATTGAACAGGGCATTATAACTTGGAGATAACTATTTTACAGGGAACATGGGCTATGGAGGGTTAAGTGGCTTGCCCAAGACCACAAGGAGCACCTGTGGGACTAGAAACCCCAGTCCTTCTGGCCCAAGGTTGCTGTCCTCTAGTGGGATTTGAACCCCCGACCTTCTGGCCTGAAGTACCTTGCCCCAACCACTAGGCTACTCCTCCACTTGTTGTTCCTCCTGAGTTGGGTGCTTGTGTCTCTTATTATCAGACCTTGTAGGATGTCGGCTGAGGATTGGTGAATGATTTTGAATATGTTTAAGGTTTCTTGAATCTGATGCGGGAGTGTATTGAGAGCCACTGTAACTGGTCAAGTACAGGGTGATGTGTTCTTGTTTGGGTGTTCTGTGATGATTCGTGCTGCTGTATTTTGTGCAGTTTGGAGTGGCATGATGATTTGTTTTGAGAGCCCCTGGTAGAGTGAGTTGCAGTAGTCAATTGTTGAAGTGATTACTGCCTGGCAGATGGTGCAGAAGTGATCTTGGTCCATGATTGGTTTTAGCCCCCTGCTCACTTTCATTTTATGGTAGGCATTTGCGGTGGTGCAAGGACAAAGCGGCGGCCAAGTCGACTTTGCAGCGCTGGATTAAGGATACCATTGCCTCAGCTTATCTGTTGCAGAACCATCTGGTTCCAGAGGGTTTGCGTGCCCATTCTACCCAAGCACAAGCATCCTCGTGGACGGAGCGGAGCTCTGTAGCCACTGCAGACATTTGTCAGCAAGCAACATGGGCATCGCTTTCCATTTTTGTCATGCATTACTGCTTGAATGTTCACATGTGAGTGGACACGGACTTTGGCTCAAGGGTTTTGCAAGCTGCTGTGTCTTCTTCCCACCCAGTGGAGTTGTAGTTTTGGTACCTCCCTCTTGTCTGGAATGATCTAGCAGGACAATATAAAGGTGACATTTTATTTACCAGTTAATGTCCTTTCCTTGAGTCCTGCTAGATCAGTCCTGGGCCTACCCCTGAAACTGTGTATGTTCTGTTCTTCTGCTGTGGTACCCTTGGGTCCACTATGATTTTTAAACTTGGCTCTGCAGGTTCATTTTCTACTGCCAGCCTTCTGTTTATGCTGTCCTGTACATAGTTCTCTACTGTTCATTACTCATTGATGTCCATAATTGAGGTTGTGTGAGGCTTGCCATGTTTCTTCCATATGCTTTGGGATGAATGCTGAAGGGACCTCTAGTGGCTGAGGCAAGTAGAGGCATAGGAGTGATGTCATTGAAACCTGGGCTTTTCAATGGTTCTTTGTCTCCACCAATCTGCTGGGTGGGGAACACAACACACTTGTCTGGACTGATCTTGCAGGACTTAAGGAAAAGACATTTACTGGTAAGTAAAAATGTCACCATAATACTCATGAAATTCTAGAAATAAATTGGAGGAAAAAAGACCTCAGCATATATCTTGTAATTTATTTTTTCTATGTACCATTAAAATATTTATAAGAGTTTTTCCTGTTTGCAAAAGGAAGTGCCGGAGGAGAAGCTAATTCTGGTGCTGTGATGCCACTTCAAAAATATTGCCACTGCTGCATGTCACAGAGAGGGGTGGCAGAGGCAGCAATGGGCACCCTCTGACCATTGGTGCACTAGGCAACCGCCTATTTTGCCTGATGGTCGCACTGGCCCTGTGTACATAGTTTTCAGACAAGCCACCATTTTCACCAATGCACACCTCTCAGATAATGATGCAGGCAGATCTTTACTCTTTACAGATGTAGGATATAAAATACAGATATTTTAGCCATGTACATTTACACCAGTTCTCAAACTGGTGTAAATGTACATGGCTGCATTTAGCTGAGATTTCAGCAAGTTTTCTGATGCTGTTTTATAAAGACACATAGGCGTCTATATGTCTTTAAAAAATAGCCTCACAATAGGTGCCTACTTGCAGGGCAGACAGTTGCCTAGCCAGCAGCCTCTTGGGGAGGGGCAGCAAAGAGCAGCTACAGCCAAAGCTAAGCAATGAATCCTGGCAGCCACACAACTCAAAGAATCATCCGTGAGTACTTTTACCTAAGAAGACTGGACAATTTGCAAAAGCAAAACAAAGTTTGATATTTAAAACTGTGATGCTCAAATATGCATATTTATAGGTTTGTTCTGGAAGGGATGATGTTGAAAGGATTACAATTGAGTTTAATAATCAAAATCTTGTGGGGAGGGGGCGCTAGAAGTCCAGAAGTTAATTGTGAGGGGGTGCATGGCTGAGGTTTCACCTAGGATGCCTAAAACCCTTGCACTGGCTCTCCTACTTGGCTTCCCAACCTCTAGGCATCCAGTTATAACCTTAGGTATTTCATTTTCCCGTATGATCATTCCATTATCCAGCAATTGTATTTTGCACCATCATAGCTTCTGATTTTGCAGCATTTATATTTTAGGCCTGAAAAACAACCATAAGCAATAATTACTCTTATATATATTTTTTAATTTTCCTATGAAAAGAAGCATATCTGAAAAGAGGATGATACGGAATTCTCTCTTTCTCACTTTAATGCCTGCAGTTGTTTTGATTCTCTAATTTTATTGTGAGTGATTCAAGCAAGAATATAAACAGTAATAGTGAGAGAGGATGCCTCTGTCTAGTCCCTCTTTGAAGTTTAAATTTCTTTGGCAATTATTCATTATTAATAATTGTTAGAGTAATTTATTCATCTCCTTCAATGCCAAATTGCTCTAAGCCCCAGAAAAGGTATACACAGGTTATTTTATCAAATGCTTTTTTCTGCATCCAAACTAGTCAACAACCAAGGGGGTCTTTTACTAAAGGGTGCTAAGGTGTTATACCTAATATGCCAAAAGTTCCAAAATTATCATGTGTTCTATGCAACACCACTCTGTTAACTGTCAAGGGTGTGGAAAGCATTTTCCCGGCAGTTAACGCAGAGCATTTTGCATTTGCACCGGTGCATGTACCTCCACCTATTGAGGTGGTGATAGGTCCACCAACGCTAATTGCATGGTACGCACAGTGTGTGGTGTGAGCCCCATGCTAACTGCGCTGAGCTCACCGTGCCCACTCTTTTTCCCAGTCTGCCCACTCGCAGTCTTAACATGGGTTGAACAGTTAGCGTGGGAATCAGCCTATGCTAACTGCCATGGCCCATGCTAGCTGGCAATGTGTGTCCAAAATATATTTTTAGCGTGCGCCAGACACATGCTGCCAGCAAACGACCTTTAGTAAAGACCCCTCAAGTCTTCAGAATTGTCTCCTTTATATTGTAAACCTGCTGATGCTTTAAGTAAATGTGTTGGGGATATCTCCTTTTTAGAAACTTGGCCTTTATGTATTAACAGTGAAAGCATTTTATTTAGTCTACTGGCTAATGACATTGCCAAAATGTTTAAATTTTGATTCAGTAAGGAAATTGGCTTATAACAGAAGTGCACAAGTTAAGTCCTTAAGGGCCACAAATAAGCTAGGTTTTCAGGATATCCCTAATAAATATGTATGAAATAGATACAGTGGAAGTAGTAAAATAGAAACATGATGGCACCAAAAGACCATATGACCTATCCAGCCTGCCCTTCCATATCAACTACTATAGTCCCTTTTTTTTTCCTTTAGAGATCTTCTGTATTGATCCCATGCTTTCTTGAATTCAGATACTGTCCAGATCTTTACTACCTCCACTGAGAAACTGTTCTATGCATCTACCATTCTTTCCGTAAAGAAATATTTCCGCATATTACTTCTAAGTCTATCCCCTTTCATTTTCATCCTATGCCCCTTCATTGCACAGCTTTCTTTCAATTGAAAGAGACTCTCCTGCTGTGCATTTATGTCACAAAAGTATTTAAACGTTTCTTTCATATCTCCTCTCTCCCGCCTTTCCTCAAAAATATAAATATTGGGATCTTTAAGTCTGCCCTCATATGTCTTATTATGAAGTTCACTGACCATTTTGGTAGCCACCCTCTGCACAGACTCCATCCTGTTCATATCCTTTTGAAGGTGTCTCCAGAATTGCACACAATGCTCCAAATAAGGTCTTACCAAAAACTTATACAGAGGCATTATCATCTTCTTTTTCCTGCTGGCCATTCCTCTTCCTGTGCACCCAAGCATCCTCATGGCTTTTGCCATCAATTTTTCTACCTATTTAGCCACCTTAAGATCATCAGAAACAATCATGCCCAGGTCCCGCTCTTCTTTTGTGGTCAGAAATATTTCACCTCCTATACTGTACCGCTCCTTTGGATTTTTGAAGCCCAAATGCATGACCCTGCATTTTTTATCATTAAATCTCAGCTGCCAAATTCTTGACCATTCTTCAAACTTACTTATTGAGATCCCTTCTCATGTTATCTACTCCTTCCTGGATGTCTATCCTATTGCAGATTTTGGTTTCTTCTGCAAAGAGGCAAACTTTACTGTACCTTACAGCCCTTCTGTAATATTATTAACAAAAATGTTAAAAAGAATCTGACCAAGGACAGATCCCTGCAGCACACCACTGGTAACATCCTTCTCAGAGTGAGCACCCTTTGTCGCCTCCCACTCAACTAATTTCTAACTTAGTCAGTCACTTTAGGGTCTATTCCTAGGATGCTCAATTTATTTATAAGTCATCTGTATGGAACGGTGTCAAAAGCTTTACTGAAATCTAAGTGCACCACATCTAGGGCTCTCCCTCAGTCCATCCAGTCAAAGAAGTTAATGAGATTTGTCTGACAAAATCTGCCCCTAATAAAACCATGCTGCCTCAGATCCTGCAATCCATTGGACTCCAGAAACCTCATTATCCTTTGTTTTAGCAACATTTCCATTAATTTACTCATCACAGAGGTCAGACTAACCCACCTGTAGTTCGCAACCTCATCCTTACTTCTGCTTTTGTGTGAAAGGACCGCATGCGCCTTTCTCCAGTCCTCTGGAACCACTCCCGACTCTAAAAAATCATTGAAAAGGTCAGACAGTGGAGTGGCTAGAACTTCCCTAAGTTCCTTCAATACTCTGAAATGTATCTCATTTGGCCCCATCACTTTGTCTACTTTTAGTTTAGCTAGTTCTTCACAAACATCGTCCTCTGAAAATCGTTCAAGATCTCCTTCACTACTGTTACTATTTGTGGATGTTTTCTGAGGTCCTGCTCCTGGCCCTTCATCTGTGAATACAGAACAAAAATATTTGTTAAGCAATTCTGCTTTATCCTCATCACCTTCTACATATTCCTCCCCTTCACCTTTGAGTCTGACAATACCACTTTTGCATTTCCTCTTCTCACTAGCATATCTGAAAAATGTCTTGTCTCCCCCCCCCCCCCCCCCATTTTACTGCATTGGCTATTTCTTTCTGTTATGTGTAGCTTTGCCTTCCTGACTACTTTCCTAGCTTTTCTAAGTTTTTCCAAATATTGATGCTTGTCTTCCGCTTTCTGTGATGTTTTGTATTTTATGAAAGCCCCCCTCTTTTTCTTCACCTTTTCAGCTACTTCTTTCGAGAACCATAGCAGCCTCCTTTTCCTTTTACATTTATTTACTTTACTAACAAAAAGGTTTGTTGCCCTTAAAATATCCTCTTTCCGTTTTGCCCATTGCTTTTCTACATCCCCCAACTGTTCCCATCCCACTACCATGAGGTATTCTCCCATTTTGTCAAAGTTATTCTTCCTAAAGCCTAGGACCCTCACTTTTGAATGGTCTTTATCAGCCCTAGTCCTAATACTGAACCACACCATCTCGTGAAAACTGGATGCGATATGATCCCCATCACTGGTTGTGGATCTATCTCATGTGTATTCATTACTTATATCCTGAAAACCTGGCCTGTTTGTGGCCTTCAAGGACTGAACTTGTGCACTCCTGATCTATAAGATCTCATTAAATTTATGTTCCTATCAGGTATGAGCAGTAATATTATCTGTCCTTGATTTTGTCTCATGCATATTCATTATGGATATCCTGAAAACCTGGCCTATTTGCAGCCTTCAAGGACTGAACTTATGCACCCCTGGTCTATAAAATCTCATTAAATTTATGTTTCTATCAGGTATGAGCAGTAATATTACCTGTACTTGATTTTGTTTACTGCTCAATCTACCCATATTAAGAGCTTCTTCAAACATTCTTTGCTTGGGGTTTGTTATTAAATCTATTTGTATCTCCAGTTGGTATCTAAGAGCCAATATTCAGAATCCTTAGCTAGGTCAATGGGAGGCCAGCCAGCTGAGGGTGCTAACCGCAGTATTCAGCAGCATTATCTGCTGAATATCCCACAGACTGCCCCTATCTGGCTGGTGCAGGGGCAGTTTGGGGGTGGAGTGGGGCGGTATCGGCGCTATTCAAAAAGTGCCGACACCTAGCAGGTTAGTGGATTTTCAGCCGGCAGCTATCCGGCCAACTTAGGCCACATGAAAAGCTGGCCTAATTTGCAATCCGGATAAGTGCAGACTGAAAATCTGCTCACTCTATAGTCTGGATACTTAAGTAACATACAAGCAGTTATTTCTGGGGTGAGTAGTCTAGCAGCATATACCTAGTAAGCAGAGGTTATTAGTTTCCTGAAAGGATAATCATGTTGGGCTCAATATTCAAAAAAAGCTGGACTCCTAAATTTAGACTCCTAAGTTAGCTCCTAAATTTCTGCTCTATTTTCACCTACACTTAGGACCCTAGGTTTTCAGCTGGAAAATGTATCCTAATTTAGGAGCTTAATATTTATGCTCCTAAATTTAGGCCTGCCATTCATTTGTCTAGATTTATGAGCCTAATTTAGGTGCCTAGTGCTGAAAATCAGTGTTAAGCTTCTAACTTATTTTCCCCACCCTAAATAGACCAATTTTAGATACAACTTGGAGAAAGGAATTAAGATGTCCAGGACTGCATGTCAAATGTTTCACCACATCCAGCAGGAGCAGCGATTTTTAAAAGCTCCACAAGGGGGAAAAAACTTGCAACTTTATCCCTCATGTGCATGGGAACAGCTTTTTAAAACCGCTACTCCTGATATCTTTTGCACACTGCGATCCATTCCTGCCAGCAATATAAATCCCCCCAGGTAGGGCCGGCAGAAGGAGGTGAGGCACACTAGGCGAACCTCATCCCTTGTGCCACCACACCTCCCTGTGCTGCCTATTGCCGCTGCCGTCCCTTTCCGGGACCTGCAGCAGTGGCACTGGCCACAAATAGCCCCATGGCGCTTACTTTTAAACTTTGGCGCCATGGGGCTGTTTGCTTCCTCCCCCTCCAGTGCCCAATTCTGACTTCCTGTTTCCAAACAGGAAGTTGGCATCAGGTGGTCCGAGGGGATGGAAGCAAACAGCCCTATGGCACTGAAATTCAAAGGTAAGCACCACAGGGCTGTTTGCAGCCATTGCCACGACTGCAGGTCACCCGAGAGGGCTGACAGCGATGGCAATGGGCGCCCCAGAGGGCTGACACTCTAGGCAACCATCTAATTCACCTTATGGTAGCGCCAGCTCTGTCCTCATGCTCCGATCACCCCCTGACATCGATCCCCCACCTGATATCCTCCCAGCTTTCAATCTCACCTCAAAACTCCCTGGCATCCATTACTATTGCTGGCCGGATTACCCCTGACATCAATTACCCCAGCCTGCAGCTCCCTATTATAGCCCCCCCCCTCAGTCAAGACTCTTCCTCAGGGTTTTGCCCTTGTCAGCAGCCCTCCCCATCCCTTGATTCCATCTGCAGCTCCTAGTAGGGTCCCTGGTCTAGAGGGAGCAGGATCAATCCCCAGTCGCTCCTGCCTATGGTAATCTGATTCCAAATTGGCTTCCATGATCCCTAACAGGGTTAGGGCTCTTCAACCTGGAAAAGAGACGGCTGAGGGGAGATATGATAGAGGTCTATAAATTAATGAATGGAGTGGAACGGGTAAACGTAGATCGATTGTTTACGCTATCAGAATATAGAAAGACTAGGGGACATGTAATGAAGCTACAGGGTAAACTATATAAGACAAATAAGAGAAAATATTCTTTCACTCGACGTGTAATCAAACTCTGGAATTTGTTACCGGAGGATGTAGTAAGGGCTGTTAGTGTAGCTGGGTTTAAAAAAGGTTTGGACAAGTTCCTGGAGGAAAGGTCCATAAACCATTATTAAAAAGGGACCCAGGATATCAATGCTTGACCCAATACAAGCATTGTGGAACCTGTGTCTCTTGGGGATACTGCTAGGGTATGTATGACCTAGATTGGCCACTGTTGGAAACAGGATACTGGGCTTGATGGACCTTGGTCTGACCCAGTATGGCATATCTTATGTTCTTATGTTCTTAACAGTAATCTCATAGTTATCATTAAGGGTCAGGGGTGCCATTTTGGAATCCAGAGCTGCCATGAGCAGGAACAAATGGGGATTGTTTCTGCTCCCAAAAGCCACAGATGGGATCAGGAGGTGGGAGATGGGGTGTCTGCTGGCAGGGGGAGGTGGGGTCTGGATTTGCGGAGGACTATAATGGGGGAGTGCTAGGTTTTGGGGCTGCAATTAATTTGATGTCAAGGGATAATTGGGAAGGAAGATTAGATGCCATGGTGGTATTGGGGGGGGGGGATAAGGGGATAAAGGCCAGGAGGGCCTCAGGGGAAGGAGGATGTTAGGGGGGAGATCTAGGATAGGGGGTGATGGGGGGCCGTTGCACCTGCCCCTTCAAGTAGGCATTTTTTCGTGCCTCAGGGCAGCTGTAAATACTGATGTCTAGATTTATTTAGATCAAGATATAGTCTCCTTGTAAAATGGGAAATACACATTGATAATGTAGGCTCATCCAAATAACTCCCCCTCCATGCCCTAACCACACCTCCTTAAAATTTGAACTGGTGTGGATCACCACATGTAAACAGCAGCTTTCTAAAATTGCATTTACATGTATATTTCAATCAACACATGTAAATGCCACTACTTGCATGTGGGAATGCTTAAAATAACCTCTTTGTATTGTGCTTCATCACAGCTCAACAGCATACAGAAAAAATGGCAAATAGTCCAAGCAAAATGTTCCTAGCAGAACAACATGCATCTGACTTTTTTGCACTTGTACATTCGCCCCATTGCGTGCTGTCCTCCACACATGCAAAATAAATGTTGTATTCCACGATGAGGGCTGTCATGTTTAGCACACAAGTATTCTCAACAGAATTAAATGTGTATTTAACTATTGTGGCAACAGTTTGGTAAGTGACTTTCTATGTGAATCAAAACACAGTGCAGGAGGTAGAAGAAGCTCTACTCATTAAAGATTTTGTTCACTTTCCTGCACCAAATAGACTGACACCTGAAATTTGATTGAGCAGTCAGTGTCTAATAGTCCTTATGGGCAGACAAAATTATCTTACTTCCATCCAGAAACCATCGTTTCCTGCTGTTTTGGCAAATTAGATCTCTGTCTTCATTTGCACTTGAAGGTAATAATCATAACACATGCAATAAAATAAAATTAATAAAAGCTTTTCTTGTTATTGAAACCTGAGTGTTGCTCCCAGGCTGTTGCTTTTTAGAAGATTATTAATGTGCTACCTCTGCTCTGCATCACATAATCTGCATTTCATGAGCCTGGATTGATTTTTTTTGCATAAATCTGTTTGAGATTTTACAGAGTATACATTTACAAATTAAAAAATTAGACAGAAATAAGAAATGGCAATAAGCTATCGGTGTATATTTTAGAACTAAATAAGCAGAAAGACCAAGATAATGAAAACTATAAAAGATCCATTTTTGGAGTCCTCTTTCTTGGGAGTTTTACCTTTATGATCAATCCAAATTACTCTAAGGAGGAAAAAAAGTACATTGGTGGAACTTGGATGCTACAGTGAAGCTTGCTCAGTTGAGATACTGTGGGGGCATCTCTCAAAATTTTGCTACAGTGCAAAACTCGCTCTTGGTTTGGACTAATGTTTTGCAATTTGCAAATACCAGGAGGTTTCTGCTTAGGACATACTCCTGATTAAACCCATAATTTACTTTTATTTTTTTATTTACACCCTGCATTTTTATGTCATCTAGTTTTTTAAAGAAACTCTATTAACCGCTTACACCGATAACATATAAAATCAATAATATTATCCAGACATGCAAAATATTACTTATTTGCAGTATTATCTTTTCTAATTACTGTGACATTGCTATTAATGACATATTTATGTATATAGATAGGATGAATTCTCAAGATGCCATCCCCAAGATAGAATTGAAATAAGTGCATCCAAGTTTGAACTGTGAGATGTATTAGTATATGAAACAGTTTTGTTAATGAAGACTTCTACCAATTTGTAGCAGAGCATATCATATCAAAAGGTTTGCTGAGAAGTCTGATGTTTCTTAAATATATTATGCTAGGGAGCACCACATTTAGAGTCCTGTTTATTAAAGTATGGTAAAGCTTTTATATTTATAACAAGAAGCACCACCCTCTCAGTAATCCACTAATCTAAAAATCAACTGTAATTTAATTTAATTTAATTTTCTATTTGATTTGCTAAAATATCAGACTCTATTCACAATAGCACACTAGGTAATAATTGGACCTCAGGATTTACACACCCTCCATTTGGCGAAATTTATCACCATAGGGAAATGGTGGACACTTACATCATAGGTCCTATACCTTGACAAGCATCAACAAACTTTAATTAATATTTAATCAAGACCTCTCAAAGAGAATAAATTACTATACTTTCCCTACCATCAACTACACATAAGGATTCATTTCTCATTCATACCAACATCAAAAAATAAGAATTCACTAAGCCATTCATACCAATGTAGCAAAACCTACATACAACCATACCATACACAAAACATACCACCAGTGTTAAAAGTGTCCAATATGTTTTCCGTAATTACTATAAAGCAGAGAGTACAGCAAATAGCTTCTAATGCTTATATGAGGCGTAAGAATCAAGGTTTTTCATAAGAGTATCCAATCTCGATGTCCACAGAAACTGCAAAAGAAAGTTGAAGGAATCTTAAGCCAATATACTGCAATTGCACCATATAAAGAGCAAGCTAGTACTTATCTGCTATAGAGCTAGTGACGAACACCTCTGCACGGCACTGTTAACTCCGGCAATATGCCCATAAGACCACTCGCCACGGTCCCACTGTCCTACGAAAGCTCCCGTTTCGCCACAAGGCTTCTTCAGGAACAAGGGATAAACATAATTCACGAGCTATGCTTTCTTCTTTTTCAGACACAAACAGCGTCTCCTCCAACAACTCACTGGCGTCCTAAGTCAGCGGTCAAAAACAGGTGCCAATCAATTTACTTATACCATCAACCCCTTTCAACAACTTTATAGACAAAACACAAATCTAACATAAATAGATCATTAACAAGATAAAACCAAGAGGAGAGTAGACAGGAACTGCAATAGTCAACGTATTCTTTAAAAAAATAGAGCCCAGTCGATCTTATCATTTAAGCCGTCTGGATCTAGAGTATGTAAGGAATGAATCCACTTCTGTTCTTTCTGAAGCAACTGAAGTCCTCTATTGCCCCGTCGGATATTAAAAGGCACCACTTCTAAAACTGTGCAGCGAACATCTTCAAAAGTATGAGAAAATAAAGTCCAGTGTTGCACCAAAGGAGTATCTAGATGAGCTTTAGATAAACTATATTTGTGCTCTGCCAGTCTAGTGCGTAGGGGATGAGTAGTCTTACCTACATATGTTTTCAAGCAGGGGCACCATAGAGCATAAATGACGAATGAAGTATTACAATTAGTATCTTGACAAAGACGCCGGAACCCCAAAGCAGGTGCTAGATGGATTGCAGTAGCCATACATTTACAAAAAGAACAACGTCCACAACTTTTATGAAGAAATTCTTGTATTCTAGGGGGAGATCGAGGGACTGCTGAACAAAGTCAATCACGTAAGTTCTTACCTCGCTGATATGCTACTCTAAGAGAACTCCCAGCCAATACGGGATGAGACATAAATAATTTCCAACGTTTATGTAAAGCAGAAACTATGCGATTAGATAACCCCGAATAGGGGAGAACGCAGGTTACAGTAGGTAAAGCTTCTGAGTTAGCACTTGTTGCACTGGTACCAGACGTATTCGGGCATAGCAGCCACTCACAATGGTTAAACTTAGCTCTCTTATAAGCCTTTTTCAATACCGATGAGGGGTATCCCCGCTCGCGGAACTTAACCAACATATTGGCAGCCTGTGTTTCAAATTCTGAATTGGAAGAGCAAATGCGACGACAGCGCAATAACTGAGAGTATGGGAGACTTTCTTTTAAATGAGATGGATGAAAACTTGCAAAATGTAGTAATGTGTTCTTATCAGTGGGTTTAGTATACACGGTGGTCAGAAATTACTCAGAGCTCTTGATAACGGCGACATCCAGAAAATGAATAGTTGTCTTTTGAATATTAATTTCAAACTGAATAGCAGTATTGCATTGATTCAGATAGCTGAAAAAATCTTCCAATGCAGCACGTGAGCCGCTCCATAATAAAAAGATATCATCGATATATCTATGCCATCGTAGAATAGATGAAGCAAAACTAGAACCATAAATCCACCGTTGTTCAAACGAATGCATATATAAATTAGCTAGCAATGGGGCAAATGTAGCACCCATCGCGGTACCTGAAATTTGAAGAAAGTACTCTTGCTGATATACAAAGTAATTCCGTTTCAAAGCCAATTCGGCTAAATGGGCTAAGAACTCAGTGGGGACGCGATGTGGACTTGGACGGGCGTCCCAAACAGATGTCAAAACTTGAATCGCCTCGTCCTGTTTAAAGCTTTTATATTTACCATGTGCAGTGGCATACTAAGGGTAGAGCAGTGGGTGCAGCCCGTCCCAAGTGCCATCCGGGAGCAGAGTGCACCCCCACTGGGCCCACACTTTGGAGGCAGTGTGACAAACTTACCTTAAAGCTGAGTGACTCGCTGCACTGCCTCCACTCCAGGCCCATTGGCTCTTCTCCTGGCTGAAATCTTGCGATTTGTGAGACTTCGGCCAAGAGAGAACTGCTGGGCCTGGAAGAGAGGCTGTGCAGCACGCCACCGGCTTTAAGATAAGTTTGCTGTGCTGCCTCGAAAGTATGGGCCTGGCAGGGGGTGGGGGTGCACCTCTCTACGCCGCAGTATGTTGCAGGGGGAGGGCGCCTGCCTAACCTACCAAAGGGGCTGAGAATGCCTCTGGCTGCACATTAGTTGCAAAAATGAATGTGTGCTGACTGGTGGTATGCATGCATGGACATAGCTTTACCACACATTACGTGCATTACTAATAGTGCAGATGCAAGACTGGCCCAACTATTAGCCAAAACAGGATGGTGTCCTAGGGCAGCAGCTTTCAGGGGAAGCAGCTACAGTCAAAGAAAACAATGGGTCCTAACAGCCACACAAACTCAAAGACTCATCAGTGTGTACTTCTATCCCAAGAAAGAATAGGTAGTTTGCAAACAGTCAATTGATCCTCGTAGGTGGCTTATGGAAATTAACCCTCATTATCTATATATTCACAAAACAAAGTTTGATATTTAAAGTATGTTGTCCAAATATGCATTTTTAAAAGATTTTCCTGGAAGGATGATGTTGATATGATTATTTATTTATTTATTTTTAGCTTTTCTATACCGCGCTATTTGACATCAGTGCGGTTTACAGTTAACAATTTTGCACAGGACAGGGGGAGGTGCCTTGTGCTTACTTCGAACAGGACATAATAACTTGGATTAATAACATTGAACTATTTACATCTGAACAATGACAGATTACTAGTGTCACTTTTACATTATTAATGCTGTTGGGTGGTTGTGTTAGTACAAGCTGTAGGGGTGCAGTTGGATTGCGAGAAGTATAATAAATAAATAAATAATAAATGATGTTTAATGGCTTTCCTGAATTGTGTGAGATCTTTGATTGATCTGATATTGGACGGGAGATTATTCCAATACTTTGGAGCGTAGAAGGAGAATGCTCTGCTTCTAGTTGTCTGCGTGCATTTCGTCACTTCAATCGGGATTACTAGTGTGTTGGCGCCTATTGACCTTCTTGACCTATTTTCGGGGGTGTGGGTAATGAGTGCAGTGAGGGATGAGGGGGATTTACCATTGATGGCTTTAAACATAAGGAGTAGTGCCTTATAGGTGATTCTGCATTTTATTGGTAGCCAGTGAAGGTCCTTTAAGGTAGGGGTTATATGGTCTCTTCTTGATACTCCACAGAGGACACGTGCCGCGGCATTCATCGCAAGCTGCAACGGGTTAAGGGAACTTTTGGGGAGCCTGTGCAGAATGATGTTCGCATAGTCGAGGTGTGGAATTAACAGGGTTTGGAATACTGTCCAGTAGACTTCATGTGCCAGCATTGGTCTTAGGTGACGTAACATCTTAATCTTGAAATATATAGCCTTGACGGAGTTGCTTATATGCGCTTTAAAGTCAAGACGTTGATCAATCGTAATACCCAGGTAGCGTATCGTGGGCTTACTTGGGAGCTCCGCGTCTCTGACCTTTAATGTTTTAGGTGGGGAAAAGTTTCTGTTCTTTGTGATGAACAATACCTCCGTTTTCTTGAAGTTTATACAAAGGTTCTGTTCGAGGAGCCAGTCCGTGATCATGTTGAAACAGTTAACTAAGGCAGTGAAGTCGAATGGCGTAAACAGGAGGACATCATCTGCATAGATCAAGCAGGAGATTCCAAAGGATCAAATGATCTCACATATAGGCTGCATGTAAATGTTAATGATTGAGTTCAATTATAAAAATCTTGGGGGTGGTGCTAAGGGTCTAAAAGCTAATAGTAAGGAGGCACAAGGCTGAAGGTTTGCCTAGGGCAGCGATGGCGAACCTATGGCACGCGTGCCAGCTGTGGCACGCGAAGGCCTTGCAGCTGGCACGCGGGCCATAGGTCCGCAAAAAAAAGAAAAAGCTGTCTCTGACTGCTGCCGCGGACGCGGCAAGGGCAGAATGCAGCGTCCCGCGGGGCCCCCTCCGCCCGCTAAGCCCCTCTGCAAGAGCTTTCAGATTCGCGAGGGAGAGCGTCTCCCTCGCGTCTCTGTTAAGCCCGCAGGGGCTATTGGGAAATTTCCCATCAGCCCCTTTAGGACGCGAGGGACTGATGGGAAATTTCCCATTAGCCCCTGCGGGCTTAACAGAGACGCGAGGGAGACGCTCTCCCTCGCGAATCTGAAAGCCCTTGCAGAGGGGCTTAGCGGGCGGAGGGGGCCCCGCGGGACATTGCAATCTGCCGCGGCAGCAGCCAGAGCCTGCTTTTTTTTTTTTAAATTTGCCGGGGGGGGGGGGGGGTTAGGACTGCTAATGGGCAGGAGGAGGGGGGTTTAGTACTGCAAAAGTGCAGGCGGGGGTAAGGACTGATAATGGGCAGGAGGAGGGGGGGGGGTTAGGACTGCTAATGGGCAGGAGGTGGGGGGGGGTTAGGACTGCTAATGGGCAGGAGGTGGGGGGGGGTTAGGACTGCTAATGGGCAGGGGGGGGGGGTTAGGACTGCTAATGGGCAGGGGGGGGAGGTTAGGACTGCTAATGGGCAGGAGGGGGGGGGGTTAGGACTGCTAATGGGCAGGAGGAGGGGGGGGTTAGGACTGCTAATGGGCAGGAGGAGGGGGGGTTAGGACTGCTAATGGGCAGGAGGGGGGTGTTAGGACTGCTAATGGGCAGGGGGGGTTAGGACTGCTAATGGGCAGGAGGGGGGGTTAGGACTGCTAATGGGCGGGGCGGGGGGGGGGGGTTTAGGACTGCTAATGGGCTGGGGGGGTTAGGACTGCTAATGTGCGGGCGGGCGGGCGGGGGGGGTTAGGACTGCTAATGGGCCGGAGGGGGGGTTAGGACTGCTAATGGGCAGGAGGGGGGGTTAGGACTGCTAATGGGCAGGAGGGGGGGGGTAGGACTGCTAATGGGCAGGAGGGGGGGGGTGTTAGGACTGCTAATGGGCAGGAGGGGGGGTGTTAGGACTGCTAATGGGCAGGAGGGGGGGGTGTTAGGACTGCTAATGGGCAGGAGGGGGGGTGTTAGGACTGCTAATGGGCTGGGGGGGTTAGGACTGCTAATGGGCGGGCGGGGGGGGTAGGACTGCTAATGGGCTGGGGGGGTAGGACTGCTAATGGGCTGTGGGCTGATGGGGGCTGTCTGGAAATGGGGTGATGGGGGTTTAGGGCTGGAAGTGAGTTGATGGGGGGGGGCTAGGACTGGTATTGGGTTGGGGGGTTGCTAGGACTGGAAATGGGCTGATGCAGGGACTAGAAGGGAATGGATGCTGGGTGAGGCTGGAACTAGAAGGGAGCTGATGTTGGGGGAGGATTAGAATGGGATGGGGCTGGGAGAGTAAAATGGAGAGGGGAAAAATATTTTGTGTGGGAGGGATAAAAAATCTACAATTGGCCGGGTATTGGGAGAGTAAGTGGGGATTGAGGATGGAGGGGTAAAATTTGAGTGGATGAAATAGGAATGAGGAAAGAGCAAAAGGAGAAAGATTAGTATGTTAGAGCGGATGTAGAGAGAGAGAATGGAAAAAAAAACTAGAAGAGAGAAGAAAGCACAAATGGACAGCAGATGATGGAGAGTTAGCAGAAAACATGAAGAAACCAGAAGAAAGTGGCTGGAGCAATTGCAACTGTGTAACTGAGCTGAGGTATTCTGTTTATGTAATTCCTTTTGACATTGCCACTTGTTCTCTTTCCCCAGTAGGTCATGTATTGTTATTGTCTGAAATGTATTGGTTTAATATTTGCAGTGTTGCCTTTTGATAGGTATGGTGTGGTGCTTTGTGAGTCCTGGTAGTGCTGTTAGGATACGGCGGGTTTGCTATTGGTTCTAAATGGGCAGTGTTTGTAGTAGTTCCTAATGTGCCTGGCGGTTGGCACTGGATTATAGTAATGTAGAAATCTTTTAGTCTGTCTTTATCCATACACTCATTAAGAGACATGTTTACTAAAAGTTAGTGTATGTTAGCATTATGCAAATATTTATGCAAATTGACGTGCTGGCACTTTGAGGAAATTCTTTGGTTTTGTGCGGCAGTTTGGGCACTCGGGCTCAAAAAGGTTAGCCATCACTGGCCTAGGGCATCTAATAACCCTGTGAAGATGCACTTACTGCGTCCTGAAGATGAGGTGGTAAGAGCTTCTGTACTATCAGGGATACCTTTACGAGAGGCCAGCATCCCCCAACACAGAGTACTAAGTCCCCCCAACCCTCCCAGCACTCCCTGGTGGCTAGTGTGGGGCAGGAACAACCCTGGATGCTCCTGCTTCATCTGCTCTCTGGTCCCAAATGTCAGCTCTAACCACTAGGGGTAGCTCCGGCTCCCTAGTAGGTACCAGAGAACCCCAGTAAGAGTTAGGGAGCATGCCAGGAAGTGGGGGATGAATTGGTGCTCTGCGTCAGGGGGGGTTTCAGCAGCCATGCAGTAATTCTCACTGTTCGCTAATTCACAAAATAACTGCTTACCATTCTTTAGTAAAGAGCCCCTTAGTTATACAAGGGGATAATAACTTGTATACCTTCTGCTCTTTTGTCTACTGTCATGTGACTCTTTCATTGCTAGATCCAATTTTGTAATAAAGGAACGTTGTCCAATTCCTGTAATCTCATTATATAACATTTAGCATACATAAACAGCATGTACCATAGAATAATGTTCTTTCTGCATGAATGACCACCAGTTCAGAGAATCTGCCCGACAAAGCCACATTTGGGTTGAGAGTTAAATCTCTCCTTGGCAAGTTTGGAAGCACAGAAAATAGTTTAAAAAAATCTGTGATTTTGTTTTTCGGTTGTGGAAAAAAAGGGGAAGCCAGTGTAAACAGCAAAAGAATCTTTTCATATCGCTCAGGTTCTTTGATGACAGAAGTACTAATAGAGCGAACACCACCCCTTCTCTCCAGTAAGTCTCCAAGCATCTGGAGGTGGCAAACCAGAGGTATGAACTCACTGAAGAAAACTAAGGAGCCTTTAGATAGCTAGGTTTTGGGATTTTCTTCTTTCTTTCCGTCTCTGGTTAGAGCACTTCTTCAGTGCAGAAAAGGAAAAAAAAAAAAGAACAAGAGCAAAAGACAAGCAGAAAGAACGGACGAGAATTTATGAATGGAGGATGCCCTCCCTTTCCCCCCTCCCCCCCTTGAATCTAGTTGGTGGGATGGTAAGCAAGAAGTGGGTTGTCTGGGGACGTGGAGCTCCTGATTCCTCGGAGGGGAGAGGAGCCGTTGACTGCTTGGCTGACAGGCGAGCACTTCTTCCGCCAGAGTCCCCAGCAGCACCGAAGCCTTTGTTTCAGGCTGAGCACGGGGGGGGGAGCAGTTCTCAGCCACAGCGCAGGAGCAGATCGTCTGGTGCGGCGCAGCTGGCTCGGGACCCAATTCAGTGAGTTTGCCAGGCTGTGGGGAAAGTGAGCAGTTCTTTGCAGGGGAGTGCGGGCAGCAACGTAGTGCGGCCTGCATTCTCGCCAGAGGCCTGCTAGAGCGCGGTTTCCCACTCAATTGTGCAGCCATGCGGGAAGCCTCGCAGCTGTGCAGATGGACAGGGCCCACGGTTTTTTGCTTTGCTTTATTTATTTTTCCTTTTATTTCGGGTTTTGTGAGCCCCGGGTAGTTTACCTCTCCCTCTCACTTGGTTGTGGGGCTGGCCAGTTTAGCCTTCCAAAAAAAAAACAGTTAAATGAAGGTAGGCTGCAGCTTCTTGTCCATCCCTGCTGGGGGAGCACAGCTTTTTCCTGCATTATACTTGTCTCCTGGGCACATGCTGGCTGGGGGGAGAAACAGCGCTTGGCCTTCGGTACTGCAAAACTGGCATGCCGATGAGGCCACAGTGCCTGGTGTGTGGGACCAGGCGAGGCATGGTCTCAGAGGCTGGCATTTGTAGGGGGTGTGCTCAGGAGGCCACCGCAATGGAGCAGTCCCTGCAGGAAGAGTTGGAGCAGGGGACTGCCTCACCGCTGGTCGAGCAGGTGGCAGCAGGGACCATGCCTGCTTCTTTAGAGCCATCCTTTGACCCCCAGGCCATTCCCAGGACTGTCTTCTTCCCAGGGATTAGTGGGAGGGGGGGTCTCTCGGGGTTGTTTTCACCCGAGTTTGTCCTGCTGCTCCACCAGGCATTCTGTTTGCGCCAGAAGGGGGTGGTGGGAGCGCTGTGGCATTGGAGCAGAGCAGGAAGAGGCCGGGATGTCCCGATGAGGAATCGGGGACGCGCACAGGGAAGCGCCCTAAGCCCGCGGAGGAGGGGCAGAGCCAGTCTCCGGTGTCGGAAGGTCTCGAGGGGGAAGACTTTGACATGGAGATGGATGTGGAGGAGGAGCTCGAGGAAGGTGAAATCCCCGAACAGGAAGACTAAGCCTGGATAGTCAGGGTTATAGAGAGAGGTTGTCGGCACTTATCATGGAGTCGTTGAAGGTGCTCAACATGCCAGTGGGCCTCCGGCGGACTAGGACACTTTGGAGGATCCTCTTGTGCAAGCGATACGGAGAACGCAGTCGGACTTTCCCACACATAGGGTGGTATGGCAGATGTTGTGTCCGATGAAGGCATAGTTGTGTCCGATGATCTTAAAGTAGCTAAACAGGTAGAAAAGGCGACGGCAAAAGCTAGAAGGATGCTTGGGTGCATACGGAGAGGAATGGCTAGCAGAAAAAAGGAGGTGATAATGCCTCTGTATAAGTCTTTGGTGCGACCTCATTTGGAGTATGGTGTGCAATTCTGGAGACCGCACCTTCAAAAGGATGTGAACAGGATGGAGTCGGTGCAGAGGGTTGCTACTAAGATGATTAGTAGTCTTCATTATAAAGCATATGAGGACAGACTTAAGGATCTTAATATGTACACCTTAGAGGAAAGGCGGGATAGAGGTGATATGATTGAGATGTTTAAATACCTCCGTGGCATAAATGTTCAGGGAGAGAGCCTCTTTCAATTGAAATCAAGTTCTGCGACGAGGGGACATGGGATGAGGGTGAAGGGAGATAGATTCAGGAGTGATATGCGGAAATATTTCTTTACGGAAAGAGTAGTGGATCCGTGGAATAGTCTCCCAGTGGAGGTGGTAGAGATGAGGACAGTAACTGAATTCAAAAAAGCATGGGACCAACACAGAGGATCTCTAAAGGTAAAAAGTGGACTGTTGTAGTTGTTGTTATGGAAGGACAGACTAGATGGGCCTTGTGGTCTTTTTCTGTCATCATGTTTCTATGTTTCTATGATCCAGGATGAGTGGGATCTGCCGGAGAATGGCCTTTGAGGGGCTAAGCTCATGCCCCGTCTCTATCCCCTGGCAGATCAGGATAAGGAGCTGTTTAGGTCTCTGAAGGTGGACACGGTAGTGTCTGCTGTTACTAAGAAGACAACAATTCCTGTGGAAGGGGTGGCGGTGCTGAAAGATGCGCAGGATAGAAGTTGGATGCGCTGCTGAAGCTGCGTTTGATGTCAATGCTTTTTCCCTCCAAGCCTCCATTTGTGGAGCTTGGGTAGCGCGTGCCTACCTCCGCTAGTCTCAGCAAGTGCAGCAGAAGGAAGATCTAAACCAGTTGGAGGAGGCCGCCCAGTTGGAATCTGGGGCATCTTACTTGGTAGATATTCATTATGATCTCATTAGGAGACTGTCCAAGAGTATGGCCTTGGTGGTAGCAGCCCACCGATATTTGTGGCTTTGCATTTGGGCAGCAGACTCCTCATCCAAGGCCCGGCTCAGTAAGCAACCCTTCAGGGGAAAGCTTCTGTTTGGAGAAGACCTGGAAAAGTTGGTTAAGGACCTGGGGGAGTCAAAGGGCAGCCGGCTGCCGTAAGACAAGCAAAAACTGAGCTGGGGTGCCTCAGCCTTCTGGAGACAGCAGCGGGAATTTTGGCATTTTCGACCCTCTCGCCAGACCCCTTTCCAGAGGGGTGGTTTATCGCTAGGACGCAGGGGTTTTGAGTTTTTAGGGGAGCGGGGTGTGGTTTTGCGGCAGCCTCGTTCTCGGGGCCTAAGAAATCCCAATGAAGCAAGGGGGGCCCAGGTGGAAGTGCAGCTGGTGGGAGGCTGACTGCAGGACTTCTACTGCACCCGGGCCCAGATTACCTCCGATCAGTGGGTTCTAGAGGTCATCTGAGAGGGGTATGCCCTCGAGTTTACCATATGGTGGGCAGTTCCTTCATGCAGTCTCCGTGCAAAGCATGGGGCAAGGCAGTGGCAGTTCTGGACATCTTGGAGCGACTGTTGCAACTCAGGGCCATGGTGCCGGTTCCTCAGGACCAGTACAGCTGCGTTCAGTACTCCATTTATTTCGTGGCACCAAAGAAAGACGGAGCCTTCCGTCCTATTCTCGACCTCAAGCATGTAAACCGCTGTCTGCATGTCCCGCATTTTCAGATGGAGACATTGTGGTCTGTCATAGTGGCGGTTTGTAGCAGGGAGTTCTTGACATCCCTCGACCTCACGGAGGCGTACCTATACATTCCCATTTGGGCAGAGCACCAGCAGTTCCTCAGATTCGCGGTGTCCATGGGACACTTTTAGTTCCGAGTGCTGCCCTTTGGTCTCATGACAGCGCCACGCACTTTCACCAAAGTCATGGTGGTAGTAGTGGTAGCGCTTCGCAGAGAGGGAATTCTAGAACATCCGTACCTCGACGACTGGTTTGTTCAGGCGAAGTCCAGGAGTGAGAGCTACAGCCCGGGTGGTGCAGTTTCTGCCAAGCCTGGGTTGGGTAGTCAATGTGGTCAAGAGACAGTTGCACCCCTCTCAAGTCCTGGAGTACCTAGGAGCCCGCTTCAACATGCAGGTGGGGAGAGCCTTTTTGCCGGAGATGTGAGCACGGGAGCTTTGACTCCTGGTTCTGGAGTTCCTTTGGAGGCCAGAGCTCACAGCATGGCATTACCTCCAACTCCTCGGCACCATGGCGGCCACCCTCGATCTGGTACCATGGGCGAGGGCGCACATGCGGCCCCTCCAAAGGTCCCTGCTCTGACGGTGGTTGCACCAGACTTCTCTTCGGTCCCAGAGGCTCCCTTGCCCGAGAGGAGTCAAAAGAGCCCTCAGATGGTGGCTTACGGGGGGACATCTGGATAAAGGGATGCCTCTCGATTCACCAGCCTGGATTCCATTGGTGACGGATGCCAGCCTCTCAGGCTGGGGGGCCCATTATGAGGGGCAGTTTGTGCAGGGGCAGTGGAGTCCGCAGGAGGCTTGTTGGTCGATCAATAGGCTGGAGATGCGGGTGGTAGCCCTTGCACTGTGGGCCTTTGAGGCGAGGTTGCAACACAACAACGGTAGCCTACATCAACTGGCAGGGCAGAATAGGCAGTGTAGCCCTGGAGGCGGAGGCCAAGGCACTGATGGCCTGGGCAGAGGATCACCTCCAGTCATTGTCGGCAGCAGATGTGGCGGGTGTCGACAATGTCATGGCAGATTATCTGAGTCGGGTGCGAGTGGACCCAGGAGAATGGGTGCTCAATCAGGAAGTGTTCGACTTGTTGATGTGCGCACCGGTCATGGATCTGATGGCAACGTTCGAGAGCGCAAAGTCAACTCTATTTTTCAGCAGAAAAAGAGAGAGAATGTTGGAAGGGTTGGACGCCTTAGTGCAACAATGGCTGGCAAAAGGGCTCCTCTACGTGTTCCCGCCCTGGCCCCTCATAGGCCGGGTGGTACAAAGAATCGAGGCTCACTGGGGGATGGTGATTCTCATCGCTCCAGACTGCCCTCAACGTCCATGGTATGCAGACCTGGTGCGGAGTCTCACAGATCAGCTATGTTGTCTTCCGGCACAAGCGGATCTCTTGGTGCAGGGACCAGTACTCATGCCGCAGTTGGATCGATTCTCACTTATGGCCTGGCCCTTGAGAGGCCACAGCTGAAGAAGAAAGCCTACTCGGGCCCGGTAATTTCAACATTGTTGAAGGCAAGGAGGAGGTCTACTTCCTTGGCCTACATTAGGGTCTGGTGTCTGTTGAGGCGTGGTGTGCCGACTGGCGGGTAAGGCCAGCCGTGGCCTCCATGCCCGTCATCTTAGAGTTCTTGCAGGCCAGTTTTGACAAGGGGTTGGCCACTAGTTTCTTGAGAGTACAACTGGCAGCAATCACCTGTAATCGAGGTAAGGTCCAGGGAATAACGTAGGGCACGCACCTTAATGTGGCACATTTTTTTAAGGGCGGTTCTTTGTCTTCATCCTCCATGGCAGGTGGTAATTCCGGGTGGGACCTCAGTTTGGTGTTGACAGCTCTTTGTGGGAAGCCTTTTGAGCCTTTGGCTTGGGCTTCTCTTAAGGACTTGACCCTTAAGGCTGTATTCCTGGTGGCCATCTGCTCGGCATGCCGGATTTCCGAGCTACAAGCCTTGTCGTGCCGGGAGCTGTTCCTGTCCTTTTCCAAGGAGAAGATGGTACTGCATCCTGTTCCTTCTTTCTTGCCTAAAGTGGTTTCGGATTTTCATGTGAATCAGGTGGTCTCTCTGCCGGTGTTGTCCGGGGCGGAGCATCCTGGCGCTTGCCATCCGCTGCGATATTTGGACATGCGGCGCGCTTTGTGGCATTACTTGAAAAGTACGAGAGATTTCCGTAAGTCTGATTGCCTGTTTGTGCTGTTTGGTGGTCCCCGCAGAGGCGAAGCGGCGGCTAAAACATCTATTTCTCAATGGATCTGCGAGGCAATCTCGTCGGCGTATATCCTCAAGGGTAGGCCGGTGCCGACGGGGTTGTCGGTGGATTCTACGAGAGTGCAAGAGCGACTTCATGGGTGGAGTACAGATTGGTACCACTGGTGGAAATTTGTAGAGTGGCCACCTGTTCATCGCTGCATACCTTCGTGAAGCATTATCGTCTGGACATTCAGGCTGCCGGGGATGCTTGCTTTGGTTTGGTGGTGATCCAAGCAGGTTCGGAAGGTCTCTCCCATTCTGTTTAACTGCTCTGTTACATCCCAGAGGTTTGGGACTGGACTGGAGAGATGATAAGGAGGCGAAATTAGACTTACCTGCTAATTGTTGTTCCTTGAGGAACTCCAGTCCAGTCCCGCATCCCACCCTGCGGCGGGTTGGTAGGATGTGCTGTTTCACAGGCAGTGCCTGAGTTCGAGGCCCAGTGGGGTCACGGTAAGTTCTCTCATCCTGGGGGGAGGAGAGGAGGATCCCCTTCTCCAAGGCAGGGGGGGGGGGGGAGACATTGTCTTTAGTTCGAGGGCGAGTGTTAGGTGTTAGGTATTGTTTGTTCTTAACTACTGTACTTATTTGTTGCTCCTGTGAGTCTGCTTTGTCAATAGGTTACTGGAAAAAAGGGGCGGTGCTTGCTCTATTAGTACTTCTATCATCAAAGAATGACATACTCAGTCTGCAAGCTGCTGGAAGAGGTTCAGGACTGGACTGGAGTTCCTCAAGGAAAAACAATTAGCAGGTAAGTCTAATTTCGTATTTTGCCAGATTGTAGTTCTGCAATCTGGTCAGTCGCAATATTCAGCCACCAATCGGATTGATAAATTGCATAAAGTTAGGACCGCCTATCAACTGTCCTAACTATATGCAGTTTTACTAGAAACATAGAAACATGACGACAGAAAAAGACCACAAGGCCCATCTAGTCTGTCCTTCCATAACAACAACTACAACAGTCCACTTTTTATCTTTAGAGATCCTCTGTGTTGGTCCCATGCTTTTTTGAATTCAGTTACTGTCCTCATCTCCACCACCTCCACTGGGAGACTATTCCATGGATCCACTACTCTTTCCGTAAAGAAATATTTCCGCATATCACTCCTGAATCTATCTCCCTTCACCCTCATCCCATGTCCCCTCGTAGCAGAACTTGCTTTCAATTGAAAGAGGCTCTCTCCCTGAACATTTATGCCACGGAGGTATTTAAACATCTCAATCATATCACCTCTATCCCGCCTTTCCTCTAAGGTGTACATATTAAGATCCTTAAGTCTGTCCTCATATGCTTTATAATGAAGCCCATTAATCATTTTAGTATCCAGTTAGCATCTGAAAAATCGCTGCTGACCAGATAGTCAGCAGTGCTGCCCCGGTTCTGCCCCCAGAACACCCCAGCACTTTTTGGATAGCACCAGGCATTTAACCCAGTTAAGGGGTGATATTCTGTGGTATTAACTGGGCTAGTATTGCCAAATATCCCTCTCAGCAGAATTTAACCACATAAGTGCAGGGCCTTACCAAGCTAGAAATGCGCCCTGTGTGACTAACTGATCTGGTGCCCCCCTCTGCCCCAACCACATACATTAACTCACTCTCTTTGAGCTTTCTGGAAACACAGTGATGATATCAGCATCCTTTTTGTATTTGTGCCCTGTGAGGCCGCACTGCTCGCACAACCCTTGGTACGGCCCTGCATAAATGCCATTTTTTTCTGGAAGTGAAGTCATCATCCTTCTACGAGGTTGCTATTTATATTTCTGGCCTTTGCAACAGTAAGTGTTGCCAGGCGCCATCCAATGGTTCCATTGGAACACTGACATTGTTGAACATAACCTTATTCATAACATTTTATCATTTGAGCGTGATTTGTTGTTTACAGTAACTTGAAAAATTCATCTCGGGCGAAAAATGGAATTAACTTGTGAACATTTTTGTGCGATTATTTTTCATAACTTTCGACGTGGATCATCAAGACAAGAGTGCATCAATGAACTTAATTTTTTATACAGCGATAAAGCACTATCCTACAGCACTGTAAAAAACTGCTATAACGAATTCAATTGTGGCCGATGTTCGCTCCAGGACGAATTCCGTCAGGGTCGTCCAAAATCAGTTGTTGTGCCAGAAAATATCAATGCTGTGTGTGAACTGATAAAGCAAGAACGTCATGTGACATACCTTGAGATTGAGGCATCTTTGGGCATTAGTATGACAAGCATCAATAAGATATTACATGATCATTTGGCCGTAAAATAGATTTGTTCGCATTGGATCCCTCATAATCTGACAAATGCTCAAAAGAAGGCTCGTGTCGATTGGTGCAAGGAAATGTTGAAAAAATACGTTCAAGGTGCATCAAAGACTGTGTATAACATCTACACAGGTGACGAATCATGGATCTATGCATATGAGCTCGAAACAAAACAGCAATCGACTGTATGGGTCTTCGAAGACAAGCCAAATCCAACAAAAGTTGTTCGCGGAAGAAGCACATTGAAGCAAATGGTTGCCTGTTTCTTCGGCATTACCGGTCATGTGGCGACAGTGCCATTAGAGCAACGTAGGACGGTCAGTTCTGAATGGTACACGACCATTTGTTTACCAGAAGTCTTCGGAGAAATTCGGAAAAAGTCAGAAGAAGGGAATAATTCTTCATCATGACAATGCGAGCTCTCACACATCGGCTCAAACAAAGGAATTTTTGACCGGCCAAAACATCGAATTGATGGGTCATCCACCGTACAGCCCTGATTTGGCACCCAATGGCTTCTTTTTATTCCCGCACATCAAAAACAACAAACAAATTACGTGGTCAATGATTTTCTACACCCGAAGATGCGGTTGATGCATTCAAAACGCATGTTTTGGAGTTACCTCAATCGGAGTGGAAAAAGTGCTTCGAAAATTGGTTCAAACGCATGCAAAAGTGTATTGATCTTCATGGAGAATATTTTGAAAAACAATAAAACCAGTTTCGATCATAAATATTTGTTTTTTCATTATTAGGCCAGAAATATAAATAGCAACCCTCGTATAATCTGGATTCTAGGGCAAAATATAGTGAAAGTTGCCTTTTATTTTCTCTTTAAGGGAAGCTTCGTCAATACATGTAATGGTAATGGCTGCGCGGGAGAAGCTTTCCAAACCTTTAAATATTGATATCTATTCAGGAATAAAATATGAATCAAAATAGAGAAATATTAATGATGGTATTTGTGCTGTCAAGTAAATTACTGTGTTTGGTGAGACCTCATTTGGAGTATTGTTTACAATTCTGGAGACCACACTTCAAAAGGATATAAATAGGATGGCGTCGGTGCAGTGGGTATCTACTAAAATGGTCAGTGTTATGCATCATAAGGCATGGGGGTTGTGGTGCTCCCTACTGTCTAGGCGGTTGCCTATAGGCAGGGGCGTGCCATATAATGTCCCTTTTCAAAATGGGTTCCAGAGCTAGTGCTTCTGGGTATTGTAGTTGTGTGAAATAAAAAGGAATCTGAGGGTTGAAGGCAAACACAGGAATTTATTTGTGTCTGTTCCTTTGCAAAGAACTTCTTTGAAGCTCAACACACGTTAACAAAAATAGGATGCACTCTCCAACAAAAGAAGGTCCAGTCAAACAGGATTCTGGCAGTGATAAATGTTACAATTGCTTCATGCAGCTTGTTACACCAAAAGTGTTTCTTCCCAAAGTCCAACAGTCAGAAAAACAGCTTAGCTGGCTTCGGCTAACTTCCAGCAAAGGTATCAGCCTTTCCAAACTGAATAAAACTTTAAACACAGCTTCTTTTGCTTCTAGCTGTTTTTCTTAATCATTCAAATCAATCTTGAAACATTCCTCTCAGCTCTAAACACCAGCAATTCTCCTTTTAAACATTTCCAGCATTCAGACATAAGACATTCAGGTAAATGGCTTCTGGCTTTTTTTTTTCTCAGCTTATAAAAAAACTTACAGCCTCTTCATTCTGTCTTCATACAATAAGAACAATCCATCAAGGAGTCTGAGGAGTCTTGTTCCATATCAGAAGGCTCTGTCTGCATGTCCTCATAATCAGACTCTGCTGTCTCCTGGCTTAACTTGGGCTGAGGGGACATAGGCTTAATCTCCTCTAAGAGTTTTAAGACTTTCTCCCATTGGGACCTCTCTCTGTGCTCAGGGCTTTTAGAATGGCTGTAGAGACCCTTATCTCTCAACAAGCTGGACAAGGCTTCTAACTGGCTCACCTTGTCTTTCGTGACCCCTCTCTTCACAGACCTTTCCAGAGGTAAAACCTCTCTCACAAACTTATGCAGAACTGATCCCGTACCTGGACTATAGTCAGCAACTCTCTCAGGATAGACTCTCCGGTCTCCAGACCGTGCTGCAATGCCTTTACAGCATGGGCTTCTCCCTGGACTGTAGTCCCCAGTGTGCTGGCTGCCTTGGGACTAACTTCTGCGGCTGTCTCTGGAAAACCTCTCTATTTCCTTTCCCCTGAAGGATCCTTTCCCTTCAGTTTGCCTCAGGAGTTCTTCTCCCTCCTATCTCCAGGAACAAGCAGGAATGAGTCTTCACGTATGGGTATCGTCGGTACCGACGGAGCCTGTGCGGGAACGCTCCCCAGCGTCCAGTAAGAAAACTTTTGGGAACATCCCACAGCGCCTGCGCGCTGCCTTCCCGCCTTTCCCAACCGCCTCTCTCCAGTTCTTCTTTTCCGCGGAGCCAGCAGGTCATGTTCCTGTCACCGCAGAAGAATTCTTTATTTTTTTGTGTCGCGTCTGCCTTCTTCGACGTCAGACCGGTACTGCCGGTCTTTTCTTTTCTTTCTTAGAAAAGTTTTGTTTTGTTTTTTTCTTCAACTGTGCATTTTCGGTTTGGGCCTTAGGCCTGAACATATTTTCTCCTCATGGAGAAGCCCGCTTCCGGGTTCAAAAAGTGCACGAAGTGTGGCGGTACTATTTCTGTCACCGACACCCATGACTGGTGTCTAAAATGTTTGGGTCCTGACCATTCCATCACGGATTGTGTGTCCTGTACCATGATGTCTAAAAGAGGTCGGCAGAACCGAGCAGCCAAGCTCAGTACCCTGTTTCCCTCTGATGCAGCCTCGGTGGCATCGACGTCTTCCAGGGCTTCTTCTTCCTCCCATGGATCTCAGGTAACCAAACATAAATCTAGCCGGTCCTCGAAGGGTAAATCTCCCTCTAAGCATCGAGATGCCTCCAGGCTTGTCCTCGAGGATTCCGCACCGGCAAAATTACCCCAGCGGGAAGTTCCGGCTTCCAAAGCATTGTCTATGGGGTCACAGGTTGACATCGATGGCTCGGCCTCGACTGATCACCTGTTGCCGTGTTCTGGGGTACTGGTGGCCTCCACTGGTACCGACATCCAGACTCTGGTGGCGTCGATGGATCAGAAGATTCTGTCCATGCAGCGCACCCTAACGGCGTTTATGCAGGCTTCGACGCCTCCGGTACCGCAACAGTCTCCGTTGCCGGTACCGACTCTGGCACCGGCATCGTTCCCGGTGCCGGTACCGATTGCATCGACATCAGCTTCGGTGTCGACTGCAACAGTACCCTGTCCTATGATGCCCATCGGTACCGAACCGGTACCGCTTACTCCCGATGTCGATCCCACTCGGTACGCGTATCGGGCTTTACAGGAGCATCCAGACAGGCGATACTTCGATTCCTCCGAAGACTCTGAGTCGGAGGTTTCTGTCGATGCACCGGTACTTCTTCCTCAAGAGTCTGATTCTCCAAAACGAAGAATGTCTCCTCCAGAAGACTTGTCTTTTCAGGACTTCATTAGGGAAGTGGCTAGGGGCCTCTCCATTACAGTGGCCCCTGAGTCAGAGCCTAGAGCCAAGCAACTAGATATTTTGCAATATCCTAAGGCTCCTAAAGAAGCAGCTACTTTACCTATTCATGAGATTCTCTATGATCCCATGTTGAGCATGTGGGAGACTCCTCTTACCACCTCTCCTCATTCTCGTAGATTAGACACCATGTACCGTGTCCCTCCTTGTCCTGGCTTTCATAAGTCTCAGCTTCCTCACCACTCTATAGTGGTAGAGTCTGCCATGAGGAAAATAAAGAGTGCAAAGAGACACTCGTCTAATCCTCCAGGACATGAATGCAGGACCCTTGATGCTTTTGGCTGAAGGGTTTTCCAAGCTAATATGCTTGCTGCCAGAATCAACTCCTATAGTCTCTATATGGGGATGTTTCTAAAAGAAGTCACAGATCATCTGCAGACTTTAGCCCCTTTTATTTCAGAAGATAAAAGGAAGGAATTTCTCACTTGGCTTAAACATGCCCAAGATGTTTCCAAATTTTCCAACCGTGCAGCCTTTGACTCTTTTGAGTGTGTAAGCAGAGCCTCGGCTATTGCCATAGGTGCACGCAGAATTGCTTGGTTACAAGCCTCTGATTTGGAACTTTGGGTCCAAGATGAACTGGGAAATCTTCCTTGTACAGGTGAAAACCTTTTTGGCAGGGATTGGAAAGCAAAGGCCACTCAAATGGATGCTGAGAACTCTGCTTTGGATCGACTTTCAAAGTCTACCTCTGCTCCTGCTAAGAAAAGGTTGTTCAAAAAGACAACTTTTTCTAAAAAGGGAAGATACTATCCTGCTTATGGTCAGCAGGCATCTTCTGCAGGTTGTTTTGCTGCAAAGCGTCAGCAACCACCTAAACAGGCCAAGTTGTCAAAGGCTGCCAGGCCTCCCACGGCTCAGCAGCCTCAGCCGCCTTAGGGCCTTTGACTTGCAACTAGAGAACTTAGCCTTTCTGGCTCTGGAAGAACCAGAGCCCCTCACCATTCCAGGAAGGTTGGCTTACTTTGCTCCCAGATGGGAGCAAATTACAGCAGAGCAATGGACCCTCTCCATTGTAAGGGAAGGGTACAAGCTTCTTTTCTTAAACCTTCCTCCCCACACCATGGTGAGACAGTTCAATTCTCCAACATCTCTCCTCAACCTTCTGGGTCAGGAGATTGCTACCCTTCTTGCCCAAGGGGCAATAGAAGAAGTACCCCTTCTTCAACAGGGCTCAGGGTTCTACTCCCCTTATTTTCTTATTCCAAAGAAAACGGGGCTACAGATCCATATTAGATCTCAGAGAATTGAACAAGTTTCTATTCAAAGAGAAATTCAAGATGATTTCTCTCGGTACTCTACTGCCATACCTTCAGAGTCAGGACTGGCTTTGTTCTCTAGATCTCAAGGATGCGTACACCCATGTCCTCATCCATCCAACACACAGAAGGTTCCTTCGGTTCCTTTTTCAAGGAAAGCACTACCAATACAGGGTGCTTCCTTTTGGTCTGGCCTCTGCACCAAGGGTGTTCACGAAATGCATGGCAGTAGTAGCTGCATTTCTACGCACTCTAGGAATATTTGTTTTCCCATATATGGACGACTGGCTCATTCGAGCTCCATCCCAGTCAGAGGCCCAGATTTCTCTAACCTGCACAATGCGTGTCCTTCAGTATTTGGGACTGGTAATAAACATCCCAAAATCCCATCTCACCCCTACTCAGTCTCTGGAGTTTATAGGGGCCTTGCTGGATACCACAACTGCAAGGGCCTATCTTCCTCAGGCCCATTGCCTACGCTTGGTGCAGTTAGCCTCCCAGATACAGTTAAAGTCCCATTTAACTGCTCGAGAGATGTTACAACTATTAGGCCACATGGCATCCACCGTGCATGTGGTTCCATATGCTCGCCTTCACATGAGGGCAGCTCAATGGACTTTGTCCACCCAATGGACTCAGGCATCAGGTTGCCTGTCAGACAAAATAGCAAACTCCAGTAGCCTATTTTGGTCTCTCCAGTGGTGGAAGTCCCCTCCAAATCTGTTGCTGGGGTCCCCTTTTCAGCAGTCGCTACCCCAAGCAACTCTGACAACAGATGCTTCTCCAATGGGTTGGGGAGCTCATCTGCAGGATCTCTCCACCCAGGGCATCTGGTCTCCACAGGAGACTTCTCTGCATATCAATCTCTTGGAACTCAGAGCAATATTCTTAGCTCTCAGAGTGTTCCATTCCCTGCTCAGCTACAGGACAGTCCTCATCCATACGGACAACCAAGTAGCCATGTTCTTTGTAAACAACCAGGGCAGGACTGGCTCTCTGTCGCTTTGCAACGAAGCTTTGCGACTGTGGGCCTTCGCCAGAGAGCGTCACATCCATCTTCTGGCAGTATATCTTCCAGGCGTTCAAAACTCTTGGGCGGACAGACTCAGTCGAGTTCTGCTTCCACACGAGTGGTCCCTCCACATGGACCAGGTAGCCAGGATTTTTCGAATTTGGGGAACCCCAGACATAGACCTCTTTGCAAGTCCGTGGAATGCCAAACTTCCCCGGTTCTGTTCCAGAATTCCGTGTCAGGGAGTTCAGGCCAAGGATGCCTTCCTCCTTCACTGGGGTCAATACTTCCTTTATGCCTTTCCACCAATTCCCCTAATTCCCAAGACACTATTCAAGCTTCAGAGAGATCAAGGGACCATGATCCTCATAGCACCACATTGGCCACGCCAAGTGTGGTACCCTCTACTTCTGCATCTCTCTCAAGCTCCTTCCCTGGACTTGGGCTCTGCACCAAACCTTCTGTCCCAGGAAGAGAGAACTTTGTGGCACCCAAACCCCCAGTCGCTCCATCTCAGGGCTTGGTTGCTGAGGGCCTAGACCTTCAAGATTTTCATCTCTCTCAGCAAGTCAGAGATGTTATTCATGCTTCTAGAAAGCCTTCTACTAGACGTTCCTATGCTTTCAAATGGAAAAGATTTACCATTTGGTGTTCATGGAAAGGTCTAAACCCTCTTGCAATACCTCTGAATTCTCTACTAGAGTATCTCCTGCATCTATCCCATGCAGGTCTGAAAATGAATTCAGTAAGAGTCCATTTGAGTGCTATTGCAGTGTCCCTCAAGCCTCTCAATGGACAACCTATTTCCTCTCATCCTTTTATAGCAAGATTCATGAGAGGCCTTCTTTTAACTAAACCCCTCATTATACCACCTCCAGTGGCATGGGACTTAAACCTGGTTCTTGGCCAGCTTATGAAGCCACCCTTTGAACCTTTAGCCACCACCTCCTTGAAATTCCTTTCTTGGAAAGTTATTTTTCTCATTGCAGTCACCTCAGTACGCCGCATCAGTGAGTTGCAAGCTTTGGTGGCTAATCCTCCTTATACAAGGTTCCATCATGATAAGGTAGTCCTCAGGACCAATCCACACTTTATGCCTAAAGTGGTCTCACCTTTTCATCTGAACCAAGAGGTATATTTACCTGTCTTTTTTCCAGGACCTCATGCATCAAATGCAGAGAGGAATCTTCATACCTTGGATTGTAAGAGAGCTCTCGCTTTTTACTTACAAAGAACACAGCAAAATAGAAAGTCTTCTCAACTCTTTGTTGCTTTTGATCCTTGTCATTTAGGACTTCCAGTCTCTAAGAGAACACTGTCCAACTGGATTGCTCAGTGTATTTCTTTCGCCTACCAGAGTAGGAACATTTCTCTGGAGGGTCATGTCACAGCTCACAATGTGCGAGCCATGGCAGCCTCAATGGCTCATCTAAACTCTGTGTCCATCGACCAAATCTGTCGAGCGGCCACCTGGGCCTCAGTTCATACCTTCACAGCCCATTACTGTTTGGACAAGGACTCCCGCCAGGATGCCTCGTTTGGTCAGGCTGTTCTCAAACACCTGTTCCATTCCTAATCAACTCCTACCCACCTACCCTGGTCGGATGCCAGAGATCCATGGGGGGAGGTAGAGTCCTTTTCAAGGACACACAACCTGGGGTTTCTCCCTGGCATCTGCAGCTAGGGAGTCCCCATATGTGAAGACTCATTCCTGCTTGTTCCTGGAGATAGCACAGTTACTTACCTGTAACAGGTGATCTCTGGGAACAGCAGGAATAAGTCTTCACAACCCACCCACCTCCCCTAGGAGTTGTATCTCTCTATCTATCTTTCCTTTCCTCTCTCTCTCTTTGTCTCAGCTTTAAAACTCGAACTGGAGAGAGGCGGTTGGGAAAGGCGGGAAGGCAGCGCGCAGGCGCTGTGGGATGCTCCCATAAGCTTTCTTACTGGACGCTGGGGAGCGTTCCCGCGCAGGCTCCGTCGGTACCGACGATACCCATATGTGAAGATTTATTCCTGCTGTTCCCAGAGATCACCTGTTACAGGTAAGTAACTGTGCTTTCTCTTGGTAGGCTCCCTTCTTTCTGTTCCCTGGAGCTTAAATGTATGTAGCTGCTCTCCCCGTTCCAACTCCTCCCACAGGTGCTTCCTATTCCCTTCCTGGGTTGCCATGGAGCTTGGGTGTGGCAAGGACTCAGCAGCTCTGTGTGTGTGTTTTTTTTCTTTGGCTGCAGTTTCAAACCGCCTGCTCTCTGAACTCTCTCTCTGCTTGCAGGTAAAAGTTTGTTTTCCAGCTATTTCCATGGGCTCTGATGCCCCTTCATCACCACAGGGGACAGACTTAAAGATCTCAATATGTATACTTTGGAAGAATGGCGGGAGAGGGGAGATATGATAAACATGTTTAAATGCTTCCATGGTAAAAAAAAAAAAAGCAGCACTGGAATGAGGGAGTATAGGATGAAGGTGAAAGGGAATAGACTCGAGTAATCTAAGGAAATATTTGTTTAAGAAAAGAATGGTGGATGCATGGAATAGCCTCCCACTGGAGGTAGTAGAGACAAAGACTATCTGAAGTCCAGAAAGCATGGAACAGACACAGGGAATATCTAAGGGAAAAGAAGGGATTGTAGGTCTTAGTAGTTAATATGGATGGGCAGACTGGATAGACTAAAATAAGGGAGAGGTTGACCCCTTTTATGAACTGTAATTATATGATTAGTATGAAATCTGTGAAATAAAATCTAAAAAGGCACCCTAGACAAGCACTGATGCTGAAATACCAGCCGGAGAGCCCATATAACTATTTGCAATTTCTTACATCCATTTCTTTACATATGTTGTGAAGTAGTGAAATGAATGCTATGAAGGGAGTGGTAATTAGTAGAAATCCAAATAATGTTTTAAATCTTAGGGGTCCTTTTCTCGATGTAAGTGTATGTGGCATATAAATGCAATAGTTAATAGCAATAAAATGTCACTGGTTTCCCTTTGTTTTCTTTCTAGGTGCTGCACCCTTACCTTGATGAGCACAGTGTACTTCTAGTCCAACTATTTGGCATGGATGCTGTTTATATCCCAGATCCAAGTGGACGAGGAATAGGAGCAGTGACATCCCGCTCTGGGCAGGATGTTGAACTTTATTCTCAAACACAGTTAGGCTGGACTGCTGTTCCACTTTTTGACAGGTAACACAAAGATACAGTACATATTTATCTGGTTCTTACTCCTTGTATCACTGTTAGGGATCATTTTGAGCTCAGCTACTGTAGTGACAAATAACCAAGAATTATTAGTGGTAGTGATACCAATGTGCTTGTGGCATTGACTATGCACATGGAGCACTTATGCCATCAAAGTGTAAAGAGAAAAGTATAACAGGGTGTTAAAAGCAGGGTCCTATGCCCGAATACCTAAACCCTGCATGCCTACTGTAGAAAATCAATCAAAAGGTTAAAGCCCTTACACAGGCCAGATGAAAATCAACCATTCTGAGGGTTTGCAGGTTAATTAAGATGGTAATTGTATAATAGGTCAGCTATGTGTGAAGGTGAAGTAGACGCCTATTACTAGGGTAGCTATGTGTCTTTATAAAATACTATTATTATTATTGGGGGGATATTCAGCGCTGGTGGTTAGCTGCTGGTGCTGAAAGTTAAACCTGGATATTCAGTGCTGTAGTCATATCCGGCCCTGGTATTGAATATCCTGGTTCACCGGATTGCTGTGAGGCTAATCAGGCAGCGGCGATATTGAGCCGCTACCTGGCGAGCTAACGTGGTGAAAGTTAGCCCAGACTTTCGAAAGTGTGCCTGACTTTTGACACATATCGCTATCTGGACAGCAGCTTAATATCGTTGCTGCCTAGTTAGTGACGGGTGCTACCCCAGAATGCCCCGATGCTAACTATTTAGCACCAGGGTGTGTTATTTATTTATTATAAATTGATATACCGCATTTTCCAGCAGATCAAAGGCAGTTTACAATGAAACAACATTTGAATTGTACTATAAGGTACATATTCATTTACAAAGAACGTGTTATAACTATATATATTAACATTGTTTTAACAGAGAACAGTCATAATCATGAACTCTATACAAAATTTGGCTGTCAGAATAGGAAAGAATATTGGATTGAGTAGATCAGCTAGGTGTGGGATACATTTTGGCTGCGAGATTAATCAGTGGAGGAGGTGGGGTTGTTACTGTTAGGTTCATTTCCAAAGTGAAGGATAAACAGATGGGTTAAGTTTTTTTCAGAAGGTTGAGAGGTCATTTATTTCTCTTAGGTTGTCTGGGAGGGAATTCCAGAGGCTAGAGGCTATGTGTGAGAATGCTTTATTGTTTGTTATTTTTCTTGATTTTCTGAAATCTAATGGGATTGCGAGTTTTTGTTGCAAGCTCGTTTTATTTGAGTGTGGGTTTCCTTTGTAATGAGGGTGGAAAGGTATGAAGGGACAATCTCATTGATTAGTTTAAAAGTTGTGACTAGTATTTTATAGTTTTTGTGGCTCTGTACAGGAAGCCAGTGAAGGTCATGCAATATTGGAGTGATGTGTTCTGTTGGGCTGGAATTTGAGACTATCCTAGCTGCAATGTGTTGAGCTACTTGGAGTTGTCTTATGGTGTATCTGGTAAGGCCTTGAAGGATTGTGTTGGAGAAGTCAAAGTGGGGTGTGATGATTGCTTTGATGACGGATTTGAAGTCGCGATTGTGGAGCAGTGGCCGGAGTTGTTTCAACATTTTGAGTTTGAAAAAGATCTTTTTTGTTGTTTGTTTTATGTGTGAAGACATGTTTAGAGTGTGGTCAAGGATTACACAAGGTATTTTACCTCATTTTTAACCAATATGTTTCTCCAGGAACAAGCAGGAAGTCAGTCCTCACAAATGGGTGACATCGGCGCCGACGGAGCCCTCGTGCGGAGCAATTCCCCAGCTTTAAAAGAAAGCCTTTGGGATTGCATTGTGCATGCGCGGTTCCCTTCCCACCCAAGGGTGCCATCTTGCTCAGTATCCCTTTTTCCATGGAGCCCAACAGTCGTGGTCCGAATTCCCTTGCGGAAAAAGTGCGTCAAACCTCAAAGAAGATTCTTCTCTTCGACCCGGTTCGATGCCGGTTCCCCTTCCCGCCTCAGTTCGGTACACCGGTATTGAAGCCGATCCCTATTTTTTTGTTTTTGTACTTAGTGACTAGCGTTCGTGCTCTTTTTATTTTTCACTGGCAGCCCGGTCGTTTGACCTCGCAGGGGACCTTTTTCCCCCGATAGCTGCCAGCGGGTTTAAGAAGTGTGATCGGTGTAAAAAGTTAATGTCCCTCACCGACACACATGACTGCTGTCTCCGATGCCTCGGGGCCGACCATGACCCGGTGGCCTGTGGCCCATGTGGCAAGATGTCTTCTAAAGCTCTTAGAAGTCGGCAACAGCAGCATGAGAGGATTTTCTCAGAGTCCACCTCCACTCGGGTCCGGACCTCGTCAGAAGCCTCGACGTCTCAGGAGTTGTCGGACTCCGAGCATCGTCGTAGGTCTTCTGAAAGGGGGTCTCCCTCCAGGGAACACTGTAGGAAGAAAAAACTCATAAGGGCGGCAGCATTAGATGCCTCTGATAGGCCTGGTTCCTCGCGGGCCAGGTCTTGGAGTCCTGACTGCCGCCCCGAGTCTTCGGAGTCGGAGCGGCCTGCCAAGGTACCTCGCATGGAGCCAGAGACGCCGAGAAAGGTAAACACTGTTGTCCTCATGGACTCTCCTCTGGGAGAACCAGCATCGGGTCCGACACCGTTGGGGCCCGAGCCGGAGGCTGCGGAACCTTCTGGACTCGGTCTCAGAATGGCGACCTTGGAGTGCAGCATGTTTGCCTTCATGGAGCTGCAGCGGGCACTGATGGCCAGTCTTCCCGGTCCGTCTGCCCCGACCACCCCACCTCGACGTCTAAGTCGACCCCGGAGGCGGAGCCGATCCTCAAGGCCCTCCGAGCTCAAGTTGATTCTCAGCCAAGGTCTCTCTCGACCTCCCGTTCGGGACCGAGGTCATCGACACCGGTGGCATCAGCGTCAGGGCGGTCGAGATCGAAGCCCGCATGGCCGGAGCCCGTCAATTCCTCCTCGGAGGACTCGGCTTGGGAGACAGAGGACGAAGACTCCCTGGGCACCCACCAGACCCGGTGTGTCCCATCGGACTCGCCAGAGTCTAAACCTTGGAGAAGGTCTCCCTTGGAAGATACCAGGTTCTCGGAGTTTGTACGGGACATGGCCAAGGCCTTGGCCTTCCTGGCGGGCACCAGGAGGAGCCTCGAGCCGAAGAGCTCAATGCCCTCCAGTATGATTTTCCACCGAAGGAAGCCCTTACTGTACCAGTTCCTCCGATGTTGGAATGGCTGTTATTCTGTATGTGGGAATCCCCAGCCTCGATGCCGGTGCTGAGCAGGTGGGTCGATTCCATTTATCAAGTCCGCAAGAGCCCTGGGTTCCAAAAGGCACAGCTGCCGCACAACTCCATGGTTGTGGAATCGGCCATGCAAAGGCTCAAGAGCCAAAAAACGCACTCCGCGATGCCTCCTGGAAGGGAAGCCTGGAACCTGGATGCCCTCGGCAGAAAGTGCTACCAGGGCTTGATGCTATCATGCCGTGTCCAAACCTACCAGCTGTACATGGGCATGTACTTACGAGACCTGGCAAAGGAGATTGCTGGGTTCTCAGCTGGCCTCTCCAGTTTGTCTTGAGCTGCCTATGACAACTTCAAGACTTCGGCCCGAGTAGCCGCAACCGGTGTCGGTGCCCGACGCCAGGCTTGGCTGATGTCCTCGGACCTAGAGTTATGGGTACAAGGCAAGTTGGTCGATGTCCCATGCCAAGGTGAGAACCTGTTCGGCAAACCCATGACTGAGAAGGCTGCGCAAATAGAGTCCGAGTACTTGACTCGGACAAGGCTATCCAAAAAGACCTCTGCCCCTTCTAAGAAGAAGGGCTTGGGTAAAAAGCCCTTTTTCCCAAGGTAGGGTACTGCTTACCACAACTACCCCACTCACCAGGCCTCCCCAGCTCCCCAACATGGGCAGCAGGCTAAGGAACAGGGGCATGGCCCGCGTAAGCAGAAGACCTCCAATCCTCAGGCACCGGCTCCCTCCCAGTCGTTTGGGGGTTTTTGGCAGCCACAGTATGGTCTCTCTCCAGCCAAGGGGGGAACTGAGCATAGGAGGGAGGCTGACCCTGTACGCCTGCAGGTGGCCAGCAGTCACCACAGACACCTGGGTCTTGCAAATAGTCCAGAAGGGCTACTTGCTTCACTTCAGCCAGGTGCCTCCATCCTACTTTCCAGGAGAGCCTTTACGACCTCCTCTGCACAGGAACCTCCTTCTGCAGGAGTTGGCCAGTCTCCTAAGGGATCAGGTGGTAGAACCAGTGCCCCACCGCCTGCAAGGCCAGGACTTCTATCCCAGGTATTTCCTGATACCAAAGAGAACAGGAGGCCTCAGACCCATCCTCGACCTGCGAAATTTAAACAAGTTCCTAGTAAAAGAGAAGTTCAAGATGCTCTCTCTTGGAATTTTGCTGCCATACCTCCACCAGGGAGATTGGCTCTGCTCCTTGGATCAGAAGGATGTCTACACACACATCCTCATACACCCAGAACACAGACAATATCTCAGATTTGTCATGGGAGGAAACCATTTTCAGTACAGAGTACTTCCATTTGGCCTAGCCTCTGCCCCCAGAGTATTTACCAAATGCCTGGCGGTGGTGGCGGGGTTTCTCAGAAACTAGTGTATCTTTGTCTTCCCATACCTGGACGACTGGCTCATCAGGGTCCCGTCGCCTCAGGAGACCCAACAGGCCACAACTCGCACTATCAAAATACTGCAACATCTAGGCTTTGTCATAAATCAGGCAAAGTCCACCTTGCTTCCCACACAGAACTTAGAGTTCATAGGGGTGAGACTAGACACCCTGCAGGCAAGGGCTTACCTGCCACTGGACAGGGCACAAAGGCTTCTGGAGCTAGTGCGCCAGATACACCACAGGTCTCAAATATCAGCAAGGTATTTCCTGCGTCTTTTGGTTCACATGGCTTCCACAGTGCAGGTGACCCCAAACACCCAGCTCCACATGAGGACAGCTCAGTGGTGCCTCCGGGATCGGTGGACACAGGCCACAGGTCGACTTCGAGACAGGATAAGGGTGTCCAAACGACTGCTGAAGTCGCTTATCTGGTGGCTTCACCTGCCCAGCCTGCTCGTAGGAGTGCCTTTCTAACCTCCAGTGTCTTCAAGAGTCTTGACGACAGATGCGTCCCTGCTGGGCTGGGGAGCCCATTGTCAGGACTCCTGCACTCAGGGGTTGTGGTCTCCCCAACACAACAGATCAACCTCTTGGAGCTCCGGGCAATACGCCTAGCTCTGCAAGCCTTCTGCCATGTTCTCTCACATCATTCTGTGCTCGTACAGATATCGTACAGACAGAAAATCATGTGGCTATGTTCTTTTTTTCCAATTATATTTTTATTCAAGTTATCAAGGGAACAAATAACAATATTTAAAAAAGAATATAACAGCAATCAACCTAGTCCACATTAAGGGGGAGTACAAGTGAATCAATAAGAAAACATATAAGAAAATACACAACTTACAAGAAAATAAAGGAAATACAGCCCAAAAAACTCATAAGCTCTAATTACTTTGCATTACAGAAAACTCAGAAAAAAAAAGGAAAAAATTACAGCTTCGAAGGAGCCTGATGTATAATAAATGCCTTTAAAGACGACGTTTCAGAAAAAACATATTTGGTTCCCTCTAAAACCACCACGCATTTGCAGGGAAATTTGAGAAAAAATGATGCACCCAAAGCTAAGACCCGGGGCTTTAAAGTTAAAAAAGCCCTACGCCTCAACTATGTTTGTCTAGAAACATCAGGAAAAATAGTTATTTTTGCCCCACAGAAAAGAGCATTCTTATTAGCAAAAAATAATCTCATCACAGAATTCTTATCTGCTTCTTTGGTTAAAGATACAAGAAGTGTGGCACGAGAAGAGATCAAATCCTGAGATGACTCTATGAATGCAGATAAATCCATAGAATCAGCCTGAACCTTGGAAACCACAGCAAGAGGATCAGCAGCAGGAGGAGCTCTAGCCCCAGGCAAATAATAAAGCTTATTAATAAGCGGTTTTAAATTGTTATCATATCCCAAGACTTCAGTTAGATATTTATCAAATAAAATCTGAGGGGATATCAACCTAGTGCAGGGAAAATTTAAACAACGAATATTAGTGGCCCGGAGCGAGTTCTCCAGTAATTCCTGGAGAAGCCTAGTGGTTGGGGCAAGGTACTTCAGGCCGGAAGGTCGGAGGTTCAAATCCCACTAGAGGACAGCAACGTTGGGCCGGAAGGACTGGGGTTTCTAGTCCCACAGATGCTCCTTGTGGTCTTGGGCAAGCCACTTAACCCTCCATTGCCCATGTTCCCTGTAAGTATTAGTGTATGTGTCTCATAACCCCGCGTGTTAAATGTATCCCCCACTTGTGTTGTGACCGCTTTGATTGAAGGATAAGGCGGTATACAAAACTGTCTAAATAAATAAATATGCAAAGTAATACTATCTTTCATAAAAGATAAGGACGATTTCTGTAAGGAATCATACTGCTTTTCCAATTTATGATATTTAGCATCTAGGGCAACAATTTGTGAATCATGTTGAGCCATTTTCGCAACTGATCCTTTAGAAAACTCTGAAAATTGAGAGGCAACCGTAGCTAAAGAGGAAATAGAAGACTCAATGCGTGATAAAACAGATAAAACATCTACCAAAGATACATTTTGAGAGTCCATTTTAACATAAGCTGCTTCAGAGCGTATATCCACACAGTCTCCCGGTAACTGAATAGCCTGTGGCAGAGGCACTACCAGAGGCACATTAGTACCTTCCAATGAAGCTAAAGGGGATGCAACATCCCCAATTAGCGCAAGGTCTTCCATCATTGGTGAGGAGGTCACTGGGTCGATAGTATCCAGTTCTGTAAGCAGAGCAGAGCTTGATAAACCCCGAAAGGCGTCATCTGGAGGAGAAATACACTCGGCAACAGACCCGGAAGCAGCCTCCTCATCCTTCAATAACACAACGTGTTTATCCATAGGACCAACAGTTTTTACTATCTTAGGAGGATTAACAGTACTCACGTTGAGGGAGCGCTTCCTACGCCTGCCCATGCCAAGATAGCCACCGCCAGAACGCCAGAAGCGCCAAAGGAGCGCATAAGGAGCAGGATATGCCCCTTTAAATGCGCCCCTTCAAAGCGCGACCGCTACCGCGTGACCGCGGAGCGGAGATGGTCTTATGCCCCGTAGATGACGTCGGGGCAGGCACCGCGTGAGCGCCGGCCCTACAGGAACCCGGAGAGTCCACACCACAGCAGAGCACAGTCGGGCTGACCTCCTTCCACTCACTCCCGACAGAGACAGGAACCACTTCCTCTCTTATGCCCCGTAGATGACGTCGGGGCAGGCACCGCGTGAGCGCCGGCCCTACAGGAACCCGGAGAGTCCACAGCAGAGCACAGTCGGGCTGACCTCCTTCCACTCACTCCCGACAGAGACAGGAACCACTTCCTCTCTTATGCCCCGTAGATGACGTCGGGGCAGGCACCGCGTGAGTGCCGGCCCTACAGGAACCCGGAGAGTCCACACCACAGCAGAGCACAGTCGGGCTGACCTCCTTCCACTCACTCCCCGTGGCTGTGTTCTACATGAACAAGCAGGGAGGGACAGGGTCCCAGGTTCTGTGTCAGGAGGCACTGGACCTCTGCTCCCTCGCCATCAGACAGGGTATGTCTCTCAAGGCGGTTTACCTGCCAGGGCAGGAGAACGACCTAGCAGACAAGCTAAGCAGAATTCTTCAACCTCACGAATTGCAACTGAATCCGGAGGTGGCCCAGCAGATCTTCCTCTACTGGGGACATCCGTCCATAGATCTCTTTGCCAGCCTGCAGAATCATCAGTTGCCCAACTTTTGCTCCAGACAGCCACATCCCCAAAGGATGGCTGCCGATGCTTTTCTGATCTCCTGGTCTGTGGATCTCCTGTATGCGTTTCCTCCCACGCCTCTGGTGGCCCTAACTCTGTTCAAAATCCTACGGGACAAGGCCTTGGTCATCCTAGTAGCCCCCAGATGACTAAGACAACCTTGGTTCCCGCTTCTCCTCCAGTTGGCCGTGGAGACCCAACTCCTGCTGGGGACAAGGCCCGACCTCCTATCCCAGGAACAGGGCTCTCTCTTACATCCCATTCTCAGGTCCCTCAATCTGATGGCATGGCTGCTGAAAGGGTAGTGCTGGCCCATCTCCTCCTACCTAGGAATGTAGAAGAAGTGTTACTGGCCTCCAGGAGGCAGTCCACCAGAAAAACCTATGCCTTCAAGTGGCGGAGATTTGAGGTATGGTGTAACCAGCACAATGAAAAACCTTTCTCTTGTCTTGTGCCTGTGGTGTTGCAGTACCTGCTGCACCTTTCTGACTTGGGCCTCAAGTCTAATTCTGTAAAGGTCCACCTGAGTGCTTTGTCAGCACATCACTTACCAGTGGAGGGGACATCCTTTGTCACTTCCCCTTTTGGTATCCAGATTCCTAAGGGGTCTGCTTCTGCTAAAACCCCTGGTTTGCCCTCCGGCGACCGAGTGTGATCTGAATGTGGTCTTGCAACAACTTACTCGCCCACCGTTTGAGCCGATGTCTATTTGCCACCTGCGCTTCCTCTCCTGGAAGGTTCTCTTCCTGGTAGCACTCACGTCAGCAAGGTGAGTGAGTGAGCTGCAGGCTTTGGTTTCAGAAAGACCGTACACACGGTTTTACAGGAATAGGGTAGTTCTACGAACCCACCCTAAGTTCCTCCCGAAGGTAGTCTCCTTTCCACCTCAACCAGGAGGTGGTTCTTCCGACATTCTTTCCCAGACCAGCCGGGCAGAGGCGGTCCTGCATACCCTTGACTGTAAGAGGGCAGTGTCCTTCTACTTGGAGCGTACAAGGGGACATCGAAGGGCTCCTCAGCTCTTCATCTCTTTTGACCCCAGTAAGCTGGGGCTTCCGGTCTCCAAACGTACGTTGTCCACTTGGGTGGCAGACTGCATCGCCTGGGCGTACAGGGCGGTCGAGCTTCCTTTGCAGGGTAGAGTCACGGCCCACCGTGTCAGGGCTAAGGCCGCCTCAGTGGCTCACTTCCACTTTGTTCCATTGGCAGACATCTGCCAGGCCACCACCTGGTCTTCAAGCCAGACGTTTGCAGCCCATTACTGCTTGGATGGAGAGTCCCGCCGAGACAGTGCTTTCGGCCAGGCAGTACTCCGGAATTTATTTGAGGTTTAGGCAACTCCTACCCTCTGGCCCTCTGGGGTCAGGCTACCGGGGGGTGGTGTGTCTCTGCTGGATTCCTATCACAGCTGCTGTGGCTCTTCTAGAGAGAGCCATTTTTCAGCTATGGGTACTCGGTAGCCTATAGCTAGGGAGTCCCATATGTGAGGACTGACTTCCTGCTCTGTTCCTGGATAAAGCGTAGTTACTCACCTGTAACAGGTGTTCTCCAGGGACAGCAGGAATCAATCCTCACAACCCTCCCTCCTCCCCTGGAGTTGCAGTCATATCATTGCTTTTCTTCTTTTTGCCGTCTTTTTAGCGGCGTTTTTACTGAGATTTCAGAAGCAAACATTGTCTGAATTGAATGGAATACAAGCGCGGGCAGCAGGATAAATGAAGCCAAACTACGTATTTCCCTGAAGAAACCTGAAGTGAAACGCAGGGGGTGCCCATAGCAGGCGTTGGATTGCACAGCGGGAGAGACTTTACTTCAGTCAGTTGGCGGTTTGATGCTGATAAGCTAAGTGATTATATTTGACTTCGATTTCCAATATCAGATGTACTATTGGATTTCATGAACTGCTTCACAACGACAGCTTTATTGAAGATCATAAGAAGCTACTTGATATTATAAGAAGCCGATATCAGACTGTATATTATAAGAAGCCGACACTAGACTGTTTGTAGGATCTTGAATCCCGCACTTTGGCTATCATTGTTTGATGATTTTTCCAGTTTCATTCCGAATGCGATGAGTAATCAACAGTAGAAGAATTGTGTTGTAAAATAAGCATATGATTTTCCCATCGCAGCTGTATGTTATATATATAATGTTTTATTATATATGAGAATTTAATGAATAATATTTAGCTGACTATAAATGTAATAGGTTAAGATTCTTTAATATATCATTATATGAAGTGGGCCGCTGATGTGATGAGAGGCACAGTGAATGGGTTTATACCCTTGCTGTAGTGCTATAAGATTCTACTGAGGCCAGCGTTCTATATAATGATATATTTTGAGTGGTGACATAAGTAAAAGGTTCATGGTTGGAGGGTTTAAAATATTAAATGGATTTCAAGTGTTTATTTAGTGTAAAACCGTTTAACAAATATTAGGCTATTTTCTTAGGTGTCCTTTTAGCTATGTCATTAGACTGAGCAAGATGGCACCCTTGGGCGGGAAGGGGACCACGCATGTGTGATGCAATCCCAAAGGCTTTCTTTGAAAGCTGGGGAATTGCTCCGCACGAGGGCTCCATCGGTGCTGACGTCACCCATATGTGAGGACTGATTCCTGCTGTCCCTGGAGAACACCTGTTACAGGTAACTACGCTTTGTGTCCTGAATCTTGATAGATGTTGGCAGGGTTAGGTTCTGATTTCTCATAATATATAATACTTCAGTTTTACTGAAGTTGATCCCAAGGTTGTGAGTTAATAGCCATTCAGTTATTTCTGCAAAGCAATCTGTAATTTGTTGAATTATAGGGTTGAAGCAGCTGGACGAGAGATATAACATTATATCATCCGCATATTTTATTTTATTTTTATTTATTTATATTCTCTTATATACCGCGCTATTTGGCATCAGTGCGGTTTACATTGAACAAACTGAAATTACACTGAACAGGGCATTATAACTTGGAGATAACTATTTTACAAGGAACATGGGCTATGGAGGGTTAAGTGGCTTGCCCAAGACCACAAGGAGCACCTGTGGGACTAGAAACCCCAGTCCTTCCGGCCCAAGGTTGCTGTCCTCTAGTGGGATTTGAACCCCCGACCTTCTGGCCTGAAGTACTTTGCCCCAACCACTAGGCTACTTGAAGATAGAGCAGATGGATTGGAGATAAATATTAAAGAGGAGGGCTTTGAGGGCGGAACTTTGTGGTAAACCTTGTTCTTGGTTATAAGGATCAGAAAGATGTTCTACTCTTACCTGTTGGGTTCGACCTGATAGATAAGAGGAGAATCAATTTAGAACTGTGTTTCTGATTCCTATTTACTATAATCTGGAGATCATAATTTGGTGGTTTATACTATCAAAAGCTGCGGTGATGTTTAAAAAATTAGGAGAAAAATCAGTTTGGTGTCGTCAATACCACGTGTGAGTCAGTCAAACAGGACAGTGAGGATCATTTCCACTCAGTGGTATGGGCAAAAACCATATTGGTGTTCGCCTAGTGGACCGTAGGTGTCGATATGATCCTGAAGCTAAATCTGTTTGACTGTCTCTGTCCCCTATTCTGTCCTATCAAATAAATGGCATTCTTTTCTTATTTCCTTGAATGATATAGTATTGTAAACCGCTCTAATGCCTTTTTGGCCTGAGCGGTATATCAAATTTAAATAAACATAAACATAAACATCTTCTCAATCAGTTTAGCCATGAAAGGGAGGCTGGAAATGGGTTTGCATGATGTTGGGGAATTTTTATCCAAGGAATGATTTTTCAGAATAGGTTGAATTAGTGCATGTTTAAAGGAGGGTGGTAGGTGGCCATGTTGAAGGGAAAGGTTGATAATGGGAAGGATAAAAGGAGAGTTCTAATTTGGTTGCTTTTATCCAGCTTACTGGACAGGGGTCGAGGTAGGAGGTGGTGGTGTTTAGCTTGAAAATGATACTTCCGAGTGCATCTTTTGTTGTAGGGGAGAATATTGTCCAGGTGGAGTTTTGTGGAGGATGAGGTGTGTTTTGTGGTGGGTGCAGGACTGTACCTATCCCTGTGCGAGCGGTGCAGCCGCACAGGGCGCAAAGGCTTAAGGGGCGCATTCCAGTTGTCTGCCATTGCCTGCCGCCACCACTTTTTATTCACTCAGTAGCAGCAGGCAACGGCAGACAGCTGAAATGCGCCCCTTAAGCCTTCATGCGGCACGCTAAGCAGGTCTGGTCCCTCCCTTCTCTGACGCGACCTCAGAGTAAGGAGGGGCAGATCTGCTTAGAGTGCCGGCGACTGCACATTGGGCACGCCTCTTCTCTCCCGCTGCTGTCCAGAAAGTGGCTGGATGGAGGTGCAGGGGGGGGGGGCGCCCAATGTGCAAGTCGCACAGGGTGCGATTCACGCTTGGTACAGCCCTGGGTGGGTGATGTATGTTTAGTTTGATTAAGGGTAAATCTTTGTTTTCTTTTTTCCTTGTAGAAGTTAGCCAGAGTTTGGGGTGCTATGGGAAGCTCAGTTTTGGCTTTGTTGGGTGTCTTATTGTGTCACCAGCACCCCTTTTTGGCCCTGTTAGGCGCCCGCTTAGGGCCGTGAGGTGTGGGTTGCCTTATTAAAGAAATAGTCAGTAGCCGTGTAATTAAGGCAAAAGAAATAATTCGGGTTTTATTCCCCGTCCCACATAGGATTCTTTATGAACAGCACAAAGGAACACAAAAGAAAACTGTTTCTTCACAGTATAGAAAATAAACTCTTCGTCAGCACAAGGTGTCACAGAACTCTTGCTTGCCTGGCTAACATAGGGATGTAATTTCATCAGACAGACAAAGCGTGCAATCCATGGAATCCAGTTCTATATCACACTCCTGGTTTTCCCATTGCATCTGCTCATAGTCTGTATTTGGAGGCACATAACAATCTTTATAACTGAAATCCTCACAGCTCTTCCCTTGAATGACACTGGTTATTCTATTTGGTAAGTGCTCTACATCAACAGGGTTCAAGAGTCCTGTGCTAGGAACTGTATCTTTCAGGTTCCTTCTCCAATAGGGATTTTCCTCCCAATTACTGGGCTTTGCTCTGCTGGCAATGCCTGGCTTTTTCCCTCTAGCTACAACAGGCTACTTAGCTTTTGTCCCTGGGTAATGAGCTTCTCTCTCTGGGCTTTGGCTGGCTCCTCTCCAAGACTTCCACGTCTCTGTAGCCGGGTCCCAGCTGAAATCACTTTCTGAAGAGAGTCTGTGTCTGCTGCCTCTTGCTACCAGGACACTTCCTTTACTTCCTGGTTCTAGCAAGGTCTGCTGGTTGAGAGGACTTCCTTCCTCTTGGTTACTCACTCTCCAGTGACCGAGACCCCCTCTGGCTTGGGAGACTCCTCTGCAGCTACAGCCTGCCCCACCCTTTGGCTTCTGCTCCTGCCTTTACTGCCTTGGCTCCAGCCCCTCCCTTTGCTCCTCTACTGGGCTTTCCCTGTAGTTTTTATGCTCCTGTTCTCTGCACGTTGTACGTGCCCTTCCACTTAGGTGAGCTTGATTAGCCTTTTGGCTTTCTGCTGCGTCACCTTTGGTGAATGGAAAGTTTTCTCCACTATACTTGGGCTTTTTGAAAGCTGAATATGTTTGCTGCCTATGTGTTTGTGAGGTAAGCTCTTCCTCTTTTCCTATTACCATAGGCTCTGAGCTAGCCTTTTCCTCATATAGCATAGGCTCTGTACTAGTTACCTCATCACAATTGGTTAATGATTTTACTATTTCAAATAGCTCCCTTGGGCAGTTATGGATTTAGATAGAATGCAGGAGTAGTGTTCTTTCTTACTGGAGTTAATGGTTTCTTTATAAAGTCTGAGTGTGGCCATATATTGTGATTGGCAAGTTATAGATTTTGTGTGGTACCATCTAAGTTCACTTTTACGCAGTTTTATTTTCAGTTGTTTTAGTTCAGGGTTGAATCATGGTGCCTGTTGTTTCCCTGTAGGGTATACAGGGGGTGTGTGTGGAGTAGATGCCTTAGATATAATTTCGTTCCAGGAGGTAATTGCTTCATTAATATCAGTAGGCTTGGGTGAGGTGTTGAATCATTTGTTTCAAGAAGTCATCTGTATCAAATTTCTTGTTTCTTTTGTGATGGGAGGTGTATGTAGTTTTTGTGTTTATGAGGTCATGATATTGGAGATGGAGCTTTATTAAGTGATGATCTGACTAGGGAACAGTTGTATTTCTAGTGATGATGGATTGTAGGCTTTGTGGAGGGAACAGGGTAGGAACACTAGGTCTAGTGTGTTGCCTTTCACGTGCGTTTGGATGTTGATTATTTGGATGTAGTACATGTCTATTAAAGATGTTAGGAAGGCTGACCTATGGTTATCTGGTAAAGATGGAAGGTTGAGGTCACCTAGTACTAGTGGGTTTTTATCTGTGGAGGAGTATAGTAGCTCTGTAAGAATGTTAAGGTTGACTAGTTTTGGGTCAGGTGGCCTATAAGCTAGGCAGATGTGGAGTTTAGTTTTTATGGTCAGTATGTCAATGGTTTCTATATTGTCTGAGGTGATGCTTTAAGATCCCCCTCCTCTTTTTGAAGTTCTGTGAGAATGAAATATATCATAGCCTGGGGCCTTCAGTTGGTTAATTATTACTCTCTGTGTCAGAGAGCCAAGTCTCTGTTACGCAGACTAGATCAAGTGTGTGGTCAATAAGTAAGTCTTGGAATATTGGTATATTATTTCTTATTGATCTGGCATTAACAAGGTAACATAGTAAGTTTTTAGGTTGTGGTGAGGTTATGGTGGGAATAGGTAGGGGGATTGTTTTGAGTTTAATGTTGATTAGTCTGTTGGGGTTTTGTTTGATGGTGTAAGGCTGTCTGAGGTAGGGGAGTGTGTGTGTTTATCTGGCTGGGTTGTAAATGGTGGGAATGGAATGTATGTAAGAGGGGTTAAATGTATGGGTTAGTACTAATGAACTAAGGAAAATGTAACAGATACAGAGCAGAAGAAGAGCTGGCACCTCCTTTGAAGACATGTTTTACAAATGGTTCAGACGAGCAAGGAGGATATGACTTATGATAAGGCAGAGAGCCTATGTTGATGGTATGGTAACCTCAGTGTAAGGGAGATAAACAGTTATAGAACAGATTAAGACCATTATAGTTTCAAGCACAGGTAGGAAAAAACCAATGGGCAATAGCTATTCTGCTGTACGATTGATATTGATTAGCTTATCTGTACAATTGATATTGGTTAGCTTATGTAGAACTAACTGTTCAAGTGTTAACCGTAGACAACGAACTTGAGGAGATTAATTAGAGATCAGGGTTCAAGCACAAGTAGAAAAGATGGTAGATAACGTGATACAATTGGTATTGCTTAGCTTATGTAAAATTATATATTCTAAATGTAAACCATAGACAGCAAGCTGTGGCGAATAATGTAATCTTACAGATTTGTCATTTAATTGTGGATGAATTGTGGAGAGATTCTGCGGAGATATCCATGATAGCGGAATGAGTTGTTTGGAGAATAAGGCTGGATCACTCAGCATTTCAGCATGAAGTTATCCGGCGGATCATGCTCGCCTGCATGCCTCGCCTAAGGGCCACGCCAATAGGTCCTCTGGCAAGGCCCTCAGGCGCAGGCGCGCCTGAAGCACGCCAGGTTTTTAAAGGCAATCGCAGTGCCGGTGTTGATACTGCAGGTGCAGGCAGATTGTGTGCAGAGGAGAGTTCTCTATGGGGGTGGAGAGGTAGGAAAGCATGCAGATGGAAGCAGTCTCACCTCGGGTGGTGGTTTCTTCTCCTGCAGAGTGAGGGAGTGCAAGATCTTTCCTTTGGGGAGGTGGGGGGGGGGTTGATGGTAAATGCTCAGCCCCCGATGCAGCTAAAGAGCGGCACCCGAGGATATTCAGCAGCACAAACCATGTTAGTGCCGCTGAATATACCACAGAGCAGCATTTACATGGTTTGCAGGTTTCATGGGGTCTATAGAATGTTAACTCTCAACCGATATAGGCTCTTAAACAAAATCCTACACAAACAATTCCAACAAATCACAAAAATAAATCACAACTATATCATCAGGCAAAGTGACCTCAGGATGGCTCATACCCTACATGTAGTGAAAAAATCACTATAGGGAACAGCTGACGCTCACATCAATCGGTCACAAACGCCTGCCATACCACCAGAAACATTCTCTACAAACATTCAAACAATCACACCAAAACAAATAACACTGGGAAAACACTCCTTCTGCAATACCTCAAACAAACACTACCACATACATACACAAAGCGTCTTAAATATATTGAAACTTGTTGGAAATTTGTTAATGTGTAATGTTTCTTAACTGTTATCTGTAAACTGCTTTGATTCTGCTGACTGGCGGTATATGAAAACAATAAATAGATACATGTATGAAATAGTTCTTATAAAATCACCTCCTATGGCGTTTATGAAAGACTCTAACAATCTGAAGAATCATTTGGAATATTTGAACAACTATTCTAGATTGATTAATCTATGGTTAATACATTTTTCTAAGTCAACTAGGATATCAGCTAAAGAAATATTTAAAACTTATTTGATGGACATAATCTGAAGGAAACATAAAGGTTTCAGCCTGAACCAAATGCGTGGGATACCAAAGGGATCCCTAGCATGCATGTGTACTCACTAGAGGTAAGATTGTAAGAAAAACGATCGCACAAACCTGATATGTACAAAACACAGAAAGTGCTAAGGACGCCGTTGTGCACATTTAAAACCAGATGTAATGACGTGAAGTGACATCACTCAATAATGTGATCCATTGGAGAACTGGCAGTCTCCATTAAACATTGAATGTGTGTATAGTCTATTCAAACTCTGGGGGGCTGTCCTTTAACTTCAATAAAATGATAAATATGTATAAAGTGATCTAATCTGGCTTGAACGATAAAAAAGAAGGTGAATGAAGGAAGATCTCCCGAAGATGGTGGTTAGAATGATGGACCACTCAAAAAAGGGGTTGTTTGAGGGGGATTCCAGATGTGCAGATCACAGACCATCAATGTAGTGTACAAGAAGCAAGAAATAAAATGATAAATATTAAAAATAAGGCAAAAAAGGGGCAAAAAGGACATTAAAAACATTAAAATGAAAAATGAACATTATAGAAGTCAGAATAAATCATACAGCAATGCAAAAACAATTGGAGCTGTACTTAAAAACAATGTTAAAACAGCAGGGGTCTCCCCTTGAGACCCAGACATCCAACCACAAGGGTCAATAACAAAGGTTAAAATAAAGCCAATGTGATAGGACCACTTAAAAATAGAAAAAAAACCCCTAAAGATATCTGTTAAAATAACTAAAACAGAACATTAAAACTGTAAAATAAAAGATAACCATATATAAGCCAATATAGATAATAAAACAGTTCAAAAGCAATGGTGTTTGTGCTTAAAAGACAATGTTAAAACAGCAGGGTTACTCAAAGGGAGATCCAAACATTCATCCACAAGAATCCCTAATAAGAGTAAAATCAGTGTAAAAAGGGCACTAAGAAGGAATTTGAAGCTAGATATTGTTAAAACCAAGAAAGTAAGGAAAATAAATATATTAAAAATTGATTAAGAAGATGAGAATAATAAAAAGGTAATAATAAAAGGTATTAAAAATAAGCAGGAAATGCTAAAATGGGGGTTAGAGGAAGGCAGAAAGATCTGTGTATAGATTCAGACCTTGAGGGTGAAATGTATGCATCTGAAAAATAAATCTCTGTTCCAGCCATAGCAGCGTGATGTTCAGATCCCCACCACGCAAGTGGGGGTGAACCTGCTCCATGAACAGATATTTTAGATCAGACACGGTATGTCCTTTATCTCACCAGTGAGCCACCACGGGTTTTCCTTCAAGGCCCCATTTTAAACAGCTTCGATGTTCAACAATACGAGTCTTCACACTTCGGTTGGTCTTCCCAATGTAGATGAGCTGGCAGGGGCAAATGATGGCATAAATGACATGTTCTGAGTTACAATTTGTAAAGCCAGTGAGGGAGAAACGAGCTTACATGTGTGGATGAATAAAAACATCTTTAGTAGTAATGGTATACATACAGACTGAATTTTGTCCACACTTTAAATGGCCTGTCACTCTCGGTTTCTGATATGGAATTGGGAGAGCTGAGGGGACAAGCAGATTCGATAAGCTGGGGTTCTTCTTATTAGGCTATAGTCACATCCTGAGAGGCAAAAGTAGGAATGGTCTGCAATATATGCCATTCCTCTTTGATGATCCTAGAAATGTAGCTTGAGTGCGTTGAAAAAAGAAGAGGGTAGATCCGTTTATCATGGCCGCGTCTATCAACCTTGGTAAGTAAAGACCCTCTGTCGGTATCTGCTGCCCTCTTGTATGCCTTATGCACAAATATTCTGGGGTAATCCTTCTCACCAAATCTGTCAAACAACTCTTCAGCATTCCTTTCGAAGTCCTGTGGATCAGAACAAATGTGTCTCACTCATAAAAATTGGCTGATCGGAAGATTATTCTTAAGGGAGCTGTTGTGGAAGCTTGATAATGGAGAAAATGGTTCTGATCTGTCTGTTTGCGATGCAGATCAATAGGAAAACCTTCTTTTCCTTTCTTAATCTTGATGTCCAAATAAGGAATCTCCACCCTATTTGATTGTGCCTGGAGCTGTAAATTACAATCAAGAGTGTTGATCCATCTCAAAAAACAGTCAAGCCTCTCCTGATCCCCAGCCCAAATGAGAAAAACATTGTTGATGTAGCATTTCCATAGTTTGACACAGTCAATAAAAGGATGTCTGGTTAAAAAAATAGATTCAAAATGTGCAACATATAAATTAGCAACATTTGGTGCCATCAGAGAGCCCATCGCCACCCCTTTAATCTGTTTATAGAACAATCCATTGAACCAAAAAAAAATTTTTGTAAGTGCCAACCAGGCTAAGTGAGTAAGAAAATAAGTAGGAATCTTTTTGTGTTGTGTACAATTAAAAAGTGTGTGCTCCACTATCAAAATAGCCTCTTTTTGGGGAATATTCATGTAGAGTGAGGAAATATCTAAAGTGACTAAAATCAAGTCTTTGTGGTATCCACCAAAGTCCTGTAAAATCTGAATTATATGAGCAGAATCCCTAGTATAAGATGGGACCAGGGTAACAAAGGGTCTTAAAAGAATGTCCAAAAAATGAGAAATGGGCTCAAAAAGTGGCCCTATAGCTGAAATTACAGTTGTAGTCAAGGAAATCTTCTTAGGCCTCCTGCCTATTGTGTGTATGGTAGTCAATCAGTCTTGCAGCTGGCCAGGTCCCTTTTGCTTGGAAACAAGCATTGATTCAGCCATTATAAAAAAAAAAATCCAACTCTTGATCTACTGGACCCATCTAATTACCTCCTTGTCTCCATTCTCCAGTTCCTCTTGAAACTGGTAGAGTGGCTCATTTTCACCCAGCTTTCCAAACATATTGAGCATACTCATGTCCTGCACCCACGCCAATCGGGTTTTCACATGAGACATAGTACTGAGACTATCATTACAGCCTTCCTAAGTGAAATCTGTAGCACCCTTGACTCTGGCAATTTTGCATTAGCTGCCTCTTTAGATCTCCCATGCGCATTCAACCTTGTCAATCATGACCTTCTGCTATTCCACCTCTAATCAATTGGTCTCCATGCTATAGTCCTACAGTGGTTTCAGTCCTTCCTGACAGACTGCTCCTTCTTTATCTCTGTTAATTGGAAATCCTCAGACAATTGCCCACTCACGTGCAGGGTCCCTCAAGGCTCCATCCTCGCTCTCACCCGCTCAAACATCTTTTTAAGTCCCCTACTCACTCTCATTCAAAACACAGGTGTCTCAGTTTATGTATACATAGATGATATTCTTTTCATCTCATTCACCAATAGCATCAGCCTTGATCTTGCACCACTCAATGCATGGACAAATCATACTTCCTCCTTCGCCAAATACATTCAATTCATCCTTTTCTTTCCCCCTCTGCCCTGACTACTATTACGTTATCTACAGTTATAACTCATCTAGACTTTTGTAATTCTACTTTCGCAGGTATCACTCGTACGCAATTACACCATCTTCAACTTATACAAAATACTGCAGCTCGGATCATAACTCATTCCTCACGCAGAGATCACATTACTCCCTTACTTTTCCAAATGCATTGGCTTCCTATAGAATACCGCATCCATTATAAGATACTTACCCTAGTGCACCAAGTTATTCACACTCACACGCCACAGTACCTAGCAGATCTCCTTCATTTCCATACTCCCTCCCGTAGTCTTCGTTCTCTTCATATAAATCGTCTTCACCTTCCCCCCCACCCCTTCACGTGCTCACCTACAGTCTACACATCATTCTGCTTTCTTCTTCCTTGGCCCTGCCCTCTGGAACTCCACTCCACTCCGTCAGGAACAGACTATTCCACTTTCAAATCCCTTCTGAAGACACATTTATTTTCCACTGCATACAATCTCTCTGACGGTCATCAATAACATAGTTTATGCATGTTTGTCCACTCTCCCATGTCCCATCCTTGTCTTCTATTCCTTCCCCTTTCCTGTTATTTTTTGTAGTTCTTTTTCCATTCCATGGCTATGTGCCATCCTCTGTTGTTGTTATTGTTGTTAAGTGTCGTCGAGTCAGAGTCGACTCATGGCGACCCTCTGGATAGCTATCCTAAATTGTGTTCGGTCTTCAGTCAGACGGCTCATTGTTGACAGACTGGTACCCGTAGCTGCTGTTATTGTATCGATCCATCTCATTGCTGGCCTTCCTCTTTTGCGTTGGCCTTCTATCTTGCCAAGCATGATGTCTTTCTCTAATGATCTCTCTCTTCGCATGATGTGTCCAAAGTATGAAAGTCGAAGTCATCTGAGCTTCTAAAGAAAGCTTAGGTTTGATCTCCTCTAGTACCGACTGGTTTGTTCTTCGGGCAGTCCATGGTATACACAGTATTCGCCGCCAGCACCATAATTCAAAGGCATCAATTTTCTTCCTGTCTGTCTTTTTCACTGTCCAGCTTTCACATTCGTATGTTATTGAAAATACCATGGCTTGAACAAGTCGAATCTTTGTATGGAGAGAGACATCTCTGCTCTTGAGAATCTTATCTAGGTCTTTCATAGCCATTCTGCCAAGAGTAATGCGTCGTTTGATTTCTTGACTGCTTGTTGCTTCTTTATTGATAGTTGATCCAAGTAGGTTAAAGTTGTTCACAATTTCAGTTTCTTCTCCTTCAACGATGAACCTGTTGATTATGTCAGTTGTCATGATCTTTGTCTTCTTTACATAAAGGTGCAGGCCCATTTTGAGACTATGTTCTTTGATTGTGAGAAGCAAATGTTTCAGATCATCTTCACTTTCAGCCAGTAATGTAGTATCATCAGCATAGCGAAGGTTGTTGATGAGTCTTCCACCAATCTTCACACCTCTGTTGTCTTCATACAATCTTGCTTCTCTGATGATTTGTTCTGCATATAAATTAAACAGGTAGGGGGAAAGTATGCAGCCTTGTCTTACACCTTTGCTTATTTTAAACCATTCTGTTTCTCCTTGTTCTGTTCGAACAAGGAGCTTCTTGATCAATGTACAGATTGCACAAGAGAACGATCAGGTGTTCTGGTATACCCATGCTTCTTAATGTGGCCCAGAGTTTCTCATAGTTTACACAGTCAAAAGCCTTGCCATAGTCGATAAAGCACAAATAGATATCCTTTTGGTATTCTTTAGTCTTTTCAAGGATCCATCTCACATCCGCAATGATGTCTCTCGTTCCTCGCCCTTTCCTGAACCCTGCTTGCACTTCAGGTAGTTCTTGTTCCAGGTATGGTTGTAGTCTCTTTTGAATAATCTTCAGTAGAATCTTGCTGGCATGTGGGATCAGAGCGATTGTTCGATAATTTCCAGTCAGTTGGATCACCTTTCTTTAGTATTGGTATAAACATAGATCTTTTCCAGTCAGTTGGCCATGATGTTGTCTTCCATATTTCTTGGCAGAACCTTGTAAGTATGGTAACAGCTGCATCAGATTGCTGCAATACTTCTATAGGAATGCTATCGATGCCTGGTGCTTTGTTCTTTGATAAGGCTTTCAATGCTGCTTCAACTTCTTCTTTCATCACCAATGGTTCCCGATCATAAGGTACAGGTTGAAATGGCTGTTGGTCCACTTGATCTTTATCATATAAAAAAAAACTCTGTATATTCCTTCCACCTTTTCTTGATCTTCTCAGCATCATTCAACATAGAACCTTGAGCATCTTGTAACATTCCAATTCGAGGCTGGAACTTTTTCTTTAACTCTCGTAGCTTCAGGAAAGCCGATCTTGTTCTTCCTCTAATAGTTTCTGCTTCTATTTCCTTGCAAGTGTCATTGTAGTACTTTTCCTTGTCCTGTCTTGCTGCACGTTGGAAATCTCTGTTGAGTTCTGTTATTGTCTTTCTTTCTCCTCTGGCTTTAGCTTCTCTGCATTTCTGGGCAATTTTCAGAGTTTCTTCCGTCATCCATTTTGGCCACTTTTGCTTTTTCACCTTTTGTAGAGACTTCTCGCTTTCTTCCAACACAGCCTTCTTGATGTCATTCCATAACTCTTCTGGAGCTCTGTCATTTGTATCTAAAGCAGCAAATCGATTTTGCAGGCAGTCTTTAAATTCCAGTGGTATATTCTCAAGGTCATATTTTGCTGCATTCATGAGTGGTTTGCTCTTTTTCAACTTTAGCTTGAGTTTGCATACTAGTAGTTGATGATCTGTACCACAGTCAGCTCCAGGTTTTGTCTTTGTTGATGTTATAGAACTTTTCCGTCGTTGACTTCCACAGATGTAGTCAATTTGATTTTTATACAATCCATTGGGTGAAGTCCATGTGTACAGTCGCCGCTTGTGTTGCTGGAAGAAGGTGTTTGAGATGAATAGATCATTGGTCTTGCAGAATTCTATCAGTCTTTCTCCAGCTTCATTTCTGTTGCCAAGTCCATATTTTCCAACTACTTTGCCTTCTTCTTTGTTGCCAACTTTTGCGTTCCAGTCACCCATGACTATCAGGATATCCTGTTTGCATGTTCTGTCAATTTCAGCTTGTACTTGTTCATAGAACTCTTCAATTTCATTCTCTTCTGCAGCTGTTGTTGGGGCATATACTTGAATTATAGTTGTGTTGATAGGCAATCCTCATAGACGAATAGAGATTAAGCGTTTGCTGACTGCATTGTATTTCATTACAGTTCTTGCAAGTTTCTTCTTTATTATAAATGCAACACCATTTCTTCTTTGTCTTTCATTTCCAGCATAGTAGACCATGTGATCATCTGATGCAAAGTGCCCGATGCCAGTCCATTTCAGTTCGCTGACACCCAACAGATCAAGTTGTATACGTTCCATTTCATTCTTGACCACCTCCAACTTCCCTTGGTTCATGCTTCGTACGTTCCATGTTCCAATGTGTAAGACATCTTTACAGCTTCTGACTCTCATTTCATGCGCAGCTACATCAGCAGTCAGACTTCCCGAGGGCTTTGATCCAACCACATCATAAATGCTGGCTTTACTCTGAAAAGTCTACAGCTCTTCCCCAGTAGCTAGTTGAGTGCCTTCCGACCTGGGGGTCTCATCTTCCAGCAACATAGCACAATTTGTTTTGTTGTAGCTATCCATTGGGTTTTCATGGCAAGATACAGAAGTAGATTGCCGGGCCTTTCTTCCGCGCAGTTTAAGTTTGGTGTTGTTGCCGTTGTCACAAAAATGTGATCCTCCGCCATCAACACTATCCCATTCTGTTGCTGCCCAGATGGGTGGTTTGTCTTGGTCTAGCACCTCAGCTGAGACCTGTCCATCTTGGGAGACCCTGCCAGTAGTTAAACTACCGATAGTTTAGCTCTCAGCATCACTGATGCACGCAAGCCCTCACAGCACGACAAGCTGCAAACCAAGTGAGAGGTGCCATCCTCTAAAAGTGCCATCCTCTAAATGTTATTAATTGTTTGTAAACCACCCTGATGTAATATAGGGCTGTATATCAAGAATTTCTCCAGGACCAAGCAGGAAGTCAGTCCTCACTTATGGGTGACGTCGGCGCCGACGGAGCCCTCGCGGAGCAATTTTCCCCAGCTTTCAAAGAAAGCCTTTGGGAATTGCAGCGCGCATGCGCGGTCCTCTTCCCGCCCAAGGGTGCCATCTTAGCCAGTCTTCTTTTTTCCGCGGAGCCCTACAGACGTCCCCGTCGTGTCCCCGCGAAAAAGTCGATATTTCTTCATAATTTTCTTTTTTCCATTCGGTTCGACGCCGGTCTTTTTCCCGCCCGGACTCGCGACGCCGGTCACGAGTCCTCTTCCTTCTTTTTTCGGTTTTTCTGACTTAGTCAGTTTTCGTTTTCGTTTTTCCCTGGCAGCCCGGTCCTTTGACCTCGCCGGGGCCCTTTTTCCCCCCATGGCTGCCAGTGGTTTTAAGCGGTGTGGTCAGTGTGACCGAAATATGTCACTAACTGACACACACGACTTTTGCCTCCGCTGCCTGGGCCCGGATCATGAAGAACTGATCTGTGGGCCCTGCGGCAAAATGTCCTCCAAAGCGTTGAGAAGTCGGCGGCATCAGCGTGATAGGATCTTCGCTGACCCCAGCCGTACCCGGACCTCGTCGGAGGCCTCCGCGTCCAAAGGCTCCAGCTCGGACCGTCGCCGGAGTTCCTCCGACAGGGGTTCTCCCTCCGGGGACCATCGTCGGAAGGTGAAACCCGCGAGGGCGGCGTCGGTGGACGCTCCTGGTTCCGCGAGGGCCAGGTCGCATAGCCCCGACAGCCGCCCCGGGTCCTTGGAGAAGGAGCACCTCACGAAGCGACCTCGCCTGGAGTCGGAGATGCCTGCTCGGGTAAGTCCTGTGGTCCTTCTGGACTCGCCTCCGCGACAGCCGACGTCGGGCCCGACGCCGTCGGGGCCCGAGTCGGGGGCTGCTGGGTCGCCTGAGCTCGGACTCAGGTTGACGGCCTTGGAGAGCAGACTGTCTGCCTTCATGGACCAGCAGCGGGCACTGCTCGCTGGCCTCGCTGGCGCCGCTGCCCCGACCGCCGGGACGTCGACGTCCAAGTCGACCCCGGAGACCGAGCCGATCCTCGAGTCGATGCGAACTCGAGTCGATCCTCGGTCGAGGTCACCCTCGGCCTCCCGTTCGGGATCGAGGTCGCCGACGCCGACTCCCTCGGCGTCGGGGCGGCAGGCGCCGCGCCCTGCCCGGGCCGACCCCACCGAGTCCTCGTCGGAGTCGGTCTGGGAGTCTGAAGAGGAAGAGTCGCCTGATTCTTTCCGGACTCGGTGTGTCCCCTCGGACTCACCGGAGTCCAAGCCTCGGAAGCAGTCCCCCCGGAGGATGCCCGGTTCTCGGACTTCGTCAGGGATATGGCCAAGGCTTTGGCCTTCCCTGCGGACCCCGAGGAGGAGCCTCGAGCCGAAGAGCTCGACGCCCTCCAGTATGACTCTCCCGCAAGGGAACACTTTACTGTACCGGTTCCTCCTATGCTGGAACGACTACTCTTCCGCATGTGGGAGAGTCCGGCCTCCTCGCCGGTTCTGAGCAAGCGGGTCGATTCTATCTATCGAGTCCGCAAGAGCCCTGGCTTTCAAAAGGCACAGCTACCACACCATTCCATGGTAGTGGAATCGGCCATGCATCGTCTTAAGAGCCAGAAGATGCACTCCTCGGTGCCTCCTGGCAGGGAGGCCCGTAACCTGGATGGCCTTGGTAAGAAGTGTTTCCAGGGCTCTATGCTCGCCTGTCGTGTCCAGACCTACCAGCTATACATGGGCATGTATCTCCGAGATCTGGCTAAAGAGCTAGCCGGATTCTCCGCTGGTTTGTCCGAGGAACCCTTGCGGAGGTTCCTGGCCTTGTCCACTGGCATTCGGGAATGCTCAAAGTTCATGTCCCGAGCAGCCTATGATGGCTTTGAAGCATCGGCTCGAGTGGCCGCAGCCGGCATCGGTGCCCGCCGACAGGCTTGGCTTCAGTCGTCAGACCTTGAGCCCTGGGTGCAGGACAAGTTGGTCGATGTCCCCTGCCGAGGCGAAAACCTCTTTGGCAAGCCCATGGCTGAAAAGGCTGCACAAATTGAGACTGAGACTCTCACCAGGACCAGGCTTTCTAGGAAGACCTCTGCCCCTTCCCAGAAAAAGAAGGGCTCGGGGAAAAAGTCCTTTTACCCGAGGAAGGCGGCTGCCTACAAACAATACCCCCATTATCAGGCCCCTGCAGCTCCCCAACAGGGCCAGCAGGCCAAGGGACGGGGTAACGGGTCCCGTAGGCAGCAAGCCCCCAAGCCTGCACCACCAGCCCCTGCTCAGCAGGGTGGGGGTTTTTGACTCACTAAGCATAGCCTCTCCCCCCCCGCTGGTTCCTCCCAGCACCGGAGGCCGGCTGGTTCACTTCGCCCACAGGTGGTCCAGCATCACCGCAGATGCCTGGGTGCTTCAAGTCGTGCGAGAAGGCTATCTTCTCCACTTCCACCAGGTTCCTCCCTCCTATTTTCCGGGAGAACCTCCACGACCCCCTCTGCACAGGGAATTACTCCTTCAGGAGTTAGCAGGTCTTCTGCAGGAACAGGCGGTGGAACCGGTGCCACACCACCTGAGAGGTCAAGGCTTTTATTCCAGGTATTTTCTAATACCAAAGAGAACAGGAGGCCTCAGACCCATCCTGGACTTGCGCAACCTCAACAAGTTCCTTGTGCGGGAGAAGTTCAAAATGCTTACCCTTGGAATCCTTCTGCCCTACCTCCAGCAGGGAGATTGGCTATGCTCCTTGGATCTAAAGGATGCCTACATGCACATCCTCATCCACCCAAGCCACCGCCAATACCTAAGGTTTGTGGTGGCGGGAAATCATTACCAGTACAGAGTACTGCCCTTTGGCCTGTCCTCCGCACCGCGAGTCTTCACAAAATGTCTCGCGGTGGTGGCGGCCCATCTCCGGCTTCACGGCCTCTATGTCTTTCCGTACCTCGACGACTGGCTCATCAGAGCGGGGTCCGCTCAGGAGGTCACCAGCGCCACACGCCGCACGGTGACTCTTCTGCAGTACTTGGGCTTTGTTATAAATTTCGCAAAGTCCACTTTGCTCCCCTCAGAGGATCTCGAGTTCATCGGCGCAAGGCTACACACTCCTCAGGCACGAGCGTACCTACCGCTCGACAGGGCTCAACGGCTCATGGACCTAGCCGACCATTTTCGCAGTCAGCCCCTGGTCTCCGCCAGGCGCTTCCTGAGACTACTCGGCCATATGGCTTCCACCGTCCATGTGACCCCCAATGCCCGCCTGAATATGCGGCCTGCTCAATGGTGTCTCCGCCAGCAGTGGCGGCAAGCCACAGGCGGCCTAGCAGACCTAGTGCGCGTCTCCGAGCCGCTGATCTCGTCTCTCCGGTGGTGGCTTCGGCAGCCGAACCTGATATTCGGAATGCCTTTCCAGTCACCTCAGCCGACCCGGGTGCTGACCACGGATGCATCCCTCCTGGGCTGGGGAGCACATTGCCAAGGGGCACGTACTCAGGGCCTCTGGACCACGTGGGAGTCTGCTCAGCAGATCAACCTCCTGGAGCTCAGGGCGATCCGCCTGGCTCTCAAGGCCTTCTCCCACCTAACTTCCCACCAGTCCGTCCTGGTCCAGACGGACAATCAAGTTGCCATGTTCTACGTGAACAAGCAGGGGGGCACGGGCTCCTTCCTCCTCTGCCGGGAGGCACAGAAGCTCTGCTCTTGGGCCGTCAGTCACGGCATTCTCCTCAAGGCAGTTTATCTCCCGGGCCAAGAGAATTGCCTGGCGGACAAACTCAGCAGGATCCTCCAGCCGCACGAGTGGCGTCTGGATCCCTTGGTAGTTCAGAAGCTCTTCCTAAAGTGGGGCCTCCCCACGGTGGATCTCTTTGCCAGTCCTCACAACCGGCAGCTTCCTCGCTTCTGCTCTCGTCAGCCACACCCCCTTCGGGTTGCGGCGGACGCTTTTCTAATTTCATGGTCGGGGAGCCTTCTGTACGCTTTCCCTCCCATCCCGCTAGTCTCTCGGACTCTTTTCAAGGTTCTCCGAGACAAAGCCTTCATGATCTTGGTGGCCCCTCGCTGGCCCAGACAGCCGTGGTTTCCGCTCCTACTGCAATTAGCGGTGGAGGATCCATTCCCTCTGGGGGTACAACCGGATCTCCTCACTCAGGATCAGGGGTCTCTACTACACCCCAACCTCAGGTCTCTCAACCTCATGGCCTGGCTACTGAGAGGGTAGTCCTTGCTCCCCTTCTCCTGCCGGCAGAGGTGGAGGAGGTCGTCTTGGCTTCGCGACGGCCTTCTACCCGCAAATGCTACGCCCTTAAATGGCGTCGCTTTGCCGTCTGGTGTACCCAACAGTCTCAGGATCCCTTCTCCTGCCCGGTGTCGCTGATCTTGCAGTACTTGCTACACCTCTCTAATCTGGGACTTAAGTCCAACTCCGTCAAAGTTCACCTCAGTGCTCTTTCAGCACATCATGTGCCGGTGGACGGTAGACCTCTCTCCAGCGACCCTCTCGTAGCGAGGTTTCTCCGAGGTCTTCTTCTACTTAAACCACCTCTGCGCCCGCCAGCGCCTGACTGGGACCTGAATGTGGTTTTGCAGCGGATCACCTGTCCGCCTTTTGAACCTATGGCTACCTGTTCTCTCCGTTTTCTGTCTTGGAAAACACTGTTCTTGATAGCCCTCACTTCCGCTAGACGCGTAAGTGAATTGCAGGCCCTCGTGTCTGATCCCCCTTACACTCGGTTCTACAAAAATAGGGTAGTCCTGCGGACTCACCCAAAATTTCTTCCAAAAGTGGTCTCCCCTTTTCACATCAATCAGGAGGTGGTACTTCCAACCTTCTTTCCCAGACCACACTCCAGCCGAGCTGAAACGGTCCTCCATACCCTGGACTGTAGAAGGGCTTTGAACTTCTACCTTGACCGTACGCGGGAGCACCGTAAAGCTGCTCAGCTTTTTGTGTCTTTTGACCCCAATAAATTGGGGCTCCCGGTCTCCAAGCGTACTCTGTCCATCTGGGTTGCGGACTGTATCTCTTGGGCTTATGGGGCAGCCGGACTCTCCTTGGAAGGTCGAGTCACGGCTCATTGCGTTCGGGCAAAGGCTACGTCAGTGGCTTACCTCCGCTCTGTTCCGCTGGCAGACATCTGCCGGGCCGCTACTTGGTCTTCGAGCCAGACTTTTGCGGTCCATTACTGTCTCGAGAGGGAGTCCCGCAGGGACAGTGCTTTCGGACAGGCAGTCCTCCGTAATCTCTTTGAGGTCTGAGCAACTCCTACCCTCCATCCCGGATGTGGGCTACCGGTGGGTGATAATTCAGCGAAGATTCTTTCCTTCTGTGCTGCTGAGCTAGAGGGAGCTCATTTTTGTGCTTAGGGTCTCCGGTAGCCTTGAGCTTGGGAGTCCCATAAGTGAGGACTGACTTCCTGCTTGGTCCTGGAGAAAGCGTAGTTACTCACCTGTAACAGGTGTTCTCCAGGAGCAGCAGGAATCAGTCCTCACTACCCTCCCTCCTCCCCTTGGAGTTGCAATCGTCTGCTTTACTTTTTTGCAAATTTTTATGCTGTCTTTTTTAGCTATGTCATCTGACTGGCTAAGATGGCACCCTTGGGCGGGAAGAGGACCGCGCATGCGCGCTGCAATTCCCAAAGGCTTTCTTTGAAAGCTGGGGAAAATTGCTCCGCGAGGGCTCCGTCGGCGCCGACGTCACCCATAAGTGAGGACTGATTCCTGCTGCTCCTGGAGAACACCTGTTACAGGTGAGTAACTACGCTAAATAAACAATAAACCACATTTTGGGGATTTTAGTAAATGTTTCCAAATAGTTTCTGTATTGTCTGTCTTCCAGACATAACATCACAAACTGTACATTTACCACACTTCTAGTGCCCTTTTATCTCATTCCTTTTAACTGAAGATGGTAAACTGATGGTACCAATTTATCTCTTAGCTTATATTCTCTTCTATATGCTATCATGACATCCTTTTGTGCAAAACAATCCAAAGTCTGCATGATGTACTATACTTGCTTTATTATTTCTGCATTATCTTTTGATAAATAAGTAAAACTGAAGAATATATCAGCTTTTTCTCCTTATTTCTTTCTATTTCCCCTAGTAGATTGGTCCTATTGAAGTTCTTAGCATGTGTATATCCTTTCTCAATACGTTTGTCAGGATATTCTCTCTCTCTAAACCTATGTTTCATTTCGACTGAGTATCTCTCAAAATCCTCCTCTTGCATGCATAATCTTCTTAGCCGTAAAAATTGGATAATAGGTAAATTGTCCTTGAGAGATCTGATGTGAAAGCTTTCATACTGCAGCAAAACTCTCAGAGCCCTTTTTAATAAGAATATCTAAATGTGAGATCTCATAGTGTCATGAAATTTTAAATTAAAATCTCTTGTCTTTAAACATGTTGCAAAATTATGTAAAATATCTTTACCACCTTCCCAAATAATCATGATGTTGTCAATATATTGTTTCCATAAATATATAAGGGGGTACGTATTTTATAAGCTCTGTTCCTGAGTTGGATATCAGAAAACAGGCACTGAGACATGAAAAGCCTGGAGACGTCCCCGGGGCCATTTTAGTAGCGGGGTAGTAACTGGGTTTCCCAGATGAGGTGAAAATGGTGGGGGGCATGGGGAATATACCCCCTCAACGGCCACTCCCCCCCCCAAATCTTCCCTCTCCCCCAATGCTGCACACCCCAACAATAAACCGCCCCTTTTAGAAATAACAAGTCCACGCCAGCATTGTGGAAAAAAAACACTTGGTTGCAGTTTTATTAAAAAGACGTCCACAGCAAAGAACACAGTAAACCGAGCCAATTAAGACTAATACACTTTCAAACTGCCAAGTATCATACCCCCCCCCCCATCCACACTAGGTAAGGTCACTACCCACCATACAGCTAACTAGATAGTTCCCCATTCGATCCACCGCAGTGCAGCTCCAGTCTATTTACCCTTGCCACCAGCCTCACTGTCTTACTAGCAAAGGACCAGCACAACTGAGGTGAGGACCCCTCAACTGGACATTCATCATGTACAACCCACAGCCAAGCTGTAATCTCCTAGCCCCTCACCTTCCAGCTATGGAACCACTTTGACAATACTGCCGCCCCCCACCCCCACCAGCTGAATCAACCATAAAACACAAACACACATCTAACAGAAACAAAACAAAACAAACAGGGCGGGCAGAGTGGCAGGGAAAGATCCTCAGCACCAGCCACGAGGTACGAAGAGGTAAGGCCAGCAGGCAAAATTCCAGCACCCACACTCTGCTGCCTTAGCCCTCCTCTTTGAATCCCTTCATCAGTGCCCTTCTACCAATCACAGCAGCACCTCTCCCAGCCACAGTAATTGTCACCTTCCAATCCTCATCCCACCTCCACCCCAGCTTGACCTTCTCATCAACCACTCCCTTTACCCCGAGCCCCAATGGTAAAAGGAGGCCAAGTTCCTCCCCCTCCCAACGGGCATCTGGTTACACTCGACTCCTGGGACCCAGCCCAGAGGCCTTCTATTAATAGACATCCCCAGCCCTAGATCTTCCATTGCCACAAGTATTATTTCCTGCTCAAAGAAACCTGTGCGTAAATACATACTCCAAACATATTACTGGCCTGCCACCATATGTTTGAGTATCTGAAATTGCAGCCAAGGATGTGCAAGTCTCATAGCATAGTTCCCCCTTTTCCAAAATACCCCTGCCAGCACGTCCAACAGGAAGTCGGCATCGGGCATTGGAGGGAGTGGTAGCAAATGGCCCCATGGCACAGAAGTTTTAAGATAAGGGCCATGTGGCTCTTTAGGGCCATTGCCACTGCTGCCAGACCCGAGAGGGGTGGCAGCAGCAGCAATGGGTGCCCCTGGAGGGCCAGAGCTCTAGGCGGTCAACTAGTTCACCTAATGGTAGTGTCACCCCTGACTGTGAAGCCTATGCACATACTTTTAGCACTGACAGCCCGATGAAGTTACCTTGCATTAGAGCTGTGTGCTAAAGCTCAGTGCACAGTTTTCTAAGGCAGTGCTAACCCAGAACATAAGAGCATAAGATATGCTAAGCTGGATCAGACCAAAAGTCCATCACACCCAGTAACCTGTTTCTAGCAGTGACCAGTCCAGGTCACAAGTACCTGTCAGGTTCCCAAAAGGTAGACAAATTCCATGCTGCTTATCCCAGGGGTATGCAGTGGATTTCTCCAGTCCATTTTCCCCATTTAACGTTGTTATTAAGCTTATTCCATACATACGAGTAATACAAATTTCATCTGAACCCAACATAGTACATTTATATTTAAGCACAATCTGTCATCATCATGACTGTTTTTCCCCTAACTTCTAATACAACATCGCTTGTACCTGTACAACAACCCTTCCCCCCTCCCCCCTTGCAATTATCCCCTTCTATTAAACATGCTTATTGTCTCACAACCTCTCTCTCTTGTGTATCAGATATATATATATTGTGACACAGTGGATAATACAGAGCCCATGGAGGTTAGTGGAAATGAGAAACTTACCTCAGATTTGGCTGAGCAGGAGGGCTCAGTACACGGAGAAACAGCTGAGCAGCAAATGCCTCCAGCACAAGAAAAGCCAAAAGACATTAGAAGGAATTTTCCCTGTAGTAGTTGTGACGCAGGGAGAAACAGAAAGGCTCATCAGGAGCACCTGTGCCCAAAGTCCCACGTAACGTGCAGGGAAGGGAAGCATATAAGTTCCTGGTTAGAACCAGGAAGAGGTAGTTCTGAAAGAGGCAGTTCTGGAAGAGGCAGTCTGGGAGAGGGCAGTCTTGGAGAAGGAAGTCCTGGAGAGGAGAGACTCAGAAGCAGTCCAGGAAGGGCCAGCAACGCAGGAGGACCGAGCAAGCAACCAATGAGCACAGCTCATGCTGAAGGAAGTTTGCCGGTAGAAGAAAACTCTAAGCGTGACTTCAGAGCAAGGAACAGCTGGAGAGGTAACCAGGAACTTGCTAGCTCGGAGAGAGGCTGGAGAGCCCGGGAGAAAGTCCTCAACAACCCAGAAGCAAAAGCCAGGAACAAGGTAGAAAGGTGGGAACCTTGTTTTTCCAAAGAAGGGGTTAAAAGCTCTATATGTTTTAAAGGGCGTGACCCTGGACATAACCATAAAGCTGAAAGATATCCAGTGTTCTCACTAGGTGGGAAGGGACAGAAAACCCAGCAAGAAGCCATTCGTATACCAGGCAGTTATAGCCCTGGGCTTAAAGAACACTTTGTAGGAAAAGGTATTCGTGTGCCACAGGAAAGTTTGTCAGAAGCCAGCACAGGTAATGAGTGTGACTCTGGTAGTATCGGGAAGGAACCTGAAGTAATGCAATGGGAAAATAACAGTTATTCTTCAGACCCAATTCCCATGGACTGTACGATATGTTTTTCGGATGACATCATTTCTTTGTGTTAACCTTGAAGAGAATAAACTTGTGACGTTAACAAAGGAAAAAGAAGATATTTTGCTCTGTAGCCGTCTTTTGTTTGATGCTGTTTGTTGTGTTTGCATTCCCAAGAATATCTGTTTTGGGAAAGGGAATAAAGCCCTAATTTATTTACTTTACCACTCGACTGAAAGACTCTGTTTTAGTAGAAGAGCAGATTGAAACTCAAAACCCTAGGCAGCCGCCTAAATAGGGTTCACCGGGGCTCTATCACACGGGCCCCATCACAATATATATATAGATATATATATAGATATAGATATATAGATAGATAGATATAGATAGATATATAGTGTCAGCAACACTTCCCTGGTGGCCAGTGGACGCCAGGGCAGGTGGGACACAAAACTATAAGGTTAAGATTGGAGAGTCTTCTAAAGGCCCAAATGGCTCTTGGTCCTTGTAGTTGCTTTAGCTCCAATCTTCAATGAAACAATCAAGCTGAGTGGTGGGAATTAATAAGGCTTTTATTTCCCTTTTTCACAGTGGTTTTAAATAGTGGGTTACAACTTTAAAGCAAATGTCCTTAATGCAGGTAGAAAACAAACTCAGGGTTCAAAGCAAAAACTGTTATACGTCACAGGAATGGAGGTGCGCAAACAAATAAAGAATGCTCTGCTGGCAATTCACCCAATCACAAGTCTGGCAGTGACTCTAAACTTTCAGAAATGCAAAGTGTACAGTCCATCTCTTGATCAGACAAATCTCCCGCCAGATCCACTTGCATTGGCACGTTATCAGAAAGCTCTGACTCTATATCCCTGGTTTCTTGTAAAACACATTCAGGGGTTTTGTATATTTTCTGTAGCAGTTCCCAATGTCTTTGGCCTAGCCTAGGGCGTCGGCTATGTGCTGTATTAGGCTTTAAAGTATCCTCTTTCCTTAGAGGCTTTATAGCAGCTTTATCATAGCTTTTACCATTCACAACTTTCTTATTAGGCATACATTTCTCATACCTTGTATGGCAGCAATCCTCAAGTAACCGGCTTTCTTCCACTGCCTGCCTTTCCCAGGCAGCAGCTTAGTGAAATCCTTTTCTATGACGATTAGGCTTACCCTGTAGCCTTTGACTTCCTTCTCCTGGTGAAGGCCTGCCTCTGTACAAGCCCAGCTTCTGGCTTTCTGACTCAGTGTGGCTTGGCTTCTCCAGCTGATTCTTGTTTGGCTTAGGGTTGCAGTTACAGCAGGGCTTTTGCCTCTGAGGGCAAACAGCTCTCAGTTTGGCTTGAGCTGACACCTCCTTAGGTCCTTCCTCAGCTCCTGGGAAATCACCTCTCCCTCCTGGGAATCCTCTAGCACTAGAGTAGTCAGGTTTCCACTTCCACCTCTCTCTCTCGGTGCTGCCAGTGATTCTCCCCTTGCTTCTGCTTGGGCTGCTGCTTCTGCTGGTGCTTCTATCTCCGAGGCTACCGGTACTCCTTCTGCCTCTTCTCCTTCCTCCCTTCCAGTCTTCCACACTCCCCTTATGAAGCCCTCCTGCCTTAGAGGATTGGAAGCTGGTTGGCATTCCTCGTGACCAGCTGGGCGTGGCTCTTCAGTCTCCCTGAAGACACTCTTGCTCCCTCTAGCTGGTTCATGGGAATATTGCAAGTCTTTTTCTCTGTGAAAAACACCTTCTTTTCTCTCAACTGGGCTCTCATCAGCCCTCGCTGCATGACAATAGATATACTTTCCCCCGTCGGCTCAGTACTAGTGCCTTTGGGTTCTGTCCAGCTTTACATTGGCCCTCCCTCCTTCTCTCCTGCTTTCCATTTTCCCAACCATTTCCAAACCCTCTGCCATTGTTCCATATACTTATCCCCTTTCCCGTGTCTCAACACCATCAATCAATGCATCAAACACAGATCCTCCATTCTTCTATTAAAGCCTGCACTCTGAGGGTTCCCCAGCCCTATCCAATGTTGTGCTATCCCACTTCTTGCTGCCACAATGCAATGATTCAGTACCCCCCTTTCCCTTCCCGGGATGTCCTCCCCCAACTGATGTAAAAGACAGACCTCTGGTGGTTTTTTGCAATCTATATCTTGTTATTTTGTAAATTATCAATAGTACCTCGTCCCAGAATCCTTGAATCGGCCTTCACTTCCACCACATGTGTAACATATCCCCTCTCTCCTGGCAACCTCTCCAACACCGATCAGTTGTCCCTAACCCCGCTTTTTTTTTATGTATCGGTATCCAATACCACCGATAAAGTACCTTGTAGGCATTTTCTTTTATTTGGGTAGCGATTGATATTCCTGCTATTGTCTGTATTACTTTATCCCATCTCTCTTCATTCCATTGTATGTCTAAGTCTGCCTCCCATTTCTTCATAAACTCTAATTTACCCTCCCCTCCCTCCATTAGCCCTCTATAAATATTGGATAAGGCTCCTTTTTGTCCGAAGTGTCCTGAGCATAGGGCCTCGAACCACCCTCGGTTACTCCACAAGTCCTGCCATACACTCTGGTGCCGCACAAAATGACCAATTTGGAGATAACTGTAATAATCCGAACTAGATAATCCATATAAATCCTTAATACCTTCAAACTCCCTTATTCCCTCCTTAACCACTATCTGAGAGTGGTGCGTAAGTTCCCGCTTTTCCCAGCTCCTCAATATATTCACCCCTGGCCCTTGTCCCCTCTCAAAACAAGCCTCCAGTGTCATCCCTTGTATATATTGTTTGTTTTGTACTAATACTTTCCTATTTTGTTTCCAAATATTCAAGGTATGTACTACGAAGGGATTCATAGCGCTACTAACTGGAACTGTACTTCCCCTCCACACCTGCTTTTCCAATCCCACTCCCCTTACAGAGTCTTCCTCCATCTGCACCCAATGCTTCCATTTTTCTCTGTGCCAGTCGTAAAGTGGTTTCAGTTTGCGATCAGCGCGGTTTACATAAAACAAACAGTATCCGACAATAAACAAAAGTCAGGTCATTACAATGAACAGGAATAATTAACTTGGATAACAGGGGAAACTATCTACATGTGCGGATCATTGAATAGGTAACTATATACATGTCAGGTGGAGTTTGGAGTATTTGGATCCCTAGCTACCTAATCGCCCCCTTGGCCCATCTAAATGGGTACTTCTTTCTTAATCTCACCTGCTCTTCCTCTTGTATTGACAGGTTCAAAATTTCAGATTTTGCCCAATTTATGGTGAATCCTGACAGCCTCCCATATTCCTCTAATTCCCACATTAATAGTGGTATCGAGCATCTCGGTCTGGTCACACTCATTATGATATCATCCGCAAACAATGATATTCTATTTTCTACTTTTCCTACCATTATACCCTTCAGATCTTCCCTTTCTCTCACTCTTTCTGCGAATGGCTCCAGTGATATCGCGAATAAAAGGGATGACAGTGGACAACCCTGCCTTGTCCCTCTCCCCTGCTCAAAGAAGGCAGAGTAGGTTCCATTTACCCGAACACAAGCTTTCGGGCTCCGGTACAGTGCTTCTACCCACCCTTTGAACTTGCCTCCCAACCCCATTCTATCCATTACCTGAAAGAGGAAGGACCAAGACACCTGATCAAACGCTTTCTCCGCATCTAGTGATATTAGCAATGCCTCCTTTTTACTTTGCTTCACTGACCAAATAGTGTTCAAGATTTTCCTAATATCTGCCACCTGCCTCCCCGGGATAAAGCCCACTTGGTCTTGATGGATTAACTTCCCGATTACCTTATTTAAACTTGTTGCTAATATTTTAGCCAATAATTTGGCATCTAAGTTGAGCAGTGAAATAGGCCTATACGAAGAGCATTCTTGCTGGTCCTTACCTTCTTTATGTATTATTGTGATCCCAGCCCATCCCATCCCATGGTGGCCGCTAGCACTTCCCCCTCCCGTAGAAGGTTAAACAGCCTCAATAGTGGAACAATTAAAAGCTCACTGAATGTTCTATAAAACTTCGCTGTAAGCCCATCCAATCCTGGGGCCTTATCTACCTTTAACTGTTTTATAGCTTGCAGGACCTCCTCTGCTTTAATTGCTTTATTTAACTGCTTTTGTTCCTCCTCCATCAGTGTCGAGAACTTTATAGAATCTAAATAACTTCGTATTCGTTCCAAATCTGGGGATGCTCGAGCCGCATACAACTCTTGATAATATTGTTTAAATGCCTCACGAATATCCCCATCTCTGTGAACCAACTTCCCTTCCCAGTCCCTAATTCTCAGTATTTGTGATCTTAATTTCCTTTGTTTCAGCCGCTGCGCCATATATTGCCCTGCTTTATTGCCCCCCTCAAAGAAACCCTGTTTCAGTAGTTGCATACGATATCTTATAATGTCAGCCTGCAAAGCATTTAATTGCGCTCTGGCAACCAGCACTTGGCCTCTGTAGGTTCCTCTTCCATCTTTCACGTCTAACTCTTCAAGTTCCATTAATCTTTCTCTCAGTACCCTTTCTCTCTCCTCCCTCCCTCTCTTTTTCTGTGCCCCTCATTTGATAAAAACTCCCCTCACTACTGCCTTATATCCATCCCAAACTCCCCCAGGCCACCTCGCCATTATCATTCCATCTAAAATAGTTCACTGTCTCCCTCTCTATCTCCTTTCGAACCTTCTCATCCTCCAGTAAAGATTCCTTCAACCTCCAGAACTGGGTTCCTCTTCCCTCCCCTTCCATTGTCAGTCTTACCTCCACTAATGCATGGTCTGACCATGTTATAGAATCCATTTCTGCCCCTTTAACTCTGCCCGCCATCTCCTTTGTTACCCAAATAGCATCTATCCTGGAAAATGATCCATGCACTGGGGAGAAATATGAAAACTGCCTCTTCCAGGGATGTTGAAAGCGCCAGGCATCTATCAAGCAGTGCTGTGTAACAAAATTTCGATATTTACTCCTATCCGCTCGTTTGCCCTCTCGTTTCCCAGTTGCATCTCTATCTGGGTTCCACATTAAATTAAAATCTCCCCCACATATGAGTTTTCCATCCCCTAACTGCCCCACCTCAGCGTCTAGTTTTGTCCAAAATTCCCTTTGCCCCCCTGTTGGTGCATATACATTCATTATACAGTACCATTCATTCCCTATTTTTATACGTAACATTATGTATCTCCCCTCTTTATCTCTAATTATCTTCTGTGCCTCCACCTTAAGTTTGGAGGCTATGAAAATTGCCACCCCTCCCTTCTTTTTTTCCACTGTGTTTGATGCATAGAGACATACTCCATATCCCTGGGGTTTGACCAAGTGTTCTGTTGCCCTAGTTAAATGTGTTTCCTGTATGAGCACTAGCGACGCTTTTTGACGTCTTACTTCTTTGTAACGTTTCTGCGTTTAAAAGGCGAATTAATCCCTTTGACATTCAATGTTACAATTTTTAACTCACCTTGAAGATTTTACTACCCCCTCCTTCACTACCCCACCTCTTCTGCCCTCCCCCCCTTTGCCCTCCTTTGCCCCCTCCCCCTCCCTCCCTCTCTCCTTCCTTCCCCACCTCCCCTCCCCGTCCTCCTTCTCCTCATTGGAGATATGACTTCCATTAAGGTAAACGACTATTGGACCGCAGCCTACCCCTACCCCTCTATCCTCCTCCCCCCCACCTCCCTCCTTCCCGACTCTCCCCTCATCCTCCCCTTCCCTTATACACCTTCTTGCCCCTACTAACTCCTACCCCCCCTCTGCCCTTCCCCCTACACCCCTTCTCTTCGGCAGAAGAGACACAAGATAAAAAGCTAAGACTTTCTTTGTTTTTAACACAGTTTTCTCAAATAGCTTTTTGATATATCTTGGTGGTGGAGAACTGGTGTTTCATAGCAGCAACTTTAAAAAGTAAAAATCCAGGAAGGTTACTGATGTCACCTGAGCGCTAATGCTTTTTTACAAACAAGCATATGTTTGAGCGCGGTATTGGTCTGAAACCTCCTGGTGTGATAACAAACTACGTTTTGCTGTATTTTAAATGTTAAATATAGATTCCAGTTACCCCTGCTGGTTATAAAGAACAAAGCATAAAAAAAGAAAACATTTTTCCACTAAGATTACTTGTTTGTATGGAGTGATTTTTCTGATATTAGGACTCCAATATTGTAATGCAAGAATAAATGGGCTGTGTGCAAAAACCGTGCATTAACATGCAAGAGCAAGCATAGATCTAAGTGCCCATGGCAGATGCATGTGTATGTGAATTTGAGCTAACAGCAGCTGTATCGGCACATTTAGACCATTGATGGAATGTTATTCTAGGTAATATTATTATTTACACGCAGAATAGCATTTCGGCATATGTGCGGATGTTATGCGCATGCAACTCCAAAGTGCCATTTGGTTCGGGCACCTCAGAGTTGCATGCGTATTGATTGAGGTACTGGCAAAACATACACATTATTTCATTGGGCTCGATACCTAGCATGGTATTTTAGATGGTCAACCTCCGTTTTTTTTTTTGAAGGATTGCATTTATTAGGGAATGATATTCTGTGAATAAATGTATTTATTTATTTATTTGAACTTATTTTTATACCGCTCCTTCCAGTGATCAGCAGCGGTTTACATTTCAACATTTAAATTCTGCATATACAGCGTTTACATATAACAATAGGGAAAGTAAAAGTCGAACAAATTTTTAAACTATTTACAAAGAGAACAAGTATGTTTATCTAACTATGTACAGGATATTTACAATGGCATACTGTGCGACGCTCCTGCCCTGGGCCCAAGGGCTTACAGGCAGGAGTGGCCTTGTAATGTCCCTGAGGAATAAAGCTTGTACCGGTCCCTGGGAATTCTGGGACTCGTAGTGTACTTGTATTTCCTTCAGGATTAAATTGTAGTCTTGACACGAATGGTAAGGCTGCAAGAAATTTATTGTTGAGGGGATATTTTCCAGTGCATCAAAATTCAATGGTACATAATGCAAAAGGTGCAACTTCAACCCAAACAGCTGAAACCAGGAACATAGGAAGTACAACTGAAATTAAGTTAGCTTCTACTTGGCTCTTCACAGTCACAGCAGCTTTAACTCAGCAGTGCCTCATGTGGTCTTTCAGAATTATTGCAGCACCAAACAAACAACTGTTCCTTCCACAGCGGGGCTTCTCAAAACAACAAATGAAAACAATTTGTAAACCTTTTGGCTTGGCAGCAAGTACAGCAAACTCCCTGTATTCTTTTCATACAGTGTTCAAGGGTTTCTTACATTGCTGTCCTCTTTGAGGCAGATTGAGCAATCCATTGCAGAAGGGTCCCCTTCTAAGGTAGGCAGGTAATTATCCACTTGCATGCATTCATCAGAGCTAAGGCTATCGCTGTCTCTGTCAGGCCTGCTAAGCTTCCCTGACCTCAGTTCCAGGAACTCTTGAAACTATTTTAAAAGCAATTCAGCCTGTAAGTGCTCTTTATCCGTGTGAAAATCTTTGGTAAGGGTAACACCCTTCCCCCACTTGCTATCAGCTTCTGCAGCTGGGTTTACCTTGTGAAGGTTAGCACAAATAAAAGGTTTCTCTAGTAAAGCATTAAAAGTAGAAAAGTCAGCTTTACCTTTAGCAGGGTTTGAATAAGAACTGGCACCCTTCCTCCAGAAGTCTCTCTGGTTCAAAAACTCAGCAGCCTTATTGCTATTTCCTCTGCTCTGTGAATTTCTCTTTGAAAAGCTTTCTTCCTGCTTCACTTCCTTGCTTCTGTAGCCTTGTTTGCTACCAGACCAGGTACCTTCTTTCCATGTGCTGAACTTGCTAGCCTTCCCACGCCCAGGCTCTACCTTGTAGTAAGGTTCCTTCTTAGAGTCTGCTTGGCTCCATGGTTCTGCCTTGCTCCAGGGTTCTAGCGTTTTCCTCCTTCCTTTTCCCTCTTTTTCTCTTTCCTCCTTTTCTCTTTTCCTCCTCTACTCTTCCCTCTCTGCTTGGGGATTTAAAAGGGCTTCATTTCCTGGCACGCCCTGACCTTCCCCTGAGCGTGCCCAATCAGTGCAGAAGCCTGTCTCCTCCCCTGAGCTGGGGCGTGTCCTGTGCTCAGCAGAGAGCTGTGTTTTTTCCAACTCTGCATTGGAAATCCTGTGTGCTAGTGCTGTTTCATTACTTCTACCAGGATTTTCCCCTATCTCCATCTCTTCTGGAGGGCATTCCTCACCACAACTGGGAAGTTGCATGCCTAAATGGTTGCATTCTATTATTCTCTGTTGTATTATGCATATCATAATATTCTATGTTGGGTTTGGGATCATGTGACTAAGAGGTTATTGAAGATTCATCATGTTGTGATGCATACTTAAAATCTGGTTTATGTTATTTCTGATAGATTATAATATTCTTGGAATAGGTGTGTTTTGAGGTTTTTACGAAATGATTGGAGATCTTTATTAGCTCTAAGTGTGTCTGGGTGTTTGTTCCATTGTATGGGGGCTATGTAAGAGAATGTTCTATTGCTAGTATTCATTTTTACCTTACGTATAGATAGTGGAATTTGCAAGGTGTTTTGACTGTGTGCTCGTCTATACTCCAGGACCAAGCAGGAAGTCAGTCCTCACTTATGGGTGACGTCGGCACCGACGGAGCCCTCACGGAGCAATTTCCACAGCTTTCGAAGAAAGCCTTTGGGAATTGCAGCACGCATGCGCGGTCCCCTTCCCGCCCAAGGGTGCCATCTTGCTCAGTCTTCTTTTTTCCGAGGAGCCCTACAGACGTAGTTTGTGATCACCGCTGAAAAAGTTGATTTTTTCGTTCTGTTTTTCTCGGTTCGACGCCGTGTCTTTTTCCCGCCCGGCCTCGATACTCCGGTGTCGAGCCCGTTCACTATTTTTCGGTTTTTGTCCTTTGTGACTCGCGTTCCCGCCACTTTTTTCTTTTTCTCTGGCAGCCCAGTCTTTTGACCTCGCAGGGGCCCTTTTTCCCCCGATGGCTGCCAGCGGGTTTAAAAAGTGTGATCGGTGTACGAGACTTATGTCTCTTACCGACACACACGACTGCTGCCTCCGCTGCCTCGGACCCAATCATGACCCGATGATTTGTGGTCCGTGTACCAAAATGTCCTCGAAGGCATTGAGGAGTCGGCAGTCTCAAAAGGAGCGAATCTTCTCTGACTCCGCGTCCGGCCGGGCCCGGACCTCGTCAGAGGCTTCGACGTCTCGTGACTCCGGCCCCGAGCGTCGTCGGAGCTCCTCTGAGCGGGGGTCTCCCGCCCGGGAACATCGTCGGAAGAAGAAACCCGCGAGGGCGGCATCGGAGGATGCTCCTGGTTCCTCGAGGGCCAGGTCGTATAGCCCCGATAGCCGCCCCGGGTCCTCGGAGTCGGAGAGGCCTTCGAAGCATCCTCGTCTCGAAGTGGAGTCTCCTGGACACATGAGTACTGTAGTTCTCGTGGACTCGCCTCTGAAGGAGCCGACATCGGGCCCGACGCCTTCGGGGCCCGAGTCGGGGGCTGCTGGGTCTCCTGAGCTTGGACTCAGGTTGACGGCCTTGGAGAGCAGTTTCGCTGCCTTCATGGACCAGCAGCGGGCATTGATCGCTGGCCTCGCCGGTGCATCTGCCCCAACCACCGGGATGTCGACGTCCAAGTCGACCCCGGAGGCCGAGCCGATCCTCGAGTGCATGCGGGCTCGAGTTGGTCCTCGGCCACGGTCTCCCTCGGCCTCCCGTTCGGGACTGAGGTCGTCGACGCCGGCCTCGGCGTCGGGGTGGAGATCCTCGGTGGCCGCCCGCACGGAGCCGCTCGATTCCTCCTCGGAGGAGTCGGGCTGGGACACGGAGGAGGACGAGTCACCCGGTTCTTTTCAGACTCGGTGCGTCCCCTCCGACTCGCCCAAGTTTGAGCCTCGGAGACGGTCTCCCCCGGAGGATACCCGGTTCTCGGACTTCGTGAGGGATATGGCCAAGGCTTTGGCCTTCCCTGCGGATCCCGAGGAGGAGCCTCAAGCCGAAGAGCTCAAGGCCCTCCAATATGACTCTCCCCTGAAGGAGGCCTTTACTGTCCCGGTTCCTCCGATGCTGGAAAGACTTCTCTTCCGCATGTGGGAGAGCCCGGCATCGACGCCGGTGTTAAGCAAGCGGGTCGATTCCATTTATCGAGTCCGCAAGAGCCCCGGGTTTCAGAAGGCACAACTACCGCACCATTCCATGGTGGTGGAATCGGCCATGCATCGACTCAAGAGTCAAAAGATGCACTTCTCGGTGCCTCCCTGCAAGGAGGCCCGGAACCTGGATGCCCTCGGTAGGAAGTGCTTCTAGGGCTCTATGCTTGCTTGTCGAGTCCAGACCTACCAGCTCTACATAGGCATGTATCTCCGAGACCTGGCAAAGGAAATTGCAGGGTTCTCTGCTGGTCTCTCCAAGGAACCTTTGCAGAGGTTCCAGGCCTTGTCCACTGGTATTCGAGAGTGCTCAAAATGTATTTCTCGAGCAGCCTACGATGGCTTCGAAGCATCGGCTCGAGTAGCCGGGGCAGGCATCAGTGCCCGCCGGCAAGCTTGGCCTCAGTCATCCGACCTCGAGCCATGGGTGCAGGACAAGTTGGTCGATGTTCCCTGCAGAGGTGAAAACCTCTTTGGCAAGCCCATGGCTGAAAAGGCTGCGCAACTTGAGACCGAGACTCTAACCAGGACTCGCCTGTCCAGAAAGACCTCTGCCCCTTCACAGAAGAGGAAGGGCGGGAGGCCGGCTGGCCCACTTTGCCCACAGGTGGTCAGCCGTAACATCAGATACCTGGGTGCTTCAGGTAGTTCAAGAGGGCTACCTTTTGCATTTTCACCAGGTTCCTCCCTCCTACTTTCCAGGGGAGCCTCCAAGACCCCCTCTGCACAGGGACTTACTCCTACAGGAGTTAGCAAGTCTTCTTCAGGAACAGGCTGTGGAACCAGTGCCCCACCACCTGAGAGGTCACGGCTTTTATTCCAGGTACTTTCTGATACCAAAAAGAACAGGAGGCCTCAGACCCATCCTAGACTTGCGCAACCTCAACAAGTTCCTGCAAAGGGAAAAGTTCAAGATGCTTACCCTTGGAATCCTGCTGCCCTACCTCCAGCAGGGAGATTGGCTATGCTCCTTGGATCTAAAGGATGCTTATACTCACATCACAGACAATATCTACGCTTTGTTGTGGAAGGAAATCATTATCAGTACAGGGTACTGCCCTTTGGCCTGTCCTCCGCTCCCAGGGTGTTCACCAAATGCCTGGCAGTGGTGGCAGCCTTCCTGAGTCTCCAGGGCCTGTCTGTCTTTCGCTACCTGGACGACTGGCTCATCCGGGCACAGTCTTCCCTGGCGGTCACTCAGGCCACTCGTCGCACTGTAGCTCTGCTTCAGCACTTGGGGTTTGTCATAAACTTCACAAAGTCCACTTTGCTCCCCTCTCAGGATCTAGAATTCATAGGAGCACGGTTGGACACCCTGCAGGCTCCTGCCTTCTTGCCTCTGGAAAGGGCCAACCGGCTCGCAGCTCTGGCCAGCAGGTTTCACAGCTCTTCCCTGGTCTCGGCCAGGCAATTCCTGCGGCTGCTCGGCCATATGGCTTCCACGGTCCATGTCACTCCGAATGCCCGTCTACATATGAGGCCTGCTCAGTGGAGCCTTCGCACTCAATGGCATCAAGCCACAGGGAGCCTTGCAGACTTAGTACGGATCTCCAACCGCCTGGTCTCCTCTCTGCAATGGTGGCTTCATCTGCCAAATCTGCTTCTCGGCATGACTTTTCAGTCTCCTCCACCTTCCCAAGTGCTGACGACAGATGCCTCTCTCCTGGGATGGGGAGCACATTGCCAAGGGACATGTACTCAAGGCCTTTGGACTCCTTGGGAAGCTGCTCAGCAGATAAACCTCCTGGAGCTCAGGGCGATCCGCCTAGCTCTGCGGACCTTCTCTCACCTCGCCTCTCATCAGTCTGTACTAGTCCAGACGGACAATCAAGTTGCCATGTTCTATGTGAACAAACGGGGGCACCGGCTCCCTCCTTCTCTGTCAAGAGGCTCGGAGACTGTGCTCTTGGGCAGTCGACCATGGCATCCTCCTCAAAGCTGTTTACCTGCCAGGACAGGAAAATTACCTGGCCGACAAACTGAGCAGGATTCTGCAGCCACACGAGTGGAGGTTAGACCCGTTGGTGGTTCAGTGGATCTTCCTCCGGTGGGGCCTCCCAACCATGGATCTTTTTGCCAGTCCTCTGAACCGGCAACTTCCCAGGTTCTGCTCCAGGCACCCGCACCCGCTCAGAGTAGCGGCGGATGCTTTCCTCATTCCATGGTCCACGGGCCTACTGTATGCCTTTCCTCCCACGCCACTCGTGTCCAGGATGCTTTTCAAGGTTCTCTGGGACAGGGCCTCGGTAATCCTGGTAGCGCCCAGATGGCCGAGACAGCCCTGGTTCCCACTCCTACTACAACTAGCAGTGGACACTCCCCTTCCTCTGGGGTTTCAGCCCGATCTCCTGACTCAGGATCAAGGCACTCTCCTGCACCCCAACCTCCGGGCCCTTCACCTGATGGCCTGGCTGCTGAAAGGGTAGTCCTAGCTCCGCTGCTCCTCCCTCCGGAGGTGGAAGATGTCGTCCTGGCCTCTAGGCGTCCGTCCACACAGACGTCTTACGCCCTTAAATGGCATCGCTTCTCTGTGTGGTGTTCTCAGCAATCTGAGAACCCCTTCTCCTGCTTGGTATCGGTGATTCTGCAATACTTGCTTCACCTTTCCAATCTCGGCCTCAAGTCCAACTCTGTAAGAGTCCACCTCAGTGCTCTCTCTGCACATCATTCGCCGGTGGATGGCAGGCCTCTTTCCGCACACCCCTTGGTGGCGTGTTTTCTCAGAGGCCTCTTTCTGCTTAAGCCTCCCTTGCGCCCCCCAGCCCCTGACTGGGATCTCAATGTGGTCTTGCAGCGGATTACCTGTCCGCCTTTTGAACCTATGGCTACCTGCCCTCTTCATTTCCTTTCCTGGAAAACTCTCTTCTTGGTAGCCCTTACCTCCGCTAGGCGCGTTAGTGAACTTCAGGCCCTAGTGTCTGAGCCTCCTTACACTAGGTTCTACCCGAATAGGGTGGTCTTAAGGACTCACCCTAAGTTTCTTCCAAAAGTGGTTTCCCCTTTTCATCTTAACCAAGAGGTGGTTCTTCCCACCTTCTTTCCCAGGCCGCATACCAGCCGGGCTGAGACGGTTCTGCATACCCTGGACTGTAGGAGGGCCTTATCCTTCTACCTTGACCGTACGCGGGAGCATAGAAAGGCTGTTCAGCTTTTCGTTTCTTTTGACCCCAATAGGTTGGGGGTCCCTGTCTCCAAGCATACTTTGTCCATCTGGGTAGCTGACTGTATCGCCTGGGCTTATGGGGCAGCCGGCCTCTCCTTAGAGAGTCGAGTCACGGCTCACCGTGTCAGGGCGAAGGCTGCGTCAGTGGCTCATCTCCGCTCTGTTCCGTTGGCAGACATCTGCCGGGCCGCTACTTGGTCTTCAAGACAGACTTTTGCGGCTCATTACTGCCTGGAGAGGGAGTCCCGCAGGGACAGTGCTTTCGGACAGGCAGTCCTCCACAATCTCTTTGAGGTTTAGGCAACTCCTACCCTCCGGCCCTGGTGTTGGGCTACCGGCCGGGAGCGTATTCAGAGAAGATTCCTCCTTCTGTACTGCTGAGCTAGAGGGAGCTCATTTTTTCAGCTTGAGGTCTCCGGTAGCCTTAAGCTTGGGAGTCCCATAAGTGAGGACTGACTTCCTGCTTGGTCCTGGAGAAAGAGTAGTTACTCACCTGTAACAGGTGTTCTCCAGGAGCAGCAGGAATCAGTCCTCACAACCCTCCCTCCTCCCCTCGGAGTTGCAGTCATTCTTATCCATTGTTTTTGCTGACTTTTTTTGTTGTCTTTTCGCTATGTCATCAGACTGAGCAAGATGGCACCCTTGGATGGGAAGGGGACCGCGCATGCGCGCTGCAATTCCCAAAGGCTTTCTTCGAAAGCTGGGGAAACTGCTCCGCGAGGGCTCCGTCGGCGCCGACGTCACCCATAAGTAAGGACTGATTCCTGCTGCTCCTGGAGAACACCTGTTACAGGTGAGTAACTACTCTTTTCTTTTAGGGGGTTGTGTTTTAATAAGTGTGTTAAGGAAGGATGGAGCGATATTGTGTATTAACTTGAATGTTGTGATTATTATTTTGTATCTTATGCGTGCTTGGATAGGTAACCAGTGGAGTTCCATTAATATGGGTGTGATGTGATCTGAAATCCGTACATTAATTAATATTCGAGCTGTGACGTTCTGGGCCATTTGGAGTATATTGATTGTTTTTTTGGGTAGACCTTGTAAGATGCCATTACAATAGTCCATATGTGGAGTTATAAGCGTTTGTACTATTGTTCTAAAATTAGAGTGTTCTATGATATTGCGTAGTGGTTGTAGGATTCTTAGTTTATGGAAGATTGTTCTGTTTAATAATCTTAGGTGGGTTTCCATGCTGAGAGTTTTATCAAGGGTCACTCCTAGGTACTTTAACTCTTGTTTGATGTTATAGGAAATATTGTTTAGTAGTATTGTGGGCAGGTGTTTAAATTCTGGGTTTTTAGCAATAAACATTACCTCCGGTTTTTTGTGGTTAATGTTCATATTGTTTTATTGAAGCCATATCTGGGTCTCTTTAAGACAGGCTTCGATGTGGCTATAATCTGGGTTGCATATATCCAATTGTGTATACAGCATTATATCATCTGCATATAAATGATAGTTAATTTTGTGCTTTTGAAATATTGTGCATATGGGTTTTAGGTATAAGTTGAAAAGTATGGAGGATAGAGCGGATCCTTGGGGGATAACTTGTGTTTGCGGGAATGCAGTGGATGAGTTTTGGTCGAAGTATACTTGTTGTATTCTATTAGATATATAGGATGTGAACCATTTTAGGGGGGGTCCCGATTATTCCTATTGATTCCAGTCTTGTTATGAGAGTCTTATGATTCACAGAGTCAAATGCCGCTGTTATGTCAATGAATATCAATATGAACATTTTCTTGGAATTTTCAATGCCTTTATATAGCTTATCAAATAATGCAAGTAGAAGCGTTTCCACTCCATGAGCTTGTCGGAAACCATATTGGTGGTCATCAAGTGCGTTTGTTGCATCTATGTTTTCCTGCAGTTGATATTGAACTGTTTTTTCAATAGTTTTGGCTATGAAAGGGATACTAGATAGGGGTTTATACGCAGATGGATCTTCTTTGTTGAGTGTTTTGTTTTTTAATATAGGCCGTATGAGTGATCTTTTTAGTTCTGCTGGCATAATTCCTTGTATCGGAGATTGATTTACTTTGTTTAATATTATGGGTGCTGTTTCTGTATTTATAGACTTGATCCATGTTACCGGGCATGGGTCAAGAGGGGATGTAGTGGTATTTATGTTTGTTATTATGTTTAGCATTTGTTTGAGTTCTATTTTATGGAAGTTTTCCCACAATTCAGTTGAATTTGCAGTCTGCGGTGTTTTTTGGGATGCAATGTTTACTATTAGTTTATGTGATGTTTTTTCTTCCGTGGGATTGAATTTGCTAGAATAATGATTAGCAAGGGTTTGAGCATTTATTGAGTATTTCATATTGGGATCCTTGGTGGATTTGGTAAAGGACTTTATAAGTTCAAACAGTTCTCTAGGTCTGTTTAGGGCATTGTTTAGTTTTTTAGTGTGGTAATTCTTTTTTGCAGAGTTAATTATTTCTTTGTATGATGCAAGTAATTGTAGGTATTGTGTTTTGAGTTCTGATGATTTTTTAGCTCTCCATTTTTTTCTATTTTTCTAAGGTCTTTCTTTGCTTTGACCAGCTCTGAAGTGTACCATGGTTCGGTTTTATTCATTGGTTTGGTATTCCCATTAGGGGAAGTTTTGAGTGTTTGTTTGGATACTGCTTCTATTCCATTATTCCATTGTTTTATTAGGTCATCCAGATTTGTAGTTTCGGTATTTATGTGTGATGAAATTGATTTTATTAATGCATCTTTATCTAATTTTTTGAGTAGGTTTTTGTGTTTATTTGTTTTATCTTCTATATTGAGAGGTTGCATTGGTATGTCAAATGTGAATTGGATAAGGTGATGGCCTGACCATGGAACGTGTGTTATTTTAGATGTTGGGCTTGTTATTATTTTGTTAGAGTGTTTTTTGGGCAGGAAGATCATATCAAGGACATTTCCCTTGTTGTGGGTGGGTGCTTGGATTATTTGTTGATAACCCATTTGAACCATAGCTTCCATGAATGTATTTGTATTTGTGGTATTAAGTGATGCAAGATTTAAGTCCCCTAGTATCATCTGATATTTTTTTTAATTGAGGTTTCACAAATCACCTCAAGAACTGTTGCTAGGGTTTCATGCTTGGTAGTAGGTGGTCTGTAAATGAGAGAAATAGCGAAGGTTTTGTTCTCCACCCTGAGTATGTCAATTCCTTCGAAAGACTTCTGTGAACTATTGGATAATTTTATGTCATCTTTTGCAATTATTAGCACCCCCCCCCCTCCTCTTCTATTGGTGCAGGGGCAATTGAACAGATTATAACCTGGTGTGTTTTGTGAGTTAAGGAGGACTGTGTCTGTATCTGTTAGCCAGGTTTCTGTAATGCAGAGTAGATCGGGCTTTTCATCGATGATCAGGTCCTGTATAATATGTGTTTTGTTCTTAATGGACCTAGCATTTATTAACAGACAGTTCTGGGGGATTAGTGTGCTCGGGTTAGAGTGTGTTGCGATGTGGGTGGTATTAATTCTAATTAATCTTGAATAAGGTTTCATTGTTTGTGAGTTAGAGTGGTATATGTTGGGGTGTTTAATTTTGTCTGGTGCCCATTGTGTGCATTGTGTTGCGTAATATATATAAGTGATACATGGGAGTGTGTATAACGAATATGTATAAGGGTAGGATAAAGTTGTTTTTGTATACAGAATAGTACATATTAGTATGGCTAGTAGAGTATTTCGGAATTCCATTTTAGATTTTAAGTGAGGTGTGTTGCAAGTGGGTGTTCCGTATCTAAGACTTTGAATGGTGGGTGTACCGTATCTAAGGTTTTGAATGGTACTTTGTTACCGACTTTAGTTTTAGAGGTATTAGATCAAAGTGGGAGTAATTGTGTATCAATTTATGTATCTGGTTATTAAGTGTCAGTAGTGTTTCTGAAGAGGGAGACAGTGTTTCTGGAAAAGGGGGACAATAGTTCAAATATAAATAATTTAGACAGTACTGTATAGGTTTGTTGTTAACACAAATACTGTTAAAATTCTATCACAGGTATTGCTAAATTTCTATATATTGTTATAATTGTGCATTACATTGGTTACTATCACAGATAATGGAAATATGTGAGGATCATCACATATTGGGATTTTACAAACATATATGGCTTTTGTTTATTATTAAAACTAGAAACTTATACTTCAATTTCAAACATATGAGTACTTGTAAGTGGGTAGTTGGACTGTAGGTTAGGACTTCTCATAGCCCGATGTCGCTCTTTTAAAGTAATTGGGTCTCACCTCGGCATGTTCTGGCGGTCGAATCCGACGCAGGCTGCTCTATCCCGGCAGGGAGAGCGATCTCTGGGCCGGTGGCTGCGTCTAAATAGTATAAATAATACTATCGCAAAAATTACTATGCGCAGAACAACATTCCAGCATATGAACTTGGAATAAACAGGCACCAACTCCTCACTGGTTCTGAGTGCAGAACAAGGAGCTCCTCAGACCTTGTGTTACAACATGGTGATGCTCTCAGCCTTCTGGCCTTCTGTGCACTTCTCTGCATCAGTGCTGCATAGCTAATTTCTTCATTATCAATTTGAATGTGCTGTGTACTATAAATGTGTTTCTGCATTGGCAGTGTACAAAATTGTGTGCTAAAATCGAGCTAACCTTTGCACAAAGCCTAGCACACTTTACTGCATCAGCCTGCGAATGAACCATCAGACCATTACCTGCATATAAAGGCATGTTTAATCTTTAAAAGTCCAAAGCCCACTTATACATTTCTACAAGACTAATGTGGGAAGGGTGGTCCTGGGGAATGATCGTCATTGGTGAGTTTAATAATCAAGTCTTGGGGGGGTGGGGAAACTAAAGATTTGCCTAGGGCGCTCAATACCTTTTGTACCGACCCTGTGGTTCTGCACTACAGCAGTCTGAATTCTGCACAGTGCATTAACAGCAGACAGTTGTCTTGAAAGCAGACTTATCTTTCCTCCAGTCACTCCTGGACCTGCTTGTTCTGGCTATCCCTCCCAAGAACTGTGTAAGGCGGTCTCCCCTCCTGCTCACCTTCCTGAGCCCACTCATGGGTGTGCAGCAGCAGTAGTGGAGGTGTTGTGGCGGTTAGTGATGGTGCTGCTGGGAACTAATGCTGGCTGCAACTGCAGACTTCTGGCTCAGCTCCCTATGCCTGCAGCTGTGCACACGCGACCCAGTTTTTACTGTGTGTTCCCCAAGCCAGCACTGTACAAGGGCCTGAAGCTCTCCCCACTAAAAGTAGGGGATTTTTTCAGATTCACTAATCATGCTCGACCTCCCTCCTTCCCTTCCATGTTGCTTGCCTTGGGCAGTTTTTACCTATGCCAGCACCATTCAGCCTTACAGCTTCCTGAAAGTTCCATCCCCTCTATTATCTGGCTTGTCAGCATATGTAAATACTGTCCAAGATAGGTTGCACAATGCAGGAGGGAAGAGGGTGGTCCAATGCAATTGGGGGAAAAAAATCAGTTATTTAAAGTGCAGTGCAAGTGCTCAAGTTTCGGCAGCGCTGGTGCCCCCCTGCCGCACTACTTGCTGCCTTCTTAAATACCAACCCAGCGGGAAATTGTAAAAAATGTTATTCAGAAGTGCTGCCTCCTGAAAAGTGCTGCAGCTGTTTCAGGTGCTCTAATGGAATAGCCAGCCCTGCTCTGCATGGCCATATGATGTGGGTGATTTGAATCTTGAGGTGGCACCATATACTGCTCTTAGTGACATATGGCCTGATATTCAAAGGAATTGATCTGGGTAGTGGTGGCCACTATATGGATAAGTCCCCTATCTAAAAATATTCAGAGGCACTATCCGGATAGCAGCAGGGCAGAGAGCATGTGCATTCCGCCTAACTCTATGGACAGTCGGAAATATTCATCTGCAGATAAAGTTGGCCAGCAAACAAGCTGTCCTAACTTAAACCACATTACAATCCAGATAGTGACTGAATATCACCGTCATCTGTAGAACTAGTGGTGGTTACTGCTGAATATTGTTGCCACCTCCTGGCCGGGCGTATAGCCGGGCACCAGGCGAGTGTCGCCTTGTTGCCCTTCAGAGTAAGTTTCCCAATATGACTGCCAGCAAGGATTGCTGGGAATTGTAGTCCACTTTATCTTTATTAGGCAAAGTAGTGTGAACACAAGTGGTTTAGGCGAAACAGAGAATATTTATTTGTTTTGGGGTTTTCCACCTCGCATTATAAGTAGCAGTGCTGAACATAAATAGGATTCTTCTCCAACACAAAGGAAATAAAGTTCACAACGTAATCACAGGTTGGTCACCATCAGCAATAATTAACTTCACAGGATTCGCTCACAAAGCTTAGGCTGCAAACCTTCTTTCAAATGAATCACAGGAACTGTTTTCCTCACAGCTTCCTTAGAACAAGCATAGCTTCCTAAAAGTGTCCAGTAAGTTTCCTCTGCTGTGTCTTTCACTCACAAACAGCTTCTTTACTATTAAACAAATATTCACTCAGCTGTGCCTGGATTTAGCACACTTCTAGCTCATTGGCCATACAAAAAGAACATTGAATTTCTCCAGGACTATTTTCATAATCCTCATAGCCACTTCCTATCTCCATTTCTTCCACGGAGTCATCACAACACTCTTCAGAGGGTACCTGACTGTAGAGCTTACTATTTTGTTTCAGCAATAAATCATTTAACTGTTCAAGCAGCACTTTCTTCTGCTCTATCTCTTCAGAGAGCATGGACTCAGGAAATGCAGACAAGCTACTCTCTCTACAGTTTGGCTCTCTCAGCTGTTCCCCTCCTTCTTGCACATAGCCATGCTGCCTCTTCTCTGCAGAAGCTTGTATCCTCGGTAGCACTTTCCTTCTTTGCTGTATTGGCCTTGGACCTGCTTCAGCCAGATCCCACAGCTCACTGCTCTGAACTCCAGCAATTCCCGTCCTGCCGCTTCTCTCAGTTCTGCTGCTTCTTGTTCCTTCCCCTCTCCTTCTTCCTCTTATTCTTTCTCTTCTAACTGACTGTTCAAACACAGGAGTTTTAAACTGCTCTTTCCCAGGGGCCACGCCTTTCTCCCCGCACACGTGGGAGCTGCTAGGCTTCACTCTAGCCCTGACGTGCTGAAGTGGGCGGGGCTTGATGCTGGCTGTGCTCTGACTCAGAGGTTCTCGGTTGCTGGGGAAACCCTGAATGCTCTCATTTTTAAAGGACCAGGCTTCCCTTTTCTGCCATTTCCTTTCCTCTGAACTGCCTTCGTCATCACACATTCCCCCCCTTAAGATATTACGGGCTGGGGTGTTTTATCATCACAGCATGTAATTCTCGTAAAAGAACCGTTGCTATCTTGTCCATCATGCCTACCCTGGGTGCTAATGGCTAGCTGGGCTAGGGCCATCCTTTCATGCCAGGGTCTTAGCAGGTTGACATGATATACCTGTTTGCGTCCTCTCCTGTTTTGTAACAAATAGGTTACTGGGCCCACTTGCTCAATTACGCGGAAGGGACCTTTCCATTGACTTTCAAATTTCGGGACTGCTCCCGCTACCATGACTATGACTTTTTCGCCACTAGCAAGCTGGCGCGGCTTGGTATTGCGGTCATAGTATGACTTCTGACGCTGTTGGCTCGCTTTCAAGTTGCTTTCAGCCATTTGTGAGGTGCGTGTTAAACGACCTCTCAAATCCTTCAGGAATTGGGGAACCTCCATTTCCTGTACCCCCGGCTCCACCCATTGCTCCCTAAGAATGTCCAGAATACCTCTGGGGCTCCGACCGTACATGAGCTCGTACGGGGAAGTACCTAGGGATGCCTGCTTCCTCTCCCGACACGCATACAAGGCGAAGGGAAGCATCGTGTCCCATTCGGCCATCTTCCCTTCCAACCCCCTTCTCAGCAAATTCTTTAGAGTCTGGTTAGTTCTCTCCACTAACCCATTTGTTTGCGGGTGATAAGCCGCAGTTTTGACATGCTTGATGCCAAAGGCATCCCAGACTTGGGCCAAATAGCGCAACATAAAATTACTGCCGCGATCCGTCAGGACTTCCCTCGGGAATCCGACCTCGCAAAATAGCTTTATTAATTCTGCCGCCACTGTGCGGGCAGAAATACTACGCAGGGGCACTGCCCAGGGGAATCTCGTAGCATGGTCAACCATCACTAGAATATATTGGAATCCCCTCGGTGTTTTTATCATGGGGCCCACAATATCTACGCCTATCCTATGTATAGGGACTGAGACCACCGGAACTGGGATCATGGGGACTCCCACTGGCCTAACTGATGTGACTCTTTGGCAGGCAGGGCAGGCCTCACAAAACCTAGTCGTCTCTTTGTAAACTCCTGGCCAGTAAAACCGGGCCAACACCTGGTCCAAGGTACCTTGTATACCCTTGTGCGCCCCTACAGGATGGTCATGGGCCAGTCTTAACACTAAGGTTCTGAATGTATTCGGGACTACTAACTGCCTACGTGTATCCCCTGTAACTGGGTCCAGGCTTTCCCGATACAAAACTCCTTTGTCCATCTGGAACTTGGGCAAAGTATCCCTCCCTTCTTTGGCATATTTAAATGCTTGGGAAAGAGCGGGGTCAGCCTGCTGCTCTTTCGCAAAGGAAGGAAATTTAGCCATTAATTCCTCGGGAACCCAGGGCAATTCCATCCCATCCCTGACCTCATCTCTACTCTGGGAACGAGTCCTTCGCTCCCGACGCTTCTCCCCCTTAGGCTTTTTCACCTTATCTGCTGGGATATTCATTAAATCTTCATGAGAGGGCAGATCCTCCGTCTCCCCTACTATAGATTCTTCTTCTACCGCCTCTAGGGCTTCTGCTGCCTCTAGGGCCTTGGATTGGGTACGCATGGAAACCATTCCCTCTTTTGCACCCAGACCTCGTTGCACACCTCTCTAAAATTGGGGCCAATCCCTCCCGAGCACTACCTCCTGTGGTAAGCGAGGGATTATTGCAACAGGGACCTCTCTCTCAATCCCTAACCCTTTCACCTGGACCTGGCAAACTGGATATGTGGACGCGGTTCCGTGCACACACCTGATCTTTACTGTGCCCGTGGGTGTACTGGGTGTCTCTTTATCTTGGGCCCTTATTTTACGCCACAAGCTCTTGGAAAGCATGGATTGATCAGAGCCTGAATCTAATAATGCCTTTGCTGATATACCCTGTACTGTGATGTCTAGTAGGAACCCTTCTCCAGCCTTGCTTGGCTCACTCAAGACTAAGGCTGTCTTCATTTTACAGTCCCTCTGTAAATGACGTTCACTACCACATTTGTAGCAAGCTCTCTTCACATACTTTCTTCTATCCGTGGGAACACATTCATCCTTCACATTCTTTCTTTCGCTGTCTGACACAGCACCTGACATTTTAGCAGAAGCAACGTTTTTATCTTTGGCTACGGCCTCTGCCGCTAAAAACCGCTCAGAGAGCGCTATAGCTTCCTCTTTTATATGTTCAAAGTTAAGGGTCTCTTTGGACCACGGTCCAAATGTGCGGGCTAACCCCAGTCCTGCAAAACCTGTATTGGCTGGGTCAGGTTCTGGCGTCTTCTTGGTCTCTTTCAACCCCGCCTTCAGTAACTCCACCAACGGTTTCTGCTGGGCCTCCAATCTGGCGGCAGCTCTTTCCTGGAGCTCCAAGGACAACTCCTTCTGGCGGTCAAATTGGGACGCCATCCACGTAAGGACTTCCTTTAACTCTGTGGTCATTTTGTACCTGTGAAAATGAAAAAAAGGAAAGGAAAAACACACCCAAGTGCGGCACAAACACCAGGTATTGTTTCCTGCTACTTGCTCCAACCGCCCCACCCAGTACCGGTATCCTTAACTACCCTTAGTTAAATACCCTGTACCTGGTACTGGTGGTGCGTCTCACTTAGCAGCAGCGTAGGGCCTCCGCAGGACCTCTGACTCTCCGGACCAGCCGAACTCTGTGGACTCTCTCCCAGTCTCAGCTGCTCATGCTTCCTCCGGCGTCCTCCTGTAGACCTCTGGATGCGCAGTGCAGTTCTCCTTTGCGCATGCGTGTTCAGCTCTGATCCGTAGCAACTACGCCACTCTGTCGCCACCTCCTGGCTGGGCGTATAGCCGGGCACCAGGAGAGTGTCGCCTTGTTGCCCTTCAGAGTAAGTTTCCCAATATGGCTGCCAGCAAGGATTGCTGGGAATTGTAGTCCACTTTATCTTTAATAGGCAAAGTAGTGTGAACACAAGTGGTTTAGGCGAAACAGAGAATATTTATTTGTTTTGGGGTTTTCCACCTCGCATTATAAGTAGCAGTGCTGAACATAAATAGGATTCTTCTCCAACACAAAGGAAATAAAGTTCACAACGTAATCACAGGTTGGTCACCATCAGCAATAATTAACTTCACAGGATTCGCTCACAAAGCTTAGGCTGCAAACCTTCTTTCAAATGAATCACAGGAACTGTTTTCCTCACAGCTTCCTTAGAACAAGCATAGCTTCCTAAAAGTGTCCAGTAAGTTTCCTCTGCTGTGTCTTTCACTCACAAACAGCTTCCTTACTATTAAACAAACATTCACTCAGCTGTGCCTGGATTTAGCACACTTCTAGCTCATTGGCCATACAAAAAGAACATTGAATTTCTCCAGGACTATTTTCATAATCCTCATAGCCACTTCCTATCTCCATTTCTTCCACGGAGTCATCACAACACTCTTCAGAGGGTACCTGACTGTAGAGCTTACTATTTTGTTTCAGCAATAAATCATTTAACTGTTCAAGCAGCACTTTCTTCTGCTCTATCTCTTCAGAGAGCATGGACTCAGGAAATGCAGACAAGCTACTCTCTCTACAGTTTGGCTGGCTAGTTGAATTGGTTTCTCTAACAGGAACTAACCCCTTCAACTCTTTCTGGTGCAGGGATTTAGGAACACCGACTTGCCTGAATCCTGGGCCTCTCAGCTGTTCCCCTCCTTCTTGCACATAGCCATGCTGCCTCTTCTCTGCAGAAGCTTGTATCCTCGGTAGCACTTTCCTTCTTTGCTGTATTGGCCTTGGACCTGCTTCAGCCAGATCCCACAGCTCACTGCTCTGAACTCCAGCAATTCCTGTCCTGCCGCTTCTCTCAGTTCTGCTGCTTCTTGTTCCTTCCCCTCTCCTTCTTCCTCTTATTCTTTCTCTTCTAACTGACTGTTCAAACACAGGAGTTTTAAACTGCTCTTTCCCAGGGGCCACGCCTTTCTCCCCGCACACGTGGGAGCTGCTAGGCTTCACTCTAGCCCTGACGTGCTGAAGTGGGCGGGGCTTGATGCTGGCTGTGCTCTGACTCAGAGGTTCTCGGTTGCTGGGGAAACCCTGAATGCTCTCATTTTTAAAGGACCAGGCTTCCCTTTTCTGCCATTTCCTTGCCTCTGAACTGCCTTCGTCATCACAATATGTATAATTAGTGGCACTCACAATCTGGATAGTGGCACTTAATATGCAATTTTTCAAAAAGGCTGATATTCAGATGCCAAGGTATTCCCTGTTATCTGAACAGTCCCTGGGGTCTGGCTGTCTATCGTAAATGGTCGTCTTTTGTCTGGCACAGTTCCCAACACTTGGAAGAAAATTATGTTAAGGCCCATACCAAAGGATCAGCAGGGCGACCTTAAAGACCTAAAAAACTATCGACCCCATCTCAGATCTGGCTTTTCTATTCAAGGTTACACAGCGGTTAGTATTTAGACAACTCTACGATCACATTGAACAGACGCATGCCCTGTATCCTCGACAGTCGGGCTTTTGCCACCAGCATAGCACAGAAACTGTCATGGCAGCTGTGCTAAATGAAATCCATAGGGCCTGGGATCAGGGAAAATAGCTATCCCCATTTCATTGGCCCTTTCAGCAGCTTTCGATCTAGTTGATCATGGACTGCTTCTACCATGACTTCATGATATAGGCCTCTGTGGGGCTGTACTTTTCTGGGTCCATTCTTTTCTTCATGAATGTTCACTCCAGGTTCAAGTACTCGATTCCCCCTCAATATCGCAGGGTCTCCTTTGTGGGGCGCCCCAGGGGTCCACTCTCTCCCCTGTGTTATTTAATATCTTTTGTAGTCCATTGGTTAACCTTATACAGAGTCTTGGGATCTCTGCTTTCATCTATGCAGATGATAGTTTACTGTTCCACTTAACTGATAAGCTCTCACCAGATGATTTCTGTCTAGCAAGTGTTGCTGAGTGGCAATATAGTCATTTGCTAAAACTTAATCCAAGCAAAACCGTGGTCTTGTAGTTTACAGACTCCATAAATAGTCCAGTTCTTGCCTCTGAAGGCATTCCCGTGACATTGCAAGCTATCCTCAAGTACCTTGGGATACTTCTGGACCCTAACTATCTCTCTCTCCAGAACTATCCCGAGTGATCAAATCCTCATATCTTCAGGAACAAGAAGGAATGTAGTCTTCACATATGGGTGATGCTGGTACCGACGGAGCCTGCGCGGGAACGCTGCTCAGTGTCCAATAGGAAAGCTTTTGGGAGCATTCCACTGTGCCTTCGTTGCTGCCTTCCCGCCTTTGCAACTCTCCATCCTCAGTTCTTCATTTTCTGTGGAGCCAGCAGGAAGCAAATCCTGTCACCGCAGAAAACCTTTTCTTTATTATTTTTTTTTGTCGTGTCTGCCTTCCCATCGACACCAGAACCAAACTTTTCATCTCTACCTCTTCTTTCTGTAAAAAAACCCCAAAAAACAAAAAAACTTTAATTCTTTCAGGCATTTCAACGCTGTTTCAGGTCTTAGGCCTTCCATCCAATCTACTGATGCAATGGAAAAACCAACCAGTGGTTTTAAAAAGCGTTCCAAGTGTGGTAGTACCATTTCTGCCACTGATACCCATGACTGGTGTCTTAAATGCCTCAACCCAGATCACCAGCCATATGAGTGTCCCCTATGCAAAAAGGTGGTAAAGAGAGGCCTACAGAATCGGGCTGCAAAGCTTGGCTGTCTGTTTGCCTCAGATGCAGTCTCGCTTGCTTCAGTGTCATCGAGAATATCGTCTTCTTCACATGGATCTCAGGTATCGAAACACAAATCTTCTTCCAAGACAGAGATCTACCCTTAGGAGGATGGCCTGTCTAAAAAATAGAGACGCCTCATGCATTGCCCTAGAGGTAGATGAACCAGCCAAACTATGCTGGCGGGAGGACCTCCCCTCCAAAGCCTCACAAGGGGTCCAGGATGCTCCCGATGCCTCCACCTCTTGAGAGCTCCTAGTGCCATGCTCTGGCATGGTAGCCCAAGCTTTCGGTACCGATACCCAGGCATCGGCAGGCTCGATGGATCAGCACATGCTAGCCATTGAGCGGAGTCTTGAGGATCTATTAGCGGCGTTCAGTACCGGTCAAGACATTACTGCTGGTATCATCACTACTGATACTGCCATCGGCATCAGGCTTTGTGCCCCTCGGCACTCTCCCACCCATGCTGGGCCTCGAGTCCATCCCCAGATCCAAGTTACCGACACAGCAGGTCTCTCGCACTGATACCAATCTCGATCAGTACTGGTCCTTACTGCTCTCGTCAATACTTTGAATCTACCGATTCCAATTCTTCGGATGATCAATCAATCAGTACCAGAGAGATGAGAAGTCTCCCCGAGGATCCCTCTCCGTCACCACAATGGCGCATGTCCCTCCCGATGTCTTTCCAGGAGTTTATCAAGGATATGGCAAGGGGCCTATCCATTACTCCTGCATTGGAGAAAGAACCCAGAGTAGAGGAGTTGGAAATTCTCCAATATCCTACAGCTCCTAAAGAAGCGACTATCTCTATTCACTGCATACTCCAGGACCTTATGTTCCGGATGTGGGAGATGCCTCTCACCATTTCTCCCCATACTCGATGACTCGATACCATGTTTCGAGTACCGGAAAGCCCTGGGTTCCAGAAGACGCAGCTTCCACACAACTTAATTGTAGTGGAATCGGCTATGCATCGCATTAAGAGTTCTAAGATGCACTCCTCCAATCTCCCGGGGAGGGAATCGAGAACCCTCGATGCTTTTGGCCGCCGGTGCTTTCAAGCCTCCATGCTTTCAGCCCACATAAGCTCATACATACTCTACATGGGTACATTCCTTAGAGAGGTGACTAGGGATCTGGAATTAATGTCTCCTCTTCTCCCAGATGACAAGAGGACAGACTACCTTACATTAGTCAAACATGCCCAAAATGTTTCCAAGTTTGTCAATAGGGTAACGTTTGACTGTTTTGAATGCATTAGCAGAACAACTTCTATCTGTATAGGTAGGTGTCCATAGGATTGCCTGGCTTCAGGCATCAGACCTTGAACAATGGGTTCAAGACAAGTTGGGTATTATTCCCTGTATTGGTGAGAACCTTTTTGGAAAAGATAGATAATAGGGGAAAGCCGACAGTCGCCCAAGAGCGCATGGTTCGGAAGAATTTATCCTTGAAGGATACTACAAAAAGCAGAGAGGTTCCAAAAAAGAGTAAAGTAGCCCAAATGCCCTCGAGTATGGAGCAGACAGAGCTTAAAGATCCCAAATTACCCATGTCTACCAATAGCCAAATTAATATGAATAAAATACAGTCTCTAAAATGCTTGTATGCAAATGCTAGAAGTCTACAAAACAAGATGGGAGAGTTAGAATATATAGCACTAAACGAGAGGTTAGATATGATTGGAATATCAGAGACATGGTGGAAGGAGGACAACCAGTGGGACACTGTGATACCTGGGTACAAACTATATCGTAATGATAGAGCTGATCAAATTGGTGGAGGGGTTGCGCTCTATGTTAGAGAGGGCATTGAGTCAGAAAGGATTAAAGTTTTGCAAGAAACAAAATTTGCTGTAGAATCTCTATGGATTGAAATTCCATGTAAAAAGGGGAAGGCGATGGCAGTGGGGGTGTACTATCGTCCGCCTGGCCAGAATGAACAAATGGATGATGAAATGCTCAAAGAAATCAAGGAAGCTAGCAAAAGTTACAGTGCAGTAATAATAATGGGTGATTTCAATTACCCCGGCATCGACTGGGTCAGTGTCACAACAGGACATGCTAGGGAGATAAAGTTCCTAGATGAAATAAATGACTGCTTCTTGGAGCAGCTGGTTCATGAACCGACCAGAGGGGAAGCAATATTAGACCTAGTCCTTAGTGGAACACCAGATGTAGTGCAAGAGATAAGGGTGTTGGGGCCACTTGGCAATAGTGATCATAGCATGATCACCTTTGATTTAATTAGTGGAGGAGGGATAGTAAGGAAATCCACAGTACTACCCTTTAACTTTCGAAAGGGAGACTATGATAAAATGAGGAAAACAGTTAAGAAAAAACTAAAAGGAGCAGTTGCAAAGGTTAAAGACGTACATCAAGCTTGGGTGTTGTTGAAAAATACTATCTTGGAAGCCCAGACCAGCTGTATTCCACGCTTTAAGAAAAGTGGAAGGAAGTCCAAAAAACTGCCAGCATGGTTTAAAGGTGAGGTCAGAGAGGCTGTTGCTGCCAAAAAAGCCTCTTTCAGGAAATGGAAAAAAGAGCCAAACGATGAAACCTGGAAACAGCACAAGCACTGGCAAGTCAAATGCAAGGCATTGATAAGGCAGGCAAAGAGAGGATTTGAGAAGAAGCTTGCTGCGGAAGCAAAAACGTGAAATAAAGACCTTTTCAAGTACATTTGTAGCAAAAAACCTGTGAGAGTCAGTTGGTCCATTAGATGATAAGGGGTTAAAGGAACACTAAGAGGCGACAAGGCGATAGCGGAGAGACTGAATGAATTCTTTGCTTCGGTCTTTACTGAGGAAGATGTAGGGATGTTACCCATGACTGAAGTGGTATTTAAAGGTGTGGAAGAATTGAAGGAAATATCGATACATCGGGAAGATGTCTTACAACTATTAGATCAACTGAAGAGTAGCAAATCACCTGGGCCGGATGGTATACATCCAAGGGTGTTGAAAGAACTGAAATTTGAGATTGCAGACCTGCTATCAGTAATCTGTGAACTATCATTAAAATCATCTCTAATACCTGAGGATTGGAGGATCGCCAATGTAACACCAATTTTTAAAAAGGGTTCGAGGGGTGATCCGGGAAACTACAGACCGGTGAGCCTGACATCAGTACCGGGAAAAATGGTAGAAACCATCATAAAGAATAAAATTACTCAGCATGTAGATAGTCACGACCTAATGGGAGACAGCCAACATGGCTTTAGACAAGGAAGATCTTGTCTTACTAATCTGTTATGTTTTTTTGAAGGAGTGAATAAACAGGTGGACAAAGGTGAGTCGGTTGATATTGTGTATCTGGACTTTCAGAAAGCCTTTGACAAGGTCCCTCATGAGAGACTTTTGGCAAAACTAAAGAGTCATGGGATAGGAGGCAGTGTACTATTGTGGATCAGGAACTGGTTAAAAGATAGAAAGCAGAGGGTAGGGCTAAATGTCCAATTTTCCCAATGGAGAAAGGTGAATAGTGGTGTACCCCAGGGATCTGTGCTGGGTCCGCTGCTTTTTGACATATTCATAAATGACCTGGAAAGTGGAATAACGAGTGAGGTTATCAAATTTGCAGATGACACAAAACTATTTAAAGTTGTTAAAACCCAGGAGGATTGTGGAAAATTGCAAGAGGATCTTGATAAATTGGAAGACTGGGCATCAAAATGGCAGATGAAATTTAATGTGGAGAAGTGTAAGGTTATGCACCTAGGGAAGAACAACCCAAACTATGGTTACACGATGCAAGGTTCCACATTAGGAACCACCACCCAGGAAAAAGATTTAGGCGTCATTGTGGATACCATGTTAAAACCCTCGGCCCAGTGTGCAGCGGCGGCCAAGAGAGCAAATAGAATGCTAGGTATGATAAGGAAAGGAATGGAAAATAAAACAAAAGATATTATAATGCCTCTATATCGTTCCATGGTGAGACCACACCTTGAATATTGTGTGCAATTCTGGTCGCCGTATCTTTAAAAGGATATAGCGATTTTAGAAAAGGTTCAGAGAAGAGCCACCAAAATGGTAAAGGGGATGGAAGGCTACTCCTATGAAGAAAGGCTAAAAAGGTTGGGGCTCTTTAACCTGGAAAAGAGACGGCTGAGGGGAGATATGATAGAAGTCTATAAATTAATGAACGGAGTGGAACGGGTAAACGTAGATCGATTGTTTACCTTATCAGAATATAGAAAGACTAGGGGACATGCAATGAAGCTACAGGGTAAACTATTTAAGACTAATAAAAGAAAATATTTTTTCACTCAACATGTAATCAAACTCTGGAATTTGTTACCGGAGGATGTAGTAAAGGCTGTTAGTGTAGCTGGGTTTAAAAAAGGTTTGGACAAGTTCCTGGAGGAAAGGTCCATAAACCATTATTAAGAAGGGACCCAGGATATCAATGCTTGAACCAATACAAGCATTGTGGAACCTGTGTCCCTTGGGGAAACTGCTAGGTACGTATGACCTAGATTGGCCACTGTTGGAAACAGAATACTGGGCTTGATGGACCTTGGTCTGACCCAGTATGGCATATCTTATGTTCTTATGTAAGATAAGGCTTCTCAATTAGAGTTTGAAAATACCACCCTCAATAGACTTTCAAAAGCTACTGCCTAGCCTGCCAAGAAAAAAACCAGCTGCTATGGTAAGAAGAAGAAATTCTACTCTTCTTACCCCTCAACCTCTCAATACCAACCTCAGGGTACTCGGAGGAAGCAACAGCCTCCCAAGCAGCAGAAGAAACCACAGCCTCCTAAACCCCAACCAGCAGCGCAGACCAAATCTACGCCTGGTTTTTGACTTCTTCCTAGAGAACATTGCCACCCTCCCTCTGGAGAACCCCCACCATCTCCACATAGCAGGCAGGCTTTGCCATTATACCCACAGGTGGCATCTCATAATCTCAGAGCAGTGGACACTAACCATAGTGCGAGAGGGGGGTATAAGCTTCATCTACAAAGCATACCCCCCACCACTCTAGTGGGGGAATATCATTCTCAACCCCCACTCACTGCTCTCCTCCAGCAGAAGATCATCTCTCTTCTGTCAGAGTATGCCATAGAAGAGGTTCGAACATCCCAGAAGGGGATGGGGTTCTATTCTCCGTACTTTCTCATTCCAAAGAACGGAAGATACAGACTCATCTTAGATCTCAGAAACCTCAACAAGTTTCTAGTTCGAGAAAAATTCAAGATGATCTCACTAGGAACCCTTCTACCTTATCTGCAGAGTCAGGACTTGCTCTGTTCTCTAGATCTCAAAGAAGCGTATACCCATATCCTCATTCATCCAGAACACAGGAGGTATCTATACTTCAATTTTCCAGGGAAATCACTGTCAATACAGAGTCCTTCCCTTCGGACTTGCCTCTGCCCCAAGAGTCTTCACAAAGTGTATGCGATCATTGCTGCATATCTAAGGACTCTCAGAATATTGTCTTCCCTTACTTAGACGATTGGCTAATAAGGGCAGCCACTTCTCAGGAAATTCACCTATCCTACTTTCGTACAATTCAAGTACTACAGGATCTAGGATTTATGATAAATCTTCCAAAATCCCATCTAGTTCCTACTCAAACCCTAGACTTCATAGGGGCTGTTCTAGACACTCGACGGTTAAGGACATTTCATCCCCAGGACCGATGTACCTGCCTAGTACAGCTAGCATTGCAAATAAGGCTCAAAGACAATCTCTCGGCCAGAGAAATACTGCAACTGTTAGGCCATGTGGCCTCTACCATTCATGTAGTGCCTTATGCTCGTCTGCACATGTAGACAACTCAATGGACTCGTCCCTCCCAGTGGAAACAGGCCTCTGGGACCCTCAAAGACAAGATCAAGGTCACAGACATTCTCATGAACTCCCTGTTCTGGTAGTCTACTCCAGGAAATCTCCTCATAGGGTCACCTCTTCAGATGCCTCCACATCAAAGCATCCTGACAACAGATGCCTCCAAACTGGGTTGGGGAACCCACTTGGACTCTCTCTCCATTCAGGGCCTCTGGACAAAGTAGGAGTCACAGTTCCAAATAAATTTGCTGGAGCTTTGTGCTATCTTCAGTGTCCTCAAAGTGTTTCAACAACAACTGCAGAGCCACAGAGTTCTTGTCCAGATGGACAATCAGGTAGCCATGTTCTACATGAACAAGCAGGGGAGGGTGGGCTCTTGGGCCCTCTGCAAGGAGGCTCTCCATCTTTGGTCCTTTGTCATTGCTCATCAGATGCATCTTCAAGCAGTATATCTGCCAGGATGCCAAAATGTCTTAGCAGACAGATTGAGTCATATCCTCCTTCCACACGAGTGGTCTCTCCATCAAGAGACAATCTCTCACATCTTTCAGACCTGGGGAACACCGGAGATAGACCTTTTTGCCACTCCACAGAATACCAAACTACCTCGCTTTTTGCACCAGAACCCCAGTGTCCAGCCTCCAGCAGGTCAATGATTTCCACCTTCACTGGGGTCAAGATTTCCTGTATGCCTTTCCTCCCATACCTCTGATTCCCAAAACCCTTTTCAAGCTTCAAGCAGACAGGGGCCACATGATCCTCATAGCCTCATGCTCAGTACGTCAACCATGGTTTCCTCTCCTGCTACGTCTGTCACAGACTCACCTTCTCAGTCTTGGATCAGCTTCCAACCTTCTCTCACAGGAGGAAGGGACACTACTCCATCCCATCCCGCAGTCTCCCCATCTCATGACTTGGCTGCTGAAAGCATAGTCATGCAAGGTCTCAACCTTCCTTAGGAAGTAAAGGACATCTTACTAGCCTCCAGGAAACCATCTACCAAATGTTCCTATGACTTTAAGTGGCGTAGGTACTCCACTTGGTGTACCCAAAGGGATCTTAACTCCTTCTCAGCTCTGGTGGAGGTTCTCCTTCAGTATCTCCTCCATCTTTCATCCTCTGGTCTCAAGACGAACTCGGTGAGGGTTCACGTCAGTGCAATTGCTGCTACTCAGCATCCCTTGGATGGGCAGCCTATCTCTTTACAACCGCTTGTGACATGTTTCATGAGAGGGCTCTTATTAACCAAGCCCCCCCATCAGACCACCACCGGTGGCATGGGATCTTATGTCATATTAGGTCATCTCCTTAAGCCGCCCCTTGAACCTTTAGCCACAACCTCACTAAAGTTTCTCTCTTGGAAGGTCATCTTCCTTGTTGCACTCACTTCAGCTAGATGCATCAATGAGCTCCAAACGTTGGTGGCTGACCCGCTTTATACCCGCTTCCACCATGATAAGGTGGTCCTTAGGACTAATCCTCATTTCATGCCCAAGGTAGTGTCTCCTTTCCATTTGAATCAGTCAGTCTACCTACCTGTCTTCTTCCCTAGACCTCATTCCTCTAGGGCAGAGGCAACCCTCCATACTCTTGATTGCAATCATGCCTTGGCATTCTATCTTCAAAAGACAGCCGAACACCATAAGAGCTCTCAGTTATTCATCTCCTTTGATCCCAGTCACTTGGGGATGCCAGTATCCAAATGTACCCTATCTAAATGGATAGCAGATTCAATCTCATTTGCTTATGCTAAAACAGGACTATCCCTTGAAGGTCATGTCACTACCCACAATGTTCGTGCCATGGCTGCCTCGACAGCAAACCTACATTCTGTAGTCATTGACGAAATCTGCAAAGCAGCCACCTGGTCTTCGGTGCATACCTTTGCTGCACATTACTGTCTTGATAAGGACTCCCACCAGGATGCCATGTTTGGTCAGGCTGTACTCCAACACCTCTTTCAGACTTAGGTCAACTCCTACCCTCCGTCCTGGAACTTTCGATGCTAGATGTCCATTAAGGATCCATGCCCTCTTGAGGCCTGCTCTGAGGCAAATCTACTGATTCTGGGAACCTTTCTCTGGCATCTGGGAGCTAGGGAGTCCCATATGTGAAGACTACATTCCTTCTTGTTCCTGGAGATAGCGTAGTTACTCACCTGTAACAGGTGATCTCCGGGAACAGCAGGAATTTAGTCTTCACAACACACCCTCCTCCCCTAGGAGTTGTAGGGTTTCTCTCTCTCTCTCTCTCTCTCTCTCTCTCTCTCTCTCTCTCTCTCTCTCTCTCTCTCTCTCTATATATATATATATATATATATATATATATATATATATATATATATATATATATATATTCTCTCTTTTTATCTCAGCTACAAACTCAACTGAGGAGGGAGAGTCACAAAGGCAGGAAGGCAGCAACACAGGCACAGTGGGATGCTTCCAAAGGCTTTCCTATTGGATGCTGGCGAGCATTCCCGCACAGGCTCCATCGGTACCGATGTCACCCATATGTGAAGACTAAATTCCTGCTGTTCCCGGAGATCACCTGTTACAGGTGAGTAACTACGTTTTATTGCTCTCTAACGCTTCAGGACTATACAGCATCTTCATTGACACATCAGCCCAAATAGCAGTGGTGCTCCATACTGTTATGTCATTGTTGGACGATTGTAATATTGTATACTTAGGTCTTCCACTATACCAATTTAAACGGCTGCAGGCTGTATACGTATCCTCGCCTATGTGTATCGGTTTGACTACGTTATGCTGTTACTCATATAGTATCATTGGTTCCCTATCTCTTCATGAGTTCAGTTTAAGGCACTAATTTTCACCTTTAAAGCCATTCATGACATGGCTTCAGAATACCTCTCCACTTTGGTCACTCTTAATGCTTCTGCTAGGGCCCTTCGGTCCCTCCATGGTTTTTGGCTACACATCCCAACCCCCTCCACTATTAAATTTGAGGTTACTCAAAGATCCGCCTTCTCTGCCATGACCCTGGCCTTGTGGAACAGCTTACCTGCTTTTTTAAGGACTGAACTCAATCTGAAGAGCTTTGAAAAAGCTCTGAAAACTCATCTTTTTGAGTTGGTCTTCGGGGTATCTTTGGTGCCTCCGTGAGTCACCTTTGGTTTGTCAGTTGCTACAGTCTCTCCTGCCCTATGCCCCTTATGATACTTAATCTTTTGGTTGTGTGTCTATCCTGCTTCTGTATCTTTCTTGTCACTAGATTGGCATTCCTTTCTTATTTTGTGTTTTTTATTGTAAACCGAATAGGTGGATTCAGATATGCAGTATATCAAATAAAGAGAAACAAATAATATCTGTGGGATATTCAGCGACAGTATCTGGATAGTAGTTGCCACTAAATGGTTATGGTTATGGTTATTCTTTATCTAATATACCTCAATACTGTATACAAGCTGTGCAGTTTACAATTTAAAATATCTGAGCTGTGCGGTACTAATCAGTTAAGTGCTGGCCTTTATTCGGCTAGCCCAATATTCAGCCTGGACTTCTATGGATAGCAACTTAGGACAACTTTTAGGCAGCCCAAGTTTCCTGCACAAGTCCCAGCTGAATCTCGGGCTAACCTCTTTCATGTTTACCCCTAGTGACAGTGGCTATAAGTACCTGACGCTTATATAATTTTTCCATATTTTTCACTTTACTTCCAACAGTACTGGCAGAATGCACTATTCTTAGTCTAAATGGACAACAGTGGAAAGATTTCAAAAATTTTGTTAGATGCTAAAGGGGTTTACCAGATAAGTGCCAGCACTTATCTGGTTAGTGCCAACATGCCTTGGCTCTGCCACAATGATAGTGCCGGGGCGGTCTGTGGGGATATTCAGCAGCATTTTCTGGATAGTACCACAGAATACTGTGGTCAGCACTCTTAGCTGGCCGGTCAACTGTTGGCCAACCAACTAAGGATTCTGAATATTGACTTCTTAAATGCCACAACCGGCATTTAAAAATACTCTGACCATGGGCCCAAGGGTTTCTGCAGCCCTAAGTAGAAGCCCCGGCCATGCTGCTCCCCCATGTACTGAGCTGCACCGCCCTCCCCTGCCAGTGTTGAGCCGTGCCCCCTCCCTCCTGTGCTGAACTGTGCCATGCCGCGCCACCACCCCACGCTGCCATTTGTTCCGGTGGCAGGGTCGGGGGGGATTACACCCCCCCCCCGACACAACTGTGGGGTGTGAGAAGCAGCAGGACATGTATGCCAAAGCACATAGCCTGCCGCGGGCCACTGCTGCCAAGGTTAGTCGTCCCCCTCCCAATCCCACCGCTGGAATCAGCGGCAGTGGGGGGGGGGAGGGGGAGTGGCGCAGCTCAGTGTTGAAAGGGGGTGGCAAGCCATGTGTGCCAAAGCATAGGGCTTGCCGCCCACAGAGGTCTGGTACCCTAGGCGGCCACCTAGCCCACCTAGTGGACAGGTCAGCCCTGGGGTGTTTGTATATTGACCTGCTAGTTCTTTAGGAAGCTATTTCCTGCCATCAATAGGTATGTTGCTGCAGTGTTTATTTGATATATCTGCTAGAGGAAAAGGGGAGGCCCAGATCATTAATCTCTGATGGCAAATGCATGGAAAAAAATAGAAAAGACTTAGCAGGAGAGAAACATAGCTCTCCATTATCTCCAGTTCATTAGGGACCTTTCTCCCCATCTCCTCTCTCTCACCTTAGTGAGATTTTTTGTGTGGCTTTGCCAGTACAAAATGCAAAACTACAAATCCCATAATGCTTGATGTTAGGAGTTGGGAAAAGCAGGGATGACTCTAGGAGCTCCTGAAAGATTGGAATTAGTTGTGAAGTTTGCAGGAAATTATCAGGAAAAAGTCTGCAAAACGAACATGATACTACTTCCCATATTCTACCTTTGTGTATTTCTCTGTAGGCTTCTGTTTCATTAATATATTGAATAGATGTAACTGTGCTTTAATTTCTCTGCCTGCCTTTCTGCCATAATATTATTTTTCATGTGTTCATTTTTGTCATCTTATGCCACATTTCAAGTTCTGCAGCCTCCTCAAACGCTCTGAAAATCGTGCAAACAGCAATAAAGCTATTTACTGCAAAACTGACTGCAGAGCGCAATTAGCACTTCATTAATATGCAAATTTGGTCCACTACAAATTCCTCCATGCATGAGGCTTAAATATGCGAGACCGACTTGCTATGTTACCATCCCAGCTGCTTTTATTTACTTTGAAATTGAGGAATCTGGGTAATGGCATTGTTGACAAGAACATGGAAATATGTTGAAAGAGCAGCATAGATTTCCATTTTATCTACAGACAAGCAAATACCATATCACCAAATTGGGAGAAATTATATTTGATTACCAATTTTGTGATAAAATAGAAAACACACCAGTCTCTGCATGCTTAAAGTATGAAGCTATCCTGAGGCTTAATTTAAAGTTTTCCCTAAAGATCACTGTCTTCCTGAAAGCTTGTTTATTCAGAGGTAGCTATCTCCTGAAACAGTATGAATTATGCGTTGTCAGTAAAGATAATATTAGAAAGTTGTATCAGTTGTTTGTTCCATCCGGAGGGAATATATGAGCTTGGGAATTAGAAAGCAGGAGCCTTGGAAATGGCTTACATCACTGCCTTCTGTTAATTATATAAAAAGCCTTTTCAAGACTAAATACAGGCTTACTTTGCTGTTAGCCCCCAGAGACTTTGGCAGCACCATGAAAACTCTGAAGCACATAGGAGACACAGCTATCATTTACACATATAAAACTATATTTAAAGACCCATAATTAAAAACTGTCAGCAATACCTATCTACTAATAAAATGATTGAAAAAGCCAATTCATAAAACTGTGTAATTTGTTTATTCAAGGCAAGGAAAAGGAACAAATATTTTTTTATATCAGTTGAGTTTCAGTCTGAATTTAATGAGCTGATTGCCTATTAATATTAGCACATTTTCTTGCTTGTAAATGATTAAAACAGAGAAAACATGCATTCATTATGAAAACAAGTGTAAAAACAAGAGCACAGGCATCAGTTTAGTGATCAATCCTGACCTTCCCCATTCAAAATTAAGAGCCCTTTTTACTAAAGCCCGTTAACCGGTTAACATGCCCTTTAATGTGTGGCAACTGGCAGTCAGGAACGTTAATGTGTGAGCATGCCTGCCACTGCACGCTAAAATGCATAGTAATTGGTGATTACAGGAGGAAGCAGAGAGTGGGGATGGTGAGCAAATTATAGCTAGCACCAGAGCGACTGCCGCATGCTCAGTGGCAATGCAGTTCTTAACGTGGGTTCACCTAACAACTCCTTTATGTAACGACTAAGCTGTGTAATGACAATAAGGCACATTAAAAGGCAATAAACAGGCATTAAAAACTATAATGCACAGAAAACCGGTCAAGCATCTGTTAAAAAATAATGGGGTCGATATTCAGCAATGGCAATTGGCACTCCTACAGTGTCTAGCCACCGGCACTGAACTTTAAACCAGGATATCCAGGCTCTGTCATTGAATATCCAACTTCTCTGAATAGCTGCAAAGTCTTGAAGGACTAGAACAGGGGACTGTTACTTCTGGAGAGAGATCTGCAATTGTGAGTATATACTTCTGGGAATTTTCTGAAGGGAATTCTTTCTATTAAAGCTATTTAATCTGTGAACCCACTATTTTTTGTTCAATCAGTCAGGGCCTAGTAGCAGCAGTTTAAGTTTAAATTTAAAACACAGAAGAGAACTTTCTGGTTACATTTCATACCCAGCAGAGAGCTTGTAGTTTAAATTTAATAGTCACTCAAATTTAATAGTCACTCAGGGCCTAGCATCAGCAAAGTACTTTTAGTTTCAATTTAAAACACAGAAGAGAGCTTTCTGGTTAAATTTTAGAACCCAGCAGAGAGCTTGTAGTTTAAATTCCATAATAAGTTAGAGCCTAGCAGCAGCAAAGAGCTATAATTTAAATCAAATAAGAATATAGCTTACCTCAGCAGCACAGGACAGGGTACTGTGTAGCAGCCCACTTTTAATAAGTGTTATTTCCCTCCCTCCCACCCCACACCCACCCACCCACCCCTGGGATAATCGTAGCTTTATAGGTACTTACACATCTTAAAAGACAGGAGTTGCTCTCCGGTGAAGCTCGTTATCCAAATCAGTCATACACTAAGGACCTGAGATTAATTAAGCTTCAGGTGAACAAGTTATATATAACGTATTAGGTACAGTTTTATTGGTATAAATATCCATATCAACCCTTAGTAAGTAAAGAACTTAAAGATCTAAACAAAAGCTTAAAACTAAGATGCAGAAAGCTGTCCAGCAGCGAGATGGGGGCTTTCCAGTCTTTTTCATTGAGTGTCACATGTATGATTTTTCTCCCAGTTGGTGAGAGGTCTTACGTGTGCACTAGGTGCAAGGAGCTCTTTGCTCTCAGGGAACGAGTTCCTTCTCTAGAGGCTAGAGTAGCAGACTTGGAAAACATAAGAAAGACAGAGAGGTACATAGACGAGACCTACAGGGATATAGTCCTGAAGTCCCACCTCCAGTCTGGCAGCATCCCTGTTGCCATGGAGGAGAGAGGTCACGTGACAGGAGAGCATCACCCTGGTGTGGCAGGAAGTGATCCTGTAACTAGGACCTGTCCTCCAGGTGATGTAAAACCCTCTCGCACTGAGGAAGTTTCTCCAGGGCCATGTGCCCATGAGGGAAGGGGTAGGACAGCCATTATAGTTGGTGATTCGATCATTAGGCATGTAGATAGCTGGGTGGCTGGTGGACGTGAGGATCGCCTGGTAACATGCCTGCCTGGTGCGAAGGTAGCGGACCTGACGCGCCACCTAGATAAGGTCTTAGATAGTACTGGGGAGGAGTCTGCTGTCTTGGTACATGTCGGTACCAATGACATAGGAAAATGTGGTAGGGAGGTTCTGGAGGCTAAATTTAGGCTTTTAGGTAGGAAGTTGAAATCCAGAACTTCCAGGGTAGCGTTCTCCGAAATGCTTCCCGTTCCACGTGCAGGACCCAAAAGGCAGGCAGAGCTCTGGGGTCTCAATGCGTGGATGAGACAATGGTGCAGAGATGAGGAGTTTGGATTTGTTAGGAACTGGGGTACATTCTGGGGAAAGGAGGGGCTCTTCCGAAGGAATGGGCTTCACCTTAAACGGGATGGAACCAGGCTGCTGGCATTAACCTTTAAAAAGAAGATAGAGCAGCTTATAAACTAGATAATAGGGGAAAGCCAACAGTCGCCCAAGAGCGGATGGTTCGGAAGAATGTATCCTTGAAGGATACTACCAAAAGCAGAGAGGTTCCAAAAAAGAGTAAAGTAGCCCAAATGCCCTCGAGTATGGAGCAGACAGAGCTTAAAGATCCCAAATTACCCATGTCTACCAATAGCCAAATTAATATGAATAAAAAACAGTCTCTAAAATGCTTGTATGCAAATGCTAGAAGTCTAAAAAATAAGATGGGAGAGTTAGAATATATAGCACTAAATGAGAGGTTAGATATGATTGGAATATCAGAGACAGGGTGGAAGGAGGACAACCAGTGGGACACTGTGATACCTGGGTACAAACTATATCGTAATGATAGAGCTGATCAAATTGGTGGAGGGGTTGCGCTCTATGTTAGAGAGGGCATTGACTCAGAAAGGATTAAAGTTTTGCAGGAAACAAAATTTCCTGTAGAATCTCTATGTATTGAAATTCCATGTAAAAATGGGAAGGCAATGGCAGTGGGGGTGTACTATCGACTGCCTGGCCAGAATGAACAAATGGATGATGAAATGCTCAAAGAAATCAAGGAAGCTAACAAAAGTTACAGCTCGGTAATAATAATGGGTGATTTCAGTTACCCCGGTATCGACTGGGTCAGTGTCACGGCAGGACATGCTAGGGAGATAAAGTTCTTAGATGACATAAATGACTGCTTCTTGGAGCAGCTGGTTCATGAACCGACCAGAGGGGAAGCCATATTAGACCTAGTCCTTAGTGGAACACCAGATCTAGTGCAAGAGATAAGGGTGTTGGGGCCACTTGGCAATAGTGATCATAGCATGATCGCCTTTGATTTAATTAGTGGAGGAGGGACAGTAAGGAAATCCACAGTACTACCTTTTAACTTTCGAAAGGGAGACTATGATAAAATGAGGAAAATAGTTAAGAAAAAACTAAAAGGAGCAGTTGCAAAGGTTAAAGACTTACATCAAGCTTGGGTGTTGTTGAAAAATACTATCTTGGAAGCCCAGACCAGCTGTATTCCACGCTTTAAGAAAAGTGGAAGGAAGTCCAAAAAACTGACAGCATGGTTTAAAGGTGAGGTCAGAGAGGCTGTTGTTTGCCAAAAAAGCATCTTTCAGGAAATGGAAAAAAAAGCCAAACGACGAAACCTGGAAAAAGCACAAGCACTGTCAGGTCAAATGCAAGGCATTGATAAAGAAGGCAAAGGGATAATTTGAGAAGAAGCTTGCTGCGGAAGCAAAAACGCAGAATAAAGATTTTTCTCCAGGACCAAGCAGGAAGTCAGTCCTCATATATGGGTGACATCGACGTCGATGAAGCCCTTGCAGAGCATTTCCCCAGCTTTCTATGAAAGCCTTTGGGAATGCAGGCACGCATGTGCGGTTCCCTTCCCGCCTAAAGGTGCCATCTTGCTCAGTCTCTCATTTTCCGTGAAGCCCACCGGACGTGTGTCCTAGTCATCCCGGAAAATTGTTTGATTTTTTGCGATTCTTCGCTATTTTTCTTCTCCGGTTCGACGCCGGTTCCCCTCCCGCCGGGTTCGGTACACCGGTATCGAGCCCGATCTTCTTTTTTTGGTTTTTACCCTTAGTGGCTGGCGTTCGCGCCCTTTTTTCTTTTTCCCTGGAAGGCCGGTCCTTTGACCTCATGGGGACTCTTTTTTCCCCGATGGCTTCCAGCGGTTTTAAGAAGTGTGATCGGTGCAAGAAACTGATGTCTCTCACCGACACACACGACTGCTGCCTTCGGTGCCTCGGTCCTGATCACAACCCTAAGACGTGTGGACCATGTGGGAAAATGTCTTCCAAGGTACTGTGAAGTCATCAGCACCAAAAGGAAAGGCTTTTTTCTGACTCGGCCTCCGGCCGGGCCCAGACCTTGTCTGAGGCCTCGACATCTCGGGAGTCGGATCCCGAGCACCGTCGTGGCTCCTCGGACAGGGGGTCCCCCGACCGGGAACGCAAGAGGAAGAAGCAGCTCGTGAGGGCGTTGTCAGAAGAGGTCCCTGGCTCCTCGAGAGCTAGGTCTCAGACCCCCGACCGTCGCTCCGGGCCTGTGGAAGAAGAGAAGCCTTCCAAAGTCCCTCGCCTGGAGCCGGAGTCTGCTGGACATGTGAGCCCTGCAGTCCTCGTGGACTCTCCTCCCAGGGAGCCGACATCGGGCCCAGCGCCGCTGGGGCCCGAGTCGGGAGCTGCTGAGTCTCCTGAGCTGGGTCTCAGGTTGACAGCCTTGGAGAGCAGACTGTCTGCCTTCATGGAACAGCAGGGGGCACTGATGGCCAGCCTGTCTGGCGCATCTGCCCCGACCACCGGGACATCGACATCGAAGTCGACCCCGGAGACCGAGCCGATACTCGAGGCCATGAAGGCTCGAGGTCAACCTCAGTCGCGGTCTCCCTTGACCTCCCGTTCGGGACCGAGGGTATCGACGCCGGTGCCTTCGGCGTCGGGGCGGGTGCTCGCAGGCCCCGCAAGGTCGGACCCCGATTCCTCATCGGACGAGTCCACATGGGAGACGGAGGACGAGGAGTCCCCCGACACTTTCAAGACTTGGTGCGTCCCATCAGACTCACCGCAGTCTGAACCCCGGAGTAGATCCTCTCCGGAGGATACCCGGTTCTCGGAGTTTGTTCGGGATATGGCCACTGCGTTGGCTATCCCTGCGGACCCCGAGGAGGAGCCTCGAGCCGAGGAGCTCAAGGCCCTGCAGTACGACTCTCCTCCGAAGGAGGCCTTTACTGTCCCGGTTCCTCCGATGCTGGAACGGCTCCTCTTCCGGATGTGGGAGGCACAGGCCTCGGCACCGGTTTTAAGCAAGCGGGTCGATTCAATCTATCGACTCCGGAAGAGTCCTGGCTTTCAGAAGGCGCAGCTACCACACCATTCCATCGTGGTGGAATCGGCCATGCATCGCCTGAAAAGTCAGAAGATGCACTCCGCGGTGCCCCCTGGCAGGGAGGCCCGAAACCTTGATGGTTTTGGTAGAAAGTGCTTCCAGGGCTCGATGCTTGCTTGCCGTGTCCAGTCTTACCAGCTGTACATGGGCATGTACTTGCGAGACCTGGCCAAGGAGCTGGCCGGGTTCTCTGCTGGTCTCTCCGGGGAACCCTTGCAGAGGTTCTTGTCCTTGGGGATCCGGGAATGCTCCAAGTTTATGTCCCACGCTGCCTACGTTGGCTTCGAGGCTTCGGCCCGTGTTGCGGCAGCCGGCATCGCTGCTCGACGCCAGGCATGGCTGCAGTCATCGGACCTCGAGCCATGGGTTCAGGACAAGTTGGTCGATGTCCCTTGCCGAGGTGAGAACCTTTTTGGCAAGCCCATGACCGAGAAGGCCGCACAGCTCGAAACCGAGCACCTCACAAGGACAAGGCTGTCTAGAAAGACTTCTGCCCCTTCTCACAAGAAGAAAGGCTCGGGTAAAAAGTCCTTTTACCCGAGGAAGGGCACTGCCTACAAACAGTACCCACAATATCAGGCTGCCCAAGCTGCCCCTCAGGGTCAGCAAGCCAAGGGGCAGGGTAATGGGCCCCGTAGGCAGAGGATCCCCAAGCCTCCGGCCCCTGCTCCCACTCAGCAGGGTGGGGGGTTTTGACTCTTTAGGCATAGCCTCTCCGTCCCTGCTCTCCCAACGCTGCACAGGAGGTCGCCTCGCTCTGTTTGCCCACCAGTTGCCACTAATCACTGGAGACAGTTGGGTGTTAAGTATAGTCCACAGGGGCTATGCACTATACTTCCAACAACTGCCTCTTCCATACTTTCCAGGGGATCCTCCAAGACCTCCCCTGCACACAGTTCTTGTCCTTCAGGAGCTACAAGGTCTGTTGGTGGACAGGGCAGTGGAGCCTGTGCCTCCCCACTTGCAAGGTCGAGGGTTCTACTCCAGGTATTTCCTGGTACCCAAAAGAACCAGTGGCCTTCGACCTATTCTAGATCTCCGAAACCTCAACAAGTTCTTGGAGAAGGAAAAGTTCAAGATGCTTACTCTTGGAACTCTTCTGCCCTACCTCCAGCAGGGAGATTGGCTATGCTCCTTAGATCTAAAGGATGCGTATACTCACATCCTCATTCATCCAGACCACAGAAAGTACCTCAGGTTCATTGTGGAAGGAAACCATTATCAGTACAGAGTACTGCCTTTTGGCCTCACCTCCGCTCCCAGGGTCTTTACCAAGTGTCTGGCAGTGGTGGCGGCCTACCTGCAAAATCAGGGAGTCTTTGTCTTCCCATATCTGGACGACTGGCTCATAAGAGGTCAGACGTGCCAGGAGGCCTGACAAGCTACTCTCAGAACTATTGCTCTTCTTCAAAGCTTGGGGTTCGTCATAAACTTCGCAAAGTCCACTTTGCTCCCCTCCCAGAACTTGGAGTTCATAGGGGCGAGGTTGGACACTCTGCTTGCAAAGGCATTCTTGCCAGAAGACAGAGCCCAAAGACTGATCAACTTAGCAAACCAGTTTCTCAGCAGGTCACTGGTCTCCGCCAGACTCTGCCTGAGGCTTCTAGGCCACATGGCCTCAACAGTACATGTCACCCCCAATGCCAGGCTCCATATGAGGCCTGCACAGTGGTGCCTTCGGACTCAGTGGTCACAGGCCACAGGCAGCCTCAGAGACAGGATAAGGGTGTCCAGACAATTTTTGAATTCCCTCAACTGGTGGCTGCACCCACCCAATCTGCTACAAGGGGTACCTTTTCAGAGTCCTGGGTTCACAGTGGTGTTGACCACGGATGCCTCCCTGCAAGGCTGGGGGGCTCATTGTCTAGGCAAGTGCACCCAGGATCTGTGGTCTCCCTGGGAAGCCGCACAGCAAATCAATCTCCTGGAACTCAGGGCTATTCGGTTAGCCCTCATGGCCTTTTCTCAAACCCTGGCTCATCAGTCTATCCTAGTTCAAACAGACAACCAGGTAGCCATGTTTTATGTGAACGAGCAGGGCGGAACTGGGTCCAGGCTCCTTTGTCAGGAGGCGCAGGACCTTTGCTTGTTTGCTCTCAGACACAACATGCTCCTCAAGGCATGTATCTACCTGGCCAGGAGAACTACCTGGTGGACAGGTTGAGCAGGATTCTGCAGCCCCACGAGTGGCAGCTCTATCCTTTGGTAGTTCAGAGGATTTTCCTGAAATGGGGACTTCCATCCATAGATCTGTTTGCCAGTCCACTGAACAAACAGCTGCCACAGTTCTGCTCCAGGCAACAGCATCCTCTGCGGGTAGCAGCAGATGCTTTTCTGATTCCCTGGTCTCAGGACCTCCTGTATGCGTTTCCTCCCACACCCTTGGTGGCCCGAACTCTGTTCAAGATTCTTCAGGACAAGGCCTCGGTCTTGTTGGTGGCTCCCAGGTGGCCCAGACAGCCTTGGTTTCCACTTCTGCTTCAGCTGGCAGTGGATCCCCCACTGCCTCTGGGGTTGCAACCCGACCTTCTCTCTCAGGATCAGGGTTCCCTTCTGCACCCCAATCTCAAAGCTCTCAATTTGATGGCATGGAGGCTGCAAGGGTAGTCTTGGCTCCCTGGGGCCTCCCTCAGGGAGTTGAGGAGGTTGTCCTAGCCTCTAGGAAACAGTCCACTAGGAAAACCTATGCTCTCAAATGTTAAAGGTTTTCTGTGTGGTGTCAGATTCGTACAGAGGATCCTTTTTCCTGTACAGTACCAGTAGTGCTTCAGTACTTACTGCACTTATCAAATCAGGGGCTTAAGTCCAATTCTGTTCGGGTCCACCTCTCAGCTCTAGCAGCTCACCACTCATTGGTGGACGGCCATTCTCTGTCAGTCCACCCCTTGGTGTCCCGGTTTCTCAGAGGCTTGCTCTTGCTCAAGCCTCCAATCCGTCCTCCTGCTCCTGAGTGGGAGTTGAATGTGGTCTTGCAGCAACTGACTCGCCCACCCTTTGAGCCGATGGCTACTTGTCCTCTACGCTTCCTGTCATGGAAGACACTTTTCTTAATAGCCCTAACCTCGGCTAGAAGAGTGAGTGAGCTTCAGGCTCTGGTCTGTGACAGGCCTTACACCAGATTCTATAAGAACAGGGTAGTCCTCAGGACTCATCCAAAGTTCCTCCCAAAGGTTGTCTCCTCTTTCCACCTTAACCAGGAGGTGGTTCTTCCAACATTCTTCCCTAGGCCTCATGCAAGCCAGGCTGAAGCAGTTCTGCATACCCTGGACTGTAGGAGGGCCTTATCCTTCTACCTTGACCATACGCAGGGGCACAGAAGGGCTACTCAGCTCTTCATCTCTTTTGACCCTAATAATTTGGGGTTGGCTGTGTCCAAGCATACCTTGTCCATCTGGGTGGCTGATTGTATCACCTGGGCTTACAGGGCGGCTGACCTTCCTTTAAAGGGTCGGGTCACGGCCACTGTTCCCTCTAAGCTATGCGCGTGTGCGCGCGCACACACCTTGCCAAGCGAGCGCACATACTTTACAACAGAGCGCACAAAAATTACGGTTCTGATTCTGATAGAAAATAACACAGACGTCTTCAAATTTAAAAGTTGTTGTGTATTTACTGTTTTCACAAGTTCTACAATATTTTCTAGTGCAATCAATGTGGTGTACATACTGTATTCTGACGTGTAGTGAAATTTTAAAGTATATAACTCCGAGTGTTATGTGGCGCACAAAAATGTAGCCTTCCTTCAAAAGCTGCACAGCTGATATTTTATGTGCACACAGCCTACAGAAAATTAGAGGGAACATTGGTCACGGCCCATCGTGTCAGGGCAATGGCTGCCTCAGTGGCTCATCTCCGCTCTGTACCATTGGTAGACATCTGCAGGGCTGCTACTTGGTCTTCAAGCCAGACTTTTGCGGCCCATTACTGTCTGGAAAGGGAGTCCCGTAGGGACAGTGCTTTTGGCCAGGCAGTACTCCGGAATCTCTTTGCCCTACTGCCCTCTGTTGGGCTACCGGTGAAAGTTCTGTCAGTGAAAAGCCTTTCTTTGCTGCTGGGACTAGAGGGAGTTCTCTTGTTCAGCCTGGGTTCTTGGTAGCCCAGAGCTAGGGAGTCACCCATATGTGAGGACTGACTTCCTGCTTGGTCCTGGAGAAAGAGTAGTTACTCACCTGTAACAGGTGTTCTCCAGGAGCAGCAGGAATCAGTCCTCACAAACCTCCCTCCTCCCATGGGAGTTGCAGTTGTACATAGTTTATTTTTAATTTTTTTTGTGTGCTGTTTTAGCTATGTCATTTGACTGAGCAAGATGGCACCTTTAGGCGGGAAGGGAACCACGCATGTGTGCCTGCATTCCCAAAGGCTTTCATAGAAAGCTGGGGAAATGCTCCGCAAGGGCTCCATCGATGTCGATGTCACCCATATGTGAGGACTGATTCCTGCTGCTCCTGGAGACCACCTGTTACAGGTGAGTAACTACTCTTTTCAAGTACATTCGTAGCAAAAAACCTGTGAGAGAGTCGGTTGGACCATTAGATGATAGAGGAGTTAAAGGGGCACTAAGAGGCAACAAGGAGATAGCGGAGAGACTGAATGAATTCTTTGCTTCAGTCTTTACTGAGGAAGATGTAGGGATGTTACCCATGACTGAAGTGGTATTTAAAGATGCGGAAGAATTGAAGGAAATATCGATACATCGGGAAGATGTATTACAACTATTAGATAAATTGAAGAGTAGCAAATCACCTGGGCCGGATGGTATACATCCAAGGTTGTTGAAAGAACTGAAATATGAGATTGCAGACCTGCTATTAGTAATCTGTGAACTATCTTTAAAATCATCTCTAATACCTGAAGATTGGAGGATCGCCAATGTAACACCAATTTTTAAAAAGGGTTCCAGGGGTGATCCGGGAAACTACAGACCGGGGAGCCTCACGTCAGTACCGGGAAAAATGGTAGAAACCATCATAAAGAATAAAATTACTCAGCATGTAGATAGTGTGACGGCGAAGGCCAGAAAGAGCATAAGAAAGAGAGAAATACAGTGATTTTCCCAGAGAAGGGGAGAAAAACCAGAAAATCAGGGGTTAAAACCTCTGATTCTGAAAAATACTCCACACAGAAAGCTGGTAGTCAAGGGACACGCCCAGGTTCCCTAGTTACCAACCCCGTGCATAGGAGAGAGTTGGGGGTGGAGTTAGCAGGCAGTGAGAAAAACTGCAGATATAAACGCAGGAACTTTGAACAGGAAGGAAGTAGTAGCAGTCACGGTAGTAGCAGCAAGAGCAGCAACAAGAGTGCAAGGGAGGAGTGCAGAGCCGAGGGAGGAGTCCTCAGCAGGAAGGAAGGAGCTCGTGGAAGTGTCTGGAGAGCCCAGCAGAAAAGTCCTCAAACTGCCCAGCCAAGAAGTGCCCGTGAGGGAGGGGCTCAGGGAGCAGGAAGGAGGGTACACTGCAGGGAAAAGCAGCCTGAAGGAAAGGTGCTTTGAGAGACCAGCTTCCAGGGACCGTGAATCCTCCATTGAAAGTGAAAGGAGAAACAGGAGTTCCAGCACTGAGCCCAGTCTTGAGGTAATTGGGTCAGAGAATTCCAGGAGGGGAAGAGGCCCTAGGAGTTCAGTGGGACTACCAAAGAAAGGCACTTGCAGAAGGAAAGAAATCTTTCTAGAAACTCCAGGCAGAGAGGCCAAACCAGCCCGAGGTGTTAAAGCTTGCCAGAGCGAGTTCACAAGCCATGGGAGTAACAGACAGAGTTCCCCAGAGGATTTCATGGAGACTGAGCAAACAGCTGTAAAGTCGGCTAGAGGCTTATTTCCCCGAGATCAGGTGAGCTTGGCAAGGACTTTTAATAACCGTTTGAAAGGCAAGGAGTTGTCTGAGAGTAAAGGCATTTCTCAGAGAAAGGGAGAGTCTGCCGTAAAGAAGGTTCTAAGAATTTTAGAAGGTTTGCAGCCAGGGAGAGCTGGATTCAAACCTAATGTTTCTGTAACAGAATCTGAAGCTGAAAGCATGGACTTTGAAACTTCCATAGCCCAAGAGCTTAGTTCTGATAATGAGATGGAATGCTCCATTGTAGCTAAGTGCTAGAGTGTTTGTGAAACGTGAAACTAGCAGCTGTGTTCAGAACGCTGAGTTGAAGAGGTTATGCAAATGAGGTTTGCTAGAAATCCTGAAAAGCTTAAACTCTTGCTGTGAAAGATTGTTTACAAAGTATATAGAGCCTGCTAGAAGAGCAAGCTGAGAAACCTGGTTTGCGAGAGGAAGAAGGACATTATGCAGGGAGAGTTTTGCATTGCTAAACTGCTGAAGAAACTGCATATGTTTTAAAAGCCATTTTGGGAAGAAGGTTTTTGTTTCTCCAACCTTGTTTTCATTTGTATGAAGAAATACTTTGTTCTGAGTTCACTGATAAGCTGCATTTTGAAAGCTACTGGAATACCCACCTTTTGTGTTTGATATTTGGGGACTGTGTGCAAAGAACCCCTTTTGACTTTGAGAAGAATAAAAATCCTGTGTGCCTATATCACTGCTCGGCTGGAATTATTTGCCATTTACACAACTACAACCATAGGCACTCTTATAAATAAAGACTCTCACTGCTTCATACACCTAGGCAACCGCCTAGGGAGGACGAGGCGGTGAAAATAGTCATGGCCTAATGGGAGACAGCCAACATGGCTTTAGACAAGGAAGATCTTGTCTTACTAATCTGTTATGTTTTTTTGAAAGTGTGAATAAACAGGTGGACAAAGGTGAGTCGGTTGATATAGTGTATCTGGACTTTCAGAAAGCCTTTGACAAGGTCCCTCATCAGAGACTTTTGGCAAAACTAAAGAGTCATGGGATAGGAGGCAGTGTACTACTGTGGATCAAGAACTGGTTAAAAGATAGAAAGCAGAGGGTTGGGCTAAATGGCCAATTTTCCCAATGGAGAAAGATGAATAGTGGAGTACCCCAGTGATCTGTGCTGGGTCCGCTGCTTTTTGACATATTCATAAATGACCTGGAAAGTGGAATAACGAGTGAGGTTATCAAATTTGCAGATGACACAAAACTGTTTAAAGTTGTTAAAACCCAAGAGGATTGTGGAAAATTGCAAGAGGATCTTGATAAATTGGAAGACTGGGCATCAAAATGGCAGATGAAATTTAATGTGGACAAGTGCAATGTTATGCACCTAGGGAAGAACAACCCAAACTATGGTTACACGATGCAAGGTTCCACATTAGGAACCACCACCCAGGAAAAAGATTTAGGCGTCATTGTGGATAACATGTTAAAACCCTCGGCCCAGTGTGCAGTGGCAGCCAAGAGAGCAAATAGAATGCTAGGTATCATAAGGAAAGGAATGGAAAATAAAACAAAAGATTATTATAATGCCTCTATATCGTTCCATGGTGAGATCGCACCTTGAATATTTTGTGCAATTCTGGTCGCCGTATCTTAAAAAGGATATAGCGTTATTAGAAAAGGTTCAGAGAAGAGCCACCAAAATGGTAAAGGGGATGGAAGGATACTCCTATGAAGAAAGGCTAAAAAGGTTAGGGCTCTTTAACCTGGAAGAGAGACGGCTGAGGGGAGATATGATAGAAGTCTATAAATTAATGAACGGAGTGGAACGGGTAAACGTAGATTGATTGTTTATGTTATCAGAATATAGAAAGACTAGGGGACATGCACTGAAGCTACAGGGTAAACTATTTAAGACTAATAAAAAAAATATTTTTTCACTCAACGTGTAATCAAACTCTGGAATTTGTTACCTGAGGATGTAGTAAAGGCTGTTAGTGTAGCTGGGTTTAAAAAAGGTTTGGACAAGTTCCTGGAGGAAAGGTGTAGGCCGGGTCCACCTACAAAGTCTCCCCAATTACCAATAAACAGTTCAGACAGCAAGTTGCTCAGCTACAAAGAATCTTTTTTTATTTGGCACAGCAAACAAATGGTTATAGATGCAGATAGCAAGTGCCTGTCTGAGGGACAGTGGGGCAGACTTCTCTCTGCAAGGGGAGAAAAGAACTGTCCCCAGACCCTCTAAAATTGCTGTCTTATATATACCTCTCTGCTTCAAATTCTAAATAGTTTCAGCAAATGCAAAACTCTTTCCCAGGGCCTTCTATGGTTATGTAGCTGGATCTGCTGATCAAGGTTTGCCTAACTATGCAATCAATCATAGCCCTCTGCCTCCTCCTGTGTTTTTTCCATCTGCTGGCACCAATTGAAACCTTCAGGGCAAGAGCATTAGTTGAATTCCTGGCTTGACCTGTTTGAACCTAGGCTTATATCCTTGGACACTTCTGTCCAAAGTATAGCTTTTTTAGGCTTTATAACAGTAGTAAGCTGCATGTGCTCTTTTCCTGTTGCCCACCTGTTTGTGCCAACCATATGTTGCTGTGTCTGTTTCAAACAGGCCAGAGTGCAGTTATAAGGCAGACATATATGCAATCATAAGGCAAACATATAAAGCAGATCTGAGCTGATTATCCCTTTATTCCAATTATCCCTTCATTCCCCACTTTTTCTTTTCCTTCTTTTTTTCTGTGTGGAGGGAAGCGAAAGTAATCCCACTAAGGGGCATGGATAACAACCATTTGAGACAGAGAGGGATCATTGAAAGGCAACCGCTGGTACTGTTCCATAGATACAATGTACATGGTTTTAGTGCTTTGCAGCATCATTCGTTTACAACAGGCAAGTAAAATGGATAAGGCACAACAGGCAATGATTGCAAAACAAGCTATACTTAAAAGCGTAATAAAGAAGGCTTTAAGTCCTACACCTAAACTAGCAAACCATGAAGCAATACTACCCCAAATATTATTAAGTTGAAGCCCCCCTTTAAAATCATCAATATGCAACTCAGAGAGATGCTTTATCTTATTCATAGCATCAAGAACAAAAATGGTATGGTTAGCGATGACCGTACAACAGTTTGTAGCATTAATGAAAGTACATGTTCCGCCTTCAGCGGCCAAAAGTAAATCCAAAGCTTGCCTATTCTGCAGAGTCATTTGTGTATTTTGTTCAAGGGACTCGGCTAGGCGTGATATGGATTCAGTAACAGCTTTCATTTGAATATGCAACAAACATTGCAAACGGCATACAGCCATACCAAGCTCAGCAGTTAGGGCGGGGGTGGCAAAGGGAATCCAGGCCGTTGCACTAAGGGCATCCAAACGAGTTTTAGTCATGGGATAAGTGGAATTGATATACTCAAATGAGGCCTGAATGGCATCATCCTCGGCTATAGATGAATCCCAGGGGCTAGCATAAGCTGAGGAGCTACGTTTTAATCTATGCCGGGTGGAGCGAGAAGCAGAATGATGGGTAACATTAAGAGGTATCAAGACAGAAAAAGAAGAAACTTTAACCAAAGCACAGGGTAATAGGGAGAGGTTAATTACTTGATACAGAGTTTCCCCACACAACCAATAATGACCCATTACAGCAAAGAGGTTTGTAGCAGGTGTCCATATGTGACTCATATGATGCCCATCAAACCACTTAACAAAAGATTTTCCCGTAGTAGCTGAGGTAAGATCCCTCCTAAAACTGGACATTGGGAGATAGCATGAAGTATATGGAGATTCATTCTGAGAACCCGTTGACAGCACGGCTGAACCATCGTGGTAAATGGGGCCGACCCCCACATACCAGCGGAAGTCAGATCCAGTAAACACTACCGGGTTTCTTGTAATATTTTTCCAATCATATTGCATACTGGAGGGGTCCATATTACCGGATTGATTATACCACTTTATCATGACAGAATTACTAGCAAAATGAAAGGATCCACTAAGCACATTATACGACAAGTTACACTTATCTGAAAAAGCAATGGATACATTTGTTATTAAACATAAATCGAATATCATATTCGGGTCAACATATACACGCAAAGGGTCATGTATCATATTCATTGCATGCCACGTCTGGGAACAATTAAAAGTCTCATAACAACTGGCAGAAAAATTATTATTATCTACACAAGCAAGCTGTCCTGCATACTCATTTAAGGGAACCTTTGAAACATGTACTGGAGCATATGATACACCCTTCGGTAAAGGGGTACAAATAATGCAGTCTGCAATGTTCATCAGGGAAACAATGTGTAATACTGATTGCTTCCACAAGTTCAGAGAGCCTTCAGGTAAAGCCCGGGGTGCTCGAGATATCGTCTGGTTAGTCTGGTTCCATCTTTGAAGAAACAAAGTTAGCTGTCCATCTGGATGTAAACACTCAATAAGGAGCACGATTATGACAGAGATTCCCAGAAAAAAGCACAAGGACGCCCACGGAGTAGGCTTGACAGCGATCATCTTTGGTACTAATAACATAGCACTGTGGTGAGAACACCGTGAGTTCTGTAGGGAAATAAAACTGATTAATCAGATGAGACAGCTGGAGACGCTTTTAGATGGCTGACATGCACCCAAGTATCAGTATCATTCAGTCTGGCAGCAAAAGGGGAAGCAGCAGTGACAACGTGGGGTCCTGAAAAAGTTGGGCAGTCCCAGGATGCACGAATACAATTTCTTTTATAGACAGTGGACCCTACAGGGAAGCAAGGTAATAAGGATGGACTGGACACAGACTGTGTGACTGCTACTCGGTCAGCAATTTCTTGGAGCGCAATCCGGAGTCCTGCAAGGTAAGCAGAGAGACTATCATGAATCGGAACCTGGGACTGTGATAAATTAGTCGCGCGCATACGCCGGCCAGTGGCCATTTCATGAGGTGTCAGATGTAATCGCTTGATCGGGCTATTACGTAGCTGAAATAAGCACATTGGTAATGCTTGTAGCCAGGTCATATGACCAGAAGCGCAAATCTTTCTGAGTTGAGTTTTCAAAATGCCATTACATCGTTCAACAAGACCATTGGAAGTAGGTTTATACACAGAAACATACTTCCACTGGACAGGGAGATGCTGGGTGAGTGCAGTCACAAGAGTATTACGAAAGTGAGAGCCATTGTCAGAATATATAACTTTAGGAATGCCAAATCGGGGAATTATTTGTGTCAGCAAAACCTCTACTACTTCTTCAGCAGTCTCTCTATTGCAGGGGAAAGCCTCAATCCATTTAGACCAAGGGCAAACCCACACTAAAAGGTACCGCTTCTGAGCACATCTGTGAATCATGTCAGTGAAATCTACATACCAAGACTCAAAAGGACCACTTAGAACTGGGAGGTGACCTTTGGCTATGGCCTTTCCCCCTGGCTGAGAGTTCAGAATACACACAGGACATTTAGCTACTAGTTCCTGAATGCGATTTCTCATGTGTGGACACCAAAAAATGTCCTCAAGCATGCTGTAAACATTTGCAGTATTAGAATGATAGATATCATGAATGAGTTCTGTGAGGCGTTTCAGTGCTACATAACAGATACAGAGTTTTCCTGATGGATGTACCCACATTTTCTTAATTTGGGAACAACCTAGTCTCTCCCAGTTTCCTATCTCATGAGAAACAGCATCTTTCTGATAATCAGCAAGGTCAGGTACTAAATAGATCTGTGATCTGGTGACAGGTAAGGTTAGGGAAGCATTACTAGTTACTTCTTTGGCTAACTGATCTGCCAGGGCATTGCCCATCTGGCGGAAAGAGTCTCCCTGTGTATGTCCAGGAACCCATTCACAGCACAGAAACAGATTGTTGATTCTGCGTTTCTCTAGACACTCATAAATTTGATGTATCTCATCAAGATGTGAGATTGAGCTGGCTGAAGAGGTGATAAAACCTCTTTGTGACCATTTCTGATGAAGCACTGTCAGCACTTGTGCTGCATAATGGGAGTCAGTAAATATAATAATGTTCTGTTTCTCCTGATGCAGTAAGACTGCCAAAATTGCATAGAGTTCAGCACCTTGAGCACTATAAGTACTCGGCAACTGATATTGTAAGACATCTAGAATGTCACCAAAAGCAGATATCTGTACTGCACTGAAACCAGAACATAGTGATGTCTCAGAACCGTCAGTGAACCAGACTTCAGAATTGACAGGCATTTCATGAAGAGACAGAATATTATCTGCGAAAGAAAAAATGGGGATCTTATCTCCTTCTTCTCCAACAATGACAGAAACTAAATTTTGTAGATAACCAAAAGGGTGACTTGCAGGGAATGGCTTAATGAGTATATGACTCCGTAGCAGGGCAGCACAAATCTGGTTCACCCGATGTGGGGTAAAGTGGAGAGTATTACTGCATAACAATGCCTCTACATCACCGGAGCAATACACAGTGAGTCGCAAGGGATGAAAGGTGTTATAGGTCTTCCTGACTGCCTCACTGGTGGCTACTAACCCTCTCTCAACATCAGGCAGAACTATTTCTGTAACAGAAAAAGACCCTGACAAGTAGGACACAATTTTACCATCATCCTGATAGATCACAGCTGCCCACGTGTGATGTCCGTGAAAGCTAATGAGAAACATCTCCTTTGAATAGTCAGGGAGACAGAGACTTGGTGTGTGTGATACATCAGTCAAAAGAGATTGAAGCAAAATCTGGTCAGGAGCTGACAGGCTGATAACAGTCGACCCCTTAGCCCCCCCTTTTAAATATTTGCGAAAGGAATGTGTGCGTTGACTGTGACCTGGGATCCAATTACGACAGAAGTTTATCATGCCGAGCAGAGATCGCAATTGCTTTACAGTGGTAGGCATCTGTAATTGCAAGCAGTGTTGTTTAGTTTTCTCTGTCAGAGACAGCATTCCATCTCCTACTAGGAACCCTAGAAAAGTGACTTCAGTTTGGCAGATCTGTGCCTTGGCCATATTAATCTGGTAACCACTTTCCAAAAGATAACAAACAAGTTTATCTGTGAGGACCAGGTTTGCTGCAGCCTCAGCTGTGGAAAGCAGTAAGTCATCTACATACTGTAACAAAGACACATTGCTGGGCAACTCTGCCCTGAATGATTGCAAATCAGCAACTAGTGCTTGAGAGAATATGGAGGGACTTTCCACGTATCCTTGGGGTAACCTGGTCCACTGATAATGCTGACCCTCAAAAATAAATGCCAGAAACTGCCTGGATGTGGGTTCGACTTCTATCCCAAAAAAGGCATGGGAAAGGTCCAGAACAGTATGATACTTGTACAGAGTAGCTGTTGTCAGCAATGTGGCAGGGTTTGAGACTACTGGAAACTGTGGTTCAATAACACTGTTAAGTGCACGTAAGTCATGAACTATTCTCCACTTCCCATTAGGCTTTTTCACAGGGAATAGTGGGGTGTTATATGGGGAGTTACTGAGTTCAATGATTCCGTGCTGTAACAGTTCCTGAATCTCCTGGCGAGATCCCTGCAGGGCCTCCGGTTGGAGAGGATACTGCGGAATCTTTGGTAGTTTACAGCCAGGCTTAATATGAATGGTTACAGGCAGATGTGATTTAACTCGGCCATAAGGGCTGAGGAGCAGTGACCGCTCAGGACCTTTTTCTCCCGGCAGACCATAGGTGAATTCAACCTGTAATTTCACCAATAAGTCCCTACCCATCAAATTTACTGGGCAATATGGGGCAAACAGAAAAGAATGAGAAATCTGCTGATCTCCTATTCTTAAACAAATGGGTGTAGTTAGGTAAGATGTAAGGGGTCTACCATCAAAACCAGTGGTAGTCATTTTCTTTCTACTAAGCTGGCATCTCTGTGGTAAAGTAGTTAATACAGAGGAAGTGGCTCCTGTATCAAGTAACATTTCTGTGGGCTCATCATTAAGATATACTGTGATCAGAGGTTCCTGATATGTGAGCCTTGCCTGTAAGATATAGATTCCCAGTCATTGTTGGGGTGGGGGTCCAGAATCCCGGGGAGGTGTCCACAAGGGAAAACGCCTCCTGTCAAAATTCTCATTTCTGCGCTGAGCATGGCATGAGCGCTGAAAATGACCGTAACCACCACAGTTCCAACACTGTGGGGCAGGAGTACGGTTATTTTGATGGTAAGAGGGACCTCGACGCTGTGGCTGAGGATAACGGGGTCGTTGGGCTCCGTTATAGTAAATGCGCTCCTTATCTCTATCCCATACCTCATCACGGGGATCTGGAACATCATCCTCATAAGGATCCAGATATTCCATGTCATCAATTTTCTCCTGCTGTTCCCTAATTTTCTGTTTTAGCTGTCTAATAAGTTCATTATTAGATTTATCAAGATGTAATTTGGTGGTGGATTGGGGATCTTTACTTTCTTGTAACCCTTTAAGTTGAAGGTTGTCCCCCGCAGCCCCCTCTGGTGGCGGCGTAGTGGTTCCACGGGGCTGGGGAGCTCATAAGAATAGGGGTATTAGGGTTGACCTGTTCCGAGGGTCATGAGGTAGCGGCCCTCTGTGTCAGCCTCGTGGTCAACTTCCCAATAAAGCAACATTTAGCCAAGTGTAGGGCAAAAGAAAAAGGCATTTATTTCACCTTTACGCAAATGGTCCAAAATATGCGGTTAAGAAACATAACAGGGCTGTATCCTTTCTTGTATCAAGTGCAATTCACAAAAACATTCAAAGTAACATTGTTAATCTTCACAAACTCAAAACATAAGACATCCTGTATTCTCTTCATACATTTGGTTGCTCCAAATAACTTAAAACTTTCCTATTGTGCAATAATTACAATCCATGGGTTCCACGGCCTCATTAACCTCAGATTCCCCTGGCATCCACTCCATCTCTGAGGGGTCTGAATCTGAAACCTCAGGAAGGATGAATTCAGGCTTTCTAAAAGCATGCCATACTGTGTTCCAATGTTGGCTTGTCAGTTTGGGGCGTCGGTTTTTAGCTATAGTGTAGAACTCTGGATTTTCTTCTGCTACAGGATTAAAAGTTCGCTTATCCCAGCTTTTAGTATTACTAGCCTTTCTCCTAGAGAGATTATCTGGTACTTTTGGCATAAAAGTGTCCTTATCATACAGATAAAAGTTATTCCTTTGTTTCTCTCTTGTGCTAGGCTTAGGTAAGCACTTGCAGGCAACCACTGTTTCACCTTTTAACTTCCTGCAGTCTATTTTGGGAAAGGCTTGAGGCCTAGCCTGAATGTCCTCCACTTCTTGCAGGCTCAAGTGTTCCCTGGGTGTCTTTCCTCCTTTAGAATGGGGAGTAACTCCTCTGAGGCATGGCTGCTGCTGAGGCGCTTGTCCTCCACTTCCACCCCTGTGGCAGTTGGCTACTGGCCGCGCCCTCTCAGCACTTCCCTGTTCCCCAGGCCTCTGAGTTTTCCTTTCCTCATTCAGGTTACTTTTATAAAAACTTTTAAAAGTACCTTTTTCTCCTTGGGTATTCCTTGCCACCGGATATCTCTTCCTTAGCTTGTATCCCAGTCCTTCTCCCTGGATAGGGCTTCCTTTCAGGCTGGAAGGGAGAGCACCTCCTTTCTTAGCTGCTCTCTGCAATGCTGCTCCTTCCAGTTGTAGCTGGCCTTCCTCTAGGCCTGCTCTTGGGCCTTCACCTCGGCCTGCTCTATGAGTTATTCCTTGGTCTGCTTCTCGGCCTACTCTCTGGCCTGCTCTCCAAGCTGCTTCAACTCCTTGAGCTGTTCTAGGTCTGACAGTGACTCCAACTCTCCGAGCTGCTCTTTCCAGTCCGGCTTTGACGCTCACTCTGGCGCCGTCTCTGTCTCTCCGATCTGCTCTGCTTAACTGAGCTCTGTCCCTGCTTAAATCGGGACTAACTGATTCAAGGTCCTGCCCATAGAGGCGTGGTTCCTCTGCTTCCAGGCTTGCTCTCCTGCTCCCTCTATGTGGACCTTCAGGAAATTGCATGTAAATCTTGTTTTTTTCAAGATTTAAAACTCCTTTTCTTTCTGCCAGAGGGTCCGCAGTATCACAAGGTGTAACAAGCGTGCTTGGGCCTGTTTCAAATCCTTCTCAGGTTTCAAAGTGTCCTCCTCTAAAGATCGAATATAATGCAAAATATGGGCCTGTTGTTTAGGCCATGGCTCAGACTCCAAGGCTACTATAGACTTTAATTTTGCAGTTACGGATGGGGGTAATGTATTACACAAAGTCTGGAAAAATACAGGTCTCATACAAACATCATCGTATGGTACCCCCATTTGTGCTTCCCATAAATCTTGAAATCGTACGAGGTATGCGCTGATATCCTCACCTATTTGGAATCTCATAGTAGTGAGGGGAGCCAAACTGCGCTGAGTAGGGTACATTTCCCTGAGGGAGTCCCAAATACGAGGACGAAACTCGTTGAAGGAAGAACCATCATAAGTGTTAACTGTGACCTTCACCTGGCCTAAATCGGCATTGGCGAACACTTGATTTGTCGCACTATTTCCCAGAATTTTGGCCAATAAAGCTTTGATATCTCCCAAAGCCAAATGATATCCAGCCGTAATTCTTTCAAATTTTTGAATCCATGTCTCTCCCCCTCTACTAAGTGGAGGGAGACTACTGGCTATATTAGTCATATCAGTAAAACTCCATGGGATATATTTAGATTTTCCTTCATTTGTGTAGATTACTGGAAACAGAAGCTGTTTATTAGCGTCCTGATTCTCATACTTTTCCCAAACCCTCAGACCTGCCTCCATATAGACAGAATCCCAGTTAGGGTCTCCCGCTCCTCCACGAATGCAGAGTCGGGCGGTGTTAAGGTGTACAGTTTCTAGTGATCCATTAGGGGGCCACTGTAACATCTGGGGCTGGTTGGCTCTTGTCCAACCGTACATGTTGGAGGACCATCGGTAAACATAGTAACCATTTCCATCCTCCTGCTCTGTAATAAAAGTAAGGATACATGGTTGCGGAGCTCGGGGAGTTTACCACCTTGCACAACTCCACAAACCAGTGTAAGTTCACTTTTTTGCTCTTCATCATCTACTACCTCATCTACCTTCTCCTGTTCTTCCTCTTCTATAATCTGCTTAAGACGTTTTTCCCTATCTGCTAGGTCTAACTCCCATCTTTTAAGATTCTCAGTAATTTTAACCTCAGATAGTTTTAAAGCTTGAGCCTGACTTTCTAAATCTTCATGTTCTGCTGTTAATTGCTGTTTCAACTCTTCTAATCTTGCCTGTGCCTCAGCATATGCACTGGGATCTGGGGCAGGGGTGGCTTTTAAGTTAACATGACCCTCAATCTTTGCCCAAGCTCCCTCAGTGTCCAAGAGTTTATGCAGGACCTGTTCTGAGGGTATAGAGGCTGCTGGGTGAGAAGTCGGTTCTGACTTGGGCTGGAAAACAGGATCAGAATAGCCTATGGCTGCCATAGCTTTACTTTCGGCTGCCCAATAAGAAGGTGGGGGTACAGGGGCAGATGGCGAAAGCTCTGGACCAGCCTGCATCCACAGGGAAATATGTCGCAAATGTTCCAATTGGGTTTTGCCACATTTGTTAAATAAAATATGATCCCTAATTTTGGTCAAAATGAGCGGATCAAACGATCCCCCTGCTGGCCAGGCAAGAGAGGGTGTTTTCTTCGTCCATTTTTCCCATTGTTTAGAACAATTTTTTATTGAAGCCTCCAATAGGGGGTTCTGTTTAACAAGGCTATCTATGGGGCTAGGACCGGGCTCAGTTCCTTTCTCATTATTTTCTTCCTGTTTAGATTTTCTTTTAAACATTTCCCTAGCTGTCCCTTCTCTATAGTCTATGTAGACCTGGTGTTTTCACTGTTCAGGGACAGGGGCAATTAACTTCGCCTTTTACCAATAGCAAATTGAACCTCCTTATATACAGAGGCGTGCGTAATTTCGCTTTTAGGTGGCAATCCAAACCTCGTAATTAACAGAGGAGCGAAAATTACGAATCCAGGACTCATACATGTCAGCATACATTTCATGCAGCTATGGACTCTGTTTAATTCAGTCTAAACTCTGACCCCTGGGTGACGTCAGTCTCTAGGACCTGGCTGCAGCCCCTCCTTGCTAAATCAAGATGGGTAGACCTTAAAGGGAGTGGCCAAAGACAATAGCAGACCTCAAGGGGAACTGCTGGAGAGGCACTATAAAGGACAGACACACTTCCTGTCTCTCTCTCTCCCTCCTTCATCGGACAGGTTTGGACACTACCATGAGGCTCTGATACTCAACTCCCTTCACCCCTCCCCCTCTCTCTCTCTACCCACATGTTCTGGCCTACCATGCGGCCCTGACCCACAGGTTCTGGCCTCTATCTCTCTCACACTTCACACATGCACACACACAGATTCAGTGATGCACACTGAAACAGCTCTGTAACAATCACTATATACCTCTGTTCAATACCTATGTATTAAGCCTATTTTTACATAAAAACCTTTCTCCAAGCCACACCTGTTTGCTTGTCTTATTACAATACCCTCCTGCGTCTGTGAAGTGAAATGAACCCAGGACCAAGCGGAGACTAGACCAGAAGATTACATATTCAGAAGATTACATCTTCTGAATATGTAATCTTCTGGTCTAGTCTCCGCTTGGTCCTGGGTTCATTTCACTTCACAGACGCAGGAGGGTATTGTAATAAGACAAGCAAACAGGTGTGGCTTGGAGAAAGGTTTTTATGTAAAAATAGGCTTAATACATAGGTATTGAACAGAGGTATATAGTGATTGTTACAGAGCTGTTTCAGTGTGCATCACTGAATCTGTGTGTGTGCATGTGTGAAGTGTGAGAGAGATAGAGGCCAGAACCTGTGGGTCAGGGCCGCATGGTAGGCCAGAACATGTGGGTAGAGAGAGAGAGAGGGGGAGGGGTGAAGGGAGTTGAGTATCAGAGCCTCATGGTAGTGTCCAAACCTGTCCGATGAAGGAGGGAGAGAGAGAGACAGGAAGTGTGTCTGTCCTTTATAGTGCCTCTCCAGCAGTTCCCCTTGAGGTCTGCTATTGTCTTTGGCCACTCCCTTTAAGGTCTACCCATCTTGATTTAGCAAGGAGGGGCTGCAGCCAGGTCCTAGAGACTGACGTCACCCAGGGGTCAGAGTTTAGACTGAATTAAACAGAGTCCATAGCTGCATGAAATGTATGCTGACATCTCCCACACCTTTTTTATTTTTATATGATGTGGAATACCATTTTCTTACTTGGCATCTATTTCCCAAATTGTTTCTAGTTACTCACAAATATCCAAATTGCTCTCAGTTTGTGGCCAACCACATACAAATGCTCAATACTTGGTTTGATATGCAGTCAGTAACACCCAGAGCTAAGCAATTTCGACACAAGCGTGAATTAATTGATACAATTTTAGGTGGCACAGGGACTGCACTGGGTGCCCTTAATGTAATTGATATAGAGGTGCTCCGTAATAAAATGGGATCCACTGCTCAGCATGCTGCTGATGGTTTTACCTCACAACATATTATTAATGAAGCTTCCTCTAAACTGTCCAATGTAGTTGTAGATACCTTTGCTCTTATATCTCCCATTATAGAACAGAAAATTGTTACCTTAGCACATGCAGAATATAGATTGGGAAAGAATATTTCCTGAGATGTCAGCATACATTTCATGCAGCTATGGACTCTGTTTAATTCAGTCTAAACTCTGACCCCTGGGTGACGTCAGTCTCTAGGACCTGGCTGCAGCCCCTCCTTGCTAAATCAAGATGGGTAGACCTTAAAGGGAGTGGCCAAAGACAATAGCAGACCTCAAGGGGAACTGCTGGAGAGGCACTATAAAGGACAGACACACTTCCTGTCTCTCTCTCTCCCTCCTTCATCGGACAGGTTTGGACACTACCATGAGGCTCTGATACTCAACTCCCTTCACCCCTCCCCCTCTCTCTCTCTCTACCCACATGTTCTGGCCTACCATGCGGCCCTGACCCACAGGTTCTGGCCTCTATCTCTCTCACACTTCACACATGCACACACACAGATTCAGTGATGCACACTGAAACAGCTCTGTAACAATCACTATATACCTCTGTTCAATACCTATGTATTAAGCCTATTTTTACATAAAAACCTTTCTCCAAGCCACACCTGTTTGCTTGTCTTATTACAATACCCTCCTGCGTCTGTGAAGTGAAATGAACCCAGGACCAAGCGGAGACTAGACCAGAAGATTACATATTCAGAAGATTACAATACACACATACACCTCTTGTGCTTTGTCTAAACCCAGCCAATCCCCTCGCGGGGGTATGAAAACGTGGATAAAGACACACATTCGCTTCGTATTAATAATAATACGTACAGTCTCAAGCGTACATCAATCAATCCCGGAAAGACAGAGACCTAATGTCTGGGCAAAACTTTCAAACTTTCTTTCCCTAACATTACAACTAAATACAAAGACATTCTAACAATTTGCTACATAACAAAACATTAAGCACATAAAATACATATGCATATGTGTAAATTTGGTACTCACCCACCAATCGAACCTGGGTAAATCTTCCGTCTTTGTTTGTAGACAGGAAAAACAAAACTCACCCGCTGGAGTCGTCCTAGGGTATCAAAATCTCTCTCGACGTCACTCAGAGCAGTATTCCCATCTTCTGTACCAGCAGAAGGAATCCTCTTCTCCTAATGAGAAGGTATTCTCATCCCCTGTTTCTCCTTTCAAACAGGAGGTATCCTCTCTGACAAAAATACAGTCAGAGGAATCCTTGGGCAATTTAGAAAAATTTATGAGTGTCTAAACTCAGTTTAGATGTCCCCGTACGGGCCACCAATTTGTAGGCCGGGTCCACCTACAAAGTCTCCCCAATTACCAATAAACAGTTCAGACAGCAAGTTGCTCAGCTACAAAGAATCTTTTTTTATTTGGCACAGCAAACAAATGGTTATAGATGCAGATAGCAAGTGCCTGTCTGAGGGACAGTGGGGCAGACTTCTCTCTGCAAGGGGAGAAAAGAATTGCCCACAGACCCTCTAAAATTGCTGTCTTATATATACCTCTCTGCTTCAAATTCTAAATAGTTTCAGCAAATGCAAAACTCTTTCCCAGGGCCTTCTATGGTTATGTAGCTGGATCTGCTGATCAAGGTTTGCCTAACTATGCAATCAATCATAGCCCTCTGTCTCCTCCTGTGTTTTTTCCATCTGCTGGCACCAATTGAAACCTTCAGGGCAAGAGCATTAGTTGAATTCCTGGCTTGACCTGTTTGAACCTAGGCTTATATCCTTGGACACTTCTGTCCAAAGTATAGCTTTTTTAGGCTTTATAACAGTAGTAAGCTGCATGTGCTCTTTTCCTGTTGCCCACCTGTTTGTGCCAACCATATGTTGCTGTGTCTGTTTCAAACAGGCCAGAGTGCAGTTATAAGGCAGACATATATGCAGTCATAAGGCAAACATATAAAGCAGATCTGAGCTGATTATCCCTTTATTCCAATTATCCCTTCAAAGGTCCATAAACCATTATTAAGAAGGGACCCAGGATATCAATGCTTGACCCAGTACAAGCATTGCGGAACCTGTGTCTTTTGGGGAAACAGCTAGGTATGTATGACCTAGATTGGCCACTGTTGGAAACAGGATACTGGGCTTGATGGACCTTGGTCTGACCCAGTATGGCATATCTTATGTTCTTATGTTCACCAGGCATTGACAATATTCAGCTACCGCCCAGTTAGCTTCTGCAGTGAAAGTTAAGCCAGTGTTTCTTGTGCCTGACTTTTGTCACATGTCGCTAACTGGGCTGCGGCTCAATATTGCTGCTGCCTGGTTAGCGATAGGTAACGCGGAATGTCCCCGGCATGCCCCAATGCTAACTGGTTAGCATCGGAGCATGTAGTGGCAGCACCTTCAGATATTCAGCAAACTATGTAAATGCCTTTGAATACCCCCCATGAATTACTTTACATGCAAATGCATGCAAAGTAATTCATTATTATGCAAATTGAATAATGCAGCTTGTGGTAAACTTCAAATTATTAGTGTAAAATTAACAGCACCTTTAGAGGTTTTGTTAACTTTTCCCCTCAACATCGGCCCAATAAGCCGATGCTCCTATGTTTCCTGCCCCCCCCCCCCCCTCCTTCCTACTGGCATCAATGCCTACTGGCCCAGTGTGAGGTCCATGTTTTCTCTCCTCCCACCTCCATTCCCTTGCATACAAATTAGTGGCCCTCCTGGCCTGCCACTTCACTTTTGTATAAAACATTTGTGTCTTCTCCAGGCTTCCTCAGCAACTACTACTAAGAGCCGATGGTGCCATTTTTGAAAATGCAGCCATCAGAGCAGGAATGACTAGGGATCTCTCCTGCTCCCCCACTAAGGTTCGAGTGGGGCAGCAGGACAGATCCCTAGTCATTCCTGCTCTGATGGCTGCATTTTCAAAAATGGCACCATCTGGCTCTTAGTAGCAGTTTTGCAGTACTACTGCTAGGCTGATAAATAAGGGAAAATAAATCACTTCTGCTCCCTCACTGGTCTTATGAACTGCAGAAGAAAGCTCTCTTTGGCACAATGCAAGTACTACTGTGAGCATTAGCAGTAAATTTGAGAGACTGAGATCATACTCCACATACATTGGCTTAAGAGTGAGGTTCATGATTGTCATGGTATGTGCAAAACTAACCCATTTGGAGAAATTGCACCCTTGAGACACCAGTGTCAGTTCCAAGCGATTATTCTGTTAATCGCATGGAGAGGGAGAAGATCCTAAAGTACTAAGAAATGAAGTCAGAGACAAAGAAATTGTGGCAAAAAGATACAGAAATATTTTCCATCATTTTGGGAGCCACAGGCCTGATTAAGCTAAATTTTCAATTAAACCTTGTTAAATTACTCATATATGTTACATCTTATGAACTCCAGAAGGAAGCTCTCTTTGGCAAAATGCAAGTACTAGGGTAAGCATTAGCAGTAAATTTGAGAGACTGAGATCATACTCTACATACTCTGGCTTAGGAGTGAGGGTCATGACTGTTATGGTATGTGAAAAACTAATCTGTTTGGAGAAATTGCCCCCGACACCAGGGATACCCAATAGGTGCCAAGAAAGCACCGATTTCTTTTATGCAAGGGGTTGGGATGAGGAAGCTAGAGGGAGCACTATTTTTTTATATGAGGAATCATGTGATTGGGGGATATGGGCTTCACACTACATCACCAAGGGCCTCACTTTATACCCGTCCTCGAGAACGCTGCTGCTCTGGCAGATCCCTTTTATCTGTGCCCTTCTCTACCACTGCCAACTCCAGACTTCATTCAAGTCATCTTGCTGCTCCATATGCCTGGAACAAGCTACCTGAGTCTGTGCGTCGGACCCCTTCTCCAGCCCTTTTCAAATCCAGGCTATAAACTCACCTCTTTGAAGCCACTTTTGGATCCTGATGCTCCTCATTCTCTTGTCCACTACTTATGTGTATCTTACCATACTCTAGTCCCACATTTCACTATGAGGTCAATTCAGATCGGGGCATATCCGGGCCGTCTGGACAGGCCAGATCTGATCCCGATTCTGCACCCACGGGAGCTAGATGCACAGGGAAATGTGCAGGGATCCCAGCCATAGGAATACCAAACAAACAGGATTCATTAATCTGTAATACTATGTACTATGAGTAGGGTTGCCAACTGGCTGTTTTTTAGCTGGCTTAGCTGGTTTTTGTATAGTCAGACCGACTGCCGGCGAAGTGTTAAAACCTGCCATGCAAAAGCTGTTTTTTTGGGAGGGAACAACCTGTGTGAGCTGCTGTTGTCGCTGCTGCTGCTGCTGCTGCTACCGTCACCGCGTTTCCTGGATTTAAAAATTCCAAGCAAAAATTGCTGAGTCCCGATTCCAGCACACTGGTCTCTGCTGGTCATGCCAAATGTTAATGTTCAACTACTAAAATTAAATGTTTAAATGTTCAACTGCTATTTATTTTCCCCAGTTAATACTTGTTTTTATTCCCTGGTTACCTGTAAACTTAGACAAGATCTCTAAAGTCTGAGTGTAATGTTGTTCAATGTAAACCGCACTGATGACAAATAGCGCGGTATATAAAAGCTGTTAAATAAATAAATAAATGTCCCCTTCGGATGAATACTTCTGCATCAGAAGGGGGCGAAACTGGCAGAAACAAGCGCGCTGGAATCAGGACCCTGTGCTTTCGCTTGGGTTTTTTAAATTTCATAGCTTTAAGCCGCTACTGCGGCAGCGGCAATGGCAACGGCAGTTTGGGCATAAGATGGGAAAACAGAGCAGTCACATTAGGCATTGACAGGGAAGAGGGGCCAGAGGTGGGAGGGTACATGCTGGACACAGTGTGCAGAGAGACAGATGTTGTACAAGGGATCAGGGGGTTCAGATGCTGCACAAGGGAGGGGCAGGGGGACAGGTGTTGCACAAGAGGGGCAGGGGGATAGGTGCTATACAAGGTGGGACAGAAGGATAGATGCTGGACACTGGGGCCAGACGAAATATGCTGGATGTGGGGGTGGGACAGGGGAACAGATGCTGGCCAGGGGGGAAGAAGGGCAGATAATGACCACAGGGGGGAGGCAGAGGGCAGATGCTGGCCATGGGAGGGACAGGGGGCTGAAGATTGCTAGAGGAAGGATGGAGAACGTATGCTAGGCATGGGGGAGGGGATAAGCGAAAAAGGGCAGATGATGGGAGGACATAGGAGTAAAAGCAGATAGGGGACATAGTGGAGAGGGCAGATGCAGGCCATGGGGGGATATATGGGAAAAGGCCAGATACTGGGCATTATGGGGGAGAAAGGGCAGATGCAGGGCATGGGGGAGATGTGAGGAGAAGGGGCAGACTGAGGAGAGATTATGGATATGGGGAGGATAGGGATAGGAACCCATAGGAGAGAGAGAGGAGGAGAGTTAGTTAAAGACTGGGAAATAAGAGGCTGTGGAAGGGGCGGTTGGGGTGATGGAAAAGATGGAAAGCTGCAGCTAAATACAATTTATGTTTATGTTTATGTTTTATTTCATTTGATAAAAAAACCGCCTTTCAGGGTAGGCAAAGCGGTGTACAATAAAACCAAATTAAAAGAAGGCCGAAGCCAACGAAATGGAATGGAAATACAAATTCTTAATAGGAAATCAATAAAACAGGAGAGACAGGACCAAAAACATAACAGAAAACAAACACGAGGAAAGCAAGGATAGGACAAGTGGGATTCACACGAAGGGAGAGGGGACATCAAACGCCAGGGAAAAGAGGTGAGTTTTCAAGTTCTGTTTAAAAGTGGGGTGGTGAGGTTCCAGGCGGAGTGAGGAGGGGAGGGAGTTCCAAAGGGCGGGGCCGGCAAAAAAGAAAGCAGAGGAACGGGTAGATTGTAGATGGGCATGGGAAGGGGAGGGGAGAGCGAGGCGGTTAAGAGTAAAACTGAGAAATGGTTGGTAAGAAGGAGGAGTGAAATTTGGGTAGAGAAGCAAAAAATAATCCAAGGAAAACTGAAAAGAAGAAATTGGTGTTAGAGACCGAGGAAGTGAAGGAAGGAGGAGAGAGAAGGTATAGCAAATGAATAGATCATGAAAAGAGTGGTAAGAGAAGACAGAGGAAAACAGACAGCAGACTGGGACCAAAAACAGTTTAAAAAAAAAGAAAACCCCCGACATCAAAAGTATAAAAAAGATTTCTATTTTCTATTTAGTAATTGAATATGTCAGTTTTTGGAATGTACATCTGCCAGGACTGGTGTTAGACATGGCTGGAGCCCAGCACAAGCAAAATTTGGAGGGGATCCTAAACACTACTAGCAAGCTGTTCCTTCTCCAGCATCAGACTGATTTGAGGGCCTTATCTGTCTTGTGGGTCCAGAGCAATTGCTCTAGTTACAGTCCTCCTAATGCCAGTCCTGACATCTGCTGTCTATTTTTTTGTACATTGCACGCAGAGTCTGGCATTTTGAAGTTTCCGTTTCACTTTTGTGTACATATTTCTATTTTCACATTTTGGTAGCTTATTTTTTATTTGGTGAAGGTCCATCTGTGTTCTGCATGTGTGACTAAGGGTGGGTATTCCAGAGTTGCCAAGTTACCCAGTTCCAGGAGTGAGATTTTTGGCCAGTTCTGGGTTTTTTTATTATTATTATTATTTTATATTTATGCAATTTTACAAAAAACACAACATATACTTGAATGGAAATGTGGGTCATCCAAGCAACAACTACAAAATGACAAGATCTATGTTGATCAACACGAGGAAAATAAACATAAGGGCGTCCCACACACCAGCCCACAAACAGGAGATTCAGGTGGGGACCCAAACTCGCCCTACTTAGGCTAACAGGAAAAAAAAATTACATGACTACAAAAAAAACGGAGTTATATGGCTTACATTCCTTAAGACACAGGTAGGATTTCAACATTACCCTTTCCAGGAGACCCACATGAATTTATAAAGGAAATAGGTTGTGAAGGAAAAAAATATATATATGCATGACCGTGGAGATTAACATGGCACTTACATGGGTATTTCAAGAAAAATACCCCATCTAGCTGAAGGACTCGCAGTCGCATGATGAGAAACTCATGTCTGCAATGTTGGGTCTCTCTAGCCAGGTCTGGAAACATCCCAACCAAACAACCTTTAAACAATACATTCTGTTTTTTAAAAAACATTCGGAGTAGCCATTCCTTATCAAATATAAGAGCAAGGGTAATCAAACAAGTTGCTGGGACTATCACTTCAGAATCTTAACTTTCTAATATCTATGATATATTCAATATATCTGCTACTTTTGGGCCAGGGATTTCTGCAGCAGCATCAGCCCTTTGGTCTTGACGTAAATAATATGCTTTTACTAAAGAAGGGCACGAACCAGGTGGAACCCCCAATACTTCAGTTAAATATTGCTAAACCATATCCGTGACTGTCACAATAGAAGATCTGGGAAAATTAGGTGAAGCTTTGCCATATGAAAGCAATTGTCCAACTGTTCCAGCATAAATTTTATAACATTAGAGGGCTGATCCATTCGGTTGACCCTAAGAACATAAGATATGTCATACTGGGTCAGACCAAGGTCCATCAAGCCCAGTATCCTGTTTCCAACAGTGGTCAATCTAGGTCACAAGTACCTAACAGTTCCCCCAAAAGACATAGGTTCCCCACTGCTTGTATTGGGACAAGCAGTGGATATCCCAGGTCCCCTTTAATAATGGTTTATGGACCTTTCCTCCAGGAACTTGTCCAAACCTTTTTTTAAACCTGGCTACACTAACAGCCTTTACTACATCCTCCGGTGACGAATTCCAGAGTTTGATTACATGGTGAGTGAAAAAATATTTTCTCTTATTAGTCTTAGGTTACCCTGTAGCTTCATTGCAAGTCCCCTAGTCTTTCTATATTTTGATGGCGTGCACAATCGATCTACATTGACCTGTTCCACTCCGTTCATTAATTTATAGACCTCTATCATATCTCCCCTCAGCCATCTCTTTTCCAGGTTGAAGAGCCCTAACCTTTTTAGCCTCTCTTCATAGGGGTATCCTTCTTTACCATTTTGGTGGCTCTTCTCTGTACCTTTTCTAATAACCCTATATCCTTTTTAAGATACGGCGACCAGAATTGCACACAATATTCAAGGAGCAGTCGCACCATGGAACTATACAGAGGCATTATAATATCTGTTTTATTCTCCATTCCTTTCCTTTATGATAGTTAGCATCCTGTTTGCTCTCTTGGCTGCTGCACACTGGGTGGAGAGTTTCAACATGTTATCCACGATGATGCCTAAATGTTTTTCTTGGGTGGTGGCTCCTAATGTGGAACCTTTCGTCGTGTAACCATAGTTTGGGTTGTTCTTTCCTAGGTGCATAACTTTGCACTTGTCCACGTTAAATATCATTTGCCATTTGGATGCCCAGTCTTCCAGTTTATCAAGGTCCTCTTGCAATTTTTCATAAGAGATAGGGCTTCCACCATTATCTGAAAATTCTCAATACACTGAGCATTCCCTAAACAGCTCTCTGAAAGTTCCTGAGTTTGACTGTAACTCTATTTGTGGGGTAATGGCTTCCCCCAGCAATTTAATCACATTCCAAATATTTTTGAGTCTAAATTGTGCAGGCCTTTGAAGAACGAAGGAAAAGGAAGGAGAAATACTCATCTCAGCCACCCTAGGCTCCAGGGATTCCATGGGTCCAGTTGGAATGGGAACAGAAGAAGCAGAACAAACAGCTTCCCCTACAGTTGAAGTCCCTCCCAGCAGTTCCTTGCTCTCCTATTGTACAAGTGAGGATACCAACACCGCATGGTAGAGTTTGTCGAGTGGCCCCAGATGAGGAACAAAAGAAGCCCAAAACCTAGAGGCTCCTATGCCCTCCAACATGTTGGAACTCTTCCCAGGCAAACCTGCTTCAGAGGACGCTGTGTCATCAGGGGTGAGAGATCACTACCCGAAGGAGACTGTGAGTCTCAACCTGGGAAATCTACACCCCTTTCCAGGTTGCTTCGGTTCTCGACGAATAAAAGAATCCAAAGGTCCAGGATGCAAACAGGTCCTGAGACAACTTTCCTCTTCTTGCCCATAATGGAGTAAGCGTTGGAGCTGATGATTCAGCGTGCCGCTATCTTAGATCTCTACAGTTCTGGTTTCAAATTTGCTTTGCAATGCAGTATGGTATTTGTAGTCCCTGATTTTACCCATTGAAATCAGTGCCGCAGATCTCATAATGCACCAGAATGAGATGGTCAGAAATCCAATACTGGCTTAAAATCTCACTCTGGTAACTAGGTTTCTCCAGGAATAAGCAGGAAGTCAGTCCTCACATATGGGTGACGTCAGTGCCGACAGAGCCCTCGTGCGGAGCAAATCCCTGGCTATTTAAAAAAGCCTTTGGGAATTACATCACACATGCACGGTCCCCTTCCCGCCCAAGGGTGCAATCTTGCTCAGTCTCCTTTTTTCCGCGGAGCCCTTCAGACGTGGTCCTTGTGCCGTCGCGAAAAAAGTGTTTAAAAATACTTGAAAAGTTTCTCTTTTCCTTCACTTCCTGCCTTCGGCTCAGTATGCCAGTATCGAGTCCGGTCAAGTTTTTCTGTTTTTGTCCTTCGTGACTAGCGTTCGCGCTCTTTTTCTTTTCACTGGCAGCCCGGGTCTTTGACCTCGCAGGGACCATTTTTCCCCTGATGGCTGCCAGCAGGTTCAAAATGTGTGATCGGTATACAAAATTAATGTCCCTCACCGACACACATGACTGCTGTCTCCATTATCTTGGGCCCGACCATGCCCAAAGGTCTGTGGCCTGTGCAGGAAAATGTTCTCGAAGGCCTTGAGAAGCTGCCAGCAGCAGCATGATAGGATTCTTGGTGAGTCTGTACCCTCCCGGGCCCGGACCTCATCCGAGGCCTCGACATCTCAGGAACTTTCTGAGCTTGAGCAGCGTCGTGTGTCTTCGGAGAGGGGGTCTCCTTCACGGGAACATCAGAGGAAGAAAAAATCCTCGAAGGCAGCATCGTTGGACGGTTCCGAACAACCTGGTTCCTCGCGGGATCAGTTGCGGAGCCCCGACCACTGACCCGGATCCTCGGAGTTGGAGCACCCAGCGAAACTTCCTCGAAGGGACCCGGATAAGCCGAGGCAGGTAACCACTGTCCTCGTTGAGAACTCTCCTCCGGGAGAACCGGCATCAGGCCCGACAGCATCAGGACCTGACCCGGGGGCTGCTGAGCCTTCTGAGCTTGGTCTCAGAATGGTGGCCTTGGAGCGCAGCATGTCTGCCTTCATGGACCAGCAGCGAGCACTGATAGCCGGTCTCACCGGTCCTTCCGTCACGACCACCGGGCACCTGATGTCCAAGTCAACCCCGGAGGCCGAGCCGATCCTCGAGACCATACAGACTCGAGTCGATCCTCGGTCGAGAGTGGTTGAGGCCAAAGCCCTCGAGGCCGGAGCCACTCGACTCCCCTTTGGAGTCAGGCTGGGAAACAGAGGACGAAGAGTCCCCGGACACCTACAAGACCAAGTATGTTCCATCTGACTCCCCGGGTTCTGAACCTCGAAGAAGGTCCCCCTCCCTGGAGGACACTCGGTTCTTGGACTTCGTTAGGGACATGTCAAAGGCTTTGGCATTCCCTACAGAGTCCAAGGAGAAGCCTCGAGCTGAAGAGCTCAAGATCCTCCAGTATGACTTTCCCCCTCGGGAAGCCCTTACTGTACCAATGCCTCCAATCCTGGAATGATTGATGCTCCAGATGTGGGAGACGCCGGCATCGGTGCCAGTGATCAGCAGGCGGCTTGATTCGATGTATCGAGTCCGCAAGAGCCCTAGGTTCCAAAAATCTCAACTGCCGCACAACTCCATGGTTGTGGAATCGGCCATGCGCCAGCTCAAGAGCCAGAAGACACATTCCTTGGTGCCTCCTTGCAGGGAGGTCTGCAATTTGGACACCCTCAGCAGGAAGTGCTACCATGGTTCTATGCTGGCATGTCGGATCCAGGCTTACCAGCTGTAGATGGGCATGTACTTGTGAGACCTGGTGAAAGAAATCGCCAGGTGCTCAGCTGGACTCTCCGAGGGACCTTTGCAGCGCTTCAAGACCCTGTCCACCGGAGTCCATGAGTGCTCAAATTCATGACTCGAGCAGCCTACGACGGGTTTGAGGCGTCGGCCCGAGTAGCTGCGGCTGGCATCGGTGCATGCTGCCATGCATGGCTACAGTCGTCAGACTTGGAATAATGGGTTCAAGACAAGTTGGTCGATGTCCCATGCCATGGTGAAAACCTCTTCGGCAAACCCATGACCAAGAAGGCTGCTGAGATCGAGTCTGAGTACCTGACCAGGACAAGGCTCTCAAAGAAGACTTCTGCCCCTTCTAAAAAGAAGGGCTCGGGTAAGAAGCCCTTTTTCCTGAGGAAGGGTGCTGCTTACCAAAGCTCCCCCCATTTCAGGCCTCTCCAGCTCCCCAACAGGGGCAGCAGGCCAAGGGACAGGGGCACGGCCTGCGTAAGCAGAAAACCCCCAAAGCCCAGGCACCGGCTCCAGCCCAGCCTGGTAGTGGCTTTTGACTCTCAGAACATAGCCCCTCTCACCATAGGAGAAAGGCAATGCACAGGGTTTGCCCACAGGTGGCCGGCCATCACCACAGACACTTGGGGTTCTTCAGATATTTCATCAGGGCTATCTATGTCACTTGACCCAGGTGACACCCCCCTACTTTCCAGGAGAGCTTTTCAGGTCTCCCCTTCACCGGGACCTTCTTCTGAAAGAATTGGCAGATCTCCTCGAGGACCAGGTGGTAGAACCGGTGCCCCACCACCTGCAGGGCAAAGGCTTCTATTCCAGGTACTTTCTAATACCAAAAAGAATAGGAGGCCTAAGGCCCATCCTCGACCTGCACAACTTAAACAAATTCCTGGTGAGGTAGAAGTTCACAATGCTTTCCCTTGGAATGTTACTGCCTTACCTCCACCAGGGAAACTGGCTATGCTCCTTAGACCTAAAGAATGTGTATACACACATCCTAATTCATCCAGACCACAGACAATATCTACGCTTTGTGGTAGGGGGAAAACACTACCAGTACAGAGTGTTTCCCTTTGGCCTAGCCTCTGCCCCCATGGTGTTCACAAAGTGCCTGGCGGTGGTGGCTGCCTTCCTCAGAATTCAAGGAGTTTTTGTCTTCCCCTACCTAGACGATTGACTCATCAGAGCCACGTCAGCCAGGGAGGTAAAACAAGCCACAGATTGCACCATTCAGGTGCTCCAAAACCTAGGATTTGTGATCAATTATCCAAAGTCTATCCTAGTCCCCACCCAACAACTCAATTCATTAGGCCAAACTAGATACCATTCAGGCGAGGGCCTACCTGCCAGTGGACAGGGCACAGAGACTCCTGACCCTGGCACATCAAGTGAGCCGCAGGCCTCAGATGTCAGCAAGACATTTCCTGCGCCTCCTAGGCCACATGGCCTCCACGGTACATGTGACACCGAATGCCCGCCTCCACATGAGAATAGCTCAGTGGTGCCTCAGGGACCAGTGGACACAAGCCACAGGCAGACTCCGAGACAGAGTCAAAGTGTCCAAAAGACTGGTACAGGCCTTGGCATGGTGGCTTCAACCAAAACACTTGGAGGCGGGGGTTGCCTTCCAAGCTCCTCAACACACGAGAATCCTAACCACAGATGCATTCTTGCTGGGCTGGGGAGCCCATTGCCAGGGACTGTGCACTCAAGGAGTGTGGTCTCTGCATGAGACCACACAGCAGATCAATCTCCTGGAACTTCGTACTATTCGCCTAGCTCTACGAGCTTTTTGCCAAACTTTGGCTCATCAATCTATCTTAATACAGATGGACAACCAAGTAGCTATGTTCTATGTGAACAAACAGGGAGGCACAGGGTCCCGCAGTCTGTGTCAGGAAACTCTGGACCTGTGCTCCTTTGCAGTCCAGCACGACATGCATCTGAAAGCAGTTTATTTACCAGGCCAGGAAAACTACATAACAGACAGGCTCAGCAGGATTCTCCAGCCCCACGAGTGGCAGCTGGATATGAATATGGCCCAATGGCTCTTTCACATCTGGGGACAGCTGAAACTAGACTTGTTTGCGAGCCCACACAACTACCAGTTGCCCAGGTGTTGCTCCAGACAGCCACATCCAAACAGAGTGGCTGCCAGTGCCTTTCTCATCTCATGGTCTGTGTGCCTCCTGTATGCGTTTCCTCCAAAACCTCTGGTGGCCAAAACCCTTTTCAAAATTCTCCAGGACAGGGCCTCGGTCATTCTGGTAGCCCCCGGATGGCCGAGACAACCTTGGCTTCCGCTACTATTTCAACTGGCGGTGGAGGCCCCAATCCCTCTGGGATCCTATCCCAACCTCCTGTCTCAGGAGGGGGGCACTCTTCTGCACCCCAACCTCAGATCACTCAACCTGATGGCATGGCTGCTGAAAGGGTAGTTCTTGCACCATTTCTCCTTCCCAAAAATGTGGAAGAAGTTCTGCTGGCCTCAAGGAGGCAATCAACTACATGGACCTATGCTTTCAAGTGGCATAGGTTCGGGGTGTGGTGCGAGAGGCAGAAAGAAGATCCTTTCTCTTGCCAGGTTGCAGTGGTCTTGCAATATCTTATCCATCTCTCAAATTTTGGCCTTAAGTCAAACTCCGTCAGAGTTCACCTCAGTGCCTTAGCAGCACACCACTAAGCCTCTGTCTGCACATTCTTTGGTGTCCAGGTTCCTAAGAGACCTACTTCTTCTAAAAGCCCCGGTTCACCCTCTGGCAACCAAATGGGATTTGAATGTGGTCTTAGGGCAGTTTACTCGGCCACCATCTGAGCCGATAGCAACTTGCCATCTACGCCACCTTTCTTGGAAGGTAGTGTTCTTGGTGGCACTCACGTCGGCTTGGCAAGTGAGTGAGTTTCAGACCCTGGTGTCCGATAGGCCTTATACAAGGTTCTATAGGAACTGGGTAGTGCTCCGCACTCATCCGAAGTTCCTCCCTAAGGTGGTCTCTTTGTTCCACCTCAATCAGGAGGTAGTACTACCTACCTTCTTTCCCAGGACGCATGCTAGTCAGGCAGAGACAGTTCTGCATACCCTGAACTGTAAGAGGGTGCTGACCTTCTACATTCAGCGTACGCAAGGCCCTAGAAGGGCTTTGAGCTCTTCATATCCTATGACCCCAGTAAACTGGAGATGGCCGTCTCCAAACGTACGTTGTCTACCTGGGTGGTGGACTGTATCGCCTGTGCATACAGGGCGGCCGACCTTCTGTTGCAGGGTTGTGTTACGGCCCACTGGGTCAGGGCTAAGGCAGCATCAGTGGCTCACTTCCGCTCTGTTCCGCTGGCAGACATCTGCCGGGCTGCCACCTGGTCTTCGGGTCAGACTTTCGCAACCCATTACTGTCTGGACAGAGAGTCCCAACAGGACAGTGCTTTTGGCCAAGCTGTACTCTGTAACCTTTTCAAGGTCTAGGCAACTCCTACTCTCCAACCCTTTGGTGTCAGGCTACCGGAGTGTTACTCTTTCAGTTAGATTCCTATTGTGGCTGCTTGTGGCTCTCGTAGAGGAAGCCTATTTTTCAGCTATGGGTTCTCGGTAGCCTATAGCTGGGGAGTCAATATGTGAGGACTGACTTCCTGCTTGTTCCTGGAGAAAGTGTAGTTACTCACCTGTAACAGGTGTTCTCCAGGGACAGAAGGAATCAGTCCTCATGACCCTCCCTCCTCCCCTTGGAGTTGCAGTCCTATTATTAATTTTTATTCTTTTGCCGTCTTTTTAGCTATGTCATTTGACTGAGCTATATGGCACCCTTGGGCGGAAAGGGGACCACATATGCGTGATGCAATTCCCAAAGGCTTTCTGAGAAAGCTGGGGATTTGCTCCGCATGAGGGCTCAGTCAGCACCGACGTCACCCATATGTGAAGACTGATTCCTGCTGTCCCTGGAGAACACCTGTTACAGGTGAGTAACTATGCTAACTCTGGTATTTTGTTAGCATGTAATTTTTATTTAAAAATGTGTAGTAATCTGTCATGTTCAGCTTTCCTAATAGATTTACTGACGTTCTAGGGCCCACTGCAATTTTTACAGCGCTGACTTTTCCTTTTAGAGTCCTTGGGTGAGTTTTGGAAGTTAGTGCTGGCATGGTAGATTTGCTCTTGGCTCTGAAGGATTTTTTTGCTATTAATTTCCAATAGACCTGGTACTCGGAAGGTTGTATTGCCATTACTGAGATCTTTGTTTTGCATGGTTAGTTATATGGGGAAGTGATCTAGGGTTGGGGGAGTCTGTGGATGCAGAATATATATTTGGATTTAATACCATATGGGTGAACTCATCTATCGTTAAGCACAGGAGCTAACTGGGCAGCATGCAATATCAGTGCTGCCCGGTTGCTGACTGTGGTGATCCCAAATATTCAATGCCAGGGCCACATATGATCTTGGCATTGAATATCCGGGATTAGAGGTTGGTGGCAAGGGCTATCCACCAACTAACTCAATAGCGGGCCTATAGTAACTTATATACATGTGATGGGGCCATACTGGACTTAGTGTTTACCAATGGGAAAAGTATTGCTGATGTTACAGTGGGAGATCATCTCGCATCCAGTGATCACCAGATGGTATGGTTCAGTATTAGGACTAGGGCTGATAAAATCCATTCAAAAATGAGGCTCTTAAACTTTAGGAAAACTAAGTTTGCCAAGATGGGACAATACCTCAAAAGAGTCATTAGTGGGCTGGGAATGGCTGGACAATTTAGAAAAACTGTGGGCAAAACTGATAGGGGATATTTTAAGGCAACAAAACTTTTTGTTAGAAAGGTAAATAAAGGTAAAAGAAAAAGAAGGTCGCTATGGTTCTGAAAAGAAGTAGCTGAAAAGGTGAAGAAAAAGAGGGAGGCTTTCATGAAATACAAGAGATCACAGAGAGAGGAAAACAGGCATCTATATTTGGAAAAACTTAGAGAAGCTAGCAAAGTAGTCAGAAAAGCAAAGGTACAAAAAGAAGAAATAGCCAATGCAATAAAATAAAGCAGAGGATAAAGCAGAATTGCTTAACAAATATTTCTATTCTGTGTTCACAGATGAAGGGCCAGGAGCAGGACCTCAGAAAACACTGACAAATGGGAACAGAAGCCCCGGGGATCTTGAATGATTTTCAGAAGACTGTGTTTGTGAGAAACTAGCTAAACCAAAAGTAGACAAAGCCATGTGTCCAGATGGGATACATCCAAGAATACTGAGGGAACTTGGGAACATTCTAGTGGCTCCACTGTTATCTTTTCAATGCCTCTTTGGAGTCGGAAGTGGTGCCAGAGGACTGGAGAAAGGCACATGTGGTCCCTTTACACAAAAGCGGACGTAAGGCTGATACTGAGAACTACAGGCCGGTTAGCTAACCTCTGTGGTTAGTAAATTACTGGAAAGACTACTAAAACAGAAAATAATGAGGTTTCTGGAGTCCAATGGATTACAGGATCTGAGGTAGCATGGATTCACCAGAGGCAGGTCTTATAATACAAATCTGATTGATTTCTTTGGGTGATCAGGGAGTTGGACCGAAGGAGAGCCCTAGATGTGGTGTATTTAGATTTCAGTAAAGTCTTGGACACCATTCCACATAGGCGACTTATGGTGACTTACTACTACTACTTAGCACTTATATAGCGCCACGCACACAGCGCTGCACAGTTAGCCTACAAGAGGTGGCTAACATACAAGAGATAGTCCCTGCCCGTCAGAGTCATGCTCATCGGAGCTTATAATCTAGTTAGAACAGTACAGAGCATTAGTCAGTTCAGCGGAGGATATGGTGTGGTACAGTTAGGTACAGCTTGGTCTATGGTTTGGTCATAAATGTAGATGGGGGTTAGGGTAGGATGAGGATGGAACTCAGGATCTGAATGCAACGGTGAAGAGGTGGGTCTTCAACCTGGATTTGAAGAGGGCCAGGGAGGGCGCCTGGCGCACAGACGCAGGAAGGCTATTCCAGGCGTGTGGCGCAGCAAAGTGAAAGGAGCACAATCGGGAGTTTGCAGTGCGGGTGAAAGGCAATGAAAGAAGTGATTTGTTAGTGGAGCGCAAGTTTCGTGAGGGGACATAGGAAGAGATAAGAGATATGAGGTATTGAGGGGCCATAGAGTGAATGCACTTATAGGTCAGCAAGAGAAGCTTGAATTGGATGCGGAATTGGACAGGGAGCCAGTGAAGTGACTTGAGGAGAGGAGTAATGTGGGCATGGCGAGGCTGGCAGAAGATTAGTCGAGTTGCGTGATTTTGTATAGATTGGAGGAGAAGGAGGTGGCTCACGGGGAGACCAGCGAGGAGTAGGTTGCAGTAATCGAGACGAGAGGAGATCAAGGAGTGGACAAGCGTTTTGGTAGTATGTTCAGAGAGGAAGGGGTGGATTTTGCTGATGTTGTAGAGGAAAAAGCGGCAGGTCTTAGCTACAAGCTGGATATGGGCGGAGAAGGAAAGAGAGGCATCAAAGATGACTCCCAGATTCTGGAAACTTCTTTATCCAACTCTGTCTCGTCTTCCACTTTGATAGCAACTTTTGCTTTTGCCTCTGACAGAGACTGTTTTTTGCGTTTCTTCTTTAGGAAACGAACTGTGCCCTTTTGTGGGTTACAGGTTCGTGTATTTCCTGATATTGCTAAAGAAACCCAGAAACGTAGAAAAGAGTTCTTAGTGCTTCGTCCTGGAGTTGTGTTATTGGGGGGTGTATTTTTCTTAAAATTCCCTTGCAAATGTATGAAAAAAATGAATGCTCAGTCATATATATTCTTTGAGCCCTCTCAATTGGTTGCCTTTTTGAGCTCTCGTCGCCCACCCGAAATAGTCCTTGATCCATTGCTATAGTTGATATCGGCTGGTGTTCTCATTATGTTGTCTTTCAGACTTACCTTTAATATATGATGTTAATGGATCTCTCTCACTTTGTGGGCTATAGTTAGGGGCTGGTGTTTATTTTCTTGATTTGTTTTCCTTTATTATACTGTTGAATGTTTCAATATGGTTATATTTTCTCCGTGCTTCCTAAATTTCCCATGCAAGTGTTGTATATGCTTGAATGTATTGTAAAATTATAAGGATTAAATAAAAAAAAAAAAAGATGACTCCCAGGTTGCGGGCCGAGGGAACAGGAAGGATAGTAGATCCATCCACATGGACTGAGAGGGGGGGGGGGAAAGTGGGGGGAGGAGTTGGGCGGAAAGACAAGGAGTTCAGTCTTGGCCATGTTCAGTTTCAATCAGCGATGAGACATCCAGGCAGCGATGTCGGAGAGACAAGCAGAGATCTTGGACTGGGTTGCCGGAGAAATATTAGGTGTAGAGAGGTAGATTTGGGAGTCATCAGCATAGAGATGGTACTGAAAGTCATGGGAAGAGATAAGCGCGCCAAGGCCTTGGGTATAGACAGAGAAAAGGAGGGGGCCCAAGACAGATCCCTGGGGTGCACCTACATGGAGCGGGGTAGGGGAGGAGGAGAAGCCGCTAGAGCATACACTAAATGAGCGATGGGAGAGGTAGGAGGAGAACCAGGATAGTACAGAGTCCTTGAAGCCAAGCGAGGAGAGGGTGGTGAGGAGAAGGTCATGGTCAACAGTGTCAAAGGCAGCAGAAAGGTCAAGAAGGATGAGGATAGAATAGAGGCCCTTCGATTTAGCCAGGAACAGGTCATTGTTGACTTTTGTGAGTGCCGTTTCAGTGGAGTGTAGGGGACGGAAGCCTGATTGTAGTGGGTCTAGGAGGGCCTGGGATGTGAGGAAGTCAAGGCAGCGATGGTGGACTGCTCGTTCTAATAGTTTGGATATGAAGGGAAGGAGGGAGATGGGCTGATAGTTAGAAGGGCAAGTGGGATCAAGTGAGGGTTTCTTGAGGAGGGGTGTGACAACAGCGTGTTTGAAGTCAGCGGGGACAGTTGCAGTGGAGAGTGAGAGGTTGAGGATATGAGTGATGGAGGGGACGATGGTGAGGGAGATGGAACATAGGAGATGGGTGGGGATAGGGTCTGATGAACAGGTGGTGGGTTTGGAGGAGGAAAGAAGAAGTGTGGTTTCCTCTTCAGAGATCGGGGGGGGAAGGAGGAGAGGGTAGCTGGGGAAGTATGGGTGGGGGAGGAGAAATGGGGGGGGAGGGGAGGTGGATGAGGGGGTAGGGAATTGGAGGGTAATTTTGAGAATTTTGTCATGGAAGTAGTCGGCTAGGGTTTGGGCAGAGAGGGAGGGCGGGATCTGGGGCGGGGGGACCTTGAGGAGAGAATTGAGGGTATTAAAGAGACGGCGTGGGTCAGAGGCAAGGGAATTGGTCAGATGGATGTAGTAGTCTTGTTTGGCAAGTACTAGGGCTGACTGGAAGGAGCCAAGCATGAATTTGAAGTGTAGGAGGTCTTCCAGGGAGTGGGATTTGGACCAGGCTCGTTCAGCAGAACTGGCACAGATGCATAGGTAATGGGTTGTGGGTTGGAGGGTAGATCATTTTACAGCCTACAGAAAATTAGAGGGAACATTGGGTGTGAGGGGCAAGAGTGTCAAGGGCTGAGGATAGAGTAGCATTGTATGAGGATAATGCTTCATCAACAGACTCGGAGTATAAAATAGAGGAAAGAGATGGAGAAATGGTGGAGGAGAAAGTCAGGGGATTAATATTATGAAGGTTTCTAAAAGGGTCAGAGGAGACAGGATGAGGTTGGGATGGTGGGAGCTGAAGAGTAAATGTTAGTAAGTGATGGTCAGATGAGGGAAGGATTGATTTGTGGAAGTTTGGGGGAGAGGAATTGGAGAAGAGTATTAGATCAAGGCAGTGGCCGTGTAGGTGTGTGGGGACAGTGGAGCAGAGTTGGAGGTCGAACGAGGAGGTAAGAGCGAGGAACTTTGAGGCATGGGGGTTTGAGGGGTTGTCGACGTGAATGTTGAAATCGCCAAGAATAAGAGTGGGGAAGGAGGGATCCATAAACATAGAAAGCCAGGAGTCGAAGTCAGTGAGGAAGGTTGACTTGGAGCTGTCGGGTGGTTGATAGATAACAGCTACATGGAGGGGAAGTGGTGTGAGGAGGCGAATGGAGTGGACTTCAAAGGAAAGGGGGGAGTGTGATTGGGGTGGCAGGAGGGGTTGGAATTGGCAGGAGGGGGAGAATAGGAGGCCAACGCCACCACCGCGGCCAGTGGATCGAGGTGTATGGGAGAATTGGTATCCCCCATAGCAGAGAGAGGCAATGGATGCGGTGTCATCTGGGGGGAGCCGGTCTTGGTCAGGGCAAGAAGGTGTAGGGCATTAGAGATGAAGAGATCGTGAATAAAAGTCATTTTTTTAATGACTGAGCATGCGTTCCATAGGGCGCAAGTAAACGGGAGAGCGGAGGGGGAGAGGAGAGGGATATGGATAAGATTAGATAAGTTACGTGTGGATATCTTATTAGAGTAGTGTGGGGGTCTGTTTCTAGGGTAGCCGCCATTTTGGCATCAGGCTAATCCAAAGACTTATGGCGACTTACAAACAAACTGAGCACCTTAGGGATGGACCCTAAAGTTACTGATTGGGTTAGAAATTGGTTGAGTGGGAGGCGACAATAGGTACAGGTAAATGGAGCTCACTGAGGAGAAGGAGGTTGCCAGTGGCGTGTCGCAGGGATCTGTCCTTGGTCCAATTCTTTTTATCATCTTTGTTAGTGATATTGTGGAAGGGCTGTCAGGTAAGATCTGTTTGTTTACTGATGATACCAAAATCTGCAATAGAGTAGATACCCAGGAAGGAGTAGATAACATGAGGAGGGATATAGCCAAGCTTGAAGAATGATCTAGAATTTGGCAGTTGAAATTTAATGCCAAAAAATGCAGGCTGCAAAAATCCAAAGGAGCAGGTACATTGTAGGGGGTGAGTTATTTCTGTCCACAAAAGAAGAGCGAGACCTGGGTGTAAGTATGTCTGACGATCTTAAAGTAGCTAAACAGGTAGAAAAGGCAACTTTGAAAGTCATAAGGATGCTTGGGTGTATAGGGAGTGGAATGGCCAGCAAAAAAAAGGAGGTGATAATGCCTCTGTATAAGTCTCTGGTGCGACCTCATTTGGAGTACTGTGTGCAATTCTGGAGACTGCACCTTCAAAAGGATATTAAGCAGGTTGGAGTCAGTGCAGAGGGTGGCTACTAAAATTGTTTGTGATCTTCGTTATGTAGCATATAAGGGCAGACTTAAAGATCTTAATATGTAGAGGAAAGGCAAAATAGGAGCGATATGATAGAGACATTTAAATACCTCCATGGTATAAATGCACAGGAGGGTCGCTTATAGTTGAAGGCAAGCTCTGCTACGAGGGGACATAGGATGAGAGTGAAAGGGGATAGATTGAGGAGTAATATGCGGAAATATTTCTTTACGGAAAGAATGGTAGATGCATGGAATATACTCCCAGTACAGGTGGTAGACATGAGGACAGTATCTGAATTTAAAAAAGCATGGGACAAACACAGAGGATCTCTAAAGGTAACAAGGGGACTATTGTAGTTGATATGGAAGGGCAGACTACATAGGCCATGTGGTCTTTTTCTGCCATCATGTTTCTATATACATGTTAACTTATGTACATGGTAAGTATAAAGGACCGGGTGTAGGGTGTGTATAACTTGGTGCTAACATAGTTTATAGCATAGGGGTGCGGTGGAAGCTTGGGAATATTCTGCTTTCTTTATTCTTGGGGGAACCATAACATCAACTCAAAACCCACACAAGGGGTCTATCCAGAAAAATGTAGCACCATAAATACTGTAGTGAACTCTAGAGCATCCATACACCTACTCAAAAAACTGAACAAGCCAGATTACTACCAATCCATACATAGAAAATCCATACTAACAGAATACATAGCCTTGGTCATACACTCAGAACACGGATAGATCCTCACCAAGTGGGGAATAAGAACATAAGAAATGCTATACTGGGTCAGACCAAGATCCATCAAGTCCAGTATCCTATTCCAACAGTGGCCAATCCAGGTCACGAATACCTGGCAGGTTACCAGAAAGGCACACAGGTTCCACAATGCTTGTCCCAGGGCAAGCAGTGGATTTCCCTAGTCTTTAATAATGATTTATAGACCTTTCCTCCAGGAACTTCTCCAAACCCTTTTTAAACTTAGTTACACTAACAGTCTTCACTACATCCTCCGGTAACGAATTCCAGAGTTTGATTACGAATTGAGTGAAAAAATATTTTCTCTTATTAGTCTTAAATTGGTTACATTGTAGCTTCATTGCATGTCCCCTAGTCTTTCTACTTTTTGATGGTGTAAACAACTGATCTACGTTTACCCGTTCCATTCCATTCATTAATTTATAGACCTCTATAATATCTCCCCTCAGCTGTCTCTTTTCCAATTTGAAAGCCCTAACCTTTTAAGCCTTTCCTCTTAGATATATATATTGTCATGCAGCAGAGGCTGATGAAAGCAAAAATGCAGGAAAAGAAGCTGTTTTTCATGAGGGAAAAGATGTGCACAAGATGCAATATCCGCACAGAACAGCTAGAGGGAGCAGGCGTGCACTCACAGAGCCTGAGTGGACACACCTAGCTAATCGAGAGCACCTGACAGTCAGCCCAGAAAGCTCAAACACAGGAGAGCTTCATAAACGGAAGACTGGAGACTGGAGAGGGCAGAGCAGTGTTTGAAGGTGTAGAGCTGGAAGTAAAGCGGAAGGTTTACGAGAGAGAAGCACCATAAGCAAAGGCCAAGCAGAAAGAAGCACTTGGGAAACTAGTGCTGGGCAAAGGAGCAATCACCTTTGGAGGCAAAGCAGAGTGAAAGAAAGAAGTCAGAAGCTGGGCTTGGAAAGAGGCTTGCTTTTACCTGAGGAACCTGTGGCCAAACCGAAAGGTAACAAAAGCTTTCAGAGAGGAGACTGGCACAGGGATTGTGTTCCTGAAGAATTGCTGGAAGGAGGAAATCCCAATTCTATATGCTGCTGGAAGCCAAGGTATGCTGACTCTGTTTCTATGAAGAAAACTTTACCTTATAAAAAGCCTTTTAAAAGTAATGCTAAACCTGTGAGAAAGGAAAGCAAAGCTACCTCACATAAGCCAAGTAGCCAACGCCCGAAGGCAGGCCATGCTCATTGGCAAACACTAGAGGAACTCTTTAAACATCCAGAGAACAGGACTAGGGCCTGGCCAGAAATTATAGCCACTGAAACTACTGATACAGACAGAGATAATTCAGAGCTGATGCAAGTGGAACTTGTAGAGCCAAGTCTTTTGTCTCAGGAAGAGATGGACTGTTCTTTGTGTATTTCAAGCAGTGCAGAGTCACTGTTAAACCTGTGAATGATGTATGCTGTCTTCAGAATGTTATTCATTTGCTAAATGGAAGAAGAGTGCTGAAACATTTGCTTTACTCTGGAAAGCTTAACTAAGCATAGGTACAACTGTGAAGCCTAACAGTTTTTCCTTTATCCTGAGTTAATTTCATACCTGAAGTAAAGGACTTTTTCTTTATGTTGTAACCCAGCTGAATCTTTGCGTAAAGGGAAATAAATGCCTTGTTATCCCTCTACTCTGCATTCATATTTTTCTTAGGAGCTGAACTGTTAAGACCAGGTTACACCTGGCTCTTAAAAGACCCTCCTCTCACAATAAATTAATTTTGTGTCCCACCTACCCTTACGACCACTGGCCACCAGGGGGGTGCGCGACAATATATATATATTACCACAAACTAAAAATAGACATATGTAGAGAAAAATGAAACCAAAACCCTAAGAAACCAGACTCTGCATCAGCGGCATATCCAGGACTGATTTTTTGATGGGGTCTGGGATTAACATGGGTGGGCACAAAGCATTGTGAATGTTGATACTGCCTCCAGTTATCCTCTCATTCTGTTGCCACTGACTGGGTGGGCCTGATGCCAAAGTGGAGGAGCTGTGGCTCACCCTAGGCTACACCTCTGCATACAGTACAACACAAGGAAAATAAAAAGAAATTCAGATGTCCCTGTACTGTGCAAAATATAAAAATAGAACATGTAGGGAGATATTCAAAGGATGTTATGCAGTTTGCAGACCTGAATATCCCCAGTTTGGATTATTAAACGCCCCAATGCTAAGCGTTTAGCACTGGAATGTTCCAGGGTTAGAGTGGGGGCAGCGATATTCAGCTGCTGCCCGATTAACCCTAACCAGCTAAAGTTAGCCGAATGGCTGTCCTAACTGTAGCTGGTTTTTCAAGCCAGCCAGCAACGGAATATTGCCATTAACCAGATTCAAAAATTGCAATCCAGGCAACCCGGATATTCAATGCCAGTGCCTGAATATGGCCCCCGTATTAAATATCTGGGGCAAATTTAAAGCAGTGACAGCCAACCACTTTAAGTGTGCTGGCAGCTGACCCTAAAAATCCCAAATCCCACCCCTCCCCCCCCTAAATTCTAAAGACTGATATATTCCAATCACTAAATTGAAAATAAAGTTCATTTTTCTACCTTTGATGACTGGCCATTTTATTTTCTAATCATGTTGATCTCAGTCTGTAGTTTCTGCTTTCTTCTGTTTTAATTTGCTTTCTAGGATCTCCAGCCTATCTGTTATTTTTCTCCTCTCCTGTCTTCTTCACTTTCTTTCATCTCTGGCATTGATCTTTTCCTTTCAGCTTTCTTCCATTTATTCTTCTCTCTCTCTCTCAATCAACTCAGATTTTACCCCTCCTCCTTACCATCTAAACCTCAATTCCCCCTCATTACTGCATCTGCTGTACCACTTTTTAATCCTTAACTCAGTCCTCTCATTCTGCATCTCTCTCTCTCCTTCCCCAACCTCTTATTTCCCATTCTTTGACTGGAGAATAACTAACACCCTCCATCCTCGTCAGTCTGGGTTCCGATCAGGACACTGTACGAAGACCATCTTAACATCTCTCCTAAGTGAGGTTCATAGTGCTCTTGACAGTGGCAAAATTGTTCTGGCTGTATCTCTCAATCTATCCGCAACCTTCAATCTAGTAAATCTTTCCATTCTTCTCTCATGTCTGGCCTCCATTGGCATCCACGATACTGTCCTTGCATGGTTCACTTCTTTCCTTTCACACTGTACCTACTCAGTACAGCAGTATCAGTTAGGTCCTGAACATCTGGCTCGTATCCTCTCATTTGGGGAGTCCCTCAAGTCTCTGTGTTGGCCCCTCTCCTATTCAATATATCTTGAGTCCGCTCACATTTCTTATTCAAGAGGCAGCTATTACAGCCTACTGCTATGCAGACAACATACTCCTGGTAGCCTACACAGACTCTCAATCCCCTGATCTTTCAGCATTAAACAGCTGCTTGCAAGAAGTGACTAGCTAGCTAAATGAGAACCAGTTGAAATTCAATATTGCCAAAACATCTGCCACCTGGCTTACTGGCAGCAGCATAACCCTCTCCTTTCTCCATTACTTGATGGTCGGCCTAATCACATTTCAAATATCTTAGTGTTTTTCTAGATTCAGAATTGTCCCTCAAAACACCAGTCAGTTATGTCCTTCAGTCCTCCTTTTGTGCTCTTCGTCAGATTTGTTTCCTCTGCCCTTTCCTCCACTCTGCGACACAATATACACTTGTACTCAGTTACATTATCTCCCACATAGATTACTGTAATTCTACTTATGCAGGTATATCTCAATCCAAACTAAAAAGAGTACACCATGATCTGCATTCTCTGTCATGAAAGTAAATTTGACCATATTATGCTAAAAACTGGTCAAATTTACTTGCATGACAGAGAATGCAGATCATGGAGAGTGGGAGGGGAGAGGCTCCACGCACAGGAGCGGGGCTGAATTTCGGCAAAAAAAAAACGCGAGTGAAACCCTCGCGTTAGAGCCGATTTAAAGGGAAGAGAAACCATTTCCGTCAGCAATGTACAGCAAAACCGGGGGAAACCTGAAAAACGTGAGCAGTGTGATATATGTGCACAGAACAAAATAGCAAATATAAATTGAAAATGACCACAACAAATTCCAAAAAAATTATAATCCAGCTGGGCAACAGTGATATTAATGGGCAACCATAAAAAACACTCCCAGGAAAGCTCCAAAAAAAAGAAATGATTTTTGGAAGGGTCTACGCTCCGTAGACTCTTTCAAATATCACTGCATTTTAGTGGAGCTTTCCTGGGAGTGTTTTTTATGGTTGCCCATTAATATCACTGTTGCCCAGCTTGGTTTTGGTGTTCCTCCCCTTTTTCCGAGGTCATTTCTGAGGTTTATTTGCACCTTTGTCCCCATACAAGGTAAAGGAGCTCATAGTAAAACTGTGCAGAGCAGGGTGTCTGACTCGTGTGGCCAGATTTCCTATCTCCAGAGACTGCACTGTCCCTGTGGCCACAGTGTGGTGCAGTGGACACAGCCAGTGCCTGTAGGACCAGAGGGTCACAGGTTCAAATCCCAGCTGGGGCTCCTGCCAACCCAGTCCCCTAAGTTTTACCCACCACTAAACAGTGATAGTACAGACACTCCTTTATTGCTGAGAACATAAGCATGGTTCCAAAACCTATATTTTACCCTACACCGCACACAAACCATAACAATGGGCATTACCTACAGCCAAGTCCCTCAAATTCAGTCCTGGAGTGCCACAACTCAATCAGGTCATATGCTTTTTCCCAGATAGGGACATGTCTGCATGTTGGCGGAAGGGTACAGGTGGTGGAGGGGGCAGTGGCTGCAAACCACAGCAGACAGTGGCCTAGGCCTGCGCAGGCTGGCACCATCCACCACAACAGACAGGCTCTGTCGGATGTGTATAGTCATGGACTCCCCAGGGAACACAGCATATCTGTGGCAACACGGTGGTGCAGTGCACACAGACAGTGTGTGCAGGAACAGAAGGTCACAGGTTCAAAGCCCAGCTGGGGCTACCTCCAATCCAGTCCACATATTTTTCCTACAACTAAACCGTGATAGTACGGACAAACCTTTATTGCTGAGAACATATGCATGGTTCATACGCCTATATTTTACCACACCAAACACAGACATCATAAACAGCCGCATTACCTAGAGCAGAGTCTCCCAAATGCAGTCCTGGAGGGCCCCACACCATTCAGGATCCATGCTGCCTCTAATAAAAATGCCTTTGCTGCATATCTATGCACCACCCCCATGGTATGCTGATGTAGCTCATGCATATCTATGAGGGACAGCATGAAAACTCGAACAGTGGTTGGAACACCAGGACTGGAGTTGGGTAAATCTGCCGTAAAGCAGCAGCCAACAGGGCCAGACACACCCACACACACACCCACAGGCCCCATTGGCCAATTGCACTCTCAGAGACATGGTGGAAGGAGGATAACCAGTGGGACACTGTGATACCTGGATACAAACTATATCGTAATGATAGAGCTGAACAAATTGGTGGAGGGGTTGCGCTCTATGTTAGAGAGGGCATTGAGTCAGAAAGGATTAAAGTTTTGCAGGGAACAAAATTTGCTGTAGAATCTCTATGGATTGAAATTCCATTTATGAAGGGGAAGGTGATGGCAGTGGGAGTATACTATCGACCGCCTGGCCAGAATGAACAAATGGATGATGAAATGCTCAAAGAAATCAAGGAAGCTAACAAAAGCCACAACAGAGTAGTAATAATGGGTGATTTCAATTACCCCGGTATCGACTGGGACAGTGTCACAGCAGGACAAGCTAACGAGATAAAGTTTCTAGATGAAATAAATGACTGCTTCTTGGAGCAGCTGATTCATGAACCAACCAGAGGGGAAGCCATACTGGACCTAGTCCTTAGTGGAACGCCAGATCTGGTGCAAGAAATAAGGGTGTTGGGACCACTTGGCAATAGTGATCATAGTATGATCATGTTTGATTTAATCAGTGGAGGACAGATAGTAAAGGAATCCACAGTACTACCTTTTAACTTTCAAAAGGGAGACTATGATAGAATGAGGAATATAGTTCGGAAAAAACTAAAAGGAGCGGTTCCAAAGGTTAAAGACTTACAGCAAGCTTGGGTGTTATTTAAAAATACTATCCTCGAAGCCCAGACCAGCTGTATTCCACGCATTAAGAAAAGTGGAAGAAAGTCCAAAAAACTGCCAGCATGGTTTAAAGGTGAGGTCAGAGAGGCTGTTGCTGCCAAAAGAGCAACCTTCAGGAAATGGAAAAAAGAGCCAAATGATGAAAACTGGAAACAGCACAAGCACTGGCAAGTTAAATGCAAAGCATTGATAAGGCAGGCAAAGCGGGAATTTGAGAAGAAACTTGCTACGGAAGCAAAAACACGAAATAAAGACTTTTTCAAGTACAATCGTAGCAAAAGGCCTGTGAGAGAGTCAATTGGACCGTTAGATGATAGAGGGATAAAAGGGGCAGTAAGAGGAGACAAGGCTATAGCAGAGAGACTGAATGAATTCTTTGCTTCGGTCTTTACTGAGGAAGATGTAGGGATGCTACCCAAGACTGAAGTGGTATTTAAAGGTGATACTGCAGAGGAATTGAGAGAAATATCGCTACACCGGGAAGATATATTACAACTATTTGATAAACTGAATAGTAGCAAATCACCTGGACCGGATGGTATACATCCCAGAGTGTTGAAAGAACTGAAATATGAGATTGCAGACCTGCTATTGGTAATCTGTGAACTTTCATTAAAATCATCTGTAATACCTGAAGATTGGAGGGTCGCCAACGTAACACCAATTTTTAAAAAGGGTTCCAGGGGTGACCCGGGAAATTACAGACCGGTGAGCCTGACGTCAGTACCAGGGAAAATGGTAGAAACCATCATAAAGAACAAAATTACACAGCATGTAGATAGTCATGGCCAATGGGAGACAGCCAACATGGCTTTAGACAAGGAAGATCTTGTCTTACTAATCTGATCTGTTTTTTTGAAGGTGTGCATAAACAGGTAGACAAAGGTGAGTCGGTTGATATAGTGTATCTGGACTTTCAGAAAGCTTTTGACAAGGTCCCCCATCAGAGACTTTTGGCAAAGCTAAAAAGTCATGGGATAGGAGGCAGTGTACTATTGTGGATCGGGAGCTGGTTAAAAGATAGAAAGCAGAGGGTAGGGCTAAATGGCCAATATTCCCAATGGAAAAAGGTGAATAGTGGAGTACCCCAGGGATCTGTACTGGGTCCGCTACTTTTTGACATATTCATAAATGACCTGGAAAAGGGAATAACTAGTGAGGTTATCAAATTTGCAGATGACACAAAACTGTTTAAAGTTGTTAAAACCCAAGAGGATTGTGGAAAACTGCAGGAAGATCTGGATAAATTGGAAGACTGGGCATCCAAATGGCAGATGAAATTTAATGTGGACAAGTGCAAAGTTATGCACCTAGGAAAGAACAACCCACACTATAGTTACACGATGCAAGGCTCCACATTAGAAACCACCACCCAGGAAAAAGATTTAGGAGTCATCGTGGATAACATGTTAAAACCCTCCGCCCAGTGTGCAGCGGCGGCCAAGAAAGCAAATAGAATGCTAGGTATCATAAGGAAAGGGATGGAGAATAAAACAAAGGATATTATAATGCCTCTGTATCGCTCCATGGTACGACCGCACCTTGAATATTGTGTGCAATTCTGGTCACCGTATCTTAAAAAGGACATAGAGTTATTAGAAAAAGTACAGAGAAGAGCCACCAAATTGGTGAAGGGGATGGAAGGCTACTCCTATGAAGAGAGGCTAAAAAGGTTAGGGCTCTTTAACCTGGAAAAGAGACGGCTGAGGGGAGATATGATAGAGGTCTATAAATTAATGAATGGAGTGGAACGGATAAACGTGGATCAATTGTTTACGCTATCAGAATATAGAAGGACTAGGGAACATGTAATGAAGCTAAGGGGTAAACTATTTAAGACAAATAAGAGAAAATATTTCTTCACTCAACGTGTAATCAAACTCTGGAATCTGTTACCGGAGGATGTAGTAAGGGCTGTTAGTATAGCTGGGTTTAAAAAAGGTTTGGACAAGTTCCTGCAGGAAAGGTCCATAAACCACTATTAAAAAGGGACCCATGATATCAATGCTTGACCTAGTACAAGCACTGCAGAACCTGTGTCTTTTGGGGAAACTGCTAGGTACGTATGACCTAGATTGGCCACTGTTGGAAACAGGATACTGGGCTTGATGGACCTCGGTCTGACCCAGTATGGCATTTCTTATGTTCTTATGTTCTTATGACATTGGGCCCTGCCTGTATCTCCCAATACTAGCAGTTGCATACCTTAGCACTGCCACCCTACACCTGGGTATATGGTACACAGCTATCAAACGTTGCCCATGATAACTGGCAGATATCAATTCCTACGTTAAGCACATTTTGCTCATTGATCTCCACCATAACAATCATTGTGATGTCTGCGGTGTGCGCTGCAGGTCTGGTCTCTGACAGTGTTTACCACCCTGGGGAGTGACCCCCAACAGTAGTGCGTACCATATCCATGCCTGTACTGTGCCCAGGACTGGTGTGGTGGGTATGGCTGCTGGACTCCTCTATAGTAGCACAATGCTGGCATAGGTGTGGGAGTGGCTGTCTGCCTATCCAGTGTGTGGTGGTTGCAAACACCTTCCACAGCCCACACTGCCAGCAATGTTGCCAGTATTGGGCTGCCAATGTGCATAATGAGGAGCAAGGTACCATGGGTATAGGCCGGACAGGGTGGCCTGGCCAGGGTGCATCTGCACAGGGCATAGGGCACTGACTGGGACATTTTAGTGCCCGGCCACCACCTACACAGACAGGGTGACCTCAGTATGTCCTGCTGAGAGATCATTCTCACCCTGACTGTGCAGTGACCACAGCATGGCTAGGCACCCCCATAGTGCTATATAGTATTTCTCTCATGTGATAGATATAGGTTTCCTTTTGGGGCCCAGTCACTGATTTATCTGCTTGCTGTGTATGCTGACATCCCAGTTCTGGGTGCACGCATCTCCACTGGGAACATGCACTGTGGACTAACTAGCACACTGTTTGCAGCTGGTATGTGTCGTGATGGAGCAGCTTGCAGGGTGCAGCGGCTGATGACTTGCTGCAGGAGAATATCAGATAGTGGTGGGGTACAGCTCACCATATCCAGGCCTAATATCTGTCTGCTATTGTGTTATGGATGTGTATAGAGCTGCATTGACTGCCCTGTGGGGTGTCTGCTCCTCAGCAGGACTGGGGTTGATGGACCCCTCTACTGCCACCTTTGCAGGGAGGTAGAATGTGGATCTATTGATAGGAGACCCTGTTTGCCACCCTCGGCCCTGGAGGAGGGGGTGGTGGTACATGGCCCACCTAGGGGTCCATAGGGGCTACACCTGACTGAGTCAGACAGAGATATCCCAGGTATTTGTGCAGGAACTACCTATCTCACACATTAACACTGCTTTGGACCTCCGGCATGGCCTCTTTCAGCCATGGAAGGTGTTGTGGACCTGGTCCTGGGCGCCTCATTGCACCCTCAGGGTGAGCACAGTACCCGCACAATGTGACGGTGTGTAGCTACTCTGTGCCAGTAAAACACACGGTCAGTACCCCCTACCAGGCCGAGGTGGTGTGTGGGTGCACATGGTCACTTCCCTCTACCGGGCCGAGGTGCTGTGGGGGTGCATTGCCCATCTTGTGTTAATCTGTGGACAGCTGATTTGCATGTGCAGTGCATCATGGGTATGGGTGGGCTAACCCTATCCTGGTGACCACAGCAGACTGTCTGTGTGGTGACGTGCATGCTCTCTGCAGCCAGCCAGGGGTTTGCTAGCAGCTGTAGCCCAATGGTTATGTCACTGCCTCTGAAGCCAGTGGTCATGGGTTCAATCCCACAGTGGGGTTATTTGATAGGGTTGTCCAATGCATTTTATTTAATGTACATATTTTGATGCCAGCAAAAACACCCTCAGCGTACTGTACCCATAAGGTGCCTCTGAGGGTGCTTTATAGGGCGCCCTATAGGGCACCTTATGGTTCCCGTCCATATAAAGTGCACTATACAATATCCTGTGACGCAACCTATAGGGTGCCCTATAGGGGACATTTTAGGGTGCTGTGGTGGACAGTGCAATTTCTAATGTGCCCTATGGAGTGCCTTATAGGGTGCCTTATACGGCACCTTCAATTACGGCACGTGAGGGCGTGTTTGCTGGCAGCAATTAATAACATAAAATTAAAGTGCTGCAGGACAAAATATGTACAATGCAAAGCTGATGCCACAGCCAGCCTTACGCATTAGGCACACTGGGGAGCAAACTCATGACCCCTGTATCAGCAGTCAGTGCCTTAACCATTGTGCTCCACTGCTGCTCCTCCTTGCCTGTCAGCGCACCTACTTATGCTTTTCATTCCTTAAACTGCACAGTGCTGCCATAAAAAACAGTACACTGACCTTGCGGGACCTCATACGGCACCCTCTAAAGCGCCCTATAAGCAACATTCTAGGGTGCCTTGGCTGACAGTGCACTTTAAAATGTGCCTTATGGGCACCTTATGTTAACACGCTTTGTGAGTGCGTTTGCTAGTAGTAATAATTAAAATATGAATAAAATGCCTCCTAAAGCAATCTTCCCCTTAATATGTTCTGCCTCAGCCAGCCTTATTCATTGGGCACTTTGGGGGATTGAACCCCTGATCTCTGCACCATTGGTCAGTGTCTTAACCATTGTGCTGTGGCTCTGTTCCTGTAATTGCACATCAGCGCGCCGCCTTATGCCGCCCAGTATTAAAAAGCCTCCTAAAACATTAGCGCACCGCCTTATACCGCCCATCATTTAAATGCCTCCTAAAATAATGCCTAAGCCAGCTGTCTCCATTGGGCACTGTGGGGGATTGAAACCCTGATCCCTGCACCATTGGTAAGTGCCTTAACCATTGTGCTGTGGCTCTGCTTTTCTTCCTGCACATCAGCGCGCCACTTATACCGCCCAGTATTATAATGCCTCCATAAACATCAGCGCGCCGCCTTATGCTGCCAAAAACATTAGCGCGCTGCCTTATGACGCCCAGTATTTCTGCGCCTCATCCAGCCGTCTTCATTGGGCAATGTGGGGGATTGAACCCCTGATCCCTGCACCGTTGGTCAGTGTCTTAACCATTGTGCTGCGGTTCTGCTCTTTTTCTTGCACTTCAGCGCGCCACTTATGCCTCCCAAGCAGCTATCTCATGCGCTAAGGTGCGGGGCGCACATGGGCGCCGCGCACCTTAGCGCATATGTAAATTCCGGCTTTTCTTTTTCAAGACGGAACGCCCACTCCTTAAATGGCACACACACACTACCGCGGCACACACTTTACCGGGGTTTTAGTAAACATACCCCTAAGATATTTGAAATGTGATTAGGCCGACCATCAAGTAATGAAGAAAGGAGAGGGTTATGCTGCTGCCAGTAAGCCAGGTGGCAGATGTTTTGGCAATATTGAATTTCAACTGGTTCTCATTTAGCTAGCTAGTCACTTCTTGCAAGCAGCTGTTTAATGCTGAAAGATCAGGGGATTGAGAGTCTGTGTAGGCTACCAGGAGTATATTATGCTAAAAACTCCCTCACTTGGTTTGCAGCTTGTCGTGCTGTGAGGGCTTGTGTGCATCAGTGATGCTGAGAGCTAAACTATCGGTAGTTTAACTACTGGCAGGGTCTCCCAAGATGGACAGGTCTCAGTTGAGGTGCCAGACCAAGACAAACCACCCATCTGGGCAGCAGCAGAATGGGATAGTGTTGACGGCGGAGGATCACATTTCTGTGACAACGGCAACAACACCAAACTTAAACTGTGCGGAAGAAAGGCCCGGCAATCTACTTCTGTATCTTGCCATGAAAACCCAATGGATAGTTACAACAAAACAAATTGTGCTGTAGTGCTGGAAGATGAGACCCCCCCAGGTTGGAAGGCACTCAACTAGCTACTGGGGAAGAGCTGGAGACTTTTCAGAGTAAAGCCAGCATTTATGATGTGGTTGGATCAAAGCCCTCGGGACGTCTGACTGCTGATGTAGCTGTGCATGAAATGAGAGTCAGAAGCTGTAAAGATGTCTTACACATTGGAACATGGAATGTACAAAGCATGAACCAAGGGAAGTTGGAGGTGGTCAAGAATGAAATGGAACGTGTACAACTTGATCTGTTGGGTGTCAGCGAACTGAAATGGACTGGCATCGGGCACTTTGCATCAGATGATCACATGGTCTACTATGCTGGAAATGAAGGACAAAGAAGAAATGGTGTTGCATTTATAATAAAGAAGAAACTTGCAAGAACTGTAATGAAATACAATGCAGTCAGCGAACGCTTAATCTCTATTCGTCTACGAGGAATGCCTATCAACACAACTATAATTCAAGTATATGCCCCAACAACAGCTGCAGAAGAGAATGAAATTGAAGAGTTCTATGAACAAGTACAAGCTGAAATTGACAGAACATGCAAACAGGATATCCTGATAGTCATGGGTGATTTGAACGCAAAGGTTGGCAACAAAGAAGAAGACAAAGTAGTTGGAAAATATGGACTTGGCAACAGAAATGAAGCTGGAGAAAGACTGATAGAATTCTGCAAGACCAACGATCTATTCATCTCGAACACCTTCTTCCAGCAACACAAGCGGCGACTGTACACATGGACTTCACCCAATGGATTGTATAAAAATCAAATTGACTACATCTGTGGAAGTCAACGATGGAAAAGCTCTATAACATCAACAAAGACAAAACCTGGAGCTGACCGTGGTACAGATCAACTACTAGTATGCAAACTCAAGCTAAAGCTGAAAAAGAGCAAACCACTCATGAATGCAGCAAAATATGACCTTGAAAATATACCACTGGAATTTAAAGACTGCCTGCAAAATCGATTTGCTGCTTTAGATACAAATGATAGAGTTCCAGAAGAGTTATGGAATGACATCAAGAAGGTTGTGTTGGAAGATAGCGAGAAGTCTCTACAAAAGGTAAAAAAGAAAAAACGGCCAAAATGGATGACGGAAGAAACTCTGAAAATTGCCCAGAAACGCAGAGAAGCTAAAGCCAGAGGAGAAAGAAAGACAATCACAGAACTCAACAGAGATTTCCAACGTGCAGCAAGACAGGACAAGGAAAAGTACTACAATGATGCATGCAAGGAAATAGAAGCAAAAACTATTAGAGGAAGAACAAGATCAGCTTTCCTAAAGCTACGAGAGTTAAAGAAAAAGTTCCAGCCTCGAATTGGAATGTTACAAGATGCTCAAGGTTCTATGTTGAATGATGCTGAGAAGATCAAGAAAAGATGGAAGGAATATACAGAGTTTTTATATGATAAAGATCAAGTGGACCAACAGCCGTCTCAACCTGTACCTTATGATCTGGAACAATTGGTGATGAAAGAAGAAGTTGAAGCAGCATTGAAAGCCTTATCAAAGAACAAAGCACCAGGCATTGATTGCATTCCCATAGAAGTATTACAGCAATCTGATGCAGCTGTTACCATACTTACAAGGCTCTGTCAAGAAATATGGAAGACAGCATCATAGCCAACTGACTGGAAAAGATCTGTGTTTATACCAATACTAAAGAAAGGTGATCCAACTGACTGTGGAAATTATCGCACAATCGCTCTGATCCCTCATGCCAGCAAGATTCTACTGAAGATTATTCAAAAGAGACTACAATCATACCTGGAACAAGAACTACCTGAAGTGCAAGCAGGGTTCAGAAAAGGGCGAGGAACGAGAGACATCATTGCGGATGTGAGATGGATCCTTGAAAAGACTAAAGAATACCAAAAGGATATCTATTTGTGCTTTATCGACTATAGCAAAGCTTTTGACTGTGTAAACCATGAGAAACTCTGGGCCACATTAAGAAGCATGGGTATACCAGAACACCTGATCGTTCTCTTGCACAATCTGTACATTGATCAAGAAGCAACAGTTCGAACGGAACAAGGAGAAACAGAATGTTTTAAAATAAGCAAAGGTGTAAGACAAGGCTGCATACTTTCCCCCTACCTGTTTAATTTATATGCAGAACAAATCATCAGAGAAGCAGGATTGTATGAAGACAACAGAGGTGTGAAGATTGGTGGAAGACTCATCAACAACCTTCGCTATGCTGATGATACCACATTACTGGCGGAAAGTGTAGATGATCTGAAACATTTGCTTCTCACAATTAAAGAACATAGTCTCAAAATGGGCCTGCACCTTAATGTAAAGAAGACAAAGATCATGACAACTGGCATAATCAACAGGTTCATCGTCGAAGGAGAAGAAATTGAAATCGTGAATAACTTTAACCTGCTTGGATCAACTATCAATAAAGAAGCAACAAGCAGTCAAGAAATCAGATGACTCATTGCTCTTGGCAGAATGACTATGAAAGACCTAGATAAGATTCTCAAGAGCAGAGATGTCTCTCTCCATACAAAGATTCGACTTGTTCAAGCCATGGTATTTTCAATAACATCATATGGATGTGAAAGCTGGACAGTGAAAAAGATAGACAGGAAGAAAATTGATGCCTTTGAATTATGGTGCTGGCGGCGAATACTGTGTATACCATGGACTGCCCGAAGAACAAACCAGTCTGTACTAGAGGAGATCAAACCTAAGCTTTCTTTAGAAGCTCAGATGACAAGACTTCGACTTTCATACTTTGGACACATCATGCGGAGAGAGAGATCATTAGAAAAAGACATCATGCTTGGCAAGATAGAAGGTCAACGCAAAAGAGGAAGGCCAGCAATGAGATGGATCGATACAATAACAGCAGCTACGGGTACCAGGCTGTCAACAATAAGCCGCCTGACTGAAGACCGAACACAATTTAGGATAGCTATCCAGAGGGTCGCCATGAGTCGACTCCGACTCGACGGCACTTAACAACAACATGCTAAAAACTCACCTATTCACGAAGTACCTTGCCGATATAACATAACTAACATAACCAACCTGTAACCCTACCACCCACTTTGTGAACCCCACCTCCCTCCCTCCGCCCAATAACCATTTGACTGTAATCAACCTGTAAATAGCCAGGTGCTTAAAATCCATTGTACATAGTTAGGTCTTGTAAGTCACGTTCTACTGTTCAAATGTACATTTTATGAATTCCTTACAACTGTATATAGTTCATTGTTCCCTGTAAACCAGTTTAAAATTGTTTATTGTAAACCGCTTTGACCTGGTATAAAAATCTTGCTAAATAAATAAATATTACTCCTCTCCTCTTCCAACAACACTGGCTCCCCTTCCGCTATTGCATCAGGTATAAAATCCTTATTCTGACCCACAAAGCCCTATACACAGACAGACAATCCTATTTATCCTCCAAGATTTCTTTCATGCCCCAACTTGGACCCTCCATTCAATCCATGATAATCGACTAGATCATCCTCCTATCTCCCATGCTAAACTGGAATGCACTAGATGTACAGCTTTCTTTTTTCTAGTCCCTACACTCTGGAATGCTCTTCTGCTTGCTTTGCACACAGAACCCTCATTTAAAGTCTTAAAGACTGCCTTAAAAACATCTCTAAAGTGGAGGAGTGGCCTAGTAGTTGGGGCAAGGTACTTCAGGCTGGAAGTTGGAGGTTCAAATCCCACTAGAGCACAGCAACCTTGGGCCAGAAGGACTGGGGTTTCTAGTCCCATAGGTGCTCCTTGTGGTCTTGAGCAAGCCACTTAACCCTCCATAGTCCATGTTCCCTGCAAAATAGTTATCTCCAAGTTATAATGCCCTGTTCAATGTAAACCACACTGATGCAGAATAGTGCAGTATATAAGAGAATGTAAATAAATAAATCTCTTAAACAAGGCTTTCCCTGATGGGTCATACATAGTGTGACTGTGGGGCAGCACCTGCAACTTGCCATCATAAACTGTCAGTATGTCAATGCATCCCATGTTATATGTCATAAGAACATAAGATATGCCATACTGGGTCAGAACAAGATCCATCAAGCCCAGTATCCTGTTTCCAAGAGTGGCCAATCTAGGTCATACGTACCTAGCAGTTTCCTCAAAAGACACAGGTTCCACAATGCTTGTACTGGGTCAAGCATTGATATCCTGGGTCCCTTCTTAATAATGGTTTATGGACCTTTCCTCCAGGAACTTGTCCAAACCTTTTTTAAACCCAGAACAGCCTTTACTACATCCTCCGGTAACAAATTCCAAAGTTTGATTACACGTTCAGTGAAAAAATATTTTATTTTATTAGTCTTAAATAGTTTACCCTGTAGCTTCATTGCATGTCCCCTAGTCTTTCTATATTTTGATAATGTAAACAATCGATCTACATTTACCCGTTCCACTCTGTTCATTAATTTATAGACTTCTATCATATCTTTCCTCAGCCATCTCTTTTCCAGGTTAAAGAGCCCTAACCTTTTTAGCCTTTCTTCATAGGTGTATCCTTCCATCCCCTTTACCATTTTGGTTGCTCTTCTCTGAACCTTTTCTAATATCGCTATATCCTTTTTAAGATACGGCGCCCAGAATTGCACACAATATTCAAGGTGCGATCTCACCATGGAATGATATAGAGGCATTATAATATCTTTTGTTTTATTTTCCATTCCTTTCCTTATGATACCTAGCATTCTATTTGCTCTCTTGGCCACCGCTGCACACTGGGTGGAGGGTTTTAACATGGTATCCACAATGACGCCTAAATCCTTTTCCTGGGTGGTGGTTCCTAATGTGGAACCTTGCATTGTGTAACCATAGTTTGGGTTGTTCTTCCCTAGGTGCATAACTTTGCACTTGTCCACATTAAATTTCAACTGCCATTTTGATGCCCAGTCTTCCAATTTATGAAGATCCTCTTGCAATTTTCCACAATCCTCTTGGGTTTTAACAACTTTAAATAGTTTTGTGTTATCTGCAAATTTGATAACCTCACTCGTTATTCCACCTTCCAGGTCATTCATGAATATGGAAAAAAGCAGCGGACCCAGCACAGATCCCTGGGGTACACCATTATTCACCTTTCTCCATTGGGAAAATTGGCCATTAAGCCCTACCCTCTGCTTTCTATCTTTTAACCAGTTCCTGATCCACAATAGTACACTGCCTCCTATCCCATGACTCTTTAGTTTTGCCAAAAGTCTCTGATGAGGGACCTTGTCAAAGGCTTTCTTAAAGTCCAGATACACTATATCAACCGACTCACCTTTGTCCACCTGTTTATTCACACCTTCAAAAAAACATAACAGATTAGTAAGACAAGATCTTCCTTGTCTAAAGCCATGTTGGCTGTCTCCCATTAGGCCATGACTATCTACATGCTGAGTAATTTTGTTCTTTATGATGGTTTCTACCATTTTTCCCAGTACTGACGTCAGGCTCACCGGTCTGTAGTTTCCCGGATCACCCCTGGAACCCTTTTTAAAAATTGGCGTTACATTGGCGATTCTCCAATCTTCAGGTATTACAGATGATTTTAATGAAAATTCACAGATTACTAATAGCAGGTCTGCAATCTCATATTTCAGTTCTTTCAAAACCCTTGGATGTATACCATCTGGCCCAGGTGATTTGCTACTCTTCAGTTTATCTAATAGTTGTAATACATCTTCCCGATGTATCGATATTTCCTTTAATTCTTCCGCACCTTTAAAAACCACTTCAGTCATGGGTAACATCCCTACATCTTCCTCGGTAAAGACCGAAGCAAAGAATTCATTCAGTCTCTCCGCTATCGCCTTGTCGCCTCTTAGTGCCCCTTTAACTCCTCTATCATCTAATGGACCAGCTGACTCTCTCATAGGTTTTTTGCTATGAATGTATTTGAAAAAGTCTATCTCCAGGAACAAGCAGGAATAAGTCCTCACATATGGGTACGTCGGTACCGACGGAGCCTGCGTGGGAAAGCTCCCCAGCTTCCCAGAAGGAAAGCTTTTGGGGCCTCCCACTGCGCATGCGCGCTGCCTTCCCGCCTTCCTGACCAACTCTCCTCAGTTCTTCTTTTTCCGCGGAGCCAGCAGGTCGTGTTCCTGTCACCGCTGAAGAAGTTGTTATTTTAATTTATTTCTTTGGCCGCGTGTCTGCCTTCCCCGATTCCAGACCGGTACCGCCGGTCTTTTTTCCTTTATTTCTAAATTCAGTCACTGACACCCATGAATGGTGTCTTAAATGTTTGGGGCCTGACCATTCCATTCCGGATTGCCCATCCTGTTCTTTGATGTCTAAACGTGGCTTACAGTACCGGGCAGCCAAGTTTCACATGCTGTTTTCTACAGATACTCCAGCATCGACATCTTCCAGGTCTTCCTCTCCTGATGGATCTCAGGTAACCAAACATTCCTCTGGCAGGTCCTCAAAGGGCAAATCTCCCTCTAAGTATCGAGATACCCCTGGGCTTGACCCTGAGGACCCTGCCCCAGCCAAACAACCCCGGCAGGAAGCTCCGGCTTCCAAAGCTCCTCCTATGGGGTTACAGGTTGACATCGATGGCACGGCCTCGACCGATCACCTGTTAGACTGTTCTGGGGTACCGGCTCATTCATCCGGTACCGACATCCAGACAGTCGTGGCGTCCATGGATCAAACAGTTCAATCCATGCAGCAGGCCATTTTCGCTTTCATTAAGGCTGCTACGCCCTCGGTACCGCACCCTGTGGTACCAACTCCGGTTCCGGTACCACAACCGATACCGGTACCCAGGCCATCCACATCAACCAGGATACCGATTCCGGTTCCCGGTTCCGGGGTTTTTCCCGATACCGATCCGGTTCCGGGTACCCCCGATGTCGATACCGGTCGATACGCTTATCGATCCCTGGAAGCAAACAGATGATACTTTGAGTCTTCTGATGATTCTGATTCATCAGATGTCTCTGCTGAAGTATCCCTTACTCTACCTGAGGAGCCCTCTTCTCCAAAGAGGAGAATGTCTCCTCCAGAGGATTTATCCTTTCAAGACTTCATCATTGAAGTAGCTAAAGGTCTTTCTATTTCTGTATCCTCTGAAAAAGAACCTAGAGCAAAAAAGTTAGACATGTTAGGATACTCTAAGGTTCCCAAAGAGGCAGTCACCTTGCCCATCCATGAAATTCTTCAAGAACACATGATGGACTTATGGGAGACTCCTCTCACCCTATCTCCACATTCTCGTCGTCTGGACACCATGTATCGTGTCCCCCCTTCTCCTGGGTTTCAAAAAACTCAGCTCCCTCACCACTCCATCGTGGTGCAGTCAGCTATGAAAAGGATAAAGAGTACTAAAAGACACTCTTCTACTCCCCCAGGAAGAGAATGTAGGACTCTGGATGCTTTTGGAAGAAAAATCTTCCAAGCAAGTATGCTTATTGGCAGAATCAACTCATACAGCCTTTATATGGGCATGTTTCTGAAGGAGATTGCATTAAAGATATGCCATTTTCTCCCCTTTATCCCAGAGGATAGAAAGGAGGAGTTCCTTCTTTTGCTAAAGCATACCCAAGATATTTCAAAGTTCTCCAACAGAGCAGCCTTTGACTCCTTTGAGGGTGCTAGCAGAGCCTCAGGTATTGCCATTGCGGCTCGCAGAATTGCTTGGCTCCAGGCCTCTGACCTAGAACCCTGGGTCCAAGATGGGTTGGGAAATTTGCCCTGTACAGGTGAGAATCTGTTTGTTAAGGAGTGGCAAATCAAAGCCACTCAAATGGATGCAGAAAATGCTGCATTAGATAGACTTTCTAAGTCTACCTCTACCCCTGTCAAGAAAAAAATCTTTCAAAAAGCCTTTCTACAAGAAGGCCAGATTTGCCACAAATACTAGCCAACAATCTTCTGCAGCTCGCTTTGCTCCTAAGCGTCAGCAGCCTAAACAGGCCAGGGCAAAACCTGCAGGGGCTGCTACAGCCCAACAGTCCCAACCCCCTCAGGGTTTTTGACTTAAATCTAGAGAACTTAACCTTTCTGGCTCTAAAACCAGAACCTCTCACCATTCCAGGAAGGTTAACTCATTTTGCTCCCAGATGGGAGCAAATCACATCAGAACAATGGACCCTCTCTATCATCAGAGAGGGCTACAAACTACATTTCTCCAATCTTCCTCCCCATACCATGGTGTATTACTATAACAAATCACTCTGAGTCCTCACTGACATCCAAACCAGGCACAAATAAATAGTAATACTAAGCTACTGTTTATTGCATAGTAAATAAAAGATTATAAGTCATACAATGCATATAAGTAAGTTCTAATAAGTTCTAACATAATAAGTTCTAGCATAAAATGACTAATAAGTTCTAGCATGAAATGAAATGCATCAATATATATACCGGATATTGTAGTGTCACTTCAGCGATCGGAGGAACTTTCCACGATGAAGGAATCCGGGAAAGCTGCCAAAACAGAATTGCTTTGTCTCTGGTGCAGTACGGTTCCCCTCTCCTTGGAAAGTTCCACATTTGATATACAAGTTTCAGTAATTGTTTTCTATCAGAGATGTGTTTTCATTGGATACTACAGCGTGAGCTTCATGTGAAAGCAAAATTCTCATGATTATGATTGGATATAGATTTCATACACAATTTATGTACAGAGAAGTGCTTCTGACTCACTATACTAGTTCAGACCACTTCAAGCAAGCTGTTTATGCCCTATAATAACCCCTAATATCTTACAGGACTACTATGGCCATTCTGCAAGCTGTTATGCCCTATAATAACTCCCAATAGCTACATGTCTGCTGTATCCATTCCATTCATGGCAAAGCATGTCACATTCGTATCACATTCGGTCCTAATGGATTCAGTAGTACATGTAGGATGCCGACCAAATTGACGGCCAATTAATTTGTGACATATACAGCAGTTGCAGATGGAGAGGATAAAAACAACTATCACCAGTAACAAAGCTGGATGGACCAACATATTTAAAACACTAGTAGCCGAGGGGGACCCATAAAAATGTCATACCAATGATGGGAGGTAGCCTTGGCAATACTGGATCCTAGGTATGCCAAGTTATCTGCCATCAGCACGGTATGCACTTGGTGCATTGCAATGGTCTTGTTTAATCGTAATAAATGATCATGCAGCAACGCAGAATCATTTAACAGCTTATGTAATCTTGTCAAATTTAGATCCCAATTCGGGACATCAATTGGTATGGGCGTCCAATAATGATGTACAGCTTTATGAGTAACAGCATAAAGTAAATAGGTTTCAATATGCCACCGTAGTGTAGTTACATTCTTCAAACAACCCACAAAGGGAAGAATCATCTTAGGTATAACTTCAGTATTGACTACCATGCATACTTCTTGTGGAGCTATTTCAATCAAGTATTCATAAACTGGTGGCATAATAATGAATTTGCACATGTTAACACTATTCTGCAATAAGCAAGGTTCATATACACTAGATTGGATGCGACAGATTGTTCCTCCTATCACCTCAGTACAAGTGGATACTATGAATTTACACATTTGCATCTTAGTTACATTATATACGGTAGCCTGTCCGGTGCAACTAGTCTCATTGCACTGCATTTTAGAAGCACTATACATCAACCATTCATTAGTGACATTCAATATTTGTTTCCAAATTTGTTCATTTCCGGATAGGAGTGTAGCCTGAAACCTATCGCGTTGTTCAATAATTGTCATAGCTTGCAAAGTACATACTGTCCAATTAGCAAAGCAGGTTATGTTTTCTGACATATTCAACGTATATTGAGTAAATAAGTTCAGAAGTCCAGAAGAAATAGCTGCATACTCTTGGACTGGGTGCCAAATGGTGGGAGCCCACCGAGTCTGTAAAGTCAATGCATCATTAATGCCAGCTCCGGCATTATGCATACAATTTGCTAAAGTTTAATCGTCCCATTTTCTTGGTGTAATGCATATGCCGTCTGATAACCCCCCGCCTGAGGGGCACCTGCCCACAATTGTCCAGAAGTAGTGAGATTCAGGATCTTACATCATTGCCTGGCAGGGCAGGTGAAATTATCTTGTTGTCGCTCTGTGGTGGCATTCTTCCAGCTCCAGTACATTTTGATTCGAGGTTTGGTTGATTAACAGCTCTCCAGGGGTCCATATTTCACTTAGGGATACCCACCAACATAATGAAAGGATGCCAAGGAACAGGGTCTGAAATACAAAAGATATACCTTATTCTCTTAAATAACACTTGTCTTCGGGGATATATTCCCATTGCTCCTTTCCAGGTCGCATTACCAGCAACACCTTATCCTTACCTACAGCAATAACCTCCCCAGGTGATGGCGGTCCTTGAGTTTCATGAATCCATATTTTGGCCCCCACTTTGACTCTGCTAGTGGACCCAAAACCTTTTTCATTTGCCAGATCTGCCCTGGCAGTAGTCCACGTCCAATATGCCCCATCCCTGTGTGAGGCACCGCCCGTTGCTGGGAATGCTGGCAAACAGGGCGGTGACTGATCACTTCCTTGATGATATCAAGGGTTAATGGGATTCCCCTACGTTGAGCCCACCTGAAGGTGGCTTTTTCTCCAAAGTGACCACTTTTTTGGTGTGCCCAAAGGGCTGTACCCTGAAGCCATACCGCTTTTTCAGAAGAATACGGCTCAATCGGCTGCGTAGTTTCCGCCACTGATATCGAAGCTGCTTCATCTGCTTGGGAATTAAACAAACAATCAAGTGAGTCAAGGGGCATGTGTGCATCCTGCAATGTAAACCATGGTTTCTCCGAAATTGGCATATCTGTCTCGTTGGGATATTTATCCAAATACCCAGCCACCAAAATTTGGAACAAATTCTGAGTCCCTACCCCCACATGATCCTGAAAATACTGTCGAATTGCCCTCTGTATCACAGACTCACAGCTTAGTGTAATGAACCGCAAAACATCCTGGGCATCTAAACTCACTCCTCTCCCTCCAGTATCAAACTCTGACCAGCCTTTGCAAATCCCCTTCTCCTGGCTGCTGGCGGAACCGGGTCAGTATATCATCTACTTCTGCCTGTGTAAAATCTTCCACAGTGGTCCTCATTCGTGTATGAGGGACCAACTCAGTGAGATATTGGGGCTGCCCATCTGGCCCCAGCAGCGGTTCCCCTCCGGGCCCCATCTGCTGTATGGGTTGCCCATCATTACCACGTATAGGGCGTCTTCCAGGCCCCAATACAGTTTTTTCCTGTCTCCTACTAACGGGCTGAGCTTGTCTAGATAGTAACTCTTCTTTCACTTCTTCCCCCAAGCACCCATCCGGGTCTGAGGAATTCCAAATATCTCCATCCCACCTATCTGGGTCCCATTCTGCGGTGGCAGTAGCCACTGCTTTATATACTTTCTGTTTGTTAACCTTACCTTTCCTCTTTCTGTATTTATTTTGTGCTATTTTTACTGTGGCTTTTTCTGTCATCCCCTGATAATGATCCAGCTTATCCTGCAATAGCTTCTGATGGCATTCCAAAACCATCATTTTCCCTTCTGCTTCTAGCAGTTTGTGCTCAACGTGGCTCAATTCCAGCTGCCTGTTCTGCAGCTGGGAGTGAACCTTTTGATAGGCTGTTAACAACACCCAGGTCTGTCTTTCTGGGGTAACTGCCTCACCCAGTTTCCCGGGGGGGCCCTTGAGTACTTTTTCCACATCAAGGGGCATTGCTTGCTTTAACAACACCCAGGTCTGTCCTAGGGTAACTGCATCACCCAGTTTCCCGGGGGGCCCCTTGAGTACTCTCTCCACATCAAGGGGCATTGCTAACAACACCCAGGTCTGTCTCCCTGGGGTAACTGCATCACCCAGTTTCCCGGGGGGCCCCTTGAGTACTTTTTCCACATCAAGGGACATTGCTAACAACACCCAGGTCTGTCTCCCTGGGGTAACTGCATCACCCAGTTTCCCGGGGGGCCCCTTGAGTACTCTCTCCACATCAAGGGGCATTGCTAACAACACCCAGGTCTGTCTCCCTGGGGTAACTGCATCACCCAGTTTCCCGGGGGGCCCCTTGAGTACTTTTTCCACATCAAGGGGCATTGCTAACCTTAAAAAAAAAAAAAAAATGCATTCCATGATTCTACAAACCCATTATCCCCTAATTGCAAAGCTAAAGTCTATAAGTAAGTATCCGTTCATCCTGGGATGGGTTGGCTAGCACTAAAGTTTTTATTCTTGCTTTTAAACATGTCTGGGCACTCTGCCAAAACAGCGATTTTCTTGGCACTCTGCCAAATGGGATTCAATCGACACAGAGCTCCGCCGTGTACTGCGTGCCTCTCTATTGATTAAATCACCTGGCTGCAATATCAATTAAGTCACTTCACATCCCACTCTCGTCGCCATTATGTATTACTATAACAAATCACTCTGAGTCCTCACTGACATCCAAACCAGGCACAAATAAATAGTAATACTAAGCTACTGTTTATTGCATAGTAAATAAAAGATTATAAGTCATACAATGCATATAAGTAAGTTCTAATAAGTTCTAACATAATAAGTTCTAGCATAAAATGACTAATAAGTTCTAGCATGAAATGAAATGCATCAATATATATACCGGATATTGTAGTGTCACTTCAGCGATCGGAGGAACTTTCCACGATGAAGGAATCCGGGAAAGCTGCCAAAACAGAATTGCTTTGTCTCTGGTGCAGTACGGTTCCCCTCTCCTTGGAAAGTTCCACATTTGATATACAAGTTTCAGTAATTGTTTTCTATCAGAGATGTGTTTTCATTGGATACTACAGCGTGAGCTTCATGTGAAAGCAAAATTCTCATGATTATGATTGGATATAGATTTCATACACAATTTATGTACAGAGAAGTGCTTCTGACTCACTATACTAGTTCAGACCACTTCAAGCAAGCTGTTTATGCCCTATAATAACCCCTAATATCTTACAGGACTACTATGGCCATTCTGCAAGCTGTTATGCCCTATAATAACTCCCAATAGCTACATGTCTGCTGTATCCATTCCATTCATGGCAAAGCATGTCACATTCGTATCACACATGGTGAGCAGTTTCAATTCTCCCCCATCTCTCCTAAACCTGTTGAGTCAGGAGGTGACCACTCTTCTCGCCCAAAAGGCAATAGAAGAGGTTCCTCTTCCTCAACAGGGATCAGGTTTTTACTCCCCTTATTTTCTCATTCCCAAGAAAACAGGGGGGTACAGACCCATTCTGGATCTCAGAGAATTGAACAAATTTCTATACAAGGAGAAATTCAAGATGCTTTCTCTAGGTACTCTCCTTCCATACCTACAGAGTCAGGATTGGCTTTGTTCTCTAGATCTCAAGGATGCATACACACATATACTCATCCATCCATCCCACAGATAATTCCTACGGTTTCTGTTCCAGGGAAAACATTTCCAGTACAGAGTACTTCCCTTCGGTCTAGCCTCTGCTCCAAGGGTATTTACCAAATGCATGGCAATAGTAGCTGCATTTCTACGCACCCTGGGAATTTTTGTCTTCCCATACCTGGACGACTGGCTCATCCGAGCTCCATCTCAGTCCGAGGCTCAGACTTCCCTGGATCGCACCAGACGCATCCTGCAGTATCTGGGACTTGTGATCAGTCTGCCAAAGTCTCAACTCACCCCTACGCAATCCCTGGAGTTCATAGGGGCCTGGTTGGATACCACCACTGCAAAGGCCTATCTACCTCAGGCCCGTTGCCAACGTCTAGTGCACTTAGCCTCTCAGACTCAGTCCAGAAGCCACTTGACTGCCAGAGAGATGCTACAACTATTAGGCCACGTGGCCTCCACAGTGCTTGTGGTGCCTTATGCTCGCCTACATATGAGAGCAGCTCAATGGACTTTATCCACCCAGTGGACTCAAGCATCAGGAGCTCTCTCAGACCAAATAGCAAACTCCAATTGTCTCTTTTGGTCTCTCCAATGGTGGATATCCACTCAAAATCTGTTGTTGGGGGCCCCCTTTCAACCATTGTTGCCCCAAGCAACCCTCACAACAGATGCCTCCCAAACAGGTTGGGGGCTCATCTCCAAGATCTCTCCACTCAGGGCACTTGGTCTCCACAGGAGACCACTCTTCATATCAACTACTTGGAACTTCGAGCAATCTTTCTGGCTCTCAAAGTTTTTCATACCCTCCTCAGCAACATGACAGTCCTTATTCACACGGACAATCAAGTAGCCATGTTTTACATAAACAAACAATGAGGGACTAGCTCTCTGTCGCTTTGCAACGAAGCTCTAAGATTATGGGCCTTCGCCAGAGAGCATCAAATCCATCTCCTGGCAGTATATCTTCCAGGAATCCAAAACTCTTGGGCAGACAGACTCAGTCGAGTTCTGCTTCCACACGAATGGTCCCTGCACATGGATCAGGTACTCAGAATCTTCCAGAAATGGGGAACCCCGGACATAGACCTCTTTGCAAGTCTGTGGAATGCCAAACTTCCCCGGTTCTGTTCCAGAATTCCGTGTCAGGGAGTTCAGGCCAAGGATGCCTTCCTCCTGCATTGGGGTCAGGGCTTCCTGTATGCCTTTCCTCCCATTCCTTTGATTCCCAAGACTCTGTTCAAACTTCAAAGGGATCAAGGGTCCATGGTCCTCATAGCTCCATGCTGGCCACGCCAAGTGTGGTACCCTCTACTTCTGCATCTCTCCCAAGCCCCCTCCCTGGACTTGGGAGTAGCTCCAGACCTTCTGTCTCAGGAGGAGGGGACTTTGTGGCACCCAAACCCCAAGTCCCTTCACCTCAGAGCTTGGTTACTGAAGGCCTAGACCTTCACCACTTCAATCTTTCGCAGCAAGTGAAGGATATCCTACATGCCTCTAGGAAACCTTCCACTAGGCGTTCTTACGCTTTTAAATGGAAAAGATTTTCCATTTGGTGTGCTCAAAAGGATCTTAACCCTCTAGCACTCCCATTGAATTCTCTTTTGGAATATCTCCTGCATCTCTCCAATGCAGAACTCAAAACGAATTCAGTAAGAGTCCATTTGAGTGCTATTGCGGCATCACTTAAGCCCATCAATGGACAACCTGTTTCCTCTCATCCTCTTATTGCAAGATTCATGAGAGGCCTAACCTTAACTAAACCTCCCATTCGACCTCCTCCGGTGGCATGGGACTTAAACTTGGTTCTTGGTCAGCTTATGAAGCCACCTTTTGAACCCTTAGCCACTACCTCCTTGAAATTTCTTTCCTGGAAGGTTATTTTTCTTATTGCAGTCACTTCAGCTCGCCGTATCAGTGAACTGCAAGCTCTAGTGGCTAATCCACCTTATACAAGGTTCCATCATGATAAGGTGGTCCTTAGGACCAATCCCCACTTTATGCCTAAAGTGGTCTCCCCTTTTCATCTTAATCAAGAGGTATATTTACCTGTCTTTTTTCCAGCTCCTCATGCATCCAGTGCAGAGAGGAACCTTCATACTCTAGACTGTAAAAGAGCTCTTGCCTTTTACCTCCACAGGACACAGCAACATCGAAAGTCTTCTCAGCTTTTTGTTGCTTTTGATCCTTCTCATTTCGGACTTCCAGTCTCCAAAAGAACACTCTCTAATTGGATTGCTCAGTGTATCTCTTTTGCTTACCAGAGTAAGAACCTTTCTCTGGAGGGCCATGTCACCGCTCACAACGTGAGGGCCATGGCCACCTCTATGGCTCATTTAAACTCTGTGTCCATTGACCAGATCTGTCGAGCAGCCACCTGGGCCTCGGTTCATACCTTTACAGCCCATTACTGTTTGGACAAGGACTCCCGCCGGGATGCCTTGTTTGGTCAGGCTGTCCTCAGACACCTGTTCCATTCTTGAATAACTCCAGCCCACCTTCCCTGAATGGATGCCTGAGATCCATAGGAAGATGAGGAACCTTTCAGGGTCTCATACCCTTCAGGGGATCTCCCAGGCATCTTAGCTAGGGAGTCCCCATATGTGAGGACTTATTCCTGCTTGTTCCTGGAGATAGCACAGTTACTTACCTGTAACAGGTGATCTCTGGGAACAGCAGGAATTAGTCCTCATAACCCACCCGCCTCCCCTAGGAGTTGTATCTATCTCTCTCTTTCCTTTCCTCTCTCTATTGTCTCAGCTTTAAACTCGAACTGAGGAGAGTTGGTCAGGAAGGTGGGAAGGCAGCGCGCATGCGCAGTGGGAGGCCCCAAAAGCTTTCCTTCTGGGAAGCTGGGGAGCTTTCCCGCGCAGGCTCCGTCGGTACCGACGTACCCATATGTGAGGACTAATTCCTGCTGTTCCCAGAGATCACCTGTTACAGGTAAGTAACTGTGCTTTATTTCGCATTTTTGCTTCCGCAGCAAGCTTCTTCTCAAATTCTCCCTTTGCCTGCCTTATCAATGCCTTGCCTTTGACTTGCCACTTCTGTACTCTCTGCTCCTCTCACTGTCTCTTTCCTATATGATTTGTAGTTCTTTTCCTAATCTTCCTATTTAGTATGGCATATCTTATATTCTTATGTTCTTAGTATTTTGTTGTAAACCGGTGGTTTATTAAAAATCAATAAACTATAAACCATAACTAACTCTCCCTTTCTTTCTTCTTTCCCCACTGTCCAGTATATTTCCCCTTTTCTTCTCCCCTCTCCAATGTCTCTCTCCTCCATCCAGTGCGTCACCCTCTTTTTCACCCCACCATGTCCACCATTCCCCCTTATTCATCTCCCTTGTTCAATATATCCTTCTTTTTCTCTTCTCCTGTGTCCAGCATCTCCTCTCTGCTTTTCCCCACAACCCATGTCCAACATTTCACATCTTCCTCTCCTTCTCCCTCCCCCTCCCCTATCTAGCTTTTCAACCTATCTCTCCAACCCATGCCCGGCATATCCTCTCTATCCCTCCCCATATCCATCATCTCTCCTCTCTCTCTTCTTGTGCCCAGCAGCTATCCTCTCTATCTCCTCCCCTAAGGTCTAGCATCTCCCCTCTCTCTCTCCTCTTCCCCCCCCATATCCATCCTCTACCCTTTCTCTATCTTCCTCTCATGCCCAGCATCTGTCCTCCTTCCTCCCATGCCCATCATCTCCTCTTTCTCCTACTATGTCCAGCATCTGGCCTTTATCCCCTATCTCCACTCCATGACCAGCATCTTTCCTTTCTCCTCATCTCTCCCCTCCCCATGTTCAGCATTGGCCCTCCACCTCCTCAGCCTTCCGCCAATGTTCAGCATCTGCCTACCACCATCCTGCCACTCCCCCCCCACCCCAGCCTATAGCCGCTGCTGCCACTTCTTTCAATGTCTGCAGCAGTGGCAGCAATTGCAATAACAAAAGTGTAAAATGCATAAGAAAAGGGTGTGACCAGGAGGGCCTTCCCAGTATACTGGAGTTGCAAAGATCCCATGCTTTTATTTTTCTGCAAACTTGCATCCTGCCGCAGCTGCCACGTCTCATTGTATCTTGACAGCAGTGACAGTGGTAGGAGGGAGAGTGATGCCACTGCTGCCAGAGACCCATGAGAAGTGGCAGTGGCATTGGCAGCAGCTGGTCCACTTGGTGACTTTTTTGTTTTTAAGAGAAGGAAGAATAAGATGGTTGCTGCTACTTGGTTGTTTTGAAGGCATTTTATGCTGCTCTCAAACTTTTTCACTTGAGCCAGCTGCCTCACTCTGCCTTATGATAGAACTGCCCCTGTTAGTGGATATTGGAGGCAAGAGAGAGGTGTAGAGGATAACTTTTTATAGGCTTCTAAGTAGCAAAATGAACATTTAGGGCTGTCCATGTCAAACTAAGCAAGTATTTTATAAACAGCTGAGCAAGTGCTGAAACTTTTATAAAATCCATATAGCATCACCAAAGATAGACATAGAAGTGGTATCATATACAACAGAAAGGGTCATTTTATAAATGTACACTCTGAAAAAAAGAACAGTGTCATAAGGGGTATATTTTATTTATTTATTTAGACAGTTTTGTATACCACCTTATCCTTCAATCAAAGTGGTCACAACACAATTGGGGGATACATTTAACATGAGGGGATATGAGACACATACGCTAATACTTACAGGGAACATGGGCAATGGAGGGTTAAGTGGCTTGCCCAAGACCACAAGGAGCACCTGTGGGACTAGAAACCCCAGTCCTTCCGGCCCAAGGTTGCTGTCCTCTAGTGAGATTTGAACCCCCGACCTTCCGGCCTGAGGTAACTTGCCCCAACCACTAAGTGGTGGCATGTAGATAAATAGCTGGTGATTTCACTACTTATACATATTTGTATGAAACATACATAGTAACATAGTATATGATGGCAGATAAAGACCAGCATGGTCCATCTACTCTGCCCAGCAAGCTGGCAAGAGTAGGTGCACCTGCCGCTCTGTGTGGGTCACACCTCTCAATGCCTTTGTTTAGGGGTGTACCCACAGCTCCGTGCAGGTCACCCCTATTTGTTGAGATATAAGAGATAGTTAAGTTTATTTTGTTTTTATCCTGTTACTATAAAGGAATCCATTGTGTCTGTCCCATGCCATTTTGTCAGCACTTATATGAATATATGGTGAATTCTGTAAATTTGCATATACAAGAACAGCTAATTAGCGAGCCGTCCTACAAAAATCAAACATTTATCCCATGGGATGTGGTTTTGAATATCAGCAGAATGAGCGCATGTCCATCCTCAAGCATTCTTCCAGGCCACAGGTCCAAAAGAAAGGTTAACCTGGGGTTATGTGGGATTCTAAGCAGGTGTAAACGCCAACAGGTAAACGTTGTGTAATGCAAAGAACCACCCAGAACAAACCCAGAACATGTCTCCTTTCCAAACAGAGAAGCCTATGTTATACTTTCTTTCAGGCTGATGCAGAAATGCTAGCACGCCCTTTGCATGCAGGTAATGTGACATATATGCACAACTACTGCTGGTGAGCAATGCAGAGAAAAGATTGGCACGTGTATTTTCTGCAAAGAAAAAGATACACACACAACAGTGCCACATCTATTTATTTGATAACCAAATGAATGTGCGTATTGAAATGAGATGATAATGAAGTCATCGCCTGATGCAGAGAAATGCGTAGAGGATCTGATGGCAGAGCATAAAACTCAGTCACACTGTTGTTCATACACCTCATCAGAGGTGATGTAAAATTCTGGCATGTGTAGATAAAGACAGTTTTAGCATGTATACCGCTGGACAGCCACTTCTTCGCGTGAAAATGTTTAGCATGGCTCTTTTGTCTGCAGAGCAGAAAGGTTTGGCACGTAGGAAGAAATGTCTTTTGCTTCATACCCTTTAGTGGATTTGCTCCGTGCACGGGTTAGAGCTGCACACAAAAGAAATTGGGAAAACAACAGAGAACCAAGCAACAGAGACCTGGGGAATGCAGAAGAAGTGCTGCCATTAGCATGTGAAATCTATGCATTGCCCCCTCCCTCCCCACTTTATTCCGATGTTTTGTGTATAACTTATTTGCTTATGCTTCTCTTGCAGCATATAACTTTTGTGGTACTCATGCACTACAAAATTGTGCACATGGCTAGTAGCACAACTTCAATGTCAGCTGTCTGCATCGACCTGTTTCTAAAATTGCTACTTCTGCATGTATGCTATTTTGCACATATAAATCTGGGAGGGGGGATATTCAAAGGCATTTACACAGTTTGCAGCTGCTGGCACAGAATATTGGGCCCCTTTTCTTTATACATGTAAATGGCATCTATAATGTCTAAAATTTACTCTAAAGTGACTTCCTTAAGCTAACAGCAAGTATCAGTAGAAGAAGCAGAATTTGAAATTAGGTTGCCTTATGCTAAATATTTGACTTTTCCCTGTCTCACAATCTAGTTTTCTGAGAATACCATTTAAGTAGACAATGTCCTGACTTAAGCAGATTTGCAGCTATCTTACTCCAGAGGTGGACTTCCCATCCTACTTGGGCATATCCATTTGTATTCAGAAATAAAGTTGTTCACCTGAAGTTGGGAGATGCAATATCACATGAACTCAGACTAGATGGCAGTGCTACCTCCAGTGCTATAAGGTGGAGTGCCTTCTTCCTTCCCTCCCCCTGCGAGGTCCATCCCCTCAAACCTTCCCTGTAGCTGTGACCGTGTTAACACTAACAAAAGAAAATGAACATGCTGCGGAGCCTCTGGGGGAAGCCTCTGCCTGCTTTACTCCCTCTGGTGCAGTCTTCCTGCTGCCGTGGGGGCAGGACTAGCAGGGGCTTCCAGAACTAATGCAGGTTAATGGCCTGCTGCGCATCAGTCTGCTGAACACTGGATATCATTTGGACTATTCTGTGGTGACAGTGGGGCCAATTTTATAACTGGGCACCTGGATTTGGAAATGGAGAAGATGCCTATTTTATATAGACATATAGATACCTATCTGTCTTTATAAAATACAAACACAAATCTTACAGAAATCATACCTAGATGGAAGGTGTGGACATTATGGGCCCGATATTCAGTTGGGCAGGCTATTCGCCGCTACAGCACATAGCCGTGCCTGCCGATCCTTAACCCTGGATATTCAATGCCAGGGTTATGTGCGGCCCCTGCATTGAATATCCGGGGATTACTGTACACGCCAGAAGCTGCAGTAGCTAATTGGGCAGCGATGATATTGCATGCTGACCGGTTAGTTCCTGCACCTGAAAGATATGAGAGGTTTTTTCTCACTCATCTTTTAGGCGCAGGTCGCTAACCAGGCAGTATAGAATATTGCCGCTACCCAGTTAGAGACAGTCTCTGCCTCCGCTCCACTCTGGAACGCCCCCAACATGCCCTGATGATAACAGCATAGCATACGGGCGTGTAGTGGGACTAAAAGGGGATATTCAACAGCACTAACCGTGTATGTGCCGTTGAATATCCCAATTTAAGGTATCTACATGGTTTACTGGGCTGTAAACTGTGTAAATGCCTTTCAAATATCGGGCCCTATGTGTATAAAGTACATGCAGCTGTGAGTATTTTATACAATACATGTGTAAATTGTGACTCTACCCATGCTGTGCCCAAATTCCGCCCATGTAAATGCCTACTGTACAAGTACCCGCTATCTTGCACCTCTCATAATTTTAGGCATGACCTAATTTTAGAAGAGTCCTTTTACGCATGTCAAACGGTGTTTTATGTGCAAAAATGGTTTATAAAATTACCCCCAGTATGTCAAAGAAGATCTTCATTCCCGCACATTTTCACCATGAGTGCAGCATAATAGAAACACCAAAGTCTATTTATTCTTATTACTTTCATTTTTTTTCATATTTAATGGCAGGCAGTATGTGAAGAGTGGGATCCACAGTGCCCCATTGTTTCAAGATGTACCCAGCGCAGTGAGTATACAAGAACAAAGGATTAATATCGCTGTTTGCTTGATGAGTGGAATCTTAGCTATAGTTGTAACAGATCTTGTCTTTATTCTTAAGCTACTAGCTTGCTGGAGAAATAAATATCTTCTGATTTCCACAGCTGTAACTGTGAATGTGTCCCTCTAGGTCAGAAATATCAACCTTTTGACAGAAAACCCAATAATGGTGTCTGTGTTTCTCCGAGAACAAACAGGAAATCAAGTCCTCGCAGACAGGTGAAATCATCCGATGCAGCCTAGTATAAGAAACGTTTCCCCAGCACAGATTCATTTGGAAGCTTTAGAGAAGCCTTACTACACATGTGCACAAATTCTAGCTTGTCACTGTTTCGCGGGATCTCCCTCACTCTTCTTTCTTCCACAGAGCCATGAAGACGCATCCCTGCTGTGCTCTGAAAATTACTCAATTAGTTTTTGCTGCACAACCTTTGCTGTCATGTTGGGCCTTTTAGAATATTCTTCTTAGTTTCTCCTAATAGGTTTTCAGTCAATTTTTTTAAAGTTTTATTTATGGTAAGGCCTCGTTATAGGCTTTGGGCTGTCCTGGCTTCGATTTTGCTGCAGCTGTCTTTTTCAGTGACATAGTTCAAAAGAAAATTGCAGGCAGTGTGGCAAGACTATATCTGGAGCAGATACTCTTAGCTGGTACTTGCAGGGCTTTGGGCACAATAACAATCCCTCTCAATATCACCTGTACTCTCAGATAATGAAGGGAGGGCTTCATAGCCATGAAGAACAACAGGAGAGGATCTTTGAAACTTTTGTGTTTGGTCCATTGACAGCATCAGAGGCATTAATCTCAAAATGTCCAAGAGCTGCACTGTTTGCTGGGGATGTATCACCATCGAGAGTGTCATTGACTACTTTTGGCATTAAGCATTATACAGCTTGTCGTGCTGTGAGGGCTTGTGTGCATCAGTGATGCTGAGGGCTAAGCTATCAGTAGCTTAACTATTGGCAGGGTCTCCTAAGATGGACAGGTCTCAGCTGAGGTGCCAGACCAAGACAAACCACCTATCTGGGCAGCAGCAGAATGGGACGTTGTTGGCGGTGGAGGATCGCATTTCTGTGACCACAGCAACAACACTAGAATTACCTGCATGGAAGAAAGGCCTGGCAATTTACTTCCGTATCTTGCCACAAAAACCCAGTGGATAGTCACAACAAAACAAATTGCACTATAGTGCTGGAAGATGAGACCCCCCAGTCAGAAGGCTCTCAACTGGATACTGGGGAGGAGCTGAAGACTTTTCAGAATAAAGCCAGCATTTATGATGTGGTTGGATCAAAGCCATCGGAATGTTTGACTGCTGATGTAGCTGCACATGAAATGAGAGTCAGAAGCTGCAAGATGTCTTACACATTGGGACATGGATCGTAGGAAGCATGAACCAAAGGAAATTGGAGGTGGTCAAGAATGAAATGGAACATGTACAGCTTGATCTGTTGGATGTCAGCGAACTGAAATGGACTGGCATCAGGCACTTTGCATCTGATGATCACATGGTCTACTATGCTGGAAATGGAGTGGCCTAGTGGTTAGGACAAGGTACTTCAGGCCGGAGGGCCGGGGGTTCAAGTCCCACCTGGGGACAGCAATCTCAGGCCGGAGGGACTGGGATTTCTAGTCCTATAGGTACTCCTTGTGGTCTTGGGCAAGCCACTTAACCCTCCATTGCCCATGTTCCCTGTAAGTATTAGCGTATGTGTGTCATATCCCCTCGTGTTAAATGTATCTCCCAATTGACCGCTTTGACCCGGTGAAAAGCGGGATATAAATACAGCTAAATAAATAAAGAAAGAAAAAATGGTGTTGCATTTATAATTAAGAAGAAACTTGCAAGAACTGTAATGAAATACAATCAGTGAACGCTTAATTTCTGTTCATCTATGAGGAATGCCCATCAACACAACTATAATTCAAGTATATGCCCCAATAACAGCTGCAGAAGAGGATAAAATTGATGAGTTCTATGAACAAGGACAAACTGAAATCGACAGAACATGCAAACAGGATATCCTGATAATCATGGGTGACTGGAACGCAATAGCTGGCAACAAAGAAGTCAAAATGGTTGGAAAATATGGACTTGGCAACAGAAATGAAGTTGGAGAAAGACTGATAGAATTCTGCAAGACCAACGATCTATTCATCTCAAACACTTTCTTCCAGCAACACAAGCAATGACTATACACATGGACTTCACCTAATAGTACAAAAATCAAATTGACTTCATCGGTGGAAGTCAACGATGGAAAAGCTCTATAACATCAATAAAGACAAAACCTGGAGCTGACTGTGGTACAGATCACCAACTACTGTATGCAAACTCAAGCTAAAGTTGAAAAAAAGCAAAATGTGACCTTGAGAATATACCACCAGATTTTAAAGACTGCCTGCAAAATCAATTTGCTGCTTTAGATACAAATGACAGAGCTCCAGAAGAGTTATGGGATGACATCAAGAAGGTTGTGTTGGAAGAAAGTGAGAAGTCTCTACAAAAGGTGAAAAAGCAAAAACGACCAAAATGGATGACCAGAGAAACTCTGAAAATTGCTCAGAAATGCAGAGAAACTAAAGTCAGAAAGGAAAGAGAGGCAATCACAAAACTCAACAAAGATTTCCAACATGCAGCAAGACAAGACAAGGAGAAGAGCTACAATGATGCATGCAAGGAAATAGAAGCAGAAACTATTAGAGGAAGAACAAGATCAGCTTTCCTAAAGCTACGAGAGCTAAAGAAAAAATTCCAGCCTCAAACTGGAATGTTACAAGGTGCTCAAGGATCCATATTGAATGGTGCTGAGAAGATCAAGAAAAGGTGGAAAGAATATATCAATAAATCAATAAGTTCATTGTTGATGGAAAATAAATTGAAATAGTGGACAACTTTAACCTACGTGGATCAACTATCAATAAAGAAACAACAAGCAGTCAAGAAATCCGATGACGCATTGCTCTTGGCAGAATGGCTATGAAGGACAAATTAAAATGTGTTAAATGTATCCCCCAATTGTGCTGTGACCGCTTTGATTGAAGGACAAGGCGGTATACAAAACTGTCTAAATAAATAAAATAAATAAAAGGACCTAGACAAAATTCTCAAGAGAAGAGATGTCTCTCTCCATACAAAGATTTGAATTGTTCAAGCCATGGTATTTTCAATAACATCATATGGATGCGAAAACTAGACAGTGAAAAAGATAGACAGGAAGAAAATTGGTGCCTTTGAATTATGGTGTTGGCGATGAATCTGTGTATACCATGGACTGCCCAAAGAACAAACCAATCAGTACTAGAGGAATTCAAACCTATGCTTTCTTGAGAAGCTCAGATGACAAGACTTCGACTTTCATACTTCAACTTTCATGCGAAGAGAGAGATCATTAGAGAAAGACATAATGCTTGGCAAGATAGAAGGTCAACACAAAAAGAGGAAGACCAGCAATGAGATGGATTGATACAATAACAGCAGCTATGGGTGCCACTCTGTCAACAATGAGCCGCCTGACTGAGGACCGAACATAGTTTAGAACATCTATCCATAGGGTCACCATGAGTTGACACCAATTTGACGGCACTTAACAAAAACAGAGCCCATCAGGATCAGGCATCAATTGATTCCTGCCCAAAGAAGAAGATGAATTCAGCCTCTTCTTCACTGATGCCAAGGGTTCATGATGCTGAATGTCAGCCAGAGGTCAGAATGCACCGGCATCATACCCTATCAGAGCACAGCATCATAGTATTGAGAAACTAGGTTCACTGGTGCTCTTGAAGTGATCTTACATGGAGGACTGATTATTCTCTTTGATGAGGCAGAGATGCAACAGCCTTCAAAAGCAGACCACCAATACTCTTCAAGCAACTCAAGAGAACATGGCTACTCCTATTGGTCCTCTGATGCTTTTGGCATCAGCCATCTTCAAGAAAGAGATCAATAAGAAGATCATTGAGTGCTTGGAAAATCTCCTTGCTTGATGTGACACCTTGGCTTCAATATTACCAATGTCAATGCAAAGGATATTCCAACCGATATTCGAGATTCATGCACTGCCTGGAAGAGATTCATTTACACCGAGACATTGAAGATCCTTGGATTCAGTGCTACTGCATCAGTATCAATCTCTAATACATTGGGAAGAGGAAATGTCACCTAGTCATCAAAGATTATCGGTATCTAGACATTCTCATTCAAAGTCCACTTCCACTGATACGCAAAGGCCTAATCAGGCACAGACCCAGACTTCTTACTGGAGTTCTTCTCTGGGTCAGAGTATGAGCATGCCTGGGACACTGACTGAGCTGGATCATTCTCTGAAGAATAAGGCTTGACTGGCTTGCCATCAGATCCAACTCTTCCCAATGAAAGGAGAAAGTACAAACATGAGGAACCCTCCTTCACTGATTTTATTTGGAAATGGTGGAGGCCATTCCATTTAAGTTAGATATGGAGGAGGAACCCAGTGAAGAAACACTGAAATATCCTCCAATTCCTCAGCCCTTCCAAGAAAGCTCGGACAGTACCCATTTACAGAATCCTCAAAGATGTTCAGAAGAGAATGTGTGAGATCCCGCTCTCTGTGCATCCTTTCAATAAGACTGAATTCACTTTCAAAAGGACTAAAGTTACAAGTCTCATTCCTTGGTGACCCCAAGGAGGGTGGTCTGATATTGAATGCTTCTGGGAGAAAACATTTTCAGAATGCTGTACCCACTTCTCGCATAGTTTCTTACCAGTCCTTCATGAGCTGATATATGTGAAACACTGTGCACAAGAGGGAGGAGTTAGTGGAATCTTTCCCTTTTGACAAAGCTGCATAACTGTTCACTGGTGGGCAAAGGGAAGAAGTATGGAAAACACATAATCCAAGCAACCTATAATGTTTTTGAGATGGCATTAAGAGCTTCTTCATTAGGTACTGAAGCCTGAAGACTTGTGTGGCTACAGGTCTCAGACATAAGATATCACATACAAAAAAATCTCACTGACGTGCCTTGCCATGGAGAAAATCTCTTTGGGGACAAGGTTAAGGAACGCTGCAAAAATCTCAAGTCCCTCTCCAAGCCTGCCTCCAAACCAGCCTCTTTTTCTCCAGGGGAGTGGGGGGCAAAGCAGAACCTACTATTATCATAGGTGTAGGTACTATACACCCTCTCTTTCCAATTAAACCCAACAGGGATCTCAGTTTCATTCCAGATATCAGAGAGCCCAAAAAGCCCAGCCTGCTCCTCAGCCAAAGCTTGCAATGGGGTTTGGATTGCCTCAGAGAGACTATAACCAGCAGTCTAGTTTCCCTACCAGACAATCTTCCACTAGCCCCTAATAGCTTCCAACCATTGGGTTCTAAAGATCATCTACCCTACACCCCTCCTCGGGAACTCCGCTTCTCCGGCAGATCCCTTTTATCTGTGCCCTTCTCTGCCACTGCCAAATCCAGACTCCATCTTGCTGCTTCATATGCCTGGAACATCCTGAGTCAGTACATCAGACTCCTTCTCTAGCCCTATTAAAATCCAGGATAAAACCCCACCTCTTTTTGAGCTGCTTTTGGATCCTGATGCCCCTCACTCTCTTGTTCACCACTTATGTGAATCTTACCATACTCTAGTCCCTGGTTTTGTAGTGATCGTCATCTTGATTAGAGTGTAAGCTCTGATGAACAGGAACTGTCTCTTACATCTATATGTACAGCGCTGCATATGTCTTGTAGCACTATACAAATATTAAGTAGTAGTAGTAGCAATGTACAGAATTAATCTATTTGAACTTCCTCTAAATTGCCCACTGAGAGTATCATGGTTAAACTCTCCACAAAAGGAAATACTTTCCAAGGAGCTCTTTTCCCTCTTAGAGGCTAATGCAATTAAACCCATTCTACCAGGAGAGAGAGGGCAAGGATTTTATTCCAAGTATTTCCTGATGACAAAAGAGATGGAAGAATTTCATCCCATCCTAGATCTACAGTAAGGGTCTTGAACAGGTTTCTATTTCGTGAAAAATTGAAGATTGTTCACCTGGTCACTCTCATTCCTTGTTTTCAAAAAAGAGATTGGTTGTGCTATCTGGAGCTAAAGGATGCATACCCCCACATAGTGGAATATCCAAGTCACCAGAAGTATCTCACATTCATAATAGGGAAACACCATTACCAGTATCATGTCCTGCTCTTTGGCCTTGCGTCAGCTCCACAAGTTTTCATAAAGGGCCTTGTCAGAGTAGCAGTATATCTGTGCAAACTCAGATTGCATATGTTATGCTATCTCACCAATTGACTGATCAAGAACATATTTCTGAAAGGAGCCCCGAGATCCATGGGCATGACCATCTGGGTTCTAGAGTCATTAGGTTTCATCGTTTATTTATCTCAAATCCCAATTAAGCCTGTCTATTCAATTAGAATTCATAGGATCTCTGTTGGACATGACTCAGACAAAGGCCTTTCTCCCACGAGGAAGGATGATCACACTGGTGTCTGTAGTGAGAGAAGTACAAACAAGTCAACAGACATTGGCATGGCGCATGTTGAGGATATTGGGTTAAATGGCCTTACCAATACAGGTAACTCCCCTGGGATGTCTCAGAATGAGGAAGTCTCAAAAAGCAAGAGAGGCGGGACCCGGAGTGATTCCTGGAGGCGTGAGGGGCTTGTAGAGGGCCCTGAGACTGTGGGAGCTGTGTACCTTGCTTGAGCACTTGCCGTTTTTCCCGATTTCGGGCAGGCACAGTGGGGACATCTTCAACTTGCAAGGACCCTGTCAGTATAATTGTGGGCTGTTTAGATGACCGCGGAGCGTGATCCGAAGGGGCGTGTCCAAAGGGGCGGGACACGCCCCTTTGGCGCCCCTTCGGCGTCACAGCAGCGAACAGTGAGTTTTGTGTTTTATATTGCTTGGTGTTATTTGTTTTATACTTATGGGTAAACGGAAAGCCAAACCTGGGCGTGGTGAGGAGGGATCGACTACCAGTGTTCCGGTTGTCAGTCCCTTAGATAAACATCTGGTCCCACGCCCAGTTGCGCAGTCTTCTCCCGAGGGTGCCTCCCTTAGTTCTAGTGGGAGGACCCCTCCTCCTTGTCCTGCTGCTTGTTTGTCTTTGGTAGGGTCAGAGAAGTCCCCTGAGTCGGCGAGGGCCGCCGCTCAGGAGACGGTTCAGTTGCCTAAACTTGTCACTTTGGCTGGTTCCGGGGGCGCTTTGTGCCCACCGGTTTCCTCTGTAGGATCGGAGATAACCCTGAAGGATCTGTGGCAAGTTTTTCAGTCTATTGATGCTAAAGTGTCCTCAACTTTAAGTTCATTGTGTGACTTTTCCTCTCAAACTGTTACATCCCTTCAGCAATTAGACAGTAAGATTTCTGTGGTAGATGCTGCTTGTGTTAAACTTGAGCAGCAACTCCACTCTTTGTATTCAGCAAACATAGCTGGGATGAAAGATGCTTTGATTTTGCACGGCAAGGTGGAGGCACTTGAAAACACCTTGCGTGCTGCTAATTTACGTTTCCTTGACTTTCCATATACCTCTCTCCTTTCGCCAAAAATTCTCCTTGATAAATATTTCAAAGAAGTATTGCTTTTTTCAGATCCTGTCGAGGTGTCTCAGTTATTTTATATTTCCACTAGCTCTAAGCGTATCAACCCGGTCGAGGGCGGGTTGGACGTAATTGAGCCTTCCCTTACTAACTTAACCGATTTTTTGTAGGATTCCTCCGACGTAATTAATTTGCGTGCCACATTGGTAGTGACTTTGACATCAATTGAATGTAAACTGCGTATTCTTAAGGCCTTTTTTAGATGCAAGTCGACTGCCTTTTGTGGTCATAAGATAAATATATTTACGGATGTCTCACGTAGCACCCAACTTAGGAGGAGGCTTTTTCTTGCGTTAAAGCCTCGGGTCCTTAAGTTGGGTGCTACTTTCTTTCTTCGATTTCCCTGCAAGTGTGTTGTAAATTATGAGGGTGCGGTTTATATTTTTACTGATGTTGCTCATCTGGAGAATTTTGTTTTGGAGCGACAGGGCACTGCTGAGGTTAGTCGGGATGAGTAAGTAGTATATGCCTCTATATTGTGGGTTTGTTACCCTTGGTTTTCTTTTTTTTTTGTTTACTTTTACTTTTTCACATCTGGGTCCCAGTGATGTGGGCTTAATCATATTCATGTTACTAATTATGTTGATATTTCTTATGTACTTGTTTCTGATTGTCTTGAATTGTATTGACTTTATTTGTTATGTTTGTTAAAACTCTAATAAAAAAAATAAAAAAAAAGCAAGAGAGGCAATATATTCTGCACCATAAAACACACACAAAAGAATAAAAGAAAAGGTAGAATGACAACCAATGACTTAATAAATGAAAGTAATTACATAAAATCTCATAAATTATGTAAAAAACAGATATCCATAAAATGTGCTAAAAAATCAACATGGCCATGTTTCAACATTAGCCTGAAACAGAGTTATTAAAATTGCATATAGCAATTTTGTGAGATCCTTCACACCAGCATTGATTCTGCTTGGATAACTTGTGGGTATATAGACAATGAACAATTAGGACCACCGAATGTTCTGCTGAACAGTACTATTTCAATCACATCTCATCTCTTAGGCTGTTTATCTTCCCATTTTTCCCATCTCAGACAAATCATCATGATAAAGCCAGATCCCAGAGAGCTTTACAGATCTCACAGTACCTGGGTGAGTGAGGATCCTGCATGCAGACTCTACATACACTAATAAACTTCCTCTGCCAGAATCTCATTACCGTTCACAAACGTCAAACTTCCATGCATCCAAAACAGAATTACATTGTAGCACCAATTATTTGGACTAATTGAGACTGTAGACAACTCAGTTTTTTGTGTTAATTGGTACTCAAGGGTGTTTACAAGTATTACATAATAACCAAATAATAAAAATACCAATTTAAATAGATAAAACCGTGGGGTCAGTTTTAAAGGAAGTTATACATTTACCCAGGGGCGGCCCAAGGGGGGTGCGGGGCCATGTGCGGAGACTCGGTGCGGGGCCTCATTTGCATAAGTGGCCTTATTTGCATAAATATTTGCATAATGTTACCATACACTAACTTTTAGTAAACATGTCTCTTAATGAGTGTATGGATAAAGAAAGACTAAAAGATTTCTACATTACTATAATCCAGTGCAAACCGCCAGGCACATTAGGAACTACTACAAACGCTGCCCATTTAGAACCCATAGCAAACCCGCCATATCCTGACAGCATTACCAGGACTCACAAAGCACCATACCCTACCTATCAAAAGGTAACACTGCAAATATAAAACCAATACATTTCAGAGAATACTGGGGAAAGAGAACAAGTGGCAATGTCAAATAGGAATTACATAAACAGAATACCTCAGCTCAGTTACACATGCAGAACATAGACCATCACCAAACAAGGAATCACAATTTAGAAACAGGAAGGCAATAATTAAACTGGGAACCCCAAAAGCCAAACTTGGAATGTACAACAACACTGTAGAAATAAAACTATAAATTAATTTCCTCTTGTACCAAACAAAGCACAGACGTTAATGATGCACATTTCCCAGAGCTTTCATATTCCAGTTAATAAATTCAAAATAAAGAGATATCTTTCTACCTTTTGTGCATTTTTTTTCAGTTGCAATTGGTCCAGCCACTTTCTTCTGGTTTCTTCATGTTTTCTGCTAACTCTTCATCATCTGCTGTCCATTTGTCCTTTCTTCTCTCTTCTAGTTTTTTTTCCATTCTCTCTCTCTACATCTGCTTTAACATACTAATCTTTCTCCTTTTGCTCTTTCCTCATTCCTATTTCATCCTCACAAATTTTACCCCTCCATCCTCAATCCCCACTTACTCTCCCAATACCCGGCCAATTATAGATTTTTCATCCCTCCCACACAAAATATTTTTCCCCTCTCCATTTTACTCTCCCAACCCCATCCCATTCTAATCCTCCCCCAACATCAGCTCCGTTCTAGTTCCAGTCTCACCCAGCATCCATTCCCTTCTAGTCCCTGCATCAGCCCATTTCCAGTCCTAGCTCCCCCATCCGTTTCCAGTCTGAGTCCCTTCATCAGCTCATTTCCAATCCTAGCCCCCCCATCAGCCCATTTCTAGTCATTTCCTAGCCCTATCATCAGCCCATGTCAAATCATAGCTCCCCTCCACTCAGCCCAATTCCAGTCCAAGCCCCCCCCATGAGCCTACTTCCAGTTCTAGCCCCTCCATGAGTCCATTTCAATTCAAGCCCCCACCACAGCCCATTTCCAATCTTAGCTCCCCCCAACACCCATTTCCAGTCCTATCCTAGCTGCTCCATCAGCCCATTTTCAGTCCTAGCTCCCTTCCCTCACAGCCCATTTCCATTCCAAGCCCCCTCCCCATCAGCTATTTGCAGTTCAAGCCTCCCCTTCCACTCAGCCCATTTCCAGTCCTAGCAACCCCCCAACCCATTACCAGTCCTAACCCCCCCGTCAACCAACTTCCAGTCCTAACCCCCCATCACCCCATTTTCAGTTTAAGCCCCCCCCATAACCCATTACCAGTCCTAACCCCCCATCAGCCCACTTCCAGTCCTAACCCCATCAGCCCATTTCCAGTCAGCCCCCCATAGCCCATTGCCAGTCCTAAACCCCCCATCAGCCCACAGCCCATTACCAATCCTAACCACATCAGCCCACCTCAAGTCCTAACCCCTCCCCATCAGCCCATTTCCTGTCCTAGCCCCCCCATTGCCCATTATCAGTCCTAACCCCCCCCCCCCCATAGCCCATTACCAGTCCTAACCCTCCATCACCCCATTTCCATACAGCCCCCATCAACCCACAGCTCATTGCCAGTCTTAACCCCCCATAGCCCATTACCAGTCCTAACCCCCCCATCAGCCCACAGCCCATTACCAGTCCTAACCACATCATCCCACCTCAAGTCCTAACCCCTCCCCATCAGCCCATTTCCTGTCCTAGCCCCCCCCCCATAGCCCATTATCAGTCCTAACCCCCCCATAGCCCATTACCAGTCCTAACCAGGGCCGGATTTAGCTATACGCCATGTACGCCATGGCGTAGGGCCCACAGCTGCAAAGGGCCCACAAAAATTGAACTAGTTAGGCTTTTTTTTTTTAATAAAATAAAAAAAAACCTGCTGGCTGCCGCCGCGGGGCCCCCTCTGCTGCCGCGGCAGCATGGACTGACCCGCGGGGGCCCCCTCTGTAAGCTCGGTCCCTGCCTCCGTGTCTCCCTCCGTGCAGGCTGTGAGAGACGCGAAGGCAGACTGTCTCCTTCTGCCTTCCCGTCTCTGTTAAGCCCGCAGGGGCTGATGGGAAATTTCCCATCAGCCCCTGCGGGCTTAACAGAGACGCGAAGGAGACAGTCTGCCTTCGCGTCTCTCACAGCCTGCACGGAGGGAGACACGGAGGCACGGAGGGAGGGACCGAGCTTACAGAGGGGGCCCCCGCGGGTCAGTCCATGCTGCCGCGGCAGCAGAGGGGGGCCCGTGGCGGCAGCCAGCAGGTTTTTTTTTTTAAATTAAATTTTACTTTAGGCCGGGGGAGGGGGAGGGGGTAGGACTGGTAATTGGGGGGCTGGGACTGGGGCTGGAAATGGGTTGGGACTGGGACTGGAAATGGGCTGGGACTGGGACTGGAAATGGGTTGGGGGGATTAAGGCTGGAGGTGGGCTGATGAGGTTAGGACTGGTAATGGGCTGTGGGCTGTTGGGGGGGGGTTAGAACTGGTAATGGGCTTTGGGGGGGTTAAGACTGGTAATGGGCTGTGGGCTGATGGGGGCTGTCTGGTAATGGGCTATGGGGGGGCTAGGACTGGAAATGGGCTGGGGGGGGTTAAGACTAGAGGTGGGCTGATGGGGTTAGGACTGGTAATGGGCTGTTGGGGGGGGTTTAGAACTGGTAATGGGTTTTGGGGGGTTAAGACTGGTAATGGGCTGTGGGCTGATGGGGGCTGTCTGGTAATGGGCTATGGGGGGTCTAGGACTGGAAATGGAATGGGGGGGTTGAGGGTGGAGGTGGGCTGATGGGGTTAGGACTGATAATGGGCTGTTGGGGGGGTTTAGAACTGGTAATGGGCTTTGGGGGGGTTAAGACTGGTAATGGGCTGTGGGCTGATGGGGGCTGTCTGGTAATGGGCTATGGGGGGGTTAGGACTGGAAATGGGCTGGGGGGGGTTAAGACTGGAGGTGGGCTGATGGGGTTAGGACTGGTAATGGGCTGTGGGCTGATGGGCTGATGGGGGGGGTTAGGACTGGCAATGGGCTATGGGGGGCTGACTGGAAATGGGTTGAAGGGGTTAGGACTGGAAGTGGGCTGATGGGGGGTTAGGACTGGTAATGGGTTATAGGGGGGGCTTAAACTGAAAATGGGGTGATGGGGGGTTAGGACTGGTATTGGGTTGGGGGGTTGCTAGGACTGGAAATGGGCTGATGGGTGGCTAGGACTGGAAATGGGCTGATGCAGGGACTAGAAGGGAATGGATGCTGGGTGAGGCTGGAACTAGAAGGGAGCTGATGTTGGGGGAGGATTAGAATGGGATGGGGCTGGAAGAGTAAAATGGAGAAGGGAAAAATATTTTGTGTGGGAGGGATAAAAAAATCTACAATTGGCCGGGTATTGGGAGAGTAAGTGGGGATTGAGGATGGAGGGGTAAAATTTGAGTGGATGAAATAGGAATGAGGAAAGAGCAAAAGGAGAAAGATTAGTATGTTAAAGCAGATGTAGAGAGAGAATGGAAAAAAACTAGAAGAGAGAAGAAAGGACAAATGGACAGCAGACGATGGAGAGTTAGCAGAAGACATGAAGAAACCAGAAGAAAGTGGCTGGAGCAATTGCAGCTGAAAAAAATGCACAAAAGGTAGAAAAATATCTCTTTATTTTGAATTTATTAATTGGAATATGTCAGCTCTGGTAAATGTGCATCATTAACGTCTGCGCTTTGTTTAGTACAAGAGCAAATTAATGTATAGTTTTATTTCTACAGTGTTGTACATTCCAAGTTTGGCTTTTGGGATTCCCAGTTTAATTATTGTCTTCCTGTTTCTAAAATGTGATTACTTGTTTGGTGATGGTCTATGTTCTGCATGTGTAACTGAGCTGAGGTGTTCTGTTTATATAATTCCTATTTGACATTGCCACTTGTTCTCTTTCCCCAGTAGGTCATGTATTGTTGTTCTCTGAAATGTATTGGTTTAATATTTGCAGTGTTGCCTTTTGATTGGTAGAGTATGGTGCTTTGTGAGTCCTGGTAGTGCTGTTAGGATACGGCGGGTTTGCTATGGGTTCTAAATGGGCAGTGTTTGTAGTAGTTCCTAATGTGTCTGGCAGTTGGCACTGGATTATAGTAATGTAGAAATCTTTTAGTCTTTCTTTATCCATACACTCATTAAGAGGCACGTTTACTAAAAGTTAGTATATGGTAACATTATGCAAATATTTATGCAAATGAGGCCCCTTATGCAAATGAGGCCCACACCCCCCTTGGGCCGCCCCTGCTGGGGGCCCACAATTTTTGTTGGCATAGGGCATCACTCAAGGTAAATCCGGCCCTGGTCCTAACCCCCCATCACCCCATTTCCAGACAGCCCCCATCAGCCCACAGCCCATTGCCAGTCTTAACCCCCCCATAGCCCATTACCAGTCCTAACCCCCCCCATCAGCCCACAGCCCATTACCAGTCTTAACCCCCCCATAGCCCATTCCCAGTCCTAACCCCCCATCACCCCATTTCCAGACAGCCCCCATTAGCCCACAGCCCGCCAGTCTTAACCCCCCCATAGCCCATTACCAGTCCTAACCCCCCATCACCCCCATCAGCCCACAGCCAATTGCCAGTCTTAACCCCCCCCCATAGCCCATTACCAGTCCTAACCCCCCATCACCCCATTTCCAGACAGCCCCCATCAGCCCACAGCCCATTGCCAGTCTTAACCCCCCATAGCCCATTCCCCGTCCTAACCCCCCATCACCCACTTTCCAGACAGCCCCCACCAGCCCCCAGCCCATTACCAGTCCTACCCCCCCCCCCCATCAGCTCACAGCCCATTGCCAGTCCTAGCCCCCCCCCCATCGGCTCATGGAAATAAACATTTTTAAAAAAGCTGGCCGCTGCCGCCGCGGCAGCATGGAGTGTCCCACGGGGCCCCCTCTGCCCGGCTGAACTCTCCCGGCGCGGCTGAAGCCCTCTGCTCCGGCTTGCAGATACGCGAAGGGAGAGTGTCTCCCTCGCGTCTCTGTTAAGCCCGCAGGGGCTGATGGGAAGAAATTTCCCATCAGCCCCTGCGGGCTTAACAGAGACGCGAGGGAGACACTCTCCCTTCGCGTATCTGCAAGCCGGAGCAGAGGGCTTCAGCCGCGCCGGGAGAGTTCAGCCGGGCAGAGGGGGCCCCGCGGGACATTCCATGCTGCCGCGGCGGCAGCGGCCAGCTTTTTTTTTTTTTTAATTTCATTTTTAAAAAAAGCAGAATGTTCTTTGCGCGGGGCCCCCTGAAACGCGGAGCCCTGTGCAAAAAACATTCTTGCTCAATGGACGGGCCGGCCCTGCATTTACCAGTGTCCTGTAAATGTATAACTTCCCTATCCATAGATATTCAAAAGCTAGGGAGATAAGTGTTGAGGTGAAAAATATATGCAACTTCCCCAGCACTACCCATACAGTGAAGGAAAAGAGTAAAGGCAGAGCAAGATTGGCACCAAAACATTATTTATAGAGGCACTATTTGACTTCTATACCAATAATTTACATATGTATGGAGTTATTATAGTAGCCTTGAGGTCGATATTCACACAAACGTGGTATCCTCAACTTCTACGTCTCTCTCAAGCCGAACCTCTAGAGTTGGGATCTGCTCCAGATCTCCTTTCCCAAGAGAACAGGATGCTATTGCACCCGAATCCTCAGTCTCTGCACCTCAGGGCGTGGCTGCTGAGAGCCTAGTATTCCAGGATATCAACCTTTCTCAACAGGTTAAGGATATCCTTTTGGTTTCAAGAAAACCTTCCACAAGGTGGGCCTATGCCTTTAAGTGGAAAAGGTTCTCTATCTGGTGTTCAAAAAAGGAACTTCATCCCTTTTCCGTGCCAGTGGAGGCGGAGGAGATACTCTAGTCTACTCTGGTCTTGAGACCAATTCAGTAAGGGTCCATCTTAGTGCCATTGCAGCTTTCCACAAACCCTTGGATGGACAACCTGTTTCCTCTCAACCACTTGTAGCAAGATTTATGAGAGGTCTACTCTTAACAAAACCTCCCATTAAGCCACCACCCGTGGCATGGGATTTGAATCTTGTCCTGGGGCAACTCATGAAACTGCCCTTCGAACCCTTAGCCACTACATCCCTAAAGTTTCTTTCTTGGAAGGTGATCTTCCTAATTGCTCTCACTTCTGCAAGATGCATCAGTGAGCTACAGGCTTTAGTGGCTGATCCTCCTTATACAAGGTTCCACCATGATAAAGTAGTTCTTAGGACTTACCCTCACTTTATGCCAAAGGTGGTTTTGCCTTTTAATTTAAACCAATTGGTTTACCTTCCTGTATTCTTCCCTAGGCCTCATGCCTCCAATGCAGAAAGGAATCTTCACACTCTAGATTGTAAAAGAGCCTTGGCTTTTTACCTTCAGAGAACTAAGCAACATAGAATGTCTTCCCAGCTTTTTGTTGCCTTTGACTCTAGTCATCTTGGACTACCAGTTTCCAAGCGAACTTTGTCTAAATGGATTGCGAATTGCATATCCTTTGCATATGAGAGTAAGGGACTTTCTCTCGAAGGTCATGTCACAGCTCACAATGTGAGAGCAATGGCAGCCTCTATGGCTGACCTTCGCTCTGTGTCCATTGATGACATTTGTAGAGCAGCCACTTGGGCTTCGGTACACACCTTTGCAGCCCACTACTGCTTGGATAAGGACTCCTGTCGGGATGCCTCGTTTGGTCAGGCTGTTCTCCAGCATCTCTTTCAGACTTAGAACAACTCCTACCCGCCGTTCCGGGTTTCGATACAAGAGATCCATGGGAGGAAGCATGACCCATCTCAACCTGGGTTTTGCAGCTTTCTGGGGTCATCTCCCTGGCATCTCTCAGCTGGGGAGTACCTATATGTGAAGACTACATTCCTGCTTGTTCCTGGAGATAGCGTAGTTACTCACCTGTAACAGGTGATCTCCGGGAACAGCAGGAATTAAGTCTTCACAACCCACCCACCTCCCCTTGGAGTTGTCTTTCTCCCTCTCTCTTTATCTCCTCTCCTTTGTCTCAGCTATAAAATCAACTGAAGAGGGAGAGTTGGAAAGGTGGGAAGGCAGCGACGTAGGCACAGTGGGATGCTCCCAAAATCTTTCCTATTGGATGCTGGGGAGCATTCCCGCACAGGCTCCATTGGTACCGACGATACCCATATGTGAAGACTTAATTCCTGCTATTCCCGGAGATCGCCTGTTACAGGTGAGTAACTACGCTATACACACTTCTTCTATTTGATGCAGAGGACCCATGTGCCATGTACTGGAATGTTCTGCTCTGTGCTTGGCTCCTTGCCTTACTTTTAGCTCTGTCCTCCTAGCTGGCTCCACTGCTTGCAGTCATGTATGATGTTGTCCATACATTGGAAATTCCTTTGCATTTGACTGTGGTCTAGTTTACTGAAGGATTGCTATCCACTTATTTACAGGTCTTTCAGATACTGGCATATTCCAAAGTGATGTATGACACCCACTCAACGTGGCTGTTTGTGCAATTCTTTTTTTTCTGGTCTTTTATTTACTGTGTTCACTGAAGTATCAGTAAAGCTAGTACAAACTCCAAAAGCTGATATTACAATAGCTCTCCTAGCAGAAAATAAAAGCTATTACTTTGAATAAATAGTCTTTCTCCGGGAACAAGCAGGAAGTCAGTCCTCACATATAGTGTAACATCGGTGCTGACAGAAACCGCACAGATCTACTCCTCCAGCTTTCAAAGAAAGCCTTTGGGAGTTACACCGCACATTTCGTGGTCACCTTCCCACCCAAAGGTGCTATCTTGCCTCAGTCTTTCTTTTTCTGCAGAGCCCTGCAGACGTGTTTTCTGTGCACCCTGGACAAAGTAGATTTTTTGACCCATTCTTCGTTTTCTTTTTTCACTTCTCTTGAGTGCATCGGTTCGATCACCTTTCCGTCACTCGAGTCCCCTGCCTCGGCATCGTGGTTTTCACTTGGGTAATTTTCTTTATTTTTGTCTTGTTTTGGCCCATGGGGTTTTCTACTCGTGGCCTAGCTGGTCAAGACGTCAGAGTTTGATCTCATGGGTCTCATTTTTCCCGCTTTGTCCTTGACCAGTGGTTTCAAGCAGTGTCTGACTCCATCACTATCCAGGATTCCCTGGCCAGGAACTTGACACCGGCCTCTACATCTCCGGAGCCGGTGCAGCATGCAGAGCTGTCTGGCATTGAGGCCAGGATGGCGACCCTCGAACACAGTTTCTCTGCATTCCTGGAGGTGCAACGGGGCCTGACACCCAGTCACTCCGGGTTGTCGGCACCCACACATGGGGACTTCCTTGATGAGGACCTCCCCTGAGGATGGATCCCCCCATCCTCGAGAGGTTGGCACGGTCAGTGTCGAAGCTGTTGGTGACCGAAATGATGCCACCGGACCATCGACATCGCGAGTCATCGACGCCGGGTCAGTCTGAGGACCACAGGGGTGCTCGCCTCTCCTCCAGCTCTGAGTCGGTGTGGGAGATAGATGAAGAGTCCCCCAACACCGTGCTCCACCAGGACATCCCCTCGACCTCTCTCTGCCACAGCACCAGCAGAGGTCCCTTCCAGAGGATCTTGCTTTCTTGGAGTTTGTGAGGGAGATGACCCAGGCACTCGCCTTCATGGCGGTTCCCAAAGACGAGCTACGTGCTGCGGATCTCAAGATCCTCCAGTATGACTCCCCTCCTCGGGCGGCACTGATGGTGCCTGTGCCCCCAATCCTGGAGCAACTGCTGTTCAGGATGTGGGAGACCCTGGTGACGGTGCCGAATGTGAACCATCGACTCAATTTGCAGAATTGAGTTGGCAGGAGCCCCGGGTTCCAGAAAACGCAACTGCCACACAGTTCCATGGTGGTGGAGTCAGCTATGCATTGTATCAAGAGCCAGAAGCAGCACTCCTTGGTGTCTCCTGGCAGAGAGGCCCGTACCATGGATGCATTTGGCAGGAAGTGTTTTCAGGGCTCTATGCTCACAGCCCAGATCCAGGCTTACCAGCTGTACATGGGCATGTACTTGAGGGACCTGGCAAAGGAGCTCGCTGGGTTCTTGGCTGGTTTATCAAGTGAACCCATTAAGCACTTCAGGGCCCTGGTATCATCGGTCAAAGAGTGCTCCAAGTTTCAAACTCTGGCAGCCTTTGATTGCTTCGAGTCGGTGGCTCATGTAGCTGTGATGAGCATTAGTGTCCATCGCCTTGCCAGGCTACAGTCCTTCGACTTAGAGCAATGGATTCAGGACAATTTGGCTAACATCCATGCCGGGGAGACAACCTCTTTGGCAAACCCATGACGGAGAAGGCTACAGTAGCAGACTTGGAAAACATAATAAAGACAGAGAGGTACATAGACGAGACCTACAGGGATATAGTCCTGAAGTCCCACCTCCAGTCTGGCTGCATCCCTGTTGCCATGGAGCAGAGAGGTCACGTGACAGGAGAGCATCACTCTGGTGTGGCAGGACGTGATCCTGTAACTAGGACCTGTCCTCCAGGTGATGTAAAACCCTCTCGCACCGAGGAAGTTTCTCCAGGGCGTTGTGCCCATGAGGGAAGGGTTAGGACAGCTGTCATAGTTGGTGATTCGATCATTAGGCATGTAGATAGCTGGGTGGCTGGTGGACGTGAGGATCGCCTGGTAACATGCCTGCCTGGTGCAAAGGTAGCGGACCTCACACGCCACCTAGATAAAGTCTTAGATAGTGCTGGGGAGGAGTCTGTTGTCTTGGTACATGTCGGTACCAATGACATAGGAAAATGTGGTAGGGAGGTCCTGGAGGCTAAATTTAGGCTTTTAGGTAGGAAGTTGAAATCCAGAACTTCCAGGGTAGCATTCTCCGAAATGCTTCCCGTTCCACGCGCAGGACCCAAAAGGCAGGCAGAGCTCCGGAGTCTCAATGCATGGATGAGACAATGGTGCAGAGATGAGGGTTTTGGATTTGTTAGGAACTGGGGAACATTCTGGGGAAAGGAGGGGCTCTTACGAAGGGATGGGCTTCACCTTAACCGGGATGGAACCAGGCTGCTGGCATTAACCTTTAAAAAGGAGATTGAGCAGCTTTTAAACTAGATAATAGGGGAAAGCCGACAGTCGCCCAAGAGCGGATGGTTCGGAAGAATGTATCCTTGAAGGATACTACCAAAAGGAGAGAGGTTCCAAAAAAGAGTAAAGTAGCCAAAATACCCTCGAGTATGGAGCAGACAGAGCTTAAATATCCCAAATTACCCATGTCTACCAATAGCCAAATTAATATGAATAAAATACAGTCTCTAAAATGCTTGTATGCAAATGCTTGTATGCTAGAAGTCTAAAAAATAAGATGGAAGAGTTAGAATATATAGCACTAAATGAGATGTTAGATATGATTGGAATCTCAGAGACATGGTGGAAGAAGGACAACCAGTGGGACACTGTGATACCTGGGTACAAACTATATCGTAATGATAGAGCTGATCAAATTGGTGGAGGGTTTGCGCTCTATGTTAGAGAGGGCATTGAGTCAGAAAGGATTAAAGTTTTTCAGGAAACAAAATTTGCTGTAGAATCTCTATGGATTGAAATTCCATGTAAAAAGGGGAAGGCGATGGCAGTGGGGATGTACTATCGATCGCCTGGCCAGAATGAAGAAATGGATGATGAAATGCTCAAAGAAATCAAGGAAGCTAACAAAAGTTACAGCGCAGTAATAATAATGGGTGATTTCAATTACCCTGGTATCGACTGGGTCAGTGTCACAGCAGGACATGCTAGGGAGATAAAGTTCCTAGATGAAATATTTATTTGCATTCTCTTATATACTGCGCTATTCTGCATCAGTGCGGTTTACATTGAACAAACTGAAATTACATTGAACAGGGTATTATAACTTGGAGATAACTATTTTACAGGGAACATGGGCTATGGAGGGTTAAGTGGCTTGCCCAAGACCACAAGGAGCACCTGTGGGACTAGAAACCCCAGTCCTTCCAGCCCAAGGTTGCTGTCCTCTAGTGGGATTTGAACCCCTGACCTTCCAGCCTGAAGTGCCTTGCCCCAACCACTAGGCCACTCCTCCACTCCAATAAATGACTGCTTCTTGGAGCAGCTGGTTCATGAACCGACCAAAGGGGAAGCCATATTAGACCTAGTCCTTAGTGGAACACCAGATCTAGTGCAAGAGATAAGGGTATTGGGGGCCACTTGGCAATAGTGATCATAGCATGATTGCATTTGATTTAATTAGTGGAGGAGGGATGGTAAGGAAATCCACAGTACTACCTTTTAACTTTCGAAAGGGAGACTATCATAAAATGAGGAAATAGTTAAGAAAAAACTAAAAGAAGCAGTTGCAAAGGTTAAAGACTTACATCGTGCTTGGGTGTTGTTGAAAAATACTATCTTGGAAGCCCAGACCAGCTGTATTCCACGCTTTAAGAAAAGTGGAAGGAAGTCCAAAAAACTGCCAGCATGGTTTAAAGGTGAGGTCAGAGAGGCTGCTGTTGCCAAAATAGCATCTTTCAGGAAATGGAAAAAAGAGGCAAACAACGAAACCTGGAAACAGCACAAGCACTGGCAAGTCAAATGCAAGGCATTGATAAGGCAGACAAAGGGAGAATTTGAGAAGAAGCTTGCTGCGGAAGCAAAAACGCAAAATAAAGACATTTTCAAGTACATTCATAGTAAAGAACCTGTGAGAGAGTCAGTTGGTCCATTAGATGATAGAGGGATTAGAGGGGCACTAAGAGGCGACAAGGCGATAGCGGAGAGACTGAATAAATTCTTTGCTTCGGTCTTTACTGAGGAAGATGTAGGGATGTTACCCATGACTGAAGTGGTATTTAAAGGTGCGGAAGAATTGAAGGAAATATCGATACATCGGGAAGATGTATTACAACTATTAGATAAACTGAAAAGTAGCAAATCACCTGGGCCGGATGGTATACATCCTAGGGTGTTGAAAGAACTGAAATATGAGATTGCAGACCTGCTATTAGTAATCTGTGAACTATCATTAAAATCATCTCTAATACCTGAAGATTGGAGGATCGCCAATGTAACACCAATTTCTTAAAAGGGTTCCAGGGGTAATCCGAGAAACTACAGACTGGTGAGCCTGACGTCAGTACCAGGAAAAATGGTAGAAACCATCATAAAGAATAAAATTACTCAGCATGTAGATAGTCATGGCCTAATGGGAGACAGCCAACATGGCTTTAGACAAGGAAGATCTTGTCTTACTAATCTGATATGTTTTCTTGAAGGTGTGAATAAACAGATGGACAAAGGTGAGTCGGTTGATATAGTGTATCTGGACTTTCAGAAAACCTTTGACAAGGTCCCTCATCAGAGACTTTTGGCAAAACTAAAGAGTCATGGGATAGGAGGCAGTGTACTATTGTGGATCAGGAACTGGTTAAAAGATAGAAAGCAGAGGGTAGGGCTAAATGGCCAATTTTCCCAATGGAGAAAGGTGAATAATGGTGTACCCCAGGGATCTGTGCTGGGTCCGCTGCTTTTTGCCATATTCATAAATGACCTGGAAAGTGGAATAACGAGTGAGGTTATCAAATTTGCAGATGACAACAAAACTATTTAAAGTTGTTAAAACTCAAGAGGATTGTGGAAAATTGCAAGAGGATCTTGATAAATTGGAAGACTGGGCATCAAAATGGCAGATGAAATTTAATGTGGACAAGTGCAAAGTTATGCACCTAGGGAAGAACAACCCATACTATGGTTTCACGATGCAAGGGTCCGGATTAGGAACCACCACCCAGGAAAAAGATTTAGGCGTCATTGTGGATAACATTTTGAAACCCTCGGCCCAGTGTGCAGCGGCGGCCAAGAGAGCAAATAGAATGCTAGGTATGATAAGGAAAGGAATGGAAAATAAAACAAAAGATATTATAATGCCTCTATATCGTTCCATGGTGAGACTGCACCTTGAATATTGTGTGCAATTCTGGTCGCCGTATCTTAAAAAGGATATAGCATTATTAGAAAAGGTTCCGAGAAGAGCCACCAAAATGGTAAAGGGGATGGAAGGATACTCCCATGAAGAAAGGCTAAAAAGGTTAGGGCTCTTTAACCTGGAGAAGAGACGGCTGAGGGGAGATATGATAGAAGTCTATAAATTAATGAACAGAGTGGAACAGGTAAACGTAGATGGATTGTTTACGTTATCAGAATATAGAAAGACTAGGGGACATGCAATGAAGCTACAGGGTAAACTATTTAAGACTAATAAAAGAAAATATTTTTTCATTCAACGTGTAATCAAACTCTGGAATTTGTTACCAGAGGATGTAGTAAAGGCTGTTAGTGTAGCTGGGTTTAAAAAAGGTTTGGACAAGTTCCTGGAGGAAAGGTCCATAAACCATTCTTAAGAAGGGACCCAGGATATCAATGCTTGACCCAGTACAAGCATTGTGGAACCTGTGTCTTTTGGGGGAAACTGCTAGGTACGTATGACCTAGATTGGCCACTGTTGGAAACAGGATACTGGGCTTGATGGACCTTGGTCTGACCCAGTATGGCATATCTTATGTTCTTATGTAAGGCTGATGATTTGGAGAAGGAATTCATGACCAGAACCAGGCTGTCCAAGAAAGTGTCAGATCCTTCCCATCGGAAGTCTTCAAGGGAAAAAGTCCTTCCACGCGAAGTCCAAGAAAGCTTACAGAAACTACCCCAAGTTCCAGGTCTACACTGCTCCCACTCAGGGGCAGCAGGCACGGCCCCTCATAAGCCAAAGGATCCCAAACCACAAACAGCACCCTAGCCGCAGCCCGGGGGGAGTTTGTGACTCCTTGGGCATAGCCTCCCTCCCTCAGGAGGTAACAGTCCCAAGGTTCACGGGAGGATGGCTGGTCGACTTTGCACACCGGTCACCCTCTATCACCGTGGACATCTGGGTGTTGCGGGTAGTCAAGGAGGGATATCTCCTCCACTTGCTCAGCTGCCTCCTCCCTTTTTACCAGGGGAAATACCTATGAACCTCTTGCAGAGGGATCTTCTTCATAAGGAGCTAAGGTCTTTATTCGAGGATCAAGCGGTGGAGCCTGTCTCTCCTCATCTTCAGGGTCAGGGATTCTACTCCCGCTACTTCTTGGTCCCCAAGAAAACAGGGGGCTTCAGGCCCATCCTGGATCTTTGAGACCTCAACCACTTCTTGGTCAAGGAAAAGTTCAAGATGGTTTCCCTTGGAACCTTGCTGCCTTACCTCCTCCAGAGAGATTGGCTATGCTCCTTGGATCTCAAAGATGCATATACCTTCATCCTGATCCATCCAAGACACCTTCAGTACCTCCAGGAGCTGCCACTATCAGTACAGGGTGCTCCCCTTCAGCATCGATTTGGCCCCTCAGGTGTTCACCAAATGCCTGGCAGTCATGGCCGCTCACCTCCGGCTCCTCATAGTTTTCATGTTCCCATTTATGGACGACTGTCTCATGTGGGCCGGCATGCCGGATGGAGTGCGCAAGGTGAGATAGTGCACTCTAGGACTACTGCAGCACCTGGCTTTGTGGTGAACTTCCTGAAGTTTCACCTCTCCCCCACACAGTACATGGAGTTCATTAGGGCCCTGCTAGACTCCACCTGGGCAAGGGTCTTCCTGCCTCTGGATCAGGTGCAATGCCTCACCATCCTAGTGCTAGAAGAACAGAGCGGCGCACCAGTGACAGCCTGGATGATGCTCCGTCTTTTGGGACACATGGTGTCCATCGTCCACGTGACCCCTTCTGCCTGCCTGCGCATGCAGTAGGCTCAGTGGACACTCAGCGCCCAATGGTTGCAAGCATCAGGCCGCCTAGAGGACCGCATCCAACTCATGCCAGCCTTAGCAACCTCTCTTACCTGGTGGCAGGACCATCTCAACCTCAGAGCTGGCTTGCCCTTCCAGGCCCCAGCAATGCAGTGCATCCTTACCATGGACGCGTCAAAGATGGGCTGAGGAGCCCTCTGTGATCACCTGCAGTTACAGAGCCCATGGTTACCAGAGGAGAATGCCTCACAGATCAACCTACTGGAATTCCAGGCAGTCTATCATGCCCTGCGGGTTTTCCTGGACCATCTGGAAGGACAGGTAGTTCAAGTCCAGATGGACAACCCGGTAGCAATGTTTTACATCAACAAGCAGGGAGGTACAGGATCGTACCACCTCTGTTGGGAAGGGTGTGCCTCTGGAATTTCACGGCAGGGAAGAAAATCTCCCTCAAGGTAGTGTACTTGCCTGGTCGACTGCCTGAGCTGTGTTCTCCAACCCCACAAGTGGAGGCTGAACCCGACCGTACTAGGGAAGATCTTCCGGTGATGAGGTACCTCAGAAATTGACCTCTTCGCCAGTCCACACAGCTGTCATGTTTCTGCTCTTGGAAACCGGCCCGTAGTCGGGAGGCAGTGGATGCATTCCTCCACCCTTAGTCCAGGGGTTTTCTGTATGCATTTCCACCAATTCCCCTGGTGTCTCGGGCCCTCCTCAAAATCCAAGCGGAGGCAGCCTCAGTCATCTTCATTGCACCCAGGTGGCCCAGACATCCCTGATTCCCCCTGCTCCTGCAGCTGTCCCAGTGGGCACTCCCTGGGCTGTTGGAGAGTGCCCCAGACTTGCTGTCCCAGGAGGAAAGGACGTTGCGACACCCCACCCTCCAGTCCCTGGCGCTGATGGCCTGGATGCTGAGAGGCTAACCATTGCGCATCACTGCCTCCCTCGTTTGGTTGAAGGCATCTTGCTGACCTCGCGTAAGGACTCTACGCGACAGGCTTATGCCATCAAGTGGGGCAGATTTTCCCTCTGGTGTGCGGGAGAAGGCCTTAATCCTTTCTCCTGTGCAATGGCGGAGATATTACGATACCTTTGACATCTGTCAGGGGCTGGCCTGAAGTCCAACTCGGTCAGAGTGCACCTCTGTGCCATCTTGGCTCACCACCATGAGGTGGATGGCCAGGTTGTGCCAGTACACCCCTTGGTGGGCCAGTTAATGCAGGGCTTCCTCCTCTCACGGCCCCCAGTCCAACCGCTGCTGGTGGTGTGGGATCTCAATGTGGTGATGGAGAAACTCATGGCCCTGCCTTTCGAGCTCCTGGCTACCTGCCATCTCAAGTACTTCTCTTGGAAGGTCGTATTCCTGGTGGCACTCACCTCAGCCAGGCGCATGAGAAACTGCAGGATCTGGAGGTACATGCGCCTTATACCAGGTTCCACAGGAACAGGGTCGTCTTTCGGACACACCCTGAGTTCTTGCCAAAGGTGGTCTCTGCATTCCATTTGAACTAGGAGGTGGTGTTACCACCTTTTTTCCCAGGCCTCACGCCTCCAGGGCGGAAGCCTTTCTGCACACACTAGACTACAAGCACGCCCTGTCCTACATCCAGAGGACACAACCCCATCGCTGCTTGACACAGCTCTTTGTCTCATTCAATCCCAGTCGTCTTGGGGTCGCAATTTCCAAGTGCACCCCCTTTCTTTGGGTGGCTGATTGCATTTCTTTCACCTATCAACAGGCGGGGCTCTCTCTGGAACACAATGTGCATGCCATGACGGTCTCAGTGGCCAGCCTGCAGTCAGTGCCCTTGCTGGAATCTGCCGGGCCGCCATCTGGTCCTCCGTGCACACCTTTGATGTGCACTGGAGGAGACCTCCCAAAGGGTAATGCCTTCAACGGGCCATGCTCCGTCACCTCTTCTGGGAATAATGCAACTCTTCCCTCCAGTCTTCTGTGTCCAGGCTGTAGGAGTGGGGATTGCATCTCTGATGCTGCTGCTGCAGTGTCAGACTTCCAGCCAACCAGCATCCCCTGCTGCCCTTTACGGTCCGCTTTTTGGGTCACCCATGGCTTTTACAGGTTTTTTCGGTAACCTGTAGCTTGGGAATCCCATATGTGAGGACTGACTTCCTGCTTGTTCCCGGAGAAAGCGTAGTTACTACTTGTAAAAGATGTTCTCCGGAGACAGCAGGAATCAGTCCTCACAACAACCCTCCCTCCTCCTTGTGGAGTTGTTTTCTTTTTTTGCCATCTTGTGCTATGATATCATACTGTGACAAGATGGCACCTTTGGGTGGGAAGGTGACCACGCATGCATAGTGTAACTCCTAAAGGCTTTCTTTGAAAGCTGGGGAGTGGATCCGTGTGGGCTCCGTTGGCGCCAACGTCCCCCCTTATGTGAGGACTGATTCCTGCTGTCCCCAGAGAACACCTGTTACAGGTGAGTAACTATGCTTTCAGAATAGCAATTGTTCCTTTTAAAAAGGTACCCAATTTACAGTACAGAATTCTGAAACACAAAGTGGAACGGGGCAAGTAATCATATGAAGAGGGGGTGTGGCTATGTCATTCTTCCCTCCTGTAAATGTATAGGACTTATCTTTTGTAGGACTTTTTGGAGTCTGTAATCTCTTGTCCTCTGAAGAATGTCATGACTGATGGTTTAAAAGAGGGGGCATTGAAACTTTTGAAGAATTATGGCAGCATCACCGTGGAGATTTGGGATGGACACTACTTGGACGATGAACATTATAGCCTACCAGTAAGTCCAAAGTCTTATAGCAGGAGCTGTACAGCTTGTGAGCTATTCAGACAAATGCTAGATGTTCATAAAAAGTAGCTATTCCTTTTAATAACATGCAGTACCCAAAGCTTATATAAGAAAGAAAAGTCTATCAGCATGATTGGATAGATCACAGCGCAGGAAAATGAAAACTCAGTGCATATGTTATTTACTAGCATCTGCCCATAAATTAAGAGGAAATATATGTATTTGCAGTGAGGAAAATGCATTAACTTCTGTATCAAATCAATTTCTAAAATTCCTTGGTTTAAGAATAGAACAAAACAAGAAGTTTTATCAAAGGATTAAGGACAATGTTGTACAGCCGGGAGGATATCCTAGTAGCAATCCCCTGGAGAAGAGAAACCATAAAAGATCTCAACTTCCTAGAGTCTGCAGTCTCTCTCTACGTTTTGCAGGCTTCTCAGCAGAACTTGAGCATATAAGTATAGATAAGTTTCTTATGAACTTTTTTGTACTTTCCAAGTGACCCCTGTCATTAGGTATGTGCATAAAAAATACTTTATTTCCATTTCATTTTATTTTTATTTTGGGTCCAATATTCAAAACAATTAATGTGGTTAGCAGAGCTGCTAACCACATTAATTGTGGTGAATGGGATATTCAGAGGCACTAATATGATTACTGCCATTGCATATATGTGGCTGCTGACTCTACACACCTTAAAGCTAATCGCTTAGCATTGGGGAATGTCGGGGGTGTTCCAGGACGGAGCGGAGGTGGCACCAATCAGTAACTGGTCCGTGGAGATATTGAACCACTGCCGAGTTAGCAATATGCAGTGAAAGCCAGGCGCACGTAACCCTGTCCTAACTTCCACTGCATATCGCTAACCATGCAGAGGCTCAATATTGCTGCTGCCTGGTTACTGATCAGCAAGAACAGCTAACCTGGATATTCAGTGCTGGAGCCAGATATGACCCGGCATTCAATATCTGGGTTTACTGTTCAGCACCAGTAGCTAGCTGCATTAGCAATGCTAGTAGCCGGTGCTGAATATCGACCCCTTCATTTTTTTCCACTTCTATCATTTCAGTGTGCACTAAAAATACCATTTTAAAAATGAAGAAACATTTAGGGGCATGTTTCCTAAAGGGTGCTAACATTTACTGTGGAGTTTAGCACACACTAAGCAGTTAGCATGGGACTGTAGCAGCTACTACTACGCACTAGCAACAGTTAGTGCAGTAAAATTCCCATGCTATCTGCTTAGTGTGCAGTGGAGCAGAGAATGGGTGGGTTAAGGGTGGGGAGTTGTCATTGATTGCACATTACAGTTAGTGCAGTGGTAATTAACATGCACAAACTGTCAATTCTGCAGTTAGTGTGAGTGCACTTAATGCTATCTCAATGGATGGCGTTACTGCATTTGCAGTTAACATGGGTGCACTTAGTGCAATGGGGTACCTTTCAGCATGGTAAATGCAGGGGGACATGCTGGGCATGCCCCCAACAGTTAGTGCAGGGCATTTACAAAGTATTATTTTTGGCTCCAAACTCATGCTAAGTGCAAATCTTTAGTGCACTTTAGTAAGCAAGCAAGCAGCTCCTGTGTTTTCTTGGCAGTGTGTCTGGAAGTTGATTGCCAGGCCTTTCTTCTGAGGCATTAGAGGGTTAAGTGACCTTCCCAAGGCCACAAGAAGCGCTAGTGGGACTTGAACCCTGGTCTCTTGGTTATCAAACCACTGCTGTACCCACTAGGCTACTCCTCATGCCCTGTAATTATTTTTTGTGTCTTTTCTAATGGGAAAAGATGCAAAATAAAATAAATCTTGCTATTTCCCTGTCACTTTAAACAACTGCACTTTCCTAATGGTCAGATGATACTCCTCAAAAGTTCTTGTTTTCTTCTCTGTTTGTCTAAAAATAAAACAGAAGTCTCATAAATTTCGGGGGACATATTCAAAACATTTTAGCTGGTTAGCAGACCTGCTAAGTGGTTAAAATATAGTCAGCGGGATATTCAGCAACACTATCGTGGTAGTGCCAATGAATATCCTACCTAACCTGGTTAAATGCCCCATTATTAACAGGTTAGTGATGGGGTGTTCTAGGGGCAGAGCAGGAGCGGCTGGTCAGTGGTGATAGTGTGCTTAAAGTTAGGACAGGTGAAAAGCTGTCCTATATTTTGGCATTTTTGCAGTCCAGGCAGTGGTTGAATATCATCGCTGACCGGATAGTAAAAGTGTCATTTGCCAGATATAGTCCAGCTCTGAATCTGGTTTTAACTTAAAGCAGCTACAGCCATCCTCTTTATTAGCGCTGGCCTTTGCCGCTGAATATCTCCCCTTTAATTAAATCAGTTTGAGAACAAAAAACTGATTATGTTTGGTTATTGAGTGTTATATGTGCTGGGAAATAATTTAGTAATACTATGGGTAGGTATCCATAATTGACAGGTATCCTGAAGAACAGCTTCAGTTAAGGCTGTTGCAGAGATCATGATCTACACCAAACCAAAGAGAGATCTACTTTCTTTCCTTTCCTGTCTTGCAGTGGCGTTCCTTTTCATTTTGTAAACCACTCAGATGCCTCGGTGTTGGGCGGTATATCAAACGATTAAATAAAGATAAAGATATTTGAAGATCCTTAGGTTGCAAAACAGTGTAATGATGCAGTAATCAGAGCCAGAGAAATGCTAAGATGCACAGGAACAGAGAGGTATGAAGCCCGATTTTTGCATAGGTTCTCTATGTGAGGTTCCACTGTCAGCCTGCAGGTGGCATAGTTCCCAAAGAAACCTTACCCAGATGAACCTCTGACCTCCAGCCAGCAAGTATCGGTAGGTTCCACTTGACTGACTGGCCACCTTAGCCTGCTACTTTCAAGGCCATGTCAGAGTATATCAAGGAAAAATTAGCACGGAGCTTAATCCATCTTTCTAAATCCCCCACTGGGGCAGGGTTCATTTCTGTGCAGAAGGATGGGTCTCTTAGGCCATGAATTGATTTTGAGGCCTTAATAAAAGTATTAATAACAACAGAACCCTGCCATTGATCTTTGAACTGTTTGAGAGGTTCTGAAGTGCCAAGATTTTTCCTAAGTTGGATCGTCTGAGGCCTGTAACCTTATTCGGCCCACACAAGGCAATGAGTGGCAGACTGCTTTTATTGCAAGGGATAGCAATTATGGGGGTAATTTTTATAATGAGTCACAAAGTTACTTACATATCATGTATTTTAGTGATTTACATTCATAAATGCGTCTTTATGCACATACTTTAGCCGGTCACTGTTTCATAAGTAAATGTGTAGGGCTGATACTTTCATTGTGGTCGTCCACGGGAAAAGCGCATAAGTAATTTCATTTTATTCAAGGGCATTTATAGCCCACTTTTTCTAAAACATTAGATTGAAGGCAAATAACACAGGCATCAAAAACATCATCCATTTTCATAAAATTATCTAATACAGCAAATTACTGGCTACCTTAACAGTACATTGTGCTACCCTTCACTGGTTAAATAACCAAGGGCCCAATATTAGAAACATAGAGACAGAGAAATATGATGACAGAAAAAGACCACATGGCCTATCTAGTCTGTCCTTCCATATCAACAACTACAACAGTCTCCTTTTTTCCTTTAGAGATCCTCTGTGTTTGTCCCATGCTTTTTTGAATTCAGATACTGTCCTCATCTCTACCACCTCCACTGGGAGACTATTCCATGGATCCACCACTCTTTCCGTAAAGAAATATTTTCGCATATCACTCCTGAATCTATCCCCCTTCACCCTCATCCCATGTCCCCTCATAGCAGAACTTGCTTTCAATCGAGAGAGGCTCTCCCCCTGTACATTTATGCCATGGAGGTATTTAAACAACTCCATCATATCATCTCTATCCCACCTTTCCTCTAAGATATACATATTAAGATCCTTAAGTCTGTCCTCATATGCTTTATAATGAAGACCACTAACCATTTTAGTAGCCACCCTCTGTACCGAATCCATCCTGTTCACATCCTTTTGAAGGTGCGGTCTCCAGATTTGCACACTATACTCCAAATGAGGTTGCACCAAAGACTTATACAGAGGCATTATCACCTCCTTTTTTCTGCTAGCCATTCCTCTCTCTATGCACCCAAGCATCCTTCTAGCTTTTGCTGTTGCCTTTTCTACCTGTTTAACTACTTTAAGATCATCAGACACAACCACGCCTAGGTCCCGCTCTTCTTTAGTGGACAAAAGTACTTCACCCCTGTACTATATTACTCCCTTGGATTGCTGCAGCCCAAATGCATGATCTTACATTTTTTAACATTAAATCCCAGCTGCCAAATTCTAGACCATTCTTCAAGCTTAGCTAGATCCCTCCTCATGTTATCTACACCTTCCTGGGTGTCTACTCTATTGCAGATTTTGGTATCATCCACAAAGAGGCAAACCTTACCCGACAGCCCTTCCGCTATATCACTAAAAAGAATCGGACCAAGGACAAATCCCTGGGGCACTCCACTGGTAACATCCTTCTCCTCAGAGTGAGCTCCATTTACCTGTACTCTTTGTCGCCTCCCACCCAACCAATTTCTAACCCAAGCAGTAACTTTAGGGTCCATCCCTAGGGTGCTCAGTTTGTTTATAAGTCGCCTGTGAGGAACGGTGTCAACGGCTTTACTGAAATCTAAATACACCACATTTAGGGCTCTCCCTTGGTCCAACTCCCTGGTCACCCAGTCAAAGAAATCAATCTGAATTTGTCTGACAAGACCTGCCTCTGGTGAATCCATGCTGCCTTGGATCCTGTAATCCATCCATAAATTCACCATGACCCTGAATAACAATACACAACAGAAAGAAGATGAAAGAGCAACTAGAAGGTTTAAAACATTCAACAAAGAATCATTCATAAACGAAATCACTCCACAACTTCAACAGGAATATGACACCCTTGACCTAAACATAGAAAAATGGAACACTATAATATCTAACGCAGCATCTGCCCCAGCAAACACAGAACCACAAACACGCAAGAGATCCAACGCCCCATGGTACTCAAATGAAATCAGAATTGCAAAGCGCACACTCAGAAGACTGAAAAGAACATGGAGACAGAACAAATCACACAGCCTCCAAACCCAATACAGAGCCAAGCAATTGGAATATAATAATCTAATAAGTGAGTGTAGACAGCAACATCATACCAACCTAATCATGAAATCTACTAATAGACCAAGAGAACTCTTTAGCATTGTCCAAAAGTTCACCAAGGACGACACACAACAAAGTACACACCACCTTGACCCACAAACATATGCACATGAAGTCAAAAAACACGAACCAAACATGCTCTAATACACCACAAACAAACAATTACAAAATAAGAAAAGCATGGGAGAGCTTCAGCATACCAACAAAGCAGCAAATAGAAGACATTATATCTGAACTAAACACAACAACTTCACTGTCAGACCCATGTCCTGTGGCGTGACTCAAAGCTACAAAAAGCCAACTCTCTCATCACATTCAAAAAATCGTCAGATTCACTCCAGCAAGGATACATGCCGCAACCTCTAAAGCATGCAATGATACAACCAATACTCAAAAGTAGCAATCTAAGCCCATCCGAACCAAAATCATACCGTCCCATCTCCAGCCTGCCATTCCTTGCTAAAATCATGGAGAAGGCAGTACAAAGACAACTTCAGGACCATATTGACATAAATGCCCCACTGAACATCCATCAGCACGGATTCAAGCCCCAACACGGCATGGAAACTCTACTCACCTCCCTCTTTGACAATCTCCTAAGAGGCATGGACAACATAAAAAACGGCTTCTTGCTAGTGTTCATGGATATTTCAGTGGCCTTCGATACCGTGTTCCACACTAAGCTACTGCATCGCTTACAACAGATAGGACTATGTAAAAATACCCTGAATTGGTTTACATCATACTTGGAAGGGCGAACACAACAAGTCAAATGCGACCAAAAGAAACCACTACAATTCCCAGTCATGCAAGGAATACCACAAGGCTCAGCCCTATCATCAATGCTCTTTAACATCTATATCCAGCCCATATGCAACATAATCAAGAACCATAAACTACACTACCACATTTATGCTGACGACATCATGGTATACGCTCCAATCAACCTACTAGCACTAAATACCACAACAATGACCAAATGCCTCGAAGACATAAGTGACTGGCTCATAGCCAACAACTTAACAGTCAACTATGATAAAATCGAGGCAATGTTCGTCACCAGGAACCCCACCTTCATACCTCCACAAACTATCAGCATCTTAGACAAACATATAGTAGTCAAAGAAGAAGTCAAGTATCTAGGCATCACATTGGACAGAGCGCTGAACCTGAAATCCCACATCACCAAAACCGCAAACAAGGCCTATCAACGGTTGAGGACCATCAGACAAATCAAACCAATACTCCGTCAGGACCACTTCCGCACAGTGTGCCAAGCACTCATCACACCACTGCTTGACTATGGAAACTCACTATACCAAGGCCTCCCTCAGCAGACACTACACCCACTACAGATGGTGCAAAACACCACAGCACACATCATTACAGACACTCCAAGGACAGAGCACATCATCCCTGTCTTACAACAACTACACTGGCTCCCAATGCTGGCAAGAGCCAAATACAAAACAATTATGTTCATCTTCAAAATCATTCACTATCTCTCAGCAGATGTTCTTCAAGACGTTATAACAAGAGATATCAGCAATAGACCAAGAAGAGACGATAACGACAACATGATCAGCACACCTGCAGGCTATCACAAAACCAAGCAAACAACTTCGAAAAGAGCAATCACTGCTGCCATCTACACTATGGAACTCCCTCCCAACGAGCCTGAGGGCACTAGATGACATCACAGACTTCCGCAAAGACCTCAAAACACTGTTATTTATAGAATCATACCAGCATTTAGACAACAGCCCATACCCAAACAGAAACACAACCACCTCAGCCAACTAGGCACGCACTCATCCTACCAACAAACACAAGTTTATTGTACTACGTTATTAAACACCCTCTTGTTAAATGTTACCCTTCAATTGTACTGTCTAAATGGCGTTAAGTAATTGTACTGTCTAAATGTTTACAAGTACCCTAATGTTAAATGTAATCCTCCAATTGTGATGTGATGTGACCACCTTGATTGAAGGATAAGGTGGCATACAAATCTGTCTAAATAAATAAATCCGCTGGACTCCAGAAACCTCACTATTTTCTCTTTCAGCAGCATTTCCAATAATTTACTCACCACCAAAGTTAAACTAACCGGCCTGTAGCTTTCAACCACATCCTTACTTCCGCTTTTGTGAGAAGGCACCATATGAGCCTCTCTCCAGTCCTTTGGCACCACTCCCGACTCCAACGAGGCATTGAAAAGATCAGTCAGTGGAGTTGCTAGAACTTCCCCAAGTTCCCTCAGTATTCTAGGGTGTATCCCATCCGGTCCCATTGCTTTGTATATTTTAAGTTGAGCTAGTTTCTCATGAACACAGTCTTCTGAAAATTGTTCAAGATGTCCCTCGCTTTTGTTCCTGTTTGTGGGTGTTTTCTGAGGTCCTGCTCCTGGTTCTTCATCTGTGAACACAGAACAGAAATATTTGTTAAGCAATTCTGCTTTATCCTCATCAACTTCTACATATTCCTCCCCTTCACCCTTGAGTCTGACAATACCATTTTGCCCTTCCTCTTCTCACTAACATATCTGAAAAATGTCTTATCCCCCCATTTTATTGCATTGACTATTTCTTCCTCTTTTTGAATCTTTGCTTTCCTGACTACTTTGCTAGCTTCTCTAAGCTTTTCCAAATATAGATGCCTGTCTTCCTCTCTCTGTGATCTCTTGTATTTCATGAAGGCCTCCCTCTTTTTCTTCACCTTTTCAGCTACTTCTTTCAAAAGCCATAGCGGTCTCCTTTTCCTTTTACCTTTATTTACCATTTTAACAAAAAGGTTGGTTGCCCTTAAAATATCCCCTTTCAGTTTTGCCCACTGTTTTTCTACATCCCCCAGCTGTTCCCATCCCGCTAATGACTCCCTGAGGTATTCGCCCGTCTTGGCAAAGTTAGTCTTCCTAAAGTCTAAGACCCTCACCTTTGAATGGATTCTAACAGCCCAAGTCCCAATACCGAACCACACCATCTGGTGATCACTGGATGCAAAATGATCTCCCACTATAACATCAGAAACACTTTCACCATTGGTAGGCACCAAGTCCAGTATGGCCCCTTCATGTGTGGGGTCTGTTACCAATTGCCTGAACAGTTCTCCCTGTAGAGAATCCAGGATCTCTTTACTTCTAGATGATACTGCAGCAGGAATGTGCCAATCAACATCTGGCATATTGAAATCCCCAATCAGTAGCACTTCCCCTTTCCTAGCAATGCTGCGTATGTCTTCAATTATGGGAGGAGTGGTCTAGTGGTTAGGACAAGGTACCTCAGGCCGGAGGGCTGGGGGTTCAAGTCCCACCTGGGGACAGCAATCTCAGGCCGGAGGGACTGGAATTTCTAGTCCTGTAGGCACTCCTTGTGGTCTTGGGCAAGCCATTTAACCCTCCATTGCCCATGTTCCCCTGTAAGTATTAGCGTATGTGTCTCATATCCCCTCGTGTTAAATGTATCCCCCAATTGACCGCTTTGACCCGGTGAAAAGCAGGATATAAATACAGCTAAATAAATTAATTAATTAATTAACTCTCTGTCCATCTCTTCCTCTTGTGTGGGAGGTCTGTATATCACACCAATGCAAATAGATTTCTCTTTCCCTCTTTCTAGTTTAACCCACAATGCCTCCTCTCTCCCTTTTAAGCTCTGTAATTCCAAAGCTTTAATAGCATTTTTTACATATAGTGCCACTCCTCCTCCCCTTCTTCCTACCCTGTCCTTTCTGAATAAAGTATAGCCAGGTATAGTTACATCCCAGTCATGGTTTTCTGTGAACCATGTTTCTGTAACTGCCACTAAATCCAGGTCGGCCACTCCCACCAAAGCTTCAACATCAGGGATCTTATTTCCCATGCTACGGGCATTTATACACACTGCTTTCCATATGTTACCCCTCTTACCCATTCCCATAAAGGTATTTAATGTATCACTTACCTGGGGGCTTTCACTTACCTGGGGGCTTTCTTCACCCATCCCCAATGAATCTAGTTTAAAGCCCTCTTCAGTAGATTAGCCAGTCGACTACTGAAGATGCATCGACCTTTCTTGGACAGATGGATGCCATCTCTGCTCTGCAACCATTGGAACAGCATCCCACAGTCTAGGAAACCAAAATGCTCTCGATGACACCATCCATTCAGCCATGTATTAATCTCCAGGATGCGAGCCTCTCTGCCTTGGCCTTTACCTTCAACAGGGAGGATTGAAGAGAACATCACCTGTGCACCTAATTGCCTCACCGTCTGTCCCAGAGCCATGAAGTCACTTTTGATACGCTCAGAGGGATACCTGGCAGTATCATTTGTTCCGACATGGTTTAGCAACATTGGGTAATAATCAGTGGGCTTGATGAGTCTCGGCAAACTCTCCATAACATCTTGGATTTTGGCACCAGGCAGACAGCATACCTCTCTGGACATCAAGTTTGGTCGGCAGATGGACGCCTCAGTACCCCTCAGAAGAGAGTCACCAACCACCACTACCCTTCGCTTCCTTGTGGTCACTGATTCTGCAACTTTGGAGTACTTGAGCTCTGGTTCTTCCCTTTCCAGGGATGCTTTCACTTCCTCCACTTCCAGGGCTGCATAAATTCTGCAGGCCCTGGTGACTTGTGTCCAACCTTCATCATTCTGTAGGCACCCATCTTCTCCTCTGCTGGAGAGCTTGATTGCTGCAAGAAGCATCTCATCAATGTACTTCTCACTGTCTTGAATGCTCCTCAGCCTCACCACCTCCTTTCTGAGTTCCTCTACTTGTTTTCTCAGAGCTTCAGCATGCAGGCACCCTGCACATGGAACCGGTCCTTCAACTGGCATTGGGACCTCTGTCTGGACAGAGGCAGAAGCTGTAATGGGGGCAACAGCTTTAGCGATACGACTTTTCCCAGCCATTGTTCTGTTCATGGAGCTTAGGTATCGTAGTTTGAACTGTATAGCCCCTGTTAGGATTGAATTATAACAGCTATGCATCGACTCTTAACCCTGAATATTCAATGCCAGGGTCATATGCGACCCCGGCATTGAATATCTGGGTTTGCCGCACAGCCTCCCAGCCGCAATACTAAAAGATAGGCGAGCTTTTGCTATGCCTATCTTTTAGCCACAGGTTTCTAACCAGGCAGCATGAAATATTGCCACTGCCTGGTTAGCGACCGTCGCAGCCTCTGTTCCTCCCCAGAACGTCCACAACACATCCTGATGCTAAGCGGTTAGCATTGGGGAATGTAGGGGAGAAGATCAGGGATATTCAGCAACACTAACCATGTTGGTGCCATTGAATATCCCACTAAGTGGTATTTATACGGTTTACATTGGAGAGACAGTGAGAGCTGAAGAGAAAGAGACTAGTGGGGAAGGAGAGAGAGAGAGAGCGGTGTGCTGGCAAGATGCCAAAGAGAGAATTACCTGACAAATATATAAAAGGGGTAAGTGCTGCTGGGATTATTACCCCCTTCTCTCCGATTATTACCTCCCTCCCCTCAGCTTTTCAGGCAATATCCTTGAGTAAAGTAACCGTGGTCTTAAAGCATCAAACTAAATTAAATACATATGCCAGATGAGATGGATAATATGGGCCTGATTTTCAAAAGGCATCTACAGCCCAGTAAACCATGTAGATGCCTTAGTTGGGGATATTCAATGGCACTTACATGGTTAGTGCCGTTGAATATCCCCTCCTAAGTCCCCTTTATACCATGATGCTATCCGGTTAACATCGGGCGTGTTGGGGCGGAGCGGAGACGGAGAATGGCGCTAACCAGGCAGCAGCAATATTGCATGCTGCTCGGTTAGCAATCTGTGCCTTAAATATAGGCGAGGAAAACCCTCGCCTATCTTTATGACGCAGATCGCTAACTGGGCAGCATACAATATCACTGCTGCCCAGCTAGCATCAGCAGCTTACGGCTTTTGTGGCAATTGCAGGATATTCAATGCCATCACCGCGGCATTGAATATCCGGTTTAGGGGTTGGTGGGGAGGGCTATGCGCCGACAAGTCGCATAGCCCTTCCAAAATCGGCACAGTTGAATATCAAGCCCTATGTATTTGTATCAGCACTAAGTAATTGAGCTCTGTGAGAAGTGTTATTTCAGTCAGGAAGATAACTTGCAGTCACATTAAACAACATGCAAATAGTAAAAAGCCAACAGGACAGAAAGAGCGTGTGAAAACAAAGAAACCAGAATTGGTATTACAAGAAATTAGAGTGATGGGTACAGCATTTAAATGGTTTATTGCATATTTTTCCTCTAGGACTTTTATAGTTTTTGTCAATGATGTTTCCTTGAAGAGTTATTCGCTTACATCTGGAGTCCCTCAGAGCTCAATTTCGGTCCCGCTGCTTTTTAACATTTTTTTAGCCCCATTGGGAGTCATTATTCCGGGTTTTGGCTTTATCCCATTCTTCTTTGCTAATGATATACAGATTTTGATGAGACATCCAACCTGGAATAGCTCCTTTCAGGAATTTTTTGATCAGCTGTTAGGACCATTATGATGTGGCTTTCTTCTCATGGGCTGCTTCTGAATGTTTCCAAATCAGAAGCAATGTGGCTGTCTAGGAAAAAAGGCTCCTGCGACCTCTGTACCCGGGCATTTCACTGCCACTTATTTTGCTGTCTTTTAAAAGAGGAGGGCTGACCTGCATGGAGCAGCAGGTATAACCATTCTAGCCACCTTACTGGGCAGACTAGATGGACCATACTGGTCTTTATCTGCCGTCATATACTATGTTACTATGTAAATTGTGTAAATGCCTTATGAATATCGGGCCTAAGTTTTTAACTGTTTTCTAAAGGCCTCATAATTTTTCTCCTGGCGCAGACCTTTTGGTACTCTATTCCACTCAAATGGGGCGTTTCCAGTTAAAGTTCTCTTACTAATGCTCACTAATCTACATTGCTTGCTACAAGAGTATTTTACGTTCAAAACTGTTTATTAAACCAGAACACAGAAAATTGGCCACCAGACATGCAGGCCCAAAGTCAAAGAATACAATAAAGCCAACATGGTGTATACTACAAATATTTTACATTTTTCTACCCCCTACCTTCACCCCTCCCCCCCCCCCACAACCCGAACTAATACAGACTGCAAGAACAAAATCAAAACAAAAATCAATCACTCCTGGGGCGTGGGTGCTCTTACAAACTCCCAGAGATGGTGGGCCATTCGGCCCCAAGAACCACTCTGCCCCCTCATTGGAGGCTGCCTCCCTCTTACCCACCCCCTCCCCTTCCCCTACCAGCCAACCAATCACACATCACCCACTGCCACTGAACTAACAACCCCCCCCACCCAACCCTCCATGACCTGCTACCTATCAGTAAAGTGGGGCCAACTGTCCCCTATTTATTATTTATTTATTTATTTAACAAGCATTTCTATACCGCTCTTTCCCATGGTTCAAGTGCGGTTTACAGAGAACAATAGTTATAAGGTATGGAGGGGTTCATACCTAGTCGTTTTACATATAACAATAATAACTTTTGCAGGTAACAGTATAACTAAATGCATACAAAACAATTAACAATATTACAATTCTTACAATACAGGTTACATTCCAAAGGATAAGTTTGGGATGTGAACCAACTATTTACATTATTATATTATTACATTATTAGGGTGCTTAGGGTGCATAAAGGTCAACATGTGCAAGGTATAATTGTCAGGGATAGTTTTAGTCTGCATATGTGGTATAACACTTTGTAGTATACGTAAAATGTTAACCTGTGTCTCTTTGCTTGTCTTGTATATTTTGTGTAGTATAGTGTAAGGTAAATAGATGAGTTTTTAGTTTTTTACGAAATTCCTTTAAGTCTGTCAACAGGCGTATGTCATCTGGTAGTTCATTCCAGAGAATAGGGGCTGAGTGAGAGAACGCCCTATTATTGGTGTGTTTTTTGGCTTTACTATATTCTCTTGGTATTGCTATTTTGTTTGTGTTTCTACTCCTTTGTGTACGTTTTGGTATTTCTATGTTGATTAGTTTGTTAAGGGTAGATGGTGCGAGATTGTTGACTAATTTGAAGGTAGTCACAAGTATCTTATATTTTATTCTACTGTGGATTGGTAGCCAATGTAATTTAGCTAAAATAGGTGTTATATGTTTGATAGTTCTTACTTTCAGTATAATTTTTGCTGCTACATTTTGCATTAATTGAATCTTTTTAAGGTTTTGTTTCGTAATACCTTGGAGTATAATGTTTGCAAAATCAAAGTGGGGTGTTATGATTGCTTGGACTATGGTTATGAAGTCTTGTAAATGAATCAACGGTCGTATGTGTTTCAAAGTCTTGAGTTTAAGGGGTGTGATTCTTGTTAGGTTTTTTATGTGTGAGTCCATAGTGAGTTTATTGTCTAATATCACACCTAGATGTTTTACTTCATTCTTTGTTTTAATCTCATGTTTATTTAGAATGATGGAGCTTGGTGGTGTGTAGGTTTGATTCCTAGTGACATATAGAACATCAGTTTTTGCAAAGTTGATGTGTAGGTTATGTGAGTTGAGCCATATTGTAATTTCATTAAAACATTCAGTTATTAGTTGTAGTGGTGGGTTTGGGATCCTGAATGGGAGGTAAAACATTATATCATTGGCGTATATATGGTAGTGGACACCAAGACGTTTAAAAATGTTGCAGAGTGGTTGTAGGTAAATATTGAACAGTGCGGAGAGAGCAGATCCTTGTGGAAGACCCTGTTCTTGCTTAAATGTGTCTGAGGTTTGGTTGAAAATTCTTACTTTTTGAGTCCTATTTGATAGATAAGATTTAAACCAATTATATACTGTGGAGGTGAGTCCAATTTGTTGGAGTCTATGTAGCATCATTGTGAGAGTGACACTGTCAAATGCCGCAGAGATGTTTAGAAAAATTAATATGAATGCTTGTTTGGTGTCGTCTATTCCTCATATTAGTGCGTCAAATAGGCTTGTTAGCAACGTTTCTACTCCGTGAAATGGGCGAAATCCATATTGGTGTTCGTCGAGGGGGGTCGATGTGTCAACAAATTCTTGCAATTGTGTTTGAATTACTTTTTCAATTAGTTTAGCCATAAAGGGAATACTTGATATGGGTCGGTAAGAGTTTGGAGATGATTTGTCAAGGGAGCTGTTTTTAAGGATCGGTCGTATTTGAACATGTTTAAGAGATGGTGGTAAATAGCCTATCTCCAGGAACAAGCAGGAATGAGTCTTCACATATGGGGTATCGTCGGTACCGACGGAGCTTGCGCGGAAACGCTCCCCAGCGTCCAAAAGGAAAGCTTTTGGGAGCATCCCACAGTGCCTGCGCGCTGCCTTCCCGCCTTTCCCAACCGCCTCTCTCCAGTTCTTCTTTTCCGCGGAGCCAGCAGGTCCTGTTTCCTGTCACCGCTGAAGAATTTCTTATTTTCTTTTATTTTTCTTTAGTCGCGTGTCTGCCTTCTCGACTCCGGACCGGTACCACCGGTCTTTTTTCTTTCTTTCTAAAAAAAAAAAAAACTACTCTTTTCTTACTTCAGAGCATTTTTTCTTCTGGGGCCTTAGGCCTACAGATATATTTTTCCTCATGGAAAAACCCGCCTTCGGGTTTAAAAAGTGCACGAAGTGCAGTGGCACTATTTCTGTCACTGACACCCATGACTGGTGTCTAAAATGTTTAGGTCCTGACCACTCCATTGCGGATTGTGAGTCCTGTTCCATGATGTCTAAAAGAGGGTTACAAAATTGGGCAGCCAAGCTCAGTACCTTGTTTCCCTCCGATGCAGCTTCTGTGGCATCAACGTCTTCCAGGGCTGCTTCTTCATCCCATGGATCTCAGGTAACCAAACTTAAATCCAGCCAGTCCTCAAAGAGTACATCTCCCTCTAAGTATCGAGATGCCCCCGGGCTTACTCTTGAGGAATCCACACCGGCAAAATTACCCCGGCGGGAGGCTCCGGCTTCCAAAGCTCTATCTATGGGGTCACAGGTTGACATCGATGGCTCGGCCTCGACCGATCACCTGTTACAATGTTCTGGGGTACCGGCGGTTTCCACCGGTACCGACATCCAGACATTGGTGGCGTCGATGGATCAGAATATTCTGACCATGCAGCGTGCCATCACGGCATTCATACAAGCTGCGATGCCTATGGTACCGCAACAAACCCTGTTGTCGGTACCGGTACCGATTCCGGTACCGGATCCGATATCGGTTCCGATACCGGTACCGCTTGCATCGACATCAGCGTCGACGGCAGCGGTATGCTATCCAGTGATGCCCATCAGTACCGACTCGGTACCGATTACTCCCGATGTCGATACCCCCCAGTACGCGTATCGGGCTCTGCGAGAGCATCCAGACAGTCGATACTTCGATTCCTCTGAAGACTCTGATACATCAGAGGCCTCTATTGAAGCATCGGGGGTCCTTCCTCAGGAACCCTCTTCTCCAAAAAGGAGAATGTCTCCTCCTGAAGACTTGTCTTTTCAGGACTTCATCAGGGAGGTGGCCAGAGGCCTGTCCATCTCAGTGGCCTCTGAAACTGAACCTAGAGCCAAAAAATTAGATATCCTACAATATCCTAAGGCTCCTAAAGAGGCAGCCACCTTACCAATACATGAGATTCTTTATGATCACATGTTGGGCATATGGGAGACTCCTCTTTCCACCTCCCCTCATTCTCGAAGGTTGGACATCATGTATCGTGTTCCTCCTTGTCCTGGTTTTCATAAGACTCAGCTTCCTCACCACTCCATTGTGGTAGAGTCTGCTATGAAAAAAATCAAGAGTACAAAAAGGCACTCCTCTGCTCCTCCAGGAAGAGAATGCAGAACCTTAGATGCCTTTGGCAGGAAAATCTTCCAGGTCAGTATGCTTGTAGCCAGAATCAACTCCTATAGTCTCTATATGGGGATATTTCTGAAAGAAGTTACAGATCATCTGCAAACCTTATCTCCTTTTATGTCAGAAGATAAGAGAGAAGAATATATCACCTGGCTTAAACATGCACAGGATGTATCCAAGTTTTCCAACCGTGCAGCCTTTGACTCTTTTGAGGGTGCCAGTAGAGCTTCGGCTATTGCATTAGGTGCACGCAGAGTTGCTTGGTTGCAAGCCTCTGATTTGGAATCCTGGGTACAGGATGGTCTAGGTAACCTTCCCTGTACAGGGGAAAACCTGTTTGGCAAAGATTGGCAAGCAAAGGCCAACCAGATGGATGCTGAAAATTCTGCTTTAGATAGACTTTCCAAGTCTACTACTGCTCCTTTTAAAAAGAGGTTGTTCAAAAAAGGATCTTTCCCAAAAAAGCAAAATTTTCTTCTGGTTATGGTCAGGCCTCTTCTCAAGGTCGTTTGCTACAAAGAGACAGCAACAACCAAAACAGACCAAGCCTCAGGCTGCGAGGACTGCTACGGCCCAGCAGCCTCAGCCTCCTCAGGGTCTTTGACTTTCCACTAGGGAACTTAGCCTTTCTGGCTCTAGAACATCCAGAGCCTCTCACCATCCCAGGAAGGTTAGCTCACTTTGCTCCCAAATGGGAACAAATCACAGCAGAGCAATGGACCCTCTCCATCATACGGGATGGGTACAAGCTTCATTTCTTAAACCTTCCCCCTCACACCATGGTGAAACAGTTCAATTCTCCAACATCTCTCCTCAACCTTCTAGGTCAAGAGATTGCTACCCTTCTTGCCCAAGGGGCAATAGAAGAAGTACCTCTTCTTCAACAGGGCTCAGGGTTCTACTACCCTTATTTTCTCATCCCAAAGAAAACGGGGGGCTACAGACCCATATTAGATCTCAGAGAGTTGAGCAAGTTTCTATGCAAGGAGAAATTCAAGATGACTTCTCTCGGAACTCTCCTTCCATACCTCCAGAGTCAGGACTGGCTTTGTTCTCTAGATCTCAAGGATGCGTACACCCATGTCCTCATCCATCCAACACACAGAAGGTTCCTTCGGTTCCTTTACCAAGGAAAGCACTACCAATACAAAGTGCTTCCTTTCGGTCTGGCCTCTGCTCCAAGAGTGTTCACAAAATGCATGGCAGTAGTAGCTGCATTTCTGCGCACTCTAGGGATATTCGTATTCCCATATCTGGACGACTGGCTCATCCGAGCTCCATCCCAGTCAGAGGCCCAGGCTTCCCTGGCCTGCACAAAGCGTGTTCTTCAGTATCTGGGACTGGTAATCAACATTCCAAAATCCATCTCACCCCTACTCAGTCTCTAGAGTTCATAGGGGCCTTACTGGATACCACAACTGCAAGGGCCTATCTTCCCCAGGCCCGTTGCCTACGCTTGGTGCAGTTAGCCTCCCAGATTCAGTTAAAATCCCATTTAACTGCTCGAGAGATGTTGCAACTCTTAGGCCACATGGAATCCACGGTGCATGTGGTTCCTTATGCTCGCCTTCACATGAGGGCAGCTCAGTGGACCCTGTCCACCCAATGGACTCAGGCATCAGGTTGCCTGTCAGACAAAATAGCAACCTCCAGTCGCCTCTTTTGGTCCCTCCACTGGTGGAAGTCCACTCAAAATCTGTTGCTGGGGTCCCCCTTTCAACAGGTGTTACCCCAAGAACCCTTACAACAGATGCCTCTCCAAAGGGTTGGGGAGCTCATCTACAAGATCTCTCGACCCAAGGCATCTGGTCTCCACAGGAGACATCTCTACATATCAATCTCTTAGAGCTCAGAGCAATCTTTCTGGTTCTCAGAGTCTTCCACACCCTGCTCAGCTACTCATCCACACGGACAACCAGGTAGCCATGTTCTACGTGAACAAGCAGGGAAGGACTGGCTCTCTGTCGCTTTGCAACGAAGCTCTGAGATTGTGGGCCTTCGCCAGAGAGCATCAAATCCATCTCATGGCAGTGTATCTTCCAGGGGTTCAAAACTCTTGGGCAGACAGACTCAGTTGAGTTCTGCTTCCACACGAATGGTCCCTCCATGGGGACCAGATAGCCAGGATTTTTCGGATTTGGGGTACCCCAGACATAGACCTGTTTGCAAGTCCGCGGAATGCCAAACTTCCCCGGTTTTGTTCCAGGATTCCATGTCAGGGAGTTCAGGCCAGGGATGCCTTCCTCCTTCTTTGGGGGCAAGACTTCCTCTATGCCTTTCCACCTATTCCCCTCATCCCCAAGACTCTGTTCAAGCTTCAGAGAGACAAGGGGTCTATGATCCTCATAGCACCACATTGGCCACGCCAAGTGTGGTACCCTCTACTTCTGCATCTCTCTCAAGCTCCCTCCCTGGACCTGGGGTCTGCTCCAGATCTCCTCTCTCAGGAGGAGGGAACCTTGTGGCACCCAAATCCTTAGTCTCTTCATCTCAGGGCCTGGTTGCTGAAGGCCTAGACCTTCAGGATTTACACCTTTCTCAGCAAGTGAAGGATATCCTTCATGCTTCCAGAAAGCCTTCCTATGCTTTTAAATGGAAAAGGTTTTCCATTTGGTGTGCAGAGAAGGGTCTCAACCCTCTTGCAATACCTTTGAATTCTTTACTAGACTATTTGCTGCATTTATCCCATGCAGGCCTTAAAACAAATTCAATCAGAGTCCATTTGAGTGCTATTGCAGCATCCCTTAAGCCTCTCAATGGACAACCTATTTCCTCTCATCCTCTTATAGCAAAATTCATGAGAGGCCTTCTTTTGACTAAACCTCCCATTAGACCACCTCCAGTGGTATGGGACTTGAATCTGGTTCTTGGCCAGCTTATGAAGCCACCCTTTGAACCCTTAGCCACTACCTCCTTGAAATTCCTTTCCTGGAAGGTTATTTTTCTCATTGCAGTCACCTCAGCTCGCCTTATCAGTGAGTTGCAAGCTTTAGTGGCTAATCCTCCTTATACAAGGTTCCATCATGACAATGAAGTCCTCAGAACTAATCCACACTTTATGCCTAAAGTGGTCTCATCTTTTCATCTGAACCAGGAGGTGTATTTACCTGTCTTTTTTCCAGGACCTCATGCATCAAGTGCAGAGAGGAATCTTCATACCCTGGATTGTAAAAGAGCACTTGCTTTCTACTTACAAAGGACACAGCAACATAGAAAGTCCTCTCAACTTTTTGTTGCTTTTGATCCTTCTCATTTAGGACTTCCAGTCTCTAAGAGAACTCTGTCCAATTGGATTGCTCAGTGTATTTCCTTCGCCTTCCAGAGTAAGAATCTTTCTCTGGAGGGCCATGTCACAGCTCACAATGTGAGGGCCATGGCAACCTCTATGGCTCATCTAAACTCTGTGTCCATCGACCAAATCTGTCAAGCGGCCACCTGGGCATCGGTTCATACCTTCACAGCCCATTACTGCTTGGACAAGGACTCCTGTCGGGATGCCTTGTTTGGTCAGGCTGTTCTCAAACACCTGTTCCATACCTAATCAACTCCTACCCTCCATCCCTGACTGGATGCCTGAGATTCATGGGTGGAGGTGGAGCCCTTCCCAGGGACTCACAATCTGGGTGATCTCCCAGGCATCTCTAGCTGGGGAGTCCCCATATGTGAAGACTCATTCCTGCTTATTCCTGGAGATAGCATAGTTACTTACCTGTAACAGGTGATCTCTGGGAACAGCAGGAATAAGTCTTCACAACCCACCCACCTCCCCTAGGAGTTGTATCTCTCTATCTATCTTTCCTTTCCTCTCTCTCTCTTTGTCTCAGCTTTAAAACTCGAACTGGAGAGAGGCTGTTGGGAAAGGCGGGAAGGCAGCGCGCAGGCGCTGTGGGATGCTCCCAAAAGCTTTCCTTTTGGACGCTGGGGAGCGTTCCCGTGCAGGCTCCGTCGGTACTGACGATACCCCATATGTGAAGACTTATTCCCGCTGTTCCCAGAGATCACCTGTTACAGGTAAGTAACTGTGCTTTTTCTAATGATAGATTAGCCATTGGTAGAATGAATGGTGCTAGTGTTGGAAGTGTCTTTTTTATCCAGTCTACTGGGCATGGGTCTAGATAGGAAGTTGTTGTGTTGATGTTAGAAATTATGGATTTGAGTGTGTTCTTTGATATTGGGTTGAATTCAGACCAGTTATCTGTCTTGTTTGAATTTGTTCCAAGATGTGTTGTTGGAGGTGTCATTTGGGGTTTTGTTTTGTTCATGTAGTAATTTGCTAGAGTTTGCGGGGGAATATCAATGGTAATTTCATTTGAATTGTATGTTTTGTTTGTTAGATTTTGTACTATACTGAACAATTCTCTTGGTCTATTAATAAATTTAGCTAATAGGTTGGAGTGGTAAGTTCTCTTAGCGCTATCCGTTGTCTCCTTATATATATTGAGTATGTTTATATATTTTTCGTAGTTTATTAGTGATTTTGTCCGTCTCCATTTTTGTTCTTCTTTTCTTAGTTTTCTCTTCAATTGTTTAAGTGCACTATTAAACCATGGGTTGTCTTTGTGTTTGGATTTATTGTCTTTACCATTAGGGTGTAATGAGGTTCATTTTCGTTCAGCAGCATTAGAGATTGTATTGTTCCAAGTGTTGATTGATTCTTCAAGATTTGTCGGTGTGAGTGGTAAATGTGGGATTATTTGATCTAGAAATTCTTCTTCATTGAACTTTTTGAATCTATTAATTAGAGAATTTTGTGGGGGTTTTTGTATGGTTGTTGTCGGTGATGGGTAATACTAAATTTTAGGAGGTGGTGGTCTGACCATGGGACCGGTATCAGTTTAAGTGATTCAGGATCGAATAGGCTATGAAGGGAGTTTGGTAGGAAGACAAGGTCTAATGTATTTCCTTTGCTATGTGTTTTTTTATCTATTATTTGGTGAAAGTCCATTTTGGTTATAGTATCTAGGAATTGAGTTGCAAGAGCATAGGGTATTGAGGGGAGGTTAAAGTCTCCCATTAGGATTACTGGGTTTGTGTCTGTGGAGGAGCCTAGTAATTCAATTAAAGTGTCTGTGTTGTCTGGATTTTGTTCTGGTGGTCTATATACTAGGCATAGCCTTATGTTTTTAATTTTTAATATGAGAGAGTCCATATGATCAATGTTGCAGAAGGATAATAGTTTTGCGTTGAGAGCTTTTTTTATTATTATGAGTACACCTCCACCTCTTTTATGGGTTCTGTGTGTATGGAAGATATCATATTCTCCTGTTTTTAATTGGTTGATGTAAACTGAATCAGTGTCTGTGAGCCAGGTTTCTGTTACACAAACTATGTCCGGTTTATGATCATTGAGAATATCTGTAAAAATTGGAAGTTTATTTCTCATTGATCTTGCATTGATTAGTTGACATGAAAGGGTAGTATGTTTCAATGAAAGGGGTTGTTGTCTCGTATGGGGGTCTGGAGTTAAATTTATGTTCACTAGTCCTAGTGTGTCTGTATTTGTGATTGGGTCCTGTTTTTTGAATTGGTATAGTGTGTTCATTGCGTATTGTTGTTTGTATTATGGGGATTGGTCTGTCTTGTTTGGTTTTTTTAGGCTATTTGTAAGAACTACGAGTGTAAGGATTGTGATGCATATGCATATATTCCTGATGAGGAACGGTGTTGAGGGAGGCATATTGTTGGTTTTAATATAGCTTTATGTTGCAGGGGAGGCAGTATAGTATAGTTGTTGAGGTAGTGTAAGATTCAACCATATTTTTCGTGATAAAACTTCTTGGAAATTATAATGCAAATCTATAAGGCATTTATGTGTATGTGTGTCTTACAGCTAAAAGTTAGGCAAAGATTGAGATATACAATACAGTTCTATTGAACATATAGGTGTAAGTTGGGTCTTACAGTTAAAGATTAGGCAAAGATTAAGAGTTACAGTACAGATCTATATGAAATTTATATGTAAGATGGATCTAACAGCTAAAGATTATACATAAGAACATTGATATATAATTGGATGCAAGTTTACTCACATATTATCCTGGAGAAAATTGTTTGTAATATAGATTGATCAGGAAGTCCTTCTTTTTGCTCAGGGATGCTTATTGTTATATATTAGATCGTCAAGAGTTCTCAGTCAAGTCTTACAGGGGCATGACTGCCTAACAGGGATCTATTTGCTTGCTGTACCTCTACAGCCCACGGATTGAGCTTGAGAGCCTTAACAGGAGTGCTGGCTTGCCCTCTCAGAAGCTCAGTACCAATCGGGGAGCTTCAATATGGTGGCAATTTGATCCTCCGTTACAGCCTCGTAGTGGGGATCTTTAAACCTGTCCTTCTGTTCTTCCCACAGTTGCAGCAGACGCTGATTAGACTTACTGACTCAATCGCGGTGCTTGAAGGGATTTAGGTGTGCGGGCAAATTGATTTGTATGGTCTTGCGGAGCGGTTCTTGTGCGATGTTGGTCTAAAGGTGTCAGAGTCTCAGGCTGTTTTCACGGTCCACGCCTAAGGGCCATGCCAAACAGCCCTCAGGCACGGGCCCGCCAGCGCGGGTGCGCCTGATGGCGGCCTGTTAAATCTGCTGCGGTCTGCCCCGATTGGGCAGCAGATGGTGCTGGGATGTCCCGCAGCAGCTCGATGACTCGATCCCTCCTGGAAGAGCACACTGGGGACGAAAGGGCTGCTTCTTTGATGGCGGCTTGTTAAATCTGCCGCGGTCTGCCCCGATTGGGCAGCCGATGGTGCTGGGATGTCCCACAGCAGCTCAATGGCTCGTTCAGCACTGGACTGTGACTACATGGAGGCAGTTGTTGGATATAGGAACCCCAGTCCTTCCAGCAATCTTGGGCTGGAAGGACTGGGGTTCCTAGTCCCACAGGTGCTCCTTGGGGTCTTGGGCAAGCCACTTAACCCTCCATTGCCCATGTTCCCTGTAAGTATTATTGTGTGTGTCTCATATCCCCTCATGTTAAATGTGTACCCCAATTGTGTTGTGACCATTTTGATTGAAGGATAAGGTGGTATACAAAACTGTCTAAATAAATAAAGTCATCCCACACAGCATGGAACCGTGGAATCCGCTGCCAAGATACCTTAACGCAAAGCTTATCAAGCTGCATGTGCTGGCGCATTGCATTCCGCTATTGCCAATAGTTTGGTGGCTCTGTGCTCTTCCACCTGCCCAGTGGCCATCACCCCCTCCATCACATAAAGCAGGGCCGACTGTAGGGGCCAACTGCCGATGTTGCTTAAGGACCCACTCCACATATGAGTGCACCTCCCGCCAGTAGCCCTGTACCCTCGGACAGGACCACAAGAGATGAACCAACTGTGCCCCCTCCTCCCCACATTTAGAACAACTCGACCACCCAAAATATCCTATCCACCATCACCGACCCGGTGAGAGGTAGGCCTGCCATGAATATATTCTTAAATAACTAGATGCCTAAATAAACAGATGTCTAAATAAATATATTCTTAAATAATTAGATGCCTAAACTGAACCTAAATCATTGCAAAATGCAATGCAATGTGTGCTGTTGAGTCAGTCCTGACTCCTCGTGAGCCAGAAGCTCCTGGGTTTTCTTGGCAGTGTCACCGGAAGTAGATTGTCAGGCCTTTCTTCTGAGGCAATGGAGGATTAAGTGACTTGCCCAAGGCCACAAGGAGTACTAGTGAGAATTGAACCCTGGTTGCTTGGTTACCAAGCCAGTTCTAACCACTAGGCTACTCCTCCACTCCCCTGATGCCTAAAAAAATAGACACCTAAATAAATAAATAGATGGCTAAATTAATATATTCTTAAATAATTAGATACCTAAGGGGTATGTTTACTAAAGGGCAGTAAAGGAGCAAGTGTGCCATTAACGCACGTTATCGGTGACCGTGAGCGGTTAATGCTGCGGAAAGCACTGAAAATGCTTGATTAATGTGAGGAAGCGGGGTCCTTAGCATAAGGGAAAAGAAGGTGGAAAGTGGGTTTTAATGGGTCAGAGACTTGGGTGGGTAAAGCATGTGCTCCATTAACACCGTGTTGTCTTAGCATGTGCTAGAGCTCCCAGCACTGGGAACCCTAATGCTATGTGAAAGCGTGCTGTGAGGGCTATTTCTGAGGGGAGAAAGCCTATTTCAATGTCAACAATGTGCTCCCACCCACCAGAGTCCCCAAAGTAGTGATAGTAGTGCTCCATTGGCAGCAACAGCATGGTGTCCATAAAAAGAAAGGGCACTATGTTGTTGGTGCCCAATTGGCAAAGGAAGTGCCACATAGGTGATGCAGTGGGGCTTGCTAGTCCATTAGGCTGACAAAGCTGCTGCCTAGAGTGTACTTCTGTGATGTCTGGTATGACTCCACTGTGACAGAGGCAGTACACATACAAACTACCACAGTTAAAAAGAAATCGTGCCACCCCCACTGCCACCATGCTGCCATATCACCATTGTGTGAGGGTGGGGGTGGGGATCACAGCGGCTATGGCCTTCTGCAGACAAAATCTCTGTCCCGGCCCTGTGTTTCCAGTGCAACGCTGAAGTTGCCACTGTCAGTGGGATTGCAAGCATGACAGCAGCAGGTACAGCAAAGCACATGGCGATCCCTCCCTACTGATGTCTAAGGCAGCAGCAAGCGTGTTCACATCCCCTGGTGGAGGGGGATAGGATCAGCAGGGTGTGCCTAGCCGCATGCGTACAACTTCAATAAGGCCGCCTGCCTTACTGAAGCAGTGTCTGTACCATGATTGCAGGGAGGGAGAAGTGCAGGCTTGCTGTCCACCATGATCATTGGACCCTTGCATCCAGCTAGTTTCCCAAGTGGATGGGCTAGCCCTGGGCTCAGGATGCCCCCTACCCACACATATTGAGTGGATATGTGCATGTGGGGGGGGGGGGGGAATATGCCACAGAGGCAGGAATAGTATGCAATATGTTGACAGCCCATGATGACAGATCTTATGATAGCTTACAAGAGAGGCCGTAATATCAGAGACATAGTTTCACATGCTGCAGCATTCAGTAACCATGTTCAAGTTACCCATGACACACTCTGGGCATTTTCAATGTTCTCAGTATTCATATTGTGCTGCGACTTTCTGGTTCCAGTTGGATAGATAATTCCACGGACAAGGAATACTTTACCCGTTGGCATACTACTTGTTTATCCTCCTTTGTAGTATATTTGATACTGTGTCCATGCAATCTAAAATACATAGAACCATTCGACCAGTTAAATTACATTTGAGTGAACACAAATCCTGTATTAACACCAAAACTATGTCTGCACCAATTGTTTTCTATTGTGTCCAATTCCAACATTTGTTTTCAGACCTTAAATGGAGTATCATTGATCATGTCCCTGCTAACCCACATGGCGGTGATCACGAACATTCATTACAATGCCTTAAACAGCATTGGATTTTTAACCTACATACGGTATCTCCTGGGGTCCTTAATTTGGAGGTGGATTGGTGAAGTTTGCTTTGAATATTGGATGAACATCTCATCAGCTGATTCTGACTCTTATGTCAGATGCGCTTGACAGCTTCATCTAAGTTAACAAGAGCTTTGCCGGTCCCGTCTCATTAACAGATTGGCAGAGACTGAAAGTCGCTTGACTTCATTTGACTAAACTTCTGTGAAGGCTGGATTATATTGGTAGTTGGTCTTTCACCAACCACTGTTGCCGAAAGCTTGAAACAGAGCCATCTTTGTGAGGCTCGAAACGCAGTGCTGTGTCACTTTATTCTGGTTTCAACTACCAGCTAAGTACTCGCTTGTGGCCTTGAATATGGGCTATATAAATGTGATTTTATCCTGAGAGTTTTGTATATATCTTAAAACACTGGTGGCTGGGCACCATTTCATTTAGAATAAAAGAATATATTTGTTTTTCGGAAGGTTTTCTGATCTTACACAACAAATGTTCCGACATAAAAACAATTTTTGCTCTTCAATTTTTGATCTGACCTTTTTCCTGTAATAGAATTAAATAGACGGCTAAATAAAAAGATGCCTTAATAAATACATGGCTCAATAAATAGACGCCTAAATAAATAAATGGCTAAATAAATAGATTCCTAAAAATTAGACAACTAAATATTCTTGAAAGACAATATATATAAAAACAATATTAAACTTTGGATACGTTATATTGATGACGTCTTGATTTTGTGGGATGGAGAAGTTGACAAATTAGGAGAGTTTAACCTGTGGATCAATAGTTTAGATGTGAACCTGAAGTTTCAGATCACATATGACAAACAACAAATACCATACTTAGATTTAGTCATTAAGAAAGAAGATGAATTATTTACCACAACAATGTACAGAAAACCTACAGATCGTAACCATCTGCTGCATTTTGATAGCTTCCATAACCCTGCCTTGAAGAGGAATCTGCCAGTAGGACAATTTTACAGGGCCAGGAGGAATTGTACTACAATACCAGATTTTGAAACACATGCTGGATTAATGAAAGAAAGATTCACAGCACGAAAATATCAGGCACAATATATTGAACAAGCTTACAGCAGAGCAAAATATACATCACGCGAGACGCTGCTTCAACAGCAACAAGGGAAGAAAGATGTTGGATTAGTTTGCCCCCTGTTATATTCAGTTCATTCAAAACAGGTCACAAGGATTTTAAAGAGAGAATGGCGTCTCATTCAGACATTACCAGGATTTGAAGACACTGAGATCACAGTAGCGCATAAGCGTAATGTCAATTTGAAGAACATGCTAGTACCGTCAGCTTTGACTGAACGCAAATTTCTATCCAAATACAAGGGCCAATATCAGTGCGGTCGATGTTCTGTGTGCACGCATACAATACCAATACGAGAAAAGTTTACACACCCCACCACAAAGCAAACTTATCGGATAGATGATTTTTCAAATTGTGATACGTCGCATGTAGTATATGTCATACAGTGCCCCTGCAACAAGCTTTATGTTGGGAAGACAGTTAGAAGTGTGAAAGTGCGGATTATCGAACATAGGAGTAGTATCAAGAGGTGAGCAATTGAAAAACCTCTCGTAGCACACTGGCAAGAGATGAAACATCAAATCAGCGATTTAAAGTTTTTTGTGATAAAAAAGGCAAAACTCAACTGGAGGGGGGGCGATGCTGATAAGATGCTACAGCGATTAGAGCAGAGATACATTTTTCAATTGGGATCTTTGGCTCCACAAGGGTTAAATGGGGAAAGGGATCTGTCAGTATTCTTATAGTTTCATTTTCAATTAATAATTTAAAGTAGAATAGATTATGGGATAGTTGACACTTAGGAGCCGTGAGCGTCATAGAAATATAGAATTGATTCATAACCACAGTTTTTGTTATAGCAGGTACACCAGCAGGGGAACATTTAATTACAATACTGATTCTCTTATCATAAAATAGTTTTATTTAATTATGATTTTATTCGGAGAACATTGATTCCTCAGAGGTTAGAATTGAGATTTAGGTCAAAAAAGGATTACTAGAGATTTTAATTAGTTTTAATGAGGGGAACATTTGAGTATTAGATCTAATTAATTTAGTAGTTTTAGAATTATTTATTTATTTACATTTTTTATAGATTATCCATTGTAATCTATGATATTTTACTATTATATTATAGTATTATATATATATATTATAATACTGATTCTCTTATTATAAAAGAGTTTTATTCAATCATGATTCCATTCGGAGAACATTGATTCCTCAGAGTTTTAAATTGAGATTTAGGTCAAAAGTGGATTATTAGAGATTGTAATTAGTTTTAATGAGGGGAACATTTGAGTACTAGATCTTATTAATTTAGTAGTTTTAGAATTATTTTTTTTTTTTTAATATACTTAAATTTTTTTATATATCACACAATTTTCTTTTTTATCCATTGTGATCTATTATATCTTAGTTATTATTTTCATCTGTAGCATACATGAATGGTTGGTAATATTAGGCCACAATATTTATTTATTTATTTATTCAATCATGATTCCATTCGGAGAACATCGTTTCCCCAGAGGTTAAAAGTGAGATTTAGGCAAAAGAGGATTATGAGAGATTTTAATTAGTTTTTAAAGAGGGAAATATTTGATTAATATAGTAGTTTTAGAATTATTTATTTATTTGTTTTTTATATATATCACACTTTTTTATCCGTTGAGATCTAGTATATCTTAGTTACTATTTCATCTGTAACATACATGAACTGCTGTTAATATTAAGCCACAATATTAATCTACAGAAGTCTACATAAGTGGATAATACAAGATATCACCCTTAACTGCTGTCAGACGGCTGCCTGGGTGAGAATCTTCACAGTCTTGTCAAGTGCATATATCTATATGATTTGCAAGGTATTGTGGGCAATGTAGTTCATTCACACCAGACACAGCTGCTGACAATAATTTAGTTGTGCTCTTGGGTAAAGCCAATAAGATATTTATTTATGGGGTTATTTCTCCCAACACAGATATGCTTGGTAGCACATAAATTAGGTTACTTGCTTTCAGTGTTAACTTGGAAAAACAAAGTCAAAATCAGGAAAACAACAAATGAAAAGCCACAAAGCAAGAAACAAACTGTTCTTTTCAGGTTAACTTCTGATTACTTCCCACATAGATACAGAAGTGATTCTCTCCTAGCTCACAAGCAATTAGGTAAGGCTTAATTGCTAGCAGTTATCCAGCTGAAACCCCTTAGCTGGCTTGCTTTGTACTGTGTGGGTCAAATCCTGCTTCAGGAGCTTTTCTGAGTAGATTAAAGAACAAATTTGTATTTCTTTATGATGGTTGCTGTACTTTATAACAGAAAGTTACCAACGGAGTTTAGATAGAGAGCAGTCCATATAAACAGGATCCTCATCTGCTATTACTCCCCCTTGTTCAACAAGCATGGGTTCAATATCATGGATTGGCACAGATGAATCTCTCAATGGAGCATTTTTAGGAGAATACTTGTTTCCCTGCTGTCTTTCAAGGTTATAGCTAGGGCATAGATCAGTGTTCATACCTGAGCTTCCATTGCTGCTAGAGTTCCTCTCTATATAGCCTGGCCAGTATGTAGTCCAGTTCTTATGTCCAGCCTTCCAATCCAGATCCCTGGACACTGGATCTCTCTTCACATACCTTCTGGCACAGGTCTTAGGGTCCCTTCCACGTGCAGCCGTCTCCCTCACAGGTAGCCTCTGGTGATTCCTAGCTCTGCAGCACCATTCCTCTGGCTTTCCCCAGTCCAATGGTGTATGCTGGCCCTTGGAATACCTCCCAGTATACGTACTGCTTTGGACTCTTCTAGACCTCTCAAAGGCTTTTCTCTTCCTTCTTCCAAAGGGTCTCTTTCCCTCTCTGTCCGTCCGGTTTGGCTTCTGCTTCTGATGATCCTTCAGATGAAACTGATGATCAAACTCAAGCTGATTCTCAGGATACTGAGGACAATTCTCTGGATATCCAAGGTGATCATGAAGATGGTCATCTGTAGAATAAACTCTACTCTTATTCTGCTTAGATGAGTGCTCCTCCCTAATACAGCGCAGCTGTGCTGAATCAGGCCCTGCCCTTTGAGATGAGTGTTCCATCCTAGCACAGCGCAGCTGTGCTGAATCAAGCCCTGCCCTTTGCAATGAGTGCTTGGGAATTACCTCATAGCCCTTTTGATTGAACACACGTTTTCTCACTTCAGCTCCTCTCATGGCTGTTGGAAACCTGGTGCATTCTGGGACTGGTAGTCTTTTATGGCAAAATTCTGTTTTCTCATTTCTACCAGCACTGACAGGTTGCTTGTTCAGAGACACTTCACCTTTTCTATAGCCCCTTCCTGAGCTATGATAAGCTTCCTTATCACACTGCCTAACTAATTAGTATTATGGATGCTGTTAGTGTTACAACAATGGAGCATAGGCAAGTTTTTAGAAGTCCAATAGGATGAATGCAAGATCACAGTGTTAGTAGCTGATATCATACCAAAAGAGGTTAAATGCACACGGATACATTTGTAATGCGGTTTTTAACATTTATATGTAGGTATTAAACTTATTAAATGTAGGCATCAATTGCAAGTAGCCAGCATGTCATTCCTTTTAAATCTCCCCAGTATATAGTGACGTAAATGGTGATTCAGCAGTATACGTCATTTTTCCCGCGGCTAACAAAAGCGCAAGTGCGAGCGGTTTTTATGCAAAATCTCCTTCATGAGATAGTCAGTGGTTTTTCCTCAATACAAGATCTCCTAGATGTTGTGATGTGAGGCGTTCTCAAAGGTTTGCTCAATTTTATATATTGTGCCATATAGGAGAGAGTTTTTAGATTGAAGGAAGCCTCCGTGTATTATTAGTTTGTGGAACAGAGTACGGTAGAATAACTAGATGGTGTCTAGCAAGCAGTCCTTCAGTAACAGTAAAATTGGAGATTTCACTTTTGTAGTTGTGATACGTGTTAGAAGAGGTTCAATTAAGTCCCAACGGAGCTTTGCAGTACAAGTCAGCAATTGCTCTGGGATACTTTATGGGACTCAAAAGATTTTATCATTCACGTTTTTGGACCTAGCGAGTTGGGGGTGAATTTGACAAACGTTTGATAGTAGAGCCCCATATAATGTTACATTTGGTGCATTCAAGACCCGATGGGAAAGAGAAAATGAGAGGATACGCTAATTTACCACTTTCTTCTTCAGTTAGATTATAATACCATTCTGTAGTTGATCATTAGCATATTTAGATAGTATGTTTGAAAGATACACCTGTGCCGTTCAGGAAGTATGTAGTAATGATGCAGTATATCTGTTAGGCAATACGATAACGTTGCCATTTGATATTTGGATACAATCCCTATGAAACGGAGAAGCACTTTAAGTAGCACACAAACTAATAGAATCTGCAGGTATAAATCAATGTCATATGTCTGATATATTTAAATGTCACACTTTGTTTAAGTGATTAAGTCTCTCTTTTGGTTATAGTATGATATATTTTAGTAACAGATTCAACGTAGCACACAAACCAATAGAATCTGCAGGTATAAACCAATGTCATATGTCTGATATATTTTAGTAACAGATTCAACGTTTCACATCTTCCATAGAGATAAAGTACAGATTCACCCCTGAAGAAGAGTACAAGTGCCAATGGCATATGTCAGAACATAGACAAGGGTATGGTACTCTTCCAATACGATCTCTTAACATTTTATTAATCCATAGATTTACATGGGCTCTAAACAACCGTTATCTTAATAGTTGTGATATAGTTTAGTTTACTCAAATTAGTAATATAGATATCAAGTAAGCAGTGGTTTACAAAAATGTTTTATTTATTTATTTATTTTTGTGTTATGTTATTTATTAAGACACCTTTATGGGTATCATTATCTTTTACTTTTGACATATACATGTCTTGCACATTGTGTTTAATAATTCCCACAATTTGGCCCACGCGCTCATCTCCTGCTCCGTTTTTCGATTATAAGTAGCAACAGTGGTCACACATAGCCAGCTACTGAACATGTTTTATACATTTTTATGTATGTGATTTTATACATGTGTATTTATAGCTGTATTTTTTATGCATGTGTTTTTATGTACAATTGGTATTGTACACCACACTCATGTTTTGATATTTATATTTAGTTTTTTTAATAATATTGATGGTCTTATTGGTTTTATAATGGTTTTAACAGTATTTATGTTTTTAAGGTTTTTTTAGATATGTTTATAGGTTCTATGTTTTGTATTTGCAGCAAACCTGTATCCCCTGATGAAGTGATAATACGAAACACGGCCTGTGTCGGGCTCTCAGGTTTTAAATACAACAAATAAAGTATCCTTGTTTTATCACCACGTATCACAGACTGGGCATAGTATATTACGTGGTGAAGTGCTCCTTTGTTGGACCAACTACATAAATAGACACCTAATTAAATAGACACCTAAATGAAATAGGTGGCAAAATAATTAGAGAACTAAATAAATAGATAACTAATTAAATAAGCCCACCTTATCACCTGATACCGCAGATCATGCAAGGAGACCATGGCTGTAAACCTAGGTATCTTCCCAATAAGTTTCCAAAGCATCTCCCCTGTCAATGCCGTGCCCAAGTCTGCATTCCAAACCTCAACAAAGTGATGGCAGATAGTCTTGGAGGCGGCATCCATGAAAGAGCCCTGCACTTGGGCCACAGTAAGTCGCCCCGATTCCTCTGTAAGGAAGAAATCCTCCAAGTCAGTCCAGAAATCACTAGACAAGTTCCCCTTCTCCAAACCCCGAACATAGCTACGAATTTGGTAATAAGAAAAAAGATCATCAACCCCCAATCTAAACTGGGCACAGAGCTCATCAAATGACAGCAACTTTTGTCCTCTGTCAACAATTGATCCAACTGTTGCAAACCAGCTGCTGACAAGTCCAAAAACGGGGAGCCAACATACCCGGGGTGAAGTCCACATTACCTTGAATCAGCAGGTAGACCGTCTGAATGGGCAGATGCCCCAGCTTGCTACAATTCCACACCATATCTGGTGAAAAGAACAAATAAGAATGCAACCCCAAAGGGAGGCAGGCAACCCACCCCAGCAAACATGTTGTAAGGGAAAGTTTGGAGTGTAGCAAGCTGCTGATACATTTCCAACAGGGGAGGCAGACTTTGTCCTGCAAAATCTGGTAGAATTCTGCACTGAACCCATCCAGACCTGGGGCCAGCAGTGTATGCAGCCCATAGATAACCTGCTGCACCTCCCTAGGGGAGATCAGCGCATTCAACAGTTTGTGGTGGGCTTGCTCCAACTGTGGTAGTGCACATGTCCGGAGATAGATCCAAGCTCAGGAACTGTCACAATCGTCATACATGTACAAACTGTGGTAATAAGCTAAAAAGGCCACCTCAACCACCTGCTGTGATGTATGGACCCTCCCATCACCCTCACGCACTGCGACCACCTGCCGGGGGCCTCCCCCAGACTTATAAGCAACAACCTTGACCGATTGCCAACCGGTACAATGCATACCAATAATGCAGCCTGGAACACTTAGCCCACTTATGGATAAGAGCATTAAGCTGGCTCTGCAAAGGCAGGTAGGCATCCCAGTTCTCCTCCGTGTCCCACCGTACCAATCATCATAAAACACGAAGCTGGCAGCCCCAGTCTACGAGTTTACAATTAGCCTCCTTCTTCTGCCAGCTCAAATAACTGATAAGCACTCCCTGCAGGTAGACCTTAGTGGTTTCCCAAAAAAGGGATGGGTTATCCTTATGGACAGCATTGGTTTCCTCAAACAGCCCCCACTGCTCACATAGAAACAGAGTAAAATCCCCCTTGAAGCGAAAATGGAATTGGCAACCCAACTCCCTCTCCCCTCTGGATGGTGAACTGGACGTTCACCCAGACCATAGCATGATCTGAGAACTGAATATTCCCTATCTAGGCCCTCTGAAGTTTGCGCAATAACCCCTAGGACAACAAGAAATAATCAATTCTGGACCACATACAATGGGCCTGAGACAAATGGATATAATCACGCTCGCCAGGGTGCAAGACACACCAAACATCAAGTAAATCACTACCATTGCACAAGCCCAACACCTGTCACTGCTGTTGAGAATCACCCCTCCACCTCCCATGGATCGGTCCACCACAGGGTTTAAAACACATCTGTAGTCTCACCCACAAGGATAATGTCATAGTCCCCTCCTGCAGTTAGGCATCGCAACAGCACATCAAAAAAGCTTTGTTCATACATGTTGGGGCCATAAATATTCCCTAGCAAAATCAGAGAACCTTGCAGGTGCCCCCGAAGGAAAAGATAGCGCCCCCCCCCCCCCCCCCGGGTCTCAAACGACATGCTCCACCTGCAAGCTTACATCCTGGTGCACCAAGATAGCCACCCCGGCCTGCTTGCCCCCTGCAGAAGCCCAGTAAATTTCCCCCACCACCTTCTTTTCAAATTGGAATGCTCGGCATCTGTGTGGGTTTTCTGTAACAAAGCAATATCAGTTTGTCATCTTGCAAGACCTGCAACACGTTATGGCTCTTTATGGGACATCCTATTCCGCACACATTCCATGATGTTATCCTAAGGCCCTACGCAACAGATTCAAGACAGAAAAGAGTCGTAGCCCTAGAGGGAGACTCTCCCAGCCAAGACTACCCCTCCCCACCTTCCAATTCCCAGTAAACAGTCATAGTATCCCCTCCTCCCCCCTCCACCTCCCATTCCCCAACCCCTCCACCACCCAAGACCTCCCCAATCAAGGGCCTCATACTCCCTTCCTCAACTCCCATAACCCCATCTCCTCCTCCCGGCCGCCCCGTTGAGACAGCTTAGATCACAATAGATGCGCCCAGGCCCTCCCTGCATCCTGCCCCCATCCCACTAGCAATCCCTTTACTACCAATCTACAAAACTCCACCCACCAGAACCATTCAACATACCCCCATTCTCTCTAAGACCCCCCACCTACACCCATACACACCCTGGCCTACACCTTCTCTCACCCCATCCCTTCACTGACACAAACCACCCTCCCCAAGCCCTTCCCGTGACCCCAAACAGCCAGAATTCAACACCACATCACTGTCACTCCAACCCAGTCTGTTTCAATAGCAAAGTCCCGCAGTGAACATGGGCCAAGAAGACAGCAGCGGCCAATCCAGTGAGTCCACAGAGAGAGGGGAACAGGAAAGCCGCAGATAAGGCCCCCTCACTCCTGTCCAGACAGGCCAAGCCACCACCCCACCCCCCAGGACAAACACTGGGCAATAAGTCCCACTCAGTCCATGAGAGGTTGTTAATAGAGCATAATCCCTGCATGCACTCCACCAGGGTCAGGCAAGAGACACAGTATCCAACAGACTAAAGTCCAGCCATCCGTGGGTCCACAGGCCACCCTTTAGAAGGACTCAAAGATGACTCCTCCACTTGTTGTGGGGAGTCCGCAGTCTGTTGCGGCTGACCGATGACTTGCTTCTCACAGAACATTTTTGCCAACACTGGCGACGTAAACATGTGGGCAGCCCATTGTGATAAGTCCTCAAATTAGTGGGATACTGGAGCACAAACTGCACCTGATGTTGGAACAGCCACAGGCATAGAGTAGAGAAGACCTTCCTCTGCTGGGCCACCTGAGCCGAGTAGTCCTTGAACACCAGTATACAGCACCCTTCATACTGTGCAGATTTGTCTTGGCGTGCCACTCGGAGCACTGCCTCCTTTTGCATAAAGCTCAGAAACCGTGTGATAACTGCAAGCAGCCTCTGGTCCTGCTCCTGACAGCGCCCAAGGTGATGCGCCCGCTCAATGTGGATAGGTCCCAAGGCTTGCCCCAACTTCAGGTACATAGGCAGCCTTTTTTCCAGAAGTCCCTGCAGTTCAGCGTCTTCCACTGACTCAGGTACCCCAATGAAGCACAGGTTGTTCCAGCAGGCCCTATTCTCGAGGTCCTCTAATTTGTCCTGCTGCTTAGCCACCAATAGTTTCAAAGCCTCCAGCTCCTCGGATGTCCAGATAGCATTGTCCTCCACCTCCCCTATCTGATGCTCAAAGTGGTTATGCAAGCCTGAAACGCCTCTCCTGAGTCCATTACCTCATCCATTTTCCAGCAGAAGTGCTCAAATTTTGAGTCCAAGTCTTTGAGCACTGCAGTGGATACCTCTTCCACCAGCGAAGCCTGTGCATGGTCTAGGTGCCATCTTTGCTCCAGGAGTCTTGTACCGATCATGTTCCTTGCACTGCACTTTTGCCACCATCTGCCACCCGCCAACTCAGGAAACACACGCCCAGCACTCACAACCCCCGGTGCCACTCATTGGGACAGATGCGTGGGCCACTGCCACATGATTCAGGGGTTAAATACAAGAAGGGCCCGGGAGCACCTGAAGGACGCATCCACCTGAGCTCACCGCATCACATGATCTTGCCCACTACAAGAGTATTTTAATTGAATATCAACTTCTGATCTTAAGGATCATGATGGCAAATGTATTTCCACAAATTTATTCAGATGACCTAGGGCCCAATTTTCATTTAGGCAGGCTATGTGCCATATCAGCGCATAGCCTGCCCGCTGACCCCCTTAACCCGGATTTTCATTTCCGCGGCGACGGAAATGAAAATCTGGGTCACGCCGCACAGGCAGCAGCCACCAAGGCTAAGTGGGTAGCAATGATTAGCAATGACAGCATCGAAAATCACTGCTACCCACTTAATGCCATTCCCCGCCTCCACTCCACCCTGGAATGCCTCAAACATGCCTCAATGCTAAACGGATAGTATCTGGGTGCGTTAGAGACTTAACCGGAATTTTCCAAAGGCACTACTTGTGTATGTGCCTTTGGAAAATCCCGGTTAAGGGATTTACTTGGGTAACATGGGCTGTTACCCGTGTAACTGCCTTCGAAAATCGGGCCCTTAAATCTTACTCTCTTATCTATGGGTAACCAATGTATGTGCATACATTTAAAAGTTCTATAATTTACCTACAGTATGTTCTTGAGAAATCTAGGTGCAGGCATTTACACCAGCTATAAGACTGTTGTAAGTAGTCACACCTAGTTTAAACGTGTGTTTTCTAACACCTGTTGTTGTAAAGTGCCGTTGAGTCGGTGTCTACTCATGGCGACCCTCTGGATAATTGTCCTAAATTGTGTTCGGTCTTCAGTCAAGCGGCTCATTGTTAACAGACTGGTACCTGTAGCTGCTGTTATTGTATCGATCCATCTCATTGCTGGCCTTCCTCTTTTGAGTTGACCTTATATCTTGCCAAGCATGATGTCTTTCTCTAATGATCTCTCTCTTCGCATGATGTGTCCAAAGTATGAAAGTCGAAGTCTTGTCATCTGAGTTTCTAAAGAAAGCTTAGGTTTGATCTCCTCTAGTACCGACTGGTTTGTTCTTCGGGCAGTCCATGGTATACACAGTATTCGCCGCCAGCACCATAATTCAAAGGCATCAGTTTTCTTCCTGTCTATCTTTTTCACTGTCCAGCTTTCACATCCATATGATATTATTGAAAATACCATGGCTTGAACAAGTCGAATCTTTGTATGGAGAGAGACATTTCTGCTCTTGAAAATCTTGTCTAGGTCTTTCATTGTCATTCTGCCAAGAGCAATGCATCATCAGATTTCTTGACTGCTTGTTGCTTCTTTATTGATAGTTGATCCAAGTAGGTTAAAGTTGTCCACAATTTCAATTTCTTCTCTTTCAACGATGAACTTGTTCATTTTGCCAGTTGTCATGATCTTTGTCTTCTTTACATTAAGGTGCAGGCCCATTTTGAGACTATGTTCTTTGATCATGAGAAGCAAATATTTCAGATCATCTTCACTTTCAGCCAGTAATGTGGTATCATCAGCATAGTGAAGGTTACTGATGAACCTACACTTCTATTTTATAAAGTACACTACATGCATGAAATATACATATGTCAAGATATATGTCAAGGAGTACATACTTACTTTACTTTAAAAACAGCTATGAAATATGTGTAGAAAAATGGAGATGTTATAAAATTACCCTCTATAGGGTCTATTCCGTCCCCCGCTATTCGCTCCCCCTGCTATCCCCGTCAAAAGCCTCCCCATACAAACAGGGTGTTTGTATGAGAGGCTTAGATGGGGGCGCGAGGGGACGTTCCGGAGGCGGAGAATGGGCAGTCTGCGATACTGGACGAACAGGACCGATTCTGAGGTTGGTCCTGTATGTCCGGGATCGGCAAATTGGACGGGGGACTTATTCCACCTTGGAGGTGGAATAAGTCCCCCTGGACACCAGGAGATTGCATGCACGGGCAGTGGAGGAAAGGTGAGGGGTGCTGGGGGTTCCTCACAGCCCAACCCTGGCCATGAAAGGCCAGATCGAGGGTCGGGTTGTGGTCATCAGCCAAAGATCGCAGCTCCTGAATGGAGCCAGGTGCCATGGCAACAGGACTCCGTGGCACCACGGCTCCATTCAGGAGCCTCACTGAGGTAGCCGGGCAGGTGGCTGTGCATGCAGGCTGATCAGAATCGAGTCCCGGCCTGCACATCTAGCCCCCACAGGATCAGAATTAGGTTTACCTCTAGGTGTCCCAATTCTGATTGGACGCACAGGGGCCTGCATGCTCTCAAAGGAATGTGCTTCTATGTGTACACTATGATGCCATTTGGCCTTTGTAATGTCCCAGCCATCTTCCAAGTCTTCGTTAATGTTATCTTTCAAGACCTTCTTTTGCTATTTGTGCTAATCTACCTTAACGATATCTTGATCGTCTCTTCTGACTTAACCACCCATAGACAACAGGTCCAGGTAGTTTTTTCTCAGCTACACTAGCAACAGCTCTTTGCCAAACTGGAGAAGGATGATTTTGAGCAAAAGCAATTTCAGTATGTGCACAGTTTCATGAGCATTTTACAGAAGTCTTGATTAATGCAGAGCCTTTTGTAGCATATGTATAAGGATACTGGAAAATACACATGCAAGTGCCGGCACATACAGTAGTAACAACACCTATTTTAGTAAGAAGCCGAGGGAGGACAATGTGAGGGTCCACTACCATCCTGCAGGTGTCTGAGCTCTTGGGGGAACCTCACCCAGATGAATCCAGGAAAGAGCAGTATCACTCAGAGTTTTGTATGTGTAAGCGTTGATTTTACATCCCAAATGTGTAACTACTGCCAGCACTTTACACGTGCAAGTGCTGTCCTCTACAAAGATGGACAGCCAGGAACAGCCAATTAAAGAGACAAAGGAATGTTTTTGTTTTAAATTTTGAGGTGTTTTTAAACACCAGAGAGGTAAACACACTTGTTCCCCAGTCACTCATGCAACCCTGGGGCCTGCCAAGCAGGTAGCTGACATGCCTGCCTCAGAGCAAATATATGAGATGCCAACATCTGATTTTGTTTTAAGTATGCATATATTGTCATTGCAAAATCAGAATACTTGCATACTTTTCTACAGGGCTTTTTTTGTGCTGGTATGCAATGGTACGACGTACCGGCACCTTTTTCTGTGGGGATGGCACCAACATGCCCTTAGCAGCCACCTCACACTGCCTTAAAAAAAATAAAGCCCAGAACTCAGTGATTCGCTCCCCTACCCCCCCCCCCCCCTCCGCTGCCATTTTTCCTGTGTCTTGTCTGCAGTGGCTTTTTTTTAATATTTAAAGTTCAATGCCCGCTGCCGCCACTGCAGACACAGGAAAAGAGGCAGCAGCAGGGGGTTTAATGGTTGAAAGGGAGATGCTGGATACCTGGGCGGGGGGGAGGAATTCATGGCTAGAAGGAAAATGCTGGATACTGGGGGGGGGGGGATTAATGGCTGGAAGGGAGATGCTGGATATTGGAGGAGGGGAATTAATGGCTGGAAGGGAGATGCTGGATATCGGGAGGAGGGGGGAGGTTAGTGGCTGAAAGGAAGATGCTGGACACCCAGGGGATGTTAGATACCCCAGGGGGGCGGGGGATTAATAGCTGGAAGGGAGATGCTGGATATCAGGGGGGAGATTAATAGCTGAAAGGGAAAGGTTGGATATCGGGGAGAGGTTAGTGGCTGAAAGGAAGATGCTGGACACCCGGGGGATGCTAGATATCCAGAGAGGGGGGATTAATGGCTGGAAGGGAGATGATGGATATCGGAGAGGGGACGTTAGTGGCTGGAAGGGAGCTGCTGGATACCCAGGGATGCTATATACTGGGGGAGGGGGGAGGTTAATGGCTGGAAGAGAAATGCTGAATATTGGGGGAGGGGGATTAATTTCTGGAAGGGAGATGCTGGATACTGGGGAGGAGGATTAATGGCTGGAAGGGAGATGCTGGATATCAGGAGGAGGTTAGTGGCAGGAAGAGAGATGCTGGATATCTAGAGGATGCTATATACCGGGGGAGGAGGGAGGTTAATGGCTGGAAGAGAGATGCTGGATACTGGGGGAGGGGGATTAATGGCTGGAAGGGGGGATACTGGATACTGGGAGGGGAGGTTAGTGGCTGGAAGGGAGATGCTAGATACCTGGGGGGCAGGAGATTAATGGTTGGAAGGGAAATGCTGGATATCAGGGGGGAGGTTAGTGGCTAAAAGGAAGATGCTGGACATCCGGGGGATGCTAGTTACCGGGGGGTGGGGGGGAATGGCTGGAAGGGAGATGTTGGATAAAAAGGGGCAGTTAATGTCTGGTCACAGGGGGTGTGGTTAATGAGGGCATGGCTATATAGTGGAGGAGCCATGGACAATCATCCTCCCCCTAAAGTTGGCTGAGTATGTGAATACCGGCACCTTTTTTTTTTATTTTTGCAAAAAAAAGCACTGTTTTTCTGGCTTATCTGAAACACACGCTCTTTCAAACTGTGCATGCTGCAAATCTACATATATAAAGTAGCTATTTATACATGTGGGATTTACACATGCAAATGCCACTCAAACCTTCAAAAATGACTTCCATACTATAGCAAGTGGAAACGATAATGCCTGTATACAAATCATTGAGACCTACTCTAGAGTACTGTGTCCAGTTCTAGAGGCTGTATCTGCGAAAGGATATGGACAGAGTAGAGGACTACCAAACACCTATAAAAGACTTAAGGACCTAAATCCAAAGGAGAAGTGAGAGAAAGAGATAGCTGGTATAACGACATTCTGGTATATTCAAGATATAAATGATGCTCCAGAAGTAACTATTTTTCATTAGACAGGAAGTTCTAGAAGAAGGGATTATGACATGATACTCCTTTCCTTCCTAAACATCATTAATCCAAAACACTTTTTAATGGTCTTTGTCTGTATTTATGTTTTTGTATCAAACACTAAACCATTTTTCTCATTTTTCACTAGGTTATAAATGACCTTCTGACTGTCAATAAAATAAAGAAATTCCTCGCCACTCAATCAAACAAAAAGGGCAAAGACATGTCCTTGCTGGTCCTACAGTCCTTGGGCAAAAAGCAACCCAAATTAAAGAGAAACAGTCCTGAGTATCAAAAGCTGGAAGGATTTTATAAAGAAGCAATGGCAGATAAGTTTTACAGCCTGGTAGTAAGTAGAAAAGAATGTGATATGTTTCAGAATCTCGCATGTACTGTGCCTGGGTTTCTTCTGCTAATAAGAACTGAATCTAATAGAATAAACCAGTGATGAAAGAGAGGGAAGGGCCTCATTTCCCCCCCCCCCCCCCCCCCCCTTTTACCCTTCTGAAAAGTTTTCCCTGTGCCACCATATTGTCTGTTCTCACATAGCTATGGTTCTCCTGGCACAGACTTCTTCATAGCAGTAAGTTATGTGAGCTGTCCGAAGATTTATTAGACAAAAGATCTTTCCATACTTTTCTTTTCTTTTATTTTAACTTTGCAGAGATTACACATTCCTAAAAATAAAGATGGGCTGTTTCTTCTGTTAGTAAATAAAGCTAATAACATTTCCTAACAGAGATGCAGAAGATTTGCCCCGACTGTGAACCTCCATGATACAGTGGGAATGTCTGTGGCAGAGCAAAAGAAAGTACTCAAATGACCAGTGTTGTTTGACATCCCTGCAGTCGTCCTCTTGGTGCAAATTTCTTTATAGAAATCCAGCTTATTAAATTAGCGCATAATTGCTCACATCTAAATTTATACATGCTCCAAGGAGGTGTAATGTTTGTTTGCACTCAGTGGTGGTAATTTTATAAAGAATTTTTCATGCGTAAAAGGCCTCTTAAAATTAGCCCAGGGGACAAGTGTGTAAAAATCTGGACAATGCCAAGAAGGCATATACTTTTGAGTGACCTTCAAGTAGGCATGCTCAGGGACCCAATGTAGGTGGTGTGATTTAGGTGCATTGTTTATAAAATACCCATACTTTACGCGTAAATAGTTACGCTTGCTCCTGAGCAGGCGCAATCATCCATGGCTTCAATCTAGTATTTTATACAGACACCTTGGTGCCTGTTCCTTTATCATATAGGCTTAAATTAGGCACCCACTTGGCCTTCACACATAGGCGGCCTGTTATAAAATGACCCTCTATGTGTATACATGTGCATTTTATAAAGTATGTGTGTATATCACCACTCTGCCCCTGCTCTGGTCAAACTACATTCCTGGGTACCTCTATGCACAGTGAACATGTAGGTGTGCGTGAGCTTGTCAGTGGATATACTTGTATCTGAGTATACCACTGTACAATTTTATAAGAGCTACTTTCCATGTTTAAAAAATGCTTTACCCACAGAAATTGCTTTATAAAATTATCCCCAGAAAGGCCAACTAGGGAAATTTATCTGTCTGAAAGTTTCCCTCAGTCTGGCTAAAAGTAATGGGGGGATATTCAAAGGCATTTACACAGTTTGCAGACCTGAAAACTGTGTAAATGTCGCTCTTCAGGATATTCAGTGGCATGATTAGTGCCACTGAATATTCACAGACGCTGCCGCTATACGCCTTAATGCTAACCGGTTAATATCGGGGCATGCTGGGGATGACACCCATTGCTAAACAGGTAACTGCGATATTGAGCTGCTACCTGGTTAGCGACATGCAGCGAAAGTCAGGGACAGGAAACCCTGGCTTAACTTTCATTGCAGAAGCTAACCAGACAGCGGTTGAATATCGCTACAGCCCGGTTTGCTTCACAGCAATCTGGGCAACCCAGATGTTCAGTGCCAGAGCCCAGATATGGCCGCAGCATTGAATATCCAGGTTTAAAGGTCAGCACAGGCAGCTAGCCACTTTAGTAGTGCTGAATATTGGGCCCAATGTGTAAACTTTCCTAGGGCAAAAATTTATAACTAAGGACACCCATAAATAGTATGCGTATACTTTTTCCCTGTGCAGATTCTGGAAAATTTTCAGAAAAAAAGTATGTGCACACTTCCATTTTGAAAATCACCCCCAGGAATTTATGCACATACATTTATATCTGATCTTTCACATGCACAAATTTAGGGGGTTATTTGTATAATTTACATTAATATTTATTTATAACCTCCTTAACTACAGTTGATCAAAGCAATGTACATCATTTCACAGTTACAGAGGCACAGATACGTGTATTTTCAGAATAACATAGGAAATGATAGCAGATCAACACCAACATGGTCTATCTAGTCTGCTCAGTGAGATGGCTAGAATTGTACGCGCTGCTCCATGCATATTAACTCCTTTTATGTCATTGTTTAGGGCTGTACCCTCTGTTCTGCACAAGTTACCCCCTCTATTTTGTGAAGTGTAAAAGTTATGTAAGTTTGCTTTGATTCCATCCTCTTGCTATAAAGGGATCCTCTGTGACTTTCTCATTAAGGCTGCCCCCAGGAATGTTTCCACTCTTGTCTAGATACAGTTTATGCGCATACATGCTATGGGGGTCATTCCAGAACACGAATAAGGGGTTGGGACGTGTGGCATCAACATTTTTCTAGGAAAAACATCTACAACCATATTCTGAAACCCCATGGTCCTGAATGTACACGGTGATAGCATGGGGGTCTCAGAACATGGGCAGGAGGGGGCAGAACGGGAGAGTGGCCAGCATTGGAGACATATAAAGTGTATTCAAGGAGAGGCCCGTGTACATTTTCAGTGTTTCCCACAGATGTCCATGTTATTCTTGAAGAAACATGGAATAAAGGCAGGACTTAGAAAAATTTCTGCTCTGCTCAAAGCATCCCATATTGAAGACTGGTTGTGACAAGTATGCCTTGAACTGTTATCTCCAGGAACAAGTAGGAATGAGTCTTCACATATGGGTACGTCGGTACCGACGGAGTCTGCACGGGAATGCTCCCCAGCATCCAATCAGAAAGCTTTTGGGAGCCCCCCTCGCGCCTGCGCGCTGACTTCCTGCCTTTCCCACTGCCTCTCCTCAGTTTTCGTTTTTCCGCGGAGCCGACAGGACGTCCTCCTGTCACCGCAGAAACGTTTTTCTTTTTTTTTTTTTTATAAAATCATTTTTATTGAAACAAGGTATCCAGCAAACAAGGAACAGTCTATAAAGCCCATCATATACATGGAACACAGAGCATGTTTGGTTACCCGGGCAGGGTTGTGTCTTATCCTCCGCCCGGGAGAGACAGCCAGAATGTAACAAATCCATCAACACTACTGTCATTTTTCCCAATATAGGCTCCCCCCCCACCCCCCCCAACCCTCCCCCACCCCCCTTGGCAGCCTCTACCCCTGTACCTCACCTAATCCCCTTATCTCAATGCCCTCCATTCCCACCTGTTTAGGTCAATTATACTCCTATCTAATAGTGCGCTTGGAGCACTGCATTGTGAGTAATAGGCTGTAAGGTCTGGATATAAGGTTCCCAGGTCAGCAAGAAGGATGTCCAGCGTTTAACCCTTCCTCTCGCCCCCTGCCTCTCGAACAGCATCAACTGATGAAAACTGTTACGCCATTCCCAGTAGGAGGGGGGTGTAGGCTCCCGCCAACTACGAAGTAGAGGGCCCTTCCCCACCAAGCAGGCTTTCCTAAGTAAGAGACGCTCCCATCTACCTTTCGGGTGGAGTGGTCCAAGTTGATCTAGCACCACAACAGACCCCGTCCAGTTCACCCGCTGATGGAGCACTCCGCTCATGTAATTCCGAATCTGCATCCAGTATCTGCGTATTTTCGCACAACCCCACCACATATGGCCCAGGTCAGCCAGTTCGGCATGACATTTCGGGCAGCTCCCATCCAGCGTGAGATGACTGCGCAGAGCTCGTCTCGGGGAAAAATGGGCACGTAATATACATTTAATCTGGATCTCTCTCCAACGGGCCCCCTCTACCAACTCCCCAACATGGCTCAATGCCTCATAGATAGCACCGGGTACCACCTCTACCCCCAACTCTCTGGCCCACGCTCTCTCCTCCCCGGTATAGTCTATCGGCGGCGTCCACCTCTCAATACGTCGCTTCAACCCCGCTATGGACGGCCCAGAGTCCGCCCCAAGGTCGAAAAACTCGAGTATCTGTGCTGCCCGTTCAACCACCAGCCCAGTCCGGGGGAGCGATGCAACATAATGGGAGACCTGGGCATAGGCGAAAAAGTGTCAGGGGCTTAGTTCGTACTCTCTACATAGGGCCGGAAAGGGTTTACACCTCCCCTCTTGATCCACAACATGTCCTAAATTCCGAATCCCCTTCTGTTCCCAAACCCCGAAGGGAGGGCGTGTCCGTTCCTGGGGTAAAATGAACGTTCCCCTGTAGCGGTAACCAACTGGAAACCTGCGAAGACATCCCCCACCATTTGTTTAGTTGTTGCCAGGCACCCCGCGCTGGCCGTATCAACACACTCTGATTTACCCATCCTGGTAAGTCGGAACTCGCCATGTGTAGAACTGCCAATAAGGCCTGTGGGGCCACCAAGGCCTCCTCTAACGCCCGTGGGGTATAGTCGTCTGTCTCTCCCAGCCAATCCCGAAGATGCCGTGCCTGACAGGCCAGGGCGTAGAGCTGTAAATCAGGGATGCCGATTCCCCCATCCCTCCACCTCCTCCGTAAACGACAGAGGGGGATACGAGCCCGTGCCCCTTTCCACAAAAAGCCCCGAAAGAGACGTTCGAGCTCTAGTAGATCGCGTTCCTGCGGCCACACGGGAAGCGTTTGTAACCAATAAAGGATACGTGGAAATATTACCATATGCAGGGCCGCCGCTCTACCTAGCAAGGACAAGGGAAGAGGGGCCCACGCCTGCAATTGTACTCGGGTCTTAGACACGATCCGAGTCACGTTCACCCGATATAATTGCTTAGGGTCTTTAGTCAAAGATATACCCAGGTAAGTGAAAGAGTTCCCTGCCCACCGAAGGGGAAAGGAGTCTCCCCAAGCCACACGGAGCGTACCCCCCACGTCTAGCGCCTCAGACTTGCCCATATTAATGCGGAGGCCCGCAAAACTTCCAAAACAAGAGAACTCCTCCAAGAGCCTCGGAAGGGAGGTCTGCGGGGCCGCCAAATGAACCAACATATCATCGGCAAAGGCCGCTATTTTGAACCCATAGGGTCCCACGTGTACCCCTGCGATCCCAGCCGATGCCTCAATCTTCCGTACCAGGGGATCTAAAGACAGGACACAAAGTAAAGGGGAGAGTGGGCATCCCTGCCGGGTGCCCCTTTCCAAACCGAAGGCCTCTGACAGGAACCCATTACAATAGACACTCGCCGTAGGCCGAGCATACAGCAGCTCCACCATCCCGCAAAAGGACTCCCCAAGTCCATATTTCGGTAAAAGAGACTTCAAATACGGCCAACCCACCCGGTCAAAGGCTTTCTCAGCATCGAAGCTGACCAAAAGCGAGGGTATACCATGTCGATGGACCCACTCCAGGGATGCCAAAATTCTCCGTAGGTTCCGCACCGCAAACCGGCCTTTCACAAAGCCCACTTGGGACTCATGCACTAAGTCTCCCAGAACCCCGGCTAATCGCGACGCTAGAACTTTGGCGAAGATCTTTAGATCAAAGTTAAGCAGTGAGATAGGTCGGTAGGACTCTGCATACGTACTATCTTTGCCGGGTTTGGGGAACAAAATAATATGTGCATGGTTCCCCCCCCACGTAAACGTCCCCTGTGCCACCCGTTGGTGATAAACCTCCATCAGCAGTGGCGGTACCCAATCCCTTAGCAGCTTATAAAACTCGGCCCCTAGCCCATCTGGCCCTGGTGCCCGATAGCAGCTCGCCTGCTGAACCACCAGCGAGACTTCCTCCGCCGTAACCGGTGCTTCCAAACACGCTCGCTGTTCGTCATCGAGGCGTGGCAGCTGCACATCTCTCAAATACTCTTCCATAGCGGTATCCGGGTCAGCCTCCCGCGAATACAGCTTCTGATAAAACTGGCGAAAGATCTGGGTGATTTCCCGGTTCCCTGACTGCAAGCTACCCTGCACGTCGCGCAGGGCCACCACTGTTCTAGCCCCCCCCCTAACCCGTAGACACCTCGCCAGTAGTTTCCCAGATTTGTCCCCGAAGCGGTAGAATTGATACTTATAATACATAAAGGTTTTCTTGGCCCGTTGGTGAAGTAGTTCGTTAAGAGCTAATTGGGATTCCCATAGCGCCTTCTTATTTACCGCCGATGGGTTACCAGCCTGTCGACGCCGATCGCGGCAGACCTGTGCTTCAAGGCGAATAATCTGTTTTGCTATTAACTTTCGTTTACGGGCCATATAGCCTATTATGTCGCCCCGTAAAACCACTTTGGCCGTTTCCCAGAATAACTCCGGGTTCCTACGATGTTGTTCATTGTGAACGGCAAATTCCTGCCATTTCTGTCTAAGGAATGAAGAGAAATCCGCATCACGGTAGAGCTCGACCGGGAACCGCCAGATACGAGACGGCGGGGTAGCATCACTCCACCCTAAATCCACCCATATTATAGCATGGTCAGAAATTTCAAAGGCTCCAATCTGCGCATCCTTTACATAAGCAAAAAGTTTTTCTGATAGTAACACGTAATCAATACGGGCACTTGTGCCATGCGCTCTGGATTGGTGGGTAAAATCCCACTCCCCCGGGTGTAGGAGTCGCCAGGGATCCGTCAATTGTAACCGCCGCCGTAGGTGTTGCAAGGCCTTAGTGCCCTGCCTGCGCGTCCTCTGATCCCCGTCCCCGGATACATCCAAGGCAGGATCCAAGACACCATTGAGGTCACCGGCCAAAATCAATGGGGCATCTGGCATCTGCTCTACCCGCGAAACCTAAACGGGCATAGAGAGCTCTATCGACCACATTGGGGCTGTATAGGTTACCTAATATAACGGGTTTCCCTTCGAGAATCCCGTACAGCAGTATATATCGCCCATCTGGATCAATATATAGCTCCTCCTTGGTAAACCGGAGTCTCTTATGTATCAAAATGACCACTCCACCCTTCCTACCCTGCGCAGGGGCCCCCCATTCTTGTCCCACCCAATCCCTTTTAAGTTTAGCATGTTCCTCTATACTCTGGTGGGTCTCTTGTAACATGGCTATATCACAGTGGTGTCTCGCTAAAGCCTGCAGCACCTTATATCGCTTGATAGGGCTACCTATACCACAGACATTCCAGGATAAGATCTTCACGTCGGTAGGTAGTAGGAGTTAATTGACCCGTTGCTAACAGCATACTCGGGGTGGATCTCCCCAGCCTGAGATCCTCCCTTCCTTCCCCTAGGGGAATTCTTCCCTTCTTCCTTTAGCATTTTCCAGGGCTGCCTCCCCACCCCTCCCCGTACTACCCTAGCCCTCCCCACCCCCTGCCCCCCCCAATCTCCCCCCCCTCCCCCTATGCTACGCACCATCCCCAAATTCCTCCTCACTCCCATACTGATCACTAGCGATGTGAGCAGGACCCCCTCCCTCCCTTTTGATCTGTCCATACGCATACGACCCCTTGCCCAGGCCTCTATCCCGTCCCATTCTAGGTACTCTCCATCCCGTATGGGCTGCGTGTATAAGATCTACTGCATAATTTCTACAAGGAGTCTACGCACTGCAGGCCCCTCACTATGACGTTAAGTCATACGCTCCCGATTAATTACTCATCCCCTTCCAGCTTGTACCCATGTCGGCGCACCCTAGCAAAGACTGTCCTTCTGAACCCACCCATCCACGGTAACCCCTAAGTAGCAGCTTGGCAGTATGACGTTCATCAACCCAGGCTGCCCCCCATGCTCTAGGTTACAAATGTAGGCACTCACAATGAAGGTATATACACGCACACCCACCTTCTGCCGCGAGAGAAAGCTTTCTCCCCGGCTATGGATTGCCTATCCCTTCTCCCTCCCCTGCCCCCCCCCCTATCATAATAGCCTTCCAACTGTCCCATCTGGAGGGGAACACACTCCTCCCTCTAAGAACCCAACCACCCAATTCCCATCTATATGCCCTCTACCCTCCCATCCCCTACCCCCCCCCCCATATACAATTCGTTACTCACCAGGTAGAACAAAACATTGGGGGATTAACAGTCAAACCATCAACATAATAACGTAACAACATAATAAAGCTCCCACTGAATGTTGCCGCCCGTCTCGCGGCTAAGCCAGTCCCGATTCAGGCCGTAGAGCATTTAAACATTGTCCTCAAGGCCCCGAGGCAACTGTAAAAGCCCCCTCTCGGCACAGGGCTCTTGCAGCTTCGCGACTTCCCAGATAGTACTTTGTAGCTTCGCAGGTTCCAACCGTGTGCTCTAGTAGCGAGGGCCGCCAGACAACACCCCCGAAGCCTCTGGGATAGAGCGAGCCAAACAGGCCCCAAGGTGCCGGTAGACCCGCCCGTCAGCTGTGTTAGAGCAGCCTAGTCCCCTGAGAGGTCTGAGAGTCCAGCAGCCGCTATCTGCCCACCGGAATCCAACTTGTGTGGGCAGGGTACCCTCCAGCAGATCTATAGGCAAGCCAGTTCGAGGGTTAGATCTCAGTTCGTAAGACAGTCCGCTCTTGCGCCCAACTAAAGGCAGTGTTTCCATTCTCACACAGGAGGGTCTTATAGCAGTCACTCCCACGCCGCCGCTATGGCGTCCGTTCTCGGTTGTTAGCCGTCAGTGTTGCCATCAACTGTTCCACATACGAGCTTGCCTCCACAGCTGTATCAAAGACACGGTGGGATCCCTGGTGGAGCACATGTAACTTGGCGGGGTATTGCACGTGAAACCGCACATTTGCCTCTATCAAGCGCTGACATATTGGGGCATACGCTTTGCGGCGCTGGCTCAGCGCGGCCGAATAATCTGGCGTGATGCGGATCGCCATGTTCCCCCGCTCCACAGTGCCTTGCTGTCGCGCAGCTTTCAGTATGGCTTCCTTCTGCGTGTAATACAGGTATCGGGCCAATACCACTCTGGGTCGTGCACTTAATGTTTGCGGTTTCGGCCCTACTCTGTGGGCCCTATCCACGACTATGGGGGTATTCCCCTCTTCCCCTTCCATCAGCGAGGCGGACAAACTTTCCACATAGGTTCTAAGATCTTTATCCAGCACTGATTCAGCTATGCCCAGCAGACGCAAATTGTTACGTCTGGATCTGTTTTCCAGATCGTCGAGTTTCAGTGCATGGGCTTTAGCTTCGTTTTGTAGCACACTCAGCTCACGCTTCAGAGTCTCCACCTCCTCTTCGGCCTGCGCTATCCGGCCCTCAGCCTCCTGCACCCTAGTACCCAGGGCGGTTAATGAACCTTGGATTGTGTCCATTTTGGTATGCAGGGTTTCAAACTGTACTGCGAGTGCCGCTGTGACCGCCGCCGTAATTTCCTCGGTCATTGTAGGGGAGGTCGCTGTACCCGCTTTCGTCGGGGATTCCGCCATTTTCGGCTGCCCTACGATCCGCTCTTTCTCGCGCCTCCCCGCCTTCGCTGAGGCTGCCATCTCACAGTTCTTCCACAGAGCACTTCAGAACTCCTTCACCAATCCCTCGGAGCTGGTAGCTAGGACTTTTCTCCACTATTCACGGCTATATAACAACGGTAGGTGGAGGGGGGCCCGGAGCTAAGGTGACTCACGTCTTCCCCAGCTCACCACACCACGTGATCTCGAAACGTTTTTCTTTAAAATTCTTATTTCCTTGTTTTCTTGTGGTCGCGGCTGTCTTTCCCGCCGATACCGGTACCGCCGGTGCTTTATTCTTTTCTTTTTCTAAACTTAGAGAAAAGTTTTCTCCTCAGTTTTTGTCTTAACTTCTTGGGCCTACCAGGCCTCTCCAACATGGAGCCTTCTTCCCCTAAGAAGTGCCTTCACTGTGGAAACATGGTTTTCTTTTTAGACTCCAGTGCTTGGTGTCTAACCTGGGTCCTGACCCTTTTTTCCCTGATCCATCAGGCTGTATTATTGGGAGAAGACCTTCCCTTTTTCGAGTTTCCCTCGATGCCGTTTTTCCTCCTGAAGTGAGGACACAGGTTTATTCTTCTCTCCAGGATCAGGTAACCCACAAACAGTCTCTTAAGACTAGCCAATTCTTGAAGGGTAAGTCTCATGCCCAGCATGATGACGGCTCCGGCCTTGCCCTCAAGACCCCATTGGCAATAAAACCCCGGCGGGAGTCTTCGGGCTCCAAAGCATTTACAGGGTTTCAGGTTGTTCCTGGGGTTCACCCCTCACAGAACATACCTGAGCCATGCTCGGGGGTGGTATCCGCTTCGAGCGGTACCGATACCCCGGCATCGGCACCGGTGTCGAGTGTTCCACTCTTCACCAGGGATCGTCATCTGGTGTCCTCGGTACCTTCGTGGCCGATCGATACGACCCAGATTGGCGTACCTGTATTCCCGCCATGCTCGGGGTTGGTACGGCTTCGAGCGGTACCGATACCCCGGCATCGGCATCGGTGTCGAGTGTTCCACTCTTCACCTGGGATTGTCATCTGGTATCCTCGGTACCTTCGGGGCCGATCGATACGACCCAGATTGACTTTCCTGTATCTTCGCCATGCTCGGGGTTGGTATCGGCTTTGAGCGGTACCGATACCCTGACATCGGCGCCGGTGTCAAGTGTTCCTCTCTTCACCAGGCATAGTCTTCGGACATCCTCGGTACCTTCGGAACCGATCGATACGACTCCGATTGACTTTCCTGTATCGGCATCGCCGATACCACCACCAACATCGGTACCTTCTAGGCATGCATCGATAGACTCGCTCCCTTCGATGCCGAATCTAGAATCAATATCCAGTCTAGATGACTTGGTACCGACACGTTTCAGAACCGATCCATATCGTTTCCGACTACGCAGTACCGAGGATATTCACCAAGGCTCTCTGGCTACCTCGGTACCGCTTCAGCAGCCCCCGATTACTGCTTCGATGACATTACCATCTCCGGTACCGGTATCGGTATCGATGTCAATTCCTGCAGTTCCATCGGTGCCATCGATCCTTTCTATGCCTAGCTTGGAATCGATACTGGGCACTGACGATGCAGTATTAACTGCCTCGAATCAGAACTGTCAGTATCACTGTCCATCTAGCAGGATTCTTTTTCTGCACCAGTCCAGTATGTCTTCTGGTGCTCAAGCTGCTCCTTCAACCTCAGCTTACCCAGGAATAGTTCCCATCGGAGATCCTTCTTTTCAGAAATTTCTCCTTGACATGGCAACCTTTCTTGCCATTCCTATTCCTGGCTCTACTCTTAACCAAGATCCTGCAGAAAAGGAAAATATAATGCTTCCTTTACATCATTCTTTGCAGGATCTTCTTCTGAGGATGTGGGAATCACCTTTAAAGGTTCCTTCGCCTTCTACAGCCACTAATGTTCTGTATCAGGTGCCTCCCTCTCCGGGGTTTCAAAAAAACCAACTTCCACATCATTCCATTGTAGTGGAATCAGCAATGAGGAAGGTAAGAAGCAAGAAGAAGCATTCTTCTTATCCGCCAGGTCGTGCATCTAAAGCACTTGATGCCTTTGGAGGTCAAGCCTTCCAAACTTCTATGCTGGCTTCAAGAATTATTTCATATATTTTTTATATGAGTCTCACACTTCAGGAGGTCACAGAGAAATTATCTCTTTTGTCCCCTTTTTTGTCAGAGCCTAAGGCCACTGACTATTCCTTGTTTCTTAATCATAGCAGGAATATCTCTTGGTTTCTTTCTCGTGCTTCTCTAGACTCTTTTGAGTCTGTTAGCAGATCCTCTGCTATTGCCATTGGAGCACGTCGTAAAGCCTGGCTGCAAGCTTCAGACTTGAGCAGATGGGCACAACATACACTGGGTAATTCTCCTTGTACTGGAGAAAATCTCTTCAATAGAGAGGCTTTACGTCAGGTTGCTCATTGCTCCACTGACTTCCCTGTTTCTGAAAACCATCCTAAGCCTTCTTTTTCCCCAGGACGTAGGAAATGTCCTACCAAACCTTCTTTCTCTAAGAAAAGAAGGTTTCACCCTTCTCCTGCCCATCCTCCAGATGTACCCAAGCAAGGGACATCTCATCCTAGTCTGAAGTCTCCAGACTCTAACCAGTCTAATCATAACCAGCAACCATAGGTTCCTGTATGTTGCAATCTACAGTTAACTTCTTAGTAGAAGTTTATTCTTCAAACTCTACACTGTTTTTTTCTTTTTCAGTATGCTAAGCTGTTAGGATACTTTTGTCCATGGGTTACAGAATTCTCCCCATCTTACTACTACGAAGGGAGGTTACAACTATCCCATGATAGTTTCTGTCCCCACATGGACATCTTTTCCTTCAGCTGACTTACCATATGGTAAGTCACCTTCCAACCCCCTCTCTTCCAGGGTTTTCCCCTGCTTGAGTTGGTACCATACTGAAACACTTCTCTTTCTTCCAGTGTAGACTTTTTGTTATCCTTCAATGCATGCTCTGAACAACTCATTAGACAGGGACGGGAATATCTCCGCTCCCTTTATCTGTTTTCTCTCTGTTTTTACACAGGAGAATCCCCTCTGCTGTTTTGTTCAGTTGCTGTGCATGCAGGAGTTCCAGTGATTACTTTAGTGCTCATTGCAAGCTACTTTCAACTATTTTGCATAATACTACTCACTGCAGGTTATCTTCTTCTAGCCATATCCTTTCCTAGGATGTGGCAACACACCTGACTTCAGTCAGTTTTATCTCATAATTCTCCTGCACAATGCTCTCTGCAATCTTCAGAGAAGCTTTCTACTATGGGCCCTTGCTACAGAGCATTGGACTTTGTCTCTGAGGGTTCTTCCATATAGTAGAAAAAGTTTATATAATCATTCCATGGCTATATGGGTTCTTTATACCCTCTTGTCTCCTGTTGTGATACAGAAGACAAGCTTTTTCTGCATGAATGTCCAAGGAGTTCCCAATCTTGCAGGAATCTACCCCTTTTTTCCTTACAGCTTGGCATTATGCTTTTCTGCTCCACTTGGACAACGCATACTCTTTTAGTGTACATGATACCCCTGTGTCCCTTGGCTGGGTCATCCTGGTGTCTTAGTCTATGCGTTTTTTTGTCCTTTGGGCATGTCAGAGTCCTAAAGTATTCCTGACGTGCTCTTGCCAGACTGCTATTATCCTCTGTTTTTTCACGCAACCATACTGGTTATTCCACTGAACTACATTCCTGCACCGCAGAAATAGATTCTCTATATATCTTCAGGTGGTTTTCACCCCCTTATTAGATGAATCTTTTCCCATCACATTCCCCATGTGAATGTTTTTGTGGGGCTTAGTTGCTGGCATGTATCCTCAGACTTATATTCATGTATGTATATGTCCTATACATACATATTTCTGTAATCTGTGTGGGCATAAGTCATGCCCATCTATATATATATATCACTTTTCTAGACATATATATATATCACTTATCTAGACATATATGCACATATATATAGATATGTATGTATCTCCATATATATATATATATATATATATATATATATATACCCATTGGGAGATGTCCATAGGACGCTATGTATTACCTACTATCTCCCTAACTGTCTGTGCTATAAAGCTTTTACCTTCTGAAAGGGTCCAGACAGTCAACTTGCCTATTCTCATACGGCTCAGTAAGTGGGAGCGGTTATACACACAATTACTGCTGTGATGTCAACAGCTTCTATTTTTGTTATAGATCTCCCTGTCTATGAAGTATCAAACTTCAATGTCTTCCTATCTCTTACCAGCTAGGAAATACAGTGTACATCTTCAGTATTTCTGAGTACACTTCTGTTCTCCTTGGGAATAGGGGCTTTTTTCCATACCCCCTCTTCCCTTCAGGACTGGGCTAATTCTCCAGATCGGTCAGTCTTCTTCTTTTAGTCCTCAATGTTAATAACTCTGTACCTAAAAGAGTTTTCAGCTTTTTCCCATAAAGCTTTCCATTGAAGACCTGCCGTTCTTCTCCTACCCCAGCTGACACCTGGGTCACCTGCTCATTCCAGGTTTGGAACTTCATCCTCACTGCTGTGAAGTTACCTTGAGGATTCCGCTACTGCATCTACAGTACACTCCATCACAGTTCTACTTCCTACAATCCAGTAGGTAAGCTCTATATTGTACTAGTTCATTAAATATTTTAATGATACTTGACATACATTCTAAAGACTCATTTTTTCTGTAGTCTTTAGATTCGCTGTTTCCCTACAGCTCTTCTCTATTCAACTCCTACCCCCCATCCCTCAGGGGATGCCGGGGATCCAGGTTTGGGAAATGCCGTCCTGTTCCAGTGATACGCATTTTATGGGATCTCCCCTGGCACCCACAGCTAGGGAGTCCCCATATGTGAAGACTCATTCCTGCTTGTTCCTGGAGATAGCACAGTTACTTACCTGTAACAGGTGATCTCTGGGAACAGCAGGAATTAGTCTTCACAACCCGCCCACCTCCCCTAGGAGTTGTATCTATCTATCTCCTTTCCTCTTTCTCTCCTTCTGTCTCAGCTATGAAACTCAACTGAGGAGAGGCAGTGGGAAAGGCGGGAAGTCAGCGTGCAGGCGCGAGGGATGCTCCCAAAAGCTTTCTGATTGGATGCTGGGGAGCATTCCCGTGCAGGCTCCGTCAGTACCGACGTACCCATATGTGAAGACTAATTCCTGCTGTTCCAAGAGATCACCTGTTACAGGTAAGTAACTGTGCTATGTCTGCAGTCTGGAGGGACACAAGATGCAGGTGTAAATAAGACAGCAGAGGTGAGGGAAGATTGTAAGATATAGAAACAATATTAAACACCCCTACAGAAACATTGAGAGGAGCAAGTGTGTTTATTCTGGCTATGCTGACATTTGCTGTTTGTGCCAATGGAGCTATTCTAGGGTTCCCTAACATGTCCTGTGTTCTGGAAATGGGACTGTTGATGTAGGACTAGTATGTGACTGAGCATGGAAAAGTGCGAAAAGCAGATCAGATTTGCAGTCCTGGGACACCATGCTATTATGTTATGCCAGCTGTTGTTTATAGGTGCAGGTGATAATTTTGGTAGAAGTATGTTTCATGTGAGTGCAAGTGAGAGTGTGTGGTATGTGTGGTTGTGAGAGTTGCACGGGAGGATCTGTGTGCTCTGCCACAATTCAGGGGGGACATGAATGCCTGGCCAGTACCTGGACCGTAGGGATGACCGCTGCATCACCAGGTGTCAGTGTGATGGGGTCAGAAAACTCAGCAAATGTTCTCTATAACAAAATGTGAAAACATATCCCTGTCAGGAATAAGGGACCAGTACAACAAACGCCAAAAATGCGGTCAAAACATCAACTTGCCCTAAAGTAAAATGCTCCCTTCTTTTAGGCATCAGCTATGAGATATGTAGCTTATGCATAAAAGAAGGGAGCACTGTACTCTAGGACAAGTTGATGTTTTGCCCCATTTTTGGCTTTTGTTTTACGGGTCCCTTATTTATTTGTATTTATTTAACAGCTCTTTGATATCGCTGTATCTATTAGTCACAGCGGTTTACATAGAACTGATAGAACAATTCTTAGCAAAGTAAACTGAATCAATTAAACTATAGAACATTTGAAAAGGCAACAGTGTAACAGTAGAACACAAACCTTGAAAACTTTGGTAACAAAGTTTAACTGTACAAAGTAATATACATAGTGGAGACAGCAGGGAAAGAGCTGTGGGTTGCTCTGTGGACTGTATGGGTGATGTGCTTGTGGGCTTGGTGAAGAATCTGGAGGCCAGGTGTTAAGAGTTATGGTCATTGTTGCGATCACTGTTCTATGTGTGAGAGGCTATTCAGGTGCAGCTAAGTGTCAGAGCCAAAACACTCAGGAAGAGGAGTGTCTTTAACTTTCGGCGAAAGTCTCCAATATCTGTGAGGGAGCGAAGGTCTGGGGTAGTGAGTTCCAGATGGTTAGAGTGTAGAAGCGGAAAGCTCTGTTGGAGGTGGAGGCGCTGGTGCAGGTGATTGAGGTAGGTACTGCAAAGAGAGAGTGGTTTGTGCTTCTGCGCAATCTCTGGCATTGAAGTTTGTCAAACAGAGCCTGTACAGAATCTGCAGAAAGCTGGAGGATTGTCCTGAAGACTGTTAGTGCCACCTTGTACCTCACTCTGCTGTGGATGGGGAACCAGTATAGCTGCTTCAATATAGGTGATATGTGGTCATGACGGCTGGATCCTGTGAGGAATCTGACAGCTACGTTCTGAGCAAGCTGCAGAGGCTGTATTGAGGATTTTGGGAAGCCCTGATAGATAAGGTTAGCGTAATCAAAGATGAGGTGATGAGTGCCTGGCAGACATTTCTGAAGTCTGCATGGTCAAAGAGCGGTCTAAGGTTCCTTAGGGTTTTGATACGGTGGTATACTGCTCCGGTGACATTCTTGATGTGGTGTTGAAGTTCAGATTTGGATCCAGAGATATGCCCAGGTATTTTACTTGCTGTTTTATTTGTAAAGTTAGATTTGCAAGGTTTATTGTAGCTGGAGGGGAGAAGGAGGGATGCCTGGTTATAAACAGAACTTCAGACTTGTTGGGGTTGATGCATAAATCGCAGAGGCCAAGCCAGCTTATGACTGCCTCAAGGCATCTGCTGATTGTGGAGTAATCTGGAGTGATGATGGAGAATGGGGCATAGATGAGGATATCATCGGCGTAAAGGTGGTAAAGGATATTGTATTCCCGTATAACTTTGCAGAGGGGCTGTATAAGGATGTTGAGCAGGGAGGATAATGCTGAGCCCTGTGGCAATCCCTGGAGGAGCTTGAATGGGGTTGAAGTCTGTAATTCTATTCTGACTTGTTGAGAGCGGTCTGAAAGATATGATTGGAACCCCATTGTAAGGTCCTTCCTTTTAGGCCAATTTCGTGTAGACATGCTCTGAGCTGGGGGTGTGTGATGGAGTCAAAGGCTGCGGCCAGGTCCAGGAACACTAGGATGAATCCTTGTGAGGATTTCTCTGTGCCAAAGATCAGTGTGTTCAGGAGGCAAGCTAGAAGTGTCTCTGTGCTGTGGAAGGGTTTGAAGCCATTCTTGTGTTCATCCACGGGGGAGTGAGCTTCCACTAACTCCTGAGTTTGTAGTTGTAAAGTCTTCTCAATGATCTTGGCAAGTGCTGGGATGCTTGAGATGGGTCTATATGAAGAGGGAAGGGCTGTCTTGAGTGTGGGACTTTAGTAATGATCTGATCATTCAATGTGGTAGGCATTTATCCGATGGCGAGCAATGACTGGACAATATGCAGAATGAGTGGTATAAGCTCCTGTTTGGATATTTTAATCCATGTGAATGGGAAAGGGTCTTTTATTCTTGACAGGGATGTGTTTGCACATTTTGCTATAGAGAGCCTTTGCTTATTTCTACAGGTCCAAAATTAGCATTGCACAGACTGTTGTCAGAGATGCCCAATTCACGATTAACTGAGGAGTTCTTCTACTGCCATGCATGCTCTGATGGCAGCTATGTCAGGACAACTATATCACATTAAACTTAGGGGTATGTTTACTAAACCCTCTTAACGTGCGCGCCGCGTTAGTCTGCAGGATGCCATAAAAGGAGTGGGCGGTCTGGTCAAAAGTAGCAAAACGGGATTAGCGTGCGCTGCGCTGCACGCTCTTGTGTGCCGCGCACGAGAAACGCACGCAGGAAGCATAAGCAGGCACGCTGATGTACAAACAGAGGAACAGGGCTGCAGTACAATGGTGAAGACACTGACAGATGGTGCAGGGGTCATGGGTTCAATCCCCCACTGTGCCCAATGAAGAAGGCTGGCTGAGGCACTACCATTTATGTGTAATATTGCATTATGAGGCTTTTTAATTTTATTTTAATTACTGCTGCTAGCAAACGCACTCTCAAAGCGCTGTAACATAAGGTGCTGCATAAGGCACCCCATAAAGTACCCCAGAGGGCACATTTTAAAGTGCACTGTCCGCCACGGCACCCTACAATGTTGCTTAAAGGGTGGCCTATAGGGCGCCATATAGGGTGCCCTATGAGGCACGGCAAGGTCATAGCACTGTTTTTGATGGCAGCACTGTGCATTTAAACGCATGGAAATCTTAAGTAGGTGCGCTGACATGCAAGGAGGAACAGCAGTGTAGCACAATGGTTAAGGCACTGACTGATGATACAAGGGTCATGAGTTCAATCCCCAGTGTGCCTAATACTTAAGGCTGGCTGAGGCATCAGCTTTGACATGTAAATATTGTTTCCTGCGGCACTTTATTTGTATTTTATTAATTGCTGCCAGCAAACACACCCTCACATGCCGTAACCTAAGGTGCCGCATAAGGCACCCTATAAGGCACTCCATAGGGCACATTATAAAGTGCACTGTCCGCCACGGCACCCTATAATGTCCCCTATAGGTCACCCTATAAGTCGCTCCATAGGATACAGTATAGTGCACCTTATATGGACGGTAACCATAAGGTGCCCTATAGGGTGCCCTATAAAGCGCCCTCTGAGGCACCTTATGGGTACAGTACGCTGAGGGTGTTTTTGCTGGCAGCACTAATGTACATTAAAAATAGATAATGCTTTGGACAGCCCTATCAAATAACCCCACTGTGGGTTTGAACCCATGACTTCTAGCTCCACAGGCAGTGAAGTAACCAGTGGGCTACAGCTCTATAGCTGCTAGCAAGCCCCTGGCTGGCTGCAGACGGACTGCACGTCACCACACAAACAGTCTGCTGTGGTCACCAGGATAGGGTTAGCCCACCCGTACCCATGATGCACTGCACATGCAAATCAGCCGTCTACAGATGAACACAAGATGAGCCTTTTCCCACGTAGCCCCAACAGTCTGGAACTCTTTACCAGAGGACTTGCGATCACTAACAGAGATAACAGAATTCAGAAAAAAATTGAAAACCTACCTATTCACTAAACACTATAATACCATAGAAAACCTTCCAATCAACTTAGATAAAGGCTAAACAAGAACCTGTCTAAAATCAAGATTATACTCCCTATTACAATAATACGTACAACTTAAATGAATAATCTTTCCATTCCAATGCATCAATACCCCACTTGTATATAGTTAAAATTGAGTTAGAAACAGTACTACAGTTTAAATTGTTACACAATCTGTGTTAGTTGATTCATTGAACTATTCCGCATAGTTTTTACATACACTTTGTTGTTCAAGTTAAGATGTTCATTGTAAAAAGTTATAACTGTTCTATGTAAAACAAGCTCTGCATTGTTAATTGTTGTTAAATGTACACCGCAACTGATCGCTGGAAGATGCGGTATATAAATAAGTGTTAAATAAATAAAATAAAATAAATAAATAAGTATGCACCCCCACAGCACCTTGGCCTGGTAGGGGGAACTGACCGTGTGTGGTAATGGCACAGAGTAGCTACACACCGTCACATTGTGCAGGTACTGCACTCACCCTGAGGGTGAGGTGGGGCGCCCAGCACCAGGTCCACAGCAGAGATAGGCCATGCTGTAGGTCCCCAGCAGTGCTAATGTGTGAGATAGGTAGTTTCTGCAGACACACCTTGGATATATCTCTATGTCTCAGTCAGGTGTAGCCCCTATGGACCCCTAGGAGGATTATGCACCACCACCCTCCTCCTCCAGGGCTGAGGGTTGTAAACAGGGTCTCCCACCAACAGATCCACATTCTACCTCCCTGCAATGGTGGCAGTAGAGGGGACCATCAACCCCAGTCCTGCTGGGGAACAGACACCCTACAGGGCAGTCAGTGCAGCTCTGTACACATCCATAACGCAATAGCAGACAGACATTAGGCCTGGATATGCTAAGCTGCACCCCACCACTATCTGATATTCTCCTGCAGCAAGCCTTACGCCGCTGCACCCTGCAAGGCGCTCCATCAAGACACATACCAGCTGCAGACAGTCTGCTAGCTAGTCCATAGTGCATGTTCCTGGTGGAAATGCGTGCACCCAGAACTGGGATGTCAGCATACACAACAAGCAGATAAGTCAGTGACTGGGCCCCAAAAGAAAACCCATAAATATCACATGAGAGAAATACTATATAGCACTATGGGGGAGCCTAGCCATGCTGTGGTCACTGCACAGTCAGGGTGAGAGTGATCTCCCAGCAGGACATGCTGTGGCCACCCTGTCTGTGCAGGTGGTGGCCGGGCACTACAATGTCCCAGCCAGTGCCCTATGCCCTGTGCAGATGCATCCTGGCCAGGCCACCCTGTCCAGGCTATACCCATGGTACCTTGCTCCTCATTATGCACATTGGCAGGCCAATACTGGCAACAGTGCTGGCAGTGTGGGCTGTGGAGGGTGTTTGCAGCCACCACACACTGGATAGACAGACACACACTCCCACACCTATGCCAGCATTGTGCTACTATACAGGAGTTTAGCAGCCCTGGCCACCACACCAGTCCTGGGCACAGTGCAGGCATGGATAGGTATGCAATACTGTTGGGGGTCACTCCCCAGGGTGGTAAACACTGTCAGAGACCAGACCTGAAGCACACTCCACAGACATCAGAAAGGTTGCTATGATGGAGCTCAATCAGCAAACTGTGCTTAACGTAGGAATTGCTATCTGCCAGTAATCATAGCAAACGTTTGATAGCTGTGTACCGTATTCCCAGGTGTAGGGTGGCATTGCTAAGGTATGCAAGTGCTAGTATTGGGAGATGCACGCAGGGCCCAATGTCCTGCCTCTCCAGGAGGCATTGGCTAATGGAGCCTGTGGGTGTGGGTGTGTCTGCCCCTGTTGGCTGCTGCTTTACGGCAGAGGTTTCCAACTCCAGTCCTGGTGTGCCAAACACTGTTCAGGTTTTCATGCTGTCCCTCATGAATATGCATGAGATACATCTGCATACCATGGGGGTGGTGCATAGATATGCAGCACAGGCATCTTTATTAGAGGCAGCATGGAACCTGAATGGTGTTTGGCCCTCCACGACTGCTTTTGGGAGACTCTGTTCTAGGTAATGCGCCTGTTTATGGTATCTTTGCTCTGTAGGGTAAAATGTAGGTGTTTTGGGCATGTTTACGTCATCTGCAATAAACGTTCTGTCTGTATTAGCATGTTGTAGTAGTGGGTAAAATATGGGGACTGGGTTGGCAGGCACCATAGCTGGGACTTGAACCTGTGACCTTCTGCCTTCAAACACACTGGTTGTGTGCACTGCACCACTGTGTTGCCACAGAGACGGTGCATTCCCTGGTGATACCATGACTGTTTGTCCGGCAGGGCCTGTCTGTTGCAGTGCATGGCACCCACCTACACAGGGCTAGGCCATGGTCTGCTCTGGGCAGCTGCCACTGCCCTCCTCCACCACCAGTACCCCTCTGCCACCATGCTGACATGCCCTTCTGCTGGTGGTGCTGGTGGTATGCAGTCTCAAGCCATCCAGTGTGCAGGTAGGCGGCTGCCTATGGTGCGTGTTCTGGGGTAGGGGTGCCTGCATAGGCGTCCACGCTTCCCCCCAACACCGCCTGCCAATGTTCTGTGCCCTTGGGGGTACCTGCTGGATACTATCCCCTGTGACACTGTGATAAACACTCTTGTGCCCATGTTGGGCCCTCATCAGTTGCTGTCTGGCTGCTGTTCAGTTTCAGCATTCCTAAGTGCCACCTAGGCATCTGCCTAGTCCGCACTGTGCCCCAGCTGCACCACAGCATGTGCCGCCTGCAGCCCTCTGTATCCCCTTTCCCAGCATCTGTCCAGTTGCCCATTCCAACATGCCCGCCCTGCTGTTGTGGAACATGTGCATGCCATAGGTAACCTGTCCAATGGAGAGGGAAACCCTGATCAGTGCTATTTCACTGTGGGATCATTCACCTTGTATGGAGACGGAGCGGACCCTTCCAAAATTCATATTTATTTTTTGGGGCTTTCTTGGGAGTGTTTTTTGATGTTTCCCATTACTATCACTATTGCCCAGCTTGATTATGATTTTTTTTTATTTTGTTGGGGTCATTTTCAATGTTTATTTGCACTTTTGTTCCGTGCACATGTATCACACTTTTCACTTTTTTGTAGGTTTCCCTGGTTTTGCTGTACATTGCTGACAGAAATGGTTTCTTTTCCCTTTAAATCAGCTCTAACGCGAGGTTTTCACTTGCGTTAGTTTTGGCCTCGAATTTCACATCGTTAGTGTGCGGGGAGCCTCTCCCCTCCCACTCTCCTCCCATTGACCCCTTCTCTCCGCCCCTGGGGAGCCTTCCTCCGCCCTCCGGGAGCCTTTCCCCGCCTTCAGCGCTCGTTTGTGCCGCTGCGCGCGTGAGCACGCACTAAAGCGCATCTGTGCCCCATAAAGCATCATTAGCGCGCTCTAAGGTACCTTAGCGTGCGATAATTGCACAGCGCGCACGTTAAGAAGGTTTAGTAAACATACCCCTTAATGTTATTATATCAATGACTGCACTTAAGCTTACTTTGCAGTGTTCTGGACATCCAAAAGACTAGTATATTTAGTCATGTTGGCATCTGCATTTAGGTATGATCTGTATTCATGTGTTATTTGCATGAACACAACACTGTCAGTGAGAGGAGCAGCTTAGGGGATGCGGAGGCAGGTGGCATCGTAGATGTGCATCTTTTCAGAATATCGCAAGGACGGGGATGTCCAAGAGGTTTAATACGTCTACGTCTCCAATTTCAGACAAATGGGTGTGTCCATACAGGAATCGGGTTTAAAACGTCCCCGTCTCTGATTTGGATGTTCCTGCAGCCCGAACGTGAATGTTATGGAATTGGCCTCCACATGTACATAACATTAAGTACATATCACATATGCAGTTTTATAAGTGCCTATTTTCTGCATATAAATAGCCTTTACAATTCCCCCAGGGAGGGTAATTTTATAAGAGAACATTTAACTTGTAGAGCAGAAAGGTATGTAAGTTACACAAATTTTAACATTTTTAAAATTGCCCCAAAGAAATTAGCTGTTCATATTTACAGGTGCTCTCAAGTACGCACACATTTGTCAGTTTATTTTATGCACTTATGTGCATAAAATGCACTTGAAAGCGCAAACACACCCACAAAATACACACATAAATGCAAATCCCATCCACAGGATTGCCTCCAACCAGATCAGGCAAACATTTATGCATGTACAGGGTATATACTGTATACACATAACTTTAGGTGAGCAATTTCTGTGCATGGAGTACTGTTCTACATGCAGAAATGTGTTTTACATGCTCAAGTAGGTGCTTATAAAATTGCTCTGGTGTATGCAATATAAATGAAGGTGCTAGGAAAGCATAGTGCCTACTGTTAAATGATATACTTGTAGGTGTTTCTGGGTGTGGAGGATGGGCAAAATGCATGGATCTTGTATAAGACATCGAGGTAAAAATTGGGATATCCAGTTGGGACCTTCACAGCTCCCCAAATATTTTACAAAAGGCTCTGCTAAATAGGGAGCCTTTTGTAAAATACATATAAGGAAATCAGCTAATACATGTGTATTAGCTATCAGTAACATCACTCCAAGCTTTACATGTGTAAGCATTGGTAAATATATGTGCAAATGCTGATCTTACAACATGCATAAATATTTGCCATCACTTACACATGTATGTGTAGTTTTGTAAAATCTGACATTTACAAGAAGAGCTAATTAAAGAGTCCAGTGAAAGAACTATTTTCTTGTACTTTTTGAGGTGATGTTAGACAGGAGCGGCCCAAGCGGGGGTGTGGGGCCATGTGCGGAGACTCGGTGCGGGGCCTCATTTTCATAAGGTGCCTCATTTGCATAAATATTTGCATAATGTTACCATACACTAACTTTTAGTAAACATGCCTCTTAATGAGTATATGGATAAAGAAAGACTAAAAGATTTCTACATTACTATAATCCAGTACCAACCGCCAGGCACATTAGGAACTACTACAAACACTGCCCATTTAGAACCCATAGCAAACCCGCCGTATCCTAACAGCACTACCAGGACTCACAAAGCACCATACCCTAACTATCAAAAGGCAACACTGCAAATATTAAACCAATGCATTTCAGAGAATAACAATACATGACCTACTGGGGAAAGAGAACAAGTGGCAATGTCAAATAGGAATTACATAAACAGAATACCTCAGCTCAGTTACACATGCAGAACATAGACCATCACCAAACAAGGAATCACAATTTAGAAACAGGAAGACAATAATTAAACTGGGAACCCCAAAAGCCAAACTTGGAATGTACAACACTGTAGAAATAAAACTATAAATTAATTTCCTCTTGTACTAAACAAAGCACAGACGTTAATGATGCACATTTCCCAGAGCTGACATATTCCAGTTAATAAATTCAAAATAAAGAGATATTTTTCTAACTTTTGTGCATTTTTTTTTCAGTTACAATTGTTCCAGCCACTTTCTTCTAGTTTCTTCGTGTCTTCTGCTAACTCTCCATCTGCTGTCCATTTGTCCTTTCTTCTCTCTTCTAGTTTTTTTTCCATTCTCTCTCTACATCTGCTTTAACATACTAATCTTTCTCCTTTTGCTCTTTCCTCATTTCTATTTCATCCACTCAAATTTTACCCCTCCATCCTCAATCCCCACTTACTCTCCCAATATCCGGCCAATTGTAGATTTGTCTTCCCTCCCACACAAAATATTTTTCCCTCTCCATTTCACTCTCCCAGCTCCATCCCATTCTAATCCTCCCCCAGCATCAGCTCCCTTCTAGTTCCAGCCCCACCCAGCATCTGCTCCCTTCTAATCCCTGCATCAGCCCATTTCCAGTTCTAGCCCCCCATCAGCCCATTTCCAATCCTATCCTAGCCCCACCATCAGCCCATTTCCAGTCCTAGCTCCCCCATTCATTTCCAGTCCTATCCTCCATCAGCTCATTTCTAGTCCTTTCCTAGCCCCACCATCAGCCCATTTCCAGTCCTAGCTCCCCCATCCATTTCCAGTCCTATCCGAGTCCCTCCATCAGCTCATTTCTAGTCCTTTCCTAGCCCCACCATCAGCCCATGTCAAATCCTAGCTCCCCTCCACTCAGCCCATTTCCAATCCAAACCCCCATGAGCCTACTTCCAGTTCTAGCCCCTCCATGAGTCCATTTCAATTCAAGCCCCCACCACAGCCCATTTCCAACCTTAGCACCCCCCAACAGCCCATTTCCAGTCCTATCCTAGCCCCTCCATCAGCCCATTTCCTGTCCTAGCCCCCCGACTCAGCCCATTTCCAGTCCTAGCTCCCTCCCCTCACAGCCATTTCTATTCCAAGCCCCCCCCATCAGCTATTTGCAGTTCAAGCCCCCCTTCCACTCAGCCCATTTCCAGTCCTAGCAACCCCCATCCCATTACCAGTCCTAGCCCCCCAAAGCCCATTACAGTCCTAACCCCCCCCCCATCAGCCCATTTTCAGTCTTAACCCCCCATCACCCCATTTTCAGTCTTACCAGTCCTAACCCCCATCACCCCATTTTCAGTCTTACCCCCCCCCCCACAGTCCATTACCAGTCCTAACCCCCCCATCAGCCCATTACCAGTCCTAATGCCCCCCATAAGCCTATTTCCAGTCAGCCCCCCGCCACCATAGCCCATTACCAGTCCTAATCCCCCATCAGCCCACTTCCAGTCCTAGCCCCCCATAGCCCATTACCAGTCCTAAGCCCCCCATCAGCCCACTTGTAGTCTTAGCCCTCCCCATAGCCCATTACCAGTCCTGCCCCCCCCATCAGCATACTTCCAGTCCTAACCCATCAGCCCATTTCCAGTCCTACCCCCCATAGCCCATTACCAGTCCTAAGCCCCCCATCAGCCCACTTGTAGTCTTAGTCCTCCCACAGCCCATTACCTGTCGTAACCCCCATCAGCGCACTTCCAGTCTTAGCCTCCCCATAGCCCATTACCAGTCCTAACCCCCCCATCAGCACACTTCCAGTCCTAACCCCCCATCAGCCCATTTCCAGTCCTAGCCCCCCATAGCCCATTACCAGTCCTAAGCCCCCCATCAGCCCACTTGTTGTCTTAGCCCCCCCCCCCCCACAGCCCATTACCTGTCGTAACCCCCATCAGCACACTTCCAGTCTTAGCCCCCCCATAGCCCATTACCAGTCCTAACCCCCCATCAGCCCATTTCCAGTCTTAGCCCCCCATAGCCTATTACCTGTCCTAACCACCCCCCCCCCCCATAGCCCATTAACAGTCCTATCCCTCTCCCCCCCCCCCCATCAGCCCAGCTAGGTTAAAAAAAACCACAAACCGGCTGCTGCTGCTGCCGATGTGGCAGCGGCAGAATCGAGCATCCCATGGGTCCCCCCTGCCCTGCAGAGTCTTCCATGTGGCCTCAGCGCGGGCTTTTCAGAGCCGCACGAAGGGAGAGTTTCCCTTTCTTGCGGCTCTGTTAGTCCCGCAGCAGGATTAACAGAGCCGCGAGAGGAGAAGCTCTCTCTCTTCGTGCGGCTCTGACAGCCGATGCTGAGGTCACATGGAGGACTCTGCAGGGCAGGGGGGGCCCCGCGGGATGCTCGATTCTGCCACTGCCGCTGCCACGGCAGCAGCAGCAGCTGTTTTGTTTTTTTTTAACCTAGTTGGGCTGATGCAAGATGTTTTTTGCGGGGGGCCCCCTGAAACGCGGGGCCCTGTGCAAAAAACATTCTTGCTCAATGGACGGGCCGGCCCTGATGTTAGACACCACTGAGGTAAGCACAATTGCCTCCTTGATTGCTAGTGGAGACCCCAAGTCCAAATGAGCAGGTGACATTTATGCATGCCTTAGAGCAAGTGTAAATTCTAATAGGGAAATTTTTACAAATGTATGTGCATTTCCCTTTGTAAAATATGAAATACATGTACAGCTTCTTGAACTGTCCAAGCCAGAGCTAGAACATGCCCCTTTTAAATCTATGCATCCTGTGACATCTACACATGGAAACATTGACATTGTAAGCGGCATTTATAGATATACTGTATGTGCCCCAGGTTGGCGCAAGGGTAGTGGGTGCCCCCAGGTGAACCTTCAGCCTTATGCCCCCCCCCCCCACTGAGATTTTCATAATTAACCTCAACAGTCATGATCATCCCAACACCACCCCTCCCAGAACAATGTAAAAATGTATAACTGGGCATCATAGTTTTAAATATGAAACTTTGCTTTGTATTGTTTTGACTGCTCTTGCTCTTTGCAGCCCTCCAGAAGCTGCTACCCTAGGCAACTGCCTGATCTTGCCGAATGGTTGCGTCTGCCCTGTAAATATTGCTACTTCCACTTGTAAAGGCCATGCAAACCTAATTAAATTGCCTCCGTAATATAACAGCACAAATATTTACATAGAATCATTTAGATCATCTCCAATTTTGCTGTTTGGAATTAACTCAAGTAACTCATTTCTGTCTGACTTTGTTACAGGAATCGGCTCTGCTGAGCGCAGGTTATGGGCCTCTGTGAACTACCCCTACAAGCTATATCAAATATGCAACCTAGTCTTCTGTTCCTGAGAAAAGGGGCATGCATCTAGAAAGCTCTACACTCAATTGCTTTATATGTTAATTGTTGTAATAATTTGTGAGTCATTTATTTAGTCACTTATTTATTTTACTTTGCAAACCCATCCTAAGCAGAGCGGAGTTAGTGGAGACAGTTTTTCAGCAATAAACTGAAAAAGGATGTAGTTACTTTCACATAAGGAATAACAGCAGGCAGCTTTTCTTAGTTTCCAGCTATTAACAAAGGTTAATTGTTGTATGCAAATTGCAGATTTGAAAGTTTTATAAAGAAAGTAGAAAACTTGTACATTTACATATGTCAGCATGCATAAAAGGTAAACAAGTATAATTCATAAATATAGAATGTGTCTATATCCCAAATTCAGTGATGAGAGATTGACTTTAACAGAGATTTTTAAAACAAATGCAAAGGAAAACCTCTTTTCTCTAATAGCATTTCAACCACTTATATACTACAGGGGTCTCCTGAAGCTCCTTGGAGCGCCTTGTTAAATTACTTTATGAAGAAAGAAGAGCATCTCTCTGTGAGGAGTAGATCTAGCTTGCACAAACCGCATGATAAGTAATGAGAAATACATTTGTTTGCAAAGGTTTAGGAACCTATGGTCAAACCGCATATGTCAAAGAATCACGAAAGGGCATGTTTACTAAGATCTGCTACGATAGCGCACGATCAGCCTCAAAAACGAGCACAGAAGTGCCACTTGACGTGCGCTAGCAAATGGATGCATGCCCAGCATGTTCCCACATTACTAACACACCACCCTTGCACTCATTACTTTTGGCATCATAAGAGCAGGTGTACTTAACACCATTCATTGAGATGGCAGAATTGAACCTGTGCTAAGTGCAGCACTGATGGGAAGAATACACCAAAAACATCCATGCTACCTGGGGGTGTGGATGCTCCGCTCAAGAACCACCCAGTCTCCACCTCAACACATGCTGCTCTAGTAGTATGCAATCAAAAAAAACCCTGATTCAGTGATAAATGTACAAGACAAATAACAGAATCACCAAATAAAACCCAAAAAGAACTAACTTTAAACAAAAAACTCAAAAAATTGAGTTTTTTGTTTAAAGTTAGTTCTTTTTGGGGTTTATTTGGTGATTTTGCTCTAGTAGTATGGACTTTTTAGCACGGCCGAATTTTCAGAATGTGGTACTTTTTACCACAGCGCAATTGGTGTGTGCTGAACCCTGCGCTACCAGTAGCGCGCTTTCATAAACATTCCCCTAAGTGAACAGAAACAGACACAATCTCTACATGATCACAGATAAACACAACACCCTTCTGCATATTTTAATGCATAATCATCATTTGTTTGCAGGTTTTTACAAATTCAAAATAAGAGAAAGTGACTGGCGGATGCAAAAGTTTGGACACCCTTTCAGTCAGTATTTTGTATCACCTCCTTTGGCAGAAATAACAATTTCCAAATGTTACCTGTAGCTAGCTAAGAATCTTTGGGCCTGATATTCAAAGGAATTAATCCCATTATCCGGTATATTTGGCGGCACTAACATGGTTAGTGTTGCTGAATATCCCTGGGTGCTGCTGCACACTCTGATGCTGATTATTATCGGGGCATTCCAGGGACATGCCGAGAGTGGCACCCGGCCATGTGGACAGTGGCGATATTGAGCCCCTGCCATTATGGCAAAGTGGCAAAAGTAAGGAGCAGCAAAGGCTGGCCTAACCTTTGCTACGGACGTTAACTGTGCAGCAGCTGAATATCAACAGATATGATCTCAACATTGAATATCTGGATTCAAGTTTCAGTGGCGATAGCTAGCCACTGAAACCCACTGCCACTAAATATCTCCCCTTCTTTGCAGAACTCTTCTAGCTCAGAAATATACTTAGATCTCCTTCCACCCACTGCAGGTTTTGGATCTTCCCACATATTTTAAAGAAATTCAAGTCTTAAGACTGTGAAGGCTAGTCCAATACCTTCATCTTTCCTTTAAGTATATCATGGTTTATATTGACTTATGTTCTGGATCATTGTCTTGCAAAAATACCTTTTGTTAGCTTCAACTTCTTCACTGATTGTGAGGCATTAACTTCTAGGATATGTTGACATTTACTGAATCCATTCTTCTCCAGGACCAAGCAGGAAGTCAGTCCTCACATATGGGTGTCATCGACGCCGATGAAGCCCCAGCGGGTGTCATCGACGCCGATGAAGCCCCAGCGGAGCATTTCCCTAGCCTTCCATGAAAGCTTTTGGGAATGCTGGCACGCATGCGTGGTTCCCATCCCACCTAAAAGTGCCATCTTACCTCAGTCTCTTTTTTTCCATGAAGCCCATCGGACGTGTGTCCTTTTTTTCCCGGAAAAGAGAAGTTTTTTCTTGGCGTTATTTCGCTTTTTTCCTCGGATTCGACGTCGGTTCCCCTCCCGCCGGGTTCGGTACACCGGTATTGAATCCCTTTTTTCCTTTTTTCGATTTTTGCCCTTAGTGGCTAGGCGCTCACGCCAAATCTTTTTCTTTTCCCTGGAAGGCCGGTCCTTTGACCTCGCGGGGACCCTTTTCTCCCCAATGTCTTCCAGTGGTTTTAAAAAGTGTGATCGGTGTAAGAAGATAATGTCTCTCACCGACACACACGACTGCTGCCTTCGGTGCCTTGGCCCGGACCACGATTCTAAAACGTGCGGGCCATGTGGAAAAATGTCTTCCAAGGCCCTCCGAAGTCGTCAGCAACAAAGTTAAAGGCTTTTCTCGGACTCGGCCTCTGCCCGGGCCCGGACGTCATCTGAGGCCTCGACATCTCGGGATTCCGATCCCGAGAGGCGTCGAAGCTCCTCAGACAGGGGGTCCCCCAACCGGGAACGTAAGAGGAAGAAGCGGCTCACGAGGGCAGCATCGGAGGAGGTCCCTGAGCCCTCGAGGGCCAGGTCTACGACCCCCAACCGTCGTCCCGGGCCCGTGGACCAGGAGAAGCCATCTAAAGTTCCTCGCGTAGAGCCGGAGTCTGCTGGACACGTAAGTCCTGTTGTCCTCGTGGACTCGCCTCCCCGAGTACCGACGTCGGGCCCGGCGCCGCCGGGGCCTGAGTCGGGGGCTGCTGCGTCACCCGAGCTGAGTCTCAGGTTGACAGCCTTGGAGAGCAGAATGTCTGCCTTCATGGATCAGCAGCGGGCACTGATGGCCAGCCTGTCTGGTGCATCTGCCCCGACCACCGGGACATCGACTTCGAAGTCGACCCCGGAGACCGAGCCGATACTCAAGTCCCTTGCGGCTCGAAATCGTCCTCGGTCGAGGTCTCCCTCGACCTCCCGTTCTGGACCGAAGGTCTCGACGCCGGTGCCACCGGCGTTGGGGCGGGTGCCTAGGGGCCCCGCGGGGTCAGACCTTGACTCAACATCGGACGAGTCTGCTTGGGAGACCGAAGACGAGGAGTCTCCTGACACCTTCAAGACTCGGTGTGTCCCTTCGGACTCACCTGAGTCTGAGCCCCGGAGTAGATCCCCTCCGGAGGATACTAGGTTCTCGGAGTTTTTCCGCAATATGTCCGCTACCCTGGCTATCTCGGCTGACCCTGAGGAGGAGCCTCGAGCCGAAGAGCTCGATGCTCTGCAGTATGACTCTCCTCCGAAGGAGGCCTTTACTGTCCCAGTTCCTCCGATGCTGGAACGGCTCCGCTTCCGGATGTGGGAGGCACCGGCCTCAGCGCCAGTTTTGAGCAAGCGAGTCGATTCCATCTATCGACTCCGAAAGAGTCCTGGCTTCTAGAAAGCACAGCTACCACACCATTCCATGGTTGTGGAATCGGCCATGCATTGTCTGACGAGTCAGAAGATGCACTCTGTGGTGCCTCCTGGAAGGGAAGCCCGAAGCCTTGATGGCATTGGTAGAAAGTGCTTTCAGGGCTCGATGCTTGCTTGCCGTGTCCAGACTTACCAGCTGTACATGGGCATGTATTTACGAGACCTGGCCAAGGAGTTGGCCGGATTCTCTGCTGGTCTCTCCGGGGATCCCTTGCAGAGTTTTAAGTCCTTGACTTCGAGGATCCAGGAATGCTCTAAGTTCATGTCCCGCGCCGCCTACGATGGCTTCGAGGCTTCGGCCCGAGTAGCGGCAGCCGGCATCGCGGCCCGATGCCAGGCACCTCGAGCCATGGGTTCAGGACAAGTTGGTCGATGTCCCTTGCCGAGGTGAAAACCTTTTTGACAAGCCTGTGGCTGAGAAGGCCGCTCAGCTCGAGACAGAGCACCTCACGAGGACAAGGCTGTCGAGGAAGACCTCTGCCCCTTCTCATAAGAAGAAGGGCTCGGGTAAAAAGTCCTTTTACCCGAGGAAGGGCACTGCCTACAAACAGTACCCACAATATCCGGCTGCCCAAGCTGCCCCCAGGGTCAGCAAGCCAAAGGCCAGGGTAATGGGCCCCGTAGGCAGAGGACCCCCAAGCCTGCAGCCCCTGCTCCCACTCAGCAGGGTGGGGGTTTTTGACTCCTTGAGTATAGCCATTCCTCCCTTGCAGACCCAGCCCTGCACAGGAGGCCGCCTAGCCTTGTTCGCCCACAAGTGGCCCTTGATAACCCAAGACAGTTGGGTGCTGGACATAGTCCATCGAGGCTATGCCCTGCACTTTCACCAACTGCCTCCGCCACACTTCCCAGGGGAACCTTTCCGGCTTCCCCTGCATACAGCCCTTCTCCTCCAGGAGCTACAAGCTCTGTTGCTGGACAAGGCGGTGGAGCCTGTGCCTCCCCACTTCCAAGGTCACGGGTTTTACTCCAGGTATTTCCTGGTGCCAAAAGGAACCGGTGGTCTTCAACCCATTTTGGATCTCAGAAACCTGAACAAGTTTCTGGTGAAAGAGAAGTTCAAGATGCTTACTCTTGGAACACTTCTGCCCTACCTCCAGCAGGGAGATTGGCTTTGCTCTTTAGATCTCAAGGATGCTTACACTCACATCCTTATTCATCCAGACCACAGATAGTACCTCAGGTTCATTGTGGGAGGAAACAATTATCAGTACAGGGTACTGCCTTTTGGACTGAGCTCCGATCCCAGGGTGTTTACCAAGTGCCTGGCAGTGGTGGCAGCCTACCTGAGAAATCAGGGCATCTTTGTGTTTCCTTACCTAGACGACTGGCTCATCAGAGGCCAGACTTCCCTGGAAGTTCAACAGGCCACCAACAGGACCATAGAACTGCTCCAAAAGGTGGGCTTTGTCATCAACTTCGCAAAGTCCACTTTGCTCCCCTCCCAGAACCTGGAGTTCATAGGGGCAAGGTTGGATTCTCAGCTGGCAAGAGCATTCTTACCAGTGGACCGAGCACAAAGGCTCATGGACCTCGCCAGCAAGTTTCTGCACAGGTCCCTGGTCTCCGCCAGACTCTGTCTCAGGCTTCTGGGCCACATGGCGTCGACGGTACAGGTGACCCCCAATGCCAGGCTCCATATGAGGCCTGCCCAGTGGTGCCTTCGGACTCAGTGGTCACAAGCCTCAGGCAGTCTCAGAGACAGGATCAGAGTGTCCCACCGTTTCCTGGCCTCCCTCAACTGGTGGTTACACCCCCCCAATCTGCTGGTGGGGGTGCCCTTTCAGATCCCACCTCATACAGTGGTACTGACCACCAATGCCTCTCTGCAGGGTTGGGGAGCACACTGCCTAGACAAGTGCACCCAGGGCCTGTGGTCTCATTGGGAGGCATTCCAGCAGATCAATCTGCTGGAACTCAGAGCTATTCGCTTGGCCCTCAAGGCCTTTACTGCTTCCCTGGCACAACAGTCTATCTTGATCCAGACAGACAATCAGGTAGCCATGTTCTATGTAAGCAAACAGGGCGGGACTGGTTCCCAGCCCCTTTGCCAGGAGGCCCAGGACCTCTGTTCCTTTGCCCTGAAACACAACATGCTCCTCAAAGCAGTCTATCTTCCAGGCCAGGAGAATTCCCTGGCCGACAGATTGAGCAGGATTCTGCAACCACACGAGTGGCAGCTACATCCTTTGGTGGTTCAAAAGATTTTCTTGAAATGTTGGCTTCCCTCCATAGACCTGTTTGCCAGTCCACTGAACAACCAGCTGCCAAGGTTCTGCTCCAGGCAACCGCATCCTCTGAGAGTAGCGGCAGATGCTTTTCTGATTCCCTGGACTCAGGGCCTACTCTATGCGTTTCCTCCCACCCCTCTGGTGGCCCGAACACTGTTCAAGATTCTCCGAGACGGGGCCTCAGTCCTCCTGGTAGCTCCCAGGTGGCCAAGGCAGCCTTGGTTCCCCCTCCTGCTTCAACTGGCAGTGAATCTGCCTCTGCCTCTGGGATTGCAACCCGACCTTCTCTCTCAGGATCAGGGTTCCTTGCTGCATCCCAATCTCAAAGCTCTCAATCTGATGGCATGGAGGCTGCAAGGGTAGTGTTGGCTCCCTGGGGCCTGCCTCCTGAGGTTGAGGAAGTTCTCCTAGCCTCCAGGAAACAATCCACTAGGAAGACCTATGCTCTCAAGTGGAAAAGCTTCTCTGTGTGGTGTCAGCTACGTGCTGAGGATCCTTTCTCCTGTACTGTGTCAGTAGTGCTTCAGTACCTGCTGCACTTGTCCAATCAGGGTCTCAAGTCCAACTCTGTTCGGGTCCACCTCTCTGCTTTAGCAGCTCACCACTCCCTAGTTGAGGGCCATTCCTTGTCTGTGCACCCTTTGGTGTCTAGGTTTCTCAGAGGCTTGCTTCTGCTCAAGCCTCCCATACGTCCTCCTGCTCCTGAGTGGGAGCTTAATGTGGTCTTGCAGCAACTGACTCGCCCACCTTTTGAGCCTATGGCTACTTGCCCTCTACGCTTCCTTTCCTGGAAGACTCTCTTTCTGATAGCCCTTACTTCGGCTAGGAGAGTGAGTGAGCTTCAGGCCTTGGTCTGTGATAGGCCTTACACCAGGTTCTATAAGAACAGGGTTGTCCTCAGGACTCGCCCTAAGTTCCTTCCTAAGGTTGTCTCCTCTTTCCACCTCAACCAGGAGGTGGTTCTTCCTACTTTCTTCCCTAGGCCTCATGCAAGTCAGGCTGAAACAGTTCTCCATACCTTTTACTGTAGGAGGGCCTTATCCTTCTACCTTGAACGTACGCAGGGTCACAGGAAGGCTTCTCAGCTCTTCCTTTCTTTTGACCCCAATAACTTGGGAAGGCCTGTGTCCAAGCGTACCTTGTCCATCTGGGTGGCTGACTGTATCATCTGGGCTTACAAGGCAGCTGACCTTCCTTTGCAGGGTAGGGTCACAGCCCACCATGTGAGGGCAATGGCTGCATCAGTGGCTCACCTCCGCTCTGTTCCATTGCAAGACATCTGCAGGGCTGCTACTTGGTCTTCAAGCCAGACTTTTGCAGCCCACTACTGTCTGGAGAGGGAGTCCCATTGGGACAGTGCTTTTGGCCAAGCAGTACTCCGGAATCTCTTTGAGGTCTAGGCAACTCCTGCCCTCCTGCCCTCTGGTTGGGCTACCTGTGGAGGGTGTGTCCTTGCAAAGCCTTTACTGTGTTGCTGAGACTAGAGGGAGTTCTCTTGTTCAGCCTGGGTTCCTGGTAGCCCAGAGCTGGGGAGTCACCCATAAGTGAGGACTGACTTCCTGCTTGGTCCTGGAGAAAGAGTAGTTACTCACCTGTAACAGGTGTTCTCCAGGAGCAACAGGAATCAGTCCTCACTACCCTCCCTCCTCCCCTTGGAGTTGCAGTTGTGTATAGTTTAATTTTTACATTTTTGTGTGCTGTTCTTAGCTATGTCATTTGACTGAGGTAAGATGGCACCTTTAGGCGGGAAGGGAACCGCGCATGCGTGCCAGCATTCCCAAAAGCTTTCATGGAAAGCTGGGGAAATGCTCCGCTGGGGCTTCATCGGCGTCGATGACACCCATAAGTGAGGACTGATTCCTGCTGCTCCTGGAGAACACCTGTTACAGGTGAGTAACTACTCTTTCCTTCCACTGTCACCCTAGTTCAGACTTATCAAGGTTGTCTTTTGCATAATTTAGACAATGACTTTTGTGATGAGATTGTTAAAAAGGTTTCCTGTTGATAACTCTCCTATGTGTAGGCAACCCTGTACTATGAACCAGTGGAAAATTAATTCATTGTCAGCTAAACGTTTCAACAGATCATTTGCATGTTCTATTTTGTTTATCCAGTTTTCGGGCAGTTCTATCAGAGATTTTTCTTGGTCTTTTAGTTCTTGCCTTGACTTCAACAATTCCATGTAACTTTCATATTTTAACAATATTTCAGGCAGTTGAAATTGTTTAGAGATTTTTTATAGCCTTCCCCTGCTTTGTAAGAGTAATTATTATTCTCTAGGACCAAGCAGGAAGTCAGTCCTCACATATGGGTGTCATCGGCGCCAACAGAGCCCTCGTGCGGAGCATTTCCCCAGCTTTCAAGGGAAGCCTTTGGGAATGCAGCGCGCATGCACAATACCCTTCCCGCCCAAGGGTGCCATCTTGCTCAGTCTTTCTTTTTCCGGGGAGCCCAACGGACATGAGTTTGTGTCACCCAGTAAAAGTAGAATTTTTCTTCAATTTTCGCTTTTTTTGATCCGGTTCGACACCAGTTCCCCTTCCCGCCTGGGCTCGGTAAACCGGTATCGAGTCTGGTATTATTTTTTTGCTTTTTGTCCTTCGTGACTGGCGTTCATGCCTTTTTTGTTATTTTCACTGGCAGCCCAGTCTTTTGACCTTGCAGGGGCCCTTTTTCCCTCGATGGCTGCCAGTGGGTTCAAAAAATGTGATCGGTGCAAGAAACCTATGTCTCTCACCGATATACATGACTGCTGCCTCCGATGCCTCGGGCCCGACCATGACCCGCTGGCCTGTGGCCCGTGCGGCAAAATGTCCTCAAAGGCACTTCAGAGCCATCAGCATCAACGTGAGAGAATTTTCTCAGAGTCCGCATCCGGCCGGGCCCGGACTTCGTCAGAGGCCTCGACATCTCGGGAGTCGGAACCGAAGCGCCGTTGTGGTTCCTCTGAAAGGGGGTCTCCCACCCAGGAGCACAAAAGGAAGAAGAAGCTCGTGAGGGCGTCGTCAGTGGAAGCTCCTGGATCCTCGAGGGCCAGGTCGCGTAGCCCTGACCGCCACCCTGGACTCTCGGAATCAGAGAGGCCGTCCAAGCTACCTCTTATGGAGCCGGAGTCCCCGAGTCACGTAAATCTACCTGGACAGGAGAATTTCCTAGCACAGGCTAAGCAGGATTCTCCAGCCTCATAAATGGCAGTTGAATCCATGGGTGGTCCAGCAGATCTTCCTCCACTGGGGACTGCCGTCCATCGATCTTTTTGCAAGTCCACAAAACCATCAGCTGCCCAGGTTTTGCTCCAGGCAGCCTCACCCCCTGAGGATGGAAGCAGATGCTTTTCTGATTTCTTGGTCTACAGGCTTCCTGTATGCGTTTCCTCCCACGCCCCTGGTGGCCCGAACTCTGTTCAAGATTCTCCGGGACAAGGCCTCGGTGATTCTGGTAGCCCCCAGATGGCCCAGGCAACCGTGGTTTCCACTTCTGCTGCAGTTGGCGGTGGAAACTCCATTCCCTCTGGGGTTGCAACCCGATCTCCTTTCTCAGGATCAGGGTTCCCTTCTGCACCCCAATCTCAGGTCCCTCAATCTGATGGCCTGGCTGCTGAGAGGATAGTGCTAGCTCCCTTGCTTCTACCTGAGGAGGTTGAGGAGGTGGTTTTGGCCTCTAGGAGGCAGTCCACCAGAACGTCCTATGCCCTCAAGTGGCGTAGGTTTACGGCATGGTGTACTCAGCATAAGGAAGATCCTTTCTCTTGCCTTGTGCCAGTAGTACTGCAGTATCTACTTCACTTGTCAGACCTAGGCCTTAAGTCTACCTCTGTTCGGGTCCACCTCAGTGCTCTTTCAGTGCACCACTCCCCGGTGGAGGGACAGTCTCTGTCGGTTCATCCCTTGGTGTCCCGTTTTCTCAGAGGTCTGCTTCTTCTCAAGCCTCCAGTTCATCCACCGGCCACTGAGTGGGATTTGAACATGGTCTTGCAACAACTTACCCGCCCACCGTTTGAGCTGATGGCTACTTGCCATTTGTGCTTCCTTTTTTGGAAAGCGCTCTTCCTCGTAGCTCTTACCTCGGCCAGACGTGTGAGTGAACTACAAGCTCTGGTTTCTGATAGACCGTATACACGGTTCTATAGGAACAGGGTGGTCCTACGGACCCATCCGAAGTTCCTTCCAAAAGTGGTCTCCTCTTTCCACCTCAACCAGGAGGTGGTTCTTCTGAGCTTCTTTCCCAGGCCGCATACCAGCCGGGCTGAAACAGTCTTGCATACCCTGGACTGTAAGAGGGCGTTGTCTTTTTACATAGAATGTACGCGGGGGCATCGAAGGGCTACTCAGCTCTTTGTCTCCTTTGACCCTAATAAGATGGGGTTGCCTCTCCAAGTGTACGTTGTCCACTTGGGTAGCAGATTGTATCGTCTGGGCGTACAAGGCAGCAGAACTCCCCTTGCAGGGTCGAGTCACAGCCCACCGTGTCAGGGCGAAAGCCACGTCAGTAGCTCATCTCCGCTCTGTTCCGTTGGCAGACATCTGCCGGGCCGCTACTTGGTCTTCAAGCCAGACTTTTGCAGCTCATTACTGCCTCGAGAGAGAGTCCCGGAGGGACAGTGCTTTTGGACAGTGCTCTTTGAGATTTAGGCAACTCCTACCCTCCGGCCCTTGTGTTGGGCTACCGTAGGGGGGCGTTCTCAGACTATATTCTTATCATGGATGCTGAGGGAGCCATTTTTTTCAGCTTTGGGTTCCTGGTAGCCTAGAGCTGGGGAATCCCATATGTGAGGACTGACTTCCTGCTTGGTCCTGGAGAAAGAGTAGTTACTCACCTGTAACAGGTGTTCTCCAGGAGCAGCAGGAATCAGTCCTCACGACCCTCCCTCCTCCCCTGGAGTTGCAGTCATATACTTTATTTTGATTTTTTTGCTGTCTTTTAGCAAGATGGCACCCTTGGGCGGGAAGGGGACCGCGCACGTGTGCTGCATTCCCAAAGGGTTTCCTTGAAAGCTGGGGAAATGCTTCGCACGAGGGCTCCGTCGGCGCCGATGTCACCCATATGTGAGGACTGATTCCTCCTGCTCCTGATTCCTTCTGCTCCTGCTACAGGTGAGTAACTACTCTTTATTTTCAAATGTTCAAACAACTACTTAGAGGACCCCAGGTTTGTTGAAAGTAGACAGAACAATCATAAGCTGATGAAAGGTTAAAGGCTCAGAGTATTTGTTCAACTGTGGAAGTGTCTTCATCTGACTAATTGATGGACTAACGAGAATGTTTTCCAAATGCATAACCCTGTTTTATGAATGTAAAAGGGATTTTATAAAATTACTCCAAGGGTTATACATTTAAAGGTACAAACAGTAACAAGATGGTGCAAGCTTTTACACAATCTGAGGGTAGGCATGTTCCGGAGTGGAGTTTGAACAAAGCATGAGCGGAATTGCGAAGTATGTACGTTCCTTATAAAATACCCATGGTCCCATAGGAAATACATGAGAACGTTTATACCAGCCTCGATGTCTGCCAATCTGTACAAAGATGTCAAATAGCTAACAAGTCCCCCAAATCATCAAAATGAAAAATACAAAAAGGGGTATGTATTACAAAATTACAATTTATTAAAGTTATTAAAATTAATCACTATGGAGGTCATTCCAAAACATGAATGAGGGGTTTGTACATACGGTGGGGATGTGTATATGCCAAAAACGTCCCCAACTGTATTCTGAAACACTGCTGTCATGCACATCCACGGTGCTAACATGGGGATCTCAGAACATGCCTAGAAGGGGCGGAACAGGGGAGTGATCAGCCGCGGAGATGTATAAAGTGTATTTAGGAAAGGCCCATATATATTTTCAGTGCTTCCTGCAGATGTCCACATTATTCCTGCGGAAACATGGTATAAGGCCAAGACTTAGAAAAAATTCTGCTCTTCTCTGCAATGTGTCCCAGATTGAAGAATGGTTGTGACAATTATGTTTTGAAATGGTGTGACTGCAATCTCAAAAAAACACAAGATGCCGTTTTAAGGAACAGAAAGCAGAGATGAGGGAATGTTGTAAGGTATAGAAACATTAACACCCTACAGAAATTTTAAGAAGAGCAAAAGTGTGAATTATGGCTATGCTGAAATGTGCTGTTTGTGCCAAAGGAGCCAATCTAGGGGATCCTAACAATTCTCATGTTCTGAAAAATGGGACTGCAGATGTAAGGATAGTATGGGTGTGAGTGGAGAAAGGATTCTTGTTTGGGTGAGAAACGGAGATCATATTTTTAGTCCTGGTACCCCATGCTATTATGTTACATCATAGCTGTTATGTATAGGTTCAGGGCATCTTTTTGGCAGAATTATGTTTTTGTGACCGAAAGTGAGAGTGTGTATGTTTTCAGGGGTGCACGGAAGGATCTGGTTTGCTCATCTGCAATTCAAGGGGGACATGAAAGCCTGGCCAGTACCTGGACCATAAGGATGACTGCAGCATCACCATGTGCCAGTGTGATTGGGCAGACAAAATCAGAGAAGATTCTTTATAGCTAATGTCAAAACATATCTCTGTCAATAATAAGGGACCTCAGAATAAGAGCATTTAACAGTGAAAACAGCACTAATACATGCCTATAATGCACATTTTTTGAAACCAATGATGTTGCTCTTGAGCATGTATTAATGCTTTCACTGCTGAATGTTCTATTTTGAGAGTCCCTTATTATTGACAGGGATATGTTTTGACATTTACCTATAAGAAACCTATTCAGACTCCTTCTGGATTATTTTTCATAGGGTAGTCTAATAAGATCATATATTGTTTTTTTTTTTAAATACTTTATTTATAGTCCACCAACAAACAGCAACAAACAATAAACAAACATCTCCAAGGGGGGTGTACTCTGATCCCCTCCCAGAGAACTGTCACACAGAGAAAAAAACAGGTGGGTTATAGCATTTTATCCCGTCCCCCCACCCCCTACCCTCCCACTCTCCTCCCTTCCCTCCCCCCCCCCCACCCACAGCCACACTCCCCCTACCTACTCTATAAGGTCGTATACCAGCAGCTACTTCCACTCCACTCCATACTCACCCACCAACATATCCTCCCTCAACTACCTACTTGTAAAATCGCATTACGACAACGAGCCCCTAGCTGTTGAATATAGGGTTCCCATACCAGCATAAAAGCTGTCCAACGCTTGACACTGCCCCGTGCTATCCATCGCTCCGTTAACATCATTTGATGAAAACAATTATGCCATTCCCCAAAAGTAGGTGAATGGTGCTCTCTCCATAGACGAAGAATCGGCCCCTTCCCCACCAGACAGGCCTTCCGCATTAGCCAACGTTCCCCTTTCTTCACAGGGCATGGGGGATCGATCCGATCCAACACCACAAAGGAGCCAGACCATCTCAATCTCTGCTGCAACAATCCACTTAGAAAGGTACATATCTTAGCCCAATAGGATCTCAGATCCCTACATCCCCACCACATATGCAGCAAAGTCGCCAAAGGCTCTGAACATTGGGGACAGCGGCCGTCAGTCGTTAGCCGACTACGCAGTGCCCGCCGTGGCGAAAAATGGGCCCTAGTTACGCATTTGAATTGTATCTCTCTCCAACATGTCCCCTGCGCAACTCCCACTATCTTTCTTAAGGCCTTACGAACCGTCCCCGGAACCACTTCCCCACCCAATTCTACTTCCCAGGCCGCCTCTACCCCCCCCCCCCCCCGATAATCAGGGACCGCCCCAAAGCAATCTAGTCGAAGCTTTAAGTCGGAAATCGACGGCGGACTGTCCCCCCCTAACCCAAAAAATTCCAATATCTGCGCTGACCGTTTGATTTGCAGCGCTTCTCGTGACAAGGAGGACACATAATGAGAGACCTACATGTAGGCAAAGCAATGTCTAGGAGACAAATCGTATTCCTGACTTAATGTCAGAAATGATTTGCATTTTCCTGAAGGGTCCACTAGATGCCTTATATTCCTTATTCCGCGAACACTCCAATCCCGAAAAATTGCCGTCTCTGATCCAGGAAGAAAGTTAACATTCCCTTGTAACGGTAGCCAGCTAGAGACACTCCACGATGCGTTCCAAAACATATTAAGTTGTTTCCAGGTTCTCTTAGCCGAACCAAGCAACTCATTTTGCACTACATTACTTGGGAGATCGCGGTTCGCCCCATGTAAAACCCCCAGCAATGTTAGCGGGGCCACTAGACACTCCTCCAGAGCCCTAGGCATGTATATGTCTGTCCCTCCCAACCAATCCCCAATGTGCCTAGCCTGACATGCCAGGGCGTAAATCCGGTAGTCCCATCCCCCCCTCACGCCATTTCCCCAACAACCGAAGCTACGGAATACGCGCCCTGCTCCCCTTCCACAGGAATACTCTAAGAGATGCTTCCAAACGGCACATATCTCAACGTAACAGCCAAACCAGCAGAGTCTGCAACCAATACAAAATCCGTGGTAGTATGACCATTTTAACCGCCGCCACTCTCCCTGAGAGGGAGAGCGGAAGAGGTCCCCATGCCTTCAACTGAGTTTGCAGGCGCCGTAAAGTACATTCCAAGTTATGCACGTAAATCTCATGAGGCTGCCTAGTCAGCACTATGCCAAGATAGATAAAATCGTCAGCTGCCCATCTGAGAGGGAAAACCCCCTCCCAAGATCCTCGTAAGTGACCCAAAATATCTAAAGCCTCCGATTTGTCTTTATTGATGCGCAGCCCTGCGAACTGACCAAATCTTGTGAATTCCGCCAACAGCCTCTGCAACGAACGAACGGGAAACCAAGTGCACCAGAAGATCATCCGCGAAGGCCGAGAGCTTAAACTCCCGCGACCCTATCCTCACTCCCTGTATTTCGCATGAGGCCTCGATGGTCCATATCAAGGGGTCTAGAGAGAGAACAAACAATAGAGTAGAAAGAGGACAACCCTGTCGCGTGCCCCATTCCAAAGAAAATGTTTCTGAGAGTACCCCATTACACAGAACTCCAGCCGTCGGTTGTGCATACAGACTTTCCACCATCTTACAAAAATAGGCTTCTAAGCCATACTGTGGCAGAAGGCACCATAAATATTGCCAATTCACACTGTCGAAGGCCTTTTCTGCATCAAAGCTGACAAGCAGCAAAGGCAACTGTCGGGTATGCACCCACTCCAATGAAGCCAGAATTTTACAGAGGTTCCGAACCGCATATTGCCCTTTGACAAATCCCACCTGTGAGTCATGCACTAAGTGTCCTAGCACTCCTGCTAAACGCACTGCCAGAATTTTCGCAAGCAGTTTTAAATCAAAATTAAGCAGAGAGATGTGACGATATGAGGCTGCCATCACTGGGTCCTTACCTGGTTTAGGAATCAGTGTAATATGCGCGTGGTTACGCCCCCACCGAAAGGCCCCTTGTTCCGCTCGTCTACTAAAGACCTCCACCAGCACTGGACTTACTAAGAATTTTATAAAATTCTGCGCCCAGACCATCCGGTCCTGGCGTTTTGTAACAACTGGCTGCGGAGATTGCGGATTGTATCTCCTATGGAGTTCTGGGTTGTTCCAACAACCTCCTCAGTAAGCTGGGGCAATTCCAAGTCCTTCAAGTATTCGTGCATCTCCATACCGGACGCAGGCTCCGCTGCGTATAAAGATTGAAAAAATTTGTGCAAGACAAGCAATTTCCACACACTCCTTTTGTAATCTTCCCTTGTCATCTCAGATTGCTGCCACTAAAGATGAACCCCACTGGCCCCTCAAACATCGAGCTAACAACTTCCCCGGTTTATCCCCATAACAGTGCAATTGATACCGATAGTAAAGAACAGACTTCTTGGCTCTCTGATGCAAAAGTTCATTCAGGTCCACCTGGGCTTCCCATAACTTTTTCTTATTCGCGGCCGTCGGCGTGCGAGCACATATACGGCATAATCTAGTAACCTGTCGCTCAAGGCCAATTATTCGCTCTGCTATCATCCGGAGTTTCCGGGCTGCGAAACCAATGATATCGCCACGTAACACCACTTTAGCCGTCTCCCAGACTAATTCAGGATCCTCCATATGGCAATGATGATCACTCTCAAACTCCCGCCAACGCTGTTGTATAAAATGCCGGAACCGAACGTCGTGATACAGACCCAGGGGAAACCGTCAAATCCGCGTCCGTGTAGGGTCCCTCCCCCACTGCAACTCCATCCAGACCATCGCATGGTCCGAGATTTCCAGGGGACCAATCTGAACATCTCCCTTATGAGCAAACAAGTCCCCCGACAACAAGAGGTAATCATTACGAGCGCTAGTGCCGTGTGCTCGAGATTGATGGGTAAAATCCTTCTCTAAAGGATGTAACAACCGCCAAGGATTTATCAGACCCAATCTCTTACGAAAGCGCTGCAACATCCGAGTCGTCAAAACCCTATCCCTCGCCTCCCCCCTCCCCTAGAAGTATGAGGTCCACATCTAAGACCCCATTAAAATCCCCACCGAGAAGCAAAGGGCATTCTGGTAGTTGCTCTACTTTGGAGGCCAGGCCGCTATAGAAGCTGGAGTCCAGCACATTAGGACCATAAAGATTCCCAAAAATCACTGGCTTCCCCTCCAAATGACCATATAACAAAAGAGATCTCCCGTCCTCATCAGCTATAACAGTTTCCACTGCAAATCGGACCCGTTTGTGGACCAAGATTTATTTATTTTATTTATTTATTTACATTCTCTTATATACCGTGCTATTCTGCATCAGTGCGGTTTACATTGAACAAACTGAAATTACATTGAACAGGGCATTATAACTTGGAGATAACTATTTTACAGGGAACATGGGCTATGGAGGGTTAAGTGGCTTGCCCAAGACCACAAGGAGCACCTGTGGGACTAGAAACCCCAGTCCTTCCGGCCCAAGGTTGCTGTCCTCTAGTGGGATTTGAACCCCCGACCTTCCAGCCTGAAGTACCTTGCCCCAACCACTAGGCCACTCCTCCACTCCAAGATAGCTACTCCCCCTTTTTTCCCATTGGCAGGAGAACCCCACACTTGCCCCACCCAATTCCTATGTAGTTTACTATGCTCATCGGCCGTCTGGTGAGTTTCTTGCAAGAGTGCAATATCACACTGCTGTCGGGCTAGTGCCTGCAGTACTTTATATCTCTTAATTGGGTTCCCCAGCCCACAAACATTCCAGGTAATGACCTTCAGAATTGCGGGGCAGTGTCAAGGTTCATCCAAACAACAAACTCGAGTCGCACAAGAGGAGCTCCCCCAGCCTGGAACCCCTCTCTATGTAAAATATAGGAGTGTGAGCTATCCCTCCCCCTAAATTCCCCCCCCTCCCCGCCCAACCATCCCTCCTCTGCCACCCCTCCCCTAATCCTTCTAGTCCACCCATCAGGTCGGACAACCTTCCTATGGCACTCGGGACTACCCCTTGCCCAAGATCACCTTATTCCTAATCTCTATCACCCTAATAATTCTGATCCCAAGCCTACCATCTCTCAGTTAACATCACGGGTCAACCCCCCTACCTCCCCGCTACTTCCCTCTGATCCAAAGCGCCCCGAATTAAACACAAATTGGGGGACCATCCCTCCCTACTCACACACCTAGCACTAAGAGGCGCCCCCGGAAGCCTACGCTACACACGAACAAGACCCGTAGCCCGTGGCACTACCTCCATACCTCATCCCAACAGTCTTCTTAGGGCATCACCCCCCAGAAGTCACTAAACCCCCCCCCCTTACCCCATTATAGATCTACCACCTCCAATTCTGGCCGGGGCCACCCTACCCACCATGCCGGCTCTCAAGGACCTCGGGAGCCGGACCACGAAGCCCTCCATGGGGAACCTACCTTACTTCCCACTAGACAAAGCACATACTGTGCCTGAGAAACTCCGCGTAAACGACCTAGTCCCTCCTCCCCGCTCCCTACTAATCAAAGGAGCACAACACCCCTTTACCCATATCTTAAAAGGAAGCCTATAACTAGGGCGTTATAAGCCCCACTATTATAATAAATAAAACAGTTGCAAAACGTTGCTAATTGTATCAGTAACAAACATAGCAAACTTCACATATCTATATATACAAACTGACACTCATACAGCTACTCAGCCACCAGCATCTTTCCCCCAGAACAAGCTACAATCAACCCAGTCTACAATATCAGTCTCAAAAATGCAGGGCGCAGTATCATCAGATCTTGCCGGTCCAAGGCCTCCTGGCCTTTCCCCTCCGTCAGAAGTGCCAAACTCCATCGAGGCTTCTGTCGCAATACTCATGGGGTCGATTCAGAATGATCACTCAAGGTGACCAACAAAGAGATAGTCTCCACTGGTGTCAACAGGTAGCATGTCTGTCTCTGGAAATCCACACATAACCGGACAGGGTGTAATAAAGAAAAAACGCACCCCTTTCCCCTACTAATCAAATGAACACGGCCTCCCTTTGCCCATAGTTTAAAAGGAAGGACTGTAGCCAGGGCGCTGTAAGCCACATTAATACAATGAATGAAACAGTTGCAAAACGTTGCAAATTGTATCTATACCAAGCCTAGCAACCTCACATATCTAGATATACAAGCAGACACTCACACATCTACTCAGCCCCAAGCACCAGTCACCCAGAACTTAACTAAAAGCAACCCAGTCTGCAATATCAGTTTCAGGAGTGCAGGGAACAGCATCATCAGTCCTTGCCTGCACGCGGCCACTGGGCCTTCCCCCTCGGTCCGAAAGGCAGGACGCCATCATTGCTCCTGTCGCAGTCCTCAAGGGGTTGATTCAGCAGGATCATTCAAAATGTCCAAAAAAGAGGCAGCCGCCTCTGGTAACACAGGTAGCGTGTCCGGCCCTGAAAATCCACATGTAGTCGGGCAGGGTATAACAAGGAAAAACGCACCCCTTTATTCAGCAGCTGGGCACAAACAGTGGAGAAGGCCCGACGTTGTTGACTAACTAAGACAGAATAGTCTTGGAACACTAAAATTTGTTACAAATCTAGCTTTTGCAGTTTACGGACCCGAGCAGCCCTTAACACTTCTTCTTTCTGTCGATAATCCAAAAAGCGTGCAATAACCGCACGCGGTCTCCTTGCCTGCTCACATTTAGGGCCAAGCCTGTGCACGCGCTCCAGCTTTACTGGGCCTTCCCCCTTACCACTCAGTAAGTTTTCTATCCAAGCACGCAAGAAGCCAAAAAGGGCGCCATCTGCCACGCTCTCCGGGATCCCAACGAACCGGAGGTTCTTACGCTGCCCTCGATTTTCAAGATCATCTAGTTTTTCACCTTGCTGTTTTACGAGGGCCTCCAGGGCCTCCACTTTGGCTTGCAAGGAATGCTGGGCATCTTCCACATCTGAGATGCGTGTCTCCACCTGCTCCATCCACCCTGCGAAGTCATTAAAGCGCTGGCTAACATTGTGCATCTGCTCTGCCAATTCTTGGAAACGAGCATCGAGCGCTTGCACCACCGCTGCACTTACTTCGGCCACCAGACCCTGGCTGCCACCCGATTTAGGGCTGTTAGGCGCTCCCTCCGCCATTTTGACCTCAGGGACTCGCGGCTTCTCCCTCCGTGGGGGCCTCGATGCCATCAGGCTGTTTTCCGCTTTGTAGCTGTTCACTTCTAGGGCTGACAACCTCCTCAACGCTTACACAGGGATATTAGTGGTGATTCCCAACTTGTGTAGAGATTTGTTGCCGTTTTGCGGGGTAGAATACCTGGAGCTGATCGTAACCCGTCTGATCAGCTCATTGCCAAACCGGAAGTCTCCTGAGAGATCATATATTGTTAACAGTGTGATAGAGCAGCCATACATCTGCTGTGCCAAGCACTGGGAGACATGACTGATGTTGTGCCAACATTCCCCAGATTGTTCTTTGAGACCTACATCCCTACCCAGTCCAGGAGCTATGAGAACTGAGAGAGTGGTGATATATCTGGAGGCTGGCTACTTGGTGTGATGGCATAGGGATCTCCCCTCCCATGCTCACACAGGCCTGACCAGGGGAGCAGTGCCACAAAGCAGACTGTGGGAAGGCAGACAGGGTTGCCCCACAGATAGTGCATGTATACAGACTGACATACGCCACAATGGGACAGGTGTAGCTGCTGTGAGAAATGCCATTACCCAGATATGTGGGAATCAGATGTCGTAGCCAGAAGGCCCTACTGTTACTACTACTGATCATTTCTATAGCACTACAAGGCATACGCAGTGCTACACAGACACCCGTAAAAGATGATCTCCATGTACTTTCCCTGGATCCATTTTTACGGAGATTGGAGGGAAGCCAAGAAGTGGCGGGTGTGCGTATTGGTGGAATGGGGGTTCAAGCTCTCAGCTTTTGCGGATGATCTTTTAGTCCATATTAATAAATCGTGGTCATCGTTGCCACAGTTGTTGAAAGAATTTGCAGATTTTGGAAGCATCTCGGGATTGCAACTAAATATGGAAAAATCGGAGGCCTTGGATGTGGTGGGCCACTTGCGAGGACAGTGGGGGCAAGAGTTCCCTCTTTGGTGGGCAGACTCTTCCTTTAAGTACCTTGGTATTCAATTACCTTGCAACCCACAAGCTCTGTTCCACCTTAACATTGGAGCCTTGTTACATCATCTACATGTAAAGGTGAGGGATTGGGATCCCTTGCCGCTGTCTTTGATGGGACAGATCGCAGCTTATCGCATGGTTCTGTTTCCTAAGATATTATATGTGCTGCAGCTGCTACCTCTTCGACTTCTACGTAAGGATCTTTGGTTATTTGAGAAGGAGATTCTGCGGTTCCTATGGCGGGGAGGGGGACCGCGGATAGCACTATCGGCGATGAAGAATAATTGGGAACGGGGTGGTTTGGGAGTACCAGATCTGATGAGACATGCTAGTGCTTGTCACTTGAGGCATGTTAGAGATTGGTTGGGCCAGACTGAGATTTTTACCCCAAGGGGATTGGAAGAGAATTTTGTTTTCCCATACTCTTTGACAGCAGTTCTCCATTTACCGAGTCAAGAGCTGGTCCCCTGGATAACTAGGCATGCACTAATTGGACCCCTGCACAGTGTATGGAAGTTCATCTGTCAACAGAGGCAGTTTTCGCATACAAGTACTAGTTTTCTACCATTGAGAGGGAACCCTGGTTTTATTCTGGGGACAGAATATCCAGTATTTTGGGAGTGGGAGGAGAATGGAGTGCGTAATGTGGGACATGTAGAAGATCTTGAGGAATCAGTGAAATCATTCAGTGATCTCAAAGCCGAATTTGATTTGAAAGCCCATCATGTATTTGCATATATGCAAATGGAACATTATGTCAGATCTCTCCTAAGAAGTGCATTGACAGTTACAAAGTCTGCACAGATCATTCAGTTTTTTGATCTGGGGACTCAGGACCAGCTGTCCATTTCCCAATTCTCCCGGCGGCTTCAGTCAGAAGCATCAGTGAGTGAACCCAACAAGATTGAGAAATGCTGGGTAGCGGAGTTGGGGATTCAGATAGTACCTAGAATGCTTCGGAGAGCGGTAGCCCAGATTCCGCAACTGGTGAAAGGAGCATGCCTACAGGAGTTACAATACCGAATATTGTATCGTGCTCATTTCTCGCACGGGCATGTGGCGTAGCCCAAAGTGGGAGTTGTCCTCATTGTGGGACCACTTTGGCAGACTTGGGCTATATGTGGTGGACATGTCAGCGAATGCAAAGATATTGGATGCAAATACGGAGATATGTGGAATGGCTGATTGGACAAACAGTTTGTTGGACAGCTGCATTAGTGGTGCTTGATGATTTATTTCGGTTTAGACCTAAAGGTCGTTGGGATAGATTGTTGGTGCGGAAGGCATGTCTAATTCGAAAGCAGATAGTGGTGCGGCACTGGAGGGAGGCTGTGATTCCATCCTACTGGGAATGGCGAATTTCATTTCATACTTTAATGTTACACGAATGGATGACATCAAGAGGGGATGCTAGGCAAAAAGGGAAATTCTTTGTCATTTGGGGGAGTTATATAAATACGCTGACGTCGATAGCCCATAACAAATTGTTAACTTGGTAGATACAGGGATGTAATGCAATTTGACTTGGCTAAGAGTTTAAGTCGTGACCAAGTCATGATGGGGAAACACTGGGTGGCCCAGTTGGGAAGTCCACAGAACTTAAGGGGAGGGAAAGGGGGGGGTAGTTTAAAGAAGAGAATTATTAATAATGTTTAGAATGTATTTTCTTTTGGTGTACACGGGCGGTGTAAGAGTATCCACTGCTTGGGAATTTATAACAGCTTAACAGCCATTTTGTGAGAGGGTAGGTTAAGTAGAAGGCAGAGGTGGGATGGAGGGTATAAAAATTAAAATATTAAAGTTGATATTCTGTATAATGTATAGCAATACTAAGAATGTATAAGTGATTGAACAAGTTGTTGTTTATGTTGCAATTTCTAAATAAACAGAATTTACAAAACAAAAAAGATGATCTCCAGGAACAAGCAGGAATGCAGTCTTCACAGATGGGTATCATCGGTACCGACGGAGCCTGCATGGGAAGGCTCCCCAATGTCCAATAGGAGAGCTTTTGGGAGTACTCCACTGCAGCTCTCTTTAGTTCTTCGTTTTCTGCAATCAACCCATGCATCGGTAACATCCATCAATCAGTGCTTTTTGGCTACTGAAAGGACCTTGGAGAAGCTACTGGCCGCTGCAGTACCATGGGTTTCAACAGCCTCAGTAACTCCAATACCACTATCAGCTTCGGTTCCCATACCTGTGGTCTGATGTGAGCACTTGAACTGGTTGTATCAGGACCACTTCCGCTGATTCCACCTCTTGAGATAGTATTGATGGGACCCCTACCTCAGATGCCTCCAATGGAACCAGTATCAGTGAGACCCCTGCCTCCAATTCCTCCGCTGGAACCGGTAGGCATCGTTGTTACCCCACCAGTTCCCCATTCCAGTGCGGTATGCTCGGAACACCGATATTGACATCGAGAATCTACATCGGCTTGAGACCATCTATACTTCGATTTCCTTTCAGAGTCAGACTCTTCTTCCTCTGAGTCTGAGGAAACATCAGAAGACTCCAAGGTCAACAGGGATATTGTCTCCGATGCTTCCCCTCCTCATCCCTCTTGCTCTCATTGTCCCCTGCTGCCTCTCCTACACTCCCTTCTATGTCTCACATACCAGTTCACTGGGGTCGCCGCCCAACCGCCGTCTCCCGCTGGCGTTCTCGCTCCCTCTCCAATCTTTTTCTTTGCATCCCCTCCCGCTCTGCCCCCTCGTCTTCCGTAGCCTCTACTTACTCTCCCTCCCAACCTTCGACCCTCTCCACCGCCTCTCAGTCTGCCCTTAAGATCGGTCTCATTAATTGCCGCTCTCTTAGGACTAAGTCCCTCCTCATCCAGGACCTGATTTCTCAGGCCTCTTTTGATTTGACTCTCCTCACTGAAACCTGGTTGAAGGAAGGAGAGGACGCTCTTCTTGCTCGCTGCCTTCCAGCGGGGTTTTCAGCTGCCTCTGTTTCCCGTACAGGTCGTTCAGGTGGTGGCGTGGCCGCCATCCTCGCCCCCTTTCTCTCCTTCACCCAGATTTTCTCTCCCTCGCTGTCCTACCCCGAGGCCCTTCTCCTCCGCCTCCACACCACACCCCCTACGCATGTTCTCCTTATCTATGCGCCCCTTGCTCTCCGGTCTGACCTTTGGGATTCTCTTCTCCGCTCCCTTTCCGACCTCTCTCTACTCTTTCCCCATCTCCTCGTCGCTGGTGACTTTAACCTCCCCTTGACTCCCCTTCCTCTTCTAGAGAGCATGCATTCCTTTCCCTCCTGCATGACCTGTCTCTTCTACAGCACGTTTCTTTCCCTACTCATTCCGCTGGCCATACTCTGGATCTTCTCCTGACTCTCTCCTCCTCTACGCTTTCCCTATCCAACCTGTCCTCCCTCCCCCTTCCTTGGTCGGATCATCTTTGCATCTCAGTCTCCTGCTCTCACTTGGTGTCATCGTCCCCTTCTGTAGCATCTCCCTCCTCTCTGCGCCTCTCCCGCACCATCTCCCCGTCACTGGCTCAGCAACTCCCCCCAGCCACAGATCTACTCCCCTCTGACTTTGCCTCTCTATCTCCCAATTCTCAAGCCACTACTTGGTTCTCCTCTCTCTCAACCGCTCTAGATCGCATCGCTCCCCTCCGTCCACGCCCCCCTCCTCGTCGCCCATCATATCCCTGGTATCACTCCGGTCTCCTCTTACTTCGCTCCCAACTCCGCAGAGCCGAAAGGCAATGGCGTAAGTCCCCCTCTCCTGCCACCTTGTCCCTCTTCAAAGCCCAGCACTCCCATTACCGCTCCCAGGTTCATCTGGCCAAGTCTTCCTTCTTTTCCAATGCCATCGCTAACGCTCCCAACCAGACCCGTCACCTCTACTCCACCCTTAAGTTTCTGACCTCCCTACACCCCTCTGCCCCTTCCGCACCTACCCATCCTATCCCTGCTCCTTCTCTTCTTGCCTCTGCTTTCAGTAACAAAATCTCCTCCTTAAGAGCCTCACTGCCCTCTCACCCTCCACCTATTCTTTCCCCTCCCCCAGTCGCCTCCCCCCTCCCTGTCGCCCACTTATCCCACACATGGTCTTCCTTTTCTTTGACCACCACTGCCGAGCTCCACCATCTCATCTCCACATCCAACAAAACCTTCTGCTCCCTTGACCCTGTCCCTCCTTCCTGGTTGCTTACTCCCTCTCAATCTTTCCTTCCCTACATTCAAACCATCCTCAACAACAGTCTCTCCACTGGAACTTTCCCCTCCCCCTGGAAGCACGCTCTTATCCGCCCTCTCCTCAAGAAACCTTCCCTTGACCCTCTCGACCCTAACAACTATCGCCCAGTCTCCAACCTTCCCTTTCTGTCCAAACTTCTTGAGAAGGTTGTCTTTGCCCAGCTGTTGCATCATCTTGACTCCACTAATTTCCTTCACCCCCGCCAATCTGGTTTCTGTCCTGGGCAGTGTTGAGACTATTCTTCTTGCTTTCACCAACGCCCTGCATGTAGCCCACGACCATGGTGAAATCTCGGTGGCGGTTGCCCTTGATCTTTCTGCTGCATTTGACCTTGTAGATCACTCCCTCCTCCTCTCCCGACTACACGATGCTGGCCTTTGTAGCACTGTCTTTCGGTGGTTTCACTCCTTTCTCTCCTCTCGCTCTGGTGCAGTTCTCTCTTCTTCCCCCTCTTGCCCCTCCTCTGACTCCTTTCCCCTCCCTTGCGGGGTCCCCCAAGGCTCTGTGCTGGCTCCACTCCTCTTTAATCTCTTTCTAACCCCTCTTACTCTTCTTATTCAACAATTCGGTATTACAGCTTTTTACTACGCAGATGACATCCTTCTTCTATATCACACCTCCCCGGTTTGCCCCGACCTTGCTCCCCTCAATTCCTGCTTAGCCGCTATTTCTGATTGGATGACCAATAACTGTCTGCATCTCAATCTCTCAAAGACCACAGCCATCTGGTTCCCGCACGGTCATCAGCCCCCCTCCATCGCCCCCTCTTTCCCTGCCACTCCTATCTCTATGGTTTCCACCTTTCGGTATCTTGGGGTACTCTTCGACTCTGATCTCTCTTTCTCTGCCCATGTTTCTCATGTCTCCAAAACCTCCTTGTTCTATCTCAGGCAAATCCGTGCCGTCCGCCCCTTCCTCTCTCCCTCTGCTCTTGCTACCTTGCTGTTGGCTCTTGTTATCTCCCGTATTGACTTCGCTAATTCCATTCTCTCTGGCCTCTCTAAGCTCCAACTCTCACGTCTTCAACGAATCCAGAACACCGCTGCCCATCTCGTGTCCTCCTCCTCCCCTAGAGATCATGTCACACCCCTCCTCTACCGTCTCCATTGGCTCCCCATTTCCTTTCGTATCCAGTTTAAACTTCTCACTCTCGTTCACAAGGCTCTTCATACCTCCACACCACAATACCTGGCCGATCTCATTCACTTCCACACCCCTCAGCACACCCCCCGTTCCTTCCACCTCAACCGCCTCACTTTACCCCCCCCCCCCCTCACTTGCTCACCTTCAATCCACCCGCTCCTCAGTCTTCTTCTTCATAGGTCCGGCCCTTTGGAACTCCCTTCCCTCTACCCTCCGACTGGAACCCCATCACCCTACCTTTAAACACGCCCTAAAAACCCACCTCTTTTCCCTTGCCTTCAATCCCCCTCCCCTCTAGCCTTTACCCTTTCCCTATGCTGACCTTCCTCTTTCGTTCTTTACCTTCCTATCCTTTATTAAGTTGTAACTTTCTTTTCCTTTTCCGGCCACGTGCCTACTGTATTGAAGATTTATTTTATTGTAAACCGCTCTGTTTATCTCTGAAGGGCGGTCAATCAAGCCAATAAACATAAACATATATGGCATTGCTCCCCGCCAGAGGACATGTTCTTTCAGGACTTATTTATTTATTTAACATTTTTTTATATACCGCTTTTCAATTTATCAAAGCAGTTTACAGTGAAACAGAACAAGTCTTACAAGGAATGGTATAAGAACTATTTATATTTAACTATTTACAATGCTATAACTATATACAATATATAGATACTAAGCTAGACGACATCTTGTTATGGGGGCAGTTGTGTAGAGATTTCAATCCAGTGGTTGTGTCTTTCATATGCTATTGTAGTGTTTGTTGAAAAGGTAGGCTTTTAGATTTTTTTCTCAAGGCGAAGTCTGTAATAGGTGGTGTGGGATTGAGTTCCAGAGTGGAGGTGTATAATATTTGAATGCTCTGTGAAGCAATCTTTGTGAAGAGTTGGATGGTATGGAGGGTGTTGAGAGGGTGTTTTAATGGAACTTCCTCTTTGAATGTGTGTTTGGTACTCTTTTGATGATTTCATTTAAACATTGAGCGGACTGGTTATTTAATATCTTGTATGTCATCATTATGGCTTTATATTCTATTCTGGATCTGATGGGTAGCCAGTGGAGGTCTTTTAAGGCGGGGGTGATATGCTCATGTTTCTTTGATCCAGTAATTAATCTAGCAGCAGTATTTTGTGCCAGTTGCAGGGTGTGGGTTGTGCTGTTGGGTAGGCCATGGAGTATCATATTGCTGTAGTCTAGCTGTGGGGTGATTATTGCCTGGCAGACAGTTCTGAAGTGGTTCTGTTCTAATATGGGTCATAGGTTCTGTAAGATCTTAATTTTGTAGTAGACTTTAGAGGTGGTTTTGTTTATATGAGCTTGGAAATTGAGCCTCTGGTCCATGTGTATTCCTAGATATTTTACTTCATTCTTAATTGGAATTGGACAATTTCCAGTTAGTATGTTATTTGGTGGGATGAATGAAGTGTTTCTTGTGATTATGAGGGCTTCAGATTTTTTGTAGTTGATTGTTAAATTGCGTTGTGTTAGCCATTCGTTTGCTTCTATCTTGCATACGGAGATGGATGAGAAGTCTGGGTTCGTGGTGTCAATAGAAGAGTATATCATAACGTCGTCTGTGTATAGATGATAGTGTATGTTGTGGTTTTGTATGATCTTGCAGACTGGTTGAATGTATATGTTGAAGAGTAAGGCAGATAATGCTGAGCCTTGAGGTAGGCCTTGATGTAGAGCAAATGGTCTTGATTTGCTATTCTTTAACTTCACTTCTGTTGTTCTGTCAGTTAAATAGGAGCGAAACCAGGTCAGTGGGGTGTCATTTATTCCTATCTCTGCCAGTCTGTCCAGGAGTGAGGAGTGTAATATTGAGTCAAATGCGGAAGAAATATCAATGAAAATAAGTAAGAAGCCATGTTTGATATTTTCGATCCCTTTAAGGACTGTGTTCATCAGTGATGTGAATAGTGTTTCAACTCCGTGGGATTCTTGGAATCCGTGCTGCTGTGGGTCCAGAGAGAAGTTTGAGTCCATATGGTCCTGGAGTTGAGGCTGTACATTTTTTTTCGATTATCTTGGATAGGAGTGGTATGCTTGACATTGGATGGTATGAAGATGGTGAGCTTGGGTCAGAGGCTGTGTTTTTTATGAGAGGTTTTATTGAAGAGATTTTGAGCTGTGGTGGCATAATTCCTTGTGTGAGGGAAAGGTTTACTATTCTGCATAGCATCGGTGCTAGTTCTTGAGACGTAGCTTTTATCCAGGTGGTGGGGCAGGGGTCAAGAGGTGATTTTGTTGTATTGAGAGCTTTTAATAAGTTAGTGCAGTATTCTTCGAAGATTGACTTCATCCGAGATATGGTGGCAGGTCTTCAAATCACTGCTTCATCCAAAATGGAACTGAGGAATTGGAGAGTCTCCAGTACCCTTCAACACCCAAGGAGGCAGCAACATTACCGGTGCATCGAATCCTACAGGATCTAATGCTACATATGTGGGAGGCCCCGCTAACTATTGCACCTATAAAGAAACATCTAGATACCATGTATCAAGTTCCTCCATGCCCAGGGTTTGAAAAAACTCAACTTCCACACCGTCCTATGGTAGTGGAATCAGCAATGAGACGCATTAAGAGTTCTAAGACTTATTCGTCAGTGCCTCCTGGCAAGGATGCCAGGGCTCTTGATGACTTTGGATGCTGTTGCTTCCAAGCTTGCATACTTGCTTCTAGGATTACGTCCTATATGCTTTATATGGGCATATACCTTAAAGATGTCTCCAAAGATCTAGGAAACTTTGATCCTATCCTCCCTGATGATAAACATGACTCATACTTGCCTATGGTCAAGCAAGCTCAAAGTACCTCTAAATTCCTTACTAGAGCTGCCTTTGACACCTTTGAATCTACTAGCAGAGCAGCTGCTATCTGCGTAGGTGCTTGCCGAATCGCCTGGCTCCAAGCATCAGATTTGGAGCAGTGGGTTCAGGATAAGTTAGCCAACATTCCTTGCTCTGGTGAAAACTTTTTTGGCAAAGGCTGGAAAAAGAAGACAGGGGAACTTGAGGCAGATGATCTTACCCTCAAGCGCCTCTTTCAAAAGACTTCCAACCCTTCTAGAAAGAAGTCCATTTCTAAAAAGCCTTTCTATGTTAGAAAGAAGGAATATTATCCTTCTTACCAACCATCTACTGGTTACCAGCCTCAGCAATAGCAGCAGAGGCCTCAAGATCCTTGTCAACCTAAAAAGGCCAAGACCCCTAAACCCCAACCAGCTGCTGTACAACAGCAAGCACCTGGTTTTTTACTCTTTCCTAGCAAGCATAGCCATTCAATCTCTGCTGTGTCCCCAGTCCCTGCACATTTCAGGCCGCCTTTGTGCCTATGCCCACAGGTGGCATCTCATCACATCCAACAAATGGACTCTCAACATAGTCACAAAGGGGTTATCTCCTTCACTTCCACAGCTTACCCCCAACCACCTCTCCAAAGACTTACCCTGCAAATCCTCTGCAGGCAAGTCTTCTAGACTCAGAGGTGTCTATCCTCTTGTCTCAGAGGACTATCAAAAGAGTCCTTCCCACCCAAGAAGGCACGGGCTTCTACTCTCCCTACTTTCTTATCCCAAAGAAAATGGGAGGGTACAGGCCCATCCTAGATCTGAGAGATCTCAACAAGTTCCTCATTCAGGAAAAGTTCAAAATGATTTCTCTCTGTACCCTTCTGCCCTATCTCCAGAAGGGTGACTGGCTATGTTCTCTAGATCTCAAAGATACTTACACGCATTTTCTGATCCACCCGCATCACAGAAAATATCTGCATTTCAGGGTTCAACAGCTGCACTACCAGTATCGAGTGCTACCTTTTGGCCTAGCCTCTGCTCGCAGAGTCTTCACAAAGTGCATGTCAATCGTCGCTGCCTACTTCGCACACTGGGGATCGCCATCTTCGCCTACTTAGATGACTGGTTGATAAAGGGAGACTCCACAGAAGAGGTAAAACTATCTCTTCATCACACTATCACTGTGCTCCAAAGTCTAGGGTTTGTCCTAAACTTTTCAAAGTCACGCCTTGTTCCAGCACAACAGCTGGAATTCATCGGAGCACTTCTAGACACATGTCAGGGCCGAGCTTTCCTTCCCAAGGATCGCTCTACATGCCTCATCGAGCTGACCCTCACAATTCAAGGCCAAAGTGTCGTGACAGCTCAAGACATGCTATGCTTTCTGGGACACATGGCCTCAATGGTACACATTGTAGCATATGCCTGTCTCCACGTGAGACAAGCCCAATAGACACTTTCGTCCCAATGGTCTCAGGTGACAGGCTGGCTCTCAGACAAGATTCACATAACACCTTCTCTAGTCAACTCCCTTCAGTGGTGGTGGTCCCCAAAATCTTCTAGGAGGGTCACCTTTTCAGATGCCTCCAACCCAGTGCACCCTAACCATGGATGCTTCCAAACTGGGTTGGGGAGCACATCTGAACAACCTCACCACTCAGAGGCAATGGACAGACCATGAATCCCAGATGCAGATCAATCTCCTGAAGCTTCATGCTGTCACAAATGCGCTTCAGGTTTTTCAACTTCAACTATCGGGCAAATATGTATTAGTCCAGACAGACAACCAAGTAGCTATGTTCTAGGTGAACAATCAGGGAGGAACCAGCTCCTATCCCCTGTGTCAGGAAGCCCTTCGCCTGTGGTCCCTTGCAATCATACACCGCATCCATTTGGCAGTGTACTTCCCAGGTCATTTCAATATCTTAGCAGAGAGTCACATTCTCCATCCACACAAGTGGACCCTCAATCAGCAGACTGTTTCTGGGCTCTTCCAAATGTGGGGGACCCCAGAATATATCTGTTTGCCACTCAGGAGAATACACATCTAATGCTTTTTTGCTCCAGAGTTCTCTCCCCAATCAGTCTAGTAACTGATGATTTTCTCCTCGATTGGGGACAGGACTTGCTCTATGCATTCCCACCAACCCCTCTGATTCCCAAGACTCTGTTCAAGCTACAGGCTGACAGAGCCTCTCTGATCTTGGTGGCCCCTTACTGGCCTTGTCAGCTGTGGTTTCCTCTGCTACTTCATCTAGCATGGGCTCCACCTCTCAATTTGGGTCATGCCCCCGAACTCCTATCCCAGGATTGGGGACTTCTCCTCCATCCCAAGCCATGGGCCCTCCATCTCACGGCGTGGCTCCTGAAAGCATGACCTTTGATAACCTAAATCTTCCGCAACCGGTTAAGGATATCCTGCTTGCCTCTTGCAAGACTTTTACCAGGCAATCGTATGCCTTCAAATGGCATCTATTCACTCTTTGGTGCACCCCCAAGCAGCTGAATGCATTGCCCAGTGAAGCTTATTCTACAATACTTTCTCCACTTGTCTTCCACAGGACTCAAGATGAACTCTGTCAGAGTTCATCCAAGTGCTATTGCAGCCTATTATAAACTTTCTACTTCCTCGTACCCCCTGATACAGCGATTCATGTGGGGCCTTCTGCTTTCCAAGACCATCACCAATGGCTTGGGACCCTAATATGGTCCTAGCCCAACTTATCAAAGCTCCATTTGAGCCCCTGGCTACCATGCCTCTAAAGTTTCAATCATGGAAGGTAATCTTCCTCATTGCCCTCACCTCAGCTCATCGCATCAGTGAGCTACAAGCTTTAATGGTGGAGCCTACTTACACTCGATTCCACCATGACAAAGTGGTTTTTCGAACTCATCTGCATTTCCTTCCAAAAGTAGTTTCCACTTTTCATTTCAACCAGTCAGTAATGCTACCAGTCTTTTTTCCCCAGCCGCATGCCTCCAAGGCTGAGGCAGCATTATATACCCTGGACTGCAAGCATGCGCTTGCTTTCTACTTGCATAGAACTAAGGATTTTAGAAAATCCTCCCAATTATTTGTTTCTTTTGACCCCAGCTACTTAGGTCTTCCAGTGTCAAAACGCAACTTATCCAACTGGATTGCCAACTACATCTCACTAGCCTATGATCAGGCTAGTCTCTCTCTCGAGGGTCACGTTACCGCTCACAATGTCAGAGCCATGGCAACATCTGCCACCAGCCTCCATTCTGTCTCCATACAGATCTGCCAAGCAGCACCTGGTCCTCTGTTCATACCTTTGCAACTGACTACTGCCTGGACAGGGACTCCCGTCGGGATGCTGTCTTTGGCCAGGCTGTACTTCAACATCTATTTGGGACTTAATCTCAACTCTTACGAGTTCCATCTCTGCACTCAAATCCGCTGAGGCCAACTTGTGTCCATACCTATTTGGCTCCATTCTTCTGCATCATGGACATGTTCTGTCTGGTGCCTGGGAGCTAGTGAGTCCCATCTGTGAAGACTGCATTCCTGCTTGTTCCTGAAGATAGTTTAGTTACTCACCTGTAACAAGTGATCTCCAGGAACAACAGAAATCAGTCTTAAATTGCACTCTCCTCCCTAGGAGTTGTTGGGTAAAATTTTTTCCTCTATCTGTCAGCTACAAACACAACTGAAGAGAGCTGTGAGGAAGGCAGGAAGGCAACTGCGCAGGCGCAGTGCAGTACTCCCAAAGGTTCTCCTATTGGATGCTAGCGAGTGTTCCCACCCGCGCTCCGTTGGCACCAACAATACTCATCTATGAAAACTGATTCCTACTGTTCCCAGAGATCACCTGTTACAGGTGAGTAACTACGCTGTCCCTGCTCAGCAGAGCTTACAAGCTAGTCAAGATAGACAACACAGCAGCTGTGGACAGGATACATTTAGGGGGAATAGTAAGGAAACACAAGGGAGATTAGGCGGATCAGATCCAAAAGTGGCAACGAAGGGGCCAGTGCTCAGCGTGGATTTGCGAAGGGCCAAAGAAGAAGCCTGACGTACAGACTCAGGTAGTTTGTGCCAGGCATAGGGAGCAGCAAGGTGAAAGGAGCAAAGTCTGGAGTTGGCAGTAGAAGAGCAAGGCACAGATAGAAGCGATCTGCCAAAAGAGTAGAGTTCCCAAGGAGGGGTGTAGGGAGAGATAAGAGAGGAACGGTAGTGCAGAGCAGCAGAATGAGTGCAGTTATAGGCCAGAGGCATGAAAAGGGCATACATTTGTTGCTCAGCAATATTATTTATTTATTTATTTAAAAGGATTTCTATACCGCCTTTTCATTGAATCAAGGCGGTTTTCACAGCAAACAATCACAAATGTGTTTTGGGGGGGGGGGGTCATGCAGTGTTCCATGTGTGCGAGTGTGTTAGGGTATATTAGATTCGTGATGCATTATTTACATTATGCGCTATTATACAAGTATGCGCTATTATACAAGTGGTGGGGGCGGGGGATTGGTCGTCTGTGTAGATTTGAATCATGTAACGTCCCCATAGTGTTCAATGAAGAGTGTTGTCTTTAGTTGCTTCCAGAAATCTTTGATGTCTGTATTTAGTCGAAGTTCGTCTGGTAGCTTATTCCAAATTGTTGGTGCAGCCAGGGAAAGGGCTCGTTCTGAGGTGTCCTTCCGTACCTTGGTTATCTCCTTTGGTGTGTTGACGCGGTTGGATGTGCCCTTTCTCCTTGGTCGAGTGCTGTTGTCAGGTTGTATGAGTGTCTGTAAGCTAAGGACTGATGATTGTTGTTTAATTTTGAAAATGTTTATGATTGTCTTATATTTGATGCGTGCGGTGATTGGAAGCCAGTGTAGGTCTTTCAGGATAGGTGTGATGTGGTCTTGTCTTGAAGTGCCGGCTATTATTCGTGCTGCTGTGTTCTGTGCCAGTTGTAGTGGTCTGAGGGTCTGTTTTGGGAGGCCAAGATAGATCGGGTTGCAGAAGTCTAGGAGTGGTGTTATTAGGGCCTGGCAGACAGTGCGGAAGTGTTCTGGGGCGAGGAGGGGTTTGAGACGTCGGATTAGGCTCATCCTGTGGTATGCATTCTTGATGGTCTTGCTTATGTGAGATTGTAGATTCAGTTCGCTGTCCAGGGTTACTCCCAGGTATTTTACTTCGGTTTTTATGGGTATGCTTGTGTTCTTCATCATGATGTTAGGTGGGGAGATGAAGTCGGTGTTTCGGGTGATGATTAGTGCCTCGGTCTTGCTGTAGTTTATGGATAGGTTGTTGGTCTGGAACCAGTCATTCATTTGCATGAGACAGTATGTTATTTTGGAGTAGTCCGGGTTGTCGATAGAGATGGGTGTATAAATCATTATGTCATCGGCATAGATTGTATACTGTATGTTATTTTCTTTCATGATTTTGCATATTGGTTGAATGTAGATGTTAAATAATAGTGCAGATAGGGCGGAGCCTTGTGGTACTCCTTGCTTGACTTTTATGGGCAGAGATTTGTTGGGGCCGATCTTGACCTGTATGTATCTGTTGGTTAGGTATGATTGGAACCATTTCAGTGTGGATCCATGCAATCCAATGTCCTGTAGTCTGTCCAGTAGAGTTATGTGGTCTACTGTGTCAAATGCAGAGGAAATGTCTATGAAGATCATGAGTATCCCATTCTTACAGTTGTCAATGAGGCGGAGTATGTCGTTGAGGAGATATAGTAGGAGGGTTTCAACTCCGTGGTTGGGGAGAAAACCATGTTGGTGGATGTCAAGCGGTGCGTGGTTGTCAATATGCTCCTGTAGCTGATGTTGCACTGTCTTCTCGATTATTTTTGCTAGTAGGGGTATGCTTGATATCGGCCTGTATGCTGCTGGGTTGCTCTTCTCGAGTGTGGATTTCTTTGGGATAGGTCTTATCGTGGCGAGCTTTAATTGATTCGGCATGAATCCTTGTGTCAGTGATCTTTGCACCATGTTGTGTATGGTGTGGATGAAGTTTGACTTGGTGGCTTTGATCCATTTCACTGGGCATGGGTCTGTTGGAGCTGTGCTTGTATTGAGTGTGGTGATGATGTGCGAGAGCTGCTCTTTGGATGGTGTGTTGAATGTGTCCCATGTTTTCGGTGGTGTGCTTTTCTTTGTGGGCGTGTTGAGTCTTGGTTGTAATGATGAGTGAAATTTTTCTTGGATGTGATCTGCAAACCTTTGTGGGTCTATTTGGACTTCATTTTCAGTCCCCTGTTCCTTGGTGAGGGTTTTCACTATTTTGAAGAGTTCCCTCGGCTTGTTGTTGGATTTAAGTATGATGTTTGTGTGGTATTCGCTCTTAGTTTGATTGATGAGCTCATTGTATTGCTTTTGCTTTGTTAGGTATAGTTCCTGTGTACTCGTTGACTTGGTGTGTCTCCATCTTCGTTCTAGTTTTCTGAGTTGCCTCTTTTCAGACCGTATTCTTTTTGAGTACTATGGCTTGTGTTGTAATTTGTTGCAGCGAGCTTTCTCTTGTCTGTATTCAGTGGCTTTGGCAGCGGTATTAATGATGTTGTTCCAGTTTGTGATTTGTGTTTCTAGATCCTCTTCTTCTGGTTGTAGGTGTGGTATAGTGTCCTGAAGGAATTGATCCCTGTCGAAACTCTTGAATCTTCTTTGTGGGGGTGGGATGTCCGGGTTCACATCTTGTTTTTGTCTTTGTGTTGTTATATTTATTTTGATCATGTGGTGGTCTGACCATGGTACAGGTGTGATGGAGGGGGTCGAGATGTGTCCTCCGTTGATTAGGTGGTTGGATGTGAAGATGAGGTCGGGTGAAGATCCGAGTCTGTGAGTTGGTGAGGTAATTATTTGAGTGTATTGTAGGGAGCTCATTGCTTGTAGGAAGGCTTCTGCGTCTTTGGTGTTAGATGATTTGAGGTTGAAGTCTCCTAGTACTAGTGTAGGTTTGTGTTTCGTGCTGATTGCACATACTGCTTCAATTGTGGAGGCTAGTTCATCAGATGGAGCATTGGGTGCTCTGTAAGTGAGGCATAGGGCTATCTGCTTGTTCTCAATAGAGATAGTGTTGCATTGTTGCGTATCAGTGGCACTTTGTGATTTGAAGTTTAGTGTATTCCTTGCGATGATTAGAACCCCCCCTCCTCGCCGGTGGGTTCGTGGGCAGTTGAATGCTGAGTATGTGTTGGGTATTAATTGGTTGAGTAGTACATTGTCCGTGGGTGTGAGCCAGGTCTGTGTTATACATAGTATGTCTGGTTGTTGTTCTTCTATGTGGTCTGCAATTGTGTTGATCTTGTTTCATATGGATCTGGCATTTATGAGCTCTATTGATAATGTTATCGGGGTGTTTGTGGTACTGTGTGCTTCCTTTGAATGTCCGTGTCTGTTGTACTTGGTCTTGGTTTGAGCTTTGCGCCTGGATGCTTTGTGGGTGTTTGTGAGGATGTACTGTGTGTCTGCGTGTCCCCATTCTGTTGGTAGATGCCATAGTGTGTTTGTCTGTGTTGGCGTGTGAGTGTTGGGTGTGAATGGGGGTATGAATTGTGTGATGAGGATGCTGATGGGGAGGATTAGTAATGGGTTCATGTTCTCTGCTGTCCTGACTTTGTAGTCTGTTTGTCTGTTGGACTTACACTCGGGTCTTTTGCTGTTTTCGTTGTTCCGGCTGTCTTTTGTGTGGCTCCGGTGTGTCCTTTAGCTGTTTTCTTCTTGAGATGGTCTCCTTCCTTTTGTGCTCGCCTCTGTGCCGCGCCTAAGGGCCACGCCAAAGGGCCCTCTGGCGAGGCCCTCGGGCGCGGGCCCGCCGACGATGCGCTCCTCTTTATGCTGCTCTCCCACTGCCCCGATTGGGCAGGAGCTTCTGAGCGGGACGATTTCCCGCTCAGGCGCTTCTTTGGGGAACTGCAATGTTAGTTCCCCAAAGATTTCCCGCTCAGACGCTCCTTTGGGGAACTGCAATGTTAGTTTTGGGTTCTGGGCACTTAGTAAGGTCCATCCTTAGCAGTTTAAAGCGTGTTTATAGAGATGGCCAAGGCAGGGATCACTGGGGCCATTTTATAATGCCAAGTACCATTTGCTGCAAGTTGTGTCCTGACATAGATGTTCATAGTTACATTCTCTTATACTATATTAGGGTGCACTGGGATTACCTAGCATTTTTCAGGGCCGAAGGAGGACTGGTATATTGTCTAGGTTGCAGCAACAGTCATTTCTTATTGGTATTTATGTCTAATTTGCATCAGCAAACTACTGTCAGTGTGAAGAGCAACTTAGTAGATGCACATTTTACTGAGGAGACGTGGCATCTGCAGGTACATCCCAGAGATGGGCAGGATCCGAAACATGCAACTTTTCAGAATACGGTAGACACGGGGATGCCCAAAATGTTTACCCGTGTCCCATAATATTATGGGGACGTGTTTCTCCGTTATATTGCATGGCTCGTGCCTGCACCTGTGCATGGATCATGCACCAGATGTGTGCATGAGCTGGCTGCAAAATGCTTTTCCCATATCACGCTGGAAACTTCTAGCTCCCCAGTTTCAGACCCATGGGCACGTCTAGAACTGCGAATGCGGCACTAGCTTCAAACAGGGCCCATTTTCAATTTAGACATGTCTGCGGGATGGACGTGCATGTTATGGAATCAGGCTCCATGTTAACACACACCATGTTAATGCACATTATTAGTAAATAGGTCCCAAGGCATAAACTAAGATCTGTTGGCTGACACGATAGCACATGACAGTGATGTTAGAATAATATTTTTATTAATCTCTATTATAAACAGAGTCAACCAGACAACTATAAGCAGCAGTATAACAAACATCACATATATCAAACTCACACCATTCAAACAAAAGAAAACCAAATTACAAGACTGGGTTAAAACATTCTTAACAGCTGTGTTTAAAAAAATCACTCCCAACTTCAAAGATGATTTAGATTGTGAAGAAGGCTTGTTCTGGAGGCATGTCATGATCTTTAAAACACATTGCGGCCTATTTGCTAAACCTCATTAGCTGTTTAATGCATGGCTTACTGCATGCTAACAGTATGCGCCCATGCTAAGAGTTAATCTGGTATTTTAGCAATCAGTGCATGTAATTTCCATATTAACATATGTAGGGTGTGTACCACCACCCCACCCCCTTGCCCTAGGGCAGCACGCTGGTCCTGAAGGGGCCATGTCGCAGAACAATTTTATCCCAGGCTCTCTCCCACTCCTTCACTCAGTCAGCAAACACCAACAGGGAGCAGGTTCTCCATAGGGAGAAGGGAAATCTCTTCAAGGCCCTTGATGTATAAATTAAAGAGGCTCTTGACTCTGAATTGGGTGCTTCAAGTCTCTGTACTATAGTAAAATGTCCAGCACAAAGAGTAATATTCAGTGAAGTTATATACAACAGTTACACAGACTTTGGTAACATGGGTAGTGTCCCTTTGAAATATTTGTGTCTGTGATTCCAGTTTAAATATTTATCAGTTCTGCTGCTGGCAGATGCATCCTGAATTAGGGCTCCTATGCTTAGGGCCCGATTCTGAGATGTGGGTTGCAGGGTTGCACGTCCCTGCAGGACATGCAGCCCCGCAAGCCATCCGGGCCTGATTCCCGCTCTGGCTCTCCCCATACGTCCTGAGCAGCAGGACAAGGAGAGCCGGTGGGGAGTGGGAGGGGGCGGGCCAGCCTGGCAGGACGTATAGGGCCAGTTCAGATCATGGCCCTGTATGTCCTGCCATGTCAAAGGGGACGTGCTGCTTATTCCACCTCGAAGGTGGAATATGCAACACCGACCCAGCGATTGGGCCCAGGAATCCCCCAGCCAGGGCCTGGTGTGGGGGAGTCACCGCTGCCCAATCCAGGCCCCGGCAGGCCAGCCGTGGGTCAGGTGGTGGGGAAGAGGAGGGCCTACGCTGTGAAAGTCTGGGGCGCCTGCTGGAAGGACATCCTCGCAAGCGGCAGGGGCATGCTGGGCCATCCCCAGGCCTGATTCTGTGCACCATAGGAACAAAACATCTAGAATTGGGTCCTAACGGGCCTGTCTTGCTTGGGGCCGTCCGGACAACCTGGACATGCCCCTTCGTGAATCAGGCTCCACATGTCCTTACTTCCTCTTCACTGGGATCCTATTCCTTTGATCCTTTCTGTATCTTGTAGGCAGTCACACACTGTATCTCATTCTAGTAGGCAACTCTTCTCCAGTACGGCAAACTCCTCTTTTAGGCTCAGAGAAGCAAGCCATCTCCTCTCTGACTTCTTGGTCAGGCTTGGATAGCAAGCCAGATCCTTCTAGCTCTCTCCACACTCTGGCAGAAGGTTGGGTAAAACCTATGATAGGCTCTCTAATCTTCTCAAGCAGACACATCAAGAATAAAGGGCTGATTCCACACAGCACATAGAATAAAAGACAAGGATCTGAGTTGAGCATTGTACACACACACCAAACTGAAACCAGGCATAAGCCACAAACCAAAAGCAACAACCACAAGGAAACCACAACTGATATCCTATGCACTGAGGTTATATAGAGAGCAGGTAGAACCAAAACAGCTATCTCAAGAGGGGGATGTTACAGCAGGATGGCATGCACGTACTGCTAAGGCTAGTAATGGAATGGTCCTGCAAACAAAGCACATGGGATTGGTAAGGATCCTGAAGGGATTCCTTATAGTTAATTTTATAACATATGTAGAGCGCAAGAAATTGCCTATTTTGGCCTAATTTTATAAATACTCATAGGCAACTACTGTATGTGTCTTTATAAAACACTAGTGCAATTCCAGCAGTAATCACAGCTAAATTGAGGTTGTGGACTTTACCACTACTCATGAGCAAGTGTAAATGGCCACGCATAGAGTACACAAATACATGGGTAGATAGCATATTTTATAATCAACAAGCAAACTTTATGATTTTAACCGTACTCTGCCAAGACCATGCCCCCCATAACACTTACAGTAAAATCACGCACATTCATGCCACCATGCATACTTTACGCCTGCGGTAATTTAATAAGAGCCATTTTATGTGTATTATGTTATGCACAAAGTTTTTGTCTAAACCATAGACTTGGTTACTTAAATAGGTTTTAGAGTTTGGTTGCTATGAGGGAACGGTCTGTTGGTTATTTATATATTTTCTCTCAAGCTCTTTGAAATCGTAACTCTTATTGTGTCTGTTTCCAAGTTTATCTCACTGTTTTGTCTGTTTTGCTGACATGTGGCCATATTGCTATTGTTAAGCTGCTACTACCATGTTAAGTTGTCTATGACAAATGATACCTGTTGTATGTTGCTTTCTGAAACTTTCTTCATAAATCGGAATGAATAAAAATGTCTTTATAAAATGACCCCATAATGTGGGAAGAGGGCGGGGAATGGGCAGAGATTGTGTGGAGGTAGTTACCACAGTTAATGCAGATAGTTCAGCACAGCAATGCCATCTTAAGAGGTGTAGCTAACTATATCCTGTTATCTTTTATTCAGTTAACATGCATGAAAACATTTTTATCTGCATTAATTGAATGCTGAGAACAACAGCTAAAAAGAAAAGCACCAAGGAATAAATTGCACTTTGAAATTAAGGATTCAATCAAATGTGTTTCTCTTTCATAAAGGTCCAATTCCAAAACCAGATGCCAAATATCATCAAAAGAAAGTTACAGTTGGGTTTACTTCTCTCATTAGTCCCAACATGGCACAATGTTTTTCCTGAACACCGGCTTTTTCAAGAAAACCTTTAAGCAGAGAACTCCACCAGATTATGCTGATATTGCTGAATATCAGCTTTTATCAAAAACATATTAAAAAAAGACATGCTAACCCATAAACCCCACTAGCTTACAAAACATTTACAGGTCAATATTCAGACTCTGTAGTGAATTTTCCTTTGTAAATGTTAGCCACAGCGTTTGAAAATATATGTACATTAAGTGCTACTATCTGGATAGGCGGTAGCACTGAATATATGTAGAATGTGCTTGCTGCTAGTAGAGATTGGAAACCCTATTCATGCTCTGGATGTATGAAAACAGACATAGAGACATCCAAAGTACAGAGATGTCTCCAGAGCCATTTTAATGCCATATCCCCAGTGTGAGGACATCCAAGTTTGAACGGGGGCATGGTGGAAGCGTGGCTGGGGTGGTCCCAGGACCTGGATGTCACTGCCTGATCTCAGAAACATCTTGGACTTCTGGAGTCACATCTAAGTTCAGATCTGCTCCAGGCATGAATAAGCATCAGGAAAGTGCTGGTTTTGGCTGAAATACATCTAGAAGGTGCAGAGAAGATAGCACTTCATCATCCCCAGCACTCTTCACGATCACAATGATAGCAGCAGTGGGATTTGAACCCTGGTTTCCCTGGACCTAGCCCACTACTCTAATCATTAGGCTATTCCTAGACATCCAGGTTCTGAACTACTTTTCTGGGGATATCTATGTAGATGTCCCCGCATATATCCATATCGAGCATGTCCACATTTGTGAAATCGTGTCTGCGCCTGCTTTTTATTCAGACATTCTGGCTTACATGTCCCAGATTGCACTTGGACATCCTTTCTAAAATACTCCTCCACAAGGGCAATATTCACCACTATAGGGGTGATTTAATTAATTTTTTTCATGTGTAAAACCCTGTTTTATGCGCTTAAAAGGATTTTTATAAAATTGCCCCAGGGATTATGCACATACAAGTACACACAGTGAAAAGAAGATATGAACTTTTGTGCAGCCTGGGTGTAGGTGTGCTCTGGGGCAGAGTTTGGGCAAAACACAGGCAGAGCTGCAATTCACACAGTTATTTTATAAAATACCCACATAGGCGTACACTTTATGTGCATGTACACCTGCTCCCGAGCAGGCATAAAAATCTGCAGCTTCAATGTAGCTGCAATTTCTGCTGGTTTACCCCTAGTATTTTATAAAAGCACATAGGTTCCTATGTGTCTTTGTAAAATAGGCTAAAAATAGGTGCCTTTTTGACCTCCAGTCCTAGGCAACCTGTTATAAAATTATCCTCTGTACGTATTGTTAAGCAGCTTAGGTTAGGGTTGCTTTTAAACAGGCACTTAATCACTTAAGTATATGGATAATGGCTGAATATTGCCACTATACATATAATAGGCCTGGCACTAACCAGATAGTGTCAGGATATTAGGAGGAATTTTCAGTGACACTATAGGGATAGTGCTGCTGAAAATCCATGGATAGAGGACTTATATGTTTAGCAGCGGCCACTAAACATATAAGTGTCTTGGAAAGTTAACCCAGTAGAAAACCATAAATTAACATCTTCAGAAAACCCCTTATTGAGGAATGCCAACAAAGTGATCACAGCATAAATGTAATGCTCCCTAAATTCATTCATTCATACCAGTCACTAATTCATTTAAACTGAACTTTCATCCTGTCAAAACAAAGTAACTAAAATACATATGAAGCAGCATTTTAGAAAGGGCGTCCAAGTGCAGTCTGGGATGTTCAGGGCAAAATGTGCAGAAAAACGCTGGGGACATCTATGTTTCAGCCTAATCCTCCAGGACCAAGCAGGAAGTCAGTCCTCACATATGGGTGACGTCGGCGCCAACAGAGCCCTCGCGGAGCAATTTTCCCCAGCTTTCAAAGAAAGCCTTTGGGAATTGCAGCGCGCATGTGCGGTCCTCTTCCCGCCCAAGGGTGCCATCTTGCTCAGTCTTCTTTTTTCCGCGGAGCCCTACAGACGTTGTTTGTAATTCCCCGCTAGAAAAGTTGATTTTATTTGTCTTTTTTCTCGCGGTTCTTTTCCCGCCCGGACCTGCGACGCCGGTTGCGAGTCCGTTCTTTATTTTTCGGTTTTTTGTCCTTCGTGACAGATTTCGCACCTTTTTTTCTTTTTCACTGGCAGCCCTGTCTTTTGTCCTCGCAGGGGCCCTTTTTCCCCCGATGGCTGCCAGCGGGTTTAAGAAGTGTGATCGGTGTAAGAAGCTCATGTCTCTTACCGACACACACGACTACTGCCTCCGCTGCCTCGGACCCGATCATGACCCGATGATCTGTGGTCCGTGTGGCAAAATGTCCTCAAAAGCGTTGAGGAGTCGGCAGCATCAGCGGGAACGTATCTTCTCTGACTCCGGCCGGGCTCGGACCTCGTCAGAGGCTTCGACATCTCGGGACTCTGGTCCTGAGCATTGTCGAAGTTCCTCTGAACGGGGGTCTCCTACCTTGGAACATCATCGGGAGAAGAAACCCACGAGGGCGGGGTCGGTGGACGCTCCTGGTTCCTCGAGGGCCAGGTCGCATAGCCCCGATTCCCGTCCCGGGTCCTCGGAGATGGAGAGGCCTTCTAAACATCCTCGTCTCGATGGACTCGCCCGCTCACGTGAGTACTGTTGTCCTCGTGGACTCGCCTCCGAAGGGCCCAATGCCGTCGGGGCCCGAGTCAGGGGCTGCTGGGTCTCCAGAGCTCGGACTCAGGTTGACGGCCTTGGAGAGCAGTCTGACTGCCTTCATGGACCAGCAGCGGGCATTGATCGCTGGCCTCGCCGGTGCTTCTGCCCTGACCACCGGGACGTCGATCTCCAAATCGACCCCGGAGACCGAGCCGATCCTCGAGTCCATGAGGGCTCGAGTCGATCCTCGGTCGCGGTCTCCTTCGGCCTCCCGTTCGGGACCGAGGTCGTCGACTCCTCCTCCGAGGAGTCAGCCTGGGAATCCGAGGACGAAGAGTCACCAGGTTCTTTTCGGACTCGGTGTGTCCCATCGGACTCCCCCGAGTCCGAACCTCGGAGACGGTCCCCCCCGGAGGATACCCGGTTCTCGGACTTCATGCGGGATATGGCCAAAGCCTTGGCCTTCCCCGCGGATCCTGAGGAGGAGCCTCGAGTCGAAGAGCTCGATGCCCTCCAATATGACTCTCCCCCAAAGGAGGTCTTTATTGTACCGGTTCCTCCGATGCTGGAACGACTTCTCTTCCGCATGTGGGAGAGCCCGGCGTCGTCACCGGTGTTAAGCAAGCGGATCGATTCCATTTATTGAGTCCGCAAGAGCCCCGGGTTCCAAAAGGCACAACTACCGCACCATTCCATGGTGGTGGAATCGGCCATGCATAGACTTAAGAGTCAGAAAATGCACTCCTCGGTGCCTCCCGGTCGGGAGGCTCGAAGCCTGGATGCCCTCGGTAGGAAGTGTTTCCAGGGCTCTATGCTTGCTTGTCGAGTCCAGACCTACCAGCTCTATATGGGCATGTATCTCCGAGACCTGGCTAAAGAAATAGCCGGGTTCTCTGCTGGTCTCTCCGAGGAACCTTTGCAGAGGTTCCAAGCCTTGTCAACTGGTATTCGGGAGTGCTCAAAGTTTATCTCTCGAGCAGCCTACGATGGCTTTGAAGCATCGGCTCGAGTAGCCGCAGCCGGCATCGGTGGCCGCCGACAGGCTTGGCTTCAGTTGTCCGACCTCGAACCATGGGTGCAGGACAAGTTGGTCGATGTCCCCTGCAGAGGTGAAAACCTCTTTGGCAAGCCCATGGATGAGAAGGCTGCACAGATCGAGACCAGGACTCGTCTCTCAAGGAAGACCTCTGCCCCTTCTCAGAAGAAGAAGGGCTCGGGGAAAAAGCCCTTTTACCCGAGGAAGGCGGCTGCCTATCACCACTACCCTCATTATCAGGCCTCGGCAGCTCCCCAGCAGGGTAAGCAAGCCAAGGGACGGAGTAATGGATCACGTAGGCAGCAAGCCCCCAAGCCTGCACCACCGGCCCCTGCTCAGCAGGGTGGGGGTTTTTGACTTCATCAGCATAGCCTCTCCCCCTCAGCTGGTTTCTCTCAGCACGGGAGGCCGGCTGGTCCACTTTGCCCACAGGTGGACCAACATCACTACAGATACCTGGGTACTTCACATAGTCCAAGAGGGCTATCTTCTGCACTTCCACCAGGTACTTCCCTCCTACTTTCCGGGGGAGCCTCTCGGACTCCCTCTGCACAGGGACTTACTCCTTCAGGAGTTAGCAAGTCTTCTTCAGGAACAGGCTGTGGAACCGGTGCCCCACCACCTGAGAGGTCAAGGCTTTTACTCCAGGTACTTTCTGATACCAAAACGAACGGGAGGCCTCAGACCCATCCTGGACTTACGGAACCTCAACAAGTTTTTCGCAAAGGAAAAGTTCAAGATGCTTACCCTTGGAATCCTGCTGCCCTACCTCCAGCAGGGAGACTGGCTATGCTCCTTGGATCTAAAGGATGCCTACACTCACATCCTCATCCACCCCAGCCACAGACAATATCTCAGGTTTGTTGTGGGGGGCAATCATTACCAGTACAGAGTACTACCCTTTGGCCTATCCTCCGCACCAAGGGTGTTCACCAAATGTCTAGCAGTGGTGGCAGCTTATCTAAAACTTCAAGGCCTCTTTGTATTTCCATATCTGGACGACTGGCTCATCAGAGCACAGTCTTCCCAAGAGGCCACTCACGCCACGCACCGCACTGTGGCTCTGCTCCAGCACTTGGGCTTTGTCATAAACTTCGCAAAGTCCACTTTGCTCCCCTCTCAGGATCTCGAGTTCATCGGCGCAAGATTAAACACGCTTCAGGCGCGTGCCTTTCTGCCTCTCGACAGGGCAAACAGGCTTATGGATCTTGCCAGCCACTTTCACAGCAATTCCCTGGTCTCTGCCAGGCAATTTCTGAGACTGCTCGGCCATATGGCTTCCACAGTCCATGTGACCCCCAATGCCCACCTGAACATGCGGCCTGCTCAATGGTGCCTTCGCACACAATGGCATCAGGCCACTGGGAGCCTAGCGGACTCCGTACAGATCTCCGACCCGCTGGTCTCTTCTCTTCAATGGTGGCTTCATCTGCCAAACCTAGTGCTCGGAATGGCTTTTCAGTCTCCTCTGCCTTCTCAGGTCCTGACGACCGATGCTTCTCTCCTGGGTTGGGGAGCACATTGCCAAGGGACATGTACTCAAGGCCTCTGGACTCCTTGGGAGTCTGCCCAGCAGATCAACTTCCTGGAACTCAGAGCTATCCGCCTAGCTCTGAGGGCCTTCTCCCACCTCACTTCTCACCAGTCTGTGCTGGTCCAGACGGACAATCAAGTTGCGATGTTCTACGTGAACAAACAAGGGGGCACAGGCTCCTTCCCTCTCTGTCGGGAAGCACAAAAGCTGTGCTCTTGGGCCATCAGCCGCCGCATCTTCCTCAAAGCTGTTTATCTCCCGGGTCAAGAAAATTGCCTGGCAGACAAACTGAGCAGAATCCTCCAGCCGCACGAGTGGAGATTGGATCCGTTGGTGCTTCAGCGGATCTTTCTCAAATGGGGCCTACCCACAATGGATCTCTTTGCCAGTCCTCTCAACCGGCAACTTCCCCAATTCTGCTCTCGACAACCGCATCCTCACAGAGTAGCGGCGGATGCTTTTCTTCTCTCCTGGTCCACAGGCCTTCTGTATGCCTTTCCTCCCATGCCACTGGTGTCTCGGACGCTCTTCAAGGTTCTCCGGGACAAAGCCTCAATGATCCTCGTGGCTCCTCGGTGGCCAAGGCAACCTTGGTTCCCGCTTCTAATGCAGCTGGCGGTGGACACTCCTCTTCCTCTGGGGTTTCAGCCCGATCTCCTGACCCAGGATCACGGGACTCTCCTACACCCCAACCTCCGGTCCCTTCATCTGATGGCCTGGCTGCTGAAAGGGTAGTCCTAGCTCCCCTCCTGCTGCCTCCAGATGTGGAGGAAGTCATCTTGGCCTCCAGGCGACCCTCCACCCGGAAGTCCTACGCTCTGAAGTGGCGTCGGTTCTCCGTCTGGTGTGCTCAGCAGTCTCATGATCCCTTCTCCTGTTCGATATCAGTGGTCTTGCAATACTTGCTTTGCCTCTCCGAACTTGGACTTAAGTCCAACTCAGTCAGGGTCCACCTCAGTGCTCTTTCTGCGCATCACATGCCGGTGGATGGCAGGCCTCTTTCCAGCCACCCTCTAGTGGCTCGTTTCCTCAGAGGCCTCCTTCTCCTTAAACCACCTTTGCGCCCACCAGCCCCTGACTGGGATCTGAATGTGGTTTTACAGCAGATTACCTGTCCGCCTTTTGAACCTATGGCTACCTGTCATCTTCGTTTTCTTTCTTGGAAAACCTTATTCTTGGTAGCCCTCACTTCTGCTAGACGCGTTAGTGAGCTACAGGCCCTAGTCTCTGATCCTCCTTACACTCGGTTCTACAAGAATAGGGTAGTCCTACGGACTCACCCTAAGTTTCTTCCTAAAGTGGTTTCCCCTTTTCACATCAACCAGGAGGTGGTACTTCTGACCTTCTTTCCCAGGCCACACTCCAGCCGAGCTGAAATGGTCCTGCATACCCTGGACTGTAGAAGGGCGTTAACCTTCTACCTTGACCGTACGCGGGAGCACCGAAGGGCTGTTCAGCTCTTCCTGTCTTATGACCCCAATAAGTTGGGGCTCCCTGTCTCCAAGCGTACTCTGTCCATCTGGATTGCTGACTGTATCGCTTGGGCTTATGAGGCAGCCGACCTCTCGTTGGAAAGTCGAGTCAAGGCTCATCGTGTTAGGGCGAAGGCTGCGTCAGTGGCTTACCTCCACTCTGTTCCATTGGCAGACATCTGCCGGGCCGCTACTTGGTCTTCAAGCCAGACTTTCGCAGCCCATTACTGCCTGGAGAGGGAGTCCCGCAGGGACAGTGCTTTCAGACAGGCAATCCTCCGTAATCTCTTTGAGGTATAGGCAACTCCTGCCCTCCGTCCCAGATGTTGGGCTACCGGTTGGGGGCATACTCAGAGAAGATTCCTTCCTTCTGTGCTACTGAGCTTGAGGGAGCTCCTTTTTTGTGCTAAGGGTCTCCGGTAGCCTTAAGCTTGGGAGTCCCATATGTGAGGACTGACTTCCTGCTTGGTCCTGGAGAAAGAGTAGTTACTCACCTGTAACAGGTGTTCTCCAGGAGCAGCAGGAATCAGTCCTTACAACCCTCCCTCCTCCCCTTGGAGTTGCAGTTCTATGATTTCGTTTTTGCTAATTTTTGCTGTCTTTTAGCTATGTCATCAGACTGAGCAAGATGGCACCCTTGGGCGGGAAGAGGACCGCGCATGCGCGCTGCAATTCCCAAAGGCTTTCTTTGAAAGCTGGGGAAAATTGCTCCACGAGGGCTCCGTCGGCGCCGACGTCACCCATATGTGAGGACTGATTCCTGCTGCTCCTGGAGAACACCTGTTACAGGTGAGTAACTACTCTTTATGGAAACATAGACATCCCTAACGTGGACACCTGCACCAGCATCAACATAGACGTCCCCACTCCAAAACCTAGGGTGAGACGTCTGTCACATACAACTTTGCATATGGTAACATCCATTAGTGTGACAAAATGAAAACATGAATCCTCATTCCCTGTGTGTTTGTTGTCAACATAGCAAATATAGGGAATAAAAGTTTACCTCCTTCTCTACAACCTTTGGATGTTTGGCTGGCAAAATGAGCACTTTTTGAATGCCTATTTGTCCCTAGAGTACATATAAACCTTTGACCCTGCCCAGGACGTGCAAGGCATTTCTGAAATCGGGCTAGGACATCCATGTTCTTGTGAATGCTCCAAACACACATCCACCATGCCCCCTTCACTGCTTGGACATCCTTGCACTGGGAACATCTCTAGAGATGGCTTCTAAAATGCCTCTGGAGATATCTCTGTAGTTTGAACATCTGCGTGCCCATTTGCAGATGTCCAAAGCATGAATAGCTCTTTTAAATAACCCCCTTGGCAATCATGAAGAGAGACACCCAAAATCTTTCTCAGGCATCACATTTGAAAGACTTCAAGTTTGTTTGTCAGATTTGAGCAGAGTCTATGTTTACGGTCTGTATAGGAGAATTGGCAGAATCAGCATTTGGAAGAAGCTAATTTTAGTCTTGGTGGAGATATTAGCCTTTTTCCAGAGGCACCATTTGAGTGAGGTGAATGCTACTGTTGCCTGGCCAATCCTGCTGAGGACTTCAGTGGTGGATGCCATCTTCATCTCCTGCACCAGCAATCCCAGGTATTTGAATTCTTGGACCTGCTCAATTTGAATTCCATCAAGGTGAACAATGGCCATCCATAGTCATAACTTCGGTCTTGTCCACATTGATTCTTAGGCCATAAGATTGGGTGATGCGGGCGATATGGAAAAGGATGTCGGTGGCCTCTGCATCCATGTCAGCAAATATAGCACTGTCTTCTACAAACATCAAGTCGGTCAGGATGTTGTTCACACTGTACTGGACCCTGCATCTGTCCTTGAATGTTTTCCTCATTATTTTAATTTAATTTAATTAATTTAATTAGCGAGTTTTTATATACCGCACCTTCCATTGATCAGTTGCGGTTTACATGGAACAACAGTAAACAGGCAAAGCTGCTTTTACAGATAACATTGTGAAACTACAAAGAAATTCAATTTTACAATTAACAGTTTGTTAACTATATACAAAGAACCAAATATTAACTATGTACAGGTATGTATGTTTTTGAGATCGTCGGTTTGGGGTTTTCTCATTTATTCCAGTTCAAAGCTGGGATATGTCAGCTGGTGAAGCTATCCTTTTTCCTGTTGAATAGGTGAGTTTGACAAAGATCCGTAGTATGTTGAGAATAAGTGAGTTTTGAGTTTTTTCCTGAACTCCATGATTTGAGGTAAGGATCTTAATTCCGATGGAGTGTTGTTCCAAATTATAGGGGCAGCATGAGAGAATGCTTTCTTGTTTGTTGATTTTTTGGCCTTTATAAATTCCTTTGGTGTTATAAGTTTGTTTAGTTGGTCTCGCCTTTGGAGATTATGATTGGGTTCTTTGTTAATAAGGTTGTTTAGAGTAAGAGGTGCTGTGTTGTTCAAGACTTTGTAAGTAGTTAAAAGAGTTTTATAATGTATCCGGCATTGAATCGGGAGCCAGTGTAGATTCTCTAAAATAGGTGTTATATGTTGGAATGGTGGGGCATTCATGATAGTCCTTGCTGCTGCATTTTGTGCTAGTTGGAGTTTTTTTAGATTTTGTTTTGTTATGCCTAGTAGGGTTAAGTTCGCAAAATCGAAATGGGGAGTTATTATAGCTTGTATTATACGTTGAAAATCCTGTAGATGCATTAGGGGGCGGAGTTTTAAGACTTTTAGTTTAAAATAAACTTTTTTTGTTATATTTCTTATATGTGTGTCCATACATAGAAACATAGAAACATGATGACAGAAAAAGACCACAAGGCCCATCTAGTCTGTCCTTCCATAACAACTACAACAGTCCACTTTTTACCTTTAGAGATCCTCTGTGTTGGTCCCATGCTTTTTTGAATTCAGTTACTGTCCTCATCTCTACCACCTCCACTGGGAGACTATTCCACGGATCCACTACTCTTTCCGTAAAGAAATATTTCTGCATATCACTCCTGAATCTATCTCCCTTCACCCTCATCCCATGTCCCCTCGTCGCAGAACTTGCTTTCAATTGAAAGAGGCTCTCTCCCTGAACATTTATGCCACGGAGGTATTTAAACATCTCAATCATATCACCTCTATCCCGCCTTTCCTCTAAGGTGTACATATTAAGATCCTTAAGTCTGTCCTCATATGCTTTATAATGAAGACTACTAATCATCTTAGTAGCAACCCTCTGCACCGACTCCATCCTGTTCACATCCTTTTGAAGGTGCGGTCTCCAGAATTGCACACCATACTCCAAATGAGGTCGCACCAAAGACTTATACAGAGGCATTATCACCTCCTTTTTCTGCTAGCCATTCCTCTCCGTATGCACCCAAGCATCCTTCTAGCTTTTGCCGTCGCCTTTTCTACCTGTTTAGCTACTTTAAGATCATCGGACACAACTACGCCTAGGTCCCGCTCTTCTTTAGTGGACAAAAGTACTTCACCTCCTATGCTGTATTGCTCCCTTGGATTGCTGCAGCCCAAATGCATGACCTTACATTTTTTTAACATTAAATCCCAGCTGCCAAATTCTAGACCATTCTTCAAGCTTAGCTAGATCCCTCCTCATGTTATCTACACCTTCCTGGGTGTCTACTTTATTGCAGATTTTGGTATCATCCGCAAAGAGGCAAACCTTACCCGACAGCCCTTCCGCTATATCACTAACATACTGAGGTGTTTGTCTAGTATTACTCCTAGGTAGCGTATTTCAGTTTTTATATTGATATCATTATTTTGCAGTGTGATGTGTGATGGGGGAATGAATGTTGTGTTTTTAGTTACTATTAGGGCTTCGGTTTTTGCAGGGTTAATGAATAAGTTGTTTTCATTTAGCCAATTGTTTATTTCATTGAGGCAGGTATTAATAAGTAGTGTAGGAATATTAGGCATTGTGAATGGGACATACATCATTATGTCGTCCGCGTAAAGGTGATAGTGCACATTGAATTTTTTAAATATTTGACAGATGTGTTTTAAGTAAATATAAAATAGTAGCGCTGACAGTGCAGAGCCCTGGGGGAGGCCTAGTTCCTGATTGTAAGTTTTTGAGGTGAGGTTGCCAATTCGTACCGTTTGAGTTCGGTCACTTAGGTATGATGAAAACCAGTTAAGAACCGTGGATTTTATACCTATTTGCCTTAGTTTATTAATCATTGTTGAGTGGTGAACACTGTCAAAGGCGGCAGAGATATCAATGAATATGAGTAGGAATGCCTGATTATTGCTTCAATCACAACATTGAAAAGCAGGGGTGAGACGACATCTCCCTGGTGGACTCCAGTTTGGATAGGAAATTCCTTGGATGGCTCATTTTGGATCCGCACACTGCTTGTTGAGCCACTGTATGATGCTCGGAGAAGTTGGATGATCTTCAGTGCCACATGTTCATTCTCTAGTGCCCTCCAGAGGGCAGGCCAGTGAACACAGTCAAATGCGGATTTGAAGTCAATGAAGACAATAATGGTTCACTTTCCACACCTGATCCTTTCCTCCACTAGTTGACGAATGGTGAATATTTGATCGGTGCAGCCCCGAAATGGCCTAAATTCTGCTTGCTGTTCTCGGCTGATCTGTTCATGATGTTCCTGCAGCCTTGATTATATTATCTTCATGAACACCTTGCCAAAGACTGAAAGGAGACTGATGCCACGGTAGTTCTTACATTACCGGCTATCGTCTTTCTTTAGGACTGGCACAATGATGGCTTTTTTCCATGCTTGCTGATGGAACTCATTCCATGCACCAGATGAGTGTTAGAAGGATGTGAAGCCATTGCAGCAGGATGTCTTCCACAACTTTGATCATTTCGGCAATGACTTCATCCACTTCGGGCATCTTTCCGTTCTTCAGTGATGTTACTGTACACTTCACTTCATCGACTATTGGTTCACCGTTGAGGAATGAATTCTCCAGCAGATCAATGGGTGGTGGCTCTGGTGGTGGTCCCTAAGGCAGATCATGGTTATATAGCTGTTGGAAGAATTCTTTCCACCATTGAAGGCGTTCACCGGGGGAGCTCACGAAGGTGCTGTCTGCTTTCTTGATGTTGTCATTGGTCGATTTGATTTTGCCACCCAGTCTCCTAAGCGTCTGATACAGAGTCTGGTATTTGTGTCTGGATGCTGCTTCTTCCAGTTTGGCTGCGACACTGTTCCAGTAGGCTTCTCATTCCGCCTTCATCTTCTGTCTGACCTCTTTATTCAGTCACCGATACGGCTCAAAGTCAAAGCGTTTGATTCGTTTCCGTTTATCTACCAGATCTAGGTACTCATCCAAAATCCATGGCTGTGTCCAATGACAGATGGGTGGGCACAGAGGGGTGGTGCATTCAAGAATGGACTCCAATATATGCTTTTCTTCTGCATCAACATCATCCGATGGTTCAAGTGCTACAAATTTTTTGGATAGGGTGATTTGGAATTCTTGTCTGAGTGCTGGATCCCTCAGACAAGCCCAGTTCAGTTTGGCTGGTGGAGGTGCCTTGTGCTTTGCCCATTGTAATCGCAGCTGTACCTTGGCAAGGATGAGGTAGTAGTTGGATCCACAATTGGGCCTCCTCATTCCATGTACATCTTTGAGTGATGATTGGAATCAAGAACTGATCAATATGTAGTCCTGGATAGCTGAGTCTTCGCTAGCTAGGTTGCACCATGTAAGCTAGTGTTTGTGAGGGTGCTGAAAGTGACTGTTTCCCACTACCAGGTTGTTTGACGCAGCAAAGGACAGCAGGCACAGTCCATTGTCATTGATCATGCCATGGCCAAAACTACCCAGCGTTTCTTCTCATCTGGTCCTGTCTGCACCAGTATGAGCATTGAAATCTCCCGCCAGAATGATGAACTCTGTCTGTGTGTTGAAGCTGGTTGTGTGTTGAAGCTGGTTGTAGAAGTCATTCTTAGCTGCATTCAGGCTGGTCTCGGTTAGAGCATAGATGAACAGAATATGGGTCTTAACTGTGCTGTCAATGGTAAGAACTGCCAGACGATCTGATATTGGTTGGAAGGCAATTACACTTCTGGCAGCCCATCTGTCCACCATAAAGTCAATGCCAACTTCTCGTTTTCCGCCACTGGAGTAGAATAGCATCATTGTTTCATCAATTGTTGGCAGTTGGATGGTCAGTGTTCCAGATCCAATGAGACATAATTTGGATATTGTGACGATCAAGATTTTGAACTTCAACAATTCCATGGTGATGATTTCCTTTTCTCTGACATGGTGTCCTGTTTGCACATTCCACGCAGCGATGCAGATTTCCTGTTTTGGTGTCATAAATTTGATTCTTTGACCAGTAGATCTCACCAGCACCCTGTGTTCCCAGTGCTGGCACATCAGTTGCCTTGGGTGTGGTTGCATAAGTGAATGAGTTTATTCGAATTTCCATACAGTTTCTTTCCTAATTTCCCTGGTTTCCCAGTTCTGGCCATTGCAGCAGGGTGACCACCCTCCTCCTTTGCAGCCAGGCTTGGGACCATCCTTGGCGGAGAATTAGAATGTAGGGTTAGTACCAGGCATTTCAGCCTTGGTCCACGCTTAAGGGCTATGCCAAAGGGCCCTCTGGTGAGGCCCTCAGGTGAGGGCCCACCAGGTGCGGTTGTGCCCCATTATGTTGACATTTAAAAAGAGCTCTGCTCTGGTGTTGATTGGCTGCCTCCGTTCAGCTCACACAGCTGATTCTTGCCTGCTTTCAATTTCAATTCTGAGCCCCACTATGTTGACATTTAAAGAGAGTTTTGGTGTTGATTGGCTGCCTCCATTCAGCTCACATAGTTGATTCTTGTCTTCTTACAATTACATTTACATTTACAATTATTGCTTACACTGTACATTTAACAGCTAGCTCAACATTTGAAATAATGCCACAACAAATGACAAAAGAAATCCCATTCTGCCTCTTCACGGAGACAATGTACAGTAGGGTACTGTATTTAAAGATGGGTCACTCTATGCACTAATGGGTGGAGTTACTCCATACTGATTTGGACCATAGTCCCTGGGAAAATTGTAGTGGTGCCTCCTGCTGGCTACAGATAATCCCTCCACCAGGAATCCTAAGAATGGGGCAGCTCAGCCAAGGCCAATAATATTGTATAGGAGTTTATTTCAAATGGAGACCAGCGTTTTAAGTGCAATCCTAAATTGGCTGTCTCTTTAAATGGTCTCCAGCAGGGGCGGCCCAAGGTGGGTGCGGGGCCATGTGCGGAGACTCGGTGCAGGGCCTCATTTGCATAAGGGACCTCATTTGCATAAATATTTGCATAATGTTACCTTACACTAACTTTTAGTAAACATGCCTCTTAATGAGTGTATGGATAAAGAAAGACTAAAAGATTTCTACATTACTATAATCCAGTGCCAACTGCCAGGCACATTAGGAACTACTACAAACACTGCCCATTTAGAACCCATAGCAAACCTGCTGTATCATAACAGCACTACCAGGCAGGGCCGGCCCGTCCATTGAGCGAGAATGTTTTTTGCACAGGGCCCCGCGTTTCAGGGGGCCCCGCGCAAAAAACATTCTGATCCTACTAAAGTAAAATTAAAAAACAAAACAAAACTGTCTTCTCCGCTGCCGGGGCCGCCGCGGCAGAATCGAGTGTGCCGCGGGGCCCCCCCTGCCCAGCACAGCCTGCCCTCCCCCTCTATCCGTTCTCTCGTTCAGCTCACAGTCACCCCGCGCCGGCTTTCAGAGCGCGAGGGAAGAGTTTCTCCCTCGCTGCTCTGTTGAGCCCGCGGGGGCTGATGGGAAGTTCCCATCAGCCCCCGCGGGCTTAACAGAGCCGCGAAAGGGAAACTAGTCCCTTCGCGCTCTGAAAGCCGGCGCGGGGTGACTGTGAGCTGAACGAGAGAACGGATAGAGGGGGAGGGCAGGCTGTGCTGGGCAGGGGGGGCCCCGCGGCACACTCGATTCTGCCGCGGCGGCCCCGGCAGCGGAGAAGACAGCTTTAAAAAGAAAAAAATTCCCTCGGCTGGACTGGGCTGGGGGCTTAGGAATGCTGATGGGCGGGGGGCTGGGGGGGGTTAGGAATGCTGATGGGCTGGGGGGTTAGGAATGCTGATGGGCTATGGGGGGGCTGGGGGGGGTAGGAATGCTGATGGGCTGGGGGGGTTAGGAGTGCTGATGGCTATGGGGGGGCTGGGGGGGTTAGGAGTGCTGATGGGCTATGGGGGGCTGGGGGAGGTTAAGACTGGCAAGGAGGGGGGTTACGACTGGCGCTGGGCTGGGCTGGGCTGGGGGGGGTTAAGACTGGCAATGGGCTGGGCTGGGCTGGGCTGGGGGGGTTAAGAGTGGTAATGGGCTGGGCTGGGCTGGGCTGGGCTGGGGGGGGTTAAGACTGGCAATGGGCTGGGCTGGGCTGGGGGGGTTAAGACTGGCAATGGGCTGGGCTGGGCTGGGGGGGGTTAAGACTGGTGCTGGGCTGGGCTGGGCTGGGCTGGGCTGGGGGGGTTAAGACTGGCAATGGGCTGGGCTGGGCTGGGCTGGGCGGGGGGGGGGTTAAGACTGGCAATGGGCTGGGCTGGGCTGGGCTGGGCTGGGCTGGGGGGGGTTAAGACTGGCAATGGGGATGGGCTGGGCTGGGCTGGCTGGGGGGGGGTTAAGACTGGCAATGGGATGGGCTGGGCTGGGCTGGGGGGGGTTAAGACTGGCAATGGGATGGGCTGGGCTGGGCTGGGCTGGGGGGGTTAAGAAAGACTGGCAATGGGCTGGGCTGGGCTGGGCTGGGGGGGTTAAGACTGGCAATGGGCTGGGCTGGGCTGGGCTGGGGGGGGTTAAGACTGGCAATGGGCTGGGCTGGGCTGGGCTGGGCTGGGATAAGACTGGCAATGGGCTGGGATGGGCTGGGCTGGGGGGTTAAGACGCGCTGGGCTGGGCTGGGCTGGGGGGGTTAAGACTGGCAATGGGCTGGGCTGGGCTGGGCTGGGGGGGGTAAGACTGGCAATGGGCTGGGCTGGGCTGGGCTGGGGGGGGCTAAGACTGGCGCTGGGCTGGGCTGGGCTGGGGGGGTTAAGACTGGCAATGGGCTGGGCTGGGCTGGGCTGGGGGGGTTAAGACTGGCGCTGGGCTGGGCTGGGCTGGGCTGGGCTGGGGGGGTTAAGACTGGCAATGGGCTGGGCTGGGCTGGGCGGGGGGGGGTTAAGACTGCAATGGGCTGGGCTGGGCTGGGGGGGGTTAAGACTGGCACTGGGCTGGGCTGGGCTGGGGGGGGTTAAGACTGGCAATGGGCTGGGGGCTGTCTGGAAATGGGGCTATGGGGGGTTAGGACTGATAATGGGCTATGGGGGGGGCTAGGACAGGAAATGGGCTGATGGGGAGGGGTTAGGACGTAATGGGCTGTGGGCTGCTGGGGGGGGTTAAGATGGTAATGAGCTGTGGGCTGATGGGGGCTGTCTGGAAATGAGGTGATGGGGGGTTAGGACTGCTAATGGGCTATGGGGGGGGTTAGGACTGATAATGGGCTATGGGGGGCTAGGACAGGAAATGGGCTGATGGGGAGGGGTTAGGATTTGAGGTGGACTGATGTGGTTAGGACTGGTAATGGGCTGTGGGCTGATGGGGGGGTTAGGACTGGCAATGAGCTATGGGGGGCTGACTGGAAATGGGCTGATGGGGTTAAGACGGGAAGTGGGCTGATGGGGGGTTAGGACTGGTAATGGGTTATAGGGGGCTTAAACTGAAAATGGAGTGATGGGGGGTTAGGACTGGAAGTGGGTTGATGGGGGGCTAGGACTGGTAATGGGTTGGGGGGTTGCTATGACTGGAAATGGGCTGAGTGGAAGGGGAGGCTTGAACTGCAAATAGCTGATGGGGAGGGAGCTTGGAATGGAAATGGGCTGTGAGGGAAGGGAGCTAGGACTGAAAATGGGCTGATGGAGCAGCTAGGATAGGACTGGAAATGGGCTGTTGGGGGAGCTAAGATTGGAAATGGGCTGTGGTGGGGGCTTGAATTGAAATGGACTCATGGAGGGGCTAGAACTGGAAGTAGGCTCATGTGGGGCTTGGACTGGAATTGGGCTGAGTGGAGGGGAGCTAGGATTTGACATGGGCTGATGGTGGGGCTAGGAAATGACTAGAAATGGGCTGATGGGGGCTAGGATTGGAAATGAGCTGATGAAGGGACTCAGACTGAAAATGGATGGGGGAGCTAGGACTGGAAATGGGTTGATGGGGGGCTAGGACTGGAAATGGGCTGATGCAGGGACTAGAAGGGAATGGATGCTGGGTGAGACTGGAACTAGAAGGGAGCTGATGTTGGGGGAGGATTAGAATGGGATGGGGCTGGGAGAGTAAAATGGAGAGGGGAAAAATATTTTGTGTGGGAGGGATGAAAAATCTACAATTGGCCGGGTATTGGGAGAGTAAGTGGGGATTGAGGATGGAGGGGTAAAATTTGTGTGGATGAAATAGGAATGGAGGAAAGAGCAAAAGGAGAAAGATTAGTATGTTAAAGCAGATGTAGAGAGAGAGAATGGAAAAAAAACTAGAAGAGAGAAGAAAGAACAAATGGACAGCAGATGATGGACAGTTAGCAGAAAACATGAAGAAACCAGAAGAAAGTGGCTGGAGCAATTGCAACTGAAAAAAAAGGACAAAAGGTAGAAAGATATCTCTTTATTTTGAATTTATTAACTGGAATATGAAAGCTCTGGGAAATGTGCATCATTAACGTCTGCGCTTTGTTTGGTACAAGAGGAAATTAATTTATAGTTTTATTTCTACAGTGTTGTTGTACATTCCAAGTTTGGCTTTTGGGGTTCCCAGTTTAATTTGCCTTCCTGTTTCTAAATTGTGATTCCTTGTTTGGTGATGGTCTATGTTCTGCATGTGTAACTGAGCTGAGGTATTCTATTTATGTAATTCCTATTTGACATTGCCACTTGTTCTCTTTCCCCAGTATTCTCTGAAATGTACTGGTTTAATATTTGCAGTGTTGCCTTTTGATAGGTAGAGTATGGTACTTTGTGAGTCCTGGTAATGCTGTCAGGAAACGGCGGGTTTGCTATGGGTTCTAAATGGGCAGCGTTTGTAGTAGTTCCTAATGTGCCTGGCGGTTGGCACTGGATTATAGTAATGTAAAAATCTTTAGTCTTTCTTTATCCATACACTCATTAAGAGACATGTTTACTAAAAGTTAGTGTATGGTAACATTATGCAAATATTTATGCAAATAAGGCCACTTATGCAAATGAGGCCCCGCACCGAGTCTCCGCACATGGCCCCGCACCCCCCTTGGGCCGCCCCTGCTACCAGGACTCACAAAGCACAAGACCCTACCTATCAAAAGGCTACACTGAAAATATTAAACCAATACAGAGAATAACAATACATGACCTACTGGGGAAAGAGAACAAGTGGCAATGTCAAATAGGAATTACATAAACAGAATACCTCAGCTCAGTTACACATGCAGAACATAGACCATCACCAAACAAGGAATCAAAATTTAGAAACAGGAAGACAATAATTAAACTGTGAACCCCAAAAGCTCAACAACACTGTAGAAATAAAACTATAAATTAATTTCCTCTTGTACTAAACAAAGCGCAGACGTTAATGATGCACATTTCCCAGAGCTGGCATATTTCAGTTAATAAATTCAATAAAGAGATATTTTTCTACCTTTTGTGCATTTTTTTTCAGTTGCAATTGCTCCAGCCACTTTCTTCTGGTTTCTTGTGTCTTCTGCTAACTCTCCATCATCTGTTGTCCATTTGTCCTTTCTTCACTCTTCTCGTTTTTTTCCATTCTCTCTCTACATCTGCTTTAACATACTAATCTTTCTCCTTTTGCTCTTTCCTCATTCCTATTTCATCCACTCACATTTTACCCCTCCATCCTCAATCCCCACTTACTCTCCCAATATCCGGCCAATTGTAGATTTGTCTTCCCTCCCACACAAAATATTTTTCCACTCTCCCAGCTCTATCCCATTCTAATCCTCCCCCAACATCAGCTCTCTTCTAGTTCCAGCCCCACCCAGCATCCGCTCCCTTCTAGTCCACGCATCAGCCCAATTACAGTCCTAGCCCCCCATAAGCCCCTTTCTAGTCCTATCCTAGCCCCACCATCAGCCCATTTCCAGTCCTAGCTCCCCCATCCGAGTACCTCCATCAGCTCATTCCCAATCCCAGCCCCCATCAGCCCATTTCTACTCCTTTCCTAGCCCCACCATCAGTCCATGTCAGATCCTAGCTCCCCTCCATTCAGCCCATTTCCAACCCAAGCTCCCCATGAGCCTACTTCCAGTTCTAACCCCTCCATGAGTCCATTTCAATCCTAGCCCCCCCAACAGCCCATTTCCAGTCCTATCCTAGCCCTCCATCAGCCCATTTCCAGTCCTAGCTCCCTCCCTTCACAGCCCATTTCCATTCCAAGCCTCTGTCCCCATCAGCTATTTGCAGTTCAAGCCCCCCTTCCACTCAGCCCATTTCCAGTCCTAGCAAACCCCCAGCCCATTACCAGTCCTAAACCCCCCATAGCCCATTACCAGTCCTAAGCCCCCCATAACCCATTACCAGTCCTAAGCCCCCCATCACCCCATTTTGTCTTAGCCCCCCTATAGCCCATTACCAGTCCTAACTCCCCATCAGCACATTTCCAGTCCTAGCCCCTCCTATAGCCCATTACCAGTCCTACCCCTCATCAGCCCATTTCCAGTCTTAGCCCCCCATAGCCCATTACATCCTAACCCCCCCCCATCAACCCATTTCCAGTCTTAGCCCCCCCATAGCCCATTACCTGTCAACCCCCATCAGCCCACTTCCAGTCTTAGTCCCCCCATAACCCATTAGTAGTCCTAACCCCCCATAGCCCATTACCAGTCCTAACCCCCCTCTCCTCATCAGCCCACTTCCAGTCTTAGTCCCCCCCATAGCCCATTAGTAGTCCTAACCCCCATAGCCCATTACCAGTCCTAACCCCCTCCCCCCATCAGCCCACTTCCAGTCTTAGTCCCCCCAATAGCTCATTAGTAGTCCTAACCCCCCTCCCCCCACCAGCCCAGATAGATTTTTAAAAAAAACTGGCTGCTGCTGCTGCCGCCGTGGCAGCGGCAGAATCAAACGTCCACGCCGCGGGGCCCCGACTGCCCGGCAGAACCTCCCTCGAGCATCAGCTCCCAAATCCCTCCCAAAATGCAGGCTTTCAGAGCTGCGAGAGCTTCTCTGACCTCTCACGGCTCTGTTAATCCCGCCGGGGCAGAGCCGCGAGAAGAAAGGGAAACTCTCGCGGCTCTGAAAGCCCGCGCTTTGGGAGGGATTCGGGAGCTGATGCTCGAGGGAGGTTCTGCCGGGCAGTCGTGGCCCCGCGGCGTGGACGTTTCATTCTGCCGCTGCCACGGCAGCAGCAGCTGTTTTTTTTTTTTTTTTAATCTATCTGGGCTAATGTAGAATGTTTTTTGCGTGGGGCCCCCTGAAACACGGGGCCCTGTGCAAAAAACATTCTTGCTCAATGGACGGGCCGGCCCTGGTCTCCAGCACAACTTTACAGTTCCTTTATAGACCGTTTCAAAAAAAAGTGCATTTAACTGTTTCTAGTACTGATTGTCACTAGTTATGGATCATGCAAGACTCAAAACAAAGAAGAGTATGAAATAAATAATATCCTTACCTCTTATTCCAGCCCTTCCTAGCCCTGCCCCTTTCAGCAGTCTTGAGCTGCCTCACCAGTCCCGCTGGGAAAATAGAATAATAATTCCATTTCTATCTAGGCTCACAAAGAGAAGTTCATTCAAGACAAGGTTGGGTCTACTGGCCCCTACCAGGCAAAGACTGAACCCTTCCAGCCATAGCTGGGTAAAGTCCAAGGGGGGGATATTCAGAGGCATATTACAGCTCAGCAAACATAAAAGCAGCATCTTTAGACAGAAATACAGATAACAACAATTATAGCTTCAGATATTAAGTCTCTGTATATCTGTTTGGTGCAGTGGTGGTGTGCCTGTCTATACATGGGAGGAGATGTGGTGGTAGGTGCCTTTGTGTGGGTGGGGTGCAGGGCTGAGGTGCATGTGGGTGTGTGGTGTAGAGCTAGAGTGCCTATATATGTGTGTGTGTGTGGTGCAGAGATGATGTCCTGTATGTGTGTGTGTGTGGTGTGGAGGTGAGGTGCGTATGTGTGTGTGACTGTCGTGCAAAGGTAGGATACCTGTGTGTGTGCATGTCTGTTGTGCGGAGATAGGGTGTCTGTATGTGTGCATGTCTGTCGTGCAGCGGTGGGGTACCTGTGTGGGTGGTGTGGTGGTGAGGACAGGATGTTTGTGTGTGTTCTGGGGGGAGGAGAATGTACCTTTTGGCAACACCTTGCACTCTTCCCTCCCTTTCCAACCCCTCTCCTGCTGGCTCCCCTCCTCTGTTACCCTTCCAAACTCTCCCCTTTCACCAACTCCCCTAACACTCCCATCCCCTGCCCTAAAATCCCCCCTTCATTTTTTAAATAGGCTCCTGCCCCTTTAATTTGCCCCTGCCTGCTCTACCTCACTTGAACTCCTTCCTCCCCACACACAACCTATTTTGCTGCCGCGACCAGACCTCCTTATTCTGCCTGCGGGGATTGGATCACCATGGGCAGACTGCTTGCCTCTGCAGCCCCTTCTCATCTGCCCACAGGGAATCCAATCTCTCACAGGCAGATGAGAAGGGGGATCGCGGCCTTCCCCTTCTCTTCTGCCCATGGGAATCCGATCTCCTACAGAAAGATAGAAGGGGGCATTGCCATGATTGTTGCCATCCCTTCTCTTCTGCCTGTGGGAAATCAGATCCCCATGGGCAGACAAGCGTCATGGCCATTGATGGGGCAACTCATTTGGGGGACAATACCCCCTTAACCCCCCCCCCCTTAAACTATGCCCATGCTACTGTCTGTGTTTATTCAATGCCAGCACTGCTGCAGGCTAGCCGAGATTCTGCCTCCAATCAAAAGAAAGATAACAGTCAATGAAATAGCTTGCTTCATTCTGCTCACATCACTGTGCCTTTACTTGAGTTTGATTCTGGACACAGGATGTATGGTTGCATCACCTGAGGTGACATTGGACATAAGCTCAAATGCAGAGGACTTGGAGGGGTGCTGGACACAGCATGTATGGGGCCAGTGGGACACATGGTACAGTGGACAGTGGATGAGGCCATGGGCATGTGTGGTTGACACTAGCACTGTGTAGCTGCAGACTGCAGCACATGTTCACACATCATAGCATTCAGCAGCTGTGTGCCAACAGAGTGAGACAATACTGCAAATAGACAGTCAAGCCAGGATCATATTCCAGGAGAAAATTTATGTGGGCTGGAAAGGAATCTTCGGTCAGCACACATAAATCGCCTCCACCTCCACTCTCCTTCCCGTGCCCATTTGCAATCCGCCCATACTTCTGTCTTTTTCTTCATTGGTCCCACATTATGGAATTCACTACCCATCTCCCTCAGGCTGGAGCAGAACCATCGTATCTTTAAAGTCCACTTAAAAACCCATTTGTTCTCATCTGCCCTTGACCTTCCTACTCCCCCTATGTGATCTTTTTTCAGTGTTGTCCATTTCTTCCGTCTGGTATGCTTAATTATGCTACTCCCTGTCCTGTCTTGCATTGTAAATTCCTTTCTTTTACCGGCCTTTGGCCTTCTTTGGGGCTTGTTTACAAAGCAGCGGTAGTGGTTCGCGATCGCGATCGCAGCCGCGGCCCCATTGAAATCAATGGGGCCACGGCTCCGATTACGATCGCAAACCGCTACCGCGGCTTTGTAAACAAGCCCCTTTGTATTTTATTGATTGTACACCGCTCTGTTTTTAACGAAGGGTGGTATATCAAATGTAATAAACATAAACATACCCACCTTCAAGAATTATCTAAATGTAAAGAGCTTACAACCTTGCATACAGAATGCAAAATCACCTTCCTTCTGTGTGTGTGCTGTTGAGTAAGTGCTTACTCCAGGCAACGCAGCAGCCCCTGGATTTTCTTGGCAAGGTGTGATTGGAAGTAGATTGCCAGGCCTTTCTTCCAAGGCAATGGAGGTTAAAGTGACTTGCCCAAGGCGAGCCAGTGGGATTTGAACCCTGCTCTCTTGGTCACCAGGCTACTGCTCTAACCACTAGGCTACTCCTCTGCTTCTCCTACTACCCACACTGTTTTCCTTAACACCCACCCACATTGCAGTGGCCATGATATTTATTTATTTATTTAGACAGATTTGTATACCACCTTATCCTTCAATCAAGGTGGTCACATCACATCACAATTGGAGGGTTATTTATTTATTTAGACAGTTTTGTATACCACCTTATCCTTCAATCAAAGTGGTCACAACACAATTGGGGGATACATTTAACACAAGGAGATATGAGACACAAACACTAATACTTACAGGGAACATGGGCAATGGAGGGTTAAGTGGCTTGCCCAAGACCACAAGGAGCACCTGTGGGACTAGAAACCCCAGTCCTTTTGGCCCAAGGTTGCTGTCCTCTAGTGGGATTTGAACCACCGACCTTCCGGCCTGTGGTACCTTGCCCCAACCACTAGGCCACTCCTCCCTCTAACATTTAACATTAGGGTACTTATAAACATTTACACATTACAGTTGCTTAACGACATTTAGACAGTACAATTGAAGGGTAACATTTAACATGATGGTAATTAACAATGTTGTACAATGAACTTGTATGTGTAGATGAGATGTGTGCGTGCCTAGTTGGTGGAGGTAGTTGTGTTTCTGTGTGGCTTGGGGCTTGGGGCTGTTGTTTGAATGCTCATATGTCTCTATAAATAACAGTGTTTTGAGGTCTTTGCGGAAGTCTGTGATGTCATCCAGTTCCCTCAGGCTCGTTGGGAGGGAGTTCCATAGTGTGGACACCAGTAGTGATGGAGCTCTTTTTGAAGTTGTTTGTTTGGTTTTGTGATAGCCTGCAGGTGTGCCTATCATATTGTCATTATTAGCTCTTCTTGGTCTGTTGCTGATATCCCTTGTTATAATGTCTTGGAGTACGTCTGCTGAGAGATGGCAAATGATTTTGAAGATGATCATAATTGTTTTATATTTTGCTCTTGCCACCATTGGGAGCTAATGTAATTGTTGTAGGACAGGGGTGATGTGCTCGGTCCTTGGAGTGTCTGTAATTATGCGTGCTGTGGTGTTTTGCACCATCTGTAGTGGGTGTAGTGTCTGCTGAGGGAGGGCTTGATATAGTGAGTTTCCGTAATCAAGCAGTGGTGTGATGAGTACTTGGCACACTGTGCGGAAGTGGTCCTGATGGAGTATTGGTTTGATTTGTCTGATGCTCCTCAACCGTTGATAGGCCTTGTTTGCAGTTTTGGTGATGTGGGATTTCATGTTCAGAGCTCTGTCCAGTGTGATGCCCAAGTACTTAACTTCTTCTTTGACTACTATATGTTTGTCTAGGATGCTGATAGCTTGTGGAGGTGTGAAGGTGGGATTCCTGGTGACGAACATTGCCTCAGTTTTATCGTAGTTGACTGTTAGGTTGTTGGCTGTGAGCCAGTCATTCATTTCTTCAAGGCATTTGGTTATTGTTGAGGTGTTTAGTGCTTGTAGGTTGATTGGAGTGTATACCATGATGTCGTCAGCATAAATGTGGTAGTGGAGTTTGTGGTGCTTGATGATGTTGCATATAGGCTGGATGTAGATATTAAAGAGCATTGATGATAGGGCTGAGCCTTGTGGTATTCCTTGCATGACGGGGAACTGCAGTGATTTCTTTTGGTTGCATTTGACTTGTTGTGTTCTCCCTTCCAAATATGATGTAAACCATTTCAGGGTATTCTTGCATAATCCTATCTGCTGCAAGCGTTGTAGTAGCTTAGTGTGGGACACAGTGTCGAAGGCCACCGATATATCCATGAACACTAGGAAGCCGTTTTTTATGTTATCCATGCCTCTTATGAGATTGTCAAAGAAGGAGGTGAGTAGTGTATCCATGCCGTGTTGGGGCTTAAATCCGTGCTGATGGATGTCTAGTGGGGCATTTATATCAATATGGTCCTGAAATTGTCTTTGCACTTCCTTTTCCACTATTTTAGCAAGGAATGGTAGGCTGGAGATGGAATGGTATGATTTTGGTTCGGAGGGGCTCAGATTGCTACTTTTAGTATCGGTCATATCATTGCGTGCTTTAGAGGTTGCGGCATGTATCCTTGTTGGAGTGAATCTTTTATGATTTTTTGAATGTGATGAGAGAGCTGGCTTTTTGTAGCTTTGAACCATGCCACTTGTCATGGGTCTGATGGTGAGGTTTTTGTGTTGAGTCCAGCTATAACGTCTTCTACTTGCTGCTTTGTTGGCATGCTGAAGTCCTCCCAAGTTTGGTGCTGCTTTTTTATCTTGTGATCGTCTGTCTGTGGCATAATAGAGCATGTTTGGATGGTGGTTTTTTACTTCATGTAATCTGCATAATTTTGTGGGTCAAGGTGGTGGGTACTTTGTTGCATGTCATCCTTGGTGAGCTTGATTACCCCAGAAAGGCGGTTATATCAAATGAATAAACCTAAACCTAAACCTTTTTGACAATGCTAAAGAGTTCTCTTGGTCTGTTAGCAGATTTCATGATTAGGTTGGTATGGTTTTGCTGTCTACGCTCATTTATTAGATTGTTATATTCCAGTTGCTTGGCTCTGTATAGGGTTAGGGAGTTATGTGATTTGCTCTGTCTCCATTTTCTTTCCAGTCTTCTGAGTGTGCGCTTTGCGTCTCTGATTTCATTTGAGTACCATGGGGCATTGGATCTCTTGCGTGTTTGTGGTTCTGTGTTCACTGGAACAGAAGCTGCGTTGGATATTATATTGTTCCATTTTTCTATGTTTAGGTCAAGGGTGTCATGTTCCTGTTTGAGTTGAAGAGTGATTTCGTTTATGAATGAGTCTTTGTTGAAAGCTTTAAACCGTCTAGTTGTTCTTTCTTCTTCTTTGCGTTGGTTGGGGTTATTCAGGGTCATGGTGAATTCAATCACATGGTGGTCTGACCAAGGTACTGGCATGATTGTTGGTTTTGTGGTCTTGTTTTGTTCCTCCAATTGCACTGGTATAAAGACCATGTCTGGAGTTGTACCATGCTGATGTGTTGGGGCTGTGATTATTTGGCAGTATTTTAGTGACTCCATGGCTTTTAAGAACGTTGCGGTCTCTCTGGTGGGTGCGGATGTTAGGTTATAGTCTCCTAGTGCAACGAGGGGGTTTTTTTGTTCTGCTGTGTGCACATATTGTTTCAATTACTGTGGAGAGGTGTTCAGTTGTAGTTCCAGGTGGCCTGTAGGTGAGGGAGATGCTTAGGTACTTGTTGGCTATAGTAAGTGTGTTGGATTCAATTGTGTTCGTGCTGGTGATTGTTTTGAATCTGTATTTCTTTCTGGTAAGTATTAGTACTCCTCCTCCTCTCTTTTGTGCTCTGATGCAATTAAATGCAGAGTATCCTGTTGGAGTTATTTGGTTTAATATTACCTGGTCTGAATCATCTAGCCAGGTCTCTGTGATGCATATTATATCCAGCTTCTTGTCGTGGATGAGGTCAAGGATAGTATTTGGTTTGTTCCTGATAGATCTGGCGTTTAGTAGTGCACACCTTATGTTTGTGGTTATGATTGGGTTGGTGTGTTTTGTAACAGTGCAGACCCCGAACAACCCGAGAAAATGCAGTTCAGTATAAAGGAGCACAGAAAAGGTGACAGGGTAAACAAGGAAATGTCAGATGGTTACCATGAGCAACCTAGAAACACGTGCAAAAGCCCAATGAGGACACACCCAGCCAGCAAAGGAAGGGAATTCACGTTACCTGACAGGGTTCAGCTGGGTGGGGGTGGAGCAAGGAAACACTGGGATAAAATAGGCTCCCAGACAATCAGAGAGAGAGAGGAGCTGAAGCAGCCACGGACACACTCTGAGGGAATACAGCAAAGGCAGCTAAAACCCTGGGAAGCATGGAGCAGGTATGAGAATGTAAGAGAGAGTGACAATGAGGCTTTGGAGCAACTAGAGAGCCAGCGTGAAGGTCAGAGGGAAACCGAAGACCTGAGTGAAGCAGAGAGATATCAACAGCCAGATAGTGTGTTTGAGCCAGAGAGACGCAAGAAGACTGCAGTTGCAGGTTCCAGTGCACAGAGTGAATGCAAGAGTGATTTGCCATATGAAAGAAGACAACCCTGGAGGTATGGAAATAGGCACACAAGGTCCCACTATCTAGAGGCTGAAAATATCCCTTCTTCTGGTTTTAAAAACCCTAGAAGCTCCTGGGTTTTCTTGGCAGTGGGTCGCCAGGAGTCAGCATTGACTCGAAGGCACACATTGCATTGCATTGAAGAAAAAGGTTTTACTTACCAGATAAAGCTGAAGAGTTTTGTAGTCATTGTAAGCTCACAGCTCCCTGTGAAACTCCGTCACGAGCTCTCCAATCTAGCTCAGCTGGGTTACAAAAGGGAAGCCTGAACCGGCAGAGAAATTCCCTTAATTATCCCACTAGCAGAGCAAACCAGGAGTTGAGCTATATTCTAAAATACCAGCAGGGGCAGTGCCCTGAAAAGCTCAACTCTAGAATACATGGTAATTCCCAGAGAGACACTAGCTCTAAGGAAGAGAGGAACTTCCTGTCTGACAAGGGTAACCAGCCATTCTCCCACGTTACTACTGAGGTCCAGAATGAACCTTCCAGTCAGCCGGAGTTAATGGAATATCAAAATGCAGAAGAAAATGATATGCCAGAATTGATGGACTGCTCTTTGACCTTGATTGAACCTGAGTTCTCTCTCAGATAAGTAATTGGTTTGTGTCCTAGCTTTAGTGCTATAAGCAACAGGCTGCAGCTCTCTCTAAGTAAAGCAGATATAAGCTGTGCTGTCAGCTACAGGAGAAAGAACCATATTGAAGTATTTAAGCTGTTTTGTTCTTTTCATTTATTTGTTGTTTTGGAAGCTGAAGGAAGCAAGTTCTGTTTGCTTTTATTACTTTATGTTATATGTCCAAGCAAGGCATTTGATTTATGTTCCTGAAGATAAAGTACCCTCAAGGGACGGGGAATAAAACCCTTTAATTTGGAAAGAAGTGTTTTGTGGTTTATATCAGTGAAGGCACAACTACCTCCCTCCAGAGCCTTGCAATACCAGTGGCTACCGCTTGGCCAGAGAGGGCGCGACAGTTTATTATTTGTATGATAAGTGTGTGTATTACGTGTGGCATTGTGTGATTTGTAAGTTGTATGTTTAGGGTGCTGGTGTTCTTTGTATGGGTATGCTGTTGATGTCCATCTGGGTTGGGTGGTATTTAGGTGGATCAATGGGATTTGCTCATTGAGTCTGATACCTTGTGGGCAGGGTGCAAACATTTGGAGGAGTGTGAGGTAGGCCATGTAGTGGAGTGCATAGTTAATAGGCTATGCAGAGTGAGTTATTTTACAGTAATGAGGTTGTGGCAGGTGCAGGCCTGTGATCCACAGTGTCTGACATAAGCAGGCTCGCTTGACCTGTAAATGAAGCCTGTGAAGAGGCTCATAGGAATTACACATTCCCCAACATGCTGCTATTGTAGGATAGAACTCTGCAAGAGTACTAAACTAACTTAGATAAGCAAAACTGGAAGATGGAAAAATACAGAAAAATACGTTTAAAAGTTACTGAGGGCACATCTGGTGCATATGTGGTGGGGATGCAGATATATTCGGCCGTACTGGGCAAGAATAGCCTCTTATATGGAGCGCCTCCTAGGGCAGCGGATAGCCTGGGATAGCTCCCTTGTTCTCCTGGACTTTTTGCGCCTTAATCAGCCCAAGGGTAGGTGGGAAAGATTGTTGGTCCGTAGGGCCTGCGTGGTGGGGAAGGGTCCCATATTACATAATTGGCGGGAACGTGGGGCGCCCTCGTTCTGGGAATGGCGGAATACCTTCCATCAGATGATGCTAATGGAAGCTCGATATGCCCGGGGTAATGTTAAACGGTGGCCGCGGTTTCAGTTGCTGTGGGACCCCCACCTCCAGGATCTGAGCCCCCGCGCTAGAAATGAGGTGTTACAATTGGGCTCCTAATTGTTTAGGATAGAGGGTAGGTTAATAGAGGGAAGCAAGGTCCTATGTCCTTGGGTGGGGAAGTGGCCATTAAGGGGGGGCTGGGGGGGTAGGGGGGGCGGTTGGGGGGGTATGTAATTTTAAAAAATTGTACAGCGCATATGTGTTTGTTTCTTCTCCTGGGGGGGAGAAGAGTACCCCCCCCCCCCCCAGGGAGGCTGTTGGATGTTTGGTTTGTGTTACTGTAATGCGTTGCAAAATAAAGAATTTAAAAAAAAAAAAAAAAAGTTACTGATAAGAAAGTACATCTGCAAGGAATATAATTGGGATTGCTGACAGATGAGTTGCAGAGCCCTGCTCCCCTGCATGCACAAATTGGCTCTATGGCCTTGAGAGTATGAAAGTAACAAGTTGATGAACTGGCCATTGTAATTGGGACTGGAGGGGGGGTGAGCAGGTGCTGAGCCCACTGAAGGAACATAATTGGATAATCTTATCAGTACCGGGACCAATGGAAGGGGTACGGGAGAGTACCAGGACCAATGAAGTGTTTTTCTATACCTAGAATGGAACAGAAGTCTATAAAAGTTGTTGTAATGCTAGAAAACTTTGCTCAGCCATTTTGAATTTGATTCTGCTTGAGACTTGTGCACAAATAAATGATTTGGACCTTCTGAACAGACTCCTGGTATTATTGGTTTGTCTGCGCTTTGCTGCTACATATTCTTGGTGCGTTGGCCGGGAAGTTGTGGAATCAAAGTGTATATAGGGCAATATACCACGACTTTCCGCCTCTATAGGCTTGGTCCTGCCGGGATCGCGCCCTTCCGACGAGGGCTGCTCCCTGGCGCCGCCGGTCCCTTGTATCGGAGGGAGCTGGTCGGACCTCGGCGGGTGCCGGGCCCGGCTGGAGCCAACGCCTCGAACCCGAGTGAGGGGAGTCCGAGGTCCAACTCATGCGCCTGCTTGGGAAGTTTGAGGACCGGATCCGGTGAGTATAGTTTTGATTTGGTGTCTAGACAGATATAGAAAGAGCAGTACTGCTATTGGAACTTGGAATTTGGAATTTGTAATCTCGAGATATTGGAAATTGGTAAGAGAGCTTGATCACCTCTCAAAGAAGGGCCGAGTAACCCCGCATGGGTATTCGCAGGGTGAAACCCCCATCTTTTTGTAATTGGGAAATTGGTAAGACTAGTCAGAATAGATAGAAACGAATGCATTCTGGGATACGTTGCTAGCATGATTGTGTGAATGAAGTGTGAATGAGAGGTCTGGCAGCACGGACCAAGTGAAGGCGGACCCCTGAGTAGCGCATTTCCTGACCGGGCGACCGCGTTCAGGTCGCGAAAAGGGGGAAGCGATTGTCGTCTTGTCTTGTTATTTGTACTCCTTATACGTTTCCAGGGCCGTGAGGACCCCTTACCCACGGTCCGCCCTCCTTTTCCCTTTTGTCTGTTGTTGCGCGCACACATCGAAATGGGAGGTGCGGGGTCTACTAGAAACACTCCATTAGAATGTATGATCGCACATTTTAAAGAGGGATATTCTGGAGATTATGGTATTAAAATGACAGCAGCCCGTTTACAGATATTGTGTACTAGGGAGTGGCCCGATATAGACCCCACCTGGCCCCGAGAGGGAACGTTCAATGTAGAAATTATCCAGTTAGTACACCGTAGAGTGCGGATAGCGCACCCCGATCAGTACCCCTATATAGATTCCTGGTTAAGTATTTGTGAAGATCCGCCCCTCTGGGCGCAGCGCTGTTATGAGGAACAGTGCAGAATAATGTTAGCTAAAACAGATTCTAGACAGAAAACAGCCTAGAATGAAGGAGCAGGATAAGAAGTCCAGGAAGAAGCCCATCCTGGTAGATCCTGATTCCCCAGAAATAATTCCCCGACAGCCTCGAACCCCAGGTCCGATAAGAGTAGCCCGGCGTCCGGCCCCAGAGCCCCAGAGACAGCCGGTGCAGGACCCAACCCCTGACCCACCTCCCGGAGGGCAGAGAGAGGAATTTCCCTTAGCTGAAGAAGGTGATATTACAAAAAGCGAGTCAGATGTAGAGGTAGAGGAGGAAGAAAATGAAAATGCCCAAAGCGAGGATGACAGTGTACAAGTGGTTGCCAGTGCCAGTTTGCCTGTAAAATGTACACCCAAAGTGAAACCTGTTGAGAAAGTGAAAGTGACCTCTGGAAAGACAGTTACGAAAACAACCCTTAGATCCCACAAGACATCTACTGCCAAAATGATGCCCTTACGGCAAGTCCCTGGAGTGCCTATAAAGAACGAAAATGAGGAGGTGGTAGCGGGACCCTTAACTTATGTGTATATCCCTTTCTCTACAACTGATTTGTTAAATTGGAGGTCGCATTATGCCTCCTATACTAGTAAGCCCCAGGAACTTACAGAATTAGTAACTACTATTATGGAAACCCACCAACCCACTTGGCCAGATTGCCGCCAGCTCCTGACCACCCTATTCACGACAGAGGAGCGAACACGAATTAGAAAAGCAGCTATTGAGTGGATGGCAGATAACCCTGTAGCTCCGGGACAGGGGCTAAACAGAATAGACTATCGGGAAGCGGCCCAGAGAGAATTCCCGAATGAAGACCCCCATTGGGATCCAAATACAGAGGAAGGATCCACAGCCCTAGCCTGTTTTCGCCAAGGCTTTTTACAAGGCCTGAGAAGGGGAGGCCAAAAAGCTATGAACCTTTCCAAAGTTGCAGGAGTTATCCAAGGTGTAGATGAGAGCCCAGCAGACTTTCATGAAAGATTAATTGAAGCATACAGAATGTATACTCCCTATGATCCCGAAGCACCAGGAAGTTTATGTATGGTGAATTCTGCTTTTGTAAACCAGTCTCAACCAGACATTAGACGTAAATTACAGAAATTAGAGGGGTTTGCGGGCATGAATGCAACGCAGTTACTGGAAGTCGCTCATAAAGTGTATGTGAATCGTGATAATGAAAGGCAGAGAGAATGTGATAGAAACATGAAGAAGAAAGCTGATTTTTTGGCTGCGGCCATAATTGAACAGAAAAGGGGAGGTATCCCTAGTCGACGGAGCAGAGGAAGAGGGCGGGGCCAAGGCGGAGGCCGGTCCCAGAAGCTAGGCGTGAACCAATGCGCCTATTGCAGAGAAGAAGGACATTGGAGAGATACGTGCCCGCAACTCGAAGACGCCCAGCAAGATGACGACAGCAATCATCAATGGCGAGAAGAAAGACGAGGCTATCCCCGAAACCGCGGAGGAGCCAATTGAGAACAATTCCAGCGAGAAAGAGGAGGAGCCATTCAAGCATTGGCCACAGCGATCCATGATGAAAATGATGTGGATTAGGACAGACCGGGCTCCAAGTTTGCTTTAGGTCTCCAGGAGCCTATGGTCGGAATACAAATAGGAGACCAAGTTATGGATTTTATGGTTGATACTGGAGCACAACATTCAGTAATAGATAAAAAGATAGCCCCATTTTTTACAAAAGCAGTCACCATTATAGGAGCAACTGGTGCCAAAGCTACAAAGTATTTTCTTCAGAATCGTATATGCAGTCTAGGAGGACAGCAAATAACTCATCAATTCCTTTACATGCCTGAATGTCCAGTGCCACTACTGGGACGAGATATGTTAGCCAAACTCCAAGCACAAATATCTTTCTCTGAAAAAGGAGAAATGCAAATGACAGTAAATCCCCAAGCCAAACCAGCAGGAGTAATGCTGCTGACAGTTCCCCGAGAAGAAGAATGGAGGTATTACATTGATGACTCTATCCAAGACACTTATTTTGAACAAACTCTAAAGAACATTCATGCACCACCTGGAGTATGGGCAGAAGGCAGTTCCCCAGGCCTAGCCAAGCATATAGCTCCAGTGATTGTAACCCTCAAGCCTAGTGCTACACCAGTACACGTCAAACAATACCCTCTCCCAAGAGCTGCAATTGAAGGCATTCATCGCCACTTGCAAAGATTGCTCGAGTATGGCCTACTAAAAGTATGTCAATCCCCATGGAACACTCCACTTTTGCCAGTAAAGAAACCTGGGACAGATGATTATCGCCCAGTGCAAGACCTAAGGAGAGTAAATGATGCAGTTGAAACTATACATCCAGTTGTACCTAATCCTTACACTCTTCTAGGACTGATACCTGCTGAAGCTACCCATTTCACTGTACTGGATTTAAAAGATGCATTCTTTTGCATAAGATTAGCCCCTGTAAGTCAAATATTGTTTGCATTTGAATGGCAGGACCCCATCTCCGGAAGAGGGGGCCAACTCACCTGGACAAGATTACCCCAAGGATTCAAGAATTTGCCTACCATCTTTAGTGCTGCACTGAATCAAGACCTTTCAAGCTATCCAGTGGCCCCGGGGAAGAGAGTGCTTCTCCAATACGTGGACGATCTGCTGATAGCTGCCATATCAGAAAGTGAATGTATACTAGCCACCAAAGACCTCTTGCAGTTACTGGATGAAGCTGGATACAAAGTTTCCAGAGCCAAAGCACAGCTATGCCAAAAAGAAGTGAAGTACTTGGGTTTCCGTATAACCCAAGGAAGCCGAAGATTAGGTAGAGAAAGAAAAGAAGCAGTATGTAGAATTCCAACTCCAACAACCAGAAAGCAAGTCAGAGCCTTTCTGGGAGCGGCAGGATATTGCCGAATCTGGATACCCAACTTCGCCCAAATTGCCAAACCACTATATGAAGCCACAAAAGGAGAAGAGAAGTCGCCACTGGAGTGGGGACTTGAGCAGGATACAGCCTTCAAGAAGTTAAAGGAAGAATTGATGTCATCACCAGCACTTGGACTACCAGATGTCCACAAGCCTTTCCACTTGTTTGTACATGAAGCACAGGGAAATGCCTTAGGCATGTTGACTCAGAAATTGGGAAATTGGGAGCGACCTGTAGCATACCTATCGAAACAGTTGGACACTGTGGCCAAAGGATGGCCACCATGCCTGAGAGCAGTTGCAGCTACAGCACTATTAGTGAGTGAAGCAGACAAGCTCACACTAGGACAGAACATATGAGTCACTGTGCCACATGCAGTCCTTGCCCTTATGGAACAAAAAGCAAATTATTGGCTCACCAATTCCCGAATGTTGAAATACCAGAGCATGTTATGTGAAAACCCACAGATACAACTAGAAGTGAGTCATGCCTTGAATCCAGCCACCTTGATACCCATTAGTGAAGAACTCCCAGAACATGACTGTATCGAAGTCATGGAAACTGTGTTCTCCAGTCGACCTGACTTGACAGATGTGCCCATAGACAATCCTGACCAAATCTATTATGTTGATGGGAGCAGTCTCATCCTCGATGGACGACGCTGTGCCGGATATGCAGTCGTCACTCAACACGAAGTAGTTGAATCATCAGCTCTAGCCTCAGGCACATCAGCCCAAAAAGCCGAATTGATAGCACTCACCAGAGCATTATTGTTAGGAGAAAAACTTGTGCTAAACGTATATACAGATTCCAAATATGCCTTCACCACTCTGCATGCCCATGGAGCTCTCTATAAAGAACGAGGGCTCATCACATCCGGAGGAAAGTCAGTCAAGTATGGTCCCGAGATATTGATGTTACTTGATGCAGTTTGGGCCCCAACACGTGTAGCTGTCATGCATTGCAGAGGACATCAAGCAGGAAAAGGAGAAGTTGCCCGAGGAAATAGGTTCGCAGATGCCTCAGCACGACAAGCAGCTATGACGGGACAGATTACACCGCAAGCTATGCCAATGCAAGCAGCATTGTTTCCAGTACCTCTAAATTTATGGACACCATGATATACCACCAAAGAATTAGATTACTACTGTAACAAAGAAGATGGAGTACTGAAAGATGGATGGATTGAGCTGCCACCAGAAGAGGGCAGTCAACCCCCTGGACGAATAGTAATTCCTGAACTGTTAGGACCACCTTTTGTCAAAGCTTTCCACGAAGCTACCCACTATGGAAAAAGTGCTATGGAAAAAGCACTCAGACCACATGTTTGCATCCCTCTATTGACAACCATATCAGCTTCAGTAGCACGTCAATGTCTAACCTGTGCCAAAAATAATGCCAAGCAAGTCCTTATAACGGCACCCCGAGTTCAGTCAGGAGGTGTAACCCCCATGCACAACCTCCAAATTGATTTTACCGAAATGCCAAGAGCCAATGGATACCATTATCTATTAGTATTAGTTTGTACTTTCTCTGGGTGGGTAGAAGCCTTCCCAACCAGAACTGAGAAAGCCCGAGAAGTTACCAAAGTCTTAATGAGAGAGATTGTCCCTAGGTTTGGAATTCCAGCAGTAATAGGGTCAGACAATGGACCCTCATTTGTCTCCCAGGTTACTCAACAGTTAGCAAAAGCTTTGCAGATACAATGGAAACTCCACACTGCATACAGACCCCAGAGTTCAGGGAAAGTTGAGCGATGAATTGTACCTTAAAAGCCCAAATGTCCAAGCTTTGTCAGGAGACACACTTGAAGTGGCCCCAAGTGCTCCCAATAGCTTTACTCAGAATACGCTCAGCTCCTGTGAAATCAACAGGATTTTCCCCTTTTGAAGTTTTGTATGGTAAACCCCCACCAATAGTGCAGGGAGTCAAAGGAAGTTTAGCCCAAATTGGTTCAGAAGTAACCAGACAAGAACTCCTAGCTCTTAGTTTTGTTCTGCAGACTCTCCATGCGTGGATCCAAGACCAGTTGCCTATCAACTTGACGGAACCTTTGCATCCCTATCAGCCTGGTACCTCGGTGTGGATCAAAGATTGGAAGAAGACACCATTGGAACCCCATTGGAAGGGACCGTACACCGTCATCCTGTCTACCCCAACTGCAGTAAAGGTAGCCGAGATCGACGCCTGGATCCACCACAGCAGAGTCAAGCCCGCCGCTGATCCTGAACCCGAGCAGTGGACAGCAGAGCAGCATCTTGATGCACCCTTGCGAGTTACTCTGAGACGGCAACCAGCAGCTTAGACACTTTATCACAGTGCCTTGCAGTAGCCAAGTCTTTCGAAGAGGATTGCTGTTTTCCATGCAGCAACAGTTTTGTTTCAACGAACTCAATCTGTGCGTGATTCTGCACACTACTTTGATACTACATTGATCAGCCAGACTTCACAAGCCAACTGAAATCGCTAATAAGTTGGTTAATGTGTACTGGACAACCTGAGGATCTTCAATCAACACTCAGCACCCGTTAAATTGCTTCATGAGCAAACGGGACGAAGAAAAAGAACGTCGTGATCAAGATCAGCAAGCTGAGGATTCAGAAGAACTCCAATCAACATCAACATGCATCTTTACTTTTGCTTTATCCTGGTTGCCTTCTATGGAGGTTTTGAACTGACTTATGCTTTACCTCCATGCACTGCTTGCATTACTTCTACTCGAACTGGACTGAAAGTAACTCAGACTTTGATTTATCATTCTTACTATACCTGCAAGGGAAAAGTGACTCGGTGTATTTATAACACCACTGAACTAAATGTTTGCACTTATGGCAAAATTAGAGCATGCTATAATCCGCATCAGAATCCATCCTATTACACGTTGGAAATACGATGGAAGGATGCAGATGGACCTATAATAGCTGCTACGCCACCACTTAAGGACATTACTAAACCTGCTGTTTTGAATTTTGATGCATGTAATGTCATTAACAGAGATATATTCCACCTGTGGTACTTGGGAAAAAGCGTATCGAAATGACCATAAGTACATGTGTCCAGAGGGTGCCACAGGATGGAGGAAGTGTACAGGTAAAAAGGAACCAGGCTATAGTACTGCCCCAGCAGCAGATTACTATTGCCCGGATTGGGAATGTGTTTTTTATGCTACCTGGAATAATGGTATAATTGACGAAAAGATAGATAAACGAATGGCTACTTTAACTAAGCCAACCACAAATGATTAATGTCAGAAAGATGCTTGTAACCCTTTACACTTACGCATACACAATCCCTATGCATGGAAACAAGGATACAAGTTTGGTTTACGTATTGCTGGAGGGGCAATAGATCCAGGAACCATTGTGTATATCAGATTGAATACCCAAGCCCACAAGTCATCTAAATATCATATCCATAATACCTTCTATGAGGCCATGCATGTAAATAAGTTTGAGATCCCTCATCCTTCTCAGAATTTATTTTTAGAATTAGCCGGAGCAGTAGTATCTAGTCTTAAAATCTCAGATTGCTATTTCTGTGGCGGAACCCAAATGGGAGACCAGTGGCCATGGGAAGCCCAAGAATTGAATTATTCTTTGATTTACAATCAGACTGAATTACACAAGACTACTAGTGAATGGGTGTTAGCGCACTCAATCGTTGGACGTCTTTGCTATGCCAGAACTGGACCCCAGTTCACCCAAAAGGTAGGACAGCTGGTCTGTCTTAGCCAGAAGTACTATAATGCCACGACCAAAAAGACGTCATGGTGGTCAGGAATCAAACACCCTGAACCTCCTAACCCATTAGCCAGATTTCCTGAACTTGCTGATTTATGGACTAATCTTGCCAAAGCCCATGCCTGGCAAGCCCCACCTGGCCTATATTGGATCTGTGGAAACCGAGCGTATGCACAACTCCCGCCACAATGGGGAGGAGCATGTGTCTTAGGAACCATCAGACCTTCTTTCTTTCTTTTAAACACTGAACATGGAGAACAATTAGGATACCCTGTATACACTACCCACCGAAACAAAAGAGCATTAAGACAGAAAAGAGAAGCCTTACAGATAGGCAAATGGGAGAAGTGGCAGGGTGATGATTGGCCACCAGAAAGAATCATTGAGTATTATGGGCCTGCCACTTGGAATGATGATGGTATGTATGGTTATCGAACTCCAATCTATATGATTAATCGTATTATCCGCTTACAAGCAGTAGTCGAAATAATAACCAATGAAACTAGTCATGCTCTTACACTCTTAGCTAGACAAAGTACTCAGATGCGCACTGCTATATATCAGAACCGCTTAGCACTTGATTATTTGTTAGCAGCTGAAGGAGGAGTATGTGGTAAACTGAATTTAACTAATTGCTGTTTAAAAATAGATGATAAGGGTCAAGTAGTTGAAGAAATTGCTAAAGATATGCAAAGACATGCTTATGTGCCAGTACAAACTTGGCACTCATTGAAGTTCCCTAACTGGTTTGCTAACCTTTTCTCCTGGCTGGGAGGATTTAAGACTTTCATTGTCTTAGTACTAATTCTTGTTGTTGTTATTTTCTTATTACCATGTTTAATCCCATGTTGTATGCGTTCTATTCATAATGCTATTGACAGCACAGTAGAGCGGAAGACCGCAACTAAAATAATGGCCCTATATAGAGCCAGCCCTAGTCGAAATCCTTCGATCATGATTTGATTCTTCTAAAGGTGATTTAATTCTCACACCTTATTAAGTAATAGGGTGAGATTAATCAAAGGGGGGAATGTGGCAGGTGCAGGCCTGTGATCCACAGTGTCTGACATAAGCAGGCTCGCTTGACCTGTAAATGAAGCCTGTGAAGAGGCTCATAGGAATTACACATTCCCCAACATGCTGCTATTGTAGGATAGAACTCTGCAAGAGTACTAAACTAACTTAGATAAGCAAAACTGGAAGATGGAAAAATACAGAAAAATATGTTTAAAAGTTACTGATAAGAAAGTACATCTGCAAGGAATATAATTGGGATTGCTGACAGATGAGTTGCAGAGTCCTGCTCCCCTGCATGCACAAATTGGCTCTATGGCCTTGAGAGTATGAAAGTAACAAGTTGATGAACTGGCCATTGTAATTGGGACTGGAGGGGGGGTGAGCAGGTGCTGAGCCCACTGAAGGAACATAATTGGATAATCTTATCAGTACCGGGACCAATGGAAGGGGTACGGGAGGTACGGGAGAGTACCGGGACCAATGAAGTGTTTTTCTATACCTAGAATGGAACAGAAGTCTATAAAAGTTGTTGTAATGCTAGAAAACTTTGCTCAGCCATTTTGAATTTGATTCTGCTTGAGACTTGTGCACAAATAAATGATTTGGACCTTCTGAACAGACTCCTGGTATTATTGGTTTGTCTGCGCTTTGCTGCTACAAGGTTTTAGTGAGGTAGTAAATGGTTAGTAGTGGAATGTTCAAGGTGTGCATTAAATATTCAAGCTATGTTTTAGATGTTATTTACAGCAGTTTACAGCGGGTTATATGATTACATTTAGACATGTAAGTCCTGAAATGCCTGCAGTTTACAGCGGGTTATATGATTACAGTGCAGTTTATATGATTTGCAGCATAAGTTGTTTTAAACAGTGAAGTAGCAGGCAGTCAAAGAGGTAGCAGTGAGTCTATATGATATGCATCATAATTGTTTAAAGTAATGAGGTGGCAGACAGGTCATAGCAGACAGTTCATGATGTAACAATGAGTCTATATGGCATGTAGCATAAATTATTTCATGCATTGAGGTAGTGAGTGTCATCAGGCTGTTCAGTCCAGATTCATTTGCTTTGCGTTTGCAGCTTACCGTTTGCTTGGACTTTGTTATGTTGGCAGGTCTATGTTAGTGCAGTTTTGTTGCAGATTTCTGTTGCTTTTTCCGCCTGTGGGCCACGCTTGTGGGTGAACTCTTTTATAGATGCTCCATCATGATTTCCTTTCTTGGTGTGCTTTGTGTTGTTGATGTTTTATGGGCTAGAGCTGACTGTTTCTTTATAGTACCATTCCGGAGCTCCCGTTGTCCTTAGCGTTCTGCGCTGGCTATGCTTTCTGTTGTTACAGTATGTTTTTAGGCCGTGAGATCTTTATGCAGTTGATTTGCTTCTGCGATAGGGCTCCCGCCGAAGGACCACGCCAAAGGGCCCTCTGGCGAGGCCTGCCCAGCGCAGGCGCGCCTGCTTTCGGCGGCAGCTCTTTGAAGCTGCTTTCCCTTTCTCCCACAGCCCCGATTGGGCTGGAGCCTCTGAACGGGAGGGTTCAAAGGTCCCGCTCAGGCGCTCGACCCCGATCGGGGAGCTTAAGGATGGCCGCGTGTGTGGTCCTCTTCCTGGCATCAGCAGCGGCTCTTTGAAGCTGCTTTCCCTTTCTCCCACAGCCCTGATTGGGCTGGAGCCTCTGAGTGTGAGGGTTCAAAGGTCCCGCTCAGGCGCTCGATCCCGATCGGGGAGCTTAAGGATGGCCGCGTGTGTGGTCCTCTTCCTGCCATCGACAGCGGCTCTTTGAAGCTGCTTTCCCTTTCTCCCACAGCCCCAATTGGGCTGGAGACTCTGAGCAGGAGGGTTCAAAGGTCCCATTCAGGTGCTCGACCCCGATCGGGGAGAAGGATGGCCGCGTGTGTGGTCCTCTTCCTGCCGTTGGGATATGTCCCTCTGCTGTCTTCAGAAGCTTCTGGTCCATCTAAAATCACAATTCAAGCTTTCATCTCTTCTTGGGTCCTCCCTACCTATCCTTCTAGAAATCATCAAGTCTTAATGTACCTTCTCTTCTACCTCTCAGATTCAGGAAAGCACAGTTACTTACCTGTAACAGGTGATCTCTGGGAACAGCAGGAATTAGTCCTCACATATGGGTACGTCGGTACCGACGGAGCCTGCGCGGGAAAGCTCCCCAGCTTCCCAGAAGGAAGCTTTTGGGGCCTCCCACTGCACATGCGCGCTGCCTTCCTGCCTTCCTGACCAGCTCTCCTCATTTCGAGTTTATAGCTGAGACAATAGAGAGAGGAAAGGAAGATAGATAGAAGATACAACTCCTAGGGGAGGTGGGTGGGTTGTGAGGACTAATTCCTGCTGTTCCCAGAGATCACCTGTTACAGGTAAGTAACTGTGCTATCTCCAGGAACAAGCAGGAATAAGTCCTCACATATGGGGACTCCCTAGCTAAGATGCCTGGGAGATCCCGTTCCAAGGGTTCGCCATCTTCGTATGGATCTCAGGCATCCATCCTGGGAAGGTGGGCAGGAGTTGTTCAAGTATGGAACAGGTGTTTGAGGACAGCCTGACCAAACAAGGCATCCCGGCAGGAGTCCTTGTCCAAGTAGTAATGGGCTGTGAAGGTATGAACCGAGGCCCATGTGGCGGCTCGACAGATCTGATCTATGGAGACAGAGTGAAGATGAGCCATAGAAGTGGCCACGGCCCTCACATTGTGAGCTGTGACATGGCCTTCCAGAGAAATATTTTTACTCTGGTAAGCAAAGGAAATACACTGAGCAATCCAATTGGAAAGTGTACGTTTGGAGACTGGAAGTCCCAAATGAGAAGGATCAAAAGCCACGAAAAGTTGGGAAGACTTTCGATGTGGCTGAGTCCTGTTGAGGTAAAAGGCAAGAGCTCTTTTACAATCTAAAGTATGAAGGTTCCTCTCTGCACTGGATGCATGAGGAGCTGGAAAAAAGACAGGTAGATATACCTCCTGATTAAGATGAAAAGGCGAGACCACTTTGGGCATAAAGTGGGGATTCGTCCTTAGGACCACCTTATCATGATGAAACCTGGTATAAGGTGGATGAGCCACTAAGGCCTGTAGTTCACTGATGCGGCGAGCCGAAGTGACTGCAATAAGGAAAAGGACCTTCCAGGAAAGAAATTTCAAGGAGGTAGAAACCAACGGTTCAAAAGGTGGCTTCATAAGCTGACCTAGAACTAGGTTCAAGTCCCATGCTACCGGAGGAGGTCGGATGGGAGGCTTAGTTAGAGTCAGGCCTCTCATGAATCTTGCAACAAGCGGATGAGAGGAGACAGGTTGTCCATTTATAGGTTTTAAGGATGCTGCAATAGCACTCAAATGGACTCTTACTGAATTTGTCTTAAGGCCTGCATTAGAAAGATGCAGGAGATAGTCTAGTAGAGAATTCAAAGGAAGTGCTAGAGGGTCAAGACCCTGTTGAGCACACCAAATGGAAAAGCGTTTCCATTTGAAAGCATAGGAACGCCTCGTGGAGGGTTTCCTAGAGGCATGAAGGATATCTTTCACTGGTTGAGAAAGATTGAAGTCATGAAGGCTTAGGCCTTCAGTAACCAAGCTCTGAGGTGTAGGGACTTGGGGTTTGGGTGCCACAAGGTCCCTTTCTCCTGAGAGAGAAGGTCTGGCGCAGCTCCCAGGTCCAGGGAGGGTCCCTGGGAGAGATGCAGAAGTAGAGGGAACCACACTTGGCGTGGCCAGCGTGGAGCTATGAGGATCATCGATCCGTGATCCCTCTGGAGTTTTGAACAGAGTCTTGGGAATCAAAGGAATGGGTGGAAAGGCATATAGGAATTCCTGACCCCAATGCAGGAGAAAGGCGTCGTTGGCCTGAGCTCCCTGACACGGAGTCCTGGAACAGAACCGGGGAAGTTTGGCATTCCACGGACTTGCAAAGAGGTCTATGTCCGGGGTTCCCCATTCCTGAAAGATTCTGCCTATCTGGTCCATATGGAGGGACCATTTGTGTGGAAGCAGAACTCGACTGAGTCTGTCTGCCCGAGAGTTTTGAACCCCTGGAAGATATACTGCCAGAAGATGAATTTGATGCTCTCTGGCGAAGGCCCATAATCTGAGAGCTTCGTTGCAAAGCGACAGAGAGCCTGTCCCTCCTTGTTTGTTTATGTAGAACATGGCCACCTGATTGTCTGTCTGAACTAGGACGGTCAGGTTGACAAGGAGGGTATGGAAGACTTTGAGGGCAAAGAAGATTGCTCGCAGTTCCAGGAGGTTGATGTGAAGGGTGGTCTCCTGCGGAGACCAAGTACCCTGAGTGGAGAGGGATTGTAGATGAGCTCCCCACCCTGTTTGGGAGGCATCTGTTGTGAGGGTTGCTTGGGGCAACAAAGGTTGGAAGAGGGCCCCCAACAACAGATTCTTGGTGGACATCCACCATTGGAGGGACCAAAACAGACGCTTTGAGGTGAGTATTTGGTCGGAGAGCGCTCCTGATGCTTGAGTCCACTGGGTGGCCAAGGTCCATTGAGCTGCTCTCATATGAAGACGAGCGTAGGGTACCACGTGTACCGTGGAGGCCATGTGGCCCAGAAGTCGCAGCATTTCTCTGGCTGTCAAGTGACTGCTGGACTGAGCTTGGGAGGCCAAGCACAGCAGACGTTGGCCCCGGACTTGAGGTAGGTAGGCCCTTGCAGTGGTGGTGTCCAACTGGGCCCCTATGAATTCCAGAGACTGAGTAGGGATAAGTTGAGACTTGGGAAGGTTTACCACCAGTCCCAGATACTGCAGAAGGTGCCTTGTGCGGTCCAGGGAAATCTGGGCCTCTGACTGAGATGGAGCTCGGATGAGCCAGTCGTCCAGATATGGGAATACAAAAATTCCCAGACCTCTTAGAAATGCGGCAACAACTGCCATGCATTTGGTGAACACTCTTGGAGCAGAGGCTAGACCGAAGGGAAGTACTCTGTACTGGAAATGTTTTCCCTGAAACAGAAATCTTAGATATTTTCTGTGGGATGGGTGGATGAGTATATGTGTGTACGCATCCTTGAGATCTAGAGAACAAAGCCAATCCTGACTCTGAAGGTATGGAAGGAGAATGCCTAGAGAAAGCATTTTGAATTTCTCCTTGTACAGAAATTTGTTCAATTCTCTCAGATCTAGGATAGGTCTGAATCCCCCTGTCTTCTTTGTTATGAGAAAATAAGGGGAGTAGAATCCTGTCCCTTGTTGAAGAAGAGGAACCTCTTCTATTGCCCCTTGGGCAAGGAGAGAAGAGACTTCCTGATCCAACAGGTCCAGGAGAAATGGGGGAGAATTGAAGTGCCTCACCATGGTATATGGAGGAAGGTTGGAAAAATGAAGTTTGTAGCCCTCTCTGATGATAGAGAGGGTCCATTGCTCTGATGTGATTTGCTCCCATCTGGGAGCAAAGTGAGCTAACCTTCCGGGAATGGTGAGGGGCTCTGGTTGTTCTAGAGCCAGAAATGTTAAGTTCTCTAGGGGCAAGTCAAAACCCCTGAGGGGGTTGAGCCTGCTGAGAAGTAGTAGACGCTGCAGGCTTTGACTTTGCCTGTTGGGTTGCTGACGTTTAGCAGCAAAGCGAGGCTGAGAAGATTGTTGGCCAGTATTTGTGGAAAATCTGGCCTTCTTGTAGTAAGGCCTCTTGAAAGACTTTTTCTTGGCAGGAGTAGAGGTAGACTTAGAAAGTCTATCCAAGGTAGCATTTTCTGCGTCCATTTGAGTGGCTTTAATTTGCCAGTCCTTACCAAATAAGTTCTCACCTGTACAGGGCAGATTCCGTAAGCCATCCAGGACCCAGGGTTCTAGGTCAGAGGCCTGGAGCCAAGCAAGTCGTCGGGCTGCAATAGCAATGCCCGAAGCTCTACCGGCACCCTCAAAGGAATCAAAAGCTGCTCTGTTGGAGAACTTAGAAACATATAGAAGCTGTTTCACCAGAGAAATGAACTCCTCTTTTCTATCCTCAGGGATAAAGGAGGCAAAATGTCGTATCTTTAGGGCAAGTTCCCTGAGAAACATGCCCATATACAGACTGTAAGAATTAATCCTGGCTATAAGCATAGTAGCCTGGAAAATTTTCTTGCCAAAAGAGTCTAGGGTCTTACATTCTCGTCCTGGAGGGGTAGAAGAGTGCCTTTTGGTACTCTTAATCTTTTTCAGTGCAGACTTCACCACAATGGAATGGTGAGGCAACTGAGTCTTTTGAAAACCAGGAGAAGGAGGGACCCGGTACATGGTGTCCAACCTACGAGAATAAGGAGACAACGTTAGAGGAGCCTCCCATAAGTCCATCAAGTGTTCTTGAAGGATTTCATGGATAGGCAGGGTGACTGCCTCTTTAGGAACCTTAGGGTATCCTAAAATATCCAATTTCTTTGACCTAGGTTCTTTTTCAGAGGATGTGGTAATAGAAAGTCCTTTAGCTAGTTCAATAATGAAGTCTTGAAAGAACAAATCCTCTGGTGGAGACATTCTCCTCTTTGGGGAAGAGGGGTCTTCATGAAGAACTAGAGACAGCTCATCAGAGTCCTCAGAGGAGTCAAAATCCTCAGAAGAAGCAGAGTATTCTCTATTTGCTTCCAACGCACGATACGCATACCGATCGGTATCGACATCGGGCGTACCGGGTATGGGATCGGTATCGGGTGAAAACCCAGATCCGGCATGCGGAACCGATCTGCGTTTGGAAGTCGATGGTCTCAGTTCCGGTATGGGAGATGATACCGGAACCGGACCCGGTACCGCTGAACGCGGTACCGAGGGCGTCGCAGCATTAATAAAAGCCAGCATGGCCTGCTGCATGGTCTGAACAGTATTGCTCATAGATGCCACTGCTGCCTGGATATCGGTACCGGTATGGGCCGGTACCCCAGAGCAGTCCAACAGGTGATCAGTCGAGGCCGTGCCATCGATGTCAACCTGTAACCCCATAGATGGTGCTTTGGAAGCCAGAGCTTCCCGCCGGGGTTGTTTGGCTGGGGCAGGATCCTCAGACTCAAAAGTGAGAGCCTCTCGATGCTTTGAAGGAGATTTGCTCTTTGAGGACCTGCCCGCAGAGGGTTTGGTTACCTGAGATCCATCCGGAGAGGAAGACCTGGATGACTGTGATGCTGGATTATCTGAAGCAAACAGCACATGGAATTTGTTGGCCCGGTTCTGCAACCCACGTTTAGACATCTGGGAGCAGGATGGGCAGTCCGGAATGGAGTGGTCAGGTCCCAAACACTTAAGACACCATTCATGGGTGTCTGTGACAGAAATAACAGCACTACACTTGGTACACTTCTTAAAACCAGGGGCTGGTTTCTCCATGAGGAGAAATTGTGTAGGCCTGAGGCCTAACCGAAGTCACCAAGTTGTGCAGAATAAAGATTTTTTTTTTTTTTTTTTAAAGAAAGAAAAGAGAGACCGGCGGTACCGGTTTCGGTATGGGGAAGGCAGGTACGCGGTCTAAAGAAACAAACTAAAACAATAATTTCTTCAGCGGTGACAGGAACACGACCTGCTGGCTCCGCGGAAAAAGAGAAACTGAGGAGAGCTGGTCAGGAAGGCGGGAAGGCAGCGCGCATGTGCAGTGGGAGGCCCCAAAAGCTTCCTTCTGGGAAGCTGGGGAGCTTTCCCGCGCAGGCTCCGTCGGTACCGACGTACCCATATGTGAGGACTTATTCCTGCTTGTTCCTGGAGATAGTTTATTGCCTGACAGTTTGTACACATTACCAAAGTACCACATAAACTGGTGAAAGGAAATCATTACCAAGTAAAATCCTATTCCACTCCTCATCCCTGCTCTATGATTTCTGTTTCGAGACACCAGTTCCCCCTCTTCATATACACACACACACATGCGTGCACATTCTCTCTTCTTGCTGTCTGTTTAATCTCTTCCATTTCAGTCTCTGCAATCTAATCTTCTCTTTTCTACTAAGGCTACCAGATTTTTTGTAGGCAAAGCTCGGACACTCATCTGAAATGTGGTGGGGGTGGAAGGGACATCTTAGTTCCAGGTTTGAGCAACAAGATGTGGAGGAAAGAAGAGTAGTAAAACCATCCAAAGAGAATATAATACTGTCATCCACAAGGCAAAACAATCTTACTATTCATCTCTCATCCCAGGAAACTATTCAATGTATTTTTACCATTACAAAAACTCCTTCTCCCTCATCTTTGTCCCCTGAATCCACTACCTCCCCAGAACCTCTAGCTTCTTTTTTCGTAGACAAAGTTATTTCTCTGCATTACCATGAGCCCCCCTTTCCACAGCTTTAAGGAGTCCATGGTTCCCACTCATACCTCATCCAGTAACCTTTTTTCTCTAAGTTTCTTAGTTCTATAAAAACATCCTACACTTCTGCTGATTAGTTTTCCTTTAAACTCATTAAAGATCAAGAGGACTTCCGGTGGCAATGAGCTGGTGAGACGTGGTGCTGATCAGCTCCGGGGAGACCCCTTAACGTCAGGCTTTTAAGCCCCTCTATATAGCGGTGCAGACCGCGAATCGCCTCCCGCAACGATCCGGAGTTCCTGACAGCGTGGTGTGACGCTGGGCTCGGGTCCCCACTCGGTGTATGGCTTCAAAACTTGCCCGCAAGGACAGGAGTCGGGTCCCGGAGGGCAAGATGGCGGACGAGACGCCGACGAGCAGTGCAGCCAATCTGCAGCAGGATCTGGTGGCTGAAGTCAGTGCCGCGGTGGTGTCGGCACTGGATGAAAAATTTAAATCGCTAGCGGAGCAGATGTCTCAGGTGACCCAAAGCGTTGGGGAATTTACTGGGCGCATTGACCAGGTGGAGGCCCGAATATCCACGGTGGAAGACTCCCACGGAGCGTTGGTGGAACGTGTGCGGGCCCTAGAAGGCCTTGCGAAACAGCAGAGTGATAAACTTGATGATCTGGAGAACCGGGGACGCCGGAAGAACCTGCGCTTCGTGGGAATAGCAGAATCTGTTTCGGACAGTGCGCTTGCAGGGTATGTGGAATCATGGATTGGACAGACTTTCCCCAATGTGGTGCAAGGTCCGCTCAAATTAGAACGTGTGCACAGGCTGGGCCCGAGGCAGGATGGGCAGCGCCGGCCACGTGCGGTCATTGCCCGGTTTCTTGAGTTCCGGCAGAAGGAGGAGGTTTTGAGAGCAGCCCGAGGGCGTCGTCGGATGCCGGGAGAGGGCCCGCAAGTGCTGGTGTTTCAAGATTATTCTGCAACGGTTAGCCAGCAGCGCAGAGCCTATTCTACAATCTGTGGGCAGCTCTTTAATAGAGGGGTGAGATTTGCCTTGCTGTACCCTGCGAAATTGCGGGTTGATCACAACGGCCGCACAAGCTACTTCACGTCTCCAGGGGAGGCCCGCGTCTTCCTGGAACAGTTACCTGGTGCTTCGGACACTTGAGTCAGCGAGTGGCTGTGCATAGAAGCTCGAAGGGACTTGTCTGGCTGTTGGGTTTGGACATGTAACATGTAGCAGTAAGCCTGTGGGGGCGGGTGGGCTGCAGCGCTGTTAATCAGGGGGTGGAATATCTACCTCGAGGTCTGTGTTGAAGTTCTGTTTGCTCAATATGATCTTTGCCCTTTTATGTGGCTGGGGGGTCTGTTCATGTTGGTGTTGGGTTTTTTTTTGTTCTTTTGTCCCCTCTCGCTACAGGACAATGTTCCATGTTATATTGGGGTTCAGGTGGGTCTACATAGACTGATGAGTGGAGTGGAGGTGGAGGGGGGTTGGGGGAGCTGACCTACTGGTAAAGGCAGTTGAGGAGGGTATGTATTTGTCTGCCAGCTCTCCCCCAAAGAGGGGGGAAGTACCTCGTGGATGGATAGGCTGGTGGGAGGTGATTTGGGCTAATAACGGGGTGGACCCGGCTGTCACTGGAATTGGGTCCCCAAAGGTGGGTGGTGGGGACGTTTGTTGGTGGGGGTGGGGGGTTGGGGGGGGAAGGGGATGCTGGTGGCTGATCAGGGGGGAGGTGGGGGGCGGGTAAGGAATGGGATGGGTGATAGGGGGGGGTAGGGGAGGTTAACTGGAGGGGGTTGGATACGGATTCGCTCCCACAAAAGAAGTTTCTGGGTGTGGAGTTCTGGGGGCTGGGGGAGGTGCAGATCCTAGGCTGGGGGACCTGGACCTACGGGACGTTTTTTCTTTTCTGCAGCAGAGTCTTTGGTGGCCCTTGGATAATGGGTAAGTCTTTGCATTTTGCTTCCTGGAATGTGTGTGGGCTGGGTTCACCCATAAAGCGGTATAAGGTTTTGCAACAGCTGCGCCGGAAAGGGGTGGACGTAGCCATGCTGCAAGAAACCCACCAGACCACTGTGGAGCATGATAAGTTGGCTCGTGGATGGGTGGGTAAGGTGTATGGTGCTGCAGCAGTGGGAAAGAAGAGGGGAGTGGCGATTTTGATCTCCAAAGTGGTGGATTGGGTGGAGGAGAGGGTGGAGGTGGACGTAGAGGGCCGGTACGTGTTCGTCTGGGGGACTCTAGATGGAACGAAGGTGGCCTTGTGTTCTGTCTATGCACCTAATACATATGAGGCACATTTTTATCAGTGCCTAATGCAGATGGTGTCGACTCTAGGGAATCACCAGCTGATACTTGGAGGGGACTTTAATTCAGTTATGGATGACGGAATGGATCGGTCGGGATCGGCTGGGCCCAGGGACCAGCGGGGCGCGAGGCGAATTCGGGGGCTGTGTGAAGGATATGACCTGCTTGATGTTTGGCGTATTTTGCACCCCGGTGAGAGGGAGTATACCCACATGTCTCGGGCTCATGGCACATGGTCGAGACTTGACTATTTTTTGTTGTCTAAGGACTTGTTTAGTTGGGTAGTGCGAGTGGATATTGGGCCGCCAGTCATCTCAGATCATGCTATGGTACTCATGGAGCTGCAGAGGCATGCATGTGGCAGTAGAAAGCTTTGGCGCTTCCCTCTGGATTTGGCTAATGATGCTGAGTTTGGGAGCTATATTCGGAACAAATGGGCAGAATATTCTTTGAACAATGCTCAACATGTGGATCAGCCTGCCCTGTTTTGGGAGGCTGGGAAGGCGGTGCTTCGCGGAGATATTATAAGTTATCATCTTAGTAAGAGGAAGCGGATGAACTGTAGAATAGTGCAGTTGGAGAGAGAGTTGTCTAAAGCCCGCCGCTGGCATGCTCGATTTCGGACTGCAGAGGCTCGGGTGCGGCTGCAGGAGTTGCAAAATGAACTGGAATTCTTGTTGGGCCAGAGGGCAAAGAAATCTATGCTGTATTATCGATACCAACTGTATAGGCATGGCAATAAGGCCGGGAAGTTACTGTCCTCTCTGGTGCGGGTGGAGGGAGGCTCGAGGCACGTGGGTGGCATCCGACATGCTGATGGATCTGTCCGACACGAAGCGGAAGAAATTGAACAGGTGTTTTGTGACTATTATCGGAAGTTATATGAACAAGATGGCGCGATACCTGGGGGAGAGTGGGCCCACTTGCGGGAGTGCAATATGCCACGGGTAACGCCAGTGCAGCTGCGGGTACTGAATGCCCCGATCTCGGGGATTGAGGTGCGGCAGGCTATTGTTAGTCTGAAAAATGGGAGAGCTCCTGGTATTGATGGCATGAGGGGGGAGTTGTATAAAATTCTGGAGGACAAAGTGGTGCTCCCCTTGGTAGGGTATTTTGAGGACTTGATTCAGCGGGGGATATTTCCATATGAAGCTAATAAGGCTGTTGTCACAGTTCTCCCAAAGCCTGGTAGAGATCCTCTTTTGCCTAGCTCTTATAGGCCTATCTCTTTGCTGAATGTGGATATAAAAATTCTAGCGAAAATAATGGCGGAAAGGCTGGCGGGGGTTCTGCCCGATTTAGTACAGAAGGACCAGGTGGGATTTGTGAAGGGTCGACATGTGGCATATAGTTTGCAGCAGATTTTGGCCTCCATTTGTGCTAGTACACGGGAGAGTCGGCGCTCTATGCTAGTGAGTTTCGACGCCGAAAAGGCATTTGATAGAGTGCACTGGTGCTTTATGTATCAGGTGCTGGAGATCGTGGGGATACATGGTTTTTTTGTAGATGTGGTGAGATTGTTGTACGCAGATCCGAGAGGGGCACTTTTAATCAATGGTAATTTGTCTCCCGAGTTTGCGATTCAAAAGGGTACACGGCAGGGTTGCCCTTTGTCGCCTCTCTTGTTCGTGCTGACATTGGAACCCCTGTTGTGTCAACTTCGTTCCACAAGGGCATTTCGGGGTATACGTGTAGGGCAGTCTGAATTCCGTGTGGCGGCCTTCGCCGATGATTTGCTGGTGCATGTGGAGAACCCGGAGGAGGGTCTACCGGCTCTTTTGCAACTTTTTCAGGAGTATGGCCAGTTTTCGGGGTTGCGGCTCAACTTAGACAAGTCGGAAGCTCTGCCGTTGCTTCCGTCTATATCACAGCACTGGCCGGGAGTATTCCCCTTGAAGTGGGCGGAGGGCCATTTCAAATATCTAGGGATTTACCTGCCCGCGGATCTGCTGACCTTATATCAGCTTAATATCTCGATGTTGCTGAAACAGTTAACGGACAGGGTGCAGAAATGGAAGGATCTTCCGCTGTCCCTGGGGGGTCGGATCGCATTGTTCAAAATGGTGATTTTCCCTCGGTGGTTGTACGTCCTACAGACACTGCCTCTGTTGTTGAAGCGGAAGGATCTTAAGCACATGGAAAGGCAGATGAACCTTTTGTTTTGGAGGGGTAAGCGCCCCCGAGTGCGACTGGCGATTTTACAGCGGTCCTGGGAATTGGGGGGCATGGGTTGTCCTGATATAAAACAGTATAATCTGGCTTGTCTATTACGCTTTGTTCGTGATTGGTTGTGGGGGACGGAGGACTATACCCCGTTAGGGATGATTGGGGCCCTAGTGGCGCCCTTGCAGGTTCGCTATGTCTTGCACATGCGGACTGCGAAGGATATTGATAGGAGTGTGTGGTCAATTCTGTTGTCTCCGGTGCTTAAGGCCTGGCGGCACCTCTGTGCCAAGGTGGGGTGCCGGGCATCTTGCTCTCCCTATCTCCCAGTGCGTGGTAATAAGGACTTCTTGCCCGGTCTGACGGACCGGAGCTTTGTGCGCTGGGAACGAATGGGTATCTCCACTCTTGAGCAGCTGTTAGAGGACGATGGGACTATGGTGTCCTTCGCTCGTCTGCAAGACCATTATGACTGGTTGGGGAGAGAGGTCTTTCCCTATGCTCAACTTCGGAGCTACATTGGCACTCTCCCAGCGAGCTCCCTGCGAGGGGACATCTGTTCTCGAATGGAGGAGTTGTTATTAGGGGGGGATCAGATGGCAAGGGTGGCTCAGTTGCGTAGGTCCCTCTCGGAGTTGGAGCCGGTGGGTAGTGAAAGGGGTTTGGCGGAGGCCTGGACGCGTGATCTTGGCGAGCCGGTGGATGGGGACGGGGTAATGCAGGCTATTGCGACCATTCCCAGATTGCTGGTGTCGGTGGACTATCGGGACATGCAATATCGTCTGATTCGCCGACTCTACTTTGCCCCAGATAGGGCCTGGCGAGCGGGAATAGCTTTTACGAGTTCCTGCCCGTGGTGTGAGACTGTCGGAGCTACGCTGGGGCATATGTTCTGGCATTGTGATAAAGTACAGGGCTTTTGGAGTAGGGTGGTGCGCTACCTTGAGCGGTGTTTGAGCAAGTCTTTACAGTTAACGTCCGTGAACTTGATCCTTGATGTTTGGGAAGATGATTGTGGGGAGGAGCTGGGGAGGGCAGAAAGTAACTGGATGCGGGTGGTGCTTGCGGCTGCGCGTAGGACCATTTTACATGCCTGGCTGGACCCTACGGGCCCTACATATGGACGCTGGCGAATTCGCCTACATGGGCTGCTGTGGCTGGAGAGGTATCGGGTGGGAATCAATCCGAACCGCTGGGAGGCCTTTCTGCGGGGCTGGGGTCCTCATCTTCAGATGTTGCCGGCTGGTGCACGTAATCGGGTATTGGAAGGGGGTGCGGGATAACAAGTTTTGTTTAGTTTGGGAAGGGGGGGTATATTTCTTTACCTAACAGTTTTCTGGTCGCGGAGGGGGGGGGCATTGGTACTTGGGAGGGGGTGGTCTGGGGGAGCTGCGGGTAAGGGTTAGGGGGGATAATAGCCATCCCATGCGATCCACCCTCGCCTTGTGGGGGGGAGAGGACTGTTCATTGGCCAGTATGAGGATCCGGATCTGTTTACTCTTTAGGAGGTATAGTAGATTTCAGATGGTGTGTAAAACTGGTAATCGGGAGGGGGGGGGGTGACTGAGGATGGGGGCGGGGGGAGTGGGATAAACCTGTGAAAACGTGACTATATGCTGTTGATGTCAGGATGTACCGTATATGCTCTACTACTTGTATAGTTTGTTCAGGCTGGTCTACCATGCTAGTGTGTTGATAATGTTGTGTTTGTGGTGAATAAAAATGATTTACACTAAACTCATTAAAGATCAAAACATTGGTCTTTTTCTCTTTATTCTAAGCATTACATACAGCAATCTGTCACTTGGCCCCTTTAGAGAACTGTAGTAAAGTCGAGGTGCACAAAGACTGTAACTGGCAACAGAGTATGAATGCTATGAATGCCTTCACTACCTTTGTTTCAGGGGCTCTCTCCCCAATTAAAATTGTAACTTTATTGCTTATATGTATTTTTATTTTCTATTTGTTTTATTAATGGACTGTAAACTGCTTTGGTGTCACTGACGAAGGGGCGGTATAGCAAATTCAAGTAAACATAAACATTAATAATAGTCTGTACTCAGGTGTATTCCCCACTCTATGGAAACACGCACTAGTTCATCCCCTCCTTAAGAAGGTTTCTCTAGGCCCTCAAAAACTGAGAACTATTGTCCCATTTCACATTTGCCATATCTAAGATCTTAGAGAAAGCAGTCCATACTCAACTCTATTCCTTTTTAGAAATGTTCTACACCCATATCAATCAGGTTTTTGTCCCCATCATTCCACCGAAACTCTATTGCTCTGTCTACTAAATGATCTTAAATGCAGAACTGACCAACATTAAGCTGCTATTATCATCTTATTAGATTTCAGTGCAACCTTTGATCTTATTGATCACTCTATTCTCCTCCAGCAAATGATTGATATAGGAATCACTGTTACGGTTTTCTCCTGATCCTCATCCTATTTGCAAAGCCATCCTTTCTCAGTTATTGGTCCTACCTCCACTCCCTTCCCCCCAGGGTACCATTCTATCACCAATCTTGTTTAACGTCTTTCTGGCCCCCCTTGTAATTATCATCCAGAGCTTTGGATTGCATTGATATGTCTTTGCTGATGATATCCAAATTGTTAACTATACTGACTCACTTGCTGCACTTAACTCAGGACTTACCACTGCTCAATAGTTAGAGTCTTATGGAATAAAATTAAATCCCACTAAATCAAAGACTATGTGGCTATCCTATCAAAAACATTGCCCTTCACTCATACCTCTCATTTACAACCATCCAGTTCCTCTTTCTGACTGTCTTCCCATTTTAGGCTTTAATTTGGATTCATCTCTTACTTCTGACTCACAAATTTCTGTAGTTGTCAAAACTACTTTATTTTTTCTCAGACAAATATGTTCTGTTAAACCATTTCTGGACATAACTCATCTCAAAACTATTACCTTTGCACTTATTCTTAACCGCCTTGATTACTGTAATTCTCTTTACCATGGTTTATCCACATTACATCATCATCAAAATTCTGCAGCTCGTGTTTTGTCAAATACTAAGAAGATTGATCACATTACTTCAGTACTACACTGGCTTCCAATTACCTTTAGGATTCAATACAAAATTTGTGTAATTATTCATAAAGATTTACTGACAAAAGCAATGTTCTCTCTTTCAGATCTTCTTATTCTACATAGCTCTACAAGGTCCCTCATCAGAGACTTTTGGCAAAACTAAAGAGTCATGGGATAGGAGGCAGTGTACTATTGTGGATCAGGAACTGGTTAAAAGATAGAAAGCAGAGGGTAGGGCTAAATGGCCAATTTTCCCAATGGAGAAAGGTGAATAGTGGTGTACCCCAGGGATCTGTGCTGGGTCCGCTGCTTTTTGACATATTCATAAATGACCTGGAAAGTGGAATAACGAGTGAGGTTATCAAATTTGCAGATGACACAAAACTATTTAAAGTTGTTAAAACCCAAGAGGATTGTGGAAAATTGCAAGAGGATCTTGATAAATTGGAAGACTGGGCATCAAAATGGCAGATGAAATTTAATGTGGACAAGTGCAAGGTTATGCACCTAGGGAAGAACAACCCAAACTATGGTTACACGATGCAAGGTTCCACATTAGGAACCACCACCCAGGAAAAAGATTTAGGCGTCATTGTGGATACCATGTTAAAACCCTCGACCCAGTGTGCAGCAGCGGCCAAGAGAGCAAATAGAATGCTAGGTATGATAAGGAAAGGAATGGAAAATAAAACAAAAGATATTATAATGCCTCTATATCGTTCCATGGTGAGACCGCACCTTGAATATTGTGTGCAATTCTGGTCGCCGTATCTTAAAAAGGATATAGCGATTTTAGAAAAGGTTCAGAGAAGAGCCACCAAAATGGTAAAGGGGATGGAAGGATACTCCTATGAAGAAAGGCTAAAAAGGTTGGGGCTCTTTAACCTGGAAAAGAGACAGCTAAGGGGAGATATGATAGAAGTCTATAAATTAATGAACGGAGTGGAACGGGTAAACGTAGATCAATTGTTTACCTTATCAGAATATAGAAAGACTAGGGGACATGCAATGAAGCTAAAGGGTAAACTATTTAAGACTAATAAAAGAAAATATTTTTTCACTCAACGTATAATCAAACTCTGGAATTTGTTACCGGAGGATGTAGTAAAGGCTGTTAGTGTAGCTGGGTTTAAAAAAGGTTTGGACAAGTTCCTGGAGGAAAGGTCCATAAACCATTATTAAGAAGGGACCCAGGATATCAATGCTTGAACCAATACAAGCATTGTGGAACCTGTGTCCCTTGGGGAAAATGCTAGGTACGTATGACCTAGATTGGCCACTGTTGGAAACAGAATACTGGGCTTGATGGACCTTGGTCTGACCCAGTATGGCATATCTTATGTTCTTATGACCTACCCATTCAAACTGTATTAATCAATTAGTTTTTCCCATGGCTTACCATCATTTTTTAGATACCACCACAGAGATGGCCGTCTCCAGTTCTGGTCCCATTTTATGGAACTCTTTCCCTCGTGTGAGAGAAGAACCAAATTGTACCCAGTCCAAATAGGAATTGAAGACTTAGGGTGGCATATTCAAAGCAATATATCAATTAGCAGACCTTCTAACTGTTTAAACCGTAAACAGTGGGATATTCAGCAGTACTAAACAGTTTAGTGTTGCGGAATATTGTCTGCTAACCGGTTTCTATGCCCTGACGCTGGCTGGCTAGCATCAGAGCATTCCTGGGGCAGCACTAGCGTTAACTACTCAGTGGTGATATTCAGCTGCTGGCTGGTTAACAAACCAGCTAAAGTTAGGCAGAAAAAGACTAGAAACATAGAAACATGACAACAGAAAAAGACCACATGGCCTATCTAGTCTGTCCTTCCATATCAACTACAACAACAGTCCCCTTTTTACCTTTAGAGATCCTCTGTGTTTGTCCCATGCTTTTTTGAATTCAGTTACTGTCCTCATCTCTACCACCTCCACTGGGAGACTATTCCACTACTCTTTCCGTAAAGAAATATTTCCGCATATCACTCCTGAATCTATCTCCCTTCACCCTCATCCCATGTCCCCTCGTAGCAGAACTTGCTTTCAATTGGAAGAGGCTCTCTCCCTGAACATTTATGCCATGGAGGTATTTAAACATCTCAATCATACCACCTCTATCCCGCCTTTCCTCTAAGGTGTACATATTAAGATCCCTAAGTCTGTCCTCATATGCTTTATAATGAAGACTACTAATCATTTTAGTAGCCACCCTCTGCACCGACTCCATCCTGTTCACATCCTTTTGAAGGTGTGGTCTCCAGAATTGCACACTATACTCCAAATGAGGTTGCACCAAAGACTTATACAGAGGCATTATCACCCTCCTTTTTTCTGCTAGACATTCCTCTCCGTATGCACCCAAGCATCCTTCTAGCTTTTGACTTCGCCTTTTCTACCTGTTTAGCTACTTTAAGATCATCAGACACAACCACGCCTAGGTCTCGCTCTTCTTTAGTGGACAAAAGTACTTCACCCCTTATACTACATTGCTCCCTTGGATTGCTGCAGCCCAAATGCATGACCTTACATTTTTTAACACTAAATCCCAGCTTCCAAATTCTAGACCATTCTTCAAGCTTAGCTAGATCCCTCCTCATGTTATCTACACCTTCCTGGGTGTCTACTCTATTGCAGATTTTGGTATCATCTGCAAAGAGACAAACCTTACCCGACAGCCCTTCTGCTATATCACTAAAAAAGATGTTAAAAAGAATCGGACCAAGGACAGATCCCTGGGGCACACCACTGGTAATATCCTTCTCCTCAGAGAGAGCTCCATTTACCTGTACTCTTTGTCGCCTCCCACCCAACCAATTTCTAGCCCAAGCAGTAACTTTAGGGTCTATCCCTAGGGTGCTCAGTTTGTTTATAAGTTGCCTGTGAGGAAGAGTGTCAAAGGCTTTACTGAAATATAAATACACCACATCTAGGGCTCTCCCTCGGTCCAACTCCCTGGTCACCCAGTCAAAGAAATCGATCAGATTTGTCTGACAAGACCTGCCTCTGGTGAATCCATGCTGCCTCGGATCCTGTAATCCTCTGGACTCCAGAAACCTCACTATTTTCTCTTTCAGCAGCATTTCCAATAATTTACTCACCACCAAAGTTAAACTAACCGGCCTGTAGTTTTCAACCACATCCTTACTTCCGCTTTTGTGTAAAGGCACTACATGAGCCTCTCTCCAATCCTTTGGCACCACTCCCGACTCCAATGAGGCATTGAAAAGGTCAGTCAGTGGAGCTGCTAGAAAGTCCCCAAGTTCCCTCAGTATTCTAGGGTGTATCCCATCCAGTCCCATCGCTTTGTCTACTTTAAGTTGAGCTAGTTTCTCACGAACACAGTCTTCTGACAATTTTTCAAGATGTCCCTTGCTTCTGTTCCTGTTTGTGGGTGTTTTCTGAGGTCCTGCTCCTGGTTCTTCATCTGTGAACACAGAACAGAAATATTTGTTAAGCAATTCTGCTTTATCCTTATCGGCTTCTACATATTCCTCCCCTGCACCCTTGAGTCTGACAATACCACGTTTGCCCTTCCTCTTCTCACTAACATATCTGAAAAATGTCTTATCCCCCCATTTTATTGCATTGGCTATTTCCTCCTCCTTTTGAATCTTTGCCTTCCTGACTACTTTGCTAGCTTCTCTAAGTTTTTCCAAATATAGATGCCTGTCTTCCTCTCTCTGTGATCTCTTGTATTTCATGAAGACCTCCCTTTTTTTCTTCACTTTTTCAGCTACTTCTTTCGAAAGCCATAGCGGTCTCCTTTTCCTTTTACCTTTATTTACCATTTTAACAAAAAGGTTGGTTGCCCTTAAAATATCCCCTTTCAGTTTTGCCCACTGTTTTTCTACATCCCCCAGCTGTTCCCATCCCACTAACGACTCCCTGAGGTATTGGCCCATCTTGGCAAAGTTAGTCTTTCTAAAGTCTAAGATCCTCACCTTTGAATGGATTCTAACAGCCCTAGTCCTAATACTGAACCACACCATCTGGTGATCACTGGATGCAAAATGATCTCCCACTATAACATCAGAAACACTTTCACCATTGGTAAGCACCAAGTCCAGTATGGCCCCTTCACGTGTGGGGTCTGTTACCAATTGCCTGAATAATTCTCCCTGTAGAGAATCCAGGATCTCCTTACTTCTAGATGATACTGCAGCAGGAATGTGCCAATCAACATCTAGCATATTGAAATCTCCTATCAGTAGCACTTCCCCTTTCCTAGCAATGCTGCGTATGTCTTCAATTAACTCTCCATCCACCTCTTCCCCTTGTGGTATATCACACCAATGCAAATAGATTTATCTTTCCCTCTTTCTAGTTTAACCCACAATGCCTCCTCTCTCCCATTTAATCTCTGTAGTTCCAAAGCTTTAATAGTAGTTTTTACATATAGAGCCACTCCTCCCTTTCTTCCTACCCTGTCCTTTCTGAATAAAGTATAGCCAGATATAGTTACATCCCAATCATGGTTTTCTGTGAACCATGTTTCTGTATACTTATAATTCAAGAAGGGCTGTCTTTTTTAAACTTTTGAAATTAGTGAATGCAATTTAGATTGGTCATTTCAAAATATATGGGGAAAAGATGTCTGTGGAGGGAGGATTCCTGCCCCTCTCAGCCTAATTCAGCTGTGCCCAGGTTTCCCAGATTTGCTCTCCAAAAATCTGGTAACTTTACATTTACTTGTTTGTGAAAAGAATCTGTTTGCATAGTCTTCAGGCAAATGATTCCAAATAGTAGAACCAGCAAAAATTGTTTTTACACAAATATCAATAAGCCTATTGGCGTTTGCTGATGAAACAGAGAGGGTCTAAGAGTTTATGGTTTATTGATATATCACCCTTTGCAAGCACTGAGTGGTTTACACAAATCCAATTAAAATTAAAATAACTACATAAAAGAAAATAAGTTACATAATTCTAAACAGAATTCCATTTTCTAATAGGACAGGTAAGAAAAGACATATCTGGTTACATGATTAAAAAGAAACAGCATGGTCAGCCCTGGGCCCGGGCTTGGGCAGAGCCCCAGCCCCCGAACTAAACTTAAAAGTTTCTTTGAAGAGAAAAGATTTGATCAAGGTTTTAAACCATTTGAAGGCTGACTTGACGGGAATATGAGTAGGCAGAGAGCCCAATCCTAGAAGGGGCAGATCCAGGCAGTCTGGATGGCCCCAACCAGGACGGGCCCGTTAGGACCTGATTCTGCACTGGAGGAGCAAGACAGCTCCGCGGGTGCAGAATCGGGTTCTGGGAGACAGTCCGGCATGCTCTGCATGATGCGGGGATGTCCTCCCCATGGCACAACCTGCCCGCTGCCTTGGAGTGCCCCTTTTCCCCACTGCCCGACCCCAACAGGGGTGGTTGGGGCCTGGATCGGGTGGCGGGTAGTCACTCTGCTCGCCACCATCATTGCTGGGAGAACTGGCCAGCTGATCCAGAGGGGTGGCCAGCGCTTCTGCCACCTCCAAAGTGGAATAAGCTGGACATCCCCCTGGCGATCCCCAAATGTACAGAGCCATGACCACAATTGGCTCTGTACATCCAGGTGACAGGACCGCCCCCACTCTGCCTACTCTCTGCGCCCATGCCACCCCATCCCCCGCAGCATGCACAATGGCTCTGTGCATGCAGGGAGACCAGGAGGCATCATATGGTGAAGGCAGATAGTGGAGCTAGGCATCTTGCTATACACCTTCCTGGGTCAGGCCCATAGTGTTCCATAGAGAGGGAGCAACGAAAAAGAAAACTGAAGTTCACATAGATTCAAATTTAGCTTTTGAAGAGGAAGAGATAACCAACTAATTCACAGGAAGGTAAATATTCATGGAGGATGTGATGCAGATTATCTGGTATAGTATACCACAGGGCTTTGTACACAAGCAGGCTTATTCTGTTTTGGACATAGATCCCTTCTGTATGTCTGGTCTGAGCTGGACATACAGAGGGGATCACGATTCTGATCCCGTGCTGCAGTCCAGCCCCATGGGACCAGAATCGCAAACAGTCCTGTACGTGCAGGCCGGGACTGTGATTCAGTCTGGCCTGCACATACAAGACTGTCTCTGGCTAACTCAGTCAGGGCTCTTCTATGGAGCCGCAGTGCCATGGCATTGCGGCTCCAATGAAGAGCCGCGATGCCGGCCACCGGACTTCAGGGACTCATTCCTTACAGCCCAACCCCCAATTCAGCCTCCTAAGGCCAGGGTCGGGCTGTGGAGAATGCCTTCGAGCCCCCCCCCCCCCCGCCCAATCCAAGCCCCAGGCCGCCATTCCTTTATGTATGGGGAGGTTATTCCATACTAGTCGCCGGCCCTGGACCACCGCCCGCCCTGCCTCCGCCTCCAAGTCTCCCCTTTCCCGCCCCAACTGACTTCCCCGTACAACTGGCGGGGAAGTTAGACGCGGGCAGAGAAGGCACAGAATCTGGCCCAAGAAAAACAGTCTTAAACTTAATTTTCCATTCTATTGGAAGCTAGTGGAGGTTAATGAGTGAAGGTTTCATTCAATAAAAATAGTTTAGGCCACAAAGTAAAGGAGCTGCAGCATTTTGCAGTTTCCAGTTTGATATACCACATATTAGTTAAATAATTATGTGGTCCACAGATATTAAAATTCATAAAATATAAACAATAAAAACATAAAATTAAATTAACACAAAATATAACACAAACAAGTATAAATCAACAAACAACAACCAAAAGTGGTAATGTACAATGCAGGTTTTAGATGATCAGTTCCATCAGTACAAACTAGACCTCCCAGTCCATAAAGATAGTTGTGAAATAATTTATTTAACAAAAAGGACTCTAACAAATCAAAGAACAGGTCCTCAAAATACCTAGGCCCAGAATGCCATTCCTAACAGACCAGGGTGTCTGAGACTTATCTCTGAAGTGCCTGTATGAAATGAGTCTTCAGTCTAGCTCTGAATTCTTTACAAGATGTCTCTAGCCATACATTATAGGGTAAATCATTCCAAAGCTGTGAAGTAACTGTCTCAAAGGAAGATTGTCTATCTCACTTTGTTGTGAGTGGGTACTACCAAGAGATTTTGCTCCCTTACAATCGTAATAGGTGTAAGGCAGCATATAGAATCAATAGACTAGATAAAAAAGAATGGTACACCCGTATAGAAGACCCCATGAGTTAGCATCAAAATATTAAATTAAATTTAGGCAACCAATGCTCCTCCTTCAAAATTAGAGCAGCCTGGTCAAATCCTTTTGCTCCAAATATCAACTTTACAGCTATGTTCAATTTTAGCTGTAAACTGAGGATGGATGATGACTTGAGGCTTTGGTATAGTGCATTGCAGTAGTCTAATCTACTAATAAAAATTACATTGGTCAAAATACAGAGAGCTTTGAAGATGAGAATGCTGCACAAGCAACATATTAATATATAGAAACATTTACATACCTTATTAGAAATTTGCTTGCTAAAGTTTAATTCATTATCAAGGATAACACCCAGAATCTTAACTGATGATTTGACTGGACTTTGTAAGCCTTCACTTTGAAGCTTTCCCATCCAATGCAGGCAACACTGCCTTGAAAAAAAATAAGTCTGTATGGTTTTGTTGGATTTAATTTAAATCTGATTTTCTTAATCTATTACACCACATTTTGAAGTTTATGCAAGGTGTCCCATCGTTTATTGGGATCTTGTGGGTCCAGAGCCATTAATAGCTGGACATCATCTGCATATAGAAATGGAATAAAGTCTAATTATTATGCCAATGTAGCATAAGGTGTCATAAATAAATTAAACAACATGGGTGATAATACCGACCCCAGGAGCTCTTCTAGAATACTTCAAATGTTCTGTCTTCTAAAAAGAACCAAAACTAGGTTAAAGCTATTCCTCTAATCCTAAATTGTATAACCTTTGTAGCAGTGTAGAATGATCTATTACAGTGGTGCCCAAAGCTGTCCTGGGGCTCCCCAGCCAGTCAGGTTTTCAGGATATTCACAATGAGCTAGGTTTACATGCAGTGGAGGCGGTGTATGCAAATACTGTATCTCTCATGAATTCATTGTGGGGAGCCCCCAGGACAGATTTAGAAACCACTGATATTATATCAAAAACTGCAGATAGATCTGTGGAAATTAGCACTATGTCCTTTTCTTCGTTTAAATTCATCCAAGCATGATTCACTAAGGAGATTACTTTAGAAGTCTTATTTTCTATTTACATATATATATCTGTCATATACATGTGTAAATTTCATCCAGATGTAAATGACCATTTTAAAAAGGATCCAGTTTACACATGGATGTCTTTAGTATGTAGACGTTTCTAGGGGTTATGGTCCGGGTGTGACCTGAGTGGAGGAGTAGCCTAGTGGTTAGAGCACTGGCTTGGTAACCAAGCAACCAGGGTTCAATTCCCACTAGCACTCCTTGTTGCCTTGGGCAAGTCACTTAACCCTCCATTGCCTCAGAAGAAAGGCCTGGCAATCTACTTCCAGTGACACTGCCAAGAAAACCCAGGAGCTTCTGGGTCGCCAGGGGTCAGGACTGACTCAAAGGCACACATTGCATTTTTGTGACCTGAGTGGGACACATATGCACATGTGTATTCCCCATGTCATATAGGGAATGCATGTGAAAGCCCAAAATTCTCCAAGTCAGAATTTACACCATGAGGAAATAGCTATTTTAGAAAGGTCTGAATGTATACATGGCTGTCCCAATCATGTCCAAGTTACACAGCAGCAAGTCGGGGCATGGCCTTGGTAGGACAAAAAGATGCAATTGAATCCCCCATTTCATATAAGGAATGCACATGTAAGACTAAAATTGTCCATGTCTGGATTTACACCTGCTCTCTAGCACCAATAGGCTCCTCTAAAATGTTTCTTTTAGCCATCCCTTCACAGGAGGGATTAAAGGGGATATTCCCCTTAATGCCCAAATGTTTATTTCCCCCTCCCAATTGGAATGAGATAAAGACTGAGCCCTCTGCAATTAATCAAGAATATTAGCATATCTGGGTTTGTAAAATGCAAAGCTGCACATATAAATTCCAACATATGCACATGCGCATTGTGAAATGCCGCCACTTATACGGGTGTCCACCGTCGATATTTCCCATGTGAACATTTGTAAACTGGTACTTCTTGCTGCATGTGGATGGCTATCCCTATGTGTTCCTGCACTTCCTTCTATGATTTAAAATACATGTTCTTTTTGAGAGGTTGAGTTATGTTGATTTTACATCAGCTTCAGAAGTGCACACTCTTTCTTCTAGATTTGCACAGTTTTACCAAGGCGTTGCTGCAGCCACATAAACAACCTTTCTAAATTTTGACTTTATGGGGTCATTCTGATCTGCAAATAGCAGGGGTGGATGTCCGGTTTGGAATCCAACCCCTGCTATTCACAGGGAGCGAATTCCTACCTCCAGGTTCCCTGCACATGCAGCAGCTTTGCACAGGGAGCTCCGGATGGGGGCGGGAAGGGGAGGGCTGGAAGAGGAGAGTGGGCAGGGTAAAGGCAGGCCCATGACCCCGGATATACAGTGCCGATTCCAGTTACGACCCTGTACATCCAGGGTTGAGGAGTTAGATGGGGGACTTATGAATAAATCCCCCTGAGGATGGCGGCCATTGTGGCAGGACCCCCCCAACCAGGTGAGCAGGGCAGGGGGATCCTCGCCGCCCAATCCCAGCCATGGCAGGCCCCTCTAGGGGTTGGGCAGCAGGGAAAAGCTCTTTTGCGGTTTTGTAGGGCATCAGGGCTCCTCATGGTGACAGGATGCCATGGCACCGAGGCTCCATGCAGGAGCATTGGGAGGGATGGTGGGAGCTGGACATGCAGTGGGGCGGAATCGAGGCACGTCCAGGCCCTTTGCACATGATTCTGCTCCCACAGGAAGCTCCCACAGGGGCAGAATCAAATGCAAACCCGGCCCGTCCAGATTTTGGACATCCGGACAGGCCTAACATGCCCTGATCAGAATGGGGCCCTTAGAGGCCAATTCCCATCGGGGCATGTCTGGCCCATCCAGACGCCCAAAGTCTGGACGGACTGGTCCTGCACCAAATTCTGATCCCGAGGGGCTAGACGTCCCCGCTGGATTAGAATCGGGTGCAACAGGCCTGGACAGGCAGGTCTTGCCCTGATTCTAGGGGCCTGGATGTCCAGCCCATTCCCCGTACAATGCAGCCGCAGCTCCTGCATGGAACCCGGTGCCGTGGCGCCATGCAGGAATCCCAACTGCTGGCAGCTCCTGCTACTCACAGTTCCCTGCCACTTGACCCCTGATTGGACCTCCAAAGGCCAGGATCGGGCTCCAGAGAACCACATGCTCACACTTACAGTACCTCCTGCCAGGTTCTCACTGCTTCTACTGCGATCATTGAGGGAACGTATTCCACCCCCAAGGTGGAATAAGTTCCCAGTTCAGGCTACACCACCCGGATGTACAGGCCCACCCCCTTCCTCCCCTGTAGAAAGTTTCCCACACATCTCTGTATGTGCGGGGAGCTATGTATCGAGAATCGGCTTCCTGGCATTTAGCGGGGATGGATGTCCAAACTAGACGTCCATTCTCACTAAACACAACTCGGAATGACCCCCTTAGTGTATAGGCTGTGCAAATTGTTCCCTAAGGGGTTATTTTGGAAGCTCTATTCATGATTTGGACATCTGAAAACAGGCATTCAAATGAGCAAATCACAGAGATATCCCTGGACCCATTTTAGAAAGATGGGTATATAGACATCCCCGGCGCAAGTATGTCCATGTAGTATGGGGGCGTGGTGGAGGCATGGCCTGATCAGTGCAACAGAGATTTATTTAGCTGGGTTTATATATCACTTTTCTCTGAGTCAAAGTGGTTTACATTGAGCAACAATAGATAGATTATGTTGAACATACTGTTAACTTATGTACAGTGAATGAGGTGGTAACTAACTATAAGAGAATAGTTAACTTATTTATATATTTACAGTACAAGCAGGTATTCATGTTGAGGTTTAACTCATTTACAAAGTTGGGGGGTACATTCCATGGTGACTAGCTTATTTAGATGGTTTTTTGAGTGGGCCAAAGTGTTCAATGAAGAAGTGTGTCTTCAGTTGCTTCCAAAAGGTTAGCAGGCTGGTAGTGGATCTGATTTTGGTTGAGAGCGTGTCCATAAGGAGGAGGCATAGAGATTGAATGAGTGTGTGCAGGCTTGGTTGTTGTGTTTCCTTCTTGCGTGAGGAATTACTAGTGTGTTGTTTGCAGTTTGTCTTGAAGATCTGCTGGGCTTGAATTCTTGTAGGAGTGTGTGTAGGTGAGATGTGTTCCAGTGCTGAATAGCTTTATGCGTGAGGAAGAGGGTCTTGTATTTGATGTGGCTTTCTAGGGGGAGCCGGTGGAACTGTTTCAGGATAGGTGTAATGTGGTCGTATTTTGCTACTTTCTGCATAATGTGTGCTGTCGTATGCAGGGCAGTGCGTAGGGGGAGGAGCAGGATAGTCCCTGGTATATAGCATTACAGTAGGCGAGGTGGGGAGGGTCATGGCTTGCAGTGCTGTGCGGATGTCGTGTGGAGATGCACATCACCATGTGATATCAGAATGGCATGAGCACATCTAGTCCTGGCTATTGGCTATATCTGCTCCTGACCACGAATAAGGTACCAAAAAGTGTTCATTTCATGGTAGCAACACGTGCAGGGGGAAGAGCGAAATGCAGTCTCACATCGCAGTAAATTTCACCGTGCCAACAGCGCCTTCATGTAAATTTACAGCCCAAACATTTTACTGTCCCAATACTGGCACCTGCAGATATGAAATGGCTGTCTGGGACGTGCATGTCTCATAGCATAGATGCCCCCGTTCTAAAATACTCCAGTTGGCACGTCCAAGTACCCCTTTCTGCAGCCTTGCTGTACAGGCCCATCCCCAGAACCAGTTGTGGGGATGTGCAGCTTTCAGGCTGGAGATGAAGTGATTTGAAAAGGCACTTATATGTGCCTCCCTTCATTGCCACCACTCACCCGGAATTTTGGACATGGTGCCCTGGATGTCCTGAATTCCTTCTAGATGGCCCTTCTAAAATCTCACTTCACGTGTTTCCAACAAAGAGGGAAAAGGCTATAGCAGTGAAGTAGTTGGCATTATTGTCCCTGTTGTTTTAGCAAGAGTTGTTTCTGATAAGAACTTGAATGCTTTAACTGACTGGAGCTAAAATCATTATCTAAAAAAATTTCTGGTGATAAATTTAAACGTGTTGGCGGTGTGGTTAAATTATTAACAGATAACAATAAAAAGAGGAGTCAATGTTATTGCTTCCCAAATAGCCAAAACATTCCTAGAACAGGCAAAAGTCATCTGTTCAGACAAAGGTTCACCCATAGCCAATTAAGAAGGAGCAGGTTTACTATTAGTAAGATCTTTCATCAAGCCAAAAAGATGTGCTGAAAGTGTGACCTTACTTATTAAAGAATACTGTCCTTCTTTGGCTTCTTTGAGAGCATCTTTAAGAGTAATTGCCAGTTTTATAAACAATCAAAAAATCTGCAGCTTTCTTCTTCCACCATCACCATTCATGATTTCAGAGTTGTCTTTATTAGGTACAAGGCTGACTGTTACCATGGTGTACATGTAGTTTTTAGATGAGAAGAATGTTCCTAGTATATCAGAGCCTTTATTCCAGTGTACTTCTTAAGGTATCATTCCAGGTTGAAAGAACATAACAACATAAGATATGCCATACTGGGTCCGACCAAGGTCCATCAAGCCCAGTATCTTGTTTCCAGCAGTGGCCAATCTAGGTCACAAATACCTAGCAGTTTTCCCAAAAGACATAGGTTCCACAATGCTTCTATTGGGGTAAGCAGTGGATTTCCTGGGTTTCCTTTAATAATGGTTTATGGACCTTTCCTCCAGGAACTTGCCCAAACCTTTTTTAAACCCAGCTATACTAACAACTTTTACTACATCCTCCGGTAACAAAAGCCAGAGTTTGAGTACACGTTGAGTGAAAAAATATTTTCTCTTATTAGTCTTAAATAGGTTACACTGTAGCTAGTCTTTTTATATTTTGATGGCAGCAATCGATCTACGTTTACCCATTCCACTCCATTCATTAATTTATAGACCTCTATCATATCTCCCCTTAGCCGTCTCTTTTCCAGGTTCAAGAGCCCAACCTTTTTAGCCTCTCTTCATAGGGGTATCCTTCCATCCCATTTACCATTTTGGTGGCTCTTCTGTGTACCTTTTTTGATAAAGCTATATCCTTTTTAAGATACGGCGACCTGAATTGCACACAATATTCAAGGTGCTGTCGCACCATGGAACGATACAGAGGCATTATAATATCCTTTGTTTCATTTTCCATTCCTTTCCTTATGATACCTAGCATTCTATTTGCTCTCTTGGCCGCCGCTGCACACTGGGCAGAGGGTTTCAACATGTTATCCACAATGACACCTAAATCTTTTTCCTGGGTGGTGGTTCCTAACGTGGAACCTTACATCGTGTAACCATAGTTTGGGTTGTTCTTTCCTAGGTGCATAACTTTGGACTTGTCCACATTAAATTTCATCTGCAATTTGGATGCCCAGTCTTCCAATTTATCAAGGTCCTTTTGCAATTTTCCACAATCCTCATGGGTTTAAACAACTTTGAATAGTTTTGTGTCATCTGCAAATTTGATTATCTCACTCGTTATTTCAATTTCCAGGTCATTTACAAATATGTTAAAAAGCAGCAAACCCAGCACAGATCTCTGGGGTACTCCACTATTCACCTTTCTCCAATGGGAAAATTGGCTATTTAGCCCTACCCTCTGTTTTCTATCTTTTAACAATTATACTCTGCCACCTATCCCATGACTTTTTAATTTTGCCAAAAGTCTCTCATGGGGGACCTTATCAAAGGCTTTCTGAAAATCCAAATACATTATATCAACTGACTCACCTTTGTCTACCTGTTTATTCACACCTTCAAAAAAACAATAGATTAGTAAGACAAGACCTTCGTTGGCTAAAGCCATGTTGGCTGTCTCCCATTAAGCCATGACTATTTACATGATCAGTAATTTTGCTCTTTATAATGGTTTCTACCATATTTCCCGGTACTAATGTCAGGCTCACCGGATCACCCCTGGGACCCTTTTTAAAAATTGGAATTACATTGGCCATTTGCCAGTCTTCAGGCATTACAGATGATTTTAATGATAGTTCCCAGATTACTAATAGTAGGTCTTCAATCTCATATTTCAGTTCTTTCAGCAACCTCGGATGTATACCATCCTGTCCAGGTGATTTGCTACTCTTCAGTTTATCAAATAGTTGTAATACATCTTCCTGGTGTATGAATATTTCTTTTAATTTTTCTGTGGCATCACCTTTAAATACCATTTCAGTTATGGGTAACATCTCTATATCTTAAGATGAAAGCAAAGAATTCATTCAGTCTCTCTGCTATGGCCTTGTCGCCTCTTAGTGCCCCTTTTACCCCTCTATCATCTAATAGTCCAACTGACTCTGTCACAGGTTTTTTGTTACAAATGTACTTGAAAAAATCTTTATTAGGCATTTTTGCTTCCACAGCAAGCTTCTTCTCAAATTCTCTCTTTGCCTGCCTTATCAATGCCTTGCATCTAATTTGCCAGTGCTAGTGGTATTTCCAGTTTTCGTCATTGGGCTCCTTTTTCCATTTCCTGAAAGATGCTTTTTTGGCAACAGCAGCCTCTCTGAACTCACCTTTAAACCATGCTGGCAGTTTTTTGGACTTCCTGTCACTTTCCTTAAAGTGTGGAATACAGTTGATCTGGGCTTCCAAGATAGTATTTTTAAACAACACCCATGCTTTATGTAAATCTTTAACCTTTGCAACTGCTCCTTTTAGTTTTTTCTTGACTATGTTCCTCATTTTATCATAGTCTCACTTGTGAAAGTTAAAAGATAGCACTACGGATTTCCTTACCGTCCCTCCTCCATTTATTAAATCAAACATGATCATGCTATGATCACTATTGCCAAGTGGTCTCAACACCCTTATTTCTTGCACCAGATCTTGTGTTCCACTAAGGACTAGGTCCAAAATGGCTTCCCTTCTTGTCGGTTCATGAACCAGCTGCTCGAAGAAGCAGTCATTTATTTCATCTAGAAACTTTATCTCCCTAGCATGTCCTGCCGTAATACTGACCCAGTTGATACTAATACTGACCCAGTTGATACCGGGGTAATTGAAACACCCACTATTATTACTGTGCTGTAACTTTTGTTAGCTTCCCTTATTTCTTTGAGCATTTCATCATCCATTTGTTCATTCTGGCCAGGCGGTCATTAGTACACCCCTTTTTACATGGAATTTCATTCCATAGAGATTCTACAGTGAATTTTGTTTCCTGCAAAACTTTAATCCTTTGTGACTCAATTCCTTCTCTAACAAAGTTCAACCCCTCCACCAATTTGATCTGCTCTATCATTATGATATAGTTTGTACCCAGGTATCACAGTGCCCCACTGGTTGTCCTCCTTCCACTATGTCTCTGAGATATCAATCATATCTAACCTCTCATTTAGTGCTATATATTCTAACTTTCCTATCTTATATTTTAGACTTCTAGCATTTACATGCAAGCATTTTAGAGACTGTATTCTATTCATATTAACCTGGCTGTCGGTAGGCAGGGGTAATTTGGAATCTTTAAACTCTGTCTGCTCTGTACTCAAGGGCATTTGGGCTGCTTTTGTCTTTATTGGAACCTCTCTGCTGATATGCCTTATCTTCAGTCTTTTGCTAGTATCCTTCAAGGATACATTGTTCCGAACCATGTGTTCTTAGTCGACTGTCGGCTCTCTCCTATTATCTAGTTTAAAAGCTGCTCTATCTCCTTTTTAAAGGTTAATGCCAGCAACCTGATTCCATCCTGGTTAAGGTGTAGTCCATCCCTTCGGAAGATCCCTTCCTTTCCCCAGAATGTTCCAGAGTTCCTAACAAATCCAAAAACCCTCTTCCTTGCACCATTGTCTCATCCACACATTGAGATTCTGGAGCTCTGCTTGCCTTTTGAGTCCTACGTGTGGAACGGGAAGCATTTCGGAGAAGGCTGCCCTGGAAGTTCTGAATTTCAACTTCCTACCTAAAAGCCTAAATTTAGCCTTCAGAACACACTTTCCTATGTCATTGCTCTCCTAGTGCGAGTTCTGCAAAGTCTGACAGTTAAAACGTGCAAGTATCCATTGATGTTTCTTTATGCAACCATAGCAAATTTCTAAGGGCCCAATATTCAAATTGATTAACATAATTAGTAGACCTGCCAACTGCATTAATTGCACCGACCGGGATATTTAACAGCACTGACATGGTTGGTACTGCTGAATATCTGTGGATGCTGCTGTTAGGTGCATTCCAGCGGTAGAGTGGGGGTGGCACCCAGGCACAACTGGGCAGCAGCAATATTCTGGCGCTGCCTGGTTACCCCTCAGTGGCAAAGTTGGGCACATGAAAGGCTGTCCTAACTCTCACCGTCAAAGCTAGCAGGGCAGCAGCTGAATATCGCCACTGCCTGGTTAGCTTCCACAATCTGGTGACCCAAATATTCAGTGCCGGTGGCCAGATATGGACCAGCATTTACTACCTGGGTCTAGAATTTGGCAGTGATGGCTAGTCACTTTAAAAGGGCTAGCTGCAGCCACTGAATATCAAGCTCTAAATTGCTTAAAAAGTAGGGTGCAAATTTATAGTCTGAGAACAGAATTTCAGAGACAGCATGATAAATAATGATCTGTCCATGACACTAGAACACCTGAGTAACAATTCACACTGGACAGAAATTCTTCATAAGCGAGTATCAAATCTAATGTATGGTCTGTGATTTGCGTTGATAAAATTAGCAATTGTGTAAGTCCCAAGTCAGAGGTCAGAATTGAAAATCTCTAACTAGTGATGTATTGGGGCTATCCACATGTATGCTAAAATCTCAAAGAATCACCTGAAATGTAGAAATTAACATAAAATCTTAAATAAGATACAACAACTCTGACACAGAATATGGTTATTGGGAGTAGTTGATATATTAGAAAAAAAATCTACTGGTGGTGATTCTGACAACCAGAACCAAAACCCAACCCAACCCAACCGGAATACCAAAGATTGCACCTGTAGAGGGCTGACCATAAGTTTCTGTGAAACGGAAAGCACTGAACAGTACATTTTAGAAAGGATGGCAATTAAATCAAAATGTCTGATATACAGCGGGAGGGGCAGCCGAGAAGGTGGTCGCACATGTAAGTGCCTCATAAAATCAGCCTTTCTCCACCCTGAAAGATATATGGGTCTGCTGCATAATAGCAAAAAACGGGATGGACAGAGTTATGGAATAGCCACCTGCAGGATGTCTCTGCATTTTAGAAACTTGAATATGTCATATATGCACCTTCACAGACCAGGGGACATAGACATGCACTCGAGATATTTCAGTCAGTTTCATCCAGGAGACTGAAAGAAAAGGAGGCGACACACTGAACCCTAGTGAACAATAGGGTTGTCAACTGGCTCCAGATTCACTAGGCTGTACCTCCTATTATTTCAGTCTCCTGGGTGAGACTGACTGAACTGACTAAAATACTCGAGCGTTTATTTACAGGGGACACAAAGTGCAACTGCTGAAGTAAATGAAGCTCATAAAGGCCACCCAGACATCAGAGTTTATCTGGACAGCAATGGAAAGTTTTGAATCTAGTATTACTCCAAGAGATGTAATCTTATGGGGTAAAAGATGTCACCCTCAATCTGAATTCATGAAAGTAATACTGCAGCCAGTAAGATCTCCTTTTTCTGCAAATTCATAGCTAGCTTATCAGTAGTCAGTAGGTCCTTAAATGCCAGAGTGCAATCAGCAATATGAACAAGAGTAGTGTGTGCATTATCATACAGAAGAAACAGCAGCTATATATCATTGACACAAAAAGAGTACTGAAAAGCAAGAGATTAGCTAAAGGCTGCAGATACATATTGAATAATATTGCAGAAAGGACAGCTCCCTGTGGGGCACCATAAAGTAAGGCTTTCCATCTAAAATGCTCATTGTTAATCTTAACTTGCTGAAATCACTCTGTAAGAAAGGATGTAAACCAAATCAACATACTGGCAACAGTTCCCAGACCTTTAAGGCACTGGAGCAGAATGTTATGACAGACTATATCTAAAGTAAAGAGATATGTAGGGCCGTCAGCAGAAAGGCATCTCCCATCTATGCATTACATGCACAGTAGAGAATAGTAGAGTTAGACTGGCTTATTAAATTCAATTGGCAGGCATGTCAGGGTCTCTTACTAAGCAGTTTAAACAGCTGCTTATGAGAAGCTGAACTGAAAGGAGCACCTCCTGCTTCATTCTAATAACACTTTTTTTCCTGGGTGCTGTTCAGCCCTGAGCAGCAGTGTCCCCTTAGACGTGCCCCATTAAAGGCAAATTGGCGGGCTGGCATTAATCAAAGCATTCTAGAATCACCTTAGTCAACTCTTATGCCTTTAAAAGGTGAGTCTGACAAGACACTGCTGTTCCGGCTGAGCAGTACTTGAGAGCGAGAGAGGACTACCCAGCTGGAAGAGGAGCTAGGACCCTTTCGTTATGCAGCTTTTACAGAGGGAGGGGAGGAAGTGTGGGTAAAGATCCCACAAGTCATAGACTCCTTGGAGGGGAACCGTTCCCCCATATTGCTTAGATGTACTAGAGAGAGAAATCTGGTCCCACCTGCAATACCATGGTATAGTTAGTGAGGAAACGTGTTTATATTTCTGAAGAACAGTGCCCTCTCTGATTAGATTTTGAATTTAATTCCAATCTTTTTTTGTTCTGTTCTTGGTCTTACATAACACTCTTCTTAAGTGACTCGGAGTAGTTTACAAAACAATTTAAATAACATCAGCATAAAACTTACAAGAAGGTGTAACATTCTGTCTAGCCTTGGTTTGATTCTCAATGCATTCCAACTTTGATCTCTCTCTTATTCTCCCACCCCAAAGCACTACCTAAGTGTGAAAACTAAAATGGTTTAATGTCCCATCAGCAATCCAACTCTTAATCTAGATCTTAAAAGTTATAAGGGAGGATACACAAGCCAAATCAAAAACTGCAGAACACAATAAAGCAACTAGGTGTGTGTATCACATGTACAACTATCCACAAGGTTGTCAGATGAAGGCATTGATTTGATGACACTTAACAACAACAAAAACAACAGGAATGTGTATTAGTGTGTATTCGGTTCGTTATTGTATCTTTAAAAAATTCAGTACATGCTTAATTGATTTAACGCACACTAATCAATTTAGCGCTCCTTAATTGTTTAGTGGGAGTGGAGGAGTAGCCTAGTGGTTAGAACACTAGCTTGGTAACCAAGCAACCAGGGTTTGATTCCCACTAGCACTCCTTGTGGCCTTGGGCAAGTCACTTAACCCTCCATTGCCTCAGAAGAAAGGCCTGGCAATCTACTTCCGGTGACACTGCCAAGAAAACCCAGGAGCTTCTGGGTCGCCAGGAGTCAGGACTGACTCGAAGGCACACATTGCATTGCAATTGTTTAGTATGTGCTAAATCAATTTTGAACACATTAAATGTTTTCTATTAAAATGAGTGTATGAAACTAACTAAAAAAATCCAAAAATCAGGAAACATTTGTGAAAAAACGAAAAATGAATTGAACATAACTTAAGAACATAAGAAATGCCATACTTGGTCAGATCAAGATCCATCAAGCCCCAGTATCCTGTTTCCAACAGTGGCCAAATCCAGGTCACAAGTACCTAGCAGTTTCCCAAAAAGCCACACAGGTTCCATAATGTTTGTATTGGGGCAAGCAGTGGATTACCTGAGTCTTCTTTAATAATGGTTTATAGACCTGTCCTCCAGGTACTTATCCAAACCTTTTCTAAACCCAACTATACTAACAGCTTTTACAACATCCTCCAGTAACGAATTCCAGAGTTTGATTACGCGTTGAGTGAAAAAATATTTTTTCTTATTAGTTTTAAATGGGTTACACTTAGCTTCATTGCATGTCCCCTAGTCTTTCTAGTTTTTGATGGTGTAAAGAACCAATCTACCTTCTTGACTGTGCACACTACTAGCAAATGCATCACAATTTCCAATAGCAATTACAACAAACATTAACAATAAAGCAAATATATCAACATAAAATACAATAAAATATAACCATCCCTATTACTAAAACCCAGCTCAAGAGCCTCTCTAATATTCCACTCTAACCCAACCTCACTGTATTACAGAGGAGGACTGAAACATACCTAGCTCAACCAGAAGTTCAAGTCATTTTAGAACTTACAGAAATAATTTTGTATCCTGATTAGAGTTTCAAAATGATTCCTCTGTTTCATCATAACTGACAGACTTTTATCAAGGGTTCTGATGAAACAAAAATAATAGTAATTTCAAATATCATTAGAAATCTGATGTGAAATGTTTCTGTCTCTTATTGCAAGTCAGATCTATTTTATGATCAGGACTGGGATAAGGATGTTTGGCTCCCTAGGTAAACTTTCAATCTTATATTATTCTTAATTAGCCTCTTAAGAGGTTTTTAATATATCATAAAGGAGGAGTGATGTCTAGCGTTCATCTGATTTTCGTAGAAGATGAATGAGGGTTTTTTTTCCTTCCCTTTGTCCCTTTACATTGTTCTTTTACCCTACTTTTCCTTCCTTTTTGCTTGGATATTATTGCGTTATGTTTTATTCTCCCTGTCTCTTGCTGTTCTCTTCTATAACAGAAAATGGAGCTCCTTTCTTTTAGGTATTTTAAATTTTGTAAACCGCATAGTTTGTAATTACAGTCATGTGGTATATCAAATAAAGGTTAACTATAACTAACTATAACTAATTACTTTTCAGGCTCTAGCTCTTCCCTCCTGAGATTCTAATAATGAAATTCAACAGTTCCAATCACACTAACACCACCTCTCCCATAATAATCTTTTAAAATGCATAACTGGACATTTGTTTGTTTTGATAACTGTATATGTCTTTCATAAGCTGATATGACAGGAAAGAAGTGATTTCATACTTCTAAATAGTGAACCTTGTTCCTGTATCCACGTGGAGCCTGATTCAGTTAGGGGCACATCCGGGCCATCTGGACGGCTGAAAAATGGATGGCCCCAAGGTGAACCCAATTCTGTCATCGCAGGAGCCAGACATTCCTGCAGCTGTAGAATCAGCCATGGAGACAACCCGGCATTGCCCCTATTCCTCGGTGCAAGACGTCCAACCGACACCACGTCCAGCCCGCCCTATGCTCCTGCTGGTGTGCCAGTGATGGTGCCATGGCATCCAGTCGCCGTGGCACTGGGAACCTAGCAGGAGCCCCAAAAGCCTGCAGCACTGAATAACATCATTTCCCCGTCACCCGACCCTCGGTGGGGGCAGCCGGGGCCAGGATCAGGCAGTGGAGACTCACCTACCTCTCCACTGGCTGTGTGGTAGGGCTGCATGGCCCTCTCACTGCCACACCCGGGGCTTATACCACCTCCAAGGTGGTCCCTCATATAAGTATAAATATAGCATCAAAGCAGATCATGGATAGTATCTTGTCACACTTATCTGCTTGAAAGATGGTGGCCGCAACACCATCTATGATGCCATTCTTAGCATTTCACCAGTATTTCTTCAGGAGGCTGATCAGACATATTTTACAAGAACATGCTTAGTTTTCTGCTTAGTAGAGCACAGGGACCGATAAGCGGGCACAAGCTGTCAACAGGTAGCAGTTCCCAAAAGCATGTCTTGATTCTTTAGCCAATTGGCTTGCCAGTCATCATCTGGAAAAATCACTGGCTCTCTGGATTGCCAGGAGCTCTTCTCCATCTGTTAGTCCAGGGATACTAGGTATTTCAGTTGTATTAGTTCATACCCTTTCTCATTTGGGTATTAGTTTTGCTACTCTAAATTTAGCTTGCTTGAGAAGATAAAGTGCCACAGAAGGAGTCAGGCAAAATATGCAAGCTAGTCAGGCCATGGGATTCTTATAATTCAACAAATTATTTAAATTTACCCCCTATCAACACTTGACCCAGAGACCAGAGACCCCTCTCCTGCCACACTTTCCAACTCATTATTTTCTGCTGTACTTTAAAGACAAGGCAAACTCTTGAACTGCAACCATGTCATCTCAGATAGCTTTTCTAACTTTTTAAGGGCTTTCAACCTCCCAGAGAGCTCCCATTCCAACCGGATCAACTCAGGCAAAGCTAGATGATATTCCTCAAAACTTGGAAAATTTACATCCCCACCATCGTTCGACAGCTTTAACTTACTTAAAGCAATTTGCGTGGCTTTCCCTTTCCACGAAAGTTAGATAACTCATGCTCGGTCCTTTAATAAAAGTATTGACAACATACTTAAAATATAATTAAATTTGAGACCAAAACAATTTTAATAGGTTCCAATCCACCTCATCAAAGGAGACCAGCTCTTACTCAAATTATTTAGCTGCTCTTCAGCTATTCGCATACTACACTCAAGAGTATCCTCCATATCCAAACTACACCAGACAGCTAAATACCTGAACCCCTGGGTAGACCACTAGAGTGAACATTGTTCTATATCCACTTCGTAGCAGAAATGCTTCAAAAGAATGATTCCAGTCTTAGACTAATTCACTTTATAACCAGTTAGACAAGAAAACTCATCCACCATGTCCAGTAATGAAAGAATCGAGCCAGGATCCACAAAAAGCAAGTTTTCATCCACATACGACATTAACTTACACTCAAACTCCTTACACCTAAAACCTCGAAAATGTGGACTCTGTTGAATTTCAAGAGCCAGTGGTGGTTGTTGTTTGAGTACCATTAAACAAAAGTGGTGATAGTGGGTACCCTTTTCCCATCCCCTGGCCTAAAGCAAAAGGGCAAGACAAGAGGCTGTTCACAAACAACCTTGCAAATGGAGCTACACAGAGTACTTGCGCCATCAAAATAAAAACCTCCACAAAACCAAACCAATGCATACCCTCAAATAGATAAACCTACTTGACTCTATTGAAGGCTTTTTGGTGTTGAGGGACATTGCCACTTGCTACTTTACCAAATAGATGAGACTACAATACAGTCTGGTGTTCTGAGAGGACAGCCTATGCTTCACAAATCCTGCTTGATCGGGATAGATTAAATCACCCCACCAGAGCTAACTGAGATGCCACAACCTTTGAATCATTTTGGGATCCTTATTAAACCTCTCTAATACAACAACTAAAGCCTCTGAGCAAGTTCCTGTCACTGCCTTTTCTTCCACATAAGCTTGAAACAGCCTCCTCTGCCTGGGAGTCAGTAGTTCTTGGAAAAACTGATAAAATTCAGTTCTAAAGCTGTCTGGACTCATCACCTTCAACGCCATCAAAGTCCAGACAACCCGCTAAATTTGTTCCTCCATTATTTTGCAATCCAGTTTGCCTTATCAGAAACAGATAATGTAGGAAGTTAGTGTTTGCAGGAAAGCAGCTTTAGCCTGTGGCGATCCTACTACCTAAGATTTACACGGGCACTGATAGTTTTGCTGAATTTGCATCACAACTTCAGCATCCATAAAGACCTTGGAGCTATTTTGAGACTTTAGTACCAGCTCTCTCTGCTTATATCTCCAGGCCCTTCAACAACTGGGCAAGTACATAGTACCTATTTTTTGTTGAAATATCAAAATACCAGCTCGTTGGTGCAAAAACAAATTATAATAATATTTAGAATGATGCAACTAAGCCAAAGATGCACAATCCCTGCTGCTTACACAAGCACGCTCCAGAATCCCAATCTGATCCTCCAACTTGCTGATCTCCATATTGTTCTTTTTCCTTTGTTCAACAGCAAAGCTTATGTTTGCAACACAGATCACAGCTTTATATGCATCCCACTTAAGAGTTTCCACTAGCTCCAGTCCATCATGCAATGAAAAGTAATCATCTGTTGCTTAGGAATCATATTCCTAAAACCATCCTCTTCCAGGAACTGCACCTTGATCCTCCAAATGGATTTACCCCCAAGAAGAGAACTGATCCCACTCCAATGTTGGCGAGATAGCTACATGGTCTGATACTACAATATTGAAAATATCAATATATAGTACTAGAGTCTTTGATATTAAAAAATAATCTATCCTAGAGTACATCTAAGGGGGAAGGAGCCACAATTTACATGTGTATTTTATAAAACTACGTGCATCTGTGTGTAAAGTACATGCTAAAACTTACACATACTAGACAGAAGGCATAACATTCTCACCTTTGATCTAGATGCCATTTCTGGTGGAGTATTTTGTAAAGACACATAGGTGCCTATGGGCAGGGCTGGAGTGACCATTAAGCTAACTAGGTGGCCGCCTAGAGCATTAATGGTCCAGTGGCAGTCCATTGCAGCTGCTACAACCTCTCTCTGGGACCTGAAGAGAGCAGTGGCCTCAAACAGCCCCACGGTGCTTACCTTAAAACATCGGCACTATGGAGCTATTTGGCTTCCGTCCCCTCTGACACCTGATGCTTCTTTGCAAGCAGAAAGTCGGCATCGGGCATTGGAAGGAGTGGAAGCCAAACAGCCCCATGGTGCCAAAGTTTTTTTTTTTTTTATTTATATTTTATTAAGTTCCTATATTTTACATATAGAACAATAAATGCAATATGAAGGAAAATAACTAAAAAAAAATACAATCAAAGGATAGGACAACTCAAGACCATCACTACCCATCACATCATACATACTAGCCCACATTACGGGAGAGTGGAATTCAAAATTTACAAAGAAAGGAAAATCATCCATTAATCACATTAAACCTTAGCAGAGCTAGAACTAAAACATATTTATTACCCTTAATACTAATTCGTCACTGGAACCAAGGACTCCTGAGCAATCAAAAAAGCCAATAAGTAATCAGGTTCCAGAAAGCTATAAATCTTCCCTGAAAGGCCCACTACACATTTGCAGGGGAACTTGAGAAAAAACGAAGCTCCCACTGCCAAAACCCGATCTTTCAATTCCAGAAATGCCTTACGGCGCATCTGGGTTATTCGTGAGACATCAGGGAAGAGTAAAACCTTCTGGCCACAAAATAAAATGTTCTTTTTAGGAAAATAAGATTTCAATATAACATTCTTGTCCATCTCGGATAAAAAAGTAACTACTAAAGTTGCACGAACCTCAATAATATCCAGAGAGGACTCAAGAAAATCAGAAACATCTAGGGTAGGAGGAGAGATTTCCGGATCAGGCCCACCACTTCCCACAGTATTTACTCTTTTATTTTTGGGAATATAATAAATATTTGCAACTTTAAACACATCTGGTTGATCAAAAAGTAATACCTCCTTTAAATACTTATGGAATAAGATAAGTGGGGAGAGATAATGCGTTATAGGAAAATTCAAAAACCTCAAATTTCTTGCACGCAACATATTCTCACAAACCTCAAATTGCTTATGAAAATATAAACTCTCCTTTACCGAAGCGACAGAGACTGCTTGCACAGTTCCCACCTTCGCTTCTATCTGACCTAGGCGCTCTCCTATCTGCCCTAATTGCACATCATTATCCAAAAATTTAGCAACAGAGTCCTTAGTAAACTCTTCAAGTTGTCTCATAGTTCCTGTAAGAACTGCCTCAGTTCGAGAGACTACCGTCCAAATATCCTGAAGTGTCACATCCTGAGAAGTAGCTGAGGAAGACCTTTCACCCCCCACCAAAGACGGGAGGTGAATCACTTTAGGTACAGGGACCCTCACAGCTGATAAAGTTACATCTCCTGAAGACAGTCCCAACTCTAGCGCCGGCGAAACTACTGACGGTGCTCCCAGCTCTCCGTCGTTCGGCGGCACTCTCTGCACTTGTGACGAATGGGGAAGGGTAGAAACCCCTATTGGGGAGGAGGCAGACAATGAGGGAGTACTCACCGAGGACGAGGCCTCAAAGCTACTGTTTTCTTCCGGGACCCGTTTCACAAGATGCCTATCCATAGGGCCTTCGTTCTTTTGAGCTTTCATATTTGAAGCGACTACAAAGTTCTTCTTTCTTCTCTTCCCCATTGCCGTTCACACCGCCTTAACTCCTCAATCTCCGTAGCTCTCCGAAGGGGCTCCAAAGGGGCGTGGCCTGCCCCTTTGGTCACGCCCCTTCGGGCACGCGCCCAAGGGACGCGCCCGCGGCCGCGTCCCGCGGTTCAAGGCTGGATCAAATACACAGACGCAGGACGTCACTCACAGCGTCTACAGCCTGCAGGTGTTCTCCTCTGCCCGATCAGCTGAGCTCCACTCTCCGGCGTCCCGCGGTTCAAGGCTGGATCAAATACACAGACGCAGGACGTCACTCACAGCGTCTACAGCCTGCAGGTGTTCTCCTCTGCCCGATCAGCTGAGCTCCACTCTCCGGCGTCCCGCGGTTCAAGGCTGGATCAAATACACAGACGCAGGACGTCACTCACAGCGTCTACAGCCTGCAGGTGTTCTCCTCTGCCCGATCAGCTGAGCTCCACTCTTCGGCGTCCCGCGGTTCAAGGCTGGATCAAATACACAGACGCAGGACGTCACTCACAGCGTCTACAGCCTGCAGGTGTTCTCCTCTGCCCGATCAGCTGAGCTCCACTCTCCGGCGTCCCGCGGTTCAAGGCTGGATCAAATACACAGACGCAGGACGTCACTCACAGCGTCTACAGCCTGCAGGTGTTCTCCTCTGCCCGATCAGCTGAGCTCCACTCTCCGGCGTCCCGCGGTTCAAGGCTGGATCAAATACACAGACGCAGGACGTCACTCACAGCGTCTACAGCCTGCAGGTGTTCTCCTCTGCCCGATCAGCTGAGCTCCACTCTCCGGCGTCCCGCGGTTCAAGGCTGGATCAAATACACAGACGCAGGACGTCACTCACAGCGTCTACAGCCTGCAGGTGTTCTCCTCTGCCCGATCAGCTGAGCTCCACTCTCCGGCGTCCCGCGGTTCAAGGCTGGATCAAATACACAGACGCAGGACGTCACTCACAGCGTCTACAGCCTGCAGGTGTTCTCCTCTGCCCGATCAGCTGAGCTCCACTCTCCCCCATGGTGCCAAAGTTTAAGGTGAGGGGTGGAGATATGTCGATTTTGCATCAGACTTAAATGTGCCCACCCTGTCCTACAAAATTAACATAGACTGAAGTTGTTTTCACTTGGATGTCAATACAACCACATAAATGGCCTTTCTAAAATGTATTTTCATGTATCTATAAAATAAGCTGAAAATAAGCACTTTCTAGCCACATTAACCTAAGGGGGTAGACCAGGAAAGAGAAAACAACTCCAAGAAAATGTATATGGATCTTGGAAAACAAGTTGTAAGGCTGACAAAAAGAGTGACCAAGCTAACATAATTAGAAAAATGAAGATAGGAAAGAGCTTTTTATTTTTATTTGAGTGTTTGGAATATGTCAGTTTTGGTGATGTGCATTTCTTTTAGCTTTGTATTTTGCTACCATGTAGTTTCTGGCTTGTTCTGTTTTTTTCAGTAGGAGGTATATTGGTGTGATATTTGCAGTGCTGCTTTTTCATACTTAGAAAATCATTTTAGAAGCCTTGTGCAGCTACTACACATGTAAATAGAAGAGTTTATACATGTAAATGACCAACACATGTAAACCACACTTTTACACTTGTAAAAGCCACAGGACATGTAGTTTGGAAGGGTTGGATTCTAGGTTGTAGGTTGCAGGCATGGTTTTGGCAGGAACTATACATATACATTATGGGCCTGATTTTGAGTCATCCAGAATTTGTAAGGGCTATGTGCCTCGTCAGCACATAGCCCTCCCCGCTAACCTCTAACCCGGATATTCAATGCTGCAGCGATGGCATTGAATATCTGGTTCTGATCGCAGAGACGGAGCCACCAGGGCTAACCGGCAGCAGCGATGTTGGCGATAGGCGAGAGCTGTAAACCATGTAAATGCCTTTCGAAAATCGGGCCCTATATGTTTTATGATTCTACAATTGGAATACATATATACATAAAAGTTATGGATCTCAACATTTACACCTGCTCTGAGGCAGGTGTAAGTGTCAAACCTGCAAACTGTGAAAATACCAGTTAGCATGATATTTATTTATTTAACTATATTTGTATACCGCTTTTCACCAGTTCAAAGCAGTTTACAGTAGTTAAAACAAAGGGTGTACAATAAACAAGGAGTGGTATCTTACATGGGGGGGGGGAGTCCAACACCGTGGGATGAAACATATTTACAGTTCTGCCAATAGTATGAAGCATGTCATAGTGACTTATCCACGTCTATAGTCCGATTTGGAGAATGTGTTTGTCCAGTGGTCAGCGTGAGCATGAGTTTACTGATCGATGATCTATTCCATTCCGAGGTGTTCTCTGAACAAATGTGTCTTTAGTTGTTTCCTGAAAGATGGGAGGTCCTTGTTATTCCAGAGTGTGTCTGGGAGAGCGTTCCATAGTGAGGAGGCATATAGGTCAAATGCACAGTTGCAAGTTTGTTGGTTGAATTTAGACCAGTGGTTCTTAACCAGTCCTCCTTGAACCCCTAGGCCAGTCGGGTGTTCAGGATAGCCCTAATGAATATGCATGAGATATATATGCATTAGAGATATCCTGCCAACTTGACTGGTTTGTGGCCCTCTAGGGCTGGATTCGGAGACCTTCCTTACATCTCTGTCATTTAAGAATGTGAGTGGGCAAGGTGCAGATCTCCAAGAGGTATGTTTACTAAACTGCGCTAATGTGCGCGGTGCACATTAGCGTGCGCTAAGTTACCTTAGCGCATGCTAATGTCGCGTTACAGGGCACTAATGTGCCCGGCGCACTAAAGTGCACGCTCATGTGCGCGGCGCGCTAATGTGCGATAGAGGCGGGGAAAGGCTCCCGGAGGGCGGAGGAAGGCTCCCCAGGGGCGGAGAGAAGGGGTCAATGGGTGGAGAGCGGGAGGGGAGAGACTCCCCGCACACTAGCGGGGCTGAAATTCAAGGCAAAAAATACCGCGAGTGAAAACCTCGCGGTAGAGCCGATTTAAAGGGAAGAGAAACCATTTCTGTCAGCAATGTACAGCAAAACCAGGGAAATCTACAAAACAGTGATAAGTGTGATACATGTGCATGGTACAAAAGTGCACATAAACATTGAAAACGACACCAACAAAATAAATAAAAATTACAATCAAGCTGGGCAATAGTGATAGTAATGGGAAACATCAAAAAACACTCCCAAGAAAGCCCCAAAAAATAAATATGAATTTTGGAAGGGCCTAAGCTCCGTCCCCATACAAGGTGAATGATCCCACAGTGAAATAGCACTGATCAGGGTTTCCCTCTCCATTGGGCAGGTTACCTATGGCATGCACATGTTCCACAACAGCAGGGCGGGTAGGTCGGAATGGGCAACTGGACAGATGCTGGGAAAGGGGATACAGAGGGCTGCAGGCGGCACATGCTGTGGTGCAGCTGGGGCACAGTGCGGACTAGGCAGATGCCTAGATGGCACTTAGGAATGCTGAAACTGAACAGCAGCCAGACAGCAACTGATGAGGGCCCAACATGGGCACGAGAGTGTTTATCACAGTGTCACAGGGGATAGTACCCAGCAAGTACCCCCAAGGGCACAGAACATTGGCAGGCAGTGATTGGGGAACGTGCGGACAGATATGCAGGCACCCCTACCCCAGAACCCGCACCATAGGCAGCCGCCTACCCGCACACAGGATGGCCTGAGACTGCATACCACCAGCACCACCAGCAGAAGGCCATGTCAGCATGGTGGCACAGGGGTACTGGAGGTGGAGGGGGGCAGTGGCAGCTGCCCAGAGCAGACCATGGCCTAGCCCTGTGTAGGTGGGTGCCATGCACTGCAAAAGACAGGCTCTGTCTGACAAACAACCATGGTATCTCCAGGGACTGCACGGTCTCTGTGAGCACAGTGTGATGCGGTGAACACAGCCAGTGTGTTCATGAGCAGATCATCACAAGTTCAAGTCCCAGCTGGGGCTACTGCCAATCCAGTCCCCATATTTTACCCGCTACTAAACCATGATAGTAAGGACAAACCTTTTTTGCAGAGAACATACACATGGTTAATACGCCTATATTTTACCCCACCGAGCACAGACACCAGAAACATGCACATTACCTAGACCAGAGTCCCCCAAATGCAGGCCTGGAGGGCCACAAATCATTCAGGTTTTATGCTGTCTCCAATATAAGGCCATGTCAGCATGGTGGCGGAGGGGTACTGGTGTTGGAGGGGGCAGTGGCAGCTGCCCAGAGCAGACCATGGCCTAGCCCTGTGTAGGTGGGTGCAATGCACTGCAACAGACAGGCTCTGTCTGACAAACAGTCATGGTATCATCAGGGAATGCACTGTCTCTGTGGAAACACAGTGGTGCAGTGCACGCAACCAGTGTGTTTGGAGGCAGAAGGTCACAGGTTCAAGTCCCAGCTATGGTGCCTGCCAACCCAGTCCCCATATTTTACCCACTACTACAACGTGCTAATACAGACAGAACGTTTATTGCAGATGACTTAAACCTCCCCAAAACACCTACATTTTACCCTACAGAGCAAAGACACCATAAACAGGCGCATTACCTAGAGCAGAGTCTCCCAAATGCAGTCCTGGAGGGCCAAACACCATTCAGGTTCCATGCTGCCTCTAATAAAGATGCCTGTGCTGCATATCTATGCACCACCCCCATGGTATGCAGATGTATCTCATGCATATTCATGAGGGACAGCATGAAAATCTGAACAGTGTTTGGCACACCAGGACTGGAGTTGGGAACCTCTGCCGTAAAGCAGCAGCCAACAGGGGCAGACACACCTACACCCACAGGCTCCATTAGCGATTGCCTCCTGGAGAGGCAGGACATTGGGCCCTGCGTGCATCTCCCAATACTAGCACTTGCATACCTTAGCAATGCCACCCTACACCTGGGTATACGGTACACAGCTATCAAACGTTTGCTATGATTACTGGCAGATAGCAATTCCTACGTTAAGCACAGTTTGCTGATTGAGCTCCATCATAACAACCTTTCTGATGTCTGTGGAGTGTGCTTCAGGTCTGGTCTCTGACAGTGTTTACCACCCTGGGGAGTGACCCCCAACAGTATTGCGTACCATATCCATGCCTGCACTGTGCCCAGGACTGGTGTGGTGGCCAGGGCTGCTAAGCTCCTCTATAGTAGCACAATGCTGGCATAGGTGTGGGAGTGTGTGTCTGTCTATCCAGTGTGTGGTGGCTGCAAACACCCTCCACAGCCCACACTGCCAGCAGTGTTGCCAGTATTGGCCTGCCAATGTGCATAATGAGGAGCAAGGTACCATGGGTATAGCCCGGACAGGGTGGCTTGGCCAGGATGCATCTGCACAGGGCATAGGGCACTGGCTGGGACATTGTAGTGCCCGGCCACCACCTACACAGACAGGGTGGCCTCAGCATGTCCTGCTGGGAGATCACTCTCACCCTGACTGTGCAGTGACCACAGCATGGCTAGGCACCCCCATAGTGCTATATAGTATTTCTCTCATGTGATATTTATGGGTTTCCATTTGGGGCCCAGTCACTGACTTATCTGCTTGTTGTGTATGCTGACATCCCAGTTCTGGGTGCACGCATTTCCACCAGGAACATGCACTATGGACTAGCTAGCAGACTGTTTGCAGCTGGTATGTGTCTTGATGGAGCGCCTTGCAGGGTGCAGTGGCTGAAGGCTTGCTGCAGGAGAATATCAGATAGTGGTGGGGTGCAGCTTAGCATATCCAGGCCTAATGTCTGTCTGCTATTGCGTTATGGATGTGTACAGAGCTGCATTGACTGCCCTGTAGGTGTCTGTTCCCCAGCAGGACCGGGGTTGATGGTCCCCTCTACTGCCACCATTGCAGGGAGGTAGAATGTGGATCTGTTGATGGGAGACCCTGTTTACCACCCTCAGCCCTGGAGGAGGAGGGTGGTGGTACATAATCCTCCTAGGGGTCCATAGGGGCTACACCTGACTGAGACATACAGATATATCCAAGGTGTGTCTGCAGAAACTACCTATCTCACACATTAGCACTGCTGGGGACCTGCAGCATGGCCTATTTCTGCCATGGAAGGTGCTGTGGACCTGGTGCTGGGCGCCCCACCGCACACTCAGGGTGAGCACAGTACCCGCACAATGTGACGGTGTGTAGCTACTCTGTGCCAGTAACACACATGATCAGTTCCCCCTACCAAGCCGAGGTGCTGTGGGGGTGCATACCCTATCTTGTGTTCATCTGTAGACAGCTGATTTGCATGTGCAGTGCATCATGGGTACAGGTGGGCTAACCCTATCCTGGTGACCACAGCAGACTGTCTGTGTGGTGACGTGCAGTCCCTCTGCAGCCAGCCAGGGACTTGCTAGCAGCTATAGAGCTGTAGCCCACTGGTTACTTCACTGCCTGTGGAGCCAGAGGTCATGGGTTCAAACCCACAGTGGGGTTATTTGATAGGGCTTCCCAAAGTATTATCTCTTTTTAATGTACATTATTGCTGCCAGCAAAAACACCCTCAGCGTACTGTACCCATAAGGTGCCTCAGAGGGCGCTTTATAGGGCGCCCTATAGGGCACCTTATGGTTACCATCCATATAAGGTGCACTATACGTTATCCTGTGGAGCGACTTATAGGGTGCCCTATAGGGGACATTATAGGGTGCCGTGGCGGACAGTGCACTTTATAATGTGCCCTATGGAGTGCCTTATAGGGTGCCTTATGTGGCACCTTCAGTTACGGCACGTGAGGGCGTGTTTGCTGGCAGCAATTAATAAAATACAAATAAAGTGCTGCAGGAAACAATACATACATGTCAAAGCTGATGCCTCAGCCAGCCTTACATATTAGGCACACTGGGGATCAAACTCATGACCCCTGTATCAGCAGTCAGTGCCTTAACCATTGTGCTACACTGCTGTTCCTCCTTGCATGTCAGCGCACCTACTTCAGATTTCCATGCGTTTAAATGCACAGTGCTGCCATCAAACACAGTGCTATGACCTTGCTGTGCCTCATAGGGCTCCCTACATGGCGCCTTATAGGCCACCCTTTCAGCAAATTGTAGGGTGCCGTGGCGGACAGTGCACTTTAAAATGTGCCCTCTGGGGTACCTTATGAGGCGCCTTATGCAGCACCTTATGTTACAATACTTTGAAGGTGTGTTTGCTGGCAGCACTAATTAAAATAAAAATAAAATGCCTCCTAAAGCAATATTACCTATAACAGGTAATGCCTCAGCCAGCCTTCTTCATTAGGCACAGTGGGGGGTCAGTGTCTTAACCATTGTGCTACACTGCTGCTCCTCCTTGCATGTCAGCGCACCTACTTATGATTTTCATTCGTTAAACTGCACAGTGCTGCCATCAAAAACAGTGCTGTGACCTTGCGGTGCCTCATACGGCACCCTATAAAGCGCCCTATAAGCAACATTCTAGGGTGCCTTGGCGGACAGTGCACTTTAAAATGTGCCCTCTGGGGTACCTTATGGGGCGGCTTATGTTACAGTGCTTTCAGTGTGCGTTTGCTAGTAGCAGTAATTAAAATAAAATTAATATGCCTCAGACTGCAATATTACCTATAACAGGTAATGCCTCAGCCAGCCTTCTTCATTGGGCACAGTGGGGGATTGAACCCATGATCCCTGCACCAGCAGTCAGTGTCTTAACCATTGTACTGTGGCTCTGTTCCTGTGCTTGCACATCAGCGCGCCACTTATGCTTCCCGCGCAAGTTTCTCATGCGCTAATGTGCGTGGCGCACATGAGCGCTCAGCGCACATTAGCGCATGATTAATCCCGGTTTGCTTTTTTCAGACTGAAACGCCCACTCCTTATATGGCATCCCGCACACTAGCGCGGCGCGCACCTAACGGGGTTTTAGTAAACATACCCCCAAGACATCAAAAAGGTTAGAGAGAATTTGTCACATGCCTCTTTGCTTCTCACCACCACCAAAATATTGTCTATTAGACAACTTTTTGGTGGTGGTGAGAATTGAGGAGGCATGTGACACATGGAGGACTGGTTAAGAACCACTGATTTACACCTTTGATGCGGCACGGTCAGGAGGTTACTTGTGGTTTGCCGTGTTGGTCTATTGGAGTTCGGTCTTTGTAATTGGGTACTCGTAAGAGAGATTTGTTGTTGATGAGCCACTTTATGGATTAGTAACAGCGATTTGTATTTGATCCGTGCTTCAAGGGGAAGAAAGTGGAGCTCTCTCAGGATGGGGGTGATGTGGTCAAACTTCTTTCCATTAAGGATGATCCTGGCTGTTGCACTGAGGGCAGTCTGAAGAGGGTTGAGACTGGTGGAGGGGAGTCCATGGTAAATCAAATTGCAATAGTCCAAGTGAGGGAGTGTCATTGCCTGCATGACTGTCCTAAATTCCAGTGGGTCTATGAGTGGTCTAAGGTGCTGCAGCATCTTGGCTTTGAAGAATATTGTCCTTGCTGTTTTTGCAATCTGTTGCTTTAGAGAAAGTGTTTGATCCAGCATGATCCCTAGATACTTTATGTGCGGTTTAACTTTTATTTAGGTTATTCCCAGGTTGAGGTGCATTGGGGTGGGGGGGGGGTGAGAGTATGGTGTTTTGTAATGAATAATGCTTCCATCTTTTTGAGATTTATTGCAAGATTGTTTGCCTGGAGCCATACAGAGACGTCATAGAAGCAGTTTAATAATTGAGTATTTATCAGGTTTGTAGCTGTGATGGAGCCATACAGCATAATGTTATCCACATATATGTATAAGTTGACATTATGGGCCCGTATTAAAGAGCAATGTGGTTGCAAATAAATGTTAAACAATTGGCCGAGAGGACGGATCCTTGTGGTATATCTTGAGTTTGTTGGAAAGGGGAGGATATAGCAGAACGGGTTCAGATTAGTTGGTATCTTTCAGTTAGGTAAGATTTGACATGGATTAAAGCAACGAAGGAAAGCTTCATCCACACCATACACAACATGGTGCACAGCTCACTGTCCCAAGGAGCCATGCCAAACCAACTAAAGCTAGCCACAATAAGACCAATCCCAAAGAAATCCACACTAGACAAGAGTAACCCAGCAGCCTACAGACCCACCTCGAGGATACCCCTACTGGCAAAGATTATAGAAAAAGCGGTACAGCATCAACTCCAGGACCACATTGACACACATGCCCCACTGGACATCCACCAACATGGTTTCTGCCTGAACCAGGGAGTTGAAACACTCCTGTTATACCTCTTCAACGACATAATCCAAATCATAGATAACCGCAAAAGAGGAACATTTATGATCTTCCTAGACTTCTCATCAGTGTTTGACACAGTAGACCACAGAATTCTGCTAGCAAGACTACAGAGCATTGGACTACACAGCACCACCCTGAAGTGGTTCAACTCATACCTAACGGACAGATAGTTCCAGGTCAAGATTGGCCCTAACACCTCATGACCCTCAAAAATCAAGCAAGGCGTCCCACAAGGCTCCGCCTTATCCGCACTTCTATTTAACCTCTACATTCAACCGATCTGCAACATCATGAAAGAACACAAAATACAATACACAATCTATGCCGACGACATAATGATATACACCCCAGTTAACCTTGACAACCCTGACTACACCAAAATAACAGACTGTCTCAAACATATGTCCAGCTGGTTTCAAGACAACAACCTGACCATCAACTACAACAAGACTGAGGCACTACTCATCACCCGAAACGCCAGCTTCATGCCCCAACCCTCCATCAAGGTCAACAACACAATACCATTAAAGCCGGAAGTGAAATACCTCGGAGTGACGCTCAACAAAGAACTAAACCTACAGTCACACATCAGCAGAACCACCAAAAACACATACCTCAAGATGAGACTAATCAGATGCCGCAAACCCCTCCTCGCTCAAAATCATTTCCGCACAGTCTGTCAAGCACTAATAACTCCCATCCTAGACTTCTGCAACCCAATCTATATTGGCCTAACTAAACAGTCACTCAGGCCACTGCAAATGGCTCAAAATACGGCTGCACGCATAATATTAAGCTCAGCAAGACAAGACCACATCACCCGCATTCTAAAACACCTACACTTGCTCCCAATCAGGTCCCGCATCAGGTATAAGACAGTCGTAAACATATTCAAAATCAAACACCAGACCTCAGCACTCAGCCTACAACCACTCATACAACCCGACATCAGCACAAGACCAAGGAGGAAAGGCACCTCTGACACCATCAACACACCAAAAGACTTCACCAAGGTTCGCAAGAACACCACAAGAAGAGCACTATCGATGGTGGCACCTGCAATATGGAACGCCCTCCCTGACGAACTACGTTCGACAGAAGACATCAAGGACTTTCAAAAACTACTCAAGACAACGCTCTTTATTGAGCACTACGGCGAGAGCACATAATGGTGCCCGACAGCTCCCGGACTAATACCAGCCCCCCCCCCACACCCTTTTTCCTTGTATATAACATTGTATAAAAGCTCATGCTGTAAATAGCCCACCTAGAATCAATGCCAACTTACACACACACACACTCACTGTATAACACTGCATGATAGCCCAAATGTCATTATAATTTGATTGGTTGCTGTGTACACCGCCTTGATTAAAGGAGAAGGCGGAATATAAATACTTTTAAATAAATAAATACATAAATTTGAACCATTGCAGAACTTTGCCCTTTATGCTGATTGCTTGCAATCTGTGTAGGAGGATGCTATGAGAGATGATATCAAACACTGCTGATATGTCAAGGAAGATCAGGGTGTATCCAGTGTGTTTAGTTTGTATTCCTTTGGTCAGGGTGCTTATTAATGATATCATGAGGGTTTTAACTCCATGGGAGTGTCGAAATCCGTTTTGCTGCAGGTCAAGGGCATTGGTTTTGTCCAGATGGTCCTGTAGTTGCTGTTGGACTATCTTCTCAATGATTTTTGTAGTAAATGGGAGGCTTGCCACTGATCGGTATGAGGCAGGATCCATTGGGTCAAAGTGAGGTTTCTTGGGCGGATGATGGACATCTTGAGGCTGCCGGGCATCAGGCCTTGTTTGAGGGATTCATTTATAATGTTAGCAAGCGCTGGGCTTAGTTCTTGTTTCGATTGTTTTATCCAGTTCACTGGGCAGGGGTCAAGGAGGGAGGTGGTTGTGTTGAGGCCAGTGATGGTGGTCGTGATCCTTTCTTTGGAGATTGTTTCAAATGTGTCCCAATCAGTGTCAGGGGTAGTACTGTTGGTCTCATCTGCAGATGCCGATTGCATGCTGAATATTTTTTGAAGATGTTTGTATTGCACTGGGAGTTCATTTGAAAGGCTGAGTGTTTTGGTGAGCTGCTTGATGATTTCAAAGAGTTCTCATGATCTATTGATTGAAGCGTTTATGATTTTTGACTGACAGGCTCTTCTTGCATTTTGTGTTGAGGTACGGTAGTGGTTTAAGTCGTCCATGTATCTCACCTTTTCTGCCTCACTTTGTTTTTCTCCATTTCCTTTCTGTTCTTCGAAGTTGTGTTTTCAGCTCTCGCAAGGTGGGTGTGAACCAACATGTTCTTGCTGGTCGTATTTTGTTTCCTTTATGAGCTATTGTTGGCTGAGCTGCAGTGGTTATTGTGGTGTTCCAATTATTGGTTAGTATTTCCGGGTCGGATTTTCCTGACTGCATCATTGGTAGAACTTGGTTAAGGAAATCTTCTTTCTTGAATGGTCTGAATCGTCTTCTCCATAGGGTATCTTCTCTGGTGGATGTTGGTTGAAAGGAGCTGGTGAATATGATGAAGTAGTGGTCCAACCATGGGGCAGGTGTGATCTTCAGTTTCTTATGCGTAGGGATGCAATGAGAGTTTAGCAATACAAGGTCCAGAGTGTTTTTCTCATGTGTTGGTTCGTTGATGATTTGCATCAGCTCCATTGCGTCCATTGCTTCGAGGAATGTATTGGTGTGATTCTCTTGTGCAGAAGAGAGGTTGAAGTCACCTACAGTTAACTGTTTCTTTGAGGTGTTACTGCTGTCCGAGATATGTTTAAGGATATCAGTTAGGTCCGAGTTTGCTGTGGGTGGCCTGTATATAAGATAGATCAAAAGGTTCTTATTGGTAATTGTGAGTATGTCCATCTCTTCAGTAGATTCAGCTGTTTGGATTCAGAGGTGAAGGCTGGATTTCGCTAAAATAGATACACCTCCTCTCCTGAAGTGTGTTAGGGAACAGTTTTAAAAGCTATATCCATTGGGTACTAGTTGGTTCATGATTACGGTGTCAGATTCTGTCAGCCATATTTCTGTTATACAGAGGGCATCAATCTTCTGAGATGTGATGAGGTCTTGAACTATAGGGATTTTATTCCTCACTGAGCATGCATTTATGAGGGAGATATCGATTTCCTGTGTGTGTGCTGACATTGTGGGGTGTCCTTGTATGAGTGGGATGTGAATGAGTCTTTGAGGGGGGTGGTGTTTGGGGGCATGTGGTGTTGTTTGTTTTGCAAGTGTGTTGCGTATGTAGCATTTTGGGATGTAGGTGGCGTATGCATTGTATACTACGTATAGTTGTGTGGGTGGGAGTGCTGTTATCCAGTACGCTGTGGTGATAAAGGGAGGCATTGGATCTACCGTACCTTGGACTTGCAGCTGTTTCATTTTGTTGTTTATCCTTTTGCTTGCAGTATTTGGCTTATTCATATGAAGCTGGATTGGATATCCTGGAGCCGGAATGGATGTCCTGTATGGTTAGTGCCTTTCTTGGAGCTTATCTGGTCCACACCTGTGGTCTGCATCTAAGGGTCATGCCAAAGGGCCCTCTGGCGAGGCCCTCAGGCATGGGCGCGCCTGTGCTAAGCTGTCTTTTATGCTGGGCTTACTGTGTCCATTTTGTTGGAGCCATGCACCGATTGGCCTTCAGCAGCAGAGGGGCGGGAGAATCCTGCTTTCCCTGCCCCTGTGCTGGGGGATGCTGAATCGGGCAGCGGTGGCCAGCTGAAGAAGCGCCTGTGCTGAGTTTTCTTTTATGCTGGGCTTGCTGTGTCCATTTTGTTGGAGCCATGCACCGATTGGCCTTCAGCAGCAGATGGGCGGGAGAATCCTGTGTTCCCTGACCCTGTGCTGGAGGATGCCAAATCGGGCAGCGGTGGCCCCTCCACTGTGGTGTCTCTCAGGATTCTGTTCTTGGTTCCATGGTTAGTGCTGCTAGATATCTGCGGATGCCACCACTACATACCCCAATGCTACGCAGTTAGCATTGAGGCATTCTGGGACAGAGCAGGGGCGGCACCCATTGCTAACTGGGCAGTGGCGATCTTGAGCTGTTGCCCTGTTAGCGACCTGCGGGTAAAGTAAGGCACAGCAAAGGTTACTGAACGCCTGGTAGCCCACCAGCTTCAGGATTTCCTTCTTTCCATTCATACCCTCCATCCTTCTCAAACTGGCTTTTACCCTCTCTTTTGACTGAGCAGTTTTTGCTTGCTATCACAGATTACCTCCACACAGCCTTGGAGTCCTGCCACCAGATTCTTCTTGTCTCGCTTGACCTCACTGCAGCTTTTGACTTGGTCAATCACTCTTTCTTTCTCAACTCATTTCTATTGGTGTTACAAGTCCTGCTCTTGGTTGGTTCCATTCCTACCTCCTCAATCGATCTTGCAGGGTATCTTAATCTTCCCAGCTCTCTCTGCCTCAACTCCTCCACTGTGGTTTCCCCCAGGGTTCTGTTCTCGGTTCCATTCTCTTCAATGTTTTCTTAGCTCCTCTGACCTTTCTCAATGAGTCCCTCAGTATTATGTTTTTTATTTATTTATTTTTTATTTTATTTAAAGGGTATTTGTATCCCGCCTTATCCTTCAATCAAGGCGGTGAGCACAGCAAGCAATCAGTGTAAGTGTTGTGTGTCATGTGAGCCTTATGTACAGTGTGGGTGCGTGTGTGCGAGTGTTTTGATTTGGGTGAGCTAATTACATATGCGCTATGTACAGTATATACATGGGTTTCTGGGTCCAGGCTTGGTGGTTTCCGTGAGCTGTGATTAGTCCAGATTGGATCCGGTTTGTGGATTCAGGTTAAGCATTTGGGCCGTAGTGATCTGTGAAGAGTACGGTCTTCAGGTGTTTCCGGAAGTCCTTCAGATCTTCAGTTGATCGTAGGTCGTGCGGGAGTGAGTTCCATATTGATGGGGCTGCCAGGGAGATGCTCTTTGTGTGGTGGTCTTGCATGCTTTTGTGTAGTTGTTTGGGGTGCTGAGTGTGTCTGTTGAGGCTTTTCTTCTTGGTCTGTTGCTGGTGTTAGGGAGAATGAGGGCTTGGAGGCTGAGTGCTGATCTCTTGTGTCTGATTCTGAATATGTTTAAGATCATCTTGTATTTGATGCGGTGGCTGATTGGGAGCCAGTGGAGGTCTTTGAGGATGGGGGTGATGTGTGCTTGGGTTGTTGCACCGGTAATTATCCTGGCTGCTGTGTTTTGGGCCATTTGAAGTGGTTTGAGTGATTGTTTTGGTATTCCGTTGTAGATCGGGTTGCAGAAATCCAATATGGGGGTTATGAGCGCTTGGCAGACTGTGCGGAAGTGTTCGTAGGACAGTAGAGGCTTGAGGCGTCTGGTTATTTTCATTTTGTAGTATGCGTTTCTGGCGGGTTTTTTGATGTGAGATTATAGGTTCAGCTCTTTGTTGAGGGTTATTCCGAGGTATTTTACTTCGTCCTTTAGTGGGATTGTCATGTTGTTGGTTGTGATGAATGTTGGGGGGCTGAAGTCGGTGTTTCGTGTGATGATGAGTGCTTCTGTCTTGTTGTAGTTGATTGCTAGGTTGTTGCGTTTAAGCCATGTGGAAATGTTGTCTAGACAGTTTGTTATCCTGTTGTAGTCGGGGCTGTTGAGGTTGATCGGCGTGTAAATCATGATGTCGTCTGCGTAGATGGTATAGTTTATTTCGTGGGCAGAGATGATGTGGCAGATCGGTTGTATGTATACGTTGAATAGTAGTGAGGATAGTGCAGATCCTTGTGGTACTCTGTTATGCAGATATCCTTGTGGTACTCTGTTATGCAGATGACATTCAGTTTCTTTTTCATTTCCCTGTTCATTCTCCTGCTGTTATTTCCCAGATTTCCTGAAGCTTGATGTCATTGCTGATTGGCTTTCTCTCCATGGATTAAAACTTAACACTTCTAAATCTGCTTCACTCCTGTTCACTATTCTGACCCCCTCTCTCTTCCTGCTCCTCCCTCCATCCATGGCGCCCTTCTCTTTCAGATCTCTGTCAAAATCCTTTGTGTCTCTTTTGATTCTTGGCTTTCCTTCTCATCTCATATTTTCTCTGTCATTCGTTGCTGCTTCACTATCCCCCATCAGATCCGGTCCATCTCCAAGCTCCTCGACCAATCTTCTATCTGCATACTTTTGCTCTCCCAAGTCATTACCCATCTTGATTACGTCAACTCCCTCCTTTCCAGTCTCTCCCAGTATCAAATTCGTTGCCTACAATTAATTCAAAACACTGCTCTTTAACTTCTCCTCAACATCCACAAAGATGACCACGTCACCCCTTCTTTTTCACTGAGCACTGGCTTCCCATATCTATTCGTATTTCATACTCACTCATCATGCCCTCCTCACTGGCAACCCCCCTTTTCTGTCGCAACTCCTCTCTGTTTATACTTCCTCTATGTGCCCTCCGCTCATCATCCCAGAGTTTCTTGGTAGTCCTTGGTCCGCACTTCCTTAGCCCATTCCTTTTCCTTTCGTGTTGTTGCTCCTACCCTTTGCCTACTGCCCTCTGCTCTCAACTCCTGTTCATTTGCTTTAAATCCCAGTTGAAAACGTACCTCTTTGCCTCACCTTTCCTGTAGCCACCTCTTCTTGATTGTCTTTTGCCTGGTACTCATTTCCCCCTTCTCTCCCTCATTCCCTCCTTAGCAGCTCCATCCAATTGGCATCTCTTTGTCCTAGTGTTACCACATGACTTTCCTCCTCTATCCTCTGTTACTTGCACTCATCCTTACTTTATTTCTTTATGTGGTTTTTTTTATACTGCCTTATCAATAAATCAAAGCTGTTTACAGAGAAATAGAACATATAACATTGGGTACAATCAACAAACTGATAATATAGATGAACAAGTTATAACATTTGATTATCAAGTAGATTAGATGAAAAATAACTATTTACAGATGGGAACTATAACTATGATACTGGTAATTATAGGTTTCCAGTTTATGTTGGGTCGGTATTGATTCCATCTATAATCTTTCCAAATACTCAGAAAACAGAAACGTCTTGAGCTGTTTTCTAAATGTATGGATGTCACTTATGTTTCTTAATTTAGCAGGGAGAGGGTTCCAGAATATTGGTGAATAGAATGTAAATGCTCTGTTGGTTGTTGAGTGATTGGTTTTTTTTTTAATTCTGGTGGTATGGCTAGGGTATTTTGCGTGTCTCCTCTCCTTTGCCTATTATTGGGTATGGGGCATCTTAGTGAGTTTAGATAGGTAGATGATAAATTATGTATTATCTTGAATGTTAACATTATGGATTTAAATTTTACTCTGCTCTCAGTCGGGAGTCAGTGTTATGTTATGTTAATTAACATTTGATATACCGCCCTTTGTAACATCAGGGCGGTTTACAATCATATTAACATTCAGAAGGTGGAGCAAGGCCAGAAAAAAGGAAAAGAACTACAATCGCAACAGAAAAGAGGAAATAGGAAACGTAAGAACAGGACATAGAGGGAGGTCAAACAGACATAGATAAGCCAGGTCAGCCATGTGTGTCTGAGAGATTGTATGTAGTGGTGAATAGGTGGGTTTTCAGTAGGGATTTAAAAGTAGAGTAGTTCTGTTCCAGTCGGAGCAGTGCGGGCAGGGAATTCCAAAGGGCAGGACCATGGAATAAAAAAGCAGAGTGACGAGTGGATTGAAGATGCACGTGTGAGGGGGGAGGAAGGTGGAGGCAGTGAATGTGCAGGGAACGGAGGATGTGTGTGGGGATGTGAAACTGAAGAAGGTCAGTGAGGTACTGTGGCGTGTTGGTATGGATAACTCAATGCACCAGAGTAAGTATCTTGAAGTGGACACGATATTGTACAGGAAGCCAATGTAAATGGAATAGCAGGGGTGTAACATGATCTCTACGGAAAGAACGAGTAATGATTCTGGCTGCAGTGTTCTGTATAAGTTGTAGGCAACGTAACTGAGTGTGAGTGATACCTGTGAAGACGGAATTGCAGAAATCAAGCCGAGATATAACCATGGATAAAGTGAGGGTAGTCAAGGCAGAGGGAGAGAGAAAAGGGCAGATAGATCGTATTTGGCGGAGAAAGAAATAAGATGTCTTGGCAATCTGAGAGATATGATCCATAAGAGTGAGGTTAGAATCAAGAAGGACCCCCAGATATCTGAAGGAAGAGACCAGGGGGATTGCGGAGTTTCCAGTGGAGGGGGCAAGTGAAGGACAGGGGTTTCCAAAGGTAAACCATGTAGAGGAAGTTTTAGTCAGATTAAGGTGAAAGCAATTTGAAGACAACCAATTCGCTACGAGAGTGAGACAAGAATTTAAAGGACCAAGATCTGGATGAAGGGGGTTGGTGTGATGTAGAATGATGATGTCATCTGCGTAATAGAAAGCTGACAGACCAGACTGTTGGATACAAAGAGCGAGTGGTGCAAGAAAGAGATTAAATGAGAGAGGGGCCAGGACTGATCCTTAAGGAACACCGCAGGGGAGGGGAGTAGTATCAGAAGGGGAGTGTGATCCGGTGGATGAGGCCACAGAGAAAGAGCGGAAGGAAAGGAAAGGATGAAACCAACGATAGACAGTGCCCCTAAGGCCAACGTCCCGGAGGCATGAGAGGAGGAGTGAGTGATCGACTAGATCGAAAGCAGCGGAAAGGTCAAGAGAAACCACCACCAAGATGTCACCCCTGTCATGTGAAGAATGAAGTTCATTGAAGAGTGCTACTAAGACTGTCTCAATGCTATGGCCCTGACGAAAACCCGATTGGCATGGGTTCAGAAAGTTTATTGAATGGAGATGTTGTGAGAGCTGGGCAAAAACATTTTTTTCTACAATTGGCGAGAAAGGGAAGGTTGGAGACTGGGCAGTAATTGGCTGGGATCAAAGGGTCAAGGGAGGGTTTTTTGAGGATCGGACGTGTTTCCAGAGGGAAGGGAAAATTCCAGAAGAGAGACAGGAGTTGACCATAGAGAGAATATGGGACACGAGAGCAAGAGAAGGTTCAAGAAGCCAGCCAGAAGGGATGGGATTGAGAGAGCAGGTGGTCTTGCATGCTGTGGAGATGGAGGTTGTAAGCTCTGAGGTGGTAATTGAGTGAAAGGTGGACCAGCAGTGGGAAAGAGAGGGCAGAGGAGGAGGAGAAGGAGAGGGAGGAGGAAGAGGATAAAGGAGGGGGACAGAAAGGAAGGACAGCACACAGGTCCAAAATCTTGGTTGCGAAATGCAAAGCCAATTGAGAGGGAGAGGGCATGGTATGAGCAGGCACAGGGGGAGGGCCAGAGTGAAGCGAGGTGAGGGATCTGAGCACAGAGAAGAGCTGTCTGGAGGGGTTTGGAGCAGTAGTGATACGATCAGAGAAGAATGATAGTTTAGCCTGATGAACAGAGGAACGATAGTGCTGGTGATGTTCACGAAATTGAGCCAGGGCGTGTGTGGTATGGTGCTTATGCCAAGTGTGTTCCGCTCGACGAAGGTGAGTGCGTAAGAGACGAAGGCCAGCATGAAACCAGGGCTGTCGAATAGAGGGGCATTTGGGCTGAGCTGGCTGAAGGGGCACAAATTGATCAAGGGTGGCAGACAGGGTAGAAGTCCAGGTTGAAACCTGGGTATTTGGGGAGAGAGCAGAGAGGTTCTCTGGAAGAAGTTGGTGTGCAAGAGGAAAGAGCTGGAGAGTGATACAGAGGCGCAAGGGAGTGGAGGAAAAAGTGGCAGATGAAGAATCTGAACTGGAGGAATGCCAGAGGGTAGGAAGGTCAAGCAGGGATGTCAAGCAAAAGTGATCGGTCCAGGAAGGGGCTTCACCAGAAGCTGAGAGATTAGGAAAGGAGGGGACAATGGAGTAATTACTGGATCAAGAGTATGGCCAGCTGTGTGGATTGGGAAAAGAACAAGCTGTTGGAGAGATAGATCATGAAGAAGAGTAATGAATGAGAGGTCCTTGGTAGAGGTGGGGGAGTCAAAGTGGACATTAAGGTCGCCTACCACAATCAGATGAGGAAACTGCAGAGCGATATCAGCAATAGTATGAATAAGAGCATCCCAAAGATGGGTCAGAAGGGAGGGAGGTGAATAAAGAACAAGAACATGGGTAGGGGGGGAGGACTGAAGGCAGAGAAGAAGGGATTCAGAGTAATGTAGAAGGGAAGAGTAAACTTGAGACACAGGAAGAGAAGAGCGATACAGTATGGCAACACCGCCTCCATTCCAGCCCACACGGGGAACAGAGAAGGCAGAGAAACTGGGGGGTAAATATCTAGTGATAAGGGGTTGTTCACCATCTTTTATCCAGGTTTCAGTCAAACAGAGTAGATCCAGAGACTCCTGAAGGATAAGGTCTTCAACTAATAGTGACTCGGTTCGCAATGAACGGCAGTTTACGATGCCAAGTTTGATTGGAAGGGGAAGCAGAGGAGGGAGGGGAGGGAGGGCTGAGTATGTGGGAGTGGTGTTGAGCGTGCAGGGTTGTAGATTGGACAGATTACGAGACAGAGTACTATTTGTCACTGAGTGACAGTAAGAGAGAGAGAGGGCCGGTTCCCCCACAAGACAGGGATGGCAGACATAGAGTACAAGACTTGGACGGATGGGTCCGACAAGGAATTACAAAGTACCTTTGTAACCTAGGCCCTCCTTCCTCCTTTCCCCACTGTTGTCTCGTCTCCCCTCCTCCACCCTGTGTTTTGTTTTGTCTGTTTCCCCTGCTACTTTATTCTGTAAATCGCCTAGTTGCACTGCTATAGGAGTGCTAAGGGAGGAGTAGCCTAGTGGTTGGGGCAAGGTACTTCAGGCCGGAAGGTCGGGGGTTCAAATCCCACTAGAGGACAGCAACCTTGGGCCGGAAGGACTGGGGTTTCTAGTCCCACAGATGCTCCTTGTGGTCTTGGGCAAGCCACTTAACCCTCCATTGCCCATGTTCCCTGTAAGTATTAGTGTATGTGTCTCATATCCCTGCGTGTTAAATGTATCCCCCAATTGTGTTGTGACCGCTTTGATTGAAGGATAAGGCGGTATACAAAAACTGTCTAAATAAATAAATAAAATAAATAGGAGGGAAATCAAGTCAAATAAACTGTAATTGTACTGTAACTGTACCCATGGAAACTAACTGGGCAGTGGCTCAATTTTGCCGCTGCCTGGTTAGCTTCCCGTTTCTGTGGCGATCCAGATATTCAATGCTGGTGGCCAGATATGGCACCGATATTGTATATCTGGGGTTAGTTTTCGGTAGCAACGGCTAGCCGCGTTGTTTAATTTTGCTCCTTAATTGGCTTGTGCTGGATATACAGGGCCCAATATTCCAAGGCATTTACACGGTTTGCAGACCTGCAAACCATGTAAATGCCACTCAGCTAACCGGGCAGTGGCTGAATATACCTGATTAGCTTCCAGATTCTGCAAACAACCCAGGGGCTGGATTTGGCCCTGGTATTGAATATCTGAGTCTAGGATTCAGCATTGATCAGGATATCTGAGTTGTAGGAGCGTTAGCTGACAGCGCTGAATAAAGAGCCCAGAGCTTTCTAAATTCTGCTACTTATGCATGCAAATGCAGATATGCACACACATAAGTGCAAAGTTGGCATTTGCATGGGCCAACATATGCACAAAACTTGAGTGCTGCTGCTTTTTTTTTTATATGTTTTTTGGTCAAAAGGCTGTTTCCACCTGCTGTGCAGCAAAATAAAAAGCATTCTCCTGTATATACACTCTTTCATAAAAGACTGTGTACAGTAAGCCTTTTGTAAAACACCAGGAAATTTGTGAACATCCCAACTTGGACATCCTTTTTCTGATCTAGATGTCCTATGCTAAATCTTCCTTATAGCATTGTTAGTGTATGAGTTCTGGGTATTAGTAGTTATTTGGTATGGCATGTGTATTTTTTACAGCATTTCATATTTCACAGTGTGCCTATCAATGAAGGGAGTTTGTTGTTGCTACTGAGGTGACACCAGCATTTAAATATTTTTTTAGGGTGAGTTCTAACATTCTCTGAAATTTTGTCAGGCTCATGATTCCAGTGTGTTTCTGGTACAGCAGTGTATAATGTTTGTATAGTTTTCAGTAGATGAGCTGTGCTACCTTATTATGCCATTCTGTATTCAGGCCTGCTGACATCAGCAAATCTCATCCAACCATAAGATGGATAAACGTTTACTGATGTAGACTGTGTGGGGATAAGCAGAGCTTGGAGGGCATCTCAATATAATTTGATACCCCTGAGCTGCTATGAAAAAAAAATCCCTAGGAAGATATTTTTCTACAACCCACCCCTGGACACAGGAGAAGGAAAGCACCAGGGAGAAGAAAGGAAAAATTGATTTTGCTGCCACCACTACTGCAGTTTCAGCCTGGTCCCCTTATTTGGCCCGGGTCCCATAATACTAATTTCCGGCTCTGCCCTGCACTCCCATTCTACCCCCTCCTCCCTTCCCAGGATTGATCACTAAAATTCCTTAAACACCCCCCTCCCCAAAAGAGTACAAAAAATGTCATAAAATGACTTCATTTTTATAAAGTAAATCAAATATTTACATAATTTAATAGGCAAATACATACATAAGGTAGGTCATTTTTAAAGTCTTGCATTGTATTTGTCTATGCAAATAGTGGGCTTACATATGTGAATAGTCCTAAATGTGTAAGTAGCAATTTTTAGAAAAGCTATAACTTACATATGGATTCTTATGGCATGCACAGTTTTGAAGGGAATGTAGTCTGGTTATGGTTTGTGTAAGCCTGAAAATATATACGTCAATTTTTTTATTTTGCATGGCAATACAAGTATCCTTCAAAAAATCTGCTTGTAACATACTCAGAGACACATGTGTCAACTAACTGCTCGTTTGGATCTAGGCTTTCAGAGAGGTTTGTGGGGTCCCTGAGACCACAGAGGGCTAGGCTCACGGGGGTGTGGCTTTGCAAGCTGGCCACCATTTTTTGTTATTTTAGGGGGTCTTTTACTAACGAGTGCTAAGTTGTTGTAGCTAACACACCAATAGCACTGAAACCATGGTGCATTATGTGCAACACCCCCAGATTAACTGTCAGGGGCATGGAAGCATTTCTCTGGCAGTTAACGCAAAGCCCTGTCCCCTAGCAGGTTCTTCACCCAAGCTTTTAAAGAGTAAGTTGGAAATACATCCCGGTATTCTGTCTCCCCTATTGTACCTACATTTCAAGTTTCAGTTGTTCTCTGGTTGAAGCTGTTCTGCTACTACACCCCTCCCTCCCCCATCCTTATATTTTTTTTACTTTGGCTTTTTCTGTCCAGCGTATTGTTCTGTTTTTGTCTTTTATGTTTTTGTTTCTTACACGTTGCAGCATTTGAATTACAGGTTACTATAAACTGCTATGATGACTGTGCCATCAGTGCTATTAGCGGCAAGAAAAACAAATGTATTTCATTTTATACTAAGCATAACACAACAATATAAGGAAATGCATAATCCCAGAGTTGTCATTCCAATCATTAAAAACTGAAAATAAAATGCTTTTCCCTACCTTTTTTGTCTGGACACTTCAGTTTTTATATCATGTTGATTCCAATCTTTCTTTTCTACTTTCCTCCTGATGCTCTTTATGAAACCCTTTTACAGGGTGTCTTTTCCACTTTTTCTCTCTCCTGTCTTCATTCCTTCCTTTCTTCCCAAATATTTAACATTGATCTTTTCTCCATTTGTCTCTTCTCTGCTGCTCTATTCACTTACATACACAGACACACATATACGTACACCAAACACACACATATGCAATCTAATGGCTCTCCCTTTTCAAATGCACCTTCAAAAGCATCCATCTTTCATACACACCTTACACATCTCCCATAAGCATCTCCCCTACATACATATACTGTGGTAGAGTCAGATAAGAACATAAGATATGCCATACTGGGTCAGACCAAGGTCCATCAAGCCCAGTATCCTGTTTCCAACCGTTGCCAATCTAGGTCACAAATACTTAGCAGTTTCCCCAAAAGACACAGGTTCCACAATGCTTGTATTGGGGCAAGCAGTGGATTTTCCAAGTTTATTTATATTTATTTATGTGATTTTTATACTGTCATATCGAGCAATCATAGCGGTTTACATAGAACTACTGAATTACATTGAACAGGGAAATAGTTATATGTGAATAACAAGCAAACAGATATATACATGATTAATATAACAGTTAACTATTTACAAATTATCTGGACATAGGGAGACTTAAGTTCTCAGTTTTATGTATTTTTACAGGGGGGTTTCTGTGTAGTGGGTGATCGTGGGGTGTGAGGCTAATTCATGCTAAACGGGATTAAGTCGGTTCAACGGTTGGAGTTGTGTCTTTTTGTCCGAAGTGTTCTATGAATAAGAAGGTTTTAAGTTGTGTGTGAAAAGTGGAGAAGTCAGTGATATTTCTGATTCCTCTGGTAAATAATTCCAGAGCATTGGAGCAAGCTACTCAAATGCTCTGTTACTAGTGTGTTGTTTCGTCTTTCGATATTCAGGCGGGAATAGGAGAGAATTTTTCATTGAGGCTCTTCTGTGCTGATCATTGCATGTTTTTTTGATTAGCTGGATTAGTGTAGAGGGTGCTAACTCCCTGATGATTTTAAATGTTGTCATAATGAGTTTATATTTAATTCTGCTCTGTATGGGGAGCCAGTGGAGAGCATGAAGTATGGGTGTAATATGGTCTGTATAGTGAGTGTTAGAGATGAAACATGCTGCTATATGTTGTACCATTCTAAGGAAGTGGAGTGTTTGTTTTGATAGGCCATGGAGTCAACTGTTACAGTAGTCTTTATATGGGGTTCTCCAGGAACTTGTCCAAATCTTTTTTAAACCCGGCTACACTAACAGCTTTTACTACATCCTCTGGTAACAAATCCCAGAGTTTGATTACACATTGAGTGAAGAAATATTTTCTCTTATTAGTCTTAAATAGGTTATACTGTAGCTTCATTGTATATCCCCTAGTCTTTTTATATTTTGATGGCATAAACAATCGATTAAGTTTACCCATTCCATTCATTAATTTATAGATCTCTATCATATCTCTCCTCAGCCTTCTCTTTTCCAGGATGAAGAACCCTAACCTTTTTAGCCTCTCTTCATAGGGATATCCTTCCATCCCCTTTACCATTTTGGTGGCTCTTCTCTGTACCTTTTCTAATAATGCTATATCCTTTTTAAGCTACAGCGACCAGAATTGCACACAATATTCAAGGTGCGGTCACACCATGGAACGATACAGAGGCATTATAATATCCTTTGTTTTATTCTCCATTCCTTTCCTTATGATTCCTAGCATTCTATTTGCTTTCTTGCAGGGCTGGCCCGTCCATTGAGCAAGAATGTTGTTTGCACAGGGGCCCACGTTTCAGGGGGCCCCACACAAACAACATTCTGGATCAGCCCATAGATTTAAAAAAACCAAAACTGGCTGCTGCTGCCACTGCCACTGTGGCAGTGGCAGAATCAAGTGTCCCGCAGGGGCCCCCCCCCTCTGCCCGGCAGAACCCTCCCGGCATCAGCTCTATTAGCGGCAGCTTTCAGAGCCGTGAAGAGAGAGTTTCTCTCTCACGGCTCTCTTAAGCCCGCCGGGGCTGATGGGACTTCCTGTTTCCCATCAGCCCCGGCAGGCTTAACAGAGCTGTGAGAAAGGGAAACTCTCCCTTCGCGGCTCTAAAAAGTCCGCGCTTTGAGAGCTGATGCCGGGAGGGCTCTGCCAGGCGGGGGCCCCCGCGGGACGCTTGATTCTGCCACTGCCACGGCGGCAGCAGCCAGTTTGTTTTTTAAATCTATGGGCTGAAGGAGGGAAGGGGGGTTAGGACTGGTAATGGGCTATGGGGGGGCTAATACTGGAAGTGGGTTGATGGGGGGTTAGGACTAGTAATGGGCTATGGGGGGCTGACTGAAAATGGGGTGATGAGGGGGTTAGGACTGGAAGTGGGCTGATGGGGGGCTTAGGATTGGTAATGGGCTATGGGGGGCTAGGACTGGAAATGGGCTGGGGGGTTGCTAGGACGAAATGGGCTGAGTGGAAGGGGGCTTGAACTGCAAATAGCTGATGGGGAGGGGGGCTTGGAATGGAAATGGGCTTTGAGGGGAGGGAGCTAGGACTGGAAATGGGCTGAGTGGAGGGAGCTAGGACAGGAAATGGGCTGATGGAGGGGCTAGGATAGGACTGGAAATGGGCTTTTGGGGGGTGCTAATATTGGAAATGGGCTGTGATGGGGGCTTGGATTGAAATGGACTCATGGAGGGGCTATAACTGGAAGTAGGCTCATGAGGGGTTTGGATTGGAAATGGGCTGAGTGGAAGGGAGCTAGGATTTGACATGGGCTGATGATGGGGCTAGGAAAGGACTAGAAATGGGCTGATGGGGGCTGGGATTGTAAATGAGCTGATGGAGGGACTCAGATAGGACTGGAAATGGATGGGGGAGCTAGGACTGGAAATGGGCTGATGATGTGGCTAGGATAGGATTGGAAATGGGCTGATGGGGGGCTAGGACTGGAAATGGGCTGATGCGGGGACTAGAAGGGAGCAGATGCTGGGTGGGACTGGAACTAGAAGGGAGCTGATGTTGGGGGAGGATTCTAATGGGATGGAGCTAGGAGAGTGAAATGGAGAGGGGAAAAATATTTTGTGTGAGAGGGAAGACAAATCTACAATTGGCCGGGTATTGGGAGAGTAAGTGGGGATTGAGGATGGAGGGGTAAAATTTGAGTGGATGAAATAGGAATGAGGAAAGAGCAAAAGGAGAAAGATTAGTATGTTAAAAGCAGATGTAGAGAGAGAATGGAAAAAAAAACTAGAAGAGAGAAGAAAGGACAAATGGACAACAGACGATGGAGAGTTAGCAGAAGACACGAAGAAACCAGAAGAAAGTGGCTGGAGCAATTGCAACTGGAAAAAAAATGCACAAAAGGTAGAAAAATATCTCTTTATTTTGAATTTATTAACTGGAATATGTCAGCTCTGGGAAATGTGCATCATTAACGTCTGTGCTTTGTTTAGTACAAGAGGAAATTAATTTATAGTTTTATTTGTACAGTGTTGTTGTCCATTCCAAGTTTGGCTTTTGGGGTTCCCAGTTTAATTATTGTCTTCCTGTTACATAGAAACATGATGACAGAAAAAGACCACATGGCCTATCTAGTCTGTCCTTCCATATCAACAACTACAACAGTCCACTTTTTACCTTTAGAGATCCTCTGTGTTGGTCCCATGCTTTTTTGAATTCAGTTACTGTCCTCATCTCTACCACCTCCACTGGGAGACTATTCCATGGATCCACTACTCTTTCCGTAAAGAAATATTTCCGCATATCACTCCTGAATCTATCTCCCTTCACCCTCATCCCATGTCCCCTCGTAGCAGAACTTGCTTTCAATTGAGAGGCTCTCTCCCTGAATATTTATGCCACGGAGGTATTTAAACATAAGAACATAAGAACATAAGATATGCCATACTGGGTCAGACCAAGGTCCATCAAGCGCAGTATTCTGTTTCCAACAGTGGCCAATCTAGGTCATATGTACCTAGCAGTTTCCCCAAGGGACACAGGTTCCACAATGCTTGTATTGGTTCAAGCATTGATATCCTGGGTCCCTTCTTAATAATGGCTTATGGACCTTTCCTCCAGGAACTTGTCCAAACCTTTTTTAAACCCAGCTACACTAACAGCCTTTACTACATCCTCCGGTAACAAATTCCAGAGTTTGATTACACGTTGAGTGAAAAAATATTTTCTTTTATTAGTCTTAAATAGTTTACCCTGTAGCTTCATTGCATGTCCCCTAGTCTTTCTATATTCTGATAAGGTAAACAATCGATCTACGTTTACCCGTTCCACTCCGCTCATTAATTTATAGACTTCTATCATATCTCCCCTCAGCCGTCTCTTTTCCAGGTTAAAGAGCCCTAACCTTTTTAGCCTTTCTTCATAGGAGTATCCTTCCATCCCCTTTACCATTTTGGTGGCTCTTCTCTGAACCTTTTCTAATAACTCTATATCCTTTTTAAGATACGGCGACCAGAATTGCACACAATATTCAAGGTGCGGTCTCAATCTCAATCTCAATCATATCACCTCTATCCCGCCTTTCCTCTAAGGAGTACATATTAAGATCCTTAAGTCTGTCCTCATATGCTTTATAATAAAGCCCACTAATCATTGTAGTAGCCACCCTCTGCACCGACTCCATCCTGTTCACATCCTTTTGAAGGTGCGGTCTCCAGAATTGCACACTATACTCCAAATGAGGTCGCACCAAAGACTTATACAGAGGCATTATCACCTCCTTTTTTTCTGCTAGCCATTCCTCTCCGTATGCACCCAAGCATCCTTCTAGCTTTTGCCGTCGCCTTTTCTACCTGTTTAGCTACTTTAAGATCATCAGACACAACCACGCCTAGGTCCCGCTCTTCTTTAGTGGACAAAAGTACTTCACCTCCTATACTGTATTGCTCCCTTGGATTGCTGCAGCCCACATGCATGACCTTACATTTTTAACATTAAATCCCAGCTGCCAAATTCTAGACCATTCTTCAAGCTTAGCTAGATCCCTCCTCATGTTATCTACACCTTCCTGGGTGTCTACTCTATTGCAGATTTTGGTATCATCTGCAAAGAGGCAAACCATACCCGACAGCCCTTCCGCTATATCACTAACAAAGATGTTAAAAAGAATCGGACCAAGGACAGATCCCTGGGGCACACCACTGGTAAAATCCTTCTCCTCAGAGTGAGCTCCATTTACTTGTACTCTTTGTCGCCTCCCACCCAACCAATTTCTAATCCAAGCAGTAACTTTAGGGTCCATCCCTAGGGTGCTCAGTTTGTTTATAAGTCGCCTGTGAGGAACAGTGTCAATGGCTTTACTGAAATCTAAATATACCACATCTAGAGCTCTCCCTCGGTCCAACTCCCTGGTCACCCAGTCAAAGAAATCAATCAGATTTGTCTGACAAGACCTGCCTCTGGTGAATCCATGCTGCCTCGGTTCCTGTAATCCACTGGACTCCAGAAACCTCACTATTTTCTCTTTCAGCAGTGTTTCCAATAATTTACTCACCACCGAAGTTAAACTAACCGGCCTGTAGTTTTCAACCACATCCTTACTTCCGCTTTTGTGTAAAGGCACCACATGAGCCTCTCTCCAGTCCTTTGGCACCACTCCCGACTCCAACGAGGCATTGAAAAGGTCAGTCAGTGGAGCTGCTAGAACGTCCCCAAGTTTCTAAACTGTGATTTCTTGTTTGGTGATGCTCTGTGTTCTGCATGTGTAACTGAGCTGAGGTATTCTGTTTATGTAATTCCTATTTGACAGTGCCACTTGTTCTCTTTCCCCAGTAGGTCATCTATTGTTATTTTCTGAAATGTATTGGTTTAATATTTGCAGTGTTGCTATTTTATAGATAAGAGTATGGTGCTTTGTGAGTCATTGTAGTGCTGTTAGGATACGGCGGGTTTGCTATTGGTTCTAAATGGGCAGTGTTTGTAGTAGTTCCTAATGTTCCTGGTGGTTGGCACTGGATTATAGTAATGTAGAAATCTTTTAGTCTTTCTTTATCCATACACTCATTAAGAGGCATGTTTACTAAAAGTTAGTGTATGGTAACATTATGCAAATCTGTATGCAAATGAGGCCCCTTATGCAAATAAGGCCCCACACCATGTCTCCGCATATGGCCCTGCACTCCTCTTGGGCCGCCCCTGCTTTCTTGGCCACCACTGCACACTGGGCAGGTTTCAACATGTTATCCACGTTGATGCCTAAATCTTTTTCCTGAGTGGTGGTTCCTAATGTGGAACCTTGCATTGTGAAACTATAGTTTGGGTTGTTCTTTCCTAGCTGCATAACTTTACACTTGTCCACATTAAATTTTATCTGCCATTTGGATGCCCAGTCTTCCAAGTTATCAAAGTCCTCTTGCAATTTTTCACAATCCTCATGGGTTTTAAAACCTTTGAATAATTTTGTGTCATCTGCAAATTTGATTACCTCACTCGTTATTCCCATTTCCAGGTCATTTACGAATATGTTAAAAAGCAGCAAACCCAGCACAGATCCCTGGGGTACTCCAATATTCACATTTCTCCAATGGGAAAATTGGCCATTTAGCCCTGCTTTCTATCTTTTAGCCATTTCCTGATCCACAATACACTACAACTCCCAGAATCCCTCAGGATGGAGTTAGGAAGGCCCCTGCCACAGTAAAAGCCCAGGTGTTCAATTAGCTTAAAAGCCCAGGTGTTTCCATTAGGAGAGAGCACTCTGGAGAGGGTGGCTGGGGAGAGCTACCAAGCCAGGAAGCTGACAGGAGTTCTACCCTGACAAGAAAGACGAGGAGGCCATGGAAGCCCAGTCCTGTGAAGATGAGGAGAACCCTGAACCCATGGAGGTAGAAGAAACAGAACATTAAATGCTCTATCCCACTTACTCCTTAGCAGGGCAGGTTCCGCTAAGGAGTAAGTGAACCTGAAGGGAGGAAGGGAAGGGCAGCTTCTAACCGCACAGCTGACCTTGTGTTGCATTCTATGAAAGACTTTATGTTGAACTGAACTGATTTGAGAAACAGTAAATAATTGTGTTATAACTTTGTGTTGTGGACTGGGGAGATTGAAACTATTGGCCAAATCTCCAGCTCTGCTTGTGACATTTCCCTGCCATGAATGGGGAAGAGGAAGGGCCACTCCAGGTCTGGAGGCTCAAGAAACCTAGGGAGCTGAACTTGAGGCGAGAGGACTGTGTGCTGCCTAGGCATGGATCTGATGGGATAGCTTTAGGAAGGCACAGATTGGATCTGCATGCTGCCACCGCCAAGAAGGTTCATCTTTGGCGCTAGAATACCCACAGACAAAGACATCCCCCTCACACATATACGCAGACACCCAATGACATCCCCCTTCTCAATTTCATCCCCATTCTTCTTGTCTCTTCCCTTCCCTCGTACCCATCATACCTCCTAAAGGCATCCCCATTACACACACACCCTGTGTACCTCCCAGAGGCATCCCACTTGTTTGTTTGTTTGTTTTCTATACCGCTCCTTCCAGAGATCAGTGGCGGTTTACAATTAATAGATCGAAAACAGAACAATTTACATGGAACAGTAGTTAAACTATTTACAGGAACATATCTTACAAATCAAAATTTGTAAAAACTTTACCCCCCCCCCACACACACACACACTAAGGCATCCCTCCTAATAGATTTCACTCCCATTCTTTTCCCCTCTCACTCTCCAGTCCTCACTTTCCCTCTTTTCACCTCAGCTGTTTACCAGTTTTCCACTACCAATACTCCCACTAAAAATCATCCCCTCCTTAGCTCTTACATCCCCCTCTTTATCTCTCCCTACTTCCCCAGTTTCCTATCCCCTGTTCTATTTTTCACCCAATACCCAATCCTGGGTAAGTGTTCTTTGATTATTTGTAATAAGGGCAACATACTAAATTGATATACAACATCAGATAGAGTAGAAACATAGAAACATGACGGCAGAAAAAGACCACATTGCCTTTCTAGTCTGCCCTATAACATATTGTATATAACACATTTCCTGAATAAATTCTAAATTATATAGATAGATAAATGGTCAAATAGATACAGATATATTTCATATATTAGAACACCATTACATATTGATTAATCATGCTGTTTATTTATTCAAGTTTGAATAAAGCCTTTTATTGACGTCACACATTGACTCACAGAACAGAAATTTGCTATCAATTGTAAAAAATCTGAGATCCTCTATATCAGGGGTGTCAAACTCAAATACACAGTGGGCCAAAATGTAAAACTTGAACAAAGTCGCGGGCCAGCATTGAACAAATGAACCTTTTAATATGGACCCAAACAAGATTTGCTTTAACATTGAATATGAAGCAACACTTATTACTATACAATTTATAACTTAATAGTTCAGATTTGCAAAAACCAATTTCAAATAAAAAAAAACATCAATGACATTCATTTATTAAATAAGATTTAAATAATAATAAATAATAATTTTTAAAATAAAATAACAATAATAAAATTAATCAACCATTCAAGCCCATGTCTTGGAGTAGCAAGAAAAAGTGCATAAAGAAAACGTTAATTATTGCTCAGTTTGCTGCACACTGATCTAATCTGATGTGCCCAAGCCAGATACCTGGCATCTCTTCTTGGATGATAGTTCATCAATGTCTGGGCTCAGGCTTTGAGCTGAGGAAATCCTCAGTATCGAGCGAAGGTGTTCATCAGTCAGACGTCTCCTGTGAGATGTTTTGGTCATCTTCATCGAGGAGAAAAGTTGCTCACATAGATAAGTGCTGCCGAACATGGAGAGCATCTGAGCAGCTTGGGTGCGGAGCTGAGGCATTGTGTCAGGGATGAACTGTGGAAACTGGGCGGCGCCCACAGCATCATACTTTGACTTCAGCGTGTCATTACACTGGAGTTCAATTAGCTCCATTTGGAGGTTGGTTGGTGCGTTTTCCACATTAACTGCAAAGGGATTACTGAGCAGTTCAAACCTACATTTCTGGACATCAAAGTTGTCAAATCGCCGGCTAAACTCAGCGCCGAGTACACTGATTTTTTCAGCAAACTGTGCGCATGGGAACAAGTTGGTAAAGAACTGCGTTTTCATGGTTTGGCAGCAGGGAAAATGGCCAAGGTTTCCTTGCAGCATCTGATTCTCCCACAGGCACAGTTTAGTTTTAAAAGCCCTCACTGCAGCGTACATGTCTGTGATGATGCGCCCCCGCCCCTGAAGCTGCAGGTTCAGCGCATCGAGATGGCTCGAGATGTCACACAGAAAGGCCAGCTCACACAGAAACTTTTTCTCCCGAAGCTCTGCTGTGTCCTTCCCTTTGCTTTCCAGAAACTGACATATTTCCTCATGCAGCTCAAAACATCTATTCAGTACTTTTCCTCGGCTTAACCATCTCACCTCTGTGTGATACGGCACGTCTGCGTATTCCGAACCACACTCCTCCAGAAAAGACTTAAACTGGCGGTGATTCAGACCTTTGGCTCTTATAAAGTTAACTACTTGTGTTACTGTGGTCATAACATGTTCCATCTTTAGGGCTTTGCCACACAATGATTCCTGATGTATGATGCAGTGATAAACAGTTAGTTCACCTGCACAGTTCTCTTCCTGCATCTTCTCCCGGACCCTGCCCACCAGTCCACTTGTTTTACCGCACATCGCTGGCGCACCATCTGTCGTTAATCCCACGAGTTTATCTCACGGCAGCTTTATTTCAGTTACGCATTTGGAAACCTCCTCAAAAATTTCCTTTCCTGTGGTTGTGCCATGCATTGATTTGAATCCCAATAGCTCCTCCGTAACACACATATTTGAGTCCACTCCACGGATGAAGACTGACAGCTGAGCAGTATCAGATGCGTCGCTGCTCTCATCCACAGCAAGGGAGAATGCAACGAAATCTTTTCCCTTTTCCAAAAGCTGGTCATACAGATTGGTGGCAAGATCACATGTGCGATCAGCTACTGTGTTTCTGCTCAGGCTCACATTTGAAAAGGCTTGCTTTTTCTCTGGGCACACGATGTCACAAACTTTCAACATGCACTTTTTCACAAACTCTCCCTCATTAAAGGGCCGGGCTGATTTTGCGATCTCTGCTGCCACAATATAACTAGCCTTTACAGCAGCCTCACTTTGTGATGTGGCTTTTTTGAACATATTCTGTTGTGAAACCAAACTTCTTTTCATCTCCACTTTCTGGCTCCTTTGAGTCATGTCCAGGTCCTTGTACTTGTCATGGTGTTTTGTTTCATAGTGTCGTCGAATGTTATACTCCTTAGTTATAGCCACGTTGACTCCACAAATCAGACAAACAGGTCTGTCTTTTACATATGTAAACAAATATTCTGTCTCCCACCTGTCCAGAAAGTTCCTGTTGTCTGCCTTTCTTTTTGCCATTTTTGGGAAGGGGTTCCACAGTGACAGTTGTAGCTTGAGATCGCTATGACTTCTGTCACACAGGAGAGGGCGTTTCTGGGACCTGTCCTGATTGACGCGCCAAAACAACAGCAAGGCATTATGGGATTTGTAGTATTAGCGATGAATGAATGCGCTGTATAATACCGGCGGGCTAGCTCTAGTAGTCATTTGGTATAGCCTCGCGGGCCAAATATAATTACACTACGGGCCAAATTTGGCCCGCGGGCCAGAGTTTGACACCTATGCTCTATATCCTCAAAAATAATAACTTTACCCCACCACCTTTCATTACTATAGGAGATACACAACTACAAGTAAAATCTGAAATACGTTACCTCGGTATAATCTTAGACCAACATTTCTCCTTTGCTTCTCATGTGAATCTTACTGTAAGAACCATCTACTATAAACTCAGGAACATCCAACTCCTAAGTCCGCTTGTACAGTAGATCAGCATGACTTTCGTTCTGTTGTACAGGCTCTCATTTTTCTTCACCTAGATTTTTGTAATCTTATACTTCAAGGCCTGCCCAGCAATGTCATTCACCCTCTTCAAATTGCAATGAACACAGCTGCTCGTCTCCTTTATAAAGCCTCTTAGAACTGATCATATCACAACACTTCTTAAGGATTTGCATTGGTTGCCTGTATCTCAAATTTAAGTCCCTCCTCACGACTTTTAAGGCCTATCATAGTATTTCTGCTAATTATCTTCATTCTCTTATTCAAAAAGTGCCTGACAATAGGAGTAGAAGGTCTAATACGCTGAGCTCTTTATATGTGCCTCTAGCTTACACTAAAGCAAGTTTTGCAACATCAAAAACAGTTTTCTCCTTCTTTGCGCCTATGCTCTGGAATCTACTCCCAGATTATCTTCGAGCCATAAATGATCTTCTGGACTTCAAAAAAAGTTAACCAACATGCCTTTATATTCCATATTTTAAAATAGTATAATTTAATTCTGTATTATAACTTGTATGTAATATTTAACGGTTACTTATCACTTGTTTTATGTAAGACCTTTATGGCCATGTTGTTTTACTGTGAACCGCTTAGACTCTTAGATTTGTGGTATATGAGGCCTATTCCAATCAGGCCGTCCATCCCCTGTACGTCCAGGCAGAATTGGATCGTGCAAAGTTAGACCCGAATCTGATCCCACGCCCCCCCCCCCCCCCCAGGATCAGAATCGGGTCTAGTGCCTGGATATGCAGGCCAGGACCCGATTCTGCCCAGCTGTACATCCCAGCGACTACCCGTATAGTGGAGTCAGGCTCCTGAATGGAGCCGCAGAGCCATGGCATCCTGTCACCATGACACTGCAGCCCCATTCAGGAACCGCAAATGCCAGTTGCCACAGATAAACCTTTCTCCACAGCTGGACCCTCGATCCAGCTACCATGGCCAAGGTCCAGCTGCAGGGAACTTCCTCCACCCCTGCCTCACCTGTCCATGCCAACCGCTGAAGAAAAGCTGCATCCAGGGGGACTTATTCCACCTCTGAGGTGGAATAAGTCCCCCATCTAGTTCCGAGGTCCCGGACGTACAGGGCCGATCTCTGAATCATCCCTGTACGTTGTCATCAACCCCCCCTCGTGGCCAGTGGCAGCAAGGGCAGGTTGAGCATATTTATTATTGGTGGAGGTAAGAGACTTTTGGAGGCCAGGTGCACCCTGGTCTTTGTAGTCCTCCTCCTTATAGGAATAAGTTGTGTAGACCAGAATGGAGGGTAAATAAGGCTTTTATTTCCCCTTTCAAGCACTGAGGTTCACTAGGTAACAGAAAATAAAGGATTCTCCTTCTTTGTCAGGGTTTTTACCAAAGCATAGTTAAACAAGTGGACTGTTACATACTTCACAGCTTCTTGCAAAACAACACAGGGTTTTCCAAACTTCAGAGCAAAGTAAAATTAGTCAGCTTTTTCTCTTCCGCTCAACATGAACAAACAATATCAGAGCTTGTCTAAATGAGTTACAGCTCGGGGAGTGACTCAAAACTCCCTGCTACACAAACCGAGCAGTCCATTACTTCTTCCTGGGATAATGTAACTGAGTCTACAGGGTCCAGCTGCATGGGCTCTGTGTCATCTGTGCCTCCCTCTGCACTTGAGCTTTCCCTGGCTGCTGTGGTTTGAAAGTCAGTGCTTCTTCTCCCTAGCTTCCACCTAGGCTGTTCTAGGGCTTTCAGGTAAATAGCAGGGTTTGTGCCTATGCCCCTACGTGATGGCTTAAAGGACTCCCGATGGCTTCCTTTTCTCTTAGGCTGATTATCTGGTTTTAATGACGTTCTAGGAGCTGGGCCTTTCCTTGAGAAAAAATAGTCACCGTACCTTGGCTTTGTGAAGTCAGGGCGTCTGTTACTTGCCCACTCAGGCACCTCTCTCTGGCCACGGTCTCCTTTGCAGACTCCCTCTGGAAGCCTCCTGGGTACTGTCTGTCCTCTCTGTAGCTTGGGAAGACCCTGTAAAGATTCCAGGCTTCCTGGCTTCTTAGTATAAGTAAATCTCCTGTCAGGACGTTTTCTTCCAGTACCTTTTAATCCTGTTTCAGACCCTCCTGGTGAGCAGAGGCCTCTCTCCCGGCTGGGCTCTCTCCTTCTGAGCTCTCTGCCTTTGGGATTTCTTCCAAGCAGATCTCTTCCCAGTCTGTCTCTCCCAGGTCTGCTCCTTTCTCGCTCTCCTCTGAGCTTCCTTCTGAGCTCCCTCCTGAGCTCCCTTCCGAGGTTCCTTTCTCTCTCCTTCCTTCTGAGCTGGCACTCTGCTTATAAAGGCCTTTTACTTTTGAGTTTCCCGGGCTACCCCTCAGGTGGAGCTGATTAGCTCCTGCACAATCAGTACCCGGGTGTGTTAGCTCAGCCTCTGTAGGTTCATGCCTGCTCCCTCTAGCTGCTTTGCAAGGGAACTGCATCTTCTGCACGTTAGCTGCTTTGTAAGGAACAGCGTTTTTTTCTAAGTTTTTGCTTTCAGTGGCTTCAGCCCTATCACAACGTCCAGGGTCACGGCCTGCCTATGCCCTGCCCTTGCTCTGCCTCTGGAATGCCCCCCACCCCTGCCCCCGTCTAGGCTTCCCCATACAAACCCACTATTTGTACGGGAAGGCTTTTGCTAAATAGTGGAAGTAAGGATGAAGTTGAGCACTACAGGCCGGTTAGTCTGTCCTCTGTGGTGAGTAATTCAATGGAACGTTGCTAAAACAGAGGATAGTGAAGTTTCTGAAGTCCAATAGATTGCAGGATCCAAGGCAGCATGGGTTTACTAGAAGCAGGTCTTGTCAGACAAATCTGATTTCTTTGACTGGGTGACCAGAGAATTGGACCAAGGGAGAGCCCTAGATGTAGTGTACTTAGATTTCAGTATAGCCTTTGACACCGTTCCATATAGACAACTTATAAAACTTATAAATAAATTGAGCTCCCTAGGAATGGACCCTAAAGCAACTGACTGGGTTAGAAATTGGTTGAGTGGGAGGTGACAAAGGGTACAGGTAAATGGAGCTCACTCTGTAGAGAAGGATGTTACCAGTGGTGTGCCACAGGGATATGTCCTTGGACTGATTCTTTTTAACATTTTTGTTAGTGATATTGTGAAAGGGCTGTCGGGTAAGATTTGCCTCTTTGTGGATGATACAAAATCTTCAATAGAGTGGACATCCAGGAAGGAGTAGATAACGTAAGGAGGGATCTAGCTAAGCTTGAAGAATAGTTGAGAATATGGCAGCTGAGATTTAATGCTAAAAAATGCAGGGTTATGCATCTGGATTGTAAAAAACCAAGGGAGCGGTACAGTATAAGGGGTGAAGTACTTCTGTCCACGAAAGAAGAGCGGGACCCAGGTATGATTGTTTCTGATGAACGTAAAGTGGCTAAATGGGTAGAAAATGCGATGGCAAAAGCCAGAAGGATGTTGGGTGTATAGGAAGAGAAATGGCAAGAGGGGAAAAAGGAGGTGATAGTGTCTCTGTATGTCTTTTGTGAGACCTCATTTGGAGTATTGTGTGAAATTCTGAAGACTACACTTTCAAAAGGATATAAACAGGATGGAGTTGGTGCAGAGGGTGGTTACAAAAATGGTCAGTGGTCTTCATTATAAACTATATGGGGACAGACTTAAAGATCTCAATATGTATACTTCAGAGGAAAGATGGGATAGAGGAGATTCAGTATGAAAGAGACATTTAAATACATCCGTAGCAGAAATGCACAGGAGGAGAGCCTCTTTCAATTGAAAGTACGCTCTGCAATGAGGGGACAGGAGGAGGTTGAAGGGAGATAGACTCAGGAGTAATATGTGGAAATATTTCTTTACGGAAAGAGTGGTGGATGTGTGGAATAGTCTCACAGTGGAGGTAGTAGAGACAAGGACAGTATCTGAATTCAAGAAAGCATGGAACAAGCACACAAGATCTCTGGTCCTCGGCCCCCCCACCCCCTTGCATCGCCGCGGTAGTGTATCCATTGCTCCATCCTGTCCTTGGAGGCTCCCACCAAGGTAGAATGGTGAGTGAGGGGTTGGTTCGGTGGCTGGGCACTTGGCACCAGCACATACAGCCGGATCAACCATGGTGACAGGACGCTGCTGCACTGGCACACCAACCGGAATGCTGGGTGGGCTAGCCAGGCACATCACAGGATATTTCCCATCTCAGAATTGCCTGCACACCAGGCTGTCTAAGTTCCCTGATTCCACAACCGTGGGAACGTATAGCTTTCGCGGTTGTGGAATCGGGTACAAATTGACCCCGGCCATTTTTTGGGTGTCTGGATGGCCTGGACGTGCTCATTTATGAATCGGCCTCTACATACATAACTTTGCACTTGTCCGCGTTAAATTTCATCTGCCATTTGGGCGTCCGGTCATCCAATTTATCAAGGTCCTCTTGCAACTTTTCACAATCCTCTTGTGTTATAATAACTTTTAATAATTCCATGTTACCTGTAAATCTGATCACCTCACTTGTTGTTCCCATTTTCAGGTAATTTATGACTATGTTAAAGCAGCAGGCCAAGCACAGATCCCTGAGGTACTCTACTATTCACCTTTCTCCATTGGGAAAATTAGCCATTTAGCCCTACTTTCTGCTTTCTATCTTTTAACCAGTCCTTGATGTACAATAGTATCCAATCCCTTGACCTGTTAGTTTTGCCAAGAGTCTCTCTTGAGGGACCTTGTCAAATGCTTTCTGAAAGTCCAGATACACTATATCAACCAGCTCACCTTTGTCTACCTGTTAATTCACACCTTCAAAAAAATATAACAGATTAGTAAGACAAGACTTTCCTTGGCTAAATCCATGTTGGCTGTCTCCCATTAAGTCATGACTGTCTACATGTTCAGTAATTTTATTCTTCATAATGGTTTCTACCATTTTGCCCCATACTGATGTCAGGTTCACCAGTCTGTAGTTTTCTGGATCACCCCTGGAACACTTTTTAAAAATTGGTATTGCTTTGGCCATTCTCCAATCTTCAGGTACTACAGATGATTTTAATGATAGTTCACAGATAAATAAATAAATACTATTAGTAAACAAGCTTTCTATACCGCCTTATCATTTAATTTAATTAAGGTGGTTTACATTGTAACTCAAAACCATTATAGAGAACTTACATTGGAAAACATAACTCAAACCATTACAAAGAACTCTCTATGGAGAACAAAAGGGAGAGGGGTCATACAGGAGGTGCTAAATAGCACAACTTATGTACAGTGGAATATATATACATATGTTCATGATGTGTGTGCATGTGTCCAGAGACTGATGGAGGTGTTAGGGGTTTCCACTAAAGTGTTCGATGAAAAGGAGGGTCTTGAGCTGCTTCCTGAAGTCTTTTATGTTCAAGGTGGTTCTTAAATTTTCTGGAAGGGAGTTCCAGATAGCAGGAGCAGCAAGTGAAAGAGCCCTCTTCGAAGTGGATTTGTTGACTTTTGTAAACAAGCTGGGTATAGGTATGCTATTTATGATGCTATGTCTCACTGGTCTGTTGATGTGCTTGGTAAAAATCAGGCCCTTTAAGATTCTGGCTGATAAGTTGTTTTTAATTTTGAAGATAGTGAGTGCCGATTTAAATTTGGCATGTGAAGTGATTGGTAGCCAGTGGAGCTGGTTCAGGATGGGGGTTATGTGGTCGTGTTGAGATGATCCAGTGATGATTTGGGCAGCGGTGTTTTGGACTAGTTGCAGGGGTCGGATGGTTTGCTTGGGTAATCCTTGGAAAAGGGCATTGCATAGTCCAGTGAGGGTGTTATGATGGCCTGACAGACTGTGTGGAAGTGGTCTTGATTGAGGAGAGGTTGAGTCTTCGAATTGTGGCGAGTTTGTGGAAGGCAGACTTAGTGGTCTTGTTCATATGGGCTTGAAGGTTATGGTGCTGGTCAAGGATGACTCCAAGGTACCATACTTTGTCTTTTATTGCAATTGGAATGTCAACAATGTTGTTTGAGGTGGGGGGGGGGGTGAATGAGGTTTCGCGTGTAATGATGATTGCCTCTGTTTTTTTAATGTTGAGGTTGTTGTTGGTGAACCAGCTTATCATCTCTTGGAGGCATGTTGACATTGTAGTGAAGTCCAGGGAGTCCAAATGGATTGGAGTGTAAGCCATAATATCATCTGCGTATATGGGTTATTGTATCTTGTATGTTTTGAATATGTTGCTTACTGGTTGTATGTGTGTGTATATAGATAGATAGATAGATATATTAAAGAGGAGGGTGGACAGCGAGGGCCCTTGAGGAACTCCTTGTGCTGTGTGGAAAGTAGCTGAGGTAAGGGGACCAACTTTGATTCTCTCTTTCTGTCGTTGAGATAGGACTGGAATCATTTGAGTGTAGTGCTTTGGAGTCCAATCTTCATTAATTGTTTCAGCAGGGTGTCATGTGATACAGTATGAAAAGTAGAGGAGATGTCAACAAAGACGAGTAGAAAACCTTTCCTTATGTCATCTATTCCTCTGAGCAGGTTGTCAAAAAGATGAATGAGTAGAGTCTTGACGCTGTGATCGGGGCGAAAGCCATGTTGGTGGGGGTCCAGAGGGGTGTGTGTGTCAATGCGGTTTTGGAGGTGTCCTTGAACTATCTTTCCAATTATTTTGGAAAGGAATGGGAGGTTGGATATTGGCCGGTAAACTGATGGGTTGGAGCTGTGGGATGATGTATTTTTTTCAGAATTGGACAGATTGTAGCTTGCTTGAGCATAGGTGGCATGTAGTCCTGGGTCAGGGAAGAGCCTATTCTTGTGGATGCAATTGCTCAGGTCATCCTTGGCAGACTTGATACAGGCCACCGGGCAGGGGTCTGATAGAGCTGTGCTTGAGTTTAGGGTGGTTATGGTGTGGGCTACTTGCTCGGTCATGGGGATGTGGAAACCACTCCAGCTGTGTGTGTTAGGTCTTTCATGAATGGTAAGTGTGTACTTGCATGGAGAGGCGGGTACAGCTACTCTAGCCATCTTACTGGGCAGACTAGATGGACCATACTGGTCTTTATCTGCTGTCATATACTATGTTACTATGTTACTATGATATGAGGAAGTCAGCAAACGTTTGTGGGTGTATCTTGTCTTCTTCCTTCAGAGTTGGGTCTTTTGTAAGAGTGTGGACAGTGTCAAAGAGTTCTGAGTTTATTGCAAGCTTTTAAAATGAGGTTGGTGTGGTATTGTTGTTTGTGCTTGTTTAAGTTGTTGTATTCGTTTTGCATTGTTTGGTATTGTTTTAATGTGGTTTCAGACCTGTCATGTCGCCATAGACGTTCATGTTGACGTAGCTTTCTCATGGACTCTCTTATTGTTATGGTATACCATGGAACTGATTTTGGCCTAGCTTCATTGTGTTTTGTGCTTGCCTGATCTGGGGATTTTGCTGTAGTGCTGATAGTGGTGTTCCAGGTGTTGATTGCTTCATCCAGATCGGTAAAGTCTTGGGGCAGGTATTGCACGGTGTCCGTGAGGAATTGGTCTTTATCAAATGCTTTGAAGTGCCATATGAGGTCAGGTGTTTTCCAGGGTCTTTGTTGAGGGGGGAGGTGGATCTTGACGAGTATGGCATGGTGGTCCAACCAGGGTATGGGTGTGACTGTGGGAGATGTTATGTTGTCCTGGTCTATTATGCTTGTCGGTGCAAATATCAGGTCCGGAGTGGAGCCAGAGGGTGAGAAGGTCCTCTGAGAATTTGGTTGAACAGAAGGGACTCCATTGCTTTGTGGAAAGCTGCTTCCTCCTTGCTGGATGCTGAAGTGAGGTTCAGGTCACCTAGAACTATGAGAAGCTTGTGAGGAGAGTTAGAAGAGCATATTGATTCCAGAATGTTGGAAGTGTCTGTGCTTGGAGCTCTGTAGATCAGATGGCTATGTATTTGTTTTCTATGCTGATAATGTCACATCGTTCAGAGCTTATGGAACTGGAAGTCTGAAGCTTAAGGTTTGTTCAGGCTAGGATTAGTACCCCACCACCTCGCTTGTGGGTGTGAGGGCAGTTGAATGCTGTGAATGTGGAGGGTGTAACTTGGTTCAGGATGACTTGGTCAGTACTCTTTAGCCATGATTTGGTGATGCATAGAATATCAATGTGGTTAGCTTGAATGTGATCGATAATGGTATTTATCTTATTACGTATGGATCTAGCATTAATAAGACCTATAGTCTTGGGGGGTCTTTGATGGGGATGTATATAATGTGGAGTTGCATATATAGAAGGTTGTATGCGAATGAGCCTGGAATGCTTGTGAGTGCTTAGCAATAGTAGGTCTGCAATGTCATATTTCAGTTCTTTCATCACCCTCGGATGTATACCATCCAGTACAGGTAATGTACTACTCTTCAGTTTATCAAATAGTTGTAATACATCTTCCTGGTTTATCAATACTACTTTCAGTTCTTCCAATACATCACCTTTAAATACCATTTCAGGCATGGGTAACTTTCCTACATCTTCTTCAGTAAAGACCAAAGCAAAAAATTAATTCAGTCTCTCCACTAGAGCCTTGTCCTTCCTTAGCGCTCCTTTTATCCCTCTATCATCTGGTCCAATTGACGCTCTCACAGGTTTTTTGCTATGAATGTACTTGAAAAAGTTTTTATTAAGCGTTTTTGCTTCCATGGCAAGCTGTTTTTCAAATTCTCTCTTTGCCTGCCTTATCAATGCCTAGCATCTAACTTGTCAGTGCTTATGTTGTTTCCCGTTTTCGTCATTTGGCTCCTTTTTCCATTTATGAACATATTGTTATTTCAGATCACTCACCTGCTTGGGTGAAGGTGAGGAGAATGGGGGAAGAGAGAGACCAGGAGTTTTGGAGGCTAAATGAGTCATTGCTGCAAGATAAGAAAATAGTAGTAGAGGTGGGAAAAAGGATTAAAGAATACTGGGAAGGAATGAGAATGGATAGTTGGAGGAAAGTGTGCTTTGAGATGCAATGAAAGCTGTAATTAGAAGGATTTTTATTAACTAGGGGCCAAGAAGAAAAAACTGAAAAATCAGGAAACGTTTAAGGATTATGAGGACTTGATTAAACTTAAGAAGCATAAATGAGCCCAAATAAAGAGATAAAGGGGGTTTTGGAGACAGTATACATGAAAATCAAAGAGTTGCAATTAGAGGAGATTGACTTTCATTTGAATGGTTTATGGTTTATTTATTGCTTGATATACCGCATTTAGCGAATTGCAGCAATAAGCTGAAACAAAATTTTTTTGAACATGGGAACATGCCCAAGAAGTGGCTTGTAAGGAAATTGAAAGATAGAGCAAAGTCCAGAAATGTGCGGAAAATTGAGGAGAACGGGTGAAAAACTTGATATGAAGATAGGACCATTGCGGAGCAATTTGTACAATTTTATATTAATGTCTATGCAAATGACAGTGCAGGTAGTCAAGGGACATAGACAAGTATTTGGGGAATATATCTTTACTAGAGTTGTCTAAGGAAGCACAGAAGTGGCTGAACGCCCCTATACTGAGCTTGGAAATTCAATGGACGAGTAAAAATCTTTGAAATTAAAAGGCTCCGGGACTGGATGGTTGATAAGGAGGGATTTACAAGAAATTTCAGGGGGAAGTACTGGGTTTTATGTTAGTTTTATTTAATTCACTGCTTCAAGGCTGTCCTTTACCCGAATCTATGAGGATGGCAGGAATCATTGTTTTGCCCAAGGAAGGGAAAGATGTGACAAGGTGTAACTCATACGAGACAGTATCTTTACTTAATGTAGATGTTAAAATTCTGGCAAAGGTGTTGGCATTAAGGGTCATTCCGAAGCACAAATAGCGGGGATGGACATCCCATTGGGCCCCCTCCCGACCCTGACTAACCTCCCCACTTGTTGTATGGGGAAGTTAGACGGGGGCAGGAAAGGGGTGGATTGGAGGCGGCATCAGGGCACGCAGTGGGAGGTCGTTGGCCCCGGACATACCGGGCTGATTCCAATGCCGGCTCCATATGCCTGGGCTGGCAGCTTGAACAAGGAACTTATTTCACCTCTTAGGTGGAATAAGTTCCCCTAGTCGGGAGGAACGAGCAGGCTCAGGGCTGGTAAGAGGTGGCAGAGGACATTCCCCCACAGCCCAACCCTGGCCTTGGGAGGCCAGATGGGGGGGTCGGGCTTCTGGGAATGATCATTTTGTCCAGCGGCCGGGGATCATGGCTTTTGAATGGAGACGTGGTGCTATGGCAACCGGACGCCATGGCGCCCAGCTCCATTGAAAAGCCCTGACTGAGCTAGCTGGGCAAAGCCTGGATGAGCCCCATGGGATCAGAATCCTGGCTAAATCTGTGCATCCAGTTCCAACCAGACATACAGAGGGCCATTGCGTTTAGCACGAGAGATAAGTCTTCAATTCATGCTGATCAAATGAGGTCTTTTCCAGGCTGGCAGGCCTCGGATAACATTTGATAGAGTTAGTTGGACATTTTTGTTCAGGATAATCCAGAAGATTCGGTTGGGGATAACTTGATGTGCTGGATATGAAAGCTTTACAAAGATCCAGCAACTCAGGTTAAAGTCAATGGGAACTACTCTGAAACATTTACATTTTAAAGAGGGACCAAGCAGGGGTCCTCTATCCACTTTGCTCTTTGCAATATCCATGGAACTCTTAGCAGACACTTTATGGAGCAACGGGTATGTGAGAGGTACATGAGCGGGAGGACAGGAGCACAAGGTTGCCTGTTCGCGAATGATATATATTGCTGTATGTGGCACATTTGCGATTGATACTGACTGTGATAATGAGGGAATTTACACAATTTGAGAAAGTGGCATGTTTCATGGTCAATATGGAGAAGATGGGAGCTCTGTGTTCATTTGGAGGTAAGGAACGAGGTGCAACAGTTAAGAGAGTATTTTCTCTTTAGGTGGGAGAAAGGGACTAGAAGATATTTGGGAATTCAAATTGGGAATGCGTTAAAAAATTATGGTTACAATTATATGAAGGTGTTTAGGGAAATTAAGCAGGATCTAGATAAATGGAATGGGAATTCTTATCATGGTGGAGTAGAATAGCAGTGGTTAAAATGAATATTTGCCAAGGTGGTTGTTTTTTCAGGCTCTTTCAGTGGGGGCTCCAAGAGGGCAATTAGCAGCTACTGAAAAGGACACTGGAAGATTTCTATGGAAGAAGCTTGAGCCAAGAGTGATACTCAGATTTACCTTTCTGCTCCTGAAATCTCTTCAGGAAACCAAACCTGATCTTGCAGCCTGAATGTCCCGCCACCATCTGAAACTGAATGTGGCCAATACGGAGCTCATTATCTTTAGCTCTAAGCCCACCTCTCCTTTTCCGTATTTCAGTGGCTACCACTATCATCCTCCTTGTCTCCTCGGCTCAAAACCTTAGGTTCATCTTCAACTCTTCTCTTTCTTTCTCTGCACACATCCAGCAGATAGAAACTACAGGTTTTAGCTTTCTCTAAAATATCAGCAAAATGGGTCCCTTCCTTTTTGAACACACTAAGGGGTATGTTTACTAAACTGCGGTAACGTTACAGACCGCGCGTTAGGTAACGTTAACGATTGTTAAGTAACATTAACGTGCAGTATGTAACATTAACTCGCGTTATTACCTAACGATCGTTAATGTTCCCGGCTGCGGTAAACATCACAGAGGGTGGAGAAATGGCGGAGAGAAGGGGTCAATGGGCGGGGAGAGGCTCCCTGCACACTAACGCACTGAACTTAAGGGCTGAATCCTACCGCAAATGAAAACCTGCCCTTAGATGCACATTTGCAGGAGAGAGAAACCATTTAAGTGTCAGCAATGTACAGCATAGGAAAGGAGCCCAAGAAACGTGATAGTAGTGCTCCATTTTCAGCAACAGCATAGTGCCCAAGTATGAAAGGCCACTATGGCGATGGTGCAAATGGGGCATAGGGGGCTGCAGGCAGGACATGTAGCGGGGGCATCTGGGGCACAGGGTGGACTAGGCGGGTGTCTAGGTGGCACATAGAAACATAGAAACCGGAAATCAGCATGACAGCAGCTAACAAAGGCCAAACACAATCCACCTACATCTACGTGGTCCACCCGAGCTAACAGTTGCCAGGGCACTGACCTAACATCCCCCCAGCCAACCCTCCACCAAATGGAAGGGACATACTATTGGTAGGCGGTGATGGGGGGGATGTGAGGATGCTCATGTATGCCCCCTGCCCCAGACCCCGCTCCCTAGATGACCACCTACCCACACAGTGGATGGCCTGGGACTGCGCACTACCAGCACCGACAGCATATGGTCATGTCAGCATGGCAGGGGGGGGGGTCCCGTGCTGGAGGGGGCAGTGGCACCTGCCTGCAATGTACCTAGGCCATGCCCTGTACCAGTACATGGTGTGCAGTGCAACATAAAAGGTCTGGATGAGGAAAAGTACAGGTAGCCCCAGGGACTACCATGCATCTGTGGCAACAGTGTGGTGCAGTAAACCCAGCCAGTGTGTCCAGAAGCAGAGGGTCACAGGTTCAAGTCCCAGCTGTGGTTACTACAGAGCATGTCCCTATATTTTACCCTACAATGCAGATACAATAGCAACATGTGCAAAGCCCAAAGCAGCAGTGAACAGGGGTACAAACACCCACTCACACAGGCTCCACAATCCAAAGATGCATGGAGAGTCAGGCTGTTGGCTGAGCTGCAGTTATCACCAGAGCACTACTACTACCTCCTGCTCAGTTTAGCAATGTCGGCACTGTGATCAGGACCAGTGTGGCGGGCAGGGTTACCAACCACCCCTATCTTTGCACAATGCTGCAATAGGAGTGTGTGTGTGTGTGTGTGTATCCATTGTTCTGTGGCTGCCCACACATCTCTGGGCCCAAAATGTCCCACTGTTACCAGTGTTAGCCTGAATATGTGCATAATGAGGAGCAAGGTGTTGCGGGTATGGCCCGGACAGGGCGGATAGGCCAGGATGCATCTTCACAGGGTGTGGGGCAATGGCTGGGACCACTGTAGTGCCCAACCACTGCCTGTATGGACAGGGTGGCCACAGCATGTCATGCTGGGAGGGCACTCACTCTAACCGAGCAGTGACCATGGCATGTCTAGGTTCCCACATAGCGCTCCACACTATCAGCCTCCAGTGATACCTTTGTGATCCCAGTGCTGGGGCCCCAATCACTGAGATGCCTGCTTGGTGCACATAGTTCCTCTGTGAGCATGCACTATGGACTGGCTAGTGGACTGTCTGTGGTTAGACTGTGCATGGTTGGAACACCAGGTAAAAATGAATACTAGCAATAGAGCATTCACCTACAGAGCCCCCTCACAATGGAACAAGCTCCCAGAGTCACTAAGAGCTAACAATGACCTCCAATCATTCCGCAAATACCTCAAAACACATCTATTCCAAGAATATTACAATTTGAATGAAATAACTTAAATCAAAAACTATATCCAATTTAAATCATAGCTTGATAGATACCTAACAACTTAATCTTAATACACTCCAAACATATCATGAGTATATTATAAACACACTGGACTCACGATATCCCACTCTGTTCGACAATGTAAATAATTTTGAAACCCTCGAACCTCTATACTACTTTGCCTCGTACTCAAACTATTTACCGTTTACTATGGTTCTATTTAACTGTTACCCTAATGATGTACATAGTTTAACTATTGTTACCGCTGTTAATTGTACATAGTTTGTTTTTATTGTTATCGCTGTTATATGTAACTGCTATCGTTGCAGAACCGATTTGTTAAAAATGTAAACCGCAACTGATCACTGGAAGGAGCGGTATAGAAATTTATGCAAATAAATAAATAAATAAAATAAACACCCATAAGGTACAGTCTGACTGTGCTGTCTGCTGGTGACTGGCAGACAGTGGTGTGAGGCAGTTGGGGTTTTCCAGACCTAACCGCAGCATTGCTGCTGGTCTGCCACTGCTCCAGCCACAGGTATGGCTCTGGCCCACCAACCCTGGAGGGCTGTCTTATACCAGCAGGATGGAGGTTGCTTCACGGGGGCTGGGGCACCTGTCCCTTACCTACATAAAGGGTGATGTGAGCCCTTTGGGGTATGTAGTGTATACCACTTTGACCTATAAAGCCACTGCTACACAAACCTCATGCAAGTCTGGAAACCCCTCTGCCCTGATAACAGGTGCCCAAGTCAGCCAGGACCTAACACAGGGTACACACTAATCTGGGTGGTGTCTGGTCCCAGAGGGCCACATGTGACTGCAGGATACAGATGGACACCAAATTACCTTTAGCTGCACTGCAAGGAACACCTGTCACACACTGGTAGTGATGGGGATGTACAGCAGGGCCCATCTCTATCACCACATGTACTGCGGACCTAGTGCTGGGCACCCATCCTATCCCTCAGGGGGAACACAGAACCTGCACAATGGCATGGTCTGTAGCTACTCTGTGCCAGTATCATGCACTGTCAGTTCGTCTTTCCAAGCTGAGGTACCGGAGAGGTGCAGACCCCATTTGGTGATCAGCTGTAGACAGCTATTCAGCATGTGCATTGCATCATGGGTACTGGTGGGGTTACCCTATCCTGGCACTCAGAGCAGACAGTTTGTGCGATGACCTGCAGTCCTTCTGTACCCAGCCATTGCTGTGACATACACCACGGAGGTATAGCCTACTGGTTAATACAATGCCATTCTCGGCAGTGTTCATGGGTTCAATTCCTCATTGTTCCCTCCTCTCATGCTTCTCCTACTCAAATAGTGTGCATGCCTGAAACAGTCATATTTTTGCAGATTTGTGCTGCCAGCCCATAATACCCTCGCCACAATTGCCAACATTCCCTCGGTCCATCTATCTGCGTCTGTCAGCTGTGTAGAGTCCTGTCTGCCTGTGCAGGCTGTCACCCCATGTCCTGCACTGCTACCCTTTCCTGCATTGCGCCTCTTCATGCTTGCCTCACCTGTGCCTGATCTGCATGGCACCACCACTCCTCTGTCCACCCATCATTGTAACTATCCTGCCGCCTCCACTGGGGGACACGTATTCCCATCGTCTGCCACCAACTGTCTTTCCACTACTTTACATTGCCAACACCCTGTGCTGTGGTACAGTTGCCCTTACCATGTTTGTCATCAGTACTGGCAGCCACATGGGATGCCCGCAGATATGGCAGGTCCAGCGGTTCCCAGCTCTCCCTCCTTCACTCACCTGTTCATTGCCTTCCCTGAGTGCTCTATCTAGTGTTAGGGCTACATCTGTCTCTGCTCCTCACAGGTCACGCATGTCAGCCTGAGACACCTTGCAGCCCTTAGGCCACCTTAACCTATGGTTCCATAGCCCAGGGTGCCTTCTCCAAGAGTGCCTAATACAGCGCTTAGCCTAAGGAGCCCTATAGGGCGCCTTATGAGGCACCTTATGAGGCACCTAATAATGCACCTTATAATGCACCTTGTAAGGTGCCTTGTAACGTGCGTTAGTCTAAGGCGCCTTGTAACGTGCGTTAGCTGATACGGCTTGCTGTAATGATGCACCGCCCATGCCTTTATATGGGCATCTGTACCTTTACCGCAGAACCTAACGCGAGTGACATTACCGCAGTTTAGTAAACATACCCCTAAAAGCCTTATCCACTCTCTAGTCACCTCCAGTTAAGATTATTGCAACCTGCTATTTGCTGCTGTCCCCCTGAATCATCTCTCTCCTCTCCAATCCATCCAAAATTCAGTCATGAGGTTCAGCCTAAGGATTTGAGCCGAGGAGACAAGGAGGATGATAGTGGTAGCCATTGACAATGCAAAAAAAACCTACTACTCCTGTATCCTAGCGAAATCACTAAACCGACCCAGAGAACTATTCAGCATTGTCCAAAACCTAACAAACAATGCTTATAACACAAACCTTAGCCATCCACTACATGAATAAAATAAAGCTGCAATCATCGCCCACTATGACACCTAATGTATACCACTCAAACCAACTTTCCACTTGGTCCAATTTTTACCCTACATCGAAAGACATTCTCAAGAATATCATTGCCAAACTAAATACCACTACTTCTTACCTTGATCCCTGTCCCGTTTACTGGTTAAAAGCAACATTACCCGAACTCTCTTCTTTCATCCTCCCCATGATTAACTTATCACTCGAGAATGGGTACTTGCCACCCTCCCTCAAACATGCTCAAATCTGCCCAATTCTAAAAAATAACAACCTGGCAAAAGCTCCCCCAAGTCATACAGACCCATTTCAAGCCTACCATTCATGGCTAAACTAACTGAAAAAAATCGCCCAAATCCAACTCCAGGATTACATCAACTCATCAGCCCCCCTCGACGAACACCAATATGGTTTCCGTCCATTTCACAGAGTACAAACGCTACTCACAGTATTAATTGACACCTTGACACGAGGTATAGATGACTCAAAGCAAGCCTTTATACTCTTATTCTTGGACATCACTGCAGCATTTGATAGCGTGAATCACCTATTAATGCTAAGCAGACTTCAGCAGATAGGGTTAAATGCAACAGTCCTTAACTGGTTTACCTTGTACCTACATGACAGAACACAAACAGTAAGAATCAACCAGCAAACTTCAACAACATTCAAGCAAGAGCAAGGTCTTCCCCAGGGCTCTGCCCTCTTAACCCTCCTTTTTAATATTTATCTGCAACCCATCTTTTCCATCTTTAAATGATTCCGTGTAAATTATCACATTTACGTGGATGACATAATGTTATACCTCCCATTTAAAATTCCATACCCACCATCCCAATTGCTTTCAGATTGCTTCACTGGAATTTCTCAATGGCTCAAAAACCACAACCTTTACATCAAGTTCTCAAAAACCGATGTATTATGTCACCAGAAATCAAAGCTTTGTACCCCCAACATCAATTTGGCTCCAGGATTCCAACATTACAGTAAAAAAGGAGGTGAAATACCTAGAGGTCATGCTTGATCAGACTCTCCGTATGGAATCCCATATTAAGAACACAGTAAAAAAGATACATTATAAACGTAAACTCCTAAAACGGCTCCATTCACTGCTCCACCTACATGACTTTATATCGGTAATCCCAGGCAATCATCACACCTCATTCCCACTTTGCTAACACCATTCTTCAGAGCATTTCAAAACAGAATCTAAGAAAGCTTCAGCTAGCACAAAATGTGGCAGCCAGAACAATCTTGAATGTCAGCACCCTTGAACATATTATTCCCATTCTATCTGAACTACCCTGGCTACCAATTTATAGCCGCATAAGCTACTGTACAAAATACTCGTATCAACTTTCAAAATAATCAATAATATAGCTCCATTGTTCCTTACCACCCTAATAACTAAGAAAACATCCAATCGAAACCAAAGGAGCAAAAACAAACAAATTTGTAATCCCAACAGATTTCAGAAAATCCAAAAAATTAACAAGCAACAAAGCTTTTTCCCACTTTGCCCCATCTTCTGTAATGACCTACCTGAAAACCTTAGAGAACTGAATGACCTTAGGACATTCCGCAAAAAACTAAAACCACACCTTTTTACTCTACAATATGGTTCACCACCAAATACTGGCACACAAGCAGACAACACCACATCACACACACACACAACAGTTCAAATAGAGCAGCAAATAGCTTATAGCAACATGATCACTCTGTCTAGTTAGTGCAACCCATAACACCTACTACATGCTCTACTACTGTATATAGTTCATCCTGTTATATGTTTACTGCTTAATGTTTGAATCATCACTGTAAATAGTTCTACAAAGTTCCATGTAACTGAATAAGTACTTGTCTTATTTGTACTATTCATACCTTTGCTTTTTGTAAACCGTGCTTGATCTTTTGGAACGTGTGGTATAAAAATGTTTAATAAATAAAAAATAAAATAATCCACTGCCAAAGTTGCCATGCCCACGTAACCCTTCTCCTCAAGTCACTTCATTGGTTCCCTATCCGTTTCCACATTCAGTTCAAATTTCTCCTTCTGACCTACAAGTGCATTCACTCTGCTGCTTCTCATGACCTCTCCTCAGGAACTCATTCATCAAGCAAATCCCTTCTATATGTGCCGTTCTCTTCCATTGCCAACTCCAGACTGCATTTCTTCCACCTTGCTGCACTATATGCCTGGGAGAAACTGCCCGAGTCATTACATCAGGCTCCATTTCTGGTCCTATTCAAATCCAGGCTAAAAACCCGCCTCTTTGAGGCTGCTTTTGGATCCTGACCCTTTATGCTCCTGTATCACCCATGTGTGTCAATCTGTCTCTGTTTTCCTCTCTGTGTGTCTGTCTTGATTACGTAGATTGTAAGTTCTATGGTCTCCCATGTGTGTATGTACAGTGCTGTGTATACCTTTTAGAACTATACAAATAACAAGTAGTAGTAATAGTGGTAGCAGCAGTTCAAAAATAAGGGAGGAGGGGCTAGCATTACTGAATTGTAGGTGCAATTATTTGGAAGTGCAATTAAACATTTATTGGAGGAAGAGAAAGCTCTGGTGAGGAGAGAGCAGGTTTGGTGGAACTTGGGCAACTTAAGGTATTGGCCTTAGATCTCAGATGGGGTTGGAGATCAGAGGATATTCTTTATCTTTTTGAAAAACATTTAATGAAAATATGGAAGGAAGTGAAGAGGCTGAAGGATGTAAGGAAATAATATTTTAGCTTAGCCTCAATTAGATATGAGGGAAGGGACCAGGGAGTCTTGAAAAGGTGGGAAGAAAAGGGATTGGTAAGATTTTGTCAATTTTTGGATGATGGAGTATTCATGCCATTTCCAGAGCATCAAAAGAAGTTTAATTTGCCAGGGGGGGGGGGGAGTTCTTTATGTTATGCAGGTCCATAATTTTATGAGGCAAAAGGGATGGAGCTGAAGAGAGGGAAGCAGCTGAAGCCTTAGAGGGAATATGGCCCTCTCTCTAAGACAACTGAAGAAAGTGATTTTGAAATTTTAAGACTATTGGACAAGGAGGAAATTGCAAAAATTCAAATTCATGAAGGATTGGAAGAGGGATTTAGGGGTAAAATGATCGGAAAAGAAATGACAAAGGATATTTGAGGAGGCTAGTATAATTTCAATTAGTGACTTAATCAAGGAGTCAGATAGTTGTTGGAGGGGGCGTGCTAGGAAAGGGGATTTTATGCACATTTTGTTGAATTGTGGGAAGATGAGAGAATTTTGGGAGAGAGTGGCAAAGAAACTGGAGGGAAAAGCAGGTGGGAGATTAGTATGGGACCCGTAACTGTTTTTGCTGTGATTGATACCCAAATGCATGGAGAAAGGGGATTGCAGAGTGTTAAAGATGGGGAATATAGCTGAGAGATGTGAAATAGCAGCACACTGAAAGAATGGATGGCCCCTATGTTAGAGGCGTATGGAGCAATTCACAGATATGAGGAGAAGAGTATGGGAAGAGTATATATGGGAAGATAGGGAATGGGATAAAGTGAAAGATTTGGTGGATGGCACTTTAAAAAATGAAGAGAGTAATCTGGCACTATGGAGGTGGTGATGGGAGGGTTTGAAGGGATTGGGAAGGATGAGGGTAGGCATGAAGAGGATGACGGGGGGCAGAGAGTGGAAGGAAGGAGGGGGTTGTTACTATTGTTTTGTTACAGAGCACAGGACAGTAATGCACTGAAGCTGTTAAACACTTCTAAATAAATGACATTATAAAAAAAAGAATGGAACTCAATTACATGAGATTCTTGAAAAAGTTGAAAACATGGCTAATTTCCCTGGAATAGAATCTTGGAAGGTCACAGAATTTCAGATGGTGATGAAAGCAGTAAAAATGTAGTTGTTTAATTTTGAGAGAAAGTCAACCATTGTTTTTTTTAAGGTGCTGTGTATATAGCTGTGAATGTTTTTGTCTTAATGTATGGTCTAGACGGCATGATCGTTATGTAGTAATTGTGATAAATTATATTGCATTTTATGCTTTGTACACTGCTTTGAAAAGACTATTGTCTAAGTACATACTTGATTTTCATTTAGTTTATTAAAAAATATATCTTAGAAAACGTGTCACATAATTATTGATGAATTTTGGAAATTTTGCTTCAGAATTTTCCAATTCTTGTTGCTGAATCTACCTTTCAGCTGTTAAAGGAAATGGGGGAAAGGGGCTGTGCTTATATACTTTCTCTAAACACCGGTTACTTGCTACTGTCGGACAAAACAGTAAATGAGATGGACCTTTGATCTGACCCATTTTAGCAATTCTTATGTTATGTTTTACCTTTTCTGAGATCCGAGTCTCTCTACCTGGAATCTTGAGGCGAGGAAGGAGGAAAATTTAGCTGTGTTAGTCTGTAGTAGCCAAAGTGACACAGAGGCTGCATTTTATAGATTAACAAATTCATTAGTGTAGAAACTTCTGAGGACAAGAGTCTACTTTGTTAGACACATGCTGACCCGTCTTTATGGGTTGGCACTAAGGCACTGTGCCAGGGGCCCCATGCATCTAAGGGGCCCCGCGCGCTCCAGCAGCTGCTTGTTGTAATGTTCTAGTTTTATAAGTCCTTTTTATGTTTAAGACAAAGTTTACATTTGTTATAATGTTATTTCTTTACTTATTCTAGTTTCAATTTATTTTTTTACATTTTTATTTTACACTCGTAACGTTTTTTTAAAAGTTATTTTTAAATGTTTTGGTCCTTCGTTCAGCTTGTTTGGTGTTCCTGAACAGTAGACTGTAGACCGGGAACCAGGCTATCATAATCTACTTCCGGTTTAACTTGTAAACACTGAAAGATGTTGACACCTCACCTGACAGCGTAACATTTAATTTAAATAATATTAAATAGTATTAAACTACAAAGAAGTCTGAAGGTCTGATATGTTATATAATATAATATAATATATATGTTTGCTATTCTTTATAAACACAGGTTTTGTCACGGTCGTCTGCTATTACTAAGCTTTGCTGGTTTAATTTAACCGTGTCTGTGTGGTTAGTTTTACTGATTACCGTAATATTAACTTGCTTATATATTTTATATTACAGATCATATAACAAAACTACAGTTAATATAACGGCATGACTTCAAGGGAGCGCGACATAAACCACAAGTATAAGTCCGGTTGGCAAAAACGCCATGATGCTGCCGCTATAACTGGAACACGGTCGATTATGACGTACTTTGGGCAGACAACTCAGCCCTGCATGCCCGCTCCAGCTCAGGAGGCTGAGGTAGGAGTAAATGTCGAAGCTTCAATGACTGCGACTACTAACGTAAATGAGACAGCAATTAAAACTGAAGAGAAAATGGAGTGGACTCTCCACCATTCCAGCAGGCAGAAGACGCTGCAACGGATGTTACCGAGTTTCTAGAACATGATGATGTTCCAGTTTGGTGTCTATCTGCTGTCTGCTACTCTACAGACCTCGGCGATTGGCCCGTCGAGATTTCGAAGACATGCGTGAATATTGGGCGACAGCAGGTAGTACGCAATGTGCTCACTGGGCTTGGATTTCACTCCAACCAGAACTGTCTATGCAGCCGATGGAAAACCAAGGAAATGCTCTCGTGACCTGTTCAAAACAACTCATCCGCTGTCGAAGGAACCTATCGATCATGACTGGCTTTGCTATTCACCATCTAAGCTTAGTCTATTTTGCTTTCTATGCAAGCTAATGTTACCAGAAGTTGTAGCCTTCGGCACAAAAGGTTTTTGCAACTGGAAGCATAAGAAGCAACAAATCATAGAGCACGAGGTCAGTTCTACCCATCGAGCATCCGTGATTAAACTGCTAACGTGACGTGACACAGCAAAACGTGTAGTAAAGCAACGTGACAAACAATGTGAGTATTGGCGTGCTGTTCTCGAGCGGTTGTTTGAAACTATTTCCTTTTTATCTGAATGTGGCCTGGCCTTTAGAGGTGACAACTAGATCATTGGTTCTGCCCATAATGGCAATTATTTGGGAATCCTTGAACTTATATCAAAATTTGATCCCTTCATGGCACAACACCTGCAGATGCATGCTAACAAGGGAAAAGGACACACTTCATACCTGTCTGCCAACATCTGCAATCAACTAATTCAGTTGATTGGCCAGTCAATTGTCAATCGGATTAAAGCCGAAGTTCAGTCTGCCAAGTACTTTTCAATCTCAGTTGATTTGACGCCTGATATAACACACCAGGATCAGCTAACAGTGATTATTCGTTATGTGTTGACATCTGGCCCTGTTGAGCGGTTCCTTACATTTCTACCTCAGCAAGGTCACAAAGGTGAACAGCTTGCAGATAGCTTGCTTCAGTTTCTGCACAGCTAGAGGATCAACATTGACGATTGTCGAGGATAGTCGTATGATAACGCCAGCAACATGAGCGGCAAATACAGAGGTATGCAGGCTCTTATACGGCAGGTAAATCCTCATGCCGCCTACATACCCTGTGCAGGCCATTCCTTGAACCTCATTGGTCAGTGCGCAGCAGCCTGTTGTGCCGATGCCAAATCATCCTTTGACTTTGTCCAACGGTTGTATGTGTATTTTGCTGGTTCGACAGCACGCTGGGCCATCCTCAAGGACAAGCTGGAACAGACTGCAGGCTTGCTAACACTAAAGAGACTGTCCGACACACAGTGGTCAGCACGATTTGATGCGACAAATGCTCTGGTGAGGGACTATGATGAGATTGTCGAAACTCTGGAGGACATTATAGATGACAAAGTGGGCAAACACAAGGCAGAGACGTGTCAAGAAGCCAGAGGATTGACCGATCGAATGCAGTGCCTTGAGACGGGCATAATGGCTGCTTCCTGGCAGAAGGTTCTCGCAAGATTCCAAGCAAACAGTGTGTCATTGCAGTCAGCTGATCAAACTTGAATTCTGTTGCTGCGATTTATGACTCACTGCAGATATACGTCCAAAGCCTTCGTGAACAGTTCGACCACTTTGAAGCACACAGCAAAGATCTGTCACGCTGTGAAAACTATCGGGCTGATCTCAGCAAGCAAGTACACAGATGAAATCGCAGATATGACTAATCTGGCGCGGACACTGAGATTCAGTTGCAACCACGTGATAAATTCTGTACTGACACATTCATCGTTATCATCGACAGCCTTGCTGCTGCACTGTTGAAGTGCAAGGAAGCATATGCTGAATTGGCCGACCGATTTGCTTTCTTGTGTAAAATTTCATCACTTTCTGATGCAGAAATTCGAGAAGGTGCAAGCAAATTAGTTAATCGCTATGCCTCCGATCTGCAGCCTGAACTGGCGGAAGAGTTAGAACAATTTAAGGCAGCTCTGCAAACAAAGTTGGGCAAGGAAGCATTGCAGGCGTCTGAGTTGGACGACCTGGAGGAAGATGAGAATGACAATCCAGATAATGCTACAATCTGCAGCAAGATCGAAATTCAGTTGCATCGCTTCATCGTTGATAATGGCCTCCATAGCACATTTGCGAACACAGAGATCGCGCTGCGCATTTTCCTCTGGCTCATAGTGATGAACTGCTCAGGTGAGAGGTCATTCAGCAAGCTGAAGCTGATTAAGAATCATCTCAGATCAACGATGTCACATGAGCGTCTGAACATGCTTAGCTTGTTGAGTATCGAGCAGGACCTTCTGAGAGAAGTTGACTCTGAGTGCATTATCCGTGACTTTGCATTAACACATGTTCGAACGTCGACATGTTGATACTTAGCTAACTGTCAGCAGTCAGCACGTGGAATGTGCATTAATGCATTGTAAAGTTAGAGTGCTTGAAACTGTAAATTTCCAATTCGATTGTTAAGTTTTTGACAGGCTGACAGACAGCTGTTTGTGAATTGTGATGTGGACATATGATTGTCGGCTTTGTCGGTCAGTTTGTCAGTAATTGATTAAAGTTGATTTCAATGATTTGTAACGAAATGATGTCACGAGTGGCTTTAGTGAGGAGTCCATGACATGGGCAGCTGGGCTCATCATGTGGGATCCGGCCCATCCGAGGCCCCTGCAGGCCGCCAGGTTCCTCACACTGGCAAAAGACAGGCCAGGACACATGAAGTGACATTTTATAAAGGATGTCCAGTGCAATCTGGGGGGATTGAGGGCAAAACGTCTAGGAAAATGCTGGAGACGTTCTTGTTTTGGCCCAATTTTAGAAAATTGGACCTCCCCAACATGGATGGTTGCGGCAGTGGCCACGTAGACATCCCTGCTCTAAAGATTTAGGGCAGGGATGTCTGTAGAATATGGTATGCACATTCATGCCTGCTATTTTGCATGCGGGGATGCGCATCAGCATACCAAGGTGAAAAAATGTGCCTTTGTCCCCTGTCAGTTTTCTCTAACTGAAAAAACAGTATAGGGGATATCAGTTTACTTCCTTCTCTGTGCTCTCCTTATGCCGTGATAGTGGAATGAGAACTTTTCTAATACCTATTCATGCCCTACTATTACTATTAATCATTTATATAGCACTACAAGGTGTACACAACGCTATACAGATACATATAAAAGATGATCCCTGCTCATTAGAGCTTACAATCTAATCTAATCAAGACAAACAGTACAAATATTGAGAACAAGGGTACAAATAGAGAAAGGTAAGGAGAACGAAGGATCAGAATCCAAAGGCAGCCTCAAAGAGGTGAGCCTTTAGCATGGATTTGAAAAGGGGGAGAGATGAAACCTGATGTACAGATTCAGGTAGGTTGTTCCAGGCATAAGGAGCAGCAAGGTAAAAGGATCAAAGTCTGGAGATGGCAGTGGAAGAAAAGGGCAAAGAGAGAAGTAAGCTAGAGGAAAAGCGTTCACAAGGAAGGGTGTAGGGAGAGGAAAGATAGTGAGGAACAGTAGAATTAATGCATTTATAGGTCAGAAGAAGAAGTTTGAATTGGATATGAAAATGGAAGGGGAGCCAATGAAGTGATTTGAGAAGACGGGTTATAAATTGGGACTGGTGGAAGATTAACCACGCAGCAGAGTTCTGAAAAGATTGAAGGGGAGAGAAATGACACAGAGGGAGACCAGCAAGTAAGAGGTTAAAATAGTTGAGATGAGAGGTGACTAAAGACTGGATAAATATTTTAGTAGTGTGTTCAGAAAGAAAGGGACGAATTTTGTTAATGTTATAGAGAAAGAAATGACAGGTTTTAGCTATCTGCTGGATATGTGTGGAGAAGGAGAGGGAGGAGTCAAAGATGACCCCAAGGTTGCGGACTGAGGAAACAAGAAGTATAAGAGTGTTATCAACAGAGATAGGAAAAGGAGGAAGGGGGAAAGAGGGTTTTGTGGGAAAAATACAGTTTTGGCCATGTCCAATTTCAAATGGTGATGAGACATCCAGGCAGTGGTCTGATAGGCAGGCAGAGATATAGGCCTGGTGTGTCAGAGGAATATCAGGTATAGATCGATTAGATATGAGAGTCATCAGCAACTGATACTGAAAGCCATGGGAGGAGATGAGAGCACCAAGGGAGAAAAGGAGAGGGCCCAGAACAGACCCTTGGAGTACACCAACTGAGAGTGGGATAGCAGTAGAGGAGGAACCACCAGAACAAACACTGAAGGAGCGATGTGAGAAATAAGATGAGAACCAGGACAACACAGAGCCCCTAAAACCAAGTAAAGACAATGTGTCGAGGAGAAGGTGGTGGTCAACTGTGTCAAAAGCAGTGGAAAGGTCAAGAAAAATGAGAACTGAGTAAAGGCCTTTGGATATGACCAGGAACAACTCATTGGAAACTTTGGCAAGAGTCGTTTCAGTAGAATGGAAGGGACGAAAGCCAAATTGAAGTGGATCTAGGAGGGCTTGAGAGGAGAAAAATTCAAGGCAAGGGCAGAGAACTGCACATTCAAGAAGTTTGCAAATGAAGGGAAGACGGGAGATGGTTCGATAGTTAGAAGGACAAGTAGGGTCAAGTGAAGGTTTCTTGAGGAAAGGTGTGACCAGAGCATGCTTGAAGACTGCAGGGAAAATTGTAGTGGAGAGTGATTGAGAATATGTGAGATGGAAGGGATGACAGAGGAGGAGATGGAGTTAAGGAGATGGGTGGGGATGAGATCAGAGGAACAGGTAGTAACTTTAGAGGAGAAAAGAAGATGAGATGGACACTCCTGCTGGTGGGTGCTGATGTCATCGCCATTTTTAAAATTGGCTGCGCATATCTATCCAGCCCGAAATGCTGCTGATGTGCCTCCACCATGCCCCCTTCATGGCTTAGATGTCTTTGTGCTGGGAATGTCTTTGGAACCAGCTTCTAAAATGCCTCTGGAGACATCTCTGTGATTCGGATGTCCGTGTGCCCATTTACAGATGTCCAAAGCACGAATAGCGCTTTTAAAATAACCCCATAATAAATCTGTTAATTTCTGTGTCACCAACTTCTCTGTCATTTGTCTGTCTGGGAAGATTGAGAAAAACCTGAAAGAGATTTGTATCTCATTAACTTCACTCTCAGTATAAATGCAGGCATTTCATAGTACTGGAAACGGGAAATATTGTTGAGAGCAAGTTAAATTGTCACAGTTGTGTCCATCTCAAAATCAGGACTTAAAACCTTTATAGAAGCTTCACAGCTGTATCCCTGCTAAACCTCTTCCTTTGAGCTCCCCGGGCCTGAGATTTTTCTCTATAGAAAGGATGAGAGAAAAGCCTTACTAAATCAGGCCCCATGAGAGTGCTGAATTCCTCCTTTGGGACATGAGACTAACAACCACAAATAAGTGTTTGTCCTTTTGCAAAGACGCAAAATTGCCTTTCAGAGCCAAACTGCCCTACTGAGACTTTGAGATCTTTTGTCTCAGTACTGAGGAAAGGTTGTAATTGCAGCACAGACACCTCCTGCCTCTTATCTTCAGTACACCTACTGAAAACTCTCTCCTTTCATCTGGAACTCTCTACTCTAAGAACTCTCTTAGTGCAAAAGCCTAACATGATTTTTAGTAAATGTGGCAAAAATGTGCTGATAGTGCGGCATTAGCTGCAAAATCTGTGCGTTATCTGTTGGGGGCATGCACAACATTCCCCAGTAGATAATGCAGCAAAATTGCAGAGAACATAACCCAACAGCACAGTGGATACACATGATGCCACCCATTGATGTGGCATAATGAGTACTTGTGCTGTTTGCAACTTTAATGGTTACCACTCACTGTTGATGTCTGTGGTAACTGCACATTGCAGACATATCCATTCTCTGCCCATATCCTACCCACTCATGCAGATAACATAGTGTCTTTCAAATGGCACAGCAAATCACTATGTTATCTGCAATTTCCCAGTGTTATCTGTTAAGGTTCCCAGATAGTGTGCGCTAACTGCCGTGTTAGCAGGTCATGCTGGGATTTGGGCCATCTTTACTAAACATTAGCACACACTATTTGCTCTAGCACCCATATTATCCCTATGGGCACAGTGGCAGCTAGCATGCACCAATAAAATATCTTTCTCTTCCTCTGAGCTGCTATATTTTCTAAAGGACCAGATGTTCTTATTTTCATTTAAGACGACATGTTAGCATAATTAAACTAAAATATATAATATATATTCCAAACATACATACATACATACATACATACATACACTAGCAGCATATGCAAAGATATTTTATTGTAATACTACTGAGCATTTGTATAGCACAACCAGTCGTATGCAGCACTGCACAGACATGTAAGAGACAATCCCCACTCATCAGAACTTACAATCTAATCAAGACAAAATAGAAGGTGTAAGCCAGGGTAAAACAAGGGGTAGGAAAAGGAGATTAGATGAGTCAAGATCCAAAAGCAGAAGCGAAAAGGTGAGCTTTCAACCTGGATTTGAAGAGGGTTAGAGAAGGTGCCTGGCGTACAGACAGAGGTAGTTTGTTCCAGGCGTAAGGTGCAGCAAGGTGAAAGGAGCGAAGTCTGGAGTTGGCTGTAGAAGAGGAGGGCACAGATAGAAGCAGTTGGCTAGAAGAGCGGAGTTCCCGAGGAGGGGTTGTAAGGAAGATAAGAGAAGAAAGGTACTGAGGAGCCGCAGAGTGAATGCATTTATAGGTCAGCAGGAGAAGTTTGAACTGGATGCGGAAACGGGTAGGGAGCCAGTGAAGTGACTTGAGAAGAGGAGTAATATGGGCATGACTAGGCTGGCGGAAGATTAGCCGTGCAGCAGAGTGTTGAACAGATTAAAGGGGTGAGAGATGATTCAAAGGGAGACCAGCAAGGAGTAGGTTACAATAGTCAAGACGGGAGGTGATTAAGGAGTGGATAAGCGTTTTAGTAGTGTGTTCAGAAAAGAAAGGGCGGATTTTGCTAATGTTATAGAGAAAGAAACGGCAGGTCTTAGCTATGAGATGGATATGTGTGGAGAAAGAGAGGGATGAATCAAAGACAACCCCCAGACTGCGAGCTGAGGAAACAGGAAGGAGTACAGAGCTATCCACAGAGACTTAGAAAGGAGGAAGAGGGGAGGTTTTAGGGGGAAAGATAAGAAGTTCAGTCTTGGACATGTTCAATTTCAAGCAACGGTGAGTCATCCAGGCAGCAATGTCAGAGAGGCAGTCAGAGATTCTGGTCTGGATTGCCGGAGAGAGTTCAGGCGTGGAGAGGTAGATCTGGGAGTCATCAGCATACAGATGGTACTGAAAGCCATGGGAAGAGATAAGCACACCAAGGGACTGGGTATAGAGAGAGAAAAGGAGCGGACCCAAGACAGATCCTTGGGGTACACCAACTGGGAGCGGGGTAGCGGAGGAGGAGGAGCCACCCTAACACACACTGAAGGAGCAATGGGAGAGATAGGAAAAGGACCAGGATAGTACAGAGCCCTTAAAGCCAAGCAAGGACAGGGTATCGAGGAGAAGGTTGTGGTCAGTGGTGTCGAAAGCAGCAGAGAGGTCAAGAAGGATGAGGACAGAGTAGAGGCCATTGGATTTAGCCAGGAACAAATCACTGGAGACTTTGACAAGAGCCATTTCAGTAGAATGTAAAGGATGAAAGCCAGACTGTAAGGGATCCAGGAGGGCATGAGAGGAGAGGAAGTCGAGACAGCGGCGATGAACCACACTTCAAGTAGTTTAGAAATGAAGGGAAGGAGAGAGATGGGTCGATTAATTAGAAGGACAGGTAGGATCAAGTGAGGGTTTCTTGAGGAGAGGTGTGACCACAGCATGCTTGAAGTCTGCAGGGACAGTTGAAGTGGAGAGCGAAAGGTTGAGAATGTGAGAGAAGGAAGGGACAACGGTGGAGGAGATGGGGCTTAGGAGATGGGTGGGGATAGGGTCAGAAGAGCAGGTGGTGAGTTTGGAGGAGGAAAGAAGGTGTGCAGTTTCCTCTTCAGAGATGACAGGAAAGGAAGAGAGGGTAGCAAGGGAAGGGGGGGGGGGAGTTGGGAGTGGAGAGGGGAATTAGCTAAGTTTGTGGGGAATTGGAGGGTGATCTTGTGGATTTTGTCATGGAAATAGTCAGCCAGGGTTTGGTCAGAAAGTGATGGAGGGATCAGAGGTGGAGGCACTTTAAGGAGAGAGCTGAGAGTTGTAAAGAGACGGCAAGGATCAGAGGCAAGAGAGTTAGTCAGATGGACATAGTAGTTTTGTTTGGCAAGAGCTATGGCTGACTGGAAAGAGACAAGCATGAATTTGAAGTGAAGAAAATCTTCAGGGGAGCGGGATTTGAGCCAAGCATGCTCAGCAGAACAGGCACAGGAGCATAGATAGTGGGTAGTGGATGAAAGCCAGCGCTGGGGTGCAGAACATCTCAAAGGACGTGGGATGGGTGGAGTGAGAGCATCCAGAGCTGAGGAGAGTGCAGCATTATAGGAAGTTACTGCCTCGTCAACTTACTTAGATGACATAGTGGAAGAAAGAGAAGGGGAAATGGTGGAAGAGAAAGTCAAGGGATCAATAGCATGAAGGTTTCAAATAGGTTGGAGGAGACAGGACGAGGCTGAGGCAGCGGGAGATGAAGATTAAAGCTTAAAAGGTGATAAGGGAAGAACTGAGTTACGGACGTTTGAAGATAAGGAACTAGAGAAAAATATCAGGTCCAGGCAGTGGCCATGCTGGTGAATGGAGAGGCAGTGGAATAAAGTTGGAGGTCAAACGAGGAGATGAGGAGCTTTAAAGCATGAGGATCAGAGGGGTTATCGACATGGATGTTAAAATCCCCAAGAATAAGATGGGGGAAGAGAAGTCCAGAAAGAAGGAAAGCCATGAGTCAAAGTCAGTGAGAAAGGTAGAAACAGACTTATCAGGAGGTTGATAAATAACAGCTACCCGGAGAGAAAGTGGAGTGAAGAGGCGGATGGAGTGGACTTTGAAAGAGAGAAAGGAGTGAGACTGAGGCAGCGGGAGGGGTTGGAATTGGCAGGAGGGAGAAAGTAGAAACCCACCACCACGGCCAGTGGGACGAGGCATGTGGGAGAACTGATAGCCCCCATGGCAGAGAGCAGCAGTAGATGCGGTATCAGCTGGGAGGAGCCAGGTCTCAGTTAGAGCAAGAATATGTAGAGCATTGGAGATAAAGAGATCATGAGTAAAAGTGAGTTTATTAGAGACAGAGTGTGTGTTCCATAAGGCACATGAGAAAGAGAGAGTGGAAGGGGAAAGGAGAGGGATATGGATAAGATTAGACAAGTTGCATGAGGATCTCTTCTCAGAGTGAGACTGAAATCTAGGGGGGCCAGGACTGGGGTTGATATCACCGGATGAGAGGAGGAGAAGGAGTAGCAGAGTACGGAGTAGAGGGGAGACCGTACGGTGGAAACGAGGGTGAGGTTGCCTTAGGGAGAGAGGAGATGGTTGAATGAGAGGGAGAAAGTGATGAAGCTCAAGAGCTGATGATTGGTTAGAAGACAGAATGGATGGGGAAGTGAGGGTGGTGAAAGGGGGGTGAGGAGTGGAAGAGGGCAGGTAGAAGGAGAAACAGTTTGGAAGTGTGAAGAAAAGGAAGATAATGTGAAGTGGAGCCATGGAGGAGGAACAGAGGGGGGCTATGCAGAATGTTATTTTTACACGCAGTGAGGTAGCAATGGAGTCTACAGGCTGTACAGGATATGTTAGCAATGAAGTCTATGGGCTATGCAGCATATGTTGTTTTTAAAAGCAATGAGGTAGTAGTGGGGTAGCATTGAGGTAGCAATGGAGTCTGTATGCAATGCAGCATATGTTATCATGCAAGCATTGCGATAATGGAGGTAATGAGGTAGCAATGGAGTCTACAGGCTATGCAGCATATGTTATTTTGCAGGCAATGGAAGTAGAAGTAAGGTAGCAGTAAGGTAGCCATGGAGGTAGTGATGCAGTAGCAGTGGAGTCTCCATGTTATGCAACATATGTTATGTTTACCAGCAATGAGGTAGTCCTCTTTAATTGTTGTGTTGTGAGCTTCTGGTGGTACATGTTTGTTCCCGTGACAGGGCTCCCACTTAAGGGCCACGCCAAAGGGCCCTCTGGCCCTGATGCTCCTGATGTGGCTGCGACTCCCTTCACTCCCTCATGCCCGATGGCGCCTCTTTAGATGTTGCTGTTCTGACCCTGATTGGCCTCGGGCCTGTGAGCAGGGAGGGGATCTCCTTCCCACTTCCCCATCGATGCTGGTCAGGGAGCAGGAGGGGCGGATGGTGCTAGTAAAAAAAAACTATCATAGAAACTCAGTCTAAGTCTATAAATTAATGAACGGAGTGGAACGGGTAAACGTAGATCGATTGTTTACGTTATCAGAATATAGAAAGACTAGGGGACATGCAATGAAGCTACAGGGTAAACTATTTAAGACTAATAAAAGAAAATATTTTTTCACTCAACGTGTAATCAAACTCTGGAATTTGTTACCGGAGGATGTAGTAAAGGCTGTTAGTGTAGCTGGGTTTAAAAAAGGTTTGGACAAGTTCCTGGAGGAAAGGTCCATAAACCATTATTAAGAAGTGACCGAAGATATCAATGCTTGACCCAGTACAAGCATTGCGGAACTTGTGTCTCTTGGGGAAACTGCTAGGTACTGTGATAAGGAAGCTTATCATAGCTCAGGAAGGAGCTATAGAAAAGGTGAAGTGTCTCTGAACAAGCAACCTGTCAGTGCTGGTAGAAATGAGAAAACAGAATTTTGCCATAAAAGACTACCAGTCCCAGAATGCACCAGGTTTCCAAGAGCCATTAGAGGAAGTGGGGAAACGTGTGTTCAATCAGGAGGGCTATGAGGTAATCCCTAAGCACTCATCTCAAAAGGCAGGGCCTGATTCAGCACAGCTGTGCTGTGTTAGGGAGGAGCACTCATCCAGGCAGAATAAGAGTAGAGTTTATTCTACAGATGACCAGCTTCATGATCACCTTGGATATTCAGAGAATTGTCCTCAGTATCCTGAGAATCAGCTTGAGTTTGATCATCAGTTTCATCTGAAGAATCAGCAGAAGCAGAAGCCAAACCGGACGGATAGAGAAGGAAAGAAACCCTCTGGAAGGAAGAGGAGAAAAGCCTTTGAGAGGTCTAGAAGAGTCCAAGGCAGTACGTATACTGGGAGGTATTCCAAGGGCCAGCATAGACCATTGGACTGGGGAAAGCCAGAGGAATGGTGCTGCAGAACAAGGAATCACCAGAGGCTACCTGTGAGGGAGACGGCTGCACGTGGAAGGGACTCTAAGACCTATGCCAGAAGGTATGTGAAGAGAGATCCAGTGTCTAGGGATCAGGACTGGAAGGCTGGACATAAGAACTGGACTACATACTGGCCAGGCTATATAGAGAGGAACTATAGCAACAATGGAAGCTCAGGTATGAACACTGATCTATGCCCTAGCTATAACCTTGAAAGACAGCAGGGAAATAAGTGTTCTCCTGAAAGTGATCCATTGAAAGATTCATCTGTGCCAATTCATGATAGTGACCCTATGCTTGTTGATGAAGGGGAAATAATAGCAGATCAAGATATTGTTTATATGGACTGCTCTCTATCCAAACTCCGTTGGTAACTTTCTGTGATAAAGCACAGCAGCCATCACAAAGAAAATATAAATTTGTTCTTTATTCCACTAAGAAAAGCTCCTGAAGCAGGATTTGACTCACACAGTAGAAAGCCAGCCTGCTAAAGGGTTTCAGCTGGATAACTGATAGCAATTGAGCTGCACCTAATTGCTTGTGAGCTAGGAGAGAATTACTTCTGGATCTGTGTGGAAAGTAATCAGAAGTTAACCTTACAAGAACAGTTTATTTCTTTCTTTGTGGCTTTTCGTTTGTTAGAGATATGCTAAGAAAACATTAGCTAATTGCCTGACAAGTTTGAAGGTTTTTTCCTGATTTTGATTTTTGACTTTGTTTTACCAAGTTAAACACTGCAAGCAAGTAATCTAATTTATGTGCTACCAAGCATATCTGTGCTGGGAGAAATAACCCCATAAATAAAGAAATATCTTATTGGCTTTAACACTTGTGCACAACTAAATTATTGTCAGCAGCTGTGTCTGGTGTGAATGAACTACATTACCCACAATACCTTGCAAAAATCATATAAATATATGCATTGTCAAGACTGTGAAGATTCTCACCCAGGCAGCCGTCTGACAAATGGCGTAGTTTTTCGGATTGCTTTTGCACAAAAGGGGATTTACTTGCTGAGGATTACAACTACAGTTCAAGTTTAAAGCTGGAAAAAAAGATTTTCCCTCAACTGCACTTTGGAGGAGAGGAAGCTGTCCCAGGAGGAAAAGACCCTGTGCAGAGCTGGATTCATCACTGAGACAAGGTAATAAGTACCTGGGCATGTCTAGTGGTGGATGGGAGTAAGCACAGGGTAATTGAAAAAAAAAAAAAAAGTGTAGAAAAAAACACCTGTTTGGAAGGTGGTGCACTGTGTTTTTTTTCTTTGTATTTTCTTACAGGGTTCAAGATGGATCCAAAGGAACTAGCTCAGTGGATGGCAGCCCAATTCAGCAGGCAGCAGGAGCTAGCACAGCAGGCTCAGGACACTGCTATGAGAGCCTTAATGGACCAGCAGAAGCCAGTGCTTGATCTAGTGCAAGCCCTAGTTGAGCTGAAGAACCAAAGTGGAACAGATGCAAGACCAGCACTGAATACTGGTACACCACATGTGGACAGTGTGGGACTCAATCAAGGGATTGGGGCATTTAGTTTTGGGAAGCTAACTCCAGATGATAATGTTGATGATTTTCTAGAGTCTTTTGAAAGAGTGGCACAGGCATTAGCATGGCCAGAGACCCAGTGGGCAGTAAGGCTGGCAGCCTCATTAACTGGAGAGGCGCTTGCAGCTTACAGAGCAATGCCAGCAGCCCAGGCTTTGAATTATAAGGATGTAAAGGCTGCTATTAGAGATCGCCTAGGGTTGTGTATTTCAGAGTATAGGTGAATGTTTAGAGCTACTACATTGAAAGTGGGTGAGACACCCAGGGCTCTGAGTCAGAGAATCAGAGGTCTAGCTGTAAAATGGTTGGAGCCTGAGCAAAAGACGGTGGAAATGTTATTAGATATTATAATGCTTGAACAATTTATGTCTGGGGTGTCTAAAGATTTGCACACTTTCCTTATACAGCAAAATTGCCAAAATCTTGGAGAGGCAACCATGCTAGCAGAGAGATTCTTGGAAGCCACGCAGGCTTGCCATAGAATGGGTGGCCCTCTGAAGATTGGTGCTGAGGCTAGATGTGCTGTATCAGAAAAGAAAATAATTAAAAATGTTTCTGAAAATGAATGTACTGTATCAAACCAGATGACACAGTGGAATAGAAAGAAATGTTTCAAGTGTGGAAAATGGGGACATTTAAAAATAGGATGTCAGACACACTAGCTTAGTGGGTGTGGATTTAAAACAGCCCAAAGAAGGATTTCTTTTGATGGTTGATGTGCAAGGAATTACCACAAATGCTTTGTTAGACTCTGGGGCAGACCAGAGTATGATGTCAAAAAGGCTTTGGAAGAGGATAGAGGCCCAAGAAGGATTTGTGCCTAGAACCCCTGAAAGCCAAGTTCACATCAGATGCATTCATGGTGCTGCAACATCATATCCCACCTATAGGCTAAAGGTTAAGTGCCTGGGGGGAAAAGAGGAAGTCCTGTTAGCAGTGGTGCCTAGGCTACCCTTTGATTTGGTTCTAGGAAGAGACTGGCCAAGATTTAAGCAGGGTCTAGTGGAAGGACTAGGAAAGAAGGGGGGAGAAGGTTTAATGGTAATAGCTCCCGGGCCTTTATTTGGAAGTCCTCAGACCCCAGCTAAAAAGATGGTTAAGCGTCCAGAAGACCAAGCTACCCCAAAGCAGACATTCGTCCTAAAGTACCATAGGGTCACAGAGAAGGCCCAAGCTCCTAAGCGGGCAACCCCTCAAGCTGCTGGGTTTGACCTGTGCAGCATAGAAAATGTGACTGTACCTAGCCAAGGGAGAGCCCTGGTGGACACTGGTCTCCAAGTGGAAATACCTATTGGATGCTATGGGAGAGTAGCCCCAAGGTCCGGATTAGCCCTTAAATATTTCATCGATGTGGGTGCGGGAGTAATTGATCCCGATTACAGGGGCAATATTAAAGTTCTGTTGTTTAATTTTGGACAGAATGATTATCACGTGAAGACAGGAGACAGAATTGCCCAATTGATCTGTGAGAGGCTGGGTTTTCCACCTGTGGAGGAGGTCACATCCCTGGAGAATTCTGAACGTGGAACCAAAGGCTTTGGTTCTACTGATGTCAAAGGGGTTAAAAGCCTAGCTGCCACCTGTGCCCGAGAGAGGGAGGTGAATGAAGAGGAAGATTTGGGACCCCAGGTATCTGATTGTAAAGAAAAATCAGAGCCCCAAATAGGTGAGGACCTGACAGTGGTACAACAGGAAGAAATTAAGAAATTGCTCAAAGAGTTTCCAGATGTGTTGACACCCATACCTGGGGAGACACATTTGGTTGCCCATGAAATAATAACTCTACCTGGGAAATTAGTTCGTCAAAGGCCATACCGCTTGCCTGAAGCCAAGAGACAGGAAGTAGTGGCACAAGTCCAGGAGATGTTGGACATGGGAGTAATAGAGGAGTCAAAGAGTCCCTGGAATAGCCCCATAGTCCTGGTGCCGAAGCCTGATGGATCTTTAAGATTTTGTATTGACTTCCGGCAGGTAAACGCCATATCAGTTTTTGATGCATATCCAATGCCAAGAATTGAAGAGCTGTTGGACCAGCTGGGACAGGCTCAATACTTAACCACCCTTGATATGACAAAAGGATATTGGCAAATCCCTCTCACCAGGGAGTCGAAGCCGAAGACTGCGTTCAGCACCCCTGTTGGCCTTTTCCAGTTCAAGAGGATGCCTTTCGGACTGCATGGAGCAGCGGCTACCTGCCAAAGGTTAGTGGATCAGGTACTTCGACCCCACCAAAATTATGCTTTTGCATATATGGATGATGTCATAATCCATAGTAACACCTGGGCGGAGCATCTGAAGAGGATCAGGGCAGTCTTGTGCTCCATGAAGCAAGCGGGAATCACTTTAAACCCGAAGAAATGTGCCTTTGCAAATAGGGAGGTAAAATACCTAGGCCACCTAGTGGGAAGAGGGAAAATTAAACCTCTAATAAGTAAAATAGATAGCATCAGGAATTTTCCTCCTCCAACAACAAAGAAACAACTAAGAGGTTTCTTAGGACTTATTGGATACTACCGCAGGTTTATACCGCAATTCGCAGAGAAAAGTGCCATTTTCACGGATATGCTGCGGAGGAATTGTCCAAACCAGCTAAAGTGGACACCTGAAGCTGAAAAAGCGTTTTCAGTCTTAAAAGAAAAATTGTGTACAGGACCGGTACTGAAAGGGGTGGACTTCAAGAAACCCTTTCTGGTTCAAACGGATGCATCGGATGTAGGGCTAGGAGCGGTCCTATCCCAGTGCCATGATGGGGAGGAGCATCCTGTGATGTACCTGAGCAGGAAGTTGTCACCGGCTGAACAAAAGTATTCCACAATAGAAAAAGAATGTTTAGCTATCAAGTGGTCAGTGGAGGCGTTAAGGTTTTACCTTACAGGGAGAAAGTTCCAGTTGGTCACGGACCATGCCCCACTTAAGTGGTTGCAGCAAATGAAGAACCACAAGGCCAGGTTGACACGCTGGTACATGGCCTTACAGGCGTTTGATTTTCAAGTTGAACATCGTGCTGGGAAGTTACACAAGAATGCGGATGCACTTTCCCGTATTACGGACTGTAGAGAAGAAGTTTCACCAGTGACACCAGTCCGTAATAACTTAAGCAGGGGGGTATGTGATAAGGAAGCTTATCATAGCTCAGGAAGGAGCTATAGAAAAGGTGAAGTGTCTCTGAACAAGCAACCTGTCAGTGCTGGTAGAAATGAGAAAACAGAATTTTGCCATAAAAGACTACCAGTCCCAGAATGCACCAGGTTTCCAAGAGCCATTAGAGGAGCTGAAGTGGGGAAACGTGTGTTCAATCAGGAGGGCTATGAGGTAATCCCTAAGCACTCATCTCAAAAGGCAGGGCCTGATTCAGCACAGCTGTGCTGTGTTAGGGAGGAGCACTCATCCAGGCAGAATAAGAGTAGAGTTTATTCTACAGATGACCAGCTTCATGATCACCTTGGATATTCAGAGAATTGTCCTCAGTATCCTGAGAATCAGCTTGAGTTTGATCATCAGTTTCATCTGAAGAATCAGCAGAAGCAGAAGCCAAACCGGACGGATAGAGAAGGAAAGAAATCCTCTGGAAGGAAGAGGAGAAAAGCCTTTGAGAGGTCTAGAAGAGTCCAAGGCAGTACGTATACTGGGAGGTATTCCAAGGGCCAGCATAGACCATTGGACTGGGGAAAGCCAGAGGAATGGTGCTGCAGAACAAGGAATCACCAGAGGCTACCTGTGAGGGAGACGGCTGCACGTGGAAGGGACTCTAAGACCTATGCCAGAAGGTATGTGAAGAGAGATCCAGTGTCTAGGGATCAGGACTGGAAGGCTGGACATAAGAACTGGACTACATACTGGCCAGGCTATATAGAGAGGAACTATAGCAACAATGGAAGCTCAGGTATGAACACTGATCTATGCCCTAGCTATAACCTTGAAAGACAGCAGGGAAATAAGTGTTCTCCTGAAAGTGCTCCATTGAAAGATTCATCTGTGCCAATTCATGATAGTGACCCTATGCTTGTTGATGAAGGGGAAATAATAGCAGATCAAGATATTGTTTATATGGACTGCTCTCTATCCAAACTCCGTTGGTAACTTTCTGTGATAAAGCACAGCAGCCATCACAAAGAAAATATAAATTTGTTCTTTATTCCACTAAGAAAAGCTCCTGAAGCAGGATTTGACTCACACAGTAGAAAGCCAGCCTGCTAAAGGGTTTCAGCTGGATAACTGATAGCAATTGAGCTGCACCTAATTGCTTGTGAGCTAGGAGAGAATTACTTCTGGATCTGTGTGGAAAGTAATCAGAAGTTAACCTTACAAGAACAGTTTATTTCTTTCTTTGTGGCTTTTCGTTTGTTAGAGATATGCTAAGAAAACATTAGCTAATTGCCTGACAAGTTTGAAGGTTGTTTTCCTGATTTTGATTTTTGACTTTGTTTTACCAAGTTAAACACTGCAAGCAAGTAATCTAATTTATGTGCTACCAAGCATATCTGTGCTGGGAGAAATAACCCCATAAATAAAGAAGTATCTTATTGGCTTTAACACTTGTGCACAACTAAATTATTGTCAGCAGCTGTGTCTGGTGTGAATGAACTACATTACCCACAATACCTTGCAAAAATCATATAAATATATGCATTGTCAAGACTGTGAAGATTCTCACCCAGGCAGCCGTCTGACAGTACATATGACCTAGATTGGCCACTGTTGGAAACAGAATACTGGGCTTGATGGACCTTGGTCTGACCCAGTATGGCATATCTTATGTTCTTAGTCTTCATTATCTAATATCCTTTTTGTTCTAAACATTTTGAATACTATACTGGTGAATAAAGAAAAAAGATATAACAAACCTTTTAAACCTATAAAATTATTTTGTATTAGCAGGTACAAAACTCTGCTTATCATTCACGATTTATAGTGTTTGCTATCATGACTAAACAGCATAATAATCCTGCACTCCAGGAATCCAGAATTGGATACAATGTCTCTGTATCGTTCCATGGTGCGACCGCACCTTGAATATTGTGTGCAATTCTGGTTGCCATATCTTAAAAAGGATATAGCGTTAGTAGAAAAGGTACAGAGAAGAGCCACCAAAATGGTAAAAAGGATGGAAGGATATCCCTATGAGGAGAGGCTAAAAAAGGTTAGGTCTCTTCAACCTGGAAGAGAGACGGAATGGGTAAACATAAATCGATTGTTTACACCATCAAAATATAGAAAGACTTTAGCGGGAATATAATACAATTTAATCACAGATGGCTTATTATCTACCTGATATCCCAAAATATCTACCAAGTACTTATCAAAAAGAATTTGAGGAGAAATAAACCTAGTATGAGGAAAATTTAAACACCTCAGATTTAAGGCACGCAGACTATTCTCCAAAACCTCTTGTTGGGAGAATAAGACTGTCTTTCATAAAAGATAGAGAAGAATTTTGCAACATAACACAGTGAGCTTCCAACTTCTGGCACCTTCCCTCTAAGATATCTATCTGGGAATCATGTTGGGAAAATTTTGCCACTGAGTCCCTAGAGAAGTCCGACGTTTATGAAACGACAGAATTCAGTGAAGACTCAATCCTAGTGAGAACGTTCCATACATCAGAAAGAGATACATCCTGTGACGCTCCAGGAAGAATAGAAACACCGTCCCGTTGTGCCACTGCGGAACTCTCAGGGGCTGATAGAATCCAAGGTAGTGGAACTCTCTCGGTAACCATCAAAGACCCAGACACCGATGAAGAAGGTAGCGAGTCCACTTGCAAAGGCACATCTTTCCTCAGAGGAGAGGAAGACACCGGGTCAGTGTCAATTAAGGCAGCAGAGGGGGAAGAGATACTAACCCCTGATAATAAAGAGGAGCCATTACCAGGGAGCTGAGACGGAGCTGCAACAACAACCTCCCCAACAGTACTGTTCAAAGCAACAAGGTGTCGATCCATCAGACCAGCAATCTTAACCGCTTTAGATGGATTATCAGTACTTACATTCAGAGGTCGTTTCTTCCTTCTACCCATTCTGCAGGACCATAAATCAGCTCCCAAGCTCCTCAAGCGCCAAAGGAGCGCATAAGGAGCAAGCCCCTTAATAACGCGCCCCTTTAGAACGCGACCGCTATCGCGTACCGCTTAGCGATCTGATCTTAAAACCCCCAAAGATGACGTCAGGGGGCAGGCGCCGCTGTGATGAACCAGCACTCCAACACGGTCGGGAAAAGCAGCAGCGGAGCACACAGCAGTGAGTAGCGTCCTCCTCTCCTCACACGCTCCCATTGAACAAACAGGGCTCCGGGCTTTAAACCCCCAAAGATGACGTCAGGGGGCAGGCGCCGCTGTGATGAACCAGCACTCCAACACGGTCGGGAAAAGCAGCAGCGGAGCACACAGCAGTGAGTATCAGGTAGATAATAAGCCATCTGTGATTAAATTGTATTATATTCCCGCTAAAGGGGCTTCTTTGGCGGAAGGTTCTGCTGGCTTAGCCCCAGTTACCTCTCATGAATCCTTGGATATTTCTGCTTATATTGAATCTTCCCAAGATAATATTCCAACCAGAGCTACCCTTCTGGTGTCCTTTGCCACGGAAGTAGATAAAAATGCTGTAATGCGTTTATATTTCCTGAATAAAGCATCCATTTTCTGTGGTGAGAGGGTTAGTATCTTTCCCGATGTCTCCAGGAAAACTCAGCTACGTCGCAAGGCTTTTTTGTTGTTGAAGCCACGCGTCTTAGCCCTTGGTGCCACGTTTTTCCTTAAATTTCCATGTAAATGCATTATTACTTTGAAAGGCACCAAGTTTGTTTTCCTGGAGACATCGGCATTAGAATCTTTCCTTCTATCTAATGGTGCTCTGGTTTCTTAAATTATTTTCTTTATATTTCTTGACAGCAGATAGTTTATAAAAGAGTTTGATTAAATTGAGTTAGCGTCCTCCTCTATTTGTATGCTCCTCTTGACATGGACTGTATTATGGATACCATGTGTGTTTTTTGTTTGTTTAGTGTTTGTATTTTTTTGATTATGTTTCCTGGATATCTGTAATTTTCCTGGTATTTCTCAATAAAGAAATTTAAATTTCAAAAAAAAAAAATATATATATAGAAAGACTAGGAGACATGAAATTAAGCTAGAGTATAACCCATTTAAGACTAATAAGAGAAAGTATTTTTTCACTCAATGTGTAATTAAACTCTGGAATTTGTTACCAGAGGATGGATGTAGTAAAAGCTGTTAGTGTAACTGGGTTTAAAGAAGGTTGGACAAGTTCCTATTACTGATCATTTGTATAGCGCTACAAGGCATATGGAGGAAAGGTCCATAAACCATTATTAAAGGGGACCCGGGAAATCCATTGCTTGCCACAATATTAGCATTATGGAACCTGTGTCCTTTGGGGAAACTGCTAGGTACTTGTGACCTAGATTGGCCACTGTTGGAAACAGGATACTGGGCTTGATGGACCTTGGTCTGACCCAGTATGACATATCTTATGTTCTTAGAATTGCCGGGGAAGGGCGCAACCGCTAGATGGCGCTACGTTAACAATACGTTCAGTAGCTCAGCGGTGCTTCTCTGTCTTCTAATTCGCCCCCTGCAGGTGGCTAGCTGCCACCGCACTTCTCTACCAGCTCTGTCCCCAACCAGGTCTTCGTAATGCCTTTTAACGCTCACGTGACCCTCCGGCAGCCAATCGATTGCAAGAGGCCGAGCTGTCCCTGCGGCCGCCATTAAAGAAAGGAATCCGTGAATTCAAATGAGAGAAAAATACTTGCAAAATCCCTGACGGGAAGCGTAGCGGCTGCCCGAGTGAGGACTTACAGTGCGCTGCAGGTGCTCAGGAGGAGATGCCCGGGGCCTCCGGAGCGCGGAGGGGCGGCAGCGGTGGAGGCCGGCGGGCGGCGGCGGCGGCGGCGGCGGCGGCGGAGGAGGAGGAGCAGCAGCTGCAGAAGCGGCGGTGGCGGCGGCAGCAGCAGCAGTAGCTCTGAGGGCAGTGGGGCCAGGGAATTACCAAGAGGCTCCGACGGAGGTGGCACGGACAGCGCCAGGCGCCTCCACCCTCTCGCTTTTAAGTCCTGTTATTATTGTTCTGTTAAACTATTTTAAAGAAACCGAGAGAGAGGGTGGGCCACCCCGTCAACTTCTTTTAAAAAGCGTAATTGTCACTGTTCTTTTGACCCGTCACCCTCGCTCTCTTTCCTCCGCCTCAGGATGTGAAGCAGGTTGCGTACGGCTCCGGCTGCCCCCGGCTCCTTTCCTCCGCCTCGGCCGACTCCTTTCTTTTTCTTCTTCGGGACTGGGATAATGGCGAGTAGGCTTGGTTTGTGAGGATGAGTTCATGTTTCGTACCGAACGGGGCCAGCCTGGAGGATTGCCATTCCAATCTCTTCTGTCTGGTAAGTGATTAAAGAATCCCAACAAGAAACTAAAAGAGGGAATGAAGAGCAAAAGCAGCCATTTTTTTCCTTCATGGCCTTGCCTGGGCCTTTGAGGCCTAGGTTATTTCTTTTTTAAGTGTAATATTGTATTTAATTTATTTTTTGACTGGGGGTGGGGGTGGGGAGAGAGGAGAGAAGGAAATGCAACTTCTTTTTCAACAACGTTTTGCTGTTCATCCTCAACCAAAACCACCAACTTTAGCTCAATCTGTTCCTTACACTACTTCATCTCTCCTCTCCCTTTTCCTGACATTTTACGTATTTTGATAGATAAGCGCAAATGCATTCCTTAAAATTCCGAGTGGGCCGATCTCTGTCTTTCTAAGGCTGCCAGATGCCGTGGGTGGCTTTTGAGACGTTGAGGGAGGGAGGGAGGGGAGGGGGTTATTTCTCTTACTTTGGGTGTTTTCTAAATTCGTAGGCCAAAAATATAATTTGTATGGGTGGTTCTGGTATTGCGTAACATTGGCATTCGGTTCGGCGTCTAGGAAGATGCTCTTGACTTCTTTTAATTTTGGATTTGTTGGAAAATTGTGGATATGTATAGAAACTGGATATGCTGAGTTTGCAGCTGTTGGGGTAGGCCTGAAGTCCTGTTCGCTGGAGCATTATGGAAAGATGAGACTCTACCAACTGTTGCAGCTTCTTTTTAACCTTTTGAGGGTTGAAGTGTAGTTAGTGGTGGTGGGCGGGGGCGGCAAAACTTTCATATAGAATGTCAGTGGAGGTTTGAATATGAAATGTTTCAGGAAAATCTGTTAAATGTATCCTCTTAGCTACTTTTGCTACTCAGTTTTTGATTAATGGCAAGGAAAGGGAAGACAAATGTTTTCCTCTCATCTCCCTTAAAGGCAGGCTGAATTCGTGTTGAAATTCCAGTTGTTACTAAGTGAGCACAGTGTTAAACCTTGATCTTTCTATTGTTGCCTTCCAAGTAATTCTGGTCTTGGAATGTTCTCCCAGGCAGATCATCTTTCTAATCAAAAATTTTAGTATAAATAGGTGTGTTTTTTTTCTCTCCCCCCCCCCCCCCCCTTAGCTGTCAGAGTGAAGGAACACTTTAAGTTTTGAGCTCTAGACTGTATCTTGTATGGGAGAAAAAATACGATTTTGAAATGTTTTTTTCTTTTAAAAAGTAGGGCACATTATTTGCAGTGCTATAGATGTGTTGTCAGCTTTGAGAGAAAATAATTGCTGAATGAAAAGCTGATGTATGTTTGAAATTGGCAACTTCTTTACAACAAATAAAGTTTTTCTATGTTTCCTTTGCAAAAAAAAAGTATCCCTTGCCTTGTTTAAATTCATTATATAGATAGATATATAAATAATAAATACACACATGCATACATATGCATGCGCTTCTGGCCTTTGGAGTTCATGCCTGGCATGACCTTGATGGGTTCCCCAAAATCACCAGGAATAGAGAATTCTTGAGCATAATCTAATAGACTTTTTAAAATAAAATTAATTCCTTCACCACTGAAGTTGTGTACTGTGACTTTTTATATTAGCTGATTCTAAACATTTAGTACCATCTTTACTAAATGTTAGCGCATGCTGTCTAGCACCCTATCCATAGGAATAACATGGGTGTTTGCAACAGTGCGTGCTGTTTAATAAACATGGAGGCACGTTTTACAATTTATTTATTTATGCTTATTTTCTATACCGCTTTTTCCAAAGATCAAAGGCGGTTTACAGGTAACATTTAGTGAACATGGTTTTACATAGAACATCGGTTTTTTTTTCATAACTATGTACAATGGAACGTCCAAGTGCAATCTGGGACGTCAAAGCCAGAACATCAGGGAGGGGAGGGGAGGGGAGGGGAGGGGGGGGGGGAAGGCAGGCACGCACGCACGTATGTGCAAGTCCCAGGAACAGTTTCGGAAATGTTCGATACACTTGCATATCAGGCACAGCCACATCCTATATAGAAGTACCTAGGATAGCTTTTCAGAACCAAGACGTCTAATAGCATAATGGTTATACTAGTATCGGCTTTTGTGATGTAAGGCTAGTCACTTAATTCTCCATCTTCTCTACACTTTCTGGATTTTTTAAGGTGAAAATGAGCACTCTCCTGATGCTTATTCTTGTCTGGCGTAGGTATAAACATTAACGTGCCTTTTAGACGTTTTTCTGGGATCAAATGGGTACGTTGCTACATCCCAGACATGTCTCCACTACACCCCCATGCCTTCTTGAACATCCCTGCACAGACGTCTGCGAACATTTGAGGAATAGCTATGAAGATGTCTAATTGCGATGTCCATGTGCACATCTTTTGATGTCCAAATCATGACTGAACCTTTTAAAATGACCCTCATGGCCTTTAATGTTTACGGCATTATTGGTACTTTTTAATATCAAATGCTGAATGACATGGAACAAGTGTATGATACAGAAAGGGCAACACACGGAGTGGAATATTGTTTTTTAGCATTAATGAATTGAATCACCACAGCAATGCATGTAACTTGAAGTTTAGATGTGAACTTTGGGGCATGTTTTCTAAAATGTGGCAGTGTGTTGCGTGTCAAATCCTGAAACTTGATGCCTGCTAACAAATGGAGGCATGCCCAGCACGTGTCAGGTAGTTGGTGTGGTTCCATGTCGTCGTCGTCTTCGTGCTAAGCAGTTTGCTGCCATTACTGTTGGTGCCCTTAATGCCACCCATTGAGGTGGTGGTAAGTGCACCTGTAGTAAGTGCAGCATTGATGGTTAGCATAGTGCACACATTCTGCTCCAACCCACAGTTAGTTTGGGATCCTTAGCATGTCCGCATATTTGGTGTGTAGTAAGGGTTACCACGGTGTGCTTGACACATGCTAAACTCCATGCTGTTACTGTGGTTTAGTAAACATGCTCCTTAAAATCAGTCTGGGCAAAACTGAGAATGTTTTCCTCGGTATTGCCACGCTCTCTGTTTTCTCCTTTGATTGCCTTTTAGCACAGCTATAGGCTGGAAACTTTCTCTTCTATTTTGCTTGTGACTCGGTCTCCACCTTTGTATCAAAGATTTCGAATGTCATATTTCCCTTGTGAAATTCTGCTGTGACAACAGCCAGGCATTCGATGAAAAGCCACAGAGCCGCCACCACTGTCATTCTTATACCTATGATCATTCCTTAGACGCTTTCCAAAGTTCATGGCTAGATGATCCTCTAATGGCCTGATTTCCTATATCTGTTCTTTCCAAATAGTTCTGTACTGTGCTCTCTACTTTTATTAGTCTTTAAAATTCTCTATTTTTCTTATCTGGTGCATACTTTATTGGCTGGCTGTTCAAACGTGCTCTCAATTTAAACTTTTCTGATTTAATATTCTACAAAGATCCCACCCCCCATTATTCCTCTGTTCCCCTCTGGTCTTTTTCATCTGTGTCATTCTGTGCCATCCTCTCCTTTCCCGCTTGTGTTCAAAAATCAAATCTTTTTCTCAACCTTGCCTTTGTTCACCCTATTTCCTTCTGTTCTTTTTATCACCACTCTGTCTTTTCTGCCTGGCATATCCTGTGAAATGGATCCATGTTGTCCTACTAGTTATCACTTTTGTCTTCCCAGGTTTGTCCTCCAAACAATCTGCGTGACCCATGTACTTTGGTATATTGGTAATGTAGCATTGTGCACCATGCTTAAAGATGTTATACCAAATTCACTAAAACTATTTTCTTTTTGCTTTTCTTTAGGCTGATTTAACTGGGATTAAATGGAAACGGTATGTATGGCAGGGTTCATCGTCTGCCCCCATTCTTTTTCCGGTGACCGAAGAGGATCCTATCCTGAGCAGTTTCAGTTGCTGTCTGAAAGCAGATGTGCTGAGTGTTTGGCAGCGGGATCAGAGACCTGGGCGAAGAGAGCTGTGGATATTTTGGTGGGGAGAGGACCCCAACTTTGCTGATCTTATTCATCATGATTTATTAGGTAAGAAAAGGTAAAATTGTACTTTTTTATATTTAGTGCAGTCAGCAATCATTTTGGCTTCTCTTTGTAATAGTTAAACATGCAGGATTACCTTAAGACAGACAGTGGTTCTCAACATCTTTTTGCAGCACACCTGATAGACCATATTCATGTACGTGATACACGGAATGCTAAAGTATGCATATGAAAAAAAGAGCCCAAATATAATTTTATTGTAGTTTTAAAAATAATGCTTTGGCTGGGAGCAAAATGGGGCAGCGGGAACAGAATTAGGGAGTAGTGTTAAGAGATTTCAAATACCTTGCTCCATGCTTTGCACTTTCCCCAGCCTGCAGGTGCACATGGTTGCCATGGAAAGAAATGGCTTGTCTGTCAAACCTTTGGCGACACACCAGTGTATCCTGACAGAGTGCTTAAGAACCACTGCCATAGGAGTAGCCTAACTGTTAGAGTAGCAGGCTGAGACTAGATAGTCCCTGCTCATCACAGCTTACAATCTTTTACATGTCTGAACAGCATTGCGTATGCCTTGTAGCGCTATACAAATAAGTAGTAGTAGAAGAAGGGAAGCCAGGATCAAATCACACTAATCTTGGGCAAGTCACTTCACCCTCTATTTCCTCAGGTACAGGCTTAGATTGTAAATCCGCCCCCCCCCTCCTTGGGACAGGAAGATACCTACTTACCTGAATGTAACTCATCTTGAACCTCTTAGGAAGGTGTGAACTAAATCTAAATACAAATCCAGTTCTCTTTCATTCCGTTGGCTGGGCAAACAACCAGATTGATCTTTCATATTTTCTTCTACTTGGTTCCCTTTGTAAAGGCCTCTCATTTTTCATAGAGCTCTGCTTCATAGTATTGTTGATGCCAGAACACTGCCATTTTAATTTTTTTCATCTTTGTTACGTTGTTATTAAGAGACACACATCTAGAGTACATTGCCATTTCCTTATTCAAAAAACAAACCTCTACTGTGTTTAAATTTTTCGTTAAAAAAAAACTTTGCTGAAAAGGTTCCGAAATCATGCTCCATATATCTGAAATATCTGCTGCTTTGTTAAAGGCTGGCTATGCAAATCTGTGTTCTCCCCAGATGTTTTTGCTGGCTGGGTGGCATGAAGGAGTAGCCATTTGGGCTGTACTATAAGCTGGCCGGCAGCAGACAATGTTAAGTAGTGGTCTTTCAGGAAGGTCCATATGTGTCGCTGTTTCAGGTTCATTTAAATATCTAATTCATTCATATTATATTGACCTATACTGTTTTAAGTATTACAGAATCGCTTAAATTTTTTTTCCATTCCTTCTTATTACTTTGCCATGTTAGTTCATTAGATTGCTAGCTGGGTGGTCTCCTCAGGACCTTCTGAATGGGTATAACACTGTAAATTAGCTCCATCAGCAGCCAAGATGGTGTGTAAGCAGTTGGATACTGTTGCCATACACTTGTGATGCGAATTCCCAGCCAACCTTGATGTATTACATCCTGGATTCAGTCTTGTAATTGCTAAATAGGGGTAGATGGTTAAAATCAACTTTTCTTTGGTGTTCAGAGGTTCCTCTTTACTGCATTGTTTGGATCATTTTGTCATCAGAGAAGCAATGTCACATGACTGGCTTATGCACTTGGAGGATGATTGCAGAGTTTTTATGGAGCATTTCAAAACATATTTGGTGGTCTGCATGTGGCTTGACTTGCAGCTGCTAAACTTTTTTTTTTTTTTGGCAAAACACTTTGTATGATCAAAATGTTAGCAGATGTTTAGCTAAACTCCTGCTTTTTCTGAATAGCTCCTTAGTAGTTAGCATTATAGAATTTAGATTTTTCTTCAGCAGCACTGATCACTCTTACTGAGTAGTATTGATACTAGTCAGGGACATAAGATAACTTCTAAAGTTGGTGATGCAGCAGGAGGATGGTGGAAAAGACTTGTGCTAATGTTAAAAATGCAGGTTTGTTGCACATTGAGCCTCTTATGCATACTCCCACTGCTCCCCTTCCCCCCCCCCCCCCCCCAAAAAAAAAAAAAGCCTAATCGGATGCTATTTATACAAGAAGCCGGCTGAAGAGCATCCCCTCCAAAAGTGGGGAGGGGGGGGGGGGGAACCTCAGAAATAACATTTAGCACATTTAAGCATTGAGACATGGAAACTAAACACTGATAGGTAAAGTAGGGCCATCTGTTAATTCTTGCACAATTTTAAAACCAGTAATATTTCAAGGTGAGTTATACACTACATCTGAATGTAATTCCCTGTCCCCAGGGGGCATACAATGTAATTTTGTACCCAAGGCAGTGGGGGGTTAAGCAACTGACTTGCCCAAAGTCACAAGGCACATCGGAGGTTTTGAACCATTGTTTCCATCATTCTTCCACTTTCTTTGATTTGATTTATTTTACCAGTTATGGTTTTAGGCACTTGCTTTTACTGTATCAGAGTAGTTTACAGATATATTCTAACAGACACATTTTTTATTCTCTCGTTGCTGAAGGGCTCACAGTCTAAGCGTACCTGAGGCAATGGAGGATTAAGTGGCTTGTCCAAGGCCACAAGGAGTGGCCATGGGACTAGAGACCCCTGTCCCTCTAGCCTGAGGTTACTTGTCCCTACGTTGGAGCTGAACCCCCCAGTTTTATATGCCGCTTTCTCCTTCAATCAATGCGGTTCACATAACAACAAATAAGTACATTACAAATAAGAAAAAAGGGAGGAGGTATGCAGAATACAAATACTAATCACTACAAAACATTATTAATTATTGGTGTCCTAATAGTCTCAAAGTGATTTCTGAATAGAAAAGTCTAGCTGCTTCCGAAAGTACTTAATTTCTGTAACAGCTCTCAGGGCATCCGGGAGACAGTTCCATAGGGCAGGTGTTGCAAGGGATAGAGCCCTTGCCGAAGTAGACTGAATGAATGGTTTTGGTGTATCAAGAAGGTGTCTATAGTATCAATAGTAGTAAACCTCCTAGGTCTGGTACTAGAGTCGAGAATGATGAGACTTCAGACTGTCAGAAGATAGCTTTAATTTTAAAGATATTTAGTATAGTTTTGAAATGAATATGAAATAAGATAGGAAGCCAATGGAGCTGATTAAAAATAAGGATAATGTGTTCATGCCAAGTGAAGCCTAATATGATACGGGCTGCAGAGTTTTGAGCCAATTGAAGAGGCCTCATAGTTTGCTTTGGAAGGCCAAGATAAATAGTGTTAAAGTAGTCCAATATTGGTATAACAGCTTGGCAGACAGTCCAGAAGTGATAGTTGCTGAGGAGGGGTTTAAGTCTGCATATTATGGCTAATTTGTAGAATGTGTTTTCTTGTAGTCTTAATGATTTGAGGTTGGAAGCTAAGATTGCAGTCCAAAAGTGACTCCAAGATACTTTACTCCTTTCCTGATAGGTATAGCATGCTTTACTTGATTGAGGAGAAGTAAAGGAGGTATTCTGTGTATTAATGAGGGCTTCAGTTTTATTAAAATTAATAGGTTGTTGTGAGAGCCAAGTAATCATATCTTGAAGGCAAGTGACTATAGTCATGTAATCCATAAAGTATCCATGGACAATTTACACTTGCTTTTTTTCTGGCAACTAGAAATGCAGCATGTGTGTGTGCACTTTGTCAATATCGCCCCCCAAGAATGCTTTGCCTTATCCCAGGCCATCCAGCCTAATAATCTAGGTCACAGTGCACACTCCCACCCTCCAAAAAGGTGCATCAGAGTTACTTTTTAAAGTTTTAGAGCCTGATTTACTAAGACTGTGTTCCCATTTTCTTTGGGAAAAAGCTTAATATAAAACAGGCTCTTAACCAGCCACTGCACAGTGCCAGGAGAAGGCTGTGGCCCCAATCCCTTTAAGCTACACGTGTGTGCGTGCGCATGCCAGTTTTTGTATGGTGTGGGGATGGGGTGCCCATGGGTGTGTGGTGGGAGATAGGATATGCTTTTAGCACTAACATAGTAAATGACGGCAGATAAAGACCAGTTTGGTCCATCTAGTCTGCCCAGCAAGGTGGAAAGAGTAGGTGCACCTGCTGCTTCGTGCGGGTCACCCCTCCCCATTGTCTTTGTTTAGGGGTGAACCCACTGCTCCGTGTAGGGCACCCCTGTTTGTTGAGAACTTCACTATGACTTTCCATGCATTCATCTCTTCCCAGACTCTCTCTCCTTCAATCTCCTTCCCCCTCCCCCTCCCCTCAATGTAATGTGCCTTTGAGTCGATGCTGCCTCCTGGCGACCCAGCAACTCCTGGGTTTTCTTGGCTTTGTGACTGGAAGTAGATTGTCAAGCCTTTCTTCCAAGGCAATGGAGGGTTAAGTGACTTGCCCAAGGCCAGGAGAAGTGCTAGTGGGAATCGAACCCTTGTCTCTTGGTTACTAAGCCAGTGCTCTAACCATTATGCTACTCCTGCAATAGAGTAGACACCCAGGAAGATGTAGATAACATGAGGAGGGATCTAGCTAAGCTTGAAGAATGGTCTAGAATTTGGCAGCTGGGATTTAATGTTAAAAAATGCAAGGTCATGCATTTGGGCTGCAGCAATCCAAGGGAGCAATATAGTATAGGGGGTGAAGTACTTTTGTCCACTGAAGAAGAGCGGGACCTTGGCGTGGTAGTGTGATCTTAAAGTAGTTAAACAGGTAGAAAAGGTGACAGCAAAAGCTAGAAGGATGCTTGGATGCATAGGGAGAGGAATGGCTATCAGAAAAAAAGGAGGTGATAGTGCCTCTGTATAAGTCTGGTGCGACCTCATTTGGAGTATTGTGTGCAATTCTAGAGACCGCACCTTCAAAAGGATTTAAACAGGATGGAGTCGATACAGAGGGTGGCTAGTAAAATGGTTAGTGGTCTTCATTATAAAGCATATGAGGACAGACCTAAGGATCTTGATATGTACACCTAAGAGGAAAGGCGGGATAGAGGTGATATGATTTGAGACGTTTAAATACCTCTGTGGCATAAATGCACAGGAGGAGAGCCTCTTTCATTTGAAAGCAAGTTCTGCTACGAGGGGACATGGGATGAGGGTGAAAGGGGATAGATTCAGGAGTGATATGCGGAAATATTTCTTTACGGAAAGAGTAGTGGATCCGTGGTATAGTCTCCCAGTGGAGGTGGTAGAGATGAGGACGGTATCTGAATTAAAAAAAAAAAAAAAAAAAAAAAGCATGGGACAAACACCAAGGATCTCTAAAGGGAAAAGGGGGACTGTTGTAGTTAGACCATGTGGTCTCTTTCTGTTTTTCTATGTTTACTCCTCCACCCCTCACCATTCATTATTTACTAAATCCTACTGTCCCTTTAAATGTATTCAATTGTTGGTGCAGCAAACTCTCTCCCCATCTCAACTCCCCCCTCCCCCCCAGGCCTGCAAACACAGACCTTCCCAGCAGCTATAGCAATTGTGGCTTTTTCAGCACTTCTGCCCATGGGGGTTGGCATATCCATGGGCAGATATTGACGCATCTGCCTTTTGTGTCTGAGCCCCATCTGCCAGGTCCAAATTATATTTTATTTTATTTTTTTGGCACACTGATGCCTGGGGTTTGTCAAGCCCTGCCTTAATCTAGCCTAGAATTACACATGCTCTGGAAATCCATGTATTCTTTTAGAAAAATTAAGAGTAAGCAATTATCTAGATTTCAGCAAACCTTTGATACTGTTCCTCATAGGGGGCTTATCAATAAACTCAACAGCTTGGAGATGGGTTCCAAGATAGTGAAGTGGATCAGAAATTGGTTGACTGACAGAAAACAGCAGGTGATGGTAAATGGAACCCACTCGGATGGAAGGAAGGTGATTAGCGGTGTGCCCCAGGGTTCGGTCTTGGGACTGGTACTGTTCAGTATATTCATAAGTTATATTGCCGAAGGGCTGAATGGAAAAGTCTGTCTTTTTGCAGATGATACCAAAATTTGCAACAGAGTGGACTCCCCTCATGGAGTAGAGAACATGAGGAAAGATCTGCAAAAGCTGCAAGAATGGTCTAATGCTTGGCATTTAAGATTTAATGTGAAGTGCAGTGTCATGCACTTTGGGAAGCAGAAATCCAATCCAAAGGAATTGTATGCAATAGGGGTGAGAGATTGATATGCACGGACCAGGAGAAAGACCTCGGTGTGATTGTTTCTGATGATATCAAGGTGGCTAAACAGTGTGACAAGGCAGTGGCAAAAGCCAGAAGGATGCTGGGTTGCATACAGAGAGGAATTACCAGCAGAAAGGAAGGGGTACTAATGCCACTGTACAAGTCACTGGTGAGGCCTCACTTTTGTTCAGTTTTGGAGACCTTATCTCGCAAAGGCTGGAAGTAGTTCAGAGGAATGTGACCAAAATGATTTGAAGCTTGTGTCATAAGACCTGAAGACCTAAATATGTACATTCTGGAGGAGAGGAGGGACAGGGGAGATATGATTCAGACCTTTTAAATACTTAGAGTATTAATGGACAAACAAACCTCTTCCAAAGATGAGGAAGCTGTAAAACTAGAGGGCATAACATGAAGCTGCAAGGGGTAAACTGAAAGGCAAGGTCAGGAAATACTTTTTCACTGAAAGGATGGTGGATGCTTGGAATGCCCTCCAAATGGAAGTGGTGGGGGCAAATACAGTGACAGAATTCAAAATGGCATGGGACAGACATAGTTGGATCCCTTTTATAGCAACAGAATAAAATCAAAATAAGCATATCTACCTCTTATATCTGAACAGATAGGAGTGACCTACACGGAGCGGTGGGTACACCCCTAAACAAAGGCATGGGGAGAGGTGACCTGCACAGAGTGGCAAGTGCACCTATTCTTGCTGGGCAGACCTGATGGACCATGCTGGTCTTTTTCTGTCATCATATACTATGTTACTATCAAAATTGTCCTTTTACTCAATAGAAGATAAGCTATGCCATACTGGGTCAAACCAAGGTCCATCAAGCCCAATATACTGTTTCCAGTGGCAGCCATTCCAGGTCACAGGTACCTATCAGGTTCACAAAAAGGTACACAGATACACATTGCTTATCCCAGGGTAAGCAGTGGATTTCCTTGGTCCTCCTTAATAATGGTTTATGGACTCTTCCTCCAGGAACTTCTCTAAACTTTTTTTTTTTAGCCAGCTATATCAACAGCTTTCACTACAACCTCCAGTAATGAATTGCAGAGTTTGATTGCATGTTGAGAGAGAATATATTTTCTCCTATTAGTCTTAAATGGGGTTACATTGTAGCTTTATTGTATGTCCCCTAGTCTTTGAAGGTGAAAAATATTGATCTGTTTACGTTTTCTACTCCATTCATTATTTTATAGACCTCCATCATATTCCCCCTGAGCTGTCTTTTTTCCCCAAGTTGAAGAGCCCTAACTTTTTTAAGCCTTTCCTCTTAGGGGTATCCTTCTATGCCCTTTACCATTTTGGTGGCGTTTCTCTGTATCTTCTCTAATTCTGCTATATCCATTTTAAGATATGGTGACCAGAATTGCACACAATATTCAAGATGCAGTTGCACCATGGAATGATAGAGGCTTTATAATATCCTTTGTTTTATTCTGCATTTCTTTCCTTATGATTCTTAGCATTGTAGTTGCTTTCTAGGCTGTGGCTGCACACTGGACAGAGGTTTTTCAGCTTAGCCACGATGATGCCTAAATCCTTTTCCTGTGTGGTTGTTCTAAAGTGGAACCTTGCAACATTTGACCATAATTTGGTTTGTTCTTTCCTAAGTGCGTAACTTTGCACTTGTCTGAATTTCATCTACCATTTGGATGCCCAGTCTTTAAATTTATCAAGAACGTCTTGCAATCTTTCACAATCCACTTGAATGAGGAGGAGTCTTTTTTTTTTTTGCAAGACTTGGAAATTATCCTATTTTGTTTACCTTGATGGATGGTTTAGTGCCCTCTATTTATTTATTTATTTATTTATTTATTTATTTAACAGTTCTTCTATACCGCTCTATTTTAGATCAGAGCGGTTTACATTTAACATCAACTATACAACACAAGGAACTTTGAGTTGTATTTACAATAAACAGGGAGATCAACTTGGAAGTAACTGGGGGAAACTATGTACATTCTTAATTCTATACATTGTATCACACTGGTACCTGATTTCAGGCAGAACATATCTACATTTTATTTACACTGGGGTACATTCTGAGCGATCATTTGATTATCCTTTTTCATGCTGAGTCTGATTGTTTACTTGTAATGAGAGATTGTCTGGGGGGCCATATGTATGGTTACTAAGGCTAGATTCAGGGTAGTATGTAGTGAACAGATGCTGCTTTATTGCCTTCCTGAAGTGGGTTAGGTAAGTGATGTTCCGAATATAGGTAGGGAGAGCATTCCATGCTCTGGGAGCGTAAATCGTAAAGGCCCTATTTGTTGTTGTTCTCGTGCATTTTGTTATTACTTTTGGGACCTCTAGGGTGTTTTGCATCATGGATCTTCTATTTCTGTTCTGTGGTACTTTATGTATCATCTTGCTGAGGGCTGTGGGGGTCAGAGTGTTTGAGGCTTTGAAAGTTAAGGTTAGAACTTTGTGGAGGGTTCTTGCTTGAACTGGTAGCCAATGGAGGTTCATCAGTACTGGCGTTATGTGCTCTCTCCGTGAAGCCCCTGTTAGTACTCTTGCAGCAGTGTTCATTGCAAGCTGGAGGGGAGCTAGGGTTGCTTGAGGGAGACCGTGTAGAATTACGTTGGCATAGTCGAAATGAGGTAATATTAATGCCTGATAGATCGATCGGTAGTCGCTGAAGTCGAGTAGTGGTCGGAGATGTTTTAAGGTCTTTATTTTCATGTATACTGTTTTTACTGTGTTTTTTATGTGAGTTTTCAGATCCAGGTGTTGATCCAGTGTAACGCCAAGGTAGCGGATTGTGGATTTGGTTTTCAGTTCTGTGTTGCCGATTTTTAAAGAGAGTGGAGGGGTGAAGTCCTGGTTCCTTGAGATGAAAAGGACATCTGTTTTACTGTAGTTGATTCTCATGTTTTGTGTGCTGAACCATTCTGCTACTGCCTCAAAACATCTTGTTAGAGGGGAGAGGTCCGGTTGGTTAGTCCTGAAAGGGATGTATAGGAGGATGTCATCTGCGTAGGCTAAACAGTTGACCTTGAATGAACGTGCTAGGGCACATATGGGCTGCATGTAGATGTTAAACATCAATGCAGATAGTGACGAGCCCTGTGGTACACCCTGGTTTTGTAAAAATGGTTCGGAGGTTGTGGAGCCTGACCTTACATGTTGCCATCTATTAGTCAGGTATGACTTGCACCACTTTAGGGCTGTTCCCTGAATTCCTTTCTCGCTGAGGCGTTGTATGAGTATCTTGTGACTCACTGAGTGGAAAGCCGCAGCGATGTCGAGGAATATGAGGGCGAATCCTTGATGAATTTTGTCGGTTCCAGAGACTAGATGGTCAAATAGGTTGGTGAGGAGGGTTTCAACCCCATGTGCTTCTCTGAACCCATGCTGGGAAGGATCCAATGGGGCTTCAGTATCAATATGCTGTTGGATTTGGCGCTGTACTAACTTTTCGATTACTTTGGCAAGCATGGGGATATTTCTTCACTGCTTTCATCTTTATCTTTTCAATTTCTTTTCCTGTTTCACGTCTCAATTTTAGTTTTGATCTTTTTCACCCATCTATTTATGCACATCAAAGTGTATGTGCAAAAGCCATGGGATAGGAGGCAATGTACTATTGTGGATTATGAAATGGTTGCAAGACAAAACAGAGTAGGGCTAAATGGCCAATTTGTCTCAATGGAGAAAGGTGAATAGTGCCCCAGGGATCTGTGCTGGGCTCGCTGCTTTTAAATACATGTATAAATGACCTGGAAATGGGAATAACGAGTGAGGTGATCAAATTTATTCAAAGCTCTTAAAACACAAGAGGATTATTAAAAATTGCAGTAGAACCTTGATAAATTGGGAGACTGGGTGTCCAAATGGCAGTTAACTTTGGACTTGTCCACATTAAATGTCATGCACTGAGGGAGAACAACCCATACTACAGTTACATGATGCAAGGTTCCACATTAGGAACCACCACCCAGGAAAAGGATTTAGGTGTCATAGTGGATAATACATTCAAATCTTCTGCCCAGTGTGCAGCTGCAGCCAAGAAAGCAAATAAAATGCTAGGAATCATAAGGAAAGGAAAGGACAATAAAGCAAAAGATATAATGTCTCTGTATCACTCCAGGTGCGACCGCTCCTTGAATATTGTGTGCATTTCTGATCACCATATCTTAAAAAAGATGCAGCAAAATTAGAATGGTACAGAGAAGAGTAACAAAAATGGTAAAGGGGATGGAAGGATAACTTTGAGGAAAGGCTTAAAAGATTAGGATGCTTCAGCTTGGAAAAGAGACAGCTGAGGAGAGAGATGCTAGAGGTCTATAAAATAATGAAGAGTAGAACGGGTAAATGTAGATCAGTTGTTTACTCCTTCAAAAAGTAGAAAAACTAGGGGACATGCAATGAAGCTACAGTGTAGTGCATTTAAGACTAATTGGAGAACATATTTTTTCACTCCGTGTCTAATCAAACTCTGGAATTCTTACCAGAAGATGTAGTAAAAGCTGTTAATTTAGCTGGATTTAAAAGAGGAGGCTTGGACAAGTTCATGGAGGAAAGGTCCACAAACCACTAATAAAGAGGACCAGGGAAATCCACTGCTTACTCCGTTTACTTCAAGATAGAAACCCTTCGTCATCTGAGACCTATGATGAAGTCTGACTTCCGCACCATCTTTCAAGCTCTAGTCATGCCGCACTTTGATTATGCTAACATAATACTCCATGGCTTACCAAATATAACTATTAATCCTCTACAATTAGCCATGAACGCAGCTGCTCGTGTCCTCTGCGGATCATCAAAGTGTGAGCATATTTCCCCCATTCTAGAGAAGCTTCATTGGTTACCAATAAACTGTAGAATCCAATATAAGGCCATCCTTATCACCTTTAGGGCCTTCAATAATATTTCTCCAGATTCCATCTCTGATCTCATCATACACAGAACAGAACAAATAACAGGTCCAGGAGATCTCCAGCTGTTGACACACTACTTATACCAAAAGTTTCCTTAAAAGCTAATCAATCACCCATCAATAGGGCTTTTTCGAATTATGCTCCTAGATGTTGGAACAAACTCCCTCCCAATATCAGAGCAATTAAAGACATCAAACAATTCGAAAAAGCCCTTAAACACCACCTTTTCATCGCACACTTCAAACACCTAAACACCCCTTCCCCTCCCCCATCCTTTTAACCTCATACCTACCCTAACTAACTGTATAGATTTTATATATCTCCAACATGTATTTTCTGGAAATATAAATGATTTCCCTGTTTACTTCCATGTTAATTTTCCTGTTACTTGTAATAGGTCTGTTATATCTGACCAATTGTTGTATTGTTTCAATGTAAACCGCACTGATGACAAATAGCGCGGTATATAAGAAAATTAAAATAAATAAATAAATTGGACAAGCAGCAAGGAATCTGGATACCTTTTGGGAACCTGCCAGGTACTTGTGACCTGGATTGGCCACTCTTGGAAACAGGATACTGGGCTTAATGGACCTTGGTCTGACACAATATGGCATATTTTACGTTCTCTCCTTATTCTCATACTTTCTTAAATCTCTCTACCTTTTTATTACTACTTTTCTGTTTTCTCACTCATCTCTTTACCTCACCCAACTGACTCTTTCTGTCTTCCTTCTCTTGTCACCATTTCCCTTATTTTTGATTGTCCCGTGTAGCTTAACTTCAGCTGTCTTCTCTCCATTGATTATGATTTTTTTTTTTAACCCATCCCATGTGGTCTTTTTCTGCTGTCATATTTCTATCTAGTCTGCTCTTCCATATCAACTAGAATAGTCCTCTTTTTACCTTTAGAGGTCCTCTGTGTGTGTTCCATGCTTTCTTGAATTCAGATACTGTCCTTGTGTTCACCACCTCCACTGGGAGACTATTCCACACATCTACCACTCTTCCCGTAAAGAAATATTTCCATATATTACTGTCTATCCCTTTTCACTTTCATGCTGTGTCCCCTCGTAGCAGAGCTTGCCTTCAATTGAAAGAGACTCTCCTGTTCACTAATGCCACGGGGATATTTAAATGTCTAAATCATATATCCCTTATCCCACCTTTCCTCTAAAGTATACATACTAAGATCTTTAAGTCTGTCCTCATGCTTCATACCGAAGACCACTAACCATTTTTGTAGCCACCCTCTGCACAGACTCCAACCTGCCTATATCCTTCTGAAGTTGTGGTCTCCAGAATGCGCACACTATTCTAAATGAAGTCGCACCAGAGACTTATAAAGAGCATTATGACTTCCTTTATCTCTGCTGGACATTTTTTTTTCCCTATATACCGAAGCATCCTTCTGGCTTTCGCGGTCTCCTTTTCTACCCATTTAGCTACTTTACGATCGTTGGACACAATTACGCTGGGTCCCGCTCTTCTTTTGTGGACAGAAGTACCTCACCCCCTACACTGAACAGTTACTTTGGATTTTTGCAGGCTAAATGCTTGACCCTGCATTTTTTAGCATTAAATTTCAGCTGCCATATTCCAGACCATTTTTCCAAGTTTAGCTAGATCCCTCCTCATGTTGTCGACTGCTTTCTGTGTGTCTACTCTATATTGCTGATTTTGGTATTCTTTGCAAACAAGCAAACCTTACCTGGCAGTTCTTCCGCAGTAATACTAACAGATGTTTACCAGTGGTGTGCTGCAGGGATCTGTCCTTGGTCCGATTCTGTCTATCTCCTCCTTCTCAGAGTGAGCTCCATTTACCTGTACCCTTTGTCACCTCCCACTCAACCAATTTCTATCCGGTCAGTTACTTTAGGATCCATCCCTATGGCACTCAGTTTATTTATTAGTCGACTGTGTGGAACACTGTCAAAGGCTTTACTGAAATCTAAATGCATCACATCTAGGGCTCGCCCTCTGTCCAACTCCCTGGCCACCCAGTCAAAGAAATCTTATCAGATTTGTCTGACAAGACCTGCCTCTGGTGAATCCATGCTGCCTCGGATCCTGCAATCCATTGGACTTCAGAAACCTCACTATTGTCTCCTTTAGTAGCCTTTCCAATAATTTACTAACCACAGAGATTAGACTAACTGTCCTGTAGTTCTCAATGTCATCCTTATGTCCTCTTTAGTGTAAAGGGACCACATGTGCCTCTCTCCAGTTCTCTGGCACCACTCCCGACTCCAAAGAGGCATTGAATAGGTCAGACAGTGGAGCTGCAAGAACATCCACAAGTGTTCCCTCGGTATTCTTGGATGTATCCCATCTGGACACATGGCTTAGTCTACTTTTAGTTTAGCTAGTTCCTCTCGAACATAGTCTTCTGAAAATCATTTGAGATTCCCATTGCTTCTGTTGCTATTTGTGGGTGTTTTCTGAGGTCCTGCTTCAGGCCCTTCATCTCTGAACACAGAACAGAAATATTTGTTAAACAATTCTTCTTTATCTTCACCCTTCCTCATCGAATCTAGTTTAAAGTCCTCTTCAGTCTGCTGCTGAAAACACTTCAACCGTTCTTGTACAGATGGACTCCATCTCTGCTCTGCAACCCTTGGAAATAATCCTATGGTCCATGAAATCAAAACGCTCTCTGACACCATCCACGCAGCCATGCATTCATCTCCAGGATGCAAGCTTCTCTGCCTCAGCCTTTACTCTCAACAGGGAGGATTTAAGAGAACGCCACCTTCCCACCTATCTGCTTCACCCTATGTCCCGGACCTGTGAAGTCACATTTGATATGCTCGGAGGGATACCTAGCAGTATCATTTGTGCCCACATGGATGTGCAACATAGGATACTAGTCAGTAGGTTTGATGAGTCTCGGCAAACTCTCCCTAACATCTCGGATTTTGGCACTTGGCAGACAGCACACCTCTCGACATCAAATCTGGTTGGCACATAGTTGCCTCAGTACCCCTCAGAAGAGTCACCAACTGCCACTATCCTTGGCTTTGTTGTGGTGACTGATTCTTTAACTTTGGGGGTGCTCGAGCTGTGGTTCTTCCCTTTCCTTGGATGTTTCCATCTCCTTCACTTCAAGGGCTTGGAGGAGTTGGAGTGCTGATACTGCAGGCTCTGGCAACTTGTGTCCAACCTTTTTCCTTCTGTAGTGTCCCATCTCCACCTCTGGATGTTTCAAGAAGCATCTTTCCTTTTTGTCCTCCACTATCCTATTCAACCTACCTCTCTTCCATGCTGCTCGCCTCATTCTCCTACTACTTCCTCCATTGACAAGCCCTTTATCTCCGTGTCTCCTCTTCTCTCATACATTTCTGAGCTCTTTTCTCTTCATCATTCCTTTTCTGCAGTAACTTTCCTGTTCTCTGTCTCTTCTAGTTTTTTTCTTCTATGCCTGTCCTTCTTCCTTATGATCCTCTCACTGTCTGCTTGCATCTCCCACCTCCTGTTTTATGCACACTCAGTTTCTTTTCTATGGCTGCAGGAGCTAAGCACAACGGGGACTGTAGAACAGATCTAATATCTATAACGTTATATATCCCTAGCTCTGGCCTTCACTGTATAGGGCCTGCAGAGACTGGAGGAGGAAGCAGCTGCTATGGGGGCAGGAAATGCAGTGACTTTTACAATCTCCCTGGTGCCTGTCTTTAATTGCTGTTTCTGCATGCCTCATCTGAGGAATTGGCGGTTCTTTAACTGTTTTTGCTGCTGCAGCAAGACTGGGAGAGTAGCAGAGGAAACAGAAGATGATTGGCTGACTCTTAGCCATGCTATGAGGATGGGGACAAATTCATAATCTGAAACAGGCACAGCATCTTTTAAAGACTTTTGAATGGTGGTTCGTGGCGCATGTTTTGTTTTTTTTCATTTGGTAATGCACATGCACCATCGCTGCTATGTCCAAGGTAATAAGTTCTTCCCCCTTTTTCTTCTTAGATGCATATCATGAATTTTTTTAAATTTTGTTTCCTGAACATGTTGAGGAAAACGAATGCACAAAATTTAAAATCACTTTTTTCAGTAGTTTAGTCCGTATGGATGCTGTCAGTACAGGGTGAAAGGGGGTAGACCAGAGTTTTGATTATGTGCTTTTGCTTCCGTGGCAAGCTTATTTCAAATCCTCTTTGCCTGCCTTATCAGTGCCTTGCATCTAACTTGCCAGTGTTTATGATGTTTCCAGTTTGTCATTTGACTCCTTTTTCCATTTCCTGAAAGATGCTTTTTTTTGGCTACAACAGCTTCTCTGACATCACCTTTAAACCAAGTGTGGAATACAGCTGATTTGGGCTTCCAAGATAGTATTTTTAAACAGCGCCCATGCTTGATGTAAATCTTTAAACCTTTGCAACTGTTCCTTTTTGTTTTTTCAACTGTTTTCCTCATTTTATCATTGTCTCCCTTTTGAAAAGTTAAAAGGTAGTTGTGGATTTCCTCCTTGTTCTTCCTCCATTTATTAAATCAAACGTGATTGTGCTATGAACAATGATGTCAAGTGGCCCCAATACCCTTATCTTGCACCAGATCTTGTTTTCCACTAGGTCCAAAATGGCTTCCCCTCTTGTCAGTTCATGAACCAGCTGCTCCAAGAAGCAGTCACTTAGTTTCTAGATGAAATATCTCCCTGGCATGTCCTGCCATGACACTGACCCGGCCAATACCAGAGCAATTGATATCGCCCATTATTGTTGTTAATGTGTTGTAACTTTTGTTAGCTTCCCTGATTTTTTTTTTTTTTCTTTGAGCGTTTCATCATCCATTTGTTCATTCTTGTCAGGTGGTCGGTAGTATACACCCCCCTGCTATGGCCTTCCCTTTTTTACATGGAATTTGGATCCATAGATATTCTACAGTGTGTTTTTGTTTCCTGCAAAACTTTAATCCTGCGTGATTCAATGCCCTCTAACAGAGTGCAACCCCTCCACCAATTTCATATACTCTTATCATTGTGAGATAAATTTGTACCTAGGTATCAGTATCCCATTGGTTATCCTCCTTCCACCAGGTCTCTGTGATACCAATCATATCTAATCCTTGCTTTCCTTTTGCAGTTGAAAAACTTGTTTGTCTAGGGGAATTTTGCCAGGATAATTCATGGTCCATTCATGGATTGTCCCACCTGACTCCTAGTAAAGTTCATTTAAGGGTCAGCTCAAAATCTCACTTTGACAGTGCCTGCCAAGTGAGCTGCTGCCAGGCTGTGCAGGGGACCACCACTCCAAACCAAAACTGGAACACTTACCAGAGCACCAGAAGGCTACTAGCTCTGCTTAGCTCAGTACTTCCTGAACTCTTATCCGATGACCCTATTTTGCCCCCCACCCCATCCCCCAAGAAACATCACACTTTATCCTAGATAATGAGGAGGATAATAAACAGATCTGCATACCACTCTCCTCTAACCCCCTTCTTTCTGCTCCTAGTTACCCAAATGCATGAAGGCAGCAGTAGCAACAATGGCTGCAACAGTAGCAGAATCCAGTACAGGTCAGTATGTGTGTTGGTGCCCTGCTAGAGTTTCTAGTCTAACAGGAAATCCACACAGGGGAAGAGACAATAAGGCCCCATGCTGGCTACCACTACTGGATAGAAATCACAGTGAAGGTCCGCAGTGAAGAGTTTCTGTAAATTGCTGCATGTACAATTAATGCTGAAGAGGAAAAGGCCTGTCTGAGGAGCATTGCCACTCTTACATGTGGTGGAAGGATCATGCTTTGAGGAGGAAATTCCACACACAAAAGCTATAGGCAGAATTCCCCATGGAGTACACCGATCTCCTATCATATGCAATTATTGCCTCAAATTCTTGCTGCTTACCAGCACAAGTGAAAGGAACCCATCCCCCTTGTCTGTTGTCATAAAAACATTGCATATCTCTTGATTGCTTGAAAGCTCAGCTAGACCATCTTTAAGAAGATGCACAAAATACCCAAATGGAGTAAAATATTGCTTAGAGCTCCAGAAGATCAATATGGAGTAGTCTTGTAGCCAGGTCCCCTGAATAAGCTAGAATACAAGGTGGGCACTTAAACTGGTCTTGGAAGTATCCATTGTGAGGCCCATTTTATACTCTAGTAGTGCAAATGAGACATCTCTAGGTAAATTGCATTCAGACATACACCATTGTAGTATAGTCCAGAGTCGGCCCAGGAACTATTAAAAAAAAAAAAAAAGTTGGTTTACGCGTTTTGCCCCCTTCCAGAGGGGTCGCTACTTGCTGAGACGTCGCCCTTTCAGGGCTACAGAGGATCCAGTAACGGATATTACTACACCCCTTCGGTCCCTGTCACCTGGACCTGCCTCGCTTCATTGGGATTTCTTGGCAGGGTCATAAGAACATAAGATATGCCATACTGGGTCAGACCAAAGGCCCATCGAGAACAGTATCCTGTTTCCAACAGTGGCCAATCTAGGTCATAAGTACCTAGCAGTTTCTCCAAGAGAGACAGGTTCCGCAGTGCTTGTATTGGGTCAAGCAGTGATATCCTGGGTCCCTTTTAATAATGGTTTATGGACCTTTTCTCCCAGGAACTTGTCCAAATCTTTTTTAAACCCTGCTACACTAACCGCTTTTACTATATCCTCCAGTAACTCCATCTCTACTCTGCAGCCCTTGTAACATCATCCTATGGTCCAGGAAATCAAAACGCTGCCATGCCACGCAGCCATGTATTCATCACCAGGATGCGAGTTTCTCTGCCTCGGCCTTCCAAATTCCAGAGTTTGATTACACATTCAGTGAAAAAATATTTTCCTTATTAGTCTTAAATAGTTTACCCTGTAGCTTCATTGCATGTCCTCCTAGTCTTTCTATATTCTGATGATGTAAACAATCAATCTACATTTACCCGTTCCACTCCATTCATTAATTTATAGACCTTTATCATATCTCCCTTTAGACGTCTCTTTTCCAGGTTGAACCTTTTTAGCCTCTCTTTATAGGGGTATCGTTCCATCCCCTTTACCATTTTGGTGGCTCTTCTCTGGACCTTTTCGAATAACTCTATATCCTTGTTAACATATGGCGACCATAATTGCACACAATATTCAAGATGCGGTTACACCATGTAACGATACAGAAGCGTTATAATATCCTTTGTTTTATTTTCCTTATGATACCTAGCATTCTATTTGCTCTCTTGGCTGCTGCTGCACACTGGGCAGAGGGTTTTAACATGTTATCTACAATGACGCCTAGATCTTTTTCCTGGGTGTTGGTTCCTAATGTGGAACCTTGCATCGTGTAACCATTGTTTGGGTTGTTCTTTCCTAGTTACATAACTTTCCACTTGTCCACATTACATTTCATCTGCCATTTGGATGCCCAGTCTTCCAATTTATCAAGATCCTCTTGCAATTTTCCACAATCCTCATGGGTTTTAACAACTTTAAATAGTTTTTGTGTCATCTGCAAATTTGATAACCTCACTCATTCTCTTGTCCAGGTCATTTATGAAAATGTCAAAGCAACGGACCCAGCACAGATCTCTGGGGTACTCCACTATTCACCTTTCTCCATTGGGAAAATTGGTCATTTAGCCCTACCCTCTGCTTTCTATCTTTTAAACAGTTCCTGATCCACAATAGTACACTGCCTCCTATCCCATGACTTTTTAGTTTTGCCAAAAGTCTCTGAGGGACCTTGTCAAAAGGCTTTCTGAGAGTCCAGATAGACAAAGGTGAGTCAGTTGATATAGTGTGCCTGTTTGTTCACACCTTCAAAAAAAACTTTAACAGATTAATAAGACAAGATCTTCCTTGTCTAAAGCCAAGTTGGCTGTCTCCCATTAAGCCATGACTATCTACATGCTGTGTAATTTTGTTCTTTATGATGGTTTCTACCATTTTCCCTGGTACTGACGTCAGGCTCACCGGTCTGTAATTTCCCGGATCACCTCTGGAACCCTTTTTAAAAATTGGTGTTACATTGGCCATCCTCCAATGTTCAGGTATTATAGATGATTTTAATGATTAGTTCACAGATTACTAATAGCAGGTCTGTAATCGCATATTTCAGTTCTTTCATCATCCTTGGATGTATACCATCCGGTCCAGGTGACTTGCTACATTTCAGTTTATCAAATAGTTGTAATACATCTTCCCGGTGTAGTGATATTTCTTCCTGTTCTTCCACATTATCACCTTTAAATACCACTTCAGTCATGGGTAACATCCCTACATCTTCCTCAGTAAAGACAAAAGCAAAGAATTCATTCAGTATCTCTTCTATGACTTTGTCCCCTCTTATTGCCCCTTTTACCCCTCTATCATCTAATGGTCCAACTGACTGTCTCACAGGTGGTTTGCTACAAATGTACTTGAAAAAAGTCTTTATTTTGCGTTTTTGCTTCCACAGCAAGCTTCTTCTCAAATTTTCTTTGCCTGCCTTATTTAGCTTGTGCTGTTTCCAGTTTTCGTCATTTGCTCTTTTTTCCATTTCCTGAAAGATGCTTTTTTGGCAATAACAGCCTTTCTGACCTCACCTTTAAACCATACTGGCAGTTTTTTTGGACTTCCTTCCACTTAAAGTGTGGAATTCAGCTGGGCTGGGCTTCCAAGATAGTATTTTTAAATATCTCCCAAGTTTGATGTAAGTCTTTAACCTTTGCAACTGCTCCTTTTTAGTTTTTTTCTTAACTATTTTCCTCATTTTATCATAGTCTCCCTTTCAAAAGTTAAAAGGTAGTACTGTGGATTTCCTTACCACCCCTCCTCCATTAGTTAAATCAACTGCGATCATGCTATGATCACTATTGCCAAGTGGCCCCAACACCCTTATCTCTTGCACCAGATCTGGTGTTCCACTAAGGACTAGATCCAAAATGGCTTCCCCTCTGGTCGGTTCATGAACCAGCAGCTCGAAGAAGCAGTCATTTATTTCATCTAGAAACTTTATATCCCTAGCTTTCCTGATTTTATTGAGCATTTCATCATCCATTTGTTCATTCTGGCCAGGTGGTCGATAGTACACCCCCACTGCCATCGCCTTCCCCTTTTTATATGGAATTTCAATCCATAGAGATTCTATAGCAAACCTTTTTGTTTCCTGTAAAACTTTAATCCTTTGTGACTCGCAACCCCTCCATCAATTTGATCAGCTCTATCATTGCGATATACCGTATTTTTCGCACCATAAGACGCACTTTATCTTCACCAAAAAGTGGGAGGAAAAGTGCCTGCGTCTTATGGTGCGAATATAAGAAGTTGCAGAGCAGCAGCGGGTCTGGGCGTTCCACCTCTGCTCTGCCGTCGTGTTCCTCTTCTTTCCCTCTTCTCGGTGCTGCATACAGGGACACACCGTCTTACCTCCTCTCCCAGAGGTAGCACTCCGCAGGCCCTCCTACCTCTGCCTTCACTGCGTGGGTTCCTCCTGCGGGACTAAGCTCCCAAGTGGCACCCCGCTGCTCCGTTCACCTCAGCGCGCCCTCCAGTTGTTCTTCAGGCCCACAAACGCCGGCTTTCCCGCACGGTACTGCCGCTGTCTTCTCAGCATCTGCACTGTCCTTCGCGGTGCCGATCGCACCTTGTCTCAGCCTGCTCCTCTCTACGTCCTCTCTTTCACTTTGGGCCCGGCTTCTTCCGTCGCGGTGAAACTCCTCTGCTCACCGCCTGTCCCGGTCTACCGACCGGCGATCGCTCCTCTGCGTTCCCTACCGGGGGTCTCACTCCACTGCCTCCTTTCGTCTACGCCGCTCTGCTTGCACATTTAGGGGTTATTTCCCCCCTCAAATCGGCTACAACGCTATTTCCTCCGATGACATCACCGGAACCCTCATCTGTTATGTTCATCAGGTGGACAAAGGTGAGTCAGTTGATATTGTATATCTGGACTTTCAGAAAGCCTTTGACAAGGTCCCTCATCAGAGTCTTTTGGCAAAACTAAAGAGTGATGGCATAGGAGGCAGTGTACTATTGTGGATCAGGAACTGGTTAAAAGATAGAAAGCAGAGGGTAGGGTTAAATGGCCAATTTTCCCAATGGAGAAAGGTGAATAGTAGTGTACCCCAGGGATCTGTGCTGGGCCCGCTGCTTTTTGACATATTCATAAATGACCTGGAAAGTGGAATAACGAGTGAGGTTATCAAATTTGCAGATGACACAAAACTATTTAAAATTTTTAAAACCCAAGAGGATTGTGGAAAATTGCAAGAGGATCTTGATAAATTGGAAGACTGAGCATCAAAATGGCAGATGAAATTTAATGTGGGCACGTGCAAAGTTATGCACCTAGGGAAGAACAACCTAAATTATGGTTACACGATGCAAGGTTCCACATTAGGAACTACCACCCAGGAAAAAGATTTAGGCGTCATTATGGATAACATGTTAAAACCCTCGGCCCAGGGTGCAGCGGCAGCCAAGAGAGCAAATAGAATGCTAGGTATCATAAGGAAAGGAATGGAAAATAAAACAAATAATAAGCACTTTCACAGCAAATAGGTAGGATGCATAAGGCAATCAAAACAGAATATTTTTTTTCCTATTTTCCCCTCTGAAAAACCAGGTGCGTCTTATGGTGCGAAAAATACGGTAGTTTGTACCCAGGTATATCAGTGTCCCATTGGTTGTCCTCATTCCACCATGTCTCTGAGATACCAATCATATTTAACCTCTCATTTAGTTCTATATATTCTAACTCTCTCATCTTAATTTTTAGACTTCTAGCATTTGCATACAAGTATTTTAGAGACACACTATCGGTAGGCAGGGGTAATTTGGAATCTTTAAGCTCTGTCTGCTCCATACTCGAGAGCATTTGAGCTACTTTTGTCTTTATTGGAACTTCTCTGCTGATATGCCCCAACTTCATTCTTTTGGCAGTATCCTTCAAGGATGCATTTTTCTGAACCATGCGCTATTGGGGACTGTCGGCTCTCCCCTGTTATCTAGTTTAAAAATTGCTCTATCTCCTTTTTAAAGGTTAATGCCAGCAGCTTGGTTCCATCCCGGTTAAGGTGAAGCCCATCCCTTCGGAAGAGCCCTTCCTTTCCACAGAATGTTCCCCAGTTCCTAACAAATCCAAAACCCTTATCCTTGTACCATTGTCTCATCCACGCTTTGAGACTCCGGAGCTCTGCCTTCCTTTTGGGTCCTGTGCATGGAACGGGAAGCATTTCGGAGAACGCTACCCTGGAAGTTCTGGATTTCAACTTACTACCTAAAAGCCTAAATTTAGCCTCCAGAACTTCCCTGCCACATTTTCCTGTCATTGGTACCGACATGTACCAAGACAGCAGACGTCTCCCCAGCACTTTCTAAGACCTTGTCTAGGTGGCACGTGAGGTCTGCTACCTTTGCAGCAGGCAGGCAGGCATGTTACCAGGCGATCTCATGTCCACCAGCCACCCAGCTATCTATATGCCTAATTGAATCACCAACTATAATGGCTGTCCTAACCCTTCCCTCATTGGCACATGGCCCTGGAGAAACTTCCTTGGTGCGAGTGTTTTACATCACCTGGAGGGGACAGGTCTTAGCTACAGGATCACTTCCTGCCACACCAGAGTAATGCTCTATCACGTGACCTCTCTCCTCCCATGGCAACAGGGATGTTGCCAGACTGGAGGAGGGACTTCAGGACTATATCCCTGTAGGTCTCGTCTGTGTACCTCTGTCGTCTTTATGTCCTCCAAGTCTGCTACTCTAGCCTCCAGAGAGAGGACTGTTTCCCTGAGAGCAAAGAGCTCCTTGCACTTAGTGCACACAAGACCCCTCACCAACTGGGAGAAAATCATACATGTGACACTCAATGCAAAAAAACTGGAAAGCCCCCATCTCGCTGCTGGACTGCTGCCTGCATTTTAGTTTTAAGGTTGTGTTTAGATATTTGAGTTCTTTATTTAATAAGGGTTGCTGGGGATACTTATACTAATAAAACTATAGCTAATATGTTTAATGTACTTTGTTCACCTGAAGCTTAATTAATCTCAGGTCCTTAATGTATGCCTGAGGATAAGCTGCACCTGAGAGTGAATATGGCACCTCCTTTCCTTTAAGAGGTTTAAGTACCTATAAAGCTATGATTTTCCAAGAGGTGGATGGGTGTTGGGCAATGTTCCCTCTAATTTTCTGTAGGCTGTGTGCGCATAAAATATCAGCTGTGTGCAGCTTTTGAAGGAAGGTTAAATTTTTGTGCGCCACATAACGACACTCAGAGTTATATACTTTAAAATTTGACTACACGTCAGAATACAGTATGTACACCACATTGATTTTAATCAAATTAAATGAAAATAGACGATTACTAAATGAAGCGGGAAATTTCTAGTAATTACAATCATAACTTTTAAATTTTAAGACGTCTGTGTTGTTTTCTATCAGACTCCGAGCCGTAATTTTTGTGCGCTCTGTTGTAAAGTATGTGCGCTCGCTCGGCGAGGTGTGTGCGCGCGCACACGTGCACAGCTTAGAGGGAACAGTGGTGTTGGGGAGGGAGGAAAACAATACCTATGAAAAGCTGGCTGCTACAGAGTACCCTGTCCTGTGCTTTTAAGGTTATCTGTGACCAATTTCCAGGGGGAGTCCCACAGCCCTTGCTTGGATAGAAGAGGGAGTCTTGGTGTCTAAATTTAACCAGAAAGCTCTCTGCTGTGTGTTAAATTTAAACTGAAAGCTCTTTGCTGCTACTAGGCCCTGACTATTTAACAAATACACTGGGTTCACAGATTAAATCGGCTTTAAACTAAAGAATTCTTTTTTTTCCCCCAAGATTTAGAGAACTTCCCAGAAGTAAATAGTACTTACACTTGCAGATCTCTCTCCAGAAGTAGCTGTCCCCTTTTGTAGTCCTTCAAGACATCACCAGTTGAGCAAAACTAAAAGTAATAGTTGCAAAGGTTTAAAGATTTACATCAAGCATGGGCGTTGTTTAAAAATACTATCTTGGAAGCCCAGATCAGCTATATTCCACGCTTGGTTTAAAGGTGATGTCAGAGAAGCTGTTGTAGCCATTGGATAAAGCATTGTTCAGGAAATGGAAAAAGGAGTCAAATGACAAACTGGAAACAACATAAACACTGGCAAGTTAGATGCAAGGCACTGATAAGGCAGGCCATGGTTCTATTAGACAACTTTTTGGTGGTGGTGAGAATCGAGGAGGAATGTGTCACATTCTATATACCCTTTCGATGTCTAGGACATCTGCACCTTGCCCACTCACAATCTTAAATGACAGAGGTGTAAGGCAGGGGTCTCCAAATCCAGCCCTGGAGGGCCACAAACCAGTCAGGTTGGCAGGATATCTCTAATGCATATATATCTCATGCATAGTCATTAGGGATATCCCGAAAACCTGACTGGCCGGTGTGCCCCGTAGGACTGGGTTGGGAAACACTGTCTTAAAGCATAGATTTCAGGAATCATCAAGGTGATGGTTTAGAAACATGTCAGCAAAAAAAGACCACATGGCCTATCTAGTTTTCCCTTCCATATCAAATCCTATAGCCCCTTTTTTCCCCTTTAGAGATCTTCTGTGTTTGTCCCATGCTTTCTTGAATTCAAATACTGTATTCATCTCTACCTCCACTGGGAGACTGTTCCATGCATCTACCACTCTTTCTTGAGTCTATCCCCTTTCACCCTGTACGGACAGCATCCATACAGACTAAACATGCCGATGCATTCTGAGCAGAATGGACTAAACAAAACAGCTTACTTTCTAGGCAGCATATACTTAAAGTATGTGAGGAAATGACGACAAAAAATAGGTGTGCCAAAAAAAGGGTGCTTTTATAGGAAAATTTCAAGGTAATTTGCATGATCAGCAACCTAAAATCCATAAGATACATGCAAACATCTTCAGGAAGCAAAGTCTTCGTCGTTCAAAATCCCCTTCACTTCTGCTCCTATTGGTTGTTTTCTGAGGTCCTGCTCCTGGCTCTTCCTTTGAATACAGAACAAAAATATTTGTTAAGCAATTCCGCTTTATCCTCATCAGTTTCTACATATTCCTCCCCTTCCCCCCCCCTTGAGTCTGACAATATCACTTTTACACGCCCTCCTCTCGCTAACATACTGTATATATGAAAAAGTCTGTTCCTGATCGTCCCTCCAGTCTAGTCCCAGAATCTTTTGCCGACAGAGGGACCCGCTGAGGAGACTGCGCTTGAAGATCCACTATTGCAGGCTGTTCGAAAGACTCAGAGGGTCTTTCCAGTACATAGTGTTCAAGGAGATGATACAGGAAGAGTGGGATACCCCTGAATCTGCACTTAAAGGGTCTCGTGCAATGGTGCGTCTTTACCCGCTTCAAGATCAGGATAAGGAGTTGTTTAAGTCTCCTAGGGTAGATGCGGCAGTGTCGGCGGTTACCAAGAAGACCACAATTCCTGTTGAGGGCGGTGCAGCGCTCAAGGCTGCTCAGGACCGTAAGTTAGAGACTTTGTTGAAGCAAGTATTTGAGGTTAACGCGCTCTCGTTACAGGCTTCGATTTGTGGGGCCTGGGTGGCGCGGGCCTGCCTCTGCTGGGCGCAGAGGATGCAGGGGGAGTCCTTGGAAGAAATAGCCAAGGAGGCGTCTAGAGTCCGGAGTGGCTTATCTGGCCGACATTCATTATGACCTTATTAGAGGATTGTCCAAGAGTATGGCTTCCGCGGTTGCGGGGCGCAGATGTCTTTGGCTGCGCAATTGGGCAGCGGATGGTGCTTCCAAGACAAGGTTGAGTAAGCTCCCTGTTAGGGGAAAGCTGCTGTTTGGTGAGGATTTGGAGACATTGGTGAAAGATTTGGGAGACTCTAAAGGCGGTAGATTGCCGGAGGACAAGCCTAGGCAGGGTCGGTCCAATCCCGTGCCGCACAGTCAACAACGGGATTTTCGCTGTTTTTGTGCCCCGAGGTTTGGTCAGGCTCAGCGGGGGTGTTTTCCCAGTAGGAACCAGGGGTTTTGGGACCTCCCCCCTCTTCCTCGAACTTCAAGAAGTCACAATGAAGTCAGGGGGGCCCAGATAGGGGTGCTTCCCGTGGGGGGTCGGTTACGGGAGTTTTATCCTGCCTGGGCCCGAGTCACGTCGGATCAATGGGTGTTAGAAGTTATCCGAGACGGTTATGCGTTGGAATTTCAGAGGCCAGTAGCCGATTCTTTCGTGCAATCCCCTTGCAGAGCAAGAGAAAAGCGCAAGGCTGTGCGGGAGACCGTTTTGAGACTGCTCGCCCTCAAGGCCATAGTACCGGTTCCCCCCGACCAGTGCGGGTGTGGTCGATACTCCATTTATTTTGTGGTTCCCAAAAAAGAAGGGACCTTTCGGCCAATTTTAGATCTAAAGAAGGTAAATCGTTGCCTGAGGGTGTCCCATTTTCGAATGGAGATCCTTAGGTCCGTCATAGTAGCGGTGAGAAGGGGCAAATTTCTCACGTCTCTGGACCTCTCGGAGGCATATCTTCACATTCCGGTTTGGCAGGAGCATCAAACGTTTCTCAGGTTCGCAGTGCCTATGGGACACTTCCAGTTTCAGGCGCTTCCTTTTGGCCTAGCCACGGCGCCACGTACGTTCACCAAGGTGATTGTGGTGGTGGCAGCGGCCTTGCGAAAGGAGGGGATATTGGTTCACCCTTATCTGGACGACTGGTTGATCAGAGCGAAGACCCGAGAGGAGAGTGTGGCGGCTTCAGCCAAAGTGGTGTCCTTTTTGCAGAGTCTAGGTTGGGTAATCAACATGGCGAAGAGCAAGCTGGAGCCGTCCCAGAGTCTGGAATACCTGGGAGCTCTCTTTGATACAAAGCTGGGACGAGTCTTCCTACCGTGGCAGCGGGTGCTGGGGCTCAGATCCTTGGTCAGAGGTTTTCTCCACAACCGGAGTCCCATGGTCTGGGACTATCTTCAGGTATTGGGGACCATGGCAGCGACCTTAGAGTTAGTCCCGTGGACACGGGCGCACATGCGGTTGTTGCAGAGGGCCTTGTTGAGGAGGTGGTCACATCAGAAGGATCAGCTGTCTCAGAGGTTGCCTTGCCCGCTGCAAACGTACAAAGCGCTCCAGTGGTGGCTGAGGCCTGGGTGTCTGGAAAAAGGGATGCTCTTGGAATCGCCGGAGTGGATATCTCTGACGATGGATGCCAGTCTTCTAGGCCGGGGAGCTTACTTCCAAGGTCAGTTTGCGCAGGGACAATGGTCGGAGCTGTTAAGTCTGTTAAGTGCCGTCGAGTCGGAGTCGACTCATGGCGACCCTCTGGATAGCTATCCTAAATTGTGTTCGGTCTTCAGTCAGGCGGCTCATTGTTGACAGACTGGTACCCGTAGCTGCTGTTGTATCGATCCATCTCATTGCTGGCCTTCCTCTTTTGTGTTGACCTTCTATCTTGCCAAGCATGATGTCTTTCTTTCTCTAATGATTTCTCTCTTTGCATGATGTGTCCACAGTATGAAAGTCGAAGTCTTGTCATCTGAGCTTTTAAAGAAAGCTTAGGTTTGATCTCCTCTAGTACCGACTGGTTTGTTCTTCGGGCAGTCCATGGTATACACAGTATTCGCCGCCAGCACCATAATTCAAAGGCATCAATTTTTCTTCCTGTCTGTCTTTTTCACTGTCCAGCTTTCACATCCATATGATGTTATTGAAAATACCATGGCTTGAACAAGTCAAATCTTTGTATGGACATCTCTGCTCTTGAGAATCTTATCTAGGTCTTTCATAGCCATTCTGCCAAGAGCAATGCATCATCTGATTTCTTGACTGCTTGTTGCTTCTTTATTGATAGTTGATCCAAGTAGGTTAAAATTGTTCACGATTTCAATTTCTTCTCCTTCAACGATGAACCTGTTGATTATGCCAGTTGTCATGATCTTTGTCGTCTTTACATTAAGGTGCAGACCCATTTTGAGACTATGTTCTTTGATTGTGAGAAGCAAATGTTTCAGATAATCTTCACTTTCAGCCAGTAATGTGGTATCATCAGCATAGCGAAGGTTGTTGATGAATCTTCCACCAATCTTCACACCTCTGTTGTCTTCATACAATCCTTCTTCTCTGATTTGTTCTGCATAAAAATTAAACAGGCAGGGGGAAAGTATGCAGCCTTGTCTTACACCTTTGCTTATTTTAAACCATTCTGTTTCTCCTTGTTCCATTCTAACTGTTGCTTCTTGATCAATGTACAGATTGTGCAAGAGAACGATCAGGTGTTCTGGTATACCCATGCTTCTTAACATGTCCCAGAGTTTCTCATGGTTTACACAGTCAAAAGCCTTGCTATAGTCAATAAAGCACAAATAGATATCCTTTTGGTATTCTTTAGTCTTTTCAAGGATCCGTCTCACATCCGCAATGATGTCTCTCGTTCCTCGCCCTTTCCTGAACCCTGCTTGCACTTCAGGTAGTTCTTGTTCCAGGTATGGTTGTAGTCTCTCTTGAATAATCTTCAGTAGAATCTTGCTGGCATGTGGAATCAGAGTGATTTGTGCGATAATTTCCACAGTCAGTTGGATCACCTTTCTTTAGTATTGGTATAAACGCAGATCTTTTCCAGTCAGTTGGCCATGATGTTGTCTTCCATATTTCTTGGCAGAGCCTTGTAAGTACGGTAACAGCTGCATCAGATTGCTGTGCTTTGTTCTTTGATAAGGCTTTCAATGCTGCTTCATCACCAATGGTTCCCGATCATAAGGTACAGGTTGAAACGGTTGTTGCTCCACTTGATCTTTATCATATAAAAGCTCTGTATATTCCTTCCACCTTTTCTTGATCTTCTCAGCATCATTCAACATAGAACCTTGAGCATCTTGTAACATTCCAATTCGAGGCTGGAACTTTTTCTTTAACTCTCGTAGCTTTAGGAAAGCCGATCTTGTTCTTCCTCTAATAGTTTCTGCTTCTATTTCCTTGCATGTGTCGTTGTAGTACTTTTTCTTGTCCTGTCTTGCTGCATGTTGGAAATATCTGAGTTCTGTGATTTGTCTGTCTTTCTCCTCTGGCTTTAGCTTCTCTGCGTTTCTGGGCAATTTTCAGAGTTTCTTCCATCGTCCATTTTGGCCGTTTTTGCTTTTTCACCTTTTGTAGAGATTTCTTGCTTTCTTCCAACACAACCTTCTTGATGTCATTCCATGAAAAAGTCTAGTCTTCCATTTTATTGCTTTGGCTATCTTTCCTTTTTGTATCTTTGCTTTCTTGATTACTTTCCTAGCTTCTGAGTTTTTCCAAATATTAATGCTTGTCTTCCTCTCTGTGATCTCTTGTATTTTATGAAGGCCATCCTCGTTTTCTTCACGTTTTCAGCTATTTCTTTTGAGAGCCATAGTGGCCTCATTTTCATTTTACATTTATTTACCTGTCTTAACAAAAAGGTTTGTTGCCATTAACATATCCCCTTTCAGTTTTGCCCTTTGCTCTTCTACATCCCCCAGGTGTTCCCATCCTGCTAATGACTTCTTGAGATATTACCCCATCTTGGCAAAGTTAGTTTTACTAAAGTCTAAGACCCTTGGCTTTTGAATGGACTTTATTGGCCCTAGTTCTAATACTGATCCACACCATCTGGTGATCACTGGACACAAGATGATCTCCCACTATAACATCAGCAACACTTTTCCATTGGTAAGCACCAAGTCTAGTATGTTCCCTTAGCAGTAGGTTCTGTTACCAGTTGCCGGAATAATTCTCCCTGTAGAGAATCCAGGATCTCCTCACTTCTAGATTATACTGCAGCAGGGATGTGCCAATCAACGTCCGGCATATTGAAATCGCTTCTCGATAGCACTTCTCCTTTCATGACAGTACTGCGTATGTCTTTTATTAAATCTCTGTCCACTTCTCTCTATGAAGGAGATCTGCATATTACACCAATGCAAATGGATTTTTCGTTCCCTCTTTCTAGTTTAGCCCGCAGTGCCTCCTTGCTCCCTTTTAAGCCCTGCAGTTCAGTAGCTTTAATATTTTTACATATAGTACCATTCCTCCTCCCCTTCTTCCTACCCTGTCCTTGCTGAATAAATTATAGCCTGCTATTATTACATCAGTCATGGTTGTCTGTGAACTGTCTCTCCGTAACCGCCACTAAATCCAAGTCAGCCTTTTCCACCAGCAAAGGTTTGCAGGTCTAAGAAGGCCAGCAATCCCACTTGATGAATGTGCAGGAGGCCTTTTGGATAGAGTTGGAATTTGTCTTTCCAGAGAATAATGGCAGGGTAGCACCTTTGTCTTCATTTCACCCCTGCTGTAAGCACCTTAGTATGGATGTGCAGGCTAGGAGTGGTTGCGCTTTGGATGCAGGGGCCATGAGGGCTGTCAGGGTAGAGCTTTGATACATCATACTTGTCTGGCCAGATCTGACATGGATGAGGTGAAAGTTAGACTTACCTATTCCATTCCTTTCCTTTGGTCCTGCCAGACCAGTCTAGAACTTGACTGGGGACACTGTGGTAATCAAAAAGCTCTGAGAAATTCTTAAACCTACCAACAAGAACAGTGTTCATCGTCCTGCATTTCTGGGGTAGTGCACCTCTTCCAGCATCTCGGAGACTGAGCATGTCATCTTTTTGATGACAGCATCGGAGTGCTTATACCGCTGGCACCTCCCATCAGCTCCAGTAAGCTCAGTCTCCAAGCAGCTGGAGGAGGTGGTGAGCGAGGGTGCTGTCTCACTGAAGGAACAACTAAGTTTTTTTTAGATTAGTTTAGATTTTGGTTCAATTTTTAATTTCTTCCATCCTTGGATTCCTTGCTTTCTGAGCTAGCCTAGCAGTGTCTCTAGTTTTTAAATCAAGGGATACAAAGTCCTGAAAAGGATCAGGAGGAACCCTCCTCTCCCCTCCCCCCCACCCCCCCACCCAGGACCCTTCCGAGGGGGCGTGGGGTAGCACGGAACTACCTGGGTCTTCAGCGGCTCTTGAACCTGTGAACGGGTGAGGAGTCTGCGGCCGGAGTGAGAACCTTCAGTTTCCCTGCCCTGGCTCTGCTGAAGCCGGAGGGGGGAGGTGGTCGGAGGTCCCCAATTATTCCCAGAGCTTCCATTGAATGGTTTGGGAAGGTGAGAGCAGAGGACTCGGGTACAGGGGCTCCCGTCAACTGGCAGATTTAGCGGAGAGCGGTGGAGGGCCTGCAGACATGCTCACCGAGGGGCGAGGAGCACGGCAGGCTGCCACATGGTTTTCTGAGCGGTGGCCTCCAGTGTGGGGAAAAAGCATGCCATCTTCTCCCGCGCTGGTAGAGCCTCTCTTTAGGCTTCCCCTTCTTCAATTTTCCTGTGCGCTGTTTTTCTTTCTGCGGCACTGCAAAGGGCCGGTCTTCAGCGTTCAGTTTTAGAAAAAAAAAATGAAGATAAGGAACTGAAGGCAAGCTCTTCCTTGTAGCCTGGCAGGTCTCATGGCTGGCAATGGAATCTTTCCTTCACCCTTTTTTTGTTGCCCTTGCTAAAAAAAAAATCCCCAAAACGTCCTTGCTCTTTTTTTAAGGGGATGAGCACAGGAGGCATTATGCCAGCCAGGACCCAATGCCTCATGTGCGGAACCTGGTATGGCACTGTCTCCGAGGCAGGCGTCTGCCACAGATGTGCTGTTAAGGCCTCCTCGGTGGAATGGGACTTACAGGCAGGAGGGAGTCTGGAGCAGAGACACCCCCCCCCGCCCGGTGCAGGAATCTCTGCTCATAACAGAGGCGGAGGTTGGGGGAGGGAATGTGGAGGCTACGTGGTTGGAGCCAACGTATTGCCCCCCCCTCCCCCCCCCTAGATCCTCCACGTCCCAGGACATGGGGTTTGGAGAGGCCCTGGTAGGGTTTTTGCCTGAATTTGTCCTACTACTTCATAAGGCCTTCTGCCTGTGCCACAAGGCATGGGGGCTTCAGTGCCAGTGCAGGAACTAGGTGCCAAGAGGGCTGTGCCAAAAGATTCCAGACCGGCCTCAGGTCCCACCAAGAGGATGAGACTTGGAGGATTGGAAGGACCAACCTCCTCTGTCAGAGGGCCCAGATGGGCTGGGCCTGGATGTGGAATTTGACACAGATGACGAGGAGCTCGAGGGAGGAAAGATTCCAGAGCCAGGAGGAACAGGCCCGGATGGTTCAGGTGTACTACTACTAGTACTACTACACACTTATAAAGCACCACGCATGCAGTGCTGCACAGCTAACCTACAAGAAGTAGCCAACATACAAGAGACAGTCCCTGCCCATCAGAGTCATGCTCATCGGAGCTTACAATCTAGATAAGAACAGTACAGAGCATTAGTCAGTTCTGCGCAAGGTATGGTGTGGTACAGTTTGGTCTATAGTTTGGTCATAAGCGTTGACGGGGGTTAGGGTAAGATGAGGATGGAGTCAGGATCTGAATGCAACGGTGAAGAGGTGGGTCTTCAACCTGGATCATGAAGAGGGTCAGGGAGGATGCCTGGCGCACAGACGCAGGTAGGCTGTTCCAGGCATAAGGTGCAGCAAGGTGAAAGGAGCGCAGTCGGGAGTTCGCTGTGCGGGTGAAAGGCATTGATAGAAGTAATTTGTTAGCGAAGCGCAAGTTTTGAGAGGGGATGTAGGGAGAGATGAGAGATAAGAGGTATTCAGGGGCCTTGGAGTGAATGCATTTACAGGTCAGTAGGAGAAGCTTGAATTGGATGCGTAATTGGACAGGGAGCCAGTGAAGCGACTTGAGAAGAGGAGTAATGTGGGCATGGCGAGGCTGACCGAAGATTAGTCTAGCAGCTTGATTTTTTTATAGATTGAAAGGGAAGGAGGTGGCTCACAGGGAGACCAGCGAGAAGTAGGTTGCAGTAATCGAGGCGAGAGGAGAACAAGGAGCGGATAAGCATTTCGGTAGCGCGTTCAGAGAGGAAGGGGCGGAATTTGCTGAAGTTGTAGAGAAAGAAGCGGCAGGTCTTAGCTACAAGCTGGATATGAGCGGAGAAGGAGAGAGAGGTGTCAGAGAACCCCTAGATTGCGGGCAGAGGGAACAGGAAGGATAGTAGATCCATCCACATGGACTGAGAGAGGGGGAAGTGGTGGGGAGGAGTTGGGTTGAAAGACAAGGAGTTCAGTCTTGGCCATGTTCATTTTCAATCGGCGATGAGACATCCAGGCAGCGATGTCCGAAAGACAGACAGAGATCTTGGATTGGGTTGCCGGAGAAATATTAGGTATAGAGAGGTAGATTTGGGAGTCATCGGCATAAAGATGGTACTGAAAGCCATGGGAGGAGATAAGCATGCCAAGGCCTTGGGTATAGAGAGAGAAGAGGAGGGGGCCCAAGTCAGATCCCTGGGGTACACCTACATGGAGCGGGGTAGGGGAGGAGGAGAAGCTACCAGAGCATACACTGAATGAGCGATGGGAGAGGTAGGAGGAGAACCAGGACAGTATGGAGTCCTTGAAGCCAAGCGAGGAGAGGGTGATGAGAAGGTTGTGGTCAAAGGTGTCAAAGGCAGCAGAAAGGTCAAGAAGGATGAGGATTAGAATAGAGGCCCTTAGATTTAGCCAGGAACAGGTCGTTGGTGGCTTTTGTGAGTGCCGTTTCAGTGGAGTGTAGGGGACGGAAGCTGGATTGTAGTGGGTCCAGGAGGGCCTGAGAGGTGAGGGAAGTCGAGGCAGTGACGGTGGACTGCTCGTTCTAGTAGTTTGGATATGGAGGGAAGGAGGGAGATGGGTCGATAGTTAGAAGGGAGTGTGGGGTCAAATGAGGGTTTCTTGAGGAGGGTGTGACAACGGCATGTTTGAAGTCAACGGGAACAGTTGCAGTGGAGATTGAAAGGTTGAGGATATGAGTGATTGAGGGGACAATGGTGAGGGAGATAGAACGTAGGAGATGGGTGGGGATAGGGTCTGTTGAACAGGTGGTGGGTTTGGAGGAGGAAAGAAGGAGTGTGGTTTCTTCAGAGATCAGAGGGAAGGAGGAGAGGGTGGCAGGGGGAGTATGGATGGGGGAGGAGAATTGGGGAGGTAGATGAGGGGGTAGGCAATTGGAGGGTAATTTTGTGAATTTTGTTGTGGAAGTAGTCGGCTAGGGTTTGGGCCGAAAGGGAAGGCAGGATCGGGGGCGGGGGGACCTTGAGGAGTGAATTGAGGGTATTAAAGAGACGGCGAGGATCAGAGGCAAGGGAGTTGGTCAGATGGATGTAGTAATCTTGGTTGGCAAGTGCTAAGGCTGACTGGAAGGAGCCAAGCATGACTTTGAAGTGTAGAAGGTCTTCCGGGGAGTGGGATTTGGACCAAGCTTGTTTGGCAGAACGGGCGCAGATGCGTAGGTAACAGATTGTGGGTGAAAGCCAGGGTTGGGGAATAGATTGTTTGACGGGGCGTGGGGTGGGAGGGGCAAAAGTGTCAAGGGCTGAGGATAGTGTAGCACTGTATGAAGATGATTGCCTCGTCGACGGACTTGGAGGATAAAATGGAGGAGAGAGATGGAGAAATGGTGGAGGAGAGAGTAAGGGGATCAATATTATGATGGTTTCTAAATAGGTCGGAGGAGAAAGGATGAGGTTGGGACGGTGGAAGCTGAAGAGTAAATGTTAAGAGGTGATGGTCAGATGAGGGAAGGATTGATTTGCAGAAGTTTTGAGGGAGAGGAATTGGAGAAGAGTATTAGGTCAAGGCAGTGGCCGTATAGATGTGTAGGGGCAGTGGAGCAAAGTTGGAGGTCGAACGAGGAGGTAAGAGCGAGGAACTTTGAGGCATGGAGGTCGGAGGGATTGTTGATGTGAATGTTGAAATCGCCAAGAATAAGAGTGAGGGAGGAGAGATCCATAAAGGCAGAAAGCCTGGAGTCAGTCAGTGAGGAAGGTTGATTTGGATTTGTCGGGTGGGTGATAATTAACAGCTACTCGGAGGGGAAGTGGTGTGAGGAGGCGAATGGAGTGGACTTCAAAGGAGAGGGGGCAGTATGATTGGGGTGGTAGGTGGGATTGTAATTGGCAGGAGGAAGGGAGTAGGAGGCCAATGCTACCACCGCAACCAGTAGATCGTGGTGTATGGGAGAACTGGTAGCCCCCATAGCACAGAGAGGCAATGGATGCGGTGTCGTCTGGGGGGAGCCAGGTCTCGGTCAAGGCAAGAAGGTGTAGGGCATTAGAGATAAAGATTGTGAATAAAAAGGGGTTTTTTTTAATGACTGAGCATGCGTTCCATAGGGCGCATGAAAACAGGAGAGTGGATGGGGGGGGGGAGGAGAGGGATATGGATAAGGCTGAATGTTACGTGTGGATTTCTTATCAGAGTAGCGTTGGGTCTTTTTCTAGGGTAATACCAAGATTTAGAGGGAGCAGGGTGTGGGTGGGTATATCTGGGGGGGTGTGCTCTCCAAGAGGGACATGAGGGAGAGGGAAATGATGGGTAAATTGATGGAATCGGGTAGGTTATGTGAGGGATTATTTTTGGGGGTAGGATTGGAGTTGATATCAATGGATGAGTGATTTGTGGGATGGATGAGGGAGGGCGGAAGGAGGGAGGAGCGGGATGTGGATGAGATTAGATAGGGTACGTGAGGAACCTTTTTTAGTGTGAGAGAACGGGGGGGGGGGGGGGGGAGCAGGGTTGGGGTTGATATTGCCTGATAGGAGAAGGAGAATGAGTATTAGAGAGCGAGGTAAAGTGGAGAGAGTACGGCAGAAGTGAGGGTGGGATTGCCTTAAAGAGAGGGGGGCTGGTGGATGGTGTGATGGCGGGGGATGGTGTGAAGAAGCTCAAGAGCAGATGCTAGGCTAGGGGGCAGAATGGAGGGAGAAGTAAGGAAAGTAGGGGGAGGGAAGGGGAAAGAGGAGGGAGGGCGTTGGTAGGGGAGGCAGTTGGGGAGGATGAGGAAGCGAAGGACAATGAGATGTGGGGCCATGGTAGTGAGTAGCAAGGTCTGAGCAAGCAATGGGTAGCAAGTACTAGGCAAACAATGGGTTGCAAGTAATAGAGTAGAGGAGTGGCCTAGTGGTTGGGGCAAGGTACTTCAGGCCGGAAGGTCGGGGGTTCAAATCCCACTAGAGGACAGCAACCTTGGGCCAGAAGGACTGGGGTTTCTAGTCCCACAGGTGCTCCTTGTGGTCTTGGGCAAGCCACTTAACCCTCAGTAGCCCATGTTCCCTGTAAAATAGTTATCTCCAAGTTATTATGCCCTGTTCAATGTAATTTCAGTTTGTTCAATGTAAACCGCACTGATGCAGAATAGCGCGGTATATAAGAGAATATAAATAAATAAATAGGCAAATAAGCAGGCAGTGGGTAGCAGTTCTATGCAAGCAATGGGTAAGCAATGGATAACAGTTCTGTGCAACAATGGATAACGGTTCTATGCAAACAGTGGGTAGCAAGCAATGGATAACAGTTCTATGCAAACAATGGGTAACAACACTATGCAAACAATGGGTAGCATTACTGTGCAGGCAGTGGCTAGCAATGGATAACTGTTCTATGCAAGCAATGGGTAGCATTTCTATGCAACAATGGGTGGCACTACAGTGCAAGCAATGGATAACAGTTCTATGCAACAATGGGTAGCAGTTCTATGCCCAGCAATGGGAGCAATACTAAGCAAGCAGTGGGTAGTAGATCAGTGCCAAAAATGGGTAGCAGTACAGTGCAGGCAGTGGGTAGCAAGTTCTAGGCGGGTAATGGGAGGAAGATCAATGCCAGCGGTGGGAAGCAAGACAAGGGAGAGTTACTTGAAAATACTTTAAAGTACCGGGGTGGAGCTCGTGAGATGGTCTGGTCAGGAGGAGCGATCGAGCCTGCTCGACCCGGACAGCTACGGAGCACCGGAGTGCTTAAGGGCCATGCCAAAGGGCCTTCTGGCGATGGCCTTAGGTGTGGGCCCGCCAGATGCGGGCGCACCTTGGAGTGCTGAAGACTTTAAACTGTGAGCTGGTAGTAGAGTCTCTTTAAAGGCCCTGATTATGCCCACAGGGGTCCTGGCCGAGGAGGATGTGTTGGAAAACCCGCTGCTTCAGGCAGTATGGAAGACATGGAAGGTCTTCCCCGTCCATAGAGTGGTTAAGCAGATGATCCAGGTTGAGTGGAGCCTGCAGGAAGCGGGTTTGCGTGGGGTGCAGACCATGGCGTGCCTGTACCCTCTACTGGAGCAGGAAAAGGAATTGCTCCGATCTCTAAAGGTGGATGCCGCAGTGCCAGCGGTAACAAAGAAAACAACTATTCTGGTCGAATGCAGTGCTCAAGGACCCCCAGGACAGAAAGTTGGATATGATCTTAAAACAGGCCTTTGATATCAACACCCTCGCACTGCAGGCTTTGGTGGGGCCTGAGCAGCCAGAGCTTGCCTCCATTGTTCTCAACGGATCCATCAGCCGGAAGACCCGGAGTTAGAATCGGAAGTGGAGGCAGCAAAATTAGAATCGGGGGTGGCCTACCTGGTGGACACCCACTACGATCTGATCTGGAGCCTGTCTAAGAGTATGGCATCCCTGATGGCGGCATGCCGCTACCTGTGACTACGAAATTGGTCGGTGGACAGTTCCTCTAATTCCTGGCTCAGCAAGCTGCTCTTTGGAGATGAGCTAGACAAGTTGGTGAAGGATTTGGGGAAGTCCAAGGGGGGGGGGGGGGGACGGCTTCTCAAAGATAAACGGAGTCCGGGCCGCAATGCACCTTCTATGTAGACCCAGTCCAGGGAATTCAGGAGGTTTCGGATGACCCACTTTACTCCCTACCAGAGGGGACGTTTCCCCTTGAGAGGGCTGGTGTTTTGTGGAGCGGGGAGGGGACTTAGAGCATCCTTGCCCCCAGGACCTAAGAGCACAATGAAGCGAGGAGGACCCAGACAGAGGTGCAGCCTGTGGGAGGTAGTCTGTGGGAGTTCTACTCCGCCTGGGCCCGAATCACCTCGGACAAATGGGTCCTGCAGGTCATCCGAGAGGGCTATGCCCTCGAGATGGCACAGCCAGTACGCCTGTCTTTTGTTCAGACCCCTGCAAAACCCGAGGCAAGGCCACAGCAGTAGGGGACACCTTGATGTGGCTCCTCCAGTTAGGGGCGGTGGTGCCCGTCCCCGAGGACCAATGTGGAAGTGGTCGGTACTCCATTTACTTCGTGATATCAAAAGGACGGTGCCTTCTGTCCATTTCTCAACCTCAAGCATGTGAATCGATTGTGGGTTCCACACTTTCACATGGAGGCATTGAGGTCCATGATGGTGGTGGTATGAAGCAGAGAGTACCTAACGTCACTAGATCTCATGGAGGCATACCTGCACATTCCCATCCGGCCAGAACATCAACAGTTCCTCCAGTTTGCGTTGCTGGCGGGCCACTTCCAGTTTCGGGCCTTGTCATTCAGTCTGGTGATGGCTCCTCATACCTTCACCGAGGTTATGGTGGTGGTGGTGCCCCGCAAAGAGGGAGTGCTGGTACACCCGTACCTCAACGACTGGTTGATTCGAGTAACTGAGAGTGGTGGAATTCTTGCAGGGTCTCGGTTGGGTGATCAACCTGGCCAAGAGCTGTCTGGTGCCGTCCCAGGAGATCAAGTACCTGGGAGCATTCTTTGACACTTGCATGGGGAAGGTCTTCCTGCCAGAACAACGAGCGCTGTGACTGCGGACATTGGTGCGCAGCTCTTGGGCATGGCAGACACGTCAGCTTGGCATTATCTGCAGGTCCTTGGGACCATGGCAACGACCCTTGAGTTGGTTCCACAGGCAAGGGCCCATATGGGACAGTTGCAGAGGGCGCTGCTCCTCCGCTGGTCTCACCAGAAACATCTTCTATCAAAATGACTCCCATGCCCACCAGCAACCAGGAGAGCTCTCAAGTGGTGGCTGTGTCTGGTGAACCTGGTGGAAGGCATGTCCCTTGAGCCTCCGCATTGGATCCCACTAACGACAGATGCAGGCCTGTCCAGCTGGGGGCCCACTGCGAGGGACACTTTGCCCAGAGTCGCTGGAGTCTGGAGGAAGCCCTTTTGGTCCATCAATAGGTTGGAAACGAGGGCGGTGGCACAGGGGCTCCAGAGCTTCAAGCTGTGGTTACAGGGAAAAGTGATCCGGGTCTTCTCAGACAATGCAACCACAGTGGCCTATATCAACTGCCAGGGAGGCACAGGAAGTGCCTCCTTGGAGGAGGCAGTGGAAGGTCTCCTAGCAGAAAGCCATCTCCAAGCGTTGACAACAGAACGCGGATTATCTAAGCCGGGTGCAGGTGGACCCTGGTGAGAGGGTGCTCTGCCAGGAGGTGTTCTCTCAACTGGAAGCCAGATGGAGCTCTTCCGATCATGGATCTCATGACAACGTGGGCATCTGCCAAATCCAGCCACTTCTTCAGCAAGGAGGCAAGAGAGGATATCGGAGAGCCTGGATACCCAAGTGCAAAGATGGCCCTTGAAGGGGCTACTTTTGTGTTTCCCCTGTGGGTGCTCATAGGCAGGGTGGTTCAGAGGATCGAGGTGCACCAGGGGTTGGTCATTTTGATTGCCCAGGACTGGCCAGTGACCCCATGGTAAGCTGACTTGGAATGGCTCCTGGCAGACCGGCTGTAGCGTCTTCCGACAAGAGGCTCTGTTAACCCAGGGACTGGTCCAGATGCCTCAGGTGGATCGATTCTTCCTTATGGCATGGCTCTTGAAAGGGCGAGGTTCAGAAAAAGAGGTTACTGAAGCTTGGTAATCTTCACTCTGCTCAAGGCTCTGAAGAGGTCAACTTGTCTTTCGTATGTCTGGGTGAGGCATATCTTTGAGGGCTGGTTCAAAGATTGGCAATGCTGGCCTTCCTCTACTTCCATCCCGAACATATTGGCCTTCTTGCAGGCGGGTCTCGAAGGGATTAGCCACCAGTTCCCTGTGGGTTCAGCTGGCAGTGATCTCCTGCTATCAAGGAAGGGTCCAAGGAGTATCTTTGGGGACTCACCCGGACATGGTATGATTCCTGAGGGTGGTGGGATGCCTCCGACTGCCACAGAGATCGGTGGTGCCGCCCTCGGATCTGAATTTGGTGCTGATGGCTCTTACGGGGGAGCCCTTTGTTTTTGGCCCAGTCTTCGCTGAAGGATTTAACCCTTAAAACAGTGTAAATGTGGCAGTTTGCTCGGTGTGGAGAATTTCGGAGCTTCAAGCCTGTCTTGTCAGGAACCCTTTCTCTCCTTCTCAAAGGAGAAGATGGTCCTTTGGCCGGTGCCTGCCTTCCTTCCCAAGGTAGTCTCAGCCTTTCATGTGAACCAGTTTATCTCCCTTCCGGCGCTAGCGAGTGCATGGGAGGAGGCTACAGACGCGTACCTGCATCTCTTGGATGTCCGGAGAGTTCTGCGGCAGTATGTGAAGAAGGATGGCTATGTTCCGCAGATAGAATCGACTGTTTGTATTGTTTGGTGGACAACACAAGAGCAGGTGACGGCCAAGGCCTTCATCTCCAGGTGGATCAGAGAGGCAGTTGCCTCAGTGTACCTGTTTAAAGGGCAGGTCAGTGCCTGCAGGATTGTGAGCACATTCCACACGGGCCCAGGCGGCCTCGTGGACAGAGTTCAGCCTAGTTCTGCCAGTGGAGATTTGTAGGACAGCTTTGTGGTCCCTTCTGTACACCTTTTGCGAAGCATTATCGCCTGGATATCTAGGCTGAGGGGAATGCCTGTTTTGGCAGGACAGTCCTTTGGGCCGGAATCGCGGGTTCCTCCCATTGATCGAGCTGTTCCATTACATCCCAGAAGTGCAGGACTGGACTGGAGGTACAATAAGGAAAGAATAATTAGACCTTACCTGCTAATTGTTGTTCCTGGAGAGACTCCAGTCCAGTCCTGGATTCCACCCGGAGTGGTGCTGTAGGAATTATCTTTACGCGACCCCCCCCCCCAGCCTTGGCAAGGTATCTGGAAGGGGCAATAGGGGTCAGGGGCATCAAGGAGATGCTGCACTGGTGATGGTGGTGCGGGTAGACCGGGAGCTGCCTGGTTCTTTCTCTGGGTGCGGCATCTCGGACCCAGCAGGTCACAGGTAGGCAGCCGCCTCTTTTGAGAGACTCTGGGAATTTGTTTCTGGGGGGGTGGGGGGGGGGGGGGGCGCGCGTATTTTGGTTTCTTTTCGGTTTCAGACCAGTTACAGATTTTTTGCAGTTTTAGTTATGAAATAGTTGAATGGAACTACTTATTTTGTTGCTCCTGTGAGTCTGTTTTGTCATTAGATTACTGGAGCTGGTGGGAGGTGCTCCAATGTCATCAAAAAGATGACATGCTCAGTCTCCAAGCTACTGGAAGAGGTGCACTACCCCAGAAGTGCAGGACTGGACTGAAGTCTCACCAGGAACAATAATTAACAGAGTCTAATTACTCTTTGCCCACTCTGAAGACAGCTGGCATAGCCTTGCTTATGACTTAACGTTTTTGGTTAAAAAAACATAATTGACTGCAGTTGTCATAGCTTTGGTTTAGAATGCGTAGTAGCTCAAGGCAGCATCAGACCGCTATCAGAAGTGTATGAGGTGTGTTTTCCCTCTCCTGTTTCATCTGGACTGATCTAGCAGTGTTAAAGAAAAGGAAATTTTATTGGGTAAGTGTGTGGTGTGGTGGGTGTCTGTAGGTGGTGGTGGTTGTTTGTTTAACTTAAATAAAATTGATACATTTTTTTTTTACTTTGTTTTCAATTGTTAGCATAGCTCTCAAATATAGAAGTAAACCTAGCGATTAGAGCAAGATGCCTGAGAGCTCAAGAATATCATATGAAAATAAAGCCAGGGTATGATAGATCCAAACAATAAAGCAAAAATAAGCCTCAATTTTTTTATTTATTGGAAATGTCTGGAAATGCATACGCTCCTCTTGAAACAAATTCCTTTTTAATCAAATATAAAGACACTAAACGGCGTCAAAGCGTGAGACACCACAAAGTGAACCACAGAAAGATAATTTGTAAACACTTAGCTTGTAGGAAGCCCCCTAGGCTTGCTTCAGAAGGTTCATCAAAGCCAAAATGGGAGGTCAGTAGCAGCACCTATAGTAACAGCGACACAGACTGTGTTTCGAGTGTTGTTTGATCAATTTTTGTGAAATTCCACAGTAGGTGATCTTTTTTTTTTTTTTGTCCCCTTTTGCATGTGTTATATCATTTTAGATCATTTTGGTCTTCTGATTCTGATATCATGTTTTGACGTCTTTATAAGAGCGCTTTGATCTGCCTCTATTCATTGACATTGTTTTTCCGGCACCGAGTGGAGCTTAGATTTGGCCTGAGGCAGAGCCCTTGAGATATTTATCTGGCTCGAAACAGTCTGTGTCGCTGTTGCTGCCATTGGCCTCCCATTTTGGCTTTGCTTTGAACCTTCTGAGAGTCACAAATAAACCATCATATACTGAAACCCAAGAGTTATTTAATTCTTGTCGAAGCCCACCGAGGGAGGGTTAGAACAAATGACCTAACCCCTTCTGAAGCAATCACAGGGGGCTTCCTACAAGCTAAGTGTTTACAAATTATCTTTTTGTGGTTCACTTTATGGTGTCTCATGCTTTGGCGCTGTTTAGCGCCTTTATATTAGATTAAATAGGAATCTGTTTCAAGAGGAGCATATGCTTTTCTAGACAACATTTCCAACAAATAAATTGAGGCTTATTTTTGCCTTTTTGTTTGGCTCCATCATACCCTGGCTTTGTTTTTATGAATATCTGGATAGGTTTCTGGTGTTTTGTGTTTCATTCTGAGAACTCAAGAAGCCAGGATTCAAATCTAACTTCTCCCACTGATGCTCCTTGTGACCTCTATCAAATCATTTCATCTTCCATTGCCTTAGTTGCAAACGTGTGTGTGTGTGTGGGGGGGGTAATTTTATTAGAGTGCCTTAAAAAAAATTCACATGATGTCTATTTTAATGCGTGTGCAACTGTGTGCCCCTTTTCTAAGCAGGTGGGCACATATCTTTTTTAAAATTTATATGCAGCTCTGCCCAAACACCATCTCTGGAATGCCTAAGTATGGACTGTATAAAAGTATGTGTGCCCTTGTCAGCACATATAATTAGTAGTACAATTTTGTAATAGTCATTCCTAATCGTCCCTTCAGTCCAGTCCCTCACCTCTGGGTTGTGCTCTCCTTCCAGCAGCTTTGGAGACTGAGCATGTCATCACTTTGATGACTGCGTATATATACCCCTGGCACCTCCTACCAGATCCAGTATGCTTAATATCCAAGCAGCTTTAGGGAGCAGTAAGCCAGAATGTAGGTTTCCTAGAGAGACAGGAAAAGGGGCAGTTTTGAATTTTATTTTTTTCTTAGCTTCTTTTGTTTTTCCTTTTCCTTAGTTTTCTTTCTCAGTGCCTTCCAGCTGGCCCTCCTTTTCTTTGAGTGAATGTCTGGAAGTACTTGGGGCAGGGGAAGGCAGCCCCCCCCCGCCCTGTCCGTCTCCTGTCGGGCCAGGTGAGAAGGAGACTTCAGGGAGAAGATCGAACAAAGACAGACTGGGCCTTAGAGCGGCTCCCGAACCTTTAATCTGGTGACGAGCCGCTGCTGGAGGAAACCCGTGCAAACGAGCAGTGTGCTGCAGGCCCTTCCCCCTTGCCGCCAAAACTCTTTGGTAGCTGAGCGCATGGGTGAGAAAGCAGGCCGTCGCCGGCAGAGATCCGAAGCTGCAGGAGCACTGCTGCCACTTTCACGGATCGGCAGACTGTGTGGGAAGGTAAGAGCCACGTGGCGGCTGACCGTGTGGTGAGCTGGACTATTTCTTGCTTTTGTCAGTTTGCAAGGGAATCCTGAGGTCGGGAGCTTGGGCTGGTATTTTTCATGCGGTTTGTGGCTTTGGGGACTGGCTCCTTTTTCCTTGTGGGTTGCTTTTGCTTGGTGGGGGGGCCGGCGGACTTTCTCTTGTAGGACTATTTCTTTTAGCTTCCAAGAAAAGGAGAAAAAAATAATGTGATTTGCTGTTTATGTATTTAGGCAGTAATAGGTTTTTTTTTTTCTGGGCTTGTCCTTGGACTCGTCCTGCTTGGGGGGGGTGTAGTTAGCTGAATCCTGAGGTCCCTGTGGCATCATGCCCGCCAGACCTCAATGTTTAGTGTGTGGCACCCATTGAGGGGGTGGTGTCCGACACTGGCGTGTGCAGGAGGTGCACCTTGGAGGCTTGAACCACTAGAACAAGATCTCCAGGCGAGTGCGAGTCAAGAACGTTCTCTTTCTTTGTATCAGGAGCAGAGAGAGCCCGCACAGAGCGAGAGCTGTACAGGGACCCCTCCGCCCCCCAGAGATAGGGGTATCCCCCAGGCACCCCCTAAGCCCTCCATTTCTCAAGGGGTGGAAGAGGGGGCAGGGGCGGGAGCCTTCTCCCCGGAGTTCGTTTTGCTTTGGCACAAGGCCGCCTGCCTGCATTAGCAGGGGGGGGGGGGGCAGGGGCACATGGCAAAGCGGGGGGCATGTTCTAGAGACTTGTCTTACTTTAGAGTCTGCAAAGCATCTCAAGCTCGGGGATGACGGAGGGCAATTGTCCCCTCCCATCTGAGGCGCAGAACGAGGAGCCTCTGGAACTGGAAATGGAGGGGAGAGGATGAGGAATTGGAGGAAGACGAAATTCCTGACCAGGAAGAACAGATGTGGATTGTCCGTGTCTTCCTCAGGGAAGAGTTTCCGGCGCTTATAGGAGAGTCCTTAAAAGCGCTCAATATCTCCGTAGGCAGAGGAGGAGGCCTTGGAGGATCCACTGCTGCAGGCGGTACAAAGGACACAAAGTGTTTCTAGTGCATCGGGTGGTCAAGCAGATGATCCAGGATGAGTGGAAGGTGCCAGAAGCCGGTCTCCAGGGGACACGGACTATGTTATGTTTGCATCCCTTGCTGGAAGAGGAAAGAGATTTGCTGCGGTCCCCGAGGGTGGACGCAGCGGTATCAGCAGTGACCAAGAAGACAATTATCTCAGTAGAGGGCAGTGCGGCCCTTAAGGGTTCCCAAGATAGGAGGTTGGATACCTTTTATTGAAGCAGGCCATTGTGAATGCCATCGCCCTTCAGGCGTCAGTGTGTGGGGCTTGGGTGGCCAGAGCTTGTCTGCATTGGTCACAGCGCCTGCAGCAGCCTGACGGTCGGTCGGGGGACTCCTCTGGGGAGGCTGCTAGGACTGAGTCAGGAGCGGCCTACCTCACAGATGCACACTATGATCTTATTAGGAGCCTGTCGAAGAGCATGGCCTCGGTAGTGGCGGCTTGCTGCTATCATTGGCTATGGAATTGGGCAGCGGATGGGTCGACTAAGGCTTGGCAGGCTTCCATTCAAGGGAAAATTGCTTTTCAGAGAAGACTTGGATAAATTGGTGAAGCAGTTGGGTGACTGAAAGGGAGGAAGGCTTCCGGAGGACAAACCGAAGCAGAGTTGCAATCTTGTTCCCGTGCAGAACCACCCTAGGGATTTCCGGAGATTTTGGACATCCCGTTTAGCTCCCTATCAGAAGGGTCATTTCTCCTCGGAGGCAAGGGTTCCGGGGGTTTTGAGGAGCAGGTAGAGGTTTCAGTACCGCCGCCGCCTCCTCTGCCTCATCAGGATCTAGGAAAACACAATGAGGAGGGGGGGCCCAGGAGAGGGGGCTGCCGGTAGGCGGTTGTCGGTGGCAGTTTCTTTCCGCCTGGATCCGGGTCACATCGGATCAGTGGGTCTTAGAAGTCATCTGAGGGTTACACTCTTGAGCTGGTGCGGCCCATTCCCCCATCATTTGTCCAGTTTCCCTGCAGGGCCCCGGTGGTAAGGGAGACTGTGTCATAGCTTCTGATCCTAGGAGCAGTGGTTCTGGTGCCCAAGGACCAGTGTGGCTGCGGTCGATACTCCATTTAACTCGTGGAGTCCAAAAAGGAAGGTTCCTTTTGGCCAATCTGCAACCTTAAGCAGGTCAACCGTTGCTTGAGGTGCCACACTTTTGCATGGAGACACTGAGATCAGCGATTGTGGTGGTGCGTGTGGGGGAATTTTTAATGTCCCTTGACCTCACCAAAGCGTACGTATACACATCCATATGCTCGACCCCCTCCTGCGGTTTGCGGTCCCAATGGGTCACTTTCAGTTTTGGGCGTTGCTGTTCGAGCTGGCCACGGCTCCTCGTACCTTTTACCAAGGTCATGGTCATGGTAGCGGCTGCTCTCGGCAAGGAGGGCATTATGGTTCATCCATAGCTCAATGACTGGTTGATCCGGGCCAAGACAGAAGAGAGCATGAAGGTGACCACCAGAGTGATAGAATTTTTGAGGAGTCTAGGTTAGGTGATCAACCTTGCCAAGGAGTACCTCGGGCAAGATTCGACACCCAAGGGGGCCAGGTGGTGGTGCCAGTTCACCAGGCGCAGGATCTCTTGCAGGCAGGATCTCTTGCATTCTGGATTTCTTGCAGGCAGGTTTCGAGAAGGGACTGGCGGCCAGTTCCTTGAGTGCAATTGGCAGCAATTTCCTGTTATCGGGGGATGATCCAAGGGAAGTCACTGGGGGAGCATCAGGATGTGGGGCGGTTCTTGAAGGCAGTGAGTCGTCTTCGTCCTTCTCAAAGGTCAGTAGTTCCATCCTGGGATCTCAACCTGGTGCTGCAATCCTTGACGGAGGAGCCCTACGAGCCAGTCGGACGGGCTTCCCTGAAGGAACTTGACCCTTAAGGCTGTGTTTCTGGTGGCAATCTGCTCAGCCAGGTGGATTTCAGAGCTTCAAGCCCTTTCCTGTCAACCTCCTTTTCCTTCCTTTTTTCCAAGGAGAAGGTAGTTCTGTGGACGGTGCCTTCCTTTTTGCCCAAGGTAATGTCGGCATTTCATGTGAATCAACCAGTCTCCCTATTGTCGTTGGGAAGAAGGTGGCCAATGCTTGACTGCATCTTTTGGATGTATGTCGGATGCTAAAACAATATCTGCAGGGTTTCGAAAGTCGGATCGGCTATTTGTTCTGTTCAGGGGGCCACACAAAGGAGAAGCGGCAGCTAAGGCCTCCATTTCTAGATGGATCAGGGAGGCTGTTGCATCTGCATACATTTTGAAGAGCAAGCCTGTTCCGGTGGGACTGCGGGCGCATTCTGCACAAACAGGTGGCCTCGTGGGCGGAGTACAGTCTGGTACCACCTTTAGATATCTGTAGGGCGACAACCTGATCCTCATTGCATACGTTTGCCAGGCACTATCGATTGGATTTCCAGGCAGCGGGGGATGCAGTTTTTGGCCGGACGGTTCTTCGGGCCGGGTTCGCAGGTCCCTCTCTTGGTTTGAACTGCTCTGCTACATCTCGGAGGTGAGGGACTGGACTGGAGGGATGATTAGGAATGGATAATTAGACCTTACCTGCTAATTAGCGTTCCTGAAGGAACTCCAGTCCAGTCCCTGATCCCACACAATGTATTTGCTATGAAGTGGTGTTCAGGCGACTCCAACCTGAAGGTAAAGGCCAGAGTCTTAAACTTGGAACATCCTACATCTTGGCAGAGTAGGATGTTCCAGATGCTGGGTTCAGTTGGAAGGGCCATGAGCAAGTTATATCCCCTGGCCCCAGAGGAAAAGGAAAGAGTGTGGAGAACTAAGGTGTAGATGCCTTACTTATAGCCATAAAGAAGATAACTCTCCTTGTGGAGTGCAGTAGGGCACTCGGATGTTCAAGATCTGCAAGGCAAACTGAGCATTAGCTGGATCAAATTTACCCCACTACATGTCTGTACACCCCTGATGAAGGCTTGCCAAAACATGGCAGTGTCTGGTATGGCTACTTGTACCCTAGGAATAGAGTATTTCCCTAATAAAGATTTCCTCATTTTATCTATACCTCAATCCAGACTGGTTTGGTTTCTGCTTATGTTGGGTCCAGCAGTTTCCTTTTGGAGACAAGAGGATGTGAGAGGCATGTGTCAGAGATGCCTCCCAGTTATGTCAGTTAAGATTAAGACCTCATCAGAACCTCTGCCAAGGGGGATGGTGGTAGTGTTTATTGGCCAGGAGGCTGTTGTGGTTGAGAAATTGAGCTTTGAATACAGCCTCGTAAACTTAAGATTCCTCTTAGAGAAGCCTACTAATCCATCGGGCCTCAGAAGCTGCCAGAGGGCAAACTTAGGATGGGCTTCTGGTGCAATCCTAATAGGTCAGATTGCAGGAGACATGATGTATCATCCAGGCATGGGAACATTGTTTTAGTTTGTGACCAGGTCACAATCCTTTTGGACTGTTAGGAAGGGGGCCACAGTGGGGGTGGGGTAAGTCCTCTGGAGTTATCAGAGTTGCCCAGTTATGGGCAGGGGTTTTCCACTTTGGATGAGTAGATAGGGGGTCAACTCTTCTTTTTGCTTGAACTAGGCTACGTCAGACTAGTGGGTTCTCGATGACATGAGACCATGCTAAGTGTTGGACTTTTCCCACCAAATTGCGGACACCTTTATGGTTCTCCCTGCCCAGCCCTGACAAGAAGGCAGCAATAACAGCCACTTGGGCATAGTGGTCCCCATGCCCATAGAAGTGGGACAAAGGCAGATATTCCATTTGTTTCATATTGCTGAAAAAAAGGATCTCTTTGACCCATTCTGGATATGAAGGGTGTGAATTTGGCATTGGCTGTCTCACATTTCAGGGTGGAGACCCTGCGTTTTGATAATTGTGACCGAGACAGAGTTTCTAATCACAAAGAAATTTTATCTTCATACTCCAATTTGAATGGAGCACCAGACATTTGAGGTTCTTGGTCCAAGGGTAGCTTTATCGGTTCCAGTTATTGCCTTTTGGCTTGACTACAGATCTGCACACCACCTCGAAGGTGATAGTGATTGTAGTCGCAGCTCTCTTTTTAAGGAGGGCATTTTGATGCATCCGTGTTTGGATGACTGGCTCATTTAGAGCTTGACTAATCATAGCTTGGATAATAAAGTTGCTACAAGTCCTCAATTTGTCTATTGGTTTCAACAAGAGCAAGCTAGAGCCATCTCAGAGACTTGACCTAGGAGCCCATTTCGATACTTAAGAAAGAGAAGGTGGTATTGACAGAGCAGATGTGCAAAATTTGGGACTAAAGGGCCTGCTGGCAAGGAGTATTCCTCATGCCTGGGACTACATTCAAATCCTGGTGTCCATGGCAGTGTGATAATTGATTTAGTAGTATGGGCTTAGGCACATATGAGACCCCTTCAGAGCGCTTTGTTGCAACCATTAGGTGGTTGAGAAGCAGTCATACAAGACTAGATTTGCTTGGCCGCTTGGCCTGGTGGTAGTGACAACAGATGTCTGTTTTGTCAGTTAGGGAGCCCCTTGTCTGGGTCAGGTGGCTCAGGGCCAGTGGGCTATATCTGAAGCTAAGTGGCTGATAATCAGATGGGAGACCTGGGCCATTTGGTGGGTGTTTATAGACCTTCAAATCTTTTGGATCAGGGGAAATCCATTATGGTCTTTTCTGACACTGCTTCAGTGATGGCACAAGTGAACCGATGGGGCAGAAGGAAGTAATAGTGTTGGCTTGGGAGGCTCATGCTTCTCAGTTGTGCTGAAGTTGAATTGTGGGCATTGCCCACAGCCCATATAGCAAGGCTTCAGAACATGCAGGCAGACTTATTGAACAGACACACCCTGGATCTCTCAGGAAGTTGGAGTTGTCTGCAAAAGCTTTCATTTTTATTCAGACTCAGACTCTGGCAATCCAGTCATAGATTTAATTGCCCCATGAGCAAACGCAAAGGTTCCTTGTTTCTTCAGTCAGACAAGAGTGGGGTTGGCTGGTCTGGATGCTCTGTTGCAGCAGTAGCCTCTGGATTTTTTTTTCCCCTGTGGCTGCTGCTAGGCAGAGTTGTCAAACATCTTGCATCTCGGCTGGGATTGGCCATTCTAGTGTTTTGGGAATAACCCAGGAGGCCATAGTTCAGACTTGGTCAGGATAAAGGTGGGAGAAGGGCTTTGAGATGTAGAGGCTAATTCTGATAGATGATCTATCTCCCTTTTTGTTGTATGGCTTGTCTGAGGCATAAAAGTTACTCAGCTATTCTAAAAGCTCTGTTGCTTTACCTATTACTACTACTTAACATCACTACAAGGCATATGCAGCGCTGTACATATATATGTAAGAGACGGTCCCTGCTTCAGAGACCTTGCAATCTAATTGAGAATGACAGCACAGCAAGCTAGGAACTAGGGTAAGTCTAGGAGAATATAAAGAGCACATAGGTGGTGAACAGGGGGATAAGGATCCTAAAGCAGCCTTGAAGAGGTCTAGCCTGGATTTGAATAGTGTTAGAGATGGAGCCTGATGTACTGATGCAGGTAATTTGTTCCAGTCATATGGAGCAGCACGGTGGAATAAATGCAATCTGGAGTTGGCTGTAGCAGAGATGGGCACAGATTGAAAGGGATTTGCCAAAAGAGTGGAGCTGCTGAGGAGGGGGGTATAGGGAGAGGAAAGGTAGTGAGGAGGTATAGAATAAAAGTGCTTATAGGTCAGTAGGAGATGTTTGAACTGAATGCAGAAGCGGGGAACCAGTGAAATGACTTGTAAAGAGGGATTACATGAGCATAGCAACACTGGCAGATGATCAACTATGCAGCTGAGGTTTGAACAGATTGAAGGGGAGAAAGATGATTTCAGGGAGAGACCAATGAGGAGCAGGTTGCAATAGCCTAGACAGGAGGTGACTAGGGAATAGATAAGGGTCTTAGTAGTGTGCGAGGAAATGAAGGGGCAAACTTATTTGTTGGATGTAGTGGAGGGGAGAGGAGTCGAAGATGACCTCAAGGATGTGAGCTGAGGAAACGGGGAGGAGTGTAGTGTTATCCACAGAACTAGAAAAAGTAGTAAAGGAGGAGAAGTGTATTGGGGGGGGGGGGGAATAAGGGGCTCTGTTTTGGCCATTATTAGTTTCAGATGGCAGTGGGACATCCAGGTACCAACATCAGATAGGCAGGCTGAGATAAGGGTCTGGATTCCTGGAGGGATTTCAGGTGCTGAAAGGTAGATTTGAGAGTTATCAAAATAAAGATGGTACTGAAAACCATGGGGAGAAGTGCAAGAGGTATAAAAAGTTCAATAGATAGTGAAAAGGACATGGAGGCTGCAGTTGTTTGGAATGAAGGGAAGAGATTAGCATCAAGAAGAGAAAGTGATATAGAACCATACAAATAGATGGGGAGGAGACTGTGCAGATATGAAGAAATATGACGGGGTAGGTTTACTAAGCAGCGCTAGCAGTGCACACATGATATGTGCACAGAGGTTCCATCTGTTCAATTGGAACTCGGTACACACTGCACATGCACTGCTAACGCTGCTTGGTAAACCTACTCCGTGATGTGTTAAGATTACAAAATAGATATAAAGAATAACTAGATACAGCACAAACAACTCAAATTTCTTTTGCACTTATTTAAGCTTTCACAGAACTTAGGAGACATGTGGCTCTTGCAATCCTTAAATGAGTTTGAGGTCTGACAGGATTTGCCCTTTTTGGAGGATCCAAAGAAAGGAGAAGCTGCATCTTACCGCCGCTCGCCTTATTACACACAGCACACGACAAGATCATGTAACACCTCTCCTCACTCGTCTCCATTGGCTGCCCATCACTTTTCGCATTCAGTTTAAAATCCTCACTTTGGTCCACCATACTAGCATTCCCCAATACTTGGCAGATCTCATTTCATTCCACACACCCAGGCATATCCCCCACTCATTTCATGTTAATCGCATTCTTCTGCCCTCTCCCTCATGTGCCCATCTCCAATCCACTCGCTCCTCTGCATTCTTCTTCATAGATCCCGCTCTGTGGAATTCCCTACCTACCTCCCTCAGACTAGAACCCCACCACGTTACTTTTAAGAAGAATTTAAAAACCCACCTCTTCTCCCTAGCCTTTGACTTCCCATCTCCTCATGTCTGATCCTGGTCTCCAAAGTATGTCTATGTGTTCTCTCTGTCCTGCCATCTTACTATTGCTTTCCTGTCTTATATTGTAATTTCTTCAAACTTTCTGGCCTTGTGCCATCTTTTAATATTTTGTAAATTGTGAACCGCTCTGATTTCCAAAGAAGGGCGGTATATCAAATAAATAACCATAACCATTAACTATAGCAAGATGGCTGAAAGAAGTGATAACTATGGCTTAGTCTCAAGGGGTGTCTAGTGCCCAAAACCTGTAGGCACATTCAACCAGAGGTCTAGTAAATTTTTGGGTTGAGGCTTTTGCTGCCTATCTAGAGTAGATTTGCAAGGCAGCTACATGGTGGCCCTTGCATTCATTCTTGAGGTATTCTAGACTTTATACTCATGTCAGGAGGATGCTACCTTTAGGGGCAGGTATGCTTAGAGCATGCTGCTTCCATATTGTCACTCCAGGCCAGTCCAGTTACGTTTTGGTTTTCGCCCTCCAATAGCAGCTGAGTCTGAGCATGTCAGGATTCTGAACCACCAGTATAAGGGCTCACTCTACTGCTCTAGAATCCAGCCTCTGTCCTCAGCAGCGTAGTAGAGTGTCCCTGCATGGTGGACCACCTAGGCAGACAACAGGTGTAGGACATTCCGCAAAAAAAAAAAAGTAGTAATTTTAGGGCATTCAGGAAACCAGAGGCATCCATACCTACAAAGCAGGAGGAATCAGAGCCCAGTTGGCTGGGATTACCCTAGCCCCAGGTTTTGAGAATGGAGTGGAGGTTGGCCCTGTTGGCAGGGCAGGCCAGGCCACTAGGTCCAGTCCCTAGCTGAGAGCAGGACAATCCGGAGGGGGGGGGGGGGGTGGTACAACTACCTGGGAGCCCCAGGTTCCTTTCCCCTCCCAGCTGGGAACACTCACTGCTGCAAGGAGCGTGTATGTTGGCGTTTCCCTTGCCTCACAATCCCCCCTCTTCCTTCCCGCTCTTGGCACGAGTTAGTATGCCTCTGCTTAGGTGGGAGAGTCAGCAGATAGTGTGCGTTTCTTCATGCTGAATGGGTAGGCCCCCCCCTGCTCATTGTCCCTCCCTTGGCTTTGGTGCATGTGGGCAGAGCTCCCAGCGTGTGCACAGTACTGTGGCAGCTGCGAGGTGATGGCGGAAGGTATCTGCTGCTTTGCAGTAGGCTAGGTCATCTTTTGGAGGGTTTTCATTGGGGGAAGGGGGCACTAATGGAAGAATCGGGAGAGACCTCGTTAGAGAATTCTTCCAGGCATTTGGTTCCTGTGGTTTTGGCTGGAACCACGGCTATTTTGCCGATTGCCCCGGCTCCTCCTCCATCTTGGTACAAGCAGGAGAAGGGCTCAGTTAAGCAAAGGGACCCAGTCGGCACAGATAGCAGCAGGAGAACAGCCTGTCCCTCAAATTGGTCTTCTCCCTGGATTTTATTCTCTCCTTATACTGGGCCTGTTCTTTAAAGAGGAAGCAGGCAGAGACTTGTGGAGCCACGAGAAAGTGCCTTGCATTTTGGCCACAGGAGTTCCCGCAACAGGGTGAACTCTTAGCGGGATCTTCCCCCTCAAAAAGGCCCAGGGAAGAGGCTGACACCTGGCTGGGTCAGGACTTTCCCCAGTCGCTTGTTTCAGAGGACCTGGGGGAAGGCACCTTGGATTTGTGGGGCAAGGCCAGGGTCACCAATCTGGAGGAAAGGGAGATCTCCAGGAGAGGACCCTAACATGTTTAGGGTATTCCACAGGGAGGAGCTGTCAGCGCTAATCAGCCACTCCCTAGCAGCCCTGAATATTGTTACTCTGCCGGCAGCGGTGGAGGAGCCCCTTGAGGACCTATTGTTACAGGCGTTCAGAGGGGCAGAGGCATGCTTCCAGGTCCACAGGGTGATTAAGAAAATGATTGAATCGGAATGGGAATTTCCAGAAGCTACCCGTGGGGGAGGGGCAGGGCGATGGCTCGTCTGGACTCTATCCTGCAGGAGGTGCGAGAGCTACTCCGAATGCTCATGGTGGATGTCTTGGTCTCGGCGGTCACAAAGAGGCTGAATTCCGGTGGGAGGTAGCTGTCCTGAAGAACCTTCAGGACTGTAAGATGGAATCTCTCCTGGAGCCAGCTTTTGCTTCCAGCACCTTGGCCTTGCAGACTTCCATTTGTGGAGCCTATGTATCTAGGGCATCTATCTGCTGGTTCCAGGGACAGTCTCCAGTTGATCTGGAGGAGCATGGGCCCTCGGGGCCAAGCTGGAGTCTGCCTCGGCTTACTTATTGGGCGCCTTTTATGACTTGATCAGGGTGACGTCCAAGGCCATTGCCTCCCTAATTGTGGCTCACTGCTTCCTTTGCCTCTGCAACTGGTTGGCAGATGCAGCTTCCAAGTCCTGCCTCAGTAAGCTCTCCTATAAAGACAAACTGCTTTTTGGTGAGGCCCTGACAAATTGGTGGAGGACCTTTTAAGGAGACCAGAAGAGGCCGCTTGCCAGAGGACAAGCGTAAGGGGCCAAAACAGGAGGTGCCCCAAAGGGGGCAGCCTCAGGATTTTTGGCACTTCAGGGCTAGCTGCTTTGTCCTGTACCAGAGGGGGTGCTATGGAACACAGGTTCTGAGGGGCCAGCTGGGGCAGCTACTCCGCCTTGCAGACCCTGGTGAAGAATCCCCAATGAAGTTGGGGTGGAGGTGGCGATAGGCTAGTTACATCAGTTTTACTCCATCTGGGCCATGATAACCACAGACCAGCGGATCTTGGAGATCCTCCGAGAAGGGTACATTCTGGAGTTAGCTTGGCCTCTCTCTGACGCTTTTGTCCACTCATCCTGCAAAGTTCTTGAAAAGGCAAAAGCAGTACAGGACACCCTGCATTGCTTACTGCAGTTACAGGCAATAGTGCCGGTGCCACGAGACCAGTACGGCTTAAGTCTATATTTCATCTATTTTGTGGTGCCCAAGGAAGGGGTCCTTTCAGCCCATCCTATACCTCATGCATGCAAACTGAGCACTTTGGATACCACATTTCTGGATGGAGACCTTGCGGTCTGTCATCCTGGTGGTGCGACAGGGCAAGATCCTGTCCATGTTAGACCTATCTGCACATCCAGATATGGCTGGACCATCGGCGGTTTCTTCGCTTTGCTGTCCCGGCAGGGCACTTTCAATTTTGGGCCCCTCCCCTTTGGGCTGGCCACAGCACCCTGCACCTTTACAAAGATAATGATGGTGGTGGCAGCGGTCCTGTGCAAGGATGGGATCCTGGTGCACCTCTACCTGGACAATTGACTCATCCGAGTGAAGTTTGTGGCCGAGGGGTTCTGTGCTATACGCAGGGTGGTACAGTTCCTGGACAGTTTGTGCTGGGTAATCAACCTGGCCAAGAGTCTGCTCCAGCCGGTCCAGTGCCTGTAATATCTGGGGGTGCAGTGTGACACCTGAGAGAGGGTGGTTGGACTACCTGAAGATCGGGTATGGAAATTTAGTCTCATGCTCGACTGTTCTTATGTATGAAGGCACCAAAGGTGTGGTATTAACTGCACCTGCACTGGACTTGGTACCTTTTGGGCACGCGCAAGACCACTACAGAGGACATTGCTTTCTCGCTGGTCACCCCAGTATCATGCCCCGAGGAGGCGCAAAGAAGTCTGGACTGATGGCTGCTCCTGACTCACCTGGTGGCAGACCTCCCGCTGGAACAGCCACATTGGGTCTTGCTCATGACTGATGTTAGCCTCTCGGGATAGGGAGCGCATTGTCTAGGCCAGGTAGCCCAGGACAGTGATCCTGGGAGGAGAGCTCTTGGTCCATAAACCAGCTGGAAATGCGGGTAGTGTTCTGGCTCTCCAGGTATTCCGGTCCCTGGTGGCTCAGAAGGTGGTCTGAGTGTGTTCAGACAACGCAATAACTGTAGTGTACATCAACCGGCAGGGAGGCATGGGCAGCGTGACTCTGACGGAGGAGAGTCAGGTCAGGTCTTGTTGCAGAGGAGAATCTGTTCACTCTCTCTGCGGTGCATGTGGCCAGCAAGGACCATGTGCAAACAGACTTCCTCAGTTGACACCAGCTCGACCTGGGTGAATGGGAATTGAATGCGGCAGTGTTTAACGACATTTTGCGGCAATGAGAACAACCCATCATGGATCTCATGGCCACAGCAAACAATGCCAAGGCAAACTGCTTCTTCAGCAGACGCAGGGAGCCCATGTTTGAAAGGCTTGATGCGCTCGCTCAGTCATGGCCCTCGGGTGGCCTGTATGTCTTTTCCCCTTGGGCCCTCATAGGTCGCTTCCTACAGCAGATAGACTCACAACGGGCTAGTGATTCTCATTGCTCCGGACTGGCCCCAGAGGCCTTGGTACATGGACTTGACCCACCTACTGGCAGACGGACCCTGGCAGCTGCCTGACGGGATAAACCTGCTCTCTCAGGGTCTGGTACTGTTGCCACAGGTGGATCGGTTCTTGTTTATGGCTTGGCTCTTGAGTGGGCATGGCTGAGGCGGCAGGGCTATGCCACTTCAGTCATTGCGACCCTGTTAAAGGCTCAGAAGAGGTCAACCACAGTCGCTTAAGTGAGGCTCTGATGGATATTTGAAGTTTGGTGCTCCTCTAGAGAGGCACATCCCTTTTTGTGCTCCATACCAAAGAGCTTGCTCTTTTTTACAGTACAGCCTCGAAGGGTCTGTCGCTTAACTCCCTGAAAGTGCAGGTGGTGGACTTCCCTTGCTACAGAGGGTGAGTGTGGAGGGAGGCTGCTGGCAAATCACCCAAATGCAATCCGGTTCCTCAAGGCTGTGCAGCAGATCCAAACCACCTCTGCAAAGAGTCATTCCTCCTTGGGACCTTAACATGGTTTTGGCAGTGTTGATGCAGGAGCCCTTCGAGCCGCTCCCGAGGGCGTCGCTGAAGGATTTCATTCTCGAGATGGTATTTCTTGTGGCAATTTGCTCTGCGAGAAGGATTTCAGAGCTTCAGACTCTCTTGTGTAGTGAGCCTTTTCTCTTGATCACCAAGGAGAAAGTGGTGGTGAGGCCAGTGCCCTCTTTCCTTCCAAAGGTAGTATCGCATTTCAACCTGAATCAATCTGTGGTCCCTGCTAGCGTTTCCGGAGCTTGGTTCTTTGGCAGAGGATCGTCAGTTGCATCTCGTGGATGTGCGAAGGATGTTGCGGAAATATCTCGGATCGGTTGTTCATTTTGTTTGGAGGGCCTTGCAAGGGTGAAGCAGCCTCCAAGGCCTCCATTGCTAGATGGGAGAAGCAAGCTATCATCTCTATCTAATAGTCTATGGAAAGGTTCTTCCAGTGGGCTTCAGGACCCACTCCACGAGAGCTCAGGGGGTCTCCTGGGCGGAATATGGTCTGAATACTGCCTGTGGAAATCTGCAAAGCGGCAACATGGTCATTGCTTTATGCATTCTCAGGCAGTATGATCTGGACATGCAGGCAGCTAGTAATATGTGATTTGGGGCATTGGTTATCCAGGATGGCCTCGTGGGTCCATCCCTTGGTTAAGCACTGCTGTGGTACATCTAAGCATAACTGGACTGGCCTGGAGTGACAGTAAGGAAGGTGGCATTAGACCTTACCTGCTAATTGTTTTTCTTTGAATCACTCCTGGCCAGTCCAGGACCCACCTGGTATTCTTTGGGAGCTGCCATCCAGGAGCCCAGTTCTTTGAGAAGTCACAGTGGGTAGTGAAAGCTCTAGCAAAGACTTCAGTATGGGGGCCTCATGGTTCACCCCGATGTACATCGGAATCACCAGGCTCCACCCACAGGCATTATCACCCGGTGACACAGAGACCCATTTCAAAGATACACTAGGCGCCCCAAGCCAAAGGGCCCTTTGGCATGGCTCTTGGGAGTGGCCCAAGTGCAAAAAAAATAAGCTAAGGAAACTGGCAAGCATCACCAATCCTCCCACCTTGGAGAAAGCACAAACTGGTGAAAGGTTAGTTGCACCGCGAACATGCATACCAATTACCACCATCTCATGGTTTACTTCATGCTGCTCCACACCCTAACGCTCCAAATACATGTACCAGTATACCCCCTCCTACCCATTCAACCAATACAAATGCTCTGGACAACCCCCTCACAAGGGTACCAGCATTCCAAGCAAGCAAACAAATAAATAGAGAGCTCCTGTATGTGATGGGCGATTTAGCAAGTCTGCCCTATTGTCACATCATATCTTCACTCTGCATATAGTTTTGGGAGGACATGTAGGGGTTGTGGGGCCTTCTGGTGCCTTCTGTTGGATTCGTTCTGAGAATACTTTAAAAAAAAGAAAAAGGATGGTGGTGGTGGGGGGGTGAGGGGGAGGGGGAAGGATAGCAATAAGATTGAGCTAAATGGACCTGCGACCTTTCGAGGAGGTAAAGGAGTTCACACTGGTGGAGTGGTCTGCTTTGACAGTAGGAGACTAGATTCTAGGGCAGTAGAGGGAGCCCTTATACCAGTGGTTCAGAATCCTGTCATGCACAGTCCTCAGCTGCTGTTGGAGGGAGAAAATTCAAGCATGCCTGGCCTGGGATGACTAAAGGAAAGACAATTGGGAGGAGTGGCCTAGTGGTTAGGACAAGGTACTTCAGGCCGGAGGGCCGGGGGTTCAAGTCCCACCTGGGGACAGCAATCTCAGGCCGGAGGGACTGGGATTTCTAGTCCTATAGGCACTCCTTGTGGTCTTGGGCAAGCCACTTAACCCTCCATTGCCCATGTTCCCTGTAAGTATTTGCGTATGTGTGTCATATCCCCTCGTGTTAAATGTATCTCCCAATTGACCGCTTTGACCCGGTGAAAAGCGGGATATAAATACAGCTAAATAAATAAAATAAATAAAATTAGCAGGTAAGGTCTAATTCTGCCATTCCCTTCCTACCCAGTAACTGGTCTTGTGGACAAAGGGAAAGAGATTTTTGGTTTTATCTGCTAATTTTCTTTACTTGCATCCAGGCCAGTTCAGAGTGCTTGGTTTCATCATTGGCTTTCTGCTAGCTATTTACCTGGGGCATTTTGCCTGGCCTCGGGTTTTTCTTTGATCTCTGGGATTTGAGAGAGGACTATACTGCCTTTTATTTAAAAACAAACGAACAAAACAGAGGAGAGTGGCTGCATGGTGCCCTATATAGGGCAGGGCTCACGAGCCGTTTATTCTGTCTCCATCTGCTGGTAAGGGGACAGAACCATTTCATCTGGACTGGTTGGTTAGGGTGCAAGGAATGAAACTTTATTTAACATTTCTTCTTTGTTACTTTTCATGTTATGAAAGCGGTTTACAAAGAACATTTAACTTCTGTAGTTATAATGAACATTAGGGTAGGGGGACAGGGAGAGCATTAACGCTTTTATAATTTATTAGGTGAATATGGTTTTGGTGATAGGAACGTACTCTGGTTAGGGTCTTGGAAGGGGTTGGTTTTGTCGGAGATTAGGGAGGGGGAGGTTGGGTTTGCAAGGAGGGCATAGGGTTTACGATAACTTGAGGGGTAGCGAAACCTTTAAGTGTCGGTTCTGAAGAATTCTTGGAAGAGATGAGTGTTAAGCTTTTTACGGAATTCGGTTATGTCGACTATGGCTTTTAAGTTGCTTAGAAGTGTGTTCAAGATTGATGGTCTGCATATGGAGAAGGTTCTATTGCATGTGGCTTGGGAGCTTTTTGCTTTGTGGGTTGGTATACCGAGGAGATTTTGGTTTGTCATCTTGATCTGGTGTTGGTGGTCATCTGTATTAGAGTTTGTGGACAGTCCACTGATTGGTTGTGTATGGCTTTGTTAGCAGGTAAGATCAAATTCTGTTCCTTGTATTTGAGGTACTAATTGTTTGAGCAAACCTACCCATGGGCTGGGTTGCCAGGAGTCATCACTGTCTGAACAGCGCACGCTTTTTTATGAATAGTTTGAGCAATTTGATTATGGAGGCTAAAAGATTTCCAGAAAAGTATTAAATTTGATCACTTAAAATAAATAGTAAATTAAAGTTTCCCCAGTATTGGTGTATTTTCAGGGTTTTTTTTTTTGTTACTGTGAGTTTTGGAGTGGAGGAGTAGCCTAGTGGTTAGAGCAACTGCCTAGTACCCAGAAGATCAAGGGTTCGATTCCCACTGGCACTCCTTGTGACTTTGGGCAAGTCACTTTACCCTTCATTGCCTCGGAAGAAAAGGCTGTCAATCTACTTCCGGTGATACATTGCCAAGAAAACCCAGAGGTAGCTGGGTCGCTATGAGTCAACACTGACTTGATAGCACTAAAAAAAAACAAAAAACAAAAAAAACCTGTGAATTTTAGCTTGCTGCTTTTAGTTTGCTAGCTTTTCAGTATGTTTGTACTCGAAGGGAGTATTTATTTATTTATTTTTTTTATACCGTGCTCTTTAGAATCAGTGCTGTTTACATGTACACTAACAGGTACCTTTTATTCCCTTGTCCCGGAAGGGCTCACAATCTACGTGTACCTGAGGCAATGGAGGGCTAAGTGGCTTGCCCAAGGCCACAAGGAGTGACCATGGGACTAGACCCCAGTCCCTCCGGCCTGAGGTTGCATGTCCCCATGTGGGAATTGAACCCCCGGCCTGAGGTAACCTGTCCCAACCACCGAGCCACTCCTCCTCCAGGATGGAGAAACAGGGTACTGGGGGGGGAGGGGGGGGGAAGAAGGTGGAAGGTGGAAAAGGTTTAGTATCCAGTATTTTTCCTATATTCCTTACCATCTCATGATCTGAGTATTTTAGCTGGTATACCTTTTTTTGTAGAAATAACGATTTTTGGATTTGGTGAGTACAAAAGCATCTAGTTCACATAAGGATACCTCCTTAATTAAAATGTGGTGAAAGAGGTCTGAAATTAACATATTTGAAAATATCAGTACAATGAAAATGTTTAAAAAAATGTAATGTATTATGTCTGCTGTAGTAAATAGATTCTGTAAAACAGCATCTGTTTTAGATGCATATAATCATTTTAGAATGGTATGCATAGTATTTAAACGGGAATGATAGGGTTACCATATAGTGTAATAAACAAATGCAATACTCTAGAGACTACTTGAAGAGCTGGCTTTCTCCATGGACAAACAGTAACACAGTCCTCATCTATGGGTGACGACATTCGACAGAGCCCTGAGCGGTAGCATTTGCAGCTCATAGAAGGTTTTGGAAGCTGCACTGCACTGCACTGTGGGTATGCCTTCCAGCCTGCTGCCATGATGCCATCTTATATTTTTTTCCATGGAGCCCCACAGGACATATTTTTTGTCAGCATGTAAGAAGTTTCCATGGTTATCGAAAGCAGTTTTCTGTGCTTTTTTTTGCTCTTTTTTCCTGTATTCTGTATAACTAGAGGACAGCAACCTTGGGCCGGAAGGACTGGGGTTTCTAGTCCCACAGGTGCTCCTTGTGGTCTTGGGCAAGCCACTTAACCCTCCATAGCCCATGTTCCCTGTAAAATAGTTATCGCCAAGTTTTTTATAATGCCCTGTTCAATGTAATTTCAGTTTGTTCAATGTAAACCGCACTGATGCAGAATAGCGCAGTATATAAGAGAATATAAATAAAATAAAATAAAATAAAAACGTGCCAATGTGGTGTACTTTTATTATCCATAGCTAGCTTCCTTTTGACCATTTTAAAGTTTTTTTTTCTTTTCTGTGATGCCTCAGCCCTTCTAGGCGCATGGTTTTCCAATTGGGGTTGTCGGTGTGTGTATATATATACAGTATATTGTTTTTTCAAAATTGAGCCATTTTATTTTGCCACGGCTGTATTTCTGGCCGACATGTCCCAGAAACTCGCCAGCAGTTTTAAAAAGTGTTCCAGGTGCTTGAGGACCATATCCATCATGGACATGCATAAATGGTGCCTCTAGTGCTTGGGATCAGATCATAAGCCCTATTCTCATAATTTGTTTAGAGATGACAGAGGGCTGAAGGGTCAAGAGAAACAGCGCAACAAGCTTTTCGGCGCTTTTAAGTTGATCCATCAACATTAGTGCCATCTGTCTCCACTGTTTTCAAGGCTGCACCAGACACTGGCGGTGCATTGACTTTTAAGAAGTTCTTGAACCCACTTGGAGCCAAGCGCACACAGGTCACCTGGACATGTCATCTATCGATGATCTCCAGGAACAAGCAAGAATGAGTCTTCACATATGAGTACGTCGGTACCGACGGAGCCTGCGCGGGAACGCTCCCCAGCTTCCCAAAAAGGAAAGCCTTTGGGAGCATACCACAGCACCTGCGCGCTGCCTTCCCGCCTTTCCTAACCGCCTCTCCTCAGTTCTTCTTTGCCGCGGAGCCAGCAGGTCGTTTTCCTGTCACCACAGAAGAAGTTCTTTATTTTTTCTTTATTTTTCTGTGTCGCGTCTGCCTTCTTCGTCAGACCGGTACCGCCGGTCTTTTTCTTTTCTTCTTACAAAAAAAACCCAAAAAACTTATTTTTTTCTTTCTTCAACTGTGCATTTTCGGTTTGGGCCTTAAGCCTGAACATTTTTTCTCCTCATGGAGAAGCCTGCTTCCGGGTTTAAAAAGTGCACGAAGTGTGGCGGTACTATTTCTGTCACAGACACCCATGATTGGTGTCTAAAATGTTTGGGTCCTGACCATTCCATCACGGATTGTGTGTCCTTTACCATGATGTCTAAAAGAGGTCGGCAGAACCGAGCAGCCAAGCTCAGTACCCTGTTTCCCTCTGATGCAGCCTCGGTGGCATCGACGTCTTCCAGGGCTGCTGCTTCCTTCCATGGATCTCAGGTAACCAAACATAAATCTAGCCGGTCCTCGAAGGGCAAATCTCCCTCTAAGCATCGAGATGCCTCCGGGCTTGTCCTCGAGGATTCCGCACCGGCAAAATTACCCCGGCGGGAAGTTCCGGCTTCCAAAGCATTGTCTATGGGGTCACAGGTTGACATCGATGGCTCGGCCTCGACCGATCACCTGTTGCCGTGTTCTGGGGTACCGGTGGCCTCCCCCGGTACCGACATCCAGACTCTGGTGGCGTCGATGGATCAGAAGATTCTGTCCATGCAGCGCACCCTAACGGCGTTTATGCAGGCGTCGACGCATCCGGTACCGCAACAATCTCCATTGTCGGTACCGACTCTGGCACCGGCATCGTTCCCGGTGCTGGTACCGATTGCATCTACATCGGCCTCGGTGTCGACTGCAACGGTACCCTGTCCTATGATGCCCATCGGTACCGAACCGGTACCACTTACTCCCAATGTCGATCCCACTCGGTACGCGTATCGGGCTTTACAGGAGCATCCAGACAGGCGATACTTCGATTCCTCCGAAGACTCTGAGTCGGATGTTTCTGTCGAGGCACCGGTACTTCTTCCTCAGGAGTCTGATTCTCCAAAACGAAGAATGTCTCCTCCAGAAGACTTGTCTTTTCAAGACTTCATTAGGGAAGTGGCTAGGGGCCTCTCCATTACAGTGGCCCCTGAGTCAGAGCCTAGAGCCAAGCAATTAGATATTTTGCAATATCCTAAGGCTCCTAAAGAAGCAGCTACTTTACCTATTCATGAGATTCTCTATGATCTCATGTTGAGCATGTGGGAGACTCCTCTTACCACCTCTCCTCATTCTCGTAGATTAGACACCATGTACCATGTCCCTCCTTGTCCTGGCTTTCATAAGTCTCAGCTTCCTCACCACTCTATTGTGGTAGAGTCTGCCATGAGGAAAATAAAGAGTGCAAAGAGACACTCATCTAATCCTCCAGGACGTGAATGCAGGACCCTTGATGCTTTTGGCTGAAGGGTTTTCCAAGCCAATATGCTTGCTGCCAGAATCAACTCCTATAGTCTCTATATGGGGATGTTTCTAAAGGAAGTCAAAAATCATCTGCAGACTTTAGCCCCTTTTATTTCAGAAGATAAAAGGCAGGAATTTCTCACTTGGCTTAAACATGCCCAAGATGTTTCCAAATTTTCCAACCGTGCAGCCTTTGACTCTTTTGAGTGTGTAAGCAGAGCCTCGGCTATTGCCATAGGTGCACGCAGAATTGCTTGGTTACAAGCCTCTGATTTGGAACTCTGGGTCCAAGATTAACTGGGAAATCTACTTGTACAGGTGAAAACCTTTTTGGCAGGGATTGGAAAGCAAAGGCCACTCAGATGGATGCTGAGAACTCTGCTTTGGATCGACTTTCAAAGTCTACCTCTGCTCCTGCTAAGAAAAGATTTGTTCAAAAAGACACCTTTTTCTAAAAAAGGAAGATATTATCCTGCTTATGGTCAGCAGGCATCTTCTGCAGGTCGTTCTGCTGCAAAGCATCAGCAACCACCTAAACAGGCCAAGGCAAAGGCTGCCAGGCCTCCCACGGCCCAGCAGCCTCAGCCTCCTCAGGGCCTTTGACGTGCAACTAGAGAACTTAACCTATCTCCAGGAACAAGCAGGAATGCGTCTTCACATATGGGTACGTCGGTACCGACGGAGCCTGCGCGGGAACGCTCCCCAGCTTCCCAAAAAGGAAAGCCTTTGGGAGCATCCCACAGTGCCTGCGCGCTGCCTTCCCGCCTTTCCTAACCGCCTCTCCTCAGTTCTTCTTTGCCGCGGAGCTAGCAGGTCGTGTTCCTGTCACCGCTGAAGAAGTTTTGTTTTATTTTATTTCTTTGGTCGCGCGTCTGCCTCCCCCGACTTCGGACCGGTACCGCCGGTTTTTTCTTTCTTTTCTTAAAAAAAAACAAACATAAATATTTTCCCTCACTTAGTGTGTTTTTCTTCTTTTGGGCCTTAGGCCTCACAAAGAATTTTTCCTCATGGAAAAACAAGCCTCTGGGTTTAAAAAACGCACTAAGTGCAGCGGTACTATTTCTGTTACTGACACCCATGAATGGTGTCTTAAATGTTTGGGTCCTGAACACTCCATTCCGGATTGTCCGTCCTGCTCTTTGATGTCTAAACGAGGTTTACAGAACCGAGCAGCCAAGCTCCATGTGCTGTTTCCCTCTGATGCAGCTTCAGTGGCATCGACGTCTTCCAGGGCTTCTTCCTCCTCCCATGGATCTCAGGTAACCAAACATAAATCCAGCCGGTCCTCGAAGGGTAGATCTCCTTCCAAGCATCGAGATGCCTCTGGGCTTGCCCTCAAGGATCCTGCACCGGCAAAAGAATCCCGGCTTGGAGCTCTGGCTTCCAAAGCTCCACCTATGGGGTTACAGGTTGACATCGATGGCACGGCCTCGACCGATCACCTGTTAGAATGCTCTGGGGTACCGGCGCAACATTCCGGTACCGAATTCCAGGCATTCATGGCGTCGATGGATCACAATGTTCTATCCATGCAGCAGGCTGTCACGGCCTTCATTCAAGCTGCGACGCCGCTGATACCACAACAGACCCCGTTGTCTGTATCGGCTCTGGTACCGGCACCAGCGCCGGTACCGACTGCATCGACATCGACCAGGATGCCGACTGCAGCGGTTCCCTGTCCAGGGATGATTGTCGGTACCGAACCGGTACCGACGACGCCCGATGTCGATACCGCTCGATACGCGTACCGAGCTTTAGAAGAGCACCCTGACAGGCGATATTTTGATTCCTCTGATGATTCTGATACATCAGAGGAGTCTGCTGAAGCCATAGCCCTTCCTGAAGAGCCTTCTCCAAAAAGAAGAATGTCTCCTCCAGAGGACTTATCCTTTCAAGACTTCATAAGAGAAGTGGCTAAAGGACTTTCTATTTCAGTAACCTCTGAATCAGAGCCTAGAGCTAAAAAATTGGATATTTTAGGTTATTCTAAGGCTCCTAAGGAGGCAGTCACCTTGCCAATTCATGAGATTCTTTATGAGCACATGATTGACTTATGGGAGACTCCTCTCACTATCTCTCCTCATTCTCGAAGATTGGACACTATGTACCGTGTCCCTCCTTGTCCTGGTTTTCATAAAACACAGCTTCCCCACCATTCTATTGTGGTGCAGTCAGCTATGAAAAGGATAAAGAGTGCAAAAAGACACTCCTCTGCCCCTCCAGGACGAGAATGCAGGACCTTGGATGCTTTTGGTAGGGAAATCTTCCAAGCCAGTATGCTCATTGCCAGAATCAACTCCTATAGTCTTTACATGGGTATGTTTCTAAAAGAAGTTGCAGATAAGCTGCACACTTTCCTCCCTTTTCTTCCAGAGGATAAAAGGGAAGAATTCCTTCTTTGGCTCAAGCATACTCAAGACATTTCAAAGTTTTCCAACCGTGCAGCTTTTGACTCCTTTGAAGGTGCCAGCAGAGCTTCGGCCATTGCCATAGCTGCTCGCAGAATTGCTTGGCTCCAAGCTTCTGATTTAGAACCTTGGGTCCAGGATGGTTTAGGAAATCTCCCCTGTACAGGTGAAAATCTGTTTGGCAAAGAATGGCAAATAAAGGCCACTCAAATGGATGCAGAAAATTCTGCTCTGGATAGACTTTCAAAGTCAACCTCCATTCCTGCCAAGAAAAAAACCTTTCAATAAGTCTTTTTTCAAAAAGGGCAGATTCCCTTCTACTTCTGGCCAACAATCATCTACAGGTCGCTTTGCTACTAAGCGTCAGCAACCTAAACAGGCCAGGCCTAAGTCTACAGGGGCTGCTGCAACTCAGCAGTCCCAACCTCCTCAGGGTTTTTGACTTGATGCTAGAGAACTTGGCCTTTCTGGCTCTAAAACAGCCAGAGCCTATCACCATTCCAGGAAGGTTAGCTCATTTTGTTCCCAGATGGGAGCAAATTACAACAGAGCAGTGGACCCTCTCCATCATAAGGGAGGGCTACAAACTTCATTTCTCAAACCTTCCTCCTCACACCATGGTGAGACACTTCAATTCTCCAACATCTCTTCTCGACCTTCTAGGTCAGGAGGTGGCTACCCTTCTTGCCCAAGGGGCAATAGAAGAAGTACCTCTTCCTCAACAAGGGTCAGGGTTTTACTCCCCCTATTTTCTCATCCCAAAGAAAACAGGGGGCCACAGACCCATATTAGATCTCAGAGAATTGAACAAATTTCTATGCAAGGAGAAATTCAAGATGCTTTCTCTGGGCACTCTCCTTCCATACCTTCAGAGTCAGGATTGGCTTTGTTCTCTAGATCTCAAGGATGCGTACACACATGTCCTCATCCATCCTTCTCACAGAAGGTTCCTCCGTTTTCTTTTCCAAGGAAAGCATTATCAATACAGGGTGCTTCCTTTCGGTCTGGCCTCTGCTCCAAGAGTGTTCACCAAATGCATGGCGGTAGTAGCTGCATTTCTACGCACTCTGGGAATATTTGTATTCCCATACCTGGACGACTGGCTCATCCGAGCTCCATCTCAGTCAGAGGCCCAGATTTCTCTAGACTGCACAAGGCGCATTCTCCAGTATCTGGGACTTGTGGTAAACATCCCAAAGTCTCAGCTCACCCCTACTGTTAAATAAAATAAATACTCAGTCCCTAGAGTTCATAGGGGCCTGGTTAGATACTACCACTGCAAGGGCCTATCTTCCTCAGGCCCGTTGCCTATGCCTAGTGCAGTTAGCCTCCCAGATTCAGTCAAAGAGCCATTTAACTGCCCGGGAGATGCTGCAACTTGTCAGACGGCTGCCTGGGTGAGAATCTTCACAGTCTTGGCAAGTGCATATATCTATATGATTTGCAAGGGATTGTGGGCAATGTAGTTCATTCACACCAGACACAGCTGCTGACAATAATTTAGTTGTGCTCAAGTGTTAACCCCATAAATAAATATCTTATTGGCTTTATTTCTCCCAACACAGATATGCTTGGTAGCACATAAATCAGGTTACTTGCTTCCAGTGTTTAACTTGGAAAAACAAAATCAAAATCAGGAAAACATTCAAACTTGTCAGGCAATCAAAGCAAAAGAAATAAAGACCTGGTTGATAACAAACTGGTCTTTTTCTGTAGGCTTAGCTAATATCCTCTTAGCAAGTATCAAACAACAAACCAAAAGCTACAAAGAGAAAAAAACCTGTTCTTTTCAGGTTAACTTCTGATTACTTCCCACATAGATACAGAAGTGATTCTCTCCTAGCTCACAAGCAAGGTAAGGCTTAATTGCTAGCAGTTATCCAGCTGAAACCCCTTAGCTGGCTTGCTTTCTACTGTGTGGGTCAAAACCTGCTTCAGGAGCTTTTCTGAGTAGATTAAAGAACAAGTTTGTATTTCTTTGTGATGGTTGCTGTATTTTATAACAGAAAATCACCAAAGGAGTTTAGACAGAGAGCAGTCCATGTAAACACATTCTTCATCTGCAATCATTCCCCCTTCTTCAACAAGCATGGGTTCAATATCATGGATTGGCACAGATGAATCTCTCAATGGAGCACTTTCAGGAGAATACTTATTTCCCTGCTGTCTTTCAAGGTTATAGCTAGGGCATAGATCACTGTTCATACCTGAGCTTCCATTGCTGTTAGAGTTCCTCTCTATATAGTCTGGCCAGTATGTAGTCCAGTTCTTATGTCCAGCCTTCCAATCCAGATCCCTGGACACTGGATCTCTCTTCACATACCTTCTGGCACGGGTCTTAGGGTCCCTTCCACGTGCAGCCGTCTCTCTCACAGGTACCGTCTGGAGATTTCTAGCTCTGCAGCACCATTCCTCTGGCTTTCCCCAGTCCAATGGTGTATGCTGGCCCTTGGAATGCCTCCCAGTATACGTACTGCTCTGGACTCTTCTAGACCTCTCAAAGGCTTTTCTCCTCTTTCTTCCAAAGGGTTTCTTTCCCTCTCTGTCCGTCCGGTTTGGCTTCTGCTTCTGATGATCCTCCTGATGATGGAGATGATCAAGCTCAAGCTGATTCTCAGGATACTGATTCTCTGTAGAATAAACTCTACCTTTATTCTGCTTAGATGAGTGCTCCTCCCTAACACAGCGCAGCTGTGCTGAATCAGGCCCTGCCCTTTGAGATGAGTGCTTAGGGATTACCTCATAGCCCTCCTGATTGAACACACGTTTCCCCACTTCAGCTCCTCTAATGGCTGTTGGAAACCTGGTGCATTCTGGGACTGGTAGTCTTTTATGGGAAAATTCCGTTTTCTTATTTCTACCAGAACTGACAGGTTGCTTGTTCAGAGTCACTTCACATTTTCTATAGCTCCTTCCTGAGCTATGATAAGCTTCCTTATCACAAACTGCTAGGCCACATGGCATCCACAGTGCATGTGGTCCCCTATGCTCGCCTTCACATGAGAGCAGCTCAATGGAATTTGTCCACCCAGTGGACTCAAGCATCAGGTGCTTTGTCAGACAAAATAGCAACCTCCAGGCGCCTCTTTTGGTCTCTCCAGTGGTGGAAGTCCACCCAAAATCTGTTGCTGGGGTCCCCCTTCCAGCAGTTGTTACCCCAGGCAACCCTCACAACAGATGCCTCACAAACAGGTTGGGGAGCTCATCTGCAAGACCTCTCCACTCAAGGCACTTGGTCTCCACAGGAGACCTCTCTCCATGTCAACCACTTGGAGCTCCGAGCAGTTTTTCTAGCTCTCAAGGTCTTCCATACCCTGCTCAGCTACAAGACAGTCCTCATTCATACGGACAATCAAGTAGCAATGTTTTACATAAACAAGCAAGGAGGAACTGGCTCTCTGTCGCTTTGCAACGAAGCTTTAAGATTGTGGGCCTTCGCCAGAGAGCATCAAATCCATCTCCTGGCCGTATACCTTCCAGGAATCCAAAACTCTTGGGCAGACAGCCTCAGTCGAGTTCTGCTTCCACACGAATGGTCCCTGCACATGGACCAAGTACTCGGAATCTTTCAGGAGTGGGGAACCCCGGACATAGACCTCTTTGCAAGTCCGTGGAATGCCAAACTTCCCCGGTTCTGTTCCAGAATTCCATGTCAGGGAGGTCAGGCCAAGGATGCCTTCCTCCTTCACTAGGGTCAAGACTTCCTGTATGCCTTTCCACCCATTCCTTTAATTCCCAAGACTGTTCAAGCTTCGGAGGGATCAAGGATCTATGATCCTCATAGCTCCACGCTGGCCACGCCAAGTGTGGTACCCTCTACTACATCTCTCTCAAGCTCCTTCCCTAGACTTGGGAGCTGCTCCAGACCACCTGTCTCAGGAGGAGGGGACTTTGTGGCACCCAAGCCCCAAGTCCCTTCACCTCAGAGCTTAGTTGCTGAAGGCCTAGACCTTCAGGATTGGAATCTTTCTCAGCAGGTGAAGGATATCCTTCATGCTTCCAGGAAACCACCTACTAGACGTTCCTATGCTTTTAAATGGAAAAGGTTTTCCATTTGGTGTACTGAGAAGGGTCTTGACCCTCTAGCACTACCTTTGAATTCTCAATTGGAATATCTCCTGCATCTTTCCAATGCAGGCCTTAAGACAAATTCAGTAAGGGTCCATTTGAGTGCTATTGTAGCATCCCTTAAGCCCATCAATGGACACCCAATTTCCTCTCATCCTCTTATTGCAAGATTCATGAGAGGCCTAACTTTAACCAAACCTCCCATTAGACCTCCTCCGGTGGCATGGGACTTAAATCTGGTTCTTGGTCAGCTTATGAAGCCACCTTTTGAACCCTTAGCCACCACCTCTCTGAAATTTCTTTCCTGGAAGGTTATTTTCCTCATTGCAGTCACCTCAGCTCGCCGCATCAGTGAACTGCAAGCCTTAGTGGCTAATCCACCTTATTCAAGATTCCATCATGATAAGGTAGTCCTTAGGACCAATCCACACTTTATGCCTAAAGTGGTCTCACCTTTTCATCTTAATCAAGAGGTATATTTACCTGTCTTTTTTCCAGCTCCTCATGCATCAAGTGCAGAGAGGAATCTTCATACGCTGGATTGTAAGAGAGCTCTTGCCTTTTACTTACAAAGGACACAGCAACATAGAAAGTCTTCTCAACTCTTTGTTGCTTTTGATCCCTCTCATTTGGGACTTCCAGTCTCTAAGAGGACACTGTCCAATTGGATTGCTCAGTGTATTTCTTTCGCCTACCAGAGTAAGAACCTTTCTCTGGAGAGCCATGTCACAGCTCATAATGTGAGGGCCATGGCCACCTCTATGGCTCATCTAAATTCTGTGTCCATCGACCAGATCTGTCGAGCGGCCACCTGGGCCTCGGTTCATACCTTCACAGCCCATTACTGCTTGGAGAAGGACTCCCGCCGGGATGCCTTGTTTGGTCAGGCTGTTCTCAAACACCTGTTCCATTCTTAATCAACTCCTGCCCTCCTTCCCAGAATGGATGCCTGAGGTCCATAGGAGGAGGTAGAGCCCTTCCCAGGGTCTCATAACCTGAGGGATCTCCCAGGCATCTCTAGCTAGGGAGTCCCCATATGTGGAGACTCATTCCTGCTTGTTCCTGGAGATAGCACAGTTACTTACCTGTAACAGGTGATCTCTGGGAACAGCAGGAAAAAGTCTTCACAACCCAGCCACCTCCCCTAGGAGTTGTATCTCTCTATCTATCTTTCCTTTCCTCTCTCTCTTTGTCTTAGCTTTTAAAACCGAACTGAGGAGAGGCGGTTAGGAAAGGCGGGAAGGCAGCGCGCAGGCGCTGTGGGATGCTCCCAAAGGCTTTCCTTTTTGGGAAGCTGGGGAGCGTTCCCGCGCAGGCTCCGTCGGTACCGATGTACCCATATCTGAAGACTTATTCCTGCTGTTCCCAGAGATCACCTGTTACAGGTAAGTAACTGTGCTTTCTGGCTCTGAAAGAACCAGAGCCCCTCACCATTCCAGGAAGGTTAGCTTACTTTGCTCCCAGATGGGAGCAAATCACAGCAGAGCAATGGACCCTCTCCATTATAAGGGAAGGGTACAAGCTTCATTTCTTAAACCTTCCTCCCCACACCATTGTGAAACAGTTCAATTCTCCAACATCTCTCCTCAACCTTCTGGGTCAGGAGATTGCTACCCTTCTTGCCCAAGGGGCAATAGAAGAAGTACCCCTTCTTCAACAGGGCTCAGGGTTCTACTCCCCTTATTTTCTTATTCCAAAGAAAACGGGGGGCTACAGACCCATATTAGATCTCAGAGAATTGAACAAGTTTCTATTCAAAGAGAAATTCAAGATGACTTCTCTCGGTACTCTGCTGCCATACCTTCAGAGTCAGGACTGGCTTTGTTCTCTAGATCTCAAGGATGCATACACCCATGTCCTCATCCATCCAACACACAGAAGGTTCCTTCGGTTCCTTTTTCAAGGAAGCACTACCAATACAGGGTGCTTCCTTTCGGTCTGGCCTCTGCACCAAGGGTGTTCACGAAATGCATGGCAGTAATAGCTGCATTTCTACGCACTCTAGGAATATTCGTTTTCCCATATTTGGACGACTGGTACATCGAGCGCCATCCCAGTTAGAGGCCCAGATTTGTCTAACCTGCACAATGCGTGTCCTTCAGTATTTGGGACTGGTAATAAATATCCCAAAATTCCATCTCACCCCTACTCAGTCTCTGGAGTTTATTGGGGCCTTGCTGGATACCACAACTGCAAGGGCCTATCTTCCTGAGGCCCGTTGCCTACGCTTGGTGCAGTTAGCCTCCCAGATACAGTTAAAGTCCCATTTAACTGCTCGAGAAATGTTACAACTATTAGGCCATATGGCATCCACCGTGCATGTGGTTCCATGTGTTCGCCTTCACATGAGGGCAGCTCTATGGACTTTGTCCAGCCAATGGATTCAGGCATCAGGTTGCCTGTCAAACAAAATAGCAAACTGCAGTCGCCTATTTTGGTCTCTCCAGTGGTGGAAGTCCCCTCCAAATCTGTTGCTGGGGTCCCCTTTTCAGCAGTCGCTACCCCAAGCAACTCTGACAACAGATGCTTCTCCAATGGGTTGGGGAGCTCATCTGCAGGATCTCTCCACCCAGGGCATCTGGTCTCCACAGGAGACTTCTCTGCATATCAATCTCTTGGAACTCAGAGCAATATTCTTAGCTCTCAGTGTTCCATTCCCTGCTCAGCTACAGGACAGTCCTCATCCATATGGACAACCAAGTAGCCATGTTCTATGTAAACAAGCAGGGCTGGACTGGCTCTCTTTCACTTTGCAACAAAGCTTTGCGACTGTGTGCCTTCGCCAGAGAGCATCATATCCATCTTCTGGCAGTATATCTTCCAGGCATTCAAAATTCTTGGGCGGACAGACTCAGTCGAGTTCTGCTCCCACACGAGTGGTCCCTCCACATGGACCAGCTAGCCAGGATTTTTCGAATTTGGGGAACCCCGGACATAGACCTCTTTGGAAGTCCGTGGAATGCCAAACTTCCCCGGTTCTGTTCCAGAATTCCGTGTCGGGGAGTTCAGGCCAAGGATGCCTTCCTCCTTCACTGGGGTCAAGACTTCCTTTATGCCTTTCCACCAATTCCCCGAATTCCCAAAACACTATTCAAGCTTCAGAGAGATCGAGGGACCATGATCCTCATAGCACCACATTGGCCACGCCAAGTGTGGTACCCTCTGCTTCTGCATCTCTCTCAAGCTCTTTCACTAGTCGCTCCATCTCAGGGCTTGGTTGCTGAGGGCCTAGACCTTCAAGATTTTCATCTCTCTCAGCAAGTCAGAGATGTTATTCATGCCTCTAGAAAGCCTTCTACTGGACGTTCCTATGCTTTCAAATGGAAAAGATTTACCATTTGGTGTTCAGAGAAGGGTCTAGACCCTCTTGCAATACCTCTGAATTCTCTACTAGAGTATCTCCTGCATCTATCCCATGCAGGCCTGAAAACAAATTCAGTAAGAGTCCATTTGAGTGCTATTGCAGCGTCCCTCAAGCCTCTTAATGGACAACCTATTTCCTCTCACCCTCTTATAGCAAGATTCATGAGAGGCCTTCTTTTAACTAAACCTCCCATTAGACCACCTCCAGTGGCATGGGACTTAAACCTGGTTCTTGGCCAGCTTATGAAGCCACCCTTTGAACCTTTAGCCACCACCTCCTTGAAATTTCTTTCTTGGAAAGTTGTTTTTCTCATTGCAGTCACCTCAGCACGCCGCATCAGTGAGTTGCAAGCTTTGGTGGCTAATCCACCTTATACAAGGTTCCATCATAAGGTTGTCCTCATGACCAATCCACACTTTATGCCTAAAGTGGTCTCGCCTTTTCATCTGAACCAAGAGGTATATTTACCTGTCTTTTTTCCAGGACCTCATGCATCAAATGCAGAGAGGAATCTTCATACCTTGGATTGTAAGAGAGCTCTTGCTTTTTACTTACAAAGAACACAGCAACATAGAAAGTCTTCTCAACTCTTTGTTGCTTTTGATCCTTCTCATTTAGGACTTCCAGTCTCTAAGAGAACACTGTCCAACTGGATTGCTCAGTGTATTTCTTTCGCCTACCAGAATAGGAACATTTCTCTGTAGGGCCATGTCACAGCTCACAATGTGAGAGCCATGGCAGCTTCAATGGCTCATCTAAACTCTGTGTCCAACGACTAAATCTGTCGAGCGGCCACCTGGGCCTCGGTTCATACCTTCACAGCCCATTACTGTTTGGACAAGGACTCCTGCCGGGATGCCTCGTTTGGTCAGGCTGTCCTCAAACACCTGTTCCATTCCTAATCAACTACTACCCACCTACCCTGGTCGGATGCCAGAGATCCATGGGGGGAGGTAGAGTCCTTTTCAAGGACACACAACCTGGGGTTTCTCCTTGGCATCTGCAGCTAGGGAGTCCCCATATGTGAAGACTCATTCCTGCTTGTTCCTGGAGATAGCATAGTTACTTACCTGTAACAGGTGATCTCTGGGAACAGCAGGAATAAGTCTGCACAACCCACCCACCTCCCCTAGGAGTTGTGTCTATCTATCTTTCCTTTCCTCTCTCTCTCTTTGTCTCAACTTTAAAACTCGAACTGGAGAGAGGCGGTTGGGAAAAGCGGGAAGGCAGCGCGCAGGCGCTGTGGGATGCTCCCAAAAGCTTTCTTACTGGACGCTGGGGAGCGTTCCGCGCAGGCTCCGTCGATACCAACGATAGCCATATGTGAAGACTTATTCCTGCTGTTCCCAGAGATCACCTGTTACAGGTAAGTAACTGCTTTCTCCGAGGACGAGAGAGGATTCAGTTTTGTCATCTTGGCATCGAGGGCAAGGACTTCGAATATCTGGTGGAGGCTCTGCTGCATCGGCATTTGAGTTCTCAGAGGTATGGTGCCAGGAGCATTGAGGATTTGCAGGAGCTCCCATCTAAACGGCCCTGAAGGGGGGGAAGGCTCAACCTCACTGTTGCTGTAGGGGCAGTGATGGCCTCCCCTAAGCGAAGACCAGCCTACTGATACACTCCGTCAGATTCCTGGAGCTTCATCTGATTCTGCTATGTTCCTACACCATTACATATGGCAGCTACGGAGAATCACTTTCTGAGGGCTGTCAGGGAAAGAATCACAATGATTTTTGCCATGCAACATGTGACGGCCTCAATGAATGTGGCTGTACCACCTCAGAGCATCCATCCTATCCTCGAAAAACATAGCGTACCTGTGGGAAAGGCATTGTTATCAGGACACAAGCCCGAACATAAATTCCTGTCTGGCCAATCTCGCTCTCCTGTGCTTTGGGTTGTGATGCACTCCTGGTATGCTGGAAGTCATTGGTACATCAGCGCACCTTGGATATTCACAAAACGCCTTACCATGGTAGCAGTCTATGAAAAGCTTGCCAGGGGTCTTTCCCTCCAAATTTCGGCGCCTCAAACTACTGGCAACAGATTTATCTAAGCTGGCATGGGGAGCTCATTTCAGTGGGTCTCGCACTCGGGGGGGGGGGGGGGAATTAGTCTCTCTAAGAGTCATCAGATCAACTACTTGGAACAGCAAGTGATAGCAAATGCTCTAAGGGCTTTTGGAGATTGGTTTTCCAACCAATTCGTTCAGATTCAAACCGACAAGCAAGTTGCCATGTTTTACATCAAGCAAAGAGGAACAGGATTGTATCTACTGTGTTGTGAAACAGTCAAGTTGTTTAACTTTGCCATCTCTCACAGGATGGAGTTAAGGACCACTTATCTGCCTGGCATAAAAAATGCTCTGGCAGACAGGCTGAGAGAGTCCTTCAAACTCGCGAGTGGACCCTAGACAATGAGGTGGCACTCCACATCTTTTGGGAGCGGGGCACCTTTAATAAATCTCTTCAGCACTTAGAATGCCCAGGGGTCTCATTTCTGCTCCAGAGTGGGCTCACACAGCAAAATAGCCTTGGATTTTTTATATTGCTGAATTGGGAGGAGGGTATTTTGTACATATATCCTTCAATACCTCTAATTGCCAAGACTCTCCTGAAACTCAAAACAGACAAGAGGTACAATAGAAACATGATGGCAGAAAGACTATATACCCTTCTAGATCAAAATCTATAGTACCTTTTTTTTTTCCTTTAGAGATCTTCTGTATTTAAGAACATCAGATATGCCGTACTGGGTCAGACCAAGGTCCATCAAGCCCAGTATTCTGTTTCCAACAGTGGCCAATCTAGGTCATACGTACCTAGCAGTTTCCCCAAGAGACACAGGTTCCACAATGCTTGTATTGGTTCAAGCATTGATATCCTGGGTCCCTTCTTAATAATGGTTTATGGACCTTTCCTCCAGGAAGTTGTCCAAACCTTTTTTAAACCCAGCTACACTAACAGCCTTTATTACATCCTCCGGTAACAAATTCCAGAGTTTGATTACACGTTGAGTGAAAAAATATTTTCTTTTATTAGTCTTAAATAGTTTACCCTGTAGCTTCATTGCAAGTCCCCTAGTCTTTCTATATTCTGATAAGGTAAACAATCGATCTACATTTACCCGTTCCATTCCGTTCATTAATTTATAGACTTCTATCATATCACCCCTCAGCCGTCTCTTTTCCAGGTTAAAGAGCCCTAACCTTTTTAGCCTTTCCTCATAGGAGTATCCTTCCATCCCCTTTACCATTTTGGTGGCTCTTCTCTGAACCTTTTCTAAAATCGCTATATCCTTTTTAAGATACGGCGACCAGAATTTCACACAATATTCAAGGTGCAGTCTCACCATGGAACGATATAGAGGCATTATAATATCTTTTGTTTTATTTTCCATTCCTTTCCTTATGATACCTAGCATTCTATTTGCTCTCTTGGCCGCCGCTGCACACTGGGCTGAGGGTTTTAACATGTTTTCCACAATGACGACTAAATCTTTTTCCTGGGTGGTGGTTCCTAATGTGGAACCTTGCATCGTGTAACCATAGTTTGGGTTGTTCTTCCCTAGGTGCATAACCTTGCACTTGTCCACATTAAATTTCATCTGCCATTTTGATGCCCAGTCTTCCAATTTATCAAGATCCTCTTGCAATTTTCCACAATCCTCTTGGGTTTTAACAACTTCAAATAGTTTTGTGTCATCTGCAAATTTGATAACCTCACTCATTATTCCATTTTCCAGGTCATTTATGAATATGTCAAAAAGCAGCGGACCCAGCACAGATCCCCGGGGTACACCACTATTCACCTTTCTCCATTGGGAAAATTGGCCATTTAGCCCTACCCTCTGCTTTCTATCTTTTAACCAGTTCCTGATCCACAATAGTACACTGCCTCCTATCCCATGACTCTTTAGTTTTGCCAAAAGTCTCTGATGAGGGACCTTGTCAAAGGCTTTCTGAAAGTCCAGATACACAATATCAACCGACTCACCTTTGTCCACCTGATTATTCACTCCTTCAAAAAAACATAACAGATTAGTAAGACAAGATCTTCCTTGTCTAAAGCCATGTTGGCTGTCTCCCATTAGGTCATGACTGTCTACATGCTGAGTAATTTTATTCTTTATGATGGTTTCTACCATTTTTCCCGGTACTGATGTCAGGCTCACCGGTCTGTAGTTTCCCGGATCACCCCTGGAACCCTTTTTAAAATTGGTGTTACATTGGCAATCCTCCAATCTTCAGGTATTAGAGATGATTTTAATGATAGTTCACAGATTACTAATAGCAGGTCTGCAGTCTCATATTTCAGTTCTTTCAACACCCTTGGATGTATACCATCCGGCCCAGGTGATTTGCTACTCTTCAGTTTATCTAATAGTTGTAATACATCTTCCCGATGTATCGATATTTCCTTCAATTCTTCCGCACCTTTAAATACCACTTCAGTCATGGGTAACATCCCTACATCTTCCTCAGTAAAGACTGAAGCAAAGAATTCATTCAATCTCTCCGCTATCGCCTTGTCGCCTCTTAGTGCTCCTTTAACCCCTTTATCATTTAATGGACCAACTGACTCTCTCACAGGTTTTTTGCTACGAATGTACTTGAAAAGGTCTTTACTTCGCGTTTTTGCTTCCGCAGCAAGCTTCTTCTCAAATTCTCCCTTTGCCTGCCTTATCAATGCCTTGCATTTGACTTGCCAGTGCTTATGCTGTTTCCAGGTTTCGTCGTTTGGCTCTTTTTTCCATTTCCTGAAAGATGCTTTTTTGGCAACAACAGCCTCTCTGACCTCACCTTTAAACCATGCTGGCAGTTTTTTGGACTTCCTTCCACTTTTCTTAAAGCGTGGAATAAAGCTGGTCTGGGCTTCCAAGATAGTATTTTTCAACAGCCAAGCCTTATGTACATCTTTAACCTTTGCAACTGCGCCTTTTAGTTTTTTCTTAACCGTTTTCCTCATTTTATCATAGTCTCCCTTTCGAAAGTTAAAAGGTAGTACTGTGGATTTCCTTACTATCCCTCCTCCACTAATTAAATCAAAGGCGATCATGCTATGATCACTATTGCCAAGTGGCTCCAACAACCTTATCTCTTGCACTAGATCTGGTGTTCCAGTAAGGACTAGGTCTAATATGGCTTCCCCTCTGGTCGGTTCATGAACCAGCTGCTCCAAGAAGCAGTCATTTATTCCATCTAGGAACTTTATCTCCCTAGCATGTCCTGACGTGACACTGACCCAGTCGATACCGGGTTAGTTGAAATCACCCATTATTATTACTGCACTGTAACTTTTGTTAGCTTCCTTGATTTCTTTGAGCATTTCATCATCCATTTGGTCATTCTGGCAAGGCGCTCGATAGTACACCCCCACTGCCATATAGATTCTACAGCAGATTTTGTTTCCTGCAAAACTTTAATCCTTTCTGACTCAATGCCCTCTCTAACATAGAGAGCAATCCCTCCACCAATTTGATCAGCTCTATCATTACGATATAGTTTGTACCCAGGTATCAGTGTCCCACTGGTTGTCTTCCTTCCACCATGTCTCTGATATTCCAATCATATCTAACCTTTCATTTAGTGCTATATATTCTAACTCTCCCATCTTGTTTTTTAGACTTCTAGCATTTGCATACAAGCATTTTAGAGACTGTATTTTATTCATATTAATTTGGCTATTATTAGACATGGTAATTTGGGATCTTTAAGCTTAGTCTGCTCTGTACTTGAGGGCATTTGGGCTACTTTACTCTTTTGTGGAACCTCTCTGCTTTTGGTAGTGTCCTTCAAAGATACATTCTTCCGAACCATCCGCTCTTGGGCGACTGTCGGCTTTCCCCTAATATCTAGTTTAAAAGATGCTCTATCTCCTTTTTAAAGGTTAATGCCAGCAGCCTGGTTCTATCCCGTTTAAGGTGAAGCCCATCCCTTCGGAAGAGCCCCTCCTTTCCCCAGAATGTTCCCCAGTTCCTAACAAATCCAAAACCCTCATCTCTGCACCATTGTCTCATCCACGCATTGAGACTCCGGAGCTCTGCCTGCCTTTTGGGTCCTGCGTGTGGAACAGGAAGCATTTCAGAGAACGCTACCCTGGAAGTTCTGGATTTCAACTTCCTACCTAACAGCCTAAATTTAGCCTTCAGAACCTCCCTACCACATTTTCCTATGTCATTGGTACCGACATGTACCAAGACAGCATACTCCTCCCCAGCACTATCTAAGACCTTATCTAGGTGGCGCGTGAGGTCTGCTACCTTCGCACCAGGCAGGCATGTTACCAGGCGAATCCTCACGTCCACCAGCCACCCAGCTATCTACATGCCTAATGATCGAATCACCAACTATAACGGCTGTCCTACCCCTTCCCTCATGGGCACATGGCCCTGGATAAACTTCCTCGGTGCGAGAGGGTTTTACATCACCTGGAGGACAGGTCCTAGTTACAGGATCACTTCCTGCCACACCAGGGTGATGCTCTCCTGTCACGTGACCTCTCTCCTCCATGGCAACACGGATGCTGCCAGACTGGAGGTGGGACCTCAGGACTATATCCCTGTAGGTCTCGTCTATGTACCTCTCTGTCTGTCTTATGCTTTCCAAGTCTGCTACTTCAGCCTCTAGAGAACGGACTCGTTCCCTGAGAGCAAAGAGCTCCTTGCACCTAGTGCGCATGTAAGACCTCTCACCAACTGGGAGAAAATCATACATGTGACACTCAATGCAAAAGACTGGAAAGCCCCCATCCCGCTGCTGGACTGCTGTCTACATCTTAGTTTTAAGTTTGTGTTTAGATCTAAGTTCTTTACTTTCTAAGGGTTGCTATGGATATTTATACTAATAAAACTGTACCTAATACGTGTAATATACCTTGTTCACCTGAAGTTTAACTAATCTCAGGTCCTTAGTGTATAACTGATTTGGGTAATGAGCTTCACCTGAGAGCACCTCCTGTCTTGTAAGATGTGTAAGTACCTATAAAGCTATGATTATCCCAGGGGTGGGTGGGTGTGGGGAGGGAAATAACACTTATTAAAAGAGGGCTGCTGCACAGTACCCTATCTTGTGCTGCTGAGGTAAGCTATATTCTGATTTGATTTAAATAATAGCTCTTAGCTGCTGCTAGGCTCTAATTTCTTATGAAATTTAAACTACAAGCTCTCTGCTGGGTTCCAAATGTAACCAGAAAGCTCTCTTCTGTGATTTAAATTTAAACTAAAAGTACTTTGCTGTTACTAGGCCCTGAGTGACTGTTAAATTTAAACTACAAGCTCTCTGCTGGGTTCCAAATGTAACCAGAAAGTTCTCCTTTGTGTTTTATATTTAAACTTAAACAGCTGCTACTAATCCCTGACTGATTTAACAAAAAATAGTGGGTTCACAGATTAATTAGCTTTAATACAAAGAATTCCTTTTAGAAAATTACCAGAAGTATATACTCACCATTGCAGATCTCTCTCCAGCAGTAACTGTCCCTTCTTCTAGTTCTTCACTTCCTTGAATTCAGATACTGTCGTCCTCTGTACTACCTCCACTGGGAGGCTATTCCACACATATACCACTTTTTATGTAAAGACATATATTTCTTCTTATTACTCCTCAATCTATCTCCTTTCACCCTCATCCAATGTCACCTCATTACAGAGCTTGCTTTTAATTGAAAGAGGCTCCTCTCCTGTACATTTATGCTACATTTAAACGTGTCTATCATATCTCCTCTATCCTGATTTTCCTCTAAAGAATACATATACATGTAAACCGCTCTGATGCCCAAGTAAAGGGCAGTATATCAAGTGCCTAAATCATAAACCATATTGAGATCTTTGTGCACATATGGTCTATAATGAAGACCACTGACCATTTTGGTAGCCACCCTCTGCATGGACTCCATCCTGTTTATATCCTTTTGAAGGTGTAGCCTCCAGACTTGCACACAATACTCTAAATGAGGTCTCGTCAAAAACCTCTACAGCGGCACTAATCACCACCTCTTTTTCTGATGGCTGTTCCTCTCCCTATGCACTCATGCATTCTTCTGGCTTTTGCTGTCACCTTTTCTACCTATTTAGCCACTTTCAGATCATCTGAAACGATCATGCCCAGATCCCGCTCTTCTTTTGTGGACAGACGTACTTCACCCCTTATACTGTACCGCTCCCTTCGATTTCTTTTGTAGCCCAAATGCATGACCATGCATTTTTTACTATTAAATCTCAGCTGCCAAATTCTCGACCATTCTTCAAACTTAGCTAGATACCTCCTCATGTTATATACTCCTTCCTGTATCTACTCTACTGCATTATCCGCAAAGAGGCAAACCTTACCCGGCAGCTCTTCCATAATATCGCTAAAAAAATATTAAAGAATCTGAGAGACCACGTGATGCAGTAAGCTGGGTGGCTGTAGTACACCAGGCTCTGGAAAACCCCGCTGCAAATGTAGGGAAAAAAATAGCGAACAGCTCATTAATTTTCAAATTGTTCTTTCAGGGATGATAAGTGTGGTAGAGAGTGTTGAGGTGAGCGTGGACTTCCATACTCCCAATGGCAGCCAAAATGGGGAAGAAAGAGAAGTCTCTCTTCCCCGCTTTGGATGGAGTCTAAGATGGCACCATCTGCCCCAGCTAGCCCAAACAGCGGACAACACGCTGGCGTTGTGGAGGAGGTAACCAGCGTGGTGGTGGCGGCAGCTTTGGAGGGGCGGTTTCAAGCCCCCTTGGAGCAATTCGCACAGGTGGGGCAGGCAGTGGCAGAATTTGGCCTGAGAGTTTCTCAGCTGGAACAGCGGGTGGAGGTGGTGGAGGGGGAGCAAAAAACCCAGGCCCAAGCACTGCAAGAAATGGCAGAAAAGTTAAAGGCCTATGCAGACAAGATAGATGACTTGGAGAATAGGGGAAGAAGGATAAACCTCTGAATCGTGGGGATCCCTGACGCTGTTAAGGAGTCTGAGCTGCGAGGACACTTGGAGACGTGGTTGCCTGCCCACTTTGGGGACACTAGCAGGACTGCTGGTCATCGAAAGAGTGCATCGGCTGGGACAAAAGCGGTAAGGCCTGGGTCGACCTTGAGTGGTCATTGCACGCATCTTGAATTATTCCCTAAAGGAGATGGTACTGAGAGCAGCAAGAACCCAGCATACCCAAACACCGGGACTACAGAGAACCCTAATTTTTCAAGATTATTCGGCTCAAGTAAGCCAACGGAAGTGGGAATTTGCTGGGGTATGTGCTACACTTATCAATAAGAACATACGCTTTGCTCTTATGTACCCTGCAAGGCTGAAGGTGGAGTACCAGGGCAGGCAACACATATTTACCACTGTGGCAGCAGCGCAGACCTTTCTGGTGGGACTATCAGAGGGATGAGACTTCGGGCAATGAATATGGATACTATGGCTCCTTATCTTTCTCTGTTTGGATGTTGTGTGGTGGTTTTTTTTTTTTGAAGTGGATAAGAGGACATATGACTTTGACTGCGTGTGCTGGACAGGCTGGCCAAGAGCTAGCGGACTTAGTACCGCAGATCTGAGAACTGGTTTGTTCCTGCAGGAATTTATTTATTTATTTAACACTCATTTATATACCGCATCTTCCAGAGTTCAGTTGCGGTGTACAATTAACAACAATTAACAAAGCGTAGTTTGTTTTACATAGAACATCTTAAAATTTTACATTCCAGTTCATACTGCTAGACCAGTCCAGACAAACTGGTTATGCACCCCTGCCAGCAGATCTTGGAGACAGAGAATTCTGCCAGAGCTCTGATAGGCTGGAGCCTGGTGATATAATCCTACCCCTAGGGGTCTCCCTCAGTTTTTCTCTGTCTCCAGTAGATCTGGATGCTTTTTTTTTTTGCTCCTTCAAACAAAATTTAAAATGCTTTATTTCTTTGTGATTTTTCTTGGAGAGATAATGCCCTGAGTTGCCAGTGTTATCTGAGCACCAGGATGATTCCAGCTGAAGCTCCTGTGTCCTCTGTCACAGTAGAGATCGCTGATGTGCAGACTCCCCAGCACTAGTCATGAGGGCTATTTAGCTGGATGATAAGCCTCCTAGAATCCAGTCCCTGGGGCTGATTTTAGTGGTGAGGCAGCTGCAGTGGTTTGAGCAGCGGTCCGTGGCTTCTCTGCACTTTCGGTACTGTAAGTACAGAAACTGTCTTTCTCCACTGCTGTCTGCAGCTCTGTGGTAACTCGATTTATTTTTGATTTTTCAGTGATTTTAGGCATTTCTCTCATGCCTGCAACCCTCCCACCTTCTCCTTTGACTTTTTAAGTTAATTCCTTAGCTTTTGGGGGTTTTAATTCACTCTTTTTGTGTTTTATTTTTGCCGGCGGCCATTTTGAATAGCTAATGAGCCTCGGTTTTTGGCGGGAAGCCAGATTACTTCTCTGCTGGCTTCTAACAGCTATATTGCTGTTTAAGTTTTTTTTTTCCACAACACTTGCTAGCTGTGAGTTGTGAAGAGCTTCCTTTTTTCTCTGCCTATGTATTAACATAATGAATAAAAAGTACAGAAGGCATGGATAGAGAACAGGATGCAATTCAGAGCCACAGTACAAAGCTAAGTCACTGACGAAGGGTGCAGGGCTCATGGGTTCCATCCCCCACTGTGCCCAACAAAGAAGGCTGGCTGAGGCATTACCTATTATGGGGAATATTGTTAAATGCCTGTTCCTGCGGGACGCAGTTATTTGTTTTTAGTTCTCACTGTGCCTTATTCAGGTTTACGCTGCATAGGCTGTCAGAAGAAACACAGGGACCTCATGAATCAGCTCTGCTCTTCCCCCAGCATCTTGCTTCCCCAGATGAACTTGGGAACTCCTGAGCTTGGCTTCAGTGGAGCTCTCCATTGGCTTTACGCTGCGCTGAGTCTTTACCACGAGAGTTTGGATACCTCCAGGAAGTTCAGGTATCATTTTCTGTAAGAAAACTGAGTACCCTGTTTTTTTCTTACTTGCCTCAGCTGCTCTGGGATGATTTCAACTGCATCCGGACCGGCTGCCTCTGAGTTTTGAAGTTCCTACTTTAAATTTTTAGTCCACAAACTGCAGCCGGGTTACTTTGTCCGTCCTACTGAATATTGTACCTGTCTTATTCAATATGCCATTTGATTGGAATTTTAAGTCAGTGTTTTGGATCCTGACTGTTTTGGGCTCGGCCTAATTAAGCATGCTCACTGTAATCTTCCTACGGCTGGATTTGAGCTTCTACATCCCTCCCCAGAAACACCTTTCAGCCCCTACCATGGAGGTCTGAATGGCTGTGGAGGGATCACACTCTAATTTCCCTACTTTCAGTCACTGTAATTGCCTTACCCTGACTTTGAAAGTTTCTCTATGCCAGCACAGTGAATGACTGACAGTTCCCTTCTCAGCTCTGTGAATACTTGACAGTTTTTCGGTGCCAGCGGCCGTTTTGTTTTTCTCTTCAGTGTTTCTTTTTGGAGGAAACAGCTCTAAACAGCAGTTTCCACACATTTAATCATGCTGTGGAGGCACGTGGAGTTTCAAAATCCTTTTCTTGAAGAGTCTTGGGTTTCCCTGAGCCTACCTTGCTTTTTGTTTTAAATGCAAAAAAAAAAACAAAAAAAAAAACCCACACAAGAAGAGGAAAGGTGGTTTAAATCTCTACAATGCTTCTTTCTCTGGCTGTATATGTGATATGTAATCAGCCGAAGGGGACATTAATAGGTTGCTTGTGTTCCACCTGCACGCTGCATCCCGGAGACTTTCCCCATTCCCACTGCGTTGCTAGCTGGGTTCCTCAGCACCTTATCTCCCCCCTCCTCTGAATCTTCTCCTGCAGGAAGATCCTGCAGCAGGGGCTCTGTCAGCTCCCATGTCGCTTCCACAGCCACTGGAGACCACAGCAGCCTTGACTGACAGTGCCTTCCTCACACTCTTCCATCTGGCATGACGCCTGTGACTTTTGGAGTCTTTTGGATTATCTCCTACACCTGCCCAGTAGCAGGCGAGCATATGGCATGGTCTCGCAAGTGGTCCCATAAGTCCTCAGACTTTAGAGCAGTACGTCGTCCTTGGGGCGTAGCATGTGCCTTGCAGGGTACTATGGATATTCAAGAAGACTTTAAATCTTCGGAGGTCAGCCCTGGCTCGTTGGAGTACGGAGATGGGGAATATTCTCCGTCTGTTTTCTTCGCTGACGGTTCTCCGCCTTTTTCGGTAAGAGGAGTTGCCGGCTCTAATCACACAGGTGATGGAGTCGCTCCCCCTAGCCGACACGCCTGCTCCTCCGGATTCTCAAATCCGGTTGCAGCCGCATCCCATTTTCCAGTGCATTCGTACGGCACGCGGTATTGTTCGGTTATACCCTTGGTCTCCCTTTCACTTCGACCGTTGGCTGCAATACCCGACGGTTGATGCATTCTGACCAGGGTCATCAGGCATACCACACTTCCGGTTGAGGGCGGAGACCAGCCAGACCTGAAGAGTTGGGAGACTGCTACAGTCCGGTTTTTCTTCGCCCGCTATTTCCTCCTTGCAGGTGTGCGGAGGTCTGGCAGCTCGGGCCTCCCTTCGATGGATTCTGCAGCTTCCAGGTGTTCCCGAGTTGGTTCATTTCGAATCCATTGCTGCATTCTGGGCAGAGGCATTCTGTGATCTCTTGCAGCTGTCAGCTTGCTTCCTAGCACCGGTGTCGGTAGCTCGGAGATGGCTCAGCCTGCGTCAATGGGCAGCGGATGTTGCTTCATTTAAAGGCTCCAGCGTTTAGATGCCATTCGTCCCGGTCCACCGTTGGAAGGAGGACTGGGCCGTTACTCTGTCTATTTTGGAATGCTTCAGGTCCTGGATTCTCTCGGGGCTGGGTGCGACACTCGTAGGGGACGGGTGTTTCTACCTCAGGAACGTTTTCAGAAGATCTCTCTTCAGCTCCGCCGCTGCTTGGATCAAGCGGCGCCTCGCCCTTGGGGCTACCTTCAACTCTTGAGGTCCATGGCAACAACGATAGCCCTCGTTCCGTGGGCAAGAGCGCTCTTGCGCTGCTTGCCGACGGCGCTTCTATCTCGTTGGTCGCCGGTATCGGAGAGTTATCGAATCTGGTTGCCTTTGCTTCTGCCGGTGCGCCGCAGCCTCCGCTGGTGGCTTCAGGCACACAGTCTTCTACGGGCGGTCCCTCTGGAGTCTCTGCGCTGGATCTTGGTGACGCCAATCGCCGACCTCTCCGGTTGGGGAGCGCCTTGTGGCTTAACCTCGGCGCAGGGGTGTTGGTCACCTCGCGCAGCCCAAGGGTCTATCAATCCTCTCGAGACGCGGAAAGTGCGCTTCGCCCTTCAGTTTCAGCCTCTAATGCGGCGGTGTGCGGTTCGGATCCTGTCCGACGCCATGACGATTGCTTACCTAAGCCGCCTAGGCGGCACGCAATGTCCGGATGTCTCACAGGAGAGGCGTTTGCTCCTCCCGTGGGCGGGGGAACATCTTCATGCTGTCGGCACAGCACATCGCAGGCGTGAACAATGTGTAGGCCGATTTTCTCACCCGGCACTCTCTGGAGCCCGGGGGCTGGGCTCTGCAGCCGGATGCGTTCCGGTCCATTGTTCACCTGTGGGGCCTACTGCCATGGATCTAATGGCTACGGCACAGACTGCCACGGCTTCGCTGTACTTCGGCCATTGGAGGGACGAGGGAACGCACGGCATAGATGCTCTCTCTCAACCGTGGCCGATTCCTCTTCTCCGGTGTGTTTTCCCTCCCTGATCCGTGATATGCATGGTTCTCCAGCGGCTCCGAGACCGTCGTGACCCTGTACTCCTGCTGGCTCAGAGTTGGGCTCGCGGACCCATGGTATGCGGATCTATTCCGTCTGTCTGGGGCGTCGATGCTCCGCCTCGAGGCGTTTCTCGGCCTTCTGATTCAGGGACCGGTGGAGATGGAAGACCCGGCTCCTTACTCGCTTACGGCCTGGCAATTCCACGCCGCCGGTTTGCTCGCTATGGCTATTCGCCTAGCGTGGTCGTGACGCTTCTCACGGCGCGGTGGTCTACCACGACGCTGACTTACGCTTGGGTTTGGCGTCTCTTGATGGTTGGTGTTCGCGAAATAACCTCTCACCATGGCGTTGTGGTATTCCGGATATCCTGTCCTTTTTACAGGCCGGAGTGGATAAGGGATTAGTGCTAGATTCCTTGCGAGTACAAGTGGTCGCCTCAACTTGTTTTCGGAGTCCTATAGCGGGGCGATCGATAGCTTCGCATTTGGACGAGTCTTGGTTCCTCCGCGGAGTTAGGCCTTCCGGCCTCCTCTGCGTTCGCCTGTGCAGGCGTGAGCTCTCGTGCTTGTCCTCTGTGCCCTCGTTGCTCCTCCCTTTGAGCTGCTGAGGGCATGTTCTCTTCTCGATTTGACTCTGAAGGCAGTCGTCTTGGTGGCCATAACTTCGGCACGCCGTCTTTCTGAACTCCAGGCTCTCTCGTGTCGACATCCCTATCTCTCGTTTTCCTCCGAAGGCGTTTCTCTGAGAACTGTCCCTTCCTTTGTTGCCCAAAGTGCTGACGCCGTTCACTGTTGACCAGCCTCTTTTCTTTCCGTCTTTAACAAAGGCGCAGTGTGACAGTGGTCGGTCTCCGTTGCGGGCGGTGGACCTTAAGAAGGTTCTTTTTCGGTATCTGGGGGTCGCGGGACCCTTCCATATGACTGTTGCTCTTTTGTTTTGTTCGCGGGTTCTCGTCGGGGATCCGCAGCCTCCGAATCTGCCATTTTTAGATGGGTTATGGAAGCCATTGAGGTGGCGTACCTTCTTCTGGGAGAGCCAGCTCCACCGGGACTCCGTGCTCACTCCTCTCGAGCGCAAGCAACTTTGTAGGCCAGGAGGTCTCATGTAGTTCCTCTCGATATTTGCCGGGCGGCGACTTGGTCCTCGCTGTCCACCTTTGTCGGTCATTATAGGTTGGACGTTCATGCCCGTCAGGAGGTCCGTTTTGGAGTTGCTGAGCTGTCGGCGGCCTTGCCCCCCCTTGAACGCAGGTAGCTTGGGTACTGCCCGTTTGTCTGGACTGGTCTAGCAGTATGAACTGGAAGGAGAAATTTCACTTACCGTTAATTTCCTTTCCTGGAATACTGCTAGACCAGTCCAGGACCCGCCTTGCTGTTGGTTGGAGTGCCGCTGGTGCGGTGCAGCCGCCGACCGCGGTTCTTCTCTTTGCCGGTATGCCTCGCCATGGGCAGTCCATGGCTTTGTAGGTGGATACTGTTTTCAGCTCTAGGGAGTTCTTCGGCTCCCTTGTATATAGTTCACTTGAAACCCTCTGGGGTGATGTTACAGTTCATGTTGCATTAGCTTGTGGACGTAACTGAGGGAGACCCCTAGGGATAGGATTATATCACCAGGCTCCAGCCTATCAGAGCTCTGGTAGAATTCTCTGTCTCCAAGATCTGCTGGCAGGGGTGCATAACCCGTTTGTCTGGACTGGTCTAGCAGTATTCCAGGAAAGGAAATTAACGGTAAGTGAAATTTCTCCTAGAACATCTTAAGTTAAACAAAGCAAAGTGTAATAAACTAAACAGTATATTTAAGCTAGAGCAGTGTGAGTAACAATTAACTAACAAAATGTAAAACAAAATGTAATGTCTAAACAGCATAAGACAGTACATAACATATACAACTATATACATGTGGAGGTATTTGGGCATAAGAGCTTGGGTCGTCGTTTCGTTTAAGCTATATGTGTTGTCCGTTTAGATGGTAGGTTTGTACTTGATGTGGTCGGGTACCTGTTTAGCCTTTATCTAAGTTGAGTGCTAGGTTTTCCATGGTATTATAGTGTTTAGTGAATAGATACGTTTTCAATTTTTTACGGAATTCGATGATCTCTGTTAGTGATCGTAGATCCTCTGGTAAAGAATTCCAAATGGCTGGAGCTATGTGAGAAAAGGCTCTATTTGTTAATTTGTGTGCTTTTATGAAGTCTTTTGGAATCTTTAGTTTATTTAATTGTCTTTTTCTGTGAGTAGGCTTAGATGGTTCTTTGCATATTAGATTACATAGTGTAGTCAGAGCCATGTCATTTAAGGCTTTGAATGATGTTATTATTGTTTTGTATATTATCCTGCTTTGTATTGGTAACCAGTGAAGGGATGCTAGTATTGGTGTTATGTGTTGGAGTGAGTTTATTTTTAATATAATTCTAGCTGTTGCATTTTGGGCTAGTTGAATTCTTTTAATGTTTTGTTTTGAAATGCCCATTAGTATTAGGTTGGCGAAATCAAAGTGAGGGGTTATGGTAGCCTGTATTATATTAATAAAATCTTGTATAAATACTAGTGGGCGTAGTTTGAGGATTTTAAGTTTGAAATAAATTTTCTTTATAGTATTTCTAATGTGGGTTTCCATTGTAAGGTGTGTATCTATGATAACACCTAGATATCTTATTTCGTTTTTTATTTTAATTTCTTGGTCTTGTAGTGTTATGTGGGTTGGAGGGATAAATGATTGATTTTTTGTTACGATTAGGACATCTGTTTTAGCATGGTTTATGTGGAGATTTTGAGTTTTTAGCCAAATTGTGATTTCGTTATAGCAGTCTGATAGGAGTTTTAACGGTAGGTTAGGGATCGTAAATGGAATGTACATCATGATATCATCCGCATAGAGGTGATATTGTACTCCAAATTTCTTAAAGATATTGCAGATCGGTTTTATGTAGATATTGAAAAGTAGGGCTGATAATGCTGAACCTTGTGGTAAACCTATTTCTTGCTTATATGTAGTGGAGGTTTGATTACCTATTCTTACATTTTGCATTCTGTTATTTAAATAGGAGGTGAACCATTTATGTACTGTAGAGTTTATGCCTATCTGATGTAGGTTGTTGAGCATTATTGAGTGATGTACACTATCAAAAGCTGCTGATATGTCAATGAAAAGGAGGATGAATGCCTGTTTGATTGTCGATTCCTCTTAGGAGAGTATCGATTAGTACTGTTAGACGTGCTTCTACTCCGTGGCGTGGCCGAAATCCATATTGTTGCTCGTCAAGTGGGTAAGATGCATCTATATATTCCTGTGTCTGTAATTGCACTACTTTTTCAATTATTTTGGCCAAAAATGGTATGCTAGAAATGGGCCTGTAAGATACTGGAGATGTTTTGTCTAGATTGCAATTCTTTAGTATTGGGCGTATTTGTGCATGTTTGAGCGAGGGTGGGAGGTAACCTTGGGTTAATGAGAGGTTGACTATTGGGAGAATGTAGGATAGTAGTGTTGGCAGTGTGTTTTTTATCCAAGATACTGGGCATGGATCTAAATAAGAAGTTCCTTATCGTCACTCCAGTCCAGTCCCTTTACTTCTGGGTTGCGCAACCCTTCCAGCAGCTTGGAGGCTGAGCCCAACCTTTTTGGGGATGGAGCGGTACAAATACCACTGGGGCCACCCACCAACTCCAGTATTCTCAGCCTCCAAGCAGCTGGAGGGTTCCGTAAGCCTAGGGCTTACTGGAGTCTTCCCTTTACCTAAATCCTTTAAAAGATTTCCTTTATTACTTATATTTCTTCTTACCTTATTGAACTGTTGCCTTTAAAAGATTTTTTTCTCTCCAGACTTCATCCTTTTACTCCACAAGGCCTATTGCTTGCGTAAGCAGGGCTTAGGGACAGGAGAGGCTGTCCCGTCGGCGGAAGTCAAGTCCAAGAGGGCAAGCAACCCAGGCTCCGGCATTCCATCTAAACGCCCCCGTCTGGGTGGTGAGGAACCTCTCGCGTCCCTCTCCCAGGGCACCCCGGAGGAGGATGGCTCGGACAAGGACTGGGACGAGGAAGAGGAGGAGCTTGAAGAAGGGGAGATCCCTGAAGAAGATCATTCCCGAATAATTAGAGTCGTCGGGAGGAGCTCCCAGCATTAATTAATGAGTCCCTGAAAGTCCTCAATGTGTCCTCAGACACGCCAGCAGAGGAGGAGGCGTTGGAGGACCCATTAATCCAGGCCATTAGGAGATCCCAGAAAGTTTTCCCTGTCCACAGAGTAGTACGTCAGATGATCCAGGAAGAATGGGATCAACCTGAGTCTAGTTTAAGGGGAGTCCGGTCCATGTCTCGCCTATACCCACTTCCAGAGGCAGACAAAGAGCTGCTGAAGTCTCCCAGAGTGGATGCAGAGGTATCAGCAGTTACTAAGAAAGCTACTATCCCAGTTGAGGGCAGCACGGCCTTAAGAGATTCTCAAGACAGAAAGTTAGATACCCTCCTGAAACAAGCCTTTGATGTAAGTGCTCTTGCCTTGCAGGCCTCCGTTTCGGGAGCTTGGGTGGCAAGAGCCTGTTTAAGGTGGTCACAACAGCTTCAGGCAGCAGAGGAATTAACAGGCGAAGCTCAGGCCAACTCTGCTAAGCTGGAATCCGGAGCAGCCTACCTGGCGGATAGTCAGTATGACCTCATCAGAAGCCTAGCCAAGAACATGGCCTCGGTGGTGGCAGCTAGGCGTTATCTGTGGCTACGGAATTGGGCGGCGGACGCCTCCTCGAAGGCACGCCTGAGCCGCCTTCCGTTTAAGGGGAAGCTGTTATTTGGAGAAGATTTGGAAAAGTTGGTAAAGGACCTGGGCGAGTCTAAGGGGGGCAGGCTACCTGAAGATAGACCGAAGCAAGGGCGACCCCTAGCCCCAGTGCGTAACCAGCCCAGGGACGCCCGAAGGTTTCGCCCAGCCAGGTCAAACCCCTTCCCCAGGGGCCGCTTCCCCTCGAAGGGACAAGGTTTTAGGGGGTTTCGAGGAGCAGGTCGAGGTTTCGGGGCGTCCTCCTCCTCTCCGGGAGCTAGAAAACAATGAGGTGACAGGGGTCCAGGGGGAAGAACCGTCGGTGGGCGGACGCTTAAGGCGATTTCTTCCCGCCTGGTCCCGGGTCACGTCTGATCAATGGGTCCTAGAGGTTATCAGAGAGGGCTATGCTCTCGAGTTTGCAAAACAAATACATCCAGCCTTTGTTCAGTCTCCCTGCGGTTCTTCCGCAAAGAGGACAGCGGTAGAGACAACTCTCGCACGCCTAATAGCGCTCGGGGCCGTCATCCCGGTACCACCAGACCAGTGCGGCTCTGGTCGGTACTCGATTTACTTCGTGGTACCAAAGAAGGAAGGGTCCTTCCGCCCGATCCTAGATCTAAAGCAGGTCAATTGCTGTTTCAGGGTCCCGCAATTCCGGATGGAGACCCTACGTTCAGTCATAGCAGCCGTAAGGGGCGGGGAGTTCTTAACGTCCCTCGACCTGACAGAAGCCTACCTGCATATCCCGGTCAGGGCTTCCCATCAACAGTTCCTGAGCTTCGCAGTGCCCAGGGGCCACTTTCAATTCCAGGCCCTACCCTTCGGCCTAGCTACGGCTCCAAGAACGTTCACCAAAGTGATGGTGGTAGTAGCGGCCTCACTACGGAAAGAGGGAATACTAGTACACCCTTACCTGGACGATTGGCTGATCCGGGCAAAGTCAGAAGAGGAAAGCCACTCCGTGACGGCAAGAGTAATTCAGTTTCTAGAAGAATTGGGGTGGGTCATCAATCGAGCGAAGAGCAGGATGACTCCCTCCCAGGAACTCGAGTACCTCGGAGCAAGGTTCGATACCAACAGAGGCAGGGTATTTCTGTCTCGAACAAGATCAAGAGAACTGAGACTTCTAATCACGCAGTTTCTAGCCAGACGAAATCCCACAGCGTGGCATTATCTTCAGGTCCTGGGAACAATGGCAGCGGCGATAGAGGTAGTACCATGGGCCAGAGCCCACATGCGGCCGTTGCAACGGGCCCTATTGCGACGGTGGTCGCCCCAGCATCATCCGATGTCAATGCAGTTACCTTGTGCTCCGCGAACCAAACAGGCTCTCTTCTGGTGGCGGTGCCCAAGGAATCTGGATCGCGGGATGCCCCTCGAGCTTCATCAGTGGTTATTATTGACAACGGATGCCAGTCTGGTAGACTGGGGAGCTCACTGCGAGGACCAGTTCGTTCAGGGCAGCTGGACTCCGTTGGAAGCTCAATGGCCCATCAACAGACTAGAATTGCGGGCCGTCGGCCTAGCGCTCAGGGCTCTCGAGGCCTTAGTGCAAAAGAGAGCAATTCGCGTTCTCTCCGACAATGTCACCGCGGTGGCTTACATCAACCACCAGGGTGGCACCAGCAGCCCTGCCTTGGAGAAAGAGGCGGACTCTCTGTTCCAGTGGGCGGAAATTCGGTTGGAAGCACTTTCAGCCCAGCATGTAGCAGGCACGGACAACGTCACGGCAGATTACCTCAGCAGGTGCAAGATAGACCACGGAGAGTGGGAACTGGAGCAGGAGACCTTCGACCAGATAGTGGCCCGTTGGGGACTCCCGGTCATGGATCTCATGGCGAGGTTCTCATCCGCCAAAGTGGACCGATTCTTCAGTCGGCGAAAGGAAAGAATGTCCGACGGCCTGGATGCCTTGTCCCAGAAGTGGCCCTCAGAGGGCCTGCTCTATGTATTCCCTCCCTGGGCACTGATCGGAAAGGTTCTCCAGCGCGTGGAGTCTCACCAGGGATTCGTAATCCTCATAGCGCTGGATTGGCCTCGCCGCCCCTGGTATGCGGATCTGGTGAGGATGATAGCCAACCAACCTTGGCGGCTCCCTTGCAAGAGGGACCTTCTGAGGCAAGGCCCGGTTCGAATGCCTCACGTGGATCGATTCTCACTTACGGCCTGGCTATTGAAAGGGCGAGGCTCCTGAAGAGAGGTTATTCAGGAGCTGTCATCACGACCCTGTTGAACGCTAAGAAGCGCTCGACCTGTCTCTCCTATGTTAGGACGTGGCGCATCTTCGAAGCGTGGTGTGCGGAGCACCGCCGGAAACCCCTTTCCGCCTCAGTCCCTGAGGTTCTGGAATTCTTACAGGCCAGATTTGACAAGGGTCTAGCGCACAGCTCCCTACGAGTGCAGCTAGCTGCAATCGCATGCTATAGAGGTAAGGTCCGCGGCAAGTCCCTAGGGGCGCACGCGGACGTCTCCAGGTTCCTAAGAGCGGTGAGACGCCTGCGTCCTCAACGGAGGTCGGACGTTCCCCCTTGGGATCTCAACTTAGTGCTGAATGCCCTGGTCAGGGAACCCTTTGAACCAGTGAAGAGGGCCTCCTTAAAGGACCTAACCCTGAAGACAGTCTTTCTGGTCGCTATCTGCTCAGCAAGGCGGGTTTCCGAATTACAAGCGTTGTCCTCTCGGCCCCCCTTCCTGTTATTCCTCAAGGACAAGGTAGTTCTGCGAACTGTCCCTTCTTTCTTGCCCAAGGGTCATCTCTCCCTTTCATGTGAACCAGACAGTTAACCTCCCGGTCTTCTCGGCCGAGGGGCTTGAAGGTAGGGATAGCAAACTTCGCCTCCTAGATGTCCGGAGGACCTTTCCCGCTACCTTTCCCGCACTGCTCCCTTCCGGAAGTCCGAGCGGCTATTCGTTCAGTTAGGGGGTCCTCACAAAGGGGAGGCGGCAGCCAAGGCCTCCATCTCCAGATGGATCAGAGAGGTAATTGCTTCCGCCTACATCCTGAAAGGCAAGCAGGTGCCAGCGGGTATCCGTGCGCACTCCACTTGGGCCCAGGCTACCTCGTGGGCAGAATTCAGTCTAGTTCCCCCATTGGATATCTGTAGGGCAGCGACCTGGTCATCACTGCATACCTTCACCAAGCACTACAGGCTCGACATCCAGAGTTCAGCGGACGCTCGGTTTGGTCTGGCGGTCCTTCAGTCCGGTATTCCGGATCCCACCCAGGATTGAACTGCTCTTTTACATCCCAGAAGTAAAGGGACTGGACTGGAGTGACGATAAGGAAAAAGTAATTAGATCTTACCTGCTAATTAGTGTTCCTGAAGGAACGACAGTCCAGTCCCTGATCCCACCCGGTTAAGACCTATCAGTCAGAAGGAAGCTACGGACCGAGCGTGGGGCCAGTTCTGGGTGAAGGTGTGCGGGAGAAGGTCAGATCGGGCAGCCTCAGGCACACCACCTCCGCCCGTCACCTTTTTCTCCCCTCATACTATCTATTCCTTATATTTAAAAAAAAAAAAAGGTTTATTTATAGATAGACTGTGTTATGTTATATAGGTTGTTAATGGAAGTTCATTAGGTCTGCTTTTTCATTCGATTACTGGAGTTGGTGGGTGGTCCCAGTGGTATTTGTTCCGCTCCATCCCCAAAAAGGTTGGGCTCAGCCTCCAAGCTGCTGGAAGGGTTGCGCAACCCAGAAGTAAAGGGACTGGACTGTCGTTCCTTCAGGAACACTAATTAGCAGGTAAGATCTAATTACTTTTTGTAGTATTGAGTCCGGAGATGATAGTTTTTAATGTCACTTTTGAAATGGGGTAAAAGTCTGACCAATCATCTACAGACTGGTGAGAAGTGTTAAAGGTATCTAAGGGTATTGAAGGTTTCTTTGATTTGTTTTGGTAGTGATTAGCTAGGGTTTGAACTGAGATGTCGGTGATTTCGTTGCTGGAAGTTTGAGCGTTATTGGTTAGATTTCTGACAATGGAAAATAGCTCTCTAGGTCTATTATATGATTTTGATAGGGTTGCTGCATAGTAGTTTTTCTTTGTGCTGTCTGTTTCCTTATATTTTGTGAGATGGTTATTGTATATTTCTTTGTGTATTGTCAACATAGATTTTCGCCATTTAGTTTCAAGTTTTCTTAGTTCTCTTTTCATTTGTTTTAATGTGTTGTCAAACCATGGTGTACTGTTTGTTTTAGTGTGTACCCTCTGTTTATTTGTGTAATTATTTTTAGCTGCATTGTTGATAGTTTCATACCAGTTGTTAACCGCATCATCCAAATCTGATGTAGATGGTAAGAGGTGGGGGATAGTTGAATCCAGGAATTCAGTTTCATTAAATTTTTTAAATTTTGAGGTAGGGCCGCCACTTGTGTAATTTTTGATGCTAGTGGTAGGATATATGAGGTTTATTTTGATAATATAATGATCTGACCAAGGTGTCTCTGTGCATTCTACGGAATTTGAGTTGACTAGCTTGAAGAATGTATCAGGAAGAAAAACCAGATCAAGTGTTCCTTCTCTGATATGTGTTGCGGTGTTTATTATTTGGTGATAATCTATATCTGATATAGTGTCTAGAAATAGTTTGGAGTCCAGTATTGGTAGTGATGGAAGGTTAAAATCGCCTAGCATGATTATGGGGTTTTGTTCGGTAGATGAGCTAAGGAGTTCAATAAGAGAATCCAGGCAATCTGGTCTTTGGTCCTTGGGTCTATAAATTAAGCAAATTCTCATGTGGCTGATTTTTATCAATGTGTCTGTTATTAGAGATGTTTGATTGGATTGATTTGGCATTTAATATCTTTTTCGCCATCATCAGTACTCCTCTGCCTTTTTTATTGGATCTGTGTTTGTAAAATAGGTCATAGTTTTCATTATCAAGTTGATTTAGGTAGACTCTTATCTGTTTCAGAAAGCCAAGTCTCTGTAACACATAAGATGTCTGGTTTTAAGTCTGTTATCCTATCATTAAATATAGGGAGCTTGTTTTTCATTGATCGTGAATTGATAAGGATGCATGATAGGGAGGATGAGTTGTTGGTGCAGATTTCCTTGCATGTTTGGAGTGAGTGAGTTTGTTTTATGTGTATTAGTCTATGATAGTTTATTTTTGGGTGGTTGTATGAGTGAGTGTCCAAAATGACAGTCATTTCGGGTATGTGTGTGTATTATAGGAATGGTCATATGATTTTTGCTATTTAAACTTTACTTTACTCATATGTTTCTTCAGTTTTTCTTTTTGAAATGTTGCTCGGGCTAAAGGATGTCGGAGATGCTCCCCTGTTGCCATTTGGGGGACAGACCTGAGGAACTTGGTAACAGGAATGTGGCTGTACTCTGCTGAGCACTTGGAGTGCTGATAGGTTTGGAGCAGAGGGGTGCACCAATATTGACAACAAGAGTCCTGCTGTGGAAGATGCCAGAGTTCTGCACCTATATAAAATATTGGCTCCCCTTCCCTCTCCCCTCTTCCCCCCCCCCCCTTTTTTCCCTTTTTCTCTCTCTCCTTTCTTCCTTCCTTGGTTTAATCCCAGGGAAAGGGAGGTTATGATCTCTGATTGGGTCATTGAGCTACTGATGTTAATGTTGATCGAGCTGGCTCTGTTTTAAATGTGTTAGAAGGGTGTTATAAATGTTAAAAGTGCGTTGGACACCTTGGGGGGGGGAGGAGTGGGGAAGTTGTAGTAGGTTACTGATGGTTTGGGAGACAGAGGGCTGGATAGGGGGAAGTAGGATAGTGCTGTGAGGATTTAAGTCATGAGAGGCAATGAGATACTTCTCACTTAATCAATTTGGGTATTAATATTGCGGGAATGACATTTAGGAGAAGTGAATAGATGAAAGGGGAGGGGAGGTTTTTTGAGATTGTAGTGATGGGGAAGCGATAGTTGTTAGGATGGGGGATACATCTGCTCATGATGTTAATGGAATATGGGGACACCCGCCTCCCTCTAGGATTTCTTTACATTTAGGATAATGCATCATGATGGCCGATGGGCTAACTCGGGGGCAAGGGGGAGTAGGAGTACGGGCAAGGAGGGGGGCGTGGGACTGTATTGGGGGGGGGAGAAGGTGATACGGAAGTGGGGAATTATGGACTTTGTAAAGGTGGGTCTGAAATGTATCATTGGTCAGAGGGGAGGGCCCTCAAGTAGGGGGGCAAGACATAGAGATAGAGGGGGGAAGGGAAAGGGCAGTCAAGGGCAACAGGGGAGGGGGAAGTAGAGAGGGGACAGGGAGAGTGGGGTAGGGGGGGGCTAAGGGGGTGGGGAGGGAGCAAGAAGTGGGGAATGGGGAAGTCTAGAAGGGAGGGGGTATGTTTCTGGAATCAGTGGAGCATGGGGAATTTGGGGGGAGGGTGGAATAGTTAGGGCATTTTGGAGGTCTGGCTGGTTGGGAGGTTCAGCGAGGTAAAGGGGAGCCCTGGGCTGGGGGGCTGCCCTCTTGGTGGCTTAATGCGTGTAGCACATGCAGCAAATATGATTATGGGTAAGTGACAATGGGTACACGATTGAGATTCGCTTCGTGGAATGTCTGTGGACTGAGGAACCCTATAAAGAGACACAAAGAATTGAAGGCCCTTCGTGATCGGGCGGAAATAGGGTTTTTTTTTTTGTTTTGTTTTTTTTTACAAAAAACACATCATACGGTGACAGAACACTGTAAGCTCCGGCATTGATGGGTAGGTGGAGTGTATGGGGCATCATCAGGTGGGAAGAAGGCAGGAGTGGCCATTTTAGTTCATAAAAAAAAGTGGGCTTTGTAATGACACGAACTATTGAGGATCTGGAGGGTAGATATATCTTGGTTATTGGGGCATTATATGGAAAAATTATAGCACTGATGAATATATAATGCACCAAATGTGTATGAGGCACGCTTTTGCACCAGGGTTAATAAATGCTTGGAAGAGGTGGGGAGAATTCCTTTAATCCTTGGAGAGGACTTTAACTGTGTGATGGAGGAGAGTGTGGACAGGTCACGGCAGAGTGGTAGAGTCCGGGATCGCAGAGCACAGTGGGTGAGGGCTCTGTGAGGGATATAATTTAATGGATTACTGGAGGGTTTTACATCCACTAGAGATTTATACACATGTGTCCAGGGCACACGACACTGGCTCTAGGATAGATTATTTTCTGGGATAGTCTTCACTTTTTCCCAGGGTGATACAAGCGACAGTGGGGCCCACAATGATTTCAGACCATGCCCTGATAAGGGTAGACATCCAATGGGGAATTCACACTAGGAGGGCGTTGTGGAGGTATCCCCTGGAGTTCAGTTCAGATGCACAATTTGGGGACTTTCTCAAAGCGCAGTGGGAGGATTATGCTGCTAACAATGCCGAGCATAGGGAGAATCCAATGCTGTTTTGGGAGGCTGCCAAGGCAGTGTTGAAGGGCCAGGTCATAGGTTATGTGGAGCATCGAAAGGCACAGCAAAGTAGACGATTGCTGCGGCTGGAAGGGGAGCTGTGTGCAGCGCGACGGCAGTTCTTTGCATGCTCCAGTCTGAACAACAAGGAAAAATTGTTACATTTACAGAAAAAGGTAGCTTCATTGTTGCCGGAAAGGGCAATTCATTCCCAATTGTACTATCGGTATAAGTTATACAAATACGGAAATAGAACGGGAAAACTACTGGCAGGATTGCTAAAGGGGGGGAGGGGCGGAGATACGTGGGCGCAATGTGGGATGTGGGTGGTCGGGTTCGGAATACACAGCAGCATATAGAAGAAGTATTTTGAAGCTACTACGCTTCTCTATATGAGAGGGATGTAGAGGATAGGATAGTGCAACAAGAGTGTTTGAGCTGAATCCAGATGCCTTGTTTATCAGTAGAACAACAAGACATGTTGAATGCTCCAGTCACCCCGTTGGAAGTGATGGTGGTGGCTGTCAAAGCGCTACAGAGGGGGATGGGCCCCTAGGCCAGATGGATTTTGAGGAGAGTTCTATAAATTAATGATACAACAGGTGGTGGGGCCCTTATCTGCCTATTTTATGGACTTAGTGAGGAAGCAGTTGTTTCTGTATGAGCCCAATAGGGCAGTTATCACTGTCATCCCTAAAGAAGGTAGGGATCCTTTGAGACCGGAGTCTCACCGACCTATCTCCTTATTGAATGTTGATGTTAAGATCTTAGCTAAAGTTATGGTAGAGCGTTTGGCACCGATAGTGCCACAACTAGTACATGACGAGCAAGTGGGTTTTGTATGCAACAGGCACGTCATTAAAAACATGAGGAGGATCCTTTCCGCTCTGTATATGACAGAAGTGGCTGAGGTGTCAGCATTGTTGGTCAGTTTTGATGCTGAAAAAGCATTTGATTGTGTGGCATGGTCATATATGTTTAGGGTGTTAGCGTTTGGGCCTGTTTTTTTTTGGCAACGTTGTACGTGTGATGTATTTGGATCCACGAGGACAAATAGTTGTGAATGACTCATTGACACCCGACTTTTACATCCAACGAGGGACTAGACAGGAGATGCCCACTGTCCCCACTTCTATTTGTTTTGACGCTGGAGCCCTTGTTGGAGTGTATACGGACACATTCTGGGTTTGTGGGAGCACATATAGGTAAGACAGAATTTGGGGTTTTGGCATTTGCCGATGTGTTCTTGTATTTGGGGCTACCGCAGGAAACGCTGCCAGTTTTGTTGGGTGTATTCGACACTTTGGGAGGTTTTCGGGCTTTAAGTTGATTCTGGAAAAGTCAGAAGCTATGCCTCTGCACAGGGGACTTCAGGCAAATTGGAAAGGAGAATTTCCACTAAAATGGAGTATGCAGGCAATTAAGAACTTGGGTATAACACTCCACGGCAGAGACTGGGAAGATACAGTTTGAAAGTGCAGAAACTTTTGACAGAAACAAAAAAACGATTGGGGGATTGGCATGATCTCCCTCCGTCGTTGGGAGGGCGGATAGCATTATACAAGATGGTTCTTTCCTAAATGGCTATATGTGCTGCGGATGTTGCCCATCTTGATTTTGCGCAAAGAACTAAAGCAATTGATGGGAGTACTTAAATTTTTATGGAGAGGTAAGACCGAGAATTCGGTTGGGAATATTACAACAGCCATGGGAACGGGGTGGTATGGGAATGTCGGTTGCGTAATTTGAGGGATTGTCTCAGCGTGACAGCGGATTATACACAGTTGTCGATGGAGGTGGAGTTGGCGTCCCCCTTGGCTTGTGTTATGTCCTTCATGCAACGGCGAGAGCTCTTCCCAGGGTTCTTACTCAATATGTGGTGTTTAGAACAATGCGTCGAGTATGGCGGGTGGTGTGCAGACTGTCGGGGGAACCCAAATTCAACCTCACTATTACCTTTGTATGGGAATGGCAAATTTAGACCAGGAATGGACGGAGCGGCATTTGGGATTTGGGAGTTGAGGAGAGTAATGGCACTCAAGCAGGTGATTGATTGGAGAGGGCAAGATGATCCTGCTTGGAGAGTTGAAGGCTCGGTATGGGTTAACGGGTACAGATACCTTTATAGATACATGCAAGTTCGAAGTTATATATGCAGCATACTGGTTTTGGATTTGCAGGTTGATGTCTGCTCACGTTTGGAGGAGCTACTGTATGCAGGAATGGCACAACAGGCATGTATAACAACACTGCAGAACGCGTATTTGACCATAGAGGTCCTTCCTGCTGAGGTATCGCTAGCGAAGCAGTGGTTGTGAGATTTGCATGTGGAGATAACTGAAGAAAATGTGAGGGAGGCCCTTAAGCAGATCCTGCAGATTAGTGGAAGCTCAGAGCGCATAGAAATGCAGTATAAGATAATACTGTGCAGTCACAATGCTCCCTGCTGGGCTTATAAGGCAGGAAGCGCAGCTTCGGCAAATTGTCCCAGGTGTGGGCATGAAGAAGCTACTTTGGAGCATATGTGGTGGAAGTGTCCCAGGATAACCCAGTTCTGGAAGGCAGTATACAGATATTTAGGTGCTTTGTTTAAGGTGGATGTGGTGGCAGAGCCAAAGGCAGCGCTACTGGGCCTGCGGGCAAGTGTTGGGAGGGTTCCGAAGAAATATCGAGGTTCGCTGGGTCGGGCATTATTGGTGGCACGGCATCTTATTCTCCAGGGAGTGGCTATCAGGAGAGGGGGTCCTGGGCTGGAGGGTTGGAGAAAAGAGCTGTATGATCTTATGTTGGAGCATGCTGGAGCACAGAGGAACGAAAATCTGAAAGACAGATTTTTGGAAGAATTGGGAACCTTATGTTCAGAAGTTACCTACAAGAGAGAGAAGTTGAATCATAAATATTCTGGGTTAGATATTTGAGTACAAAGAGAGAAGCTGGACCTGTAGATGGACTTCAGGGGTGAGATCCGGGGAGGGGGCGAGGTAAGGAGGGGGGTGGAGGGGGGACTTATGAGAGGGTGGGGGGAAGGTCTATTGCTGATATGTAAGAATAAGGAGGGGGGAGGGGGGAAGTTGTCACAGGGAATTGGGTTATATTGCATTGTTTCAGACTGTTTTTCTTTCCCTTTTAAGTTTTACGATGATATATGCTTTGTTTCTGCTCAAGCCCCTGGGTGGAGTGTAAGAGTCAACACCCATCGGGGGGGATTAATGGATGCTGTCTTTGCTATGGGCTGTTAAAATGGGGAATGGGGGGAGAGGGGGTGGGGGGAGTCATAAAATGATTAAAACAGAGTAGATGCTGTAAGTTGTTTGATAGCGTTGTATTGTCATGACAATGGAAGCATATGTTGGAACTGTTGGTGGTGGTTTTGAATAAAAAGAGTTAAAAAAAATCTGATCAAGGACAGATCCCTGTGGCACACCACTGGTAACTTCCTTCTAAGAGTGACCATTTCTCTGTACTCTTTGTCGCCTCCCACTCAACCAATTTCTAACCCAGTCAGTCACTTTAGGGTCCATCCTTAGGATGATCCATTTATTTCTAAGTCGCCTGTATTGAACGGTGTCAAAGGCTTTACTGAAATCTAAGTACACCTCATCTAGGGCTCTACCTCAGTCCAATTCTCTGGTCACCAAGTTAAAGAAATCCAGTCTGATTTCTCTGACAAGACCTGCTTCTAGTAAACCTATGCTACCTCGGATCCTGCAAACCATTGGTCTCCAAAAACCTCACATCCTCTGCTTTAGCAGTGTTTCTATTTTATTCACCACAGGTCAGACTAATCAGCCTATAGCTATCAACCTCATCCTTACTTCTGCTTTTGTGTAAAGGGACCACATGTGCCTTTTTCCAGTCCTCTGTGACCATTCAGACTTGAAAGAAGCATCAAAAAGGTCAGACAGTGGAGCCGCTAGAACTTCCCCAGGTTTCTTCAATATTCTAGGATGTATCCCATCTAGTCTTATGGCTTTGTCTACCTTTAGTTTAGCTAGTCCCTTGCGAACGCAGTCTTATGAAAATTGTTCAAGTTCCTTATCGTACCTCCAGTCCAGTTACCTTTGGGGTAATCACATCCCACCAGCAGCTTGGAGACCAAGCATGCCATCTTTCATAACATCACCATAGATAGGCAGCTGGCACTCCCACCAGCCCCCAGTATCGCAGTCTGGAAGCAGCTGGAGAGGCATGATTTCAAGTAATTGGGACTCACTGAAGGAACAACTAGAAAATGAAGAAAAAAAAGTTCAGAACTTTAACAGGACTAGGGGGATTCCTCTGGCTCTTTGATTTGATCTGGTTGGAGTAAAGGCTATTTAAAAAAAAAAAAAAAAAAAAGCCACACAAAACCGGATAGATCCAGCTCAGGACAGAGTGTTTTGGCAGGCAGGTGGCCCTTTGCAATGGAGGGGGACTTGTCTGGTAGTGAGTGAGGCTCATGGTAGCTCTGGATCTTGCTGCAGGGTGAAGAGTAGTCAGTAGGTTAGAGGTCTGTCACTCTTGCCAGCTGAAGCTGCATTGGGGAGGCTGAGCGTTGCTGCAGTGGCTCCGTGCAGTTGTTTAGCAGTTTTTTGGAAGCAGCCTTGCACTGGAGCATTTTGGCAGAGAAAGGTTAGTGGCAGCTGTTGGGAAGGAAGGTTGTACTGACCACATGGTGCTGAGAGGCATTTTCTGCGGAGCTTGGGAATCGGTGCCATCTTATGGACTGTGTTGTGTGTGTGTGTGTTTTTTTTTCTTGTTTTTGATTTCTTTATTTAAGGGAGGTCTCTGAGGGAGCGTTTTGAATGCAAGGGGGTCTTACTCATGTTTTTTTTTGTGTCTTTGGCTCCCAGCTCTGTGGTGGTTAAAAAAAAAAAAAAAGAGGTAGGTACCAGTGTGGCAGGCAGAAGGGTCTGTGGCCACGCTTTAGTCTGGTGCTTCTTGGGGGGGACCCAACATGCTCTTGAAACAAATTGTCTTGGCTTGTGGGTCTCGGGGTTCCATCTCAGCCATGGGGCTTTGCCGCAGTTGTGACTGAATCCTGGTCAGTGGAGGGAGAGTTTCTGGAGGAGAGACCTGGCAGACCCAGAGCGGCCTGGGAGGGGTAGAGATCCTCTCTCAGCCCTCACGGGAGTGCAGTTCGCTTTCGTCATGTGCAGCGGCTCTGTCTGGAGAAGAGGATGGTGAGAGTGTGGCAACTCCTACGAGGGGCCTTAAGAGCAAGGAGAAGAGAATGGGTAAAGCTGTTAGTTATGGGGGGAACCGCAGATGCCCTCATGGAAGGGTTTATACAGGAGTTTATCTTCCTCGTGCATCAGGCCTTTTGTATGAGGCAGCGTGGGGGCAGGGGCCTGAAGGGGCCCAGAAGAGAGTCAAGAAACTAAGTTCCCTCATAACCCTGTCAAAGGATAGAGCAGAAGGAGAACAGGGCTGAGCAGGTAGCGACTGGAGGGCGACCTGTATAGCAAGCCAGCCTTTAGTAAGTGTTAGTTCCCTCCCAGCTACCCTGACTCTCGCTCACCCCAGGCATAATCTTAGATCTATAGGCTCTTAAACCTATTAAATGTGGAAGGATGGTCAGTCACTTTCAGGTTCGGCTGATTATCACCAGGAATAGATTAAGGCCCTGAAATTAATGTTGAGGTGAACCAAGTCACTTAAAAGTTATTGGTATAGTTGTATCAGTACAAGTATCCCTAACAACTTTACGTAAACAATTTTAAATAGTTTTAAGGTTCTGTCTAGCTAACATACAGAGAGCAGTCCAGCAGTGAGATGAGGGTTATCTAGTCCTTTGCATTGAATGTCACATGTACAATTTTCTCCCAGTTGGAGAGGTGTCTTACATGTGCACTAGGTGCATGGAGCTCTTTGTCCTCAAGGAATGAGTCTGATCTTTGGAGGCTAGAGTGGCAGACTTGGAGAACATAAAGAAGACAGAAAGGTACATAGACAAGACCTACAGGGACGTAGTACTGAAATCCCACCTCCAATCTGGCAGCCTCTCAGTTGCCAGGAAGGAGAGAGGTCCTAGCTACAGGATCATTTCCTGCCACACCATAGTGATGCTTTCCTTTCACATGACCTCTATCTGCCAGGAGTTGAAACCTCCTCTGTGTGAGAGTTTTACTCCAGGGCTATATGCCCATGAGGGAAGCTGTTATAGTTGGCGATTTGATCATTAGGTATGTAAATAGCTGGGTGGCTAGTGGATATGAGGACTGCCTGGTAACATGCCTGCCTGGTGCGAAGGTAGCAGACCCCACGCTCCACCTAGACAAGATTTTAGATAGTGCTTGGGAGGGGTCTGCTGTCTTGGTACATGTTGGCACCAATGACTTAGGAAAGTGTGAGAGGGAGGTTCTGGAGGCCATATTTCAGTTTTTAAGTAGGAAGTTGAAATCCAGAACTTCCAGGGTAGCATTATCTGCAATGCTTCCCGTTCCACACGCAGGACCCCAAAAGGTAGTCCTAACTCCAGAGTCTCAATGCAAGGATGAAACGATGGTGCAAAGAAGATGGTTTTGGATTTGTTAGAAATTGGGCAGTATTTTGTGGAAGGGAGGGGCTCTTCCGAAGGGATGGGCTCCACCTTAACTGGGATAGAACCAGACTGCTGGCATTAATCATTAAAAAGGAGAGAGAGCAGCTTTTAAACTAGATAATAGGGGAAAGTCGACAGTCACTCAAGAACACATGATTCGGAAAGATGTATCCTTGAAGGTTACTAGCAAAAAAAGGGAATTTAGGGCATCCCAACAGAGGTTCCAACAAAGATAAAAGTAACCCAGGTGCTCTTCTGTACAGAGTCATATTAATGTAAATAAAATACAACTTCTTAAATGCTGTATGCAAATGCTAGAAGTCAAAAAAAATAAGAGGAGTTAGAATATATAGCACTAAATGAAGGGGTAGATATGATTTAGTTGTCCTTCCATCAGATCTCTGAGATGCCAATGGGACACTGATTCCTGGGTACAAACTATATCGCAATGATAGAGTAAATCAAATTGGTAGAGGAGTTGTGCTCTGTTTCATAGAGCATTGAGTCACACAGGATTAAAGTTTGGCAGGAAGTGAAGGGCAGATACATAGTACGGAATATGCAGAAAATTCTAGCCTCATTGGAGTGGGTGCACGACCAACAGCTGCCTTCTCTATTGGTGAGCTTCGATGCGGAGAAGGCCTTTGACCGGGTTAACTGGAGTTACCTGCGCACGTTGTTACCCTGGTATGGCCTTGGAACTTCGTTCTGTGCGATGATAGACAGCCTATAAGCTAATCCGACGGCGGGAATACTTTGCAATGGGGTGCTATCGGAGACTTTTTCATTGGAAAGAGGGACGAGACAGGGTTGCCCCCTCTCACCTTTGCTATTTGTTTTGTCTCTAGACCCGTTAATTCGGGCGGTGGAGGCATCGCCCGGGATACAGGGGGTGCGGATTGGCACTCAAACATTTACAATATCGGCTTTTGCGGATGATCTTTTGGTGCATCTACTGTCCCCAGAGGAGTCCCTGCCACGGCTGTTGGCAGAACTTTGGACTTATGGCCTCTTTTCGGGCCTGAAGATTAATGGGGAGAAGTCGGAGGCTCTCGATGTTCTGGGGTCCCTGCGGACGAATTGGTTGGGTCAGTTTCCCTTGAAATGGGCGGACTCCTACTTCACCTACTTGGGTATCCGCCTGACCAGCCAGCCGCGGGACCTTTACAGGTGTAATTTGGATTGGATGGTGCACCGTATACAGTCCCAGCTCATGGCCTGGGGGCCACTGCCACTTTCCCTGTCCGGACGGGTGGCGGCGGTAAAGATGGTGATCCTACCGCGGCTGTTGTACTGGTTGCAAACTTTGCCGGTATGGCTATATAAGAGGGATATGCGGCAGGTTGAGCGGCTCATTCGTAACTTTTTGTGGCGAGGGGCGCGGGCACGTATCCCCCTGATACGGCTGGTGGGGAAGTGGCGCGAGGGGGGGATGGGACTCCCAGATTTGGGGATTTATGCCCTGGCCTGTCAGGCACGTCATCTGGGCAATTGGCTAGGGCAGACGGCAATATACACGCCTACCCTTATGGAAGAGGCGTTGGTAGCACCCCTTTCGCTGTTAGGGGCTTTACATACCCGGTCCAAAGATCTACCTAGCCACCTGGTGAACAGCGTTTTATTTGGTTCAGCCCAGCGGACCTGGCGATACCTCAATGCTCGCTGGGGGAAACCTTGGACGGCGTCTAGCTGGCTGCCTTTGCAGGGCAATGTCCAGTTCGCCCCTGGCTCGGGGACGTGGGGGTTTCGGGACTGGAGGCAGAGGGGCATCCGCCTAATAGGGCACTTGGTCGATCCCAGTGGTCGCTGTAAATCTTTTCAGGCCCTAGGTCAGGAATATGATTTGACGGTTAGGCATATTTTTGTGTTTCTGCAGGCCTCCCACTATGTTTCTTCTTTACCTCGAGAAGCACTGACGTCGGAGCGCTCTGAGCAGCTGTTGGGGTTCTTTGCCTTGGGGGAGGCAACTCCTCCCACGATAGCGGGCTTGAGGGCACGCCTGGATAGCCTGCGTACCCCGGTGGATTACAAGGGGGTGGAGGCGGCGTGGGGTGTGGAGCTGGGGAAGGAGGTTCCCCTGGGTACTGTTCGTACAGCATTATGCCGGATAGCGGCCCTGGCGGTGGGGGCGAAATGGAGAGAGGTACAATTTAAGTGTCTCACGAGAGCCTATTTTTCACCTCGCCGCGCCCTGCGTAGTTGTTTGACGGACGATGGTAGGTGCCCCCGCTGCTCCGCACCATTAGCCAACCTATTACATATGTGGTGGGCTTGTCCTCGTATTCAGCCGTACTGGGCCCGGATACGAGCCTATATTAGCACACTGTTGCAGTTGAGGGTGCGTTGGACGGGTGCTTTTGTGGTCCTGGACAGACTGGACCTCCCCTGTCCAACCCGGTGTGCGGATAGGCTGCTAATGCGGAAGGCTTGTCGGGTGGGGAAAAGCCCGATTTTGCGCCTCTGGCGTGAGCAACGAATCCCCACGTTTGTGGAATGGCGCAATTGCTTTCACCAGGTAATGTTGATGGAGCGGTGGCAAGCACGGGGCAGTGTCAAGCGGTGGACCACTTTCATTCAGTTATGGGGTGCCTATATTGATACTCTAGGAGCCAGGTGTCGGAACGAACTCCTCCACACTGGCCGATAGGGGGTGGAGTGTAAGGGGTGTGGGGATCTTGTGGTAGAGGGTGTGTGGCGGTGGAGGGGGGAGGGCGACGGCAGAGGGGGGGGGAAGGGGGTGGGAGGGGAAAATATGTAAAATATTGTATTCATTGCAGGATGGTACCCTCCGGGTAGGGATAAGAGTAAACCCCCCGGAGATAGTGTTGTCGGACTTTGTATATATGTTTGTGATGAATAAAATAAAGTTTGTAAAAAAAAAAGTTTGGCAGGAAATTCCATGTAAAAAGGGGAAGGTTATGGCAGTGGGGGTGTACTACTGACTGCCTGAGGTCCAACAGAAAAGCGCTGTACCACATAAACCAACAGGGATCCACTCTGTGTGGTAACCAATGAAACTTTTATTAGGGGTTCTTTTCAGGGGCAATACGACAACCCCACCCTGGGTGCCTCAGCCAGGCCATGCTTGTGGGTCCCTCCCGAGGTTAGTACTGTTATGGTACATCCCACAGGTCTGGGACTGGACAGGAGGGACAATAAGGAAGATGATATTAGGCCTTAACTGCTAATTGATATTTCTTCAGTTCCTCCCGTCCAGTCCTGGACCCTCCCTATTGTTTTAGTGCTATTGCATGGTGTTCCCGGGCCTGAAGAAATTAATCTTTTTGGGGTAGGTCCGGGATATGGAGCTGAAGCTCCATGTAATGTAAACCGCTACTGATCGCTGGAAGAAGCGGTATACAAATGTAACCAAATAAATAAGCCTTCTGAGGGGGGGGAAAAAAGGACGAGAAGAGAACTGCAAGAAATTGGGGTAGCCAGAGTGACTTGTCTCCAGTAGATTTTCTGGTCATCTGCTTCTAGCAGGTGAACACTTCCTTTCATTGCAGGGGGGATGTTCTGTCGGGGGTGGGGGGGGGTTACAGAGTTTTCAAGAGTTTTCAAAATACTTTTTTTTTTTTTTTTTTTCCTCTTAAGGTAGTTCTTATTTGTTGCTCCTGTGAGTCTGCTTTGTCAATAGGGTACTGGGTGCTGCTGGGAGTGCCAGCTTGCCTATCTGTGGTGGTGTAATGAAAGATGACATGCTCAGTCTCCAAGCTGCTGGTGTGGAATGATTACTCCACAGGTAATGGTTCTGGACTGGAGGAACTCAAGGAACATCATTTAGTAGGTAAGGCCTAATTTCACCATCCTCTTCACTTCTCTTCCTATTTGTGGGTGTTCTCTGAGGTCCTGCTCTTGTCCCTTCATCTGTGAATACAGAGCAAAGATATTTGAGCAAATCCGCTTTAACCTCATCATCCTCTACATATTCCTCCTTTCCCCCTTGAGTCTGACAATACCACTTTTGCACTTCCTCCTTTACCTAACATATTTTAAAAAATGTCTTATCCCCCTCCCCTTTTTATTGCATTGGCTATTTCTTTTTTTTTGTATCTTTATTTTCCTGACTACTTTCCTAGTTTGTTTGGTTTTTTTCAAATATTGATGCTTGTCTGCCTTTTTGTGATCTCTTGTATTTTATGAAGGCCACCCTCTTTTTCTTCATCTTTTCAGCTACTTCTTTTGAGAACCATAATGGCCGCCTTTTTTTTTTTTTTTTTTTTTTTCCCCTTGACACAAACAAGCGAGTAGTGTATGGAGGTCATGGTGAACCCCTACGCATTTTGGCTGTTGCCTTCCTCAGGGGGGTACACATCCTCAAGAGAAAATAAATACAATGAATAAAAATATATACTGTACATACAAAAAATAACAATTAAAAACAAATATAAAACAAAAATACATATATGCAAATAATTAATTGAATATAAAACAAGGAAAGATATTAAAAACTTACTGAAAATCCAAAATGCATGGCAAAATATATATTGAAACATCAAGATGCATGAACATACATACAACATGTAGAGCAAGAAAAATAAAAGGAGAGAAAAGAGATGAGGATCTAAAATGTGTGCCTATAACCAATTATAATGTGAAGGTACTTAGAACGGCACACTGTGTGAAGTCAGTTTTGAAGAACCAATAATTCATAAAATCAGGTCTGTAAAAGCAGAAGCAGGACTGTAAAAGCAAAACAACATAGGATAGCCTTCATAAAATGTGCCAATTGGGAAAACCATTCTAATCTCACCATTGTGACTAATAGGCACCTTGCTTCACTACTACTAAATAAAATAGAATCATATAAAACAGTGTATAGCAATTGTAGACTACATAACAGCAGGAAGAAGCCAGGGATGAAGACCAGAAAGCGTGAACCAGGAAAAACACGAATCAACTGAAATGAGAAATTAAGAAAATCAGGAGATGTCTATAAAATAAAGAATGATAGTAGACGGCAACTTAAATAAAAAATGGTATCAGAGCAGGGACAAATGTACAAAAGAGCTTTGAAAGAGGAAAATATGTAGCAAATCTATCAACCATAACGAAAATTGTGTGTGCACGTGTTTTATCCCCAAAAGCAGAAAATGCCATGTTAAATTAAAGCATTGCTTAAATTCTTCAGAAGATACTAGTCCATCTGCCGATTAACTCATAAATCAAATGTATGTTCCTTATCAACCCCAGAGCGGAGACCTGCCAAAGCAAATGCTCAGTAACTAATAAGTATTCAAAACGAATGAAAGAACAGTGAAATTTTTTAAACGTCGCTGTTTCGTGCCACTCAGAGGTCAAAGGTAGTTCCTTATCGTCTCTCCAGTCCAGTCCCTTTCTGTCTGGGTTGTGCACCCCTTCCAGCAGCTTGGAGGCTGAGCCAATCATCGCTTTGATGACTCCCTGGTATATTATCACTGGCACCACCCACCAGCACCAGTAAGCTCAGCCTCCAAGCAGCTGGAAGGTAGCAGTAAGCCAGGGTTCTGGGCTTACTGGAGAGACAGTTAGGCCTTAGAGAGGTGTAATTTCCCTTGGGTTTATCTAGTTTAATTCAGCCAATTGGATTTATTCAATTTAATTTAGTTAATTTCTTTGTTTTTAGGCTTCCACTCCCCTCCCCCCCCCCCCCGGGGTCAGTTAACGCTTGCTCCTCGAGGGCTGAGGGAAGAGGCGGCTTGCTGTTTGCCGCGGAGGGAAGCAGCAGTGGGGGAGAGCCAGTGGGGGTTTGAGGGCCTTGCTCCTACCCATCCCGCCTCGTGCCGAAACCCTACTTGGTGGCTGAGCACGGGGCCGGTTGATCGGCGCTGTTGCTTGCCGGGTGAGTCATCCCTGAAGTGGAAGGAGCGGCTTTTCCGGCTCTGCTGAAGCAGGCGGCCGAAGGGCAGAGAGGCCAGCGGTTGCAGGCAGACAGCCGCGCGCCCATTCGGTCCCTCTGGTGCTCCGGCGTTGGCGGAGGGAGGTAGGTGGCAGCTCTTCGTCTTACTTCGTGTGCTTTTGGAGAGTGCTTAGGAGGAGCGTTTTTTATCTTTTGAAGTTTTTGGGACTGCCGTTTTTGGGCAGTGTTCAAATAGGAAAAAAAAAAAAGAGAAGCTCTTTCTAATATTGTTTGTCTCTGGAAGGGGGGAACTTTTAGATTAGACTTTTAAGAATCAACAGCCGCGCCTTGCCGGGTAGGCCACAGTGTTTGGTCTGTGGCACGCGGCGGGGTATGGCGGAGGCTGCTTCGGTAGAACAAGAAATGCAAGGGGGAGTAGCCCAGGAAAAGGTTTCTGATTCCCAAGGGTCGGGGGACCCTCTGGAGGCGGAAGGTGAGCAGCCCTCCCCTCTATCCCTGGCCGTGGACCTGACGGGGTGTCCTCTATCACAGCCCACTCCTTCCACGTTCTTTGGAGAAGGGGGTGGCTGGGGGGACCTCTCCCTGGAGCTTGTCCTGCTGCTACACAAAGCATTTTGTATGCGGCAGCAGGGACCAGGAGGAGCGGTGGTTCCGCAGGTAGGTGGATTTGCCAGGAAGGATGGCCAAGGATCAGGAGATGGGCGTCCTGCACAAGTGTCCCAGATTGGTAAATGAGGAGAGCCTCACTTCTCCTGTATCTGAGACTCAGGAGGAGGAGGTCTCGGACAGGGAGTTTGGGGAAGATGAAGAGGGAGATTCCAGAGGAGGAGCAACCACGGATAGTTCGAGTTTTTCGCAGGGAGGAGCTCCCAGCATTGATTATGGAGTCACTAAAGGTGTTAAATATGGCTCCAAGCGCACCAGTGGATGAGGTGGTCTTGGAAGACCTGTTGATACAGGCCGTCAGGAGGCCTCAAAAGGTGTTAACAGTGCATAAGGTGGTGCGTCAGATGATTCAGAAAGAATGGAATCAGCCGGAGTCCAGCTTAAGGGGGGTGCGATCTATGGCTCAGTTGTACCCATTACCGGAGCTAGACAAGGAATTGCTGCGGTCTCCAAGGGTGGATGCGGCAGTGTCGGCTGTCACAAAGAAGACGACTATCCCAGTCGAGGGCAGTGCTGCTCTGAAGGATACCCAAGATAGAAAGCTGGACATGTTGCTAAAGCAAGCCTTTGATGTGAGTGCCCTGGCGTTACAGGCTTCGGTATCAGGGGCTTGGGTAGCGAGAGCCTGTCTGAGGTGGTTGCAACAGCTTCAGTTGGCTGATGGACTTCCCGGGGAAGCTCAGGTTGAGGCAGCCAAGATGGAGTTGGGAGCGGCCTATCTGGCGGATAGTCAGTATGACCCCATTGGGAGCTTGGCTAAGAATATGGCCTCGGTGGTAGCGGCTAGGCGATATTTGTGGCTGCGAAACTGTGCGGTGGATGCTTCCTCTAAAGCCTGCCTTTGCAGACTCCCATTTAGGGGGAGGTTACTCTTTGGTGAAGACTTGGATAAGCTAGTAAAGGAGCTAGGCGAGACTAAGGCGGGAAGACTCCCTGAGGATAGGCTGAAACCAGGCCGGTCGCAGGCTCCAGCATGTCCCCCAGTCAAGAGACTTTCGGAGATATCAGCAGGCAAGGTTGACATCTTTTCAAAGAGGTCGTTTCCCCTCGAGGGGACAAGGCTTCCAGGGGTTTTGGAGCCTCTTCAGCCTCTGCAGGTCCTAGGAAAGCTCAATGAGGCAACGGGGGCCCAGGAGGAGGTACTACCAGTGAGAGGTCGGTTAAGGCAGTTTCTTTCCGCCTGGGCCCTGGTCAGTTCGGATCAATGGGTGTTGGAGGTGATCCGAGAAGGTTATGCGCTCGAGTTTGCGAGGCTGGTTCGTCCAGCTTTTGTGCAGTCTCCTTGCAAATCCCCTATGAAGAAGGCTGCGGTAGAAGACATGCTGTCAAGGCTACTAAGACTGGGGGCGGTAGTGCCTGTGCCGTTAGACCAATACGGGTCGGTACTCAATTTATTTTGTAGTTCCAAAGAAAGAGGGGACTTTTTGGCCGATTCTCGACCTAAAGCGGCTCAACTTTTAACTTTCGGAAGGGAGACTATGATAAAATGAGGAATATGGTTAAGAAAAAACTAAAAGGAGCAGTTGGAAAGGTTAAAGACTTACATCAAGCTTGGGTGTTTAAAAATACTATCCTGGAAGCCCAGACCAGCTGTATTCCACGCATTAAGAAAAGTGAAAGGAAGTCCAAAAAACTGCCAGCATGGTTTAAAGGTGAGGTCAGAAAGGCTGTTGCTGCCAAAAAAGCATCTTTCAGGAAATAGAAAAAAAGAGCCAAACGATGAAAACTGGAAACAGCACAAGCACTGGCAAGTTAAATGCAAAGCATTGGTAAGGCAGGCAAAGCGAGAATTTGAGAAGGAACTTGCTACGGAAGCAAAAACACGAAATAAAAACTTTTTCAAGTACATTCGTAGCAAAAGGCCTGTGAGAGAGTCAATTGGACCATTAGATGATGGAGGGGTAAAAGGGGCAGTAAGAGGAGATAAGGCTGTAGCGGAGAGACTGAATTCTTTGCTTCTGTCTTTACTGAGGAAGATCTATGGATGTTACCCAAGACTGAAGTGGTATTTAAAGGTGATACTGCAGAGGAATTGAGAGAAATATCGCTACACCGGGAAGATGTATTACAACTATTTGATAAACTGAATAGTAGCAAATCACCTGGACCGGATGGTATACATCCAAGAGTGTTGAAAGAACTGAAATATGAGCTTGCAGACCTGCTATTAGTAATCTGTGAACTTTCATTAAAATCATCTGTAATACCTGAAGATTGGAGGATTGCCAATGTAACGCAAATTTTTAAAAAGGGTTCCAGAGGTGATCCGGGAAATTACAGACCCAGTGAGCCTGACGTCAGTACCGGGGAAAATGGTAGAAACCATCATAAAGAACAAAATTACACAGCATATAGATAGTCATGGCCTAATGGGAGACAGCCAACATGGCTTTAGACAAGGCAGATCTTGTCTTACTAATCTGATATGTTTTTTTGAAGGTGTGAATAAACAGGTAGACAAAGGTGAGTCAGTTGATATAATGCATCTGGACTTTCAGAAAGCCTTCGACAAGGTCCCTCATCAGAGACTTTTGGCAAAACTAAAAAGTCATGGGATAGGAGGCAGTGTACTATTGTGGATCGGGAACTGGTTAAAAGATAGAAAGCAGAGGGTAGGGCTAAATGGCCAATTTTCCCAATGGAGAAAGGTTAATAGTGGAGTACCCCAGGGATCTGTGCTGGGTCCACTACTTTTTGACATATTCATAAATGACCTGGAAAAGGGAATAACTAGTGAGGTTATCAAATTTGCAGACACAAAACTGTTTAAAGTTGTTAAAACCCAAGAGGACTGTGCAAAACTGCAGGAGGATTTTGATAAATTGGAAGACATGACATCCAAATGGCAGGTGAAATTTAATGTGGACAAGTGCAAAGTTATGCACCTAGGAAAGAACAGCCCACACTATGGTTACACAATGCAAGGTTCCACATTGGGAACCACCACCCAGGAAAAAGATTTAGGAGTCATCGTGGATAACATGTTAAAACCCTCGGCCCAGTGTGCAGCAGCAGCCAAGAAAGCAAATAGAATGCTAGGTATCATAAGGAAAGGAATGGGAAAATAAAACAAAGGATATTATAATGCCTCTGTATCGATCCATGAATATTGTGTGCAATTCTGGTCACCGTTATCTTAAAAAGGATATAGCGTTATTAGAAAAGGTACAGAAAACAGCCACCAAAATGGTAAAGGGGATGGAAGGCTACTCCTATGAAGAGAGGCTACAAAGGTTGGGGCTATTCAGCCTGGAAAAGAGACGGCTGAGGGGAGATATGATAGAGGTCTATATAAATTAATGAATGGAGTGGAACGGGTAAACGTAGATCGATTGTTTACGCTATCAGAATATAGAAAGACTAGGGGACATGTAATGAAGCTACAGGGTAAACTATTTAAGACAAATAAGAGAAAATATTTTTTCACTCAACATGTAATCAAACTCTGGAATTTGTTACTGGAGGATGTAGTAAAGGCTGTTAGTGTAGCTGGGTTTAAAAAAGGTTTGGACAAGTTCTTGGAGGAAAGGTCCATAAACCATTATTAAAAAGGGACCCAGGATATCAACGCTTGACCCAATACAAGCATTGAGGAACCTGTGTCTCTTGGGGATACTGCTAGGTATGTAGGACCTAGATTGGCCACTGTTGGAAACAGGATACTGGACTTGATGGACCTTGGTCTGACCCAGTATGGCATATCTTATGTTCTTAATTGCTTTCTCAGAGTACCGCATTTTCGGATGGAAACGCTGAAGTCTGTGATTGTGGCTGTTCGTCAGGGAGAGTTTTTGACTTCCCTAGATCTGACAGAGGCATATTTACATAGTCCCATTCGCAAAGCTCATCAGCAGTTTGAGATTTGTGCTACCCAGGGGGCATTTTCAATTTCAGTCCTTGCCTTTTGGCCTGGCAACGGCTCCGCAGACTTTCACCAAGGTGATGGTGGTGGTGGTGGCTGCAGCACTGCTCAAGGTGTGAATTTTGGCCCATCCCTACCTGGACGATTGGGTGATCCGGGCGAAATCAGAGGCAGAAAGTCACAAGGCTATGGCCAGGGTGGTGTCCTTCCTGGAGGAGTTGGGGTGGGTTATCAATCGGGCAAAGAGCAGTTTGGTACCCACACAGGAGCTCGAGTACCTCGGAGCACGGTTCGACACCGCAAGAGGAAGAGTGTTCCTACCAACCCAGAGGATAGACAATCTCCAAAGCCTGGTGACAGTTTTTGGGCAGGCAGAATCCTACGGCCTGGCATTACCTGCAGGTACTGGGAACCATGGCAGCGACTATAGAGTTTGTGCCGTGGGCCAGAGCACAGATGAGGCCGCTTCAACGAGCTTTGCTTTGGCGATGGTCCCATCAGAGTCAGCCGTTGTCCATGAAGTTACCCTGTTCTCAAGAAACAAGGAGCACCTTACAGTGGTGGCTCAACCCGAAAAACTTAGAAGCGGGAATGCCTCTCGAGCCTCCGCCGTGGGTGCAGTTGACGACATGCGAGTTTAGCAGGTTGGGGGGCTCATTGTGAAGGACAGTTTGCCCAAGGCCGCTGGAGTGCAGTGGAGGCCCAGTGGTCCATCAACAGACTGGAAATGCGAGCAGTGTTTTTGGAACTCAGAGTGTTTGGAGCCTTGGTCCGGGTCCTATCTGACAATGTTATGACAGTGGCCTATATCAACTGCCAGGGGGGGACAAGCAGTCCTTCCTTGGAGGAGGAAGTGGACGGCCTCCTGAGATGGGCCGAGGCCCAACTAGTAACACTGTCAGCGCAATACGTGGCAGGGGTAGACAATGTCACGGCAGATTTCCTGAGCAAGTGCAAGGTAGACCACGGAGAGTGGGAACTAGCTCAGGAGGTGTTCGACCAGGTAGTATCCCGATGGGGGACTCCAATTATGGATGTCATGGCAAGATAGAAATCAGCCAAGGCGAGTCGATTTTTCAGTCACAGAAAAGAAAGGATGTCGGAGGGCCTCGATATGCTGGTCCAGAAGTGGCCCTCGGAAGGGCTCCTGTACATGTTCCCACCTTGGGCTCTCATAGGGAGAGTACTTCAGCGGGTGGAAGCCCACCAGGGTTTGGTAATTCTCATAGCACCGGACTGGCCGTGGCGGCCATGGTATGCGGATTTAGTGAGGCTTATGGCCGATCGGCCATGGCGGCTTCCCTGCCGGGAAGATCTTCTAGTGCAGGGTCCGGTGAGGATGCCCCAGGTGGATCGATTCTCGCTTATGGCCTGGCTATTGAAAGGGCGAGGTTTAGAAAAGGGGGGTATTCAGGGTCGGTAATTTCTACCTTGTTGAGTGCGTGTAAGTGTTCAACCTGTCTCGTACGTGAGGATATAGCATATTTTTGAGACATGGTGTGATAGTCGGAAGAGAAAACCTTTTGGGGTCTCGGTGCAGGGGTTTTTGCAGGACGGGTTCGATAAAGGCCTGGCTGCAAGCTCCTTGCGGGTGCAGTTGGCGGCCATTTCCTGTTATTGGGGTAAGGTCCGGGGAAAGGCCTTGGGAGACCACGCGGACATTAGTAGGTTTCTACGAGCCGTTAGGCGCCTGCACCCTCAGCAGAGGCCCATGATTCCTCCATGGGATCTCAATTTGGTGTTGAATGCCTTAGCTGGAGAACCTTACGAGCTGACAGAGGCCGCGTTGAAGGACTTGACCCTTAAGACGGTGTTTCTGGTAGCTATCTGTTCCGCTAGGCGCATTTTGGAGCTTCAGGCTCTGTCTTCGCTTCCGCCTTTCCTTTCTTCAAGGAAAAGGTAGTCTTGCATACAGTTCCTTCCTTTTTACCGAAGGTGCTTTCTCCCTTTCATGTGAATCAGGTAGTTTCTCTTCCATCCTTTTTCAGGGGCTGGAGGGGAGGCGGATGATGCGCGGTTGCACCATCTGGATATGTGCAGAGTGCTTAAATGTTTGCATCGCACAGCATCCTTCCAGAAGTCCGATAGGTTGTTCTGTTCGTAAAGGTAAAGGTGAAGTGGCGGCCAAGGCCTCCATCTCTAGGTGGATTAGGGAGGCGATTGCTTGAGCTTATATTCTGAAAGGAAGGCCGGTCCTGGTGGGGTTTCGAGTGCGTTTGACTCAAGCCCAGGCGGCTTCTTGGGGGCGGAGTATAGTTTGGTTCCACCGTTGGATATCTGCAGGGCGGCTACCTGGTCGTCTCTGCACACCTTTTGCCGAACACTAACTTGGATGTTCAGGTGGCAGCGGATGCTCGTTTTGGGAAGACTGTACTTCGGTCCAGGATAGCAAACCCCTCCCAGGCTTGAACTGCTCTGATACATCCCAGACGGAAAGGGACTGGACTGGAGAGACGATAAAGAAAGATTACTTAGACCTTACCTGTTAATTAGTGTTCCTGAAGGAACTCCAGTCCAGTCCCTGATCCCACCTGAGTTGTTCTTTTTCAGGATACCATTCCAGAGGAAGGTCGCCGGACCGAAGGTCTGTTCAGGGACTGGAGAAGATATGAGTGTTCCTTGCAATGGCACCGGTGGCGAGGTGTGATCGATGAGAGAGCATGGCCCTTGGAAGGGTTAGCTAAGGGCTGCTGCGGTTTGTAGGTAAGCCGCCTCCTCCTCCTTCGTCTTTCGGGAGGGAGTTGCTAGTCCTTTGGGGGGAGAGGGGAGGAGATAGTTTAGAGTTGAGATTTATTTCTTGTGTGTGGTTTTTTTTTTTTTTTAAGAGGTTATGGTTTCTTAATTGTCTCTCGGTTAAGTCTGCTTTTTTAATAGATTACTGGTGCTGGTGGGTGGTGCCAGTGACAATATACCAGGGAGTCCTCAAAGCGATGATTGGCTCAGCCTCCAAACTGCTGGAAGGGGGTGCACAAAGCAGACGGAAAGGGACTGGACTGGAGTTCTTCAGGAACACTAATTCTCCAGGACCAAGCAGGAAGTCGGTCCTCACATATGGGTGTCATTGACACCGATGAAGCCCTAGCGGGGCATTTCCCCAGCTTTCCATGAAAACCTTTGGGAATGCAGGCACGCATGCGCGGTTCCCTTCCCGCCTAAAGGTGCCATCTTACCTCAGTCTCTCTTTTTCTGAGAAGCCCACCGCACGTGTGTTCTGTCATCCCGGATAAAAGTTTGATTTTTTCGGCGATTCTCGCTATTATTTTTTCCTGGTTCGACGCCGGTTCCCCTCCCGCCGGGTTCGGTACACCGGTATCGAGCCCGTTTCTGCTTTTTTGGTTTTTGTCCTTCATGGCTGGCGTTCGTGCCCTTTTTTGCTTTTTCCCTGGAAGGCCGGTCCTTTGACCTCGCGGGGACTCTTTTTTTTCCCCGATGGCTTCCAGTGGTTTTAAAAAGTGTGATCGGTGTGAGAAATTGATGTTTCACCGACACACACGACTGCTGCCTCGGTCCGGATCACGACTCTAAGACGTGTGGACCATGCGGGAAGATGTCTTCCAAGGCACTGCGAATTCGCCAGCAGCAGAAAGAGGCTTTTTTCTGACTCAGCCTCCGGCTGGGCCCGGACCTCGTCTGAGGCCTCGACATCTCGGGACTCGGATCCCGAGCACCGTCGGGGCTCCTCGGACAGGGGGTCCCCCGACCGGGAACGCAAGAGGAAGAAGCGGCTTGTGAGGGCGTCGTCGGAAGAGGTCCCTGGCTCCTCCAGGGCCAGGTCTAAGACCCCCGACCGTCGCCCCAGGCACGTGGAACAGGAGAAGCCTGCCAAGGTTCCTTGCGTGGAACCGGAGTCTGCTGGACACGTAAGTCCTGTTGTCCTCGGACTCTCCTCCCAGAGAGCCGACGTCGGGCCCGGCGCCGCCGGGGCCCGAGTCGGTGGCTGCTGCGTCTCCCGAGCTGAGTCTCAGGCTGACAGCCTTGGAGTGCAGACTGTCTGCCTTCATGGAGCAGCAGCGGGCACTGATGGCCAGCCTGTCTGGCGCATCTGCCCCGACTACTGGGACATCGACATCGAAGTCGACCCCGGAGACCGAGCCGATACTCGAGACCATGAAGGCTCGAGGTCGACCTCGGTCGCGGTCTCCCTCGACCTCCCGTTCAGGACCAAGGGTGTCGACGCCGGTGCCTCCGGCGTTGGGGCGGGTGCTCCTGGGCCCTGCGAGGTCGGACCCTGACTCCTCGTCGGACGAGTCCGCCTGGGAGACGGAGGATGAGGAGTCCCCCGATACATTCAAGACTCGGTGCGTCCCGTCGGACTCACCGCAGTCTGAGCCCCGGAGTAGATCTCCGGAGGATACCCGGTTCTCGGAGTTTGTCTGGGATATGGCCGCCGCGTTGGCTATCCCCGCGGACTCCGAGGAAGAGCCTCGAGCCGAAGAGCTCGAGGCCCTGCAGTACGACTCTCTCTCCTCCAAAGGAGATCTTTACTGTCCCGGTTCCTCCGATGCTGGAACGGCTCCTCTTCTGGATGTGGGAGGCACCGGCCTCTGCGCCGGTTTTAAGCAAGCGGGTCAACTCGATCTATCGACTCAGGAAGAGCCCTGGTTTCCAGAAGGCACAGCTACCACACCATTCCATGGTGGTGGAATCGGCCATGCATCGCCTGAAAAGTCAGAAGATGCACTCCGTAGTGCCTCCTGGCAGGGAGGCCCGAAACCTCGATGGTTTTGGTAGAAAGTGCTTCCAGGGCTCGATGCTTGCTTGCCGTGTCCAGTCTTACCAGCTGTACATGGGCATGTACTTGCGAGACCTGGCCAAGGAGTTGGCCGGGTTCTCTGCTGGTTTCTCCGGGGAACCCTTGCAGAGATTCAAGTCCTTGTCCTTGGGGATTCGGGAATGCTCCAAGTTCATGTCCCACGCCGCCTACGATGGCTTCGAGGCTTCAGCCTGAGTTGCGGCAGCCGGCATCGCGGCTCGACGCCAGGCATGGCTGCAGTCATCGGACCTCGAGCCATGGGTTCAAGACAAGTTGGTCGATGTCCCTTGCCGAGGTGAAAACCTTTTTGGCAAGCCCATGGCCGAGAAGGCCGCTCAGCTCGAGACCGAGCACCTTACAAGGACAAGGCTGTCTAGGAAGACCTCTGCCCCTTCTCACAAGAAGAAGGGCTCGGGTAAAAAGCCCTTTTACCCGAGGAAGGGCACTGCCTGCAAACAGTACCCTCAGTATCAGGCTGCCCAAGCTGTATCCCAGGGTCAGCAAGCCAAGGGGCAGGGTAATGGGCCCCATAGGCAGAGAACCCCCAAGCCTCCGGCCCCTGCTCCCACTTAGCAGGGTGGGGGGTTTTGACTCCTCAAGCATAGCCTCTCCGTCCCTGCTCCCCCAACCCTGCACAGGAGGTCGCCTCGCCCTCTTTGCCCACCGGTGTCCCGGCATCACCGGGGACAGTTTGGTCTTAAACATAGTCCACAGGGGCTATGCACTACACTTTCACCAACTGCCTCCTCCATATTTTCCAGGAGAGCCTTCAAGTCCTCCCCTGCACACAAATCTTCTCCTCCAGGAGCTCCAAGGTCTTTTGGACAGAGCGGTGGAGCCTGTGCCTCTTCGAATGCACGGTCAAGGGTTCTACTCTAGGTATTTCCTCGTACCCAAAAGAACCGGTGGCCTTCGACCTATCCTGGACCTCAGGAATCAAACACTTCTGCCTTACCTCCAGCAGGGAGATTGGCTATGCTCCTTAGATCTAAAGGATGCGTACACACTCACATCCTCATTCATCCAGATCACAGAAAGTACCTCAGGTTCATTGTGGGAGGAAACCATTATCAGTACAGAGTACTGCCTTTAGGCCTAACCTCCGCTCCCAGGGTCTTTACCAAATGCCTGGCAGTGGTGACGGCCTACCTGAGAACTCAAGGCATCTTTGTCTTTCCTTATCTGGATGACTGGCTCATCAGAGGTCAGACATGCCAGGAGGCCTGACAGGCCACCCTCAGGACCATTGCTCTTCTTCAAAGCTTGGGGTTTGTGATTAAGCTTCGCAAAGTCCACTTTGCTCCCCTCCCAGAACTTGGAGTTCATAGGGGCGAGGCTAGACTCTGTCCTGGCAAAGGCATTCTTGCCAGAGGACAGAGCTCAAAGACTTATAAACTTAGCAAACCAGTTTCTCAGCAGGTCACTGGTCTCCGCCAGACTCTGCCTGAGGCTTCTGGGCCACATGGCTTCGACAGTACATGTCACCCCCAATGCCAGGCTCCATATGAGGCCTGCACAGTGGTGCCTTCGGAGTCGGTGGTCACAGGCAGCCTCAGAGACAGGATAAGGGTGTCCAGACCTTTTCTGGACTCCCTCAACTGGTGGTTGCACCCACCCAATCTACTGAAAGGGGTGCCGTTTCAAATTCCTGGGTACACAGTGGTACTGACCACAGATGCCTCCCTGCAAGGCTGGGGGGCTCATTGTCTGAACAAGCGCACCCAGGGCCTGTGGTCTCCTTGGGAGGCCGCACAGCAGATCAATCTCCTGAACTCGGGGCTAGTCGATTGTCACTCAGAGCTTTCTCTCCTGCCCTGGCTCATCAATCTGTCCTGGTTCAGGCAGACAACCAGGTAGCCATGTTTTATGTGAACAAGCAAGGCAGGACTGGGTCCAGGCTCCTTTGTCAGGAGGCACAGGACCTTTGCTCATTTGCCCTCAAGCACAACATGCTCCTCAAGGCGGTTTACCTTCCAAGCCAGGAAAATTCCCTGGCTGACAGGTTGAGCAGAATTCTGCAGCCCCACGAGTGGTAGCTGCATCCTTTAGTAGTTCAGAAGATCTTCCTGAAATGGGGTCTTCCTTTGATAGATCTGTTTGCCAGTCCACTGAACAAGCAGCTGCCTCGGTTCTGCTCCAGGCAACCGCATCCTCTGAGGGTAGCAGAAGATGCTTTTCTGATACCATGGTCTCAGGGCCTCCTGTATGCGTTTCCTCCCACGCCTTTGGTGGCCCGAACTCTGTTCAAAATTCTTCAGGACAAGGCCTCGGTCCTGCTGGTGGCTCCCAGGTGGCCGAGACAGCCTTGGTTTCCACTTCTGCTTCAGCTGGCAGTGGATCCCCCACTGCCTCTGGGGTTGCAGCCCGACCTTATCTCTCAGGATCAGGGTTCCCTTCTGCACCCCAATCTCAAAGCTCTCAATTTGATGGCCTGGAGGCTGCAAGGGTAGTTTTGGCTCCCTGGGGCCTACCTCAGGAAGTTGAGGAGGTTGTCCTAGCCTCGAGGAAACAGTCCACTAGGAAAACCTATGCTCTCAAATGGTAAAGGTTTTCTGTGTGGTGTCAGCTACGTACAGAGGATCCTTTCTCCTGTACTGTACCAGTAGTGCTTCAGTACTTACTGCACTTATCAAATCAGGGACTTAAGTCCAATTCTGTTCGGGTCCACCTCTCAGCTCTAGCAGCTCACCACTCACTGGTGGACGGACATTCTCTGTCGGTTCACCCCTTGGTGTCCCGCTTTCTCAGAAGCTTGCTTTTGCTCAAGTCTCCAATCCGTTCTCCTGCTCCTGAGTGGGAGTTGAATGTGGTCTTGCAGCAGCTGACTCGCCCACCTTTTGAGCCGATGGCTACTTGCCCTTTACGCTTCCTGTCCTGGAAGACACTCTTCTTGATAGCCCTAACCTCGACCAGGCGAGTTAGTGAGCTTCAGGCCCTGCTCTGTGACAGGCCTTACACTCGCTTCTGTAGGAACAGGGTAGTCCTTAGGACTCATCCTAAGTTCTTCCCTAAAGTTGTCTCCTCTTTTTACCTCAACCAGGAGGTGGTGGTTCCAACATTTTTCCCTAGGCCTCATGCAAGCCAGGCTGAAGCAATTCTGCATACCCTGGACTGTAGGAGGGCCTTATCCTACCTTGACCGTATGCAGGGGCATAGAAGGGCTACTCAGCTCTTCATATCTTTTGACCCTAATAAGTTGGGGTTGACTGTGTCGAAGCGTACCTTGTCCATCTGGGTTGCTGACTGTATCACCTGGGCTTATATGGCGGCTGACCTTCCTTTGCAGGGTCGGGTCATGGCCCACCGTGTCAGGGCAATGGCTGCCTCAGTGGCTCATCTCCGCTCTGTGCCCTTGGTGTAGACATCTGCAGGGCTGTAACTTGGTCTTCAAGCCAGACTTTTGCAGCCCATTACTGTCTGGAGAGGGAGTCCCGTAGGGACAGTGCTTTTGGCCAAGTAGTACTCCGGAATATCTTTGAGATTTAGGCAACTCCTGCCCTCTGTTGGGCTACCGGTGGAGGTTGTGTCAGTGAAAAGCCTTTCTTTGCAGCTGGGACTAGAGGGAGTTCTGTTCAGCCTGGATTCCTTGGTAGCCCAGAGCTAGGGAGTCACCCATATGTGAGGACTGACTTCCTGCTTGGTCCTGGAGAAAGAGTAGATCTCCAGGAACAAGCAGGAATGAGTCTTCACATATGGGTATCGTCGGTACCGACGGAGCCTGCGCGGGAACGCTTCCCAGCGTCCAAAAGGAAAGCTTTTGGGAGCATCCCACAGCGCCTGCGCGCTGCCTTCCCACCTTTCCTAACCGCCTCTCTCCAGTTCTTCTTTTCCGCGGAGCCAGCAGGTCATATTCCTGCCACCGCTGAAGAATTTCTTAATTTTATTTCTTTAGTCGCGCGTCTGCCTTCTCGACTCTGGACCGGTACCGCCGGTTTTTTCTTTCGTTATTCTAAAAAAACCCCAAAAAACAAAAAAAACCCCTACTGTTTTCTCACTTCAGTGCATTTTTTTCTTTGGCCTTAGGCCTAGGAAATTTTTTCCACATGGAAAAGCCCGCCTCTGGGTTTAAAAAATGTACGAAGTGCAGCAGCAGTATTTCTGTCACCGACACCCATGAATGGTGTCTAAAATGTTTAGGTCCTGACCACTCCATTGCGGATTGTGAGTCCTGCTTCATGATGTCTAAAAGAGGTCTACAGAATCGAGCAGCTAAGCTCAGTACCCTGTTTCCCTCGGATGCAGCTTCGGTTGCATCGACGTCTTCCAGGGCTGCTTCTTCCTCACATGGATCTCAGGTAACCAAACTTAAATCCAGCCAGTCCTCGAAGGGTGTAAATCTCCCTCTAAGTATCGAGATGCCTCCGGGCTTGCCCTCGAGGAATCCGCACCGGCAAAGTTACCCCCGCGGGAGGCTCCGGCTTCCAAAGCTTTTTCTATGGGGTCACAGGTTGACATCGATGGCTCGGCCTCAACCGATCACCTGTTGCCATGTTCTGGGGTACCGGTGGTTCCCACTGGTACCGACGTCCAGACATTGGTTGCGTCGATGGATCAGAATATCCTGACCATGCAGCGTGCCATCATGGCATTCATACAAGCTGCGATGCCTTCGGTACTGCAACAAACTCCGTTGCCGGTACCGATTGCATCGACATCCGCTTCGGTGTCGACTGTAGCGGTACACTATTCTGTGATGCCCATCGGTACCAATCACTCCCGATGTCGATACCACCCAGTACGCGTATCGGGTTCTGCAAGAGCATCCAGACAGGCGATACTTCGATTCCTCTGAGGACTCTGATGAATCAGAGGTCTCTGTCGAAGCATCGGTGATCCATCCTCAGGAGCCCTCTTCTCCAAAAAGGACAATGTCTCTCCTCCAGAAGATTTGTCATTTCAGGATTTCATTAGGGAAGTGGCCAGGGGCCTTTCCATCTCAGTGGCCCCTGAAACAGAGCCTAGAGCCAAAAAATTAGATATTTTACAATATCCTAAGGCTCCTAAGGAGGCAGCCACTTTACCAATACATGAAATTCTTTATGATCACATGTTGGGCATATGGGAGACTCCTCTCACCATTTCCCCTTATTCTCGCAGGTTGGACACCATGTATCGTGTTCCTCCTTGTCCTGGCTTTCATAAGACTCAGTTTCCTCACCACTCTATTGTGGTGGAGTCTGCTATGAAGAAGATAAAGAGTACAAAAAGGCACTCTTCTGCTCCTCCAGGAAGAGAATGCAGACCCCTAGATGCCTTTGGCAGGAGAATTTTCCAGGCCAGTATGCTTGTTGCCAGAATCAACTCCTATAGTCTCTATATGGGGATGTTTCTTAAAGAGATTACAGATCACCTGCAAACTTTATCTCCTTTTATTTCAGAAGATAAAAGGGAGGAGTTTCTCATCTGGCTCAAACATGCCCAGGATGTTTCCAAGTTTTCCAACCGTGCAGCCTTTGACTCCTTTGAGGGTGCCAGCAGAGCCTCTGCTATTGCCATAGGTGCACGTAGAGTTGCTTGGTTACAGGCTTCTGATTTGGAACCCTGGGTTCAAGATGGCCTAGGTAACCTTCCTTGTACAGGTGAAAACCTTTTTGGCAAGGATTGGCAAGCAAAGGCCACCCAGATGAATGCTGAAAATTCGGCTTTAGATAGACTTTCAAAGTCTACTTCTGCTCCTTTTAAGAAAAGGCTGTTCAAAAAGGGTTTTTTCCCCAAAAAAGGCAGATACTATTCTGCTTATGGTCAGCAGGCCTCTTCTGCAGGTCGTTTTGCTACAGAGAGACAGCAACAACCGAAACAGACTAAGCCTAAGGCTCCTAGGACTGCTACAGTCCAACAGCCTCAGCCTCCTCAGGGCCTTTGACTTACAACTAGAGAACTTAGCCTTTCTGGCTCTAGAACATCCAGAGCCTCTCACCATTCCAGGAAGGTTAGCTCACTTTGCTCCCAGATGGGAACAAATCACAGCAGAGCAATGGACCCCCTCCATATAAAGGAGGGCTACAAGCTCCATTTCCTAAACCTTCCCCCTCACACCATGGTGAGACAGTTCAATTCTCCAACATCTCTCCTCGACCTTCTGGGTCAGGAGATTGCTACCCTTCTTGCCCAAGGGGCAATAGAAGAAGTACCCCTTCTTCAACAGGGCTCAGGGTTCTACTCCCCCTACTTTCTCATCCCAAAGAAAACAGGGGGTTACAGACCCATATTAGATCTCATAGAATTGAACAAGTTTCTATGCAAGGAGAAATTCAAGATGACTTCTCTCGGTATTCTCCTTCCATACCTCCAGAGTCAGGACTGGCTTTGTTCTCTAGATCTCAAGGATGCGTACACCCATGTCCTCATCCATCCAACACACAGAAGGTTCCTTCGGTTCCTTTTCCAAGGAAAGCACTATCAATACAGAGTGCTTCCCTTCGGTCTGGCCTCTGCACCAAGGGTGTTCACAAAATGCATGGCAGTAGTTGCTGCATTTCTACGCACTCTAGGGATATTTGTATTCCCATATCTGGACGACTGGCTCATCTGAGCTCCATCCCAGTCAGAGGTCCAGGCTTCCCTGGCCTGCACAAGGCGTATCCTTCAGTATCTGGGACTTGTAATAAGCATCCCAAAATCTCATCTCACCCCTACTCAATCTCTGGAGTTCATAGGGGCCTTACTGGATACCACCACTGCAAGGGCCTATCTTCCCCAGGCCCGTTGCCTACGCTTGGTGCAGTTAGCCTCCCAGATTCAGTTAAAGTCCCATTTAACTGCTCGAGAGATGTTACAACTCTTAAGCCACATGGCATCCACCGTGCATGAGGTCCCCTGTGCTCGCCTGCACATGAGGGCAGCTCAGTGGACTCTATCCACCCAGTGGACCCAGGCATCAGGATGCCTGCCAGACAAAATAGCAATCTCCAGTCGCCTTTTTTGGTCCCTCCAGTGGTGGAAGTCCACTCAAAATCTGTTGCTGGGGTCCCCCTTTCAACAGTTGCTACCCCAAGCAACCCTTACAACAGATGCCTCTCCAAAGGGTTGGGGAGCTCATCTACAAGACCTCTCCACCCAAGGCATCTGGTCTCCACAGGAGACATCTCTACATATCAACCTCTTAGAGCGCAGAGCAATCTTTCTGGCTCTCAGTCTTCCACACCCTGCTCAGCTACAAGACAGTCCTTATCCACACGGACAACCAAGTAGCCATGTTCTACGTGAACAAGCAGGGGGGGACTGGCTCTCTGTCACTTTGCAACGAAGCTCTGAGATTGTGGACCTTCGCCAGAGAGCATCCAATCCATCTTATGGCAGTGTATCTTCCAGGGGTTCAAAACTCTTGGGCAGACAGACTCAGTTGCGTTCTGCTTCCACACGAATGGTCCCTCCATGGGGACCAGATAGCCAGGATTTTTCGAATTTGGGGAACCCCAGACATAGACTTGTTTGCAAGTCCATGGAATGCCAAACTTCCCCGGTTCTGTTCCAGAATTCAGTGTCAGGGAGTTCAGGCCAGGGATACCTTCCTCCTTCATTGGGGGCAAGACCTCCTCTATGCCTTTCCACCCATTCCCCTAATTCCCAAGACACTCTTCAAACTTCAGAGAGACAAGGGGTCTATGATCCTCATAGCACCACATTGGCCACGCCAAGTGTGGTACCCTCTACTTCTGCATCTCTCTCAAGCTCCCTCCCTGGACTTGGGATCTGCTCCAGACCTCCTGTCCCAGGAGGAGGGAACGTTGTGGCACCCAAATCCCCAGTCTCTTCACCTCAGGGCCTGGTTACTGAAGGCCTAGACCTTCAAGATTTGCATCTTTCTCAGCAAGTAAAGGATATCCTTTATGCTTGCAGAAAACCTTCCACTAGACGTTCCTATGCTTTTAAATGGAAAAGGTTTACCATTTGGTGTGCAGAGAAGGGTCTTAACCCTCTTGCAATACCTCTGAATTCTTTACTAGAGTATTTGCTGCATTTATGCCATGCAGGCTTTAAAACGAATTCAGTAAGAGTCCATTTGAGTGCTATTGCAGCATCCCTTAAACCTCTCAATGGACTGCCTATTTCCTCTCATCCTCTTACAGCAAGATTCATGAGAGGCCTTCTTTTGACAAAACCTCCCATCAAACCACCTCCAGTGGCATGGGACTTGAATCTGGTTCTTGGCCAGCTTATGCAGCCACCCTTTGAACCCTTAGCCACTACCTCCTTGAAATTCCTTTCCTGGAAGGTTATTTTTCTCATTGCAGTCACTTCAGCTCGCCGCATTAGTGAGCTGCAAGCCTTGGTGGCTAATCCTCCTTATACCAGGTTCCATCATGACTAATCCACACTTTATGCCTAAAGTGGTCTCACCTTTTCATCTGAACCAGGAGGTTTATTTACCTGTCTTTTTTCCAGGACCTCATGCTTCAAGTGCAGAGAGGAATCTTCATACCCTGGATCACTGTTCCCTCTAAGCTGTGCGCGTGCGCGCGCACACACCTCGCCGAGCGAGCGCACGTACTTTACAACAGAGCGCACAAAAATTACAGCTCTGATTCTGATAGAAAACAACACAGACGTCTTAAAATTTAAAAGTTATGATTGTAATTACTACAAATTGCCCACTTCATTTAGTAATCGTCTATTTTCATTTAATTTGATTAAAATCAATGTGGTGTACATACTGTATTCTGACGTGTAGTCACATTTTAAAGTATATAACTCCAAGTGTCGTTATGTGGCGCACAAAAATTTAACCTTCCTTCAAAAGCTGCACACAGCTGATATTTTATGCGCACACAGCCTACAGAAAATTAGAGGGAACATTGCCCTGGATTGTAAAAGAGCTCTTGCCTTTTACTTACAAAGGACACAGCAACATAGAAAGTCCTCTCAGCTCTTTGTTGCTTTTGAACCCTCTCATTTAGGACTTCAGTCTCTAAAAGAATTCTATCCAATTAATATGGAACTCTCTACCTCCCGACTTATGATCAATTGAGGATATAAAGGACTTCCGAAAGCAATTAAAGACTGTACTCTTCACATAGCACTACGGCTCAAACACCTAACTAGATTCCATTTATTGTAACCTTTATGTAATGTGATTGTCTGTAATGGTTTACCTATGTTATGTATTCCACCTTTCTACTTCGATGTTTTGATTAAGCAGTGCATGTTTTCCCTTGCTTTTGTTTAACCTTTGTATGTCTTTGTAACCGCTTTGATTGAAGGAAAAGGCGGTATAAAAAACTTGTTAAATAAATAAATAAATCCAATTGGATTGCTCAATGCATTTCTTTCGCCTACCAGAGTAAGAACCTTTCTCTGGAAGGCCATGTCACAGCTCACAATGTGAGGGCCATGGCAGCCTCTATGGCTCATCTAAATTCGGTGTCCATCGACCAGATCTGTTGAGCGGCCACCTGGGCCTCGGTTCATACCTTCACAGCCCATTACTGCTTGGACAAGGACTCCCGCCGGGATGCCTTGTTTGGTCAGGCTGTTCTCAAACACCTGTTCCATACCCAACCAACTCCTACCCTCCATCCCTGGCTGGATGCCTGAGATTCATGGGTGGAGGGTAGAGCCCTTCCCAGGGACTCACAACCTGGGTGATCTCCCAGGCATCTCTAGCTGGGGAGTCCCCATATGTGAAGACTCATTCCTGCTTGTTCCTGGAGATAGCACAGTTACTTACCTGTAACAGGTGATCTCTGGGAACAGCAGGAATAAGTCTTCACAACCCACCCACCTCCCCTAGGAGTTGTATCTCTCTATCTTTCTTTCCTTTCCTCATTCTCTCTTTGTCTCAGCTTTAAAACTCGAACTGGAGAGAGGCGGTTAGGAAAGGCGGGAAGGCAGCGCGCAGGCGCTGTGGGATGCTCCCAAAAGCTTTCCTTTTGGATGCTGGGGAGCGTTCCCGCGCAGGCTGTCGGTACCGACGATACCCATATGTGAAGACTTATTCCTGCTGTTCCCAGAGATCACCTGTTACAGGTAAGTAACTGTGCTTTACTCACCTGTAACAGGTGTTCTCCAGGAACAAGCAGGAATGAGTCTTCACATATGGGTACGTCGGTACCGACGGAGCCTGCGCGGGAACGCTCCCCAGCGTCCAATCAGAAAGCTTTTTGGAGCATCCCTCAGCGCCTGCGTGCTGCCTTCCCGCCTTTCCAACTGTCTCTCCTTAGTTTTTGTTTTTCCGCGGAGCCAGCAGGACGTCCTCCTGTTACCGCAGAAACTTTTTTTCTTTAATTTTTTAATTCTTGTTTTCTTGTGGTCGCGGCTGTTTTCCCGCCGCCACCGGTACCGCCGGTGGGGTTTTTTCTTTTCTTTTTCTCAAACTGAGGTAGAGTTTTCCCTCAGTTTTTGTCTTACAATTTTTTGGGCCTATAAGGCCTCTCCATCATGGAGACTTCTTCTCCTAAGAAGTGCCTTCACTGTGGAAATACAGTTTTCTTTTTAGACTCCAATGACTGGTGTCTAACCTGTTTGGGTCCTGACCCTTTTTTTCCCCTGAACCGTCAGGCTACAATACTAAGAGATTCTCTTTTTCGAGTTTCCCTCGATACCGTTTTCCCTCCCTATGGCAGGGCACCGGCCATTTCTTCTCTACAGGATCAGGTAACCCACAAACAGTCTGTTAAGACTAGCCATTCCTTGAGTGGTAAGTCTCATGCTGAGCATGCTGCCGGCCCCGGCCTTGTCCTCAAGACTCCATTGGCATTAAAACCCCGGCGGGAGTCTTCGGGCTCCAAAGCATTTCAGGGGTTTCAGGTTGATCCTGGGGCTCACACCTCACAGAACATACCTGAGCCATGCTTGGTGGTGGCATCCGCTTCGAGCGGTACCGATGCATCGGCACCGGTGTTGAGTGATCTGCTCTTCACCAGGGATCGTCATCTGGCGTTCTCGGTACTTTCGGGACCGACCGATACGTCCCAGATTGACTTTCCAGTATCGGCAGTACCGCCGATACCACCACCGACGTCGGTACCCTCTAGGCTTCGATGCCGAGTCTAGAATCGATTTCTAGTCTAGAGGACTGGGTACCGACGCATCTCGGAACTGATGTTTACCGATTCAGCATGCACGGTACCGAGGGTAATCACCAAGGGTTTTTAGTTACCTCGGTACCGTTTGAGCAGCCTCCGATGACTGCTTCGGTGTCGGTTTCGCCTTCGATTCCGGCACAACTACCAGTATCGGTATCGATGCCGGTACCTGCAGTATCATCGGAACCAGCTCCTTCCATGCTTTTTTCACCTGGATCGCTCCTCTCTATACCTAGTTTGGAGTCGATACCTGGCATGGATGATGCACTACTGACTGTCTCAACTCATAACTGCCAGTTCCAGTGTCCATCCATTACAAGTCCTGTTCTGCACCGGACAGGTACATCCTCCGGTGCCCAGGCTACCTTTTCAGATTTAGCCTTTCCAGGCTTTTCAGAAATTTCTCCTTGACATGGCAACCTTCCTTAATATTCCTATCCCTGGCTATGAGGCTTCTCAGGGTTTTTCTGCAGGAAAGGATAATATAATGCTTCCTTTACATCACTCTTTGCAGAATCTTCTTTTGAGGGTATGGGAAAAACCTTTAAGGGTTTCTTCACCTCCTACAGCAACTGATCTTCTGTATCAGGTGCCCCCCATTCCAGGATTTCAAAAGCCTCAACTTCCCCATCATTCCATTGTAGTGGAATCAGCAATGAAGAAGGTAAAAAGCAAGAAAAAACATTCTTCTTTCTCGCCAGGGCGTGCATCTAGAACACTGGATGCCTTTGGACGTCAAACCTTCCAAACATCTATGCTGGCAACAAGGATTCTCTCATATATTTTCTATATGAGTCTATCCCTTCAGGAGATCACAAAGAAATTATCTCTTTTGACTCCTTTTCTATCGGAGCCCAAGGCTGCAGACTATTCCTTACTTCTTAGTCATAGCCAAAATATCTCTTGGTTTCTTTCTCGTGCTTCCCTAGACTCTTTTGAGTCTGTTAGCAGGACTTCTGCTATAGCCATAGGAGCACGTCGTAAAGCCTGGCTCCAAGCATCAGACTTGAGTAGATGGGCACAACAAAGACTGAGTAATACTCCTTGAACTGGAGAAAATCTCTTCAATAAGGAGTCTTTACGTCAGGTTGCTCATTGCTCCACTGACTTTCCTGTTTCTGAGGGCCATCCTAAGCCCTCTCCTTCCTCAGCAGGTAGAAAATTCCCTACCAAACCTTCTTTCCCCAAAAGAAAGAGGTTTTCCTCTTCTCCTGCCCATCCTTCAGATGTTCCCAAGCAGGGGAAGTCTCGCCCTGGTCTGAAGAATCCAAACTAGCCAGGCTGAATAAACACAGTAACCATAGGTTTCTGATTAATCTTTTTATAACTACAGTTAATTTCTTTTCAGCAGAAGTTTTTCACTGTTTTTCCATTCAAAACTCTGCTCAGGGATTCCTATTCTCAGGAAATCCATTTACTCTTCAGTATGCTGAACTGTCAGGATATTCATGTCTATAAGTTACAGGGTTTTCCACCTCTTCCTGCGCGGGAAAGCTCCCCAGCTTCCCAGAAGAAAGCTTTTGGGAGCCTCCCACAATGCATGCACGCTGCCTTCCTGCCTTTCTCACCAGCTCTCCTCAGTTCTTCTTTTCCGCGGAGCCAGCAGGTCGTGTTCCTGTCACCGCTGAAGAAGTTCTTATTTTAATTTGTTTCTTTGGCCGCGTGTCTGCCTTCCCCGACTACCGGACCGGTACCGCCGGTCTTTTTTCTTTTTACTTTTCAAAAAAAAAAAAAAAATATTTTCTTTTCACTACTTGGTGAAATGTTCTCTCTTTAGGCCCCTAGGCCTAGAGAACAATTTTCCCTCATGGAAAAACCAGCTTCTGGTTTTAAAAAATGCACCAAGTGTAGCGGTACCATCTCTGTTACCGACACACATGAACGGTGTCTTAAATGTTTGGGGCCTGACCACTCCATTCCGGATTGCCAGTCCTGTTCCCTGATGTCTAAACGTGGCTTACAGAACCGAGCAGCCAAGTTTCATATGCTGTTTTCCACAGATACTCCAGCATCGACATCTTCCAGGTCTTCCTCTCCTGATGGATCTCAGGTAACCAAACATTCCTCTGGCAGGTCCTCAAAGGGCAAATCTCCCTCTAAGTATCGAGATGCCCCCGGACTTCACCCTGAGGACCCTGCCCCAGCCAAACAACCCCGGCGGGAAGCTCGGGCTTCCAAAGCTCCTCCTATGGGTTACAGGTTGACATCGATGGCACGGCCTCGACCGATCACCTGTTAGACTGCTCTGGGGTACCGGCACACTCTTCCGGTACCGACATCCAGGCAGTCGTGGCGTCCATGGATCGTACAGTTCAATCCATGCAGCAGGCCATAATGGCTTTCATTAAGGCTGCGACACCCACGGTACCGCAGCAAGCGGTACCGACCTCGGTTCCGGTACCACAATCGATACCGGTACCCAGGGCATCCACATCGACCAGGATACCGGTTCCGGTTCCCGGTTCCGGGGCTTTTCCTGATACTGATCCGGTTCCGGGTACGCCCGATGTCGATACCGGTCGATACGCGTATCGATCCCTGGAAGCCAACAGACGATACTTCCAGTCTTCTGATGATTCCGATTCATCGGATGACTCTCCTGAAGTATCTCTTGCTCTTCCTGAGGAGCCCTCTTCTCCAAAGAGGAGAATGTCTCCTCCAGAGGATTTGTCCTTTCAAGACTTCATCATGGAAGTAGCTAAAGGACTCTCTATTTCAGTAACCTCTGAAAAAGAACCTAGAGCAAAAAAATGAGACATTTTGGGATACTCTAAGGTTCCCAGAGAGGCAGTCACCTTGCCAATTCATGAAATTCTCCAAGAACATTTGCTTGAATTGTGGGAGACTCTCACCCTTTCTCCTCATTCTCGTAGATTGGACACTATGTACCGTGTCCCTCCTTCTCCTGGTTTTCAAAAAACTCAGCTTCCTCACCATTCTATTGTGGTGCAGTCAGCTATGAAGAGAATAAAGAGTACCAAAAGACACTCTTCTACTCCTCCAGGAAGAGAATGCAGGACCTTGGATGCTTTTGGTAGAAAGATCTTCCAAGCTAGCATGCTTACTGCCAGAATCAATTCATACAGCCTTTATATGGGTATGTTTCTGAAGGAGGTTGCAGAAAAGCTGCACAACCTTCTCCCTTTTATTCCAGAGGATAAAAGGGAGGAATTCCTTCTTTGGCTTAAGCATACGCAAGACATCTCAAAGTTTTCCAACAGAGCAGCCTTTGATTCCTTTGAGGTTGCCAGCAGAGCCTCAGGCATTGCTATAGCTGCTCGTAGAATTGCTTGGCTCCAGGCTTCTGATCTAGAACTCTGGGTTCAAGATGGTTTAGGAAATCTATCCTGTACAGGTGAAAACCTATTTGGCAAAGAGTGGCAGATTAAAGCCACTCAAATGGATGCAGAAAATGCTGCTCTTGATAGACTTTCTAAGTCTGCCTCCACTCCAGCCAAGAAAAAGTCTTTTAAAAAGTATTTTTACAAGAAGGGCAGATTTCCTTCCACTTCTGATCAACAGTCTTCTGCAGGTCGCTTTGCTACTAAGCGTCAGCAACCCAAACAGGCCAGGCCTAAACCTGCAGGGGCTGCTGCAACCCAGCAGTCCCAAGCCCCTCAGGGTTTTTGACCTGATACTAGAGAACATAACCTTTCTGGCTCTACAACAGCCAGAACCTCTCACCATTCCAGGAAGGTTGGCTCATTTTGCTCCCAGATGGGAGCAAATCACATCAGAGCAGTGGACCCTCTCCATCATCAGAGAGGGCTACAAACTTCATTTCTCAGACCTTCCTCCCTACACCATGGTGAGACATTTCAATTCTCCCACATCTCTCCTCGACCTTCTGGATCAGGAGGTAACCTCCCTTCTGGCCCAGAGGGCCATAGAAGAAGTTCCTCTTCTTCAACAGGGGTCAATGTTTTACTCCCCCTACTTTCTCATCCCAAAGAAAACAGGGGGATACAGACCTATTCTAGATCTCCGAGAATTGAACAAATTTCTGTACAAGGAGAAGTTCAAGATGCTCTCTTTAGGCACTCTCCTTCCATACCTACAGAGTCAGGATTGGCTTTGTTCTCTAGATCTCAAGGATGCGTACACCCATATACTCATCCACCCATCCCACAGAAAATTCCTACTTTTTCTGTTCCAGGGAAAACATTACCAATACAGAGTCCTTCCTTTCGGTCTGGCCTCTGCTCCAAGAGTGTTCACCAAATGCATGGCAATAGTTGCTGCATTTCTGCGCACTCTGGGAGTCTTTGTCTTCCCATATCTGGACGACTGGCTCATCAGAGCTCCATCTCAGTCAGAAGCCCAGATTTCCCTGGACCGCACAAGGCGCATTCTGCAGTATCTGGGACTGGTGGTAAACCTCCCAAAGTCCCAGCTCATCCCTACTCAGTCCCTGGAATTCATAGGGGCCTGGTTGGATACCACCACTGCAAGGGCCTACCTTCCTCAGGCCCGTTGCCAACGTCTAGTGCAGCTAGCCTCCCAGATTCAGTCAAAGAGCCACTTAACTGCCAGGGAGATGCTACAACTGCTAGGCCACATGGCTTCCACAGTACATGTGGTCCCCTATGCTCGCCTACACATGAGAGCAGCTCAATGGACTTTGTCCACCCAGTGGACTCAAGCCTCAGGAGCTCTCTCAGACCAAATAGCAAACTCCAAACGTCTCCTTTGGTCTCTCCAATGGTGGATGTCCACTCAAAATCTGTTGCTGGGGTCCCCCTTCCAACCTTTATTGCCCCAAGCAATCCTCACAACAGATGCCTCCCAAACAGGTTGGGGAGCTCATCTGCAGGACTTCTCCACCCAAGGTACTTGGTCTCCACAGGAGACCTCTCTTCATATCAATCACTTGGAGCTTCGAGCAGTGTTCTTAGCTCTCAAGGTCTTTCATACCCTCCTCAGCTACCAGACAGTCCTCATTCAAATGGACAATCAGGTAGCCATGTTTTACATAAATAAGCAAGGAGGAACCGGCTCTCTGTCGCTTTGCAACGAAGCTCTCAGATTATGGACCTTCGCCAGAGAGCATCAAATCCATCTCCTGGCTGTATACCTCCCAGGAATTCAAAACTCTTGGGCGGACAGACTCAGTCGAGTTCTGCTTCCACACGAATGGTCCCTGCACATGGATCAGGTACTCAGAATCTTTCAGGAATGGGGTACCCCGGACATAGACCTATTTGCAAGTCCGTGGAATGCCAAACTTCCCCGGTTCTGTTCCAGAATTCCGTGTCAGGGAGTTCAGGCCAAGGATGCCTTCCTCCTTCACTGGGGTCAGAACTTCCTGTATGCCTTTCCACCCATTCCTTTGATCCCCAAGACTCTGTTCAAACTTCAGAGGGATCAAGGATCTATGATCCTCATAGCCCCACGCTGGCCACGCCAAGTGTGGTACTCTCTACTTCTGCATCTCTCCCAAGCCCCCTCCCTGGACTTGGGAGCTGCTCCAGACCTTCTGTCTCAGGAGGAGGGGACTTTGTGGCATCCAAACCCCAAGTCCCTCCACCTCAGAGCTTGGTTACTGAAGGCCTAGACCTTCAAGACTTCAATCTTTCGCAACAAGTGCAGGATATCCTTCGTGCTTCCAGGAAACCTTCCACTAGGCGTTCCTATGCTTTTAAATGGAAGAGATTTTCCATTTGGTGTGCTCAAAAGGGTCTTGACCCTCTAGCACTTCCTCTGAATTCTCTCTTAGAATATCTCCTGCATCTCTCCAATGCAGGCCTTAAGACGAATTCCATAAGGGTCCATTTAAGTGCTATTGCAGCATCCCTTAAGCCTATCAATGGACAACCTGTTTCCTCTCATCCTCTTATTGCAAGATTCATGAGAGGCCTAACCTTAACTAAACCTCCCATTTGACCTCCTCCGGTGGCATGGGACTTAAACTTAGTTCTTGGTCAGCATATGAAGCCACCTTTTGAACCCTTAGCCACTACCTCCTTGAAATTTCTTTCCTGGAAGGTTATTTTCCTTATTGCAATCACTTCTGCTCGCCGCATTAGTGAGCTGCAGGCCTTAGTGGCTAATCCACCTTATACAAGGTTCCATCATGATAAGGTAGTCCTTAGGACGAATCCTCACTTTATGCCTAAAGTGGTCTCACCTTTTCATCTTAATCAAGAGGTATATTTACCTGTCTTTTTTCCAGCTCCTCATGCATCCACTGCAGAGAGGAACCTTCATACTCTAGATGGTAAAAGAGCTCTTGCTTTTTACTTACACAGGACACAGCAACATATAAAGTCTTCCCAGCTTTTTGTTGCTTTTGATCCTTCTCATCTAGGACTTCCAGTCTCTAAAAGAACACTGTCCAATTGGATTGCTCAGTGTATCTCTTTTGCTTACCAGAGTAAGAACCTTTCTCTGGAAGGCCATGTCACAGCTCACAATGTGAGGGCCCTGGCCACCTCTATGGCTCATCTTCATTCTGTGTCCATCGATCAGATCTGTCGAGCAGCCACCTGGGCCTCGGTTCATACCTTCACAGCCCATTACTGTTTGGACAAGGACTCCCGCCGGGATGCCTTGTTTGGTCAGGCTGTCCTCAGACACCTGTTCCATTCTTGAACAACTCCTGCCCTCCTTCCCTGAATGGATGCCTGAGATCCATAGGAAGACGAGGAACCTTTCAGGGTCTCATACCCTTGGGGATCTCCCAGGCATCTTAGCTAGGGAGTCCCCATATGTGAGGACTTATTCCTGCTTGTTCCTGGAGATAGCACAGTTACTTACCTGTAACAGGTGATCTCTGGGAACAGCAGGAATTAGTCCTCACAACCCACCCACCTCCCCTAGGAGTTTTATCTTTCTCTCTCTTTGTCTTTCCTTTACTCTCTCTCTATTGTCTCAGCTTTAAACTTGAACTGAGGAGAGTTGGTGAGAAAGGCGGGAAGGGAGCGCGCATGCGCTGCGCATGCGCTGTGGGAGGCTCCCAAAAGCTTTCTTCTGGGAAGTTGGGGAGCTTTCCCGCGCAGGCTCCTTCGGTACCGACGTACCCATATGTGAGGACTAATTCCTGCTGTTCCCAGAGATCACCTGTTACAGGTAAGTAACTGTGCTGTACAGTCGAGAGGAGGAACTCTTCGGGAGTTTCTTCATAATAGGGTCCGGATAGCAGCAGAGCAATGGGTATTAGAGGTATTATGCAAAGGATATGCCCTAGAGTTTGCTCACCCGGTGCTAGTCGTTTGTTCTGTGTCCTTGAAAAGGGCAGCGGAGAACGTCTGCAATTCGTCAAACTTTGGATCGTATCTAGCTGTTAAGAGTGGTTGGACCAGGCCCGTAGGAACTTCGACGTTGGGCGCTAGTCTATTTATTTCATAGTTCCAAAGAAAGACGGGCCCCCTCCGTTATTTCTAGATCACAGTGAGGTAAATCATTGTCTCCAAAGGTTTTCTTTGATTGGAACCATTGCAATCGGTAGTGGTGGCGGTCTTACAGAAGCATATTTACACATTTCTATAAGGGCAGTGCTTCAGAAGTTTCTAAGGGTTGCCTTACCGTGGGGATATATCCAGTTTCAAGCCTTGCCCTTGGGTTTGGCAACGACCCTGTGCTCCTTCACTAGGGTTGTGGTGGTTGTGGCGACTTGGCAGCATGAAGGAATACTAGTTCATCCTTGTCTCAACGATTAGCTGATTTGACCAAAGTCCAGTGTCAAGAGGGTCCGGGTTACAAACAGAATGGTATAATTTCTTTAGGCTCTCGGTTGGGTAGTCAATGCGGTCAAAAGACGCTTAGCCTGTCTCCAAGTCCTAGAGTAGTTGGGGGTAGGGTTCGACTACCAATGGGGGAACAGTGTTTCGGTCAGGGCGGAGAGATCAGGCCCTTCAATGGTTAATACGCAGGTTTCGGGCGGATCCGGCACCGTCGACTTGGAGCGGTCTTCAACTACTCGGGGCAATGGCGGCGACTCTGGAGGTAGTGTTGTGGGCCAGAGTTCTCATGCGCCCCTGGCAAACATCTTTGTTACGTCAAGGGTCGCGCCAGAATGATTTTCTGAACAAACATCTTCCATGTCCCGCGCAGGTCTGGCGAATCCTTCACTGGAGGCTAGTCCCAAGGGATCTTGCGGCAGGCAGACTGCTGGAAAATCCACTGTGGCCCCCGATGTTGACGGATGCGAGTCTCGCAGGTTGGGGAGATCATTGCGAGGATCTTTTCACACTGGCTGTTTGGAGGAACAGGAGGCCGATTGGTCGAGTATCCGTTTGGAGCTCGGGGTGGTAGCTCTGCCGTTTCCAGCGTTCGAACCTGAAGTGCAGGATCGGGCAGGGTGAGTGCTGCCTGACAATTCTGCAGCAGTGGCTTGCCTAAACCGGCGGGGGGGAGGGGGGGGTACAGGCAGTGCGGCCATGGAAGAGGAATCAGTGGCTCTGTTCGTTTTGGTGGAGCCTCGACTGCCAGCGCTTTTGGTGGCGCACATTGCAGGAGCAGACATGGTGATGGCATATTGTCTCCAAAAGGTCCGGGTGGATGCCGGAGAATGGGAGCTTCATCCGGGAGGGTTCGTGCAGATAGTCATCTGGGCGGGGCCTGTGATCATGGATTTCATGGTGGCCTTTCATTCGGCCAAGGCGAATCGTGATTACAGCAGTAGATGAGAGGACGTCAGAGGGCGGCGATGCCCTGATGCAACCATGGTTGTCGCTTGGCTTACCCTGTTTTTTTTTCCCCCTTGGCACTCATAGGGAGAGTGATTCAGCGCATCAAGGCGTATCGGCAGAGAGTGGTGGTGGTGGCGCCAAATTGTCCAAGGTGTCCATGGTGTGCTGACCTGGGCAGGTTCTTGGTCGGAAAGCCTTGGTGATTGTCCGCAATGGCAAATCTGTTGACCCGGGGTGGTCTTCGTGGGGTTCAGGTGGATCGTTTCTTGCTTATGGCCTGACCATCGAAAGGACTAGGTTAAGAAAGAAAGAGGTTATTCTGGGGCGGTCCTTGTGACCTTACTTAAAGCTGGAAAGAGGTTTCCTTTCATAATGGATGTGCGGGTCGATCGAGGACTCTCATTGGCGGGTCCAGGCCTCCATGGTTTCAGTTCCTATGGTTCTCAGTTCGTTCTTGGCCGGCTGCGACCTTCTCGCAGAATGGTGGTCCATGCCTGGGATCTTAATTTAGCCTGTGGGTGTTGCATCAGGTTTCGGTCTAGGATTCGATTTTAGAACGGTGTTCTGAGTGGCCTTTGGTTCGGCTCGCCGAGTTTCAAGTTTGCAGGCCTGGTCTTATCAAGAACCGTTCTTGTCCTTTACTAGGGAAAAGGTGGTTTTTCAGTCAATTCTGTTCTTTTTTTTTTTTGCTCAAAGTAGTTCACCTTTCTCATGAATCAGTCGGTGTCGTTCCCAGTTTTGGGTTCCTTGGAGGAGGATGTGTCGGTTTGCAGTCTGTGTCGGTTGGACATTAAAAGGGCTCTGTGTCAGGACTTTTTTTTTTTTTTTTTTTTTTTTAATTGAAATTTTTAAACATACTTACAGAGAAAGTATACAGGTAATCGAGATGCCAATGTCAACCATAAACAAAAAAGCAGGAAAACATCCGTATATAAAATAAAAGAAGACACATCAGCAATCATATCTCTTAGCCCACTAAAAGGGGGAAAATTACAAAGCAATTAAGACAAAAGAAACTTAAAGAACATAAGTTCAACTTATGACAGCTCAGCCTAATATCCCCTCTTCTCCTACATAAGTGTGCTCAATTATTTACTATCCAAAAATAACTGCAATTGAGAAGGATCAGCAAAAATATATTGTGTCAGGACTTTTAAGTATCGGAGGCCTTCCGAAAATCAGATCGTTTTTGTTCTATTCGGGGGTCTGCGTAAAGGTGAAGCGGCGGCCAGTGCTTCAATATCCGGTTGGATTTGGGGGGGGCGATAGCATCAGTATGGACGTCAGGCGCCCGTGGGGCTGCAGGCTTCCTCTCCTAGAGTGCAGGCGACTTCCTGGGCAGAGCACAGCTTGATCCCGCCGGTGGAGATTTGCAGAACGGTGACAGTCATACATCCATATCCTCAGTAAGCGCTATCGTCTGTCTTGGGACGGTGGTGCACGCTCCGGCTGGAAAGGTCCCTCCCAATGATTAGTGCTCTGTTTGTTTATATCCCAGAGGTGGAGGACTGAACTGGAGGAACGATAAGGAAATATAAATTACACTTACCTGGTAATCGTCGTTCCTTGAGGAACTCCAGTTCAGTCCTCAATCCTGCCCGGGGGTGAGCAATTCAGATGTGGCTCTTCAGTTTTTGGAGAGGATTTTCTTTTCGATTTGTTAAGAGCGTAATAGGTTGGATAGGCCGGAGATCGCAGTGATATCTTTCTTTCTCTGACCTCTTTTGGTTTTTCCTCTCTTCTTGCTGGCTGTCTTACTCTGAGCTGGGAGGAGGAGGACAGGGACCAGAAGGAGGTTGGGGCTTTCTCCTTTATCTTAGGGGACTTTAATGGTTAAAATTCAAGGCTACGTTTACAGTGGTAATTTAATACTTTAACTATTTATTTGTTTCTCCTTTGAGTCTGCTTTGTCAATAGTTCACTGGCAAATGATGGGAGAAGACCAGCAGAATATAATCAGTGATGTCACGAATTTGACTTGTCCAGTCTCCATGCTGCAGGAGGAGGTGCACAACCCAGAGGTGGAGGACTGAACTGGAGTTCCTCAAGGAACAACAATTACCAGGTAAATGTAATTTATATTTTTAAGTCGTAGCTATGAATCGCCTTTTTTCACAGTCATAGGAAAAAAAAAAAAAGAGAGAGAACAGAGGGGCATTTGTTGACTTTCGGGAATGTTTGTATATATTTTGAACTTAACAAAATACCTAGAGATGGTGAGGACTGGATTCCCAGTACTGGGGAATTCTGAGATAAGCATCTTTCATTCTTGTTGCAGAGAGGTTTTTCTGCCTGTTTTTTTAGGGGGACGGGCGGGCGGTGGGGGGAGATAGGGAGGTTTTGCTGTTGTAAGCAAACTTTCTTTTTTTGTTGATCCTGTCAGTCTGCTTTGACAGTAGAATACTTGGGGGTTGGGAGGTGGTGACAGCTACCCAAGTATGCTGATATCATGAGATTTGACATGCTCAGTCTCCAAGCTGCAGGTGGAGGCATGACTACCCACATATCTGGACTGGACTGGAGATACTAAAGGAAAGCCATTTAGCAGCAAGGCCTAATTTCACCATTGTACATCAAATGTAAAGAAACAAAAATAGCTGTTTTTTTTGTTTTTGTTTTTTGAGAACTGGGTATACTAATAATGGACCACACTAAGCTTTACAGTACAACTTCTCTACCTCTATCCTCCTCCTAGGATAGCAGAAAAATAATAGCATGGTACTTTTGTATGCAGGTACATGTTTGGGTTGCATCCCAGTTCATAAGAACATAAGATATGCCATATTAGGTCAGACCAAGGTCCATCAAGCCCAGTATCCTGTTTCCAACAGTGGCCACTCTAGGTCATAAATACCTAGCAGTCTCCCCAAAAGAGACAGGTTCCTCAATGTTTGTATTGGGTCAAGCAGTGATATGCTGGGTCCCTTTTAATAATGGTTTATGGACCTTTCCTCCAGGAACTTGTCCAAACCTTTTTTTAAACCCAGCTACACTAACAGCTTTTACTACATCCTCCAGTAACAAATTCCAGAGTTTGATTTCACGTTGAGTGAAAACAACCCAAACTATGGTTACACAATGCAAGGTTCCACATTGGGAACCACCACCCAGGAAAAAGATTTAGGCGTCATCGTGGGTAACATGTTAAAACCCTCCGCCTAGTGTGCAGCAGCAGCCAAGAGAGCAAAGAGAATGCTAGGTATCATAAGGAAAGGAATGGAAAATAAAACAAAACAAAGGATATTTTAATGCTTCTGTATCATTCCATGGTGCGACCGCACCTTGAATATTGTGTGCAATTCTGGTCGCCGTATCTTAAAAAGGATATAGCATTATTAGAAAAGGTACAGAGAAGAGCCACCAAAATGGTAAAGGGGATGGAAGGATACTCCTATGAAGAGAGGCTACAAAGGTTATGGCTTTTCAACCTGGAAAAGAGAGACGGCTGAGGGGAGATATGTTAGAGGTCTATAAATTAATGAATGGAATGGGTAAATGTAGATCGATTGTTTACATCATCAGAATATAAAAAGACTAGGGGGACATGCAATGAAGCTACAGGGTAACCTATTTAAGACTAATAAGAGAAAATATTTTCTTTCCTAGGTGCATAACTTTGGACTTGTCCACATTAAATTTCATCTGCCATTTGGATGCCAGTCTTCCAGTTTATCAAGATCCTCTTGCAATTTCCCACAATCCTCTTGGGTTTTAACAACTTTAAATAGTTTTGTCATCTGCAGTTCCTTATCGTCACTCCAGTCCAGTCCCTTTACTTCTGGGTTACGCAACCCTTCCAGCAGCTTGGAGGCTGAGCCCAACCTTTTTGGGGATGGAGCGGTATAAATACCACTGGGACCACCCACCAACTCTAGTATTCTCAGCCTCCAAGCAGCTGGAGGGTTCCGTAAGCCTAGGGCTTACTGGAGTCTCCCTTCTTTAAATTTTAGCTCTTTTAAGTTTTTAATTTCGTTTAAGTTCTTTTCCTGTTGATTTATTCATTTTTAGTTACTTAGCTCTGTAGCTTTAATTCTCTCCTGCCTGCTCTCTCCCTCCTCCCTCCCCCCCCCCCCCTGGGCCGGGCATCGGAGGAGAGCCTTAGCGGCAGCAGCGAGGTGAACTAGTCAGCACTCCTCTCGCGGCTGGCCCGACCATACCCTGCATCCTCTCTTCGGAGACCTGCTCTGCCTCGCGCCGAAGCCCTCCCGGTGGCTGAGCGCTGGAGGCACGCCGCGACTAACCTCCTCCGGCCTGTCCCGCTCCAGAGCGAAGGGACGCGGAGTCGAGCCCCGGAGCCGCGATTGCAGTCAGCCGGCGGAGGCCTTAGAGCGGAAACAGGAGGAAGCCGGTACCGGAGCTGGAGAGTGTTTCCCTACCCTGATCCTTCACTTTCAGCCAACGCGAAGGCAGATTCGCGGTCCTCCGGGTCGGGCTCCACGTGGTTGAGGCCTACCATGTGTGGAGCCAACGGCCCGAGATCGCTGAGTCGGGCCGGTGCACAGAGACAGAGGAGCTCCTAACAGCAAGTACCGGGTTAATTTTGGCAGGGGTGTTTGTTAGACTCTGGTCTGCTTAGTTTAATTTAATTTTAATTTAATCTCAATTTAATTTTAATTTAATTTTGGTTTCCAGTTTCATTTATTAAACTTCTCTTTCACGGTGGATTTGGGGGGTGGTTCCTGTTAGGGAAGCAATCTAAAGGTCTCTGCCCTTTCTCGGGGGAAATATTGCCTTGGTTCGGGTGCTCTCAAAGGGAAGCCCCAGCTCTTACCCATGGCATCCAAGCCACGCTGCCCTTCCTGTGGAACGCGCAGGGGCACCTCCGCAGAGGCAGGATTCTGCAGGAGCTGTGCCGCGGAGGCCGCCTCAGTGGAACAGGAAATTAACTTGGCTATGTTGCAGCCCTCCCAGGGATCAGGAGACCCTCTGGAAGGGGAAGGGGGGTCCCAGCTTCCTATCTCTACTCCTTCGGACCTGCCCACGCCCCCTCTGCTTCTACCCTCCCCCTACTCTAGTGCAGGGGGGTCCGGAGATTTTTTTCTCCCCTGACTTCATCCTCTTACTTCACAAGGCCTACTGCCTGCGTAAGCAGGGCCTGGGGGCAGAAGAGGTTGCCCCGCCAGCAGAGGACAAATCAGCTAGATCCCTCGGGGCTACCAATCCGGAATCCGGTATCCCTTCTAAGCGCCCACGTCTGGGTGGCGAAGAGCTCCTAGCATCCCTATCCCAGGATACTCCGGAGGAGGATAGCTCGGTTAAGGACTTGGAGGAGGATGAGGAGGAGCTGGAGGAAGGGGAGATCCCGGAAGAAGATCAGTCACGGATAGTTAGTCTTTTGCCGTGAGGAGCTCCCGGCATTAATTAATGAGTCCCTAAAAGTTCTCAATGTGGCCTCAGACACGCCATCACAGGAAGAAGCGTTGGAGGACCCCTTAATCCAGGCCATTAGGAGATCCCAGAAGGTTTTCCCTGTCCACAGGGTCGTGCGCCAGATGATCCAGGAAGAATGGGACCAGCCAGAATCAAGCTTATGGGGAGTCAGGACCATGTCTCACCTATACCCTCTTCCAGAGGCAGATAAAGAGCTGCTAAAATCTCCCAGGGTGGATGCAGCGGTATCAGCAGTTACTAAGAAGACGACAATCCCAGTGGAGGGCAGTTCGGCCTTAAAAGACGCGCAAGACAGGAAGTTGGATACGCTCCTGAAACAAGCCTTTGACGTAAGTGCTCTGGCCTTGCAGGCCTCCGTGTCGGGAGCTTGGGTGGCTCGGGCCTGTTTACGGTGGGCCCAACAGCTCCAGGCAGAGGGCTCAGCGGGCGAGATACAGGCCAACTCGGCTAGGGTGGAATCTGGAGCGGCCTACTTGGCGGACAGTCACTATGACCTCATCAGAAGCCTAGCCAAGAACATGGCCTCGGTAGTGGCGGCTAGACGGTATCTGTGGCTACGAAATTGGGCAGCTGACGCTTCCTCGAAGACACGCTTGAGTCGGCTCCCCTTTAAGGGGAAACTCTTATTTGGGGAGGATTTAGAGAAGCTAGTTAAGGACCTGGGTGAGTCTAAGGGAGGCAGACTCCCAGAAGATAGGCCAAAACAAGGGCGCCCTCTAGCCCCAGTGCGTACCCAGCCCAGGGACTCGCGGAGATTTCGCCCAGCCAGGTCAAGTTCCTTTCCCAGGGGCCGTTTTCCCTCGAAGGGACAAGGTTTCAGAGGTTTTCGGGGGGCAGGTCGGGGTTTTGGTGCATCCTCCTCCTCCTCCTTCTCGGGACCCAGGAAACAACAATGAGATGACGGGGGTCCAGGAGGAAGGACGGCCGGTAGGCGGTCGCCTGAGGCTGTTTCTTCCCGCCTGGTCCCGAGTCACGTCCGATCAGTGGGTCCTAGAGGTGATCAGAGAAGGTTATGCTCTCGAATTTTCAAAACAAATACTTCCAGCGTTTGTTCAGTCTCCCTGCGGCTCTTCGGCAAAGAGTGCGGCAATAGAGGCAACTCTTGCCCGTCTAATAGCTCTAGGGGCGGTGGTCCCAGTACCACCAGACCAGTGCGGCTCTGGTCGGTACTCGATTTACTTTGTAGTACCAAAACAGGAGGGATCCTTTCGACCGATCCTGGATCTAAAACAGGTCAACCGCTGCCTCAGGGTGCCACACTTCCAGATGGAGACCCTACGGTCAGTCATAGCGGCCGTAAGGGGAGGGGAGTTCCTAACGTCCCTCGACTTGACAGAAGCCTACCTACATATCCCGGTCAGGAAGTCCCATCAACAATTCCTGAGATTCGCAGTGCCAAAAGGCCACTTTCAGTTCCAGGCCCTACCCTTCGGCCTGGCTACGGCTCCCAGGACGTTCACCAAGGTAATGGTGGTAGTGGCGGCCTTCCTTCGGAAGGAGGGAATATTAGTGCATCCCTACTTGGACGATTGGCTGATCCGAGCGAAGTCGGAAGAGGAAAGTCATTCGGCGACGGCCAGAGTGGTTCAGGTCCTAGAAGAATTGGGGTGGGTCATCAATCGCCCAAAGAGCAGGATGACTCCCTCGCAGGAACTCAAGTACCTCGGAGCAAGATTCGACACCCACAGGGGCAGGGTATTCCTGTCGCGTTCAAGATCAAGGGAGCTAAGGCTTCTAGTCACGCAGTTTCTAGGCAGACGAAATCCCTCGGCGTGGCATTATCTTCAGGTCCTGGGAACTATGGCGCCGGCGATAGAGGTAGTTCCATGAGCCAGGGCGCACATGCGACCGCTGCAGTGGGCGCTATTACGTCGATGGTCTCCCCAGCATCAACCTCTGGCAATGCAGTTACCTTGCGCTCCGCGGACCAAACAGTCCCTCCACTGGTGGTGATGCCCAAGGAATCTGGACCGCGGGATGCCCCTCGAACCTCATCAGTGGTTACTATTGACGACGTATGCCAGCCTGACAGGCTGGGGAGCGCACTGCGAGGACCAGTTCGTCCAGGGCCGCTGGACACCGTTGGAATCACAATGGCCCATCAACAGACTAGAATTGAGGGCCGTCACCCTGGCGCTCAAGGCGTTCACGGCCTTAGTACAAGGAAAAGCAATCCGCGTCCTTTCCGACAATGTCACCGCGGTGGCCTACATCAACCACCAGGGAGGCACCAGCAGTCCCGCCCTGGAGAAAGAGGCGGACGCTCTCTTCCAGTGGGCGGAGTCCAGACTGCTGGCACTTTCAGCTCAGCATGTGGCGGGCGAGGACAACGTCACAGCCGACTTCCTCAGCAGGTACAAGATAGACCACGGAGAGTGGGAACTAGAACAGGAGACCTTCGACCAGATAGTGGCCCGTTGGGGTCTCCCAGTCATGGACCTCATGGCGCGGTTCTCTACAGCCAAGGTAGACAGATTCTTCAGCCGAAGGAAGGAAAGAATGTCCGAGGGCTTAGATGCCCTGTCACAAAAGTGGCCTTCGGAAGGTCTTCTCTATGTATTCCCTCCGTGGGCCCTGATCGGAAAGGTTCTACAGCGGGTGGAGTCTCACCAGGGATTGGTAATCCTCATAGCTCCGGATTGGCCTCGCCGCCCCTGGTATGCGGATCTGGTGAGGATGCTCGCCGACCTTCCTTGGCGGCTCCCTTACAAAAGGGACCTGCTGAGGCAAGGCCCGGTTCGGATGCCTCACGTGGATCGATTCTCGCTTACGGCCTGGCTATTGAAAGGGCGCGGCTCCTAAAGCGAGGCTACTCAGGTGCAGTAATCTCGACACTGTTGAAGGCTAAGAAGCGCTCGACCTGTCTATCTTATGTAAGAGTTTGGCGCATATTCGAAGCCTGGTGTGCAGAGCATCGTCGGAAACCTCTTTCGGCCTCTGTCCCAGAGGTTCTGGAATTCCTGCAAGCAGGTTTTGATAAGGGTCTGGCGCACAGCTCCCTGCGAGTCCAGCTAGCGGCGATCGCTTGCTATAGAGGCAAGGTCCGTGGCAAACCCTTAGGGGCACACCCGGACGTCTCCAGGTTCCTAAGAGCAGTTAGTCGGCTACGTCCTCAACGGAGGTCGGTCATCTCCCCTTGGGACCTTAACTTAAGTGTTGAATGCCATGATCGGGGAACCCTTTGAGCCAGTAAAGAGAGCCTCCTTAAAGGATTTAATCCTAAAGACAGTTTTTCTGGTCGCTATCTGCTCGGCCAGGAGGGTTTCGGAATTGCAGGCGCTGTCTTCTCAGCCCCCCTTCCTAACCTTCCTCAAGGACAAGGTGGTGCTGCGCACAGTGCCTTCCTTCTTGCCCAAAGTTATCTCTCCCTTTCATGTAAACCAGACAGTCACCCTGCCGGCCTTCTCGGCCAAGGGACAGGAAGGTAGGGATAGCAAGCTACGTCTCCTAGACATCCAGAGGGCCTTGAAACATTACCTATCTCGCACAGCGCCATTCCGAAAGTCCGACCGACTGTTCATCCAGTTCGGGGGGCCGCACAAAGGGGAAGCGGCGGCCAAGGCCTCGATCTCCAGGTGGATCAGAGAGGCGATTGCCTCCGCCTACATCCTGAAAGGGAAGCAGGTTCCAGTGGGGCTGCGGGCTCACTCCACTCGGGCACAGGCGACCTTTTGGGCGGAATTCAGCCTTGTTCCTCCGCTGGATATTTGTAGAGCAGCGACTTGGGCCTCGCTGCATACCTTCACCAAACACTATAGACTGGACGTGCAGAGTTCAGCGGACGCTCGGTTCGGTCTAGCGGTTCTTCAGGCCAGTATGCCGGATCCCACCCAGGGTTGAACTGCTCTGGTACATCCCAGAAGTAAAGGGACTGGACTGGAGTGACGATAAGGAAATAGTAATTAGATCTTACCTGCTAATTAGTGTTCCTGAAGGAACGACAGTCCAGTCCCTGATCCCTCCCGGTTCCGGCAACTGATAAGACCTCAGGTTCATTGAAGAACATCGGACCGAGCGTAGGGCCGGTTCGGCAGGAGGGAGTGCAGGGGAAGGCCGGGTCGGGTAGAAGCAGCCACCTCCTCCGTCCGTTGCCATTCCTCCTCTCCTTCCCCTATACTTTCCAAAAAAAAAAGACAAGCCTATTGGATAGGTTCTTGAGGTGGTATTTTATATTACGTTATGTGGTTTTTGGATGGAAGTTCCTTAGGTCTGCTTTTTCATTCGAATACTGGAGTTGGTGGGTGGTCCCAGTGGTATTTATACCGCTCCATCCCCAAAAAGGTTGGGCTCAGCCTCCAAGCTGCTGGAAGGGTTGCGTAACCCAGAAGTAAAGGTACTGGACTGTCGTTCCTTCAGGAACACTAATTAGCAGGTAAGATCTAATTACTATATTTGATAACCTCACTTGTTGTTCCCTTTTCCAGGTCATTATGAATGTCAAATCAGTTCCTGATCCACAATAGTACACTGTCTCCTATCCCATGACTTTTTAGTTTTGCCAAAAGTCTCTGAGAGATCTTGTCAAAGGCTTTCTGAAAGTCCAGATACACTCTATCAACTGACTCGCCTTTAATCTACCTGTTTATTCACACCTTCAAAAAAACATAACAGATTAGTAAGACAAGATCTTCCTGGTCTAAAGCCATGTTGGCCATCTCCCATTAAGCCATGACTGTTGAGTAATTTTGTTCTTTGATGGTTTCTACCATTTTTCCCGGTACTGACGTCAGGCTCACCAGTCTGTAGTTTCCCATATCATCCCTGGAACCCTTTTTAAAAATTGGCGTTACATTGGTGATCCTCCAATCTTCAGGTATTGTACGGATGATGTTAATGATAGTTCACAGATTACTAATAGCAGGTCTGCAGTCTATTTCAGTTCCTTCAACACCCTTGGATGTATACCATCCAGTCCAGGTGATTTGCTGTTCTTCATTTTATCAAATAGTTGTAATACATCTTCCTGGTGTATCAATATTTCTTTTAATTCTTCTGCAGAATCACTTTTAAATACCACTTTAGTCATGGGTAACATCCCTACGTCTTCCTCAGTAAAGACTGAAGCAAAGAATTCATTCAGTCTCTCCGCTTTAGCCTTGTTCCCTCTTGCTGCTTCTTTTACCCCTCTATCATCTAATAGTCCAACTGACACACTCACAGGTTTTTTGCTACGAATGTACTTGAAAAAGTCTTTATTATGCGTTTTTGCTTCCACAGCAAATTTCTTCTCAAATTCTCTTTGCCTGCCTTATCAGTGCCTTGCATTTAACTTGCCAGTGCTTGTGCTGTTTCCCGTTTTCGTCATTTGGCTCTTTTTTCCATTTCCTGAAAGATGCTTTTTTGGCAACGGCCTCTGACCTCACCTTTAAACCCTGTTGGCAGTTTTTTGGACTTCCTTCCACTTTTCTTAAAGCGTGGAATACAGCTGGTCTGGGCTTCCAAGATAGTATTTTTAAACACCACCCAAGCATGATGTAAGTCTTTAACCTTTGCAACTGCTCCTTTTTTAGTTTTTTCTTAACTATTTTCCTCATCTTATCTTTGTCTCCCTTTTTGAAAGTTAAAGGCAGAAACAGTCTGGGAAGGGAAATGGGAAGAGAGGTTTACTGTGGGGTAGACTACAGCTTGGTGTGCGTCTAAACTTCTCTATTGATCTCTGAGAATGCCAGTGTGGCTTACTTAAATGCCAGGATGGTGGTAAAGCCCTAGAAGGGGGGTGGGGTGGGAGATAATTTGTGGTTCATATGAGCAATTTCCATGCTTTAAAGCTTAGAAGGATGTTTACTAAAGGGTATTCAGCTGTTATTGTGACACTAGCACAAGAGAGATTGTTCCTGCGATGATTGACAGATAAGGCGGTCAATGCATCTGTTGCAGGCAATTTTCTGCAATTTAGCTCTCTTTCGTGCAGTAGAGGGGGAGGTAGGGTTAGGGCGGGGGGAAATTTTGTGGTGATCAGAAGCAGCCACCATGCAAAAAATGGTCACATAAGGCTGCCTAAATCAGTGATCATGACTGCAAATAATGCCACCTGAAGAGGTGGTATTAGCTGCTGCCAATGCTTTGACAGCTGCTGTAATGTGGTCCTGATTGGCCATGGCTACGGTGGCAGTACTCTGAATTCCCCTCCCTGGCCCTATCCTAAAGGTTGATAGTGCCTTGGCGCTGCCGATCTGTGGCATTGACATTAGCAAAGGTGTGGACCTCTCCTTCAGGTACCCCCCCCCCCCCCAACAGCTCCTAACCCCTTTGGGAAACTGGCCTGGATGGCTCGCCAGGCAACCCCCTACAATAAGTGCCCATCAAGTCATTCAGGCCTCCCTCCTCTAACTCCAGAATCCCAGATAGTCATTAATGCTTGCATCCCTGCCCCTTCCCCCCCCCTCCCCAAACCTCTTGTAAAGGCACCCAGGCCTTAACTTTCAAACCCATGATGGTCCAACGGCAAGGGGGCAGGAGTGGTTCTCTCCCTCCCCCCCTCCCCGCATCCCCTTCTCTGGCTCCATACAAATGGCACAGCTCATGATGCTGCCCCCTAGTGATTTAGATGCCAACGTCTTAACGCTAGGGGCAGCACTATGAGTCTGACTCCATTTTATATGACACTGGAGAAGGGGGCAGCAGCAGGAGTGAAACTACTCCTGCCCCCTTACTACTAGATCACCATTGATTTGAAAGGTAAGGCCTTGATGGGTCTTAAGGAAGGGTTAGGTTGGCAGACCTGACTGACTAGCCAGGACTTTTGGTGTTGAGGGGGGCCCGACTGACTAGCTGGACACTGTTATGGGGGGGGGGGGGGTGAAACTAGAGACACCTCCCCCCAATCCAGACAGTTAACCAGGGGGGGGATATGCAGGAAGGGGTGGGGCTGCACCATTGCTAATGTTGGTACCGCAGATCTGTGGTACCAGCAATCCTTTAGGAAGGGAGGAGATCAGAATAGTGCCTGATGCGATTAGGGAAATCCTGCCTTCCTAATCGCTTCTCCGGGCCAGTCCAGGGAACGTTAGGGTTGTCAATCCTGTCCAGCAGCTGAGGACTAACATACTAGAAGTTTTGCTGACAGCTTAAGCTCCTCCTCCTGAAGCCAGCACTCCAGTCTTTCAGTCCTCAGCAGCTGAACAGGACGACGTGCTGACAGGCTCCTAGTTAGAGAGATTTTGTTTATTTTTAAAACGGACAGTGAGCGGGCTCTAGCAGGGCTGATGCTCCTATATTCCCCTTAGCTGCACCATTCTTTAATTCCGGTTCTTCAAATTCAGCGACTGCGATCTTTTGGGACCGGGTGGGGGCAGCACGAGGGGGCAGAGCCTGCCTTCTCAGGGGCCTAAATTTGACTTATTGGAGCTCTGATCCTGAGAGCCTCAGGGATCACCCTCCAGACAAAACCACCGCCTTTTCTCTTCGCCCGCTAGCAGCGGGGGGAGCGGGAGAAAGACCAGCGCTCTTACGATCAGCTCTCCGAGGCCTGCGGGGCAGAGCGGGGCTGCTCAGGTAACACCGTGCGCTTGCGGGTATCAGAGGTTCATCCGGTTGGGGATGTTGGTACGTTGTTTTTGCGCCGGGGGCTTTGAGCAGATTCGGGTCCGGTGTCTCGCGTTGGTATTAGAACTCTTGTCGGCAGCATGGAGATCAAGTCGGCAGAGGCAGAGCGGCCTTCCCTTCCGTCAGAAAAGGCGGGAACGGCTGCCATTTTAGGGGATCCTTCGGTGTCTGCTGCGGGGCCTCCGAAACACAGTAAAAGGAAGTCTAAAACCGCAAAGGAAGCTCCGGTGGTGGTTCAGACGCAGCAGAAGCCTCCTGAAGCTCAGGAAGGCTTCTCTGCTCTTTTTCCCCCCGAGTTTATTTTGGCGCTGCATTGGACGTTTTTAATGAAATCTGCACAGGCTACAGTGGCTCCTGATTACTGGCAGGATCTTAGGGAGCAGCCAGAAAGGCCTCAGAAAGACCCGGGGGAGGGTTCTTCCCAGGGGATGTTAGGTAAGCTTGCTGCAGAGGATCTTAGCACTCCCCTGGCCGGGGAGCCGCATTTAGGAGAGGAGGGTGAGCTGCTCTCGGAGACAGGTTTAGATCATTGGCTAGGGGAGCTGGAAGAGGGGGAGATTGCTCCAGGTGAAGATCCTAATGTGTTTCGCGTGTTCCGCAAGGAGGAGCTTGGAGCGCTAATATTGCAATCTTTGTCGGCGCTGAATATTCAATTGCCATCCATGTCTCAGGAGCCGCTCGAAGATCCCTTGCTGCAAGGCTTCAAAGCGGAGCAACGCTGTTTTCCGGTTCACCGTGTCATTAAGCAAATGATAGAGTCTGAATGGGAATGTCAGGAGGCTACGTTAAGGGGCAGTCGCGCCTTAGGTCGCCTATACCCGGTGCCTCAGGAGGAGAAAGAGTTGCTAAAGATGCCTAAGGTAGATGCCTTAGTTTCAGCAGTGACTAAGAAGACAACGATTCCAGTTGAAGGCGCGGCAGCGCTTAAGGATCTGTAGGATCGTAAATTGGAAGTGCTTTTGAAGCAAGCGTTTGATTCCAGTGCGCTAGCGCTGCAGGCTTCCATTTGTGGAGCATATGTGTCTCGAGCTTCGATTCGGTGGCTCCAGGGAAAGGTTGCGGCTGAGGCTGCAGAGCTGTCTTCCGCAGAGGGCACGAAGCTCGAGTCGGCAGCGGCTTACCTGGCGGACGCATTTTATGATTTAGTTCGCATTGCTGCAAAGTCCATGGCTTCCTTGGTGGCGGCTAGACGTTTTCTCTGGTTAAGAAATTGGGCGGCGGACGTGTCCTCGAAATTGTGTCTCAGTAAACTACCTTATAAAGGGAAATTACTTTTTGGAGAGGCGTTGGAAAAGATTAAGGATCTTGTCGATTCCAAGGGTGGCCGGTTACCTGAGGATCGTCCCAGGCCTCCTAGAGGGGGTTCGGCGCTGCGAGGCCAAAGTAGGGATTCTCGTAGATTTCGAGGGGCTCGTTTTCTTCCATATCCCAGGGCTCGCTTCGGTTCTCGAGGGCAGTCCTTTCGAGGTGCTAGAGGATTCGCTAGAAGCTACTTCAGTTCTCAGCAAGCCGCCGTTAAGAAGTCGCAATGAAGGTCGGCAGGTCCAGGCTGTGATACCTGTGGGAGGACGCTTGCAGGAGTTTCTCCCGGCCTGGACAACAATAACTTCAGACGCATGGGTGCTAGAGATAATTCGCGAGGGGTATGCCCTAGATTTTGTGTGCCCGTTGGCGGATGCCTTCATGGTATCTCTTTGTGCTTCCGGCTCGAAGAGGCAGGCGGTAGCCGACACGCTCGCACGATTAATACAACTGCAAGCAGTAGTACCGGTTCCTCCAGACCAGTGCGGCTTAGGTCGATACTCGATTTATTTTGTGGTCCCCAAGAAAGAGGGTTCTTTTCGACCAATCCTCGATCTCAAGCATGTCAATTGCGCCCTGCGGGTTCCGCACTTTCGGATGGAGACGTTGAGATCAGTTATTCGGGCGGTGCGTCTGGGAGAGTTTCTCTCGGCTATAGACCTCACGGAGGCTTATCTACACATTCCCATCAGAGCAGATCATCAACGGTTTTTGAGGTTTGCGCTGCCCATGGGGCATTTCCAGTTTCGAGCGTTACCTTTCGGTCTCGCGACTGCTCGCACCTTCACGAAAGTGATGGTAGTGGTAGCAGCGGCCCTGCGGAAAGAAGGAATTCGAGTTCACCCTTATCTGGACGACTGGTTGATCAGAGCTGATTCCCGGGTGGACGTGGTCGTGGCAGCGGCTCGGGTGGTTCAACTCTTGGAACAACTTGGTTGAGTTATCAACCAGGCGAAAAGTCAGTTGCAGCCTGTGCAACAGCTCTCGTACCTCGGGGCTTTCTTCGACACGGAAACCGGTTCGGTATTTCTGCCCGAGAACAGAGTTCAAAAGCTTGTGCGGCAGGTACAGCTGTTCTTGAAGACTTCAGCTCCTTCGGCGTGGACCTATTTACAGCTCTTGGGGTCCATGGCAGCGGCCCTAGACTTGGTTCTGTGGGCCAGGGCGCATATGTGACCTCTTCAACAGACCTTGCTTTCCAGATGGTCGCCTCAACTCCATCCTCTTTCGCAAAAGTTGATCTGCCCAAACTCGGTGCGCAACGGTCTACGATGGTGGCTAGATCCCGGTCATCTATCAGCGGGGGTTCCCCTGCAAGATTCTCAGTGGGTTCTTCTAACGACGGATGCCATTCTCTCGGGCTGGGGGGCTCACTGTCAAGCTCAGGTGACGCAGGGCTTCTGGTCACAGGAAGAGAGCTCCTTCTCTATCAATCTCTTAGAGCTCCGGGCCGTTCGGTTGGCACTTCTTCATTTCGGGCATCTGCTCGACGGGACGGCGGTCCGAGTTTTTTCCGACAATGCAGTGACCGTTTCCTACATCAATCGACAGGGCGGCACCAGGAGTCTGCCGTTGCTGGAGGAGAGTCAGGAGTTGTTTGCTTGGGCGGAGACTCATCTCGTAGCGTTATCAGCAGCGCATGTGGCCGGCAAGGACAATATTCAGGCGGATTATCTCAGTCGCCATGTGCTCAATCCCGGGGAATGGGAGCTGAATGCGGTGGTGTTTAACACATCACGATGCGCTGGGGGCAGCCGTCAATGGAGCTGATGGCTACCTTCAACAATGCCAAAGCGTCTCGTTTTTACAGCAGGTGCAGGGAACACATGTCAGAGGGACTCGATGCGTTGGTTCCGCCTTGGCCTCTCGACTCCCTGTTGTATGTCTTTCTGCCGTGGCCGATGCTAAGTCGGGTCATTCACCGCATAGCAGGGCACAGGGGAACGGTGATTCTCATAGCGCCGGATTGGCCTCGACGGCCGTGGTATGCAGACTTAGTGCGTCTGGTGATAGACTCTCCTTGGCGGCTACCGGCTCAGAGCAACCTGTTGACTCAGGGTCCCGTGTTGATGTCCCTGGTGGATCGCTTCTTGCTTATGGCTTGGCTCTTGAGAGGGCTCATTTAAGACGCAAGGGGCATGCGGAGGCTGTTGTATCCACCCTGTTGCGTTCGAAAAAGTCTTCGACTTCCCTGGTGTACGTCCGTGTCTGGCGCATCTTTGAACGATGGTGTGCGCTTCAGGGCTTTGCGCCCATGTCTACCACTGTGCCGCAGCTTCTGTTTCTTCAAGAGGGTTTGGATAAGGGCTTGTCGGTCGGCACTCTGAAAGTGCATGTGGCGGCCTTGAGTTGTTTTCGGGGGCCAGTGCGTAGGCGCTGTCTCGTTGCATGCAGATGTGCTGCGCTTCTTTCGGGCGGCTAAACTCCTCAGACCTGTACGGAACGTCGTTCCTTTTTGGGATTTGAACGTAGTGCTGGAGGCCTTGACGCACGCTCCCTTTGAGTCCGCTTCCGGGGTAAATGTGAAGGAGTTTTCCTGGAAAACGGCCTTCTTCGTTGCGTTGTGTTCAGCTAGACGAATTTTGGACTTGCAGGCTCTATCTTGTCGAGAGCTGTATCTGCAATTTTTACCGGAAAAGGTGCTATTGCGACCGGTGCCGTCCTTCTTGCCTAAAGTGGTGTCTTCCTTCCATGTGAATCAGTCAGTGGCTTTGCCCGTTTTCACTGATCTTTCAGGCTCTCCTATGGACCGTGCTGTCCGGAAATTGGATCTCGGACGAGTCCTTAGAAAGTACCTTAGAGTCACTAAAGATTTTCGCCGGTTCGACAGGTTATTTGTGCTGTTTGCGGGTCGCCGTAAAGGTCAGGCGGCTACGAAGGCCTCTATAGCCCGATGGGTGAAACAAGCGATTGTGGCAGCTTACACGGCTGGGGGTAAAGTACCTCCGGCAGGGCTCAGAGCCCATTCTACGCGAACCACCGGGGCATCGACGTCCAAGTCAACCCTGGAGGCCGAGATGATCCTCAAAACCCTAAGAACTCGAGTTGATCCTCGGCCGAGGACCCCCTCGACCTCCTGTTCGGGGCCGAGGTCGTCGACGCCAATTCCACTGGTGTCAGGGCAGTCGAGGCCAAAGCCCTCGAGGCTGGAGCCGCTCGATTCCTCTTCGTAGGAATCAGGATGGGAGATGGAAGACGAGGAGTCACCGGACACCCATCGGAACAGATGCGTCCCTCGGATTCCCCAGGTTCTGAACCTCTGAGAAGGTCCCCCCCCCTCGGAGGATACTCGGTTCTTGGACTTCGTCCGGGACATGGCCAAGGCATTGGCATTCCTGGCAGAGGCCGAGGAGGAGCCTTGAGCCGAAGAGCTCGAGATCCTCCAGTATGACTTTCTCCCTCAGGAAGCCCTTACTGTACTGGTGCCTCTGAATCTGGAATGGCTGATGCTCTGCCTTGATGCCAGTGCTCAGCAGGCAAATCGATTCCATTTACAGAGTTCACAAGAGCCTTGAGTTCCAAAAACCACAACTGCTGCACAACTCCATGGTTGTGGAATCGGCCATGCGCCGACTCAAGAGCCAGAAGACGCACTCCTTGGTGCCTCCTGGCCAGGAGGCCCGCAACATGGATGCCCTCAGCAAGAAGTGCTATGAGTGTTCAATGCTATCATGCCAAATCCAGACATACCAGCTGTACATGGGCATGTACCTGCGAGACCTGGCAAAGGAGATTGCCGGGTTCTCAGCTGGTCTCTCCTAGGGACCTTTGCAGCGCTTCAAGACCTTGTCCACTGGGATCCGTGAGTGCTCGAAGTTTGATTCGAGCAGCCTATGATGGCTTCGAGGTGTTGGCCTGGGTAGCCAGTGGGTACAGGACAAGTTGGTCGATGTCCCTTGCTGAGGTGAAAACCTCTTTGGCAAACCCATGACAGAGAAGGCTGCTGAGATCGAGTTAGAGTACGTGACCCGGACACAGCTCTCGAAGAAGACTTCTGCCCCTTCTAAGAAGAAGGGCTCGGGTAAAAAGCCCTTTCTCTCGAGAAAAGGTACTGCTTACTGCAACTACCCCACATATCAGGCCTCCCCAGCTCCCCAACAGGGACAGCAGGCCAGGGGACAGGGGCATGGCCCGTGTAAGCAAAAAGCCCCCAGGCACCTGCTCCGACCCAGCCGGGAGGGGTTTTTTGACTCCCAAAGCATAGCCCCTTTCTCCAAAGAAGTAAGGCCATGCACAGGAGGAAGGCTGACCCTGTATGCACACAGGTGGCCAGCCATCACAACAGATACCTGGGTTCTCCAGATAGTCCAAAAGGACACTTCTCCCAGGGGAGCCTCTCAGACCCCCTCTTCACAGGGACCTCCTCTTGAAGGAGTTAGCAGGTCTTCTTGAGGATCAGGCGGTAGAACCGGTGCCCCACCACCTGCAAGGAAAGGGCTTCTACTCCAGGTATTTCCTGATACCAAAAAGAACAAGAGGCCTAAGACCCATCGTCGACCTGCGCAATTTAAACAAGTTCCTGGTGAGGGAGAAGTTCAAGATGCTTTCCCTTGGAATATTGCTGCCTTACCTGGCTATGCTCCTTAGACCTAAAGGATGCTTATACACACATCCTAATTCACCCAGACCACAGACAATATCTACGATTTGTGGTGGGAGGAAACCACTTTCAGTACAAGGTACTTCCCTTTGGCCTCGCTTCTGCACAAAGTGTCTAGCGTTGGTGGTGGTCTTCCTAAGAAACCAAGGGATATTTGTCTTCCCCCTACTTGGACGACTGGCTCATCAGAGCCCAGTCGGCCCTGGAAGCCCAACAGGCCACGTCTCGCACTATCCAGTTGCTACAACACCTAGGGTTTGTGATCAATTACACAAAATCCACTCTGGTTCTCATGCCTGAGCATGGACATCAAAGCAGTAATGCTTGGCAAAAGTGGGACATGACAACCATGTTGATGCTTGACTAATGTCTGAGGAGGCTACCGAGCTACGCTCTGCCCATGAGGATGCTTGCACACGAGTAGGGCAGAGCGTAGCTCGATAGCCTCCTCAGACGTTTGTCAAGCATCAACATGGATGTCAAGTTCCACTTTTGCCAAGCATTACTGCTTTTGATGTCCATGCTCAGGTAGAGACAGACCTTTGCCTCAAAGATCTGAAAAGCTGCTATGTTTTCTTCCTGGCCAGTGGAGGCATAGCTTTGGTATGTCCCACTTATCTGGACCGGTCTAGCAGGATGATATAGAAGGTGACATTTGACTTACCAGATAATGTCCTTTCCTTGAGTCTTGCCAGACCAGTCCAGGACCCGCCCCTGGAACCTGTTTTGGTCTGCTGTACTCTGTGTAGTTGGCCCTGTAGACTCATAATCTTCTGACAAGCCTTCTGTTGAAGCTGATCCTGTACATAGTTTAAACATTTAATTTTCACCAAGGTCGTGTGAGGCCACGTTCCTTGCCATATGCTTGGGTACAAATACTGAATCGTGCCCCTAGAGGCATAGGTTGATAGTGGTGCGGTGATGTCATAGAGAAAACATTCCAAAGGCTTCTTATCTCCACATCTACTGGTGGTGACACAACCTACTTGTCTGAACTGGTCTAACAGGACTCAAAGAAAGAACGGTATCCTTTTAGGCTAAGCTGGAAAATTGTGGTTTCTTGTAATGGTTTTTCATCACTGTGTTCTTCTAAAGAACTGTATATTCAGTCTATAGTAAATTAAAAAAGAATATCTGTTACTTATCATCCGTCCAATCCAGTCCAGACCTGCACCTCTGGATAGTGTACCTCTTCCAGTAGCTTTGGAGACTGAGCATTTCATCTTTTGATGACACCAGTATTAATACAGCAGGGACTGCCCCCAAGCTCCAGTATGCTCAGTCTCCAAGCAGCTGGAGGAGGTAGTGAGCCAGGGTGCTGGCCTCACTGAAGGGACATCTAAGGAGGTTTAGTTAGTTTAGGATATACTTTTTGATTTATACTTTCTTTCCTCAAGTCTCTTTATTGTAGTGCAGGTTTAGCTTTCTGAATGTATTAAATAAATAAATAAATAAAAAATAACCCAACCCCAGAGGAAACGGAGAAGCCCCCCCCCCCCCACACCACCTGGTGAGCAGGGGTATGGAGGTTTTCTTGATGACAGGGGACTTGGCAGCTCCTTAAACCCGTCATCGGGTGATGAGCCGCCTAGCTATTCAAGGACAGACAAACTGAGCTGACGGGCATCCCCGGAGGCCCCCTTTGACGCCAAAGCCGCAATTGCCGGCTGAGCATGAGGGGAGCAGGGGAGCATGAGCATCACACACGCGGCAGTACCATAAGAACATATGATATGCCATACTGGGTCAGACCAAGGTACATTAAGCCCAGTATCCTGTTTCCAACAGTGGCTAATCTAGGTCATAAGTACCTAGCAGTCTCGCCAAAAGACACAGGTTCCTCAATGCTTGTATTGGGTCAAGCAGTGATATCCCGGGTCCCTTTTAATAATGGTTTATGGACCTTTCCTTCAGGAACTTGTCCAAATCTTTTTTAAACCTAGCTACACTAACAGCTTTTACTACATCCTCCGGTAACAAATTCCAGAGTTTGATTACACGTTGAGTGAAAAAATATTTTCTCTTATTAGCCTAAATAGGTTACTCTGTAGCTTCATTGCATGTCCTCTAGTCTTTTTATAGTCTGATGTAAACAATCGATAGACGTTTACCCGTTCCATTCATTAATTTATAGACCTCTATCATATCTTCCCTCAGCCGTCTCTCTTCCAGGTTGAAGAGCCCTAACGTTTTTAGCCTCTCTTCATAGGAGTATCCTTCCATCCCCTTTACCATTTTGGTGGCTCTTCTCTATACCTTTTCTAATAATGCTATATCCTTTTTAAGATATGGCGACCAGAATTGCACACAATATTCAAGGTGCGGTCGCACCATGGAACAATACAGAGGCGTTATAATATCCTTTATTTTATTTTTCATTCCTTTCCTTATGATACCTAGCATTCTATTTGCTCTCTCGGCCGCTGCTGCACACTGGATGGAGGGTTTTAGCATGTTATCCACAATGACACCTAAATCTTTTTCCTGGGTGGTGGTTCCCAATGTGGAATCTTGCATCATGTAACCATAGTTTGGGTTATTCTTTCCTAAGTGCATAACTTTGCACTTGTCTACATTAAATTTCATCTGCCATTCGGATGCCCAGTCTTCCAATTTATCAAGATCCTCTTGCAATTTTCCACAATCCTCTTGGGTTTTAACCACTTTAGTTTTGTGTCCTCTGCAAATTTGATAACCTCACTCGTTATTCCCTTTTCCAGTTCATTTATGAATATGTCAAAAGGCAGCAGACCCAGCACAGATCTCTGGGGTACTCCACTTTTTACATTTTTCCATTGGGAAAATTGACCATTTAGCCCTACCCTCTACTTTGTATCTTTTAACCAGTTCCTGATCCACAGTAGTACACTGCCTCCTATCCCATGACTTTTTAGTTTTGCCAAGTCTCTTATGAGGGACCTTGTTATTAACAAAGGCTTTCTGAAAGTCCAGATACACTATATCAACCGACTCACCTTTGTCTACCTGTTTATTCACACCTTCAAAAAAGCATAACAGATTAGCAAGACAAGATCTTCCTTGTCTAAAGCCATGTTGGCTGTCTCCCATTAAGCCATGACTATCTACATGTTGAGTAATTTTGTTCTTTATGATGGTTTCTACAATTTTTCCTGGTACTGACGTCAGGCTCACCAGTCTGTAGTTTTGGTGTTACATTGGCGATCCTCCAATCTTCAGGTATTAGAGATGATTTTAATGATAGTTCACAGATTACTAATAGCAGGTCTGCAATCTCATATTTCAGTTTTCAGCCCCCTTGGGTGTGTACCATCCGGTCCAGGTGATTTGCTACTCTTTAGTTTATCAAATAGTTTTAATACATCTTCTTGGTGTATTGATATTTCTTTCAATTCTTCCACAGTGTCACATTGAAATACCACTTCAGTCATGGGTAACATCCCTACATGTTCCTCAGTAAAGACCGAAGCAAAGAATTTATTCAGTCTCTCCGCTTATAGCCTTGTCCCCTCTTACTGCCCCTTTTACCCCTCTTATCTAATGGTCCAACTGACTTTCACAGGTTTTTTTGCTACGAATGTACTTGAAAGTGTTTGTTACACGTTTTTGCTTCCACAGCAAGTTTCTTCTCAAATTCTCTCTTTGCCTATCAGTGCCCTGCATTTAACTTTCCAGTGCTTGTGCTGTTTCCAGTTTTCGTCATTTTGGCTGCTCTTTCCCATTTCCTGAAAGATGCTTTTTTTGGCAACAGCCTCTCTGACCTCACCTTTAAACCATGCTGGCAGTTGTTTGGACTTCCTTCCACTTTTCTTAAGTTTAGAATCTCCAGGAACAAGCAGGAACGAGTCTTCACATATGGGTACGTCGGTACCGACGTAGTCCGCGCGGGAACGCTTCCCAGTGTCCAATCAGAAAGCTTTTGGAAGCATCCCAACACGCCTGCGTGCTGCCTTTCCAACTGCCTCTCCTCAGTTTTCAATTTTCCGCGGAGCCGGCAGGACGTTCTCCTGTCATCGCAGAAAATTCCTCTTTTATTTTTTAGTTTTCTTGTGGTCGCGGCTGCCTCCCCCGACGCCACCGGTACCGCCGGTATTTCTTTCTTATTTTCTTGTAAAAATTTTTCCTTAAGGAATATAAAATTTCTTCTTAGTGTTCACGGTTCTCAGGCCTTCTAGGCCTCTCCATTTTTCCTCATGGAACCGCCAGTCATTTTCCCCAGGAAATGTACAAACTGTGGCGGTACAACTTTATTTTTAGACACTCACAATTGGTGTCTAACCTGCTTGGGTCCTGACCTTTGTCCTCCGGAGCCTTCGGGCACCAGTGCTGTGAGAAGCAGTTTTCAACATCGAGTTCCCCTCGACACGCGGTCCCCTTCCAACTTCAGGGCACTGACTATATCTTCTTCTACACAGGATCAGGTAACCCAAAAACAGTCTGTTAAGACTAGCCAGTCCTCGAGCGGCAGTTCTCATGCACAGCATAGAGATGCCTCCGGCCTTGCCCTCGAGAATCTACTGGTTTCAAAACCCCAGTGGGAGTCTTTGGCCTCCAAAGCCTGTGTGGGGTTTCAGGTTGTTCCTGAGGTTCACCCCTCACAGAACATACCTGAGCCATGTCCGATGGCATCCGTTTCAAGCGGTACCGATGCCCCGGCATCGGCACTGGTGTTGGATGAAATATTCCTCACCGAGGATCGTCGTCTGGCGTCTCCGGTACCTACGGGGCCGGTGGATGTGCTTCAGATCGATTCTGCAGTATCGGTGTCGTCACCGATACGAGTTCCGACGTCGGTACCCTCCAGACGTGCATCGATAGACTCGCTTCCTTCGATGCCGAGTCTAGAATCGATCTCCAGTCTGGAGGACTGGGTACTGACTCGCCTTGGTACCGACTCCCGTCGGTACCAAAGGCCCGGTTCCAATACCTCGGATCCGCAACCCACGGTTCCACCGATACTGTTAGAGTTGCTACCGGCTGGTTTTCTTCCTCCGGCATCAGATTTGGTACAGAGTCCGGTACCGACATCCACAGTACCTTTACAGTCGGTACCTTCCATTCTCCACACATCAGGATCGCTTCCCTCGATGCCGAGTTTGGAATCGATTCCAAGCATGGACGATATGTTACCGACTGTTGCTGGTCCTGTCCTGCAGTACCAGCGACCACTATCTAAGGATCCAATTCTGCACCATTCAGAATTTTCTATTCCTATATGCTGGAATAGATCCCTTGGTGCCAATGCTAGTTCTTCATCAGATCTAGCCTATCCAGGGGGAATTTCCTCCGGGGATCTTTCTTTCCAGACTTTCCTCCTGGATATGGCAAAATCACTTGCCATTCCTGTCCCTGGACAAGATCCTACACAAGGGAGTACAGAATACCTCTCTGTTCCTAACGAAGCAAAGGAAAATATAATGCTTCCTTTGCATCATTCTTTGCAGGATCTCCTTCTACGAATGTGGGAATCTCCTTTAAAGGTACCCCCACTTTCCAGAGCAACTGATTTCCTATATTAGGTGCCCCCCTCTCCAGGGTTTCAAAGGACTCAACTTCCTCATCATTCCATTGTAGTGGAATCAGCATTGAGGCGAGTGAAGAGTACTAAAAAGCACTCTTCTTGTCCGCCAGGTCGTGACACTAGATGCCTTTGGACGTCAAACCTGCCAGACATCCATGCTTTCAGCAAGGATTCTCTCATATATTTTTTATATGGGTCTATCTCTTGAGGAGATCACAAAGCAATTACATCTTTTGACTCTTTTGCTTCAGGAGCCCAAACGTACAGACTATTCCTCATTGGTTAGTCATATTCAGAATATCTCTAAGTTCCTTACTCGTGCTACCCTAGACTCCTTTGAGTCTGTTAGCAGGACTTCTGCTATAGCTATAGGGGCACGACATAGAGCCTGGCTTCAGGCCTCAGACTTGGACAAATGGGCACAGGAAAGACTGGGAAATACTCCTTGTACTAGAGAGAATCTCTTCAACAGGGAGTCTTTACTTCAGGTTACTCAGTTCTCCACTGACTTTCCTTTTTCCAGAGGCTGCTCTGCGCCTTCTTTCCCAGTAGGTAGGAAATGTCCTACCAAACTTTCAACCCCTAAGGGGAGAAGGTTTTACCCATCATCTGCCCATCATTCAGATGTCCCTAAACAGGGGAAACATTGTTCTAGTCTGAGCAATCCACAACCTCAACAGGGTCAACAAACCCAGCAGTTGCAGGGTTTTAAATAGATCATTGCCCCTTTGTTTGGGGGGTAGGGATGACAGTCTGCTTCTTTTCACTTGAAATATCTGCACTAATTTTATCCTAATCTACTTGGATATCTCTTCATGAGACTTCTTTTCTTAAGTATGGGCATGATCATCATGAAGATTCTTAACAGATTTTCCTCTTCCTCGTGGAGGAGAGGGAGAGGTGACAACTATCAATAGACAGTTGTTTCCATCTACTGGCATGTATCATCTTACCTTTTGGAGATTTCCTCCATAGTTGGTCTCCTGAAACTCTATCTTACCTCCCTCTTACTACAATATTTGCTTTGTAAGAGTGACTTTTTCTACATCTTCTACCGGGGGATTCTCCCTTCTGGAGTTCTCTCCCCCTTGTTACCTTAGGGCAGCTCCTCAGACAATAGGAAGTCCTTCCATGTCTGTTGGGTTTTCTTTTCCCAATCTACTGAGTAGGGGAAAGAAATTCCCTATGCTGCCCTCATAGTTGCTGCAGATGCGAAACTTTCTAGTGGTTACGCCACAGGTTTTGTTCACTACACAACCAGGGCTTCCTCTCCACTAGCAATCCTCCTAATCTCAGTACTAACTCCCAAACAGGTTATCAACCTCCTTGGGAATTCCTGTTTCACAGTTTGGTTGGGTTATCTTCTATTCTTTGCCCTTTGTCCTTGGCAGAATAGTTGGTTTACCTGTTGGTTGTCCACATTCCTCACCAGGGATTGTTCACAGCCAGTTAGTTGTTCTAACCAACCTGCAGCATGCTCTCTGCAACTCTACAGGGTAGCTTTGCACTATGGGCCCTTGCTAGAGAGCATCAATATCTTGCCTAGCAGATAACCCCAGATGGTTACAAGGGTTTCCCCCAGTCATATTCATGCCTGGCAGGTATTCTACCCTTTCCATCTTATCTTAAATCTCTGTTAAGGCATAAGCTTCAGGCTTTTCATTACGTGAAAGCCTAGAAGAGGGGCCAACTCCCTGGCTTGGCCCATATTGCCTGGGATTTTTCCCATCAGGGATAACATTTTTCTGGCAACTAGAGGACATCTAATACCCATCTCGCCCTCATAGGCGAATCACTAGGGTATCTTCCTCTAGTAGCCTTCTCTATCCAATCTCCATACCACAATTCTGGAGATATCTGCACTTCTGCTCTGCAGACTAATGCTATCCTCTACCATCTTCAGGTAGGCCATCCTGGTTATTCAACAGCTCAAATTCTACAAAGAATTACGCCACCCCTTTGTCAAGGACAACCTTCCTCTGACTATAACAGTCATAACCAGGAGGAGAGGGTTTTTTCCTGTTTATCTACTCAAGTAGGTGTCAACCTTTTTGTTGTCAGATGAATCTCCCTCTCTCCCTATAGGGTGATGGGGATCTTTGAACATCTCTCCATCCATATACCTGGAGACATGTCCTATTCTATATATCTATATAGATATAGATATATAGATAGATATATACTATCTATATCTATCTGTGTGTCTTCTGCCCATATATATTATCATGAGGCTGGAGCTAGGGAAGAAACAGCCTTGAAAAAAACTCCTGATTTGCATGAATTTCAGAAAAAACAGAGAGCGCAGTTCCAGTGTAGCTCAGCCAGAGGGCGCATGAACAGTTACACAGTACCTGAAGCAACATGCTCAAGTACTGAGCACCTTAATGATAAGTGCTTTCACCTGTCCTCAAACTCACAGCGTGCAAGCCAGAAATCCCTTTATAAGGGAAATCAGATGAGCAGAGGGGAGACCAAGGAGACCAGCACAGAATCCAAGAGCAAAGGCTCCAGCAAAAGGACCAGCACCGTGACCAGGACCGGGAAGAGCACCGGGACGCGGGAAGGCACGGAAGAGAGGCACCAAGGAGGGTAGCCGACAGAATAACTGACAAGGTCAGAAGGACCGGCAGCACAAGCTCTGAGAGAAGCCTGGAACAGGATAGTTTTCAGCTGCGGCCAGCTCTAGGTGGCAGGAGCCAAAAGGGGCATACTCTATGGGATAAAGCCCAGAGAAGCAGCCTGCCTGTTGAAAGAAGTTCTCCAACTCCAAGTAAGTCCTTTGAGCCAAACCATAAAGGCACAAGGAAAGGAGATGCCTTTTACATTGATCCTCTTACCCTGAAAGATAGAGAGGGGAAATCCACGTCTGGTTTTCCTAGCAGCCTGGATTGTGGAGCAGTGCACAAGACAGTTGGTCAGCAGGAAAAGCTACGTTGTAAACTGAATCCTGGGCGTGGCGCTTCTCGGAAGCTAAGGTATGAAAAGCCTTTCATTCTAAAAGGAACTTTAAATGAGGAAAGTCTTATGCGAGTAGATAAACCTCAATATCATAGAAGAAGTAAAGCTAACTATCTAAAGCCACTTCCTAAAAGTGTTTTAAGAAAGTTATATGAGCAGCCAAGGAACTTCTGTGAGGAACTAAGAGACACTGAAGATATTCTTAACTCTGAAGAGGGTAGCGATCCAGAATCAATGGACTTGGATTATAGCTCCAGTGTTCCCATACCTCACAACGAACCTATGGAATGTAACTTTTGCTTAAGAAGTAGTTTGCTTGCCATGCTAATTGTATAGCGAAGAACTAAGTCTGCATATGGTGAAGCTGATAACCATTTTGTTCTGATATTGTTTTCTATTGTTTTGGAAAATCCCCTAACCCAGCTAAACAGTCAGTTGTAGAGCTTACAACCTTTAACTGTTTAGTCCATGGTGGAACTTTATTGTTTGAGGAAACCGTTACCTCCACTTTATGTTGATGTCCCATTGAACCTAGAGCATTAATCGGGAAATAAAGCCTTATTTACCCTACACTTGGCGTAGTTATTCTTTTCAGGGAGTTCTATACTACAAGGACCACAATCCTTTTGGTCCTTCAGCTTGAATACTCTCTGATACAAATAAAATGTCCCCGGACGCCCTTACTCTACTATGCCAGTAGGGGCGCAGGTGGTGACAATATATATCTCTTATGGATATATGCATATATGCCCTATGTGTGTATATATTTTCGGTGTGTGTGTGTATATATATATATATATATATATATATATATATATATAGGCATATGAGAGATATTTTTAGATAGATCTGTATTCATCTACTTATCTATCTATCTGTTAGGTTCAGATATCCTTACATTCCTATAGGATCCTGACAGATGGGCACTACCCCTATCAATGCTGTTCCGGCATATTTAGGGGGCTACACCTATAGCCACTTCCTGTGGTAATTAATAACCCTTTTCTTTACCTTAACCTTTTCGGTTTAGGTGCTCCTGAAGCTCTCCATGTACCTTCTCTTCCCTAAGTGACCCCATTTAGGAAAGACATTGCGGAGCTTCAGTTGCTCTAAAGCTTAGCGCTTCTGAGTCTGTTCTTACTTTCTTATCAGATACAAGGGTCTCCATACCCTTTCTCCCTATATGGACTGATCCAACCCAGTCCAGTTAGGGCAGACTCATTTTTTCTCTTAGACCAAAACAGCTTAAGCTTTAATTCAATAGTACCTTCTGCGTCTCTGCTGAAGCTCTACTTTGTATACTACCCCAGTTTTTTCCCCGGGGCTATTTTTTTTCTAACCCTGAAGGGTTCTGGCCTCCACTTGTTTTTGGTCTACTTTGTTGCCTCTACTTTACAATAAGGTACCCCTTGGGCATATTCACTGGCTCTTTTATCAGATCCATATGGAGCTCAGTGCACCTGTGCAGTACCAACAAGGGAGGTCCAGATCACAATATTTTACTACCAAATGCCCTCGATACAGGGTCTTCCCTTTTGAAGCCCTGTTCTATCCAGCTGTTCTACAGCTCCTTTTCTATATTCAACTCCTGCCCTCCATCCCCATGATGCCTGAGGTCCTGAGGTATAGCATGGCTCGTTCTAGACTTGCAACATGCTACGACTCCCTCCGGGCATATGAGCTGGGGAGTCCCCATATGTGAAGACTCATTCCTGCTTGTTCCTGGAGATAGCACAGTTACTTACCTGTAACAGGTGATCTCTGGGAATCGCAGGAATAAGTTTTCACAACCCACCCTCCTCCCCTAGGAGTTGCCTTTCTCTGTCTCTATCTTTTCCTTCCTTGCTTCGCTCTCTCTCTTTGTCTCAGCTGTAAAACTTAACTGAGGAGAGGCAGTTGGGAAGGCGGGAAGGCAGCACGCAGGCGTGTTGGGATGCTTCCAAAAGCTTTCTGATTGGACGCTGGGAAGCGTTCCCGCGCAGACTCTGTCGGTACCGATGTACCCATATGTGAAGACTTATTCCTGCTGTTCCCAGAGATCACCTGTTACAGGTAAGTAACTGTGCTATACAGCTGGTCTGGGCTCCAAGATAGTATTTTTAAACACCCAAGCTTGATGTAAGTCTTTAACCTTTGCAACTGCTCCTTTTAGTTTTTTCGTAACTATTTTCCTCATTTTATCGTAGTCTCCCTTTTGAAAGTTAAAAGGTAGTATTGTGGATTTCCTTACCATCCCTCCTCCATTAATTAAATCAAACGCGATCCTGCTATGATCACTATTGCCAAGTGGCCCCAACACCCTTATCTCTTGCACCAGATCTGGTGTTCCACTAAGGACTAAGTTCAAAATGGCTTCCCCTCTGGTCGGTTCATGAACCAGCAGCTCCAAGAAGCAGTCATTTATTTAATCTAGAAACTTTATCTCCCTAGCATGTCCTGCCGTGACAATGACCCACCCAGTCAATGCTGGGGTAATTGAAATCACCCATTATTATTACTGTTCTTTAACTTTTGTTAGCTTCCCTGATTTCTTTGAGCATTTCATCATCCATTTGTTCATTCTGGCCAGGGCTTCAGTGTTCCTCTGAGGTACACGGGGAGATTCAGAAAGCTGAGCAGGGGGGGGGGGCATGCAGGCCTGGTTTGCCGTCAGAAGCCTAACCACATGGTTATAGTGCAGGAAGAAAGAAGGCGGTTCTCTCTTACTCTCACACGGCACAGGGCCAACAATTCTTTTAGGGATATTAGTTTAAGTAGAAGAGGTTAGTATCCCTCAATTTAAATTAATTTTTTTTAAAATTAAAACTTCGAGAAAGTAGTATAAAGGGGGGATTTTAGTGTTGTGAGCAGTTTGGCTGGAGGTAGTTTTCTCTTAAGTTCCCAGACAGGAGGTGGGCTCAATTTTAGCCTCGGTGAAGACCAGAGGCAATTTAGGGAGAGATCCCGGAACAGGAAGAGCAGGCACGGATTGTACGGGTGTTCTGTCAGGAGAATTTGCCAATGCTAATCGTGGATTCCTTGAAGGCTCTTAATATGCTCATTATCTTTCGTCAGAAGACAAGTCACTGGAGGACTCAGTAACTGTAAGCAGTATGGAAAACACAGAAGGTTTTTCCAGTGCATAGAATAGTTAAGCAGATGTCTCGGGTGAGTGGGATCTGCCAGAGGCTGGCCTTAAGGGGTCAAGGACTATGGTGCGCTTCTATCCATTATCAGATCAGGACTACGAGCTTTTTCGGCCTCCTAAAGTGGATGTGGTGGTTTCGACAGAAGACGACGATCCCAGTGGAAGATAGTTCGGTGCTCAAGGACATCAAAGAGAGGAAGTTGGACACCTTGTTAAAACAGGCTTTTGATATCGATGCCGCCTTGCTACAGGCCTCCATTTGCGGGGCCTGGGTGGCTAGAACCTGCTTCCGCTGGTCGCAGTGGGTTTAACAACAAGGGGAGTCAGTGGCAGGCCAGGCTGGGGAGGCAGCCAGATTTGAGTAGGGGGCAGCTTATCTGGCAGATATTCACTACAACCTCATTAGCGGGCTCTTGAAGAGCATGGCTCGCTGCTTTCTCTGGTTATATAACTGGGAGGCAGACAGTTCTTCCAAGACCCTACTCAGCAAGCTTCTCTTTAGAGGAAAACTGCTCTTCGGGGAGGACTTGGGCAAAATTGGTTAGGGACTTGGGAGAATCCAAAGGCAGACATCTGCCTGAGGATAAGCAAAAGCAGAGCCATGCCCTGGGGTCAGCCATGGAACTTGAAGGATTTTCGTTCATCACGCTTTACCCCTTTCCAGAAAGGAAGATTCCCCTCCATGGGGCAAGGTTTTTGAGGGACGGGCAGAGGTTTTGCTGCCACTTTGTCCCCGGGACTCAAGAAATCACAATGAAGCAAGGGGGGCCCAGGTAGTAGTGCAACTTTGGGAGTTCTATCCTGCCTGTGCCCAGATCACTTCCAACTAATGGGTGCTACAAGTCATTTGAGAGGGGTATGCCTTCGAGCTCGCTCGACTGGTGGGCAACTAATTCATTCTGTCTCTCTGCAAGGCGTGAGTCAAAGCAGCAATGGTAAGAGACACCTTAACATGGCTTTTGCAGCTCAGGGCCATGGTGCCAATTCCCTGACACTAGTATGGCTGCGGTCGATACTCCATTTACTTCGTAGTGCCAAAAAAAGGAAGGCTTCTTCTGTCCGATCCTCAATCTCAAGTGAGTGAACAGCTGTCTGTGGGTCCTGCATTTTCATAGGGAAACCTTGCGGTCCGTCATAGTAGCGGTCAGAAAAGGGGAGTTCCTAATGTCTTTCGATCTAATGGAGGTGTGTATGCACATCCCCATATGGCCAGAACACCAACAGTTCCTCCGATTTGCGGGTACCAATGGGTCATTTCCAGTTTCACGCATTGCCGTTCAGTCTCGCAACGGCGCCACATACCTTCATGGTAGTAGTAGCGGCAGCGCTCCGTAGGGAACTTCTGGTTCATTCGTACCTCGATGACTGGCTGATTCAAGCAAAGTTCAGGGACGAAAGCAAACGAGCACCTGCTCGGGTGGTACAGTTCCTTCAAAGTCTAGGTTGGATGGTCAACGTGGCCAAGAGCCATCTGAGTGCTGTCTCAAACTCGAGTACCTGGAAACACGCTTAGACACCTGCACGGGGAGAGTCTTCCTGCTGGAGCAGCGCACACGGGCTTTGAGCATCAGTGCAACAGTTTCTGGCAAGGACTGAACCAACGGCCTTACATTACCTGCAGGTCCTCTAGGAACCATGGCAGCCACTCCACAACTTGCACCATGGGCAAGGGCACACATGTGACCACTGCAGAGGGCTTTGCTCCGGCAGTGGTCGCACCAGATGAATTCCTTGTCCCAGAAGCTCTCCTGCCTACCAGCGGCCAAGCGAGCTCTCAAATGGTGGCTTTGTCTGAGGAATCTGGAAGGCGGTATGCCCCTGGAGTCGCCACTGGATTCCTCTGATGACGAAAGCCTATTTATCTGAATGGGGAGCCCATTGCGAAGGACACATTTTTCAGGAGCTCTGGAGTTTGCAGGAGGCTGGTTGGTCGATCAACAGGCTGGAAATGCAGGTGGTGACCCTGGCACTCCGCAGTTTCTGGCCATGGTTGCAGGGGAAGGCGGTAATGGTCTTTTCAGACAATGCAACTACGGTAGCCTACATCAACTGCCAGGGAGACACGGGCAGTGCAGCCTTGGAGTCTTCCAAAGAGCTGCTAAGCTGGGCGGAAAGCCACCTCCAGGCATTGTTGGCAGCGCATGTGGTAAGAGTCGAGAGTGTGTGGACCCCGGAGAGTGGGTGCTCAACCAGGAAGTGTTCACCCAGGTGGTGTCTTGAAGGACTGCCAAAGGGGACTGCTACTTCTGGAGAGAGATCTGCAATTGTAAGTATTTACTTCTGGGAATATTTCTAAATCTTGGGGAAAAGGGAATTCTTTAGATTAAAGCTGATTAATCTATGAACAGTGTATTTGTTAAATCAGTCAGGGCCTACTAGCAGCAAAGAGCTTTCAGTTTAAAGTTAGAACCCAAGACTCCCTCTATCCAAGCAAGGGCTGTGGAACTCCCCCTGGAAATTGGTCACAGATTACCTTAGAAGCAAAGAACAGGGTACTGTGTAGCAGCCAGCTTTTATTAAGTCTCTTTCCCTCCCTCCCTCCCCCCCCAACACCCATCCACCGCTGGGATAATTGTAGCTGTATAGGTGCATAAACTTCTCAAAGGAAAGGAGGTGCCATATTCATTCTCAGGTGCCGCTGTTTGTCCTCATCAGGCATACATTAAGGATCTGAGATTAATTAAGCTTCAGGTAAACAAAGTGCATTAAACGTATTAGGTGTAGTTTTATTAGTATAAGTATCCCCAGCAACCCTTAGTAAATAAAGAACTTAAATACCTGAACACAACCTTAAAACTAAGATGCAGACAGCAGTTCAACAGCAAGATGGGGGTTTTCCAGTCTTTTGCATTGTGTCGCATGTATGATTTTTTCCCAGTTGGTGAGGGGTCTTAAGTGTTCACTAGGTGCAAGGAGCTCTTTGCTCTCAGGGAACATACGATCTCTGGAGGCTAGAGTAGCAGACATTGAGGACATAAGGAAGACAGAGGTACATAGACGAGACCTACAGGGATATAGTCCTGAAGTCCCACCTCCAGTCTGCAAATGGGAATAACGAGTGAGGTTATCAAATTTACAGAGGACACAAAACTATTTAAAGTTTTTAAAACCCTTGAGGATTGGAAAATTGCAAGAGGATCTTGATTGGAAGACTGGGCATCCAAATGGCAGATGAAATTTAATGTGGACAAGTGCAAAGTTATGCACTTAGGAAAGAACAACCCAAACTATGGTTACATGATGCAAGGTTCCACATTAGCAACCACCACCCAGGAAAAAAATGTAGGCGTCATCGTGGATAACATGTTAACCCTCTGCCCAGTGTGCAGCGGCAGCCAAGAGAGCAAATAGAATGCTAGGTATCATAAGGAAAGGAATTGAAAATAAAACAAAGGATATTGTAATGACGCTATATCGTTCCATGGTGCGACAGCACCTTGAATATTGTGTGCAATTCTGGTCGTCATATCTTAAAAATGATATAGTGTTATTAGAAAAGGTACAGAGAAGAGCCACCAAAATGGTAAAAGGGATGGAAGGATACCCTTATGAAGAGAGGCTAAAAAGGTTAGGGCTCTTCAATCTGGAAAAAAGACAGCTGAGGGGCGATATGATAGAGGTCTATAAATTAATGAATGGAGTGGAACAGGTAAATGTAGATCGAATGTTTACGTCATCAGAATATAGAAAGACTAGGGGACATGCAATGAAGCTACAGGGTAACCTATTTAAGACTGATAAGAGAAAATATTTTTTCATTCAATGTGTAATCAAACTCTGGAATTTGTTACCGGAGGATGTAGTAAAAGCTGTTAATGTAGCTGGTTTTAAAAAAGGTTTGCACAAGTTCCTGGAGGAAAGGTCCATAAACCATTATTAAAAGGGACTCAGGATATCACTGCTTGACCCAATACAAGCATTGTGCAACCTGTGTCTTTTGAGAACTGCTAGATACTGATGACCTAGATTGGCGACTATTAGAAACAGGATACTGAGCTTGATCGATCTTGGTCGGACCCAGTATGGCATATCTTATGTTCTTATGGTGCGCCACTGGGGCATCCCGGTCATGGACCTGATGGCAATGTTAGAGACCGCCAAAGCGACCCGCTTCTTTAGCAGGCGAAAGGAATGGATGTTGTAGAGCTTAGATGCCCTATTGCAGAAGTGTCTCACAGAGGGGCTTTTCTCTGTTCCCTCCATGGGCTCTTCTCTGTTCCCTCCATGGGCTCTGATAGGGTCATGCAGAAGATCGAAGGTCATTGGGGTTTGGTAATAATGATCGCTCCTGACTTGCCAAGGCACCCATGGTATGCTGACCTTGTGCGGATTCTGGCAGATCAACCATAGCACCTTCCGACTCGAGAGGATCTACTGATGCAGGGGCCGGTACTCATGCTGCAGGTAGATCGATTCTTGCTTATGGCATGGCTCTTGAATGGACGTGATTGAAAAGGAAAGGCTGCTCAGCGTTTTTGATTGCCACCTTACTGAAGGCAAGGAGATCTATCTCTCTCGCCTATATTTGAGTCTGGCGCATCTTCAAGGCTTGGTGTGCGGACAGGCAAGCTCGGCCATCCACGGCTTCTATTCCAGACATCTTAGCGTTCTTGCAGGCTGGTTTCGATAAGGACCTGGTGGCTAGATCCTTAAGGGTGCAGCTGGTGGTGAGGTCCTGGGGGTAGCGTTGGATGCACCCAGACATTGGACGATTCCTGAGGGTGGTGACCCACCTGTGCCCACCACGGAGGTCAGTGGTACCGTTTGTGGAATCTCGTTTTGGTATTAGCGGCGCTGGTGGGAGAGCCCTTTGAACCATTGAACAGGGCTTCTCTCAAGGACTTAACCCTCAAGACGATGTTTCTCGTAGCTATATGCTTGGTGCGCAGGTTTTCGGAGCTTCAGGCCTTGTCTTGCCAGGAACTTTCTTTCCTTTTCAAATGAGAAGGTGGTCCTGTGGCTGGTGCTGTCCATTTTGTCCAAAGTGGTCTTGGCATTTCATTTAAACCAGACCGTCTCCCTACCGATCCTCATGAACGCAGAAAACGTCTCCTCTAGCCCACTGTTGCCCCTTTTGGATGTCAGGCACATCCTGAGGCGATATTTAAAGAGTACTGCGGTTTTCCCCAAGTTGGATTGTTTATTCGCTCTGTTTGAAGGTTGCACAGAGGGGAGGCGGCAGCTAAGTCCTCTTTCTAGATGGATCAAAGAGGCAGTCTCATTGGCATACATCTTGAAGGGCAAGCCAGTGCTGTCAGGTTTGTGTGTTCATTCCACGAGAGCTCAGGTGGCCTCATGGGTGGAGTATATAGTTTGGTGCTGGCGATCAAAATTTGCAGGGCGGCAACCTGGTCAATGCTTCATACCTTTGCTAAGCATTACTGCCTGGACATCCAGGCGGCAGGCGATGCCTGTTTTGGATTGGCTGTGCATCAGGCCTGTTTGGCAGGTCCCTCCTGTTAAATTTAACTGCTCTGTTACAACCCAGAAGTGTGGGACTGGACTGGAGGGACGGATGATAAGGAAGGTAAACTTAGACTTACCTGTTAATTGTTGTTCCTTGAGGAACTCCAGTCCAGTCCTGGATCCCTCCATGAATATCTGACCGTGGCCTGAAGAGTGTTTTTCCTTGGCTGAGGAAGTGACCCAGGGGTTGGGAGATATGGAAAAGGACATAGTTGAGGGTGGACCGAAGGATTGCCTGCTTCATGCTCGGTACTGCCTGCCATTGCCCAGACGGGCTGCAGGTAACCCTTCACATTCTGAAGAGAGGGGGAATCTCTTCTCCTGTGAGGGGAATGCTAGTTTTTTAAGACATAGAATGGTTTGATTCAAGTTTTAACCACTTATTTGTTGCTACTGTGAGTCTGCTTTGCTGGAGCTTGGGGGCGGTCCCTGCTGTATTAATACTGGTGTCATCAAAAGATGACTTGCTCAGTCTCCAAGCTGCTGGAAGTGTTTATCAGGGCTGACTCTGGGTGGGTTATGCTCTGAGCAGGCGAATTCAGTTTCACTCTTATCTGGAGAGGAGGGTAGGGAATGTAGGTGATATATCCCTCCTGGAGAGAGAGGTGGGTTGCATTCATGGGTGATGGTTGCACCATATAGAGCTGCTGGCTTGCATAAAGTTGGAGCAGGTTAGGCTGGCAGGAAACATCATGGTGCTCCTAGTGGCATCCTTTATCACATGGTGCTTAGGATGACTGCCTTGCTTTCTCTATCCAAGACCAACCCAGTGGTATGAATAGAGTGTAGATAATGATATACTGACATGGTTATAGTACGTTTTGGTTAATAGGCTGTTCAGGGCTGTACCAAGGCATAATTGCGCCCTGTTATTTCCCCATCTCCCCCCTGTGTTGCCCTGCCACCGCCACTTCTTTGTTTTCTTTGAGGAGGCGGCATCAGCAGCAGTGAGGCAGACCAGTGTTTGTAGGTAAGTCGGGTCCTTCCTTCCTTTTCTCTGATGTAGGTGGTGTCAGGGGAAGGAGGGATTAGGCCAGTCTTGCAAATGTGGGTCTTTGCAACTCAGCATTTGCATGGCTGGCTTGGTCCCTCCCTCCCTCTGATGTGACCTACATCAGCGAAGGGAAGGAGGGACCTGACCTGTCTACAAATGCAGGTCTGCCTCGCTGCTGCTGCTGTTGCCACCACCGCCTCCTAGAAAATAAAATAATAGTGGCAGGGCAACATAGGGGGCAGCAACCCAATATGCGCCCCTAATCCTTTTGCCCCCTGTGCAGCTGCACCACTCGCACAGGGCTAGATACGGTGCTGAGGCTGTGTTCTGCAAGAAGGAAAGTGCAGCTTAGCATAAAAGAGGAATCTGATTTGATATGAAACTAGAATTTTGAGCTAAATATTTAGGCTGCATGAACAAATGTTTTTACTCTATCCTATAATCAGTCTAGCATGCTTACCCCAGAAACACGGCATCACTTTGTATTAGTAGATAGGTAATCATAAGAATTAAGCATTTTGCCTTTTAATGAGTTTTGTTTCAGAGACCAACTTCTTGAAATGTTTTGTATTGCTTTGTAGAAAATGATGCCAAATGCTTCTGATTTTGGTGTTAGTGCACCCACACTGAATTCTATTTGTGTTTTGCTCCTTATGTCTAAATGGAATACTATATTGCAACTTTTCTTTGTCACACATTTACAGAGGAAGAAGATGGAATTTGGGAAAATGGACTTTCCTATGAATGCCGTACTCTGCTCTTCAAGGCAATTCATAATTTACTGGAGAGATGTTTAATGAACCGTAGCTTTGTACGTATTGGAAAATGGTTTGTGAAACCCTATGAAAAAGATGAGAAACCCATTAATAAAAGGTACGCTTTTAGAAGGTGTATTTTTTTGCTTATGTTGATATATATTGTCAGCAACACTTCCCTGGTGGCCAGTGGACGCCAGGGCAGGTGGGACACAAAAATATAAGGTTAAGATTGGAGAGTCTTCTAAAGGCCCAAATGGCTCTTTGTCCTTGTAGTTGCTTTAGCTCCAATCTTCAATGAAACAATCAAGCTGAGTGGTGGGAATTAATAAGGCTTTTATTTCCCTTTTCACAGTGGTTCTAAATAGTGGGTTACAACTTTAAAGCAAATGTCCTTAATTCAGGTAGAAAACAAACTCAGGGTTCAAAGCAAAAACTGTTATACTTCACAGGAATGGAGGTGCTCAAACAAATAAAGAATGCTCTGCTGGCAATTCACCCAATCACAAGTCTGGCAGTGACTCTAAACTTTCAGAAATACAAAGTGTACAGTCCATCTCTTGGTCAGACAAATCTCCTGCCAGTTCCACTTGCATTGGCACGGTATCAGAAAGCTCTGATTCTATATCCCTGGTTTCTTGTAAAACACATTCAGGGGTTTTGTATATTTTCTGTAGCAGCTCCCAATGTCCTTGGCCTAGCCTAGGGCGTCGGCCACTTGCTGTGTTAGGCTTTAAAGTACCCTCTTTCCTTAGAGGCTTTATAGCAGCTTTATCATAGCTTTTACCATTCACAACTTTCTTATTAGGCATACATTTCTCATACCTTGTATGGCAGCAATCCTCAAGTAACCGGCTTTCTTCCACTGCCTGCCTTTCCCAGGCAGCAGCTTGGTGAAATCCTTTTCTATGACGGTTAGGCTTACCCTGTAGCCTTTGACTTCCTTCTCCTGGTGAAGGCCTGCCTCTGTACAAGCCCAGCTTCTGGCTTTCTGACTCAGTGTGGCTTGGCTTCTCCAGCTGATTCTTGTTTGGCTTAAGGTTGCAGTTACAGCAGTGCTTTTGCCTCTGAGGGCAAACAGCTCTCGGTTTGACTTGAGCTGACATCTCCTTAGGTCCTTCCTCAGCTCCTGAGAAATCACCTCTCCCTCCTGGGAATCCTCTAGCACTAGAGTAGTCAGGTTTCCACTTCCACCTCTCTCTCTTGGTGCTGCCAGTGATTCTCCCCTTGCTTCTGCTAGGGCTGCTGCTTCTGCTGGTGCTTCTATCTCCGAGGCTGCCGGTGCTCCTTCTGCCTCTTCTCCTTCCTCTCTTCCAGTCTTCCACACTCCCCTTATGAAGCCCTCCTGCTCTTGAGGTTTGGAAGCTGGTTGGCATTTCCTCGTGACCAGCTGGGCGTGGCTCTTCAGTCTCCCTGAAGACACTTGCTCCCTCTAGCTGGTTCCTGGGAATATTGCAAGTCTTTTTCTCTGTGAAAAATACCTTCTTTTCTCTCAAATGGGCTCTCATCAGCCCTCGCTGCATGACAATATATATACTGCTTTATCATTTAGTCAAAGTGGTTTACATTGTAACTTAAACTTGTTGGTGTACAATTAAACAGGGACATGGATACCTTGGATTCTTTGGAGGCAACGGAGGGTTTAGTGACTTGACACAAGATGTGCTAGTGGGAATCGAACCTGGTCTCTGGGTCCCTAAGTCAGTGCTCTAACCATTAGGCTGCTGCTCCACTTCAGTATTGACAATGACACAGAAACCCATGATGCAGCGTTTACCTTGAATAATAGAATCCATCTTGTCTTAGTAAAATACAGATTATTAAGTGAATACAAATAAAATACTGCGTTTGTGGTGTGTGTGTGTGTGTGGGGGGAGGGGGGGGGATTTTTTTTTTCTTTACATTTTTATTTACTTATCGTCCCTCCAGTACAGACCAGCACCTCTCCCAGCAGCTTGGAAACTGAGCATGTCACAGCTTTGACATCAGGATACCACCCCCAGCCTTCCAGTAAGCTCAGTCTCCAAGTAGCTGGAGCAGGTGATTCCTGGGTTAGGACTCGCTGAAGGGACAACTGAGAAGAGCTTAATCTAGTTTACCTTTAAATTGCCCTTGGTCTGGTAAAGCTCCTTTCTTCCTCTTTTCGGCTACCGGCAAAGTTAAAAAAAAAAAAAAAAAAAAAAATCAGATCGCCAGACAGATCTGGCTCTAAGTGCCAAGGGAACTGCCAGCCGGTGAGCCTGGGTCTTGCGCAGCTCCCGAATCCCCCCAGGACGGGTGAGGAACAGTTGGAGTGAAGGCAGCCACTGGGTTAAAGGAATCAGTGGGTACCTTCTTCAGGACAGAAGCATCTTTTTGAAGGTAGGCAGGTCACGCTGGGCCGGAGCTCCGGTTTTTCTTGCCGCGGCAGGCCGAGACAGCTTTGGGTGGTGTTTTTGTTAAGCCACGTGGCAGGGGACTGGGTAGGAGCCATCTGGTGTTTCCGGCGCCATTTTATTTGTGCAGGAAAAAGGGATCATGGCCGCTGTTTAACTGTCAGAGCACGTCTTCGTTTTTACAGCTTTTGCTTGGTATTTTAGGTCCCAGTTTTGTTTTTTGAGGGGACAGTTGAATGATTTTTGTTCCTTTGTATTTGTTCTTTTCATGTTCAAATTAAGTAAAAAAAAAAAAAAAAAAAGGGGGGGTGGTTGTTTTCTGTCAGGGACATGCCTTCTAGGTCACAATGTGGGGCGTGTGGAACACGCAAAAGCATGCTTTCCGTTGAAGGGGGTCTGCAGAGGTTGCGCTGCAGAGACCCGCTCGGTGGAACAGACTATAATGGAAGAGGCTAATGCTGTAAATGAGCCTGCATCCCAACTTTTGGGTCCCTCGCCTCAGAGAGGGGGATTTCAGTTTGGCTCTACTGGTGCTTCAGCAGGGTCAGCAGGAGTTTTCCCCTGGCCCTTCGTCCTCGCGGATGCCCAGAACAATGGTGCCGGGCGATTTTTCTCCCAAGTTCGTCTTGTTGCTTCATAAGGTGTTTTGCTTAAAGCAACAGGGACAGGCTAAGGGCCATAAGGCAAAGAAGAGGGGGGGCTCCAGTAGAGGTGCTGTGTGCTGAGCCGGACCCATCGCTACCTTGTGCCAAGAGGCGTCTAGAGGGTGAGTTAGCGGATGAGCCTGATTCTGTTTCTGCAGAGGGGGGTCTGGAACCAGGTTTTGAGCAGGAAGATCTCGGAGGGAGAAATCCCACAGGAGGATGAGTCCTGGATTGTTAGTCTTCCAGAAGGAGGAACTAGCCGGGCTCATTGCTGAGTCGCTCAAGACACTCAACATGCCTCTGGCAGGAGGTATCGAAGAGGAGATGCTGGAAGATCCGATACTCCAGGTAGTGCGTAGGCCTCAAAAGGTTTTTCCTCTGCATAGGGTCATTAAGCAGATGATCCTGGAGGAATGAGAGTTCCCTGAGATTGGGCTCAGGGGGTCTTTCATCATGGCCCGGCTATATCTCTTGACAGAGCTGGAAAAGGAGATGTTTCGATCTCCAAGGATCGACGCCGCGGTGTCAGCAGTAACTAAGAAGACCACAATTCTGGTTGGGGGCAGTGCGGCCCTCAAGGATGTCCAAGATAGGAAGCTGGATACACTGTTGAAGCAAGCGTTTGATGTGAGTGCTCTATCGCTTCAGGCCTCGGCTTGCGGGGCGCTGGTGGCGCGTGCATGTTTACGTTGGGCACAAGGCCTCCCGAGGTTGACTGGCGAGACAGTGTCCGGAGGCAGCAGCAAGGCTGGAATCGGGGACGGCCTATCCTGTGGATGCATTCTATGATCTGGTAAGGGCGCTTTTGAACAGTATGGGCTCAATGGTAGCGGCTCGCCATTACCACTTTCTCTGCAACTGGTCGGCAAATGTGTCCTCAAAGGCTCGCTTGAGTAAGCTACCTTTTCAAGGGGAAGCAGTTCGGAGAGGAGCTGGAGAAGTTGATGAAGGATTTGGGGGAGTCCAAAGGTGGACGTTTTCCCGAGAATAAGCCGAAACAGGTTCGGACTTCGGGGCCAAACCGGGGTTAGGCTCGGGAGTTTAGGCGTTTTCGGTCGGTAAGGTTTTCCTCTTTCCAGAGAGGTTGGTTTGCGGCTAGGGCACGTCCTTTCGGGGGATTTGGGGGGCCGGCAGAGGTGGTTATGGAGCGCCTGCCTCTACCTCGACCCAGAGGAAGCAGCAGTGAAGCGAGAGGGACCCAGGACGGTTGGGGGATTTTTACCATGCCTGGGTCTGAGTTACGTCTGAGCAGTGGGTTCTACGAGTAATTTGGGAGGGCTACACGCTGGAATTTGCCAAACCTCTGGTGCCAGCCTTAGTTTGTTCCTCCTGTCATGTGCGTGCAAAGTCGTGCGGTGTGCAGCAGACACTGCAGCGCCTATTACACCTGTGGGCAGTGGTCCCGGTTCCCGCAGAGCAGTGCGGTACAGGTCAATACTCTATTTTTTTGATATACCAAAGAAGGAAGGATCTTTTCGACCCATTCTCAATCTCAAGCAGTTAAACCGCTGTCTCCGGGTTCCACGTTTTCATATGGAAACTGTTCAGTCGGTGATGATGGCTGTGCGAGAAAGGGAGTTTTTGACCTCTCTAGACATCACGGAAGTGTACCTGCATATTCCATTTCATCCAGATAATCAGTTTCTTTGCTTTGCGGTGCCCATGGGTCACTTTCAGTTTCAGGCGTTACCGTTCGGTCTTGCAACGGCACCATAGATGTTCACCAAAGAGATGGTTGTGGTAGTAGCCGCCTTGCATTGCAAAGGTATACTGGTGCATTTCTACCTGGACGATTGGCTCATTCGAGCAAAGTCAGAGGGGAAAAAAGTGCTCAGGTAACAGGGCGGGTGGTCTGTTTCTTGAGCGAGTTAGGCTGGACCATCAAATGTCGACAAGTCACTTGACCCTTTCACAGGATCTCGAGTATCTCTGGGCGCGGTTCGACACTCTCAGGGCTCGGGTGTTCCTCCTTCAAAGGAGGGTGGTGGCTCGGTAGGTGCTGGTGCAGCAGTTTCTGCGTATGGCATTATCTTCAGCTCTTGGGTACCATGGCGGCGGCTATCGATCTGGTTCCCTGGGTGCGGGCTCACATGAGGCCTTTGCAGAGAGCTCTGTTATGGCAGTGGTCTTGTCAGCATCAGCCACTGACTCACAGGTTGGTATTTATTTATTTATTTAACATTTCTTCTATATGTCTGCGAGAAGTTCGGAAAACCCTCAGGTGGTGGCTGATGGTGGGAGTCCCATTAGAATCACTGCGCTGGCTTCCCCTGATGACGGTTGTAAGTCTCTCAGGATGGGGAGCCCATTGCGAGGGGCGAGTGGCACAGGGTTGGTGGACCCCAGAGGAAAGGACTTGGTCCATCAATCGGCTGGAAATGAGAGCCGTTTGCTTTGCCCTACAGGAGTTTCTCCCAAGGGTTCGCACATAGGCGACTCAAGTCTTCTCCAACAATGCTACCATGGTAGCGTACATCAATCGACAAGGCGGCATGGGCTTGGGCAGAGGTTCACCTGCAAGCGATCTCAGCAGCGCACATGGCCAGCACAGAGAACATTGTGGCCGATTACCTCAGTCGGGTGCACTTAGATCCCAGGGAATGGCAGCTGAACCAGGAGGTTTTCGAGCATATCGTGCAGATCTGGGAGAGCTGGTCATGGATCTGATGGTGACCTTCGCGTCAGCCAAGGCCAGTCGGTTTTATAGTCATCGAAGAGAAAGCATGTCCGAGGGACTAGACGTGCTGGTAGAGAGATGGCCGAGTCAGGGGCTCCTCTGTCTTCCCTCCATGGACGCTCATAGGTCGCGTGGTACAGCAGGTGGATCCAAAGCTGTGTCTACTCAACCTCCGGCGGACTCTGAGACGGTATTTGAGGAGAACGGCTTCGTTTCAAAGATCAGATCGGTTGTTCATTCTGTTCGGAGGCCTGTGTAAGGGGGAAGCTGTGGCTAAATCCTCCATCTCCAGATGGGTTAAGGAAGCGATTGTATTGGCATATCTGTTTACGGGGCAAGCAGGTCCCGCAGGGCGGAGTGGAGTTTGGTTTCACCAGAAGACATTTGTCGGGCGGCCACCTGGTCATCGTTGCGTACCTTTGTGAAGCACTATCTATTGGATGTGTAAGCAAGGGACAATGCGAAGTTCGGTTCAGCAGTTATTCAGGCTGGGCTCGCAGGTCACTCCCGTGTTTAGGGTGCTCTGTTACATCCCTGAGGTGTGGGACTGGACTGGAGGGACAATAAGGAAGGTGAAGTTAGACTTTACCTGCTAATTAGCTTTCTTTGAGGAACTCCAGTCCAGTCCCGGAATCCTCCCTTCTGTAGTTCTGCATGCTTAGGCAATCCTGGGCCGGAAGAAGTTCAACTACATTGATTTGGCCGGGGACAAAGAGTGTCGTTGGTTCTTACTTAAAGGGCATGCAGTTTTTTGAGGAGGTTTTGTTTGGTGGTTGGTTTTATAGGTAGGTTACTTTTCCCACCGGCGGGGAGGTATGGGGAAGGTGTTGAATTACCGGGTAGTCTCTCTTGGGTGATTGGTTCCCATCTTCGGGGTGGGCCAGGAAGGGGGCTGTCTGGAGGAAGTGGAGTTCCTGAGAGATTCCTTAGTGTTAGGATTGTTATTTTCTTAAGAATTTAGCTTCTTATTTGTTGCTCCTGTGAGTCTTCTTTGTCAATAATTTACTGGAAGGCTGGGGGTGGTGCCAGCTGCCTAAGTATCCTGATGTCATCAAAGTTGTGACATGCTCGGAGACTGAGTCTCCAAGCTGCTTGAAAAGGTGTACTACCCTGAGGTGTGGGACTGGACTGGAGTTCCTCAAGGAAACTAATTAGCAGGTAAGGTATAATTTCACCTTATTTTAGGCCTGTCTTTCTAAATAGTGCTTACAGTGGCTTAGAGAATTTAGCGTTCTAGTACAATACCTCCCTATCCTAAATATCTTGCAATCTAAATGTGCACTAGAGACAAGGCTGGTGCAAGGGTTGGAGGTGCCCTAGGCAGGCCCCTCCATCCTGCTATCTCACCCTGCCCAGTTTGCTACTGCTTCCCTTCTCTGGGGGCATAAATCTGAAGTCTGGGTTGGAGAGGGGCAAAAGAGAGAGTAGAGAGAAATAGGAATGCAGAGCTGGCAAGTTGAGGTAAATGCTGCATTCTCCAGGAACAAGCAGGAAGTCGGTCCTCACTTAAGGGTGAAGGCACAGACTGAGCCCGTGTGGAGCAATTCCCCAGCTTTCAAAGAAAGCCTTTGGGATTGCTGCCATGCATGCGTGATCCTCTTCCCACCCACAGGTACCATCTTGCTCAGTCTACTTTTTTCCACGAAGCCCATTGGTCGCACGTCCTCATCCCTCTGAAAAAGTTTTCATTTTTTGGCCTACAGGCCTCTTTGTTTTTCCGGTTGCACTGGTCCTCTACCTGTCCCCCCTGCTCTATATTTTTAGAGCTATAGGGGATAGTTTTCTCCTTTCATTTTTTGTTGGGGGCTTCACACCTTTTTTTTTCTCTCTAACTTCTGGCCGCGTGGGTCTTCAACCTCGCAGGGGCTGTTTTTGCCCCATGGCCACCGGCTTTAAAAAATGTGATAGCTGCTCTAGGAACATGTCGCTTACGGACATCCACAACTGTTTGCGGTGCCTTGGAGCCGACCATGATCCGGAGCTCTGTTCACCTTGCAAGAAAATGTCCCCTAAGAATATGCTCAGCTGTAAGCAGAAGTCCGAAGACATTTACCGAAAGGCTGCCTCAGAATCCCTGGTGGCACCCTCGGTCGTCTCTCCCCCGGTGGGGTCCCCTCCTGCGGCCCCGCACTCTCGGCGGAACTCTGATCAAGGATCCCCCGAGGTGGAACGGCGCATAAAGAAGGCGGCCTCAAAGTCAATGTTGGGAGCTCCCGACAAGCACGAGCGCAACCGTGCTTGGTTGCTCAGCCCCCTTCGGCGTTCCCGAGAGTCGGACAGGAAGCGGCCCACAAGGTACCCCACACTGAAGCGGATGTGTCCGGCGAAGGCGTCCAGTCTCCTGAGGGACGTCCTGGTGAGGACCCCCTCTCCTCCTCAACGCCCGACCCGGTGTCCCCGGGATCAGCGTTGCAGGGCCCCACACCCGCGTGGGAGTCCTGCATGCTGGCGCTGGAACGCAGCATTTCTGCATTCATTGCTTCCCAGCAGGCGCTCACGGCCAGCTTTGCTGACCCGTGCCCAGAGACCGTGGGTACCTCGTGTGGGACACCGAAATCCGTCCAGGAAACCCCTGAGAGCCGTGGGCCTTGTGAGGGTCCTTGAATTGGTCTCGCTTGCCCTCCCGTTCCTCAAAGGCAAAATCTTCCAGGGCCTCCGGCTCCAAGTGGGCACCGGCCACTGGACAGTGTGATCTGCCCAGCTCGGACTCCTCGACCGAATTCTCGGAGTGGGAGTCCGATGGGGACACCTCCCCAGAAACTCATACCCAATGGTATCTTCCGTCGGACCACTCCCCGCCCACGTTCCAGCGGTGCTCCCCACCCGAGGACACCACCTTCCTGGTGTTCGTTCGGGACATGGCACAGGCCCTTAACCTGGCCACTCAGGCCGAGGAAGATCCTCGTGCTGAAGAACTCAATATTCTTGAGTACAAATCCCTGCCCAGGAAATCCCTCACTGTACCAGTTCCTCCTATCTCGGCTGCTGCTCCGCATGTGGGAAGCCCCCACCTTGGTTCCCATCGTGAGCAAGCGCCTTGATGCGATGTACAAGGTACAACGTGGGCTGGGTTTCAGGAAGACCCAACTCCCCCACACCTCTATGGTGGTGTAGTCGGCCATGAGGAAGCCAAAGAGCCCAAAATCGCACACGTCTGTACTGCCCGGCCGAGAGTCAAGAGCCCTTGATGCCCTGGGCCGCAAGGCCTACCAAGGCTCCATGCTTTCTTGTCGCATTCAAGCATACCAACTGTATATAGGTATGTTCTTGCACGATCTAGCCAAGGAGCTTGGAGGGTTTTCCGCGGGCCTTGAGGGCGAACCCCTCAACAGATTTGGCACCCTGCTGAAATCCGTGGCAGACTGCTCTAAATACCTCTCCCGAGCCGCCTACAAGGAGTTCAAGTCATCAGCTTGGGTGGCAGCCACCGACATTGGGGCCCGCCACCAGACATGGCTCCAATCCTTGGATTTGAAACAATGGGTGCAGAAGAAACTCCTGGATGTTCCCTGCCTCGGTGAGCAGCTCTTCGGCAAGCCGATGGAGGATAAATCCGCAGAGATAGAGACTGAGTTCGTCACCAGAATCCATCTCTCATGCAAGACCTCCACTCTGCCCTGAAAGAAACAACTGGCCAAGAAGACCTTCTTTCCTCGGAAGGACCTCCAGTATTGGGGCTATCCGCCATACCCAGCCACCCCTGCGCCAATCACTCCAGCACAGGGTAAGTCTGGCCAGGGGCATCGTAAGCTGAAAGGGCCGAAAGCCCAAACTCTGGCTCCTCCACAACCTTCTCAGGGGTTTTGATGCCATCGGCTTAGCTCCTTGCCCTCTGGCGACACAGCAGCCAGTAGGGGGGATGCCTGTCCCATTTCACCCTGTTGTGGGCCTCTATCACCTCGGACACTTGGGTTCTCCTGGTCGTCCTTGACAGCTATCGCCTTCGCTTCCACAGGCTTCCACCTCCCTTCTCCCTGGCGGAACCTCGACTCCCCTGCGCACCAACTTCTACTGCAGCGCGAATTGCAATCTCTCCTTGTCCAGCGGGCAGTCGAGAAGGTCCCTCTGCACCTGCGAGGTCGGGGCTTCTATTCCTGGTACTTCCTCATCCCGAAAAAGATGGGGGGTCTGCGGCGCATCCTCGACCTCTGCAAGTTGATCAAGTTCTTGGTGCGGGAGAACTTCAAGATGTTATCCCTTGGCATTCTGCTGTCCTCCCTCTGGCAGGATGACTGGCTGTGCTCCTTGGATCTAAAGGATGCTTACGCCCACATCTTAATCCACCCCCAGCACAGGCAATATCTGTGCTTCACGGTGCAGGGTGCGCACTTCCAGTACAGGGTGCTCCCCTTTGGCCCTGTGTCTGCCCCGCAAGTCTTTACAAATTGCCTCGGAGTGGTCGCAGCCCATCTCCAGCGTCAGGACGTGCCAATCTTCCCCTACCTTGACGACTGGCTTGTCATGGGCTCCTCGGTCGAGGAGGCCTGGCGCGTGCACCATCCTTCTGCTGGAAACCTTGGGGTTCTTGGTCAACTACCCAGTTGACCAACTACCTCGAGTCGGTGCAGGCACTCGAGTTTATTGGGGTGCGCCTCGATACTCAACAGGCGACCACCTTCTTAAAAGCAGGTTCGCACCAACCGCCTCCGAGCTCAGGCGACCCGTGTCCAAAGCACTCCCCCATGTCACCGCTTGGACTATGCTATGCCTCCTGGGCCACATGGCCTCTACCATGCATGTGGTTCCTCACGCCTGCCTGCACATGCGGACAGCTCAATGGTGTCTCAATGCCCAATGGAGCCAGTCCCTCGGTCACCTCAGGGACCCCGTCAGAATCCTTTCCGACTTCCGTTTGTCCCTGAGCTGGTGGCAAAACCCCTGCAACCTCCTGTGGGGATTGCCCTTCCAGGCCCTGCGGCATGACGCAGTACTGACGACGGATGCTTCCCTGTTAGGGTGGGGAGCCCACTATGGACCGCTATGCACACAGGGGCAGTGGTCGCCTGAGGAGTCTTAGCATCAGATAAACTTGCTCAAACTCTGGGCGATCCGGTGGGCCCTGAAGGCCTTCGAGGACCACCTAAGAGGGAGGTCGGTTCTCATGTAGACCGACAACCGTGTGGTGGTGATCTAATCTACATCAACAAGGAGGGAGGCACGGGATCGCGCTCCCTCTGCCGTGAAGTGGTCCTCATCTGCTCTTTCGCTGTCCCACTGTCTGCCCAGTTTGTTGCTGCTGCTTCCCTTCTCTGGAGGCATAAATCTGAAGTCTGGGTTGGAGAAGGGCAGAAAGAGTAGAGAAAAATAGCACTGCAGAGCTGGCAAGTTGAGGTAAATGCTGCATCATGGTTTCTGTGCCATTGCCATTACTTCAGGTCCTGTTGAAGGGTGGTAGTGGTGGCAATGGGTACCTCTGGAAGGCCTGGGATCTAGACAGCCGAATTTGCCTAGTAGTAAGAGTGATTTGTTCAAGATCACAAGTCGGGATATTAACTCTAGTTTTCAGTAGGTTGCTTATAATTACTAGCCAACTTATTTAAATCTCTAAGCTCTTGGGTTAGTATAATAGTTGGCCCCTACTGATACTTCCTATGTGTAGTTTTCAGTTAAAATGAAGTGATTTGTAGTTTGTTTACTTATTTCATTTATTTAACAGGTTTTATATACCGCTTTATTTCAATCAAAGCGGTTTACATTGAAACTTAAACTTGGTAATGTACATTAAACAGGGAAATTGATAACTTAAGATTTTTCTAAGGTAATGGAGGGTTAAGTGACTTGCCCAAGGCCACAAGGAAGTGCTAGTGGGAATCAAACCCTGGTCTCTGGTTTCCCAAGCCAGTGTTCTTAACCATTAAGCTACTCCTCCACTCACTAGTTGAGTGCATTAAGAGACATGATGGCTGTTTTTAACTTTAATTTTAATTTTTTTTGGCCTGGCACTTTACTTTTCCTCTTTGGGACTTATTTGGAACTGGTGCTGGGTCTTGTACCATGGGCCTTCATTTGCAGTTACCTGGGTATTTTTCCTATGTGGTATCCCCCCATCTAATTTATATAGGCCAATAATTGCAGTGATAGTTTTTAGCCAATGATCATGCACCAGGGCTTTTTTCCAGACCCCTCTAATCTTGGGGTATAAATCTGACTGCTAGGATTTTCAACTGCATGATAACTGGGAATCTCCAGGAACAAGCAGGAATGTAGTCTTCACATATGGGTATCGTCGGTACCGACACAGCCTGCGTGGGAATGCTCCCCAGCATCCAATAGGAAAGCCTTTGGGAGCATCCCACAGCACCTGCATGCTGCTTTCCCACCTTTCCAACTGTCCCTCTCCAGTTCTTCGTTTTCCGTGGAGCCGACAGGTCCCATACTCTGTCGCTGCAGAAAACGTTCGTCTTTAATCTTTGTTTTTTGTGGTCACGTCTGCCTTCCCTCGATGCTATACCGGTACCGCCGGTTCATTCTTCTTTCTTAAAAAAACAAAAAAACCCAAAGCAAAACTATAGTTTCTGAGCTATTTTACTTCAGAAACTTTTTTCCTTGTTCCTTGGTGCCATTTTGGGCACTAGGCCCAATTTTTCCTTAAAAATGGAAAAACCAACATCTGGATAAAAAAAAAAAAAAAAATGTTCTAAGTGTGACGATACCATTTCCGTCACCAACACCCATGATTGGTGTCTCAAATGTTTAGGTCCTGACCACTCTACTTCGGAGTGCCTCTCCTGTGGAATGATGTCAAAAAGGGGTTGGTAGAATTGAGCTGCAAAGCTTAGCACCCTTTTTCCCTCAGACGCGATGTCTGTTGTATCAACGTCCTCTAGGGCCTCATCTTCCTCCCATGGATCTCAGGTAACTAAACATAAATCTAGCCGGTCCTCAAAGGGTAGATCTCCTAAGTATCGAGATGCCACTGGCATTGCCCTTGAGGAATTTTCACCGGCAAAACTGCTCCGGCGGGGGGCTTCGGCTTCCAAAGCATCAACGGGGCTCCAGGATGTTCGTGAGGTCTCAACCTCGGCAGAACTACTGGCGCCATGCTCTGGGGTTCCGGCCGCTTCTACCGGTACTGACACCCAAGCAGCGTCAGCGTCGATAGACCAGAGATTTCTTGCTATCGAACGCAGTCTAGCGGCTCTTCTCACGGCTTCGGTACCGTTGAAACCGTTTCAGACACCTCACCGGTACCGGTACCGATGGCATCAACATCGATGGATATGCCACCCGTACCGAGTCATGCGTATGTCTCTGGCATCGACAGATCGGTGCCGGAGCAACCCGATACCGGTACCGTGCGCTGCACGATCACCGGGATTGGAGGTATCCTCTGACTCCGAAGACTCTGCCGATACAAGAGTACTTCTCCCAGAGAATTCATCTTCTCCTCAGCACAGAATGTCTCCACCAGAGGATATGTCCTTTCAGGATTTTATCGTGATGTGGCCAGAGGCCTTTCCATCACGGTAGCTCCTGAAAAAGAGCCTAGGGCAAAGGAGTTGGAGATTCGCCAATACTCTAAGGCTCCCAAAGAGGCAGCTACTCTGCCTGTTCAAGAGATCTTACATACCATACCAATCTAATAATAAAATCTGTCAACAAACCAAGAGAACTATTTAGAATTGTACAAACACTAAGGACACTACAAAGCATGATACCCACCATCTTAACCCGCAGAAATATGCAGACTACATAAAATCGAAAAACAACACCCTGACATGCTCCATCACACTGCAAACAGATGACCAAGAGGCGATAAAGGAGCACCAAACTTGGGAAGACTTCAGCATACCATCAAAACAACAAATTGAGGACATAATTAGTGGCCTCAACACAACCTCACCATCAGACCTATGCCCAGTAGCTTGGATCAAAGTCACTAAAACCCAGCTCTCCCATCACATTCAGAAAATCGTCAAAGATTCGCTCCAACAAGGATACATGCCACAAACTCTGAAACATGCCATGATAAGACCGATACTTAAAGGCAACAACCTCTGCCCCTCTGAACCAAAATCATATCGTCCTATCTCCAGTCTACCTTTCCTTGCAAAAATCATTGAAAAAAACAGTACAACACCAACTACAAGACCATAATAACTTAAGTGCTCCTCTGGACATCCATCAGCACGGTTTTAAACCCCAACACGGAGTTGAAATACTACTTACCTCCCTCTTCGACAATCTCTTAAAAGGCATAGACAACATAAAAAATGGATTCCTATTTGTATTCATGGACATCTCTGCAGCCTTTGACACCTCTGCAGACTACTGCAACGCCTGTAGCAAATAGGATTATGCAAAAATACGCTAAAATGGTTTACTTCATACTTGGAAAATAGAACGCAACAAGTCAAATGTGCACAAAAGAAATAGTCACATTTCCCCGTTACGTAGGGAATATCACAAGGCTCAGCCCTATCAACAATGCTCTTTAATATTTACATCCAGCCCATATGTAACATCATCAAAAGTCACAAGCTCCATTATCACATTTACGCTGACGACATCATGGTGTATGCACCAGTCAACCTACTAGCACTCAACATCACAACTATAACCAAATGCCTTAAAGATATGAACACCTGGTTTGTAGCCAATAATATGACGGTCAACTACGATAAAACTGAGGCTATGTTCATCACCAGGAACACTAACTTCACTCCACCACAAACCATCAGCATTTTAGATAAGTTTATAGTAATTAAAGATGAGATTTAAATACCTGGGCATCACAATGGATAGAGCGCTAAACCTGAAATCCCACATCACAAAAACTGCAAACAAGGTCTATCAACGCTTAAGGATCATCAGAAAACTCAAGCCATTACTCCGCCAGGATCACTTCCGCACAGTATGCCAAGCAGTGCTTGACTACGGAAACTCGTTATATCAAGGCCTCCCTCAACAAACCCTACACCCACTCCAAATGGTGCAAAACACTGCGTGCATTACAGACACTCCAAGATCTGAGTACATCACCCCAGTCTTACAGCAACTACACTGGCTATCCGTGATGGCCAGAGCAAAATACAAAATAATCCTAATCATCTTTAAAATCATCCACCAGCTCTCAGCAGAGGCACTCCAATACATCATAATGAAAGATACCTGTAACAGACCGAGAAGAACCAATAAAGACAACATGATCGGCACACCTGCAGGATTCCACAAGACTAAACAAAACTTTAAAAAGAGCTCCCACCTTATTAGCGCCCACACTCTGGAATTCCCTCCCAACAAGCCTGAGAGCATTAGATGACCTAATGGCATTCCGAAAGGACCTCAAAACGTATCTTTCTCCAGGACCAAGCAGGAAGTCAGTCCTCACATATGGGGTGTCATTGGCGCCGATGAAGCCCCAGCGGAGCATTTCCCCAGCTTTCTATGAAAGCCTTTGGGAATGCAGGCACGCATGCGGGGTTCCCTTCCCACCTAAAGGTGCCATCTTACCTCAGTCTCTTTTGTTCCATGAAGCCCACCGGACGTGTGTCCTGTTTTCCCGGTTAAAATTAGATTTTTTTTCGGCGATTTCGCTATTTTTTTCTCCTGGTTCGACGCCGGTTCCCCTCCCGCTGGGTTCGGTACACCGGTATCGAGCCCGCTTCTTCTTTTTTGGTTTTTGCCCTTCGTGGCTGGCGTTCGCGCCCTTTTTTTCTATTTTTCCCTGGAAGGCCGGTCCTTTGACTTCACGGGGGCTCTTTTTTCCCCGATGGCTTCCAGCGGTTTTAAGAAGTGTGATCGGTATAAGAAACTAATGCCTCTCACCGACACACACGACTGCTGCCTTCGGTGCCTCGGCCCCGACCACGATCCTAAGTCGTGCAGGGCATGTGGGAAGATGTCTTTCAAGGCACTCCGAAGTCGCCAGCAGCAAAAGGAAAGGCTTTTCTCGGACTCAGCCTCCGGCCGGGCCCGGACCTCGTCTGAGGCCTCGACATCTCGGGATTCCGATCCCGAGCGCCGTCGAAGCTCCTCGGACAGGGGGGTCCCCTGACCGGGAACGCAAGAGTAAGAAGTGGCTCGCGAGGGCGTCGTCTGAGGAGGTCCCTGGCTCCTCAATGGCCAGGTCTAAGACCCCTGACCTTCGCCCCGGGCCCGTGGAACAAGAGAAGCCTGCCAAAGTTCCTCGCGTGGTGCCAGAGTCTGCTGGACACGTAAGCCCCATAGTCCTCGAGGACTCTCCTCCCAGGGAGCCGACGTCGGGCCCGGTGCCGCCGGGGCCCGAGTTGGTGGCTGCTGCGTCTCCCGAGCTGAGTCTCAGGATGACAGCCTTGGAGTGCAGATTGTCTGCCTTCATGGAGCAGCATCGGGCACTGATGGCCAGCCTGTCTGGCGCATCTGCCCCGACCACCGGGACATCGACGTCGAAGTCGACCCCGGAGGCCGAGCCGATACTAGAGTCCATCGTGGCTCAGAGTCGACCTCGGTCGCGGTCTCCCTCGACCTCCCGTTCGGGACCAAGGGCGTCGACGCCGGTGTTCCCGGCATCGGGGCGGGTGCTCCAGGGCCCCACAGGGTCCGACCCTGACTCTTCCTCGGACAAGTCAGCTTGGGAAACGGAGGACGAGGAGTCTCCTGATACCTTCAAGACTCGGTGCGTCCCTTTGGACTCACCGCAGTCTGAGCCCCGGAGTAGGTCCCCCCCGAAGGACACTCGGTTCTCAGAGTTCGTCCGGGATATGGCCACTGCCTTGGCTATTCCGGCGGACCCCGAGGAAGAGCCTCGAGCTGAAGAGCTCGAGGCGCTGCAGTATGAATCTCCTCCGAAGGCGGCCTTTACTCTCCCGGTTCCTCCGATGCTGGAACGGCTCCTCTTCCGGATGTGGGAGGCACCGGCCTCGGTGCCGGTTCTGAGCAAGCGAGTCGATTCGATCTATCGACTCCGGAAGAGCCCCGGTTTTCAGAAGGCACAGCTACCACACCGTTCTATGGTTGTGGAATCGGCCATACATCGTCCGAAGAGCCAGAAGATGCACTCCGCGGTGCCTCCTGGCAGGGAGGCTTGGAACCTCGATGGCGTCGGTAGAAAGTGCTTTCAGGGTTCGATGCTTGCTTGCTGTGTCCAGTCCTACCAGCTGTACATGGGCATGTACTTGCGGGATCTGGCCAAGGAATTGGCCGGGTTCTCTGCTGGTCTCTCCGGGGAACCCTTGCAGAGATTTAAGTCCTTGTTCTCGGGGATTCGGGACTGCTCGAAGTTCATGTCCCGCGCAGCCTACGATGTCTTCAAGGCTTCGTCCCTAGTTGCGGCAGCCGGCATCGCGGCTCGACGCCAGGCATGGCTGCAGTCATCGGACCTCGAGCCATGGGTCCAGGACAAGTTGGTCGATGTCCCTTGCCGAGGTGAAAACCTTTTTGGCAAGCCCATGACCGAGAAGGCCGCTCAACTCGAAACTGAGCACCTCACACGGACAAGGCTGTCGAGGAAGACCTCTGTCCCTTCTCATAAAAAGAAGGGCTCGGGTAAAAAGCCCTTTTACCCGAGGAAGGGCACTGCCTACAAACAGTACCCGCAATATCAGGCTGCCCAGCTGCCCCCCAGGGTCAGCAAGCCAAGGGCCAGGGTAATGGGCCCCGTAGGCAGAGGACCCCCAAGCCTCAGGCCCCTGCTACCACTCAGCAGGGTGGGGGTTTTTGACTCCTTGAGCGTAGCCTCTCCTCCACTGTTCTCCCAACCCTGCACAGGAGGTCACCTCGCCCTCTTTACCCACCAGTGGCCCCTTGTCACCGGGGACAGTTGGGTGCTGGAGATAGTCCACAAGGGCTATGCCCTCCATTTTCACCAACTGCCGCCTCCATATTTTCCAGGGGAGCCTCCAAGGCCTCCCCTGCACACAGACCACCTTCTGCAAGAGCTACATGGTCTGTTGGTGGACAGGGCGGTGGAGCCTGTGCCTCCCCACTTCCACGGTCTCGGTTTCTACTCCAGGTATTTCCTGGTGCCCAAAAGAACCGGTGGCCTTCGACCCATTCTGGACCTCAGGAACCTCATCAAGTTCCTAGTGAAGGAGAAGTTCAAGATGCTTACTCTTGGGACTCTTCTGCCCTACCTCCAGCAGGGAGATTGGCTATGCTCCTTAGATCTAAAGGATGCGTACACTCACATCCTCATTCATCCAGACCACAGAAAGTACCTCAGGTTCATTGTGGGAGGAAACCATTATCAGTACAGGGTGCTGCCTTTCGGCCTCACCTCCGCCCCCAGAGTCTTTACAAAGTGCTTAGCAGTGGTGGCGGCCTACCTGAGAAATCAGGGAATCTTTGTCTTCCCCTATCTTGATGACTGGCTCATCAGGGGTCAGACATGCCAGGAGGCCAATCAAGCCATCCTCAGGACTATTGCTCTTCTACAAAGCCTGGGGTTTGTCATAAACTTCGCAAAGTCCACTTTGCTCCCCTCCCAGAACTTGGGATTTATAGGGGCAAGGTTGGACTCTCTCCTGGCAAAGGCATTCTTGCCAGAAGACAGAGCCCAAAGGTTGATGGCCTTGGCAAATCAGTTTCTCAGCAGGTCCATGGTCTCCGCCAGACTCTGCCTGAGGCTTCTAGGCCACATGGCTTCGACAGTGCATGTGACCCCCAATGCCAGGCTCCATATGAGGCCTGCGCAGTGGTGTCTTCGGGCTCAGTGGTCACAGGCCACAGGCAGCCTCAGACAGGATAAGGGTGTCCAGACCATTTCTGCACTCCCTCAACTGGTGGCTACACCCACCCAATCTGCTGAAAGGGGTGCTTTTTCAGATTCCAGGGTACACAGTGGTGCTAACAGATGCCTCCCTGCAAGGCTGGGGAGCTCACTGTCTGGGCAAGTGCACCCAGGGCCTCTGGTCTCCCTGGGAAGCTGCACAGCAGATCAATCTCCTCGAACCCGGAGCTATTCGATTAGCACTCAAAGCTTTCACTCCTACCCTGACTCACCTGTCTGTCCTTATCCAGACAGACAACCAAGTTGCCATGTTTTATGTGAACAAACAGGGCAGAACCGGGTCCAGGGTCCTTTGTCGGGAGGCCCAGGACCTTTGTTCTTTTGCCCTCAAGCACAATATGCTCCTCAAGGCGGTGTACCTTCCAGGCCAGGACAACTACCTGGCAGACAGATTAAGCAGGATATTGCAGCCCCACGAGTGGCAGCTCCATCCTTTGGTAGTTCAAAAGATTTTCCTAAAATGGGGACTTCCATCCATAGACCTGTTTGCCAGTCCTCTGAACAAACAGCTGCCAAACGTCTGCTCCAGGCAACCGCATCTTCTGCGGATAGCAGCGGATGCTCTTCTGATATCCTGGTCTCAAGGCCTCCTGTATGCGTTTCCTCCCACGCCTTTGGTGGCCCGAACTCTCTTCAAGATTCTTCAGGACAAGGCCTCGGTCCTGCTGGTGGCTCCCTGGTGGCCGAGACAGCCTTGGTTTCCTCTTCTGCTTCAACTGGCGGTGGATCCTCCACTACCTCTGGGGTTGCAACCCGACCTTCTCTCACAGGTGCAGGGTTCCCTTCTGCACCCCAATCTCAAAGCTCTCAATTTGATGGCCTGGAGGCTGCAAGGGTAGTCTTGGCTCCCTGGGGCCTGCCTCAGGATGTTGAGGAGGTTGTCCTAGCCTCTAGGAAACAGTCCACTAGGCAAACCTATGCTCTCAGATCGAAAAGGTTTTCTGTGTGGTGTCAGCTACGTACAGTTGATCCTTTCTCCTGTGCTGTGCCAGTAGTCCTTCAGTACTTACTGCACTTGTCAAATCAAGGCCTTAAATCCAATTCTGTTTGGGTCCACCTCTCAGTTCTAGTAGCTCACCACTCTTTGGTGGAGGGACATTCTCTGTCTGGTCACCCCTTGGTGTCACGCTTTCTTAGGGGCTTGCTTTTGCTCAAGCCTCCCATCCGTCGTCCTGCCCCTGAGTGGGAGCTGAATGTGGTCTTGCAGCAACTGACTCGCCCACCTTTTGAGCCCATGGCTACTTGCCCATTACGCTTCCTCTCCTGGAAGACACTCTTCCTGATAGCCCTTACCTCGGCTAGGCGAGTAAGTGAGCTTCAGGCCCTAGTCTGTGATAGGCCTTACACCAGGATTTACAGGAACAGGGTAGTCCTTAGGACTCATCCCAAGTTCCTCCCTAAGGTTGTCTCCTCTTTCCACCTCAACCAGGAGGTGGTTCTTCCAACATTCTTCCCTAGGCCTCATGCAAGCCAAGCTGAAGCAGTCCTGCATACCCTGGATTGTAGGAGGGCCTTATCCTTCTTCTACCTTGACCGTACGCAGGGGCATAGAAGGGCCACGCAGCTCTTCGTCTCCTTTGACCCCAATAAGTTGGGGTTGGCTGTGTCGAAGCGTACCTTGTCCATCTGGGTGGCTGACTGTATCGCCTGGGCTTATAAGGCGGCTGACCTTACTTTGCAGGGTCGGGTTACGGCCCACCGAGTCAGGGCAATGGCTGCCTCAGTGGCTCATCTCCGCTCTGTGCCCTTGGTAGACATCTGTAGGGCTGCAACTTGGTCTTCGAGCCATACTTTTGTGGCCCATTACTGCCTGGCGAGGGAGTCCTGGAGGGACAGTGCTTTTGGCCAAGCAGTACTCCGGAATCTCTTTGAGGTTTAGGCAACTCCTGCCCTCCTGCCCTCTGTTGGGCTACCGGTGGAGTTTGTGTCCTTGAAATGCCTTTCTTTGCTGCTGAGACTAGAGGGAGTACTCTTGTTCAGCCTGGGTTCCTCGGTAGCCCAGAGCTAGCGAGTCACCCATATGTAAGGACTGACTTCCTGCTTGGTCCTGGAGAAAGAGTAGTTACTCACCTGTAACAGATGTTCTCCAGGAGCAGCAGGAATCAGTCCTCACAACCCTCCCTCCTCCCCTGGGAGTTGCAGTTGTACATACCGTATTTTTCGGACCATAAGACGCACTTTTTCTTCCCCAAAAAGTGGGAGGAAAAGTGCCTGCGTCTTATGGTGCGAATAGAAGAAGTTTTCGCTTTAAAGAGCAAGTTTGTCCCTCACGCTGTGCCGTACGGCGTGCTCTTTCCTTCTGGGGCTGCCCACTATAGGCTGCTTGAATCGCCAACTTCGAATGAATCAAGCTTGCAGGCAGAGGACCGGGGAGTGGAAATGCCGCGGGGTAGAGGCTGAAGCCATGCCTTGGGAGGGAAGGTCACATTTAACTCGGCTGGCTGAAGAGATTTGTCCATATCCACTGCAACAAAGCCTGCTCAAATCTCCTGTGTTGCAGATTCAGTGACGCCGATGAATCGGTCCATCGGATCTGTAACCAAAGGCAGCAGCTTGGCGGGGTAAGCCTTAGCCTCCCCTTTCCTTTTTGGCATAAGGCAGAGATATGGAGCATAACCCTCAAGCAGCCATATCAAAACCATGCCCCTAGAAATAATTTATTTAATCAGACCAGTGGTGCTCAATAAAATTGGGAATATTTCTATATCTTTCTAACATTTTTTCTTGTTCTTGGCATTTCTTGATACTTGAGTTTCTTCTTTCTTTCAATACATTGTTCAGAATAGTTGCTTGGCATTGGCATTTCTACTAGCAAAGCTATTCTTGTGTTTTTCTATGTTATCTAATTTTCTTGCATCAAGTTTTTTATCGATGAGAAAGGGAATGTCCCAGATGGTCACAACTTCCTCATTCTTCACAGTTCTCTTAGGGTTATGATGCCAATGTTTTTCTCATACAGCAATATTGCAGTATTTATGCAGTTTCCAGTGAATGAGCCATGCTACTTTATTGCACCTTTCTGTTTACAAGCCTTTTGACATTGGCAGTCACAAGACATGCAACCATATCCAGTTTTGTTTTGTAGAATCTCATTTTGTCCATTTTACCATTTTTTTTCTATGCGTTCTGTGAACCGTAGTTCATTGTCATCAGAATGCTTGTCCATGTTTTAGGATGTAGACTGTGACTACCTTTTCTGTGGTTCCAGATGGGAACAAATTTTAAAAAGAAACTGTTTGGGTACTGAGTGTAGAAAGAATTTTGGTTCAGAATATTTTTTTTCCTATTTTTCTCCTCTAAAAACCAGGTGCGTCTTATGGTCCGGTGCGTCTTATGGTGCGAAAAATACGGTAGTTTATTTTTTCATTTTGTGTGCTGTTCTTAGCTATGTCATTTGACTGAGGTAAGATGACACCTTTAGGCGGGAAGGGAACCGCGCATGCGTGCCTGCATTCCCAAAGGCTTTCATAGAAAGCTGGGGAAATGCTCCGCTGGGGCTTCATCGGCACCGATGACACCCATATATGAGGACTGATTCCTGCTGCTCCTGGAGAACACCTGTTACAGGTGAGTAACTACTCTTTATTGAAACTTATCAGCAGACGGAAAAAACTCCTTACCCAAACAGTAATACATCTACTGCCATTAATTCAATATTCACTCATCCCGAATAGGCATATAAGTTAATGCCATAATATCAACTCAGTACCCACTCACCCCAAACACTCATCCTAAACAAACATAATATAACGTTGTTAATTACCTCGTAACCCCTATGATAAATGCAACCCTCCAATTGTACTGTCTAGATGTTAAGTACCTTTGTTATGTACCCCTATGTTAAATGTAACCCTCCTACTGTGATGTGACCACTTTGATTGAAGGATAAGGTGGTATACAAATCTGTTTAAATAAATAAATAAAATCTTACATGATTTTATGCTAAGAATGTGGGAAACACCTCTAACCACATCTCCTCATTCTCGGAGACTCGATACTGTGTATCGAGTTCCACCTTGTCCTGGCTTTAAAAAAAACTCAATTACCGCACCATTCAGTGGTAGTGGAAACAGTGTAGGATGAAAAGTGCAGAGAGACATGCATCCAATCATCCTGGTCGTGAATGCAGGACTCTCGATGCCTTTGGGCATCGATGCTTTCAAGCTTCCATGCTCTCAGCTAGGATCAGTTCCTATATCTTGTATATGGGAATGTTCCTTAAAGAGGTCACAGGAGATTTGGTGCTTATGAGCCCCCTTCTTCCTGATGACAAAAGACAGGACTATCTTACTCTTGTCAAAGATGCCCAGGATGTTTCCAAGTTTGTAAATCGTGCAGCCTTTGACTGTTTTGAATGCATAAGCAGAACCTCTGCTATTGCCATTGGTGCACGTCGGATTGCTTGGCTTTAGGCATCCGACTTGGAAATTTGGGTACAGGATAAATTAGGAAACATTCCTTGCACAGGAGAAAATCTCTTTGGCAAGAATTGGCAGGAGAAGGCTAATGAGATAGATGCAGACAATATCACTTTGGATAGATTGTCCAAATCTACAGCCGATCCTGCAAGGAAAAGATCCTCTAAAAAAACATTTTTCAATAAGAAAAAAGTTGTATCCTTCCTATACCCAACAGGGACACCGTCCAAGTCAGCCTGCCCAAAAGACAACGGCAACAACCTAGACAACAAAAGAAGCCAAAAGCGGTAAAACCTCAGCCAGCTCAGCAGGCTCAGCCTCCTCAGGGGCTTTGACTCCTCTCTAGAGTACTTTGCCTTCCTGCCCCTGAAGGGTCCAGAACCCTTGGACATCCCAGGCAAGTTATATCATTTTGCCCACAGATGGTACCAAATAACAGCAGAAAATTAGACTCTGCCCATTGTACGAGAGGGGTACAAGCTTCATTTTCACAGCATGCCCCCTCCTACAATGGTAAGACAGTTCCATTCTCATACCTCTCTCGACAATCTCTTAGGTCAAGAAGTCACAACACTCCTTGCGCAAGGAGCAATAGAGGAAGTACCCATTCCGCAACAGGGTACGGGGTTCTACTCCTGCTATTTTCTTATTCCAAAGAAAACAGGAGGATACAGGCCCATTTTAGACCTCTGAGAATTGAACAAATATCTGTTCCAAGAGAAGTTCAAAATGGTCTCTCTAGGAACTCTGCTGCCATACCTTCAAAGTCAGGATTGGCTTTGTTCTCTAGATCTCAAGGGTGCGTATACTCATTTTCTCATCCATCTAAATCACAGAAGATTCCTCCGATTCCTGTTTCAAGGAAAACACTTCCAGTACAGGGTTCTTCCCTTTGGCCTGGCTTCTGCACCAAGAGTATTCACAAAATGCATGGCTGTGGTAGCTACATTTCTCCGCACTCTGGGGATATTTGTCTTCCCCTACTTAGACGACTGGCTCATTCGAGCCCCTACAGTGCCAGAAGCCAGCTCTGCTTTGTTTCGCACAATGCGAATCCTTCAGTATTTGGGACTAGTCATAAACCTCCCAAAATTAAATCTTGCTCCCGCTCAATCCCTAGAGTTCATAGGAGCTCATCTGGATACCAGACAGACAAGGGCTTTCCTTCCTCAGCCCCGCTGTCTTTGCATAATACAGCTAGCTTCCCAAGCAGTGCTCAAACCTTATCTCACTGCTTGAGAAATGCTACAACTGCTGGGCCACATGGCATCCACCGTGCATGTGGTTCCTTATGCTCGCCTCCATATGCCAGCAGCCCAGTGGACTTTATCCACTCAGTGGACACAGGCCTCAGGTTGTCTGTCGGACAAAATAACAAATTCAGACCATCTTATTTCATCCCTCCAATGGTGGCAATTGCTCAAAAATCTTCTTGTGGGGGTCTCCTTTCCAGAAACCCCTATTCCAAGCCACCCTAACAGATGCATCTCAGGTGGGATGGGAGCTCACCTGCACGATCTCTCTACCCAGGGCCTGTCTTCACATCAACCTCCTGGAGCACAGAGCAATCTTCTTTGCTTTTCGAGTATTTCACTCCCAGCTCAGCTACAAGACAGTCCTAGTTCAAACGGACAGTCAAGTAGCTATGTTCTATGTGAACAAGCAGGGCAGAACAGGCTCTCTGTCACTATGCAACGAAGCTTTGCGAATATGGGCCCTCGCCAGAGAGCATCAGGTTTATCTCTTTGCGGTGTATCTTCCAGGCATTCAAAACTCTTGGCCAGACAAACTCAGTCGAGTAATGCTACCACACGAGTGGTCTCTCCATGCAGTCCAGCTTGCCCAAATATTTCAGATTTGGGGAACCCCGGACATAGACCTCTTTGCAAGTCCTCTGAATGCCAAACTTCCCCAGTTCTGTTCCAGAATCCTGGCTGGACATTGTCAGGCAAGGGACGCCTTTGTCCTTCACTGGGGTCAGGACTTCCTATATGCGTTCCCACCCATTCCCCTCATCCCCAAAACACTATTCAAGCTTCAGAGAGACAGAAGTCATATGATTCTCATAGCTCCACGTTGGCCACGGCAAACGTGGTACCCTCTGCTTCTACATCTTTCTCAAGCTCAACCTCTGGAGTTGGGATCTGCTTCAGATCTTCTCTCCCAAGAGAACGGGACACTGGCATCCCAGTCCCCAGTCTCTGCATCTCAGTGCCTGGTTGCTGAAGGCCTAGAGCAGGGGTCTCAAACTCAAATTGCTTTGAGGGCCAAATGAGGACTTGTAAAGTAACCCGGGGGCCGCATAAGACGCGGGGCCTCATTTGCATAAGGGGCCTCATTTGCATAAATATTTGCATAATGTTACCATACACTAACTTTTAGTAAACATGCCTCTTTAATGAGTATGGATAAAGAAAGACTAAAAGATTTAGAAACAAGAAGACAATAATTAAACTGGGAACCCCAAAAGCCAAACTTGGAATGTACGACAACACAGTAGAAATAAAACAATAAATTAATTTCCTCTTGTACTAAACAAAGCGCAAACATTAATGATGCACATTTCCCAGAGCTGACATATTCCAGTTAATAAATTCAAAATAAAGAGATATTTTTCTACCTTTTGTGCATTTTTTTCAGTTGCAATTGTTCCAGCCACTTTCTTCTGGTTTCTTCATGTCTTCTGCTAACTCTCCATCGTCTGCTGTCCATTTGCCCTTTCTTCTCTCCTAGTTTTTTTTCCATTCTCTCTACATCTGCTTTAACATACTAATCTTTCTCCTTTTTCTCTTTCCTCATTCCTATTTCATCCACTCAAATTTTACCCCTCCATCCTCAATCCCCACTTACTCTCCCAATACCTGGCCAATTGTAGATTTGTCTTCTCTCCCAGACAAAATATTTTTCCCCTCTCCATTTCACTTTCCCAGCTCCATCCCATTCTAATCCTCCCCCAACATCAGCTCCCTTCTAGTTCCAGCCCCACCCAGCATCCGCTCCCTTCTAGTCCCCCCATTAGTCCATTTCCAGTCCTATCCTAGCCTCACCATCAGCCCATTTCCAATCCTAGCCCCCCATCAGCCCATTTCCAATCCTAGCTCCCTCCCCTCACAGCCCATTTCCATTCCAAGCCCCCCTCCCCATCAGCCATTTGCAGTTCAAGCCCCCCTTCCACTCAGCCCATTTCCAGTCCTAGCAACCCCCCCCCCAGCCCATTACCAGTCCTAGACCCCCCATAGCCCATTACCAGTCCTAACCTCCCCATAGCGCACTTCCAGTTTTACCCCCCATCACCCCATTTTCAGTCTTACCCCCCCCATAGCCCATTACCAGTCATAACCCCCCTGCCAATAGCCCACTTCCAGCCCTAACCCCCATTACCCCATTTCAGTCAGCCCTTCCATAGCTCATTACCAGTCCTAACTCCCCCCATCAGCCCACCTCCAGTCCTTCCTAACCCCCACCTGCCCATTTCCAGTCCTAGCCCCCACCATAGCCCATTACCAGTCATAACCCCCCTGCCAATAGCCCCCCCCCTGCCAATAGCCCCCCCCCTGCCAATAGCCCATCTCCAGTCATAACCCCCCCCCCCTGCCAATAGCCCATTTCCAGTCATAACCCCCCCCCTGCCAATAGCCCATTTCCAGTCATAAACCCCCCCCCCTGCCAATAGCCCATTTCCAGTCATAATCCCCCCCCCCCCTACCAATAGCCCATTTCCAGTCCTACAAACCCCCCCCCCCCCCGGTAAATTAAAATAAAACCTGGCTTCTGCTGCTCAAGCAGCAAAATCAGCTGTCCTGCGGCCCCTTCCCCTGTGCCCGGAGATCCGAGTCTGCTCTATCAGCGGCGTGCTTTTCAAGCCGCGAGGAGAGTATTCCCCTCTCGCGCGGCTTGAAACCGCGCGAGAGGGGAATACTCTCTTCGCGGCTTGAAAAGCACGCCACTGATAGAGCAGACTCGGATCTCCGGGCACAGGGGAAGGGGCCGCAGGACAGCTGATTTTGCTGCTTGAGCAGCAGAAGTCAGTTTTTTTTAAAATTTGACAATTGCTTCTGCCGCTGCCACGGCGGCAACGGCAGAAGCCAGGGTTTGGCGGTTTTTTTGTTTTCCTCCGTCGCGGGCCGCACAAAGTTGTCTCGCGGGCCGCATGCGGCCCGCGGGCCGCGTGTTTGAGACCCCTGGCCTAGAGCTTCAGGATCTCAACCTTTCTCAACAGGTAAAGGATATCCTTTATGCTTCTAGGAAATCCTCCACAAGATGCTCATACGCCTTTAAGTGGAAAAGGTTTACCATATGGTGCTTGCAGAAGGGTCTTAACCCTCTTGTGATACCTCTGGAATCGATACTGGAGTATCTCCTTCATTTGTCAAATGCGGGTCTTAAGACAAATTCAGTAAGAGTCCATCTTAGTGCTATTGCAGCTTCTTACAAGCCTCTAAGTGGATAACCTATTTCCCCTCATCCTCTCATAGCGAGATTTATGAGAGGTCTTCTTTTAACAAAGCCTACCATTAAGCCACCACCAGTGGCATGGGACTTGAATCTGGTGCTCTGGCAGCTCATGAAACCACCCTTTGAACCATTAGCCACTACATCTCTGAAATTCCTTTCCTGGAAAGTCATCTTCCTCATTGGATTCACATCAGCACGTCGCATCAGTGAATTGTAAGCTTTAGTGGCTGATCCTCCTTACACAAGGCTCCACCATGATAAGGTAGTTCTTAGGACTCATCCACACTTTATGCCAAAGGTGGTTTCGCCTTTCCATTTAAACCAAACGTTTTACCTTCCTGTGTTCTTTCCGAGGCCTCTTCTCAACTCTTTGTTGCTTTTGATCCTAGTCATTTAGGACTTCCAGTGTCCTAAAGCACTCTATCTAACTGGATTGTACAATGCATATCCTTTCCCTATGAGAATAAGAACCTTCCTCTTGAAGTCCATGTCACAGCTCACAATGTGAGAGCCATGGCAGCCTCAATGGCTCATCTTCACTCTGTGTCTGTCGAAGACATCTGTCGAGCAGCTTCTTGGGCTTCGGTACATACCTTCACGGCCCACTACTGCTTAGACAAGGACTCCCGCCGGGATGCCTTGTTTGGTCAGACTGTTCAACACCTTTTTCAGACTGTCAACTGCTACCCACCATCCCTGGTAGGATGCCAGAGATCCATGGGGGGAAGCATAGCCCTTTCACAAGGGCACACAACTTCCTGGGGCCTTCCCCTGGCATCTGCAGCTAGGGAGTCCCCATGTGTGAAGACTGCATTCCTGCTTGTTCCTGGAGATAACATATTTGCTCACCTGTAACAGGTGATCTCCGGGAACAGCAGGAATTTAGTCTTCATAACCCGCCCACCTCCCCTAGGAGTTGTATCTCTCTCTCTCTTTCTCTCTCTCCCTCTCTCTTTGGTCTCAGCTATAAACTCAACTGGAGAGGGACAGTTGGAAAGGTGGGAAGGCAGCATGCAGGTGCTCTGGGATGCTCCCAAAGGCCTTTCCTATTGGACGCTGGGGAGCGTTCCCGCGCAGGCTCCGTCGGTACAGACGATACCCATATGTGAAGACTAAATTCCTGCTGTTCCCGGAGATCACCTCTTACAGGTGAGTAACTACGCTTTACCTCACCCTCCTAGGGGACTATAAGTACTGCTAGGTGACCAACTTGGGAACAGAATCCATTTCTTTTGGATGGATACATTAGAGCTGCCTTAATTTAATTTCTGTGAAAAGTCTTATTGTTTGTTTGCTCTGTAAGTTATTACTGGGTCGCTTATGAATTCAACTAAACATTGAATTTTAAGAGCATGTTCAGCAACTGAAAACAGATTCTAAGTATTCAGGTGCATCCAGCAAACTTACATGAGAGCTTCCTAGGTTTGCCCATGCCTTCCCAGTTCTTCCCCTCCGCGAACACTTAATATTAATTGAGAAAATGTTAGAACTAGTACTGCCCTGTTTTATCCCACATTGGAACTGAAACCCAATATGTTTGGTTTTTTTTCATCCTTTTGTTAGCTAATATGCAACTTTTCACATTTCCATTGGTAGCATAATTATATGGGAGGACCGAAATATACATTAGAGAAGAAAATGAAAATTAAGACATCTAATTACATTGAATCAGGCATATAACGTTTTTTACCTCCAAGGATTTCTACAAAATTCTAAATTTATAACCAGAAGACATTAATTGCATGATCATATTGTCTTTGTTTTCTTAATGAGAATTAAAATAGAACTTGCTACTTGAAACTAGAGAACTGGCTGCAGGCATGCTTAACTGAAACCCAAAAGACTGTAGAGCTTAAAAATACTCTGCCACCTATGTTGGCATATTTTGTAAAGTAGCTAGAAACTTTAAAAAAAAAAAAAAAAAAAAAAAAAAAAAAGCAACAAAAAACCCCACAGCTGCTATTGGCGGTATACCACAATTTGCAATTGTGAAATGGCATTGTACTATGAAAATGTTTAGAAATAAGCTGATGAAATCTTTGAAGGTGCTGTATGTATATAGCTCACATTGAGAAGAAAATCCGTCACTTGGATCTGCAGTAAATAATTTATACACTGACATAGATAAAGCTAGAATATGTTTAAACTGTCCATTGCCTAGAGCAGCGATGGCGAACCTATGGCACGCGTGCCAGCTGTGGCACGCGAAGGCCTTGCAGCTGGCACGCGGGAAGGTCGCACATTAAAAAAAAAAAAAAAAAAAGCTGCCCGCTGCCGCCGCGGCGGCATGGAGTGTCCCGCGGGGCTCCCTCTGCCCGGCGGGACTCTCCCGGCGCTGCTCAGCCCCTCTCTGCCGGCTTGCAGAGACGCGAAGGGAGAGAGAGTCTCCCTCGCGTCTCTCTTAAGCCCGCAGGGGCAGATGGGAAATTTCCCATCTGCCCCTGCGGGCTTAAGAGAGACGCGAGGGAGACTCTCTCTCCCTTCGCGTCTCTGCAAGCCGGCAGAGAGGGGCTGAGCAGCGCCGGGAGAGTCCCGCCGGGCAGAGGGAGCCCCGCGGGACACTCCATGCCGCCGCGGCGGCAGCGGGCAGCTTTTTTTTTTTTTTATTGCCATGAGCCGAGGGAGGGGGGTTAAGACTGGCAATGGGCTAGGGAGGGAGAGAGGGGGGTTAAGACTGGCAATGGGCTAGGGAGGGAGGGAGGGGGTTAAGACTGGCAATGGGCTAGGGAGGGAGGGGGGTTGAGACTGGCAATGGGCTAGGGAGGGAGGGGGTTGAGACTGGCAATGGGCTAGGGAGGGAGGGGGGTTGAGACTGGCAATGGGCTAGGGAGGGAGGGAGGGGGTTGAGACTGGCAATGGGCGAGGGAGGGAGGGAGGTTAAGACTGGCAATGGGCTAGGGAGGGAGGGAGGTTAAGACTGGCAATGGGCTAGGGAGGGGGGGAGGGGGGTTGAGACTGGCAATGGGCTAGGGAGGGGGGGAGGGGGGTTGAGACTGGCAATGGGCTAGGGAGGGAGGGTTAAGACTGGCAGTGGGCTGGGGAGGGGGGTTAAGACGCAGTGGGCTATGGGGGGAGTTAAGACTAGCAATGGGCTGTGGGCTGATGAGGGCTGGCAATGGGCTATGAGCTGATGAGGGCTGTCTGGAAATGGGGTGATGGGGGGGTTAGGACTGGTAATGGGCTATGGGGGAGGTTAAGACTGGTAATGGGCTATGGGGGGGTTAAGACTGGTAGTGGGCTGATGGGGGGGTTAGGACTGGTAATGGGCTATGGGGGGGTTAAGACTGGTAGTGGGCTGATGGGGGTGTAGGACTGATAATGGGTTATGGGGGGGGGCTAGGACAGGAAATGGGCTGATGGGGAGGGGTTAGGACTTGAGGTGGGCTGATGTGGTTAGGACTGGTAATGGGCTGTGGGCTGATGGGGGGGTTTAGGACTGGCAATGGGCTATGGGGGGCTGACTGGAAATGGGCTGATGGGGGGTTAGGACTGGTAAAGGGTTATAGGGGGGGGCTTAAACTGAAAATGGGGTGATGGGGGTTAGGACTGGAAGTTGATTGACGGGGGGCTAGGACTGGTAATGGGTTGGGGTGTTGCTAGGACTGGAAATGGGCTGAGTGGAAGGGGAGGCTTGAACTGCAAATAGCTGATGGGGAGGGGGCTTGGAATGGAAATGGGCTGTGAGGGAAGGGAGCTAGGACTGAAAATGGGCTGATGGAAAAGCTAGGATAGGACTGGAAATGGGCTGTTGGGGGGAGCTAAGATTGGAAATGGGCTGTGGTGGGGGCTTGAATTGAAATGGACTCATGGAGGGGCTAGAACTGGAAGTAGGCTCATGGGGGGGCTTGGACTGGAATTGGGCTGAGTGGAGGGGAGCTATGATTTGACATGGGCTGATGGTGGGGCTAGGAAATGAGTAGAAATGGGCTGATGGGGGGGCTAGGATTGAAAATGAGCTGATGAAGGGACTTGGACTGGAAATGGGCTGATGCAGGGACTAGAAGGGAATGGATGCTGGGTGAGACGGGAACTAGAAGGGAGCTGATGTTGGGGGAGGATTAGAATGGGATGGGGCTGGGAGAGTAAAATGGAGAGGGGAAAAATATTTTGTGTAGGAGGGATGAAAAATCTACAATTGGCCAGGTATTGGGAGAGTAATTGGGGATTGAGGATGGAGGGGTAAAATTTGTGTGGATGAAATAGGAATGAGGAAAGAGCAAAAGGAGAAAGATTAGTATGTTAAAGCAGATGTAGAGAGAGAGAGAGAATGGGAAAAAAACTAGAAGAGAGAAGAAAGGACAAATGGACAGCAGACGATGGAGAGTTAGCAGAAAACATGAAGAAACCAGAAGAAGGTGGCTGGACCAATTGCAACTGAAAAAAAAATGCACAAAAGGTAGAAAGATATCTCTTTATTTTGAATTTATTAACTGGAATATGTCAGCTCTGGGAAATGTGCATCATTAACATCTGCGCTTTGTTTGGTACAAGAGGAAATTCCTATTTGACGTTGCCACTTGTTCTCTTTCCCCAGTATTCTCTGAAATGTATTGGTTTAATATTTGCAGTGTTGCCTTTTGATAGGTAGGGTATGGTGCTTTGTGAGTCCTGGTAATGCTGTCAGGATACGGCGGGTTTGCTATGGGTTCTAAATGGGCAGCGTTTGTAGTAGTTCCTAATGTGCCTGGCGGTTGGCACTGGATTATAGTAATGTAGAAATCTTTTAGTCTTTCTTTATCCATACACTCATTAAGAGACATGTTTACTAAAAGTTAGTGTATGGTAACATTATGCAAATATTTATGCAAATAAGACCACTTATGCAAATGATGTGCTGGCACTTTGAGGAAATTCTTTGGTTTTGTGCGGCAGTTTGGGCACTCGGGCTCAAAAAGGTTAGCCATCACTGGCCTAGAGGATGTTGTGTGTGTTTTTAAATATGAAGACTGGATAACTCCTAAATTAATGCAAGGTTTAATCCCCAAAAGTTTAATTGTACTTTTGTACCTTCTGTTTTAAATGTAGTCTGGTATTGAAAATCTTTACAGAATGTATTGAAATTAGACATTTTCTCTCTCCCACTTTTTGAAAAAATTTAAAGGAAAACACGAGTACGGTTTACCTTTCTCAAAAAATGTCTGATTTAGATCTCTAACTTTTTTTTCATATTTTTGTTCTGTGCAAAGGCTTTTTGCACTAGATTCATGATACTGTTGAGACTACACTAGCAGCAAGTAATGCTTTTTTTCTGTAGATGGCTGAAATTGAGAGATGTAAAGTAGGACAGAGCAGGATAAACAGCAGGAGCTGAGAGCATTGATCACATGACTGTCTCTTTGGAGTATTTGATTGCTACAGAGACCTCTGAGAGACAAATTTAGCCCTTTACATCAGAAAGCTAACAGTTTCTCTTGTCTGTCTGTCTGGCTTTCTGAGCAGCTAGTGACATCAAAAGAGCCTCTCAAAAGCTGCTATTATGATGGCAGTGATTTTAAATGCCTAGCTGTGTGTGTGAATAAAATGTGCATAATCTTTAGTGTACTTTTTTTTTATTTTTAAGTTTTAAATAATCTTACGCAGTGTTACATTTTGGAAACATTTGATTAAAATGGGGTTTTTTTTTGTTTGCCCTTGTACATTTTGATTGGAGGTGGGAGGGGTCATGACCATCTTTATAGTTGCCATCTGGTATGTGACCCTTTGGCTCTGACTTATTGAGCTCTACCATACATCAGGACTCTTTGCAATGGCTGTACCCAGTTAAGATTTGTCTTATAGTGTGCAAGGAATGATCAAGCACTTTCTGATCTCTGTTTTTCTAAGTTCTTAAATTACCAGGGGCTGCTTTAGTTTAGCAACATAGGGTTGGGAGAAACAGTTTCTGGTCTTCGTATAGCAGAAATGTATCAGTATTCAGTTTAGACAAAAGATGGAAATTCATTTTAGATATTTTATTCAGATATCTCGTGCATATTCAATTTGTATTGTGTAATGTGTGTGTTTTGTATCAAGGGGCTAGGTAATTACATTGTTGGACAAGTGTTTTTAATGCAACTCTTGCCTTCTGTCACGGTTTGAAATAGCTATGCTGCGCGGTATATGTGGGTCACATAGAGAAACCAAATGGAAAAGAGAAATTGGGGTTTATGCTCCTTTCTACTTTTTGGGTTTAGTGAAGTATCTTTTTCAGCTATCATTTAAATTAAAGATCATAATACATGCCTGCATTCCACAATTTTCTATAGTTGGCAACATGTTTAAAAAAATTTGGATTACGAGCTTCCTAATTGTCCCTTCAGGCCAGTCCAGATTCACGTGGGTTGTCTGTCTACCAGCAGCTGAGAACTGAGCATGTCAGAGTTCTGACCATCCTACACAAGAGCTCCCCCTTCAACTTCTGACTCTACTCTGTTCTCAGCAGCAGGGTGAGGAGCTCTGCTTCATAGATGCCTAGAGAGCAGATTAGGAAAGCAGAAAATGTAATGCTAATACTTTTTATTTTTTTTTTCAGGGGGGGGGGGAATCTGGATGAGCAGTTAAGCACCCAAGGTGACAGAAATGGTATAGGTGCTGCTGGGGTCTCTCACTACAGGTGCTGTAATTGAGTGAGGGCAAGCAGGGCCTGCCCTGTAATCTGGTCCTTTAGGAGTGGTCAGATTTTGCCCAGGATAAAATACCTGGGAGCCCCAGATCACTTCCCCCCTCAGCTGGGTCCCCATGAACCTGTTGGTTACCCTTTATAGCAGGAATGGTATGCTTCATTGCTGACCAGATTCTGCTGTGAGCACTCAAGTAGCGGTCTTTACCACAGTATTGGTACTGTGGTTTTGGTCGGAGACGTGTCGGGGAGCTGATCCGTGAGAAGTGTTTTCTTCTTCTGGGGTTCACTGGATTTTCCCCGTGGTGTGGTTGTTCTCCAGGAACAAGCAGGAAGTCAGCCCTCACATATGGGTGACATCGGTGCCAACGGAGCCTGTGTGGAGCATTTCCTTAGCTTTCAAAGAAAGACTTTGAGACATGCTACCACACATGCGTGGTCCCCTTCCTGCCCAAGGGTGCCATCTTGCTTAGTCGTCTCTATTTTTCTGCAGAGCCCAACAGACGTCTGTCCTGTTTCCATGGAAAAATCCTTGATAAATCCTTAAATGTGTTTCCCTGATTGCATACCGGTTCATCTCCCCGCCTCAAGACAGTGCTGGTTCCGACGCTGCTCTCTGCTCTTTCCTCTTGATCGAGGCTTGTCTCGACTGGCTTTTGTGCCTTTTTTTGCCTTCGGGGTCATCGACCTCCAGCCAGGTGTCTCCCACCATGTCTCCCAGTGGGTTCAAAAAATGTGACCAATGCAGTCAAACCATGCCAGTAACCGACACCCATGACTACTGTCTTCGCTGCCTGAGACCATGACACCACCTCCTGTGACCTGTGCCCTGTGCCAGGCCAACCCAGCCATGTTCTGTTACTTGGTCCCCAAGTCCTCCGGAGGCCCCCGGCCCCTCAGGGTGGGCTGCAAAGCAAGAAGCCACAGGGTCTCTGATTCGTCGTCACCCCTCGATTCAGAGTGGGAGACTGACAAGGCCTCCCCAAAAACTAGTCTGCATAGAAAGATCCCTTTGGAGCCCTCTCCCCAAGCGCCATTCTCCCCCAGAGGACATGGCCTTCCACAACTTTGTCAGGGATGTGGCCTGAGCCCTCTTAGTGCAAACCGAGGTGGAGGAAGACCCACGCACCGAAGCACTGGAAATTCTCTAGTATGAGTCCCCCCCACCCATGGAGACTCTCATGGTGCCGGTGCAGTTGATCCTCGAGTGGCTGCTACTCAGGATGTGGGAGACCCCAGTGTCTGTGCAGGAGTCAGCCTATGCCTCAGTGCCATGTACCGTATCTGGAAAGGGCCTGGGTTCCAGAAACCCCAACTTCCACACAACTCCATGGTTGTCGAGTCAACCATGCAAAAACTGAAGAGTCAGAAGACCACCTCTTCCATCCCCCCTGGTAGGGAGGCTAGCACCCTTGACTCCCTCGGGTGGAAGTGCTACCAGGGCTCGTTGCTGGGGTGTCGGATACAGGCCTATGAATTGTACATAGGCATGTACCTCAAAGCCCTGACCCAGGAGTTGTCAGCATGGCTCGCCGGAAAACCCCCTCATATGGTTCCAATCCATGACCTTCGGGATCAAGGACTTCTCAAAGTTCCTTTCCTGGGAGACCTATGATGGCTTTGAGTCAGTGGCTCGATTAGCAGTGGCAGGCATCGAGGCTCAGCGCCAGGCCTAGCTGTAGACCTCGGACTTCGAGTAATGGGTCCAGGAAAAGCTGCTTGACATCCCCTGCATCGGGAAGAACCTGTTCGGCAAACCCATGGCCAACAAGGCAGCCAAGATAGAGGCCGACGTGGTGACTCGGCAGAGGCTTTCTAAGAAGACTTCGTCCCTTCCCCAAGAGAAACCCTCGGGGGGGGGGGGGGGGGAGACTCCTGTTCCTGAAGAAAAAAAAAAAGGGGCCCTTTCATCAGTCACCACTACCAGCCCTTCTCGGGCCAGTAATAGGGATCTCGCCCCAAAAGCCAGGGCCATGGAGCCCGAAAGCCAAAGGCACAGAAACCTCAGTCCCTGCCCAGCCTGGGAGGAGCTTTTGACTCCCGGGGCAGGGCCTCTCTTCCCCTGGGAGATCTTCACCAGCCCACAAGGGGCTGCCTGTCATTCTTTGCCCACAGGTGGGCCGGGGTCACCTCAAACCAGTGGGTACTGCAGGTGGTAAAGGAAGGGTATCTCCTCCACCTACAACAGGTATCACCCAGGTTTTTTCCAGGAGAGCCGGTGCAACCTCTCCTTCACCAGAGTCTCCTGTTCTCAGAGCTCACAGGTCTACTCGGGGACAACACAGAGTCTGTACACAAACACCTATGGGGAAAGGGCTTTGACTCCAGATATTTCCTGGTCCCAAAGAGAACTGGGAGCATCAGACCCATATTAGACCTGAGAAATTTAAACAAGTTTCTATTGAGGAAGTTCAAGATGCTCTCCTTTGGAACACTACTGTCTTACCTCTACCAGGGAGATTGGCTATGCTCCTTGGACGTAAAGGATGCATACAGACACATCCTGTTCCACCCCTCTCACAGTCAGTTTGTAGTGGGAGGAGGGTGCTACCTTTTGGCCTGACCGCCTCACGAAGGGTCTTTACCAAGTGCCTGGTGGTCGTCGCTGCCTACCTGCGTCTACAAGAGGCTTTCGTCTTCCCCTACCATGGACAACTGGCTCATCAGAGATGGCATGGCTTCAGAAACCAGCCAAGTTGCATATTGGGGAATCCTTCTGCAGCACCTGGGATTTGGGGTAGTTGATGACAAATCCCATCTCTCCCCAGCTCAAAGTCTGGAGTTTCATAGGGGCCCAGTTGGACATATTGCAGGCCAAAGAAAGGGCAGAACACCTCAGGCAACTAGCAAAAGAGTTGCAGCGCCGTCAGTCAGTGCCAGCTCGCCGCCGCCTCTGCCTACTGGGCTACATGGCCTTGACGGTCCACATCACGCCCTCAGCTAGCTTACACATGCGGACAGTCCAGTGGTGCCTCCGCTTGCAGTGGACTCAGGCCACGGACAGGCTACGGGACAGGGTCAAGGTTACCCACCTGTTGGCGGAGTCCCGCAGTTGGTGGCAAAACCTGTGCCACTTCCAAGCAGGAATGCCTTCCAGACATCCACGCTGCAGAGGACCCTGACCACGGATCCTCCCTCCTGGGTTGGGGGACACATTGTGGAGGCCACCGGACACAAGTGGAGTGGAGGAGTAGCCTAGTGGTTGGGGCAAGGTACTTCAGGCCGGAAGGTCGGGGATTCAAATCCCACTAGAGGACAGCAACCTTGGGCCGGAAGGACTGGGGTTTCTAGTCCCACAGGTGCTCCTTGTGGTCTTGGGCAAGCCACTTAACCCTTTATAGCTCATGTTCCCTGTAAAATAGTTATCTCCAAGTTATAATGCCCTGTTCAGTGTAATTTCAGTTTGTTCAATGTAAACCGCACTGATGCAGAATAGCGCGGTATATAAGAGAATGTAAATAAATAAAAATAAATAAATAAGGGAAGCTGGTCTCAGGAGGAGTCCATCTTTCAGATCAATCTCCTGGAGCTCAGGGCAATATTCTTGGCCCAAGATTGTTCTGCCACAGACTGCGACACTGGCCTGTTCTGATCCAAACTGACAAGCAGGTTGCCATATTCTGTATCAACAAGCAGGGGGGCACAGGTTTTGTACGCCCTCTGCCAGGAGGCAGTGGCCCTCCTCTCCTTCACAGCTTGCAACATGCTGCGAGTGGTGTACCTCCCAGGCCAGGACAGCTGCTTAGCGGACAGACTAATCAGAGTCCTTTGCCCACACGAGTGGCACTTAAACCCTAGGATAGTACAACAACTCTTCACCTCTAGGGCAGTCCTGTGATGGACCTATTCGCCTCTCTGGATAACACGCAACTTCCTCACTTCTGCTCCCATCAGCTGCACCCAGAGAGAGTGGCGGCTGATGCCTTCCTGATCTCATGGTCCGAGGGCCTGCTCTGTGCATTTCCACAGACACTCCCCCCCCCCCCCTCCCCGTTCGCCAGGAACCTCTTCAAGGTCCAAAGTGAAAGGGTATCAGTTATACTGATTGCCCTCAGGAGCCCAGGCAACCCTGGTTCCCCCCTACTGCTCATGTTGGTGGCACCTCCGGTCCCCCTGGGCCAAGCCCCAGACCTCTTGTCCTAGGAAGAAGGCTCTCTCCTGCATCCCAACCTGAGGTCGTGAACACTAACAGCGTGGCTGCTGAAAATATAGCCCTGGCCTCTTTCATTCTCTCAGTAGAAGTCAAGGAGGTCCTTCTGGTCTTTCAGAAATCCTCCACCAGATGAGCTTACGCCTTTAAGTGGAGAAGGAGACTTCCGGTGGCATGGTGAGCTGAGAGGACGCGTTCTTCTTGGCTCCGGAGCCTGCTCCTCCCCCCCCGACGACACTATTAAGCTTTACCTGCTCACTCTTCGCTGCAAAGTGGGGGACTAATCGAGTGGGTGATTGCGGCTCCATTCCTAAATTTAAACCTCAAGGGAGAGTGTCGTATGGCCACGAGAATCCCCCGCCGAGACCGAACACGCGGCGGAGAGGCTAAAATGGCGGACGGCACACAGGAGACCCCAGGGCCACTGGAGGCCTCGACGATGGTGGCAGAGGTATCCAAAGCGGTGGTGGTGGCCCTGGAAGATCGGCTAGGGGGTCTGTCCACGCAGATGCAGGAGGTGGTCCAGGCGGTCTCGGAGTTTACTCGGTGGGTCGAACATGCAGAGAACCTCATAGGCTCCTTGGAGGACATGCGAATACAAGATGTGGCCCGGATCAAGAGTTTGGAGGAAGCCTTAATGAAACTCCAGGACAAACTGGAAGACCTAGAAAATCGCAGTAGGCGGAATAATCTGCGGTTCATAGGCATCGAGGAATCCGTGCCCGAAAAAGATCTACGGCGGCACTTGGAGCAGTGGTTGCCTGCTAACCTACCTCTGACTGCTGATGTGGGGGAGATAGTGGTAGAAAGGGCGCACCGGCTGGGGCCCTATCGGTCCGGCGAGCGCAGACCGAGGGCGGTGATCGCCCGCTTCCTTAATGCAGCACAAAAGGATGGAGTACTGAGGGCCTCGCGGCAATTGCGACGCTCTGGAGCCTCCGCCTGCAAGGTTCTAATCTTCCAGGACTATTCGGCGGGTGTATCCCTGAAGCGCAAGGCCTTTCAGGACATTTGCAGTAAATTAATTGAGCGGGGCATCCGCTTCACCCTGGCATACCCTGCGCTTTTAAGGGTACACAGTGATGGGGGGAGTCGAGTTTTCTCTTCCCCTGAAGAAGCGAGGGACTACTGTAATGGCCTTGGCTAAGGAAAGACCTGTGGTGGAGTGGTTTGCTACGCTGGGCTGTCCCAGGTGTCCCGGTGCCGCGTTGAGTTACCGGAGGCCTTGGCGCTTTTGTTTTTTCTTCTCCTTTGGTGTAGAGAGTGCCAGGCCTGGACTTTGAAGTTTGGGCCCGTCAGGACGTCTCCTAACAAGACAATATTACTGCCATTGAGACCTTTGAGGATGTCTGGTGACCCCCCAGGCGCTCTAGGAGCGAGTAGGTCATATCATCCAGTTACGAACATTGTTACTGTTGTAGTTGTTTACCGCATGATTCTGGCAATTTATTTATCTTTTCATTATAAAAATTTATTCTATTTCATTTTATCCTTGTATGCCAATTTTTACGCTAGGCCATTGGTTTAGCCAGTACAGGTGATTGAACTGCCCCTCCCTTCAAGTGAAACAAGTGTAACAAGTGCATTGGGGCTTGTTTAGTGGGCTGAGGGCGGTAGTATGTGGGCCCTTCGCCTTTAGGCTTCAGGGGGGGACAGAATCCCTTATTTTTCACTGTGGATTCCTTTTTTTCCTCTGCTGCCCTCGATAAGGTATAGTAGGTTACGTATGTTAAGTTTTGATAGACAGTGCATAAGGGGAATCCTGTGCGTATTGTTACCAAACGCCAGATGTCTTGGTACTCAAGTCAGACCTCAGGAAGGTGTTCTTTCTTTCTTATTTTTCCTCTTTTGCTTCTCTCTGCCCTTGGGTACCTGGGTCATCTCGGTGGTGGAGCTCGCTGCTGGGCTTGTTGGGTCTACTTAATCCCCTGCTATGCCTACGCGACGGGGAATGCCCCGGCGGGGGGGGGGGGGGGGGGCGCATGGTGTTCTCTGGGCCCTTTCAGCACTCCCCAGTTCTGTGCTTTTTGTCATCTTGTTTGGGGCTGGTGGGCCTGAGTTCAGGATTGAGTGGCATATGGGGAGGGTGAATGTTGGAGGATGTGATTAGGTGTCAGAGGTGTCAACCCCAGTATTAACGATCCTCTCACGACCTTCTTCTACGCCTTTTACGGAGCATGGGGTACTCTCACTTTCCCTCACTTAGGTTTTGGTTCCCCTCCATTCCGCTTGATCTGGTGGCATCCCTACTCCTCGGTGGGAGAAACTTTGGGTGGAATCACCTCAGGCTATTAAGGGGTACCGAGGAAGAGTGGCCAGGGATGGAGGGGGGTAATTGGGTGGTAGTCTGCTGGGATTTGGTGTGGGAAGGTGGGACCTTTTCAATATATCCAGCTTGGAGAGTTGGGGGGAAGGTCTGTTTGGAGTGACTGTGGAGTAGTAGAAGGGGGGGGGGGAGCAGGGGGGCCTACATGCCCAGGAAGCTTAGGTGGGGCCAGCAGTAGCTGGCAAGGGGTTGGTGGATGGTATGAGGGGGGTGGGTGGGGGGGGGGGTTGTGTCTGCTGGTAAAGGGAAGGGGAGGGTGGGGGGGAGGGGGAAATTAGGCAATTTGCTTGTGGTGGAAGTGTGTTTGAGAGTGTGAGTGGGACTGTCTTGACGAAGTTGGATGTTTGGCTATTTTGGGTTTTTCCGATTTGGAGGATATGGAGGGGGGCTCTTGGCTGGGGGGGCCGCCGTTCACTCGAGGGATGGGGTCTTGTCTTTTGGTGTTGCGGTCTCTTAATGTGCCATGGATAAGGGTACTCGAGTAGTCTCCTGGAACGTATGCGGATTGGGCTCTCCGGTGAAGCGTTATAAAGTCTTGCAGTACTTGAAGCGTCAGCGTGCGGATGTGATCATGCTGCAGGAGACTCACCAGTCGGCGGCGGAACATATGAAGTTGGGCTCAGGCCCCATAGCTCACGTTTACGGGGCTCCCGCGGTGGGGAGGAAGCGAGGAGTGGCCATCCTCATCGCCAAATCTGTTAATTGGGTCGAAGAAAAGGTTGTTTCTGATGTAGAGGGGCAGGTATGTGGGTGTATGGGGGAGACTTGCTGGGAGGAAAGTGGTGGTGTGTTCGGTCTACGGACCCAATGTGTATGAGGCTCGCTTTTTTCAGAATATCTCTGTTGCTCGCGGATGCTGGTGGGTATCAGGTTATATTAGGCGGCGACTTCATTGAAGTCTTGGACGTGGGTCTTGACCGTTCCGGCTTGCTGGGGAGTGGGAGTCGCCGGGCACGCCAACGTTTGTGGGGGCTGTGTGAAGCTTACAACTTACTAGACATTTGGAGGGTGATGCATCCTGGAGACCGGGATTATACACACTTGTCCCGAGCTCATGGGACCTGGTCCCGCATAGATTTCTTCTTGATCACGGACTCGTTATTCAGCTGGGTCTCGAAGGCGGACATTGGGTCTCTCGTTATATCTGATCATGTGATGGTAGTCTTGGAGCTGAGGGGGAGCAGTCCATCCTTGAGTAGAATGTGGCGATACCCCCTGGAGTTATGTGGGGATGTACACTTTGAAACGTTTTTGCGGGTGAGATGGAAGGAGTATGAGACTTTGAATGCGACACCGGGCATATCCCCAGCTCTTTTTTTGGGAGGCTGGTAAGGCTGTGCTTCGTGGGGATATAATCAGCTATCAGTCAGAGGCGTAAGCGGCTGAACCAGCGGATACTCTTGCTTGAACGGGACTTGGGTAAAGCGAGAAGGGTGGTGGCGGGCTCAAAAACTGCAGTAAATCAGCGCAGGCTTCGGGAGGTGCAGGCTGAATTGGAGATGCTTCTTCATCAGCGGACCCAAAAATCGATGTTGTACTACCGGTACAAGCTTTATCAGTTCAGGAATAAAGCCGGTAAGTTGATGTCCTCCCTACTGAGGCCCGCTGGGGGCTCCCGGCAGATTGGGGCTATTCGGCAGGCGGATGGGGCCATCACACGGGATTCCGCAGCTATCGAACAGGTATTTGCTGACCTTTTTCGGCGACTTTATGCTAGTGATGGAGATAAGGAACCAGAGGGGTGTCTCTTTCTTGAGGGGTGCGGGCTCCCACGACTTAGAGCGGAGCATCTGGCATCCCTCAATCAACCCCTTACGGGACGGGAGGTTCAGGCTGCTATAGGGAAATTAAAGAATGGGAGGGCTCTGGGCGTAGACGGGTACCGTAGCGAGTTCTATAAAGCCTTGGGTGACGCCATTGTGATCCCCCTAGTGGGGTATTTTGAGGATCTGATACAGCGGGGAAGGTTCCTGTTCGAGGCTAACAAAGCTTTGATCACTATCTTGCCTAAGCCAGGGAGGGACCCACTTCTGCCGAGCTCTTATCGTCCCATCTCCTTGCTCAATGTTGACATTAAACTTTTAGCTAAAATAATGGCGGATTGGCTTGCGAATTACCTACCATTTTTGATCCATTGGGACCAGGTGGGCTTTGTACGTGGGCGCCAGGTCGCATACAGTCTGCAGCGGATTTTGTGTCTCGGAGCGGGGCGACTGGCAGGGGACCCCTCCTTACTTGTCAGTTTTGACGCCGAGAAGGCCTTTGACCGGGTCAATTGGGGCTTTATGTATCAGGTCTTGGAGGCGATGGGGTTTGCTGGGTTCTTTGTGGACGTGATCAGACTGCTCTATGCTAACCCAATAGGGGCCATTATGGTCAACGGGACTATGTCTGCCGATTTCGATATTCAAAAGGGGACTCGACAAGGCTGCCCGCTGTCCCCTCTCTTATTTGTATTATCGCTTGAGCCCCTTCTGCTTCGTATTCGGACTTCTTCCCAATTTCGTGGTATTCGGATGGGACAGGAGGAGTTTCGCGTCGCTGCTTTCGCGGATGATTTGTTAGTCCATTTGGGGGACCCCTCTGCCGGACTGCCTTGTCTGTTGCAGCTTATTCGGGAATATGGAGAACCCTCGGGATTTCGTCTCAATCTTGATAAGTCGGAAGCGATGTTCTTAGCTCCCGAGGGGCAGCTGGGTTGGCAGGGTCCCTTTCCTTTGAAGTGGGCGACGGGACACTTTAAGTATTTGGGCATTTATTTGCCGGCGCGGCTGGGAGAGACCTATCATCTTAACGTCTCCAAAATGTTAGGGGAGGTGTCTGCATGTGTAGATAAATGGCGAGACTTGCCGTTGTCTCTGGGGGTCCGAGTAGCCCTGTGTAAGATGGCGATCTTTCCCAAAATATTATACCCGCTTCAGATTCTCCCGTTGCTTTTGAGGCGTTCGGATCTCCGGCAACTGGAGCGATTGTTTAATCGGCTTCTTTGGCAGGGTCGAAGGCCTCGGGTGCGTTTGGCGATACTTCGGCAACCTTGGGGTCTGGGTGATATGGGCTTCCCGGACATAAGGAGGTACAATGTGGCGTGTCTGCTGAGATATGTCCGAGATTGGCTGTGGGATTTGGCAGATTGTTCCCCGAGGGTGATGCTCGAGGCCGTGCTGGCACCCTTTCACCTGCGCTACTTGTTACATGCCAGGACGATTCGGGGAGTACCGGGGGACATTCGGGAATTCCTCTTAAAGCCCATTCGGAAGGCATGGCGGTCTTTTTGCGCTGGGTGCCGGATTTCGGCCTATCATACGCCTTATCTTCCTATCAAGGGTAACGCGGATTTTGTACCGGGTATGGGACGGTCTTACTTCCAGTCCTGGGAGACTCTCGGGGTGGTGAATCTGGAGCATGTGCTGACCTCTGAAGGGGTTATGGTGCCATTCACCGAGCTGCGTCGCCAATATCCGTTGGGGGATCGGGATATCTTTCAGTATACAAAGCTTCGGAGCTATCTTCGCACGGTTCCTGTGGACGCGATGCGGGGGAGGTTTGCTCGGAGATTGAATTGGCATTACTGGGGGGCGACACGGGGACTCGGGTGTCCGGGCTCCACAAAATGTTATGGGATGGAGCGTCGCCCCTCGATGTAGACACCTTGGCGACGGCCTGGTCTGCAGGTTTAGGAGAGGAGGTCGGTGTAGAGCAGCTCCTGGGAGGGCTGGCCGCTATCCCGACATTAAGTGTGCAGGTACTTCATCGGGATACCCAGTATCGGATCACGCGTCGCCTATACTTTGCCCCTTTGAGGGCCTGGAGGGCAGGGGTGGGTAAGAGTCATTGCTGTCCTAGATGTGGAGAAGCTCGGGCGACACTGGGTCATATGTTTTGGTGCTGTCCCAAGGCTCAGGTTTTCTGGGGACGGGTGTCGGGTCACCTACTTCGGTGCTTGCCACAGTTGGAGCCCCTTAATGCGCGGAATATTGTACTGGATTTATGGGAGGATACTTGGGGGGGTGTGATGGGGTCATTGGGATTGCGCTGGTTGCGTTTGGTGCTGATGACTGCACGAATGATGGTGTTGCAGCAGTGGTTGGATGTGCGGGGACCCATTTATGGGGTTTGGAGAGTCCGACTTCATAACGTTTTGCTTATGGAACGGCTGTACGCTGCTGGGGCAGGGCAAAGATGCGCCTGCTTTCTGAAGATGTGGGGACCCCATGTGCAATTATTACTTGCGGGGGCTCGCCATCGCATTCTGGGGGAACCCTGAATCACTGGGGTTGGTTAAGGAGATGGTTCGTGGGGGGTGTTTTTCTGCCTTTGTTTTGCTTGGTCCTACTTGACAAGAGGATTGGTCTTGAACTTGGCTGCAATTTATTGTTTATGTTCCTGGGGGGGGGGGGGAAGGGGGGGTTCAGGGGGGGAGGTAAGGGAAGTCGCTAAGGTAGGTGTAACTCCGCCTGGCAGACTCACTACGGGGTGGGCGGGCTCAGGAGAAGACTCAACCCTGGGCCTGCCTGTGCTAGTGTCTTTGGATGGTTTGCAGGGCGTGTGGGTTGGGCTGAATCCATGCTGGCCTTGGTGATGGGGGGGCTTAGAGGGGGGGGGGGGGAGGAAGGGTGGCTTTGGGATAGGTGGGCTTTAAAGGATGTTATGCTTTGGTAGCACATCCAAAAGTACTCCCGGCTTAGCAAAACCATGTGTCTTCTATAACTTTCTTTCTCTTCTTCTTTTCTCTGTGGGGTTTTCCTGTTTGTTGGGAAATGCCTTCTGTTGTGGGGAGTATGGTACGACTGTTTGATGGTTTGCTTTTGCTTGTATGCTCTTATGTTTATGAAACTAAGTTGTATCTTTGTGTTTCTGTTTGAATAAAAAGATTTAAACATAAGTGGAGAAGGTTTTCAGTCTGGTGTGCCAAAGGGGAGGAGAATCCTTTCTCCTGTCTGGTTCAGCTGGTACTGCAGTACCTACTGCACCTGTCGCACACTCGGCTGAAATCTAACTCCGTGAGGGTACATCTGAGCCCCATAGCTGCTCACCACCACCCTAATGAGAGAAAAACCCTTTCTCCGGGAACAAGCAGGAAGTCAGTCCTCACATATGGGTGACCTCGACGCCGACGGAACCCGTGCGGAGCAAATCCCCAGCTTTCAAAGAAAGCCTTTGGGAGTTGCTACCACACATGCATGGTCTCCTTCCCGCCCAAGGATGCCATCTTGCTCAGTCTCCTTTTCTGTGCGGAGCCCATCAGACGATTGTCCCTGAAAAAGTTAATTTTTCTGTGCCTTTTGGCGACCGGTCAACACCGATATCCTTCCTGCCTCCGGCTTCGGTATCGGGTCGGTCCTGTTTTTCTTAGTTTTTTAACTTGCGCATCTTCACGCCCTTTTTTCCACTTTTCCTCACTGGCTGGTAAAGTCTTCGATCTAGCCGGGGTACTTTTTCTCCCAATGGCCACCAGCGGGTTTAAAAAATGCAATCAGTGCTGGAAAATAATGTCCCTCACCGATATACGCCTGCTGTCTCCGGTGCCTTGGTCCGGACCATGACCCGGCGGTCTGTCCTCTATGCAAGAAAATGTTGTTCAAGGCCTTGCAGAGCCGCCAGCAGCAGCACAAGATTTTTCCGGAATCCCCCATGCCTCCGAGCCAGGACCTCATCTGAGGCCTCGATGTCTTGGGGGGATCGCTCCGAGCCCGAGCATTGTCGTGGCTCCTCAGAAAGGGGGTCTCCCTCGCGGGAGCACAAGAGGAAGAAGTCATCCTCGAAGGCAGCATCTCTGGATGGCTCAAAATGACCAGGTTCCTTGCGGGACTGATCGTGGAGCCCCGTGCATTGGCCGGGATCATCGTAAAAGGAGCGTCCGGCCAAAGTCCCTTGACAAGAACCGGACCAGCCGAGGCAAGTACCGACTCTTCTGGTCATGGACTCTCTTCCCCCCCCCCCCCCCCAGGGGAACCAGCATGGGGTCTGACCGTGTCGGCCTCCGAGCTGGTAGCTGCGGAGCCTCCAGAACTTGTGTCCAGGATGGTGGCTTTGGAGCGCAGTTTTACTGCCTTCATCGAGCAGCAGCGAGTGCTGATGTCCGGCATGTCCGGCTCCTTCGCCCTGACCACCGGGCCCTCGACATCTAAGTTAACCCTGGAGGCCGAGCTGATCCTCGAGACCTTTCGGACATGAGTCGATCCTTGGCCGAGGTCACTCTCGGCCTCCCATTTGGGACCGAGGTCGCTGCCGCTGAGTCGATTGGCATTGGGGCGGATGGTGCCCAAGTCCTCCTTGGAGACCTCAGCCTGGGAGACGGAGGACGAAGAGTCCCCGGATACCCGGAGGCATCGGGACGTTCCCTCAGATTCTCCCGTGTCTGAACCTTGGAGAAGGTCCCCACTGGAGGATATGGGTTTCCTGGACTTCATGCGGGAAAAGTCCAAGGCGTTGGCTTTCCCCATGGAGTCTGAGGAGGAGCCTCGAGGTTCCTTCTTAGGAGACCCTCACGATATCCGTTCCTCCGATCCTGGAATGACTCATGTGGGAGACAACAGCATCGATGCCGGTGCTAAGCAAATGGCTGGACTCGGTGTATCGAGTCCATCGGAGCCCGAGATTCCAGAAGTCACAGCTGCAGCACAATTCCATGGTTGTGGAATTGGCCATGCGTCAGCTTAAGAGCCAGAAGATTCATTCCTCGGTGCCCTCCCGGTAGGGAGGCCCGCAACCTGGATGTTCTTGGCAGAAAGTGTTTCCAGGGCATGATGCCGAATTGTCAAATCCAGGCGTACAAGTTGTACATGGGCACGTACCTGAGGGACCTGGCAAAGGAACTCGCCGGTTCTCGGCTGGTCTCTCTGAGGAACCTTTGCAGTGCTTCAAGGGCCTGTCCAAAGCTGTCCGTGAATGCTCCAAGTTTGTCTCGGGCAGTCTATAACTGGTTGCGGGCATCGGTGCATGCCGCCAAGCTTGGTTGCAGTCTGACCTCAAGCAGTGGGTTCAGGACAAGTTGGTCAATGTCCCATGCCAAGGGGAGAACCTCTTCGGGAAACCCATGACCTACAAGGCCACAGAGCTGGAGACAGAGTTCATGGCGAGGACACGGCTCTCTAAGAAGATCTCTGCCCCAACTCGTAAGAGGGGCTCGGGTAAAAAGCCCTTTTACCCGAGAAAGGGAACTGCTTACCAAAACTACCCCCCTTACCAGGCCTCCCCGGCTCCCCCACAGGGGCAGCAGGCCAAGGGACAGGGGCATGAACCACGTAAGCAGAAAGCCCCAGGCTCCGGCCCAGCATGGTGGGGGTTTTTGACTCCCCATCAGCATGGCCCCTCTCCCAGCAGGGATGGGGCAGCCCAAAGGGGGTCGGCTAGTCTTATATGCCCACAGGTGGCAGGCCATCACCACCGATTCCTCGGCATTGCAAGTGGTCAGGGAGGGATACCTTCTCCATCTAGCCCAAGTACCTCCATATTACTTCCCAGGAGAGCCTCCAAGGTCTCCCCTTCACCAGGACCTTCTGATGAAGGAGTTGGCAGGTCTTCTCGAGGACCGTGCGGTGCAACTGGTGCCCCCCCACCTCAAGGGTAAGGGGTTCTACTCCAGGTATTTCCTCGTCCCATCCTCAACCTGTGCAACCTGAACAAATTCCTGGTGAGGGAGAAGTTCAAGATGCTCTTCCTTGGAATATTGCTGCCTTACCTCCTCCAGGTAGACTGGCTATGCTCCTTAGACCTAAAGGATGCCTAAACACACATCCTCATCCACCCAAGCCACATGCAGTACCTGTGCTTTGTGGTGGGGGACAACCACTACCAGTACAGAGTGCTTCCCTTTGGCCTTGCTTCGGCCCCCAGGATGTTCACAATGTGCCTGGCAGTGGTTGCTGCCTTCCTCAGGCTTCAAGGGCTCTTAGTCTTTCCCCTGTTGCGACGACTGGCTCATCAGGGGCACATTGGCCATAGAGGTGCAGCAGGCCACAGCCCACGCCAGGGTTTGTAATCAACTACTTCAAGTCTAGTCTGCCCGTCTCAAGAGCTAGACTTCATTGGGGCAAGGCTCAATACCCTGCAGTCGAAGGCCTTCCTGCCTGCAGACAGAGCAGACAGGCTTATAGCCCTCACAGGGAAAGTGCACCGCAGCTCCTCAGTGTCAGCGAGACAGCTGCTGTGCCTCCTTGGGCATATGGCTTCCACAGTCCATGTCACTCCAGATGCCCGCCTCCACATGCGAACTGCGCAGTGGTGCCTCAGACCAGTGGTCCCAGGCCACTGGACACCTCCAGGACAGGATCAAGGTGACCAGGCATCTGGTACAGTCCCTGATTTGGTGGCTCTCACCCCAGCTCTTGAGGGCAGGTATGCCTTTTCAGGCCCTTCCCCATTCCAGGGTCCTAACCACAGATGCCTCCTTACTGGGCTGGGGGGCCCATTGCCAAGGGTTCCGCACACAGGGAGTGTGGTCCCTGGAGGAGAGCACCCAACAGATCAACTTGTTGGAGCTCCGGGCCATCTGCCCTGCCCTGAGGGTTTTCAGGCAGGATCTGGTTCACAGGTCAGTCCTGGTCAATGGACAACCAAGTGGCTATGTTCTTCGTGAAGAAACGGGGGCACGGGATCATGCACCCTCTGTCAGGAGGCCCTGGACCTGTGCTCTTTTGCAACCCTGGACGGTATTGCTTCTCACCAATAGAACAACAGATGAATACAGATAAGCACAGCTCTTTTTTATTAGTTTAATTATACGGCCTTGGAAGACATTAAGAGACTCTGAATATCATATTGAAGAGTGCGAAGCTAATATAAAGTTTGAGCACATTTGGTCTGTGAACATTTTGAAAAAAAAAATGTTTAAGTTAATAGAGGAAAAGAAAACAGAAAATAATTATAAAAAATAACAATACTAAAATAAAAAATATATATAAAAAAATAGTTAAAGTCTTCTTAATGCAACAGTATTATGGGTCGTTGATGTGAAAGAAGGCAAGTTCAATTCAGCAAGTCTGGTTGATTGAAAGCCTCATGTAATGCTGAGACCTAGTTGCATTTAGAAAAATTTAGAAAAGTTTAGCCTTTTAGTGCAGAGTGATAAATCATATTGAACTCAAGGTAAAATATTGAGCCGATAAATTAATTTATTGTCCATGGTTCGGTCCTTGGCAACTTAGCTAGGGAGTCCCATATGTGAGGACTGAATTTATGCTTGTTCCTGGAGAAAGCGCAGTTACTCACCTGTAACAGGTGTTCTCCAGGGATAGCAGAAATCATTCCTCACAACTCTCCCTCCTCCCCTTGGAGTTGCTTCCCTACCTTGTTTTAGTTTTTTACTGCTATCCTAGCTATCTCATCTGACTGAGCAAGATGGCACCCTTGGGTGGGAAAGGGACCACGCATGGTAGCATGTCCCAAAGGCTTTCTTTGAAAGCTGGGGAAATGCTCCCTGCGGGCTCCGTTGGTGCCAACATCACCCATATGTGAGTATTGAGTCCTACTGTCACTGGAGAACACCTGTTACAGGTGAGTAACTGTTTTCTGTCTCCCTGCTCTCCTTTTTGAAGAGGGGGTCATGTATGCTGCTGACATTTGGGGCGTGTGTTGTCTGTGCAGGCAGCCATAGGGTTTCTTTGATGGGTGTGTGCTGTTATTGCTTGCAGCAGGACAGATCCCTTCTGTTGAAGTTGACTGCCGGGAATATATATGCAGCCGCGGTGCTCCCCCTCCAAGGTTTCTCCAGGGCTGGCGGTTCTCTCCAAAACTGCAGCCATTTTGGTGCCAGCAGCCATTTACCCAGATGGTTCAGGGAAGTACAGCAAGAACAATGGTAAGTCAGAGGCTCGGTCAGCACGTTCCCGATGAGGCACTTCCAGTTCACAGCACTACCATTCGGCCTTGCTACTGCACCTCGCCACCTTCACCAAGGTCATGGTGGTGATGGCCACAGTGCTTCGGAAATGAGGGCTCATAGTTCACCCTTATCTTGACGATTGACTCATCCGGGCAAAGGCTGAGGCAGTATCAGCTATACAGTGGGTAGTCGAGTTTCTCCAGTCTAGACTGCATAGTCAATCTAGCCAAGAGCCAGCTCCATCCGGTCCAGTGCCTGGTCTTATCTGGGGGCTCAGTTCGACACACAAGTGGGTTTGGTTGCCTTGCCCAAGGACAGGGTATGGAAGCTTCAAACGCAGGTGCGGCGTGTTTTGCAGATGAAGGCACCGGAGGTGTGGTGGTACCTGCAGTTGCTGGGTTCCATGGTGATTGTGCTAGATCTGGTGCCCTGGGTTCAAGCTCACATGAGACTGTTGCAGCACACGCTGCTGTCCAGGTGGTCCCCACAGACCCAGCTGTTTTCTTGGCGACTGAAGTGTCTGGAGGAAGTCGGGAACAGCCTATAGTGGTGGCTTTAAGCTGCCCACTTCACGGAGGGCATGCCACTGGAGCAGCTGCAGTGGCTACTGGTGATGGATGCCAGCCTTTCAGGCTGGGGGAGCGCATTGCCAGGCACAGGTTGATCAGGGATGTTGGTTACCGGAGCAGACCTTGTGGTCTATCAACTGCCTGAAGATGAGTGTTTTTACTGGCCTTGCAGGCCTTCCGACACTTGATAGCCCAGAAGATGGTTCGTGTGTGTTCAGACAACACAACTACGGTGGCATAAACAGGCAAAGGAGCATGAGCAGTGCTTCGCTGTTGGAAGAGTCTGGGTTTACTGTTGTGGGCGGAAGAGAACCAGTTAGCCCTGTTGGCAAGCTCAATGTTCAGATGATTTTTCTCAGTTGACACCAGTTAGATCCTGCCAAATGGGAACTGAATGCAGCAGTGTTTCATATGATCACCTTGAGATTGGGGGGAGGGGGCGGGGTACTAGTAATGAACCTCATGGCCACTCAGGACAGTGCCAAGGTGAGTCGGTTCTACAGTGGGCAGAGAGCGTATGTCAGAAGGTCTTGATGCGCTAGCGCAGGTGTGGCTATCCGAAGGACTGCTGTATGCGTTACCTCCATGGCCGCTGATTGGACTTCTGCTGCAAAGCATAGAGGTTCATGACGGTAGGGTGATTCTCATAGGGCCAGATTGGTCGTGAAGGCCATGGTACGTGGATGTCATGCGCCTACTGACAGCACAGCCCTGGAGACTTCTGGATAGAGTCAACCTCCTGTCCCAAGGCCTGATATTGATTCCTCAGGTAGATCGATTCTTTCTTATGGCATGGCTCTTGAAAGGGCACAGTTGCACTGTCGGTTATGCCTAGTTTGTGATTGCGAAGATGCTAAAATCCCAAAAACATTCTACCTCTGTAGCCTCCATGAGACATTTTAGCGAGTGTTTTGAAGGATGGAGTGCTGAGCAAAATATTCGTCTTGTTTGCGCTCTCCCCGATATTTTGCTGTTTCTTCAGCGGGGCCTAGAGAAAGGGTTGGCTCTAAATTCCCTGAGGGTGCGGCTTTTTCCTGTGTTAGAGGACAAGTGCAGAGACTCTTCCTTAGCAACTCACCCGGACATGGTCCATTTTTCTGCGGGCAGTGAAACTGGCCTCACCGCCCTTGAGACCTACGGTTCCCCTGTGGAACTTGAATCTAGTGCTGTCGGTAATGACAGGACCACCCTTTGAACCATTGACTAGGGCATCCCTAAAGGACCCTACCTTAAAGACCGTGTTTTTGGTGGCGCTCTTTTGGCTCAGCAGATCTAGGCGCTCCAAGCACTCTCATGCCGGGAGCCTTTTTTGATTATCTTTTAAGGAGAAGGTGGTGTTGCGACTGGTCCCATCCTTTTCTTCAGAACATGGTCTCTCGGTTCCATCTGACTCAAACGGTGTCTCTGCCAGTGTTCCCCTTGCTGGGGAAGTTGGAGGACAACTGGGGTTTCAAATCCCACAGGTGCTCCTTGTGGTCTTTGGCAAGCCACTTAACCCTCCACAGCCCATGTTCCCTGTAAAATAGTTATCTCCAAGTTATAACGCCCTGTTCAATGTAATTTCAGTTTGTTCAATGTAAACCGCACTGATGCAGAATAGCGCGGTATATAAGAGAATGTAAATAAATAAATAAATAGCTGCACCTTTTGGATTTGCATAGGGTATTATGAAGATATCTGAAGAGCACGGAATCGCTTTGTCATTCGGACCGTTTGTCTTGTATAACAGCCCTCATAAGGGTGCAGCGGCTTCCAAGGCTTCGACTGCTCGTTGGGTGAAGCAGGCTATGAGTGGAAAGGTGTCACCAGTGGGCCTTGGGGACCATACATCTCTGGCGCAAGCAGCAGCCTGGGCAGAACACAGCCTAGTACCATTGGTGGAGATTTGCAAAGTGGCAACCTGCATTCACTTCATACTTTCACCAGGCATTATCGGCTTGATGTTCAAGTGGTGAGTGGTGCTCATTTTGGAGCTGTGGTGCTTCAAGCTGGTCTCGTAGATCCTGCCTATCTTTAAGTTTGTTCTGATACATCTCATGCATACCTGGACTGGCTTGGAGGGGATGATTAGGAAGGAGAAATTAGACCTTACCTGTTAATTGTCGTTCCAGGCCAGTCCAGGGCCCTTGTTTGTTGCTGGATATTTTATCAGACCTTAAGCTAGCCCAGCATTGTGGCAGGCACACAGTTGAGGAGTAAGGACTCAGTTGAAGTACAGCTCATCTTTTTTTCTGGCATGGTCCAGTGCAGGGAATGGGTGCCTCCTTGGGGATGTCCTGCTACCCTGTTTGTTCTTACTTGTACAGTGTAAATGGTTTGCAGTTCGCTTTTCTTCTCCTTAGATGGTATCATGTTACGTTTGTACCCTTTGGTCTGAGCTGCGACTCAGGAAGGGGAACAGGTTATTTACATTCCTGCAGCAGTTTTGTAACTGCTCGATCAATAGGAGACTGGAGTCGGGAGCTGAAGGGAGAGCTCTTTTGTGGGATGGTCAGAACTCTGACATGCTCAGTTCTCAGCTGCTAGTGGATGGAGACAACCCATGTGTGACTGGACTGGCCTGGAGGGAACTCTAGGAAAGAAAATTAGCAGGTAAGGTCTAATTTCTCCTGCTCTGAGCCCTTGTGGCAATGTGCTGTAAAGATGCGCAGGTACCTACTTCTGATGAGCAGTATAATAAATTTTTCATAACTAAGTGCACATGGTTTTACTAGAGGCAGATCTTGTCAAACACATCTAATTTCTTTGCATGGGCTACCAGAGTCGGACTGAGGCAGAGCTCTAGATATGGTGTACTTATATTTCAGTAAAGCCTTTGACACTGTTCCACACAGGTGACTTATAAATAAATTTAGTGCCCTAGGGATGGACTCTAAAGTGACTGACTGGGTTAGAAATTGGGTGAGAGGGAGGTGACAATGGGTACGGGTAAATGGCGCTCCTTCTGAAGAGAAGGATGATACCAGTGGTGTGCCACAGGGATCTGTCCTTGGTTCGAATCTTTGTAACATTTTTGTTAGATATTGAGGGTGGGCTGTTGGGTAAAGGTGCCTCTTTGCAGATACCAAAATCTTCAATAGAGTAGACACCTAGAAAAGAGTAGAGCCTGTTCCCTAGCACCTCTGGGGCAAGGGCTTCTACTCGAGGTACTCTTTTATCCCCAAAAGAACCGGGGATCTCAGGCCCATCCTGGACCTCCCAAGACCTGAACAAGTTTCTGGTGAGGGAGAAGTTCAAAATGCTCTCCCTTGGGACACTGCTGCCCTACCTCCACTAGGGAGACTGGCTTTGCTCCTTGCACCTAAAGGATGCCTACACCCACATATTGGTCCACCCATCTCACCGGCAATACCTGAGATTCTTGGTAGGGGGAGGCCACTACCAATATAGGGTACTTCCCTTCGGTCTGGCCTCCTTGCCAAGAGTTTTTACAAAGTGCCTAGCAGTGATAGCCACCCATCTGCGCCTACAAGGTGTGTTTGTCTTCCCCTACTTGGATGACTGGCTCATCAGAAGCAGCACAGTCGCAGAGGCCAGTCAGGGCACAAAATGTACCATCCTCCTGCAGCACCTGGGGGTTTAATTGCATCTCTCTCTGGTGCAAGACCTAGAGTTCATCGATGCTTAGCTGGACACGGTGCGGGCCAGACTCCTTCTCCCTCAGGACAGGGCAGAATGCCTCAAGGAGCTGGCAGGGGAGGTCCAACATCGCAGAATGGTGCCAGCTCGCCGCCTTCTCCGCCTGCTGGGACACATGGCCTCCACGGTCCATGTCGCACCCCTAGCTCACCTGCACATGCGGACAGCTCATTGGTGCCTGCATTCTCCATGGACCCAGGCCACGGGCCGACTCGGGATAGGGACAGTCTCGCCCGCCAGTGGCGAGATCTCTCAACTGGGCCTCCTCTGGGCAGGAATGCCCTTCCAGGTGCCCCTACCGCAGAGGACCCTGACCCACAGATGCCTCTCTCCAGGGCTGGAGAGATCACTGCAGAATTCACCGCACTCAGGGCTGCTTGTCCAGGGAGAAGTCTCTACTAGAGATCAACCTCCTGGAACTCCGGGCGGTATTCCTCGTCTTACATGTATTCGGCACCCTCTTGTGGAACAGACCTGTTCTGGTCCAGACGGACAACCAGGTCGCAGTGTTCTACATAAACAAGCATGGGGGCGGGGGCTCATACTCCCTCTGCCAGAAGGCTGTAGCCCTCATCTCCTCTGCAGTGCACAGTGACATTTTCCTGCAAGCAGTCTACCTCCTGGGCCAAGACAACTACAAGGCAGGTAGACTTGGCAGAGTCCTGCATCCTCACGAGTGGCATCTTGACCCTGCAGTGGTGGAGAAGCTCTTCCGCCTTTAGGGCTGACCCGAGATGGGCCTGTTTGCCTCTCTGGACAACATGCAGCTGGATCGCTTCTGCTTCAGGCAGCCGCATCCATAGAGGGTAGTGGCAGACGCATTCCTGATCTCATGGTCTGAGGGACTGCTGTATGCATTCCCACCGACTCCTCTGGTCGCCAACTCTGTTCAAAATTCAGAACGAGAGGGCATCAGTGATACTGATCGTCCCCAGATGGCCCAGGCAACCCTAGTTCTTACTACTGCTCTTGCTAGCGGTGACACTCCCAGTACCCCTGGGTCGAGCCCCGGACCTTCTGACTCGTAGCGGGCTCCTCCTGCACCCCAATTTGGGGTCACTGACTCTAGCAGCCTGGCTGCTGAGAGGGTAGCCTTGGTCCCGCTCAGCCTGCCACAAGAGGTAGAGGAGATCCTGCTAGCCTCCAGGAAGCCCTCCACAAGGAGGGCTTACGTCTTTAAGTGGCACAGGTTTGTCCTGTGGTGCATGGATAGGAAGGAGAACCCGTTCTCCTGCCATGTACTGCTGGTACTCTAGTACCTCATGCATCTGTCATGCACAGGGCTGAAATCTAACTTGGTCTGGGTGTATCTGAGTGCCATAGCCGCTCACCACCACCAGTAGGGGACAAGCCCTTATCCAGCCAGCTCCTGGTTCCTACGGGGCCTTCTGCTTTCCAACCCCCCTGTCTGCCCTCCGGTGGCAGAATGGGACCTCAATGTGGTGCTCTCTCAGCTGACCAGAACACCGTTCAAGCCACTTCGGATATCTGTCTTGGACGATGGCCTTCTTGGAGGCCCTGACTTCAGCTCGCAGTGAGCTTTAAGCACTGGTAGTGGATCCCACGTACACCAGGTTCTTCAAGAACGGGGTAGTGCTCCACACACTCCCTAAGATCCTCCTGAAGGTGGTATCTCCATTTTCTCCTCAACCAGGAGGTGGTGTGCCCCACCTTCTACCAGTGGCCTCATGCTGGCATACTCCACACACTGGACTGTAAACAGGACCTATCCTATCTGCACTGGACCTAGGGCCACCGCAAAGTACCTCAGCTTTTCATGTCCTATGACTCCAGTAGACTGGGGATCCCTGTAACGAAGCGTACCCTATCCTCTTGGGTGGCAGACTGCATTGCCCTTGCTTATGAGTGGGTCATCCTCTCCTTAGAGCTCCGGATCACAGCACATCACATGTGAAGGCGACGGCCACGTTGATGGCCCACCTCTGTTCTGTGCTAGAGATGGAAATTTGCAGAGCTGCCACTTGGTCATCCATTCACACGTTCGCAGCACACTACTGTGTGGAAAGCGAATCCTGCAGGGACAGTGCCTTTGGTCAGGCAGTGCTGTGTAATATTTTTTGGAGTGTAGGTGACTCCTACCCTCCAACCCTTCTGTGTTCAGGCTACCAGAGTGATAGACTCACCTCTGCAACTCACAGCCACCTGACTGGTCGCCGTTGGTACTTTTGTGGTTCGGTCCTCGGCAGCCTGGAAGGGAGTCCCATATTTGAGCACTGACTTCCTGCTTGTTCCTGGAGAAAGCGTAGTTACTCAATTATAACAGGTGTTCTCCGGGAACTGCAGGAATCAGTCTTCACAACCCTCCCTCCTCCCCTTGGAGTTGCCATCCTTCTGTCTTTTTGTTTGACTGCTATCTTAGCTATGCCATCTGACTGAGCAAGATGGCACCCTTGGGCGAGAAGGGGACCACGCATGCGTGGTAGCATTCCCAAAGGCTTTCTTTGAAAGCTGGGGAAATGCTCCACATAAGCTCTGTTGGCGCCGACGTCACTCATATGTGAGGATTGATTCTTGCTGTGCCCGGAGAACACCTGTTGCAGGTGAGTAACTACACTTTAACTTACCTGGGGGCTCTTTTCACCCATCTCCAGCTAATCAAGTTTAAAGCCCTCTTCAGTAGGTTAGCCAGTCTGCTGCTGTAGACACTTCGACCCTTCTTGGACCGATGGACACCATTTGTGCTCTGCAGCCCTTGGAACATCATCTCATGGTCCAGGAAACCAAAACGCTCTGACACCGTCCACGCAGTCATGCATTCATCTCCAGGATGCAAGCTTCTCTGCCTTGGCCTTTACCCTCAAGATGGAGAATTTGAAGAGAACACCACCTGCGCACCTGTCTGCTTCACCCTCTGTCCCAGAGCCATGAAGTCACTCTTGATATGCTCAGAGGAATACCTAGCAGTATCATTAGTGCCAACATGGATGAGCAACATTGGATAATAGTCAGTAGGGTTGAGTCTTGTCAAACTCCCTGTAACATCTTGGATTTTGGCACCTGGCAGACAGCACACCTCTCTGGACATCAAATCTGGTTGGCAGATGGATGCCTCGGTATCCCTCAGAAGAGTGTCACCAGCCACCATTATCCTTCGCTTCGTTGTGGTGACTGATTCTGCAACTTTGGGGTGCTTGAGCTGTGGTGGTTCTCTTTCCTCGGATGCTTCCACCACCTCCACTTCTAGGGCTGCATACTGGTTCTTCAATTCAAGGGCTGGAGGAGATGGAATGTTGATACTGCAGGTTCTGATGACTTGCCCAACCATTGTCTTCTGTAGCCTGCCATCTTCACTTCCGTTGGAGAGCTTGGATGTTTAAGAAATATCTTATTAATGTAGTTCTCATTGTCTCGAATGCTTCTTAGCATCGCCACTTCTTTCCTGATATCCTCAGCATGCAGGCAATCCTGCACATGGAACCGGTCCTTCAACTGGAATTGTGATCTGTCTGAACAGAGGCAGAAGCTATAATGGGGGCAACAGCTTTAGCAATACGATTTTTCCCAGCCGTTGTTTAGTTGATGGAGCTTTGGTACGTGTTGAAGTAAAAGAGAGAGACCTACCAAAGTCCCTACCTGTTCCTCAGCTGTCCTTTCAGAGAAAAAGCAGTTAACCTCTTTTAAGTGTGTTCTAACAGTGTTCTATATCCCTGCTTGTAGCTAATTGGGACGTTGCTCTATAAAGCAAGAATGCATACATGGGGTGGGTGGGTGGGTATCGGGGTTGGTAGGGAGGGACCTAACACCTGATAAGGCAGCGGCTTCTAAGAGATTTAGCTGTGCATGGGTAGCTAGAACAAAGACAATGAACTCTGACAGAGCCTTGCCCAACACCACAAGCACACAAAAAGAAATTCCCCTTTGAAATATTGAAAAAGAAAGACTTAAATTTTAAGAGACCAACTTTTGAGAGTTTTCAGGCTGAGTATTACCTTGCTTTGTAATGGAGTCTGTCAGGTGTGTATTCTTCCCACCCACCTCAGGCATAACCTTAGCTTTATAGAATCTTAATCCTGTTAAAGGGAAAGGGGTATTCACATTCACTTTTCGATTCATCTGATTATCCAGGACCAAGCAGGAAGTCAGTCCTCACATATGGGTGATGTCGACAGAGCCCCCATGTGGAGCATTTCCCCAGCTTAAAAAGAAAGCCTTTGGGAATGCAGGCACGCATGCGCGGTCCCCTTCCCACCCAAAGGTGCCATCTTGCTCAGTCTTTTTTCCACGGAGCCCTACAGACGCCTGTCCTTGTCACCCGTGAAAAAAGTTGATTTTTCTGCGTTGGGTCGAGTTTTTTCTTTGGTTCGACATCAGTTCCTTTCCCACCTGGACTCGGTACACCGGTGCCGAGCCCAGATCTCTTTTTTCAGTTTTTGTCCTTAGAGGCTGCGCTCGCGCCTTTTTTCTTTTCCCTGGCAGCTCAATTTTTTGAGCTTACAGGGGCCCTTTTTCCCCCGATGGCTGTGAGTGGCTTTAAGAAGTGTGATCGGTGCAAGAAACTGATGTCTTTCACCGACACACACGACTGCTGCCTCCTGTGCCTGGCGCCAGACCATGATTCTACGGTCTGTAGTCCCTGTGGCAAAATGTCTTCCAAGGCATTACGGAGCCATCAGCACCAGCGTGAGAGGATCTTCACCGAATCTGCCTCTGGACGGGTCCGGACTGCGTCAGAGGCCTCGACGTCTCGGGAGTCCCCCTCGAGGGAGCACCGAAGGAAGAAGAAACCCGCGAGGGCGGCATCGGTGGACGCTCTTGGCACCTCGAGGGCCAGTTCGCATAGCCCCGATTGCCATCCCGGGTCTTTGGAGTCGGAGAGGCCTGCAAAGCATCCTCGTGTAGAGTCGGAGGCCCCGAGTCATGTGAGTACTGTAGTCCTCGTGGACTCTCCTCCGGGGGAGCCGAAGTCGGGCCCAATGCCGTCGGAGGCTGCTGAGTCTCCTGAGCTCGGACTCAGGTTGACGGCCTTGGAGAGCAGATTGTCTGCCTTGATGGAGTAGCAGCGGGTGCTGATCGCCGGGCTCACCGGCGCATCTGCCCTGACCACTGGGACATCGACGTCCAAGTCGACCCCGGAGGCCGAGCCGATCCTCAAGACCATGCGAACTCGAGTCGGTCCTTGGCCAAGGTCACCCTCGGCCTCCCGTTCAGGACCGAGGTCGTCGACGCCGGTTCCCTCGGCGTCGGGGCGGATGGCTTCGGTGCCCGCCCACTCGGAGCCGCTTCATTCCTCCTCAGAGGAATCGGCGTGGGAAATGGAGGAGGAGGAGGAGTCCCCTGACACCTTCCGGACTCGGTGCGTCCCTTTGGACTCACTGGGTTCTGAACCTCGGACAGAGGTATCCGGAGGATACCAGGTTCTTGGATTTCGTAAGGGACATGGCCAAGGCACTGGCATTCCCTGCGGACCCCGAGGCAGAGCCTCAAGCCGAGGAGCTCGAGGCTCTGCAGTATGACTCTCCTCCCAAGGAGGCCTTTACTGTCCCGGTTCCTCCGATGCTGGAGCGGTTGCTCTTCCGCATGTGGGAGGCACCAGCCTCGATGCCGGTTCTAAGCAAGCGGGTGGATTCCATCTATCGAGTCTGCAAGAGCCTCGGGTTTCAAAAGGCACAGCTACCGCACCATTCCAGAGAGTTCGCCTGAAACTGGCCGGTCAACTTTATCTCGGCCAGACACTTCCTCCAGCTCTTAGGTCACATGGCTTCCACAGTGCATGTCACCCCACATGCCCGGCTGCACATGAGGCCGGCTAAGTGGCACCTCAGGGCGCAGTGGCTGCAGGCCACAGGAAAATTGTCAGACAGAATAAAGGTGTCCAGACTCTTGTTGGACTCCTTACGCTGGTGGAGGCATCTCCCAAATCTGGTCAGGGGTGTTCCCTTTTAGGCCTCCCCACACACTCAGGTACTGACAACCGATGCTTCCCTGCAGGGCTGGGGAGCACACTGCCAGGGAGCCTGCACCCAAGGCCTGTGGTCTCCGTGGGAGGCCGCCCAGCAGATCACCCTGTTGGAATTGAGGGCCATTCAACTAGCCTTACGGACTTTCTCTCAGATCCTGTCTCACCAGTCTGTCCTAGTTCAGACGGACAATCAGGTGGCTATGTTCTACGTCAACAAGCAGGGAGGCACAGGATCCAGACTTCTGTGCCTGGAAGCACAAGCTCTCTGCTCCTGGGCTGTCGCTCAGGGCATGACCCTCCGGGCAGTCTACCTCCCAGGCCAGGAAAACTACCTGGCAGACAGGCTAAGCAGACTCCTGCAGCCTCAAGAGTGGCAGTTGGATCCTCTGGTAGTTCAACGGATCTTTCTGAAGTGGGGTCTTCCGACCATGGATCTTTTTGCCAGTCCGCTGAACAGGCAACTACCCAGGTTCTGTTCCAGGCAACCGCATCCCTTGAGAACAGCACCAGATGCATTCCTGATCCCCTGGTCAGGGAGCCTGCTGTATGCCTTTCCTCCCACACTTCTGGTGGCCTGGACTCTCTTCAAAATCCAGCAGGACAGAGCCACGGTGATCCTGATAGCCCCCAGATGGCCCAGGCAGCCGTGGTTCCCTCTTCTTCTGCAGTTGGCAGTGGATACTCTACTTCCTCTGGGGTTGCAACCCGACCTTCTGACCCAGGATCAGGGGGCCCTCTTGCATCCCAACCTCCAATCCCTCAATTTCATGGCCTGGCTGCTGAAAGGCTAGTCCTTGCCCCCTTGCTCCTATCAAGGGAGGTTGAAGAGGTGGTGTTGGCCTCCAGGAAGCATTCCACTAGGAAGGCCTATGCTCTGAAGTGGCGTAGGTTCTCTACTTGGTGTTCTCAACAGCAAGAGGACCCCCTTCTCCTGCTCTGTCCAAGTGGTGCTACAATACCTGCTCCATCTTTCCAACCTAGGACTTCAGTCCAACTCTGTTCGGGTTCACCTCAGTGCCCTCTCAGCTCACCACTCGCCGGTGGATGGACAGTCTCTCTCAGGCCACCCTCTGGTGTCTCGCTTTCTCAGAGGCCTGCTTCTGCTTAAGCCTCCTATTCGTCCACCGGCCACTGAGTGGGATCTCAATGTGGTCTTGCAGCAACTGACTCAACCACCTTTTGAGACAATGGCAACCTGCCATTTACATTTCCTCTCCAGGAAGGTGGTGGTCCTTGTGACACTCACCTCGGCTAGGCGGGTGAGTGAGCTTCAGGCCCTGGTCTCGGATAGGCCGTATACCAGGTTCTATAGGAATAGGGTAGTCTTGCGGACTCATCCTAAGTTCCTTCCTAAGGTAGTGTCCTCCTTCCACCTCAACCAGGAGGTGGTACTTCCAGCGTTCTTTCCCAGGCTGCACGCCAGTAGGGCAGGGACTTCTTGCATACCCTGGATTGTAGAAGGGCGCTGTCCTTTTACCTTGAACGTATGCAGGGGCATAGAAGAAGGGCTTCTCAGCTCTTCATTTCCTTTGACCCTAATAAATTGGGGTTGCCTGTCACTAAGTGTACGTTGTCCATCTGGGTGGCAGACGGTATCACCTGGGCGTAAAGGGCAGCCAGACTCCCTGGAGGGTCGAGTTACGGCCCACCGGGTCAGGGCGAAGGCCGCATCAGTAGCTCACTTCCGCTCTGTTCCATTGGCAGACATCTGCCGGGCTGCTACTTGGTCTTCAAGCCAGACCTTTGCGGACCACTACTGCCTCGAGAGGGAGTCCCGTAGGGATAGTGCTTTCGGGCAAGCAGTACTCCGTAATCTCTTTGAGGTTTAGGCAACTCCTACCCTCTGGCTCTGGTGTTGGGCTACCGATCAGGTGTGGTCTCAGAGAAGATTCTCTCACTGTTGCTGAGGCTCTAGAGGGAGCTCTATTTTTCAGCCAGGGTTCTTGGTAGCCCAGAGCTAGGGAGTCACCCATATGTGAGGACTGACTTCCTGCTTGGTCCTGGAGAAAGAGTAGTTACTAACCTGTAACAGGTGTTCGCCAGGAGCAGCAGGAATCAGTCCTCACACGACCCTTCCTCCTCCCCTTGGAGTTGCAGTTGTATATAGTTAATTTTCTTTTTGTGCTGTCTCTTAGCTATGTCATTAGACTGAGCAAGATGGCACCTTTGGGCGGAAAGGGGACCGGGCATGCGTGCCTGCATTCCCAAAGGCTTTCTTTGAAAGCTGAGGAAATGCTCCGCATGGGGGCTCTGTCGACGCCGACGTCACCCATATGTGAGGACTGATTCCTGCTGCTCCTGGAGAACACCTGTTACAGGTGAGTAACTACTCTTTATCCTCACCAGGAGTAGATGAGTTAAGGCTGTGAAAGTAATTAATCCAGAGGTGAACAAAGTCCCTTAAACGTTTATTTGGTATAGTTGTATTAGTACAAGTATCCCTAGTAACTTCAAACAGCTTAAATAACTAAACAAAATTTTAAAACCAAGATGCAGACAGCAGTCCAGCAGCGAGATGGGTTTATCCAGTCTTTTGCATTGAGTGTCATGTGTATGATTTTCTCCCAGTTGGTGAGCGGTCTTACGTGTGCACTAGGTGAAAGGAGCTCTTTGCCCTCAGGGAACGAGTGCAGTCTCTGGAGGCCAGAGTAGCAGACTTGGAGGACATAAGGAAGTCAGAAGTACATAGACGAGACCCTGCATCCTTCAGGCATGTTGTAGTTACATCTCTCCTCAAGAAACCCTCACTTGATTCTACCTGTCCTTCTAACTATCGACCCATTTCCCTCCTCCCCTTCGTTTCTTAACTACTTGAACGTTCGGTTCACTGCCGTTGCCTTGACTTTCTCTCCTCTCAGGCCCTCCTGAATCCTTTACAATCTGGCTTTCATACTTTACATTCTACTGAAACAGCTCTTGCCATAGTCTCCAGTGATTTGTTCCTTGCAAAATTCAAGGGCCTTTACTCAGTCCTCATCCTTCTTGACCTCTCTGCTGCTTTTGACACTGTTGACCACAATCTTCTCCTTGAGACCCTGTCTTCGCTTGTTTTTGGGGGCTCTGTACTATTGTGGTTCTCCTCTTATCTCTCCCATCGTTCTTTCAGTATTTGTTCTGGTGGATCCTCCTCTGCTGCTATCCCACTCTCAGGTGGTGTACCCAAAGATCTATCTTGGATCCTTTTCTTTCTCTATACCCAGTCCCTTGGTGAGCTCATCTCTTACCATGGCTTTCAGTACTCTTTATGCAGATGACTCCCAGATCTACCTCTCTACACATGAAATCTCTGCAGCAATCCAGGCCTGGATCTCTGCTTGCCTTTCTGATATTGCTTGGATGTCTCACCACCACTTGAAACTGAACATGGCCAAAACTAAGCTTATTTTCCCCCCTAAAACTTCCTCTCCTCTTCCTCCTTTCTCAGTCTCGGTGGATAACTCTCTACTCCTCCCTGTTTCTTCTGCTCGCAACCTTGGGGTCGTCTTTGACTCCCCTCTCTCCTTCACACACAGCCATCTGATAGCTAAGACTACCGTTTCTTTCTCTATAACATCAACAAAATCCACCCATTCCTTTCTGAACACACTACTAAGACACTTATCCACTTCTTAATCACCTCCCATCTTGACTATTGTAACCTACTCCTTGCTGGTCTCCTGCTGAATTATCTCTCTCCCCTTCAGTCTGTTCAACACAGTTGCATGGCTAATCTTCCACCAGTCTCGCAATGCTCATATTACCCCTCTTCTCCAGTCTCTTCATTAGCTTCCTATCTTTTTCCACATCCAGTTAAAACTTCTCCTGCTGACCTATAAGTGCATTCACTCTGCAGCTCCTCCCTACCTTTCCTTTCTTATCTCTCTCTATACACCTCCTCAGGAACTCTGCTCTTCTAGCAATTCATGTCTATCTGTGCCCTTTTCTTCTACTGCTAACTCCAGATTTCGCTCCTTTCACCTTGTTGCTCCTTATGCCTGGAACAAACTACCCAAGTCTGTACATCAGGTGCCTTCTCTGACCCTTTTCAAATCTAGGCTAAAAACACTCATTTCTTCGCCGCCGCTTTTGGATCTTGACTCAGCTGATCTCCCTTGTGCTTCCTTACCATTCCCCACAGATGTATCCCATGCCTACACCTACTGTGTTGTCTGTCTTGATTAGATTGTAAACTCTGAGCAGGGACTGTCTCTTATATGTTTGTGCAGCGCAGTGTACGTCTTGTAGCGCTATACAAATGCTCAGTAGTAGTTGTAGTAGTAATAGTAGTAGTACTACAGGGACGTAGTATTGAAGCTCCACCTGCAGTCTGGTAGCCTCTCAGTTGCCATGGAGGAGAGAGGTTTCGTGAAAGGAGAGCATCACCTTGGTGAGGCAGGAAGTGATCCCATAGCTAGGACCTGTCCATCAGGAGATATAACGCCCTCTCGCATCGAGGATGTTTCTACATGGCCATGTAGCCATGAGGGAAGGGTTAGGATGGCCATTATAGTGGGTGATTTGATCATTAGGCATGTAGATAGCTGGGTGGCCGGTGTACATGAGGATCGCCTGCTAACATGACTGCCTGGTGCGATGGTAGCGGACCTCACGCGCCACCTAGACAAGGTTTTAGATAGCGATGGGGAGGAGTCTGCTGTCTTAGTACATGTTGGTACCAATGACAGGAATCTCCAGGAACAAGCAGGAATGAGTCTTCACATATGGGTACGTCGGTACCGACAGGAAAATGTGCGAGGGAGGTTCTAGAGGCCAAATTTAGGCTTTTAGGTCAGAAGTTGAAATCCAGAACTTCCAGAGTGACGTTCTCTGAAATGCTTCTCATGCCACGTGCAGGACCCAAAAGGCAGGCAGAGGTCCGGACTCTCCATGCGTGGATGAGACGATGGTGCAAAGAAGAGGGTTTTGGATTTGTTAGGAACTGGGCAACATTCTGGGGAAAGGAGGGGCCCTTCCGAAGGATGGGCTCTACCTTAACCGGGATGGAGCTAGGCTGCTGGCATTAATCACTAAAAAGGAGAGAGAGCAGCTTTTAAACTAAGCTGATGTATATACTCCTATTCATTGACATCTCAGCTGCCTTTGATACAGTTAACCATCGAACCCTCTTAAACAGAATCAAGTCAATAGGAATATCAGGAACCCCACTAAAGTGGTTCACATCATACATCTCAAACCGAATGCAACAGGTACAATTCAACGGCGAAAAAGCAGAAGCATTCTCTCAAACACAAGGTATACCACAAGGCTCTGCACTCTCAGCACTCCTTTTCAACGTATATATGCAACCACTATGCAAAATATTTACACAGCATAAAATCAACTACCACATTTATGCTGATGATATTATGCTGTACACACAACTTGACACTGACAACCCGACTACAGCTCACTCAAAACATGTCTTGGCGAGATGCAAAACTGGTTACAACAAAGCAGCATGACAATCAACCACAAGAAAACTGAGGTGATGTATACCTCAAGGAAAGCAAATTTTGACCCACCTACATCAATAACCCTGTGCAACAACACTTATCAAACAAAGAAAGAAATAAAATATCTAGGAGTTACATTTGACTGCGACCTAAAAATGGCAACTCACCTGCGCAAAACCAACAGGGCAGTCTTCTACAAACTAAGAGCTCTACAACCCATACGGAATATTATTGATCCCCACGACTTCAGATCCGTTGCTCAAGCACTCATCATGCCACATTTCGACTATTGCAACGCCATTCTTCAAGGACTTCCTAAGAAAACCCTGAACATCCTTCAAATGGCACAAAATGTAGCTGCCAGGATCATCATGAAGAAAAGTCTTACTGAACACATTACACCAGTACTAATTGAGCTACACTGGCTCCCCATAGCAGCCCGCACAAAATACAAAATACTGACGACCACCTTCAAACTCATCCACAGCATAGCACCATCCTTCCTCGACACCCTAATCAGATTGCAACCATCCAACAGAAACAGGAGAACCATCAATTCCAACACCCTCCACACTCCAACAGATATCAGATCAGTCAAAAAAATCACTAGTAACAGGGCTTTCTCCAGGACCAAGCAGGAAGTCAGTCCTCACATATGGGTGACGTCGGCGCCGACGGAGCCCTCGCGGAGCAATTTTTCCCAGCTTTCAAAGAAAGCCTTTGGGAATTGCAGCGCGCATGCGCGGTCCCCTTCCCGCCCAAGGGTGCCATCTTAGCCAGTCTTCTTTTTTCCGCGGAGCCCTACAGACGTGCCCGTCTTGTCCCCGCTGAAAAGTTGATTTTTTCGTGATTTATCTCTTTTTCTCGGTCAGTTCGACGCCGGTCCTTTTCCTGCCCGGACTCGCGACGCCGTTGCGAGTCCTTCTGTTATTTTTCGGTTTTTCTGATTTTCTGTCAGTTTCGTTTTCGGTTTTTCGCTGGCAGCCCGGTCCTTTGACCTTGCAGGGGCCCTTTTTCCCCCGATGGCTGCCAGTGGTTTCAAACGGTGTGTTCAGTGTGACAGAAATATGTCACTCACTGACACACATGATAATTGCCTCCGCTGCCTCGGCCCGGATCACGAAGAACTGATCTGTGGGGCCTGCGGCAAGATGTCCTCCAAAGCGTTAAGGAGTCGGCGGCATCAGCGGGAACGAATCTTCGCTGATCCTGCCCGTACCCGGACCTCGTCGGAGGCCTCGGCGTCTAGAGGTTCCAGCTCTGACCGTCGCCGGAGTTCCTCCGACAGGGGTTCTCCCTCCGGGGACCGTCATCGGAAGGTGAAACCCGCGAGGGCGGTGTCGGTGGACGCTCCTGGTTCCGCGAGGGCCAGGTCGCATAGCCCCGATAGCCGTCCCGGGTCTTTGGAGAAGGAGCATCTGCCGAAGCGACCTCGTCTGGAGTCGGAGTTGCCTGCTCGGGTAAGTCCTGTAGTCCTCCTGGACTCGCCTCCGAGGGGTCTGACGTCGGGCCCGACGCCGTCGGGGCCCGAGTCGGGGGCTGCTGGGTCACCTGAGGTCGGACTCAGGTTGACGGCCTTGGAGAGCAGACTCTCTGCCTTCATGGACCAGCAGCGGGCACTGATCGCTAGCCTCGCTGGCGCCTCTGCCCCGACCGCCGGGACGTCGACGTCTAAGTCGACCCCGGAGACCGAGCCGATCCTCGAGTCCATGCGGGCTCGAGTCGATCCTCGGTCGAGGTCACCCTCGGCCTCCCGTTCGGGACCGAGGTCGTCGACGCCGACTCCCTCGGCGTCGGGGCGGCCGACACCTCCGCCCGCCCGGACTGACCCCACCAATTCCTCCTCGGAGTCGGCCTGGGAGTCTGAAGAGGAAGAGTCACCTGATTCATTTCGGACTCGGTGTGTCCCCTCGGACTCGCCTGAGTCCGAACCTCGGAAACAGTCCCCTCCGGAGGACGCCCGGTTCTCGGACTTCGTCAGGGATATGGCCAAGGCTTTGGCCTTCCCTGCGGATCCCGAGGAGGAGCCCCGAGCCGAAGAGCTCGATGCCCTTCAGTACGACTCTCCCGCCAGGGAGCACTTTACTGTACCGGTTCCTCCCATGCTGGAACGACTACTCTTCCACATGTGGGAGAGTCCGGCATCGTCGCCGGTATTAAGCAAGTGGGTCGATTCCATCTATCGAGTCCGCAAGAGCCCTGGCTTCCAAAAAGCACAGCTACCGCACCATTCCATGGTGGTGGAATCGGCCATGCATAGGCTTAAGAGCCAGAAGATGCACTCCTCGGTGCCTCCTGGCAGGGAGGCCCGCAACCTGGATGGCTTAGGTAAGAAGTGTTTCCAGGGCTCTATGCTTGCTTGTCGGGTCCAGACCTACCAGCTCTACATGGGCATGTATCTCAGAGACCTGGCTAAAGAGGTAGCCGGATTCTCCGCTGGGCTTTCCGAGGAACCTTTGCGGAGGTTCCTAGCCTTGACAACTGGTATTCGGGAATGCTCCAAATTCATGTCTCGAGCAGCCTATGATGGCTTTGAAGCATCGGCACGAGTGGCCGCAGCCGGCATCGGTGCCCGCCGACAGTCTTGGCTTCAGTCGTCTGACCTTGAACCCTGGGTGCAGGACAAGTTGGTCGATGTCCCCTGCCGAGGTGAGAACCTCTTTGGCAAGCCCATGGCTGAAAAGGCTGCACAAATCGAGACGGAGACTCTCACCAGAACTAGGCTTTCTAGGAAGACCTCCGCCCCTTCCCAGAAGAAGAAGGGCTCGGGAAAGAAGTCCTTTTACCCGAGAAAGGCGGCTGCCTATAAACACTACCCTCAATATCAGGCCTCCGCAGCTCCCCAACAGGGTCAGCAGGCCAAGGGACGGGGTAACGGGTCCCGTAGGCAGCAAGCCCCCAAGCCTGCACCACCGGCCCCTGCTCAGCAGGGTGGGGTTTTTTTACTTCATCAGCATAGCCTCTCCCCCTCAGCTGGTTCCTCCCAGCACAGGAGGCCGGCTGGTTCACTTTGCTCACAGGTGGTCCAACATCACCTCAGATGCCTGGGTGCTTCAGGTGGTGAGAGAAGGCTATCTTCTCCACTTCCACCAGGTCCCTCCCTCCTATTTCCCGGGAGAGCCTCCACGACTCCCTCTGCACAGGGACTTACTCCTTCAGGAGTTAGCAAGTCTTCTTCAGGAACAGGCTGTGGAACCGGTGCCCCACCACCTGAGGGGTTAGGGCTTCTATTCCAGGTATTTCCTAATACCAAAAAGAACAGGAGGCCTCAGACCCATCCTGGACTTGCGCAACCTCAACAAGTTCCTTGTCAGGGAGAAGTTCAAGATGCTTACCCTTGGAATCCTTCTGCCCTACCTCCAGCAGGGAGATTGGCTATGCTCCTTGGATCTAAAGGATGCCTACACGCACATCCTCATCCACCCAAGCCACCGCCAATACCTAAGGTTTGTGGTGGCAGGAAATCATTATCAGTACAGAGTACTGCCCTTTGGCCTATCCTCCGCACCACGAGTCTTCACAAAATGTCTCGCGGTGGTGGCGGCTTATCTCCGGCTTCACGGCCTCTATGTCTTTCCGTACCTAGACGACTGGCTCATCAGAGCATCGTCCTCTCCAGAAGTCACAAAAGCCACACACCGCACTGTGACTCTTCTCCAGTACTTGGGCTTTGTCATAAACTTCGCAAAGTCCACTTTGCTCCCCTCGCAGGATCTCGAGTTCATCGGCGCAAGATTGCACACTCTTCAGGCACGAGCTTTCCTGCCTCTTGACAGGGCTCAACGGCTCATGGACCTAGCCGCCCGCTTTCGCAGCCAGTCCCTGGTCTCCGCCAGGCGCTTCCTGAGACTACTCGGCCATATGGCTTCCACCGTCCACGTGACCCCCAATGCCCGCCTGAATATGCGGCCTGCTCAGTGGTGCCTTCGCAAGCAGTGGCAACAGGCCAAGGGCGGCCTAGCCGACTTAGTGCGCATCTCCGGCCCGCTGGCCTCTTCTCTACAGTGGTGGCTTCATCGGCCGAACCTGGTGCTCAGAATGCCTTTTCAGTCTCCTCCGCTGGCTCAAGTGCTGACGACCGATGCTTCTCTCCTAGGATGGGGAGCGCATTGCCAAGGGGCATGTACTCAAGGTCTCTGGACCACGTGGGAGTCTGCACAGCAGATCAACTTCCTGGAGCTCAGAGCAATCAGTCTGGCTCTCAAGGCTTTCTCCCACCTGACTTCTCACCTGTCCGTCCTTGTCCAGACGGACAATCAAGTTGCCATGTTCTACGTGAACAAACAGGGAGGCACGGGCTCCTTCCTTCTCTGTCGAGAAGCACAGAGGCTCTGCTCTTGGGCCGTCAGCCACGGCATTCTTCTCAAGGCAGTTTATCTCCCAGGCCAAGAAAATTGCCTGGCGGACAAACTCAGCAGAATCCTCCAGCCGCACGAGTGGCGCCTGGACCCCTTGGTGGTTCAGAAACTTTTTCTGAAGTGGGGCCTCCCCACGATGGATCTCTTTGCCAGTCCTCTCAACCGGCAACTTCCTCGCTTCTGCTCTCGGCAGCCGCATCCCCTTCGAGTAGCGCCGGATGCTTTTCTGCTCATGGTCGGAAAGCCTTCTGTATGCCTTTCCTCCCATACCGCTAGTCTCCCGAACTCTTTTCAAGGTTCTCCAAGACAAAGCTTCCATGATCCTAATAGCTCCTCACTGGCCCAGACAGCCGTGGTTTCCACTCCTGCAGCAACTAGCGGTGGAGGATCCGTTCCCTCTGGGGTTTCAACCAGATCTCCTAACACAGGATCAGGGGTCCCTGCTACACCCCAACCTCAGATCTCTACATCTGATGGCCTGGCTGCTGAAAGGGTAGTCCTTGCTCCCCTTCTATTGCCGGCAGAGGTGGAAGAGGTCGTCCTAGCTTCCCGGCGACCTTCTACCCGCAAATGCTACGCCCTTAAATGGCGTCGCTTTTCCACTTGGTGTGCCCAGCAGTCTCAGGATCCCTTCTCCTGCTCGGTGTCGGTGATCTTGCAGTACTTGCTCTACCTCTCTAATCTGGGACTTAAGTCCAACTCCGTCAAGGTTCACCTCAGTGCTCTCTCAGCACATCATGTGCCGGTGGACGGCAGACCTCTTTCCAGCGACCCTCTCGTGGCGAGGTTTCTCCGAGGTCTCCTTCTTTTTTTTTTTTTTTTTTTTTTTTTTTTCTGTTTTCAAATCTTTATTAATGGATGCTTGGACCGCAAAAAAAAGCACTTTTTCATAGAAAGGACTCATTAGGATTTCAATGATGTTTTTATGAGTGGCATCTATCATCACAAAATTTGTACTATAAAAGAAACCACTAAATATCAAGTGAACACATATTGTAAACTATCTATATGAGTGGTGACCCAAACCCAGACCCGAGACAATTCCAGATATTCTTCAAGGTCATCAAGTCAGCTCATACTATAAAAACAGTACACTTAAAAAGCATTAAGATACAATTACATTCAAGGGAGCAAACTTCCTTTCCCCAAGACATATTTCAGATTTATAACACTTAAATTAATATTTACTTCTATTTCTTAATATATGTTTAAAATCAATGAACCGATACCCAGTTGAAATTTTGGTGAGAAACTACAACATTCGTTTTCCTCATTTTGGAAATATTTTTAAAGGTATCATCTCCCAATATGCATCTTAAATGGTTAGGATTTCTCTGCAGAAAAGGTTTACAGAAGGCTTTGTTCTATGAATAGAAGCTCATGCTCAGTCAATACACTGATTGGTGATTATTCATGAACAAGAATCGGTAGTAAAGACATCTGAAATTTGTCCTTCATTTGTCCGCAGTTTACATTTTGAGAAGTTATTTTCAGTCAATGGATTGTTGCCCTGGAAGAATGAAGCCTTTTCCAGAAGGAACACCAGCTTTCAAAGCCTCAAGCCAGCTTCCGGTTTTGTAGTAGGTAGCTAAGACATCAAACACTTGATTGATGGCCAGGATCTCAGAATAAAAGTTCTTCACATTACCATCCTTAACCATATACTCCTGAATGGGCAGCCGTGCTGTCTGCACATGCTGCTCACAGGCCTTCTGAAATGTTAGTTTCTTTTGAATGCTTTCATCGACGAGACCTCCGAGAATATAAACTTTCTGTGGATCAATTTCTTCCAGCGCATGCTCTGAATCAGGAGTGAGATACACAATTTTTTCTAATGGGAATAACTCAAAATAATTCTCTTGCCTTGTATCCATCAGGTAGTTGGCAAAGCCATCATTCATCCTCAAGCACTCTTCATGAACAGAGCTGTGTGCCAGCAAACCAGTCAGACATAGCCAAAAGGGTTTTGCAGCTTTCTTGTTAGCACCATACAGCCTCCTGATCTGAGCAGCCAGTTTGCTTTTTTCCTTTTTAGTCATGTGGTCTGATATGCTCAAATCTATGCACAGTCTAGGTCCAGTATGTTTGGCCTCCAAAAGTCGTTCTTTTCTTATTTCTTTCAAAACACGTTTGCTGTGTTGCTGCTCTCCACCTTCAAAATGTTTTCCTTTTCTCCTTTCTTTTTCTTGCTTTCTTTTACTTTTCTTTGCTGCAACAATTTTCTCCCAGTGCCTCTGTTTTCTTAGAGCATTCCTCGAGCACCATGTCTTGCCATCTGGGGGAAGGGCTTCTGAACTGTCACATTCCATTTCAATTTGAAACCACTTAAAGAGTCTAAACAAGCTCTCATCAATCTCGCCCTCTCTGATGTTTTCGACCATCCGAGGTCTCCTTCTACTTAAACCACCTCTGCGCCCGCCAGCACCTCACTGGGATCTGAATGTGGTTTTACAGCGGATCACCTGTCCGCCTTTTGAACCTATGGCTACCTGTTCTCTACGTTTTCTTTCTTGGAAAACCTTATTCCTGATAGCCCTCACTTCCGCTAGACGCGTAAGTGAATTGCAGGCCCTCGTGTCTGATCCCCCTTACACTCGGTTCTACAAAAATCGGGTAGTCCTACGGACTCACCCTAAATTTCTTCCAAAAGTGGTCTCCCCTTTTCACATCAATCAGGAGGTGGTACTTCCGACCTTCTTTCCCAGGCCACACTCCAGCCGAGCTGAAATGGTCCTGCATACCCTGGACTGTAGAAGGGCATTGAACTTCTACCTTGACCGTACGCGGGAGCACCGTAAAGCTGCTCAGCTTTTTGTATCTTTTGACCCCAATAAATTGGGGCTCCCGGTCTCCAAGCGTACTCTGTCCATCTGGGTTGCTGACTGTATCGCTTGGGCTTATGGGGCAGCCGGACTCTCCTTAGAAAGTCGAGTCACGGCTCATTGTGTTCGGGCGAAGGCTACGTCAGTGGCTTACCTCCGCTCTGTTCCATTGGCAGACATCTGCCGGGCCGCTACTTGGTCTTCGAGCCAGACTTTTGCGGTCCATTACTGCCTCGAGAGGGAGTCCCGCAGGGACAGTGCTTTCGGACAGGCAGTCCTCCGAAATCTCTTCGAGGTTTGAGCAACTCCTGCCCTCCATCCCGGATGGGGGCTACCGGTGGGTAATAATTCAGCGAAGATTCCTTCCTTCTGTACTGCTGAGCTAGAGGGAGCTCATTTTGTGCTTAGGGTCTCCGGTAGCCTTAAGCTTGGGAGTCCCATATGTGAGGACTGACTTCCTGCTTGGTCCTGGAGAAAGCGTAGTTACTCACCTGTAACAGGTGTTCTCCAGGAGCAGCAGGAATCAGTCCTCACAACCCTCCCTCCTCCCCTTGGAGTTGCAATTATCTGCTTTAGTTTTTTTGCAAATTTTTATGCTGTCTTTTAGCTATGTCATCTGACTGGCTAAGATGGCACCCTTGGGCGGGAAGGGGACCGCGCATGCGCGCTGCAATTCCCAAAGGCTTTCTTTGAAAGCTGGGGAAAATTGCTCCGCGAGGGCTCCGTCGGCGCCGACGTCACCCATATGTGAGGACTGATTCCTGCTGCTCCTGGAGAACACCTGTTACAGGTGAGTAACTACGCTTTCTCATACACAGCACCGACACTATGGAACCAACTCCCACCCGACCTACGAGCCAGCACTGATCTAGCCGTCTTTAGAAAGAAACTCAAAACCCACCTATTTCAAAGTCATTTCAACCTGTACTAAATTCGCATGAGGGGCAACTCCCCCACAGCTCCCCAGAAAACCTGTAATGTGTAAATGTACATATGTAAATTATTATCCCCTTAGCTTAGAAGTAGATAATTTTCTGCATGATGTGCTAACCTTTCGAATCTTTATGTACAAATCAAAATTATTCTGTCTTGATTCGACAGCTTTATCCATGTAATCTTTCCCACTTCTGATCGTTGGAAGGAGCGGTATACAAATGCTTGCTAAATAAAAAATAAATAAATAAAAATAAGGGAAAGCAGACAGTCGCCCAAGAGCACATGGTTTGGAAGAAAGTATCTTTGATGGATACTAATAAAAGAGGACATTCTAACAGAGGTTCCAGTAAAGATAAGTTACCCAGATGCCCTTAAGTACAGAGCTGAAAGATTCCAAATGACCCCTATCAACTGATAACCAGATTAATATGAATGAAATACAACTTCTAAAATGCCTGTATGCAGATGCTAGACGTCTAAAAAAAAAACATAAGATAGGAGAGGTAGAATATATATCTCTAAATGAGAGGTTAGATATAATAGAAACATGACAGAAAAAGACCACATGGCCTAGCTAGTCTGTCCTTCCATATCAACAACTACAACAGTCCCCTTTAAAGATCCTCTGTTTGTCCCATGCTTTTTTGAATTCAGATACTGTCCTCATTTCTACCACCTCCACTGGGAGACTATTCCATGGATCCACCACTCTTTCTGTAAAGAAATATTTCCGCATATCACTCCTGAATCCCTTCACCCTCATCCCATGTCCCCTCGTAGCAGAACTTGCTTTCAATTGAAAAAGGCTCTCCCCCTGTACATTTATGCCACAGAGGTATTTAAACATTTCATTCATATCACCTCTATCCCGCCTTTCCTCTAAGGTGTACATTTATTTATCATTTCTTATATACCGCCTTTCATGATATCAAGGCGGTTTACATTGAACAAACTGAAATTACATTGAACAGGGCAATGTAACTTGGAGATAACTATTTTACAGGGAACATGGGCAATGGAGGGTTAAGTGGCTTGCTCAAGACCACAAGGAGCACCTGTGGGACTAGAAACCCCAGTCCTTCCTGCCCAAAGATTGCTGTCCTCTAGTGGGATTTGAACCCCCGACCTTCCGGCCTGAGGTACCTTGCCCCAACCACTAGGCCACTCCTCCACATATTAAGATCATATACATATTAAGAACATATTAAGATTCTTAAGTCTGTCCTCATGTGCTTTATAATGAAGACCACTAACCATTTTAGTAGCCACCCTCTGTACCGACTCTATCCTGTTTATATCCTTTTGAAGGTGCGGTCTCCAAAATTGCACACTATACTCCAAATGAGGTCGCACCAAAGACTTATACAGAGGCACTATCACCTCCTTTTTTCTGCTAGCCATTCCTCTCCGTATGCACCCAAGCATCCTTCTAGCTTTTTCCGTCACTTTTTATACCTGTTTAGCTACTTTAAGATCATCAGACACAACCTAGGTCCCGCTCTTCTTTAGTGGACAAAAGTACTTCACCCCCTATACTGTATTGCTCCCTTGGATTGCTGCAGCCCAAATGCATGACCTTACATTTTTTAACTTTAAATCCCAGCTGCCAAATTCTAGACCATTCTTCAAGCTTAGCTAGATCTCTCCTCATGTTATCTACACCTTCCTTGGTGTCTACTCTATTGCAGGTTTTGGCATCATCCGTAAAGAGGCAAACCTTACCCGACAGCCCTATTGCTATATCACTAACAAAGATGTTAAAAAGAATCGGACCAAGGACAGATCCCTGGGGCACACCACTGTTAACATCCTTCTCCTCAGAGTGAGCTCCCTTTACCTGTACTCTGTCACCTCCCACCCAACCATTTTCTAACATGAGCAGTACCTTTAGGGTCCATCCCTAGGGTGCTCAGTTTGTTGGTATCTCAGATCTAGTGGAAGGATAACCAGTGGGACACTGATACCTGACTATTAACTATATCGCAGTAAGGTAGATGAAATTGGTGGAGGGTATTGAGTCACATAGGATTAACGTTTTTCAGGAAACGATATACGCTGTAGAATCTCTATGGATAGAAATGCCACATAAAAAGGGGACGGCAATGTCAATGGAGGTGTAATCTCCAGGAACAAGCAGGGTACGTCGGTACCGATGGAGCCTGCGCGGGAATGCTCCCCAGCTTTCCAGGATGAAAGCTTTTGGGACATCCCACAGCGCATGCGCGCTGCCTTCCCGCCTTTCCTACCAACTCTCCTCAGTTCTTCTTTTCCGCGGAGCCAGCAGGTCGTGTTCCTGTCACCGCTGAAGAAGTTCTTTATTTTAATTTATTTCTTTGGTCGCGTGTCTGCCTTCCCCGATGCCGGACCGGTAGCGCCGGTCTTTTCTTTTCTTAAAAAAAAATAAAAATAAATAAAAAATATATATATACTTTTCCTCACTTAGTGTATTTCTTTTCTTAGGCCTACAGGCCCACAAGAATTTTTCCTCCATGGATAAACCAGCCTCTGGTTTCAAAAAATGCACTAAGTGTAGCGGTACAATTTCTGTTAGACACCCATGAATGGTGTCTTAAATGTTTGGGGCCTGAACACTCCATTCCGGATTGCCAAGCCTGCTCTCTAATGTCTAAACGAGGGTTACAGAACCGGGCAGCCAAGCTCCATGTGCTGTTTCCCACGGATGCACCGGCCGTGGCATCGACATCTTCCAGGTCTTTCTCTCCTGATGGGTCTCAGGTAAACAAACATACTTTTAGCAGTTCCTCGAAGGGCAAATCTCCCTCTAAGCATCGAGATGCCTCCGGGTTTGCCCTTGAGGATCCTGCCCCAGCCAAACAACCCCGGCGGGAAGCTCCGGCTTCCAAAGCTCCTCCTATGGGGTTACAGGTTGACATCGATGGCATGGCCTCGACCGATCACCTGTTAGACTGCTCTGGGGTACCGGCACAATCTCCCGGTACCGATATCCAGGCAGTTGTGGCGTCCATGGATCACACTATGCAATCCATGCAGCAAGCTATTCTGGCTTTCATTAAGGCTGCGACGCCGTCGGTACCACAACAAGCCCCGTTGTCGGTACCGACGCCGGTACCTGTACCAACTTCGATGCCGGTACCGGCTGCATCGACATCGGCCAGGAGACCAATTCCGGCTCCCTGTCCTGGGCTCTTTCTCGGTACCGACCCGGTACTGAGGACACCCGATGTCGGTACCGATCGATACGCCTATCGATCTTTGGAATCGAGCAGACGATACTTCGATTCTTCTGATGATTCTGATTCATCGGATGAGCCCCCTGAAGTATCTGTTACTCTTCCTGAGGAGCCTTCTTTTCCAAAAAGGAGAACATCTCCTCCAGAGGATTTGTCCTTTCAAGACTTCATAATAGAAGTAGCTAAAGGACTATCTATTTCAGTAAACTCTGAAAAAGAACCTAGAGCAAAAAAATTAGATATTTTGGGATATTCTAAGGTTCCCAGAGAGGCAGTCACCTTACCAATTCATGAAATTCTTCAAGAACATTTGATTGAATTGTGGGAGACTCCTCTCACCCTTTCTCCTCATTCTCGTAGATTGGACACTGTGTACCGTGTCACTCCCTCCTCCTGGATTTCAAAAAACTCAGCTTCCTCACCACTCCATTGTGGTGCAGTCAGCTATGAAGAGGATAAAGAGTACCAAAAGCCACTCTTCTACTCCTCCAGGAAGAGAATGCAGGACCTTGGATGCTTTTGGAAGGAAAATCTTCCAAGCTAGCATGCTTATTGCCAGAATCAATTCATACAGCCTTTATATGGGTATGTTTCTGAAGGAGGTTGCAGAAAAGCTGCACAACTTTCTCCCTTTTATTCCAGAGGACAAAAGGGATGAGTTCCTTCTTTGGCTTAAGCATACTCAAGACATTTCAAAGTTTTCCAGCAGGGCGGCCTTTGATTCTTTTGAAGGTGCCAGCAGAGCCTCAGGCATTGCCATAGCGGCTCGTAGAATTGCTTGGCTCCAGGCTTCTGATCTAGAACCCTGGGTTCAAGATGGTTTAGGAAATCTGCCCTGTACAGGTGAAAATCTATTTGGCAAAGAGTGGCAAATTAAAGCCACTCAAATGGATGCAGAAAATGCTGCTCTGGATAGACTTTCTAAGTCTACCTCCATTCCAGTCAAGAAAAAATCTTTTAAAAATTCTTTTTACAAGAAGGGCAGATTTCCTTCCACTTCTGGTCAACAATCTTCTACAGGTCGCTTTGCTACTAAGCGTCAGCAACCTAAACAGGCTAGGCCTAAACCTGCAGGGGCTGCTGCAACCCAGCAGTCCCAAGCCCCTCAGGGTTTTTGACTTGATACTAGAGAACTTAACCTTTCTGGCTCTACAACAGCCAGAAGCTCTCACCATTCCAGGAAGGTTAGCTCATTTTGCGCCCAGATGGGAGCAAATCACATCAGAGCAGTGGACCCTCTCTATCATAAGAGAGGGCTACAAACTTCATTTCTCAGACCTTCCTCCCTACACCATGGTGAGACACTTCAATTCTCCCACATCTCTCCTCGACCTTCTGGATCAGGAGGTGACTACCCTTCTGGCCCAGGGGGTCATAGAAGAAGTTCCTTTTCTTCAACAGGGGTCAGGGTTTTACTCCCCCTATTTTATCATTCCAAAGAAAACAGGGTGATACAGACCCATTCTAGATCTCAGAGAATTGAACAAATTCCTATGCAAGGAGAAGTTCAAGATGCTTTCTCTAGGCACTCTCCTTCCATACCTGCAGAGTCAGGATTGGCTTTGTTCTCTAGATCTCAAGGATGCGTACACTCATGTTCTCATCCATCCATCTCACAGAAAATTCCTACATTTTCTGTTCCAGGGAAAACATTACCAATACAGAGTGCTTCCTTTCGGTCTAGCCTCTGCTCCAAGAGTGTTCACCAAATGCATGGCAATAGTTGCTGCATTTCTACGCACTCTGGGAATATTTGTCTTCCCATACCTGGACGACTGGCTCATCCGAGCTCCAACCCAGTCAGAGGCTCAGATCTCCCTGAACCGCACAGGCGCATTCTGCAATACCTGGGACTTATGGTAAACCTCCCAAAGTCCCAGCTCACCCCTACTCAGTCCCTGGAATTCATAGGGGCCTGGTTGGACACCACTTCTGCAAGGGCCTACCTTCTTCAGGCCCGTTGTCAACGTCTAGTGCAGTTAGCCTCCTAGATTCAGTCAAAGAGCCATTTAACTGCCAGGGAGATGCTACAGCTGCTAGGCCATATGGCTTCCACAGTACATGTGGTACCCTATGCTCGCCTACACATGAGAGCAGCTCAATGGACTTTGTCCACCCAGTGGACTCAAGCTTCAGGAGCTCTCTCAGACCAAATAGCAAACTCCAAACGTCTCTTTTGTTCTCTCCAATGGTGGATGTCCACTCAAAATCTGTTGCTGGGGTCCCCCTTCCAACCTTTGCTGCCCCAAGCAATCCTCACAACAGATGCCTCCCAAACAGGTTGGGGAGCTCATCTACAGGACCTCTCCACCCAAGGCACTTGGTCCCCACAGGAGACCTCTCTTCATATTAACCTCTTGGAACTTAGAGCAGTGTTCCTAGCTCTCAAGGTCTTTCTTACCCTCCTCAGCTACCAGACAGTCCTCATTCAAACGGACAATCAGGTAGCCATGTTTTACATAAACAAGCAAGGAGGAACTGGCTCTCTGTCACTTTGCAACGAAGCTCTAAGATTATGGGCCTTCGCCAGAGAGCATCAAATCCATCTCCTGGCAGTATACCTCGCAGGAATTCAAAACTCTTGGGCGGACAGACTCAGTCGAGTTCTGCTTCCACACGAATGGTCCCTGCACATAGATCAGGTACTCAGAATCTTCCAGGAATGGGGAACCCCGGACTTAGACCTATTTGCAAGTCCGTGGAATGCCAAACTTCCCCGGTTCTGTTTCAGAATTCCGTGTGAGGGAGTTCAGGCCAAGGATGCCTTCCTCCTTCATTGGGGTCAGGACTTCCTGTATGCCTTTCCACCCATTCCTTTGATTCCCAAGACTCTGTTCAAACTTCAGAGGGATCAAGGATCTGTGATCCTCATAGCTCCACGCTGGCCACACCAAGTGTGGTACCCTCTACTTCTGCATCTCTCCCAAGCCCCCTCCCTGGACTTGGGAGCTGCTCCAGACCTTCTGCCTCAGGAGGAGGGGACTTTGTGGCATCCAAACCCCAAGTCCCTTCACCTCAGAGCTTGGTTACTGAAGGCCTAGACCTTCAAGACTTCAATCTTTCGCAGCAAGTGAAGGATATCCTCCATGCTTCCAGGAAACCTTCCAGGAAACCTTCCACTAGGCGTTCCTATGCTTTTAAATGGAAAGGATTTTCCATTTGGTGTGCTCAACAGGGTCTTGACCCTCTGGCACTTCCTGTGAATTCTCTATTGGAATATCTCCTGCATCTTTCCAATGCAGGCCTTAAAACAAATTCAGTAAGGGTCCATTTAAGTGCTATTGCAGCATCCCTTAAGCCTATCAATGGACAACCTTTTTCCTCTCATCCTCTTATTGCAAGATTTATGAGAGGCCTAACTTTAACTAAACCTCCCATTCGACCTCCTCCGGTGGCATGGGACTTAAATTTGGTTCTTGGTCAGCTTATGAAGCCACCTTTTGAACCCTTAGCCACTACCTCCTTGAAATTTCTTTCCTGGAAGGTTATTTTCCTTGTTGCAATCACTTCTGCTCGCCGCATCAGTGAACTGCAGGCCTTAGTGGCTAATCCACCTTATACAAGGTTCCATCATGATAAGGTAGTCCTTAGGACAAATCCTCACTTTATGCCTAAAGTGGTCTCACCTTTTCATCTTAATCAAGAGGTATATTTACCTGTCTTTTTTCCAGCTCCTCATGCATCCACTGCAGAGAGGAACCTTCATACTCTAGATTGTAAAAGAGGTCTTGCTTTTTACTTACACAGGACACAGCAACATAGAAAGTCTTCCCAGCTTTTTGTTGCTTTTGATCCTTCTCATTTAGGACTTCCAGTCTCTAAAAGAACACTGTCCAATTGAATTGCTCAGTGTATTTCTTTTGCTTACCAGAGTAAGAACCTTTCTCTGGAGGGCCATGTCACAGCTCACAATGTGAGGGCTATGGCCACCTCTATGGCTCATCTTCATTCTGTGTCCATCGACCAGATCTGTCGAGCGGCCTCCTGGGCCTTGGTTCATACCTTCAGAGCCCATTACTGTTTGGACAAGGACTCCCGCCGGGATGCCTTGTTTGGTCAGGCTGTCCTCAGACACCTGTTCCATTCTTGAACAACTCCTGCCCTCCTTCCCTGAATGGATGCCTGAGATCCATAGGGAAATGAGGAACCCTTCAGGGTCTCATACCCTTGGGGATCTCACAGGCATCTTAGCTAGGGAGTCCCCATATGTGAGGGCTTATTCCTGCTTGTTCCTGGAGATAGCACAGTTACTTACCTGTAACAGGTGATCTCTGGGAACAGCAGGAATTAGTCCTCACAACCCTCCCACCTCCCCTAGGAGTTGTATCTCTCTTTGTCTTTCCTTTCCTCTCTCTCTCTATTGTCTCAGCTTTAAACTTGAACTGAGGAGAGTTGGTAGGAAAGGCGGGAAGGCAGTGCGCATGCGCTGTGGGATGTCCCAAAAGCTTTCATCCTGGAAAGCTGGGGAGCATTGCCGCGCAGGCTCAGTCGGTACCGACGTACCCATATGTGAGGACTAATTCCTGCTGTTCCCAGAGATCACCTGTTACAGGTAAGTAACTGTGCTCTACTGACCACCTGGCCAGAATGAACAGATGGATAATGAAATGCTGAAAGAAATCGGGGAAGCCAAAAAAAAAAAAAAAAGTTACAATACTGTAATGAGTGATTTCAATTATCTGGATATCAATTGGTTCAGTGTCACAGCAGGACATGCCAGGGAAATAGTTTCTAGACGAAATAAGACTGCTTCTTGGAGCAACTGGTTCATGAACAGACAGGAGGGGAAGCTATTTTGGATCTAGTCCTTAGTGGCATTCAGGATCTAGTGCAAGAGATAGGGGTGTTGGGGCCACTTGGCAATAGTGCTCATAGCATGTTCACATTTGATTTAATAAATAAAAGATGGCAAGGAAATCCACAGTGCTATCATCTAACTTTCAAAAGGGATACTATGACACAATAAAGAAAATAGGAAAAGACTAGAAGGAGCAGCTGCAAAGGTTAAAGATTTACATAATTTGTGGGCGTTGTTTAAAAGTACTATCTTGGGAGTCCAGAACAGACGTTTCCACACTTCAAGAAAAGTGGAAGGAAGGCCAAAAAACCACCAGCTTGCTTTAAAGGCGAGATCAGAGAGGCTGTTGCCAAAAAAGCATCTTTCAGGAAATGGAAGTAGAAGCAAAATGACCGAAAATGGGAAACGTAAGAATTGCCAAGTTTAAGTGCAAGGCATAAATAAGGCAGGCAAAAAGAGAATTTGAAAAAAAGTTAGCCATGGAAGCAAAAGTGCATAATAAAAACTTTTCAAGTACATTTGTAGCAAGAAACCTGAGTCTCAGTTGGACCATTGGATGATAGAGCAGTAAAAGGGGTGCTAAGTGAGGACAAGGCCATAGCGGAGAGACTGAATGAATTCTTTGCTTCGGTCTTTATTGAAGGTGATTTAGGAAATTTTACCCATGCCTGGAATGGTTTATAAAGTTGATGTATCGGAAGAATTGATAGAAATATTGATAAACCAGGAGGATATATTACAACTATTTAATAAATTGAAGAGTAGCAAATCACTTGGATCGGATGGTATAGAAACATAGAAACATAGAAACATGATGACAGAAAAAGACCACAAGGCCCATCTAGTCTGTCCTTCCATAACAACTACAACAGTCCACTTTTTACCTTTAGAGATCCTCTGTGTTGGTCCCATGCTTTTTTGAATTCAGTTACTGTCCTCATCTCTACCACCTCCACTGGGGGACTATTCCACGGATCCACTACTCTTTCCGTAAAGAAATATTTCCGCATATCACTCCTGAATCTATCTCCCTTCACCCTCATCCCATGTCCCCTCGTCGCAGAACTTGCTTTCAATTGAAAGAGGCTCTCTCCCTGAACATTTATGCCACGGAGGTATTTAAACATCTCAATCATATCACCTCTATCCCGCCTTTCCTCTAAGGTGTACATATTAAGATCCTTAAGTCTGTCCTCATATGCTTTATAATGAAGACTACTAATCATCTTAGTAGCAACCCTCTGCACCGACTCCATCCTGTTCACATCCTTTTGAAGGTGCGGTCTCCAGAATTGCACACCATACTCCAAATGTGGTCGCACCAAAGACTTATACAGAGGCATTATCACCTCCTTTTTTCTGCTAGCCATTCCTCTCCGTATGCACCCAAGAATCCTTCTAGCTTTTGCCGTCGCCTTTTCTACCTGTTTAGCTACTTTAAGATCATCGGACACAACTACGCCTAGGTCCCGCTCTTCTTTAGTGGACAAAAGTACTTCACCTCCTATGCTGTATTGCTCCCTTGGATTGCTGCAGCCCAAATGCATGACCTTACATTTTTTAACATTAAATCCCAGCTGCCAAATTCTAGACCATTCTTCAAGCTTAGCTAGATCCCTCCTCATGTTATCTACACCTTCCTGGGTGTCTACTTTATTGCAGATTTTGGTATCATCCGCAAAGAGGCAAACCTTACCCGACAGCCCTTCCGCGATATCACTAACAAAGATGTTAAAAAGAATCGGACCAAGGACAGATCCCTGGGGCACACCACTGGTAACATCCTTCTCCTCAGAGTGAGCTCCATTTACTTGTACTCTTTGCCGCCTCCCACCCAACCAATTTCTAACCCAAGCAGTAACTTTAGGGTCCATACCTAGGGTGCTCAGTTTGTTTATAAGTCGCCTGTGAGGAACAGTGTCAAAGGCTTTACTGAAATCTAAATACACCACATCTAGAGCTCTCCCGTGGTCCAACTCCCTGATCACCCAGTCAAAGAAATCAATCAGATTTGTCTGACAAGACCTGCCTCTGGTGAATCCATGCTGCCTCGGATCCTGTAATCCGCTGGACTCCAGAAACCTCACTATTTTCTCTTTCAACAGCGTTTCCATTAATTTACTCACCACTGAAGTTAAACTAACCGGCCTGTAGTTTTCAACCACATCCTTACTTCCGCTTTTGTGTAAAGGCACCACATGAGCCTCTCTCCAGTCCTTTGGCACCACTCCCGACTCCAACGAGGCATTGAAAAGGTCAGTCAGTGGAGTTGCTAGAACGTCCCCAAGTTCCCTCAGTATTCTAGGGTGTATCCCTTTCGGTCCCATCGCTTTGTCTACTTTAAGTTGAGCTAGTTTCTCACGAACACAGTCTTCTGAAAATTGTTCAAGATGTCCCTCGCTTCTGTTCTTATTTGTGGGTGTTTTCTGAGGTCCTGCTCCTGGTTCTTCATCTGTGAACACAGAACAAAAATATTTGTTAAGCAATTCCGCTTTATCCTTATCAGCTTCTACATAGTCCCCCCCCTGTACCCTTGAGTCTGACAATACCACTTTTGCCCTTCCTCTTCTCACTAATATATCTGAAAAATGTCTTATCCCCCCATTTTATTGCATTGGCTATTTCCTCCTCCTTTTGAATCTTTGCCTTCTTGACTACTTTGCTAGCTTCTCTAAGTTTTTCCAAATACAGATGCCTGTCTTCCTCTCTCTGTGATCTCTTGTATTTCATGAAGGCCTCCCTCTTTTTCTTCACTTTTCAGCTACTTCCTTCGAAAACCATAGCGGTCTCCTGTTCCTTTTGCCTTTATTTACCATTTTAACAAAAAGGTTGGTTGCCTTTAAAATACCCCCTTTCAGTTTTGCCCACTGTTGTTCTACATCCCCCAGCTGTTCCCATCCCACTAATGACTCCCTGAGGTATTGGCCCATCTTCGCAAAGTTAGTCTTCCTAAAGTCTAAGATCTTCACCTTGGAATGGATTCTAACAGCCCTAGTCCTACTACTGAACCACACCATCTGGTGATCACTGGATGCAAAATGATCTCCCACTACAACATCAGAAACACTTTCACCATTGGTAAGCACCAAGTCCAGTATGGCCCCTTCACGTGTGGGGTCTGTTACCAATTGCCTGAATAGTTCTCCCTGTAGAGAATCCAGGATCTCCTTACTCCTAGATGATACTGCAGCAGGAATGTGCCAATCAACATCTGGCATATTGAAATCTCCTAGCAGTAGCACTTCCCCTTTCCTAGCAATGCTGCGTATGTCTTCAATTAACTCTCTGTCCACCTCTTCCTCTTGTGAGGGAGGTCTGTATATCACACCAATGCAAATAGATTTCTCTTTCCCTCTTTCTAGTTTAACCCACAATGCCTCCTCTCTCCCTTTTAAGCTCTGTAATTCCAAAGCTTTAATAGTAGTTTTTACATATAGTGCTACTCCTCCTCCCCTTCTTCCTACCCTGTCCTTTCTGAATAAAGTATAGCCAGGTATAGTTACATCCCAGTCATGGTTTTCTGTGAACCATGTTTCTGTAACTGCCACTAAATCTAAGTCAGCCACTCCCACCAAAGCTTCAACTTCAGAGATCTTATTTCCCATGCTACGGGCATTAATACACACTGCTTTCCATATGTTACCCCTGTTACAAATTTCCATAAAGGTATTTAATGTATCACTTACCTGGGGGCTTTCTTCACCCATCCCCAACGAATCTAGTTTAAAGCCCTCTTCAGTAGATTAGCCAGTCTACTACCAAAGATGTGTTGACCTTTCTTGGACAGATGGATGCCATCTCTGCTCTGCAACCCTTGGAACAGCATCCCATGGTCTAGGAAACCAAAACGCTCTCGAAGACACCATCCACGCAGCCATGCATTAATCTCCAGGATGCGAGCCTCTCTGCCTTGGCCTTTACCCTCAACAGGGAGGATTGAAGAGAACACCACCTGTGCACCTACCTGCTTCACCCTCTGTCCCAGAGCCATGAAGTCACTTTTGATACGTTCCGAGGTATACCTGGCAGTATCATTTGTTTCCAACATGGATTAGCAACATTGGGTAATAGTCAGTGGGCTTGATGAGTCTCGGCAAACTCTCCGTAACATTTTGGATCTTGGCACCAAGCAGACAGCATACCTCTCTGGACATCAAGTCTGGTCGGCAGATGGACGCCTCAGTACCCCTCAGAAGAGAGTCTCCAACCACCACTACCCTTCGTTTCCTTCTGGTCACTGATTCTGCAACTATGGGGTACTTGAACTCTGGTTCTTCCCTTTCCAGGGATGCTTTCACCTCCTCCACTTCCAGGGCTGCATAATGGTTCTTCAATTCAAGGGCTGGAGAAGTTGGATTGGTGATTTTGCAGGCTCTGGTGACTTTTGTCCAACCATCGACATTCTGTTGGCACCCATCTTCTCCTGTGCTGGAGAGCCTGGTTGCTGCAAGCAGCATCTCATCAATGTACTTCTCACTGTCTTGAATGCTCCTCAGCCTCGCCACCTCCTCTCTGAGTTCCTCCACTTGTTTCCTCAGAGCTTCAGCATGCAGGCACCCTGCACATGGAACCGGTTCTTCAACTGGCAATAGGACCTCTGTCTGGACCGAGGCAGAAGCTGTAACGGGGGCAACAGCTTTAGCAATACGATTTTTCCCAGCCATTGTTCTGTTTGTGGAGCTTAGGTATCTGTTAAAGCAAAAGAGAGAGATCTACGAAGTACCAGCTGGTTTCGCAGCTGTCCTTTCAGAGAAAAAGCAGTTAAATCTCTTTAATTATATTCAAAATGTGCTGGTCCAATTCACTGTGATTTGTTAAAGGGGGAGGTGCCCTATAAAGCAAGACTGCTCACTAGGGGTGGGTGGGAGTCGGGGTGGGTAGGGAGGGAACTAACACCTGATTAGGTGTTAGCAGTTCCTGAACCTGAGGGGGTTACAGAGTTCAGCAATACTACTGTGCTCAAGTACAGTTCCCCTAAAACAGCAAAAATGAAATTAACCTTGCTTTAAAAAATATACACAAAAGCCTTTTAAGAGCTCCCAGTCAGAGAGCTAGCAATGTAACAAAAAACACCAAACAAAGAAACCCTCAAATCCTTACTTACTGTTTGATGTGTGGAGCCCTGGTTAAGAAAGCCTCAAAAGGGCAGGGCAAAGCAGCCTTTTTATGCAGGCTTCAATTGCACTCAGGAAACAGGCCCACTAACCCCTGATTAGGTGTTAGCAGTTCCTGAACCTGAGGGGGTTACAGAGTTCAGCAATACTACTGTGCTCAAGTACAGTTCCCCTAAAACAGCAAAAATGAAATTAACCTTGCTTTAAAAAAATATACACAAAACCCTTTTAAGAGCTCCCAGTCAGAGAGCTAGCAATGTAACAAAAAACACCAAACAAAGAAACCCTCAAATCCTTACTTACTGTTTGATGTGTGGAGCCCTGGTTAAGAAAGCCATCTGAGGGTATTGAAAGAATTGAAATATGAGATTGTAGACCTACTATTAGTAAATTGTGAACTATCATTAAAATCATCTGTAGTACCTGAAGAGTAGAAAATGGCCAATATAAAGCCGATATTTCAAAAGGTTTCCAGGTGTGATCTGGGAAACTACAGACCAGTGAGTTTGACATCAGTACTGGGCAAAATGGTAGGAACCATTATAAAGAATAAAATTGCTTATGTGTATAGTCATGATTTAATGGGAGAAAGCCAACATGGATTTAGCCAAGGAAAGTCTTTTCTTACTAATCTATTATATATTTTTTTGAATGTGTGAATAAACAGACAAAGGTGAGCCGGTCAAATATAGTGTATCTGGATTGTCAGCCTTTTAACAAGGTCCCTCATGAGAGACTCTTGGCAAAATTAAAAAGTCATGGGATTGGAGGCAGTGTAGTATTGTGGATCAGGAACTGGTTAAAAGATAGAAAGCAGAGAGTAGGGCTAAATGGACAATTTTCTCAATGGAGAAAAGTAAATAGTGGAGTACCACAGGGATCCATGCTTTTTAACATCATAAATGACCTGAAAATGGGAATAACTAGTGAGGTGATCAAATTTGCAGATGACATAATTATTCAAAGTTGTTAACACACAAGAGGATTTTGAAAGGTTGCAAGAGGACCTTGATAAATTGGAAGATTGGGCATCCAAATGCCAGATGAAATTTAATGTGGACAAGTGCAAAGTTATGCACCTAGGAAAGAACAACCCAAACTTTTGGTTACACAATGCAAGGTACCACCTTCAAAACCACCAACCAGGGAAAAGATTTAGTCGTCATAGATAACACGTTGAAACCCACTGCCCAGTGTGCAGTGGTGGCCAAGAAAGCAAATAGAATGCATAAGGAAAGGAATGGAGAATAAAACCAAGGATGATATAATGCTTCTGTATTATCCCATGTTTCGACTGCACCTTGAATATTGTTTGCAATTCTGGTCGCCATGTCTTAAAAAGGATATAGCGGAATTAGAAAAGGTACAGAGAAGAGCCACTAAAATAGTAAAGGGGATGGAAGGATATCCCTATGAGGAAAGTCTTGAAAGGTTAGGTCTTTACAACGTGGAAAGACGGCTGAGGGGAGATATGAAAGGTCTACAAATTAATGGAGTGGAACAGGTTAACGTAGATTTGGTTGTTTACACCATCAAAAAAGTAGAAAGACTTCATTGTGTGTTATTTAGTTACAATGTATCCCATTTAAGACTAATAGAAGAGTTTTTCACTCAACGCATAATCAAACTCTAGAATTAGTTACTGGACTATGTAGTAAAAGCTGTTAGTGTTGCTGGGCTTAAAGGTTTGGACAAGTTCCTGGAGGAAAGGTTCATAAACCATTATTAAAGAAGGACCCGGAAATCCACTGCTTACCACAGCATTGTGGAACCTGTGTCCTTTGGGAACCTGCCAGGTGCTTGTGACCTGCATTGGCCACTGTTAGAAACAGGATATTGGGCTTTGATGGACCTTGATCTGACCAAGTATGTCATTTCTTCTCCTGAAACAAGCAGGAAGTCAGTCCTCACTTATGGGTGACATTGGCACCGACGGAGCCCACGCGGAGCAATTCCCCAGCTTTCAAAGAAAGCCTTTGGGATTGCTACACACATGCGTGGTCCTCTTCCTGCCCAAGTGTGCCATCTTGCTCAGTCTCCCTTTTTCCGCAGAGCCCTTCGGACACATGTCTTCGTCCCTCGGAAAACGGTTTTTCATTTCCTTGCTTTAACAGGCTCTCCTTTCTTTTTTCCGGTTGCACCGTTCCTCTACCTATCCTCCCTTTGCTCCCTTTTGGAGCTTAATCTTTTCTACCTTTTCTAAATTTTTTTTTTCGGGCTTCGTGCCCTTTTTTCTTCCCAACCGCTGGCCACGTGGGTCTTCGACCTCGCAGGGGCCGTTTTTGCTCCCATGGCCACCAGGTTTGAAAAATGTGATAGATGCTCTAGGAACATGTCACTTACGGACACTCATGACTGTTGTCTACGGTGTCTAGGAGCCGGCCATGACCCAGAGCTCTGTTCACTCTGTAAGAAAGTGTCCTCTAAGGCCCTGCTGAGCTGTAAATGTCCTCTAAGGCCCTCTAAGGCCCAGAAGTTCGAAGACATTTTCAGAAAGGCCGCCTTGGAATCCCTGTTGGCGCCCTCGGTCGTCTCCCCTCCGGTGGGTTCTCCCCCTGTAGCGCCACGTTCCTTGCGGCATTCTGACCAGGGATCCCCCGAGTTGGAACGGTGCAAAAAAGAAGGCAGCCTCGACGTTGCTGGCTGGGGCCCCCGACAAGCGCGAGCGCTCCCGCGCACGGTCGCTTAGCCCCCTTCAGTGTTCCCAAGAGTTGGACAAGGAGCAGCCCCACAAGGTACCTCACAGAGAAATGGAGGCTTCTGGCGAAGGCGCTCAGTCTCCTGAGGGTCGTCCTGGTGAGGACCCCTTCTTCTCCTCCTCGACTCTCAATCCGGTGACCCCGATATCGGCGTCTCAGGGCCCCACGCCCGCATGGGAGTCCCGTATGCTGGCGCTCAAACGCAGCGTTTCTGTGTTCAATGCTTCCCAGCAGGCGCTTATGGCCAGCTTCGCTGACTTGCGCCCAGAGACCACAGGTCCCTCATGTGGGACACCTAAATCCATCCAGGAAACCCCTGAGAGCCACGGGCCTTGTGAGGGTCCTTGACTTCGGTCTCACTTGCCCTCCCGTTCCTCAGAGGCGAGGTCGTCCAGGGCAAACCGCCCGGCTCGGATCCCTCGACCGATTTTTTAGACTGGGAATCGGATGGGGACACCTCCCCGGAGACCCGCACCCACTGGGATCTCTCATCGGACACTTCACCGCCTGGTCTCCAGCAGCATTCACCACCCAAGGGCGACACCTTTTTGGTGTTTATCCAGGACATGGCTTGGACCCTCAACCTGGTCACCCAGGCCGAGGAGGACCCTCGCACTGAAGAACTCAATATTCTTCAGTACGAGGCCCCGCCCAGGTAATCCCTCTCCGTGCCGGTGCCGCCGATTCTATCTCTGCTGCTGCTCTGCATGTGGGAGGCCCCAGCCTCAGTTCCCATGATCAGCAAGCGCCTTGACAAGGTGCAGTGCGGGCCGGGCTTCTGAAAAACCCAGCTCCCACACAATTCGATGGTGATGGAATCAGCCATGCGGAAGCAGAAGAGCCCAAAATCACACTCCTCGTTTCCACCTGGCTGGGAGTCAAGAGCCCTTGATGGCCTGGGCCGCAAGGCCTATCAAGGTTCCATGCTTTCCTGTCGCATCCAGGCTTACCAATTGTATATTGGTATGTTCCTACACGACTTGGCAAAGGAACCCGGGGGGGGGGGGGTGGTGGTTCCTGTGGGCCTCGCAAGGGAGCCCCTGCATTCCGCACTCTGCTGAAATCTGTGGCCAACTGTTCTAGGTATATATCTTGAGCCTCCTATGATGGCTTCGAGACATCTGCTCGGGTGGCAGCTGTGGGCATCGGGGCTCGCCGTCAGGCTTGGCTCCAATCCTCTGATTTGGAGCAATGGGTGCAGGAGAAGCTCCTGGACGTGCCCTGTCTCGGTGAACAACTGTTTGGGAAACAGATGGAGGAGAAGGCTGTGGAGATAGACTGAGTTCGTTACCAGAACCCGTCTCTCCCGCAAGACCTCTACGCTGCCTCGGAACAAGCAGCCAGCCAAGAAACCCTTCTTTCCCAGGAAGGGCCTTCAGTACTGCGGTTATCTGCCATACCTGACTACCCCTGTGCTAGCTACCCCGGCTCAGGGAGAGCCTGGACAGGGGCACCGCAAACCAAATGGTCCGAAGACCCAAATGCCGGCTCCCCCACATCCCACTCAGGGGTTTTGACGCCAGCGGCATGGCCCCTTGCCTTCCGGCGATGCAGCAGCCAATGGGAGGACGTCTGTCCTGTTTCGCCCCATCGTTGGGCGCTCATCACCTCGGACACTTGGGTCCTCCAGGTTGTCCTAGAAGGCTATTGCCTTCATTTCGACAGGCTCCCTCCAGCCTTCTCCCTGGCAGAGCCTCCTCCCTGGCAGAGCCTCCTCGACTCCCTGCCCACCAGCTTCTGCTGTGGTGGGAATTACACTCCCTCCTTGCCCAACAGACAGTCGAGAAGGTCCCTTCCCACCTTCGAGGTCAGGGCTTTTACTCCCGGTACTTGTCCGAAGAAGACGGGAGGTCTGTTGCCCATCCTCGACCTCCGCAGGCTAAACAAGTTCCTGTTGCGGGAGAAGTTCAAGATGTTATCTCTTGGCGTGCTGCTGCCTTTCCTCCGGCAGAGCGACTGGTATGCTGCTTGGATCTGAAAGATGCTTACGCCCATATCTTGATCCACTCCCAACACAGACAGTACCTGCATTTCTGGGTGCAGGGAGAGCACTACCAGTACAGAGTGCTCCCCTTCGGCCTCGTGTCTGCACCACGGGTCTTCACGAAGTGCCTCGTCGTGGCCGCCGCTCACCTGCAGCGCAGGGGTGTGCTGGTATTTCCCTACCTCGACCACTGGCTCGTTACGGGCTCCTCTGTCAAGGAGGCCCACCCGACTAGTGATGTCGTGCACGGTCCTCCTCTTGGAGAACTTGGGGTTCTTGGTCAACTTCCCAAAGTCTCACTTCGAGCCGGTACAGATTCTCGAGTTCATCAGGGCAGGCCTCGATACTCAGCAGGCCATGGCCGCCTTGCCCTTGGATCGTTCCACCTGCCTCCGGGCTATGGCAGCTCGTGTCCAAAGCACCCACCAGGTTACCGCTCGGTCCATGCTATGTCTCCTGGGTCACATGGTTTCGAACATGCATGTGGTTCCTTGCTCTTGCCTGCACATATAGACAGCTCAATGGTGTCTCAGTGCCCAATGGAGCCAGTCCCTTGGACACCTCAGGGATCCCGTCAGGGTTCTTTCCAACCTCCGCTGGTCTCTGAACTGGTGGCAGAACCCTCACAACCTCCTGCGGGGATCGCCCTTTCAGACCCCACAGCACGATGTGGTGCTGACTACAAATGCTTCCCTCTTAGGGTGGGGAGCCTATTGAGGGTGTCTCTGCACGCAAGAGCAATAGTCTCCCATGGAGGCTCAGCAACAGACAAACCTGCTCGAGCTCCGGGCCATCCGTTGGGCCCTGAGGGACTTCGTCGATCTCCGTAGCCGGAAGTCTGTTCTGGTACAGACCGGCAACTGTGTAGTCGCGCTCCCTCTGCAGGGAAGCGGTAGTCATTTGCTCTTTTGCCGCCCAATAGAGGATGTCCCTCAGGGCAGCGTACCTCCCGGGTCAGGAGAATGGTCTGGCGGACAGACTCAGAAGAATCCTTCGCTCCCACGAGTGGCAGCTGGATCCCAAAGTGGCAGGCTGGCTGTTTCTCTGCTGGGACACTCCAGTGATAGACCTCTTCACCAACCCTCAGAACATGCAGCTCCATCACTTTTGCAGCCCGGTACCACACCCAGACAGGGAAGGCCCCAGTGCATTTCTCCTGGATTGGTCCTCCAAACTCCTATATGCATTCCCTTCTTTTCCCCTCATTGCGAGTACTCTGTTCAAGGTTCAATGGGACGGGGCATCGTTAATCCTCGTGGCCTCGGCAGCCTTGGTTTCCCGTTCCTGCTCCGGCTGTCGACGGAACCTCCATTTCCCCTGGGCTCGGCCAGGGACCTGCTAACACAGGAAGAGGGCCAGGTTCTCCACCAGAACCTGACCTCCCTATCCCTCATGGCCTGGCAGCTGAACGGGTCTCTGTAGCCTCTTTGGCCTTTCCTGAGGAGGTCAAGGAAATCCTCCTTGCCTCGAGGAAGGATTCCACTAGGCGGTTTTATGCCTTTTAAGTGGAAGTGCTTTTCTGACTGGTGCTCAGAACACTAGAACGACCACTTCTCATGCCCGGTTCAGTGGGGTTTCCAGTACCTCCTCCATTTCTCCAGGGAAGGACTGAAATCAAACTCTGTTAGAGTTCATTTGAGCGCCATATCGGCTAATCATCTCCCTGTTGAGGGGAAACCTCTATCGGGGCAGCCGTTAGTCTCCCGCTTCAGGTGGGGTCGTCTTCTATCCAAGCCACCCATCCATCCCCCTCCAGCGGAATGGGACTTGAACGTGGTGCTCACGCAGCTCACCCGTCTACCCTTCGAGCCCATGGCGATCTGTTTGTTTTGGCATTTGTCCTGGAAGGTAGCCTTCCTGGTGGCATTGACCTCGGCTCGCCGAGTCAGTGAGCTTCAGGCGCTCATGGCTGGCCCCCTTACACCAGGTTTTATCAGAACAGGGTGGTCGTCTGGACCCATCCTAAATTCTTGCCTAAGGTCGTGTCGGCTTTTCATCTCAATCAGGAGATAGTGCCCCCGACCTTCTTCCTGAGGCCCCACGCTGACCAGGCATCGGCGGCTCTCCACACCCTTGATTGCAAGCGGGCCTTCACCACCTACTTGCAGCGTACTCGGACTCATCGCAAGTCTGATAGGATTTTCGTGACCTACGATCCCAGTAGACCAGGGTAAGCAGTCACCAAGCGCACTCTGTTTGGGTGGCAGACTGCATCTCCTTCGCCCATGCAAAGGCGGGCGTCCCTCTGGATCGTCGAGTCACCACTCATGGAGTCTGAGCCAAAGCGGCCTTGGTGGCCTTGCTGCGCTCCTTGCCCCTAATGGACATCTGCCGGGCGGCAACCTGGTCTTCCACCAGCACCTTTGCTGTCCACTACTGCCTGGAGAGGGAGTCCCGCCAGGACAGCACCTTTGGCTAGGCTGTACTCCGTAATCTGTTTGGGGTATAAGCAACACCTGCCCTCCGACCCTTCTTCACGGCTACCGAGGGCTTTGCCCTGAGGACCCGAAGACTGGTTCCTTTGGGCTTCTGCTTATGGCCTTGTGGAGACGTTTTTTGCTTACAGGTTCGGTAGCCTGTAGCTAGGGAGTCCCATAAGTGAGGACTGACTACTTGCTTGTTCCTGGAGAAAGCGTACTCACCTGTAACAGGTGTTCTCCAGGGACAGCAGGAATCAGTCCTCACTACCTTCCCGCCTCCCCTGATGAGTTGCTGAATTTTTGTCCTTCCCTTGCCATCTGCTTGGTAGGGCTCGAGCTAAGGGACCTGACTGAGCAAGATGGCACCCTTGGGTGGGAAGAAGACCACACATGTGTTATAGCAATCCCAAAGGCTTTCTTTGAAAGCTGGGGAATTCCTCCACGCTGGCTCCATCGGTGCCGACGTCACCCATAAGAGGACTGATTCCTGCTGTCCCTTTGCCTGCTTTATCAATGCCTTGCATTTGACCTGCCAGTGCTTGTGCTGTTTCCAGGTTTCGTCGTTTGGCTCTTTTTTCCATTTCCTGAAAAATGCTTTTTTGGCAACAGCCTCTCTGACCTCACCTTTAAACCATGCTGGCAGTTTTTTTGACTTCCTTCCACTTTTCTTAAAGCGTGGAATACAGCTGGTCTGGGCTTTCAAGATAGTATTTTTCAACAACACCCAAGCTTGATGTAAGTCTTTAACCTTTGCAACTGCTCCTTTTAGTTTTTTCTTAACTATTTTCCTCATTTTATGATAGTCTCCCTTTCGAAAGTTAAAAGGTAGTACTGTGGATTTCCTTACTATCCCTTCTCCACTAATTAAATCAAAGGCGATCATGCTATGATCACTATTGCCAAGTGGTCCCAACACCCTTATCTCTTGCAGTAGATCTGGGCATAGCACTTTTGCACTCTTGCACTTTTGAATCCCTGGGCATAGCCTGTCTTCTCCCAGAAGGCCGAGGCCCAAGGCACACAGGAAGTCATCTGGTCCACTTTGCCTACCTCTGACCAGGCATCACCACTGATGCCAGAGTATTGCAGTTAGTGCGCGAAGCTTACTTCTTGCACTTCGATCAGACATGTCCTTCCTCCTTTCCAGGGGAACTTCCCATGACTGCCCTGCACAAAGAGCTCTGTAGAAGGAACTAGAGGATTGGGCAGTATAGCCAGTACCTCAGCCCCTCTGGACCCAAGGGGGTTCTACTTCCGCTACTTCCTCATCCCAAAAAAGACAGGTGGCTTTCTGCCCATCCTGGATCTGTGGGACCTCAACCACTTTCTTCTCAAGGAGAAGTTCAAGACGTTTTCCCTTAGAACGTTTCTGCCCTACCTCCTCCGAGGAGATTGGCTATGCTCCTTGGATCTCAAAGATGCCTATACCCATATCCTGATCCATTCCTGGCACTGTCAGTACCTCTGCTTTGTCCTCCGAGGTTGCTATTACCAGTACAGGGTGCTCCCCTTCGGCCTCTCCTCAGCCCCCAGGGTGTTCACCAAGTGCCTGGTGGTTGTTGCCGCTTACCTCTTCTAACTGGGAGTCTGTCTTCCCCTATCTAGATGACTGGCTTATAAGAGTGATGCAACATCTGGGGTTCATGATCAACTTCCCAAAGTCGCATCTGCTCCTATCCTAGTGCCTGGAGTTCATAGGAGCCCTTCTGGACTTAGGCCAGAGCCTTCCCCCTCCTGGAGGCATAGGGCTGCTCATCAGCATCTGCCTGTCTCCTGCTGTGCCTATTGGGGCATATGGCCTCGACCATTAACGTGACCTTGCAGGCCTGTCTCTGGATGCCTCACTTCCAGTGGACAATCAGTTCTCAATAAAAAATCTGTTAATTAAATTAAATTAATTAATGGACTGTGTCCACAGACCAACTGGACGATTGAGTCCGTATCACCTGACCCCTGTTGGCCTCACTCGCCCAGTGGCGGAACCATTTCATGGCTGGTCTACCTTTCCAGGCCCCACCAGCACAATGTGTCCTAACCATGGACACCTCCAAGCTTGCCTGGGGAGTTCACTGTGACAGTCTATGATTGTAGGGTTTCTGGACTCAGGAGGATAGTGCCCTCCATATTAACCTCCTGGAACTCCGAGCAGTGACTAAAGCCCTTTGGGTGTTCCAGGACCACCTGATTTGCCAGGTTGTGCACATCCAGACGGACAACCAAGTAGTGATATTTTATATCAACATGCAGGGAGGGAACAGGCTCATACTTCCTCTGCTGGGAGGTAGTTCACCTGTGGAACTTCAGCACGGAGAATGACATGATCCTCCTGGCGGTTTACCTGCCGGGCCAAGGCCATTTGCTTGCAGACCAGCTCAGCAGAGTTCTTCAGTCCCACGAGTGGCGCATCAACAGTGGTGGCCTATTCTGTCTTTTGATGTTGGGGGACCCAGACTTTGGATCTTTGCCAGTCCCGAGAATGCAAAGCTGTTGCACTTCTGCTCACAGAGGCTGGCCCCAAACTGAGTGGCAGCGGATGCCTTTCTCCTGCCTTGGTCCGGTACTCTGCTGTATGTATACCTGCCTACTCCACTGGTTCTCTAGACGTTGCTCAAGATGCAGTTGGACCGGGCCTCTGTAATCCTCATTGCCCCTCAGTGACCCAGGCAGCTGTGGTTTCCTCTGCTCCTGCAACTGTCCTGAGCAGCCCTCATACCGTTGGGCCAGAACCCAGACTTGCTTTCGCAGGAGGACAGGACCTTTCTTCATACCAATCTCCATTCTCTTGCCCTGACAACGTGGATGCTGAAGGGCTTGCCATAGCGCACTACTGCCTCTCCCGAGAGATGGAGGACATCCTACTGGCATCTTGCAAGGACTCAACAAGGTGCGTGTATGCCTTCAAATGGCATAGATTTGCCATCTGGTGTACAGACAGGAATCTCAACTCTTTTGCAGAGTGCAGAATATCCTGCAATATCTCCTGCACCTCTCCCAGACTAGTCTGAAGTCCATTTCGGTCAGGGTGCATCTTAGTGTCCTAGCAGCACATCATCACCTCATCAGCAGACAGTCCGTCTCCGTGCACCCCCGTGTGGGCAGCTTAATGAGGGGACTTCTCCTTTCACAGCCCCTCGTCTGCCCACTGCCAGTGGTGTGTGTCCTGAACATTGTTCTTGGGAAGCTGATGACGCCGCCTTTTGAGCCTCTGGCTACATGCCATCTCAAGTTCTTGTTGTGCAAAATAGTGTTCCTGGTAGTGCTTGCTTCAGCCAGGAGAATTAGTGAGCTGCAGGCGTTGGTGGCCCACGCCCCCTACAGCAGGTTCTATAAAAACAGAGACCTACCCTAAATTCCTTCCTAAGGTGGTGTCTGCTTTTCACATGAGCCAGGAGGTGGTCCTTCCTACCTTCTTTCCCAGGCCTCACGCATCCAGAGTGGAGGCCTTGTTGCGCACCCTGGTTTGTAAGAGGGCACTGTCCTCCTACATTCAGAGGAGATAGTCCTATCGCCACTCGTTGCAACTGTTTGTCTCCCATGACATCAACAGGCTCGGGATTGCAGTCTCCAAGCGTACCCTGTCCACCTGGGTGGTAGATTGCATCTCCTTCATCGATGAGCAGGCTGGACTCTCCGTAGAGCATCACGTTACCATGCATAATGTGTGTGACATGGTGGCCTCGGTGGCCCACCTGTGCTTGGTCCCTCTGCTGGACATTTGCTGGGCCACCACCTGGTCTTCAGTTCATTCCTTCGCAGTGCATTACTGCTTGGAGAAAAACTCACGGCGTGACAGCGTCTTCGGCCAGGTAGTACTTATTCACTTCTTTAAGGAATGGTGCAAATCCTTCCCTCTGGTCCTTTGTGTTCAGGCTTCTGGTGACGAGATTCCATGGTCAATGTTGGGGCTGCGTTCCTGGACGTCAAGCCTTTCAGTTCTCCTTGCTGCCTTGCATGGTTTGCTTTTTTACATAAGAACATAAGATATGCCATACTGGGTCAGACCAAGGTCCATCAAGCCCAGTATTCTGTTTCCAACAGTGGCCAATCTAGGTCATATGTACCTAGCAGTTTCCCCAAGAGACACAAGTTCCACAATGCTTGTACTGGGTCAAGCATTGATAACTTCGGTCACTTCTTAATAATGTTTTATGGACCTTTCCTCCAGGAACTTGTCCAAACCTTTTTTAAACCCAGCTACACTAACAGCCTTTACTACATCCTCCGGTAACAAATTCCAGAGTTTGATTACACGTTGAGTGAAAAAATATTTTCTTTTATTAGTCTTAAATAGTTTACCCTGTAGCTTCATTGCATGTCCCCTAGTCTTTCCATATTCTGATAAGGTAAACAATCGATCTACGTTTACCCGTTCCACTCCGTTCATTAATTTATAGACTTCTATCATATCTCCCCTCAGCCGTCTCTTTTCCAGGTTAAAGAGCCCTAACCTTTTTAGCCTTTCTTCATAGGAGTATCCTTCCATCCCCTTTACCATTTTGGTGGCTCTTCTCTGAACCTTTTCTAAAATAGCTAGATCCTTTTTAAGATACGGCGACCAGAATTGCACACAATATTCAAGGTGCGGTCTCACCATGGAACGATATAGAGGCATTATAATATCTTTTGTTTTATTTTCCATTACTTTCCTTATCATACCTAGCATTCTATTTGCTCTCTTGGCCGCCGCTGCACACTGGGCCGAGGGTTTTAACATGGTATCCACAATGACGCCTAAATCTTTTTCCTGGGTGGTGGTTCCTAATGTGGAACCTTGCATCGTGTAACCATAGTTTGGGTTGTTCTTCCCTAGGTGCATAACCTTGCACTTGTCCACATTAAATTTCATCTGCCATTTTGATGCCCAGTCTTCCAATTTATCAAGATCCTCTTGCAATTTTTCACAATCCTCTTGGGTTTTAACAACTTTAAATAGTTTTGTGTCATCTGCAAATTTGATAACCTCACTCGTTATTCCACTTTCCATGTCATTTATGAATATGTCAAAAAGCAGCGGACCCAGCACAGATCCCTGGGGTACACCACTATTCACCTTTCTCCATTGGGAAAATTGGCCATTTAGCCCTACCCTCTGCTTTCTATCTTTTAACCAGTTCCTGATCCACAATAGTACACTGCCTCCTATCCCATGACTCTTTAGTTTTGCCAAAAGTCTCTGATGAGAGGGACCTTGTCAAAGGCTTTCTGAAAGTCCAGATACACAATATCAACCGACTCACCTTTGTCCACCTGTTTATTCACTCCTTCAAAAAAACATAACAGATTAGTAAGACAAGATCTTCCTTGTCTAAAGCCATGTTGGCTGTCTCCCATTAAGTTGTGACTATCTACATGCTGAGTAATTTTATTCTTTATGATGGTTTCTACCATTTTTCCTGGTACTGACGTCAGGCTCACCGGTCTGTAGTTTCCCGGATCAACCCTGGAACCCTTTTTAAATATTGGTGTTTATTTATTTAGTAAACATTTGTATACCGCTACTTCCTACGATCAGTAGCGGTTTACTTTAAAGATCAGAATGTATCGTACCATACATTAATTTACAAGATAAACATTTTGATTGTTTTTGCTGTGATGTGTAAATCATTACTCAATCGGTTAGAAATATACATTTGATTGGGGTTCACAAATCTAAATATACATTGGATTTAGTGGGTGCGGGTGGGGACAGATATATACAAATATTGGGGACAGATGTATACAAATATACAATGTTACAGACCGACATTTGAATTGCCCTTGTGACAGGCAGGAACCATTTAGTTGCAGTTATAGTGGAAGATGCAACAATCTAGATCAGGTTGTAGTGAGACTGAAAGAGGTGAGTTTTGAGTTTCTTTCTAAAGTCACCCAAATCACTTGTTAGTCGTATCTCATGAGGGAGCTTGTTCCAATGGAGAGGTGCTGCGTATGAGAATGATCTGTTGCTTGTTTCTGCTTTGACAGTTCTTATGCTGATCGGGACGCAGAGAGTGTTGAGATTTACAGTTCTTCTGGTCCTGTTGAGTGGTTGGATGGTGATTAGGTTGCTGAGGTATGATGGTGCAATATTGTGAATGAGTTTAAAAGTGGTTAAGAGTTGTTTGTAGATGATGCGGGCGGCAACCGGGAGCCAATGCAGTTCCATTAGTACTGGGGTGATGTGCTCGGTGACACTTTTTTCCATGATGACTCTTGCGGCAACATTTTGAGCCATTTGCAAGATATTTAAGGTGTTCTTTGGAAGGCCTTGGAGAATGGCGTTGCAGTAGTCTAGGTGGGGAATGATGAGAGCTTGTGCAACAGTTCTGAAGTCTGATTTTTCAAGGATATTACGAAGTGGTTGAAGAACTTTCAATTTATGGAAAATGGCTCGGTTTGTTGTCCGGAGGTGTTTATCCAGTCTTAGGTTGCTATCTAGTAGTACTCCTAGATATTTTATTTCGGGCTTAGTATGATATACGTTTTTGTTAAGGGTGACCGTGGTGGGTGGGATGAAATCTGTTTTCTTGGAGATAAACATGACCTCTGTTTTCTTGTGATTTATTGACATGTTTAGTTGCAGCCAGGTTTGGAGCATGTTGAGACATTTTTCCATTGGGGTGAAATCCGGTTGGGTTATGTCAAGTTGAGTATACAGCATTACATCATCTGCATATATGTGATAGTTGATGATGTGTTCTTGAAAAATCTCGCAGACCGGTTTTATGTACAGATTGAATAGGAGGGATGATAGAGCTGATCCTTGAGGAATCCCCTGGGTTTGGGGGAAGGGTTCGGCTTTTTCGTCATTGAATTGTACTTGTTGCATCCTATTTGATATGTATGATGAGAACCACTTTAAAGGGGTCCCTGTTATACCTATGGATGCAAGGCGGTTTAAGAGGGTACCGTGATGTACTGTATCAAACGCAGCAGATATGTCGATAAATATAAGTATGAACATCACTCTTTTGTTTTCTAGGCCCTTGAGGAGGTTGTCGAGGAGTGCCAGAAGTAGGGTTTCCACTCCATGATGCTGCCGAAACCCATATTGATGCATATCTAAGGCTTTCTTATCATCGATGTGGTCCTGCAATTGCTGTTGAACCGCCTTTTCGATAATCTTCGCCAGGAAGGATATGCTCGAGATTGGCCGATATGAAGCGGGATCGCTTTTGTTGAGTGTTTTATTTTTTAATATGGGCCTTATAAGTGACCTCTTGAGTTGCGTCGGCATTAAACCTTGTTGGAGAGAATGGTTGACTATGTGGGAGATAGGTTGTGCTATTTCGTTCTTTGTTGCTTTTATCCAGGCCGCTGGGCATGGATCAAGAGGGGAGGTTGTGGAGTTTAAGTTAGTTATGATGTTCACTACTTGCTGTTCTTCTAAATGTTGGAAAGTACTCTATTCCGGGTCATGCCCCGCTGTCGCAGATGGGTCTGTTTTTGGTGGGGTGGTGTCTACATCAGAGTCTTGCTTGGTGAGGGTGGGAGCTTGTGGGTGTAGTTTCTTGGCATAATGGTCAGCAAGCGTTTGAGCCTTTATTTCACCAGCATAGACGGTGTTTTGGGAGATTTTGGTGAGGGATTTAACAAGCTCGAAAAGTTCCCTGGGTCGATTAAGCGCCTTATTGAGTAGGTTAGTGTGATGGGCCTTTTTTGCAAGGTTTACTTCGTTCTTGTATTTCATGAGGAGTGCTAGGTATATTTGTTTGCATTCTTCGTTTTGAGTTCTTCTCCATTTTCTCTCCAGTTTGCGTAGTTCCTTTTTCATTCTGCTTAGAGTTGTAGAGTACCATGGCTCGGTTCCTGTTCTAGTTGCTTTGTTTGCGGGTTTCCAGGTTGGGCTTGCTGCTGCTTCAATTCCCGAGTTCCAAAGGTCTACTAGTTTTTCTAGGTCCATGAGGTTGTAGTCAAAGCGTGATGATATGGATGTTACTAAAGTTTCGCTATTGAATTTTTGGAACTTCCTTTGGAGGTGTGTTGGAGGGCAGGGTTGTGATTGGTCCTGTACGGAGGGTAGGTCAATTTTAAATTCAATTTGGTAATGGTCTGACCAAGGGATGGGAGTTATTCGAGTTTCTGGTTTTGGTACGTCATTTTGCTGTCTTTCGGAAGATATGAACACCATATCTAGTGTGTTGCCTTTGCTATGAGTGGCCTCTTGAATAATTTGCTCATAACCGAGTTGGTCCATGGCTTCAAGGAAGGTGTCTGCTTGCAATGGAGGGACCGATGGAAGGTTTAGGTCGCCTAGGATAATCCGATGCTTCTTGATTGCAGTGGTTGAGATGATTTCTAGTGCAGTGGCTAGGGTTTCGTGATGGGATGAGGGGGGCCTGTAGATTAGACAGATGGTTATCGTTCTATTCTCAACTTTGAGTATGTCGATACCCTCAGATGCAGTCAGGGATGTGTTTGTTAAAAGTAGGGAGGCTCTGGCAAAGATAAGGACACCTCCTCCTCTCCTGTTAGGGCGTGGGCAGTTAAATATGTTATATCCAGGCTTGGATATTTGGTTTACTATTGCTGAGTCTGTGTCAGTGAGCCATGTTTCCGTGATGCATAGGATATCAGGTTTTTTGTCTGTGAGGATGCCGTGGATGTGTGTTTTATTTCTTATGGACCTGGTGTTGATTAGGATGATTGTGACAGGGGCTTGCGGTAGCTGGCATGATTGCCGGTTCTTGCTTTTCTTAACTGGTGCTCCCGGTTTCCTGCGTTTTTTTAGCTTGGGGTTGTGCTTAACGGGGATTGCTTGTGGTCTCAATGAGTGAGTTCTGGTCTGGTTGAGGAATTGCTTCATCATAAGCAGGGTAGGTTGTACAAATCAGAGGAAATAATGGTATCAGTATTGGGTTATGTATAAATATTGGTCGCCATATTGTCAGGTGGTGTGACAGGTAAGGCACGTATGCATACGTGGATAGGGTTAGGCAAAGACAGAGTGTAAGTATATAGGAGGTGAGAGCCATGAGACAACTGGTCAAAGATTCTAATCTGTTTAAACAACGCGACAATTTCTGCCAAGGGATCAATGCTGCATTTACAAAATTGCCTACAATAGTGTAAAGTTACCCACCAATCATGCATGTATAACGTTACCTACAATTATGCAATTTACCTATAATTATGCATTTATAAATTATCTACATTTATGGCTATAGTATGTTATCACTCGCCTAGAGACTCCAGACAGATTGATGAGTATAACACCGTGATGCAAGATAAGCGTTACAAATAGAAACAATGTATAGTGATTAGGACACAATGTTACTTATGATTCGAAACAGTGGTGGAAATTACATTGCTAGAATAGTAGTTAGGCACATGCCTCTGGTCCGTGCATCAAAACGGTGACTTTCGAGAGAGCATTAGTTTATATCGCTTGCTTATCAGTTAATGCGTTAAGTATTTTAAATGGTCTCGCATTGAAGCGTTTGCCTGGTTAAGTGCTTTAGCATTGATCACAGGAGCTGGCGTTACATTGGCGATCCTCCAATCTTCAGGTATTAGTGATGATTTTAATGATAGTTCACAGATTATTGATAGCAGGTCTGCAATCTCATATTTCAGTTCTTTCAACACCCTTGGATGTATACCATCCGGCCCAGGTGATTTGCTACTCTTCAGTTTATCTAATAATTGTAAGACATCTTCCCGATGTATCGATATTTCCTTCAATTCTTCCGCACCTTTAAATACCACTTCAGTCATGGGTAACATCCCTACATCTTCCTCAGTAAAGACCGAAGCAAAGAATTCAATCAGTCTCTCTGCTATCGCCTTGTCGTCTTTTAGTGCTCCTTTAACCCCTTTATCATCTAATGGACCAAGTGACTCTCTCACAGGTTTTTTGCTACGAATGTACTTGAAAAGGTCTTTATTTTGTGTTTTTGCTTCCACAGCAAGCTTCTTCTCAAATTCTCTCTTTGCCTGCCTTATCAATGCCTTTGTGTCCCCTGTGGCTCCTACAGGTTTTTTTCGGTAGCCTATAGCTTGGGAGCACCATATGTGAGGACTAACTTCCTGCTTGTTCCCAGAGAAAGTGTAGTTACTCGCCTGTAATAGGTGTTCTCCAGGGATGGCAGGAATCGGCCCTCATAACCATCCCACCTTCCCGTAGCGTTTTCTTTTTTTATACTTGATTTAGCTATGTTGTCATACTGAGGTAAGTTGGCACCTTTGGGCAGGAAGATGACAGCACATGCATGGACTAACTGAGAGACTTGCTTTGAAAGGTGGGGAGTGAATCCACGCAGGCTCTGTCGGGGCTGATGTCACCCATATTTGAGGACTTTTCCCTGCTGTCCCCCGGAGAACACCTGTTACGGGTGAGTAGCTATGCTTTTTTCACTCAATTCATAATCAAACTCTGGAATTCGTTCCTGGAGAATTTAGTAACATCTGTTACTATAGTTGCCTTTAAAAAAGGTTTGGATAAGTTCCTGGAGGAAAGGTCCATAAACCATTATTAGAGGACCCAGGAAATCCACTGCTTTTGTGGAACCTGTGTTCCTTTTTTGGGAACCTGCCAGGTACTTGTAACCTGGATTGGCCATTGTTGGAAAAAGGATACTGGGCTTGATGGACCTTGGTCTGACCCAGTATGGCATTTCTTATGTTATGGTGCCTCTTGAGCGATGATGCGGCGCTCAGCAGTTGGCTCATGAGGCGGCCAAGGTGTCATCTCTGTTGGCCTTCCTACAGGATGACTTTGAAGGGCATTTGCTTTAACTCCCTGAAAGTTCAGGTGGCAGCTTTGGCCTGCTTGTTTCCAAGGACCAGTGGTTGGTAGGTCTCTAGTCTTGCATACGGACGTCTTGCGTTTTTTTCTAGGGGGTTTGGCATCTGCGCCCTCCCCTACGGTCCATGATCCTTTCCTGGGATCTGTGTCTGGTGCTCAGGGCCCTGATGGTGGTGCCTTTTGAGCTGTTGAAGTATGCTACTTTAAAGGAATTGATGCTCAAGACCGTCGTCTTGGTCGCGATTTGTTCTGCAGGCAGATTTCCAAGCTGGAAGCTCTGTTCTTGCCAAGATGTCTAGTTCTAAGGAGGCTGTTTCCATTTGGCCTCTACATTCCTTCTTGCCTAAGGTGATTTCTCCCCGTCATGTGAACCAGGTGATTTGCCTGCATCTCTTCTCTAAAGAGCATTGTCAGGGAAACGATAAGGATCTTCGGCTTGTGGATGTCCAGAAGGTGCTTCTCCGGTACTTGGAGGTTATGAATGCCTTTTGTAAGTCCAGTAATCTTTTTTTATGTGCTTTGCTGGCCTGCGCATGGGTGATGTGGCAGCCAAGTTGGCTTTAGGGTGCTGGATTAAGCAGGTCATTGCCTTGGCATATCTGTTGCGGATCTGGCCGGTTCCAGGTGGTTTGCGTACCCATTCTACCTGAGCACGAGCATCCTCGTGGGCGGAGCAGAGCATGGTAAACCCTGCAGACATTTGTCAGGCAGCATCATGGGCATCACTTAACACTTTTGTCAAGCTTCACTGCTTGAATGTCCTTGCATGGTGGACGCTGCCCATGGCTCGGGGGTTTGTGTGTTTTCTTCCCGCCTAGTGGAGTTGTAGCTTTGGTACATCCCACTTGTCTGTACTCATCTAGCAGGACGATATGGAAGGTGACTTTTTACTTACCAGTTAATGTTCTTTCTTTGAGTACTGCTAGACCAGTCCAGGGCCCACCCCTGAAACTGTATTTGTTTTGCTCTTCTGCTGCAGTACCCTTGGGTCTGCTATGATATTTATACTTGGCTCTGCAGGTTCGTCATCTACTGACAGCCTTTTGTTTATGCTTTCCTGTACATAGTCCTGTACTGTTGATCACTTGTTGCCCATGGTTGAGGTTGTGTAAGGCTTGCCATGTTTCTCCCATATGCTTTGGGACGACTACTGAAGGAGGCATGGGAATGATGATATTGAAACATGGACTTTTCATTGGTTGGTTGTCTTCACAAAGCTGCTGCTAGGGGAAAATAACCCACTTGTCTAGACTCGAGGAAAGTTTATTAATTGGTAAGTTAAGTGTCGCCTTGTTTTTATACTAAGTTTTTAATGTTATCTAGATATGTGGGCAGTGTCTTAGAATCAAAATTATAGTTAAAAAAGCAGATTGTAGAGGATCATTTTTGTTGTTGCTGGGAATTTTCTGCTTAAGTTCAATTACTTATTGAAAAGTTGGTAGCTGGGTTACAAGTCATCTCCATTCTAGTGGTGCAATGTTTTCCTGTATTTGAAAGTTTAGTGATAAAATCATAATGCATTGGGCAGGGCCTGGAATTAATGATATGTACCACCCTCTTTTTTTTTATTTTTATTTTTATTTTTTTTGTGTGCTGCTTTTTTAAAGCTGGAATATCAGTTTGTTAAAGTGGGAAGGGCATTTGGCAACTTGGATGCCATTAATCAGTGGACTGCTAAAGATCTCGGGCAGAATGCTAAATAATGTCTGCCATATTTCTTTGATTTCTGCTTCCCCCCGCCCCATGCACTTGTAGATTGAAATTCAGAGTGTGAACATGAGACAAAACATTTTGTTTGTGCTTTCATGAAGGAAGAAGGCTGAGGCTTGAAGCAGTGAGATGGTGATCTCTATTTTTAGTTATATTTTATAGTTGCGTACCCCCTCCTCCCCAGTACATCAGACTTGTTCAGATGAGGTTTTCAGTACATATTAAGGGATCCTGACAGATGTGTATAGTTTTATAATAAGGCTAGATTTCATTGCTAACAGGAGGATTCTCAGTAATTCATGATCATCATTTTCTTGTCGTTAAACATACCATGTTTAGAGTTGATTTGCATCACGTTGCTAGTAGCAGAACAGGGCTTAGCTGTCGTCCTTCTAGCACTGAGTCATGTTGGTACAATTTGTTTTTTCCATGTATAGCTAGAATAAATGCTCTGAAATACCACCAGTTAGTTAAGGGTGCTTTTTTTAAATTGGAGACTTTTATTTTGTGATGTATGTATTTTTCACTTATCTTTGCCTATTCTGGGATATCCCACAATCTACCATCAGGTATGTCTTCTATTTTTTTTTTCTTTTCCAGTGAGCACTTGTCCTGTTCTTTCACCTTTTTCCTGCATGGTGACAGTAATGTTTGTACTAGTGTGGAAATCAACCAACACCAGCCTGTTTATCTCCTCAGCGAGGAACATCTCAGCCTTGCCCAGCAATCTAACAGTCCTTTCCAAGGTAAGGATTACTGGTCATGATATCTTTATTTTTTAGAAGCCACATATTTGAACTGGCCTTCTCGCAACTCTCTTACTGGAGGTGAATTTCATTTTCTCAGAACAATAGAATGCTTATTGGAATTTTTATGTCCCTTGAATTTTTTTCACATTGACATTTGGTGAGAAATTCTGTTTTCATACTTTTAGTTCTGCCCGCTAGTTGTGTTCACTATTGCCACAAAAGCAGAATCTCTGCTTTCTCAAATTTGTCCTCCAAGAAGTGGTTAGGAGGGTAATACAAGAGGTAGTCCTTATTTTCTCTACAGGCATATGAAGCTGAGATTAAAGAACGAATTGGTCTTCTGCATTCTGTTGAACTACTGATGCAGTCACTGCCCTGCCTTCTAATTATATAGTTTCTTCCTCTAACATGGCATTGATAACTCTTACAATGGGACTGAGCATCTTTGAGAGCTTGTGCCAAGTACACGTGTGGCTTTTGGGCTTGTTAAATGCTCACATTATTACTTTGATTACTTCTACATTGTTTCTGCACAGTGCTTATGGCTGAGGAAGAAAGTAGCTTGAGTGTTCCATTCCTTTCACTTAGCAATGAAATGAAAATGGCTGCCATTAGAGAAGTTAATTTGATCATTTTAGTATTGTATTACTGTATCAAAATGATACACATTGGTAAGTTATTGAGCCTTAATTTACAGTAAGTCCTAAAGCAAGTGCACACATTTCAGATGTGAAAAAATTGCAGCTCCTATAGTTAGATGCAAGTTAACTTTGGAGTTGTGCATGTGATATTAGCTGAATTTATACATGGGGTGGGGTGGAGTGGGGGGCGGAACAGGTATGGGGAAGGAATCAGATCCTGGTGAATTGATGTGTAAACTCAGCTCAGAACATCATTGCAAAAAGTAAAGTAGAGGGTCCTCTTATCACATCCGACACCCCTCCTTGGGAACTCCAGTCCTCTGGCAGATTCTTTTTATGCATGCCCTTCTCTGCCATTGCCAACTCTAGACTTTGTTCATTCCACTTTGCAGCTCCATATGCCTAAAACTACCTGAGTCAGTACAGCAGGCTTCTTTTATCACCCTATTCAAATTCAGGCTAAAAACCCACCTCTTCGAGGCTGTTCTTGAATTCTGATCTCCTTACTTGCCTGTCCACCACTTGTGTATCTTACCAAACCCTAGTCTCCAGTTCTGTGGTGAGTTTAGTCTTGATAAGATAGTAAACTCTGAGCAGGGGGGACCGTCTCTTACATCTATATGTACAGTGCTGCATGAGTCTTGTAGCACTTTACAAATGATTAGTAGTAGTAAAGGCCTTGACAAGTTATTTTTTTTTGTTTGGATTTAAGAGCCAGTCCAAAATCTTACAAGCCAGCAACTGTGACCACCTTGCGTGCCCCCCCCCCTCACCCCTTTGTCTCCATTCTCTATTGACGTTCTTCCATTTACAAACTCATACATGTCTGGGGAGGGTAGAAGAGTTTTGAACAGAGATGATACAGCCCCTGTTAACATAATAAGACATGTTTTGAGGCATCTTTAAACAGAACTATGTAGATAATGTTTGTGTGTGTGTGGTGCAGCAATGGTTTGTCTGCATGGGATGTGTTGGTCGGTGCCTGTGTGTGAATAGGGTACAAGACTGCAGTGCATGTGTGTTTGTGCTACAGAGTTGGGGAGCCCTGTGTGTGTGTATGGAGTGCAGCGTGGGGTACCTTTGTGTTGGGGGGGGGAGTTGCACCTTTTTGACATGTACGCATTGTGCCCCTTTAGTCTGCATCCATTACCACATTTTCCTTCCTTTTTTTAATCTGTTGCCCTGTTACATTTTTGCTGCCTCAGCCCCCCACCACCCAGGCCTTGATCGAGCTAGCCCGCCTGTGGGAGATGGGATCCCCAAGGGGAGGCTGCTGCCTTATAGGTCATGATTGCAGCCTTCCCCCTCCTGTTCTGCCCTCTGGGATCCCATCTCCTACAGGTGGACAGAAGGAGATCTTTTTTGTAAAGGGGAGGGGGTAAGAGAATCCCAGGCACCAGGTGCAAATTTCTGGTTGACGTGGTGCCTGGGATTTGTTGAGCCCCGTAGTAGTAGGCCTGATTTTATGTAAAGCAGCAACTGCTGCTAACCTATGGTAGTCAGCTTTAAAAAAAAAAAAAAAATGCCGATTACTACAGGGTTAAATAATAGCCTGTGAGAGTTTATAGAGGGCACAAGCTGTCGTCTTCTACTTATTGAGTTAGTTACTGCAGACTTTACAATGGTTGTTAATAGAAGATGGCTAGAAGCTACATTGATGCAGGGCTGTCTTTGTCATTGGCAGATAAATAACATAACATAGTAAGTGACGGCAGATAAAGACCAATATGGTCCATCTAGTCTACCCAGTAAAGTGGCTAGAGTGGTTGTAACTGCAGCTCCATGCAGGTCACCCCCCTCTGCCTGTGTTTGAGTTGCACTTGCTGCTCTGTGCAGGTCAGCCCCCCTGTATTTATTGAAGTATAAGAGATTTAAGTTTGTTTTGATTTTATCCTCCTGCTATAAAGGGATTCACTGTGTCTCTCCCATGCCATTTTAAATTCAGTCACTCTATTTGCCCCCACCACCTCCATCGAGAGGGCATTCCTAGAATCCACCACCCTTTCAGTGAAAAAGTATTTTCTGATGCTTTTAAGTTTACCACCTTTCAATTTCATTGTATGCCCTTTAGATTTACAGCTTGCCCCTTCTTTCAAAAAGGTTTGTTCATTTATATAATAGACTTTTAAATACTTAAAGGATATCTCCCCTGCCCCCTCTCTTCAGTGATGGCTCAGATAACTTGGATTTACTTAAACATTCCTCAAGTGAGCAGATTGATAGTTATCTTTCACACCTTGCTGCATATAGGCCCCCACATTTTTTTACAGTGATTTTGTTTGTATACTAAAACCAGCCATAGTACTTTTTTAATTGATCCTATTTATAAGCCTATGTGTATTGACCATAGGAGGCTTGTTTAGCATGATGATTTTCATTCACAGTTTGGTTGAATTAATTTGAATTAGCTAGGTGTGTCTTATATACCTTGTTCCATTCTTGCTGTATTGATATAGATTTAATCAGGAACTCAAGACCCTTACTTTCAATGTCATATTCCTTAGCGTCTCTCTAGGCTAGTCCTGAAACATTGGGTCTTGCTCCTCCTCCAGCAGCCTTGGAGACTGAGAAAATGTCACTTCTCTTGATGTCACCAGTACAAGTACCGTGGATCCGCCTCCAGAGATCAGTATTTCTCAGTCTCCAAGCAGCTTGGAGGTCTGGTGAGCCCCAGGTTAGGGCTCACTTTGAGGAGCAATTAAGTGTTGAGCTTTTTTCAAATTTTTGGGTATCCTGGTTTGGGGGTGGCTGATTTTTGGCAGTAGCTGTGCTGAGTTGCTTATTTCTAGCTTTCAGCTCTTCCTTTTCTGCTTTCTGTCTCTTCCCCCCCCCCCCCCCCCCCGTTTGGTTGGGAGCTCTGCCTGCCTCGTTTTTGGAGAAGCCCAGTGGAAAAAGGGGCTGCTGTCCTTCTGTTCCCGAACCCGCTCCTTTGGGTGAGGAACCGGAGAAGGCGAGTTGCTGGACAGCGGTTCGCGAGCCTGTCAATCTGCCGAAGTTCATGCCGGCGAAACTGTGAAGGCACAGCGGGAGGCAGGAGTCGGAGCAGAGCCTGGGCGCCGAAGCCGCGTTCACGGCTGAGCGCTAGGGTGCTGGTTGCCCCAAATTTGCGGATCCTTTGAGGTAAGGGGCCGGGGTCGTCTATTTAGTGCGGTAACGGTCCTTGAGCCGCGTGGGGAGCCGGCGGTAGGCCACGCGCTGCAGAAGTCGCGCGTGCGCGGGAAGCCTCCTCAGTGCAGTGGCATCTTTTTTTAAAAATTTCGGCTGCGTTTTGGTCGGGAGAGCCTCGTTTAGCTGGGGGCTTGCTTGTTTGTAGGTCGGGGCAGTTCGGGGGTCCCGTTCCAAAAAAAAAAAAACAACAAAAAACCAAGGGCTCTGTTGTCATTGAGGGGGCTTGTGGGTTTGGCAGTAAGACCGGTGGGGCTGTAGGAGGCAGTGGGCCTTTCTCTTGCTTCCGGCGGCATGCCATCAAAGTCTCTCTGTCTCATTTGTGGTTCTAAGAGAGGGGCTGTTTCTGAGACAGGTGTCTGCCGCAGCTGTTGCAGGGAAGCAGTCTCCATGGAGCACAGCCTGACGGACAGTGGCGACGGCCCAATGGAGGGGTCCTCAGGCCTTGCGGAGCCGAAGGTGCTGGAGGTTTCTTCCCAGGGGCCAGTGGCAGGGCCATCTTCCGTCCCGGGGGGACCAGGTCTCACAAGGGCCGGTCCCGGGGGGGTTGGAGGCAATCTTTTCCCCGCATTTTGTATCCCTCCAACAAGTGTTTGCAGGGGCGCAGGGTTCCCCCTCCCCTAGTTTGGCAGAGAAGGGTTTGGGGGAAAAGCGCCCGGGTCCTTCGCTGAGCCTCGGTGGAGCCGGCAGTCCAGCAAAGAGGCTGCGGCCTGGTAGGGATCTGTCTGGTCGGTCTGTGTCGTCCGAGTCCGTGGAGTTGGGGGACCTAGGGCAGGATTTGGAATTGGATGAGGACTTGGAAGAGGGTGAACTTCCCGAGCAGGAGGACCAGGCCCGGGTTGTTCGGCTTTTTCGGAGGGAAGAGTTACCGGCGCTCATTTCGGAGACACTTAAGGCGCTTAATATGCCCACAGTGGGGAAACCGGAGGAATCTGAGGTGGAGGATCCCTTGTTGCTGGCCTTTCGGAAGCCGCAGAAGGTTTTCCCTATGCACAGAGTGTTTAAGGAGATGATGGAGTGGAGGAGTGGCCTAGTGGTTGGGGCAAGGTACTTCAGGCCGGAAGGTCGGGGGTTCAAATCCCACTAGAGGACAGCAATCTTGGGCCGGAAGGACTGGGGTTTCTAGTCCCACAGGTGCTCCTTGTGGTCTTGGGCAAGCCACTTAACCCTCCATAGCCCATGTTCCCTGTAAAATAGTTATCTCCAAGTTATAATGTCCTGTTCAGTGTAATTTCAGTTTGTTCAATGTAAACCGCACTGATGCAGAATAGTGCGGTATATAAGAGAATGTAAATTAAATAAATAAATAAATGATACAGGGGGAATGGGATATACCGGAGTCTGGCTTGAAGGGCTCCCGGGTGATATCCCACCTTTATCCTTTAGCTGACCAGGATCGGGAGTTGTAGAAGTCTCCTAAGGTGGATGCCGCGGTGTCTGCAGTAACGAAGAAGACTACTATTCCGGTTGAAGGCAGTGCAGCGTTGAAGGATGCGCAGGACCGGAAGTTGGACACCTTGTTGAAGCAAGTTTTTGATGTTAATGCGCTGTCCCTCCAGGCGTCCATTTGTGGCGCTTGGGTAGCCAGGGCATGTTTGTGGTGGGCCCAGGGGCTACGAGAGGGGCAGGCGGAGGAAGTGGCGATGGAGGCGGCCCGGTTGGAGACGGGGGCCGCTTATCTGGTGGATATCCATTATGATCTCGTTAGAGGTTTGTCCAATAGCATGGCATCCGCGGTAGCGGCCAGAAGATATTTGTGGTTACGGAATTGGTCGGCTGATTCCTCTTCGAAGTCGAGGCTTAGTAAGCTGCCGTTTCAAGGGAAGCTTCTGTTTGGAGATGACTTGGAAAAGCTGGTGAAGGATTTGGGGGAGTCAAAGGGCGGTCGGCTCCCCGAAGATAAGCAGCGGCAAGGTTGAGCGGGTCTGCTGGCCAAAGGACAGCAACGGGAGTTTCGCCGTTTTCGTTCCCCGAGATTTGGTCAGACGCAAAGGGGTCGGTTTCCTTTTCGTAGCCAAGTATTTTGAGGTTTTCAAGGGGCCAGCAGGGGCTTTGCGTCGTCCTCGGCCTCCAATTCCTGAAAGTCGCAATGATGCCAGGGGGGTCCAGGCGGGGCAGGAACCGATCGGAGGTCGTCTGCGGCGTTTTTACCCTGCCTGGGCCCGAATCACGTCCGATCAGTGGGTACTGGAGGTCATCCGCGAAGGCTATGCATTGGAGCTGCAACGGCCCGTGACAGATTCTTTTGTGATGTCCCCGTGCAAGGCTCAGTTCAAGTACGTGGCGGTGGAGGAGACGCTGAACCGCCTGCTTTCTCTCGAGGCGGTGGTTCCAGTGCCTACAGACTAGTGCGGCTACGGTCGTTACTCTTTTTATTTTGTGGTGCCGAAGAAGGAAGGAACCTTTCAGCCGATTTTGGATCTCAAACGCGTAAATCGCTGTTTCAGGGTGTCTCATTTTCGGATGGAGACCTTAAGGTCGGTCATAGTAGCAGTACGCAGGGGCGAGTTTCTGACGTCGCTCGATTTGTCGGAAGCGTATTTGCACATTCCCATTCGTCAGGACCATCAAAGGTTCTTGCGGTTCGCGCTCCCGATGGGGCACTTCCAGTTCCAGGCGTTGCCGTTTGGCTTAGCAATGGCGCCACGGGTTTTCACCAAGGTGGTGGTGGTGGCCGCGGCGTTGAGAAAGCAAGGAATTCTGGTGCATCCTTATCTGGACGATTGGCTGATTCGGGCAAAGTCCAGGGAGGAGAGCGAGTCAGCCACGAGCAGAGTGGTGGCGTTCCTGGAAAGTCTCTGTTGGGTAATCAATCGGGCCAAAAGCAGATTAACGCCTTCTCAGTCCCTGGAGTATCTCGGGGCGCGGTTCGACACGGAGGCGGGGCAGGTGTTTCTTCCGTGGAGCCGAGCGCAAGGTCTAAGGCGGCTGCTTCGCCAGTTTCTCCGCAGACCGTGTCTGACGGCCTGGCAATACCTGCAGGTGTTGGGCACCATGGCGGCGACGATAGAGGTGGTGCCCTGGGCGAGGGCGCACATGAGGCCGCTACAGAGAGCGTTACTTCAGCGCTGGTCCCATCAGAACGACAGTCTCAGCCAGCGGTTGCCCTGTCAGCTGGGGACACGTCTCTCTCTGATATGGTGGTTACAACCGGAGTCATTGGAGAACGGGATGCCGTTGGAGGTGCCGGATTGGGTCCCCCTGACGACGGATGCCAGCTTGTCCGGTTGGGGAGCGCATGTCCAGGGTGTGTTCGCACAAGGGCTGTGGTCCGTGCAGGAAAGGGCATGGTCCATCAACCGGTTGGAGTTGCGAGCGGTGGTGCTGGCGCTACGGGCGTTCCTGGGGTGCCTGCGCGGGAAGGCCGTGAGGGTATTCTCCGACAACGCGACGGCTGTGGCCTATGTCAATTGGCAAGGGGGGACCGGCAGTTCGGCGCCGGAAGGCGAGGCGGACCAGTTTGTGTGGGCCGAGAGGTATCTGTTGGCATTGTCAGCGGCACATGTCGCAGGAGTGGAGAATGTGGAGGCCGACTTCCTCAGTCGAGTGCGAGTAGATCCGGGGGAATGGGCCCCTCACCCGCAGGTGTTCGAGATGTTAGTTCGGCGGTGGGGCGTTCCCGTCATGGAGCTCATGGCAACCTTTCAAACCGCAAAAGCCAGTCGGTTCTTCAGCAGAAGGCGAGAGAGGATGTCGGAGGGCCTGGATGCCTTGATTCAACCATGGCCGGAAGGTCGTCTGCTCTACGTGTTCCCGCCGTGGGTCTTAATAGGCCGGTTCCTACAGCGTATCGAGCTTCACAGGGGGCCAGTGCTTTTAATCGCACCGGATTGGCCGAGGAGGCCGTGGTATGTGGATATGGTCCGGCTTCTAGAGGGCAAACCTTGGAGGCTGCCGGTCCGGAAAGACCTGCTGCAGCAGGGTCCTCTGTGTATTCCTCAAGTGGATCGGTTCTCGCTTATGGCTTGGCTATTGAAAGGGCGCGGTTGTTAGCGAGAGGGTATTCGTCAGAGGTAGTCTCGACATTGCTGAAAGCTCGCAGAAGGTCAACGTCGCTGGCGTATGTTCGTGTTTGGCGAGTTTTCGAGGAGTGGTGTGAGGTCCGCGCGGTTTTACCTTTGTGGGCGTCAATTCCACAGATATTGGCGTTTTTGCAGGATGGTTATGACAAAGGCTTAGCGGCGGCGAACTGAAGGTGCAGTTGGCGGCGTTGTCTTGCTACCGCGGGAAGATCAGTAGCCAAGCACTTAGCGCTCACCCGGATGTCAAACGCTTTCTGAGGGCGGTGGTGCTTTTGCGACCGCCCTGTCGACAGGTAGTTCCGCGGTGGGACCTCCATTTGGTTTTGGACGTTTTGGTGCGAGCGCCGTTTGAGCCTTTGTCGAGGGCGTCTTTGAAGGATTTGACCTTAAAAGTGTTTTTTCTGGTGGCAATTGCCTCTGCTCGGCGTATTTCGGAGTTACAGGCTTTATCCTGTAAGGAGCCCTTTCTGGTTTTTGGTGAGTCCAAGGTAGTGTTACGGACCGTGCCGTCCTTTCTGCCTAAGGTGGTATCGCCCTTTCATGTAAATCAGGTGGTCTCTCTGCCAGTGTTTGCAGGTGGCGGGGAGGACTCCGCTGTTCCGCGGTTACATAAATTGGATATTAAGAGAGCTTTGAAGATGTATTTGAAGGTTACCGCCTCGTTCTGTCGATCGGATAGGTTGTTTGCGCTGTTTGGAGGTCCTAACAAGGGGCACGCAGCGTCAAAGGCCTCTATTGCTAGGTGGTTGAAAGAGGCGATTGTGTCCGCTTATCTTTTGAAGCGACGACCAGTTCCGGTAGGTTTGCGAGCACATTCAACTAGGGCGCAGGCTACCTCTTGGGCGGAGCGTTGTTTGGTTCCGGCGGTTGACATTTGTCGGGCGGCTACTTGGTGGTCTTTGCATTCTTTTCTAAGGCATTATCGGCTGGATTTGTAGGCGCAGGGAGATGCCTGTTTTGGAGTGTCAGTGCTTCAGGCGGGGTTGGTAGGTCCCTCCCGTTAATTCTTGGCACTGCTCTGTTACATCCCCAATGTTTCAGGACTAGCCTGGAGAGACGCTAAGGAAGGTGAAATTAGACTTACCTGCTAATTGTTGTTCCTTTAGGATCTCCAGGCTAGTCCTGTATCCCTCCCAGAATTTTTCATGGATTTGCGCCTGAAGCAGTGAAGGTATAACAGGTAAGCATCTCGAGGGGCATTTACCCGAGAGGAGTCCATAACGGGGAGGTTGTGTGGGATATCTATGCATCCTGATACTCTGTATTTCTTTTCTGTTAGACAATGGGGATCTCAGCACTTGCGGAACTATATTTCACAGCGAATCAGTTTTTCATAGATTGTAAATAGTTTGTTTATAGAATATCTACTTAATTGTTGCTCTGGTGAGTTGCTTTGTCACTAGGTTACTGATCTCTGGAGGCGGATCCACGGTACTTGTACTGGTGACATCAAGAGAAGTGACGTTTTCTCATTCTCCAAGGCTGCTGGAGGAGGAGCAAGACCCAATGTTTCAGGACTAGCCTGGAGATCCTAAAGGAACAACAATTAGCAGGTAAGTCTAATTTCACCTTTCTTAACAAAGTGGTGCCACGCTTAGGAGATAGCTAAGTTCTCAACCAAATTATTCGGAGTTCAGCCAGCATTCTTTCAATTGATGGATGAGATCCTATGTACAAATGTTTTATACTAAAATTGTCTTTCTGTGTTTTTAGTTATCTTAAGCCCGTTTGGGTTAAATGGCACTCTAACAGGCCAGTCCTTCAAGCTGTCTGATTCATCAACAAAGAAATTGATTAGCGACTGGAAACAATTTTATCCCATCACATCTAGTATGAAGGAGGGTTTGGAGGAAAAGCTGGAAGAGATGGACTGGGAAGATGACTCTCTGGCTGCAGTGGAAGTCCTTGTTGGTAAGCAGTGATCTCATTTTAAGGAATTTATCACTGACATCTCAATTCTTGCATTGTAGATATTGAATATCCATAAATATATATATTTTTTTGCCCTGGTATGTTCTTCTAGATTCTTCTGGGCTTCAGCTAAGAACATAAGAAATGCCATACTGGGTCAGACCAAGGTCCATCAAGCCCAGTATCCTGTTTCCAACGGTGGCCAAGCCAGGCCACAAGTACCTGGCAGGTTCCCAAAAAGACACATTGGAACTGGGTCCCTAGTACTGTGAGCCTTCGTTACAGCTATCTGATGTTTCCCTCATTTTAACCCTCTCCTTCCCTCTTTCTAGCCCAGCTGTTGTAATGACAATTCACTCTCATCCAGTCCAGATAGGTGGGTTCTGTCGGTCCACCAGTAGCTAGAGACTGAACACTATTGATGTCACAGGATAAGAGTCCAAGTGCCCCCTCTGGCATCTCAGTTGTTCAGTCTTCAGCAGTTGGTTGACAGACATCTGAAAAACATGAAACTGAGGCCGAGGCTGGACTGCAAAAAAAAAAAAAAAGTGATAATTTAAAGTGGGCGATCAATTTTGACAGTTTGCAAAAAGCCCTTTGGTTGGGTGTAAGTCGGCCTCTGCAGAGCACCATGACCTGTTAAGTTGGCTGTGCAGTGACTCTGTACAGGGAGGGGGGAAGATAAGTGGCACTATGGAGTTCTGAGGCCTCTCTCCCTCTTCTCTTTCTACATTGCACCTCCTGGTGCGAGAGCAGCTTTGGGGTCTGTTGGCTTGTTGATTTTGCTGTATTGGGGCTCCCTAACAGCAAGGTGTTCTTGGCCTTCATGATGGTGCAGTCAAGGATGGCAGGAGCATACCTTCCAAATAGGTTTGCTGCATGAGAGATGTGGTGGAGCTCTGTCAGCTGAGGGCTTTTGTAAGGGCTAAGCAGCTGAGACTTGGGCCCTTGAATAGCCCCAGGCCGGCAAACTGTCCTCGGATTTTTCCCGTGCGTCGGCAACAGCGACCATTTTAGCAAACCCTCAAAATGATCCTGGGGCCATTTCAAATGGCTTGAGGCTGCAGGCGGAGGCTGGTGGGCCCGATCAGAATACAGGAGAGGCAGGAGGCCCTAGTTTGCTTGTCTTTCCTCTTTTCTGTCAATATATGCCATTCTTTTCTGTTTCCTACCTGCAGCATTGTTACTTATTGTAAACCGCCCTGAGCTGTATATCAAATGCGACATAAAGATTCTTTTTTTTTTTTCCCCCTGAATTCATATTGTTCCTTCATTGAGCATATCACCTGGAGAAAGATAAAGGGGAAAGTTGTGTTGCAGATGACCTGGCAGAGGCCCTCAGCCCAAGGGATTTGCTACCAAGTGGGGGCTGTCCCGGATACTTGAGGCCCAGCAAGTGGAGAAGAGCATCAGGAGTGTGGAGAGCTCCTTGAGACTATCTGATATTTCAGGAGAGTCTGCAGCCCCCGAACTTGAGAAAGGGGAATTCCCTCCTAGGGAGGACCCCTCAATTATGCATGTCTTCCGAAAGGAAGCGCTCATGCCGCTTATCGCTCTGTTCCTAGCTGCTTTGAATATCCCTTTCAGGGCAGTGGAGGTGGATACATCCATAGAGCATCCACTCTTGCAGGGTCTGTGTTCCCCTCAGAACTCATTTCCTAAATCGTACTTCTAGGCAAGTCCAGTTACGCATGGGTAGCCTCCTCCCTCCAGCAGCTGAGGACAGAGCATGTCAGGATCCTGATACTCCAGTACAAGAGCTCCCCCTTCAGCTCCAGATCAAGAGTCTCGGTCCTCAGCAGCTGAGTGAAGAGCTTGTGTGTGGTGGACTCCTTGATGGGACGATGTTTTAAAAAATACAAAACAAAAAAAACAGAAGAATAAGAAATCTGGACTCACACACTGTGGTGTCTTAGTCTTTCGTTGGGATGGTTTATATAAGGGCTAGAAAAGCTGCAGGGCCTGTCAGCCAGAGGCCTTCAGGGGTTAATTTACCTGAGTGACCAGCCTCCCCTCTTTCCCCCCAACCAGGGACCTTCAGTGCCGGCTAACAGCAGATTTTGGTGGTTTTCCCACCCCCCCCCCCCCCCCCCCCCCCGGACCTTCAATTACTGTGAGCAGCAGGTCTTGGAAGATTCACCACCTTTTTTTTTTTTTTGGCTGGAGATATGCTGTTTTTCCTGCTGTCGCTGAAGTTGTGTGTTTTTTTTTAAACATTGTTTATTGTGTTGCTTGATGTACCCACCTTTCAGACATCAAGGCAATGTACGGTTTAGAAAAAAAAATAGGTCGCACCCTGGGAAAGGAAGAAAGGATCTACAATTATCAGACAGGAAAGGATAGAACTCAGTCATTCAGGACAGAGAGATCAAATGGTAAGAACAGTAGTAAGGTTAGGAGGCAGCGATTGGGAGGTAAAAAGCAGAAGCAAAGAGGTGGATTTTTAGTTTAGACCTAAATTTTGAGTAGGTTTGTTCTAGTCAGAGGGCAGTGGGGAGCGAGTTCCACAGAGATAGACCGAGGAAAAAAAAGGCTGAGAGGCGTATGGATTGAAGATGTGCTCGGGAGGGGGATGGGAGATGCAGACGCTTAATATGTATTGTTTGGAGACTGCGGGAAGGAGTGTGAAATTGCAGAAGGTCTGCCAAATATTGCGGGGTCTGTGTATAGATGACCTGGTGTACTAGAGTCAGGATTTTATAGAGGGTGTGATATTCTTCTGGGAGCCAATGAAGATAATGTAGGGGGGGGGGTGATGTGGTCACGGTGGGTGGTGTGAGTAGTGAGCCTTGCTGCTGTGTTCTGGATTAGTTGCAGACGATGGAGTTGGTACCGTGGGACACCAGCGAGTACAAGGTTGCAGAAGTCTAGCTGAGATATAACTAATGATAGAAGAGTGGTCAGTGCTTGGGATGAGAGGAACGGGCGATATGATGAAGATAATAGAATGAGCTTTGAGTTAACTGTGAAATGTTATTATGGAAGGAAAGGTCAGTGTCAAGAATTACCCCTAGGTATTGGAGGGAGGAAACCAAAGGGAGTGGTGTGTGGGACAAGACTGGAGCCAGGGAGGGGCACGTGCCACCATGGTTGAACCAGATAGCTGATATTTTTGGGAGATTAAGGTGTAAGCAGTTGGTGTTAAGCCAGCTGGATACCTGAGAAAGGCAGGCGTTGAGAGGGAAAGATCAGGCTGTGAGGATATGATGGAGAGTGATAATATCATCAGCATAGTAATATGCCGACATTCCTGATTGCTGGATAAGTAAAGCCAGGGGTGCAAGGAAAATGTTAAATAGGAGAGGCGCCCGTACTGAACCTTGAGGGACACCACAGTGGCGGGGAAGCAGATCAGAGGAAGTGGCACTGGAAGAAACAGAGAAAGACCTAGTGGAGAGGAAAGAATGGAACCAATGAAACACCAAACCCCGCAGACCTTCATCCCGCAATCTAGACAGGAGGAATGAGTGGTCTACAAGATGAAATGCTGTAGAAAGGTCTAGGGACACCACCACCGAGAACACCACGATTGTGGGAGGAGTGAATCTCATTAAGGAAGGCAGACATAATCGTTTCTACACTATGGCTGGGGCGGAAGCTGGATTGGTGAGGGTGAAGGAAGTGCACAGAGTCTAGATGGTGGGACAACTGGACAAAGACTGTTTTCTCGAGAATCTTTGATAGAAAAGGAAGGTTAGAGACAGGGCGGTATTGTGCCGGGTTCGTGTGGGTCTGAGGGATGGTTTCTTCAAGAGGGGGTGGATCAAGGCATGCTTCCAGGGTGTAGGGAAGACCCCGGAAGCAAAACTTGTTTGTGTGAATGGAGGGCAGGAGAGCAAGGGATGGTTCTAACTGCAAGGAGGATGGCAGCAGGTCGAGGGGGCAGTTAGTCTTGTGGGTTGTGCTTTTACAAGTTCTGTAGTAGTAAGAGGGTGAAAGGTAGCCCACACAAGAGGTGGGGGGGGGGGGGGTGAAGATAGGGGAGGGGGACAGGTGGGCAGAGAAGATCGGAGATCAAGGATCTTGGAGGAGTAAAAGAAAGCCAGCCAAGATGGGCTGGGGACAGGATGATAGCTAGAAGATGATGAATTGGGGTAGAGGCTGGAAGCCTCAAGGGAACTGTGGGACAGCTGGCTGCCTGAAACCTTTGCTCTGCCTGTCAGTAGCTGATTTTAGTTTTCTCCTGTGTAGCATTGTTTTGCTGCTGTGTCAGCTTCCCCCTGAGTAACAGCCTGCTTCTTATCGGTCTGATGTGCATGCTGTCAGTCTGGTCTGCCTGCACCCTTTGTGCTGGGAGCTGCAGCTTAACCCCAGCGGGTTTCTGCCGGTTTTATTTAAGGCAGGGCAAGTCATTAGAGTGGTCCAGTACATGGGAGGATGGGAGGGTAAGGCGGCAGCCGTAGCGGGGACTCTGCAGAGGTGGCAGTTCCTGTCAGGAACCTTGGCCATCTTGCCTCAGGCGGCATTGGCTTCTCAGAAGCTGTTGAAAGGGAAAACTAAGGCAAAATCAGCAGGGGGAAGGATTTCAGCAGCCTAGCCAGCGGCTGTAGGGTCTTCTGATTCCTTGGAGCACATTTTCTTGGCAGATTTTATATTGGCATTGCATGGGGCTTATTGTATTAAGACAGCAGGCTACTGCTAGTCAGACCAAGCCTTCTCCTAGGGCAAGGACAATCACGGTGATACTGAACCCAGACACACTGCAGGAGGATGACCCCGAGGGGAGGGGGCACCTCCTGTAAAACATAAGGGGGAGCTGGATGCCTGGCTGGGTTAGGACTCCCTGCTGTCACAGGCCTCAGAGAATCTGGGAGAAGGTCCCTCAGACCTCTGGGGCTCCAGACCTAGAGAAAGGTGAAATTTGTTCTGGGGGAGTATCCCAATGTGGTACAGGTATTCCATAGGGAGGAGCTTGCAGCCCTCATTAGCCAGTTAGCAGCTCTGAACATTGTGCTGCCATTGGCTACTGTGGAGGAGCTCCTCGAGGATCCCTTGCTGTAGGGATTCAAGGGGTTGCAGGTTTTCTTTCGGGTTCATCGGGTAATCAAACAGCTTATTGAAATGGAATGGGAATTCCCAGAGGCTACGCTGGAGAAGGCTTGCCTGTACCCCAGCAGGAGCTTCTCAGGATGTTTAAGGTGGACGTGCTGGTCGCTGCGGTCACTAAGAAGAGCATCTTTCCAGTAGGAGGAGGAGCGGCCTTGAAGGATCTCCAGGATAGGAAGCTGGAGTCCCTTCTCAAGCTGGCCTTTGATACCAGCGCGTTGTTGCTGCAAGCCTCCATTTGTGGAGCCTACGTCTCAAGGGCTTCTATTTGTTGGCTCCAAGGGTTATCCCCACCTGACCTAAAAGGGCAAGTGGCGTCAGAGGGAGCCAAGCTGGAATCGGCCACAGCGTACTTAGTTGGACGCCTTCTACGATTTGGTCTGCACCTTCTCTATGACCATTGCTTCCATCATAGTGGGGTGGCACTTCCTGTGGCTCCGCAGTTAGTCCAGACACAGCCTCCAAAGCTAGCCTCAATAAACTTCCCTTTAAGGATAAGTTGCTGTTTTGAGAGGCACTGGATAAGTTCATCAAAGATCTGGGGGACTCTAAAAGGGGTCTCCTACCCAGAGGATCAGCGGAAGGTGCTGAAGCAGGGGGCTGCGGGCTGCTCAGAGGGGACAACCTCAGGATTTCAGATGGTTCTGCTCTAACTGTTTCACCCCTTATCAGAGGGGTTTGATATGGGCAGAGGGGGCAGCCCTTTAGGGGCTACTCAGGGTCCAATTGGGACACTTTTGTGGCCCCAATGTCTCCGAGACAGAAGCCCCATTGAAGCCATACCAGCCCAGGCGGATGTAGAGTATAGGCGGTCAATTACAACAATTTTATTCCATCTGGGTCAGTATCACAACAGATCAGTGGTTTCTGGAGATTATTCGAAAGGGGTTTTTGCTGGAGTTTGCCTGGCCCCCTCTGACAGCTTTGTCCTGTCGCCCTGCGAGGCACTGGTAAAGGCAAAAGCTGTACATGACACCCTTCAGCGCTGCTTGTTGAAAGTGGTGGTACCAGTTCCCCACGACCAGTGTGGGTTAGGTTGATACTCCATCTATTTTGTGGTCCCCAAGGAGGATTCCTCCCAGCCCATCCTCTATCTCAAACATGTCAACTGTGCCTTGCATGTTCCGCACTTCCGGATGGAGACCCTACGCTCGGTCATTCTTGCAATAAGGCAGGGTGAGTTCCTGTCTGCTCTGGATCGCTGAGGCCTATTTGCACATTTCTATTCGGTCGGATCATTTCAGATACTAGGGATTCACGGTACCAGACGGGCATTTTCAGTTCAAAGTGCTGCCCTTTGGCCTAACTGCCACTCCATGCACCTTTACCAAAATCATGGTACACTCCTATTTGGACAGTTGGCTCATACAGGCAAAGTCAGAGGCCAAGGGGCGCTCCGCCACATGACCAGTGGTGGAGTTCTTGCAAAGTCTGGGCAGGGTGGTCAACCTGGTCAAGAGTCAACTCCAGCCAGTTCAGCAGTTGGTTTACTTGAACGCCCAGTTTGATATGCAGGCAGGGCTGGTTTCTCTGCCAGAGGACAGAGTATTTAAGATTCATGCACAGATTCGGTGCTTTCGGCAGAAGAAAGTTCCAGCGGTGAGGCTCTGTTTGCAGCTCCTCAGGTCAATGGCAGTGGCACTAGATCTTGTGCCCTGGGTATAGGCGCACATGAGGCTATTGAAGAAGATGCTGCTTTCCTGCTGGTCCTGGAAAGCTGTCTCAGAAGCTGCCCTGTTCGGATCACATGCTGCGCAGTCTGGACTGGTGGCTACGACTGGACAATCTCACAGTAGGGTTTCTGCTGGAGCAGCCACTATGGATCCTAGTCATGACAGATGCCAGCCTCTTGGGCTGGAGGGCACACTGTCTCAGGTGACTCAGAGATGGTGGATGCCAGAGGAAAGCTCCTGGTCCATCAACAGGTTGGAGATGGGAGCGATATTTTTAGTTCTGTAGGTCTTCCGTCCTCTCGTAGCCCAGAAGGCGGTCCAGATGTGTTTGGACAATGCAACCACAGTGGCGTACATTAATTGGCAGGGGGGCACAGGCAGTGCAGCCTTGCTGGCCGACAATTGGTCCTTATTGATGTGGGCAGAAGAGAATCTAGCGGCTCTGTCCATGGTGCACATAGGAAAAGACAACATTCAGGCGGACTTCCTCATTTGGCATCGGCTAGATCCCGGCGAGTGGGAGTTGAATGCGGCAGTGTTTCACGAGATCATTGTGCATTGGGGAGAACCAGTGATGGACCTCATGTCAACACTGGGGAATGCCAAGGTGTCCTGTTTTTTCAGTAGTCGCAGGGAACACATGTCGGAAGGCCTCGATGCTCTGGCACAGGCGTGGCCGACTGATGGGATCTTTTATGTTTTTTCTGCCATGGGTGCTCATCGGGCATCTACTGCAGTGGATCAAGGCGCACAAGGAGGTGGTGATCCTCATTGCGCTGGACTGGCCTCATAGGCCATGATATGTGGATCTGACCCAGCTGTTGATCAACAGACCCTGGTGTTTTCCAGACAGGGGGGAACTTGCACTCTCAGGGTCTGATGCCGCAGGTGGATCGGTTCTTGCTTATGGCTTGACTCTTGAGAAGGTGTGGTTGAGGCTTATTCTGCTTCAGTTGGTGCTATGATGCTGAAGTTTAGGAAGAGGTTGACCATTCTGGCTTATGTGAGAGTCTGGAGAGTGTTTTGAGGACTGGTGTTCCTCTAGAAGACTTTGCCCCTCTGTCATGTTCTCTTCTGGAGATCTTGCAGTTTCTACAGTATGGCCTCGAAGGGCTTGGTGCTTAGTTCTTGAAGGTTTTTGCTACCAGGGGCGAATTTGGAGATGGTCCTTGGTGAGCCACCTGGATGTGGTCCATTTCCTTACAGTGGTGAGGCAGGTCCATCCACCCCTGCAGTGTATGTTTCCGCCCTGGGACCTTAATTTGGTTCTGGAGGCCCTGCTGGGTCCTCAGTTTGAGCACCTGGTGGGGGCATCATTGAAAGATCTTACTTTTGAAGACTGTCTTTGGTGGCTGTTTTTTTCGCATGGCAGATATCTAAACTCCAGGCTCTGTCCTGTAGAGAGCATTTCTTCGTGGTACCTAAAGAGAAGGTTGTGCTTAGACCAGTGCCTGCCTGCCTTCCTAAGGTGTTCTCTCCATTTCATTTAAATCAGGCGATGTCTTTGCCTGCCTGCCTTCCCTGCGCTGGGGGGGCTCTCAAGAAGACCGCCAGCTACACCTGTTGGATCTATGCAGGGTTCTGCATAGGTATCTGCGGTGGAAGTCGGATCATTTGTTCGTAGTGGTTGGGGGTCCACGTGGAGGGGCAGCGGCCTCCAAGGCTTCCATTGCTCACTGGTTTAAGCTGGCCATCAGTTCAGCTTATGCAGCATGTGGGAAAGTACCCCCAGTGAGACCTGGGCCCATTCTACCAGGTCACAGGTGGCGTCTTGGGCGGAGCACAGTCTGGTGCAGCCAGCAGAAATTTGAAGGCAGCAACATGGTCGTTTCTCCACACTTATTTTTTTCTAGACAATATCGGCTGGATGTTCAGGCCACCAGTGATGTGCGCTTTAGAGCCTCAGTACTTCAAGATGGATTTGTGGGGCCCTCCTGTGTTTAGGCACTGCTTTGGTACATCCCATACGTAACTGGACTGGCTTGGAGGTACATTTAGGAAGGCAAAATTAGACCTTACTTGCTTAATTCTTAACTTGTGTATCTCTAGGCCATTCCAGAGCCCTCACTTCTGTGGGGGAAATACTTGGGCAAGTCCATTCTGCTCGTCGAGGGCAGTGATAGTGGTCAAGTAGTACAGTTGTTATGTAAGGGCCTTAGTGAAGAAGTACAGCACTAATATGATGGTGTGTTCTCTATCTGGGTGGGCATCTTGACAAGGTGGCTCTGTATCCTGGTCTTGCCTTTACGCAATACATAGTTTTGGGGGTTATCGTACGAGTGCTGCTGTAACCTGTTGTCCCTCATGTGAGCAGTTGCTCTTAATGGAGAGGTGTTGATTGGTTTTTGGTTTAGTTTGCTTAGATAATAGACTGGATCCTGGAGCTGGAAGGGGGGGGGGGAGCTCTTGTACTGGAATGTCAGGATCCTGACATGCTCAGTCCTCAGCTGCTGAAGGGAGGTGACTATCCATGTGTAACTGGACTGGCCTGGAGGTACTTAAGGAAAGACAATTAGCAGGTAAGGTCTAATTTAGTCTTCCTGTACATGAAGCCATTATGCAGCTCTTAGAGGCCAAGTAGAAGCTACTGGAGGCTAGAACTGGGCTGCTGCTATCTCCTCAAAAGTCCATTTTAGTAAAGCTCCCCTTTAAGGGGAAGCTCCTGTTCGAGGAGACCCTGAAAGAGAGAGTTAAGGAACTAGGCAAAACAAAAGTTTCTAGACTGCCTGAAGACAAGTGATGGGGGGCGCAAAATCCCAGCAGCTGGCCCGGGAGGTTAAGGATTTCTGGTACTTCATGACCTCCTGGTTTGCCCTGCCCCAGCACCGACATTTCTCATATCACGGTCTGTCCTTTCGGGCTTGAGGGACAGTGTGCAGGGGGGTAGCGCAGTCCCTAAAAAGCCATAATGAAGCGAGGCAGGCCCAGGAGGTTCAGCTGATAGGCTGCCTGCGGTGGTGTTACCACCCCTGTGTCCACGTCATGATGGATCAGTGGGTCCTTGAGGTCATCTGAGGTTACACACCTGTTTTGCTCGTCTGCTTGCAGACGCGCTCGTGCTGTTCAAGTCTCGCCTAAAAGTACGATTGGTGGAGCAGACCTTCCAGTGTGCATTGGCCTTAGAGAAGGTGGTTGAGGTGCCTGGTGAGCTCTGTGGCACTGGTCGATCCTCAATTTATTTTGTGGTGCCCAAAAAAAGGAAGAGTCCTACTGGCTTATTCTGGATCTCAAGCACGTCAACAGGGCATTGCGGTGCCAAAGTTTCATATGGAAATGTTACATTCTGTTATGGTGGCTGTGCAGAACGGCAAATTTCTCATGGCTCTGAACCTCAAGGTGGTGTATTTACAGATTCCTTTTTGGCTGGAATATCAGACGTTTTTGTGCTTTGCGACCCCCAAAGGGTCATTTTCAGTTTCAGGAAATGCCTTTCGGTCTGGGAACGGCTCCCCAAACCTTCACCAAGGTGAGGTGATAGTGGTGGTGGCTGCGGCCCTCTGACAGCAAGGGATTTTGGTACACCCTTATCTAGACAACTGACTCATACGAGTGGAGAGCCAGGAAGCCACGAGACAGGTCATGGATTTTCTCCAAGAACTGGACTGGGTCATCAATGTCCCTAAGAGCAAGCTGACCCCCATCTCAATGCCTGGTGTACCATGAAGCAGAGTTCGATATGGCCAAAGGAGTAGTGACGCTCCTGTCCAAGTGGGTCACCCCTAATACAGCAGCAGGTGTGCTGATTCTGATGGATGCTGCAGCCATCGGTGTGGTACTACCTGCAGGTACTTAGACTGATGGCGACTGAGTTGGATCTATTACCCTTGGCCAGGGCACACAGACTGCTACAGAGGGCGCTGCTTTCTTGTTGATCTCTTCAATATCATGCCTTATCCAGGCAGCTTCCGTGTCCACAGGATGTGAAGGACATCCTGACATGGTGGTTGTCTCGATAAAATCTGGAGAAGGGGGTACCGTTGGAGATCCCTGATTTGATAGTGGTCACGACAGATGCCAGTCTCTTTGGTTGGGGCGCTCATTGCCAGGCCCAGGTGGCTCAGGGTCAGTGGTCGGAGGAGAGCTCCTGTTCCAATCAATCGTTTGGAGCGCTGAGTGGTATGGCTGGCAGTTCTGCAGTTTGCTCTGCTTCAGGAACATTGATCAGTGCGAGTGTTCTCTGACAACGCGGCTGCCGTGGTGTGTATCATCAGGCAGGGAGGTACAGGAAGTACATTTACTGGGGTTCTCGGCTGTACATGTAGCAGACACAGAAAATGTGCAGGCTGCTATCTCAGCAGGCATTGTCTGGACCCAACGGAATGGTCCCTCGAGCCGACAATGTCCAACAGCCTGGCCAACGCTGGGGGGCAACCGGTGATGGACGATGGCATCCATGAACATTTCAAAAGCGGAGCGCTGCTTCAGCTGCAGGCATGAAAATGTCAGATGGGCTGGATGCCCTTGCGCAGCTCTGGCCACAGGAGGGACTTCTATATGTCTTCCAACCATGGACCTTGATCAGCCGGTTGCTGCAAAGAATAGCACAGCACAAGGGCCGAGTGATTCTGATTGATCCTGATTGGCCAAGAAGGCCTTGGCATGCAGATCTAGTCAGGTTATCTGTGGCCAGTCCATGGAGGTTACTGACCCGGCCAGACCTACTGTTACAAGGACTAGTCCCAATGCCACAGGTTCATTGATTCTCATTTACGGCCTAGCTCTTGAGAGGGCACGTCTGAGGAAGAGAGGTATGGTACATCACACTTAACTGGACTGGACTAGAGGGATAAGAATGAAGGTGAAAATAGACCTTACCTGCTAATCTTCTTTCATAGTACAGCTGATACTTGCCCGTCTCTTGCATCTCAAGGCCGTTGTGCTGGTACCTGGGACGACTGGGGTACAGGTTGTTCAATCTATCTTTTCCCAAAAGGTGGGCTCTTGGATTTGATGGGGGTGAACAGGACCCTCGTGATTCCTTTGCATGAAGACTTTGCAATCCGTGATAGTGGCTGTAAGGCAAGGAGAATTCTTAACTTCCATTAGATCTGACTGAGGCATATCTGCATATTCCCCATTTCTCTTGAGCACCAGTGTTTTCTGTGGTTTGCAGTTCCACGGGGCACTTTCAATTCCAAGTTTTGCTGTTCAGCCTGGCCGCATCCCCTTGGGTGTTTATCAAGATGGTGGTGGTGGTAGCATCAGTGTTGTGAAAACAGGACATCCCTGTCTATCTGTATTTGGACAACTGGTTGATTAAAGCAAAGCCCTTTTGGGAGAGTCGGGAAGTGATGGCTCGGGTAATTGGTCAGCTTCAAGACTTAAGTTGGGTCGTCAACTTTGTAAAGAGCAATCTGACTTTGTTCCAGTCCTTGGAGTATTTGGGAGCCTGCTTAGAAACTCAGCTGGGATTTGGTGTCTGCTGGAGAATAGCAAAGTTGCATTCCAAGGTGCAGGGGCTGTGGAGGGACCCTCATCTGAGAGTGTGGGACTGTCTGCAGGTTCTCTTCCTTAGTGGCTTTGAAGCTAGTGCCTAGGGCCCGATGCATATTTGGTCTCTTCAGGTGGCACCCCTGTTGCATTGGTCCCCACAGTCACTTCTATGAAGGTTCGACTTGCCCTTGGGGAGCAAGACAAGAGCGAGTTTGGGTTGGTCACTGGATTTGGTGAGGCTCGCAGTGGGTATGCCTCTGGAGTCTCCAGACTGGTTGATAGTGACCACAGATGCCAGTCTGTTCAGCTGGGTGTTGGGGGGGGGAGGGGTCATTGCTTTGTTCAGGTAGCTCAGGGCAGGTGGCCCATCAATCATTTGGAAATGCAGGTGGTGCATCTGACCCTGGAGGTTTTTCTTCCCCTCTATTTCATAAGTGGTGAGGGTTCTATCGAGCAATGCCACAGCGGCTTACATCAGTCGCCAGGGCAGCATGTGGGCTCGCCAGTGGCGGTGGAGGCAGTTGTGCTGCTTCAGTGGGCTGAGGTTCATCTGCCATTGCTGTCGGTAACTCACTTAGCTGGGAAGGAAGACATGCAAGTGGATATCTGAGTTGGTATCTGTTGGAACCCGGGGAGTGGTCGCTGTCAGCATTTCAGCTGATTGTGGAGTGTTGGACATACCCATGATAGATTTGATGATGACTCTGGTGAATGCCATGGTAAGTTGGTTCTTCAGCTGATGCAGAAAGCACATGGTGCAGGGGCTCGAGGCCTTGGTTCAGCCGTGGCCCAGAGAAGCTGCTGAATACCATATATCTGCTATACTTCATTCAGAAAGGACAGGGTAGGAAGAAGAGGAGGAGTGGCACTGTATGTGAAAAATAATATTAAAGCTTTGGAACTACAGAGCTTAAAAGGGAGAGAGGAGGCACTGTGGGTTAAACTAGAAAGAGGGAAAGAGAAATCTATTTGCATTGGCGTGATATACAGACCTCCCTCACAAGAAGGAGAGGTGGATGGAGAATTAATTGAAGACATACACAGCATTGCTAGGAATGGGGAGTGCTACTAATATGAGATTTCAATATGCCAGATGTTGATTGGCACATTCCGGCTGCAGTATCATCTAGAAGTAAAGAGATCCTGGATTCTCAACAGGGAGAACTATTCAGGCAATTGGTAACAGAACCCACACATGAAGGGGCCATACTGGACTTGGTGCTTACCAATGGTGAAAGTGTTTTTGATGTTATAGTGGGAGATCATTTTGCATCCAGTGATCACCAGATGGTGTGGTTCAGTATTAGGACTAGGGCTGTTAGAATCCATTCAAAAGCAAGGGTCTTAGACTTTAGGAAAACTAACTTTGCCAAGATGGGCCAGTACCTCAGGGAGTCGTTAGTGGGATGGGAACAGCTGGGGGATGTAGAAAAACAGTGGGCAAAACTGAAAGGGGATATTTTAAGGGCAACCAACCTTTTTGTCAAAATGGTAAATAAAGGTAAAAGGAAAAGGCTATGGTTTTCGAAAGAAGTAGCTGAAAAGCTGAAGAAAAAGAGGAAGGTGTTCATGAAATACAAGAGGTCACAGAGAGAGGAAGACAGGCATCTGTATTTGGAAAAACTTAGAGAAGCTAGCAAAGTAGTCAGGAAAGGAAAGATTCAGAAAGAGGAGTGTCAGCATACATTTCATGCAGCTTTGTACTCCTGTGATTTCAGTCTCCAAAGGTAATAGGACAGTTTACAAGATGAGATTGTCTGACCCCCTGGTGATTTCAGTCTCCAGGGCCTGTCTGCAGCCCCTCCTTGCTAAACCAAGAATGGCAAACCTCAAAGGGAGTGGCTAAAAACAATAGCAGACCTCAAGGGGAAGTGCTGGAGAGGATTCAATTCACTATAAAGGACAGAAACACTTCCTCTTGCTCTCTCTTCCACTATTCATCGGAAATGAAGGACAGGAGGCTCTGATAATCAATTCTCTCCACCCCTCCCCCCCCCCTCTCTCTCTTGCCATGAGGCTCTGACCCACATGTTCTGGCCTCTCTCTCTCTCACACTTCACACCTGCACATGCGCACACAGATTCATTGATGCACACTGAAACAGCTCTGTAACAATCACTATATACCTCTGTTCAATACCTATGTAATAAGCCTATTTCTACATAAAAAACCTATCTCCAGAAACAAGCAGGAATGAGTCTTCACATATGGGTACGTCGGTACCGACGGAGCCTGCGCGGGAACGCTCCCCAGCTTCCCAAAAAGGAAAGCTTTTGGGAGCATCCCACAGCGCCTGCGCACTGCCTTCCTGCCTTTCCTAACCACCTCTCCTCAGTTCTTATTTGCCGCGGAGCCAGCAGGTCGTGTTCCTGTCACCGCTGAAGAAGTTCTTTTTTATTTTATTTCTTTGGTCGCGCGTCTGCCCTGACTTCGGACCGGTACCGCCGGTCTTTTCTTATTAAAAAAAAAAATAAATAAAAATAAAAATAAAAATATATATATTTTTTTCCCTCACTTAGTGTGTCGATGCTTCCAGGCATCCATGCTTTCAGCAAGAATTATCTCATATATTTTCTATATGGGATTATCTCTTGAAGAGGTCACAAAGAACTTGAAGCTTTTGAACCCTTTTCTTCAAGAACATAAAAGAGCAGACTATTTCTTATTAGTCAGTCATGCTCAAAATGTCTCTATGTTCCTTAATCCTGCTTCCCTGGACTGTTTTGAGTCTGGCGATGCATGGCCTGGCTCTAAGCTTCAGACTTGGACAAATGGATACAAGAAAGGCTGGGAAATACTCCTTGTACTTGTGAGAATCTCTTTAACAAGGATGTTTTATTCCAAGCTAATCAGCTAAACACTGATATTGTTGCTTTCAGAGGATTATCAAAACTTTCCTCTATCCCAGCTAGTAAAAAATCTCCTAACAAACTTTATTCCCCTAGGGGAAAAAGGTTTTATCCATCTTCTACCCATCATGCAGATGTTTCCAAAGAAGGGCAACATCAAACCAGGCTAAAAAAAATCAAAACCTCAACAGGCTCAGCAAACCCAGCAGTCGCAGGGTTTCTGATATTTTATTCATTAAATCTCTCTCTCCTGTTTGAGGTTTAGAACCAGTAACCTACTTATCAACAGAAGCATCTACAGTTCATCTCATCCTTACTGAGATATCAATGATACACTGACTCAATCCTTGACTCTAGGCATGAATCTCTTGCCACAAGAGAAATCCATTCTTTTAACTCCAAGAGCTATTGAGGACAATCATGCCCTACAGGTAACAGGGTTCTCCTCTCCTCCTTTTTGAAGGAAAAAGAGGAGTAACAACTAACAACAAGGTAAGCTATGTCCTTCACCTTGACAGTTTTCCTGTACGAGGATATCTCATAGTTTTTGACTGCAAGGGGGCTTCACCTTTTCAGGGACTTACCAAATTGTAAGTCTTCTCAACTCTGTATTACTTCTATCCCTCTTAGTCGAGACATTTAGTCTCTAAGAGTGATACTATTCAACTGGAGGGCTTACTTTTTAAGCCCATAGGTTTTTCTTAAATACCTACTCCAGTAAGTGGTTTCCATACAGAGTTTTTCTTCCCCTTTGCAATCTTCTCAACTATTTCTTTTAAGACAGCTTATCAGACGGTAATTGAATTTTACCACGCCTAATTGTCTGTCGGTCCTTTTCCAATCTATAGGGCCTAACCTTTTCTGCTGCCTTAACAGATCATTCCAAGAGAGGTTCCACAACCCACTTGGACAATTTATCATTGCAGGCAACCGGCCTGTCTACTATTCTTAGCCATCTTCAATTCTTTTTGGCTCCAACAGAATAGATTAATTTGCACACTGGCAATAAAACAGCCAGATCTCAACTAAGCAACCTACAACATGCTCTCTGCAATTATACAAAAAAGCTCTGCACTATGGGCCTTTGCCAGAGAGCATCAGAGCTATTCCTAGTAGGTAACTTCCAGATGGTTAAAAAGGCTTTGCCCAGTCATGCTCCTACATGACTGCTTGTTTGTTTTTTTCCTACTCTTACCATCTTCCTTAAAATTTCCTTTTAAGGAAAACGAACCAGGGCTTAGACCACGTGAAAACATAAAGAATTGCTCAATTCCCTGGGTTGTTCCACATCTCCAGAGGAACTCTTACAAGAGGGATGCATTCTTTTTCACTGCAGTTGGCCCTTGTCTACTGCTTTCCTTCTAATTCCCAATACTTCATTGAAGCTTATGTTGAACAAAGAACGCATGATACTCATATTGCACTCATAGAGGGGCAATCATGGTATCCCCTTATATTGCGTCTTCAGCTACTGCACTGAAGTTATAGAAGGATCCAGACTTGCTGTCTTAAGACTAAGGATCTCCTCTGCACCCCTTCACGTAGGTCTCCATTCCTGGTTATTCAAAGGCTAAAATTTTTTAAAAAATCTAGACCTCTCCTTATAAGTATGAGCATTCCACTGGTTTCCATGAAACCACCTCCATGGCTCTTCCACTTATAACCAGAAAGAGATTCTCTATCCATATTCTCAAGCAGGTCTTACCCCTTCTTATTATTAAGTGAATCTCTCTAAATATATATCCATAAATATATATATATATCTGACTCTGAAAGAGCTTTAAACTTTGGCCTACAGAAGCTTCAGCTTTTCTTCCAAAGTCCAATCTCATTAAACTCCCCCAGTTTTTTCTTCTGGGATTAGTTCTAGCCATTAAGGCTTCTGACCTCTGCCTGTATTGCAGAATTTATTTTCCTCTACTTCACAGTGAGGTAATTTCTTTGAGGATAATCTACTGGCTCTTAGCAGCAGACCCAATATTAGCCTCAATAAACACTTTCGCAATACTTTTGAGTAAGGTCCACATTAGAAAATTGGAATTCAATTTTTGCTAACAATTATGGTCTACACAAGGGCTCCCCTCTAGACGCCTTGTTTAGTCGAGCTGTTCCACAGCACACCCTTTTTAATTCAACTCCTACCCTCCATTCCTTGGATGCCTGAGGTTCTGGGAAATAGCATGGCCCATCCATTAGATTTGCAACATGCTGGTACCTCCTCTAGGCATCTCTAACTTGGGAGCCCCCATATGTGAAGACTCATTCCTGCTTGTTCCTGGAGATAGTACAGTTACTTACCGGTAACAGGTGATCTCTGGGAACAGCAGGAATAAGTTTTCACAACCCACCCACCTCCCCTAGGAGGAGTTCTGTCTCTCTCTCTCTCTCTCTCTCTCTCTCATTTGTCTACTTACCTCCTTCGGTCTCAGCTACAAACCCAACTGATGAGAGGGAAGTGAATGGGCGGGAAGGCAGCACACATGCGTGTGGGATGCTCCCAAAGGGTTTCTTTTTGGATGCTGGGGAGCGTTCCCGCGCAGGCTCCATCTGTATCGATGTACCCATATGTGAAGACTTTTTTCCAGAATAATACTCTAAGTATTTAAAGGTCAGTATCATATCTCCCCTGCTCCTCCTCTAGCATTTACATATTTAGGTTTTCAAGTCTTTTAATATGTTTTCTGGTGCAGGCTCCAAATCATTTTGGTTGCCCTCCTCTGAACTGTTTCCATTCTTTTTATATCCTTCGTGAGCTATGGTCTCCAAAACTGAACACAGTATTCCAAGTGAGGCCTCACCAGCGACTTGTACAGTGGCATTAGTACCTTCTTCTTTCTGCTGGATATTCCTCTTTGTATGTAACCCAGCAGCCTTTTGGCTTTGGCCATCGCCTTGTCACACTGTTTCGCCGCCTTGAGATCCTCAGAAACAATCACTCAGAGGTCCTTCTGGTCCGTGCACACCATCATATACAATTCCCTTGGATTTCTGCTTCCCAAGTGCATGACACTGCACGTCTTCACATTAAGTCTTAACTGCCAAGCATTAGACCATTCTTCCAGTTTTTGTAGATCCTTCCTCATGTTATCCACTCCCTCAGGGGGAGTCCACTCTGTGTTGCAAATTTTTGTGTCATCTGCAAAAAGACACTTTCTCCAGGACCAAGCAGGAAGTCAGTCCTCACTTATGGGTGACATCAGCGCCGATGGAGCCCCCGTGTGGAGCATTTCCCCAGCTTTCTAAGAAAGCCTTTGGGAATACTGCATGCATGCGCGGTCACCTTCCTGCCTAAAGGTGCCATCTTGCTCAGTTTCTCTTTTTCCGTGGAGCCCATCGCACGTCTGTCAGAGTCACCCAGAAAAGTTGACTTTTTTTGAAGATTTCTTTGCCTTTTTCTCAGAGTTCGATGCTGGTTCCCCTTCCCGCCGGGTTCGGTACACCGGTATCAAGTCTGTTTTCTATTTTTCGGTTTTTGCCCTTTGTGGCTGGCGTTCGCGCCCTTTTCTCTGTTTTTCCCTGGAAGGCCGGTCTTGTCTTTTGACCTCGTGGGGGCCCTTTTTTCCTCGATGGCTTCCAGTGGTTTCAAGAAGTGTGATTGGTGCAAGAAACTAATGTCTCTCACCGACACACACGACTGCTGTCTTCGGTGCCTCGGCCCAGATCATGACCCCATGATCTGTGGCTCGTGTGGCAAAATGTCCACCAAGGCACTTCGAAGCCGTCAGCACCAGAAGGAAAGGATTTTTTCCGATTCTGCCTTCGGCCGGGCCCGGACCTCGTCTGAGGCCTTGACGGGAGTCTGATCCCGAGCATCGCCGGGGTTCCTCGGACAGGGGGTCCCCCGACCGGGAACGCAAGAGGAAGAAACGGCTCGTGAGGGCGGCGTCGGAAGAGGTCCCTGGTTCCTCGAGGGCCAGGTCTAAGACCCCCGACCGCCGTCCCGGGCCTTTGAAGCAGGAGAAGCCGTCCAAAGTACCTCGTGTAGAGCTGGAGACCGTCGGACACGTAAGTCCTGTAGTCCTCATAGACTCTCTTCCGAGGGAACCGACGTCGGGCCCGGCACTGCCGGGGCCCGAGTCGGTGGCTGCTGAGTCTCCTGAGCTTGGACTCAGGCTGACAGCCTTGGAGTGCAGATTGTCTGCCTTCATGGAGCAGCAGCGGGTACTGATGGCCAGCCTCGCTGGTGCATCTGCCCCGACCACCGGGACATTGACGTCAAAGTCGATCCCGGAGACCGAGCCGATAATCGAGACCATAAAGGCTCGAAGTTGTCCTCGGTCAAGGTCTCCCTCGACCTCCCGGTCGGAACTGAGGGCATCGACACAGGTGCCTTTGGCGTCGGGGCGGGTGCCACCTCGACCTGCGCAGTCAGAGCCCCACGACTCCTCTTTGGATGAGTCAGCTTGGGAGACGGAGGGCGAGGAGTCCCCCGACATGTTTTGGACTCGGTGCGTCCCTTCGGACGCACCGTAGTCCGAGCCCCGGAGTAGGTCCCCTCCGGAGGACACCCGGTTCTCGGAGTTCGTGCGGGACATGGCCAAGGCCTTGGCGATTCCCGTGGACCCCGATGAGGAGCCTCGAGTCGAGGAGCTCGAGGCCCTCCAGTATGACTCTCCTCCAAAGGAGGCCTTTACTGTGCCGGTTCCTCCAATGCTGAAACGGCTCCTCTTCTGGATGGTGGGAGGCACCGGCCTCGGCGCCGGTCTTGAGCAAGCGAGTCGATTCCATTTATCAACTCCGTAAGAGCCCTGGCGTCCAAAAGGCGCAGCTACCTCACCATTCCATGGTGGTGGAATCGGCCATGCATCGTCTGAAGAGCCAGACGATGCACTCTGCGGTGCCCCCCGGTAGGGAGGCCTGGAACCTGGATGCTTTTGGGAGAAAGTGCTTCTAGGGCTCAATGCTTGCTTGCCGTGTCCAGTCATACCAGCTGTACATGGGCATGTACCTCCGAGACCTGGCAAAGGAGCTTGCCGGGTTCTCTGCTGGCCTCTCCGGGGAACCTTTGCAGAGGTTCCAGTCTTTGTGTTCAGGGTTCTGGGACTGTTCCAAGTTCATGTCCCGAGTGGCCTACGATGGCTTTGAAGCTTCGGCTCAAGTGGCAGCAGCTGACATCGGGGCCCGACGCCAGGCATGGCTGCAGTCATCGGACCTTGAGCCTTGGGTACAGGACAAGTTGGTCAATGTCCCTTGCCGAGGTGAAAACCTTTTTGGCAAACCCATGGCCGAGAAGGCGGCTGAGCTCGAAACCGAGCACCTGACCAGGACAAGACTGTCCAGAAAGATTTCTGCCCCTTCACACAAAAGGAAGGGCTCGGGTAAAAAGTCCTTCTACCCGAGAAAGGAGTCTGCCTACAAACCTTTCCCTCAATACCAGGCCTCCCCAGCTCCCAAACAGGAGCAGCAGGCCAAGGGGCAGGGACATGGGCCCCGTAGGCAGAAAACCCCCAAGCCTCTGGCTCTTGCTTCTGCCCAGCAGGGAGGGGTTGTTTGACTCCCAAAGCATAGCCTCTCTGCCCCTTCTGCCCCATCCCTGCACAGGAGGTTGCTTAGCCCTGTTTGCCCACAGGTGGCCACCCATTACAGGGGATGCTTGGGTCTTAAGCATCCTTCACCAGGGTTATCTGCTTCATTTCCAGCAGCTACCCCCTGCCTACTTTCCAGGAGAGCCTCTAAGGCCTCTCCTGCACACCAACCTTCTCTCCAAGAACTTCAGGGTCTGCTTCTGGACAAGGCGGTGGAGCCTGTACCTCCTCGCCTACAGGGGCAAGGGTTCTACTCCAGGTATTTTCTGGTGCCCAAGCGAACAGGAGGCCTAAGGCCTATCCTAGATCTCAGGAACCTCAAGTTCTTGGAGAAAGAAAAGTTCAAGATGCTTACTCTTGGAACACTAATGCCCTATCTCCAGCAGGGAGACTGGCTATGCTCCTTAGATCTAAAGGATGCGTACACTCACATCCTCATTCATCCAAACCACAGAAAGTACCTCAGGTTCATGGTGGGAGGAAACCATTACCAGTACAGGGTGCTGCCTTTTGGCCTAACTTCCGCCCCATGGGTCTTTACCAAGTACCTAGCTGTGGTGGTGGCCTACTTGTGGACTCAGGGTTTTTTTGTCTTCCCCTATCTAGACGACTGGCTCATCTGGGGTCAGACTTACCAGGAGGCCAGGCAGGCCACCTTCAGGACTGTCACACTCCTTCAAGACCTCGGCTTTGTCATAAACTGCGCAAAGTCCACTTTGCTCCCCTCCCCAAAACCAAGAGTTCATAGGGGCACGGCTGGACTCCCTGCAAGCAAGGGCTTACTTGCCAGAGGACAGAGCTCAAAGGCTCATGGAGTTGGCATCCCGGTTTCTCAGCCTGACCAGGGTTCCTGCCAGGCTCTATCTGCAGCTCCTAGGACACATGGCATCAACTGTACATGGGACTCCCAATGCCCGCCTCCACATGAGGCCTGCTCAGTGGTGCTTCAGAACTCATTGGAAGCAGGCCACAGGGAGCCTAACCGACAAAGGCAGGGTGTCAAAACCCTTCCTGAAGTCTCTTCAGTGGTGGCTACACCCCCCCATCTTGCTTCAGGGGGTGCCTTTTCAGGTGCCTGCCCCCACGGTGGTGTTGACAACCGATGCCTCCTTACAGGGCTGAGGTGCACACTGTCAAGAGAGCTGCACCCAAGGCCTCAGGTCTCCATGGGAAGCCATGCAACAGATCAACCTACTGGAGCTGCAGGCTATTCGCTTAAACCTCAAGGATTTTTCTCACACTTTAGCCCACCAGTCTGTTCTAGTTCAGACGGACAACCAAGTAGCCATGTTCTATGTGAACAAGCAGGGTGGCACTGGATCCAGGCCTCTATGCCTGGAAGCGCAGGCCCTTTACTCTTTTGCCCTCAGGCATCAAATGTTGCTGAGGGCTGTTTATCTTCCTGGCCAGGAGAACTTTCTGGCAGACCACTTAAGCCGGATTCTACAGCCCCACGAATGGCAGCTGCACCCTTTGGTGGTTCAACAGATTTTGCTAAAATGGGGACTTCCATCCATGGATCTCTTTGCCAGTCCCCTGAATCGCCAACTGCCCAGGTTTTGTTCCAGGCAGCCGCATCCCCTAAGGGTGGCGGCGGATGCCTTCCTGATTTCTTGGTCCCAGGGCCTGCTCTATGCGTTTCCTCCCACGCCTCTGGTGGCCCGAACCTTGTTCAAGATTCTCGAGGACAAGGCCTCAGTACTTCTGGTTGCTCCCCCGTGGCCGAGACAGCCCTGGTTCCCCCTGTTGCTTCAACTGGCAGTGGAGACACCCATGCCTCTGGGATTCCAACCCGACCTCCTCTCTCAGGATCAGGTTTCCCTTCTGCATCCCAATCTCAGTTCTCTCAATCTGATGGGCCTGGAGGCTGCAAGGGTAGTCTTGGCTCCCTGGGGCCTACCTCAGGAAGTGGAGGAGGTGACCTTTGCCTCTAGAAAGCAATCCACCAGGAAAACGTATGCCCTGAAGTGGAAGAGGTTCTCCTTGTGGTGTCAGCAACGCAAGGAAGATCCTTTCGGCTGCACTGTGCCAGTAATGCTCCAGTACCTTGTGCACTTGTCCAATCAGGGCCTTAAGTCCAATTCTGTTTGGGTCCACCTCTCTGCTCTGGCAGCTCACCACTCAATGGTGTAGGGGCACTCTTTTTCGGTTCACCCCTTGGTGTCCAGATTTCTCAGAGGCTTACTATTGCTCAAGCCGCCTCTCCATCCACCAGCTCCTGAGTGGGAGTTGAATGTGGTCTTGCAGCAACTTACTCGCCCAGCTTTTGAACCAATGGCTACATGTCCTCTACGCTTCCTATCCTGGAAGACTATTCTTAGTGGCCTTGACCTCGGCCAGACGAGTGAGTAAACTTCAAGCCCTGGTCTGTGACAGACCCTACACTCGCTTAGGACTCATCCTAAGTTCCTCCCCAAGGCTGTCTCCTCTTTGCACCTCAACCAGGAGGTGGTTCTTCCAACATTCTTCCCTAGGCCCCATGCCAGCCGGGCTGAGACAGTCCTGCATTCCCTGGACTATAGGAGGGCTACTCAGCTCTTCGTCTCTTTTGACCCCAATAATTCGGGGGTACCTGTGTCCAAGCATACCTTGTCCATCTGGGTGGCTGACTGTATCACCTGGGCTTACAGGGCAGCTGACCTTCCTTTGCAGGGTCAGGTCACGGCCCACCGTGTCAGGGCAATGGCTACCTCAGTAGCTCATCTCCGCTCTGTACCGTTGGCAGACATCTGCAGGCTGCAACTTGGTCCTCAAGCCATACTTTTGCGGCCCATTACTGCCTGGAGAGGGAGTCCCGTAGGGACATTGCTTTCGGTCAGGCAGTGTTCCGGAATCTCTTTGAGGTTTAGGCAACTCCTACCCTCCAGCCCTCTGGTTGGGCTACCGATGGAGGTATGTTTCAGTGAAATCCTTTTTCTGATGCTGAGGCTAGAGGGAGCTCATTTTTCAACTCTGGTTCCCCGGTACCCTGAAGCTGGGGAGTGCCATAAGTGAGGACTGACTTCCTGCTTGGTCCTGGAGAAAGAGTAGTTACTCACCTGTAACAGGTGTTCTCCAGGAGCAGCAGGAGTTAGTCCTCACAACCCTCCCTCCTCCCCTGGGAGTTGCAGTTGTACATAGTTCATTTTTACATTTTTGTGTGCTGTTTTTTAGCTATGTCATTTGACTGAGCAAGATGGCACCTTTAGGCGGGAAGGGGACCGCGCATGCGTGCAGTATTCCCAAAGGCTTTCTTAGAAAGCTGGGGAAATGCTCCGCACGGGGACTCCATTGGCGCCGATGTCACCCATAAATGAGGACTGACTCCTGCTGCTCCTGGAGAACACCTGTTACAGGTGAGTAACTACTCTTTTCCTTTCAGTCCTTCAGCAATATCACTTACAAATATATTGAACAGTACTGGTCCCAGGACCGATCCCTGGAGCACACCACTAATCACCTTCCTTTCATCTGAGTGAGTTCCGTTTACCATCACCTTCTGTCATTTGTCAGTCAACCAATTTCTGATCCAGTTCACCACCTTGGGACCCATCCCCAGGCTGTTTAGTTTATTGATAAGCCTTCTGTGAGGAACAGTATCAAAGGCTTTGCTGAAATCTAGATAGATCACATCCATCACATGCCCTTGATCTAGTTCTCTGGTCACCCAGTCAAAGAACTCGATCAATTTGTAGTAGGGCAGTGGCACTACCAGTACCGTGTTCTGCCTTTTGGCCTAGGGTCAGCTCCTTAAGTATTTCCCAAATGCCTTGCCATAGTAGCTGTGTTTCTTTGCAGGCTGGGAGTGCGCATTTCCCCTAGTTGGATAATTGGCTGCTAAAGAGCGCCACTCTGGGATCAACACAGAGTACCATTCTGGTGTTGGAACTACTAGTATTCATAGTCAGTTATCCTAAATCCCATCTATGCCCTACCCAAAAAATGGAATTCATTGGAGATCTGCTCGACATAACTCTGGTGAGAGTTTTTCTCTTGCACCAGCATACTATCCAAGTTGACAGCGATAGTGTGGGTGACTCCAGTAAGTCAGAAGATTTCAACTCATGCCATGCTGACATTACAAAGCCACATGGCCTGGACAGTTAATGTAACACTCTTAGCATGTCTCAATATGAGACAAGCTCACTGGACCTCGAGTATCTAGTGGTCATAGACCACAGGAAACCTCAGATGTTTTGTCCTTAACAATCCACTGATTCGATCTCTGTTACAAAGGTATGTTACAAAGGTATGTTACAAAGGTATGTTACAAAGGTATGTTACAAAGGTATGTTACAAAGGTATGTTACAATCTAGTAAAATATCTTACCTTCCAAATTCCTGTTCCACAAATTACTGACAAATGTATCCAAATAGGAATGGAGAGCTCATTTCTACACTCAGGATGTTTGGTCCCCAAGAAAGTCTCCATCAGATAAACTTCTTGGAAATGAGAGCAATAGCAAACTCTTTAAGGGCTTTCAAAGATTGGTTGATCAACCCAATTGTTCTGATCCAGACCAACAATCAAGTGGTTGTGTTTTACATCAACCAGCAGAGGCGAACATGCTCGTACCTCCTAGGTTGGGAAACAGGTTGTGATACTTTGCCATTTCTCACAGGCTGGAGAGCCATATCTCCAGGAACAAGCAGGAATAAGTCCTCACATATGGGTACGTCGGAACTGACGGAGCCTGCGCGGGAAAGCTCCCCAGCTTCCCAGAAAGGAAGCTTTTGGGGCCTCCCACTGCACATGCGCGCTGCCTTCCCGCCTTCCTGACCAGCTCTCCTCAGTTTCTCTTTTTCCGCGGAGCCAGCAGGTCGTGTTCCTGTCACCGCTGAAGAAATTCTAATTTTAGTTTGTTTCTTTAGACCGCGTACCTGCCTTCCCCATACTGAAACCGGTACCGCCGGTCTCTCTTTTCTTTTCTTTCAAAAAAAACCACAAAAAAAACCCTTTTATTTAGCACAACTTGGTGACTTCGGTTAGGCCTCAGGCCTACACAAATTCTCCTCATGGAGAAACCAGCCCCTGGTTTCAAGAAGTGTACCAAGTGTAGTGCTGTTATTTCTGTTACAGACACCCATGACTGGTGTCTTAAATGTTTGGGGCCTGACCACTCCATTCCGGACTGCCCATCCTGCTCCCAGATGTCTAAACGTGTTTTGCAGAACCGGGCCAACAAATTCCATGTGCTGTTTGCTTCAGATAATCCAGCATCACAGTCATCCAGGTCTTCCTCTCCGGATGGATCTCAGGTAACCAAACCTTCTTCGGGCAGGTCCTCAAAAGGCAAATCTCCTTCAAAGTATCGAGAGGCCCTCAATCTTGAGTCAGAGGACCCTGCCCCAGCCAAACAACCCCGGCGGGAAGCTCTGGCTTCCAAAGCACCATCTATGGGGTTACAGGTTGACATCGATGGCACGGCCTCGACTGATCACCTGTTAGACTGCTCTGGGGTACCGGCCCATGCCGGTTCCGACATCCAGGCAGCAGTGGCGTCTATGGGCAATACTGTCCAGACCATGCAGCAGGCCGTTCTGGCTTTCATTAAAGCTGCGACGCCCTCGGTACCGCATCTAGCGGTTCCGGGTCCGGTTCCGGTACTGTCTTCCATACCGGAACTGAGACCATCATCTTCCAAACGCAGATCAGTTCTGCATGCCGGATCCGGGTTTTCACCCGATACCGATCCCATACCCGGTACGCCCGATGTCGATACCGATCGGTATGCGTATCGTGCGTTGGAAGCAAATAGAGGATTCTCTGATTCTTCTGAGGATTTTGACTCCTCTGATGAGCTGTCTCTAGTTCTTCCTGAAGAGCCTTCTTCCCCAAAGAGGAGAATGTCTCCACCAGAGGATTTGTCCTTTCAAGACTTCATTATAGAAGTAGTTAAAGGACTTTCTATTACTACATCCTCTGAAAAAGAACCTAGATCAAAGAAATTGGATATTTTAGGATACCCTAAGGTTCCTAAAGAGGCAGTCACCCTGCCTATCCATGAAATCCTTCAAGAACACTTGATGGACTTATGGGAGGCTCCTCTAACGTTGTCTCCTCATTCTCGTAGGTTGGACACCATGTACTGGGTCCCTCCTTCTCCTGGTTTTCAAAAAACTCAGCTGCCTCACCATTCCATTGTGGTGAAGTCTGCGCTGAAAAAGATTAAGAGTACCAAAGGGCACTCTTCTACCCCTCCAGGGCGAGAATGTAAGACCCTAGACTCTTTTGGTAGGAAAATCTTCCAGGCTAGTATGCTTATAGCCAGGATTAATTCATACAGTCTGTATATGGGCATGTTTCTAAGGGAACTTGCCCTAAAGGTATGGCATTTTGCCTCCTTTATCCCTGAGGATAGAAAGGAGGAGTTCATTTCTCTGGTGAAACAGCTTCTAGATGTTTCTAAGTTCTCCAACAGAGCAGCCTTTGATTCCTTTGAGGGTGCCGGTAGAGCTTCGGGCATTGCTATTGCAGCCCGACGACTTGCTTGGTTCCAGGCCTCTGACCTAGAACCCTGGGTCCTGGATGGCTTACGGAATCTGCCCTGTACAGGTGAGAACTTATTTGGTAAAGACTGGCAAATTAAAGCCACTCAAATGGACGCAGAAAATGCTACCTTGGATAGACTTTCTAAGTCTACCTCTACTCCTGCCAAGAAAAAGTCTTTCAAGAGGCCTTACTACAAGAAGGCCAGATTTTCCACAAATACTGGCCAACAATCTTCTCAGCCTCGCTTTGCTGCTAAGCGTCAGCAACCTAAACAGGCAAGGTCAAAGCCTGCAGCGTCTGCCACTCCTCAGCAGGCTCAACCCCCTCAGGGGTTTTGACTTGCCCCTAGAGAACTTAACCTTTCTGGCTCTAGAACAACCAGAGCCCCTCACCATTCCCGGAAGGTTAGCTCACTTTGCTCCCAGATGGGAGCAAATTACATCAGAGCACTGGACCCTCTCTATCAGAGAGGGCTACAAACTTCATTTTTCCAACCTTCCTCCACATACCATGGTGAGGCACTTCAATTCTCCCCCATCTCTCCTGGCCCTGTTGGGTCAGGAAATCTCTTCCCTCCTTGCCCAAAGGGCAATAGAAGAGGTTCCTCTTCTTCAACAAGGGACAGGTTTCTACTCCCCTTATTTTCTCATACCAAAGAAGACAGGGGGATTCAGACCTATCCTAGATCTGAGAGAATTGAACAAATTTCTATACAAGGAGAAATTCAAAATGCTTTCTCTGGGCATTCTCCTTCCATACCTTCAGAGTCAGGATTGGCTTTGTTCTCTAGATCTCAAGGATGCGTACACACATATACTCATCCACCCATCCCACAGAAAATATCTACGATTTCTGTTCCAGGGAAAACATTTCCAGTACAGGGTACTTCCCTTCGGTCTAGCCTCTGCTCCAAGAGTGTTCACCAAATGCATGGCAGTTATAGCCGCATTTCTAAGAGGTCTGGGAATTTTTGTATTCCCATATCTGGACGACTGGCTCATCCGAGCTCCATCTCAGTCAGAGGCCCAGATTTCCCTGGACCGCACGAGGCACATTCTGCAGTATCTGGGACTGGTGGTAAACCTTCCCAAATCTCAACTCATCCCTACTCAGTCTCTGGAATTCATAGGGGCCCAGTTGGACACCACCACTGCAAGGGCCTACCTTCCTCAGGTCCGGGTCCAACGTCTGGTGTGCTTGGCCTCCCAAGCTCAGTCCAGCACTCACTTGACAGCCAGGGAAATGCTGCGACTTCTGGGCCACATGGCCTCCACGGTACACGTGGTGCCCTACGCTCGTCTTCATATGAGAGCAGCTCAATGGACCTTGGCCACCCAGTGGACTCAAGCATCAGGAGAGCTCTCCGACCAAATACTCACCTCAAAACGTCTGTTTTGGTCCCTCCAATGGTGGATATCCACCAAGAATCTGTCGTTTGGGGCCCCCTTCCAACCTTTGTTGCCCCAAGCAACCCTCACAACAGATGCCTCCCAAACAGGGTGGGGAGCCCATCTTCAACACCTCTCCACTCAGGGTACTTGGTCTCCACAGGAGACCACCCTTCACATCAACCTCCTGGAACTGCGAGCAATCTTCCTTGCCCTCAAAGTCTTCCATACCCTCCTTGTCAACCTGACCGTCCTAGTTCATACAGACAATTAGTGGCCATGTTCTACGTAAACAAACAAGGAGGGACAGGCTCTCTGTCGCTTTGCAACGAAGCTCTCAGATTATGGGCCTTCGCCAGAGAGCATCAAATTCATCTTCTGGCAGTGTATCTTCCAGGGGTTCAAAACTCTCGGGCAGACAGACTCAGTCGAGTTCTGCTTCCACACGAATGGTCCCTACATCTGGACCAGATACGCAAAATCTTTCAGGAATGGGGAACCCCGGACATAGACCTCTTTGCAAGTCCGTGGAATGCCAAACTTCCCCGGTTCTGTTCCAGGACTCCGTGTCCGGGAGCTCAGGCCAGCGACGCCTTTCTCCTGCATTGGGGTCAGGAATTCCTATATGCCTTTCCACCCATTCCTTTGATTCCCAAGACTCTGTTCAAACTCCAGAGGGATCACGGGTCCATGATCCTCATAGCTCCACGCTGGCTACGCCAAGTGTGGTTCCCTCTACTTCTGCATCTCTCCCAGGGACCCTCCCTGGACCTGGGAGCTGCGCCAGACCTTCTGTCTCAGGAGGAGGGGACTTTGTGGCACCCAAACCCCAAGTCCCCTACACCTCAGAGCTTGGTTACTGAAGGCCTAAGCCTTCATGACTTCAATCTTTCTCAACCAGTGAAAGATATCCTTCATGCCTCTAGGAAACCCTCCACGAGGCGTTCCTATGCTTTCAAATGGAAACGCTTTTCCATTTGGTGTGCTCAGCAGGGTCTTGACCCTCTAGCACTTCCTTTGAATTCTCTACTAGACTATCTCCTGCATCTTTCTAATGCAGGCCTTAAGACAAATTCAGTAAGAGTCCATTTGAGCGCTATTGCAGCATCCTTAAAACCTCTAAATGGACAACCTGTCTCCTCTCATCCTCTTATTGCAAGGTTCATGAGAGGCCTGACTCTAACTAAGCCTCCCATCCGACCTCCTCCGATAGCATGGGATTTAAACCTAGTTCTAGGTCAGCTTATGAAGCCACCTTTTGAACCGTTGGTTTCTACCTCCTTGAAATTTCTTTCCTGGAAGGTCCTTTTCCTTATTGCAGTCCTTATTGCAGTCACTTCGGCTCGCCGCATCAGTGAACTACAGGCCTTAGTGGCTCATCCACCTTATACTAGGTTTCATCATGATAAGGTGGTCCTTAAGACAAATCCCCACTTTATGCCCAAAGTGGTCTCGCCTTTTCATCTTAATCAAGAGGTATATCTACCTGTCTTTTTCCCGGCTCCTCATGCATCCAGTGCAGAGAGGAACCTTCATACTCTAGATTGTAAAAGAGCTCTTGCCTTTTACCTCAACAGGACTCAGCCACATCGAAAGTCTTCCCAACTTTTTGTGGCTTTTGATCCTTCTCATTTGGGACTTCCAGTCTCCAAACGTACACTTTCCAATTGGATTAATCAGTGTATTTCCTTTGCCTACCAGAGTAAAAACATTTCTCTGGAAGGCCATGTCACAGCTCACAATGTGAGAGCCATGGCCACTTCTATGGCTCATCTTCACTCTGTATCCATAGATCAGATCTGTCGAGCCGCCACCTGGGCCTCGGTTCATACCTTCACAGCCCATTACTGTTTGGACAAGGACTCCCGCCGGGATGCCTTGTTTGGTCAGGCTGTCCTCAAACACCTGTTCCATACTTGAACAACTCCTGCCCACCTTCCCAGAATGGATGCCTGAGATCCATACGAAGATGGCGAACCCTTGGAAGGGGATCTCCCAGGCATCTTAGCTAGTGAGTCCCCATATGTGAGGACTACTTCCTGCTTGTTCCTGGAGATAGCACAGTTACTTACCTGTAACAGGTGATCTCTGGGAACAGCAGGAATTAGTCCTCACAACCCACCCACCTCCCCTAGGAGTTGTATCTTCTATCTATCTTCCTTTCCTCTCTCTATTGTCTCAGCTATAAACTCGAAGTGAGGAGAGCTGGTCAGGAAGGCGGGAAGGCAGCGCGCATGTGCAGTGGGAGGCCCCAAAAGCTTCCTGTCTGGGAAACTGGGGAGCTTTCCCGCGCAGGCTCCGTCGGTTCCGACGTACCCATATGTGAGGACTAATTCCTGCTGTTCCCAGAGATCACCTGTTACAGGTAAGTAACTGTGCTTTACCTGCCTAGCAAACAGAACATGCTGGCAGACAGACTGAGCTGAGTCCTTCAGCCTCACGAAGAGGCCGTGGACAGGGACATTGCGCAGCACATCTTTTGGGAGAATGCCTAGGTGGATCGATTCTGCTCCAGAGTAAGGTCACATAGCAAACTAGCCTTGGACGCTTTCCTTCTTGATTGGGTGGGGGAGGGGGTCTTCTGTATGCATATACTCCAATCTCCAGGAACAAGCAGGAATGAGTCTTCACATATGGGTATCGTCGGTACTGACTGAGCCTGCGCGGGAACGCTCCCCAGCGTCCAGTAAGAAAGCTTTTGGGAGCATCCCACAGTGCCTGCGCGCTGCCTTCCCGCCTTTCCCAACCGCCTCTCTCCAGTTCTTCTTTTCCGCGGAGCCAGCAGGTCGTGTTCCTGTCACCGCAGAAGAAATTCTTTATTTTTTTCTTTATTTTTTCTGTATCGCGTCTGCCTTCGACGTCAGACCGGTACCGCCGGTCTTTTCTTCTTTAAAAAAAACCCCCAAAAAAACACTTTTCTTTATTCAGCTGTGCATTTTCAGTTTGGGCCTTAGGCCTAAATATTTTCTCCTCATGGAGAAGCCCGCTTCCGGGGTCAAAAAGTGCACAAAATGTGGCGGTACTATTTCTGTCACCGACACCCATGATTGGTGTCTCAAATGTTTGGGTCCTGACCATTCCATCACAGATTGTGTGTCCTGCACCATGATGTCTAAAAGAAGTCGGCAGAACCGAGCAGCCAAGCTCAGTACCCTGTTTTCCTCTGATGCAGCCTCGGTGGCATCGACGTCTTCCAGGGCTGCTTCTTCCTCCCATGGATCTCAGGTAACCAAACATAAATCTAGCTGGTCCTCGAAGGGCAAATCTCTAAGCATCGAGATGCCTCCGGGCTTGTCCTCGAGGATTCCGCTCCGGCAAAATTACCGCGGCGGGAAGTTCCGGCTTCCAAAGCATTGTCTATGGGGTCACAGGTTGACATGGATGGCTCGGCCTTGACCCGATCACCTGTTGCCGTGTTCTGGGGTACCGGTGGCCTCCACTGGTACCGACATCCAGACTTTGGTGGCATCGATGGATCAGAAAATTCTGTCCATGCAGCGCACCCTTACGGCGTTTATGCAGGCTTCGACGCCTCCGGTACCGCAACAATCTCCGTTGCCGGTACCGGCACCGTTCCCGGTGCCGGTACCGATTGCATCGACATTGGCTTCGGTGTCGACTGCAACGGTACCCTGTCCTATGATGCCCATCGGTACCGAACCGGTACCGCTTGCTCCCGATGTCGATCCCACTCGGTACACGTATCGGGCTTTACAGGAGCATCCAGACAGGCGATACTTCGATTCCTCCGAAGACTCTGATGAGTCGGAGGCTTCTGTCGATGCACCGGTGGTACTTCCTCAGGAGTCTGCTTCTCCAAAACGAAGAATGTCTCCTCCAGAGGACTTGTCTTTTCAAGACTTCATTAGGGAAGTGGCTAGAGGCCTCTCCATCACAGTGGCCTCTGAGTCAGAGCCTAGAGCCAAGCAATTAGATATTTTGCAATATCCTAAGACTCCTAAGGAAGCAGCTACCTTACCTATTCATGAGATTCTTTATGATCTCATGTTGGGCATGTGGGAGACTCCTCTCACCACCTCTCCTCATTCTCGTAGGTTAGACACCATGTACCGTGTCCTTCCCTGTCCTGGTTTTCATAAGACTCAGCTTCCTCACCACTCTATTGTGGTTGAGTCTGCTATGAAGAAAATAAAGAGTGCAAAGAGACACTCATCTAACCCTCCAGGACGTGAATGTAGGACTCTAGATGCTTTTGGCCGAAGGATTTTCCAGGCCAATATGCTTGCTGCCAGAATCAACTATATGGGGATGTTTCTAAAAAGTCACAGATCATCTGCAGACTTTAGCTCCTTTTATATCAGAAGATAAAAGGCAGGAATTTCTCACTTGGCTCAAACATGCCCAAGATGTTTCCAAATTCTCCAACCGTGCAGCCTTTGACTCTTTTGAGTGTGTAAGCAGAGCCTCGGCTATTGCCATAGGTGCACGCAGAATTGCTTGGTTACAAGCTTTTGATTTGGAACTCTGGGTCCAAGATAAGTTGGGAAACCTTCCTTGTACAGGTGAAAACCTGTTTGGCAGGGATTGGCAAGCAAAGGCCACTCAGATGGATGCTGAGAACTCTGCTTTGGATCGACTTTCAAAGTCTACTTCTGCCCCTGTTAAGAAAAGATTGTTCAAAAAGACATCTTTTCCTAAAAAGGGAAGATATTAGCCTGCTCATGGGCAGACATCTTCTGCAGGTCGTTTCGCTGCAAAGCGTCAGCAACCACCTAAACATGTCAAGTCAAAGGCTGCCAGGCCTACCACAGCCCAGCAGCCTCAACCTCCTCAGGGCCTTTGACTTGCAACTAGAGAACTTAGCCTTTCTAGCTCTGGAAAAACCAGAGCCCCTCACCATTCCAGGAAGGTTGACTTACTTTGCTCCCAGATGGGAGCAAATCACAGCAGAGCAATGGACCCTCTCCATCATAAAGGAAGGGTACAAGCTTTATTTCTTAAGCCTTCCTCCTCACACCATGGTGAAACAGTTCAATTCTCCAACATCTCTCCTCAACCTTCTAGGTCAGGAGATTGCTACCCTTTTTGCCCAAAGGGCAATAGAAGAAGTACCTCTTCTTCAACAGGGCTCAGGGTTCTCCTCCCCTTATTTTCTTATCCCAAAGAAAACAGGGGGCTACAGACCTATATTAGATCTCAGAGAATTGAACAAGTTTCTATTCAAGGAGAAATTCAAAATGATTTCTCTAGGGGCTCTGCTTCCATACCTTCAGAGTCAGGACTGGCTTTGTTCTCTAGATCTCAAGGATGCGTACACCCATGTCCTCATCCATCCAACACACAGAAGGTTCCTTCGGTTCCTTTTTCAAGGAAAGCACTACTAATACAGGGTGCTTCCTTTCGGTCTGGCCTCTGCACCAAGGGTGTTCACAAAATGCATGGCAGTAGTAGCTGCATTTCTCCGCACTCTAGGAATATTCGTATTCCCATATCTGGACGACTGGCTCATTCGAGCCCCATCCCAGTCAGAGGCCCAGACTTGCCTAACCTGCACAATGCGTATCCTTCAGTATTTGGGACTAGTAATAAACATCCCAAAATCCAATCTCAACCCTATTCAGTCCCTGGCGTTCATAGGGGCCTTGCTGGATACCACAACTGCAAGGGCCTATCTTCCTCAGGCCCGTTGCCTACGTCTAGTGCAGTTAGCCTCCCAGATTCAGTTAAAGTCCCATTTAACTGCTCGAGAGATGTTACAACTATTAGGCCACATGGCATCCACTGTGCATGTGGTTCCATATGCTCGCCTTCACATGAGGGCAGCTCAATGGACTTTGTCCACCCAATGGACTCGGGCATCAGGTTGCCTGTCAGACAAAATAGCAAACTCCAGTCGCCTTTTTTGGTCTCTTCAGTGGTGGAAGTCCTCTCAAAACCTGTTGCTGGGGTCCCCTTTTCAGCAACCACTACCCCAAGCAACTCTCAAAAAGATGCTTCTCCAAAGGGTTCGGGAGCTCATCTACAAGATCTCTCCACCCAGGGCATCTGGTCTCCACAGGAGACTTCTCAGCATATCAAGCTATTGAAATACAGAGCAATATTCTTAGCTCTCAGAGTGTTCCATACCCTGCTCAGCTACAGGACAGTCCTCATCCATACGGACAACCAAGTAGCCATGTTCTATGTGAACAAGCAGGGCAGGACTAGCTCTCTGTCGCTTTGCAACGAAGCTTTGCGACACTGGGCCTTCGCCAGAGAGCATCACATCCATTTTCTGGCAGTATATCTTCCAGGCATTCAAAACTCTTGGGTGGACAGACTCAGTCGAGTTCTGCTTCCACACGAATGGTCCCTCCACATGGACCAAGTAGCCAGGATTTTTCGAATTTGGGGAACCCTGGACATAGACCTCTTTGCAAGTCCGTGGAATGCCAAACTTCCCCGGTTCTGTTCCAGAATTCCGTGTCAGGGAGTTGAGGCCAAGGATGCCTTCCTCCTTCACTGGGGTCAAGACTTCCTTTATGCCTTTCCACCAACTCCCCTTATTCCCAAAACACTATTCAAGCTTCAGAGAGATCGAGGGACCATGATCCTCATAGCGCCACATTGGCCACGCCAAGTGTGGTACCCTCTACTTCTGCATCTCTCTCAAGCTCCCTCCCTGGACTTGGGCTCTGCACCAGACCTTCTATCCCAGGAAGAGGGAACATTATGGCACCCAAACCCCCAGTCGCTCCATCTCAGGGCTTGGTTGCTGAGGGCTTAGATCTTCAAGATTTTCATCTCTCTCAGCAAGTCAGAGATGTTATTCATGCCTCTAGAAAGCCTTCTACTAGACGTTCCTATGCTTTCAAATGGAAAAGATTTACCATTAGGTGTTCAGAGAAGGGTCTAAACCCTCTTGGAATACCTCTGAATTCTCTACTAGAGTATCTCCTGCATGTATCCCATGCAGGTCTGAAAACGAATTCAGTAAGAGTCCATTTGAGTGCTATTGCAGCGTCCCTCAAGCCTCTCAATGGACAACCTATTGCCCCTCATCCTCTTATAGCAAGATTCATGAGATGCCTTCTTTTAACTAAACCTCCCATTAGACCACCTCCAGTGGCATGGGACTTAAACCTGGTTCTTGGCCAGCTCATGAAGCCACCCTTTGAACCTTTAGCCACCACCTCCTTGAAATTTCTTTCTTGGAAGGTTATTTTTCTCATTGCAGTCAACTCAGCACGCCGCATCAGTGAGTTGCAAGCTTTGGTGGCTAATCCACCTTATACAAGGTTTCTTCATGATAAGGTAGTCCTCAGGACCAATCCACACTTTATGCCTAAAGTGGTCTTGCCTTTTCATCTGAACGAAGAGGTATATTTACCTGTCTTTTTTTCCAGGACCTCATGCATCAAGTGCAGAGAGGAATCTTCATACCTTGGATTGTAAGAGAGCTCTTGCTTTTTACTTACAAAGGACACAGCAACATAGAAAGTCTTCTCAACTCTTTGTTGCTTTTGATCCTTCTCATTTAGGACTTCCAGTCTCTAAGAGAACACTGTCCAACTGGATTGCTCAGTGTATTTTTTTCGCCTACCAGAGTAGAAACCTTTATCTGGAGGGCCATGTCACAGCTCACAATGTGAGAGCCATGGCAGCCTCAATGGCTCATCTAAACTCTGTGTCCATCGACCAAATCTGTCCAGCGGCCACCTGGGCCTCGGTTCATACCTTCACAGCCCATTACTGTTTGGACAAGGACTCCCGCCGGGATGCCTTGTTTGGTCAGGCTGTTCTCAAACACCTGTTCCATTCCTAATCAACTCCTACCCACCTACCCTGGTTGGATGCCTGAGATCCATGGGAGGAGGTAGAGTCCTTTTCAAGGACACACAACCTGGGGTCTTTCCCTGGCATCTGCAGTTAAGGAGTCCCCATATGTGAAGACTCATTCCTGCTTGTTCCTGGAGATAGCACAGTTACTTACCTGTAACAGGTGATCTCTGGGAACAGCAGGAATAAGTCTTCACAACCCACCCACCTCCCCTAGGAGTTGTATCGCTCTATTTTTCTTTCCTCTCTCTCTCTTTGTCTCAGCTTTAAAACTCGAACTGGAGAGAGGCGGTTGGGAAAGGCGGGAAGGCAGCGCGCAGGCGCTGTGGGATGCTCCCTAAAGCTTTCTTACTGGACGTTGGGGAGCGTTCCCGCGCAGGCTCCGTCGGTACCGACGATACCCATATGTGAAGACTTCTTCCTGCTGTTCCCAGAGATCACCTGTTACAGGTAAGTAACTGTGCTTTTCCTGTCATTGCCAAGACCCTCCTGAAGTAAAGAACCACATGATACGCCAGAAGGTGCCCACCAAGACTGCCATTTTAGACAGGGTCACGTGATTCCACTTTTGTAGCTTCCGGGAAGATGCGATGTGATCACATGATGCTGAGCCAATAAAAGCAGAAGCGAGTGTAGGAAAGGCAAGAGATGAGTAGAGTCAAATTGAGGGTCCAGACACTGACCATTGGATGCAGCTTGTGAATCCACCATATGGTGTCCTTGAAAGCAGAAGCAGGCAGGGAGCATCACCACAGCAACTTGCCAAGATGGTGCGTGTGAATGATGTGGCCAGTAGAGGAACACAACCCACTTGTCTGGAGTGGTCTAGCAGGACTCAAGGAAAGGAATTAACTAGAAGCAAATTGTGCATTGTACCACAATTTTTTAAAAGCAATTGGTTTGGGAATGAGGGTTGGGGACGACCTGCGGAGCAAAGGTTGTACATGGTTTTTCTACTTAGTTAGACTATTCTTGATATTAATCTGTATACTTTTTATAGTGTTGCTATTTCACTATGGGATTGTCTTTTCTTTTTTGGATTAATAAAGTTTAAACTTAAAAACAAGCTGTTTATTGGGTGGGGGATGGAATGTGGTCAGTATGTAGAATGAAGCAAGTATTGCAGAAGAAAAAATATGGAGGGTTAGGGGTAGCAGTGTAAGAAACACTGCTCTAAGGGATGTCAACCCCCCCCCCCCCCAAACAAACCCACTTATTACAGTAATGCTTCAGCTTTTAAAGATCACTATACAGAAAGCAAAAAAAAAATATATTTTTAATTACTGTGTAAAATCCTCAAATACATGCACACAGAGGGTTGTAATTGGTGAAAACCCAGTAGCAAGCCCCAAACCATTTAACTATTGGCAAGCCATAGGGGTTTTTCGTGAGCACAGCCCTCTTTGTGTATGTATTTAATTTGAGGCATTTACACCGGAATTGAAACCTGAAGCATTACTGTAAAATGTTCTTAATTTTAGTATATTGTCATTTTGTCTTATAAGTCTGAAAGTCCTTCCTTAATTTTTCAGGAATGACAGCAGTGCTTTGTGCTTGTTTAGAGGAAGCATGTGTTCAATTTACAGATGAGAAGAATGCTTCTTGAGCTTGATGAGTCTGTGGATTCTGTAGAGCAGGTGTGCACAAGTTCAGTCCTCGAGAGCTTTGAACAAGCCGGGTTTTCTTGATATCCCTAATTAATGTGCATGAGTGTTCTGCACACATACTACCTCCATCATATACAAAACTCTTGTACATATGCATGAGGACAGTGATTCTCAACCCAGTCCTTGAGGCACACCTAGCCAGTCAGGTTTTCAGGATTCCCACAAATGAATATGCATGAGAGAAATTTGCATGTTCTCTCTTTTGTATACAAATCTTTCTATGCATATTGACTAATTGTAGATAACCTGACTAGTTGGGTGTGTCCCAAGGACTGGATTGAAAACACCACTGCATAAGGGATATCCTGAAAATTTGACTTGTTCATAGCTTTTTAAGACTGAACTTGTGCACCCTTACTGTAGAGGGATGCAGGTGCAGCTATCATATAACAGCGATATTGTTTGGTTGAAAGCTACACTTGTACTGCATTTCAGAGGGAGCTGTAGTCTTTTTGCTTTCAGCCACAGGGTGGTGGTTTTATAGCCGGGTTGGATGGGAAGGAGACAAAGGCAGAAATCCTGAGTAGCTGTGAATGAAGGCTCCTGGTGTCCTATTATCTCCAGGAACAAGCAGGAATAAGTCCTCACATATGGGTACGTCGGTACCGACGGAGCCTGCGCGGGAATGCTCCCCAGCTTTCCAGGATGAAAGCTCTTGGGACATCCCACAGCGCATGCGCGCTGCCTTCCCGCCTTTCCTACCAACTCTCATCAGTTCTTCTTTTCTGTGGAGCCAGCAGGTCGTGTTCCTGTCACCGCTGAAGAAGTTCTTAATTTTAATTTATTTCTTTGGTCACGTGTCTGCCTTCCCCAACGCCGGACCGGTACCGCCGGTCTTTTCTTTTCTTTAAAAAAAAAAACAAAAAAAAAATATATATATACACTTTTCCGCACTTAGTGTATTTCTTTTCTTAGGCCTACAGGCCCACAAGAACTTGTCCTCCATGGATAAACCAGCCTCTGGTTTCAAAAAATGCACTAAGTGTAGCGGTACAATTTCTGTTACGGACACCCATGAATGGTGTCTGAAATGTTTGGGGCCTGAACACTCCATTCCGGATTGCCAAGCCTGCTCTCTGATGTCTAAATGAGGGTTACAGAACCGGGCAGCCAAGCTCCATGTGCTGTTTCCCACGGATGCACCGGCCGTGGCATCGACATCTTCCTCTCCTGATGGGTCTCAGTAACCAAACATACTTTTAGCAGGTCCTCGAAGGGCAAATCTCCCTGTAAGCATCGAGATGCCTCCGGGTTTGCCCTTGAGGATCCTGCCCCAGCCAAACAACCCCGGCGGGAAGCTCCGGCTTCCAAAGATCCTCCTATGGGGTTACAGGTTGACATCGATGGCACGGCCTCGACCGATCACCTGTTAGACTGCTCTGGGGTACCGGCACAATCTCCCGGTACCGATATCCAGGCAGTCGTGGCGTCCATGGATCACACTGTGCAATCCATGCAGCAAGCTACTCTGGCTTTCATCAAGGCTGCGACGCCGTCGGTACCACAACAAGCCCCGTTGTCGGTACCGACACCGGTACCAACTTCGATGCCGGTACCGGCTGCATCGACATCGGCCAGGAGACCAATTCCGGCTCCCTGTCCTGGGCTCTTTCTCGGTACCAACCCGGTACCAGGGACACCCGATGTCGGTACCGATCGATATGCCTATCGATCTTTGGAATCGAGCAGACGATACTTCGATTCTTCTGATGATTCTGATTCATCGGATGAGTCCCCTGAAGTATCTGTTACTCTTCCTGAGGAGCCTTCTTCTCCAAAAAGGAGAATGTCTCCTCCAGAGGATTTGTCCTTTCAAGACTTCATAATAGAAGTAGCTAAAGGACTATCTATTTCAGTAACCTCTGAAAAAGAACCTAGAGCAAAAAAATTAGATATTTTGGGATACTCTGAGGTTCCCAGAGAGGCAGTCACCTTACCAATTCATGAAATTCTTCAAGAACATTTGCTTGAATTGTGGGAGACTCCTCTCACCCTTTCTCCTCATTCTCGTAGATTGGACACTATGTACCGTGTCCCTCCTTCTCCTGGATTTAAAAAAACTCAGCTTCCTCACCACTCCATTGTGTTGCAGTCAGCTATGAAGAGGATAAAGAGTACCAAAAGCCGCTCTTCTACTCCTCCAGGAAGAGAATGCAGGACCTTGGATGCTTTTGGAAGGAAAATCTTCCAAGCTAGCATGCTTATTGCCAGAATCAATTCATACAGCCTTTATATGGGTATGTTTCTGAAGGAGGTTGCAGAAAAGCTGCACAACTTTCTCCCTTTTATTCCAGAGGACAAAAGGGATGAGTTCCTTCTTTGGCTTAAGCATACTCAAGACATTTCAAAGTTTTCCAACAGGGTGGCCTTTGATTCTTTTGAAGGTGCCAGCAGAGCCTCAGGCATTGCCATAGCGGCTCGTAGAATTGCTTGGCTCCAGGCTTCTGATCTAGAACCCTGGGTTCAAGATGGTTTAGGAAATCTGCCCTGTACAGGTGAAAATCTATTTGGCAAAGAGTGGCAAATTAAAGTGACTCAAATGGATGCAGAAAATGCTGCTCTGGATAGACTTTCTAAGTGTACCTCCACTCCAGCCAAGAAAAAATCTTTTAAAAAGTCTTTTTACAAGAAGGGCAGATTTCCTTCCACTTCTGGTTAACAATCTTCTACAGGTCGCTTTGCTACTAAGCGTCAGCAACCTAAACAGGCTAGGCCTAAACCTGCAGGGGCTGCTGCAACCCAGCAGTCCCAAACCCCTCAGGGTTTTTGACTTGATACTAGAGAACTTAACCTTTCTGGCTCTACAACAGACAGAACCTCTCACCATTCCAGGAAGATTAGCTCATTTTGCTCCCAGATGGGAGCAAATCACATCAGAGCAGTGGACCCTCTCTATCATAAGAGAGGGCTACAAACTTCATTTCTCAGACCTTCCTCCCTACACCATGGTGAGACACTTCAATTGTCCCACATCTCTCCTCGACCTTCTGGATCAGGAGGTGACTACCCTTCTGGCCCAGGGGGCCATAGAAGAAGTTTCTCTTCTTCAACAGGGGTCAGGGTTTTACTCCCCCTATTTTCTCATTCCAAAGAAAACAGGAGGATACAGACCCATTCTAGATCTCAGAGAATTGAACAAATTCCTATGCAAGGAGAAGTTCAAGATGCTTTCTCTAGGCACTCTTCTTCCATACCTACAGAGTCAGGATTGGCTTTGTTCTCTAGATCCCAAGGATGCGTACACTCATGTCCTCCTCCATCCATCTCACAGAAAATTCCTACGTTTTCTGTTCCAGGGAAAACATTACCAATACAGAGTGCTTCTTTTCGGTCTAGCCTCTGCTCCAAGAGCGTTCACCAAATGCATGGCAATAGTTGCTGCATTTCTACCCACTCTGGGAATATTTGTCTTCCCATACTTGGACGACTGGCTCATCCGAGCTCCAACCCAGTCAGAGGCTCAGATCTCCCTGAACCGCACCAGGCGCATTCTGCAATACCTGGGACTTGTGGTAAACCTCCCAAAGTCCCAGCTCACCCCTACTCAGTCCCTGGAATTCATAGGGGCCTGGTTGGACACCACTTCTGCAAGGGCCTACCTTCCTCAGGCCCGTTGTCAATGTCTAGTGCAGTTAGCCTCCCAGATTCAGTCAAAGAGCCATTTAACTGCCAGGGAGATGCTACAGCTGCTAGGCCATATGGTTGCCACAGTACATGTGGTACCCTATGCTCGCCTACACATGAGAGCAGCTCAATGGACTTTGTCCACCCAGTGGACTCAAGCTTCAGGAGCTCTCTGACCAAATAGCAAACTCCAAACGTCTCTTTTGGTCTCTCCAATGGTGGATGTTCACTCAAAATCTGTTGCTGGGGTCCCCTTTCCAACCTTTGTTGCCCCAAGCAATTCTCACAACAGATGCCTCCCAAACAGGTTGGGGAACTCATCTACAGGACCTCTCCACTCAAGGCACTTGGTCCCCACAGGAGACCTCTCTTCATATCAACCTCTTGGAACTTTGAGCAGTGTTCCTAGCTCTCAAGGTCTTTCATACCCTCCTCAGCTACCAGACAGTCCTCATTCAAACGGACAATCAGGTAGCCATGTTTTACATAAACAAGCAAGGAGGAACTGGCTCTCTGTCGCTTTGCAACGAAGCTCTAAGATTATGGGCCTTCGCCAGAGAGCATCAAATCCATCTCCTGGCAGTATACCTCCCAGGAATTCAAAACTCTTGGGCAGACAGACTCAGTCGAGTTCTGCTTCCACACGAATGGTCCCTGCACATGGATCAGGTACTCAGAATCTTCCAGGAATGGGGAACCCCGGACATTGACCTATTTGCAAGTCCGTGGAATGCCAAACTTCCCCGGTTCTGTTCCAGAATTCCGTGTCAGGGAGTTCATGCCAAGGATGCCTTTCTCCTTCATTGGGGTCAGGACTTCCTGTATGCCTTTCCACCCTTTCCTTTGATTCCCAAGACTCTGTTCAAACTTCAGAGGGATCAAGGATCTATGATCCTCATAGCTCCACGCTGGCCACGCAGAAGTAGAGGGTACCACACTTGGCATCTCTCCCAAGCCCCCTCCCTGGACTTGGGAGCTGCTCCAGACCTTCTGTCTCAGGAGGAGGGGACTTTGTGTCATCCAAACCCCAAGTCCCTTCACCTCAGAGCTTGGTTACTGAAGGCCTAGACCTTCAAGACTTCAATCTTTTGCAGCAAGTGAAGGATATTCTCCATGCTTCCAGGAAACCTTCCACTAGGCGTTCTTGTGCTTTTAAATGGAAAACATTTTCCATTTGGTGTGCTCAACAGGGTCTTGACCCTCTGGCACTTCCTCTGAATTCTCTATTAGAATATCTCCTGCATCTTTCCAATGCAGGCCTTAAAACAAATTCAGTAAGGGTCCATTTAAGTGCTATTGCAGCATCCCTTAAGCCTATCAATGGACAACCTGTTTCCTCTCATCCTCTTATTGCAAGATTTATGAGAGGCCTAACTTTAACTAAACCTCCCATTCGACCTCCTCCGGTGGCATGGGACTTAAATTTGGTTCTTGGTCAGCTTATGAAGCCACCTTTTGAACCCTTAGCCACTACCTCCTTGAAATTTCTTTCCTGGAAGGTTATTTTCCTTGTTGCAATCACTTCTGCTCGCCGCATCAGTGAACTGCAGGCCTTAGTGGCTAATCCACCTTATACAAAGTTCCATCATGATAAGGTAGTCCTTAGGACAAATCCTCACTTTATGCCTAAAGTGGTCTCACCTTTTCATCTTAATCAAGAGGTATATTTACCTGTCTTTTTTCCAGCTCCTCATGCATCCACTGCAGAGAGGAACCTTCATACTCTAGATTGTAAAAGAGCTCTTGCTTTTTACTTACACAGGACACAGCAACATAGAAAGTCTTCCCAGCTTTTTGTTGCTTTTGATCCTTCTCATTTAGGACTTCCAGTCTCTAACTGTCCAATTGAATTGCTCAGTGTATTTCTTTTGCTTACCAGAGTAAGAACCTTTCTCTGGAGGGCCATGTCACAGCTCACAATGTGAGGGCCATGGCCACCTCTATGGCTCATCTTCATTCTGTGTCCATCGACCAGATCTGTCGAGCGGCCTCCTGGGCCTCGGTTCATACCTTCACAGCCCATTACTGTTTGGACAAGGACTCCCGCCGGGATGCCTTGTTTGGTCAGGCTGTCCTCAGACACCTGTTCCATTCTTGAACAACTCCTGCCCTCCTTCCCTGAATGGATGCCTGAGATCCATAGGAAAACGAGGAACCCTTCAGGGTCTCATACCCTTGGGGATCTCCCAGGCATCTTAGCTAGGGAGTCCCCATATGTGAGGACTTATTCCTTCTTGTTCCTGGAGATAGCACAGTTACTTACCTGTAACAGGTGATCTCTGGGAACAGCAGGAATTAGTCCTCACAACCCTCCCACCTCCCCAGGAGTTGTATCTCTTTGTCTTTCCTTTCCTCTCTCTCTCTATTGTCTCAGCTTTAAACTTGAATTGAGGAGAGTTGGTAGGAAAGGCGGGAAGGCAGCACGCATGCGCTGTGGGATGTCCCAAAAGCTTTCATCCTGGAAAGCTGGGGAGCATTCCCGCGCAGGCTCCGTCGGTACCGACGTACCCATATGTGAGGACTAATTCCTGCTGTTCCCAGAGATCACCTGTTACAGGTAAGTAACTGTGCTTTAGCACAGGTCCTGATTAAACTGTAAAACACAACAGAAAAAGCAGCTTTCCATTTTTGCCATTCTTTAAGAAAAAAAATAGTCCACCATAGCTGAAACTGATAAGAAAAAGTGACACAACATTTTTTTCTTTTAGCTGGAGTGCGAATGGTCTATCCAGCATGCTTGGTTTTAGTTCCTCAGTCTGACATCCCTTCTACTAGCTCTGTTGGAGCCTCTCACTGTTCTACTGCCTGCCTGGGTGTCCAAGTGCCTGCTTCCACAAGAGATCCTACCATGTCTTCAGTAACATTGACTCCGCCAACATCCCCTGAAGAAGTCCAAACTGGTAGAGTATAAAAGAAAATATCTAAGTGTGCTTAGAGGTGTGCAATCAGAAACTTGTTTTTAGAAGGCTTATATGATTCTGATGTATGTATATATTTTAGATACCTGTTTAATGTTTAAAAAGAATGGGTACATTTTGAAATTTATTGTGCTACAATATAGTCAGAAAAGGTATACCTACATATGACCAAAATATCTTGGAACACAGTAATAGGTGACTGTATTGCATCCTACAATTAAAGCCTCTCCTAGACCTTACTATCCCTGGTATCATATAGGACTTTTATTATTTAAATGTCAAATCAGGATTGCGGAATGGCTCTGGAGGAAATTCAGGATGGCCCAGTCTTTGCTGGCCTTTCAAGACTCTAATCTCTCAAGAATGCATGGGGGGGAGGGTTTACAACCCTCACCACCTTACTAGGCAAACTAGATGAACCATGCTGGTCTTTATTTGCCATCATTTACTATATTGCTATCGTACCCAGATAAAGCTTATCTCCAGGAACAAGCAGGAATGTAGTCTTCACATATGGCTATCATCGGTACCAATGGAGCCTGCCCAGGAACGCTCCCCAGCGTCCAATTAGAAAGCTTTTTGGAGCATCCCACAGCGCCTGCGTGCTGCCTTCCTGCCTTTCCCAACTGCCTCTCTCCAGTTCTTTGTTTTCCGCAGAGCTAGCAGGTCGTTGTTCCTGTCACCGCAGAAAATATTTCCTTATTCTCCTCTTTTTTGTGGTTGCATCTGCCTTCCTCGACACTATAAAGGTACTGCCGGTGGTTCGTTCTTTCTTTTAAAAAAAAAATTAAAAACAAAATACCTATATCTATATAGCTCCAGGAACAAGCAGGAATGAGTCTTCACATATGGGTATCGTCGGTACAGACGGAGCCTGCACGGGAACGCTCCCCAGCGTCCTGAAAGAAAGCTTTTGGGAGCATCCCACAGCGCCTGCGCGCTGCCTTCCCGCCTTTCCTAACTGCCTCTCTCCAGTTCTTCTTTTCCGCGGAGCCAGCAGGTCGTGTTTCCTGTCACCGCTGAAGAATTTCTTATTTTCTTTTATTTTTCTTTAGTCGCGTGTCTGCCTTCTCGATTCCGCACCGGTACTACCGGTTCTTTTTCTTTCATTTAAAAAAACAAACAAAAAAACTTCTACTTTTCAGTGCATTTTTCTTCTGGGGCCTTAGTCCTGCAGAGATATTTTTCCCTCATGGAAATACCCGCCTCCGGTTTTAAAAAATGCACAAAGTGCAGTAGCACTATTTCTGTCACCGACACCCATGACTGGTGTCTAAAATGTTTAGGTCCTGACCACTCCATTGCGGATTGTGAGTCCTGTTCTATGATGTCCAAAAGAGGGTTACAGAATCGGGCAGCTAAGCTCAGTACCCTGTTTCCCTCCGATGCAGCTTCCGTGGCATCGACGTCTTCCAGGGCTGCTTCTTCATCCCATGGATCTCAGGTAACCAAACTTAAATCTGGCCGGTCCTCAAAGAGTTCATCTCCCTCTAAGTATCGAGATGCCTCCGGGCTTACTCTTGAGGATGCCACACCGGCAAAATTACCCCGGCGGGAGGCTCCGGCTTCCAAAGCACTACCTATGGGGTCACAGGTTGACATCGATGGCTCGGCCTCGACCGATCACCTGTTACAATGTTCTGGGGTACCGGCAGTTTCTACCGGTACCGATATCCAGACATTGGTGGCGTCTATGGATCAGAATATTCTGACCATGCAGCGTGCCATCACGGCATTCATTCAAGCTGCAACGCCTACGGTACCGCAACAACCCCCGGTACAGGATCCAATTCCGGTTCCGATACCAGTACCGCTTGCATCGACATCAGCATCGACGGCAGTGGTACGCTATCCAGTGATACCTATCAGTACCGGCCCGGTACCAATTACTCCCGATGTCGATAACTCCCGGTACGCGTATCGGGCTCTATGAGAGCATCCAGACATTCGATACTTCGATTCTTCTGAAGACTCTGACTCTTCAGAGGCCTCAATTGAAGCATCTGGGATCCTTCTTCAGGAACCCTCTTCTCCAAAAAGGAGAATGTCTCCTCCTGAAGACTTCTCTTTTCAGGACTTTATTAGGGAGGTGGCCAAAGGCCTGTCCATCTCAGTGACCTCTGAGACTGAACCTACAGCCAAAAAATTAGATATCCTACAATATCCTAAGGCTCCTAAAGAGGCAGCCACCTTACCAATACATGAGATTCTTTATGAACACATGTTGGGCATATGGGAGACTCCTCTTTCCACCTCCCCTCATTCCAGAAGGTTGGACACCATGTATCGTGTTGCTCCTTGTCCTGGGTTTCATAAGACTCAGCTTCCTCACCACTCCATTGTGGTAGAGTCTGCTATGAAAAAGATCAAGAGTACAAAAAGGCACTCCTCTGCTCCTCCAGGAAGAGAATGCAGAACCCTAGATGCCTTTGGCAGGAAAATCTTCCAGGCCAGTATGCTTGTAGCCAGAATCAACTCCTATAGTCTCTATATGGGGATGTTTCTAAAAGAAGTTACAGATCATCTGCAAACCTTATCTCCTTTTATGTCAGAAGATAAGAGAGAAGAATATATCACCTGGCTTAAACAGGCACAGGATGTATCCAAGTTTTCCAACCGTGCAGCCTTTGACTCTTTTGAGGGGGTCAGTAGAGCCTCGGCTATTGCCATAGGTGCACGCAGAGTTGCTTGGTTGCAAGCCTCTGATTTGGAATCCTGGGTACAGGATGGTCTAGGTAACCTTCCCTGTACAGGCGAAAACCTGTTTGGCAAAGATTGGCAAGCAAAGGCCAACCAGATGGATGCTGAAAATTCTGCTTTAGATAGACTTTCAAAGTCTACTTCTGCTCCTTTCAAAAAGAGGTTGTTCAAAAAGGGTTCTTTCCCAAAGAAAGGGAAATTTTCTTCTTATGGTCAGGCCTCTTCTCAAGGTCGTTTTGCTACAAAGAGACAGCAGCAACCAAAACAGGCCAAAACCCAGGCTGCGAGGACTGCTACGGCCCAACAGCCTCAGCCTCCTCAGGGCCTTTGACTTTCCACTAGAGAACTTAGCCTTTCTGGCTCTAGAACATACAGAGCCTCTCACCATCCCAGGAAGGTTAGCTCACTTTGCTCCCAGATGGGAACAAATCACAGCAGAGCAGTGGACCCTCTCCATCATAAGGGAAGGGTACAAACTTCATTTCTTAAACCTTCCTCCTCACACCATGATGAAACATCTCCAACATCTCTCCTCAACCTTCTAGGTCAGGAGATTGCTACCCTTCTTGCCCAAGGGGCAATAGAAGAAGTACCCCTTCTTCAACAGGGTTCAGGGTTCTACTCCCCCTATTTTCTCATCCCAAAGAAAACAGGGGGCTACAGACCCATATTAGATCTCAGAGAATTGAACAAGTTTCTATGCAAGGAGAAATTCAAGATGACTTCTCTCGGAACTCTCCTTCCATACCTCCAGAGTCAGGACTGGCTTTGTTCTCTAGATCTCAAGGATGCGTACACCCATGTTCTCATCCATCCAACACACAGAAGATTCCTTCGCTTCCTGTACCAAGGAAAGCACTACCAATACAAAGTGCTTCCTTTCGGTCTGGCCTCTGCTCCAAGAGTGTTCACAAAATGCATGGCAGCAGTAGCTGCATTCCTACGCACTCTAGGAATATTCGTATTCCCATATCTGGACGACTGGCTTATCTAAGCTCCATCCCAGTCAGAGGCCCAGACTTCTCTAGCCTGCACAAGGCGTGTTCTTCAGTATCTGGGACTGGTAATCAACATTCCAAAATCCCATCTTACCCCTACTCAGTCTCTAGAGTTCATAGGGGCCTTACTGGATACCACAACTGCAAGGGCCTATCTTCCCCAGACCCGTTGCCTAAGCTTAGTGCAGTTAGCCTCCCAGATTCAGTTAAAATCCCATTTAACTGCTCGAGAGCAATGTTCCCTCTAATTTTCTGTAGGCTATGGGTGCACAAAATATCAACGGTGCAGCTTTTGAAGGAAGGTTAAATTTTTGTGCGCCACATAACGACACTCGGAGTTATATACTTTAAAATTTGATTACACGTCAGAATACAGTATGTATACCACATTGATTGCACTAGAAAATATTGTAGAACTTGTGAAAACCCCGTAAATACACAACTTTTAAATTTTAAGACGTCTGTGTTGTTTTCTATCAGAATCAGAACCGTAATTTTTGTGCGCTCTGTTGTAAAGTATGTGCGCTCGCTCGGCGAGGTGTGTGCGCGCGCACACGCGCACAGCTTAGAGGGAACAGTGCTCGAGAGATGTTGCAACTTTTAGGCCACATGGCATCCACGGTGCATGTGGTTCCCTATGCTCGCCTTCACATGAGAGCAGCTCAGTGGACCCTATCCACCCAATGGACCCAGGCATCAGGTTGCCTGTCAGACAAAATAGCAACCTCCAGTCGCCTATTTTCGTTCCTCCACTGGTGGAAGTCCACTCAGAATCTGTTGCTGGGGTCCCCCTTTCAACAGGTGTTACCCCAAGCAACCCTTACAACAGATGCCTCTCCAAAGGGTTGGGGGGCTCATCTACAAGATCTCTCGACCCAGGGCATCTGGTCTCCACAGGAGACATATCTTCATATCAACCTCTTAGAGCTCAGAGCAATCATTCTGGCTCTCAGAGTCTTCCACACCCTGCTCAGCTACAAGACAGTCCTCATCCACACGGACAACCAGGTAGCTATGTTCTACGTGAACAAGCAGGGGGGAACTGGCTCTCTGTCGCTTTGCAACGAAGCTCTGAGATTGTGGGCCTTTGCCAGAGAGCATCAAATCCATCTCATGGCAGTATATCTTCCAGGAGTTCAAAACTCTTGGGCAGACAGACTCAGTCGAGTTCTGCTTCCGCACGAATGGTCCCCCCATGGGGACCAGATAGCCAGAATATTTCGGATTTGGGGTACCCCAGACATAGACCTGTTTGCAAGTCTGTGGAATGCCAAACTTCCCCGGTTCTGTTCCAGGATTCCATGTCAGGGAGTTCAGGCCAGGGATGCCTTCCTCCTTAATTGGGGGCAAGAATTCCTTTATGCCTTTCCACCTATTCCCCTAATCCCCAAGACTCTGTTCAAGCTTCAGAGAGACAAAGGGACTGTGATCTTCATAGCACCACTTTGGCCACGCCAAGTGTGGTACCCTCTATTTCTTCATCTCTCTCAAACTCCCTCCCTAGACCTGGGGTCTGCTCCAGATCTCCTCTCCCAGGAGGATGGAACCTTGTGGCCCCCAAATCCTCAGTCTCTTCATCTCAGGGCCTGGTTGCTGAAGGCCTAGACCTTCAAGACTTACAACTTTCTCAGCAAGTGAAGGATATCCTTCATGCTTCCAGAAAGCCTTCCACCAGACGTTCATATGCTTTTAAATGGAAAAGGTTTTCCATTTGGTGTGCAGAGAAGGGTCTCAACCCTCTTGCAATACCTTTGCAATCTTTACTAGACTGCTGCATTTATCGCATGCAGGCCTTAAAACAAATTCAATCAGAGTCCATTTGAGTGCTATTGCAGCATCCCTTAAGCCTCTCAATGGACAACCTATTTCCTCTCATCCTCTTATAGCAAGATTCATGAGAGGCCTTCTTTTGACTAAACCTCCCATTAGACCACCTCCAGTGGCCTGGGACTTGAATCTGGTTCTTGGCCAGCTTATGAAGCCACCCTTTGAACCCTTAGCCACTACCTCCTTAAAATTCCTTTCTTGGAAGGTAATATTTCTCATTGCAGTCACCTCAGCTCGACGTATCAGTGAGCTGCAAGCTGTAGTGGCTAATCCTCCTTATACAAGGTTCCATCATGACAAGGTAGTCCTCAGAACTAATCCACACTTTATGCCTAGAGTGGTCTCACCTTTTCATCTGAACCAGGAGGTCTTTTTTCCAGGACCTCATGCATCAAGTGCAGAGAGGAATCTTCATACCCTGGATTGTAAAAGAGCACTTGCTTTCTACTTACACAGGACACAGCAACATAGAAAATCCTCTCAACTTTTTGTTGCTTTTGATCCTTCTCATTTAGGACTTCCAGTCTCTAAGAGAACTCTGTCCAATTGGATTGCTCAGTGTATTTCCTTCGCCTACAAAAGTAAGAACCTTTCTCTGGAGGGCCATGTCACAGCTCACAATGTGAGGGACATGGCAACCTCTATGGCTCATCTAAACTCTATGTCCATTGACCACATCTGTCGAGCGGCCACTTGGGCATCGGTTCATACCTTCACAGCCCATTACTGCTTGGACAAGGACTCCCGCCGGGATGCCTTGTTTGGTCAGGCTGTTCTCCAACACCTGTTCCATACCTAATCAACTCCTACCCTCCATCCCTGAACTGGATGCCTGAGATTCCTGTGTAGAGGTAGAGCCCTTCCCAGGGACTCACAAGCTGGGTGATCTCCCAGGCATCTCTAGCTGGGAAGTCCCCACATGTGAAGACTCATTCCTGCGTGTTCCTGGAGATAGCACAGTTACTTACCTGTAACAGGTGATCTCTGGGAACAGCAGGAATAAGTCTTCACAACCCACCCACCTCCCCTAGGAGTTGTATCTTTCTATCTATTTTTCCTTTCCTCTCTCTCTCTCTTTGTCTCAGCTTTAAAACTCGAACTGGAGAGAGGCAGTTAGGAAAGGCGGGAAGGCAGCACGCAGGCGCTGTGGGATGCTCCCAAAAGCTTTCTTTCAGGACGCTGCGGAGCGTTCCCGCGCAGGCTCCGTCGGTACCGACGATACCCATATGTGAAGACTTATTCCTGATGTTCCCAGAGATCACCTGTTACAGGTAAGTAACTGTGCTATATCTATATGTCTATATATGTAGTATTTTTTTCTAAACATTTCTTTTCCAGGTGCATGTGCCATTTTGGGCCTTAGGCCCAAAATTTCCTCTACAATGGAAAAAAAAAAAGTGCACAAAGTGTGGTGGTACCATCTCCGTCACAGACACCCATGAGTAGTGCCTCAAATGTTTAGGTCCTGACCACTCTATTTCTGAGTGTGTTGCCTGTGGGATGATGTTGAAAGGGGCCGGCAAAACCGAGCTGCTAAACTTAGCACCCTTTTTCCCTCTGATGCAGCTTCCGTGGCATCAACGTCTTCCAGGGCTTCGTCTTCCTCCCATGGATCTCAGGTAACTAAACATAAGTCTGGCCGGTCCTCAAAAGGTAGATCTCCTTCCAAGCATCGAGATGCCGTTCTGTACCGGCAAAATTGCTCCGGCGGGAGGCTTCGACTTACAAAGCATTATCGGGGCTCCAGGATGTTCTCGAGGCCTCAACCTCGGCAGAGCTACTAGTGCCATGCTCTGGGGTACCGACTGTTTTCTCCGGTACCGATACCCAGGCATCGGCAGTGTCGATAGACCAGAGGTTCCTGGCTACTGAACGCAGTCTGGCGGCTCTGCTTGCGGCATCGACACCCTCAGAACCGCGTCACAGTTCAACCGGTACCGGCACCGACTCCTTCACCGACAGCATCGGCATCGACGTTGGTGTCTGTTTTGCCGGCACCCAGTCATGCTATGCCTTCTGGTACCGATACACCGGTACCGATTCCCCCCGGTACCGACTTTGGTTGGTATGGGTATCGTGCTCTACAAGAGCATCTGGACAGAAGGTACTTTGAATCCTCGGAAGAGTCTGAGGATTCTGACAGCTCTGTCGGTACCCGAATACTTCTCCCTGGAGGAGCCTTCCTCTCCTAAACGTAGGATGTCTCCTCCAGAAGATATTTCCTTTCAGAATTTTATCAGGGAGGAGGCTCGAGGTCTTTCCATTACTTTGGCTCTCGAAGCAGAGCCCAGGGCAAAGAAGTTGGAGATTCTGCAATATCCCAAAGCTCCTAAGGAGGCAGCTACTTTGCCTATCCATGAGATCTTACATGATCTCATGCTAAGAATTTGGGAAACACCTCTTACCATCTCTCCTCACTCTCGTAGACTGCATACCATATATCGAGTCCCTCCTTGTCCTGGTTTCCAGAAAACTCAGCTTCCTCACCACTCTATTGTAGTGGTATCAGCTATGAGAAGGATCAGGATTGCAAAGAGGCATGCCTCTAATCCTCCAGGATGTGAGTGTAGAACTTTGGATGCCTTTGGACGTCGTGCTTTCCAGGCTTCCATGCTTTCTGCCAGGATCAGTTCCTATATTATTTTATATATGGGAATGTTCCTTGAAGTCACAGGAGATTTAGAGGTTTTGAGCCCTCTTCTTCCTGAAGATAAGAGGCAGTATTTTGTCACATTGGTTAAACATGCCCAGGATGTTTCTAAATTTGTCAATCGTACAGCTTTAGGCATCCGATTTGGAGCTCTGGGTGCAGGACAAACCGGGAAACATCCCTTGTACAGGTGAGAATTTATTCGGCAAAAATTGGCAAGAGAAAGCCAATAAGTTGGATGCTGACAACTCTACTTTGGATAGGTTATCCAAAGCCATAGCTGATCCTGCAAAGAAGAAATCTTTCAAGAAACCTTTCTTCTCAAAAAAGAAGGTTTTATCCCTCTTATTCCTAGGAGGGACGTTCTCCAGGTCAGCCTGCCCGAAAGAGTCAGCAGCCACCTAAACAAAGGAAAGCAAAGACTGCTAAGCTTCAACCGTCTCAGCAGTCTCAGCCTCCAGAAGGCCTTTGACTTTCATCTAGAGAACGTAGCCTTCCTGGCCCTCAATGGACCAGAGCCTTCCACCATTCCAGGAAGGTTGTGTCACTTTGCCCCCAGATGGGGGCAGATAACAGCAGAACATTGGACTCTCTCCATTATAAAAGAGGGGTACAAGCTTCATTTTATCTGCGTTCCCCCTCCCATAATGGTAAGACAGTTCAATTCTCAGACTCTCTCATCAACCTGTTAGATCAAGAGGTCACTATGCTTCTTGCCCAAGGGGCAATAGAAGAGGTACCCATTCCTCAACAGGGTACAGGGTTTAACTCCCCCTATTTCCTTATCCGAAAGAAAACAGGAGGACACAGACCTATTTTAAAGCTCAAAGAATTGAACAAATTCCTGTTCAAAGAGAAAATCAAGATTTCTCTGGGAACTCTGCTGCCATATCTTCAGAGTCAGGATTGGCGTAGTTCTCTAGATCTCAAGGATGCGTACACTTATGTTCTTATCCATCCAGCTCACAGAAAGTTCCTTCGGTTCCCTATTCAAGGAAAGCACTACCAGTACAAGGTGCTTCCTTTTGGCCTGGCCTCAGCACCAAGGGTGTTCACGAAATGCATGGCTATGGTAGCAGCATTTCTTCGCACTCTAGGAATATTCGTCTTCCCCTACTTAGAAGACTGGCTCATTCGAGCCCCATCAGAGTCAGAGGCCAGGACATCTCTATCTTGTAGAATGCGTATCCTTCAGTATTTGGGTCTGGTCATAAACATCCCAAAATCCAGTCTGACTCCCACTCAGTCTCTAGAGTTCATAGGAGCTTTGCTGGATACCAGAAGAGCAAGGGCCTATCTTCCCCAGGCCCGTTGCCTTTGCATGGTGCACTTAGCTTCTCAAGCATTGCTAAAGCCTCACCTCACTGCTCGAGAAATGTTACAACTACTAGGCCACATGGCATCTACCATGAATGTGGTTCCTTATGCTCGTCTCCATATGAGAGCAGCCCAGTGGACTTTAGCCACTCAATGAACCCAGGCATCAGGGTGCCTGTCAGATAAAATAGCAAACACAAATCGTCTTATTTTGTCCCTCCAATGGTGGCAGTCCACTCAAAACCTGTTGCTGGCGTCCCCATTTCAACAACCCTTACCCCAGGAAACTCTCACAACAGATGCTTCTCCAGTGGGTTGGGGAGCTCATCTGCAAGACCTCTCCACCCAAGGCACTTGGACTCCACAGGAGACTCATCTACACATCAGTCTCTTAGAGCTCAGAGCAATCTTCCTTGCTCCGCAAGTGTTCCACACCCTGCTCAGCTACAAGACAGTCCTCATTCATACGGACAATCAAGTAGCCATGTTCTACGTGAACAAGCAGAGAGGAACAGGCTCTCTGTCACTTTGCAACAAAGCTTTGCGACTATGGGCCCTCGCCAGAGAGCATCAGATTCATCTCCTGGCAGTGCATCTTCCAGGTATCCAAAACTCTTGGGCAGACAGACTCAGTCGAGTTCTGCTTCCGCACGAATGGTCTCTACATGCAGACCAGGTGGCCAAGATTTTTCAAATTTGGGGAACCCCAGACATAAACCTCTTTGCATGTCCATTGAATGCCAAACTTCCCCGGTTCTGTTCCAGAATTCCGGCTCAGGGCTCTCAGGCCAGAGATGCTTTCCTCCTTCATTGGGGTCAAGACTTCCTTTATGCCTTTCCACCCGTTCCCCTGATTCCCAAAACCCTGTTCAAGCTTCAAAGAAACAGAGGTGGTATGATTCTCATAGCTCCACATTGGCCACGGCAAGTGTGGTACCCTCTGTTTCTACATCTCTCTCAAGCTCCCCCTCTGGAGTTAGATTCTGCTCCAGATCTCCTGTCTCAGGAGGACTGAATGTTATGGCATCCCAATCCCCACTCTCTGCATCTTAGGGCTTGGTTGCTGAAGGCCTAGATCTTCAGGATCTTAACTTTCCTCAGCAAGTAAAGGATATCCTTTATGCTTCTAGAAAACCTTCCACAAGATGCTCTTATGCTTTCAAGTGGAAAAGGTTTACCATATGGTGCTCGCAGAAGGGTCTTAACCCTCTTGTGATACCTCTGGAATCATTACTGGAGTATCTCCTTCATTTATCCAATGCAGGACTTAAAACTAACTCAGAGTCCATTTAAGTGCTATTGTGGCTTCTTTCAAGCCTTTAAATGGACAGCCTATTTCTTCCCATTCTCTCATAGCAAGATTTATGAGAGGCCTTCTTCTGACTAAGCCTCCGATTAAGCCACCACCGGTGGCATGGGACTTAAATCTGGTTATTGGCCAGCTCATGAAGCCACCTTTCGAACCCTTAGCTACTATCTCCTTGAAATTCCTTTCTTGGAAAGTTGTCTTTCTCATTGCAATCACATCAGCACGTCGCATCAGTGCGTTGCAGGCACTAGTGGCTGATCCTCCTTATACAAGGTTCCATCATGACAAGGTAGTCCTTAGGACTCATCCACACTTTATGCCAAAGGTGGTCTCGCCTTTTCATCTTAACCAAGCGGTCTACCTGCCTGTGTTTTTTCCAAGGCCTCATGCATGAAATGCAGAGAGGAATCTTCATTCTTTGGACTATAAAAGAGCTTTAGCCTTTTATTTACAAAGAACACAGCAACATAGAAAGTCCTCTCAACTCTTTGTTGCTTTTGATCTTTCTCATTTGGGACTTCCAATCTCCAAGAGAACACTGTCCAACTGGATTGCACAGTGTATTTCCTTTGCCTATCAGAGTAAGAATCTTCCTCTAGAGGGCCATGTCACAGCTCACATTGTGAGAGCCATGGCAACTTCAATGGCTCATCTGCACTCTGTGTCTATCGACGACATCTGTCAAGCAGCCACTTGGTCCTCGGTTCATATCTTTACAGCCCATTACTGCTTTGGACAAGGACTCCCACCGGGATGCCTTGTTTGGTCAGGCTGTTCTCCAACACCTGTTCCATACCTAATCAACTCCTACCCACCATCCCTGGTTGGATGCCAGAGATCCATGGGGGGAAGTGGAGCCCTCTCAGAGGGACACACAACCTCTGGGGTCTCTCCCTGGCATCTAAAGCTAGGGAGTCCCCATATGTGAAGACTAAATTCCTGCTTGTTCTTGGAGATAGCATAGTTACTCACCTGTAACAGGTGATCTCTGGGAACAGCAGGAATTTAGTCTTCACAACCCACCCACCTCCCCTAGGAGTTGTATCTCTCTATCTATTTCTTTCCCTTTCCTTCTCTCTCTCTTTGTCTCAGCTTTAAACTCAACATGAGAGAGGCAGTTGGGAAAGGCGGGAAGGCAGCACGCAGGCGCTGTGGGATGCTCCCAAAAGCTTTCTAATTGGACGCTGGGGAGCATTCCCGCACAGGCTCCGTCAGTACCGACGATACCCATATGTGAAGACTAAATTCCTGCTGTTCCCGGAGATCACCTGTTACAGGTGTATAACTATGCTTTCTAAAAAGATTGATACCCCTCAGACCCAAATAACTTTTTTTGCAGTGAGCGTTAAATTGATTAACAATTGACTCTCTTCCCTTTTGTTATGGTCTGGCCCAGACCTTGACCTATTTTCTCTGGATTTAGGAGCCAGCCCAAAAATGTGAGAGCCATGGACCAAGACACCCACCACCACCACCACCACTCTCCCTTTTGTCTCCAGGCTTCATCAAAGTCGAGGAGTGGGTGAGGGGAATGGTACTTAACTCTTTTACAGCCTGATTTACTAATGCTTTCTGTGTCGAAGAGAAGAAAGTATAGTAATTTAAATTCTTAATGCAACATTATAGGCCACTGGCAGAAATGCACAGCCGGCCATGCACTCTTATCTCGTTTCTCCCCACATCTCACATCTTTCTTACAATCGGGCACCCATATCCCAGGCTAGTCCTATCCAGCCCCTACCCCTACTTCAGCAAACCAGTCATGCCCTCAGCTAGCTTTTGCCAACCAGCAATTCAGTAAGCCCCTCCCCCAGCTACTGTATTTCCCCCCAACTACCCCCTCACCAACCAGGATGCTGGTGAGGTCTTTCATGCACACATCCTCTCTGCCAGCTAGCCAATCAGCCAGCCTTCATTATCCAGCAAGCCATTGAACCCCACAGGTTCCCCTCAAGCCCCTACCCCTGCAAACCAGTTAGTAATCCCTACCACCCGATCGTATCCTCATCCTAATTCTCCTGCATTTGTATACCTCTCACCACAGGTATAACATGATTAAGATACATTCACCCATAATGACAAAATTCTTAACACTGTACAAACCATGACACAGATATGAACATTGTCCATTGTTCTGCCTATCATCTTTAGAGACAGTAGGCCTGTTGAAATTTATATCTTGAATCTAATACTTTCACTGTAACATTTTCTAACTTTTTTATTCCATGTAAAACACCTCGAGTGGCATTAGTTCACGGAATTTCCTGTAAAGCGGCATGTAACACCCAAAAATAAATAAATCTTATTACCAGGGGTGTCTGTCAAAATTAGAGTTTCCTCTATCTCCAGGAACAAGCAGGAATGTAGTCTTCACACAATGGGTATAGAAGGTACCGATGGAGCCTGCCCGGGAACGCTCCCCAGCGTCCAATAGGAAAGCTTTTGGAAGCATCCCACTGTGCCTGCGTCGTTGCCTTCCCACCTTTCCAACTCTCCCTCTTCAGATTTCGTTTTTCGCGGAGCCGACAGGTAGCAAACCCTGTCACCGCAGAAAATTTTCTTTTTGTGGTCGCGTCTGACTTCACCGTTGACGCCTATACCGGTACCACCGGTCTTTTCTTCATTTTCTTCCTTTTCTTAAAAAAAGAAAAAAGAATCCTTCTTTTTGGAGGGTCTGTCCCCTCTAGGTGCCAGGCGCCATTCTGGGCACTAGGCCCTTTTTTCTTCTAAAATGGAGAAACCAACTAGTGGTTTCAAAAAATGTTCAAAGTGTAGCGGTACCATTTCTGCTACCGACACCCATGACTGGTGTCTTAAATGTTTAGGTCCTGACCATTTACCATCGGAGTGTCTCCTCTGTAGAAAGATGACCAAGAGAGGCCTGCAGAGAACAGAGCTGCAAAACTCGGCACTCTCTTTGCTGCAGTTGTGATGTCCGTTGCATCAATGTCTTCCTGGGCTTCATCTTCCTCCCATGGATCTCAGGTAACTAAACCCAGGTCTTCCAAGACCGGCCGGTCCTCAAATGGTAGATCTCCTTCGAAGCATCGAGATGCTACTAGCGTTGCCCTCGAGGAAAACACCAGCAAAACAGCCCTGGCGGGAGGCCCCAGCCTCCAAAGAACTAACGGGGCTCCAGGATGTTCCAGAGGCTTCCGCCTTGGGAGAACTCCTGCTGCCATGTTCTGGTGTTATAGCCACTTCCAGGCATCGGCAGGGGCTATGGATCAACGAATCCTAGCCATTGAACGCAGTCTAGCAGCTCTCTAAGCAGCTTCGGTATCGCAAAGAGTGCTTCAGATGGTTCCGCAGTCATCGGTACCGGTACCGACTGCACCTGCTTTAACTGAGGTGCTTCCCCCCCTCCCCCCCCCCATGCTGGCTCTTGAATCAATATCCGGTATTGAGGGCCCGGTATCGAGACAGTCGGACGCCGACTTCGATCGATACCAGCGCCAAGCAATGCAAGAACACCCGGCACACAGATATTTCGAGTCCTGCGATTCCGATGACTCTGACTCTACCAGTACCGGGGTGATTCTACTGGAGGATCCATCTCCTCAACGCAGGATGTTTCTTCCAGAGGATATGTCTTTTCAGGATTTCATACGTGATGTAGCCTGAGGACTTTCAATCACGGTGACTCCTGAGAAGGAATTGAGAGCAGAAGAATTAGAAAGTCTTCAATATCCGGCAGCTCCTAAAGAAGCAGCTACCCTTCCCATTCACCAAATCTTGCATGATCACATGCTAAGGATGTGGGACTCCTTTAACGGTGTCTCTACACTCTGAGACTCGATTCCATGTACCGAGTTCCACAATGGCCTGGTTTTCAGAAGACACAATTACCACATCATTCAATGGTAGTGGAATCGGCAATGCGTAGGATCAAGAGTGCTAAAACACATTCTTCTAATCCTTCAGGCCGGGAAGTGAGGACACTTAATGCCTTTGGGCATCGATTGCTTTCAATCCTCGATGTTTTCAGCCAGGATCAGCTCTTACATTCTCTACATGGGAATTTCTCAAGGAGGCTACAAGGGATCTAGAGCTTATGGCTCCACTTATCCCTGATGATAAAAGAACAAACTTCCTCACCTATGTCAAACATGCCCAGAATGTGTCTAAGTTCACGAATCGTGCAACCTTTGATTGCTTTGAGTGCATTAGCAGAACCTCTGCTATCTTCATCGGTGCATATCCCATTGCCTGGATTCACGTATCGGATTTAGAACAATGGGTGCAAAATAAGCTGGGAAATATTCCTTGCACAGGAGAAAATCTTTGGCAAGGATTGGCAAGACGAGGCTAATGAGATTGAATCTGAAAATACAACCTTGAACAGGTTATCAAAAGTTACAGCCAACCCAGCAATGAAAAAGACAACTAAGAAACCCTTTTTCAACAAGAAAAAGAAATTCTACCCATCTTATACCCAGGCTGTCCACTGTCCAGTTCATGCTCCCCAGAAGGGGCAACAACAGCCCAGACAGCAAAGGAAAGCACAAGTCCCAAGAGCTCAACCAGCTCAGCAGACTCAGCCTCCTCAGGGGCTTTGACTCCTTCCTAGAGAACTTAGTCATCCTGCCCCTGAAAGGTCCAGAACCTCTCACCATCCCTGGCAGACTTTATTTTGCCAGAAGATGGCAGCAAATAACATCAGAAAACTGGACTCTTTCCATTGTAAGAGAGGGGTACAAACTCCATTTTCACAGTATGCCCCCTCCCACCATCACAAGACAATTCCATTCTCAGGGCCTTACCACCACGCTCTTGTGTCAGGAGGTCACCTCACTACTTGCTCACGGGGCAATAGAAGAGGTACCCAATCCCCAACAGGGCATGGGTTTCTACTCCCCCTACTTCCTCATCCCAAAGAAAACAGGGGGTTAGAGGCCCATACTGGACCTCAGAGTTGAACAAGTATCTGTTCCGAGAAAAATTCAAGATCTCCCTCGGAACACTTCTTCCCTACATTCAGAGCCAGCATTGGCTATGTTCTCTAGATCTAAAGGATGTATACACGCATATTCTCATCCATACAGATCACAGGAGGTTTCTTAGATTCCTTTTTCAAGGAAGGACATTACCAGTTACAGGTTCTTCCCTTCGGACTATCTTCTGCCCCAACAGTCTTCACAAAATGCATGTCAGTAGTAGCAGCATTCCTGAGAACTCTGGGGATATTTGTCTCCTTTACTTAGATGACTGGCTTATCTGAGCATCATCAGCTACAGAAGCCAGCTTCGCTCTCTCCCGCACGATGCAAATTCTGCATTACTTGGGATTGGTCATAAACCTCCCAAAATCTCATCTCACCCCGTCTGTCCCTATAGGGGCTCATCTCCAGGAACAAGCAGGAATGTAGTCATCACATATGGGTATTGTCGGTACTGACAGAGCCTGCGCGGAAACGCTCCCCAGCGTCCAATAGGAACGCTTTTGGGAGCATCCCTCAGCACATGCACGCTGCCTTCCCACCTTTCCAACTGTCCCTATTCAGTTCTTTGTTTTCCGCGGAGCCAACAGGACCTATTCCCTGTCACCGCAGAAAATTCCGTCTTTAAAATTCTTTTTTTGTGGTCGCGTTTGCCTACTGCACGATGCCTATGGTACCACCGGTTCTTTTCTTTTCTTTTCCTAAAAAAAAAACAAACAAACCTAGACTTTCACTGTTTCTTTTCAGAAACTTTTCTTTTTTGGTGCTAGGCGCCAATTTGGGCATTAGGCCCCATTTTTCCAAAATCATGGAAAAGCCAACTAGTGGTTTTAAAAAATATACTAAGTGTGGCGGTACCATTTCCGTCGCTGACACCCATAATTGGTGACTAAAATGTTTAGGACCTGATCATTCTCCAACTGAATGTCTCTCCTGCATTGCATCGACATCGTCAAGGGCCTCTTCTTCCTCCCATGGATCTCAGGTAACTAAACACAAAATCCGGTCTTCAAAGGGTAGTTCTCCTGCTAAGCATCAAGAGGCCATTAGCATTGCCCTTGAGGGAACCACACCGGCAAAACAGCCCCGGCAGGAGGCTTTGGCTTCCAAAGCATCGATGGGGCTTCAGGATGTTCTCGAGGCCTCAACCTCGCAAGAACTACCTGTGCCATGCTCAGGGGTTCCGGCCGTTCTTACCGGTACCGACACCCAGGCATCGGCAGCGTCGATAGACCCGAGATTTAAACGCAGTATCGCAGCTCTTCTCTCAGCTGCAGTACCTGTGGTCCCAAGGGCACCGGTGCCGACATAGACACGGATGCCAGTACCGACACTGATACAGACACCGGTACTGACACTGGCGATGCCGGTACCGACGGTACCGGCCCTGATGGTAACTCTTCCCATTCCACCTCTGGCTGGAGTAGATAAAGTGATACCGGGTCACCTCAGTACCGACTTTGATCGGTACCGGAATCGTGCTTTGCAGGAGCATCGGGGTCAGGAATACTTCGATTCCTCCGATTCCGAAGACTCTGACAATTCTGCTGACACTGGAGGGTTTCTCTTAGAAGATCCCTCTTCTCCCCAACGCAGAATGTCACCTCCAGAGGACATGTCATTTCAGAATTTCATCCATGATATGGCTAAAGGTCTTTCAATCACAGTAGCTTATGAAGAGGAACCCAGAGCAAAGGAATTGGAAATCTTCCAATATCCTAAAGCTCCTAAGGATGCAGCTACTCTGCCTATCCATGAAATTCTGCATAACTTGATACTCAGAATGTGGGAGACACCTCTGACTACTTCTCCTCACTCTAGGAGACTTGATACTATGTATCGAGTCCCACCATGTCCTGGATTTCAGAAAACTCAGCTGCCACACCATTCAGTGGTAGTGGAGTCAGCTATGCGTAGAATGAAAAGGGCAAAAAGACATGCATCCAATCCTCCAGGTCATGAATGCAGGACTCTGGATGCTTTTGGACGCAGAACTTTTCAAGCTTCCATGCTTTCAGCTAGGATCAGCTCATATATCCTATATATGGGAATGTTCCTCAAAGAAATCACAGGAGACTTGGAACTTATGAGCCCATTTCTCCCAGATGATAAGAGACAAGACTTTCTTACTCTGGTTAAGCATGCTCAGGATGTCTCCAGGTTTGTCAATCGTGCAGCCTTTGACTGCTTCGAATGCATCAGCAGAACTTCTGCTATTGCCATTGGCGCACGACGGATTGCCTGGCTACAGGCATCAGACTGGGAGACTTGGGTACAGGACAAGTTAGGCAAAATTCCTTGCACAGGAGAGAATCTCTTCGGCAAGAAATGGCAGGAGAAGGCTAACGAGTTAGATGCTGACAATTCTACCTTAGATAGATTGTCAGTCTACAGCCACTCCAACCAAAAGGAAGCCTTATAAAAAACCCTCTTTTAGCAAAAAAGAGGAAGTTTTATCCTTCCTATACCCATCAGACTCAGACTCCAGGTCAGGTTACCCAAAAGGGACAAACTTTGTTTCTTTTGTTGTCTAGAGCCCAACCAGCTCTCCAGGTTCAGCCCCCTCAAGGGCTTTGACTCCTTCCTAGAGAGCTTTCTCCAGGACCAAGCAGGAAGTCAGTCCTCACATATGGGTGCCATTGGCACCGATGAAGCCCCAGCGGAGCATTTCCCCAGCTTTCCATGAAAGCCTTTGGGAATGCAGGCACGCATGTGCGGTTCCCTTCCTGCTTAAAGGTGCCATCTTACCTCAGTCTCTCTTTTTCCGAGAAGCCCACCAGACATGTGTCCTATCGTCCCGGATAAAAGTTTCGATTTTTTCGGCGATTCTCGCTATTTTTCTTCTTCGGTTCGACGCCGGTTCCCCTCCCACCGGGTTCGGTACACTGGTATTGTGCCCGTTTCTTCTTTTTTGTTTTTTGCCCTTCGTGGCTGGCGTTCGTGCCCTTTTTTTGCTTTTTCCCTGGAAGGCCGGTCCTTTGACCTTGCGGGGATGTTTTTTCCCCCGATGGCTTCCAGCGGTTTTAAAAAGTGTGATCGGTGTAAGAAGTTGATGTCTTTCACCGACACACACGACTGCTGCCTTCAGTGCCTCGGTCCTGATCACGTCCCTAAGACGTGTGGACCATGTGGAAAGATGTCTTCCAAGGCACTGCAAAGTCGCCAGCAGCAGAAAGAAAGGCTTTTCTCTGACTCAGCCTCCGGCCGGGCCCGGACCTCGTCTGAGGCCTCGACATCTCGGGATTCGGATCCCGAGCGCCGTCGTGGCTCCTCGGACAGGGGGTCCCCCGACCGGGAACGAAAGAGGAAGAAACAGCTCGTGAGGGCATCGTCGGAAGAGGTCTCTGGCTCCTCGAGGGCCAGGTCTAAGACCCCCGACCGTCGCCCCGGGCCCGTGGAACAAGAGAAGCCTGCCGCCGGGGCCCCGAGTCGGTGGCTGCTGCGTCTCCCGAGCTGAGTCTTAAAAGAGGGCTGCTACACAGTACCCTGTCCTATGCTGCTGAGGTAAGCTATATTCTTATTTGATTTAAATTATGGCTCTTTGCTGCTGCTAGGCTCTAACTTATTATGAAATTTAAACTACAAGCTCTCTGCTGGGTTCTAAATTTAACCAGAAAGCTCTCTTCTGTGTGTGAAATTTAAACTAAAAGTACTTTGCTGATGCGAGGCCCTGAGTGACTATTAAATTTAAACTACAGCTCTATGCTGGGTTCCAAATTTAATCAGAAAGCTCTCTTCTGTGTTTTAAATTTAAACTAAAAATATAGTTTGCTGATACTAGGCCCTGAGTGTCTATTAAATTAAAACTATAAGCTCCAGGAACAAGCAGGAATATGTAGTCTTCACATATGGGTATCGTTGGTACCGACGGAGCCTGCGCGGGAACACTCCCCAGCGTCCAATAGGAAAGCTTTTGGGAGCATCCTACAGCACCTGCGTGCTGCCTTCCCGCCTTTCCCAACTGTCCCTCTCCAGTTCTTCGTTTTCCGCGGAGCCGACAGGTCACACATCCTGTCACTGCAGAAAAAATTCCCTCCTCATTCTTTTTTGTGGTCGCGTCTGCCTTCCCTCGACGCTACACCGGTACTGCCGGTGGTTCTTTCTTTAAAAAAACAAAACAAAAAAACAAAACCTTTCTTTCTGGAGTCTTTTTTCCAGTAATTTTTTCCTCAGGTGCCACGCGCCATTTTGGGCACTAGGCCAAGTTTTCCTTCAGAATGGAAAAACCCACTTCAGGTTTCAAAAAGTGTTCTAAGTGTGGCGGTACCATCTCCGTCGCCGACACCCATGAGTGGTGCCTCAAATGTTTAGGTCCTGACCACTCTATTTCAGAGTGTGTTGCCTGTGAGATGATGTCGAAAAGGGGCCGGCAAAACCGAGCTGCTAAACTTAGCACCCTTTTTCCCTCCGATGCAGCCTCTGTGGCATCGAAGTCTTCCAGGGCTTCATCTTCCTCCCATGAATCTCAGGTAACTAAACATAAATCTAGTCAGTCCTCAAAGGGTAGATCTCCTAAACATCGAGATGCCTCTGGCGTTGCCCTTGAGGGACTTTCACCGGCAAAATTGCCCCGGCGGGAGGCTTCGGCTTCCAAAGCACTAACGGGGCTCCTGGATGTTCTTGAGACTTCAACCTCAGCAGAACTACTGGTGCCATGCTCTGGGGTTCCGGCCGCTTCATCCAGCACCGATACCCAAGCATCGGCAGCGTCGATAGACCAGAGATTCTTGGCTATTGAACTCAGTCTGGCGGCTCTTCTCATGGCCTTGATGCCCCTGAAACCGCTTCAGACAATTCAGCCGGTACTGGCACCGACTCTGGTACCGGCATCGACATCGGCAGGTATTCTACCGGGACCGAGTCATGCGTCTTTATCCGGCATCGACAAGTCTGTACCGGACCACGCCAATGCCGACTTCGATCTGTACCGGTACTGTGCCTTGTACGATCACCCAGATTGGAGATACTTTGAATCCTCGGATGAGTCTGAAGACTCTGAAAGTTCTGCCGATACCAGAGTACTTCTTCCTGAGGATTCCTCTTTTCCTCAGCGTAGGATGTCTCCACCAGAGGATATGTCCTTTCAGGATTTTATCTGAGATGTGGCCCGAGGTCTTTCCATCACAGTGGCTCCTGAAAAAGAGCCTAGGGCAAAGGAATTAGAAATCCTACAATAACCTAAAGCTCCCAAGGAGGCAGCTACCTTACCTATTCATGAGATCTTGCATGATCTTATGTTAAGGATGTGGGAAACACCTCTAACCACATCTCCTCACTCTCGAAGACTCAACACCATGTATCGAGTTCCTCCTTGTCCTGGGTTTCAGAAGACTCAATTACCATACCATTCCATGGTGGTGGAATCAGCCATGAGACGAATAAAGAGTGCAAAAGGCATGCATCTAATCCTCCAGGACGTGAGTGTAGGACTCTTGATGCCTTTGGACGTCGATCCTTTCAGGCTTCCATGCTTTCTGCTAGGATCAGTTCCAATATCTTGTATACGGGAATGTTCGTCAAAGAGGTCACAGATTTAGAGCTTATGAGCCCTCTCCTTCCTGATGATAAAAGGCAAGATTATCGCTCTTGTCAAACATGCTCAGGATGTTTCCAAGTTTGTGAATCGTGCAGCCTTTGACTGCTTTGAATGCATAAGCAGAACCTCTGCCATTGCCATAGGTGCATGTAGGATTGCCTGGCTCCAGGCATCTGACTTGGAAATTTGGGTACAGGACAAACTAGGGAATATACCTTGCACAAGAGAGAATCTCTTTGGCAAGAATTGGCAGGAAAAAGATAATGAGATAGATGCTGACAATATCACTTTGGATAGATTGTCTAAATCTACATCTGATCCTGCGAGGAAAAGATCCTCTAAGAAACCATTCTTCAGCAAGAAGAAAGTTTTATCCCTCCAATATCCAACAGGGACATCGTTTAGATCAGTCTGCCCAAAAGGGACAGCAGCAACAACCTAGGCAAAGAAAGACAAAAGCAGCTAAGCCTCAACCGGCTCAGCAGACTCTGCCTCCACAGGGGCTTTGACTCCTATCTAGAGAACTTTGCCTTCCTGGCCCTGAACGTCCCAGAACCCTCCACCATCCCAGGAAGGTTATGTCTTTTTGACCCCAGATGGGGGCAGATAACAGCAGAAAATTGGACTGTCTATCGTAAGAGAGGGGTACAAGCTTCATTTCCTTAGCATGTCCCCTCCTACAATGGTAAGGCAGTTCATTTCTCAGACCTCTCTCAATGACCGGTTAGATCAAGAGGTCACTGTGCTCCTTGCTCGAGGGGCAATAGAAGAGGTACCCATTCTACAACAGGGTACAGGGTTCTATTCCCCCTATTTCCTTATTCCAAAGAAAACAGGAGGACACAGACCCATTTTAGACCTCAGAGAATTGAACAAATTCCTGTTCAAAGAGAAGTTCAAAATGATTTCTCTAGGAACTCTTCTGCCATACCTTCAGAGTCAGGATTGGCTTTGTTCTCTAGATCTCAAGGATGCGTACACTCATGTTCTCATCCATCCAACTCACTGAAAGTTCCTTCGCTTTCTGTTTCAAGGGAAGCACTACCAATACAGGGTTCTTCCTTTTGGCCTGGCCTCTGCACCACGGGTGTTCAGAAAATGCATGGCTGTGGTGGCAGCATTTCTCTGCACCCTGGGAATATTCGTTTTCCCTTACTTGGACGACTGGCTCATTCGAGCCCCTTCAGAGCCAGAGGCCAGCGTTGCTCTCTCTCGCACAATGCGTATCCTTCAGTATTTGGGACTTGTCATAAACTTCCCAAAATCCAACCTTGCTCCCACTCAATTCCTAGAGTTTATAGGAGCTTTGTTGGATACCAGACAGACAAGGACATGTGAGGACTGTATCTTGTTTATCCATGAAGAAAACAAAGCTATTCATCTGTAGCAGATGTTTTCCATAAACTGCAGGTTAAGTCCTCAACCCTACCACCTCCCCTGGAGTTGTATTCTAACTGAGCTAGTTACAGGACTGAGGTAAAATGGCACGGTGACGACAGGTGAGATGATTGTGCATATGCATGGTGAAACCTTTCCAGAAGCTTCTAGATGAAGCTGGGGAGGCTTCTGTGCAAGGGCTCCATCGATGGCATCACTCATACATGAGGACTTATCCTGCTGTCCATGGAGACCTTCTGTTACAGATAACTGTTTTCTTCCACCATTGTCTTATGCCCATTGGAGTCCATGAGATCTTCAGCATTTTCTTTTACTGCCTCCTTATTATGGAATAATGTCCCTTATCCCTTTGTACTGAAGGTGCACTTTTTTTGTAAGGCACTTTTAAATATAGTAAAGGCAGTATATTAAGCTTTAACTAAACCATAAACCATGGGTGCCAGTTGTCAAGAATGAGCCGCCTGACTGAAGACCGAACACAAGTTAGGACAACTATCCAGAGGGTCACCATGAGTCGACGCAGACTAGACAGCACTTAAAAACAACAAAACCATATGTTGGACATACCACCTACAGAAATGGCTAATTTATTATAAGTTTGAAACTTGGTGAGCAATAGTGCCAGTTGTCCAATTTAACCTTTGCTAATGTTTTTAACGTACTTTTTCTTAATTTATATATTCACTCAATTGCCTCATTTAGAATTGGGGCTGGTCTGATAAAGAGACCACGTGATGCCCTGGCATAGCTACGATTGAATAGGTCCCAGGCAGAAAAATTAAAATGCGGCCCCTATAATGCCATCCCTTCCAAGCTAGTGGAGATTTGAGGGGAGGGGATCCTCTTCAACTTTAATGCAGTGGGAAGGAGAGAGATAGTTTAAGGGGAGAGTCTGGGGTGCATTCCAGACTGCTTTTATATTCGACCAGTTTGTTCAAATGGTGGGATGCGTAAGTTAAAATTTTGTGTCTTTGGATGGATATTGGGGGTAGGAGTGCATTTTTGTACTGATTTTCTTGATATTATCTCACATTCTTTGGAGCAGACATTAAATCAACTCCATTTCTTCCAAATGGCTGCCAACTCCTTTATTTAACGTCTGTCTTTCATGTCTCATTTTTCAGTAACTTGTACTGTTTCTTGTAAATCCTATATTAACAATCGTATACTGCTGTTTTATCCTTGCTCGTCCCTGGATAGATGTCTGTGCTTCCGTAATCCATTTTTTTCTTCTTACATCCATTTATCAAATTTTCATGTGTTGGATTTTCAAGGCTATGTCTCAAAATAGGCTGGTATCTATTTTTTTTCACACCGCTTGTCAGAATATACATGTTGTATGACGGACGGTAAACACTTTTCTCTAGTTAAGCTATTTCTCTCCTTTTCTTTCTAGTGGATACTCAGTCTGCTCAGAAATGGGTGAAGTTCTCTTCTGTTTCTGATGGATTCAACTCTGACAGCACGAGCCACCATGGAGGGAAAATCCCTAGGAAACTTGCCAATCAGGTGGTGGATAAGGTGTGGCAAGAATGCACTATGAACAGAGCGCAAAACAAGTATGTACCTTAGTCCCACTGTACTTCTGGTAGATACAATTAATTATTATTGTTACAAACTACTAATAAAGCTTGTAATGTTGACTATTAAAAGATGTGAGGCTTTACTCTTGACATAATCTTATTTTTCTCTGAAATATTTATGTAAACACATTTTTTTTAAGTTCTAACTCCAGGCAGTTTAAGTAAAATTATGCCTTTCCTAGGATAGCTCAAGCAAATTCTGAAGTGTTTATTACCCATTTTGAGTTAGTAATACAGAGTATTAACTGCTGTATTATACTGATTTCATGGCATTCCTATGGCCTACTGTAAAATTCTCTGTACTATATCAGAAGAGTGAAGGTGCAGATGAAAGATAGGAGATAGTGCAAACACTGAATATCATGTTTGTTTAATCAGTACTTGATTTACCACCTTCCGCAGGAAGGTATCAAGGTAGTTTACAAATTAAAAAAGAAACGGGAAAGGAATTCCATTTCAAATAGGGATAGGAAAGAAGAGAGGAAGGAAAGTGAATAAAAACACAAATTTAATCATTTAATTTATTCATCTGAAATACCACTATCTCCAGGAACAAGCAGGAATGCAGTCTTCACATATGGGTGACATCGGTACCGACAGAGCCCACACGGGAATGCTTCCCAGCATCCAATTGGAAAGCCTTTGGGAGCACTCCTCTGCACCTGCCTTCCCGCATTCCCAACTCCTCTCCTCAGTTCTTTGTTTTCTACGGAGCTAGCAGGTTTTCTTCCTGTCACTGCTGAAAAATGTTTGTTTTTGTGGTTTATCTGTGCTCTGCCTTTGTCGACACCAGTACCTTCCCTGATACCAGCGCTGTCATTTTCTTATTTGTTTTTCTAATCTTTTCTTTTCTTTTACTTTTCTAATTAAATTTAGGCCTTGGCTTATTTTTCTTGCTGCAATGGAAAAACATTACAGTGGCTTTAAAAAAAAAAAAAAAAGTACCAAATGTTCTGGTACTATCTCAGTCACCGATAAACATGACTAGTGTTTAAAATGTTTGGGCCCAGGCCGTCTACGAAAAGAATGTCTTTTCTGCCAACAAATGATGAAACGAGGCCTAAAGAACTGGGCCAATAAGAATGATTCTGTTTGCCCTTGACTCTATTTCTGTTTGTTCTGCATCGTCGAGGGCATCTGCCTCCTCTTGGTTTTCAAGTCTCTTCAAAGTGCAAACATAAAGCTAAAACTAAAGCATCGGCATTGAAGTCAGATACCGATCATCGAGGTAAGTCCCTACATCGTCATCAAAATTCACCAAAAGGTGCATCCATTCTGACCGGCCTGCCAAACAGCCCCGGCAGGAGGACCAATCCTCCGAAGCACCACAGGAGCTCCAGAACGCTCCCAAGGCTTCGACCTCCGGAGGGCTACTGGTACCATGCTCGGGGACAATGGCTTGAAGCCCTGTACATGATTCCACCCAAGCATCAGTGGTCTCTCTCAATCAGGGTATCCTTGCCATTGAGAGGAGTTTTTGGCAGCACTTGGCAGCCTTTATACCAGTGGTATTGATGACTCCAAAGTCACAAGCACCGGTTCTCACCTTGAGACTGGTACCTCCTAGTCCTTTGCCAGTCCTCAAGCCTATTTCGGGAGATCCTCTTCCTCCGATGCCAGTGTTGGAACAGGCCAGTCTCGTCTGTTTGGTTCCCAGTACTGATACAGCTCTGCATGAGCATTGATACTGGTACAGGATCGTTGATACTTTGACTTTATTTCGGAATCAAACTGAGGACACATCGGAGGAGTCCAGGGCCACCCAGGACATCCCTTCTATCCTCTCCCCTCCTCATGAGCGGTGTCTGTCCCCTGTCTGAGGACATGTCCTTTCAGGACTTTATTAGAGATGGCGTCAGGTCTCCAGATAACTGTGACATTGGAGACGGAACTGAGAGCAGAGTAATTGGAACAGAGACGGAACTGAGAGCAGAGTAATCCCTCGGCACCCTGGGAGACGGCCACATTACCAGTGCATCGAATCCTACGGGATTTAATGCTACATATGTGGGAGGCCCCGTTAACGGTGCCACCTATCAGCAAATGGCTCAGTACCATGTACCAAGTTCCACCATCTCCTGGCTTTCAAAAGCCTCAGTTACCACACCATTCCATGGTAGCAGAATTGGCCATGCGACGCATCAAGAGTTCAAAGACTCATTCCTCCATGCCTCCAAGCAAAGATGCTAGAGTTCTCGATGCCTTTGGGCGTCGCTGTTTTAAGGCATGCATGTTCATGTCCAGAATCACTTCATACATGCTCTAAATGGGCATGTATCTCAAGGATATCTCCAGAGATTTGGAGAATCTTGCTCCTCTTTCCAGATGACAAACGAGATGTATTCTTGGCCTTAGTCAAGCAAAATCAGAATACATCAAAGTTCCTTACAAGGGCATCTTTCGATGTCTTTGAGTCTTCCAGCAGAGCCTCAGCACTCTGCATTAGTGCTCGTAGGATGGCCTTGGCCTTGGCTTTAGGCATCAGACCTCAAGCAATGGGTTCAGGTTAAATTAGCCAGTATTCCCTACTCTAGAGAAAACCTCCTTTTGGAAAGGTTGGAGAGAGAAGGCTGGAGGCAGATGATCTCACCCTCAAAAGGCTCTCCCAAAAGACTTCTGATCCCTCCCAAAAGGCGGCCAATTCCAAGAAGTCTCTCTCTTCTAAAAAAGAAATATTGCCCTTCTTTTCCACCTCAGGCTGCTTACCAGTCCCAGCAGCAACAAGAGAGACAACAGGGCCCTCATCAGCTTAAGAAGCCAAGGACACCTAAGTCACAACCAGCTGCTCCACCACAGTCAACACTGGGTTTTTGACGCCTTTCTAGAGAATATAGCCCCTCTGCCTCTGCAGGGTCCCCATCCCCTTCACATAGCAGGCAGACTTTGTTCTTACGCCCACAGATAGCATCTCATCACAACAGAACAATGGACTCTCAACATCATCCAAAGGGGTTGTCTGCTGCATTTCCAAAGCTTTCCCCCGCCACCTTCATGAAGGATTATCTGGCCAACCCCTTACAGATCAAATTCTTTTCAATGGAAGTGGCCACCCTGTTAACTCAGGGTGCTGTTGAAATAGTTCCTCCTGCCCAAGAGGGCAAGGGCTTCTGCTTTCCATACTTTCTCATTCCCAAGAAGACAGGAGGGTTCAGGCCCATTCTAGATCTCAACAAGATCCTTGTTCGAGAAAAATTTAAGATTTCCCTAGGAACTCTTCCGCCTTACCTTTAGAAGAATGATTGGCTATTTTCTCTAGACCTCAGGGAGGCATCCACTTATTTGCTGATCCACCCTCTACACAGACAGTTCCGTGTTCAGTAAAACCACTACTAGTATTGAGTGCTTTCCTTCGAGCTAGCATCCGCACCCCAAGTATTCACAAAGTGCATAGCGGTGGTAGCAGGCTACCTTTGTACTTTGGGGATCTTTGTCTTCCCCTACTTAGATAAGTGGTTAATGAGGAGAGAATCCCCAGAAGAGGTAAAACTAGTGTTCCAAATTCTGGGATTTGTTCTAAACTTCCCCAAATCCCACCTGGTGCCATCCCAGCAGCTCGAATTCATCGGGGCACTTCTAGACACTCGTCAGGCCCAAGCTTTTCTCCCACAGGATTGCTTCATCTCATCATGCTGGCCCATGCTATAAGGAGCTGCGCAGTGGTCACCACTCGAGAGAGGCTGTGCTTTCTGGGTCACATGGCTTCCATAGTCCATGTTGTCCTATATATCCGGCTACACATGCGACAGACTCAGTGGACACTATCGTCTCAATGGACCCAAGCAACCAGGTGTGTCTGCAACAATATTTGTATATCACCTCCTCTGGTCAACTCTCTTCAGTGGTGGTGCACTCCTCAAAACCTACTTGGAGAGTCACCTTTTCGGATGCCTCCACCTTAATGCACCCTAATGGTGGATGCTTCCAAACTCAGGTGGGGTGCACATCTGAACAGTCTCACTACACAAGGGCAGTGGACACAACAGGAATCTCAGATGCAGATCATTCTTCTCGAGCTTCGTGCTCGCACGAATGCCCTTTGGGTTTTTCAACCCCAACTTTCAGGCCAAACGGGTTTTAGTCCAGATGGACAACCAGGTAGCTATGTTCTGTGTGAACAAGTAGGGGGAAATGGGCTCTTATCCCCTCTGCCCAGAAGCCCTTTGTCTCTGGTTCTTCTTCAATGCACACTGCATCCACCTCAAGGCGGTGTATCTCCCCAGTGAACTCAACCTCCTGGCGGACAGGCTCAGCTGCATCCTACATCCAAATGAGTGAATTCTAAAAGGAGATGGCCTCCTGGATCTTCCACCTATGAAGATCCCCCAGCATAGATCTGTTCATCACCCAGGAGACTGCATGACTGCCACGGTTCTGCTCAAAGATTTCTTCCCCTCACAGTCAGACAACTAATGCCTTCTTTCGCTATTGGGGTAGGGACCTGCTTTATGCATTCCCACCTACCCCCCCATATACCCAAAACCCTGTTCAAGCTGCAGGCCGACAGGGGCTGTATGATTCTAATAGCCCCTTACTGGCCCCGCCAGCTATGGTTTCCTTTGCTGCTTCATCTAGCAGACTCCTACCCCTCAGCTTTGGGCGCATGCCCATCCTCCTTTTTCAGAAAGTGGTACACTCCTCCATCCCACTCCACGGGCCCTCCGTCTCACGGCATGGCTGCTGAGAGCATAATTTTTGACTTTGACCTTCCTCAACAGGTCAAGGACATTTTACTTGCATCACGTAAGCTGTCTACCAGACGTTCTTATGCCTTCAAATGGCGATGGTTCACCATCAGATGTACCCCAAAACACATTGACCCTTCTGCCTGCACAATTAAATTTCTTTTGCAGTATCTCCTCCACTTATCCATGGCAGGATTTAAGACTAACTCAGTCTGAATGTATCTTAGTGCTATTGCAGCTTACCATAGGCCGGTGGACAGGCAGTCCGTTTCCTTGCATTCTTTGGTGCAACAATTCATGTGTGGTCTTCTACTGTCCAACCCACTGATCAGACCTACGCCGGTGGCGTGGGACCTTAATGTGGTTCTAGCGCAGCTTCTAAAGCCTCCCTCTGAGCCTTTAGCTACCATTTGAAATTCCTCTCCTGGAAGGTCTTGTCCCTCACCTCTGCTCACTGTATAAGCGAGCTGCAGGCTTTAGTGTAGGATCCTCCATACACTCTCTTCTGGTCTTATTTCCCAGACCTCATTCCTCCAGAGTCAACGCGCTCTGGCTTTCTATCGGAACATAACCAAGAATTTCAGGAAATCCTCTCAATTATTTGTCTCCTTTGATCCAAGTCACCTTGGACGTCTAGTGTCGAACGCACCCTATCCAACTTAATTGCAGACTATATTTCTTTTGCCTATGCTCAGGCAGGCCTCTCCTTGATGGCCACTTCACTGCACACAATGTGCAGGCCATGGCAACCTCTTGCCAACTTTCGGTCTCTGTCTATCGAAGAGATGTGTTGAGCTGCTACCTGGTCCTCCACACCTTTGCTGCTTACTACTGCCTAGACAGACTCCCATCAGGATGCTGTCTTTGGCCAGGCTGTCCTTCAGCATCTTTTTGGAACTTAATCTCAACTCCTACCCTCCATCCCGGACTCTTGTGACACAAGACTCCTCTAGTCATGCTCTTGCAAGCTGTAATAGAGTCTGATGGGTCCACTTTGTACCTATACCATCGAGGCTCCTCTGAAGGGGGTCTCCTTCGAGGGAACACAGAAGGAAGAAGAAACCTGCGAGGGCAGTGTCGGTGGACGCTCTTGGCTCCTTGAGGGCCAGGTCGCATAGCCCCGACCACCGTCCCGGGTCCTCGGAGTCGGAGAGGCCTGTCAAGTTGCCTCGAGTGGAGTCGGAGTCCCCAAGTCACGTGAGTGCTGTTGTCCTCATAGACTCCCCTCCGGGGGAGCCGACGTCAGGCCCGACACCACCGGGGCCCGAGTCGGGGGCTGCCGAGTCTCCTGAGCTGAGTCTCAGGTTGACGGCCTTGGAGAGCAGCTTGGCTGCCTTCATGGAGCAGCAGCGGGTACTGATCGCCGGTTTGACCGGTGCATCTGCCCCGACCACTGGGACCTCGACGTCCAAGTTGACCCCGGAGGCCAAGCCGATCCTAGACTCGATGCGGTCTCGAGTCGATCCTCGGCCAAGATCCCCCTTGGCCTCCTGCTCGGGGCCGAGGTCGTCGATGCTGGTGCCCTCGGTGTCGGGGCAGATGGCATCGGTGCCTGCCTGGCTGGAGCCGCTCTATTCTTCCTCGGAGGGGTCAGAATGGGAGACGGAGGACGAGGAGTCCCCGGATACTTTCCGGACCCGGTGCGTCCCATCGGACTCACTGGTGTCCGAGCCTCGAAGATGGTCCCCACCGAAGGACACCCGGTTCTTGGACTTCGTGCGGGACATGGCCATAGCCTTGGCCTTTCCCGCGGATCCCGAGGAGGAGCCGAAGAGCTCGAGGCCCTCCAGTATGACTCTCCGCCTAAGGAGGTCTTTACTGTACTGGTTCCTCTGATGCTGGAACGGCTGCTCTTCCGCATGTGGGAGGCACCGGTCTCGGCGCCGATTCTCAGCAGACAGGTCGATTCCATTTATCGAGTCCGTAAGAGCCCTGGGTTCCAGAAGGCAGCTACCGCACCACTCCATGGTTGTGGAATCGGCCATGCGTCGTCTGAAGAGTCAGAAGATGCACTCCTCGATGCCCCCAGGCCAGGAGGCCCGGAACCTGGATGCCCTCAGTAGAAAGTGAATCCATGGCTCTATGCTGGCGTGCCGTGTCCAGACGTACCCAGCTGTACATGGGCATATACCTTCGGGACCTGGCAAAGGAGATTGCCGGGTTCTTAGCTGGCCTCTCCGAGGAACCTTTGCAGAGGTTTAAGTCTGTCATCTGGGATTTGAGAGTGCTCAAAGTTTCTCTCTCGAGCAGCCTATGATGGCTTCGAGGCTTCGGCCCGGGTAGCTGCGGCCGGCATCGGTGCACGCCGTCAGGCCTGGCTACAGTCATTGGACCTCGAGCCATGGGTACAGGCTGGGCCGGATTTACCTATACGCCATGTACGCCATGGCGTAGGGCCCACAGCTTGCAAGGGCCCACAAGAGTCCCCATCCCTCGCTCTCTAGAGAGAGTTTAAAGTCCGGCGGGCGGCGGAGAAGAGTAACTTGTTCCCGGCGAAAACGCCGAGGTCGCAAGCTCGGCCGGAGACGCGCCTTCCCAGGCCTCCATCTCCCGCCGCAGTGAACATGGGGCTCCCGTTTCCATGCTGCCTCCGATGGCGGCGGCCATCTTACCCGGCTCCTCTTCACTTCTGGAGCCTTCTGACGTCACTTCCGGCCAGCGTCAGCCTTCCCCTCCGCTCCAAAGTGACAGCGCCGAACTCCTCAGCCTCCACGATGCCGGCAGCCTGCTCAGCTACACCGGAAGCGATAGGTGCGGTCCTTTTCTTCCTCTTGTCATCTCATTCTCTTCTCATGGTTCTTCGGGTCTTCGGCTTCGAGGGGGGAGGGGGAGGGGGAGGGGGAGGGGGGAGGGGGGGCATGGGCACGAGCACAGCAGCTGAAAGCTTTAAGAGAAACAGTTGCAAAAAATCTCTTACTCAAGTGCTGTGTAATACTAAGAAACATTAACGATTTCTTTTAAGTTGGTGACAACTCATTTTTGCTGAATTTGGTATACATCACTATAAAGGCTGGTAGCTTAATTTAAAACTGAAGGACATGGTTTCAAAAATTTTCACTTTACTGTGAAACGTAAATGGTGAGATGAATGATCAGATGGGTCACTTTTAGATGTTGCTCTTGGGGGGTCAATAATGGAAACATTCTAGTTGACAAGTTTTCTATCGGTGGTAAAATTTATACAGGATGGCCTCAGTGAACATGTAGGAAGACATGTGTCGATTCTAAACAAATGCTAATATTTTCAGCTGTTTTACATTTAACCTTAATGGCAAGCTGATATATTCACTTGGCTCCATTGTATGTTAAACAAGATGCGAGACACTCCCCTCCCCCCCCCCCTTTAATGTAAGGTGAATCTTTCTTGCTTTCTTGGATATTATTTTTAAGTAAAGTTATTCGTGTTATTCTTTGAGGCTGAATATTATAATTTCTTAGCTTTTTACAGTCAAATTACTGGATGTGTAGCATTATACTTTCTGAAATGCCAGAAAAAAACCCTGTGATGCTGGTTCAAAGTCCTGTCCATAAAAACTGGAGTGTTTCATGTTCCAATGCTGTCAGTTTGGTATGTTTGTATTGTAAGCTGGCATTTTACTTATTTTGATTCACATGACTAATTTTACAGTGTGAGTTTGGAATAGCTTAATTGCTGGAATATGCTTAGCTGCCTTTTTTTCTGTAATTTAGTGTCTGTGAAAACTGCTTATGATTTGTGTTCAGAAGTATAGTATAAATCTGAAATTGCTCCTAATACGAACTTTAATTGTAAAGCACTTTTTTCCCGCAGAGCTGGCTTTTGCCATGCAATCTGTTCTCTTTCCCCAGTAGGTCATGTATTGTTCTCTGAAATGTATTGGTTTAATATTTGCAGTGTTGCCTTTTGATTGGTAGAGTATGGTGCTTTGTGAGTCCTGGTAGTGCTGTTAGGATACGGCGGGTTTGCTATGGGTTCTAAATGGGCAGTGTTTGTAGTAGTTCCTAATGTGTCTGGCAGTTGGCACTGGATTATAGTAATGTAGAAATCTTTTAGTCTTTCTTTATCCATACACTCATTAAGAGGCACGTTTACTAAAAGTATATATATGGTAACATTATGCAAATATTTATGCAAATGAGGCCCCTTATGCAAATGAGGCCCCGCACCCCCCTTGGGCCGCCCCTGCTGGGGGCCCACAATTTTTGTTGGCGTAGGGCCTCACTCAAGGTAAATCCGGCCCTGGGTACAGGACAAGTTGGTCAATGTCCCCTGCCGAGGTGAGAACCTTTTTGGGAAACCCATGGCTGAAAAGGCTGCAGAACTCGAGTCTGAGACTCTCACCAGGACAAGGCTGTCCAGCAAAACTTCTGCCCCTTCTCAGAAGAAGACGGGCTCGGGGAAAAAGCCCTTTTACCCGAGGAAGGCTACTGCCTACAAATCCTACCCTCATTTTCAGGCCTCTGCATCTCCCCATCAAGGTCAGCAGGCCAAGGGGCAGGGACATGGGCCACATAGACAGAAAACCCCCAAGCCATCAGCTCCGGCTCCTGCACAGCAGGGAGCGGGGATTTGACTCCCATTGCATAGCCTCTCCTCCTCAGCTGGCTCCTCTGAGTACAGGAGTCCAACTGATACTGTATGCCCACAGGTGGTCAACCATAACAGGGGATACCTGGGTGCTGAGCATAGTCCAAAATGGCTATTTGCTCCACTTCAACCAGTTACCCCCCTCCTATTTTCCAGGGGAGCCTTCAAGACTCCCTCTTCACAGGAACCTCCTCCTTCAGGAGTTGGCAAGTCTTCTAAAGGAGCAGGCGGTGGAACCGGTGCCTCACCACCTGAAAGGCCAAGGCTTTTATTCAAGGTACTTTTTTGGTACAAAAAAGGACAGGAGGCCTCAGGCCCATCCTAGACTTGTGAAATCTCAACAAGTTCCTGGAGAGGGAAAAGTTCAAGATGCTTACCCTTGGGATACTGCTGCCCTACCTCCAGCAGGGAGATTGGCTATGCTCCTTAGACCTAAAGGATGCTTATTCTCACATCCTCATTCATCCAGACCACAGACAATATCTCAGATTTCTAGTGGGAAGAAATCTTTTTCAGTACAGTGTACTTACTTTAGGCCTAACCTCCGCTCCCAGGGTTTTCACCAAGTGCCTGGCAGTGGTGGCGGCCTATCTCAGAAACCAGGGCATCTTTGTCTTCCCATACCTCAACGACTGGCTCATCAGGGGTCAGTCTCCACAGGAGACCAGACAAGCCTCCCTTCGCACTGTATCTCTTCTCCAGCATCTAGGCTTTGTCATAAACTTTGCAAAGTCCACTTTGCTCCCCTCACAGAACATAGAGTTCATAGGGGCAAGACTAGATACCCTTCAGGCAAAGGCTTATTTGCCCGAGGACAGGGCCCACAGACTGATAGCATTGGCCAATCGGTTCCAGAGCGGTCACCTGGTCTCCGCCAGAAACTTCCCAAAGCTCTTGGGCCACATGGCATCCACGGTCCATGTAACTCCGAATGCCCGCCTGCACATGCGGCCTGCTCAGTGGTGCCTCAGAGCTCAGTGGGTGCAAGCCACAGGCGACTTGAAAGACAAGATAAGGGTGTCCAAACTGCTGACAGCCTCCCTACGGTGGTGGCTGCATCTCCCAAACCTGGTCCAGGGGGTGCCTTTTCAGGCGCCTCCCCACATACAGGTGCTGACAACCGATGCTTCCCTTCAGGGCTGGGGTGCACATTGCCAGGGGGCTTGCACTCAGGGCCTCTGGTCTCCTGGGGAGTCCACACAGCAGATCAATCTATTGGAGTTGCGAGCTATCCGCTAAGCTCTCCAAAGTTTCTCTCATGTCCTCTCTCACCAGTCTGTCTTAGTTCAGACAATCAAGTGGCGATGTTCTACGTGAACATGCAAGGTGGCACAGGCTCCAAGCTTCTTTGTCGGGAGGCACAGGCCCTGTGCTCCTTGGCAATCAAACACAACATATTTCTCAAGGCAGTTTACCTGCCTGGCCAGGAAAATTGCCTGGCAAACAGATTGAGCAGGATTCTACGGCCTCATGAATGGCAGTTGAATCCTCTGGTGGTCCAAGGGATCTTTCTAAGATGGGGTCTTCCAGCCATCGATCTCTTTGCAAGTCCACTGAACCGTCAGCTACCCAGGTTCTGTTCCAGACAACCGCATCCTCTGCGAATAGCAGCAGATGCGTTTCTAATCTCTTGGTCTACAGGCCTACTGTATGCGTTTCCTCCCACGCCTCTAGTGGCCCGAACCTTGTTCAAGGTTCTACAGGACAAGGCCTCTGTGATTCTGGTAGCCCCCAGATGGCCGAGGCAATCGTGGTTTCCAGTCCTTCTGCAGTTGGCGGTGGGCACTCCACTCCCTCTGGGGGTGCATCACAACCTCCTGTCTCAGGAGCAGGGATCTCTCCTGCACCCCAACCTCAAATCCCTTGACCTGATGAACTGGTTGCTGAAAGGGTAGTTCTAGCCCCCTTACTTCTGCCTAAGGAGGTGGAAGAGGTGGTTTTGGCCTCTAGGAGGCAATCCACCCGGAAATCTTATGCCCTCAAGTGGCGTAGGTTCTCCACCTGGTGTGCTCAGCGCCAAGAGGATCCTTTTTCGTGCCTGGTTCCAGTGGTGCTGCAGTACCTGCTCCACCTTTCGGACCTAGGCCTTAAATCCAACTCTATTCAGGTCCACCTCAGTGCTCTATCGGCACACCACTCACAGGTAGAGGGCCAGCCCCTGAGTGGGATTTAAATGTGGTCTTGAAATAACTTACTTGCCCACTGTTTGAGCCAGTGGCTACCTGTCCTTTACGCTTCCTTTCCTGGAAGGCCTTGTTCTTGGTGGCTCTTACCTCGGCCAGGCATGTGAGTGAACTACAAGCTCTGGTTTCTGATAGACCGTACACACTGTTCTATAAGAACAGGGTGGTCTTGCGGACTCACCCTAAGTTCCTTCCGAAGGTTTTCTCCTCCTTCCACCTCAATCAGGAGGTGGTTCTTCCAGCATTCTTCCCCAAGCCGCATGCCAGCCAGGCTGAAACAGTCCTGCATACCCTGGACTGTAGAAGGGCGTTGTCCTTTTACATAGACCGTATGCAGGGGCAACGAAGGGCTGCACAGCTCTTCGTATCTTTTGACCCTAATAAACTGGGGTTGCCTGTTTCCAAGCGTATGTTGTCCCTTTGGGTAGTGGATTGTATCGCCTGGGTGTACAGGGCAGCCGGCCTCTCCTTGCAGGGTTGAGTCACGGCCCACCATGTCAGGGCGAAGGCTGCGTCAGTAGCCCACCTCCGCTCTGTTCCATTGGCAGACATCTGCCGGGCCACTACCTGATCTTCAAGCCAGACTTCTGCGACTCACTATTGCCTCGAGAGGGAGTCCCGTAGGGACAGTGCTTTCGGACAGGCGGTACTCCGTAATCTCTTTGAGGTTTAGGCAACTCCTACCCTCCGGCCCTTGTGTTGGGCTACCATATGGGGGCGTTCTCAGAAAGGATTCTTTCACGGATGCTGACGCTCTAGAGGGAGCTTATTTTTCAGCTTGGGTTCCTGGTAGCCTTTAGCTGGGGAGTCCCATATGTGAGGACTGACTTCCTGCTTGGTCCTGGAGAAAGAGTAGTTACTCACCTGTAACAGGTGTTCTCCAGGAGCAGCAGGAATCAGTCCTCACGACCCTCCCTCCTCCCCTTGGAGTTGCAGTCATATGATTCATTTTGTTATTTTTGCTGTCTTTTTAGCTATGTCATTAGACTGAGCAAGATGGCACCCTTGGGTGGGAAGGGGACCGCACATGCGCGCTGCATTCCCAAAGGCTTGCTTTGAAAGCTGGGGAAATGCTCCGCAAGAGGGCTCCGTCGGTGCCTACGTCACCCATATGTGAGGATTGATTCCTGCTGCTCCTGGAGAACACCTGTTACAGGTGAGTGACTACTTTCTTTCAATTCCTCTGCAGTATCACCTTTAAATACCACTTCAGTCTTGGGTAACATCCCTACATCTTCCTCAGTAAAGACCAAAGCAAAGAATTTATTCAGTCTCTCCGCTATAGCCTTGTCTCCACTTACTGCCCCTTTTACCCCTCTATCATCTAATAGTCCAATTGACTCTTTCACAGGCCTTTTGCTACGAATGTAATTTAAAAAAGTCTTTGTTTCGTGTTTTTGCTTCCGTAGCAAGTTCCTTCTCAAGTTCTCGTTTTGCCTGCCTTATCACTGCTTTGCATTTAACTTGCCAGTGCTTGTGCTCTTTCCAGTTTTTGTCATTTGGCTCTTTTTTCCATTTCCTGAAAGATGCTTTTTTGGCAGCAACAGCCTCTCTGACCTCACCTTTAAACCATGCTGGCAGTTTTTTGGACTTTCTTCCACTTTTCTCAATGCGTGGAATACAGCTGGTCTGGGCTTCCAGGATAGTATTTTTAAACAACACCCAAGTTTGATGTAAGTCTTTAACCTTTGCAACTGCTCCTTTTAGTTTTTTCTTAACTATATTCCTCATTTTATCATAGTCTCCCTTTCGAAAGTTAAAAGGTAGTACTGTGGATTTCTTTACTATCCCTCCTCCACTAATTAAATCAAACACGATCATGCTATGATCACTATTGCCAAGTGGTCCCAACACCCTTATTTCTTGCACCAGATCTGGTGTTCCACTAAGGACTAGGTCCAGTATGGCTTCCCCTCTGGTCGGTTCATGAACCAGCTGCTCCAAGAAGCAGTCATTTATTTCATCTAGAAACTTTATCTCCCTAGCATGTCCTGCAGCGACACTGATTCAGTCGATACTAGGGTAATTGAAATCACCCATTATTACTCTGCTGTGACTTTTGTTAGCGTCCTTGATTTCTTTGAGCATTTCATCATCTATTTGTTCATTCTGGCCAGGCGGTCGATAGTACACCCCCACTGCCATCACCTTCCCCTTCATACATGGAATTTCAATCCATAGAGATTCTAAAGCAAATTTTGTTTCCTGCAAAACTTTAATCCTTTCTGACTCAATGCCCTCTCTAACATAGAGCACAACCCCTCCACCAATTTGATCAGTTGTATCATTACGATATAGTTTGTACTCCTTCCACCATGTCTCTGAGATACCAATCATATCTAACCTCTCATTTAGTGCTATATATTCTAACTCTCCCATTTTATTTTTTAGACTGCTAGCATTTGCATACAAGCATTTTAGAGACTGTATTTTATTAATATTAATCTGGCTATTGGTAGGCATGGGTAATTTGGAATCTTTAAGCTCTGTCTGCACCATACTCAAGGGCATTTGGGCTACTTTGCTCTTTTTTGGAACCTCACTGCTTTTGGTAGTATCCTTCAAGGATACCTTCTTCCGAACCATGTGCTCTTGGGCGACTGTCGGCTTTCCTCTGTTTTCTAGTTTAAAAGCTTCTCTATCTCCTTTTTAAAGGTTAATGCCAACAGTCTGGTCCCATCCTGGTTAAGGTGAAGCCCATCCCTTCAGAAGAGCCCCTCCTTTCCCCAGAATGTTCCCCAGTTACTAACAAATCCAAAACCCTTATCCTTGCACCATCGTCTCATCCACGCATTGAGACTCCAGAGCTCTGCCTGCCTTTTGGGTCCTCCACGTGGAACGGGAAGCATTTCTTAGAACGCTACCCTGGAAGTTCTGGATTTCAACTTCCTACCTAAAAGCTTAAGTTTAGCCTCCAGAACCTCCCTACCACATTTTCCTATGTCAGTGGTACCGACATGTACCAAGACAGCAGACTCCTCCCCAGCACTATCTAAGATCTTATCTAGGCGGTGCGTGAGGTCCGCTACCTTCGCACCAAGCAGGCATGTTACCAGGCGATCCTCACGTCCACCAGCCACCCAGCTATCTACATGCCTAATCACCAACTATAACAGCTGTCCTAATCCTTCCCTCATGGGCACATGGCCCTGGAGAAACGTCCTCAGTGCAAGAGGGTTTTACATCACCTGGAGGACAGGTCCTAGTTACAGGATCACGTCCTGCCACACCAGGGTGATGCTCTCCTGTCACGTGACCTCTCTCCTCCATGGCAATAGGGATGCTGCCAGACTGGAGGTGGGACTTCAGGACTATATCCCTGTAGGTCTCGTCCATGTACCCCTCTGTCTGTCTTATGTCTTCCAGGTCTGCTACTCTAGCCTCTAGAGAACGGACGTTCCCTGAGAGCAAAGAGCTCCTTGCACTTAGTGCATACGTAAGACCTCTCACCAACTGGAAGAAAATCATACATGTGACCCTCAATGCAAAAGACTGTAAAGCCCCCATCTCGCTGCTGCACTGTTGTCTGCATTTTAGTTTAAAGCTTGTGTTTAGGTCTTTATATTCTGTACTTACTAAGGATTGGTGTAGATGCTTATACTAATAAAAGCGTATCTAATACCTCTAATATACCTTGTTCACCTGAAGCTTAATTAATCTCAGGTCCTCAATGTATGACTGATTTGGATAACGAGCTGCACCTGAGAGCAGCCCCTTTCCTCTAAGACGTGTAAGTACCTATAAAGCTACAATTACCCCAGGGGCGGGTGTTTGGGGAGGGAGGGAGGGAAATTAGACCTATTAAAAGAGGGCTGTTATAAGGTACCATGTCTTGTACCCTCAGCAGGGGGGGAGGGAGTTAGTCCCTCGGGTAGGCTAGAGCAGGAAAAAAAGTTTAAAACGCAGCACGTTCTGGGGACAGAGCAGGGAGAGATATTTAATTTAAAGTAACAGTTAACCTGGCTACCACACAGCTAGCAGCAGGCATGCTAGGGGGACAGAGCAAAGGAGAGCAACTGGCGCTATGATGTGCATTCTCCACCCTCGTGTGACTTAGAAAAGTGCAGGCTGAAGTACTTCTATCTCCAGGAACAAGCAGGAATGTAGTCTTCACATATGGGTATCGTTGGTACCGATGGAGCCTGCGTGGGAACGCTCCCCAGCGTCCAATAGGAAAGCTTTTGGGAGCATCCCACAGCGCCTGCGTGCTGTCTTTGCGCCTTTTCCAACTGTCCCTCTCCAGTTCTTCGTTTTCCGCGGAGCCGACAGGTCGCACATCCTGTCACCGCAAAAGAAAATCCCTTCTATTCTTCTTTTTTGTGGTCGCGTCTGCCTTCCCTCAACACTATACCGGTACTGCCGGTTCTTCTTTCTTTTCTTCTAAAAAAAAAAATAAAAAATCTTCCTAGTAATTTTCTCTTCATGTGCCATTTTAGGCACTAGGCCCAACTTTTTTCTTCAAAATTCGAAAAACCCGCTTCGGGTTTTAAAAGGTGTTCTAAATGTGGCGGTACCATCTCTGTCACCGACACCCATGAGTGGTGCCTCAGATGTTTAGGTCCAGACCACTCTATTTCTGAGTGTATTGCCTGTGGGATGATGTCGAAAAGGGGCCGGCAAAACCGAGCTGCTAAACTTAGCACCCTTTTTCCCTCCGATGCAGCTTCCGTGGCATCAACGTCTTCCAGGGCTTCGTCTTCCTCCCATGGATCTCAGGTAACTAAACATAAATCTAGCCAGTCTTCAAAGGGTAGATCTCCTTCTAGCTTTGAGTGCATAAGCAGAACCTCTGCCATTGCCATAGGTGCATGTAGGATTGCCTGGCTCCAGGCATCTGACTTGGAAATTTGGGTACAGGATAAACTCCTTGCACAAGAGAGAATCTCTTTGGCAAGAATTGGCAGGAAAAAGCTAATGACAGAGATGCTGACAATATCACTTTGGATAGATTGTCTAAATCTACAACTGATCCTGCGAGGAAAAAATCCTATAAGAAACCATTCTTCAGTAAGAAGAAGTTTTATCCCTCCTATACCCAGCAAGGGGCATCGTTTAGGTCAGTCTGCCCAAAAGGGCAGCAGCAATAACCTAGACAAAGAAAGACAAAAGCAGCTAAACCTTAACCGGCTCAGCAGACTCGGCCTCCATAGGGGCTTTGACTCCTATCTAGAGAACTTTGCCTTTCTGGCCGTGAACGGCCCAGAACCCTCCACCATCCCAGGAAGGTTGTCATTTTGCCCCCAGATGGGGTCAGATAACAGCAGAAAATTGGACTGCCTATCGTAAGAGAGGGGTACAAGCTTCATTTCCTCAGCATGCCCCCTCCTACAGTGGTAAGATAGTTCAATTCTCAGACCTCTCTCATCGACCAGTTAGGTCAAGAGGTCACTGTGCTCCTTGCTCAAGGGGCAATAGAAGAGGTACCCATTCCCCAACGGGGTACAGGGTTATACTCCCCCTATTTCCTTATTCCAAAGAAAACAGGAGGGGACAGACCCATTTTAGACCTTAGAGAATTGAACAAATTCCTGTTCAAAGAGAAGTTCAAAATGATTTCTCTAGGAACTCTGCTGCCATACCTTCAGAGTCAGGATTGGCTTTGTAGATCGATTGTTTACGTTATCAGAATATAGAAAGACTATGGGACATGCAATAAAGCTACAGGGTAAACTATTTAAGACTCATAAAAGAAAATATTTTTTCACTCAACGTGTAATCAAACTCTGGAATTTGTTACCGGAGGATGTACTAAATGCTGTTAGTGTAGCAGGGTTTAAAAAAGGTATGGACAGGTTCCTGGAGGAAAGGTCCATAAACCATTATTAAGAAGGGACCCAGGATATCAATGCTTGACCCAGTACAAGCATTGTGGAACCTGTGTCTTTTGGGGAAACTGCTAGGTACGTATGACCTAGATTGGCCACTGTTTGAAACAGGATACTGGGCTTGATGGACCTTGGTCTGACACAGTATGGCATATCTTATGACGTTCTCTAGATCTCAAGGATGCATACACTCATGTTCTCTTCCATCCACCTCACCGAAAGTTCCTTCGCTTTCTGTTTCAAGGGAAGTACTATCAATACAGGGTTCTTCCCTTTGGCCTGGCCTGTGCACCAAGGGTGTTCATAAAATGCATGGCTCTGGTGACAGCATTTCTCCGCACCCTGGGAATATTAGTCTTCCCTTACTTAGACGACTGGCTCATTCGAGCCCCTTCAGAGCCAGAGGCCAGGGTTGCCCCCTCTCACACAATGCGCATCCTTCAGTATTTGGGACTTGTCATAAACTTCCCAAAATCCAACCTTGCTCCCACTCAGTCCCTAGAGTTTATAGGAGCACTGCTGGATACCAGACAGACAAGGGCCTACCTTCCACAGCCCCGCTACCTTCGCATTGTGCAGTTAGCTTCCCAAACAGTGCTAAAACCTCACCTCACTGCTCGGGAAATGTTACAGTTGCTAGGCCACATGGCATCCACCGTGCATGTGGTTCCTTATGCTCGCCTCTATATGAGGGCAGCCCAATGGACTTTATCCACTCAGTGGACTCAGGCGTCAGGTTGCCTGTCAGACAAAATAGCAAACTCAGATCGCATTATTTTGTCCCTCCAATGGTGGTAATCGCCCCAAAACCTTTTGGTGGGGTCTCCTTTACAGCAACCCCCACCCCAGGCCACTCTAACAGATGCTTCACAGGTGCTTCACAGATGCTTCACAGGTGGGTTGGGGAGCCCACCCTCAAGGCCTTTCTACCCTGCGTACCTGGACTCCACAGGAGGCCTATTTACACATCAATCTCCTAGAACTCAGAGCAATTTATTTATTTATTTATTTATTTTCATTTCTTATATACCGCGCTCTTATAATCAGTGCGGTGTACATATGAACAACAAAACAAACACAATGTACAGGCAACATTGGTTTTTACAATGAACAGGGTCGACTAAACATGGAGATAACTGGGGGAACTATATACATGGTATGGTCATTAAATTAACATGGTTGTAGTAAATACATTACATTACGAGTGCAGTACTGAGTTTCAAAAGGGGTAAAAACAGGGTGTGGTGAGTGTAAGGGAACATGTCGGTTAACCGTTTTCTGAAGGGGTCCTAGAAATGGAGTCACCTGGAGAACAGTGCTCACTGGGTGTAGATTCCGAATAATATATTAGAAACAGGTGGTATTTAAGAGCTTTCCTAAATGACGTTAAGTTTGTGATGGCTCTGATTTCAGGTGGGAGGGCATTCCAGGCTCTGGGTGCGAAAAGGGAGAAAGCTCTGGAGGCTGTTTTAGAGCATTTCATCAACAATCTTGGAAGATCAATGGTGTTCAAATTAGAGGGCCTCCTGGTTCTATTAGCTGGAGTGGCATGTGTAAGATTACTGATGGGCGAGAGGGGTTGGATCCTTGAGGCCTTGAATGTCATGACTAGAGCTTTATAGAGGGTTCTAGCCTGTAGAGGTAACCAGTGTAGGCTCTTCAAGACTGGCATTATGTGGTCGGAGCGTGATAATCCTACGAGAACTCTCGCAGCTGAATTCATGGCCCGACGGAGAGGGTTCAGTGTTGATTGTGGGAGCCCGTGTAGGATGATATTGGCAAAGTCTAGATGTGGGATTACCAAGGCTTGGAAGACTGAATGGTAATCGGAGAAGTCAAGTAATGGGCGGAGATGTCGAAGTGATCGGATCTTATGGTATATTGCTTTGGTGGAGTTCTTGATGTGCGCTGACATGTCGAGCCGCTGATCTAGCGTAATACCTAGATATCGGATTGTGGATTGTGCCTTCAGTTCCATCTTATTGACTTGTAGTGAAGATGGTGGTTTGAAGCTTGAGTTCCTTGTGACGAACAAGACATCTGTTTTGTTATGGTTTATACGTAGGTTTTGTGTGAGGAGCCAGTTCGCCACGGCTTCAAAGCATCTTACTATTGGTGCGAAGTCTGGCTGGTGGGTCTTGAAAGGAGCATATATCTATGTTTTATCCAAGTTCTCTGACCTTGTTTTCTGTAAAACCAAACAGTTTGTTCATTATGGTATGTTATATTGTGAACCGCGCTGATGCTGAATAGAGCGGTATATAAGAGCCTGTAATAAATAATAAATAATAAATAAATAAATATATCAGGATGTCATCCACATAGGCTAGACATTGGATGTCGAAGGAACGGATCAATGCGCAGATGGGCTGCATATAGATATTAAACATTAATGCAGAAAGGGATGACCCTTGAGGTACACCTTGCATCAGAGGAAATGGTTCTGATGTCGCTGAGCCTGTTCAGACTTGTTGCCATCTGTTGCTTAAATATGATTTGCACCAGGATAGAGCCAGGCCTTGAATGCCCTTTTCTTGGAGGCGTTGAAGAGTATCATGGTTAACTGAATCAAAGGCGGCTGCAATGTCCAGAAAGATAAGAATAAATCCTTGATGGATATTGTCAAGGCCTATGACTAAGTTGTTAAAGAGGGTCGTGAGGAGGGTGTCGACCCCATGGGCTTCTCTGAAGCCGTGTTGGGAAGGGTCGAGAGGGGCTTTGGTGTCCACATGATGTTGGATTTGTCGCTGGACTACTTTTTCCATGATTTTGGCTAATGGAGATGCTCGAAATTGGTCTAAAAGATTCGACTTTAGATGGGTCGAGCTTGCTATTTTTCAGGAGTGGGCGAATAGATGAGTACTTCAGGCTTTGTGGGAAGGACCCAGTTAAGAAAGAATGGTTGAAGATTTTAGTTATGGTCGGGCTAAACTCGTTACGCAGCTCTTTGATCCAGTTGGCTGGGCAGGGATCGTTGGGTGCGGTGGTTAGGTTAATAGATGAGATGATATCTTCAATCTCTCTGTTGGATACCTCAGAGAATTTGCATAGAACGGATGGTTGGGTAATGGTGCATGGGTTGGAGCGGGATATGGAGGTAGAAATCGTGTTGGTTTGGATCATCTTCGATTGAAGATGATTTGCATAGTCCTGTGGGTTCGGCATGGGTGAATGTGTTGTAGCTGGATCACCTGTTAAGGATTTTACGATATTGAAAAGGTCGTGAGGTTTGTTTATAGACCGCAATAATATTTCCGAGTGGTACTGTTTTCTCCTATCCATCATCATTTTTCGGTGGGTTTGTAGGTATGAGGTGTATGCATAAAGTGCCGCAGAGGTCCGGGAGCATCGCCAGTGTCTCTCAAGTTTGCGCAGGTGAAGGAGGGATCCTCTTAGCTCTTGTGAGAACCATGGTGCATGATCTCGTTTAGTCGAAGCTCTGTTAGCAGATGGGAGGCAGGCAGCGGCTCTAAGAGCGTTGTCCCAATTGGATACTAAATCGTCTGGGGAGAGTGGGATGCTGGAGAGTGAAGGTAAAATCTTCCTTGCTCTTCAAGTATTCCACACACAGCTCAGCTACAAGATAGTCCTAGTTCAAACGGACAAACAAGTAGCCATGTTCTACGTGAACAAGCATGATGGAACAGGCTCTCTGTTGCTTTGCAATGAAGCTTTGCGACTATGGGCCCTTGCCAGAGAGCATCATCTTCATCTCCTTGCGGTGTCTCTTCCACACATTCAAAACTCTTGGGCAGACAGACTCAGTCAATTTCTGCTTCCACACGAATGGTCTCTCCATGCAGACCAGGTGGCCAAAATTTTTCAAATTGGGGAACCCCGGACATAGACCTCTTTGCAAGTCCGCTGAATGCCAAACTTCCCCGGTTCTGTTCCAGAATTCCGGCTCAGGGTTGTCAGGCTAGGGATGCTTTCCTCCTCCATTGGGGTCAGGACTTCCTATATGCCTGTCCACCCATTCCCCCAGTTCCCAAAACCCTCTTTGCACTTCAGAGAGACAGGTCATATGATTCTCATAGCTCCACGTTGGCCACAGCAAATGTGGTACCCTCTGCTCCTATATCTCTCTCAAGCTCCGCCTCTGGAGTTAGGATCTGCTCCAAATCTCCTTTCTGAACAGGACGGGATGCTGTGGCATCCCAATTCCCAGTCTATGCATATCGGGGCCTGGTTGCTGAAAGCCTAGAACTTCACGGTCTTAACTTTTCCCAGCAGGTAAAGGATATCCTTTGTTTCCAGGAAGCCTTCCACAAGACGCTCTTATGCATTTAAGTGGAAAAGGTTTACCATATGGTGCTCGCAGAAAGGTCTTAACCCTCTTTCGATACCTCTGTAATCATTACTGGAGTATCTCCTTCAGTTATCAAATGCAGGGCTTAAGACCAATTCAGTGAGAGTTCATTTGTGTGCTATTGCAGCTTCTTTCAAGCCTCTAAATGGACAACCTATTTCCTCTCATCCTCTCATAGCGAGATTTATGAGAGGTCTTCTTTTAACTGAGCCTCCCATTAAGCCAGCACAGGTGGCATGGGACTTAAATCTGGTTCTTGGGCAGCTCTTGAAACTGCTTTTTGAACCATTAGCCACTACCTCTTTGAAATTCCTTTCCTGGAAGGTCATTTTTCTTATTGCAATCACATCAGCATGTCGCATCAGTGAATTGCAAGCGTTGGTGGCTGATCCTCCTTATACAAGGTTCCATCATGATAAGGTAGTCCTTAGGACTCATCCACACTTTATGCCAAAGGTAGTGTCACTTTTCATGTAAACCAAGTGGTTTACCTTCCTGTATTCTTCCCAAGGCCTCATGCCTCAAATGCAGAAAGGAATCTTCATACTTTGGACTGCAAAAGGGCTTTGGCCTTTTACTTGCAAAGGACACAGCAACATAGAAAGTCCTCTCAACTCTTTGTTGATTTTGATCCTAGTCATTTGGGACTTCCAGTCTCCAAAAGAACACTGTCCAGCTGGATTGCACAGTGTACATCTTGCCTATGAGAGTAAAAACCTTCCTCTTGAAGGCCATGTCACAGCTCACAATGTGAGAGCCATGGCAGCCTCTATGGCTCATCTTCACTCTGTGTCTATCTACGACATCTGTCGAGCAGCTACTTGGGCTTCGGTTCATACCTTCACAGCCCATTACTTCTTAGACAAGGACTCCCGCCGGGATGCCTTGTTTGGTCAGGCTGTTCTTCAACACCTGTTCCATACTTAATCAACTCCTACTCACCATCCCTGGTAGGATGCCAGAGATCCATGGGGGGAAGTGGAGCCTTTTCATAAGGGCACACAACTTCTGGGGTCTTCTCCCTGGCATCTGCAGCTAGGGAGTCCCCATATGTGAAGACTACATTCCTGCTTGTTCCTGGAGATAGCATAGTTACTCACCTGTTTACAGGTGATCTCCGGGAACAGCAGGAATTTAGTCTTCACAACCCACCCACCTCCCCTAGGAGTTGTATCTCTCTATCTCTCTTTCTTTCTCTCTTTTCCTCTCTCTTTGTCTCAGTTTTAAACTCAACTGGAGAGGGATAGTTGGGAAAGACGGGAAGGCAGAACGCAGGCGCTGTGGGATACTCCCAAAAGCTTTCCTATTGGATGCTGGGGAGTGTTCCCGCGCAGGCTCCATCGGTACTGACGATACCCATATGTGAAGACTAAATTCCTGCTGTCCCCGGAGATCACCTGTTACAGGTGAGTAACTATGCTTTCGCCGCCCCCCCCTTTTCCATATACAAATTTGCTTGTGACCACAAATGAGAATTTTGTGACACCACCCCCCCCCCCCCTTTTGGAGTCGCAATCCACAGTTTGGGAGCCACTGGTTTAGGGCATCTGGTCTTTGGGAAGGTATGGACATGTGATTAGCTGATGCCCCGTGTACAGGAGAGAATTGCTTTGGCTAGAAGGTCAAAGACAGCATAACTTTACTAGAGACAGGTCTTCTCAGACAAATTGAATTAATTTCTTTAACTAGGCAACCAGAGTTGGACCAAGGGATTAGAGTCCTATATGTGTTGTACTTAGATTTCAGTAAAGCCTTTGACACTGTTCCTCACAGGCGACTTATAAATACATTGAGCAACCTAGAGATGGACCCTAAAGTGACTGGATTGAGTGGGAGGCGACAAAGGGTACAGGTAAATGCAGCTCAATCTGAGGAGAGCTGGTGTGCCACAGGGATCTGTCATTGGTCTAATTCTTAACATTTTTGTTAGTGATATTGGGAAAGAGCTGTCAGGTAAGGTTTGCCTCTTTGCGGATGATACCAAAATTTGCAATAGAATAGACATCCAGGAAGGCCTAGATAAGATGAGGAGGGATCCTAGCTAAGCTTGGTCAAGAATTTGGCAGCTGAGATTCAATGCTAAAAAATGCAGGGTCATGGATTTGGGCTGCAAAAATCCAAGGGAACAGTTAGTATAGGGGGTAAAATGCTTCTGTCCAAGAAAGAAGAGCGAGACCTGGGTGTGATTGTTTCCAATGATCTTAAGATGGCTAAGCAGGTAGAAAAAGTGGCAACGAAACCCAGAAGGATGCTTGGGAGCATAGGGAGAGAGATGGCCAGCAAAACAGAGGTGATAGTGCCTTTGTATAAGCCTTTGATGAAACCTCATTTGGAGTATTGTGTGAAATTCTGGAGATCACACCTTCAAAAGGATATAAATAGGATGCAGTCTGTGCAGAAGGTGGCTACCAAAATGGTCAGTGGGCTTCGTCGTAAGGCATAGGGGGACAGACTTAAAAATCTCAATATGTATACTTGGAGGAAAGGTGGGATAGAGGAGATCTGTTAGATGTTTAAATAGCTCCATGGTTTAAATGCACAGGAGGAGAGCCTCTTTCAGTTGAAAGAAAGCTCTTCAATGAGGGGGTATAGGATGAAGGTGAAAGGGGATAGGCTCAGGAGTAATATGCAGAAATATTTGTTTATGGGAAGAGTGGTAGATGCATGGAATGGTCTCCCATTGGAAGTAGAAGAGATGAGGACAGTATCTGAATTCAAGAAAGCATGTGAAAGCTGTGTGTTTTGTCTTATCTCCAGGAATAAGCAGGAATGAGTCTTCACATATGGGTACATCGGTACCGACGGAGCCTGCACGGGAACGCTCCCCAGCATCCAAAAAGAAAGCCTTTGGGAGCATCCCACACGCATGCACGCTGCCTTCCCGCCCATTCACTTCCCTCTCATCAGTTTTCCGCGGAGCCGGCAGGACGTATTCCTGTCACCGCAGAAAATTCTTCTTTTTATTCTTAGTTTTTTGTGGTCGTACGCCACCGGTATCGCCGGTGCTTTTCCTTCTTTTTACTAAAAAATTTCTTCTTTTCTTTAGGAATTTTTCCTGTTTTGTGCCTGATGGTTTCTAGGCCACTAGGCTTCTATCCTTCCATTATGGAAAAGCCAGACACTAGCCTTAAATGCTCAAAGTGTGGCGGTACAAATATATCTTGAGACACTCATACTTGGTGTCTAAAATGTTTAGGTCCTGACCATTGCCCACTGGAGTGTCTCTCCTGCTGGAGCTCAAACAGGAGAGAAGTCTTCAGGATTGAGCACAACTCGATACCCGGTCCACATCGCACTCGATGTCACCAGCTAGAATATCTTCTTTTTCACAGGATCAGGTAACCAAACAAAAGTCTGTAAAGACTAGCCAGTCCTCGAGTGGTAGATCTCCTTCTCAGCATGCCTCTAGGCTTGCCCTCGAGGAAATCTTGGCAATAAAGCCCCGGTGGGAGTCTTCGGGCTCCAAAGCATTAACACGGCTTCAGGTTGTTCCCGGGGTTCCTACCTCGGTGAACATACCTGGGCCATGCTCGGTGGTTGTGGCCGCTTTGAGCGGTACCGACACCCCGGCATCGGCTATGGTGATGGATGAAACACTCCTCACCGATGAACGTAGTCTAGCACTCTCGGTTACTTCGGTACTGTTAGAGTTGCTGTAGACCGTTCCTCCAGTATCAGTATCGGCTTCAGTACCGGTATCGACATCGATGTCGGTACCATCCATGCTTGCTTCGACAGACTCGCTTCCTTCGATGTCGAGCCTGGAATCAGTCTCTAGCATGGAGGATTCGGTACCGACTCGTCTCGGTACCAACCTCGGGCGTTATCGAAGACATCGCTTTAAAGAAAATCCGATGCTTCATCCTTTGAAGTCTTCCAATCCCGATGACTGGGATGAATCCATCGGTACCAAGGCTGAATTTTCAACAAGTCTAGCCTTTACCCCTCATTTTAGAGGGTCCCCCTCAGGGGAGATTTCTTTTCAAGCTTTTCTGCTTGATATGGCAAAGTTACTTGCCATTTCTATACCTGGTAAAGAATCCCTACCAGGGGATTCAGAGACTCTGCAATTCCCCTGGATTCCAAAGGAGGTGATCATGCTTCCTTTGCATCAGATCTTACAGGATCTACTATTAAGAATGTGGGAAACTCCTTTAACGGTATCCCCACATTCTAAGACACTTGACACTATGTACAAGGTGTCACCTTCTCCAGGTTTTCAAAAGACTCAACTTCCTCATTATTCTATTGTTGTAGAATCAGCAATGAGGGCATATTAAGAGTGCAAAGAAAGCACTCTTCTTATCCTCCAGGTCGTGAGTCTAGGACTTTAGATGCCTTTGGACGTCGATGCTTCCAGACATCCATGCTTTCAGCAATAATTATCTCATATATTTTCTATATGGGATTATCTCTTGAAGAGGTCACAAAGAACTTAAAACTTTTGAGCCCTTTTCTTCAAGAACATAAAAGAACAGACTTTCTCATATTAGTCAGTCATGCTCAAAATGTCTCCAAATTCCTTAATCGTGCTTCTCTGGACTGTTTTGAGTCTATTAGCAGAACCTCAGCTATAGCCATAGGAGCACGACGCATAGCCTGGCTCCAAGCTTCAGACTTGGACAAATGGGTACAAGAAAGGCTGGGAAATACTCCTTGTACTGGTGAAAATCTCTTTAACAAGGATGCTTTATTCCAAGCTAATCAGTTAAACACTGATATTGTTGCTTTCCGAGGATTGTCAAAACTTTCCTCTATCCCAGCTAGTAAAAAATCTCCTAATAAACTTTATCCCCCTAAGGGGACAAAGTTTTATTCATCTTCTACCCATCATGCAGATGTTTCCAAAGAAGGCCAACATCATACCAGGCTAAGAAAACCAAAGCCTCAATAGGCTCAGCAAACCCAGCAGTTGCAGAGTTTCTGATATTTTATCACTTTTTCCTGTTGAGTTTCAGAACCGCTACCTACTTCTTAACAGAAGCATTTACAGTTCTTCTCATCCTTACTGAGAGGTCAGTGATACTCTGCCTCAATCCTCGACTTTAGGCATGAATCTCTTACCAAGAGAAATCCATTCTTTTAGCTCTTACAGCTATCAAGGATAATCATGTCCTACAGGTAACAGGCTTCTCCTCTCCTTTTAAAGTAAAAAGAGGCGTAACAACTAATTACAAGGTAGGCTATGCCCTTCACCTTGACAGTTTTCCTGTACGAGGATATCTCATACCTTTGACTGCAGGGGAGCTTTACCTTTTTTCAGAGACTTACCAAATTGTAAGTCTTTACAACTCTGTATTACTTTCTATCCCTCTTAGTCGAAATCTTCACTCTAAGAGTGATACTATTTGACCGGAGGGCTTACCTTTTAAGCCGTAGGATTGTCTTCAATACCTACTCCTGTAAGTAATTTCCATACAGAGTTTCTCCCCTTTGCAATCTTTTCAAATATTTCTTTTAAGACAGCTTATCAGACCATAATTGAGTTTTATCACTTCTAATTATGTCTGTCGGTCCTTTTCCAATCTATATGACCTAACCTCTTCTGCTGCCTTAATAACAGATAATTCCAAGAGAGGTTCCAAAACCTACTTGGACAATTTATAGGTGCAGGCAACGAGCCTGTCTACTCAGCCATCTTCAATTCTTTTGGCTCCAATAAGAATAGATTAGGTTGCACACTGGCAACTAAACATCCAGATCTCACCTAAGCAACCTACAACATGCTCTCTGCAATTCTACAAAAAGCTCTGCAACTATGGGCCTTTGCCAGAGAGCGTCAGCCATTCCTGGTGGGTAACGTTCAGATGGTTAAAAGGCTTTGCCCAGTCATGCTCCCACATGACTGGTTTTTTCCTACTCTTACCATCTTCCTTAAAATTTCCCTTTAGGGAAAATGAACCAGGGCTTAGATCACGTGAAAGCATAAAGAATTGCTTAATTCCCTGAGTTGTTCCACATCTCCAGTGGAACTCTTCCAACAGCGATGCATTTCTTTTCACTGCAGTCCATCCTTGTCTAGTGCATTCCTTCTAATTCCCAATACTTCATTGGAGCTTATGCTAAACAAAGAACGCATTATACTCATATTGCCCTCATAAACGGGCAAATATGGTATTCCCTTATATTACGTCTTTTTCTCCACACTGAAGTTATAGAAGGATCCAGACTTGTTGTCTTAAGACTAAGGATTTTCTCTGCACCCCTTCACGTAGATCTCCATTTCTGGTTTCAAAGTCTAGAATTTTTAAAGAAATCTAGACCTATCCTTCTGACTAGGTACATTCCACTGGTTTCCATGTAACCTTCATGGTTCCATGTGTAATCACTAAGGGATGCTCTATCCATATTCTCAAGCAGGTCTTACCCCTTCTTGTTGTTAAGTGAGTCTCTCTCTCTCTCTCTCTCTCTCTCTCTCTCGATAGATAGATAGATAGATGTTTATTTAAATTTACATATCTCACTTTGAAAGATTTGTTACTGTCCATGTTAATGCTGTTACAGCATACCATAGAGTTAAATGGACAACCAAGTTTCTATGCTAGTTAGAAACTACCTTCTTTTACCGTAACCTCTCCGGTTACTTTACCTCTGAAGCTCTAAGTGACGTCACTTAGGGAAGACATTACTGATCTTCAAGAAATTGGAGGCTACATCGCCTACTACAAATGTTTCTTTCTTTTGGATAGAGGGGGGCTTAAAGACCCATCCTCTTTCTGCAAACAAGTCAGATTTATCTCCTCTCTTTCCTAGAGCCTTATTCTGCTCCAAGGACAAAGAGCTTCAAACTTTGGCCTACAGAAGCTTTAGCTTCTCATCCAAAGTCCAACCTTATTAAACTCCCCCAGTTTTTTCTTCTGGGATTAGTTCTATCCATTAAGGCTTCTGACCTCTGCCTGTATTGCAAAAATTATTTCCTCTACTTCACAATGAGGTATTTTCTTTGAGGATAATGTACTGGATCTTAACACCAGACCCATATTAGCCTCAACAAATACATTTGCAATACTTTTGACTAAGGTCCACATTAGAAAACTGGAATTCAATTTTTTACTAACATTTATGATCTACACAAGGACTCCCCTCTAGATGCCTTGTTTAGTCAAGCTGTTCCACAGCACACCCTTTTTAATTCAACTCCTACCCTCCATCCCTTGGATGCCTGAGGTTCTGGGAAATAGCATGGCCCATCTATTAGATTTGCAACATGCTGGGACCTCCGCCAGGCATCCCTAGCTTGGGAGTCCCGATATGTGAAGACTCATTCCTGCTTGTTCCTGGAGATAGCACAGTTACTTACCTGTAACAGGTGATCTCTGGGAACAGCAGGAATAAGTCTTCACAACCCACCCACCTCCCCTAGGAGTTGTTTCTCTCTCTCTCTCTAATTTGTCTACTTCCCTCCTTCGGTCTCAGCTACAAACCCAACTGATGAGAGGGAAGCGAATGGGTGGGAAGGCAGCACGCATGCGTGTGGGATGCTCCCAAAGGCTTTCTTTTTGGTCGCTGGGGAGCGTTCCCGCGCAGGCTCCATCGGTACCGACGTACCCATATGTGAAGACTTATTCCTGCTGTTCCCAGAGGTCACCTGTTACAGGTAAGTAACTGTGCTTTATTTGTGCAGCCCCTTTGTAGAACCATATAGATTTTCCAAAGAAGTTGCTGCACAAATAAAGGCAAAAAAACACAGCGTTCACAAAATTCAGAAGATCTCAAAAAGAGGAACCCAGAAAAGAATATAGAATAAAGCTAAGAGATGGAGACATAAGGATAACAAAAGCAAAGGCGGAAGAAAAGATGGCTAAAGATGTGAAGTGTGGAAACACAACATTTTTCAAGTATATTGGGGAGAAGAGAAAGATCAGAGTTGGAATTTCCAGACTCAAAAGTGTCAAGGACGAATTTGCAGAAAGAGAAGGACTACATATGAGTGACAAAATACAAATAGGAATGGAGTAGATACCACACCATTCACAGAAGATGATGTGGTTGAACAGCTTGCACAACTGAAAGTGGACAAGACCATGGGACTGGATATGATATATCCCCAGGATATTGAAAGAAGGTTCTGGCAGGACCTTTAAAGGATGTTTTTATATATCTTTGGAAACAGGAGAGGTTCCGTGGGAATGGACAAGGGCTGATGTGGTACCTCTTCACAAAAGTGATAATAGAGAAGAGGTGACAGACTATAGGCCGGTAAGCCTTGCCTCTGTGGTGGGAAAAGTAATGGAGGTGCTCTTGAAAGAAAGAAAGATTATTGGACTTTCTGGAAACTAATGGATTGTGTGATCCAAGGCAACATGAGTTTTCCAAACAAATTTGATTGAGTTCTTTGACTGGGTGGCCAGAGAACTAGATCAGGGCTATGCAATGGATGTAATGTACCTAGATTTCAGCAAAGCCTTTGATACTGTTGCTTATGGAAGGCTTCTCAATAAACGGAGTAGCCCTATGGATAGGTCCTAAGGTGGTGAACTGGATCAGAAATTGGTTGACTGACATACAACTGAAGAATAGTGGTAAATGGAACTTGCTTAGAAGAAAAGAAGGTGCATAGTGTCAGGGATTGGTCCTGGGACCGATACTGTTCAGTGTATTTGTGAGTGACATTGTGGAAGGACTGAAGGGAAAAGTCTGCCTTTTTGCAGATGAGACAAAAATTTGCAACAGAGTGGAAGGGAGTGGACAACATAACGAATGATTTAAAAACACTGGAAGAATGGTCTAAGTTACGATTTAATGCAAAGAAATGCAGAGTCATGCACTTGGGAAGCAGAAATCCAAAGGAAATGTATACAATGGGAGGGGAGAGAGGTTGGTGTGCATGGACCAGGAAAGGGATCTCTGAGTGCTAGTGTCTTAGGATCTCATAGTGGCAGAACAACGACAGGGCGGTAGCCAAAGTCAGAAGGATGCTGGGCTGCATACAGAGAGGAATAACCAGCAGAAAGGAAGCAGTATTCTCCAGGACCAAGCAGGAAGTCAGTCCTCACTTATGGGTGACGTCGGCGCCGACGGAGCCCTCGCGGAGCAATTTTCCCCAGCTTCCAAAGAAAGCCTTTGAGAATTGCAGCGCGCATGCGCGGTCCTCTTCCCGCCCAAGGGTGCCATCTTAGCCAGTCTTCTTTTTTCCGCGGAGCCCTACAGACGTACCCGTCGTGTCCCCGCGAAAAAGTTGATATTTCTTCATAATTTACTCTTTTTTCCTTCGGTTCGACGCCGGTCTTTTTCCCGCCCGGACTCGCGACGCCGGTCACGAGTCCTCTTCTTCCTTTTCGGTTTTTCTGACTTAGTCAGTTTCGTTTTCGGTTTTTCCCTGGCAGCCCGGTCCTTTGACCTCGCCGGGGCCCTTTTTCCCCCGATGGCTGCCAGTGGTTTCAAGCGGTGTGGTCAGTGTGACCGAAATATGTCACTAACTGACACACACGACCATTGCCTCCGCTGCCTGGGCCCGGATCATGAAGAAATGATCTGTGGGCCCTGCGGCAAACTGTCCTCCAAAGCGTTGAGAAGTCGGCGGCATCAGCGGGATAGGATCTTCGCTGACCCCAGCCATACCCGGACCTCGTCGGAGGCCTCTGCGTCCAGGGGTTCCAGCTCGGACCGTCTCCGGAGTTCCTCCGACATGGGTTCTCCCTCCGGGGACCATCGACGTAAGGTGAAACCCGCGAGGGCGGCGTCGGTGGACGCTCCTGGCTCCGCGAGGGCCAGGTCGCATAGCCCCGATAGCCGTCCCGGGTCCTTGGAGAAGGAGCACCTCACGAAGCGACCTCGCCTGGAGTCGGAGCTGCCTGCTCGGGTAAGTCCTGTGGTCCTCCTGGACTCGCCTCCGCGACAGCCGACGTCGGGCCCGACGCCGTCGGGGCCCGAGTCGGGGGCTGCTGGGTCACCTGAGCTCGGACTCAGGTTGACGGCCTTGGAGAGCAGACTGTCTGCCTTCATGGACCAGCAGCGGGCACTGCTCGCTGGCTTCGCTGGCGCCGCTGCCCCGACCGCCGGGACGTCGACGTCTAAGTCGACCCCGGAGACCGAGCCGATCCTCGAGTCGATGCGAACTCGAGTCGATCCTCGGTGGAGGTCACCCTCGGCCTCCCGTTCGGGACCGAGGTCGCCGACGCCGACTCCCTCGGCGTCGGGGCGGCAGGCGCCGCGCCCTGCCCGGGCAGACCCCACCGAGTCCTCGTCGGAGTCGGTCTGGGAGTCTGAAGAGGAAGAGTCGCCTGATTCTTTTCGGACTCGGTGTGTCCCCTCGGACTCACCTGAGTCCGAACCTCGGAAGCAGTCCCCCCCGGAGGATGCCCGGTTCTCGGACTTCGTCAGGGATATGGCCAAGGCTTTGGCCTTCCCTGCGGACCCCGAGGAGGAGCCTCGAGCCGAAGAGCTCGACGCCCTCCAGTATGACTCTCCCGCCAGGGAACACTTTACTGTACCGGTTCCTCCCATGCTGGAACGACTACTCTTCCGCATGTGGGAGAGTCCGGCCACCTCGCCGGTCCTGAGCAAGCGGGTCGATTCTATCTATCGAGTCTGCAAGAGCCCTGGCTTCCAAAAAGCACAGCTACCACACCATTCCATGGTAGTGGAATCGGCCATGCATCGTCTTAAGAGCCAGAAGATGCACTCCTCGGTGCCTCCTGGCAGGGAGGCCCGTAACCTGGATGGCCTTGGTAAGAAGTGTTTCCAGGGCTCTATGCTTGCGTGTCGTGTCCAGACCTACCAGCTATACATGGGCATGTATCTCCGAGACCTGGCTAAAGAGCTAGCCGGATTCTCCGCTGGTTTGTCCGAGGAACCCTTGCGGAGGTTCCTGGCCTTGTCCACTGGCATTCGGGAATGCTCAAAATTCATATCCCGAGCAGCCTATGATGGCTTTGAAGCATCGGCTCGAGTGGCCGCAGCCGGCATCGGTGCCCGCCGACAGGCTTGGCTTCAGTCGTCTGACCTTGAGCCCTGGGTGCAGGACAAGTTGGTCGATGTCCCCTGCCGAGGCGATAACCTCTTTGGCAAGCCCATGGCTGACAAGGCTGCACAGATCGAGACGGAGACTCTCACCAGGACTAGGCTTTCTAGGAAGACCTCCGCCCCTTCCCAGAAAAAGAAGGGCTCGGGAAAGAAGTCCTTTTACCCGAGAAAGGCGGCTGCCTACAAACAATACCCCCAATATCAGGCCCCTGCAGCTCCCCAACAGGGCCAGCAGGCCAAGGGACGGGGTAACGGGTCCCGCAGGCAGCAAGCCCCCAAGCCTGCACCACCAGCCCCTGCTCAGCAGGGTGGGGGCTTTTGACTCCTTAAGCATAGCCTCTCCCCCTCCGCTGGTTCCTCCCAACACCGGAGGCCGGCTGGTTCACTTCGCCCACAGGTGGTCCAGCATCACCTCAGATGCCTGGGTGCTTCAAGTCGTGAGAGAAGGATATCTTCTCCACTTCCACCAGATCCCTCCCTCCTATTTTCCGGGAGAACCTCTACGACCCCCTCTGCACAGGGAATTACTCCTTCAGGAGTTAGCAGGTCTTCTGCAGGAGCAGGCGGTGGAACTGGTGCCCCACCACCTGAGAGGTCAAGGCTTTTATTCCAGGTACTTTCTAGTACCAAAGCGGACAGGCGGCCTCAGACCCATCCTGGACTTGCGCAACCTCAACAAGTTCCTCGTGCGGGAGAAGTTCAAGATGCTTACCCTTGGAATCCTTCTGCCCTACCTCCAGCAGGGAGATTGGCTATGCTCCTTGGATCTAAAGGATGCCTACACGCACATCCTCATCCACCCAAGCCACCGCCAATACCTAAGGTTTGTGGTGGCAGGAAATCATTACCAGTACAGAGTACTACCCTTTGGCCTGTCCTCCGCACCGCGAGTCTTCACAAAATGTCTCGCGGTGGTGGCGGCCCATCTCCGGCTTCACGGCCTCTATGTCTTTCCGTACCTCGACGACTGGCTCATCAGAGCAGCGTCCGCTCCGGAGGTCACCAACGCCACACGCCGCACGGTGACTCTTCTGCAGTACTTGGGCTTTGTTATAAACTTCGCAAAGTCCACTTTGCTCCCCTCACAGGATCTCGAGTTCATCGGCGCAAGGCTGCACACTCCTCAGGCACGAGCGTTCCTACCGCTCGACAGGGCTCAACGGCTCATGGACCTAGCCGACCGTTTTCGCAGCCAGCCCCTGGTCTCCGCCAGGCGCTTCCTGAGACTACTCGGCCATATGGCTTCCACCGTCCATGTGACCCCCAATGCCCGCCTGAATATGCGGCCTGCTCAATGGTGTCTCCGCAAGCAGTGGCAACAGGCCACAGGCGGCCTAGCAGACCTAGTGCGCGTCTCCGAGCCGCTGGCCTCGTCTCTTCAGTGGTGGCTTCATCGGCCGAACCTGGTGCTCGGCATGCCTTTTCAGCCACCTCAGCCGGCCCGGGTGCTGACGACAGATGCATCCCTCCTGGGCTGGGGAGCACATTGCCAAGGGGCACGTACTCAGGGCCTTTGGACCACGTGGGAGTCTGCTCAGCAGATCAACTTCCTGGAGCTCAGATCGATCCGCTTGGCTCCCAAGGCCTTCTCCCACCTGACCTCTCGCCAGTCCGTCCTTGTCCAGACGGACAATCAAGTTGCCATGTTCTACGTGAACAAGCAGGGGGGCACGGGCTCCTTCCTTCTCTGTCGGGAAGCACAGAAGCTCTGCTCTTGGGCCGTCAGTCACGGCGTTCTTCTCAAGGCAGTTTATCTCCCAGGCCAAGAAAATTGCCTGGCGGACAAACTCAGCAGGATCCTCCAGCCGCACGAGTGGCGCCTGGATCCCTTGGTGGTTCAGAAGCTCTTTCTAAAGTGGGGCCTCCCCACGATGGATCTCTTTGCCAGTCCTCACAACCGGCAACTTCCTCGCTTCTGCTCTCGTCAGCCACACCCCCTTCGGGTTGCGGCGGACGCTTTTCTACTCTCATGGTCGGGGAGCCTTCTGTACGCTTTCCCTCCCATCCCGCTAGTCTCTCGGACTCTTTTCAAGGTTCTCCGAGACAAAGCCTTCATGATCCTGGTGGCCCCTCGCTGGCCCAGACAGCCGTGGTTTCCACTCCTGCTGCAATTAGCGGTAGAGGATCCATTCCCTCTGGGGTTACAACCGGATCTCCTCACTCAGGATCAGGGGTCTCTGCTACACCCCAACCTCAGGTCTCTCAACCTAATGGCCTGGCTGCTGAGAGGGTAGTCCTTGCTCCCCTTCTCCTGCCGGCAGAGGTGGAGGAGGTCGTCTTAGCTTCGCGACGACCTTCTACCCGCAAATGCTACGCCCTTAAATGGCGTCGTTTTTCCATTTGGTGTACCCAACAGTCTCAGGATCCCTTCTCCTGCCCGGTGTCGGTGATCTTGCAGTACTTGCTATACCTCTCTAATCTGGGACTTAAGTCCAACTCCGTCAAAGTTCACCTCAGTGCTCTTTCAGCACATCATGTGCCGGTGGACGGCAGACCTCTCTCCAACGACCCTCTCGTAGCGAGGTTTCTCCGAGGTCTCCTTCTACTTAAACCACCTCTGCGCCCGCCAGCGCCTGACTGGGACCTGAATGTGGTTTTACAGCGGATCACCTGTCCACCTTTTGAACCTATGGCTACCTGTTCTCTCCGTTTTCTTTCTTGGAAAACATTGTTCTTGATAGCCCTCACTTCCGCTAGACGCGTAAGTGAATTGCAGGCCCTCGTGTCTGATCCCCCTTACACTCGGTTCTACAAAAATAGGGTAGTCCTACGGATTCACCCAAAATTTCTTCCAAAAGTGGTCTCCCCTTTTCACATCAATCAGGAGGTGGTACTTCCAACCTTCTTTCCCAGACCACACTCCAGCCGAGCTGAAACGGTCCTCCATACCCTGGACTGTAGAAGGGCATTGAACTTCTATCTTGACCGTACGCGGGAGCACCGTAAAGCTGCTCAGCTTTTTGTGTCTTTTGACCCCAATAAATTGGGGCTCCCGGTCTCCAAGCGTACTCTGTCCATCTGGGTTGCGGACTGTATCTCTTGGGCTTATGGGGCAGCCGGACTCTCCTTGGAAGGTCGAGTCACGGCTCATTGCGTTCGGGCAAAAGCTACGTCAGTGGCTTACCTCCGCTCTGTTCCGCTGGCAGACATCTGCCGGGCCGCTACTTGGTCTTCGAGCCAGACTTTTGCGGTCCATTACTGTCTCGAGAGGGAGTCCCGCAGGGACAGTGCTTTCGGACAGGCAGTCCTCCGTAATCTCTTTGAGGTCTGAGCAACTCCTACCCTCCATCCCGGATGTGGGCTACCGGTGGGTAATAATTCAGCGAAGATTCTTTCCTTCTGTGCTGCTGAGCTAGAGGGAGCTCATTTTTGTGCTTAGGGTCTCCGGTAGCCTTAAGCTTGGGAGTCCCATAAGTGAGGACTGACTTCCTGCTTGGTCCTGGAGAAAGCGTAGTTACTCACCTGTAACAGGTGTTCTCCAGGAGCAGCAGGAATCAGTCCTCACAACCCTCCCTCCTCCCCTTGGAGTTGCAATCATCTGCTTTAGTTTTTTTGCTAATTTTTATGCTGTCTTTTTTAGCTATGTCATCTGACTGGCTAAGATGGCACCCTTGGGCGGGAAGAGGACCGCGCATGCGCGCTGCAATTCCCAAAGGCTTTCTTTGAAAGCTGGGGAAAATTGCTCCGCGAGGGCTCCGTCGGCGCCGACGTCACCCATAAGTGAGGACTGATTCCTGCTGCTCCTGGAGAACACCTGTTACAGGTGAGTAACTACGCTTTGTCTCCTGTATGTTGGTGAGGACTCACTTGGAATATTGTGTTCGGGTTTAGAGACCATATCTCACAAAGGACATAAGACTTAAAACTTTTCAGAGGGGCGACCAAAATGATTTGGATCCTGCGCTATAAGATGTATGAGAAGAGACTTGACGACCTAAATATGTATTAGGGTGTGTCAATTTTAGGGGTAGATTTTTTTTTTCCAAACTTTACAAACTACTGATTACCAAATTATGCAGTTTTGCACGCAGTATCTAAAGCCATCTTCAGAAACTGCTTAAAGTCTTAGTGAGTCTTACCTACATCAAATCACAGTTGAAATATGTGAACATTAAGTAATATTTATTTGAATGTACAAATAGTCTGAACAATTGTCTTTAAAATGTCATTTATGCAGTTAATTTAATGTTTAACAAAATCCAGCAAAGAAGCCAGATCTCACATCTTGACCTTCCCCAGGAAGTAAAGGACATCCTCCTGGCTAACAGAAAACCATCCACCAGACGAGCATACATTTAAATGGCACAGATTTGGATCATGGTGCTTGCAGAATTTTAACCTGAATCCTTTTGATGCACCAGTGTCTACACTTCTGCAGTACATACTGCACTTGTCCTCTTCAAGACTGAAAACCAACTCTGTACGTGTTCACTTCAGTGCAATCACAGCTTTTTACAAACCAGTCGATGGTCAACCCATCTCCATGCACCCTCTAGTGGCACATTTTATGAGAGGTCTTCTACTCTCGTAGCCACCTGTTCGACCTCCACCTGTCACATGGGATCTTAACGTGATCTTAGTTCAGCTTCTCACACCTCCATTTGAGCCCCTAGCGACCACTCTCCTATGGTACTTGTCTTGGAAAGTCATATTCCTCATTGCCCTGACCTCAGCCAGACACATCAATGAACTGCAGGCCTTGGTGGCTCATCCACCATATACCAGGTTCCATCATGACAAGGTCATCCTGAGGAGACACCCCCACTTCCTACCAAAAGTGGTATTGCCTTTCCACATCAGCTATCCTTCCAGTCTTCTTTCCAAGACCTCATTTTTCTCGTGCAGAAGCAACTCTGCACACCCTGGATTATAAACTGGCCCTAGACCTCTATCTCTAAAGGACCCAGGATCTCCAAAAATCCTCACAATTGTTTGTTTCCTTTGATCCTACTCACTTGGGGCTTCCTGTAACAAAATTAACGCTCTCCAGATGGATAGCAGACTATATTTCATTTGCTTATGATCGAGCAAGCCTAATCCTCATCGGGCGCGTCACTGCTCACAATGTTCAAGCCATGGCAACCTCTGTAGCCAACCTATGCTCAGTTGCCATTGATAAAATCTGTTGGGCAGCAACCTGGTTCTCCATACACATGTTGCTGCCCACTATTGCTTGGACAAGGATTCCTGCTGGGGTGCTGCCTTTAGCCAGGAGGTCTTCCAACATCTCTTTGGAACATAGTTACAACTCTTCCCCCCCATCCACACTCTTTTTACCAGATCTCTACGGTGTGGATGTCTGTCAAACTGAACCCTTTCCGACTACTGACCTGGTTTCTAAGTCTCCTGAGATCTGTGAACTAGGGAGTCCCATATGTTAAGACTATATTCCTGCTTGTTCCTGGAGATAGCGTAGTTACTCACCTATAACAGGTGATCTCCAGGAACAGCAGGAATTTAGTCTTCACAACCCACCCTCCTCGCCATGGAGTTGTAGGGTTGTTTTTACTCTTTCTTCTCAGCTACAAACCCAACTGAAGAGAAGGAGTTGGAAGGCAGTCACGCAGGTGCAGTGGAGTGCTCCCAAAGGCTTTCCTTTAGGACGCTGGAGAGCATTCCCATGTGGTCTGTTGGTGCCAACGTCACCATATGTGAAGACTAAATTCCTGCTGTTCCTGGAGATCACTTGTTACAGGTGAGTAACTACGCTTTACTATACTACTTTGGCGAACCCCTATTCAAGAGCCTTATAGTGACAACTGGACACAAAGCACAAGCCCAATAGTAACAGTATCAAAGGGGGACAGTGTTTTGGGGTTTCAATCAATTGGGGTAAAGCCAAGGCCTGCCTTTAACTATGACAAATACTGGCAGATTCCATTTGGGGAAGACTGGAATGGTTCCTAATGTTTTGGAAATGCATTACCAGAGATAGACGTCAGTGGTTAAAAGTTGAGACTTGATCCTCTGCCACCCATGTGATGAAGCCAGTCGGGAGTTCTCTTCCAAGTACTTCCTTGTTCCCAAGAAGTCTGGTGGCCTCTATTCAATGCTAGATCTAGTCAGTGGTAGATAGTGGAGGAAATAGTCAAGATAAATTCTAATTTTTCTAACATCTCTTGATTTAAATTACACTTGCACTTATACTTGTTCACCCCTAGCACAGAAAACATTTTGTTTCCAGCTCATCGGAAAGCTCTGTTTAATATAGAGTCCTTTTGGCCTCTTAATGGCCCCTTGACTCTTCACTAATTGCATAGTGCTTATGGCAGTCTATCTGCTCCACAGAGGGTCAGTGTTTTTTCCTTTTACATAGACAATTATATGAAAATCTACACCAGGGTAGACATCCAGGAGGATGTGGAAAATGATACATGAATTAATAAAGATTGTTTGCCGCCACTTTAAATTAGGGCTGTCCAACACAGGGCAAATTATCACGTGAAACAGGCACACAGTACAAAACGTGATAGGGTGGAAAAACAATTTATTGGAATCTCAGACCTAGCAACCCGACACAGGCTGTGTTTCGGAGACCTTCATCAGGGGTTGTCTAAATAGGTACTACAAACATAAAGACAAACAATATTAAAAAACAATTTAAAAGTGAAAGAACAAATAGGCATGGACATACATTTAGCTCTAACCATAAAAATAAAAATAATAATTATTACAATAATAGTAGTAATAATAATATAATAATTAGTAATAGATATCTCATAATAAATAAAAAATAATTAAAATAATAGTAACAATAATAATATAATAATGATAATAAAACTCTAGTGCTCGAAATGCGATACCCAAATTAAAATTAAACTATAAGAATTAATATAATAAAATAGACCTCAAATAAGATCTATAGAAACACAATCAAATACCATCCTTATAGGAGGTGACAAGCATATAAATGTAATGTTAATACCTTCTTTGTAGAGACGATGATATGCAAACCTCACAAAGAGGCACACAAACTTATTTGTAGAGGTGATGACTTAAACACTTGCATTGAGATAAAAAACGAAAATGAAGAAGACACAGGGTAAAGCATATGTATACCATTGGAGATAGTTTAATCAAAACCTAAATCAAAATTGAAATTAGGAGACTAGAATATGACTGAAACGCAGTAGGCATGGATGGGGGAGGAGGGCATGGCCAAGAAGGACACAGATAATGATTGCTCATCTACTATGGCTAAAAATGAAATAATATAGCCTATTTAACTTTTGTCAAAAAATAGCAGTCAAAAACAAAATTATAATATGGAAATAGCAGGAAAATTTTTAGATAGGGCCAAAGTTACATCGTAGGGCCAACTGAACCAAAATCATTCACATTAAATCCAGAAAGTGTACGGGGAGAAAGTAAATAAAACATCAAATGGCTAAGGGATTCTTAAAAAACATGGAGAAGCAAACATCAAACATCAATAAAACCTCAAATTGCTGGGGGATTCTTAAAAATGGGAAAGCAGAGAGATTCTCTAGAGATTAGTTCAAAATGAAAGGGTGCTCCACTGTTGTATCTTGCTCAAACTTGATTGTTGTCATTTCTGTGTACAATGCTGTACTTTTATATTATTATAATATTTATCGTTTTTAAGTATTTATCTCATCCTCCCTTTTTTTATCATAGTATTTTAGTTTGGTTTTTTATTTGCCTATTTATTTGTTTAAATTATTGATCTATTTATGTTATTATTACATATTATTAATCAGCTCTTGTGTAGTTTTACTTGGTTCAATTTGGCTCTACACTATTTATGGTTCGATAAGTATTCCATTAGTTTTTTATCTTCTTTGGTTCTGTATTAGTTATATAAGCATATTATATTTCTCTCTAAATGTTTGGTCAGTGTTCCCTTTTCATAATTTCCTATATGGATTGAACTTCTTCCTTCCCTCAGCCCTGCTCTGTATTGTCTCTCTAATCTCAATGTACCTTGATTATTTGATGTTGTACGTTTTGCCGGTGTTTTCACAATTTTAATGTTTTTAAGTGTGTTCTTTTTGTTTTTTAACTTTTACAATATTATGTTTTTTAATTACTCATTTATTTGTATTTTTATAATTACCAGTGTCATTCCCCCTGAGGAAGGCGTTGCCGAAACGCGTTGGGGTCCCTTGTGCATAATAAAGACCCTCATTCTTCCCACGTCTCCTGCTCCTGTGTTTGCTTGCCCTACCCGCAGGAGGTTGCTCCTCCTTGTACTCTTGAGAAGCTCGCACCACAAGAGTCCCTGCTAGACTCGAACGATGAAGAATCAGATGATCCATGGAATAAATGGGAGGAAGTGGTTGAGCTCACAAAAAAGATGGTGAAAGAACAAATGCATTCGGCCTATCTTTTAGAATGTTGCAGATCTAAGATCATTCCAAGAGGACTACGAATGAACAAAGCACCAGGACTATACTACAGAAGAAGGCTGTTAAATGCTGGAATGCGATACTCAACAAATGTTCCCTGGACCTAATGATCCTTCTCATCACGACTGCAAACAAAAAATCAGAAATCCTCAAATCAGAAGTAGATGAGAAGTTGACTATACTTAAAGGATGTGACAAGCAATTTGACAAGATCCTCGCAGATCATCAGAGGAATATAGAACATTTTAAACAAGATATCAAGAATATCAAAATAGAAAAATTTAAAAGAGACGAAGAAGACTATAGAGTGGGCTATGTGTACCATTGGAGCAAAAAAATAGACAATGACAGACTTTGGTTCAAGAGGAGGACCACCATATTTGATCGAAAAGAAAGTATAACAGAGGAAGGTAACAATGAAGGTCCCTTAGAACAAAGGAAGAAACGCAGTAGGAGTGGGTCGGGAGAATTTGATAACTCTGCTTCACTCTTTTCCACAAAAGAGTCTAGTAGGTCCCAAAGAGTAAATAAAGATAGAGAGGAACATTGTTCAGATACCCCTAAAGAACCTTTTTTCAATATGGATGCTTTATGGAAGGGAGGGGGTCGAGAGAACTCACGCACGCGCCAAGGCAAAAAGAAAACAGACAGACATAGAACAAGATTATGGGGAGCAGTACGGCCAAGTTTCATATCGCAGAGGCCACGGCCAATTCTACAGGGGCCGAGGCCGAGGCAGAGGGAGAGGGAGGGGACATTGGAACACGGACCAATCAGAGGAAAGGAGATATTAATTAATCAGGAAGAGTCTAGTGTGATGAGTAATGTGGTCAATATTTCCCATTATACCCTCACCAAAGATGAAGAATCCATTCTTAGTAGAGGACTTACATTCGTTCCTAAAAATAAAGCCGATACCTTTGAAATAGAAGTAGATCTATATAAATTCTTTAGGAAACTAAAAATTAAACAATTTCTTTCTGAATGTCCACAAGGACCGTGTGACATCTCGGTCATTAGTAAAAAATCATCCTGGATGTCACCTCCAAGAGTTGATCCGATTTTAGAAACATTTGAAAAGATAGTTCTCAAACAAGTCTTAGAAATTACTAAAGAGGTTCCATCTTCCTATCAAAATATTTCCCAAGGAGAGAGATTGGCTATCTTATCCCTTCAGAAGAACAATCAGATTATTATAAAACCTGCGGACAAGGGTGGAGCTATTGTGGTTCTAGATAAGTATGATTATATAAATGAAGTTAATAGACAGTTGAACGATAAGACTTTTTATCAAAGATTAGATAAAGACCCGACTATAGATATTAAAAAAACAATAGACAACATCGTTCTCTCTGGGTTCGAAATAGGCTACATCACAAAGAAAAAAAGGGATTTTTTGATAGTGGGATCACCAGTGACTCCCACTATTTACATCTTACCTAAGATCCACAAATGCCTTGAAAAACCTCCTGGGCGACCCATTGTATCATCTATTGGCTCCACTCTTGAACCCCTTTCCAAATTTTTAGACATATTTCTACGTCCATTTATTTAAAAAATGTGGTCGTATGTACGCGACTCAGCACACATTATAGAGATTTTATCTACTTTTGATATTTGTACCACCGATATTATCTTAGTGACTCTAGATGTAGAGTCACTGTATACAAATATACCACAGAAAGAGGCTTTAGAAATAATCACGTACTATTTTTTGAAACGAACAGAACAACGTATCCCTACCACCTTTCTTCTCTCCTTAGCACACGTTGTACTTTTTGAAAATGTCTTCTGTTTTAGAGAATTATTTTATAAACAGATCAAAGGGGTGGCCATGGGGTCAGCTATGGCCCCTGATGTGGCCAATTTATACATGTACAACTTTGAAGAAAGTTTTTTAAAAGAACATCCATTTCAGGATAATGTGATTTTATGGATAAGATACATAGATGACGTTTTAATACTTTGGAAAGGTAACGAGGACCATCTAAGACAGTTCAACACATGGATTAATCAGTTAGACAATAACCTAAGATTCCAGTTGACTTACGACTTCTATAAAATCCCATACCTAGACCTCTTGATCCGCAAAGAAAATATTGGCTTTTCAACAACTTTATATAAAAAATCAACAGACAAGAATCATTTTCTGCATTATAATAGTTTCCACAATTTATCTCTGAAAAATAATCTTCCGGTGAGCCAATTTCTCAGGGCTAGAAGAGTATGCTCAGATTTACAGGATTTTGAAAAAGAGGCAGTCAATATGAAGAGTTCTTTGGAGAAAGGATATCCCATTAAATATGTTGACTCTGCATATAAAAGAGCTAGAAACACGTCGCGTGATCTACTCCTGATACCTAAAGATAAGAAACCCAACAAAGGGTTAGTTTGTCCTCTACTGTACTCTCAATTTTCCGCTAAGATAACCACCATCCTTAAAAAAGAATGGCATATTCTTCAGTCTCTGCCGGCCTTTCAAGACCAGAATCTTATCGTTGCACACAAACGGAATATGAATTTACGCAACCTATTGGTGCCCTCAGCGCTTACAGAGAAGAGACTTCTAACCCAATACAGAGGCCAATTTCAGTGCGGTAGATGTGCTGTCTGTTTGAACGTTTTACCTGTTAGGAATTCCTTTATCCATCCCATTACACATGAGAAGTTTCCGATTAAAGATTTTGCGAATTGCGAAACACAGAACGTTATCTATGTAATACAATGCCCCTGTAGAATGCTTTATGTAGGCAAGACTACCCGTAAGATCAAGACTAGGATCATGGAGCACAAAAGTTGCATCAAGAGGAATGTAGAAGATAAACCCCTAGTCTCCCATTGGCAGACATTACAGCATAAAGTGACCGATCTAAAGTTTTTCGTGATAAAACAAGTCGAAACCAATTGGCGAGGAGGAGATGTGAATAAGACCATTCTCCAGCTCGAACAGAGATATATTTTTCAATTAAATACTCTTGTTCCGAATGGTCTCAATTTAGATCAAGATTTCTGTCTTTTTATAAAGAGATAACCAACAGATACAATAACGAATTGATACTGTAATTTTTACTATTTTTATTTTTATTTTTATGTTCATTTTTATTTTTATTTTTTATGGATATTATTTATATTGTTTTAACTACTATCCATCAATTTTAATCAATTTCTATGTTTTTTAAAACATATTTTATTATTTTAATTTTTATTATACTTATATATTTGTATATGTATATTTTTTAATATATATTTTTTAATACATATTTTTAATACATATTTTCTTTATTTATATTTTTTATTTTTTATTAACTATTTTTTATTGGTTTACTATTAAATTCTCGAATTATAATTATTGTTTTAATATAATCTATATATGTTATTTTTAAACAATAAATTTTAACTTGTATTTTTATTTAAAAGTTCTGTATGGTTTACTATCATGTACTCTACATATTACACAACCATATTATTGTGTATTCATGATTGTAATATATTTTTTAAATCTATTTTTTAATTCTATTATATTTTTTTAAAAAAAAAAATTTTAAATTAATTTTTTATAAAATTTACAATACATCTTTAACTGTTGTACTTGGTGGTTAGTTTTTTAAGCGACACGAAAATTGAAAACATAATAATTAAAAGAAGGGTCCCACTTGCTACAATAAGCACCAACATGGATACATCTACTGATGACTTGATGCTTCGGTTTTTCTAGTTTTGGCAGGCTACAGAGAGAGTGTAAGGATTACTCTCTTCCTCTCATCTATTATCTTCTGACCAATTTTACTTTAGCGCTGCAGTTTTTAGGCCAGTGTAATGTTAGTTTGAATGATTGGTTCCTTGGATTTGTCTCGGGTTAGCCACGCCCCCTTCGTTTCCCGCCCTCGGGATCAACATAAGGCCTGCGCATGTGTCGGCGTTTTTTCAATAGTCAGTTGAGCTGAAAGTCTGAAGGACGATTTTCAGTCTCCTGCGTCCGTGAGATTGTTTCCTGTCAGCGATTCAGGACGGTAAGAGAGACAATCCACATTCCAAAAACTCCTGAATCAATATGAGTTTAAAGCGGCGATTTTACATAATATCGGTAAAATCGGCAAGCGATATTTGTTATGCTAGCGGTGTGCAAATAGTCCTATATTTCTAAGGATCCTCGATTTAATATGGACAATGAGTTAGAAAACAGTGTTCCACATAAACACCTGTTTTTATTGTCTTTTAGATTATCCAACATTGCTATTAGCCTATGAGAAGTTTGAGCAAGATACAACAGTGGAGCACCCTTTCATTTTGCACTAATCTCTAGAGAATCTCTCTGCTTTCCCATTTTTAAGAATCCCCCAGCAATTTGAGGTTTTATTGATGTTTGATGTTTGCTTCTCCATGTTTTTTAAGAATCCCTTAGCCATTTGATGTTTTATTTACTTTCTCCCCGTACACTTTCTGGATTTAATGTGAATGATTTTGGTTCAGTTGGCCCTACGATGTAACTTTGGCCCTATCTAAAAATTTTCCTGCTATTTCCATATTATAATTTTGTTTTTGACTGCTATTTTTTGACAAAAGTTAAATAGGCTATATTTCATTTTTAGCCATAGTAGATGAGCAATCATTATCTGTGTCCTCCTTGGCCATGCCCTCCTCCCCCATCCATGCCTACTGCGTTTCAGTCATATTCTAGTCTCCTAATTTCAATTTTGATTTAGGTTTTGATTAAACTATTTCCAATGGTATACATATGCTTTACCCTGTGTCTTCTTCATTTTAGTTTTTTATCTCAATGCAAGTGTTTGTCATCACCTCTACAAATAAGTTTGTGTGCCTCTTTGTGAGGTTTGCATATCATCGTCTCTACAAAGAAGGTATTAACATTACATTTATATGCTTGTCACCTCCTATAAGGATTGTATTTGATTGTGTTTCTATAGATCTTATTTGAGGTCTATTTTATTATATTAATTCTTATGGTTTAATTTTAATTTGGGTATCGCATTTCGAGCACTAGAGTTTTATTATCATTATTATTATATTATTATTGTTACTATTATTTTAATTTTTTATTTATTATGAGATATCTATTACTAATTATTATATTATTATTATTACTATTATTGTAATAATTATTATTTTTATTTTTATGGTTAGAGCTAAATGTATGTCCATGCCTATTTGTTCTTTCACTTTTAAATTGTTTTTTAATATTGTTTGTCTTTGTTTGTAGTACCTATTTAGACAACCCCTGATGAAGGTCTCCGAAACACGGCCTGTGTCGGGTTGCTAGGTCTGAGATTCCAATAAATTGTTTTTCCACCCTATCACGTTTTGTACTGTGTGCCACTTTAAATTAGACCAGGATATTCAATGCTATGTGGTGTGCCCAGTTAGCATTTTAGCTAACTGAGCAGTGGTGGTTTTCAACTGCTGCCTAGTTAATTAAACTAGCTATAGTTAGGACAGCCTTCATTTCTCCAGGAACAAGCAGGAAGTCAGTCCTCACATATGGGTGATGGCACCGACGGAGCCTACACAGAGCAGTTTCCCTGCTTTCAAAGAAAGCCTTTGGGAATGCTACCACGCTTGCATGGTCCCCTTCCCGCCCAAGGGTGCCATCTTACTCAGTCTCCCTTTTTCTGCGGAGCCCTTCAGACTGTGTCTCGTCCCTGGAAAAAGTTTTTCAATTCTACCTGTTTTTGCCTTTCTGGCCTTCACCGGTCCTCTTCCCGCTATCCCGAGCTCCACTGCTTAGGCTCTCGGTCTTGGAATCCCTTTTTCTCCTTCTTCTTTTTTTCTCCCCGTGCCCTTTTTAAACCGCTGGTCGCGTCAAGGATCTTTGACCTCGTAGGGGTCCTTTTTGCCCAAATGGCCTCAGTTTTCAAAAAATGTGATAGTTGTTCTAAGAACATGTTGTTCACAGACACTCATAACTGTTGTCTCAGGTGCCTGGGAGCTGACCATGACCCGGAGCTATGCTCTCTCTGCATGAAGATGTCCTCCAAGGCCATCCAGAGTCGTAAGCAGAAGCCTGGTGATCTCTTCTGCAAGGAAGCCCCAGTATCCCTGTAGTCTCCCACTTCATGGTCCCGCAGCCCCTGGAGTTCCCTAAGACTCCTCCCTGGGCCTGGCGGCACTCTGACCAGGGGTCGCCTGAACTCGAGTGGAAGAAAAAGAAGCTGTGAGGATGCTGTTGGGGGCACCAGACAAGCGTGAGAGGTCACTCACATGGTTTCTCAGCCCTCCTCGGCAGACCCAAGAGTCGGAAAGGTGGAGTGGCCCAGAAAGGTATCTCGAACCGATATGGAGGCCTCGGGGGATGGTGCCTGGTCTACCAAGGGTCATTGCAGCGAGGACCCCCCTCTCCTCCTCAACACCTGACCCGGTCACTCTGGCATCGGTGTCGCAGGGTCCCATTCCCGAGTGGGAGGCCCGAATGCTGGCCTTGGAATGCAGCATTTCTGCATTCCTTGCTGCCCAACAAGTGTTGGTGCCAGACCCTGCTGGCACATGCCTCGAGACCGCAGGGACCTTGACCATGAGGACTCCCCAGGCCGCCGCAGTGACTCCTGAGAGCCAGGGACCTCGTGAAGGTTCTCGGCGAGGGTCTCTATCTCTGTCCCGGTTCTCTGGAGTGAGATCTTTGTGGGTGAGTGCCTTCAGCTCTGGGCAGGCTTTGGCCTCTGGAACCTGGTGCGGGTCTCTGACCCTTCTCAAACCACCCGATCCAGAGTTCACCGTGGACTACTCGGACTAGGAATCCAACAGGGAAACCTCCCCTCGGATCCCTCTCTGCTGACCCAGAGACGGCAATCCCCTCCCGAGGACACTTCCTTTTTGGAGTTTGTCTGGGATATGGCATGGGCCCTGGTGCTCTCCATAGAGTCTCAGGAAGAGCCTCTTGCGGAGGAGCTAGTTATTCTTCAATATGAGGCTCCTCCGAAGGAAATCCTCATGGTCCTGATTCCCTCTATCCTCAACCACTCTGCATGTGGGAGACACCGGTGTCTGTCCCTATCACCAGCAAGTGCCTGGACACTATATATAGGGTCCAGTAGGGACTGGGGTTTTGGAAAGCCCAACTTCCCCACACCTCTATGGTGGTTGAATTGGCCATGCAAAAGTAAAAGAGCCTGAAGCACTCTCCGGTCCCACTTGGCAGAGAGTCTAGTACCATTGACGCTCTCGGGTTCAAGGCTTACCAGGACTCCATGCTGGCATGCCATATTCACGTTTACCAATTATACATTAGGATGTTCCTCCATGACCTCGCTAAGGAGCTCAGAAGCTTTTCAGTGGGCCTCGACAGAGACCACCTCTGGTGTTTCCAGGCCCTTTCAAAGTCCATCCAGAGAGTGTTCAAACTATCTCTTGCAGGCAGCATACAACGGCTTTGAGTCCTCCGCCTGGGTGGCAGCTGCTGGTATTTGAGCCTGTTGGCAGGCCAGACTCCAATCCTCAGACCTGGAGCAGTAGGTCCAGGAGAAACTGCTTGATATCCCTTGCCTCGGGGAGCAACTGTTTGGCAAGCCCATGGAGGACAAAGCAGAGGAGATTGAGACAGAGTATGTGACCCGTACTCGCCTCACCCGGAAAATCTCCTCCTTCCCCAGGAAGAAGCAACAGGGCAAGAAGCCTTCCTTCTACAGGAAGGGGCTCCTGTATAGAGGCTACCCGCCCTACCCGCCAGTGTCGACCCCAGCCCAGGGCAGCCAGGGCAGAGGTGCTGCCCAGGGCGCTTGCAAGCTGAAGGGTCCCAAGACCCAACCCCCAGCACCATCTCAACCGACGTTGGGGTTTTGATGCCATTGGCATAGCCTCTCATTTTCTGGCAGATCAGCTGCCGGTCGGGAGGCGTCTCGTCCACTTCGCATTCAGGTGGAAATCCATCAGTACCGATGTCTGGGTTCTCCAGGTCATGTGGGAGGGCTGGGGGCATGGCCTCTGATGCTTGGCAGGCCACGGACCACACCATTCACCTTCTGGAGCACCTGGGATTTGTGCTCAACTACTCAAAATCCCACCTCACCTGGTACAATCCCTGGAGTTCATCGGGGCCTGCTTGGACACTCGGCAGGCCATGGCCTTCCTCCCCCAGGACAGTGCAGACTGCAACGTGTCCCTGTGTCTGGCATGCAACACCACAGCGCAGTCTCAGCTCTGTCAATGCTTCGCCTTCTCGGCTACATGGCCTCCACGGTCCATGTCGTACCCAACACCCGCCTCAACATGCAGGCGGCACAATGGTGCCTCTGCGCACAGTGGACCCAAGCGGCAGGCTGACTTAGAGATCCTGTCTCGGTCACACCCTGCCTGGCAGAGTCCATGACCTGGTGACGGGATGCATGGAACCTGCTCTGAGGCATGCCCTTTCAGATCCCGACACATCAGGTGATCTTGACAACGGATGCCTCTCTGTTGGGTTGGGGGGCCCACTGTGAGGAGCAGTGCATACAAGGGACTTGGTCCCCTGAGGAGACTCGGCAGCAGATCAATCTGCTGGAGTTCCGGGCTGTCCTCGCACTCTGTTTTTCCGGCACCGTCTACAACACCGAGCGGTGCTTGTCCAGATGGACAACCAGGTCACGATGTTCTACATGAACAAGCAAGGGGGCACCGGCTCATACAGCCTCTGCCTGGAGGCGATGACCCGCTGCTCCTTAGCAGTGAGCCAGGGCATCACCCTCCGAGCCATCTATCCTCCTAGGCCAGGACAACGCCTTGGTGGACCGGCTGAGCAGGGTCCTCCAGCCGCACGAGTGGCACTTGTTTCCCCAGATGGCACAGCGGCTCTTCCAGCTTTGGGGGATTCCAGACTTTGACCTTTTTGCCAGCACTGCGAATTCACAGCTACCCCAGTTCTGCAGGCCCTCTCCCTCACCCAGACAGGGTTGCTCCGGATGCCTTCCTCCTGTCATGGCCACCGACCTGCTGTATGCTTTCCCCCCCATGCCACTCATTGCTCGGATCCTTCTCAAGGTCCAGCGGGACAAGGCCTCAGTGTTCCTCATGGCCCTGAAGTGATCCAGGCAACCCTGGTTTCCTTTGCTGCTCTGTGTCTCGATGGAGCCCCTGGTTCCTCTAGGGAACTCACCGGAACTGCTGGCGCAGGAGGGGGGTTTGCTACTTCACCCCAATTTGAAGTCGCTATCCCTCACAGCTTGGCAGCTGAGCAGGTCGCCCTAGCCTCCTATCATCTCCTCATGGAGATCAAGGACATTCTTTTGGCCTCACGAAAGGACTCGACCAAGCTGGCGTACGCCTTCAAGTGGCACCGGTTCTCGGTGTGGTGCTTGCAGATCCTAGCGGACCCATTTTCTTGCCCTACCCACTTGGTTTTGCAGTACCTTCTCCACCTCTAGCAGGCTGGGCTAAAGTTGAACTCTGTTAGGGTTCACCTGAGTGCCATCTCAGCAAACCACCATCCCATCAAGGGAAAACCCCTCTCGGGGCCTGCTCTTCCCCAAGCACCCCACCCACCCTCCACCTGTGGCATGGGACCTCAGTGCGGTCCTCACACAACTCACTAAGTCGCCCTTTGAGCCCATGGCTACCTGCTCACTGCGGCACCTGTCATGGAAGGTGGCCTTCCTGGTGGCTCTCACCTCTGCCCGGAGAGTCAACGAACTCCAAGCGCTGATGGCTGAGGCACCGTATACGAGGTTCTACAGGAACAGGGTGGTCCTGTGTTCTCACCCCAAGTCTCTCCTGAAGGTTGTCTCGGATTTTCATCTCAACCAGGAGATAGTACTGCCTACCTTCTTCCCGAAGCTCCATGCCGACCGGGTATTGGCGATTCTCCACACACAAGACTGTAAGAGGGCGCTCTCCTTCTGCCTGCATCGGACTCGGGACCACTGCAGATCCGGGCAGCTTAGTCTCCTATGACTCCAGACGCCTGGGGCTAGCGGTCACCAAGCGAACCTTGTCCATGTGGGTGGTGGACTGCATCGCCTTTGCCTAAGCTGGCTTCCCCTGGACTGCCGAGTCACAGCACACAGTGTCCAAGCGATGGCGATGTCTGTCGCTAGTCTGCGCTCAGTGCTGCTGGCTGACATCTGCCAGGCTGCTACCTGGTCCTCCGATCACACCTTCGCAGTGCATTACTGTCTGGAGAAGGAGTCCCATCGGGACAGCGCCTTTGGCCAGGATGTTCTCTGTAATCTGTTCGGGGTTTAAGCAACTCCTGCCCTCCAACCCTTCTTGTTCCGGCTACCAGGAGCATGGCCATCCAGGGACTGCTATCAGAGTATAGAAAGACTAGGGGACATGTAATGAAGCTACAGGGTAAACTATTTAAGACAAATAAGAGAAAATATTTTTTCACTCAACGTGTAATCAAACTCTGGAATCTGTTACCGGAGGTTGTAGTAAGGGCTGTTAGTATAGCTGGGTTTAAAAAAGGTTTGGACAAGTTCCTGGAGGAAAGGTCCATAAACCACTATTAAAAAGGGACCCAGGATATCAATGCTTGACCCAGTACAAGCATTGTGGAACCTGTGTCTTTTGGGGATATTGCTAGGTACGTATGACCTAGATTGGCCACTGTTGGAAACAGGATACTGGGCTTGATGGACCTCGGTCTGACCCAGTATGGCATGTCTTATGTTCTTATGTTCTTATGACTCGGGGTCCTCGGGCTGCCTTCAGTTGCACTGGTGACTGCTCAAGGTTCTGCCATGCTTTTTCGTACAGGTCCTCTGTAGCCTGTAGCTGGGGAGTCCCCATATGTGAGGACTGATTTCCTGCTTGTTCCTGGAGAAAGCGTATTTGCTCACATGTAACAGGTGTTCTCCAGGGACAGCAGGAATCAGTCCTCACATATGGGTGACATTGGCACCGATGGAGCCCGCGCAGAGCATTTCCCCAGCTTTCAAAGAAAGCCTTTAGGAATGCTACCGTACATGCATGGTCCCCTTCCTGCCCATGGGTGCCATTTTAGTCAGGTGCCATAGCTAGAGCCCCACCAAGAAGATAGCAAAAATGAACAGCAATTCCAAGGGGAGGAGGGAGGGTTGTGAGGACTGATTCCTGCTGTCCCTGGAGAACACCTGTTACAGGTGAGTAACTATGCTTTCTCTTAACTTTAGCTAGTTTGGTTAACTGATTAACAACCAAATATCGCCGCTAATGTAGACAGCCGTCCCTAGAATGTCCAGATGCTAGCCGGCTAGCATCGGGGCATTTAAACCTGGTAGAAGGGGATATTAATTGGTATTAAATGGTTTAGTGCTGCTGAATAGCCTGCTGACTGTGATTTAATAAGTTAGCATGTCTAACTGGGTAAATGACTTTGGAGGCTAAAATTTTAGGGGGACATATTCAAAGTCCATACAGTTGAACAAAATGTCAAGGAAGCAGTATAGTTTGGGAGGCATCAGGGTATGATCATTTCTGTACGGATAGATGCAACAGTGGCAACAGCGAAGGGGATGCTAGGAAGCATAGGCAGGGGAATATTCAGCAGGAAGGGGGGTAGTGAAATAACACTATAAATCACAGATGAGACCCTATTTAGAATATGGCGTACAGTTCTGGAGACCATATCTTCAAAAACATGTGAACCAGATAGGCTATCTGTATCAGTGTTACCCAACCTTTTAAAGTGCAAATCACATTTACATTTTCAAGTGTTGTGTGGCACACAGTCCTTTATAAAGTAGCTGGTATGGACACAGGAGAGGACTCAGCTGACCAAAAGAAAAACTGGCGAAGTACTGAAAGCTCCACCAGAGGCAGGAGGGACTCAAAAAGGAGGAAGCTGAAGAGGGAGAAGAGGAAGTGCTGTGCATATCATTTTCTATTTTGCTATCTCTTTTCTTGCTCCTTTCTCTTGCCCATCTCTCAGTGAACAGAGAATCAGGAAAATATGATTAAAAGCTCACTATTCCTTGTGCCCCTGGATAAGTCACTTAATCTTGGATTGTAAAGCTTCCAGGAGTAGGGAAATAATTACTTAACCAAATGTAACTTGCCTCAAAGTACCACTAGAAAGTGTGAGCTAAATCCAAATATATACTGCACGAAGCAGTATGTACCTTATGCTCTACAGGCAGCCTGTTAGTTTCCACACTCGTGTATTCATGCTGTATGTAGAAAGGAGGTGCATGTGCCTACATACATGCACAGAAAAAGCTCTTGCATGCTTGAGTCTCTGCTGATAGTAACATAGTATATGATGGCAGATAAAGACCAGTATGGTCCATCTAGTCTGCCCAGCAAGGTGGCAAAAGTAGGTGCACCTGTCGCTACATGCAAGTCACCTCTCCCCATGCCTTTGTTTAGGGTCCGTATAGGTCACCCCTATTTGTTCAGATATAAGAGATGTTATGCTTATTTTGATTTTATCCTGTTGCTATAAAGGGATCCACTATGTCTGTTCCATGCCATTTTGAATTCTGTCACTGTGTTTCCTATTCGTCTCTCCGGGCCAGTCCAGAACATGAGGGTAGTCAATCTCCTCCTCCAGCAGCTGAGGACTGAAAAACTGATTCTTGTTGCCAGGTTACCCAGCTCCCCCCTGGTGTCAGAAGGCAGTCTTTTAGTCCTCAGCAGCTGAGCTGGATGTGTGGATGACAAGCTCCCCACAAAGGCCTAGAAGCGTTATTTTTCTTTACCTTATATTCTCTGGCTAGTAATAGTAGTAGGAGAGAGACAAGAGTAAAGCAGAAGAGTTTGTGCCTTCTTGCCCTAGCAGGGTGAAACTGCACATAGTTTTCTTTTTCTCATTCCTGTTAAAGAGCAAGACAGAACAGACCACTGGTGTTTGTAAGCCGAAGGTTCGGCACGGAGTTACGAGGCAGAGCCTGTCTCTTCTTTCTCTGGTAGCTCGGGGCATTGGGAACAGCTCTGGGAGCCCCAGAAACTGTTTTCCTGCATCCGTTCTCTGTGTCTCCTGCAGACACTAGCAGCGGCAAAGCGAGGAACAGAAGTGGCAGCTTTGAGTTTTTGTTCTTCTCAGGTAATTCTTCAGAGTTTCTTTCTACTTACCGGCCGACAGGCGCCGCCGCGTGCGTTACTCTTCCGTAGCAGTGTTAGTGTTTAGACAAGTTTCGTTGGGAGCGGCGGTGTACAGATCGTTCTGTGCTCGGGGAGTTTTGAGCTAACTCTAGCTGTCGCGGGGGTCCCCGTTGTTTGGGCAGAAGGACCGCGGTATGGCAGAGCAGCTAGGGGCTGAAGGAGAGCAGTTGGGATGTCTTCAGTCTTCAGCGGAAAGAGCGGGAACGGCGGCCATCTTGGAAGTGCCGTCCGTTCCTCCCGCGCTGCAACCTAAGTCAGGGAAGCGCAAAGCTAAGTCTCACAGAGTGCATTCGACTGAGGAACAGGGGCAACAGAAGTTGTCAGCGGTTCCAGAGTCCTTGGACTCTTTGCTCTCGGCGGAGTTTATTTTGGCACTTCACAATGCTTACTTGCTTAAAAAGTCTCAAACTCCTCTCAAAAATCTGCCTGCCTCTGTGAGGGTCTCTCAGGAAGAGGACTCTGTGCTGACAGATCCTGGTGAAGGGGTCTCGATTGCAAAGGTTAGAGACATGAAGGTAGAACAGGCGACTACTCTGGCTGCGGAGGCACTAGGGCCAGAGGAAGGAGAGCTACTGTCAGACCCCAGGTTGGAGTCCTGGGCAACAGACTTGGAGGAAGGAGAGTTAGGTCCCGGGGATGATCCTAATATCTTTAGGGTTTTTAGGAAGGAAGAGCTGACGGCTTTGATTGCGCAGTATCTGGCAGCGCTTAATATAGTGCCTCCTATGGTTCAGCAAGAACCTTTAGAGGATCCCTTGTTACAGGGATTCAAGGCGGAACAAAGATGTTTTCCTCTGCACAGGGTGATTAAACAGATGATAGAATCTGAGTGGGAATGCCCTGAAGCGTCCTTGCGCGGAGCTCGAGCTATGGTGCATTTATATACCCTGCCCCAGGAGGAGAGAGAGTTATTGCGGATGCCTAAGGTGGATGCGCTGGTTTCAGCGGTCACCAAGAAGACCACAATCCCAGTGGATAGGGCTACAGCCCTTAAAGATATCCAAGATCGCAGATTGGAGGCGCTTTTGAAGCAGGCATTTGATTCCAGTGCGCTAGCGCTTCAGGCATCAGTGTGTGGGGCGTATGTGTCGAGAGCCTCTATCAGGTGGATTCAGATGGGTCCAGGGCAGGAAAGTGAAGCGGCTCCTTCAGTGGAGGGAGCAAAGCTAGAGTCTGCGGCAGCTTATCTGGCGGATGCTTTTTATGATTTGGTACGGATTTCAGCGAAATCGATGGCTTCAGTGATTGCCGCTCGGCGGTTTCTTTGGTTAAGGAATTGGTCTGCGGATGCTTCGTCCAAGGCACGCCTCAGTAAGCTTCCATACAAGGGTAAGCTGCTCTTTGGAGAGGCTTTAGAAAAGATTGTAAAAGATTTAGGGGACTCCAAAGGGGGTCGTCTCCCCGAAGACCATCCAAAAGCAGCGAAGCCGAGCTCCTCCCAAAGAGGTCAGGGATGTGAATTTCGCAGGTTTCGGGGATCTCGCTTTACTCCTTATCAGCGCGGTTGTTTTGTTGCGAGGGGGCAGTCCTTTCGCGGGGCCAGAGGTTCCAGTAGGGGCTTTTTTGGCGCTCCACCAGCCTCAGCGAAAAAAACGCAATGACGTGAGGCTGGCCCAGGGGGAGATTCCAGTAGGAGGGCGGTTGTAGAATTTTGTCCCCGCTTGGGCCGCCATTACTACCGACCAGTGGGTTCTCCAGATTATCAGAGGGCTATGCTCTCGAGTTCGACCAGCCTCTGGCGGACGCCTTTGTTTTCTCTCCGTGCGGTCCTCTCACAAAGAGGTCGGCAGTCCACGACACGTTGCAGCGTTTGTTGCGGCTTCAAGCAGTGGTTCCAGTGCCTCCAGACCAGTACAGCTTCGGTTGATACTCGATTTATTTTGTGGTTCCCAAAAAGGAGGGCTCTTTTCGACCAATCTTGGATTTAAAACACGTAAACAGGTGTTTGCGCGTTCCTCATTTCCGGATGGAGACGTTGAGATCGGTTATCCGCTCGGTTCGACCGGGAGAGGTGCTGTCCTCCATAGATTTGACGGAGGCCTATTTGCACATTCCTATCAGGGCAGAACATCAGAGATTTCTTCGTTTTGCAGTTCCCATGGGTCATTTTCAGTTCTGGGCCTTACCTTTCGGTCTGGCAACGGCGCCGCGCACCTTTACCAAAGAAGGCATCCAGGTACATCCTTACCTGGACGACTGGTTGATTCGAGCAGCGTCGTGGGAGGAGTCCGTCAAGGCGACAGCTCGAGTAGTAGCATTCCTCTAGGATCTCGGTTGGGTTGTCAACCGGGCAAAAAGTCGTTTGGATCCAGTGAGACAGTTGCCTTATCTCAGGGCCTTCTTCGACACGGAGAGAGGAGTCGTTCTTCTGCCTCCGGAGAGGGTTCAGAAGATTTTGTCACAGGTGACGGGTTTTTTTGCGCATCAAGGCTCCGACGGCTTGGAGGTACTTACAATTGCTGGGATCGATGGCGGCAGCCTTAGATCTGGTTCCTTGGGCCAGGGCTCATATGCGGCCACTGCAGCAGGCTCTGCTCTCGAGGTGGTCTCCACAGCATCATCCTCTTTCACGTCGGTTAGTCTGTCCGGAACAGGTGCGCGTCAGTCTTCGCTGGTGGTTAGTTCCGATACATCTCCAGGAACAAGCAGGAATGAGTCTTCACATATGGGTACGTAGATACCGACGGAGCCTGCGCGGGAACGCTCCCCAGCTTCCCAAAAAGGAAAGCTTTTGGGAGCATCCCACAGCGCCTGCGCGCTGCCTTCCTGCCTTTCCTAACCAACTTTCCTCAGTTCTTCTTTGCCACGGAGCCAGCAGGTCGAGCCCTGTCACCGCTGAAGAAGTTCTTTATTTTATTTTATTTCTTTGGTCGCGTGTCTGCCTTCCCTGACTGTGGACCGGTACCGCCGGTCTTTTCTTTCTTTCTTTAAAAAAAAAAAAAAAAAAAAATCGATATTTTTCCTCACTTGGTGTATTTTTCTTCTTAGGCCTCAGGGCCCACAAGAAAATTTCCCTCATGGAAAAACCAGCCTCCGGGTTCAAAAAATGCACTAAGTGTAGCGGTACTATTTCTGTTACAGATACCCATGAATGGTGTCTTAAATATTTGGGTCCTGAACACTCCATTCCGGATTGTCCGTCCTGCTCTCTTATGTCTAAACGGGGGTTACAGAACCGAGCAGCCAAGCTCCATGTGCTGTTTCCCGCTGATGCATCGTCGGTAGCATCGACATCTTCCAGGTCTTCTTCTCCTGATGGATCTCAGGTAACCAAACATAAACCTAGCAGGTCCTCGAAGGGTAGATCTCCCTCTAAGCATCGAGATGCCTCCGGGCTTGCCCTCGAGGATCCTGCGCCAGCAAAACAACCCCGGCTGGAAGCTCCGGCTTCCAAAGCTCCTCCTATGTGGTTACAGGTTGACATCGATGGCACGGCCTCGACCGATCACCTGTTCGAATGCTCTGGGGTACCGGCACAATCTCCCGGTACCGACTTCCAGGCATTCATGGCATCAATGGATCACAATGTTCTGTCCATGCAGCAGGCTATCACGGCCTTCATTCAAGCTGCGATGCCGCTGGTCCCGAAACAAACTCCGTTCTCGGTATCGGCTCCGGTACCAGCACCGATACCGGTACCGACTGCATCGACATCGACCAGGATACCGGCTGCAGCGGTTCCTTGTCCAGGGCTGCTTACCGGTACCGATCCGGTACCGGGGACGCCCGATGTCGATACTGCTCGATACGCGTATCGAGCATTGGAAGAGCACCCTGACAGGCGATACTTCGATTCCTCTGATGATCCATAGCCCTTCCTGAAAAGCCTTCTTCTCCAAAAAGAAGAATGTCTCCTTCAGAAGACTTGTCCTTTCAAGACTTCATAAGAGAAGTAGCTAAAGGACTTTCTATTTCAGTAACCTCTGAATCAGAGCCTAGAGCTAAAAAATTGGATATTTTAGGCTATTCTAGAGCTCCTAAAGAGGCGGTCACCTTACCAATTCATGAGATTCTTTATGAACACATGATTGATCTATGGGAGACTCCTCTCACACTCTCTCCTCATTCTCGTAGATTGGACACTATGTATTGTGTCCCTCCTTGTCCTGGATTTCAGAAAACTCAGCTTCCTCACCATTCCATTGTGGTGCAGTCAGCTATGAAAAGGATAAAGAGTACAAAGAGACACACTTCTGCTCCTCCAGGAAGAGAATGCAGGACCTTGGATGCCTTTGGTAGGAAAACCTTCCAAGCCAGTATGCTTATTGCTAGAATCAACTCATATAGCCTTTACATGGGTATGTTTCTAAAGGAAGTTGCACAAAAACTGCACACTTTCCTCCCTTTTCTTCCAGAGGATAAAAGGGAGGAATTCCTCATTTGGCTTAAGCATACCCAAGACATTTCAAAGTTTTCCAACAGGGCAGCCTTTGACTCTTTTGAAGGTGCCATCAGAGCCTCAGGCATTGCCATAGCTGCTCGCAGAATTGCTTGGCTCCAGGCTTCTGATTTAGAGCCCTGGGTTCAAGATGGCTTAGGAAATCTTCCCTGTACAGGTGAAAACCTATTTGGCAAAGAATGGCAAATAAAAGCCACTCAAATGGATGCAGAAAACTCTGCTCTGGATAGACTTTCAAAGTCAACCTCCATTCCTGCCAAGAAAAAGCCTTTTAAAAAGTCTTTCTTTAAAAAGGGCAGATTTCCTTCTACTTCTGGCCAACAATCTTCTACAGGTCGATTTGCCACTAAGCGTCAGCAACCTAAACAGGCCAGGCCTAAGCCTACAGGGGCTGCTGCAATTCAGCAGGCCCAACCTCCTCAGGGTTTTTGACTTGATGCTAGAGAACTTAGCCTTTCTGGCTCTAAAGCAGCCAGAGCCTCTCACCATTCCAGGAAGGTTGTCTCATTTTGCTCCCAGATGGGAGCAAATAACATCAGAGCAGTGGACCCTCTCCATCATAAGAGAGGGCTACAAGCTTCATTTTTCAGACCTTCCTCCCCACACCATGGTGAGACATTTCAATTCTCCCACATCTCTTCTCGACCTTCTAGGTCAAGAGGTAGCTACCCTTCTTGCCCAAGGGGCAATAGAAGAAGTTCCTCTTCTTCATCAAGGGTCAGGGTTCTACTCCCCCTATTTTCTCATTCCAAAGAAGACAGGGGGGATACAGACCCATCTTAGATCTCAGAGAATTGAACAAATTTCTATGCAAGGAGAAGTTCAAGATGCTTTCTCTGGGCACTCTCCTTCCATACCTTCAAAGTCAGGATTGGCTTTGTTCTCTAGATCTCAAGGATGCGTACACCCATGTCCTCATCCATCCCTCTCACAGAAGATTCCTACGGTTTCTTTTACACGGTCCCCAAAATACATAAATCCTTGTCTGCCCCTCCAGGCAGACCTATTGTTTCTTGTCGGGGATCGGCATTGGAGCCACTTTCCAAATTCTGTGACAAATTTTTACAACCATGTGCTCAACGTGTGTCATCTTTTTTAAAGGACACTACCCATTTTCTTACCAAGCTCCAAGATATTGAGGGGGATGTTTCTTCCTGGTGGCTTGCTTCCTTGGACGTTACAGCGATGTACACCAACATCAACCAGGATCGAGCACTGGAGGTAATAGCTCAGTTGAATTTAGCCTTGCCTGATCGCATACCTCATTCCTTTTTTATGGAAATGCTCACTTTGGTTTTCACGTGTAATTATTTCCAATTTGAGCAACAAATATACCACCAAATTCAAGGTATTGCTATGGGGGCCACGGTAGCCCCCGTCGGTGGCCACCCTGTATATGGCGGATTTTGAGTCCTCTTTGATTTATCCATCTCCTTGGTTCACCAATGTAACCTTATGGGTAAGATTTTTGGATGACATTTTTTTCCTATGGAAGGGCACGGAAGATGCTTTACATCAGTTCGTTGTTTGGCTGAATTCTCTTCGTTCTAATTTATCTTTCACTTTGCAATACCATTATTCTCAGATTGAATTTCTGGATGTCAAGGTGTTTAAAAGCCAGAATTCTTTGCAAACGACTCTTTACAGGAAGCCGGTTCAGAGAAATACTCTGTTGTCTTATTCCAGCTTTCATCCTAGTCCTCTGAAGAGAGGCCTTCCATATGGCCAATTTCTTAGATTACGGCGGATTTGTTCTAATATGGATGATTTTTTGCATCATGCACATGAACTATCGGCACGTTTGTTGCAGCGGGGATACCCACAATGTGTTATCCGACAGGCATTTGTGAGAGCTAAGTATACTCATCGTGAATGGTTATTGTCTTCTCAATATTCTTCCATTGAGGACACCTCCCAGGTTTTTGTGGGGGTCTTACCGTACATGTTTCATTCTCAACAAATTAAACATATTTTGCTTAAACATTGGCATATTTTACAATTGCTCCCATGTTTTCAAAAACCTTTACAAATTGCACATTCTCGGGGCTCAAATTTACGCGATTTTGTGGGAATCACTTCCTCTCCTCTGGACAGGATGGTAGAGAGACCACCTCTTGCTGGACATTATATGTGTGATTCTTGTTCTCATTGTCAGTATACTATAGTGGGGGCTCAATGGACTGTTCCCAATTCAAATTTTACTCACATAGCTCGTTGGCACACTAATTGTGCTACTTCTTATGCTGTTTATGTGCTTATTTGTCCCTGCCATTTGATGTACATAGGTCGCACTATCCGCCCTGTGAAGACTCGTTTGAATGAACATTCATCTCGGCTCAAGAATTCTGTGCTGTCAGCTCCGATGGTTCAACACTCTTTGGCTTTCCAACATAAATTTGAAGATTTTAAGTGGAGAGTGTTAGATGTAGTGCCTCAGCACCCTAGAGGAGGTGATCATGAGCAACAACTTCAATTGCTTGAACAACAGTGGATTTTCCGATGGTCTACAGTTGAGCCTTCTGGTTTAAACAGAGAACTGGATTGGCAAAGTGTACTTTAATCTTTAAATTCATCGAATCAGGATTTTATTAGATTTTGCCGCTTTTGCAATGTATTATACCTTTAAGGAATTGCTGGTGATTTTTGGGCTATTTAAACTGGCGAATCCTGCTTCATGTTTCAGATTGCTATTGAGCATGCGCTGGCGTGTTTGATCAGTTGCTGGACGGACTGCTTCTGGTGCAGTGGGCTGAGCGTTGAAGCAGGGCGAGGGGAACTTAACCGCCCGAAACGCAGTGCTGTGTCCGCGCCATTCTTACTAAATGCATTGGATTGCAAGTCTTTCTTTCACGGAGCACGTTTGAAAAGAAATGAACTTTTGAAACTTAACTACAAAAACGACGTGAATAACGAGAGACTCAGATAAGTGACCCCCGTTTTATTCAGCAGTTTTGCACAGTAGTTTTCTTGGCTTCAACAGGTTTTTGCTTGTTCTTTTTGATCACATATGCTGAAATACAGAGTTTTATAAGAGTTTTATTGGTGACACTAAGATTGTGGTGTTTTACCTTATTTATTGTCAGCTCCGTGAGGAGCTCAACAAATTGAGCAAAATGGAAATGTTAGCTTCAAGAGGTATTTAATGCTTCAAGGCTGCGCTTCCGACATAAAGTACATATTTCCACGCTAGCATTTTTGTAATTCTACTTTCTCTACTTTTGATTTTTGGCAATTATGTCAAGTAATGGCATGATGCAAATTGTGACAAAAAAATTACCGTGTTATAACAAATTGACAACGGTGCATTGTAAACAACAGAAAACTAGCAAGCAATACATGAAGTACATTGACTGTAAATTTCAACAACAGTTTATGCACAATGTGCTAGTAGTTCTTGAATGTTCAGGACACACTCGCTTCAGACAGATTTCACATTCAGTAAATACTTTTCGATCTCTGTCACTTGGACAAAAGGAGCATCTTTTTCTTTTCTTTGCTGATGCCCGTGTGGTCAACGGTCTTGGTGGCTTAGGCATTTCAAGGCAAAGATAGCCAACATTGGCCATGGATTGACGTGTATGGCTTGTCAGACCTTCTGGATGGCTTTGACGATTTTGTAGCTGAGGCTTCATGAGATTCAAAGCGAGTTCCTCCAGAAAAAAACCTTCTCTTGCAGTTTTCCTTGTGATGAAAACATAGGATTGTTGTACATAAATATTATGAATGAATTTACAGCCGCGATATCAAGCAGTCCATAAAACACGCAAAGTGGCCATCGACGAGTTGATCTTTTCACACTGTATGTGTGGCACAACTGATCTACTGTGTCAACACCCCTTTTCGTTCTGTTGTAGTCGAGTATTATTTCTGGCTTCTTTGATGTTTCATCAATTTTATTATCATGGTGAAGTGTTGACAGCAGCATAACTGATTTGTTTCGTTTTGGGACGAATGATACCAAAGTCTTGTCTCCACTGAAGCCAAATATTGAGGATCCCACAATTCTTGAGCGATTTGCCTGGAATTCTGAAGGTATGTCACGGTTGCAACGACTTACAGTGCCCAGTAATGTCAAATTCTTGCTAAGAAGAACATCAGCCAGTTGTACGTTAGTAAAGAAATTGTCGCAAGTAATGTTCCTGCCAGACCGTTCCAGAGGTTCAGTAAGCTTCAAAACAACATCAGCTCCTAGAGATACTGTTTTGTCACGAGTAACTGACTCTTCACGCCCTAGGTATGGCTTCCTGTTGAATACATAATACGTTTCGGCATTTGCACACACCCATAACTTTATACCGTATCGGTCTGGTTTAGACTTGATGTATTGACGAAACGGACACTTGCCTCTGAACCCCAACAATTGTTCATCAACAGTCAAGTATGCAGATGGTGTGTACATTTTCATGCACTGAGAAATGAATAAATTCCAAACATCTCTGACTGGAGTAAATTTGTCATTGGCCCTTCGTGATTCACGGGTTTGTTTGTCATCAAATCGAAGTAAACTCAATATTTCTGCAAACCTTTTACCTGACATAACAGCTGGAAATATAGGATTCTGGATAGGACTTTTAGCCCAAGTTCTGCGTACAGATACTTTGTTCAACCTGAAAACACCACTCATGTACAGAAGACCCAATGTTGCTTGGAGCTCTTCCATTGTTACCTGCTTCCAGTCAGTACATGGTGGCTGCATTGCTTCAGCTCTACGTATGCCTTCAGAATTTGTGAAATCTAACACTGCTGACAATATATCTGGAGTTACAAACATGTCAAAAATATCCTTAGCATTAGTTATACCTCTGATCAGAGCAATTGGTCCAGAAGATTCTCTGACTATATTTGCTTCCCTTGTTCTTGATGTTGGCGGTACAGTTTTATTCCAATGCATGCCAGAACGAGCTGTGTAATGACTGTCAGTAACTTCCTCATTTTCAGAATGTGATTCAGAAGTTTCAGAATTGCTGTATGAACTGCTATCGTCATCACTTGTTTTATTTTCTTCGACAGCATCTTCCGCTTCACTGCCGCTATCATCACGATCAAGCTGATCGGACTGGGCGGGAACGACTGCACTATCTGTATCAGCACCTTCAGTATCATTACTCAAACTATCATTACTGTCACTTTCTTCATTCAACCAACGTCTAATTTTTTCAGTTGCTGCACAGCTGCTGAAGCATTTCGGGAGTGGCATTGTTTACCTTTGTCGTAAAAAATTTTAATCCACAGAAACAAACAAGGAACTGACGTCAGGTGACGTCATAAATGTAAGCAAGACGTTAGAAAACACAGGATTGTAATGTGGACTTGGAGTGGTGACTTTCTTTGCTGCTATAAAACAAAGGAGAGTGTTATTGTGCGAGTGTCGAAAATCACCCCTTGTTTGTTCAGCAGCATGCAGTACTGTATAAAAACGTTATTTTTGCAAACCATATGTATGAAAATACTTAAAAATGGTGCATTGAGGAATACCTAGAGTACCAAAATACAATTCCTTACCATTTTGAAGAAAAAACACAAAAACCGACACCCGGGTCACCTCTGACCCGGGGGTAGTGTATCCGAGGGTTAAGTGAAAGAGATTCTCTGTATGGTGTTCTCAAAGGGGACTTAACCCCCATACAGTGCCTGTTGAATCGCTTCTGGAGTATCTACTCCATCTATCGGATTCTGGTCTTAAAACCAATTCAGTAAGGGTCCATCTTAGTGCCATTGCTGCTTTTCGTGAATTTCTGGATGGACAACCTATTTCCTCTCATCCACTTGTAGCGAGATTCATGAGAGGTTTACTTTTAACAAAACCTCCCATTAAGCCACCGCCGGTGACATGGGATCTGAATCTGGTTCTTGGACAGCTCATGTAACCGCCCTTTAAGCCTTTAGCCACTACAGCTCTAAAGTTTCTTTCCTGGAAGGTTATCTTCCTATTTGCTCTCATTTCTGCAAGACGCATCAGTGAGTTACAGGCTTTAGTGGCGGATCCTCCTTATACAAGATTTCACCATGATAATGTAGTTCTTAGGACTCATCCTCATTTATGCCAAAGGTGGTTTCGCCTTTTCATTTAAACCAAGCTGTTTACCATCCTGTATTCTTCCCTAGGCCTCATGCCTCTAATACAGAATGGAATCTTCATACCTTAGATTGTAAAAAAGCCTTAGCTTTTTACCTTCAAAGAACTAAGCAACATCGAAAATCTTCTCAGCTTTTTGTTTTTGATTCTAGTCATTTGGGACTTCGTTTCCAAAAGAACTTTCTTTAGGTGGATTGCAAATTGCATATTCTTTGCATATGAGAGTAAGGGACTTTCTCTCGAATGCCATGTCACAACTCACAATGTGAGAACAATGGCAGCCTCAATGGCTAATCTTCGTTCTGTGTCCATTGATGACATCTGTAGAGCAGCCACTTAGGCTTTGGTACACACCTTTACAGCCCACTATTGCTTAGACAAGGACTCCCGTTGGGATGCCTTGTTTTGGCCAGGCTGTGCTCCAGCATCTCTTTCAGACTTAGTACAACTCCTATCCGCAGTCCCGGGTTTCGATGCCAGAGATCCATGGGAGGAAGCATGACACATCTCACCTGGGGTCCGCAGCTTTCTGGGGTCATCCCCCTGGCATCTCTCAGCTGGGTATTCCTCATATGTGAAGACTGTATCCCTGCTTGTTCCTGGAGATAGCGTAGTTTCTCACCTGTAACAGGTGATCTACGGGAACAGCAGGAATAAGTCTTCACAACCCACCCACCTCCCCTAGGAGTTGTCTGTATCTCTCTCTTTGTCTACTCTCTCCTTTGGTCTCAGCTATAAACTCATCTGAAGAGGGAGAGTTGGAAAGGCAGGAAGGCAGCACGCAGGCACTGTGGGAAGCTCCCAAAAGCTTTCCTGTTAGACGCTGGGGAGCGTTCTCGCGCGGGCTCTGTCTGTGCTGACGATACCCATATGTGAAGACTTATTCTGCTGTTTCCGGAGATCACCTGTTGTAGGTGAGTAACTACGCTTTCTGTTAGTATGGCAGGGCTCAACAAAGCCCAGTGCCAGGTCACCATGGCAACCAGAAATTCATACCTGGCACCTGGAATTTGCTTCCCCGCTCCCCACCCGATCACTGGCAGAAAACCCTTTATGTCTCCCTGTGGGAGGTTGGATCTCCTGCAGGCAGAACAGGAGTGATTTTTGCTGCAGTCGGGGCTTAGATGCAGCAGACAGCCCGCGGGGATCCAATCCGCACGCTATCTGAATGCATCTAAGCCCTGATTGTGGCAAAGATCCCTCCTGTTCTGTCTATGGGAGATCGGATCCCAGTGGGCAGAAAAGGAGGGGAAGCCCATGGGCAGCAGAGATTCGCAGGGATCAGAGCTTTCAGAAAAAAAATTACAAAGGGGAGAGAGGCAGAAAATATTTAAAGGGACTATTTAAGGGGACAGTACCTGTGTGTGTGGTTTAAAAAAATAAAAAACAAGTACAGAGGATGGGAGTGCTTGGGGGTAGGGGGGGATAGAGTCTGGAAGGGGAATAGAAAGTGGGAAGGAGTTGGGGAGGGAAGGGTGGAGTGGAGTGGAGTGGAGTAGTGGCCTAGTGGTTGGGGCAAGGTACTTCAGGCTGGAAGGTCGGGGGTTCAAATCCCACTAGAGGACAGCAACCTTGGGCCGGAAGGAGTGGGGTTTCTAGTCCCATAGGTGCTCCTTGTGGTCTTGGGCAAGCCACTTAACCCTCCATAGCCCATGTTCCCTGTAAAATAGTTATCTCCAAGTTATAATGCCCTGTTCAATGTAATTTCAGTTTGTTCAATGTAAACTGCACTGATGCAGAATATCGTGGTATATAAGAGAATATAAATAAATAAGGGTGCAAGGCATGAATGCATGGCAACAAAAATGACAAAGGGTACATACCCCCCCCCCCACCAAACATACACGCAAGCACCTCATCCCCACACTATGTGCACACATGCACTCCACCTTTGCATGACACATACACAGAGACACCACACGCACACATTCATGCACACACATACACCTCACCTCTGCACCACACATCACATATGCACACACAGGCAAACCCATCTCTGCACCACAAACAGGCTCTTCTGCAAGCGCACACATGCACCTCAGCCCTATAGCCACATCCCACAGCAACAGGCATACCACCAATTTAGCACACACCCACAAAGACGCTTACTATCTGAAGCTATAAACATTATTTAAAAAAGACGCATGGTGTAGAAACTCTGGCGCTGGTCTCACGAGAACATCTATCTTTATTGCAGTGTTTGATATACCACCCAACACCGGGGCATATGAGTGGTTTACAAAATTAAAAGTGCTACAAGAAAGGAAAAAGTACACCAAGTACAAGATAGGAAAGAGTGAAAGGCGTAGACTGGCAGAAAGTGGAAGAGAGGTCAACAATTGGGACAACTAAGAGGTAGAAGTCGAGGTAGGAGTGGGGGGTGGTCAAAGGCGAGAAAAGTGGGGTTTTAGCATTATCTTAAAGCGGGGGAAGGAGAGCTCAAGGCTAAAGTCAGAGGGGAAAGACATCCAAAGGAGGGGGGGCCAAGGAGGAAGAATGCAGAGGTGCGGGTGGATTCTAGGTGAGCTTGTGAGGCAGAAGGGGAGACAGAGGTGGTTGGAATGAATTTGAGGGAACTGTATTGGGGTATGGAGGTGGATTAAGTCAGAGAGATATTGTGGGATGTTGGTGTGGATGTTATGATGAATCAGGGTAAGAATCTTGTATGCGGAATTTGATAGGCAACTAGTGCAGACTAATAAGCAGAGGGGTGATGTGGTCTGAGTGGGAAGTGTGAGTGAGTATGCGGGCAGCGGTGTTCTGGAGAAATTGCAGTCGACTGAGTTGGTATAGGGGGAGGTTAGCCAGGGCAATGTTACAATAATCAATACAGGACATCACCAGGGAGAGGAGGAGAATGGTCAAGGAGGGAAGTGAAAGAAAAGGACGGACGGTAGAGATCTAGCGAAGAGAATAAAATGATTTGTTGAATAACACAGGTCTGCAAAAATTTTTTTTTTCAAGAGCTGTTTTGGTTATTCCACGTAATCTTTGTTTTTTGGTGCGCTGAATCCGAAAATAACCTCCATTTTGTCATAGGACATCACGTTTCCTGACAATTTAGGTAACTATGTTAAATAAGGCAATACCTCAAAATAAATGGAAATAGACTTATAAAATTAAAGCTTTATTACAATATTTTCATAAATTCTTTTTTGAACTGAAATGAGCTCACCTACACACACTAAACTCGATTCTTCTTCCTTGTGAGGCTCCTCTTGGTGCATTTACGCTTGTGAGTAGCATCTGGAATGTGTCTCTGAAGCATCCAACAGTAGTCTGCCATCATTGTAATGCTCCATTTTCCCTGGTATCTCCTTTCCATCTCTTTAATGTCTTGGTGGAATCATTCACCTTGTTCCTCACACACAGCTCCCAAATTTTCAGGAAAGTAGTCAAGGTGGAACTAGAGGAAATGCACTTTCAAACTCATCAGGTAACCTAAAGCTTGAAATGCTTTCAGCATTCGTCCGATCTTTTTGTAGTGAGGATCTTTGTTATTGCCTAAAAATTTCTGTACAACTTCTTTAAATGCAATCCACCTTTCTTTTTGAGGATCCGTCATGGTATTAACAAACTCTTGATCAACTATAAGCCTTCTAATGTCTGGTCCGACGAACACACCTTCCTTCAATTTTGCCTCCGACAGGCCTGGAAACTTGGTGACCAAGTATTTGAAGCATTCTCCATCTCTTGGAAGTGATTTTACGAATTGCTTCATCAATCCCAATTTTATGTGGAGAGGTGGTAGAAGAACTTTATGGGAAGGTACCAAAGTTTCTCGGAGGACATTTTTTTCACCGACTGTTAGCACCCTCGGCTGCCAACTCTTCTTGGTCCAGTGATTTTGTCGGTCTCGACTGTCCCATAGACACAGAAAACAAGGATATTTGGTATACCCAGCTTGTTGCCCGAGCAGCATGCACAAGACCTTCAAGTCCCCACACACTTGCCAACCATGGTCTTCATATTTAAGTTTACGAAGAAGCAATTCCAAGTTCTCGTGGGTTTCCTTCAAGTGTACGTAATGACCTACAGGTATGGAAGCATAAAAACCGTTGAGTAAAACTGCTTTGAGACTTCTTTTTGAAGAATCTATAAAAATACGCCATTGCTCTGAATCATATTGGATTTTAAATTGACCCATCAGACCTTCGACATCGATGCAATAAACCAACTTGTCTTCCTGGGCGAAGTAAGGAACGAACTCTTTTTCACGATGTCTGAACCATGAAGATGACACTCCTGGCAACAATAAATTCCTGCTTTTCAGCCTTGATCCGAGTAACTCAGCGGCATCTTTGGGAAGATTCAAGTCTCTTACCAAATCATTCATCTCCTCCTGAGAAAACAATTTTGGTCTTGTATCATCTTCAAAGTCCGAACTTGATTCGTCATCTGGTTCAGGTATGACTTAACCTTCATCGGAGCTAGGTATCTCTTCCAAGGTAGCAGGGGGCTTGGATACTGGTATATCTGTGCCATGGGGGATGGGACAAATTGCCGAGTGAAGATTGGGGTTTGAAATGGAATGCTTCCATTTGGAATTAAACCCTTTCACATCGCATGAACAAAAGTAACAGTCGTCACTATGGTTCTTTTGCTCTCGCCATACCATAGGAATCCCATAACGGAAAGATTTTTTCTTACCCTTGAACCAGTTTCGGAGGTCCTCAACACACCATTTGCACACTTTGAGGACCCAGACTTTATCTTGATCTCCAATTTTTAGTCCAAAGTATGCAAAGTATACTTTTTTCACAAAGTCTGTAATATTCTGCTGTTGCTTCAACACTGTATATTCACCACAGATGAAACAGAAACTGCCTGGCGAATTAATACACTTTCGTGGAGCCATAACATAACTGTTGAAGAATGACGAGCTAACATGAATTGTGATGAAAAAGTGTGAACAGCCTAGAACCAAGAACCTGATGATGATTCGTGCACAAGTGTGGCATGCAGGAGAGAGCAGCTCTGTGTCTGTACATGAGACGTCACAGTGCTGGCCACGCCCCCCTGCACTGACCGGAGCTGCTGCTATCTGCCCTGTGTCTCCCTCCCACTGGATTCTTCAGGAAAGATTAACCCCGTCTACCATTAGAAGCACGGACTTAAAACTTGCTTAGCTTACGTATATATTGCTGACCATCAGATTTACAGTGCTATATTTTTTTTTACATAACTCGGACAACCCCTTTAAGGTTTTTTTGGCATTTTATATCTTAAATGCACTTATGTGAATTAATTAATAGTAATTTGAAAAGATTTGATAAATTTGAAAACCATTTTGCATGTTGTGACAAATCATGACGTCTAGGAGTTTTTTCAATATTTTATTTGTTTTCAGCACACCAAAATACATGGAAATTAGATGAAAATAATCAAACAGCTTTTTAGTCGCAGACCTGTGTAATCAAAGAAAGGTGGTCATGGAAGGAATGAAAGGAAAAAGGTTTGATACCGAGGTAACTAAGAGGAAGAAACCAAGGGGATGGGTGTCTGCGCCAGGGAGGGAGCCAGAGTGGGGGCACAGGTGAAAAAAGAAAACCAAATAGCAGACGTTTTGGAGTGAGTGATGTGAAGTAAGTTAGAGATCATCCGAGAGGAGACAGAAGAGAGACAGGCGTTTAGTGGGGTCAGGTCGGGGGTGGAGGTGCTGGTGTGGTGCAAAAGAATATCATCATCTGTGCAGTAATAGGCTGAGATATTGTTCTGTTGAACAATGAGGATGAGAGGGGCCAAAAAGACATTAGAGGAGGGGAGTGAGAATAGAGCCTGTGGGACACCGCAGGATAAAGGGAGTGGGCGGAAGAGGAAGGAAGAGCCAGTGAAGACGGGAAAAGGTCGGAGATGTGAGTAAAGAGTGAAATCAGTGAAGGACAGAGCCAGTAATTCTGGAGTCATGTAAATAGGATAGAAGGGTGCGATGATCAGATTGAAAGCTGAAGAGAGATGTTGCTACGATTGTGAGAAGTATGAAGCTTGTTAAGGGAGAGAGTGATAGTTTCGATGCTGTGACCGTGATGGAAAAGGATTAATGAGGGTGAAGCGCAAGTGTAGCATCGAGATGTGAGGAAAGTTGAGCAAAGACCAGCTTCTCAAGGACCTTAGAGAGAAAGAGAAAGGTGGAGATAGGACACCAATGAGCAAGGGTGATGGGGTCCAGTGAGGGTTTCTTAAGAATGGGCCAAATGATAGCATGTTTCTAGGGGTGTGGGAAAGAACCAGTGTGAGAGAACCAGAAGAAGGGACAAGGAGGTAACAGAAACTGGCTCCAAAGATTTTGGCCTGGCTCCTAAATCTCCACATTTGTCAAGGCCTGTATTACGGAGTTTGTGTAGGAATCTGGATTGTTCAGTTTCCCAGTAAGTTTATGGATATTCTAGGTTCCACTGCAATATTTATTGTGCTGCCCTTCTTGTGTTCACTCCTTTGTTATGTGATTTGGAAGTTAGTGCCTTAAGGAATGGTAGATTTGCTCTATAGGTCCAGTACTGTTGGTTCTTGGTGTGTAGGCAACTGTAGGATATTGGTGGTTGCTAGTGGAATACAGATTCTTTGAGATTTGCAGTTTTGTGTTTCTGATGCTGCTAATCTGAAATTAAAATATTTTATTAGTTCAGATTCAAGGAAATTTCAGATTTTTAAGGGAAAGTCTCAGTATAATTTTGTTTAGTAGCCTATTTGCTTAATTTCTGCTGATTTCTGTGCTTTTCCACTAACATGATCAAATCCATCCTGGGCGCTATTATCTTGAATTCATTGCTACCAGGATTGGTTTTCTTATTTTTTTATCTTCCTTCCTCGTCAATAAGCTGGTCATAGCACCTACCAAATAAATTCGTTATGCAGATATTTGATGGTTTTTTAATGGGGGTGTGAAAGTGTTTTTAAGTTAATTTTTGATTCATGATTATTTTTATTTTATTGTAATGTCTGTGTTGTTAAATTGAGCATGCGTGTTTTTAAGCCACCTAGGATTTTAGATGGGTGGCACATAAATGTTAAAATTAAGTAAATTTCATGCAAATGAAGCCCAGTGGATATATAAATCCCTTAGCAAATGAGGCCGGAAAAACTTGGTGTAATCTAAAGAAATATTTCTTCACAGGGCGGTGCACTGATGGAATGACCTCTTCCAGTTTGTCCTGTTTGACTAATCCAGACAAGTGAGTTATGTGCCCCTACCAAAAGATGTGCAGACAGAATATTAGAAACTTCTGTGACATCACTGCCAGTAACTCTGCATCTCCAGGAACAAGCAGGAATGTAGTCTTCACATATGGGTATCATCGGTACCGACGGAGCCTGCGTGGGAATGCTCCCCAGCGTCCAATTAGAAAGCTTTTGGGAGCATCCCACAGCGCCTGCGTGCTGCCTTCCTGCCTTTCCCAACTGCCTCTCTCCAGTTCTTCGTTTTCTGCAGAGCCAGCAGGTGGTTGTTCCTGTCACCGCAGAAAATGTTTTCTTTAATCTCCAGGAACAAGCAGGAATGAGTCTTCACATATGGGTACGTCGGTACCGACGGAGCCTGCGCGGGAACACTCCCCAGCGTCCAATCAGAAAGCTTTTGGGAGCATCCCTCAGCACCTGCGTGCTGCCTTCCCACCTTTCCAACTGTCTCTCCTCAGTTTTTGTTTTTCCGCGGAGCCGGCAGGACGTCGTCCTGTCACCGCAGAAAATTCTTCTTTAATTGTTTTGTTTTCTTGTGGTCGCAGCTGTTCCCCGACTCCACCGGTACCGACGGTGTTTCTTTTTTTCTTTTTCTGAAATTCAGGGAATATTTTCCCTCAGTTTTTTGTCTTAAATCTTTTTAGGCCTTCTAGGCCTCATGGAACCGCCAGCCTCTTTCTCTAAGAAATGTTTAAGCTGTGGCGGTACAGTTTTATTTTTAGACTCCAAAAACTGGTGTCTAACCTGTTTGGGTCCTGACCGTTTTCCTCCGGAGCGCTCGGGCCACAGTATTGTGAGAAGAGATTTTCAACATCGAGTTTCCCTCGATACCAGGTTCCCTTCCAGTGTCAGGGCACCGACCGTTTCTTCTTCTACACAGGATCAGGTAACCCTCAAACAGTCTGTTAAGACTAGCCAACCCTCGAGTGGTAGGTCTCATGCACAGCATGAAGACGGCTCCGGCCTTGCCCTCGAGGGTCCATTGGCTTGAAAACCCCGGCGGGAGACTTCGGCCTCTAAAGCCTATGACGGGTTTCAGGTTGTTCCTGGGGCTCACCCCTCACAGAACATACCTGAGCCATGCTCGGTGGTGGCATCCGCTTCGAGCGGTACCGATACCCCGGCATCGGCACTGGTGTTGGACGTTACACTCCTCACCAGGGATCGTCATCTGGCTTTCTCGGTACCTTCGGGACCGGTGGATACGCTCCAGATTGACGTTCCAGTATCGGCATCAACGCCAATACTACCACCGACGTTGGTACCCTCTAGACATGCATCGATAGACTCGCTTCCTTCGATGCTGAGTCTGGAAGACTGGGTACCGACACGTCTCGGTACCGATAATTACCGGTACCGGATGCCCGATACCGAGGGTGATTACCAAAGGCGTTCGGTTGCCTCGGAACTGATTGAGCTGCCACCGATGACTGCTCCGATGTCGGTGTCGCCTTCGATTTCGACAGTGCTACCGGTATCGGTACCGGTATCCGCAGTAGCATCGGGGCCAGCTCCTTCCATGCTTCTTTCACCAGGGTCGCTCCTTTCTATACCAAGTTTGGAGTCGATACCTGGCATGGACGATGCAGTACTGTCTGTCACAGGTCCTGACCTCCAGTACCAGCATCCATCCCTTAAGGATCCTTTTTTGCACCGTGCAGGATCTTATATTCCTATATACTCAAGTCGATCCTCCGGTGCCCAGGCTAGTTCTTCAGGTCTAGCCTGTCCAGGGACGGTTCTCTTTGGAGATCCTTCTTTTCAGAATTTCCTCCTGAATATGGCAAAATCTCTTGCTATTCCTATCCCTGGCCATGATCCTACACAAGGCTCTGTTTCTACTGAAGAAAAGGAAAACATAATGCTTCCTTTACATCATTCCTTGCAGGATCTTCTAAGAATGTGGGAAGCACCTTTAAAGGTACCCTCACCTTCTAGAGCAACTGATCTTCTGTATCAGGTGCCCCCCTCTCCAGGGTTTCAAAAGACTCAACTTCCCCATCATTCCGTTGTGGTGGAATCAGCAATGAGGAAGGTGAAAAGTAAGAAGAAGCCCTCTTCTTACCCACCAGGTCGTGAGTCTAGGACACTAGATGCCTTTGGACGTCAAACCTTCCAGACATCCATGCTGTCAGCAAGGATTCTCTCATATATTTTTTATATGAGTCTATCTCTTCAGGAGGTCACAAAGAAATTATATCTTTTGACTCCTTTTCTTTCAGAGCCCAAGACTGCAGACTATTCCTTACTACTTAGTCATATTCAAAGTATCTCTTGGTTTCTTACTCGTGCTTCCCTAGACTTTTTTGAGTCTGTTAGCATAACCTCTGCTATAGCCATAGGGGCACGACGTAGAGCCTGGCTCCAAGCTTCAGACTTAAGCAGATGGGCCCAACGAAGACTGGGTAATACTCCTTGCACTGGGGAAAATCTCTTCAATAAGGAGTCTTTACATCAGGTTGCTCAGTGGTCCACTGACTTGCCTGTTTCTGAGGGCTATCCTAAGCCTTCTCCTTCCCCAGTAGGTAGGAAATGCCCTACCAAAACTTCTTTCCCTAGGAGGAGAAGGTTTTACTCTTCTCCTGCCCATCATACAGATGTTCCCAAGCAGAGGAAACATCACCCTGGTCTGAAGAATCCAAACTCTCGCCAGGCTAAACAAACCCAGCAACCATAAGGTTCTGATTAATCTGTTTTCTGCCTCTTGGAGTTTACAACCTACAGTTGACTTCTTCTCAGCAGAGGTTTTTCACTGTTTTTCATTCAAAACTCTACACATGGATTCCTTTCCTCAGGACATCCAGTTGCTCCTAGGTCTGCTGAGCTGTCAGGATATTCATGTCTATGGGTCACAGGTTTCTCCTCTTCTTCCTGCCAAGAAGAGAGGTTTAACAACTATCCCATGATAGTTTTTCTGTTCCAACATGAATTTTTTCCTTCCACAGACTTACCATATGGTAAGTCACCCTTCAGCTCCTGTTTCTCTACCCTCTTATCCAGGGTTTCCCCTGTAAGAGTGGTACCATACCACTGGAGGGCTTCTTTAGCCTTTCTAGTTTTTCCATTACAGTGTGGAGTTTTTTCTCTTGAGTAAACTCCCTCCTTTTGCCTGGGCAGCTCATCAGACAGGGACACGAATTTCTTCTCTTGCTCTGTCTGTTCTTTCTGTTTTACACAGAAAGATTCTCTCTGCTGTCTTATTCAGCAGCTGCCCATGCAGGAGTTCCAGTGATTGGACTACTGGTACTTTTCCACAAGTTTCCAGTCTTGTCCTCCACTACTTTCTGTCTGACTTCTATTCTTCCAATCTCCAATTCCTTTGGGTTTGGCAGCATAGTTGACGTGGCTGCTGGTTTTTTCCAACGGCCAGTTCCATCTCCCAATTCTCCTGCATAATGCTCTCTGCAATCCTACAGAGAAGCTTTCCACTATGGGCCCTTGCTAGAGAGCATGGGTTTTTTTTCTCTAATGACTATCCTATATGGTTGAAAAAGGCTTCCTCAGTCATTCCCCATGACTGTGAGGGTTCTTCACACCCTACTATCTCCTTTTAAAATAAAGGACATAAGCCTTCTATACGTGAAAGTCTAAAGAGTTGTCCAATTCCTACAGGGAATATGCTCTTTTTTCCTTGCAGCTTGTCCTCATGGTATCCTAATCTTTCATGGACAGCACATATTTAACTAAAACGCATGATACCCCTTTTTGTCCCTCAAGTGGGTCAACCTGGTATCTCATCCTATGAGTTTTTCTGTCCATTTACCATGCTAGGGTTCTACAGGACTTGGGACTTGCTGTTTACAGACTGATATTATCCTCTGTTTTTTCATGCAACCATCCTGGTTATTTCCCTGGATAGCATTCCTGCACCATCATAACCAGGGGGAATAGATTCTCTATATATCTTCTCAAATAGGTTCCACCACCTTGTTATTGGATGAATCTTTCCTCTTCACATCTCCCATGTGAATGTTCTTATAGGCATATCTCTGCTTAATTGCAGACATTTATCTTTAGACCTATATATTCATATATCTATATATATCTATATAGATACATATGTCTGTCAGCTGTGTGTGCATATGTTATGCCCCTCTAGATCTCGCTATATATATATATATATATATATATATATATATATATATATATATATATATATATATATTTATTTATTATGTATGTGTCGAGATGCTTCGTTATAGGTAGATATGTATTTACATACTATCTCTCTGTCTATGCTCATAAAGGTTTTACCTTCTTATATGTTCCAGACAGTGGGTTTTGCACATGTTCATACTGTTCCACAGTATGTTTGGGGTATCATGCACACAATCACTGCTGTGGTACTGACAGCTCCTACCATAACACTAGGTTTAGGTATCCCTGAAGCTCCATGTTCCAATATCTTCCTACCTCTCACCAGTTAGGGAAGACATGGTGGATCTTCAGTAGATCTGGGGTTTCAACTCCTCAGACATCTGTCCTTTCTTTGGGAATACGAGGTTTTCCCCATACCCCTTCTTCCCTCAAGGACTAGGCCAGTTTGTCCAAATCGGTCAGTCTTCCTCTTTTGCTCCTAACTGTGAATAACTCTGTAGCCAAAGGCGTTTTTAGCTTTTTCCATAAAGCTTCCCACTAAAGACCTACAGTTTTTGTACTACCCCAGTTGAATCCTGGGGTCACCTGTCACTTCCAGATTTTGACCTTCACCTTCACTTCAGTGAGGTCACCTTGATGATTCCTCTACTGGATTCCCAGTAGACTCCATCAGCCTCTCTACTTCCTGCAATCCAGTAGGTGAGGTCCATATTGTGATTGTTCATTTCAGTATATTTCATGATAATTATCATACATACAAGGACTCCTTGCCTGTAGTCCTATCTTAGGTTAGCTGTTTTCTACAGCTCCTCTGTTTTTCAACTCCTACCCTCCATCCTCATGATGCCTGGCCATATGAGGTGTAGCATGTTTCAATCTCCAACATGCTAGGGCTCCAGGCATCTTAGCTTGGGAGTCCCCATATGTGAAGACTCATTCCTGCTTATTCCTGGAGATAGCACAGTTACTTACCTGTAACAGGTGATCTCTGGGAACAGCAGGAATAAGTCTTCACAACCCACCCACCTCCCCTAGGAGTTGTATCTCTCTATCTTTCCTTTCCTTTCCTCTCTCTTTCTCTTTGTCTCAGCTATAAAACTCAACTGAGGCGAGACAGTTGGAAAGGCGGGAAGGCAGCACGCAGGCGCTGAGGGATGCTCCCAAAAGCTTTCTGATTGGACGCTGGGGAGCATTCCCACGCAGGCTCCGTCGGAACCGACGTACCCATATGTGAAGACTTATTCCTGCTGTTCCCAGAGATCACCTGTTACAGGTAAGTAATTGTGCTTTCTCCTTTTTTGTGGTCGGGTCTGCCTTCCTCGACGCTATACCGGTTCCGCCGGTGGTTCTTTCTTTCTTTCTTAAAAAAATAAAAATAAATTATTTTTTTTTCCAAACTTTTCTTTACCAGGTGCATGCGCCGTTTTGGGCCTTAGGCCCAAAATTTCCTCTACCATGGAAAAAACGGCTTTGGGTTTCAAAAAGTGCACCAAGTGTGGCGGTACCATCTCCGTCACCGACACCCATGAGTGGTGTCTTAAATGTTTAGGTCCTGACCACTCCATCTCGGAGTGTATGACTTGTGCCATGATGTCCAAGAGGGGTCGACAAAACCGAGCTGCTAAGCTCAGCACCCTTTTTCCCTCCGATGCAGCTTCTGTGGCATCGACGTCTTCCAGGGCTTTGTCTTCCTCCCATGGATCTCAGGTAACTAAACATAAGTCTAGCCGGTCCTCAAAGGGTAGATCTCCTTCCAAGCATTGAGATGCCTCTGGCGTTGACCTTGAGGGTTCTGTACCAGCAAAATTGCCCCGGCGGGAGGCTTCCTCTGCCAAAGCATTATCGGGGCTCCAGGATGTTCTCGAGGCTTCAACCTCGGCAGAACTACTGGTGCCATGATCTGGGGTACCGGCTGCTTTCTCTGGTACCGACACCCAGGCATCGGCAGCGTTGATGGACCAGAGGTTCCTGGCTATTGAACGCAGTCTGGTGGCTCTCCTTGCGGCATCGACACCCTCAGAACCGCGTCAAACAGTTCAACCGGTACTGGTATCGATTCCGGTATCGGTACCGACAGCATCGACATCAGTGTCTGCTTTGCCAGCACCCAGTCATGCTATGCCTTCTGGTACCGATACACCGGTACCGATTTTCCCCTGGTACCGACTTCAGTCAGTACGGATATCGTGCTCTACAAGAGCATCCGGACAGAAGGTACTTTGAATCCTCGGAGGACTCTGAGGATTCTGACGATTCTGTCGGTACCGGAATACTTCTCCCGGAGGAGCCTTCCTCTCCTAAACATAGGATGTCTCCTCCAGAAGATATCTCCTTTCAGGATTTTATCAGGGAGGTGGCTCGAGGTCTTTCCATTACTGTGGCTCCCGAAACAGAGCTCAGAGCAAAGGAGTTGGAGATTCTTCAATATCCCAAAGCTCCTAAGGAGGCAGCTAATTTGCCTATCCATGAGATCTTACATGATCTCATGCTAAGAATGTGGGAAATACCTCTTACCACCTCTCCTCACTCTCGTAGACTGGATACTATGTATCGAGTCCCTCCTTGTCCTGGTTTCCAGAAGACTCAGCTTCCTCACCACTCTATTGTAGTGAAATCAGCCATGAGAAGGATCAGGAGTGCAAAGAGGCATGCCTCTAATCCTCCAGGATGTGAGTGTAGAACCTTGGATGCCTTTGGACGTTGGACTTTCCAGGCTTCCATGCTTTCTGCCAGGATCAGTTCCTATATTTTATATATGGGAATGTTCCTTAAAGAAGTCACAGGAGATTTAGAGGTTCTGAGCCCTCTTCTTCCTGAAGATAAGAGACAGGATTTTCTCATTCTGGTTAAAAATGCCCAGGATGTTTCCAAATTTGTCAATCGTGCAGCTTTTGACTGTTTTGAGTGCATAAGGAGAACCTCTGCCATTGCCATAGGTGCACGTAGAATTGCCTGGCTCCAGGCATCCGATTTGGAGCTCTGGGTGCAGGACAAACTGGGCAATATCCCTTGTACAGGTGAGAATCTATTCAGCAAAAATTGGCAAGAGAAAGCCAATGAGTTGGATGCTGACAACACTTTGGATAGGTTATCCAAAGCCACAGCTGATCCTGCAAGGAAGAAATCTTTCAAGAAACCATTCTTCTCAAAAAAGGTTTTACCCTTCTTAATCCCAGCAGGGACGTTAGGCAGGTCAGCCTGCTCGGAAGAGTCAGCGACCATCTAAACAAAGGAAAGCAGAGACTGCTAAGCCTCAACCGTCCCAGCAGTCTCAGCCTCCAGAAGGCCTTTGACTTTCATCTAGAGAACTTAGCCTTCCTTGCTCTCAATGGACCAGAGCCTTCCACCATTCCAGGAAGGTTGTGTCACTTTGTCCCCAGATGGGGGCAGATAACAGCAGAACATTCGACACTCTCCATTAAAAAAGAGGGGTACAAGCTTCATTTTATTTGCATTCCCCCTCCCACAATGGTAAGACAGTTCAATTCTCAAACCTCTCTCATCAATCTGTTAGATCAAGAGGTCACTATGCTTCTTGCCCAAGGGGCAATAGAAGAGGTACCCATTACTCAACAGGGTACAGGGTTTTACTCCCCCTATTTCCTTATCCCAAAGAAAACAGGGGGACACAGACCTATTTTAGACCTCAGAGAATTGAACAAATTCCTGTTCAAAGAGAAATTCAAGATGATTTCTCTGGGAACTCTGCTGCCATACCTTCAGAGTCAGGATTGGCTTTGTTCTCTAGATCTCAAGGATGCGTACACTCATGTTCTCATCCATCCAACTCACAGAAAGTTCCTTCGGTTCCTTGTCCAAGGAAAGCACTACCAATACAGGGTTCTTCTTTTTAGCCTGGCCTCAGCACCAAGGGTGTTCACGAAATGCATGGCTGTGGTAGCAGCATTTCTTCGCACTCTAGGAATATTCGTCTTCCCCTACTTAGATGACTGGCTCATTCGAGCCCCATCAGAGTCAGAGGCCAGGATTTCTCTATCTTGCACAATGTGCATCCTTCAGTATTTGGGTCTGGTCATAAACATCCCAAAATCCAGTCTAACTCCCACTCAGTCTCTAGAGTTCATAGGAGCTTTGCTGGATACCAGAAAAGCAAGGGCCTATCTTCCCCATTCCCGTTGCCTTCGCATGGTGCAGTTATGTTTGTTTATTCCATTTGATAAAAACCGCCTTTCTACAATAACCAAGGCGGTGTACAATAAAAATTCAATAAAAGAAGGCCGATAGCCAACGAAAAGGAAAGGAAATGTACAATATCTTAAAAGGACAGTAAAGAAAATGAGGAGGACAGGACAAGACGTAAGTAGGGAAGATCTTAAGAGGGGGAGAGAGGTGGGGGAGGGTAAAGGTCACACGAAAGGAGAGAGAACATCGAACGCTAGAGAAAACAGGTGGGTCTTTAGGTTTTGTTTAAATGTTGTGTATTGAGGTTCCAAACGGAGGGAAGAGGGAAGATCATTCCAGAGGGCGGGACCAGCGAAAACGAAGGCAGAGGAACGGGTGGACTGCAAGTGAGCACGGGAGGGGGAGGGAAGGGTGAGGCGATTAAGATGGAAAGAGCGAGGAGTATGTCTTGGAGAGTGAAAGAAAAGAAGATCTGTTAAATATTGTGGGGTGCTGGTGTGAAAGGCTATCTCCAGGAACAAGCAGGAATGAGTTTTTACATATGGGTATCGTCGGTACCGACGGAGCCTACATGGGAACGCTCCCCAGCATCCAGAAAGAAAGCTTTTGGGAGCATCCCACAGCGCCTGCGCGCTGCCTTCCCGCCTTTCCTAACCGCCTCTCTCCAGTTCTTCTTTTCCGCAGAGCCAGCAGGTCGTGTTCCTGTCACCGCTGAAGAAGTTCTTTATTTTTTATTTCTTTGGTCGCGTGTCTGCCTTCTTCGACGTCGGACCGGTATCGCCGGTCTTTTCTTCTTTCTTCTTTAAAAAAAACAAAACAAAAAAAACTACCGTTTCCCACTTCTGTGCAACTTTTCCTTTTGGGCCTTAAGCCTAGAAAAATTTTCCTCATGGAAAAGCCCGCTTCCGGGTTTAAAAAGTGCACGAAGTGCAGCGATACTCTTTCTATCACCGACACCCATGACTGGTGTCTAAAATGTTTGGGTCTTGACCACTCCATCACCGATTGTGAGTCCTGTTCCATGATGTCTAAAAGAGGTCGACAGAATCGAGCGGCCAAGCTCAGTACCCTGTTTCCCTCTGATGCAGCTTTGGTGGCATCGATATCTTCCAGGGCTGCTTCTTCCTGCCATGGATCTCAGGTAACCAAACATAAGTCCAGCCGGTCCTCGAAGGGTAGATCTCCCTCTAAGTATCGAGATGCCTCCGGACTTGCTCTCGAGGATCCTGCACCGGCAAAATTACCCCGGCGGGAGGCTCCGGTTTCCAAAGCTTCATCTATGGGGTCACAGGTTGACATGGATGGCGTGGCCTCGACCGATGACCTGTTGCCATGTTCTGGGGTACCGGTGGTTTCCACTGGTACCGACATCCAGACATTGGTTGCGTCGATGGATCAGAATATTCTGACCATGCAGCGTGCCATTACGGCATTCATACAAGCTGCGATGCCTCCGGTACCGCAACAAACTCTGTTGTCGGTACCGGCACCGGTACCAATTGCATCGACATCGGCTTCAGTGTCGACTGCAGCGGTACCCTGTTCTGTGATGCCCATCGGTACCGATCACTCCCGATGTCGATACCACTCGGTACGCGTATCGGGCTCTCCAAGAGCATCCAGACAGGCGATACTTCGATTCCTCCGAAGACTCTGATGAATCGGAGGCTTCTGTCGAAGCATCGGTACTCCTTCCTCAGGAGCCCTCTTCTCCAAAAATAAGAATGTCTCCTCCAGAAGACTTGTCTTTTCAAGACTTCATTAGGGAAGTGACCAGGGGCCTCTCTATTTCAGTGGCCCCTGAACCAGAGCCTAGAGCCAAGAAATTGGATATTTTACAATATCCTAAGGCTCCTAAAGAGGCAGCTACTTTACCAATTCATGAGATCCTTTATGATCACATGTTGGGCATATGGGAGACACCTCTTACTACCTCCCCTCATTCTCGCAGGTTGGACACCATGTACCGTGTTCCTCCTTGTCCTGGCTTTCATAAGACTCAGCTTCCTCACCACTCTATTGTGGTGGAGTCTGCTATGAAGAAGATAGAGTGCAAAAAGACACTCATCTAATCCTCCAGGAAGAGAATGCAGAACCTTGGATGCTTTTGGCCGGAGAATCTTCCAGGCCAATATGCTTACTGCCAGAATCAACTCCTATAGTCTCTATATGGGGATGTTTCTAAAGGAAGTTACAGATCATCTGCAAACTTTATCTCCTTTTATCTCAGAAGATAAAAAGGAGGAGTTTCTCACCTGGCTTAAACATGCCCAGGATGTTTCCAAATTTTCCAACCGTGCAGCCTTTGACTCTTTTTTGAGTGTGCCAGCAGAGCCTCTGCTATTGCCATAGGTGCACGCAGACTTGCTTGGTTACAAGCTTCTGATTTGGAACCCTGGGTCCAGGATGGATTAGGAAATCTTCCTTGTACAGGTGAAAACCTTTTTGGCAAGGATTGGCAAGCAAAGGCCACTCAGATGGATGCTGAGAATTCTGCCTTAGATAGACTTTCAAAGTCTACTTCTGCTCCTGTTAGAAAAAGGTTATTCAAAAAGGCTTTCTTTCCCAAAAAAGGGAAATGTTATCCTGGTTATGGTCACCAGGCATCTTCTGCAGGTCGTTTTGCTGCAAAGCGTCAGCAACAACCTAAACAAGCCAAGCCTAAGGCTGCAAGGACTGCTATGGCCCAACAGCCTCAGCCTCCTCAGGGCCTTTGACTTACAACTAGAGAACTTAGCCTTTCTGGCTCTAGAAGAACCAGAGCCTCTCACCATTCCAGGAAGGTTAGCTCACTTTGCTCCCAGATGGGAACAAATCACAGCAGAGCAATGGACCCTCTCCATCATAAGGGAGGGGTACAAGCTTCATTTCTTAAACCTTCCTCCTCACACCATGGTGAGACAGTTCAATTCTCCAACATCTCGACCTTCTGGGTCAGGAGATTGCTACCCTTCTTGCCCAAAGGGCAATAGAAGAAGTACCCCTTCTTCAAAAGGGTTCAGGGTTCTACTCCCCCTATTTTCTTATCCCAAAGAAAACAGGGGGCTACAGACCCATATTAGATCTCAGAGAATTGAACAAGTTTCTATGCAAGGAGAAATTCAAGATGATTTCTCTCGGTGCTCTCCTTCCATACCTTCAGAGTCAGGATTGGCTTTGTTCTCTAGATCTCAAGGATGCGTACACCCATGTCCTCATCCATCCAACACACAGAAGGTTCCTTCGGTTCCTTTATCAGGTAAAGCACTACCAATACAGAGTGCTTCCTTTTGGTCTGGCCTCTGCTCCAAGAGTGTTCACAAAATGCATGGCAGTAGTAGCTGCATTTCTACGCACTCTAGGAATATTTGTATTCCCATATCTGGACGATTGGCTCATCCGAGCTCCATCCCAGTCAGAGGCCCAGGCTTCCCTAGCCTGCACAAGGCGTGTTCTTCAGTATCTGGGACTTGTAATAAACATCCCAAAATCACAGCTCACCCCTACTCAGTCATTGGAGTTCATAGGGGCCTTGCTGGATAGCACAACTGCAAGGGCCTATCTTCCCTAGGCCCGTTGCCTATGCTTGGTGCAGTTAGCCTCTCAAATTCAGTTAAAGTCCCATTTAACTGCTCTAGAGATGTTACAACTGTTAGGCCACATGGCATCCACCGTGCATGTGGTTCCTTACGCTCGCCTTCACAAGAGGGCAGCTCAGTGGACTCTGTCCACCCAATGGACCCAGGCATCAGGTTGCCTGTCAGACAAAATAGCAACCTCCAGTCGCCTCTTTTGGTCCCTCCAGTGGTGGAAGTCCACTCAAAATCTGTTGCTGGGGTCCCCCTTTCAACAGTTGCTACCCCAAGCAATCCTTACAACAGATGCCTCCCCAAAAGGTTGGGGAGCTCATCTACAAGATCTCTCCACCCAGAGCATCTGGTCTCCACAGGAGACATCTCTACATATCAACCTCTTAGAGCTCAGAATAATTCTTCTAGCTCTTGAGTCTTCCACACCCTGCTCAGCTACAAGACAGTCCTCATCCACACGGACAACCAAGTAGCCATGTTCTACGTGAACAAGCAGGGCGGGACTGGCTCTCTGTCGCTTTGCAATGAAGCTTTGAGATTGTGGGCCTTCTCCAGAGAGCATCAAATTCATCTCATGGCAGTGTATCTTCCAGGGGTTCAAAACTCTTGGGCAGACAGACTCAGTCGAGTTCTGCTTCCACACGAATGGTCCCTCCATGGGGACCAGATAGCCAGGATCTTTCGAATTTGGGGAACCCCGGACATAGACCTGTTTGCAAGTCCGTGGAATGCCAAACTTCCCCGGTTCTGTTCCAGGATTCTGTGTCAGGGAGTTCAGGCCAGGGATGCCTTCCTCCTCCACTGGGGGCAAGACTTCCTCTATGCCTTTCCACCCATTCCCCTAATTTCCAAGACACTGTTCAAGCTTCAGAGAGACAAGGGGTCTATGATCCTCATAGCTCCACGTTGGCCACGCCAAGTGTGATACCCTCTACTTCTTCTTCTCTCTGAAGCCCCCTCCCTGGACTTGGGATCTGCTCCAGACCTCCTGTCCCAGGAGGAGGGAACGTTGTGGCACCCAAATCCCCAGTCTCTTCATCTCAGAGCCTGGTTGCTGAAGGCCTAGACCTTCAAGATTTGCATCTTTCTCAGCAGGTGAAGGATATCCTTCATGCTTCCAGAAAGCCTTCCACTAGACGTTCCTATGCTTTTAAATGGAAAAGGTTTACCATTTGGTGTGCAGAGAAGGGTCTTAACCCTCTTGCAATACCTCTGAATTCTTTACTAGAGTATTTGCTGCATTTATCCCATGCAGGCCTTAAAACGAATTCAGTAAGAGTCCATTTGAGTGCTATTGCAGCATCCCTTAAGCCTCTCAATGGACATTCTATTTCCTCTCATCCTCTTATTGCAAGATTCATGAGAGGCCTTCTTTTAACTAAACCTCCCATTAGACCACCTCCAGTGGCATGGGATTTGAATTTGGTTCTTGGCCAGCTTATGAAGCCACCCTTTGAACCCTTAGCCACTACCTCCTTGAAATTCCTTTCCTGGAAGGTTATTTTTCTCATTGCAGTCACCTCAGCTCGCCGTATCAGTGAGCTGCAAACCTTGGTGGCTAATCCTCCTTATACAAGGTTCCATCATGACAAGGTAGTCCTCGGGACTAATCCACACTTTATGCCTAAAGTGGTCTCACCTTTTCATCTGAACCAGGAGGTGTATTTACCTGTCTTTTTTCCAGGACCTCATGCATCAAGTGCAGAGAGGAATCTTCATACCCTGGATTGTAAGAGAGCACTTGCTTTTTACTTACAAAGGACACAGCAACATAGAAAGTCCTCTCAACTATTTGTTGCTTTTGATCACTCTCATTTAGGACTTCCATTCTCTAAGAGAACTCTATCCAATTTTATTGCTCAGTGTATTTCCTTCGCCTACCAGAGTAAGAACCTTTCTCTGGAGGGCCATGTCACAGCTCACAATGTGAGGGCCATGGCAGCCTCTATGGCTGATCTAAACTCTGTGTCCATCGATCAAATCTGTCGAGCGGCCACCTGCGCCTCGGTTCATACCTTTACAGCCCATTACTGCTTGGACAAGGACTCCCGCCGGGATGCCTTGTTTGGTCAGGCTGTTCTCAAACACCTGTTCCATACCTAATCAACTCCTACCCCCCATCCCTGGTTGGATGCCCGAGATCCATGGGGGGAGGTAGAGCCCTTCTCAGGGACTCACAACCTTGGAGATCTCCCTGGCATCTCTAGCTGGGGGAGTCCCCATATGTGAAGACTCATTCCTGCTTGTTCCTGGAGATAGCACAGTTACTTACCTGTAACAGGTGATCTCTGGGAACAGCAGGAATAGGTCTTCACAACCCACCCACCTCCCCTTGGAGTTGTATCTCTCTATCTTTCCTTTCCTCTCTCTCTCGCTTTTGTCTCAGCTTAAAACTCGAACTGGAGGGAGGCGGTTAGGAAAGGCGGGAAGGCAGCGCGCAGGCGCTGTGGGATGCTCCCAAAAGTTTGCTTTCTGGACGCTGGGGAGTGTTCCCGCGCAGGCTCCGTCGGTACCGACGATACCCATATGTGAAGACTTATTCCTGCTGTTCCCAGAGATCACCTGTTACAGGTAAGTAACTGTGCTTTATGTACCAGAGTCAGCAGTTTGAATGTGGCATGGAAGGTAACAGGCAACCAGTGAAGGTGAAATAATAGAGGGGTTATATGATCTTGGGGGGAGGTGTCTGTAACAAGGCGTGCTGCGGTGTTTTGGATCCATTGAAATCGAGTTAACTGGTTTTTAGGAAGACCAATGAATAATGAGTTAGAGAAATCCACCTGGGACATGATTAAAGATAACACCAGAGTGACTAGGGCTGAAGGGGAAAGGAAGGGGCGAACGGAACGAATTTGACGAAGAAAGAAAAAGGATGTTTTGGTAATGTGGGAAATGTGGGTGTGAAAAGATAAGTCAGAGTCAAAGTACACACCAAGATAACGAAAAGTAGAAACCAAAGGTACGGGAGTGCCGGAAAAAGAGGGGGCTATTGAGGGGGAAGAACTGCCGTGAGAAAACCAGATAGCGATAGTCTTAGTAAGATTTAAGTGAAGGCAATTGAGCGTTAACCAGTTTGCTACAGCTGAGAGGCTTCTCTAGCAGTGCTAAAACCTCATCTCACTGCTCGAGAAATGTTACAACTACTTGGCCACATGGCATCTACGGTGCATGTGGTTCCTTATGCTCGCCTCCATATGAGAGCAGCCCAGTGGACTTTATCCACTCAGTGGACTCAGGCATCAGGGTGCCTGTCAGACAAAATAGCAAACACAAATTGCCTTATTTTGTCCCTCCAATGGTGGCAGTTCACTCAAAACCTGTTGTTGGGGTCCCCATTTCAACAACCTTTACCCCAGGCAGCTCTCACAACAGATGCTTCTCCAGTGGGTTGGGGAGCTCATCTGCAAGATCTATCCACCCAAGGCACTTAAACTCCACAGGAGACTCATCTACACATCAATCTCTTGGAGCTCAGAGCAATCTTCCTTGCTCTGCGAATGTTCCACACCCTGCTCAGCTTCAAGAGTCCTCATTCAGACGGACAATCAAGTAGTCATGTTCTACATGAACAAGCAGGGAGGAACAGGCTCTCTGTCGCTTTGCAACGAAGCTTTGTGAGTATGGGCCCTCGCCAGAGAGCATCAGGTTCATCTCCTAGCAGTGTATCTTACAGGTATCCAAAACTCTTGGGCAGACAGACTCAGTCGAGTTCTGCTTCCATACGAATGGTCTCTACATGCAGACCAGGTGGCCAAGATTTTTCAAATTTGGGGAACCCCCGACATAGACCTCTTTGCAAGTCCGTTGAATGCCAAGCTTCCGCGGTTCTGTTCCAGAATTCCGGCTCAGGGCTCTCAGGCCAGGGATGCTTTCCTCCTTCATTGGGGTCAAGACTTCCTTTATGTCTTTCCACCCATTCCCCTTATTCCCAAAACCCTGTTCAAGCTTCAGAGAGACAGAGGCCGTATGATTCTCATAACTCCACATTGGCCACGGCAAGTATGGTACCCTCTGCTTCTACATCTCTCTCAAGCTCCCTCTCTGGAGTTAGGCTCTACTCCATATCTCCTGTCTCAGGAGGACGGAATGTTATGGCATCCCAATCCCCAGTCTCTGCATCTCAGGGCTTTGTTTCTGAAGGCCTAGATCTTCAGGATCTTAACCTTCCTCAGCAAGTAAAGGATATCCTTTATGCTTCTAGAAAACCTTCCACAAGACGCTCTTATGCTTTCAAGTGGAAAAGGTTTACCATATGGTGCTCGCAGAAGGGTCTTAACCCCCTTGTGATACCTCTGGAATCATTACTGGAGTATCTCCTTCATTTATCCAATGCAGGACGTAAAACTAACTCAGTAAGAGTACATTTAAGTGCTATTGTGGCTTCTTTCAATCCTTTAAATTGACATCCTATTTCCTCTCATCCTCTCATAGCAAGATTTATGAGAGGCCTTCTTCTAACTAAGCCTCCCATTAAGCCACCATCGGTGGCATGGGACTTAAATCTGGTTATTGGCCAGCTCATGAAGCCACCTTTCGAACCCTTAGCTACTACCTCCTTGAAATTCCTTTCTTGGAAAGTTATCTTTCTCATTGCAATCACATCAGCACGTTGCATCAGTGAGTTGCAAGCACTAGTGGCTGATCCTCCTTATACAAGGTTCCATCATGACAAGGTAGTCCTTAAGACTCATCCACACTTTATGCCAAAGGTGGTCTCGCCTGTTCATCTTAACCAAGCGGTCTACCTGCCTGTGTTTTTTCCAAGGCCTCATGCATCAAATGCAGAAAGGAATCTTCATACTTTGGACTTTAAAAGAGCTTTAGCCTTTTACTTGCACAGAACACAGCAACATAGAAAGTCCTCTCAACTCTTTGTTGCTTTTGATCCATCTCATTTGGGACTTCCAGTCTCCAAGAGAACACTTTCCGACTGGATTGCACAGTGTATTTTGTTTGCCTATCAGAATAAGAATCTTCCTCTGGAGGGCCATGTCACAGCTCACAATGTGAGAGCCATGGCAACTTCAATGGCTCACCTGCACTCTGTGTCTATCGACGACATCTGTTGAGCAGCCACTTGGGCCTCGGTTCATACCTTCACAGCCCATTACTGCTTAGACAAGGACTCCTGCCGGGAAGCCTTGTTTGGTCATGCTGTTCTCCAACACCTGTTCCATATCTAATCAACTCCTACCCACCGTCCCTGGTTGGATGCCAGAGATCCATGGGGGGAAGTGGAGCCCTTTCACAGGGACACACAACTTCTGGGGTCTCTCCCTGGCATCTGAAGCTAGGGAGTCCCCATATGTGAAGACTACATTCCTGCTTGTTCCTGGAGTTAGCATAGTTACTCACCTGTAACAGGTGATCTCTGGGAACAGCAGGAATTTAGTCTTCACAACCCACCCACCTCCCCTAGGAGTTGTATCTCACTATCTCTTTATCTCTTTCTCTTTCCCTCTCTCTCTTTGTCTCAGCTTTAAACTCAACTGGAGAGAGGCAGTTGGGAAAGGCGGGAAGGCAGCACGCAGGCACTGTGGAATGCTCCCAAAAGCTTTCTAATTGGACGCTGGGGAGCATTCCCGTGCAGGCTCCGTCGGTACCTACGATACCCATATGTGAAGACTAAATTCTCGAGGACCAAGCAGGAAGTCAGTCCCCACATATGGGTGTCATTGACGCCGATGAAGCCGCAGCGGAGTATTTCCCTAGCTTTCTATGAAAGCCTTTGGGAATGTAGGCATGCATGCGCGGTTCCCTTCCCGTCTAAAGGTGCCATCTTACCTCAGTCTCTCTTTTTCCGAGAAGCTCACCGGACGTGCGTCCTGTCATCCTGGATAAAAGTTAGATTTTTTCGGCGATTCTCGCTATTTTTTCTCCCGGTTCGATGCCGGTTCCACTCCTGCCGGGTTCGGTACACCGGTATCGAGCCCGATTCTTCTTTTTCGGTTTTTGCCCTTCTTGGCTGGTGTTCGCGCCCTTTTTTGATTTTTCCCTGGAAGGCCGGTCCTTTGACCTCGCGGGGACTCTTTTTTTTCCCTGATGGCTTCCAGCGGTTTCAAGAAGTGTGATCGGTGTAAGAAGTTAATGTCTCTCACCGACACACACGACTGCTGCCTTCGGTGCCTCGGTCCTGATCACGACCCTAAGACGTGTGGACCATGTGGGAAGATGTCTTCCAAGGCACTACCAAGTTGCCAGCAGCAGAAAGAAAGGCTTTTCTCAGACTCAGCCTCTGGCCGGGCCCAGACCTCGCCCGAGGCCTCGACATCTCGGGATTCGGATCTCGAGCGCCGTCGGAGCTCCTCGGACAGGGGGTCCCCCGACCGGGAACGCAAGAGGAAGAAGCGGCTCGTGAGGGCGTCGTCAGAGGAGATCCCTGGCTCCTCGAGGGCCAGGTCTAAGACCCCCGACCGTCGCCCCGGGCCCATGGAACAAGAGAAGCCTGCCAAAGTTCCTCGTGTGGAGCCGGAGTCTGCTGGACACGTAAGCCCTGTGGTCCTCGAGGACTCACCCGAGTCGGTGGCTGCTGCGTCTCCCGAGCTGAGTCTCAGGATGACAGCCTTGGAGAGCAGACTCTCTGCCTTCATGGAGCAGCAGCGGGCACTGATGGCCAGCCAGTCTGACGCATCTGCCCCGACCACCGGGACATCGACATCGAAGTCGACCCCGGAGACCGAGCCAATACTCTAGTCCATCATGGCTCGAAGTCGACCTCGGTCGTGGTCTCCCTCGACCTCCCGTTCGGGACCGAGGGCATCGACGCCAGTGCCTCAGGTGTCGGGGCGGGTGCTCCAGGGCCCCGCAGGGTCGGATCCTGACTCCTCGTCGGACGAGTCCGCCTGGGAGACGGAGGATGAGGAGTCCCCCGACACATTCAAGACTCGGTGCATCCCTTCGGACTCACCGCAGTCTGATCCCCGGAGTAGATCCCCTCTGGAGGACACCCGGTTCTCGGAGTTTGTCCGGGATATGGCCACCGCGTTGGCTATTCCGGCGGACCCCAAGGAAGAGCCTCGAGCCGAAGAGCTCGAGGCCCTGTAGTATGACTCTCCTCCGAAAGAGACCTTTACTGTCCCAGTTCTTCCAATGCTGGAAGGGCTCCTCTTCAGGATGTGGGAGGCACCGGCCTCGGCGCCGGTTCTAAGCAAGCGAGTCGATTCGATTTATCGACTCCGGAAGAGCCCTGGCTTTCAGAAGGCGCAGCTCCCACACCATTCCATGGTGGTGGAATCAGCCATGCATCGTCTGAAAAGCCAGAAGATGCACTCCGCGGTGCCCACCCGGCAGGGAGGCCCGGAACCTCGATAGTGTGGGTAGAAAGTGCTTCCAGGGCTCGATACTTGCTTGACGTGTCCAGTCTTACCAGCTGTACATGGGCATGTACTTGCGAGACCTGGCCAAGGATTTGGCCGGGTTCTCTGCTGGTTTCTCCGGGGAGCCCTTGCAGAGATTCAAGTCCTTGTCCTTGGGGATTCGGGACTGCTCGAAGTTTGTCCCTCGCTGCCTACGATGGCTTCGAGGCTTTGGCCCGAGTTGCGGCAGCCGACATCGCGGCTCGACGCCAGGCATGGCTGCAGTCATCGGACCTCGAGCCATGGGTTCAGGACAAGTTGGTCGATGTCCCTTGCCGAGGTGAAAACCTTTTTGGCAAACCCATGGCTGAGAAGGCCGCACAGCTCGAGACCGAGCACCTTACAAAGACGAGGCTGTCTAGGAAGACCTCTGCCCCTTCTCACAAGAAGAAGGCCTCGGGTAAGAAGGGTCGGGTCACGGCCCACCGTGTCAGGGCAATGGCTGCCTCAGTGGCTCATCTCCGCCCTGTGCCCTTGGTAGACATCTGCAGGGCTGCAACTTAGTCTTCAAGCCAGACTTTTGCGGCCCATTACTGTCTGGAGAGGGAGTCCGTAGGGACAGTGCCTTTGGCCAAGCAGTACTCCGGAATCTCTTTGAGGTTTAGGCAACTCCTGCCCTCTGTTGGGCTACCGGTGGAGGTTGTGTCAGTGAAAAGCCTTTCTTTGCAGCTGGGACTAGAGGGAGTCCTCTTGTTCAGCCTGTGTTCCTTGGTAGCCCAGAGCTAGGGAGTCACCCATATGTGAGGACTGACTTCCTGCTTGGTCCTGGAGAGTTACTCACCTTTAACAGGTGTTCTCCAGGAGCAGCAGGAATCAGTCCTCACAACCCTCCCTCCTCCCCTTGGAGTTGCAGTTGTACATAGTTTATTTTTCATTTTTGTGTGCTGTTCTTAGCTATGTCATTTGACTGAGGTAATATGGCACTTTTAGGCGGTAAGGGAACCACGCATGTGTGCCTGCATTCCCAAAGGCTTTCATAGAAAGCTGGGGAAATGCTTCGCTGGGGCTTCATCGGCGTCGATGACACCCATATGTGAGGACTGATTCCTGCTGATCCTGGAGAACACCTGTTACAGGTGAGTAACTGTGCTAGATACGGACACAGAACAGTATTTCCCTGTCTCTGGCAGAAGGTGTCTGCAGCTCAGTTGAAAATTGTTCTCTAGGAACAAGCAGGAATGTAGTCTTCACATATGGGTGTCATCGGTACCGATGGAGCCTGCGCGGGAACGCTCCCCAGCGTCCAATAGGTATGCTTTTGGGAGCATCCCTCAGCACATGCGCACTGCCTTCCCGCCTTTCCAACTGTCCCTCTTCAGTTCTTCGTTTTCCGCGGAGCCGACAGGTCACATACCCTGTCACGGCAGAAAATATCTTCTTTAAACTTGTTTTTCTTGTGGTTGCGCCTGCCTCTGCTCGATGCCTACCGGTACCGCTGGTTCTCTTTTCTTCTTTTCAAAAAAAAAAAAAAAAGACTTCTGAAGTGTTTCTCTTCAGATACTTTTTCTTTTTGGTGCTAGGCGCCATTTTGGGCATTTAGGCCCCATTTTCCTGAAAAATGGAAAAACCAGCTAGTGGTTTTAAAAAATGTACTAAGTTTGGTGGTACCATTTCCGTCACCGACACCCATGACTGGTGTCTCAAATGTTTTGGCCCTGACCATTCTCCATCGGAGTGTTCCTCTTGTATGGGGATGACTAAAAGAGGAAGACAGAACCGGGCTGCTCGGTACCCTCTTTCTTCAGATGCAATGTCCATTGCATCGACGTCTTCCAGAGCCTCATCTTCCCATGGATCTCAGGTAACTAAACATAAGAGCTGGTTCTCAAAGGGTAGATCTCCTTCCAAGCATTGAGAAGCCATTGGCATTGCCCTTGAGGAAACTATAACGGCAAAACAGCCCCTGCAGGATTCTTCGGCCTCCAAAGCACTAACGGGGCTCCAGGATGTTCTCGAGGCCTCGACCTCGGCAGAACTACTGGTGCCATGCTGAGGGGTTCAGGCCGCTTCTACCGGTACCGACACCCAGGCATCGTCAACATCGATAGACCAGATTCCTCGCTATCGAATGCAGTCTTGCAGCTCTCCTTACAGCTGCGGTACCGTTGACACCGCTACCGATGGTTCAACAGGCACCAGTACCGGTGCCGGCCCCGGTGGGAATTCTGCCAATGCTGACTTTTTCAGGCATTGACAGATCGGTACCAGACCAACTCGGTGCCGACTTCGATTGATACTGATACCGTGCTTTGCATAAATATCGGGATCAGAGATGCTTCAAATCTTCCAATTCCGATGACTCGGATAACTTGGTCGGTACCAGGGTATTTCTTCCGGAAGACTCCTCTTCTCCTCAACGCAGAATGTCTCCTCTGGTGGATATGTCTTGTCATGTTTTATTCATGATGTGGCCTGAGGCCTATCACGGTAGTTCCTGAAAAAGAACCTAGAGCAAAGGAATTGGAAATACTCCAATACCCTAAGGCTCCCAAAGAGGCAGCTACCCTGCCCATTCATGAAATTCTTCATGATTTGATGCTCAGGATGTGGGAAACACCTCTGACCACATCTCTTCATTCTAGGAGACTCTATACCATGTACCTCATTCTAGGAGACTCGAGTTCCACCATGTCCGGGTTTTCAAAAGACTCAGCTGCCACACCATTCAGTGGTAGTGGAATCAGCCATGCGTAAGATGAAAAGTGCAAAAAGACATGCATCCAATCCTCCAGGTCGTGAATGCAGGCTCTTGATGCCTTTGGGCATCAAACATTTCAGGCTTCCATGCTTTCAGCTAGCATCAGCTCATATATTTTATATATGGGAATGTTTTTCAAAGAAGTCACAGGAGACTTGGAGCTTATGAGCTCCCTTCTCCCTGATGACAAACGACAAGACTTCCTTACTCTTGTCAAGCATGCTCAAGACACTTCCAAGTTTGTAAATCGTGCAGCCTTTGACTGCTTTGAATGCATCAGCAGAACTTCTGCTATTGCCATTGGTGCACGTCGAATTGCTTGGCTTCAGGCATCAGACTTGGAGACTTGGGTACAGGACAAATTAGGAAACATCCCTTGCACAGGAGAAAACCTCTTTGGCAAGAATTGGCAGGAAAAGGCTAATGAGATAGATACTGACAATCTCACTTTAGATAGATTGTCAAAATCTACAGCCACTCCAGCCAAAAAGAAACCCTATAAAAAACCCTTTTTCAGCAAAAAGAGGAACTTTTATCCATCTTATACCCAGCAAGGGCAAGCTCAGGGTCAAGTTGCCCAAAAGGGACAACGGCAACAATCCAGACAACAAAAGAAGCCAAAAGGCCCGAGAGCTCAACCAGCTCCACAGGCTCAGCCCCCTCAAGGGCTTTGACTCCTTCCTAGAGAGCTTAGCTTTCCTGCCTCTGAAGGGTCCAGAACCCCTAAACATTCCAGGCAGGTTGTGTCATTTGTCAACAGATGGCACCAAATAACAGCAGAAAACTGGACTCTTTCCATTGTAGGGGAGGTGGGTACAAGCTTCATTTTCACAGCATGCCCCCTCCTACATTCGTAAGACAGTTCAGTTCCCAAACCTCTTCAGACAATCTACTGGATCAAGAAGTCTCAACACTCCTTGCTCAGGAAGCAATAGAGGAAGTGCCCATTCCCCAACAGGGTACAGGGTTCTACTCCCCCTATTTTCTTATGCCAAAGAAAACAGGAGGACACAGACCCATTCTAGACCTCAGAGAATTGAACAAATATCTGTTCTGAGAAAAGTTCAAAATGATTTCTCTGGGAACTCTTCTGCCATACCTTCAAAGTCAGGATTGGCTTTGCTCTCTAGATCTAAAGGATGCATATACTCATATTCTGATCCATCCAGATTACAGGAAATTCTTACGATTCCTTTTCAAGGGAAAACACCTCCAATACAGGGTTCTTCCTTTTGGTCTGGCTTCAATACCAAGAGTATTCACGAAATGCATGGCAGTAGTAGCTGCATTCCTGCGAACCCTAGGGATATTCGTCTTCCCTTTCTTGGACGACGGCTCATTCGAGCCCCCACAATTCCAGAAGCCAGCTCTGCACTGTCTCGCACAATGCGAATTCTCCAATACTTGGGATTGGTCATAAACGTCCCAAAATCCCAACTTGTTCTTTCTCAGACTCTGGAGTTCATATGAGCTTGTTTAGATACCAGACAGTCAAGGGCTTTCCTCCCACAGCCCCGCTGTCTTCGCATAATGCAACTAGCTTCTCAAGCAGCGGGAAAGTCCTCCCTAACTGCTCGAGAACTGCTGCAATTACTGGGACATATGGCATCCACAGTTCATGTAGTTCCCTATGCTCGCCTCCACATGCGAGCAGCCCAGTGGACACTTTCCACACAGTGGACACAGGCCACAGGATGTCTGTCAGACAAGATATCAAACTCACGACGACTGATCTTGTCTCTACAATGGTGGCAATCACTGGAGAATCTTTTAGTGGGGTCTCCTTTCCAACAACCCCCATTCCATGTCACCCTAACAGATGCATCACAGGTGGGATGGGGAGCACACCTGCACCATCTCTCCACCCAGGGTACCTGGACTCCACAGGAGGCTTGTCTTCACATAAATCTCCTAGAACTCAGAGCAATCTATCTAGCTCTTTGAGTATTCCATGCCCAGCTCAGCTACAAGACAGTCCTAGTCGAAACGGACAATCAAGTAGCCATGTTCTACGTAAACAAGCAGCGCGGAACAGGCTCTGTCGTTATGCAACGAAGCTTTATGACTATGGGCCCTCACCAGAGAGCATCAAATTCACCTTCTTGTGGTATCTCCAGGAACAAGCAGGAATGAGTCTTCACATATGGGTACGTTGGTACCGATGGAGTCCGCGCGGGAACGCTTCCCAGCGTCCAATCAGAAAGCTTTTGGAAGCATCCCAACACGCCTGCGTGCTGCCTTCCCAACTGCCTCTCCTCAGTTTTTGTTTTTCCGCGGAGCCAGCAGGACGTTATCCTGTCACCGCAGAAAATTCTTCTTTTATTTTTTATTTTTCTTGTGGTCGCGGCTGCCTTCCCCAATGCCACCGGTACCGCCGGTGTTTCTTTTTTCTTTTCTTGTAAAATATTTTCCCTTTAAGGAATATATTTTTCTTTTTTAGTGTCTCACGATTCTCAGGCCTTCTAGGCCTCTCCATTTTTCCTCATGGAACTGCCAGCCTCTTTCCCTAGGAAATGTATGAACTGTGGCGGTACAACTTTATTTTTAGACACTCACAATTGGTGTCTAACATGCTTGGGTCTTGACCATTTTCCTCCGGAGCCCTCGGGCACCAGTATGGTGAGAAGATGTTTTCAACATCGAGTTCCCCCTCTAACTTCAGGGCACGGACCATATCTTCTACACAGGATCAGGTAACCCAAAAACAGTCTGTTAAGACTAGCCAGTCCTCGAGCGGCAGTTCTCATGCACAGCATAGAGATGCCTCCGGCCTTGCCCTCGAGAATCCACTGGCTTCAAAACCCCGGTGGGAGTCTTCGGCCTCCAAAGCCTGTGTGGGGTTTCAGGTTGTTCCTGAGGTTCACCCCTCACAGAACATACCTGAGCCATGTCCGGTGGTGGCATCCGCTTCGAGCGGTACCGATACCCCGGCATCGGCACTGGTGTTGGATGAAATATTCCTCACCAAGGATCGTCGTCTGGCGTCCTAGGTATCTACGTGCCCGGTGGATACGCTTCAGACCGACTTTACAGTATCGGTATCGACACCGATACTAGTAACTACGTTGGTACCCTCCAGACGTGCATCGATAGACTCGCTTCCTTCGATGCCGAGTCTGGAATCGATCTCCAGTCTGGAGGACTGGGTACCGACTCGCCTTGGTAACGACTTCCATCGGTACCGAAGGCTCGGTTCTGATACTTCGGATCCGCAACTCTTGGTTCCTCCGATACCGTTAGAGTTGCCACCAGCTGGTCGTCTTCCACCGGTATCAGATACGGTACCGAGATCGGTACCAATATCCACAGTACCATTACGGTCGATACCTTCCATGCTTCTCTCGTCAGGCTCGCTTCCCTCGATGCCGAGTCTGGAATCGATCCCTAGCATGGACGATCTGTTACCGACTGTTGCTGGTTCTGACCTGCAGTACCAGCGAGCACCATCTAAGGATCCCATACTGCACCATTCAGGATCTTCTATTTCTATATACTGGAATAGATCCCTCGGTGCCAACGCTAGTTCATCAGATCTAGCCTATCCAAGGGAAGTTCTCTCTGGTGATCCTTCTTTCCAGACTTTCCTCCTGGATATGACAAAACCACTTGCCATTCCTATTCCTGGACAAGATCCTACACAAGGGAATACAGAATACCTCTCTGTTCCTAGCGAAGCAAAGGAGAATATAATACTTCCTTTGCATCATTCTTTGCAGGATCTCCTTCTACGAATGTGGGAAGCTCCTTTAAAGGTACCCCCACTTTCCAGAGCAACTGATCTCCTGTATCAGGTGCCCCCCTCTCCAGGGTTTCAAAGGACTCAACTTCCTCATCATTCCATTGTAGTGGAATCAGCATTGAGGCGAGTGAAGAGTAATAAAAAGCACTCTTCTTGTCTGCCAGGTCGTGAGTCTAAGACACTAGATGCCTTTGGACGTCAAACCTTCCAGACATTCATGCTTTCAGCAAGAATTCTCTCATATATTTTGTATATGGGTCTATCTCTTGAGAAGGTCACAAGAAAATTACTATGGGTCTATCTCTTGAGAAGGTCACAAGAAAATTCCTTTCTGGTTAGTCATGCTCATATTCTTACTCGTGCTTCCCTAGACTCCTTTGAGTCTGTTAGCAGGACTTCTGCTATAGCTAGAGGGCACGACGTAGAGCCTGGCTCCAAGCTTCAGACTTGGACAAATGGGCACAAGAAAGACTGGGAAATACTCCTTGCACTGGAGAAAATCTCTTCAACAAGGAGTCTTTACTCCAGGTTACTCAGTTATCCACTGACTTTCCTGTTTCCAGAGGCTATTCTACACCGCCGCCTTTCCCAGTAGGTAGGAAATGTCCTACCAAACTTTCTTCCCCTAGGTGGAGAAGGTTTTGTCCATCATCTGCCCATCATACAGATGTTCCCAAACAGGGGAAGCATTGCCCTGGTCTGAAGAATCTACAAACTCAACAGGGTCAACAAACCCAGCAGTCGCAGGGTTTCAAATAGATCATTGTCCCTCTTGGTTGCTGGTTAGGGTAGCAGTCTGTTTCTTTTCACTTGCAGTATCTGCACTAATTTATCCTAACCTACCTAGATATCTCTTCATGAGGCATCTTTTCTCTAAGAGTCTTTATGATGATCATGCCCATACTTAACAGATTTCCTCTTCCTCTTGGAGGAAAGAGAGGTAACAACTATCAATAGACATTTGTTTTCCCTGTATTGGCATGTATCATCTCACCTGTCGGAGACTTCCTCCATAATTGGTCTCTTGCAACTCTGTCTTACCTCCCTCTTACTACAACATTTAGTTTGTAAGAGTGACTTTTTTACACGGGTAAGCCCTTATGGTCCTCTACCTGTTCTACCGGGGGATTCTCCCTTCTGGAGTTGTCTTCCCCCTTGTTACCTTAGGGCAGCTCCTCAGACAATAGGAAGTCCTACCATGTCTGTTTCTTTTTTCAAAAAAAAAAAAAAAAAGAGGGAAAAGAAATTCTCCATGCTGCCCTGAGAGTTGCTGCAAATGCAGCAATTCCTAGTGGTTAAACCATTGGTTTTGTTCACTACACAACCAGGGTTTCCCCTCCACTAGCAATCCTCCTAGCCTCAGTGCTAAGTCCCAAACAGGGTATCAACTTCGTTTGGGAAACCCTATTATCACAGTTTGGTTGGTTAACTTCTATTCTTCGCCCCTTGCCCTTGGCAGAATATCTGGTTACCTGCTGGCTTTCCACAGCCAGTTTTTCTTCTGACCAACCTGCAGCATGCTCTCTGCAACTCTACTAGCGTAGCTTTGCACTATGGGCCCTTGCTAGAGAGCATTAGTATCTTGCCTAGCAGATAACCCCAGATGGTTAAAAGGGGTTTCCCCAGTCATGTTTCATGCCTGGCAGGTATTCTCTACCCTTTCCATCTTATCTTAAAAATCTTTTGAGGCATAAGCCTCAGGCTTTTCAATACATGAAAGCCTAAAGAAGGGCCAATTCCCTGGCTTGGCCCATATCTCCTGGGGTCTCCCGTCAGAGATAAATTCTTCACTGGCAGCTAGAGGATACCTAATACCCATCTTGCCCTCATAGGCGGATCACTAGGGTATCTTCCTCCAGAGGCCTCCTCTATCCAATCTCCATACTACAATTCTGGAGATATCTGGACTTCCTGTCTGCAGACTGCCGTTATCCTCTGCCATTTTCACGTAGGCCATTCTGGTTACTCAAGAGCTCAAATTCTGCAAAGAATTAAGCCGCCTTTTTGTCAGGGACACCTTTCCTCTGACTATGCCAGTCATAACCAGGAGAAGAGGATATTTTTCTATTTTATCTATTCAAGCAGGTATCAACCTTCTTGCTATTAGATAAATCTTTCTCTCTCCCTATAAGGGGGGGGGGTTCTCTGGACATCTCTCCATCCATATACCTGGAGACATGTCTCTATATGCCTGCCTATTCATCTAGGTACATATATATATATATATATATATATTTATATATTTAAATATATACATATATATTTAAATATATACACATATAGGGTATATATGCATATATCTATAAAGAGATATGTATGGGCAGAAGACACACAGATAGATAGATATAAATATATACTGATTTATATCTGTGTGTCTTCTGCCCATACATATCTCTTTATAGATATATGCATATATACCCTATATGTGTATATATTTAAATCTATATATCTATATAAATTAATATATATAATGAGATATATTTTTAGATAGATCTGTATCCATCTACTTATCTATCTCTGGATCAGATATCCTGACATTCCTTATGATCCTGACAGATGGGCACTAACCCTATCAATGCTGTACCAGCATACCTAGGGGACTGCACCTTGAACCACTCCTGTGGTAATTAACCTTTTCAGGTTAGATACTCCTGAAGCTCTCCATGTACCTTTCTTTCCTAATTGACCCCATTTAGGAAAGACATTGCGGAGCTTCCGTTGCTCTAAAGCTTAACGCTCCTGAGTCTGTCCTTACCTTTTTATCAGATACAAGGGTTTCCATACCCTTTCTTCCCTACATGGACTGATTCCAACCCCAGTCCAGTTGGGTCAGACTAAAGTTTTCTCTTGGCCCTAAATTTGTACTGTTTTTGGACCAAAGCAGCTTAAGCTTTCCTTAATAGTACCTTCTGCGTCTCCGCTGAAGCTCTACCTCTCATACTACCCCAGTTTTCCCCTGGGGCTATTTTTCTCACCCTAAAGGGTTCTGACCTCCACTTGTTTGTTCTACTTTATTACCTCTACTTCTCAGTGAAGTACCCCTTGAGCACATTCACTGGCTCTTCTATCAGATCCATATGTAGCTCAGTGCACTTGTGCAATGCCAACAAGGGAGGCCCAGATTACAATATTTTATTACTAAATGCCCTTGATATAGGGTCTTCCCCTTTTGAAGCCCTGTTCTAGCCAGCTGTTCCACAGCTCTTTTCTGTATTCAACTCCTACCCTCCATCCCCAGGATGCCTGAGGTCCTGAGGAATAGCATGGCTCGTTCTAGACTTGCAACATGCTAGGACTCCCTCGGGCATCTGAGCTTGGGAGTCCCCATATGTGAAGACTCATTCCTGCTTGTTCCTGGAGATAACACAGTTACTTACCTGTAACAGGTGATCTCTGGGAACAGCAGGAATAAGTCTTCACAACCCACCCACCTCCCCTAGGAGTTGCATTTCTCTATCTCTATCTTTCCCTTCTTTGCTCTCTCTCTTTCTCAGCTTTAAAACTTAACTGAGGAGAGGCAGTTGGGAAGGCGGGAAGGCAGCACGCAGGCGTGTTGGGATGCTTCCAAAAGCTTTCTGATTGGACGCTGGGAAGCGTTCCTGCGCGGACTCCGTTGGTACCGACGTACCCATATGTGAAGACTTATTCCTGCTGTTCCCAGAGATCACCTGTTACAGGTAAGTAACTGCTATATCTTCCAGGTATTCAAAATCTTTGGGCAGACAAACTCAGCCGAGTGCTGCTGCCTCACGAATGGTGTCTCCACCTAGACCAGCTGATAAAGATATTTCACATCTGGGGAACCCCAGACATAGACCTATTTGCAAGTCCACTGAATGCCAGACTTCCCCGGTTCTGTTCCAGAATTCTAGCTCACAATTGCCAGGCAAGGGACGCCTTCCTCCTTCACTGGGGTCAGGACTTTCCTTTATGCCTTCCCACCCATTCCCCTCACACCCAAAACACTCTTTAAGCTTCGGAGAGACAGAGGTCGTATAATCCTAATAGCGCCACAGTGGCCACGACAAACTTGGTGTCCCCTGCTTCTACATCTCTCTCAAGCGGCACCTCTGGAGTTAGGGTGTGCTCCAGACCTCTCCCAAGAGAACGGGATGCTTTGGCACCCGAATCCCCATTCCCTGCATCTCGGGGCCCTGTTGCTGAAAGCCTAGACCTGCAGGATCTTAACCTTTCCCAACAGGTAAAGGATGTCCTTCAGGCTTCCAGAATACCTTCCACAAGATGTTCTTACACCTTCAAGTGGAAATGTCTTACTATATGGTGTTCTCCAAAGCACTTAAACCCCCTTGTGATACCTTTGGAATCGGTACTAGAGTACCTATTTCATTTATCAAATTCTGGTCTAAAGACCAATTCAGTAAGAGTCCATCTTAGTGCAATTGCAGCTTTCTATAAGCCTCTAAATGGACAGCCAATTTCCTCTCATCCACTCATAGCAAGATTTATGAGAGGTCTTCTTTTAACAAGTCTCCCATCTGGCCACCACCGGTGGCATGGGATTTAAATCTAGTTCTCGGACAGCTCATGAAACCGCCCTTTGAACCTTTAGCTACTACAACCCTAAAGTTTTTATTCTGGAAGGTCATCTTCCTAATTGCAATCACCTCCGCACATCGCATTAGTGAATTGCAAGCTTTAGTGGCTGATCCCCCTTATACAAGGTTTCATCATGATAAGGTTGTTCTCGGAACTCATCCACATTTTATGCCAAAGGTGGTTTCGCCTTTTCATTTAAATCAATCGCTTTACCTTCCTGTATTCTTTCCGAGGCCTCATGCCTGTAATGCAGAAAGGAATCTTCATACTTTGGACTGTAAAAGAGCTACCTACAAAGAACACAGCATCATAGAAGGTCTTCTCAACTTTTTGTTGCTTTTAATTCTAGTCATTTGGGACTTCCAGTCTCCAAAAGAACTCTATCTAAATGGATTGCACAATGCATATCCTTTATTTATGAGAGTAAGAGTCTTCCTCTTCAAGGCCATGTCACAGCACATAATGTGAGAGCCATGCAGCCTCTATGGCTAACCTTCACTCTGTGTCTATCGATGACATCTGTCGAGCAGCCACCTGGGCTTTGGTGAACACCTTCACAGCCCACTACTGCCTAGATAAAGCCTCCCATCGGGATACCTTCTTTGGCCAGGCTGTTCAACATCTCTTTCAGATTTAATTCAACTCCTAACCACCAACCCTGGTGGGATGCCAGAGATCCATGGGAGAAAGCATGGCCCACCTCACTATAGGTGGCAGCTTCCTGGGGCCATTTCCCTGGCATCTTCAGCTAGGGAGTCCCCATATGTGAAGACTACATTCCTGCTTGTTTCTGGAGATAGCGTAGTTACTCACCTGTAACAGGTGATCTCCGGGAACAGCAGGAATTTAGTCTTCACAACCCACCCACCTCCCTTAGGAGTTGTCTCTCTATTTCTCTGTCTCTTTCCTCTCTCCCTCTATCCTTTCACTCAGCTACAAACTTAACTGAAGAGGGGACAGTTGGAAAGGCGGGAAGGCAGCGCATATGTGCTGAGGGATGCTACCAAAAGCATTTCTATTGGATGCTGGGGAGCGTTCCCACGCAGGCTCCATAGGTACCGATGATACCCACATGTGAAGACTAAATTCCTGCTGTTCCTTCGAGATCACCTGATACAGGTGAGTAACTACACTTTAGCTTCTGGGCAGCTATCCGTAGGGGTGTCGTGGACCCAGTAGAGCTTGATGGCAGAAGTGTTCAGGCATATCTGGTACCCTGCTGAAGTTCTCACTTGGGGGGGAGGGGAGGGAAGGCTCAGCTCCCCATCACTATTAATAGTCTAAGCAGCCAAGATTTACACTGAATCCAGACTTTCGCTGCGCAGAGCATCAGTGCCCCCCCCCCCCCCCATTACCCTGGCTCCCTCAAAACTGTTTGGACAGAAGCTCAAGGAAGGTAGGTAACTGGAGGCCTAGACAGCAGGGGAGCAACCAGGAACCCAGCACGGTCTGCCTGTCCTGGGATCCCTGGGGATAAGTCTATTCTCCAGGAACAAGCAGGAAGTCAGTCGTCACTAATGGTCACGTCGGCACCGACAGAGCCCGCGCGGAGCAATTCCCCAGCTTTCAAAGAAAGCCTTTGGGATTGCAGCCATGCATACGTGGTCTTTTTCCCGCCCAAAGGTGCCGTCTTGCTCAGTCTCCCTTTTTCCGGGAGCCCTTTGGACGCACGCCCTCGTCCCTCAGAAAAAGTATTTTTTTCGGCCTCTGGCCCCGCGTTCAAGGCAGCACTCTGATCAGGGGTCCCCTGAGGTGGAGAGGCACAAGAAGAAGACCTCAGTCGCTGTCGGGGGCTACAGACAAGCACGAGCCCTCCCGCGCTCGGTCGCTCAGCCCTCCCGCGCTCGGTCGCTCAGCCCTCCCGCGCTCGGTCGCTCAGCCCTCCCGCGCTCGGTCGCTCAGCCCTCCCGCGCTCGGTCGCTCAGCCCTCCCGCGCGCGGTGGCTCAGCCCTCCCTCTCTCGGTCGCTCAGCCCTCGCGCGCTACGTCGCCCAGCCCTCCCGCGCTCGGTCGCTCAGCCCTCCCGCGCTCGGTCGCTCAGCCCTCCCGCGCTCGGTCGCTCAGCCCTCCCGCGCTCGGTCGCTCAGCCCTCCCGCGCTCGGTCGCTCAGCCCTCCCGCGCTCGGTCGCTCAGCCCTCCCGCGCTCGGTCGCTCAGCCCTCCCGCGCTCGGTCGCTCAGCCCTCCCGCGCTCGGTCGCTCAGCCCTCCCGCGCTCGGGCGCTCAGCCCTCCCGCGCTCGGTCGCTCAGCCCTCCCGCGCTCGGTCGCTCAGCCCTCCCGCGCTCGGTCGCTCAGCCCTCCCGCGCTCGGTCGCTCAGCCCTCCCCGGCGTTCACGAGAGTTGGACAAGGAGCGGCCTCGAAAGGTACCTCATACAGACACTGAGACCTCTGGTGACAGCGCCCAGTCTCCTGAGGGTCGTCCTAGTGAAGACACCCTCTCCTCGTCTACGCCCGACCTGGTAACCCCAGTGTCGGCGACGCAGGGACCCACTACCATCCTTATGGGAGTGCTGCATGCTGGCACTAGAGCACCGTGTTTCTGCCGCCTTAGCTGCCCAGCACAGCTGGCCCGCACCTCGAGACCTTGTCTCCCTCGATAGGGGTATCTAAACCCGCCCTAGAAACTCTCGAGAGCCGCGGTCCTCGTGAGGGTCTCACTCACCTTCCCGTTCCTCGGGAGCGAAATCCTCTAAGGCCTCTGTTTCCAAGTGGGCCTTGGCCTCCGGAGAGGGCGACCAGCCCGAATCAAATTCCTTCTCAGAATGGGAGTCAGATGGGGACACCTCCCCGGAGACCCGTGCCCACCGGGACCTCCCTTCAGACCCGTCTCCGCCACCTCTCAGAGGCATTCGCCACCCGAGGACACATCCTTTCTGCTTTCGTACGGGACATGGCGCGAGCCCTTAACCTTGAAACGCAGGCTGAGTAGCTCGACATCTTAAAGTACGAGTCCCCGCCTCAGGAGTCTCTTACTGTCTCGGTTCCTCTCATCCTGTCCAGACTGCTCCTGTGCATGTGGGAGGCACCTGCTTCAGTTCCCATCGTGAGCAAACACCTCGATGCCATGTATAGGGTCCAGCGCAGCTCGGGGGTTCTGAAAGACCCAACTTCCGCACACCTCCATAGTTGTGGAATCGGTGATGCGGAAGCAAAAGAGCCTGAAGTCTCACTTTTCGGTCCTGCTGGGCAGGGAGTCTAGAGCCCTCGACGCCCTTGGGCGCAAAGCCTATCAAGGGTCCATGCTCACATACAGTATCCAGGCTTACCAATTGTATATGGGCATGTTCCTGCGTGGTCTTGGCGGTGAGCCCCTCAGGTTCCAAACCCTCCTGAGGACCGTCCCGGAGTGGTCGAAGTGCCGCATGTGATGGATTTGAGTCCTCTGCCCGAGTGGTGGCAGCTGGTATCGGGGCCAGGCGTGGCTCCGGTCCCTCTGACCTGGAGCGGTGGGTCCAGGAGAAGCTCCTGGATGTCCCCTGCCTAGGTGAACAACTGTTCAGCAAGCCCATGGACGATAAGGCCGTCGAAATAGAGACTGAGTTCTTGACTCGGACCCGCCTCTCGTGTATGACCTCTTCTTTCCCTTGGAAGAAACAGCAAACTAAGAAGCCATTCTTCCAGAGGAAGGTGCTCACCTACTGGGGATACCCGCCTTACCTGCCCACCACCGTGCCCGCTTCCAGCCTGCAGGGGAAGAGTGGAACGCATGGCCACACCAAGCCTAAAGGGCCCAAGGCCCAACCCCCAGTGCCACCCCAACCCACTTAAGGTTTTTGACGCCGACAGCATAGCCTCTCGCCCCCAGCAGTACTTCTGCTGCTGGGTGGACGTCTGTCCCTTTTTGCCTCCCACTGGGCGTCGATCATGACTGACAACAGTAGCTGACCAATCTCCTTGCCCAGCAGGCAGTTAAAGTACCGCTGCACCTCCAAGGTCGAGGTTTCTACTCCCGATACTTCCTCGTTCTGAAGAAGACAGGGGGCCTATGCCCCATTCTCGATCTTAGGAACATAAACAAGTTTCTGGTGTGGGAGAAATTCAAAATGTTATCGCTTGGTGTCCTGCTGTCCTTCCTCCAGCAGGGTGATTGGCTATGCTCCTTAGACCTAAGGGACGCTTACGCCCACATTCTAGTCCACGCACAGCACAGGCAGTTCTTGCACTTCAGGATGCAGGGTGAGCATTAGCAATACAGGGTGCTCCCCTTCGGGCTCTCCGCGGCCACCGCCTTCCTCCAGTGATGGGGCATACCTGTCTTCCCTTACTTAGACGGCTGGCTCGTCATGGGGACTTTGGCCGAAGAAGCCCCCCTGGCGGCGGCGCGCACAATCCTCCTTGAATGCCTTGGTTTCCTGGTCAACTACTCCCAAGATCCACCTCGAACCGGTGCAGACCTTGGAGTTCATCGGCGCACTCCTCGACACAGAGCGGGCAACCGCCTTCCTATCCGTGAACTGTGCAGTCCACCTGCGTGCCCTGGCAGCCCAGATCCATATCAGAGCTCGAGTCTTGGCGCGGGCCATGCTGCGCTTCCTGGGACACGTGGCCTCCACAGTCCGTTGTCCCCCATGCCTGTATGCACATGTGAACGGCTCAGTGGTGCCTCAGAGCGCAGTGGAGCCAGGCCTACGGTCGCCTCAGGGACCCTATCCGGGTCTTCCGAGGTCTCCACAGCTCCTTGGATTGGTGACAGGATCCCCAAAGCCTCAGTCGGGAATGACCTTCCAGGCCCCGCAGCACAAGCTCGTCCTGACGACTGATGCTTCCCTGCTGGGTTGGGGAGCTCACTGTGGCGACTTGTGCACCCAGGGGCAGTGGTCGCCTGAGGAATCTCAGCAGTAGATCAACCTGCTCGAGCTTCAGGTGGTCCAGTGGGCCCTGAGGGCCTTCGAGGGCCGTCTGAGAGGTAAGTCGGTGCTTGAGCAGACCGACAACAGGGAGCCATGTTCTACATAAACAAGAAGGGGGGGGGGGGGAACAGGCTAACACCACCTCTGCTGGGAGGCGATCCTCCTTTGCTCATTTGCCTTTCACCTGGGGATGTCCCTCCGAGCTGTCTATTTCCTGGGCCAAGAGAACGTCCTTGCAGACAAACTCAGCAGAATCCTCCGCCCACATGAGTGGCGCCTGGATCCGGAGGTCACCAGCTTCTTGTTCCATCGGTGGGGGACTCCATCCATGGACCTGTTTTCCAGCCTGGTGACGAGCAGGGTGGCCCCGGATGCTTTCCTCTTGAACTGGACCTTCGGGCTTTTTTCCGCTTTCCCTCCCACTCCTCTCATTGCAAGGACCCTCCACAAGGTTCAACGGGAACGTGCTTCAATGATTCTCATGGCCCCCTTCTGGCCTTGACAGCCTTGGTTCCCGCTCCTGCTCCGTCTCTTGTCAGAGCCTCCAGTCCCCTTGGGCTGCGCCCCGGACCTGCTAACGCAGGAAGAGGGACAGGTGCTTCACCCGAACCTGGCCTTGCTGTCCCTTATGGCCTGGCGGCTGTACGGCTCTCCTTATTCCCGCTGCACCTCTCGGGGAAGGTCGACGAGGTGATCCTCGCATCGAGGAAGGACATGACGAGACGGGCCTATGCCTTCAAGTGGCGACGCTTCTCGGTCTGGTGCTCCGAGCTCCAGATCGACCCGTTTTCTTGTTCTACCAGGTGGGTCATTCAGTACCTCCTCCACCTCTCTAAAGAGGGGCTGAAGTCTAATTCGGTCAGGGTCCACCTGAACGCCATCTAGGCGCACCACCTCCCCATCAAGGGTAAACCCTGGTCTCCCACTTCATGCGGAGCCTCTTACTTTTGAAGTCCCCCATCCGGCCACCACTGGCGGAGTTGGGACTTGAACATCCTGCTGATGCAGCTTACGCGATCACCCTTCGAGCCCATGGCGACATGCTCGCTTCGAAACCTCTCTTGGAAGGTAGTTTTCCTGTTGGCTCTGACCTCAGCTTTGCAAGTCAGGGAACTCCAGGTCCTCATGGCCTGAGGCTCCCTACACCAGGTTCTATGGGAACAGGGTGGTCCTCCGTACCCACCCCAAATTCCTACCGAAGGTAGTCTCTGATTTTCATCTCAATCAGGAGATAGTCTTGCCAACCTTCTTCCTGAGACTGCATGCCCGACGGGGCATCAGCTGTATTGCATACACTTGACTGCAAGAGGGTTCTTGCCTTCTACCTGCAGCATACCCAGGTTCATTGCAACTCCGACCGGCTCTTTGTCGCCTACAATCCCAATAGCCTGGGGCAGGCAGTCACCAAACACACCATCTCAGTCTGAGTGGCAGACTGCATTGCCTTTGCTCAGGCAGAGGTAGGAGCCCCAATGGATCACCGAGTCACCGCGGATGGTGTCTGGGCCAAGGCGGCTTCGGTGGCTTCACTGCGCTCCATACCTCTGACGGACATCTGCCAGGCTGTGACCTGGTCAGTGAATACTTTCGCTTCGCACTACTGCCTGGAGAGGGAGTCCCGCCGGGACAGTGCCTTCAGCCAGGCTGTACTCCATAACCTATTCGGGGTATAAGCAGCTCTTGCCCTTCGACCCTTCTTTGATGGCTACCGAGAGCTTCGCCCCGGCGACCGGAAGACTCGGGCTCCTTCGGGCATCATCTTATGCTCATGGCCTCGCAGGGGCATTTTTGGGTTACAAGCATGGTAACCTGTAGCTGGGGAGTCCCATAAGTGAGGACTGACTTCCTGCTTGTCCTGGAGAAAGAGTAGTTACTGACCTGTATCAGGTGTTCTCCAGGGACAGCAGGAATCAGTCCTCACTACCCTCCCACCTCCCCTGAAGAGTTGCTATTTTTATCCTTCCCTTAGTAGGTCTCTAGCTAGGGGAGCTGACTGAGCAAGATGGCACCCTTTGGCGGGAAGAAGACCACACATGCGTGGCAGCAATCCCAAAGGCTTTCTTTGAAAGTTGGGCTGACATCACCCATAAGTGAGGACTGATTCCTGCTGTCCCTGGAGAACACCTGTTACAGGTGAGTAACTACGCTGTTTCTTCTAGTGCCTGTACTCTTGTAATCATTGCTGTGGGGGGGGGGGGGGCGGCTCAACCTAGTCTGTTGTGTGGTCTGATCATCAGTCCTGGTGGCCATCTCATTTCTTGCCTTGAATTGAGCCACGGTCACACATACATTGTATGTGCTGCCTTGTGCTTGCTTTGGTTATGTGCATCAACTGAGCATGTGCTGCACTTTGGTTCTGATGTGCATGTTTCTGCCATGTGGGGGCTGTGCATGTCTCATATACATATAGGGTCTGTGTGAGGCCTCGTTATGCACCTAAACTTCATGTGCAGCTGCTGGCTACATCTCGTCCTTGCACAGGGGAGCTGCGTATATACAGTGCATTTGGCATGTTTGGACTGCATGCAAGGCTAAGGATTTGCTGGCACTCAGCATATGAAGCCTTTGTCTTGCTCGCATGTCTGCTCTGAAAAAACATAGCCTGGCCTGTGGCAAATGCTGGGTTAGCATGATGGATTCCCTCTGTGGGCATTGTATAGAGGACCTTGGGACCCTTCAGGAGTGATTCTCATGGACTACTAGTAAAGGCACCCCTCTACAGGTGCCCTTGGAGAAGACAGTTGCAGGGGCCAGTGTTGATAAGGACAGTGTCCTGACCTCTGCTTTCTCATCTCACAGCCCAGGTTGATCCCCTCTGCTGCTTCTGCCTCAAACTGGGTCTATGGTAGCGAGATCTATTCCCTCCAGTGGGGAATCAAGAAGTGATATGAAGCTTTCGGGCCCTGGTCTGTTGTCTTCAGAATTGTTCTCCTTCAATGAGCATGGCCTTTATGGCATGGCAGCTTAGAGTGGGGAGGTCTTTTGACCCTCCTGGATGTCTTATATGCCACTGGAGGAGGAACCAGCAGTGAAGAGTGGCCAGAGCCCAGCCTTCACACCTCTGAAAACAATCTTATCAGTGAGTGGGGTCGTGAGACTCGAGGCATTTTCTTGGTTCTCAGGACCCCAATTTGGGTTCCTGTAGCTCAGAAAATGATTCCAGATTTGAGGAGAGGGAGATCTTCCTGCATGGCGGAACAAGAGGATTCCTTTATCCAGTAGTTCTAGAGAGATTTGGTAGTACTGCTCTCTCAGGTATCTTTTTCCCCTACAGCTGTCTGATATCTGTTAGAGTGTCCTTGCAAATTCCACTCTGTATCTTGCAAGGGGTTTGGAGGCATTTTAAGGCCTTTCCTTTTCTAGAGGTTCTTGAGTATGGTCAACAGAGTGGACTTACCAGGTTCCCCTTTGAAGGGCATCAGAATTTATAAGCCAGCTTTGCTCCCTTCCCCCAGAGGATTTAGATAGGTGGCTGTGTTTTTTCCCAAGTTGGATGATAAGGCAGACAAAGGAAGAATTTGAGAAGCTTGCTGCGGAAGCAAAAACACGTAATAAAAGACTTTCAAGTACATTCGTAGCAAAAAACCTGTGAAAGAGTCAGTTGGTCCATTAGATGATAGAGGGGTTAAAGGGGCACTAAGAGGCGACAAGGCAATAGCGGAGAGACTGAATGAATTTTTTGCTTCGGTCTTTACTGAGGAACATGTAGGGATGTTACCCATGACTGAAGTGGTATTTAAAGTTGCGGAAGAATTGAAGGAAATATTGATACATCGGAAAGATATATTACGATAAACTGAAGAGTAGCAAATCACCTGGGCCGGATGATATACATCCAAGGGTGTTGAAAGAACTGAAATATGAGATTGCAGACCTGCTATTAGTAATCTGTGAACTTTCATTAAAATCATCTGTAATACCTGAAGATTGGAGGGTGGCGAATGTAACGCCAATTTTTAAAAAGGGTTCCAGGGGTGATCTGGGAAACTACAGACCGGAGAGTCTGACATCAGTACCGGGAAAAATGGTAGAAACCATCATAAAGAACAAAATTAATCAGCATGTAGATAGTCATGGCTTAATGGAAGACAGCCAACATGGCTTTAGACAAGGAAGATCTTGTATTACTAATCTGTTTTTTTTTTTTTGAAGGTGTGAATAAACTGGTAGACAAAGGTGAGTCGGTTGATATAGTGTGTTTGGACTTTCAGAAAGCCTTTGACAAGGTTCCTCATCAGAGACTTTTGGCAAAACTAAAGTCATGGGATAGGAGACTGTGTACTATTGTGGATCAGGAACTGGTTAAAATATAGAAAGCAGAGGGTAGGGCTAAATGGCCAATTTTCCCAATGGAGAAAAGTGAATAGTGGTGTAGTCCAGGGATCCGTGCTGGATCCGCTGCTTTTTTGCCATATTCATAAATGACCTGGAAAGTGGAATAACGAGTGAGGTTATCAAATCTGCAGATGACACAAAACTATTTAAAGTTGTTAAAACCCAAGAGGATTGTGGAAAATTGCAAGAGGATCTCGATAAATTGGAAGGCTGGGCATCAAAATGGAAGATGAAATTTAATGTGGACAAGTGCAAAGTTATGCACCTAGGAAAGAACAACCCAAACTATGGTTACACGATGCAAGGTTCCACATTAGGAACCACCACCCAGGAAAAAGATTTAGGCGTCATTGTGGATAACATGTTAAAACCCTCTGCCCAGTGTGCAGTGGCAGCCAAGAGAGCAAATAGAATGCTAGGTATCATAAGGAAAGGAATGGAAAATAAAACAAAGGATATTATAATGCCTCCCTCTAGTCCAGTCCCGGAACCATAGAGAGTTGTGAACCTCCACCAGCAGCTTTGGAGACTGAAAGATGTCATCGCTTTGATGTCACTGGTATATCTAGGCAAACACCGCCCCTTTCCACCAGTACTTTCAGTCTCCAAGCAGCTTGGAGGTTCTGAGCCCAGGGCTGGGCTCAGTGAGAACAAATAAGCAGAGCTTGGGTTTTTGAAATTTACTCCTTTTGGTTTATTTTCCCTGTTTGATTTGGTTACTTTGTTTTCTTTTATGTCAGATCTGCTGCTGCTGTAAGGGTGCCTGTGTCTGTGGACCTTTATTTTTTGTTTCTAAAGGATCAGGGAGTTCTTCCCCCTCCCTCTCTGCATTGCCCCAGCGTCTAAACGAGCACAGGGGAGACAGTGCTGATCCGTGGCCTCCCTGCTCCCGAACCCGCGTTGAAGGGGTGAGGAGCAGGTGGAAGGCGGGCAGTTGCAGCAGCAGCGATGCAGGGGCTGAGAAGCCTGTGAAGGTTGTGCCCAGATCAATCAGAGCAGAGAGCCGCCGGAGCTGAAGCCGTTAAAAAGGCTGTGCTCCGGTGTCCTGTTGGCTCCTTTCCCTCACTCCCCTTCCCCCCCGGGATCGGCGGCGGTGGTAAGTACCCACGCAGATCTGCTTTGGGGAGCTGGTTTAAACTGGGAGGGGAGGCTTTGCGGCGGCTCCCGGGGTTGCAGGGTGCTCGGGGCCTTGCCGCGGGGGGTGCGAGAGGAGTGTGCTTTTTTGAGCGGGAATGCTGGCAGCGGCCATTTTGAGGGCCGCGTTTTCAACGGCAGGATTTATTTGGTTTGGTAGACAGCCTTGCTCCTGGGCTCACTTGGGGGGAGCAGATAAGGAGCATTTAGGGTGCAAATTCTAGTCTGATTTGATTTTTGCCTTTAATTTACTTTAACTTTATTTTTGATTCAGTTGCCTTTGATTAATTGGCAACCGGGGATTAGTTCCTTTTAGTTAGGAGCAAATATCCTTATTTACAGTGATTTTAAATTTGAGCCGGCCTCTTTAAGTTTGTATCAGCTCTCGCCTTCCCTCCTCAATTATTTTTGCTTGCTGCAGGCATTTGCCGGTGCGGATCTCTCTCCCTTGACTACGGGAGAGAGCTCCGGGACCCGTGCATCCGCACTGCAGCTGTGTGAGACGGAGTCTCTCTGTTGCTACGGGATTTAATTTTACACTGTGGAACCGGCTGAGCGGTCCTCGCCGCAGCTGCCAGGCGCATCAGCGCGGTTTGAGGATCGGAGCACTTCAAGGTGGTAGGAGCAGGCAGTGTGGCTTTCTGCCCTGCAGGTAAGGCCTTCGGGCTCTGTCGGTCTGCTGAGGCCTCCTTTTTTGGGGCCATTTTCTCTCTGGGTGTTTGGACCGCATGGCGAGTTGCAGTGAGATGCCTGTGTGAGGAAGACAACAGGCAAAATAGCTAGTTTTTTGGGCCTAGTGTTTTTCTTTTGTTGGTAGGTTTTTTGAGGCTCGTGGGGATTCCTCAGCTTTCAGGGGACTGTTGTCAGACCTCTTTATTTTTGAGTTTGTTCTTAGTTTATAGGACAGCAGTTGTGGCATTGATTCCACATGTTCTTTCCCTTCTAATCATGTCTCTGAGGAGCATCTGTTAAGTCCCAGGATGTTAGGCAAATTGCCAGTTTTGGGTTCCAGAGCAGAGCCCTAACTGGTATTTGTAAGGAAGGACAGGCCCAAAGGCCTGTGTTTCACAGGGACAGGTTTAGGAATCCTTAGGATATAAAGAAGTATATAGCAGTTACCTGTCAATCAAGGAGTGCCTGGGCTAAGGTCTATGGCCACCAGAGGGCAGCGGATACACTCAATGGGGCCTTTCTCTGACTGTGTGTATGCAGCAGTTTGATTGCTTATTCTCTGTAATGCTGCAACTCCTGTTTATATAACCAAGATTGCAGCTCTTAACTTCTGTATCGTTTGTTGGTCTCTGTTGCCCTAACAGCCACAGCTGCTCATGCTTCACATATAGTATTCAGGGCCCCCATCCCTGGGGGGGGGGGGGGGTAAAATATGAAATTGTGTTACTCCTTAGATTCACACAGGCAGCAACCTCTAAGACCTCCATTTGCAAGGTGCCTGGGTGTTTCCTAGCTTAAGGGGGGATCACTTATCGTGCCCTTCCCCGGAAGTTCTCATCTATTTCTAGAGCAGGATTTCAAAAGGAAAAAAAAACTCTCTAGTGAGAGAGAGCCTTGTTCATTTTGAGCGAACACGGTTGATTTATTCGGGGGCTTTTGGTGCCCTGAACCCCACGAGCTGGACGCTATTTGTTTACTTCCAGGAGTTCTGCTCTCTATTTCGCTCTTCAGCTCCCTGGCAGACGTAGCAGGCTGGCAGGGGGTGAGCAACGCCTCCTGCAACGGTGAATCCCTCAGGATAAGGGGGGAAGGAAAGCGGGGTGCAGCGGGGCCTGGTAGCTTTTGCAAAGCTATAACAGCAGTTCGGGTAATTTTAGCTGATCTGCTTTGATTTCATTGGAGGTGGCCGGAGCTTGATTTTTGTTGTCCTATACATCCTTTCCCGGCCGTGCCCAAAACTCTCGGGATCCCAACTTCTGACTACATATTCCTATCAAATGGTAGTTAGTAAGTGAACATAGCAGACAGAACATCACTATTAGAACAGAGTGCATAGGCTGGGTGCAATTTCCTGAAATGTGCAAAAATTTAACCCAGCTGCAGAGTATGGATTAATCTTTTTCTGTTGGCCTTCAAAGGTTGTTAAAAATAATAAAAAAAAAGGGGCCTAGCTATGTTGGTTTACAAGAATTTCCTTCCGCTGTCCATAGCAGGTCCTATAAGGCGTTAGTCGGTTGATATGGCAGGGTAATATTTGGGCTTAGCTGCTGTGATATAGCGCTATGATCCGCTGTACACATATTAAAGTCAAAAGGAATTATGGTGGTAGCTCTCTTGGACAGTTCTAAAAGGTGCTTGGGTGAGCGCCTTGGCCAGGCCCCAGGTGTGGAATGCTCTGCCATAGGCATTATGTTATGAGAGGGGTTTTATAGTTCTGTGGTTTCTTGAGGGACAATATTCCCGTTTAGTTTGGCTTTGTCTGATTTCTAAGGTTTGACGGTAGATTTGTAATGTCTTCATTTTGGCTATATGTGGTTTCTTTTCCTTCTGTAAAAGGCGGCTCAGCGGAGAGAGGTCGCTGAATAGGACTCTGGCCTTTGAGACTATTTTGGCTCCCATTCCATTTATCAGAGGTTCTCCAGTACGGAGAGTATCTGCTAGTGTTCAGCGCCTGTCTTAATGGGGGCCAGAAGCGCGCAGCCAGGCTAGTTCTCTCGCAGCACTAGCAGCAGATCAGATTCTGGAAGGCATACATCATATGCTGTGTTTGCGGGATGGCTTGCACGCTGCTTGGCATCAGCCTTGGAGCTCCATCGGCCTGTATTAGATTCCTTTGTCCAGTCCTCCTGCAGAGCTCCGCAAAAGTTTCAGGCGGTCGCAGGAACGCTCCAGCGGCTGCTTCAACTTAAAGCGGTGGTGCCGGTGCCGGCAGCCCAATACGGTTGATACTCCCTCTACTTTGTGGTTCCAAAGAAGGAAGGCTCGTTTCGCCCGATTCTGAATTTTAAAAGGGTGAATCGGTGTCTGCCCAAAGAATTCTCCCGGAGCATTCCTTAAATCCCGAAAGAAACCGTACTGACATACATGATAAGTTCGATCAGCTACTGGCAGGACACAATGCACTCTTGCATGCTATTTTGCTTCATTGGTCTAGAAGTGTAGTCTTCACCAGGTGGTATAATGGGAACTTCGCTGCAGGTTCTCGGCTTCTTCTTTGCTGACTCAATTGCCACTGCGGAATGGGAAAGCTGTATTTTCTAACACCAGGGGCTAGTTGACCTTTTAAAAAAAAAATAAAAAAAATGGAATGTCCAGCTTGGTGCAGGCAGACGGAATGGGGCGTTCCTCTAGCGGGAAGGCTGTGGATTTATATGCCTGTCATAGGAAGTTCTTTCTGCTGCATTGTGTTGGCGTGGAAATAGCTTCTCAACATCGGCTGAAGGAATTTTTGGTTAAGAGATGTCTTTGTAAAAAAACAAACAAACAAAAAAAAAAAAAGTATTCAGCTGTCCTGAATTGGCCTGTTCTTGATTGGCATTTTGAGACTAGGCAGGCGCAGGCCTCGGTACTACGTGGGTGGGTGCACACCTTGCACTTCCAGGAGGTGTGGACTCACTGTCTGGAAGAGAGCCCTAGCGATCTTCTTTAGCGCGCGATAGGAGAGTAGGTGGTTCACTGAGTCGATCGTTGGGGGCACTGCTCTGTCCTTACAGGCTCCCATTGGGGGAGTCTGGGGGGCCGAGAGCATGCTTCCGGTGGTCGCAGTATTTACGGCAGTCTATTCGCCTGGAACAGGAAAGGATCAGGGAGTTGAAGTGACTAGTCTGTTTTGCTTTATGTGGCAAATGTGCATTATGGTGTGATTTGAGTGCTGGCGAATATAATTGGCTTCTTTGGGGTTCTCCCGGAGGTCTCTCTGGTGGGGGAATGGGGCGGCTGACGGTTCGTCCAAGTCAAGGCTCAGTAAGCTCCCAGTTAGTAGTCTTTGTCTTGTCCTTTCCCCCGCTGGTAGCCTTTTGCTCCGCTTGGAGGAGTTCAGAGTTGCAGGCGCTATCTGGTAAGGAGCCGTATTTGTCCTTTTTCAGTCGCAAGGTAGTGTTGCGCACGATCCCAGCTTTTTGGGCAAAGGTGGTTTTGGTTTTTCACGTCTCCAGATGGTGTCTCTTCTGGGGTTTTTGGTTACATCTTTTGGACATTCGGGTGCTTAAGAAGTATCTCTGTAGAACGGCGTCTTTCAGGTAGTCCGACAGGTTGTTTGTCGCCTTTGGAGGCCCGCGGCAGGGAGAGGCGGCGACGAAGCCCTCGTTTTTGCGGTGGCTAAAGGAGTCTATTGCATCGGCTTACCGGTAGAAGGGTAAGGTGGTTCTGGTTGGTTTGTGTGCACATTCCACCAGAGTGCAGGCGGTGTCTTGGGCGGAGTTCCGTTTAGTGCCGGTCGAGGAGATTTGTAGGTTGTTGGGCGGCGACTTGGTACTCGCTGCATTCCTTTGCGCGGCACTTTCAGTTTGATGTGCAGGCGCGAGTGGATGGACGTTTTGGGTTCAGCAGTACTTCAGGCTGGGCTTCAAGGTCCCTCCCGTTGATATTCACTGCTCTGTTACATCCTCTATGGTTCCGGGACTGGACTAGAGGTACGCAAAGGAAGGGAAAATTAGACTTACCTGCTAATTGTTGTTCCTTAAGGAACTCTAGTCCAGTCTCGGATCCCTCCCAGTATATTATGCGGCGTGCAGCCTGAAGTTTAAAAAAAAAAAAAAAAAAAAAAAAAAAGGAAAGGAAAAGGACTACAGAAATCTGGACGACAGGGAGATGGATTGAGAGACAGGTTTTCGAAGAGAATTTGTCCTGTTCTGGAGGTACACGGGAAAGTCACCAGGTGACCCTTTTTTGTGCAGCAGTGCCCTGTAGGCTCTGGAGTGTGGTTATTCCGTCTTTAGGAGCTAGACGTTTTTGGCTGAGTTACGGGGACGTATTGTTCCTGGGCAGTTTTAACTACTTCTGTTCCGTTATGCTTAATTTGGTAGCTACTTATTGGTTGCTCTGCTGAGTCTGCTTTGTCAATAGGTACTGGTGGAAAGGGGCGGTGTTTGCCTAGATATACCAGTGACATCAAAGCGATGACATCTTTCAGTCTCCAAAGCTGCTGGTGGAGGTTCACAACTCTCTATGGTTCCGGGACTGGACTAGAGTTCATTAAAGAACAACAATTAGCAGGTAAGTCTAATTTTCCCGTATCGTTCCATGGTGAGAATGCACCTTGAATATGGTGTGCAATTCTGGTTGTCGTATCTTAAAAAAGATATAGCATTATTAGAAAAGGTTCAGAGAAGAGCCACGAAAATGGTAAAGGGGATAGAATGATACCCCTATGAAGAAAGGCTAAAAATGTTAGGGCTCTTTAACCTGGAAAAGAGACGGCTGAGGGGAGATATGATAGAAGTCTATAAATTAATGAACGGAGTAGAACGGGTAAACATAGATCGATTGCTTACATTATCAGAATATAGAAAGACTAGGGGACATACAATGAAGCTACAGGGTAAACTATTTAAGACTAATAAAAGAAAATATTTTTTCACTCAACTTGTAATCAAACTTTGGCATTTGTTACCAGAGGATGTAGTAAAGGCTGTTAGTGTAGCCGGGTTTAAAAAAGGTTTGGACAAGTTCCTGGAGGAAAGGTCCATAAACCATTATTAAGAAGGGACCCGGATAGAAACATAGAAACATAATGACAGAAAAAGACCACATGGCCTGTCTAGTCTGTCCTTCCATATCAACAACTACAACAGTCCCCTTTTTAGCTTTAGAGATCCTCTGTGTTTGTCCCATGCTTTTTTGAATTCAGTTACTGTCCTCATCTCTACCACCTCCACTGGGAGACTATTCCACGGATCCACTACTCTTTCCGTAAAGAAATATTTCCGCATATCACTCCTGAATCTATCTTCCTTCACCCTCATCCCATGTCTCCTCGTAGCAGAACTTGCTTTCAATTGAAAGAGGCTCTCTCCCTGAACATTTATGCCTCGGAGGTATTTAAACATCTCAATCATATCACCTCTATCCCGCCTTTCCTCTAAGGTGTACATATTAAGATCCTTAAGTTTGTCCTCATATGCTTTTATAATGAAGATCACTAATCATTTTAGTAGCCACCCTCTGCACCGACTCCATCCTGTTCATATCCTTTTGAAGGTGCGGTCTCCAGAATTGCACACTATACTCCAAATGAGGTTGTACCAAAGACTTAGAGGCATTATCACCTCCTTTTTTCTGCTAGCCATTCCTCTCCGTATGCACCCAAGCATCCTTCTAGCTTTTGCCGTCACCTTTTCTACCTGTTTAGCTACTTTAAGATCATCAGACACAACCATGCCTAGGTCCCGCTCTTCTTTAGTGGACAAAAGTACCCCCTATACTATATTGCTCCCTTGGATTGCTGCAGCCCAAATGCATGACCTTACATTTTTTAACATTAATTCCCAGCTGCCAAATTCTAGACCATTCTTCAAGCTTAGCTAGATCCCTCCTCATGTTATCTACCCCTTCCTGGGTGTCTACTCTATTGCAGATTTTGGTATCATCCGCAAAGAGGCAAACCTTACCCGACAGCCCTTCCGCTATATCACTAAGATGTTGAAAAGAATCGGACCAAGGACAGATCCCTGGGGCACACCACTGGTAACATCCTTCTCCTCAGAGTGAGCTCCATTTAATTGTACTCTTTGTCGCCTCCCACCCAACCAATTTCTAACCCAAGCAGTAACTTTAGGGTCCATCCCTAGGGTGCTCAGTTTGCTTATAAGTCGCCTGTGAGGAACAGTGTCAAAGGCTTTACTGAAATCTAAATATACCACATCTAGAGCTCTCCCTCAGTCCAACTCCCTGGTCACCCAGCCAAAGAAATCAATCAGATTTGTCTGACAAGACCTGCCTCTGATGAATCCATGCTGCCTCGGATCCTGTAATCCGTTGGACTCCAGAAACCTCACTATTTTCTCTTTCAGCAGCGTTTCCAATAATTTACTCACCATCGAAGTTAAACTAACTGGCCTGTAGTTTTCAACCACATCCTTTTATTTTTATTTATTTTAACATTTCTTATATACCGCCTTTCATGATATCAAGGCGGTTTACATTGAACAAACTGAAATTACATTGAACAGGGCATTATCCTTACTTACGCTTTTGTGTAAAGGCACCACATGAGCCTCTCTCCAGTCCTTTGGCACCACTCCCGACTCCGAGGCATTCAAAAGGTCAGTCAGTGGAGTTGCTAGAACCTCCCCAAGTTCCCTCGGTATTCTAGTGTGTATCCCATCCGGTCCCATCGCTTTGTCTACTTTAAGTTGAGCTAGTTTCTCACGAACACAGTCTTCTGAAAATTGTTCAAGATGTCCCATCTTTCTGTTCCTTTTTGTGGGTGTTTTCTGAGGTCCTGCTCCTGGTTCTTCATCTGTGAACACAGAACAAAAATATTTGTTAAGCAATTCCGCTTTATCCTTATCAGCTTCTACTTATTCCTCCCCTGCACCCTTGAGTCTGACAATACCACTTTTGTCCTTCCTCTTCTCACTAATATATCTGAAAAATGTCTTATCTCCCCATTTTATCGCATTGGCTATTTCCTCCTCCTTTTGAATCTTTGCCTTCTTGACTACTTTGCTAGCTTCTCTAAGTTTTTCCAAATATAGATGCCTGTCTTCCTCTCTCTGTGATCTCTTGTATTTCATGAAGGCATCCCTCTTTTTCTTCACTTTTTCAGCTACTTCTTTCGAAAACCATACCGGTCTCCTTTTCCTTTTACCTTTATTTACCATTTTAACAAAAAGGTTGATTGCCCTTAAAATATCCCCTTTCAGTTTTGCCCACTGTTTTTCTACATCCCCCAGCTGTTCCCATCCCACTAACGACTCCCTGAGGTATTGGCCCATCTTCGCAAAGTTAGTCTTCCTAAAAAGTCTAAGATCCTCACCTTTGAATGGATTCTAACAGCCCTAGTCCTAATACTGAACCGCACCATCTGGTGATCACTGGATGCAAAATGATCTCCCACTATAACATCAGAAACACTTTCACCATTGGTAAGCACCAAGTCCAGTATGGCCCCTTCACGTGTGGGGTCTGTTACACCAATTGCCTGAATAGTTCTCCCTGTAGAGAATCCAGGATCTCCTTACTTCTAGATGATACTGCAGCAGGAATGTGCCAATCAACATCTGGCATATTGAAATCTCCTATCAGTAGCACTTCCCCTTTCCTAGCAATGCTGTGCATGTCTTCAATTAACTCTGTCCACCTCTTCCTCTTGTGAGGGAGGTCTGTATATCACACCAATGTAAATAGATTTCTCTTTCCCTCTTTCTAGTTTAACCCACGATGCCTCCCCTCTGCCTTTTAAGCTCTGTAATTCCAAAGCTTTAATAGTAGTTTTTACATATAGTGCCACTCCTCCTCCCCTACTTCCTACCCTGTCCTTTCTGAATAAAGTATAGCCAGGTATAGTTAGATTCCAATCATGGTTTTCTGTGAACCATGTTTCTGTAACTGCCACTAAATCCAAGTCAGCCACTCCCACCAAAGCTTAAACATCAGGGATCTTATTTCCCATGCTACAGGCATTTATACACACTGCTTTCCATATGTTACCCCTGTTATCCATTTCCATAAAGTTATTTAATGTATCACCTACCTGGGGGCTTTCACTTACCTGGGGGCTTCACCCATCCCCAACGAATCTAGTTTAAAGCCCTCTTCAGTAGATTAGCCAGTCTACTACCGAAGATGCGTTGACCTTTCTTGGATAGATGGATGCCATCTCTGCTCTGCAACCCTTGGAACAGCATCCCATGGTCTAGGCAACCAAAATGCTCTCGATGACACCATCCACACAGCCATGCATTCATCTCCAGGATGCGAGCCTCTCTGCCTTGGCCTTTACCCTCAACAGGTAGTTTGGTTTGCTTGCCGCAGCGATCGGGACGGTGGAGGGATGATGTTGGCGTTGCAGGCTGGAAGTGAGAGCTTTGCCTCATCACCTGCTTCAAGCAAGTATATCCAGGCAGTAGCGGTTTATAAGCAGCTGTTATGGTCAAGTCTGTCTCGAAGGACTGAGCTGTGGTGGTACGATATTCTTTCTCTCTGGATGTTATAATGAGCCTTTCCTCTTGTCTCTTCTATTTCTTTGACTATCACTATATTTCTCACTCTGTCCTATCTTATTAATGGCGTTCCTTTCATATTTTCAGTATCATTTATGTAATATTGTAAACCGCTCTGATGCTTTGGCCTGAGCGGTATATCAAATGTAATAAACATAAACACTACCTATGCACCTAACTGCTTCACCCTCTGTCCCAGAGCCATGAAGTCACTTTTGATACGTTCTGAGGTATACCTGGCAGTATCATTTGTTCCAACATGGATTAGCAACATTGGGTAATAGTCAGTGGGCTTGATGAGTCTCGGCAAACTCTCCGTAACATCTTGGATTTTGGCACCAGGCAGACAGCATACCTCTCTGGACATCAAGTCTGGTCGGCAAATGGATGCCTCAGTACCCCTCAGAAGAGAGTCTCCAACCACCACTACCCTTCATTTCCTTCTGTTCACTGATTCTGCAACTTTGTGGTACTTGAGCTCTGGTTCTTGCCTTTCCAGAGATGCTTTCACCTCCTCCACTTCCAGGGCTGCATAATGGTTCTTCAATTCAAGGGCTGGAGAAGTTGGATTGGTAATTTTGCAGGCCCTGGTGACTTGTGTCCAACCATCGACATTCTGTTGGCACCCATCTTCTCCTGTGCTGGAGAGCTTGGTTGCTGTAAGAAGCATCTCATCAATGTACTTCTCACTGTCTTGAATGCTCCTCAGCCTCGCCACCTTCTCTCTGATTTCCTGCACTTATTTCCTCAGAACTTCAGCATGCAGGCACCCTGCACATGGAACCGGTCCTTCAACTGGCATTAGGACCTCTGGACCGAGGCAGAAGCTGTAATGTGGGCAACAGCTTTAGCGATACGATTTTTCCCAGCCATTGTTCTGTTCGTGGAGCTTAGGTATCTATTAAAGCAAAAGAGAGAGATCTACCAAGTACCAGCCGGTTTCCCAGCTGTCCTTTCAGAGAAAGAGCAGTTAAATCTCTTTAATTATATTCAAAATGTGCTGGTCCAATTCTCTGTGATTTGTTAAATGGGGAGGTGCCCTATAAAGCAAGACTGCTCACTAGGGGTGGGTGGGAGTCGGGGTGGGTAGGGAGGGAACTAACTCCTGATTAAGTGTTAGCAGTTTCCAAACCTAAGGATGTTACTAGAGTTCAGCAACCTACTGTGCTCAAGGAAAGTTCCACTAAAGCACCAAAAAGAAAGTAACCTTGCTTTAAAAATATACAAAAAACCCTTTTAAGAGCTCCCAGTCAGAGAGCTAGCAATTTAATATAATAAAAAAAACCCTCAAATCCTTACTGTTGGTTGATCTGTAGAGCCCTCGTTAGGAAAGCCTCAACAGGGCAGGGCACTGGAGCCTTTTATGCAGTCCTCAGCTGCTCTCAGGTATCAGGCCCACTAACTCCTGATTAGGTGTTAGCAGTTTCCAAACCTGAGGAGGCAAGGATATCCATGCTTGACCCAATACAAGCATTGTGGAATCTGTCTCTTTTGGGGAAACTGCTAGATACGTTTGACCTAGATTGGCCACTGTTGGAAACAGGATACTTGGCTTGATGGACCTTGGTCTGACACAGTATGGCATATCTTATGTTCTTATGTACCTCCTCCCTTATCCTTCAGGCAGTGATTTTGTGGAGGTCTGAGGGGTCGTGCCTCTTTCAGTGTCTATGGTTGCCCCCTGAGGGTGACACTTCTGGAATCAGCAGCATTCTTAGAGTATGACCTGGGTGTCTGATGGCTAGGGACATTGCAGTCTTAACTGATGAGCGATGGTGGCTAGAACTGTGCGTTTGTGCAGCAGACACAGCTTCCAAGTCCCAGTTATCTAAGCTTGCTTTCAAAGGGAAGCTCTTCAGGAAAGACTGCGAAAAGCTGCTTAAGGAGTTGGGAGGGTCCAAACCTCAAGGCCTGCTGGAGGATCCCAGAGGGTCTGGGAAACGGCTAGGTTTGCCTGCTTTGTTGAAGCCTTCCTAAGGTTCCACCCCTTCCCTCCCACTTGTCCTGGGACATTCAGTACTGTCCAGCAAAGTCATCCTTTCCCTATTCCAGCTGTCTAGGCCCGGACTCGGTCCTTTCATGGGGTCTGCAGTCCACATGACTCTACCTCCAGAAGGAACCCTTCCCATACTACAGAATGATGTGATGGGTTCATTCTGAGTTGCCTCTAGTGGGTGTCCATCTCTGCCTCTTTCACTAGGAGTGAGCCAGAGTCACTGCCAGGACTGGGTGTTAGGTATCATTCAGCATGGTTACGTTCTGGAGTGCTGAGAACCCATTTTGGATGTTTTTGCCATGGAGGTACTTAAACGTCTCAATCATATCACTTCTATCTTGCCTTTCCTCTAAGGTGTACATATTAAGATCCTTAAGTCTGTCCTCATATGCTTTATAATGAAGACCACTAACCATTTTAGTAGCCACCCTCTGTACTGACTCCAGCCTGGAGACCGCACCTTCAAAAGGATATAAACAGGCTGGAGTCAGTACAGAAGGTGGCTACTAAAATGGTTAGTGGTCTTCATTATAAAGCATATCAGGACAGACTTAAGGATCTTAATATGTACACCTTAGAGGAAAGGCAGGATAGAGGTGAAAAGATTGAGACATTTAAATACCTCTGGCATAAATGCACAGGAGGAGATCCTCTTTCGATTGAAAGCAAGCTCTGCTACGAGGGGACATAGGATGAGGGTGAAAGGGGATAGATTCAGGAGTGATATGCGGAAATATTTCTTTATGGAAAGAGTGGTAGATCCGTGGAATAGTCTCCCAGTGGAGGTGGTAGAGATGAGGATGGTATCTGAAGTCAAAGAAGCATGGGACAAACACAGAGGATCTCTAAAGGAAAAAAGGGAACTATTGTAGCAGTCGATATGAAAGGACAGACTAGATAGGCCAAGTGGTCTTTTTCTGTTATGTTTCTATATTTCTATGTGGTTCTGGATGCAAAAGGGCTGTTGCCCAAAGTACCCTGGAGAGACTGCTCTGTCTCCAGGCCATCATGCCCGTACCTCCTGCTCAGAGGTAGAGGCCCAGTATTCTTATCTGCTTTGTAGTGCCCAAGAAGGATGGCTCCTTCAGGTCGATCCTTGGTCTGAATGGTTTCTCTGCCACATGGAAACAGAGGTTTGTCATCCATGCGGTGTGGGGCATTTCTCACATCTTTGGACTTGGCAGTTGTTTGTCCCAAATAGAAATATGGAGGAAATCAGCAGCATTTTGTGCATTTCGCTGTTGCCTGCTCCCGCTTTCAGTTCTCCACTCTCCTCTGGTCTTTCTACCATCATGATGACATCCTCAAAACATGGTGGTCGCAGCCACAGCCCTGAGGCGCGAGGTGATATGTATGCACTGTTATGTCGAAGACTGCCTTATTGGGCCAGGTCACTGTTGGAAGCAGCCAGGGTGTCTACCAGAGAGGGGCAGTTTCTGGAGAGCCTTGCCTGGGTGATCAGTTGCAGGAAGAGTCATCTTGAGCCCTCTCAGTCATTAGAGTATCTTGGGGCTCTCTTTGACACACACACAGGCAGCGTCGTCTTGTCAGTGGAGAGAGTGATAAAACTTGTCTCAACTGGAAGCCTTCTGGAGGCAACAAACTCCCTTGGTCTAGGATGATTTCCAGCTCCTGGGGTCGATGGCAGCAATGACAGAGGTGTAGTCCCCTGGTTGCAGGCTTATATGAGGCCATTTCAGAGATTCTTACTGTTCCATAGGTCACCTTGCTTGCAGGACTTCGAGATTAGGCTTCCCCTCTCTCCATTGGTGGTAGTTTTGTGGCTGTAGGGGCAGATGGCTTAGGGTCATTGGAGAGGTCAAGACGTGATGTAGCCCATCATCTGCCCTGAGGCATGGGCCATTTGCTTGGCCCACTTGTATTTTTGCTCCCTGGTCTGGAGCTGAATGATCTGGATCTTCTCAGACAATGCCATGGTGGTGGCATATGTCAGCAGGCATGGAGGTAAAAGGAGGGGTGAGAGGAGTGCCAGAGTGGCCCCTGGAGATGGCCCTATTTCTCCCCCCTTCCACCTGGGGTGGAATGAAACCTGCTTGGCCACCTTGGTGCAACACATTGCAGGCGTTGTCAGTGTCGAGGTGTGTTAACTCTGTCACCACTCCTTTGATCCCAGAGAGTGGGAGTTTGAACCGTTGGCATCCTCCCTCAAAAGACAGGTGAAGTCTTCCCTGGATGGCTCTAATGGCTACCTGGACCAATGCCAAAGTGCACAGATTCTTCAGTTGCCAGAAGGAGTTTGGCTCAAAAGACAGACACCCTGGTTCGACCTTGACCACGGAAGCCGCTGTGCTTGTTTCCTCTGACGTCTCATACGGCATGTGCTTTGCTGCATAGGTGCTTTCTGGGCTTAGTGATTTTGGTGGAACCAGATTGGCCACAGAGGCCCTGGTTTGAAGATCTAATGTGGCTTCTGAGGGAGCTGCCATTACTCCTTTCACAAGGCTGGGACACTTGCATCAGGGATCTGCTCTCTTGTATGACCTAGCTCCCTTTTCGCTTATGGCTTGTCCCTTGAGAAGTGATGCCTAGTGTATATAAGGACTATTCCTTAGCCATGGTTTCCATGCTCTTTAAGGCAAAGCATGATTCCATTTGCCTCACCTACCTGCGTGTCTGGTCTCACAAGTGTCATGAATTTATCAGGATGGTGAATTTGCCCCCCCCCCCCCCTCGCTCTTCTTCCTTCAGGATGGACTTAATAAGGAACTGTCCGTCAGTTCCCCTGAGGATTCAGGTTGCTGCCCTGTCATGTTTGAGGACTGCTGGCAGGTTGCTCAATGGCCTCTCACCCAGATTTTGTCTGCTTTCTTTGGGGGGATAAAGCATTTGTGTCCTCCCCTGCGGTCAGTCATGCCCTCTTGGGAAGTGAACAGAGTTCTTTGGGTATTAATGGGCTGCACTTAAGGATTTGTCCCTCATAACCATCTTGGTTGCAATCTGTTTGGCGCATTGTATCTCAGAGTTGCAGGCACACTCATGCTGTGATCACAATCTGTCATCCTCAGAGGAAGCTGTATTCATTTGGCCTGTCCCTTCCGTTTTGTACAAGGTGCTATCTGCCTTTCATGTCAATCAGGTGGTTTGCCTCCCTTTTCTATGAAACAAACGTGTATAGGACTTCGTAGGGGTGAATAATCAAATAACCAAGCTAAAAAATATCACCCGTGTGTTATTTAATCTAAAATTTTTCATACATATATACTACCATGGCCTTAATGTGGTCTCAGATAAACGGCAAGTTTTTATGTTCTTTTGTCAACCACTTGCTGTTACACTTTTTTTGGGTCAATAACTTGCACCCAAACCAGTGCTCGTTTAGCATCAATGACCACGGCCTTATTAGTTATTTTATTTAATATTGCTCTTAATTAGAATTTTTTGCATTTTTCTTAATGGGTAGATACCCTTTTGAATTGTGATTAAAAACAAATATGGCTTAAATTGGTCTACTTAACTCATGTAGAACCTCTGTAGCCAGTGTCCCTTGTATTTCTCTTTTGTACCACAAAAGGTATGAAGACCCCGACGCCTCTCTTTCTGACGCCTCTCTTTCTCCAGCGCTTTGGCGTTTCACCGTTTGGGTTTATCAAGGGAAATAATGTCCGTTACTACATGGGACTTGAAATCTTCACTATATCAATCTTCATTATATCATAGCTATTGATGTTTCTGCTTCCTCGAGCGATTTTCTCTTATTCTCGAGAATCGTTTCAAAAGATTTGCAATGAAGACGCGTCTTCATTGCAAATCTTTTGAAACGATTCTCGAGAATAAGAGAAAATCGCTCGAGGAAGCAGAAACATCAATAGCTATGATATAATGAAGATTGATATAGTGAAGATTTCAAGTCCCATGTAGTAACGGACATTATTTCCCTTGATAAACCCAAACGGTGAAACGCCAAAGCGCTGGAGAAAGAGAGGCGTCAGAAAGAGAGGCGTCGGGGTCTTCATACCTTTTGTGGTACAAAAGAGAAATACAAGGGACACTGGCTACAGAGGTTCTACATGAGTTAAGTAGACCAATTTAAGCCATATTTGTTTTTAATCACAATTCAAAAGGGTATCTACCCATTAAGAAAAATGCAAAAAATTCTAATTAAGAGCAATATTAAATAAAATAACTAATAAGGCCGTGGTCATTGATGCTAAACGAGCACTGGTTTGGGTGCAAGTTATTGACCCAAAAAAAGTGTAACAGCAAGTGGTTGACAAAAGAACATAAAAACTTGCCGTTTATCTGAGACCACATTAAGGCCATGGTAGTATATATGTATGAAAAATTTTAGATTAAATAACACACGGGTGATATTTTTTCCCTTTTCTATGAAGCAGAGCCAAGGGGAGGAAGGGATAGGGACCTCTACCTGGTTGATGTCAGGGGGTCATCAACTTCTTCCAGAAGTCAGACAAGCTCTTTGTCCTTTTTGTAGGACTGCGTAAGGGTGAGCCTGCAACTAAGGCTACTCTGGGCTGCTGGATAAAGAAGGTGGTGACCTCAGCTTATCTATTACAGAACCAACCGGTTGATTCTGAGCACATTCACCCTCGGGTGCAGGCTTCATCCTGGACAGTACATAGTTCTCACTCTCATTGATATTTGCAGGGCAATGATGTGGTCACCCCTTTCCACATTTGTCAAACATAACTGCTTTAGATGTCCATGTTAGGGTGGACTTGGCCTTCGGTGCATAGAGTTTTTGTTTATTCATTAATCCTTTTGTTATACCGCTAATGGCAGCCCAGGAGGGTATGTATCTAAATGGTGTACACAGTCCATAAAACAGAAAAAACAAACATACAGTAAAACACAAAGACACGAGTAGGCTAGAAAAAATCACTGGCAGAAACAGAGAAGGGAATGGAAGGTAAGACAACAAACATTAAGCTAAAACAAAGTGGTGCCAGTACAGAAGGGAAAGGTAATGAAGACACCAAGGTGCCTGTGTCGTCTTCCTGCCCAGTGGAGTCCATAGTTTCAGTATTTCCCACTTGTCTAGACTGGTCTAACAGGATGAACTGGAAGGTGACATGTTACTTACCAGATAATACCCTTTCCTCTGGAATTCTGCTAGACCACCTGTCTGAAGACCATTCTATTGTCAAGCTTCCAGAAATTCAGCAGAAAGGTGCTTTTCCTCTCCAAAACTCTATGGCATCCTGCCTAGGAAGTCCTTATTGGAGGCCCCCAGTATATTTAGGGTGAGTTCTGGGTTTCACATGGACAGTCTGTTTTCAGCACTCCCTTGCTCCTCTCCCTAAAAAGGACTTTTCAGGGACGTCTTCCCCCCACTCCTCTGCCTGGGAGAAACCCCAGGGAGAGTTCACAACTCCCTCAATCTGCAAATGGTGTGCAAATTCTATGCAAATATTCTCCTGATCCAAAATTAGCTCCTCACAGTTTCGCTGGACTCCCACCACCAGCCCCACACTTGGTGATTTAGTATCACAATTTCTCAGATGGGTCATACCGAATCCTGGTCTACCCTACCTGCCACCACCCACAACTAGTCGCCCATTAGCAGGTATTAAGTGATTCTCTCTAATCAGAATCGGAGTGGGGCATTCCTTATACCCAGGTAGTTATCTTGAACTGAGGGTCCTAGTTCCTGAGCGGGTGTCCAGTTTAGTCCTCCACATCCGGGTAGTGCACCTCCTCCTGCAGCAAGGAGACTGGACCAATCAACTCTTTAGAACTGCAGCCTGCATACTGCTGGAACTCCCATGAGCCCTCCAGTGTGTCCAGTCTCCTTGCAGCAGGAGGTGGTGTGAGCCTGGAGCTAGGCTCACTTCTTCTTACTAGTGTTTTCTCCAGTTTAATTTACTTTAGTTTCTTTTTCCTGGCTACTGTCCCTTTAATTGTTTAAAAAAAAAAAAAAAAAAAGGATTTTGCAGCGAGTGTCAGTGACACACGGGGATTCCCGCGGTGGAGAGGCTGAACGGCACTGCTCTTCTCCCCTGGTTCCCTGACTGCAGTCTCTACCGGCTGCTCTGATCACTCCCCCAGGACTGTTCGGGGGCAGGATCAGTATACCCGCGGCTCTTCTTCTTCCTCCTTCCTATTGCTCTGAGCACGCTGCCAGGCACTCCGGCTGCACTCCGGTGCTTGCCTGCCCTTCAGCACACCGGCTCTCTACTCTTCTCCGGTCCGGCTGAGCAGCTGTCTGAACGCTTACTTTTGCATGTTTTCAGGGTAAGTGTTCTCCCCTCGGGGTTTTTGTCTCGTCGGTGCTTTCTTTTATTTCTTTTATTTCATTATTTTTTTTTGGTGTTTTGGCGCTCTTTTTTCAGCGCGCCTCGATCGCGGCGGCCATTTTGAATTTTCTTTTTTGGCGGTAATTGCCTTTGCGGGCTCTCAATTCCTTTATTTTCGTAGCGTTTTGCCTTCCCTTCCATTTTGGGCACTTGCTCACTGTTTCTTTTTTGTTTTCGTTAAAAAAAAAATAATAACAGGGGTTTAAGCCCGCGGGCTCTGTGTGGGACTGGGCAGTTTAGTGCTTCCTCATTTGATCCGCGGCTGTCTCAGGGTACGCTGTTTCTCTCCTTTCCCCAGCTGCGGCCCTGATTGCCTGTATAAATGTCCTCCAAACCACAATGCCTGGTCTGCGGTTTGCGTAGGCGGTCCGTGTCTGCCGCTGGTTTCTGCTCCAGCTGTGCTGCAGACTCCTCTGGCATGGAACATCAAGGGGACTCCCCTTCTCCAGCAGAGCACTTGGTGCCTCCGCTCTCTGCTGAGGGTAATCTTTCTCCGGGGCCTCTGTTGCCGCCTGTGGCTACTGGTTCTCAGGCTCCGGGGTCCAGATTCTCTGTGGAGCAAGGGGATGCTTCTTCTGCTCTGACGCATTTTTCTCCAGATTTCGTGCTGATTATGCATCAGGCGTTCAAGTTGGGGCAGTTGGGCAAATGGCCTGAGTCCTCCCCCTCAGCTTTCGTCCCTCTGCCGCCTGTCTCGGTTCCGCCTGAACCGCCCTCCAAGGCGGCTAAGAAGTCGCACCCTGTTGGCTTGGTGCATGAGGATTTCGAGGTACACGACCTTGAGCTGGACGCTGACCTTGAGGGCAGTGTCGATGACCTTGAAGAGGGTGAAATTCCAGACCCTGAGGATCAAGCTCGGATTGTTCGGGTCTTTCGTAGGGAGGAGTTGGTTCCTCTTATCACGGAAGCCCTTCAGACACTCAATCTCGCAGCGCCGGCTCCGGGGGAGGCCGATGTGTTGGAGGATCCCCTTATTCAGGCGGTTCGAGACTCTCAGGTGGTCTTCCCTGTTCACCGGGTGGTAGCTCAGATGATACAGACCGAGTGGGACCATCCGGACGCTGGTTGAAAGGCATCCGGATGATGCATCGTCTTTATCCGTTGAAGGACGAGGATAAGGAGAAATTCAAGTCCCCTCGAGTTGATGCAGCAGTATCTGCGGTGACCAAAAAGACCACTATTCCGGTGGAAGGCAGTGCTGCCTTGAAGGACATTCAGGACAAGAAAGTGGATGGTTTATTGAAGCAAGCATTCGAGACCAATGCCTTATCACTACAGGCTTCGATTTGTGCGGCCTGGATAGCTAGAGCCTCATTGAGATGGGCTCAGCGCTTGCGTCAGAATTCTTCCCTAGACCAGCAAGCGTTGCTTGAGGTTACTCGCCTAGAGTCGGGTTCCGCTTATCTGGCAGATGTCCATTATGATTTGATCCGTACCATGGCGAATAGTATGGCTTTGTTGGTGGTTGCGCGCAGGTCCCTTTGGTTGCATAACTGGGCCGCCGATCCTTCCTCCAAGTCTCGCCTTAGCAGACTTCCCTTTAAGGGTAAGTTGCTATTCGGAGAGGACTTGGACAAGTTGGTGAAAGACTTGGGTGAGACCAAAGGTGGAAGGCTTCCGGAGGACAAGCCCAAGTCGGTTAGAGCTTTTCTAGCGCGTCGGGGTCCCTTTCGGGATTTTCTGAGATTTCGGTCGTCCCGCCTTTGGAATTCCCAGCGAGGCCGGTTTGCGTCTCGGACTCAGTCCTTTCGTGGTTTCCGGGGGGCTGGCAGGGGCTTCTCCATCGCTTCCTCCGGTGCCTCCTCTTCCTTTAGTCGCAAACCGCAATGAAATGAGGCGGGCTCCGGAGGGGGTTCAAGTTATCGGCGGACATCTTCGAAACTTTCTTCCCTCTCGGGCCCACATTACTACGGACCGTTGGGTCCTCGAGATCGTCCGAGACGGTTATGCGTTGGACTTTGCCATCCCTCCAAGAGATTCCTTTGTCCTCTCTCCCTGCAAAGGGTCGCAGAAGGAACTAGACATTCGGGTAACCTTGGAACGCTTGTTAGCGCTGGGTGCCATCGTCCCAGTTCCGGCGAACGAGTGCGGACTTGGTCGTTACTCCATTTATTTCATGGTGCCAAAGAAGGATGGTTCAGTACGTCCTATTCTCGATCTCAAAGGCGTGAACCGCTGTCTACGGGTACCTCATTTCAGGATGGAGACTCTCCGGTCCGTCATTGTCGCCGTGCGACAGGGAGAGTATTTGACTTCTCTGGATCTCACCGAGGCCTATCTGCATATTTCCATTCAGCCCGCCCATCAGAAGTTTCTCCGATTCGCGTTTCCCTGGGGTCACTTCCAGTTCCAAGCGCTACCTTTCGGCCTGGCCACCGCGCCTCGCATTTTCACCAAGGTGATGGTTGTCGTCGCGGCGGCCTTGCGCAAGGAGGGAGTTCTGGTGCACCCCTACCTCGACGATTGGCTGATAAGAGCGAAGTCCGCGGAGGAGAGCTTACAGGCCACAGACAAAGTTGTTCGTCTTCTGCAGAAGCTCGGCTGGGTGATCAATTTGTCCAAGAGTCAGCTGGTGCCGACTCAACATCTCGAATATCTCGGTGTTTGCTTCGATACTTCCACGGGGATAGTGTCTCTCCCCGATCGTCGTGCCCAGGGTTTGCGTCAGCTCCTGCGGGTGTTCCTAGAGGACCCCGCTCCATCGGCCTGGTGGTATCTCCGATTATTGGGAACCATGGCATCAACTCTAGAAGTGGTTCCGTGGGCCCGCTTTCATATGCGGCCTCTTCAGCGTGCTCTGTTATGTCGTTGGTCCCATCAGTCGGATTCTCTAAACCGTCGGTTGTTGTGTCCCCGCCGGGTTCGGCTGGCGTTGCAATGGTGGCTGTCCCCGCTATCACTTCGGACGGGAGCTCCCTTGGAACAGCCCCTCTGGTTGCCGGTCATCACGGATGCGAGTCTCTCCGGCTGGGGAGCCTACTGTCAGGGACGGTTTGCACAGGGGACATGGTCTCCGCAGGAGGCTCTGTGGTCGATCAACCGGCTCGAGCTACGAGCAATACGACTAGCGCTGCAAGCTTTCGAGGAGTCAGTCCGCGGTCGAGCGGTTCGGGTTCTGTCGGACAATGCGACGGCGGTGGCATATGTCAACCGGCAGGGCGGCACAGGCAGCGTGCCCCTGGAAGTCGAGGCGGACGCGCTGTTCGTTTGGGTGGAAACGCGCCTCCTGGCCATTTCGGCAGCGCATAGCGCTGGAAAGGACAATGTCATGGCAGATTTTCTGAGTCGTGTGCGAATAGACGCCGGAGAGTGGGAGTTGCACCCTCAAATTTTTGCTCAGATAGTTCGTCGGTGGGGTCCGCCCATCATGGATCTCATGGCGACGTTCGAATCAGCCAAGACGAGTCGTTTCTTCAGCAGGCGAAGGGAACGAATGTCCAAGGGTATCGACACACTTCTCCAACCGTGGCCCGAGTTCGAACTTCTGTATGTCTTTCCGCCGTGGGCTCTGATCGGCAGAGTAGTTCAACGCATCGAAGCCCACCGCAGAACGGTCTTGTTGGTGGCGCCGGATTGGCCCCGTCGTCCGTGGTACGCTGATCTGGTGCGGTTGCTCGACGGCGTACCTTGGCGGCTTCCTCCCCTAGTAGATCTCCTGGTGCAGCTACCTCTGCACATGCCTCAGGTGGATCGGTTCTCGCTTACGGTATGGCCATTGAAAGGGCTCGGTTGAGGAAGAAAGGGTATTCCCCAGCGGTTGTTTCCACCCTATTGCGTGTACGGAAGCCTTCTACCTCCCTTGCTTATGTTCGGGTTTGGCGGATCTTTGAGGATTGGTGTTCTCGGCATGCCGTCCGGGCCGCAACTTCTTCAATTGCGGTCATTCTTAGTTTTTTGCAGGACGGTTTTGACAAGGGTCTGGCCGCGAGCTCGTTGAAGGTCCAGGTTGCCGCCCTGGCGTGCTATCGGGGCAAGATCCACGACGTTCCTCTTACTTCGCATGTGGATGTTCGGCGTTTTCTCAAAGCGGTTTTTCGCTTACGTCCTTCTCGCAGAGTTGTCTTGCCGCCCTGGGATTTGAACCTGGTGCTGCAGGCTTTGTCTCGGGAGCCCTTTGAGCCACTTCGCCGTGCCTCAGTAAAGGACTTGACGTTGAAGACAGTCTTTCTCGTTGCCATCTGTTCGGCACGTCGTATCTCTGAACTTCAGGCGCTTTCTTGTAGAGCTCCCTTTTTATCCTTTCTTAGCGATAGGGTAATTTTGCGGACGGTTCCTTCCTTCTTGCCTAAAGTGGTGTCTCCCTTTCATGTGAATCAACCAGTGGTTTTGCCGGTTTTGGCTCCAGGGTCATCTACGGAGTCCGGCTCCCTCCTTCATAAGCTTGATGTACGTCGGGTCCTGCGTCAGTATCTCAAAGTGTCCGCGCCTTTTCGAAAGTCGGATCGTTTGTGCTGTTTGGCGGTCCGCGGAAGGGAGAAGCAGCGGCTAAAGCCTCCCTTTCTCGTTGGATTAAAGAGGCTATCGCGTCGGCTTATCTTCTGCAGGGGAAGGCTGTTCCCTTGGGGTTGCGAGCTCATTCCACTAGGGCTCAGGCCACGTCTTGGGCGGAGCATAGTCTCGTTTCGCCGCTGGAAATTTGTCGAGCGGCGACATGGTCATCTCTCCATGCTTTTAGTAGACATTACCGTTTGGATGTGGCGGCAGCTCGGGATACTAGCTTTGGATCGGCGGTCTTGCGCGCCGCGTGCCAAGATCCCCCCCCCCCCCCCCGTTGTTAACTGCTCTGGTACATCCCGGATGTGGAGGACTAAACTGGACACCCGCTCAGGAAATGGAAATTACACTTACCTGGTAATTGAAGTTCCTGGAGGGTCCAGTTTAGTCCTCCTTCCCACCCGGAATTCTCTTTTTGCTCAGTATTGGCGGCGCGCTTTACCCGTTCTTCTCTGCTGTCGGTTTCCTTGATCACTCCTTTACAAAATAAAAAAAAAAAAATTAAAATCAGAGGGGACCATCACCCTTGGGTTCGCGTCCCATGGATTTGCGTTCCTTCGAGTTTGTTCTCGGTCTTTTCTTTTTTCTTTTTGTTTCCTCAGCTTCCGGTGCTGACGGTCGGTGTTCGGGACCAGGAACTGAAGCAAGGTGCAGCGTTTCAGCCCTCTCGTTTGGGGAGGGGGTTCTGCAACTCCTTTATGGGTACTTTTCTGGTTCTCTGTCCTTTCCTTAATCTGTTCTTTCTTCAGTCTGCTTTGTCACTAGTCCACTGGAGGGCTCATGGGAGTTCCAGCAGTATGCAGGCTGCAGTTCTAAAGAGTTGATTGGTCCAGTCTCCTTGCTGCAGGAGGAGGTGCACTACCCGGATGTGGAGGACTAAACTGGACCCTCCAGGAACTTCAATTACCAGGTAAGTGTAATTTCCATTAGGTCTTGATGGGACATGCATCCCATCATACCTGTACATGCAGTAGTTGTACATAATTCTGTATGATCCTTTCTTCCTTATCCTCATTGAGGTTGTTTGCGGTTAGGGGTTCTTGACAGTATGCTTAGGTACAAATACTGAAGTGTGCCCCTAGCTGCATCAGCAGTAGTAGCAGTGATGTCACAGGAAATTTTTAGTTTTTTCTCCAGTTCTGTATCTTTTGGTATAGGAACACAACCCACTTGTCTGGATTGGTCTAGCAGGCCTTCAGGAAAGAACATTATTTCATAAGTAAAATGTCACCTTAATGAATTCAAACTAAAATAGTATAAGAGTTCAAGAAAGCATGGGACAAACACATCCTCAGAGGGGGAAAGGGGTAGTAATACTGAATGGCAGGTAAGGATGGGTGAACTTGGATGGGCCTTATGATCTTTATCTGCTGAGCCATTCTATATGTTTATATCACATATCTCAATCCCATGTAGATTTCTTCAGCGGGACAGGTTAACTTCAGGTATTTTGTTTTTCTGTACAATTCGCTATAGTTTTTTGACAGTTTATATTGTTTGTGTATTTTCTTGTTATCCTATTGCTTCACAAAGAGTGTGTGAGTAATACTAATAAATGGAATATTTCACTTACAGAAGAAAGTATTCTACCACTTCAAATGGTGTGTGCGATGAAAAGATGGCTGAAAAAATTGCATCGTGGGATTTTGTTGAAACCACACAGAGATCAAACTGCAGTTGCTCCAGGTACAGTGAAAACAAGCTTTAAGGCCCATAAAGTGTAATATAAATAATTTACATATGTGTTTAATTGAATTGGGTATTTTAAAACCACATTTCTCACTAAGTGTTCCTTTATCCATAGATGGTTGTAGTTGCATTTTTGAAGAAATTTGGAAAGATTCTTTGATTCTGAAAATACTGGAAGTTCTACGATCCCTGTATTTCAAATTTTCACTGAGATCCTGGCAGTGGCCCTTGGCAGAGTCAAACCTTCAAGACTGAGGGTGAAGGATCTTTCATTGAGAAACTGTCAGTAAATTTAGATCTGAATTGCTGGCTCTTCTCCCACTAATTGTCAAGGCTTCAACTCTGCCAGCTATCAGTTTTCACATCTTTCATATATGTTATAATTCAGTCATCTCAAAGTATGTATGCTCTTTAGTGAACTCGGACAGTTTGTGTTAAAGGCTACAGTTTCAGCATGGAGGGGGTATCATGATTTATGTCCGAAAAGTCTGATGTCTTAATGTGAGAGGAAACTTGCAGTTTTTTTAATTTTTTTTAAAAAGGGAAAAATCTTTTTGGACCTAAATCTTAGGACAAGTCTGATACAAATCTCAAACTGCCTGCATCTTTGGGCACCCTGTACCTGTGATCTTTGCACCTGATGACATTTATGTTTGCTTTTTCTTTGGCTATATTTTTCATGAAAATATACATAGGTTGAGGGAGGAAAATTACCTTTTTTTCTAAATATGCCCCCAAGAGTTCTCCCTCTATCCTTAATGCAGTGGAGCCCTGCACATGTTTAGTGGTAAGGGTGAGCAGTTCTCAGCAGTCTGTTTACCTGAGTAAATCAGTACTTAACCAAGTAAATGACTTAAAAATTTGCCCCCTCTACATGTACACTTTTTTCAAAATAAGTGGACAGAATTTGAAAATTTTGAAGAACCACTGTGGGCTGTGGGTCATCTGGTTTGCATGTTATAAAAGGTTTCTTTTCTATGATATTAGAGTTCCCATGGTTGCTTTTTGACTCATGTGGTTCATCTGGCTCTGTTATTGCTGTTTAGCTGCTGGGCTAGGGATGGGTAGGGTTTCTAGATATCTGGGTATTTCGGTTGTCTCAGTTTTGGTAATTATATGGGGGGTCTAATGCCATCTATAAGTTTAAAGAGAGGGGCCTACAGTTCAGAGGCTGTTATTTACCTTTCCCTAATTTTATCCCTCTATTGTTTCTTCATGTCGGGAGCTAAGGGTGTTACTGTTGTTAATATGTGTTCTGTATGTAATAAATGTGATATCATCTATAACTGACTTTCAGATAGCCCTGATGTGGTTTGTATTTCTGAAACCTTATCTCCGGGAACCAGCAGGAAGTCAGTCTTCACATATCTGACATCTGCATCGACGGATCCCCATGGAACACTCCCCAGCATCCAATAGGAATGCTTTTGGGAGTATCCCTCCATGCATGCGTGGCTGCCTTCCCGTCTTCCCAACAGTTCTTCTCAGTGGTCTTTTTTTCCGCGGAGCCATAAGGACCTTGTTCTAGCCCCGCTGTGAAAGGATACTTTAGTGTTTTGTTTTTGGTGCCATTTGGTACTCAGGGTTTGCCTTTCAATAGACCAGAACAGTACTGTATCGTCAGGTACTTTTCTTCATTTTTGAATTTTCTTTTTCTTTTTTTCTTTCAAGCCATACAGTGATTTTAAAAAGTATGCTAAATGCCGGGTAAATGCCGGGGTACTATCTTGGCGACTGATCAGCACAACTGGTGCTTAAAATGTTTGGGCTCTGACCATAATGTTTCTTCTTGTACCCACTGTCAGCAAATGACACCACGAGGATTTAAGAACTGGGAACAGCAAAGGGTAAAGCTGTTTCAGTCAGACTCTGCTGCTTCAGCACACTCTTCGGTGGCCTCCACACGGTCAGTGTCACATGGTTCCCATATGTCATCCAAGTCCAAACATAGCAGCAAGGATCGATCTGCTTCACCGGAAAAGGTATCGAAAATCTCTGCATTGGGCACGCAAGGGGTCCTGAACCTCTGCATCGGCATTGGACGCTGATACTCGACATTAACATCGGCATTCAGCTTCAGGTGGCTCAGTTGGGCCATCTGGCCAAACAGCCGGTAGGAGGACGCTTCCTTCAAAGCCTCAGAGATGCTCAGGGATGCTCCTTAGGCATTTATTTATTTATTTATTTAACAGTATTTTTAAACCACCTTATCAATCAAGGTGGTATCACAGCAAACAATCGAGTAAAGTGAGTGTGTTAATCATGCAGTGAGGGTGCAATTTAGTTGAGTGTGTGTTGTATCGTGTGCTAGATTGGGGTGAGCTATGTACAAGGTGTGGTGTATTGTGTGCTAGAATGGTTTGAGCTATTGTCCTCAGCGAAGCCCCTGGTACCTTGCTCTGGGATGGTGGCACCGGGCTCAGTGCTCAATTCCTCCCAGTCAACTCCAGTCTCCCTCGATGAGCGTGTCCAAGCTGTCGATAGGAGTCTGGCCACGATCCTGGTGGCAGTAGTGCCCCGGGGCCTTTGAGACCCTCTGGTTTTACTGCTCCGATACCATATCTCAATGTTGATGTATCAAGAGCTTCGGAGGCATTGCTCAGAGAGTTGGCACCATTGTGCATTGAGCCTTGACCTGCCCTGCGGCATTCTGCAGCATTGGGTATCGGACACCTCCATTACGATACCTCACACCATGAGCACTGAGCTTCGAGGTCTGTGTTGGAGCATCGTCGATACACGGAACAGACAGTCACTACTTTGACTTTCTCCCAGATTCTGGTACTGAACTCCAATGCTGAGTCTCTCGATTCCAAGCCACTGGGATATTCCCTCAGATCAGTCTCCCATCACACAAGAGGCATCAGTCACCCCCCGAGGACATGTCCTTCCAAGATTTTATCAAGGACATGACGGCGGCTCTCTGTGTCTCTGACAATGGATTCGAAACCAAGGGTAGAGGAACTTGACATCCTTCAATATCCCTCGGCTCCGAAGGAAGCTGCTACACTTCCCATCCATAACATTTTCCAGAATTTAATGCTCCAGATGTGGGAAGCACCACTAACAGTTCCTTCCATTAGCAAGCAATTGGACACTCTGTATCAAGTTCCTCCATGTCCAGGCTTTCAGAAACCACAGCTGCCATATCATTCTATGGTTGTGGAACCGGCTGTTAGGAAGATTGAACGTTCTAAGAACCACTCATCTGTTTCCCCAGGCAGGGAGTCCAGATCACTCAATGCTTTTGGCTGGAAAGCTTTTCAAACTGTTATGCTTGTGTCCAGAATTAACTCCTACATGCTCTATATGGGCATGTTCTTGAAGGATGTATCAAAAGACCTCTCTGAATTCACCTCTTTACTGCCAACAAACCCCACATAAGGCTCTGGTGTCTCATGCTCAGAACACGTCCAAGTTTCTGACCAGGGCAGCTTTTGATGCTTTTGAGGCCACTAGTAGAACAGCAGCAGCCTGCACTTGAGCAAGACGGACAGCCTAGTAGGCCTCTAATCTTGGCCAGTTTATCTTTGAATCCATTGTTCAATATCCCCTGTAATATGGAGAACCTTTTTGGCAAAGGATGGCGTGTGAAAGCCAGAAGATAATCTCACCATGAAACGTTTATCCAGAAAAAAAGCAGACCTGCTAAAAAGAAGGCTTCTACTATGAAGGCCTTTTATCCTAAAAAGAAGAGGTATTACCCTTTTTTACTCCTACCAGGCTTAACAACCCCATCAGAAACAGCAGAGGAATCATCAGCCCAGAGAGCCTAAGACTCTGAAGCCCCAGCCACAGCCTCAGGCTAGTTTTTGACTGCTTCCTCAAGGGCGCAGCCAGTCTACTCCTAAAAAAAAAATCCCCACCCTTCCCACATAGCAGGCAGGTTAACTCACTACGTCCACGGATGGGCCCTCATATCTTAAGAAATCTAGACCTTGGCAGTGCTGAGTGTGGTCTATCAGCTCAGTTTCAAAGATCTGCCCCTTACTTCGTGGGCGAGTTTCCCATGGATCTCCTTCACGCCACTCTGCTGCAGCAGAAGATTGCCACTCTAACAACTCAAGGGGCCATAGAAACATAGAAACATGATGACAGAAAACGACCACAAGGCCTATCTAGTCTGTCCTTCCATAACAACTACAACAGTCCACTTTTTACCTTTAGAGATCCTCTGTGTTGGTCCCATGCTTTTTTGAATTCAGTTACTGTCCTCATCTCTACCACCTCCACTGGGAGACTATTCCACGGATCCACTACTCTTTCCGTAAAGAAATATTTCCGCATATCACTCCTGAATCTATCTCCCTTCACCCTCATCCCATGTCCCCTCGTAGCAGAACTTGCTTTTAATTGAAAGAGGCGCTCTCCCTGAACATTTATGCCACGGAGGTATTTAAACATCTCAATCATATCACCTCTATCCCGCCTTTCCTCTAAGGTGTACATATTAAGATCCTTAAGTCTGTCCTCATATGCTTTATAATGAAGCCCATTAATCATTTTAGTAGCAACCCTCTGCACCAACTCCATCCTGTTCACATCCTTTTGAAGGTGCGGTCTCCAGAATTGCACACCATACTCCAAATGAGGTCGCACCAAAGACTTATACGGAGGCATTATCACCTCCTTTTTTCTGCTAGCCATTCCTCTCCGTATGCACCCAAGCATCCTTCTAGCTTTTGCTGTCGCCTTTTCTACCTGTTTAGCTACTTTAAGATCATCAGACACAACCACGCCTAGGTCCCGCTCTTCTTTAGTGGACAAAAGTACTTCACCTCCTATACAGTATTGCTCCCTTGGATTGCTGCAGCCCAAATGCATGACCTTACATTTTTTAACATTAAATCCCAGCTGCCGAATTCTAGACCATTCTTCAAGCTTAGCTAGATCCCTCCTTATGTTATCTACACCCTCCTGGGTGTCTACTCTATTGCAGATTTTGGTATCATCCGCAAAGAGGCAAACCTTACCCGACAGCCCTTCCGCTATATCACTAACAAAGATGTTAAAAAGAATCGGACCAAGGACAGATCCCTGGGGCACACCACTGGTAACATCCTTCTCCTCAGAGTGAGCTCCATTTACTTGTACTCTTCGTCGCCTCCCACCCAACCAATTTCTAACCCAAGCAGTAACTTTAGGGTCCATCCCTAGGGTGCTCAGTTTGTTTATAAGTCGCCTGTGAGGAACAGTGTCAAAGGCTTTACTGGAATCTAAATACACAACATCTAGAGCTCTCCCTAGGTCCAACTCCCTGGTCACCCAGTCAAAGAAATCAATCAGATTTGTCTGACAAGACCTGCCTCTGGTGAATCCATGCTGCCTCGGATCCTGTAATCCTCCGGACTCCAGAAACCTCACTATTTTCTCTTTCAGCAGCGTTTCCAATAATTTACTCACCACCGAAGTTAAACTAACCGGCCTGTAGTTTTCAACCACATCCTTACTTCCGCTTTTGTGTAAAGGCACCACATGAGCCTCTCTCCAGTCCTTTGGCACCACTCCCGACTCCAACGAGGCATTGAAAAGGTCAGTCAGTGGAGTTGCTAGAACGTCCCCAAGTTCCCTCAGTATTCTAGGGTGTATCCCATCCGGTCCCATCGCTTTGTCTACTTTAAGTTGAGCTAGTTTCTCACGAACACAGTCTTCTGAAAATTGTTCAAGATGTCCCTCGCTTCTGTTCTTATTTGTGGGTGTTTTCTGAGGTCCTGCTCCTGGTTCTTCATCTGTGAACACAGAACAAAAATATTTGTTAAGCAATTCCGCTTTATCCTTATCAGCTTCTACATATTCCCCCACTGCACCCTTGAGTCTGACAATACCACTTTTGCCCTTCCTCTTCTCACTAATATATCTGAAAAATGTCTTATCCCCCCATTTTATTGCATTGGCTATTTCCTCCTCCTTTTGAATCTTTGCCTTCTTGACTACTTTGCTAGCTTCTCTAAGTTTTTTTCCAAATACAGATGCCTGTCTTCCTCTCTCTGTGATCTCTTGTATTTCATGAAGGCCTCCCTCTTTTTCTTCACTTTTTCAGCTACTTCCTTTGAAAACCATAGCGGTCTCCTGTTCCTTTTGCCTTTATTTACCATTTTAACAAAAAGGTTGGTTGCCTTTAAAATACCCCCTTTCAGTTTTGCCCACTGTTTTTCTACATCCCCCAGCTGTTCCCATCCCACTAACGACTCCCTGAGGTATTGGCCCATCTTCGCAAAGTTAGTCTTCCTAAAGTCTAAGATCCTCACCTTGGAATGGATTCTAACAGCCCTAGTCCTAATACTGAACCACACCATCTGGTGATCACTGGATGCAAAATGATCTCCCACTACAACATCAGAAACACTTTCACCATTGGTAAGCACCAAGTCCAGTATGGCCCCTTCACGTGTGGGGTCTGTTACCAATTGCCTGAATAGTTCTCCCTGTAGAGAATCCAGGATCTCCTTACTTCTAGATGATACTGCAGCAGGAATGTGCCAATCAACATCTGGCATATTGAAATCTCCTAGCGGTAGCACTTCCCCTTTCCTAGCAATGCTGCGTATGTCTTCAATTAACTCTCTGTCCACCTCTTCCTCTTGTGAGGGAGGTCTGTATATCACACCAATGCAAATAGATTTCTCTTTCCCTCTTTCTAGTTTAACCCACAATGCCTCCTCTCTCTCTTTTAAGCTCTGTAATTCCAAAGCTTTAATAGTGGTTTTTACATATAGTGCCACTCCTCCCCTTCTTCCTACCCTGTCCTTTCTGAATAAAGTATAGCCAGGTATAGTTACATCCCAGTCATGGTTTTCTGTGAACCATGTTTCTGTAACTGCCACTAAATCCAAGTCAGCCACTCCATCCAAGTCAGCCACTCCCACCAAAGCTTCAACTTCAGGGATCTTATTTCCCATGCTATGGGCATTAATACACACTGCTTTCCATATGTTACCCCTGTTACCCATTTCCGTAAAGGTATTTAATGTATCACCTACCTAGGGGCTTTCTTCACCCATCCCCAACGAATCTAGTTTAAAGCCCTCTTCAGTAGATTAGCCAGTCTACTACCAAAGATGCGTTGACCTTTCTTGGACAGATGGATGCCATCTCTGCTCTGCAACCCGTGGAACAGCATCCCATGGTCTAGGAAACCAAAACGCTCTCGAAGACACCATCCACGCAGCCATGCATTCATTTCCAGGATGCGAGCCTCTCTGCCTTGGCCTTTACCCTCAAAAGGGAGGATTGAAGAGAACACCACCTGTGCACCTAACTGCTTCACCCTCTGTCCCAGAGCCATGAAGTCACTTTTGATACGTTCCGAAGTATACCTGGCAGTATCATTTGTTCCAGGTATACTTCGGAACGTATCAAAAGTGACTTTGTGGCTCTGGGACAGAGGGTGAAGCAGTTAGGTGCACAGGTGGTGTTCTCTTCAATCCTCCCTGTTGAGGGTAAAGACCACCAAAGAAGTCGCACTCCAACAAGACCTAGGGTTCTACTCCATTACTGCCTCATTCCAAAGAAGATGGGGCTTTGGGCCTATCCTAGATCTATGGAATCTCAACAAATTCCTAGTAAGGGAGAAGTTAAAAATGATCTCGCTAGGGACCCTGCTCCCTTACCTTCAGGAAAGACTGGCTCTGCTCTCTGAATCTAAAGGATGCATGTACACACATCCTGATTCACCCCTTCCAAAGAAAATAGCTCCGTTTTTTCTTTCAGGGGCACCACTGTCAATACCGTGTTCTTCCCTTCAGATTGGCTTCAGCTCCAAGGGTGTTCACAAAGTGCCTGGCAGTCATAGTGACCTACCTCCGTTCCCTGGGCATTTTTGTCTTCCCTTACTTAGATGACTGGTTCATCAGGGGCGATACCCCTCAGATTATCTCCACATCACTTCATCGCACCATTCTTTTTCTACAGCATTTGAGCTTCGTTGTCAACTATCCAGTGTTACTCCTAACTCCTTCTCAAACATTGGAGTTCATAGGAGCTCTTCTGGATACTACAAAGGCTCGAGGACTGCCTTCATCTCATTTCCTTGGCAAGCCATTGCCAACACCAAACCGTATCACGGCAAGAGACATGCTACGCCTGCTAGGTCACATGGCCTCCACAGGCCTTGTTCAATATGCCTGTCTTTACATGAGACCGGGGCAATGAACCCTCTCAGATCAGGGGACACGGTCCATTGGTCACCTCTCGGACAAGATCACCATCTCACCCGTTTGTCACCTCCTTCAACTAGTGGTGCACCGCCCAGAATCTTCTCATTGGGTTACCTTTTCAAAGGTCTACACTGCAGTGTACCCTGATCACTGTTGCGTCCAAGCAAGGCTGGGGAGCTCATCTACAAAATCTCACCACACAAGGCCAGCGGACCCCACGAGAAGCCTCTTATCACATCAATCTGTTGGAGCTCCGAGCGATTGTCAACACCCTCCAGATCTTCAATTCCCACCTTTTGGGATGGACAGTTCTCATTCAAACCGACAATCAGGTTGCCATGTTCTACATCAACAAACAGGGCAGTACCAGCTCTCACCTCCTTTTGCAAAGAGGCAGTCTGACTTTGGACTTTTGCAATAGCTCATTAGTTTCTTCTTCAGGCTGTTTATCGCCAGGGGAGCAGAATCACCTAGCTGACAAGCTCAGTCGTATCCTTCACCCACACGAGTGGATGCTTCATCAGGAAACAGCACAGCGCATGTTCAGATTATAGGGGATGCCCATCATCAATCTCTTCACTTCTCCAGTGAATGCCCAACTCCCTCGCTTCTGTTCAAGAATCCCATTGCCATGGAGCGAAGCCTCAGATGCTTTCCTGTTTCATTGGGGTCAGGGCCTGCTTTACGCATTCCCACAACTTCCACTGGTTCCAAAGAGATTCTTCAAATTGCACTTGGACAGAGGGAAGATACTCATTGCCCCATTCTGGCCCTGTCACAACCTCTCAGTCTCAGGCATACACCTAATCTTCTCTCGCAGAACCAGGGGACACTTCTTCACCCCAGCCTGAGATCATTGTGGTTGACTGCATGGCTGCTGAACACTTTGTCTTGTCTCACCTACGTCTCTCTGAAGACATGACTGAGGTCTTACTGGCTTGTAGGAAAGATTCTACTAGGCATACATATGCCTTTAAATAGCATAGGTTTTGCCTTTGGTGTTCCCAGAGAACTCTCAACCCATTCCTTTGTCTGGTGGAGTACCTGCTTCAATATCATCTTCATCTCTCTATGTCTGGACTAAAGAATAACTTAGTGCAAATCCACCTTAGTGCAATCTCAGCCTCATGCTGCACAATTTCGGATCATCCAGTGTCTTCACATCCACTTGTGATGCGCTTCGTGTGGCCTTCTTTGAACAAGACCATCAATCAGCCATCCTACTGTAGTGTGGGGCCTCAGTGTTGTCCTGTCGCAACTGCTCAAACCCCCTTTTGAGCCACTAGCTACAGCTTTGCTGAAGTTCCTTACTTGGACAGTTATTTTTCCAGGAACAAACAGGAAGGAAGTCCTCGCATATGGGTGGTGTTGGCGCCGACTGAGCCCTTGCGGAAGCATCCCCTAGCTTTCAAAGGAAACCTTTGGGAGATGCCACTACGCATGCTTGGTGCCCTTCCCGCTCAAGGGTGCCATCTTGTTCAATCTCCTTTTTTTCCACAGGGCCCTTCATACATCTGTCTGGATTTCCCCTGGAAAAAGTTGATATTTCTCGACCTGGATTTCATACTTACCAGTAGTGCACTGGTACTCTTCCCGCCACCTGAGTTTGCTCCGGCATAGAGTCTCAGGTTCCTATCTTTTTTTTCTTTTTGGCACCCTTTTTCCAACTGGCAGCACCGCAGTTCTTCGACCTCACTGGGGTAATTTTTTCCCCCCTGGCTACTAGTGGGTTCACGAAGTGTAATCGGTGTGCCAAAATCATGTCCCTTACCAACACACACAACTGCTGCCTATGCTGCCTAGGGCTGGACCATGACCCTATGGCATGTGGTCTTTGTAAAAAGATGTCCTCAAAGACCCTCAAGGTCCACCAGCAGCAGCACGATAAGTTTTTCCCAGAGTCCCTGGTAGTGCCAAAGGCCAAGGCCTCCTCTGAAGCCATGGAATCTCAGGGCACCCTCGTGGACTCCAATCGACACCATAGCTCCTCAGAAAGGGGGTCTCCCTCGGAACATAAGAAGAAAACCTCAAAGGCCCGTGTCCCTGGATAGCTCCGACAGGTCGAGTAAGCTCAGAGCCAGGTCTCGCAGTCCTAGTCGCTCATCCGATGAATCAGAGCAGGAATGGTCTACCAAGGTTCCCTGGAAGGCCTCGATCACAGATTGGCCTCATTCGCCAGAACCTGTTCCTCATTGAGGACTCGCCTCCAACCGGCGCCAGCCCAAATTCCTCAGTGCCCGCGCCAATGGCTTGGAGTCTTCTGGACTCAAAACCAGAATGGCGGCCTTGGAGCACAGTCTGTCTGCCTTCATGCACCAGCAGTGGGCACTGTTGTCTGATACCACTGGTTCCTTTGCCCAGACCACCAGGCCATTGATGTCGAGGACATCCCTGGAGGCCGAGCCAAACCTTGAGACCATTTGGCCTCAAGTCGATCCTCGGCTGAGGTCTCAATCCGGTTCCCGTTCCACGGGACAGAGGTCTTACCCAGCTAGCGCACATGGCACCAGCTGTGGGGCCTCCGAGGGATGCAGGCGAGGCTCAGGCCCGGAGCACGTGGGCCACCTTTCCCTCAAGTTTTTGATTGATTACTCAGAGTGGGAGACGTAGGATGAGAAGATGCCAGACACCCGTCACCACCATGATGTCCCCTTGGATTCCCCTCCTTCAGAGCCCTGGCGTCCGTCCCCACCCGAGGACATGGCATTCCTCAACTTGGTGAGGGACATGTCCTAGCATTCCCGACTGAGTTGAAGGAGGACCCTCAGACAGAGGAGCTAGAAATCCTCCAATACAAGACCTCTCCGAGGGAATCGCTCATGGTACCCATGCCACAGATCCCGAAATGGCTAATGCTCTGTATGTGGGAGATACTAACATCAGTGCCGGTTGTGAGCAAGCAGCTTGGCTCGATGTACTAGGTCTGATGGGGCCTGGCATTCCAGAAGGCACAGCTGCTGCATAACTCTATAGTGGTGGAATCAGCCATGCATTGGCTGAAGAGCCAGATGACAAACTCCTTGGTGCCCCCAGGTATGGAGGCTCGCACCTTGGATGCCCTTGGCAGAAAGTGCTACCAGGGCTCGATGCTTATTGGCTGGATCCAGGCCTACCAACTGTACATGGGCATGTACCTGAGAGACCTGGTGAAAGAGTTCGCCAGGTTCTTGGCTGGTCTCTCCAAGAAACTCCTGCAGTGGTTCAAGAGCCTAGCCAAGGCAGTCCATGAGTGCTCCAAATTTGTCTCAGGCAGCCTATGACTGCTTTGAGTCCGCGACAGGCATTGGTGCCTGATGCCAGGCTTGGCTACAGTCTTCAGACCTCGAGCAATGGGTTCAGCACAAATTGGTCGATGTCCCATGCCAAGGAGAGAACCTCTTTGGCAAACGCATGACCAAAAAGGCTGTCAAGCTGGAGACCGAATTCTAGACTCTGACCAGGCTATCTAAAAAGACCGCTACCCCTCCCTGACAGAAGGACTCGAGTAAAAAGCCCTTTTACCTGCTTATAAAAACTACCCACATTTTCAGGTCTCCCCAGCTCCCCAGCAGGGTCAACAGGTCAAGGGACATGGGCAGGGCCCTTGTAAGCAGAAAGCTCCCAAGCCCCAGGCATCTGCTCCAGCCCAGCCAGCGGTAAGTTTTTGATTCCTTGAGCAATAGCGTATCCACCCCAAGGAGTAGCAGCCCACAGGGGGACATCTGATCCACTATGCCCAAAGGTGGCCAGCCATCACCACAGATTCCTGGGCACTCCAGGTGGTCAAGGAGGGCTACCTCCTTTTTTCCCGAGAGAGCCCCCCAGGTCTCCCCTTCACTGGGACCTCCTAATGAAGGAATTCACAGGTTCTTCTCGGACAGGGCAGTAGAACCAGTACCCCAACATCTCAGGGTCAAGGGTGTTCTACTTCAGATTTCTCCAGGAACAAGCAGAAAGTCAGTCCTCACATATGGGTGATGTCAGTGCTGATGGACCCCGCGTGGAGCATTTCCACAGCTTTCAAAGAAAGCCTTTGGGAATGCTACCATGCATGCGTGGTCCCCTTCCTGCCCAAGGGTGCCATCTTGTTCAGTCTCCTTTTTTCCCCGCAGAGCCCAACAGACGTGGTCCTCATCTCTCCTGGAAAAAATGATTCTTTCCCTTCCAAGCTCTTGATTCTGTACCGCCTCTGCCTTGAGTCTGGCACCCCGGTGCTATTCTCAGCCTTGTGCGTTCCTCTCTTTGTCGAGGTTCTCCTTGACTGGCGTTGGTGCCTTTTTTCACCCGGGGGTTCCTCGATCCCAGCCGAGTGTTCTTCCCCCATGACTCCCGGTGGGTTTAAAAGGTGTGATCATGTGGCCAAACCATATCAGTTACTGATACTCATGATTGCTGTCTCCATTATCTGGGCCCGAACTACGACAGCTCCTCCTGTGACCGGTGTCAGGCCATGATGCCCAAGACCAACAGGGAACGTTCGGAGTTGCAGGGGAAGCTGTTTCCTAAGCCAGACTCCACCCTGGCATCTCCCCTTCAAAGTCTGAGGGAGGGTTCCTTGAGGGAGGTCTGGGTGTCCTCTGAGTCCCATGGTGGTGGCTCCTCCGGTAGGTCGCTGGACCCTCATAAGAAGAAGAAGAAGGTGTGGTCCCCCTGGGATGGTCCCGTGGCGGGACTCGGGCAACTCTGTGCAGCGCCCTCATAAACTCTTGAGGCAGGAGAATGACCACACCAGGGTTCAGCTGGCAGTGACCGCGCCAGGGTTCGGAAACCCATAGTTGTCCTGGAGGACGCACTCTCCGGATTGCCAGCGCCAGACCCGGATCCAAGGCCCTCTGTGTCTGTGCCACAGGCTGCTTGAGCCACCTGGTCTCAAGGCCCGTATGGCGGCCATAGAGTAGTGTCTCTCCTCCATTCTGACCTTGTAGCAGGCATTGATGTTTGGACTCCCAGCATCATCGGCCTCAACACCTGGTCTGCCGCCTCAGTGGAAGCCTGGGGCGTTGAACCAAGCACCGAGTGCCACTGGCCTCGGGTAAGTCCTCGGTCCCGGTCCTTGGGGCTCCGGTCCTCCCCGGCGAGCCTGCGGGGATATGACATTTCGTCCTCGGGTGGTCCCCAGTTCCTGGGGATTACCCCCAAGGCTGAGTCTTCGACAACCTTGGACTCCGAATGGGAGACCGAAGACGAGGCTTCTCCCAAGACTTCCAGGCATCGGTATGTTCCCTCGGAGCCTTCACCCCCGCAGTCTCGATGCCACACTCCACCCTAGGATGTGGCATTCCATGATTTCGTTCGGGACATGGCCCAGGCTCTCTGGATGCAGACGGAGTCCGAGGAGGACCCGCGTACCGAGGAACTGGAAATTCTGCAGTACAAGTCTCCGCCTAAGGAGACTCTCACGGTCCCGATCCTACCCATCCTTGAGAGGCTCCTTCTCTGGACTTGGGAGACCCCTGCCTCGGGTGCCAGTGGTCAGTCGGCATGTCGGTGCCATTTATTGAGTCCGGAAGGGTGCAGACTTCCATAAGCCTCAGCTCCCCCACAACTCAATGGTGGTGGAGTTGTCGATGCAAAAGCTTTAAGAGCCAAGACCTTCTCGTCTGTGCCTCTGGGCAAGGAGGCCCGTGCCCTCGACACCCTGGGCCGTAAGTACTACCAGGGCACCATGCTCTGGTACTCTATACAAGCCTACGAGCTGTATATGGGGATGTACTTGAAGAGCCTGGTCCAAGAGCTCTCAGGGTTCTTGGTGAACCTCGCCAGGGAACATCTCCAGCGTTTCTTGTCCCTGACTGGAGCTGTCCGGGATTGTTCTAAGTTTCTCTCTCGAGCTGCCTACGATGGGTTTGAGGCCTCAGCCCAGGTGGCGGCCACTGGCATTGGGGCCTGGCGCCAGGTATGGCTGCAGACCTCTGACCTGGCGCAGAGGGTACAGAAGAAGCTCCTGGACATGCCCTGCAGTGGGGAGAATCTTTTTGGGAAGTCGATGTCTGATAAGGCCGCTGAGATCGAAGCAGAGATAGTTACCCCACAGAGGCTTTCCAAAAAGACCTCTGCTCTCCCCAGGAAGAAGACCCAAGGAAAAAGGTTTACCCCTCGGCTGGCCATTACCAGTCTTACCAGGGTCAGCCTCACAAACCAACACAGCCAAAGGGCCAAGGGCATGGGCCCAGGAAGCCCAAGGCTGCAAAGCCCCAGGCATCAGTGCCCTCTCAGTCAGGGGGGGAGCATTTGACTTGGTGGACATGGTCTCCCCTCCCCCAGGAGACCCACCTCAGTACATAGGGGGTCGACTGGCCTCCTTCGCCGACAACTGGGCCACCGTCACTACAGACCAGTGGGTCGTGAGAGAGGGTTATTCCCTCCACTTGCAGCAAAACCCTCCAGAGTACTTTCCAGGGGAGCCACCCTATCCCCTCCTTCATCATAAGAACAAGATATGACATACTGGGTCAGACCAAGGTCATCAAGCTCAGTATCCTGTTTCCAACAGTGGCCAATCTAGGTCATAAATACCTAGAGGTTTCCCTAAAAGAGACAGGTTCCTCAATGTTTATATTGGGTCAAGCAGTGATATCCCGGGTCCCTCTTAATAATGGTTTATGGACCTTTCCTCTAGGAAATTGTCCAAACCTTTTTTAAACCCAGCTACACTAACAGCTTTTACTAATCCTCCGGTAACAAATTTCAGAGTTTGAATACACGTTGAGTGAAAAAATATTTTCTCTTATTAGTCTTATAGTTTACCCTGTAGCTTCATTGCATTTCCCCTAGTCTTTCTATATTCTGATGATGTAAACAATCGATCTACGTTTACCCGTACCACTCCATTCATTTAATTTATAGACCTCTATCATATCTCCCCTCAGGCGTCTCTTTTCCAGGATGAAGAGCCCTAACCTTTTTAGCCTCTCTTCATAGGGGTATCCTTCCATCCCCTTGACCATTTTGGTGGCTCTTCTCTGTACCTTTTCTAATAACGCTATATCCTTTTTAAGATTCGGTGACCAGAACTGCACACACTACTCAAGGTGCGGTCACACCATGGAACGATATGGAGGCATTATAATATCCTTTGTTTTATTTTCCATTCCTTTCCTTATGATACCTAGCATTCTATTTGTTCTCTTGGCTGCCGCTGCACACTGGGCGAAGGGTTTTAACATGTTATCCATGATGACACCTAAATCTTTTTCCTGGGTGGTGGTTCCTAATATGTACCCTTGCATCGTTTAACCATAGTTTGGGTTTTTCTTTCCTAGGTGCATAACTTTGCACTTGTCCACATTAAATTTCATCTTCCATTTGGATGCCCAGTCTTCCAATTTATCAAGATCCTCTTGCAATTTTCCACAATCCTCATGGGTTTTAACAACTTTAAATAGTTTTGTCTCATCTCCAGATTTGATAACCTCACTCCTTATTCCCTTTTCCAGGTCATTTATGAATATGTCAAAAAGCAGCGGACCCAGCACAGATCCCTGGGGTACTCCACTATTCACCTTTTTCCATTGGGAAAATTGGCCATTTAGCCCTACCCTCTGCTTTCTATCTTTCAACCAGTTCCTTATCCACAATAGTACACTGCTTCCTATCCCATGACTTTTTAGTTTTGCCAAAAGTCTTTGATGAGGGACCTTGTCAAAGGCTTGCTGAAAGTCCAGATACATTATATCTACCGACTCACCTTTGTCTGCCTGTTTATTCACACCTTCAAAAAAAACATAACAGATTAGTAAAACAAGATCTTCCTTGTCTAAAGCCATGTTGGTTGTCTCCCATTAAGCCATGACTATCTAGCTACATGTTCACTAATTTTGTTCTTTATGATGGTTTCTACCATTTTTCCTGGTACTGACGTCAGGCTCACCAGTCTGTAGTTTCCTGGATCACCCCTGGAACCCTTTTTAAAAATTATCGTTACATTGGCGATCCTCCAATCTTCAGGTATTACAGATGCTTGCAAACCTGCTCAGGGACAAGGTGATGGAACCTGTGCCCCACCACTTCTGGGGCATGGGCTTCTACTCAAACTATTTCCTTATCCCCAAAAGAACAGGAGGCCTCCAGCCTATCCTGGATCTATGCAACTTCAACAGGTTCCTGGTGAGGGAGCTGTTCAAGATGCTCTCCCTTGGAACACTGCTGCCCTATCTCCACCAGGGAGCTTGGCTTTGCTCCTTGGATCTCCTCCACTTATGCCCACATCCTGATTCATCCCTCCCTCAGGCGAAAGCTGAGGTTTGTGGTGGGAGGTCTGCAATTCCAGTACAGGGTGCTCCCATTTGGGCTTGCCTCCTCCCCAAGGGTCTTCACAGAATGCCTGGCCACAGTAGCCGCACGTGTGCTTTCCTGAAGCTCACATCTTCCCCTGTCTGGATGACTGGCTTGTCAGGGGCAGCACCGCTTGGGAAGCAGACTGGGCCACCAGGCTGACCATTCACACCCTCCATCAGTTTGGCTTCGTCATCAACTACCCCAAGTCCAGGCTCTCCCCGACACAGATCCTGGAATTTATATGGGTCCAGCTGAACACTCTGCTGGCCAAGGCTTTCCTCTCAGAAGACAGGGCTTATCACTTGATGTGGTTGGCTGGGGAGATGCAAGCCTGCAGGTTGGTGCCGGCCCATCGGTTCCTCCGCTTGCTGGGCCACATGGCCTCAATTGGGGACCCCCATGGATGGACCTATTTGTCAGCCCAGACAACTACCAGTTGCCCTGCTTCTGCTTCTGGCAGCTCTACCCCTCCCGGGTGGCTGCCGATGCGTTTCTTATTCTGTGGTTGGAAGGTCTTATGTATGCCTTCCAGTCCACGCCACTGATTGCCAAAACACTGTTCAAGGCTCTTCACGAAAAGCCTCAGTGATTCTGGTGTCCCCTCAGTCGCCCAGGCAGCTATGGTTCCTACTGCTCCTCCTGCTGTCAGTAGAGACTCTGATCCCACTAGGGAGCTCCCCAGGGCTCCTGTCTCAGGAGGACTCTCTCCTGCACCCCAACCTGAGATCCCTATCACTAACGGCATGGCTGCTGAAAGGATGACCCTAGCCCTTTCAACCTCTCGGGGGAAATGGAAGAGATCCTGCTGCTCTCCCATAAGACTTCCACCGGGAGAGCTTGTGTCTTCAAATAGTGCAGGTTCTCAGTCTGGTACTCAGAGCAAGGGGTGAACCAGTTCTCTAGCGTGGTGCAGTTGGTAATGCAATACCTTCATCTCTCGCAATCCGGGCTCAAATCAATCTCTGTCAGTGCACCTCTGCGCCCTGGCGGCACATCACCACCCTGGTGGAAGACAAACCCTTCTCATTCCAGCCTCTGGTGACCCGCTTCTTGAGAGGGCTTCTGCTGTCGGAATCCTCGGTCTGCCCTTCAGTGACTGAATGGGACCTCAACGTAGTTTTGGCGCAGCTCACTCGCCCACCATTAGAACCTCTGGCTACCTGCCACCTGGGATCCTCTCATAGAAGGTCATATTCCTGGTGGCGCTTGCCTCCACTCACAGGGTCAGCGAGCTCCAAACCCTAGTGGCAGAGGCGCCATATACCAGGTTATACAAGAACAGGGTCGTGCTTCGCACACACACCAAATTCCTCCCGAAGGTGTGGTATCTTCCTTCCACCTCAACGAGGAGGTGGTGTTGCCCACTTTCTTCCCAAGGCCTCACTTCAGTCCTTCACACCTTGGACTGTAAGAGGGCCCTGTCTTTCTACATTCAGCATATCCAGGGCCACCGGAAAGCTGCTCAGCTTTTTGTTTCCTATGACCCCAGTCAGCTGGGGGAAGTGGTGACCAAATGGACACTGTCCACCTGGGTGGCAGACCGCATCGCCCTTTACTATGAGCAGTTGGGGTTCCCGCTGGATGGCAGGATCACGGCAGACTGTCAGGGCCATGGCGGCCTCTGGCAAACCTGCACTCTGTCCCTATGCTGGACATCTGCCGGGCCACCACCTGGTCTTCATTTCACACCTTTACAGCTCATTACTGCCTGGAAAGGGAGTCCCAACAGGACAGTGCTTTCGACCAGGCCGTGCTCTGTAATCTTTTCGGGGTTTTAGGCAGCTCCTACTCACCGACCCTTGTATGTTCAGCCTGTAGCTAGGGAGTCCTATATGTGAGGACTGACTTCCTGCTTGTTCCCGGAGAAAGCGTAGTTACTCGCCTGTAACAGGTGTCCTCTGGGGACAGCAGGAATCAATCCTCACAACCCTTCCTCCCTTCTCTTGGAGTTGCTTCTTTACCATCTTTTAATTTTTTTTGCTGTCTTTAGCTTTGCCGTCATTTGACTGAGCAAGATGGCACCCTTGGGTGGGAAGGGCACCACACATGCATGGTGGCTTCTCCCTAAGCCTTTCTTTGAAAGCTGGGGGGATGCTTCCGCGAGGGCTCCATCAGTGCAGATGTCACCTGTATGTGAGGACTGATTCCTGCTGTCCCTGGAGAACACCTGTCACAGTTGAGTAACTACACTTTTTCTGATTGCTCTCACCTCTGCCCATCTGGTTAGTGAGTTGCAAACTCTGGTGGAATATGCTCTGTACATTTGCTTCCACGATGATAGAGTGGTCCTCCAGGCTCATCCCAAGTTTCTACCAAAGGTGGTTTCTCCTTTCCACCTTAATCCATTTCTCTTCCATCCTTTTTTTCCAAGGTCTCATTCTTCTAGGGCGGAAGCCTTGTTGCATATGCTTGATTACAAAAGAGCTCTCGCTTTCTATCTTAATCAAACTAAGGATCATCATCAAGTCTCACAGCTCTTGGCCTTCTTTGACCCTAGCCATTTAAGTCTCCGAACCTCCAAGCAGAACCTTTCCAACTGGATTGCCAATTGCATATCTTTTGCGTATGCACAAGGTAGACTGTCCCTGCAAGGGTCTGTCACAGCCCACAATGTCCAAGCTATGGCTGCAATAGCATACCTTTGCTGCCTATTACTATATCGATATGCACAATTTGACCAAGCAGTCTTATGGCATCTTTTTGGTGTTAAAGTACACCACCTCCCACTGTCCTTGATTTGACTACCTTTATGTAGAGTGTACCTGAGGGGCTGGGTCTGACAGATTCCTGCTTTACCCTCCTTGTAGTTCAGGATTTTCTCCCCATTCACACGGTCTTATTTCTAAATTTCATGGTAGCCAGGCGCTGGTGAGTCCCATATGTGAAGACTGACTTCCTGCTTGTTTCTGGAGATAACATAGTTACTCACTTGTAACAGGGGATCTCCGGGAACAGCAGGAATCTTTCTTCACAATCCGCCCGCCTCCCCTCGGACTTATAAATGGGACTAAGTTCTTATTCTTCTTTTTGGTTGTCCTATGAGGGTTTTTTCTCTGCTATATACCTGACCGAGGAGAACTGTTAGGAAGGCAGGCACGCATATATGGAGGAATACTCCCAATAGCATTCCTATTGAATGCTGGGCTCCGTCGATGTCGACGTCACCCATATGTGAAGACTGATTCCTGCTCTTCCTGGAGATCACCTGTGTCAGGTGAGTAGCTACACTATCTCCAGGAACAAGCAGTAATGTAGTCTTCACATATGGGTGACGGTACCGCCGGAGCTCCCCAGTGTCCAATAGGAAAGCTTTTGGGAGCATCCCACTATGCCTTTCCAGCTCTCCCTTCTCGCCTTTCCAGCTCTCCCTTCTCAGTTCTTCATTTTCCACAGAGCCGACAAAAAGCAATTCCTGTCACTGCAGAAATATTTTTATTTTTTTATTTTTTTTTTGTGGTCGTGTCTGCCTTCCCATCAACACTGGTACTGACCCCTGTCGGTACTTTCTTCTTTCTTCTATTTTCTAAAAAATAATCTGTGAGGGAAGGAATTCTTTCCTTCCTTCAGGCATATCGATGCCATCTTAGGCCTAGGCGCCTCCCCTTTTGTCATAGACAAAATGGAAAAAACACCCATTGGTTTTAAAAAGTGTTCAAAATGTAACAGTACCATTTCGGCCACAGACACCCATGATTGGTGCCTAAAATGTTTAGGTCCAGATCATCTACCGTCAGTGTCGTCTTTGCAGGAAGATGACAGAGGCCTACAAAACCAAGTGGCAAAACTAGGCATCCTCTTTGCCTCCGATGTAGCATCGACATTTTCAAGAGCTTCATTTTCCTCCCAAGGATCTCAGGTATCGAAACCTAAGTCTTCTTCGAAGACTGGCCGGCCATCCAAGGGTAGATCTCTTAAGTATCTAGATGCCTCGGGCATTGCCCTGGAGGGGGGGATTCTGTGGCCAAACAACCCCGGTGGGAGGACCTCGCCTCCAAAGCCTTAGTGGGGTCCCAGGATGCTCCCAAGGCCTCCACCTCTGGAGAGCTGCTGGTACCATGCTCATGGATCGTGGCCCGCAATTCTGGTACCAATACCCAAGTATTGGCCAGTTCCATTGATCAACTTATCCTGGCTATTGAGCATAGCTAAGCGGCCTTACTGGTGGCCTCCATACCGGTAAAGCCTTTACAGTCGATCCCTCGGGCGCTGGTACCGGTTCCGATACAGACACAACCTGCATCAACTTTTTTGCCGCTTACCATGCTACCGCCCATGCCGGCCCTCGAATCCGTTTCCGGTACCGAGGTTCCGGCACTGCAGCCTCTGGCTACTGTTTTTGATCGGTACAGAGTACCTGCAGAGCGGGAACACCCTGCTCGTTGATACTTTGAGTCTTCGGACTCCGATTCCTCAGACAATGAATCGTCTGGTACCCGGGACATGAGAACTCTCCCGAAAGATCCATCTCCGCCCCCACAACGTCGCAGGTGCCCTCCGGAGGACATGTCTTTCCAAGACTTTATCCATGATGTTGCTCGGGGTCTCTCCATAACGGTGACATCGGAGAAAGATCCTAGAGCTGAAGAACTTGAAATTCTTCAATACTCTGCAGCCCTGAAGGAAGTTGCAACTCTCCCTATTCATCGCATTCGCCACGACCTTATGCTTCGTATGTGGGAAACACCCCTTACCATTTCCCCACATACCCGACGACTCGATACCATGTATTGGGTACTGGAGTGTCCTGGTTTCCAAAAGATGCAATTACCACACCATTCCATGGTAGTGGAATCGGCTATGCGTCAAATAAAAAGTGCTAAGACACATTCCTTGAACCCTCCAGGTAGGGAATCGAGAACCCTCGATGCCTTTGGTCGGCGTTGTTTTCAGGCCGCCATGTTGTTGGTTAGAATCAGTTCCTACATACTCTACATGGGTATTTTCCTCAGAGAGGTGGCTAGGGATTTGGAGTTAATGGTTCCTCTTCTCCCTGATGAGAAGAGAGCAGATTATCTCATCCTTGTAAAACATACTCAGAATTTTTCATAGTTTAACAGGGCAACTTTTGACTATTTTGAGTGCATCAGCAGAACTTCATCTATCTGCATTGGAGCATGCAGAATTGCTTGGCTTCAAGCATCAGATCTTGAACAATGGGTTCAGGACAAACTAGGTAGTACTATCCTTCTTACACCTCTGCTGTACTGTGTCAACACCATGCTCCTCAGAAGGGGCAGCAGCCACCAAAACAGCAAAGGAAGGCTCAGACTCCTAGGTCACAGCCACCTCAACTGACCCAGCCTCCACAGGGTCTTTGACTCCTTTCTAGAGAACATAGTCGCTCTGCCTCTGGAGGTTCCAAATCCTACCCTCATCTCCGGCAGGCTTTGTCACTTTGTCCACAGGTGGCATCTTATCACATCAGAGCAGTAGACACTGTCCATAGTACGGGAGGGGTACAAACTTCATCTTCAAAGTCTGTCTCCCCCCCCCCCCCCCAAGACTCCTTCAAGAGAGTTCCGCTCTCAGGATCCTCTTTCTGCTCTTTTACAAGAGATCACCTCCCTCCTCCTTCAAGAAGCAATAGAGGAGGTTCCACTATCCCAACAGGGAAATGGGCTTTTATTCTCCCTATTTCCATATTCCAAAGAAAACAGGGGGATACAGGCCCATTCTGGATCTCCGAGAACTGAACAAGCACCTGGTATGGGAGGAATTCAAAATGATCTCCCTAAATACCCTTCTTCCCTATCTCCAGAGTCAGGACTGGCTCTGTTCTCTGGACCTCAAGGAAGCATATACTTATATTCTGATTCACTCACAGCACAGAAAGTTCCTGCGCTTCATGTTTCAAGGAAGACATTATCAATACAGAGTCCTGCCTTTGGGCCTCGCCTCTGCCCCAAGAGTTTTCTCAAAGTGCATGGCGGTAGTAGCCGCATTCTTAAGAACTCTCGGGATATTTGTCTTCCCTTACTTAGATGACTGGCTCATTCGAGCAAACACCTCTTTAGAGGCCAGTCTTTCCCTCTCGCTCACCATGCAGGTGCTGCAACACTTGGGATTTGTAATAAATCTTCCAAAGTCCCAACTCATCCCCTATCAAACTCTAGAGTTCTAGACACTCTGCAATCAAAGGCATTTCAGCCTCGGCTGCGCTGTTCACGACTCTGTTAGCATCTCAAGCAAGCCTCAAGAGGTTCCTCACTGCTCGAGATCTACTTCAACTGCTGGGTCATATGGCATCAACAGTGCATGTTTTCCCATATGCTCGTCTGCGTATGCACGCAGCTCAATGGACACTGGCTTCCCAGTGGTCTCAGGCAAAAGGATCTCCTGGGAGACAAGATAATGGTCTCTACCCGCCTAACCTCGTCTCTCCAGTGGTTGCAATCCCCAGAAAACCACCTCGTAGGGTCACCTTTTCAGATGCCAGCACATCCATGTACCCTGATGACGGATGTGTCCAAATTGGGCTGGGGAGCTCATCTGGACTGTCCCTCCACTTTGGTCTCATCAGGGGTCACAGCTCCACATAAATCTGCTGGAGCTCAGAGCCATTCACAATGCCTTCAAGGTCTTCTAGGATCAGCTTCGATTCTTCTCAGTTATAATGCAGACAGACAATCAAGTAGCCGTGTTCTACTTGAACAAAACAGGGTGGAACAGGTTGTTGGACCCTCTGAAGAGAGGCCCTGCATCTGTGGGCTTTTGCCATACAGCATCACATTCACCTACTCGCGGTGTATCTTCCAGGCATACACAATGTCTTGGCGGACAAACTCAGTCGAGTCCCCCTCCCCCACGAGTGGTCTCTCCATGCAGACAGGGTCGCTCACATCTTTCAGATTTGGGGAACCCCAGCGATAGACCTGTTCGCAAGTTCTCAGAATACCAAGCTTCCTCGCTTCTGCTCCAGGACTCCTGTACCAGACAGCCAGCAGGTGGATGCTTTTCACCTCCACTGGGGTCAAGGCTTTCTGTATGCCTTCTCCCCCCCCCCTTCCCCTCATTCCCAAGACACTTTTCAAACTCCAGAGAGACTCGCTCCATGATACTCATAGCCCCGCACTGGCCATGACAACCGTGGTATCCTCTCCATCTACGTTTTTCTCGAGCTCAACCCCTACATCTGGGATCTGCCCCAGATCTTCTCTCTCAGGAGGAGGAGGAGGGGACACTGCTCCATCCCAATCCACAGTCCCTCTATCTCACGGAATGGCTGCTGAAGGCATAGCCTTCCAGGACATTAATCTCTCTCAACAGGTTAAGGTTATCCTTTTAGTGTCCAGAAAACCCTTCCACCAGGCATTCCTATGTCTTGAAATGGCATAGATTTTCTCTATGGTATTCAGAGGGCACTTAACCCCTTCTCAGCTCCGATGGATGCATTACTTGAATATCTTCTCCACCTGTCTTACTCTGGACTTAGGTGTACTCTTACCGAGTTGGTTTTAAGTTCAATTGCGGCCTCTCACATGCCCTTTGATGGTCAACTGATGCAGAATAGTGCGGTATATAAGAGAATGTAAATAAATAAATAAAATAATAAATAAACCCATCTCTTCTCAGCCACTTGTAGCACGCTTCATGAGGGGTCTTCTATTGACCAAATCTCCCCTTGGACCCCCCTCCAGTGTCATAGGCACTGTTCCCTCTAAGCTGTTCGCGTGTGCGCGCGCACACACCTCGCCGAGCGAGCGCACATACTTTACAACAGAGCACACACAAATTACAGTTCTGATTCTGATAGAAAACACCACAGATGTCTTAAAATTTAAAAGTTGTGATTGTAATTACTAGAAATTTTCTGCTTCATTTAGTAATCGTCTATTTTCATTTAATTTGATTAAAATCAATGTGGTGTACATACTGTATTCTGATGTGTAGTCAAATTTTAAAGTATATAACTCCAAGTGTCATTATGTGGTGCACAAAAATTTAACCTTCCTTCAAAAGTCGCACAGCTGATATTTTATGCACGCACACAGCCTACAGAAAATTAGAGGGAACATTGGTCATGGGATCTCAATGTTGTTCTAGGACAGCTTCTCAAGCCGCCCTTCGAACCTTTAGCCACCACTTCTCTAAAGTTTCTCATGTGGAAATTCACCTTCCTTATTGCTCTCACTTCAGCGAGATGCATTAGTGAGCTCCAAGCCTTGATGGCTGACCCTCCTTATACACGAGTCCACCATGATAAGGTAGTCCTTAGGACTCATCCTCACTTTATGCCAAAGGTGGTCTCGCCCTTCCATTTAAACCAGTCGGTCTACCTTCCAGTTTTTTTCCCTAGACTTCATTCCTCTAGGGCAGAATCAACCCTTCACACTCTGGATTGCAAACATGCCTTACCATTCTATCTCCAGAGAACCCAATAGCACAGAAAAGCTTCCCAACTTTTCATCTCTTTTGATTCGAGTCACTTAGGTTTGCCAGTATCTAAGTAAACTCTTTCCAAATGGATTGCGGATTGCATCTCCTTTGCTTATGAAAGTGCAGGTCTCTCTCTCTTGAAGGTCACGTCACAGCACATAATGTTCGAGCCATGGCGGCCTCCATGGCAGATCTGCGCTCTGTAGTGATTGATGAGAAATGTATAGCAGCAACTTGGTCTTCTGTCCACACTTTTGCTGCCCACTATTGCCTGGACAAGGACTCCCGCCAGGATACCTTCTTTGGCCAAGCTGTTCTCCAGCATCTCTTTCAGACTTAGATCAACTCCTACCCTCCATCCCGGGTTTCGATACAAGACATCCTTGGAGGATACATGACATACTTATGTGTGCCTGTAATCCACAGCTCACTCTGAGGTCATCTCTCTGGCATCTTCGAGCTAGGGGAGTCCCATATATGAAGACTGCATTCCTGCTTGTTCCTGGAGATAGCAGTTTCTCCTGGGAACGATCAGGAAGTCATTCCTCACTTATGGGTTTTGTCGGCAGCGATGGAGCCCATGAGGAGTATTTCCCCAGCTTTCAAAAAAAGCCTTTGGGATTGCTGCCACGCATGTGTGGTCCTCTTCCCGCCCAAGCATGCCATCTTGCTCAGTCTCCCTTTTTCCGTGGAGCCCTTCGGACGCACGTCCTCGTCCCTCAGAAAAAGTGTTTGTTTTTCGGCCTCTGGCCTGTGTTTTTTCCAGTAGCATCGGTCCTCTCCCGTCCTTCCTTTGCTCTCCTTTACTTTTGAGCTAGGGGACATCCTTTTGTTAAAAATTGTTTCTTTTGTGGGCTTCCCACCCTTTTTCTCAACTGCTGGCCTCGTGGGTCTTCGACCTAGTGGGGGCCTTTTTTGCCCCAGTGGTCACAGGTTTTAAAAAAATGCGATAGATGCTCCAAAAATATGTCACACACGGACACCCATGACTGCTGTCTTCGGTGTCCTGGGGCCAGCCATAACCCAGAGCTCTGCTCTTTGCAAGAAAATGTCCTCCAAGGTCCTGCTAAATCGTAAGCAGAAGTCAGATGACATTTTCCGTAAAGTGGCCCTGGAATCCCCGGTTGCGCCCTCGGTCATCCCTCTGCTGGTAACGATCCCCCACTTCGGCCCCGCGTTCAAGGCCGCACTCTGATCAGGGGTCACCTGAGGTGGAGAGGCGCAAGAAGGCGACCTCAAAGTCGCTGTTGGGAGCTCAAGACAAGCGCAAACGCTCCCACGCTCAGTCACTCAGCCCTCCTTGGTGTTCCCGAGAGTCGGACAAGGAGTGGCCTCGAATGGTACTTTGTACAGACACGGAGGCCTCCTGCGATGGCACCCGGTCTTTTGAGGGTCGTCCCGGTAAGGTCCCCCTCTCCTCGTCAAAGTCCAACCTGGTAACCGTGGTGTCTGTGGCGCAGGAACCCATGTCCACGTGGGAGTCCTGCATGCTGGCACTAGAGCGCAATGTTTCTGCCGCCTTAGCTGCCCAGCAGGCACTTGTGCCCAGCACTTCTGGCTCGCGCCTCGAGACCTTGGTTCCCTCGAGAGGGGTACCTAAACCCGCCCTGGAAACCCCCAAGAGCCGTGGGCCTAGTGAGTGTCCTACACATCGGTCTCGCTTGCCTTCCCGTTCCTCAGGAGCGAGATCCTGCAACGCCTCTGGTTCCAAGCCGACCTCAGCCTCCGGACAGGGCGACCAGCCCGAATCTGACTACTTCACTGACCTCTCGGAATGGGAAATCAGATGGGGACACCTCCTTGGAGATCTGTGCCCACCGGGACCTTCCTTCAGAACAGTCTCCGCCACCTCTCAGAGGCGTTCGCCGCCCGAGGACACATCCTTTCTGGTGTTTGTATGGGACTTGGCGTGAGCCCTAAACCTTGCAACGAAGGCTGAGGAGGAGCCGCGGGCTGAGGAGCTAGACATCTTTTCAATACGATCCTCGGGGGTCTTTTACTGGCCCAGTTGCTAAAAACAACTCTATTTACAGAACACTACAAGGACTTCACCTGAACTGATTCCTATGTGCAGTACCTACAGCTCTCTGTAGGTCTTGATCTTAGATCACCTTTGTACATGGCTCTAATATTATATATATGTATATTGCTCACTTTGTATATAGCTCACCGGTAAAATCTAGCACTCTGCACTCCACATCACTCTTAATCTCCCACTGCATGCTACTGACCACACAATTATCTCGATTGTTTGATGTGCTAAACCGCTTTGATTTAATGATAAAGCGGTATACTAAATCAGTCTAAATAAATAAAATCCTGTCTAGGCTGCTCCTCTGCATGTGGGAGGCACCTGCTTCGGTTCCCATTGTGAGCAAATGCCTCGATGCCATGTATAGGGTCCAGCGCATGCTGGGGTTCCGAAAGACCCACTTCCACACACCTCCATGGTTGTGGAATCAGCGATGTGAAAGCAAAAGAGCCCAAAATCATACTCTTCGGTCCCGCCGGGCAGGGAGTCTAGAGTCCTTGACGCCCTTGGGCGCAAAGCCTATGAAGGGTCCATTTTCACATGCCATATCCAGGCTTACTAATTGTATATGGGCATGTTCCTGCATGACCTCGCCAAGGAGCTCTGTGGTTTCTCCGCAGGTCTCAGCGGTGAGCCCCTCCTGAGGTCCGTTGCGGAGTGCTTGAAGTATCTCTTCCGCGCCGCGTATGATGGATTTGAGTGGCGGCAGCTGTCATCGGGGCCAGGCGTGGCTCCAGTCCTCAGACCTTGGAGCAGTAGGTCCAGGAGAAAACTCCTGGACGTCCCCTGCCTAGGGTGAACAACTGTTCGGCAAGCCCATGGAGGACAAGGCTGGAGATGGAGTTTGTGACTCGGTCCCGCTTCTTGCATAAGACCTCTTCTCTCCCTCAGAAGAAACAGCAAACTAAGAAACTGTTCTTCCAGAGGAAAGGGCTCCCCTACCGGGGATACATGCCCACCCCCGCGCCGGCCTCCGGCACACGGGGGAAGAGTGGAGCGCATGGCCACCGCAAGCCTAGAGGGCTCAAAGCCCAACACCCAGCACCTCCCCAACCCGCTCAAGGTTTTTGATGCCGACAGCATAGCCTCTCGCTCCCCAGCAGTACTTCTGCCGGTGGGGGGATGTCTGTCCCTTTTCGCCTCCCACTGGGCGTCGATTACGTCCGACACCTGGGTCCTCCGGGTGGTCCGTGATGGGTATCGTCTTCACCTGGACAGGCTTCCTCCTCCCTTCTCCCCAGCGGAGCCTTTTCGGGTCCCCTCGCACCAGACTTGCTTGCAACAGGAGCTGATCAACCTCCTCACCCAGCAGGCGGTTGAGAAAGTACCGCCGCACCTCAGAGGTCAAGGGTTCTACTCCCAATACTTGTTTGGAAGAAGACAGGGGGCCTACACCCCATTCTCTATCTCAGGAATATAAACAAGTTTCTGGTGTGGGAGAAATTCAAAATGTTATCGTTTGTTGGCCTGCTGCCCTTCCTCCAGCAGGGTGATTGGCTATGCTTCTTAGACCTAAGGGACGCTTACGCCCACATTCCAGTCCACCCACAGCACAGGCAGTTCCTGCGCTTCAGGGTGCAGGGAGAGCATTACCAATACAGGGTGCTCCCCTTCGGGTTCGCTTCCATACCTCGGGTCTTCATAGAGTGTCTCTTCACGGCCATCGCCTTCCTCCAGTGACTGAGCATACCCATCTTCCCTTACCTAGATGACTGGCTCGTCATGAGGACTTCGGCCGAAGAAGCCCGCCTGGTGGCGTCGTGCATGATTCTCCTCCTCGAACACCTTGGCTTTCTGGTCAACTACTCGAAGTCCCACCTCGAACCGGTGCAGACCTTGGAGTTCATCGGTGTACTCCTCGACACGGAGTGGGCAACTGCCTTTCTACCTGTGAACCGTGCAGTTTGCTTGCTTGCCCTGGCAGCCCAGATCCATAGCAGAGCTTGAGTTTCGGCGCGGTCCATGCTGCGCCTCCTGGTACACATGGCCTCCACCGTCCATGTTGTCCCCCATGCCCATATGCACGTGCGAACGGCTCAGTGGTGCCTCAGAGTACAGTGGAGCCAGGCCTTCGGTCGCCTCAGGGACCCCATCTGGGTCTCCCGAAGTCTCCACAGCTCCTTGGATTGGTGGCCAGATCCCTGAAGCCTCAGTCGGGGAATGCCCTTCCAGACCCCTCAGCATGAGCTCGTCCTGATGACGGATGCTTCCCTGCTGAGTTGGGAGCCCACTGTGGGCAGTGGGTGCTCGAGGAATCTCAGCAGCAGATCAACCTGCTCGAGCTTCGTGTGGTCCAGTGAGCCCTGAGGGCCTTCGAGGGCAGTCTGAGAGGGAAGTCTGTGCTCGTGCAGACTGGCAACAGGGTAGCTATGTTCTTCATAAACTAAACAAGGAGGGGGAACAAGCGATCTTCCTTTGCTCATTTGCCTTTCGCCGGGGGATGTCCCTCAGAGTAGTCTATCTCACGGGCCAAGAGAATGTCCTCATGGACAAACTCAGCAGAATCCTCCATTCACAAGAGTGGCGCCTGGATCCGGAGGTCGCCAGCCTCTTGTTCCATCGGTGGGGGACTCCGTCCATGGACCTGTTCGCTAGCCTAATGAATTCACAGCTTCTCCGCTTCTGCGGACCGGTTCCACACCCGAGCAGGATGGCCCCGGATGTGTTCCTCTTGAACTGGTCCTCCGAGCTTCTTTACGCTTTCCCTCCCACACCTCTCATTGCGAGGACCCTCCACAAGGTTCAGTGGGAACGTGCTTCAATGATTCTTGTGGCCCACTCATGGCCGCTCCTGCTCCATCTCTTATCAGAGCCTCCAGTCCCCCTGGGCTGCACTCCAGACATGCTAATGTAGGAAGAGGGACAGGTGCTTCACCTGAACCTGGTCTCACTGTCCCTTACAGCCTGGTAGCTGAACGGGTCTCCTTAGCCCTGCTGCACCTTCCGGGGGAGGTCGAAGAGGTTCTCCTCACATCGAGGAAGGACTCGATGAGATGGGCCTAAATAGGCCTTCAAGTGGTGACGCTTCTCGGTCTGGTGCTCAGAGCTCCAGTTCGACCCATTTTCTTGTTCTTCCAGGTGGGTCCTCCAGTACCTCCTCCACCTCTCTAAAGAGGGGCTGAAGTCTAACTCGGTCAGGATCAACCTGAGTACCATTTCGGCACACCACCTCCCCATCAAGGATAAACCCCTTTTGAGGCAGCCCCTGGTCTCCCACTTCATGCGGGGCCTCTTACTTTCAAAGTCCCCCATCCAGCCACCACTGGTGGAGTGGGACCTGAATATCGTGCTGATGTAGCTTACGTGATCACCCTTCGAGCCGATGGCGACGTGCTTGCTTCGACACCTCTCTTGGAAAGTAGTTTTCCTGTTGGCTCTCACCTCGGCTCGGCGAGTCAGTGAACTCCAGGCCCTCATGGCTGAGGCTCCCTACACCAGGTTCTACGGGAACAGGGTGGTTCTCCGTACCCACCCCAAGTTCCTACCGAAGGTGGTCTCTGACTTTCATCTCAATCAGGAGATAGTCTTGCCGACCTTCATCCCGAGACCAAATGCCGACCTGTGCATCGGCTGTATTGCATACACTCAACTGCAAGAGGGCTCTTGCCTTTTACCTGCAGCATATCCAGGTTTATTGCATGTCCGACCGGCTCTTTGTCGCCTATGATCCCAATTGCCTGGGGCAGGCAGTCATTAAATGGACCATCTCCGTCTGGGTGGCAGACTGCATCGCCTTCGCTCAGGGAAAGGCTGGAGCCCCACTTGATCGCCGCGTCACTGCGCATGGCATCCGGGACAAGGCAGCTTTGGTGGCTTCTCTGGACTCCATGCCTTTGACAGACGTCTTCCGGGCTGCGACCTGGTCTTCAGTGAATACCTTTGCGTCGCACTACTGCCTGGAGAGGAAGTCCCGCCGGGACAGTGCTTTCGGCCAGGCTGTACTCTGTAATCTCTTTGGGGTATAAGCAACTCCTGCCCTCCGACCCTTCTTCGACGGCTACCGAGAACTTCGCCCCGGGGACCCGAAGACTTGGGTTCCTTCGGGCATCGACGTCTGCTCACGGCCTCGTGGAGGCTTTTTTTGGTTACAGGTTCGGTAGCCTGTAGCTGGGGAGTCCCATAAGTGAGGACTGACTTCCTGCTTGTTCCTGGAGAAAGTGTAGTTACTCACCTTTAAAAGGTATTCTCCAGGGACAGCAGGAATCAGTCCTCACTACCCTCCCACCTCCCCTGTCGAGTTGCTATTTTTATCCTTCCCTTGCCATCTGCTTAGTAGGGCTCTAGGGGACCTGACTGAGCAAGATGGCACCCTTGGGCAGGAAGAGGACCAGGCATGCGTGGCAGCAATCCCAAAGGCTTTCTTTGAAAGCTGGGAAATTGCTCCATGCGAGTTCCGTCGGTGCCAATGTCACCCATAAGTGCGGACTGATTCCTGCTGTCCCTGGAGAACACTACGCTTACTCACCTGTATCAGGTGATCTCTGGGAAGAGCAGGAATTTAGTCTTCACAGCCCGCTTTCTTCCCCTAGGAGTTGTAGGTCTTCTCCTTTTTCTCTTCTTCTCTCCTTTTATCTCAGCTACAAACTTAACTGAGGAGGGAGAGCTGGAAAGCCGGGAAGGCAGCTACACAGGCGCAGTGAGATGCTCCCAAAAACGTTCCTATTGGACACTGGGGAGCTTTCCTACGCAGGCTCCGTTGGTACCGACGTTACCCATATGTGAAGACTAAATTTCTGCTGTTCCCGGAGATCACCTGTTACAGGTGAGTAACTACACTATCTAGTAGTGATTCTGTCCTTTTAAATCATCCCTGCCCACTTATGTGTGACATTTTTCATGTACCAAGGATAGGTAGATGGGGGGGGGGGGGTGTTATAATGTTTGTGAAAAAGAAATGGGTTTCTTGAAAGTGGCATCTATTTCACAGTCGAGTGTTGAGGTGATGATAGCGGGTAATGTGCAGCTGGCAGTTTGTGTGGTTTATCGTCCCCCCTCTGGAAGAATCTGGAAGAGAACCTTCTTGGTCTCTCCACTACTGTGAGAAACTGGTGTCTTTAAATGTAGATTTGTCTTAGTTGTTGCCTCGTTTGCAACTTTAATTTAACTACAGGCTTTAAAATCTTTGGGGGTTTGTGCAAATTGTACGGCAAGCGACCCATGCTTGTGGAGCGTTGCTGGATCTAGTTTTCAATCCTTCCAGTTTCTGGCATTAAAGTGATCAACAATTTGCCTGTTCCTTGGTCTGATCATTTGCTTTTAACTTTCTCCTTGTTAATTGAGCTTGGATATGTTGCTGTGGCAAGTACTGCTCACCAGCCTCGTTGTCAGTTTGCATTATTCGACAAAGACCATTTTGTTTTATTTTTCTTGGGTTGTCTTCCCTGTCTATCGGGTAGGGTGCACCCAAATGTGGCATGTATGACTGAAGATTGGAACTGGGCAACATCAACAATTGCTTGTAGGCAATATGTTTCCTCTGTCTGGCCACGGCGTCATATTGCACCCTTTAACAAATCTGTAAGTAACCAGAAGTACATTTTACAACAGGCTGAGCACCATTGGTGTAAGTATCATACTGATACATTGAAGGTTGTTTACTTAGAGTTGTTAGCAGATTATCAGGCATTTGTGCTTTATTGCAAGAGACGATATTTCACTCATCATATTACCCAGTCTCTTAATCGCCTGCGGGAATTGTTTTCAGTGGTGTGGTCTATTTGCCTTCCAGATGATAGGTCCACCATGTCTCAGCCTTGCCCCCAGGTTTTTCTTGATCATTTTGCGGGTGGGAGGAATGATCTTGGTCGGGTTGCAGTATCTATGACCTTTCTACTTATGGACTATGTCCCTCCTATGGTGCCTGATATGTAGTCTGAGTTTTGATTGGTTGTGGCAGATGAAGTGGTTGATTTTTATGTCTGCATTGTGTCCTTCCGCTTGCCCTCTTGATCCTTGCCTGGCGACTTGGGTGAAGGCTGTGAGGAAGGAGTGTGCTCTCCCTTTAAAAGAGATTGTGAATGCATCTTTACTTTCGGGGGTGATGCCTGTCGGCCTTAAAAGGGCTTCTTTTTGGCCTCTTCTTAAGAAGGATGATTTGGTTGTGCCATTGCCAGCGTTCTATCGGCCAAGCCTTCCGTTATTAGTGAAGCTTGTCGAACGTACCGTGCTGCAACAGTTACAGGATTTTGCTGAGGAGCATCATTTGCTGGATCAGCTGCAGCATGGCTTCCACTGGGGTTATGATGAAACGTTTTCTGTCATTTATTCAATAATCTGTGGTGTAGTTTAGATCATGTGGGCATGGCTGTCATGATGACACTTCTCTATTTCTTCTGCTTTTTGCTTTTAATTCATTTAATCATGCCCTGTTGCTTCAGCAATTGCAATCTGCTGGGGTTACAGGTCAGGTTTTATATTGGTTCTGTTCCTTCCTTTCCGATTGATTTTTCCAGGTATGGATTGGAGCTCATGCTTCTGTCTGATCTCCCTTAATACAAGGGTCTGCTTTGTCGGCCTCATTGTTTAACAGATACATTTCTTCCATCTGTACCTTCATCAGAGGTTTTGGTGTCTCGTATCATGTGTATGCAGATGATTTTTTGCTTTATATGCCTTGCTCCTCATGAAATGTTAGCATATTTTTGTGCTATGGTTTTCTCAACATGACTTGCATATTAACTATAGAAAGAGGGAAGTAGTGTTTGTTTCTCGTGACACGTCATTTGTCGCCCCTTCTGATGTTCTCCTGAACAATCACCTGGTTGGCCGAGTGTGACTTTGGACTCTTACCTGCATATGCGGTCACATGTTTCTAAGCTTGTGCATCGCTCATTTTTTCAGATTGCTTGCTCTGATGTCTTCGACCATTACTTTCAGCTTCAGATTTTCATTCAGTCTTTCAGGCATGTTTTATGTGAACATGGTTCTGATGGGACTTCCATCATCGACCCTTTCTGCTCTCCAGATGACGCAGAATGCTGCAGTGTGAGTGGTGGTGTGTAAGTCTGTTTAGACATATATTACTCCTTCCTTGTGACTTCTGCATTAGTTGCCTATTCAGCAATGGATTGTTTTTAAGATCTTATGCTTTGTGATAAAAATCAGGCTAGGTTTTCGGCAGCTTGCCTTGCAAGCTTGCTTTTGTGGTATTCTTCTGACTCTGATTCACCAGGGTCTTAGGGATACTCTTGTCTTGCCACCATTGTTTGCTAGCAGTTTAACTATTACGCAGTCCCATGCTTTTTTTGTTTGCTGTACCCGTTTATGGAACAATATGCCTGATTCCTTGCACTGTTCTGTTGGCCAGTAGGAAGCTGAAGACTTTTCTGTACCAACAGGCCTTTGAGTCTGTATCCTTTTGATCTTTTTTTTTTTTATGATGCTGCGTGTTGCCTTTACTTTTGTTTCATTGTGTATTTTTTGTTCTGCTTTGAACTATGTGACTAAGTGGCATATAAATGTTGTAAATAAATAAATTTCTGTTAAGATAATTGAATTTCATCTAAACTTGTTGTAGAGCAACATTTTGGCTGTTATGTTACTGAGACCTTTTTTTTTCTTTCTTCCTGTAGACACAAAAATCTTAAACAGAGAAATTTAGCTCAGCAGGGGCAGACTGTGCTGGTGGGCCAGCAGCCACAGGCCACTCCAAAGCACAAAGCAATGGAGAAACAAGAGAAAGGGGACAAGCCACAGAAACGCCCTCTGACTCCTTTTCACCATCGTGCGTCTGTTAGTGATGATATTGCCATGGAAACTGACTCAGCCAATCAAAGACTTGCAATCAGATCACAGGACAGCAGGGGTCGTTTCTCAAACATCAGATCTAGTGATGTAGCAAAGACTCCCCAGATGCATGGTACTGAAATGGCAAATTCGCCACTGCCACCACCACTTAGTCCTCATCCATGTGATGGAGTAGATGAAGGTGGAGATGCCATCAAAAACCCATCGACTCCTCAGAGCCAGCATTTCTATCAATTGCCAACTCCAGACCCTTTGGTTTCTACTAAGACAATAGAAGACAGGATAGATGGTTTATCCCAGTCCTTTCCATCTTCATTTCCCGAAGTCCTGGAGCCTACACTCTATGTTGGTGCAGCAGTACACTTGGAAGAGGAAGAAACAGATGCTGCATGGAAGTATTATAAAGTTCCTAAGAGGAAGGATCTGGAGTTCTTGCCTCCACAACTTCCAAATGATAAATTCCGAGATGATCCAGTAGGGTCTGTTGGGCAGGAAAATGTAACATCTGTTACAGAGTAAGTATTTAACCCTTTCTCTTTCATGATTCTGTCCCCCGCCCCTCTCCTAACTTCATTCCCATGTGGTCTGCTGAAGTGACTTAAACTTCTTTTCTGGCCGGGGCCATTGTAGTAACAGCAGTAGCCTGTGCACACTTCTTGGGCTGAAGCATGTTAACTTTATGACATGCCGACTTCCTCTTGCCAGGAGACTTAACCACGGATCTCCTTTAACAGCCTGAACTGTGGAACTGACCATACATCATATATTTTTCTTTATTAATTTGATTTATGGTGTATAAAATGCTGACATTGTATTTAGTAAAAATGTATATGCACAGTTTACTAGTCTTTTGTAGTGTATTGGGGTTTTTTTATATGTGGAGATCCTTAGGTGCTTTAGCATTTTACTTTGTTCCAAATGGAAGAATAGAAAACAATCATTTTCTGCTGTTACGGTGGGAGAATTTGGTCTGAAAAAGCAACGTGAGCTGCTCAGAGGAATGTAAGGAACCTAAAAGAGGCTAGCAAAAGTGGAAGGGGAAGGTTTCAAAGAAGGAAAAATGAATGAAAACAAAACATACAGTGACCAAAACAAATCTTAGTCAAAAGGGCAAATCAACAGCAGCAAAAAAGTTACAAAGTAATGTAAGTGGTTTAGACTGATTCTTCAAAGTTCTGGCTGGAACCCAATTTTTCAAAGAATTTCACCCATGCTTAATCGGACAACTAAAGGCTTTTTCTGATTTTCATAAATGTTTCACCTGTTCAGATTCCATAGCTGTCTGTTACGTCCAACTAAATTTATAGCACATATTGTAGGTAGATATATCTATTTATTTAAATTTCTAGGCAGTGAATAAAGATTGATGTTAGCTGATATTCATAATTATTTCTGTGACATAAGCTGGAGTTGAAGTTGGTAGGAATACTTTCCGAAGTTCATGATTATGCTTATCTTTGACACAAAGAAAAGAATACCAGGAAGTTAAGGGCAGAATGTCACCAAGATATTCTTGGTATTTTATTTATTTTGTAAGCAGTTTCCAAACAATGTTTTTACTTCATCAGTGTGTAGTAACAGATAATAGCTAATGAATGTCTGGCCAACATCTCAACTTGGTAACTATTTTGTAAAGTAACAGATTCCTGAGCATCTGATATAAATCAGTTCAGTTCTTTTACAATGGTAGCTTTAATTGTAAGGTAAAACAGAAGTTTTGTGCTTCCCAATACAGGCCTTGAATGAAAATACAACAATCTGCTATGCAATATAACTGCTTTTTTTTTTTTTTTTATCTCCAGGAACAAGCAGGAATGAGTCTTCACATATGGGGGTACGTCGGTACCGACGGAGCCTGCACGGGAATGCTCCCCAGCATCCACTCAGAAAGCTTTTGGGAGCATTCCTCGCGCCTGCGCGCTGACTTCCCGCCCTTTCCACTTCTTCTCCTCAGTTTTTGTTTTTCCGCGGAGCCGGCAGGACGTCCTCCCGTCACCGCAGAAACGTTTTTCTTTAAATACTTCATTTCTTGTTTTCTTGTGGTCGCGGCTGTTTTTCCCGCCGACACCGGTACCGCCGGTGGTTTTTTCTTTCTTTTCTCTTAAACTCAGAGAGATTTTTCCCTCTGTTTCTGTCTTAACTTTTTGGGCCTACAAGGCCTCTCCATCATGGAGCCTTCTTCTCCTAAGAAGTGCCTTCACTGTGGAAACAGTCGTCTTTTTAGACTCCATTCTCTTGTGTCTAACCTGTTTGGGTCCTGACCCTTTTTCCCCTGAACTATCAGGCTGCAATGCTGAGAGAAGACCTTCCCTCTTTCGAGTTTCCCTCGATACCGTTTTCCCTCCTGCAGTGAGGGCACCGGGTTTTTCTTCTCTACAGGATCAGGTAACCCACAAACAGTCTGTTAAGACTTGCCAATCCTTGAGTGGTAGGTCTCATGCCTCGCATGATGACGGCTCCAGCCTTGCCCTCAAGACCCCATTGGCATTAAAACCCCGGCGGGAGTCTTCGGGCTCCAAAGCATTTCAGGGGTTTCAGGTTGTTCCTGGGGCTCACCCCTCACAGAACATACCTGAGCCGTGCTCGGGGGTGGTATCCGCTTCGAGCGGTACCGATGCACCGGCACCGGTGTCGAGTGTTCCACTCTTCACCAGGGATCGTCATCTGGGGTCCTCGGTACCTTCGGGACCGATCGATATGTTCCAGATTGACTTTCCTGTTTCTAAGCCATGTTCGGTGGTGGTACCCGCTTCGAGCGGTACCAATACCCCGGCATCGGCACCGGTGTTGAGTGTTCCACTCGACACCAGGGATCGTCTTCTGGCATCCTCGGTTCCTTCTGGACCGATCGATACGACTCAGAGTGACTTCCCTGTATCAGCATCGCTGGTACCACCACCGACGTCGGTGCACTCTAGACATGCATCGATAGACTCGCTCCCTTCGATGCCGAGTCTGGAATCGATATCTAGTCTAGATGACTGGGTACCGACGCGCCTTGGAACCGACCCTTGTCGTTTCCGGATACGCAGTACCGAGGATACTCGCCAAGACTCTCTGGTTACCTCGGTACCGCTTGAGCAGCCTCCGATGACGGGCTCGATGCCATTACCGGTATCGGTATCGATGTCGATTCCTGCAGTTACATCGGTGCCATCGATCCTTTCCATGCCTAGTTTGGAATCGATACCTGGCATAGACGATGCAGTACTAACTGCCTCAAATTGTGACTGCCAGTATCATTATCCATCTAGTAAGGTTCTTTTTCTGCACCAGACCAGTACATCCTCTGGTGCTCAGGCTGCATCTTCAACCTTAGCCTTTCCAGGGATGATTCCCATTGGAAATCCTTCTTTTCAGAAGTTTCTCCTTGACATGGCAACCTTTCTTGCTATTCCTATCCCTGGCTGTAATCTTAACCAAGGCTCTCCTGCAGAAAAGGGAAATATAATGCTTCCTTTACGTCATTCTTTGCAGGATCTTCTTCTGAGAATATGGGAATCACCTTTAAGGGCTCCCTCACCTTCTACAGCAACTAATGTTCTGTATCAGGTGCCCCCCTCTCCAGGGTTTCAAAAGAATCAACTTCCCCATCATTCCATTGTAGTGGAATCAGCAATGAGGAAGGTAAAAAGCAAGAAGAAGCATTCTTCTTATCTGCCAGGTCGTGCTTCTAGAGCACTTGATGCCTTTGGACGTCAAACCTTCCAAACATCTATGCTGGCATCAAGAATTATTTCTTATATATTTTATATGAGTCTAACACTCCAGGAGGTCACAAAGAAATTATCTCTTTTGACTCCTTTTTTGTCAGAGCCTAAGGCTGCTGACTATTCCTTGCTTCTTAATCATAGCCGGAATATCTCTTGGTTTCTTTCTCGTGCTTCTCTAGACTCTTTTGAGTCTGTTAGCAGATCCTCTGCTATTGCCATTGGAGCACGTCGTAGAGCCTGGCTCCAAGCTTCTGACTTGAACAGATGGGCACAACATACACTGGGTAATTCTCCTTGTACTGGAGAAAATCTCTTCAATAAGGAGGCTTTACGTCAGGTTGCTCATTGCTCCACTGACTTCCCTGGTTCTGGAGACCATTCTAAGCCGCCTTCTTCCCCAGGAGGTAGGAAATGTCCTACCAAGCCGCCTTTCCCTAAGAAAAGAAGGTTTCACTCTTCTCCTGCCCATCATCCAGAGGTGCCCCAAGCAAGGGACACCTCGTCCTAGTCTGAAGTTTCCAAACTCTAGCCAGTCTCAACATACCCAACAACCATAGGTTCTGGAGGTTACAATCTACACTTAACCTCTTCTTAACAGAAGTTTGTTCACTGTTTTTTCTTAAAGCTCTACACTGGCGTTTTCCTTTTTCAGTATGCTAAGCTGTCAGGATATTCTTGTCCATGGGTTACAGAATTCTCCTCTTCTTACTACCAAGAAGGGAGGTTACAACTATCTCATGATAGTTTCTGTCCCAACATGAACATTTTGTCCTTCAGCTGACTTGCCATATGGGTAGGTCACCCTCCCCCTCTAATCCAGGGTTTCCCCTGACTGAGTGGTACCATACTGAAAAGCTTCTCTATCTTTCATTCCAGTGTAGACTTTGTTTCCTTGAATACATTCTCAAGATAACTTGTCAGGCAGGGACAGGAATATCTCCTCTCCCTTTGTCTGTTTCTCTTTGTTTTGCACAGTAAGATTCTCTCTGCTGTCTTTTTCAGCTGCTGTGCATGCAGGAGTTCCAGTGATTGAACTACTGGTACTTTTCCACAAGTTCCAGTCTATCTTCCACAATTTTTGTCTAGCCTCAGTAGTGATTCCAAGCTAGTCCTCTTCTATCTTGGATAATCCTACTCACTTTAGGCTTCTCACATTATCTTCTTTCTAGCCATCTCCTTTTCCTAGGATGTGGCAACACACCTGACTTCAGTCATTTTTATCTCATAATTCTCCTGCACAATGCTCTCTGCAATCTTCAGAGAAGCTTTCTACTATGGGCCCTTGCTACAGAGCATTGATCTTTGTCTCTGAGGGCTATTCTATATAGTAGAAAAAAGCTTATAAATCATTCTCATGACTGTGAGGGTTCTCCACACCCTCTTGTCTCCTGTTATAATTCAGAATATAAGCTTTTTCTGCGTGAATATCCAAGGCTATTAGTAACGCATGATACCCCTATGTCCCTCCAGTGGGTCCTCCTGGTATCTCCTCTATGCGTTTCTACCCATCTACCATGTCAGAGTTCTAAAGGACTCTCGACTTGCTCTTTACAGACTGATATTATCCTCTGTTTTCACGTAACCATCCTGGTTATTTTACTGGATTGCATTCCTGCATCCTCTTAACCCACGGAAATAGATTCTCTATATATCTGTCAAGTGGGTTTCACCCTCTTGTTAGATGAATCTTTCCCCTTCACATTCCCCATGTGAATGTTCTTATGGGGCTTGATGTATCTTCAGACTTATTGTCATGTATGTAAATATCTCTATATATGCCTCTACATACATATGTCTGTAAGCTGTGTGTGCATAATTATGCCCCCATATGAATATATATATCCATCTATATATATTTATGTTGATACATATTCTGCATATCTAGATATACATATATATAAAGGTGTATATATATATATATCCCTATATATATATATATATATGTATCTGTTGGGAGATTTTTATAGATCGATATGTATTACATACTATCTCCTCACTGTCTATGCTATAGCAATGTGTACCTTTCTCAGAGGTTACAGACAGTGGACTCCCTTTTTCATACTGTTCCTTAGTATGTGGGGACTGTTATGCTCACAACCACTACTGTGGTGATAACAGCTTCCACTTTGCTCTAGGTCTCCCTATCCTGGAAGATTCAGGCTTCAATATCTTTCCTATCTCTCATCAGCTAGGAAAGATAGTGTACATCTTCATTGTCTTTGAGTACACATTGTTCTGCTTGGGAATATGGGCTTTTTTCCATAACCCTTCTTCCCTCCAAGACTGGGCTAGTTGTCCAAATCAGTCAGTCTTCTTCTTTTAGTCCTCAATGTTATGACTGTACCTAAAAGAGTTTTCAGCTTTTTCTCATAAAGCTTTCCATTGAAGACCTGCCGTTCTAATCTTACCCCAGTTGACACCTGGATCACCTGCTAATTCCAGGTCTGGATCTTCACCCTCACTGCTGTGAGGTCACCTTGAGGATTCCGCTACTGCATATCCAGTAGACTCCATCACGCTTTCTACTTCCTACAATCCAGTAGGTAAGCTCCATATTATAACTGTTCATTAAATGTTTTTAATGGTACTTATCATGCATGCCATGGACTCCTCTCCTGTAGTCCTTGGGTTTGCTGTTTTCCTTACAGCTCTTCTATTCTCAACTCCTACCCTCCATTCCCTCATGGGATGCCGGAGATCCTGTGTGGGAAATGCACTCCTGATCCAGGAACATGCATTTTATGGGATCTCCCCCTGGCATCTCTAGCTAGGGAGTCCCCATATGTGAAGACTCATTCCTGCTTGTTCCTGGAGATAGCACAGTTACTTACCTGTAACAGGTGATCTCTGGGAACAGCAGGAATAAGTCTTCACAACCCACCCACCTCCCCTAGGAGTTGTATCTATCTATCTATCTTCCTTTCCTCTTTCTCTCCTTTGTCTCAGCTATGATACTCAACTGAGGAGAAGAAGTGGAAAGGGCGGGAAGTCAGCGCGCAGGCGCGAGGGATGCTCCCAAAAGCTTTCTGATTGGATGCTGGGGAGCATTCCCGTGCAGGCTCCTTCGGTACCGACGTACCCCCATATGTGAAGACTTATTCCTGCTGTTCCCAGAGATCACCTGTTACAGGTAAGTAACTGTGCTTTATTTACACTTTATAAACATATACAGAGCATTTGCGATCAGTCAAGAATCAACATTTCAATCGCCATCCTTTGGCTCCCCCCTTAGCTTTTCACAAATGTTGCCTCGCTCTACTAACAATCCAACAACTATTCCCCCAAAACCCATTTCCCCTGTACCTCTCTCCCTCCCCCCTCCCCACATCCTACCGTCCTCTGTTCCCCCCCCCCCTTAGTTCCCGGCTACCCACTTGCTATAGGCCCCCCATACTCTGACAAACTTCTGGATGCAATTATTTTTTTCCGCCGTTAATTTGCTTAATAAATAAGCCTGATCCAGCGAGGCCTTATATTCCCTCATTGTCGGCACCACTGTTTGCCGCCACTGCCTTGCAAGCAGTAGCCTAAAAGTGATACACCCCAAAGTGACCAGCAGACTTTCCGCCTGTGTGAGGTGCCCCGGTTTAACCCCTAACAGGGCTATGGCGGGATGTGGCTCTACCGGTTTCCCCACAATCTCACTCAGCACTCCAAACACCACCTCCCACCATTCTCCCACTGTTTTACAAGCCCACCAAATATGCAAATATGTACCTTTCCCCCCGCACTCCCTCCAGCACTTGTCCGCCTGACCTTTATACATACTCTGTAACCGCTCTGGCGTCAAATGCCACCTGTACAACAGTTTATAGTTATTTTCCTGAAAATTGGCTGCTAACAATCCTTTATATCTATTCTGAAATACATGGTCCCACTGATCCTCTTCCCAATACACTCCCAAATCCCGCTCCCACTGCTTTTGGAAGCATCCCTTGGGACCCTCCACCTCCATCATACTATAGAACAAAGTCAGGATCTTTTTCGTTTGCCCCATCAGGAAAACCCTTTCAAGGGCCACAGGGTCTTTCTGTAATACAGGCAGAATTCTATGTCGCAGGTAATGGCACAACTGGTTATATTGATACACATCGCCGCCCTCCAACCCATATTGTTGCATCAACACAGGAAACTCCTTAATCTTGATACCATCTAGCAGCTGCCCTATATGGGTTATGCCTTTCTTAGCCCATTTGGTAAATTCACTCTTCCCCACCGCAGGCGGGAACTCAGGATTATCAATAATAGGTATCAATCTAGAAACTCCTCCTGGTCCCAACCACCGCTGTTTCCATTTATTCCATAGACACCACGTCCGATACACATACGGTTTTCCCCCCCCCCCCCCCGCCCCCCCTCAATTTCCCTCCCGGCAACCACATCCAATCCCCTATTTTCCCCCCCATGACTTCTTCCTCCTCCAAACAGACCCACTCTTTCCCCCCTCCCTCCCCCATTCCACTATGGCACTAAGTTGCGCTGCCTCCATCTCCGCCTTGTACAACTGCTTATAGAATTGTACAAATTGGTCCTTAATCTGTTCCCCAGTGCGAACTTCCCTCCCTCCTGCATCACGGATTTTAGTGATCACATTCTTCCTCTGCCGTTGCTTCAACCGATACGCTAGCCACTTCGTAGGTTTATTCCCTAGTTCAAAAAATTGCTGCTTAAATTGATCCTGGGCAAATTTGATTTCTGCAAGTTCTATTTCCCCAAGCTGTCTTCGGGAATCCCTTAACTCCTTTTGCTGTGCCTCGCTAAGCTCCACGGTCTGTTGACACCTTTCCAGATCCCGGATTTTCCCACGCAGGGACTCTTTTTGACTGTCTCTAACTTTTTTCACATGTGTCCCAATTGAGATCAGAGCCCCCCTCACCACTACTTTCAAACATTCCCATAGAGTGGCAATTTTGCAATTATTCCGATCATTAAACTCTAAAAACTCCAGTATAGCTTGTTTTACTTTTTGAGTTATCTCTGGGTTATCCAAAAGGGACTCATTTAACATTCATCTCCTCCTCGGAGGCCTATGGTCCCCCACCACCCAATCCATCCAGACCGGGGAATGATCTGTCCAAATCCGCTCCCCAATTTCACAATACTCAACAGCTGTCATCATGGATTTGAACACCCATATCATATCTAGTCTGGAAAAGGACTTGTGCACTGGGGAGTAGAAGGTGAAAGCCCTCTCTCGACCCCGCAATTCCCTCCACGTGTCCTGGATCCCCAGGTTTGTACCCATAATTTTCAACCACCGTCTACTCCGCACACTACCCTCTCTATGCCCTGAGGAGTTATCCAATTGGGGATTAACGGTCAGGTTACAATCACCCCCCATAATTACCTGCCCTTCCGCAAAGTTTTCCACACTTGAGGTTAACCCTTCAAAAAACCCTCCTTGGGCCGTATTAGGGCCATAGACATTCACCAAGGTGAACCATTGCTCATGCATTTTCAATTTAAGCAATAAGAACCGCCCGCCTTTATCCCGATGCACTACACTGTCCGTATAACGAACTCTTGCATTGATCAGGACTCCCACTCCCGCCTTCTTCAGTTCTATCTTATTGGAGGCAAACCACTGCCCGGGGTATTTCCTATGCGCCACCCGCCACTCATCCGACCGTCTCAGATGGGTCTCTTGTATAAAAACAATATCCCCTTTAAGCCTATTCAGTTCCTTAAACATTCATTGTCGTTTTATCGGGGAGTTAAACCCCCTTACATTCAATGTTAATACTCGCAATTTATCCATAATCTGTGATTATCTGGGACCCAGTAGGAAGTTGCAGCCCGGTAGGATATCCACCCCCCCTAACCCTCCCCTCCCCTCATCCCCCCCCCTCCCCTCATCTTTCCCCTTTCGCTATATCCTCCTCCACCACCCCTACCAAATATGTAAGGCATGACCCACCAGACTCTCGAAGCAGCCCACACATTCACACTGATACCCTGCCACTATCACACTGTCATACTTCCCCCTGCTATCCCCCACACTCTTTCCACTCATCTCTCACAGCCACTTAACACAGTCCATAATTTAGGCAGTCCTGATGCTCATCTTCTCTCCCCTGCTGGAGCCAGAGTCATCTTCTGCCTCCGCAGTCGCTTATCCCTCATGGAGGCTCGACGCCATCGGCTCTCATCATCCTGCCGTTTCCCTAACGGGCTGCCGGTGCTGCCAAGTCCCTCCAGCCAGCCTGCTTGCCGCATCACCTCCGTGGCTTCCTCCACTGTACAAATGTATGAAGCAACACCTTTCAAGCTGAATGACAGTCCAAAGGGGAAAGTCCATTTGTATCGGATGTTCTCTTCTCGCAGCCTCTTCGTTAGGCCAGCCATCTCCCTCCGCTTCCTCATGGTGATCGCTGACAGATCCGCATAGATATCAACTTTCTGATTTTCCCATTTGATTTCTGTCAGTTTCCACGCTGCTGACACCACCGCATTCTTTGTGAAATATTCATGGAAACGGGCAATAATATCCCGCGTTCTCCCATCCTTCTTCGGACCCAACGCTCGGTGTGCCCATTCCACCCCCCAGCACAGATCAGTACCATCCACACCAGCCTGGTCCACTATCTGACGGCCCAGCTGTTCCACTATTTTCACACAGTCCTCTCTTTCCTTACTTTCCGGGATCCCTCGGATCCTAACATTAGATCGTCGGGATCTGTTTTCAAGGTCTTCCAAATTGGACCAGAGCTCATCTTGCTCCCCCAGCATACCATCCATCTTATCTTGCAGTCCAGTGATGGTGGCCTCATGTTCCTCCAGTTTGTTTTCCACCTCCATAAGCCTCTAGCCCACCTCCTTCACTTCCACCTTCAACTCCTCGATCCAGTTCTGAGCGTCTGATTTAAAGTGGGCCAGATCTTGCCTAAGGGCCATAAACCAGCCCTGCAACTCTCCTTTTAGGCTTGCAATCTCACTTTCTCGGGGGATCTCCCTTCCCGCCACCGCACTTGCCTCCTCCGTGCTCAGTGCACATGGCGCCGCCATCTTGCCTTTCCCCGCCGCACTCCCACTCGCATTCTTAAAAGTGAACGTCTTTAAGTCCGCTGTGCTTTTCCTCACCGCAGCCATGACTCCGCTACTGGCACTGCCTCCGACCAGATTACCGGCGATTCGCTGCTCCCGGGGGCTTCAATTGACTACTTTTAAGCAGGTTTCACACTTTCATCGATGGAGCTCCATGTATTTGCTGCCGTCTAGTCCCGTGACATCATTAATATGACTGCTTTTAGCAATAAATCCATCCCATTCCTAGTCGTCCCTCGAGTCCAGTCCCTCACCTCTGGGTTGTGCTCCACTTCCAGCAGCTTGGAGACTGACCACGTCATCTTTTTGATGACTCCAGGTGTATGTGTCGCTGGCACCTCCTACCAGCTCCAGTATGCTCAATCTACAAGTAGCTGGAAGGATCAGTAAGCCAGAGTGTTAGGCTTCCTGGAGGGACAGTTAAGGAGAGTGCAGTTTTTTCTTTATTTTCTTTCTTTGTCTAGTTTCCTTTGTCTGTGCCTTCCAGCCGACCCTTGTATCCTCTTGTTGGTAGGTGGCTGGAAATGCTTGGGGCAGGGGAAGGGTTTCCCCCCCCCCCCCCCCCGGCCTGGCTCTCTCCTGTTGGGCTATGTTAAGAAGGAAGCTTTGGGGAGAGGAGCGATGGAGGAAAGCCTGGGCCTTGGAGTGGCTCCTGACCCCGTAATCAGGTGAAGGAGCCGCTATTGGAAGAAGCCTTCACAGAGAAGCAGTACGGTGCAGGCCCTTCCTCCTCGCTGCCGAAGCTCCTGGGTAGCTGAGCACGTGAGTGGAAAGACAGGCCATCGCCGGTAGAGGTCCGAGGCGAAGCTGCAAGGAGCGCCGCTGGTGCTTGCATGGATCAGCAGACCGCATGGGGAGGGAGGTAAGAATGCCACGTGGCTGCTGACCGCATGGTTGGTCAGGCTTCTTTTCACCACTTTTTATTTTTCAGTGAGTCGGGGAGCTTAGGACGTTCATTTTTGCGTGTTTGGTGGCTCTGTTTGCTGGCTCCATTTCCCTTGAGGGTTTCTTTCCTTCTGGTTGGTTGGGGGGGCCATCGTTGCCTTTCAGTACTTGTAGGATTTTCTTTATTTTCTTATTTAATTAGCTGTTCAGCTTCTCTAAACAAAAAAAAAGGAAAGGAAAGCTATATATATATTGAGGAGATAGGAAGGAGAAGCACAGAGCCTGGGAGTAGCTTGCTTATCTCTCTTGCTTTAACCTTGGACTCGGCCTGCCGGGGGGTTCAGGTAAGGGTGTCCTGAGGCCCCTGCTGCAACATGCCTGCCAGACCGCAATGTTTAGTGTATGGTACCTGTCGAGGGGCGGCTTATGCAGGGAGTGCGCTTTGAAGAAAGCATCGCTGGAACAGGGTATCTAGGTGAGTGTGAGTCAGGAGCACTCTTTCCTCATCACAGGAGCAGAGAAAGCCCGTGCAGAATGAGAGCGGACAGGGAGCCGCCCTCCCCCAGAGATAAGGGTTATTGTCTGGACTAGGTCCTCCACTTCACAGGCGGTGGAGGAAGGGGCAGGCTGGGGAGGTTTCTCTCCAGAGTTTGTCTTGCTTCTGCACAAGGTATTCTGCTTGCGCCAGCGGGGGACCACGGACACACAATGAAGCGGGGGGCAGATTCTAAAGATCTGGGTCTTATGTTAGAGTCTACAAAGCGTACCAAGCTCGGGGATGATGGAGGACAGTTGTCCCCTCCATCTGAGGCACAGGATGAGGAACTTTTAGATCTGGAAATAGATCAGGAATTGGAAGAAGGCAAGATTCCTGACCAGGAGGAGTAGACGCGGATTGTTCGTGTCTTCCGCAGGGAGGCGTTGCCAGTGCTCATAGAGTCCTTAAAGGCGCTCAATATCTCCGCAGATTCCCCGGCTGAGGAGGAGGCCTTGGAGGAGGATCCACTGCTTCAAGCGGTACAAAGGACATAGAAGATGTTCCCAGTTCATTGGGTGGTTAAGCAGATGATCCAGGGCAAGTGGAAAATGCCAGAGGGCGGTCTTCGAGGGACCTGAACCATGTCACGTTTGTATCCTTTGCTGGAAGAGGAGAGAGAGATATGCTGAGGTCCCCGAGGGTGAACACAGCTGTATCAGCAGCGACCAAAAAGATAACTATCCCAGTTGAGGGCAGCGCGGCTTTTAAGGATTCCCAGGATAGGAGGCTGGATACCTTATTGAAGCAAGCCTTTGATGTAAACACCATCGCCCTACAGGCGTCAGTGTGGGGTTTGAGTGGCCAGAGCCTGTCTTCGCTGGTCGCAGCATCTACAGCAGCCTGACGGCCAATCAGTGGACTCCTTGGGGGAAGCCGCAAGGATTGATTCGGGGGCGGCCTACCTCATGGACACTCACTATGATCTTATTTAGGAGCCTGTCGAAGAGCATGGCCTTGGTGTTGGCGGCTCGCCCACTACCTTTGGCTACAGAATTGGGTGGCCTATGTGTCATCTAAGGCCCGTCTCAGCAGGCTTCTTTTCAAGGGGAAGCTGTTTTTTGGGGAAGACTTGGACAAATTGGTGAAGGAGTTGGGAGACTCAAAGGGAGGAAGGCTCCCGGAGAATAAACCGAAGCAGAGTCGTAATCTCACTCCTGCGTGGAATCAGCCTAGGGATTTCTGGAGATTTCGGACATCCACTTTGGCACCCTATCAGAGGGGCAAGGTTTCTGGGAGTTTCGAGGAGCGGATAGAGTATTTGGTGCCTCTTCCGTCTCATCAGGATCTAGGAAAACACAGTGAGGTGTGGGGGGCCCAGGCAGGGGTGCTGCCGGTGGGAGATAGTTTGCGGCAGTTTCTCTCCTGAGTCTGGGTCACTTCCGATCAGTGGGTCTTAGAAGTCATCTGAGAGGGTTATGCTCTTGAGCTGGCGTGACCTATTCCCCCATCGTTCGTCCAGTCTCCCTGCAGGGCCCCTGCCAAGGCCGCATCTGTAAGGGAGACCTTGTCTCTGCTTCTGCCCCTAGGGGTGGTGGTTCCAGTGCCCCAAGGACCAGTGTGGCTGCGGTTGATACTCCATTTATTTTGTGGTGCCCAAAAAGGAATGTTCTTTTCAACCAGTACTCGACCTCAAGTGGGTCAACCATTGCCTGAGGGTTCCACACTTTCGCATGGAGATGCTGAAATCTGTGATAGTGGCGGTTCGCAAGGGGGAGTTTTTAACGTCCTTCGACCTCACCAAAGTGTACCTGCATATTCCATCTACCCCCGACCCATCAGCAGTTTCTGCGGTTTGCGGTCCCAATGAGTCACTTCCAGTTTCAAGTGTTGCCGTTTTGCCTGGCTACGGCCCCCCCATACTTTTAACAAAGTCATGGTAATGGTGGCTGTGGCACTCTGCAAGGGGGACATTCTGGTTCATCCATACCTTGAAGACTGGTTGATCCGGGCCAAGACCAAAGAAGACAGTATGAATACGACAACCAGAGTAATGGAGTTACTGAGGAGTCTAGGTTGGGTGATCAACCTTTCCAATAGCAGGTTGAGTCCTTTGCAGGAGCTCGAGTACCTCAGTGCAAGGTTCGACACCCGCGGTGGCCAGGTGTTCTTGCCGGCTCACTGAGTGCAGGAGCTTCGACAGCTGGTGCAACAGTACTTGGCTAGGCAGGACCCATCAGCCTGGCATTGTCTTCAGGTTCTGGGGACCATGGTGGCAACTCTAGAGCTCGTCCCCTGGGCAAGGACCCACATGAGACCATTGCAGCAGTTCCTGCTCTGTCGCTGGTCTCACCAGCGTCAGCCGTTGTCAGAGAGGCTCCCCTATCCACCAGTGACCAGGTGAGCACTCAGATGGTGGCTTTGACCAGGGAACTTGGAGTGGGGCATGCCCCTCGAGTCGCTCCAGTGGATCCAGCTGATGACTGATGCCAGCCTGGCCAGATGGGGAGTCCACTGCAAAGGACATATTGCCCAGGGTTGCTGGACAGCGCTGGAAGCCCAGTGGTCGATAAATTGATTGGAGATGCATGCGGTGGCGCTAGCACTCAAGTCTTTCAAGCGCTGGGTTCACGGAAAGGCAGTCCGGGTGTTCTCGGATAATGTGGCCATGATAGCCTACATCAACCGCCAGGGGGGCACAGGCAGCACCTCCTTGGAGGAGGAGGCAGAAAACTTGTTGAATTGGGCAGAAGCACACCTGCAGGCATCGTCGGCAGCTCATGTGGCAGGGATCGAAAACATCACGGCAGATTACCTAAGCAGAGTCCAGGTGGATCACAGAGCGTGGGAGCTCTGTCCGGCAGTATTCAAACAGGGGGTGAGCTGTTGGGAGCTCTCCTTTCATGGACCTCATGGCAAGGTGGGGTTCAGCCAAGGCAAGTCGCTTCTACAGCAGAAGAAGGGAAAGAATGGCGGAGGGCTTGGATGCCCTGGTCCAGAAGTGGCCCACGGAGGAGCTACTGTATGTGTTTCCCTCGTGGGCTCTCGTAGGCAGGGTTGTTCAACGCATAGAGGTTCATCAAGGCTTGGTCATTCTGATAGCTCCAGATTGGCCAAGACATCTGTGGTATGCCAACCTGGTGAGACTAATGGCGGATCGACCATGGAGGCTCCTAGTATGAGAGTTTATTTTATTTATTTATTTGCAAATCTCTTATATACCGCCACTTCCCAAGATCAGTGGCGGTTTACATTAAACAACAAATACATAAAACATTGCTATGGTAAGCAGTTACATCGAACAGTATTTAAACTATATACAGGTATATTGAACAGTGTTCAAAACTATATACAGGTAGTTAATATCAGGTACTAAGAACAGAAATCAGTACTATATATAGATAGATTTGATCAATATTTGAAACTATTTACATATATATATTGAGGTTTTATCAATGGGTTTCTATTGGAAGTAGTTTTGCAAGTATTAGGGCGAGCATATTATGGAGATCTAGGGTAGCATTGCAATAATTAGAGGGAACGTTCATAGATCTAAGGAGGATGAGAGGTCTTAGCCAGTTCTTTATCTGTGTTGGAATAATATTGCGTGAACAAGTAGGTTTTTAGATCTTTTCTGAATTGTTTCAAGTCTTTTATTTCCCTTAGTTGATCCGGGAGATTATTCCATAGAGAAGGTGCTACATATGAGAAGGCACCTGTACTTGTTATGTGTTTAGTTTTTCTTATTGAGTCAGGGACTGCAATAGTATGTTCTTGACCCACGGCCCAGTCCAAATGCCGCAGATAGATTGGTTCTCACTTACAGCATGGTTCATGAAAGGGCGAAGTTGCTGAAGCAAGGATATTGTGGTCCGGTGATCTCGACTTGGCTGAGGGCTCAGAAGAGGTCGACCTGTCTCTCCTATGTTCAGGTCTGGCTTATCTTTGAAGGTTGGTGCACAGAATGGGGGAGTTGCCCTATTACGGCCACCGTGCCAGATATCCTAGATTTCTTGTAGGCAGGCTTCGAGAAGGGCCTGGCTGCCAGTTCCTTGAGGTTGCAGTTGGCAGCGATTTCCTGTTATCGGGGAAAGATCCAAGGGAAGTCGCTGGGTGAGCATCAGGACGTGGTGCAGTTCTTGAGGGCAGTCAGTTGCCTTTATCCACCACAAAGGTCAGTAGTTACGCCCTGGGATCTCAACTTGGTGCTGCAATCCTTGACAGGGAAGCCCTATAAGTGAGTGGGATGGGCTTCACTGAAGGACTTGACCCTTAAGACGCTGTTTCTGGTGGTGATCTGCTCAACCAGGTGGATTTTGGAGCTACAGGCTCTTTCTTGTCAATCTCCATTTCTTTCCTTCTCCGAGGAGAAGGTAGTCCTGCAAATGGTGCCTTCCTTTTTTGCCCAAGGTGATGTCTGTATTTCATGTGAATCAACCGGTCTCCCTATCGTCCTTGGCTAGCGTCAGGGAGGAGGCTGCGGATGCTTGACTGCGCCTTCAGGCCATTCGTCGAGTGCTGAAACACTATCTGAAGAGAACTCTGTCATTTCGCAAATCGGATCGGCTATTTGTCCTATTTGGGGGACCACGCAAAGGAGAGGCGGCAACCAAGGCCTCCATTTCTAGATGGATCAGGGAGGCCATTGCGTCGGCATACATTTTGAAGGGCAACCCAGTCCCTGTGGGACTGCGGGTGCATTTTACACGGGGCCAGGCGGCTTTGTGGGCGAAGTACAGTCTTGTGCCACCTCTGGATTCTGTAGGGCACTGATGTGGACCTCCTTGCATATGTTTTGCCAGACACTATTGTTTGGATGTCCAGGCAGTGGGGAATGCAGCAATTCTTTGGGCCAGTTTCGCAGGTCCCTCCCTTGGTTCGAACTGCTTTGCTACATCCCAGAGGTGAGGGACTGGACTAGAGGGACGACTAGGAAAGTGTAATTAGATTTTACCTGCTAATTAGCATTCCTGAAGGAACTCCAGTCTAGTCCCTGATCCCGCCCAGTGTCTTCGGTATGAAGTATTGTTCTGGTGACTCCGGCCCAAAGTTGAAGGTCCAGGGTCTTGAAGGTCGCAAAGGTGTTCAGCTCTGGAGGGGCAAAGGTGGTGTGCTGGAAGGGCCGAGCTGTCTGCCTTTGTTCTGTGAACTCGAGGGCGAGTCGACTCACAGGTAAGCTGCCGCCTTGTCATGGGGGCGGGGAGCCCCCTCTCAGGGGGGGGGGGGAGGAGATCATAGATTTGGGTGTTTTGCTAAAGTTCTGCTTAATTGTCTGTCCGTTAAGTCTGCTTTGTCAATAGGATACTGGAGCTGGTAGGAGGTGCCAGCAGTATATACACCCGGAGTCATCAAAAAGATGACGTGCTCAGTCTCCAAGCTGCTAGAAGGTGAGCATAACCCAGAGGTGAGGGATTGGACTGGAGTTCCTTCAGGAACGCTAATTAACAGGTAAGTTCTAATTACTCTTTATTTTAGCATCACAGAGGATGATAAATGTAGTTGAGAAATGCCCCAAAAATGTTTACTTTTGATAAAAATGTTTGTAAAACAGAAACACACATGCACATCCATATTGTCCTGCTAAAACAGGTCAGGCAAATGGGTTGTGTTCCTCTACAGCAGATGTGGAGACAGAAAACTATTCCAGAGGCTGATTATGACATCACTGTGTCGTCATCAGCCTGAACCACTAGGGGCTTATTCAATATTTCTGTCCCCAGCAGATAACGGATGCAAGTTTTTCAGATTTTGTGAAATCTGAACTAGAAAGGAAGTTTGAGGAAGAAAAGATTAATTTCACTTGTGAATGACTACCCTCGGGTGACTCACTAGAGCACAATGCGGGAGGCTCTACTTGACTCAAACCTTTCAAACTGGTGTTCTTTTCGGAAGCTATAAAGAGGAGGAGAATTGGTTCAGCGCTGCATCCTTATCCTGTTAAGGACCTATTGAACAGCCAGAAAATTGGAAAAAAAAAGTTTATAAAGGTTTCTTCATAATCTTCATATCCCCTCCCTCCTTCCTCCTGTTCTCCCTTGAAGATTGAAGAAGGCTCTTTGGAGGTATGCGACTGCAGGTCTGGCAACGGGAGTAGCATGGAGCCTGGCATGGTTTTTACCTGCTTGAGGGTGAGTATCGAGACAGTTTCTGCCCGTCTGATTTTGTGGGGGCTCCTGATCTGTTCCCTAGGTGGGGGGGTGTACGTTGGGTTGAGCTGCTTAGGCATCCATTGATGCAGCTTTGGTTTTCACTGCATTTTTGCCATACTGCTTTTGTGCCTCCCCTGCTGTGCATCTGCAGCATGCAGTGTCTTGCCCGCATGGCCCTAGTGTGTGCTCTTCAGCCCACATGACCGTAGCATGCATGGTTCTGTTCACGTGGCCTTGTGTGTGGTGCATCATGCCAATTGGGCATGCCTTGAGCTTGCGTTGCATTGTGGAGATTCATGTTGACTTCTAAGAGGTACTGTCTGTTCTGTGGAAAGCAGAGAGCCAAGTCACTGGATTCCAGTATCTGCACTTCTTGCAGGAAGGATGAGCTCATGGAAGTTTCTGATCCGCCCTTGGAGGGGCCCATCTTCCAGTGAGGAGACACAGGGGATCCAGCCTTATTGGCCTTGCTGCAGGAGGCAGGAAATGGCACCACAAAAAAGGATAACGGACCAGCTTTAGATTCCAATGCTTGCTCTTCTGGATGCTCCCCTTCTAGTAAGGATTCAGCGAGGTTGGGGGTCCATATACCTGGCAAGGAGCTCCAGGGTCTGGGTTGTCGTACTCTGAGTTTTCTCCTTTCTGCAGCAAGCTTGGTCTTTGTGACATGGTAAATTGAAGAGGAGCAGGTAGCAATATGGAGCCCGGCTTGGGCAACACCACCTTCTAAATGTCTTCGGTGAAAGTTGGAATCAGTTGATCTGAATCTTCAGTTTGGCTGAAACCTGGAATCCAGTCCCAAGGTTTAGAGTGATGATTCTGACTTGAAGGAAGGGGGTGCCTTCCCCTTCAGAGGATCAAGATGAAGCTGGTTTTATCTGACTGTTCAGGAAGCATGAGCTGGCAGCTCTGATTTCTCAAGTGGTGTCCACTTTGTGTTTAGCCAACCCTCCAATGGCGGAGCAGGGGTTACAGATTCACCTCCTCCAAGTGGTTCAGAAATCCTATGCAGTCTTCACTTTTCTGGAGGTTATCAAGAGAACCCTTACTAGAAGGGGAGCATCCAGAAGAGCAAGCATTGGAACCCAAAGCTGGTCTGTTATCCTTTTTTGTGGTGCCATCTCCTGCCTCCTGCAACAAGACCGATCAGGCTGGGTCATCTGTGTCGCTGGAAGATGGGCCCCTCCATGCATCAGAAACTTCCATGAGCTCATCCTTCCTGCAAGAAGTGCAGATACTGGAATCCAGTGACATGGCTCTCTTCTTTCCACAGAACAGACAGTACTTCTGAGAAGTCAACATGAATCTCCACAGTGGGACTTGCCTGACTCCCCTGGCAAAGAGGCTGAGGGTGGGTAAGTGTCTATACACTCTGCCAAAGGAAGATTGCACCACATAGTTCAGCACGCTGAAGATGGATGCACAGGTTACAACTGTCATGAAGCAGACCACCATTCTGGTGGAAAGGGAATGCAGAACAGCTGTGAAGGACACCCTGGATCGTAAGGTGGACTCTCTCCTGAAGAATCAATTTGCAACGGCCACTGCTATCCTCCTATTATCTGTGTGTGTGGGCCAGACGACACTAGCCTTCTCCAGTGGATTTGGTCCCTCTCCACAGAAGATGTTCCTCCCCTCTTGGGGTCGGCCACAGCCTTTACATTGGATGCTATTTATGATCTTGTCTGCTTGGCGACTAAGGACATCACCCTCCCAACAGTAGTGTGGCTTTGGATATGCGTTCACCACTGGGTGATGGACTTGTTCTCCAAGGCCCAGGTGACCCATAGCGTTTAAAGGGAAGCATCTGCTTGGGGCTGATTTGGAGAAATTGGTTAAGGACTTGGGTGAGTCAATGCCTCATTGCCTCCCTGAAGGAGCCTGGGAAGGGTACAGGGATGTTGTCCTCAACATATGCCCATTTTCCTCGTTCATGCTAATCAGACTCCTGGGGACCCCAGGACTCCATAGATACTGACCTGGAAAGCCCCCCTTTTCTACAGGATTTTGGTCCCAGACTATTTCCTTTCGTGGGACTTGCGGGCCCCGGGATTCTACTTTGAGGTGCCACTTCCCATTAAGCGGAATGACAGGCAGGATACTCATTCTGGGACACCTCCAGTGGGTGGCAGGCTATGACTTTTCTACCAGGAGTGAGCCCAGATCACTGAGGATCACTGGGTGCTGGATACCATTTATTACTGCTATTTTCTGAAAGGCGAAGAGCCTATCCAGGATGCCTTCATATTCCCATGTGATTTGGCAGCACTGGATTCCAAGCCAAGTTGCTACGTCTGCAAGTGGTGGTGCCCATTCTCCCTGCCTAGCAGGGCAAGGGCCAATACTCCATCTACTTTGTAGTGCCAAAGGATGACTGTTCTCTTTTGGTCAATTTTTAACATCAGGCGTCAACTTTCACCTGTGCACACTACGTTTCCATATGGAGACCCAGTGCTTAAGGCAGCATGCAGCAGGAGAGTTCCTTGACTCTCTGGATTTAGCAGAAGCTTATTTTCACATCCCGATCCGAGAGGATCAACAGTGTTTTCTCTGTTTTGCTGTGCTTGACTCTCATTTTCAGTGTGCCGCTTTTCTCTTTGGCCTCTCCACCGCCCCAAGGATGTTCTTGAAAATCATGGTGGTGGCGGCGGCGGCTGCTGCTGCGCTGAAGTGACAAGGAATCTGTGTTCAGCCATTTCTGGACAGTTAGTTCATCTGAGCCAGGTTTGTCTGAATCGTCTCTGGTTTTGATCCGGATATGGTGCACTTCCTGGAGTGTCTCGGATGGGTGATCAATTGAGGAAAAAGCCATTTATTTTTTATTTAATGAGTTATTTGATATACCACCTTTAGCACAATGACACCAAGGCTGTCATTCTTAATATCCAAATTTCAACAAAAGTGACAAGAATACACACTAATATTAGAAAGGGGTAGAATAGCACAACAAAAATATCATACTATTTCAATTTACTGACCACACTAGGAAGGGCAAGCAAACTTACTAATTGACATTAGTCACCAGGAAAGGATTGCTCGAAAAGCCAAGAGCTTTCACAGTCTCTGGAATACCTTGGGAGCATGTTTTGACACTCGGGCATAGTTTTCCTGCCTGAGGAAAGAGTGGAAAAGTTGATCTCCAGGAACAAGCAGGAATGTAGTCTTCACATATGGGTATCGTCGGTACCGACGGAGCCTGTGCGGGAATGCTTCCCAGCGTCCAATAGGAAAGCTTTTGGGAGCATCCCACTGCACCTGCGCTACTGCCTTCCCAACTCTCCCTCTTCAGTTTTTTGTTTTCCGCGGAGCCGACAGGCAGCAAACCCTGTCACCACAGAAAATCTTCTTTTTGTGGTTGTGTCTGCCTTCCCATCGACGCCTATACCGGTACCACCGGTGTTTTCTTTATCTTCTTATTTCTTTTCCTTAAAAAAAAATAAAAAAAATAGAATAACTTCTTTTTTGAGGGTCTGTTCCCTCTTGGTGCCAGGCACCATTTTGGGCACTAGGACCTCTTTTCTTCCAAAATGGAGAAACCATTTAGTGGTTTCAAAAAATGTTCAAAGTGTAGCGGTACCATTTCTGCTATCGACACCCAGGATGGGTGTCTCAAATGTTTAGGTCCTGACCATTTGCCATCGGCTTGTCTCCTTTGTAGAAAGATGACCAAGAGAGTTCTGCAGAACATAGCTGCAAAACTCGGCATCCTCTTTGCTTCGGATGCAATGTCCATTGCATCAACGTCGTCCAGGGCTTCATCTTCCTCCTATGGATCTCAGGTAACTAAACCTAGGTCTTCCAAGACCGGCCGGTCCTCAAAGCGTAGATCTCCTTCTAAGCATCGAGAATGCTACTAGCGTTGCCCTCAAGGAAAACATACCCGCCAAACAACCCCAGCGGGAGGCTCCTGCCTCCAAAGCATTAACGGGGTTCCAGGATGTTCCCAAAGCTTCCACCTCTGGTTAACTCTTGGTGCCATGTTCTGGTGTCATGGCCTGCTCCACCGGTACTGACATCCAAGCATCGGCGGGCTCCATGGATCAACGTATCCTGGCCATTGAGCGCAGTCTTGCGGCTTTATTAGCAGCCTCGGTACCGCTTAAACTGCTTCAATCGACGCAGTTGTCCGTACCAATATCGGTACCGAACGTACCTGCATCGACCAATGCACCTCTCTCCATGCTTCCTCCCATGCTGGCCCTGGAATCGGTCTCTGGCATAGAGGGTCCGGTATCGACTTCGATCGATACCATCGACAAGCAATACGAGAGCATCTGGCCCGCCAATACTTCAAATCATCCAATTCCGATGACTGTCGGTACCGGGGTGGTTCTTCCGGAGGATCCTTATCCTTTTCTGCAGCATCGGATGTCTCCCCTGGAGGACTTCCCTTCAGGACTTCATACGTAATATAGCAAGGGGACTCTCGATCAATGTGACCCCTGAGAAGGAACCGAGAGCTGAAGAGTTGGAAATTCTTCAGTATCCGGCAGCTCCTAAGGAGGTTGCTACCCTTCCCATTCACTGAATTTTGCATGATTGCTTAGGATGTGGGGAAACACCTTTTAACGGTGTCTCCACATTCTCGGAGACTCTATATAATGTACCGGGTGCCGCAATGTCCCGGTTTCCAAAAAACACAATTACCACACCATTCCGTGGTAGCTGAATTGGCAATGCGTAGGATCAAGAGTGCTAAGACGCATTCATCCAACCCTCCAGGTCATGAATCGAGAATACTCAATGCCTTTGGACGTCGATGTTTTCAGTCCTCGATGCTATCAGCTAGAATAAGCTCATTACATACTTTATATGCGTATGTTTCTTCGGGAGGTTACAAGAAATTTGGAACTCTTGACTCCACTGCTTCTCAATGACAAGGGGCTGACTTTCTCACTCTGGTCAAACATGCCCAGAACGTTTCTAAGTTCATGAACCGTGCAACCTTTGAGTGCATTAGCAGAACCTCTGCTATCTCCATCGGTGCACGTCACATTGCCTGGTTACAAGCATCTGATTTAGAACAATGGGTGCAAGACAAGCTGGGAAATATTCCTTGCACAGGGGAAAACCTCTTTGGCAAGAATTGGCAGGACAAAGCTAATCAGCTTGAGTCCGAAAACACCACCTTGAGCAGATTATCAAGGACAGCAGCCAACTCGGCTAAGAAAAAGACAGTTCAGAAACCTTTTTTCAACAAGAAAAAGAAATTCTATCCATCTTACACCTAGGCTGTCCACTGCTCAGTTCATGCTCCCTAAAAAGAGCAGCAGCAACCCAGACAGCAGAGAAAGGCACAAGTCCCCAGAGCTCAACCAGCTCAGCAGACACAGCCTCCTCGGGGGCTTTGACTCCTTCCTAGGGAACTGTGTCATCCTGCCCTTGAAGGGTCCAGAGCCTCTCACCATCCCAGAAAGAGACTGTCATTTCGCCGAAAGATGGCAACAGATAACATCAGAGCACTGGACTCTCTCTATTGTAACAGAGGGGTACAAACTTCATTTTCACAGTATGCCCCCTCCCACCATCACAAGACAGTACAATTCTCGGGCCCCCTTCACCACTCTCTTGTGTCAAGAGGTCACCTCATTACTTGCTCAAGGGGCAATAGAAGAAGTACCTATATCCCAACAGAGCATGGGTTTCTACTCCCCCTACTTCCTCATCCCAAAGAAGACACGGGGATACAGACCCATACTGGACCTTAGAGAGTTGAACAAGTATCTATTCCGAGAAAAATTTGATGATCTCCCTCGGAACACTTCTTCCTTACATTCAGAGTCAAGATTGGCTATGTTCTCTAAATCTAAAAGATGCATATACACATAATCCTCATTCATACAGATCACAGGAGGTTTCTTCGATTCCTCTTTCAAGGAAGACATTACCAGTACAGGGTTCTACCCTTTGGGGACTGGCTTCTGCCCCAAGAGTCTTCACAAAATGCATGGCAGTAGTAGCATTCCTGAGAACTCTGGGAATATTCGTCTTCCCCTACTTAGACGACTGGCTCATCCGAGCATCAACAGCTCCAGAAGCCAGCTCTGCTCTCTCCTGTACAATGCAAATCCTGCAGTACCTGGGACTGGTCATAAACCTCCCGAAGTCTCATCTCACCCCTTCTCAGTCTCTAGAATTCATAGGGGCTCTTCTAGACACAAGGCAGTCAAAGGCTTTCCTGCCACAACCACGTTGTGTTTGAATACACCAGCTGGCCTCTCAAGCAGCTATGAAAACTTTTTAACTGCTCGAGAAATGCTTCAGCTATTGGGGCATATGGCATCCACTGTCCATGTGGTTCCCTATGCTCGCTTACACATGCGAGCAGCCCAGTGGACCCTAGCCTCTTAGTGGACACAGGCGTCGGGCCACCTGGGGGACAAAATCAGAAACTCTACACGCCTCATTTTGTCCCTACAATGGTGGCTGTCGCTGAAAAACCTTCTTGTAGGGGCTCCCTTTCAGCAGCCACTACACCAAGCCACCTTGACGACAGATGCGTCCAAGTTAGGTTGGGGGGCTCACTTGGACAATCTCTCCACTCAGGGTCTCTGGACCGAGCAGGATGCTTGTCTTTACATAAAACCTTCTGGAACTCAGAGCCATCTTGTATGCTCTTCAAGTATTTCAGAACCACCTGAGCAACAAAACGGTCTTGTCCAGACCGACAATCCAGTAGCCATGTTCTATGTGAACAAGCAGGGTGGGAGGGGTTCTCAGGTGCTGTGCAACGAAGCTCTACGCCTTTGGACCTTTGCCAGAGATCTTCAAATCCACCTACTAGCAGTGTATCTTCCAGGCACACAAAATCTCTTGGCAGACAAACTCAGTTGAGTACTGCTGCCACACGAGTGGTCTCTTCATCCAGAGCAAATTGCTTGAATTTTTCAGATCTGGGGAACTCCAAATATAAACCTCTCTGCAAGTCCTTGGAATGCCAAATGTCCCCGGTTCTGTTCCAGAATTCCGGTTCAGAACTCTCAGGCAAGGGATGCCTTCCATCTCCATTGGGGTCAGGACGTCCTCTATGCCTACTCACCCATTCCCCTTATTCCAAAAACTCTTTTCAAGCTTCAGAGACAGGGGCCATATGATCCTTTTTGCCTCACGCTGGCCACGACAGACATGGTATGCACTGCTTCTACGTCTCTCTCAAGCCAAGCCTCTGGAGTTGGGATGTGCTCCAGATCTTCTTTCCCAGGAGAATGGGACACTATTGCACCCGAATCCTCAGTCTCTACATCTCAGGGTGTGGCTGCTGAGAGCCTAGAATTCCAGGATATCAGCCTTTCTCAACAGGTTAAGGATATCCTTGTGGCTTCAAGAAAACATTCCACAAGACGGACCTTCGCCTTTAAGTGGAAAAGGTTCTCTATCTGGTGTTCAAAACTGCTAGGTACGTATGACCTAGATTGGCCACTGTTGGAAACAGGATACTGGGCTTGATGGACCTTGGTCTGACCCAGTATGGCATATCTTATGTTCTTATGTCCTTAAAAAAGGAACTTAATCCCTTTTCAGTTCCAGTGGAGGCGTTACTGAAGTATCTCTTCCATTTATCATCCTCTGGTCTCAAGACCAATTCAGTAAGGGTCCACCTTAGTGCCATTTCGGCTTTCCATATGTCCTTGGATGGACAACCTGTCTCCTCTCAACTGCTTGTAGCGTGTTTTGAGAGGTCTACTCTTAACAAAACCTCCCATTAAGCCACCACCCGTGACATGGGATTTGAAACTTGTCCTTGGGCAGCATATGAAACCGCCCTTTGAACCCTTAGCCACTACATCTCTAAAGTTTTTCTTGGAAGGTAATCTTCCTAATTGCCCTCACTTCTGCAAGACGTATCAGTGAGCTACAAGCTATAGTGGCTGAGTCTCTTTATACAAGGTTCCACCATGATAAAGTAGTTCTTAGGACTCGCCCTCACTTTATGCCAAAGGTGGTTTCACCTTTCCATTTAAACCAGTCTGTTTACCTTCCTGTATTCTTCCCTAGTCCTCATGCCTCTAATGCAGAAAGGAATCTTTATACTCTGGGTTGTAAAAGAGCTTTAGGTTTTTACCTTCAGAGAACTAAGCAACATAGAAAGGCTTCTCAGCTTTTTGTTGCCTTTGACTCCAGTCATCTTGGATTACCAGTTTCCAAGCGAACTCTTTCTAACTGGATTGCAGATTGCATATCCTTTGCCTATGAGAGTAAGGGACTTTCTCTCGAAGGTCATGTCACAGCTCACAATGTGAGAGCAATGGCAGCTTCTATGGCTAACCTTCGCACAGTGTCCATTGACAACATTTGCAGAGCAGCCACTTGGGCTTCGGTATTCACCTTTGCAGCCCACTACTGCTTAGACAAGGACTCCCGTTGGGATGCCTCGTTTGGCCAGGCTGTTCTCCAACATCTCTTTCAGACTTAGAACAACTCCTACCCGCCATCCCGGGTTTCAATGCCAGAGATCCATGGGAAGAAGCATGACCCATCTCAACCTGGGTTTCACAGCTTTCTGGGGTCATCTCCGTGGCATCGCTCAGCTGGGGAGTCCCCATATGTGAAAACTACATTCCTGCTTGTTCCTGGAGATAGCGTAGTTACTCACCTGTAACATGTGATCTCCGGGAACAGCAGGAATTGAGTCTTCACAACCAACCCACCTCCCTTAGTTGTTGTATCTCTCTCTCTCTCTCTCTTTGTCTCCTTTGTCTCAGCTATAAACTCAGCTGAAGAGGGAGAGTTGGAAAGGCGGGAAGGCAGCAACACAGACGCAGTGGGATGCTCCCAAAAGCTTTTCTATTGGATGCTAGGGAACATTCCCGCACAGGCTCTGTCGGTACCGACCATATCCATATGTGAAGACTCAATTCCTGCTGTTCCCAGAGATCACCTGTTACAGGTGAATAACTATGCTTTAGACCAACTGGCTGCTTTCCGTTCTCAGCAGGCTCCCAGGGTTTAGGATCATCTACAGCTGCTCAGCTTGATTTATTTATTTATTTAGTAAACATTTGTATACCACTACTTCCTACGATCAGTAGCGGTTTACTTTACAGAATCATTAATGTATCGTACAATACAGTGAATTTTTAAGATACACATTTCGATTGGGCAATGATTTACATAAACAGGAATTAGCAATTAGATTCATTATACATTGGATTGGGGCTAACAAATCGAAATATACATTTGATTGTAGGCGCGTGGGTGGGGCCAAAAATGTACAAATATACAAGATTACATACCCGGTACTCTAAATGCCGTCGTGGCAGGCAGAAACCATCTAGTTGAAGTGAAGGTGTCACAACTTAGGTCAGGTTGTAGTGAGCCTGAAATAAGTGGGTTTTGAGTTTCCTTCTAAATTCACTCAAATTATTTGTCAATCGCAACTCGTGAGGGAGTTGGTTCCAGTGGATTGGTGCTGTATATGAGAATGCTCTATTGCTTGTCTCTGCTTTGACAGTTCTTATGCTGATCGGATCACAGAGAGTGTTGAGATTTATGGTTCTTCTGTTCCTGTTGTGTGGTTGGATAGTGATTAGGTTATCGAGGTAGGATGGTGCAATGTTGTGAATGAGTTTAAAAGTTGTTATGAGAAGTTTGAAAATGATGCGGGCGGCCACCGGGAGCCAATGCAGTTCCATTAGCACTGGGCTTATGTGATCGGTGACGCTTTTTTCCATGATGATTCTTGCGGCAACATTTTGAGCCATTTGCAAGATATTTAGGGTGTTCTTCGGAAGCCCTTGCAGAATGGCGTTGCAGTAGTCTAGGTGGGGAATGATGAGAGCTTGCGCAACAGACCTGAAGTCAGATTTCTCGAGGATATTGCGAAGTGGTTGAAGAACTTTCAATTTGTGAAAAATGGCTCGGTTAATTGTTCGGAGGTGTTTATCCATCCTAAGGTTGCTGTCCAGTAGGACCCCTAGGTATTTTATTGCAGGCTTCGTATGATATATGTTTTTGTTAAGGGTGACACTGGTGGGCGGGATGAAATTGGTTTTCTTGGAGATAAACATGACTTCTGTTTTCTTGTGGTTTATTGACATGTTGTTTTGTTGAAGCCATGTTTGGAGCATGTCTAGGCATTCTTCCAGTGGAGTGAAATCCAGTTGTGTTATGTCAAGGTGCGTATACAGCATCACATCGTCAGCATAGATGTGGTAATTGATGTTGTGCTTCTGAAAGATCTCGCAGACCGGTTTTATATACAAATTGAATAGGAGAGATGATAGGGCGGACCCTTGAGGAATCCCCTGGGTTTGGGGGAAGGCATCGGCTTTATCGTCGTTGAATTGCACCTGTTTCATCCTATTGGATATGTATGATGCAAACCACTTTAAGGGGGTCCCTGTTATACCTATGGATGCAAGGCGGTTTAAGAGGGTGCCGTGGTGTACTGTATCAAATGCAGCTGAAATGTCAATAAATATTAGTATGAACATAACATTTTGTTTTCAAGACCCCTGAGGAGGTTGTCAAGGAGTGCCAGCAGTAGGGTTTCTACTCCGTGATGCTGACGAAACCCATATTGATGCATATCTAAGGCTTTCCTATCGTCGATGTGGTCCTGCAGCTGCTGCTGAACCGCTTTTTCGATTGTTTTATCTAAGAATGATATGCTCGAGATCGGGCGATATGATGCAGGATCACTTTTGTTGAGTGTTTTGTTCTTTAAGATGGGTCTTATAAGTGATCTCTTGAGATGGGTCGGCATTGTACCTTGTTGGAGGGACTGGTTTACAATGTAGGAGATAGGTTGTGCGGTTTCTTTCTTAGTTGCTTTTATCCAAGCCGCTGGGCATGGGTCAAGAGGGGAGGTGGTGGAGTTTAAATTAGTTATGATGTTTATGATCTGTTGTTCTTCTAATTGCTGGAAGGTACTCCATTCTGCTGCAGACTCTGACTGAATGACGGTGTCGGTTTCTCGTGGGGTGCGGACTAAAGAAATGTTTTGCTCGGTGATTGTGGGTACTTGCGGGTGTAGTTTCTTGGCGTAATGGTCTGCAAGCGTCTGGGCCTTTATTTCGTCGGCATAGACAGTGTCCTGGGAGGTATTGGTGAGTGATTTAACAAGCTCAAATAGCTCTCTGGGTCTATTAAGAGCTTTATTGAGTAGGTTAGTGTGGTGAACCTTTTTTGCAAGGTTGACGTCATTCTTGTATTTCATGAGGAGTGTTAGGTATAGTTGCTTGCATTCCTCGGTTTGTGTTTTTCTCCATTTTTTCCCAGTTTGCGTAGTTCCCTTTTCATTCTGCATAGAGTATGAGAGTACCATGGCTCGGTTCTGGTTCTTGTTGCTGTGTTTGCGGCTTTCCAGGTTGGTTTTGCTGCTGCTTCGATCCCTGAGTTCCATATGTCTACCAGCTTATCTAGGTCCTTGAGTGTGTATTCAAAGTGTGAAGATATGGATGCTACCAATGTTTCACTCCAAAATATTTTACCCCAATGTGTGAACAAAATAAAGGAACAAATCTGAAAGTTCACCACAAAAACCCCTAAAGTTAATTTTTCTATTCTTTTGTCGGAGCCAACTGTAGGAGAGGTGGTATGAATTCACCACTCTCACCAAGCAGTAAGCTACATTTTATTCAATATAGGTTCTTCACCAGTTAAAACTACAAGTTAAACACTTATCTTATTTGATTTGAAAACACTCCACCGGAGAAGTAAGTTGCTCCCAAAAAAATGGCCTCTACCGTGGCCGCAGAAGACGGCGTCTTTCATCATTGTTGCCATTTTTGTTTTCATAGCGGTAGCACTTGATACAGAGTTGGACACTCGAAACGTGCACGTCGTGCAAAGGAAGATTTTTTTGGGAGCAACTTACTTCTCCGGTGGAGTGTTTTCAAATCAAATAAGATAAGTGTTTAACTTGTAGTTTTAACTGGTGAAGAACCTATATTGAATAAAATGTAGCTTACTGCTTGGTGAGAGTGGTGAATTCATACCACCTCTCCTACAGTTGGCTCCGACAAAAGAATAGAAAAATTAACTTTAGGGGTTTTTGTGGTGAACCAATGTTTCACTGGCAGTGGCAGTCAGGATGGTGCTGTGGGCATGAGTCCATATGAGGCCACTTCAGAGGTCCTTGCTGACTCCTCAAACTCCTGAGAGCATGGAGTCCACGGTCAGGCTTCCCTGGAGATGATGTCCAGCCTGCGATGGTGGTAGCAGCCATAGCATCTTGGGGAAGGGTATGCCACTGAACAATTACTTACGGCTTCTCTTGTTGGTGGGTGCCTGCCTGTTTTGCTTGGGAGCCCACTGCAAAAATCAAATCAGGACCATTGGAGCTATTGGGAGGTGGCGTGGCCCATTAACTATCTCAGGGCATGGGCTATTTGCCTGGCCCTTTTGCACTTCCAGACTCTAACCAAGGGAAGAGTGATCTGGGTGTATTTGAGATGAGAAGGAAATAAAAGAAGCTCCCTATTTATAATTGGCCTATATCTTGTAATCGTCAGAACAATAATGAACATACCTGCTGGTTGAGTAGGTTTTGACTTGTCTTCAGAAAGTCTGCTGTCTAGCAATGAAGATCATAGAGATTTTTTATATGCGAGAGAGAACGGATCAAAGAAAATAATTGGGATACTCCCGAGTCTTCCACATGGAGGCAGGCAAGGTCCATTTACATGACGACAACGTCAGTATCAACATCAATATTAACAGCTTCAACAGTACCAATGACATCAGCAATAATCAATTTATCTTCTACTACCTCATCTGAAGTCAAATGTTCTTTGCTTTCAAGAGTCTTATCATACATTCCTGGCCCTTTTTACTGAATTTTTTTAAAGTAGAGTTGCTATTGAAAAATATATTAGGACATTGCAGCTTAAAGCATACTTTGCAGAGAAAGAAGCACCTACAGATACTTCGCTTGTTCAACCGAAATCTTCTTGGATACCTCCTAGCCCATTGAATCCTCCTCTACAAACTTTTAAAAATCTAATATTGCAAGATGTTATTGAATTGGAGAAACTTATACCTAAGTTTAAACATAATTTATCTGAGGCTGAAAAATCAACTCTGAAAGATTTACAGCAGAATCATCAATTACCATCAAAAGAGCCAACAAAGGTGGCACTCAAGTCGTAATGCACACAACAGCTTATGAGAAGGAAGTGATGCAACAGCTGTCAAATACTGTAAACTTGAGAGAGATTGGATTTACAATGTGAAAATCACTTCTTTAACATTGATAGCTCATGAGTCCAGTTTTATGACAAAAAGGAATTAACTTTCCTCAATCCCAAATTTCTAAAGGTTCCAGCTTTTTACTTATTTCCTAAAATACATAAAACCTTGATTAACAAAACTTATTTTAAGTAATGACTGTTTATGGAAATTTGTTTGGACATTATCTTGATGAATTGCTCAGGTCTGAAGTCCCTAAGATTAAATCTTATATATGATACTATACGTTTTCTTTCTAATTTACAACCGGTAGAAGAAGTTGGAAATGTTCAATGGCTTGTCGCACTAGATGTTAGTGCATTATATGCATCTATACCCAGGGCCGGATTTACCTTGAGGTGATGCCCTACGCCAACAAAAATTGTGGGCCCCCAGAAAAGATAAAAACGAGCACGCCGGATCAGCTGCGCGCTGTTGGCCCTGACGTCATAATTAAACTGGGAATCCCAAAAGCCAAACTTGGAATGTACAACACTGTAGAAATAAAACTATACATTAATTTGCTCTTGTACTAAACAAAGTGCAGACGTTAATGATGCACATTTACCAGAGCTGACATATTCCAATTAATAAATTCAAAATAAAGAGAGATTTTTCTACCTTTTGTGCATTTTTTTTCAGCTGCAATTGCTCCAGCCACTTTCTTCTGGTTTCTTCGTGTCAGCCCAACTCCAGTCTTAACCCCCCCCAGCCCATTTCCAGTCCCAGCCTCCCCATCGGCTCAAGTAAACTTTAATAAAAAAAACAAATAAAACGCTGGCCGCTGCCGCCGCAGCAGCATGGACTGTCCCGCGGGGCCCCCTCTGCCCGGCTGAGCCCCTCCGTGCCGGCTTTGAGAGGCGCGAAGGGAGAGTGTCTCCCTCGCGTCTCTGTTAAGCCCACAGGGGCTGCCCCTGTGGGCTTAACAGAGACGCGAGGGAGACACTCTCCCTTCGCGCCTCTCAAAGCCGGCACGGAGGGGCTCAGCCGGGCAGAGGGGGCCCCGCGGGACAGTCCATGCTGCCGCGGCAGCAGAGGGGGCCCCGCGGGACAGTCCATGCTGCCGCGGCAGCAGCCAGCGTTTTTTTTTTTTTTAATTTAATTTAAAAAAAGCTAACAATTTGTTCAATTTTTGTGGGCCCTTGCCAGCTGTGGGCCCTACGCCACGGCGTAGTTGGCGTATAGGTAAATCCGGCCCTGTCTATACCATAGGATGAAACACTTTCGGTGTTGCAAAAAATTTGGGATCTCATTTGTGCGCCCACAGAATACCTACTAGCTTTCTATTACAACTCACTGAAATAGCTTTGAAAAGGAATTTTCTTGTGTACTGCAATCATCTGCAAGTCTCTGGTTCAGTGATGGGAGCGACATTTGCTCCCTTGCTAGCGAATTTGTACATGGACGTTTTTGAGATACGGTGGGTTTATTCTTCTCCATACACTAAATACATCAGATGGTGGCGCTATATCGATGATATATTCTTTCTTTGGAGTTCTGTACACATCACTGTCTCAATAAATTTCTTGGTTTCTTGAATGCCTGTAATCCTGCCATACGTTTTGAAATGACAAGTGATGAATTTAGTATTTATTTCCTGGATATCCAAGTGAGTAAAGAAGGAAACAAATTTGATATTACTTTGTATTCTAAGCCTACAGATTGGAATACATTGTTGCAATATGGTAACTACCATCTTGCGCATCTAAGGAATAGTCTACTTGCAATTACTGCGCTGTCGAAAAAATATGTTCAATGATGAGTATCGTTTACAGGCGAATAAGATGTTTGTTTGAAATTAGGTTATCCAGCAAAAAGCCTACAAGAACACTTACAAACACCATGAGTGCCGAAATGAAGTGACTTGCGTCCTTCAATATTAATCCTTTGCTACATGCATCACTGCAGCTATTAAGAATAGATGGTCCTCCTTTAATGCACCTCAAATTTTATCTCTATTAAAGCCTTGCATAACTTATAGCAGAGGACAGAACTTAACTTTTTGTTTCCAGCGGTAGTCTTTTCTGTAGTGAATGAAAATTTCTAAGGTCACTATAAATGTGATTGCTGTAAGTTTTGTAACGTTATAGAAGAAAGAATAGTTTTCTGCAAATGGAAAAACCTTTCAGCTACAAACAGCTACCTCTTCTACATCTACTTTGTTTATTTGATTCGTTGTCCTTGCTGTAAAATATACATCAGGAAAACCACTAGATAGCTGCGTGTCCGTCTTTCTGAGCATAAATACAATTTGTCTCATTCAAGAGAAGAAGCTCCCTTAGTTGATCATTTTCAGCATTTTCACCACACCTTTGAAGAGCTACGTTATATGGTTATTGAATCTATACCTATGTCATTGAGAGGAGGGGATTGTGGAAGGATATTGTTGCAGAGAGAACAGAAATGGATTTTTCTTAATTCTATAGAACCTCATGGTTTGAATAATAAAATTGAATGGAGAATCTATCTCTTGATTGGCTCACGTTTAGTGCTCCCTTGCATCTTTTTGATGGGTTCTTACCCTCTATTTGAATTGGGTAGCGCTAACGTCACATGCCACCGCTAAAACGTTTTCCTGTAGTAGCATTAGAGTTTGCTTCTGATGAAGCCTTATGGAGAAACTAAGATTTTGTTGGCTACTCTGTCTTCGTGGGATGCCGATTGATTCTGGAAGATAAATTATTTGAATATGCTCTACTAGTGCAGTTTCTTCTGGCCTCTAAGTGTTTTTATTTTTATTCTAGGCATTGTTGTCCTCTGGTCACCTGCAGGGTGCAGGGAGTTGAGACAATTTTGTTGCTGCTCTATAGAAACTTAAATTAACTGAAAATGTCTTTTATATAAAATTCTATAACTTTAGTTTTTTAATTACTTGTTGATGATAAATGTTTATATATTGAGTTTTTCTGACTGCTGATATTTCTGCAAGGCAGTTCTCCTTGGATGGGCAACCGCTGAGTAGAGGGACAATAGCTTTAATGCTGAGGTCTTTTCTCCTCTCTTGTATATACAAAATTGTATTTTTGAAATTGTTTTGATGTAAGTAAGTGTATGTGGGTTTAGACTTATACTTTTTGAGAGTATTTCTGGAATTGGCTTCCCCGATGGCTGTTGAATATTTTTTTGAACAAAACGTTTATATAGTGAGAATTAATCGTCTGTAACACTGAATGCAAATAAGTGTAGGTGAGCATAAGTTTAGATGTTGAGTAAGATCCAGAAGTTTTCTGTTTTATTTTGTATTCGGACAATACCACAGCAGTGGCTTATGTCAGTCAAAAAGGAGACATAAAGAGTGCCGGAGTGGCCCTGGAGAGACTCCTGGGTGGAAAGGAACCTCATAGCTCTGTTGACACAACACATTGCTTGGTGAGACAACATGGAGGTGGACTTCCTCAATCGCCACTCCCTTGATCCCAGGGAGTGGGGGCTCCACAGGTGGCGTTTCAGCAAATTCTCCGAGAACAAGCAGGAAGTCAGCCTTCACATATGGGTGATGTCGGCAACGACAGAGCCCTCGCAGAAGCATCCCACCAGCTTTCAAAGAAAGCCTTTGGGAGATGCTACCACACATGCATGGTCCCCTTCCCGCTCAAGGATGCCATCTTGCTCAGTCTCCTTTTTTCCGCGGAGCCCTTCAGACGTCGTCTGGCTTGTCCCTGGAAAAAGTTGATTTTTTGTTCCTTGAGTTTCCACCTTGCCTCCAGTATTGCACCGGTACTCTTCCTACCTACCGACCTCAGTGCCTCGATGTCGGGTTCAGTTCAAACTTTTTGTAGTTTTTGTTCCCTTTTCTGGCACCTTCAAACTTTTTTCTCCCGCTGGCAGCCTGGAGGGTCTTCAAACTCGCAGGGGTGCTTTTTTCCCTTCATGGCTACCAGTGGATTTAAGAAGTGTGATCGTTGTTCGAAAATCATGTCTTTGACCAACACACATGACTGCTGTTTTAGTTGCCTCGGGCCAGACCATGACTCGGCGGCCTGTGGTCTCTGCAAGAGAATGTCAAGCAAGGCCCTCAAGAGCCACCAGCAGCAGCACGACAAGTTCTTCCATGAGTCCCCGGTACCTCCCAAAGCCAAGGCCTCGTCTGAGGCCCTGACACCTCGGCCAGAGCTTTCCGAGCCCGAGCTTCGTTGTGTGTCCTCAGAAAGGGGGTGTCCCTCAAGGGAACACACAAAGAAGAAGCCCTCAAAGGTGGCATCCTTGGATGGATCTGACCGGCTTGGAGGGTCCAAGGCGCTCGTTCGAGGAGTCTGAAAAGGAGCGACCTGCGAAGGTCCCACAGAAGGATCTGGCCACGGACTGGCCTCGGTCCCCAGACACCATCCTTGTTGAGATTCCCCTTCGGGGGAGCCGGCATTGGGCCCGAGCCCCTCTGTGCCCATGCTGAAGGCTGCGGAGCCTTCTGGTTTGGAGTCCAGAATGGTGGCCCTGGAGCATAGTTTGTCGACCTTCATAGACCAGCAGCGGGCGCTGTTGTCAGGTTCCACCAGTTCATCCACCCCAACCACTGGGCCATCGACTTCCAAGACGCCCCCCAGAGGCTGAGTCAATCCTCGAGGTCCTTCGGCCTCGAGTCAATCCTCGGCCGAGGTCACCAGATGCTGGCCGTGGAGCATCAAGGCCCTCGAGGCCTGCGGAGCAGTCGGACTATGCCGAGTGTGAAACAGAGGACGAGGAGTCCACTGATACCCGTCGCCACTGCAGCATCCCTTCCGATTTCCCCCGTGTCGGAACCGCGGCGGTGGTTCCTGCTGTAGAACATGGGTTTCCTGGACTTTGTCAAGGACATGTCCAAGGCCCTCGCATTCCCGACCGAGTCGGAGGAGGACACTCGGGCGGATGAGTTAGAGATCCTCCAGTAGGAGACCCCTCTGCGGAAATCGCTAACGGTACCCATCCCTCCCATCCTGGAACGGCTCATGCTCCACAGGTGGGAGTCGCTAGCCTCTCTGCTAGTGGTGAGCAAGACGGCTCGACTTGATGTATCGAGTCTGCAGGAGCCCGGGCTTCCAGAAGTCACAACTGCCGCATAACTCCGTGGCGCTGGAGTCAGCCATGCATTGGCTGAAAAGCTAGAAGATGCACTCCTCGGAGGCCCGCACCTTGGACACCCTTGGCAGAAAGTGCTACCAGGGCTCAATGCTCCTCTGCCGCATCCAGGCCTACCAGCTGTACATGGGGCATGTACCTGAGAGAGCTGGCGAAGGAACTTGCTGGGTTCTCAGCTGGCCTCTCCGAGGAACCTTTGCAGCGCTTCAAGAGCCTGGCAAAGGCCATCTGTGAGTGCTCCAAATTTGTCTCGAGCGGCCTATGACTGGTTCGAATCGGTGGCTCGACTAGCCACAGCGGGCATTGGTGCACACCGCCAAGCTTGGCTTCAGTTGTCCGATCTTGAGCAGTGGGTTCAAGACAAACTGGTCGATATCCCATGCCAAGGGGTGAACCTCTCTGGCAAACCCATGACCGACAAGGCTGCCGAGCCAGAGACCAAGTTCATGACGAGTACCAGGCTCTCTAAAAAGGCTGCTGCCCCTCCCCGACGGAAGAACTCTGGTAAAAAGCTCTTTTACCTAAGGGAGCTGCTTACCAAAACTACTCACCCTATCAGGCCTCCCCCAGCTCCCCAACAGGATCAGCAGGCCAAAGGACATGGGCATGGCTCGCGTAAGCAGAAAGCTCCAAAACCTCAGGGACTGGATCTGGCCCAGCCAGGGTGGGGAGCTTTTGACTCCTTGAGCATAGCCTTTCTACCCCAAGGAGATCAGCAGCCCACAGGGGATGTCTGGCCCTCTATGCCCAGAGGTGGGTGACCATCACCACCGATTCCTGGGCACTAAGGGTAGGCAGGGAGGGTTACCTCTTCCACCTGACTCAGACACCTCCCCCTTATTTCCCGGAAGAGCCCCTCGGGTCTCCCTTCCACCGAGACCACCTTCTGAAGGAGTTGGTAGGTCTCCTCGAGGACAAGGCGGTGGAACCGGTGCCCCACCATCTCTAGGGCAAGGAGTTCTACTCCAGATACTTCCTTGTGCCAAAGAGGACAGGGGGCCTAAGGCCCATCCTCGACCTGCGCAACCTCAACAAATTCCTGGTGAGGGAGAAGTTCAAGATGCTCTCCCTTGGAACATTGCTGCCATACCTCCAGCAGGGAGACTAGCTATGCTCCTTAGACCTCAAGGATGCTTATACTCACATACTTATCCAGCCCAACCACAGGCAATACCTGCAGTTCGTAGTTGGGGGCAGGCACTTTCAATACAGGGTTTTCCCTTCGACTTAGCCTCTGCCCCAAGAGTCTTCACAAAATGCCTAGCAGTCGTGGTCACCTTCCTCCTGCTCCAGGGGATCTTCGTCTTTCCCTACCTGGATGACGGGCTCATAAGGGGAGGCACAGCAGGCCACTTCTGCTATAGCCATAGGAGCACGACGCATAGTCTGGCTCCAAGCTTCAGACTTGGACAGATGGGTTCAGGAAAGGCTGGGAAATACTTCTTGTACTGGTGAAAATCTCTTCAACAAGGAGGCTTTATTTCAAGCTAATCAGTTAACCACTGATACTGTTGCTTTCAGAGGATTGTCAAAACTTTCCTCTATCCCAGCTAATAAAAAATCTCCTAAAAAGCTTTATTCCCCTAAGGGAAAAAAGTTTTATCCATCTTCTACCCATTATACAGATGTCTCCAAGGATGGACAACATCACACCAGGCTAAGAGAATCAAAACCTCAACAGGCTCAGCAAACCCAGCAATCGCAGGGTTTCTGATATTTTATTCATTTTTTCTGTGTGAGGTTTAGAACTTTTGAGCCTACTTCTTTTCAACAGAAGCATCTAAAATTCATCTCATCCATGCTGAGATATCAGTCATACATTGACTCAATCCTCGACTTTGGGCATGAATCTCTTGTTACAAGAGAAATCTATCTTTCTAGCTCTAAGACTATTAAGGACTCTCATACCCCAGAGATAACAGGTTTCTCCTTTTAGAACAAAAGGAGGACTAACAACTAACAGGGTGAGCTATACCCTTCACCTTGTCAGTTTCCTGTACGAAGATATCTCATGCTTTAACTGCAAGGGGACCCTATCTCCTCAAAGACTTACAAATTGTAAGTCTTCTCAACTCTGTATTACTTTCTATCCCTCTTAGCCCAGACATTCAGTCTCTAAGAGTACTACTAATCAACTGGAGAGCTTATTCTCTAAGCCATAGGATTTTCTTCAATACCTACTCCAGAAAGTAGTTTCCATACAGAGTTTTCTCTCCCTTTGCAGTTCATCTTCTTCTCAGATATTTTTTGTTAAGGCAGCTTTTCGGACAGAAATTGGGTATCACTACTCCAAATTGTCTGTCGGTCCTATCCAATCTATAGGACCTAACTTTTTATGCTGCCTTAACAGATAATTCCAAAAGAGCTCCAGAACTCCTTTGGACTATTTATTGTTGCAGGCATCAGGCCTGTCTACTATTCTTAGCCACCTTCAATTCTCTTTGGCTCCATCAGAATAGATTAGGTTGCACACTGGAAATTCAACAGCCAGATCTAAGCAACCGACAACATGCTCTCTGCAATTCTACAACAAAGCTCTGCAACTGTGGGCCTTTGCCAGAGAGCTTCAGAGCTACTCCTAATAGGTAGGGGCCAGAGAGTTGAGTTAAGGGCTTCAGTTGGTAGACTCTGCCAGTCATGCTCCTACATGACTGGTTTTTTCTTACTCTTACCATATTCCTTAAAATTTCCTTTTAAGAAAAGGTAACCAGGGTTTAGACCACGTGAAAGAGTAGAAAATTGCACAATTCCCTGGTTTGTTCCACATCTCACTGGAACTTCCACAACAGGGATGCATTTTTTTTCACTGCAGTTGGTCCTTATTCACTACTTTCCTTCTAATTTCCTATACTTCATGGTAGCTTATGTTGAACAAGAGAACGCATGATACTCATATTGCCCTCATAAAGAGGCAAACATGGTATCCCCTTATATTGCGTCTGTTTCTCCAGCTACTATTTGAAATTATAGAAGGATCCAGACTTGCTGTCTTAAGACTAAGGATCTCCTCTGCACTCATTCACGTACATCTCCAGTCCTGATTATTTCAGGGGCTGGATCTTTTCAAGAAGTCTAGTCCTATCCCTGTAAGTGAAGAATATAATACCAGTTTCCACTAAACTTTCTCTATAGTTCTTCCATATTTAACCAGACAGAGATTCTCCATCAATATTCTCAAGTAGGTCTTAATCCTTCTTGTTATTGCGTCAATCTCTATACAACATCTGACTTTGAAAGATTTGTTTACTGTCCATATTAATGCTGCCCCAGCATACCATAAAACTCAATGGACAACCAATTTCTATGGTAAATTAGGAAATACCTTTTTACCGTTACCTTTCAGGTTACGTCACATCTGAAGCTCTACATGTAAGGTCATCATCATAAGTGACATCACTTATGAAAGACTTTTACTGATCTTCAAGAAATTGGTGGCTCAATGCCTAGTACAAATGTCTTTGTCTTTCATTGGAATAAAGGGGGTCTTAAAGACCTATCCCCTTTTTTCTGCAAAGGGTATTTCTGCCTTTTCGTCCAAACCAGTCAGATTATCTCCACTCTTTCCTAGGACCTTATTCTGCTCCAAGGACAAGAAGTTCAATTTTTTGGACTTTACAGAAGCTTTAGCTATTTCTCAAAAGTCCAACCTCTTTGAACATAAGAACATAAGATATGCCATACTGGGTAAGACCAAGGTCCATCAAGCCCAGTATTCTGTTTCCAACAGTGGCCAATCTAGGTCATATGTACCTAGCAGTTTCCCCAAGAGACACAAGTTCCACAATGCTTGTACTGGGTCAAGCATTGATATCTTCGGTCACTTCTTAATAATGGTTTATGGACCTTTCCTCCAGGAACTTGTCCAAATCTTTTTTAAACCCAGCTACACTAACAGCCTTTACTACATCCTCCGGTAACAAATTCCAGAGTTTGATTACACGTTGAGTGAAAAAATATTTTCTTTTATTAGTCTTAAATAGTTTACCCTGTAGCTTCATTGCATGTCCCCTAGTCTTTCTATATTCTGATAAGGTAAACAATCGATCTACGTTTACCCGTTCCACTCCGTTCATTAATTTATAGACTTCTATCATATCTCCCCTCAGCCGTCTCTTTTCCAGGTTAAAGAGCCCTAACCTTTTAGCCTTTCCTCATAGGAGTATCCTTCCATCCCCTTTACCATTTTGGTGGCTCTTCTCTGAACCTTTTCTAAAATCGCTATATCCTTTTTAAGATACGGCGACCAGAATTGCACACAATATTCAAGGTGCGGTCTCACCATGGAACGATATAGAGGCATTATAATATCTTTTGTTTTATTTTCAATTCCTTTCCTTATCATACCTAGCATTCTATTTGCTCTCTTGGCTGCCGCTGCACACTGGGCCGAGGGTTTTAACATGGTATCCACAATGACGCCTAAATCTTTTTCCTGGGTGGTGGTTCCTAATGTGGAACCTTGCATCGTGTAACCATAGTTTGGGTTGTTCTTCCCTAGGTGCATAACCTTGCACTTGTCCATATTAACTTCTGGGGTTAGTTCTGGCCATGAGGGCTTCTCATCTCTTCCTGTATTGCAAAATTTATTTTTTTCCCTCTACTTCACATTGAGGGAATTTCTTTGAGGATAATATACTGGCTCTCAACCACAGACCCATATTACCCTCAAGTATTTTTTGCAATATTTTTGAGTGAGATCCACATTAGAAAATTGGGACTCAATATTTTTTTCTAATATTTATAATTTACACAAGGACTCCCCTCTGGATACCTTGTTTAGTCCACCTGTTCCACAGCACCTCTTTTTTCTTTTCTAGTTCAACTCCTACCCTCCATCCCTTGGATGCCTGAGGTTTTGAGGGATAAGCATGGCCCATCTTTAGATTTGCAACATGCTGGGACTTTCTCCAGGCATCTTAGCTTGGGAGTCCCCATATGTGAAGACTCATTCCTGCTTGTTCCTGGAGATAACACAGTTACTTACCTGTAACAGGTGATCTCTGGGAACAGCAGGAATAAGTCTTCACAACCCACCCACCTCCCCTAGGAGTTGTGCTCTCTCTCTCTCTCTCTCTCTCTTTTTTCTCTCTAATTTGTCTACTTCCCTCCTTCGGTCTCAGCTAGAAATCCAACTGATGAGAGGGAAGTAAATGGGCGGGAAGGCAGTGCGCATGCGCGTGGGATGCTCCTAAAAGCTTTCTTTCTGGACGCTAGGGAGCGTTCCCGCGCAGGCTCCGTCGGTACCGACGTACCCATATGTGAAGACTTATTCCTGCTGTTCCCAGAGATCACCTGTTACAGGTAAGTAACTGTGCTGTATCTGCTCATCAGAACTTACAATCTAGTCAAGTCAGACAACACAGTAGCTGTAGACACAGGATACATCTAGGAGGAATGGTAAGGAAACACAAAAGAGACCAGGTGAGTCAAGATCCAAAAGCAGCACCGAAGAGGTGAGTTTTCAGCCTGGATTTGAAAAGGGCCAGAGAAGGCGCCTGAGGTATAAACTTAGTTTGTTCCAGGCATAAGGAGCAGCAAGATGAAAGGAGTGAAGTCTGGAGTTAGCAGTAGAAGAGAAGGACACAGCTAGAAGTGATTTGCCGGAAGAGCGGAGTTCCCGAGGAGGGGTGTAGGGGGAGATGAGAGAGGAAAGGTAGTTGCAGAGTGAATGCACTTATAAGTCAGCAGGAGAAGTTTGAACTGGATGCAGAAATGGATAGGGAGACAATGAAGGGACTTGAGAAGAGGGGTAAAATGAGCATGACGAGGCTAGCGGAAGATTAGCCACACAGCGGAGTATTGAACAGATTGAAGGGTAAAGAGATTGAGAGGGAGACCAGCAAGATTAGCTTGCAATAGTCAAGATGGGAGGTGACTAAAGAGTGGATAAGTATCCTTAGTAGTGTGTTCAGAAAGGAATGGGTGGACTTTGTCCATTGGAGGTTTGCAACAGCCTAGTGTTTTGGTTAGTCACCCAGCCAGAGCAGGGGAATGCTGGTGGAGCTGCAGAGTGGTTATGATGCCAGTCTCTCCAGATGGGCAGCACAGTGCTTGACGTAGGTCGCGCAGGGCATTTGGTCAGTGGAACAGGCTCAGTGATCGATCAACCATCTCGAGATACCCCTATGAGGAGAGGCTTAAAAGGTTGGGGCTTTTCAACTTGGAAAAGAGAAGGCTGAGAGGGGGAATATAATAGAGGCTTATAAATTAATGAATGGAGTGGAACGGGTAATCGTAGATCGGTTGTTTGTCATCAAGAAGTAGAAAGACTGGAGAACACAAGCTATAATGCAATCCATTTAAGACTTTTATTTATTTATTTAAAGTATTTTCTGTATCATTCTCTTTAAAATCAGCTTGGTTTACAGTCAACAGCAAATTTGTACAGTGCAGGCAGCGCCTGTACTGAACTTACAAAGAACAGGTTTTGCAACTTGAGCTAACTGGGGTAACTATGTGCAGGCTACGCAGTAACTTGATTACTCGTTTAAGTAACTGTAATATAGGCTAAGCAGTCAGGTCAACAGAAGTGAAGTGGCGACCGGGCTGCCTGGCTACTATTTACAAGATTAGTAAAAGAAAATATTTTTTTACTCCATGCGTAATCAAACTCTGGAATTGGTTACTGGAGGATGTAGTAAAAGCTGTTAGTGTAGCTGGGTTTAAAAAGGGTTTGGACAAGTTCCTGGAGGTAAGTTCCATAAGCCATTGTTAAAGAGGATCTGGGAAAATGCAATGCTTGTCCCGGGACAAGCATTGTGGAACCTGTGTGCCTCTTTGGGAGTCTGCCAGGTGCTTGCGGCCTAGATTGGCCACTGTTAAAAACAGCATACTGGGCTTGTTGAACCTTGGTCTGACCCAGTAAAGCTTTTCTTATGTTCTTATGATTTGTTCAGCTCGACTGATTTTGGAGCCGCAGGCATTGTCCTGTAGGGAACTCTACCTAGTCTTGGCTAAGGACCGGGTAGTTTTGTGTACGGTGCTGTCCTTTCTGCCTAAAGTAGTCTTGCCTTTTCATCTCAACCAGTCTGTTGTGCTGCCAGCTTTCCCTGGAGAGTAGGATCTGTTTCTACATATGTTGGATGTGCATAGGCTTCTGCGGTGCTACTTGAAGACCACAGATCAATTTCGGAAAACAGATTGTCCGTTTTGGATGCTTCTGCAGAGGGGAGGCACCCTCAAAAAAGTCTATTGCCAGATGATTGAAGAAGATGATTGGTTCGGCCTATCTCTTACGGCACAAGTAAGTGCTGTAGGTCTCTGAGCATGTTCAGCCAGGGTGCAGACTGCTTCATGGGCAGTGTGCGCTCTTGTTCCCCCAGCAGATATCTGTAGAGTGGCTATGTGGGCATTCTTGCACACCTCTGTGCATCATTATAAGCGTGGTTTGGAACTTGGGTTTTGCAGGCTGGGCTTATCGGTCCTGCCAGAGTCAGACTACTGCTCTAGTACATCCCAGGAGTCTGGACTGGACTGTAGGTATGCTATGCAAAGTAAAACTAGACTTGCGTGCTAATTTTCTTTCCATTAGGGCCTACAGTATAGTCTAGAACATGCCCATTTACAGTACGGTGGCAAGCTCTGTTCAGATGGTCAGCATTGTACCCTCCAGTTCTGTCTGGTCCCAAGTGATAGGATGGGTTTCTTTTCTGTTGGGCTACCAACTGTAGCCTTGGTCCTCTCAGGCTGCACTGAGTCACCACTGAGGTTGAAGTAGGCATATTGTATATAGTTCAGTCTTTGGGCATTGTTTGTTTTTAGGTTCTGCTTTGACATTGGAATACTGGCTTGGCAGGAAGAGTGCTCGCTCTTTATACTGTGACATCACCAAAAGCTAGATTACTTATTCTTCATCTTCTGGGGCACAACCCAGGAATCTGGACTGGACTGTAGGCTCTAATGGAAAGGAAATTAGCAGGTAAGTCTAATTTCACCTTAAGCAGCCAGAAAATTGGAAGAATTTGAAAGAATCAGCAGCCTCACACAATCTCAATGTCTCGTCCCTCCTCTGCTATCCCCTCCTGCTCTCCCCAAAGACTGAAGACACCTCGGAGGTATGTGGCTATTAGCTTGTTATCACTAGAAGCCCCAAAAGGAATTTTACCTAGAAACCCCAAAGTGCGTCAATTGACGCATTATCATGACTGCATTTAGCATGAAATGCAGATGTGAATTAATGTGAAGTTACTTATTTGTTAAATACGTGCAGTATGTGATGTCATTATATGATGTCATTGTGTTTTTTGTTTGTAATGTTGGAGTAAAACTGTAAACAGTGATTGAGATGCACCACCTAGTGGGAACATGAATTTATACCTAGAAGGCCCAAAGTACGTCAATTGACGTATCCAAGACAATTGAGTGCATCTATTGACGTACTTTGGGGCTTCTAGGTATAAATTCATTTTCCCACTAGGTGGTGCATCTGTCATTAATTTCACAGGTACACTAAAAAATTTTTTTTTTAAACTGCCTCTAATGTTTCGATTGATTTTTACGTTTTTTGGTGCGCTGAATCCAAATCTGGTAACCAATTTGCTCCATCACGTACAGATTTTTTGCTACATTGGTTTAGCAGTTTGAGGTGAACGTTTCAGATTGAGTGCGATCGAGATAAAAGTTTCTTGGATGAATTCTTTATACTAATTGTTTAGTAGTTATTCAAATAAGAATAAAGAAAATTGTAACAAGGCAGCACATAAGAATAGTTCCCCAAGAATTTGAGAACAACATCCTTGAAGGAATCCCAGGCTTCTTTTTCCTTCTCAGACATCGTTTCAGCGAATGCTCCATCTGAAATGAGTTTCCTTATATCAGGGCCAACAAACACTCCTTCCTTTAGCTTTGCTTCAGAAAGTCGGGGGAACTTTGAGCAAAGGTACCGAAAGCACTCACCATCTTTTGGAAGGGACTTGATGAATTGCTTAATGAGACCCAACTTAATGTGGAGAGATGGTAATAGAATTTTATCACGAGGTACCAAGCTCTCATGAAGAACATTTTTCTCACCGGGTCTCAAATACTCCCGAATTGGCCAGTCTTTTTTCCCCCAGTGTAGGTCGCGGGCCCGGCTATCCCACAAGCAAAGGAAGCAGGGATATTTGGTGAAACTGGATTGCTGCCCTAATAGCATGGATAGAATTTTAAAGTCTCCACAAATCATCCACTTATGCTCATCATAACGAATCTTCTGAAGAATCAGGGCCAACTTCTCGTATTTTTCTTGGAGAATAACAGAGTGAGCAATAGGAACTGAAGCGAATGTGTTGCCATTATGAAGAACACCTTTTATGCTGTCTTTTGACGAATCAATGAACAGCCGCCATTCAGCAGGATCATACTTGAGTTTAAACTTTTCCATCACTCCGTATATATCGTTGCAAAATACCAAATCTTCCTCTTTGCTGAAATACTTCAAAAATTGTGTCTCGCGGTTGCGGTACCAATAAAAAGTTGTTCCTGGTGACAATAGATTTTTCTGTTTAAGCCGAGATCCTAGCAGTTGGGCAGCATCTTTTGGGAGTCCTAAATCCCGGACTAAATCATTCAATTCAGCTTGAGAGAAAAGTTCAGGTTTCGGATCTGGTTCAGTTTCAAACTCGGAAGTATTGGACTCATCGGGAAAAGCCATCTGATGAGTCTCATCATGATCAGAACCGTCCACACAAATATGATCCAAAGATTTTGGTGGTTCAGGCACAGGTACTTCGTTGCTATGAGGCATAGGCCTAATTGCTGAGGGAAGGTTGGGGTAACTTATTACGTTCTTATTTTTTAAGTTGTATCCCTTCACAATGCAAGAGCAAAAATAGCAGTCACTGCTGTGGTCTCTTTGTTCACGCCACATCATAGGTATTCCGAAACGAAATGCTTGTTTTTTACCTTTCATCCATAAGCGTAGATCTTCCTCACATGTCTTGCACACTTTGTGAGGAGCCCACGGTTTGTCTTGATCGCCTAACTTCAAACCGAAATAGGCGAAATATACTTTTTTAATAAATGCAGAAATGTTCCTCTGCCGCTTTTTCACGGTATATTCCCCACAAATAAAACAAAAACTGTCCGGAGAGTTGACGCAACCTCTGGCTCTGTGAGCCATCACAAATACACAGCACTGCAAACTACAACTTTAGTGAACCACTTCGGAATAAAGCTGGATTACGACTGAGCAAACAAAAGGTAATAATGAACTTGCAAGAAACTGAAATTTGACAGGAACGTTCATGTCGCAACCACCGTGTTTGAGCGAGCGAACGAGGCAAGGCGAACAGGAAAGAACATGCGCCAGCGCGAGTACTGGATTTAGCCCCCCGCCTCCCAATTGTCCTGTTAATGTATAAAATGAATACAAAGTCATGGTACATGACTGACATGGTTCTAGGAGTGGCGCTGGTATACAAATTAGAAGATGCATTTGCATCAATTGACGCACTTTGGGGCTTCTAGTGTTATGCAAGCATGTGAAAGAGAGACAGTGGCTGGGGAGTAGCACTGAGCCTGGCACGATTTGCCATGCCTGAGACTCCCAGGGTGTGACTTAGTTATTGTCCTTTCGGAGGCTTCCATTTTTGTATGTTGGGCCAACAATTGGGGTAGACCGCGGGCGACCGTTGACTCTGCATTAGCGCTTAATGCCATTTTCCAGCATGCGCAGTTGGTCCCCACTGGAGAATATGGGTTTTTTTGGACTTCGTGCGGGACATGTCCAAGGCTTTGGCGTTCCCCACGGAGACTGAGGAGGAGCCTCGAGCCTACGAGCTCGAGATCCTCCAATATGAGGATGCTCCTCAGGAGACCCTCACGGTACCCATTCCTCATATCCTGAAATAACTTATGCTCCACATGTGGGAGACACCAGCATCGACGCCGGTGATCAGCAAATGGATAGACTCAATGTATAAAGTCCGCCGGAGCCCTGGGTTCCAGAAATCGCAGCTGCTGCACAACTCCATGATTTTGGAATCGACCATGTGTCGGCTTAAGAGCCGGAAGACGCACTCCTCGTTGCCCCCCAGCAGGGAGGCCTGCACCTTGGATGCCCTCGGCAGGAAATGTTTCCAGGGCGTGATGCTGAATTGTCAAATCGAGGCGTACCAGTTTTACATGGGCATGTACCTGAGAGACCTGGCGAAGGAACTCGCCAGGTTCTAGGCTGGTCTCTCCGAGGAACTTTTGCAATGCTTCAAGGGCCTGTCTAAAGCTGTCCGTGAATGCCCCAAATTTGTGTCTTGGGCAGCCTCTGAGACAGGTTTGAGTCAGTGGCCCAAGTAGATGTGGCAGGCATCGGTGCGCACCGCCAGGCTTGGCTGAAGTCGTCCGACCTCGAGCAGTGAGTTCAGGACAAGTTGGTCAGTGTCCCATGCCAAGGGGAGAATCTCTTCGGCAAGCCCATGACCAACAAGGCCACAGAGCTGGAGACAGAGTTCATGACAAGGACACTGCTCTCTAAGAAGACCTCTGCTCCTCTTCGTAAGAAGGGCTCGGATAAAAAGCCCTTATCTCCAGGAACAAGCAGGAATGTAGTCTTCACATTATGGGTATCGTCGGTACCGACGGAGCCTGCGCGGGAACGCTCCCCAGCGTCCAATTAGAAAGCTTTCGGGAGCATCCCACAGTGCCTGCGTGCTGCCTTCCCGCCTTTCCCAACTGCCTCTCTCCAGTTCTTCGTTTTCCGCGGAGTTCCTGTCACCGCAGAAAATGTTTTCCTTATTCTTTCTTTTTTGTGATCGCGTCTGCCTTCCTTGACGCAATACTGGTACCACCGGTTCTCTTTTCTTCCTTTCTTTCTTTCGTGTTTAAAAAAAAAATAATTCTATTTTTTCCAAACTTTTCTTCCCAGGTGCACGTGCCATTTTGGGCCTTAGGCCCAAAATTTCCTCCACTATGGAAAAACCCACTTTGGGTTTCAGAAAGTGCACCAAGTGTGGCAGTACCATCTCCGTCACCGACACCCATGAGTGGTGTCTTAAATGTTTAGGTTCTGACCACTCCATCGCCGAGTGTATGGCTTGCGCCATGATGTCCAAGAGGGGTCGACAAAACCGAGCTGCTAAGCTCAGCACCCTTTTTCCCTCCGATGCAGCTTCTGTGGCATCAACGTCTTCCAGGGCTTCGTCTTCCTCCCATGGATCTCAGGTAACTAAACATAAGTCTAGCTGGTCCTCAAAGGGTAGATCTCCTTTCAGGCATCGAGATGCCTCTGGCGTTGACTTGAGCATTCTGTACTGGCAAAATTGCCCCGGCGGGAGGCTTCGGTTTCCAAAGCATTATCGGGGCTCCAGGATGTTCTCGAGGCCTCGACCTCGGCAGAACTACTGGTGCCATGCTGTGGGGTACCGGTTGCTTCCGGTACCGATACCCAGGCATCAGCAGCTTCGATAGACCAGAGGTTCCTGGCTATTGAACGTAGTCTGGTGGCTCCCCTTGCAGCATAGACACCCTTGGAACCGTGTCAGACAGTTCAACCATTACCGGTACCAAAGCCGGTATCGGTACCGATAGCATTGACATCGGTGTCGGCTTTGCCAGCACCCAGTCATGCGATGCCTTCCGGTGCTGATACACCGGTACCGATTCCCCCCGGTACCGACTTTGGTCGGTACAGGTATCGGGCTCTTCAAGGGCATCTGGACAGACGGTACTTTGAATCCTCGGAGGACTTCGAAGATTCTCACAGCTCTGCCGGTACCAGTATACTTCTTCCGGAGTAGCCTTCCTTTCCTAAACGTAGGATGTCTCCTCCAGAAGATATCTTCTTTCAGGATTTTATCAGGGAGGTGGCTTGAGGTCTGTCCATTACTGTGGCTCCTGAAACAGAGCCCAGGGCTAAGGAGCTGGAGATTTTACAGTATCCCAAAGTTCCTAAGGATGCAGCTATTCTACCTATCCATGAGATTTTGCATGATCTCATGTTGAGAATGTGGGAGACACCTCTTACCACCTCTCCTCACTCTCGCAGACTGGATACCACGTATCGAGTTCCTCCTTGTCCTGGTTTCTAGAAAACTCAGCTTCCTCACCACTCTGTTGTAGTGGAATCAGCTATGAGAAGGATCAGGAGTGCAAAGAAGAATGCCTCTAATCCTCCATGATGTGAGTGTAGATCTTTGGATGCCTTTGGACATCATACTTTCCAGGCTTCCATGCTTTCTGCCAGGTTCAGTCCCTATATTTTATATATGGGAATGTTCCTTAAAGAAGTCACAGGAGACTTGGAGATTTTAAGCCCCCTCCTTCCTGATGACAAGAGGCAGGATTTTCTCACACTAGTTAAACATGCCCAGGATGTTTCTAAGTTTGTCAATCATGCAACTTTTGACTGTTTTGAGTGCATAAGCAGAACCTCTGCCATTGCCATAGGTGCACGTAGAATTGCCTGGCTCCAGACATCCGATTTGGAGCTCTGGGTGCAGGACAAACTGGGAAATATCCCTTGTACAGGTGAGAACCTATTCGGCAAAAATTGGCAAGAAAAAGCCAATGAGTTGGATGCTGACAACTCCACTTTGGATAGGTTATCCAAAGCCACAGCTGATCCTGCAAGAAAGAAATCTTTCAAGAAACCTTTCTTCTCAAAAAAGAAGAGGTTTTATCCCTCTTATTCCCAGCAGGGATGTTCTGCAGATCAGCCTGCCCGGAAAGGTCAGCAACCACCTAAACAAAGGAAAGCAAAGACTGCTGAGCCTCAACCGTCTCAGCAGTCTCAGCCTCCAGAAGGCCTTTGACTTTCAACTAGAGAACTTAGCCTTCCTGGCCCTCAATGGTCCCCAGAGCCTTCCACCATTCCAGGAAGGTTGTGTCACTTTGCCCCCAGATGGGGGCAGATAACAGCAGAACATTGGACACTCTCCATTATAAAAGAGGGGTACAAGCTTCATTTTATCTGCGTTCCCCCTCCCACAATGGTAAGACAGTTCAATTCTCAGACCTCTCTCATCAACCTGTTAGATCAAGAGGTCACTATGCTATTTGCCCAAGGGGCAATAGAAGAAGTACCCATTCATCAACAGGGTACAGGGTTTTACTCCCCCTATTCCCTCTATCTGGCACCATATCGGCGTTTCACCACCTTAAAGGGTTTCCTCGGGATTGCTGCTACTGTACCACCATAGCACTAAAACTTCTCAATGATGAACTGTTGCCAAACGCAGTGCTGCCGGTTTTCCTGAAGCAAAAAAACACCGCAATCCCCTGAGGAAACCCTTTAAGGTGGTGAAACGTCGATATGGTGCCAGATAGAGGCATCGGGCGCAATCTGGATAAGCACAAAGTCAATTAAGATAAGCGTTTTTTGAATTTGCAGACGAGATAATACCAGTTTGAACTAGTAGCTTTAAATCACACTGGAGGTCGTTGATGCAATACTGGTACTTTACAAGAAGTCATGTTTTGAAATTAGTACCATAAGTCTGAGACTTCCATTAGCTACATATGTGTTGGTGGAATGTCTGTGTTAAAAGAAGTGATAACCATTAGGTAGTTATATAGCCTATTTGTAGAATAGAGGACTTTTTTCAAAAAATAACATGTCAGTTTAATCCTCTATACATTGGACCAACATTTTTTAGTGATAAAACGCCTCCATATGAGAGCAGCCCAGTGGACCTTATCCACTCAATGGACCCAGACATCAGGGTGCCTGTCAGACAAAATAGCAAACACAAATCATCTTATTTTGTCTCTCCAATGGTGGCAGTCCACTCAGAACCTGTTGCTGGGGTCCCCATTTCAACAGCCTTTACCCCAGGCAACTCTCACAACAGATGCTTCACCAATAGGTTGGGGAGCTAATCTGCAACACCTCTCCACCCAAGGCACTTGGACTCCACAGGAGACTCATCTACATATCAATCTCTTAGAGCTCAGAGCAATCTTCCTTGCTCTTCGAGTGTTCCACACCCTGCTCAGCTACAAGACAGTCCTCATTCAGACGGACAATCAAGTAACCATGTTCTATGTGAACAAGCAGGGAGGAACAGGCTCTCTGTCGCTTTGCTAGGAAACTTTGCGACTATGGGCCCTCGCCAGAGAGCATCAGATTCATCTCCTGGTAGTGTATCTTCCAGGCATACAGAACTCTTGGGCAGACAGACTCAGTTGAGTTTTGCTTCCACACGAATGGTCTCTACATGCAGACCAGGTGGCCAAGATTTTTCAAATTTGGGGAACCCCGGACATAGACCTCTTTGCAAGTCCGTTGAATGCCAAACTTCCCCGGTTCTGTTCCAGAATTCCGTCTCAGGGTTTTCAGGCCAGGGATGCCTTCCTCCTTCACTGGGGTCAAGACTTCCTTTATGCCTTTCCACCCATTCCCCTAATTCCCAAAACCCTGTTCAAGCTTCAGAGAGACAGAGGGCATATGATTCTCATAGCTCCACATTGGCCATGGCAAGTGTGGTACCCTCTGCTTCTACATCTCTTTCAAGCCCCCTCCCTGGAGTTAGGATCTGCTCCAGATCTCCTGTCACAGGAGGACGGAATGTTGTGGCATCCCAATACCCATGTCTCTGCATCTCAGAGCTTGGTTGCTGAAGAGCTAGATCTTCATGATCTTAACCTCCCTCAGCAGGTAAAGGATGTCCTTTATGCTTCCAGGAAGCCTTCCACAAGATGCTCTTATGCTTTTAAGTGGAAGAGGTTTACCATATGGTGTTCGCAGAAGGGTCTTAACCTCTTTGTGATACCTCTGGAATCATTACTGGAGTATCTCCTTCATTTATCCAATGCAGGACTTAAGACTAACTCAGTAAGAGTCCATTTGAGTGCTATTGCAGCTTCTTTCAAGCCTCTAAATGGACAAACTATTTCCTTCCATCCTCTTATAGCAAGATTTATGAGAGGCCTTCTTCTAACTAAGCCTCCCATTAGGCCACCACCGGTGGCATGGGACTTAAACCTGGTTCTTGGTCAGCTCATGAATCCACCTTTCGAACCCTTAGCTACTACCTCATTGAAATTCCTTTCTTGGAAAGTTATCTTTCTCATTGCAATCAGATCAGCACGTCGCATCAGTGAGTTGAAGGCATTAGTGGCTGATCCGCCTTATACAAGGTTCCATCATGACAAGGTAGTCCTTAGGACTCATCCACACTTTATGCCAAAGGTGGTCTCGCCTTTTCATCTTAACCAAGCGGTCTACCTGCCTGTGTTCTTTCCATGACCTCATGCATCAAATGCAGAAAGGAATCTTCATACTTTGTATTGTAAAAGAGCTTTAGCCTTTTATTTGCAAAGAAGACAGCAACATAGAAAGTCCTCTCAACTCTTTGTTGCTTTTGCTCCTTCCAGTCTCCAAGAGAACACTGTCCAGCTGGATTGCACAGTGTATTTCCTTTGCCTATCAGAGTAAGAATCTTCCTCTGGAAGGCCATGTCACAGCTCACAATGTGAGAGCCATGGCAGCTTCAATGGCTCATCTACACTCTGTGTCTATCGACGACATCTGTCGAGCAGCCACTTGGGCCTCGGTTCATACCTTCACAGCCCATTACTGCTTGGACAAGGACTCCCGCCAGGATGCCTTGTTTGGTCAGTCTGTTCTCCAACACCTGTTCCATACCTAATCAACTCCTACCCACCATCCCTGGTTGGATGCCAGCGATCCATGCGGGGAAGTGGAGCCCTTTCACAGGGAGACACAACTTCTGGGGTCTCTCCCTGGCATCTAAAGCTAGGGAGTCCCCATATGTGAAGACTACATTCTCCAGGACCAAGCAGGAAGTCAGTCCTCACATATGGGTGACGTCGGCGTCGACGTAGCCCCTGTGCGGAGCATTTCCCCAGCTTTCAAAGAAAGCCTTTGGGAATGCAGCGCACATGCGCGGTCCCCTTCCCGCCCAAGGGTGCCATCTTGCTCAGTCGTCTTTTCGTGTTTCGTTCTCACCCGAGGAAAAAGTTGATTTTCTCCTGCGGGGATCCATTTTCTTCGGTTCGATGCCAGTTTCCCTTTCCCGCCTGGGCCCGATACATCGGTATCGAGCCCGGACTTCTTTTTTCGTTTTTTGTCCTTAGTGACTAGCGTACGCGACATTTTTTCTGTTTACACTGGCAGCCCTGTCTTTTGACCTCGCAGGGGCCCTTCTTTCCCTGATGGCTGCCAGCGGGTTTAAGAAGTGTGATCAGTGTAAGAAACTTATGTCTCTCACCGACACACATGACTGCTGCCTCCGGTGCCTCAGACCCGATCATGACCCGATGATCTGTGGGCCATGTGGGAAGATGTCCTCGAAGGCATTGAGGAGTTGGGAGCACCAAAAGGAAAGAATCTTCTCTGACTCCGCGTCGGGATGGGCCCAGACTTCGTCAGAGGCCTCGACGTCTCGCGACTCCGGCCCCGAGCAGTGCCGAGGCTCCTCTGGAAGGGGGGTCTCCCTCACGGGAGCATCGCAAGAAGAAAAAACCCGCGAGGGCGTCGTCGGTGGACGCACTTGTCTCCTCGAGGGTCAGGTCGCATAGCCCCGATCACTGTCCCGGGTCTTCGGAGTCAGAGAGGCCTGCAAAGCATACTCGTGTAGAGTCGGAGGCCCTGAGTCACGTGAGTACTGTAGTCCTCCTGGACTCTCCTCCGGGGTAGCCGACGTCGGGCCCGACTTCTGTCACTAAGCGTATGTTGTCCATTTGGGTGGCAGATTGTATCGCCTGGGCGTACAGGGCAGCCGGCCTCTCCCTGGAGGGTCGAGTCACGGCCCACCGGGTCAGGGTGAAGGCTGCATCAGTAGCTCACTTCCGTTCTGTTCTGTTGGCAGACATCTGCCGGACCGCTACTTGGTCTTCAAGCCAGGCTTTTGCGGACCACTACTGCCTCGAGAGGGAGTCCCGTAGGTACAGTGCTTTCAGGCAAACGGTACTCCGTAATCTCTTTGAGGTTTAGTCAACTCTTACCCTCCGGCCCTGGTGTTGGGCTGCCGTTCAGGTGTGGTCTCAGAGAAGATTCTCTCACTGTTGCTGAGGCTCTAGAGGGAGCTCTATTTTTCAGCCTGGGTTCCTGGTAGCCCAGAGCTAGGGAGTCGCCCATATGTGAGGACTGACTTCCTGCTTGGTCCTGTAGAAAGAGTAGTTACTCACCTGTGACAGGTGTTCTCCAGGAACAGCAGGAATCAGTCCTCACGACCCTCCCTCCTCCCCTTGGAGTTGCAGTTGTATATAGTTCATTTTCTTTTTGTGCTGTCTTTTAGCTATGTCATTAGACTGAGCAAGATGGCACCTTTGGGCAGGAAGGAGACCGAGCATGCGTGCCTTGTCATGAAGCTGAAGCTACTGAGAGTGCAGACTTAGAAAAAAACCCTGTCTTTAACAGAGCTGTTGATGTGCAGAGGATGCAATTACCTTGCAGCCCAGCTAGAGGGAGCAGGAGTAAAACTACTGAGGCTGAGTTAACATACCCAGCCACTGATTATGTAAGAGCTAATCGGCTGCACCTGACGACAAGCCCAGGAAACTCAAAGGTAGAATGCCTTTATAAGAGAAGGGCAGTCCAGAGGAAAGCAGGCCAGCAGGAGGAATTGGTCCAGAGGAAAGCCGGCCAGCAGGAGGAACTGGTCCAGAGGAAAGCCGGCCAGCAGGAGGAACCGGTCCAGAGGAAAGCAGGCCAGCAGGAGGAACCGGTCCAGAGGGAAGCAGTCTGGAGGAAAGCAGTCCAGAGAGGTACAGTCCAGAGAGAGACTGCCAGGAGAAGCACTTCAGACTGAAGGAGTAACACCTCCTGCCCAAGCAGCATAGCTGCATCAAGCACAATGCCCAGAATATTAAGTGCTGGAAAAGGAGTAGGCCAGCAGGAGGAACCAGTCCAGAGGAAAGCAGGCCAGCAGAAGGAACCAGTTCAGAGGGAACCGGTCCAGAGGGAAGCAGTCTGGAGGGAAGCTGTCCAGAGAGGGACAGTCCAGAGAGAGACTGCCAGGAGAAGCATTTCAGACGGAAGGAGTGACACCTCCAGCCCAAGCAATGTAGCTGGATCAAGCAGAACGCTCAGAATAGTAAGTGCTGGAAAAGGAGCAGAGAAAGTCAGAAAGAAAGACAGCTCGAGGAGAGTCAGTCTGGAGAGAAACTCGGTAGCAGAGGACCACAGAGGCAAAGAGCTTGGGAGGAGAAAGCCATGCTTTGAGAGAGGCCTACGCTCACTGTAGGAATCTGAATCAGGATTAAGAGGTACAAGAAGGAAAGTTTCTGATAGCAGAGCTACCTTTACCCAGAAGCAAGGAAATCCGGATTCCTCACCAGGTTTTCCTGAACTACAGAAAGGTAAAGCACTGCTCAGAAGGTTCCAAGAGAGAGCCTGTTTCCAGAGAGAGGTGCCTCAAGAGAGAAAGCTCCAGTTATACCAGCTACAGGAGGAAGCCCAGGTATGGTGCCACTTCATTTATAAAAGAAAATTTATCTCCTAGAAGCTTTGGTGAAACAGATGCTCAGTGCAGGAGAAAAGGTTCTCCAGGACCAAGCAGGAAGTCAGTCCTCACTTATGGGTGACGTCGGCGCCGACGGAGCCCTCGCGGAGCAATTTTCCCCAGCTTTCAAAGAAAGCCTTTGGGAATTGCAGCGCGCATGCGCGGTCGACTTCCCGCCCGAAGGTGCCATCTTAGCCAGTCTTCTTTTTTCCGCGGAGCCCTACAGACGTCCCCGTCTTGTCCCCGCGAAAAAGTTGATTTTCTTCTTTATTTTATCCTTTTTTCTTTCGGTTCGACGCCGATCGTTTTCCCGCCCGGACTCGCGACGCCGGTCTCGAGTCCTCTTATTTTTTTCGGTTTTTCTGACTTAGTCAGCTTTCGTTTTCGTTTTCCCTGGCAGCCCGGTCCTTTGACCTCGCAGGGGCCCTTTTTCCCCCGATGGCTGCCAGTGGGTTTAAGCGGTGTGGTCGGTGTGACCGAAATATGTCACTAACCGACACACACGACTTTTGCCTCCGCTGCCTGGGCCCGGATCATGAGGAATTGATCTGTGGGCCCTGCAGCAAACTGTCCTCAAAGGCGTTGAGAAGTCGGCGGCATCAGCGTGAGAGAATCTTCGCTGACCCCAGCCGTACCCGGACCTCGTCGGAGGCCTCCGTGTCGAAAGGCTCCAGCTCGGACCGTCGCCGGAGCTCCTCCGACCGGGGTTCTCCCTCCGGGGACCATCGTCGGAAGGAAAAACCCGCGAGGGCGGCGTCGGTGGACGCTCCTGGTTCCGCGAGGGCCAGGTCGCATAGCCCCGACAGCCGCCCCGGGTCCTTGGAGAAGGAACACGTCCCGAAGCGACCTCGCCTGGAGTCGGAGATGCCTGCCCGGGTAAGTCCTGTGGTCCTTCTGGACTCGCCTCCGCGACAGCCGACGTCGGGCCCGACACCGTCGGGGCCCGAGTCGGGGGCTGCTGGGTCACCTGAGTTCGGACTCAGGTTGACGGCCTTGGAGAGCAGACTGTCTGCCTTCATGGACCAGCAGAGGGCACTGCTCGCTGGCTTCGCTGGCGTCGCTGCCCCGACCGCCAGGACGTCGACGTCCAAGTCGACCCCGGAGACCGAGCCGATCCTCGAGTCGATGAGAACTCGAGTCGATCCTCGGTCGAGGTCACCCTCGGCCTCCCGTTCGGGACCGAGGTCGCCGACGCCGACTCCCTCGGCGTCGGGGCGGCTGGCGCCGCACCCTGCCCGGGCCGACCCCACCGAGTCCTCGTCGGAGTCGGTCTGGGAGTCTGAGGAGGAAGAGTCACCTGATTCTTTCCGGACTCGGTGTGTCCCATCGGACTCACCGGAGTCCGAGCCTCGGAAGCAGTCCCCCCCGGAGGATGCCCGGTTCTCGGACTTCGTTAGGGATATGGCCAAGGCTTTGGCCTTCCCTGCGGATCCCAAGGAGGAGCCTCGAGCCGAAGAGCTCGACGCCCTCCAGTATGACTCTCCCGCGAGGGAACACTTTACTGTGCCGGTTCCTCCTATGCTGGAACGACTACTCTTCCGCATGTGGGAGAGTCCGGCCTCCTCGCCGGTCCTGAGCAAGCGGATCGATTCTATCTATCGGGTCCGCAAGAGCCCTGGCTTTCAAAAGGCACAGCTGCCACACCATTCCATGGTAGTGGAATCGGCCATGCATCGTCTTAAGAGCCAGAAGATGCACTCCTCGGTGCCTCCTGGAAGGGAGGCCCGTAACCTGGATGGCCTTGGCAAGAAGTGCTTCCAGGGCTTTATGCTCGCCTGTCGTGTCCAGACTTACCAGCTGTACATGGGCATGTATCTCCGGGATCTGCCTAAAGAGCTAGCCGGATTCTCCGCTGGTCTGTCCGAGGAACCCTTGCGGAGGTTCCTGGCCTTGTCCACTGGCATTCGGGAATGCTCAAAGTTCATGTCCCGAGCAGCCTATGATGGCTTTGAAGCCTCGGCTCGAGTGGCCGCAGCCGGCATCGGTGCCCGCCGACAGGCTTGGCTTCAGTCGTCTGACCTTGAGCCCTGGGTACAGGACAAGTTGGTCGATGTCCCCTGCCGAGGCGAAAACCTCTTTGGCAAGCCCATGGCGGAAAAGGCTGCACAAATTGAGACTGAGACTCTCACCAGGACTAGGCTTTCTAGGAAGACCTCCGCCCCTTCCCAGAAAAAGAAGGGCTCGGGGAAAAAGTCCTTTTACCCGAGGAAGGCGGCTGCCTACAAACAATACCCCCATTATCAGGCCCCTGCAGCTCCCCAACAGGGCCAGCAGGCCAAGGGACGGGGTAACGGGTCCCGTAGGCAGCAAGCCCCCAAGCCTGCACCACCAGCCCCTGCTCAGCAGGGTGGGGGTTTTTGACTCGTTCAGCATAGCCTCTCCCCCCCCGCTGGTTCCTCCCAGCACCGGAGGCCGGCTGGTTCACTTCGCCCACAGGTGGTCCAGCATCACCGCAGATGCCTGGGTGCTTCAGGTCGTGCGAGAGGGCTACCTTCTCCACTTCCATCAGGTCCCTCCCTCCTATTTTCCGGGAGAGCCTCCGCGCCCCCCTCTGCACAGGGAGTTGCTCCTTCAGGAGTTAGCAGGTCTCCTGCAGGATCAGGCGGTGGAACCGGTGCCACACCACCTGAGAGGTCAAGGCTTCTATTCAAGGTATTTTCTGATACCAAAGAGAACAGGGGGCCTCAGACCCATCCTGGACTTGCGCAACCTCAACAAGTTCCTTGTGCGGGAGAAGTTCAAAATGCTTACCCTTGGAATCCTTCTGCCCTACCTCCAGCAGGGAGATTGGCTATGCTCCTTGGATCTAAAGGATGCCTACACGCACATCCTCATCCACCCCAGCCACCGCCAATACCTAAGGTTTGTGGTGGCAGGAAATCATTACCAGTACAGGGTACTGCCCTTTGGCCTGTCCTCCGCTCCGCGAGTCTTCACAAAATGTCTCGCGGTCGTGGCGGCCCATCTCCGGCTTCACGGCCTCTATGTCTTTCCGTACCTCGACGACTGGCTCATCAGAGCAGCGTCTGCTCGGGAGGTCACCAGTGCCACGCGCCGCACTGTGACTCTTCTGCAGCACCTGGGCTTTGTTATAAACTTCGCAAAGTCCACTTTGCTCCCCTCACAGGATCTCGAGTTCATCGGCGCAAGGCTGCACACTCCTCAGGCGCGAGCATACCTCCCGCTCGACAGGGCTCAGCGGCTCATGGACCTAGCCGTCCGCTTTTGCAGCCAGCCCCTGGTCTCCGCCAGGCGCTTCCTGAGACTACTCGGCCATATGGCTTCCACCGTCCATGTGACCCCCAATGCCCGCCTGAATATGCGGTCTGCTCAATGGTGTCTCCGCCAGCAGTGGCGTCAAGCCACAGGCGGCCTAGCAGACCTAGTGCGCGTCTCCGAGCCGCTGATCTCGTCTCTCCGGTGGTGGCTCCGGCAGCCGAACCTCCTATTCGGAATGCCTTTCCAGTCACCTCAGCCGACCCGGGTGCTGACCACCGATGCATCCCTCCTGGGCTGGGGAGCACATTGCCAAGAGGCTCGTACTCAGGGCCTCTGGACCACGTGGGAGTCTGCTCAGCAGATCAACTTCCTGGAGCTCAGGGCGATCCGCCTGGCTCTCAAGGCCTTCTCCCACCTGACTTCCCACCAGTCCGTCCTTGTCCAGACGGACAATCAAGTTGCCATGTTCTACGTGAACAAACAGGGGGGCACGGGCTCCTTCCTCCTCTGCCGGGAGGCACAGAAGCTCTGCTCTTGGGCCGTCAGTCACGGCATTCTCCTCAAGGCAGTTTATCTCCCAGGCCAAGAAAATTGCCTGGCGGACAAACTCAGCAGGGTCCTCCAGCCGCACGAGTGGCGTCTGGATCCCTTGGTAGTTCAGAAGCTCTTCCTCAAGTGGGGCCTCCCCACGGTGGATCTCTTTGCCAGTCCTCACAACCGGCAACTTCCTCGCTTCTGCTCTCGTCAGCCACACCCCCTCCGGGTTGCGGCGGACGCTTTTCTGATCTCATGGTCGGGGAGCCTCCTGTACGCTTTCCCTCCCATCCCGCTAGTCTCTCGAACTCTCTTCAAGGTTCTCCGAGACAAAGCCTTCATGATCCTGGTGGCCCCTCGCTGGCCCAGGCAGCCGTGGTTTCCGCTCCTGCTGCAACTGGCGGTGGAGGATCCATTCCCTCTGGGGGTGCAACCGGATCTCCTCACTCAGGATCAGGGGTCCCTACTGCACCCCAACCTCAGGTCTCTCAACCTCATGGCCTGGCTGCTGAGAGGGTAGTCCTTGCTCCCCTTCTCCTGCCGGCGGAGGTGGAGGAGGTCGTCTTGGCTTCGCGACGGCCTTCTACCCGCAAATGCTACGCCCTTAAATGGCGTCGCTTTGCAGTCTGGTGTACCCAACAGTCTCAGGATCCCTTCTCCTGCCCGGTGTCGGTGATCTTGCAGTACTTGCTACACCTCTCTAATCTGGGACTTAAGTCCAACTCCGTCAAAGTTCACCTCAGTGCTCTTTCAGCACATCATGTGCCGGTGGACGGCAGACCTCTTTCCAGCGACCCTCTTGTAGCGAGGTTTCTCCGAGGTCTTCTACTTAAACCACCTCTGCGCCCGCCAGCGCCTGACTGGGACCTGAATGTGGTTTTGCAGCGGATCACCTGTCCGCCTTTTGAACCTATGGCTACCTGTTCTCTCCGTTTTCTGTCTTGGAAAACACTGTTCTTGATAGCCCTCACTTCCGCTAGACGCGTAAGTGAATTGCAGGCCCTCGTGTCTGATCCCCCTTACACTAGGTTCTACAAGAATAGGGTAGTCCTACGGACTCACCCAAAATTTCTGCCTAAAGTGGTCTCCCCTTTTCACATCAATCAGGAGGTGGTACTTCCAACCTTCTTTCCCAGACCACACTCCAGCCGAGCTGAAACGGTCCTCCATACCCTGGACTGTAGAAGGGCATTGAACTTCTACCTTGACCGTACGCGGGAGCACCGTAAAGCTGCTCAGCTTTTTGTGTCTTTTGACCCCAATAAATTGGGGCTCCCGGTCTCCAAGCGTACTCTGTCCATCTGGGTTGCGGACTGTATCTCTTGGGCTTATGGGGCAGCCGGACTCGCCTTAGAAAGTCGAGTCACGGCTCATTGTGTTCGGGCAAAGGCCACGTCAGTGGCTTACCTCCGCTCTGTTCCGCTGGCAGACATCTGCCGGGCCGCTACTTGGTCTTCGAGCCAGACTTTTGCGGTCCATTACTGTCTCGAGAGGGAGTCCCGCAGGGACAGTGCTTTCGGACAGGCAGTCCTCCGTAATCTCTTTGAGGTCTGAGCAACTCCTACCCTCCATCCCGGATGTGGGCTACCGGTGGGTGATAATTCAGCGAAGATTCTATCCTTCTGTGCTGCTGAGCTAGAGGGAGCTCATTTTTGTGCTTAGGGTCTCCGGTAGCCTTGAGCTTGGGAGTCCCATAAGTGAGGACTGACTTCCTGCTTGGTCCTGGAGAAAGCGTAGTTACTCACCTGTAACAGGTGTTCTCCAGGAGCAGCAGGAATCAGTCCTCACTACCCTCCCTCCTCCCCTTGGAGTTGCAATCGTCTGCTTATGTTCTTTTTGCAAATTTTTATGCTGTCTTTTTTAGCTATGTCATCTGACTGGCTAAGATGGCACCTTCGGGCGGGAAGTCGACCGCGCATGCGCGCTGCAATTCCCAAAGGCTTTCTTTGAAAGCTGGGGAAAATTGCTCCGCGAGGGCTCCGTCGGCGCCGACGTCACCCATAAGTGAGGACTGATTCCTGCTGCTCCTGGAGAACACCTGTTACAGGTGAGTAACTACGCTAAAGAAGTCAGAGCTTTACAAACCAGTATTTAAGGGCAGAAGAACAGGCCATGTTCGTTTGGGTGCCTTAGAAGAGCCCTGTTGGAAACAAGCAAACAGAGACAGAGTCTGGGAAAGTATAGCAGCAAGGGAGACATCCAATTCAGAGGGAGAGGCCAGTGACCCAGAGTCCATGGAAATAGACCTAGAGAACCCTATTCCCATGCCTCCAGATGAATTTATGGATTGTACCTTGTGTATTGCTAGTAGCCTTGAGTCATTAGCAGAACTGTGAATTGAACAGACCTTTTTGCTTTGAGAATGCTCATGTTTTGTGCTAAATGCCAGAGAACTGTTTTGCTTATTTAAGTTGCTCTGAAGTAAGAGAATCTTTCAGTTAATCTCTCCAATCAACTGTGAAACTTGTAACAGTTTTTCTTCTTGCTTATGTTTGGTGAAACCCTGAAAGAAAGGACTTCCTTTATTTCTGTGCCTTATTGAGCCTTTGCGTTAAAGGGGAAATAAAAGCCTTAATACCCTCTATTTGGCTTATACAATTTGTTCATACAAGGAGCTGGACTACAAAGACCAACCTGCACATGGCCTTAAAGAGCCCTTTCCTCCTTGAAACAATAAAAATGCTCAGCCTACCCTTACAGCCACTGGCCACTAGGGAGTGCTGACGACAGCCTGCATTCCCAAAGACTTTCTTTGAAAGCTGGGGAAATGCTCCGCATGGGGGCTCCGTCAACTCCGACGTCACCCATATGTGAGGACTGATTCCTGCTGACTGAATCCCTTTGACCCCCAGCTTTTCCTTCCAAATTATGCTCCATTAACGCAGCTTCCTGCGTACACTTTTTCCAGATGCCTGTCTGCGACTGTTCTTTTAGAGCCGCAGACCAAACAGTGAACAGGATCCTTCTGCTGTGGAGTTACCTTTAAAGGAACCCGTGATGGGGCCTTCCTCGGCTCCGGATATTCCTCCCCGGCAGACGGACTTATCGGTGGGGTTGTCCGCCATTTTCTCGCCAGATTTTGTGGCCCTTATTCAGCAGGCCTTTTTGAGGGTCAGCAGAAAGAGCTCGGGGCGAGGGCAGTAGGGGAGAGCCGCAAAGAAAAGAGACCTGGAACTCCTTTGGACGCGGAGATATCAGGGGTTTGGACGAAAAGGCTCAGGATGAGGAAATAGCCAAAGAAGCAGTCTGTGGACTCTGTGGAGGTTCAGTCAGACGAAGGAGAACCTGACTTGGAGTTGGATGACGAGTTGGAAGAAGGTAAGATCACAGACAGAGAGGATCAGGTGAAGGTCATGCGAGTGTTTAGGCAGGACGAATTGCCCGCTCTCATCTCAGACTCTCAAGGCGCTGAATATGCCTTCGCCAGGTCTGGTAGAGGATGCGATGTTGGAAGATCTATTGCTGCAGGTTTTTTGGAAGACGCAGAGAGCATTCCCGGTACATAGAGCAATTCGTGAGATGATACAAGAGGCGTGGGACACGCCAGAGGTGGCGTGAAGACTCCAGGGTGATGGGTCATCTTTATCCCCTGATGGACCAGGACCAGTTATTTCGGTCTCCAAAGGTGGATGCGGCCGTATCGGTGGTAACTAAGAAGACTACGAATCCAGTGGCAGGTAGTGCGGCACTTAAAGATGCACAGGACAGGAAGCTGGATACCTTGTTGAGGCAGGTATTTGGTGTCAATGCTTTGTCTGTTCAGGCGGCTATTTGTGGATCCTTGGGTAGCTCGAGCTTGCCTTCACTGCTCTCAGCGAGTTCAAGGTGACCCAGGCGAAGACACGACTGGAGAAGCGGCGAGACTGGAGTCTGGAGCAGCTTATTTGGCGGATGTCCATTATGACCTCATTCGGGGGTTGTCAAAGAGCATGGCCTCGGTGGTAGCAGCGCAACATTACCTTTGGCTGCGCAACTGGGCAGCGGATGGTTCCTCAAAAGCCAGAATGAGTAAGCTACCTATCGGGAAGTTGCTCTTTGGTGAGGATTTGGATAAACTGCTAAAGGATCTCGGAGAGTCAAAGGAGGGCAGTCTTCCGGAGGACAAACAGAAACCGGGAAGAGCTGCTTCCACTTTCAAGGGACAACAGAGAGAGTTTCGACGGTACAGGTACCCAAGGGTTCAGTCAGACACAAAGAGGACATTTCCCTGGGAGAAGCCAGGGATTTCGTGGCTTTCGAGGAGCAGGAAGGTGTTTTGGGGCTTCGACCTCTTCTGCAAATCCCCGAAAGTCGCAATGAGATCATGAAGACCCAGGCAGTACTGGTGCCCGTAGGAGGTCGGCTGTGGGATTTTTACCCTGCCTGGGTCAAAATTACATCAGACCGATGGGTGCCATGGAGGTCATTTGAGACGGCTATGTGTTGGGGTTTCAGCGATCGGTGAGGGAATTCTTTGTCCGGTCCCCGTGCAAGTCGGCGAGCAAGTGCAGCGCAGTGCAGGAGGTGGTTGAGAGACTGCTCGACCTCAAGGTGATAGTACCATTTTCCCCAGACCAATGCGGCTTAGGTTGGTACTCTATATACTTCGTGGTACCAAAAAAGGAGGGATCCGTCCGACCAATTTTGGATCTGAAAGGGGTAAATCGTTGTCTTCGAGTGATGCACTTTTGTATGGAAATGCTCAGATCGGTAGTGGTGGCGGTAAGAAAAGGGGAGTTTCTTCTCTGGATCTGTCGGAGGCGTACCTGCACATTCCGATTCGGCAGGAGCACCAGAAATTTCTCAGGTTTGCGGTACCCATGGGACATTTCCAATTCTAGGCTTTGCCATTCGGGTTGGCCACAGACCCGAGGACGTTTACCAAGGTGATGGTTGTTATAGCGGCAGCGCTGAGAAAGGAGGGAGTTCTCGTGCATCCGTATCGCGACGATTGGTTGATCCGAGTGAAATCCAGGGACGAAAGTGAGTCCGCTACGGCAAGCATGGTAGCCTTTCTGCAGAGTCTAGGTTGGTTGGTCAATATGGCAAAGAGGAAGCTTGTACCATCACAGCAAATAGAATACTTGGGAGCTCGATTCGATACAAAGGCGGGAAGGATCTTTCTGCTGCGACAGCAAGCAGAAGGATTACGAAAACTAGTCTGACAGTTTCTCAACAGACCTGCTCCCACAGCATGGCATTACTTGCAGTTACTCAGGACCATGGCAGCAACGATTGAGCTGGTCCCGTGGGCAAGGGCGCACATGAGGCTGTTACAGAGGGCGTTACTCAGATGACGGTCTCATCAGAACGACCCGTTGTCCCAAAAGCTGCATTGTCTATCAGACGTGTCAAGCCCTAAAATGGTGGGGTAACTTCAGACTTCATCGACCAAGGGCATGCCGTTGGAAGCACCGTGTTGGATGCCACTAACAACGGACACCAGCCTCTTCGGCTGGAGAGCGCATTTTCAAGGAAGATTTGCCCAGGGTCAGTGGTCCACGCAAGAGAAGACCTGGTCGATCAACAGGTTGGTGCTCAGAGCGGTGTGGCTGGCATTGAAAGCGTTTCAACCTTCTCTTCGCAACGAAGCCATTTGGGTATTTTCTGACAACGCCACCACAGTGGCTTATATCAGTCGTCGGGGTGGTACCAGCAGTATCCCCATGGAAACAGAGGCAGAGCAGTTGTTCGAGTGGGCTGAAGGGAATCTGCTGGCTTTGTCGGCAGCACATGTAGCGGGGGTGGACAATGTGGAGGCTGACTTCCTGAGTCGAGTGAAAGTGGACCCAGGCGAATGGGTTCTCCATCGGGACATGTTCGAACTGTTAGTGGACCGTTGGGGGACTCCGGTGGATCTCATGGCGACTTTCCAGTCGGCCAAGGTCAATCGGTTCTTCAGCAGAAGAAGAGAGAGGATGTCGGAGGGTCTGGATGCGCTTATTCAGAAATGGCTGGAGGATCATCTCCTCTACGGGTTCCCACCTTGGGTACTAATAGGCAGGGTGGTGCAATGCATCAAACAACACAAAGGAATGGTAATCTTAACAGCGCCGGATTGGCCAAGTAGGCCTTGATATGCAGATCTGATGAGGCTCTTGGTAGGCAAACCTTGGCGCCTTCCTCGGCGAGCAGATCTTCTGTCTCGGGTCCGCTGCGCATGCCTTAGGTGAATTGGTTCTCGCTTATGGCTTGGCTATTGAAAGGGCTAGGCTAAGGGCGAAGGGCTACTCTGCAACTGTCATAGCCACTTTGTTGAAGTCCAGGAAGAGAGCGACCTCGTTGGCTTATGTTCCTATCTGGTGGGTGTTTGAGGGCTGGTGTGTTTACAAACAAGTAGAGCCACTGAGGACGGCGATTCCGCAGGTACTAGCGTTTTTGCAAGATGGCTTGGAAAAGGGATTAGCGGTCGCGTCCCTACGAGTGCAGGTTGCAGCGTTGTCTTGTTATAGAGGTAAAATAGGAGGGGCAACGATAGGGAGTCACCCAGATGTCAAGCGTTTAAGGGCGGTCTCTCTGCTTAAACCACCATGCAGGCCGGTGGTGCCAAGCTGGAGTCTTCCCTTTGTGTTGAAAGCCTTAGGAAGAGAGCCCTTTGAGTCCTTATCTGAAGCTTCATTGAAGGATCTTACTCTTAAGGTAGTGTTCCTGATAGCTATGTGCTCTGCTCGAAGAATCTCCAAATTACAAGCTCTGTCTTGTAGGAAGCCTTTTTTATCTTTCTATGATTCAAAGGTGGTTTTGCGACCAGTTCCGTCATTTTTGCCGAAGGTGGTTTCAGCGTTTCACCTGAATCAGGTGGTCACTTTACCAGTGTCTAGGGAAAAATCTAAGTATTCTAGCACTGGTAAATTGCATCACCTCGACGTCCGGGCGTTAAAGATCTACATCAGTAGGACAGCAAGTTTTCGCCGGTCAGATAGACTATTCGTTCTCTTCAGAGGGACAAAGAAAGGTCAGGCAGCTTCTAAAGCTTCTATAGCCAGATGGCTTAAGGGGGCTATAGCGCTTATATTTTGGAAGGTAGAGCAGTTCCAGAAGGGTTGCGAACTCATTCAACGAGGGCGTAAGCGGCATCTTGGGCAGAGTCCCAGTTGGTACCAGGGTGGAGATTTGTAAGGTAGCCACCTGGTCATCACTGGATTCCTTTGTTAAGCATTACTGTCTGGATATTCAGGCGGAACAGGATACCTGTTTTGGATCAGCGGTGCTTCAGGCCAGTCTAGCAGGTCCCTTCTGGTGAATTTGTTTTCACTGCTCTTTTACTTACCCAGAGGTTTCGGGAGTAGACTGGAGGGACGAGGAGGAAGAGTAAATTAGACTTACCTGCTAATTGTTGTTCCTTGAGGAACTCCAGTCTAGTCCCGTATCCTGCCCTGGAGGTCTGTGACCTAGAGCCTGAAGCAGTTCAGTATAACAGGTAAGGGCATGGGCGTACGGACAGGGAGTGTGTTTCAATAGTCCTCATTACCCTGAGCGCCAAAGAAGAGTTGAGGGGCCTCGGAGCCTTTCGCAGCGGATAGGTCAACGGGGGAAGACCTGTTGTGAAATTGTTCTTTCTATTGTAAGTTCTGAGTTTGTTACATAGTTTTGATTGTTGATACAGTTTGCTACTTGTTGCTCCAGGGAGTATGCTTTGTCAATAGGTTACTGGTGTGAGGAGGCGGATCCTCAGAGGATATACTGGTGTCATCACAAAAGGAGGATGATTCTCAGTCTCCAAGCTGCTGGAGGAGGAGCATAAACCCAGAGGTTTTGGGACTAGACTGGAGTTCCTCAAGGAACAACAATTAGCAGGTAAGTCTAACTTAATCTTATTGACTCTTTGGGATATTCAAAGGTGTGTGCAAGGCACACCGCAACAGCTTACAATATTTTAATGCCCGCTGGCAGCTATCGCAGGGCGCTGCAACTTGTCTGGACTGGTGGCTGAGGCAGGACGCCCAGACCGCGGCTGATCTTCCGTTTTACCACTTCCTGAAGCCTTTACTCTCTTCACCCATCGTCTAATGGTGCTCCTATCTACCGTAGAAATTCCATACACAGCACACAACCGTTTGTGAATGTTTCTCACACTTTATTTCTCCTCCACCAAGAATTCAATTACAGCTTGTTGTTTGTACCGTGTGTCACTCAGACACCATTTGAAGGATCACTACCGCCTCGCTATTTGTCGGACGACTGTAAAATTACACACGTGTCCTTTTAAGTTCCCAGTTACTACCCTTTCAATTTCACACCTCTATCTTCATTCTGGACTGAGAAAAAACATGTGGGGCATTACTTTCTGAGCAACCCTCGTAGGTTTGTAGCAGCTACAGTTCTGTGGAAAACAAAGTACCTGCATACAAGAAATGTATGTAACTAGAAAGATAGTGGATAGGAGGCAAATGAAATCCTTCCGTCTGTCTATGGTCAGTGAGTAACACGAGATGACCATCCCCAGTCTCTTAGCCCAGATTTTGTACCTATTAAATTTGTAATATTGCTTTGTAAGGGAAGCTGTACTCCCTTATAGCCATTTGTAGTACTTAGAATAAAAACATAAACTTTACACGGAGAAAGTCAGTTTGATTGGATCAGTACAAGGTCCATTTTGTATCTTTAAGGTACAACACGGCAGCGCCAATCTAAAAATCCTCAAGATATGCAGTCTCCGATGGGGTGTGGTCTTGGAGGCAGGCATCTGCCTAGACTGCATGCAAGAGGCTAAGTCATTGGAGCAGGGCCTACAGGATGAGAAGAGGCAGGAGAGTCCCTCCTGGTTGGAAGAGACCCTGGAGGCGGGGGGGGGGGGGGGGGCGCCATGTTACTTTCAATGGATCCGGCCCATGCACGATGCCTGGACCATCCACCCCTCAAGCCCAGGGAGCAATAGGGCTCTCGGGGGAGCTCTCACCGGAGTTTGTCTTTTGCTTAAGATGTTTTGCCTACGTTAACACGGCATGGCAAGCGGCTCCTCAGCCGCAGAACATAGGGCTAAGAGGGTGTCAGACACAAAAGAGTATGAGTCGGGAGCAGTGGCGTCTAAGCGGGCTAGAGGCTTAGAGGTGTGGCAGCAATCGCCGTTGTCAGAAGGGCTGGATGGGGAAGACCTTGACACAGAGCTAGATCTGCAGGAGTAGTTGGAAGAAGGAGAGAGGCCAGGACAGGAGGATCAGGCCCGGATTCTTCAGGTTTTCTGCCGAGAGGAGATACTGGCGCTCATCTTTATGCTTATGTATGTTTATGCAATTTCTTGATATACCGCCCAGGCCGAAGGGCATCAAAGTGGTTTACAATCACAAGCAGGTACTGATACAATCTCTCATCCCCAAAGGGCTCACAATCTATGTGTACCTTGGAATCCCTCAAGGCCCTGAATATGCCTGCTAAACTCCCGGCAGATGAAGAGGCGCTGTAGGATCTGCTGTTCCAAGCGGTTTGGAAATCGCAGAAAGTCTTCCTGGTACATGGGAGTAGTAGTACAGATGATCCAGGATGAGTGGGATCTGCTGAGGGCTGGTCTTAAATGGGTGCAATCCATGACGTGTTTATATCCACTACTGGAGGAAGAAAGAGAGCTCCTTTGATTGCCCAAAGTGGATGCAGCGGTGTTGGCGGCAGTAGAAGAGACCTTGACTTGTCTCTGGCAGCTGAGAGCCATGGAACCAGTTCTGCGAGACCAGTATGTGTGCGGTCGATACTCCATGTATTTCGTGGTGCCCAAAAGGGAAGGTTCCTTTCGCTCAATTCTCGACTTCGAGGGCATGAACAGCTGTCTCTGGGTACTGCATTTCCACATGGAAATGCTGCCGTCAGTAATAGTGGCGTTAGGAAGCGGAGAGTTTTTGGCGTCTCTCAATCTCACGAAGGCGTTTCTGCACATTCCCATCCATCCAAAACAACAGCAGTTTCTCCGTTTTGCGGTGTCAAGGGGCCATTTCCAGTTTCGAGCGTTGCCCTTCGGTCTGGCGACCATCTCCCGTATCTTCACCAAGGTCATGGTGGTGGTGGCGGCAGCTCTCTGCAAGGATGGGGTTCTTGTCCACCCATACCTAGACGATTGGCAGGCAAAGTCCAGGGACGATAGCAAAAGAGCAATAGCGCGGGTGGGGGAGTTCCTTTAAGGTTTGGGGGTTCAACCTGGTCAAGAGTCAGTTACGGCCGGCCCAGAAGCTAGAGTATTTGGGAGCGTGCGTTGATACCCGCATGGACAGGGTTTTCCTACTGGATCGCCGGGTGCAGGAGGTGCAACAGTGGATATGGCAGTTCATGAAGATGGCAAGACCATCAGGGTGGCGTTATCTGCAGGTTCTGGGGACCATGGCGGCCACTCTCAAGCTAGTCCCATGGGCAAGGGCGCACATGCAACCACTGCGGAGGGCTCTGCTCCGTCGGTGGTCCAATCAGAGTCAACCCCTGTTTATGTTTATGTTTATTGTCTTGATTGACCGCCCTTCATTGGTAAGCAGAGCGGTTTACAAAATATATCTTCAGTACAGTGGGCACAAGGCCGGAAAAGTGAAAAAAAGTTACAATTCAGTAAAAGTAAAGAAACAAGGACAAGAGAAGAGGGTCAATAAAGGAAAAGGAAAGGCTAGGAGGGAGAGAGGTTGAAGGCAAGGGAGAAGAGGTGGGTTTTCAAAGCGTGCTTGAAAGTGGGGTGATGGGGCTCCAGGCGGAGAGTGGAGGGAAGGGAGTTCCAGAGGGCCGGACCTACAAAGAAGAAAGCAGAGGAGCGGGTGGATTGGAGATGAGCATGTGAGGGGGGGGGGGAGAGTGAGACGGTTGAGGTGAAAGGAGCGAGGAGTGTGCCGAGGGGTGTGGAAGTAGATGAGGTCGGCAAGGTACTGTGGCGTGGTGGTGTGAAGAACTTTATGAACGAGTGTGAGAAGCTTGAATTGAATCCGGAAGGTAACGGGAAGCCAGTGGAGATGGAGGAGGAGGGGTGTGACATGGTCCCTGTGGGAGGCGGAAGAAACGAGACGAGCGGCGGTGTTTTGGATGCGTTGTAGACGAGAGAGGTGGAGCTTTGATAGGCCAGAAAGAATAGAGTTAGCAAAATCGATCCGGGAGATGACGAGGGCTAGAAGCAGGGTGGCAAGAGCGGAAGGTGAGAGGAAGGGGCGAACAGCACGGATCTGCCTAAGATAAAAAAAGGAAGATTTAGACACGTGAGAGATATGGGAGGAGAAGGAGAGATCAGAGTCGAAAATTACCCCAAGGTATCGAAAGGTGGAGACCAGAGAGATAGGGGCAGTGGGGAACGAGGGGGCAAGTGACGGGGGCTGGTGACTGTGGGGGAACCAGATAGCTGTGGTTTTTGAGGGATTAAGATGCAGGCAGTTATGGGTCATCCAGTCAGAGATGGCGGCAAGGCAGGAGTTGAGGGGAGTGATATCAGGACAAGCTGGAGATGTGTGATAGAGAAGAAGGATATCGTCAGCGTAGTAGAAGGCTGAGATACCAGATTGTTGGATAAGAAGTGTGAGAGGAGTCAGGAAGAGATTGAAGAGGAGGGGAGCCAGTACAGAACCCTGAGGGACCCCACAGGGGATGGGAAAGGGGTTAGAGGAGGGATAAGAAGGGGAGGAGGACAGAACAGCACCCGACCGGGAGGGGAGGAAGGAATGGAACCACCGAGAAACAGTGCTACGGAGGCCAGCATCATGCAGCCGGGAGAGAAGAAGGGAGTGATCTACAAGGTCGAAAGCAGCGGAAAGATCGAGGGCCACCGCCACCGAGATTTCACCACGGTCGTGAGCAACATGCAGGGCATTGGTGAAGGCAAGAAGAGTAGTCTCAACACTGTGCCCAGGACGGAAACCAGACTGACGGGGGTGAAGGAAATTGGTGGAGTCAAGGTGATGGGATAGCTGGGCAAAGACAACCTTCTCAAGAAGTTTAGATAGAAAGGGAAGGTTGGAGACTGGACGGTAGTTATTGGGGTCAAGAGGATCAAGTGAGGGGTTCTTAAGAAGGGGGCGAGTTCCAAGTACTCCTCTGCCCGCAGAGCACCAGGAGATCCCTCAGTTGGTGGCTGCATGTGTTGAGCTTGGAAGGAGTCCCCGGTGTCTGTTCCGCTGATGACCAATGCTAGCCTGTCAGGATGGAGAGCCCATTGCGAAGGACGCTTTGTTCAGGGACAGGAGTCCACAGGAGGCCCTGTGGTCGATTAACAGGCTCGAGATGCAAGCGGTGACATTGGCCCTAGAAAGTTCTGAGCCATGGTTGCAGTGGAAGGTGGTCCAAGTCCTCTCGGACAATGCGACCATAGCGGCTTACATCAATCAGCAAGGAGGCAGGGCAGTGAAGCCCTAGAGGAAGAGGCCGAAAGGCTGTTCGGATGGGTAGAGATTCATCTCCAGGCGTTATCAGCGGCGCACGTAGCGGGAGTTTACAATGTGATGGCAGACTACCTCAGCCGAGTGCGCGTGGACCCCGGAGAGTGGCAGCTCAATCAGGAGATGTTCGAGCAGGTGCTCCGCAGATGGGGCACACCGATCATTGACCTAATCGCAATGTTCGAGTTGGCCAACGCCTGCCGGTTTTTCAGCAGAAGAAGAGAGCATGTCAAAGGGCCTAGATGCTCTAATTCAGCAGTGGCTCCAAGAGGGTGTCATCTTTGGTTTTCCCCCATGGGCACTCATAGGTCGGTTAGTGCAATGGATAGAGGCGCACCAGGGATTTGTAATTGAGATGGCACCAGACTGGCTGAGGTGTCTGTGGTATGCCTACCTGATTCGGATACCGGGGGATTGACTCTGGTGGCTTCCGGTTCGGAAGGACCTCTTGATGCAGGGACCGCTTTGCATGCCCCAGGTGGATCAATTCTCACTTACGGCATTGCTCTTGAAAAGGCAAGATTGAAAAAGAAAGGATATTCGGGCTCGGTGATAGTGACCTTGCTACAGGCCCAGAGGAGGTCTACAAACCTGGCGTGCATCTGCATAGGGTGCATCTTTGAATTGTGGTGCAGCGAGAGGCAGGTGCGTCCTTCCACTGCCTCCGTCCTGGACATCTTGGCGTTCTTGCAATCCGGTTTTGATAAGGGTCTAGCCGCCAGTTTCTTGAGGGTGCAACTGGCGGCGATTTTTGGTTATCACGGGAAAGTCCACTGAGTGCTGTTGGGTAGACACCCAGATGTGCTGAGCTTTCTAGGGGCGGTGACCTCCCTCCGTTTGCCGAAGAGGGTGGTGGTACCACCTTGGGATCTTAATTTGGTGTTGACGATGCTGTCTGGGGAACCCTTTGAGCCATTGAGTGGTGCTTCCCTGAAGGATTTGACTCTGAAAATGGTATTTCTGGTGGCAATTTGCTCAGCTCGCAGGATTTCAGAGCTTTGGACCCTGTCATACAAGGAGCCATTCCTTTCCTTGTCTAAGGAGAAAGAAAGTGGTCCTGCGCGCCCGGTACCTTCATTTTTGTCCAAGGTGGTGTCAGCATTTCATGTAAATCAGGCAGTTTCCTTACCGGCTCTGGCAAGCGCGGATGTGGGCGAGAGCGTATATGGGCCCTGTCACTCCACAGCTGTGCCACCTGGATGGTAAAAGAGTCCTGCAAAGGTATGTGAAAAGGGCATCATCCTTTCAGAGATTGGACCATCTGTTGGTTCTGTTTGGCGTGCCGCTCAAAAGTGAGATGGCAGCTAAGGCCTCCATTTCCAGATGGATCAGGGAGGCAATCACGTCAGCATACATCTTGAAGGGTAAAGCACTGCTGGCGGGGTTGCAGGTGCATTCCACAAAGCTCAGGCAGCCTTGTGGGCAGAGTATAGTTTAGTTCTGCCAGTAGAGATCTGTAGGGCAGCATATTTTCTCCAGGAAGTCAGTCCTCACATAAGGGTGATGTCGGTGCCGATGAAGCCCTCGTGCAGAGCAAATCCCCAGCTTTCAAAGAAAGCTTTTGGGAATTGCATCACGCATGCGCAGTCCCCTTCCCGCCGAAGGGTGCCATCTTGCTCAGTCTCTTTTTTTTTCCACGGAGTCCTTCAGACGTGGTCCTTGTGCTGTCGTGAAAAAAGTGTTTAAAAATACTTGAAAAGCTTTTCTTTTCTTTCGGTTCGACACCGGTTCCCCTACCCACCTTCGGCTCAGTATGCCGGTATCAAGTCTGGTTTTCAGGTTTTGTCCTTCGTGATCAGCATCCGTGCTCTTTTTCTTTTTCACTGGCAGCCCGGGTCATTGACCTTGCAGGGGCCCTTTTTCCCCCGATGGATGCCTGCGGGTTCAAAAAGTGTGATCGGTGTACAAAGTTAATGTCCCTCACCGACACACATGACTGCTGCCTCCATTGCCTTGGGCCCGATCATGACCCGAAGGTCTGTGGCCCGTGCAGGAAAATGTCCTCAATGGCCTTGAGAAGCCGCCAGCAGCAGCATGACAGGATTTTTTGTGAGTCTGTATCCTCCCGACCCGGACCTCATCCGAAGCCTCGACATCTCGGGAGCTCTCTGAGCCTGAGCAGCATCGGGTGTCTTCGGAAAGGGGGTCTCCCTCACGGGAACACCGGAGGAAGAAAAAATCCTCGAAGGCGGCATCATTGGATGGTTCCGAACGGGCTGGTTCCTCACAGGATCAGTTGCGGAGCCCCGACCGTCGGCCTGGATCCTCGGAGTTGGAGCGCCCTGCGAAACTTCCTCAAAGGGACCTGGATAAGCTGAGGCAGGTAACCACTGTCCTCGTTGAGGACTCTCCACCGGGAGAACCGGCGTACGACCCGACCCAGGGGCTGCAGAGCCTTCTGAGCTCGGTTTCAAAATAGTGGCCTTGGAGCACAGCATGTCTGCCTTCATGGACCAGCAGCGGGCTCTGATAGCCAGTCTCACCAGTCCTTCCGCCCCGACCACTGGGCCACCGACATCCAAGTCGATCCTGGAGGTCGAGCCGATCCTCGAGACCATGCGGGCTCGAGTCGATCCTTGGCCGAGGTCCCCTTCGACCTCCCGTTCGGGACCGAGGTCGTCGATGCCAGTGCCACCTGTGTCAGGGCAGTCGAGGCCGAAGCCCTCGAGACCGGAGCCACTCGACTCCTCTGAGTCGGGCTGGGAAACGGAGGACGAGGAGTCCCCAGACACCTACAAGACCAAGTATGTCCCCTCCGACTCCCCCCCCCCCCCCCCCCGAGGACACTCGCTTCTTGGACTTCGTTAGGGATATGTCAAAGGCTTTGGCATTCCCTACCGAGTCCAAGGAGGAGCCTCGAGCCGAAGAGCTCGAGTTCCTCCAGTATGACTTTCCCCCTCAGGAAGCCCTTACTGTACCAGTTCCTCCAATCCTGGAACGACTATTCCGGATGTGGGAGATACCAGCGTCGGTGCCGGTGATCAACAGGTGGCTTGATTCGATGTATCGAGTCTGCAAGAGCCCTGGGTTCCAAAAAGCTCAACTGCCACAAAAATCCATGGTTGTGGAATCAGCAATGCGCTGGCTCAAGAGTCAGAAGACACACTCCTCGGTGCCTTCTGGTAGGGAGGCCCGCAACTTGGCCGCCCTCGGCAGGAAGTGCTACCCAGGGTTCTATGCTGGCATGTCGGATCCAGGCTTACCAGCTGTACATGGGCATGTACTTGTGGGTCCTGGCGAAGGAGGTCGCCGGGTTCTCAGCTCGACTCTCCAAGGGACCTTTGCAGCGCTTCAAGACCCTGTCCACCGGAGTCCGTGAGTGCTCGAAGTTCATGACTCGAGCAGCCTACGACAGCTTTGAGGCTTCGGCCCGAGTGGCTGCAACTGGCATTGGTGCATGTCGCCATGCATGGCTACAGTCGTCAGACCTGGAACAATGGGTTCAGGACAAGTTGGTCGATGTCCCATGCCGTGGTGAAAACCTCTTTGGCAAACCCATGACCGAGAAGGCTGTTGAGATCGCGTCCGAGTACCTGACCAGGACAAGGCTCTCGAAGAAGATTTCTGCCCCTTCTAAAAAGAAGGGCTCGGGGAAGAAGCCCTTTTTCCCGAGGAAAGGTGCTGCTTATCGAAGCTATCCCCCATTTCAGGCCTCCCCAACAGGGGCAGCAGGCCAAGGGACAGGGGCACAGCCCGCGTAAGCAGAAAGCCCCAAAACCCCAGGTGCCAGCTCCGGCCCAGCCTGGTAGTGGCTTTTGACATTCAGAACATAGCCCCTCTCACCATTGGACAAAGGCAGTGCACAGGGGGAAGGCTTGCCCTGTATGCCCACAGGTGGCCGGCCATCACTACAGACACTTGGATTCTTCAGATACTCCATCAGGGCTATCTACATCACTTGACCGAAGTGCCCCCCCCCCCCCTTACTTTCCAGGAGAGCCTTTCAGGTCTCTCCTTCACTGGGACCACCTTCTGAAGGAATTGGCAGGTCTCGAGAACCTGTGCCCCACCACCTGCAGGGCAAAGGCTTCTGTTCCAGTTACTTTCTAATACCAAAAAGAACAGGAGGCCAGGCCTAAGGCCCATCCTCGACCTGCGCAACTTAAATACATTCCTGGTGAGGGAGAAGTTCAAAATGCTTTCCCTTGGAATATTGCTGCCTTACCTCCTCCAGGGAGACTGGCTATGCTCCTTAGACCTAAAGGATGCGTATACACACATCCTAATTCATCCAGACCACAGACAATATCTACGCTTTGTGGTAGGGGGAAAACACTACCAGTATAGAGTGCTTCCCTTTGGCCTAGACTCTGCCCCCAGGGTGTTCACAAAGTGCATGGCAGTGGTGGCAGCCTTCCTCAGAATTCAAGGAGTTTTTGTCTTCCCCTACCTAGACAATCGGCTCATCAGAGCCAAGTCAGCCAGGGAGGTAAAACAAGCCACAGATCGCACTATTCAGGTGCTCCAAAACCTGGGATTTGTGATCAATTATCCAAAGTCCACCCTAGTCCCCACTTAACAACTAGAGTTCATTGGGGCCAAACTAGATACCATTCAGGCGAGGGCATACCTGCCAGTGGACAGGGCACAGACTTCTGGCCCTGGCACATCAAATGAGCCACAGGTCTCAGATATCAGCAAGACATTTCCTGTGCCTCCTAGGCCATATGGCCTCCACAGTACATGTGACATTGAATGCCCACCTCCACATGAGAACAGCTCAGTGGTTTCTCAGGGACCACTGGACACAAGCCACAGACAGACTCCGAGACAGAGTCAAGGTGTCCAAAAGACTGGTACAGGCCTTGGCCTGGTGGCTTCAACCAAATCACTTGGAGGCGGGGGTCGCCTTCCAAGCTCTTCAACACACAAGGATCCTAACCACAGATGCATCCTTGCTGGGCTGGGGAACCCATTGCTAGGGACTGTGCACTCAAGGAGTGTGGTCTCCGCACGAGGCCACAAAGCAGATCAATCTCCTGGAACTTCGTGCCATTCGCCTAGCTCTACGAGCTTTTTGCCAAACTTTGGCTCATCAATCTGTCTTAGTACAGACAGACAACTAAGTAGCGATGTTCTGTGTGAACAAACAGGGGGGCACAGGAAACACTGGACCTGTGCTCCTTTGCAGTCCAGCACGACATGCATCTGAAAGCAGTTTATCTGCCAGGCTAGGAAAACTACTTAGCCGACAGGCTCAGCAGGATTCTCCAGCCCCACGAGTGGCATCTGGATATGAATATGGCCCAATGGCTCTTTCACGCCTGGGGACAGCCAGATCTGGACTTGTTTGCGAGCCCACACAACTACTAGTTGTCCCGGTTTTGCTCCAGACAGCCACATCCAAACAGAGTGGCTGCCGATGCCTTTCTCATCTCATGGTCTGTGGGCCTCCTGTATGCGTTTCCTCCAACACCTCTGGTGGCCAAAATCCTTTTCAAAATTCTCCAGGAGAGGGCCTCGGTCATTCTGGTAGCTCCCAGATGGCCGAGACAACCCTGGTTTCCACTACTACTTCAACTAGCGGTGGAGGGCCCCAATCCCTCTGGGATCCTATCTCAACTTCTCCTGTCTCAGGAGGGGGCACTCTTCTGCACCCCCAACTCCAGATCACTCAACCTTATGGCATGGCTGCTGAAAGGGTAGTTATCACACCATTTCTCCTTCCCAAAAATGTGGAAGAAGTTCTGCTGGCCTCAAGGAGGCAGTCGACTAGACAGACCTATGCTTTTAAAGTGGTGTAATGCAAGGAGCTGAAAGAAGATCCTTTCTCTTGCCAAGTTGCTGTGGTCTTGCAATATCTTCTCTATTTCTCGGATTTGGGCCTTAAGTCCAACTCCCATCAGAGTTCACCTCAGTGCCTTGACAGCACACCACTTCCCAGTGGAGGGAAAGCCTCTGTCTGCACATCCTTTGGTGTCCAGGTTCCTAAGAGGCCTACTTCTGAAGCCACAGGTTCACCCTCTGGCAACCGAATGGGATTTGAATGTGGTCTTAGGGCAGCTTACTCGGCCGCCATTTCAGCCGATAGCAACTTGCCTTCTACGCTACCTTTCTTGGAAGGTAGTGTTCTTGGTGGCACTCACGTCGGCTTGGTGAGTGAGTGAGCTTCAGGCCCTGGTGTCCGATAGGCCTTATACAAGGTTCTATAGGAACCGGGTAGTGCTTCGCACTTGCCCCAAGTTCCTTCCTAAAGTGGTCTCTTCATCCCACCTCAATCAGGAGGTAGCACTACCTACCTTCTTTCCCAGGCGCATGCCAGTTGGGCAGAGACAGTTCTGCATACCCTGGACTGTAAGAGGGCACTGGCCTTCTTCATTCAGCATACGCAAGGCCATAGAAGGGCTTCACAGCTCTCCATATCCTATGACCCCAGTAAGCTGCGGATGGCCCTCTCCAAACATATGCTGTCTACCTGGGTGACGGACTGTATCGCCTGGGCATACAGGGCGGCCGACCTTCCATTGCAAGGTCGGTGTTGCGGCCCACTGGGTCAGGGCTAAGGCGGCATCGGTGACTTACTTCCACTCTGTTCCACTGGCAGACATCTGCCGGGCCGCCACCTGGTCTTCGGGCCAGACTTTCGCAACCCATTACTGCCTGGACAGAGTCCCATCGGGACAGTGCTTTTGGCTAGGCTGTATTCTGTAACCTTTTCGAGGTCTAGGCAACTCCTACCCTCCGACCCTTTGGTGTCAGGCTACTGGAGTGCTACACTCTGTTAGATTCCTATTGTGGCTGCTGCTGGCTCTCATAGAGGGAGCCTAGTTTTCAGCTATGGGTTCTCGGTAGCCTATAGCTGGGGAGTCCCATATGTGAGGACTGACTTCCTGCTTGTTCCTGGAGAAAGCATAGTTACTCACCTGTAACAGGTGTTCTCCAGGGACAGCAGGAATCAGTCCTCACGACCCTCCCTTCTCCCCTTGGAGTTGCAGTCCTATTATTAATTTTTATTCTTTTGCTGTCTTTTTAGCTATGCCATTTGACTGAGCAAGTTGGCACCCTTGGGCGGGAAGGGGACCGCACATGCGTGATGCAATTCCCAAAAGCTTTCTTTGAACGCTGGGGAATTGCTCCGCATGAGGGCTCTGTCGGCGCCGACATCACCCTTATGTGAGGACTGATTCCTGCTGTCCCTGGAGAAATTATACTTACCTGCTAATTATTTTTCCTTGAAAAACTCCAGTCCAGTCCTGGAACTCTGAGTACTTTCCGTGATAATCTGTGCACACCCTGGTCCTGAAGCTGGTTCCCTTGGTGGAGGAAGTGGCTAGGGGGAGCTGGGGATGGGGTTGTAATCAGTGTTTGGGGGGGGGGGGCGGACCAGAAGAGCTGTCGGTTGCTCGCTTCCTGCTTGTTGGAGTTGCTCAGGCGCTCAACAGGTAGGCCTCCCCATCCTGGAAGGGGGGGGGGGGTGGCGGTTTATCCTTCCCAGCGGACGGAGGTGGTACTAGTTTATTTAGACGTTGAAGTGTTTGTTGCATGTTTAACTACTTACTTGTTGCTCCTTTGAGTCTGCTTTGTCAATAGGTACTGGGGCTGGTAGGTGGTGCCAGCTGCAAATGTACACTGGTGTCATCAGTCCAAGCTGCTGGAAGAAGTACACTACCCAGAGGTGCGGGACTGGACTGGAGTTCCTCAAGGAACAACAATTAGCAGGTAAGTCTAATTTCTCTGTGCTCTGGATGCACCCTAAGTTCCTCCTTAAGGTGGTTTCTCTGTTCCACCTCAATCACCTGGTGGTGCTTCCCACCTTTATTCCGTAGCTTCTTGCTAACATGATAGAGGCCACTCCTCCACAATCTGGATTGTAAGCGGGCCTTAGCCTACTATCTGGAGTGAACCAAGTCTCATTGCCGCTTCTCACAGCTGTTCATTTCCTACGACCTTAATTGCCTGGGCGTAGCAGTCTCCAAGTATACTCTGTCCACCTGTGTGGCAGACTGCATCACCTTCACCAATGGGCAGGGCAGTCTTTCACTGGAGCGTCACATCTTGACACACAGCGTCTGGGCCATGGCGGCATCTATGGCAAACCTCCTCTTAGTTCCATTGCTGGAGATCTGCTGGGCTGCTACTTGGTCCTCAGTTCACACTTTCACAGAACATTACTGCCTGGAGGAGGAGTCCCGGTGGGGCAGCGTCTTTGGCCAGGAAGTATTCCTTCATCTGTTTGGAGTTTGAGGCAACTCCATCCTTTCTGTGTCTATGCTACCAGAGTGCTGGTTTTCCAGGTCGATGCTGGAGTCACTGCTGAGGTCCTGCGACCAAACTGTACTCTCTGCTGTTCCTCATGGTTTGCTTTTTGGGTCACCCGTGGCTTAGAGGTTTTTTTCATTAGCCTGTAGCTGGGGAATCCCGTATGTGAGGACTGACTTCCTGCTTGTTCCCAGAAAAAGCATAGTTACTCACCCTGTAGCAAGTGTTCCCCGGAAATAGCAGGAATCGGTCCTCACAACCCTCCCTCCACAAGGAGGAGTAGCGCTGCTTTTTTGCCTTCTTGAACTATGTCGTCATACTGAGGCAAGATGGCACCTTTGGGTAGGAAGTTGGTCATGAATGTGTGGTGGATCTCCCATAGGCTTTCTTTGAAAGTTGGAGAGTAGTTATTGTGCAGGCTCAGTCGGTGCAGATGCCATCTATATGTGAGGGCTGATTCCTGCTGTTCTACGCTGAACCTTCCAGTGGGTTTAGAAAGTGACCTAATGGCAGCAGAACATATCCATTAGACACCCATAAATAATGCCTGCAACATTTATAGCCCACTACAGACCACTGCCTTATCTTCTGTGTTTACAAATGACAAAAAGAGGTTTGCAGGGCCGAGAGAAACAGCACGAATGTATAACACTGACAGTGGCACTTGTTTCTATGGCCTTAGGAGCTGCACTGGACACTGGCAGAGCATCTACATCAAGCCCATTAAGAACTGAACTCCTGTAGATTGTCCCAGCATTGTTCACCCACCTATACTACTCTGAAACAAAGGAAGGGTTTGTTCTTATCTTTGGCATCACTGAGGGTTTGCAATCTCGACCCTCAAAGCAGCCCTGATGCAAGGCCTGCTTATCCTCCTTGAATACTGCAGGGATTGTGTGAGACTTTGAGAGAAATCACCCTGCCAATATTTCCCTTCAGATTCAGGGATCATTGGCTGATTCTACAGTGACAGCCCTTAAAAAGCAACTGATGAGTCTTGACAACAGTTTTGATGCTCTGCAGTGCATGAGTTTAAAGTTCAGGCTGCATTGACCATGACGCATTGAAAAGTCTATTCTATCCTGTTGATTCACTTCCTGCCTGTAGTAGAGGCATCGTAATTGAGAGGGTGATTGCTCCCTGAGGCGGTGGAAGTAATCTATGCGTGGGCACTCCTGAAGGAGCTCCACCTCCCCTAGAAGACAGAGAGCCAGCCAGGCAGACTCAAGATGTCATTAGAGTACTGCTTAGTCTTCTTCAGACCGCTCATAGGAATCAGTGTGACTCTGAATGTCTTTCAGAAAAGGGGTCTCTGGATTTGCTTTCGGTTCCTTTGCTCACTCATGAGAAGCCTAAACCCCCTTCTGAGGCGTTATCCCTCCATGATTTTGTGAGGGATATGGCTAAGGCCATATCATTTAGGTTAGAAATGGAGGAGGGAGGAGGCCAGGGCTGAAAGGTTGTTCATCCTCTAATATCCCCCTTAAGGAAGCGGTGACTGTGCCCATTCACCGCATTCTTTAGAGGTTAGCTCAGAATTTTGGAGTTCCCTCACCACTCCCCCACTACCCCCCATGCCTCTAATGAGTAAGAAAGTCAGCTTTATTTATAAAGTCCAAAAGGCTCCTGGATTCAAGAAGCTTCAGCTGCTGTACCACTCTCTATAGATGTTGAATTTGCTCTTAAGAACCACAAACTCCAAGTTGCACTCCTTGGCACTCCCAGAGAGAGCGCCCCAAACATTGGATTCTTTTCAAAGAAAGTTTTTCCAGAACGTCATGTTAATATCCTGCATGGTATCCTACCAGCTCTTCATAGTCATGCACTTATGAAACATCATGCACATTCTTGACAGTATGTATCTCTCTCATGAGTCAAGGGAAGGAGTGCAGAAAATACATTGTCCATGTGACATACATTTTGATACAGCTTAGAGAGACTTGCAGGCCTTAGTGCCCAGGAGCGGAAACACTCTTCAGAACTGGTAAAGTGCAAGAAGCTGCTGCTATAATCAAGCAGCACTCTAATATGCTTAGAACTCTCCCAATGCACCTCCACCCCACCCTTTGCATCATTTCGGAAAATTTCACAGCAAAGCGGGGGAGCAGCAACGAAAATCCTACTACTCTCATAAGCATAGGTACTGTCCTACCTCCTGTTATACACACTCCAAACAACTTGCTTGTGCCCAGATTTGTCAAAAGAAGGATCAGAAGTGCCAGCTTACATCTTAGCCAAAACCTTGGGTGGGGTTTTGACTGGTTCCTAGAGAACATGACTAATATCATTGTATCTTACTCATTTTCTTGGGGGCACCCTTCTACCTTTTCTCTGAAAAGAGGATTAGCTCTGTTTTCTGTATCTAAGTGATACTTGCACCCACATACAAATACATCCCATTCACAGGAAATACCGGTGATTTGTCATGGGGAAACATGACTTCCAGTACTGCCTTTTTGCCTTGCATTCACTCCATGTCTTCACAAAATGCCTCATTATTGTATAATTTCTATGCAGAAATGTGTTTCCATATATGGACAATTGGCTGTTCAAGAGCACCTCCCAGAAGTTCACTAATTCATATACATCACCATCCAGGTGCTAGAGCTACTAGGGTTTATCATCAATTATCCCAAATCCATGTTGAGCCCATCACAACAATTGAAATTCATTGGAGATCTGCTAGACACAATTCTGGCAAAAGCCTTTCTTCTATATGACAGATTCAGTCGTTGGTGGTGATAGTGGAAGATGTATGAAAGTCAACAGACATCACCACTAGCCATGTTGAGACTGTTGGCCAAATAACCTTATGGTTTAGTTCATTCCCTTGGCACATCTTCATAGGAGACAATCTCGATGGATCTTTGAGCAGTCGATAGACATTTGCCACAGATTAGCTCAATGGCATAATATTTGTCACTCTTCACCTCTGGGACTCTGTCCTGGTAGATGGATCATTCTAATCTGGGCAAAGGTCTTCCTTTCCAAATTCCACCCTACCAGAAATTCCTCACAACAGATGTATCGAAACGGAGTTGGGGAGCTCATATAGATGGCTTCCACAGTTGGGGAGCATGTTTTGCCCACAAGTCTTCACCAGATCAATTCATTGCAATGGAGAGCCATATCAAATGCTCTAAAGAATTTCAAAGATCGGTTAGCAAAGTAAAGCTCATTCAGACAGAGCCATGTTCATGTCAACAAGCAGGAAGGAATGGGCTTTTATCTCCTGTGTTGGGAGACAGACACAGGCTGTGGAACTTTTGCCATCTCCAAGGGGATGGAACTCAGGGCCACGCACTTGCCTCGCAAGGAAATGCCCTGACAGACAGACCTGAGCCATGTTCTTCAACTTAACGAATCTTGGATCAGGAGGTGGTACACTCTTCATTTTTTGGGACTGGGACACCCTCTCAATAGATCACTTTGTTAATCTTCAGAACACACAGGTGCTTTAGTTTTGCTTCAGTGTGGGGATGCATGGAAAACTAGCCTCTGATGCCTTCCTCCTCTGTTGGGGGCTAGGGAAGGATTTTTATATGCATCTTCTATTCCTCTGATTGTTAAAGCTCTTCAGAAACTTAGATGGAGGCATGGCGATTCTCATCAGCCGCCATGAATCCCCCCTCCCTCCTTGAACTTTCCATCCAGGATCTAGTTTGCTTGGGCAATTCACCAACTCTTACTATGCAAGCTTGAGGAACAATGCTGCATCTCAAATTAGTCCTTAGCGCCCTCACAGCTTGGATATTGAGAGGTTAACTCTTTCCTCCTCCAACCTACTGGTTGATGTTACTGATGTCTTGACTTCTGGAAGAGATTCTGCATGGAGGCCCTATGCTTGTATGTGGAAGAGGTTTGTTGTCTGGTGTGAGGGGATGGCCTTAAATCCCTTCTCTTTTCCCATACAAAAACCACTTGAATACCTTCTACATTTGTCTGAGTTGGGTTTGAAAACCAACTTTGTAAAAGTTTACCTTAATGGAATTGGTCCTTAACACACAACCATGTTCAATGTAAACCCATCTCATTACAGCCTTTAATTCTTTCTCTGGGAACAAGCAGGAAGTCAGTCCTCACATATAGGGTGACGTCGGCGCCGACGGAGCCCTCGCGGAGCAATTTTCCCCAGCTTTCAAAGAAAGCCTTTGGGAATTGCAGCGCGCATGCGCAGTCCCCTTCCCGCCCAAAGGTGCCATCTTGGCCAGTCTTCTTTTTTCCGCGGAGCCCTACAGACGCTGTCTACAAGTCACCGCTGAAAAGTTGATTTTCTTTCTTTATTTTAGTATTTTCTTCGGTTCGACGCCGGTCCTTTTTCCATCCGGCCTCGCGACGCCGGTTGCGAGTCCTCCCCTTCTTTTTGTTTTTTTTCTGTCCTTCGTGACAAATTCGCGCTTTTTCACTTTTCCCTGGCGGCATGAACGTTTGACCTCGCAGGGGCCCTTTTTCCCCCGATGGCCGCCAGTGGTTTTAAAAAGTGTGTTCAGTGTAAGAAACTAATGTCTCTTATTGACACACATGATTGCTGCCTCCGTTGCCTGGGCCCAGATCATGAAGAAATGATCTGTGGGGCCTGTAGCAAGATGTCCGCGAAATCTTTGCGGAGTCGGCAGCATCAGCGGGAGAGAATCTTCTCTGACCCCAGCCGTACCCGGACCTCGTCAGAAGCTTCGGTGTCCAGGGAATCTGGCTCTGAACACCGTCGGAGCTCCTCTGAGAGGGGGTCTCCCACCCGAGAACATCATCGTAGGAAGAAACCCGCGAGGACGGCGTCGGTGGACGCTCCTGGCTCCTCGAGGGCCAGGTCGCATAGCCCTGATAGCCGTCCCGAGTCTTTGGAGCTGGAGCGGCCGTCCAAACAGCCTCGTCTGGAGATGGACTCGTCTGCTCACGTAAGTCCTGTTGTCCTCGTGGACTCGCCTCCGAGGGGTCCGACGTTGGGCCCGACGCTGTCGGGGCCCGAGTCGGGGGCTGCTGGGTCTCCTGAGTTCGGACTCAGGTTGACGGCCTTGGAGAGCAGCCTGGCTGCCTTCATGGACCAGCAGTGGGCATTGATCGCTGGCCTCGCTGGCGCTTCTGCCCTGACCGCCGGGACGTCGACGTCTAAGTCGACCCCGGAGACCGAGCCGATCCTTGAGTCCATGCGGGCTCGAGTCGATCCTCGGTCGAAGTCCCCTTCGGCCTCCCGTTCAGGGCCGAGGTCGTCGACGCCGACTCCCTCGGCGTCGGGGCGGACGGCGTCTGTGCCCGCCCGGCCGGAGCCGCTCGACGACTCCTCCGAGGAGTCCGCCTGGGAATCCGAGGTGGAAGAGTCACCTGATTCTTTTCGGACTCGGTGTATCCCTTCGGACTCCCCCGAGTCCGAACCTCGGAGACAGTCCCCTCCGGAGGATGCCCGGTTCTCGGACTTCGTGAGGGATATGGCCAAGGCCTTGGCCTTCCCTGCGGATCCCGAGGAGGAGCCTCGAGCCGAAGAGCTCGATGCCCTCCAGTATGACTCTCCTGCAAAGGAGCATTTTACTGTACCGGTTCCTCCGATGCTGGAACGACTTCTCTTCCGCATGTGGGAGAGCCCGGCGTCGTCGCCGGTATTAAGCAAGCGGGTCGATGCCATATATCGAGTCCGCAAGAGCCCTGGCTTCCAAAAAGCACAGCTGCCGCACCATTCCATGGTGGTGGAATCAGCCATGCATAGGCTCAAGAGCCAGAAGATGCACTCCTCGGTGCCTCCCGGCAGGGAAGCCCGCAGCCTGGATGGCCTCGGTAAGAAGTGTTTCCAGGGCTCTATGCTTGCTTGTCGGGTCCAGACTTACCAGCTCTACATGGGCATGTATCTCAGGGACCTGGCTAAAGAAATAGCCGGATTCTCTGCTGGTCTCTCCGAGGAACCTTTGCGGAGGTTCCAGGCCTTGTCCACTGGTATTCGAGAGTGCTCAAAGTTTATCTCTCGAGCAGCCTATGATGGCTTTTAGGCATCGGCTCGAGTAGCCGCAGCCGGCATAGGTGCCTGCCGACAGGCTTGGCTTCAGTCATCCGACCTCGAGCCCTGGGTGCAGGACAAGTTGGTCGATGTCCCCTGCAGAGGTGACAACCTCTTTGGCAAACCTATGGATGAGAAGGCTGCACAACTCGAGACAGAGACTCTCACCAGGACTCGGCTCTCCAGAAAAACCTCTGCCCCTTCCCAGAAGAAGAAGGGCTCGGGGAAAAAGCCCTTTTACCCGAGGAAGGCGGCTGCCTATAAACACTACCCTCATTATCAGGCCTCCGCAGCTCCCCAACAGGGTCAGCAGGCCAAGGGTCGGGTTACGGGTCCCGTAGGCAGCAAGCCCCCAAGCCTGCGCCACCGGCCCCTGCTCCGCAGGGTGGGGTTTTTTGACTCTTTCAGCATAGCCTCTCCCCCTCCGCTGGTTTCTCTCAGCACGGGAGGCCGGCTAGTCCACTTTGCCCACAGGTGGTCCAACATCACGTCCGATACCTGGGTGCTCCATATAGTCCGAGAGGGCTATCTTCTACACTTCCACCAGGTACCTCCCCCCTACTTTCCAGGGGAGCCTCTGCGACCCCCTCTTCACCGGGACTTACTCCTTCAAGAGTTGGCAAGTCTTCTTCAGGAACAGGCGGTGGAACTGGTGCCCCACCCCCTGAGAGGTCAAGGCTTTTATTCCAGGTACTTCCTGATACCAAAGCGTACCGGAGGCCTCAGACCCATCCTGGACTTCGGAACCTCAACAAGTTCCTGGAAAGGGAATAGTTCAAGATGCTTACCCTTGGAATCCTGCTGCCCTACCTCCGGCAGGGAGATTGGCTATGCTCCTTGGATCTAAAGGATGCCTACACTCACATCCTCATCCACCCAAGCCACTGACAATACCTAAGGTTTGTGGTGGCAGGCAATCATTACCAGTACAGAGTACTGCCCTTTGGCCTATCCTCCGCACCACGAGTCTTCACAAAATGTCTCGCAGTGGTAGCGGCTTATCTCCGGCTTCAAGGCCTCTTTGTCTTCCCTTACCTGGACGACTGGCTCATCAGAGCACCGTCCTCCACGGAGGCCACTCACGCCACGCAACGTACTGTGACTGTGCTCCAGTACTTGGGCTTTGTCATAAACTTCGAAAAGTCCACTTTGCCCCCCTCTCAGGATCTCGAGTTCATCGGCGCCAGATTAAACATGCTTCAGGCGCGAGCCTTTCTGCCGCTCGACAGGGCACAACGGCTCATGGCTCTCGCCAGCCGCTTTCGCAGCCATTCCCGGGTCTCGGCCAGGCACTTTCTGAGACTGCTCGGCCATATGGCTTCCACGGTCCATGTGACCCCCAATGCCCGCCTGAATATGCGGCCTGCTCAATGGTGCCTTCGCTCACAATGGCGTCAGGCCTCGGGGAGACTAGCGGACTCAGTACGAATCTCCAGCCCGCTGGTCTCTTCTCTACGGTGGTGGCTTCATCTGCCCAACCTGGTGCTCGGAATGCCTTTTCAGTCTCCTCCGCCTGTTCAGGTACTGACGACCAATGCTTCTCTCCTGGGTTGGGGAGCACATTGCCAAGGGACATGTACTCAGGGTCTCTGGACCCCGTGGGAATCTGCCCAGCAAATCAACTTCCTGGAGCTCAGAGCGATCCGCCTGGCTCTACGGGCCTTCTCCCACCTTACCACTCACCAGTCCGTCCTCGTCCAGACGGACAATCAAGTGGCCATGTTCTACGTGAACAAACAGGGGGGCACGGGCTCCTTCCTTCTCTGTCGGGAAGCACAAAAGCTCTGCGCTTGGGCCGTCAGCCGAGGAATCCTCCTCAAAGCTGTCTATCTCCCAGGTCAAGAAAATTACCTGGCAGACAAACTGAGCAGAATCCTCCAACCACACGAGTGGAGATTGGACCCGTTGGTGGTTCAAAGGATTTTTCTCCGGTGGGGCCTCCCCACGCTGGATCTCTTTGCCAGTCCTCTGAACAGGCAACTTCCTCGGTTCTGCTCTCGGGAGCCGCATCCCCTCCGAGTAGCGGCGGATGCGTTTCTGCTCTCATGGTCCACGGGCCTTCTGTATGCCTTTCCTCCCATGCCGCTGGTGTCTCGAACACTTTTCAAGGTTCTCCAAGACAAGGCTTCGGTGATCCTGATAGCTCCCCGGTGGCCCAGGCAACCGTGGTTCCCGCTACTGATGCAACTAGCGGTAGATACTCCGTTGCCTCTGGGGTTTCAACCCGATCTCCTGACCCAGGATCAGGGGTCTCTCCTACACCCCAACCTCCGATCTCTTCATCTGATGGCCTGGCTGCTGAAAGGGTAGTCCTTGCTCCCCTCCTGCTGCCTCCAGAGGTGGAAGAGGTCGTGCTAGCTTCCAGGCGACCCTCTACCCGGAAATCCTACGCCCTTAAATGGCGTCGCTTCTCCACCTGGTGTACTCAACAGTCTCAAGATCCCTTCTCCTGCTCGGTGTCGGTGGTCTTGCAGTACTTGCTTTCCCTCTCCAATCTTGGGCTAAAGTCCAACTCAGTCAAAGTTCACCTCAGTGCTATTTCTGCACATCATGTGCCGGTGGAAGGCAGGCCTCTTTCCGGCCACCCTCTCGTGGCACGGTTCTCCCGAGGTCTCCTTCTCCTTAAACCACCTTTGCGCCCCCCAGCCCCTGACTGGGACCTGAACGTGGTTTTACAGCGGATCACCTGTCCGCCTTTTGAACCCATGGCTACCTGTCCTCTCCGTTTTCTTTCTTGGAAAACCTTATTCCTGGTAGCCCTCACTTCCGCTAGACGCGTTAGTGAACTGCAGGCCCTAGTGTCTGATCCCCCTTACACTAGGTTCTACAAGAATAGGGTAGTCCTGCGGACTCACCCTAAGTTTCTTCCAAAAGTGGTCTCCCCTTTTCACATCAATCAGGAGGTGGTGCTTCCGACCTTCTTTCCCAGGCCACACTCCAGCCGAGCTGAAAGGGTCTTGCATACCCTGGACTGTCGGAGGGCGTTAACCTTCTACCTTGATCGTACGCGGGAGCACCGTAAGACTGTTCAGCTCTTCCTGTCTTACGACCCTAATAAATTGGGGCGCCCTGTCTCCAAGCGTACTCTGTCCATCTGGGTAGCTGACTGTATCGCTTGTACTTATGGGGCGGCAGGCCTCTCGTTGGAAAGTCGAGTCACGGCTCATCGGGTTAGGGCGAAGGCTTCGTCAGTGGCTTACCTCCGCTCTGTTCCATTGGCAGACATCTGCCGGGCCGCCACTTGGTCTTCGAGCCAGACTTTTGCAACCCATTACTGCCTCGAGAGGGAGTCCCGCAGGGACAGTGCTTTCGGACAGGCAGTCCTCCGTAATCTCTTCGAGGTTTAAGCAACTCTTACCCTCCATCCCGGATGTTGGGCTACCGGTTGGAGATTAGTCAGAGAAGATTCCTTCCTTCGGTGCTACTGAGCTTGAGGGAGCTCATTTTTTGTGCTTAGGGTCTCCGGTAGCCTTAAGCTGGGGAGTCCCATATGTGAGGACTGACTTCCTGCTTGGTCCTGGAGAAAGCGTAGTTACTCACCTGTAACAGGTGTTCTCCAGGAGCAGCAGGAATCAGTCCTCACAACCCTCCCTCCTCCCCTTGGAGTTGCAGTCATATGCTTTAGTTTTTGCAAATTTTTTGCTGTCTTTTCGCTATGTCGTCAGACTGGCCAAGATGGCACCTTTGGGTGGGAAGGGGACCGCGCATGCGCGCTGCAATTCCCAAAGGCTTTCTTTGAAAGCTGGGGAAAATTGCTCCGCAAGGGCTCCGTCGGCGCCGACGTCACCCTATATGTGAGGACTGATTCCTGCTGCTCCTGGAGAACACCTGTTACAGGTGAGTAACTACGCTTTACAGGTGAGTAACTACTCCTTTTCATGCAGGTTGTGTTTCTTATAAAGCCTCCCCTCAAGCTTCCTGCAGTGTTTTTGGTTCTCAGTATGGTCTTAACTCGGCTGTATTTGAGCCACTGTATGCCTGTGCCCTGAGGTTTTTGACCTGGAAGATCTTGTTTTTATTGGTGGTAACTTAAGCATGCAGAATTAGCACGCTCCTTCAAGACCCCATGCTCCCTGAGAGGAAGAGTGTGCTGCACATGTTGGACTATAAGAGAGGCCTGGCCTTCTACTTGGTTCACACTAAAGCCCATAGAAAGTCCATCCAGTGTTTTGTTTCCTTTCACCCAAATTGATGGGGGCTGCCCAGCACTGACCTTGAACTAGGCAGTCGCCTAGGATGGCATCGCTAGCCCAAACACCCCCCCCCCCCCCGAAGCAACAGTTGAACAACTGCTTCAGTTCCATGGTGGGCTTTAAAACTCTCGCACATGTGTGCACAGTTCCGGCCTGCCTCTTCTGTCCGCCCTCCAAGAAAGTTACACCGGAGGAGGGGGCAGGAACGTGTGGGCATATTAAGGTCCAACACAACCCTGATGCAGCAGTTCAGCCGCTGCCATTTCAGCACAAGGTGGGGGGGGGGGGGGGGCGGCATGACAGGCTGGATGGATGCGCAGTCTTTTGGGGGGGGGGGGTTGGGCCATGGAGGGTCATCCTAGGATGGCAGAAACACTCAGGCAGCCACTGAGGCTGCCATCACTTTGTCAGTTTGGCTTGCAGAGACACCTGAGCTTTTGAGGGTCATGTCACAGCTCACAATGTCCAAGCCGTGGCTGCCTTGGTGGCCCACTTGTGCTTGGTCTTCATGCAAGAGATGTGCAAAGCTTGATATCTGGATGTTTGTTCATAGGTTCTCATCCAAACAGTAGTGAGATTAATTCCTGTCATGACAGCTGGTTCAGCCAGTCAGTATTTCAGAATCTGTTTGGGGAGTAGAAGCCAATCCCCCCCCCCCCCAAGTCCCCCTCCAGATCCTGTTCTGTTCTGTGCTATCTCACCTTCCCGTGCTTATTATTTTTAAACAAACAAATGTCGTTTTCTTGATTATTACTACTGTGTTCAGTCTCATGTTTCATAGTGTCTGCTGGTTTTTATTCCTTTGTTGTAGTCAGTAACTAGGGAATCCCTATGGGAGGACCTATCCTGATTGTCTATGGAGAAAACAGTTAGTTACGAGCAGCAGGTATTCTCCATGGACAGCAGGATAAGTCCTCACAGCTCTCCTTCCTCTCTTTGGAGTTGTCTTCTGTCTTAGCTGGTTACATGACATGGTGACCACAGGCAGGAAGATGCACAGTAGAAACCTTCTAAAAGCTGCTAGAAAGCAGCTGAGAGAGGTTTCTGCATAAGGGCTCAGTTGGTGATATCACTCATTTATTTAACATTTTTTATGTACCACTTTTCAGATTTTCAAAGCGGTTTTCATAGAACGTAACTTTGTTTACATAGAACAGTTCATTAGTAAGACAACAGTTAACAATAACAATGACATCTTTCAACATTTGTAACTTTTTACAGCATTTGTAACTTTTTACATATGATACATTTTGGAACTATTTACAGGGTAATGGTTGCTTAAGTGTCCTGTTGTCCTTTTGTGGTGAGTTGGGTAGTCAGTGGAGTTATGCGACTCCTGTGGGGTCATATGTGAGGTATCGTGTTGTCCATGGAGAACATCTGTTTTCCCCTGGACTTCTGTCTGAGTAGTTCCAAATTTTGTTCACTGGAATGGTCATGTCAGGTCTAGTATTCATCATTTTTGAGCTCGGGTGAGTCTTTTATTGTATTCTCTCCCTCTTGTTTTCAATAAAAAAAATTAAAACTATTTTTAACCTGTTTATCAACTTTCCTAAGTGGGAAACAATAAAAGAGCTGACATTAATCAGACATATAACTTGGACAACAAACATTATATTTTTATTTAATAATTTTGTCTTAATTGCAAGGTTCAAATTGTTTGATATGTAATTTTATAATTAAGGCTTCTGTTCTTAACTATTTATAAATTGTAAATTTACAGATTTATTTTCGGGATAATTAGGGGTTCTTCAGTACAAAAAAAATTCTGCTTTATATCAGAGGTACTACTTCTGGGTACCATTTCTGGTGGCATCAAAGATGTGTAATTTTATTTCATTTAGGATTCATCTCAGAAAAGGCACAGAAACTGAATAGAGGATAGGACACAACCCAGTGAAAGTGATATTTTTCTCATGTCTATTTTTCCCCTCTGCTTTTATTGGTGTTTATAGATTAAAATCTAAAATTAGAAGCCCTGTTTGAGTGATCAGTTTTGGAACACATTAAAATCCAGAAGAAAAAAAAAATTCACATTTTAAAAACAACCTACAAAATGAATGTAGGAGCTGAAGGATGTAGAAGCTCACTTATTCTTCTTGCTCGTAGCATCTGTATAAACTTTATGAAGTGTATGGATAGGCATACAGCTTTATGTCAGTAATGCTAGGCAAATAAGTCATGCTAGAGAGAACTTATTTGAAAAAAAGAACAGATTGTTTCCACTGAAACAGATATGAGAATTAATATAACTGAAGACTAAACACAAACATTATCCTTTGTTTTATATATATATATATATATATATATATATATATATATATATATATATATATATAAATCTTTTACCTAAATTGTTAATCTTAACCCATGATCTGTTTTCTTCCAGTACAGTAATGGTTACTTTTATGGTATTGGAGGGGAGAGACCAAACATTTTTCTTTGTTTTATAAAATTAGGCTTCTGTATTTAGATATCTGTCTCTGGTTCAAATACAGAACAATAATACAAATTAGAAAGCCCATGTAGTCTAGACGGCTGATCTTCTGTGTGATGTTATCTGGAATTCTGTTACTTTTTGCCTCCACAGCTTTCATTGGGAGGCAGTTCTATGCACCCACCACCATTTCATTAAGGAAATATTATCTGATGTTGCTCCTGGGAACTTCATACCATGACCTCTTGGTCCACAAAATTCTTTCCTTTTTAAAAGTTTTTTACCCATTTATATCTTAGCATGTCTGTCTTGACTCGTTTACCTCCTCCACCCCATCTTTTGTCGACAAATATTTAGGTTCTTTAAGTCTTATAAGACTGTTCTGTATGTACCTTCTGTGGACCCACCTTTACTTGGTATCCTTTTTTGGAAGGATGATCTCCAGAACAAGCAATGCTTATCCAGATGAGATTTCACCAAATGACCTGTAGAGACAAATTATTGCTGTCCTTTTCTTACTGGTTATGCTGCTTGTGCTTTTTTACATCCCTCTAGTTCTGTCCACTGCCTTGTTGCACTGCTTGTCTACCTTCATTATTGTCTTGCTCTTGATTAATGCACTTCCTTATCGCTTCTCCAGGCCAGTCCAGGGAATGTTAGGGTTGTCAATCCCCTTTAGCAGCTGAGGGCTGAAGACTTCAAGTTTTCTTGACAGCTTAAGCCACTCCCCCTGACGTCCACCAGCCAGTCTTTCAGTCCTCAGCAGCTTAAGAGGATCGATCTGCCTCTCTCCCTCAGCAGGAATTCAGTTTTTTGTTTTGGATTTATAGTTTCTGGCATCCAAGTTGGCTCTAGCAGGGCTGATATTGATTTATATTACTCGGAACTCTTAGTAATCTGGACTGCATAGTGGGAAGTTTGAGACGTTGAGTATAGAGTGCTGATTTGCGGGAGTAAGGTAGAGCCTACCTTCGGGTCCGCCTCCGTCTCTGGTACAGCAGATTGAAGCGGGGAGCCCCAGTTGTTCCTCTGCCTCTACGCACCGCGCCCCAGCTCATCCCACTAGCAGCGGGATAGAGTTTGGCCGCTCGCGCGCTCCGCTCCTCTTCCAGGTGAGCCGGTTCGGGGGGGCACGTTTTACTGTGCGGTCTCGTTTTACCGTCGGGGTATCGCGGTGGCCCTCCGTATTTCCCGCTCCGTACTGCGGCGATCAGGAGGTTCCCCTGACATGCGGCAGCGCGCAGATTCCATGGAGGAAGCAATTATGGCAGAATCTGAGAGGGCTTCCTTACCCGCGGGAAAGTCGGCCATTTTGTGCGCGCCGGCCAGCGTGCCCGCAGAACAGCACAGGCCGGGGAAAAGAAAATCTAAATCCAGCAAGGATGTTTTGGATCGCGGGCAGTCCTCACAGGCACCAGCTGCAGCTCCGGAAGGGGTTTCAGCATTTTTTTCGCCTGAATTCATTTTAGCGATGCACAAGGCTTTTCTGCTGAAAGCCTCTCAGTCATCAGCTCCGGTACCCCTTCCTGCCTCTTTACCCGGGTCGGTGGTCTCTCCGGTGGCGGAGGACCCTGGGGAGGGGTCTTCTCAGCGTGCGGGAGCATCCCAGACTCCGGTGGATCCATTTGGGCCTCTGCTTTCAGAACCCCTGGGTCAGGAAGAGAGGGAACTTGTTTCCAATGAGCTTCTTTCCCAGGGTGGTTTAGACCTCGGTACGGAGGAGCTCGAGGAGGGGGAAATAGCGCCCGGCGAAGACCCGAATGTGTTTTGGGTATTTCGCAAGGAGGAACTGGGTGCTCTCATTGCGCAGTCCTTATCGGCCTTGCACCTCCTCCTTCCCTCCGTTTCTCAGGAACCTTTAGAGGATCCATTGTTACAGGGGTTTAAGGCAGAGCAGCGCTGTTTTCCTATGCACCGTGTAATTAAACAGATGATTGAGTCTGAGTGGGAATGTCCCGAAGCTACTCTTCGGGGGAGTCGGGCCTTGGCTCGGCTTTACCCTCTGCCTCAGGAGGAGAAAGAATTATTGCGCATGCCCAAGGTGGATGCCATTGTGTCGGCGGTGACCAAAAAGACTACCATTCCGGTGGAAGGAGCAGCGGCGCTCAAAGATCTCCAAGATCGGAAGTTAGAAATTCTGCTCAAACAGTCCTTTGATTCTAGCGCTCTGGCGCTACAGGCTTCTGTGTGTGGAGCGTACGTCACGAGAGCGTCCATTCGGTGGATGCAGGGAGATGCGGCGGGGGATTCCGCGTTGGTTTCTGGAGCAGAAGGGGCGAAGTTGGAATCGGCGGCAGCCTATATGGCAGACGCCTTTTATGATTTGCTGCGGATTGCTGCAAAAACCATGGCTTCGCTTGTAGCTGCCCGGCGTTTTCTCTGGTTGCGGAACTGGTCAGCGGATGTTTCCTCAAAGTTACGTCTTAGTAAATTGCCCTATAAAGGCCGCTTGCTTTTTGGTGAAGCATTGGAGAAGATTGTTAAGGATCTCGGTGACTCCAAAGGCGGCCGCTTGCCAGAGGATAGGCCCAAGCCGGTTAGGGAATTGGGGGGTCTCTGGGGCATAAGTCGGGACGCCCGAAGATTCCGGGGAGCGCGCTTTGCTCCCTATTCCAGGGGCCGTGCCGGGTTTCGTGGGCAGTCCTTTCGAGGGGCCAAAGGTTATGGTAAGTCATACTTCCAGGCTCCTCAGCCCGCCACTAAGAAACCGCAATGAAGGTTTGCTGGTCCAGGCGTTGATTCCTGTGGGAGGACGCCTTCAGGAGTTCCTTCCAGCCTGGACCGCTATAACCACGGACAAATGGGTGTTGGAGGTAGTTCAGAAGGGGTATGCGCTGGACTTCGCTTACCCTTTGAAAGACGCCTTTGTGATGTCTCCCTGTGCTCAGGGTCCAAAATCACAAGCAATCTCCGACACACTTTTCCGCCTCTTGCAGCTCCGCGCGGTAATTCCCGTTCTTCGCGACCAATACAGCTGCGGTCGATACTCGATTTATTTCGTAGTTCCCAAAAAGGAAGGTTCTTTTCGTCCGGTACTAGATCTCAAAAGCGTCAACCGGGCCTTGCGGGTGCCTCATTTTCGCATGGAGACACTACGTGCGGTTATTCGGTCGGTTCAGCCGGGGGAGTTTCTCTCCTCCATAGATCTCACGGAAGCGTATCTGCACATTCCCATCAGACAGTCTCATCAGCAATCTTTGCGATTTGCCCTGCCCATGGGGCACTTCCAGTTTCGAGCATTGCCATTCGGTCTTGCCACGGCTCCACGTACTTTCACGAAGCTCATGGTGGTAGTAGCAGCGGCGCTGCGAAAGGAAGGTATCCGAGTTCATCCGTATCTCGACGATTGGCTAATCAGAGCGGATTCTCGCATGGCCGCGGTGGAGGCGACGGCTCGAGTGGTTCAGTTTCTGGAGCAACTCGGTTGGGTCCTCAATCGGACCAAGAGTCGATTAGAGCCGGTTACGCAACTGACTTATCTCGGGGCCTTTTTCGACACGTCCCGAGGGGTGTCTTATTGCCCGAGGTCAGAGTGCTCAAGATCTTGCAGCAGGTGTGAGCGTTTTTGCAGAGGTTGGCTCTGTCGGCCTGGATGTACTTGCAGCTATTGGGATCCATGGCGGTGACCTTGGATCTAGTGCCGTGGGCCAGGGCTCACATGCGACCCTTACAGCAAGCCTTGCTTTCCCGGTGGTCGCCTCAGCTTCACCCTCTTTCGCAGAACCTGCTTTGCCCGGAGGTGGTTCGACAAGATCTGGAGTGGTGGTTGGACCCCCATCATCTGAGAGTAGGAATGCCCTTACAGGATCTGACTTGGGTGTTAGTGACCACGGATGCCAGTCTCGCGGGCTGGGGAGCTCATTGTCAGTCACAAGTGACTCAGGGGTGTTGGAACACGGAAGAGAGCTCGTGGTCGATCAACAGGCTGGAGCTTCGCGCGGCTCGGCTCGCCCTGCAGAGCTTCGAAAGCTTTCTCAGAGGGAAGGCTGTTCGGATTTTTTCCGACAATGCAGTAACAGTTGCCTATATAAATCGGCAGGGGGGAACCAAGAGTCTGCCTCTGCTTCTCGAATGCCAGGAATTGATGGCGTGGGCAGAGAGCTGTCTCCTGGCCCTATCCGCGGCGCACGTGGCAGGCAAGGACAACGTGCAGGCCGATTATCTCAGTCGCAATGTTCTCGATCCCGGAGAATGGGAACTGAACGTTGCGGTTTTTCACGAGCTGATGTTACGTTGGGGGCAGCCCAGCATGGATCTAATGGCTACCTTCCGCAATGCGAAGGCGAGCCGGTTTTTCAGCAGACGACGAGAGCACATGTCAGAGGGCTTGGATGCTCTCGTTCAGCCGTGGCCAGTGGATTGTCTCTTATACGTTTTCCCTCCTTGGCCGATGTTGACTCGGATTATTCGTCGGATAGCGGGACACCGCGGAACCGTTATACTGATAGCGCCGGATTGGCCTTGACGTCCTTGGTATGCTGACCTCGTAAGGTTGTTGATAGATTCGCCTTGGCGTCTTCCGGTCAGGAGCAATCTCTTGTGTCAGGGTCCGGTTCTCATGCCGCAGGTGGATCGCTTCTTGCTTACGGCTTGGCTCTTGAGAGGGATCGCTTGAAACTCAAAGGTTACGCGAGTTCCGTCATTTCCACCTTGCTTCGCTCTAAAAGACCGGGCACCTCCCTCGCTTATGTGCGGGTGTGGCGGCTCTTTGAGGATTGGTGTGGACAACGAAAGTTTATTCCTCGGTCGTCTACCTTACCGCAATTGCTTTTATTTCTCCAGGAGGGCTTAGATAAAGGTTTGGCTCTCAGTACGCTTAAGGTTCATTTGGCAGCACTGACGTGTTTTCGGGGTCCAGTGCAAGCACGCCGGCTTTCGGCTCACTCAGATGTGCAACGTTTTTTTCGAGCGGCTCGGCTCATCCGGCCGCCGGTTCGTCCGATCGTACCTGCGTGGGATTTAAATGTTGTTTTGGAGGCCTTGTCACGCGCGCCGTTTGCATTGGCTTCCTCGAGTACTTTGCGAGAGTATTCATTGAAAACAGCGTTTTTAGTGACTTTGTGCTCGGCGAGACGAATTTCAGATTTACAGGCCTTGTCCTGTCAGGAGCCTTATCTTCAGTTCTTGCCTGGACGCGTGTTACTACGCACGGTGCCTTCTTTTCTTCCTAAGGTGGTATCCGCATTTCATGTTAATCAGTCCGTGGCCTTACCAGTTTTTTCTGAGTTATCGGATTCTCGGATGGATCGTGCACTCCGCAGCTTGGATCTGGGTCGAGTTTTGAAGTCATACCTTAAGATCACTAAGCCCTTTCGGAAGACGGATCGGTTATTTGTCCAGTATGCAGGATTCAAGAAAGGTCACGCAGCGGCTAAGTCCTCCATTGCTCGATGGGTACGAGGTGCCATTGCAGCGGCTTATGAAGCCAGTGGACGGACTCCGCCGGATGGTCTCAAAGCTCATTCTACGGGCTCAGGCGGCTTCCTGGGTGGAGTTTGCCTTTGTTCCTCCAGTGGATATCTGTAGAGCGGCGACGTGGTCTTCCTTGCATACTTTTGCCAAACATTACCGTTTGGATGTTCAGGCTGCGGAGGATGCGAAAGTTGGGGCTTCGGCTCTTATCGCAGGGCTTGCGGGTCCCTCCCGAGTTTAGGTACTGCTTTGTACTGCCCTAACATTCCCTGGACTGGCCCGGAGAAGCGATAAGGAAGGTGAAATTAGGTCTTACCTGCGAATTGTCTTTCCTTGAGCTTTCTCCGGGCCAGTCCAGGGTCCCACCCTTTCGGTTTCGGTTGTCTGCACCGAAGTAAACCTAGGATATCAGCTTAATTGGCTTCGTGCAGAGCGAACAGTTTGGGGCTTCTACGTTTCTGTCTGTGGAGAAGTCAAAGTTTAAAAAAAAAAAAATCTAATTATGTCTCTGGGTCCTTTCATGACCATGTAGGCAAGAACGGTTTTCTTTTTCTTGCTGCTTACGAGGGAATATAGAGCTGTATCAGTTACTAATGGGTTCCTTGTGTTTCAGATTGTTTCTGCTTAACTGCTTTGTCAGGAGAAGACTGGCTGGTGGACATCAGGGGGAGTGGCTTAAGCTGTCAAGAAAACTTGATCTTCAGTCCTCAGCTGCTAAAGGGGATTGACAACCCTAACATTCCCTGGACTGGCCCGGAGAAAGCTCAAGGAAAGACAATTAGCAGGTAAGACCTAATTTCACCTTTCTTCTGTTTCATCATTCCAAAATCCAGTTTACCCAGAGGAGAAAATCACATAAAATCATAAAACAATGTGGTATTAAACTCCTAATAAAAATGAAATATATCTCAAGAGACATGCATTTTGTAAATCTGCTATTAAATGTATCTTTATAAACTAATATACCACCTTTAAAAACAAAGGTTACCTAGATATTATGTATAAAAAGAGAAAAATATTAAAGAAAAGCTTGCATGAACAGCCATGATTTAATCTTTTTCTGAATTTTAAATAATTATTCTAAAGTGGAGTTTCTAATAATAAATCTTTGTCACCCGCATCAGATACAAAACTATCATAAACCTATACAAGATAAAACAGCACACATCAGCCAACAGCCTGCACACCCTCATACAACCAGACACCAGTACACGTCCAAGAAGAAAACAAACTCACAACCGAGTCAGCACCCCAAGTGAATACAAACACACACGCAAGGACACAACAGACCGAGCACTCTCCATGGCTGCTCCAACAATATGGAACAAACTACCGGACGATTTGAGGGCAACTACAGACCTCAAGGACTTTAGGAAACAGCTGAAAACCATGCTGTTCATAGAACACTATGGACACATCACATAGTCTAAATAGCTGTATATCAGCACACGTCACCGCCTAACACTGTATGTATATAAGATGTTTTTAGCACCACTGTATATAGCCCACATTGTACATAACTCAAACTAATCTAGCACACAACACAACACGCACCCAACTAAATTTTCACCCTCACTGCATGTATAACACACTCACACTACCAGATTGTTTGCTGTGATACCACCTTGATTATTATGATAAGGCGGTTTAGAAATACTGTTAAATAAATAAATAAATAAATTGTGCACTGCATCTATACATCCCAAGTGCATGATTCTGAATTTTTTCTGCTTTTAACTTTTGCTGCCAAACACTTGACTATTTTTTCGCATTGTAAATTTATCCTCCTGTTCTTTTCACGTCCTCAGAAATGGTCACTGTGTTAGATGTTCATTCATTAACCACTGTAATATTGCTCACAATCTCCAGGAACAAGCAAGAATGAGTCTTCACATATGGGAGACGTCGCTGACGGAGCCCGCACGGGAATGCTCCCCAGCATCCAATCAGAAAGCCTTTGGGAGCATCCCCCGCGCCTGCGCGGTGGCTTCCCGCCCTTCCTACTGCCTCTCCCCAGTTTTTCGTTTTCCGCGGAGCAGGCAGGACGTCCCTCCTGCCACCACAGAACTTTTCACCTTTTCTTTTCTTGTTTCTGTAGTCGCGGCTTTCCCCGCCGACAGCGGCACCTCTGTGCCCCTTTTGTTTTCTTTTCTCACTTATTTTTCATCGCCTAGCGGGACCTTTTTTTCCCTCTGGGCGCCGAAGCCTACCGGGCTTACAGCATGGAGCCCCAGAAGTGCCCTCGCTGCGGGGGTCTTAGTTTTCCATATGGACTCCAATGCCTGGTGCCTCTCTTGTTTGGGGCCTGACCCTTTCCCCCCGGGTCCTCCGGGCTACAGTGTCGGGAGAAGACCTTCCCTTTTTCGGGTATCCCTCGATGACGTTTTCACGCCCAAGGCGCGGTCATCGGGTTTTTCTTCTCTCCAGGATCAGGTAACCACGCAACAGTCTGTTAAGACTAGCCAAGTCTTGAGGGGCGAGTCTCATGCGCGGCATGGCGACGGCTCCAGCCAACCCCTCAAGTCCCCCTTGGCTACTATACCCCGGCGGGAGTCCTCGGGCTCCAAAGCATCTACGGGGTTTCGGGATGTTCCTGGGGTTCGCTCCTCACAGAACATTCCCGAGCCGTGCTCGAGGGAGGTACCCGCTTCGAGCGGTGCCGATTCCCCGGCATCGGCGCCGGCGTCGAGTGTTCCACTCTTCGCCAGGGATCGTCAGCTGGTGTCCTCGGCGCCTCCGGGGCCGATCGACTCGACCGAGTCTGACCTCCCTATATCCAAGCAGTGCTCGAGGGAGGTACCCGCTTCCAGCGGTGCAGACCCCCCGGTGTCGGTGTCGAGCGTTCCGCTCCTTACCGAGGATCGTCCGGGGCCGATTGAATCGGTCCAGTCTGGCGTTCCTTCATCCCTGCCATGCGCGGGGGTGGTATCCGCTACGGGCGGTGCCGACCCGTCGGTGTCGAGCGTTCCGCTCCTCACCGGGGGATGTCAGCCGCGGTCCTCAGGGGCCGACCGACTCCTGCTGGTATGGCGCTCCTACGGGGGTGGTATCCGCTTCCGGCGGTGCTGACCCGTCGGTGTCGAGTGACCCGCTCCCCACCGGGGATCTCCTGCCGCTGCCCTCGGCAGCTCTAGGGCCGACCGACTCAACACAGTCTGGCGGCCCTACATTCAGGCCATGCGTGGGGGTGGTACCCGCTTCAGGCGTGTCGGCGTCGATGGTTCCACTCTTCGCCGGGGATGGTCATCTGGCCTCGCTCCCTTCGGGGCCGGATGCTTCGACCCGCGCTGGGTTGACGGTATCCCAGCCGTGTGCGAGGGTGGTACCGGGTTTGCGTGGCACCGCTCCGCCGGAGACGGCAGGGGCGTCGAGCGCCAGGGACCACCGTCGGCCTTCCCCGGGAGCCTCAGGGTATGTCGATCAGCCCCAGACGGGTGACCCCCCGGCATCGTCGCAGCCGTCGAGGGCCCCGCCCTTTCCGAGAAAGGGGGCCCCGGAATCTTCGATCGCTTCGATCCAGCCTGGATCCGCGCCGTCCCACAGTGGTACCCCGGCATCAGTGCAGGAGCTTTGCACTTCCTCCCCGCAGGGGCTCGTCGTCGGGCAACCTGGGTACCCTCGGGGACGGGTCGTATGCCCCGGAAGGATTTCCCTCCGGGTCAGGCTCGAGAGGGGGCCTGGCATCTGGCAGTGCCCGCAGCCCGACATTGGCGCCGGCGTCGGATGACCCCCTCTCCACCGAGCTTTGTCCTCGGGGGCCCTTGATGCTCGCGACGCCGATCGACGCGGTTCCGATCCACTCCCCAGGATCAGCACCGCCGGCGCGGCCGCCCCCGCCGGGGCCCTCTAGAAGGGAGTCAATCTCATCGCTCGGTTCGATGCCCAGCCTGGAATTGGTATCCAGCCTCGAAGACTTGGCAACGACATGTCTCGGGATCGGCCCCTGTCCCCTCCCGCGACGCGGAGCGGAGATCGTTGGCCACTGCCCTCCGGCTGCCACGGAACCGCTTCAGTTGCCGGGGGCAGCGCCACCCCCGGGTTCAGGGCCGAGGTCGATTCCGGCGGCTCCGTCGGTGCCATCGACCCCTTTGATGCCTAGCTTGGAATCAATTCCAGGAGCCGATGACGCCTTGTTGACTACCCCGGTCCGGGGCTGTTGGTCCCCTCCTCTGCCCAGCGGGCATCAGCCCGAGAGGCTTCTCGGTGCCCTGGCGGCCTCTCCCGCCTCTGCCTCCCACGGCATAGCCCCTCCGGGAGAGCCGTCTTTTCAGAATTTCCTCCTTGACATGGTGGACTTGCTGGCCATCCCTATCCCGGACCTAACTCCAGGCCCTGCGGAACGGGCCGCCGTGATGCTTCCTCTGCATCCCTCCCTGCAGGATCTCCTGCTGGGGGCTTGGCGGTCGCCTTTGAAGGTTCCGGCACCGTCGACTGCGATGCATGCTCTGTATCGGGTGCCCCCCTCCCCGGGTTTTCGGCAGCACCAGCTTCCGCATCGTTCCATTGTGGTGGAATCGGCGCTGAGGAAGGCCGGAAGCAAGGAAAAGCATTCTTCTCGCCCTCCAGGCCGCGCCTTGAAGACGCTAGATACCCTAGGACGTCAAACCTTCCAAACGTCTATGCTGGCGTCCAGGATTATTTCATATATTTTTTGAGTCTGTCGCTCCGGGAGGTCACCGAAAGATTATCTCTGTTGTCTCCCTTCTTGTCTGCAACCAGGGCCTTTGAATATTCCTTGCTTCTTTATCACTGCAGGAATATCTCTGGGTTCCTTTCTCGTGCTTCTCTAGACTCCCTCCTGTCGGTCAGCAGATGCTCTGCTGTCGCCATTAGAGTATGCCGTACAGCATGGTTGCAGGCGTCCGAGTTGTGTAGACGGGCACAGCATAACCTGGGTAATTCTCCCTGTGACGGAGATCACCTCTTCAATAGCGAAGCCTTACGTCAGGTCACGCAGTGCTTCGCTAACCTTCCCAGCGTTAGAAGCCATCCTAGGGCCCGGCTTCCCCCCGGCGGTGGTGCGCGCCTCACCAGGCCCTCCTTTCCTAGGAAGAGGAAATGTCACCCCTCCGCCCGCCCGCCCGCCCGCCAGGTGCGCCCAAGCAAGGGACCCCTCACCCTGGGTTGAAGTTCCCGGGCCCGCGCCAGAACTCTCATACCGAGTAGTTTTAGGCTCCGGTGGGCGGCTGCCTGCAATTTACCTTCTTACCAGAAGTTTGCAATTGAGCTCTACTCTGGGGCTCGTTCAGTAGGGCAAATGGTTCGGGGGCTTATCCAGGGGTTCAGGTATTCTCCTTCCGTTGGTAGAGGGAGACCACCTCTACTCCATGATAGCTCTGGCCCACGGTCAACTGGCTTACCCTTGGGTACGGCCCCGTACCCTTCTCGGCCAGTATTCCCCTGCTGATTGCTTCCGTTCCGGAATTTCCTTCCAGCCGCTATACTTCCCCAATGCTTACCAAGGACTATGCCCTCATGTCCCCCGATTAGTGTGGGGGGCGAGTTTTTGCGTGCAGGTCCTGGGGACACCTATAGGGCCTCAAGCCCCCTGGTGTGTTCTTCCGGACTGATGCTATCCTCTGTCCTTCACGCTACCGTGCTGTTCGTTCGCCGACCTGCCCTTGTTCCACCGGATTAGATCCCTCTCCCGGACGGATCTTGACGCCACCTCCCCAGGTGGACGTTCTGTGGATCACTGGCACTTACCAATGTTATGCTCATGGAGGTAGGTTCCTCGGCGTACCTGCGTTAGTGCCGGGGTGGGGCGTTCTCCATGCCCAACGGCCTAGATATGCCAGATATCACCTGTTCGATAGGCGCTTTTGGGGGATGCCCACAGTGCCTGTGTTCTGCCGCCTGTTGTTTTCCCAATGGCTCGTACTCACGCCCCCCCCCCCCCCTCCTCCGGGGTCCGGCCAGTCCGCCTGCCTATTCCTTAGATCGGCCCTCGGACTGGTTGTACTCTACTGCTGTGAAGTCAACAGCTTCTATTTTTAGTTATGCCCTCCTCCCGGAGGTTCAGACCCTTGTCTCCCTATCTCTTCGCTAGGGCAGGCTGTGTACGCCTTCTGCTCCGGGGTACACCCCTACTCTTCTACGGAATAGGCTATCCAGATCGGCCAGTCTTCTACTGTTAGTCCTCTGAGTTATGGACTCTGCTCCTAAGGGAGTGCTCAGCTTTGCATAAAGCTTCCTTGAAGACCTGCCATCCTTCTCCTGACCCAGCTGACTCCTGGATCTCCTGGCCTTCCGGATTTGGAACTTCCTCCTCGCTGCGGTGGAGTTCCCTTGAAGACCTCGCTACTGCGTCTACAGTACCTCCATCACAGTCCTACTTCCTACAACTCAGTAGGTAAGCTTACATGGTACTAAGTCATTAATTCATTAAAAACTTAATGATGCTTCCATGCACTCTGACTAACTCTCCCTGTAGTCTTTGGGTTTTGCTGTTCCTCTCTTCTCAACTCCTACCCTCCATCCCTCGGGGGATGCCGGGGATTCAGGTTGTGCAAATGCCATCCCGTCCTGGGCCGGGCTTACGGGATCTCCCCCGGGCATCCTCAGCTAGGGAGTCCCCATATGTGAAGACTCATTCCTGCTTGTTCCTGGAGATAGCACAGTTACTTACCTGTAACAGGTGATCTCCGGAACAGCAGGAATTAGTCTTCACAACCCGCCCACCTCCCCTAGGAGTTGTATCTCTTTCTCTCTATTCCTTCCTCTCCTCTCCTTCTGGCTCAGCTATGAAACTCAACTGGGGAGAGGCAGTAGGAAGGGCGGGAAGCCACCGCGTAGGCGCAGGGGATGCTCCCAAAGGCTTTCTGATTGGATGCTGGGGAGCATTCCCGTGCGGGCTCCGTCGGCGACGTCTCCCATATGTGAAGACTAATTCCTGCTGTTCCAGAGATCACCTGTTACAGGTAAGTAACTGTGCTAAGTCCAGGGCAGATTTTTAAGGCACTCCGCTAGTTCATCTTTTCCTAAGATGAGCTCCATGTAAGACTTCCTTCTGATGTTTATCTTTACATAAAAACTGACATCAGATAAAAGGCCATATGGTCAATCCAGTCTGCCCATCCATATCTACTACTAAATCCTGCAATTTCTTTATTTCCCTCTGAGGTTCTCTGTGCTTGTCCCATGCTTTCTTGAACTCCAATGTAGTCACAGTCCCTACCTCCTCCTCTATTGAGGCTTTAAATAAATATTTCCTTAGGTTACTCCTTAGTCTACTGCCTTTCACCCTCATCTTATGATCCCTCGTTCCATTGAAAGATTTGCCCCCACCACTCCCGATGGAAGTGGTGGGGGCAAATACAGTGGCAGAATTCAAAATGGCATGTCACAGACACAGTGGATCCCTTTACAGCAACAGGATAAAATCAGAATAAACTTAACTATCTAATTTCTCAACAAACAGGGGTGTCCTACACGGAGCAGTGGGTTCAGCCCTAAACAAAGACATGAGGAGGGGTGACCTGCACGGAGCGGCATCTACTCTTGCCATCTTACTGGGCAGACTAGATGGGCCATACTGGTCTTTATCTGCCATCATTTACTATGTTACTAAGAGGCCTGCCTCTTATGCATTTATACTTTGAAGGTATTTAAATGTCTTTCTCTTAACTCTTCTCTTCCACTTTCCTTTCAAAGTATGTACATACAAGGTATTTAGGGTCTTAAGTATGTCTCCATATGCTTTGACTAACACGACAGACCATTTTAGTAGCTGCCTTCTGGGCATCTTCCAGAATTCTACATAGTACCCCAAGTAAGATCTTATCAGAGACTTACATAGAGGCACTGCCGCCCCTTTTTCATACTGGCAATTCCTCTCTAAAGCATCTTGCCTTTTCTTTCTTTCCTATTTGGCCGTCTTAAGATAATCAGCTTCAATTACTCCAAGATCCTGCTCTTTCGTGCACAGTAGTAGTTCATCCTCTATACCAGCGGTTCTCAACCTGTGGGTTGCGACCCCCACAGAGGTCGCCACAGGATTTAGCGGGGGTTGTCTCACTCCGCCAAGTTAAAAAAAAAAACGCACAAGTTGCTGCTGCTGTTGAGTCCGCTTCTTGGCAGTGGCAAACTCACCACCTCCCTTCTAATGTAACCGCAGCTCCCTGCCTCTTAGGGAACCGTGGCTGAGCCTGTGAAACAGTTGAGGAGCCCTTCCTGTCTCTCGACGTGCTCCGGGCAGCGTTGTCCCACCTCCAGAGGAAGTTTTTACCACTTCCTCTGGAGGCGGGACAATGCTGCACGGAGCCCGTTTAGAGACAGAAAGGCTCCGCAACGGCTTTACAGGCTCAGCCGCGGTTCCCTAAGAGACAGGGAGGCTGCAGAAGGAGGCACACATGGGGAGAGGGGATGAGGGGGCTGGGAACCTGCAACGGGGCTGACATGGAGGGGGGGCTAAAATGAATGGATGGAGGGAGGGAGGGGGGCTGACATGGAGGGAGGGAGGCTGACATGGACAGGGGGGGGCTGACTTGGAGGGAGGGAGGGGGTCTGATATGGATGGATGGACAGGGGGGCTGACGTGGAGAGATGGAGGGAGGGGGCTGACATGGACAGAGGGGGGCAGATAGGGAGGAGGGAAGGGGGCTGACATGGACACAGGGGAGAGACAGGGGGACATACTGGTCAGACGGAATAAATGCTGGACAGAGGGGAGAGACAGTGGGGGTTAGGATTATAATGGGCTGATGGTGCTAGCACTGGTAATGGGCAGATGGGGGGGGGCTAGGACTGGTAATGGGTTGATTAGGGAGGCTAGGACTTGGAATGGACTGATCAAGGGGGGTTGGGACTGGTAATGGACTGATGGGGGCTAGCATTGGAAATGAGCTGATCAGTAAGGTTAAGACTGGAAATGGGCTGATGGGGGGGGGTAGGACTGGTAATGGGCTGATTAGGGGCGGCTAGTAATGGTAATGGGGTTGGGGGACTAGCACTGGAAGCGAGCTGATTGGGGGGTTCGATTGGGAATGGGCTGATTGTCGGGAGGGGAGGATAGAGCTTCTGGCCCTGGAAGAAAACTGGGGGCTAGGGCTACAAATGGGCTGATACAAGGGGATGGGAGAATGTAACTGGAAGGGAGTGGATCTGAGAGGGGCTGCCATGGTATTTGTACTAGAAAGGACTGGTCAGTGGGGAAGGAGGGGGGACTGGAAGGGAATGGACACCAGTGGCAGTCATGGGAATGCAAGTTGACATTGGAAGGTACTAGGAGTGAGGACTGGAAAGGGGCTGATACTGGGGAGGGTTACTGGGACTGGAAATAGGCTGATGGAAAGAAGTGAAGAAAATGAAAGAAGAGATAAGAAATGGCAGATGGACCATAGACCACAGAAAGAGAGCTAAGAGAAGACAGGAAAGCAGAAGCCTCAGATCGGGACCAGCATGATCAGAGAATAAATTGGTCAGGCAACAAAGGTAGAAAAAATAATTTTATTTCAGATTAGTGATTTGACTACTTAATCATAATAACTTTGAAATCAAATATTGTTACTTGTTATTGGGATTAATTATTGTGGTTTAAATAAGTAAATGTTATAAATAAAGACATAATGCAAAGGCATATAACATAATAATTCAACAAATGATTACAGCGACAATGCGTTAACAGTAAAGGAAGAGACTCATTTGATTGTATCATTGGGGGGTCATCACAAGTTGACCAATGATAAAAGGGGTCATGTTACAAAAAAGGTTGAGAACCACTGCTCTATACTGTACTGCTTGGGTTTTTGCAGCCAGATGCTTGACACTGCTTTTTTAGCATAAAATCTTAGCTTCCAAATTCTTGATCATTAAGAACATAAGAGATGCCCTACTGGGTCAGACCAAGGTCCATCAAGTCCAGTATCCTTTTTCCAGCAGTGGCCAATCTAGGTCATAAGTACCTAGCAGTTTCCCCAAAAGAAACACGTTCCTCAATGCTTGTATTGGGTCAAGCAGTGATATCCCGTGTCCCTTTTAATAATGGTTTATGGACCCTCTGGGAACTTGTCCAAACCTTTTTTTAAACCCAGCTACACTAAAGTTACTGCTTGGGTTAGAAATTGGTTGGGTGGGATTCGACAGAGTACAAGTAAATGGAGCTCACTCTGAGGAGAAGAATGTTATCAGTGGTGTGCCCCAGGGATCTGTCCTTGGTCCGATTCTTTTTAGCATCTTTGTTAGTGATATAGCGGAAGGGCTTTCAGGTAAGGTTTGCCTCTTTGCGGATGATACCAAAATCTGCAATAGAGTAGACACCCAGGAAGGGGTAGATAACATGAGGAGGGATCCAGCTAAGCTTGAAGAATGGTCTAGAATTTGGCAGCTGGGATTTAATGTTAAAAAATGTAACGTCATGCATTTGGACTGCAGCAATCCAAGGGAGCAATAGAGTATAGGGGGTGAAGTACTTTTGTCCACTAAAGAAGAGCGGGACCTAGGCGTGGTTGTGTCTGATGATCTTAAAGTAGCTAAACAGGTAGAAAAGGCGACGGCAAAAGCTAGAAGGATGCTTGGGTGCATACGGAGAGGAATGGCTAGCAGAAAAAAGGAGGTGATAATGCCTCTGTATAAGTCTTTGGTGCGATCTCATTTGGAGTACAGTGTGCAATTCTGGAGACCGCACCTTCAAAAGGATGTGAACAGGATGGAGTCGGTGCAGCGGGTGGCTACTAAAATGATTAGTGGTCTTCATTATAAAGCATATGAGGACAGACTGAAGGATCTTAATATGTACACCTTAGAGGAAAGGCGGGATAGAGGTGATATGATTGAGATGTTTAAATACCTCCATGGCATAAATGTTCAGGGAGAGAGCCTCTTTCAATTGAAAGCAAGTTCTGCTACGAGGAGAGATGGGATGAGGGTGAAGGGAGATAGATTCAGGAGTGATATGCGGAAATATTTCTTTACGGAAAGAGTAGTGGATCCGTGGAATAATCTCCCAGTGGAGGTGGTAGAGATGAGGACATTAACTGAATTCAAAAAAGCATGGGACAAACAGAGGATCTCTAAAGGTAAAAAGGGGACTGTTGTAGTTGTTATGGAAGGACAGACTAGATAGGCCATGTGGTCTTTTTCTGTCATATTTCTATGTTTCAGTAAAAACCGAAGTAAAGAATTCATTCAGTCTCTCCACTATGGCCTTGTCCCCTCTTACCCCTCTATCATCTAATGGTCCAACTGACACACTCACAGGTTTTTTGCTACGAATGTACTTGAAAAAAGTCTTTATTATGCGTTTTTGCTTCCGCAGCAAGTTTCTTCTCAAATTCTCTCTTTGCCTGCTTCAGCAATGCCTTGCATTTAACTTGCCAGTGCTTGTGCTGTTTCCAGTTTTTGTCATTTGGCTCTTTTTTCCATTTCCTGAAAGATGTTTTTTTGGCAACAGCAGCCTCTCCGACCTCACCTTTAAACCATGCTGCCAGTTTTTTGGACTTCCTTCCACTTTTCTTAAAGCGTGGAATACAGCTGGTCTGGGCTTCCAAGATAGTATTTTTAAACAATACCCAAGCTTGATGTAATTCTTTAACCTTTGCAACTGCTCCTTTGTTTTTTCTTAACTATTTTCCTCATTTTATCATAGTCTCCCTTTCGAAAGTTAAAAGGTAGTAATGTGGATTTTCTTACCATTCCTCCTCCATTAATTAAATCAAACATACTCATGCTATGATCACTATTGCCAAGTGGCCCCTACACCCTTATCTCTTGCACCAGATCTGGTGTTCCAAGGATTAAGTCCAAAATGGATTCCCCTCTGGTCGGTTCATGAACCAACTGCTCCAAGAAGCAGTCAAACCTTTCTAGATCCCTCTTCATATTATGTAGACTTTCCAAGCTGGCTATATGGTTGCAAACTTTGGTACCATTTGCTATGAAGCAAACCCTTTCCCATTATTCCTTCCACAGTATTGCCTATAATAAATGTAGAAGATCTAGACCAATGATTGATTCCTACGGTATGACATTAGTGATGACCCCCTTTCCTCAGCTTGATCTCCATTTAAACGTAATGCTATTCGTATTTTCATGAATGTTAGTGTGATATATGCATAGGATGGGATTTCCTCGAATGAGTGACAGGGTAGGCAGCTAACGAGCATTTCATAAGTCAAGAAATGTCTCCACAAAATTAAAATTGAGATTGGAACATACGCGTGCTCTGTTTTTGTCAGTCTCCTTGACCATTTGAAAAAAAGTTAATAATGTTGTTTTGTTAATGCTGAAGGTATAACTTTGTAATTCCTTTTGTACAGGTTAATGGTGCAGTATAAGAAACCGTTAAAGGTTTCTGATCTCATTGTCCAGCAATATCAAAGTAAAAACCTGTATCTAGTGGCGGCAGAATCGGATGCTGATGAGGAACCTGAAATTGATCCCTATGCTTTTGTTGATGGGGATGTGGAATTCATTTTTTCTGATAAGAGAGAGAGACAAAACAGTGAAAGAGAAACCGGCAAAAAACACAAAGTAAGTAAAATGAAGCAAAATGTGTGTGGGAGGATGGATGGGGAAGAGGGGGTGACTTAGCTTAATTTTGATAATTCATGCTTTTGCTCAGTCTTGTTACAGCCAGTTAATATTCTGTTGGAAAATGGTTTGAATAAAATAATTGTAATTATGCATTTTAGAAAATGTTTATATGCAAATGGCTACTGTACATTGAAAGAGGCACACATCTGTGATCTTATATGCTCCTAAAAAAAAAGATGGAAACCATGTCCTTAGAAGTCAGTCTTAACACTACCGATTTTTCTCAGGGTATAGCCAAAAAGCATGCTACCTGGATTGAAAATAAGAAATGCCATACTGGGTCAGACCAAGTTACATCAAGCCCAGCATCCTGTTTACAACAGTGGCCAATCCAAGTCACAAGCACCTGTCTTGTTCCTAAAAAGCCCAGAAGGAACACCCTTCAGCGTCAACACAAAGAGAGCAGGAAGGAATGGAGAATAAAACAAAGGATGATATAATGCCTCTGTATCATTCCATGGTGCGACCGCACTTTGAATATTGTGTGCAATTCTGGTCTCCATATCTTAAAAAGGATATAGCAGAATTAGAAAAGGTACAGAAAAGAGCCACCAAAATGGTAAGGAGGATTAAGGATACCCTTATGAGGAAAGGCTTAAAAGGTTAGGGCTCTTCAACTTGGAGAAGAGACGGCTGAGGGGAGATATGAAAATCCAGATACACTATATCAACCGACTCACCTTTATCTTCCTGTTTATTCCACATTCAAAAAAAATATAACAGGATTAGTATGACAAGATCTTCCTTTTCTAAATCCATGTTGACTATCTATACATTCAGTAATTTTATTGTTTATAATGGTTTCTACCATTTTGCCCAGTACCAATGTCAGGCTCACCAGTCTGTGGTTTCCCAGATCTCCCCTGGAACCCTTTTTAAAAATTTACATTACATTGGTCATTCTCCAATCTTCAGGTACCACAGATGATTTCATGATAGCTCACAGATTACTAATAGAAGGTCAGCAATCTCATATTTCAGTTCTTTCAGAACTCTTGGTTGTATACCATCCAATGCAGGTGATTTAGTTCATCAAATAATTGTAATGCATCTCCATGTTTATTGGAATTAGTTTCATCTGATTCATCCCCTTTAAATACTATTCTCTGGGAATAAGCAGGAAGTCAGTCCTCACATATGGGTGACGTCGGCTCCAGCGGAGCCTTGTGCCGAAGCATTTCCCCAGCTTTCAAAGAAAGCCTTTGGGAGATGCATCATGCATGCGTGATCCACTTCCAGCTCAATGGTGCCATCTTGCCTCAGTCTCCCTTTTTCCACGAAGCCCATCGGACATTGTCCAGTTTCCCTGGAAAAAGTCTGATTTCTTTTTTTTTTTTCGTCCAGTTTGCATACTGGTTTCTTCCTACCTCTGAGCCAGCTCACCTTGGCGTTGCTCCTTGGATTCATCTATTTGTATTCTAATTTTTTTCATCGAGGTGTTACTTAATCGGCATTTGTGCCCTTTTTCAGTTTAAGGCCTCGGACCACTGCCGGATGGCGGGGACCCCCTTTTTCCAGTGGCTTTAAAAAATCTGATAGGTGTGGCAAAATGTCACTCACTAACCCACATGACTGCTGCCCTCCGAGGCCTTGGCCCAGAGGACGATGACTCTGACTGCGAACTCTGCAGAACCATGGCCTTAAGGAGCCACTATCAGCAGAAGGAAAAGCTTTTTCAGAAGTCCAATTCCACACCAGAGTCTCCAGTGACACCATGCTCCAGGGCCCTCTCTGATACCTAGGTGCCCTGTGAAGCCAGAGCCTCCTCAGAGCCATGGTTCCTTAGAGCAGAAATCCCTGGAGGTGGAGCACAAGAAGAAGAAACCCTCAAAGACTGCCTCTGAGGACGGATCTGGGAAGGAGTGGAAAATCCCACCCTAGGATCCACAGTTCCAGGCATGAGTTCGAGGAGTCAGGCAGGAGCGGCCTTCCAAGCTGCCCTGTTAAGGAGTCATCGACATCTACCAATTGGTCTCGGATCTCCGAGGCCATCCTTATCGGACACCCCCTCGACAGAGCGCCGCTGGGCACAAAATCCTCAGTGCATGCATCGAAGGCTGTGGAGCCAACTGCTATAGAGACCAGATTGACAACCCTAGAGAGCAGTATGTATGCCCTAGTGGCTATGCAGTGGACATTCATGTCCGGCTCATCTGGTTCATCCGCCTTGACGACGGGACCCTTGACATCGAGGGCTTCTCAAGACGTCGGGCCAGTCCTTGAATGTCACCAGCCTCGAGAGAGCCCCTGGCCCTGGACGAGGTCCCAGTCCTGTTCCTCAGGACACTAGTCCTCCCCAGTGAGTGCCCATGGCTCGGACCTATGATCCTCCAGAGTTCGTGGACCACCATGAGTGGTCAGTGACCGAGGTGATTGCTCGGCATCTGACTCGTACTCAGACTTAGAGTCCGAATGTGAGACCGAGGTCGAAGAGTCCCAGGACACAAAATGAGACAGATGTGCCCTCAGACCATTCCCGCCCAACGACCTGATGCCGTTCCTCAGTTTTGTGTGGGACATGGCCAATAGGTTCTCACTATTGAGACAGAGGCCGAGGAGTATCTCCTCACCAAGGAATGGAGATACTCCAATATGAGGCCCCCCTGAAGAAAACCCTTATGGTCCTGCTGCCCCCGATCCTCAACCACCACCTCCTCTGGATGTGGGAAACACCAGTGTCAGTACCAATTATTAGTAAGCGCCTCAACACCATGTACCAGGTACACCGAAACCCGGGTTCGCCATGGTCGTAGAGTCGGCCATGCACAGGCTTAAAAACCAAAAAACTCGTTTGTTGGTGCCACCTGGCAGGGAGGCCCGAACCCTCATCACCCTCACCCAGAAGGTCTTTCAAGGCTCAATGCTAACATGCTGGATGCAGTCCTACCAGCTCTACATTGGCGCATGTACCTGAAGGAACTCTCGAAGGAGCTTGCTGGATTCTTGACAGGGAAACCCCTAGAGAGATCAAAGACCTTGACCTCAGCAGTAAAAATGCTTGAAGTTTTTGTCCCGGGCAGCCTATGATGGCTTCTAGTCATCAGCCAGGGTGGCCACCGAAGGCATCTGGGTGCAACACCAGGCATAGCCGCAATCATTTGACCTGGAGAAATGGGTGCAGGACAGACTGATTGATGTCCCCTGCATAGTAGAGAACCTATTCAGGAAACCCATGGCAGACAAAGCTGCAGAGATAGAAATGGAGTTCCAGGGGAAGAAGGGGGGGCTTTAGAGGTATACCACACTTCCAGGCCTTCCCAGCCCCTCAACAGGACCAGCAGCAAAAAGGCCAGGGGCATGGTCCCAGAAAACAAGACACCTGAAGTCCCAGGCCCCACCTCCGGCCCAGCCTGGGGGGAGTGTTCGACTGCCTGGGCTTGACCTCCCCACCCCGAGAGGGTCCTCTGCTGCCCACCGGGGGGACCCCTAGCCCTGTTTGCCCACAGATGGATAGCCATCACCTCTGATACCTGGGTGCTACAAGTGGTCGAGCAGGGCTACCTCCTCCACCTACAATGGGTGCCACCCTTGTACTTCCCAGGAGAACCCAGCAGACCTCTCCTTCACCAGAACTTGCTCCTCACCGAGCTAGCAGGCCTAATCAACAACAAAGCATTGGAGCCATTGTTGAAATTTCTCTGGGGCACAGGCTTCTGCTCCAGGTATTTCCTCATCCCAGAGAGGACAGGGGGCCTCAGGCCTATCCCTGGACCAGCGAGAGCTCAACAGGTTTCTGATCAGGGAGAAGTTCAAAATGTTCTCCCTTGGGACCCTACTGCCATTCCTCTAGCAGTGAGATTGGCTATGCTTCTTAGACCTAAAGGATGCCTACACTCGCATCCTAATAAATCCCAGCCACAGAAAATACCTCTGGTTTGTGGTTGGGGGACAGCACTACCAATATAGGGTGCTGCCCTTCGGTCTGGCCTCATTGCCAAAGGTCTTCACAAAGTGCCTCGTGGTGGTCACAGCCCACCTCCAGGTCCAAGAGGCCTTTGTCTTCCCTTATCTGGACAACTGGCTCATAAAGGGGGACACTGCTGCAGAAGTACAACACGCCAGTGGGCACACCATCGATGCTCTCTAGCACCTGGGGTTTGTCATAAACTACCCCAAGTCCCACCTCACTCCAGCCCACGTGCCTAAAGTTCACAGGGGCACAGCTAGATACCTCCAGGTAAAAGCCTGCCTCCTTCGGGAGAGGTCAGAATCCCTCACGGAGTTGGCCGCAGAGATATACCAATGCCGGACGCTTCCCACCCGGCTCCTACTCTGCCTGTTGGGACACATGGCCTGCACTGTCCACGTGACCCCCATATGCCCACCTGCACATGAGGGTGTCTCTCAGTGGACACAATCCACAGGCAATCTCAGGGATAGAGTGAAAGTGATCTGTCCACTGTCAGACTCCCTCAGATGGTGGCAGATTACACATCACCTTCAGGCTGGGATGCCCTTCCTGGCACCCAAACCCCAGAAGGTCCTCAGCAAGGACACCTCCTTAATGGGCTGGGGAACGCATTGCGAGAGCCTCCAGATGAAAACCTGCTGGTCCCAGAGGGAATCCCGGATTCAAATCAACGTACTAGAGGTCCATGCAATATATCTAGCCCTCCGAGTCTTCCCCACCAGCTCCAACACCACTCGGTGCTGATCCAGACCAACAATCAGGTCACCATATTCTACGAGAACAAATGGGGGTGAACAAGGTCTTACCTCCTCTACCAGGAGGCGGTAACCTTCTGCTCCTATGCGGCATGCAGAGGGATGCTCCTAAGGGCGGTGTACCACCCGGACCAGGACAGTGCCTTGGCGGACAAACTGAGCAGGGTCCTTCAGCTGCATGAGTGGCGCCTGGATCCAGGGGTAGCCTTACGGCTGTTTTGTCTCTGAGGCATCCCCTGGATGGACTTATTCGCCAGTCCGGACAACACGCAGTTGCCCCGACTCTGTTCTTTCCATCCGCACCCATCCCAGGTGGGAGCAGATGCACTCCTCATCCCGTGAGCAGAAGGTCTCATGTACGTCTTCTCATAGACACCACTGGTAGCCAAGACACTATTCAAGGTCCAGACACTATTCAGGGTGACAGAGCATCACTAATGTCGATAGCCCCTGGGTGGCCCGGGCAGTCCTGGTTCCCACTGCTCCTCAACCTACAGTTGGCGTTGTTGATTCCCTTGGGCTGGGCTCTCCTAAACCCCAACCTGGGATCCCTCTCATTCATGGCTTGGCTGCTGAAAGGGTAGCGTTAGCCCCCGTCAACTTCTCACGAGACATGGAAGAGATTCTTCTGACCTATCGTAAGGCCTCCACAAGAAGGGCGTACACCTTCAAGTGGCGTCGATTCTCGGTGTGGTGTATGGAAAGGCGGGCAAATCCATTTTCTTGCTGATTACAAATGGTACTCCAATACCTCCTTCACCTATCGCAGGTGGGTCTGAAGTCAATTTGGTCAAAGTACACCAGAGCGCCATCACAGCGCATCACCATTCCGTTGAGGGAAAACTCCTCTCATCTCAATCCCTTTTGTCCTGATTCCTGTGGGGCCTCATTGTTATCCAAACCCCACTGTCCATCCTTCAGCGGCAGAGTGGGATCTCAGTGTGGTGCTCTCACAGCTAACTAAGCCTCTGTTTGAGCCTCTGGCTACCTGCAGCCCTCCGGTACCTTTTCTGTATGGTCGCCTTCCTGGTAACACTTACATCAGCATGCAGTGTCAGCGAGCTCCAGGCTCTGATGGCGGAACTGCCCTACACCAGGTTCTACAAGAACAGGGTGGTGCTCCACACACACCCTAACTTTTTGCCAAAAGTGGTGTCCCCATTCAACCTCAACCAGGAGGTGGTACTCCCTACCTTCTTTCCAAGGCCTCACTCCAGTAGAGCAGAGAGAGTTCTCCACATTCTGGATTGTAAGAGAGCGCTGTCCTTTTACCTGTAACAGACTCAGGGTCACCACAAAGCACCATAGCCTTTTGTATCCTATGACCTTAGCCGTCTGGGACTTCCGGTGACTAAGTGAACTCTGTCTACTTGGATGGCAGACTGCATTACACTTGCCTGCGAGCAAGCTGGCATCTCATTGGACCAGAGGGTCATGGCTACTTCCATGGTAAATCTGCATTCTGTCCCCATGACAGAAATCTGTCCGACTGCCACCTGGTCTTCAGTCCATCCCTTTGCAGGTCACTACTGTCTGGAGAGGGAGTCCCGATGGAACAGCACCTTCAGCCAGGCTGTACTCCATAATCTCTTCTGGGTGTAGGCAACTCCTGCCCTCTTACCCTTCTGTGTTTAGGCTACTGGAGTGCTGGTTCCCGGCTGGATGCCTGGGTCTTGCGAAAGTCCATCTATAGGGATTCATCTGCTGCTGATCACAGCTCACCCTTGCAAGTTGCCATGGCGTTTTTACAGGGTTCTCGGTAGCCTGTAGCTGGGGAGTCCCATATATGTGGACTGACTTCCTGCTTGTTCCCAGAGAAAGTGTAATTACTCACCTGTAACAGGTGTTCTTTGGGGACAGTAGGAATCAGTCCTCAAAACCCTCCCTCCTCCCCTTGGAGTTGCTTTTTTACCATATTTTATTTTTGCCATCTTAGCTATGTCATTAGACTGAAGCAAGACGGCACCCATGGGCAGAAAGTGGACCACACATGCGTTGTGTATCTCCCAAAGGCTTGCTTTGAAAGCTGAGGAGATGCTTCCACAAGGGCTCGGTCGGTGCTGACATCACTCATATATGAGGACTGATTCTTGCTATCCCCGGAGAACACCTGTTATAGGTGACTAAGTATACTTTTCAGGCATGGGTAACTTCCCTATATCATCTTCAGTAAAGAATTCATTCATTCTTTTTGCTAAGGCCTTATCCTCCCTTAGCATCCCTTTTACTCCTCTTATCATTTAATGGTCTGACTCTGACCGTTTTTTTGCTACGAATATACTTGAAAAAGTTGGTGTGTTTTTTGCTTCCATGGCAAGCTTTTTTTTTTCAAATTCTCTTTACCTTGCCTTATCAATGCCTTGCTTTTAACTTGCCATTGCTTATGTTTCTATTTTTGTCATTTGGCTCCTTTCTCCATTTCCTGAAAGATGCTTTCTGTGGGAACAAATGGGAAGTCAGCCCTCATATATGGGTGATGTCTGCGTCAACGGAGCCCACGCTGATTCACTCCCCAGCTTTCAAAGAAAGCCTTTGGGAGTTAGGCCATGTATGCGCGGTCACCTTCCTGCCCAAAAGTGCCATCTTACCTCAGTCTTCTCATCGCAGAGCCGCGCAGATCGTCTTGTCTGTCATCCTGGTAAAGGTTGATTCTTTTCTAAACCTTTTCTTAGCGTTTTTGCTCTTTCTGCCTATCTTTTGCTGATCACTGTCTTGCCACCCGAGTCTGCCCTCGCTTCAGCATCGCATTTTTTGGGTGCTTTTTCTTTTCAGTGTGTGGGTCTTTTCTCACGTCATCCCTGACTGAAATGTCTGAGTTTGACTTTGCGGGTGCTGTCTTCCCCGCTATGTCTTCGGTCAGTGGATTTAAGGAAAGTGGCAAATGCTCCCTACCATGTCCATAGTGGACTGCCCCAGTTGCTATATCCTCTGTGCATATCATGACACCTCCATTTGCCCGCTCTGCCTGCAGATGTCGAGTAAGAACCAGAGGAATCGTGAAAAGCAGTGCAGGGCACTTTCTGGCTCGAAGGCCTCTGCTGTGGTGCCGGCATATTATCTGAAATCACTGCCCTCTGAGACCGCATCTGACGACTCAGCATCATGTGCACATGCTTGATCCGAACACCGAAGTCATGGCGGCTCATACTGGGGGTCGTCCTCGGAGGACCTCCCCTGTGGGCCCAAGACTACGTACAATCCTGGTTGCTGCAGAGCCTACTGGTATCGAAGCTAGGATGGTGGCCTTGGAACTCAGCCTGGCTGCCTTCCTCGAAGTGCAGTGAAGCCTGATGCCCAGAGCCTAAAGGTCATCTGTGCTGACATCAGAATCCTCCACTGGAAGGACCTCCCTGGAGGATGTCCAGCTAGTGCTGGAATGATTTGCGTGCTTGGAGGCGTGTTGGTCTGCCTCCTGCTTGTGGTGATTCTCCAGGACCAAGCAGGAAGTCAGTCCTCACATATGGGTGACGTCGGTGCCGACGGAGCCCTCGCGGAGCAATTTTCCCCAGCTTTCAAAGAAAGCCTTTGGGAATTGCAGCGCGCATGCGCGGTCCTCTTCCCGCCTAAGGGTGCCATCTTGCTCAGTCTTCTTTTTTCCACGGAGCCCTACAGACGTTGTCTGTGAATCCCCGCCGAAAAGTTGATTTTTTTCTCTATTTTTCTCTTTTTTCTTCGGTTCGACGCCGGTTCTTTTCCCGCCCGGACTCGCGACGCCGGTTGCGAGTCCGTTCCTTATTTTTCGGTTTTGTCCTTCGTGACAGATTTCGCGCCTTTTTCCTTTTTCCCTGGCAGCCCGGTCATTCGACCTCGCAGGGGCCCTTTTTCCCCCGATGGCTGCCAGCGGCTTTAAAAAGTGTGATCTCTGTAAGAAACTCATGTCTCTTACAGACACTCATGACTTCTGCCTCCGCTGCCTCGGACCCGATCATGACTCCATGATCTGTGGGCCATGCGGCAAAATGTCCTCAAAAGCGTTGAGTCGGCAGCATCAGCGGGAGCATATCTTCTCTGACTCCGGCCGAGCTCGGACCTCGTCAGAGGCTTCGACGTCTCGGGACTCTGGTCCTGAGCATCGTCGCAGTTCCTCTGAACGGGGGTCTCCTACCCGGGAACATCATCGGAAGAAGAAACCCGCGAGGGCGGGATCAGTGGACGCTCCTGGTTCCTCGAGGGCCAGGTCGCATAGCCCCGATTCCCGTCCCGGGTCCTCGGAGATGGAGAGGCCGTCAAAACATCCTCGACTCGAGGTGGACTTGCCCGCTCACGTGAGTACTGTTGTCCTCGTTGACTCGCCTCCGAAGGACCCGACGTCGGGGCCCGAGTCGGGGGCTGCTGGGTCTCCTGAGCTCGGACTCAGGTTGACGGCCTTGGAGAGCAGTCTGACTGCCTTCATGGACCAGCAGCGGGTATTGATCGCTGGCCTCGCCGGTGTTTCTGCCCTGACCGCCGGGACGTCGACCTCCAAATCGACCCTGGAGACCGAGCCGATCCTCGAGTCCATGAGGGCTCGAGTCGATCCTCGGTCGAGGTCTCCTTCGGCCTCCCGTTCGGGACCGAGGTCGTCGACGCCGACTCCCTCGGCGTCGGAGCGGATAGCATCGGTGCCCGCCCGACCGGAGCTGCTCGACTCCTCCTCCGAGGAGTCGGCCTGGGAATCTGAGGACGAAGAGTCACCTGGTTCCTTTCGGACTCGGTGTGTCCCTTCGGACTCCCCCGAGTCCGAACCTCAGAGACGGTCCCCCCCGGAGGATGCCTGGTTCTCGGACTTCGTGAGGGATATGGCCAAGGCCTTGGCCTTCCCCGCAGATCCAGAGGAGGAACCTCGAGTCGAAGAACTCGATGCCCTCCAATATGACTCTCCCCCGAAGGAGGCCTTTATTGTACCAGTTCCTCCGATGCTGGAACGACTTCTCTTCCGCATGTGGGAGAGCCCGGCGTCGTCGCCGGTGTTAAGCAAGCGGGTCGATTCCATTTATCGAGTCCGCAAGAGCCCAGGCTTCCAAAAGGCACAACTACCGCACCATTCCATGGTGGTGGAATCGGCCATGCATAGACTTAAGAGTCAAAAAATGCACTCCTCGGTGCCCCCTGGTAGGGAAGCCCGAAGCCTGGATGCCCTCGGTAGGAAGTGCTTCCAGGGCTCTATGCTTGCTTGTCAAGTCCAGACTTACCAGCTCTACATGGGCATGTATCTCCGAGACCTGGCTAAGGAAATAACCGGGTTCTCTGCTGGTCTCTCCGACGAACCTTTGCAGAGGTTCCAAACCTTGTCTACTGGTATTCGGGAGTGCTCCAAGTTTATATCTCGAGCAGCCTATGATGGTTTTGAGGCTTCGGCTCGAGTAGCTGCGGCCGGCATCGGTGGACGCCGCCAGGCTTGGCTTCAGACGTCCGACCTCGAGCCCTGGGTACAGGACAAGTTGGTCGATGTCCCCTGCCGAGGTGATAACCTCTTTGGTAAGCCCATGGATGAGAAGGCTGCACAAATCGAGACGGAGACTCTCACCAGGACTCGTCTCTCAAGGAAGACCTCTGCCCCTTCTCAAAAGAAGAAGGCCTCGGGGAAAAAGCCCGTTTACCCGAGGAAAGGTGCTGCCTATAAATACTACCCTCAGTATCAGGCCTCAGCAGCTCCCCCACAGGGAAAGCAGTCCAAGGGACGGGGTAATGGGTCCCGTAGGCAGCAAGCCCCCAAGCCTGCACCACCGGCCCCTGCTCAGCAGGGTGGGGGTTTTTGACTTCCTCAGCATAGCCTCTCCCCCTCAGCTGGTTTCTCTCAGCACAGGGGGCCGGCTGGTCCACTTTGCCCAACGGTGGTCCAACATCACCACAGATACCTGGGTACTTCACATAGTTCAAAAGGGTTATCTTCTTCACTTTCACCAGGTACCTCCCTCCTACTTTCCAGGGGAGCCTCCCAGACTACCTTTGCACAGGGACTTACTCCTTCAGGAGTTAGCAAGTCTTGTTCAAGAACGAGCTGTGGAACCGGTGCCCCACCACCTGTGGGGCCAGGGGTTTTACTCCAGGTACTTCCTGATTCCAAAAAGAACAGGAGGCCTCAGACCCATCCTGGACTTGCGAAACCTCAACAAATTCCTTGCAAAGGAAAAGTTCAAAATGCTTACCCTTGGGATCCTGCTGCCCTACCTCCAGCGGGGAGACTGGCTATGCTCCTTGGATCTGAAAGATGCGTATACTCATATCCTCATTCATCCGGACCACAGACAATATCTCAGATTTGTTGTGGGATGAAATCATTACCAGTACAGAGTGCTGCCGTTTGGCCTATCCTCTGCACCCAGGGTGTTCACCAAATGCCTCGCAGTGGTGGCGGCTTATCTGAGACTTCAAGGTCTGTTTGTGTTCCCATACCTGGACGACTGGCTCATCAGAGCCCCATCTTCACCAGAGGCCGCTCAAGCCACTCATCGCACTGTGGCTCTGCTCCAGCACTTGGGTTTTGTCATAAACTTCGCAAAGTCCACTTTGCTCCCCTCTCAAAATCTCGAGTTCATCGGCGCCAGGTTGGACACACTTCAGGCGCGGGCCTTCCTCCCTCTGGACAGGGCCAAGCGGCTCATGGATCTCGCCGGCCACTTTCACAGCAACGCGCTGGTCTCAGCCAGACACTTTCTGCGACTGCTCGGCCATATGGCTTCCACAGTCCATGTGACCCCCAATGCCCGACTGAACATGCGTCCTGCTCAGTTGTGCCTTCGCAATCAATGGCATCAGGCCACGGGGAGCTTAGCGGACTCTGTGCAGATCTCCGACCAGCTGGTCTCCTCTCTGCGATGGTGGCTTCATCTCCCCAACCTAGTGCTAGGAGTGGCGTTTCAGTCCCCTCCGCATTCTCAGGTCCTGACGACCGATGCTTCCCTCCTGGGTTGGGGAGCACATTGCCAAGGGTCATGTATTCAAGGACTCTGAACTCCTTGGGAGTCTGCTCAACAGATAAACTTCCTGGAGCTCTGAGCCATCCGCCTAGCGCTCAAAGCCTTCTCTCACCTGGTGTCCCACCAGTCGCTGCTGATACAGACGGACAACCAGGTTGCCATGTTCTACGTCAACAAACAAGGCGAAACAGGCTCCTTCCTCCTCTGTCAGGAGGCGCAACGGCTATGCTCTTGGGCAGTCCGCCAGGGCATCCTCCTCAGGGCTGTCTATCTCCCAGGTCAAGAAAATTACCTGGCCGACAAGCTCAGCAGGATCCTCCAGCCACACGAGTGGAGGTTGGATCCGCTGGTGGTTCAGCGGATCTTTCTCAAGTGGGGCCTCCCCACCATGGGTCTGTTTGCCAGTCCTCTGAACCGGCAGCTGCCCAGATTCTGCTCTCGACAGCCGCATCCTCTCCGGGTAGCGGCGGATGCTTTTCTAATTCCATGGTCCACCGGCCTCTTGTATGCCTTTCCTCCCATGCCACTGGTGTCTCGGATGCTCTTCAAGGTTCTCAGAGACAAAGCATCGCTGATCCTAGTGGCTCCCCGGTGGCCGAGACAACCTTGGTTCCCGCTTCTGATGCAGCTAGCGGTAGACACTCCTCTTCCGCTGGGATTTAAGCCCGACCTCCTGTCGCAGGATCAGGGGACTCTCCTACACCCCAATCTCCGGTCCCTTCATCTGATGGCCTGGCTGCTGAAAGGGTAGTCCTTGCTCCGCTGCAGCTACCTCCAGATGTGGAGGAGGTCGTCTTGGCCTCCAGGAGGCCCTCCACCCGAAAGGCCTACGCTCTCAAGTGGCGTCGGTTCTCCGTCTGGTGTACTCAGCAGTCTCAAGATCCTTTCTCCTGTTCAGCATCAGTGGTCTTGCAGTACTTGCTCTCTCTCTCAAACCTTGGACTTAAGTCCAACTCAGTCAAGGTCCACCTCAGTGCTCTTTCTGCGCATCACATGCCGGTGGATGGTAGACCTCTTTCCATCCACCCCCTGGTGGCTCGGTTTCTCAGAGGCCTCCTTCTCCTTAAGCCACCTTTGCGCCCGCCAGCCCCGGACTGGGATCTTAATGTGGTGTTGCAGCGGATTACCTGTCCGCCTTTTGAGCCTATGGCTACCTGTCCGCTACGTTTTCTTTCATGGAAAACCTTGTTCTTGGTAGCCCTCACTTCTGCTAGACGCGTTAGTGAGCTGCAGGCCCTGGTTTCTGATCCTCCTTACACTAGGTTCTACAAGAACCGGGTAGTCCTACGGACTCACCCTAAATTTCTTCCCAAAGTGGTTTCCCCTTTTCACATCAACCAGGAGGTGGTACTTCCGACCTACTTTCCCAGGCCACACTCCAGCCGAGCTGAAATGGTCCTGCATACCCTGGACTGTAGAAGGGCGTTGACCTTCTACCTTGACCGTACGCAGGAGCACCGAAAGGCTGTTCAGCTCTTTGTGTCTTATGACCCCAACAAGTTGGGGCTCCCTGTCTCCAAGCGAACTCTGTCCATCTGGATTGCGGACTGTATCGCTTGGGCTTACGAGGCAGCCGGCCTTGTGCTGGAAGGTAGAGTCACAGTTCATAGTGTTCGGGCGAAGGCTACGTCGGTAGCTTACCTCCGCTCTGTTCCATTGGCAGCCATCTGCCGGGCCGCTACTTGGTCTTCAAGCCAGACTTTTGCAGCCCATTACTGCCTGGAGAGGGAGTCCCGCAGGGACAGTGCTTTCGGACAGGCAGTCCTCCGTAACCTCTTCGAGGTATAGGCAACTCCTACCCTCCGTCCCGGATGTTGGGCTACCGGTTGGAGACTTATTCAGAGAAGATTCCTTCCTTCTGTGCTACTGACCTTGAGGGAGCTCATTTTTGTGCTTAGGGTCTCCGGTAGCCTTAAGCTTGGGAGTCCCATATGTGAGGACTGACTTCCTGCTTGGTCCTGGAGAAAGCATAGTTACTCACCTGTAACAGCTGTTCTCCAGGAGCAGCAGGAATCAGTCCTCACAACCCTCCCTCCTCCCCTTGGAGTTGCAGTTATATGCTTTCGTTTTTGCTAATTTTTGCTGTCTTTTAGCTATGTCATCTGACTGAGCAAGATGGCACCCTTGGGCGGGAAGAGGACCGCGCATGCGCGCTGCAATTCCCAAAGGCTTTCTTTGAAAGCTGGGGAAAATTGCTCCGCGAGGGCTCCGTCGGCGCCGACGTCACCCATATGTGAGGATTGATTCCTGCTGCTCCTGGAGAACACCTGTTACAGGTGAGTAACTACGCTAACTCACCCCCGAGCACCTCTGGTTCAGCTCATAGGGTACATCTCTATCCCTCAGCACTGGCGGTTCATTGCCCCGATGACTGACTGTCTGGGTCTTGAGGTCTTGTCCGGCTCAGAGTCTGGCTAGGAAACAGATGATGATTCGCCTGACTTCATGTTAAACAGGGATGTCCCCTCTAAGCCATCTCACTCACGTTCCTTGAGTTTGTTCAGGAGATGTCGAAGGCCCTAGTTTTCGTGGCAGAGCCCGTGGACAAGCCTTGTGCTGAGGACTTGGAAATACTCCAGTACAAGGCCCTTCCAAGGGAAGGCACTAATGGTGCCAATTCTCCCCCATCTTGGAGCGCTTACTGTTCAGGATGTGGGAGAGCCCAGTGACTGTGCCTGTAGTGAGCTGGTGACTCTATTCCCAGTATTGGCAAGAGCCCAGGCTTTCAGAAGAGACAGCTGCTTCACAACTCTGTGGTGGTGGAGTCCGCCATGCATTGCATAAAGAGTCAGAAGACTCATTCCTTGGTGCCCCCTGGTAGGGATGCCTGCACCATGGACAGGTTTGGCAGAAAGTGCTACCAGGGCTTGATAGAGCCCACATCCAGGCTTACCAGCTGTACATGGACATGTACCTGAGAGACCTGGTGAAGGAGCTCGCCAGGTTCTCAACTGAGTTGGCAAGTGAATCTCTCGAGTGCCTCTGGACCCTCATCTCCTCTGTCAAGGAATGCTACAAATTCCATACTCAAAATGACCTATGACTGCTTCGAGTCCATGGCTCATGTGATTGCACTGAGTATTAGTGCCCACCACTTGGCTTGGCTATAGTCCTCGAACTTGGAGCAATGGGTACAGAACATACTGGCCAGTGTCCCCTGCCGAGAAGAGAATGTCTTCTGCAAACCCATGACTGACATGGTGGCCGAGTTGGAGTCAGAGTTCCTGACCAGGACTAGGCTGTCCTGGAAGACACTGAACCTTCCTGCCAGAAGGCTTCGTGGAAAAGGCCCTTCCACCCGAAGGCAAAAAAGACTTTTGGAAAATACACCCAATTTCTGGCCTACTAGGATCCCCAACAGGGTCAGCAGGCCAGGGGCCTGGGGTATGTCCCTCATAAGCAGAAAGCCCCCAATTCCCAAACAGCACTCCAGCTGCAATCGGGGGGGGGGGGAGGCTTTGACCCCTTGAACAAACCCCTTCCACCCCCCCCCCCCCCCCCAAGTTTCAGGGCCCATGGCACACGGGAGGATGTCTGGTTTACTTTGCTCACCTCCGGCCGGTTATCACCACTGACACCTGAGTGCTGCAGGTGGTGCGAGAAGGTTACCTTCTGCACTTCGACCAGATGTCTCCTCCCTTCTTCCCAGGGGAACTTCTCATAACTTCCCATGACCTCCCTGCAGAAGAAACTTGAGGATCGGCCAGTTGAACCAGTCCCTCTGCCCCTCTGGAGCACAGGGTTCTACTCCTGATACATCCTCATCCTAAAAAAGACAAAGGGCTTCCGACTCATCCTGGATCTGTGGGACCGAAACCGCTTTCTGGTCAAGGAGAAGTTCAAGATGCTATTCCTTTGAACATTGCAGCCCTATTTCCAGCGGGAAGATTGGCTGTGCTCCTTGTATCTCAAAGATGCCTGTACCACATCTTGATCCATCCCTGGCACCATCAGTACCTCTGCTTTGTCATTGGAGACTGCCACTACCAGTACAGGGTGCTCCTCTTCAGCCTTTCCTCGACCCCCCCCCCTCCCCCCGGTGTTCACCAAGTGCCTGGCAGTAGTCGCTGTTCACCTCTGCTTGCTGGGAGTCTGGCTTCCCCTATCTGGACGACTGGCTCCTGAAGGCCAACTTGCCAGAGGTGGTGTGTCATGCAACCCACCACACCATCAGGGTGTTGCAGCTTCTGGGGTTTGTGATCAACTTCCCAAAGTCTCATCTGCTACCGACCCAGTGCCTGGAATTTGTACGAGCCCTTCTGGACGCTACTTGGGCCAGAGTCTTCCTCCCTTTAGACAGGGCACAGTGTCTGGTGACCCTAACAAAAAGTACAGGTTTGCTCATCGGCGTCCACCCATCTCTTGCTGCGCCTATTTGGGCAGGTGGCCTCAACAGTTCATGTAATCCCTCGGGCCCGTCTACGGATGCAACAGGCACAGTGGACCCTCAGCTCTCAATGGACTCAGCCATGGGCCAACTGGAGGATCGGGTCCAGATCACCCAGCCTCTGGCTACCTTTCACCTGGTGGCAGAGCACAGTCTCATGGCCTGCCTACCCTTCCAGGCCCCATAGGCCCAATGTGTTCTGACCATGGACGCCTCCAAGCTCCTCTGGGGAGCCCACTGTGATGGTCTCCAGTTGCAGGGCACTTGGACTCGGGAGGAAAGTGACCTCCAGATCAACCTCCTGGAACTCAGCATCTCCAGGAACAAGCAGGAATGTAGTCTTCACATATGGGTATCATCGATACCGACGGAGCCTGCGCGGGAAAGCTCCCCAGCGTCCAATCGGAAAGCTTTTGGGAGCATCCCACAGTGCCTGCGTGCTGCCTTCCCGCCTTTCCCAACTGTCCCTCTCCAGTTCGGGTTTCAAAAAGTGTTCTAAGTGTGGCGGTACCATCTCTGTCACCGATACCCATAAGTGGTGCCTCAAATGTTTAGGTCCTGACCACTCTATTTCAGAGTGTGTTGCCTGTGGGATAATGTCGAAAAGAGGCCAGCAAAACCGAGCTGCTAAACTTAGCACCCTTTTTCCCTCCGATGCAGCCTCCGTGGCATCGACATCTTCCAGGGCTTCGTCTTCCTCTCATGGATCCCAGGTAACTAAACATAAATCTAGCCGGTCCTCAAAGGGTAGATCTCCTTCTAAACATCAAGATGCCTCTGGCGTTGCCCTTGAGGGACTTTCACCGGCAAAATTGCCCCGGCGGGAGGCTTTGGCTTTCAAAGCATTAACGGGGCTCCAGGATATTCATGTTCTCGAGGCTTCAACCTCGGCAGAACTACTGGTGCCATGCTCTGGGGTTCCGGCTGCTTCATCTGGCACTGATACCCAAGCATCGGCAGCGTCGATAGACCAGAGATTCTTGGCTATTGAACGCAGTCTGGGGCTCTTCTCACGGCCTCGATGCCCCTGAAACCGCTTCAGACAATTCAACCGGCACCGACTGCATCGACATCGGCAGTTATTCTACCGGGACCGAGTCATGCGTCTCTTATCCGGCATCGACAAGTCGGTACCTGACCACTCCGATGCCGACCTTATTTATTTATTTATTTTTTATTTACAGATCTTTTATACCGCGCTCTTTATTATCAGTGCGGTTTACAGTGAACAAAAATACTCACGGAAAGCAACAAGCTGTCATGAGTTTACATATAACAGGGAAATTAACCAGGATTCAGCTTTGGGAAAACTTTGTACATAAATGTATACAACTATATACAGTGATAGGGTATTATTTACATAATGTGTGGCATGTGACAGAACATTACTACTTATCTTCAATTGGTACCGGTACCGTATCTTGCACGATCACCCGGATCTGAGATACTTTGAATCCTTGGATGAGTCTGAAGACTCTGAAAGCTCAGAGTACTTCCTGAGGATTCCTCTCCTCAGCGTAGGTTGTCTTCATCAGAGGATATGTCCTTTCAGGATTTTATCCGAGATGTGGCCCGACGTCTTTCCATCACAGTGGCTCCTGAAAAAGAGCCTAGGGCAAAGGAATAAGAAATCCTACAATACCCTAAAGCTCCCAAGGAGGCAGCTACCTTACCTATTCATGAGATCTTGCATGATCTTATGTTAAAGATGTGGGAAACACCTCTAACCACATCTCACTCTTGAAGACTTGACACCATGTATCGAGTTCCTCCTTGTCCTGGGTTTCAGAAGACTCAATTACCACACCATTCCATGGTGGTGGAATTTGCTAGCTTCCCAAGCAGTGCTAAAACCTCACCTCGCTGCTCGGGAAATGTTACAGTTGCTAGGCCATATGGCATCCACCGTGCATGTGGTTCCTTATGCTCGCCTACATATGAGGGCAGCCCAGTGGACTTTATCCACTCAATGGACTCAGGCGTCAGGTTGCCTGTCAGACAAAATAGCAAACTCAGATCGCCTTTTCCCTCCAATGGTGGCAGTCACCCCAAAACCTTTTGGTGGGGTCTCCTTTTCAGCAACCCTCACCCCAAGCCACTCTAACAACAGATGCTTCACAGGTGGGTTGGGGAGCCCACCTGCAAGGCCTCTCTACCCAGGGTACCTGGACTCCACAGGAGGCCTATCTCCACATCAATCTCCTGGAACTCGGAGCAATTTTCCTTGCTGTTCGAGTATTCCACACCCAGCTCAGCTACAAGACAGTCCTAGTTCAAACAGACAATCAAGTAGCCATGTTCTATGTGAACAAGCAGGGCAGAACAGGCTCTCTGTCGCTCTGCAATGAAGCTTTGCGACTATGGGCCTTCGCCAGAGAGCATCAGATTCATCTCCTTGCGGTGTATCTTCCAGGCATTCAAAACTCTTGGGCAGACAGACTCAGTCGAGTTCTGCTTCCACACGAATGGTCTCTCCATGCAGACCAGGTGGCCAAAATTTTTCAAATTTGGGGAACCCCAGACATAGACCTCTTTGCAAGTCCGCTGAATGCCAAACTTCCCCGGTTCTGTTCCAGAATTCTGGCTCAGGGTTGTCAGGCCAGGGATGCTTTCCTCCTCCATTGGGGTCAGGACTTCCTGTATGCCTTTCCACCCATTCCCCTAATTCCCAAAACCCTGTTCAAGCTTCAGAGAGACAGAGGTCATATGATCCTCATAGCTCCATATTAGCCACGGCAAATATGGTACCCTCTGCTCCTACATCTCTCTCAAGCTCCGCCTCTGGAGTTAGGATCTGCTCCAGATCTCCTTTCTCAGTCTTTGTATCTCAGGGCCTGGTTGCTGAAAGCCTAGACCTTCACGGTCTTAACCTTTCCCAACAGGTAAAGGATATCCTTTATGCTTCCAGGAAGCCTTCCACAAGACGCTCTTATGCATTTAAGTGGAAAAGGTTTACCATATGGTGCTTGCAGAAGGGTCTTAACCCTCTTGCGATACCTCTGGAATCATTACTGGAGTATCTCCTTCATTTATCAAATGCAGGGCTTAAGACCAATTCAGTGAGAGTTCATTTGAGTGCTATTGCAGCTTCTTTCAAGCCTCTAAATGGATAACCTATTTCCTCTCATCCTCATGTAGTGAAGACTACATTCCTGCTTGTTCCTGGAGATAGCAGTTACTCACCTGTAACAGGTTATCTCCGGGAACAGCAGGAATTTAATCTTAACCCACCCACCTCCCCTAGGAGTTGTATCTCTCTTTCCCTCTCTCACTCTTTCCCTCTCTCTTTTGTCTCAGCTTTAAACTCAACTGGAGAGGAACAGTTGGGAAAGGCGGGAAGGCAGCACGCAGGCGTTGTGGTATGCTCCCAGAAGCTTTCCTTTTGAACGCTGGGGATCATTCCCGCGCAGGCTCCGTCGGTACCGACGATACCCATATGTGAAGACTAAATTCCTGCTGTTCCCGGAGATCACCTCTTTACAGGTGAGTAACTATGCTTTTGACAAATGCCCTTTGGGTGTTCCAGGCCCACCTTTTGGCCCAGGTTGTCCTATTCAGACTGACAAGTAGCGAAGCTCTGCATCAACAAACGGGGGGAACAGGTTCGTACCTCCTCCGTTGGGAGGTGCTTTGCCTGTGGACCTTTGCCGCAGAGAAGGGCAAGATCCTCCAGGCGGTCTACCTACTGGGCCAGGACAATCTGCATGCAGATTGACTCAGCAGAACCCTTCAGCCCCACCAATGGCACTTCAACCCAGCTGTCATGCTTCTACTCTGAGGCCAACCCCGGAATGGGTGGTGGCGATCACCTTCCTCCTGCCTTGGTCTGGGAGCCTGCTTTGTGTATCCGCCTGTGGGTTCCCAAGACCTTGCTCAAATTTCAGTCAAACTGGGCCCCTGTAATTCCCATTGCTCTTCTGTGGCCCCGGCAGCCATGGCTCTCCGGGAACAAGCAGGAAGTCTGTCCTCACTTATGGGTGACGTCGGCACCAACGGAGCACCGCAATAATTTCTCCCTGGCTTTCAAAGACAGCGTTTGGGAGATGCACCCTGCATGCTTGGTCCCCTTCCTGCCTAAGGGTGCCATTTTGCCCAGGTCTTCTTTCTTCCACGGAGCCCATTGGACGTGTGTCTATTCCCCTTGAGAAAAAGTTGATCGTTTTTGTCTTAAAATTTGTTTTTCTCCGGTTGTGTACCAGTTCCTCCTCGCCCCCAAGTCCACTTACCTTGGTGTCGCTTTTTCTCAGTTTCTTTTCTTTCCTTTTTCTGATTTTACTTCAGCACGGGTTCGTGCCAATTCCTGGCTGGACCAGCTAAGTTTGACCTCATGGGGCAGTATTCCCTGCCATACCTCAGTCAGTATCTTCAAGCCCTGCAACTGCTGCGCACAGGCCCGCACAGCTGCTGCCTTCAATGCCTCAGGCTGGATTCTGATCCCTTGATCTTCAGTCTCTGTAAGCAGATAGTTGCCAAGGCCCTGAAGAGCCATCAGCAGCTGTGAGAGTCCATCTTTAATAAAGTTGACTCAGCCCTGGAGGAGTCCGTGAGACCTCGCTCCCAAGTCATCCTCTGGTACCTCGGATCCTCACGGGGACTCTATCCAGAGCTCCACCAACATGGGCTCCCAGAAGAGCCAGAAGCCCTCGAAGACAGTGTTGAGACGAGTCAGGGAAAGTGGGAAATCCCTTAGGCCCAGGACCTGTAGCCCTTGATGCCAGGCCAAGGGCAGTGGCCAGGATAGGCCTTTCAAGTTGCCTGACAAGAGCAGTCAACATTGAGGGATCAGCCTCGGGTCCAAAGTCCTCAGCGCCCGTGCCGAAGGCTGCAGTGCCATCTGGTCTTGAGGCCAGAATGAAGGCCCTGGAGCACATTTGGTCTGCCTTCTTGTTTTGATCATACAATATTGTCTTCAGTTTGACCACTCTTTTCAGCAATTGACTTGGAGAATGCTGGATTGGATCATCTCGCCAACCCGTGGGGGTATCATGGGCAAAAATGGATTTATATTTTAAACTCAGTAGCTCCACATGGTTTAAATTTAGAGTTGGACTGGCATACTTTGTAATTTGGATTTACATTGAAGGCTATTTTTTAAGCCATTTTGGTTGGTCTGTTAACATTTGGTTGTTCTAGTCCCCGATCAGCTGACATTAAATGGTTACATCAGATAATGACGTTAGACGCTGGTATTTAAATGCAGAGAGGTTTCATTCAGGATTTGGCAGCTGTTACGGGATAGATACCTCATGTTGCATCATACCGTTTATGGAGTAGAATGAACACCTGAAGCAGGGTCTTTCACATGGGTTTTGGACCTGAAACACTGTACTATATCGTGAAGCTCTGTTGGAGAACTTAAGTTGGAGGACTGTCCACAATGGATTAAGCTAAGTTTTTAACAGCTTGTTTAAGTCATTTTTGCTGCTTTTACTGCAATACTTTAAGAATAAAATGGACATTTCATTTGTAGGGGTTGGTTCCTCATATTGATACGTCCAGCAAAAACGTATTTGGGACATTATGAATTATTTATGGTTGGCCTTGTTTGGTATTTTGATGACTCTTGGTTGGCAACCTTTTCAATTTTGGGTTCTTTTACATGGTGCCTTCTTGTCCCAGCAGTGGGCTCTGATGTCTGGTTCCTCCGAGTCATCACTCCCATCCTTGGAACCCTTCATGTCAAGGGACTCCCTGAAGGTCGAGCCGATCCTCTAGCACCATCAGCCTTGAGAGATCCCTAGGCCACATTCCTGGTCCCGTTCCTTGGGAACACTGTCTTTCCCGCTTAGTATGCTCAGCTCTGAGTGGCGGGCGGCTGGGGCACCTTCAGTGCTGAGGCGCGACCCAAGACCTGGGGAATCCTCACTACCTCCACCGCCTCAGAGTTGGATTGGGAGACCGAAGACGAGGAGTCCCCTAGACACCTGCCGACACTGGGATGTACCCTTGGACCTCTCTTCCCTGGAGATGTGGCACCGCTCCCCTCCTGAGGACATGGCCTTCCATGATTTTGTGAGGGATATGGTGAAGGCCCAATCCTTCAGTATGAGGCTCCTCTGAAGGTACTCTTTCCCCCCCCCCAATCCTGAAACAGTTGCTTCTCCACATGTGGGAGACGCCATCCTCTGTGCTCATCGTAAGCAGTCGGCCGGACTCAATGTACCAGATGTGCCGGAGCCCTGGCTTCCAAAAAGCCCAACTGCTGCATAACTCCATGGTAGTGCAGTTGGCCATGCATCTGCTCAATAGTCAGAAGACACACTTCTTGGTGCCCCTGGGTAGGGAGGCCTGTGCCATGGATGCTATATGCAGGAATGCTTCCAGGGCTCGATGCTTGTCAGCCGGATCCAGGCATACCAGCTGTACATGGGCATGTTACCTGCAAGATCTGGTGAAGGAACTCTCCGGGTTCTCGACTGGGCTCTGAGGAACTCCTCCAGCAGTTCCAGACCCTGTCCTCAGCTGTCAGAGAATGCTCCGTTTATTACTCAGGCAGCCTATGACAGCTTTGAGTCAGCAGCTAGAGTAGCTGCGGTGGGCATTAGTGCCCGATGTCATGTCTGGCTACAGTCGTCCAACCTGTAGCAGTGGGTCCAGGACATGTTGGTCGATGTCCCCTGCCAGGGGGAGAACCTCTTGGCAAGCCCATGATAGACAAGGCCGCAGAGTTGGAATCCAGGTACCTGACAAGGATCAGGTTCTCTAAGAAGACTGCTGACTCTCCCCGAAGGAAGGCTTATGGAAACTACCCCCACTACCCAGCCTTCCCAGCTCCCTAATAGGACCAGCGGGCCAAGGGATAGGAACATGGTCCACGTAAGCCTAAGACCCCCAAGCCTCAGACCACGCCCCTGGCACAACAATGTGGGAGTTTGACTCCTTGGACATAGTCTCTCTTCCCTCATGAGGCACAGCCCTACAGCACACAGGGAGCCATCTGGTGCAGAATGCCCACAGGTGGCTGGCCATCACCACAGATGCATGGGCCCTCCAGGTGGTCTGGGAGGGTTGCCTCCTCCACCTTCTACAGATGCCCCTACCATTCTTCCTCAGAGAGCCCCCCAGGACTCCCCTTCACTGGGCCCTGCTCCAGCAGGATCTAGCAAGCAAGACAGTGGAACCTTTCCCTGCCCGCCTCAGGGGCAGGGGGTGGTTCTGCTATTTCCTGGTCCCTAAAAGGAGTGGAGGGTTTTGTCCCATCCTAGACCTGCGAGACCTCAACAGTTCCTGGTGAGGGAAGTTCAAGATGCTCTCCCTTGGAACATTGCTGCCATATCTCCAGCAAGGAGACTGGCTGTGCTCCTTGGACTTAAAGGATGCTTATACATACATCCTTATCCACCTCCTCCACAGGCAGTACCTTCACTTCGTGGTGGGCAGAAATCATTACCAATACAGAGTGCTCCCCTTTGGACTGACCACTGCCCCACAGGTATTCACCAAGTGCCTGACAGTAGTTGCGGCCCACCTCAGACTCCAGGAGGTCTTTGTCTTCCCCTATCTGGATGACTGGTTTGTAAAGGGCTGCAGCACCGTCGCCAAAGTGCAGCAGGCAACGGGCCGCCCAATCCTCCTGGAGCACTTGTGGTTCGTAGTCAAATACCCAAAGTCTCATCTCCAGCCAACTCAAAACCTGGATTCATAGTGGCGCAGCTTGACACAGTCCAGGCCAGGCCATTTCTTCCAAGGGATAGGGCCCTGTGCCTCCAGGCGCTCTCAGAAGGCGCCCAGCATCGCCGTTTGTCATCTGCCCAACACATGCTACATCTGCTGGGACACGTGGCATCCACGGTGTATGTCACTCTGGATGCCTGCCTGCAGATGCGGGCAGCCCAGTAGTTACAGGGTACCGGAGGGACCAGGTGACTGTCACTGGTTCCCTGCCCAGCTCTCTCAGCTGGTGGCAGCACCTCCCACATCTACTAGCGGGGATGCCTTTCCAGACCCCCCCCCCCCCACACCACAGAAGATCCTCATGATGGATGCCTCAAAATGGGGTGGGGAGCCCACTGCAGCAGCCTCTGCACTCAGGGCAGTTGGTCGCTGGCGGAGAGTCTTCAGCAGATCAACCTCCTGGAGCTCTGGGCAGTTGCCTTAGCCCTCCAGGCTTTTTGTCACCACCTGTGCGACAAAACAGTAATGGTCCAGACCAACAATCAGGTGGTAATGTTCTGCATAAACAAGCAAGGAGGCAAAGGGTCGTCCCTCCTTTGCCAGGAACTGGTGTGCATCTGCACTTATGCCTGCAGCAACAGGATGCTCCTGCAGGAAGTATAACTCCTGGGCCAGGACAATGCCCTGGCGGACCGACTCAGCCAGCTCCTCCTGCCACACGAATGGATACTGGAGCCCAGGGTTGCCTACTGGCTATTCCAGTGGAGGTGGCTCCCACAGATGGATCTCTTTGCCAGCCCAGCCAATGCCCAGCTGCCCTACTTCTGTTTCCAGCAGCCACAGCCTGCCAGGGTGGCTGCAGATGCCTTCCTGATCTCATGGGTGGAGGGCCTCCTTTATGTCTTCCCACCTATGCCATGATCGCTTACCTTCATTGTCCAATGCGACAGGGCCACAGTGATTCTGGTAACTCCATGATCCAGGCAGCCATGGTTTCTGCTGCTTCTCCACCTTTCCGTGGTGCCCCTGGTTACCTTGGAGTGCTACCCAGGCCTGCTGATGTAGAAAGAGGGCTGGGGTCCTTGACATTCATGGACTGGGTGCTGAGCGGTTAGCCCTGGCTCCTTTCAGCCTCTCTACAGATGTGGAGGAGGTGGTTCTGCCTCTCGTAAGACTTCTACATGCCAGGTGTACACCTTCAAGTGGTGGAGGTTCTCCGTCTGGTGTATGGAGAGGCAAATTAACCTCTTCTGCTCCGTCCAGCTGGTGCTGCAGTATTTACTTCACCTGTCTCAGACAGGTTTGAAGTCTAACTCAGGGTGCACCTCTGTGCGTTGGTGGCACACCACCATCTAATTGAGGGCAAACCCCTCTCCGCCCAGTCGGAAGCCTCCCATCCATCACCCAGCAGTGGAATGGGACTTGACTATGGTATTTTTTAAGCTTACTGTGCCACCATTTGAGCCTCTCGGCTCCTGCCACCTTAAGTACCTCACTTGGAAGGTGGTGGTCCTTGTGGCGCTCTTGTCTGCTTGCCAAGTCAGCGAGTTTCAAGCGTTGGTGGCACACCCACCATACACTTGGTTTTATAGGAACAGGGTTGTGCTCTGCACACACCCCAAGTCCCTGCCCAAGATGGTGTCTGTTCCACTTTAACCAGCTGATGGTGTCACCCACCTTCTTTCTACAGCCCCATGCCAGCAGGGTGGAGACCATCCCTCGCACATTGGACTGTAAGCGGGCGCTCTCCTTATACTGGCAGTGCACCCAGGACCACCGCTGAGCACCTCAGCTTTGTCTCCTTTGATCCAAGTTGATTGGGGACAGCAGTCTCTAAACGAACTCTGTCCACATTGCTAGTGGACTGCATTGCCTTTATCTACAAATAGGCTGGTCTCTCGCTGGAGCACTGTGTTAGAGCACACAGCATCCGGACCATGGCGGCCTTAGTGGCAAGTCTGCGCTCTGTTCCCTTGTCTGAAATCTGCTGGGTCACCACCTGGTCTTCAGACCATACCTTTGCAGCTCATTACTGCCTGCAGAGGGAGTCCAGTTGGGATAGTGCCTTTGGCCAGGCAGTACTCAGTCATCTGTTTGGTATGTAAGCAACTCCTGCCCTCTGTGCCTTGCTACCAGTGAACTGATTTTTTGCTGGACACTTTGGTTGCTCGTGGTCTGTTGTCTTCCGACTCGGTTGTTGCTGCTCACGGCTCACCTTTTTCTGGTCACCTATGGTTTTTACAGATTTTTCAGTAGCCTGTAGCTGGGGAGTCCCATAAGTGAGGACTGACTTCCTGCTTGTTCCTGGAGAAAGCATAGTTACTCACCTCTAACTGGGGACAGCAGGAATCAGTTCTCACTACCCTCCCTCCTCTCCATGGAGTTGCTTCTTATTGGTTTTTGCCGTTGTGTGCTATGATAGCTTACTAAGGTAAGATAGCACCCTTGGGCAGGAAGGGGACCACATATGCATGGTGTATATCTCCCAAAGGCTTCCATCAAAGGCTGGGGAGAGATGTCACATGGGCTACATTGGCGCCGATGTCGCCCATAAGTGAGGACTGATTCTCCGAGAACAAGCAGGAAGTCGGTCCTCGCAAATGGGTGACGTCTGCACCGAGAGCGCCCTTGTGGAAGCATACCCCCAACTTTCAAAGAAAGCCTTTGGGAGATGCCACCACATGCGTGGTCCCCTTCCCACCCAAGGATGCCATCTTGCTCAGTCTCATTTTTTCCGTGGAGCCCTTCAGACGTCATCTGACTTGTCTCCGGAAAAAGTTGATTTTGTTCCTCGAGTTTCCAACTCGCCTCCGGTATTGCACCGGTACTCTATCCGCCTACCGACTTCGGTGACTCGGCGTCTGGTTTGGTTCAATTTTTGTAATTTTCGTTCCTTTTTCTTTTCTGGCACCTTCGTGCCCTTTTTCTCCTGCTGGCAGCCCGGAGGGCCTTTGACCTTTCAGGGGTGCTTTTTTTTCCCCATGGCTGCCAGTGGTTTTAAGAAGTATGATCGGTGCTCAAAAATCATGTCTTTGACTGACACACACGACTGCTGGTCTTTGCCTCGGCCAGACCATGACCCGACAGCCTGTGGTCTCTGCAAGAGGATGTCCAGCAAGGTTCTCAAGAGCCGCCAGCAGCAGCATGACAAGGTTTTCCCTGAGTCCCTGGTACCTCCCAAAGCCAGGGCCTCATCTGAGGCCCTGACACTTCGGGCGGAGCTTTCCGAGCCCAAGCCTTGTAATTGGTCCTCAGAAAGGGGGTCTCCCTCAAGGGAACCCAGAAAGAAGAAACAACCCTCGAAGGCGGCGTCCTTCGATGGTTCTAATTGGTCGAGAGCACCCCGGTCCTGTAGTCCAAGGCACTCATCTGAGACATCAGAGAAGGAGCAACCTGCGAAGGTCCGCCGGAAAGATCCGGCTGCGGACCGGCCTCTCTCCCCAGACACCATCCTCGTTGAGGATTCCCCTTCGGGGGAGCCGGCGTCAGGCCCTAGTCCCTCGGTGCCCACGCCGAAGGCTGCCAAGCCTTCTGGGCTGGAATCCAGAATGACAGCCCTGGAGCGCAGTTTGTCTGCCTTCATGGACCAGTAGCGGGCGCTGTTGTCTGGTTCGACCGGTTCATCCGCCCCAACCACCAGGCCGTCGATGTCCAAGACGTCCCCAGAGGCTGAGCCGATCCTTGAAGTCCTTCAGCCTCGAGTTGATCCTTGGCTGAGGTCATACTCAAGAGTCCTGCTAGTCGGGATTGCGGTCATCCCCAGCAAGTCTACCGAGTGCCGGCCAAGGAGCATCGGGGCCGTCGCCTGCAGAGAAGCCCTCAAGTGAGTCCTCCATGGACTACTCCAAGTGGGAGACAGAGGACAAGGAGTCCCCCGATACCTGTCGCCACCGCAACGTCCCGTCCAATTCCCCCGTGTTGGAACCGCGGCGGCGGACTCTACCTGAGGACATGAGTTTCTTGGACTTTGTCAAGGACATGTCCAAGGCCCTCGCATTCCCGACTGAGTCAGAGGAGGACCCTCGGGCTGATGAGTTAGAGATCCTCCAGTACGAGGCCCCTCCGAGGGAATTGCTAATGGTACCCATCCCTCCCATCCTGGAATGGCTCATGCTCTGCATGTGGGAGACATCGGCCTCGACTTGATGTATCAGGTCTGTCAGAGTCTGGGCTTCCAGAAGTCACAACTGCTGCATATTTCCATGGTGGTGGAGTTGGCCATGCGTCGGCTGAAAAGCCAGAAGACGCACTCCTCAGTGCCCCCTGGCAGGGAGGCCCTCACCTTGGATGCCCTCGGCAGAAAGTGCTACCAGGGCTCGATGCTCCTCTGCCACATCCAGGCCTACTAGCTGTACATGGGCATGTACCTGAGAGACCTGGCAAAGGAACTCACCGGGTTCTCGGCTGGTCTCTCCGAGGAACCCTTGAAGCACTTCAAGAGCCTGGCCAATGCCGTCCGTTAGTGCTCCAAATTTGTCTCCAGCAGCCTATGACTGGTTTGAATTGGTGGCTTGAGTAGCTGCGGTGGGCATCGGTGTACGCCGCCAAGCTTGGCTTCAGTCGTCTGATCTCGAGCAGTGGGTTCAGAACAAACTGGTCGATATCCCATGCCAAGGGGAGAGCCTCTTTGGCAAACCCATGACCGACAAGGCTGCCAAGCTGGAGACCCACGTTCATGACGAGGACCAGGCTCTCTAAGAAGACCACTGCTCCTCCCTGACGGAAGGGCTCAGGTAAAAAGCCCTTTTACCCGAGGAAGGGAGCTACTTACCAAAACTACCCACCCTATCAGGCCTTCCCGGCTCCCCAACAGGGTCAGCACGCCAAAGGAAATGGGAATGGCCCACATAAGCAGAAAGCTCGAAAACCCCAGGCCCTGGCCCAGCCGGGGGGAGCTTTTGACTCCTTGAGCATAGCCTCTCTACACCAATGAGGTCAGCAGCCCACAAGGTGACGCCTGGCCCTCTATGCTCAGAGATGGATTTCTATCACCACAGATTACTGAGCACTGATGGTAGTCAGGGAGGGTTATCGCCTCCATCTGGCTCAGACACCTCCCTCTTATTTTCCGGGAGAGCCCCTCAGGTCTGCCCTATACCGGGACCTTCTCTTGAAAGAGTTGACAGGTCGTCTAGAGGACAAGGCGGTGGAACCGGTGCCCCATCACCTCAGGGGCAAGGATTTCTACTCCAGATACTTCCTCGTCCCAAAGAGGACAGGGGGTCTAAGGCCCATCCTCGACCTGCGCAACCTCAACAAATTCTTGGTGAGGGAGAAGTTCAAGATGCTCTCCCTTGGAACATTACTGCAATACCTCCAGTAAGGAGACTGTCTATGCTCCTTAGACCTCAAGGATGTTTATACTCACATCCTCATCTACCCCAATCACAGGCATTACCTGCGGTTCGTAGTAGGGGGCAGGCACTTTCAATACAGGGTACTCCCCTTCGGCTTAGCCTCTGCCCCAAGGGTCTTCACAAAATGCTTGGCACTTGTGGCTTCCTTCCTCCGACTCCAGGGGGTCTTTGTTTTTCCCTACCTGGACAACTGGCTCATAGGGCAGGCACAGCCTTGGATGTGCAGCAGGCCACTGCTTGCACCATCCAGGTTATGCAACACTTGGGCTTTGTCATAAACTACCCCAAGGCTCACCTCCTCCCGACACAGTGCCTGGAGTTCATTGGAGAAAAGCTCAACATCCTCTAGTCGAGGGCTTTCCTGCCCAAGGACCGAGCCGATCGGCTTAGGTCTCTTTCTCGGGACGTACAGCACCATCCCTCAGTGCCCACCCAGCTTCTTCTGGCCTCCTTGGGCACATGGCTTCCACGGTCCACGTCACCCCGGACGTTTGCCTCCACATGAGTACGGTACAGTGATGACTCCGGGACCAGTAGTCTCAGGCTACGGGCCGTCTCCGAGACAGAGTCTCGGTGACCTGTCAGTTGGCAGACTCCCTTGGACTGATGGCAGTCGCTCCAGCATCTCGAAGCGGACATGCTGTTTCAGGCCCCAAGTCACTCGATGGTCCTCACCACAGACACCTCCCTGCTCGGCTGGGGAGCCCACTGCAGGGATCTCCGCACTCAGGGCAACTTGGTCACCAGACGAGAGCACCCAGCAGATCAAGCTCCTGGAGCTCTGGGCCATACACCTTGCCCGGAGGGTCTTCTGTCACCACCTACGTAACTAGCCAGTGCTGGTCCAGACAGACAACCAGGTGACTATGTTCTACATGAACAAATGGAGGCACGGGGACTCGTGCTCTTTTGTCAGGAAGCACTGGTCCTCTGCTCATACACAATCCAGGGAATCCTCCTGTGGGCAGTGTACCTGCCAGGCCAGGGCAACCTGCTGGCTGATAGGCTCAGTAGGGTTCTCCAGCTGCACAAGTGACAGCTGGACTCCAGGGAAGCCAGTCGGCTTTTCAGTCTCTGGGGGGAACCCGTGATGGACCTGTTCACCAGTTTGGACAACTTTCAGTTGCCCCGCTTCTGCTTCTAACAGGCCCACACCTCCAGGGTGGCAGCGGACACGTTCCTGTTCTCTTGGTCAGAGGGCCTCATGTACGCCTTCCCTCCGATGCCGCTGATCGCCAAGACCCTGTTTGGTACTCTCCGCGATAGGGCCTCACATCCTGATAGCTCCTCGGTGGCCCAGGCAGCCATGGTTTCTGCTGCTTCTGAGGTTGGTGATGGAGGTCCCCATCCCCCTGGGGTCTGACCCAGGTCTTCTATCCCAGGAGTGGGGCCCCCTTGCACCCCAACCTCGGGTCCCTCTCGCTGATTGCATGGCTGCTGAGAGGGTAACTCTGGCCCCTCTCAACCTTCCGGTTGCTTTTGAGAACATTCTGCTGGCCTCTGGTAAGGCCTCTACTAGGAAGGCTTACACCCTCAGATGGCGCAGGTTCTCTGCTTGGTGCACCCAACAGGGGGTTGATTCTGTCTTCTGCCTGGTGTTACAGTACCGTCTCCATCTTTCTCAGTCCGTGCTCAAGTGGTGGATGGTAAGCCCCTCGCAGTCCAATCGTTGGTGAGCAGTTTCCTTCGGGGTCTTCTCCTATCAACCCCCTGGTAAGCCCTCCAGCAACCCAATGGGACCTCAACGTGATGTTGGGGCAGCTCACTCGCCCGCCCTTTGAGCCTCTGGCTACCTGACACCTTCGCTACCTCTCGTGGATTGTGGTTTTCTTGGTTGCTCTCACCTCCACTCGCAGTTAGCGAGCTCCAAGCCCTTGTTGCAGAGGCGCCTTATAGCAGGTTCTACAGGAACAGAGTGGTGCTTCACACGCACCCCAAATTCCTGCCGAAGGTAGTGTCGCCTTTCCATCTTAACCTGGAAGCAGTGCTCCCTACCTTCTTTCCAAGACCTCACTCCAGTTGGGCAGAGACAATCCACACCTTGGACTGTAAGAGGGCCTTGTTCTTCTATATCCAATGCACTCAGGGCCACCTCAAGGCTTCTCAGCTGCTTCTCTTATGACCGCAGTAGGCTGGGGGAGGCGGTGACTAAGCTGGCCACCTGGGTGGCGGACTGTAATGCACTCGCTTATGAGCAGGCTGGGCTTCAGCTAGAGGGCCGCGCCATGTTGCACCGTGTCAGGGCCATGGTGGCTTCGGTCGCAAACTTGTGCTCTGTCCCGATGGTGGACATCTGCCGGGCTGCCATCTGGTCTTCAGTACATGCCTTCACAACCCATTACTGCCAGGAAAGAGTCTTGATGGGACAGTGCCTTTGGCTAGGCTGTGCTCCGTAACCTTTTCGGGTTCTAGGCAACTCATACCCTCTGACCCTTCTGTGTTCAGGCTACCGGAATGCTGGTTCATCGGACACAGGGGTCCTACTGTGGTCTGTGGACATGGACCAAATTGCTGTTGCTTGTGGCTCCCCTTGGGGGGGGGGGGGTCCTATTCTTGCTATGGACTTTCGGTAGCCTGTAGCTGGGGAGTCCCATATGTGAGGACTGGCTTCCTGCTCGTTCCTGGAGAAAGCGTAGTTACTCACCTGTAACAGGTGTTCTCTGGGGACAGCAGGAATAAGTCCTCACAGCCCTCCCTCCTCCCCTTGGAGGAGTTTTGTTATCTTCTGTTTTTGCTGTCTTTTAGCTATGTCTTCTGACTGAGCAAGATGGCACCCTTGGGCGGGAAGGGGACCATGCATGCCCGGTGGCATCTCCCAAAGGCTTTCTTTGAAAGCTGGGGGGATGCTTCCGCGAGGGCTTTGTTGGTGCCAACGTCACTCATATGTGAGGACTGATTTCTGCTGTCCCTGGAGAACACCTGTTACAGGCAAGTAACTATGCTTTCTCTACTCCTGCAGCTGTTTTCGGGCATCCCGAATACACTTGGGCCATGCCCCAGACTTGCTCTCACTAGAGAACAGGACCCTTCTTCATCTCAACTTCCAGTCCCTTGCCCTGATGGTGTGATTGCTGAAGTGTTAGCCCTAATACACCTTCACCTCTGTCGTGACGTAGAGGACCTCCTATTGGTATCATGCAAGGACTCAACATGACACACGTATACTTTCAAATTTTATTTATTTTTTATTTATTTATTTAACAGTTCTTCTATACCGCTCTATTTTAGATCAGAGCGGTTTACATTCAACATCAACCATACAACACAGGAACCCTGAGTTGTATTTACAATAAACAGGAGATCAACTTGGAAGTAACTGGGGGGAACTATGTACATTGTATAACATATCTACATCTTATTCTGATTCCATTTCAGTGGGTATCTTCTGAGCGATCAGTTGATTATCCTTTTTCATGCTGAGTCTGATTGTTTAATTGTAATGAGTGATTGTCTGAGGGGGCATATGTATGATTACTAGTGCTGGATTCAGGGTAGTATGTGGTGAATAGGTGCTGCTTTAATGCCTTCCTGAAGTCAATTAGGTAAGTGATGTTTCGAATAGAGGTGGGGAGAGCGTTCCATGCTCTGGGTGCGTAAATCGTAAAGGCCCTATTTGTCGTTGCTTTTGTGCATTTTGTTATTACTTTTGGGACCTCTAGTGTGTTTTGCATCATGGGTCTTCTGTTTCTGTTCTGTGGTACTTTATGTATCATCTTGCTGAGGGCTGTGGGGGTCAGAGTGTTTGCGGCTTTGAAAGTTAAGGTTAGAACTTTGTGGCGGATTCTTGCTTGAACTGGTAGCCAATGGAGGTTCATCAGTACTGGCGTTATGTGCTCTCTCCGTGAAGCCCCTGTTAGTACTCTTGCCGCAGTGTTCATTGCAAGCTGGAGAGGAGCCAGCGTTGCTTGAGGGAGACCGTGTAGAATTACGTTGGCATAGTCGAAATGTGGTAATATTAATGCCTGATAGATCGAACGGTAGTCGCTGAGGTCAAGCAGCGGTCGGAGATGTTTTAGGGTCCTTATTTTCATGTATACTGTTTTTACTGTGTTTCTTATGTGGGTTTTCAGATCCAGTTGTTGATCCAGTGTAACGCCAAGGTAGCGGATTGTGGGTTTGGTTTTCAGCTCTGTGTTGCCGACCTTTAAAGAGAGTGGAGGGGTGAAGTCCTGGTTCCTTGAGATGAAAAGGACATCTGTTTTACTGTAGTTGATTCTCATGTTTTGTGTGCTGAACCATTCTGCTGTTGCCTCAAAACATCTTGTTAGAGGGAAGAGGTCTGGTTGGTCGGTCCTGAATGGGATGTATAGGAGGATGTCATCTGCGTAGGCTAGACAGTTGACCTTGAATGAACGTGCTAGGGCACATATGGGCTGCATGTAGATGTTAAACATCAATGCAGATAGTGACGAGCCCTGTGGTACACCCTGGTTTTGTAAAAATGGTTCAGAGGTTGTGGAGCCTGACCTTACATGTTGCCATCTATTAGTCAGGTATGACTTGCACCACTTTAGGGCTGTTCCCTGAATTCCTTTCTCGCTGAGGCGTTGTATGAGGATCTCATGGTTCACCGAGTCGAAAGCCGCTGCAATGTCGAGGAATATGAGGGCAAATCCTTGATGCATTTTGTCGGTTCCAGAGACTAGATGGTCAAATAGGTTGGTGAGGAGGGTTTCAACCCCATGTGCTTCTCTGAACCCATGCTGGGAAGGATCCAGTGGGGCTTCAGTATCAATATGCTGTTGGATTTGGCGCTGTACCAACTTTTCGATTACTTTGGCAAGCATGGGGATACTTGAAATTGGTCTGTATGATTCCACTTTCGTTGGGTCCAGCTTGTTATTTTTGAGCAGTGGTCTGATTGATGTTTGTTTCAGACTTTGTGGAAACGATCCGGTTGTAAGAGATTGGTTTATTAATTCGCTCAGATATTGGCTTAAGTCACATCGTAACTCCTTTATCCATAAAGCAGGACATGGGTCATTGGGTGCGGTAGTGGGGTTGATTGCAGCGATCGTGTCTTCAATCTCTCTGCGTGATATTTTTTCAAAGTCGGATAGTGGTGATGGTAGATTCTCAGTCTGGTGTACAGACAGTAATCTCAACCCTTTCTCTTGCTCTGTGCAGGACATCCTACACTATCTGATGCACCTCTCCTGGGCTGGTCTGAAATCCAATTCCGTCAGGGTGCACCTCTGTGCCCTGCCAGAACAGCACCACTTCGTCGATGGCCAGCCTCTGTGTGCACCCACTTGTGGGCCGTTTTTATGAGGGGCTTCTCTTCTCACAACCCCCAGTCTGCCCACCACCGGTGGTGTGGGACCTGAACGTTGTCCTCAGGAAGCTAATTGCCCCCCTTTGAGCTGCTGGCCTCGTGCCATCTCAAGTTCTTGTCATGGAAAGTAGTGTTTCTGGTAGCACTCGCCCAAATTTCCTGCCTAAGGTGGTGTCTGCTTTTCATATGAACCAAATGGTGGTCCTTCCCACCACCTTCATGAGGCCTCTCTACACACCCTGGATTGCAAAAGGGCACTAGCTGTCTACCTCGAGAGGATAGAGGCCTATCGTCACTTGTCACAGCTGTTCATCTCCTATGACATCAACAAGCTTGGGGTTGCAGTCTCTAAGCATACCTTACCTACCTGGGTGGCAGACTGCATCTTTCGCCTATGAGCAGGCTGGACTCTCTGGAGCGTCATGTTACTGCACACAATGTGCACGCCATGGTGGCCTCTGGTGCTCACCTGCGCTTGGTCCCCCTACAGAACATCTGCCGGGCTGCCACTCATCTTTGGTCCATACCTTTGCAGCGCCAGGCAGTACTTCTTCACCTCTTTGGGGAATAGTGCAACTTCTTCCCTCCAGCTCTTTGTGTCCAGGCTGCCGGAGAGGTGATTCCATTGTCAATGCTGGGGCTTCATTACTGGACTTCAAGCCATTCAGTGCTCTTTGCTGCCCTTCATGGTTCGCCTTTTGGGTCGCCCATGGCTCTTACAGGTTTTCCGGTAGCCTATAGCTTGGGAGTCTCATATGTGAGGGCTGACTGCTTGTTCTCAGAGAAAATGTAGTTACTCAGTTGGAATAGATATTCTGCAGTGACAGCAGGAATTAATCCACACAACCCTCCCCCCTCCCTGTGGAGTTTTTTCTTTTTTATGCTTGATTAAGCTATGATTAAGCTATTTATTACTCCATGTCAACCTGTTTATACTTACCATGTATTCTCTATCTAGCCTTACCAAACTCAGCGTGTATATAGTTACTCTGTATTTGTATCGTTTAAAGATATCGCAACATGTAAATAGTTACCCTGTATGGTCCAAGTTCTAACTCCTGTTATAATGTAAACTCAAACAGTCTTGAATGCACTGAGCTCTCGTTGAATGTAAACCGCACTGATAACAAATAGCGCGATATATAAGAATTGTTAAATAAATAAATAAAATAAATAAATAAATGACACCATACTGAGGTAAGATGGCACATTTGGGTGGGAAGGTGAGCAGGAAGGTGGCCGCGCATGCACAGTCTAACTTCCGAAGGCTTTCTTTGAAAGCTGGGGCGTGAACCTGACCGGGCTCTGTCAGTGCTTATGTCACCCATATGTGAGGATTGATTCCTGCTGTCTGTGGAGAATCCCTGTTACAGGTTAGTAACTATGCTTTTTTTTGGCTATAACAGCCTCTCCAACCTCACCTTTAAACCATGCTGGCAGTTTTTTGGCCTTCGTTCCACTTTTCTTAAAGCAAGGAATACATAGTATTTTTAAACACCCATGCTTGATGTAAACCTTTGCAGCTTCCCCTTTTTAATTTCTTTTAAATATTTTCCTCATTTTTATCATAGTCTCCCTTTTGAAAGTTAAAGGGTAATGCTGTGGATTTCCTTGCTGTCGTCCCTCTGTTTATTAAATCAAATGTGATCATGCTATGATCACTATTGCTAAGCATCCCTAATAGGGGTGGCGTAAGGGATTTTTCTTTAGGTGACCCCAGCACCGCCCCAAACTCTACCTAAGCCCCACTCTGCAAGCAAGAGACTCTTTAACGTGATCATGGCTTTTCTTCTGCCTGCAAGGGATGGGATCGCTGCAGGCAGACTGCTGCTTGCCGCCCCTGGGCAGACAGGATGGGTCTTTGTAATGATCGTGAATGACAGGCAGTAGGCTGCCCGCGGGGATTCTATCCCCCACGGGCAAAAGACAAGATGATGCCTGCGGGGATCCAATCTCCCATGGGCAGACAAGAAGGTGTTTTTCTTCTGCTCATGATTTTTGGTGGAGCCAGGAGCCAGGGCCCATGTGGCCCACCACTTTCCGGCGCCTATGAGCCTGTGTTCCACTAAGTACTATGTACAAAATAGCTTCCCCTCTTGTTGATTCATGAACTAGCTGCTCCAAGAAGCTAGTTTATTTATTTTGTCTGAAACTTTAACTCCTAACATGTCCTGCTGTGACATTGACCCTGTCGATACCGGATTAATTGAAATCACCCATTATAAGTGTGTTGTAACTTTAGTTAACTTTACTGATTTCTTTTAGCATTTCATGTTGCGATATCCCTGTGGCTGTTCTTGGCTCTTATTTTTGTGCACATTGTCATGTATTATTTGATGGTATCACAGACTGGGTTCAGATTGGCGTTTTCAGATCTGTTTTAATGAACATTACTTCCCTGGCCATTTTTTGCAGCAAAGACAAAAGAATGTTAGTACTTTGTGGTAGTGACGGCCATATGTGACTTTAGTGTAAAGAAGTAAATAATAGTATGTGACAATATCCAATTGATGATTGCAGGCAGAGGAGAGAATGTCAAATGTAACCGTTCTGCCCCATGAAGGAGAAGATGCTATGTCCTTGTTCAGTCCCTCCATCAAGCAAGGTAAGGATATATGCAATCGTATATCATTTAACATGGCGTGCAAGAAATTGACATGAAGAGAAATTTCCAAGACATTACAACATTTGAACATGCCCACTGTGACTTCGCTTTTGGGTCATGTGATGCTAATATGTGTTTGATTAAAGGGACGTGTCATGCTTATTGTTCAAGACATTCAGCCAAGAGTGTGTTCTGACCAAATAGTAGGCTTTTAGACTTTGAATTGTGAGCTGGCTTACAATGAAATAAGTGTGAAATAAGTATTTTTTGATTAGAGCAGTAGTAAGATTTTACCCTGATGAGAGTTGCAATGTTGGGCAGTTTCTCCAAATGGGTTAGTTTTGCTTATATAACTTATACAATCTTACTGCCAAAGGGTAATTCTAAAAATATCCACACAAAACAAATACCCTTTACACCACCAAAAATACAAATATTAAAACAATTACAAACCTAATTTCAAAAATTATTCAAATTACATTAGGGTATAAAAAGACCTCAGGAAAGCTCTTTCCCTACATCTGGCGAACTGAATCACCATAGGTTTGAGCAGTAGATCTACACATCACAAGTCTCACCCTTTTAATTTCAAAATGTCACAAAACCAATTACCCTAATAAATATCTATATCCAATAAAAGTACTTTTAAGGGATTCTACCAATTTTTTAAAAAATTACTCAATTTATTCTTCACATTCACAAACTAAAGTTGAAAATCTTCAACAATTAATATACTACTTAATAATTCATTCTTTACCTTCACAAACTAATGTTGAAAGTCTCCAACAACTGATTTATTTCCTGAAAAGAAGAGAAACAAAATACGATCTGAAAGGGTATACATTTGAATACAATCGGGACAGTGCATGCAAATGTATCTCATGCATATTTATTAGGGACAGCCTGAAAACCTGAATGGTGTTTGGCCCTCCAGGACTGGAGTTGGGAACCTCTGCCCTAGGGTATGTGAGGTGGTGGGGTTAGGGATCAGTTGTGAATAGGGTTGGCAACTGGCTCCAGATAAGCTTGACAAACTTGATCCAGTCCTGGGTCTCCCCCTCCCCTTCCCCCTTGAATAAAGGGATATGTAGTTCTGATTTCTCTTTTGCATTCCATAAGAAAAGCCGGATTTGCATGCATGCAATGGGGTAAACCCAGTACTGGATCAAGCCTGTTGGGAATATCTGGAACCAGTTGGCAACCCTAGTTGTGAACATAGACTGCCCAGTTTCTGCTAGTATACCCAAGCTCTGCCCAGCAGCAGTAAAGAGCTAATCTAGTTTACAGATCGAGTTGAAGTGTTCATGCAAGCAGGGAGTGCTTTCAGCTAGATGTTCAATAAACTACTTGAATGTTCAACATAGTGATCTACAGGAACAAGCAGGAATGTAGTCATCACATATGGGTATCGTCGGTACCGACGGAGCCTGCACGGGAACGCTCCCCAGTAGGACAGCTTTTGAGAGCATCCCACAGCACCTGCATGCTGCCTTCCCGCCTTTCACAACTCTCCCTCTCCAGTTCTTCGTTTTCCGCGGAGCCGACAGGTCGCACATCCTCTCACTGCAGAAAATATTCCCTTTTATTCTTTTTTTGTGGTCTCGTCTGCCTTCCCTCGACGCTACACCGGTACCGTTGGTTCTTCTTTCTCTTTTCTTAAAAAAAACAAAACAAAAAAAACCCCCTTCTGGAGTCTTTTCCAGGTATTTTCTCCTCAGGTGCCACGCGCCATTTTGGGCACTAGGCCCAACGTTTCCTTTAAAATGGAAAAACCTGCTTCGGGTTTTAAAAAGTGTTCAAGTGTGGCGGTACCATCTCCGTCACCGACACCCATGAGTGGTGCCTCCAATGTTTAGGTCCTGACCACTCTATTTTGGAGTGTGTTGCCTGTGGGATGATGTCGAAGAGGGGCCGGCAAAACCGAGCTGCTAAACTTAGCACCCTTTTCCCCCTCCGATGCAGCGTCTGTGGCATCGACGTCTTCCTCCCATGGATCTCAGGTAACTAAACATAAATCTGGCTGGTCCTCAAAGGATAGATCTCCTTCTAAGCATCGAGATGCCTCTGGCGTTGCCCTTGAGGGACTTGTACCGGCAAAATTTCCCCAGCAGGTGGCTTCGGCTTCCAAAGCACTAACGGGGCTCCAGGATGTTCTCAAGGCCTCAACCTCGGCAGAACTACTGGTACCATGCTCTGGGGTACCGGCTGCTTCATCCGGTACCGATACCCAAGCATCGGCAGCGTCGATAGACCAGAGATTCTTGGCTATTGAACGCAGTCTGACGGCCTCGATGCCCCTGAAACCGCTTCAGACAATTCAACCGGTACTGGCACCGACTTTATTATTTTTTTATTTTTTTTATTTTATTTAACTGCATTTATATACCGCTTTTCTCACCGGGTCAAAGCGGTGTAACATAAGAGGGGGGGGGGACAGAGATCAGTGTAAGGGGGGGGCCTTCACCAGGGGGCCAACATTGATGATTCAGACAGGTGGAGAAGTCTTAGGGAATAGACATGGGTCTCTTAGAGTGTAGATTGGGATTTCGGTTGCGGGGTTGTGAGATGTCAGTGGAGGTTGCCTGGATCTGGTCCAAGATATTCCAGGAAGAGGATGGTTTTTAGTTGTCTTCGGAACGCAGTTGGATCAGTGGTGGTTCTGATTTGGCTTGGTAGTGAGTTCCAGAGGGAGGGTGCATATAGTTTGAAGGCTCTGTTGCAGGTCCGTTGGTTATATTTTGTTCGCTGATAGGGGATGGTGAGGGTGTTGTTGGTGGTTTGTCGGGTCGTTCTGTTGGTGGGCTGGGGTAGCAGGGAGTGGAGATGGGAGGTCTGTGGTTGATGGAGGGCTTTGTGTATAAGCAGGGCAGCTTTTTATTTGATCCTTGCTTGAAGTGGTAGTATGTGTAGTTCTTTTAGTACTGGGGTGATGTGGTCGTGTTTTGCTTTCTGGATGATCCTTGCGGTGGTGTTCAGGGCAGTCCATAGAGGGTTGATGTGGGTTGCAGGGAGTCCATGATAGATTGTTGCAGTAATCCAGGTGTGGGAGTGTCATGGCCTGCATGACAGTTCTGAAGTCTTGTGGATCTATGAGTGGTCTGAGCCGTTGTATTGTTTTTGCTTTGTGGAATATTGTCCTTGCAGTCTTTTTTATCTGTGGGGTAAATGTGAGAGCTTGGTCTATAGTGATTCCCAGATACTTTATTTGGGGTTGAATCTTTATTTGGGTGGTTCCTAGTGTGATGTGAGATGGTGGGGTGAAATCTGGGTCCTTTGTTATTATAAGGGCTTCAGTTTTCTTGATGTTGATGGTCAGATTGTTTCTTTGTAGCCAGTCGGAGATCTCAGTGAAGCAGTCTGATAGTTGTTTATATGTCGGGTTGGTGGTTGTGATTGGGGCGTAGAGCATTATGTCATCTGCGTATATATGGTAGTTGATGTTGTGGTCCTGTATGATCGAGCAGAGTGGTTGCAGATAGACATTGAAGAGCATGGCGGACAGTGTGGAGCCTTGTGGCACACCTTGATGTTGTTGGAAGGGGGGGAGGTTGCTGTGTTTGTACGGATCAGTTGTTGTCTGTTAGGTAGGAGCGGAGCCATTGCAGAACGGTGTCTTTGATTCCTATATCCTGGAGTCTTTGTAGGAGAGTGTTGTGTGAAATGGTGTCGAAGGCTGCGGATATGTCTAGAAAGAGCATGATGTACCCCGAGTGTTTGGGCTGTGTGCCTTTGGTGAGGGTGTTCAGTAGTGTTGCCATGAGGGTTTCAACTCCATGCTGTGGGCGAAATCCGTGTTGTTGCGAGTCCAGTATTTTGTTGGTGTCCAGGTGGTCTTGGAGTTGCTGTTGAATGATCTTCTCTATAATTTTGGTGGTGAATGGGAGGCTTGCTATTGGTCTGTAGGAGGCTGGATCGAGTGGGTCCAGGTTGGGTTTTTTCAGGGTTGGACGAATGATAGAAGTCTTAAGGGCGTCTTGAATGTGTCCTTGCTTGAGGGATTCGTTGACGATGTGGGTTAGGGGTGTGCTTAAGTCTTCTTTTGATTTCTTTATCCTCTCAGCAGGGCAGGGGTCTAGTGGAGAGGTGGTGGTATTTAGTCGGGAGATGGTGGATTCTACTTGTTCAGTTGTGATTGTTTCAAATGTGCTCCAATCCGTGGCTTTGGTGGTGTATTGGAGGGTTGTTGATGTTGCTGCTTGTTGAGGTCTGTTTGGTAGCTGGAGCTGTTTATATTGGCGTGCTAGTAGCTCAGGTGGTATGTTTGGTAGCTGATCAGGTTGGCTGGGTGCTTTGGTGAGCTTTTTGACTATTTCAAAGAGCTCGCGTGGCTTGTTTAGTGAGGAATGAATGAATGACTCTTGTACCGGTACCGACTGCATAGACATCGGCAGATATTCTACAGGGACCGAGTCATGCTTATCCATCCGGTATCGACAAGTTGGTACCGGACCCCTCCAATGCCGACTTCGATCGATACATAAAATGTAAATAAAAAAAAAAATAAATAAAAAGTACCGTGCCTTGCACGATCACCCGGATCGGAGATACTTTGAATCCTTGGATGAGTCTGAATTCTCTGAAAGCTCTGCTGATACCAGAGTACTTCTTCCTGAGGATTCTTCTCTTCAGCATAGGATGTCTCCTCTAGAGGATATGACCTTTCAGGATTTTATCCGAGATGTGGCTCGAGGTCTTTCCATCACAGTGGCTTCTGAAAAAGAGCCTTAGGGCAAAGGAATTGGAAATCCTGCAAAACCCTAAAGCTCCCAAGGAGGCAGCTACTTTACCTATTCATGAGATCTTGCATGACCTCATGTTAAGGATGTGGGAAACACCTCTAACCACTTCCCCTCACTCTCGAAGGCTCGACACCATGTATCGAGTTCCTCCTTGTCCTGGGTTTTAGAAGACTCAGCTACCACACCATTCCATGGTGGTGGAATCAGCTATGAGAAGGATCGAGTGCAAAAAGACAGGCATCTAATCCTCCAGGACGTGAGTGTAGGACTCTTGACACCTTTGGACGTCGAACCTTCCAGGCTTCCATGCTTTCTGCTAGGATCAGTTCCTATATATTATATATGGGAATGTTCCTTAAGGAGGTCACGGGAGATTTAGAGCTTATGAGCCCTCTCCTTCCTGATGATAAGAGGCAGGATCACCTTGCCCTTATCAAACATGCTCAGGATGTTTCCAAGTTTGTGAATCGTGCAGCCTTTGACTGCTTTGAGTGCATAAGCAGAACCTCTGCTATTGCCATAGATGCACGTAGGATTGCCTGGCTCCAGGCATCTGACTTGGAACTTTGGGTACAGGATAAACTGGGGAATATTCCTTGCACAGGAGAGAATCTCTTTGGCAAGAATTGGCAGGAAAAAGCTAATGAGATAGATGCTGACAATGTCACCTTGGATAGATTGTCTAAATGTACAGCTGATCCTGCAAGGAAAAAATCCTACAAGAAACCATTCTTCAGTAAGAAGACGTTTTACCCCTCCTATAGCCAGCAGGGGCACCGTTTAGGTCAGTCTGCCCAAAAGGGACAGCAGCAACAACCTAGGCAAAGAAAAACAAAAGCTGCTAAGCCTCAACCGGCTCAGCAGACTCAGCCTCCACAGGGGCTTTGACTCCTATCTAGAGAACTTTGCCTTCCTGGCCCTGAACAGCCCAGAGCCTTCTACCATTCCAGGAAGGATGTCATTTTGCCCCCAGATATGGGGGCAGATAACAGCAGAAAACTGGACTCTGTCCATCGTAAGAGAGGGGTACAAGCTTCATTTCCTCAGCATGCCCCCTCCTACAATGGTAAGACAGTTCAATTCTCAGACCTCTCTCAACGCCCAGTTAGGTCAAGAGGTCACTTTGCTTCTTGCCCAGGGGGCAATAGAAGAGGTACCGTTCTCCAACAGGGTACAGGATTCTACTCCCCCTATTTCCTTATTCCAAAGAAAACAGGAGGACACAGACCCGTTTTGGACCTCAGAGAATTGAACAAATTCCTGTTCAAAGAGAAGTTCAAAATGATTTCTCTAGGAACTCTGCTGCCATACCTTCAGAGTCAGGATTGGCTTTGTTCTCTAGATCTCAAGGATTCGTACACTCATGTTCTCATCCATCCAACTCATCGAAAGTTCCTTCACTTTCTATTTCAAGAGAAGCACTACCGATACAGGGTTCTTCCTTTTGGCCTGGCCTCGGCACCAAGGGTGTTCACAAAATGCATGGCTGTGGTGGCAGCATTTCTCTGCACCCTGGGAATATTCGTCTTCCCTTACTTAGACGACTGGCTCATTCGAGCCCCTTCAGAGCCAGAGGCCAGGATTTCTCTCTCTCGCACAATGTGCATCCTTCAGTATTTGGGACTTGTCATAAACCTCCCAAAATCCAACCTTGCTCCCACTCAGTCTCTAGAGTTTATAGGAGCTCTGCTGGATACCAGACAGACAAGGGCCTATCTTCCACAGCCCCGCTGCCTTCACATTGTGCAGTTAGCTTCCCAAGCAGTGCTAAAGCATCACCTCACTGCTTGAGAAGTGTTACAGTTGCTAGGCCACATGGCATCCACCGTGCATGTGGTTCCTTATGCTCGCTTCCATATGAGGGCAGCCCAGTGGACTTTATCCACTCAATGGACTCAGGCGTCAGATTGCCTGTCAGACAAAATAACAAACTCAGATTGTCTTATTTTGTCCCTCCAATGGTGGCAGTCACCCCAAAACCTTTTGGTGGGGTCCCCTTTCCAACAACCCCCACCCCAAGCCACTCTGACAACAGATGCCTCACAGGTGGGTTGGGGAGCCCACCTGCAAGGCCTCTCTACCCAGGGTACCTGGACTCCATAGGAGACCTAACTACACATCAGTCTCCTAGAACTCGGAGCAATCTTCCTTGCTCTTCGAGTATTCTACACCCAGCTCAGCTACAAGACAGTCCTAGTTCAAACGGACAATCAGGTAGCCATGTTCTATGTGAACAAGCAGGGTGGAACAGGCTTCTCTGTCACTCTGCAACAAAGCTTTGCGACTATGAGCCCTCGCCAGAGAGCATCAGATTCATCTCCTTGCGGTGTATCTTCCAGGCATTCAAAACTCTTGGGCAGACACTCAGTCAAGTTCTGTTCCCACACGAATGGTCTCTCCATGCAGACAAAGTGGCCAAAGGTTTTCAAATTTGGGGAACCCCGGACATAGACCTCTTTGCAAGTCCGCTGAATGCCAAACTTCCTCGGTTCTGTTTCAGAATTCCGGCTCAGGGTTGTCAGGCCAGGGATGCTTTCCTCCTCCACTGGGGCCAGGACTTCCTGTATGCCTTTCCACTCATTCCCCTAATTCCCCTAATTCTCATAGCTCCACATTGGCCACGACAAATGTGTTATCCTCCTACATCTCTCTCAAGCTCCACCTCTGGAGTTAGGATCTGCTCCAGATCTCCTTTCTCAGGAGGACGGGATGCTGTTGCATCCCAATCCCCAGTCTCTCCATCTCAGGGCCAGGTTGCTGAAAGCCTAGAACTTCATGGCCTTAACCTTTCTCATCACGTAAAGGATATCCTTTATGCTTCCAGGAAACCTTCCACAAGACGCTGTTATGCTTTCAAGTGGAAAAGGTTTACCATATGGTGCTCGCAGAAGGGTCTTGACCCTCTTGCGATACCTCTGGAATCATTACTGTAGTATCTCCTTCATTTGTCTAATACAGGGCTTAAGACCAATTCAGTGAGTTCGTTTGAGTGCTATTGCAGCTTCTTTCAAGCCTCTAAATGGACAACCTATTTCCCCTCATCCTCTCATAGCAAGATTTATGAGAGGCCTTCTTTTAACTAAGCCTCCCATTAAGCCACCACCGGTGGCATGGGACTTAAATCTGGTTCTTGGGCAGCTCATGAAGCCGCCTTCTGAACCATTAGCTACTACCTCTTTGAAATTCCTTTCCTGGAAGGTCATCTTTCTTATTGCAATCACATAAGCACATCGCATCAGTGAATTGCAAGCATTGGTGGCTGATCCTCCTTATACAAGGTTCCAAGGTTCCAACATAAGGTAGTCCTTAGGACTCATCCACACTTTATGCCAAAGGTGGTATCACCTTTTCATTTAAACCAAGCGGTTTACGTGCCTGTATTTTTCCCAAGGCCTCACGCCTCAAATGCAAAAAGGAATCTTCATACTTTGGACTGTAAAAGGGCTTTAGCCTTTTACTTGCAAAGGACACAGCTACATAGAATGTCCTATCAACTCTTTGTTGCTTTTGATCCTGGTCATTTGGGACTTCCAGTCACCAAAAGAACACTGTCCAGCTGGTATTTCTTTTGCCTATGAGAGTAAAAACGTTCCTCTAGAAGGGCATGTTACAGCTCACAATGTGAGAGCCATGGCAACCTCTGTGGCTCATCTTCAGTCTGTGTCTATCGACGACATCTGTCGAGCAGCTACTTGGGACTCAGTTCATACCTTCACAGCCCATTACTGCTTAGCTAAGGACTCCCGCCGGGATGCCTTGTTTGGTCCGGCTGTTCTTCAACACCTGTTCCATACTTAATCAACTCCTACCCACCATCCCTGGTAGGATGGCAGAGATCCATGGGGGGAAGTGGAGCCCTTTCTCAAGGGCACACATCTTCTGGGGTTTCTCCCTGGCATCTGCAGCTAGGGAGTCCCCATATGTGAAGACTACATTCCTGCTTGTTCCTGGAGATAGCATAGATCTCCAGGAACAAGCAGGAATGTAGTCATCACATATGGGGCATCGTCGGTACCGACGGAGCCTGCGCGGGAACGCTCCCCAGCATCCAATTAGAATGCTTTTGGGAGCATCCCACAGCGCCTGCGTGCTGCCTTCCGCCTTTCCCAACTGCCTCTCTCCAGTTCTTCTTTTTCCGCGGAGCCAGCAGGTCGTGTTCCTGTCACCGCAGAAGAATTTTATTTTTCTTTATTTCTTTTTGTGGTTGCGTCTGCCTTCTTCGATGCTCTACCGGTACCGCCGGTCTTTCTTTTCCTATTTCTAAAAAAAATCTGTTTTTTTTCTATTTTCTTCAGGTGCACCAGCCTTTTTGGGCCTTAGGCCCAAAAACTTTCCTTAAAATGGAAAAACCTGCCTCAGGTTTTAAAATGTGCACAAAGTGTGGCGGTACCATTTCTGTCACCGACACCCATGAATGGTGTTTAAAATGTTTAGGTCCTGACCACTCAATCACGGATTGTGTGTCCTGTGCCATGATGTCTAAAAGAGGTTGGCAGAACTGAGCTGCCAAGCTCAGTACCCTGTTTCCCTCTGATGTGGCTTCAGTGGCATCGACATCTTCCAGGGCTGCTTCTTCCTCCCGTGGATCTCAGGTAACTAAACATAAATCCAGCCAGTCCTCGAAGGGTAGATCTCCTAATAAGCATCGAGATGCCTCTGGCATTGCTGTCGAGGATTCTGCACCGGCAAAATTACCCCGGCGGGAGGCTTTGGCTTCCAAAGCATTATCGGGGTTCCAGGATATTCTAGATGGCTCGGCCTCGACAGATCTCCTAGTGCCATGCTCTGGGGTACCGGTGGCTTCCACCAGTACCAACATCCAGGCATTGGCGGCGTCCATGGACCAGAGAATTCTGACCATGGAGCGCAGTCTGGCGGCTTTCCTTGCGGCATCGATGCCCTTACTACCGTGACAGACAACTCCACCGGTACCGGCACTAGCTTCGGTATCGGCACCGGTACTGATAGCATCGGCATCGGTGTCTGCTATGCCGGTACTCTGTCCTCCGATGCCCTCCGGTATCGATTCTCCGGTACCGGTTATTCCCGGTACCGACCTTGGTCGGTACGGGTATCGGGCTCTGCAGGAGCATCCAGACAGACGATACTTCGAGTCCTCAGAAGAATCTGAGGATTCTGAAAGTACTGTCGATGCAGCGCTGCTTCTTCCAGAGGAGCCCTCCTCCCCTAAACGCAGGATGTCTCCTCCAGAGGACATGTCTTTCCAAGACTTGATCAAAGAGGTGGCTCGGGGCCTGTCCATCACTGTGGCCCCTGAAACAGAACCAAGGGCCAAGGAGTTGGAAATTTTACAATATCCCAAAACTCCTAAGGAGGCAGCTACCTTACCCATTCATGAGATTCTATATGATCTCATGTTGAGGATGTGGGAAACACCTCTTACCACCTCTCCTCATTCTCGTAGGTTAGATACTATGTATCGTGTCCCTCGTCCTGGGTTCCATAAGACTCAACTTCCTCACCACTCTATTGTGGTGGAGTCAGCTATGAGAAGGATTAGAAGTGCAAAAAGACAAGCCTCTAATCCTCCAGGACGTGAATGCAGAACCCTGGATGCTTTTGGACGTAGAGTCTTTCAAGCTTCCATGCTTGCTGCAAGAATCAGTTCCTATAGTCTCTACATGGGAATGTTCCTAAAGGAGGTCACAGATAATTTACAGACTTTAAGTCCTTTCATTTCTGAGGATAAAAGACAGGACTTTCTTACTTGGGTCAGACATGCCCAAGATGTCTCTAAATTCTCCAACCGTGCAGCCTTTGACTGCTTTGAGTGTATAAGCAGAACCTTGGCTATTGCCATAGGTGCACATAGAATTGCTTGGCTCCAGGCATCTGATTTAGAGCTCTGGGTACAAGATAAATTGGGAAATATCCCTTGTACTTGTGAGAACCTGTTTGGTAAAGATTGGCAGGAAAAAGCCAATGAAATGGATGCTGAAAATTCCACTTTGGATAGACTATCCAAGTCCACTGCTGATCCTGTTAGAAAGAAGTTGTTCAAGAAAACATCTTTTTCTAAAAAGAAAAGATTTTATCCTGCTTATGGTCAGCAGGCATCTTCTGCAGATCAGTTTTCAAGCAAATGTCAGCAACCACCCAAACAGAAGAAAGCAAAGGCTGCTAGGCCTCCACCGGCCCAGCAGCCTCAGTCTCCTCAGGGCCTTTGACTTTCAGCTAGAGAACTTAGCCTTTCTGGTTCTGGAAGGACAAGGAACCGTCCACCATTCCAGGAAGGTTATGTCATTTTGCCCCCAGATGGGGGAAATAACAGCAGAGTATTGGACACTCCATCATAAAGGAGGGGTACAAACTTCATTTTTTAAGCATGCCCCCTCATACAATAGTGAAGAAGTTCAATTCTCCGACCTCTCTCATCAACCTGTTAGGTCAGGAGGTTGCCATCCTTCTTGCCCAAGAGGCAATAGAAGAAGTGCCTCTTCATCAACAGGGCACAGGGTTCTATTCCCATTATTTTCTTTTCCCAAAGAAAACAGGGGGATACAGACCTATCTTAGATCTCAGAGAATTGAACAAATTCCTTGTCAAGGAGAAATTCAAGATGATTTCTCTGAGCTCTGCTTCCATACCTTCAGAATCAAGATTGGCTTTGTTCTGTAGATCTCAAGATGCGTACACCCTTGTCATCATCCATCCAACCCACAGAAGGTTCCTTAGATTCCTTTTTCAAGGAAGGCACTACCAATACAGGGTGCTTCCTTTTGGTCTGGCCTCTGCACCAAGGGTGTTCACGAAATGCATGGCTGTGGTAGCAGCATTTCTCCGCACTCTGGGAGTATTCGTCTTCCCTTACTTGGACGACTGGCTCATTCGAGCTCCAACACAGTCAGAGGCCAAGACTTCTCTATCCTGCACAATGCGTATCCTTCAGTATTTACGGCTGGTTATAAACATCCCAAAATCCAGTCTGACTCCCACTCAATCTTTAGAGTTCATAGGAGCTCTTCTGGATACCACAAGGGCAAGGGCCTGGGCCTATCTTCCCCAGGCCGTTGCCTTGGCTTGGTGCAGTTAGCTTCTCAAGCAGTGCTAAAGCCTCATCTAACTGCTCGAGAAATGTTGCAGTTGCTGGGCCACATGGCATCCACCGTGCATGTGGTTCCATATGCTCGCCTCCACATGAGGGCAGCTCAGTGAACTTTATCCACCCAATGGACCCAGTCATCAGGGTGTCTGTCAGACAAAATAGCAAACACAAGTCGCCTCATTTTGTGTCTCCAATGGTGGAGGTCCACTCAAAACCTGTTGTTGGGGTCCCCCTTTCAACAGTCCTTACCCCAAGCAACTTTCACAACAGATGCTTCTCCAAAGGGTTGGGGAGCTCATCTGCAAGACTACTCTACCCAAGGCACCTGGTCTCCTCAAGAGAGTTGTCTGCATATCAATCTCTTGGAACTCAGAGCAATTTTCCTGGCTCTGCGAGTGTTCCACACCCTGCTCAGCCACAAGACAGTCCTCATTCATACGGACAATCAAGTAGCCATGTTCTACGTGAGGAAAGAGGGGGGAACAGGCTCTCTGTTGCTTTGCAACAAAGCTTTGCGACTGTGGGCCTTCGCCAGAGAGCATCAGATTCATCTTCTGGCAGTATATCTTCCAGGCATTCAAAACTCTTGGGCGGACAGACCCAGTCGAGTTCTCCTTTCACACGAGTGGTCTCTGCATGCAGACCAGCTGGCCAGGATTTTTCCACTTTGGGGAACCCCGGACATAGACCTCTTTGCAAGTCCGTGGAATGCCAAACTTCCCCGGTTCTGTTCCTGAACTCTGGCTCAGGGAGCTCAGGCCAGGGATACTTTCCTCCTTCACTGGGGTCAAGACTTCCTGTATGCCTTTCCACCCATTCCCCTAATTCCCAAAACCCTGTTCAAGCTTCAGAGAGACAAAGGCCATATGATTCTCATAGCTCCACATTGGCCACGGCAAGTGTGGTACCCTCTGCTTCTACATCTCTCTCAAGCTCCCTCCCTGGAGTTAGGGTCTGCTCCAGATCTCCTATCTCAGGAGAACGGGATGCTGTGGCATCCCAATCCCAGTCCCTGCATCTCGGTTGCTGAAAGCCTAGATCTCCAAGATCTTCATCTTTCTCAGCAAGTGAAAGATGTTCTTTGTGTTTCCAGAAAACCTTCCACTAGACGTTCTTATGCTTTCAAGTGGAAAAGGTTCACTATTTGGTGTTCAGAAAAGGGTCTTAACCCCCTTGCTATACCTCTGGAATTATTACTGGAGTATCTCCTTCATTTGTGTAATGCAGTCCTTAAGACAAATTCAGTAAGAGTCCATTTGAGTGCTATTGCAGCTTCTCTTAAACCTCTAAATGGACAACCTATTTCCTCTCATCCTCTTATAGCAAGATTCATGAGAGGCCTCCTTCTAACTAAGCCTCCCATTAGACCACCTCCGGTGGCATGGGACTTGAACCTGGTTCTTGGGCAGCTCATGAAGCCACCTTTCAAACTCTTAGCTACCACCTTCTTGAAATTCCTTTCTTGGAAGGTTATCTTTCTCATTGCAATCACATCAGCACGCCGCATTAGTGAATTGCAAGCACTAGTAGCTAATCCACCTTATACAAGGTTCCATCATGACAAGGTAGTCCTTAGGACTCATCCACACTTTATGCCTAAGGTGGTCTCGCCTTTTCATCTCAACGAAGAGGTCTACCTACCTGTCTTTTTCCCAGGACCTCATGCATCAGAGGCAGAAAGGAATCTTCATACCCTGGACTGTAAAAGAGCTCTAGCTTTTTACTTACAAAGGACACAGCAACATAGAAAGTCATCTCAACTCTTTGTTGCTTTTGACCCTTCTCATTTGGGACTTCCAGTCTCCAAGAGAACACCATCTAGCTGGATTGCTCAGTGTATTTCTTTCACCTATCAGAGTAAGAACCTATCTCCAGGAACAAGCAGGAATGAGTCTTCACATATGGGTACGTCGGTACCGACGGAGCTTGCGCGGGAACGCTCCCCAGCGTCCAATCAGAAAGCTTTTGGGAGCATCCCTCAGCGCCTGCGTGCTGCCTTCCCGCCTTTCCAACTGTCTCTCCTCAGTTTTTGTTTTTCCGTGGAGCCGGCAGGACGTCTTCCTGTCACCGCAGAAAATGTTTTCTTTAAATCTTTTACTTTTTGTTTTCTTGTGGTCGTGGCTGTTTCTCCGACTCCACCGGTACCGCCGGTGATTTTTTTCTTTTCTTTTTCCCAAAACTCAGGGAGTTTTTTCCCTCTGTTTCTGTCTTGAATTTTTGGGCCTGTAAGGCCTCTCCATTATGGAGCCGCCTTCTCCTAAGAAGTGCCTTAACTGTGGAAATAGTTTTCTTTTTAGACTCCAATAACTGGTGTCTAACCTGTTTGTGTCCTGACCCCTTTCCTCCAGAGCCATCAGGCTACAATTTTATGAGAAGAAATTCTCCATTTCGAGTTTCCCTCGATGCAGTTTTCCCTTCCAGTGTAAGGGCACCGACTATTTCTTCTCTACAGGATCAGGTAACCCACAAACAGTCTGTTAAGACTAGCCAATCCTTGGGTGGTAGGTCTCATGCCAAGCATGACGACAGCTCCGGCCTTGCCCTCAAGACCTCATTGGCTTCAAAATCCCGGCGGGAGTCTTCGGTCTCCAAAGCCTTTCAGGGGTTTCAGGTTGTTTCTGGGGCTCACCCCTCACAGAACATACCTGAGCCATGCTCGGGGGTGGCATCCGCTTCGAGCGGTACCGATAACCCGGCATCGGCACTGGTGTTGAGCGATCCACTCCTCACCAGGGATCGTCATCTGGTGTACTCGGTGCCTTCAGGACCGATCGATACCCAGATTGACTTTCCGGTATCGGCAGCTCCGTCGATACGACCCCTGACGTCGGTACTATCTAGACATGCATCGATAGATTCGCTTCCTTCGATGCCGAGTCTAGAATCGATATCTAGTCTGGAAGACTGGGTACCGACGCGTCTCGGAACCGACATGCACCGATTCCGGATGCGCGGTACCGAGGATATTCATCCGAGACTTTCGAGTTACCTCGGTACCGTTTGAGCAGCCTCCGATGAGTGTTTCGATGTCGGTATCGCCTTCGATTCCAGCTCAGCTACCGGTATCGATGTTACTGCAGGTACCAGCATCGACATCGGGACCAGCTCCATCCATGCTTTTTTCACCAGGATCGCTCCTTTCTATACCTAGTTTGGAGTCTATACCTAGCATGGACGATACAGTACTGACTGTCTCAGGTCATACCCGACAGTCCCAGTATCCATTCATTAGAGATCCTGTTTTGCACCAGACAAGTACATCCTCTGGTGCCCAGGCTAGTTCTTCGAGTTTAGCCTGTCCAGGGATTGTTCCCATTGAAGAGCCTTCTTTTCAGAAATTTCTCCTTGACATGGCAACATTCCTGGCTATTCTTATCCCTGGCTATGATCCTACACAAGACATTTCTGGGGAAAAGGAAAATATAATGCTTCCTTTACATCATTCTTTACAGGATCTTCTTCTGGAAATATGGGAAACACCTTTAAGGGCTTCCTCACCTTCTACAGCAACTACTCTTCTGTATCAGGTGCCCCCCTCTCCAGGGTTTCAAAAGACTCAACTTCCCCATCATTCCATTGTAGTGGAATCAGCAATGAGGAAGTTAAAAAGCAAGAAGAAGCATTCTTCTTTCCCGCCAGGTCGTGCATCTAGAACACTGGGTGCCTTTGGACGTCCAACCTTCCAAACATCTATGCTGGCAACAAGGATTCTCTCATATATTTTTTATATGAGTCTATCCATTCAGGAGGTCACAGAGAAATTATCTCTTTTGACTCCTTTCAGAGCCCAAGGCTGCAGACTATTCCTTGCTTCTTAGTCATAGCCAGAATATATCTAGATTTCTTTCTCGTGCTTCCCTAGACTCCTTTGAGTCTGTTAGCAGAACCTCTGCTATAGCCATAGGAGCACGACGTAGAGCCTGGCTCCAAGCTTCAGACTTGAGCAGATGGGCACAACAAAGACTGGGTAACACTCCTTGTACTGGAGAAAATCTCTTCAACAAGGAGTCTTTGCGTCAGGTTGCTCATTGCTCCACTGACCTCCCTGCTTCTGAGGGCCATCCTAAACCTTCTCCTTCCCCAGCAGGTAAGAAATACCCTACCAAACCTCCTTTTCCTAAAAGAAGGTTTTATTCTTCTCCTGCCCATCATGCCGATGTTCCCAAACAGGGGAAACCTCGCCCTGGTCTGAAGAATCCAAACTCAAGCCAGGAAAATTAACCCTCAATAGGGTTCCAATTAATCTGTTATAATATACAGTTCACTTCTTTTGATTAGAAGTTTTTTCACAGTTTTTTCATTTAAACCTCTACACTTGGATTCCTGTTTCCAGGACATCCACTTGTTTTTAGGTATGCTGAGCTGTCAGGATATTCATGTCTATGGGTCACAGGATTTTCCTCCTCTTCCTACACTGAAGAGAGGTTTGCCAACTATCTCATAATAGTTTTTCTGTACCACCATGAATTTTTCCTTCTACAGACTTACCATATGGCAAGTCTCACCTCAGCTCCTATTTTTTCTTTACCTTCTTTTCCAGGGTTCCCCTGTAAGAGTGGTATCATACCAATGGAAGGCTTTCTTAGCCTTTCCAGTCTTCCTTTCCATTCCAGTGTAGAGTTCTTTCTCTTGAATAAACCCCTTTTTTCCTGATCTGGGCAGCTTGTCAGACAGGGACAGGATATTCTCCTCTTGTTCTGTTCTCTCTGTTAAAAACAGAAAGATCTCTCTGCTGTGCCATTCAGCAGCTGCCCATGCAGGAGCTTCAGTGATTGCTCTACTGGTACTTTTCTTTAAGTTCCAGTATTGTCTTCCACTACTTTTTGTCTAACCTTAGTAGTGCTCATCTATCTTGGATAACACAGGTACACTACCAAAAAACTGCCTCCAGTTTTGCAACTGATTCCTATAGATTTTGGGGTGCTGAATCCAGGAAAAATAGCCAAAATGTTCCATTTCGTCACGTTTTCTTGCAAAATTAGATTTCTTACCCATATAAGGAATGTTCACATAATTTTCTTTTAGCCGACTGCAGTTTATTTTCTTGGCCCAAAATAGAGGTTGTAATGGTTAACTAGAAACACTCCCTCATGATATTTTAGAGTGTTTTGTATTCATTTTATACATTAACAGGACAATTGGGAGGCGGGGGGCTAAATCCAGTACTCGCGCTGGCGCATGTTCTTTCCTGTTCGCCTCGCCTCGTTCTCTCGCTCAAACATGGTGGTTGCGACATGAACGTTCCTGTCAAATTTCAGTTTCTTGCAAGTTCATTATTACCTTTTGTTTGCTCAGTCGTAATCCAGCTTTATTCCGAAGTGGTTCACTACAGTTGTAGTTTGCAGTGCTGTGTATTTGTGATGGCTCACAGAGCCAGAGGTTGCGTCAACTCTCCGGACAGTTTTTGTTTTATTTGTGGGGAATATACCGTGAAAAAGCGGCAGAGGAACATTTCTGCATTTATTAAAAAAGTATATTTCGCCTATTTCGGTTTGAAGTTAGGCAATCAAGACAAACCGTGGGCTCCTCACAAAGTGTGCAAGACATGTGAGGAAGATCTACGCTTATGGATGAAAGGTAAAAAACAAGCATTTCGTTTCGGAATACCTATGATGTGGCGTGAACAAAGAGACCACAGCAGTGACTGCTATTTTTGCTCTTGCATTGTGAAGGAATACAACTTAAAAAATAAGAACGTAATAAGTTACCCCAACCTTCCCTCAGCAATTAGGCCTATGCCTCATAGCAACGAAGTACCTGTGCCTGAACCACCAAAATCTTTGGATCATATTTGTGTGGTCGGTTCTGATCATGATGAGACTCATCAGATGGCTTTTCCCGATGAGTCCAGTACTTCCGAGTTTGAAACTGAACCAGATCCGAAACCTGAACTTTTCTCTCAAGCTGAATTGAATGATTTAGTCCGGGATTTAGGACTCCCAAAAGATGCTGCCCAACTGCTAGGTTCTCGGCTTAAACAGAAAAATCTATTGTCACCAGGAACAACTTTTTATTGGTACCGCAACCGCGAGACACAATTTTTGAAGTATTTCAGCAAAGAGGAAGATTTGGTATTTTGCAACGATATATACGGAGTGATGGAAAAGTTTAAACTCAAGTATGATCCTGCTGAATGGCGGCTGTTCATTGATTCGTCAAAAGACAGCATAAATGGTGTTCTTCTTCATAATGGCAACACATTCGCTTCAGTTCCTATTGCTCACTCTGTTATTCTCCAAGAAAAATACGAGAATTTGGCCCTGATTCTTCAGAAGATTCGTTATGATGAGCATAAGTGGATGATTTGTGGAGACTTTAAAATTCTATCCATGCTATTAGGGCAGCAATCCGGTTTCACCAAATATCCCTGCTTCCTTTGCTTGTGGGATAGCCGGGCCCGCGACCTACACTGGGGGAAAAAAGACTGGCCAATTCGGGAGTATTTGAGACCCGGTGAGAAAAATGTTCTTCATGAGAGCTTGGTACCTCGTGATAAAATTCTATTACCACCTCTCCACATTAAGTTGGGTCTCATTAAACAATTCATCAAGTCCCTTCCAAAAGATGGTGAGTGCTTTCGGTACCTTAAGTTCCCCCGACTTTCTGAAGCAAAGCTAAAGGAAGGAGTGTTTGTTGGCCCTGATATAAGGAAACTCATTTCAGATAGAGCATTCGCTGAAACGATGTCTGAGAAGGAAAAAGAAGCCTGGGATTCCTTCAAGGATGTTGTTCTCAAATTCTTGGGGAACAGGCGGGATGAGAACTATAAGGGTATTGTTGCCAGGATGCTCAATGCCTTCAAAGAACAAGGCCTGAAAGTCCATTTCTTGCACTCCCATGTGAACTACTTTCCCGAAAACTTGGGGGCGTACAGTGAAGAACAAGGTGAAAGGTTTCACCAGGACATCAAGGACGCAGAGAGAAGGTACCAAGGAAGATGGAACACCACTATGATGGCTGATTTCTGCTGGTTGCTGCTGCGGGAAACCCCAGATGAAAAATACGCCAAGCAGCGCACCAAGAGAAGCATTCGGGGGAAGAAGAAACGGGCCCACCAGGAGATTGATTGACCCAAGAATGACTTTAAAATCTAAACTGTGTTGACAAATACCGTGTTTTTACTAAACTTTGAAATAAAAATTTGCTAGTTATTACCACAGTGTCGGATCTCATTTATTAGAATTTTATTTTCACACCATCGGGTGTTTGTCTTCATGTATTGCAATGGTGCGGTTTGCATTTTCTATTCTTACATACATACCTGTACAACATTTTTTGCACATTGCTTTGCTTTGCTTTGTGTCTAACCTCGCTCTTATATGCTCAATGTTTGTGCACATGTATGTGGCTGTTTTAAGTGCAGACAATTTTGCTACCATCACAGTGTGTTTTGTTGACATTACTCTATTCTTATGTGCTGCCTTGTTACAATTTTCTTTATTCTTATTTGAATAACTACTAAACAATTAGTATAAAGAATTCATCCAAGAAACTTTTATCTCGATCGCACTCAATCTGAAACGTTCACCTCAAATTGCTAACCCAATGTAGCAAAAAATCTGTACGTGATGGAGCAAATTGGTTACCAGATTTGGATTCAGCGCACCAAAAAACGTAAAAATCAATCGAAACATTAGAGGCAGTTTAAAAAAAATTTTTTTTAGTGTACCTGTGTAATCCTTATAACTTCTTTTCTGCATCTCCAAATCCTTGGAGTTGGCAGCATAGTTGAGCTGGCAGCTGGTTGTCTCCAACAGCCAGTTTTCTTTCCCAACTCTCCTGCATAATACTCTCTGCAATCCTACAGAGAAGCTTTCCACTATGGGCCCTTGCTAGAGAGCATGAGGGTTTTTTCTCTAATGGCTATCCTATATGGTTGAAAAAGGCTTCCTCAGTCACCTCCCATGACTGTGAGGGTTCTTTTCACCCTTCTATTTCCTTTTAATAAAGGACATAAGCCTTTCCTACATGACAGTCTAAAGAGTTACCAAATTCCTACAGGAAATATGCTCTTTTTCCTTGCAGCTTTTCCTCATGGTATCCTAATCCTTCATGGACAGCACATATTTAACTAAATAACGCATGATACCCCACCCCTTGTCCCTCAAGTGGGTCTACCTGGTGTCTCTTCCTATGCGTATTCTGCCACTTCACCATGTTAGAGTTCTACTGAACTCAGGACTTACTGTTTATAGACTAATATTATCCTCTGTTTTCTCGCAACCAGCCTGGTTATTTTACTGGGTAGCATTCTACTCCATCTTAACCAGAGGGAATAGATTCTCTATATCTTCTCAAGTAGGTTCCACCTTCTTGTTATGAGATGAATCATTCCTCTTCACATCTTCCATGTGAAGATTCCTGTAGACATGTCTCTTTCTGCTTAATTGCAGACATTTCTCTTTAGACCTATATATATATATATATATATATATATTCATATATGTGCATATGTCTATATGCTTTCTTTAGATGCATATGTCTGTCAGCCATGTGTGCATAGAATATACCCCCTGGATGTCGCCATAAACATCTCTCTCTCTCTCTCTACATATATATATATCTATATATATCTATATCTATATATATCTATATCTATATATATCTATCTATATCTATCTATATGTATATATATATATATCTATATATATCTATATATATCTATATATATCTATATGTATATATATATATCTATATGTATATCTATCTATCTATCTATATATATATATATATATATATATGTATATGTATGTATATGTATGTATATGTATATGTGTGTGTATCTGTCGAGATACTTCTTTTAGGTAGATATGTATTCACATACTTATCTCTCTGTCTGTGCTCATAAAGGTGTTTTTTCCTTCCTATCTGTTCCAGACAGTGGGTTTTCACATGTTCATACTCTTTCTCAGTATGTTTCGGTTTTATGCACACAACCACTGCTGTGGTACTGACAGCTTTTACCATAACCTTAGGTTCAGGTATTCCTGATGCTCCCTATTCCTTTATCTTCCTACCTCTCGTCGGTTAGGACAGACATGGGGGATCTTCAGTAGATCTGAGGTTTCCAACTCCTCAGACATCTGTCCTTCCTTGGGATTACGGGGTTTTCTCCATACCCCTTCTTCCCTCAAGGACTAAGCCACTTTTGTCCAACTCGGTCAGTCTTCCTCTTTTGCTCCTAACTATAATTAACTCTGTAGCCAAAAGAGTTTTCAGCTTTTTCCATAAAGCTTTCTACTAAAGACCTACCGTTTTTGTTCTTCCCCAGTTGAATCCTGGGGTCACCTGTCAGTTCCAGATTTTGACCTTCAACTCACTTCAGTGAGGTCATCTTAAAGATTCCTCTTCTGGATCCCCAATAGATTCCATCAGCCTCTCTACTTCTTGCAATCCAGTAGGTGAGGTCCATATGGTGATTGTTCATTTCTATATATTTCATGATGCTTATCATATATACAGGGACTCCTTGTCTGTAGTCCTATTTTAGGTCAGCTGTCTCCTACAGCTCCTCTCTTCTTCAACTCCTACCCTCCATCCTCGGGATGCCTGGGCATATGAGGTGGAGCATGTTTCAATCACCAACATGCTAGGGTTCCAGGCAACTTAGCTTGGGAGTCCCCATATGTGAAGACTCATTCCTGGTTGTTCCTGGAGATAGCACAGTTACTTACCTGTAACCTCCCCTAGGAGTTGTATCTCTCTATCTCTCTTCCTTTCCTCTTTCTCTCTTTTTGTCTCAGCTATAAAACTCAACTGAGGAGAGACAGTTGGAAAGACGGGAAGGCAGCACGCAGGCGCTGAGGGATGCTCCCAAAAGCTTTCTGATTGGACGCTGGGGAGCGTTCCCGCGCAGGCTCTGTCGGTACCGACGTACCCATATGTGAAGACTTATTCCTGCTGTTCCCAGAGATCACCTGTTACAGGTAAGTAACTGTGCTTTCTCTGGAGGGCCATGTCACAGCTCACAACGTGAGAGCCATGGCAGCCTCAATTGCTCATCTGAACTCTGTGTCTATTGACGACATCTGTCGAGCATCCACTTGGGCCTCAGTTCATACCTTCACAGCCCATTACTGTTTGGACAAGGACTCCCACCGGGATGCCTTGTTTGGTCAGGCTGTTTTCAAACACCTGTTCCATGCCTAATCAACTCCTACCCACCATCCCTGGTAGGATGCCAGAGATCCATGGGGGAAGTGGAGCCCTTCTCAGGGGGACACAACTTCTGGGGTCTCTCCCTGGCACCTAAAGCTAGGGAGTCCCCATATGTGATGACTACATTCCTGCTTGTTCCTGGAGATAGCATAGTTACTCACCTGTAACAGGTGATCTCCGGGAACAGCAGGAATTTAGTCCTCACAACCCACCCACCTCCCCTAGGAGTTGTATCTCTCTATCTCTTTCCTTTCCCTCTCTCTCTGTCTTTGTCTCTGGTTTAAAACTCAACTGGAGAGAGGCAGATGGGAAAGGCGGGAAGGCAGCACGCAGGCGCTGTGGGATGCTCCCAAAAGCTTTCTGATTGGACGCTGGGGAGCGTTCCCGCGCAGGCTCCGTCGGTACCGACGATACCCATATGTGAGGGCTAAATTCCTGCTGTTCCTGGAGATCACCTGTTACAGGTGAGTAACTATGCTTTACAGGTGAATAACTATGCTTTACACACCTGTAACAGGTAATCTCTGGGAGCAGCAGGAATTTAGTCCTCACAACCCACCCACCTCCCCTAGGAGTTGTATCTCTCTATCTATCTCTTTCCTTTCCCTCTCTCTCTGTCTTTGTCTCTGGTTTAAAACTCAACTGGAGAGAGGCAGATGGGAAAGGCAGGAAGGCAGCACGCAGGCGCTGTGGGATGCTCCCAAAAGCTTTCTGATTGGATGCTGGGGAGCGTTCCCGCACAGGCTCCGTCGGTACCGACGATACCCATATGTGAGGGCTAAATTCCTGCTGTTCCCGGAGATCACCTGTTACAGGTGAGTAACTATGCTTTACAGGTGAATAACTATGCTTTACACACCTGTAACAGGTAATCTCTGGGAGCAGCAGGAATTTAGTCTTCACAACCCACCCACCTCCCCTAGGAGTTGTATCTCTCTATCTCTCTCTTTCCCTCTTTCTTTGTCTCAGGTTTAAACTCAACTGGAGAGGGACAGTTGGGAAAGGCGGGAAGGCAGCATGCAGGCACTGTGGAATGCTCCCAAAAGCTTTCCTATTGGATGCTGGGGAGCGTTCCCGTGCAGGCTCCATCGGTACCGACGATACCCATATGTAAAGACTAAATTCCTGCTGTTCCCGGAGATCATCTGTTACAGGTGAGTAACTATGCTTTCCGTCTTTGACAGCGGCTGTTTGAAATAGGTTATGGATTACCAGTAACAGGTTAGCAACTTCAACTTCATGTTTGAGGTTTTCAGGACTTGGGGGGGGGGGGGGGGCCAGAATACCATCTGGTCCTGGTGATTTGTTGCTCTTTAATTTATCAATTTGGTCTAGTACATCTGGATTTTATGTGCTCTGACCTTCAATGAAGGTTTCCAGTGTGAAAAAGACCCCCAACATTGTCCTCGGTAACGCCCAAAGCAAAGAAATCATTTAACTTTTCTCCTACTACCTTATTCTCCCTATGCAACTTTTACCCCTTCATCTAGTAGTACAAAAGACTCCCTCAGCTTCTTGTTTTAGACATATTTGAAAAACGTTTAGTCTTAATATTTACCTAGTCTGCATCAAGCTTCTTTTCAAAGTCTGTCTTGGCCTGTGTTATTACTTTTTTAGATCTAACTTGCAGTGTTTGTGCTCATTTGTATTTCCTTCATTTTGTGAATAATGCCCTTTTGACTTTCACTGCCTCTTTTACCTCACTATTAAATCATGCTGACCTTCATTAAACCTTCGTTTAACCTCTGTTTCTTTCCATCCAAATTTCTTCAGTAAGGGTTTGACTAGGGTCTCACTCTCAGCCCCTTGAGGGTGCAGGTGGTGACTTCGGCTGGTTTTCGTGACTCTGTGGCTGGCTGCTCGTTAGCCTCCCATCCAGATGTGTCTTGGTCTTACAGGAGCGTATGGCATTTGTGCACACTTGTGCGGCCTCTGGCTGTCATCCTTCGAGCTCTGATATTTTCGCTTTTTTCAGCACACTTAAGGGCATTTCTTACAAGACTGTGGTTTTGGTAGCTAGCTGCTCAGCATGGTATATTTCAGAACTGTAAGAGCTTTTATGTGTGTGGAGTAGTCGCCTATTGGTTAGAGCAACTGCTTCGTACCCAGAAGATCATGAGTGATTCCCACTGGCACTACTTGTAACTTTGAGCCTGTCACTTTACTCTCTATTGGATCTTAATATGTACACCTTAGAGGAAAGGCGGGATAGAGGTGATACGATTGAGATGTTTATGAAATTAATTTTTATTAGTAGTATTATTATTATTAGTCATAACAATACCATATACATCTTCAGCAGAGCTAACGCCATTGTTACAGTGCTTCAACAATACAATTTTCATAGAATATAACCCCTTATACATTCATACTGCCCACCCTTCCCATCACCCAACATAACAGCAGTTCCATCTCTGCACTACAATTGTAATCCATAGAGGGAAATAAAAAGACAACAGCAACATCTACAATAGTCCCAGTAAGCGTTGAGGATGAGGAAGAGCAATAACTGAGAGTGTGGAGGACAACCCATAAACAGAAACAACTATAATGCATCATCATTCAACTATAATGCATAATCATTCCACACGGGTGCCACGCTCCTTATGTGTAAGAAGGGCGAACCTCTCCAGCTCCATTGTTCTTCCCGAGCTACCTACACATTCCTCCGCCTCTTATCCCACTTCAGTATCCTCCTCCCCCACCCATCCCCCCTTCCCATCTTCCCCACCCGCCCTATGGCCAGTGTGACATCCACTACCCCTCATCCCTACCTCATCTCCCCCGAACTCTCTCTAAGGTGGTCCAATCTTCTTAACCCGGGAGGTGCTAGTCTGCCTTACACCATTCCAGAGAGAAAGCACCTGCCCAAGTATTAATTATCCATGGAGGCATCCTACCCCCTCCCAAATTCGCTTAACCGCCTCAATCTGCTTCCGCCCCAGCATTTTAGCTGTTTTCGACTCCATAGCCTTTAACTCTCCCATTCGCATTTCCCACTTGTGTACTCCCGGGGGCCGGTCTTCTAACCAATGTCTCAAGATACATTGTTTTGCTATGATGAATCCCTTCTCATACAATTGCCTGCACTGCTTCTCCACCCCCCCACCCCCTCCCAGGACTCTAAACAGACACCACTCCAGTGAGATTTCGCTGCTCTGAGATGTCCAACCCTCCAGCTTGTGCTTTACGTCGTACCAGAAACTTCTAATCTTAGGGCAGTGCCAGAAGCGATGGAGCAAAGTCCCCTCTCCCTGCTGCGCACAATGTGCACATATCTGTCGAGGCCAGCCCCATCTTAGCGGCCCAAACATTAGGAACGTAAGCTCTCCATAAAAATTTATATTGTATTTCTTGGAAATGCACCGATTCAGAAATGTTCTTGATCTTGGAGAACGCCTCCTGCAGCATAATTCCAGTCATCTGCGGCAGACCATCACTGACCCATCTCTGCGCCAACCTCTCTAATGCCCCCCAGTCACCCCCCTCCCCCCCAGCCAAAGCTCCTGTCGCACATTCCGCACAGAAATACCTCCCTCCATCGAGCTAAAAAATTCCCACATAGCCCCTTGGCCCATCCGCAGTCCCCACCTTTTTTGAAGGTCCCTCACATAGTGACGTACTTGCAGGTAGAAATGTTTTATGCTCCAAATTTTATCTCCGCACCAGCGATTGAAAAGAGTCTAACTCATTACCACCTGGCATTCGGAGGTGTCCAATATACTCTATTCCGCTTCTCCCCCAGCCTTTGGAAGCCGATCCCTGCAGGCCTGGTTCAAAATCCTTATTCCTTTCTAATGGGAGGCAATCGGTACATTTCCAATTTGCACCTTTCTGCTGATACAGCACATTCCAGACCTGCCTCAGTGTCCTCATATACACTGATGCTTTCCAAGCCTCTGACAAAGTCCTCCCATACGCATGCAAAAGGGAGACTCGATGGTGCGGCGCCGACATCTCCTCTATTAATTCCAGCGGGAGTATACTGCATGTGTTCACCACTAGGTCCAATAGAGGCCTGAGCAAGCAGGCCAGGTTATATTTACACAAGGATGGCAGACCTACCCCCCCTTCTTCCCTGGCTTTCATAAGCACCGAAAACGCTATACGAGACCTTCTACCCCTCCAAAGAAACTGGCCAATATGTTTCCACAGAAGCAACAAGTCCTTCCGCGCCAACCATATTGGGAGGTGACGTAGTACATATATCCACCTGGGAAGCGCCACCATTTTCAGCAAAGCTACACGCCCCATAAGCGACAATGGGAGATCCCTCCATTTCTGCAGCCTGGCAACTGTTTTATCAAGCAGCGGTCTGACATTTACCTCATATAATTGTGCCGTATGCTCTGGTATATGAACACCTAGGTATCTCAGGTATCCCTGCGCCCACACCAAGGGAAAGGTGCCCTGCCAATTATTTTTGACTCGCCCCCCCACATCTAAGGCCAAAGATTTATCCTGATTAATACGCAGCCTCGAGAAGGAGCCAAACATCTCCATTATCTGTAAGGCCACTGGTAAGGACTCCTGCGGGTTGCTCAAACACAGCAGCATGTCATCTGCAAAAGCACTTGGCTTAATACCTCCGCCCTCCCACTCTATCCCACTCACCGTCTGCTCCTGGATAAGCCTCCAAAGCAGCAGCTCCAATTGCAACACGAATAGTAAGGGGGATAATGGACACCCCTGTCTCTTGCCTCGCCTCAAAGAAAAAGGCTGCGAAACCCTGCCCCCTCTAGTGACACATGCCAACGGATCCATATATAACGCTTTCACCCATTCCAAGAAGGCGCCCGCATACCTGAACTGGGTTAACACCTTGAACATGTAGGCCCACGATACTCTATCGAACGCCTTTTCGGCATCTAGGCTCACCAAAAGTAAAGGAGTATTTTGCAGTAGGCACCTCTCCATTCCCAGTATAACTTTAGTGATGTTCGCAAATACATCTCTGCCTCTGACAAAACCCGCTTGGTGGCTCCCTACTAATCTGGGCAATACTTTTTGCAGCCGCCCTGCCATATTCGACGCAATAAGTTTCATATCATAGTTAATTAGGGAAATGGGCCTATAGGAGGCAGGATTCTCTGGGTCTCTCCCCGCCTTTGGTATGATGGTTATTGCTGCCGTCCTCATATCCCTTGGGAAAAATCCCACTTCTCTCGCCGCCTCATAGAGAGCCATCAATGTAGGGGTAATCGAGGTTGACAGAATTTTGTAAAATTCCGCTCCGTACCCATCAGGTCCAGGGGCCTTATGTGGCTTCCCCTGTTTAATAACTCTCTGCACCTCTTCCCCAGTAATACTCGCATTCAGTTCTTGTAATTCCGCCTCCGTAAGCTGTGGTAACTGGACAGCCCTGAGGAAAGCTTGCTCCTGCTCCTTATTCTCTCTCTCCGGAGTATATAAGTCTTGATAGTACCGCCCAAACACTTGCAGAATTTTCTCTTCGTCTCGCTGCCTTATCCCATCTTGATCTCTGATAGCAGTTACTCCCTGTATGCCCCCTTGCTCTTTAACCAACCTCGCCAGGAGTTTCCCCGTTCGGTTCCCATATTGGAACAGCTGATGCCGATAGTATTGAGCCGAATATACCGCCCTCTCCTGTAACGCAGCATTGAGGGCTTTCTGTTTCTGTAAGTAAAGCTCCCACCTACCCGTATTTACTATAGCACCTCTCTTGGCCTCCTTGAGATCTCGGGTTAGTTCTAAGATGGTTGCATTATTTCTTTTCTGTTCTTTCACTACATATGCTATAATGTGGCCCCTAAGAACGGCCTTCCCTGCCTCCCAAAAAGTTGACACTGGCAAGTCCGGGGACTCATTCAGGCTCAGGTACTCCTCCCATTTTTGGGTTAAATACTGTCTAAACTGGCTGGCAGCGAATACTGTGTATACCATGTTCTGCCCGAAGAACAAACCAGTCGGTACTAGAGGAAATCAAACCTAAGCTTTCTTTAGAAGCTCAGATGAAAAGACTTCGACTTTCATACTTTGGACACATCATACGAAGAGAGAGATCATTAGAGAAAGACATCATGCTTGGCAAGATAGAAGGTCAACGCAAAAGAGGAAGGCCAGCAATGAGATGGATCGATACAATAACAGCAGCTAGGGGTACCAGTCTGTCAATAATGAGCCGCCTGACTGAAGACCGAACACAATTTAGGATAGTTATCCAGAGGGTCGCCATGAGTCGACTCCGACTCGATGGCACTTAACAACAACTGTCTAAACTGCTCGTTTTTCCATAAATGCCTTGGGAAGGACCATCTGTTTCCCGGTGGGGACCGCCCCTTTAGATTTATAAATACTTTAGCATGATCTGAGATTACTATTGGCTCGATCTCGATGCGCAGCACCTTATCAAAGAGGTCCCTTGCGATTAATATGTAATCAATTCTGGACCAAGATTGGTGCGCCCTCGAGAGGTGCGTATAGTCTCTCTCCCCTTCATGTAGAGTTCTCCACACATCCCACAAATCTCCCCATTGACATAAGTAACCTACTCCTTTATTTTCCCAATTCCCCCCTTCCCCTTTCCGCAATCCTTGTGACCTATCTAGTAAAGGATCGTGTGGGCAATTGAAGTCCCCTGCCAGTATTAATGGGATCTTGGGCGCCCCTGTTACCTTTTGCAAGATCATTTTTAAAAATCTATGGTCATAATTATTAGGGGCGTAGATATTCCCCAATAGCATTGCCTCCCCATCAATTTTGGTGTGCAGAAAAAGAAACCTTCCTTGAGGATCAGAGTCTTCATTAATAACCTCTACGGGGATCCCTCTCTTGACTAGAACTGCCACTCCTCTTTTCCTTCCTCCAGAGGAGGCCGAAAAAAAACTGTCCTACCCAGTCTTTTTTTAATTTGCCATGCTCCCGCTGGGTTAAATGAGTTTCCTGCAACAGGGCAATCTGTGTCTTCCCTTTTTTTAAAGCCTGCAGGATTTTCGTCCTTTTTACCGGTGTGTCTATCCCACCCACGTTCCACGTGGTGATTCTCAAATCAGAATGCACAGCTTCCAATTTTTGGCATGATACTTTGTGAAGAATCTATCTTATTATCTATTGTTCCAGGCCGCCCAGCCTCGGCCCCGAACATTACTTCTCCCCACTGGCAAGACCACCCCCTTCAATGTCCCCCTCTCTGCCTTCCTAGCACAAAGATTGGATATTTGCACTGGCCTTCTTTAATTCTCCCTAGGCCCTCTCTCCCCCTTCCCCCTCCCCCCCCCACCCTTCCCTGCCCCCCTACCCTTCCCTGCCCCCCACTCTCTCCCTTCCCTACCCGCCCCTTAAAACACATCAACACTGAAACTCAGCCTCCCCTGCTGAGAACAGATCCCCAACATGCAACAGGGCTGCCCCCAGCTCTACTCAATTCCCACACTAGTTCACTTTGTTAACTCTTTACCTAACATTAGTTACTCTTGTATTCACTCACACATATACAGTACTTCTGTATCCACTCACACACATGGACAAAAATGCACAAAGTTCCTACTCCTTCGCAAAAGACCCCTTAGGATCTTATAACTCAGTCCCGCTTAACAGCGTCCCATTTTGCCTTCCTTCCTCATGCCGATACTGTTTCTCTCCTTGGCCATCACTGGCTGCTCATCTCTGGTCTCTCTCCTGCGCCTCACCCGCACTTCCAGAGTCTCCTACCCTCTCGTCCAAAAAGCGCTGCGCTTCAGCCGGGGTCTGGAGGAGGGTGCTCTTCCCTTGATTCCAAACTCTCAAAGTTGCTGGGAAAGCCAACGTAAAGCGGATTTTCCTTTTGAATAACTCAGCACAAACCAAGGAGTACTCTTTTCTTTGCTCTGTCACCAGTGCTGAGTAATCTTGAAAGATTAAAAGTCTTTGATTCTCCAACTTGAGCTCGCCCTGCTCTCTGTAAGCACGGAGCAGTTGTATCTTATGGTGGAAATTTAGGACTCGCATAATCACCACCCGCAGCCTCTGCTGCTCTTCCCGCCTAGTCGGCGCGCATGTTCAATTTTCAGCTGCCCCACAAGAGAAACAAGGCCCAGCTCCTTAGGCAACCACTCCTCCAACAGTGGCAGCAGCATATGATCTGTTTGTGTCTCTGGTATTCCAACGATTCTTAAATTATTCCTTCGAGATCTATTTTCTAGATCATCTATTTTTGATCTGAGAGTCTCTATTTGCTTTCGCTGCTCAGCAAGTTCTCTCTCTTGCCGACCCTCGCCATCTTCCACGCTGGAGACTCTGTGTTCTAACTCCTCCACTCGCTTACCCATTTCAGCAAGAGAGTCTCCCAAGATGGCCAGCTTTTTGATAATTTGATTGAATTTTGGCTCCAGTAGGTTCGCCACTTCCTTAGCCAAATCTTCCGCCGTCGAGTCCGTGCTCAGCGCGCTAGGGGAGGCCGGCATCGCCATAGCTGCAGCTGAGGCCCCCGACCTGCCAGGCTTTTCTTTGTCTCTTTTCGGCGGATTTGGCATATCTCCTCCAACTCTCAGGCCCCGCTTCATCTATCTTTCGTACGGCAAGGTCTGCTGTCTTGCAGGATACGTTTTTTTGTGGTTTAAGAGTGCTAAATGTATATTATTCCTCGGGGCAGCCCCGGAGTGAGCAAGAACCCGTCCTGCTCACTCACTCATCACGTGGGATCCCTAACAATGAGCCGATTGAGATGTTTAAATACCTCTGTGGCATAAATGTTCAGGGGGAGAGCCTCTTTCAATTGAAAGCAAGTTCTGCTACGAGGGGACATGGGATGAGGGTGAAGGGGGATAGATTCAGGAGTGATATGCGGAAATATTTCTTTACGGAAAGAGTGGTGGATCCGTGGCATAGTCTCCCAGTGGAGGTGGTGGAGATGACAGTAGCTGAATTCAAAAAAGCATGGGACAAATACAGAGGATCTCTAAAGGAAAAAAGGGGACTGTTGTAGTTGTTGATATGGAAGGACAGACTAGATAGGCCATGTGGTCTTTTTCTGTCGTCATATTTCTGTTTCTATTGCCTTGGAAGAAAAGGCCCGGCAGTCTATTTCTGTGATACATTGCCAAGAAAACCCAGAGGCAGCTGGGTTGCCAGGAGTTGGTATTGACGCGACAGCACTAAAAAAAAAAAAAAAAAAAAGCTTTTGTGTAGAGATACATATTCATCCTTTCCAGCGGAGACAATTTACTTCGGTCTCATTCCATCCTTTTGCCTGAGGTGATGTCTACCTTTCATGTTGATCAAGTGGTTTCTCTTCTGGTCTTCTCTGAGGAATGCCCAGGCAGGGATAAAGGCTTATGCTTGGTGCATGTATAGAGAGTGCTGCTCCAGTACCTGAAAGCTAACAACATTTTTCATACATCCGACAGATAGTTCATTGTCTTTGTGGGCCACACAAAAGAGAAGCTGCCTCAAAGGCTACTTTAGGGCATGGGATTATGGAGGCCATAACTTATACCTACCATATGAAACTGTGCAGCCCCAGATGGTTTGTGAGCTCATTCCACCTGTCTGCAAGCTTCATCTTGGGTGGCGAGGAGTTTTGTGGCCCTGGTTGACCTTTTTTTGGTTCGTCCTTCTCTATTTTCATTAAACACTGCCAGTTAAATATACATGCCAGGTCAGATATAGCCTTCAGTGCAGAGGTTCTAAGGGCAGCCATGTATTTCCACCCACTGGTCTTCTGGACTGGTCTAGGAGGATGATCCCGAAGGCAGAATTTCACTTGCCTGATTATTTCCTTTTCTGGAATCCTGCTAGATCAATCCAGGAAGCCACCCCAGTGTGCTCTTGCTGTCTCTGCAAATCTGGTTGTCACTGAACTGTGCTCTTTCACTGATACCCATTTAGACAGATGCCTGACATTCTTTGTATAGTTAGGCTATTTATCTTCTTCAGGGACCTTTGGAGTTTCTCTGGTTGCCTAGTTTGGCTGTTGCTTTGTTATGGAATACTGAATTATTCCCCTAGTTGCACTAGCATTGTTATCGGTGCTGTCACTGGAACCTTCTAGTTTTTTCTTTGCCACCTTCATCTTCTGGCAGGGAGACATAATCCACTGGTCTTAACAGGTCTAGTAAGACTCCAGGAAAGGAAGTTATCAGGGATCTAAACTTTAACCTTCCTTAACATGTCTACCAGAAGTCCAGAACCAAGCATTAAGTCTGTCTAATCATAGATGGAGACACACCCAGTCTCTTTCAAGCTCTACCATATAAAGGAAATTATGCAGCATTCACTCACCGGTATTTCTCAGTCTCCTGCAGATGGTGATGGGCACACTGTGCATTTTGGTTTTAGTCTTGGGATGTGATACTGCTCCTGGCCCAGTTAGAGAACTGGTCTCCCAATAAAGCTGGTTTACTGAAAGCACATTCTGCCAGGAATGTGGGGATATCCACATTAGTCTGGGTCACTCCCTCCTTCCTTGCCCTGAGGAATTAGCCTTTTGCTGCTGTCTTTCTTTCTATCCTCTCCCTCCCCTGGAATTCATTGACAAGCTGGCACAATCAGTCTGGCCTCATGAACAAGAGTTTTCACACCAGAAGTGTTGCAGGCAGTCAGGGCTTTGGCAGTTAGAGCACTGGGAACAGGAAATTTGCATGAGTGTTGAACCCAAGAAGTCCCATTGGAGTGCACCAAATGCTGCTCCCGCTGTGGGGGCTGCCAGAGCACTTTCAGGTCAGTGTAGCTTGTGCCATGGAGAGACAGTGGAGCCATGCTGAAGGAGGGGGGAAACATGGCAGAAGCAGTAGATTCTTGACAAAGCATCAGATTCTTCGGGAGTTCCTAACATTGAAGCCTAGGGAGTTTCCTTATAGAACCATGTGTCTCACATTGGTACAGCAGCCATTTTGCAACCTGCTCCTTTCAGCCTTCCCAAGTGCTTCTGTCTCTACATAGGAGTTCCGGATTGACTTGCAGAGAAGTTGATTGCCTCCAGGGCATTTATCGCAGGGAGCTGCTGGTAAACCTGGAGTGCTGGTATCTTTGTGGATGATACCAAAATCTGCAATAGAGTAGGCACCCAGGAAGGAGTAGATAACATGAGAAGGGATCTCGCTAATTGAAGAATGGTCAATAATTTTGTAGCTGAGATTTAAAAGCAGGGTCATGCATTTGGACTGCAAAAATCCAAGGGAGCGCTACAGTGTAGGAAGTGAAGTACTTCTTTCCACAAAAGAAGATCGGGACCTGGATGTGATTGTTTCTGATGATCTGAAAGTAGTTAAATAGGTAGAAAAGGCAACTGTGAAAGCCAGAAGGATGCTAGGGTGCATAGGGAGAAGAATGGCCAGCAGAAAAAGGTGATGGTGCCTCTGTATAAGTCTCTGGTGCGGCCTCATTTGGAGTATTGTGTGCAATTCTGGAGACCACTCCTTCGAAAGGATATAAATAGGATGGAGTCTGTCTAGAGGGTGGCTACTAAAATGGTTAGTGGTCTTCATGAGAAAGCTTTAAAGATCTTAATATGTATATACCAAAAGACTTCACCAAGGTACGCAAGAAGAGCTCTAATCTCCAGGAACAAGCAGGAATGTATCCTCACATATGGGTATCGTCAGTACCAACGGAGCCTGCGCGGGAACGCTCCCCAGCGTCCAATTAGAAAGCTTTTGGGATCATCCCACAGCGCCTGCGTGCTGCCTTCCCGCCTTTCCCAACTGCCTCTCTCCAGTTCTTCATTTTCCGCGGAGCCAGCAGGTCGTGTTACTGTCACCGCAGAAAATTATTTTCCTCCTTCTTTTTTGTGGTCGCGTCTGCCTTCCTCGACGCTACACCGGTACTGCCGGTGTTCTTTCTTTTTCAAAAAAAAAAAAAAAATATATATATATATAGTAGTCTTTTTTTCCAAACTTTTCTTTCCAGGTGCACGCGCCTTTTTGGGCCCTTAGGCCCAAACTTTCCTCCACCATGGAGAAACCCACCTCGTGTTTTAAAAAAATGCACCAAGTGTGGCGGTACCATCTCTGTCACCGACACCCACGAGTGGTGTCTTAAATGTTTAGGTCCTGACCACTCCATCTCCGAGTGCATGGCTTGTGCCATGATGTCCAAAAGGAGTCGACAGAACCGAGCTGCCAAGCTCAGTGCCCTTTTTCCCTCCGATGCAGCTTCAGTGGCATCAACGTCTTCCAGGGCTTCGTCTTCCTCCCATGGATCTCAGGTAACTAAACATAAGTCCAGCCGGTCCTCAAAGGGTAGATCTCCTTCCAAGCATCGAGATGCCTCTGGCGTTGCCCTTGAGGGTTCCATACTGGCAAAATTGCCCCGGCAGGAGGCTTTGGCTTCCAAAGCATTATTGGGGATCCAGGATGTTCTCGAGGCCTCGACCTTGGCAGAACTACTGGTGCCATGCTCTGGGGTACCGGCTGTTTCCAGTACCGACACCTAGGCATCGGCAGCATCGATAGACCAGAGGTTTCTGGCTATTGAACGCAGTCTGACAGTTCTCCTTGCGGCATCTACGCCCTCGGATCCGCATCAGACGATTCAACCGGCACCGATAGCATCAACATCGGTATCTGCTTTGCCAGCACCCAGTCATGTGATGCCTTCTGGTGCTGATACACCGGTACCGATTACCCCCAGTACCGACTTCGGTCGGTACGGGTATTGGGCTCTTCAAGAGCATCCGGACAGATGATACTTTGAATCCTCGGAGGACTCTGAGGATTCTGATAGCTCTGCCGATACCGGGATACTTCTCCCGGAGGAGCTTTCCTCTCCTAAACAGAGGATGTCTCCTCCAGAAGATATCTCCTTTCAAGATTTCATCAGGGAGGTGGCTCGTGGGTTGTCCATTACTGTGACTCCAGAGACAGAGCTCAGAGCTAAGGAGTTGGAGATTTTACAATATCCCAAAGCTCCTAAGGAGGCAGCTACCTTGCCTATCCATGAGATTTTACATGATCTCATGTTAAGAATGTGGGAGACACCTCTCACCACCTCTCCTCACTCTCGCAGACTGGATACCATGTATCAAGTCCCTCCTTGTCCTGGATTCCAGAAAACTCAGCTTCCTCACCACTCTTTTGTAGTGGAATCGGCTATGAGAAGGATCAGGAGTGCAAAGAGGCATGCCTCTAATCCTCCATGACGTGAGTGCAGAACTTTGGATGCCTTTGGACGTCGTACTTTCCAGGCTTCCATGCTTTCTGCCAGGATAAGTTCCTATATTTTATATATGGGAATGTTCCTTAAAGAAGTCACAGGTGATTTAGAGGTTTTCAGCCCTCTTCTTCATGAAGACAGAAGGCAGGATTTTCTCACACTTGTCAAACATGCCCAGGATGTGTCTGTTTGTCAACCGTGCAGCTTTTGACTGTTTTGAGTGCATAAGCAGAACCTCTGCCATTGCCATAGGTGCACGTAGAATTGCCTGGCTCCAGGCATCTGATTTGGAGCTCTGGGTGCAGGACAAACTGGGCAATATCCCTTGTACAGGTGAGAATCTATTTGGCAAAAATTGGCAAGAAAAAGCCAATGAATTAGATGCTGACAACTCCACTTTGGATAGGCTATCCAAAGGCACAGCTGATCCTGCGAGAAAGAAATCTTTCAAAAAAACGTTCTTTTCAATAAAGAAGTGGATTTATCCCTCTTATTCCCAGCAGGGACGTTCTGCAGGTCAGCCTGCCCAGAAAAGTCAGCAACCACCTAAACAAAGGAAAACAAAGACTGCTAAGCCTCAACCATCTCAGCAGTCTCAGCCTCCTCAAGGCCTTTGACTTTCATCTAGAGAACTTAGCCTTCCTGGCCCTCAATGGACCAGAGCCTTCCACCATTCCAGGAAGGTTATGTCACTTTGCCCCCAGGTGGGAGCAGATAACAGCAGAGCATTGGACACTCTCCATTATAAGAGAGGGGTACAAGCTGCATTTTCTGTGCATGCCCCCTCCCACAATGGTAAGACAGTTCAGTTCTCAGACCTCTCTCATCAACCTATTAGATCAAGAGGTCACTATGCTTCTTGCCCAAGGGGCAATAGAAGAAGTATCTATCCACCAACAGGGTACAGATTTTTACTCCCCCTATTTCCTTATCCCAAGGAAAACAGGGGGATACAGACCTATCTTAGACCTCAGAGAATTGAACAAATTCCTGTTCAAAGAGAAATTCAAGATGATTTCTCTAGGAACTCTGCTGCCATACCTTCAGGGTCAGGATTGGCTTTGTTCTCTAGATCTCAAGGATGTGTACACCCATGTTCTCATCTATCCAACTCACAGAAAGTTCCTTCGGTTCCTTTTTCAAGAAAAGCACTACCAATACAGGGTGCTTCCTTTTGGCCTGGCCTCAGCACCAAGAGTGTTCACGAAATGCATGGCTGTAGTAGCAGCATTTCTCCGCACTCTAGGGATATTCGTCTTCCCTACTCATTCGAGCCCCAACAGAGTCAGAGGCCAGGACTTCTCTATCTTGCACAATGCGTATCCTTCAGTATTTGGGTCTGGTCATAAACATCCCAAAATCCAGTCTAACTCCCACTCGGTCTTTAGAGTTCATAGGAGCTTTGCTGGATACCAGAAAAGCAAGGGCCTATCTCCCCCAGGCCCGTTGCCTCCGCATGGTGCAGTTAGCTTCTCAAGCAGTGCTAAAACCTCATCTCACTGCCCGAGAAATGTTACAACTACTAGGCCACATGGCATCTACAGTGCATGTGGTCCCTTATGCTCGCCTCCATATGAGAGCAACCCAGTGGACCTTATCCACTCAATGGGCCCAGGCATCAGGGTGCCTGTCAGACAAAATAGCAAACACAAATCGTCTTATTTTGGCTCTCCAATGGTGGCAGTCCACTCAGAACCTGTTGCTGGGGTCCCCGTTTCAACAGCCTTTACCCCAGGCAACTCTCACAACAGATGCTTCTCCGATGGGTTGGGGAGCTCATCTGCAAGACCTCTCCACCCAAGGCAACTGCACTCCACAGGAAACTCATCTGCATATCAGTCTCGGAGCTCAGAGCAATCTTCCTTGCTCTTCGAGTGTTCCACACCCTGCTCAGCTACAAGACAGTCCTCATTCATACGGACAATCAAGTAGCCATGTTCTACGTGAACAAGCAGGGGGGGAACAGGCTCTCTGTCGCTTTGCAACGAAGCTTTGTGACTATGGGCCCTCGCCAGAGAGCATCAGATTCATCTCCTGGCAGTATATCTTCCAGGCATACAGAACTCTTGGGCAGACAGACTCAGTCGAATTCTTCTTCCACACGAATGGTCTCTACATGCAGACCAGGTGGCCAAGATCTTTCAAATTTGGGGAACCCCGGACATAGACCTCTTAGCAAGTCCGTTGAATGCCAAACTTCCCCGGTTCTGTTCCAGAATTCCGGCTCAGGTCTCTCAGGCCTGGGATGCTTTCCTCCTTCACTGTGGGCAAGACTTCCTTTATGCCTTTCCACCCATTCCCCTAATTCCCAAAACCCTGTTCAAACTTCAGAGAGACAGAGGGCGTATGATTCTCATAGCTCCACATTGGCCATGGCAAGTGTGGTACACTCTCCTTCTACATCTCTCTCAAGCTCCCTCCCTGGAGTTAAAATCTGCTCCAGATCTCCTGTCACAGGAGGATGGAATGTTATGGCATCCCAATCCCCAGTCTCTGCATCTCAGGGCTTGGTTGCTGAAGGCCTAGATCTTCATGATCTTAACCTCTCTCAGCAAGTAAAGGATGTCCTTTATGCTTCCAGGAAACCTTCCACAAGACGCTCTTATGCTTTTAAGTGGAAGAGGTTTACCATATGGTGCTTGCAGAAGGGTCTTAACCCCCTTGCGATACCTCTGGAATCATTATTGGAGTATCTCCTTCATTTATCCAATGCAGGACTTAAGACTAATTCAGTAAGAATCCATATGAGTGCTATTGCAGTTTCTTTCAAGCCTCTAAATGGACAACCTATTTCCTGCCATCCTCTTATAGCAAGATTTATGAGAGGCCTTCTTACTAAGCCTCCCATTAGGCCACCACCTGTGGCATGGGACTTAAACCTGGTTCTTGGTCAGTTCATGAAGCCACCTTTCGAACCCCTAGCTACTACCTCTTTGAAATTCCTTTCTTGGAAAGTTATCTTTCTCATTGCAATCACATCAGCACGTCGCATCAGTGAGTTGCAAGCACTGGTGGCTGGTCCGCCTTATACAAGGTTCCATCATGACAAGGTAGTCCTTAGGACTCATCCACACTTTATGCCAAAGGTGGTCTCGCCTTTTCATCTTATCCAAGCGGTCTACCTGCCTGTGTTCTTTCCAAGACCTCATGCATCAAATGCAGAAAGGAATCTTCATACTTTGGACTGTAAAAGAGCTTTAGCCTTTTATTTGCAAAGAACACAGCAACATAGAAAGTCCTCTCAGCTCTTTGTTGCTTTTGATCCTTCTCATTTGGGACTTCCCGTCTCCAAGAGAACACTGTCTAACTGGATTGCTCAGTGTATTTCCTTTGCCTATCAGAGTAAGAATCTTCCTCTGGAGGGCCATGTTACAGCTCACAATGTGAGAGCCATGGCAGCTTCAATGGCTCATCTGCACTATGTGTCTATCGACGACATCTGTCGAGCAGCCACCTGGGCCTCGGTTCATACCTTCACAGCCCATTACTGCTTGGACAAGGACTCCCAACGGGATGCCTTGTTTGGTCAGGCTGTTCTCCAACACCTGTTCCATACCTAATCAACTCCTACCAACCATCCCTGGTTGGATGCCAGAGATCCATGGGGGGAAGTGGAGCCCTTTCACAGGGGCACACAACGTCTGGGGTCTCTCCCTGGCATCTAAAGCTAGGGAGTCCCCATATGTGAGGACTACATTCCTGCTTGTTCCTGGAGATAGCGTAGTTACTCACCTGTAACAGGTGATCTCAGGGAACAGCAGGAATGTAGTCCTTACAACCCACCCACCTCCCCTAGGAGTTATATCTCCCTATCTATCTCTTTCCCTCTTTCTCTCTCTGTCTCAGCTTTAAAACTCAACTGGAGAGAGGCAGTTGGGAAAGGCAGGAAGGCAGCACGCAGGCATTGTGGGATGCTCCCAGAAGCTTTCTTATTGGATGCTGGGAAGCGTTCCCGCGCAGGCTCCGTCGGTACTGACGATACCCATATGTGAGGACTATATTCCTGCTGTTCCCGGAGATCACCTGTTACAGGTGAGTAACTATGCTTCGCTGGCGGCACCTGCAATATGGAACTCCCTCCCTGATAGCCTACGATTGACAGAAGACATCAAGGACTTTTGGAAACAACTCAAGAAAACACTCTTCATTGAGCACTACGATGATGTCACATAATTCTGCCTGCCAGCTCCCAGACTACATACCAAACCCCCCCTCCCTTTCTCACTCATGTACATAGCATTGTAAAGTAGCGCACACTGTAAATAGCCCACCACGAATCAACGCCAAATTACACACACACTCATTCACTGTATAACACTGCATGCAAACACAAATGTCAATATAATTTGGTTGCTGTGTACACCACTTGATTACAGGAGAAGGTGGTATATAAGTCCTTCTAAATAAATAAAAATAAATATATTAGAGGAAATATATGATAGAGGAGATTCTCAGGGAACAATCAATCAGTCCTCACAAATGGATGACATCTGTGCCAACGGAGTCCACGTGGTAACCTCCCTTAGCTTTCAAAGAGAGCCTTTGGGAGTTTCACCACTCATTTGTGGTCCCCTTCCCACCTGCCATCTTGGTATAGTCTCCTTTTTTCCGTGGAGCCAATTGAACATGTCTGTTCTCCCCATAAAAAGTCATTTTTTTCTTCCTTTTTACTTTGGTTCTCGAATCGATCTTTCTCCAGTTTGCGTACCAGTACTCCTCTTGCCTTGCGACCTTGTGCACATATGTGCTTTCATGTACTGGTCCAGATGTATCCAAGTTTTCCGTCCTTTCACTTTCAATGCAAAATATCCCACCAGCAACACTTGGAATGGTCCCAGAAATCTCGCTGCCAGAGCAGACTTCGGCGCTGGATTCTTGATGAGGCTCCACGTCTGGAGGTGCTCGCGATGCCTGAGCACCCTGCTTCGTAAGCTGCAAAAAGGAAGGAGATACCAATATTTGGTACAGATATTTACAGTAGGATAGTAGATCGCTGCGCAGCAGTTGGGGATCGGGCAATTGATCTGGTGCCACTATAACATGGGCTGGAGTTGTTGCCGGACGTCCGGTCACAATTTCATAGGGGTTGAGACCCTTTCGAGTTCTTTGAGGAGAGTTGCAGATTGAAAATAGAACAAATGGCAGAGCTTCCACCCAATCCCGACTCCAATCATGAGTTAGGGAACGGAGGAGTGCCTTCAGCGTCCGATTTATCTGTTCCACTTGGCCAGAGCTTTGCGGATGATACGGAGGATGAAGTTGTTGATGAAGGCCAAAAAATGCGGTTATGCCTTTCCAGACTTAAGCCGTGAATGCTGGGCCTGGATCAGAAGACAAAACCAGGGGTACTCCCCAAAAAGGAATAAACTGGGTAAGCAAACACTTCAAAACTGTAGCAGCAGATAACAAATTGGTTGGATAGGCTTCAGGCCATCCTGAGTATAAACACGTAAAAACCAAAAGGTGTTTCCGTCCCCCCTTGGCACAAGGCAGATCAGTAAAATCCATTTGCAGGAAGAGGAAGGGTCCTTGAGGCCTAGGCAAGGATGGAGAAGGTAATGCGCGAAGGGTGCATCCAGATTTTCCTGCTTGTAAACACGGGAGACAAGAAATATATACAGCATGAGCAACAGAAGCAAATGCTGAATTATACCATAACTGAGCAAAGGCATTCGTCATAGCTGGAACACTTAATTGAAACTTGTGGTGTAAGAACAGGGCAACAGGATAAAATAATGATTTGGGACAAATAAACAATTGGTCCTTTTTCCATAGTCCAGTACCATCAGGCAGTGCTCCCCAAGACAACCATTCCTGCTTTTCGGTGAAGTCCGCAGAATCCTGATGGGAATGCATCAAGTCCAATGATAATGAGGCAGAAGTGGAGGCTGCAGGCGAACAAAGAGTTAATAGCAGATGCAGCAGAACCGCAAGCCCCGCTGCTGCAGCTTTAGCAGCTTGGTCCACAAACTGATTGCCTTGTGACACTACGGAACCAGTAAGATCATGTCCTTTACATTTTAACACAGCCACCTGAGCCGGTTTAAGCATTCCAGCAAGCAAACGTTCAATGTAGTGGGCATGCTTAATAGGCTTATGAGCAGCTGTCAAAAATCCACGTTGAGCCCAAATATTACCAAAATCCCAGAGAACCCCAAGTGCATAAGCGCTATCAGTATGGATATTTACAACAAAGTGTGCAGACATTTTCAGGGCCCGAATGAGGGCAAGCACTTCAGCCAACTGAGCACTAGTAAATGGCAAAGCTCCTGACTCTATTACAGAATTAACAGTGGTAACAGTATAGCCAACAAGTAAATCCCCTTGCTCATCGCGAAAAGCAGAACCATCAATAAACAGAATCCAGTCAGGATTGGACAAGGGGACAGAGGAGAGATCAGGCCTAGCTTTTGAATAGGCCGTTACGGAGGAAAGACAATCATGAGTTCCATCGTGATCAGATAGGTGTAGATGGGGATCAAGAGAAGCCAGAATTGAGCAGGTTGTAAAAGTGAAACTTCATGTAAAGTGACATGTGCTTGGGAAATAGCTAAATCAAACAGCAATAAACGAGAGCTGGAGAGAGGCTGAGTTCTATCTAAATGTAAAAGTCGAGCAACTGAATGGGAAGTATAAACATGCAATTCATGCTGGAGAACAAGAAAATCTGTAGTTTGTATAGCAAAAACTACTGCGGCCAAAGATTGAAAGCAAGGAGGCATGCCAGAGACGACAGGATCGAAAGCTTGGGAAAAATAGCCCAAGGGCTTTAGTCCAGTAGGAAAACGTTGTGCCAAAACACAGACCGCAGTACTGGTGGAAATAGCCACATAAAGACAAAAGGGCAAAGCATAGTCAGGGAAAGAAAGACAGGGTGTAGTCAGTAGGGCTTGACGCAGGGAGTGGAAAGCATTATGCTGTGCTTCAGTAGGAACTATAATACCCTCTGGAGCCTCACGGCCAAGAAGGGCATACAGTGGAGCAGCAAGCTCAGCAAAGTCAGGGATCCACTGGCGGCAAAATACTAAAAGACCTAAAAAGTGGCGTATATAAGGAACAGTAGCAGAGAAAGGCATAGACATAATAGGACCAATTCGCTGGGCCTTGATAGAGCGGCCAGCTGAGGAGAGACATATACCAAGAAATACTACTTGTGGCAGGGAAAATTGCAACTTAGACTGATTAACTTTCAATCCCAAATGAGAGAGATGTACAAGAGTTAACATAGTATCAGCAACACAAGCATCATAAGGGGAACAAATAAGTAAATCATCAACATACTGTATCAAGGTAGATTTGTCCAATGCCAAGTCCTGTAAAGCAGCTTTAAGGGCCTGTGAAAAATAAGCAGGACTCTCGGTGTATCCTTGAGAAAATGTGGTCCAAGTGTATTGATGCCCCTCGTACGAGAAGGCAAATAAGTGTCTCGACTCCGCCCCTACCGGTATAAAATAATGGGCGGAGCTTAAATCTGACTGAAAAGTGGGTGGAGCCACAGGGTATACGAGTCCAAATGTCATGAGGGTTGGTTACGAGGGGAAAAACTGGTAGGACAATGCGATTAATGGCTCGCAAATCTTGCACAAATCTGTAAGACTTACCATCAGCCTTTAGCACAGGTAAAATAGGAGTATTGCAAGGAGAAGAAGTTGGTACCAACACACCCTGGGCTAGCAGGTTTTCAATCACTGGTCGTATTCCAGCCACTGAAGCAGCAGGTAGAGGATACTGACGTACATAAGGCAATGGAGCTCCCGGCCGTACTTCAATCTTGACCAGGGAAATGTTGAGTTGTCCAATGTCATTACCTGGTACAGCCCACAAAATTGAAGGAAGGGTGTCCAAGGGTGGAGCGGTCACAGCAGTCGGGGTCACAGCTACAGGCTGTTGGACTTGCAGGGGACACAAGGTGTACAGGTCAAAGTGCCGTTTTCCCAGCTGATAACAGTCTTGTTTCTGGAGAGGAAAAGCCCGCCCAAGCAAATTGACAGGCAAAGTAGGGTCAACCAGAAAATCTGTATGATACAATTTGCCTTCCACTAAAAGGGGTACATCAGTCAATTTTTGGTGCATTATAGTTCTTCCCTTAATTCCTTCACAAGGGACTCTAGGAACTGTAGGCCGCGCTTCAAACAGGGGTGGGGGCAATTGTGATAGAGCTATGGCAGACATGGAGGCGCCTGTATCTTAAAGGAAGAGTAATTCATACCCCAAGATTGTAGAGAGTATTTCTCCCTGTGTATTGGGGCGCACAACCAAGCCTAGTCACTCCTCGCTATAGTCAAGGTCAGTTTCTGCGTAATATTGAGTCATGACCAAAGGCTGATTAGGGGTGAAAATAGGATATGGGGCAGGCGAGTAACTGGCTCCTACAGCATCGTGACATGCATCAGATTGGGGAGGGTCTCTCCCTGGCATAGTACAGTCTCTTACAATTTGCCACACCTAAAACAGGTGCAGTCTCCTTGATATCTTCCCATATATCCACGGCCCCGACCCCTAAAGAGTATGGTGCCCCTGCCACCTCTGCCAATACTTGCTCTGCCTCTCCCCCTGAAATTTGATTCATAACTTGGAGATTTAAAAGTTTTTGGCGTTGTTTCTCCACTTTACCTTTGTCTTTGTCCTTCTGCTTCTGGATCCGCTTTTCCGCATGCAAGGCAGCTTCCAATATCTCCTGTGCAGACTTGGTGGACCATCCAAGCAAAGCATTTTCAAGAATAGTTTTTGTTTCTGACTGTGATGCATTCACAAAAATTGAGGCAAATCCTTCCATTTTACCATTCTGAGGGGAAAAATCTCAGAACGCTAAACACAGAGTATGAAACTGGGCAACAGCTTCATCCTTTCCCTGCTTCAGGTCTAATAGCTTGGACAAATCTTTTACAGGGGTGCATTTCTTTTCAATAGCTTTTAACAAATTATTCCGGTCTTCCCGGAAGGCAGTTATTTGGGTAATATCAGAAGAATTGGTGACGGGGTCTGCAAGGGGCCATTCCCATGCTGCATTATCCCGCAGTTGGGGGTGGGTGACTGCCCGCAACTCTATTGGATTTAAAAAGACTGATTTCACCAAATTTTGCAAATTACCCAGGAGGGGTCGTAAGTAGTTATTAGCTGGCACCAGTAATCTACAAACTGACCAGGTTTTTCATGGGAGTCAGGACATGATCTAGCTAAATTAAAAACTTCTGCCGGGGACCAATGAAATGCTAAAGTAACTAATCCACCATCCCCCCTAGGGAATGCTCTGAACAGAGCAAGCAGGTCTATTTTCTTACTTCGTTCTTTCTCCTCTAACTTCCTGGTTTAAGGTTAAAAATTTTCCTAGCTCTAAAGTTAAGCGCTGCAGATGTTTCCATTTAGGAATCAAAGGAGCCAATGGCCAGTTCCTTTGGCAACTGCAGCCATGGCTTCCGCTACCAGCTCCTTATTTTGACTGCACAGCAACAGCATTAGCATATGCTGTTTTACTTGTAGGTCAAGTGCCTCAAGCATATTTATGATGACCTCGGTCAACGTGCGGGCTTTTTCTGCTAAGTGAACAAGATATAGAGTCAACTGTTCTTTAGTGGTTATTAATTCAAGTTGACTTGCTTCTACCCCTATTAATTGCTCAAGATCCAAAATTTCCTTTTTTAACTGTTGAGCCCAGGTGATGCGGGGGACAACTACAGGTTCTTCAGGATAGCGGAAAAGAGACCACCTGGCGTAATTAAAGAGGTGGCGTCGGCCACAGAGATAGGGATTGGGGAACCAGGGGAAGGCAGCGTTACACCCGAAATAGAGCTTAAGGGGTGAGTATTGGCCATGGATTTAATAGGGGTAGAAGCATCAGGCATATCATCCAATTGGATGAGCGCCAACTCCTGATCTTGATGGGATGCCGGTGCTGCAGCACTATTCATAGTTAGTGGTACAGCCAGTTTAGTGAACTCCTCATAGGCTGGAGGAGCAGAAGAAACAGTACTGGGTTCACAATTTTTCAGAGGACGACTGCTAAAATTACTAGTCTTAATTTCAGCTCCTGTCTGTTTAGTCAAAACACATATTTGTTCCTCCATTCTAAACACTTGATCTTTAAATTTTTCAAACACAGAATCGGTGGCTCTTTGAGCTTTTTCAGCAGCCTTAGACTGCCACCACCCATACACGACCCATTCGTGACTGGTATGAGGTCGCCCCAAGTCATCAAGGGCTATCTCATAATGTAACCAACGCAATTTGTCCTCCTGGCAGGTTCCACCAAGCGGGAACTGCAAACTTAGGGTTAGAGGCAGTCATCGAATGCCAACTGCCAACATAATCAAGGGTGCTATTGCCAAACCTGCACCTCATTTCATAATTTGGGCTTCCCTTTTTCAGCCCTATACTACGAGCTTTTTCGCCCCACTCATCTGAGTTTTCTGTTTAATTTTACCGGCCTTATTGCCCATTTTAAATATTCACGACAGAAACCTGCCTCTTAATACACATGACAGAACACTGCCCACGTCCACGCTTTTTCCTACCTGTTTAAAGGGCAGCTGGCTTCACTGTAGAGACGTACTGGTTGTTACAGGTAATCCGAGTTACGGCACAAACTGTTGTGCCCTTTTAGGGGCAGGCCTCCTACCTGGATTCTTAGGCTTACGTGGCCCTTCTAACAGGTAGGAAAAACCACAAGACACATACACAGAAAATCAGTTATATTAATTCCAGAGCTCTAGAAGGAAGATCGTCAGGGGGTGCAAATCAGGGCTCCTCCTCCAACTACCTTCGAAAATCTTCCACCAGAGATCTGCCTTTTATTAAGAAGTATCAGCTGGCATAGTTAATTTTTAATTAGCATCGGATGATAATCATGTTACAAAATTACAGGTCTGGAATAAAATCTGCTTACAGGATCATTTTTCTGCTGATGCTTTGCAAAAGTCATATAAAAAGCGGAAGTTACAAGGTCATGATCTTAATCACAATGCGACAGCAAGGGTCGCTACAGTTCTTTCATCAAACAAGAGTTGATTAGTTATACTTATAATTTCTTTCTAAATGCTGCTGATGTTTCAAGCTTTTATTTGATTTCCAGTTACATGTTGACCTAAGGTCTCTGATTCTCGGAAGGTTCATGCACTAGTGCTGACATTAGTTGTTACCTAAAATTTGACCCATCATTTACCACAAGAAGGGCGGAGGGATGTCTGTGACACACAAAGTCCCCAAAATTTGCAGAAGCTAACCTTTGGTAACAGTAGCTGTGTACACAATCTGTTCATCTCTTTTGCAATAACTGTCAGCAGTTTTTACAGACAGAAGCTTCTATCTAAAAATGTATATTTTTCAGTTCAGCCTGGCATGTCAATAAGCATATTTCTACCTGACTAAAGGTATATGGCTATAGCCACCTTCACAGTCCTGTTTCTCCGTCATTATCTGTGCCTTCATTACTATCTGTATCTATATCAAGAGTACTGTAAATAGGGTCATCACTATCCATATCAAGATCAAGATTGCCATAAACAGGATGATTTATATTAGTGTAAGTTACCTTATCATACAAAAGCTCATGAGTCTCTGCTATAGTCTCTAACCTTGTTCTGGGGCCTTGGCCAGTCCTTCCTTTCTCACATGTAACACATGGATTCACACGATTGTTGCCTTCGGTGCCTCAGGGCAGGTCATGCCACCTTGGCATGTGGTCTCTGCTAGCAGAAGACCCCCAAAGCCCTCCAAGGCCGTAAGAAGCACCATGAGTCGATTTTTCATAAGACCAACTCAGCCCTGGAGTTGTCCATGGGACCAGCACCCTCGAGGGCTGCGGCGGAAGCCTTAGCCTCACATGGTGACCATGCTTCCTCTTAGCCTTGAGGTCACGGGGTATTGAGCCGGGGCTTCCTTGGGTAGGGATGTCCATTGAAGAGCTGGACGTCATCAATGGCCTCATTGATTGACTAGTCCAGGACCATGGGCAAGTCCCATGGCCTCCGGCCTCAGAGCTCTCAACACAAGGCTGAGGGTGATGGCCGGGAGCAGCCCACAAAGCTGCCTTGTTGGGAGAAGATGCCATTGGCATCCAGGGATTGGTCTTCATCTTCCGAGGTTATCCTAGTCTAGGACACTCCCTCGACGGTACTGGGCCAGAGATCCTCTGTGCCTGTGCTGGTGACTACGGAGTCTTCTGGCCTCGAGACCAGGATGGCGGCCTTGTAATGCAGCTTGTCTTCCTTCATGGCCCAAAAGTGAGCTCTGATTCCCAGTTCCTCTAGGTCATTACTTCTGACCATCCACAGCGAGGGCGTCCCTGGAGGTGGAGTCGATCCTTGAGCAGTACCAGCCTTGAGAGACCCCTTGGCGCTGGTCCCGGTCCTGCTCAGGCCTTCCCCATGCAGCACACCTGATTCGGCATGTAGGGGCATCGAGGTCTCCGGGCTGGGGTGTGAGCCCAGGGCCTGGAGGATCCTTGAAGTCTCCTCAGACTCCATGCTGGAGTGGGAGACAAAGGATGATGAATCCCCGGACACTGCTCCACAGGGATGTGCCCTCCTGTTCTGAAGCCCCGCACCAATCCCCACCCGAGGACCTGGCCTTTCTGGATTTTATCCAGGATAGTGCTGGGGAGGAGTCTGCTGTCTTGGTACATGTTGGTACCAATGACATAGGAAAGTGTGGTAGGGAGGTTCTGGAGGCTAAATTTAGGCTTTGTGGTAGGAAGTTAAAATCCAGAACTTCCAGGATAGCATTCTCTGAAATGCTTCCTGTTCCACGCACAGGACCGCAGGCAGAGTTCCAGAGTCTCAATGCATGCATGAGACGATGGTGCAAGAAAGAGGATTTTGGATTTGTTAGGAACTGGGGAACATTCTGCGGAAAGGAAGGGCTCTTCTGAAGGGATTGGCTCCACCTTAACCAGGATGGAACCATACTGCTGGCATTAACCTTTAAAAAGGAGATAGAGCAGCTTTTAAACTAGATAATAGGGAAGAGCTGACAATCACCCAAGAGCGCATGGTTCAGAACAATGTAGCCTTGAAGGATACTAGCAAGAGATTGAAGTTAGGGCATATCAGCAGAGAGGTTCCAATAAAGACAAAAGTAGCCCAAATGCCCTTGAGTACAGAGCAGACAGAGCTTAAAGATTCCAAAGTACCCCTGCCTACCGCTAACCAGATTAATATGAATAAAATGCAGCAAATGCTAGAAGTCTAAAAAATAAGATGGGAGAGTTAGAATATATAGCACTAAATGAGAGGTTAGATATGATTGGTATCTCAGACACACGGTGGAAGGAGGACAATCCGTGGGACATGGTGATATCTGGGTACACACTATATTGATAGAGCAGATCAAATTGGTGGAGGGGTTAGAGAGGGCATTGAGTCACAAAGGATTAAAGTTTTGCAGGAAACAGAATTCACCGTAGAATCTCTATGGATTGAAATTTCATGTAAAAAGGGGAAGGCGCTGGCAGTGGGGGTGTACTATCGACTGCCTGGCCAGAATGAACAAATGGATTGTGAAATGCTCAAAGAAATCGGGGAAGCTAACAAAAATTACAGCACAGTAATACTAATGGGTGATTTCAATACCCCGGTATCGACTGGGTCAGTGTCACAACAGGACATGCTAGGGAGATAAAGTTTCTAGATGAAATAAATGGCTGACTGCTTCTTGGAGCAGCTGGTTCATGAACCGACCAGAGGGGAAGCCATTTTGGACCTAGTCCTTAGTAGAATACAAGATCTGGTGTAAGAGATAAGGGTGTAAAAAGGCAACTATGATAAAATGAGGAAAATAGTTAGGAAAAAACTAAAAGGAGCATTTGCAAAGGTTAAAGATTTATGTCAAGCATAAGGTGGTGGTTAAAAATACTATCTTGGAAGCCCAGACCAGCTGTATTCCATGCTTTAAGAAAAGTTGAAGGAAGTCCAAAAAATTCCCAGCATGGTTTAAAGGTGAGGTCAGAGAGGCGGCTGTTGGCAAAAAAGCATCTTTCAGGAAATAGAAAAAGGAGCCAAATGACAAAAACTGGAAACACAAGCACTGGCAAGTTAGATGCAAGACATTGATAAGGCGGGCAAAGAGAGAATTTGAGAAGAAGCTTGCTGTGGAATCGAAAACGCATAATAAAGACTTTTTCAAGTACATTTGAAGCAAAAAAAAACTATGACAGTCAGTTGGACCATTAGATGATAGAGGAGTTAAAGGGGCACTAAGAGGAGACAAGGCCATAGCGGAGAGACTAAATGAATTCTTTGCTTCGGTCTTTACTGAGGAAGATATAGGGATGTTACTCATGACCAAAATGGTATTTAAAGGTGATGTTGGAGAGGAATTGAAAGAAATATCGATACCCCGAGAAGATGTATTACAACTTTTTTGATAAACTGAAGAGTATCAAATCACTTGGACCGGATGGTATATATCCCGAGACTGTTGAAAGAACTGAAATATGAGATTGCAGACCTACTATTAGTAATCTATGAACTATCATTAAAATCATCTATAATACCTGAAGATTGGAGGATGGCCAATGTAACGCCAATTTTTAAAAAGGGTTTCAGGGGTGATCTGGGAAACTACAGACTAGTGAGCTTGACGTCAGTACCAGGAAAAATGGTAGAAACCATTATAAAGGACAAAAATTACTGAACATGTAGATAGCCATGGCTTAATGGGAGACAGCAAACATGGCTTTAGCCAAGGAACATCTTTTCTTACTAATCTGTTATGGGTTTTTGAAGGTGTGAATAAAGAGGTAGACAAAGGTGAGTCGGTTGATATAGTGTATCTGAATTTTCAGAAAGCCTTTGACAAGGTCCTTCGTGAGACTTTTGGCAAAATTAAAAGTCATGGGATAGGAGGCAGTGTACTATTGTGGATCAGGAACTGGTTAAAAGATAGAAAGCAGAGGATAGGGCTAAATAGCCAATTTTCCTAATGGAGAAAGGTGAATAGTGGCGTACCCAGGGATCTGTGCTGGGTCTGCTGCTTTTTAACATATCCATAAATGACCTGGAAATGAGAATAACGAGTGAGGTCATCAAATTTGCAGATGACACAAAACTATTCAAAGTTGTTAAAACACGTGAGGATTGTGGAAAATTGCAAGAGGATCTTGATCATTTGGAAGACTGGGCATCCAAATGGCAGATGAAATTTAATGTGGACCGAGCAGCCAGGGCCATCGCATACCGGCCATTCCTACCTCCTCCTCTTCAGCCGAATCGGGGCCCATGTCGCCAGATTTAAGGTGTGCTATCGGGCGCTGAGAAGCACACGCCACCATCCTCCAGCCCTGCTGCAGCTCTCCCGTTTGGGATTGAGCAGCCAGAGCCATCGCAGACCGGCTGTTCCCGCCGCCTCCTCTTTGGCCCAATCGCGGCTCACGCCACCAGATTTAAGGAGCGCCATCGGGTGCACCCGCGCCTGGCGGCCTCGCCAGGGGGCCCTTTGGCAGGGACCTCAACAAGAGCCACCGCTACCCCGGAAGAGACAGCAGGCCCAAGGACAACGACCCACCGGCTTCGGAAGGATACCTACCCTGCAGAACCTTGGTGAGAAACGTTTAATCTCCAGGAACAAGCAGGAATGAGTCTTCACATATGGGTACGTCGGTACCGACGGAGCCTGCGCAGGAACGCTCCCCAGCGTCCAAAAAGACGCATGCGCACTGCCTTCCCGCCTAAACACTTCCCCCTCATCAGTTTTACATTTTCCGCGGAGCCGGCAGGACATATTCCTGTCACCGCAGAAAATTCTTCTTTTTATTCTTATTTTTTTGTGGTTGCGTCTGCCTTCCCTCGACGCCACCGGTACCGCCTGTGCTTTTCTTTCTTTTTTCTGAAGAATTTCTTCTTTTCTTAGAAATTTTTTCCTGTTTAGTGCCTGACGGTTTCTAGGCCACTAGGCCTCTATCCTTCCATTATGGAAAAGCCAGCCACTATCCTTAAGAAATGCTCAAAGTGTGGCGGTACAGATACATTTTCAGACACTCATACTTGGTGTCTAAAATGTTTAGGTCCTGACCATTGCCCTATGGAGTGTCTCTCCTGCTGGAGCTCAAACAGAAGAAGTCTTCAGGATCGAGCACAACTCGATACCCGGTTCATATTGCACTCGATGTCACCAGTTAGAATATCTTCTTTTTCACAGGATCAGGTAACCAAACAAAAGTCTGTAAAGACTAGCCAATCCTCGAGTGGTAGATCTCCTTCTCAGCATCGAGATGCCTCTGGCGTTGCCCTCGAGGACATTTTGGCAATAAAGCCCTGGCGGGAGTCTTCGGGCTCCAAAGCATTAACGGGGCTCCAGGTTGTTCCCGGGGTTCTTACCTCGATGGACATACCTGGGTCATGCTCGGTGGTTGTGGCCGCTTCAAGCGGTACCGACACCCCGGCATGGGCTATGGTGATGGATGAAACACTCCTCACCGATGAACGTAGTCTAGCGCTCTCGGCTACTTCGGTACCATTAGAGTTGCTGCAGACCGTTCCTCGAGTATCGGTATCGGTACCGTTATCGACATTGGCATCAGTGTCGGTACCGTCCATACTTGCTTCGACAGACTCGCTTCCTTCGATGCCGAGCCTGGAATCAATCTCTAGCATGGAGGATTCGGTACCGACTCGTCTCGGTACCAACCTCGTGCGGTACCGAAGACATCGCTTTAAGAAAAATCCGATGCTTCATCCTTTCAAGTCTTCCGATCCCGATGACTGGGATGAATCCATCAGTACCAAGGCGGAATTTTCAACAAGTCTAGCCTTTACCCCTCATTTTAGAGGGTGGTCCTCACGGGAGATTTATTTTCAAGCTTTTCTGCTTGATATGGCAAAGTTACTTGCCATTTCTATACCTGGTAAAGAATCCCTACCGGGGGATTCAGAGACACTGCAATTCCCCTGGATTCCAAAGGAGGTGGTCATGCTTCCTTTGCATCAGATCTTACAAGATCTACTATTAAGAATGTGGGAAACTCCTTTAACGGTATCCCCACATTCTAAGACACTTGACACTATGTACAAGGTGCCACCTTCTCCAGGTTTTCAAAAGACAACTTCCTCATCATTCTATTGTTGTAGAATCAGCAATGAGGCGTATTAAGAGTGCAAAGAAGCACTCTTCTTATCCGCCAGGTCGTGAGTCTAGGACTTTAGATGCCTTTGGACGTCTATGCTTCCAGGCATCCATGCTTTCAGCAAGAATTATCTCATATATTTTCTATATGGGATTATCTCTTGAAGAGGTCACAAAGAACTTAAAGCTTTTGAACCCTTCAAGAGCATAAAAGAACAGACTTTTTCTTATTAGTCAATCATGCTCAAAATATCTCTAGGGTCCTTAATCATGCTTCCCTGGACTGTTTTGAGTCTATTATTTTATTTATTTATTTATTTAACAGTCTTTTCTATACCGCCCCTTCCAGAGATCAGGGGCGGTTTACATTGAACATTAAACAGAACAATTGTATACTTCTGTATACATTTACAAGGAACATTATGCTTTAACTATATACAGGTGTACTTACAGGGAACATATTTTGAACATTAACTATGACAGAGCTTTTCAAACTATTTACAATTTATTTACATGGAACGCATCTTAGTTAGTTACAGTAGTGAAATAGTCAACTGTTTGAGTGGTTCATTAGCGTGTTGTGTGGGGTTAGTGAAATTTCCTGTGTTAGTCATTTGTTCTGTCTTGGGTACAGTGTATGTGTTTCTGTGATTGTATTGGTGAGGTTCTTTGTTGGTAGGGGATTTCAAAGTGTTTTGTAAAGAGGTAGGTTTTTAATTCTTTTTTGAATTGGAGAAGGTCTTTTATCATGCGGAGTGTTAATGGTATTTCATTCCAGAGGGTGGGGGCAGCAAAGGAGAAGGCCCTGTCACTTGTTGTCGCTTTAGTTTTTCTAAAATTTGTTTTTATGTTGAGGGAGTGGGTTGCGTTCTGTCTGCGTGATCTAGTATCTGATGGGGGGTGTATTAGGGTGGATAGTTGTGATGGGGAGATGTTGTTGATGATTTTGAATGTAGTTAGGAGGATTTTATATTTTATTCGGCTGTTTATAGGGAGCCAGTGTAAGTCTAGTAGAATTGGGGTCACATGGTCTGTTAGATTAGCTTTAGTGACCATCTTGGCGCATATGTTTTGGGCTCTTTGGAGAAGGTATATGCTTTTTAATGGAAGTCCATTTAGGAGACTATTACAATAGTCGAAGTGGGGGGTTATGAGAGTATTAACTACAGATCTAAAGTCATCGGTGTTGAGTAGGGGTCTCAGATGTTGTATTGTCTTGAGTTTATAAAATATGGTTTTTACTGTGTGTTTTATGTGTGGAATCATGGAGAGTGAGTGGTCTAAGATTATTCCAAGGTATTTTACCTCCTTTTTAACAGGTATAGGTGTATTATTTATTGTGATTGTATTGGGGTATTTGTAGTCAGTGTCTGATTTCCTCGTTATGAACATTGCCTCTGTTTTTTTGAGGTTAATGCTCAGGTGGTTGTCTTCAAGCCATTTAGTAGTCTCGTTCATACATTGGAGTAGGCTATCATATTTGGGATTGTTGGGGTTTATGGGGGTGGCAAGCATGATATCATCTGCGTATATGAAATGGTTAATTTTGTGCTTCTTAAATATGTTTGTAATGGGCTGGAGGTATAAATTGAAGAGGAGGGCTGAGAGGGCTGATCCTTGGGGGATGCCTTGACCTTGTGGGAAAGTTTCGGATGTGTCGTTACCTAATTGTATCCGTATTAACCTGTTTGAGATGTATGATTTGAACCATTCAAGGACTGTCCCTCCTATTTTTAGGTATTCTAGTCTGTTAATGAGGGTATTATGATTGATGCTATCGAATGCAGCAGACAGATCTATGAAGAGGAGAAGGAAGCCTTTGTTGTTGTCATTGGTGCCTCTGATGAGTAGATCTGTTAGGGCAATTAGGAGAGTTTCAACTCCGTGGAAGGGTCGGAAGCCAAATTGATGCTCATCAAGGAGTTTTTGTTCATCAATGTAGTCTTGTAATTGGAGTTGTATGGTCTTTTCTATTATTTTGGCAATTAGTGGTATGCTAGCTATTGGCCTGTAGGAGTTGGGGTCTTTTGGGTCTAGTTTATTGTTTTTTATTATGGGACGGATCGAGGAGAGTTTTAGGGCATTGGGCATGGTTCCTTGAGAGAGTGATTGGTTTACTATATGTTGGATATTTTCTGCAAGAAATTCCTTAGTATGTTTGATCCATGATACAGGGCAAGGGTCAAGCGGTGAGGTTGTGGTGTTAATCATTGTTATAATATTAAGGATGTGCTTTCTTTCAATCTTGTGAAAGGTTGTCCATTCATAATTACTGACATGTTTAGGTATTGTGGTGGTTGGCGAGTAAGGTTTTACCTTTAGTTTCTCAGCAAAATGTAATGCTAAGGTTTGTACACTGATTGAGTCTTGGTTAAGTTCGGGGTTTTGTGTTTTTGTTAGTGTATTCACAATTGAGAAGAGTTCTCTTGGCCGATTGATAGCATGATTTATTAGTTTGGAGTAGTATTCCCTTTTTGACTTATTGATTGCTTCCTTGTATCTATTCAGTATGTTTATATATTTAGTTTTGTTATCGTGTGATTTTGTTTTTCTCCAGATTTTTTCTTGTTTCCGTAGTTGCTTTTTTAGCAGGGCAATTTCTTTAGTGAACCATTTTTGTGATTCCTTCTTTATCTTCTGCATTGTTTGGGTGGGAGTTGCTGCTTTTTGGATAGTTTGGTTCCAGTTCTCTATAGTTTGTTCTATGTCATTTAGACTTGTAGTGAGTTTAGGTAGTACCTTGTCAAGGAATGTGTCATTATCAAAGTGGGGAAAGCGTGAGATATGTGATATTTTGTTTGTGGACTGTGATGTTGTTTGTGCTAATAGGTGGAATGTTATCAAATGGTGGTCAGACCATGGTACTTCCGTAGCTATCGGGGAAGAATGGAGTTTATGTAGGTTAAAGGGGGTAGGGAGGAAAACAAGATCAAGTGAGTTCCCTTTATTATGTGTGGGGGTATGGACTATCTGGTTAAATCCCATGTGGGACATTGAGTCAATGAAGTTGTCTTTTTGGGATTGGTTCAGAGATGGGAGGTTAAGGTCACCTAAGATTATGAGGGGTTTTCTCTGAGACGTTGTGCATGCGAGTTCAAGGATGGGGGAGAGATTTTTGTGATCAGCTGATGGGGGTCTATAGATTAAGGAGAATGCTAATGTTCTGTTTTCAATGTTTATTATGTCCATTCCTTCGACATTGTTTGAGTTCATTAGGGTGTATTGTAGGTTTTTTTTAGTGATGATGAGTGCACCACCTCCTCTTTTTGTGTCACGGTGGCAGTTGAATACATCATATTGTGAAGTGTGAAGTTGGTTTAATAATATTGTGTCTGTAGGTGTTAGCCATGTTTCAGTGATGAAGAGGATGTCAGGTTGTTCGTCTCTTATTATATCATTTACTATTGGTATTTTGTTCCGAATAGAACGAATGTTTATTAAGATCAATTTTAGTTTGGTGTCCGTGCAAGTAGAGGATATTTTGTGGTCATGGTTTTTACAGTTTATCTGGATTACTCTAGGAGGATGTCTGTGGGAACTATTGTTTGGTGGCGGGTTGTATGAGTGATAGTGTAGCGGAGAGCGTGTTAGATTGCGGTTGGGGTTGTGGATGATGGGGATGCTATTACAAGGGGGTTGTTGAGTTTATATGTGTATGTTAGTTGCAGAAGGAGGGCTATTAGAAGGAGAGTGGTTGGCAGTGACTTTATTTTTAGGTAGGCCATTATTTTGTATTTTGTTTTGTAAGAGAGAGGTGTTTCTGGCGGGCTATGCAAGAGGGCTTGTGTGTGGTTGCGTTGAGTTGTACGTGATTAGGTTAGAACAGCAAAGTATCGGTTAGAAGAGTTAGAACAGTAAATAAGCTTTTGGCTGGCTGTTTGTCACAATTGTATGGGATTGTTACAATGTATCAGCTATTTGTAACAGCAGTGCAATGATTTGTAAGTGTAGCTTTATGAGAATATTGCTGACAACAATAATGCCATGGGTAGTAACTATTACAGGCTAGTTATTAACATCCTTATAACAGTACTAGTTATGGGTATACTACTGACAACAGTAAGAAAATGATACCTGTTGAAGGATGGCTACTGGCAACTGACAACGGTGCAGATTGAAAATATTCTACTGACAGTAGTAAACTTTGTGCTAGATAGCTACTGGCAACAGTACTATATGATGGTAATAATCTTTTGAAATAGTAATAAACTGTGGGGGCTACTAACAATAGTAGCACAGTAACAATATTCTATTGACAATGGTAATAAACTGTGTGGGGCTACAATAGTAATAAACTGTGGGGGGCTATTAACAATAGTATCACAGTAACAATAGAAATTATTGTTTTGTTGCTTGTTAATGTTACTTGATATAATATCTGGCTAGCTACTAACAACAGTACCGTATGATGGAATTAAAGTATTCACAATAGTGGTAAAACTGTGGAGGTTACTAACAATAGTATTTAGTGTAGCTCAGTGCAGCAGATAACTGTTAACATGTACTTCTGATTGTCACTTTATAGATTGAGGCAGAGTAGTGTGGTAAACGTTCAGGTTTTAGGCTGTTAATTATATACATTAATAGTCCATAAATAGCAATTGTAGGGGAATACTTGCTGTGCTTGATGAGAGGATGAGGTAGGTGAGCTCGACCTTGGGGATTTAGCTGTGCTCTGTATGGTTGATGATTCTGCGGTGAGAGTTTCTTCTTTGTCTCTGCTGTGGGTGGGTAGGCTTACGTGCCTTAGCCGAAGGGCCGTGCCAAAGGGCCCTCTTGCGCGGCCCTCCGGCGCGGACCCGCCGGCGCGGGGGCGCCTGTTGGCGCACTCTTTTAAAGCGCCAGGGACTGCCCAGATTGGACAGCCGCTTCAGCGGGAGGCGGTCCGGAGGCTCGATCCCTCTAGGTAGAGCGTTCAGCGGCAAGAGCCTCCGGAGAGCTGTTGCTGGTGGCGGGGCTCAAAGGGACGGCTCCCGACGGCGTGCTGCCTTTAAAGGCCTTGATCCTTTGCCCGATTGTGCCTCGTGGGCTGCAGGCTCCTCCTGCCGGCGATGGCTCGATCCCCAGGGAAGGGGAGAGCTGTTGCTGGTGGCGGGGCTCAAAGGGACGGCTCCCGACGGCGTGCTGCCTTTAAAGGCCTTGATCCTTTGCCCGATTGTGCCTCGTGGGCTGCAGGCTCCTCCTGCCGGCGATGGCTCGATCCCCAGGGAAGGGGAGAGCTGTTGCTGGTGGCGGGGCTCAAAGGGACGGCTCCCGACGGCGTGCTGCCTTTAAAGGCCTTGATCCTTTGCCCGATTGGGCCTCGTGGGCTGCAGGTTCCTCCTGCCGGCGATGGCTCGATCCCCAGGGAAGGGGAGAGCTGTTGCTGGTGGCGGGGCTCAAAGGGACGGCTCCCGACGGCGTGCTGCCTTTAAAGGCCTTGATCCTTTGCCCGATTGGGCCTCGTGGGCTGCAGGCTCCTCCTGCCGGCGATGGCTCGATCCCCAGGGAAGGGGAGAGCTGTTGCTGGTGGCGGGGCTCAAAGGGACGGCTCCCGACGGCGTGCTGCCTTTAAAGGCCTTGATCCTTTGCCCGATTGGGCCTCGTGGGCTGCAGGCTCCTCCTGCCGGCGATGGCTCGATCCCCAGGGAAGGGGAGAGCTGTTGCTGGTGGCGGGGCTCAGCAATAGCCATAGGAGCACGACGCATGGCCTGGCTCCAAGCTTCAGACTTGGACAGATGGGTACAAGAAAGGCTGGGAAATACTCCTTGTACTGGTGAAAATCTCTTTAACAAGGATGCTTTATTTCAAGCTAATCAGTTAAGCACTGATGCTGTTACTTTCAGAGGATTGTCAAAACTTTCCTCTATCCCAGATAATAAAAAATCTCCTAAAAAGCTTTATCCCCCTAGTGGAAAAAGTTTTATCCATCTTCTACCCATCATGCAGATGTTTCCAAAGACAGGCAACATCAAACCAGGTTAAGAAAATCAAAACCTCAACAGGCTCAGCAAACCCAGCAGTCGCAGGGTTTCTGATATTTTATTCACTTTTTCCTGTGTGAAGTTTAGAACCTCTGAACCTACTTCTTTTCAACAGAAGCATTTAAGGTTCATCTCATCTATGCTGAGATATCAGTCATACATTGACTCAATCCTCGACTCTGGGCATGAATCTCTTGCTACAAGAGAAATCCATCCTTTTAGCTCCAAGAGCTATTGAGAACCATCATACCCTAAAGATAACAGGGTTCTCCTTTTAAAAGAAAAGGAGGAGTAACAACTAACAACAAGGTGAGCTATGCCCTTCAGCTTGACAGTTTCCTGTACGAGGATATCTCATACGTTTAACTGCAAGGGGACCCTACCTCTTCAAAGACTTACTAAATTGTAAGTTTTCTCAACTCTATTACTTTCTGTCCCTCTTAGTCCAGACATTTAGTCTCTAAGAGTACTACTAAGCAACTGGAGGGCTTATTCTCTAAGCCCAAAGGATTTTCTTCAATACCTACTCCAGTAAGTAGTTTCCATACAGAGTTTCTTCCCCTTTGCGGTTTATCTTCTCTGTGTATCTTTGAGCTAACCTTTTCAGATACTTCTTTAAGGCAACTTATCAGATGGAAATTGAGTATTACCACTCCAAATTATGTCTGTCGATCCTCTCCAACCTATAGGACCTAACTTTTTCTGCTGCCTTATTAGATAACTCCAAGACAGGTTCCAGAACCCATTTGGACAATTTATTGTTTTAGGCATCAGGCCTGTCTACTATTCTTAGCCATCTTCAATTCTTTTTGGCTCCAACAGAATAGATTAGGTTGCACACTGGCAATTAAACAGCCAGATCTAAGCAACCTACAACATGCTCTCTGCAATTATACAAGAAAGCTCTGCAACTATGGGCCTTTGCCAGAGACCCTCAGAGCTACTCCTAGTAGGTAGCTTCCAGATGGTTAAAAAGGGCTTCAGCTGTTAGGCGCTGCCCAGTCATGCTCCTACATGACTGGTTTTTTCCTACTCTTGCCATCTTCCTTAAAAATTTCCTTTTAAGGAAAAGTAGCCAGGGCTTAGACCACGTGAAAGCATAGAGAATTGCACAATTCCCTGGGTTGTTCCACATCTCACTGGAACTTCTGCAACAGGGATGCATTCCTTTCACTGCAGCCCGTCCTTATTCACTACTTGCCTTCTAATTCCCTATACTTCATTGTAGCTTATGATTAACAAAATAACACATGATACTCATATTGCCCTCATGGAGAGGCAAACATGGTATCCCCTTATATTGCGTCTTTTTCTCCAGCTACTACTTGAAGCTATAGAAGGATCCAGACCTGCTGTCTTAAGACTAAGGATCTCCTCTGCATTCCTTCACGTACGTTTCGAGACCTGGTTATTCAGGGGCTAGATCTTTTTTTTAAAGAAATCTAGTCCTCTTCTTGTAAATGAAGAACATAATCCCAGTTTCCATGAAACTTTCTCTATAGTTCTTCCATTTTTAACCAGACAGAGATTCTCCATCAATATTCTCAAGTAGGTCTTAATCCTTCTTGTTATTGGGTCAATCTCTATACAACATCTGACTTTGAAAGATTTGTTTACTGTCCATATTAATGCTGTCCCAGCATATCATAAAACTTAATGGACAACCAGTTTCTATGGTAAATTAGGAAATACCTTCTTTTACCGTTACCTTTTCGGTTACGTCACATCTGAAGCTCTCCATGTCAAGTCATTATCATAAGTGACATCACTTACGAAAGACTTTACTGATCTTCAAGAAATTGGAGGCCCAACGCCTAGTACAAATGTCTTTGTCTTTCATTTGGATAAAGGGGGTCTTAAAGACCTATCCTTTTTTCTGCAAAGGGTATTTCTGCCTTTTTCATCCAGACCAGTCAGATTTATCTCCACTTTTTCCTAGGGCCTTATTCTGCTCCAAGGACAAGGAGTTCGAACTTTGGACTTTACCGAAGCTTTAGCTATTTCTTCAAAGTCCAACCTCATTAAACTTCCCCAGTTTTTTCTTCTGGGGTTAGTTCTAGCCATTAAGGCTTCTTATCTCTTCCTGTATTGCAAAATTTATTTTTCCTCTACTTCACAGTGAGGGAATTATTTGAGGATAATGTTCTGGCTCTCAATTACAGACCCATATTAGCCTCAACAAATACTTTCGCAATATTTTTGAGTAAGATCCACATTAGAAAATTGGGATTCAATTTTTTCTAACAGTTATGATCTACACAAGGACTCCCCTCTGGATACCTTGTTTAGTCAAGCTGTTCCACAGCACCCTTTTTTCTAATTCAACTCCTACCCTCCATCCCTTAGATGCCTGAGGTTCTAAAGGATAAGCATTGCCCATCCATCGGATTTGCAACATGCTGGGGCCTCCTCCAGGCATCTTAGCTTGGGAGTCCCCATATGTGAAGACTCATTCCTGCTTGTTCCTGGAGATAGCACAGTTACTTACCTGTAACAGGTGATCTCTGAGAACAGCAGGAATAAGTCTTCACAACCCACCCACCTCCCCTAGGAGTTGCTCTCTCTCTCTCTTTCTAATTTGTCTACTTCCCTCCTTCGGTCTCAGCTACAAACCCAACTGATGAGAGGGAAGTGTTTAGGCGGGAAGGCAGCGCGTATGCATGTGGGATGCTCCCGCATGTGGGGAGCGTTCCCGCGCAGGCTCCGTCGGTACCGATGTACCCATATGTGAAGACTTATTCCTGCTGTTCCCAGAGATCACCTGTTACAGGTAAGTAACTGTGCTTTACTGACTAGACACTCGCCTATTAGCTGTTGGATTGTCCTCATAGACTTGTGTACCGTAAAACTCTTGCCTGATAAACAAGCGAGTTGTCTATTCCTCTAGACCTGTATACATTGTATCTATTGCCTGATATACAGACGTATCCCATCCAGCATTTTACACTAAGCTGAGCCTGTACTATCTGCTTGAACCTTGCTCGATATACCAAACCACCATGTTAATACCAACGATGACTCCTTACCACTGTGCCCTAGCCAGCTGCTGCGTTATCTTAGCTCTGTCACATAGCGCCCTCGCCCTCACCTCCTCTCACAATTCCATTCCGGTCCTACAGGGTTCCTGTAGGAGGTGGTCTGGGTCCCCCTACCACCAGACAGGTGGGACCGGGCACATGCCATGCCCACACCTAATCTATGTAGCCCTCCAGCAGGCCAAGCCTCCCCAGCGGGGACAACACACCCATCCCTACAACCTGAAGTGCGCCCTTATAAATGCACGATCAATCCGAAATAAATGGCCAGCTGTGGCCGACCTGGTATCTGCCCACAACCTGGACATCCTCTTCATCAGTGAGACATGGTTGTCCACCTCAGACACTGTCCTCCTGCACCAGCATGTCCCCCCAACTTCGCCATCCACTCCTACCACATAACCGACCGAAGAGGTGCAGGAGCACTCATCCTGACTAAGACGGAACTACAATTCCAGCTGACCGCCTCCAGCAGTACTACGAACCTTGACTCAATCACCATAGCGAATAAACACATCACTATCAACTTGTTCTACAGGGCTCCATCCCCTTCCCCGGAAGACTTATCCACAATTATAGACCTTGCCTGCAACCCCAAGAACCCTCGTGCATCAAACTGGGTGCTGGGTGACTTCAACCTTCCGGCTTTCCAAGACACCCATTCCAAGGCCTTAATCGAGGCCCTTAAAGAGTTAGGATATACTCAGATGGTCAACGCCCCTACTCACGTAAAGGGAAACAAGCTGGACCTGATCTTCGCTCCACAAGCTGTCCTAGACCCCACGCATAAGCTTGATCTGTCCATTAGCCCATTACCATGGCCCGACCATAGCCTCATAAGATTCCAGATGCCACTGCACCCCGACAACAATAGAGCCCAGTCCTCAAGTAAATGCACCACAGTGTCATCAAAACGCTTCTGGCCATGCAACAAGGAGGAAATCCTGGACAGAGACCGCCCTCTCCATAACCCGCCAGCACAGCCTCGATGACATGATCTCCACGTGGAATGAAAGCCTGGATGCCATTGTTCACCTACCTTCCATTAATAAGTCAGCAGGAAGAAGAAAGAATGCTTCCTGGTACTCCCTTGAGCTACGGACATCACTTCTCCACCTTAGAAAGCTTGAAAGACGTTGGCGTCACTCACGATCAATTGAGAACCATGAGACATACATTGCTCACTTGGGAAGACACCGTTCAGCAGTCACAAAGAGAATGAAGCAATTCCATGCAGAGATATTACAGTGCTCCCTAAATAAACCACATGAGCTTTTCAGCCTAATTAAGACCCTAACAACCCCTGCTCAACCCAAGCCTTCCTGACCCACAGGAATATGTAGACTACCTGCAGGCCAAAACAAGCCAGACCAGCATATCTACTTCGTACGGGGCACCCCACCCAACCCCTTCACCCACCTTGACGCCAGCCACAAAGGACACCCAGCACATCACCGCCTTCTCTTCCCCAACTGAAAAAGGCATCCAAGACATCACCGCCATAAACACCACCACAGCACCTAACGAACCTTGTCCAGCATTTTGGATAAAATCCCTGCATGCTGACCTCAGCCCTTTTCTGTCCAAACTCATAGGACTATCATTCTTGACTGGGACCTTCCCCCAAAGCCTGAAGCAAACAGCCATCAGACCGCTACCAAAATACAAGTTGGACCCAGCAAAGATGGACTCCTACAGGCCAATTTCAAGCATCCCTCTTCTGGCAAAAGTTATTGAGAAGGTTGTACAACGCCAACTTCACTACCACATCGAGACCAGCGCACCCCTCGACTCCTGCCAGCATGGATTCCAGGAGTCGCATGGTGTGGAGACGCTGTTGACCACACTATTCAGCACATTAACCATTGGGTTGGACAACATCAGACAAGGGTTTGCCCTGATGATCTTGGACATTGCAGCAGCCTTTGACTCTGTGAGCCACGAAATACTCCTGGCACGCCTCAGGGAGAAGGGCGTCCATGGCACTGCGCTAACCTGGTGTGCGTTGTACTTAACAGACGGCAGCATGTTCGTACCGGCCCCTCCACCTCCACACCTTTCCCGCAAGAGAAAGGTGTGCCACAGGCACTGTTCCCTCTAAGCTGTGCGCATGTGCGCGCGCACACACCTTGCCGAGCGAGCGCACATACTTTACAACAGAGTGCACAAAAATTATGGCTCTGATTCTGATAGAAAACAACACAGACATCTTAAAATTTAAAAGTTATGATTGTAATTACTAGAAATATCCCGCTTCATTTAGTAATCGTCTATTTTCATTTAATTTGATTAAAATCAATGTGGTCTACATACTGTATTCTGACGTATAGTCAAATTTTAAAGTATATAACTCCGAGTGTCGTTATGTGGCGCACAAAAATGTAACCTTCCTTCAAAAGCTGCACACAGCTGATATTTTATGCGCACACAGCCTACAGAAAATTAGAGGGAACATTGGCCACAGGGATCCTCGCTCTCAGCCCTACTGTTCATCGTTTACATGCAGCCCATTTGCGACCTCATCCGCTCTTTCAATATCAATTGCCTGATCTACACCGACGATGTTTTACTATACATGCGTATCTCGACAGATCATCCAGACCTTTCCCCACTATCCACCTGCTTCAATGCTGTCACGGATTGGCTACACACGCAGAGACTCAGAATAAATTTTAACAAAACGGAGGTCCTCTTTATCACCAGGAACCCAGCATTCACTCCGCCCACCTCGCTGAAGGTACGAGATGCAGAGTTCCTCAGCAAGCCCACGATTCAGTATCTAGTGGTCACGCTGGACCAACAGCTCAATATGAAAGCAACATGGTCAAGGGGATCTTATCACAAAATTCGGACGCTTCACCACCTGCGACAGTTGCTTGAGCCAGAAGACTTCCGGACAGTCTACCAAGCACTAGTAATTGCACACTTTGACTATGCGAACACAATTCTACACGGTCTCTTGAAGAACACGCTGAGCCCTCTGCAGCTGGCAATGAATGCAGCCGCCAGAATCCTGCATGGAGCCTCCAAGAGGGAACATATAACCCCAATTATGATGCATCTGCACTGGCTGCCGGTCCACTGCAGGATCTCCTTTAAAATTCTAATGATGACCTACAAAGCCATCAACAAGTGCTCCTCCACCTCCCTCACAGATCTCATCCAGACCACCCCCCTCAACAGAGTAAGGAGATCAGCCACAGCCAATACTCTGAAACTCTCGAAGGCGATCACAAAATGCTGTCAACTAGAAACAGAGCCTTCGCGCTGTATGCACCCACATGCTGGAACGCCCTGCCACCTGCCATCCATACCATCAATGACCTCGCCCAGTTTAGGAAGGCATTAAAGCACTATCTGTTCCTCCAGCACTATACTGAACCAGATGACAACCCGCAGCCAGTCACACTCAGGACCCAGGTTGACACCCCAACGCAGCCACTCCACGAGCCTACAGCCCATCCCGCTAGATCCCGATTCCTTCGACAGGTAGAGGTATACACCCATACCGTGTCACCCTGTATATAGCTGAGCCAATATGTAAATAGTATCAAGCTGTCCACATAGTTTGTGACAGCCAGTTAATTTGTACATAGTTACCCTGTTAGCCCTGTATATAATCCCCTGTTTGTCGTAAGTCCAGTGTAGGCCTGCCTGCACTGCACAAATCTGTTACCTGTAAACCGCACTGATTTTAAAGAGCGCGGTATAAAAGAGACATTAAATAAAATAATGTGGACAAGTGCAAAGTTATGCACCTAGGAAAGAACAACCCAAACTATGGTTACACGATTCAAGGTTCCACATTCGGAACCACCACCCAGGAAAAAGATTTAGGCGTCATCATCGGGTAACATGTTGAAACCCTCTACCCAATGTGCAGCGGCAGCCAAGAGAGCAAACAGAATGCTAGGTATCATAAGGAAAGGAATGGAGAGTAAAACAAAGAATATTATAATGCCTCTGTATTATTCCATGGTGCAACCGCACCTTGAATATTGTGTGCAGTTCTGGTCGCCATATCTTAAAAAGGATATAGTGTTAGAAAAGGTACAGAGAAGAGCCACCAAAATGGTAAAAGGGACGGAAGGGATACCCTTATGAAGAGAAGCTAAAAAGGTTAGGGCTCTTCAACCTAGAAAAGAGATGGCTGAGGGGGAGACATGATAAAGGTCTATAAATTAATGAATGGAGTGGAACAGGTAAACACAGGTCGGTTGTTTGCGCCATCAAAATATAGAAAGACCAGGGGACATGCAATAAAGCTACAGGGTAACCTATTTAAGACTAATAAGAGAAAATATTTTTTCACTCAAAGTGTAATCAAACTGTAATTTGTTACTAGGGGATGTAGTAAAAGCTGTTAGTGTAGCTGGGTTTAAAAATGTTTTGGACAACTTTCTGGAAGAAAGATCCATAAACCATTATTAAAGAGAACCTGGGAAATCCACTGCTTGTCCCAATACAAGCATTGTGGAACTTGTGTCTTCTGGGGAAACTGCTAGGTGCTTCTGACCTGGATTGGCCACTGTTGGAAATAGGATACTGGGCTTGATGGACCTTGGTCTGACACAATATGGCATATCTTATGTTCTTACTACCAAGTCAGAGGAGGAACGTTGGGTGGAGAACCTCGAGATCCTCCAGTACGAGCCTTCCACTAATGAGGCACTCTTTGTGCCCATTCCCCCCAGCCTCGAACAGCTGCTCTTCCGCATATGGGAGACCCCGGTCACAGTGTCCATTGTGAGCAGGCGGCTGGACTCGAAGTACTGAGTCTGCCGGAGCCCTGGCTTCCAAAAAGCTCAGCTGCCTCACATTTCCATGGTGGTAGAGTCGGCGTATGTAGGCTCAGAGCCAGAAAATGCACTCCCCTAGTGTCCCTGGGCAGGGAGGCCTGCGCCTTGGATGATCTGGGTAGGAAATGCTTCCAAGGTTCCATGCTCATCAGCTGGATCCAGACATACCAAGCTATACATGGACATGTACTTGCGGGACATGGCAAGGGAACTCTCCGGCTTCTCAGCTGGTCTCTCTGAGGAACCTTTCTAGTGGTTCCAGACTCTGACCTCCACAGTCAAAGTGCTCCAAATTTGACTGGGGCAGCTTATGACTGCTTTGAGTCAGCAGCTAGAGCAGCTGCGATGGGCATTAGTGCCCTCTACCAGGCCTGGCTACAGTCTTCTGACTTGGAGCAGTGGGTGCAGGACAAGTTTGATGTCCCTTGCCAGGGAGAGAACTTCTTTGGCAAGCCTATGATGGACAAGGCCGCCCAGCTGGAGTCCGAGTTCATGACCAGGCTCTCCAAAAAGACCGCTAAATCTTCCTGAAGGAAGGCTTCAGGTAAAAAGCCCCTATACCCATAAAGAAGGCAGCTTACGGAAACTGTCCTCAGTACTCAGCCTTCCGAGCTCCCCAACAGGGCCACCAGGGACAAGGGCACAGCCCTCATAAGCCTTAGACCCCCAAACCCCAGACTGTGCCCCCAGCGCAACCTGGAGGGGCCTTTTGACTCTTTGGGCATAGCATCTCTTTTTCCAGGAGGTCCTGCCCCACAGCACATGGGGGGGAGGGGGTGTCGTCTGGTATTTTATGCCGACTGGTGGTCCCTCATCACCACTGACACGTGGGCTGTACAGGTGGTGAAGGAGGGTTTCCTCCTCCATCTCGAACAGACACCCCCGCCATTTTTTCCAGGAGCAAGAACTCAAGTCTTCTGGCAGACCAAGGCAGTGGGACTCATTCCCCTCCACCTCAGGGGCAAGGGGTTCTACTTCCACTACTCTCTGCTACTCAAAAGGACTGGAGGGTTTAGGCCCATTCTAGACCTGCGGGACCTCAACCAGTTCCTAGTGAGGGAGAAGTTCAAGATGCTGTCCCTTGGAACATTACTACTATACCTCTAGCAGGGAGACTGTCTATTTGCCTTGGATCTAAAGGATGCGTATGTGCACATCCTCATTCATCCCCTTCACAGGCAGTACCTCCGCTTCATGGTAGGAGGCTGCCACTACCAGTACAGGGTTCTTCTCCAGGACCAAGCAGGAAGTCAGTCCTCACATATGGGTGACGTCGGCGCCGACTTGTATTTTTCTGAGGCAATGGAGGGTTAAGTGACTTGGTGCTGTATGTGGTGGTAAAAGGCCCGGAGAGCTATCAATCTCCAGGAACAAGCAGGAATGAGTCTTCACATATGGGTACGTCGGTACCGACGGAGCCTGCGTGGGAACGCTCCCCAGCGTCCAATCAGAAAGCTTTTGGGAGCATCCCTCAGCGACCTGCGTGCTGCCTTCCCGCCTTTCCAACTGTTTCTCCTCAGTTTTCGTTTTTCCGCGGAGCCGGCAGGACCACCACCTGTCACCGCAGAAAATGTTTTCTTTAATTCTTTGTTTTTCTTGTGGTCGCGGCTGTCTCCCCGACTCCACCGGTACCGCCGGTGTTTTTTCTTTTTCTTTTTCTTAAATTCAGGGAATTTTTTTCCCTCACTTTCTGTCTTAAACTTTTTGGGCCTTCCGGGCCTCTCCATCATGGAGCCGCCACCTTCTTTTCCTAAGAAGTGCCTAAGCTGTGGCGGTACAGTTTTGTTTTTAGACTCCAAGAACTGGTGTCTAACCTGTTTGGGTCCTGACCATTTTCCTCCGGAGCTATTAGGCTACAATATTGTGAGAAGAGATTTTCCATTTCGAGTTTCCCTGGATACCGCGTTCCCTTCCAGTGTCAGGGCACCGACCATTTCTTCTCCACAGGATCAGGTAACCCACAAACAGTCTGTTAAGACTAGCCAACCCTTGAGTGGTAGGTCTCATGCAAAGCATGATGACGGCTCCGGCCTTGCCCTCAAGGGTCCATTGGCTTCAAAACCCCGGCGGGAGTCTTCGGCCTCCAAAGCCTATCGGGTTTCAGGTTGTTCCTTTGAGCGGTACCGATACCCCGGCATCGGCACTGGTGTTGAGCGATTCACTCCTCACCAGGGATCGTCATCTGGCTTTCTCGGTACCTTCGGGACCGCTCGATACGCCCCAGATTGACTTTCCAGTATCGGCATCTATGCCGATACTACCACCGACATCGGTACCCTCTAGACATGCATCGATAGACTCGCTTCCTTCGATGCCGAGTCTGGAATCGATCTCTAATCTGGAAGACCAGGTACCGACACGTCTCGGTACCGACGCTTACCGGTTCCGGATGCTCGGTACCGAGGGTGATTACCAAAAGCCTTCGGTTACCTCGGTACCGATTGAGCAGCCACCGATGACTGCTTTGATGTCGGTGTCGCCTTCGATTCCGACACAGATACCGGTATCGGTACCGGTACCCGCAGTAGCATCAGGGCCAGCTCCTTCCATGCTTCTTTCACCAGGGTCGCTCCTTTCTATACCAAGTTTGGAGTCGATACCTGGCATGGACAATGCAGTACTGACTGTCTCAAGTCATGACCTCCAGTACCAGCATCCATCCCTTAGGGATCCTTTCTTGCACCGTGCAGGATCTTATATTCCTATATTCTCAAGTAGATCCTCCGGTGCCCAGGCTAGTTCTTCAGGTCTAGCCTGTCCAGGGACGGTTCCCTTTGGGGATCCTTCTTTTCAGAATTTTCTCCTGAATATGGCAACATTTCTTGCTATTCCTATCCCTGGCTATGATCCTACACAAGGCTCTTTCTACTGGAGAAAAGGAAAATATGCTTCCTTTACATCATTCCTTGCAGGATCTTCTAAGAATGTGGGAAGCACCTTTAAGGGTTCCCTCACCTTCTAGAGCAACTGATCTTCTGTATCAGGTGCCCCCCTCTCCAGGATTTCAAAAGACTCAACTTCCCCATCATTCCATTGTGGTGGAATCAGCAATGAGGAAGGTGAAAAGTAAGAAGAAGCACTCTTCTTACCCACCAGGTCGTGAGTTTGGACACTAGATGCCTTTGGACGTCAAACCTTCCAGACATCTATGCTGTCAACAAGGATTCTCTCATATATTTATATGAGTCTATCCCTTCAGGAGGTCACAAAGAAATTATATCTTTTGACTCCTTTTCTTTCAGAGCCCAAGACTGCAGACTATTCCTTACTACTTAGTCATATTCAAAGCATCTCTTGGTTTCTTACTTGTGCTTCCCTGGACTCCTTTGAGTCTGTTTGCAGAACTTCTGCTATAGCCATAGGGGCACGACGTAGAGCCTGGCTCCAAGCTTCAGATTTAAGCAGATGGGCACAACAAAGACTGGGTAATACTCCTTGCACTGGGGAAAATCTCTTCAATAAGGAGTCTTTACATCAGGTTGCTCAGTGGTCCACTGACGTCCCTGTTTCTGTAGGCTATTCTAAGCCTTCTCCTTCCCCAGTAGGTAGGAAATGCCCTACCAAACCTTCTTTCCCTAGGAGAAGAAGGTTTCACTCTTCTCCTGCCCATCATACAGATGTTCCCAAGCAAGGGAAACCTCGCCCTGGTCTGAAGAATCCGAACTCTAGCCAGGCTGAGCAAACCCAGCAACCATAGGGTCCTGAAGTTTACAACCTACAGTTGACTTCTTTTCAGTAGAAGTTTTTTCACTGTTTTTTCATTCAAAACTCTACACATGGATTCCTTTTCTCAGGACATCCAGTTGCTCCTAGGTATGCTGAGCTGTCAGGATATTCATGTCTATGGGTCACAGGTTTCTTCTCTTCCTACCAAGAAGAGAGGTTTAACAACTATCCCATGATAGTTTCTGTTCCAACATGAATTTTTTCCTTCCACAGACTTACCATATGGTAAGTCACCCTTCAGCTCCTGTTTCTCTACCCTCTTATCCAGGGTTTCCCCTGAAAGAGTGGTACCATACCACTGCAGGGCTTCTTTAGCCTTTCTAGTCATTTCTTTCATTCCAGTGTGGAGTTTTTTCTCTTGAATAAACTCCCTTCTTTTGTCTGGGCAGCTCATCAGACAGGGACAGGAATTTCTCCTCTTATTCTGTCTGTTCTCTCTGTTTTACACAGAAAGATTCTCTCTACTGTCTTATTCAGCAGCTGCCCATGCAGGAGTTCCAGTGATTGGACTACTGGTACTTTTCCTCAAGTTTCCAGTCTTGTCTTCCACTACTTTCTGTCTGACCTTAGTAGTGATTCCAAGATAGTGCTTTCATCTGTCTTGGATAATCCTTATCACTTCAGGCTTATCACACTGTCTTCTTCTCTTGCCATCCCCAATTCCTTTGGATTTGGCAGCATAGTTGACGTGGCAGCTGGTTTTTTCTCCAACAGCCAGTTTTATTTCCCAATTCTCCTGCATAATGCTCTCTGCAATCTTACAGAGAAGCTTTCTACTTTGGGCCCTTGCTAGAGAGCATGGGGTTTTGTCTCTAATGACTATCCTATATGGTTGGAAAAGGCTTCCTCAGTCATTTTCCATGACTGTGAGGGTTCTCCTTTTATGATACAGGGCATAAGCCTTTTCTACGTGAACGTCTAAAGAGTTCTCCAATTCCTACAAGGAATATGCTCTTTTTTCCTTGCAGCTTGTCCTCATGGTATCCTACTCCTTCATGGATATCACATATTTAACTAATAACGCATGATACCCCTTTGTGTCCCTCCAGTGGGTCAACCTGGTATCTCATCCTATGCGTTTTGTGTGTGTGTATCTGTCGAAATGCTTCCTTATAGGTAGATATGTATTTACATACTTATCTCTCTAACTGTCTATGCTTATAAAGGTTTTACCTTCTTATAGGTTCCAGACAGTGGGCTTGCATATGTTCATACTGTCCCACAGTATGTCTGGGGTTTTATGCACACAACCACTACTGTGTTACTAACAGCTCTTACCTTAACCCTAGGTTTAGGTATCCCTGAAGCTCCATGCTCCAATATCTTTCCTATCTCTCACCAGTTAGGAAAGACAGGGTGGATCTTCAGCAGATCTGGGTTTTCAACCCTCCAGACATCTGTCCTCCTTGGGAATACGGGCTTTTTTCCATACCCCTTCTTCTCTCCAGGACTGGGCTACTTTGTCCAAATCGGTCAGTCTTCCTCTTTTGCTCCTAACTGTGAGTAACTCTGTAGCCAAAAGAGTTCCCAGCTATTTCCATAAAGCTTTCCACTAAAGACCTACCGTTTTTGTACTACCCCAGTTGACACCTGGATCACCTGTCACTTCCAGATTTGGACCTTCACCTTCACTTCAGTGAGGTCACCTTGAAGATTCCTCTCCTGGATCCCCAGTAGACTCCATCAGCCTCTCTACTTCCTGCAAATCCAGTAGGTGAGGTCCATATTGTGATTGTTCATTTCAATATTTTTCATGATAATTATCATACATACAAGGACTCCTTACCTGTAGTCCTATTTTAGGTTAGCTGTTTTCTACAGCTCCTCTTTTCAACTCCTACCCTCCATCCTCAGGATGCCTGGCCATATGAGGTGTAGCATGTTCCAATCCTCACCATGCTAGGGCTCCAGGCATCTTAGCTTGGGAGTCCCCATATGTGAAGACTCATTCCTGCTTGTTCCTGGAGATAGCACAGTTACTTACCTGTAACAGGTGATCTCTGGGAACAGCAGGAATAAGTCTTCACAACCCACCCACCTCCCCTAGGAGTTGTATCTCTCTATTTATCTTCCTTTCCTCTTTCTCTCTCTTTGTCTCAGCTGTAAAACTCAACTGAGGAGAGACAGTTGGAAAGGCGGGAAGGCAGCACGCAGGCGCTGAGGGATGCTCCCAAAAGCTTTCTGATTGGACGCTGGGGAGCGTTCCCGCGCAGGCTCTGTCGGTACTGACGTACCCATATGTGAAGACTTATTCCTGCTATTCCCAGAGATCACCTGTTACAGGTAAGTAACTGTGCTTTATGGCTTGAAGCTTCAGGAGTTTGATCTGCCGGAGGGCTCCACCTGCGACCAACTGCCCTGAGTGCAAAGGTTATCGCAGTGTGATTCCCCGACCAATTTGGAGGCATCCATGGTAATGATCCTCTAAGGAGAAGGGCCCTGGAAGGGCATTCTGGACTGAAGGTGCTGGAGCTGTTGTCACCAGTTGTGGGAGTAGGCCAGAGGATGGGACATGACCACTCTGTCCCGCAGGTGCCCTGCCGCTGGAGACCACTGGGAGCGTAGAGCCCACTGAGCTAGCCACATAAGTAAACAGGTGTCTTGAGGGACATGTACTGTGGATGCCATATGACCCAGCAGGTGAAGCAGGAGGCAGGCAGATGCCGAGGGGCGACCATGGATGTTCTCTGCATGCACTTTGAGGCACTGCGCCCTGTCCGGAAGGAGGAAGGACCTGGTCTGGATGGTGTCCAGCAGTGCCCCTATGAACTCCATGTGTTGTGCCAGATGGAGATGGGACTTTGGGTAGTTTATGACAAACCCCAAGTGTTCCAGAATGAGGATAGTGCAGTCAATCGTCTGATGAGCTTCAGCGGCAGTGTTTCCACCGCCAGGCATTTGGTGAATACCCTCAGGGCGTAGGACAGACCCAAGGTTAAGCGTAGTTACTCACCTGTAACAGCTGTTCTCCAGGAGCAGCAGGAATCAGTCCTCACATATGGGTCACATCGGCGCCGACGGAGCCCTCGTGCGGAGATTTTCCCCGCTTTCAAAGAAAGCCTTTGGGAATGCAGCACGCATGCGCAGTCCCCTTCCAGCCCAAGGGTGCCATCTTGCTCAGTCTGATGACATAGCTAAAAGAAGCAAAAAAACCAAAATGAAATATAGGACTGCAACTCCATGGGGAGGAGTGAAGGTTTGAGGACTGATTCCTGCTGCTCCTGGAGACCACTTGTTACAGGTGCGTAACTACGCTTTCTCCAGGACCAAGCAGGAAGTCAGCCCTCACATATGGGACTCCCCAGCTCTAGGCTACCGAGTACCCAAAGCTGAAAAATAAGCTCCCTCTAGAGCCTCAGCATGCGGGATAAGAATCTTCTCTGAGAACGCCCCCGAACGGTGGCCCAACACAAGGGCCGGAGGGTAGGAGTTGCCTAAACCTCAAAGAGATTATGGAGTACTGCCTGTCCGAAAGCACTGTCCCTGCGGAACTCCCTCTCGAGGCAGTAATGGGCCGCAAAAGTCTGGCTTGAAGACCAAGTAGCGGCCCGGCAGATGTCTGCCAACGGAACAGAGGGGAGATGAGCTACTGACGCAGCCTTTGCCCTGACATGGTGGGCCGTGACTCGACCCTGCAAGGAAAGGCTGGCTACCCTGTATGCCCAGGCGATACAGTCTGCTACCCAAATGGACAGGGTACGCTTGGACACAGGTAACCCCAGCTTATTAGGGTCAAAAGATATGAAGAGCTGAACAGCCCTTCGATGCCACTGCATATGGTCAAGGTAGAAAGACAATGCCCTCCTACAGTCCAGGGTATGCAAGACCATTTCCGCCCGGCTGGCATGCGGCCTGGGAAAAAAGGTTGGACGAACCACCTCCTGATTGAGATGGAAGGAGGAGACAACCTTTGGAAGGAACTTAGGATGAGTCCGTAAGACCACCCTGTTCTTATAGAACCGTGTGTATGGTCTGTCAGAAACCAGAGCTTGAAGTTCACTCACCCGCCTGGCCGAGGTAAGAGCTACCAAGAACAACGCCTTCCAGGACAGGAAGCGTAAATGACAGGTAGCCATCGGCTCAAACAGTGGGCGAGTAAGTTGTTGCAAGACCACATTCAAATCCCACTCGGGGGCTGGTGGACGAATCGGAGGCTTGAGCAAAAGCAGGCCTCTGAGGAAACAGGCCACTAAAGGGTGGACCGACAGACAGGCCGTCCACCGGTGAGTGGTGCGCTGACAGAGCACTGAGGTGGACCCGAACAGAGTTGTATTCAAGGCCTAGGTCCGATAGGTGAAGCAGATACTGCAGCACCACTGGTACCAGGCACGAAAACGGATCCTCTTGACGCTGAGCACACCAGGTGGAGAACCTACGCCACTTGAGGACATAAGATTTCCGGGTAGATTGTCTCCTAGAGGCCAAAACCACCTCTTCTACTTCCCTAGGTAGAAGTAAGGGGGCTAGAACTACCCTTTCAGCAGCCAGGCCATCAGATTGAGGGACTGGAGGTTGGGGTGCAGGAGAGATCCCTGATCCTGAGAGAGGAGACCGAGCTGCACCCATAGAGGGAGTGGAGTGTCCACCGTCAACTGTAGAAGGAGTGGAAACCACGGTTGCCTCGGCCATCTGGGGGCTACCAGAATCAGCGAGGCCCTATCCCGAAGAACCTTGAATAGGGTTCTGGCCACTAGAGGCATTGGAGGAAACCCATAAAAGCAAGCCCGTAGACCAATAGTTTAGGAAGGCATCTGCTGCTATTTGCAGAGGATGTGGTTGTCTGGAACAGAACCTGAGCAGCTGATGGTTCAGTGGACTGGCAAAGAGATCGATGGTTGGAAGACCCCATTTTAGGAAGATCTGCTGGACCACTAGGGGATTCAAATGCCATTCGTGAGGCTGTAGAATCCTGCTCAACCTGTCCACCAGGTAATTTTCTTGGCCAGGTAGGTAAACGGCCTTGAGAAACATGCTGTGCTTGACTGCAAAGGCGCACAGGGCCTGTGCTTCCTGACACAGAAGCCAGGATCCCGTGCCTCCTTGTTTGTTCACATAGAACATTGCTACTTGGTTGTCTGTCTGAATCAAGACCGAAAGGTGAGAGAGGACAGGAGAGAAAGTCTGTAGAGCTAACCGAATAGCTCGCAACTCCAGCAGATTGATCTGCTGCGTGGACTCCCTAGGGGACCAGTGGCCCTGAGTACATGCCTCCTGGCAATGTGCACCCCAGCCCTGTAGAGAAGCATCGGTCGTCAGCACATGTGTGTGTGGTGGTGCCTGGAAAGGCACCCCTTTGATCAGGTTCGGGAGATGCAGCCACCACTGCAGGGAGTCCGCTAGTAGTTTGGACACTCTTACTCAGTCTCTTGTGGCCTGTATCCATTGTGCTCTGAGGCACCATTGAGCAGACCGCATATGCAGATGAGCATTTGGAGTTACATGGACCGTGGATGCCATGTGGCCAAATGGTCTCAGAAAATGTCTGACAGAGACCAGTGACCCCCTGCGAAACTGCTGGGCCAGAGCCATCAGTTTCTGAGCCCTGCTCTCGGGCAAATAAGCCATTGCTTGGAAGGTATCCAACCTTGCTCCTATGAACTCTGTCCTGTGAGGGGAGCAAAGTGGACTTTGCGAAGTTTATGATAAAGCCCAGGTGCTGGAGAAGAGAGACAGTGCGAAGAGTGGCCTGTTTGGCCTCCTGTGGAGACTGACCCCTGATGAGCCAGTCATCCAGGTATGGAAAGAAAAAGATGCCCTGGTTTCTGAGATAGGCCGCCACCACTGCCAGGCATTTGGTGAAAACCCTAGGGGCGGAGGTCAGGTCAAATGGAAGTACTCTGTACTGAAAATGCTTTCCTCCCACTACAAATCTGAGATATTGTCTGTGGTCCGGATGAATGAGGATGTGAGTATAAGCATCCTTTAGGTCTAAGGAGCATAGCCAATCTCCCTGCTTGGAGGTAGGGCAGCAGTATTCCAAGGGTAAGCATCTTGAACTTTTCCCTCTCCAGGAACTTGTTGAGATTTCGCAAGTCTAGGATGCGCCTGAGGCCTCCTGTCCTTTGATACTAGAAAATACCTGGAATAGAAGCCTCGCCCTGTCAGGTGGTGAGGCACCGGTTCCACCGCCTGTTCCCTTAGAAGACTTGCCAACTCCTGAAGGAGGAGGTTCCTGTGCAGAGGGAGTCTTGGAGGCTCCCCTGGAAAATAGGAGGGGGGTAACTGGTTGAAGTGGAGCAAATAGCCCTTTTGGGCTATGCTCGGTACCCAGGTATTCCCTTTTATGGCTGACCACCTGTGGGCGTACAGTGTCAGCCGGCCTCCTGTGATGAGAGGAACCAGCTGAGGAGGAGAGGCTATGCAGGGGGAGTCAAAACCCCGCTCCCTGCTGTGCAGGAGCCGGAGCTGGCGGCTTGTTGGTTTTCTGCCTACGGGGCCCATGTCCCTGCCCCTTGGCCTGCTGACCCTGCTGGGGAGCTGTGGAGGCCTGGAATTTAGGGTAGGATTTGTAGGCAGAGGCCTTCCTCGGGGAAAAGGGCTTTTTCCCCGAGCCCCCCTTCTTCTGAGAATGGGCAGAAGTCTTCCTGGACAGCCTTGTCCTGGTGAGAGTCTCTGTCTCGATTTCTGCAGCCTTTTCAGCCATGGGTTTGCCAAAGAGGTTCTCAACCCGGCAAGGGACATTGACCAACTTGTCCTGGACCCATGGCTCGACGTCCGATGACTGTAGCCAGGCCTGACGGCGTGCACCGATGCCAGCCGCTGCTACTCGGGCCGAAGCCTCGAAGCCATCATAGGCTGCTCGAGAGAGAAACTTCGAGCACTCTCGAATCCCCGATGACAAAGCCTTGAACCTCTGCTAAGTTTCCATGGAGAGGCCAGCAGAGAACCCGGCAATCTCCTTTGACAGGTCTCGAAGGTACATGCCCATGTACAGCTGGTACGTCTGGACACGGCAAGCCAGCATAGAGCCCTGGAAGCACTTTCTCCCGAGGGCATCCAGGTTCCAGGCCTCCCTACCCGGGGGGGCACCGAGGAGTGCATCTTCTGACTCTTCAGACGATGCATGGCCAATTCAACAACCATGGAATGGTGCGGCAGCTGTGCCTTCTGGAACCCAGGGCTCTTACGGACTCGATAAATGGAATCGACCCGTTTGCTGAGAACCAGCGCCGAGGCCGGTGCCTCCCACATGCGGAAGAGCAGCCATTCCAGCATCGGAGGAACCGGTACAGTAAAGGCCTCCTTCGGGGGAGAGTCATACTGGAGAGCCTCGAGCTCTTCGGCTCGAGGCGGCTCCTCGGGATCCGCAGGGAAGGCAAAGGCCTTGGCCATATCTCTCATGAAGTCCGAGAACGGGGTATCCTCTGGGGGGAAACTTCTCCGAGGTTTGGACTTCGGTGCGTCCGACAGGACGCACCGGGTCCGAAAAGTGTCTGGGGACTCCTCGTCCTCTGTCTCCCACCCCGACCCCTCCGAGGAGGAATCGAGCAGCTCCGGTCAAGCGGGCACCTTTGCCATCCGCCGCGATGACGAGGGTACTGGTGGCGACAACCTCGGCCCCGTATGGGAGGCCGAGGGAGACCACCTCCGATAATCGACTCAAGACTGCATGGACTCGAGGATCAGCTCGGCCTCCGGGGTCGACTTGGACATCGAGGTCCCGGTGGTTGGGGCAGATGCACCGGTCAGACCGGCGATCAGCACCCGCTGCTGTTCCATGAAGGCAGCTAAGTTGCTCTCCGAGGCCGTCAACCTGAGTCCGAGCTCAGGAGACTCAGCAGCCCTCGACTCCACCCCCGACAGCGTCGGGGCTGACGTCGGCTCCCCCAGAGGAGAGTCCACGAGGAGTACAGTACTCACGTGACTTGCTTTCTCCGGCTCCACACGAGGCAATTTTGCAGGCCTCTCCTGCTCCAAGGACCCGTGACAGCGGTTGGGGCTATGCGACCTGGCCCTCGAGGGACCAAGAGCGTCCACCGACGCCACCTTCATGGGTTTCTTCTTCCTTTTGTGTTCCCATGAGGGAGACCCACGCTCAGAGGAGCCCCGACGATGCTCTGGGTCGGACTCCCGAGATGTCAAGGCCTCTGACGAAGTCCGGGCCAGGCCGGACACGGAGTCGGAGAAGATCCTTTCCCGCTGATGCTGACAGCTCCTCAACGCTTTTGAGGACATTTTGCCACACGGGCCACCGATCATCGGGTCATGATCGGGCCCGAGGCACCGGAGGCAACAGTCGTGTGTGTCAGTGAGAGACATTAGTTTCTTACACCGATTTACACTTTTTGAACCCGCTGGCAGCCATCGGGGGGAAAAAGGGCCCCCTGCAAGGTCAAATGACCGGGCTGTCAGTGAAAAAGAAAAAAGAGCACGAACGCTAGTCTCGAAGAGCAAAAAACGAAAAAACTAGCTGCGGGCTCGATACCGGTGTACCGTGCCCAGGCGGGAAGGGGAACCGGCGTCGAACCGGCAAAAAACAACGAATTGTCGAAGGAAAATCAACTTTAACTGGGTGACAGGGACACATTTCCGTCGAGCTCCGCGGAAAAAAGAAGTCTGTGCAAGATGGCACCCTTGGGCGGGAAGGGGACCGCGCATGCGCTCTGCATTCCCAAAGGCTTTCTTTGAAAGCTGGGAAAATGCTCCGCACGAGGGCTCCCTCGGCGCTGATGTCACCCATATGTGAGGACTGATTCCTGCTGCTCCTGGAGATCACCTGTTACAGGTGAGTAACTATGCTTACCCTTGGGTCTGGCCTACGTCCTGAGGGTATTCACTAAATGCCTGGCGGTGGTCACCATTTTCCTGCATCTCCGGGAGGTTTTTGTATTTCTCTATCTGGACAACTTGGCTCATAAAAGGAAACACTGCCGCCGAAGCTCATCAGACGATTGCCTGCACTATCCTCATTCTGGAACACTTGGGGTTTGTCATAAACTACCCAAAGTCCCATCTCCATCTGGCACAACACCTGGAGTTCATAGGGGCACTGCTGGACACCATCCAGACCAGGTCCTTCCTCCTTCCTGACAGGGCGCAGTGCCTCAAAGTGCATGCAGAGAACATCCATGGTCGCCCCTCGGCATCTGCCTGCCTCCTGCTTCACCTGCTGGGTCATATGGTATCCACGGTACATGTCTCTCAAGACACCTGTTTACTTATGTGGCTGGCTCAGTGGGCTCTACGCTCCCAGTGGTCTCCAGCGGCAGGGCACCTGTGGGACAGAGTGGTCATGTCCCATTCTCTGGCCTACTCCCACAACTGGTGACAACAGCTCCAGCACCTTCAGTCCAGGATGCCCTTCCAGGGCCCTTCTCCTTAGAGGATCATTACCATGGATGCCTCCAAATTGGTCGGGGAATCACATTGCGACAACCTTTGCACTCAGGGCAGTTGGTTGCAGGTGGAGCCCTCCGGCAGATCAAACTCCTGAAGCTTCAAGCCATAATGATAGCTCTCCGGGCCTTTCACCACCACATACAGCACCAAGTCACTTAACCCTCCATTGCCTCAGAAAAATCCAAGTTATCAATGTCCCTGTTTAATGTACATTACCAAGTTTAAGTTTCAATGTAAACCGCTTTGATTGAAATGATAAAGCGGTATATAAAAACCTGTTAAATAAAATAAATAAAATGGTACTGATCCAGACCGACAACCAGGTGGCAGTGTTCTATATTAACAAGCAGTGATGTACAGAATCGTCCCTTCTGTGACAGGAGGTGGTGAGTCTCCACTCTTTCGCTAGCAAAAGCAGGATGCTCCTGCGGGCAGTCTATCTCCTGGGCCAGGACAATGCCCTGGCAGACCGACTCAACCGAGTCCTCCAACCATGCAAATGGTGGCTGGAGCCCCGGGTGGCCAGCCTGCTGTTTCATCTCTGGGAGCTCCCGTGGATGGACCAGTTTGTCAGCCCAGCCAATGATCAGCTGCCCTGCTTCTGCTCCAGGCAGTCACATCCCTTGCGGGTGGTGGTGGATGCGTTCCTCATTTCATGAATGGGGGTCTTCCTCTATACCTTTCTGCCCACACTGCTGATCACCAAGACCTGTTCAAGCTCCAGCTCGACAGGCTGCTAAAAGAATAGTCTTGGCCCACTTCGATCTCTCAAGTGAGGTAGAGGAGGCCCTCCTGGCCTCCCACAAAACTTCCACCCACTGGGCCTATGTCTTCAAATGGTGGAGATACTCTGTTGTGCAGAGAAGCGTATCATCCCCTTCTGTCTAGCTGGTACTACAGTTTCTGTTTCACCTGTCCCAGGCAGGGCTGAAGTCCAACTCTATTAGAGTACACCTTAGCATGCTCTTGGCGCACCATTATCTTGTCGAGGGAAAGCCCCTCTCCGCTCAGCCCCTTGTGTCTCACTTCCTGAGGGGCTTTCTACTCTCATGGCCACCCGTCTGCCCCCCGGCAGTGAAGTGAGATCTCAATGTGGTTCTCTCAACTTACCACGCCACCTTTCGAGCCTCTTAGTTCTTGCCACCTCAAGGATCTCTCCTGGAAGGTTGTCCTCCTCGTGGTCCTCACCTCTGCTCACAAAGTTAGTGAACTCCAGGCTCTGGTGGCCCATCCACCTTATACGAAGTTCCACAAGAACAGGGTTGTGCTGCGCATGCATCCCAAGATTCTACTTCAGATGGTGTCTCCATTCCACCTTAACCAAGAGGTGGTGCTCCCCACCTTATTCCTGCGACCTCAGTCTACCAGGTCAGAGGCCACTCTCCACACTCTGGACTGTAAGCAAGCACTGGCCTACTATCTGGAGAGCACCCGGGCCCACTTTCGTTCCTCACAACTCTTCATCTCCTATGACCCAAATTGGCTGGGGACGGCAGTTTCTAAGCAGACCCTGTCCATTTGGATGGCAGACTGCATAATCTTTGCCTACAAGTAGGCTGATCTCTCATTGGAGCGCCATGACATGGCGCACAGCTTCCACGCTATGGTGGCATCTGTGGCAAACCTGTGCTCCGCTCCCTTGTCAGAGATCTGCTGGGCTGCTACCTGGTCTTCAGTCCATACTTTCACAGCTCATTACTGCCTGGAGAGAGAGTCCACTGGGACACTGCCTTCAGCCAAGCAGTACTCCGTCATTTGTTTGTAGTGTGAGGCAACTCCTGTCCTCCAGCCCTTCGCTGTGTTCAGGCTGCCGGAAAACTGGTTCCTTGCTTGACACTCGGGGCTGCTCGTGGGTCTTGTTCATTGACTCTGTTGCGGCTTCTCATGGTTCACTTTTTTCTGGTCACCCGTGGCTTTCACAGGTTTTCTGCAGTAGCCTGTAGCTGGGGAGTTCCATATGTGAGGACTGACTTCCTGCTCGTTCTCAGAGTCCAAATCATAAAAATGTCATTGATGTACTGGTAATATTTAAAAATGTCTCCTCTAGTTCTGCCATGAAGAGGTTTGACATATTTTTTTTGGGGGGGGGGGGAACATCCTTGTACTTATAGCTGTGCCCATGATTTGTAGATGTCATTATTGAACTGAAATGTGAGTTAGAATCAATTATATCAATTTTGTAATAGTCTCCAGTGTGTATGGTGGTCCAGGGTAGATGCCTTAAGAAATTTGTCACATGCAGTTATTCAATCTGTATGGGGAATGCTGCTGTATGGTGATTCCACATTGATTTTGACCAGGAGAGTACCAGTCGATAATTGCTCGATGTATTTTAGCTTGTTCAAAAACTCCACAATGTCTCATATGAAGCTGCTTATTCTGTGTACTAGTGGTTTGAGAATCCCCTCTTTAAGTCTAGATATTTTCTCTGTGAATGTTTCAGTACCAGATATGATTGGTCTGCTAGTATTGCTATTTAAAGGCACTTACTCTACATCCTACCCCAAATCTACAAACCTGGAAATCCTGGCAACCAATCATGCAAGACACCACAGACTTTCTGAACAGACTTAAAAACACTGAGCATGCACTATTGAATGGCTGCTTTCCCCCAAGTTTTAGTAGCTGTCCTGTCTCCTTTTCAAAGGGTTACACCAGCAGCCTGGTTTCACCCTTGTTGAAGATGGATCCCATACTTTTGGAATAGGCGCCCCTTCCTCTGAAGTTGCCTAGTTCTTACCAAATATAAATCCTTTCTCTTTGCACCACTGTCTCTTCTGTGCATTGAGATTAGAGTGCTGCCTGCCTCTTGGATCCTGTGCCTTGAACAAAGAGAATTTGAGAATGCTAACCTGGCTATTCTAGATATAACCTTCTACTGAAAAGCCTCCCTTGTACCCACATATACCAAGCCCACCATCTCCCCAGAACTCTCTGAAATCCCCCCCCCAACACACCATGCAAGCAAGATACCTAGCAATCCTCGCGTTCACCAGCCACTGAGCTATCTACTTTCATAATTACTGTAAAACCATCCAGTAAAGTATGGTCATGTAAAAACCTAAATAAAAGCTGTGTAACTCTGCTGGCATTGGTACTTTGCTGATACATGCATTCCACGTTGAGTGGTGGCCTTTTACTTTCAGATAATCCATGTCTGCTGTTCACCTGATAGCAGACATGGATTATCTGAATAGAATGTATTTTATACAACTTGTAGATAATCGTTTGCAAAAAGTGTGAAATAGCAATTTTGCATTAGAACCCAGCATTCAAATAGAAAAAAGGTAAATGCCAACATTTGTGTTATACATGGTTTCTGTAACATTCTGAGTGAGGTTTCCAAAACAATCTTCATTGCATGCCTGTGTGAGCTGCTTATAGTACATTAAGATAGTTATGACTAATGTAGCTAATTTATATCATTACATAATATGTTCATGTGTTTTGTTTTAGATGCTCAGCGTACAGCTGCTCACACCCGCACTGCATCAACCAGCCTTATTCATGAAAATGATTTGGTGGTGTCTTATACTGACCTTGATAATCTCTTCAATTCTGATGAAGATGAACTCACGGTGAGTGGCCTATCTGAACAGTTGATGACTCAAGAATGAATAAGAGTTGGTTTTCCATGTTGGACATTTAAGGAAATTATCAATATATTGAAAAGGTGTACTCCGTGCATATGGATATTTCAGATGATCCATATTTTCAGGAAAGTTCTACCATAAACACAAAATTGGAGAAACTCTTGTTTCTCACTCAGCAAGCAGAGTGATCTTGGCCATGCTTGTAAGTGATATCATCCAATGGTGTTGATACATTGGTTTTCTTTACAGTTCCAGTGGAAGATAAATGTTTTATTCCATCTTTGGAACTAAAAGCAGCATGATGGGCCACCACCAGCTTTTAGCCTCCGTTAGTGAAGGTGTTGGCAAGGGACATTGGGAGGATCATAAGGATATCATGGGCTTATATGCCAATAAATAGTGCCTCCAAGTATTCAGGGTAACTGGAGCATATAGATATAAAACTTAATCTCCAGGAACAAGCAGGAATGTAGTCTTCACATATGGGTATTGTCGGTACCGACTGGGCCTGCGCAGGAATGTTTCTGAGCATCCAATAGGAAAGCTTTTGGGATCATCCCACAGCACCTGCGTGCTGCCTTCCCGCCTTTCCAACTGTCCCTCTCCAGTTCTTTGTTTTCCGCAGAGCCGACAGGTCCCATACCCTGCCACCGCAGAAAATTTCGTCTTTAATCTTTGTTTTTGTGGTCGCTTCTGCCTTCCCTCAACGTTATACCGGTACCGCCGGTTCTTTCTTTCTTTCTTCTAAGAAAAAACAAACAAAAAAACTATAGTTTCTGAAGTGGTTTACTTCAGAAACGTTTTTTCTTTGGTGCTAGGCGCCATTTTGGGCACTAGGCCCAATTTTTCCCCAAAAATGGAAACTGCCACAGCGGGAGGCTTCGGCTTCCAAGCATTAAAGGGGCTCCAGGATGTTCTCAAGGCCTCAACCTCGGCAGAACTTCTGGCGCCATGCTCTGGGGTTCCGGCCGCTTCTATCGGTACCGACACCCAAGCATCGGCAGCGTCAATAGACCAGAGATTCCTTGCTATGGAACGCAGTCTAGCGGCTCTTCTCATGGTTTCGGTACTGTTGAAACCGCTTCAGACACCTCAACTGATACCGGTACCGACTGCATCGACATCAGCGGGTATGCCACCCGTACCGAGTCATGCGTCTCTCTCCGGCATTGACAGATCGGTACCGGAACAACCCAATACCGACTTCGATTGATACTGGTACCGTGCTTTGCACGATCATCAGGATCAGAGATATTTTTAATCCTCAGATGAGTCTGAAGACTCTGCCGACTCTGCCGATACCAGAGTACTTCTCCCCGAGGATTCCTCTTCTCCTCAGTGCAGAATATCTCCGCCAGAGGATATGTCCTTTCAGGACTTTGTCCGTGATGTGGCCCGAGGCCTTTCCATCACAGTAGCTCCTGAAAAAGAGCCTAGGGCAAAGGAGTTGGAAATCTTCCAATACCCTAAGGCTCCCAAAGAGGCAGCTACTCTGCCTATTCATGAGATCTTACATGATCTTATGCTAAGGATGTGGGAAACACCTTTAACCATATCTCCTCATTCTCGAAGACTCGATACCATGTATCGAGTTCCACCTTGTCCTGGCTTTCAAAAAACTCAATTACCACACCATTCAGTAGTGGTGGAATCAGCCATGAGAAGGATGAAAAGTGCAAAGAGACATGCATCCAATCCTCAGGTCATGAATGCAGGACTCTCCGATGCCTTTGGGTGTCCATTCTTCCAAGCTTCCATGCTCTCAGCTAGGATCAGTTCCTATATCTTCTATATGGGAATGTTCCTTAAAGAGGTCACAGGAGACTTGGAGCTTATGAGCCCCCTTCTTCCTGATGACAAAAGGCAAGACTATCTCACTCTTGTCAAACATTCTCAGGATGTTTCCAAGTTTGTTAATCGTGCAGCCTTTGTTTTAAATGCATAAGCAGAACCTCTGCTATTGCCATTGGTGCACATCGGATCGCCTGGCTTCAGGCATCTGACTTGGAAATTCGGGTACAGGATAAATTAGGAAACATTCCTTGCACAGGAGAAAATCTCTTTGGCAAGAATTGGCAGGAGAAGGCTAACGAAATAAATGCTGACAATATCACACTGGATAGATTGTTCAAATCTACAGATGATCCTACAAAGAAAAGATCCTCTAAGAAACCATTTTTCAATAAGAAAAACGTTGTATCCTTCCTATACTCAACAGGGACACCGTCCAGGTCAGACTGCCCAAAAGGGACAGCAGCAACAACCTAGACAACAAAAGAAGCCAAAAGCTTCAAAACCTCAGCAGGCTCAGCCTCCTCAGGGGCTTTGACTCCTTTCTGGAGAACTTCGCCTTTCTGCCCCTGAAGGGTCCAGAACACTTAACCATCCCAGGCAGGTTATGTCATTTTGCCCACAGATGGTCCCAAATAACAGCGGAAAAGTGGACTCTGTCCATTATACGAGAGGGGTACAAGCTTCATTTTCACAGCCTGCCCCCTCCTACGATTATAAGACAGTTCAATTCTCAGACCTCTCTCGACAATCTCTTAGGTCAAGAAGTCACAATGCTTCTTGCTCAAGGAGCAATAGAGGGAGTACCCATTCCCCATCAGGGTACAGGGTTCTATTCCCCCTATTTCCTTATTCAGAAGAAGACAGGAGGACACAGACCCATTTTAGACCTCAGAGAATTGAACAAATATTTGTTCCGAGAGAACTTCAAAATGGTCTCACTAGGAACTCTGCTTCCATACCTTCAAAGTCAGGATTGGCTTTGTTCTCTAGATCTCAAGGATGCATATGCTCATATTCTCATTCATCCAAATCACAGGAGATTCCTCTGATTCCTGTTTCAAGGAAAGCACTACCAATACAAGGTTTTTCCCTTTGGCCTGGCATCTGTGCCAAGAGTGTTTACAAAATGCATGGCTGTGGTAGCAGCATTTCTCTGCACTCTGGGTATATTCGTCTTCCCTTACTTAGGCGACTGGCTCATTGAAGCCCCTACAGTGCCAGAAACCAGCTCTGCTCTGTTTCACACAATGCGAATCCTTCAGTATTTGGGACTGTTCATAAACCTCCCAAAATCCAATCTTGCTCCCACTCAGTCCCTAGAGTTCATAGGAGCTCATCTGGATACCAGACAGACAAGGGCTTTCCTTCCGTAGCCCCTCTGTCTTCACATAGTACAACTAGCTTCCCAAGCAGTGCTCAAACCTTCTCATGCTCTGGAAATGCTACAATTGCTAGGCCACATGGCATCCACCGTGCATGTGGTTCCTTATGCTCGCCTCCATATGCTTGCAGCCCAGTGGACTTTATCCACTCAGTGGACACAGGCCTCAGGTTGCCTGTCGGACAAAATAACAAACACAGACCGTCTTATTTCGTCCCTCCAATGGTGGTAATCACCCAGAAACCTTCTGGTGGGGTCTCCTTTCCAGCAACCCCTATCCCAAGCCACCCTAACAGATGCTCCACAGGTGGGATGGGGAGCCCACCTGCACGATCTCTCTTCCCAGGGTACCTAGACTGCACAGGAGGCCTGTCTTCACATCAACCTCCTGGAGCTCAGAGCAATCTTCCTTGCTCTTCGAGTATTTCACGCCCAGCTCAGCTACAAGACAGTCCTAGTTCAAACGGACAATCAGGTAGCCTGTTCTATGTGAACAAGCAGGGCGGAACAGGCTCTCTGTCGTTATGCAATGAAGCTTTGCGACTATGGGCCTTCGCCAGAGAGCATCAGATTCATCTCCTTGTGGTGTAACTTCCAGGCATTCAAAACTCTTGGACAGACAAGCTCAGTTGAGTTCTGCTTCCACACGAATGGTCTCTCCATGCAGACCAGGTTGCCCAAATATTTCAGATTTGGGAAACCCCGGACATAGGCCTCTTTGCAAGTCCGCTGAATGCCAAACTTCCCCGGTTCTGTTCCAGAATTCCGGCTCGATGTTGTCAGACAAGGGACGCCTTCCTCCTTCACTGTGGTGAGGAATTCCTGTATGTCTTTCCACCCATTCCCCTCATCCCCAAAACCCTATTCAAGCATCAGAGACAGAGGTCACATGATCCTCATAGCTCCACGTTGGCCAAGGCAAACGTAGTGCCCTCTGCTTCTACACCTCTCTCAAGCTCTGCCTCTGGAGTTGGGATCCACTCCAGATCTTCTTTCCCAAGAGGACGTGATGCTGTGGCATCCCAATCTCCAGTCTTTGCATCTCAGGGCCTGGTTGCTGAAAGTCTAGAACTTCAGGATCTTAACCTTTCCCAACAGGTAAAGGATATCCTTCATGGTTCTAGGAAGAAACCCTCCACAAGACGCTCGTATGTCTTTAAGTGGAAAAGGTTTACCATATGGTGCTCGCAAAGGGTCTTAACCCTCTTGCGATATCTCTGAAATTGATACTGGAGTATCTCCCTTCATTTGTCAATTGCGGGTCTCAAGACAAATTCAGTAAGAGTCCATTTCCTATTCGTCTCTCCAGGCCAGTCCAGGAATGTAGGGTAGTCAATCCCTTCCAGCAGCTCTGAGGACTGACAAACTGAAAAACTCTTTGCTGACAGGTCCTATAGCTTCCCCTGGTGTCAGAGAGAGTCAGTCTTTCAGTCCTCAGCAGCGGAGGAAGATGTATAGCTGACAGGCTCCTCAGAGAGGCTAATAGGAATGGCAGTGTGCTTTACAACAGGGTTTAAATCAAATGAATTTCTTTTTTTTTTTTTTAAGAGGTTTAAACCTTTAAGAAGCGCTGACTATTTGGCTCTAGCAGAGCAGATCAGCTCAGCACTCTTCCATTTCTTTCTTGTAAAAAAAAAAAAAAAAAAAATAGTGAAACCCCTCGGGCACTTAATCAGTGCGATTTAGGACACAGCCTGCCGCTTGGAGAGTCCACGTTTGAGGAACCTTGGGAAAGGTCTGGGAGCCCCAGAACCCTCTTCCCGGTCTCTGATTGCTGCGGTTCTGATTACCCGCTGGCTGCGGTGCAGCGGATCCTGGCAGCTTAACCTCTCGGTGGGGTTTCAGGTAGGAGATGGTTGGTAACTAGTGACTTTCAGTTTGGGTTGGTATTAAGGGAGTCAGGATTGGACTCGTTTTGGTAGGCACGTTGCTCCGTTGCGTCTTTTACATAGCGTTTAAAGTGATCGCGGCGGTTCTCTTGCTTTTTAGGCTTTTTGGTTTTTGTGGCCTCTGGGGGGGTTTGTTCTGCATTGTAGTTAAGCAATTTCATGGAGGCCCCTAAGGGATCTGGAGAAGAAGGGTTAGTTTGCCCTCAGGCCGTTGCAGATCGAGCGGGAACGGCGGCCATTTTAACTCAGCCGTGCTCTGTTCCCGTGCTGCAGGTGAAGCCAGCAAAGCGTAAGTCAAAGAAACGCACGGCTCCTTCTGCTGAAGGAGCGCTACAGCAATCTTTTTCAGTGGGGCAAGGGTCGTTGGAGTCTTCTTTTTCCCCCGGAGTTTATATTAGCACTCCATAAGGCTTTTTTAGTGAAGAAGTCTCAGACAGCGGGCTCCCCCTCTACTGACAGTAGGGCAGAGATGAGGAAGAGTGAGCTCTCAGAAACTGACCCTAAGGAGGGGGTCTCCTCTTTGTTTTCAGGTGTGGAAGCTCCCTTGGTAGAATCTAGTTCTCTATGTGAGGGGTCTCAGTTACCGGAGGAAGGAGAGGTGGTTTCAGAGGCAGGACTGGAAGTGTGGCCAGAGGAGTTAGAGGAGGGGGAGTTAGGGCCTGGCGAGGACCCTAATGTGTTCCGCGTTTTTAGAAAAGAGGAACTAGGTGCATTAATTACGCATTCTCTGGCGGCGTTGAATATGGTGGTCCCTAAGGTTCAGCAGGAGCCGTTAGAGGATCCCTTGTTGCAAGGTTTTATGTCCGAGCAGCGCTGTTTCCCCATTCACAGAGTTATTAAGCAGATGATTGATTCTGAATGGGAGTGTCCGGAGGCCTCTTTAAGGGGGGGTCGCGCGCTTGCTCGGTTGTACCCCGTTCCCCAGGAAGAGAAGGAATTGTTGCGGATGCCTAAGGTGGATGCCTTAGTGGCAGTGGTTACCAAGAAGACCACCATCCCAGTGGAGGGGGGTACGGCTCTTAAAGATTTTCAGGATCGTCGGTTGGAAGTGCTCCTAAAGCAAGCCTTCGATTCTAGTGCCTTGGCGCTTCAGGCTTCGGTTTGTGGAGCATATGTGTCTAGAGCTTCCATACGCTGGCTTCAAGGAGAGGACAGCGCAGAGAAGGAGACTGAGTCGGCAGCGGAAGGAGCGAAGCTGGAGTCTGCTGCGGCTTACCTGGTGGATGCCTTTTATGATTTGGTGAGAATTTCAGCGAAGTCGATGGCTTCGGTAATAGCGGCTAGACGTTTTCTGTGGTTGCGGAGCTGGGCAGCAGATGCGTCATCTAAGGCTCGTCTCAGTAAGCTACCCTACAAGGGCAGGCTGCTTTTTGGGGAAGCCTTGGAAAAGATTGTGAAGGATTTGGGGGATTCTAAAGGGGGTCGTCTTCCCGAAGATCGTCCACGAGCGTCTAAAATGACTGTGGGGCAGAGAGGACAAGGGCACGAGTTTCGCAGGTTCCGCGGTTCCTGGTTTTACGCCCTATCAGCGAGGCCGTTTTGTGCCTAGAGGCCAGTCCTTTCGAGGAGCCAGAGGATTTAGTAGGAGTTACTTTAACGCTCAGCAGACCGCATCCAAAAAGCCGCAATGAAGGGACACTGGTCCAGGTGGAGATCCCTGTGGGAGATCTTTTGCAGGGGTTCCTCTCTGCCTGGGCCAACATCACTACGGACCAGTGGGTTCTCGAAACTATCAGAGAAGGTTATGCTCTGGAGTTTGCTCACCCACTGGTAGAAACTTTTGTAGCTTCTCCGTGCGTTTCCCTGTCGAAGAGAGCGGCAGTCAGCAACACCTTGTTGCGTTTGTTACGCCTTCAAGCAGTAGTGCCAGTGCCCGCAGACCAGTGCGGATTAGGTCGATACTCGATTTATTTCATGGTTCCCAAGAAAGAAGGTTCTTTTCGGCTGATTCTGGATCTCAAGCACGTCAACCGTTGTTTGAGGGTGCCTCATTTCAGGACGGAAACTTTAAGGTCCATAATCCAGTCGGTAAAGCAGGGAGAGGTCCTCTCTTCCATAGATTTAACGGAGGCGTATTTGCATATTCCCATCAGATCAGAGCACCAGAAATTCCTTTGGTTTGCGGTGCCCATGGGTCATTTTCAGTTCCAGGCGCTGCCGTTCGGGCTAGCTACGGCACCTCGGACCTTCACCAAGGTGATGGTGGTGGTGGCGGTGGCGCTTCGGAAGGAAGGGATTCAGGTTCATCCTTATCTTGACGATTGGTTGATTCGAGCTCCGTCAGTGGCGGAGTCCCGTGCGGCGACGGCTCGGGTAGTGGAGTTCCTCGAGCAACTTGGTTGGGTCATCAATCGGTCAAAGAGTCATCTGGAGCCAGTGAGGCAGCTAACTTATCTGGGCGCTTTCTTCAATACAGAGGTAAGCTCAGTTTTCCTGCCTGTGGAAAGAGTGCAAAAGCTGATGTCACAGGTTGCGGCTTTCCTGCGCGTTCCAGCTCCGACGGCTTGGAGATATTTGCAGGTGTTAGGTTCGATGGCGGCGATGTTGGACCTAGTGCCGTGGGCCAGGGTGCATATGCGTCCGCTTCAGCAGGCGCTACTGACCAGATGGTCGCTGCAGGATCATCCTCTCTCCCAGCGGTTGCCGTGTCCGGGGGAGGTGCGGTTCAGTCTGCAGTGGTGGTTGGTTCCGGCTCATCTTCAGGCGGGAGTGCCCTTAACGGTTCCAGACTGGGTTTTGCTTACAACAGATGCAAGTCAGGTTGGGGGCGCACTGTATGGAGCAGATAGCGCAAGGCGCCTGGACGGCGGAAGAGAGCCTTTGGTCGATCAATCGGTTAGAGCTCAGAGCGGTGCAGTTAGCGCTGGTAGAGTTTGTCGATTGGCTCCGGGGCCGAGTGGTGCGTGTGTTTTCAGACAACTTAGTGACGGTGGCATACATCAACAAGCAAAGAGGCACGGGCAGTGCGTGGCTTCTAGACGAGAGTCAACAGCTGTTTCAATGGGCGGAAGCGCATCTCTTGTCGATTTTGGCAGCGCATGTGGCAGGAAAAGACAACATTCAGGCAGACTATCTCAGTCGGCATGCATTGGATCCCGGAGAGTGGGAGCTGAAATGCGCAGTGTTTCACGAGATCACGGAGCAGTGGGGTCTGCTGGTACTGGATCTCATGGCTACTCAAGCGAATGCCAAAGCGGCTCGGTTTTACAGCAGGCGCAGAGAGCATATGTCGGAAGGGCTCGACGGGCTAGTGCAGCCTTGGCCGTTGGGTCAGCTCCTATATGTGTTCCCTCCGTGGCCGCTGATAGGACGGATCGTTCAGCGGATAGCAAGGTACGATGGTACGGTGATCCTCATAGCTCTAGATTGGCCCAGGTGTCCTTGGTATGCTGATCTGGTAAGGCTGCTGGTGGCTCCTCCGTGGCGGTTGCCGTCTCAAGTGAATCTGCTATACCAAGGACCCGTCTTAATGCCGCAGGTGGATCGGTTCTTGCTTACAGCTTGGCTCTTGAGAGGGAAAGGTTGCGACGCAGGGGATACTCGCAGTCGGTGATAGCCACCTTGTTAAGGTCTCAAAAGATGTCTACTTCATTGGCGTACATTCGGGTATGGCGTATTTTTGAAGTGTGGTGTGCGGAGAGACAGCTTAGGCCTTCAGGCATAAAGTTGCCGGAGAATTTGCAGTTCCTGCAGGGAGGTTTAGAGAAGGGTCTGGCCCTGAATACTCTTAAGGTACAGCTGGCGGCGCTAGCCTGTTATAGAGGAAAGGTACAAGGTCATTCAATTTCCTCCCATCTGGATGTGCGGAGATTTCTGAGAGCAGCCAGAATCATTCAGCCTCTGCTTCGTCGAAGGGTACCGCCTTGGAATCTGAATTTGGTGTTGGAGGCCTTGACAGAACCGCCGTTTGAGTCCAAGTCGGCGAGTAATATCCGGGAGCTCTCCTGGAAGATGGCTTTCTTGGTAGCCTTGTGTTCTGCTCGCAGGGTGTCAGATCTGCAGGCGCTGTCGTGCAGGGAGCCGTACCTTCAGTTTTCGGCAGAGAAGGTAGTGTTGCGGCCGGTGCCGTGCTTTAATGAATAGCTTTCACATGAATCAGGCCATTTTCCTGCCTATGTTTCGGCCTCACGAGGGGGACAAACGGGATCGGTCGCTGAAGAGGTTGGATTTAGGGCGCGTGTTGCAGAAGTATCTCAGGGAAACAGAGCCGTTTTGGAGATCGGACAGACTGTTCGTGCTTTTTGGGGGTCCAGCTAAGGGCAAGGCAGCGACCAAGGCTTCGATCGCTCGGTGGGTGAAGCATGCCATCCGAGCAGCTTATGAGGCTAAAGGCGTAGCGGCTCCGGTGGGAATCAGGGCTCATTCAACTAGGGGTCAGGCTACCTTGTGGGCGGAGTCTGCCTTAGTTCTGCCAGTGGACATCTGTAGAGCGGCAACATGGTCTTCTTTGCATACGTTTGCTAGGCATTACCGGTTGGATGTCCAAGCACAGGGAGATGCCAGTGTGGGGGCCTCGGCTATTGTGGCGGGGCTCTCAGGGCCCTCCCGGGGGTGAGTACTGCTTTGGTACTGCCTTACATTCCTGGACTGGCCCGGAGAGACGAATAGGAAGGAGAAATTAGACCTTACCTGCTAATTGTCTTTCCTTGAATTCTCTCCGGGCCAGTCCAGGACAACTCCCTCTTTTAGCTGCGAGAGTTAAAGCTGTTACGATCCTCGGCCAGAAGATTATTCGTTTTGAGGTTACTAAGCTGGTGACCAGAGCTGGGGACATTTCATGACATATTCTGAGAACTTTTTAGTTGTCGTTGGCAGAGGTTTTTTCTCTCTGACATGACGGAATAATTATTCAGAGGTAGTTAAAAAAAAAAAAAAAAAAGAAATGGACGAGCTAGGAGGTTTGTTTTTGGGGTTCGGTTTTAGTTTAGCGAATTAGTTCCACTGCTTTGTTACCATAAGACTGACACTCTCTGACACCAGGGGGAGCTATAGGACCTGTCAGCAAAGAGTTTTTCAGTTTGTCAGTCCTCAGAGCTGCTGGAAGGGATTGACTACCCTACATTCCTGGACTGGCCCGGAGAGAACTCAAGGAAAGACAATTAGCAGGTAAGGTCTAATTTCTCCCTTAGTGCTATTGCAGCTTCTTACAAGCTTCTAAGTGGACAACCTATTTCCTCTCATCCTCTCATAGCGAGATTTATGAGAGGCCTTCTTTTAACAAAGCCTCCCGTTAAGCCAACACCGGTGGCATGGGACTTAAATCTGGTGCTCGGGCAGCTCATGAAACCACCCTTTGAACCATTAGCAACTACATCTTTGAAATTCCTTTCCTGGAAAGTCATCTTCCGCATTGCAATCACATCAGCACTTCGCATCAGTGAATTGCAAGCGTTAGTGGCTGATCCTCCTTATACAAGGTTCCACCATGATAAGGTAGTTCTTAGGACTCATCCACACTTTTATGCCAAAGGTGGTTTCGCCTTTCCATTTAAACCAAGCGGTTTACCTTCCCTTATTCTTTCCGAGGCCTCATGCCTCCAGTGCAGAAAGGAACCTTCATACCTTGGACTGTAAAAGGGCTTTGGCCTTTTACTTGCAAAGGACACAGCAACATAGAAAATCTTCTCAACTTTTTGTTGCTTTTGATCCTAGTCATTTGGGACTTCCAGTTTCCAAAAGAACACTGTCTAACTGGATCGCACAGTGCATATCCTTTGCCTATGAGAGTAAGAACCTTCCTCTTGAAGGCCATGTTACCGCTCACAGTGTGAGAGCCATGACAGCCTCAATTGCTCATCTCCACTCTGTGTCTATCGACGACATCTGTCGAGCAGCTACTTGGGCTTCGGTAAATACCTTCACAGACCACTACTGCTTAGACAAGGACTCCCGCCGGGATGTCTTGTCTGGACAAGCTGTTCTTCAATACCTTTTTCAGACTTAATCAACTACTACCCACCATCTCTGGTAGGATGCCAGAGATCCATGGGGGGAAGTGGGGCCCTTTCACAAGGGCTGACAACTTCCTGGGGCCATCTCCCTGGCATCTGTAGCTAGGGAGTCCCCCATATGTGAAGACTACATTCCTGCTTGTTCCTGGAGATAGCATAGTTACCTGTAACAGATGATCACCGGGAATAGCAAGAATTTAGTTTTCACAACCCACCCACCTCCCCTAGGAGTTGTGTGTGTCTCTCTTTCTCTCTCTTTTGTCTCGGCTATAAACGCTAACTGGAGTGGGAGAGTTGGAAAGGCGGGAAGGCAGCACGCAGGCGCTGTGGGATGCTCCCAAAACCTTTCCTATTGGACGCTGGGGAGCGTTCCCGCGCAGGCTCCATTGGTACCGACGATACCCATATGTGAAGACTAAATTCCTGCTGTTCCCGGAGATCACCTGTTACAGGTGAGTAACTACGCTTTCCTTATCGTCCCTCCATTCCAGTCCCGCACCTCTGAGTAGTGTACCTCTTCCAGCAGCTTGGAGACTGAGCCATGTCATCTTTTTGATGATGCTAGTGTACCTATGGAGCTGGCACTGCCTACCAGCCCCAGTATGCTCAGTCTCCAAGCAGCTGGAGGAGGTAGTGAGCCAGGGTGCTGGACTCGCTGAAGGGACAGCTAAGGAGATAGGTTTAGTTAGTTTGCTTTTAATTTCCCCTGTTAAGGTGCAGGTTTCTTTGTTTTTAAAGGAAGAAGAAAAAAAAAAAAACCCTGAAGGAACAGAGAACCCGGGGGACAAACAGGGCTGAGGGGAGGATATTCCTTCTTCCCCCTCTCCCCCCAGAATTTCGAGGGGGGGGGGAGTTCTGTGGAGGCCTTCCTTGGTCAGAGACTTCTGGCGGCTCTTGAACCCATTATTGGGTGAGGAGCCACCACAGGGGCTGCAGTTGATTGACAGGAGTGAAAGCTGGTAGCTCTGAGTTGCCCCCGTCAGTGCCGAAGCTGGGAAGGAAGGCTGAGTGCGAGGGGTAGAAAAGCCACCCGGCAAAGAGGCTCCAAGGTAAGAGGGGCGGGGAGACAGCAGGAACACCTAGCAACCGCCAGAACACGAGGAGACAGAGCGGCCTGCAGTAGTGCGGCAAACTCCCCTGCTGCATTTAGTCGTGATTTCTTCTTATTCAGGCCCGCATGTGTTTAACCCCCTGCTGTGTTTTGGGTGCCCAGGAGATGCAGCCACCGAAGAATAAAGCAGGACAGAGCAGCCTCTTCCTAGGGGGCCATTTGCAGTATCTTTTTAATTTCAGTTTTAGATTTTGTTTTTATTTTATTTTAGTTCAAGTACTCTAGTGCTCTGTGCCTGAGCCCGTTGAGGTGCACTATGTTGGGGTTCCTTTTACCTACCCGGGTACAGATTGAGTGTGTTCCTGGGGAGTGCCCCCAGTCCTTCCCACCATGCTGCCCAGACCGCAGTGCCTGGTATAGGATGGTATCAAGTGGGGTGAACCCCACTTAATCCTTAAGAATTGCTTGTGTTATACAGTTCAAAACTCATTGAGTGCACAATGACTTGATGTAGACCTGTGGGAAAAGTCTAATCAGATATGTCATTGTTGCTGGGGAGATTTCAGAGTGCTGTTGTGCTGTTGGAAAGCTTCTGCTTGAAGGTGTAGAACTCCTGGGTAACAAATTTCAATGGGGCATGGGGAGGTGTGGTTTAGGCATGTTTGCGATGAATACTGTGTATACTGTGGACTGCCTGAAGGACAAACCAGTCAGTACTAGAGGAGATCAAACCTAAGCTTTCCTTAGAAGCTCAGATGACAAGACTTCGACTTTCATACTTTGGACATATCCATGCGAAGAGAGAGATCATTGGAGAAAGACACAATACTTGACAAGGTAGAAGGTCACCATGAAAGAGGAAGGTCGGCAATGAGATGGATCAATACAGTAACAGTAGCAATGGATACCACTCTATCAACAATGAACCGCTTGACTGAAGATCGAACAAAGTTTAGGTCAACTATCCAGAGGGTCGCCAGGAATCGACACCGACTCGACAGCACTTAACAACAACAACAAAATAAATGTGGACTTCCTTATTCTGCTATCCTTATCCTTTCCAGGTGAGTGTTATGCTCCATAGACGTCAGGTGGAGGCAGACCAGAGCAACTTTCAGTGTTGTCATCACTTGTATATATGCTGGTCCAGTACTGAGAGAAGCCAGTATTGTCTTCCCCCAGTAGGTGGTAAGGTGTGTGGATTGGTGCACCAATGCAGATAGGCCTATCTCCTCCCATTGGTCCAGTGTTTGCTTTGAGCTTGAGTATGTCCATTGTCTCCTTTAGCTGACAGTTACTCTGTGATCTGTGCTGTTACCCATGGATTCAGGCACTGGTGGGCCTAAGATTGGACTGGAGGGGGCTCCCACAGGGCCTTCGAAGAGGGATTGGTAAGTCTGAGCCCTCCTACTGTCCTATTTTTCCCTATTTTTTTTTCTTTTTTTTTTTTTTATTGAATTTTGATGAAAATTACACCAAATAAGCAAAGGAAAATCACGATACAATGCATAATAGAAATATAACTTCAGGAAAAATAAAGCTGATAAAGTCCACATTATGGAATACGGTCAAAGATTACCAAGGAAAAAAAAAACACTAAAGAATAGAAAACAAGGCCTTTTGGCGCCCCTTCGGCGACACAGCGGCGCTCGTTTGCCTTTCCGTTTCTGATTGGTTTTCCTTTGATATTTGCCTCAGTTAAGTATGGGTAAACGGACGGCGAAGGGTGCCTCTAAGGCATCTGAAATTGTTGCTGGGGATAAGCCGAGCAGTCCTTTGGATAGGCAATTTTTTGCCTGTTCCTGTTGCGCAGTCCTCTCCAGATGGGGTCTCCCTAAATTCCAGTGGGAGATCCCCTCCCCCATTACCTGTGCCTTTGCATCTGTCTGGGATATCCGTGGAGTCTCCGGAAACAGCAAGTATAAAAGTTCCTATTGTATTTCCTAAGCCTGTTCAATCTGTTTCTCTTAGTAGCATTACTGAAGTTTCGTCTGGGCCCCCCAGTGGTGAGATTACCCTGAAAGATATTTGGTCTGCTTTGCTTGCTATCGACAAGAAAATGTCTTCAACTTTAAATGCTCTTTGTTTATTCTCTCAGGAGGCTGTTTCTTTTCAACAGCTAGATGAGAGAGTTTGTTCTGTCGATAAAGCTGTTACTAAAATAAATTCTCAGGTTCCATCGCTTGTTGTGGCTCATACTGCCAGGGTCAAGGATTCCTTGGTATTATATTCTCGGTTAGAGGCCTTAGAGAATTTGTCACGTTCTTGTAATCTCAGATTTCTGAATTTTCCGCAAACCCCTTTAATGTCACCTAGAATATTACTTGAGAAATATTTTAAGGAAATATTAGAGATATCGGACCCTATTGTGGTTTCACAAACTTATTACCTTTTTTCTAGTGTTAAAAGGTTAGTCCCACTGAGGGTGCCCTTGACGAAATTGTTCCTAATATTGCAAACTTAACTGCGTTTCTGGAAGACTCTACGGACAATATCCCCTCTCGCTCTACTTTACTGGTCACATTTGCCTCTCTCGAAGCTAAGCAGCGTATTTTGCATGCTTTTTTTAAAGTAAAGTCTGCCCTATTTTGTGGTCAGACCATTAATATATTTCCTGACGTTTCTCGCGAGACTCAGCTTCGGCGGAGGCAATTCTTGGCTCTGAAACCTAAGGTTTTGGCAATTGGAGCTACCTTTTTTTTTACGTTTTCCATGCAAGTGTGTTGTCAATTTTGAGGAAGCCACATATGTTTTCATGGATGTAACTCAGAGAAATTTGTTCTTGATCACTCAGGTACAGTTGTTGGGGATAATTCTGGTTCTTAGATATTCAACAAATTTTTCCCTATTTTTAAAATTATTGTCCTTTCTTTTTTGGCTGTCTTTGTTCGCTGCTTAAAGCGGCTTAAACAGAGGTCTTTTCAGGCAGCTGGGCCTTCCCAGGTCTGTGTGGGTGACACGGGAGGCCCTTCTCAGATTTCTCCAGCTGGCCTGACAGGTGCAAGGATTCCCTTACAGGTTGGGGGTTCCTTTTTCACCACTTTTGAGTTATTTTCCCCTTGTGTTTTTTTTACTGTAATCGAGCTCTGCCACAATGCTAGGTGCATGGATGTGTGTTGCTTGCAACTCCTGTTAAGTGAGATCTGGGCTGGCTCTTCCTGCTTCAAGTGTGAGGGTGAAGCCTTGGGGAATATTGTTAAGCCATGTTGGGATCTGCCATTCATTTTTCTGTCTCTGCCCTGTCTTCCATGATTTTTCCTGCTGGTGAGAATGGTTGCCATCATGGCTGGCTGCATGATACCCGCTGAATGAAGCAAAGTGAGGCAGCTGCGAGCTAAATCTGGTAGGCCCTTGATCCTCCAGAATACCCATTCTCAGCTGGCTTTGAGCAGCAGCCCCTGAAACAGCTCCCAGGTTGTTTTACATTCTCAGCTCCCTCTCCCACCCAGCAGAGTTCCATGTCCTGACCTCACCAACGGAGGACTCGGGGGAACACCTGGCATCCTTCATTTTCATTAGTCTGTTTCTCAGAGACCTCAGCCTGTCCCCTACGGGGGAAGGCTAGGGAAAAGCGGAGGAGTCTGTCTACAATGGGTGAATCACTTGAGGAAGGAGAACGTCCCCTGGTAGAGGGAGAGGATCCATTGGTGATCCATCTTTTTTACAGGGAGGGACCTTTCCACTCTTATTCAGGATGTCATAATGGGTCTGCGCATTATGGAGCCCCCTCTGGTGGAGGTTTTACAAGTGAATACTATCCTAGAGAGATTGCAGCATCCCTCCTAGCGTCGTTCCCCTCCCAGAGCCCTTGCAAAAACTTGTATTCTCTCACTAGGAGATATTTGCTCTATCTTCTACCACAGGGGGAGATAGAATAGCTTTTTGGGTTTCCTGGGGTAGATGGCGTGCTCATGGAAGTGACGATGTAGGACCTTTTTTGGTGGAAGGTGGTGCTGTATTGAAGCGATTATAAGAGGGTGAAAGCCCTCCTCGAGAATGCTTTGACTGCTTTGTTCTTGAGTACTCAGGCAGCTCTTTACAGGCTTGGTAGCCCAAGTACTCTGTCTGGATCCAGCATTTGCCAGACAAGCCTGATGGTAGCAAAATTCAGTCCAGTCCCGACGTGTGGGTTGTCACCCCCATCCAGCAGCTTGGAGACTGATAGTAACAAATTCTGATCACATTACCCTACTTAGTGCACTGCCACCGCCAGCAGGTTCAGTATGGTCAGTCTCCAAGGATAATTCCCACCAGGGACCTCACTGGTAGTGATAGGTTTTCATTTTGTTTAAACTTATTTTACCTTTCTTTATTTTGGGGCTTTAGAACTGGATTCATCATAGGTGTGCAGTGTGGGGGCTGGCCCTTTTAATGCAGTCTCCGAGCCAATTAATTAAAAAAGAAATCTGGGCAGCGACCCACGCAAGTGACCCAGATCATCAACAAACGACTTTTCAGACTGGGGGGGGGGGGGGGGAATTCCGGTGTCAGGAATTGAGCCAGGGAAGGCAAGGGACCAGAGTGCTTGTGTCGCGGCTCCCGATCCCCGAGGGGTGAGGAGCCGTGTGATACGCATCGGGCTAGCCTGCCTCTAAGAATCTGCCTCTATTGCTCTCGCTGCTGACACAGCTTCTAGGGCTGAGCAGGCGAGAGAGGAGGGTTTGCGCCGGTAAGTTTGAGCAAGAGATCTAGAGCTACAGGTTTACAGGGTGCAAAGGTGAGCCATTCACAGGTGCGGAGAAAAGACTCAAGTGCCGGCGTGTATGAGGGGGCTGCTGTTCAGTTGCGTGGAAAAAAAGCTGCACCATTTTGTAGAGCCGGTGCATGGGCTTTAGCTGCGGGCTCGGCGGGGAGTCAATTATCGCTGTGGTGTGTGATTCTTTTTTTTTTTTTTTGGCTTCACGCTGGGATTGCTTTCTGTGCATTTTGGTGGGGAAAAAAATATGAAAGATAGCAGAGGCAGTCCTGTGCTCACAGAGGCAGTATAAGGCACAGAGAGGCCAGATACTATTCTTGTCTGGTGTGGAAGAGCACCCAGTCTTAGGGGAAGGCTGCGGCTTTCTTGGAGGAGCAGACAACTGTGTTCGAGAGGCGAGAGGCTCCGGTGGGGGGGGGGGGGGGGCGCCTGGGAGATAAGTAGTAGCCATGGCCCTCAAGGCAAGTTGCGTAGCATGTGGGGTTCATAAGAGTTCACTCTCCACAACGGGTTGTGTTGGTGAAGCTCTTTCAGCGGAAGCTGACTGGCTAGATGAGTGGTCCTATAAAGGGGGCCAGGTCAGAGCTCTTGAGGGTTCCAATGGTGCCTTTGGACCCATGGCAGGTTGGCACTCCCCCACGCTGGGGACAACGAGGCATGGTATTGAGGATAGAGCTTTCACCCTGACTATCTTGGAAGTGCAGGTGAGAGGCAGAGCCATCTCCGTCACTCTCCCTTCTGGGGCCTGGCAGCACGGGACCTGCCAGAGAAGGGTTCTCCTTATGCATAATGTGTTTTGCATAAAACAGAGAGAAAAGCCGTCCTTGGGTGGCCCAGACAAAAAAAATCGGCAGAGCCGCGCAGAAATGAAGGAGGCCAACCCTAACCACAAGAGACTGGAGGGGGGGACCTTTGGGTGGAAACAGGGACCCTCAGGTCAGAGGAGGGAGATGACTCTGCGGACCCTGCGAAACTGATGGGTAAACTCTCCCAAGGAAGAAGCCATCAGGAAAGAAGTCTCCCTTCCACAGAAAAGGCCAGCCTTATCGAGGCTATCCCCCATACCTGGCCACCGGGGAAAGGGTACAGGCCAGAGCTCATTCAAACCCATGGGCCCCCAAACCCCAGGCACTAGCCCCTGCCCAACCTGAGTTGGGGTTTTGATGCCTCCAGCATAGCCTCTTTTCCACTGGATGATCAGCTGCCAATAGGAGGGCGCCTAGTTCATTTTGCCCACAGGTTTACCTCCATCACCACCAACTCATGGGCACTCCAGGTGGTCAGGGAGGGTTACCTCCTCCACCTGAACCAGCTGCCTCCACCCTTCTTTCCTGGGGAGCCCTCTCAGTCTCCCCTATACCAGGCCCTGCTACTGCAAGTGCTTGCAGGCCTTCTCAGGGACAGGACTCTAGAGCCTGTTCCACACCACTTGAAAGGAAAGGGGTTCTACTCCAGGTACTTTCTGGTCCCAAAAAAAACCAGGAGGACTAAGGCCCATCCTGGACCTGAGAAACCTCAACAAATTCTTGGTGTGGAAGAAATTCAAGATGCTCTCCCTTGGAACATTGCTGTCCTATCTCCAGCAGGGAGATTGGCTATGCTCCTTGGACCTAAAGGATGCGTACACTCACATTCTTAATCCACCCTGTCACAGATGGTACCTAAGATTCATGGTCAGGGGCAGCCACTACAGAATAATTCCTTTCAGCCTACTCCACACCAAGGGTTTTTACCAAGTGCCTAGCAGTGGTGGCCGCCTATCTTCGTTTTCAAGGAGCCTTCATCTTTCCTTACCTCGGTGACTGCCTGGTAAAAGGCGACATGGCCTCGGAGACTCTGCAGGCCACAGGCCGCACCATCAAGATCTTACAACATCTGGGATTCATGATAAATCACCTAAAATCCCACCTTACTCGGACACAAGCCCTGGAGTTCATAGGGGCTCACTTGGATGCCCTCCAGATCAGGGCTTTCCTTCCCCTGGTCAGGGCGGATCACCTCAAATCTCTAGCAGCCGAGGTGCAGCGCCACCACACCATGTCGGCTCGGTTAATGCTTTGTCTCCAGAACCACATGGCCTCCATGGTCCATGTGGTTCCCGACGCCTGCCTCCACATGTGGGCAGCGCAATGGTGTCTCTGCTCACAATGGGCCTAGGCCAAGAGCTGGCTCCGGGACAGTCTGTGTCCCGTCAGCTGACTGAGTCACTCAGTTGGTGGCAGGATACACAGCACCTGCAAAGGGGCAAAGCCCTTCCAATTCCCGAACCATCAGATGGTCCTCACAATGGATGCTTCCCTGCTGGACTGCAGGTGCCCATTGCAAAGAGCTGTGGACCCAGGGGGCCTGGTCCCTCAAGGAAAGCTAGCATCAGATCAATCTGCTGGAACTCAGGGCTGTCTTCCTCATGCTGAAGGCTTTCCAGCACTGCCTGCAGCATCATTCGGTGCTCATCCAGACGGACAATCAGGTCATGATGATCTATCTGAACAAGCAGTAGCCCTCTGCTCATACGCAGCCAGCCAGGGGATGCTCCTCAGGGCTGTCTGCCTCCCAGGCCAGGACAATGCCTTAGTGGAAAAGCTGAGCAGGGTCGTCTAGCCACAAGAGTGGCACCTGGAACCCAGGGTAGTGCAGAGGCTGTTCCGGTTATGGGGTACCCCTAACCTGGACCTCTTTGCCAGCCCGACCAACGCTCAGCTACCCCATTTCTGCAGTCCCCAATCACACCCCTCCTGGGTAGCAGCAGATGCCTTACTCATCTTGTGGTCAGTGGGTCTGTTGTATGTTTTACCTCCCACACCACTGGTCCAGCGAGACAAGGCTTCTGTGATCCTGATGGCCCCAGCAGCCTTGGTTTCCTCTGCTGCTTCATCTCTTGACGGCGTCCCCAGTCCCTCTCAGGAGCTCCCCAGGACTATTGACCCAGAAGGAGGGCTTTATCCTCCACCCCAACCCTGGGATTCTTGTCTCTCACAGCATGGCTGCTGAACAGGTCGCTTTAGCACTTCTCAACCTTCCCAGAGAGGTGGAAAAGATCCTGCTGGCCTCTCATAAAGATTCCACGAGACAGGCCTATGCCTTTAAGTGGCCGAGGTTCTCTGTATGGTGCATGGAGCAACATGTGGATCCATTCTCCTCTTCGATGCACTCTGTATTGCAATGCCACCTCACCTGAGCTCACTATCTGCGAACCATCACCCTATGACTTTAACATACATGTTGATGACCCCTCCAATCCCCATGTTCTAAAACTCCTCTTACCTCCTCGTATAACCTTCAACCTTCTTCTTTTCTTATTCTCTCCTGTCATTACCATGGCGTTCTTTTCTATCGTTATTTATCTGCAGCCCATTCATTGTACACCGCTTTGATGCCTTATGGTTTAAGCGGTTTATCAAGAACCCGAATAAATAAAATAAATAAATAAATAAAAACTCTCTTCCACTGCTCCTACTCACCAACATGGTCATTGCCTTGACCTAATTTTCTTCTCTAACTGCTCACCCTCCAACTTCTCTAACTCTGTCCTTCATCTGACCACCACCTTTTAAGTCTTATTATTCATCATCCTCCACCTCAGCCTCATCCTGTTTCCTCTAATCTATTTAGAAACCTCCTTGCTATTGATCCCTTAGCTCTCTCCTCCACTATTTCCTCACCCCTTTCATCCACTCTTTCTTTTACTTCTATTGATGAGTCTGTGACCTCCTATAATGCTGTACTCTCTTCTGCTTTGGATTCCCTTGCTCCCCTCATCTCACGTCCTGTTAGGTGTTCCCCTCCACAGCCTTGGCTCTCTCCTTTTGCTCGCTATTTGTGCTCCTGTGCCCGCTCTGCTGAGCGTGCCTGGCTCAAATCTCACTCTCATGCTGACTTTCTCCACTTTAAATTCATGCTCTTCTTTCAATCAGCCATTGCACTTGCCAAACAAATCTACTTCACCAATCTGACTAACTCTCTTGTCTCTAATCCTTGTTGTCTCTTTTATACACTCAATTCTCTCCTCAGTGTGCCCCCCCCCCCCCCCACCTCTGGCTCCTACCTCCCTTCCTGCCCAAACCTTGGCACAGTACTTCCTTGACAAAATCCATAAAATTACCCTCCAGTTCACTACCATCCCTTCCTCCCCCCCTTTCTTCCAACTCTCCCCCCTTCTGCTTCCCTTTCTTCCTTCCCTCTGGTCTCTGATGAGGGGAAACACTCCTCCTTTCTTCCTCTTAAGCTGACTACCTGCCCTTCTGATCCTATGCCCACCCACTTCCTTAGCTCCATTTCTTCCACTGTCGTCCCCTCCATCACTCATATTCTCAACCTGTCGCTCTCCACCGCTACCTTCCCTTCTGACTTCAAGCATGCTATTGTCACATCCCTCCTCAAGAAACCCTCACTCGATCCCACCTGTTCTAATTACCGTCCCATCTCTCTCCTTCCCTTTATTTCTAAATTACTTGAGCGTGCTGTCTACCACCGCTGTCTCGACTTGATTTGACCTTAAAGACTGTGTTTCTGGTAGCTGTTTGCTCCACCAGACTAATCTCAGAGTTGCAGGTGTTATCATGCCGGGAACAGTTTCTCTCGATAATAAAGGAGAAGGTGGTTTTGCGGCCAGTACCTTCCTTTTTGCTTAAGATAATCTCCGCTTTTCACCTGAATCAACCGGTTACCTTGCCAGTCTTTGCAGAACACGGAGAGGTGGCTAGTTGTTCCTGTTTGCATCTCCTGGATGTGTGTTGGGTGCTGAAGAGGTATTTGAAGAGGACACAAGCAATCCGGAAGTCAGACTGTCTGTCCTATTTGGAAGGCCATGGAAAGGGGAAGTGGCCTCTAAAGCTTCGATTTCTATGTGGATTAAGGAAAGCATTTTGACTACATACTTGCTGCGGCACAAGATATTGCCGATCAGCGTGAGGGGGCATTTTACCCGAGTGCAGTCTGTTTCCTTGGCGGAATCCAGTTTAGTGCCACGATGGACATCTGCAAAGTAGCCACCTGGTTGACACAACATACCTTTGTGCGGCACTGCTGGCTGGATTTACAGGCTGGGGGGGGATGCGAGTTTTGGGGTAGCAGTATTAAAGGCCTGTTTTGCGGGTCCCTACCAAGTTTAGTACTGCTATGGTACATCCCACACGTTGGGACTGGACAAGGTACGTCAACGTTACCTGCTAACTGGCTTTCCTTGAGTACCTCAAGTCCAGTCTCAAACCCTCCCTGATTACTTCATGGATTTGACCACACAAGGGCGAGTAGGTAAAAGGTCCTTTAATGAAAAACCCCTACACGGTCATGTTTTGATGTTGTCTTCGTTAGAGGGTACTGCGTGGAGAACAGCAATAGAAATAAAACAAATAAATTAATACATAAAAATGAATAAATAAATACATATATTTAAAATAAAAAATAAAAAGTTAAACTCAGTCTTTACATTATTAAATAAATGAATACATTATAGCAAATAATGAAAATAGTGACTAGTATCCATAAATAAAACAATAAAAATCTGAATTCCAATAAGGTGTTGAGAGACATCTGAACTTCAAAACCTATATCAACAAGGAGCAGCATACCTAATAAGGAGGGAGGGGCCCCAAGTATACTCACTTTCTGGTAGAAGGGACCAAAACTTGTGAATCTACACAGAATAATTCAAAGTATACACTATCTGCTATAATATTCAACACATTAATAAAAGCAAATAAATTGCAGAACAGAAGAGCACATGTATAAAAACAAAACAGGCAATTCATGCATGTAGTGGTAGAGCCATAAGGGGCCATAAGTAAAATGCTTGGTCTATCATGTCGCAGTGATCACTATATACTTTTAAGCAAGAAACCACTGGATAGCAGAAATCGTAACGACCTCCAGACCCAAAAGTTAAGAGACCATGGGAACTACACCATCTGTCACAAATGACGTGTTAAGTAGTTTGCGAGAAATATGGGTATAGCAGTGCAAACAGCAACACTAGAGATAATGACTAAGGAGCTTTAAACAAAAGACAGGAAAGACAGATCTTAAAACAAAAAGGGTGATTCATAAACCAAAAAGCAGTTGACAAATTCTGTTAAATGGCAGAAAGATACTGTAAATTAACCATTGTGTGCAAAGGGTAAAACCATTGGTAGAAACTACATGGATCACTTAAAACGCAAATCCAGTTCCATGCAACACATACCAACACGCGGCATGATTGTGAACTTGTAATGATATAATTAAGATATGAATAAAGGAAGGGAAACGGGGCAGGGATGAGGCGGGGAGGGGGGGGGATAAAAACATTCTACTATCAACCAACAAAAATGAATAATGTTACTGCGACCCATATAACACATCACCAGTAAAAAACATAAAAGCAGGAAACCGAAAAGAATGAACCAGTAAACCAACAGTGACACAGTATGCAAACCCATGAGCACTATTAACCAAAAGAATCATCCATGATTGTGAATCCAAAAAATATATATATATATCTCCAAATGTTAGAAGACGAAAGGAATCCAGTCATAGTTCATACATATCAGGAGTACTTTTGTAGCCAAACCTGTCAAATAGGCTAAGCAAAACATAAATGTAAATGCACAGAGTCCTTTGAATGGAAAAGCACGCCAACTCTAAAAGCGAATCTAAAGCAGTCCTGAATGATGTGAATAGAAGCAAGAAACAATGACAACAAATGCAAGGGCAAAATGCATGCCGGTCAAATAAATAATTGATAGTGCAGGGAAAGCCGCTGGCATGGACGCAAATAACCTGAGACAGAGTATACTCAGCATCTTCAGGTATAATGCTGGTGCAAACGGTGAGACCAAAGAAAGACATGAGATAGTATTTAAACCAAGAAACTACATAAAGATTAATGTATTCTGTGAACCCGCGGCACCCTGTTATGAATTGCAACTCTGTATGTGCAAAAAGGCTGAAGCCATTATTTAAAATCCACTGTAATACAGTTCTGACTTCAAACATGTGCAACCATACAGATTATTTTAATGTTTACACATTCAAAATTAAACAACCAGCAAAGAAAACATGAGCACTGTTTGCTTAAAATACCTTTCCAATCAGTTCTTTACAGCCAAAACCAGTAAACTTGGCTTCGCAAGCAATGCACAAAATATTATGAATGTGGAAGAGACTGCTGAAAGGACCAATCAAAAGAGATGTGATGTGAACCATGATTAAAAAAACATTGACAAACCAACACAAAGATGAAATCTATAATGGTCAAATAATAAGGTGTACATCTTTTAAGAACCAGAAGAATTGAAAAGCAAAACTTATAGTAAAATAAATAGAATCCACCATAATGCAACACCTTATAAAACCATGAGGGTGCAGGGAAGACAATCAAACCTGAACACCTAAGCTAAACACATACACAGCATGGGTGGGGGGGAGGGGAAGAGAGAGAATGAGAGGGAAAGGAGGAGAAAGAGAGAGAAGGAAAGAAAGACAATGAAAGAGAGAAAGTGAGGAAAAAAGGCATGAAGCCTTTCTGAATGACTGCTGCCTCCGTTGCCTCGGGCCGGACCACAACCTGGCAGCCTGTGGTCTCTGCAAATGGATGTCCAGCAAGGCCCTGAACAGCCGCCAGCAGCAGCACGATAAGTTCTTCCCTGAATCCCAGATGCCTCCAAAGGCCAAGGCCTCGTCTGAGGCCCCGACATCTCGGGAGGAGCTTTCCGAACCCGAGCATCTTTGTGGGTCCTCGGAGAGGGGGTCCACCTCGAGGGAACACAGGAAGAAGAAATCCTCGAAGACGATATCCTTGGATGGTTCCGGCCAGCTGGGAACCTCTCGGGCCCGTTCCTGCAGTCTGAGGTGCCTTAGGCATCGGAAAAGGAGAGACCTGAAAAGGTCCCCCAGAAGGATCTGGTCGCCGACTGGCCTCTGTCTATAGACACTATCCTCGTCGAGGATTCCCCTTTCGGGGAGCCGGCGTCGGGCCCAAGTTTCTCGGGGCCTGTGCCAAAGGCTGCGGAACCTTCTGCCTCGAGTCCAGAATTGTGGCCCTGGAGCACAGTTTGTCTGCATTCATTGGCCAGCAGCGGGCACTGTTTGGCACGACGGGTTCATCTGCCCCAACCACCGGGCATTCGACATCCCCGGAGGCCGAGCTGATCCTCGAAGGCTTGCAACCTAGAGTCCATCCTCAGCCGAGGTCACGCTCGGCGTCCTACCGGGCATCAACCGCAGGGCTTCGGTGGCCTGAAGGCGGGCTGCTCCGTGGTCTATGAGTCATTCTCGGAGCACTCCAAATGGGAGACAGAGGTTGAGGAGTCACCTGATACCTGTCGCCACCGCAGCATCCCTTCTGATTCCCCAGTCTTCAGAATCCTAGAGGCGGTCCCTGCCGGAGGACATGGGCTTCTTGGACTTTGTCAAGGACATGAACAAGGCCTTGGTGTTCCTGACTGAGTCGGAGGAGGATCTTCGGGCAGATGAGCTGGAGATCCTCCAGTTTGAGGCCCCTCCTCGGGAATCGCGCACGGTGCCCATTCCTCCCATTATGGGACGGCTCATGCTCCGCATGTGGGAGACATCGGCATCAGTATCAGTGATGAGCAAACGGCTCAACTTGATGTATCGGGTCCGCTGGAGCCCGGGCTCCCAGAAGTCACAGCTGCCACACAATTCCATGGTGGTGGAGGCACGGGGTCCCGTGTCCTTTGCCAGGAAGCACTTGGTCTCTGTTTGTAGGCGATCCAATAGAGTATCCTCCTGAGGGCAGTGTATCTGCCAGGCCAGGACAACCTGCTGGCCAACAGACTCAGCAGGGTTCTCCGGCAGCTGGATCCAAGGATAGCCAGTCAACTTTTTCGGCTCTGGGGGAGAACCCATGATGGACTTGTTCGCCAGTCTGGACAGCTTTCAGTTGCCCCACTTCTGTTCCCGGCATGCCCACCCTTCCAGGGTGGCAGCGGATGTGTTTCTAATCTTGTGGTCGGAAGGCCTCATGTACGCCTTCCCTCCGACGATGCTGATCGCCTTGTTCAGGACCCTCCGCGACAGGGCCTTGCTTATCCTGATAACTCCCAGGTGGCCCAGGCAGCCGTGGTTCCTGCTGCTGCTGCAGTTGACAGTGGAGGCCCCCATCCCCTGGGGCACTGCCCCGGGACTCCTATCTCAGGAGGAGGGCGCTCTCATTGACAGCATGGCTGCTGAGAGATTGACTCACCTCCCTCAACCTTCCGGTTGAGGTTGAAGACATTCTGCTGCCCTCTCGCAAGGCCTCTACTAGGAAGGCGTACGCCCTCAAATGGCACAGGTTCTCTGTTTGGTGCGCCGATCATGGGGCTGGTCCCTTCTCCTGCCCGGTGGCTTTGGTCTTGCATTTTTCTAAATCTTGGGGGAAAAGGAATTCTTTAGATTAAAGCTGATTAATCTGTGAACCCAGTATATTTGTTAAATCAATCAGGGCCTAGTAGCAGCAAGGCGCTTTCAGTTTAAATTTAAAAAGGTCAATAGTGGAGTACCGCAGGGATCTGTGCTGGGTCCGCTGCTTTTTGACATATTCATAAATGACCTGGAAAAGGGAATAACAAGCGAGGGTATCAAATTTGCAGATGAGACAAAACTATTTAAAGTTGTTAAAACCCAAGAGGATTGTGGAAAATTGCAAGAGGATCTTGATAAATTGGAAGACTGGGCATCCAAGTGGCAGATGAAATTTAATGTGGAGAGAAGTGCAAAGTTATGCACCTAGGAAAGAACAACCCAAACTGTGGTTACACGATGCAAGGTTCCACATTGGGAACCACCACCAAAGAAAAAGATTTAAGCGTCATGTTCAAACCCTCTGCCCAGTGTGCAGCAGCGGCCAAGAGAGCAAATAGAATGCTAGGTATCATAAGGAAAGGAATAGAAAATAAAACAAAGGATATTATAATGCCTCTGTATCGTTCCATGGTGTGACCACACCTTGAATATTGTGTGCAATTCTGGTCGCCATATCTTAAAAAGGATATAGCGATGTTAGAAAAGGTACAGAGAAGAACCACCAAAATGGTAAAGGGGGTGGAAGGATACTGCTATGAAGAGAGGTTAAAAAGGTTAGGGCTGTTCAACCTGGAAAAGAGACAGCTGAGGGGAGATGTGATCGAGGTCTATAAATTAATGAATGGAGTGGAACAGGTAAACGTAGATTGATTTGTTTACTTCATCAGAATATAAAAAGTCTAGGGGACATGCAATGAAGCTACAGGGTAACCTATTTAAGACTAATAAGAGAACATATTTTTTCACTCAACGTGTAATCAAACTCCGAAATTTGTTACTGGAGGATGTAGTAAACGCTGTTAGTGTAGCTTGTTTTAAAAAAAAAAAGGTTTGAACAAGTTCCTGGAGGGAAAGGTCCATAAACCATTATTAAAAGGGGACTCAGGATATCACTGCTTGAACCAGTACAAACATTGAAGAACCTGTGTCTTTTGGGGAGACTGCTAGGTACTTATGACCTGGATTGGCCACTGTTGGAAACAAGATACTGGGCTTGATGGACCTTGGTCTGCCCAGTATGGCATATCTTATGTTCTTATATCTTCTCCACCTCTCCCAATCCGGGTTCCAGTCTAACTCCGTCCGAGTGCACCTTAGTGCCCTGGCGGCGCACCACCACCCAGTGAATGGTAAGCCCCCATCGGTCCAACCTTTTGTGACCCGCTTCATTCGGGGCTTGCTCCTGTCCAAACCCCAGGTTTGCCCTCCGGTGACCGAATGGGACCTCAACAAGGTGTTGAGGCAGCTCACCCGCCCGCTCTTTGAGCCTCTGCCCTACCTGTCACCTTCGCTACCTCTCTTGGAAGGTGGTCTTCCTGGTTGCAGTTACTTCCGCTCGCAGGGATAGCAAGCTCCAGGCCTTCGTGGCAGAGGCGCCCTGGACCAGGTTCTTCAAGAAAAGGGTAGTGCTTCGCGTGCTCCAAGTTCCTGCCGAAGGTAGTGTCGCCCTTCATCCTTAACCAGGAAGTGGTGCTTCCTACCTTCTCCCCAAGACCTCACTCCAGTCGGGTGAAGATGGTCCTTCACTCATTGGACTGTAAGAGGGCCTTATCCTTCTACATCCAATGTACTTAAGGCCACCGCAAAACTTCTCAGCTTTTCATCTCCTATGACCCAGTAGGCTGGGGGAGGCGGTGACCAAGCGTGCACTGTCCACTTGGGTGGTGGACTGTATCGCCTGTGCTTATAGGCAGGCGAAGCTTTCACTGGAAGGCCGCGTCATGGCGCACCGTGTCCGGGCCATGGCGGCTTCGGTGGCAAACTTGCAATCTGTCCCGGTGGTGGACATCTGCCGGGCCTCCACCTGGTCTTCAGCCCATACTTTTGCAGCTCACTACTGCCTGGAAAGAGAGTCCCGACAGGACAGTGCCTTCAGCCAGGCTGTGCTCCAGAACCTTTTCGGGGTCTAGGCAACTCCTACTCTCCGACCCTACTGTGTTCAGGCTACCAGAGGGCTGGATTCAGTGGACACAGTGATCCTACTGTAGTCTGTGTGCACATACTAAAATTGCTGCTGCTTGAGACTCCTCTCGCGGGAGCTCTGTTTTTGCTATTGGTTTTCTGTAGCCTGTAGCTGGGGAGTCCCATATGTGAGGACTGACTTCCTGTTTGTTCCCAGAGAAAGTGTAGCTGCTCACCTGTAACAGGTGTTCTCCAGGGACAACAGGAATCAGTCCTCACAACCCTCCCTCCCCCCCCCCCATTGGAGTTGCTCCTTTACCATCTTTTATTTTTGCCGTCTTTTAGCTATGTCATCTGACTGAGCAAGATGGCATCCTTGGGCGGGAAGGGGACAGCTCATGTGTGGTGTCATCTCTGAGGCTTTCTTTGAAAGCTGGGGGGATGCTTCTGCAAGGGCTCTGTCGGTGTCGACATCACCCATATGTGAGGACTGATTCCTGCTGTCCCCGGAGAACACCTGTTACAGATGAGTTAACTACACTTTATTCTCCATTCTTTTCTTTATGATTCCTAGCAATCTGTTTTCTTTCTTGGCTGCTGCTGCACACTGGGCGGAAAGTTTCAACATGACGCCTAAATCTTTTTTGTGGGTAGTGGTTTCTAATGTGGAACCTTGCATTGTGTAACCATAGTTTGGGTTCTTTCCTAGGTGCATAGCTTTTGCACTTGTCCACATTAAATTTCAACTGCCATTTGAACGTCCAGTCTTCCAATTTATCAAGGTGGTCTTGCAATTTTCACAATCCTCGTTATTCCTATTTCCAGGTCATTTACGAATATGTTAAAAAGCAGCGGACCCAGCACAGATCCCTGGGGTTACTTCACTGTTCACCTTTCTCCTATGGGAAAGTTAGCCATTTAGCCCTTCCCTCTGCTTTCTATCTTTTAACCAGTTCCCAATCCACAATAGTACACTGCCTCCTATCCCGTGACTTTTTAATTTTGCCAAGACTCTCTCATGAAGGGACTTTGTCAAAGGCATTCTGAAAATCCAGATACACTATTCAGGGGTCTCAAACTCCAGTCCTGGAGGGCCGCAAACCAGTCAGGTTTTCAGAGTATCCCTAATGAATATGCATGAGATATATTTGCATGCACTGCCCCCATTGTATGCAATTATATCTCATGCATATTCATTAGGGATACCCTGAAAACCTGACTGGTTTGTGGCCCTCCAGGACTGGAGTTTGAGACCCCTGCACTATATCAACAGACTTACCTTTGTCTACCTGTTTATTCATACTTTCAAAAAAACATAACCGGTTAGTAAGACAAGACCTTTCTTGGCTAAAGCCATGGTGGCTGTCTCTCATTAAGCCATGACTATCTATACGTTCAGTAGTTTTGTTCTTTATAATTGTTTCTACTATTTTTCCCGGTACTAACATCAGGCTCACCGATCTGTAGTTTCCAGGATCACCCCTGGAATCTGTTTAAAAGATTGGCGTTACATTGGCCACCATCTAATCTTCAGGTATTACAGATGATTTTAATGATAATTTACAGGTTACTGATAGTAGGTCTGCAATCTCATATTTCAGTTCTTTCAACACCCTCTGATGTATACTATCCGGTCCAGGTGATTTGCTACTCTTCAGTTTATCAAATAGCTGTAATACATCTTCCCAGTTTGTTGATATTTCTTTAAATTCTTCTGTGGCATCACCTTTAAATGCCATTTCAGTCATGGGTAGCATCCCTACATCTTCCTCAGTAAAGACCGAAGCAAAGCATTCATTCAGTCTTTCCGCTATGGCCTTGTTCCCTCTTAGTGCCCCTTTTACTCCTCTATCATCTAATGGTCCAACTGAGAGTCTCACAGGTTTTTTGCTATGAATGTACTTGAAAAAGGTTTTATTATGCGTTTTTGCTTCCACAGCCAGCTTTTTTTCAAATTCTCTCTTTGCTTGCCTTATCAATGCCTTGCATCTAACTTGCCAGTGCTTATGTTTCCAGTTTTCGTCATTTGGCTCCTTTTTCCATTTCCTGAAAGATGCTTTTTTGCCAACAACATCCTCTGACCTCAACTTTAAACCATGCTGACAGTTTTTTGGACTTCCTTCCACTTTTCTTAAAGTGTGGAATGCAGCTGGTCTGGGTTTCCAAGACAGTGTTTTTAAACACCCATGCTTGATGTAAGTCTTTAACCTTTGCAACTGCTCCTTTTAATTTTTTCTGAACTATTTTCCTCATTTTATCATTTTCTCCCTTTTGAGTTTACAATCTAGTTAAGACGGACAACACAACTGGGGACTAGGATATTTCTAGGGGAATGGTAAGGAAACACTAGCTGGTGAACAGTGTACTAAGGGGATCAGGATCCAAACGTTTTCTTATTGGTTGCTATATGCACTACCAGCTAATATCTTGCCAGGAGCCGGCTTGTTAAGGCATTGGCAAATTAGGAACATATCTAAGGTTCAGTATGTAAGGGGGAGGGTGCTTCAGATGTGCTCAGGATTTGAGATGTTAGGCTTCATAACTGCTTCTACTGATTTTTACGTTGTTTGCAAGCAAGAAGGATGGCTAACATACCTAGACATTTTTCTGAGTTTAAATCCTCTATCTGCAGTTGCCTAATTCTCTTACACGTGTGAGTGAGTCTGCCCTGCTTGCTTCCAGTGTAGCTAGCAACAGAAATTATGGATACTTAAGAACTTCAGAGCGTAAGATTTGCCATACTGAGTTACATAACTGGTCCATCAAGCCCGGTATTTGGTTTCCAACAGTGGCCAATACAGGTCACAAATACTTGACATGATCCCAAAAAGTTGACAGATTCCATGCTGCTTATTTCAGGGATAAGCAGTGGATTTCCCCTAGTCCACTTTAATCATGGCTTATGGACTTTTCTTCCAAGAACTTGTCAAAATCTTTTGTATATCCAGCTTTGCCAAGGAGTATGTTTACTAAAGATGTTTTAACACACGCTAAGTGCGCACAGTCCTTTACTCAATGCTCGTTAAGCTTTAGCAAACATGCCTCTAACAGCTTTTACTACTGTATCTCAATGAATTCCAGAGCTCCATTATGGGTTGAGTGTAAAAATATTATCTCTAGGAACAAGCAGGAATGTAGTCTGCACATATGGGTGACATCTGAAACAACTGAGCCCGTGCGAGAACACTCCCCAGCATCCTACAGGAAAGCTTTTGGGGGTACCCCACTGTGCCTGCATGACTGCCTTCCCCCTCTTCTGATGCCCCTCCTCAGTAGTTCTTTTTCTGCGGAGCCAGCAGGATTAGTATCTGATTTTTCCTGTCACCGCAAACATCTTTTTGCTCGGAATTGCGCTTCTGTCTTCCTGTCTCTTCACCAGCATCGCACCCAATTCTGGTTCCATTTTTTTTTTTTTTACTTCATTCTTATTTTTATTTTTCAGTTGTTTCATCGAGGTCCTAGTGCCCCACATAAGCCTCATCCCTATTCTCTCCATCATGGAAAAATACCCTACTGGGTTTAAAAAAATGCACCAAGTGTTTCTGCACTATTTCTGTCTATTTATTTAACAGGTTTTTATATACCGCTTTATCATTTCAATCAAAGCGGTTTACATTGTAACTTAAACTTAGTAATGTACATTAAACAGGGATATTTATAACTTGGATTTTTCTGAGGCAATGGAGGGTTAAGTGACTTCTCCAAGGCCCCAAGGAGTGCTAGTGGGAATTGAACCCTGATCTGTGTTCCTAAGCCAGTGCCCTTAACCATTAAGCTAATCCTCCACTCCACCAGTCATGCACACATGACTGGTGCCTAGAGTGCCTCGGTCCTGATCATGACTCACTCTTGTGCTCTCTGTAAGATGACTGAGAGGTTTAAGAAACCAGGCCAAAAAGTTGTTGGAACTTTTTCCATTGGACTCTGTTTCACTGGCATCGACATCCTCCCAATCATCATCTTCGAAGGTGTCGAAAACTTTGAAGCACAGCTCAGACTCCAAGAAAAAGAAAACTTTGAGATCCCCGCCAAAATCACTGCTGTTATCCAAGCCACCTCTCTGCCCTCCAGCGGCAGTGGGACTTCAATGTGGTACTTTCCCAGCTCACCAAACCACCATTTGAGGCCCTGGCTGCTTGCCACCAGCATTACCTGTCTTGGAAAGTGGCCTTTCTGGTGGCCCTTACGTCTGCTCAAAGAGTGATCGAACTCCAGGCCCTGGTGGCAGATCCACCATATACAAGGTTCTATAAGAACAGTATCGATTCCCACTAGCACTCCTTGTGGCCTTGGGCAAGTCACTTAACCCTCCATTGCCTCGGAAGAAAGACCTGGCAATCTACTTCTGGTGACACTGCCAAGAAAACCCAGGAGCTTCTGGGTCGCCAGGAGTCAGGACTGACTCGAAGGCACACATTGCATTGCATTTTGCATAAGAACAGTGTAGTTCTCCGCACATATCCCAAATTCCTCCCGAAGGTGGTATATATGTATGTATGTATTTATTTAACACTTTTTATATACAGTCTTTCTACTATTCAAGACGGTTTATATGGAACAGAAGGTAGCAGTGTTGGTACAGCTGTTTTACAGAGAACGGTAACTTAACAATGAACAGTCAAGTTAACAGATAATGTTTTACATATTTACAAGTCAGGGGTGGGGGGGGAGGAGGTTGGGGAGGGAGGGGGGAGGAGGAATATATGGGATTAAAGGGTACCGGGTATCTCCTTATCTCCAGGAACAAGCAGGAATGAGTCTTCACATATGGGAGCATCCCTCGCGCCTGCGCGCTGACTTCCCGCCCTTTCCACTTCTTCTCCTCAGTTTTCGTTTTTCTGCGGAGCCGGCAGGACGTCCTCCTGTCACCGCAGAAACTTTTTTCTTAAATACTTCATTTCTTGTTTTCTTGTTCCTGACCCTTTTTCCCCTGAACCATCAGGCTGCAATACTATGAGAAGACCTTCCCTCTTTTGAGTTTCCCTCGATACCGTTTTCACTCCTGCACTGAGGGCACCGGGTTTTTCTTCTCTACAGGATCAGGTAACCCACAAACAGTCTGTTAAGACTTGCCAATCCTTGAGTGGTAGGTCTCATGCCACGCATGATGACGGCTCCGGCCTTGCCCTCAAGACCTCATTGGCATTAAAACCCTGGCGGGAGTCTTCGGGCTCCAAAGCATTTCAGGGGTTTCAGGTTGTTCCTGGGGCTCACCCCTCACAGAACATACCTGAGCCGTGCTCGGGGGTGGTATCCGCTTCGAGCGGTAACGATACCCCGGCACCGGTGTCGAGTGTTCCACTCTTCACCAGGGATCGTCATCTGGCGTCCTCGGTACCTTCGGGACCGATCGATACGTTCCAGATTGACTTTCCTGTTTCTAAGCCATGTTCGGTGGTGGTACCCGCTTCGAGCGGTACCAATACCCCGGCATCGGCACCGGTGTCGAGTGTTCCAGGGATCGTCATCTGGCATCCTCGATTCCTTCGGGACCAATCGATACATTCCAGATTGATTTTCCTGTATCTAAGCCATGCTCAGGGGTGGTATCCGCTTCGAGCGGTACCGATACCCCAGCATCGGCACCGGTGTCGAGTGTTCCACTCTTCACCAGGGATCATCATTCGGCATCCTCGGTACCTTCGGGACCGATCGATACGACCCAGAGTGACTTCCCTGTATCAGCATCGCCGGTACCACCACCGACGTCGGTGCACTCTAGACATGCATTGATAGACTCGCTCCCTTCGATGCCGAGTCTGGAATCGATATCAAGTCTAGATGACTGGGTACCGACGCGCCTTGGAACCGACCCTTGTCATTTCTGGATGCGCAGTACCGAGGATACTCACCAAGACTCTCTGGTTTCCTCGGTACCGCTTGAGCAGCCTCCGATGACGGCCTCGATGCAATTACCGGTATCGGTATCGATGTCGATTCCTGCAGTTACATCGGTGCCATCGATCCTTTCCATGCCTAGTTTGGAATCGATACCTGGCATAGACGATGCAGTACTAACTGCCTCAAATCGTGACTGCCAGTATCATTATCCATCTGGTAAGGTTCTTTTTCTGCACCAGACCAGTACATCCTCTGGTGCTCAGGCTGCATCTTTGACCTTAGCCTTCCCAGGGATGGTTCCCATTGGAGATCCTTCTTTTCAGAAGTTTCTCCTTGACATGGCAATCTTTCTTGCTATTCCTATCCCTGACTGTAATCTTAACCAAGGTTCTCCTGCAGAAAAGGGAAATATAATGCTTCCTTTACATCATTCTTTGCAGGATCTTCTTCTGAGAATATGGGAATCACCTTTAAGGGTTCCCTCACCTTCTACAGCAACTAATGTTCTGTATCAGGTGCCCCCCTCTCCAGGGTTTCAAAAGAATCAACTTCCCCATCATTCCATTGTAGTGGAATCAGCAATGAGGAAGGTAAAAAGCAAGAAGAAGCATTCTTCTTATCCGCCAGGTCGTGCTTCTAGAGCACTTGATGCCTTTGGACGTCAAACCTTCCAAACATCTATGCTGGCATCAATAATTATTTCTTATATATTTTATGAGTCTAACACTCCAGGAGGTCACAAAGAAATTATCTCTTTTGACTCCTTTTTTGTCAGAGCCTAAGGCTGCTTACTATTCCTTGCTTCTTAGTCATAGCCAGAATATCTCTTGGTTTCTTTCTCGTGCTTCTCTAGACTCTTTTGAGTCTGTTAGCAGATCCTCTGCTATTGCCATTGGAGCACGTCGTAGAGCCTGGCTCCAAGCTTCTTACTTGAGCAGATGGGCACAACATACACTGGTTAATTCTCCTTGTACTGGAGAAAATCTCTTCAATAAGGAGGCTTTATGTCAGGTTGCTCATTGCTCCACTGACTTCCCTGGCTCTGGAGACCATTCTAAGCCTTCTTCCCCAGGAGGTAGGAAATGTCCTAACAAGCCTTCTTTCCCTAAGAAAAGAAGGTTTCACTCTTCTCCTGCCCATCATCCAGAGGCGCCCAAGCAAGGGACACCTCGTCCTAGTCTGAAATTTCCAAATTCTAGCCAGTCTCAACATACCCAGCAACCATAGGTTCTGAAGGTTACAATCTACACTTAACCTCTTCTTAACAGAAGTTTGTTCACTGTTTTTTCTTAAAGCTCTACACTGGAGTTTTCCTTTTTCAGTATGCTAAGCTGTCAGGATATTCTTGTCCATGGGTTACAGAATTCTCCTCTTCTTACTACCAAGAAGGGAAGTTACAACTATCTCATGATAGTTTCTGTCCCAACATGAATATTTTTTCCTTCAGCTGACTTGCCATATGGGTAAGTCACCCTTCCCCTCTCATCCAGAGTTTCCCCTGACTGAGTGGTACCATACTGAAAAGCTTCTCTAGCTTCATTCCAGTGTAGACGTTTTGTTTCCTTGAATACATTCTCAAGGTAACTCATCAGGCAGGGACAGGAATATCTCCTCCCCCTTTGTCTGTTTCTCTTTGTTTTGCACAGTAAGATTCTCTCTGCTGTCTTTTTCAGCTGCTGTGCATGCAGGAGTAGTTCCAGTGATTGAACGACTGGTACTTTCCCACAAGTTCCAGTCTATCTTCCACAATTTTTGTCTAGCCTCAGTAGTGATTCCAAGCTAGTCCTCATCTATCTTGGATAATCCTACTCACTTAGGCTTCTCACATTATCTTCTTTCTAGCCATCTCCTTTTCCTAGGATGTGGCAACACACCTGACTTCAGTCAGTTTTATCTCATAATTCTCCTGCACAATGCTCTCTGCAATCTTCAGAGAAGCTTTCTACTATGGGCCCTTGCTACAGAGCATTGATCTTTGTCTCTGAGGGCTATTCTATGTAGTAGAAAAAAGCTTATAAATCATTCCCATGACTGTGAGGGTTCTCCACACCCTCTTGTCTCCTGTTATAATTCAAAATATAAGCTTTTTCTGCGTGAATATCCAAGGCTATTAGTAACGCATGATACCCCTATGTCCCTCCAGTGGGTCCTCTTGGTATCTCCTCTATGCGTTTCTACCCATCTACCATGTCAGAGTTCTAAAGGACTCCCGACTTGCTCTTTACAGACTGATATTATCCTCTGTTTTTCACGCAACCATCCTGGTTATTTTACTGGATTGCATTCCTGCATCCTCTTAGCCCACGGAAATAGATTCTCTATATATCTGTCAAGTGGGTTTCACCCTCTTGTTATTGGATGAATCTTTCCCCTCACATTCCCCATGTGAATGTTCTTATGGGGCTTAGTGTATCTTCAGACTTATTGTCATGTATGTAAATATCTCTATATATGCCTCTACATACATATGTCTGTAAGCTGTGTGTGCATAATTATGCCCCCATATGTATATATATATCCACCTATATATATATGTTACATATTTCTGCATATCTAGATATATATATACCTATATATATATATGTATATATCTCCCTATATATATATATATCTGTTGGGAGACTTTTATAGATCGATATGTATTACATACTATCTCCTCACTGTCTATGCTATAGCAATTTGTACCTTTCTCAGAGGTTACAGACAGTGGGCTCCCTTTTTTCATACTGTTCCTTAGTATGTGGGGACTGTTATGCACACAACCACTACTGTGGTGATAACAGCTTCCGCTTTGCTCTAGGTCTCCCTATCCTTGAAGATTCAAGCTTCAAATATCTTTCCTATCTCTCATCAGCTAGGAAAGATAGCGTACACATTGTTCTCCTTGGGAATATGGGCTTTTTTCCATACACCTTCTTCTCTCCAAGACTGGGCTAGTTGTCCAAATCGGTCAGTCTTCTTCTTTTAGTCCTCAATGTTATGACTGTACCTAAAAGAGTTTTCAACTTTTTCTCATAAAGCTTTCCATTGAAGACCTGCCGTTCTAATCCTACCCCAGTTGACACCTGGATCACCTGCTAATTCTAGGTACTGCTCTTATGTCTTCACCTGGAGGGGGTGGTAAATAGTGAGGATTCTGCACCGGCAAAATTGCCCCGGCGGGAGGCTTCGGCTTCGGCTTCCAAAGCATTATCGGGGCTCCAGGATGTTCTCGAGGCCTCGACCTTGACAGAGCTACTGGTGCCATGCTCTGGGGTACCGGCAGTCTTCTCAGGTACCGACATCCAGGCATCGGCAGCATCGATAGACCAGAGAGTCCTGGCTATTGAGCACAGTCTGGCGGCTCTCCTTGCGGCATCGACGCCCTCAGAACCGCAACAGACAATTCGGCCAGCACCGGTATCGGTACCATCGACATTGGCATCAGTGTCTGCTTTGCCGGTACCCAGTCATCCAATGCCCTCCAGTACCGACTTTGGTCGGTACGGGTATCGGGCTTTTCAAGAGCATCCGGACAGACGGTACTTCGAGTCCTCAGAAGAATCTGAGGATTCTGACAGTTCTGTCGATGTAGGAATGCTTCTCCCAGAGGAGCCCTCCTCCCCTAAGCGCAGGGTGTCTCCTCCAGAGGATATTTCCTTCCAGGATTTTATCAGGGAGGTGGCTCGGGGTCTGTCCATTACTGTGGCCCCTGAAACAGAGCCAAGGAGTTGGAAATTCTACAGTATCCCAAAACTCCTAAGGAGGCAACTACCTTGCCCATTCATGAGATTTTATATGATCTCATGTTAAGGATGTGGGAGACACCTCTTACCACCTCTCCTCATTCTCGCAGACTGGATACTATGTATCGAGTCCCTCCTTGAAAAGGCAAATAATCACGTGTAACAGACCCAGTACAAGACATGATTATATAAAAAACAGAGTTTATTGAATTATTCTTACTGCCATCCCAACACAGGCCATGTTTCGCACACTTCGTCAGGGGTTGATCAGGCAGATAAAACTAAAAACATAAACATGTAAAAATGATTAATAATAAATACATAAATAACTTTAAAACACATAAAAGAACAGAAGATACCATAAAAATGAAAACTTCATACGTATATACAAACATGTGCAATCTCTAAAGACATAATATATATGAGTAAAAAAAGTGTGGGTGAAAATTAATAAATAATTATCAAACACATAATTACTCAACAAAATCTTAACAGAACATCAAAAAATTCATCCAATAGGATTCTTATACACATTAATATAAGAAAATAGAAGAGAAGAACTGCAGAATGTGACAAACACTGAAGGAGGGATAAATACCTCTGCGATGATAATGGAGGACTACTTAATAAATGACCATAATATAGTGGCAACCACGCTACAAATGAAGAATAAAAACAAATATAAAATTATACTTATGTAAACCACTTATATTTAAAAACGACATATACATATACTTCTATAAATAAATAAATAAAAGACCGGAAGAGAACAGAAGGGAAGGTGGCAGTAGCTTGTGGTGAAAAGTATCTCCGTTTGGATAAAACCATGTAATACAGACCTACTGGTTTTAAAAGTAACTGAAATAAAAAATGGACTGTGCCCATAGGGAAACTGCAAAAAGATAAGAAGGACACATCTAAATACAGTCAAGATAATAATCAAGAGCCTTTTTTCCGTATGGACTCTTTGGAAAGGGGGAGGACGGGACAATTCACGGTCCCGCCCACGACGAATGAGATCAGATCGGGATCTAGAACAAGATTGAGTATTTGGCCAATATCAGGAGCAATCATACAGAGGCCGCGGCCGGGGCCAAGGAAGAGGCAGAGGCAGGGGACAATGGAAGACGAATTGGTCAGAAGAAAGGAGACAATAGATAATCCATCTGGTACCTGTACGCAAAGCAATGTTATTAATATTTCTAAATACTTATTGATGCCCGATGAGTCCATTCTCAATAAGGGATTATCATTTGTCCCTAAAAATAAGGCAGACCCGTTTGAGATTCATATAGATTTATACAAGTTCTTTAGGAAATTACGGATACAACATTTTTTTTTCTAGCCAAGATAATAATTATAAAGATGGTTCTGTTAGTAGGAAATCCACGTGGGTTCCCCCGCAGCAAACAGATCCTATTATAGAAGCTTTTGAAAAAGTATTACTTACACAAGTTGAGACAATCATGAAAGATAATTCAGCCTCCTTTCACAACATTACTTCAGGAGAAAGGAAAGCTATTTTATCGTTGCAAAAGAACAATCAGATTATAATTAAACCAGCGGACAAGGGAGGAGCTGTTGTATTAGATAAAGATTATTACATACAAGAAATAAATAGACAGTTGAAAGATCATGTTTTTTATCAGAGATTAGATAAAGACCCCACCACTGATCTCAAAAGGAGTATTGACAGTCTTGTCATTACTGCCTTTGAGATAGGGTATATAACAGAGAGGGATTTTCTTATCATAGAATCATCCCTAAAATGCATAAATCTCTTGTTGCCCCTCCTGGACGTCCAATTGTTTCAGCTATTGGCTCAATTTTAGAACCTATTTCGAAGTTTTTGGATCTTTTTTTGCGGCCCTTTGTCAACGATATGTGGTCATATGTACGTGATTCAGCACATGTAATAGAGATTTTATCCTCTTTTAAAGATTATAGCGCTGATATCATATTAGTAACTCTTGATGTGGAATCTCTTTACACTAATGTGCCACAAAGAGAGGCGTTTGATATTATTGATCAATGCCTTCAGAAACGGACTGCACATCGTCAGATTTCTACTTCATTTTTATTATCCCTGGCACAGATTGCATTATTTGAAAACTTTTTTTGTTTTAGGAATCTGTTTTATAAACAGATCAAAGGGATAGCAATGGGGTCTGCTATGGCTCCAGACATAGCCAACCTTTATATGTTTAATTTTGAAAATAATTATTTGAAGATGCACCCTTTCAGTGATAATGTTGGTCTCTGGATTCGGTATATTGACGATATCCTTATACTTTGGCATGGTTCTGTAGAGAAACTTGACGAGTTTAACACATGGATTAATCAATTAGATGTAAATTTGAGATGTCAGATGACATATGATCCCTATCAAATAGCTTACCTTGATCTCTTAATTAGAAAAGAACAAGATGGTTTTTCAACAACGCTTTACCGAAAACCTACCGACAGGAACCAACTTCTTCACTTCAGTAGTTATCATAATCCATCATTAAAGAGAAATCTCCCTGTAAGTCAGTTCCTAAGAGTCAGACGAGTCTGTACCAAGCTACATGATTTTGAGAAAGAAGCCAACGATATGAAAAAGAGGTTTTTGACAAGGCAGTATCCCGTGTCATATGTTGAACAAGCATACAAGAGAGCAAAAGATTCTTCGCGCATTTCTCTATTACAGCCAAAAATAAAGGAAGATAATATAGGTGTAGTGTGTCCCTTGCTGTATTCACAATATTCTTCCAAGATTATTAAGATTCTTAAAAATGAATGGCATCTCGTTCAAACTTTGCCGTGTTTCCAAGACACAAAACTTATGATTGCACATAAGCGCAATATTAATTTGCGGAATCTTTTAGTACCCTCAGCTGTAACAGAAAAAGGATATTCCCCTAAATACAGAGGACAGTTCCAATGTGGAAAATGCTCAGTTTGCTTAAATGTGCTTCCAATTAGAGAATACTATATACATCCCACTACCAATCAGAAGTTTTATATTAATGATTATTCCAATTGTGACACCCAGAACGTAATCTACGTTATACAATGTCCTTGTGAAAAATTGTATGTCGGTAAGACTAGTCGCCATGTTCGGACTAGGATCACTGAACATAAAAGTTGTATTAAGAGAGGTTTGACTGAGAAGCCTCTAATAGCCCATTAGCAAGCTAACCAACATAGTATCAAGGATTTAAAATTTTTTGTGATCAAGAAGGTCAAAACTAATTGGAGAGGCGGTGACCTAAATAAGACCATGTTGAGGTTGGAACAGAGGTTTATATATCTATTGAAGTCCCTAGATCCAAATGGTCTTAATCTGGACAGTGATCTTTCGGTCTTTTTATAACCAGTTGTTTTCTAAGATAGAGATGGTGCGTATGGTTTCTCGCCTCCTTTTAGTATCAGTTTTTATGGTTGAGGTATTATTTTCTTATTTGTGTCAGGGTCATATTTATTTATTGGTTTAATGAGTAGTTTATGGTTGGTTTCAGTAGTTCTCTCTCTTTGGCTTTTAGTATTTCTGTCAGGGTAAACATTTGTTTATTTATGTCCTAATGAGTTGTTTATAGTTGTTTTTAGTAGGTCCTCTTTTCCTGATTTTCAGTAATTTACCCTTGGTCTTGGCAACATCGGAGGCATAGTTTTAGTTTATACATCTAGTCGCTACTTATATGAAAGGATCCCCATTTCATTAATATTGTTTAGCCCCCTTTGTTTTGTCATCTTCATTCTCGTGCTTAATTAATTTTTATGTTATTTAACATGGTTATTTAGTAGCTTTTAATTGGATTATAGTTTATTAGTTTATGTTTTTATAGGCATTTATTTATGGTTTCAACAGTTCCCTCTTGATTTTAATGAGAGGTATAGGTTAGTATAAAGATCTGTGATAATCTTTTCAGTCATAATACCCTTTCAGTCTTGGATAAGTAAGGGTTACACACTTTGCATTTGCGGTTTTTCAAGTTCCTCCTTCGTTCCTGCTGCCCACTTGCTCCGCCCCCATTTCAGCCTTCCTGGATATAATTGATGTGCGCCTGCGCTGGCGTCTTCAGAAGATTGTTCTTTGGCAGTGTAAGAAGAGCCCTCATACGGTTATTGTCAGGCTTGATTTAAAGATAATATTTGGATTTGTTCTATTTGTTTTATTCGACATCATTTACATTTTTTTCAGTGTAATTCTTTGTTTCCAATAGTTATATAGCGCACTAGTATCGGTGGTCTGCAGAAGTCGTTAGCAGCAGTTTAAGAGAAGGCATCTTTTGGTTCGTTTATTTTATTTTATTCATCAAGTTTTCTTTACTTTAAGTTTCAATATATGCATGGGTAAATTATATTCGTTTACTTTTGTATTTACATTACTAGTATCTCCCTTAGTGGATTCTTTTGTTTCTTTTAGCTTCAAAGCGCGCTAGTGCCGGTGGTCTGCACAAGGTGCTATCAACAGCATAGAACAAACAGCTCTTGGTTGGTTCAAATTTTATTCATGACATTTTATTCTTTTATAGCGTGGGTATGGTTACATTTCTTTCATTTTAGAATTGGTCTTTTAAAAAAGGTGAGCATAGTAACATAGTAAGTGACGGCAGATAAAGACCAGCATGGTCCATCTAGTCTGCCCAGCAAGATGGCAAGAGTAGGTGCACCTGTCGCTCTGTGCAGGCCACCCCTCCCCATGTTTTTGTTTTTGTTTAGGGGTGAACCCACCACTCCATGTAGGACACCCTTATTTGTTGAGACGCTAGATAGTTCAGAAGTTGGATAGTACCGTTTATTTTGCTTTTATCCTGTTGCTGTAAAGGGATCCACTGTGTTTGTCCCATGCCGTTTTGAATTCCATCACCGTGTTTGCCCCCACCACTTCCATCGGGAGGGCATTCCAAGCATCCACCACCCTTTCAGTGAAGAAATATTTCCTGACATTGCCTTTCAATTTACCACCTTGCAGCTTCATGTTATGCCCTCTAGTTTTACAGCTTCCCCCGTCTTTGGAAGAGCTTTGTATGTTCATCATTTCTCTTTAAGTATTTAAAGGTCTGAATCATATCTCCCCTGTCCCTCCTCTCCTCCAAAGTGTACATATTTAGGTCTTCAAGTCTCTTCTCATAAGGCTTCTGACGCAGGCTCCAAATCATTTTGGTCTCCTTTCTCTGAACAGTTTCCAGTCTTTTTACATCTTTTGCAAGATATGGTCTCCAAAACTGAACACAGTATTCCAAGTGAAGCCTCACCAGTGACTTGTACAGTGGCATAAGTACCTCTTCCTTTCTGCTGGTAATCCCTTTGTATGCAGCCCAACATCCTCCTGGCTTTTGCCACCGCCTTGTCACACTGTTTTGCCACCTTGAGATCATCAGAGAATCACACCAAGGTCTTTCTCCTGAACCGTGCATACCAGCCTCTCACCCCCTATCGTGTACTTTCCCTTGGATTTCTGCTACCCAAGTGCATGACACTGCACTTTTTCACATTAAATCGTAGTTGCCAAGCATTAGACCAGTCTTCCAGCTTTTGTAGATCTTTCCTCATGTTAACCACTCCCTCGGGGGAGTCCACTTATTCATAATTAAAGCAGTCACCGTTCACGGTCTCCACAGTCTTCCCTTAGCGACAATGAGTCACGGTTCGACACATAATGAATGAAGATTAGAATATCTATGGGCACAGTCCATTTTTTATTTCAGTTACTTTTAAAACCAGTAGGTTTGTATTACATGGTTTTATCCCAACGGAGATACTTTTCACCACATGCTCCTGCCACCTTCCCTTCTGTTCTCTTCCGGTCTTTTATTTATTTATTTATTTATTTATTTATAGAAGTATATGTATATGTCATTTTTAAATATAAGTGGTTTACATAAGTATAATTTTATATTAGTTTTTATTCTTCATTTTTAGCGTGGTTGCCACTATATTATGGTCATTTATTAAGTAGTCCTCCATTATCGCAGAGGTATTTATCCCTCCTTCAGTGTTTGTCACATTCTGCAGTTCTTCTCTCCTATTTTCTTATATTAATGTGTATAAGAATCCTATTGGATGAATTTTTTGATGTTTTGTTAAGAATTTGTTGAGTAATCATGTGTTTAATAATTATTTAATAGTTTTCACCCACACTTTTTTTACTCTTATATATATTGTTTTTAGAGATTGCACATGTTTGTATATACGTATGAAGTTTTCATTTTTATGGTATCATCTGTTCTTTTATGTGTTTTAAAGTTATTTATGTATTTATTATTAATCATTTTTACATGTTTGTTTTTAGTTTTATCTGCCTGATCAACCCCTGACGAAGTGTGCGAAACACGGCCTGTGTCGGGTTGGCAGTAAGAATAATTCAATAAACTCTGTTTTTTATATAATCACGTCTTGTACTGGGTCTCGAGTCCCTCCTTGTCCTGGTTTCCAAAAGACTCAGCTTCCTCTCCACTCTATTGTAGTGGAATCAGCTATGAGAAGGATCAAGAGTGCAAAGAGGCATGCCTCTAATCCTCCAGGACGTGAGTGCAGAACCCTGGATGCTTTTGGACGTAGAGTCTTTCAAGCTTCCATGCTTTCTGCCAGGATCAGTTCCTATAGTCTTTAAATGGGAATGTTCCTGAAGGAGGTCACAGATGATTTAGAAGCTTTAAGTCCTATTCTTCCTGAGGATAGAAGACAGGATTTTCTCACTTTGGTCAAACATGCCCAAGATGTTTCTAAATTTGCCAACCGTGCAGCCTTTGACTGCTTTGAGTGCATAAGCAGAACCTCTGCTATTGCCATAGGTGCACGTAGACTTGCTTGGCTCCAGGCATCCGATCTGGAGCTCTGGGTACAAGACAAATTGGGAAATATCCCGTGTACTGGTGAGAACCTGTTTGGTAAAGATTGGCAGGAAAAGGCCAATGAGATGGATGCTGACAACTCCACCTTGGAGAGGTTATCCAAGTCCACAGCTGATCCTGCTAGAAAGAAATTGTTCAATAAACCATTCTTTTCTAAAAAGAAAAGATATTATCCTGCTTATGTTCAGCAGGGACGTTCTGCAGGTCAGCTTGCCAAGAAAGGTCAGCAACCACCCAAACAGAAGAAAGCAAAGACTGCTAAGCCTCAACCGTTCCAGCAGTCTCAGCCTCCACAAGGCCTTTGACTTGCAGCTAGAGAACTTAGCCTTTCTGGCTCTCGGGGAACCAGAGCCTTCCACCAGTCCAGGAAGGTTATGTCACTTTGACCCCAGATGGGGGCAGATAACAGCAGAACATTGGACACTCTCCATCATAAAGGAGGGGTACAGGCTTCATTTTTCAAGCATGCCCCCTCCCACAATAATAAGGAAGTTCAATTCTCCGACACCTCTAATCAACCTGTTAGATCAGGAGGTCACTATCCTTCTTGCCCAAGGGGCAATAGAAGAAGTACCCACTCCTCAACAGGTTACGGGGTTTTACTCCCCCTATTTCCTTATCCCAAAGAAAACAGGGGGATACAGACCTATTTTGGACCTCAGAGAATTGAACAAATTCCTTGTCAAAGAGAAATTCAAGATTTCTCTCAGAACTCTGCTGCCATACCTTCAGATTCAGGATTGGCTTTGTTCTCTAGATCTCAAGGATGCATACACCCATGTTCTCATCCATCCAACCCACAGAAAGTTCCTTTTTCAGGGAAAGCACTACCAATACAGGGTGCTTGCTTTTGGCCTGGCCTCAGCACCAAGGGTGTTCACGAAATGCATGGCTGTAGTAGCAGCATTTCTCTGCACTCTAGGGATATTCGTCTTCCCCTACTTAGACAACTGGCTCATTCGAGCCCCAACAGAGTCCAGAGGCCAGGACTTCTCTAGCCTACACAATGCGTATCCTTCAGTATTTGGGTCTGGTCATAAACATCTCAAAATCCAGTCTAACTCCCACTCAGTCTTTGGAGTTCATAGGAGCTTTGCTGGACACCAGAAAGGCAAGGGCCTACCTCCCCCAGGCCCGTTGTCTTCGCATGGTGCAGTTAGCTTCTCAAGCAGTGCTAAAGTCTCATTTCACTGCTCGAGAAATGTTACAACTACTAGGCCACATGGCATCCACCGTGCATGTGGTGCCCTATGCTCGCCTCCATATGAGGGCAGCCCAGTGGACTTTCTCCACTCAATGGACCCAGGCATCAGGATGCCTGTCAGACAAAATAGCAAACACAAGTCGCCTTATTTTGTCCCTCCAGTGGTGGAAGTCCGCTCAAAACCTGTTGCTGGGGTCCCCTTTTCAACAACCCTTACCCCAAACAACTCTCACAACAGATGCTTCTCCGATGGGTTGGGGAGCTCATCTACAAGACCTCTCCACCCAAGGCACCTGGTCTCCACAGGAGACTCATCTACATATCAATCTTTTAGAACTCAGAGCAATCTTCCTTGCTCTTCGAGTGTTCCATACCCTGCTCAGCTACAAGACAGTCCTCATTCAAACGGACAATCAAGTAGCCATGTTCTATGTGAACAAGCAGGGGGGAACAGGCTCTCTGTCGCTTTGCAATGAAGCTTTGCGACTATGGGCCCTCGCCAGAGAGCATCAGATCCATCTCCTGGCAGTGTATCTTCCAGGCATACAAAACTCTTGGGCAGACAGACTCAGTCGTGTTCTCCTTCCACAAGAGTGGTCTCTGCATGCAGACCAGGTGACCAAGATTTTTCAAATTTGGGAAACCCCGGACATAGACCTCTTTGCAAGTCCGTGGAATGCCAAACTTCCCCGGTTCTGTTCCAGAATTTCGGCTCAGAGGGCTCAGGCCAGGGATGCTTTCCTCCTTTACTGGGGTCAAGACTTCCTGTATGCTTTTCCACCCATTCCCCTAATTCCCAAAACCCTATTCAAGCTTCAGAGAGACAGAGGCCATATGATTCTCATAGCTCCAAATTGGCCACGGCAAGTATGGTACCCTCTACTTCTACATCTCTCTCATGCTCCCTCCCTGGATTTAGGGTCTGCTCCAGATCTCCTATCTCAGGAGGACGGAATGTTATGGCATCCCAATCCCCAGTCTCTGCATCTCAGGGCTTGGTTGCTGAAGGCCTAGATCTTCATGATCTTAATCTCCCTCAGCAATTAAAAGATATTCTTTTTGCTTCCAGGAAACCTTCCACAAGATGCTCATATGCTTTCAAGTGTAAAAGGTTTACCATATGGTGTTCGCAAAAGGGTCTTAACCCCCTTGCGATACCTCTGGAATCATTACTGGAATATCTCCTTCATTTATCCAATGCAGGACTTAAGACTAACTCAGTAAGGGTCCATTTGAGTGCTATTACAGCTTCCTTTAAGCCTCTAAATGGACAGCCTTTTTCCTCTCATCCTCTTATAGAAAGATTTATGAGAGGCCTTCTTCTAACTAAGCCTCCCATTAGGCCACCACCGGTGGCATGGGACTTAAACCTGGTTCTTGGGCAGCTCATGAAGCCACCCTTCGAACCTTTAGCTACTACCTCCTTAAAATTCCTTTCTTGGAAGCTTATCTTTCTTATTGCAATCACATCAGCACGTCGCATTAGTTAGTGAGTTGCAAGCGCTAGTAGCTAATCCACCTTATACAAGGTTCCATCATGACAAGGTAGTCCTTAGGACTCATCCACACTTTATGCCAAAGGTGGTCTCGCCTTTTCATCTGAACCAAGCGGTCAACCTACCTGTGTTTTTTCCAAGGCCTCATGCATCAAATGCAGAGAGGAAACTTCATACCTTGGACTGTAAAAGAGCTTTAGCCTTTTACTTACAAAGAACACAGCAACATAGAAGGTCCTCTCAACTTTTTGTTGCTTTTGATCCTTCTCATTTGGGACTTCCAGTCTCCAAGAGAACACTAACTGAATTTCTCAGTGTATTTCCTTCGCCTATCAGAGTAAGAACCTTTCTCTGGAGGGCCATGTCACAGCTCACAATGTGAGAGCCATGGCAGCCTCAATGGCTCATCTGCACTCTGTGTCTGTCGACGACATCTGTTGAGCTGCCACCTGGGCCTCGGTTCATACCTTCACAGCCCATTACTGCTTGGACAAGGACTCCCGCCAGGATGCCTTGTTTGGTCAGGCTGTTCTCCAACACCAGTTCCATACCTAATCAACTCCTACCCACCATCCCTGGTAGGATGCCAGAGATCCATGGGGGGAAGTGGAGCCCTTCTCAGGGACACACAACTTCTGGGGTCTCTCCCTGGCATCTAAAGCTAGGGAGTCCCCATATGTGATGACTACATTCCTGTTTGTTCCTGGAGATAGCATAGTTACTCACCTGTAACAGGTGATCTCCGGGAACAGCAGGAATTTAGTCCTCACAACCCACCCACCTCCCCCAGGAGTTGTATCTCTCTATCTCTTTCCTTTTCCCTCTCTCTCTTTGTCTCAGCTTTAAAACTCAGCTGGAGAGAGGCAGTTGGGAAAGGCGGGAAGGCAGCACGCAGGCGCTGTGTGATGCTCCCAAAAGCTTTCTAATTGGACACTGGGGAGCGTTCCTGCACAGGCTCCGTCGGAACCGACGATACCCATATGTGAGGACTAAATTCCTGCTGTTCCCGGAGATCACCTGTTACAGGTGAGTAACTATGCTTTACCATCATGGTGTAGAAAGTAAACTCATCTCTGTACAGCCTTTTGTTTGCTTCATGTGGGGCTTGCTTCTCAAACCTCCTTATAAGCTGCCTGCAGTGTCTTGAGTTCTCAATGTGGTTCTCACACAGCTCATGAAAGCTCCCTTTGAACTGCTCCTTTCCTCTGAAATGCATGAACTGGAACGTCTCTTTTTCTGGTGCTGGTTACTTCAGCACGCAGCCCTAGTAATTTATCCACTTTACACTAAATTCTTTCACAACGGAGTGACGCTTTGCACTCATCTGAAGTTCCTTCCAAAAGTGGTTATGGATTTTCATCTTAGCCAGTCAATTGTCCTTCCAGCATTTTTTCCCAAATTTCATGCTCACAAAGTGGAAGCTGCGCTGCATATGTTGGACTTCAAAAGAACCTTAGCTTTCTACTTGGAGCAGATGAAAGACCACAGAAAATCCATCTAGATTATTTGTTTCTTTTGACCTCCCAACAAGTTAGTGTCTGCTGTCTCCAAACGTGCACACTCAATTTGATTTACAGACTGCATCATTTACTTTTGCCGAGACAGGCTTAATCTTTGATGGTCTTGTCATGGCTGATAATGTCTGAGCCATGGCTGCATCAATGGCCCACTATTGCTTGATCTCCATGGAAGAGATATGTAAAGCTGTAAGATGGACTTTCATCCACATATTCACTTATCACTACTATCTGAATGGTGATTCCCACTATAACAGTAGACTCAGCCAGTCAGTAATGCAGAATCTTTTTGGAAGTAGAATCCAGCTCTACCCATTTCTTTCTGTTCAGGCTGCTTAAAATAAAAAGCAGAAAAAGAGGTCTGTTGCCACCAAAAAATCTATTTGAAAGCTTTTGTTGGGCTCTATCTTGGTAACCCTTTTTTGTAGCTTGTAGCTAGGGAATCCCAAAAATGAGGACAACTTTCCTACTTGTCCATGGAGAAAGCATAGTTGCTCGCCTGTAGCAGGTGTTCTCCATGGACAGCAGGAAAAGTCCTCATAACCCTCCATCCCCTCCCCTAGTAGGACTGAAGATAAATTGTACTGTGGTGGCAAGCAGAAAGGCATGCTTGCGCATCTGTGGTGGAGCTTCCCAAAGCTTTTGTAAGGAACTGGGAAAGTTCCCAAGTGGGGGGCTCTGGGCGATGTCACCCATACTTTTGACTTTGCCGGGGCCCTTTTTCCCCCGATGGCTGCCACCGGGTTCAAAAAGTGTGATCGGTGCAAGAAATTTGTGTCTCATCGACACACATGACTGCTGCCTCCGTTGCCTCGGGTCTGACCATGACCCGCTGGCCTGTGGCCCGTGCGGCAAAATGTTGTCGAAGGCACTTCGGAGCCGTCAGCATCAACGTGAGAGAATTTTCTCAGAGTCCATGTCTGGCGGGGCCCGGACTTCGTCAGAGGCCTCAACATCTCGGGAGTCTGACCCTGAGTGCTGTCGGGGTTCCTCTGAGTGGGAGTCTCGCACCCGGGAGCACAGAAGGAAGAAGAAGCTCGCGAGGGCGGCGTCAGTGGAGGCTCCTGGAGGCTCGAGGGCCAGGTCGCGTAGCCCTGACCGCCGTCCTGGGCTCTCGGAGTCGGAGAGGCCGTCCAAGTTACCTCGCGTGGAGCCGGAGTCCCCGAGTCACATAAGTGCTGTTGTCCTCGTGGACTCTCCTCGGGGAGCCGATGTCGTGGGGCCCGTGTCGGGGGCTGCTGAGTCTCCTGAGCTTGGACTCAGTTTGACGGCCTTGGCGAGCAGCTTGGCTGCCTTCATGGAACAGCAGTGGGTGCTGATCGCCGGTCTGACCGGTGCATCTGCCCCGACCACTGGGATCTCGACATCCAACTCGACCCCGGAGACCGAGCCAATCCTCAAGTCAAGTCTCGAGTTGATCCTCCGTCAAGGACCTCCCGTGCAGGGCCGAGGTCATTGACGCCGATACCCTCGGCATCGGGGCGGGTGGCACCAAGGCCCACACGGCCGGAGCCGCTCAATTCCTCCTCGGAGGAATCGGCGTGGTAGACGGAGGACGAGGAGTCCCCGGACACCTTCCGGACCCGGTGCGTCCCTTCGGACTCACCGGAGTCTGAACCTCAGAGAAAGTCCCCCCCGGAGGATACCCTGTTCTCGGACTGTGTGAGGTACATGGCGAAAGCCTTGGCCTTCCCTGCGGACGCCGAGGAGCTCAGTGCCCTCCGGTATGACTTTCCTCCGAAGGAAGCCTTTATTGTACCGGTTCCTCCGATGGTGGAACGACTGCTCTTCCATATGTGGGAGGCGCCGGTTCTGAGCAAACGGGTTGATTCCATTTATCAACTCGGTAAGAGCCCTGGGTTCCAAAAGGCGCAGCTACCGCACAACTCCATGGTTGTGGAATCAGCCATGCACCGCCTGAAGAGTCAGAAGATGCACTCGTTGGTGCTCCCCGGCCGGGAGACCCAGAATCTGGATGCCCTCGGTAGAAAGTGCTTCCATGGCTCTATGCTATCTTGCTGTGTCCAGACCTACCAGCTGTACATGGGCATGTACCTACGAGACCTGACAAAGGAGATTGTCGGGTTCTCTTAGCTGGCCTCTCCGAGGAACCTTTGCAGTGGTTCAAGGCTTTGTCAACAGGGATCCGAGAGTGCTCGAAGTTTATCTCTCGTGCAGCCTATGGCTTCGAGGCTTCGGCCTGGGTAGCCGCAGCAGGTATCGGTGCACACTGTCAGGCCTGGCTACAGTCATCGGACCTGGAGTCATGGGTGCAGGACAAGTTGGTCGATGTCCCTTGCCGAGGTGAAAACCTCTTTGGTAAGCCCATGACTGAAAAGGCTGCGGAAATCGAGACACAGACTCTCACCAGGACAAGGCTGTACAGGAAGACTTCTGCCCCTTCTCAGAAAAAGAAGGGCTCGGGAAAGAGGCCCTTTTTCCCGAGTAAGGGTGCTGCCTACAAATCCTACCCTCAGTATCAGGCCTTTCCAGCTCCCCAACAGGGCCAGCAGGCCCAGGGGCATGGGCATGGGCCCCGTAGGCAGAAAACCCCCAAGCCGCCAGCTCCGGCTCCTGCACAGCAGGGAGCAGGGTTTTGACTCCCACAGCATAGCCTCTTCTCCACAGCTGGCTCCGCTCAGCACACGAGGTCGGCTGACCCTGAACGCCTCCAGGTGGCCAGCCATCACAGGGATACCTGGGTACTCAGCATAGTCCAAAAGGGCTACATGTTCCACTTCCACCAGTTACCCCCCTCCTACTTTCCAGGGGAGCCTCCAAGACTCCCTCTGCACAGAAACCACCTCCTTCAGGAGTTGGCAAGTCTTCTAAAGGAACAGGCAGTGGAACCGGTGTCTCACCACCTGGAAGGGCAAAGCTTCTACTCCAGGTACTTCCTGGTACCAAAAAGGACAGGAGGCCTCTGGCCTATCCTAGACTTGCGAAACCTAAACAAGTTTCAGAGGAGGGAAAAGTTCAAGATGCTTACGCTTGGGATTTTGCTGCCCTACCTCCAGCAGGGAGACTGACTATGCTCCTTAGACCTAAAGTATGCTTATACTCACATCCTCATTCACCCAGACCACAAACAATATCTCAGATTTGTGGTGGGAGGAATCCATTTTCAGTACAGGGTACTTCCGTTTGGCCTAACCTCTGCCCCCAGGGTTTTCACCAAATGCCTGGCGGTGGTGGCGGCCTATCTCAGGAATCAGGGAATCTTTGTCTTCCCATACCTGGGCGACTGGCTCTTTAGGGGCCAGTCTCTCCAGGAGGCCAGACAAGCCACTTTTCACACTGTCTCTCTTCTTCAGCATCTGGGCTTTGTCATAAACTATGCATAGTCCACTTTGCTCCACTCACAGAACCTAGAGTTTATAGGGGCAAGTTTAGACACCCTGCAGGCAAGAGCTTATGTGCCCGAGGACAGGGCCCACAGGCTGATGGACTTGGCGAACCAGTTCCAAAGCAATTCTCAGATCTCCAGGAACAAGCAGGAATGAGTCTTCACATATGGGTACATCGGTACCGACGGAGCCTGCGCGGGAACGCTCCCCAGCTTCCCAAAAAGGAAAGCTTTTGGGAGCATCCCACAGCGCCTGCGCGCTGCCTTCCCGCCTTTCCTAACCGCCTCTCTTCAGTTCTTCTTTGCCGCGGAGCCAGCAGGTCGAGCCCTGTCACCGCTGAAGAAGTTTTTTATTTTATTTTATTTCTTTGGTCGCGTGTCTGCCTTCCCCGACTCCGGACCGGTACCGCCGGTCTTTTTTTTCTTTCTTTTAAAAAAAAAATATATATATCGATATTTTTCCTCACTTGGTGTATTTTTCTTCTTAGGCCTCAGGGCCCACAAGAAAATTTCCCTCATGGAAAAACCAGCCTCCGGGTTCAAAAAATGCACTAAGTGTAGCGGTACTATTTCTGTTACAGATACCCATGAATGGTGTCTTAAATGTTTGGGTCCTGAACACTCCATTCCAGATTGTCCGTCCTGCTCTCTTATGTCTAAACGGGGGTTACAGAACCGAGCAGCCAAGCTCCATGTGCTGTTTCCCGCTGATGCACCGTCGGTAGCATCGACATCTTCCAGGTCTTCTTCTCCTGATGGATCTCAGGTAACCAAACATAAACCTAGCAGGTCCTCGAAGGGTAGATCTCCCTCTAAGCATCGAGATGCCTCCGGGCTTGCCCTCGAGGATCCTGCGCCAGCAAAACAACCCCGGCGGGAAGCTCCGGCTTCCAAAGCTCCTCCTATGGGGTTACAGGTTGACATCAATGGCACGGCCTCGACCTGTTAGAATGTCCTGGGGTACCAGCACAATCTCCCGGTACCGACTTCCAGGCATTCATGGTGTCGATGGATCACAATGTTCTGTTCATGCAGCAGGCTATTACGGCCTTCATTCAAGCTGCGACGCCGCTGGTACCGAAACAAACTCCGTTCTCGGTACCGGCACCAGCACCGATACCGGTACCGACTGCATCGACATCGACCAGGATACCGGCTGCAGCGGTTCCTTGTCCAGGGCTGCTTACCGGTACCGATCCAGTACCGGGGACGCCCGATGTCGATACTGCTCGATACGCGTATCGAGCGTTGGAAGAGCACCCTGACAGGCGATACTTCGATTCCTCTGATGATTCTGATACATCAGACGAGTCTCCTGAAGTATCCATAGCCCTTCCTGAAGAGCCGCCTTCTCCAAAAAGAAGAATGTCTCCTCCAGAAGACTTGTCCTTTCAAGACTTCATAAGAGAAGTAGCTAAAGGACTTTCTATTTCAGTAACTTCTGAATCAGAGCCTAGAGCTAAAAAATTGGATATTTTAGGCTATTCTAGAGCTCCTAAAGAGGCGGTCACCTTACCAATTCATGAGATTCTTTATGAACACATGATTGATCTATGGGAGACTCCTCTCACTCTCTCTCCTCATTCTCGTAGATTGGACACTATATATCGTGTCCCTCCTTGTCCTGGATTTCAGTAAACTCGGCTTCCTCACCATTCCATTGTGGTGCAGTCAGCTATGAAAAGGATAAAGAGTACAAAGAGACACTCTTCTGCTCCTCCAGGAAGAGAATGCAGGACCTTGGATGCCTTTGGTAGGAAAATCTTCCAAGCCAGTATGCTTATTGCCAGAATCAACTCATATAGCCTTTACATGGGTATGTTTCTAAAGGAAGTTGCACAAAAACTGCACACTTTCCTCCCTTTTCTTCCAGAGGATAAAAGGGAGGAGTTCCTCATTTGGCTTAAGCATACCCAAGACATTTCAAAGTTTTCCAACAGGGCAGCCTTTGACTCTTTTGAAGGTGCCAGCAGAGCCTCAGGCATTGTCATAGCTGCTCGCAGAATTGCTTGGCTCCAGGCTTCTGATTTAGAGCCCTGGGTTCAAGATGGCTTAGGAAATCTTCCCTGTACAGGTGAAAACCTATTTGGCAAAGAATGGCAAATAAAAGCCACTCAAATGAATGCAGAAAACTCTGCTCTGGATAGACTTTCAAAGTCAACCTCCATTCCTGCCAAGAAAAAGCCTTTTAAAAAGTCTTTCTTTAAAAAGGGCAGATTTCCTTCTACTTCTGGCCAACAATCTTCTACAGGTCGATTTGCCACTAAGCGTCAGCAACCTAAACAGGCCAGGCCTAAGCCTACAGGGGCTGCTGCAACTCAGCAGGCCCAACCTCCTCAGGGTTTTTGACTTGATGCTAGAGAACGTAGCTTTTCTGGCTCTAAAGCAGCCAGAGCCTCTCACCATTCCAGGAAGGATGGCTCATTTTGCTCCCAGATGGGAGCAAATAACATCAGAGCAGTGGACCCTCTCCATCATGAGAGGGCTACAACCTTCATTTTTCAGACCTTCCTCCCCACACCATGGTGAGACATTTCAATTCTCCCACATCTCTTCTCGACCTTCTAGGTCAAGAGGTAGCTACCCTTCTTGCCCAAGGGGCAATAGAAGAAGTTCCTCTTCTTCATCAAGGGTCAGGGTTCTACTCCCCCTATTTTCTCATTCCAAAGAAGACAGGGGGATACAGACCCATCTTAGATCTCAGAGAATTGAACAAATTTCTATGCAAGGAGACGTTCAAGATGCTTTCTCTGGGCACTCTCCTTCCATACCTTCAAAGTCAGGATTGGCTTTGTTCTCTAGATCTCAAGGATGCGTACACCCATGTCCTCATCCATCCCTCTCACAGAAGATTCCTGCGGTTTCTTTTCCAAGGAAAACATTACCAATACAGAGTTCTTCCTTTCGGTCTGGCCTCTGCTCCAAGAGTGTTCACCAAATGCATGGCAATAGTTGCTGCATTTCTACGAACTCTGGGAATATTTGTCTTCCCATACCTGGACGACTGGCTCATTCGAGCTCCATCTCAGTCAGAGGCCCAGAATTCCTTGGACCGCACAAGGCGCATTCTGCAGTATCTGGGACTTGTGGTAAACCTCCCAAAGTCTCAGCTCATCCCTACTCAGTCCCTAGAATTCATAGGGGCCTGGTTGGATACCACTACTGCAAGGGCCTAACTTCCTCAGGCCCGTTGTCAACGTCTAGTGCAGTTAGCCTCCCAGATTCAGTCAAAGAGCCACTTAACTGCCCGGGAGATGCTACAACTGCTAGGCCACATGGCTTCCACAGTGCATGTGGTACACTATGCTTGCCTACACATGAGAGCAGCTCAATGGACTTTGTCCACCCAGTGGACTCAAGCTTCAGGTGCTCTCTCAGACCAAATAGCAACCTCCCAACGTCTCTTTTGGTCTCTCCAATGGTGGATGTCCACTCAAAATCTGTTGCTGGGGTCCCCCTTCCAACAGTTGTTGCCCCAAGCAACCCTCACAACAGATGCCTCCCAAACAGGTTGGGGAGCCCATCTACAGGACCTCTCCACTCAAGGCACTTGGTCCCCACAGGAGACCTCCCTTCATATCAACCACTTGGAGCTTCGAGCAGTTTTTCTAGCTCTCAAGGTCTTTCATACCCTCCTCAGCTACAAGACAGTCCTCATTCATACGGACAATCAAGTAGCCATGTTTTACATAAACAAGCAAGGAGGAACTGGCTCTCTGTCACTTTGCAACGAAGCTTTAAGATTGTGGGCCTTTGCCAGAGAGGATCAAATCCATCTCTTGGCAGTATACCTCCCAGGAGTCCAAAACTCTTGGGCAGACAGACTCAGTCGAGTTCTGCTTCCACACGAATGGTCCCTGCACATGGATCAGGTACTCAGAATCTTCCAAGAATGGGGAACCCCGGACATAGACCTCTTTGCAAGTCCGTGGAATGCCAAACTTCCCCGGTTCTGTTCCCGAATTCCGTGTCAAGGAGTTCAGGCCAAAGATGCCTTCCTCCTCCATTGGGGTCAGGGCTTCCTGTATGCATTTCCACCCATTCCCTTGATTCCCAAGACTCTGTTCAAACTCCAGAGGGATCAAGGATCTATGATCCTCATAGCTCCACGCTGGCCACGCCAATTGTGGTACCCTCTATTTCTACATCTCTCCCAAGCCCCCTCTCTGGACTTGGGAGCTGCTCCAGACCTTCTGTCCCAGGAGGAAGGGACTTTGTGGCACCCAAACCCCAAGTCCCTACACCTCAGAGCTTGGTTACTGAAGGCCTAGACCTTCAAGACTGGAATCTTTCTCAACAAGTGAAGGATATCCTCCATGCTTCCAGAAAACCTTCCACCAGGCGTTCTTATGCTTTTAAATGGAAAAGGTTTTCCATTTGGTGTGCTGAAAAGGGTCTTGACCCTCTAGCACTACCTTTAAATTCTCTTTTAGACTATCTCCTGCATCTTTCCAATGCAGGCCTTAGAACAAATTCAGTAAGAGTCCATTTGAGTGCTATTGCAGCATCCCTTAAGCCCATCAATGGACAACCTATTTCTTCTCATCCTCTCATTGCAAGATTCATGAGAGGCCTAACTTTAACTAAACCTCCCATTAGGCCTCCTCCGGTGGCATGGGACTTAAATTTGGTTCTTGGTCAGCTCATGAAGCCACCTTTTGAACCCTTAGCCACTACCTCCTTGAAATTTCTTTCATGGACGGTTATTTTCCTCATTGCAGTTACTTCAGCTCACTGCATCAGTGAACTGCAGGCATTAGTGGCTAATCCACCTTATACAAGGTTCCATCATAATAAGGTAGTCCTTAGGACAAATCCACACTTTATGCCTAAAGTGGTCTCACCTTTTCATCTTAATCAAGAGGTATATTTACCTGTCTTTTTTCCAGCTCCTCATGCATCCAGTGCAGAGAGGAATCTTCATACTCTGGATTGTAAAAGAGCTCTTGCTTTTTACTTACATAGGACACAGCAACATCGAAAGTCTTCCCAGGTTTTTGTTGCTTTTGATCCTTCTCATTTGGGACTTCCAGTCTCTAAGAGAACACTGTCCAATTGGATTGCTCAGTGTATTTCTTTCGCCTACCAGAGTAAGAACCTTTCTCTGGAGAGCCATGTCACAGCTCATAATGTGAGGGCCATGGCCACCTCTATGGCTCATCTAAATTCTGTGTCCATCGACCAGATCTGTCGAGCAGCCACCTGGGCCTCGGTTCATACCTTCACAGCCCATTACTGCTTGGACAAGGACTCCCGCCAGGATGCCTTGTTTGGTCAGGCTGTCCTCAGACACGTGTTCCATTCTTAAACAACTCCTGCCCTCCTTCCCTGGATGGATGCCTGAGATCCATAGGAGGACGCAGACCCCTTTCAGGGTCTCATATCCTTGGGGATCTCCCAGGCATCTTAGCTAGGGAGTCCCCATATATGAAGACTCATTCCTGCTTGTTCCTGGAGATAGCACAGTCGCTTACCTGTAACAGGTGATCTTTGGGAACAGCAGGAATAAGTCTTCACAACCCTCAAAACCTCCCCTAGGAGTTGTATCTCTTTTCTATCCTTTCCTCTCTCTCTCTATTGTCTCAGCTTTAAACTCGAACTGAGGAGAGTTGGTTAGGAAAGGCGGGAAGGCAGCGCGCAGGCGCTGTGGGATGCTCCCAAAAGCTTTCCTTTTTGGGAAGCTGGGGAGCGTTCCCGCGCAGGCTCCGTCGGTACCGACGTACCCATATGTGAAGACTTATTCCTGCTGTTCCCAGAGATCACCTGTTACAGGTAAGTAACTGTGCTGTCTCCGCCATACACTTCCTGTTGCTCCTGGGCCACATGGCATCCACGGTACATGTGACTCTGAATTCCTGTCTGCACATGTGGGCTGCTCAGTGGTGCCTCAGAGCTCAGTAGGCACAGGCCACAGGCGACCTCCGAGACAGAGTAAAGGTGTCCAAACCACTTTTGGACTCCTTGCAGTGGTGGTTACATCCCCCCCCCCCCCCAGCCTTCTCAGGGGGGTACCTTTTCAGGCTCCAGAACACACAAGGGTGCTGACGACCGATGCTTCCTTAAAGGGATGGGGTGCACATTGCCAGGGCACGTGCAATCAAGGCCTCTGGTCTCCTCGGGAGGCCACACAGCAGTTCAATCTTTTGGAGCTGTGAGCAATCCGCTTGGCTCTACAGACTTTTTCTCATGCCCTCTCTCACCAATCTGTCTTAGTACAGACGGACAATCAGGTTGCAATGTTCTATGTGAACAAGCAAGGGGGCACGGGGTCCAGGCTCCTATGTCAGGAGGCGCAGGCCCTTTGCAGTCAAACAAGGCATGTTTCTCAAAGCAGTTTATCTACCTGGTCAGGAGAACTTCTTAGCAGACAAGCTAAGCAGGATTCTCCAGCCCCACAAATGGCAGTTGAATACATTGGTTTGTCCAGCAGATCTTCCTACGATGGGTACTTCCATCCATCGATCTCTTTGCAAGTCCATTGAACCGTCAGCTGCCCAGGTTTTGCTCCAGACAGCCACAACCCCTGAGAATGGCAACAGATGCTTTTCTGATCTCTTGGTCTACGGGCCTCCTGTATGCGTTTCCTCCCACGCCCCTGGTAGCCCGAACTCTGTTCAAGATTCTCCGGGACAATACCTTGGTGATTCTGGTAGACCCCAGATGGCCGAGGCAACCGTGGTTTCCACTTCTGCTACAGCTGGCGGTGGAAACTCCTTTCCTTCTGGGGATGCAACACGATCTCCTGTCTCAAGATCAGGGTTCCCTTCTGCACCCCAATGATGGCCTGGCTGCTGAAAGGATAGTGCTAGCTCCCTTGCTTCTACCTAAGGAGGTTGAAGAGGTGATTTTGGCCTCCAGGAGGCAGTCCACCAGAAAGTCCTATGCCCTCGTGGCATAGGTTCACGATATGGTGTGCTCAGCGCAATGAAGATCCTTTCTCTTGCCTTGTGCTAGTAGTACTGCAGTATCTACTTCACCTGTCAGACCTATTAAATCTCCATCCATCTCTTCTCCCTGTTAAGGAGGTCTGTATATCACGCCAATGCAAATAGATTTCTTTCCCTCTTTCTAATTTAACCCACAGTACCTCCTCTCTCACTTTTAAGCCCTGTATTTCCATAGCTTTAATATTTTTTACATACAATGCCACTCTTCCTCCTCTTCTTCCTTACTGTGTCCTTTCTGAATAAAGTATAGCCTGGTATAGTACTTCACAGTCATGGTTATCCATGAACCATGTCTATTACTGCTACTAAGTCCAAATCAGCGATTCCCATTAAAGCATTGACATTTGGTATCTTATTTCCCATGCTGTGGGCATTTATATACACTGCTTTCCATATGTTGCCCCTTTTACCCATTTCCATAAAGGTATTTAATGTTTCACTTACCTGGGGGCTTTCTTCATCCATCCCCAATGAATCTAGTTTAAAGTCGTCTTCAGTCGGTTAGCCATTCTGCTACTGAAGACATGTCCACCCTTCTTGGACAGATGGACACCATCTCTGCTCTGCAACCCTTGGAACAGCATCCCATGTTCCAGGAAACCAAAATGCTCTTGATGACGCCATCCACACATCCATGAATTTATCTCCAGGATGCGAGATTCTCTGCCTTGTCCTTTACCCTTAACAGGGAGTATTGAAAAGAACACCACCTGCACACCAATCTTCTTCACCCTCTGTTCCAGAGCCCTGAAGCCACTTTTGATATGCTCAGAGGGATAACTGGCAGAATCATTTGTGCCGACATGGACAAGCAACATGGGGTAATAGTCAGTGGGCTAGAGGAGTCTCAGCAAACTCTGTAATATCTCAGATTTTGTCACCTGGCAGACAGCATACCTCTCTGGACATAAAGTCTGGTTGGCAGATGGGTACCTCATTACCCCTCAGAAGAGAGTCACTAACCACCACTACCTTTCGCTTCCTTGTGGTCACTGATTCTGCAACTTTGGGGTGCTGGAGCTCCGGTCCTTCCCTTTCCTGGGATACTTTCACCACCTCCACTTCCAGGGCTGCATGATGGTTCTTCAACTCAAGGGCTGAAGGACCTGGATTGGCGATGCTGCAGGCCCTGTTGACTCATGTCGAACCTTCGTCATTCTGTAGGCTCCCATCTTCTCTGGTTTATATTCATCTCTTCCTTCTGTTACATAGTTTCTCCAGGACCAAGCAGGAAGTCAGTCCTCACATATGGGTGACATCGGCGCCGACGGAGCCCTCGTGTGGAGCATTTCCCCAGCTTTCAAAGAAAGCCTTTGGGAATGCAGCGCGCATGCGCAGTCCCCTTCCCGCCCAAGGGTGCCATCTTGCTCAGTCTTCTTTTTTCCACGGAGCCCGACAGACGTGTGTCCTTGTCACCCGCTTAAAAGTTGATTTTTCCTAAGTGGATTCATGGTTTTTGGCCGGTTCGACGCTGGTTCCCCTTCCCGCCTGAGCACGGTACACCGGTATCGAGCCCAGAGCTACTTTTTCGGTTTTTGTCCTTCGAGACTAGCGTTCGCGCTTTTTTTCTCTCTTTTTCACTGGCAGCCCGGTCTTTTGACCTTGCTGGGGCTCTTTTTCCCCCCGATGGCTGCCAGCGGGTTCAAGAAGTGTGATCGGTGTAAGAAACTGATGTCTCTTAGCGACATACACGACTGCTGCCTCCAGTGCCTCGGGCCCGATCATGACCCAGTGATCTGTGGCCCGTGCGGCAAAATGTCCTCTATTTATTTATTTTATTTATTTCCAGTCTCTTTTATACCGTGCTATTCAACATCAGTGCGGTTTACAATAAACAAAGAACTACGCATTTCCTAGGATACTCTGTGTTTACAATGAACAGGTGTTAAAACTTGGATAACATAGGGTAACTATATACAATCGTGCAACAGAGTTGGGTTCGCCACATTGATCTAGCCCTGGGTGTCTTGTGTGGTATACGTGGTTGGGGCTATATCATCATTATCTACCGGGTAGTAAAGGAGAAAAAGGTGGTGTTTCAAGGCCTTCCTAAACTGGAATAGGTCGGGGATTGCACGGATGTTGGGAGGTAGGGCATTCCAGCATCTGGGCGCACAGAATTTGAAGGCCCTGCTTGCAGTTAACTGGGAGCATTGGGTTATTGATTTTGGGACTATCAGTGTGTTGAGTGCTATCGCTTTTCTGGAGCTGTTGGTGGTCTGGATCAACTCAGTTAGAGATGAAGATGAAAGCCCATAGATGGCCTTGAATGTAAGCAGTAGGGTTTTGTACCTGAGTCTCATATGTATCGGGAGCCAGTATAGGTGCTTCAGTATGGACGTCACATGGTCTTTCTTGGAAGCACCGTATAGGACCCTCGCTGCAGTGTTCATGGCAAGCTGCAGTGGATTTAGGGTGGCCTGGGGGAGCCCATGTAGGATCACGTTTGCATAATCGAAATGTGGTATGATCAGCGCCTGGTAAATTGTCCTAAAGTCTTCTGGCTCTAGCAGCGATCGTAAGGGTCTGAGGGATCTGATCTTATGGTACACTGCCCTAACTACATTGCCTATGTGTATCTTCATGTCTAGTCTCTGATCCAAGGTGACACCGAGGTATCTGATCGTAGGCTTGGTCTGGAGATTTGCTTCCTTGACTCTTAGAAAGGGTGGTGTGGAGAAGTTTGGATTCCTTGTCATGAAGAGTACTTCTGTTTTCCTGTGTTGGATCCTGAGGTTTTGGGTTTGGAGCCAGTCGGATACTGCATTAAAGCAGTTTGTCAGTGGCGAGAGGTCTGGATTTTCAGTTGAGAAAGGCATGTATAGCAGCACGTCGTCTGCATATATCAAGCAGTTGACATTGAATGACCGGATCAGGTTGCAGATAGGCTGCATGTATACGTTGAACATCAAGGCTGAAAGGGAGGAACCTTGCGGGACACCCTGCTTCTGGTGGAAAGGATCTGATGAGGTTGCCCCGGAACATACTGTCACGTGCACCACCTTGGCAGGGTAATAGACCAAGGTAGGTTGGACACACAAATATATAAGGTTGAGTTTGGCAAGTGTTTCACAGGGCCCAGGGACTTTTAGCCTGGTAGCCTCCTTGTTACCAAATCTCAAAGAACACAAAGGTCAGAGTGGAGGGAAAACAAAGGCATTTCCCCTTCTTGCAAAGGTTCAAATGCTTGGGCAATAACATCAACACAAGTGTCCTTACTTCAGGTTAGAAGAAAAAGTAAAACATGAGTTTAAAGCAAAACTGTTATCTTCACAGAGTGGTGTACAAAAACAAACATTTTCTATTCTACAAGTTATAGCTTATACGCTAGGCAAGGACTCTAGGCTTCCTGTTATGCAGTAATTACAGTCCATTTCTGTATCTGAAAGCTCTTTAGCAAATTCCACTTGCATCGGTTCCAATTCGGAAGCCTCTGAAACTGAGTCAGTAGTTTCTGGCAAATTGTAGTCAGGCTTCTGATATAACTTTTTATTTATTTATTTATTAACAGCTTTTATATACCGCACTTTTATCATCAGCGCGGTTTACATTTTAACAACTTTGTACTTAAGCATGAAACATATGTCAAGTTTACAGATAACAGGATATGAAAACATGGATAACTTTTGTATGACCTCCCAATGCTCAGGGTTAAGCGTAGGGCGTCGGTCCTGTGCTCTCCTATACTGAGAACACTCCTCCTTCTGCAAGGGTTTTACATTAGCTTCATGCAAACCTTTCTCATTAAAAAGTCTCTTATTTGATAAACGTTTCTTGTACGTTGTATCATAGGCAGTTTTATATGGACAGTATTCCTCTGCTCCCTGTCCTCCCCATATACCAGCACTCTGAAACCTGCTTTGAGTAAAATATGGGTTACCTTTTATCTTTGGCTTTTCTACTCCAGGTGAGGGTTGAGGCCTGCCTCGGCTGGGATTCTGAATTGCCTGAGCAATAGGCCTTAGGTTCTCCAGCCGTCCTTCGGTTGGCTTCCTACTGCAGTCACAGCAATGCCTTCGCCTCTCTGGACGAAGAGCACTCACTCTTGATGGAGCTGTCTCTCCTTCTCGATTGCTCCTCTCTTCATGCCACAGCGGTTGCTGCTGCCTTTTGCCAAACTCCTGTCCAGGGGCTATTGCTTCAGCCCTTCCTTTTCCAGAACTGGCCTTCTTCTTGCACCACTCTTCCTTGAAGAGCACACCTTCTCCTCTCTTCTTATCTCTGAGGAGAACCCTTTCTCCTGGATCTGTCCGTTCTTCCGATTCTGCCTCTTCCGCTGGTCCTGCCTCTTCTGCTCTCCAGTCTTCCAGACTCTCTTTAAGAGGTACTCCTCTCTTCCTTGATTGGAGGCTGGCTGGCATTACCTCACGACCTATGGGGCGTGGTTCCTCAGTCTCTCGGAGGTCCCTCTTGCTCCCTCTATCTGGTTCCTTGAAATATTGCAGCTTATGCCTGACTTTTTCTGTGTTTAAAACATTTTCTTCTGTTCCTAGAGGGTCTGCTGCGTGACAATACATGCTGCCTTCGGTCTGAAAGGTAGGATTTGCACCAATCTAGCGCTTTGTGAGTGATTCCCTTCTCCTTGAGACGTTCCAGCAGAAGCTCATGTCTCACCGAGTCGAACGCAGCTGCAGTGTCCATGAATATGAGGACAAAACCTTGGCGAATGTTGTTCATTCCTGCTATTAAGTTGTTGAATAGTGTGGTAAGGAGCGTTTCAACTCCATGGGCCTCTCTGAAGCCGTGTTTGCAAAGGTCCAGTGGTGCAGTGGTTTCAATGTGTTTTTGAATTTGCATCTGGACTTCCTTCTCAATTATTTTTGCCAGCAGAGGTATGCTCGATATCGGTCTGTAGGAGTCTACCTTCTGGGGGTCAAGTTCGCTGTTTTCTGGTAGCGGTCTTATGGATGTGTGTTTGAGAGGTTGCGGGAATGTACCTGTTGCAAAGGATTGATCCATGATTCTGGCTATAATGGGACTAAAGTCAGACCGTAGATCTTTAATCCAGAATACAGGGCAGGGGTCAGTTTGAGCAGTAGTCGTATTGATTGCAGCTATGGTGTCTTCAATGCGCTGCTTGGGAGGTGGGGAGAAGATGGTGAGGAGTGTTTGATAACTAGGCTCAAGGGAGGTGTCGGGTGTTGAGGCATTGCTGGTCTGGCATAGCTTGGACTGTAGGTAGTCCGCAAATTCTTGAGGGTGGATCACGATTGATTGCTCCGTGGTTGGCTCTTTTGTTAGGTCCTTGACGAGGGTGAACAGGTCATGTGGTTTGTTTAAGGATCTTTTTAGCGTGTCTGTGTGGAATCATCTCATGTTCATTGTTACCGCTTCGCGGTGCGCTGCCAGGTGGGAGTTATATGCTCTTTGATCGTCTGCTGTGTGTGAGCGGTGCCAGCATCTCTCCAGCTTCCTTAGGAGGGTGCGAGAGGATTTCAGCTCAGCAGAGTACCAGGTTGCCGATGATCGTTTCCCTGGAGGGTATGTTAGCTGGCGGACGTAGAGCAATTGAACTGAGTGTTTCATTCCATTCGGAGACCAGAGCTTCAGGATCGTGTGCTGTCGAGGTGATTAGTGGGCGTGCTGTGCTCAGTATCAGCTCTTGTTGAAAGCCTGAAATCTTCGTGTTGGAGCCTTGGCATAGCTGCTGATTGAGCTGTCAACATCAACGGGAAAGGATCTTCTCTGACTCCGCATCCGGCCGGGCCCGGACTTCGTCAGAGGCCTCGACGTCTCGGGAGTCCGACCCTGAGCACCGTCGAGATTCCTCTGAGAGGGGGTCTCCCTCACGGGAACACAGAAGGAAGAAGAAACCCGCAAGGGCGGCGGCGGTGGATGCCCTTGGCTCCTCGAGGGCCAGGTCGCATAGCCCCGACCGCCGTCCCGGGTCTTCGGAGTCGGAGAGGCCTGCCAAGTTGCCTCTTGTGGAACCAGAGTCCCCGAGTCACGTGAGTGCTGTTGTCCTCGTGGACTCTCCTCCGGGGGAGCCGACATCGTGCCCCGAGTTGGGGGCTGCTGAGTCTCCTGAGCTCGGACTCAGGTTGACGGCCTTGGAAAGCAGCTTGGCTGCCTTCATGGAGCAGCAGCGGGTGCTGATCACCGGTCTGACCGGTGCATCTGCCCCGACCACCGGGACCTCGACGTCCAAGTCGACCCCGGAGGCCGAGCCGATCCTAGAGTCAATGCAGTCTCGACTCGATCCTCGACCAAGGTCTCCCTCGACCTCCCGTGCGGAGCCGATGTAGTCGACGCCGGTACCCTCGGCGTCGGGGCGGATGGCATCGGTGCCCGCCCGACCGGAGCCACTCGATTCCTCCTCGGAGGGGTCGGAGTGGGAGACTGAAGACGAGGAGTCCAAGGACACTTTCCGGACCCGGTGCATCCCATCGGACTCACCGGAGTCCAAGCCTCAAAGAAGGTCCCCCTCCGGAGGATACCCGGTTCTCGGACTTCGTGAGGGATATGGCCAAAGCCTTGGCCTTCCCCGAGGAGCTCGAGGCCCTCCAGTATGACTCTCCGCCTAAGGAGTCCACCAGTAAAGCACAATACCACGTGAACAGAAAGAATCCAATGGAAACCGTGGTGTATTGGAAGGAACCTTTATTTCTCACAATCTATGCCCGATAGCCCGACACAGGCCGTGTTTCGAGTCTTTCTTCATCAGGGGGATACATGCATACACCGTTTGTAAAACGGATAGACACGTATATAACTAACGGATTCAAACAAGTGTATACAAGAAAATCAGTTTTACTTTTGCGGAACTGATTTTCTTGTATACACTTGTTTGAATCCGTTAGTTATATACGTGTCTATCCGTTTTGCAAATGGTGTATGCCTGTATCCCCCTGATGAAGAGACTCGAAACACGGCCTGTGTCGGACTATCGGGCATAGATTGTGAGAAATAAAGGTTCCTTCCAATACACCACGGTTTCCATTGGATTCTTTCTCTCCGCCTAAGGAGGCCTTTACTGTACCGGTTCCTCCGATGCTGGAATGGCTGCTCTTCTGCATGTGGGAGGCACCGGCCTTGGCGCCGGTTCTCAGCAAACGGGTCGATTCCATCTATCGAGTCCATAAGAGCCCTGGGTTCCAGAAGGCACAGCTGCCGCACCACTCCATGGTTGTGGAATCGGCCATGCATCGTCTGAAGAGTCAGAAGATGCACTCCTTGGTGCCCCCCCGGCAGGGAGGCCCGGAATCTAGATGCCCTCGGTAGAAAGTGCTTCCAGGGCTCTATGCTGGCTTGCCGTGTTCAGACTTACCAGCTGTACATAGTCATATACCTCTGGGACCTGGCAAAAGATATTGCCGGGTTCTCTCCGAGGAACCTTTGCAGAGGTTCAAGGCTTTGTCATCGGGGATTCGAGAGTGCTCGAAGTTTATATCTCGAGCAGCCTATGATGGCTTAGAGGCTTCGGCCCAAGTAGCAATAGCTGGCATCTGTGCATGCCGTCAGGCCTGGCTACAGTCATCGGACCTCGAGCCATGGGTCCAGGTCAAGTTGGTCAATGTCCCTTGCCGGGGTGAGAACCTCTTTGGCAAACCCATGGCTGAAAAGGCTGCAGAAATGGAGACTGAGACTCTCACCAGGACAAGGCTGTCCAGTAAGACTTCTGCCCCTTCTCAGAAGAAGAAGGGCTCGGGAAAGAAGCCCTTTTACCTGAGGAAGGCTTCTGCCTACAAATCCTACCCTCAATTCCAGGCCTCTACAGCTCCCCAACAGGGTCAGCAGGCCAAGGGGCAGGGACATGGGCCCTGTAGGCAGAAAACCCCCAAGCCGCCAGATCCGGCTCCTGCACAGCAAGGAGTGGGGTTTTGACTCCCACTGCATAGGCTCTCCCCCACAGCTGGCTCCACTCAGCACAGGAGGCCGACTGACACTGTACACCCACAGATGGTCAGCTATAACGGGATACCTGGTTACTGAGCATAGTCCAAAAGGGCTACTTGCTCCACTTCAACCAGTTACCCCCCTCCTATTTTCCAGGGGCGTCTCCAAGACTCCCTCTGCACAGGAACCTCCTCCTTCAGGATTTGGCAAGCCTTCTGCAGGAGCAGGCAGTGGAACCGGTGCCTCACCACCTGATAGGATGAGGCTTCTATTCCAGGTACTTTTTAGTACCAAAAAGGACAGGAGGCCTCAGGCCCATCCTATACTTGTGAAATCTCAAGTTCCTGGAGAGGGAAAAGTTCAAGATGCTTACCCTTGGAATACTGCTGCCCTACCTCCAGCAGGGAGATTGGCTATGCTCCTTAGACCTAAAGGATGCTTATACTCACATCCTCATTCATCCAGACCACAGACAATATCTCAGATTTGTAGTGGGAGGAAATAATTTTCAGTATATGGTATTTACCATTTGGCCTGTCCTCTGCACCCAGGGTTTTCACCAAATGCCTGGCGGTGGTGGCGGCCTATCTCAGAAACCAGGGTATCTTTGTCTTTCCATACCTGGACGACTGGCTCATCAGGGGTCAGTCTGCACAGGAGACCAGACAAGCCACTTTCCGCACTGTCTCTTCTCCAGCACCTGGGCTTCGTCATAAACTTCGCAAAGTCCACTTTTCTCCCCTCACAGGACGTAAAGTTCATAGGGGCAAAATGGGATACCTTGCAAGCAATGGCTTATTTGCCCGAGGACAGGGCCCACAGACTGAAGGCTCTGGCCCAGCAGTTTGGCAGTGGGTCTCTGGTCTCTGACAGACATTTCCTGAGGCTTTTGGGCCACATGGCTTCCACGGTCCATGTAACTCCAAATGCCCGTCTGCATATACGGCCTGCTCAACGGTGCCTCAGAGCTCATTGGCTGCAGGCCGTAGGAGACTTAAGAGACAAAGTACGAGTGTCCAAGTTACTAGCGACCTCCCTGCAGTGGTGGCTGCATCTCCCGAACCTGGTCAAAGGGGGTGCCTTTCCAGGCACCGCCACACACACAGGTGCTGACAACCGATGCTTCTCTTAAGGGTTGGGGTGCACATTGCCAGGGGGCATGCACTCAGGGCCTCTGGTCCCCTTGGGAGGCCACACAGCAAATCAATCTGTTGGAGTTGCGAGCTATTCACTTGGCTCTACAGACTTTCTCTCATGTCCTCTCTCACCAGTCTGTCTTGATTCAGACAGACAACCAAGTAGCGATGTTCTATGTGAACAAACAAGGAGGCACAGGATCCAGGCTTCTGTGTCAGGAAGCACAGACCCTGTGCACCTTGGCAGTCAAGCAGGGCATGTATCTCAAGGCAGTTTATCTATCTGGTCAAGAAAATTACCTGGCAGACAGGTTGAGCAGGATTCTACAGCCTCACGAATGGCATTTGAATCCCCTAGTGGTCCAGCAGATCTTCCTAAAATGGGGTCTTCCAACCATCGATCTCTTTGCCAGTCCACTGAACCGTCAGCTACCCAGGTTCTGCTCCGGACAACCGCATCCTCTGCGAATAGCAGCGGATGCCTTCCTCATATCTTAGTCTATGGGCCTACTGTATGCATTTCCCCCAACGCCTCTGGTGGCCCGAACCCTATTCAAGGTTCTTCAAGACAAGGCCTCGCTGATTCTGGTAGCCCCCAGATGGCCAAGGCAGCCGTGGTTTTTATTTATTTATTTAACAATCATTTATATCCCGCATCTTCCAGAGTTCAGATGTGGCTCACAATTGAACAACAGTCAACAAAGCAGGGCTTGTTTTACATGGAACAATTTTTGACAGTAAACAATGTAATAGTTAAATACGTAACAGAACGGTGAATGGTTAAATGCATAACAGAACAATGTAAAGGTTAAATACATAACAGAACAAGAACAATTTATGAACTATGTACAGATACAGGTTTGTAGGTTCCTTAGATTTAAATCATGGGTATTTACAAGAGGGTGCAAATCTGTTAATTATGAGGTTTAGCTATACTCAGTTGGGTGTTATTTAGCCTTTTTCTGGGATAATTAGTGTATTATCAATGTTGTTGTAGTGCATGGCAAAGAGGTAGGTTTTCAGTTTTTTGCGGAATTCTATAACTTCTGTTGTGGATCTTAGGTCCTCTGGGATGGAGTTCCAAATGAAGGGGGCCGCATGTGAGAAGGCTCTGTTATTAGTTAGTTTTGTTGCTTTTATAAAATCATTTGGAGTCCTTAATTTATTTGAGTGTCCTTTTCTGTGAGTGACTTTTTGAGATTCCTTGCTTAGAAGATTGCTTAATGGGATTGGAGCCATGCCATTGAGAGCTTTAAATGTGGTTATTGTGGTCTTATATATTATCCTGCTTTGTATTGGGAGCCAATGCAGGGTTGCTAATATTGGAGTAATATGCTGGAATGAGTGTGCTTTCATTACAATTCTAGCTGCTGCGTTCTGTGCTAGTTGTATTCTTTTAATGTTTTGTTTCGTTATACCTAAGAGAATTAGGTTGGAAAAATCAAAGTGTGGGGTTATGGTTGCCTGTATTATGTTAATGAAATCTTTTAAGTAAACTAAGGGGCGTAGTTGCTTGAGTATTTTGAGTTTGAAGTAGATTTTCTTTATAATGTTTCTAATGTGGGTGTTCATCGTAAGGTGTGTATCTAAAATGATTCCTAGGTATCTTATTTCGTTTTTTATTGTGATGTCATGGTTTTGTATTGTTATGTGGGTTGGGGGGACATATGAATGGTTTTTTGTTACAATTAATACCTCTGTTTTTGAATGGTTTATGTGGAGGTTTTTCGCTTTTAGCCAGGTTGCAATTTCGTTAAGACAATCTGTTAAGAGTTTTATCGGTACATCAGGGATGGTGAATGGAATGTATAACATAATATCATCTGCGTATAGATGATAGAGTACACCGAATTTTTTGAAAATGTCACAAACTGGTTTTATATATATGTTAAATAGGAGGGCTGATAGAGCTGAGCCTTGTGGGAGACCAATTTCTTGTTTATATGTGTTGGATGTCTGATTAGCTATTTTTACATTTTGCGTTCTATTATATAGATATGAAGTGAACCATTTGTGTACTGTGGCATTTATACCTATTTGTTTTAGGTTATTAAGCATTATAGTGTGATGTACACTATCAAATGCAGCTGATATGTCAATAAATAGGAGTATGAATGCTTTTTTGTGATTATCAATCCCTTTAAGGAGTGTATCAATTAAGACTGTTAAAAGTGATTCTACTCCATGTTGAGGTCTAAAACCATATTGGTGTTCATCAAGTGGGTAGTAAGAGTCTAGGTATTCCTGTGTCTGGATCTGTACCACTTTTTCTATTATTTTAGCTAAGAAAGGGATACTTGAAATAGGTCGATACGATTTTGGGGATGTTTTGTCCAAAGTCCCATTTTTGAGAATTGGGCGGATTTGTGCATGTTTGAGTTTAGGAGGGAGGTAACCTTGGAGTAATGAGAGGTTAACTATAGGGAGGATGAAAGAGATTAGTATTGGAAGTGTGCTTTTTATCCATGTTACAGGGCATGGATCAAGGAAAGAGGTGGTAGTGTTGAGGTTGGAAATAATATTCTTTAGTGATTCTTTGGAAGTGGGGTGAAAAACTGACCATTCATTTGCGCAATTTAAGGCTACGTTATGATTGTCTATGGACATTATAGGTTGTGAGGATTTATTTTGATAGTAGTCAGCTAAAGTTTGTACTGATATGTCAGTAATTTCATTGTTATGTGTTTGAGGGTTATTAGTGAGATTTCTAACAATGGAGAATAGCTCTCGTGGTCTATTATAGGATTTTGATAAGATTGCAGCATAGTAAGTCTTTTTTGTGCTATCTATAGTGTCTTTGTATTTTGTAAGAATGGTATTATATATTTCCTTATGTATAGTTAGTTTGGTTTTGCGCCATTTGTGTTCTGATTTTCTTAGTTGTCTCTTCATTTGTTTTAGCGTATTGTCGAACCATGGAGCTTTATTTGAGTTAGTGGGTTTTTTGTTACTTCGGTCAGATTTAGCTGCATCGGTTATTGTGTCATGCCAATTTTTGATAGCTTCATCTAAGTCCATTGGGTAGACAACAGGAGGGGTATTATTGTATCTAGGAATTCAGTTTCGTTAAATCTTTTGAATTTTGTGGAGGAATCACTTCTTGAGTAGTTTTTAGTGCTATTGGTATGGAATGTGAGTTTTGATTTAATGATGTAATGATCAGACCAAGGAATTTGTGTGTATTCTATGGTATCTGGGTTGAATAGTTGGAAGATTGTGTTTGGGAGGAGTATAAGGTCTAGTGTGCCTCCTTTTGTGTGTGTTGTATTGGTGATTATCTGGTGAAAATCCATGTCAGCTATGGTTTCTAGGAAAAGGTTGGCTTCAGACACTGGAAGTGAGGGGAGGTTGAAATCACCTAGCATGATTATTGGATCTTGATCGGTAGATGAGCCCAGAAATTCAATAAGTGGATCTAGGCTATCTGCTTTTTGGTCAGGAGGTCTGTATATTAGGCAGATTCTAAGATTGTTAATCTTTATGATGAGGGTATCTATGTTATTGGTTATATTATGTTTTATTGATTTGGCATTTAATATCTTTCTCGTCATGATAAGTACACCTCCTCCTTTTTTGTTGGGTCTGTGGGTAAAATTTATATCGTAGTCATCAGTGTTAAGCTGGTTTAAGTAGACTGTATCCGTTTCAGATAGCCACGTCTCAGTTACACATAAAATGTCAGTTACACATAAAATGTGGTTTCCATTCCTTCTGCAATTGGCGGTGGACACTCCACTCCCTCTGGGGATGCAACCCGATCTCCTGTCTCAGGATCAGGGATCTCTTCTGCACCCCAACCTCCAGTCCCCCAATCTGATGGCCTGGCTGCTGAAAGGATAGTTCTAGCCCCCTTCCTTCTACCAGGGAAGTAGAGGAGGTAGTTCTGGCCTCTAGGAGACAATGCACCCAGAAATCTTATGCCCTCAAGTGGCGAAGGTTCTCCACTTGGTGTGCTCAGCATCAAGAGGATCCTTTTTCGTGCCTGGTGCCAGTGGTGCTACAGTATCTGTTTCACCTGTCGTACCTAGGCCTTAAATCCAACTCTGTTTGGGTCCACCTCAGTGCTCTGTCAGCGCACCACTCCCCGGTGGAGGGCCAGTCTGTCGGTCCACCCCTTAGTGGCCCGCTTCCTCAGAAGCCTACTTTTGCTCAAACCTCCGATTCGTCCACCAGCCCCTGTGGGATTTGAATGTGGTCTTGCAACAACTTGCCCACCGTTTGAGCCAATGGCTACCTGTCATTTATGCTTCCTTTCCTGGAAGGCATTGTTCTTGGTAGCTCTTACTTCGGCCAGGCGTGTGAGTGAACTAGACTCTGGTTTCTGATAGACCGTACACGCGGTTCTATAGGAACAGGGTGGTCTTACGGACTCATCCTAAGTTCCTGCCAAAGGTTGTCTCCTCTTTCCACCTCAATCAGGAGGTGATTCTTCCGACCTTCTTTCCCAGGCCGCATGCCATCCATGCTGAAATGGTCCTGCATACCCTGGACTGTAGGAGGGCATTGTCCTTTTACATTGACCGTATGCAGGGGCATCGAAGGGCTGTTCAGCTCTTCGTATCTTTTGACCCTAATAAGCTGGGGTTACCTGTCTCCAAGCGTACATTGTCCATTTGGGTAGCAGACTGTATCGCCTGTGCGTACAGGGCAGTCGGTCTCTCCTTGCAGGGTCGAGTCACGGCCCACCGTGTCAGGGCAAAGGCCGCGTCAGTAGGCCACCTCCACTCTGTTCCGTTGGCGGACATCTGCCGGGCCGCTACCTGGTCTTCAAGCCAGACTTTTGCGACCCACTACTGCCTCAAGAGGGAGTTCCGCAGGGACAGTGCTTTCGGACAGGCGGTACTCCGTAATCTTTTTGAGGTTTAGGCAACTCCTACCCTCTGGCCCTTGTGTTGGGCTACTGTATGGGGGCATTCTCAGAGAAGATTCTTTCACGGATGCTGAGGCTCTAGAGGGAGTTATTTTTCAGCTTTGGGTTCCCGGTAGCCTGAAGCTGGGGAGTCCCATACGTGAGGACTGACTTCCTGCTTGGTCCTGGAGAAAGAGTAGTTACTCACCTGTAACAGGTGTTCTCCAGGAGCAGCAGGAATCAGTCCTCATGACCCTCCCTCCTCCCCTTGGAGTTGCAGTCATATGATTAATTTTATTATTTTTGCTGTCTTTCAGCTATGTCATCAGACTGAGCAAGATGGCACCCTTGGGCGGGAAGGGGACCGCGCATGTGTGCTGCATTCCCAAAGGCTTTATTTGAAAGCTGGGGAAATGCTTCGCACGAGGGCTCTGTCGGTGCCGACGTCACCCATATGTGAGGACTGATTCCTGCTGCTCCTGGAGAACACCTGTTACAGGTAAGTAACTACTCTTTATTAGTATTTCAACTATTTGTGTGTTGCTACATTTTTTGGTAAGTTACTATATTGTATTCTAATTTGTTTTATTGCAGTGTATTTATTACTGCAGCCTCCAGGCTTTATTCATTTTGTAAACTTCCATGATGTACTATTCAAATGGTGGTGTATCAAATCATTTTACATAAATAACTTTTAATACATTTCTCATCTGCAAATTTGATCAGCTCACTCATTCCCATTTCCAGGTCAGTTATAAATATGCTAAAGTACTGACCCAGCACAGAGATCCCTGAGGTACTCCATGTTACACCATTGAGAAAATTGACCGTTTACCCCTATGGCATTTCCTATCTTTTAAACCAGTGCTTCCCAAACGTTTTTCTGGTGTGACCCCATTTTAGCTGAGGAAAATTTACGTGGCCTCAGAAACTAATAAAATAAAATTGTCACTCAAACAACATAAATATAGACATATAAATATGTAAATCTATGCTTTTTAAAGTAATTATCTTATGTACTGAACATGCCTGACACACATAGTAATGGCACAGCTTCTTGAACATGTGCAGTGAGGGAGTTGAGCATCTGGGAGCAGTGTGTATGTGAGAACTAAGTGTCTGGGAGGCTATGTGTGTGTGTATGCCACACGCATGAGGGCTTGAGTGTCTGAGAGCAGTGTGTCTCTGCAGATGTGAGGAATAAGTGACCAGAGCAGCATGTGTCTGTGCTGAAGAAAGCCGTTGGGCTTTGAGGTTCCCTCCCAGAGTTTTGTCCTGAGTTGATCCCCAGCCATATCTATCATCAGCACTGGCAGAGGAACATTCCAAAAGCTCACATATTCCAGTCACTAAATATAAAAAAAGAATTTTAATTTCTATCTTGCTTTCTGGCTAGTTTACTTTTCTAATCGTGTGGCTCTGGTTTCTACTTTCCTCTGTTTCCTCTTAACTCTTGTTTCCAGGGTCACCAGTCTATTTGCATTTTTCTATCTTCAGGAGCAAGCAGGAATACAGTCTTCATATATGGATATCGTCTGTACCAATGGAGCCCATGCGGGAATGCTCCCCAGCTTCCAAATCAAAAGCAATTCACTGCACTTGTGCATCTGCCTTCCCGCCTTCCCAAGTCCTCTCCTCAGTTCTTCGTTTTCCGCAGAGCCAGCAGGTGGTTTTCTTTCTGTTACGGCCAAAAAATGTCCTTTTTGGTTTCAATCTGCCTTTCTGTCGACCCCGGTACCTTTCCTGATACTAGCCCCGATACCTTTCCTGATACTAGCCCCGATATTTCTTTTCTTTTTAAAATATCTTTTTTTTTTTTTTTTCAGTTTTGGGGGTTTCTACCACCAAATTAGGCCTTGGCCTACTTTTCTTCAGCCACGATGGAAAAACACATCAGCGGCTTAAAAAAAAATGTACCAAATGTTCTGGTACAATATCAGTCACCAATAAAAATGACTGGTGGTTAAAATGTTTGGGTCCAGACCATGTACAGACTGAATATCCTTTGTGCCAACAAATGACAAAAAGAGGCCTAAAGAACAGAGCCTGGCAATATGGTTCTCTGTTTACCCTGGACTTGATTTCAGTGGTTTCCACATCATTGAGGACGTCTTCCTCCTCTCTTGGTACTGGGATCTCCTTAAAGTCCAAACATAAGGCTAAGTCTGTCATCTGCATCGAAACTCGATAACAATCTGGGATTTCTAGTCCTATAGGCACTCCTTGTGGTCTTGGGCAAGCCACTTAACCCTCCATTGCCCATGTTCCCTGTAAGTATTAGCGTATGTGTCTCATATCCCCTCGTGTTAAATGTATCCCCCAATTGACCGCTTTGACCCGGTGAAAAGCAGGATATAAATACAGCTAAATAAATAAATAAATAAACAATCCTCGAGGTAAGTCAATGTCGTCGAGATTCACCAAAGGGTACATTCGATGGCTGCCGGCCTGTCAAACAGCCCCAGTGAGAGGACCAGCCCTCCAGATCACTACAGGGGCTCCAGGACACTCCCGAGGCCTTGATCTTTGGAGAGCTACTGGTTCCATGCTCTGAGATGTGGCTCAGTCCCATGCGGGATTCCGCCAAGACATCGGCCTCCTCCCTCGACCAGTGCATCCTGGCCATCGAGAGGAGTTTGGCAGCCTTGGTACTGTCAGTATTGACAGCTCCAGTGGTGCAGGCGTCTGTATCCTGCCCACAGCCGATACCTCGAACCTGCATCGGGGGACCCTCTCTCTCCAATGCCTCCTTTGGAACAGACAGGCATTTTTGGTACTCAGCAGGTTCCCGATGCTGCACCAACCTGTCATTGGTATCGGCATTGGGCCTCGACATTGACATGAGACCATCGATACTGTGACTTTCTTTAGGAATCGGACTGTACCTCTTCCAAGTCCAATAATGTACTGGAGGATTCCAGGGTAACCCAGGATCTCCCTTTTGATCCATCCCCTGCTCATGAGTGGCGTCAGTCCCCACCAGAGGGCATGTCTTTTCAAGACTGCATTCGGAACATGGCAGCAGGTCTGCAGATTACCATGGCATCAGAGAAGGAACAGAGCAGAGGAATTGGAAATCTTCCAATACCCCTCAGCGCCCAAAGAGGCGACCACGTTACCGGTGCAGGATCTAATGCTACGTATGCGGGAGACCCCACTAAGTTTCCACCTATCAACAAACATTATAAATAGCTCACCACGAATCAACAATCACCTACACTCACACGCACTCACTGCTCACTGCATGCGCACACTAAACACAAGACTTTGTGATCGTTTGCTGTGTGGACCGCCTTGATTGAAGGATAAGGCCATATAGAAATCTGTTTAAATAAATAAATAAATACCATGTACCAAGTTCCACCATGCCCTGGCTTCCAAACGCCTCAACTTCCACACCACTCCATGGTGGTGGAATTGGCGATACAGCGCATTAAGTGTAATAAGAATCATTCTTCCATGCCTCCAAGCAACCATGCATCCTCACTTCTAGGATTACTTCCTTCATGCTCTATAGGCCATGTATCTCAGGAATATCGCCAGGGATCTAGAGACCCTTGCCCCTATCCTTCCTGATAGACCAGCAGGGTGCATTCCAGGCCTTAAGCAAACTCAGAATACATCCAAATTTCTTACCAGAGCATCTTTTGATATTTTTGAGTCATCCAGCAGAGCTTCAGCAGTCTGCATTGGTGCTCACAGAATGGCCTGGTTACAGGCATCTGACCTTGGGTTGAGGATAAAATTGGCCAATATCCCTTGTTCTGGAGAGAACCTTTTTGGAAAGGATTGGATAGAGAAAGCCGGGGAGATTGAGACAGATGATCTCACTCTCAAACACCTCTCCAAAAAGCTGTCAGACCACTCTAGGAGCGAGACTAATCCAAAGAAGTCTTTCTATCATAAGAAAATATGATATTCTTATTATCCACCTGCAGCTGCTTACCAACCTCAGCAGTGACAGCAGGGCCCTCACCAGCCCAAAAAGCCTAGGACACCTAAGCCACAGCCAGCTGCACAGCCACAGCCAGCACCTGGTTTTTGACGCCTTCCTATAGAGCATAGCTACTCTGCCTCTGCAGGATCCCTCACTCTTTTCCTATGCCCACAGGAGGCACATCAGAGCAGTGGACTCTCAACATTGTCCAAAGGGGCTGTCTGCTTCATTTCAAATACTTGCCCCCTACCACCTCCGGGTTAGCTTCCGCACCCTGAATGTTCACAAAATGCATGGCAGTGGTTGCCACCTACCTTCATACTTTGTCGATCTTTGTCTTCCCCTACTTAGATGACTGGCTAATCAAGTGATTCTCCAGGACCAAGCAGGAAGTCAGTCCTCACATAGGGTGACGGCGCCGACGGAGCCCCCGTGTGGAGCATTTTCCCAGCTTTCAAAGAAAGCCTTTGGGAATACAGCGCGCATGCGCGGTCCCCTTCCCGCCCAAGGGTGCCATCTTGCTCAGTCTTCTTTTTTCCACGTAGCCCGACGGATGTGTTTCGTTTTCACCCGAGGAAAAAGTTGATTTTGTTCTGCGTGGACCCGTTTTCTTCGGTTCGACGCTGGTTTCCCTTTCCCGCCTGGGCCCGATACATCGGTATCGAGCCTGGACTTCTTTTTTCGGTTTTTGTCCTTAGTGACTAGCGTACGCACCATTTTTTCTGTTTTCACTGGCAGCCCTGACTTTTGACCTCGCAGGGGCCCTTTTTCCCCCAATGGCTGCCAGCGGGTTTAAAAAGTGTGATCGGTGTAAGAAACTTGTGTCTCACCGACACACATGACTGCTGCCTCCGGTGCCTCGGACCCGATCATGACCCGATGATCTGTGGTCCGTGTGGGAAAATGTCCTTAAAGGTGTTGAGTCAGCAGCACCAAAAGGAAAGAATCTTCTCTGACTCCGCATCTGGACGGGCCCGGACTTCGTCAGAGGCCTCAACGTCTCGGGACTCTGGCCCCGAGCAGCGCCGAGGCTCCTCTGAGAGGGGGTCTCCCTCGCGGGAGCATCGCAAGAAGAAAAAACCCACGAGGGCGGCATCGGTGGATGCACTTGGCTCCTCAAGGGCCAAGTCGCATAGCCCCGAGCGCCGTCCCGGGTCTTTGGAGTTGGAGAGGCCTGCAAAACAACCTCGTGTGGAGATGGAGTCCCCGGGTCATGTGAGTACTGTAGTCCTCGTGGACTCTCCTCCAGGGGAGCCGACAAGTCGGGGGCTGCTGAGTCTCCTGAGCTCGGACTCAGGTTGACGGCCTTGGAGAGCAGCTTGGCCGCCTTCATGGAACAGCGGGCACTGATCGCCGGTCTCACCAGTGCATCTGCCCCGACCACCGGGACTTCAACCCCAGAGGCCGAGCCGATCCTTGAGTCCATGCGTGCTCGAGTCAATCCTCGGCCAAGGTCTCCCTCGGCCTCCCGCTCGGGACCCTCTTCGTCGGGGCGGATGGCATCGGTGCCTGCCTGACCAGAGCCGCTTGATTCCTCCTCCGAGGGGTCCGGCTGGGAAACGGAGGATGAGGAGTCACCCGACACCTTTTGGACTCAGTGTGTCCCATCAGACTCAACGGAGTCCGAGCCTCGGAGACGGTACCCACCGGAGGATACCCGGTTCTCGGACTTCGTGCGGGATATGTCCAAGGCCTTGGCATTCCCCACGGATCCCGAGGAGGAGCCTCAAGCCGAGGAGCTCGAGGCCCTACAGTATGACTCTCCTCCAAAGAAGGCCTTTACTGTACCGGTTCCTTCGATGCTGGAACGGTTGCTTTTCTGCATGTGGGAGGCGCCGGCCTCGATGCCGGTTTTGAGCAAGCGGGTCGATTCCATCTATCGAGTCCGCAAGAGCCCCGGGTTCCAAAAGGCACAATTACCGCACCACTGCATGGTTGTGGAATCGGCCATGCATCGTCTGAAGAGTCAGAAGATGCACTGCTCGGTGCCTCCTGGCCGGGAGGCCCGGAACCTGGATGCCCTTGGTAAGAAGTGCTTCCAGGGCTCAATGTTTGCTTGCCGTGTCCAGACCTACCAGCTGTACATGGGCATGTACCTTCGAGACCTGGCAAATGAGATTGCCGGGTTCTCTGCTGATCTCTCCGAGGAACCTTTGCAGAGGTTCAATGCTCTGTTCTCGGGTATTCGTGAGTGCTCGAAGTTTCTCTCTCGAGCAGCCTATGATGGCTTTGAGGCTTCGACCCGAGTAGCCGTGGTCGGTATCGGTGCACGCCGTCAGGCCTGGCTACAGTCATCGGACCTTGAGCCAAGGGTGCAGGACAAGTTGGTCGATGTCCCCTGCCGAGGTGAAAGCCTCTTTGGCAAGCCCATGGCTGAAAAGGCTGCAGAGACGGAGACTCTTACCCGGACAAGGCTGTCCAGGAAAACCTCTGCCCCTTCTCAGAAGAAGGGCTCGGTGAAAAAGACCTTTTACTCGAGGAAGTCATCTGCCTATAAACAATACCCTCATTATCAGGCCTCTGTAGCTTCCCAACAGGGTCAGCAGGCCAAGGGGCAGGGACATGGGGCCCCGTAGGCAGAAAACCCCCAAGCCGCCACAGCAGGGAGCGGGGTTTTGACTCCAGTGGCATAGCCTCTCCTCCTCAGCTGGCCCACATCAGCACAGGAGGCCGGCTGGCCCTGTACGCCCACAGGTGGTCAGCCGTAATAAGGGATACCTGGGTATTAAGTATAGTCCAGAGGGGCTATCTCCTCCACTTCCACCAGGTACCCCCCTCCTATTTTCCAGGGGAGCCTCCAAGACTTCCTCTGTACAGGGACTTACTCCTGCAGGAGTTGGCAAGTCTTGTAAAGGAACAGGCAGTGGAACCGGTGCCCCACCACCTGAGAGGTCAAGGCTTCTATTCCAGCTACTTTCTGGTACCAAAAAGAACAGGAGGCCTCAGGCCCATCCTAGACTTGCGAAATCTCAACAAGTTCCTGGAGAGGGAAAAGTTCAAGATGCTTACCCTTGGAATCATGCTGCCCTACCTCCAGCAGGGAGATTGGCTATGCTCCTTAGACCTAAAAGATGCTTATACTCACATCCTCATTCATCCAGACCACAGACAGTATCTCAGATTTGTAGTGGGAGGAAACCACTATCAGTACAGAGTACTGCCTTTTGGCCTGACCTCCGCCCCCTGGGCATTCACCAAGTGCCTGGCGGTGGTGGCGGCCTACCTAAGGGTTCAAGGCCTCTTTGTCTTTCCCTACCTGGACGACTGGCTCATCAGGGGTCAATCCCCACAAGAGGCCAATCAAGCCACCCTTCGCACTGTTGCTCTGCTTCAGCACCTGGTGTTTGTTATAAACTTCGCAAAGTCCATTTTGCACCCCTCACAGAACATGGAGTTCATAGGAGCAAGACTGGACACCCTTCAGTCAAAGGCCTTTTTACCCGTGGACAGGGCCCACAGATTGATGAATCTAGCCAGGCAGTTTCACAGCAATTCTCTGGTCTCCGCAGACAATTCCTGAGGCTCTTAGGCCACATGGCTTCCACGGTCCATGTATCTCCAAATGCCCATCTACACATGAGGCCAGCTCAATGGGGCCTCAGAACTCAATGGCACCAAGCCACAGGGAGCCTCACGGACAGAGTGAGGGTGTCCGAACTACTAGAGTCTTCTCTGCAGTTGTGGCTTCATCTTCCGAATCTAGTGCACGGGGTGTTTTTTCAGACACCTCCACACTCTCAAGTGCTAACAACCGATGCTTCTCTTCAGGGTTGGGGTGCACATTGCCAAGGGACATGTACTCAAGGCCTGTGGTCTCCTTGGGAGGCCGCACAGCAGATCAATCTCTTAGAACTGAGAGCTATCCGCTTAGCCCTGAGAACTTTCTCCCATCTCATCTCTCACCAGTCCGTCTTGGTTCAGACGGACAATCAAGTTGCTTTGTTCTATGTGAACAAACAAGGGGGCACAGGGTCCGCCTTCTATGTCAGGAAGCGCAGAAACTGTGCTCCTGGGCAGTCAATCACGGCATTCTTATCAAAGCGGTCTATCTCCCAGGTCAGGAGAATTACCTGGCGGACAGATTGAGCAGGATCCTGCAGCTGCACGAATGGCAGTTGAATCCTTTAATGGTTCAACAGATCTTCCTGAGATGGGGTCGTCCAACTATAGATCTCTTTGCCAGTCCTCTGAACCGTCATCTTCTCAGGTTCTGCTCCAGACAACCGCATCCTCTCAGAGTAGCAGCGGATGCGTTTCTCATTCCATGGTCTACAGGCCTCCTATATGCGTTTCCTCCCACGCCTCTAGTGTCCAAGACACTGTTCAAAGTGATCCCGGGACAAGGCCTTGGTGATCCTGGTGGCCCCCAGGTGGCCAAGGCAACCCTGGTTTCTACTTCTTTTGCACCTAGCGGTGGACACTCCTCTTCCTCTGGGGATGCAGCCCGATCTCCTGTCTCAGGAGCAGGGATCTCTCTTACACCCCAATCTCCAGTCCCTCCATTTGATGGCCTGGCTGCTGAAAGGGTAGTTCTAGCGCCCTTACTACTGCCTAGGGAGGTGGAGGACGTGGTCTTGGCCTCTAGGAGGCAGTCCACCAGAAAGTCTTATGCCCTTAATTGGCGTAGATTCTCTACCTGGTGTACTCAATACAACGAGAATCCTTTCTCATGCCTGGTGCCAGTGGTGCTGCAATATTTGCTTCACCTGTCCAACCTAGGCCTTAAGTCCAATTCTGTGAGAGTTCATCTTAGTGCTCTTTCAGCACACCACTCCCCAGTGGAGGGTCAGTCTCTCTCAAGCCATCCTTTGGTGGCTCGCTTCCTCAGAGGCCTGCTTTTGCTTAAGCCTCCAGTGCGTCCCCCTGCCCCTGAATGGGATTTAAATGTGGTCTTGCACCGGCTTACTTGCCCACCATTTGAAACTATGGCTACTTGCCCTCTGCGTTTTCTCTCCTGGAAAGCGTTGTTTTTGGTAGCCCTTACCTCAGCAAGGCGAGTGAGTGAGCTTCAGGCCCTAGTATCAGATGCACCTTATACTAGGTTCTATAGGAACAGAGTAGTCTTACGGACTCGCCCTAAGTTCCTTCCTAAGGTTGTTTCCTCCTTCCACCTCAAATCAGGAGGTGGTTCTTCCAACTTTCTTTCCCAGGCCGCATGCCAGCCAGGCTGAGATGGTCTTGCATACCCTGGATTGTAGGAGGGCGTTGTCCTTCTACCTTGACCGTACGCGGGAGCACCGGAGGGCTGTTAAGCTCTTCGTCTCTTTTGACCCCAATAAGTTGGGGTTGGCTGTCTCCAAGCATACTTTGTCCATATGGGTAGCTGACTGTATCGCCTGGGCTTACAGGGCAGCCGGCCTCTCGTTGCAGGGTCGAGTTACGGCTCATCGTGTCAGGGCAAAGGCTGCGTCAGTGGCTCATCTCCGCTCTGTTCCGTTGGCAGACATCTGCCGGGCCACTACTTGGTCTTCAAGCCAGACTTTTGCGGCCCACTACTGCCTTGAGAGGGAGTCCCGCAGGGACAGTGCTTTCGGGCAGGCGGTACTCCATAATCTCTTTGGGGTTTAGGCAAATCCTACCCTCCGGCCCTGGTGTTGGGCTACCGTTCGGGGGCGTTATCAGAGAAGATTCTGTTCTTGCATGCTGAGGCTCTAGAGGGAGCTCATTTTTTCAGCTTTGGGTCTCCGGTAGCCTTAAGCTGGGGAGCCCCATATGTGAGGACTGACTTCCTGCTTGGTCCTGGAGAAAGAGTAGTTACGCACCTGTAACAGGTGTTCTCCAGGAGCAGCAGGAATCAGTCCTCACAACCCTCCCCCCTCCCCTTGGAGTTGCAGTCATATGATTTATTTTGTTGTTTTTGCTGTCTTTTAGCTATGTCATCAGACTGAGCAAGATGGCACCCTTGGGCGGGAAGGGGACCGCGCATGCGCGCTGCATTCCCAAAGGCTTTCTTTGAAAGCGGGGGAAATGCTCCGCACGGGGGCTCCATCAGCACCGACGTCACCCTATGTGAGGACTGATTCCTGCTGCTCCTGGAGAACACCTGTTACAGGTGAGTAACTACTCTGAATCCCCACAAGAGGTAAAACTTTCTCTTCTTCACACCATCACTGTGCTCCAAGATCTGGGATTCGTCCTAAACTTCTAAAAATCACATGTGGTCCCATACCAGCAGCTCAGATTCATCGGAGCACTTCTGGACACTCATCAGGCCCGAGCTTTCCTTCCACAGGAGCACTCTGCCCATCTCATCGAGCTAGCCAACAGCATAAAGGGTCACAGTGCTGTGACAGTTCAAGATATGCTGCTTCTTCTGGGACACATGGCCTTCACAGTCCATGTTGTCCCCTGTGTCCGTCCGCACATGCGGCAAGCCCAGTGATGTTCCCGCATGGGCTCCGTCGGTACTGACGTCATCCATGTGTGAAGACTAAATTCCTGCTGTTACAGGTGAGTAAATACACTCTCTCTCCCCATGGAGATTAATATACACATCATGCAACTGTTACACACACCCATCAAATACACCATTAATTATTACTTATACACAACACTCAATGTTCCTACTAACTACACATCCTCTGCTATTCACTGAGATGCACTTTTCCACTGCCAATCCAAATTTCGATCTTTCTACCTTGCTGCTCCTTATGCCTGGAATAAATTACCTGAGTCAGTCAGGCTCCATTTCTGGCTCTGTTGAAATGCAGGCTAAAACCTTGCTGCTTTGAGACTGCTTTTCAGTCCTCATCCCCCTAGTCTCCTGTTCACCTTTGTGCTTCCTTACCATTCCTCTAGATATAGCCTAATCCCCAGTTATGTTGTCTGTCTTGACTAGACTGTAAGCTAGTCTCTGCGCTATGTACACCCTGTTGCGCTATATAAATTATTATTAGTAGTAGTAGTAGTAGTAGTAGTTTACCGTGGCTATTTCAATCAAGACCTCCCTACAAGCATGCCAGAGTCTGTTAATGGAGATAAGGGAAAACCTGCTATTATGTCACATTCTAAGTGTACACTTTCAACTTGTTTTCATCACCGATGCTGCCTCGCTCCTCCACCATGATCAGCTCACTGCAAGGAGCTTGAGCCGCACAGTGGAGGAAGCTCAGGAAGATCTCAAAATCAGTTCATACTTCACTGTGCAGCTCAAGCAGTTTGCAGAGAGCCAACTGCAGCACCGCAGTAGGAATGATGACACTAGATGATGGCCTGGGGGGGTGAGGAGGGAAGCAGTAAGAGACGGATGCCGAGTGATGGCTGGGGGAGGGGGGAAGCAATGAGAGACTGGGCGAAGGCCTGGTGCAGGGGCTATATGACAGGGTTTTTTTGCTTCACATATTATCAGGTCATGGTGATATGTGAAGCAAAAAAGGAAGTTGCCACAGCTGCAGTTATACAGGGTTGCTGATATGCTGCTGACACTGAACTCTAGAATTGGAGGAAGGGGGAGGAAGAGAAGGGTTGCTGCCTTTTGTTGACACTGTGTAAAGGCACATTAAGGGGCTGATTTATTAAGCTTTCTTTACCCATAGAAAATGGAAAACAGTAAATCAGGCCCTTAAAAAAGGAGCTGTGATACATGGTAACATAGTATATTATGGCAGATAAAGACCAGTATAGTCCAGCAAGGCAGCAAGAGTAGGTGTACTTGCCGCTCCATGCAGGTCACCCCTCCCCATACCTTTGTTTAGGGGTGTACCCACCACTCCTTGCATGTCACCCCTATATGTTGAGATATGAGATAGTTATGTTTATTTTGATTTTGTCCTGTTGCTATAAAGGGATCCATTGTGTCTGTCCCATGCCATTTTGAATTCTGTCACTGTGACCGAGATCTCGGCTGGCTCCCAGATTCTAAGAAAAGTTGTCAAGGCCTGCTGTGTTGAACTGGCAGAGATTGGGATCACCAGATTCACAGACCTGTTTGTTCAAGGGATATTTATCTTGATGGAACTAGAGACTTGGTTGGACCCAGAGTACCTTTCTTTTGGTATTTTCAATTAAGTTACTTTTTCATGGAAACTGACATGCAGCTAACTGTGAGAAGAACTCATAAAGTTGAGGTGTTCCCATTTATGGAGCTGCTGCTCTTGTGACTTTGGGTAAGTAACTTGATTCTCTCTATTGCTTTAGTTACAGAATAGGTTATAAATACCTAGTATCTCCAGGAACAAGCAGGAATGTAGTCTTCACATATGGGTATTGTCGGTACAGATGGAGCCTGCGTGGGAACGCTCCCCAGAGTCCAATAGGAACGCTTTTGGGAGCATCCCTCAGCACATGCGCGCTGCCTTCTCACCTTTCCAACTGTCCCTCTTCAGTTCTTCTTTTTCCGTGGAGCCGACAGGACACACATTCTGTCACTGCAGAAAATTTATTCTTTAAACTTGCTTTTTTGTGGTCACGTCTGCCTCCGCACGACACCTACCTGTACCACTGGTTCTTTTTTCTTTAAAAAAAAAAATACTTCTGAACTGTTTCTCTTCAGAAACTTTTTCTTTTTGATGCTAGGTGCCATTTTGGGCATTAGGCACCTTTTTTCCTAAAAGATGGAAAAACCAGCTAGTGGTTTAAAAAAATGTACTAAGTGTGGCGGTACCATCTACGTCACTGACACCCATGACTGGTGTCTAAAATGTTTAGGCCCTGACCATTCTCCATCTGAGTGTCTCTCTTGTATGGGGATGACTAAAAGAGGAAGACAGAACCGAAGTGCAAAGCTCGGTATCCTCTTTTCTTCGGATGCCAGGTCCATTGCATAGACGTCTTCAAGAGCCTTGTCTTCCTCCCATGGATCTCTGGTAACTAAACATAAGAGCCAGTCCTCCCAAGGGTAGCTCTCCTTGAAAGCATTGAGAGGTCATTGGCATTGCCCTTGAGGAAACTACACCGGCAAAACAGCCCCGGCGGGAGGCTTTGGTTTCCAAAGCATCAGTGGGGGTTCCAGGATGTTCTCGAGACTTCGACCTCGGCAGAACTACTGGTGCCATGCTCAGGGGTTCCGGCTGCTTTTACCGGTACCGATACCCAACCATCGGCAGCGTCGATAGACCAGAGATTTCTCGCTATCGAACGCCGTCTTGCAGCTCTCCTTACAGCTGCGCTACCGTTGACACCGGCGGCTCAACAGGCACCAGTACAGATACCAGTACCGATGCTGGTACCAGCACCGGTACAGATACCAGTACCAGCACTGACGGTACCGGCCCCGGTGGGAATTCTTCCCATGCCGACTTTTTCTGGCATTGACAGATAGGTACCGGACCAACTCGGTACCAACTTCGATCAATACCGAGACCGTGCTTTGCATGAACATCGGGATCAGAGATGCTTCAAATCCTCCGATTCCGATGACTCTGATAATTCTGCCGGTACCAGAGTATTTCTCCCGGAAGATTCCTCTTCTCCCTAACGCAGAATGTCTCCTCCGGAAGACATGTCTTTACAGGATTTTATTCTTGATGTGGCCCGAGGCCTTTCAATCATGGTAGCTCCTGAAAAAGAACCTAGAGCAAAGGAATTGGAAATTCTCCAATACCCTAAGGCTCCCAAGGAGGCAGCCACTCTGCCCATTCATGAAATTCTTCATGATTTGATGCTCAGAATGTGGGAGATATCTTTGACCACATCTCCTCATTCTAGGAGACTTGATACCATGTATCGAGTTCCACCATGTCCTGGTTTTCAAAAGACTCAGCTGCCACACCATTCAATAGTAGTGGAGTCAGCCATGCGTAGGATGAAAAGTGCAAAAAGACATGCATCCAATCCTCCAGGTCGTGAATGCAGGACTCTTGACGCTTTTGGGCGTCAAACATTTTAGGCTTCCATGCTTTCAGCTAGGATCAGCTCATATATTTTATATATGGGAATGTTCCTCAAAGAGGTCACAGGAGATTTGGAGCTTATGAGCCCCCTTCTCCCTGATGACAAACGACAAGACTTCCTTACTCTTGTCAAGCATGCTCAAGACGTCTCCAAGTTTGTAAATCGTGCAGCATTTGACTGCTTTGAATGCATCAGCAGAACCTATGCTATTTCCATTGGTGCACGTCTGATTGCCTGGCTTCAGGCATCAGACTTGGAAATTTGGGTACAGGATAAATTGAGAAACATCCCTTGCACAGGAGAAAACCTCTTTGGCAAGAATTGGCAGGAAAAGGCTAATGAGATAGATGTTGACAATATCACTTTAGATAGATTGTCAAAATTTACAGCCACTCCAGCCAAAAAGAAACCCTATAAAAAAAAACCTTTTTCAGCAAAAAGAAGTTTTATCCGTCCTATACCCAGGAAGGGCAAGCTCAGGGTCAAGTTGCCCAGAAAGGTAAACAACAATCCAGACAAAAGAAGCCAAAAGGCCTTAGAGCTCAACCAGCTCCACAGGCCCAGCCCCCTCAAGGGCTTTGACTCCTTCATAGAGAACTTAGCCTTCCTGCCTCTGAAAGGTCCAGAACCCCTAAACATTCCAGGCAAGTTGTTTCATTTTGCCATCAGATGGCACCAAATAACAGCAGAAAATTGGACTCTGTCCATTGTGGGAGAGGGGTACAAGCTTGGTTTTCACAGTATGCCCCCTCCTACAGTCGTAAGACAGTTCAATTCCCAAACCTCTACAGACAATCTACTGTATCGAGATGTCTCAATACTCCTCGCTCAAGGAGCAGTAGAGGAGGTGCCCATTCTTCAACAGGGTACAGGGTTCTACTCCTCCCCTATTTTCTTATTCCACAGGAGGACACAGACCCATTCTAGACGTCAGAGAATTGAACAAATATCTGTTCCGATAAAAGTTCAAATGATTTCTCTGGGAACTCTTCTGCCATACCTTCAAAGTCAGGATTGGCTTTGTTCTCTAGATCTAAAGGATGCATATACTCACATTCTGATCCATCCAGATCACAGGAAATTCTTACGATCCCTTTTCAGGAGAAAACATTTCCAGTACAGGGTTTTTCCCTTTGGTCTGGCTTCGGCACCAAGAGTATTCACGAAATGCATGGCAGTAGTAGCTGCATTTCTGCAAACCGTAAGGATATTTGTCTTCCCTTACTTAGACGACTGGCTCATTCGAGCCCCCACGGTTCCAGAAGCCAGCTCTGCACTGTCTCGCACAATGCGAATCCTTCAATACTTGGGATTGGTCATAAACCTCCCAAAATCCCAACTTGCTCCGTCTCAGTCCCTGGAGTTCATAGGAGCTCGTTTAGATATCAGACAGTCAAGGGCTTTTCTCCCACACCCCCGCTGTCTTCGCATAGTGCAGCTAGCTTCTCAAGCAGTGGTGAAGTTCTCCCTAACTGCTCCAGACCTACTACAACTATTGGGACATATGACATCCATGGTTCATGTTTTTCCCTATGCTCGCCTTCATATGCGAGCAGCCCAGTGGACCTTATCCACACAGTGGACACAGGCCACAGGACATCTGTCAGACAAGATATCAAACTCACGACGTCTGATTTTGTCCCTCCAATGGTGGTAATCACTGGAAAGTCTTCTAGTGGGGTCTCCTTTCCAGCAACCCCTATTCCAGGCCACCCTAACAGGTGCATCACAGGTGAGATGGGGAGCACACCTGCATCATCTCTCTACCCAGGGTACCTGGACTCCACAGAAGGCTTGTCTTCACATAAACCTCCTGGAACTCAGAGCAATCCAACTCTTCAAGTATTCCATGCCCAGCTCAGCTACAAGACAGTCCTAGTCCAAACGGACAATCAAGTAGCTATGTTCTACGTGAACAAGCAGGGGGGAACAGGCTCTCTGTCTTTATGCAACGAAGCTTTACGACTATGGGCCCTCGCCAGAGAGCATCAAATTCACCTTCTCGTGGTATTTCTTCCAGGTATTCATAACCTTTGGGCAGACAAACTCAGCCGAGTACTGCTGCCTCACGAATGGTCTCTCCACCTAGACCAGGTGGCCAAGATATTTCAGATCTGGGGAACCCCAGACATAGACCTATTTGCAAGTCAACTGAATGCCAAACTTTCCCGGTTCTGTTCCAGAATTCCAGCTCAAAATTGCCAGGCAAGGGATGCCTTTCTTCTTCACTGGGGTCACAAATTCCTCTATGCCTTCCCACCCTTTCCCCAAAACACTCTTCAAGCTTCAGAGAGACAGAGGTCGTATGATCCTCATAGCGCCACGGTGGCCACACCAAACGTGGTATCCCCTGCTTCTACATCTCTCTCAAGCTGCACCTCTGGAGTTAGGCTATGCTCCAGATCTCCTCTCCCAAGAGAACGGGATGCTATGGCACCCGAATCCCCAGTGCCTGCATCTCAGTGCCTGGTTGCTGAAAGCTTAGACCTTCAGGATCTCAACCTTTCCCAACAGGTAAAGGATATCCTTCAGGCTTCTAAAAAACCTTCCACAAGACGTTCTTACGCCTTCAAGTGGAAACGTTTTACTATATGGTGTTCACAGAAGGGGTTAAACCCCCTTATGATACCTTTGGAATCGATACTAGAGTATCTACTTCATTTATCAAATTCTGGTCTAAAGACCAATTCAGTCAGAGTCCATCTTAGTGCAATTGCAGCTTCCTATAAGCCTCTAAATGGACAACCAATTTCCTCTCATCCACTGATATCAAGATTTATGAGAGGTCTTCTATTAACAAGCCTCCCATCAGGCCACCACCGGTAGCATGGGATTTAAACCTAGTTCTTGGGCAGCTCATGAAACCGCCTTTTGAACCTTTAGCCACTACAACCCTAAAGCTTTTGTCCTGGAAGGTCATCTTCCGAATTGCAAGCTTTAGTGGCTGATCCTCCTTATACTAGCTTTCACCATGATATGGTTGTTCTCAGAACTCATCCACACTTTATGCCAAAGGTGATTTCACCTTTTCATTTAAATCAATCAATTTATCTTCCTGTATTCTTTCCGAGGCCTCATGCCTCTAATGCAGAAAGGAACCTTCATACTTTGGATTGTAAAAGAGCCTTTGCTTTTTACCTACAAAGAACACAGCAACATAGAAAGTCTTCTCAACTTTTTATTGCTTTTGATTCTAGTCATTTGGGACTTCCAGTCTCCAAAAGAACTCTATCCAAATGGATTGCACAATGTATATTCTTTGCTTATGAGAGTTCCTCTTCAAGGCCATGTCACAGCTCATAATGTGAGAGCCATGGCAGCCTCTATGGCTAACCTTCAGTCTGTGTCTATTGATGGCATTTGTCGAGCAGCCACCTGGGCTTCGGTACACACCTTTACAGCCCACTACTGCCTAGATAAAGTCTCCCGTCGGGATGCCTTCTTTGGCCAAGCTGTTCTTCAAAATCTCCTTCAGACCTAATTCAACTCCTACCCACCAACCCTGGTGGGATGCCAGAGATCCATGGGAGGAAGCATGGCCCACCTTACTATAGGTGGCAGCTTCCTGGGGCTATCTCCCTGGCATCTTCAGCCAAGGAGTCCCCCATATGTGAAGACTACATTCCTGCTTGTTCCTGGAGATAGCGTAGTTACTCACCTGTAACAGGTGATCTCTGGGAACAGCAGGAATTTAGTCTTCACTACCCACCCACCTCCCCTAAGAGTTCTCTCTATCTCTTTCTCTTTCCTCTCTCCCTCTATCCTTTCACTCGGCTACAAACTTAACTGAAGAGGGACAGTTGGGAAGGCGGGAAGGCAGCGCACATGTGCTGAGGGATGCTCCCAAAAGCGTTCCTATTCCCGTGCAGGCTCTGTTGGTACAGATGATACCCATATGTGAAGACTAAATTCCTGCTGTTCCCTGAGATCAGCTGTTACAGGTGAGTAACGACACTATACCTGCCTATAGCTTGCTTTGAACTACTACTGAAAAGGTGTGAGCTGAATTTGATTTAAAGCATGTTCTGCTACAAGGGAACATAGGATGAGGGTGAAAGGGGATAGACTCTGAGTAATATGCGGAAATATTTCTTTACGGAAAGAGTGGTATATGCATGCAAAGTCTCCCAGTGGATGTGGTGGACACAAGGACAGTATCCGAATTCAAAAAAGCATGGGACAAACACAGAATATCTCTAAAGGTAAAAAGGGGATTTTTGTAGTTGATGTGGAAAGGCAGACTAGATAGGCCATTTGGTCTTTTTCTGTCATCATGTTTCTAGGTTTCTATTCAGACTTAAATAATTTAAAAGATCTGATGAGAAAACGTTTTGGTGCTTTGCATGATAGGTTGGTTTTGAAGTTTTAAAATGTTTTGTTTGATTTTGGTATGAATGATTAATACCTGGATGTTTTAAAACTGATTCCTTATATATCTGGTGAAGGGAAGATTATGCCTCTTAACACCAGGGTGATGAGGGGAACACGGACGGCTCCAGAGTTGATTGAAGGTGCTGGCACCCTAGGCAAACTGTAAGCCTTATGTCCTCCCCTGGCTGTCAGAATCTGTTTTATCTTTGAATGCCCTGCTCTTTGCCACCTCTCCCTCAAAAGAAGTTGCCACCCTAGATAGCTGCCTAGTTTATCTAAAGGTTGGCCTGGCCCTGGGTACAAAGCTTTTCTGGGAGGTAATAGGCCAGAGTAGAATAGTGAGACTATTTAAAAGTATTGTTGACCTGCCAATTACTAAAAGTTCTAGGTGGCTAACAAAAAATAAAATCATCACAATAATAAGATATACAGAATCAAAGCAATTATACATTAAAAATGCCATAGTCTCCCTGAAGAGGCTTGTGCAAAAAGGTAAGATCTGACACCAGTCCAATATCAACAGGCAATTGATTCAAACCATAAATTGATAATATCCTTTTTTTGTGTTCTCACTCCACTGATATTAGCAACTGCTGGCACATCTAATAAACCATATGTCTAGGATTGAAAAATGGTAATATTGTTTGACAGAAACTGATCTTGGTAAGAATATGCTTGTCCTCACTGTCTTAAAAAGCAACATAGCTTTGAATCTAATGCACTACTCTACTGGGAGCCAGTGAAGTGTATGCAGGGAAGGTGTGGCGATAGCTTCAGATATTCAATTGTGGTCATGAAAGTATATTGTACAGTACTGACACATCTATTACTCCGCTGCTCTTGTCATGATAAGTAGATATATAATATACATCAAACTGCTAATGAAAAAATAAATTTGAGACTGGTGAAAGGGTGTGTAATACAGGGAAACCGATTGATTGCCATAAGTCATCCACTGAATATCTGCTTTTTTTCTATCATAATACAAAAGCATGAGGTTGAAGCAAATATGCTTGAGTTAATGGCCCAGAACTAAAAGGCGAGCCTTCCAAAGTAATGTAAAATTTTGGTATCAGTTACCCATTAAAGAAATAAAAATCTTAAATTTGTCTAATATGTCTGTCTTTTCACAAATAGTTTTTAAAGTAGGTTTGTCTCAAATCTTTTTTTGGTTAATTGATGCTGCTGTTGCTTTTGAGCTTATATTTGGCCATTTCTTTTTGTATATGGTGGTAGATGCATAACTTTATATACTAGCCTATATCCCAGTAAATAACAGAAACTTTGCACAAATTGTAACTTTTTTTTAAATTAAACAGCCTGGAGGATCTAAAAAAAATCTGACCTCTGATGAAAAGTCCAATTGCAAAGAATCAAAAGCAGGAAATCTGGACCCTCTGTCATGCATAAGTAAGTAGAGTGTGTTGGGGGTGGTGGTTATTTTATTATTGCTTTTTCATATTGATGATAGCTGAATCTGATGGTAAGCATCTCTTTTACAGGAAGTGGGAGAGGTTATGGAGATGGTGTAGACTAGAAAGAATTAATTGGATTTAATGCATACATCAGTATGGATTAACTTGGTTGAAATAGTATAGGTCAGAGATATATCTTGTTCATAAGATCATTTGAAATGCTGAGTAATTTCTGAGGTCTATTTCCCTTTGAAATTCCAACATCCCAGGTTGGTTAGATGATCTGGTAACCAGATTTTAAAATGGGTTCCAGATGTGATCTATGTAACTACAGACCAGTGAGCCTGATGTTTCCACTGGGCAAAATTGTGGAAGCTGTTCAGAGCAGAATTGTCTGGAATATAGATAAACTTGCTTTTATGGGAAGAGTCAGCATGGGGTATAGCAAATTAAAGTCATGCCTTCTTAATCTATTAAAATTCTTTGAGGGTATAAATAAGTATGCAGATAAGGGTGAACTGGTTGACTATAGTGATCTGTATTTTTAGAAGACATTAATAAAGTTAGTTTTACACTTTCCCAACTAGAGAGCTGAAAGGGTGTTGCAGCAAGTTATTGTGCATTTTAATATTTGGTACTTCATAGAGAGCGAGAACAGGTTGATACTGGCCCCAGTCCCTCAGATTTTTGAGAATTGAAATGTAATATGGAAGATTGTCATGCTGTCAACTGGTAAATGTTAAAGAAAAAAAGCAAAGTAGAACTAAATGGTCACCCATCCAGTGCAAATAAGTGAATGATAAAGTACCCCAGATATCTGTTTTGGGAACAGAGTTTAACTACTCAAAAGGCAGGCAGAGCTCCGGAGTCTCAATGCGTGGATGAGACAATGGTGCAGAGATGAGGGTTTTGGATTTGTTAGGAACTGGGGAACATTCTGGGGAAAGGAGGGGCTCTTCCGAAGGGATGGGCTTCATAACCAGGATGGAACCAGGCTGCTGGCATTAACCTTTAAAAAGGAGAGAGAGCAGCTTTTAAACTAGATAATAGGGGAAAGCCAACAGTTGCCCAAGAGTGCATGGTTCAGAAGAATGTATCCTTGAAGGATACTACCGAAAGCAGAGAGGTTCCAAAAAAGAGTAAAGTAGCCCAAATGCCCTCGAGTATGGAGCAGGCAGAGCTTAAAGATCCCAAATTACCCATGTCTACCAATAGCCAAAGTAATATGAATAAAATACAGTTTCTAAAATGCTTGTATGCAAATGCTAGAAGTCTAAAAAAATAAGATGGGAGAGTTAGAATATACAGCACTAAATGAGAGGTTAGATATGATTGGAATATCGGTGGAAGGAGGACAACCAGTGGGACACTGTGATACTTGGGTACAGACTATATTGTAATGACAGAGCTGATCAAATTGGTGGAGGGGTTGCGCTCTATGTTAGAGAGGGTATTGAGTCAGAAAGGATTAAAGTTCTGCAGGAAACAAAATTTGCTGTAGAATCTCTATGGATTGAAATTCCATGTAAAAAGGGGAAGGCAATGGCAGTGGTGGTGTACTATTGACCGCCTGGCCAGAATGAACAAATGGATGATGAAATGCTCAAAGAAATCAGAGAAGCTAACAAAAGTTAAAGTGCAGTAATAATGGTGATTTCAATTACCCCGGTATCGACTGGGTCAGTGTCACGTCAGGACATGCTAGGGAGATAAAGTTCCTAGATGAAATAAATGACTGCTTCTTGGAGCAGCTGGTTCATGAATCGACCAGAGGGGAAGCCATATTAGACCTTGTCCTTAGTGGAACACCAGATCTAGTGCAAGAGATAAGGGTTTTGGGGCCACTTGGCATTAGTGATCATAGCATGATCACATTTGATTTAATTAATGGAGGAGGGATAGTAAGGAAATCCACAGTGTACTACCTTTTAACTTTCGAAAGGGAGACTAGATAAAATGAGGAAAATAGTTAAGAAAAAACTAAAAGGAGCAGTTGCAAAGGTTAAAGACTTACATCAAGCTTGGGGGGTGTTGAAAAATACTATCTTGGAAACCCAGACCAGCTGTATTTCACGCTTTAAGAAAAGTGGAAGGAAATAAAAAAAACTGCCAGCATGGTTTAAAGGTGAGATCAGAGAGGTGGCTGTTGCCAAAAAAGCATCTTTCAGGAAATGGAAAAAAGAGCCAAACGACGAAACCAGGAAACAGCACAAGCACTGGCAAGTTAAATGCAAGGCATTGATAAGGCAGGCAAAGGGAGAATTTGAGAAGAAGCTTGCTACGGAAGCAAAAACATGAAATAAAGACTTTTTCAAGTACATTCGCAGCAAAAAACATGAGAGAGTCGGTCCATTAGATGATAGAGGGGTTAAAGGGGCACTAAGAGGCGACAAAGCGATAGCAGAGAGACTGAATGAATTGTTTGCTTCGGTCTTTACTGAGGAAGATGTAGGGATGTTACCCATGACTGAAGTGGTATTTAAAGGTGCGGAAGAATTGAAGTAAATATCGATACATCGGGAAGATGTATTACAACTATTAGATAAACTGAAGAGTAGCAAATCACCTGGACCGGATGGTATACATCCAAGGGTGTTGAAAGAACTGAAATATGAGATTGCAGACCTGCTATTAGTAATCTGTGAATTTTCATTAAAATCATCTGTAATACCTGAAGATTGGAGGATCGCCAATGTAACGCCAATTTTTAAAAAGGGTTCCAGGGGTGATCCGGGAAACTACAGACCAGTGAGCCTGACGTCAGTACCGGGAAAAATGGCAGAAACCATCATAAAGAATAAAATTACTCAACATGTAGATAGTCATGGCCTAATGGGAGACAAGGTGTGAATAAACAGGTGGACAAAGGTGAGTCGGTTGATATAGTCTATCTGGACCTTCAGAAAGCCTTTGACAAGGTCCCTCATCAGAGACCTTTGGCAAAACTAAAGAGTCATGGGATAGGAGGCAGTGCACTATTGTGGATCAGGAACTGGTTAAAAGATAGAAAGCAGAGAGTAGGGCTAAATGACCAATTTTCCCAATGGAGAAAGGTGAATAGTGGTGTACCCCAGGGATCTGTGCTGGGTCTGCTGCTTTTTGACATATTCATAAATGACCTGGAAAGGGGAATGACGAGTGATGTTATCAAATATAAAGTTGTTAAAACCCAAGAGGATTGTGGAAAATTGCAAGAGGATCTTCATAAATTGGAAGAGTGGGCATCAAAATGGCAGATGAAATTTAATGTGGACAAGTGCAAAGTTATGCACCTAAGTAAGAACAACACAAACTATGGTTATACGATGCAAGGTTCCACATTAGGAACCACCACCCAGGAAAAAGATTTAGACATTGTGGATAACATGTTAAAACCCTCGGCCAAGAGAGCAAATAGAATGCTAGGTATGATAAGGAAAGGAATGGAAAATAAAACAAAAGATGATATAATGCCTCTATATCGTTCCATGGTGAGACCGCACTTTGAATATTGTGTGCAATTCTGGTTGCCGTATCTTAAAAAGGATATAGTGTTAGAAAAGGTTCAGAGAAGAGCCACCAAAATGGTAAAGGGGATGGAAGGATACTTCTATGAAGAAAGGCTGAAAAGGTTAGGGCTCTTTAACCTGGAAAAGAGACGGCTGAGGGGAGATATGATAGAAGTATATAAATTAATGAACGGAGTGGAACGGGTAAACGTAGATCGATTGTTTACGTTATCAGACTATAGAAAGACTAGGGGACATGCAATGAAGCTACAGAAAATATTTTTTCACTCAACGTGTAATCAACCTCTGGAATTTGTTACCGGAGGATGTAGTAAAGGCTGTTAGTGTAGCTGGGTTTAAAAAAGGTTTGGACAAGTTCCTGGAGGAAAGGTCCATAAACCATTATTAAGAAGGGACCCAGGATATATCAATGTTTGACCCAGTACAAGCATTGTGGAACCTTCGTCTTTTGGGGGAAACTGCTAGGTACGTATGACCTAGATTGGCCACTGTTGGAAACAGGATACTGGGCTTTGATGGACCTTGGTCTGACCCAGTATGGCATATCTTATGTTCTTATGTTATGTTTTTACTTTGTTAATGATTTGGAAAAGGGAACAGTGAATGAAGGTGATGAAGTTTGCAGATGCAACAGATATTAAAAAGTAGTTCCTCTTCGTCTCTCCGGGCCAGTCCAGGAACTTTAGGGTAGTCAACCTCCTCCAGCAGCTGAGGACTGAATTCTAAAAGTCTTACAGCCTATCCAGCTCCCTCTGGTGTCAGAGACTGTCTTTCAGTTCTCAGCAGCTGGATAGGACGGTTACTGACAGGCTCCTGGTTAGACGAAGAGGGATTTGAAAAAGATAATTATAATTCGGAACAGTCATTTTAACCCTTTCCAGGCCGAGCCCAAAACTCTTGGGATCCAAAATTCTGACTAAATATTCCTATCAAATGGTATATAATACATGACCATAGCAGAAGGAAGCTCACTATTAGAACATATTGAATAAGACTGGTACAGTTTTCCTGAACTATGCAAGAATTAACCCGGCTGCAGAATGTGGATTAAAAATTTAAAGGAGGCCTTGAAAGGGTTAAGGAAACTGATTTGGTTACCTGGGGGGCCCTAACTGGGTTTCTTCCAGGTATTTAGCTTGGATAAAGTCTGTTTAAAAAAAAAAAAGAGAACAAGCATTAAGAAGAGGTCCAAGGAGGGTAAAGGGGAAGCCCACGGAAGTCAACTGTCCCTGGCTCGGTGAGCAGCGGCAGGAGAGACAGAGTCTGTCTCGGTGACTCGTTCCGTGGTGGGGCAGTGAAAAGGAACTGGGAGCCCCAGGGTCCTGCCACTTGTCATCAAAAACTAAGCCAATGCTCCCACTAGCAGCAGGACTACAGGCTTAGGTGCGATCCTTGCAGGAGTTGATAAGGTACGTTGGGTTCCGGCTGTGTGGGCAATCGCAGGGTAGCCTTGTGTTTTTGGAGGTGGCGGTAAGCCAGGAGGTCGGCTCTGAGACTGCGGCCGTCAGGGGCTCTCGTGTGCATGTTGTAGGTCGGAGCACATGCTGCCGGGTTCGGCGGTGTGCGCTCAGTGTGGGAGCCACCGGGGTTTTTCACAGCCAGGTCTTTGCCGGTGTTGTCTGCATAAGGGCAGCAATATGGAGCGGCTGTTGGGGGATCGCTCAGAGGATAAGTTAAGAAAGGACAAGTAAGTGAAGGATCTCTTACTCGTCCATAGCGAGCCGGCTGAAAACGCTAGAACGGCGGCCATTATGGGGGCACAAACCGTTTCTTCCGCGCCTCAGGAGAAAAGCATTAAGAAGTCGTCCAAGCTAAAGAAGTCATCTGTGGTGGTGGTGGTTGAAGCCCCTGTTCCAGTCTCAGAATGGCAGGGGGGTTTACAGGCTTTGTTTTCCCCTGATTTTATTCTGTCGCTCCATAAAGCTTATTGTTTAAAGCTGGAACAGGCTCAGGTAAAGAGTTTCCCTTCCTCCTCCTCTGCAGCCCTCGGGGGTGACAACCTGGGCCTGGATGCAGGAGAGGGGCCCTCTTCTCGGGGCCTTACACTTGAGGCAGGGGCCGATAGCTTCGGTCAGCAGGATTTTAACTCTCAGATACCAGAGGAGAGGGAAATTCTCTTGGAAGCAAGTCTGGAATTGTAGACCGGCGATCTAGAGGAAGGGGAGCTGGCTCCAGGGGAAGATCCCAATGTATTTAGGGTTTTTCATAGAGGAGCTGGGGGCTCTAATTGTTCAAACGCTGGCGGCCCTCAATATGTCCCTACCGGAGGTTCAGGAGGAGCCACTGGAAGACCCACTACTCCAAGGTTTTAAGGCACAGCAGAAGTGCTTTCCGGTTCATAGGGTGATTAGGCAGATGGTGGAATCGGAATGGTAGTGCCCGGAAGATACCTTAAGGGGTGCTCGGGCGATGGGTCATTTGCATCCGGTACCCAAGGAGGACAGGGATCTTGATGAAAATGCCTAAAGTGGATGCGCTAGTGTCAGCGGTGACTAAGAAGACTACGATCCCAGTAGAGGGCGCTACAGCTCTAAAGGATCTGCAGGATAGAAAGTTGGAATCCCTCTTGAGGCAAGTTTTTGATGCGAGTGCTCTTTCGTTACAAGCTTCTATTTGCGGTGCTTGTGTTTCCAGAGCGTCCATTTGGTGGCTCCAAGGGGAGGCTTCTCCCGATGGGGGGGGAGTCTTCCAGTCCGGAGGGATAAAAGTAAGTCGGCGGCGATGTATCTCGCCGATGCCTTTTATGACATGGTCAGGATTTTGGCGAAGTCCATGGTGTCGGTTATTGCAGCTCGGAGGTTTTTGTGGTTGCGGAATTGGGCGGCGGACGCTTCTTCTAAGGCGCGCCTTAGTAAGCTCCCGTATAAGGGCAAGCTGCTCTTTCGTGAAGCCTTGGAGAAGATTGTGAAGGATTTGGTGGATTTCAAGGGAGGAAAACTGCCGGAGGACCGGCCAAAGGGCCCCAGACCGGGTAATCTGCAGAGAGGTCAAGGCAGAGATTTTCGGAGATTTCGAGGTTCCGGTTTTCGCCGTATCAGAGGTCGCTTTGTTGCTCACGGGCAGTTCTTTCGAGGGGCAAGAGGTTTCGGACGGGGCTATGGGGGCTCCCAGCAGAACTCGTCCAAGAAACCACAATGAGGAGCAGTTGGTCCAGGCGGAGGTTCCGATAGGAGGTCGGTTGCAGGGCTTCCACTCCATCTGGACCACCATAACGACGGATCGCTGGGTGCTGGAAAACATCCGAGAAGGTTATGCCTTGGAATTCACGCAACCCTTAACGGGGGCCTTTGTGCAGTCTCCATGCGGTTCTGCAGCAAAAGCAAAGGCCATAAAAGACACACTGCAGCGGTTGCTGCTGCTGATGCTGCTGCTTCAAGCGGTAGTGCCGGTTCCACGAAATCAGTGCGGGTTCGGTCGATGCTTGATTTATTTTGTGGTCCCCAAAAAGGAGGGGTCCTTTCGGCCCATTCTAGATCTCAAGCATGTGAACCATTTGTGGGTGCTGCATTTCCGCATGGAGATGCTTCCGCTCGGTAATCCGGGCAGTAAGGCCGGGCAAGGTTCTCTCGTCCATAGATTTAACAGAGGCTTACCTGCATATCCCTATCCGTCCAGAGCATCAGAAGTTTTTACGGTTTGCCGTACCCGCGGGGCATTATCAGTTTTAGGACTTGCCGTTCGGGCTGGCTACTGCCCCTCGGACTTTCACGAAGGTGATGGTAGTGGTCACAGCGGCGCTGCGAAAGGAAGGTATTCAGGTTCATCCCTATCTCGACTGGCTGATTCGAGCAGATAGTAGAAGAGTCGATTGCGGCGACGGCTTGAGTGGTGGAGTTGTTGGAAAGTCTAGGTTGGGTGGTGAATCGAGCCAAGAACCAGCTGTTTCCGGTACAGCGGATCATCTACCTCAGGGCGTTGTTCGACACCAGGGTGGGAGCAGTCTTTCTCCCAGAAGCCAGGGTGTACAAGATAGTGAAGCAGGTGTCGGCGTTTTTATGCCTCAAGGCTCCTACGGCATGGAGATACTTGCAGCTGCTGGGGTCCATGGCAGCGGCGTTAGACCTCGTGCCGTGGGCCAGGGCACATATACGTCCGCTGCAGAGAGCGTTGCTATCCCGATGGTCTCCACAGGAGCAATCCCTGAATCAAAGATTGATATGCTCGCAGGACGTCAGCGACAGTCTGCAGTGGTGGTTGGACCCCGGTCATCTGCAGGCGGGGATGCCCCTGGAGGCTCCGGATTGGGTACTAGTGACTACTGATGCTGGCCTTTCCGGCTGGGGAGCACATTGTATGGCCCAGGTTGTGCAGGGACTCTGTTTGAAGGAGGAGAAAGTTTGTTCAATCAATCAGTTGGAAATGAGAGCGGTGTTTTTCGCGTTGCGAGAGTTTGTGAGTTTAGTGACAGGAAAGGCGGTGCACGTTTTCTCCGACAATGTGGTGACGGTGTCCTATATCAACTGGCAGGGAGGCATGAGCAGTGCGCCCTTTCTGGAGGAGAGCCAGCGGCTGATTCAGTGGGCAGAGAGCCATCTAGTGGCCCTGTCAGCAGCGCATGTGGCAGGAAAAGACAACATTCAAACTGATTTTCTCAGCCGGCATTCTTTAGATCCAGGAGAGTGGACCCTGAACGAGGCAGTCTTTCACGACCTTACAGTCCTTTGGGGACAGCTAGTATTGGATCTCATGGTCACCTTCAACAATGCCAAGGCGTGTCGTTATTTAAGCAGGTGCAGGGAACGCATGTCGGAGGGTCTTGATGGCCTGGCCCAGCCGTGGCTGTCGGGGGAGCTCCTTTGTGTTCCTGCCGTGGCCGTTGATCGGAAGAGTCATTCAGAGAATAGCAGGTCACGATGGCAAAGTGATTCTCATTGCCCCGGACTGGCCAAGGCGACCTTGGTATGCGGATCTGGTATGCCTTTTAGTGGATCTTCTGTGGCATTTCCCGGATCGGGTCAATGTGTTATTTCAAGGCCCAGTGCCACAAGTGGATCGCTTCTTGCTTACGGCTGGGCTCTTGAAAGGGAGCGCCTGAGGAGGAAAGGATATTCGGCAGCAGTGGTGGCTACCATGCTGTGGGCCAGGAGGGGATCAATGTTTCTTGCCTATATCCGAATTTGGCGCATATTTGAAGGCTGGTGTGCTAGACAGTGTTCAACCGTTCTCATCCGAAATTTCAGATATCTTGGCGTTTTTGCAGGAGGGGCTGGATAGCGGTCTAGCCATTAATACATTAAAGGTGCACCTGGCAGCTTTGGCTTGTTATAGGGGAAAAGTGCACGGTGGTACCTTGTCTCTACATTCAGATGTTTTGAGATTCATGAGAGCGGTTAAGAATGTGAGGCCTCTGGTAAGGTCAGTGGTTCTGGCTTGGGATTTGAATTTGGTCCTGGAGGCCTTGACTCAGTCGCCTTTTGAGCCCACCGGAGCAGTGGTGCTACGGGAACTTTCGTGGAAGACCGCCTTCCTGGTGGTATTGTGTTCAGCGCGTCGAGTTGCAGATCTACAGGCGCTGTCCTGCAGAGAGCCTTACCTTCAGTTTTTGGAGGAGAAGGTGGTGTTGCGTCCAGTTCCCTCGTTTCTACCGAAGGTGATGTCGGTTTTCCATGTGAATCAGCCAATTTCCTTACAACCTTTCGGAACCTGGAGAGGGCTGGTGTGGTTGGCTCGCTCTGAAAGTTGGATATGGGGAGAATTCTCTGCCGATATCTTAGGAGAACAGCGTCGTTTAGAAAGACCAATAGGCTGTTTGTGGTGTTTGGAGGTGCTCGTAAGGGAGAGGCAGCTTCCCAGGCCTCCATAGCCCGGTGGGTGAAGCATGCAATAGCGGCAGCATATCAGGCACGTGGAAAATTGGCGCTGGAAGGGCTGCGAGCTCATTTAACTCGAGCGCAAGCAACTTCCTGGGCTGAAAACGCGTTGGTTCCGCCAGTGGATATTTGTCGGGCAGCGACATGGTCGTCTCTGCATACTTTTGCTAAGCATTATCCGTTAGATGTTCAGGCAACAGCGGACGCAAAGATGGGGGCCTCAGCCTTGGTAGCGGGGCTAGGGGGGGACCCTCCCGACAGTAGGTACTGCTTTGGTACTGCCCTACAGTTCCTGGACTGGCCCGGAGAGACGAAGAGGAAGAAGAAATTAGACCTTACCTGCTAATTGTCTTCCCTTGAGTTCTCTCCGGGCCAGTCCAGGGCCCACCCGTGTTTTGTTAGAGATTCGTGGTGAGAAGATCTCGATCTTTTAATGACATGCCGTTGTAGCTGAGGGTAGTTCTAGAGACCAGAACAGGTATAGTTAAAATTACGGAGCTCGCCTCAGCTCGGGTCAAGCGGTTGTGTTCATGTGGCACGGTCTGTGGGGTTCCCTTAGGGGTGATTGGGGAGGAGCAGTAGTAGCCAATCTTAAAGTTAAAAAAGAAAAGAAAAGAAAAAGGAAATGACGGAAGAGAAGGAGAAGGGAAGACAAAACGAGGAGGCAAATTGGGAGGCAATGGATTAAAGCTTAGGAGTTTATGATGTAGTGGTAGTAGTGTTAGGAGCACTTAGTAATAGATGAGGCTGCTTTGGAAATGGTTGACTGAATCTCTGACACCAGAGGGAGCTGGGTAGGCTGTCAGTAAGACTTTTAGAATTCAGTCCTCAGCTGCTGGAGGTTGACTACCCTACAGTTCCTGGACTGGCCCAGAGAGAACTCAAGGAAAGACAATTAGCAGGTAAGGTCTAATTTCTTCTTAAAATATATGTGGATTGAGGACGTCCTGGAGGAACTTGAGATTGGGGAACAGGGTACCTGAGGAGAGGTGAACTGAAACCGAAGAATGAAAGATTGATAGTTGCTGCCCAGGACAGTGGATTTAAGGACAAGATGGTTTACAGCGAGTATTGAAAAAACTAGCACAAGAGACATATACTGATTCTGTAAGAACGAGCTGGAACAGTGACTCACCGAATAGCAGGCTGTGAAGTTCTGATAGCTGGCAAATTTCTACACAGAAAGGCACAACAAAGTAGCACGCCTCCTCAACTGGAAACTCTGTAAACATTACAACATCACTGTACCTGAAAAGCACTGGGATCATAATCCAAAGAGAATAACAGAGGATGAAGAGGTTATGATCACCTAGGACAGGGGTGGGCAATTTCGGCCCTTGTGCATCACAATCCAGCCTGGTTTTCATGATGGCCCTAATGAATATACATGGACCTATTTCCATAGAATGGAAGGCAGTGAATGCAAATCTCATGAATATTCATTAGGGACATCATGAAAACCAGGCTGGATTGTGGTGCACGAGTGCCGGAATTGCCCACCCCTGACCCTCTCTGCCCCTTTAAAAATCCATGCTAAAAACTCACCTCTTTGAAGCTGCTTTTGGATCCTGATCCCTTGTTCTCCTGTGTGTTTCCTTGCTTTTCCCTAGTTGTACCCTTGTTCTCAGCTGCTGTTGTCTGTCCTGATTAGATTGTAATCTCTGAGTAGGGACCATCTTTTTACATGTATATGTACAACGCTGCATATGCCTTGTAGCACTATATACATTATTTATTAGTAGTAATGTTTTTAAAATATTTCATTTGCATCTATTTAGAGGTTATATTAAATTTATATTGTGGCTTTGTTATACTACATTTTTGCATGCTAGGTTTTTTTTTAACTTAGTCTTTAGCTAGAAAACAAATCTCTGCCACTTTGTGATGGTGCAGAATAAGTCTGTTTTTCTTTGATACTGTTTTTATTTTTAAAAATTGGTGTTTGATTTAGTTATCAAACAGCAATGAACATTGAAATTCTGTTTGTCATGTGTTTCTCCATGAACAAACGGGAAGAATAAAGCCATAGATATCTTCATCACTTGGTGCCAGAATGAAGTTCTCTCCAAAAGCTCAGGAGCGCGCCCACAGGCTCCCTTGAGTATGAGTCTGAGCTCTTTGCTCATCAGCAGTTTGCTTCCATACAGACCTGCTGAATTTGCGTGGCAGCTCTCCACAGAGAAAATAAATTTAAAAAACAAAACAAAACTAGGAAGTATCCTTTGCTGCGAACATGAGTACAAAAAATAAAGCCCAACAGGCTTTTTTTCAGACGCGAACAGACTTAGAAAGCAAAGGTCCTGACACAGTGTAACTTCTAAGTGATCTCTCCTTTGAAATAGTGCTTAAATATACAGACCCTCTATTCTATGCTCTTCACAAGCATCACAGTCCTTCCCTTTGTGTGTTGCGAATTTGAGTGATAAGCACAGTGAAGAGGGAATTGAAATTTGAGTGTCTGCATTATTTACACCTCCACAAAGTCCTGTCCTCCCCAGCGTTTTCTGGAACACAACAGAGGGCTAGAGAAGGAGGAGTATAAAAGGAAACATCACAAAACTAAACAGGGTGTTGAGTTGTAGCATAGTGGTTAGAACCACAGCCTTGGCACCAAGAGTGACCAGGATACAAATCTCACTGAAACTCCTTATGCCCTTAAATAAATTACTCAACTTTCCATTGCCTCAGGTACAAATATTGGTGTAGTTTTCCATCTTCTTTTGGTGGGGGGGGGGGGGGGGCGCGTAAAGGGTAAGGTAGTCATGCTGATAGTGGGGGTAGGGATACCAGACCAGCATTAATGTCTGCAACATTTGGGGGTGGCTTCCACCCCCCCAACCAACCCAAACTAAATCTATGGGTAGAAACAGATTGTAAGCCCTCTGAAAACAGGGAAGTTATTACTGTATCTGAATGTAACGTGTCTTGAACTACTACTGGAAAGGTGCGAGCTAAATAAAATAAAAATAGTCCCTTATCTTAGCAGTGCAAAAATGTCTAAAAATACTATCACTTCCAGGACCCCACTCTGCAGAACAGCAGCCAGCCTGCCCTGAGGAAACTTAAACTAAGTGCCCAGCTTGCCAAGAGCCATGGGCTATATGCCCATTCTCCAGTCACTGCAACCATCAGTTAATCCTGAGACCAATACTACTCTTGTTAGAGTTGATTCCCAATTTTTGCAGCAGATTTCTGCACTACTTCAGCTTACTTCTCCCGGACCAAGCAGGAAATCAGTCCTCACATATGGGTGACGGCGGCGCCGATGGAGCCCCTGTGCGGAGCATTTCCCCAGCTTTCAGCTTTGGGAATGCAGCGCGCATGCATGGTCCCCTTCCCGCCCAAGGGTGCCATCTTGCTCAGTCTTCTTTTTTCCGCGGAGCCCAATGGACGTGAGTTCGTGTCACCTGGTAAAAAAGTGATTTTCTCGGGGGGGGGGGGGGGGGTTTCGTGGTTGTACCGGATTCGATGCCGGTTGGATGCCGGTTCCCCTTCCCGCCTGGGCCAGGTACACCGGTATCGAGCCCGGAGTTGTTGTTTTTTTGTTTTTTGTCCTTCGAGACTAGCGTTTGCGCTTTTTTTTGTGTGTTTCACTGGCAGCCCGGTCTTTTGACCTCACAGGGGCCCTTTTTCACCCGATGGTTGCCAGCGGGTTCAAGAAGTGTGATCAGTGCAAGAAACTTATGTCTCTCACTGACACACAAGACTGCTGTCTCCGATGCCTCGGGCCTGACCATGACCTGCTGGCCTGTGGTCCGTGCGGCAAGATATCGTCGAAGGCGCTGAGGAGCCATCAACATCAGCGTGAAAGAATCTTTTCTGATTCCGTGTCCGGCCGGGCCCAGACTTCATCAGAGGCCTCGACATCTAGGGAGTCTGACCCCGAGCACCGTCGAGGCTCCTCTGAGAGGGGGTCTCCTTCTCGGGAACACAGAAGGAAGAAAAAGCTTGCAAGGGCGACGTCGGTGGACGCTCCTGGCTCCTCGAGGGCCAGGTCGCATAGCCCCGACCGACGCTCTGGGCTCTCTGAGTTGGAGAGGCCTTCGAAGTTACCTTGTGTGGAGCCAGAGTCCCTGAGTCACGTGAGTGCAGTTGTCCTCGTAGACTGTCCCCAGGGGGAGCTGACGTCGGGCCTGATGCCATCGGGGCCCGAGTCGGGGGCTGCTGAGTCTCCTGAGCTCGGACTCAGGTCGACGGCCTTGGAGAGCAGCTTGGCTGCCTTCGTGGAACAGCAGCGGGTGCTGATCGCCGGTCTAACCAGTGCATCTGCCCCAACCACTGGGACCTCGACGTCCAAGTTGACCCCGGAGACCGAGCCAATCCTCGAGTCGATGAAGTCTCAAGTTGATCCTCGGTCAAGGTCCCCCTGGACCTCCCGTGTGGGGCCGAGGTCGTCGATGCTGATACCCTCGGCATCGGGGCGGGTGGCATCGAACCCCACACGGCTGGAGCCGCTCAATTCCTCCTCGGAGGAGTCTGATTGGGAGACGGAGGGCGAGGAGTCCCCGAACACCTTCCGGACCCGGTGCATCCCTTCGGACTCACCGGAGTCTGAGCCTCGGAGAAGGTCCCCCCCGGAGGATACCTGGTTCTCGGACTTCGTGAGGGACATGGCCAAAGCTTTGGCCTTCCCCGTGGATACCGAAGAGGAGCCTCGAGCCGAAGAGCTCAATGTACTCTAGTACGACTCTCCGCCTAAGGAGGCCTTTACTGTACCGGTTCCTCCGATGCTGGAATGGCTGCTCTTCCGCATGTGGGAGGCACCGGCCTCGGCGCTGGTTCTTAGCAAACGGGTCGATTCCATCTATCAGGTCCGTAAGAGCCCTGGGTTCCAGAAGGCACAGCTACCGCACCACTCCATGGTTGTGGAATCGGCCATGCATCGTCTGAAGAGTCAGAAGAGGCACTCCTTGGTGCCCCCTGGCCGGGAGGCCCGGAACCTGGATGCCCTTGGTAGAAAGTGCTTCCAGGGCTCTAAGCTGTCTTGCCGTGTCCAGACTTACCAGCTGTAGATGGGCATGTACCTCCGAGACCTGGCGAAGGAAATTGCCGGGTTGTCAGCTGGCCTCTCCGAGGAACCTTTGCAGAGGTTCAAAGCTTTGTCCTCGGGGGTTCGAGAGTGATCAAAGTTTATCATTTGAGCAGCCTATGATGGCTTCGAGGCTTCGGCCCAGGTAGCCGCCGCTGGCATCGGTGCATGCCGTCAGGCCTGGCTACAGTCCTCAGATCTGGAGCCATGGGTACAGGGCAAGTTGGTCGATGTCCCTTGCCGAGGTGAGAACCTTTTTGGCAAACCCATGGCTGAAAAGGCTGCAGAAATGGAGACTGAGACTCTCACCAGGACAAGGCTGTCCAGAAAGACTTCTGCCCCTTCTCAGAGAAAGAAGGGCTCTGGGAAGAAGCCCTTTTTCCCGAGGAAGGGTACTGCCTCCAAATCCTACCCTCAGTTCCAGGCCTCTACAGCTCCCCAGCAGGGTCAGCAGGCCAAGGGGCAGGGACATGGGCCCCATAGGCAGAAAACCCCCAAGCCGCCAGTTCCGTCTCCTGCACAGCAGGGAGCGGGGTTTTGACTCCCACTGCATAGCCTCGACTCCACAGCTGGCTCCACTCAGCACAGGAGGCCGGCTGACTCTGTATGCCCACAGGTGGTCAGCCATAACAGGGGATGCCTGGATACTGAGCATAGTCCAGAAGGGCTACTTGCTCCACTTCAACCAGTTACCCCCCTCCTATTTTCCAGGGAAGCCTCCAAGACTTCCTCTTCACAGGAACCTCCTCCTTCAGGAGTTGGCAAGTCTTTTAAAGGAGCAGGCGGTGGAACCGGTGCCTCACCGCCTGAAAGGGCAAGGCTTCTATTCCAGGTACTTTCTGGTACCCAAAAGGACAGGAGACCTCAGGCCCATCCTAGACTTGCGAAATCTCAACAAGTTCCTGGAGAGGGAAAAGTTCAAGATGCTTACCTTTGGGATACTGCTGCCCTACCTCCAGCAGGGAGATTGGCTATGCTCCTTAGACCAAAAGGATGCTTATACTCTCATCCTCATTCATCCAGACCACAAACAATATCTCAGATTTGTAGTGGGAGGAAATCATTTTCAGTACAGGGTACTTCCCTTTGGCTTAACCTACGCTCCCAGGGTTTTCACCAAGAGCCTGGCGGTGGTGGCGGCCTATCTCAGAAACCAGGGCATCTTTGTCTTCACATACCTGGACGACTGGCTCATCAGGGGTCAGTCTCCTCAGGAGACCAGACAAGCCACCCTTCACACTGTTTCTCTTCTCCAGCATCTAGGCTTTGTCATAAACTTCGCAAAGTCCACTTTGCTCTCCTCACAGAACATAGAGTTCATAGGGTCAAGACTAGATACCCTTCAGGCAAAGGCTTATTTGCCCGAGGGCAGGGTACACAGGCTGATGGGCTTGGCCAAATAGTTCCAGAGCGGTTCTCTGGTCTCCGCCAGACACTTCCTGAGGCTCTTAGGTCACACGGCATCCACGATCCATGTAACTCCGAATGCCCATCTGCACATGCGGCCTGCTCAGTGGTGCCTCAAAGCTCAGTGGGTGCAAGCCACAGGAGACCTAAGAGACAGAGTAAGGGTCCAAACTACTAGTGGACTCCCTACGGTGGTGGCTACATCTCCCAAACCTTGTCAGGGGTGTGCCTTTCCAAGTGCTGCCACACACACAGGTGCTGACAACCGATGCTTCCTTAGTGTTGGGGGGCGCATTGCCAGGGTGCATGCACTCGGGGCCTCTGGTCTCCTGGGGAGGCAACACAGCAGATCAATCTGTTGGAGTTGCGAGCTATCCGCTTGGCTCTACAGACTTTCTCTCATGTTCTCTCTCACCAGTCTGTCTTAGTTCAGACAGACAATCAAGTGGCCATGTTCTCTGTGAACAAGCAGGGAGGCACAGGATCCAGGCTTCTGTGTCAGGAAGCAGAAGCTCTTTGCTCCCTGGCAGTCAAACAAGGCATGTTTCTCAAAGCAGTTTATCTACCTGGCCAGGAGAATTACCTAGCAGACAGGTTAAGCAGGATTCTAGTGGTCCAACAGATCTTTCTCAGAAGGGGGTCTTCCAATTATCGATCTCTTTGCGAGTCCACTGAACCGGCAGCTGCCCAGGTTCTGTTCCAGACAACCACATTCTCTGAGAACAGCAGAGGATGTGTTTCTAATTTCTTGGTCTAAGGGCCTACTGTATGTGTTTCCTCCCACGCCTTTAGTGGCCCGTACCTTGTTCAAGGTTCTTCAGGACAAGGCCTCTGATTCTCGTAGCCCCCAGATGGCCGAGGCAACTGTGGTTCCCCCTCCTTCTGCAGTTGGCCGTGGACACTCCACTCCCTCTGGGGGTGCAACCCGATCTCCTGTCTCAGGACCAGGGATCTCTCCTGCACCCCAACCTCAGATCCCTTCAATCTGATGGCCTGGCTGCTGAAAGGATAGTTCGAGCTCCCTTACTTCTACCTAAGGAAGTGGAAGAGGTGGTGTTGGCTTCTAGGAGGCAATCCACCCGGAAGTCTTATGCTCTCAAGTGGCGTAGGTTCTCCACCTGGTGTGCTCAGTGCCAGGAGGATCCTTTTTCATGCCTGGTGCCGGTGGTGCTGCAGTATCTGCTTCACCTGTTGGACCTCGGCCTTAAATCCAACTCTGTTTGGGTCCACCTCAGTGCTCTATTGGCGCACCACTCACCGGTGGAGGGACAGTCTGTCAGCCCACCCCTTGGTGTCCCGTTTCCTCAGAGGCCTGCTTTTGCTCAAGCCTCCGGTTCGTCCACCAGCCACTGAGTAGGATTTGAATGTGGTCTTGCAGCAACTTACTTGCCCATCGTTTGAGCCGATGGCTACCTGTCATTTACGATTCCTTTCTTGGAAGGTGGTGTTCTTGGTAGCTCTTACCTCGGCCAGGCGTGTGAGTGAAATCCAAGCTCTGGTTTCTGATAGACCGTACACACGGTTCTGTAGGAACAGGGTGGTCTTACGGACTCATCCTAAGTTTGTTCCAAAGGTTGTCTCCTCCTTCCACCTCAATCAGGAGGTGGTTCTTCCAACATTCTTTCCCAGGCCACACGCCAGCCGGGCTGAAACAGTCTTGCATACCCTGGACTGTAGAAGGGCGTTGTCCTTTTACATAGACCGTACACAGGGGCATCAAAGGGCTGCTCAGCTCTTTGTATCTTTTGACCCTAATAAACTGGGGTTACCTGTCTCCAAGCGTACTGTCACGCCCTTAGCCCCTTACCTTGGTATGGGGGGCGTGGATTTGTTTTTGTCACTGTGGTGCTTCAACTTCTGGCCTTTTTCTAACTGGATGCCTTTACATGCATTCTGGGAAAGGTAGTTTTCAGTTAGAAATCACTTGGGCTCAGATGAAAAAAACACCTTCTTTGTAGTTGGGTTTTGAGTGTTTGCAATTTATTCATTAGCACAAAATAAGACACGCTAGGTTCACAGATCCACCTTTTAAAGGTATTTTCATCCAGGAATTCTTGCAACTTATAACAGGATAACTTGAACTAAAACAAAACAGCTTCCCTCAGCCTTAATTAGCAACACCTGCCTTCAGCAGAGCTTGCCGTGAAAATCAAAACAAACAAACTTTTAAACCAGGTTTCTTTTCTTTTCCTTTCCAGTCCAGAGCAAATATCTGGCTATCTAGTATGCTTAAACTCAGCACTTCATACAGATAGTCCAATTCATAGAAGCAATAAAACTCTTTTCCAGGTTTTCTCAGCAGTTTAGACAAACAAAAGCATTTCTTACTTCCTTCAGTTGAAATGGCATCAAAAGAGCTCTGCACCACTCACAGCTGTTTCTCAAAAGACAATCAGGAAGCTTCAGCTTTTCACTGTGTAACACTTTTCCTGAGCTTAGAACTTTAACAAGCAAACACAGCTCTCAAGGCTTTGGACACTGGAGACTTCTGTTTACGGTTGACATCACTAGCAACCATTCTTTAATTGGCAGACTGGCATGCAGAGCAGTCCATGTATGAGACCCCTTCAAAAGGTAAATCTGGCTCCCCCAATTCCATGGCTTCACTCTCTAGCTCAGATTCAGATAGCTTACTTGACTGCTTTCTATTAGGGTTAAAGCTGTCTCTGGCAAATACGTATTGCTCCTCATTAGCTAAGCTTCTGGGACTCATACCTTGATCAAAGCCTGTAGTAGCTTCACTTCTTAATGCTCTGGCCACCATCTAGCACGTCCTGTTCTCCAATTAGTGCCTCTGGCTCTCACTGCTCCATTCCTTGAGTAGGCAAAACGTCTGCTCTCTCTTTCCCTCTGGTTAGCAGTCATAGCACTCCCTGGTCTCAGGAATCCTTCCAATTCCTCTCCATGTGTCCTGCTTGTCGCTGTTCGTCTTCCTCCTGCTGCTCTCTGTCCTGGTCTCTCCGTTGGTCTCTCTGACCTAACTGAGCTAAACTTAAACCCCTCAGGCTCCTGCTCCACCCTCTCCCCTCTCAGGAGAGAAAGATTAAACTCCCTCGTGGCAGCTGTGTGATTAGGGGATGCAATGACGTAAGGGTTCCTTACCCTGAGCCTGTATTCCCTATCCTTTCTAACACTAGGGGCACTCTGTTCCTCATTGTAGCCAGGAATTACTGACTTTCTAGGAGCAAATGGAGTTTTAAGTCCTGGACCTTTTAAAATGGGTCCCTTTTATTAAGGTAAATTCCTTCTTTTTACCCCTCTCTTCTAGGTCCTGATAAGCTTCCTTATCACAGTACGTTGTCCATTTGGGTAGCAGATTGTATCGCCTGGGCATACAGGACAACCGGCCTCTCCTTGCAGGGTCGAGTCACGGCCTACCGTGTCAGGCGAAAGCCGCGTCAGTAGCTCATCTCCGCTCTGTTCCATTGGCAGACATCTGCCGGGCCGCTACTTGGTCTTCAAGCCAGACTTTTGTGGCCCATTACTGCCTCGAGAGGGAGTCCCGAAGGGACACTGCTTTCGGACAGGCGGTACTCCTTAATCTCTTTTGAGGTTTAGGCAACTCCTACCCTCCAGCCCTTGTGTTGGGCTACCGTACGGGGGCGTTCTCAGAGAAGATTCTTATCACGGATGCTGAGGCTCTGGAGGGAGCTAATTTTTTTCAGCTTTGGGTTCCCGGTAACCTAGAGCTGGGGAGTCCCATATGTGAGGACTGACTTCCTGCATGATCCTGGAGAAAGAGTAGTTACTCACCTGTAACAGGTGTTCTCCAGGAGCAGCAGGAATCAGTCCTCACGACCCTCCCTCCTCCCCTGGGAGTTGCAGTCATATACTTCATTTTTGGTTTTTTGCTGTCTTTTAGCTATGTCATCAGACTGAGCAAGATGGCACCTTTGGGTGGGAAGGGGACCGCGCATGCGTGCTGCATTCCCAAAGGCTTTCCCTGAAAGCTGAGGAAATTCTCCGCACGGGGGCTCCGTCGGCACCGACGTCACCCATATATGAGGACTGATTCCTGCTGCTCCTGGAGAACACCTGTTTACAGGTGAGTTAACTACTCTATCTCCAGGAACAAGCAGGAATGTAGTCATCACATATGGGTACCGACGGAGCCCGCGCGGGAACGCTCCCCAGCGTCCAATCAGAACGCTTTTGGGAGCATCCCACAGCGCCTGCATGCTGCCTTCCCGCCTTTCCTAACTGCCTCTCTCCAGTTCTTCTTTTTCCGCGGAGCCAGCAGGTCGTGTTTCCTGTCACTGCAGAAGAATTTCTTTATTTCTTTTTGTGGTCGCGTCTGCCTTCTTTGATGCTCTACCGGTACCGCCGTTCTTTCTTTTCCTATTTCTAAAAAAAAAATAAAAAAAAAATCTGTTTTCTATTTTCTTTAGGTGCACTTGCCTTTTTGGGCCTTAGGCCCAAAAACTTTCCTTAACATGGAAAAACCTGCCTCAGGTTTTAAAAAGTGCACCAAGTGTGGCGGTACCATTTCCGTCACCGACACCCATGAATGGTGTTTAAAATGTTTAGGTCCTGACCACTCCATCACGGATTGTGTGTCCTGTGCCATGATGTCTAAAAGAGGTCGGCAGAACCGAGCTGTCAAGCTCAGTACCCTGTTTCCCTCTGATGCGGCTTCGGTGGCATCGATGTCTTCCAGGGCTGCTTCTTCCTCCCGTGGATCTCAGGTAACTAAACATAGATCCAGCCGGTCCTCGAAGGGTAGATCTCCTTCTAAGCATCGAGATGCCTCTGGCGTTGCCCTCGAGGATTCTGCACCGGCAAAATTACCCCGGCGGGAGGCTTCGGCTTCCAAAGCATTATCGGGGTTCCAGGATGTTCTAGATGGCTCGGCCTCAACATATCTCCTGGTGCCATGCTCTGGGGTACCTGTGGCCTCCACCGGCACTGACTTCCAGGCATTGGCAGCGTCCATGGACCAGAGAATTCTGACCAAGGAACGCAGTCTGGCGGCTTTCCTTGTGGCATCGACGCCCTTGGTACCGCGACAGACAACTCCACCGGTACCGGCACTAGTATCGGTATCGGCATCGGTTCCGATAGCATCGGCATCGGTGTCTGCTATGCCGGTACTCTGTCCTACGATGCCCTCCAGTACCGATTCTCCATTACCGGTTATTCCCGGTACCGACCTTGGTCGGTACGGGTATCAGGCTCTGCAGGAGCATCCGGACAGACGATACTTCGAGTCCTCAGAAGAATCTGAGGATTCTGAAAGTTCTGTCGATGCAGAGATACTTCTTCCAGAGGAGTCCTCCTCCCCTAAACGCAGGATGTCTCCTCCAGAGGACATGTCTTTCCAAGACTTTACCAGGGAGGTGGCTCAGGGCCTGTCCATCACTGTGGCCCCTGAAACAGAGCCAAGGGCCAAGGAGTTGGAAATTTTATAATATCCCAAAACTCCTAAGGAGGCAGCTACCTTACCCATTCATAAGATTCTGTATGATCTCATGTTGAGGATGTGGGAAACACCTCTTACCACCTCTCCTCATTCTCGTAGATTAGATACTATGTATCGACTCCCTCCTTGTCCTGGGTTCCATAAGACTCAGCTTCCTTACCACTCCATTGTGGTGGAGTCAGCTATGAGAAGGATCAGAAGTGCAAAAAGACATGCCTCTAATCCTCCAGGACGTGAGTGCAGAACCCTGGATGCTTTTGGACGTAGAGTCTTCCAAGCTTCCATGCTTGCTGCAAGAATCAGTTCCTATAGTCTCTACATGGGAATGTTCCTAAAGGAGCTCACAGATAATTTACAGACTTTAAGTCCTTTCATTTCTGAGGATAAAAGACAGGATTTTCTCACTTGGGTCAAACATGCCCAAGATGTGTCTAAGTTCTCCAACCGTGCAGCCTTTGACTGCTTTGAGTGTATAAGCAGAACTTCGGCTATTGCCATAGGTGCACGTAGAATTGCTTGGCTCCAGGCATCTGATTTAGAGCTCTGGGTACAAGATAAATTGGGAAATATCCCTTGTACTGGTGAGAACCTGTTTGGTAAAGATTGGCAGGAAAAAGCCAATGAAATGGATGCTGAAAATTCCACCTTGGATAGATTATCCAAGTCCACTGCTGATCCTGTTAGAAAGAAGTTGTTCAAGAAAACATCTTTTTCTAAAAAAGATTTTATCCTGCTTATGGTCAGCAGGCATCTTCTGCAGATCAGTTTTCAAACAAATGTCAGCAACCACCCAAACAGAAGAAAGCAAAGGCTGCTAGGCCTCCACCGGCCCAGCAGCCTCAGCCTCCTCAGGACCTTTGACTTTCAGCTAGAGAACTTAGCCTTTCTGGTTCTGGAGGGACCAGAACCTTCCACCATTCCAGGAAGGTTATGTCATTTTGCCCCCAGATGGGGGCAAATAACAGCAGAGCATTGGGCACTCCATCATAAAGGAGGGGTACAAACTTCATTTTTCAAGCATGCCCCCTCACACAATACTGAAACAGTTCAATTCTCCGACCTCTCTCATCAACCTGTTAGGTCAGGAGGTTGCCATCCTTCTTGCCCAAGGGGCAATAGAGGAAGTGCCTCTTCATCAACAGGGCACAGGGTTCTATTCCCCTTACTTTCCCAAAGAAAACAGGGGGATACAGACCTATCTTAGATCTCAGAGACTTGAACAAATTCCTTGTCAAGGAGAAATTCAAAATGATTTCTCTCGGAGCTCTGCTTCCATACCTTCAGAATCAGGATTGGCTTTGTTCTCTAGATCTCAAGGATGCGTACACCCATGTCCTCATCCATCCAACCCACAGATGGTTCCTTCGGTTCCTTTTTCAAGGAAAGCACTACCAATACAGGGTGCTTCCTTTTGGTCTGGCCTCAGCACCAAGGGTGTTCATGAAATGCATGGCTGTGGTAGCAGCATTTCTCTGCACTCTAGGAATTTTCATCTTCCCTTACTTGGACGACTGGCTCATTCGAGCTCCAACACAGAGGCCAAGACTTTTCTCTATCCTGCACAGTGCGTATCCTTCAGTATTTAGGGCTGGTAATAAACATCCCAAAATCAAGTCTGACTCCCACTCAGTCTTTAGAGTTCATAGGAGCTCTTCTGGATACCACAAGGGCAAGGAGCTATCTTCCCCAGGCCCGTTGCCTTCGCTTGGTGCAGTTAGCTTCTCAAGCAGTGCTAAAGCCTCATCTAACTGCTCGAGAAATGTTGCAATTGCTGGGCCACATGGCATCCACCGTGCATGTGGTTCCATATGCTTGCCCTCCACATGAGGGCAACTCAGTGGACTTTATCCACCCAATGGACCCAGACATCAGGGTGTCTGTCAGACAAAATAGCAAACACAAGTCGCCTCATTTTGTGTCTCCAATGGTGGAGATCCACTCAAAACCTGTTGTTGGGGTCCCCCTTTCAACAACCCTTACCCCAAGCAACTCTCACAACAGATGCTTCTCCAAAGGGTTGGGGAGCTTATCTGCAAGACTACTCCACCCAGGGCACTTGGTCTCCTCAAGAGAGTTGTCTGCATATCAATCTCTTGGAACTCAGAGCAATTTTCCTGGCTCTGCGAGTGTTCCACTCCCTGCTCAGCCACAAGACAGTCCTCATTCATACGGACAATCAAGTAGCCATGTTCTATGTGAACAAGCAGGGGGTAACAGGCTCTCTGTCGCTTTGCAACGAAGCTTTGCGACTATGGGCCCTCGCCAGAGAGCATCAGATTCATCTGCTGGCAGTATATCTTCCAGGCATTCAAAACTCTTGGGCAGACAGACTCAGTCGAGTTCTGCTTCCACGCGAGTGGTCTCTGCATGCAGACCAGGTGACAAGGATATTTCAACTTTGGGGAACCCCGGACATAGACCTCTTTGCAAGTCCGTGGAATGCCAGACTTCCCCGGTTCTGTTTCAGAATTCCGGCTCAGGGTGCTCAGGCCAGGGATGCTTTCCTCCTTTACTGGGGTCAAGACTTCCTGTATGCCTTTCCACCCATTCCCCTAATTCCCAAAACCCTGTTCACGCTTCAGAGAGACAGAGGCCATATGATTCTCATAGCTCCACATTGGCCACGGCAAGTGTGGTACCCTCTGCTTCTACATCTCTCTCAAGCTCCCTCCCTGGAGTTAGGGTCTGCTCCAAATCTCCTATCTCAGGAGAACGGAATGTTATGGCATCCCAATCCCCAGTCTCTGCATCTCAGGGCTTGGTTGCTGAAGGCCTAGATCTCCAAGATCTTCATCTTTCTCAGCAAGTGAAAGATGTTCTTTATGCTTCCAGAAAACCTTTCACTAGACGTTCTTATGCTTTCAAGTGGAAAAGGTTTACTATTTGGTGTTCGGAAAAGGGTCTTAACCCCCTTGCGATACCTCTGCAATCTTTGCTGGAGTATCTCCTCCATTTGTCTAATGCAGGCCTTAAGACAAATTCAGTAAGAGTCCATTTGAGTGCTATTGCAGCTTCTCTTAAACCTCTAAATGGACAACCTATTTCCTCTCATGCTCTTATAGCAAGATTTATGAGAGGCCTCCTTCTAACTAAGCCTCCCATTAGACCACCTCCGGTGGCATGGGACTTGAACCTGGTTCTTGGGCAGCTCATGAAGCCTCCTTTCGAACCTTTAGCTACCACCTTGAAATTTCTTTCTTGGAAGGTTATCTTTCTCATTGCAATCACATCAGCACGCCGCATTAGTGAATTGCAAGGGCTAGTAGCTAATCCACCTTATACAAGGTTCCATCATGACATGGTAGTCCTTAGGACTCATCCACACTTTATGCCTAAGGTGGTCTCGTCTTTTCATCTCAACCAAGAGGTCTACCTACCTGTCTTTTCCAGGACCTCATGCATCAAATGCAGAGAGGAATCTTCATACCTTGGACTGTAAAAGAGCTCTAGCTTTTTACTTACAAAGAACACAGCAACATAGAAAGTCCTCTCAACTCTTTGTTGCTTTTGATCCTTCTCATTTGGGACTTCCAGTCTCCAAGAGAACACTATCTAACTGGATTGCTCAATGTATTTCTTTCGCCTATCAGAGTAAGAACCTTTCTCTGGAGGGCCATGTCAGAGCTCACAATGTGAGAGCCATGGCAGCCTCAATGGCTCATCTGAACTCTGTCTCTATTGACATCTGTCGAGCAGGCACTTGGGCCTCGGTTCATACCTTCACAGCCCATTACTGCTTGGATAAGGACTCCTGCCGGGATGCCTTGTTTGGTCAGGCTGTTCTCAAACACCAGTTCCATACCTAATCAACTCCTACCCACCATCCCTGGTAGGATGCCAGAGATCCATGGGTGGAAGTGGCGCCCTTCTCAGGGACACACAACTTCTGGGGTCTCTCCCTGGCACCTAAAGCTAATGAGTCCCCATATGTGATGACCAATGTTCCTTCTAATTTTCTGTAGGCTGTGTGCGCATAAAATATCACCTGTGCAGCTTTTGAAGGAAGGTTAAATTTTTGTGCGCCACATAATGACACTCGGAGTTATATACTTTAAAATTTGACTACACGTCAGAATACAGTATGTATACCACATTGATTGCACTAGAAAATATTGTAGAACTTGTGAAAACCATAAATACACAACTTTTAAATTTTAAGACATCTGTGGTGTTTTCTATCAGAATCAGAACCAAAATTTTTGTGCGCTCTGTTGTAAAGTATGTGCACTTGCTCGGCGAGGTATGTGCGCGCGCACGCGCACAGCTTAGAGGGAACAGTGGTGATGACTACATTCCTGCTTGTTCCTGGAGATAGCATAGTTACTCACCTGTAACAGGTGATTTCTGGGAACAGCAGGAATTTAGTCCTCACAACCCACCCACCTCCCCTAGGAGTTGTATCTCTCTATCTCTTTCCTTTCCCTCTCTCTCTCTTTGTCTCAGCTTTAAAGCTCAACTGGAGAGAGGCAGTTGGGAAAGGCGGGAAGGCAGCACGCAGGCGCTGTGGGATGCTCCCAAAAGTGTTCTGATTGGATGCTGTGGAGCGTTTCCGCGCGGGCTCCGTCAGTACCGACGATACCCATATGTGAGGACTAAATTCCTGCTATTCCCGGAGATCACCTGTTACAGGTGAGCAACTATGCTTTCTCTTCTCAAGGAGCCTGAAGCTAATTTCTCAGTGTCAGCCCACTAGATGGGGTGCTGGCATTTTCCTGCCTGACCAAGGTGAGCTAGATTTTTATAGTCATTATTCACACCCTTGGCGAAAGACATATCACTTGATGCAGAAGATCAGTCAAATGACTCTCATATCCAAATTCATTTAGTGGCTCATGATCTTTCTCACTCTTTTCTATTGGCACCTCATAATAACTTTGTATTTCAGATCCAGTTTCTTAGAAGCAGCTGGAATAGAAAAAGAGGAGTATCCTGAAAGACTTGGTGGATAGGAATTGCCAGAGCTCCACATGGTGTATGGATTGCGTGATGGCATTGAAATCCTGTTTGTCAGCTCCGGGTCATGCATTTCTGCAGCTTTCCCGCCACTCTGTTGCAGAAGCAGCCTTTAAGAAATCCAAGACTTCCGGTGGCATGGTGGGCTGAGTGGGACGCATCCCTCTTAGCTCCGGGGCCCGATCCTCCTCCCCCGCCTAATTAAGTGCCTTACAGACCAATTCTTGTCTAGAAGTGGGGACCTATTCTTCTGTTGACCGGAGCCCACCCCAAGTACGCGCCAGATTAAGAGACGGAGTCCATATGGCGACGAAAACCCCCAGGCGTGAGAAACCGCGTGTTGGAGAATCAAAAATGGCGGACGGGACCTCCGACAGCCCGATGCCGGCGGCCACAGCCACGATGGTGGTAGAGGTGTCCAAGGCGGTGGTGACTGCCCTGGAAGACCGACTGGGTGGTTTGGCGACACAAATTACTGCCTTAACACAAGCGGTGTCTGATTTTACCAGCCGGGTGGAACATGCCGAGCGCCGCATTGGAACCCTGGAAGACACACGTGTCCAAGATGCGGCCCGGATTAAAAAATTGGAGGAGGCCCTATCGAAGCATCAGGAGAAATTAGAGGACCTGGAAAATAGAAGCAGACGGAATAATCTTCGGTTTATTGGCATCGCCGAATCTGTACTAGAAAAAGATCTTCGCGCCTATCTAGAGAAATGGATCCCGGACCACCTACCCCTGGAGGATGGTATCGGCGACATCGTTTTAGAGCGGGCACACCGGCTGGGACCCCGCCGCGCTGGAGAAAACCGACCCCGGGCCGTCATTGCCCGGTTCTTGAACGCATCGCAGAAGGAGGGGGTACTGCGTGCTTCACGGCAGGCGAGACGTTCAGGAGCTAACACCGGCCGGATCCTGATCTTCCAAGATTATTCGGCGGGGGTCGCAGCACGGCGGAAGACCTTCAAGGAAGCCTGTGGGCGTCTGGTGGAGAAGGGCCTGCGATTTACTCTGGCTTACCCGGCGCTGCTACGAGTGGACTGTGAAGGCGGTCGGCGAGTGTTTACATCTCCGGAAGAAGCGCTGGTGTAATGCGACAGCCTCGGCTGATTGATCGCTGCTGGGACTGGCTGTGGACCGCGAGGAGCTTAGCTGGATGATGATGGGCTCGCGTGCAATGGGATTCCCTGGACTCTTTTTTTATTTCAATCTTGTTTTTTGTTTCCCTCATTTTCTCTTCTTCTCTTTTATGTTTTGTTTTTGGATCTTTGTTTTTGCCCCTCCCCTCTTCCTTGTGTGGTGTAAGTGGCCCTTATGCCTGGGGACCTTGCGGTTTGGGTGGAGGGAGCGGGATTTTTCGGGCCTGGAAGGGTTTTTTTTTTTCTCTCGTCTCTCCTTGTGGGAATGGAGGCCCCCGTCTTGTCGGAGTGTGGACCAGGCTCCCAGGGGAGTCCCCGACTACTTCTTCTATCTGACCTTTTGAGCCTCTCGATCTACACTGAATCTCGCCGTGCACACTGTGAATAATGTTGCCTTGTTGCAGTGTCTGGGTACCTCTGTAATCTTTCTCTCTTGTGGCACTCTATCCCCCATTAAGCCTCCGAGCTCTCCACAAGGCTCGTCCTGATTATAATTGTCGGAGGGAGGCTGAGCCAGTCGATGCTTGGGAGCTTTCTTTTCCTTTATTTCCCCTTCTTTCTTTCTTCTTATTATATCTTTACTCTTCTTCTTTCTTTTCTTTCTAAGGGCGGGAGGCCGCAGGTGAACAAATTGGGTCCATTTCTGTCTCTCTCTGACACCTTGGTTGCCTTGACCTGGCTTTCGCGCCCTTTCTTCTCACTTTATTTTTGGCCTTTCGCTTCCTCCATTGGGTCCCCTGCTCCCTCTTCATCCCTCTTTTACTTTTGATTTTAAATAAGTTTGGTTGGCATTGCTCTCATCTATGTTATTTCATTCCATAAGACTGGATTTACTTTACTGCAATTTAAAGTCACTTTAACCTCACTCAATTTACTTCAATTCAACTCCCTCCTATTTCAGTTTGCACTATTGTTTGTAATTCAATTATTCCATCTCACTTTAATTCACTTAAGTTGTGCACTTTCGTTTGCTTCTTACTTTTTTTCAAAACTGTTATTCGATGTTTATTATGCTAGGAATGCCTGGAGGGTGAGGGGATGTGGGAGGTCTCGATTTAGGGACCTTCCCGCCTGTGCACGTGAGTGCTAGCGGTGCTGTCCGTGGTGTGGCCCCGATTGCTTCACGGAGTTTGCGTGACCCGGGTGTGGGGTAGGCGTCTCATTTGCCTCTCCTATGCTCATGGGGCTGTACCGCGTTAAGCGGGCTGTCCCAAAGCTCGCCTGGTACGTTTGGATGCCGGGCGCAATGATGTGGGGTGTTGCCGGGTAGAGGTGGATGAGGGAACTCCCTCCCCCCGTAAATGCCCCTCTGGAAGCCGGAGGGCAGCATTGTTGAGGCTCCCGGTGTAGGGGGCAAGAATGGATGATGGCATCCAAGGCCTTGGTAGGTCACATGGCCTGAATGTGTTGGGAGGGGGGGGGTACTGGAGGGGGGAGGTAGAGGTGGAGTGGAGGGGGTCTACTCCTGGTGTCTTGGGTGGGTGAAGGGAGGTAGGTTGATAGGGTGGCGGTGGGTGGAGGGGGGGGGCCCCTCAGGCCTAAGAAGTTGAGGTGGGGACTGAGCGGGCTGCTTGGTGGTTAGAGGAGGATGGGATGATGGGGAGGGAGGGTAGGACTGGGGGGGGGGTTGCTAGAGGGAGAAGAGGAGGGTGGGGTTTATGGCACTCAAGGATTACTGCAGGGGCTGGTTTGGGTTCACGGGAGGGAGGGCTATCACCACAATAGAAAAGGTTTGCAAGTGGAAGGGGTTGGTTGCGTGTGTGTTGTGAAGGCATGGCTGTTTGGGTTTGGAGGCCGGGGGATGGGAGTGGGAAACCTAGGCTGGGGGGGTTTCCGCTTTATAGTTTGGAGGCTTCTAGTTTTTTGGCCGCTCTATTGGGTTTTCGACCCCGGGTGATAGTGCTATAACACGGATAGCCTCCTGGAACGTTTGTGGACTGGGGTCCCCAATGAAGCGTTATAAAGTGTTGCAGCATTTGAAGCGCCAGCGGTTGAGTGTTATCATGCTGCAGGAGACGCATCAATCGACGTTGGAGCACGAGAAGTTGTGCAAGGGTCCTATTTCCCATATGTATGGGGCGCCGGCGGTGGGACGAAAGAGAGGGGTAGTTATCCTCATTGCCAAATCAGCTAGCTGGGTCGAGGAGAGAGTGGAATTGGATGTGGAAGGCCGGTATATCTGTGTATGGGGGCTGTTAAATGGTAAAAGAGTGGCACTGTGTTCAGCCTATGGACCCAATGTTTATGAAGCTGGGTTTTATAATGCTCTCACTCGTTTTTTGGCAGACACCAGTGGGTACCAGATTATTATGGGTGGAGATTTCAACGAGGTGCTAGAGGGAGACGTGGATCGCTCTGGCCCGGGGGGGAGGGTAGCCGGCGGGCTCGGAGGAGACTTCGGGGGATCTGTGAAGCACACAAACTTCTGGACGTCTGGCGGGTTCTGCACCCTGGTGAACGAGATTATACCCATATGTCTCGCGCCCACGGTACGTGGTCTCGTATAGATTTCTTCTTGATCTCGGAATCGTTGTTCAATGGGGTTTCTCGTGCGGAGATTGGTCCAGTTGTTCTGTCCGACCATGCCATGTTACTCTTGGAACTTCGTAGTGGTAGCCCCAGTCGGAATCGTCTATGGAGGTCCCCGCTGGATCTCAGTGGGGATGCGACATTCGAGGCGTTTCTTCGTGAGCGTTGGGCGGATTATGAGGCCCTTAACGATCAGCCGGAGATCTCTCCTGCCCTCTTCTGGGAGGCAGGGAAGGCTGTCCTTCGTGGTGAGATCATTAGTTTCCATAGCCAAAAACGTAAACGGCTCCTTCAGCGGATTTTACGGTTGGAACGCGACCTGGGCAGGATGAGGAGAGTGGTGGCTGGACATAGGACCGCGGATAACCAGCGCAAGCTGCGTGAGCTTCAAACTGAGTTGGAGATGCTCCTTCACCAGAGAGCTCAAAAGTCCATGTTGTACTATCGTTATCGGTTGTACCAACATGGTAATAAGGCTGGTAAGTTGTTGTCATCGTTGCTGAAGCCCCCTGGGGGGCCCCGACACATTGGGGCCATCAGGCATCCGGATGGGGGTCTTCGTAGGAACGCAGGGGACATTGAAAGCGTCTTTACCGACTTTTTCCGGCAACTATATGCTGGTGATGGTGATCGGGAACAGGCGGGCAGTGCCTTTTTGGCCCGTTGTACCTTGCCGAGGCTCAGTGAAGAACAGCTGCAGGTTCTTAATCAGCCTATTTCGGGACAGGAGGTGCAGGCGGGCATTCGCAGTCTTAAAACTGGACGGGCCCCTGGTGTGGATGGGTACCGCGGCGAGTTTTATAAAGTTCTGGGTGATGTGGTAGTGGCACCCTTGGTGGGTTACTTTGAAGATTTGATACGTAGGGGGGGGTTCCCCTTTGAAGCCAATAAGGCTCTTGTTACTATCTTACCTAAACCGGGGCAGGACCCTCTTCTTCCGGGCTCCTATCGTCCTATTTCACTTCTCAACGTAGACATTAAGCTCTTGGCCAAAATTATGGCTGATCGGTTAGCCGCTTTTCTACCGAGCCTGATCCACCGTGACCAAGTCGGCTTCGTACGGGGCCGCCATGTTGCGTATAGTCTTCAGCGAGTGTTACTCTCTCTTTGTGCTGGACGGGCGGTGGGATCACGCTCCTTGCTTATTAGCTTCGACGCCGAAAAAGCGTTCGATAGAGTTAATTGGGGCTTTATGTACCAGGTACTTGATGCAATGGGATTCACTGGTTTCTTTGTCGATGTGATCCGCCTCTTATATTCTAACCCGCTTGGGGCTCTGCTGGTTAATGGGGTTATGACTGCGGAGTTTGCGATCCAGAAAGGGACTCGTCAGGGTTGTCCGCTGTCCTGACCCTGGAGCCTCTGCTGATCCGGATACGCTCCGCTGAATGGTTTCATGGTGTCTCGGTGGGGAGGGAAGAATTTCGAGTGGCAGCTTTTGCCGATGATCTCTTGGTTCACCTGGGAGATCCCTGTACGGGGCTCCTAGAACTGCTGGGCCTCATTCAAGAGTACGGACAGCCCTCGGGCTTCCGCCTTAACCTTGATAAGTCTGAGGCCATGCTGATAGGGGAGGAAGGGCAGTGTGGCTGGTCAGGTGCCTTCCCACTGAAGTGGGCGGAAGGCCATTTTAAATATCTGGGCATATTCTTGCCAGCGAATCCGCGGGACCTTTACCGTTTGAATCTCTCTAAGGTGCTCCAGGCAGTGACGCACTGTGTGGACAAATGGCGTGACTTACCGCTATCCTTGGGGGGGGCGAGTTGCCTTGTGCAAGATGGCCATCTTCCCTAAGATTTTATATACGCTTCAGACTCTCCCGCTGCTCCTTAAGCGCTTAGATCTTAAACGTCTGGAGCGTTTGCTGAACAGGTTCTTATGGCGGGGGCGTCGGCCGCGGGTGCGTCTTGAGATTCTACAACAGCCTGGGACGTTGGGCGGTATGGGATTCCCAGATATTCTGAAATACAACCTCGCCTGCTTGTTACGTTTTGCTTGGGACTGGATGTGGGATTTGGATGACTACTCTCCCCTGGGAATGCTCAGGGCTGTGGCGCAGCCCTTCCATCTGCGGTACCTTTTGCATGCTAAATTGCTCAGGGGACTGGGGTCTTCGTTTAGGGAGGTCATACTGGAACCCGTGCGGAGAGCATGGCGGTCTTTCTGTGTGGGGCGGGGGATCTCAGCATATTTCTTGCCTTATCTCCCTATTAAGGGTAATGCTGATTTTGCGCCGGGAATGGGGAGAACGAGTTTTCACCATTGGGAGCAGCTGGGGTTGGTCAATCTGGAGCATGTGTTAGCTCCCCTTGGTGGGGTAGAATGCTTTTCAGCACTGTGTCACCGTTACCCTCTGGGAGATCGAGATGTTTATCTTTATCTTCAACTTTGTAGCTATATCCGTACGATCCCCGTGGCATCTTTGCAGGGGGAGATTTGCTCTGCCCTTGAATTGGCGATCCTGGGGGGTGAGGCTGGAACACGGGTATCTTGGTTATATAAGATGCTGTGGGAGGCGACTCCGCCTCTCGCTGTAAACTCGTTAGCGGCGGCATGGACGGTGGAGCTCGGGGAAGAGATTACGAAGGAGGGGATCCTATGTGGTTTAGCCGGTATCCCCTCCCTGAGTGTACTGGTGTTTCACCGTGACACCCAATATAAAATAATCCGCCGCCTGTATTTTGCTCCTGCGAGGGCGTGGCGAGCCGGAATAGGAGATGCCGATGGTTGCCCTCGCTGTGCGGAGCCTAGGGCGACGCTGGGCCATATGTTCTGGGGTTGCCAGCGGGTCCAAGTTTTCTGGATACAGGTACTGGACTACTTGAAGACTTGCTTGCAGCGGACTATACTTTTGACTGCGGCGAACCTGGTGCTGGATATTTGGGAGGGCTCGTGGGAGACTGAATTAGGATCTACGCGGCTCCGTTGGATGCGCTTAGTGTTGGTGACTGCGCGCGCAACGATACTGCAACAGTGGCTGGCAGGGCAGGGGCCGACTCGCGGTCTGTGGAGAGTTCGCTTACATAGCGTCCTGCTCATGGAAAAGATGCGTGCCAGTGGAGTGGCGCGGCGTTGGTGGTACTTCTTAGAGTGTTGGGGACCCCACCTAAAATCTTTAACCTGGAATGAACGGAGTAGGATTTTGAGTATGCCTTGAGATCCTGTCCCATTCCGGGAGGATCTTTACTTTACATTGCATTATATTATTTTAATTCCTTATTTCCAAATTTCCTTTTTCTCTGCTCCCAGACAGCCAGTAGCCTACCCTTAGGTGTATGTAAACCCTAAGCATTGGATTGCACTGTAGCTCTAGGAGGGGAGGAGGGTGGGGGGCGATGTAGTCAGGGGGGGGCTGGCGGGAGGGGGGGGATTGGGAAGGGAGGGGAGGGTGGACCCTGGGGTGCTGATATTTGACGTTGACGGGCTTGGGAGCAGAGTCCACCCCGAGCTCGTGGGTTCTCTACTATGTCTCGTGGCTTGGCACTCTGGTGGTCCCCCCTTAGGGGTTTACTGGCCCCTTTTTGCCCTTGGGGGGGAAGAGTACAGTACGAAGGTGATTAGTGTGCAGTACTGGTCATGTGTTTTTACTTATGAGCCGGGGTGATTGTAGATGATCATTGGCGTGTGTTGTTTTCTTTGTTTTCTTTCTTTGGTAGTCTCCTTTGGGCTGCCTCGCTCCTCCTAGAGACGCATATGTAAATCTCCTAAGTACTATTGGCTTTCACTAAAAAGACACTGTGAGCTGTTGTGCTGACATGCCGGAGATTTCTATTGTTCTCTACTGTTTTATACTGTATTCTGTATCTAGTGTTTTGCACTGTTCCCCTAATGTTCATTACTGCTGTGTTGAATTGTAGAAGTGTTTGATAACTGTACTGGTAGTGGGTTTGGGTTACCAAACTGCTATTAATAAAATAGATTGAAACATAAGAAATCCAAAATGTTAATTTCTCTAGTGTCCCACCAGGCAAAGTTGTTCTCCTTTTTAAAGAAATAGCTTGGTATAGACAGTCCTCTAACTGCCCTGCACATGGTACATAAGATGCTGTTTGGGCATTATTTGTCACTGTCTTCAATGTATCATCTCATAGAAACAGTATTTTTCTGTGGACAGCAGGGGATAGAGCCCCGTAATCCCACCCTCCATCCCCGCTCTATAATCTCTTTAACTGTTATGTACTGATAGGCGAGTGGCTTGAACTTGAGCATGGAACAGCTGTATTTGTTTAGGGGAGCCAGCACAGACCTTCCTGAGCTTTTAGATGGTACTTCATTCCAGAATGGTGCAATGAGGATAACACCCACACTTGTGGCTCTATTCCTTTGTTCATGGAGAACCCCCATCACAGGTAAGCAATCTCACTATCAGTTTGTATTTATAGAACAGTATCTTCTATCATGACTAAACACTTTAAATGCCATGGTTTGCACATATCCAAATGATATAGCTGACGCAGGCTTGCTCTGTTGACTTTACTGCTGAAATGTATCTGCAAATGCTAGAATAAAAATAAAGAAAACACCAATGTAAAGATACGGCAGTGAAATAATGCTCATTTAAAATGGCTCTTCAAATTTGAAATAGGTACTGCAGACCTCCACAAAATGTATCCAACCCCGCCATCGCTGGAGCAGCACATCATGGGATTCTCACCCATGAATATGAACAGCAAGGAGTATAGCATCTTGGACAGTATACCTGGAGGTGCATTTCTAGATGGGAATAATTTTAGTATAGGCACTCAATTTAAAATTGAGGTGGATGAGGGATTCTGCAGTCCAAAACCTTCTGAAATAAAGGTAAGTGTTCTGAGAGTAGATGCAACTTGACACAAGTTTAGGAATGTGTTCTAAAGTTCATTCTTGTTTTGAAAATGTCAGTATAGTTGGAGCAACTAAATTTACTTTTGTTATACCTTGCATGGAAATGCTTAATGATGTTTGTTTTTTTTGTTTTTTTTATTGGATTTTCAAAAAGTTACATTATACAAAATAATGAAAGAAAATTGACATTCCATACAATATAATACGGTAAATAAGAAAAACATAATAATCAAGGAAGTCAATAAAGCCCACGTCATGGGAGAAAACTGCAGTACATTATAACATCCAAAGAATAAAGCAAACAGATCCAAAGACCACAACATAGAAGGTGATTACACATCTCCATCCCCCCTTTATCTGCCAGGAATTTCTCCAGATGAGACACATCTTGGAAATTATAAGAAGCATTTCCATAGTTTATCACACATCTGCAGGGGAACCTTAAAAAGAAAGTTGCCCCTATAGCTAAAACACGAGATTTCAAAGCAAGAAATTGACGCCTACGCATCTGTGTCGGACGGGAGACATCCGGGAAAATATTAATCTGTTGTCCACAAAATTTGGAGGATTTAACCTTAAAGAAGGCTTTAAGAATACGATCTTTCATCACTAAGGATGAAAAAGTGACTAACAAGGTAGCACGTACTAAGATAACATCCAAAGAATCCTCTAAAAAAGCAGTTATGTTGGCCACGGAGGGAACTATCTCATCGAAATCACCCTCAGTGAGTTTAACTTTTTTAGAAGCAGCAGAAATATAAAATCTGTCGAGTCTCAACCGGGTCTACAATACCAAGAACTTCCTTTAAATATTTCTCCAATAAAATTTGGGGAGAAAGCAAAGCAGTTTGGGGAAAATTTAGAAATCTCAGATTGTAAGCTCGGATAGAGTTCTCCAAAGTCTCCACTTTATTATGTAAAATTAAAGAATCTTTAATACCTAAGACATTAATTGATTACAGAGGAGAGACTTGAGATTTTAATTTAGCCACTTCAGAATCTACCACGGCTAATTTTTCTCCAAACTGATGCAAGGAACTAACAGCCTCTTGAGTGTATTGACATAAGGATCCAACCGTGGCGGAAACCTTAATGTCAATGCACTTCAGAGCTTTCCACAGATCTTTTAAGGTAACATCCTCTTCTGAGAGCAATACGGGTAATTCCGTAACACCTTCAACTGGAAGGTGCACAGGAGTAGGAAGGGAAATTAAATTCTCCAATTTGGGGGCTTCCAAAGAAGAAGCGGAAATATTACCAAGCAGAACTGGGCAGGGGGGGGGGGATCTCCCTCCCGGGCTCAAAGATGCCCCTTCGGGAGACGATTGTGCCAGCGGTTTAGCACTAAAATGTTTGTCTAGAGGACCGGTTAACTTGCCAGTGTCAGAACCGGCCTCCGAAGATTTAAGCTGGGATTTACCTTTGCGTTTGCCCATAGTCCTAAGAAAACAACGATATTAGTTAGGAAACTCGAACAACTGTGTAGCTAAGCAGGATTATCCAACAAACATTTAGGTTTAAAGAATACAAATCATACCCGTATCTCGGCAGCGTCGTCGAGGCGTCGAAGGGGCGTCAAAGGGGCAGGACCCTTTAACCACGCCCCTTCAAAACACGCCCCGCAATCGCGCTCCGCAGTCGCGGAGGGAAGAAGCAGTCTTATATAGTAATGAGGTCCTTCGAGGAGCAAGCTGCCCAGGACACGCCTGCCCGGTGAGTCGGACCCCACTGCAGCGCCGGGAACAGGTACGGGGAAAAGCACACTCTCTCCCGCTGGTCAGGGACGCACCTCCACACACCTCCGCAGAGTTCTCCAACAGCTGAAAGATCCGGGCGGCTCTTTAAACCCCTCAGGTCCCTCGAGGAGCAAGCTGCCCAGGGCACGCCTGCCCGGTGAGTCGGACCCCACTGCAGCGCCGGGAACAGGTACGGGGAAAAGCACACTCTCTCCCGCTGGTCAGGGACGCACCTCCACACACCTCCGCAGAGTTCTCCAACAGCTGAAATATCCGGGCGGCTCTTTAAACCCCTCAGGTCCCTCGAGGAGCAAGCTGCCCAGGGCACGCCTGCCCGGTGAGTCGGACCCCACTGCAGCGCCGGGAACAGGTACGGGGAAAAGCACACTCTCTCCCGCTGGTCAGGGACGCACCTCCACACACCTCCGCAGAGTTCTCCAACAGCTGAAAGATCCGGGCGGCTCTTTAAACCCCTCAGGTCCCTCGAGGAGCAAGCTGCCCAGGGCACGCCTGCCCGGTGAGTCGGACCCCACTGCAGCGCCGGGAACAGGTACGGGGAAAAGCACACTCTCTCCCGCTGGTCTGGGACGCACCTCCACACACCTCCGCAGAGTTCTCCCTAATGATGTTTTTTTTAAGTGGTTTGTTGTATATTTAGTGAGATTTCCCTGGAAACTCATGTATTCTTTGGTAAATTAGAGAAATCTCTAAAACTTGCTGTATTTATGAAGTTATGAGCCTTGCAATGTCAGATGAGTTCAGTAGAGTAGATGACATCTAGCTCTAGGAAAGCAAATAACATAAAAGTGAATTAACACTTGTACATTTGTGTTTAATTAGTCCAAGATGTATTTAGAGATTGTACAACTTCTTGAATTATTTGTATTTTTCATGTTTAACAAAGTTGCTTTTCTTAAAATGTTAGGACTTTTCCTTCGTCTATAGACCTGAGAATTATCAGGCTTTAGTGGGATGTTCTATGTTTGCTCCTCTGAAGACTGTCCCCAGCCAGTGTTTACCTCCTGTCAAATTACCCGAGGAGTGTGTTTACCGCCCAAGTTGGACTGTTGGAAAGCTGGAGTTGCTCCCCTCAGGCTCCACCGTACCATTTATCAAGGATGGGTATGTTTAGTAATGAGCCAAGCCATACTATATTGCGTATCTCTTTACAAATAATAATGTGAGCAAATTGCTGAAATCAGTGTTCTAAAAATTCATTCATGAAGAAATCCTAGGAGTTTCTCTCTGCTGATATATTGAAAATTATCTGAAATGAAATGAGTTTCAAAGGAAAAATGGAATGATCTGTCATAACAAAATGTCTTTATTAAAAAAGAATTGTGCTCCTTAAGAATTGTAGTAGTCGAATTCTTAATGAAACTTTAAAAAAAAGCAAATTTGATGCTCTCCTGCTTTGTTTTGAAAGTACACTATATTGTTGAATCTGCTTCCCTTTTCTATAGAACAGACTTCCATATTTTCCACTCACAATTGTGGTCAATATCGTCACCCTTGCATTTTAGGTATTTTTACAATATCTTTAGAAATAATTGGAAATATTCCACTCTGTCATCATAATATTTTAATAGTATGTTCAGAGGTATACCACAAAAAAAAGATATTTGTGCAACTTAGACTTAGTAATTTCTGAGAAAAAAAATATGACCTGGACATGGTTAATGGGACCCTTCACTAATATTTGGTTGCACAGTGATGACAGCCTCCAAATGTTTCTTGTAGCAATCTATAAGTTTTGTATATCTGTCTGCTGATAGTTTCTCCCACTCTTCAACTGCGATTTGTTTCAGTTCATGAAAGTTTCCAGGATTCCTTTTACGAGGTACCAATGGCAGATTTCAGCCCTTTTCAAAGGTTCGCAATTGGATTGAGTCAGGACTCATTGGTGGCCAGTTTAAAACAGTCCATTTGTTCCTTTTTAGCCATCCATTTGTACTTTGGATGTATGTTTTGGGTCATTGTCCTACTGAAGCCCCCATGACCTTCAACCCAGACCTAATTTTCTGACACTAGTTAGCACATTTTGCTCCAAAATATCTTTGTAGTCCTCTGACTTCATGATTCCTTGAATATATTCCAGGCCTCCAGTTCCTGAGGCAGCAAAACAGCCCCACAACATTATGGAGCCTCTGCCATATTTAACTGTAGGAAGGGTGCTTTTCCCTTATAAGCTTCATTTCTTTGCCTGTAAATGTATCGCTGGTCTGCATTGCCAAAGAGCTCGTTTAGTTTCATATGTCCACAGAAACGTTTTCCAGAAGGATTGTGGTTTCTCAAGGTGGATTTGGGCAAAGATCAGGCATGCCTTTTATGTCTGTCTTTGAGCAGTGGGGTCCTCCTTTGTTTGATGCATGGCATATGGTATAGGTTGAAAACCACCACTCCAGATTGCTCCAGGTCAGCCTTAAGGTGTTTTTCCAACAGTTCGCACTAACCTTCAAAGACTTCTTGGATTAATTTTCCCCTTTCCACCACATCCTGGGAGGTACTTGACAGTTCCATGAGCAGAAAACTTCTTAATAACATTGCAGGCTGTAGACAGGAATCCCAAAGTCTTTGGAGATGGCCTTGTACTTGAAATTTGATGTTTGGTGGTGATGGTTTTTCTGTCTCAGGCAGCTCTCTTTTCTTCAACATTGTGAAAATGGAACAGGGAGTGAATGTGACCATTTCAAACATTAGAGCCATCATTCATTGGTTGATTCAAGTCATGTGAGTACTGACAGTTGATCACAGATGTGTCTAATTTTATTGCAATGGGAATGTGGTTCAGACTGATTTGAATTGTTTGTAAGGGTGCCAATAATCATGTCCTGGCAATGTCCCAGTTTTTATACTATTTTTTACTATTTCCTTGTTTTGTTGGTCTTGTTTTAGTTGATTCTTTTATGTGTCAAATATATGTGCATATATATAGTTCAAAACCATTTCACTGACCACTTTTATAGGAGATATTGGACATTAAGGAGTTGAACTGCAAGGGAACCATTAATGTTGACCACTACTGTACATTGATTATAGGTTTCTTTTGGAGGCTGAAGGATAGAAAAATGTTTAAAAGTAGAAAATTACCATTGTTAGATATCTAAGGATTTTACTTTAGTGCACCAAGTTGCAGTAGTTGCATAACTCAAGCAAAAATGCTTTAAGACACATTTTACAATGGGATGTCCCAAGTGCAATCTGAGAAATCAAAGCCAGAACATATGAAAAAATAAGCAGGCATGTGCAAGTTCAAGCATAATTTCAGAAACGTGAACGTGCCCGATGTGGACGTCTACATAGACGTCCCCAGAATAACATCACAGAACATTGATATCTAATAGCATAATGGTTAAAGTAGTGGGTTGGGAGCAGTGTGGGCCAGGGTTCAAATCCCAGTGTGAGTGTCCATGATCTTAGACCAGTCACTTAACTCTCCATCTTTTCTACATTCTATGGATGTTTTAAGGCCAAAACAGGCAGTTTCCTGATGCCTATTCGTGCCTGCAGCAGGTCTAAACATGGACGTGCCTGCAGACATCACGGTTGTTCCTGAAGTCAAACTGAGATGTGTAAGTCCATTGCACCTCTTCAGACATGCCTCCACCAACACCCCCTTTGCCTACTTGGACATTCCTGCACCAAAGATGTCTGTAAATATCATTTTTGCAATGGCTTTGGAGATGTGTCTGTGATTTCAACGTCCATTTGCACATCTTCAGGCATCCCAAATCACGACTTAGCATTTTAAAATAACCCCATTTGGGGTTTTTTTGCATGAAATTCGTTAAATTTATTTAGAATGCAGTTGTGTTAGATGGTAAAATGTCATTTTCCATATCGTCCCTCCAGTCCAGTCCAGACGCAACGTATGGATTATGCTCCATCACTAGTGGATGGAGACTGAGAACCACTGCTTCTGATGATGTCACACTATAAGGGATCTGTGCAGTTCTCTAGGAATAAGCAGGAAGTCAGTCCTCACATGTGGATGACTGCGTCGATGGAGCCTGCGCGGAGCATTTCCCCAGCTTTCAAAGAAAGCCTTTGGGACATGCTACCACGCATATCTCCAGGAACAAGCAGGAATGTAGTCATCACATATGGGTATCGTCGATACCGACGGAGCCTGCGCGGGAACGCTCCCCAGCATCCAATTAGAATGCTTTTGGGAGCATCCCACAGTGCCTGCATGCTGCCTTCCCGCCTTTCCCAACTGCCTCTCTCCAGTTCTTCTTTTTCCGCGGAGCCAGCAGGTCGTGTTCCTGTCACCGCTGAAGAATTTTCTTTTTCTTTATTTCTTTTTGTGGTCGCGTCTGCCTTCTGCGACGCTCTACCGGTACCGCTGGTCTTTCTTTTCCTATTTCTTAAAAAAAAAAAAAAGCTGTTTTTTTTCTATTTTCTTCAGGTGCACCCGCCTTTTTGGGCCTTAGGCCCAAAAACTTTCCTTAAAATGGAAAAACCTGCCTCAGGTTTTAAAAAGTGCACCAAGTGTGGCGGTACCATTTCCGTCACTGACACCCATGAATGGTGTTTAAAATGTTTAGGTCCTGACCACTCCATCACGGATTGTGTGTCCTGTGCCATGATGTCTAAAAGAGGTCGGCAGAACCGAGCTGCCAAGCTCAGTACCCTGTTTTCCTCTGATGCGGCTTCGGTGGCATCGACGTCTTCCAGGGCTGCTGCTTCCTCCCGTGGATCTCAGGTAACTAAACATAAATCCAGCCGGTCCTCGAAGGGTAGATCTCCTTCTAAGCATCGAGATGCCTCTGGCATTGCCCTCGAGGATTCTGCACCGGCAAAATTACCCTGGCGGGAGGCTTCGGCTTCCAAAGCATTATCGGGGTTCCAGGATATTCTAGATGGCTCGGCCTCGACAGATCTCCTGGTGCCATGCTTCCACCGGTACCGACATCCAGGCATTGGCAGCGTCCATGGACCAGAGAATTCTGACCATGGAACGCAGTCTGGCGGCTTTCCTTGTGGCATCGACGCCCTTGGTACCGCGACAGACAACTCCACTGGTACCAGCACTAGCACCGGTATCGGCACCGGTACCGATAGCATTGACATTGGCATCGGTGTCTGCTATGCTGGTACTCTGTCCTCCGATGCCCTCCGGTACCGATTATTCCCGGTACCGACCTTGGTCGGTATGGGTATCGGGCTTTGCAGGAGCATCCGAACAGACGATTCTTCGAGTCCTCAGAAGAATCTGAGGATTCTGAAAGTTCTGTCAATGCAGCAATGCTTCTTCCAGAGGAGTCCTCCTCCCCTAAACGCAGGATGTCTCCTCCAGAGGACATGTCTTTCCAAGACTTCATCAGAAAGGTGGCTCGGGGCCTGTCCATCACTGTGGCCCCTGAAACCGAGCCAAGGGCCAAGGAGTTGGAAATTTTACAATATCCCAGAACTCCTAAGGAGGCAGCTAGCTTACCCATTCATGAGATTCTATATGATCTCATGTTGAGGATGTGGGAAACACCTCATCTCCAGGAACAAGCAGGAATGAGTCTTCACATATTATAACGATAAACATATATGTATACCCTAGAGGGTATATAGGCATATAACTATAAGAGATACGTATGGGCAGAAGACACACTGATAGATAGATATATAGATACATATATATACTTATCTATATCTATATATACCTATATGAATAGGCAGGCATATAGACACATGTCTCCAGGCATAAGGGTGGAGAGATGTCCATAAAACCTCATCCCCCCTGGGATATAGGGAGAGAGAAAGATTTATCTGACAGCAAGAAGGTTGATACCTCCTTGAAGGATACTACCAAAAGCAGAGAGGTTCCACAAAAAGAGTAAAGTAGCCCAAATGCCCTCAAGTATGGAGCAGACAGAGCTTAAAGATCCCAATTTACCCATGTCTAACAATAGCCAAATTAACATGAATAAAATACATTCTCTAAAATGCTTGTATGCAAATGCTAGAAGTCTAAAGAATAAGATGGGAGAGTTAGAATATATAGCACTAAATGAAAGGTTAGATATGATTGGAATATCAGAGACATGGTGGAAGGAGGACAACCAGTGGGACACTGTGATACCTGGGTACAAACTATATCGTAATGATAGAGCTGATCAAATTGGTGGAGGGGTTGCGCTCTATGTTAGAGAAGGCATTGACTCAGAAAGGATTAAAGTTTTGCAGGAAACAAAATCTGCTGTAGAATATATATGGATTGAAATTCCATATAAAAGGGGGAAGGCAATGGCAGTGGGGGTGTACTATCGAGCACCTGGCCAGAATGACCAAATGGATGATGAAATGCTCAAAGAAATCAAGGAAGCTAACAAAAGTTACAGCGCAGTAATAATAATGGGTGATTTCAATTACCCCGGTATCAACTGGGTCAGTGTCACGTCAGGACATGCTAGGGAGATAAAGTTCCTAGATGAAATAAATGACGGCTTCTTGGAGCAGCTGGTTCATGAACCAACCAGAGGGGAAGCCATATTAGACCTAGTCCTTAGTGGAACACCAGATGTAGTGCAAGAGATAAGGGTGTTGGGGCCACTTGGCAATAGTGATCATAGCATGATCGCCTTTGATTTAATTAGTGGAGGAGGGATAGTAAGGAAATCCACAGTACTACCTTTTAACTTTCAAAAGGGAGACTATGATAAAATGAGGAAAACAGTTAAGAAAAAACTAAAAGGAGCAGTTGCAAAGATTAAAGACGTACATCAAGCTTGGGTGTTGTTGAAAAATACTATCTTGGAAGCCCAGACCAGCTGTATTCCACGCTTTAAGAAAAGTGGCTACTCAGGCCCGGCGTAGGCAGTTTTTGTTGTTAAACTCTTCAGTTTTGGCTATAGGTGCATGCTTCTATTTAAAATTTCCTTGCAGATGTGTAGTTACCCTTGAGGGCCAGTCTTCTGTATTTACGGATGCGACCCAACTTAAATCTTTTTTGAATCAGAAGAAGGTACAAGATGTTGGCAGTGAGATTTCTGTCTCCTAATAGTGGAGTTTTGAATACTTCTGATTTCCTTATCATGTATGGTATAATTTGGTAGCACGCTCTTCCTTGATGTGGTCTTTTTATGTGGTACACTCTTTTCTCGAATATTGTAAAATTTGTTGGTGTTGATTGTATTCTTTATTATTTGTTGTTATTCAGGAAATTATAAATAAAAATTTTAAAAAAAAAGAAAAGTGGAAGGAAGTCCAAAAAACTGCCAGCATGGTTTAAAGGTGAGGTCAGAGAGGCTGCTGTTGCCAAAAAAGCATCTTTCAGGAAATGGAAAAAAGAGCCAAACGACGAAACCTGGAAACAGCACAAGCACTGGCAAGTCAAATGCAAGGCATTGATAAGGCAGGCAAAGAGAGAATTTGAGAAGAAGCTTGCTGCGGAAGCAAAAACACGAAATAAAGACCTTTTCAAGTACATTCGTAGCAAAAAACCTGTGAGAGAGTCAGTTGGTCCATTAGATGATAAAGGGGTTAAAGGAGCACTAAGAGGCGACAAGGCGATAGCGGAGAGACTGAACGAATTCTTTGCTTCAGTCTTTACTGAGGAAGATGTAGGGATGTTACCCATGACTGAAGTGGTATTTAAAGGTGCGGAAGAATTGAAGGAAATATCGATACATCGGGAAGATGTCTTACAACTATTAGATAAACTGAAGAGTAGCAAATCACCTGGGCCGGATGGTATACATCCAAGGGTGTTGAAAGAACTGAAATATGAGATTGCAGACCTGCTATCAGTAATCTGTGAACTATCATTAAAATCATCTCTAATACCTGAAGATTGGAGGATCGCCAATGTAACACCAATTTTTAAAAAGGGTTCCAGGGGTGATCCGGGAAACTACAGACCGGTGAGCCTGACGTCAGCACCGGGAAAAATGGTAGAAACCATCATAAAGAATAAAATTACTCAGCATGTAGATAGTCACAACCTAATGGGAGACGGCCAACATGGCTTTAGACAAGGAAGATCTTGTCTTACTAATCTGTTATGTTTTTTTGAAGGAGTGAATAAACAGGTGGACAAAGGTGAGTCGGTTGATATTGTGTATCTGGACTTTCAGAAAGCCTTTGACAAGGTCCCTCATCAGAGACTTTTGGCAAAACTAAAGAGTCATGGGATAGGAGACAGTGTACTATTGTAGATCAGGAACTGGTTAAAAGATAGAAAGCAGAGGGTAGGGCTAAATGGCCAATTTTCCCAATGGAGAAAGGTGAATAGTGGTGTACCCCAGGGATCTGTGCTGGGTCCGCTGCTTTTTGACACATTCATAAATGATCTGGAAAGTGGAATAACGAGTGAGGTTATCAAATTTGCAGATAACACAAAACTATTTAAAGTTGTTAAAACCCAAGAGGATTGTGAAAAATTGCAAGAGGATCTTGATAAATTGGAAGACTGGGCATCAAAATGGCAGATGAAATTTAATGTGGACAAGTGCAAGGTTATGCACCTAGGGAAGAACAGCCCAAACTATGGTTACACGATGCATGGTTCCACATTAGGAACCACCACCCAGGAAAAAGATTTAGGCGTCATTGTGGATACCATGTTAAAACCCTCGGCCCAGTGTGCAGCGGCGGCCAAGAGAGCAAATAGAATGCTAGGTATGATAAGGAAAGGAATGGAAAATAAAACAAAAGATATTATAATGCCTCTATATCGTTCCATGGTGAGACCGCACCTTGAATATTGTGTGCAATTCTGGTCGCCGTATCTTAAAAAGGAGATAGCGATTTTAGAAAAGGTTCAGAGAAGAGCCACCAAAATGGTAAAGGGGATGGAAGGATACTCCTATGAAGAAAGGCTAAAAAGGTTAGGGCTCTTTAACCTGGAAAAGAGACGGCTGAGGGGGAGATATGATAGAAGTCTATAAATTAATGAACGGAGTGGAACGGGTAAACGTAGATCGATTGTTTACGTTATCAGAATATAGAAAGACTAGGGAACATGCAATGAAGCTACAGGGTAAACTATTTAAGACTAATAAAAGAAAATATTTTTTCACTCAACGTGTAATCAAGCTCTGGAATTTGTTACCGGAGGATGTAGTAAAGGCTGTTAGTGTAGCTGGGTTTAAAAAAGGTTTGGACAAGTTCCTGGAGGAAAGGTCCATAAACCATTATTAAGAAGTGACCGAAGATATCAATGCTTGACCCAGTACAAGCATTGTGGAACTTGTGTCTCTTGGGGAAACTGCTAGGTACATATGACCTAGATTGGCCACTGTTGGAAACAGAATACTGGGCTTGATGGACCTTGGTCTGACCCAGTATGGCATATCTTATGTTCTTATGTTCTTAATAGATACATAGAGAATCCTCTTTTCCTGGTTATGACTGGCAGAGTCAGAGGAGAGGTCTCCCTGACAAGAAGAAGTCTGAATTCCCTGCAGAATTTGAGCTCTTGAATAACCAGGATGGTCTACGTGAAAATGGCAGAGGATAACTTCAGTCTGCAGACAGGAAGTCCAGGTATCTCCAGAATTGCAGTATGGAGAATGGAGAGAGGACGCCTCTGGAGGAAGATACTCTAGTGACCCGCCTATGAAGGCAAGAAGGGTCTTAGGCGTCCTCTAGCTGCCATTGAAGAAATTGACCTCTGGCGAGAAGACCCAAGGAGATATGGGCCAAGCTAGGGATTTGGCCTTCCTTAAGTCTTTCTCGCAATGAAAGGCCTGAGGCGTTTCCCTCAAAAGAGATTTAAGATGAGATGGTAAGGGTAGGGGAATACCTGTCAGACATGAACATGACTGGGGGAGCCCCCTCTAACCATCTGTGGTTATCTGCTAGGCAAGATACTAATGCTCTCTAGCAAGGCCCCATAGTGCAAAGCTACTCTGTAGAGATGCAGAGAGTATGTTGCAGGTTGGTTAGAAGAAAAAACTGGCTGTGAAAAGCCAGCAGGTAACCAGCTATTCTGCCAAGGGCAAAGGGACGAACAATAGAGGTTAACCAACCAGACTGTGATAATCCCTGGTTCTGTAGAGAAACAAAACCAGTGGCTTAACCACTAGGAATTGCTGTATCTGCAGCAACTACCAGAGCAGTATTGAAAAGTTCTTTTCCCTGCTCCTTTTTTAGACTGGGAAAAAGAAACAACAGACATGATAGGAGTCCCTATTGTCTGATGAGCTGCTCTAAGGTAAGAAGGGGGGGGGAAGACATCTCCAGAAGGGAGAATCCCCCGGTAGAACAGGTAGAGGACCATAGGGGCTGACCTGTTTAAAGAGCCACTCTTACAAACAAATGTTGTAGTAAGAGGGAGGCAAGACAGCGTTGCAAGAGACCGACTATGGAGGAGTTCTCGGACAGATGAGATGATACATGCCAGTACAGGGAAACAACTGTCTATTGATAGTTGCTACCTCTCTTTCCTCCAAGAGAAAGAGGAAAATCTATTGATTATGGGCATGATCATCATAAAGACTCTTAGAGTTAGAGAAAGATGTCTCATGAAGAGATATCTAGGTAGGTTAGGATGAAAATTAGTGCAGATAGTTCAAGTGAAAAGAAGCAGACTGCTATCCTAACCCCCAACCAAAAGGGACAATGATCTATTTGAAACCCTGCGACTGCTGGGTTTGTTGACCCTGTTGAGGTTGTGGATTCTTCAGACCAGGGCGATGTTTCCCCTGTTTGGGAACATCTAAATGATGGGCAGATGATGGGTAAAACCTTCTCCCCCTAGGGGAAGAAAGTTTGGTAGAAAAAGGAAAGTCAGTGGATAACTGAGTAACCTGAAGTAAAGACTCCTTATTGAAGAGATTTTCTCCAGTGCAAGGAGTATTTCCCAGTCTTTCTTGTGCCCATTTGTCCAAGTCTGAAGATTGAAGCCAGGCTCTATGTCGTGCCCCTATAGCTATAGCAGAAGTCCTGCTAACAGACTCAAAGGAGTCTAGAGTAGCACGAGTAAGAAACCTAGAGATATTTTGAGTATGACTAACCAGTGAGGAATAGTCTGTACATCTGGGCTCTTGAAGAAAAGGAGTCAAAAGATGTAATTGCTTTGTGACCTCCTCAAGAGATAGACCCATATAAAAAATATATGAGAGAATTCTTGCTGAAAGCATGGATGTCTGGAAGGTTTGACGTCCAAAGGCATCTAGTGTCTTAGACTCACGACCTGGCTGACAAGAAGAGTGCTTTTTATTACTCTTCACTCGCCTCATTGCTGATTCTACCACAATGGAATGATGAGGAAGTTGAGTCTTTTGAAACCCTGGAGAGGGGGGCACCTGATATAGAAGATCAGATGCTCTAGAAGGTGGGGGTACCTTTAAAGGAGCTGCCCACATTCGTAGAAGGAGATCCTGCAAAGAATGATGCAAAGGAAGCATTATGTTCTCCTTTGCTTTGTTAGGAACAGAGGTATTCTGTATTCCCATGTGTAGGATCGTGTCCAGGAATAGGAATGGCAAGTGATTTTGCCATATCCAGGAGGAAAGTGTGGAAAGAAGGATCCCCAGAGGGAACTTCCCTTAGATAGGCTAGATCTGATGAAGAACTAGCGTTGGCACCGAGGGATCTATCTAAGTATATAGGAATAGAAGATCCTGAATGGTGCAGTATGGGATCCTTAGATGGTGGTCGCTGGTACTGCAGGTCAGGACCAGCGACAGTCGGTAACAGGTCGTCCATGCTAGGGATCGATTCCAAACTCTGCATAGAGGGAAGCGAGCCTGACGAGAAAAGCATGGAAGGTACCGACAACAAAGGTAAAGTGGATATCGGTACCGACTTCGGTACCGTATCTGATACCGGTGGATGAAGGCCAGCCGGTGGCATCTCTAATGGTATCGGAGGAACCGAGAGTTGCGGATCCGAAGTATCGGAACTGAGCCTTCGATACCGACGGGAGTCGGTACCAAGGCGAGTCGGTACCCAGTCCTCCAGACTGGAAGCGAGTCTATCGATGCACGTCTGGAGGGTACCGACGTCGGTACTAGTATCGGTGCCGGTACCGATACTGGAAAGTCGGTTTGAAGCGTATCCACCGGGCCCGTAGGTACCGAGGACACCAGACGACGATCCTTGGTGAGGAATGTTTCATCCAACACCAGTGCCGATGCCGGGTTATCGGTACCACTCGAAGCGGATGTCACCACCGGGCATGGCTCAGGTATGTTCTGTGAGGGGTGAACCTCAGGAACAACCTGAAACCCCACACAGGCTTTGGAGGCCGAAGACTCCCACCGGGGTTTTGAAGCCAGTGGATTCTCGAGGACAAGGCCGGAGGCATCTCTATGCTGTGCATGAGAACTGCCACTCGAGGACTGGCTAGTCTTAGCAGACTGTTTTTGGGTTACCTGATCCTGTGGAAAAGAAGATTTGGTCGGTGCCCTGAGCGTGTCGAGGGGAACTCGATGTTGAAAACTTCTTCTCACAATACTATTGCCCGAGGGCTCCGAAGGAAAATGGTCAGGACCCAAGCAGGTTAGACACCAATTGTGAGTGTCTAAAAATAAAGTTGTACCGCCACAGTTTGTACATTTCTTGGGGAAAGTGGCTGGCGGTTCCATGAAGGAAATGGAGAGGCCTAGAAGGCCTGAGAAACCGTGAGACACTAAGAAAGAAAAAAATATTCCTTAAAAAGGAAAATTTTACAAGAAAAGAAAAAAGAAACACCGGCGGTACCGGTGGCGTCGGGAAAGGCAGCCGCTACCACAAGAAAACTAAAAAATAAAAGAAGAATTTTTTGCGGTGACAGGAGGACGTCCTGCCGGCTCCGCGGAAAAACGAAAACTGAGGAGAGGCAGTTGGGAAGGCAGCGCGCAGGCGTGTTGGGATGCTTCCAAAGGCTTTCTGATTGGATGCTGGGAAGCGTTCCTGCGCGGACTCCGTCGGTACCGACGTACCCATATGTGAAGACTTATTCCTGCTGTTCCCAGAGATCATCTGTTACAGGTAAGTAACTGTGCTTTACCACCTCTCCTCATTCTCGTAGGTTAGATACTATATATCGTGTCCCTCCTTGTCCTGGGTTCCATAAGACTCAACTTCCTCACCACTCTATTGTAGTGGAGTCAGCTATGCGAAGGATTAGAAGTGCAAAAAGACATGCCTCTAATCCTCCAGGATGTGAATGCAGAACCCTGGATGCTTTTGGACGTAGAGTCTTTCAAGCTTCCATGCTTGCTGCAAGAATCAGTTCCTATAGTCTCTACATGGGAATGTTCCTAAAGGAGGTCACAGATAATCTACAGACTTTAAGTCCTTTCATTTCTGCGGATAAAAGACCGGACTTTCTTACTTGGGTCAAACATGCCCAAGATGTCTCTAAATTCTCCAACCGTGCAGCCTTTGACTGCTTTGAGTGTATAAGCAGAACCTCGGCTATTGCCATAGGTGCACGTAGAATTGCTTGGCTCCAGGCATCTGATTTAGAGCTCTGGGTACAAGATAAATTGGGAAATATCCCTTGTACTGGTGAGAACCTGTTTGGTAAAGATTGGCAGGAAAAAGCCAATGAAATGGATGCTGAAAATTCCACCTTGGATAGACTCTCCAAGTCCACTGCTGATCCTGTAGAAAGAAGTTGTTCAAGAAAACATCTTTTTCTAAAAAGAAAAGATTTTATCCTGCTTATGGTCAGCAGGCATCTTCTGCAGGTCAGTTTTCAACCAAACGTCATCAACCACCCAAACAGAAGAAAGCAAAGGCTGCTAGGCCTCCACCGGCCCAGCAGCCTCAGCCTCCTCAGGGCCTTTGACTTTCAGCTAGAGAACTTAGCCTTTCTGGTTCTGGAAGGACCAGAACCGTCCACCATTCCAAGAAGGTTATGTCATTTTGCCCCCAGATGGGGGCAAATAATAGCAGAGCATTGGACACTTTCCGTCATAAAGGAGGGGTACAAACTTCATTTTTCAAGCATGCCCCCTCACACAATAGTGAAGCAGTTCAATTCTCCGACCTCTCTCATCAACCTGTTAGGTCAGGAGGTTGCCATCCTTCTTGCCCAATAGAGGAAGTGCCTTTTCATCAACAGGGCACAGGGTTCTATTCCCCTTATTTTCTTATCCCAAAGAAAACAGGGGGATACAGACCTAAGATCTCACAGAATTGAACAAATTCCTTGTCCAGGAGAAATTCAAGATGATTTCTCTCAGAGCTCTGCTTCCATACCTTCAGAATCAAGATTGGCTTTGTTCTCTAGATCTCTGGGAACAGCAGGAATTTATTCCTCACATATGGGTATCGTCGGTACCAACGGAGCCTGCGCGGGATCTGGTGCAGCTCAATGTGGATAGACTCTGGCATCTGCCATTGAGGGACAATCTGCTGGCACAAGGTTCAATTCTCATGCCGAACGTGCATGGATTCTCGCTTACAACATGGCTCTCAAAAGGGCTAGGCTGAGGAAGAAAAGGGTACTCCAAGTGATTTCGACCTTATTTCGGACTAAAAATAGTTTGATGTCCTTGGACATATATTCATGTCTAGCGAGTATTTGAAGGTTGGGGTGAAGGGAGAGAGCTTCATGCCCCTGCAGCTTTGTTGTCTTAAGTTCTGGCCTTTCTTCAGGGGGGCCCGGAGAAAGGACTGGCCTTAGCCATGGGGTGCATTCAGAGAATCTTGTTGGCCTCTTATCCAGATGTTTTGCACTTTTTGAGAGGAGTCAAACATGTTCATCCTCTGTTGCAGTAGAAGGTTCCTCGTGGGACTTGAACCTGGTATTGGTGTTTGTGGAGACTCCATTTCAACCACTCCGTAGTGCACCCTTGAAAGATCTTACCTTGAAGACAGTGTTCTTGATAGTTGTTTTTTTTTGGCGTGGATGATCTCAGAGTTGCAGGTTCTGTCGTGTAGGGAGCCTTTCTTACAGATTTCAAAGCAAAAGGTTATTCTTAGGCCAGTTCCTTTCTCCCTAAAGTGGTGGTGTCCTTTCACCTTAATCAGGCCGTCATGTTGCCGATGTGGTCTGGGAAGCTGCAGTTGTTGGATGTTTGACCGGTCCTTCAGCACTACCTGAAGCAGACCTGGGAATTTAAGAGTTGGATCACCTCTTTGTTCTTTTTGGGAGTGTCTGTCTAAAGGAAAGCAGCCTTGAAGGCGTCAATTGTGAGGTGGCTGAAGGAGGATATTGCTTTGGCGCCATTCCGTTCCAGAGGGACTAAGAGCCTACTCCACCAGAGCACAAGCGTCTTAGTGGGTGAAGTTCAAGCTCGTTCTTCCAGTTGACATTTGTAAGGTGCCAATGTGGTCGTTGCTGCACTCCTTTGTACGCCATTACCACCTGATGTTCAGGTACAGGAAGATGTGTGGTTTGGAATGCAAGTTTTACAGGTGGGGCTTGCATGTCCCGCCTGTAGTTGAGTATTGCTCTGGCACATCCCACATGTCTGGATTGGACTGGAGGAATGATATGGAAGGTGAAATTAGGTTTTAACTGATCATTTTCTTTCTTTAAGTCCCTCAAATTCAGTCCAGTATCTGCCCTGTTAGTGTTGTCTAGTGAGGCCAGATGTAGGAGAGATGAATCAGTGTAGTTGCGTCTGTCCAGTACCTTGGTTTTGGTGCTCCCCTGCCGTCATTGAGGGGAGGGGCCAATTATAATCAGCAAGTTGTATCCTTTCTGTTCCTTGAGGGAGCAGTATTTCTCCTTTTCGGGAGGCAGTAGCTGTACATAGTTCATAGTTGATTAATTCTGAGTGTTTCACAGTGTTGTGGAATCTGTTTGGCTAATTGGAATACTGGTATGGCTAGATCTGCCCAGATCAGATCCCTTATAGTGTGACAACATCGAAACCAGTGGTTCTCAGTCTCCATCTGCTGGTAATGGGGCATAACCCACATGTCTGGACTGGATTGGAGGACTCAAGGAAAGAGAATTAGCAGGTAAGGCCTAATTAAATTTTTTGCCTTCATCTTTGTTTTAACAAAACCCATTTATTAGAAAAATATCAACAATTTTTATTTAACACAATATTTCACTTATGTGAAGCTGTGTTATGTTAATTAAAAATATTTGATATTTGTTTTGTAGTAGCATTTATATATTTTTTCCATCACACTCTCGGTTTGTCAGTTGTATGTGATTTGGTAAATTATTTGAATTGATCGCTTTATAAAAATGTCACCATTTCCATCAACATTCATTGACACCTTCTTTATTATAGTGCGTCACTGTATATTTCAGTACTATTGAGAGTACTGAAATGTGAGTACAGATTTTCTTGGCTAAAAGATGCTATATGAATCCCAAATTATTGCTTTAGTTCCTGCTTTCCTTAGTGCGCTTAGTCTGGGCTGTCTACTTCACTCGTGGGCCTTCAGCATGAAGATGAATAGAAGTTATACAATTGCAGTTCTGGAGTTATCTTAACTAACTTAGAAATGAAAGAGCAACTTAAGTCCAACAGGCTGCTTCTATATGGGTCAGGCAGAAGTAGGGCAACAATAAATGTTTTTTTTTTTCTTTAGGCCTGTGTAGTCTAATTGGTCTCTAGATATTATGAATTCTAAAAAGGGGTTTTGAGTGGTATTTGCATCATTTTTGTTAAGTGCCTAAGCCAGTGAAATCTACCAAAATAGACATTGTCACATGTTCGAAATATGCCAAAATATTCAGTAAGGAAACGGATGTGTGGAGATGGAAGGAATGCAGTTACAAAATCATTATATTAATGCTGACTGCTTTAAATTGCTGTGTGTGAGGAGCAGCACAGCAGTAGTAGAAAAGATTTGGAAATTGGCAGTATTTACTTACCATGCTGCAAAATATTTTTTGCTACGTAATGTAGGAGAATAAAAAACTCTCTTCGGAATAATCAAATGCTCTAATCTTTTCATTCTGCCAGCACGAAGGATTCTTTTTTGGCGTCTTCTCCATACTCTACCCTTGTAGGTTATATCAGTTCAAAGTTTTAAGAATATCCCTCGTCCATTTTGAACTCAACTGGGGACCATTTTGTTTCCGTCCCATACCAGTTCTTTATGGTTGTAAGTAAAAAGTGCCTTGGCTGGAAAGAGACCTGAAAGGCCTTATCTAAGGTGGAACAGCATTCTTGCTCTTTGGTCTTCTGACAAGAGACTTCCCAGTATGGGTACTGCTCTCTCCTTTAATCTGCTGTTCTTGTTGGCACTCAAATGCATAATGTCCGTAATGTCCCTAACATCTCATGGTGCAGAAAGTGTTGCCCAAAAAATTGAAAAAAGCTTACATTTTAAGTTGCCTTTCTGTTTCAAAAATGAGTGTGGGTGTTTCTCTAATTTTTAATATTTCTTCCCCCTAATTCTTTAGGAACATCCCTAGTGTTGGAAGTACAATGGATCAGGAATATGGTCAGACCTACACACCACAAACTCATACTCCATTTGGCATGTCCAACAGTGCCCCTCCCAGTAACAGTGGACCAGGAATTCTCCCATCTCCTGCCACTCCTCGTTTTTCTGCTCCTACACCCCGAACCCCAAGGACTCCACGTACCCCACGTGGTGCAGGTGGCCCTGCCAGCGTTCAAGGCTCAGTCAAATATGAGAATTCTGATCTATATTCTCCTGCCTCCACGCCTTCAACCTGTAGACCACTAAATTCTGTTGAACCTGCTACCGTCCCTTCCATCCCAGAGGCACACAGTCTTTATGTCACTCTCATCCTTTCCGAGTCTGTAATGAACCTGTTCAAAGACTGTAATTTTGATAGCTGTTGCATTTGTGTTTGCAACATGAACATCAAAGGAGCTGATGTTGGAGTATACATTCCGGATCCAACACAAGAGGCTCAGTACAGGTGTACTTGTGGCTTCAGTGCTGTCATGAACAGAAAGTTTGGCAATAGTTCTGGACTTTTCCTGGAGGATGAGCTAGATATAATAGGACGCAATACAGACTGTGGCAAAGAAGCAGAGAAGCGTTTTGAAGCCCTCAGGTCTGCTAGCATTGATCACAGCAGTGGAGGGATGAAAGAACCTGAGAAATTACCTGATGAGTTGATCCTGCTCCTACAAGATCAATGCACTAATTTATTTTCACCATTTGGTGCTGCAGATCAAGACCCCATACCCAAAACTGGCATTATTAGTAACTCTGTTCGTGTGGAAGAAAGGGACTGTTGTAATGACTGCTACTTAGCATTAGAACACGGGCGCCAGTTTATGGACAATATGTCAGGGGGCAAAGTTGATGAAGCCCTTGTGAAAAGCACTTGTCTACATAATTGGTCAAAAAGAAATGGTAAGCATCTTTTGATCTGCTTTTCTTTCCTTCCCAAACATCTTTGTCACAATTTTGCTCCTTCCCATTGGTGAAAGAAGTAGTAATGATGGTTACCAGTTAAGATGTCACCTACCAATTCCTGCAGCATACAGTTGTCTTCTCATTCAAGTTGCCAATACCTTAGTATCAGCTGTGAAGGAATTTATGCAATTGTCTTATAGATTTAAGACTGTATAATTTATCTTTTTTTTTTCTCCTGTCAGTGGAGATTATTTACGTTTAACGTTTTGGTCTAGAGTTCACTTCTCGCAGTAAGTCTCGCTCTCTTCAGGAATTTAGATGGAGTGTTTTTGTTGTGGTACTAAATGCACCCTTTCAATAGATTTATTTCTTGGGATGTTCCTGAATCACATTACTTAGCATTTTTAAGGTGTATGTTTTATTTTTATATGTATATTTTTCTTTGCTTTCATATAAGAGTAATGAACACAGCATCTGTGGAAAATTTAAGTTGAGGGTTCTGAAACTTTCAGCAAATAGCTAATATTCACTGTGTGCAAATTTGATTTCTGTTGTCTAAAGATTGTATGAATGATTTATAGGGATTATCGCCTTTTGAAGCCAGTATTCAACCAGTTGAATAAACCTTTTCACTGTACCAAGAAAAAAAATCTGTATCTATTCAGTTGAACCATGATTGTTAAACAAATATTACCTGATTCAGAGCCCTGGGAGTAGCCTAATGGTTAAGCAGCAGGATAAGAACTAGGGAAGCCAAGGTTCGAATTCCAGATGATTTTGGGCAAGTCTTAATTCTCCTTTGCCTTAGGTACAAACTTAGATTATAAATTATCTAGGAATAAGAAAATATCTACTGTACCTGAATGCAACTCACCTTGAGCTGCTACTGAAAAAGGCATGAGCTTAATCCAGAATCTTTTCTCTTTAACACTAGAAGTCCCAAAAGGAATTTTACCTAGAAACTCCAAAGTGCAACAATTGACGCATTATCACGATGACTGCGTTTAGTATGAAATGCAGATGTGAATTAATGTGAAGTTACTTATTTGTTAAATACGTGCAATATGTGATGTCATTACATGATGTCATTGTGTGTTTGTAATGTCGGAGTAAAACTGTATCTCCAGGAACAAGCAGGAATAAGTCCTCACATATGGGTACGTCGGTACCGACGGAACCTGCGCGGGAAAGCTCCCCAGCTTCCCAGAAGGAAAGCTTTTGGGGCCTCCCACTGCGCATGCGCGCTGCCTTCCCGCCTTCCTGACCAACTCTCCTCAGTTCTTCTTTTTCCGCAGAGCCAGCAGGTCGTGTTCCTGTCACCGCTGAAGAAGAAGTTGTTTTAATTTATTTCTTTGGCCGCGTGTCTGCCTTCCCCGATTCCAGACCGGTACCGCCGGTCTTTTTTCCTTTATTTCTAAAAAAAAACCAAAAAAAAAAAATCATCTTTTTTCCTCACTTGGTGTGTTTGTTCTGTGAGGCCTTTAGGCCTTCACAAATTCTCCCTCATGGAGAAACAAGCCTCTGGGTTTAAAAAATGCACCAAGTGCAGCGGTACTATTTCATTCACAGACACCCATGAATGGTGTCTTAAATGTTTGGGGCCTGACCATTCCATTCCGGATTGCCCATCCTGTTCTTTGATGTCTAAACGTGGCTTACAGAACCGGGCAGCCAAGTTTCACATGCTGTTTTCTACAGATACTCCAGCATCGACATCTTCCAGGTCTTCCTCTCCTGATGGATCTCAGGTAACCAAACATTCCTCTGGCAGGTCCTCAAAGGGCAAATCTCCCTCTAAGTATCGAGATACCCCTGGGCTTGACCCTGAGGACCCTGCCCCAGCCAAACAACGCCGGCGGGAAGCTCCGGCTTCCAAAGCTCCTCCTATGGGGTTACAGGTTGACATCGATGGCACGGCCTCGACCGATCACCTGTTAGACTGTTCTGGGGTACCGGCTCATTCATCCGGTACCGACATCCAGACAGTCGTGACGTCCATGGATCAAACAGTTCAATCCATTCAGCAGGCCATTTTCGCTTTCATTAAGGCTGCGACGCCCTCGGTACCGCACCCTGCGGTACCGACTCCGGTTCCGGTACCACAACCGATACCGGTACCCAGGCCATCCACATCGACCAGGATACTAATTCCGGTTCCCGGTTCCGGGGTTTTTCCCGATACTGATCCGGTTCCGGGTACCCCCGATGTCGATACCGGTCGATACGCTTATCGATCCCTGGAAGCAAACAGACGATACTTTGAGTCTTCTGATGATTCTGATTCATCAGATGACTCTGCTGAAGTATCCCTTACTCTACCTGAGGAGCCCTCTTCTCCAAAGAGGAGAATGTCTCCTCCAGAGGATTTATCCTTTCAAGACTTCATCATTGAAGTAGCTAAAGGTCTTTCTATTTCTGTATCCTCTGAAAAAGAACCTAGAGCAAAAAAGTTAGACATTTTAGGATACTCTAAGGTTCCCAAAGAGGCAGTCACCTTGCCCATCCATGAAATTCTTCAAGAACACATGATGGACTTATGGGAGACTCCTCTCACCCTATCTCCACATTCTCGTCGTCTGGACACCATGTATCGTGTCCCCCCCTTCTCCTGGGTTTCAAAAAACTCAGCTCCCTCACCACTCCATCGTGGTGCAGTCAGCTATGAAAAGGATAAAGCGTACTAAAAGACACTCTTCTACTCCCCCAGGAAGAGAATGTAGGACTCTGGATGCTTTTGGAAGAAAAATCTTCCAAGCAAGTATGCTTATTGGCAGAATCAACTCATACAGCCTCTATATGGGCATGTTTCTGAAGGAGATTGCATTAAAGATACGCCATTTTCTCCCCTTTATCCCAGAGGATAGAAAGGAGGAGTTCCTTCTTTTGCTAAAGCATACCCAAGATATTTCAAAGTTCTCCAACAGAGCAGCCTTTGACTCCTTTGCGGGTGCTAGCAGAGCCTCAGGTATTGCCATTGCGGCTCGCAGAATTGCTTGGCTCCAGGCCTCTGACCTAGAACCCTGGGTCCAAGATGGGTTGGGAAATTTGCCCTGTACAGGTGAGAATCTGTTTGGTAAGGAGTGGCAAATCAAAGCCACTCAAATGGATGCAGAAAATGCTGCATTAGATAGACTTTCTAAGTCTACCTCTGCCCCTGTCAAGAAAAAATCTTTCAAAAAGCCTTTCTACAAGAAGGCCAGATTTGCCACAAATACTGGCCAACAATCTTCTGCAGCTCGCTTTGCTCCTAAGCGTCAGCAGCCTAAACAGGCCAGGGCAAAACCTGCAGGGGCTGCTACAGCCCAACAGTCCCAACCCCCTCAGGGTTTTTGACTTAAATCTAGAGAACTTAACCTTTCTGGCTCTAAAACCAGAACCTCTCACCATTCCAGGAAGGTTAACTCATTTTGCTCCCAGATGGGAGCAAATCACATCAGAACAATGGACCCTCTCTATCATCCAGAGAGGGCTACAAACTACGTTTCTCCAACCTTCCTCCCCATACCATGGTGAGAAGTTTCAATTCTCCCCCATCTCTCCTAGACCAGTTGAGTCAGGAGGTGACCACTCTTCTCGCCCAAAAGGCAATAGAAGAGGTTCCTCTTCCTCAACAGGGATCAGGTTTTTACTCCCCTTATTTTCTCATTCCCAAGAAAACGGGGGTACAGACCCATTCTGGATCTCAGAGAATTGAACAAATTTCTATACAGGGAGAAATTCAAGATGCTTTCTCTAGGTACTCTCCTTCCATACCTACAGAGTCAGGATTGGCTTTGTTCTCTAGATCTCAAGGATGCGTACACACATATACTCATCCATCCATCCCACAGAAAATTCCTACAGTTTCTGTTCCAGGGAAAACATTTCCAGTACAGAGTACTTCCCTTCGGTCTAGCCTCTGCTCCAAGGGTATTTACCAAATGCATGGCAATAGTAGCTGCATTTCTACGCACCCTGGGAATTTTTGTCTTCCCATACCTGGACGACTGGCTCATCCGAGCTCCATCACAGTCCGAGGCTCAGACTTCCCTGGATCGCACCAGACGCATCCTGCAGTATCTGGGACTTGTGATCAATCTGCCAAAGTCTCAACTCACCCCTACGCAATCCCTGGAGTTCATAGGGGCCTGGTTGGATACCACCACTGTAAAGGCCTATCTACCTCAGGCCCGTTGCCAACGTCTAGTGCACTTAGCCTCTCAGACTCAGTCCAGAAGCCACTTGACTGCCAGAGAGATGCTACAACTATTAGGCCACGTGGCCTCCACAGTGCATGTGGTGCCTTATGCTCGCCTACATATGAGAGCAGCTCAATGGACTTTATCCACCCAGTGGACTCAAGCATCAGGAGCTCTCTCAGACCAAATAGCAAACTCCAATCGTCTCTTTTGGTCTCTCCAATGGTGGATATCCACTCAAAATCTGTTGTTGGGGGCCCCCTTTCAACCATTGTTGCCCCAAGCAACCCTCACAACAGATGCCTCCCAAACAGGTTGGGGGGCTCATCTCCAAGATCTCTCCACTCAGGGCACTTGGTCTCCACAGGAGACCACCCTTCATATCAACCACTTGGAACTTCGAGCAATCTTTCTGGCTCTCAAAGTTTTTCATACCCTCCTCAGCAACATGACAGTCCTTATTCACACGGACAATCAAGTAGCCATGTTTTACATAAACAAACAAGGAGGGACTGGCTCTCTGTCGCTTTGCAACGAAGCTCTAAGATTATGGGCCTTCGCCAGAGAGCATCAAATCCATCTCCTGGCAGTATATCTTCCAGGAATCCAAAACTCTTGGGCAGACAGACTCAGTCGAGTTCTGCTTCCACACGAATGGTCCCTGCACATGGATCAGGTACTCAGAATCTTCCAGAAATGGGGAACCCCGGACATAGACCTCTTTGCAAGTCCGTGGAATGCCAAACTTCCCCGGTTCTGTTCCAGAATTCCGTGTCAGGGAGTTCAGGCCAAGGATGCCTTCCTCCTGCATTGGGGTCAGGGCTTCCTGTATGCCTTTCCTCCCATTCCTTTGATTCCCAAGACTCTGTTCAAACTTCAAAGGGATCAAGGGTCCATGATCCTCATAGCTCCACGCTGGCCACGCCAAGTGTGGTACCCTCTACTTCTGCATCTCTCCCAAGCCCCCTCCCTGGACTTGGGAGTGGCTCCAGACCTTCTGTCTCAGGAGGAGGGGACTTTGTGGCACCCAAACCCCAAGTCCCTTCACCTCAGAGCTTGGTTACTGAAGGCCTAGACCTTCAGCACTTCAATCTTTCGCAGCAAGTGAAGGATACCCTACATGCCTCTAGGAAACCTTCCACTAGGCGTTCTTACGCTTTTAAATGGAAAAGATTTTCCATTTGGTGTGCTCAAAAGGGTCTTAACCCTCTAGCACTCCCATTGAATTCTCTTTTGGAATATCTCCTGCATCTCTCCAATGCAGGACTCAAAACGAATTCAGTGAGAGTCCATTTGAGTGCTATTGCGGCATCACTTAACCCCATCAATGGACAACCTGTTTCCTCTCATCCTCTTTTATTGCAAGATTCATGAGAGGCCTAACCTTAACTAAACCTCCCATTCGACCTCCTCTGGTGGCATGGGACTTAACTTGGTTCTTGGTCAGCTTATGAAGCCACCTTTTGAACCCTTAGCCACTACCTCCTTGAAATTTCTTTCCTGGAAGGTTATTTTTCTTATTGCAGTCACCTCAGCTCGCCGTATCAGTGAACTGCAAGCTCTAGTGGCTAATCCACTTTATACAAGGTTCCATCATGATAAGGTGGTCCTTAGGACCAATCCCCACTTTATGCCTAAAGTGGTCTCCCCTTTTCATCTTAATCAAGAGGTATATTTACCTGTCTTTTTTCCAGCTCCTCATGCATCCAGTGCAGAGAGGAACCTTCATACTCTAGACTGTAAAAGAGCTCTTGCCTTTTACCTCCACAGGACACAGCAACATCGAAAGTCTTCTCAGCTTTTTGTTGCTTTTGATCCTTCTCATTTCGGACTTCCAGTCTCCAAAAGAACACTCTCCAATTGGATTGCTCAGTGTATCTCTTTTGCTTACCAGAGTAAGAACCTTTCTCTGGAGGGCCATGTCACCGCTCACAACGTGAGGGCCATGGCCACCTCTATGGCTCATCTAAACTCTGTGTCCATTGACCAGATCTGTCGAGCAGCCACCTGGGCCTCGGTTCATACCTTTACAGCCCATTACTGTTTGGACAAGGACTCCCGCCGGGATGCCTTGTTTGGTCAGGCTGTCCTCAGACACCTGTTCCATTCTTGAACAACTCCAGCCCACCTTCCCTGAATGGATGCCTGAGATCCATAGGAAGATGAGGAATCTTTCAGAGTCTCATACCCTTCAGGGGATCTCCCAGGCATCTTAGCTAGGGAGTCCCCATATCTGAGGACTTTTTCCTGCTTGTTCCTGGAGATAGCACAGTTACTTACCTGTAACAGGTGATCTCTGGGAACAGCAGGAATTAGTCCTCACAACCCACCCACCTCCCCTAGGAGTTGTATCTATCTCTCTCTTTCCTTTCCTCTCTCTATTGTCTCAGCTTTAAACTCGAACTGAGGAGAGTTGGTCAGAAAGGCGGGAAGGCAGCGCGCATGCGCAGTGGGAGGCCCCAAAAGCTTTCCTGCTGGGGAGCTTTCCCGCGCAGGCTCCGTCGGTACCGACGTACCCATATGTGAGGACTAATTCCTGCTGTTCCCAGAGATCACCTGTTACAGGTAAGTAACTGTGCTAAACAGTGATTGAGATGCGCCGCCTAGTGGGAACATGAATTTATATCTAGAAGCCCCAAAGTATGTCAATTGACGCATCCAAGACAATTGAGTGTGTCAATTGACATACTTTTGGGGCTTCTAGGTATAAATTAATTTTCCCGCTAGGTGGTGCATCTGTCACTAATTTTTCGATGCACATATTTGAACATCTTGACTTTGCTAACAAAGTCATGGAACATGACTGACATGGTTCTAGCAGTGGCGCTGGTATACAACTTCGAAAATGCATTTGCGTCAATTGACGCACTTTGGGGCTTCTAGTGTTAATCAAAATATTAAGCCTGACTGATGGACAGGACAGCAGAAGAAAAACATGTTAACATTAAGTTTTGAACTTCAGAAAAGTTAAATATCCACGATGGGGAAACTAGCTTAGAAGATCCATTAATAATATAGAACAGCTAGTGTACAGTGGAAGCAAGGATTGTAATTTGTTTAGTGATGGTGTCTCATCTACTTGGTTGAATTCTGAATGGCTTGTATTTAACATTTTGATTTACATATCCACCTTCGCTTGTTTTGCTAAAGGTTTTCTAAATATTTTTCTTTGGTAACTTGAGAGCAGAAATTTGACTGTTTACTAAAATGTAGTAAAGTTTTGCACTTAGCATGCTTTAAGTGCAAAACCTAGCACACAGCCTTTAACACTCACTGTGTTTTAACTATTGGGAGTATGCTCAGCATGCCCCCTGAAGTTACCACACAGAAAAATTTATTACTATGTGTTAAGTAAATTTGTAGTTAGCATGGATACACTTAGCAGAAATGCACTTAACACTTCCTAACTGTACAAGTGACAAAGTGTATTGAAGTATACCATATGCTAACTCAATGTGCAGCCCATGCCCAGTTATTGCCCCATAACATGGTACACAATAATGTCATACCAGAGCAGTAAGTTACTGTAGGCAAACTGTGTGCCAGCTGCATAGCACACATCAATTAACAGGCCCCTTAAGTATTTCTTTAGCATGGTAGATTGGTGTAAGAGCTGCTTTATGATATTCAAACCTACAGTCAGCTAGCCATCTGTAAATAACAAGCAACTCATGTGTATATTGTAGATAGTGGTAGATAGTTTCCCCAATTTGAAATCCAAGTTGTATTACCCGTTCAATGTAAGCGCATAACAGGCCTCCTGTTCTGAACAAAAGTGATCTCCAGGAACAAGCATGAATGTAGTCCTCACATATGGGTATCGTCGGTACCGACGGAGCCTGCGCGGGAACACTCCCCAGCATCCAATAAGAACGCTTTTGGGAGCATCCCTCAGCACATGCATGCTGCCTTCCCGCCTTTTCAACTGTCCCTCTTCAGTTCTTCGTTTTCCACGGAGCCGACAGGACCTATTCCCTGTCACCGCAGAAAATTTCATCTTTAAACTTCTTTCTGTGGCCGCGTTTGCCTACCGCACGACGCCTACCGGTACCGCCGGTTCTTTTCTTTAATTTAAAAAAACAAAACAAAACTGAGTGTTTCTTTCAGAAACTTTCCTTTTTGGTGCTAGGCGCCATTTTGGGCACTAGGCCCCCTTTTTTCCTAAATCATGGAAAAGCCAACTAGTGGTTTTAAAAAATGTACTAAGTGTGGCGGTACCATTTCCGTCACTGACACCCATGATTGGTGTCTAAAATGTCTAGGACCTGATCATTCTCCAACTGAATGTCTCTCCTGCATGGGGATGACCAAAAGAGGAAGACAGAACCGGGCCGCAAAGCTCGGTACCCTTTTTTCTTCAGATGCCAGATCTATTGCATCCAGTATCAATAAATCAAGTATGTCGTTCAATGGTATCAGAAACTGGATCCAAAACTAGCCAGTCCGTGGCTTATAATAAAACTATTTCCCAAACTCGTAAAAGGAATAGCTCTTATTATACAATGAGGTCTCAGTAAAAACTTTGGCTGGACCTCTTAGACTTCCGTCTTAATGAGAACCCATGCTCTGCTCACATCAGTGACCTCGTTACCAGAGTCTATGATAGCCCTTTTAAAACTTGGAAACACTCTCTGTTTGTAGGCCTGTAGTTAAAAACCTGTGATTGAAAAAATCTTCTTTCACAATGTTGCTCCTAAACCACGAGAGAATGTTTTCCTTCAACAGCGAGCTATCATATGACTCTCAGCTGTGATCCCAACGTCAACTCCCCGGTACCTAGACGTTTCACTACGGTGTTTCTTCAGGGGACCGTACACTAATCTATAAATAAAAACCAAAAGGAAAACGTGTCACTTTCCAGTTTCTCCCTTCACCTATTTAAACATAAAAGTGCCATGTCTTAACCAGTTAAAATCAAAGAAACTTACCAAAAGATGCCGCCCACGTTCACTCCCGGTACTCTCAGATCACTCCCAAAACCATGAAAGGGAATCAAACCGCTTTTGGATAAACTCCGCGCATGCCCCTGGGGTTGTACTCTTCCATTTATAAAGCAACTCAAACGTAACTCCACCCCCCTTTTTTAAAAGAGCACGGTCTAGGGCATTGTACAATCATCGGGCGGCTTTGTTGCAAATAAAACCCTTAGGTCAAGATAGGAGCAGTCAGGATAATGATATCAATTTTATATCTAAGTATTCTCCCCTAAGCACACAGATCCAAAGTATTTTTAAGAGACATGCAAATGTCTTAAAAGTGATTCCAGGTCTTCAGGATAAACGGGTGCGGTGCGTTTGGCAACGCAACCGCAATTTAAAAGAATGGGTCAGTCCGGCAGTGTTACCCCCATTAAGAGTAGTGGCTGAGATAGCACCAATGAGGGGACACAAACCATGTGGGCATTGTGATATTTGTGATCTCACTATACAGACGTCATCTTTTGTTTATAACGAAGTAACATTCATTTTGAAACATAATACTTCTTGTGAATCGAGTTCTGTAGTGTACGCTGTGGTTTGCCCTTGTGGCTTGTGTTATATTGGTAAAACCAGTAGAAGTTTTCGTATACGTATGCGAGAACACCGGAGCCGCATAAAATGTAAGACGCTTGAAGCCCCCATAGTAGCGCATTGTGTACAGAAGGGACATATTTTTGAACAACTTCGTTGCCTATGTTTACTTCAAGTCCAACAGTGTTCTGGGGGTAAGACCCTGGATCAAACATTGATCATACAGGAGCAACGTCTTATTTATCGGCTTAATACAGTTATCCCTCATGGGTTAAATGGTATGATAGAATGGGCTGCTTGTATGCCACAGTAAGTAATAGAGAAATGCACGGGGAGAATTGACTTTGATATTTATATCGATATGGTGCTGTTGCCGGAGCATGTTAATGTAGGGGATTGGTTAATCGTACATATACCTTGATATTTTTAGTAACCCCTTGAATAATCCCAAGAGAAAGGTATTATCAATGAAGAGTTTATTTGAATCCCCTATGGGGGTAGTACTCCCCACAGCGAGGTACAGCACACTAGAGTGTTTTAAAAGTTCTAATTAGGGTATAGTTTTCATCATCTAATAGAATATGGGAGGATAGAGAGTCTAGGCTCGGAAGGCTTTATGCACTCCATCTTGACAATAGTTTGATATTAGGGGATTATATGGCTTTAAGGAAGGTGGCGCCAAAGGACAGCACCCCTTTAAATAGGTGATTAAGAGAGCAGCGTGAGGGAGTCGCGGCCTCCAAAAAAAAAGGGGGGTGGAGTTACGTTTGAGTTGCTTTATAAATGGAAGAGTACAACCCCAGGGGCATGTGCGGCGTTTATCCAAAAGCGGTTTGATTCCCTTTCATGGTTTTGGGAGTGATCTGAGAGTACCGGGAGTGAACGTGGGCGGCATCTTTTGGTAAGTTTCTTTGATTTTAACTGGTTAAGACATGGCACTTATAGAGTGTTTATGTTTAAATAGGTGAAGGGAGAAACTGGAAAGTGACACGTTTTCCTTTTGGTTTTTATTTATAGATTAGTGTACGGTCCCCTGAAGAAACACCGTAGTGAAACGTCTAGGTACCGGGGAGTTGACGTTGGGATCACAGCTGAGAGTCATATGATAGCTCGCTGTTGAAGGAAAACATTCTCTCGTGGTTTAGGAGCAACATTGTGAAAGAAGATTTTTTCAATCACAGGTTGTTTTTTTTTTTTTAAATCTGTTTATTAAACATTGGTACAACGGTACAACCATTTAAGAACATAGATACTTATTTTCATATAGTCTTCCCCCCTTGCCCCTCCCCCCTCCCTCCAAAGATTATAGCAAGAAGCATCCTACCAAGCCAACGTCCTGGACAGGGTTGTGTCTTATCCCCAACCAGGAACCCTTGAATCTCAGAGGGAAGAGAAAAGAGAGAGAGAAAACAAGGGCACATCAGGAGCATAGTGTCCCACTAGGGATCCATTCCCTTGTGGTATGCTGAAGAATCCCTCCCCCCCACCCCCCCATCCCCCCTCCCCCCCACCCCACCTCCCTCCGCCAGAGCCCAAACGCTTCCCACTGGGGACCCACACTGGTGCCATCCCTTTCCATCCCCTGCTATCTCCCCGCGTCCAACCACCCTGAATACAAAGTTACCCCATAGCCAAAACCTCGCTCCTAGCTTTGGGACCTAAATTCTGGATGTAGGGGGTCCATATCAGCAGAAAAGAGGCCCAGCGCTGGGGGGGTCCCCCTCGCTGCCCCACCTTCCTGTAGCATGAGATGATGGAAACTGCTGCGCCACTCCCAAAAAGTAGGGGCTGACATCTCTCTCCACCTACGAAGAATTGGGCCTTTCCCCACCAAACAAGCCTTACGCGTTAGAATACGCCCCCATTTCCCCTTGACCTGTAGAGGCCCCAAACAATCCAGAGCCACCAACCTACCCGACCACCGAACCGGTTGGCATAACAAGACGCTTAAATAAGCCTCAATACGCGCCCAATACGTTTTAATGTGCCCACAACCCCACCACATGTGGCCCAAGTCTGCTAACGGTGAGGCGCACCGAGGACAAACCCCCACAGTCGGTCAGCCCCGTACGCAACGCTCGTCTCGGGGAGAAATAGACCCGTGTTATGCACTTACATTGCATCTCCCGCCACTTGGTTCCTTCCACTAGTCGGGCTATCCGCCGTAGGGCCGCCCCAACCGCGCCTAGAGGGACCTCACACCCAAGTTCGTGCGCCCAAGCCTCCTCCTCTTTAGTGAAGTCCCGGGGAGTGCCATAGTGGTCCAACTTCCGTTTTAACACCGCTACCCGAGAGGGACAATCCGTCCCCAGGGCGAAAAAATCAATAATTCTCGCAGAGTGATCCTCATGCAAACTCGACTGCGGCAAAGATGCCACATAATGCCGAAGTTGGAAATAGGCAAAGCGGGAAGTACCCTGTTGTAGGCCATATTCTTTGCAGAGCATATCCAATGGTTTACAATGACCCTCCAATGTCACCACATGCCCGAGACACGTTATCCCCTTCCCCCTCCACAGTCTGAATACGGCAGAGTCCGTACCCGGCTCAAAGGCGACGTTCCCCTGTAGGGGGAGCCAACTAGATGCCCGCGGAGATCTACCCCAGACAGTGTTCAACCTCTGCCAAGCACGCCGAATCGGAATCACTAACACACTTTCTCTCACCCTGGGCGGCAGCAACGCCCCGTCCAGATGCGCCACCGCCTCCAGCGCGTGGGGGGACAGAAAAGCCGCCTCGAAGGTCCTTGGCGTATAATAATCAGTAGCCCCTAGCCAATCTCCTAGGTGTCTGGCCTGACAGGCCAGAGCATATTGAGACAAATCGGGAAGTCCCATTCCGCCCACTTTCCAGCTACCCCTCAATCTAGCCAAGGGTATCCGAGCTCGAAGTGCCCCCCAAAGAAATTTCCGGACTTCCCTTTCTATCTTTTGAAGGTCCTTCTTTAGCAACCACACCGGCAAGGTTTGCAGCCAATACAGTAGCCTGGGAAATATAACCATTCCTATAGCCGCCAAGCGGCCTGACAATGACAAGGGAAGAGGGGCCCAAGCCTGCAATTGGGTCTGTATCTTTGAGAAAAATCGATCAAAGTTAAGTTTATAGAGCGCCTTAGGATCCCGAGGCAACAAGATACCCAGATATATGAACGCCTCCTCCGCCCAACGAAGAGGGAAAACTCCCCGCCAGGCCCTCCGTAGCGAGCCCCCAACATCCAGCGCCTCAGATTTGTCTTTATTTATCCGCAATCCTGCAAATGTGCCAAAAAGGGCAAACTCCTCCAGTAGGTCAGCGAGCGATTGCTGTGGTGAAAGTACGTGTACTAATAAATCATCCGCAAAGGCCGCCAGCTTGAAGTGTTGAGCCCCTACGCTTACCCCCTGTATACTCGGAGAAGACTCAATCCGGCGCACCAACGGATCTAAAGATAACACGAAAAGCAATGGGGAGAGGGGACACCCCTGCCGCGTACCCCTCTCGAGGGAAAAGGAGTCGGAGAGCACCCCATTACAGAAAATTCCTGCTGTCGGATCTGAATAAAGTAAGTTCACCATTTTACAAAACATCTCTCCAATACCATACTGAGGCAAGAGGAATTGCAAGTATGCCCAATGAACCTGATCAAAAGCTTTCTCAGCATCGAAACTGATTAGCAAGGATGTTAAGTTGCGTTCGCGGACCCACTCAAGGGAAGCCAGTATTTTCCGCAGGTTGCGAACAGCGTGGCGTCCTTTTACAAATCCGACCTGCGACTCATGTAGCAGCTCGCCCAGGACTTCCGCCAAGCGGACAGCTAAAATTTTTGCTAACACTTTCAAGTCAAAATTTAGTAGAGATATAGGCCTGTATGAGGCAGCTTGGGTGGGGTCCTTTCCGGGCTTGGATATCAAAATGATATGGGCATGATTGGTTCCCCACGTAAAGGCGCCTCGATCAATCCGACTTCTATACATTCCCACTAGAGCCGGAGATATCTTCTCTCCTAGTAGCTTGTAGAATTCTGCCCCAAACCCATCAGGGCCCGGGGCACGGCAACAATTGGCCTGTCGTATCGCTTTAATTACCTCTTCCGCGGACACCGGTAAGTCCAGACATGCCTTTTGGGCTTCTGTGAGCCGAGGGAGCTGTAGTTCCCGAAAGTACTCCGTCATATCCATCGGAGACCCAGGTCTTCTGGCATAGAACGACTGGAAATAAGTACGAAACACCTGTGCTATCTCCCTACTGTCCTTTCGTAGTTGCCCCTGAGCATCCCGCAGGGCGGCTATCGAGCCCGTCCCTCTACTTCCCCGAAGACATCTCGCAAGGAGCCTCCCTGGCTTATCTCCGAACCGATATAACTGGTAGCGGTAGTACATGTGAGACTTTTTTGCCCGTTGGTGTATAAGTTCATTAAGAGCCACCTGGGCCTCCCATAATCGTTTTCGGTTAGCCGGGGTAGGATCACTTGCACACCGTCGGCGCTCCTTCACAGTCTGCTTTTCCAGGTGAAGAATCCGTGCTGTCAACATTCTACGTTTCCTAGCTACGTACGCTATTATATCCCCCCGCAACACCACCTTCGCCGTCTCCCACAGCAACTCTGGGTCAACCTCATCCTTCTCGTGATTCTTCCGAAAATCCAGCCAGCATTGCATGAGATGTCCCCGGAAATTCTGATCATGATATAAATCCATGGGAAAGCGCCAAATTTGTGACTGCGAAGCTCGAGTCCCCCAGGTGAGACTCACCCAGATGGGAGCATGATCAGATATTTCCATGGGGCCAATCTGTGCTTCCTCGACCTGCGCAAAGAGCCTCTCTGAGACAAGAATATAATCTATCCTAGCGTGTGACCCATGGGCCCGGGATTGGTGGGTGAAGTCTCGTTCCATAGGATGCAATAAACGCCAAGGGTCTACCAGTCCCAAACGAGTACGTAGGGCCTGCAAAGCCCTGGTGGTCGGTGCCCGAGATCTCTCCCCCACTCCCCTGTCCGTGTCCAAGGCAATATCCAAGACTCCATTCAGATCGCCCGCCAGCACCAGGGGAGCCTCCGGCCATTGCTCTATCCGAGAGGCCAGCCGAGCATATAGTGCTCTATCCAGAACATTTGGGCTATATATGGTCCCAAGAATAAGAGGCCTCCCAGCTAGGGTGCCATACAGCAGGAAGTAGCGGCCTCCCGGGTCTGCATACTCCCGCAGCGCCTCAAATCGAAGGCGCTTGTTGATGAGAATAACCACCCCACCCTTCTTCCCAAGGGCCGGGGCCCCCCAGACCTGCCCCACCCAGTCCCGTTGTAACTTGTTATGCTCGACCGCTGTTTGGTGGGTCTCTTGCAGCATAGCCACGTCACAGCGGAAGCGAGCCAAGGCCTGCAAGACTTTATATCTCTTGATGGGGTTGCCAATACCACACACATTCCATGATATGATCTTCAGATCGCAAAACCCTTACCAATGCCTTCCCAAGCACATCTGCCCATCGAGAGGAGGGTGGCTGTCCCAGCCAGCAGCCGTCCTCCAAGAGTCCAGGAATTGCAAAGTGTCAGTCTCCCATGTAATGAGCTGTTCCCCTCTGGCTTTTGCCGCCCCCAACCCACCTCTCCCCCCTCCCTTTCTAGTCTCTTAGCCCAGTACCAGTGACCTCCCCCCTCCCCCGCCCTTCCTTCCCCAGCCCCCCTCTATCCCCAAACCCAGCCTAAACATAGGCTGAAACTTCCTGTAGTAGTCAGGCTACCCCGTTGTTAGCAGATAGGTCCCCACTTCCAGAGAGAGACCCGCCTTCCCCCCCCAACCCCTCCTACCCCCCTCTGACCCTTGACCAGTTCACCCGACAGACCCCCTGCTTTCCAAGACCTCTAGCCTCCCGCCACCCTCCCCCCCCAAGAGGGAAGAATCTTCAACCCAATGGCCCTGTCTAGGAGAGAACTTTCCCCCCCGGCGCAGGATAGCGGGCAGCATAAGCGGGTCCGCCGGCATCCACAAACACGCTAGTGCCCAACCCTAAGAGCTAACCCCGATTCCTCCCGCCTCCCCGCGACCCCGATTCCAAGAAGGGGGGGGGGCACAGCGGCCGCGAGCACCGCAACCCATGTATCTCCCTCCCACCTCGGAACCCGGGCAGTCATCCAGGTCTGCAGTGCAAAATAATCCAAGTACAAACGACATTGTGAAGCTATGCATTAAGAAAAAGCCAATTGCAACAACCCCAAAAAATTCCTTTTTTTTTTTTTTTTGGTTTTTTTTTTTTTGTTTGTTTCTTGTTTGTTTAGTGTTCAGTTCCTTCCCCACCCCCCTCGAGACACTTACTCCTATTGGAGAGTCACAAGAAAACTGGGGCGGAGAAGGAGAGCAAACAAAGGGAGATGAAGAGAGGGGGCAGGGAAAAATCCACTTCCGCTCCCGCCGGGCAGACCGGACCGCACCCCAAATCCTTGCCGCCCCCTCCCCCAACGAGATCCAAGCTCGGGAGGGACCCCCTTCTATCTCCACAAAGGAGGCCCCTAGGGAGCCGTGTGACCCCTCCCCCCCCCCCCCAGACCCATCACAGAGCAAAAACATGCTGGCAAACAAATATCGGGGGGGCCTAGCAATTAGTAGCATACAGGTCCTTTTTTTTTTTTTTTTTTTTTTCGGGGCAGAGAAATGTCCAAAAAGAAAAACAGGACACATTGTCGCCATAGTCACAATCGCCTCCGTCAAAATAGTTTCATGGTGTCCACAGGAGCAGAAAGTCCCCGCTGAGTAGCACCGTTACCTGAAATAGCAAAACTGTTGCAATTTGTTACACGCTGCTGCAATCTGTTGCCTTCCACTCCCCTATGAAACCAGCCCAATGTTACAATGTCTCACTCAGATATATAGAGCCCGCAGCTAAGGGGTTGCTGATGAAGATTCCCCCAGCTGTTCCATAAAGGCCAGAGCCTCTGCCGGGGACCCCAGGAAACGTGTCTGTCCAAAATGTTCCACTCGCAGGCGGGCTGGGTACAGGAGTGAAAATCGCAGCCCCTTCCTGTTCAACTGGGCACACACCGCAGAGAAGGCTCTCCGTTGCTGGCTGACCAGCTGCGAGTAGTCCTGGAAAACCAGGATTCTTTCCTGTGCTCCCGTATCTCGCCGAGAGCTGCGGGCTGCGCGCAGCACTGCTTCTTTTTGGCGGTAGTCTATGAAGCGGGCTATCACCGCACGTGGTCGGCCTGCTTGTTCTCGCCTGGGGCCCAGCCGATGCACCCGTTCCAGCTGTAGCGGCGCCTCCACCCCGCCATTGGAGAGTTTCGCAACCCATTCTTGTAGGTAGCTGGGGAGAGCGCTATCCGCAATGTTTTCGGGGATACCGATGAAGCGCAGATTGTTTCGGCGTCCCCGGTTCTCCAGGTCTTCTAATTTCTCCCCCTGTTGTTTAATGGTAGCTTCCAGAGCTTGTACCTTGGCGACCAGGGAGTGCTGCGTGTCCTCTAGCCCCGATATTCTGGTTTCCGCGTGGTCGAGCCGCCCCGTGAAGTCCGTGATATTTTGAGCCATGGTGTGTAGCTGATCTCCCAGCTCCCGGAAACCGATCATCCAGGGCTCGCACCACTGCAGCGCTGACTTCGGCAACCATAGTGTGCTCACTGTCGGAGGCTGGGCTCTGCGGGTCTCCCTCCGCCATTTTAGGCTCCAGGGTCCGAGCTTTCTCCCGCCGCGAGGATTTTGCCGCCATCGGGCTGCCCCCGGTAGACGGGGTGGGCACTGCGGTTCTGCGACCCCCTTCTTTACTGCTCGACGCTTGTGTTAGGGGCATTCAGCCTCTCTGTAGCAGGAATTATAGCTGATTTGTGGGGTAAGGTGCCCGGAGCCGATCAGCACACGTCTGGTCAGCTCATTACCACACCGGAAGTCCCCTTCAATCACAGGTTTTTAACTACAGGCCTACAAACAGAGAGTGTTTCCAAGTTTTAAAAGGGCTATCATAGACTCTGGTAACGAGGTCACTGATGTGAGCAGAGCATGGGTTCTCATTAAGACGGAAGTCTAAGAGGCCCAGCCAAAGTTTTTACTGAGACCTCATTGTATAATAAGAGCTATTCCTTTTACGAGTTTGGGAAATAGTTTTATTATAAGCCACGGACTGGCTAGTTTTGGATCCAGTTTCTGATACCATTGAACGACATACTTGATTTATTGATACTGAATATATTCGTTCAAGACATAGGGCCATTGGTTATTTTAGATCTATTGCATCGACATCGTCGAGGGCCTCTTCCTCCTCCCATGGATCTCAGGTAACTAAACATAAGAGCCGGTCCTCAAAGGGTAGCTTTCCTGCTAAGCATTGAGAGGCCATTGGCATTGCCCTTGAGGGAACCACACCGTCAAAACAGCCCCGGCGGGAGGCTTCGGCTTCCAAAGCATCGATGGAGCTTCAGGAGGTTCTCGAGGCCTCAGCCTCGCAAGAACTACCTGTGCCATGCTCAGGGGTTCCGGCCGTCCTTACCGGTACTGACACCCAAGCATCGGCAGCGTCGATAGACCAGAGGATCTCCAGGAACAAGCAGGAATGAGTCTTCACATATGGGTACGTCGGCAAAAAGAGGAATGTTTTATCCTTCCTATACCCAACAGAGTCAGACTTCAGGTCAGGTTGCCCAAAAGGGACAACCTAGACAGCAAAAGAAACCAAAAGGACCGAGAGCCCAACCAGCTCTCCATGTTCAGCCCCCTCAAGGGTTTTGACTCCTTCCCAGAGAGTGTCACCTTCCTGCCTCTGAGGGGTCCCCAACCCCCCAATATTCCGGGCAGGTTATGCCACTTGATCAACAGATGGCATCAAATAACAGCAGAAGAGTGGACTTTGTCCATTGTAGGAGAGGGGTACAAACTTCATTTTCACAGCATACCCCCTCCTACAATTCTGAAGCAGTTCAATTCACAAACCTCTGCAGACAATCTGCTAGATTACGAGGTCTCCACACTTCTTGCCCAAGGGGCAATAGAGGAAGTACCCATTTTTCAACAGGGAACAGGGTTCTACTCCCCCTATTTTCTTATCCCAAAGAAAACAGGGGAACACAATCCCATTCTAGACCTCAGAGAATTGAACAAATAGATATTTCGAGAGAAATTCAAAATGATTTCTCTAGGAACTTTTCTGCCATACCTTCAAGGCCAGGACTGGCTTTGCTCTCTAGGCTTAAAGAATGCATACACTCACATTCTCATCCATCCAGATCACAGGAAATTCTTACGTTTCCTTTTCAGGGGAAAACATTTCCAGTACAGGGTCCTTTCTTTTGGTCTGGCTTCAGCACCAAGGGTGTTCACGAAATGCATGGCAGTAGTAGCAGCATTTCTATGAACCCTGGGGATTTTCGTCTTCCCTTACTTAGACGACTGGCTCATTCGAGCCCCCACAGTTGCAGAGGCCAGCACTGCACTATCCCATACAATACGAATCCTCCAGTACTTGGGATTGGTAATAAGCTTCCCAAAATCTCAACTAGTTCCTTCCCAATGCCTAGAATTCATAGGAGCCTGTCTGGATACCAGGCAGACAAGGGCTTTCCTTCCACAAGCCCGGTGTCTTCGGGCTTGTGGAAGCAGCAGGTAAATCCTTCCTCACGGCTCGGGAACTACTGCAGTTAGTGGGACACATGGCATCCACAGTTCATATAGTCCCATATGCTCGCCTCCACATGCGAGCAGCTCAGTGGACTCTCTCCACACAGTGGACACAGGCCACGGGCCATTTGTCGGACAAAATAACAGTCTCTCAATGACTAATTTTGTCCCTCCAATGGTGGCAATCACTAGAAAATCTGACAGTGGGGTCTCCTTTCCATCAACTCCTCTTTCAGGCCACCTTAACAACAGATGCATCACAGGTGGGTTGGGGAGCACACCTGGATCATCTCTCTACCCAGGGCACCTGGACTCCACTGGAGGTTGGTTTACACACAAATCTCCTGGAATTAAGAGCAATCTATTTAGCTCTTCGAGTATTCCATGCCCAGCTCAGCTACAAGACAGTCCTAGTCCAGACGGACAATCAGGTAGCCATGTTCTATGTGAACAAGCAGGGCGGAACGGGCTCTCTGTCGTTATGCAACGAAGCTTTACAACTATGGGCCCTTGCCAGAGAGCACCAAATTCATCTTCTAGTGGTATATCTTCGAGGCATTCAAAACCTTTGGGCAGACAAACTCAGTCGAGTACTGCTACCTCACGAGTGGTCACTCCACCTAGACCAGGTGGCAAACATATTTCATCTCTGGGGCATTCCAGACATAGACCTCTTTGCAAGTCCGCTGAATGCCAAACTTCCCCAGTTCTGTTCCAGGATACCGGCACACAACTGTCAGGCAAGGGATGCCTTCCTCCTTCACTGGGGTCAAGACTTCCTTTATGCTTTCCCACACATTCCCCTCTTCCCAAAACACTCTTCAAGCTTCATAGAGACATGGGTCGCATGATTCTCATCGCACCATGATGGCCACGCCAGATGTGGTATTCCCTGCTTCTGCATCTCTCTCAAGCGGCACCTCTGGAATTAGGGCACGCTCCAGATCTCCTTTCTCAGGAGAACAGGACGCTATGGCACTCGAATCCCCAGTCCTTGCATCTCACGGCCTGGTTGCTGAAGGCTTAGACCTCCAGGATCTCAACCTGTCTCAGCAGGTAAAAGATATCCTTCAAGCTTCTAGGAAACTTTCCACAAGAAGGTCTTATGCCTTCAAGTGGAAACGTTTTACTATATGGTGCTCCAGGAGGGGATTAAACCCCCTGTTTGTACCCTTAGAATCGATACTAAAGTATCTCCTTCACTTATCGAATTCTGGATTAAAGACCAATTCGGTAAGAGTCCATCTTAGTGCAATTGCAGCTTCTTATAAGGCTCTGAATGGACAACAAATTTCCTCTCATCCACTCATATCAAGATTTATGAGAGGCCTTCTATTAACCAAACCTCCCATCAAGCCACCACCAGTGGCATGGGATCTAAATCTAGTTCTCGGGCAGCTTATGAAGCCGCCTTTTGAGCCTTTAGCCACTGCAGCACTTAGGTTTTTGACCTGGAAGGTCATCTTCCTAATTGCAATCACCTCTACCCGTTGCATCAGTGAATTGCAAGCTTTAGTGGCTGATCCTCCTTATACTAGATTTCATCATAAGGTTGTTCTTAGAACTCACCCACATTTTATGCCAAAGGTGGTTTCGCCTTTTCATTTAAATCAATCAATTTACCTTCCTGTATTTTTTCCGAGGCCTCACGCCTCTAATGCAGAAAGGAACCTTCATGCTTTGGATTGCAAAAGGGCCTTGGGCTTTTAAATACAAAGAACACAGCAACATAGAAAGTCTTCACAACATTTTATAGCTTTTGACCCTAGTCATTTGGGACTTCCAGTCTCCAAGAGAACTTTATCTAAATGGATTGCCCAATGCATATCCTTTACTTATGAGAGTAAGGGTCTTCCTCTTCAGGACCATGTCACAGCTCATAATGTCAGGGCATTTGTTGACATTTGTTGAGCAGCCACCTGGGCTTCGGTACACACCTTCACAGCCCACTACTGCCTGGATAAAGCCTCCCATCAGGATGCCTTCTTTGGCCAAGCTGTTCTTCAAAACCTCTTCCAAACCTAAACCAACTCCTACCCACCAACCCTGGTGGGATGCCAGAGATCCATGGGAGGAAGGATCCTCACCTCTGACGGTGGCATCTTCCTGGGACTATCTCCCTGGCATCTTCAGCTAGGGAGTCCCCATATGTGAGGACTACATTCCTGCTTGTTCCTGGAGATACCGTAGTTACTCACCTGTAACAGGTGATCTCCGGGAACAGCAGGAATTTAGTCCTCGCAACCCACCCACCTCCCCTAGGAGTTGTCTCTATCTCTCTCTTTGTCTCTTTCCTCTCTCCCTCTATCCTTTCACTCAGCTACAAACTTAACTGAAGAGCGACAGTTGGAAAGGCAGGAAGGCAGCGCGCATGTACTGAGGGATGCTCTCAAAAGCGTTCTTATTGGACGCTGGGGAGCATTCCCGCGCAGTCTCCGTCAGTACCGTGAGGACTAAATTCCTGCTGTTCCCGGAGATCACCTGTTACAGGTGAGTAACTACGCTTTATCTGTAAACCGCACTGATTTTAAAGAGCGTGGTATATAAAAGCGATAAATAAAATAAATAATACAGTTAAATGGAGCTAACTCTGAGGAGAAGGAAGTTAACAGTGGTGTGCCCCGGGGATCTGTCCTTGGTCTGATTCTTTTTAACATCTTTTAGTGATATTGCGGAAGGGCTGTCGGGTAAGGTTTGCCTCTTTGCGGATGATACCAAAATCTGCAATGGTGTAGATAACATGAGGAGGAATCTAGCTAAGCTTGAAGAAATGGTCTAGAATTTGGCAGTTGAGAGTTAAAAAATGCAAGGTCATAGAGAGAGGAATGGCAATAAGAAGAAAGGAGGTGATAGTGTCTCTGTATAAGTCTTTGGTACAACCTCATTTGGAGAATTGTGTGCAATTCTGGAGACAGCACCTTCAAAAGGATATAAACAGGTTGGAGTCTGTGCAGAGAGTGGCTACTAAAATGGTTAGTGATCTTCATTGTGAAGCATATGAGGACAGACTTAAGGATCTTCCTTATCGTCACTCCAGTCCAGTCCCTTTACTTCTGGGTTATGCAACCCTTCCAGCAGCTTGGAGGCTGAGCCCAACCTTTTTGGGGATGGAGCGGTATAAATACCACTGGGACCACCCACCAACTCCAGTATTCTCAGCCTCCAAGCAGCTGGAGGGTTCCGTAAGCCTTGGGCTTACTGGAGTCCTACCTTCATCTATTCTCTTTGATTTAATTTAATTAATTTTACTTTAATTTACTTTAACTTACTTGGTTTCTAGTTTGGGGGCTCTGCTCCTTTAAGGTTTGCTTGCTCTCCTCCCCACCCCCCCCTCCCGGATCCGGCACGGCTCTCTGAGCTATTTTCTGGTCTGCAGCAGCGAGGAGGTGCTCTGCTCTGCCCAGCTCCCGGGTCTTCTAATCCTGCCTTCTTCGGGGGAAACAGCCTCGCGCCGAAGCCCTTCAGGTGGCTGAGCGCTAGAGGCTGCACCGCTAGCCGGATTGGACCGCCCATCCCGTCCCCACGCTATTGAACGCGGAGGCAAGCCACGCGGTGCCCGGGTTCCCACACGGTGCGATCAGACGGCGATTGCACACGTGTTTCAGTGGGACTCAGCGCCGGACTCAACGCCGGAGCTCAGACCGGCGCCAGGAACACGCTCGCGGTCCCCCGGTCAGGCTCCACGTGGTGAGGCCTACCACGTGTTGAGCCTATGGGTGGTGATCGCGGAGTCGGGCCCAGGATCTTCATACAGTCCTGAAAACCGCAAGTACCTCCCTTAAGGGATAAAGGAGTGTTATCTTATTTCCTTTGGTTTGACCTTATTTTAATTTCGATTTTAATTTCAATTTTAATTTTAATTCTCTAATTTTCTCTTAAATTTATTGAAGTTACCTTATCTTTATTTATGCTTTATTTGCTTGAGTTAATCTGGTAGATTTTCTTCGGGTTTAAAAAGGGAAACAGTCTAAGGGGCTATTGATTCCTAAGAGAAATCTTGCCTTGGTTTCAGGTACCCGCAAGGGTAAGCCCCAGCCTTTCCCATGGCATCTAAACCGCGCTGCCCTTCCTGTGGAACGCGCAGAGGCACCTCCGCAGAGGCAGGAATCTGCAGGAGCTGCGCCGCAGTGGCTGCCTCAGTAGAACAGGAAATATTGCAGCCCTCCCAGGGATCAACAGACCCTCTAGTAGGGGAGGGGGGGTCCCAGTGCTCCATCTCTACCCCTTCGGAGCTGCCCACGCCTCCTCTGCTTCCTCCTCCCCTCCCCTCGAGTGCAGGGGGGGATGGAGAATTTTTCTCCCCTGACTTCATCCTCTTGCTTCATAAGGCTTACTGCCTGCGCAAGCAGGGCCTAGTGGCAGAGGAGGTTGCCACATCAGTGGAAGACAAATCAGCCAGACACCTCGGGGCTATCAACCCGGAATCTGGCATCCCTTCTAAGCGCCCACGTCTGGATGGGGAAGAGCTCCTAGCGTCCTTTTCTCAGGGTGCTTCGGAGGAGGATAGCTCGGCTAAGGACCTGGACGAGGATGAGGAGGAGCTGGAAGAAGGAGAGATCCCGGAAGAAGATCAATCACGGATAGTTAGGGTTTTTCGTCGAGAGGAGCTCCCAGCATTAATTAATGAGTCCTTAAAAGTGCTCAATGTGGCCTCAGACATGCCATCACAGGAAGAGGCGTTGGAGGACCCCTTAATCCAGGCCATTAGGAGATCCCAGAAGGTCTTCCCTGTCCACAGGGTTGTGCGCCAGATGATCCAGGAAGAATGGGACCAACCAGAATCAAGCTTAAGGGGAGTCAGAACCATGTCTCGCCTATACCCTCTTCCAGAGGCAGATGAAGAACTACTGAAATCGCCCAGGGTGGATGCAGCGGTATCAGCAGTTACTAAGAAGACGACTATCCCAGTTGAGGGCAGTTCAGCCTTAAAAGACGCGCAAGACAGGAAGTTGGATACGCTCCTGAAGCAAGCCTTTGATGTAAGCGCCCTCGCATTGCAGGCCTCCGTGTCAGGAGCTTGGGTGGCTCGAGCCTGCTTAAGGTGGGCTCAACAGCTCCAGACAGAGGGCTCTTCGGATGAGATTCAGGCCAACTCGGCCAGAGTGGAATCCAGCGCAGCCTACTTGGCGGATAGTCAGTATGACCTCATCAGAAGCCTAGCCAAGAACATGGCCTCGGTGGCGGCGGCTAGACGTTATCTGTGGCTACGAAATTGGGCAGCTGATGCTTCCTCGAAGACGCGCCTGAGTCGGCTCCCCTTTAAAGGGAAACTATTATTTGGGGAGGATTTGGAGAAGCTAGTTAAAGACCTGGGTGAGTCTAAGGGAGGCAGACTTCCAGAAGATAGACCAAAACAAGGCCGTCCTCTAGCCCCAGTGCGTACCCAACCTAAGGATGCGCGGAGATTTCGACCAGCCAGGTCAAATTCCTTTCCCAGGGGCCGTTTTCCCTCAAAGGGACAAGGTTTCAGAAGTTTTCGAGGGGCAGGACGGGGTTTTGGGGCATCCTCCTCCTCCTCCTCCTTCTCGGGCCCTAGGAAACAACAATGAAATGTCGGGGGTCCAGGGGGAAGGGCGGCCGGTAGGCGGCCGCCTGAGGCTGTTTCTTCCCGCCTGGGCCCGTGTCACGTCCGATCAATGGGTCCTAGAGGTGATCAGAGAAGGTTATGCTCTCGAATTTGCAAAACAAATACCGCCAGCATTTGTTCAGTCTCCCTGCGGCTCGGCAGCAAAGAGGGCGGCAATAGAGACAACTCTTGCCCGTCTAATAGCTTTAGGGGCGGTGATTCCAGTACCACCAGACCATTGCGGCTCTGGTCGGTACTCGATTTACTTCGTAGTACCAAAAAAGGAAGGATCCTTTCGACCGATCCTAGATCTAAAACAGGTCAACCGCTGCCTCAGGGTGCCTCACTTCCGGATGGAGACCCTATGTTCAGTCATAGCTGCCATGAGGGGAGGAGAGTTCCTAACTTCCCTCGACTTGACAGAAGCCTACTTGCACATCCCGGTCAGGAAGTCCCATCAACAATTCCTGAGATTCGCAGTGCCAAGAGGCCACTTTCAGTTCCAGGCCCTACCCTTTGGCCTAGCTACGGCCCCCAGAACGTTCACCAAGGTAATGGTCGTAGTGGCGGCCTCCCTCCGGAAGGAGGGAATATTAGTGCACCCCTACTTGGACGATTGGCTGATCCGCGCAAAGTCAGTAGAGGAAAGTCATTCGGCGATGTCCAGAGTGATCCAGATCCTGGAGGAGTTGGGGTGGGTCATCAACCGGGCAAAGAGCAGGATGACTCCCTCTCAGGAACTCGAGTACCTAGGAGCAAGATTCGACACCCACAGGGGCAGTGTATTCCTGTCTCGGTCAAGATCAAGGGAACTAAGGTGTCTAATCACGCAGTTTCTATGCAGACGAAATCCCTCAGCGTGGCATTATCTTCAGGTTCTGGGAACTATGGCGGCGACAATAGAGGTAGTGCCATGGGCCAGGGCCCACATGCGACCGCTGCAGCGGGCGCTATTACGTCGATGGTCTCCCCAGCATCAGCCTCTCTCAATGCAGTTACCTTGTGCTCCGCAGACCAAACAGTCCCTCCACTGGTGGAGATGCCCGAGGAATCTGGACCGCGGAATGCCCCTCGATCCCCATCTGTGGTTGCTATTGATGACGGATGTCAGCCTGTCAGGCTGGGGAGCGCACTGCGAGGACCAGTTCGTCCAGGGTCGCTGGACACAGATGGAGTCGCAGTGGCCCATCAACAGACTGGAATTGCGGGCCGTCACCCTGGCTCTCAAGGCGTTCAGGGCCTTAGTGCAAGGAAAAGCAATTCGCGTTCTCTCTGACAATGTCACCGCGGTGGCCTACATCAACCACCAGGGAGGCACCAGCAGTCACGCCTTGGAGAAGGAGGCGGACACTCTTTTCCAGTGGGCGGAGTCCCGGCTGCTGGCACTCTCAGCGCAGCATGTGGCGGGCGAGGACAACGTCACAGCCGACTTCCTCAGCAGGTGCAAGATAGACCACGGAGAGTGGGAACTAGAACAGGAGACCTTCGACCAGATAGTGGCCCTTTGGGGTCGCCCAGTCATGGACCTCATGGCGAGGTTCTCTACAGCCAAGGTAGACAGATTCTTCAGTCGAAGGAAGGAAAGAATGTCCGAGGGATTAGATGCCCTGTCACAAAAGTGGCCTTCGGAAGGTCTTCTCTATGTATTCCCTCCTTGGGCTATGATCGGAAAGGTTCTCCAACGGGTGGAGTCTCACCAGGGCTTGGTAATCCTCATAGCTCCGGATTGGCCTTGCCGCCCCTGGTATGCGGATCTGATCAGATTGCTCGCCGACCTACCTTGGCGGCTCCCTTACAAAAGAGACCTGCTGAGGCAGGGCCCGGTCCGGATGCCTCACGTGGATCGATTCTCGCTTACAGCCTGGCTATTGAAAGGGCGCGGCTCCTAAAACGAGGCTACTCAGGAGCTGTAATCTCGACGCTGTTGAAGGCTAAGAAGCGCTCGACCTGTCTATCTTATGTAAGGGTTTGGCGCATCTTCGAAGCTTGGTGTGCAGAGCACCGTCGAAAGCCCCTTTCGGCCTCGGTCCCGGAGGTTTTGGACTTCTTGCAAGCAGGTTTTGATAAAGGTCTGGCGCACAGCTCCTTGCGGGTCCAGCTGGCGGCGATCGCTTGCTATAGGGGAAAGGTCCGTGGCAAACCCTTAGGGGCACACCCGGACGTCTCCAGGTTCCTAAGAGCGGTTAGTCGGCTACGCCCGCAACGGAGGTCGGTCATCCCCCCATGGGACCTTAACTTAGTGCTAAATGCCTTGATCGGGGAACCCTTTGAGCCTGTAAAAAGAGCCTCCTTAAAGGATTTAACCCTAAAGACAGTGTTTCTGGTCGCCATCTGCTCAGCCAGAAGGGTCTCGGAATTACAGGCGCTATCTTCCCAGCCCCCCTTCCTGTCCTTCCTCAAGGACAAAGTGGTTCTGCGTACAGTTCCTTCCTTTTTGCCCAAAGTTATCTCTCCCTTTCATGTGAACCAGACAGTTACCCTGCCGGTCTTCGCGGCCAAGGGACAGGAAGGTAGGAATGACAAACTGCGTCTCCTAGACGTCCAGAGGGCCTTGAAACATTACCTCTCTCGCACAGCGCCATTCCGAAAGTCCGACCAGCTGTTCATTCAGTTCGGAGGTCCGCACAAAGGTGAGGCGGCTGCCAAGGCTTCGATCTCCAGGTGGATCAGAGAGGCGATTGCCTCCGCCTACATCCTGAAGGGGAAGCAGGTTCCGGTGGGGCTGCGGGCACACTCCACTCGGGCTCAGGCTGCCTCTTGGGCGGAATTCTCCCTTGTTCCTCCGCTGGACATCTGTAGAGCAGCGACTTGGTCATCGCTGCAAACCTTCTCCAAGCACTATAGAATGGACATGCAGAGTGCAGCGGACGCGCGGTTCGGTCTACAGTTCTTCAGTCCGGTATGCCGGAACCCACCCAGGGTTGAACTGCTCTGATACATCCCAGAAGTAAAGGGACTGGACTGGAGTGACGATAAGGAAATAGTAATTAGATCTTACCTGCTAATTAGTGTTCCTGAAGGAACGACAGTCCAGTCCCTGATCCCACCCGCTTCCGGCAACCGTTCAGACCTCAGGTTCATGGCAAAGCATCGAACCGAGAGTAGGACCGGTGCGGCAGGAAGGAGAGCAGGATAAAGCCGGCTCGGTTAGAAGCAGACAACTCCTCAGGCCGTTGCCATGCCTCCTCTCCTTTTCCCCTTTATATATATATATTTCTTTCCAAAAAAAAAAAATGCCTGTTGGATAGGTTTTGAGGTTTTATATTATGTTACGTTATGGAGTTTTGATTTGGAAGTTCGTTAGATCTGCTTTTTCAATTGAATACTGGAGTTGGTGGGTGGTCCCAGTGGTATTTATACCGCTCCATCCCCAAAAAGGTTGGGTTCAGCCTCCAAGCTGCTGGAAGGGTTGCGTAACCCAGAAGTAGAGGGACTGGACTGTCGTTCCTTCAGGAACACTAATTAGCAGGTAAGATCTAATTACTATTTAATTATGTGTACTTTAGAGGAAAGGTGGAATAGAAGTGATATGAAGAGTGGCCTAGTGGTTAGGACATGGTACCTCAGGCCGGAGGGCTGGGTGTTCAATTCCCACCTGGGAACAGCAGTCTCAGGCCAGAGGGTATGGGGCTTCTAGTCCTATAGGCACTCCTTGTGGCCTTGGGCAAGCCACTTAACCCTCTGTTGCCTCAGGTACACATAGATTGTGAGCCCTTTGGGGACAAGGGAATGTATCCAGTACCTGTTTGTAGTGATTGCATAATGTAAACCACTTTGATTGAAGGATAAGACATATAGAAAACTGGTTAAATAAATAAGTAAATATGATTGAGAAATGCTCAGGAGGAGAGCCCCTTTCGTTTGAAGGCAAGCTCTGCTATGAGGGAATATAGGATGAGGGTGAAAGATTCAGTATTATGCAGAAATATTTCTTTACGGAAAGAGTGGTAGATGCATGGAATAGTCTCCCAGTGGAGGTGGTAGAGATGAGGACAGTATCTGAATTTAAAAAAAAGCATGGGACAAACACAGAGGATCTCTGAAGGAAAAAAGGGGGACTGTTGTAGTGGTTGATATGGAAGGGCAGACTAGATAGGCCTGTGGTCTTTTTCTGCCATCATATTTCTGTTTCTATCTCCATCTGACTTTAGAGTTGGCTGTACAAATGTCAGATTTTTCTCTACCTTCTGGTGATGCGGTAGAAATACTTTTGGATCATGTGACCTGACTTGGTTCAGTCATAGCAGCTCTGGTTACTTTCAAATGTTCAGTATAGAGCAGATTTATCTTACCGAACATCTGTCAGCATAACTAAGTCATACCAAATAGATGTGGTTGCAGGATAATATCTTTGTGCTGAAATATGTCATTTGCATTAGAAACTGAGAATACAAATAGAATCAGAAACCAAATAGTGTGAATAGTACCTCCATGAGATGGTAATGAGCAGTAATCCTTAACTTTTTTTGAGTATGGTATCTTTTCAGGAGTTTGATATCTTGTGTACATAATAACTCTAGGATTGCAAAAATTCAAAATTCACAAAAATGCTATATGTACATTGTGATATTTGGGTCTGTTTTCTAATTGGCATGTAACTGCTAAATAACAAGCATACATGTCAGATGCTAATGTAACTGAATTCAAAGTGTCAGCTACAACATGTCAGTGTGATTGACCCAGTAGTGGTGCGACAGCTGGAGGGTATATTTCTTTGGTACTTTGTCTTTTTCTGTCAAATCGTCAACAGTTTGAAGTTGTGGAGAGAAATAGAGGAAGGCTTAGGCAGGGGGAGAGGAAGTATCATGAGCACAAGTTTACATTGCTCATTTCAGGGAGATCGTGGACTCTTCTGAAACCACCTTACTTCTCTTGGTATGTATTTGGCATTTTATTTAGTATAATGTATCCCTAAAAGGAGTTTAGTTCATTATTAACAAGAATTACCAGAAGCAATGCAATTGACTTTTCCATTGCAGTGACAGATGTCTGTCTTGCAGTAGATGCACCCTTCTCTTATGCCTAGTTGTGAACTGACTGTGCACACTCTTGCCAGGCTTCATACAAATTGTCACTGGTTAAGAGAATCAGAAGATTTGTTCACAGCACTACAGCTCTGTGCATTGTTACTTTCTTATACATTTAAGTTTTACAATGTAGTCATTAAATAGAACTGTAGTTTTATTATTGGCTTACCAACTAAGATGGCAGGTTTTTAAGAAATGACCTTTGAGAGAGAGCCGCAGATATGCAAAACTATGGTATTTAAAGTTGATCAAAAAGAATGGATTGTTGCTTGGAAAGTTTCAATCAGTTTTCTAGATAGAATTGTTCATGTTGACTGTTTTGTTTGTAAATATGAGGATTTAGAGTATCTTAGAAAACTGTAATTAATATTTTAGATCAACTATTGTTGCTCTCTTGACTGCATAAAATATATATGAGGAATAACTATATTGGTTTGTGGAATTGTAAGTTGATTTGTGGGTTATTTCATTGTTACGTATTTTCAAGTGATTTCTGCCCATTTGAAACTTGTGCAGTATTAGCTGATGCTCAGTGTAAGTACTAACAGTGTTCTTTGTCCTCCTTTGCAGCTGTGGATTTGAGCATGCAGTGTTCGCAGGACATTCTTCGTATGCTTCTGTCTCTACAACCTATTTTGCAAGATGCAATTCAGAAAAAACGTACAGTCAGGTCTTGGGGTGTACAGGGTCCCCTCACATGGCAACAGTTTCATAAAATGGCTGGTCGAGGCAGCTATGGTAAATCATTTGTTGAAATTAACTTGTTGAAAAAGGCCTGCTGTTAGAGATGGTTTATTTGTGAATTGTGCAAGGCAAAACCATAACATAAGAATATGAGATACCATGCTGGGTCAGACCATAAGTCCATCAAGCCCAGTATCCTGTTTCCAACAGTGGCCAATTCAGATCACACGTACGATAGTAAAACTAACAATAATACCATTATATGGGTCTTTAACACTTGTACTTTACAACACAGTTTATTTGGAAAAAGCAGTTCTATTGTTGGATTGTTGGAATAAAAGACATCTACAATCTCTGATATAAGATGAATTCTATTTTTGTTTTTTGTTTTTTGCTTGAGTTTCATACTTTGCCTGTAATTATTAAAATATGCAGTATATAAAGAAACTGGATGACATTGCTGCTAAACCCATGAACGCTCTAGATTAGATGGATTTATTTGATTTAAAAAATGAAAAATTCAGGGGACTACTTGATGGTTTAGTGACAATGTTGTATATTGCCATGTGGTCCTTGGTTTTGATTTCCAGATTGGTCTTCCATGCCCTGAGTAAATCAGTATTGGGAATGCTGTAGAGTCAGCATTTACAGCACCAGGAGGAAAAAGAGGGGATCATGGTAGTTATTCAGAATACAGAGTTCTGGAAGGTACTGTGCATGGCGCCCAGCCTCTGCACCATTGCAGCAATTCTCCTTTGCATATAATATCTTTCTAAAGCTGGTGAATTTTCTGTTCTAAATTTATCAGCAAATGAAATATCAATGCTTGTTCTAGGAAATTAAACTACTTTATAGTTCTGCTTGCATCTACAGTTTCACTTTCATTTTTCTCTTAGCTAAAATATAAGACAGATTAAATACTCTGCAAAAACACTGTTCAGATAAAAAAACTTTCAGCACAGGTTGTAATTAGGGTTATTGTTTTCTGTCCACAGAAGATAATTGTCCTTTTTTTTGGCCCACTACTTCCACTTTTTTCTTCCAGCTCAATCACAAAGCTTATATCTGGCACCATTGAATTTTTATACACAACTACCAGGGAATTTTCTTTTCCCAGTTCTCCTACTATCCTCAACTGGTCATTATCCATTATGTGAAAACCTGTAAACCACCTAAGATAAATGTTATATTCCAAGCTTGTATATTTACTTTAATTGGGAATTTCATATGCATATTTATTTTATTTTATTTATTTACATTCTCTTATATACCGCACTATTCTGCATCAGTGCGGTTTACATTGAACAAACTGAAATTACATTGAACAGGGCATTATAACTTGGAGATAACTATTTTACAAGGAACATGGGCTATGGAGGGTTAAGTGGCTTGCCCAAGACCACAAGGAGCACCTGTGGGACTAGACACCTCAGTCCTTCCGGCCCAAGGTTGCTGTCCTCTAGTGGGATATTTACCAAAAGAGGATGACATACCAGATGAGCTATTTTGGTCTTTATCTGCCATCAGAGTAACAGGCTGAGAACCAGAGAGGCTAGAGTTCACATTCTGTTTTATCCATTGATAACCCTTGTAACCTCTAGGGCAAATCACTTCACCCTTCACTGCCTCAGGTACACATTAGATAAGTCCATTTGGTCAGGGGAAGAACTTGTGTATGATTCTAATATGCCTTGAGCTCAAATTTTGAAAAGGCAAGTAATTGAACCTCAAATCCAAATCCAAACAATATTTAAGTATATGAGAGTTTTATGAGCTGTGCAAGACAAATGTATATAAGCAGGGCTATGGTATCGAGATGAATTTTATAATAGCATTTCCTTATCAGATGTTCATTTTGGTTTGTTTCTGTGGTGCTAAACATTTTCTGGCAAAATAGATACAGGCCTGGTTATAAAACAAAATATCCAACTCCCCTCCCACCCCAAAAAAACTGCTAAATGTTTTAAGTTTATGCAAATTAGTCATAATATCTTTAGAAACATTCCACTGTATATTCAGTGCTGTTATTTTGTTTGGATAGATAGGCCATTTTTAGTTAATCCTTCCAGATCTGGACTGTGCCTACTGGGAATAAGCATGACTTGTTTAACCCTGGGAGTACCGATGGTGTCAAAAGTGACCCCATTGCAAGTTTCACAACACGTATCTCGGAAACTAGTTGTTCAAGAATGCAATCTTTTTATGACTTTACACATGTCAATATTCTCTTTATATTGCACCATGAGAGGTACAATTTTCATCCGCTAGGTGACGCTAGTGATGAATTGCAGCACAGAGTATCAGTGGAGTCATTTTTGATCGTGATACAATTTGCAGTTTTGTGAATTTTTTGATCTGACAAAGGTATTTATCATTAATTATGTATCATTTATTTTTTTGTACTCTTATTTTATGAAAATTACACACTTTCTGTAATTGATATCATATGTTCTCTCATTATTTCCGATGAAATCTAAAGGCTTTCAGCTCGTTCATCACGATTATTGTTCACCTATAGTAAAACTGCTTTGCGTTTTATTCAACTTTATCTTTGTTTATTTATTTTAGGTTATTGTTTATGATGTCAAAACGAAAGTATTCAGCTGCCCAAGTAAGAGAAATATTGCAATGAGATGCTGACAGTGACGGCTCTGAGTCGTCTGATGCAGCATATTCAGCAAGTGAAGAAGCATATCAGCCAAGTTCGGGCGATAAATCTGATGACAGTCATGATTCAGATGACGACAGCAGTTGGTCGCCAAGTGAATGTGAGACTGATGTTGAGCCGGTAACATCGCCTGCAGCAAAGAGTCAAGTTACAGGTCGAGGCTGTGCTGGACGGGGAAGAAGGCAGGAGTCCTCGGTGTCAGTATCATCTGTGAGGAATCTTAGTTGTGGTCGTAGAGGAGCTAAGAGGTCATCAACTATAAGCACAAATGTTGTTATTGAAGCCTATGTATCTAAAGATGCCACATCATGGAACAGGAAATCTATAAAGCAAGCTGTTGGAAGATATGCCAGAGCTAATGTCATGCCCATACAACAAGGTCCTACAAGGTATGCTGTATAAAATGTTGATGCCCCTCTCGCAGCATTCCACTTGTTCATGAGGAAGAATTTATTGAATGAAATCATGATGTGGACGAGCAAACAAGGAAGACACATTTATGACGACACCTGGAAAGATTTGACAGACGGAGAATTTCAACGTTTTCTTGGACTTCTGATCCTCTCAGGCGTGTACAAGTTACGAAATGAATCCATAGTTCAGTTGTGGAATCTTGAAGATGGTCGTTCTGTTTTCGGCAAAAATATGGCCCGTAACCGTTTTCAGCAAATTTCTTGGGCTCTCAGATTTGATGATGCAACCAACAGATGTGAACAACGAGGCGTGGATAAGCTTGCTCCAATCAGACACATTTTTGATACCTGGGAAGCAACTCTAAGTGACACCTTTGTTCCTGGTGAAAATGTTACCGTGGATGAGCAACTGCTTACATTTCGTGGCCGTGTTCCGTTCAAACAATATATTCCCAGCAAACCTGGGAAATATGGCATGTGTTTCAAATCAAATCTTTAACCAATCAAAATGTAAATCATACAAATTACTGTACTGTACAGTGCAACCTGATCTGTAAAGTTAACCGCTGCTGATCGTAGGAAGTAGCGGTATACAAGTGTCTACTAAATAAATAAAATAAATAAATAAAGCTATGGATGTTGTGTGACAGTGCAACGTCATATGTTCTGCGTCTTCAAGTATATACAGGAAGGGAACTCGGACAAAACAGGGAACAGAATCAGGGTGAAAGGGTTGTGTTGCAACTTACTGAAGGATCAACGCAAAATGGTTTCTTCAGGGGATCATGCAGATTCGCAGATGCTGCCCGTGTTCAATCAAACATCGGCTCAATTCCGCTCTCACTACAATGAAAGCTGTAACGGCCTTACTGAACAAAAACGCCGCGTTCAGTAAGGCAGTTACAGCTTTCATTGTAGTGAGAGCGGAATTGAGCCGATGTTTGATTGAACGCGGGCAGCATCTGCAAATTTGCATGATCCCCTGAAGAAACCATTTGTGTGAAACGTCTTAATGGTACCGGGGATGTACGTTGGGATCAATGAGAAATACAGCGATATCTAGTCTTGCAAGTTAAGTTTGCAGATGTTATTTGTTTATTCTTACAACACTGAAGAATAATGCAGACTAGTTACCTGTTTTTATGATTATTTTTGAGGTCGTTGATGTGATAAAGCACTTTGCTGCAGATTGGTGCAAGCCTAAGTAGCAATGCTCTTTTCTAACTGAGACCTCTGTAATTTACTTCTGATCCTTGCAGTGGTGAAAGTGAACGATATTAATCTTTAGACTGTAATTTTTAATCGTTCAAAAGTAAGAGGCCAACAACGTATTGTGTGAACTAAATCCAGAATGGCAGTCCAAGTCAAAGCACAGACGCCATCTATTCCTCTTGGAATTAGAAAAGCAGCTGCTTCAGAGTAATTGCAGTGAGACTTCTTCCAGCATTGAAGAAGCCACTGTGTCGGGATCCCAAAGAAAAGGGCAAGGTGTCACTGCTGTTCCAGAGAAAAAGACAAGAAAAGCAACATAGTTTGCACCTCCTGCAAGCGCAATGTTTGCAAAGAACATTCAGAAATTGTCTGTGTCTCATGCAAATGACTGTAGTACTTTACTGTGTTCATCAAGTGCATGCAAAAACTGCTTTCATGGCAACTCTTTTTCATGTAATTTTATGATAAAGCATTACATTTCAAAACATTTAACCTTCATATAATAAATAATTAATTCGGAATAATATTTTGTCTGTTTAGTTTAAAATTTTCATGGTTAACAATTAAAATTTGTCGTGGGGTCATTTATGACCCCAACGGTATTCAGTGTGTGCAAAAAATCTCGGTAATTCCAGGGTTAAACAAGTATCATTTCATACACAAGAATAAAGATAATCCAGTGGTAGAATTCAAAATGTATTACTGGAGTCTCAAAATATATCACAAGATTCAAGGTGTACAATGATCATGATAATCCAATTAGTATTAAAAGAAAAACTTACATATTGAAACTCTTATGTTCAATCCACCCTACTAATATCCTATTATAAATCCAAACTAGAAAATGAAAAAGATACAAAAAGAAAATCACAAAATAGTACACCTTTTTACAAAATTCATTTTTCAGGATATGCAGTATTAAGTTTGAGGATATATTTCTGTTTTACGTGTGTGGGTCCCTTACCTAATTTATTAATGTGAATATATGTTTCAAATATAATGTTCTTGGGCGTGTTTAATTTTTCGTGTTTTTTTTTTTCCAAAAACATTTCACCCATTTAATTTGCTCAGACATTTTTAAACTTAAGTCAAAAGCTTTTGTAATGATTGGATCACCTTTTTTTTTTTTACCTTTCATCCTTTTTGTCTCAGTTATGCTTTTTTGGGGTTTTATTACAATTGAATCTGGCCTCCACTGGGCTTTACAGCACCATGAATCTTTATTAGCAACTCCCTGAGTTTTTTTCACCCCATTTTTTTAAAATCCCTCTTCTACTCACTTAGGCCTATCATTGAAGTTAGTTCTCAGTCAGAAGCCATATATCAGGCTCCTTATGGAAACCTTTAACCATATTCCATAAGTCTGGCCACTAAGTGTTGCCTTGCATGATGACTTGGAATGCCTTTTCCCCATCACAGGGACTGTGGATGCTTCCCACAGCATTTCCAGCCTTGTCTTACCTGGTGTGCAAAAGTCAAACCTGCGAATGAAACCTAAGTCTTTTGTATGAGAGTTCCTATCTCACTGCCATTGGGCTGCCCTAACTTTTCACCATCCACCGTGGTGCAGTGTGTGGCAGAAATACAGAAACCAGGTTGCCACAGTGACCGTCATTTATCAGTATTTGAAAAATTTGTGATCATTTGGGTACTGTGTAACAGAAATCCAATGACCAACCAAGATCATAAACAAAGCTTGTTAACAGTTTTCAGCATTTGATGTTCAGATGATTACCTAGGTTCAGAGATTTCTATCACTTCTTTTTTTCAAAGATCTTTTCAATTATATTTATTCCTTTAAAAATCTGCTACAGATTTTTCAAAAGATGCTTGTAAATCACCGGAATCCTGAAGGAAGCTGTAATTTTGGATACTGCATCTGTTTTTAAAAATCATTCTTTATATTGTTAGTGAATACTGTAATGGTGGAACCAGGCTTTGTGTTACTGCAGGCTTGAAGCTCCCACAGTAGTCAACCAAAAAAAAGATTTCAGAGGTCAAAAGCAAGAATTTCTAAAACACATAGCTTCCTAAATAATTCTGTTCTCTGGAAAATGATTGTAGTGTTTGTTTATTGTAACAGCACATCCATTGTGGTGCTCCAGATTGGTTGTGAAAAACGGCTCATGCTGCATAGTGAGGTTTTTTTGTATGTCACCAAGTTAGAGACAACTCATTACTAACTTTTAATTGCTGAATAGAAGCACTTTTCCATGCGATAGTTACTATGATGACAGAATAACTTTCATTCTCCAGGACCAAGCAGGAAGTCAGTCCTCACTTATGGGTGACGTCGGCGCCGACGGAGCCCTCGCGGAGCAATTTTCCCCAGCTTTCAAAGAAAGCCTTTGGGAATTGCAGCGCGCATGCGCGGTCGACTTCCCGCCCGAAGGTGCCATCTTAGCCAGTCTTCTTTTTTCCGCGGAGCCCTACAGACGTCCCCGTCTTGTCCCCGCGAAAAAGTTGATTTTCTTCTTTATTTTATCCTTTTTTCTTTCGGTTCGACGCCGATCGTTTTCCCGCCCGGACTCGCGACGCCGGTCTCGAGTCCTCTTACTTTTTTCGGTTTTTCTGACTTAGTCAGCTTTCGTTTTCGTTTTCCCTGGCAGCCCGGTCCTTTGACCTCTCAGGGGCCCTTTTTCCCCCGATGGCTGCCAGTGGGTTTAAGCGGTGTGGTCGGTGTGACCAAAATATGTCACTAACCGACACACACGACTTTTGCCTCCGCTGCCTGGGCCCGGATCATGAGGAATTGATCTGTGGGCCCTGCAGCAAACTGTCCTCAAAGGCGTTGAGAAGTCGGCGGCATCAGCGTGAGAGAATCTTCGCTGACCCCAGCCGTACCCGGACCTCGTCGGAGGCCTCCGTGTCGAAAGGCTCCAGCTCGGACCGTCGCCGGAGCTCCTCCGACCGGGGTTCTCCCTCCGGGGACCATCGTCGGAAGGAAAAACCCGCGAGGGCGGCGTCGGTGGACGCTCCTGGTTCCGCGAGGGCCAGGTCGCATAGCCCCGACAGCCGCCCCGGGTCCTTGGAGAAGGAACACGTCCCGAAGCGACCTCGCCTGGAGTCGGAGATGCCTGCCCGGGTAAGTCCTGTGGTCCTTCTGGACTCGCCTCCGCGACAGCCGACGCGTCGGGCCCCGAGTCGGGGGCTGCTGGGTCACCTGAGCTCGGACTCAGGTTGACGGCCTTGGAGAGCAGACTGTCTGCCTTCATGGACCAGCAGAGGGCACTGCTCGCTGGCTTCGCTGGCGTCGCTGCCCCGACCACCGGGACGTCGACGTCCAAGTCGACCCCGGAGACCGAGCCGATCCTCGAGTCGATGAGAACTCGAGTCGATCCTCGGTCGAGGTCACCCTCGGCCTCCCGTTCGGGACCGAGGTCGCCGACGCCGACTCCCTCGGCGTCGGGGCGGCTGGCGCCGCACCCTGCCCGGGCCGACCCCACCGAGTCCTCGTCGGAGTCGGTCTGGGAGTCTGAGGAGGAAGAGTCACCTGATTCTTTCCGGGCTCGGTGTGTCCCATCGGACTCACCGGAGTCCGAGCCTCGGAAGCAGTCCCCCCCGGAGGATGCCCGGTTCTCGGACTTCGTTAGGGATATGGCCAAGGCTTTGGCCTTCCCTGCGGATCCCGAGGAGGAGCCTCGAGCCGAAGAGCTCGACGCCCTCCAGTATGACTCTCCCGCGAGGGAACACTTTACTGTGCCGGTTCCTCCTATGCTGGAACGACTACTCTTCCGCATGTGGGAGAGTCCGGCCTCCTCGCCGGTCCTGAGCAAGCGGGTCGATTCTATCTATCGGGTCCGCAAGAGCCCTGGCTTTCAAAAGGCACAGCTGCCACACCATTCCATGGTAGTGGAATCGGCCATGCATCGTCTTAAGAGCCAGAAGATGCACTCCTCGGTGCCTCCTGGAAGGGAGGCCCGTAACCTGGATGGCCTTGGCAAGAAGTGCTTCCAGGGCTTTATGCTCGCCTGTCGTGTCCAGACTTACCAGCTGTACATGGGCATGTATCTCCGGGATCTGCCTAAAGAGCTAGCCGGATTCTCCGCTGGTCTGTCCGAGGAACCCTTGCGGAGGTTCCTGGCCTTGTCCACTGGCATTCGGGAATGCTCAAAGTTCATGTCCCGAGCAGCCTATGATGGCTTTGAAGCCTCGGCTCGAGTGGCCGCAGCCGGCATCGGTGCCCGCCGACAGGCTTGGCTTCAGTCGTCTGACCTTGAGCCCTGGGTACAGGACAAGTTGGTCGATGTCCCCTGCCGAGGCGAAAACCTCTTTGGCAAGCCCATGGCGGAAAAGGCTGCACAAATTGAGACTGAGACTCTCACCAGGACTAGGCTTTCTAGGAAGACCTCCGCCCCTTCCCAGAAAAAGAAGGGCTCGGGGAAAAAGTCCTTTTACCCGAGGAAGGCGGCTGCCTACAAACAATACCCCCATTATCAGGCCCCTGCAGCTCCCCAACAGGGCCAGCAGGCCAAGGGACGGGGTAACGGGTCCCGTAGGCAGCAAGCCCCCAAGCCTGCACCACCAGCCCCTGCTCAGCAGGGTGGGGGTTTTTGACTCGTTCAGCATAGCCTCTCCCCCCCCGCTGGTTCCTCCCAGCACCGGTGGCCGGCTGGTTCACTTCGCCCATAGGTGGTCCAGCATCACCGCAGATGCCTGGGTGCTTCAGGTCGTGCGAGAGGGCTACCTTCTCCACTTCCATCAGGTCCCTCCCTCCTATTTTCCGGGAGAGCCTCCGCGCCCCCCTCTGCACAGGGAGTTGCTCCTTCAGGAGTTAGCAGGTCTCCTGCAGGATCAGGCGGTGGAACCGGTGCCACACCACCTGAGAGGTCAAGGCTTCTATTCAAGGTATTTTCTGATACCAAAGAGAACAGGGGGCCTCAGACCCATCCTGGACCTGCGCAACCTCAACAATTTCCTTGTGCGGGAGAAGTTCAAAATGCTTACCCTTGGAATCCTTCTGCCCTACCTCCAGCAGGGAGATTGGCTATGCTCCTTGGATCTAAAGGATGCCTACACGCACATTCTCATCCACCCCAGCCACCGCCCATACCTAAGGTTTGTGGTGGCAGGAAATCATTACCAGTACAGGGTACTGCCCTTTGGCCTGTCCTCCGCTCCGCGAGTCTTCACAAAATGTCTCGCGGTCGTGGCGGCCCATTTCCGGCTTCACGGCCTCTATGTCTTTCCGTACCTCGACGACTGGCTCATCAGAGCAGCGTCTGCTCGGGAGGTCACCAGCGCCACGCGCCGCACGGTGACTCTTCTGCAGCACTTGGGCTTTGTTATAAACTTCGCAAAGTCCACTTTGCTCCCCTCACAGGATCTCGAGTTCATCGGCGCAAGGCTGCACACTCCTCAGGCGCGAGCGTACCTCCCGCTCGACAGGGCTCAGCGGCTCATGGACCTAGCCGACCGCTTTCGCAGCCAGCCCCTGGTCTCCGCCAGGCGCTTCCTGAGACTACTCGGCCATATGGCTTCCACCGTCCATGTGACCCCCAATGCCCGCCTGAATATGCGGTCTGCTCAATGGTGTCTCCGCCAGCAGTGGCGTCAAGCCACAGGCGACCTAGCAGACCTAGTGCGCGTCTCCGAGCCGCTGATCTCGTCTCTCCGGTGGTGGCTCCGGCAGCCGAACCTCCTATTCGGAATGCCTTTCCAGTCACCTCAGCCGACCCGGGTGCTGACCACCGATGCATCCCTCCTGGGCTGGGGAGCACATTGCCAAGAGGCTCGTACTCAGGGCCTCTGGACCACGTGGGAGTCTGCTCAGCAGATCAACTTCCTGGAGCTCAGGGCGATCCGCCTGGCTCTCAAGGCCTTCTCCCACCTGACTTCCCACCAGTCCGTCCTTGTCCAGACGGACAATCAAGTTGCCATGTTCTACGTGAACAAGCAGGGGGGCACGGGCTCCTTCCTCCTCTGCCGGGAAGCACAGAAGCTCTGCTCTTGGGCCGTCAGTCACGGCATTCTCCTCAAGGCAGTTTACCTCCCAGGCCAAGAAAATTGCCTGGCGGACAAACTCAGCAGGGTCCTCCAGCCGCACGAGTGGCGTCTGGATCCCTTGGTAGTTCAGAAGCTCTTCCTCAAGTGGGGCCTCCCCACGGTGGATCTCTTTGCCAGTCCTCACAACCGGCAACTTCCTCGCTTCTGCTCTCGTCAGCCACACCCCCTCCGGGTTGCGGCGGACGCTTTTCTGATCTCATGGTCGGGGAGCCTCCTGTACGCTTTCCCTCCCATCCCGCTAGTCTCTCGAACTCTCTTCAAGGTTCTCCGAGACAAAGCCTTCATGATCCTGGTGGCCCCTCGCTGGCCCAGGCAGCCGTGGTTTCCGCTCCTGCTGCAACTGGCGGTGGAGGATCCATTCCCTCTGGGGGTGCAACCGGATCTCCTCACTCAGGATCAGGGGTCCCTACTGCACCCCAACCTCAGGTCTCTCAACCTCATGGCCTGGCTGCTGAGAGGGTAGTCCTTGCTCCCCTTCTCCTGCCGGCGGAGGTGGAGGAGGTCGTCTTGGCTTCGCGACGGCCTTCTACCCGCAAATGCTACACCCTTAAATGGCGTCGCTTTGCAGTCTGGTGTACCCAACAGTCTCAGGATCCCTTCTCCTGCCCGGTGTCGGTGATCTTGCAGTACTTGCTACACCTCTCTAATCTGGGACTTAAGTCCAACTCCGTCAAAGTTCACCTCAGTGCTCTTTCAGCACATCATGTGCCGGTGGACGGCAGACCTCTTTCCAGCGACCCTCTTGTAGCGAGGTTTCTCCGAGGTCGTCTTCTACTTAAACCACCCCTGCGCCCGCCAGCGCCTGACTGGGACCTGAATGTGGTTTTGCAGCGGATCACCTGTCCGCCTTTTGAACCTATGGCTACCTGTTCTCTCCGTTTTCTGTCTTGGAAAACGCTGTTCTTGATAGCCCTCACTTCCGCTAGACGCGTAAGTGAATTGCAGGCCCTCGTGTCTGATCCCCCTTACACTAGGTTCTACAAGAATAGGGTAGTCCTACGGACTCACCCAAAATTTCTGCCTAAAGTGGTCTCCCCTTTTCACATCAATCAGGAGGTGGTACTTCCAACCTTCTTTCCCAGACCACACTCCAGCCGAGCTGAAACGGTCCTCCATACCCTGGACTGTAGAAGGGCATTGAACTTCTACCTTGACCGTACGCGGGAGCACCGTAAAGCTGCTCAGCTTTTTGTGTCTTTTGACACCAATAAATTGGGGCTCCCGGTCTCCAAGCGTACTCTGTCCATCTGGGTTGCGGACTGTATCTCTTGGGCTTATGGGGCAGCCGGACTCGCCTTAGACAGTCGAGTCACGGCTCATTGCGTTCGGGCAAAGGCCACGTCAGTGGCTTACCTCCGCTCTGTTCCGCTGGCAGACATCTGCCGGGCCGCTACTTGGTCTTCGAGCCAGACTTTTGCGGTCCATTACTGTCTCGAGAGGGAGTCCCGCAGGGACAGTGCTTTCGGACAGGCAGTCCTCCGTAATCTCTTTGAGGTCTGAGCAACTCCTACCCTCCATCCCGGATGTGGGCTACCGGTGGGTGATAATTCAGCGAAGATTCTATCCTTCTGTGCTGCTGAGCTAGAGGGAGCTCATTTTTGTGCTTAGGGTCTCCGGTAGCCTTGAGCTTGGGAGTCCCATAAGTGAGGACTGACTTCCTGCTTGGTCCTGGAGAAAGCGTAGTTACTCACCTGTAACAGGTGTTCTCCAGGAGCAGCAGGAATCAGTCCTCACTACCCTCCCTCCTCCCCTTGGAGTTGCAATCGTCTGCTTATGTTCTTTTTGCAAATTTTTATGCTGTCTTTTTTAGCTATGTCATCTGACTGGCTAAGATGGCACCTTCGGGCGGGAAGTCGACCGCGCATGCGCGCTGCAATTCCCAAAGGCTTTCTTTGAAAGCTGGGGAAAATTGCTCCGCGAGGGCTCCGTCGGCGCCGACGTCACCCATAAGTGAGGACTGATTCCTGCTGCTCCTGGAGAACACCTGTTACAGGTGAGTAACTACGCTTTCTGTCACCAGAATTTAAAGCAATTTCAGAGGTGTAAAAACATTCTAACTTTGGCTTGTATGTGTCAAATGAAATGTGAGAAATATTCCAAAATGCTTCAGATAGCATTATGTAACATTTCATCTAGCAAATTTTATTGAATAAGTAAGTTCAGTTCACTTAAACTGCAGATTTGTTTTTAGTTTTTTGCCCAATGTGACAGTATAATTTTTTTTAACTCTTTATGCCTAAAGCCACACCTGTAACCACAGATTTCTTTGTCAGACTTATTGCTAAAGCCCCACTAGGAAACCTCCATCTCCTAATATTGTCCACTATTGAATTTTAAGGTTAACATCACTTGCTAAATCTTTCATTATACACACATCTGCCTCAAGGAAATCGTGATTTATATCACTACTATAACCCATTTCCTTGGTGCAACGGCATTTTTCTTAGATGGTGTACTTTCTGCTCTAAGAAAAATGCCATTGCACCAAGGAAATGGGTGATCGATGGTGATATGAATGAATATTTCCCTGATGCAGAACTCTATCAATGTATTTGTGATTTGAAACACAGTACTGTCAGACAGCTTGACTGGAAATATCATCAAGTGAGTTCATGTGTCACTGACTAATATTTTGGTTATGTTAAGGGTGTTGAAGGTTTAAAAAGCCATCTTAAACTTAAAATTCAGTAAAATGGTTATTATGAGGTAAAGTTACCTAGTGGGGCTTCAGCAATAAGAAGTCTGACAAAAAATCTGTAATCTGTCTGTAGTTACATGTTTGGCTATTGGCATAGAGGACATGATATTAAATGGGTTTGAGTATGTATGTAGTCATCCCAGTTAACATGGATTAAATTTTTTTGCTTAATATAATTTTTTTTTCAGCACTAGTTCTCAGTTCTAATTTAAAAACATTTTTATTTTACATAGGAACGGATGAGTCCCCAGAGCCACTGCCAATTCCCACATTCCTGCTGGGATATGATTATGACTTTCTGGTGCTCTCGCCTTTTGCCTTGCCTTACTGGGAGAGGCTTATGCTGGAACCCTACGGTTCCCAACGAGACATTGCTTATGTGGTGGTGTGTCCTGAGAATGAGGCCCTGTTGAATGCAGCAAAAAGCTTTTTCAGGGACCTCACTGCAATATATGAGGTAAGATTTTTGAAGAGCTCCAGAAATTCCTTATAATTGAATTACACTTGATGTCTTATGTCCAGAGAATGTGAGAGTAACTCGGTCCTTATTCAAGTTATAAGATGGTCTTGTTACTACTCCGTGGTCTCTCCCCTCCAAAACATAAAATTTTACAAAGAATGTTTACTCAGTGCAGCCATTTCATTTTTGTAAACAATATGTAACAGTTTTGAAGCCACACTGATGATTATAGTTAATGTATTTTGCTTCTGAGAACTTATGCAAGTAATTCTCATTTCTACATTCTTCTATGAGTGTATTTTTCATTAATGTTTAATTGTCAGTAAGTCCATAATAATCACATAGGATGGTTTTATATAGTGACCTGGAAGTTGAATTTCAGGGCTTGCAATAAATGGTATGCTCACTGTTTTTGTCAGAGCATGAATTGAATGTAATACAGCCAGCCAGACCCACTTTTGGTGCATATGCTCTTGTAAATCTTCACAGCTCAGTACAAATAGCTTGCAGAGTGGTTTACGCCATCTGCTGGCCAAACACATTCAGATAAGTAGAGACAATAGTGCATGTTTATTCATTGGAAACCTGTGAACTGGGCTGAAAAGAGAAGTTAGATTACTTTTGTCTGAAGACTGAACCTTTTTTAACTTACTTTTGTATTAGATCTTTAAGTATGAACACAAAATATACAAAAGATACAATCCTAATAAAGCAATTAACTTCCATAGTTCAATCCTATGTTTTTGATAAACGGTAGCCAATTGGACACTTAAAAGGTACATCAACATCTCCAGAATCATTAACCACATACCCAGTCCCACCCTCACCCCACTGGGAAGTGATTGGTTTTTCAAGTTCAATAACACACCCATAAGTGTTCAACCAATCCAGTCCTCTTTCTTTAACTTTTTTCCAACCATGTAGCATACAGTTCCCAGACTCCCTTAAACTTTCCCATAACAGTATTTCAGAGGGTTGCAGGTCTGGCCATATGATATACATTATTTAGTCTACATAACTGTGACTTCTTTTGGGCATCACAGTACACTTCCATGCCGAAGCAATTTACATCCTCACTGCTAACATTCAGAACTATCCACTTGATTCTACTTGTGCAAGGTCGTCTCAGGTGAACTTGGTAAAAGACAAATGCTAGGCTCCGTTGCAAATGTCTTTATAATATCTGTTAAGAGTTGCACTACCATCCTGCAATATGGTTATACCAAAGGACATTGGCAGCACATTTGGAGGAAGGTGTATCTCTAGTCCTCTCCAGTCTAGTCCAGACGTGTGAGTTTATGCCTTCCTATCAGCAGATAGAGACTAAGAACCACTGATTTGATGATGTCATCCCATAAGGATCTCGTGCAGACATCCTCTCACCAGTATTTCTGCATTTCTTAGTCTCTAGCAAATGGAGATTGTGTATGCCCAGTGCAGTCTGGCACTGGTCTGGACCAAAATGGAAAAGCAAAACCAAGGAAGATTTGTTTTGGTATGTCTAGTGACCTGGCCAAGCCAAGGTGTCCTGAGTCTGTGCTGCTGATCTTAAGGCAGACAGTTTGGGAGTGCAGAACCTGGAGGTACTGGGTCCCTCCTTCCCTCCCTCTCACTCCAGCTGCCTCTGGGCTTGGCATATTCACAGAGAAGTGAGATGTGACTGTAGTTCCTCTTTTCCTCCTCAACCTTTGGGAGGAAACCGGAGAAGAGTTGGGTAAAATTGTGGAAGGGAATAAAATGACACTGAGGAACTCATGAGTGCACCAGTCCTTGTGTGGATCTCATCTTTGGGGCAGCAGAGGCCACCGGCACCAGGGTCATAGTGCAGAGGTGGATGTGAGCTTTCCACATCAATCACAGCAGCTGTGGAGTTAAGTATTTGTCTTGTTGTGGTCTGCGGCTGCTGCAGGCCCATCAAAAGCAGATTGTCAGCAGCCAGAGTGATTGCTGGAGCTCACAGAGTGGTATGGTGCCTATGTACTTGAAATAGCTGTGGTTGAATGGGAAAAATCACCCTCTTAACTGCTGTGGAGCAGGCTGTTGGGGGGGGGAGCAAGGGCTTTCCTTGTTGGCCTGAGTACTAGGGTCATGTGCAGAACCAAACAAGACAGCAACACAAGGAAAACAGCACCTCCCAATTCACTGGGAGGGGCTGCTGCAGCCTCAGTTGTGTTGTTTTCTTTTTGGCAAATGTGTGTTTTAAATTGTCTTGTACCTTGTGATTTTTCTTTTTTGGTGAGTGTATTGCTCAAGTTGCCATGTGTCTTGTGGAAATGAGGGCATGTTAGAATCCAGGGCAACCTCGTGCAAGTGGGTTCAGGCATGCTATTCATATTGGGAACACTCTTCCTAGTGCTGGCCTGTCTTTATAGGCTAAAACGGCACAAGATTTATTTTATGTCCTACATGGCTGTTTGGGGTGTGAATGATATCTCCCCCCCCCCCATCCCCTCCCACTATGGACTGATCAGTTCTGTGCCCAAAATGGTTGCTGTGAGCTGGTGAAAATGAGGGTAGAGAGGGATCCACCCCTCATGTTCCTCTGTGTTCAAATCCATAATATGTAACACACTGCTGCTGCTGTTGCTTCTGTGATTTTTATATTTGTTTGGCTGATTCATTCCCTATGGGAGCAAGATGTGATGCCCAGAGGCCGTTCGGTGTGGTTGCATGCATTTTGGGAGGAATCTGGAGAGTTTGATGAGCTGCTGTAGGACCCCAGATGTTCATAGATTTCCAGAGGAGGGAAAGAAAGATAGGTTTGCTGAGGACCCCCCTTCCTTTCTCCCATTTCAGTGAAAGAGAGTTGGAGTGTATCCAGTTTCTTGGACTGCTGCAGTTCCAGTGGGAGAGACAGTCTTGGAGGATATCTGGGGTAGGTGCATAGAACTTCAGTGGAAATAGTCCTTCACAACAACATCACTGGTCCTACAGTTGGTGCCTGGCAGTACTTGGGCATGGCATGGGCTTGTTGGAGTAGGGGGCAGAGGTTACTGGAAGCTCCCTAGGTAAGTTGGACACTCTGGCGAGCACATTGGTTGTCAGGGTCTGCTTAAGTCAGAGTTGCCTAGTGCCTGCAGTTCACCCAGTGGTCAGTTGAGGCAGGACCCTACCGCTCCTAACTTTACTTATGTTGGAGTTACTGCTCAGATAAGCAGGACCATAGTCTTTCATGGTCAGGGCAGTCTTTTTTCCAAGGCAATTCATCTTTGGGTTCACTGTCAATCACAGCTCTGCTTTAGGCTGTCTGGGTCTGGAGTGCCCCAGGCAGCTCTCTAGATTTGATAGGAGCTGAATGGGCAGACCTCTGGCATGACTTTCTAGTGTGGCAAATCCAGCGGGCACTGCAACTGGGCATTAGCGCCGTTCTCTGTTCATGGGAGCTGGCAGGCACCTTTTGACAGGATGTTTGGGCTTGGAGTGCTGAGGGGAAGGGCCTGAGGTTGGATCCTAAGCTCATGCCTATACCCTATTTTCTGCTTAGGGTAATGGTGGCACGGTTTTGCTGCTTGTCTCTTTTGGAGCTGTCAAGTCTGCTCTGTGGTGAGAAATCTTATTTTACAGTTGAAGTCTACTCTAAAGGCTGCCTGTAAACCGATTTTGTCCAATGGAAGCTATATTTGTAGAAGTACATATTCTGGGAGTCTCACATGGCAGATAGTATAGGAGAGTGCACTTGGCTGTTTGGCTTGGAGGTAGAAGTGAATCAGAAAATGGACTGGTTTGGCACAACATGAAGCTACAGGGTAACCAATGAAGCAACAGGGTAATCTATTTAAGACTAATAAGAGAAAATATTTTTTCACTCAATGTGTAATCAAACTCTGGAATTTGTTACCAGAGGATGTAGTAAAAGCTGTTAGTGTAGCTGGGTTTAAAAAAGGTTTTGGCAAGTTTCTGGAGGAAAGGTCCATAAACCATTATTAAAAGGGACCCAGGATATCACTGCTTGACCCAGTACAAGCATTGAGTAACCTCTGTCTTTTGGGGAGACTGCTAGGTACTTATGACCTAGATTGGCCACTGTTGGAAACAGGATACTGGACTTGATGGACCTTGGTCTGACTCAGTATGGCATATCTTATGTTCTTATGTATATAAGCCCTTCAGGTTACTCCAGTTCTCCTTTTGTGCAAGGTGGAAGCCAGTTACACCTCAAGACACTGATGGGTGCTTGGTATTATATAGGATCCCAGAGTTTCTCCAATGTATGGGGTTCCTTTAGCTACCACTGCTAGAGCCTCAACCTGAGTTCAGCTAGAGAGCCATGACCTGGAGGGTCATATTGCAGAGGTGGCCATACAATAAGTTGGGTCAAAAACAAAAAAGTTAATGAGGCCCGAGAATTTGTTTGTGAGGAAGAGAGGTATCTGCTTTATAGCAGTTGTTGCGGTTGTCCTAGATAAGAGGCACAGGCCCAGTGCATCATTTTGATGGTTGTGCAATCCCCATCCGGACAAGGTACATTAAAGACCTTTTCCTTATCGTCCTCTCCAGTCCAGTCCAGACTCGCGAGTTATCTTGCCCCACCAGCAGCATACCTTCATGATGTCACTGAACTTAGGCAGCTGGTACCTCCTACAAGACTCAGTATTCTCAGTCTCCAAACAGCTTGGGAGCAGGTTTCTGTATAGTCTGGACACTACAGAAGAGCTGCAATAAGGAAATAGAATAGAGGCAGGCACAGCTGGAAAAAAAAAGTTAAAGGGTTCAGTTGAGTTCAGCTGCACTGGGCTGATTGGAGCTTCGGCATAAGTTGCATTTGAGGCAGGCGCACTGCTCTTGGGCAGCCGGGGGATCTGTGCACATGAGTGAGCGCCATTTTGTCTCTGCAGCTGTATAGATTCCGGTGCGTGCAAGGGGCAGCTGGGGTAAGTGTGATTCGGACTTCGGAGGTGTCTCCATCACATTTTATTATTTTTCCACTTAAAAGCAGCAGCGGGATCTTTTGAGTTTGAAATGCCGTTGATTGCCCACATGTTTGGCCTGTAGCTCCCACCATCCCACCATCGGAGTCCCGATCAGTGGAGGAAAGCCTGGCAAGAGAAAAGAATAATTCTGTAGGAGTAGGGACTGCCGTGGGAGGGCCTGAGAGGTCTGCATGAGTGTCCTCCACCCTCAGATTGCCCGTGGTTTTGGCAGGAACGGCAACCATGTTAGAGGAGTCGAGTAGCTCCTCTCTTCCTAGGACAGAAGCCTCAAACGCCGGGGGCTTAGCTCCAGTGCCTTCTACATCGAAAGAACTGCCTTTGAATCTATTCTCGGGGGGGCCTTTTCTCCAGAGTTCGTCAGCCTAATGCATCAAGCCTTTTGTATGAGGCAAAGTAGGGAAGAGGCTCCCTCAGGGTTGGAGGAGGTAGTTAGAAAGAGGGGTCTGCCTGAGGCATAGCTGGGGAGACAGTCGGAGGGGGAGCCCTTGCCCAAGCGAAAGTGCCTGGCCTAGTGAGCCCTGGGAGGATACCGGCTCCTTGCATTCCGAGGGGTCGGAAAACCCGAGAGAAGGTTTGGTAAATATATGGGGGAACACATGAATTAGAGGAGGGCGGAAATCCTGCAAGGGGAAGACCCATGAATTGTGCTCGTGTTCCGTCACAAAGAACTAGCGGCGCTGGTTTCCCATTCTCTGGAGGCACTCAATGTGTCTCAGGGGACGGCACTGGAGGAAATGTTGCTGGAGGTCCCCTGTTTCAAGCGGTCAGAAAGCCACAGACTGTCTTTCCCATTCACAGGGTGATCCCGCAAATGATCTAGGATGAATGGGAAGTGCCCGAAGCAGGCCTGAAATGTACACGGATGATGGCACAGTTATGCTCTCTGCTGGAGCAGGAAAAGGAGCAGCTTTGGGTCCCCAAAGTGGACGCACTGGTGTCTGCAGTAGCCAAAAAGACCACCATCCCTGTAGAGGGGGCAGTGGCCCTCAAGGATGTTTAGGAACAGAAGCTGGAGACCTTGCTGAAGCAAGCTTTTGATATCAATGCAATGTTGCTGCAGGCATCCATCTGTGGATCCTATGTAGCTAGGGCCTGCTTAAGATCGGCACAAGGGAATACTAGACAGCGACGGGGAGGGTTAGCGAGCATCTTTGGAGGCAGCTAAGCCGAAGTCTGGGGTGGTGTACCTTGCCGACACCTTTTATGATCTAATTCAAACCTCTTCCAAGGGTATGGCCTCTGTGGTAGCGGCACGCTTTATGTGGTTGAGAAGTTGGTCTGCGGATGTGTCTTTCAAGACCCGGTTGTTCACAGAACCGTTGGATATGTTAGTAAAGGACTTGGGGGACTTGAAAGGGGAGGATAAGCAGAAGCCGGTGTGGACGGCAGCACCTATGCGGGGATAATCCCATGCATCACTTCAGAGCAGTTTGGTTTGCACCCTTCTAGAGAGGCCACTACCCATCTTGGGGGCAAGCATTTCAAAAAGAACAAGTCAAGATTATTATACCACTTCTTCCTTGGCAGCCATGAAGCCACAATGAAACAAATGCCAGGACAGAATGGTTCCAGTGGGGGGCCGACTCAGAAACTTCTACTTCGCCTGGGTCCAAATAACGTCTGATCATTGGGTGCTGCAGGTGATCCATGAGGGGTATACACTTGAGTTCTCTGACACTTCGGAGGCTTTCATAAGCTCTCCCTACAAGGCATCCCAAAAGGTGGCAGCTGTGCAGCGGCTGCAACAGTTGGACACAGTGGTAGAAGTCCTGTCTGACCAGTGTGGGTGCAGTTGATATTCAATCTATTTCATAGTTCCCAATAAAGAGGGAATGTTTTGGCCCATCTTGTTCTCAAGCGCATAAACCGTGCTTTGCACATGGCCCGGTTTCGCATGGAGATCTTTTGGTCCGTCATAATGGCTGTCTGAGAAGGCAAGTTCCTTACAGCCCTTGATCTAACGGAAGCATATCTGCACATTCCAATTCGACCCGAACACCAGTGGTTTCTGCGGTTTGCGGTGCCAGTGGGTCATTTCCAGTTTTGGGCCCTGCCCTTTGGCCTAGTGACTGTGCCATAAACCTTCGCCAAGGTTATGGTAGTGGTAACAATGGCCTTATGTCGGGAAGGCATCTTAGTACACCCGTACTTGAACAATTGGCTGGTGCGGGCGAAGTCTCTGGAGGAGAGCAAGAGAGCCACAGATCGAGTAATCGATTGACCACCCAGCCGAGCTACTGTAGACAATTTCACTAAAAGCAGCCTATAGTAGAGCCAGGATCTGGTATACCTGAGGACATGTTTTCAAATGGACAGGGGCCTCCTGTCTTTACCCGAGGAGAGAGTGCAGAAACTGCAGGAGCAAGTCGGGTATTTTCTATGGATGGCAGCCCCAATGGACTGGCATCATCTACAGTTGCTGGGGTCAATGGTGGCATCTTTAGATCTGGTACCTTGGATGCACGCCCACATGCGTCTGTTGCAGAGAGTGCTTTTGGGATGGTGGTCGCTGCAGAGGCCGCTCCTGTTAGAGAGGTTGACTTATCCTTTAGTCACCTGAGTATCCCTCAGGTGGTGGTTGTGATCCGACAAGCTACTGGCTGGGATACTGTTGGAGTTGCTATTGTGGATCCCACTGACCACGGATGCCAGTCTCACGAGCTGGGGAGCACACTGTGAGGGTCAGGTGGTGCAGGGCCACTGGACATAGGAGGAGAGTGTGTGGTCCATCAATCGGTTGGAGATGAAAGCGGTGTTCCTGACGTTGAAGGTGTTTCAGCCGCTCCTTCATGGGAAGGTCAAAGTGTTTTTAGACAATGCCACTACAGTAGCTTACATCAGTCGGCAGAGAGGCACTGGAAGTGTGCTTCTCATGGACGAGGTGGCTCCACTATTGATCTTTGCATAGGTGAATCTGCAAGCGCTTTCTGTGGCTTATGTGGCCAGCAAAGAGAACATACAGGCCAACTATCACAGCCAGTATTGGCTGGACCTGGCTGAGTGGTCCCTTAACATGGAGGTATTTGCTCAGCTAGTCAGGCGCTGGGGGCAGCTGATCATGGATCTAATGACAACCTTAAAGAATGCGAAAGCGCCTGATTCTTCAGCAGACGACTAGAGCGAATGTCAGAAGGCCTGGATATATTGGTGCAGACATGGCCAGTGGAGTGGTTCCTATGTTTTTCCCCTGTGGACATTCATTGGGTGCCTAGTGTAGAGGATCAAGGCTCATAAGGGGGCTAGTGGTGTTAGTCACGCTGGATTGGCCTCAGCGGTTGTGGTATGTAGACCTCCTCTGGCTAATGGTGGATCATCCGTGGTGCCTGCCAGCGCGAATCAATCTCCTGTCATAGGGTCCTATTCTAATACCGCAGGTGGATCAATTCTCACTTATGGCCTGTCTCTTGAGACAGCTCAGCTAAGAGGCGAGGATATTCAGCTCCCGTAATTATGATGTTGCTGAAGGCATGCAAATGTTCTGCTTCTCTGTCATATGTCTGCATGTGGAGTGTGTTTGAGTGGTGTTTAACTCATGGGTGCTGGCTCTTGTTGGCATCTCTGCTGGATATCCTGGCTTTTCTGCAGGTCAGTTTGGAGAAGGGTTTGGCCTGTAGTTTGCTGCGAGTGCAGGTGGCAATGCTAGCATGTTATCGGAGGCGAGTCCAGTGCCAGTCCTTGGTGGCCCATCCAGATGTAGTGCACTTCCTTAGAGCAATGAAGCGTGTTCAGTAGCTGGCTAGGTCTTTGGTTCCACTCTGGAACCTGAACCTTGTGTTGTCTGCCTTAACAGAGGCACCCTTTGAACCAATGGGCAATTCCACCTTGAAGAATCTTGCCTTAAAGACAGTGTTTTTGGTGGCCATTTGCTCTGTGTGATGGATTTCAGAGCTCCAGGTGTTGTCATGCCATGAGCCATTCCTTTCCATTTCAAAGGAGAAGGTGGTATTGCATCTGGTTCCCTCCTTTTTTCCCAAGGTGGTCTCTGCCTTCTATCTTAATCAGCCAGTGACCTGGTGTTTTTGGGCAGGGGGAGCGGCTCAGAGGACCACCAGTTGCATTTGCTGGATGTTCGCAGAGTGCTTCGGAGATAACCTCAAGTGGATGGAGCCCTTTTGGAAGTCAAATCATTTGTCCTTTTTGGAGGCCCACATAAAGGCGAGGCTGCGTCCAAGGCTTCGATTGCCAGGTGGGTAAGGGAAGCAATTGCTTAAGCCTACTTTATGAAGTGGAAAGAGTTGCCCAGAGGGCTGCGGGCTCATTCGACCAGAGCGCAGGCAACATTGTGGGTGGAGACTTGCCTGGTGCCACCTCTGGATATTTGTAGGGTAGTGATATGGTCATTGTTGTATACCTTTGTCAGATATTACCACCTGGATGTGCAGGCAGTCAGGGATGCGTGATTCAGTTCAGTGGTGCTTCAGGCTGGGCCCATGGATCCCTTCCGAGGTTAGTACTTCTATGGTACATCCCACAAGTCTGGACTGGACTTGAGAGGACGATAAGGAAGAGGACATAAAGGCCATTACATGATTAAAAAACAAAACAAAACAGGAAGAGTTGAGGGAAGGATAAACAAAGAGCAGATAAGATGTCTAATCTAGTGGGGAGGGAGGTTGTTGGGGTCTGTTCTTGTTGGTTCTTAATTGTTGCTCTTTGGAGTCTGCTTTGTTAATAGTATACTAAGTCTAGTAGGAGGTGCCAGCTGCCTAAGTACAGTGATATCAAGTTTTGGCTCGGTTTCCAAGTTGCTGGGTGGAGCAACATAACTCATGAGACTTGACTGGAGGGACTCAAAGCAAAGTATCAGGTAAGATCTAATTTCCTCTTTGTGGCCTCAATCTGAGCTTTCTGGGGTAGGATCATAGGGCACAAAGTGTCTTCTGTGGCCTTCCTGTTCCTGGAGGGTAGTAAGAGTCATAGTTCAGGTTTTGTGCCAAGCTTAGTGGCATGGATTCCTTAGTAGTTGATGTCTTCCTCAGATTCTGGGTCTATGTAGTGAGTAGGCAGAACATTACCAGGACATCAAACTCATACCTAGGATTTCTCTGCCAGAAGATTTTAAATTGCAGCTTAGTGTGAGGAGGTTACAAGTCTGGGTAGGAGATTTGCTGAGAAGGTTTTTAGCCTTATAGAAGAATATGGCACTGATAAGCTGTTAGGTCTGGGCTGAGCTTGAGCTCATTGAGAGCTTTCCTAGCACATTCTCGCTATGTCTGTTTGAGAGGTAGTGGGATGCATGACTATCAGCACATGTCCAGACAGGGAAGACCATAGACTTTTCTCACAGAGGTGGTTGTCTTCAGCTCCTGTGAGGTGATTGGATCAACTCTGGTTCAGTGGATCTGGTGAGGTCAGGCTTGTCTGCTGCTGCTTGTAGCAAGGTCGGCCAGTGGGCCTTAGGATCCTTTGGACATAGCCATCTAATTGGATCCATGCTGTTGGACATCAGTGATATTGTGTGGCAGCAGGTCAGCTCTTCCGGTTTCCCCCAGATCTCTGTTGGGGCTGAAGGAGTTCAAAGATGGAGACCTATCTGGGGCTGGATGGTTTAGGGGCTCTCAAGTGGCGCGCGGGCGATAATTTGCATTTTCTGGTATATCTGTTTGTAGCAGGACTGTTCCTTTTCAAATGGGAGAGACAGCCCCATCTCGGGATCTCTCTCTCCTACTGAAGACAGCTCAGTAACTAGTTTTTGGCAAGGCTTTTGTGAAAATTAAGCCCTTTGATGTTCAGACTCATTTTAAGCATCCTACCAATCTGTCTCTTAACATTCCATCCTATCCACTATATCATCCATTGCTGACCCACATTCAAACAAATACATACATTTCAAATTTCAATCTTCACTCATCTCCCTCTACCTAACTTCTCCCCATCCTTCTCCTCCCTCCTGTACCCAACAGCCTTGCAACCTAAGCAAGACATCTGTTTGAGAGGTGTGACGTCAAACCCCCCTCCCCCCCACGACCTTGTGATATCTTAAGGCCTTCCTCCAAGGCTTCCTATCCAGATAGCTCATTTAAAAAAGAAACACACATCTTAGTCCTACAGCTGAATGATCTAACTGGCTAGCCTATCTTTAGGCATTATTGTCCAAAAAATACTAATCCATAAATATATTAATCTTTTAGAAGGTATAATGTCAGATTCTCCATGGATAAGTAGGCATGAAGTCCTCATGTATGGATGATTTCATCTGCCAGAGCCTGCACAGGAACGCTCCTCAGCTACTAATGGAAGCTTTTGGGAGATTCCACTATGCTTGCATGCCATCTTCCTGCCTGCTGCCGAAGCGCCATTTTACCTCAATTTTTGTTTTTGCACCGAGCCCAACAAACACGTTTACAGAGTTCTCCGCCATTTGGTAATTTTTCCCTTCACCCCCGTTTTCTTTCTTGCCTGCCCATCGTGGTATTTCTTCTTCAGTTAGTAAGAATCTTTTAGTTTTACGTTTCTTTTCATTTTCCACAGCACCTGGGTTCTGCTCTTTTTCAAGATTGAGCTGTTTGATTTCACCATGGCTGTTTGTCCGACTGATATATCTGAAAAACTAGCCAGCAAGTTTAAAAAATGTTCCCAGTGCTCAAGGACCATTTCCGCCATGGATTCCTACAGTTGGTGCGTTCAGTGCATGGGACCCGATGATCCAGCCCCCGTCTTGTAATTTATGTTAGCAGATCACAAAAAGAGGACTCGAGGGTTGAGAGAAACAGCGCAAATCATTTTTTAGTGCTCAGAGGTCCGATCCATCAACATCTGCATTGACTGCACCGGTCTCTGTGGCTTTGAAGGCTGCATCCATACGCTGGCGGCACTGACATCGAAGAGTTCTCAAGCTCACTCTGAGCTGAGCACCCATAGTGCCCAGATGCATCGACCATCGATCAATCTCCACCTGAGGATGAGGAAGGATTCGGCTGCATCTTCATTGGGGCTGCAAGGTGATTGTGCTGAGCACTGAGTGACATCTTTATTGTACTGGTGTCTAAGCCCCTCAAGGCAAAGCATTGAGAGAGGTGAGGATTTGCAAGATCGCCTCTCCAAGCTGCCCCGGAGAGCTTTTCCTCCAGAACATCGAAGGTGCATTGATGGCCTTCTGAGAGCAGAGACCAAGCCACTGATTACTCTTTACAGATTCCAGGTACATCGATCAAAGTTGCTGAGGCCCCACAGCCTTCAGAGTCGGCAGCCATGGAGAAGCATCTTCTGCAGGTTCTCGAGAAACAGATTGCATCACTCTTGGCCATGCAGTAAGCTGGGGCCTCAACATCTGTTGCATCGACATTGGCAACCATCCAACCAATCCTTGAGACACATGCCTTGCCTGCAGGAGAGGCAGCAACATTGGTGCATCAAAGGGCCCGACACCAGTGTTGGCCCATTCGATATCTCTCTATTATTTCAAGGTTTGATGCACCCCAAGGTTAGATGAGCATTGGTGCATCATTGCTCCCGAAGGAGCTCCCCCATCCCTGAGGGTGAAGAGAGCGATCCAGGCAGAGACTCTGAAGTTTTTGGACTTCCTCTCCAAATCTCTGCTGTGTCTCTGAATCACAGAGTAACTGATGTCGAATCCAAAGACTTGTCGGGCAGGTCTCCAGAGTTTTCATCAGTCCCTTCTCCTCATAAGTGGCTCCTGAGGATTTGACCTTCCAAGATTTTGTCCGGGTTATGTTTAAGGCTATACCATTTTTCTTTGGAGACTGAGGATGAGCTCAGGGCGGAAGAATTGAAGATCCTTCAGTACTCCTCAGCCCCTAAGGGAAGCGGTGACGGTGGCTGTGTACCGCATCTTTCAGAGAGTACAGATGAGAATGTGGGAGAAACCTCATTGTACCTCCTTTTAGTAGAAGGCTTGACTCCATGTATAGAATTCAGAAGGCTCCCGGGTTTGAAAAGCCCCAGCTAATGTACCATTCCTTAGTGGTCGAATCCACCCTGAAGAGATCAGAAAGTCTAAGACTCACTCCTTGGTGCCCATTGGGAGGGAGGCCCGGACATTGGACTCTTTTGGGAGAAGGTATCCGTATGGCCTCTTACCAGCTCTACATGGACATGTTTCTGAAGAACATCATGGGCGACCTTGCTGATCTGTCAGAGTATCTCCCTCCAGAGAAATTGGAACAGTATAATTCCCTAGTGGCTCATGGAAAGGACTACATGAAATTCATGGTCTGTGTGACCTATGATATCTTCAAAAGAGCATCGAGAGCTTCTGCCATAGGTATTGGTGCCCGGAGACGTCCCCAAACCTGGAACAATCTGTGCAGGACAAGCTTGCTGACATGCCATACCATGGAGGGAATCTCTGCAGTGAACAAGTCGAAGACAAATCTGGCTTCATTGAAAAGCAGCATGTTGCCCTTCGGAATCAATCAAGGCCCACATCTGAGCTGGCCTCCTATCGCAGTAAGTCAGAAGGAGAAGGCCAGAAAAAGACCTGTTACTCTCGTAGGTGTAGATGCTTTCCTGGGTCCAAAACTTCACAACCGAAGCAGGCTCCTCGACCACAACCATGGCGGGAGAAGCCTCAGAAACCCAAGCCTGCTCCTCGGCCAAAGCCCTGGGGCAGGGTTTTGACTGGTTCCTTCAGAGCATAAGCCACTCTACTAATGACTGCAGTGGAAAAATCTCCTGTTGGGGCAAGGTGACTCCCTCATAACCTCAGACACTTGGGTTCTGCAAATTGTTCAAAGCAGTTACAAATTACATCTATTCGACCTACCTCCAAATTGCTCCCTGAGGATTTATATAACATCAACCCTCTGCCTCAGGAAGTACTTCAGAAAGAAATCACTCCCCTCTTTGGAGATCTTGCAATCAAGCTCATGTCACCAGAGCAGAGAGGGTGAGAATGTTTTATTCCAGGTATTTCCTGATCCCCCCCAAGAAAACTGAGATGCTACCCATCCTGGACCTCAGATCTGAACAGATACCTCATCATAGAAAAAGTTCAGAATGATATCTCTGGTCACCCTGTTCCCTGGATCTGAGGGATGAATACATCCACATACAGATACATCCCATTCACAGGAAGTATCTCAAATTTGTCCTGGGAGGACAACACGTCCAGTACTGGGTGTTTCCCTTTTGGCGTAGCCTTAGTACCATGCATTTTCACAAAACACCTCACAGTAATAGCAACTTACCTCCGGACACTGGGAGTGTTTGTCTTCCCCTATTTGGATGATTGGCTGATTAAGAGTACCACTCCAGAAGGAGTTCGAGAATCAACACAGTTGAATTTTCTGGTGCTGGAACTACTAGGGCTCGTCATAAATTACCTGAAATCCCATCTCCAGCCTACCAACAATTGGAAGTCATTGGAGCCCTGCTCGACACAACTCTGGCAAGAGCCTTCCTCCTGCACGACAGATTCCACAGATTGACAGCACTGGTGCAAGAGACTCAATTGAGTCAGCAGGTCACGGCTTGCAAGATGTTAACTGTACTAGGTCAAATGGCCTCAACAGTACATGTAATGCCCTTGGCACATCTCTATATGAGACAGGCTCAGTAGACTGAGGACTCAGTAGACCCAGGCCACAGGTCAACTTGGGGTTCGTCTGCTGGTCATCTATCCACTCAGTCAGTCTTTACAATGATGGACAATCCATCACAATTTGCTCAAAGGTGTCCCTTCCAAATTGTTCCATTGCTAAAGGTTTTGACGACAGATGCATCCAAACTGGGGTTGGGGAGCTCATCTTTATGGGTTCCGTACTCAGGGCAATTGGTCTTTCCAAGGAAGTCTTCACCAGATAAATTTCTTGGCATTAAGAGCCATAGCAAAAGCTCTAAAGGCTTTCAGGGATTGACTAACCAAATTGTTCTGATTCAGACCAACAGTCATTAACAATGTTCTACATCAACAAGCAGGGAGGAATGGGTCCGTACCTCCTGTATTGTGAAGCAGTCAGGTTGTGAAAGTTTGCCATTGCACATGGGATGGACCTGAGAACTACATACCTACCAGGCGAACAAAACACTCTGGCAAACTGTCGAGTCCTACAACTGCACGAGTGGACACTGGACAGGGAGATTGCGGCTCGCATCTTTTGGGAGTGGCACACCCCCTCAATAGATCTGTATGCAACTCCTCAAAATGCGCAGGTGGATCGGTTCTGTTCCAGGGTAAGATCACACAGCAGCCTAACCTCTGATGCTTTCCTCCTACATTGGGGGGGAGGATCTTCTGTTTGCGCATCATCGAATACCTCTCATTACAAAAACCCTCCCGAAGCTCAAAATGGTGGCATGATGATTCTCATCACTCCTTACTGGCCCCGACAGCCTAGGTTTCCTCTCCTATTACAGCTCTCCAGTCAGGAACCACTTCAACTGGACCAAGCACCAGATCTGATTTCGCAGAACAAGATGTTTCACACCAACATCCAGTCCTTGGCCCTCGCGGTGTGGACGTTGAGAGGCTAATGTTTGAGCTTAACCTGGCCGGCTGATGTGACTGATGTTCTTTTGGCCTCTAGGAGGTCTCAGTGAGAATTTTATTCATGCAAGTGTGGAGGTGGTTTGCTGTCTGGTGTGAGGGCCATGCCCTACATACCTTTGCCTGTCTAACATAAAAACTGCTTGAGTATCTTCTACTCCTCTCTGAGTCTGGACTTAAGTCGGTCAGGGTCCACCTCTATGCAATTACAGTTTATTGAGATGTAGAAGGTAAGTACATCTCTGCATAGTCTTCAGCTGTTTGTTTTATACAGGGGTTACATAAGAAATGCCATACTAGGTTAAACTAAGGTCCATCAAGCCCAGTATCCTGTTTCCAAAAGTGGCCAATCCATGTCACAAGTACCTGGCAGGTTCCCAAAAAGGCACACGTTCCACAATGCTTGTCCTGGCGTAAGCAGTGGATTTCCTGGGTCCTCTTTAATAATGGTTTATGGATCTTTCCTCCAGGAACTTGTCCAAACCTTTTTTACACCCAGCTACACTAACAGCTTTTACTACATAGTCCTGTAACGAATTCCAGAGTTTGATTACGCATTTAGTAAAAAAAATCCTATTTTCTCTTATTAGTCTTAAATGGGTTACATTGTAGCTTCATTGAGTGTCCTTTAGTCTTTCTATTTTTTGATGGCGTAAACAACCGATCTATATTAACCCGTTCCACTCTATTCATTAATTTATAGACCTCTATCATATCTCCCCTCAGCCGTCTCCTTTCCAAGTTGAGGAGCCCTCCTAACCTTTTAAGCCTTTCCTCATAGGGTATCCTTCCATCCCCTTTACCATTTTGGTGGCTCTTCTCTGTACCTTTTCTAATTCTGCTATATCCTTAAGATACAGCGACCAGAATTGCATGCAACATTGAGTGTGGTTGCACTGTGGAGCTATAGAAGCATTATAATATCCTTAGTTTTATTTTCCATTCCTTTCCTTATGATTCCTAGCATTCTATTTGCTTGCTTGGCCGCTGCTGCATACTGGGCAGACGGTTTCAACATATTATCCATGATGATGCCTAAATCTTTTTCCTGGGTGGTGGTTTCTAAAGTCGTACCTTGCATCGTGTAACCAAAGTTAGGTTGTTCCTAGGTGCATAACTGCACTTTTCCACATTAAATTTCATCTGCCATTTGGACGCTCTGTTTTCCAATTTATCAAGGTCCTCTTGTAATTTTTCACAGTCCTCTTGGGTTTTAACAACTTTGAATAATTTTGTGTCATCTGCAAATTTGATCACCTCTCTCATTCTCATTTCCAGGTCATTTATGAATATGTTAAAAAGCAGCAGGCTCAGCACACATCCCTGCGGTACTCCATTATTTACTTTTCTCCATTGAGAAAAATGTCCATTTAGCCCTAATCTCTGTTTTCTATCTTTTAATCTTCGATCCATAATACTACACTGCCTCCAATCCCATGACTTTTTAATTTTGCCAAGAGCCTCTCATGAGGGACCTTATCGAAGGCTTTCTGAAAATCCAGATACACTGAGTATATCAACCAGCTCATCTTTGTCTACCTGTTCATTCACACCTTCAAAAAATATATAACAGATTAGGTAAGACAAGACTGTTGTTGGCTGAATCCATGTTGGCTTTCTCTCATTAAACCAGGACTATATACATGATCAGTAATTTTATTCTTTATAATGATTTCTACCATTTTGCCCAGTACTGACGTCAGACTCACCGGTCTGTAGTTTTCCGGATTACCCCTGGAACCTTTTTAAATATTGATGTTACATTGCCCATTCTCCACTCTTCAGGTACTACAGATGATTTTACAAACCTCCCGCAGTGCCTTGGGACCTCATTGTGTTTCTTGCGCAGCTGATGAAAGCTCCTTTTGAGCCACTCAATACTTGCCACCTGATTTTTTTGACCTGGAAGGTTTTGTTTTTGGTGGCTGACACTTTAGCATGCAGAGTGAGTAAGCTTTAGGCTTTCATAGTTCATCAATCTTACACCAAATTCCATCATAATAGTGGTCCTCCATACTGATCCCAAATTTCTTCCAAAGGTGGTATCAGACTTCCATCTTGATCAGTCAGTTGTTCTACCAACGTTTTCCCCCAAATCTCATGCCCACAAAAGGGAAGCTGTGTTGCACATGTTGGACGGCAAACAAGCCTTAGTCTTCTACTTGGAGTAGACAAAAGCCTATAGTGTCCATCCAGCTTTTTTTATTTTGATCCTAGCAAACTAGGGGCTGCTATATCCAAATGCTCTCTTTCAATTTGACTAGCAGACTGCATCTCTTTTGCTTATGCCCAGGCAGGCCTGAGTATTAATGGTCATGTCACAGCTCAAAGTGTCAGAACCATGGCTGCATCGGTGGCCAACTCGCGCTCATTCTCCATGGAAGAGATCTGCAGGACTGCAACGTGGTCTTCCGTCCACACATTCCCATCTCACTACTGTCTAAAAGGGGATTTCCGATGCTACAGCAACTTCGGCCAATCAGTATTTCGGAATCTGTTTGGGGGATTAGAATCAAATTCCATTCTCCTAGGACTGTTCTTTCCTGTTCAGGCTACCTAAAAAAAAAAACACCCAAAGGAAAAGTAATTGACCACTTGTATTGTACATAGTTATGTAAGCAGATTAATTTGGTTGCTTCTGTTGGGCTGGTCTGCATTCTTATTGGCTTTCAGTAGCCTGTAGCTAGGGAGTTCCTTACACGAGGACTTCATTCCTGCTTGTCCATGGAGAAAAGATAGTTACTCACCTGTAGCACATGTTCTCCTTAGACAGCAGAAATAAGTCCACACAACCCTCCCACCTCCCCTGGATGATGTTTTCTACTATAGCTACAGAATCAGACCGAGGTAAAATGGCAACAGGCATGAAGATGATGTGCATGTGCGATGGAACCTCCAAAACATTTCCGTTAGTAGCTCAGGAGTGTTCCCACACGAGTTCTATCGGATGACATCACTCATAAATGAAAACTTAATCTCCAGGAACAAGCAGGAATGCAGTCTTCACATATAGGTGACTTCGACACCGACTGAGCCCATGTGGGGAATGCTCTCCAGCATCCAATAGGAAAGCTTTTGGGAGCACTCCACTGTGCCTGTGTGCCTGCCTTCTCGCCTTCCCAACTCCTCTCCTTCGTTTTTCATGGAGCCAGCAGGACGCACCATTCCTGTCACCGCAGAAAAACTTTTCTTTTTTGGTATAGCAGCGTTCCTCTGCCTTCCTGTTGATGCCTGTAAAGTCAAATCAGACACTGGTCCTGCTAGAATTATTCTTTTTTCTTTATTTTCTTTGTGGTTTTCACAACCAGACTAGGCCTCAGGGCCTCCATAGTCTTCTCTTCAACTCAATGTTTCTTTTTGAAGGCATGAACAAACCAATCACTGGTTTCAAGAAATGCGCCAGTATATTTCAGTCACTGATAATCATGACTGGTGTTTAAAATGTTTGGACCCTGTCTTTTCTGTCAGCAAATGACAAAAAGAAGCTTCAAGAACTGAGCCAACAACTTAGGATTGTTCGCATCAGACTCAGTTTCAGTGACCTCAGTTTCATCAAAGGCATCGACTTCCTCTCAAGAGTAAGTCAGTCACAATCTCTGGCCACACCCAAACTCTCGGCATCGAGAACTGATACAGATGCCAGAGAGCATAAGCATCGAGACTCCCCTAGATGTGCTTCAGATGCAGACCGGCCACCCAAATGGTCCTAGTGGGAGGATCTCTCCTCCAAAGCACAAATGGGGCTCCGGGATGCTCCCGAGGCTTTGACCCCTGGAGAGCTACCAGTGCCATGTTCTGGTATGCTGACGCACAGCCCTGTAGGTGACTTCACCCAGACATGGGCAATCTCCCTGGATCAGCACACGCTGGCTCTCAAGAAGAGTTTGGCAGCACTCTTAGCAGCCTCGGTACCGATAACATTGACAACTTTGGGAGTGCAGGCTTCAGTACCAAGCCTGCAGCCAACCCTACCAGGGCCGATGCCAACCCTCGAGATGGCATCATCACTATCATCGGAACTGATTGATATACCCGGTGACCAATAGAGACCCTGTTCTGATACCTCCAAGTATCAGCATCGACCTTTAATGTCCATGAAGCATCGAAGTCGAGCCAAGGATCGTCGATATTTTGATTTCTTATCAGACTCAGATTCTAGTTCTTCCGAATCTGACAGAGACTCACTCAGTTCCCAAGACCTTCCAGACATCCCTTAGGACCCTTCACCCTCTCAAGAGCGGCATCTGTCCCCTCCAGAGAATGTCCTTTCAGGAATTCATCTGGGATATCACAGCAGCCCTTGCCGTTACAGTAGCCTTGGAGAGAGAACCGAGGGCAGAGGAATTGCAGCTACTTCAATACCCTCCAACGCCCACAGAGGCCGGTGCATCGTATCCTGTAGGATCTAATGCTCCACATGTGGGAGGCCCTGCTCACGGTTCAGTCTGTCAGGAAGCAACTTGATACCATGTACACAGTGCCCAGGCTTTCAAAAACCTCAGCTCCCACATCACTCAGTGGTGGTGGAATTGGTGATGTGAACCCTGCATCCATGCCACCTAGCAGAGATAACAGGACACGCGAAGCCTTTGGGAAAAAATGCTTTCAGGCATGCATGTTAGCCTCCAGAATAAACTCTTACGTGCTATACATGGGCATGTTTCTGAAGGATGTCAGAGATCTGGAAACTCACTCCTCTCCTTCCTGACAATAAGAGGGAGGCTTTTCAGATACTCATCAAACAAAGCCAGAACACTTCTAAGTTTCTCACCAGGGCCTCTCTTGATGTCTTTGAATCAACAAGCAGCAGTCTGCTTTGGGGCTCATTGGATGGCCTGGTCACAAGCATCAAACCTTGAGCGATGGATTCAAAATAAATTGGCCAATATCACATGTACTAGGGAAAACCTTTTTTGGCGAAGAATGGAGGGAAAAGGCAGGGGAGTCTGTCTCAAGATGTGTTTCAAGAAAACAAAGGCTCTTCCCAAGAAATCTTTCTATGCTAAAAAGGAGAGATTATCCTTCTCCAGGAACAAGCAGGAAGTCAGCCCTCTCATATGGGTGATGTCTGCGCCGATGGAGCCCTTGCGGTAACTTCTCCCCAGCTTTCAAAGAAATCCTTTGGGAGATGTACCATGCATGCGTAGTTCCCTTCCTGCCTAAGGGTGCCATCTTGCCTCAGTTTCCTTTTTTCTGCAGAGCCCAACGGACATGTTTGTCTCCCTGGAAAAAGTTGATTTTTTTTTTTTTGCTATCTTTTGTCTTATTTTTCTCCAGTCGTATACCAGTTCTCTCCCGATTCCGCTTGCCTCAGGTGTTGTGGGTTTTTTTGTGGTTCTTTCTTCTCTTTTTACCCCTTCGGGGATCTTTCCCCAATGCATGGATTTCTGCGTCCTTTCTGGCTGGACAGAGTGTTTGCTCTTGCGGGAACCATCTTCCCCGCCATGGGCCTCAGTCAGTGGCTTCAAGCTATGCGACCACTGCACTCATTACATGTTGCGCACGGACCCACATGACTGTTGCCTTCGGTGCCTCGGATCGGATCATGATGCCTTGGTGTGTGGTCTCTGCCAGCAGATGACCCTCAAGGCCCTCCGAGGCTGCAAGAAGCAGCATGAATCTATTTTTCATAAGGCCCACTCAAGTCCAGCTTAGTCTGTGGGGGTCAGTGCCCTCGAGGGCCGCTGCGGAGCTCCCTCCTTGCACAGTGACTGTGCTAACTTGGAGCCTTGAGAACATGGAGTACCTAGCTGGGGCTCCCTCAAGGAGGGATGTCCCTCGAAGAGCCTGACATCGGTGGTCTCCTCGGGTGATGAGTACGGGATTGTGGTGAAGTCTCACAGCACCCGTCCTTGGAGCCCTTGACATGAGGACAGTGGCTGGGAGCTGCCCTCGAAGCTGCCTAGGCCAGAGAACATGCCATTGGCATCTGGGCGATTGGTCTCTGTCCTTGGAGGCCATCCTCGTCGAGGACACTCCCTTGACGGCATTGGCATCGGGGCCGAAGTCTTCTGTACCCGTGCCAGTGGCTGCGCAGCCATCGGACATCAAGGCCTAGATGGCAGCCTTAGAACGCAGTCTGTCTGACTTTATGGCCCAGCGGTGGGCTCTGGTGCCCGATTCCTCCAGGTCATCAATCCCGACCACCGGCCCCTCCACAGCGAGGACCTCCCCAGAGGTGGAGCCAGTCTTGGAGCACCTCTGGCTTCGAGACCTCCATTGGACCTCGTCCCAATTGGAGCTGAGGACTTCCCCGCACAGCACACCCGACTCGGGCCATCAGAACGAACCTTCAAAGTCTCCCCAGAGTCTGGTTCTGACTGGGAGACCAAGGACGATGAGTCCCCCCGGACAGCCGACTCCATAGGGATGTGCCCTCAGACCCTTCCCCTCCAGAGACCCAGCGCCAATCCCTTGCCTTCTCCACTGAGACTAAGGAGGAGCCTCGAGCAGAGGACCTCGAGATCCTCCAGTATGAGGCTCCCCCCAAAGAGGAATTCATGATGCCTGTCCCTCCTATCCTGGAGCGGTTGATCCTCTGTTCCCATTGTGAGCAGGCGGCTGGACTGGATGTATCGGGTCTGCCGGAGTCCAGGCTTCAAAAAAGCTCAACTGCCCCATAACTCCATGGTGGTAGAGTTAGCCAAACATAGGCTTAAGAACCAGAAAACACACTCCTCTCAGCCCCCAGGTAGGGAGGCCCACTCCATGGATGCCCTAGGCTGGAAATGCTTCCAGGTCTTGATGATCATCAACCGGATCCAGGCCTACCAGCTGTATATGGGCGTGTACTTGTGGGACATGGCAAAGGAGCTCTTCGGGTTCGCGGCTGGTCTCTGATGAACCTCTTCAGAGGTTCTGGACCTTGGTCTTCACAGTTAGGGAATGCTCTAAGTTTGACTCGGGCGACCTATGACTGCTTCAAGTCGGTGTCTATAGTCAGTGGGCATTAGTGCCCGCCGTCATGCCTGGCTAGTGTCTTCTGACCTGGAGCAATGGGTACAGGTTGGTCAATGTCCCTTTCTGGGGAGAGAACCTCTTCGACAAACCTGTGATAGAAAAGGCTGCCGAGCTGGAGTCCAAGTTCATGACAAGGACCAGGCTCTCCAAGAGGACCACTGATCCTTTCCAAAAGAAGGCTTTTGGTAAAAAGCCCTTATACCCAAAAAAGAGGGAAGGCTTACAGAAACTATCCTCAGCACTCAGCCTTCCCAGCTCTCCAGCAGGCCAAGGAACAAGGGCATGGCCCATGTAAGCCTAAGGCCCCCCAATCCCCAGCCTGCACCTCAGGTGCAACCTGGAGGATGGCACTGACTGCTGGGCATAGCCTCTCTCTCCCCAGGAGGACTTGCCCCGCAGCACACTGGGGGGGGGGGGGGAGTGTCTGGTGTTTTTTGCCAACTGTTGGCCCACAATCACCACAGACAGAGGTGGGCTTTGCAGGTGGTGGAGGGGTACCTCCTCCACCTCATACAGATGCCCTCACCATTCTTTCCAGAAGAGCTCCTGATGTATCCTCTTCACTGGGACCTGCTTCAGCAGGAACTCTCAAACCTCATGGCAGACAGGGTGGTGGAACCCGTCCCCTTTAAACTCAGAGGCACGGGGTTCTACTCCTGTTACTTCCTGGTACCCAAAAGGACCGGGGGATTTCAGCCTATCCTAGACCTGTGAGATCTCAACAGGTTCCTGATAAGGGAGAAATTCAAGATGCTCTCACTTGGAACATTGTTGTATACCTCCAGCAGGGAGACTGGTCATGCTCCTTGGATCTAAAGGATGCCTACACACACATCCTTATCCACCTCCTTCACAGGCAGTACCTCCACTTCATGGTGGGAGGCTGCCACTATCAATACAGAGTTCTGCCCTGAGGGTCTTCACCAAGTACTTGTGGTCGCCACCTTCCTGTGTCTCCAGGAGGGTGTTCATCTTCCTGTGTAGATGACTGCATTATAAAGGGCGGCACCACCGCAGAAGCCCATCAGGCGATGGCCCACACCATCCTCATTCTGGAATATCTAGGGTTCATCTTAAACTACCCAAAATCCCATCTCCAGCCAACACAATGCCTGGAGTTGATAGGGGCAATTCTAGACACCGTCCAGGCCAAGGCCTGCCTTCCTCCAGACAGGGCCCAGCACCTCCAGGAGCTTGCAGGGCATTTCCAAGGTCAACCCTTGGCCTCTATCCACCACATGTTTTGCCTTCTGGGCCACATGGTGTCCACGGTGCACGTCACCCCAAATGCCTGCCTGCATATGTAGGCTCTCAGCTCCCAGTGGTCATAAGCAACTGGGCACCTAAGGGATAGTGTTCGTGACCTGCCCTCTGTCCGACTCATTCGGCTGGTGGCAGCAGCTCCAGCACCTGCAGGCTGAAATGCCCTTCCAGGCCCCGTCTCTCAGAGGATCCTCACCACGGATGCCTCCAAACTGGGTTGGGGAGCCCATTGCAACAACCTCTGCGCTCAGGGCAGCTGGTTGCAGGAGGAGAGCCTCCAACAGATCAACTTTCTGGAACTCTGAGTGATAGCGCTCTTCCTCCATGCTTTCCAACACCACCTTCAACATCATGTGGTCCTGATCCAGACAGGTAACCAGGTGACGATGTTTTATATCAACAAGTAAGGAGGGATGGGGTTGTTCCCCCCCCCCCCCCCCCGTGCCTGTGGTCCTTTTGCCATCTCACACTGCATTCACCTGAGCGGTGTACCTCACTGGCGAGCACAATGTCCTTGTGGACAGGCTAAGCCATATCCTTCATCCACATGAATGGACCTTGCATTGGGAGATGGCTGTTCGGATCTTTCATATGTGGAGAATCCCACTTATAGATCTTTTTGCTACTCTGCAAAACACACAGCTTTCTCTCTTCTGCTCCAGGGTTTAGTCGCTACACCGACAGGTGCCGGATGCCTTCCTTCTACACTGGGGACATAGTCTGCTTTACGCATTCCCTCCCATTCCCTTGATGCCCAAGTCGCTGTTCAAGTCATAGGCTGATAGGGGCTCCATAATTCTCATAGCCCCATTTTGGCCCTGTCAACCGTGGTTCCCTCAGCTTCTTCGCCTGGCACAGGCTCAGCCACTCAACCTGGGATATGTGCCCGACCACCTCTCTCAGGACTACGGGATGCTCTTCCATCCCAACATCCACTCCCTATGCCTGACAGCATGGCTGCTGAAGGACTAGTGCTCACTAACCTTGACCTGCCACAGGACATCAAGAATATACTCCTTGCACCATGCAAGGACTCCACCAGACAATCTAATGCATTCAAGTGGCATAGGTTTGGTGCTCTCCAAAGGAACTTGACCCCTTCTCCTGCTCAGTGATGTTCCTTTTACAATACTTCCTCACCTGTTCTTAACAGGCCTTAAAACTAACTCAAAGTGCACCTTAGTGCCATTAGGGCTCATCATGAACCACTGCAGGGACAGCCTATTTCATCACATCCCTTAGTAGCATACTTTGTACAGGGTCTCTTGCTGTCCAAACCACCCATTAAACCACTACTAAAACCTCCCTTTGAGCCTTTGACCACCACTTCACTGAAGTTTCTATCATGGAAGGTACTCTTCCTCATTGCCCTCACATCAGCTCGCTGCATTAGTGAACTGCAAGCTCTGGTGGTGGACTGACCTTTATACCTGGTTCCACCATGACAAGGTAGTTCTGCGGACCCATCCACATTTCTTTCCGAAGGTAGCCGCCTTACATCTAAACTAGTCGATCATCCTACCAATATTCTTCCCTAGACCACATGCATCTCGGGCAGAAGCAGTGCTCCATACTTTAGACTGCAAGCGAGCACTGGCTTACTACTTGAGTAGAACTAAGGATCACAGATGATCCTCCCAATTATTTATCTCTTTGTATCCTAGTCACTTGGGTCTACTGGTGACGAAACGGACTCTATCCAGATGGCTAGCAGATTGCATTTCTTTTGCTTACGCTCAGGCAGGACTCTCCCTTGGAGGGTCATGTTACTACTCATAATGTATTCTCCGTAGCAATAGAAACATGACGGCAGAAAAAGATTGTCTGCCCTTTCATATCTACTACAATAGCCCCCTTTTTTCCTTTAGAGATCCTCTGTCTCATGCTTTTTTGAATTCAAATACTTTCCTCGTCTCTACCACCTCCACAGGGAGACTATTCCATGCATCTACCACTCTTTCAGTAAAGAAATATTTCTGCATGTTAATCCTGAATCTATCCCCTTTCACCCTCATCCTATGGTCCCCTCATAGCAGAGCTTGCCTTCAATTGAAAGAGACTCTTCCTGTACATTTATACCATGGAGGTATTTAAATGTCTCTATCAGATCTCCTGTATCCTGCCCTTCCTCTAATTTATAGATATTAATATCTTTAAGTCTGTCCTCATGTGCTTCATAACAAACTCAAAACCCATCTCTTCACAGAACATTTGGGTCAGAATGAAACTACAACTCTCACTGACTCAACATCATTTTCCCCCCTCCCTGCCACTAGGCTATCCGACCAAACTGGTCAATAAATCACCCATCCCTTAACCCCATCCTTTACTGACTGATATTATTGATCACCAGAACTGTAAATAGTCTGTATATAAGTTAAAACTATCGAATCATGTACATTCTTGATTGCCTGTTTTTGCACCATTGTTACAATCTTTAATGTATTGGTTGTTTTAATTGTAAACCGCTATGATTACCCAATATAGCAGTATAGAAAACACACACACACAAATAAATAATGAAGACCACTAACCATTTTAGTAGCCACCCTCTCCAACCTGCACCAACTCCAACCTGCTTATATCCTTTTGAAAGTATGGTCTCCAGAATTGCACACAATACTCCAAATGATGTTGCACCAGCGACTTATACAGAGGCATTATCACCTCCTGTTTTTTTCTGCTGGCCATTCTTTTCGACAATCTCTGTTCAGTATCCATTCAGGAGATCAGTCGGGCAGCTACCTAGTCCTCCATTCACACTTTTTGCTGCTCACTATTGTCTGGACAGAGACGCCCATCGGGACACGGTCTCTGGCCAAGCTGTACTCCAGCACCCCTTTGGGACTTAAACTAAACTCCTGCCCTCCACCCAGACTGCTACAAGAAACTAGACTACCTTTAGAGGGTGTTGTCACCTACTGACATAGAGTCCAAGGTCCACAACTATTCCAGACTCTTTGGCTGCAATCTTTTGGCCTCAGGAATTGCACTGCTCTACCCCCATGCCTGTCCGGTTCCAGGAAGCTAATGAGTCCCATATGTGATGAGTGCATTCCTGCTTGTTCCTGGAGATAGAGTAATTACTCACCTGTAACAGGTGATCTCTGAGAACAGAAAGAATCCGTCTTCACAACCCACCCTCCTCCCCTAGGAGTTGTAGGATTTTTTTGTTTTACTCTCCTCCTCGGCTACAAACTCAACTGAGAGGAGTTGGGAAGGCACACATGCAGGCGCAGTGGAGCGCTCCCAAAAGCTTTCCAATTGTACACTGGGGAGTATTCCCGCACGGGCTCCATCGGTACCAATGTCACCCATATGTGAAGACTGATTCCTGCTGTTCCTGGAGATCACCTGTTACAGGCGAATAACTATGCTTTCCTGCTGTCCATAGAGAACACCTGCTACAGGTGAGTAACTACCTTTTCCTGCAGTGTATCAGTGTTCCACTATAAGTGCTTCCATTAGTGACATGCTGGAAGCTAGAAAAATCCTTAAATATCATAGAGGCTGGCTTTGATTTAGCTACTGGCACATCACCATAAACTGTTTCCTTGAAGGCTTTCTGCGCCTCCTCCAGGTTGATCACATTTTTAGTGGTGTCCTGTACTGTGAATGCCAGGCCCAAAGGGCAGATACATCAAAAATGGATATTTTCAGCTTTCAGTTGCCTTGTAAAGTCCACAAATTAGCATCTGTAGAACCATGTGTGCCTCCAAGTTTGTGGCCCTCCCAATCTATACCTCTTCTCTTCCTTGTTTTTGCTAAGAGGCTTCCTTCATAGTATAATCATAACACATTATGCCTCTTGGAAGGTTCAGCTTTAGGGCTTTGTTTCTCAAGTCAATCCTGATGCACCCCCTAGCCAGTCTGGTTTCTAGAATACCCACAATTAATATGCATATGAGAGATTTGCATGCACTGCCTCCATTGCTTGCAAATCTGTTTCATGCTTTATTCATTGTGAATATCCTAAAAAAACAGGCTAGGGGATACAGCAGGACCAGCTTGCAAAACACTAGTTTAGGGGGATCCTAGGGTGCTCTATTTTTTTTTTGAATAGTTTATTTATTAACCATCAGAGACATAACATCCAGTACAGGTACACACAGTAAACCACAGCAGAGTGGAGTCTTATCCCTGCTGAGGGCAGGCAATATACAGTTATGTCAAGATCCACGTACAATATACAACTGTAACTGTCTATGGTTAAAGAATTTTCCCCCAGTTTTCATAAAATCCCAACCTCCCCTCCCCATCCCCTCCCCCACCCCCCCCCACCCCTGCCCCCCAGCATCGCATCCCGAGCTCCACTTCAAACCACAGTACCCCTTCTAAGAGTTCGCTGTCCCCTCCTCTCCCCCAAGCACCCGGCTGTTAGTAGCCCACATTTACCACTTCACTCCGGCAGCGAGGGCCTAAACTCTGTATATATGGGTCCCAGATTAACATAAAGGTGGCCCATCGTTTCACTGAGCCCCGAGCCCTCCATCGCTCCATCAGCATCAGTTGATGAAAGCTATTGCGCCACTCCAGGAACGTAGGGGGGTCACCATCTCTCCACTTATGTAGTATCGGGCCCTTCCCCACCAAACAGGCTTTCCGTACCAGTAATCTTGCCCATCTCCCTGTGGGTAGAGTTTGATGTAGTTGGTCAAACAGGACCAGGGATCCGGCCCAGGGGAACCTTTGCTGCAATAATCTCATAATATATCTGCGAATATGGGACCAGTAGGGGAGGATGCGCCTGCACTGCCACCACATATGGGTTAAGGTGGCCAAGGGCTGAGAACACCTAGGGCATGACCCATCTTGTGTGATATGACTCCGCAGCGCTCGTCTCGGCGAGAAATGCACCCGAGTCAGGGCCTTATACTGTATTTCCCGCCAGCGCGCTCCCTCTACCAACTCCACTATCCGCCCCACCGCCTTGCATATCGTGTCTGGCAGTACCTCCCGCCCCAGTTCACTACCCCAAGCCGTCTCAACTCTCCCGTAATCCGGCCGAACCCCAAAGCATTCCAACCGAGTCTTCAGCCCAGCTATCGTCAGAGGTGTATCCCCCCCTAGGTCGAACAATTCGATAATCTGCGCCGACCTGTCCACCCCCAATTCTTCCCTAGGCAACGTCGCAACATAGTGAGAAAGCTGAAGGTAAGCGTAAAATTGTGTAGGGGGCAGCCGATATTCCTCTTGTAATTCCAAAAACGACTTGCATTTGCCCGAGAGGTCGACGACATGTCCTATATGTCTCATTCCCTGTCTATGCCAGATCTGGAACGCTCTAGAATCAGAACCGGGCACAAAGTGTACATTGCCACGTATAGGAAGCCAGCTGGACACCTGCCAATTGCGTTGCCAGAAGCGATTTATTTGTCGCCATGTACGTCGCAGCGCAGTTAACATAATATTACGTGTGAGGCGCTCCGGCAGTCGGGCACTGTCCACGTGTAGAACCCCCACCAGGGAGAAGGGCGCCACGAAGGCTGCCTCCAAGTCTCGTGGTGTGTATATCTCCGTTCCCCCCAAACAATCCCCAACATGTCGCGCTTGGCATGCCAGGGCATAGAGTCGTATATCCGGGAGCCCAAGGCCTCCACTCCACCATTTACCAATCATGCGGGACATCGGGATCCGCGCTCTGGCCCCCTTCCATAGAAACCCCTGAATCTCCCGTTCCATTCGAAGCAGATCCCGTCGCAGCAGCCACACCGGCAAAGTTTGGAGCCAATACAAGATACGAGGTAAAATCACCATTTTAACTGCTGCTATCCTTCCCAGCAATGATAATGGTAGCGGGTTCCAGGCTCGCAGTTGGCGCCTCATCCCAGAGAGGACACTTTCAAAATTAAAGTGATAGAGGTCTTGCGGTAACCTCGTCAAGACAATACCCAAGTATTTAACCCTATGATCTGACCATTTCAGGGGAAAAGTCTCCCCCCAATTATCCCGCAACCGCCCCGAGACATCCAAGGCTACTGATTTAGCCGCGTTAATCCTCAGCCCTGCAAAACTACCGAATCTCCGGAACTCGTCCATCAAATACGGAAGAGATTCTCGGGGGACCTGTAAATGCACCAGCAGGTCGTCGGCAAAGGCCGACAACTTGAAACCCTGGTTACCCACCTCAATTCCCCGTATCTGCCTGTCTTGTTCAATACGCCGTATGAGGGGGTCTAAAGACAAAACAAATAATAAGGGGGATAGTGGACAGCCCTGCCTCGTACCCCTATGTAACGGGAAAGGGGCGGATAAGACCCCATTACAGAGCACTCTGGCTGTCGGAGTATCATACAAACTCTTCACCATGGCACAAAAAGCCTGTCCAAACCCATATAGTGGCAACAGATATTCCAAATACTTCCAATCGACTCTATCAAAGGCCTTTTCTGCATCGAAACTCACCAGGAGGGACTGCAGCTGGTGACCGTGCACCCACTCTAGAGATGTTAATATGCGTCGGATATTTCGGACTGCATACCGGCCCCGTACAAATCCCACCTGTGATTTGTGTACAACGTCACCCAGTAAGCCCGCCAGGCGCTCCGCCAAGACTTTCGCCAACAGCTTCGCGTCGAAATTTAACAGAGAGATCAGTCTATAGGAGGTCGCCTGCAGCGGGTCCTTATCTGGCTTAGGTATTAGCGTAATATAGGCCTGATTCTCTCCCCATCTTCTACTGCCTCTCTCTATTCGCTGACGGTAGGTGTCCACTAACAGGGGGCTCACCCAATCGGACAAGAGTTTGTAAAACTCAGCTCCATAGCCGTCCGGGCCTGGGGCCTTATAACAGCTGGCTCTTGTAATCACGGACTGTACCTCCTGTAGGGTTATCGGCTGCCCCAACTGATCCCGTTGGGCGCCTGTCACCTTTGGGAGTTTCAACCCTTGTAAATAGTCCTGCATATTGGAGGGGTTATGCTCCTCTGCGGAGTACAGCCGCTGGAAGAAGCCTTTAAATAAAGCACTAATCGCCTCCCGGTTCTGTTGGAGTTTCCCTCGCTCATCGCGGAGGGCAGCCACCCCCCTCCCCCCTCTGGAACCTTTTAAGCAGCGGCCCAATAACTTCCCCGGTTTATCGCCAAAACAATACAATCTAAATTTATAATATTGCATAGATTTCTTAGCCCTCTGGTGAAGCAATTCATTTAATGTTACCTGAAGTTCCCATAGCCTTTTCCTATTAGCCACTGTAGGTGTATGACCACTGAGCACTCTCGCTCGAGATACTTGTTGCTCCAGTCGAACAATTTGTTCTGCCAACAGTCGTCGCCGCCGAGCCACATACCCGATTATATCGCCTCTCAGCACCACCTTGGCGGTCTCCCATACCAGTTCCGGATCCTCTCTGTGTGCCTCGTGGTTAAGTTCAAAGGCACGCCAACGCTGGCCCAGAAATTGCCGGAACTGATTATCCTTGTAGAGCTCAATTGGGAATCGCCATACCCGAGATGCGCCGGTTCCCCCCCCCCCCAGTGCACCTCAATCCAAGCCATCGCGTGGTCGGAAATCTCTAAAGGGCCTATCTGTGCATCTTCCACTTGCGCAAAAGTGGTTGTGGATAGCAAAAGATAATCTATTCTCGCACTAGTCCCATGCGCCCGCGAGACGTGAGTATATTCTCTCCCGGAGGGGTTTAAGAGTCTCCAGGGATCTATCAGGCCTAGTCGCACCCGAAAACGTTGCAAGACTTGTGAACTAAGCACTCTGTCTCGAGTCCCTCGGCCGCTGGAGGTGTCTAAGCCCACATCGAACACCCCGTTAAGGTCCCCTCCCAGTAGCAGAGGCACATCGGGCAACTGTTCCACTTTAGCAGCTATGCGATCAAAAAACTCCCGATCCAGTAAATTGGGACCATAGACATCTCCCAGTATTATCTCCCGATCTTCCAGTAGGCCCTTTAACAGCAGAAATTTCCCATTGGGGTCCACCACCTGACTTTGCATCGTGAAGCGCACCCGTCGATGTATTAAAATGACCACCCCCCCCCCTTTTTCCCCAGTGCAGGCGCCCCCCCACACCTGACCAACCCAATCCCGACATAATTTAGCATGTTCTTCAGCTGTTTGGTGTGTTTCCTGGAGCAGCGCAATATCACATCGTTGCCTAGCCAATGCCTTTAATATTTTATATCGCTTTATCGGGCTGCCCAACCCACAAACATTCCAAGTTATTACCCTCAGATCAACACGATAGTTTTACGGCACAACTGCCAGCACATCATGTTTGGAGGGACCCCCCCAGCCTGGGGCCCTCTCCTATGTTTACCAACACAGTTTAAATGTTGCCTCTGCATGAAGCTCAGAATGCGATGCCCCCTCCCCCACCCCTCCCCTTTCCCCCTATACCCACTACCCCTCCCCACCTCTAACCCTGCTCCTATCTCTCCCTACCACAAATCTAACCCTCCCCTTCTCCGTGTCCCTCCTATCCCCCCCTCCTAAATTACTCCTCTTCTCCACAGGACTCCCGGCTCCTACCCCTCCCCCGGTAGCCCTCCCAAGACCCCTCCGAGCGTGACCCTTCCCCCCGCTCTGCAAGTCACCCACCCTGCCAGAAACCTACATTTCTCCACTGTCATCCACGGCGGAGCAATATCTTCCTCCCAATGCCGGAGGACTACCAAACCCGATGGACTAGACCTTGGCGGGGCGTTCTCCCCTCCCCCCTCCGCAGGGACCACTGGCCATGACCTTCCCCCCGCCCGCCACTTGCACACTGCGGGTCCATCGGCCACCTCGGGGCCTGCCTGCCGGTAAGGAGTTCGGCCGACCTCCAACTCTCGTAGGGCATAGCGCTACTACCACACCAAGGTCGAGCCCGGCCAACTCCCACACCAGCAATCCCCTCCGCCCCCAGAGCCACTCCTACACCCTCCCCGCCGGCCAAGCGCCGCAGCCATGGCACTCCGCGATGGGTTGGGACCGCGTCCCCTCAGAGTGTACCGGCAGGCTGGTCTACGCGAGCCACAGCCCGCCTCCAGGCCTTCGGGTAAACCCTCCTTCTCTCTCTACTACGGGCCGCCCCCCCACCCCCGACAACAATCGGAGCCATGGTGACTCCCTTTGCCCACTAAAACTTGAGGGTCTATACAGGATATGCCCCTTCAGCCGTGGGATATAAACCCTTTTAACACTAAACCTTGAAGTCTAAACAGCAATAACTTACAGAAACAAATGTAACAGAACAAGTAACTTTGTTACAGCACTATTTAAAGAGCGGTTCACTTTGCAGTAAGAGACAAAGAGACACAAAGTTACCCCAGGGGGACAGTGCTTTTAGTATCTCTTAAGTAGCTACAGATTATGTCCAGTGTATCACTGCATTTCCCTAGGTTCTTTCACTTACAAGAGTTCCTCCTAGCAGCATAGCACAACTGGCTCCCAAGGGTTTCATGATGAAGGTGCCGATGCAGCCTGCTTTTGGGTGCACAGCCGTTGCACATACTCTTCCGCAGCTTCCGCCGACTCAAAGGCGCGGTGGGCTCCGTCGTAAAACACATGCAGCTTAGCCGGATATTGAACGGAAAATCTGATCCCGGCCGCAATAAGCTGTCCACATAGTGGGGCATATTCCCGCCGTTTCCTGCTTACCGCCGTTGAGTAATCTGGAGCCACACGAAGCTGAGTATTGTTATAAGCCACTTTCCCCTGCCGCCGAGCTGCTCGGAGGATTGTTTCCTTCTGCGGGAAATGCAGGAATTTAGCTAATACGATGCGGGGGCGAGGGTCGCGCGTTTGCTTAGCGCCGACCCGGTGCACCCGCTCAATATGCACTGTCCCGCCAAGCTCTTCTGCTCCCACAAGCTGCTTGACCAAGTCGTGTAGATAGCCTCTGAGGTCGGGATCTGCAACAGATTCAGGGATCCCTAGAAAGCGTAGGTTGTTTCTCCTTGACCTGTTTTCCAGGTCATCCAGCTTGGCTTCCTGTTGAGATAGCCGAGATTTTAGGCCTGCCACCTCTGCGAGTAGCATCCCCGTCGTCTCTTCCACCGCTCCCACGCGGTCCTCGGCCTCCCGCAGCCTGTTATTTAGCTGATCTACCGAGGCCTGCAGTCCATCCATCTTGCTGTGGAGAGCGTCGAATTGGGGTAGCAGAGCCGTCGCTACCGCCGCGGACATCTCTTCCAGTGTGGCAGGCGACTTGGGTGATGCCGGCAGCGAGCCGGAGTCCGCCATCTTACTTTGGCCGGCCCCCCGTTCCCGGTCTCGCCGAAGTGCTTTTACTGCCGTCGCCATGCACTTTAGTCTCCCCCACCGCTGCACGAAAGTCTACGGGCACTTCGAAGCACTTTGAATGACTTCTGGACAGGTTGGTGCAATTTGTCACGGTACTAAATCGCCGGTTTTTGGTCGGGGTTTCAGGACACGCTCAGGATGCGACCCTCATCCAGTCCGCATCACGTGGTCTCCCCAGGGTGCTCTATTTTAATCACAGACTGGTCCACCATGTTTTCTTCAAATTCCAAAACTGCCATGCTGGTGTTTTTTTTTTAACTATATACAATCAGTGTACTTTGCACTTTCTGGAATCCCGTGCCAGCAGATATTATTCAGATGAGATCTGTTCTCAAGATGTACAATTTCCTGCAAGATTTGGATTCTCAGTCTCTATATTCTACATCTAGTGTTGCAGAGACATCAATAATGCTTGATGGTCATCCTAATCATTGCTCTGCCTCATCCAGGTGCTTTCCCATGTATGCTATATCGACACTCAGCACTACTGCCCAATTACTGAGATCAGTTTGGTTTATTTATTTATTTAGAATTTTTATACCATATTTTCCAGTAGATCAAATGCAGTTTACAGAGAACAACATTTGAAATTGTACAAGAGTCCGTTTGTATTCATTTACATGGAACCGTTGAACTATATACAATTGACCTCAGGGGTCAATTTTGTCACCTATTCTTTTTAATAATTTTTTTGGCCCCTTTGGCATCGATTGAGTCTTTTGGTATTTCAATCCACTTGTTTGCTGATGACATTTAGCTTATTGCTTATTTACAGTAGATTCTAAGTCACCAGATCTTCAACCATTAAATCATTTTTGGCACTGGTTTCACTGGTTAAGATCTAGTTTACTTAAACTAAATCCAGACAAGTGTAAAGCAGTGTGGATCTATGGAACATGGCTGGTTCTTCTTCTTTATCTTTGTCTCCTATTTCGGAGAACATTTCCTTTCCTGTTTCTTCTTTCAAAATCCTAGGTGGTGTTTTTGATTTAAATTTAACTTTTGGCCCTCAGCTGTCTAGTGTAGTGAAAACCTGTTTTTGTACTTTAGGTATTCTTCAAGCCCTCTGCCCCTATTAAGACAAGTCTGTGCTAACCACTTTGATGGTTTCCTTAGCGCTTAGTAAATTGGACTGTGGCAATTCATTGTACAGTGGTTTTCCTCTCTACTCTTAAGCGACTGCAGAGAGTTCATAATGTAGCCATTAAGCTGCTTACTCTTTCCAAATAATCTGACCATGTTACCCTCTTTGTTACAAACTCACCACTGGCTCCCTGTGGTATATTGTCTAAAATATAAAATTTTGTCATTAATGTTTTAAGGTCTTTCACTCTGGTCTCCCATATTACCTTTCACACCTTTTTATTTCATATCTACCAATGAGATCTCTTTGTTCCCAAACTCAAAATAGATTAGTTGTTCCTCAGATTGCCTGCATTTGTTATGAGTCTACTGGTAAGGCCGTGTTTCTTTACCTTGCTCCGTCTTAGTGGAATGCATTTCCTCTCTACACCCATTTGGATAATTCATTGAAATCTTTTAAGAAAACCTTAAAAACATATTTCTTTGAATAGGAGTTCAATGTCACTTAGACTCCTGAGGTTGTCCTCTGGTTACTGGCTTGTACTGGCTTAGTTGTATAGGTTTTTGTTGTTTTTTTAATTTACCCTTTGTTTACCACCTCAGTTTTTATTTATAATTTCACTTTCTTTGTAGTTTTAATATGCAAATTTTATGTTGTAAACCGCTTTTATGCCTTGGCTAAAGGAGGTCAATCAAATGCTTAACAAACAACAAACACGAGCAATCAGCAATTTGTAGTTTTTCAGGAGTCTTTTTTGAGGGCCTTTATGAGATATGCTGTTCAGATGAGCTCTGTTAAAATAACAATTGATTTCCTCATCTCCCAATATTGGATGAGGAGCAGAAGCAGATACTGATCTGGCCAGTTTCGTTTTTAGAAGTCAGGCCATTCATAGAGGGTCTCCAATGCAAGCAAGATACTTCTGGGGCTCTTGAATACAAACTCTCTGCCTGAGCACTCTCAAAGGGATCTTTTTTCCATTTTTAAATTACTAACTTTTTCCACTGCATTGCCTAGTGATTTGTAGCTTTATTGCAAAAGGGGTATTTTTGAGTTCTTAGGCAAAGCTTTTTTTCTGCTGCTGTATGTTTATTTTTCTCTTCCCTAGCCTTGGAGATCACGTGGGCAATGAGCCGGTGAGGACGCATCCGGATTGGCTCCGGGAACCCTGCAAGTAAAATCAGCTTTGGACCCATAGTTGCCTTTCAAAAGAGTAGGATACCTCCAGACATATAGCGGAACCCCCCACTCGGTGATATAGATGTTTTAAGGTGCGTGAGAGACGGATGTCTGCCGCCGAGAAGGGAGAAGGCAAGGTGGTGGAGGGAGCGCCGGCGAGCCCGCAAACTGAATATAGAAACTATGATTTCTGAGGTTTCTGCGACCGTGGTAAAGGCATTGGAGGTGCAGTTTTGCTCACTCTCCGAACCACTAGCTCAAGTTGGGCAAGCAGTGATAGAGTTTATAGGCCGAATGAATCGAGCAGAGCAAAGAGTTTCGGACCTCGAGGACAGTCAGCAATCTCAGGCTGCCAAGATAAAATCGTTGGAGGAATTACTTACCCAGCAACAGGAAAAGCTTGATTTCTCCAGGACCAAGCAAGAAGTCAGTCCTCACATATGGGTGATGTTGGCGCCGACGGAGCCCCCGTGCGGAGCATTTCCCCAGCTTTCAAAGAAAGCCTTTGGGAATGCAGCGCGCATGCGCGGTCCCCTTCCCGCCCAAGGGTGCCATCTTGCTCAGTCTTTTTTCCGCGGAGCCCGACGGATGTATTTTCATTTCACCCAAGGAAAAAGTCTATTTTATTCTGCGTGAACCTGTTTTCCTTCTCGGTCCTCCAGACTAGTCCTGAACACTGGAGTTAAGCACCTCCTCCCGCAGCTTTTGGAGACTGAGCACGTCACTCTTTTGGTGACTCCTCTATAAATAGACCAGGGTCGTCCTCCATTCTCCAGTAAGCTCAGTCTCCAAAGCAGCGGAAGGAGTATTGACATAGGGGTCAGGACTCACCGGAGGAATAAATAAGGAGAGTGTGTTTTTCGAGTTAGAATTTTAAGGGGGACTGCAGGGGTTTTCCTGCAGGGTTGAGTGGAGGATTCAGCCTGCAAGGACACTTTAGGGTTGCAGGGGCTGCCTCCGTGATCTTCCCCCTTCCCCCCCCCCCTTCCGACGCCTCTGGGTCCTTCCCCTAGCCGGGGACTCAAGCGAGTGGGGAGCGCAGGAGGGGGTGTCCAGCTCCCGAACCCACCGCATGGGTGAGGAGCCGGTTCAGGAGCAGCATCGGCTGCGGCGAAGGGAGAGCGGCGGTAGAGAATCGTGGCTGGGAGAGGCGGATCAGCTTCGTCGGGGCTCTCTTTCCCCGAGCTGCCTGCATCGGGCTTCTCCGCCCGTTTTGGTGAGTAGGCAGAGCACTGCGGTGCAGGTTAGGAGCGCGGCAGCTGGCTCCGTTGGAAAGCACGGGACGGTGTCGGGCCTTGCTAGGCGCGACCGCGTGGTCCATTAGCGCGGGAAGCAGTGCGGGAGTGCCGCGACTGTGAGCGGGAGGCTATCGGGGCGCGAGTTGAGGAGGATTTGCAGGTTTTTTCGTCGTCGGTTGTTTGAGGTGCTATAGTTTAAAAAAAAAAAAATATATATATATATATATAATCCCTCAGACCCGAGGCCGAGTGGCAGAAAAGGGATCTGTGTAGGAGGAGGCTGGTGGCAGCGGCTGGTTTCTTTTCGGGTAGGTTCCGGCCGACGGACAGCTATGCCTTCCAAGTCTCTATGTCTTATGTGTGGCATAAAGAGGGGTTCACTCTTTGAGGCCCGGGGTGTGCAAAGGCTGTCTGCAGGAGGCAGCCTTGACGGAGCAGGCCTCGGGGACTAGGGGGGAGGGCCATCAGGAGGATCCTCCTGGCCTCCCGGAGCAAAAAGCTGTGGAACCTCTCCGGGAGCCCGTGGCCGGGCCGTCCTCTGCTCCAGATGGCTCCGCGGCCCCAGCTCTGGTTCAGGGGGGCTTGGCGGCTATTTTCTCCCAGCAGTTCATGACTCTGCTGCAGCAGGCACTTGGAGGGGGGATGGCTGCTTCAGCGGGGTTAGCAGAGGGAGAATTGGGGGGTAAGCGCACGGGCGCGCATCTGGAACCCGGCCTGGACAGTGTCCCCTTAAAAAGGTCTAGGAGAGCGAGTGAGAAGACAGTGGAACAGGAGGAAATGTTGGAAGATTTGGAGGAGTTAGAGCCTGAAGAGGAGTTGGAGGAAGGTGAGCTCCTGGAGCAGGAGGATCAGGCGAGAGTGGTTAGGGTGTTTCGGCGGGAGGAGTTGCCGGCACTTATTTCTGAGACGCTAAGGGCTTTGAACATGCCACTCTCAAATCCGGCGGAAGCGGCGGACTTGGAGGATCCGTTGTTGCAGGCGGTGCGTAAGTCCCAGAAGGATTTCCCGGTTCATAGAGTGTTTAGGGAAATGATTCAGGAGGAATGGGACATGCCGGAGCCGGGGTTGAAAGAATCGCGAGCTATGGCTCGGTTGTACCCGCTAGTGGATCACGATAGGGAATTGTTTAAGGCTCCTAAGGTTGATGCGGCGGTTGCGGCCGTCACCAAGAAGACGACTATTCCAGTTAAAGGGAGTGCAGCCCTTAAGGATGCTCAGGACAGGCGCTTAGATTCTCTGTTGAAGCAGGTGTTTGATGTTAATGCGCTATCTCCAGGAACAAGCAGGAATGAGTCTTCACATATGGGTACATCGGTACCGACGGAGCCTGCGCGGGAACGCTCCCCAGCGTCCAATCAGAAAGCTTTTGGGAGCATCCCTCAGCGCCTGCGTGCTGCCTTCCCGCCTTTCCAACTGTCTCTCCTCAGTTTTCGTTTTTCCGCGGAGCCGGCAGGACGTCTTCCTGTCACCGCAGAAAATTTTTTCTTTAAATCTTTTACTTTTTGTTTTCTTGTGGTCGCGGCTGTTTCCCTGACTCCACCGGTACCGCAGGTGGTTTTTTCTTTTCTTTTTCCTAAAACTCAGGGCGTTTTTTCCCTCTGTTTCTGTCTTGAATTTTTGGGCCTGTAAGGCCTCTCCATTATGGAGCCGCCTTCTCCTAAGAAGTGCCTTAACTGTGGAAATAGTTTTCTTTTTAGACTCCAATAACTGGTGTCTAACCTGTTTGGGTCCTGACCCCTTTCCTCCAGAGCCATCAGGCTACAATTTTATGAGAAGAAATTCTCCATTCCAGTTCATACTGCTAGACCAGTCCAGACAAACGGGTTATGCACCCCTGCCAGCAGATCTTGGAGACAGAGAATTCTACCAGAGCTCTGATAGGCTGGAGCCTGGTGATATAATCCTACCCTTAGGGGTCTTCCTCAGTTTTTCTCTGTCTCCAGCAGATCTGGATGCTTTTTTTTATTGCTCCTTCAAACAAAATTTAAAATGCTTTATTTCTCTTGGAGAGATTATGCCCTGAGTTGCCAGTGTACTTATCTGAGCACCAGGATGATTCCAGCTGAAGCTCCTGTGTCCTCTGTCACAGTAGAGATCGCTGATGTGCAGACTCCCCAGCACTAGTCATGAGGGCTATTTAGCTGGATGGTACGCCTCCTAAAATCCAGTCCCTGGGGCTGATTTTAGTGGTGAGGCAGCTGCAGTGGTTTGAGCAGCGGTCCGTGGCTTCTCTGCACTTTCGGTACTGTAAGTACAGAAACTGTCTTTCTCCCACTGCTGTCTGCAACTCTGTGGTAACTCAATTTATTTTTCTTGATTTTTCGGCGATTTTAGGCATTTCTCTCATGCCTGCAACCCTCCCACCTTCTCCTTTGACTTTTTAAGTTAATTCCTTAGCTTTTGGGGGTTTTAATTCACTCTTTTGAGGTTTATTTTTGCCGGCGGCCATTTTGAATAGCTAATGAGCCCCAGTTTTTGGCGGGAAGCCAGATTCCTTCTCTGCTGCCTTCTAACAGCTATGCTGTTTGTTTTTTTTCCACAACACTTGCTAGCTGTGAGTTGTGAAGGGGTTCCTTTTTCTCTGCCTATGTATTAACATAATGAATAAAAAGTACGGAAGGCATGAATAGAGAACAGGATGCAATTCAGAGCCACAGTACAATGCTAAGTCACTGACGAATGGTGCAGGGCTCATGGGTTCCATCCCCCACTGTGCCCAATAAAGAAGGCTGGCTGAGGCATTACCTATTATGGGGAATATTGTTAAATGCCTGTTCCTGCGGGACGCAGTTATTTGTTTTTAGTTCTCACTATGCCTTATTCAAGTTTACGCTGCATAGGCTGTCAGAAGAAACACAGGGACCTCATGAATCAGCTCTGCTCTTCCCCCAGCATCTTGCTTCCCCAGATGAACTTGGGTACTCCTGAGCTTGGCTTCAGTGGAGCTCTCCATTGGCTTTACGCTGCGCTGAGTCTTTCCCACGAGAGTCTGGATGCCTCCAGGAAGTTCAGGTATCATTTTCTGAAAGAAAACTGTGAGTAGCCTGTTTTTTTCTTACTTGCCCCAGCTGCTCTGGGATGATTTCAACTGCATCCGGACCGGCTGCCTCTGAGTTTTGAAGTTCCTGCTTTAAATTTTTAATCCACAAACTGCAGCCGGGTTACTTTGTACGTCTTACTGAATATTGTACCTGTCTTATTCAATATACCATTTGATTGGAATTTTAAGTCAGTGTTTTGGATCCTGACTGTTTTGGGCTCGGCCTAATTAAGCATACTCACTGTAATCTTCTTACAGCTGGATTTGAGCTTCTACATCCCTCCCCAGAAACACCTTTCAGCCCCTACCATGGAGGTCTGAATGGCTGCGGAGGGATCATACTCTAATTTCCCTACTTTCAGTCACTGTAATTGCCTTACCCTGACTTTGAAAGTTTCTCTGTGCCAGCACAATGAATGACTGACAGTTCCCTTCTCAGCTCAGTGAATACCTGACAGTTTTTCTGTGCCAGCGACCATTTTGTTTTTCTCTTCAGTGTTTCTTTTTGGAGGAAACAGCTCTAGACAGCAGTTTCTCCAGGACCAAGCAGGAAGTCAGTCCTCACTTATGGGTGACGTCGGCGCCGACGGAGCCCTCGCGGAGCAATTTTCCCCAGCTTTCAAAGAAAGCCTTTGGGAATTGCAGCGCGCATGCGCGGTCGTCTTCCCGCCCGAAGGTGCCATCTTAGCCAGTCTTCTTTTTTCCGCGGAGCCCTGCAGACGTCCCCGTCTTGTCCCCGCGAAAAAGTTGATTTTCCTCTTTCTTTTATACTTTTTTCTTTCGGTTCGACGCCGATCGTTTTCCCGCCCGGACTCGCGACGCCGGTCTCGAGTCCTCTAGCGTTTTTTCGGTTTTTCTGACTTAGTCAGCTTTCATTTTCGTTTTCCCTGGCAGCCCGGTCCTTTGACCTCGCAGGGGCCCTTTTCCCCCGATGGCTGCCAGTGGCTTTAAGCGGTGTGGTCGGTGTGACCGAAATATGTCACTAACCGACACACACGACTTTTGCCTCCGCTGCTTGGGCCCGGATCATGAGGAACTGATCTGTGGGCCCTGCAGCAAACTGTCCTCGAAGGCGTTGAGAAGTCGGCGGCATCAGCGCGAGAGAATCTTCGCTGACCCCAGCCGTACCCGGACCTCGTCGGAGGCCTCCGTGTCAAAGGGCTCCAGCTCGGACCGTCGCCGGAGCTCCTCCGACCGGGGTTCTCCCTCCGGGGACCATCGTCGGAAGGAAAAAACCCGCGAGGGCGGCGTCGGTGGACGCTCCTGGCTCCGCGAGGGCCAGGTCGCATAGCCCCGACAGCCGCCCCGGGTCCTTGGAGAAGGAACATCTCCCGAAGCGACCTCGCCTGGAGTCGGAGATGCCTGCCCGGGTAAGTCCTGTAGTCCTTCTGGACTCGCCTCCGCGACAGCCGACGTCGGGCCCGACGCCGTCGGGGCCCGAGTCGGGGGCTGCTGGGTCACCTGAGCTCGGACTCAGGTTGACGGCCTTGGAGAGCAGACTGTCTGCCTTCATGGACCAGCAGCGGGCACTGCTCGCTGGCCTCGCTGGCGCCGCTGCCCCGACCGCCGGGACGTCGACGTCCAAGTCAACCCCGGAGACCGAGCCGATCCTCGAGTCAATGAGAACTCGAGTCGATCCTCGGTCGAGGTCACCCTCGGCCTCCCGTTCGGGACCGAGGTCGCCGACGCCGACTCCCTCGACGTCGGGGCGGCTGGCGCCGCACCCTGCCCGGGCCGACCCCACCGAGTCCTCGTCGGAGTCGGTCTGGGAGTCTGAGGAGGAAGAGTCACCTGATTCTTTCCGGACTCGGTGTGTCCCATCGGACTCACCGGAGTCCGAGCCTCGGAAGCAGTCCCCCCCGGAGGATGCCCGGTTCTCGGACTTCGTTAGGGATATGGCCAAGGCTTTGGCCTTCCCTGCGGATCCCGAGGAGGAGCCTCGAGCCGAAGAGCTCGACGCCCTCCAGTATGACTCTCCCGCGAGGGAGCACTTTACTGTGCCGGTTCCTCCTATGCTGGAACGACTACTCTTCCGCATGTGGGAGAGTCCGGCCTCCTCGCCGGTCCTGAGCAAGCGGGTCGACTCTATCTATCGGGTCCGCAAGAGCCCTGGCTTTCAGAAGGCACAGCTGCCACACCATTCCATGGTAGTGGAATCGGCCATGCATCGTCTTAAAAGCCAGAAGATGCACTCCTCGGTGCCTCCTGGAAGGGAGGCCCGTAACCTGGATGGCCTTGGCAAGAAGTGCTTCCAGGGCTCTATGCTCGCATGTCGTGTCCAGACTTACCAGCTCTACATGGGCATGTATCTCCGGGATCTGGCTAAAGAGCTAGCCGGATTCTCCGCTGGTCTCTCCGAGGAGCCCTTGCGGAGGTTCCTAGCCTTGTCCACGGGCATTCGGGAATGCTCAAAGTTCATGTCCCGAGCAGCCTATGATGGCTTTGAGGCCTCGGCTAGAGTGGCCGCAGCCGGCATCGGTGCCCGCCGACAGGCTTGGCTTCAGTCGTCGGACCTTGAGCCCTGGGTACAGGACAAGTTGGTCGATGTCCCCTGCCGAGGCGAAAACCTCTTTGGCAAGCCCATGGCGGAAAAGGCTGCACAAATTGAGACTGAGACTCTCACCAGGACCAGGCTTTCTAGGAAGACCTCCGCCCCTTCCCAGAAAAAGAAGGGCTCGGGAAAAAAGTCCTTTTACCCGAGGAAGGCGGCTGCCTACAAACAGTACCCCCATTATCAGGCCCCTGCAGCTCCCCAACAGGGCCAGCAGGCCAAGGGACGGGGTAACGGGTCCCGTAGGCAGCAAGCCCCCAAGCCTGCACCACCAGCCCCTGCTCAGCAGGGTGGGGGTTTTTGACTCGCTCAGCATAGCCTCTCCCCCCCCGCTGGTCCCTCCCAGCACCGGAGGCCGGCTGGTTCACTTCGCCCACAGGTGGTCCAGCATCACCGCAGATGCCTGGGTGCTTCAGGTCGTGCGAGAGGGCTACCTTCTCCACTTCCATCAGGTCCCTCCCTCCTATTTTCCGGGAGAACCTTCGCGCCCCCCTCTGCACAGGGAGTTGCTCCTTCAGGAGTTAGCAGGTCTTCTGCAGGAACAGGCGGTGGAACCGGTGCCCCACCACCTGAGAGGTCAAGGCTTTTATTCAAGGTATTTTCTGATACCAAAGAGAACAGGGGGCCTCAGACCCATCCTGGACTTGCGCAACCTCAACAAGTTCCTTGTGCGGGAGAAGTTCAAAATGCTTACCCTTGGAATCCTTCTGCCCTACCTCCAGCAGGGAGATTGGCTATGCTCCTTGGATCTAAAGGATGCCTACACGCACATCCTCATCCACCCAAGCCACCGCCAATACCTAAGGTTTGTGGTGGCAGGAAATCATTACCAGTACAGGGTACTGCCCTTTGGCCTGTCCTCCGCACCGCGAGTCTTCACAAAATGTCTCGCGGTCGTGGCGGCCCATCTCCGGCTTCACGGCCTCTATGTCTTTCCGTACCTCGACGACTGGCTCATCAGAGCAGCGTCCGCTCAGGAGGTCACCAACGCCACGTGCCGCACGGTGACTCTGCTGCAGCACTTGGGCTTTGTCATCAACTTCGCAAAGTCCACTTTGCTCCCCTCACAGGATCTCGAGTTCATCGGCGCAAGGCTGCACACTCCTCGGGCACGAGCGTACCTACCGCTCGACAGGGCTCAACGGCTCATGGACCTAGCCGGCCGCTTTCGCAGCCAGCCCCTGGTCTCCGCCAGGCGCTTCCTGAGACTGCTTGGCCATATGGCTTCCACCGTCCATGTGACCCCCAATGCCCGCCTGAACATGCGGTCTGCTCAATGGTGTCTCCGCCAGCAGTGGCGACAAGCCACAGGCGGCCTGGCAGACCTAGTGCGCGTCTCCGAGCCGCTGCTTTCGTCTCTCCGGTGGTGGCTCCGGCAGCCGAACCTGATATTCGGAATGCCTTTCCAGTCACCTCAGCCGACCCGGGTGCTGACCACCGATGCATCCCTCCTGGGCTGGGGAGCACATTGCCAAGAGGCACGTACTCAGGGCCTCTGGACCACGTGGGAGTCTGCTCAGCAGATCAACTTCCTGGAGCTCAGGGCGATCCGCCTCGCTCTCAAGGCCTTCTCCCACCTGACTTCCCAACAGTCCGTCCTTGTCCAGACGGACAATCAAGTTGCCATGTTCTACGTGAACAAGCAGGGGGGCACGGGCTCCTTCCTCCTCTGCCGGGAGGCACAGAAGCTCTGCTCTTGGGCCGTCAGTCACGGCATTCTCCTCAGGGCAGTTTATCTCCCGGGCCAAGAAAATTGCCTTGCAGACAAACTCAGCAGGGTCCTCCAGCCGCACGAGTGGCGTCTGGATCCCTTGGTAGTTCAGAAGCTCTTCCTCAAGTGGGGTCTCCCCACGGTGGATCTCTTTGCCAGTCCTCACAACCGGCAGCTTCCTCGCTTCTGCTCTCGTCAGCCACACCCCCTTCGGGTTGCGGCGGACGCCTTTCTGATCTCGTGGTCGGGGAGCCTTCTGTACGCTTTCCCTCCCATCCCGCTGGTCTCTCGGACTCTTTTCAAGGTTCTCCGAGACAAAGCCTTCATGATCCTGGTGGCCCCTCGCTGGCCCAGGCAGCCGTGGTTTCCTCTCCTGCTGCAACTGGCGGTGGAGGACCCAATCCCTCTGGGGATACAACCGGATCTCCTCACTCAGGATCAGGGGTCCCTTCTGCACCCCAACCTCAGGTCTCTCAACCTTATGGCCTGGCTGCTGAGAGGGTAGTCCTTGCTCCCCTTCTCCTGCCGGCGGAGGTGGAGGAGGTCGTCTTAGCTTCGCGACGGCCTTCTACCCGCAAATGCTACGCCCTTAAATGGCGTCGCTTTGCAGTCTGGTGTACCCAACAGTCTCAGGATCCCTTCTCCTGCCCGGTGTCGGTGATCTTGCAGTACTTGCTGCACCTCTCTAATCTGGGACTTAAGTCCAACTCCGTCAAAGTTCACCTCAGTGCTCTTTCAGCACATCATGTGCCAGTGGACGGCAGACCTCTCTCCAATGACCCTCTCGTAGCGAGGTTTCTCCGAGGTCTCCTTCTACTTAAACCACCTCTGCGCCCGCCAGCGCCTGACTGGGACCTGAATGTGGTTTTGCAGCGGATCACCTGTCCGCCTTTTGAACCTATGGCTACCTGTTCTCTACGTTTTCTGTCTTGGAAAACACTGTTCTTGATAGCCCTCACTTCCGCTAGGCGCGTAAGTGAATTGCAGGCCCTCGTGTCTGATCCCCCCTACACTCGATTCTACAAGAATAGGGTAGTCCTACGGACTCACCCAAAGTTTTTGCCTAAAGTGGTCTCCCCTTTTCACATGAATCAGGAGGTGGTACTTCCAACCTTCTTTCCCAGACCACACTCCAGCCGAGCTGAGACGGTCCTCCATACCCTGGACTGTAGAAGGGCATTGAACTTCTACCTTGACCGTACGCGGGAGCACCGTAAAGCTGCTCAGCTTTTTGTGTCTTTTGACCCCAATAAATTGGGGCTCCCGGTCTCCAAGCGTACTCTGTCCATCTGGGTGGCGGACTGGATCTCTTGGGCTTATGGGGCAGCCGGACTCGCCTTAGAAAGTCGAGTCACGGCTCATTGCGTTCGGGCAAAGGCCACGTCAGTGGCTTACCTCCGCTCTGTTCCGCTGGCAGACATCTGCCGGGCCGCTACTTGGTCTTCGAGCCAGACTTTTGCGGTCCATTACTGTCTCGAGAGGGAGTCCCGTAGGGACAGTGCTTTCGGACAGGCAGTCCTCCGTAATCTCTTTGAGGTCTGAGCAACTCCTACCCTCCATCCCGGATGTGGGCTACCGGTGGGTGATAATTCAGCGAAGATTCTATCCTTCTGTGCTGCTGAGCTAGAGGGAGCTCATTTTTGTGCTTAGGGTCTCCGGTAGCCTTGAGCTTGGGAGTCCCATAAGTGAGGACTGACTTCCTGCTTGGTCCTGGAGAAAGCGTAGTTACTCACCTGTAACAGGTGTTCTCCAGGAGCAGCAGGAATCAGTCCTCACTACCCTCCCTCCTCCCCTTGGAGTTGCAATCGTCTGCTTATGTTCTTTTTGCAAATTTTTATGCTGTCTTTTTTAGCTATGTCATCTGACTGGCTAAGATGGCACCTTCGGGCGGGAAGACGACCGCGCATGCGCGCTGCAATTCCCAAAGGCTTTCTTTGAAAGCTGGGGAAAATTGCTCCGCGAGGGCTCCGTCGGCGCCGACGTCACCCATAAGTGAGGACTGATTCCTGCTGCTCCTGGAGAACACCTGTTACAGGTGAGTAACTACGCTTTCCACACATTTCAACATGCTGTGGAGGCACTGGAGTTTCAAGATCCTTTTCTTGAAGAGTCCTGGGTTTCCCTGAGCCTACCTTGCTTTTTGTTTTAAATGCTAAAAACAAAACCAAAAAAAACACAAGAAGAGGGAAGGTGGTTTAAGTCTCTACAATGCTTCTTTCTCTGGCTGTCTTATATGAGATATGTAATCAGCCAAAGGGGGCATTAATAGCTTGCTTGTGTTCCACCTGCACGCTGCATCCCGGAGACTTTCCCCATTCCCACTGCGCTGCTAGCTGGGTTCATCAGCACCTTATCTCCCCCCTCCTCAGAGCCCCTGCTGCAGGATCTTCCTGCAGGAGAAGATTCAGTCAGCTCCCATGTCGCTTCCACAGCCGCTGGAGGCCACAGAAGCCTTGACTGAGAGTGCCTTCCTCACACTCTTCCATCTGGCATGACGCCTGTGACCTTTGGAGTCTTTTGGATTATCTCCTACACCTGCCCACTAGCAGGCGAGCATATGGCGTGGTCTCGCAAGTGGTCCCATAAGTCCTCAGACCTTAGAGCAGTACATCCTCCTTGGGGCGTAGCATGTGCCTTGCGGGGTACTATGGATATTCAAGAAGACTTTAAATCTTCGGAGGTCAGCCCTGACTCGTTGGAGTATGGAGATAGGGAATATTCTCCATCTGTTTTCTTCGCTGACGGTTCTCAGCCTTTTTCGGTAAGAGGAGTTGCTGGCTTTAATCACACAGGTGATGGAGTCGCTCCCCCTAGCCGACACGCCTGCTCCTCCGGATTCTCAACTCCGGTTGCAGCCGGATCCCATTTTCCAGAGCATTCGTACGGCACACGGTGTTGGTAGGTTATACCCTTGGTCTCCCTTTCACTTGGACCGTAGGCTGACATACCCGACGGTTGATGCATTCTGACCAGGGTCATCAGGCATACCACACTTCCAGTTGAGGGCGGAGAGGCACTCCGCGACCAGCTAGACCTGAAGAGTTGGGAGACTGCTACAGTCCGATTTTCCTTCGCCCGCTATTTCCTTCTTGCAGGTGTGCGGAGGTCTGGCAGCTCGGGCCTCCCTTCGATGGATTCCGCAGCTTCCAGGTGTTCCCGAGTTGGTTCATTTCGAATCCATCGCTGCATTCCGGGCAGAGGCATTCTGTGATCTCTTGCAGCTGTCAGCTCGCTTCCTAGCACCGGTGTCGGTAGCTCGGAGATGCCTCAGCCTACGTCAATGGACAGCGGATGTTGCTTCATTTAAAGGCTCCAGCGTTTAGATGCCATTCGTCCCGGTCCACCGTTGGAAGGAGGACTGGGCCGTTACTCTGTCTATTTTGGAATGCTTCAGGTCCTGGATTTACTCGGGGCTGGGTGCGACACTCGTAGGGGATGGGTGTTTCTACCTCAGGAACGTTTTCAGAAGATCTCTCTTCAGCTCCGCCGCTGCTTGGATCAAGCGGCACCTCGGCCTTGGGGCTACCTTCAACTCTTGAGGCCCATGGCAGCAACCATAGCCCTCGTTCCGTGGGCAAGAGCGCTCTTGCGTTGCTTGCCGACGGCGCTTCTATCTCGTTGGTCGCCGGTATCGGAGAGTTATCGAATCCGGTTGCCTTTGCTTCTGCTGGTGTGCCGCAGCCTCCGCTGGTGGCTTCAGGCACACAATCTTCTACGGGCGGTCCCTCTGGAGTCTCTGCGCTGGATCTTGATGACGCCAATCGCCGACCTCTCCGGTTGGGGAGTGCCTTGCGGCTTAGCCTTGGCGCAGGGGAGTTGGTCACCTCGCGAAGCCCAAGGGTCTATCAATCCTCTCGAGACGCGGAAAGTGCGCTTCGCCCTTCTTCAGTTTCAGCCTCTAATGCGGCGGTGTGCGGTTCGGATCCTGTCCGACGCCACGACGGTTGCTTACCTAAGCCGCCTAGGCGGCACGCAATGTCCGGATGTCTCACAGGAGAGGCGTTTGCTCCTCCCGTGGGCGGAGGAACATCTTCGTGCTGTCGGCACAGCACATCGCAGGCGTGAACAATGTGTAGGCCGTTTTTCTCACCCGGCACTCTCTGGAGCCCAGGGGCTGGGCTCTGCAGCCGGATGCGTTCCGGTCCATTGTTCACCTGTGGGGACTACTGACCATGGATCTAATGGCTACGGCGCAGACTGCCACGGCTTCGCTGTACTTCGGCCTTTGGAGGAACGAGGAAACGCACGGCATAGATGCTCTCTCTCAACCGTGGCCGATTCCTCTTCTCCTGTGTGTTTTCCCTCCCTGATCCGTGATATGCATGGTTCTCCAGCGGCTCCGAGACCGTCGCGACCCTGTACTCCTGCTGGCTCTGAATTGGGCTCGCGGACCATGGTATGCGGATCTCTTCCGTCTGTCTGGGGCGTCGATGCTCCGCCTCGAGGCGTTTCTCGGCCTTCTGATTCAGGGACCGGTGGAGATGGAAGACCCGGCTCCTTACTCGTTTACGGCCTGGCAATTCCACGCCGCCGGTTTGCTCGCTACGGCTATTCGCCTAGCGTGGTCATGACGCTTCTCACGGCGCGGCGGTCTACCACGACGCTGACTTACGCTCGGGTTTGGCGTCTCTTGATGGTTGGTGTTCGCGAAATAACCTCTCACCCTGGCGTTGCGGTGTTCCGGATATCCTGTCTTTTTTACGGGCCGGAGTGGACAAGGGATTAGCGCTCGATTCCTTGCGAGTACAAGTGGTCGCCTCAACTTGTTTTCGGAGTCCTATAGCGGGGCGATCGATAGCTTCGCATTTGGACGTGTCTCGGTTCCTCCGCGGAGTTAGGCCTTCCGGCCTCCTCTGCGTTCGCCTGTACAGGCGTGAGCTCTCGTGCTTGTCCTCTGTGCCCTCGTTGCTCCTCCCTTTGAGCCTCTGAGGGCATGTTCTCTTCTAGATTTGACTCTGAAGGCAGTCTTCTTGGTGGCCATAACTTCGGCACGCCGTCTTTCTGAGCTCCAGGCTCTCTCGTGTCGACATCCCTATCTCTCGTTTTCCTCTGAAGGCGTTTCTCTGAGAACTGTCCCTTCCTTTGTTGCCCAAAGTGCTGACGCCGTTCACTGTTGACCAGCCTCCTTTCTTTCCGTCTTTAACAAAGGCGCACTGTGACAGTGGTCGGTCTCCGTTGCGGGCGGTGGACCTTAAGAAGGTTCTTTTTCGGTATCTGGGGGTCGCGGAACCCTTCCATGTGACTGTTGCTCTTTTGTCTTGTTCGTGGGTTCTCGTCGGGGGTCCGCAGCCTCCGAATCTACCATTTCTAGATGGGTTACGGAGGCCATTGAGGCGGCGTACCTTCTTCTGGGAGAGCCAGCTCCACCGGGACTCCGTGCTCACTCCTCTCGGGCGCAAGCAACTTTGTAGGCCGGGAGGTCTCATGTAGTTCCTCTCGATATTCGCCGGGCGGCGACTTGGTCGTCGCTGTCCACGTTTGTCGGTCATTATAGGTTGGACGTTCATGCCTGTCAGGAGGTCCGTTTTGGAGTTGCTGAGCTGTCAGCGGCCTTGCCCCCCCTTGAATGCAGGTAGCTTGGGTACTGCCCGTTTGTCTGGACTGGTCTAGCAGTATGAACTGGAAGGAGAAATTTCACTTACCGTTAATTTCCTTTCCTGGAATACTGCTAGACCAGTCCAGGACCCGCCCTGCTGTTGGTTGGAGTGCCGCTGGTGCGGTGCAGCCGCCAACCGCGGTTCTTCTCTTTGCCGGTATGCCTCGCCATGGGCAGTCCATGGGTTTGTAGGTGGATACTGTTTTCAGCTCTAGGGAGTTCTTCGGCTTCCTTCACTTGAGACCCTCTGGGGTGATGTTACAGTTCATGTTGCATTAGCTTGTGGACGTAACTGAGGGAGACCCCTAAGGGTAGGATTATATCACCAGGCTCCAGCCTATCAGAGCTCTGGTAGAATTCTCTGTCTCCAAGATCTGCTGGCAGGGGTGCATAACCCGTTTGTCTGGACTGGTCTAGCAGTATTCCAGGAAAGGAAATTAACGGTAAGTGAAATTTCTCCTTTCGAGTTTCCCTCGATGCAGTTTTCCCTTCCAGTGTAAGGGCACCGACCATTTCTTCTCTGCAGGATCAGGTAACCCACAAACAGTCTGTTAAGACTAGCCAATCCTTGGGTGGTAGTTCTCATGCCAAGCATGATGACGGCTCCGGCCTTGCCCTCAAGACCTCATTGGCTTCAAAGCCCCGGCGGGAGTCTTCGGTCTCCAAAGCCTTTCAGGGGTTTCAGGTTGTTCCTGGGGCTCACCCCTCACAGAACATACCTGAGCCATGCTCGGGGGTGGCATCCGCTTCGAGCGGTACCGATACCCCGGCATCGGCACTGGTGTTGAGCGATCCACTCCTCACCAGGGATCGTCATCGGGTGCCTTCAGGACCGATCGATACCCAGATTGACTTTCCAGTATCGGCAGCTCCGTCGATACGACCCCTGATGTCGGTACCATCTAGACATGCATCGATAGATTCGCTTCCTTCGATGCCGGGTCTAGAATCGATATCTAGACTGGAAGACTGGGTACCGACGCGTCTCGGAACCGACACGCACCGATTCCGGATGCGCGGTACCGAGGATATTAACCGAGACTTTCGAGTTTCCTCGGTACCGTTTGAGCAGCCTCCGATGACTGTTTCGATGTCGGTATCGCCTTGGATTCCGGCTCAGCTACCGGTATCGGTGTCGATGCTGGTACCTGCAGTAACATCGGGACCAGCTCCATCCATGCTTTTTTCACCAGGATCGCTCCTTTCTATACCTAGTTTGGAGTCGATACCTAGCATGGACGATACAGTACTGACGGTTTCAGGTCATACCCGCCAGTCCCAGTATCCATTCATTAGTGATCCTGTTTTGCACCGGACAAGTACATCCTCTGGTGCCCAAACTAGTTGTTCGAGTTTAGCCTGTCCAGGGATTGTTCCCATTGGAGATCCTTCTTTTCAGAAATTTCTCCTTGACATGGCAACATTCCTGGCTATTTCTATCCCTGGCTATGATCCTACACAAGGCTTTTCTGGGGAAAAGAAAAATATAATGCTTCCTTTACATCATTCTTTACAGGATCTTCTTCTGAAAATATGGGAAACACCTTTAAGGGCTTCCTCACCTTCCAGAGCAACTGCTCTTCTGTATCAGGTGCCCCCCTCTCCAGGGTTTCAAAAGACTCAACTTCCCCATCATTCCATTGTAGTGGAATCAGCAATGAGGAAGGTAAAAAGCAAGAAGAAGCATTCTTCTTTCCCGCCAGATTATGCATCTAGAACACTAGATGCCTTTGGACGTCAAACCTTCCAAACATCTATGCTGGCAACAAGGATTCTCTCATATATTTTTTATATGAGTCTATCCCTTCAGGAGGTCACAGAGAAATTATCTCATTTGACTCCTTTTCTTTCAGAGCCCCCAAGGCTGCAGACTATTCCTTGCTTCTTAGTCATAGCCAGAATATCTCTAGGTTTCTTTCTTGTGCTTCCCTAGACTCCTTTGAGTCTGTTAGCAGAACCCTGCTATAGCCATAGGAGCACGACGTAGAGCCTGGCTCCAAGCTTCAGACTTGAGCAGATGGGCACAACAAAGACTGGGTAACACTCCTTGTACTGGAGAAAATCTCTTCAACAAGGAGTCTTTGCATCAGGTTGCTCATTGCTCCACTGACTTCCCTGCTTCTGAGGGCCATCCTAAACCTTCTCCTTCCCCAGCAGGTAAGAAATGCCCTACCAAACATCCTTTTCCTAAAAGAAGAAGGTTTTATTCTTCTCCTGCCCATCATGCCGATGTTCCCAAACAGGGGAAACCTCGCCCTGGTCTGAAGAATCCAAACTCAAGCCAGGAAAATTAACCCTCAATAGGGTTCCAATTAATCTGTTTTAATATACAGTTCACTTCTTCTCATTAGAAGTTTTTTCACTGTTTTTTCATTTAAACCTCTACACTTGGATTCCTGTTTCCAGGACATCCACTTGTTTTTAGGTATGCTGAGCTGTCAGGATATTCATGTCTATGGGTCACAGGTTTTTCCTCCTCTTCCTACACTGAAGAGAGGTTTGCCAACTATCTCATGATAGTTTTTCTGTACCACCATGAATTTTTCCTTCTACAGACTTACCATATGGCAAGTCTCACCTCAGCTCCTATTTTTTCTTTACCTTCTTTTCCAGGGTTCCCCTGTAAGAGTGGTATCATACCAATGGAAGGCTTTCTTAGCCTTTCCAGTCTTCCTTTCCATTCCAGTGTAGAGTTCTTTCTCTTGAGTAAACCCCTTTTTTCCTGATCTGGGCAGCTTGTCAGACAGGGACAGGATATTCTCCTCTTGTTCTGTCTGTTCTCTCTGTTAAAAACAGAAAGATCTTTCTGCTCTGCCATTCACCAGCTGCCCATGCAGGAGCTTCAGTGATTGGTCTACTGGTACTTTTCTATAAGTTCCAGTATTGTCTTCCACTACTTTTTGTCTAACCTTAGTAGTGCTTCCAAGATAGTGCTCATCTATCTTGGATAATCCTTATAACTTCTTTTCTGCCATCTCCAAATCCTTGGAGTTGACAGCATAGTTGAGCTGGCAGCTGGTTGTCTCCAACAGCCAGTTTTCTTTCCCAACTCTCCTGCATAATGCTCTCTGCAATCCTACAGAGAAGCTTTCCACTATGGGCCCTTGCTAGAGAGCATGGGTTTTTTTTCTCTAATGACTATCCTATATGGTTGAAAAGGGCTTCCCCAGTCACCTCCCATGACTGTGAGGGTTCTTACACCCTTCTATTTCCTTTTAATAAAGGACATAAGCCTTTCCTACGTGACAGTCTAAAGAGTTACCAAATTCCTACAGGAAATATGCTCTTTTTCCTTGCAGCTCGTCCTCGTATCCTAATCCTTCATGGACAGCACATATTTAACTAAATAACGCATGATACCCCACCCCTTGTCCCTCAAGTGGGTCTACCTGGTGTCTCTTCCTTTGCGTATTCTGTCCCTTCACCATGTTAGAGTTCTACTGGACTCAGGACTTGCTGTTTACAGACTAATATTATCCACTGTGTTCTCGCAACCAGCCTGGTTATTTTACTGGGTAGCATTCTACTCCATCTTAACCAGAGGGAATAGATTCTCTATATCTTCTCAAGTAGGTACCATCTTCTTGTTATGAGATGAATCATTCCTCTTCACATCTTCCATGTGAAGATTCCCGTAGACATATCTCTTTCTGCTTAATTGCAGACATTTCTCTTTAGACCTATATATATATATATATTCATATAGGTTCATATGTCTATATGCTTTCTTTAGATGCATATATCCGTCAGCCATGTGTGCATAGACTATACCCCCTGGATCTCGCCATAAACATATCTATCTATCTATCTATCTATATATACCCCTATATATCTATCTATATATATCTACACACACATATATATATATATATATGTGTGTGTGTTTATCTGTCAAGATACTTCTTTTAGGTAGATATGTATTCACATACTTATCTCTCTGTCTGTGCTCATAAAGGTGTTTTTTCCTTCCTATCTGTTGCAGACAGTGGGTTTTCACATGTTCATACTATTTCACAGTATGTTTCGGTTTTATGCACACAACCACTGCTGGGGTACTGACAGCTTTTACCATAACCTTAGGTTCAGGTATCCCTGAAGCTCCCTATTCCTTTATCTTCCTACCTCTTGTCAGTTAGGACAGACATGGGGGATCTTCAGTAGCTCTGAGGTTTCCAACTCCTCAGACATCTGTCCTTCCTTGGGATTACGGGGTTTTTCTCCTTCCCCCTTCTTCCCCCCAAGGACTAAGCCAATTTTGTCCAACTTGGTCAGTCTTCCTCTTTTGCTCCTAACTATAATTAACTCTGTAGCCAAAAGAGTTTTCAGCTTTTTCCATAAAGCTTTCTACTAAAGACCTACCGTTTTTGTTCTTCCCCAGTTGAATCCTGGGGTCACCTGTCAGTTCCAGATTTTGACCTTCAACTCACTTCTGTGAGGTCATCTTGAAGATTCCTCTACTGGATCCCCAGTAGATTCCATCAGCCTCTCTACTTCCTGCAATCCAGTAGGTGAGGTCCATATGGTGGTTGTTCATTTCAATACATTTCATGATGCTTATCATATATACAGGGACTCCTTGTCTGTAGTCCTATTTTAGGTCAGCTGTCTCCTACAGCTCCTCTCTTCTTCAACTCCTACCCTCCATCCTCGGGATGCCTGGGCATATGAGGTGGAGCATGTTTCAATCACAAACATGCTAGGGCTCCAGGCATCTTAGCTTGGGAGTCCCCATATGTGAAGACTCATTCCTGCTTGTTCCTGGAGATAGCACAGTTACTTACCTGTAACAGGTGATCTCTGGGAACAGCAGGAATAAGTCTTCACAACCCACCCACCTCCCCTAGGAGTTGTATCTCTCTATCTCTCTTCCTTTCCTCTTTCTCTCTTTTGTCTCAGCTATAAAACTCAACTGAGGAGAGACAGTTGGATAGGTGGGAAGGCAGCAGGCAGGCGCTGAGGGATGCTCCCAAAAGCTTTCTGATTGGACGCTGGGGAGCGTTCCCGCGCAGGCTCCGTCGGTACCGACGTACCCATATGTGAAGACTTATTCCTGCTGTTCCCAGAGATCACCTGTTACAGGTAAGTAACTGTGCTTTCCATGCAGGCCTCTATTTGTGGGGCATGGGTGGCGAGAGCGTGCCTGTGGTGGTGCCAGAGGATTGGCGGAGCACACTTAGAGGAAGCCGCGGAAGAGGCCGCCCGGTTGGAGACGGGGCGGCTTATTTGGCGGATATTCAGTATGATCTGATCCGTGGCTTGGCCCGAAGTATGGCGTCGGTGGTGGCGGCTCGGCGTTGTCTGTGGCTCCGTAACTGGGCTGCGGATGGTTCTTCGAAGGCACGGTTGAGTAAGCTTCCCTTCAGGGGCAAGCTCCTGTTTGGGGAAGACTTGGATAAGTTAGTGAAGGATCTCGGCGAGTCTAAGGGTGGCAGGCTGCCGGAGGATAAACAGAAGCTGGGACGGGGTCAGGGGCCGATGAGGAATCAGCAGAGGGAGTTCCGTCGGTTTCACCCGCCCAGGTTTAGTCAGTTTCAAAGGGGGCAGTCGGTGTTCAGAGCCCTGGGGTTTCGCGGTTTTAGGGGGGCGGGCAGAGGTTTTGGGGCCTCCTCGTCCTCAACGTTTAAGAAACCCCAATGAAGTGAGGGGGATCCAGGCGGGGCTGATTCCCGTGGGGGGTCAGTTACGGGAGTTCTACCCTGCCTGGATCCGAGTCACATCGGACCAATGGGTGTTGGAGGTCATTCGAGAGGGTTATGCCCTAGAACTCCGGCGCCCGGTGCTTGACGCCTTCATTCTTTCTCCCGGCAGGTCCAGGGTAAAGCGGGAGCGATTCAGGAGACACTAGGTCGGCTGCAGGCGCTCAGGGCTGTAGTGCCAGTCCCGGAGGACCAGTGACGTTGCGGTCGGTACTCCATATACTTTGTGGTCCCAAAGAAAGAAGGTACGTTTCGGCCAATTCTAGACCTCAAGGGGGTCAATCGCTGCCTTCGGGTGTCTCATTTTCGTATGGAGACCTTGCGATCTGTGACAGTGGCGGTAAGACAGGCGGAGTTTCTTACGTCGCTGGATCTGACCGAAGCCTATCTTCATATTCCGATTCGGGCGGAGCATCAGTGGTTTCTGCGTTTCGCGGTCCCCCAGGGGGCACTTTCAGTTCCAGGCATTGCCATTCGGGCTAGCGACGGCTCCGTGAATCTTCACCAAGGTAATGGTGGTGGTGGCAGCGGCGTTGCGGAAGGAAGGAGTGTTTGTACATCCTTATTTGGACGATTGGTTGATCAGGGCAAAGACAGAGAGAGAAAGCGTGGAGGCTACCCGCCGAGTGGTTCAGTTTCTGCAGGAGCTGGGCTGGGTAGTCAATGCAGAGAAAAGCATGTTGGTGCCGTCCCAGGATTTGGAATACTTGGGAGCTCATTTCGACACACGGGAGGGGAAGGTCTTTCTTCCTCTCCGCAGGGTGCAGGATCTAACGGGACTGATCCGGGCCTTTTTGTTGCGGAAGGCTCCCACGGCGTGGCACTATTTGCAGCTGTTAGGAAAGATGGCGGCGACCCTGGAGGTGGTTCCCTGGGCACGAGCTCACATGCGGCCCCTGCAGAGGGCCTTGCTCAGAAGATGGTCGCCTCATTCCGGGTGGTTGGCGCAGAGGTTGCCTTGCCCGCAGGAGATGCGGGAGGCACTGCAGTGGTGGCTCGTGCCGGCCCATCTGGTAAAGGGAATGCCCTTGGAGTCACCCGTTTGGAGGCCCCTGACGACTGATGCCAGTCTGGTCGGCTGGGGGGCTCACTTCGAGGGACACTTCGCTCAGGGCCAGTGGACAGACATGGAGAAGGAGTGATCCATCAACAGGTTGGAACTGCGAGCGGTGAGGTTAGCGCTCTTGGCCCTGCAGCACAGGCTGCAGGGCGGGGCCATCAGAGTGCTCTCCGACAATGCCACGGCGGTGGCATACATCAATCACTAAGGGGGCACTGGCAGTGTAGCTCTGGAGGACGAAGCGGAGGAACTCTTAGGCTGGGCCGAGGAACATCTGGAGGCTTTATCGGCAGCTCATGTGGCGGGAGTAGACAATGTGACCGCCGATTACCTGAGCCGGGTCAGAGTAGATCTCGGAGAATGGGTACTTCATCAGGAGGTCTTCGACTTGGTGGTGTGTTGGTGGGGGACGCCGGTTATGGATCTCATGGCAACGTTCATGTCGGCAAAAGGCGCTCGGTTTTACAGCAGAAGAGAAAGGATGTCGGAGGGCCTGAATGCCTTAATGCAAGTGTGGCCTCAGGAGCAGCTGCTGTATGTTTTCCCGCCCTGGGTGTTGATAGGGCGGGTGATACAGCGCATAGAGAGGCACAGGGGGCAGGTCATCCTCATTGCTCCAGATTGGCCTCGCAGACTGTGGTTGGCGGACTTGATGCGGCTTCTGGTGGGGCGGCCGTTGCAGCTGCCAGAGAGGAAAGATCTGTTGGTGCAAGGTCCGCTGAACATGCCTCAGGTGGGTCGGTTCTCGCTTACAGCTTGGCTCTTGAGAGGGCGAGGTTAAGGCAGAAAGGGTACTTGCCTCAGGTTATTTCGACTTTGCTGGGGTCCAGGCGGCGCTCTACCTCTTTAGCCTATATTAGAGTTTGGCGGCTGTTTGAGTCGTGGTGTGAAGGCAAGGGGGCGGTTGCCTTGAAGGTGACGGTACCGCAAGTTCTGTCGTTCTTGCAGGATGGTTTGGATAAGGGTTTGGCGGCGTCTTCCTTGCGGGTGCAGCTGGCGGCGCTGTCATGCTTTCGTGGGAAGGTGTCAGGGAAGAGTCTCGGGACACATCCGGATGTGAAGCGTTTTTTGAGAGCGGCGTTGTTGCTGAGGCCTCCGATTAGGGCGGCGATTCCCGCTTGGGACCTCAATTTAGTGTTGGAGGCTCTTGCGAGGGAGCCGTTTGAGCCGTTGAACTCGGCAACCTTAAAGGATCTTACGCTCAAAGTGGTCTTTTTGGTGGCAATTTGTTCGGCTCGAAGGATTTCGGAGCTGCAGGCTTTGTCGTGTAGAGAGCCTTTCTTGTCTTTTCAGAGTCAGAAGGTGGTGTTGAGAACGGTGCCGTCCTTCTTGCCTAAGGTGGTTTTGGCGTTCCATCTCAATCAGGTGGTGGTGCTGCCCAGTTTCAATTGCAGGAGTAAGTCTGAGGCCGGTGGTAAGCTGTATAGGCTAGATGTCAGCCGTGCGTTGCGTAGGTATTTGCAGAGGACGGCGCTCTTTCGGAGATCGGACAGGTTGTTTGTCCTGTTTGGAGGTCCGAGGAAAGGAGAGGCCGCTTCAAAGTCGTCTATTGCTAGATGGTTGAGGGAAGCTATAGCGTCGGCTTATATCTTGAAGGGTAAGTCGGTCCCGGTTGGGCTAAGGGCTCATTCAATGAGAGCGCAGGCGGCTTCCTGGGCGGAGGTCAGCTTGGTGCCAGCGGTTGAGATTTGCAAGGCAGCGGCGTGGTCGTCTCTGCATTCCTTTGTAAGGCATTATCGCTTAGATGTACAGGCAGAACGGGATGGTTGCTTCGGATCGGCAGTGCTTCAGGCTGCTTTAGCTGGGCCCTCCCGTTGATTATTTTGGTGTACTGCTCTGTTACATCTCCAGTGTTCAGGACTAGTCTGGAGGACCGAGAAGGAAATTGAAATTAGACTTACCTGCTAATTGTAGTTCCTGGAGGAACTCCAAACTAGTCCTGGATCCCTCCCTGGTATTAATACTTTTGTTCTGGGGCCTGAAGCAGGGGCCGAAAGACGAGGTATCCGGTTGGCGCGTCAGTGCAGGGGTACGTTCCAGGAGGGGAAGCACGTAGAGGTTGCTTGGAGGGGCAGACATCCCGGGAGTTTCTCGGAACGGAGATAGCCCCTGCAGAATTTCAGAGTCCACCTACTGCAGGTGGGTGATGGGGGAGAGTATATGCGGTGAGTGTTCAAAAGTCTTAGTGCTTTACTCTTGCCTATAGGATTGGTTCTTGTTCTTGTTATTAACTACTTAGTTATTGCTCTGTTCTCCAGGACCAAGCAGGAAGTCAGTCCTCATATATGGGTGACGTCGGCGCCGACGGAGCCCTCGCGGAGCAATTTTCCCCAGCTTTCAAAGAAAGCCTTTGGGAATTGCAGCGCGCATGCGCGGTCCTCTTCCCGCCCAAGGGTGCCATCTTGCTCAGTCTTCTTTTTTCCGCGGAGCCCTACAGACGTTGCCTGTGAATCCCCGCAGAAAAGTTGATTTTTTTCTCTCTTTCTCTTTTTTCTTCGGTTCGACGCCGGTTCTTTTCCCGCCCGGACTCGCGACGCCGGTTGCGAGTCCATCCTTTATTTTTCGGTTTTTTGTCCTTCGTGACAGATTTCGCGCCTTTTTCCTTTTTCCCTGGCAGCCCGGTCATTCGACCTCGCAGGGGCCCTTTTTCCCCCGATGGCTGCCAGCGGCTTTAAAAAGTGTGACCTCTGTAAGAAACTCATGTCTCTTACAGACACTCATGACTTCTGCCTCCGCTGCCTCGGCCCGGATCATGACTCCATGATCTGTGGGCCATGCGGCAAAATGTCCTCAAAAGCGTTGAGTCGGCAGCACCAGCGGGAGCGTATCTTCTCTGACTCCGGCCGGGCTCGGACCTCGTCGGAGGCTTCGACGTCTCGGGACTCTGGTCCTGAGCATCATCGGAGTTCCTCTGAAAGGGGGTCTCCTACCTGGGAACATCATCGGAAGAAGAAACCCGCGAGGGCGGGATCGGTGGACGCTCCTGGTTCCTCGAGGGCCAGGTCGCATAGCCCCGATTCCCGTCCCGGGTCCTCGGAGACGGAGAGACCGTCAAAACATCCTCGACTCAAGGTGGACTTGCCCGCTCATGTAAGTACTGTTGTCCTCGTTGACTCGCCTCCGAAGGACCCGACGTCGGGGCCCGAGTCGGGGTGTGCTGGGTCTCCAGAGCTCGGACTCAGGTTGACGGCCTTGGAGAGCAGTCTGACTGCCTTCTTGGACCAGCAGCGGGTATTGATCGCTGGCCTCGCCGGTGCTTCTGCCCTGACCACCGGGACGTCGACCTCCAAATCGACCCCGGAGACCGAGCCGATCCTCGAGTCCATGAGGGCTCGAGTCGATCCTCAGTCAAGGTCTCCTTCGGCCTCCCGTTCGGGACCGAGGTCGTCAACGCAGACTCCCTCGGCGTCGGAGCGGATAGTATCGGTGCCCGCCCGACCGGAGCCGATCGACTCCTCCTCTGAGGAGTCGGCCTGGGAATCTGAGGACGAAGAGTCACCTGGTTCCTTTTGGACTCAGTGTGTCCCTTCGGACTCCCCCGAGTCCGAACCTCGGAGACGGTCCCCCCCGGAGGATACCCGGTTCTCGGACTTCGTGAGGGATATGGCCAAGGCCTTGGCCTTCCCTGCGGATCCCGAGGAGGAGCCTCGAGTCGAAGAACTCGATGCCCTCCAATATGACTCTCCCCCGAAGGAGGCCTTTATTGTACCGGTTCCTCCGATGCTGGAACGACTTCTCTTCCGCATGTGGGAGAGCCCGGCGTCGTCGCCGGTGTTAAGCAAGCGGGTCGATTCCATTTATCGAGTCCGCAAGAGCCCTGGCTTCCAAAAGGCACAACTACCGCACCATTCCATGGTGGTGGAATCGGCCATGCATAGACTAAAGAGTCAAAAAGTGCACTCCTCGGTGCCCCCTGGTAGGGAAGCCCGAAGCCTGGATGCCCTCGGTAGGAAGTGCTTCCAAAGCTCTATGCTTGCTTGTCGAGTCCAGACATACCAGCTCTACATGGGCATGTATCTCCGAGACCTGGCTAAGGAAATAGCCGGGTTCTCTGCTGGTCTCTCCGACGAACCTTTGCAGAGGTTCCAGTCCTTGTCTACTGGTATTCGAGAGTGCTCCAAGTTCATCTCTCGAGCAGCCTACGATGGTTTTGAGGTGTCGGCTCGAGTAGCTGCGGCCGGCATCAGTGGACGCCGCCAGGCTTGGCTTCAGACGTCCGACCTCGAGCCTTGGGTACAGGACAAGTTGGTCGATGTCCCCTGCCGAGGTGATAACCTCTTTGGCAAACCCATGGATGAGAAGGCTGCACAAATCGAGACGGAGACTCTCACAGGACTCGTCTCTCGAGGAAGACCTCTGCCCCTTCTCAAAAGAAGAAGGCCTTGGGGAAAAAGCCCTTTTACCCGAGGAAAGGTGCTGCCTATAAATACTACCCTCACTATCAGGCCTCAGCGGCTCCCCCACAGGGAAAGCAGGCCAAGGGACGGGGTAATGGGTCCCGTAGGCAGCAAGCCCCCAAGCCTGCGCCACCGGCCCCTGCTCAGCAGGGTTTGGGTTTTTGACTTCCTCAGCATAGCCTCTCCCCCTCAGCTGGTTTCTCTCAGCACAGGAGGCCGGTTGGTCCACTTTGCCCAAAGGTGGTCCAACATCACCACAGATACCTGGGTACTTCACATAGTTCAAAAGGATTATCTTCTTCACTTTCACCAGGTACCTCCCTCCTACTTTCCAGGGGAGCCTCCCCGACTACCTTTGCACAGGGACTTACTACTTCAGGAGTTAGCAAGTCTCCTTCAGGAACAAGCCGTGGAACTGGTGCCCCACCACCTGAAGGGCCAGGGGTTTTACTCCAGGTACTTCCTGATTCCAAAAAGAACAGGAGGCCTCAGACCCATCCTAGACTTGCGAAACCTCAACAAGTTCCTTGCGAAGGAGAAGTTCAAGATGCTTACCCTTGGAATCCTGCTGCCCTACCTCCAGCAGGGAGACTGGCTATGCTCCTTGGATCTGAAAGATGCATATACTCATATCCTCATTCATCCGGACCACAGACAATATCTCAGATTTGTTGTGGGAGGAAATCATTACCAGTACAGAGTGCTGCCCTTTGGCCTATCCTCCGCACCCAGGGTGTTCACCAAATGCCTCGCAGTGGTGGCGGCTTATCTGAGACTTCAAGGTCTGTTTGTGTTCCCTTACCTGGACGACTGGCTCATCAGAGCCCAGTCTTCACACGAAGCCACTCAGGCCACTCATCGCACGGTGGCTCTGCTCCAGCACTTGGGTTTTGTCATAAACTTCGCAAAGTCCATTTTGCTCCCCTCTCAAAATCTCGAGTTCATCGGCGCCCGGTTGGACACAATTCAGGCGCGGGCCTTCCTCCCTCTGGACAGGGCCAAGCGGCTCATGGATCTCGCCGGCCACTTTCACAGCAATGCGCTGGTCTCAGCCAGGCGCTTTCTGCGACTGCTCGGCCATATGGCTTCCACGGTCCATGTGACCCCCAATGCCCGACTGAACATACGTCCTGCTTAGTGGTGCCTTCGCAATCAATGGCATCAGGCCACGGGGAGCCTAGCGGACTCCGTACAGATCTCCGACCAGCTGGTCTCTTCTCTACAATGGTGGCTTCATCTGCCAAACCTGGTACTAGGAGTGACTTTTCAGCCCCCTACGCATTCTCAGGTCCTGACGACCGATGCTTCTCTCCTGGGTTGGGGAGCACATTGCCAAGGGACATGTACTCAAGGCCTCTGGACTCCTTGGGAGTCTGCTCAGCAGATAAACTTCCTGGAGATCAGAGCCATCCGCCTAGCGCTCAAAGCCTTCTCTCACCTGGTTTCTCACCAGTCGGTGCTGATACAGACAGACAATCAGGTTGCAATGTTCTACGTGAACAAACAAGGCGGAACAGGCTCCTTCCTTCTCTGTCAGGAGGCACAAAAACTGTGCTCTTGGGCAGTCCACCACGGCATCATCCTCAAGGCTGTCTATCTCCCAGGTCAAGAAAATTACCTGGCCGACAAGCTCAGCCGGATCCTCCAGCCACACGCATGGAGGTTGGATCCGCTGGTGGTTCAGCGGATCTTTCTCAAGTGGGGCCTCCCCACCATGGATCTGTTTGCCAGTCCTCTGAACCGACAGCTGCCCAGATTCTGCTCTCGACAGCCGCATCCTCTCCGGGTATCGGCGGATGCTTTTCTAATTCCATGGTCCTCCGGCCTCTTGTATGCCTTTCCTCCCATGCCACTGGTGTCTCGGACGCTCTTCAAGGTTCTCAGAGACAAAGCATCGATGATCCTAGTGGCTCCCCGGTGGCCGAGACAGCCTTGGTTCCCGCTTCTGATGCAGCTAGCGGTAGACACTCCTCTTCCACTGGGATTTCAGCCCGACCTCCTGTCGCAGGATCAGGGGACTCTCCTACACCCCAATCTCCGGTCCCTTCATCTGATGGCCTGGCTGCTGAAAGGGTAGTCCTTGCTCCTCTGCAGCTGCCTCCAGATGTGGAGTAGGTCGTCTTGGCCTCCAGGAGGCCCTCCACCCGAAAGGCCTACGCTCTCAAGTGGCGTCGGTTCTCCGTCTGGTGTACTCAGCAGTCTCAAGATCCTTTCTCCTGTTCAGCATCAGTGGTCTTGCAGTACTTGCTCTCTCTCTCCAACCTTGGGCTGAAGTCCAACTCGGTAAAGGTCCACCTCAGTGCTCTTTCTGCGCATCACATGCCGGTGGATGGTAGACCTCTTTCCAGCCACCCTCTGATGGCCCGGTTTCTCAGAGGCCGCCTCCTCCTTAAGCCACCTTTGCGCCCGCCAGCCCCGGACTGGGATCTTAATGTGGTTTTACAGCGGCTTACCTGTCCACCTTTTGAGCCTATGGCTACCTGTCCGCTCCGTTTTCTTTCCTGGAAAACCTTGTTCTTGGTGGCCCTCACTTCGGCTAGACGCGTTAGTGAGCTGCAGGCCCTGGTTTCTGATCCTCCTTACACTAGGTTCTACAAGAACTGGGTAGTCCTATGGACTCACCCTAAATTTCTTCCCAAAGTGGTTTCCCCTTTTCACATCAACCAGGAGGTGGTACTTCCGACCTACTTTCCCAGGCCACACTCCAGCCGAGCTGAAATGGTCCTGCATACCCTGGACTGTAGAAGGGCGTTGACCTTCTACCTTGACCGTACGCGGGAGCACCGAAAGGCTGTTCAGCTCTTCGTGTCTTATGACCCCAACAAGTTTGGGCTCCCTGTCTCCAAGCGTACTCTGTCCATCTGGATTGCGGACTGTATTGCTTGGACTTACGAGGCTGCCGGCTTCGTGCTGGAAGGTAGAGTCACCGCTCATCGTGTTCGGGCGAAGGCTACGTCGGTAGCTTACCTCCGCTTTGTTCCATTGGCAGCCATCTGCCGGGCCGCTACTTGGTCTTCAAGCCAGACTTTTGCAGCCCATTACTGCCTGGAGAGGGAGTCCCGCAGGGACAGTGCTTTCAGACAGGCAGTCCTCCGTAACCTCTTCGAGGTATAAGCAACTCCTACCCTCCGTCCCGGATGTTGGGCTACCGGTTGGAGACATATTCAGAGAAGATTCCTTCCTTCTGTGCTACTGACCTCGAGGGAGTTCATTTTTGTGCTTAGGGTCTCCGGTAGCCTTAAGCTTGGGAGTCCCATATGTGAGGACTGACTTCCTGCTTGGTCCTGGAGAAAGCATAGTTACTCACCTGTAACAGGTGTTCTCCAGGAGCAGCAGGAATCAGTCCTCACAACCCTCCCTCCTCCCCTTGGAGTTGCAGTTACATGCTTTCGTTTTGCTAATTTTTTGCTGTCTCTTAGCTATGTCATCTGACTGAGCAAGATGGCACCCTTGGGCGGGAAGAGGACCGCGCATGCGCGCTGCAATTCCCAAAGGCTTTCTTTGAAAGCTGGGGAAAATTGCTCCGCGAGGGCTCCGTCGGCGCCGACGTCACCCATATGTGAGGACTGATTCCTGCTGCTCCTGGAGAACACCTGTTACAGGTGAGTAACTACGCTTTGAGTCTGCTTTGTCACTAGGTACTGGAGATTGGAGGAGGACCCTGGTCTATTTATAGAGGAGTCACCAAAAGAGTGACGTGCTCAGTCTCCAAAAGCTGCGGGAGGAGGTGCTTAACTCCAGTGTTCAGGACTAGTCTGGAGTTCCTCCAGGAACTACAATTAGCAGGTAAGTCTAATTTCAATTTTCTTCGGTTCGACGCCGGTTTCCCTTTCCCGCCTGGGCCCGATACATCGGTATCGAGCCCAGACCTCTTTTTTCGGTTTTTGTCCTTAGTGACTAGCGTACGCGCCATTTTTTCTGTTTTCACTGGCAGCCCTGTCTTTTGACCTCGCAGGGGCCCTTTTCCCCCCGATGGCTGCCAGCAGGTTTAAAAAGTGTGATCGGTGTAAGAAACTCATGTCTCTCACCGACACACATGACTGCTGCCTCCAGTGCCTCGGACACGATCATAACCCAATCTGTGGTCCGTGTGGGAAAATGTCCTCAAAGGCGTTAAGGAGTCGGCAGCACCAAAAGGAAAGAATCTTCTCTGACTCCGTGTCCGGTCGGGCCCGGACCTCGTCAGAGGCCTCGACATCTCGGGACTCTGGCCCCGAGCAGCATTGAGGCTCCTCTGAAAGGGGGTCTCCCTCGCGGGAGCATCGCAAGAAGAAAAAACCCGCGAGGGCGGCGTCGGTGGACGCACTTGGCTCCTCGAGGGCCAAGTCGCATAGCCCCGAGCGCCGTCCCGGGTCTTCAGAGTCGGAGAGGCCTGCAAAACAACCTCGTGTGGAGATGGAGTTCCCTGGGTCACGTGAGTACTGTAGTCCTCATGGACTTTCCTCCAGGGGAGCCGACGTCGGGCCCGGCGCTGCCGGGGCCCGAGTTGGGGGCTGCTGAGTCTCCTGAGCTCAGACTCAGTTTGATGGCCTTGGAGAGCAGCTTGGCTGCCTTCATGGAACAGCAGCGGGCACTGATCGCCGGTCTCACCGATGCATCTGCCCCAACCACCGGGTCATCGACATTCAAGTCGACCCCGGAGGCCGAGCCGATCCTCGAGTCCGTGCGCGCTCGAGTCGATCCTCGGCCAAGGTCTCCCTCGGCCTCCCGTTCGGGACCGAGGTCGTTGACGCTGGTACCCTCGGCATCGGGGTGGATGGCATCGATGCCTGCCCGACCGGAGCTGCTTGATTCCTCCTCCGAGGAGTCCGGCTGGGAGACGGAGGATGAGGAGTCACCCAACACCTTTCGGACTCGGTGCGTCCCATCGGGCGCACCCGAGTCCAAACCTCGGAGAAGGTCCTCACCGGAGGATACCCGGTTCTCGGACTTCGTGCGGGATATGGCCAGGGTTTTGGCATTCCCCGCGGATCCAGAGGAGGAGCCTCGAGCCGAGGAGCTCGAGACCCTACAGTATGACTCTCCTCCGAAGGAGGCCTTTACTGTTCCCGTTCCTCCGATGCTGGGTTGCTGTTCCGCATGTGGGAGGCGCCGGCGTCGACGCCAGTTTTAAGCAAGCGGGTCGATTCCATCTATCGAGTCCGCAAGAGCCCCGGGTTCCAAAAGGCTCAATTACCGCACCACTCCATGGTTGTGGAATCGGCCACGCATTGTCTGAAAAGTCAGAAGATGCACTCCTCGGTGCTTCCTGGCCGGGAGGCCCGGAACCTGGATGCCCTTGGTAAGAAGTGCTTCCAGAGCTCTATGCTTGCTTGCTGTGTCCAGACCTACCCAGCTATACATGGGCATGTACCTTCGAGACCTGGCAAAGGAGATTGCCGGGTTCTCTGCTGGTCTCTCCGAGGAACCTTTGCAGAGGTTCAATGGTCTGTCCTTGGGTATTCGTGAGTGCTCAAAGTTTATCTCTCGAGCAGCCTACGATGGCTTCGAGGCTTCGGCCCGGGTAGCCGCGACCGGCATCGGTGCACGCCGTCAGGCCTGGCTACAGTCATCGGACCTCGAGCCATGGGTGCCGGACAAATTGGTCGATGTCCCCTGCTGAGGTGAAAACCTCTTTGGCAAGCCCATGGCTGACAAGGCTGCAGAACTCGAGACCGAGACTCTTACCCGGACAAGGCTGTCCAGGAAAACCTCTGCCCCTTCTCAGAGGAAGAAGGGCTCGGGGGGGGAAAAAAAACCTTTTACCCGAGGAAGTCATCTGCCTATAAACAGTACCCTCATTTTCAGGCCTCTGTAGCTCCCCAACAGGGTCAGCAGGCCAAGGGGCAGGGACATGGGCCCCGTAGGCAGAAAACCCCCAAGCCGCCAGCTCCGGCTCCTGCACAGCAGGGAGCGGGGTTTTGACTCCAGTGGCATAGCCTCCCCTCCTCAGCTGGCCCCTATCAGCACTAGAGGCCGGCTGGCCCTGTACGCCCACAGGTGGTCAGCCGTCACAAGTGATGCCTGGGTACTAAGTATAGTCCAGAAGGACTATCTCCTCCACTTCCACCAGGTACCCCCCCCCCCCTCCTATTTTCCAGGGGAGCCTCCCAGACTTCCTCTGCACAGGGACTTACTCCTGGAGGAGTTGACAAGTCTTCTCAAGGAACAGGCAGTGGAACCAGTGCCCCACCACCTGAGAGGTCAAGGCTTCTATTCCAGGTACTTCCTGGTACCAAAAAGAACAGGTGGCCTCAGGCCCATCCTAGACTTGCGAAATCTGAACACGTTTCTGGAGAGGGAAAAGTTCAAGATGCTTACCCTTGGAATTCTGCTGCCCTACCTCCAGCAGGGAGATTGTCTATGCTCCTTAGACCTAAAGGATGCTTATACCCACATCCTCATTTATCCAGACCACAGACAATATCTCAGATTTGTAGTGGGAGGAAACCACTATCAGTACAGAGTACTGCCTTTTGGCCTTACATCCGCCCCCAGGGTAATTACCAAATGCCTGGTGGTGGTAGCAGCCTACCTCAGGGTTCAAGGCCTCTGTCTTTCCATACCTGGACGATTGTCTCATCAGGGGTCAATCCCCTCAAGAGGCCAATCAAGCCACCCTTCGCACTGTCGCTCTGCTTCAGCACCTGGGGTTTGTTATAAACTTCGCAAAGTCCAGTTTGCACCCCTCCCAGAACATAGAGTTCATAGGAGCTCAACTAAACACCTTTCAGGCAAAGGCCTTTCTACCAGTGGACAGGGCCCACAGATTGATGGATCTAGCCAGGCTATTCCACAGCAATTCTCTGGTCTCCGCCAGACAATTCCTGAGGCTCTTAGGCCACATGGCATCCACGGTCCATATAACTCCAAATGCCCGTCTACACATGAGGCCAGCTCAATGGGGACTCAGGACTCAGTGGCACCAAGCCACAGGATGCCTCACGGACAAGGTGAGGGTGTCCAGCCTACTACAGTCTTCTCTGCGGTGGTGGATTATCTTCCGAATCTGGTGCAAGGGGTGCCTTTTCAAGCACCTCCACACTCTCAGGTGCTGACAACCGATGTGTCTCTTCAATGTTGGGGTGCACATTGCCAAGGGGCATGTACTCAAAGCCTGTGGTCTCCTTGGGAGGCCTCTTAGAACTGAGAGCTGTCTGCTTAGCCCTGAGAACTTTCTCCCATCTCATCTCTCGCCAGTCAGTCTTGGTTCAGACAGACAATCAAGTTGCTATGTTCTCTGTGAACAAACAAGGGGGCACAGGGTCCCAACTTCTATGTCGGGAAGCGCAGAAACTGTGCTCCTGGGCAGTCAGTCACGGCATTCTTCTCAAAGCGGTCTATCTCCCAGGTCAGGAAAATTACCTGGCGGACAGATTGAGCAGAATCCTGCAGCCGCACGAATGCCAGTTGAATCCTCTAGTGGTTCAACAGATCTTCCTGAGATGGGGTCTTCCAACCATGGATCTCTTTGCCAGTCCTCTGAACTGTCAACTTCCCAGGTTCTGTTCCAGGCAACCGCATCCTCTCAGAGTTGCAGTGGATGCGTTTCTTATTCCATGGTCTACAGGCCTTCTATATGCGTTTCCTCCCACGCCTCTGGTGTCCCAGACGCTATTCAAGGTGCTTAAGGACAAAGCCTCGTTGATCCTGGTGGCCCCCAGGTGGCTCAGGCAACCCTGGTTCCCGCTGCTTTTGCAACTAGCGGTGGACTCTTCCTCTGGGGACGCAACCCGATCTCCTGTCTCAGGAGCAGGGATCTCTCTTACACCCCAATCTCCAGTCCCTCCATTTGATGGCCTGGCTGCTGAAAGGGTAGTTCTAGCACCCTTACTACTGCCTAGGGAGGTGGAGGACGTGGTCTTGGCCTCTAGGAGGCAGTCCACCAGAAAGTCTTATGCCCTTAAATGGCGTAGATTCTCTACCTGGTGTACTCAACTCAACGAGAATCCTTTTTCATGCCTGGTGCCAGTGGTGCTGCAATATTTGCTTTACCTGTCCAACCTAGGCCTTAAGTCCAATTCTGTTAGAGTTCATCTTAGTGCCCTTTCAGCACACCACTCACAGGTGGAGGGTCAGTCTCTATCCGGCCATCCTTCGGTGGCTCGCTTCCTCAGAGGCCTGCTTTTGCTTAAGCCTCCAGTGCATCCATCTGCCCCTGAATGCACTGTTCCCTCTAAGCTGTGTGCATGTGCGTGCGCACACACCTCGCCGAGCAAGCGCACATACTTTACAACAGAGCGCACAAAAATTACGGTTCTGATTCTGATAGAAAACAACACAGATGTCTTAAAATTTAAAAGTTGTGATTGTAATTACTAGAAATTTTCCAGTTCATTTAGTAATTGTCAATTTTCATTTAATTTGATTAAAATCAATGTGGTGTACATACTGTATTCTGACGTGTAGTCAAATTTTAAAGTATACAACTCCGAGTGTCGTTATGTGGCGCACAAAAATGTAATTTTCCTTCAAAAGCTGCACAGCTGATATTTTATGCGCACACAGCCTACAGAAATTTAGAGGGAATATTGCCTGAATGGGATTTAAATGTGGTCTTGCAATGGTTTACTTGCCCACCATTTGAACCTATGGCTATTTGCCCTCTACGTTTTCTATTCTGGAAAGCACTATTTCTGGTAGCCCTTACCTCAGCAAGGCGAGTGATTGAGCTGCAGGCCCTAGTATCAGAAGCACCATATACTAGGTTCTATAGGAACAGAGTAGTCTTACGGGCTCACCCTAAGTTCCTTCCAAAGCTTGTCTCCTCCTTCCACCCTCAATCAGGAGGTGGTTCTTCTGACTTTCTTTCCCAGGCCTCATGCCAGCTGGGCTGAGATGGTCTTGCATACCCTGGACTGTAAAAGGGTGTTGTCCTTCTACCTTGACCGTACGCGGGAGCACCGAAGGACGGTTCAGCTCTGAGTCTCATTTGACCCCAATAAGTTGGGTTGGCTGTCTCCAAGCGTACTTTGTCCATTTGGGTAGCTGACTGCATCGCCTGGGCTTACAGGGCAGCCGGCCTCTCGTTGCAGGGTCGAGTTACGGCTCATCATGTCAGGGCGAAGGCTGCGTCAGTGGCTCATCTCTGCTCTGTTCCGTTGGCAGACATCTGCCGGGCCGCTACTTGGTCTTCAAGCCAGACTTTTGTGGCCCACTACTGCCTTGAGCGGGAGTCCCGCAGGGACAGTGCTTTCGGGCAAGCGGTACTCCATAATCTCTTTGGGGTTTAGGCAACTCCTACTCTCTGGCCCTGGTGTTGGGCTACCGTTCGGGGGCGTTATCAGAGAAGATTCTGTTCTTGCATGCTGAGGCTCTAGATGGGGCTCATTGTTTCGGTTTGGGGCCTCTGGTAGCCCTGAGCTGGGGAGTCCCATATGTGAGGACTGACTTTCTGCTTGGTCCTGGAGAAAGCGTAGTTACTCACCTGTAACAGGTGTTCTCCAGGAGCAGCAGGAATCAGTCCTCACAACCCTCCCTCCTCCCCTTGGAGTTGCATTCATATGCTTTATTTTTGCTATTTTTGCTGTCTTTTAGCTATGTCATCAGACTGAGCAAGATGGCACCCTTGGACGGGAAGGGGACCGCGCATGCTTGCTGCATTTCCAAAGGCTTTCTTTGAAAGCTGGGGAAATGTTCCGCACGGGGGCTCCGTCGGCGCCGACGTCACCCATATGTGAGGACTGATTCCTGCTGCTCCTGGAGAACACCTGTTATACAGGTGAGTAACCACGCTGACTTGGAAATAGAGGAATGCGGAAAAATCTAAGGTTTGTGGGCATTGAAGAGACAGTGACGGATAAGGAGCTGAGAGGATTTTTGGAGGCCTGAATAGCAACGAGATTGCCCCCCGGATAACCAATTAGGCCCCATCAAAATAGAGCGGGTGCATCAACTTGGGGCGCACCGCAGACCTAACCAGCCACCCAGAGTGGTGATCACCTCTTTTGGGACCTGCAGTGGCAGTAATGGTAGCAAACAGTCCCATTTCGCTTACAACTTCGGCACCATGGGGCTATTTGCTTCCACCCCCTCGGACCGCCTGATGCCAACATCCTGCTGGTAGACAGAAGTTGGCATTGGAGGGGATGTATCATGCTCCAGTGAGAAATCCACTAACAAGAATGGATACTCACTAACGAAATAAATCTTTCCTCCCAAATCTTCCTTGTAGTCTCGCAGATTTTCAGAGTGTTGAAAAACCTTCATCTACCAACTGCTGAAGACAGAGAATTACTGGAATACTGAAGGCTTTCTCTAGAAGTTCTGACCGATATGGCATGATGTTACCATGAAAAGCCTTTGGAAGCTTCCTCTGTCTCCACATCTGCAGGTAGACGGAACACAACCCACTTTTCTGGACTGGTCTAACAAGACTATATGGAAATGCAGGTTCTTGATGGCATTCTCTTCCAGTACCATCCTGTTTCATCAAAAATGAAAATTTGATCTAAGGCATAGCCTTCTTTCTCAATCATTTTTTCACTATGGGGTGAAATGACTTTGCAGCTTTAACACAACTTCACTTAATGAAATGCATAGCATTGCTTAAAACTAGTAAACTAGCCACTGCTGGCACTAAATCAAAATGGCATGGGACAGACACAGTGGGGGCCTTTATAGCAAGGGTATGAAATCAAAGCAAAATGAAATATTTTTTATACTTCAATAAATAGAGGGGGGCTGACCTGCATGGAATGGCAGGTACAACCCTATACACAGGCAAAGTGTGTGTGGGGGGGTGGTGACCTGCACAGAGCGGCAGTTACCACCATTCTAGCCACCTTATTGGGCAGACTAGATAGACCATACGGGTATTTATCTGTTGTCATATACTATGTTACATTTGCAAGATTTTCAGCTTTTCTTAGTCTTTTTAGATTGATAATGCTCTTTTATGGTGAGAAAGCGTGTCCCAAATCACTTTATTTTCAATCCACACACTTGTTGTTCTATCTCCTGAACTTCCTGATCTCACAGATTTGCTAGCACTTAGGCTTAACCCAGCAACTTGCTTTAATTTTTTTCGGTATTGTCTCTAATGATATTTAACAGACTCCTTTGTTCCTGTTGAACAATGTGACATATTCTCTCATATTCAAAACGCTTTATAACATCTTGTTTCTTTTCAAGTGTTATTGCCTCTCTTTTAAATTCACAACCAGAAATTTGATCACCAGAATGTTTCCTGTAAACTAATATGGATGGACAAAGTGATAATGTTCAACAGAACAAAACAAAGAACAATTGCGGAAACACTTTAAAATGAAGTGGGCCATTCCGCTTGCCCGCAGTACCTTCTGGTGGCGTACCATTGTATTTCTCTGTGCACTGTATACTGGGGTTAATATCATGTATTAGCCAACATATGTATGTGAAAGTTTGTGTGTTACTTATTCATCAATTACATTACAGCCAATTTGCATTTATGACACATAAGCGATAGCAGAAAATACTGCACATCCTTGGCCTATGAGGATGACGACTTGCAGAAATAAAAAAAAAATGCTCCAAGAGGGCGATGTGAGCTGAAAGCTCAGAGATGGTGTGGCAAATTATCTCTGCTATTTTGCTTCTGCAGAGTGAGAGTTTGAAAGAAAGCAGTAAACAGTCCATACAGGTTAAGATGGCAAATACAAGGAAAACTGCAGTCCTTAAGGCATTCTTTGACTGCAGTGGTGCACAGAGAGGGACATGCCACAACGAAGGAGAGCGTACAATGGTTGGTGTCACGGGTGATGATGGAGCCATCCTGACTCATAACCTGGATGTTAAGGGCATGAAGGTGGAGCTCAAAGAATGTAAATCAGCAATGTCTCATTGCATCAGGGGAGGAAGCGGGAGCTACAGGCCCCTCCTGCTGACCCCTCCTGCTGCCCCCACCAGCCTCCAATCGCTGCCCCAGCTGTCCGTTTTAAAAAGTAGCGTGCTTCTGGTGTGTCCGCGCCTGGCGGGCCCTTAGGCGAGGAACACAGGGCGAGAACAGGACAGCAGCACCAACTCAGAAGTCCCCGAAACAATGTAATTTCTAGTCTCACATCGAGATCCCATCGATGACCAAGGAGACCAGCCATTTCTGCACCTACTGATCCTCAAGACCAGGTACCTTAACACTCCAGCTTCCACCAATCTATTCAGGTGAGTACGGTATACCCCGTATTCTGGGGCTGTTAAGCTCTTGTCTTAAACTACTTAAGTCTTTCCCCGGTTACCCCGTAAGAGAGGTCTCCCTTAGGCTATTACCTGCCTCATGTTTACAGTTGATCTGCTTCTTATTATACTGCCATCTCTGTTAAAAAGAATATGCTATTTTCTCATGCTAGTACTGCTCCTGGCTGGTCTACTATCGCAACTACATAGACCTAGCATTTTTTTTCACACAGGTATAGTTACCTATGCTAGCATTATTACTTTGTATTCAAACGCCCTGTTCTTGACTGGTCACCACTATTGTCATGCAAAATGCAATGTGTGCCTTCGAGTCATTGCTGACTCCTGGTGACCCAAAAGCTCCTGGGTTTTCTTGGCAGTGTGACCGGAAGTAGATTGCCAGGCCTTTCTTCCGAGGCAATGGAGGGTTAAGTGACTTGCCCAAGGCCACAAGGAGTACTAGTGGGAATTGAACCCTGGTTGCTTGGTTACCAAGCCATTGTTCTAACCACTAGGCGGCTACTCCACTCCAACTATTGTCATATAGTGTTATATATAATTCTGATATTGCTACATTATAACTACCAACTCCTGGTCTCTCTAATGATACGATTACTGCCATTTACCTATGCTAGTATCATTGTCTTTTTTTAAACGCCCTGTTTTCGACTGACCACCATCACTGTTAAACAGTATTAACTTATTTCTCCTATACTTTTACTGCTATTTCGCCCTCAACTGCTCGGCTTACACAGTTATGCAATAATTTGCAATTGTTACTTAAATTAGCTTGCTATCTTATGTTTACAACTATTCTGCCCTCTACCGGACTGCCACATCCACTATATTCTATTCTGCCTCCCCTTCTCATGATAGTACTGCCATTCTTACTCCTTTCCAATTCTTCCATACTGACCTGACTCCATCTACATATTGCTTATTTACCTTTGCACAGCCCAACCACAGCCCAGCTATCACATAACAGACATTACCCCTACTTCTCTCCCAGAAATATATACTTTCAACCAAGATCAGATTGTAAACTTTTCCTGTGCTACTCGCACAATATTTACTATGAATAAGAAAGCAACTTCCTGTATAAACACCATCATTTACATACTAATCTGCTCCATAATATTCAACTATGCCCCCAATTCCACACATAACCACTTCATTCCCAGCATCTATACCCCTAACAGGCACACTCCCACACACTTATCTCAAACAGATCTATACTACTGGACCAAGTTACAATAGATTTATCAATATACAACTAGAAACAATCCCTCCTCCATTACCAAACATAATTTTACCACATCTTAAAAACCTAAAATACTATCTCATTAATGCAAGGTCTAAAAGAAATAAATTACCGCTCTTCCAAGACATGCTAACCGACAACACCCCCGACCTTGTCTGCATAACTGAGACTTGGCTCTCAGATTCAGACCCTGTAGTAATTAATCAACTGAAGGCCCAAGGCTATGACATATTCCACTCTCACAGAACCACAAGAAGAGGAGGGGGCGTACTCAATCATAAAAGAAGAATTGAAAGCATCATTAATATGCTCAAACAACATAGAGAATATAGACATGTTCACAATAAAAACCAAAGGTCTCTTCTTTTGCCTAGAATACAGACCCCCAGACGCCAAACCTGATAATCTGGACATATTGACAGAGATACTTTGCTCTTCCACTGACAAACACCCACTGATAGTCTTGGGTGATTTCAACCTAGCATTATTACCTCATAACCATATGTCATCCTTTCTAACCACCGTAAACGACAAGGACTTCCATCAAATAATCAACACCAAAACACATACCAAACGGAACACACTTGACCTAGTGTTCCTACCTAATGCAATCTATAAGAGCTACGATTCAACAACACTAGAAGTACAACCTGTCCCCTGGTCTGACCATTATCTCATAAAACTCAGTGATTAGCGGTGTGCCCCAGGGTTCATTCTTGGGACCAGTACTGTTCAATATATTCGTAAGTGATATTGCCGAAGGGCTGAATAGAAGAGTCTGTCTTTTTGCAGATGACACCAAAATTTGCAACATAGTGGACTCCCCCTCAGGGAGGGGAGAACATGAGGAAAGATCTACAAAAGCTGGAAGAATGGTCTAATGCTTGGCAGTTAAGTTTTAATGTGAAGAAGTGCAGTGTCATGCACTTGGGAAGCAGAAATCCAAGGGAATTGTATGCAGTAGGGGGCGACAGATTGATGTGCATGGACCAGGAGAAAGACCTTGGTGTGATTGTTTCTGAGGATCTCAAGGTGGTGAAACAGTGTGACAAGGTGGTTGCAAAAGCCAGAAGGATGCTGGATTGCATACAGAGAGGAATTACCAGCAGAAAGGAAGAGGTACTAATGCCACTGTACAAGTTGCTGGTGAGGCCTCACTTGGAATAGTGTGTTCAGTTTTGGAGACTGTATCTCGCAAAGGATATAAAAAGGCTGGAAGTGGTTCCGAGGAAGGCGACCAAAATGATTTGGAGCCTGCGTCATAAGACTTATGAGAAGAAAAGACTGAAATATATACACTCTGGAGGAGAGGCGGGATAGGGGAGGCATGATTCAGACCTTTAAATACTTAGAGTATTAATGGACAAACAAACCTCTTCCAAAGACAGGGAAGCTGTAAAACTAGAGGGCATAACATGAAGCTGCAAGGGGGTAAACTGAAAGGCAATGTCAGGAAATATTTTCACTGAAAGGGTGGTGGATGCTTGGAAAGCCCTCCCAACGGAAGTGGTGGGGACAAACAGTGACAGAATTCAAAATGGCATGGGACAGACAGTGGATCCCTTTATAGCAATAGGATAAAATCAAAATAAGCATAACTATCTCTTATATCTGAACAAATAAGGGTGATCTACACGGAGCAGTGGGTACACCCCTAAACACGGAACGGCAAGTGCACCTATTGCTGCCTTGCTGGACAGACGAGATGGACCATGCTGGTCTTTATCTGCCGTTATATACTATGTTACTATGACCACATGCACCCTAAGCCCTCATATACACTACAGCCCAATAAGTTCAAGAAATTTGACAAAGATGACTTTCTGAATCACACAATTCAACATTTATCCCCAAACCCAACTAACCTAGATGAAGCAACAATAACCTGGAACGATCCTTTATCTAATGCAGCAGTCATACACACTCATAAACCACCCATTACAAAAAAACAAAGTCCTGCATGGTTCAGACCTGAACTTAAACAGCTTAAAACTGACCTGTGCAGATGTGAGCGCAAATGGCGACTTACTTCAGTTTGTCAATCTCAATGTATGTCTAAACTAACACTATAGAGAAATCATAAATACCACAAAGAAAGAACATTACTCCACCATCCTATCAAAGTCTCTCAACCGTCCAAGAGAGCTATTTGAAATCATAAAATCCCTAACCAATAACACCGCAAACAAAGACAAAAATGAGCTTGTCATAGATCCTCATTTAATCCTCATTTAATCAAAATATCCAATAAATGCACAAGCACTCGCAGATCACTACTCTAAAAAATTAAACCCTAATGAAGAGATAATCTCCCACAAAATTGAAAATAACACATCTCAAAAGATAATACAAAATACTAACCCCACAGTAGTGTGGGAGAACTTTTTACCCAGATAGTAGACAATTACTAAGCACAATCTCAAACATAAACACCACCACATCCCCCCTCGATCCTTGCTCTGTAGACTGGATCAAGGCTACAAAAGCAGAAATTGCACCCATAATACTAAACATAGTAAACCAATCCCTACTACAAGGAAACATGCCAACAGAACTAAAAAGATCCCTTATACGACCTATACTAAAAAACAAATCACTAAACAAAGCAGACCCATCTGCTTACAGACCATATCAAGTATACCTTTCATAGCCAAAATCATTGAAAAAACTGTACAATACCAATTACAAGATCATATGGATAGCACAAATGCACTTGATGCTCAACAATATGGTTTTCGACAATCACAAGGAGTAGAAACAATCCTACTCGTACTATTTGATAAACTTTATAGAGGCATTGAAAACTGCAAGAAAATGTTTGTCTTAATCTTCATTGACATAACAGCAGCCTTTGATTCAGTGAACCATAAGACCCTCATAGAGAGATTGGAATCAATAGGAATAAATGGAACTCCCTTAAAATGGTTCACTTCTTATATATCTAATAGGATACAACAAGTATACTTTGATAAAAATCTATCTAATACCTTCCCACAGACACAAGGTATTCCACAGGGCTCAGCATTATCTGCCATACTATTTAACCTATACCTAAGACCCATCTGCACAATATTCCAAAAACACAAAATTGACTATAATCTATATGCGGATGACATAATGTTTTATACACAACTGGATATATGTAACCCAGATTACAGGCACATAGAAACTTGCCTTAAAGAAGCACAATTATGGCTCCAGCAAAACAATATGTTCATCAATCATAAAAAAACAGAAGTAATGTTTATCTCTAAAAACCCGGAATTTAAACAACCCCCCACAATCACACTAAATAATACAACCTACAACACTAAACAAGAACTAAAATACCTAGGTGTCACCCTAGATATGACACTTAACATGGAAACCCATCTAAGACTATTAAACAGAACTATCTTCTACAAAATAAGAACCCTACAGCCCTACAAACAATCATAACTCCACATCTGGACTATTGTAATGGCATATTACAAGGACTTCCCAAAAAAACAATAAACATATTACAGATGGCACAGAATGTCACAGCCCGAATCCTGATGAACGTACCTTTCTCAGATCACATCACACCCATTCTAAGAGAACTTCACTGGCTACCTATTCATGCACGCATAAGATACAAAATAATTACAACATTCAAGTTAATACACAATATTGCCCCATCTTACTTCGCCTCACTCATTAAAGCACAACCCCCTAATCGGAAAAGGCATGCACACAACCTAAATACACTACAAACCCCCCTCTCCATTTGCAAGGTAAAAGTAAACACTAGTAACAGAGCATTCACATACATAGCTCCCACACAATGGAACAAACTCCCTGACACCTTAAGAGCTAACATAGATCTCACCATCATTCCGTAAAAGCCTTAAAACACATTTATTTCAAGAATACTACAACCAGACAGAAATAACATAGAGCAAATTTGTACATGAAACAATCTGATGGAGCTTAACCCTCTGTTATCATAAGAAACTCCAAATCCACACAGAATTAATTAAATTGTAAACCTACTTGCATATACTTTATCACAAATACTGTATATAGTTAAATTATAACATGTATTTTAACATGTTCTCTTCTATTATGTAAATAGTTTGAATTATCTGAGTTATTTGAAATTAGTGTTACCCTTCAATGTTATCTTCTTACTGTTCTATGTAACTGCTAATTGCGCAGAGTTTAATTGTTAAATGTAAACCGCTGCTGATCACTGGAAGGAGCGGTATAAAAATGTGTTCAAATAAATAAATAAATTTACTAGCTAACTTTTACAAAGGCAAATTAAAACATCAAGTCCTACCTATAGATAATCAAATCACACAATACCCAACAAACTCCTCCTGGTCAACATTCTCCCCCACCTCAAAGGACACACTTGCGAACATCATTACCAAAATAAACACAACCACTTCCTACCTCAACCCTTGTCCAGTTAGCTGGTCAAAAATAGAATTCTCCCCACTCATTCTACCTATAGTTAACCTCTCCCTGAAACGGGGCTATTTACCTCCCCCTCTAAAACATGCATTAATTCGCCCAATTCTAAAAAAATACCACCATGGATAAAAACACCCCAACTTCATATAGACCCATTTCTAGCCTCCCATTTATGGCTAAATTAGTAGAGAAAATAGTACAAGTCCAGCTCCAGGATCATGTTGATACATTCTCCCCCCTAGACGAGCACCAGTATGGCTTTTTCCCATATCACGGAGTTGAGACCCTTCTCGCTGTCTTGATTGACCGTCTCATTCGTGGAATGGACAACTCCAAAAGGCTGTTCCTTCAGCCCAATTGTTCAATTTTCAAAAAATTCCAAGTATGCTTTCATATATATGCAGATGATATTATGATATGATATATATCTCCCTTTTGACATATCTAACCCCTCATTTCAGTAAATCACAGATTGCTTTGCAGAGGCGACAGAATGGCTATTCTCACAATCTCATGATCAATTTCAACAAAACTGAAGCTCTCTTTATAACAAGGAATCAAAGCTTCTACCCTCCCCCAACCTCCATCAGAGTTCAAGATGCAAATAAATAAATAAATAAAATATCACTGTCAAAAATGAAGTAAAATACCTAGGAGTCATTCTTGACTGCACACTTAACATGTGCTCTCATAAAAAAACAAACACAACAAGATAGATTTACTATCAACTCAGATTGCTAAAACAACTCCGCCCCTTCCTTCATCCCCATGACTTCAAATCAGTCATCAATGCTATTATTAAACCTCACTTCCACTTCTCCAATACCATCCTTCAGGGACTACCTAAACAAATCTTAAGACTGCTCCAAACACCACACAATATTGCAGCCAAGATAATATCTAATGCCAACCCAATAGAACACATCACCCCAATATTATATAATCTGCACTGGCTCCCAATTCAGACACATACATTACAAAATACTGATAACCACATTTAAACTAATCAATGAACGTTGCCCCGTCACACCTCTCCACCCTCATTGCCAAGGAAATTAACACCTGTTCTCAACGTGCTTGTAACAAAAATAAACTAGAATTTAGGAAAACTACAAAAATGACAAACAGAGCTTTCTCCCACTTTTCCCCCCATCCTCTGGAATAATCTCCCTAACAACCTAAGAGAGAGAAATGACTTTACCATATTCCGCAAAAAATCAAAACCTTCCTATTCATCCAATACATTGGAAACCAAAACGAACCCAAAAGAACTGACTCCACCGATCCCACCAAATAAGTGGCTCATCCATGCCTGCCCACGAACGTACCCTACCAAGAGCAACTTTGCGGCATCAAGACTAAACATGTATATAGTTATCTCCAGGAACAAGCAGGAATAAGTCCTCACATATGGGTACGTCGGTACCGACGGAGCCTGCGCGGGAAAGCTCCCCAGCTTCCTAGAATGGAAGCTTTTGGGACCTCCCACTGCACATGCGCACTGCCTTCCCGCCTTCCTGAACAGCTCTCCTCAGTTTCTCTTTTTCCGCGGAGCCAGCAGGTCGTGTATCCTGTCACCGCTGAAGACAATGTATTTTTTTTCTTTTTTTCTTTAGACCGCGTACCTGCCTTCCCATACCGATACCGGTATCGCCGGTCTTCCTTTTTCTTTCTTAAAAAAATTATTTTCTTTTATTATTTTTTCAGCACTTGGTCACTTCAGTTAGGCCTTCAGGCCTACTTTAATTCTCCACATGGAGAAGCCAGCCCCTGGATTTAAGAAGTGTACCAAGTGTACTGCTGTAATATCAGTCACAGACACCCATGAATGGTGTCTTAAATGTTTGGGGCCTGACCACTCCATTCCGGACTGCCCTTCCTGCTCCCAAATGTCTAAGCGTGGGCTGCAGAACCGGGCCAACAAATTCCATGTGCTGTTTGCTTCAGAGAATCCAACATCACAGTCATCCAGGTCATCATCCCCGGATGGATCTCAGGTAACCAAACCTTCTGTGGGCAAGTCCTCAAAGAGCAAATCTCCTTCAAAGCATCGAGAGGCTCTTAGTTTTGAGGACCCTGCCCCAGCCAAACAGCCCCGGCGGGAAGCCCTACCTTCCAAAACGCCAATACAGGGGCTACAGGTTGACATCGATGGCACGGCCTCGACAGATCACCTGTTGGACTGCTCTGGGGTACCGGCCCATACTGGTACCGACATCCAGGCAGCCGTGGCGTCTATGGGCAATACTGTCCAATCCATGCAGCAGGCCGTCATGGCTTTCATTAAAGCTGCAACGCCATCGGTACCGCTTCCAGCGGTTCCGGGCCCGGTTCCGGTATCGTCCGCCATGCCGGAACCCAGGCCTTCCTCTTCTAAACGCAAATCGGTACCGTATGGGCTTTCGCTCCATACCGCTTCCATACCCGGTACGCCCGATGTCGATACCGATCGGTATGCGTATCGTGCGTTGGAGGAAACTAGAGAATACACCGATTCCTCTGAGGATTTTGTCTCCTCTGATGAGTCTGCAGAGCTCTCCCTTGACCTTCCTGAGGAACCTTCTTCTCCAAAAAGGAGAATGTCTCCTCCAGAGGATTTGTCCTTTCAGGACTTTATTTTAGAAATGGCTAAAGGCCTTTCTATCACTACCTCCTCTGAAAGGGAACCAAGGTCAAAAAGATTGGATATTTTAGGATACTCTAAGTCTCCTAAAGAAGCAGTTACTCTGCCTATCCATGAAATCCTTCAGGAACAATTGATGGATTTCTGGGAGAACCCTTTAACTCTGTCTCCTTATTCCCGTAGGTTGGACACCATGTATCGGGTCCCTCCTTCTCCTGGTTTTCAGAAAACTCAATTGCCTCACCACTCCATTGTGGTAAAGTCTGCAATGAAAAAGATCAAGAGTACTAAAAGGCACTCTTCTACACCTCCAGGAAGGGAATGTAAGACACTAGACTCTTTTGGTAGGAAAATCTTCCAGGCTAGTATGCTTATAGCCAGGATTAATTCCTACAGCCTCTATATGGGCATGTTCCTAGGGGAACTTGCCAAGAAAGTACGGCATTTTGCCTCCCTTATCCCTGAGGATAAACAGGAGGACTTCCTTTCTGTTGTGAAACAACTTTTAGATGTTTCTAAGTTCTCCAACAGAGCTGCCTTTGATTCCTTCGAAGGAGCCAGCAGAGCTTCTGGCATTGCTATCGCAGCCAGACGTCTGGCCTGGCTCCAGGCTTCTGATCTGGAACCCTGGGTTCTAGATGGCTTACGGAATCTGCCCTGTACAGGTGAGAAACTTATTCGGTGCAGAGTGGCAGGTTAAGGCCACTCAAATGGACGCTGAAAATGCCACCTTAGAGAGACTTTCTAAGTCCACTTCTACTCCCACTAAGAAGAAGTCTTTCAAGAGGCCTTATTATAAGAAGGCCAGATATGCTTCCAATACTGGCCAGCAATCTTCTCAACCTCGTTTTGCGGCTAAACGTCAGCAAACGAAACAAGCAAGAGCAAAGCCTGCAGCAGCTACTGCAGCTCAACAGGCTCCACCCCCTCAGGGGTTTTGACTTGCCCCTAGAGAACTTGCCATTCCTGGTTCTGGACCAACCAGAACCTCTCACCATACCTGGAAGGTTAGCTCACTTTGCTCCCAGATGGGAACAGATCACAACAGAGCAATGGACCCTCTCTATCATCCGAGAGGGTTACAAACTTCATTTCTCCAGCCTTCCTCCTCATCACATGGTGAGACCCTTCAATTCTCCATCTCCTCTCCTAGCCCTGTTGGATCAGGAGATCTCTTCTCTGCTTGCCCAAGGGGCCATAGAAGAGGTTCCTCTTCATCAACAGGGGTCAGGTTTCTACTCCCCCTATTTTCTCATTCCAAAGAAGACAGGGGGATTCAGACCAATCCTAGATCTGAGAGAATTGAACAAATTTCTGTACAAGGAGAAATTCAAAATGCTCTCTTTGGGCATTCTCCTTCCATACCTTCAGAGTCAGGACTGGCTTTGTTCTCTAGACCTGCAGGATGCGTATACACATCTACTCATCCATCCCTCCCACAGAAAATATCTTCGCTTTCTGTTCAGGGGAAGTCATTACCAATACAGAGTACTTCCCTTCGGTCTCGCCTCTGCCCCAAGAATCTTTACCAAATGCATGGCAGTCGTAGCCGCATTTCTCAGAAGCATGGGGATTTTCGTATTCCCATATCTGGACGACTGGCTCATTCGAGCTCCAACTCAGTCGCAGGCCCAGATTTCCCTAGACCGCACAAGGAACCTTCTGCAGTATCTGGGACTGGTGGTAAACCTTCCCAAGTCTCAACTCAGCCCTACTCAGTCTCTAGAATTCATAGGGGCCCGGTTGGACACCACCACTGCAAGAGCCTACCTTCCACTGGTTCGGGGTCAGCGTCTGCTGAGCTTGGCCTCCCAAGCCCAGTCCAGTACTCACTTGACAGCCAGGGAAATGCTACGCCTCCTGGGCCATATGGCCTCCACAGTACATGTGGTGCCCTATGCTCGTCTTCATATGAGAGCAGCTCAATGGACCCTGGCCACCCAGTGGACTCAGGCGTCGGGAGCACTCTCAGACCAAATACAAACCTCAAACCGTCTGTCTTGGTCCCTCCATTGGTGGATATCCACCAAGAATCTGTTGTTGGGGGCTCCCTTTCAGCCCTTGCTACCCCAAGCAACCCTCACAACAGATGCCTCCCAATTGGGGTGGGGAGCCCATCTGCTAACTCTCTCCACTCAGGGCACTTGGTCTCCACAGGAGGCCACCCTTCATATCAACCTCCTGGAACTGCGAGCAATTTACCTTGCCCTCAAGGTCTTCCATACCCTCCTTGCCAACCTGACTGTCCTGGTTCAGACAGACAATCAGGTGGCCATGTTTTACATAAACAAACAAGGAGGAACGGGCTCTCTGTCGCTTTGCAACGAAGCTCTCAGATTATGGGCCTTCGCCAGAGAGCACCAAATTCATCTGCTAGCAGTGTACCTTCCAGGAGTTCAAAACTCTCGAGCAGACAGGCTCAGTCGAGTTCTGCTGCCACACGAGTGGTCCCTACACGTGGACCAGATAACCAGAATCTTTCAGGAATGGGGGACCCCGGACATAGACCTCTTTGCAAGTCTGTGGAATGCCAAACTTCCCCGGTTCTGTTCCAGGACTCCATGTCAGGAAGCTCAGGCCACGGACGCCTTTCTCCTCCATTGGGGTCAGGCGTTCCTATATGCCTTTCCACCCATTCCACTGATTCCCAAGACTCTGTTCAAACTCCAGAGAGATCACGGCTCTATGATCCTCATAGCTCCACGCTGGCCACGCCAAGTGTGGTTCCCTCTGCTTCTACAGCTCTCCCAGGGATCCTCCCTGGACTTAGGAGCTGCACCAGACCTTCTGTCTCAGGAGGACGGGACTTTGTGGCACCCAAACCCCAAATCCCTACATCTCCGAGCTTGGTTACTGAAGGCTTAAGTCTTCAAGACTTTAATCTTTCTCAACCTGTGAAAGATATCCTTCATGCCTCTAGGAAACCTTCCACGAGGCGGTCTTATGCTTTCAAATGGAAACGTTTTTCCATTTGGTGTGCTCAGCAGGGCCTTGACCCTCTGGCACTTCCTTTGAATTCCCTCTTAGACTATCTCCTGCATCTTTCCAATGCAGGCCTTAAGACGAATTCTGTAAGAGTCCATTTAAGTGCTATTTCAGCATCCCTGAAACCTGTAAATGGACAACCTATCTCCTCTCATCCTCTTGTGGCAAGATTCATGAGAGGCCTGACCCTCACTAAACCTCCCATCAGACCCCCCCCGGTCGCATGGGATTTGAATCTAGTGCTTGGTCAGCTTATGAAGCCACCTTTTGAGCCGTTATTTTCTACCTCCTTGAAATTTCTTTCCTGGAAGGTATTATTCCTAATTGCAGTCACTTCCGCTCGTCGCATCAGCGAACTGCAGGCTCTAGTGGCTAATCCACCTTATACAAGATTTCATCATGACAAGGTGGTCCTTAGGACGAATCCCCACTTTATGCCTAAAGTGGTCTCGCCTTTTCATCTTAATCAAGAGGTATATCTACCTGTATTTTTTCCGGCTCCTCATGCCTCCAGTGCAGAGAGGAACCTTCATACTCTGGATTGTAAAAGAGCTCTAGCCTTTTACCTTAATAGGACTCAGCCACATCGAAAGTCTTCTCAACTTTTCGTGGCTTTTGATCCTTCACATTTGGGACTTCCAGTCTCCAAGCGTACACTTTCCAATTGGATTGCTCAGTGTATTTCCTTTGCTTACCAGAGTAAAAACATTTCTCTGGAAGGCCATGTCACAGCTCACAATGTGAGAGCCATGGCAACTTCTATGGCTCATCTGCACTCTGTTTCCATTGATCAGATCTGTCGAGCCGCTACCTGGGCCTCGGTTCATACCTTCACAGCCCATTACTGTTTGGACAAAGACTCCCGCCGGGATGCCTTGTTTGGCCAGGCTGTCCTCAAACACCTGTTCCATTCTTAGACAACTCCTGCCCACCTTCCCAGGATGGATGCCTGAGATCCATACGAAGATGGCGAACCTTGACAGGGGATCCCACGCATCTAAGCTAGGGAGTCCCCATATGTGAGGACTTATTCCTGCTTGTTCCTGGAGATAGCACAGTTACTTACCTGTAACAGGTGATCTCTGGGAACAGCAGGAATTAGTCCTCACAACCCACCCACCTCCCCTAGGAGTTGTATCTTTTATCTATCTATCTTCCTGTCCTCTCTCTATTGACTCAGCTATAAACTCGAAACTGAGGAGAGCTGTTCAGGAAGGCGGGAAGGCAGTGCGCATGTGCAGTGGGAGGTCCCAAAAGCTTCCATTCTAGGAAGCTGGGGAGCTTTCCCGCGCAGGCTCCGTCGGTACCGACGTACCCATATGTGAGGACTAATTCCTGCTGTTCCCAGAGATCACCTGTTACAGGTAAGTAACTGTGCTTTACCCTGCATTGTATTATCTGTTAAACTATATTTGAATCTATCTCTCCCAGGGGTAACCATTTTGACGGACTAGCTTTTATTGAATCATCCATCATGGTCCTCACGGTGGATTGGGAGAAAAAATTGATAATCCACAATTTTCTAAATAAAGAATATAATGCTGCTCTTAATTCAAAAGGATCATACTGCACGGTTGGCACGAAAGATAAACCTAAGTCTAACACAGATGACTGGATGTCAGTCAATTCATGAATATCAGTGGCGAGTGATTGACCTGTCCCCTTTTCATTTCGTGGTGGTGATCATCTACAATGATTGCAATATCTAGAGCAGAAATGGATTTACCGGTTGAATACGGTAACTTCATTGGGTCTTAATTTAGAATTGGACTGGTGGAGCCTGCTGTGAAAATCTTTGAAGAATGCTGATTGGTTCAAAATATTTTGATGTCATTGATTAAATTCCCTATTTGAATGACTCATAGTATCAGGTGGTTTCATTCAACCTGAGTATAGCCTGAAGAAAGGTCGGGAGGAAACTGAGACCTGAAACACAGCGTTGTGTAGCTGTATTCAATGCGTTATCTGGTTGACCACTGGGATCTAAGTTGAATAAGGTGGTATGCGTGGTTTCCATCACGTATAGCATTAATGGATAGAGTGAGCTGTTACATGCAGTTTTGAAGATTTAACAGCGGTTCGTCTGGGGTGGAAATGGGAATTCGCCTGAAAAAGTAATGTCGTTTGTTTGAATCTTATTCAGGGTGCTCACAGGTGTGTAAGTACCCTATTGATTTCACTAGTTTGGTGAATTTGAGTGAAGTTTTGCTCATAAAAACAAATAAAAGGAACAGTTGCTACGAGAGGGGGATACCCCTCAAGGCAAAAGGTTCCGACAAAAAATCCAAGGGGTTTATAACAAATTTTCTGGTTTAAGGGATGACATGAGGGATTTGACTGCTTATAGATGATATTTACTTTCCCTGGGACTTTTATATGACTATTGTTGACAGAGTGGCACCCACAGCGGCTGTCATTGTATCTATCCATCTAATTTCATCCTTCCCCTTTTGCATCGACCTTCTACCTTGCCAAGCATGTCTTTTTCTAATGATCTCTCTTCGCATGATGTGTCCAAAGTATGAAAGTCGAAGTCTTGTCATTTGAGCTTCTAAAGAAAGCTTGGGTTTGATCTCCTCTAGTACTGATTGGTTTGTTCTTTGGACAGTCCATGATATACACAGTATTTGTCGCCAGCACCATAATTCAAAGGCATCAATTTTCTTCCTGCCTATCTTTTTCACTGTCCAACTTTTGCATCCATATGACATTATTGAAAGTACTATGGCTTGAATGAGTCAAATCTTTGTATGGAGAGACACATCTCTGTTCTTGAGAATCTTGTTTAGGTCCTTCATAGCCATTCTGACAGGAGCAATGCATTGTCAGATTTCTTGACTACTTGTTTTTTTTATTGCTAGTTGATCCAAGTAGGTTAAAGTTATCCATTATTTCAATTTCTTCTCCTTCAACGATGAACTTATTGATTTTGCTAGTTGTCAGGATCTTTGTCATCTTTACATTAAGGTGCAGGCCCATTTTAAGACTGTTCCTTGATCTTGAGAAGCAAATGTTTCAGTTGGTCTTCCCTTTCCGCCTGTAATATGCTATCATCAGCATAGCATAGATTGTTGATGAGTCTTCTACCAATCTTCATACTTCATTTGTCTTCATACAGTCCTACTTCTCTAATGATTTGTTCTGCATATAGATTAAACAAGTAGGGGTAAAGTATGCAGCATTGCCATACACCATTGCTGATTTTAAACCATTCTGTTTCTCCTTGTTCTGTTAGAGCTGTTGCTTTTTGATCAATGTAAAGATTGTGCAAGAGAACGATCAGGTGTTTTGGTATACCCATGCTGCATAATGTGGCCCAGAGTTTCTCATGGTTTACACAGTCAAACACCTTTCTGTAGTCAATAAAACACATATAGATATCCTTTTGGTATTCTTTAGTCTTTTCAGCGATCCATCTCACATCTGCGATGTCTCTCGTTCCTCGCCTTTTCCTGAACCTTGCTTTTGCACTTCAGGCAGTTCTCGTTCCAGGTATGGTTGTAGGCTCTGAGTAATGTTGAGTAGAATCTTGCTGGCGTGTGGGATCAGAATGATTGTGCGATAATTTCCAGTCAGTTGGATCACCATTCTTTTAGTATTGGTATAAACAAAGATATTTTCCAGTCAGTTGGCCATGATGTCTTCCAAATTTCCTGGTAAAGCCTTGTAAGTATGGTAATAGCTGCATCAGATTGCTGTAATACTGCAGTGGGAATGCCATCAATGCCTGGTGCTTTTTTCTTTGATAAGGCTTTCAATACTGCTTTGACTTCTTTCATCACCAATGGTTCCTGAACATAAGATACAGGTTGAAATGGCTGTTGGTCCACTTGATCCTTATCGTATAATGATTCCTTTCCACATTTTCTTGATCTTCTCAACATCATTCAACATGGATCCTTGAGCATCTTGTAACATTCCAATTCGAGGATGGAATTTTTTTCTTTCATAGCTTTAGGAAAGCCAATTTTATTCTTCCTCTAATAGTTTCTGCTTCTATTTCCTTGCATGTGTCATTGTAGTACTTCTCCTTGTTTTGTCTTGCTGCGCGTTGGAAATCTCTGTTGAGTTCTGCAATTGCCTCTCTTTCTCCTCTAGCTTTAGCTTCTCTGCATTTCTGGGCAATTTTCAGAGCTTCTTTTGTCATCCGTTTTGGCCGTTTTTGCTTTTTCACCTTTTGTAGATACTTCTCACTTTCTTCCAGCACAACCTTCTTGATGTCATCCCATAACTCTTCTGGAGCTCTGTCATTTGTATCTAAAGCAGCAAATCAATTTTTCAGGTAGTCTTTAAATTCCGGAGGTATATTCTCAAGATCATATGTTGCTACATTTGAGTGGCTTGCTCTTTCACCTTCAACTTGAGTTTGCATACTAGTAGTTGGTGATCTGTATGACAGTCAGCTCCAGTTTTTGTTGATGTTATAAAGCTTTTCCATCGTTGACTTCCACAGATGTAGTCAATTTGATTTTTGTACAATCCATTGGGTGAAGTCCATGTATATAGTCGCCGTTTGTGTTGCTGGAAGAAAGTGTTTGAGGTGAATAGAATTCTGCAATGATCTATCAGTCTTTCTCCAGTTTCATTTCTGTTGCCAAGTCCATATTTTCCAACCACTTTGCCGCCGCCTTTGTTGCCAACTTTTGCGTTCCAGTCCCTCGTGACTATCAGGATATCCTGTTTGCATGTTCTGTCAATTTCAGTTTGTACTTGTTCATAGACCTCATCAACTTCATCCTCTTCTGCAGCTGTTGTTGGGGTATATACTTGAATTATAGTTGGTTTGATAGGCATTCCTCAGACAAATAGCAATTTAAGCGTTCACTGATTGCATTGTATTTTATTACAGTTCTTGCAGTTTTCTTCTTAATTATAAATGCAACACCATTGCTGCTTTGTATTTCATTTCCAGCATAGTAGACCATTTGATCATCAGCTGCAAAGTGCCCGATGCCAATCCATTTTAGTTCGCTGACAACCAAGAGATCGAGTTGTACACATTCCATTTCATTCTTGACCACCTCCAACTTCCCTTAGTTCATGCTGCGTATGTTCCATGTCCCAATATGTAAGACCTCTTTGCAGCTTCTGACTCATTTCATGCGCAGCTACATCAACGGTCAGACGTCCCAAGGACTTTGATCCAATCACATCATAAATGCTGGCTTTACTCTGAAATAGCTTCAGCTCTTCCCCAGTAGCCAGTTGAGTGCCTTCTGACCTGGAGGTCTCATCTTCCAGCACTATAGTGCAATTTGTTTTGTTGTGACTATCCATTGGGTTTTTGTGGCAAGATACAGAAGTAGATCGCCAGGACTTTTTCTGCACAGCTTAATTCTAGTGGTGTTGACGTTGTCGCAGAAATGTGATCCTTCGCCACCAACACCATCCCATTCTGCTGCTGTCCAGATGGGTGGCTTATCTTGGTCTGGCACATCAGTTGATACCTGCCCATCTTGGAAGACCCTGCCAGTAGTTAAGCTATGGACAGCTTAGCCCTCAGCATCGCTGTTCCACATAAGCCCTCACAGCATGACAAGCTGTAAACCAAGTGAGGGTTTGAAGGTTTTACTGAAATCTAAATACACCACATCTAGGGCTCTCCCTCTGTCCAACATCCTGGTCACCCAGTCAAATAAATCAATCAGATTTGTCTAACAAGACCTGCCTCTGTTGAATCCATACTGCCTTGGATCCTGCAATCCATTGGACTCCAGAAACCTCACTATTCTCTTTTAGTACCTTTCCAATAATTTACTAACCATGGAGGTTAGACCAACTGGCCTGTAGTTCTCAATGTCATCTTTACCTCTGCTTTTGTGTAAAAGGAACACGTGTGCCTTTCCAAGTCCTCTGGTATGTTTGTTTGTTAAAACTTTATATACCGCCCAATACAATTAGCATCTGGGCGGTTCACAATACATAAAAGCAATTAAAAAGAGAGAGGGCTGCGGAAAGAGAAACGGAAAAAGGAACGCCATAAAATCATGAGAACAGAGATAGAAGCAGATAGCAGTCAAGGGATACAGAAGGCAAACATGAAGGGAGAGAAGGGAACACATTGACAATACAGAAAGGCGCAGGAAGGAGGAATTAAGGAACTAACATGATTTATGCTATGTGGGAAAAGAGGACGGAGCTGGAAGGGGGAGGTTGAGGCAGACATGAAGGGAGAGAGGGAACACATTGACAATACAGAAAGGCGCAGGAAGGGGGAATTAAGGAACTAACATGATTAATGCTATGACGGGGAAGGGGACGGAGCTGGAAGGGGGAGGTTGAAGGAAGAACAAAAACTATGGGTTTTCAGCTTAACTTTAAAGGATTGGTAGGGGGTTTCTAAACGTAAGGAGTGGGGAAGTGAATTCCAAAGCCTTGGACCGAGAAAAAAGAAAGCTGAAGACCGAGTTGATTCTAAGTGTGCTTGGGAGGGAGGGGGAAGAAACATACGGTTAGCGTGGATGGAACGTAAGGAACGGTGAGGGCTATGGAGGCGGACTTGATCTGCAAGATACAGGGGGACACCTGAGTGGATCACCCTGTGGACAAAAATAAGAACTTTAAACTGAACACGAAAAGAAACAGGAAGCCAGTGATAGTGTATTAACAAGGGGGTGACGTGATCGAAACGTGAAGCGTGAGAGAGAACGCAGACGGCAGTGTTTTGGACCCGTTGAAGACAAATTTGTGATTGGGGAAGCCCAGCGAGACAGACATTACAATAGTCGAGGCAAGACATGACAAGAGAGATAAGCAGGGTAGCCATAGAGGAAGGGGGTAAGGAAAGGACGTACAGCACAAAGTTGTCTTAAAGTAAAGAAGGAACGCTGGACAACAGAAGAGATATGTTCTTTAAAGGAAAGGGAAGAATCAAGAGTTACACCTAAGTACCGCAAAGAGGAGACAGTGGGGATGGGTGAAGAGGAGAATATCGGAGAGAGGTTAGGAGGGGGAGTACCGAAGGTGAACCAGATAGCCGAAGTTTTTGAGAGATTAATGTGCAGAAAGTTGGTCGCGAGCCAAGTACAACTCCTGATTCCAAAGAGTCATTGAAAAGTTAAGACAGTGGAGCCGCTTGAACCATCCCCAGATACCCTCAGTATTCTTGAATGTATCCCATCCGGACCCATGGCTTTGTCTACTTTTAGTTTAGCTAGTTCCTCACGAACACAGTCTGCTGAAAATAGTTTGAGATCCCCGTCACTTCTGTTCCTATTTTTGAGTATTTTCTGAGGTCCTGCTCCTGGCCCTTCATCTGTGAACACAGAACAGAAATATTTGTTAAGCAATTCTGTTTTATCTTCATCAGTTTCTGCATATTCCTCCTCTGCACCCTTGAATCGGACAATATCACTTTTGCCCTTCCTCCTCTCACTAACTTATCTGAAAATGTTATCTCCAGGAACAAGTAGGAATGTAGTCTTCACATATGGGTATCGTCGGCACCGACCCGCGTGGGAACGCTCCCCAGCATCCAATAGAAAAGCTTTTGGGAGCATCCCACTGCGCCACTGCCTTACTGCTTTTCCAACTCTCCCTCCTCAGTTTTCCGTGGAGCCGACAGGCAGCAAACCCTGTCACCGCAGAAAATGTTCTTTTTTTGTGGTCGCATCTACTTTCCCATCGACGCCTATACCGGTGCCTTCTTTATTTTCTTATTTCTTTTCTTCTAAAAAAAAATTTTTTTTTGAGGGTCTGTTCCCTCTTCGTGCTAGGTGCCATTTTGGGCAATAGGCCCTCTTTTATTCCAAAATAGAGAAACCATCTAGTGGTTTCAAAAAATGTTCAAAATGTAGCAGTACCATTTCTGCTACCGACACCCATGATTGGTGTCTTAAATGTTTAGGTCCTGACCATTTGCCATCGGAGTGTCTCCTTTGTAGAAAGATGAACAAAAGAGGCCTGCAGAACAAAGCTGCAAAACGCGGCATCCTCTTTGCCTCAGATGCAATGTCTGTTGCATCGACATCGTCCAAGGCTTCATCTTCCTTCCATGGATCTCAGGTAACTAAACCTAAGTCTTCCAAGACCGGCCGGTCCTCAAAGGGTAGATCTCCTTCTAAGCATCGAGATGCTATTATTTATTTATTTAACATTTTTTATATACCATCTTTCTACAGATCAAGACGGTTTACATAGAACGTTTCAAGGCAGTGTATTTCAACTGTTTACAAAGAACAAAGTAACAAGGATACATAAGTGAACAATATGAACTAATTACAATATGAACTATTAGCGTTGCCCTCGAGGAAAACACACTGGCCAAACAGCCTCAGCAGGAGGCCCCTGCCTCCAAAGCATTAACGGGGTTCCAGGATGTTCCCAAAGCTTCCACCTCCGGTGAACTCCTGTTGCCATGTTCTGGTGTCATGGCCTGCTCCACCGGTACCGACACCCAGACACTGGCAGGCTCCATTGATCAACGTATCCTGGACATTGAGCGCAGGCTTTATTAGCAGCCCTCGGTACCGCTAAAACTGCTACAATCGACGCAGTTATCTATACCGGTACTGGTTGTACCTGCATCCACCAATGCGCGCCTCTATTTGCATCCTCGCATGCCAGCCCTGGAATCGGTCTCCAGCATCGAGGGTCCGGTATCGAGGCATTCCGATGCCGACTTCGATAGATACCGCTGACAAGCAATGTGAGAGCATCCGGCTCGACAATACTTTGAATCCTCTGATTCCGAGGACTCTGTCGGTACCGGGGTTGTTCTTCCGGAGGATCCCTCTCCTTCACCACTGCGTCGGCTGTCTCTTCCGGAGGACATGTCCTTTCAGGACTTCATACATGATATAGCACAGGGACTCTCGATCACCATGACCCCTGAGAAGGAACAGAGAGCTTCAGTATCCAGCAGCTCCTAAAGAGGCTGCTGCCCTTCCCATTCACAGAATTTTGCATGATCTCATGCTTAGGATGTGGGAAACACCCCTGACGGTGTCTCCACATTCTAGGAGACTCAATACAATGTACCTGGTACCGCAATGTCCCGGTTTCCAAAAAAACACAATTACCACACCATTCCATGGTGGTGAAATCGGCAATGCGCAGAATCAAGAGTGCTAAGACTCATTCATCCAACCCTCCAGGTCGTGAATCAGGGTCACTCGATGCCTTTGAGCATCGATGCTTTCAGTCCTCAATGCTATCTGCTAGAATACTTTATATGGGTATGTTTCTTCGGGAGGTTGCAAGAGATTTGGAACTCATGGCTTCACTTCTTCCCGATGATAAGAGGGCCGACTTCCTTACTCTGGTCAAACATGTCAAGAATGTTTCTAAGTTCATGAACCGTGCAACCTTTGATTGCTTTGAGTGCATTAGCAGAACGTCTGCTATTTCCATTGGTGCACGTCACATTGCCTGGTTACAAGCATCTGATTTAGAACAATGGATGCAAGACAAGCTGGGGAGTATTCCTTGCACAGGAGAAAACCTCTTTGGCAAGGATTGGCAGGACAAAGCTGCTCAGCTTGAGTCCGAAAAAACCACCTTGAACAGACTATCAAGGACCACTGCCAACCCAGCTAAGAAAAAGACAGCTAAGAAACCCTTTTTCAACAAGAAAAAGAAATTCTATCCATCTTACACCCAGGCTGTTCACTGCCCAATTCATGCTCCCCAAAAGGGGCAGCAGCAACCCAAACAGAGGAAGGCCCAAGTCCGCAGAGCTCAACCAGCTCAGCAGACACAGCCTCCTCAGGGGCTTTGACTCCTTCCTAGAGAACGTAGTCATCCTACCTCTGAAGGGTTCAGAGCCTCTCACCATTCATTTTGCCAAAAGGTGGCAACAGACAACATCAGAGCAGTGGACTCTCTCCATTGTAACAGAGGGGTACAAACTCCATTTCCACAGTATGCCGCCTCCCACCATCACAAGACAGTTCAATTCTCGGGCCCCCTTCACCACTCTCTTGTGTCAAGAGATCACCCCTACTTGCTCAAGGAGCAATAGAGGAGGTACCTGTGTCCCAATAGGACATGGGTTTCTATTCCCCCTACTTTCTCATTCCAAAGAAGACAGGGGGATACAGGCCCATACTGGACATCAGGGAGTTAAACAAGTATCTGTTTTGAGAAAAATTCAAGATCTCTCTCGGAACACTTCGTTACATTCAGAGTCAGGATTGGCTATGTTCTCTAGATCTAAAGGATGCATACACACATATCCTCATCCATACAGATAACAGGAGGTTTCTTTGGTTCCTCTTTCAAGGAAGACACTACCAGTACAGGGTTCTAACTTTTGGACTGGCTTCTGCCTTTTGGGCTGGCTTCTGCCCCAAGAGTTTTCACAAAATGCATGGCAGTAGTAGCAGCATTCTTGAGAACTCTGGGGATATTCGTCTTCCCTTACTTAGACGACTGGCTCATCCGAGCATCAACAGCTCCAGAAGCCAGCTCCGCTCTCTCATGTACAATGCAAATCCTGCAGTACTTGGGACTGGTTATTAACCTCCCAAAATCTCATCTCACCCCTTCTCAGTCCATAGAGTTCATAAGGGGCTCTTCTAGACACAAGGCAGTCAAAGGCTTTCCTGCCACAACCACGTTGGGTTCGAATACTCCAGCTGGCCTCTCAAGCAGCTATGAAAGCTTTTCTAACTGCTCAAGAAAAGCTTCAGCTGCTGGGGCATATGGCATCCACTGTCCATGTGGTTCCCTATGCTCGCCTATACATGTGGGCAGCCCAGTGTGGACCCTAGCCTCTCATGGTCATAGGCATTGGGTCGCCTGGGGGACAAAATCAGAAACTCTGCAAGCCTCATTTCGTCCCTACAGTGGTGGCAATCGCTGAAAAACTTTCTCATAGGGTCTCCTTTTCAGCAGTCACTACACCAAGCCACCTTGACGACAGATGCATCCAAGTTAGGTTGGGAGGCTCACTTGGACAATCTCTCCACTCAGGGTCTCCGGACCGAGCAAGCACATAAACCTCCTGGAACTTGGAGCCATTTCTTATGCTCTTCAGGTATTTCAGGACCACCTAAGCTACAAGATGGTTCTTTTCCAGACCGACAATCAAGTAGCCATGTTTTATGTGAATAAGCAGGTGGGACAGGTTCTCAGGCATTGTGCAACGAAGCTATATGCTTTTGGGCCTTCGCAAGAGCTCTTCAAATCCACCTATTAGCGGTGTAACGTCTGGGCACACACAGTCTCTTGGCAGACAAACTTAGTCGAGTACTGCTGCCCCACGAGTGGTCTCTTCATCTAGAGCAAATTGATTGAATCTTTTGGATCTGGGAAACTCCAGATATAGACCTCCTTGCAAGTCCTCAGAATGCCAAACTTTCGCAGTTCTTTTCCAGAATTCTGGCTCAGACCTGTCAGGCAAGGGATGCCTTCCATCTCCATTGGTTTCAGGACTTCCTCTATGCCTACCCACCCATTCCCCTCATTCCCAAAACTCTATTCAAGCTTCAGAGAGACAGGGTCCATATGATCCTCATAGCCCCACACTGGCCACGACAAACGTGGTATCCACTGCTTCTATGTTTCTCTCAAGCCAAGCCTCTGGAGTTGGGATGTGCTCCAGATCTTCTTTCCCAAGACAATGGGATGCTATTGCACCCGAATCCTCAGTCCTTACAGCTGTGGGCATGGCTGCTGAGAGCCTGGAATTCCAGGATATCAACCTTTCTGAACAGGTTAAGGATATCTTTTGGCTTCAAGAAAACCTTCCACAAGGCGGGCCTATGCCTTTAAGTGGAGAAAGTTCTCTATCTGGTGTTCAAAAAAGGAACTTAATCCTTTTTCAGTTCCAGTGGAGCATTACTGGAGTATCTCCTCCATTTATCATCTTCTGGTCTTAAGACTAACTCAGTAACGGTCCTCCTTAGTGCCATTGCAGTTTTCCACAAGCCCTTGGATGGACAACCTGTCTCCTCTCAACCGCTTGTAGCACGGTTCATGAGAGGCCTACTCTTAACTAAACCTCCCATTAAGCCACCACCCGTGGCATGGGATTTGAACCTTGTCCTCGGGCAACTTATAAAATCGCCCTTTGAACCCTTAGCCACTACTTCTCTGAAATTTCTTTCTTGGAAGGTAATCTTCCTAATTGCCCTCTCTTCTGCAAGACGCATCAGTGAGCTACAAGCTTTAGTGGCTGATCCTCCTTATACAAGGTTCCACCATGATAAAGTAGTTCTTAGAACTCACCTTCACTTTATGCCAATGGTGGTTTCAACTTTTCATTTAAACTAGTCGGTTTATCTTCCTGTATTCTTCCCTAGGCTTCGCGCCTCTAATGCAGAAAGGAATCTTCATACTCTAGATTGTAAAAGAGCTTTAGCTTTTTACCTTCAGAGAACTAAGTAACATAGAAAGGCTTCTCAGCTTTTTGTTGCCTTTGACTCCAGTCATCTTGGATTACCAGTTTCCAAGCCAACTCTTTCTAACTGGATTGCAGATTGCATATCCTTTGCATATGAGAGTAAGGGACTTTCTCTCGAAGGTCATGTCACAGCTCACAATGTGAGAGCAATGGCAGCCTCTATGGCCAACCTTCGCTCAGTGTCCATTGATGACATTTGCAGAGCAGCCACTTGGGCTTTGGTACACACCTTTGCAGCCCACTACTGTTTAGACAAGGATGCCTGTTGGGATGCCTCGTTTGGCCAGGCTGTTCTCCAGCATCTCTTTCATACTTAGAACAACTCCTATCCGCCGTCCCGGGTTTTGATGCCAGAGATCCGTGGGAGGAAGCATGACCCATCTCAACCTGGGTTTCGCAGCTTTCTGGGATCATCTCCCTGGCATCTCTCAGCTTGGGAGTCCCCCATATGTGAAGACTACATTCCTGCTTGTTCCTGGAGATAGCGTAGTTACTCACCTGTAACAAGTAATGTCCAGGAACAGCAGGAATTGAGTCTTCACAACCCACCCAACTTCCCTAGGAGTCTGTATATAATGCCAGTGCAAATGGATTTCCCTTTCCCTCTTTGTAGTTTAACCCACAGTACCTCCTTTCTTCCTTTTAACCCCTGCAATTCTGTAGCTTTAATAACATTTTTTTGCATATAGTGCCACTCCACCTCCCTTTCTTCCGACCCTGTCCTTGCTGAATAAAGTATAGCCCGGTATATTTACATCCCAGTCATGGTTTTCCGTGAACCATGTCTCCATAACTGCCAGTAAATCCAAGTCTGCCTCTTCCATTAAAATCTCAACATCAGAGATCTTATTTCCCATACTACGGGCATTTATACACACCGCTTTCCAGATGTTGCCCCTATTACCCATTTCTACAGAGATATTTAATGTTTCACTTACTTGGAGGCTCTCTTCACCCATCCCCAATGAATCTAGTTTAAAACCCTCTTCAGTAACTTAGCCAGTCTGCTGCTGAAGACACTTCGACCTTCTTGGACAGATGGACGCCAACTCTGCTCTACAGCCTTTGGAACATCATACCATGGTCCAAGAAACCAAAACGCAGCCATGCATTCATCCCCAGGATGCGAGCTTCTCTGCCGCGGCCTTTACCCTTCACAGGGAAAATTGAAGAGAACGCCATGAAGTTGCTTTTGATATGCTCTGGAAGGATACCTAGTAGTATCATTTGTACCGACATGGATGAGCAACATTGGATAATAATCAGTAGGCTTGATGAGTTTTGGCAAACTGTAACATCTTGGATTTTGGCACCTGGCAGATAGCACACCTCTCTGGACATCAAGTCTGGTCGGCAGATGGACGCCTCAGTACCCCTCAAAAGAGAGTTACCAGTCATCACTACCCTTCGCTTTTTTGTGATCACTGATTCTGCAACTTTGGGATGCTTGAGCTTTGGTTCTCCCCTTTCCTGGGATGCTTTCACCTCCTCCACTTCCAGGGCTACATACTGGTTCTTCAATTCAAGGGCTGAAGAAGTTGGAATGTTGATACTGCAGGCTCTGGTGACTCGTTTCCAACCTTCTTTCTTCTGAAGCCTACCATCTTCACCTCTGTCAGAGAGCTTGAATGTTTCAAGAAGCCAATGTATTTCTCACTGTCTCGAATGTTTCTCAGCCTAGTCACTTTTTCCGAGCTCCTCCGCTTCTTTCCTGAGTGCCTAAGCATGCAGGCATCCTGCACATGGAACGGGTCCTTCATCTGGCATTGGGATCTCTGTCTGGACAGGCAGAAGCTGTAAAGTGGGCAACAGCTTGAGCAATATGATTTTTCACAGCTATTGTTTAGTTGATGGAGCTTTGTTTCCTGTTTAAGTAAAAGAGGGAGATCTACCAAAATCCCTACCTGTTCCTCAACTGTCCTTTAAGAGAAAAAACAGTTAATCTCTCTTAAGTTGTTTTAACAGTGCTGTTCTATGTCCCCTGTGTGTAGCTAATTGGGGAGTTGCCTCATAAAGCAAGAATGCACTCATGGGGTGGGAGGGCAGGACCTAACACTTGATGAGATCAGTGGCTTCAAAGAGTTATCTGTAAATGGGTAGCTGGAACAAAGACGATGAACTCTAGAGCCTTGCCGAACACCACAACAAACAAAAATAAAATTCCCCCTTTGTAGTATAGAAAAAAGACTTAACTTTTAAAGAGAACACCAAAACCCCATCAAAAATTAGCTTTTAAAAATGAACACCAAAACCCCCTTTGAGAGCTTTCAGGCAGAGCATTACCTTGCTTTGCAATGGAGTCTGTCAGGAATGCCAGTACCTGAAAGGCTCTATAGACCTTTATATAACTTACCTAGATGCTGAGTAAGCTATTCAAGGGCCACAACACCTGATGAGGTCGGTGGCTTCAGAGTTAGGTGTGAATTAGTAGCTGGAACAGACAATGAACTCTAATTGACAGAGCCTTGCCCAGCACCACAATCAAACAAAATAAAAATTCCCCCTTTGCAGTATAGAAAAAAAGGCATAGCTTTTAAGAATGAACACTAAAACCCATTTAAGAATTATCTTTTAAAAATGAACACAATGGCAAGCTTTTTTTCAAATTCACTTTTTACCTGCTTTACCAGTGCTTTGTATCTAACTTGCCAGTGCTTATGCTGTTTCCTATTTTCATCTTTTGGCTCCTTTTTCCTGAAGGATGCTTTTTTGGCTACCTCACTTTTAAATCATGCTGGCAGTTTTTTGGCCTCCCTTCCACTTTGCTTAAAGCATGGAATGCATCTGGTCTGGGCTTCCAAGATAGTGTTTTTAAACAATGCCTATACTTGATGTAAATCTTTAACCTTTGCAACTGTTCCTTTTAGTTTTTTCTTAACTATTTTCCTCATTTTATCATAGTCTCCATTTCGGAAGTTAAAAGGTAGTACTATGGATTTCCTTACCATCCCCCCTCCATTAATTAAATCAAACGCGATCATGCTATGATCACTATTGCCAACTGGCCCCAACACCCTTATTTCTTGCACCCGATCTGGTGTTCCACTAAGGACTATGTCCAGAATAGTCCCCACTTGTCTGTCCATGAACCAGCTGCTCCAGGAAGCAGTCATTTTCATCTAGGAACTTTATCTCCCTAGCATGTCCTGCAGTGATATTGACCCAGTCGATACAGGGTAATTGAAATCACCCATTATTACTATGCTGTATCTTGTTAGCTTCCCTTCTTAGCATGTAATCATCCATCTGTTCATTCTGGCCAGATGGTCAGTAGTATATCCCCACTGCCATTGCTTCCCCTTTTTACATGGGATTTCTGTCTAGAGAGATCCTACAATGTATTTTTTTATCATGCAAAACTTTTAATCCTTTGTGACTCAATGCCCCCTCTAACATACAGCACAGCCCCTCCACCAATTTGATCTACCCTATCATTGCGATATAGTTTGTACCCAGGTATCAGTGTCACATTGGTTGTCGTCCTCCTACCATGTCTCTGAGATGCCAATCATATCTAACCTTTCATTTAGTGTTATATATTCTAGCTCTCCCATCTTATTTTTCAGACTTCTGGCATTTTGCATACAGGCATTTTAGAGTTTGTATTTTATTCATATTAATCTGGTTATCAGTTGTTAGGGGTAATTTGGAATCTTTCATCTTTGTACTTACAGACATCTGGGTTACTTTTATCTTTATTGGAATCTTTCTGTTGAAATGCCCTAACTTTCCTTTTGCTAGTATCCTTAAAGGATACGTCCTTTTGAACCACGCGCTCTTGGGCAACTGTCGGCTTTCCCCTATTATCTAGTTGGAAAGCTGCTCTATCTCCTTTTTAAAGGTTAATGCCAGCAGCCTGGTACCATCCCTGTTATGATGGAGTCCATCGCTTCAGAAAAGTCCCTCCCTTCCCCAGAATGTTGCCTTATTCCTAACAAATCCAAAACCCTCTTCTTTGCACCATCATCTTATCCATGCATTGGAACTTTGGAGCTCCACCTGTCTTTTGGGTCCTGCGCATGTAATGGGAAGCATTTTCGGAGAATGCCACCCTGGAAGTTCTGGATTTCAATTACTACTTAAAAGCCTAAATTTAGCCTCCAGAACCTCTTTGTCATTGGTACCAGCATGTACCAAGACAGTAGACTCCTCCCCAGCACTTTATAAAACCTGGTCTAGGTGGCCTGTGAGGTCTGCTACCTTCGAACCAGTCAGGCATGTTACCTGGAGATCTTTGTGTCCAAGAGCCACCCAGCTATCTATATGCCTAATGATCGAATCACCAACTATAATGGCTGTCCTTACACTTCCCTCATGGGCACATGGCCCTGAAGAAACTTCCTCGGTGCTAGAGGGTTGTACATCACCAGGGGGACAGGTCCTATCTACAGGATCACTTCCAACCACGCCAAGATGGTGATCTCTTTTCACAGTTGTCTCTCTCCTCCATGGCAACTGAGAGGCTGCCATACTGGAGGTGAGACTTAAGTACTATGTCCCTGTAGGTCTTGTCTGTATAGCTCTCTGTCTTCCTTATGTCCTCCAAATCTGTCAAGTAGCCTCAAGTGATGGGGCTCGTTCCTTGAGGGCAAAGAGCTCCTTGTCCCTAGTGCACACGTAAGACCCCCTCCCCAACTGGGAGAAAATCGTACATACACTTAATGCAAATGACTAGCCATCTACATTAAGTCTGCTGTCTTCATCTTAGTTTTAAGGTTTTGTTTAGCTTTTTAAGTTGTCTACTTAAAGTTGCTAGGGATATGTGTACTGATACAACTGTACCTAATAAGTTAAAGGGACTTAGTTCTCCTCATGATTAGTCATTCTATTCCTGAAGAGGGTAACCAGGTGAACCTGTAGTGAATTTGACCACCTTTTCCCCTTTAATAGGTTTAAGAGCCTTGAAAGCTAAGATTATTCCTGGGGTGGGTGAGAGGGAAAGAACACCTAGAAAAAGCTGAACTGCTAAACAGTGCCCTGACTTGTGCTTCTGAGGTAATCTGTTAACAATTTCCTGGGTGATTCACACAGCTCTTGGTTTGATAGAATAATTCTTTCAAATTGCCCTTTTGAACTGTCAATTGGCTTTAGCGCCTATGTAAAACAGTTTCACGGGTCTTTTGCCCCCTAATTTGAAGGCCTCTTTGTAAAGGTCTCTAGAAACAATTTATTTCTTTATCCTATTCTTCCTTCTGTGCTAAGCTATACTCTAATTTGATTTAAATGAAACGTTCTCTAGGGCTACTGACTGTTTAAATTTAAGCTAAACGTTCTTTGGGGCTACTGAGCCCTGAGGGAGTTAGCAAATACACTGGATTCTAATACACAGATTTATAAACTTTAACCCAAAGAATTCCCTTTTCCTCAAGATTTAGAGAATGTCCCAAAAGTAAATAAATACTTATGAGTGCAGATTTCTTTCCAGCAGTAGCAGTCCCTTTTTGGTAGTCCTTCAAGACTGAGAATCACAGAGCTCTAGTCCTCTTTGAACAAAGAGAAGTCAGGATGAGTCTTGTTTGATTAGACTTTCAACTATTTTACCAGATTTCTATCCTTGGTGGTCAAAGATTTTCACATCCCATTCACAATTATACTCTAGCAGGAAACAAGATACGCGATAATTTACTTTCGTTAATATATTCCAATACTTCACCATGGTGTTACTCCGTCAAATGGTTTTAGCTGACAAATCTGTAAAGAGAGATGCTTTCCAAGAGTTGTATTCCACAAACCTTGACTTACATGCTGCTTTGATAATATGCTCTCAGTCTTGGTAGCATAACCACCACACTATTATTGCACATGGTCACGGCCAGGGTTAGTCAGAGTCTCTCGATGGGCCCTGTCTGCTTCATAATTAGGAGTAGTGAGTGTAGAGGGGAAGCAAGAATCCAAGAGTTCTTTTACAAATGAATGCACATCAGATACTTAAGCCTCCTCTGATATTCAACTATGTGGAGATTAGCTCTCTGGTCTCTATTTTCTTGGCCCTACACTTTTTCTTTCAACCAGGAGATCATCTCTTTCAATTTTACCTTTTTTTTTCTTATGTATCTTCCACTGCTCTGACTCTTTCTCTACCTCTGTTAACCGGGCGTACACCCCTGCAAACCTTTTTTCAAAACATTCTAACACCTTGGCCACAATATTGTATTTGGAATTACAGATCTCTTCCAAGAGATGATCTAAATGGTCTTCCACACTTCTTCCTGCCAGCTTCTCTCCCCCGTCCAGGCACCCCTCCACCATATTGCCTTCGCACTCTACAAGTCCTTAGTTGATTTGGTCGCTCTACTTTTAACAGTCTGGCATTACAGGCAGAGCACTAATTCACACAAAGGGTACAAAAAATACTATCTACAGCTCCGATTTTATAATAAATCCAGAGTGGAGTTCATCATGCATGCTGACACAAGCCAACTAGAACAAGAAACCTGAATCTACATTTTATTTATTTATTTTTTATACCACACACTCTTTAGAATCAGTGCGTTTTACATGTATACTAACAGGTACTTTTTATTCCCTTGTCCCCAAAGGGCTCACAATCTTAAGTGTACCTGAGGCAATGCAGGGTTAAGTGGCTTGCCCAAGGCCACAAGGAGTGGCCATGGGACTAGAGACCCCAGTCCCTCCAGCCTGAGATTGCTTGTCCCCTTGTGGGAATTGAACCCCTGGCCTTCCGGCCTGAGGTAACCTGTCCCAACCACTGAGCCACTCCTCCCTTCATTTCTAAGAATGAAGCATAAGCTCCAGGCTTTAAGCTGCAAAAGATCATATGACTGTGATGCTAGGTGCCAATGTAAGTGGAGATTTAAAGCTGAAGCCTCTAGTGGTGTACCACTCTGCCAACTCATGAGCCTTGAAAGGATTCCTTAAGTGTATCTTGGGTGTCAAATTTGTCAAACAAAAGAAGTTGGATGATGGGGCAAACCTTTTTGGCCATATTGTTGATACCTTCTAAGATGTTTAAACATTATTGCAGGAAAAAAATGTGGATTTCAAGATTCTCCTTTCTCTATGTAATGGGACAAGCCATTCTCCCACAATTGCTGAGCTGTCAGTCCGATTTCTACCTCCAAATACTACCTCTCTTCTTCAGCCCATGGAACAAGGGGTCATAGCAGCTTTTAAAACTTATGTGCAGTGTACATTTAAGAAGTTGATTGAAGCTATTGAGGATGACAATAAGGAAAGTGTTCTATTGTGGAAGAGTTTTAATGTCAAGAATGGTATTGATATAATTGTGGAGGTCTGGGGTGATGCCAATAAGGAGTGCTTGCATGCAGTTTGGCAGCAGCTTCTCACAAATTGTATTAATGATTTTAAAGGCTTTGAACTGTCAAAGGACTTCCCAAGAAACAAAGAACATGGTGTAGCTCATAAAGCAAGTTGGTTTTGAAGAACTGGAGAGTGAGGATGTTGAAGAACTGCTTGAGTCCCATTGTGAAGACCTCTCTACATCTGATCTACATCAACTTGTTGCTGAGGAAAAGCTGGGGAAGATGAAGTCCAGAATGCAGCACTTCCAGAGCTTCCCACTTCTCTTTTGACTTCTGTCTTAAAGGAAATTGGGAAGCAGTTGCAGCTATTAGTAGACAATGATTACAATACAGAATGCAGCCAGATTGCAGAATAGGATCTTATTTAGCACCCTATGAACAGTTTGTTTATGAAAGAAGAAAAATGACAAAGTAGCAAAAACTAGATATGTCTCTTTAAGCCAATTCCCAACAGTCATACAGTGAACAATAATCATTTGCTTCTGGCTTCATTGCAACCATAAATGCACCTGGAAATGGTGTTCATAACGACCAAACTCTGCATTGTCAGTAACCTCAACATTTAACACAGTAAATTTAATGCATTATTGTAAATATTTCTCAAGGTAAAGTGTTAAATTTACTGTAACGTACTTCAAATATGCTTTTTGTGTTACACAAACTAATAAAAATGTTTGAATAATACTTTTTCACCAACCTTATTTTTTCCATAAGACCTGTTTTTAGTTCATGATTTTCTGTAATGCAAGGTGTCATGAGAATGCGACTATCACTTTATAGCAAAGATAGTTGTACTAGAATATGTTGCAAAGACTTTTCCAGCCCCATGACTTTTGTATTTTCTTATATAAGCCATTTTAATGAATTCATTTGTCTTGATAGATGAAAATTTTGTTGACTGATTTCCTAACTTGATTTTTGCTTGTCTGTACAGTCTTGTAGACTTGGCCAACACAGACCTATTTCCAGGCTGCTTTCTGACGGGATCATGAAAGTTGGATCTACTGCTGCAAAGAAACTCGTTGATAAGTCAGTCACTGATTGGTTCTCCCAGACAGCCAATGGAAACAATGAAGCATTCTCTAAACTCAGACTCTATGCACAAGTTTGCAGATACGACCTTGGTACTCAATTTGATTTTATAGCTTATTTTGCTTGAGAATTTCGCAGGAAGACAATGGAGTTGTTAAAATACAGTTTCACACACAATAGCCATGGTGATAACTAACAGATTTTTAAGGATATTCTTGAACAGAGAATACGAAGAAATACTGTCATTAAAATGACTGAGCTAACTTTATTGCCTTATTTTTCCCATGAAGAAATGTTGAATTTTATTCTACTTTCTACCTTTTTTATAGGTCCTTATCTTGCCTCACAGCCATTGGATAGTTCTTTACTTGGTCAGCTAAATCTTGCTTCCCCTGTTAGCCAGCCAACTGCCAACCAACCTTCAGCAGTAGGTAACACTGGAAATACAAATACTCCATCTATCTCTGCAGCTGTGACCAGTGGGTCCATAGCAAACAGTGTCGTCTCTTCTACAGTTACCTCAAGCACTTCAACCACTACCACCTCCACAAACCTTGGCAGTGGAGTAGCAGGAAACAAACCATCCTCATTTCCACCTTTCGGCAGCATGAGCAATACTTCTGCTGGCTCCATGTCTGCGCAAATTAACACTGTTCAGAATGGACAGGGTGGTCAACTGCAACAGCCAACTCTTCAAGCGCCAGGAACATCTGGCGAAGCTGGAGTAGGGGCAGTACCTGGACAGCAGCATTCAGAAGTTTCTGAAAGGTGATTAACACCCCCCCCCCCCCCACCCTTCCCCGTGCGCTAAATCCCCTGCTTGGTTATACCTGAAACTTTATGGCCTAATTTTGGCAAGATTCTTTTTCATAGATAGTGGGAGACATGCTTTCAATAAATCAGGCCCCCAATATCTAGCTGAACCAGAATTTGTTACATAAATCTTGATGCTATTCAGAATTTGGGAAGGTTAATGTTTTGATCCAAAGTTTTTTCATTGCAAACATTTATTAATACTAATACTACTGAACATTTGTATAGCACTACAAGATGTAAGCAGCGCTGTACAGAGAGATGTAAAATACTGTCCTTGCTCGTCAGAGCTTACAATCTAGTTAAGACAGACAACACAGTAGCTGTAAACATTGGGATACAGCTAGGGGGAATGCTAAGAAAATAAAAAGGAGATCAGTTGAGTCACGATCCAAAAGTGGCAGCAAAAAGGTGAGTTTTCAGCCTGGATTTGAAAATGGTTCGAGAAGGCGCCTGACCTACAGACTCGGGTAGTTTGTTCCAGACATAAGGAGCAGCAAAGTGAAAGGAGCAAAGTCTGAAGTTAGCAATAGAAGAGAAGGCCACAGATAGAAGCGATTTGCCAGAAGAGCGGAATTCCCGAGGAGGGGGTGTAGGGAGAGGTAAGAGAGTAAAGGTAGTGAGGAGCTGCAGAGTGATTACTATAGTAACCTTTTTTCCAGCGTGACCCCATTTTAGCACAGGAAAATTCATGTGACCCCGGATAATAATCAAATAAAATTATTACTCAAAACCACAAAAATATAAACACATAAATATGTAAATCTATGCTTTTTAAATTATTCAGTGTACCCAACATGCTGACACCTATGGGTTTAGAAGTTATAACACAGCCGCTTGAATATTTGCAGTGTGGGCAGGGCTGGTGTTAGACATGCAGGGGATCCAGGCAGAAACTGATGAGGTGACCCAAAGCCCACCTGCATGCTATGCCTTCTTCAGCCTGAGGCAGACTTGGGGCCCCCTTTGGCATGGGGGCCCAGGGCAACTGCTTGTTTGCCATCCACTAACGTCGGCCCTGAGTGTGGGGGCTAAGCTTCTGGGAGGCAGTATGTGGGTGTTTATATGCAAGGGCTGAGTGTCTGAAAGCAGTGTGTACAGAGGGATAAGTGACCAGGGACACTGTGTGTATCTGTGTCTGAAGCTGAAGAAAGCGCTCTGAGGTCCCCTGCCAAAGTTTTACCCTGAGTTGGTCCCCAGCCATATCTATCACCATTCCTGGCAGATGTACATTCCAAAGGTTCATATATTCCAGTCACTAAATAGAAAATACAATTCTTTTTTTCTATCTTGTTTTCTGGCCATTTTATTTTTATTATCGTTTGACTTTGGTTTCTCCTTTTCTCCAGGACCAAGCAGGAAGTCAGTACTCACATATGGGTGACGTCGGCGCCGATGCAGTCCTCATGCAGAGCATTTCCCCAGCTTTCAAGGAAAGCCTTTGGGAATGCAGCACGCATGCGCGGTTCCCTTCCTGCCCAAGGGTGACATCTTGCTCAGTCTTTTTTTCCGCGGAGCCCAACAGATGTGAGTTCATGTCACCTGGGAAAAGTAGATTTTTTTCTGTGATTTTCACTTTTTCTTATCCGGTTCGATGCTAGTTCCCCTTCCCGCCTGGGCTCGGTACACCGGTATCAAGTCCAGAATTTCTTTTTTTGGTTTTTGTCCTTTGTGACTAGCGTTCGTGCCTTTTTGGTTATTTTCACTGGCAGCCCGGTCTTTTGACCTTGCAGGGGCCCTTTTTCCCCCCGATGGCTGCCAGCGGGTTAAAAAAATGTGATCGGTGCAAGAAACTTATGTCTCTCACTGACGCACATGACTGCTGCCTCTGATGCCTCGGGCCCGACCATGACCTGCTGGTCTGTGGCCCGTGTGGCAAAATGTCGTCGAAGGCACTTCGGAGCCGTCAGCATCAACGTGTGAGAATTCTTTCAGAGTCCGCATCCGGCTGGGCCCAGACTTCGTCAGAGGCCTCCACATCTCGGGAGTCAGACCCAGAGTGCCGTCGTGGTTCCTCTGAGAGGGGGTCTTCCACCCAGGAGCACAAAAGGAAGAAGAAGCTTGTGAGGTCGGTGGAGGCCCCTGGGTCCTCGAGGGCCAGGTCACGTAGCCCTGATCGCTGCCCCGGGCTCTCGGAGTCGGAGAGGCCGTTCAAACTACCTCGCATTGAGCCATAGTCCCCAAGTCACGTAAGTTCTGTTCTCGTGGACTCTCCGGGAAAACCAACGCCGTTGGGGCCCAAGTCGGGAGCTGCTGAGTCTCCTGAGCTTGGACAAGCTGATGGCCTTGGAGAGCAGCTTGGCTGCCTTCATGGAACAGCAGCGGGTGCTGATCGCCGGTCTGACCGGTGCATCTGCCCCGACCAGCGGGACCTCGACGTCTAAGTCGACCCCGGAGGCCGAGCCAATCCTAGAGTCCATCAAGTCTCGAGTTGATCCTCGGTCAAGGTCCTCCTCGACCTTCCGTGCAGGGCCGAAGTCGTAAACGCCGGTGCTGTTGGGGCGGGTGGCACCGAGGCCCACACGGCCGGAGCCGCTCGACGACTCCTCGGAGGAGTCGGCGTGGGAGATGGAGGACGAGGAGTCCCCTGACACCTTCCGGACCCAGTGCGTCCCTTCGGACTCCCCGGAGTCCAAGCCTCGGAGAAGGTCCCCCCCGGAGGATACCCGGTTCTCGGACTTCGTGAGGGACATGGCCAAGGCTTTGGAATTCCCTGCGATGCCGAGGAGGAGCCTCGAGCCGAGGAGCTCGATGCCCTCCAGTATGATTTTCCTCCGAAGGAAGCCTTTACTGTACCGGTTCCTCCGATGCTGGAGCGGCTGCTCTTCCATATGTGGGAGGCACCGGCCTCGGTGCCGGTTCTTAGCAAGCATGTCGATTCCATTTATCAAGTCCGTAAGAGCCTTGGGTTCCAAAAGGCGCAGCTACCGCACAATTCCATGGTTGTGGAATCGGCCATGCACCGCCTCAAGAGTCAGAAGATGCATTCCTTGGTGTCCCCCCGGCCGGGAGGCCGAGGACCTGGATGCCCTCAGTAGAAAGTGCTTCCAGGGCTCTATGCTATCTTGCCGTATCCAGAATTACCAGCTGTACATGGGCATGTACTTAAGGGACCTGGCAAAGGAGATTGTTGTTTTCAGCTGGCCTCTCTGAGGAACCCTTGCAGAGGTTTGAAGCTTTGTCGACAGGGATCCAAGAGTGCTCGAAGTTTCTCTCGAGCAGCCTTACTTGGCTTCGAGGCTTTGGCCTGGATAGCCGCGGCAGGCATCGGTGCACGCCGTCATGCCTGGCTACAGTCATCGGACCTGGAGTCATGGGTGCAGGACAAGTTGATCGATGTCCTGTGCCAAGTTGACAACCTATTCGGCAAGCCCATGACTGAAAAGGCTTCAGAAATCAAGACTGACTCTCACCAGGACAAGGCTGTCCAGAAAGACTTCTGCCCCTTCTCAAAAAAAGAAGGCTCGGGAAAGAAGCCCTTTTTTCCGAGGATGGGTTTTGACTTCCACAGCATAGCCTCTCCTCCGCCGGTGGCTCTACTCAGCACAGGGGGTCGGCTGACCCTGTACGCCTACAGGTGGCCAGCCATCACAGGGGATACCTGGGTACTGAGCATAGTCCAAAAGGGGCTACATGCTCCACTTCCACCAGCTACCCCCCTCCTACTATCCAGGGGAGCCTCCAAGACGCCCTCTACACAGGAACAACCTCCTTCAGGAGTTGGCTAGTCATCTAAGGGAACAGGCGGTGGAACGGGTGCCTCACCACCTGAAAGGGCAAGGCTTCTACTCCAGGTACTTCCTGGTACCAAAAAGGACAGGAGGCCTCCAACCTATCCCAGACTTACGAAACCTAAACAAGTTTCTGGAGAGGGAAAAGTTCAAGATGCTTACCCTTGGGATACTGCTGCCCTACCTCCAGCAGGGAGACTGGCTATGCTCCTTAGACCTAAAGGATACTTATACTCACATCCTCATTCATCCAGACCACAGACAATATCTCAGATTTGTGGTGGGAGGAAACCATTTTCAGTACAGGGTACTTTCCTTTGGCCTAACCTCTGTCCCCAGGGTTTTCACCAAATGCCTGGCGGTGGTGGCTGCTTATCTCAGGAATCAGGGAATTTTTGTCTTCCCATACCTGGACAACTGGCTCATCAGAGGCCAGTCTCTCCAGGAGGCCCGACAAGCCACTCTTTGCACTCTCTCTCTTCTTCAGCATCTGGGCTTTGTCATAAACTATGCAAAGTCCACTTTGCTCCCCTCTCAGAACCTAGAATTTATAGGGGCAAGCTTAGACACCCTGCAGGCAAGAGTTTACTTGCCCGAAGACTGGGCCCACAGACTGATAGACTTGGGCAACCAGTTCCAAAGCAAGTCTTATGTCTCCGCCAGACACTACCTGCAGCTCCTGGGCCACATGGCATCCACGGTACATGTGACTCCGAATGCCCGTCTGCACATGTGGGCTGCTCAATGGTGTCTCAGAGATCAGTGGACGCAGGCCCCAGGTGACTTCTGAGACAGAGTAAAGGTGTCCAAACCACTTTTGGACTCCTTACAGTGGTGGCTACATCTCCCAAACCTTCTCAGGGGGGTACCTTTTCAAGCTCCAGCACACACAAGGGTGCTGACGACCAATGCTTCCTTAAAGGACTGGGGTGCACATTGCCAGGGCACGTGCACTCTCGGGGCCTCTGGTCTCCTCGAGAAGCCACGCAGCAAATCAATCTTTTGGAGCTGCCAGCAATCCGCTTAGCTCTGCAGACATTTTCTCATGCCCTCTCTCACCATTTTGTCCTAGTTCAAACTGACCATCAGGTGGCAATGTTCTATGTGAACAAACAAGGGGGGCATGGGGTTCAGGCTCCTATGTCAGGAGGCACTGGCCCTTTGCTCCTTTGCAGTCAAACAAGGCATGTTTCTCAAAGCAGTTTATCTGCCTAGTCAGGAGAATTTCCTAGCGGACAAGCTAAGCAGGATTCTCCAGCCTCCCGAATGGCAGTTGAATCCATTGGTGGTCCAGCAGATCTTCCTCCGCTGGGGACTTCCATCCATCGATCTCTTCGCAAGTCCACAAAACCGTCAGCTTCCCAGGTTTTGCTCCAGACAGCCGCATCCCCTGAGGATGGCAGCAAATGCTTTTTTGATCTCTTGGTCTACGGGCCTCCTGTATGCGTTTCCTCCCACGCCCCTGGTGGCCCAAACTCTGTTCAAGATTCTCCGGGACAAGGCCTCTGTGATTCTGGTAGCCCCCAGATGGCCGAGGCAGCTGTGGTTTCCACTTCTGCTGCAGTTGGCGGTGGAAACTCCGTTCCCTCTGGGGTTCCAACACGATCTGTCTCGAGCAGGGTTCCCTTCTGCACCCCAATCTCAGGTCCCTCAAGTTGATGGCCTGGCTGCTGAAAGGATAGTGCTAGCTCCCTTACTTCTACCTAAGGAGGTTGAGGAGGTGGTCTTGGCCTCTAGGAGGCAGTCCACCAGAAAGTCCTATGCCCTCAAGTGACGTAGGTTTACAGTATGGTGTGCTCAGCGCAATGAAGATCCTTTCTCTTGCCTTGTGCCAGTAGTACTGTAGTATCTACTTCACCTGTCAGACCTAGGCCTTAAGTCTAACTCTGTTCAGGTCCACCTCAGTGCTGTGTCAGCGCACCACTCACCGGTGGAAGGACAGTCTGTCAGTTCACCCCTTGGTGTCCAGATTTCTCAAAGGTCTGCTTCTTCTCAAGCCTCCGGTTCATCCACCGGCGACTGAGTGGGATTTGAACGTGGTCTTGCAGCAACTTACTCGCCCACCATTTGAGCCAATGGCTACTTGCCATTTGTGCTTCCTCTCTTGAAAAGCGCTCTTCCGGGTGGCTCTTACCTCGGCCAGACGTGTGAGTGAACTACAAGCTCTGATTTCTGATAGACCGTACACACGGTTCTATAGGAACAGGGTGGTCCTATGGACCCATCCCAAGTTCCTTCCAAAAGTGGTCGTCTCTTTCCACCTCACCCAGGAGGTGGTTCTTCTGACCTTCTTTCCCAGGCCGCATACCAGCCAGGCTGAAACAGTCTTGCATACCCTGGACTGTAAGAGGGCGTTGTCTTTTTACATAGAACGTACGTGGAGGCATCTAAGGGCTACTCGGCTCTTCGTCTCCTTTGACCCTAATAAGATGGGGTTACCTGTCTCCAAGCGTACGTTGTCCACTTGGGTAGCAGATTGTATCGCCTGGCCGTATAAGGCAGCTGACCTCCCCTTGCAGGGTCGAGTCACCGCCCACCGTGTCAGGGCGAAAGTCGCGTCAGTAGCTCATCTCCGCTCTGTTCCGTTGGTAGACATCTGCCGGGCCGCAACTTGGTCTTCAAGCCAGATTTTTGCAGCCCATTACTGCCTGGAGAGAAAGTCCCGAAGGGACAGTGCTTTCGGACAGGCGGTACTCCGTAATCTCTTTGAGGTTTAGGCAACTCCTACCCTCCGGCCCTTGTGTTGGGCTACCGTACGGGGGCGTTCTCAGAGGATATTCTTATCACGAATGCTGAGGCTCTTGAGAGTGAGCTGTTTTTTCAGCTTAGGGTTCACGGTAGCCTAGAGCTGGGGAGTCCCATATATGAGGACTGACTACCTGCTTGGTTCTGGAGAAAGAGTAGTTACCTGTAACAGGTGTTCTCCAGGAGCAGCAGGAATCAGTCCTCATGACCCTCCCTCCTCCCCTGGAGTTGCAATCATATCATTCATTTTGATTTTTTGCTGTCTTTTAGCTATGTCATCAGACTGAGCAAGATGGCACCCTTGGGCGGGAAGGGAACCGCGTTTGCACGCTGCATTCCCAAAGGCTTTCCTTGAAAGCTGGGGAAATGCTCCACACGAGGGCTCCGTCGGCTCTGACGTCACCCATATGTGAGGACTGATTCCTGCTGCTCCTGGAGAACACCTGTTACAGGTGAGTAACTACTCTTTATTAGTATTTCAACTATTTGTGTGTTGCTACATTTTTTGGTTCTCTTGGCTCTTTTTTCCAGGGTCACCTGTCTACCATTTCTTCTTTCTCCTGTCTTCATCTCTTTCCTCTCTCATCCTTCCCCATCCAGGGTCTGTCTCTCTCTCCTCCATGTTCATTAGTTTCTGCCTCCTTTGGGCTGACTTTAGCAATAAAGTTTCTTCCTTCCAAGGGCTCCTGTTTTCCTGCTTTTTTTTTTTGTGTGTCTGACTGCCTGCAGAAGAGGCACCTTTCTGTTTCTGTCCTTCCTCCTCCCCATTGTCCAGCATCACTCCTTTATCTCCTTATGTCCTCCTATGTCCTGCATCCTCTGTCACTGTCCTCCCCCCCCCCCCCCCATGTCCAGCATCACCCCTTTGTCTCCTTATGCCCCCCCTCTTCAGCCCTTTCTGATAAAAGCACACCTGTCTCCCTGCCACCCTCCCTGTCCAGCCCTTTTTGAAGCATACTTGTTGCGGCCGCATGTTGGGTTCGGGATGGGACAAATCACGCTTTCAGGAGGCTGCCACTTGTTAAATCCAGCCCGTCATCCACTGCCAGTAACAAAAGTAGTATAGGCACAGGGCCTTTCTGATACAAGCACGTGCCTGCCTCTAAGTCCCTGTTGGTCCTCATTGTCCCACCTCCTCTGACCGACAAGTATGCGTCAGAGGGGGTGGGACAGGGAGGGCTGGCAGGGTCTTAAAGGCATACACATGCCTCTAAGACCCTGCTGGTCTTCCTTACCTCTAATGCACCTCAGAGAGGAGGGGCAGGGAGGGTCGTCAGGGTCTTAGAGGCAGGTGTGTGCTTGTATCACAAAGGCCCTGCGCCTCTACTTTCTTTTGTTACTGGCGGTGGACGGCAGGCTAGATTTGACAGGAAGTGATCTCCCAAAAGCATGATTTACCTTATCCCGAACCCAACATGCAGCCGCGACTCCAAATGAAGATTTTGCGACCCCATTTGGTGTCGCAACCCAGAGTTTGGGAAACACTGTGGTAAAGGGTATTTTTAGGGTTAGTGACCTGCATTGGCCACTGTTGGAAACAGGATACTGAGCTTGATAGGCCTTATAATCTGACCCAGTATGGCATATCTTATGATGTATTCATTAAAATAAATTATTAACCTATTTCCCACCATGGGAAGTAAGAGATTACTGTATGTCATTGCTGCAGCCTATGACTTTGGCATGTTTTTATGCATATTTTAGTTTATTTTATTAATTTGTAGAATAATTTGTTCTCATATTTGACTGAAATTGAAATGTTGAAGAGAATTTTACAGAAACTGATGTAAAGGAGAAGCTTGATGTGATCTTAATTGTACTAGTGGTACAGGGATATGTGATCCAGGATAGCGAGGAAGCATTAACTTGGGGATAAGCGTCAAAACTGAGTAACACCAGAATCTTACGTGCTGAGATTTGATTTCTCTTCTGAACTTTCTCTGTACAGTGACACATATTTTTTACCTTTGTGTCATGGATATTTAATTCAACTGGACTTTGGCAAGTATTGGTTAAGTGGCTGCTTTGAGCAGGAGTGGCCTAAGGCATCCATGGGGATGACATCTGCAGGAGTTGGTGTGACTGTCTGCAGTAACACTGTTGAAATTCAGAGATTTCGACATACTGTCACTGTAAGCTTGGGTATGAATGCTCTGTTTCTTCACCCTTGATATTCTAGTGAAAAATGTAATAGTGCTGTAAAAGACATTAGAGGTGAGAAGAAACAATTGACACATCTTCCACAGTTTAACAGCATAGAGGTCAGCTCTATGAATTCTAGAGAGAGACTTGACATTGTGCTACTGTGTTCTGTATTGTGTACTCTGTAAAATCTGGTAAATTACTTTATTTCTATTGATGTGTTTTCCATTGTTTTGCAGTACAATGGATCGGGACAAAGTTGGAGTACCTACTGATGGTGATTCCCATGCTGTCACTTACCCACCTGCAGTTTTGGTTTATATTGTTGATCCTTTTGCTTATGAAAATAAAGACGAAGGCTCAAGCTCATCCAGCATTTGGACTCTTGGGCTTCTCCGCTGCTTTCTGGAGATGGAACAGATTCTTCCATCCAATATTAGGAACACTGTGTCTGTGCAGGTAAGAATTCACAAAGAGTAACTGAATCATCCAGATTATAGAAGCAGGTGTATTTTAGAGCTTAAATAGCTTCTAGGAAAGAGATAATGTTTTTTTTGATTACTGCAGATGGTATTCATTAATCATTTTCATCTTGGCTTTGTCTCTGATGAAAATCAAATAAAATGCTGTCTAAATATCTTCTAGATATGTTAGAATTCTGTATTTGGAGCTGGCTATACTGTGAGAATGTGCTTTGATTCCACTGGTCAACATTGAAATCGTTACTGACTTTAAAAGGCCCTAATCTGTAGTATCTTGGTGAGCTGAACACGAATATAATGTTAAAAAAATTTTATTGGCTCTCGCTTTGAAGATATTGCATGTAGTTCATTTTAGACTTTCACCGTGTAAATTTATCCAGTAGGACATCAACAACATCCCAAATAAGCCTTGAATGATGTAATATTGCATCACATTGCATAATACCAGCATGCACACATCATCCAGAGTTGATTGCATCATTTTCTGATGCAATGCAATACTACTGCCAGACGGCTGCTGAAGCCATCTGACATCAACAGTGTATTATACGCAGTCGGAAAGGAAAGTAATCTGGTATTCTGTTCCGATATTGAAAGCCTCATGAATGCCTTAAAAATCACTCATGACCCACAAGACTGGAGACTATTTATAGACTCTTCGAAACTGAGTCTGAAGGCTGTGCTTTTGAACAATGGAAGCCGTCTTCCATCTATTCCAGTAGCGCATGCCGTCCACATGAAAGAGACATACGATAACTTAAAGCATCTACTGACTTCCATTAACTATAACAAGTACAGCTGGCACCTGTGTGGTGACTTGAAGGTAGTTGCCCTTTTAATGGGACTGCAGCAGGAGTATATAAAATACATGTGTTTCTTATGTGAGTGGGATAGCCAAGCAAGAGATTGGCTCTACTTGCGGAAGGAATGGAATTGCAGACAAAATGTAACAGTTGGAGAGAAGAATATCCGGCACCCAACTCTGGTTGAGGCTCACAAAATCCTGCTACCACCCCTTCACTTCAAACTAGGTTTGATGAAAAACTTCATGGAAGTCATGGACCGCACTTCGCCAGCTTTCCGAAACCTGCATGAAAAATTCCCTTGACTCAGCGAAGCAAAGATTAAAGAGGGAGTTTTTGTGGGTCCTCAGATTCGAGAGCTCTTCAAAGATGACCGGTTCAACAACTTGCTGCAGGGTGATGCGAAACAAGCATGGAATGCTTTTTGCCTAGTGTCAACAAACTTTCTCGGGAATGTTAGGGCAGAAAACTACAAGGAACTAGTAGAACACATACTGATGCAGTATCAGAAACATGGCTGCAATATGTCTCTAAAGATCCATTTCCTTGATTCCCATCTCAATTTCTTTCCTGACAACTGTGGTATGGTTAGTGATGAACAGGGCGAATGTTTTCACCAGGATATCGCAACGATGGAGCAAAGATACCAGGGAAAATGGTCCACTACAATGCTGGCTGACTACTGCTGGACACTCCCCAGAGAAGCTCCAGAACAGCTGTACAAGAGACAGGCGAAAAAATCTAAGTAGTAGTCTCTGACTTGGTTTTTTACAGGTATTAACTGAAGGCCTATTATATTAAAATCATCTCTAATACCTGAAGATTGGAGGATCGCCAATGTAACACCAATTTTTAAAAAGGGTTCCAGGGGTGATCCGGGAAACTACAGACCGGTGAACCTCATGTCAGTACCGGGAAAAATGCTAGAAACTATCATAAAGAATAAAATTACTCGGCATGTAGATAGTCATGGCCTAATGGGAGACAGCCAACATGGCTTTAGACAAGGAAGATCTTGTCTTACTAATCTGTTATGTTTTTTTGAAAGTGTGAATAAACAGGTGGACAAAGGTGAGTCTGTTGATATAGTGTATCTGGACTTTCAGAAAGCCTTTGACAAGGTCCCTCATCAGAGACTTTTGGCAAAACTAGAGAGTCATGGGATAGGAGGCAGTGTACTACTGTGGATCAAGAACTGGTTAAAAGATAGAAAGCAGAGGTTTCGGCTAAATGGTCAGTTTTCCCAATGGAGAAAGGTGAATAGTGGTGTACCCCAGGGATCTGTGCTGTCCGCTGCTTTTTGACATATTCATAAATGACCTGGAAAGTGGAATAACGAGTGAGGTTATCAAATTTGCAGATGACACAAAACTATTTAAAGTTGTTAAAACCCAAGAGGATTGTGGAAAATTGCAAGAGGATATTAATAAATTGGAAGACTGGGCATCAAAATGGAAGAGGAAATTTAATGTGGAGAAGTGCAAAGTTATGCACCTAGGGAAGAACAACCCAAACTATGGTTACACAATGCAAGGTTCCACATTAGGAACCACCACCCAGGAAAAAGATTTAGGCATCATTGTGGATAACATGTTAAAACCCTCGGCCCAGTGTGCAGCAGCAGCCAAGAGAGCAAATAGAATGCTGGGTTTCATAAGGAAAGGAATGGAAAATAAAACAAAAGATGATATAATTCCTCTATATCGTTCCATGGTGAGACCGCACCTTGAATATTGTGTGCTATTCTGGTCGCCGTATCTTAAAAAGGATATAGCGTTATTAGAAAAGGTTCAGGGAAGAGCCACCAAAATGGTAAAGGGGATGGAAGGATACTCCTATGAAGAAAGACTAAAAAGGTTAGGGCTCTTTAACCCGGAAAAGAGACGGCTGAGGGGGGAGATATGATAGAAGTCTATAAATTAATGAACGGAGTGGAATAGGTAAATGTAGATCGACTGTTTACGTTATTAGAATATAGAAAGACTAGGGGACATGCAATGAAGCTACAGGGTAAACTATTTAAGACTAATAAAAGAAAATATTTTTTCACTCAACGTGTAATCAAACTCTGGAATTTGTTACCGGAGGATGTAGTAAAGGCTGTTAGTGTAGCTGGGTTTAAAAAAGGTTTGGACAAGTTCCTGGAGGAAAGGTCCATAAACCATTATTAAGAAGGGACCCAGGATATCAATGCTTGACCCGGTACAAGCATTGCGGAACCTGTGTCTTTTGGGGAAACTGCTAGGTACGTATGACCTAGATTGGCCACTGTTGGAAACAGGATACTGGGCTTGATGGACTTTTGTCTGACCCAGTATGGCATATCTTATGTTCTTATTTACTATTGACATGCATTTCTTGATGTAAACATTAACTTTTGTAGATTACAAATAAACTAGAGCCAACTTTGCAATTTCACTGTCATATTCGTGTTCAGCATATAAAAATGGATAAGAGAGACTATTTTTGTTTCAGTAACATGACTTTTGTAAAAGTTTGTTGACCAGTGTTCTTTATACATGCTGAGTATTGCTGTAGTTCCTATATCGGCTGCGTAATGACAAACTAATGGCACAAACTAATTTTTAAACATTTGAAAATTGCCCTCCCTTTACCTGCGGTATCTGGAAAGTGCCCAGCCTGTATATGAGTAAAAGTATATAGAGAGAGAATTGGGGGAGTATCAACAATGCATGTATGTCTTCCTTTGAAAAAAAAAAGGGCAGGATCAGATGTGGGTTAGGTCAGCAGACGTATAATTTTGATTTACAAAACTACATGTTATCTTTCAAGGGAGGAAGTATCTGCAGAATAAAGTGGTGCAAATCTCTGCAGGTACTTTTTCCGTGGGAATTTTCAAAGTAAAATTACATGTGTATGTTTAAGAATTGCAAAATGAATAAGAAATATAATCTGACCTTGTTCCTGCCTGCATAGCTTTGGAAATTGCCCCACATATGTATTTTTTTTGTAAAGTAATTTGTTGTATTTCAGATTGTGCCATGCCAATATTTGTTGCAACCTGTAAAGCATGAAGATCGTCAAATCTATTCACAGCATTTAAAGTCTTTGGCGTTCTCAGCATTTACCCAGTGTCGAAGACCACTACCAGTTTCAACTAATGTAAAAACACTGACTGGTTTTGGCCCGGGTTTAGCCATTGAAACTGCTCTTAAGAGCTCTGAGGTAAGTATTGCTTTATGCATTGCTCAGTGCCGGCATAAATTTGAATAACTTCAAGGCCATAAGAATTTAAGAATACCAGGAAAGCACTTTTCCAGATCATCCTGCTAGATCAGTCCAGACAAGTGGGTCAAGCCCTCCTGCCAGCAGATGTCGAGACAGAGAAAGCAACAGAGCCAAAGCTGTGACATTACTCCTGGCATAAACCCCATTCTCGAGGAACAAGCAGGAAGTCAGTCCTTACATTTATTTATTTAGCCAGTTTTGTATACCACCTTATCCTTCAATCCAAGTGGCAATCAATCAATCGCATATGGGTGACGTTGACTCTGACGGAGCCCTGCATGGAACCATCTCCCCGGTTTTCAAAGAAAGCCTTAGGGAGATGCCACCATGCATGTGTGGTCGCCTTCCTGCCCAAGGGGGTGCCATCTTGCTCAGTCTCCCTTTTTCCACAGAGCCCTACAGACGTTTTGTCTCATCCCCTGGAAAATAGTTGATTTAACCCGTACATTTTTGTACTTTTCCGGCTTTTGCCGGCTCCTTCCCACCTTGAGACCCGCTGCTGTGGCATCGGGCCTCAAAGTTTTCTCCTTGTGTTTTTTCCCTCTAGTGCTTTTGGGCCCTTTTCCAACCGCTGGCCATGGTGAGGATTTTCAAACTCACGGGGGTTCTTTTCACCCCCAATGGCCACCAGTTTTAAAAAGTATGATCGGTGTTCGAAAAATGTCTCTCACAGACACTCATGATTGTTGCCTCCAGTGTCTGGGCGCAGACCATGACCTGGAGGAATGCCCCTTGTGCAAGAAAATGTCCACAAAGGCCATCCAGAGCCATCGGCTTAAGCAGGACGACATCTTCCACAAGGCAGGCTCCACCCCAATATCACCGGTAGCCTCACGCTCAGACCCCGCACGGCTCCTCCGAGTCACACAAGGCTCCTGCGGCCCCTCAGCAGACCCACAAGCACGCCAAACAAGGTTCCCTGGAGCGAGAGCATAAGAAGATGACCTCAAGAGCCTCTTCCGGGGAGGTGAACAGGCATGGGAAGTCCCGCGCCCAGTCCCTCAGTCCCTGACGAGAACCCGAGGAGTTGCAGCGGGAACGCCCCCGAAAGGTGCCTAGGACCGATGGCGTGGCCTCTGGTGACGGACCTCAGTCCCCCGAGGCCCATCCTGTCGAAGACCCCCTCTCCTCGACACCTGACCCAGTCACACCAGCGTCGATGTCAATGACGGCTACCCCTGAATGGGACACCCATATGTTGCCCCTGGAGCACAGCGTTTCTACGTTCATTGCCTCCCACCGGGTGCCACCCGGCCCTGCAGGGACCTCGACCTCAAGGACTCCCCGGGCCACCAACGTGATCGCTGAAAGCCAGACGCCTCGGTCGGATCCTCGGCGAGGGTCTTGTTTGTGCTCTCGTTCCTCAAGAGTGAGGTCTTCGCAGGCGAGCGCCTCTGGCTCCAGCCATGCCCCATCCTCGAAGCACCCAGGATTGGAGCTGCCAGCTCTCCTACAGCCGGCTGGCTTAGAGTCGTCCTCGGTGTGGTTCTGGCGCAGCTCACCAAGTGCCATCCGAGCCCTTGGCTACCTGCTCCCTGTGCCACCTGTCCTGGAAGGTTTATCTTTATCTTTATTTTAAAACTTATTATACCGCCTGGACCGAAAGGCATACAGCGGTGTACAATAAAAACAAAGGCTACTGGGGAAACAGAAAAGAGCGCCAATTATTCACAAAAGAGACAGCAGAAGATAGAATGAAGAAAACAGAGAAAGGACCAATCAACTGAGGGTGGGAAGGGAAGGGATATCAAAAGCGGTACAAAAGAGGTGAGTCTTGAGAGAGGCCTTGAAAGTGCCGAAGGAGGATTTTAGTCGTAAAGCTAAGGGGAGAGAATTCCAAAGGTGGGGGCCGAGGAAAAAGAAAGCAGAGGAGCGTGTTGATTCAAGACGAGCCCTGGAAGGAGGTGGAAGAAAAAGACGATTAGCGTGAATCGACCGAAGAGTTCTAGAGGGACAGTGAAAGTGCACCAAGTCAGAGAGATAAAGAGGAACACCAGTGTGTAAAGCCCTGTGGACAAAAATCAGAACCTTGTATTGAATGCGGAAAGGAATAGGCAACCAGTGTAAGCGAATAAGAAGAGGAGTGATATGAGCTGAGCGAGAGGAGTTGGTCAGAAGACGAGCGGCAGTATGGTGGACCAGTTGAAGACGACGAAGCTGAGAAAGAGGAAGGCCGGCCAGAGAAGCATTACAATAGTCTAGACGAGAAACTACGAGAGAGAGAAGAAGTGTAGTCAAAGAGGAGAATGAAAGGAAAGGTCGGACAGCACGAAGTCGATGTAGTGTGTAGAAAGAACGCTGAACAATAGAGGAAACGTGATCTTTAAAAGTTAAAGCCGAATCCAGGGTAACACCAAGGTATCACATAGATGAAACAAGAGGAATAGGCCCAGCAGACAGAGAAGGGGTGAGGGTGGGAAGGGGAGCACTAGCAGTGAACCAGATGGCGGATGTCTTAGACAGATTGACATGCAAAAAGTTCTCAGAAAACCAGGAGGAAACAGTGGAAAGACAGGCATTGAGGGGGACCAATATCAGGGGAAAGAGGACAAGTGTGGTAAAGAAGGATATCATCTGCGTAATAATACGAGGTTGCCTTCCTCGTGGCGCTCACATCAGCTCGCAGAGTCAGTGAACTCCAAGTGCTGGTGGCCGAGCTTCCCTACACTAGGTTCTACAGGAACAAGGTGATGCTTCGCAACCACCCCAAGTTTCTACCAACGGTAGTTTCCGATTCCACCTCAATCAGGAGGTGGTTTTCCCTACCTTCTTCCCATGGCCTTATACCGACATGGCATCTGCCGTTCTCCATACCCTGGACTGCAAACGAGCCCTGACCTATCTACAGCGGATGCAGGACCACTGCAAAGCCTCACAGCTTTTTGTCTTCTTTGACCCCAGCCACATGGGGCAGGCTGTCACTAAGCGAACCTTATCCGCCTGGGTGGTGGATTGCATTGCCCTTGTTCATAGCCGGGTTCAGAGTACCCCTGGAGCGCTGAGTCATGGGGCACAGTGTCAGGGCAATGGTTACCTCAGTTGCTAACCTCCAGTCTGTGCCTTTGGCCGACATCTGCCGGGCTGCCACCTGGTCTTCCGTCCAAACCTTTGCAGCTCACTACTGCCTGGAGAGGGTCCTGATGGGACAGTGCCTTCGGCCAGACTGTACTCCGGAACGTTTTCGGGGTTTAGGCAACACCTGCCCTCCAAACCTTCTTGTTCAGGCTACTGGAGCCATGGTTCTCCCTGGACATTAGGGTCCTCGGAGTCTGTCCTCAGATTTGCTTGTGGCTGCTCATGGCTGGGCCGTATTTTTTCTACCAGTCCTTGGTAGCCTGGAGCTAGGGAGTCCTATATGTGATGACTGACTTCCTGCTTCTTCCTGCAGAAAGCATAGTTACTCACCTGTAACAGGTGATCTCCAGGGACAGCAGAAATCAGTCCTCACAATCCTCCCTTCTCCCTGTGGAGTTGCTGTTTATTTTGACCATCTTCTTGGTTGGGCTCTAGCTAGGACACTCAACTGAGCAAGATGACACTCTTGGGCAGAAAGGAGACCACACATGCGTGGTGGCATCTCCCAAAGTCTTTCTTTGAAAGTTGGGGAGATACTTCTGTTCAGGGCTCTGTTGACGTCACCCATATGTGAGGACTGATTCCTGCTGTCCCTGGAGAACACCTGTTACAGGTGAGTAACTACACTAACCGTCTCCTATGGAACAGGATTCTGACTCCACAGTCATCAGGTTCTGTTGGAAGACGAGATCCCAGGTCTTACCTCTCAAATTGTTAATGAGTTTCGCATCGTGGATAATCCTGACCCCCATCCAGTCTACCTCCACAACCAACCCCATTATGGTTATCCGATTGCCTCTTTGTCCTCTTTTCCTGTCCTCAGAGGGACAGGCAGCATCCAGGGCGATGCTGGGCAGGCGGATTTGCGAAACAGTCATCTTAGCATACCTTCTAGGCCATAGGCCTGTGCCCCCTGACCTCAAAGCACATTCCATGTGTGCGCAAACCGCATCATGGGCGGAGTCTGCTTTCATGACTCCCTTGGGTATCTGCCAGGTGGTGTCATGGTTGCCTGGTTTATCTTTGCGCAGCATTACCAGTTAAATGTTCACACTCGAGATGCAGTGCGCTTCGGGTCATAGGTGCTTTTTTGCTGCACTTTCATCCCAACCAACAGGGCATTAGCTTAAGTACATCCCACTTGTCTGGATTGGTCTAGCTGGATGATCTGGAAGGTGAAATTTTCCTTACCGTTAATTTCCTTTCCTGGAGTCCTGCTAAACCAGTCCAGCACCCACCTCTGCAGTCTGTGTATGGTGTATTCACAGCAGTTCAGAGTGTTTGCTAATGCCATATCTGTATATAGTTAACTTTATTAGAGCCTGGGTCTCTACAGCGGTCTTCCTGTCTCCATTGCTTGGTACGTCGGTACTGAGGAGACCCCTGGTTGTGACTGTGGTTTATGCCAGGAGCGATATCACAGCTTTGGCTCTTTGTTGCTTTCTTTGTCTCAACATCTGCTGGCAGGGGGGCTTGACCCACTGGTCTGTACTGGTCTAGCAGGACTCCAGGACAGGAAATTAACGGTAAGGAAAATTTCACCTTATTGCACTTTTATCTTCAAATATATATAATAAGATAGTCACTTGAGGGAAGGTGTGTTGTTTTAGGCACGCTCAAAGATAATTTAAGCCTTATTGTTTTGTAAGAATATTCATTGTATTGCATTATGAACTATTTTAAATATTTTTAAGTGCGTGGGATATGTATAGAAACATAACAGAAAACAATGGCACATAAAGACCATCCAGCCTATTCAGTTTGCCCATCCATGAGAATTAGGTTCTACTTTTTCCTGAAATCCTCTGTATTTGTCCCATACTTTATTGCATTCAGATACATTTCTTGTTTGTTCCACCTCTGCTGGGAGGTTGTTCCATGCTTCCACCACCCTTTCCATAAAGAAATATTTCTTCAAATTACTTCTGAGTCTGTCCTCTTTCACCTTCATCCTATGACCCCTTGTTCCAGAGTTTCCATTTAGCTGAAAGAGAGCCACCTCCTGTACCTTTATCCTACAGAGGTATTTAAATGTCTGTATCATATCATCTCTCTCTCACCTTTCCTCTAAAGTTATGCGTATTAAGATCCTTAAGTCGATCCCCATATGCCTTATGATGAAGACCGCCTTCTGGACTGACTCCATTATGTTTATTTCCTCTTGAAGGTGTGGTCTCCAGATTTGTACACGGTACTCCAAATGAGTTCTCACTAGGGACTTATACAAAGGCACTATTGCCTCCTTATTCCTGCTGGTCATTCCTCTCCCTATGTTCCCAAACATCCTTGTGGTTTGCTGTTGCCTTTTCTAACCTTTGGCCACCTTAGGATCATCCAATATGATCACCCCCAGGTCCCCGCTCTTTCAAGCATTGAAGTATTACACCCACTATACTGTACTGCTCCCTTGGGTTTTGGGAACCCAAATACATAATCTTGAATTTTTATTTATAAATTTCAATAATTTAACAAGTATTTAACATCAGAAACAAAGATTTAGAGATAACTTATCTTTAGTAAACAAAAAGAGAAGATGGATCCTCTAATTTGGACCACAAAAAAAAATCAGCGGACGAGTGAAATCAGCTGGAATATTAAAGAAAAAAGGCAAAAGGAAATCTGACTATAAAGGCGGAAATCCAAAAGCCAGTCTCAGTCATCCATTTCTTGCACTTCAGTAGATTGTGATGTAGAAGTAAAGTCCAGTAAGTTTCAAGTCCAGAAACACCCTAAGCTGTTCTGGCAACAGGAAACTTATCTAATATTTAAATATTAATACATTTACATAGATTACGTGATTTAAAAACAGTTCCCATCACCTGTGCCTCTTGGAACATTGCCTAAAATAACTTCCTCGTGAGTTGTGTATTTATGTGCTATATTCATGTGTATGTCCTTATAGGTTCTTCCAAAAATGGATCATTGATCTTTTTTAACATATAGATAGAGAGCACAGCATGTATCCAATGCAAGCATACAATTTAACCAAAAGCATAGCCCACTCATGAATTTATTCAGTTATTGAGGATTCCAATAAAACTTCATAAAAGAATAAAGTTGCATAAAAGAAACTTCTAACTGCTTTCCTAAAGAGAGGAAAAAGCTTTATTTCTCTGGGAACAAGCAGGAAGTCAGTCCTCACATATGGGTGATGTCGGTGCCAATGGAGCCCTCACAGAAACATCTCCCCAGCTTTCAAAGAATGCTTTTGGGAGATGCACCATGCATGCGTGGTCCCCTTCCTGCCCAAGGGTGCCATCTTGTCTCAGTCTCCTTTTTTCCATGGAGCCCTTCGGACATCTATCCAGTTTCTCCTGGAAAAAGTGCCCCTTTTGTCTTGTTTTAACCGGTACGCATTCCAGTTCCTTTCCCTCCCCCAAGTCAGCTTGCCTTGGCGTCGCTGCTTGGTTTAGTCATGTTTTCTTTTTGTTTTCTCGAGGTGTTCCTCGATTGGTGTTTCACACCCTTTTTTGGCCGCAGGCCTTGGACCTATGCCCAGGTGGCAGGGCCCCCTTTTTCTCAATGGCTGCCAGTGGTTTCAAAAAATGTGATTGGTGTGGGTAAGATGATGTCCCTCACCAATCCACATTATTGCTGCCTCCACTGTCTTGGGCCAGACCATGACGACTCGGACTGCGAACTTTGCAAGATGATGACCACAAAAGCCATCAAGAGCCATCAGCTGCAGCAGGAAAAGATTTTTCACAAGTACGACTCTGCGCTGGAGTCTCCAGTGACACCACGCTCCAAGGCCCCGTCCGGTACCTCTGTGCCCCACGATACCAGGGCAGCCTAGGAGTCCTGTGGCCGTGGGTCCTTCGAGGGGAAAATCCCCAGAGATGGGAACGCAAGAAGTCAAAATCCTCGAAGACTGCCCCGGACGATGGATCGGGGAAATCCCATTTCAAGCTCCGCAGCCCCAGGTGAGAGTCTGAGGGGTTGGAACGGGAGCAGTCGTCGGCAGCTGACGACCTGTCTCAAATGCCTGAGGTCATCCTTGTCGAGGACTCTCCCTTGATAGAACAGATACCGGGTCTGAAGCCCTCAATGCCCCGCGTTAAAGGCTGTGGAGCCAACTGGCATGGAGACCAGGATGGCAGCCTTGGAATGCAGTATCTCTGCCCTCATGGCCCAGCAGCGGCCGTTAATGTCTGGTTCCTCCGGTTCATCCACCCTGACGACCGGAACCTCTGCATAAAAGGCTTCCCTGGAAATTCAGCAGATCCTTAAGTGCCTTCGGCCTCGAGAGACACATCGGCAGAGGACCCTATCCCATTCCTCGGGGCTCCGGTCCTCCCCAGCAAGTGCCCGCGGCTAAGACCGCAGGTCATCCGGAGGCAGCAGGCCTCAGGGCCTGGGCCTTGACTGCGATAACCGCTGGGCCTTGGACTCTTCCTCGGACTTTGATTCTGATTGGGAGACCCAGGACGAGGAGTCCCCGGACACTCGACAACACAGAAACGTGCCCTTGGACCCGTCTGCCCCAGTGTCCTGGCGCCGTTCCCTGCCCGAGGACGACACCTTCCTGGATTTTGTGTGAGTCTTTGCTAAGGTGCTTTCTGTTGAGACCAAAGCAGAGGACCCCTGCACAGAGGATTTGGAGATTCTCCGAGGCCCCTCCGAAGGAGGCCCTCACAGTGCCCATCCCTCCAATCCTTGAGTGCCGCCACCTCTGCATATGGGAAACACCGGCATCTGTGCCCATAGTAAGCAGACGGCTCGACTCCATGTACTGAGTCCACCGAAGCCCCGAGTTCCAGAAAACCCAACACCCACACAACTCGATGGTTGTTGAGTCCGCCATGCGCAGACTCAAAAGCCAAAAGACCCATTCCTCGGTGCCCTCCAGTAGGGCAGCCTAGACCCTCGACACACCCTCTGTCAAAAGGCCTTTCAGGGCTCTATGCTTGTGTGCAGAATCCCGTCCTACCAATTATACATTGACATGTATCTCAAGAAGCTGTTGAGGGTGCTCGCCAGTTTCTCGGCAGGCCTCGATGGGGAACCTCTCCAGCAGTTCAAGATACTGGCCTCGGCAGTCAAGGAGTGCTCAAAGTTCTTATCTCAAGCAGCATATGATGGCTTCGAGTCCTCAGCCAGAGTAGCTGCTGTGGACATCGGGACCCGATGCCAGGCCTGGCTGCAGTCGTCTGACGTCGATCAATGGGTTCAGGACAAACTCATCGATGTCCCCTGTATCAGAGAGACTCTCTTGAGGAAACCCATGGCAAAGTGGCTGAAATAGAGACTGAGTTCCTAACAAGGACCAGACTCTAAAAAGACCACGGGGTATCCCCGTAAGAGGGGCCCAGGGAAGAAGCTCCCCTTCCTGAGGAAAAAGGGGGGTTTTGGCAATGCCCCACAATTCCAAGCTGCCTCTGCTTTGCAGCAAGGCCCAGCAGCACAAGGGTCAAGAGCACGGCCCCCGCAAGCAGAAGACCCCCAAGACTAGGCTCCGGACCAGCCTGGAGGGAGTTTGACTCCTTGGGCATGACCTCCCTTCCCCCAGGAAATCCCTTACAGCCCACAGGGGCATCGATTTCTTCTCATGGGTCTCAGCCTTCTACAAAATCCAAAAGCAGAACTCAGTCACTCTGTTGCCATTTCCAAATCTTCTCATAAATATTATTCTCCAGGACCAAGCAGGAAGTCAGTCCTCACATATGGGTGACGTCGGTGCCGACGGAGCCCTCGCGGAGCAATTTTCAAAGAAAGCCTTTGGGAATTGCAGCGCGCATGCGCGGTCCCCTTCCCGCCCAAAGCACCATACACAGGACTGGCACCCATCTTGGCCAGTCTTCTTTTTTCCGCGGAGCCCTACAGACGTTGTCTAATAGTCATCGCAGAAAAGTTGATTTTTTCCTTATTATTTTCAGTATTTCTTCGGTTCGACGCCCGTCCTTTTTCCGCCCGGCCTCGCGACGCCGGTCGCGAGGCCTCCCCTTCTTTTTCGGTTTTTTCAGTCCTTCGCGACAACTTCGCGCCTTTTTTCATTTTTCCCTGGCAGCCCGTTCGTTCGACCTCGCAGGGGCCCTTTTTCCCCCGATGGCCGCCAGTGGCTTTAAAAAGTGTGTTAAGTGTAAGAAACTTATGTCTCTTACCGACACACACGATTGCTGCCTCCGTTGCCTGGGCCCCGATCATGAAGAAATGATCTGTGGGCCCTGTAGCAAGATGTCCGCGAAGTCTTTGCGGAGTCGGCAGCATCAGGGGGAGAGAATCTTCTCTGACCCCAGCCGTACCCGGACCTCGTCAGAAGCTTCGGTGTCCAGGGAATCTGGCTCTGAACACCGCCGGAGCTCTTCTGAGAGGGGGTTCCCTAACCGGGAACATCAGCGGAAGAAGAAACCCGCGAGGGCGGCGTCGGTGGACGCTCCTGGCTCCTCGAGGGCCAGGTCGCATAGCCCCGACAGCCGTCCCGGGTCTTTGGAGCTGGAGCGGCCGTCCAAACAGCCTCGTCTGGAGATGGACTCCTCTGCTCACGTAAGTGCTGTTGTCTTCGTAGACTCGCCTCCGAGTGGTCCGACGTCGGGCCCGACGCCGTCGGGGCCCGAGTCGGGGGCTGCTGGGTCTCCTGAGTTCGGACTCAGGTTGACAGCCTTGGAGCGCAGCTTGACTGCCTTCATGGACCAGCAGCGGGCATTGATCGCTGGCCTCGCTGGCGCGTCTGCCCTGACCGCCGGGACGTCAACGTCTAAGTCGACCCCGGAGACCGAGCCGATCCTCGAGTCCATGCGGGCTCGAGTCGATCCTCGGTCGAGGTCACCTTCGGCCTCCCGTTCGGGGTCGAGGTCGTCGACGCCGACTCCCTCGGCGTCGGGGCGGACGGCGTCTGTGCCCGCCCGACCGGAGCCGCTCGATGACTCCTCCGAGGAGTCGGCCTGGGAATCCGAGGTGGATGAGTCACCTGGTTCTTTCCGGACTCGGTGTGTCCCTTCTGACTCCCCCAAGTCTGAGCCTCGGAGACAGTCCCCCCCGGAGGATGCCCGGTTCTCGGACTTCGTAAGGGATATGGCCAAGGCCTTGGCCTTCCCTGCAGATCCCGAGGAGGAGCCTCGAGCCAAGGAGCTCGATGCCCTCCAGTACGACTCTCCTGCGAAGGAGCACTTTACTGTACCGGTTCCTCCGATGCTGGAACGACTTCTCTTCCGCATGTGGGAGAGTCCGGCGTCGTCGCCGGTCTTAAGCAAGCGGGTCGATGCCATATATCGAGTCCGCAAGAGCCCTGGCTTCCAGAAAGCACAGCTGCCGCACCATTCCATGGTGGTGGAATCGGCCATGCATCGGCTCAAGAGCCAGAAGATGCACTCCTCGGTGCCTCCCGGCAGGGAAGCCCGCAGCCTGGATGACATCGGTAAGAAGTGTTTTCAGGGCTCTATGCTTGCTTGTCGGGTCCAGACTTACCAGCTCTACATGGGCATGTATCTCCGGGACCTGGCTAAAGAACTAGCCAGATTCTCTGCTGGTCTCTCCGAGGAACCTTTGCGGAGGTTCCTGGCCTTGTTCAATGGTATTCGTGAGTGCTCCAAGTTCATTTCTCGAGCAGCCTATGATGGCTTCGAGGCATCGGCTCGAGTGGCCGCAGCCGGCATCGGAGCCCGCCGCCAGGCTTGGCTCCAGTCATCCGACCTCGAGCCCTGGGTGCAGGACAAGTTGGTCGATGTCCCCTGCAGAGGTGAAAACCTCTTCGGTAAACCTATGGACGAGAAGGCTGCTCAGCTCGAGACAGAGACTCTCACCAGGACTCGGCTCTCCAGGAAAACCTCTGCCCCTTCCCAAAAGAAGAAGGGCTCGGGGAAAAAGCCCTTTTACCCGAGGAAGGCGGCTGCCTATAAACACTACCCCCATTATCAGGCCTCCGCAGCTCCCCATCAGGGTCAGCAGGCCAAGGGACGGGGTAACGGATCCCGTAGGCAGCAAGCCCCCAAGCCTGCGCCACCAGCCCCTGCTCCGCAGGGTGGGGGTTTTTGACTCATTCAGCATAGCCTCTAGCCCTCCGCTGGTTCCTCTCAGCACGGGAGGCCGGCTGGTCCACTTTGCCCACAGGTGGTCCAACATCACGTCAGACGCCTGGGTGCTCCCCATAGTCCGAGAGGGCTATCTTCTGCACTTCCACCAGGTACCTCCCCCCTACTTTCCAGGGGAGCCTCTGCGACCCCCTCTTCACCGGGACTTACTCCTTCAGGAGTTGGCAAGTCTTATTCGGGAACAGGCAGTGGAGCCGGTGCCCCACCACCTGCGGGGTCACTTTTTTTATTCCCGGTACTTCCTGGTACCAAAGCGGACTGGAGGCCTCAGACCCATCCTAGACTTGCGGAACCTCAACAAGTTCCTGGAGAGGGAAAAGTTCAAGATGCTTACCCTTGGAATCCTGCTGCCCTACCTCCGGCAGGGAGATTGGCTGTGCTCCTTGGATCTAAAGGATGCCTACACTCACATCCTCATCCACCCAAGCCACCGACAATACCTAAGGTTTGTGGTGGCGGGCAATCATTACCAATACAGAGTACTGCCCTTTGGCCTATCCTCCGCACCACGAGTCTTCACAAAATGTCTCGCAGTGGTTGCGGCTTATCTCCGGCTTCAAGGCCTCTTCGTCTTTCCTTACCTGGACGACTGGCTTATCAGGGCCCCGTCCGCCACGGAGGCCACTCACGCCACAAAACGTACTGTAACTCTACTCCAGTACTTGGGCTTTGTCATAAACTTCGAAAAGTGCACTTTGCTCCCCTCTCAGGACCTCGAGTTCATCGGCGCCAGACTGGACACGCTTCAGGCGCGGGCTTTTCTGCCGCTCGACAGGGCTCACCGGCTCATGGCTCTCGCCAGCCGTTTTCGCAGCCATCCCCGGGTCTCGGCCCGGCTCTTCCTGAAACTGCTCGGCCATATGGCGTCCATGTGACCCCCAATGCCCACCTGAACATGCGGCCAGCTCAGTGGTGCCTTCGCTCTCAATGGCGTCAGGCCTCGGGGAGACTGGCGGACTCGGTACGCATCTCCGGCCCGCTAGTCTCTTCCCTACGATGGTGGCTTCACCTACCCAACCTAGTGCTCGGAATGCTTTTCCAGTCTCCTCCGCCGGTCCAGGTTCTGATGACCGACGCTTCTCTCCTGGGTTGGGGAGCACATTGCCAGGGGTCATGTACTCAGGGACTCTGGACCCCGTGGGAATCTGCCCAGCAGATCAACTTCCTGGAGCTCCGGGCCATTCGCCTGGCTCTGAAGGCCTTCTCCCACCTCACGTCTCACCAGTCTGTGCTGGTCCAGACGGACAATCAAGTTGCTATGTTCTACGTGAACAAGCAGGGGGGCACGGGCTCCTCCCTTCTCTGCCGGGAAGCACAAAAGCTCTGCGCTTGGGCCGTCAGCCGGGGAATCCTCCTCAAGGCTGTCTATCTCCCAGGTCAAGAAAATCACCTGGCAGACAAACTGAGCAGAATCCTCCAACCGCACGAGTGGAGATTGGACCCGTTGGTGGCCCAACGGATCTTCCTGCGGTGGGGCCTCCCCACGCTGGATCTCTTCGCCAGTCCTCTGAACCGGCAACTTCCTCGATTCTGCTCTCGGGAACCGCACCCCCTTCGAGTAGCGGCGGATGCTTTTCTGCTCTCATGGTCCACGGGCCTTCTGTATGCTTTTCCTCCCATGCCGCTGGTGTCTCGAACTCTTTTCAAGGTTCTCCAGGACAAGGCCTCCGTGATCCTGATCGCTCCCCGGTGGCCCCGGCAACCGTGGTTCCCGCTTCTGATGCAGCTGGCGGTGGATACCCCGTTGCCTCTGGGGTTTCAACCAGATCTCCTGACTCAGGATCAGGGGTCTCTCCTACACCCCAACCTCAGAGCTCTTCATCTGATGGCCTGGCTGCTGAAAGGGTAGTCCTTGCTCCCCTCCTGTTACCCCCGGAGGTGGAGGAAGTCGTACTGGCTTCCAGGCGACCCTCTACCCGGAAATCCTACGCCCTTAAATGGCGTCGCTTTTCCAACTGGTGTACTCAACGGTCTCAAGATCCCTTCTCCTGCTCGGTGTCGGTGGTCTTGCAGTACTTGCTTTCCCTCTCCAATCTTGGGCTCAAGTCCAACTCGGTCAAGGTTCACCTCAGTGCTATTTCGGCACATCATGTGCCAGTGGAAGGCAGGCCTCTTTCCGGCCACCCCCTCGTGGCTCGGTTCTCCCGGGGCCGCCTTCTCCTCAAACCACCGTTGCACCCCCCAGCCCCTGACTGGGACCTGAACGTGGTTTTACAGCGGATCACCTGCCCGCCTTTTGAACCCATGGCTACCTGTCCTCTTCGTTTTCTTTCTTGGAAAACCTTATTCCTGGTGGCCCTCACTTCCGCTAGACGCGTTAGTGAACTGCAGGCCCTGGTGTCTGATCCTCCCTACACTCGGTTCTACAAGAACAGGGTAGTCCTGCGGACTCACCCTAAGTTTCTTCCAAAGGTGGTCTCCCCTTTTCACATCAATCAGGAGGTGGTGCTTCCGACCTTCTTTCCCAGGCCACACTCCAGCCGAGCTGAGATGGTCTTGCATACCCTGGACTGTAGAAGGGCGCTGAACTTCTACCTTGATCGTACGCGGGAGCACCGTAAGACTGTCCAGCTCTTCCTGTCTTACGACCCTAATAAATTAGGGCTCCCTGTCTCTAAGCGTACTCTGTCCATCTGGGTAGCTGACTGTATCGCTTGGACTTATGCGGCGGCAGGCCTCTCGCTGGAGAGTCGAGTCACCGCTCATCGGGTTCGGGCGAAGGCTACGTCAGTGGCTTACCTCCGCTCTGTTCCGTTGGCAGACATCTGCCGGGCCGCTACTTGGTCTTCGGGCCAGACTTTTGCGGCCCATTACTGCCTCGAGAGGAAGTCCCGCAGGGACAGTGCTTTCGGATAGGCAGTCCTCCGTAATCTCTTCGAGGTTTAGGCAACTCCTACCCTCCATCCCGGATGTTGGGCTACCGGTTGGAGATTAATCAGAGAAGATTCCTTCCTTCTGTGCTGCTGAGCTAGAGGGAGCTCATTTTTGTGCTTAGGGTCTCCGGTAGCCTTAAGCTGGGGAGTCCCATATGTGAGGACTGACTTCCTGCTTGGTCCTGGAGAAAGCGTAGTTACTCACCTGTAACAGGTGTTCTCCAGGAGCAGCAGGAATCAGTCCTCACAACCCTCCCTCCTCCCCTTGGAGTTGCAATCCTTTGATTTGGTTTTTGCAATTTTTTTGCTGTCTTTTTTGCTGTGTCATCAGACTGGCCAAGATGGCACCTTTGGGCGGGAAGGGGACCGCGCATGCGCGCTGCAATTCCCAAAGGCTTTCTTTGAAAGCTGGGGAAAATTGCTCCGCGAGGGCTCCGTCGGCGCCGACGTCACCCATATGTGAGGACTGATTCCTGCTGCTCCTGGAGAACACCTGTTACAGGTGAGTAACTACGCTTTACACCCTTGGAAACCAACTCCAAAACTCTTACAAAATACTTGATCTCCCTAACTACTCACTGTTGTGAGTAGTTAGGGAGATCAAGTATTTCCAAATCTTCAGCATTGAAAACCAATTCCATTGCCAAGGAGAAGCCCCAACATAAGCATCACGACTTCCCTAGAGGTGCGACCAGCCAGCCAAACAGCCCCGGCAGAAGGATCCATCCTCCAAAGCACAAGTGCGGCTCCCGAGGCATTGACCTCCGGAGAGCTACGCATTCCATGTTCTGGGATAGTGGCTCAGAGCCCCATATGTGACTCTTTCCAGACATTTGGCAGCACTCCTGGCAGCCTCAGTACCAATAACACCTAGAGCTTCAGAAATACAGGCTTTGGCACTGAGCCTACAGCCAGACATATGTGCCCCGATACCGGCCCTCCAGCCGGCCTCATCGGAACACCTGAGGCCAATTCCTCAGTTGGAACCAACCAATGCTCCCATTATCCAGCAGACTCAGGCTGCCATTGCACTCTGTTCCGATACCTCTAGTATCTGCATCGACCATCAACATCCACGAAGCATCGAGGTTAAATCTAGGAACATCGATATTTTGGTTTCTTACTGGATTCTCATTCAGAATCTGACAAATTCCTGAGAACTTCCTGATATCCCTTTGGACCCATCTTTGCCTCGGGAATGGTGGCAGTCCCCGCCAGAAGATATGTCCTTTCAGGACTTCATACGTGACATGGCAGCAGAGCTCTCCATCACAGTAGCCTCTGAAAAGAATCTGAGGGCTGAGGAATTGCAGATTCTCCAATACCCACCAACGTCCAGTGTCACGGCAGGACATGCTAGGGAGATAACGTTTCTAGATGAAATACATGACTGCTTCTTGGAGCAGCTGGTTCATGAACCGACCAGAGGGGAAGCCATTTTGGACCTAGTCCTTAGTGGAGCACCAGATCTGGTGCAAGAGATAAGGGTGTTGGGGCCACTTGACTATAGTGAACATAGCATGATCACGTTTGATTTAATTAATGGAGGAGGGATGGTAAGGAAATCCACAGTACTACCTTTTAACTTCTGAAAGGGAGACTATGATAAAATGAGGGAAATAGTTAAGAAAAAACTAAAAGGAGCAGTTGCAAAGGTTAAAGATTTACATCAAGCATGGGTGTTTAAAAATCCTATCTTGGAAGCCCAGACTAGCTGTATTTCATGCTTTAAGAAAAGCGGAAGGAAGTCCAAAAAATTGCCAGCATGGTTTAAAGGTGAGGTCAGAGAGGCTGTTGCCAAAAAGGCATCTTTCAGGAAATGGAAAAAAAGCCAAATGACAACTGCAAACAGCACAAGCACTGGCAAGTTAGATGCAAGGCATTGATAATGCAGGCAAAGAGAGAATTTGAGAAGAAGCTTGCTGTGGAAGCAAAAACGCATAATAAAGACTTTCAAGTACATTCGTAGCAAAAAACCTGAGTGTGTCAGACCATTAGATGATAGAGGGGTAAAAGGGGCACTAAGAGGGGGACAAGGTCATAGCAGAGAGACTGAATGAATTCTTTGCTTCGGTCTTTACTGAGGAAGATGTAGGGATGTTACCCATGAATGAAGTGGTATTTAAAGGATATACTGTGGAAAAATTGAAAAAAATATCGATACACCGGAAAGATGTATTACAACTATTTGATAAACTGAAGAGTAGCAAATCACCTGGACCGGATGGTATACGTCCAAGGGTGTTGAAAGAACTGAAATATGAGATTGCAGACCTGCTATTAGTATCTGTGAACTATCATTTAAATCATCTGTAATACCTGAAGATTGGAGAATGGCCAATGTAACGCCAGTTTTTAAAAAGGGTTTTAGGGGCGATCTGGGAAATTACAGACCAGTGAGCCTGACGTCAGTACTGGGAAAAATGGTAGAAACCATCAAAACAAAATTACTGAACATGTAGATAGTCATGGCTTAATGGGAGACAGCCAACATGGCTTTAGACAAGGAAGATCTTGTCTTACTAATCTGTTATGTTTTTTTGAAGGTGTGAATAAACAGGTAGACAAAGGTGAGTCGGTTGATATAGTGTATCTGGATTTTCAGAAAGCCTTTGATAAGGTCCCTCATCAGAGACTTTTGGCAAAACTCAAAAGTCATGGGATAGGAGGCAGCGTACTATTGTGGATCAGGAACTGGTTAAAAAATAGAAAGCAGGGTGTAGGGCTAAATGGCCAATTTTCCCAATGGAGAAAGGTGAATAGTGGAGAACCCAGGGATCTGTGCTGGGTCCGCTGCTTTTGAACATATTCATAAATGACCTGGAAAAGGGAATAACGAGTGAAGTTATCAAATTTGCAAATGACACAACTATTTAAAGTTGTTTAAACCCGTGAGGATTGTGGAAAATTGCAAGTGGACTTTGATAAATTGGAAGACTGGGCATCCAAATGGCAGATGACATTTAATGTGGACAAGTGCAAAGTTAAGCACCTAGGATAGAACAACCCAAATTATGGTTACACTATGCAAGGTTCCACATTAGGAACCACCACCCAGGAAAAAGATTTAGGCGTCATCGTGGATATATGTTAAAACCCTCCACCTAGTGTGCAGTGGCGGTTAAGAGAGTAAAGAGAATGCTAGGTATCATAAGGAAAGGAATGGAAAATAAAACAAAGCATATTATAATGCTTCTGTATCATTCCATGGCGCGACCGCACCTTGAATATTGTGTGCAGTTCTGGTCGCTGTATCATAGAAAGGATATAGCGTTATTAGAAAAGGTACAGAGAAGAGTCACCAATATGGTAAAGGGGATGGAAGGATACTCCTATGAAGAGAGGCTGAAAAGATTAGGGCTCTTCAACCTGGAAAAGAGATGGCTGAGGGGAGATATGATAGAGGTCTATAAATTAATAAGGTGTGTCTTTTGGGGAAACTGCTAGGTACTTATGACCTAGATTGGCCACTGTCTGAAACAGGATATTGGGCTTGATGGACCTTGGTCTGACCCAGTATGGGCTGAAGAGATGATATCCTTCATCTCCAGGAACATGCAGGAATGTAGTCTTCACATATGGGTGACATCGGTACCGATGGACCCCGCGCGGGAACACTTCCCAGCTTCCAATAGAAAAGCTTTTGGGAGCATCCCACTGTGCCTGTGTAGCTGCCTTCCCGCCTTTCCAGCGCTCCCTCCTCAGTTCTTCGTTTTCCATGGAGTTGACAAGAAGAAATTCCTGTCACCGCAGAAAATTTATCTTTTTCATATTTTTTGTGGTTGCATCTGCCTTCCCATTGACGCTGGTACCGACTCCCGTTGGTGCTTTATTTTCTTTCTTTTTAAAAAAAAAATTATTCTGTGAGGGAAAGAATTATTCTTGCCTTCGGGCGCATTGACGCCATCTTAAACCTAGGACTTCCTTTTTGTCACAGACAAAATGGAAAAATCATCCAGTGGTTTTAAGAAGTGTTCCAAATGTTGCGGTACCATTTTGGCCATGGACACCCATCACTGGTGTCTGAAATGCTTAGGGCCGGATCATCAGCCATCAGAATGTCTTCTTTTTAGGAAGATGACAAAGAGAGGCCAACAGAATCGAGCTGCAAAGCTGGGCACCCTCTTTCCCTCTGATGCAGTATCAATGTCATCGAGAGCTTCATCTTTCTCCCAAGGATCTCGGGTATCAAAACCTAAGTCTTCATTGAAGCCTGGCCGGCCCTCCAAGGGTAGACCTAAGTATTGAGATGCCTTGGGCATTTCCCTGGAGTAGGACACACCGGCCAAACAACCCCAGCGGGAGGACCTTACCTCCAAGGCCTTAGTTGGGGTCCCAGGATACTCTCGAGGCCTCCACCTCCAGAGAGCTGCTGGTGCCATGCTCAGGAATTGTGGCCCACAATTTCAGTACCGATACCCAAGCATTGGCAAGCTCCATGGATCAACGTATCCTGGCCATCGAGCGGAGCTTAACGGCCTTACTGGCAATCTCTGTACCAGTAAAACCTTTACAATCTGTTCCGTAGGCGTCGGTACCAGCTCCAGTACCGATACAATCCGCATCGACTTTTGTGCCAAGCTACTGCCCATGCCGGCCCTCGAATCCGTTTCTGGTACAGAGTTCCGGAACTATAAGCCTCAGCTATTTGTTTTGATCGGTACTGAGTTTGTACGGAGCGGGAACACCCTCCCCGTCGATACTTTGAGTCTTTGGATTCCGATTCATCGGATGATGAATCGGTCGATACCCAGAACATAAGAACTATCCCTGAAGACCAATCTCATCTCCACAACGTCGCATGTCCCCTCCAGAGGACATGTCTTTTCAAGACTTTATTTGCAATGTTGCTAGGGGTCTGTCCATAACGGTAACATCAGAGAAAGAGCCTAGGGCCAAAGAACTCAAAATGCTTCAGTACCCTACAGCCCTGAAGGAGGCTGCTACGCTCCCTATCCATCTGATACTTCATGACCTTATGCTTCGTACTGTATGTGGGAGACACCCCTTACCATTTCTCGCCTTATCCAGTGACTTGATACTATGTACTGGGTACCGGAATGTCCCAGTTTCCATGATGGTGGAATTGGCAATGCATCGAATAAAGAGTGCTAAGACACATTCCGCGAATCCTCCTGGTAGGGAATCGAGAATCCTCAACGCCTTTGGTCGACGTTTTCAGGCCTCGATGTTATCGGCCAGGATCCGTTCCTATATACTCTATATGGTATGTTCATTTAGAGAGGTGGCTAAGGATTTGGAACTAATTGCTCCTCTTCTCCCCAGTGACAAGAGAGCAGATTATCTCATCCTTGTAAAGCATGCTCAGAATGTTTCAAAGTTTCTTAATACAGCAACGTTTGACTGTTTTGAGTGCATCAGCAGAACTTCATCCATCTGCATCGGTGCATGCAGGATTGCTTGGCTTCAAGCATCGGATCTTGAGCAATGGGTTCAAGATAAGGTGGGTAATATCCCTTGCACTAGTGAAAACCTTTTTGGCAAGGATTGGCAAGACAAAGTCTCTCAGTTAGAATCTGAGAACACTACCCTCAATAGGCTATCTAGATCTACTGCCAACCTAGCTAGGAAAAAGCAGCAAAGAAAGCTTTTCTCAATAAGTACTATTATCCTTCTTATACTCCTGCTGTTCAGTGTCAACATCATGCTCCTCATAAGGGACAGCAACCATCAAAGCAGCAAAAGAAGGCTCAGACTCCTAAGTCACAGCCACCTCAGCAGACCCAGCCTCTTCAGGATTTTTGACTCCTTTCTAGAGAACATAGCAGCTCTGCCTCTGGAGATTCCAGATCCCATTCACATCCCTGGCAGACTCTGTCACTTTGCCCACAGGTGGCATCTTATAACATCAGAGCAGTGGACTTTGTCAATAGTATGGGAGGGATTCAAGCTTCATCTACAAAGCCTACCCCCCTGGACTCCTCCAAAAGAGTTCCACTCTCAACCTCCCCTCACTGCTCTGTTGCTCCAAGAGGTCACCTCCCTTCTCTCGCAGGGTGCAATAGAGGAGGTTCCACCATCCCAATAGGGAATGAGCTTTTATTCTCCATACTTCCTCATTCCAAAGAAAACAGGAGGATACAGGCCCATTCTGGACCTCAGAGAACTGAACAAGTACCTGTTATGAGAGAAGTTCGAAATGATCTCCCTAGGAACCCTTCTCCCCTATCTCCAGAGTCAAGATTGGCTCTGTTCTCTAGATCTAAAGGAAGCATACACTCACATACTTATTCATACACAGCACAGAAAGTTCCTGCGCTTCATGTTTCAAGGGAGACATTATCAATACAGAGTCCTGCCTTTCAGCCTCGCCTCTGCCCCAAGAGTCTTCACAAAATGCATGGCTGTAGTGGCCGCATTCCTAAGGACTCTATGGTTATTTGTCTTCCCTTACTTAGATGACTGGCTCATTCGAGCAAGTACCTCTCTAGAGGCCAGCCTATCCCTTTCGCATACCATGCAGGTGTTACAACACTTGAGATTTGTAATAAATCTTCCAAAGTCCCAACTTATCCCCTCTCATACTCTAGAGTTTATAAGGGCTCTCCTAGACACTCAGCAGTCAAGGGCATTTTTGCCCCAACTCCGCTGCGCTTGACTCAATCAGTTAGCATTTTAGGCATGCCTTAAAAACTCTCACTGCTCGAGAAATGATACAACTTCTGGGCCATATGGCATCAATGGTGCATGTTGTTCCATATGCTCATCTACATATGCGCATAGCGCAATGGACACTGGTATCCCATTGGTCTCAGGCTTTGGGCCGCCTGGGAGACAAAATAGCAGTCTCTACCCTCCTAATCTCGTCTCTACAATGGTGGCAATCCCCAGAAAACTTACTGGTAGGATTACCTTTTCAGATGCCAGCACATCAATGTAGCCTGATGACGGATGCATCCAGATTGGGCTGAGGAGCTCATCTGGACACTCCCTCCACTCAGGGTTTCCGGTCTCATCAGGAGTCACAACTCCACATAAATCTTCTGGAACTCAGAGCCATTCACAGTGCTCTCAAGACATTCCAGGATCATCTTCGAAACCACACAGTTCTAGTCCAGACGGACAATCAAGTAGCCATGTTCTACTTCAACAAGCAGGGTGGAACAGGCTCTTGGACCCTCTGCAGCGAGGCTCTACTTCTGTGGTCCTTTGCCATACAGCATCGCATTCACCTTTATGCGGTGTATCTTCCGGGCAAGCACAATGTCTTAGCGGACAAACTAAGCCAAGTTCTTCTCCCCCACGAGTGGCCTCTTCATGCAAAGTCTCTCAAATTTTTCAAATCTGGGGGGGCTCGAGATAGACCTGTTCGCAAGTCCTCAGAATGCCAAGCTCCCTCATTTCTCCACCAGGACTCCTGCTCTGCACACCCAGCAAGTGGACGCTTTTCACCCACTGGGGTCAGGGCTTCCTGTATGCCTTCCCTCCTATTCCCCTAATTCCCAAGACTCTTTTCAAAATCCAGAGAGACAAGGGCTGCATGATAGTCCCACGCTGACCATATCAATCATGGTACCTTCTTTCTACGTCTGTCTTGGGCTCAACCCATAGTTTTGGGGTCTGCTCTAGATCTCTCTCAGGAGGAGGGGACACTGCTCCATCCCAATCCGCATTCTCTCCATTTCACAGCATGGCTGCTGAAGGCATAGCTTTTCAGGACGTTAACCTTTCCAAGGAGGTTAAGGACATCCTCTTAGCTTCTAGGAAGCCATCCATCAGGCGCTCCTGTGCCTTCAAATGGCATAGAGTTCTCTCTGGTGTTCTCAGAGGGATCTTAATCCCTTCTCAGCTCTGGTGGAGGCACTTCTTGAGTATCTCCTCCACCTATCTTCTGGTCTCAAAACCAATTTGGTAAGAGTACATCTAAGTGCAATTGTGGCCTCTCACATGCCCTTAGATGGCCAGCCCATCTCTTCTCGGCTGCTAGTAGCATGCTTCATGAGGGGTATTCTATTAACTAAACCTCCCATTAAGCCCCTTCCAGTGGCATGGGATCTTAATGTTGTTCTAGGACAGCTTCTCAAGCCGCCCTTTGAACCTCTAGCCACTACTTCACTGATGTTTCTCACATGCAAGGTCATCTTCCTTATTGCCCTCGCTTCAGCAAGATGCATTAGTGAGCTCCAAGCTTTGGTGGCTGACCCTCCTTATACAAGATTCCACCATGATAAGGGGACTGCTACTTTGGAGAGAGATCTGCAATTCTAAGTATTTACTTCTGGGAATTTTAATAAATCTTGGGGAAAAAAGAATTCTTTAGATTAAAGCTGATTAATCTGTGAACCCAGTGTAATTGTTAAATAAGTCAGGGCCTAGTAGCAGCAAGAGTTTGCAGTTTAATTTTAAAATGCAGCAGAGAGCTTTCTGGTTAAATGTAGAACCCAAGACTCCCTCTATCAAAACAAGGGCTTTGGGACTCCCCTTGTAGATTGGTCACAGATTACCTTAGAAGCACAGGACAAGGTACTGTGTCACAGCCAGCTTTTAATGTCTTCTTTCCCTCCCACCCCTGGGATAATCGTATCCCAGGGGTGGGAGGGTGTCGGGGAGGGAAAGAAGGGAGGTGCTTAAAGAAGGGAGGTGCTTAACTCTTTCCAGGCCGAGCCCAAAACTATTGGGATCCAAATTTCTGACTAAATATTCCTATTAAATGGTATAGAATACATGACCATAGCAGAAGGAAAATCACTATTAGAACATATTGAATAAGACGGATACAATTTTCCTGAAATATGCAAAGATTAACCAGGCTGCAGAATGTGGATTAAAATTTTAAAGTAGGCCTTGAAAGGGTTATAATCCACTTAAAGGAAAGGAGGTGCCATATTCACACACAGGTGCAGCTGTTTATTCTCATCAGCATACATTAAGGACCTGAGATTAATTAAACGTCATGTAAAAAAGTACATTAAACCTATTAGGGTATAGTTTTATTAGTATAAGTATCCCTAGCAACCCTTAGTAAGTAAAGAACTTAAATACCTAAACACATCCTTAAAGCGAAGATGCAGACAGCAATCCAGCAGCGAAATGGGGGCTTTCCAGTCTTTTGCACTGAGTGTCACATGTATGATTTTCTCCCAGTTGGTGAGGGGTCTTAGGTGTACACAAGGTGCAAGGAGCTCTTTGCTCTCAGGGAACGAGTCCGATCTCTGGAGGCGAGAGTAGCAGTCTTGGAAGACATAAGGAAGACTGAGGTACATAGACGAGACCTACAGGGATATAGTCCTGAAGTCCCACCTCCAGTCTGGCAGCATCCCTGTTGCCATGGAGGAGAGAGGTCACGTGAAAGGAGAGCATCACCCTGATGTGGCAGGAAGTGATCCTGTAGCTCGGACCTGTCCTCCAGGTTTTGTAAAACCCTCTCGCACCGAGGAGGTTTCTCCAGGGCTATGTGCCCATGCGGGAAGGGTTAGGACAGCCATTATAGTTGGTGATTTGAACATTAGGCATGTAGATAGCTGGGTGGCTGGTGGACATGAGGATCGCCTGGTAACATGGCTGCCTGGTGCGAAGGTAGCGGACCTCACATGCCACCTTGACAAGGTCTTAGATAGTGCTGGGGAGGAGTCTATCTTGGTACGTCGGTACCAGTGACATAGGAAAATGTGATAGGGAGGTTCTGGAGGCTAAATTTAGGCTTTTAGGTAGTAAGTTGAAATCCAGAACTTCCAGGGTAGCGTTCTCCGAAATGCTTCCCGTTCCACGCACAGGACCCAAAAGGCAGGCAGAGCTCTGGAGTTTCAATGCGTGGATGAGACAATGGTGCAAGGATGAGGGTTTTGGATTTGTTAGGAACTGGGGAACATTCTGGGGAAAGGAGGGGCTCTTCCGAAGGGATGGGCTTAACCTTAACTGGGATGGAACCAGGCTGCTGGCATTAACCTTTTAAAAGGAGATACAGCAGCTTTTAAACTAGATAATAGGGGAAAGCAGACAGTCACCCAAGAGCGCATGGTTCGGAACAATGTATCCTTGAATGATACTACCTAAAAAAAATGAAGTTAGGGCACATCAGCAGAGAGGTTCCAGTAAAGACAAAGGTAGCCCAAATGCCCTTGAGTACAGAGCAGGCAGAGCTTAAAGATTCCAAATTGCCCCTGCCTACCAATAACCAGATTAATATGAATAAAATACAGTCTCTAAAATGCTTATATGCAAATGCTAGAAGTCTTAAAAATAAGATGGGAGAGTTAGAATATATAGCACTAAATGAGAAGTTAGATATGATTTGTATCTCAGAGACATGGTGGAAGGAGAACAGCCAGTGAGACACTGATACCTGGGTACAAACTATATCGTAATGATAGAGCTGATCAAATTGGTGGACGGGTTGCACTCTGTCAGAGAGGGCATTGAGTCACAAAGGATTAAAGTTTTGCAGGAAACAAAATTTTCTGTAGAATCTCTATGGATTGAAATTCCATGTAAAAAGCCTGGCCAGAATGAACAAATGGATAATGAAATGCTCAAAGAAACCAGGGAAGCTAACAAAAGTTACAGAACAGAAATAATAATGGGTGATTTCAATTACCCCAGTATTGACTGGGTCAGTGTCATGGCAGGACATGCTAGGGAGATAAAGTTTCTAGATGAAATAAATGACTGCTTTTTTGGAGCAGCTGGTTCATGAACCGACCAGAGGGGAAGCCATTTTGGATTTAGTCCTTAGTGGAATACCAGATCTGGTGCAAGAGATAAGGGTGTTGGGGCCACTTGGCAATAGTGATCATAGCATGATCGCGTTTGATTTAATTAATGGAGGAGCAATGGTAAGGAAATCCACATAACTACCTTTTAACTTTCAAAAGGGAGACTATGATAAAATGAGGAAAATAGTTAAGAAAAAACTAAAAGGAGCAGTTGCAAAGGTCAAAGACTTACATCAAGCTTGGGTGTTTAAAAATACTATCTTGGAAGCCCAGACCAGCTGTATTCCACCCTTTAAGAAAAGTGGAAAGAAGTCCAAAAAACTGCCAGCATGGTTTAAAGGTGAGGTCAGAGAGACTGCTGTTGCCAAAAAAGCATCTTTCAGGAAATGGAAAAAAAGAGCCAAATGACGAAAACTGGAAACAGCACAAGCACTGGCAAGTTAAATGCAAGGCATTGATAAGGCAGGCAAAGAGAGAATTTGAGAAGAAACTTGCTGTGGAAGTACATTCATAGCAAAAAACCTGTGAGAGTCAGTTGGACCATTAGATGATAAGAAGGGGTAAAAGGGGCAGTAAGAGGGGACAGTCTATAGCGGCGATACTGAATGAATTCTTTGATTCAGTCTTGACTGAGGAAGATGTAGGGATGTTACCAATGACTGAAGTGGTATTTAAAGGTGATACTGCAGAGGAATTGAAAGAAATATTGATACACGGGGAAGATGAATTACAACTACTTGATAAACTGAAGAGTAGCAAATCACCTGGACCGGATGATATATATCCAAGCGTGTTGAGAGAACTGAAATATGAGATTGGAGACCTGCAATTAGTAATCTGTGAACTATCATTATAATCATCTGTAATACCTGAAGATTGGAGGATCGTCAACGTAACGCCAATTTTTAAAAAGGGTTCCAGGGGTGATCCGGGAAAAATACAAGCCGGTGAGCCTGACGTCAGTACCGGGAAAAATGGTAGAAACCATTATAAAGAACAAAATTACTCATCATGTAGATAGTCATGGCTTAATGGGAGACAGTCAACATGGCTTTAGACAGGGAAGATCTTGTCTTACTAATCTGTTATGTTTTTTTGAAGGTGTGAATAAACAGGTAGACAAAGGTGAGTTGGTTGATATAGTGTATCTGGATTTTCAGAAAGCCTTTGACAAGGTCCCTCATCAGAGACTTTTGGCAAAACTAATAAGTCATGGAAAAGGAGGCAGTGTACTATTGTGGATCAGGAACTGGTTAAAAGATAGAAAGCAGAGGGTAGGGCTAAATGGCCAATTTTCCCAATGGAAAAAGGTGAATAGTGGAGTACCCTAGGAATCTCTGCTGGGTCCGCTGCTTTTTGACATATTCATAAATGACCCGGAAAAGGGAATAATAACGAGTGAGGTTAACAAATTTGCAGATGAGACAAAACTAAAGTTGTTAAAACCCAAGAGGATCTTGATAAATTGGAAGACTGGGCATCAAAATGGCAGATGAAATTTAATGTGGACAAGTGCAGAGTTATGCACCTAGGAAAGAACAACCCAAACTATGGTTCCACGATGCAAGGTTCCACATTGGGAACTACTACCCAGGAAAAAGATTTAGGCGTCATCGTGGATAACACGTTGAAACCCTCCGCTCAATGTGCAGTGGCGGCAAAGAGAGCAAATAAAATGCTAGGTAGCATAAGGAAAGGAATGGAAAATAAAAGAAAGGATATTATAATGCCTCTGTATCATTCCATGGTACGACGCACCTTGAATATTGTGTGCAATTCTGGTTGCCGTATCTTAAAAAGGATATAGCGTTATTAGAAAAGGTGCAGAGAAGAGCCACCAAAATGGTAAAGGGGATGGAAGCATACTCCTATGAAGAGAGGCTAAGAAGGTTGGTGCTCTTCAACCTGTAAAAGAGACGGCTGAGGGGGAGATATGATAGAGGTCTGTAAATTAATGAATGGAGTGGAACGGGTAAACGTAGATCGATTGTTTACGTCGTCAGAATATAAAAAGACTAGGGGACATGCAATGAAGCTACAGGGTAACCTATTTAAGACTAATAAAAGAAAATATTTTTTTCTCTCAACTTGTAATGAAACTCTGGAATTTGTTACCGGAGGATATAGTAAAAGCTGCTAGTGTAGCTGGGTTTAAAAAAGGTTTGGACAAGTCCCTGGAGGAAAGGTCCATAAACCATTATTAAAAGGGATCCAGGATATCACTGCTCGACCCAATACAAGCATTGAGGAACCTGTGTCTTTTGGGGAGACTTCTAGGTACTTATGACCTAGATTGGCCACTGTTATAAACAGGATACTGGGCTTGATGGACCTTGGTCTGACCCAGTATGACATATCTTATGTTCTTATGACTCAACCTCGCTTTATGCCGAAGGTGGTCTCGCCCTCAATTTAAACCAGTCAGTCTACCTTCCTGTCTTTTTCCCTAGACCTCATTCCTCTAGGGCGGAGGCAACCCTTCACACTCTGGACTGCAAATGTGCCTTAGCTTTTTATCTCCAGAGAACTCGAGAACACTGAAAGGCTTCCCAGCTTTTCATTTCCTTTGACTTGAGTCACCTTGGCTTGCCAGTATCCAAACAAACTCTCCAAGTGGATAGCTGACTGCATCACTTTTTGCCTATGAAAAGGCAGGACTTTCTCTAGTGGGTCATGTCACTGCCCATAATGTTTGAGCCATGGCTGCCTCTATGGCAAATCTATGCTCTGGCTATTGACGAGATCTACAAAGCAGCAACTTGGTCTTCGTTCCACACTTTTGCTGCTCACTATTTCATGGACAAGGACTCCTGCCGAGATGCCTTGTTTGGTCAAGCTGTCCTCCGGCATCTTTTTTCAGACTTAGTGCAACTCCTACCCTCCGTCCTGGGTTTCGATACCAGACATCCATGGAGGACGCATGACCTCTTTACGCATACCTGTGCGATCCACAGCTGACTCTTAAGTCATCTCTCTGGCATCTCCTAACTAAGGAGTCCCTTATGTGAAGACTACATTCCTGCTTGTTCCTGGAGATAGCATAGTTACTCACCTGTAAGAGATGATCTCTAGGAACAGCAGAAATTTAGTCTTCACAATCCACCCTCCTCCCCTAGTGGTTGTAGGTCTTCTTTTTCTTTCTCTCCTTTTATCTCAGCTACAAACTCAACTGAGGAGGGAGAGCTGGAAAGGTGAGAAGGCAGCTACGCAGGCGCAGTGGGATGCTCTCAAAAGCTTTCCTATTGAATGCTGGGGAGCGTTCCCGCGCGGGCTCTGTCGGTACCGATGTCACCCATATTTGAAGACTAAATTCCTGCTATGAGATCACCTGAAACAGGTGAGTAATTACGCTTTACCCACCTTCTGCTGCCTGTTAACCTTAGCAGAGACAGCAGGGTCCTCGCAAATCTAAGAAAGCACACTCTTAAGAGAAGAGGTGACGACCTTGTTGTCCCAGAGTGCCATAGAGTTACTCCCCCTCAAGAAAGGTTGGGTTTCTACTCTCCATACTTTCTCATTCCAAAGAAAACAGGAGGCTTCAGGCCCATCTTGCATCTCAGAGACCTAAGCAAATGCTTGGTCTGAGAAAAATTCAAAATTATTTCTCTAGGAACCCTTCTACCATACCTCAAGACACATGATTGGCGCTGCTCTCTAGACCTACATGCCTCTACTGATACACCCCTTACACAGACAATATCTGCACTTCATATTTCAAGGTAACCATTATTAATACTGGGTTGTTCCCTTTGGTCTAGCCTCTGCCCCGAAGGTCTTCACAAGATGCATGGCAGTTGTTGCTATCTACTTACACACCATGGGGATATTTGTCTTTCCTTACTTAGACACTTGGTTGATCAGTGGAGAATTCTCTCAAGAAGTAACACTCTCCCTTCACACCATCACAGTGCTCCAACACCTGGGATTAGTCATAAACTTCCCAAAGTCCAATCTTGCTCCAACCCAACAAATGGAGTGCATTAGAGTTCTCTTAGACACTCAACAGGCCTGAGCTTTCCTCCCACAGGATTGCTGTGCTGGCCTGATCGAGTTGGCAAAATCAGTACAACATCAAAACCAGGTAACGGTCCATGTAGTTCCCTGTGCTCAACTGCACATACGATAAGCGCAGTGGGCTCTGTCCTCTCAGTGGACACAAGCAAAAGGTCATCTCAAAGACAAAACTCATCACCCCTCAACTGAACAAGTCCCTTCAGTGGTGGTGTATCCCATAAAAACCTACTGATTGGGTCACCTTTTTAGATGCCTCCACTTCGATGCACCCTGACGATGGATGATTCCAAGCTGGGTCGGGGGGGTGCATCTGAACGACCTGACCACACAGGGACTATGGACTCAACAGGAATCTTCCCTACAGATTAACCTGCTAGAACTACAGGCACAGATGAATGCTCTTCGGGTTTTTCAACCCCATCTCTCAGGGTAACCTGTTCTGGTTAGAACAGATAACCAGGGTGTCATGTTCGACTTAAACAAGGGGGGGGGGGAATGGGGTCTTGTCCCCTCTGTGAAGAGGCAATTCACCTATGGTCATTTGCCATCTCTCACCGCATCCACCTCAGAACAGTGTACCTCCCGGGCGAACTCAGTGTCCTAGCAGACAGGCTAAGCCATATCCTTTGTCCACACGAATGTACCTTGCATCGGGAGATGGCAGCTCATATCTTCCAAACGTGGGGAACCCCACTTGTAGATCTTTTTTCCACTCCACAAAACATGCAGCTTCCGCTGTTCTGCTCCAGGGTTCCTTCGTTGCACCGACATGCCCTAAATGCCTTACTTCTCCATTGGTGGCAGGAACTGCTCTGCACATACCCTCCCATTCCCTTTGATACCCAAGACGCTGTTCAAGCTATAGGCTGACAAGGGCTCGATGATTCTCAAAGCTCCCTTTTGAACAAGTCATCCAGATTTTCCTCTGCTGCTTTGCCTGGCGCAGACTCAGCCACTCAAAACTGGGGTGTATGCCTGATGACTTCTCTCAGGACCACGGGACGCTCCTCCATCCTAACCTCCACCTGCACCTGACGTCATGGCTGCTGAAAGGCTAGTACTTGCTGACCTCGACCTATCTCAGGAGGTCAAAGATATCCTCCTTGCATCACGTAAAGATTCCACCAGGCAATCTTATGCATTTAAATGGTGTAGGTTTGCCCTTTGGTGCTCCCCAAAGGACACGGACTCATTTTCCTGCTCAGTGGAGTCGCTTCTACAATATCTCCTCCACTTATCTATGGCAGGTCTTAAAACAAACTCCGTGAGAGTTCACCTTGGTGCCCTTGCGGTCTTTCACAGACCACTGGATGGACAGCCTATCTCATCACACCCCTTAATAGCATGCTTCATGCGGGGCCTCCTGTCCAAGCCACCATTAAGCCATCTACAATGGCCTGGGATCTCAATGTGGTTCTGGCTCAACTTCTAAAGCCTCCTTTTGAACCTTTATCCACCACTTCACTGAAGTTTGTATCTTGGAAGGTCATCTTCCTCATTGCCCTCACTTTAACTCGCTGCATCAGCGAGCTATAGGCCCTGGTGGCAGATCCGCCCTATACCCAGTTCCACCATGACAAGGTGGTTCTGCATACCCATCCACATTTCCTTCCAAGGATAGTCTCCTTCTTCCATCTAAACCAGTCTGTAATCCTCCTGATTTTCTTCCCTAGACCACATGCGTCTTGGGTTGAAGCAGCGCTACACACCATAGACTGCAAGCGAGCGCTGGCTTACTACTTGGATAAAACTAAAGATCACAGAAGGCCCTCTCAATTATTTGTCTCATTTGATCCTAGTCACCTGGGTCAACCGGTGATGAAACATACTCTATCAAGATAGATATCAGATTGCATCTCTTTTGCTAATCCACAAGCAGGACTCTTTGGAGGGTCATGTCACTGCTCATAATGTGCGGGCTATGGCAACATCCATAGCTATTCTCCGTTCGGTAGTCATTGAGGACATCTGCCGGGCAGCTACCTGGTCCTCCATTCACACCTTTGCTGCATACTATTGTCTAGACCAGGGGTCTCAAACTCAAATTTCTTTGAGGGCCAAATGAGGATGTGTAAAATAACCCGGGGGCCGCATAAGACGTGGGGCCTCATTTGCATAAATATTTGCATAATGTTACCATACCCTAACTTTTAGTAAACATGCCTCTTAATGAGTGTATGGATAAAGAAAGACTAAAAGATTTCTACATTACTATAATCCAGTGCCAACCACCAGGCACATTAGGAACTACTACAAACACTACCCATTTAGAACCCATAGCAAACCCGCCGTATCCTAACAGCACTACCAGGACTCACAAAGCACCATACCCTACCTATCAAAAGGCAACACTGCAAATATTAAATCAATACATTTCAGAGAATAACAATACATGACCTACTGGGGAAAGAGAACAAGTAACAATGTCAAATAGGAATTACATAAACAGAATACCTCAGCTCATTTACACATGCAGAACATACACCATCACCAAACAAGGAATCAAAATTTAGAAACAAGAAGACAATAATTAAACTGGGAACCCCAAAGGCCAAACTTGGAATGTACAACAACAATGTAGAAATAAAACTATAAATTAATTTCCTCTTGTACTAAACAAAGTGCAGATGTTGTTGATGCACATTTCCCAGAGCTGACATATTCCAGTTAATAAATTCAAAATAAAGAGAGATTTTTCTACCTTTTGTGCATTTTTTTTCAGTTGCAATTGTTCCAGCCACTTTCTTCTGGTTTCTTCGTGCCTTCTGCTAACTTCCATCGTCTGCTGTCCATTTGTCCTTTCTTCTCTCTTCTAGTTTTTTTTCCATTCTCCCTCTACATCTGCTTTAACATACTAATCTTTCTCCTTTTGCTCTTTCCTCATTCCTATTTCATCCACGAAGAGAGAGAGTTTCTCGCGGCCCTGAAGAACAACGAGAGAGAAACTCTCTCTCTTCGCGGCTCTGAAAACCGCCGCTTTTGGAGCTGATGCTGCAGGGAGAAGAGGACTCTGCCGGACAGGGGGGGGGCGCCACGGGACGCTTGATATTGCGGCGGTGGCGGCAGCAGCAGCAAGTTTGGATTTTTTTTTACTCTACCGGCCAGCTGCTTAACACACCGGGCCAAATGCATCGTGGGCCGCACAAGATGCTCTCGCGGGCCACGTGTTTGAGACCCTGGGTCTAGAGAGAGACTCTAGCACCTCTTTGAGACTTAAACTCAACTCCTACCCTCTGTCCCTGACTTCTGCAAGATACCATACTTTTCTGAGGGGAGTATCGCCTTCTGGAATAGAGTCCATTAGCCTACAACTCTAACAGATGCATTGGCTACACATTTTTGCCTCGGGGATCAAACTACTCTCCCCCCCCCCCCCCCCGCCATACCAGTCTGGTACCTGGGAGCTAGTGAGTCCCATATGTGAAGACTGCATTCCTTCTTGTTCCTGGAAATAGCATAGTTCCTCACCTGTAACAGATGATCTCCGGGAACATCAGGAATCGGTCTTCACAATCCACACTCCTCCCCTAGGAGTTGTAGGGTTCTTTTATTTTCTTCTTTTCGGCTACAAACCCATCTGAGGAGAGGAGTTGGGAAGATGGGAAGGCAGGCAGGCTGTTGCAGTGGAGTGCTCCCAAAGGCTTTCCAATTGAATGTTGGGGAGCATTCCCACATGGGCTGTATTGGTGACGTTCACCCATATGTGAAGACTGATTCCTACTGTTTCCGGAGATCACCTGTTACAGGTGAGTAACTATGCTTTATCTGAACACCCCGTAAATGCGATCCATATAATGACATTAACTTAGTGTAACTGCTCACCCAAAGCAAAGCCGGCTTTCCAGCATTAGATTTTAATGAATAAAGAAGCATCCATTCCTTCAATTTTCTTAAAGCACTCAGCAATTAATACATAAGTATCTTCCAGGGATGATTGTCTCAGGATAATTTGAATATTGTCAGCATAGATATAGTAAACCTAATTTTTCAACAAAGATACCAATGAATAGAGATAAACAATATTTATGAAAGTGGGGAGCCCTGAGAGATCCCACACTTAGGCTTCCAGACTGATGAATATTCATTGTTCATTTTAACCCTATAATTACAATTCAAAAAACGATGTAAACCATTTCAATACCACTCAGTTTATACCATTGTTTAATTTAATCAGAAGTTAATCGTGATATATAGTATCAAATGCTGATGCTAAGTCTAATTGCATTAAAATGCCTTGCCCCCATTATTGTTTCCTCAATTTAGATATTAACGATAATAGCGTTTCTCCACAGAGAGGGATGCAGGCAAACTCTGTTGGTGACATCTCCAATGGAGCCATTGTGCCGGGCTCTCCCCTAGCTCAGAAAAGTGCCTGTCCCGCGCTTATTGTCTTCACTTCTTTTTAACTGCAGCTCAGTCTACCACGGCTGTTTCCTCCTGCGTTGGATCAAACTTCCTTCAGAAAAAAATCTCCAATCAACGACCTTGCTACCATGGCAACAGTGGCACGGCTTTTAAGACAGTTTTCATCAGATTTTCACAGCCCATCATGTCCTTTTTTTCTTGCTAGCCAACATTGGTTGTCCTTCCATGGTCACGGCTCCGCAGTGTTCTGTCTCCTTCCCCACCCTGGTCCCATTGGGCCCAGACAAGGCAGCACTGGGGACAAGCAAATCAGCCGCGTGATGAGAGGCACACTTCTCCTGATGCCGGCTTCTACTCCTATGGCCCACGGCCTAGCTGCTTCAGCCTGATTCACAACCGGATGGGCTGGAGGGAAAATGAAAGCAAAATCTAAATACTCCAAACAGCTCTAGCACATAACTATTTCTGGAGGAACTACAGGAATCTCAGTTAACTCCTCAGGTAAGCCCAGCAATACCCTTAAGTGCCAAATGTCAGGAGACCCTGTCAGCAGAGAGGAATTTCCCAACAAAGTGCACAAGCATCAGGAATTATCTTATGCCTGAACCTGTCACCTGAGACCCCCACCACTGACTACAGAGGTTCTCTGTCACAATACCTCATTCATCTCTTTGCTCAGGAGGCTTGTGCAGGATGGTAGTGCCATCCTGCAGGCCACCCCTCTGCAGGAACACCACTCCTCATGAGAGGTTCTACAGAATACCCCATTCGAGACACCCATCGACTCTCTGGAATTCTCCAATCCCAGATCTCCCTCCCTTGTTGATGGGTGTGTTCCCCTGCCTCTTGGAAATGCCTGCTCCTTACTTCCACTGCAGGGAAGCAACTTCTTCTTTGCTGGTGAGGACATTCATCCCCGCCCCCAACCAGAGACCCACTGAAGAGATCTCAGAGGATTACTCCTATCCTAAATATTTGCAGAAGATCCCCCAGGCGTTCACTCTGACTCTCAAAGTCCTACTAACAAACATGACTTCCATTCCATCCTTGGGACTTTTAGCAGCCCCAGCCCCAAGGAAGTAATAGCCTCTCCAGTCCACCAGATCGTTATAAGATCTTTAAGCTTCCATATGGAAAACCCCAGCATCAGTGCATGCTACCTCCCAGTGTCTGAAATACAAAGTTCTTCCCACTCCAGGATTCAATCTTCAACAGCTGCCATATCAATTTGTGGTTTCAGAAGCAGTCCTCAAGAAATCTGCACTCAATCACTGTCCCACACGCTGCTGGCTAAGGAGCAGAGAATGCTAGACTATATTGTTTGAAAATCCCTATCACAATGACTACTTAGCCATGTGGATCCTGGTGCATCAACTCCAGATACTCCATTATCACTCTGATCTCCTCTTACAACTAGATGATATCTACACCCTGACTGAAGACCAGGCCCAACTGTAAGCCAGCCTTCACAAATCTTTGTATCATGTCATCCGCGCTATGTATGATGTGTATGGCTCACTGACCTGTTTGGTCATAGTCATCTCTGCCAGACGCACTGCTTGGCTCAGTGTCCAAACTCCAAGGACCTGTTTGACTGCCTAGCAGATGTGCCCTGCCAAGGGGACAGCCTCTTCAGCTCTAAGATACAAGAAACCATATCTGAATTCAAAAAACATTCCTCTTCATTCAGGGAGCTATCGGTGCAACTTGCAGAGCCCATGCCGCAGCCTCAGTGGCTGCAGCTTCCCCCAGTTTGAAGGGCATACCACTATAAATACTTTCAGCAATTTTATCCAAGCTGAAGGTTCCAGCCATATTCCAGACCCACCAGTGCAGCGCCTTCCTGGCCCAGCTTATAACCAATGCCTTCAACCAAGGGAGAGGAAACAGCAACGTGCCAACCCTGCTCCCATACCTAAACAAACCTCCATATTTTTTTTTGTGACTACCTGCCAGTAGGGGGCAGAATCTGGCACTTAAGAGAAGCCTGGCAATATATAATCACGGATCATTAGGTTTTCAACACAATTTGAGTGGGTTACAAAATCAGCTTCTCAGCACACTGCACCCACCCACCCCCACACAACTTCTAGCTCAGCATACATTAATTTTGATACAAGAGTTCCTCACTCCTGCGCATCAAGCCATTGAACCAGTACCCTCCGACCAGCTCGGTCATGGCTTTTATTCGTTTCTTTCTGATTCCCAAAACGTTGAGTGGACTATGGCCAATCCTCAATCTCGGCAACCTCAACCTTTACATATTGCAAGAAAAGTTCAAAATGAATTTGCTCAACACAGTCTTCCTACTGCTGTGCCACAATGATTGGCGGGCCTCTTTGGACCTGAAGGATGCCTATACATATATTCCCCATACTCCCTAAACTCTGGAAATACCTTTGCTTCAAGTTCAAGAACCAACATTACTAATACAGCGTGTCTTCACAAAGTACCTAGTGATGATAAGACCACTGTCTACTCCCTAACTGGATGATTAGCTGATATCTGCCAAGTGGCAGTCCGCACAATAAAAGCCACCACCAACACATTTCGAACACTAGGATTCGTGGTGAATGGGCAAAAATCCAAACTGATGCCCCAGCAGCTCCTTTGCTTCATTGAAACTCACATAAAACACCATAGCTGCCCGGGGCTTACCTTCCCAGCAACAGAGCCTGGTCCTCCAGTGACTCAGCATCAAGCTTTCACAGCTCAACTTTGCCTCTGTCCACTACTTCAAAGAGGGCTTTCTCTCTTTGCCCCCACACTATGGAATATGATTCCTGACTTCTTACACACCATAAATGACTTATTGACTTTTAGGAAGAAGCTTAAGTCACTTTTCTTTATTGAATGTTTTTCTGATGATAGGACTTTGTAAATATTTATTCATTGTATTAGTAACCACTTTCAGTTGTTTATACTACATATCCGTGTACTCTCAACTCTCCCCATGTTTCTTGTTCTTTGTAGAGCCATTGTTGGCCTACTTATTTCATATGACTTTGACTTATTGATAGCGGTGTAGAAACACAGCTAAATACATAAATATTCCAGCTACTGAGCCACATGGCAACCTCAGTTCATGTGCTAGAATGGCACCTCAAGCTAAATGGAATCAGCATACCCAGTCGCTTTGCACAAGAATGCCCATCTCTGGGTGCAACCTCCGAAGACTTCATCAAAGCCTTCAATGGTGGGCCACACTATCCAACTTCAAGGAAGTTGTTTCAAGCCGTACCATCTCACCTTACAACTGATGCTTCCACCTTACAGTTGGAGAGCCCACCTCCTCCACCTGTCAATACAAGGGACATGGTTGGACCAAGAGAGTACACTACATATCAGTGTGTTAGTATTTCAAGCAGTATTCTTTGCTCACTGTTCTCAAATGATGGGCCTGCCACAAATACTCTTGGTGTGAACTGATAATCAAGTCGCCATGTTTTACATCAACTAGCAAGGTGGATCAGGATCCCTCTGATTGTTGAGAGGCTGCACACCTCTGGCTGTTTGTTTAATCCATGGGCACCGGACTTCCGGTGGCATGGTGAGCTAGGAGGACGCTTCCTCTTCGGCTCCGGAGCCCGCTCTCTCCCTCCTCCATAATTTGAGCACTTTTGCTGGCTATCATCTGATCTACAGTAAGGGGAAACATTGACAGACAACCGGCATTCTGACCGCTCGTCGAGCAGCCTTGGGAGGGCGTTTATGGCCACTAAAATCCCCCGCCGTGAGAGACCACGCGGCGGCGAGGCAAAGATGGTGGAGGACCCCCAGGAAGCGCCGCTACAGCTGCCTACCTCGATGATGGTGGCGGAGGTCTCCAAGGCAGTAGTGGTGGCCTTGGAGGATCGCTTTGGGGGATTAGCGGCGCAGATCACAGCGGTGGCTCAAGCGGTCTCCGAATTTACGAAACGGGTTGAGCATGCCGAGACCCGCATCGGCTCCCTGGAAGACATGAGAACGCAGGATGCGGCCCGCATTAAGACTCTGGAAGAGGCCTTAACTAAGCAGCATGAGAAGATGGAGGACTTAGAAAATCGCAGTAGAAGAAACAATCTGCGATTTATTGGTATAGAGGAATCTGTACCTGACAAGGATCTCCGGCGGCACTTGGAGAAGTGGCTGCCTGATAATTTACCGCTGACCGCCGATGTAGGGGATATAGTGGTGGAAAGGGCCCACAGGTTGGGGCCTCATCGACCCGGGGATCGCCGGCCACGGACAGTGATTGCCCGATTCCTAAATGCGGCCCAAAAGGAGGATGTTTTGAGGGCTTCGCGGCAACAGCAGCGCTCCGGCACTTCCGACTGCAGGGTATTAGTCTTTCAGGACTACTCGGCTGATGTTTCTCTGAAACGCAAGGCCTATAGGGAGGCCTGCAACAAACTAATTGAACGCGGTATTCGCTTTACGCTGGCATACCCTGCTATTCTGAATGTGCACGGTGAGGGGGGGAATCGTACCTTCTCTTCTCCGGCAGAGGCACTGGATTTTTGCAACGGCCTGGGCAGATGAGAGCCGCGTGGCTGGCTGGTCCTCTTGTGTTGGATGCGCTATAGTCCTGGGAGCTGAGCTGTTCTATTGGTGGCTTCGATCCCCCTCTTATGGAAGCTGCTTGGACTTTGCCATGTGAACGTTATTGTATGCACAATATGGTTGCTCATCCGGCTGGTGGCATTTTGGGGACCCACGAACCACCAGAGCCTGCAGGGCTCATGTCACAGTTTGATTTAAGTTATGTACTTTATATCTTTATTTACTTTATTTATCGTTATTTAATTATATATTTTTTATTTAATTATTCATTTGCTTTCATTTCTTTATTTAATGTTGAATTTCCTTCATGTGTTTTTGGCTCGCTGAATTTTGACTGGCACAATATGCTGTCTGAGTGTTCCCGCCTTTATGCACTTTTATGTTTACTATTCCCTTAACTGAGTTTTCCTTTAAGTCTGGGTTCCAGGACCAAGATGTTACAGGTAATGCTTTAACCTAAGTTGATTTGGCCCCGCTCTCTTGGGCATGGCTTCAGGTTCCCTGCTTTAAGATCAGTCTGCTCCACCTGGATGGTTTCACAGGGGGGGTGGCAACGGTAATCCATGGGCACCATCCTGAGGATGACATACTTGCCAGGATTTCAGAACCAACTGACAGATACACTCAGACATCGAGATTCACATGAGTGGCCCCTGAATCCAACAGTCCTCCAGCGGATCTTCAACAGCTGAGACACCTCAGAAGTGGGTCTCTTTGTTGAGAATGCCCGCTCTTCTGCTCCACCCAACCCAGCCTGCATCAATGGGTACACAATGCCTTTACAGTTTCCTGGTGTCACTGAATCCTCTACTTTTTTCCACTCATCACCTGAGTCTTACTGAAAATACAAGAGGATAGAGCCACTCTCATTCTCATCGCCCCCCAGTGGCCCAGACACGCCTAGTTTCCACATCTCCTTGCTTTGATGGAGGCACTACTGCCACTGGGCACTCATCCTTTCCTCCTCACTGAGAACTAGTTGCTTACTACATCCCGATCTTAGCAGTCTCTCCCTGGCTGCCTGGAAAGTCAGCAGTGCTTAGTTCATGATGTTTACTTATCAGTAGTACGCGCCATCATTTTAGTCTCCAGAAAAGACAATCCAATGCCTCTATCAGCAGAAGTGGTCCTGCTTCACGCAATGGTCTAGGTCACATCATTAGAATCCAATCTCCTTCACCCACGAGCTGGTACTGGCCTACCTGCTACACTTATTGGAATCAGATCTCAGACTGCTTCAGGTTGATATACCACCTCTCAGCTATAGAAGCTTCTCATGTCCCTATAGAGGGGAAGCCCATTATAAAACCAAACATGGTCAAACCACTTCTGGCAGCATGGGGCCTCAATATCGTGTTGTCAGAGATCATGAGACCACCCTTTGAATTCCTGGGATCAGTCTCTCTAAACACCTCATCTGGAAAGCTGTATTCCTTGTGGCAGTAACCTTGGCAAGAAGAATTAGTGAGATTCAAGCTTTAGTTCATTACCCTTCCTTCGCTCAATTCAGAATTTCACCTCAACCAATCCATTGTCTTGCCAACCTTCTTCCTGGGGTTCTCATGTACTCTCTCCAGAGAAAGCCCTTCATTCTTTGGATTGCAGCAGGGCTCTCTTGTACTACCTACAAGCAGCAAAGGATTTGCAGACTTCATCACAGCTTTATCCCTGTACCGAGGGAGCCCGCACAGGAATGCTCCCTGGCATCCAATAGGAAAGCCTTTGGGAGCAGTCCACTGCACCTGCGTTGCTGCCTTCCCAACTCCAGTTCTTCATTTTCCACGGAGCCAGCAGGAAGCAAATCCTGTCACCGCAGAAAAATTTCTTTTGGTGGATAGTGTCTGCCTTCCTGTCAATACCGGTACTTTCTCCGACCTAGCTGGTTCCCTTATTCTTTTCTTATTTCTTTCTTTTCTTTTCTTATTTAAAAAAAAAAAAAACTACTGGGCATCGACGCCCTTTTAGACCTCAAGCCTTCCATACTTTTCACCTTTGAGAGTATGGAGAAACCAACTAGTGGTTTCAAAAAAATGCACTAAGTGTGCCAGAGCCATTTTGGCGACTGACACACATGACTGGTGTCTAAATGCCTCAGCCCAGACCACCAGCAAAAGGACTGTCCCTTTTGCCAGAAGATGACCCGGAGAGGCCTATAGAACTGGGCTTCTAAATTAGGTGCACGCTTCGCCTCAGATGCGGTATCGGTGTCCACTTCGTCAAGGGCCTCTTCATCCTCTCCTGGATCTCAGGTATCCTTGAAGTCCAAGCACAAGGCTGCTTCTAAGTCTGCAGGCACCTCAAAGGAAAGATCTCGCTCTAAACATAGAGATCCTTCGAGTGTTGCCTCTGAGGTGGATCGGCCTGCCAAACAGCCTTGGTGGGAGGCCCTGCCCTCCAAAGCCATTGAGGGAGTTCCAGGATGCTCCTGAGGTCTTGACCTCAGAGCTACTGGCGCCATGCTCTGGGACGGTAACACAAATACCTGGCATCGATACCCAAGCATCAGCAACCTTGATAGACTAGCACATACTGGCCATTGAGCGTAGTTTGGCAGTCCTACTTGCAGCGTCGGTACCCTTAAGACCATTGGCTACAGGTACTGGGCAATCTGTACTGGTTCCAGTACCAACATGGACACCAGTTCCAGGTGCGACATTGCTCCTACCCATGCCCTCCCTGGAATCCCTTACCAATACTGGTACAAGGCCCAAATGACTCACCGAGGCCAATACATCTGAACATCGGTACCAGCATCTGCATTCCAGTGCGTACCATGCCCGTCGATATTTTGAGTCCTCCGATTCAGATTCCCCTGATTTGGATGCAGAGCCACTCGATTCACGGGGCCCCAGGACCGTCCTTCAGACCCTTCCCTACTTCATCAGCGGCACATGTCGCTGCCAGAGGGACATGTCCTTTCAGGAATTTATTCGAGACCTAGCCAAAGTCTCTATCTCGGTGACATTGGAGAAGAAGCCGAGGGCAGAGGAACTGGAGATCATCCAGTACCCAGTGGCATCCAAGGAAGCAGCCACCTTACCGGTGCACCGCATCCTTCATGATCTTATGCTCTGTATGTGGGAGACACCTCTCACGGTCTCACCTCAAAGTAGATGTCTTGATACCATGTACAGGGTACTGGAGTGTCCCAGCTTCCAAAAGCCACAGCTTCCCCACCATTTCATGGTGGTTGAATCGGCTATGCGCCAAATCAAAATCTTGAAAACTCGTTCCTCTAACCCACTCCTTAGGCATCAAGGTTTCTCGATTCCCTGAGGGCATCGATGCTTCCAGGCCTCCATGCTTTGAGCTAGGATCAATTCCTATGTACTTTATATGGGAATGCTCCTAAAGGGAGATCTCCAGGAATCTCAAAGCATTTGCTCCTCTCCTCCCGAATGACAAACAGGCAGACTATCTTGCCCTAATTAAACATAGCCAAAATGTATCGAAGTTCGTCAATAGAGCTACCTTTGATGTTTCTGAGTGCCCAAGCAGGGCTTCGGCAATTTGCTTGATGCATGTCGCATTGCATAGCTTCAGGCCTCAGATCTTGAACAGTGGATTCAGGATAAGCTGGGCAATGTACTTTGCACAGGGGAAAATCTCTTTGGCAAAGACTGGCAAGATAAGGCCTCCCAATTGGAGTCAGAAAATGTTATTCTAAAGAGACTGTCCAGAGTAATGGCTGACCCTGCTAGGAAAGACTCCTGAAAATAAGTTCTTTTACAATAAGAAGAAATTCTTCTCTTCTTATCCCCCTGCTTCTCAGTATCGGGGCCAGGCCCACAAAAGAGGCAACAGCCTCCTAAGCAGCAGAAGAAGCCAAAGGTGGCCAAATCTCAACCAGCCCCGCAGCCAAAAGCTGCACCTGGTTTTTGACTTGTTTCTAGAAAACATTGCCACCCTGCCTCTGGAGGATCCCCAACATCTCCATATAGCAGGCAGACTGTGTCACTACGCCCACAGATGGCACCTTATTACCTCAGAGCAATGGGCACTCACCATAATTCAGGAGGGGTACAGATTCCACCTACAAGCTCTGCCCCCTCTACATTCAAGGGGGAGTATCAAACACAACCCCCTCTCACTGCTGTTCTGCAGGACGAGGTATTCTCTCTTCTGTCTCACGTCACCATAGAAGAGGTCCCAACATCCCAAGCAGGGAGTGGGCTTCTACTCTTCCTACTTTCTCATTCCAAAGAAGACCAGGAGGGTACAGGCCCATTCTGGACCTCAGAAACCTCAACAAGTTTCTAGTCCACGAAAAGTTCAATATCTCTCTGGATCTCCTCTTCCCTATCTCCAGAGTCAGGATTGGCTCTGTTCTCTAGATCTCAAAGAAGCATACACACATATCCTCATCTGTCCAGGAGACAGGAGGTATCTACGCTTCACCTTTCAGGGAAAACATCATCAATACAGAGTCTTTCCTTTCGGACTCGCCTCTGTCCCAAGAGTCTTCACAAAGTGCATGGCAGTTGTAGTTGCATATCTGAGAACTTTAGGGATATTAGTCTTCCCCTACTTAGACTGGCTAATAAAGGCAGATACCTCCCAAGACGTTTTACCGTCCTTACATTGTACCATAGCAGTACTACAGCACTTGGGATTTGTCATAAACTTCCCAAAATCCCATCTCATTCCAACTCAGACTAGAGTTCATTGGAGCCCTGCTAGATACCCAACAGTCCGGGGCATTTCTGACCCAGCTTCGTTGTACTCGTCTAGTAGAACTAGCGTCCCAGACGTGCCTGAGATCATCTGACAACCCGAGAAATGCTGCAGCTCCTTGGGCACATGGTTTCTACAGTACATGCCGTTCCATGTGCCTGACTACATATGCGGATAGCCCAGTGGACTCTGGCCCCCGGTGGAAGCAGGCCTCAAGCCATCTCAGGGACAGGATCCAAGTCACTTCCCACTTAACCACATCCCTTCGGTGATGGTGCTCTCCAGAAAATCTGCTCATAGGGTGACCTTTTCGGATGCCTCCATGTCAATGTACCCTGACAACAAATGCCTCCAAGTGGAGTTGAGGAGCCCATCTGGGCAACCTGACTACACAGGGACTCTGGACAGTGCTGGAGTCACAACTCCAGATCAATCTCCTGGAACTTCGGACTATTTCCAATGCCCTCCAGGCGTTCCAACACCACCTCACAGCACAACAGGTCCTCATCAGGATGGACTATCAGGTTGCCATGTTCTATGTGAACAAGCGGGCGGAACGGGCTCTTGGGCCCTCTGCGAGGAGGCGATCTGCCTCTGGTCCTTTGCCATTATGCATCAGATACACCTCCAAGCAGTGTACCTACCGCGAGAATCCATTGTCTTGGCAGACAGACTGAGTCGCATCCTTCTTCCCCACGAATGGTCTTTCCATCCGGACACACTCCTACATCTTCCAGACTTGAGGAACTCCAGACATAGATCTGTTTGCAACTCTGCAGAATGCCAAGCTTCCTCGTTTCTGCATAAGGGCTTCCACCTCCCCCAACCAACAGGTGTATGCCTTCCACCTGCATTGGGGTCAGGGTCTGCTTTATCTGTTCCCTCCCATACTCCTTATTCCCAAGACGCCTTTCAAGCTTCATTCTGACAGGTGCTCCATGATTCTCATAGCCCCTCATTGGCCGCTGCAACCGTGGTTTCCACTGCTACTACGTCTGACTCGGACTCCATCCTCTGCGATTAGGATATGCACTGGATCTCCTCCTCCAGGACAACAGCTCACTGCTCCATCCCAATCCATACTCAGGAGGTTAAGGAGATCCTTTTAGCTTCTAGGAAGCCCACCACCAGACTGTCATATGCTTTTAAGTGGCATAGATTCTCAGTCTGGTGTTCCCAGAAGGATCTGAATCCCTTTTCTTCTCCAGTGGAGTCACTCCTCTAGTATCTCCTCCATCTGTCCTAGTCAGGTTTAAAGATAGATTCAGTAAGAATCCCCCTCAGTGCCATTGCTGCCTCTCATTAAATGCTTGATGGACAGCCCATCTCCTTTCAACAGCTAGTGGTGTGTGTCATGCAAGGTCTCCTGCTGTCCAAACCTCCCATTAAGCCACCCCCGATAGCTTGAGACCTCAGTGTTGTTCTAGCGCAACTCCTCAAGCCACCCTTTGAACCATTAGCCACGACCTCGCTTAAGTTCCTCTCCTGAAAGATGATCTTCCTAATCGCCCTCACTTCAGCTAGATGCATTAGTGAGCTTCAGGTTTTAGTGGCAGATCCTCCCTTTCTCCAGGACCAAGCAGGAAGTCAGTCCTCACTTATGGGTGACATCGGTGCCGATGGAGCCCCCGTGCGGAGCATTTCCCCAGCTTTCTATGAAAGCCTTTGGGAATACTACACGCATGCGTGGTCCCCTTCCCGCCTAAAGGTGCCATCTTGCTCAGTCTCTCTTTTTCCGTGGAGCCCTTCGGACGTTCGTCCTAGTCACCCGGGAAAAGTTGATTTTTTCTTGAAGATTTCTTCGAAGTTCAACGCCGGTTCCCCTTCCCGCCGGGTTCGGTACACCGGCATCGAGCCTGTTCTCTATTTTTCAGTTTTTGCCCTTCGTGGCTGGCGTTCGCGCCCTTTTTTCTATTTTTCCTGGAAGGACGGTCTTTTGACCTCGCGGGGGCCCTTTTTTCCCCGATGGCTTCCAGTGGTTTCAAGAAGTGTGATCGGTGCAAGAAACTAATGTCTCTCACCGACACCCATGACTGCTGCCTTCGGTGTCTCGGCCCAGATCATGACCCCATGATCTGTGGCCCGAGTGGTAAAATGTCCACCAAGGCACTTCGGAGCCGTCAGCACCAGAAGGAAAGGATTTTTTCAGATTATGCCTCTGGCCGGGCCCGGACCTCGTCTGAGACCTCGACGTCTCGGGAGTCTGATCCCGAGCATCGCCGGGTTCCTCAGACAGGGGGTCCCCCGACCGGGAACGCAAGAGGAAGAAACGGCCCGCGAGGGCGGCGTCGGAGGAGGTCCCTGGTTCCTCGAGGGCCAGGTCTAAGACCCCCGACTGCCGTCCCGGGCCTTTGGAGCAGGAGAAGCCGTTCAAAGTACCTCGTGTAGAGCCGGAGACCATCGGACACGTAAGTCATGTAGTCCTCGTGGACTCTCTTCCGAGGGAGCAGACGTAGGGCCCGGCGCTGCCGGGGCCCAAGTCGGTAGGTGCTGAGTCTCCTGAGCTTGGACTCAGGCTGACAGCCTTGGAGTGCAGATTGTCTGCCTTCATGGAGCAGCAGCGGGTACTGATGGCCAGCCTCGCTGGTGCATCTGCCCCGACCACCGGGACGTCGAAGTCGACCCCGGAGACCGAGCCGATACTCGAGACCATGAAGGCTCGAGGTCGTCCTCGGTCAAGGTCTCTCTCGACCTCCCACTCGGAACCGAGGGCGTCGATGCCAGTGCCTTCAGCGTCGGGGCATTGGAGCCCCTTGACGACTTTTCCAATGAGTCAGCCTAGGAGACAGAGGATGAGGAGTCCCCCGATACCTTCCAGACTCAGTGCGTCCCGTCGGACTCACTGCAGTCTGAGCCCCGAAGTAGGTCCCCTCCGGAGGACACCCGGTTCTCGGAGTTCGTGTGGGACATGACCAAGGCCTTGGCGATTCCCACCAACCCCGAGGAGGAGCCTCGAGACGAGGAGCTCGAGGCCCTCCAGTATGACTCTCCTCCGAAGGAGGCCTTTACTGTGCCGGTTCCTCCGATGCTGGAACGGCTCCTCTTCCGGATGTGGGAGGCACCGGCCTCGGCGCCGGTCTTGAGCAAGCAGGTCGATTCCATTTATCGACTCCGTAAGAGCCCTGGCTTCCAAAAGGCGCAGCTGCCGCACCATTCCATGGTAGTGGAATCGGCCATGCATCGACTGAAGAGCCAGAAGATGCACTCTGCGTGCCCCCCGGTAGGGAGGCCCGCAACCTGGATGCTTTCGGCAGAAAGTGCTTCCAGGGCTCGATGCTTGCTTGCCGTGTCCAGTCACACCAGCTATACATGGGCATGTTTCTCCGAGACCTGGCAAAGGAGCTTGCCGGGTTCTCTGCTGGTCTCTCCGGGGAACCTTTGCAGAGGTTCCAGTCTTTGACTTCAGGTATCCGGGACTGTTCCAAATTCATGTCCCGAGCGGCCTACGATGGCTTTGAGGCTTCGGCTCGTGTGGCTGCCGCCAGCATCGCGGCCCGACACCAGGCATGGCTGCAGTCATCGGACCTCGAGCCTTGGGTTCAGGACAAGTTGGTTGATGTCCCTTGCCAAGGTGAGAACCTTTTTGGCAAACCCATGGCCGAGAAGGCTGCTGAGCTCGAGACCGAGCACCTGCCAAGGACTAGTCTGTCCAGAAAGACTTCTGCCCCTTCTCACAAAAAGAAGGGCTCGGGTAAAAAGTCCTTCTACCCGAGAAAGGTGTCTGCCTACAAACCTTTCCCTCAATACCAGGCCTCCCCAGCTCCCCCTCAGGGGCAGCAAGCCAAGGGGCAGGGACATGGGCCCCATAGGCAGAAGACCCCCAAGCCTCCGGCTCCTGCTCCTACCCAGCAGGGAGGGGGTTTTGACTCCCAAGGCATAGCCTCTCCGTCCCTGCTGTCCCATCCCTGCACAGGAGGTCGCTTAGCCCTGTTTGCCCACCGGTGGCCACCCATTACAGGGGATGCTTGGGTCTTAAGCATCATTCACCAAGGCTATATGCTTCATTTCCAACGGCTACCTCCTGTCTATTTTCCAGGAGAACCTCTGAGGCCTCTCCTGCACACCACCCTCCTCCTCCAAGAACTTCAGGGTCTGCTTCTGGACAAGGCGGTGGAGCTGGTACCTCCTCGCCTACAAGGGCACGGGTTCTACTCCAGGTATTTTCTGGTGCCAAAGAGAACAGGAGGCCTAAGGCCTATCCTAGATCTCATAAACCTCAACAAGTTCTTGGAGAAAGAGAAGTTCAAGATGCTTACTCTTGGAACACTTCTGCCCTACCTCCAGCAGGGAGATTGGCTATGCTCCTTAGATCTAAAGGATGCGTACACTCACATCCTCATTCATCCAGACCACAGAAAGTACCTCAGGTTCGTGGTGGGAGGAAACCATTACCAGTACAGGGTGCTACCTTTTGGCCTAACTTCCGCCCCACGGGTCTTTACAAAGTGCCTAGCTTTGGTGGCGGCCTACTTGAGGACTCAAGGGATATTTGTCTTCCCCTATCTGGACAACTGGCTCATCCGGGGTCAGACCTACCAGGAGGCCAGGCAGGCCACCTTCAGGACTGTCACACTCCTTCAAGACCTAGGCTTTGTCATAAACTTCGCAAAGTCCACTTTGCTCCCCTCCCAGAACCTCGAGTTCATAGGAGCACGGCTGGACTCTCTGCAAGCAAGGGCTTACTTGCCAGAGGACAGAGCTCAAAGGCTCATGGAGTTGGCATCCCGGTTTCTCAGTCTGCCGAGGGTTCCTGCCAGGCTTTGTCTGCAGCTCCTGAGACACATGGCATCAACTGTGCATGTGACCCCCAATGCCCGCCTCCACATGAGGCCTGCACAGTGGTGCCTCAGAACTCAGTGGAAGCAGGCCACAGGGAGCCTAGCAGACAAAGTAAGGGTATCCAAACCTTTCCTGGATTCTCTTCAGTGGTGGCTACACCCCCCCAACTTGCTGAAGGGGGTGCCTTTTCAGGTAGCTGCCCCCACAGTGGTGTTGACAACCGATGCCTCCTTGCAGGGCTGGGGTGCATACTGTCAAGGGAGCTGCACCCAAGGCCTCTGGTCCCCATGGGAAGCCCTGCAACAGATCAACCTACTGGAACTGCGGGCTATTCGCTTAGCTCTCAAGGCTTTTTCTCACTCCTTGGCCCACCAGTCTGTTCTAGTTCAGACGGACAACCAAGTGGCCATGTTCTATGTGAACAAACAGGGCGGCACTGGGTCCAGGCCTCTATGCCTGGAAGCACAGGCCCTTTGCTCTTTTGCCCTCAGGCACCAGATGTTGCTGAGGGCTGTGTATCTTCCTGGCCAGGAGAACGTTCTGGCAGACCGCTTAAGCAGAATTCTGCAGCCCCACGAGTGGAAGCTGCACCCTTTGGTGGTTCAACAGATTTTCCTAAAATGGGGACTTCCATCCATGGATCTCTTTGCCAGTCCCCTGAATCATCAACTGCCCAGGTTTTGTTCCAGGCAACTGCATCCCCTAAGGGTGGCGGCGGATGCCTTCCTGATTTCTTGGTCCCAAGGCCTGCTCTATGCGTTTCCTCCCACGCCTCTGGTGGCCTGAACCTTGTTCAAGATTCTCAGGGACAAGGCCTCAGTACTTCTGGCTGTGCCCAGGTGGCCGAGGCAGCCCTGGTTCCCCCTGCTACTTCAACTGGCAGTGGAGACACCCATGCCTCTGGGATTCCAACCCAACCTATCTCAGGATCAGGGTTCCTTTTTGCATCCCAATCTCAAATCTCTCCATCTGATGGCATGGAGGCTGCAAGGGTAGTCTTGGCTCCCTGGGGCCTACCTCAGGAAGTGGAAGAGGTGGTCTTGGCGTCTAGGAAGCAATCCACCAGGAAAACATATGCCCTAAAGTGGAGAAGGTTCTCCTTGTGGTGTCAGCAATGCAAGGAAGATCCTTTCACCTGCACTGTGCCAGTAGTGCTCCAGTACCTACTGCACTTGTCCAATCAGGGCCTTAAGTCCAATTCTGATCGGGTCCTCCTCTCTGCTCTGGCAGCTCATCACTCTCTGGTGGAGGGACACTCTTTGTCAGTTCACTCCTTGGTGTCCAGATTTCTCAGAGGCTTACCATTGCTCAAGCCTCCTCTCCGTCCACCTGCCCCTGAGTGGGAGTTGAATGTGGTCTTGCAGCAACTTACTCGCCCACCTTTTGAACCAATGGCTACATGTCCTTTATGCTTCCTATCCTGGAAGACTCTATTCCTAGTGGTCTTGACCTCGGCCAGGCGAGTGAGTGAACTTCAAGCCCTGGTCTGTGACAGGCCATACACTCACTTCTATAGGAACAGGGTAGTCCTTAGGACTCATCCTAAGTTCCTACCCAAGGTTGTCTCCTCTTTCCATCTCAACCAGGAGGTGGTTCTTCCAACATTCTTCCCTAGGCCCCATGCCAGCCGGGCTGAGACAGTCCTGCATACCCTGGACTGTAGGAGGGCCTTATCCTTCTACCTTGAGCGTACGCAGGGGCATAGGAGGGCTACTCAGCTCTTCGTATCTTTTGACCCCAATAACTTGGGGGTACCTGTGTCCAAAAGCGTACCTTGTCCATCTCGGTGGCTGACTGTATCACCTGGGCTTACAGGGCAGCTGACCTTCCTTTGCAGGGTCGGGTCACGGCCCACCGTGTCAGGGCAATGGCTGCCTCAGTAGCTCATTTCCGCTCTGTACCGTTGGCAGACATCTGCAGGGCTGCGACTTGGTCCTCAAGCCAGACTTTTGCGGCCCATTACTGCCTGGAGAGGGAGTCCCGCAGGGACAGTGCTTTCAGTCAGGCAGTGCTCCGGAATCTCTTTGAGGTTTAGGCAACTCCTACCCTCTGGTTGGGCTACCGATGGAGGTATGTTTCAGTGAAATCCTTTCTCTGATGCTGAGGCTAGAGGGAGCTCATTTTTTCAGCTCTGGGTTCCCGGTAGCCTGAAGCTGGGGAGTCCCATAAGTGAGGACTGACTTCCTGCTTGGTCCTGGAGAAAGAGTAGTTACTCACCTGTAACAGGTGTTCTCCAGGAGCAGCAGGAATTAGTCCTCACAACCCTCCCTCCTCCCCTGGGAGTTGCAGTTGTACATAGTTAATTTTTTCATTTTTGTGTGCTGTTTTTTAGCTATGTCATTTGACTGAGCAAGATGGCACCTTTAGGCGGGAAGGGGACTGTGCATGCGTGTAGTATTCCCAAAGGCTTTCATAGAAAGCTGGGGAAATGCTCCGCACGGGGGCTCCATCGGCACCGATGTCACCCATAAGTGAGGACTGATTCCTGCTGCTCCTGGAGAACACCTGTTACAGGTGAGTAACTACTCTATACCCACCATGACAGAGTAGTCCTTCAGACTCACCCATACTTTATGCCAAAAGTAGTGTCTTCCTTCCATCTAAACCAGTCAATTTACCTTCCAGTTTTCTTTCCTAAGTTGCATGCATCTAGAGCTGAAGCAACCCTGCACACTCTTTGCAAGCATGCGTTGGCTTTTTACCTCCAGGGTCATTATAAAGCCTCGCAATTCATCTCTTTTGACCCCAGTCACTGGGATTACCTGTCTCTAAGCATACACTCTCCAGATGGATAGCAGACTGCATTTCATTTGCCTATGCAAACCCGGACTCTCCCTGGACGGACATGTCACTGCTCACAATTTACGTGCCATGGCCACCTCAATGGAGAACCTACATTCACTAGCCATCAATGAAATTTTCAAAGCAGCAACTTGATCTTATGTCCATGCCTTTGCTGCTCATTGTGTGGACAAGGACTCCCGTCGGGATGCCATGTTTGGTCAGGCTGTACTTCAGCACCTCTTTCAGACTTGGATGCAACTCCTACCCTCCATCCTAGACTTTGAAGATACCAGAAATCCACGTGGGATCCATGACCTCGTCATGCCTACTCTGAGGCGAACCTCAACCAGTTCTGAGATCACTTCATCTGGAAGCTAGGGAGTCCCATATGTTAAGACTTTCTTTGAAAGCTGGGGAAATGCTCCGCACGGGGGCTCTGTCGGCGCCGACGTCACCCATATGTGAGGACTGATTCCTGCTGCTCCTGGAGAACACCTGTTACAGGTGAGTAACTACTCTTTGCTTACCTGTAACAGGGATTCTTTGTAGACAGCAGGGGGGGGATGCAACCACACTCATCTCCCCCCCCCCTGCCATTCCCCCATAAGTTGGAAAAGAGGGGAAAAAAAAGAAAAAATAGTATTTAAAAATCCCAAACACATACCATGAGCAGGATGACAAATTCAAGCTACCAAAACGACAAAACATTCGAAACTACACAGCATCTGTGAAGTGAAGCAAAGCTCTGCTATGAACGGAAAACGGTGAACATGAGACAGGCAAGATGGGGAGGTACACATATGCTCAGGATTCAGTAAGCCTTCTCGGAGTTGAGAGAACCCGGCTTAATGGCTGTCAGACACACATCACCAATCAAATGGCTGCATACTCCTGCCGTGTACGGAGAACACCCGTTACAGGTAAGCAACTATACTTTCTGTGCTGTAATAACATCTGAATCTGGATTGTATAAAATCTAGCACCGTATGCTGACATAGCTTCTCTAATTGTAATGCCACCACAGCTTCTACAAGCTTTGCCAAACAAGGAATACTAGCAACTGGACGAAACTTTTCACAGGTATTCAAATCTTTTGAAAGCCAACAGCTGGCAGGGATTTAAATACAGTGGTGCATGAGTCAAGATCACAAAACCTTTGCTAAACTTAGTTAACCACCTTGGGATAGAATGAAATAGATCCCAAATTTTATTTACATGTAGTCCGAAGAGGTCCCCTCTCATAAGAAAATCTCTCGTCCTCAAATAAAAGTAAAGAAGTCTTCTGTATAATATCCTTGCAGAGCCCTGATTTTCTTAAAAGATAAAAAGTCTGCTATTAACTTTAAAGGAGTGGAGGAGTGGCCTAGTGGTTGGGGCAAGGTACTTCAGGCCAGAAGGTCGGGGGTTCAAATCCCACTAGAGGACAGCAACCTTGGGCCGGGAAGGACTGGGGTTTCTAGTCCCACAGGCACTCCTTGTGGTCTTGGGCAAGCCACTTAACCCTCCATAGCCCATGTTCCCTGTAAAATAGTTTTCTCCAAGTTATAATGCCCTGTTCAATGTAACTTCAGTTTGTTCAATGTAAACCGTACTGATGCAGAATAGCACGGTATATAAGAGAATGTAAGTAAAATAAATAAATAAAATAAACAATTTCTCATTTTGTTTCCGAGTGGAGGAGCAGCCTTATGGAAAGAGTAGTGGGATAGAACCAGGGAAGCTAGGCTTCAAATCCCACTGCTGCTCCTTGTGATCCTGGGCAAGTCACTTAATCCTCCATTCTTTCAGATACAAACTTAGATTGTTAGCCCTCTGCAGACAGGAAAATATCTTCTGTACCTGAATGCAGCTCACTTTGAACTTCTGAGAAAAGGCATGGGCTAAATTCAATTCCCTCTCCAACTCCTTGTATCTTTGTAGAATTAAAATTCTTAATGTACTCTATACTAATTTTATAAATCTTCACTTTTTCCCTCTAGCTAAACCTGTCTTCCTCCGAACCAGATTTCAAACATGATCTTTCCAGAATACTGTAATCTCTCTTTAATTGAATTAACTCCTTGTTATACCAGGGAGAGAATTCAGAACACTTTGTTGACCATCAAAGTTGCATAATTTTATTAATTCTGCTAAATTGAGAATTCCAGACCTCTCGAGTAACTTTCCCGAAAGACTCCTTTTGCTGAGTTAGTCCACTCTTTGTAATAAGACATTTATATCTTTGGAAGCTTGAGAAACCTCAGCGTTCAAATTAACTAACGGACCCGAAATTGAACAGAGAGCAACTTCTTTGGTTTCCAAACCCACAAGCACCACCCTTTCATGCTGCTTACCAAGAGAGTCTGTGGGGGCTGAGTCCATAACATTGCAAATCAAACTGGAGGTTTTAGATTTGCATTCAGAAGTGCCTCTAGATGCTAAAACATCACATATCTGTTATTGTCAAAAAAAAACTTCAGATGAAATAGAGATGGCCTGATTGTTATTTCGTGCAGGGGAATCCAATTCTCCCTCTGCTTGGCTAATGCTCGTTGGCTTCTGTCGCTCGGAAGGCAATTCTGTGTGTGACTGCATGGCTTGAGATGACATTTCCCCAGGCAAAGATGAGCCTTCATCCACAGGCTTTACAGCAGGGACTTAGCTGCATACCCTTGCTTCACAAGATTCCTAGAAAGGTGACCATCGAAACGCTGCTGTTTCAGGTCTGGGGGGAATAGTCTTGGAAAACTCTGTTGTTCTCTTTACATTTGGGAGCCATAATGATAAAGGAAAGGTAAAGGAGAAGTGTTCCAGACAGAATCTTCAGTGCATTACCATCATGACTCCGCCCCCTTTATGCTTCTACTTTGTATTTTTTAGCATTAAATCTTAGCTGCCAAATTCTTGACTATGCTTGAAGCTTCGCTAGATCCCGCCTCATGTTATCCACACCATCTAGGATAGTGGTATCCACAGAAAGGCATACCCAGGGGCGGTGCAAGGATGAGAGGGCACCCTAGACTAGCCTTCCATCCTGCTGCTGCTGACACCCCTCTCTGGGGCCTGCAACTACAACAGTGGGTTTCAAACAGCATTTACCTAAACTTGCCAGCGCTGCTCCCTTCCTTCTCCCCCTCTCCCCTGAAGCAAACCAGAAGTCTACATTGGAGGGGGGCAGAAGCAGCAGCTCATATAAGCCAGGAACCATGATGCAGCTCCAGCAAGTTCCAGTAAGCACTGCATCGCAGTTTCAAACGCATTGCCGCCATTACAGACCCTGGAGAGGAGGGGCGGCAGTGGGGTACCCCTGAATGCTGGTGCTCTAGGAAACCACCTAGTTCACCTGATAATGGGGCAGACATTGGGCATACCTTCCCAATAGACCTTTTGTAGTTTCACTTACAAAAATGTTTACAAAAGCAAAAAGAACCAAGGACGAAACTCTGAGGCATGTCACTATTAACGCCCTTATCTACAGAGAGAATTGTATTTACTACTACCCTCTGGTGCCTCTCATTCAACTAGTTTCTTACACAGTCAGTAACTTCAACATTCATCCCAAATGCATTCAGTTTATTTAGAAGTCACCAATGCAGAACAGTGTCTGAAGTCTGAGTATACCACATCTAGCACTTATTCCACCCACCCCCAATCCAGTCACAAATTTGTTTTAGGGTAAAGGGCTACTAATTAGTGGTTTGCATATATGCATTATTAGATCTGGATGTATTTTTATATCATTATGAAATTACAAATTGAAGGGTTTTTGGTTGTATTTTATTTTGCAATGCAAATAATTTAGAGTTTGTGCCAAGAAAGTTGATACAAGTATAAAATATTGAAACTAAATGGTCTTTGTGCTTGTAAGATTTTCATGGTTTTTGTTTTGTTTTTTCCAGAGACCAGAGTGTATTCGACTTTACTCTCCTCCATTTATACTGGCCCCTGTTAAGGATAAACAGACTGAACTTGGGGAGACATTTGGGGAGGCAAGTCAGAAGTACAATGTGCTCTTTGTGGGTTATTGTTTATCTCATGATCAAAGATGGCTTCTGGCATCTTGCACAGACCTTTATGGAGAACTTCTAGAAACTTGTATCATTAACATTGACGTACCAAACAGGTGAGTATCACAGTTCAAATCATAAAAAAAATTGTATCAATTACAGTAATTTAACAACCTGCACTCTGCTTGCCTCTTACATTGGATGCTACACATGGATAGTCAAGAGATTGAAAACTTGGATAAAAATATTTTTGCAACCAAATGCAATAGTTTTTGTTTAAGGAAATATTTTATTTGTAATTTTCTCGCCCTATAAGACAACTGTATCAGTGTATCTCACCACACTCCATTCATAGGTAAACAACTTGTTCGTGTACTGTAATATTTTTATCACTTCTTTGGGGGAAGAAGAATGCAAACTACTGCTTCATAGGATTTTATCCCCCCCATCGTTCTGTTCAGACCACCCAAGATGTGTGAAAAAAACCCTAGAAAATCTGAGTTGTATGCAAAGATGGAATAAGTGTATATTAAATGTGTAGTGCCCGCGCTTGGTTTGCAACTTGTCATGCTGTGAGGGCTTGTGTGCATCTGTGATAAACCCAAAACAAGCATCCTTTTGTGCTTGCACATCTAACCTATAATGCTTTACAAAAGAATTAAGTGACGACCAAGTAGCCGCCTTACATATCTCTATAGGCGGCACCAAACTATATTCAGCCCAGGATGCAGTGTGCGCCCGTGTTGAATGCGCTTTAAGTCCATCTGGAACCGCTCTACCTTTTAATATGTATGACGAAGATATAGCCTCCTTGAGCCACCTAGACATAGAAGCCTTTGAGGCTGCTTGACCTTTCTTTGGACCTGCAAATAGAACAAACAACCTATCCGTCTTACGGAAATCCTTTGTCCTCTTAAAATATATTTTCAGTGCTCTACGAATGTCCAATAAATACAATGGTTTGCCATTATCATCCTTTTGAAATACTGGTAATGAAACCTCTTGATTCATATGAAAAGCCGATACTACTTTTGGTAAGAAAGAAGGCACTGGTCTCAAAACAACTTTCTCTTTAAAAAATGTCAGAAAGGGTTTTCTACAGGATAACGCTTGTAATTCCGAAATTCTTCTAGCCAATGCAATAGCCACCAAAAACAATACTTTGAGCGAAAGATCTTTTAGAGATGCTCGAGATAATGGTTCAAATGGTTCTCTTACCAGAGCCTCCAAAACTAAATAGAGGTTCCAAGATGGAATTAGATGTCTACATGGTGGTCTTAATAATGTAACCGCTCTCAAAAATCATTTTACATCTGGGTGTGTCCCAATCGACTCTCCCTTTATCTTACCTCTATAGCAAGCTAAACTTGCCAGCTGTACTTTTAAAGACGATGGAGCTAATCCTTTATCAAATCCTTCCTGCAAAAAAGAAAGAATTTGAGAAATGGAAGCTCTTAATGCTTCAATCGACTTGTCCTCACACCACTCTTCAAATATTCTCCATGTGCGAATATACGCTAAAGAAGTAGATCTCTTTCTCGATTTTAACAAGGTTGAAATAATTGCGGAAGAGTAACCTCTGTTTCTTAATCTCGCCCTTTCAAGAGCCAAGCCGTAAGCGAGAATCGATGCACATGAGGCATGTGTAAAGGCCCTTGACTCAATAGATCCTCTTAGCGCCAAACGCCAAGGACGGTCTATTAATAATCTCATGAGATCCGCATACCATGGGCGTCTCGGCCAATCTGGAGCTATTAATATCACTATTCCTTTGTGACATTCCACTCGTTGAAGAACTCGACTTATCAACACCCACGGAGGAAGCACTGGCAGGGTCTCCCAAGATGGATAGGTCTCAGCTGAGGTGCCAGACCAAGACAAACCACCCATCTGGGCAACAGCAGAATGGGACAGTGTTGGCGGTGGAGGATCACATTTCTGTGACAACGGCAACAACACTAAACTTAAACTGCGCGGAGGAAAGGCCTGTCAATCTACTTCTGTATCTTGCCATGAAAACCCAATGGATAGTCGCAATAAAATAAATTGCTGTATAGTGCTGGAAGATGAGACCCCCCAGGTCGGAAGGCACTCAACTAGCTACTGGGGAGGAGCTGAAGACTTTTCAGACTAAAGCCAGCATTTATGATATGGTTGGATCAAAGCCCTTGGGACGTCTGACTGCTGATGTAGCTGCGCATGAAATGAGTCAGAACTGTAAAGATGTCTTACATATTGGGACATGAAACATACGAAGCATGAACCAAGGGAAGTTGGAGGTGGTCAATAATGAAATGGAACGTGTACAACTTGATCTGTTGGGTGTCAGCAAACTGAAATGGACTGGCATCGGGCACTTTGCATCAGATGATCACATGATCTCCTATGCTGGAAATGAAAGACAAAGAAGAAATGGTGTTGCATTTATAATAAAGAAGAAACTTGCAAGAACTGTAATGAATACAATGCAGTCAGTGAACACTTAATCTCTCTTTGTCTACGAGGAATGCCTATCAACACAACTATAATTCAAGTATATGCCCCAACAACAGCTGCAGAAGAGGATGAAACTAAGTTCTATGTACAAGTACAAGCTGAAATTGACAGAACATACAAACAGGATATCCTGATAGTCATGGATGAGCGGAATGCAAAAGTTGGCAACAAAGAAGGCGGCAAAGTGGTTGGAAAATATGGACTTGGCAACAGAAATGAAGCTGGAAAAAGACTGATAGAATTCTGCAAGACCAATGATCTATTCATCTCAAACACCTTCTTTCAGAAAGCGGTAACTGTACACATGAACTTCACCCAATGGATTGTACAAAAATCAAATTGACTACATCTGTGGAAGTCAATGATAGAAAAGCTCTATAACATCGTCAAAGACCAAACCTGGAGCTGACTGTGGTACAGATCACCAACTACTAGTATGCAAACTCAAGCTAAAGTTGAAAAAGAGCAAGCCATTCAGAATGTAGCAAAATATGGCCTTGAGAATATACCACTAGGATTTAAAGACTCCCTGCAAAATTGATTTGCTGTTTAGATACAAATGACAGAGCTCCAGAAGAGTTATGGAATAACATCAAGAAGGTTATGTTGGAAGAAAGCCAGAAGTCTCTACAAAAGGTGAAAAAGCAAAACCAGCCAAAATGGATGACTGAAGAAACTCTGAAAATTGCCCAGAAACGCAGAGAAGCTAAAGCCAGAGAAGAAAAAGACAGTTGCAGAACTCAACAGAGATTTCCAACGTGCAGCAAGACAGGAAAAGTAATACAATGACACATGCAAGGAAATAGAAGCAGAACTATTAGAGGAAGAACAAGATCGGCTTTCCTAAAGCTACGAGAGTTAAAGAAAAAATCCCAGCCTCAAATTGGAATGTTACAAGATGCTGAAGGTTCTATTTTGAATGATGCTGAGAAGATCAAGAAAAGGTGGAAAGAATCTAGAGATTTTATGCGATAAAGATCAAGTGGACCAACTGCCATTTCAACCTGTACCTTATGATCTGGAACCATTGGTGATAAAAAGTCGAAGCAGCATTGAAAGCCTTATCAAAGAACAAAGCACCAGGCATTGATGGCATTCCCATAGAAGTATTACAGCAATCTGATGCAGCTGTTACGGTACTTACAAGGCTTTTCCAAGAAATTTGGAAGACAACATGGCCAACTGACTGGAAAAGATCTGTGTTTATACCAATACTAAAGAAAGGTGATCCAAATGACTGTGGAAATTTATCGCACAATCGCTCTGATCTCATATGCCAGCAAGATTCTACTGAAGATTATTCAACAGACTACAACCATACCTGGAACAAGAACTACCTGAAGTGCAAGCAGGGTTCAGGAAAGTTTTTTTAATTAAACACGATGCCGTAGCACCGATGCTGCCTTCAAAGTTCTCGAATCAGTTGTTCAAAGATGTAAGGTGTCTTTACCTTTTTACATTATTGGCTCGAATGATCTATTTTTTAAGTTTGTCTAATTACACATTCAATCAGCGTGCTCGGTGGCTGGTTAAAAGCCCACACGCATGCGCTAGCGTTTTTTAGTCAAGCACGGTGCCGCTGAGCTATCGATGCTGCCTTCAAGGTTCTCGAATTAATAGCTGTTTAAAGATTTTACAAGTTTGTTTCAATTTCAGTGCATACATTAAATGCAATGGTATACCCCTTATAAAGGTGTTCAGTATAAGGTGAGCCAACCCCTGAGGAAGATTTTATCGAAACACGGCCTGTATCGGGTCAGGTCTCCCTTTTTATATATATGGAACAATAAAGCTTTGGCGAGAACCTACACCTGCCTACGTCTTTTGTACTGTTTGCTGTTGCCTGCGTGGCAGTGTGCTGCCTGTTGATGCTCTCTTGCACAATGTGTACATCGATCAAGAAGCAACAGTTCGAACAGAACAAGGAGAAACAGAATGGTTTAAAATAAGCAAAGGTGTATGACAAGGCTGCGTACTTTCCCCCTACCTGTTTAATTTATATGCAGAACAAATCAAAGAAGCAGGATTGTTTGAAGACAACAGAGGTGTGAAGATTGGTGGAAGACTCATCCAACAACCTTTGCTATGTTGATACCACATTACTTGCTGAAAGTTAAGATCTGAAATATTTGCATCTCACAATCAAGGAACATAGTCTTAAAATGGACCTGCACCTTAATATAAAGAAGACAAAGATCATGACAACTGGCAAAATCAATAAGTTCATCATTGAAGGTGAAGAAATTGAAATCGTGGACAACTTTAACCTTCTTGGATCAACTATCAATAAAGAAGCAACAAGCAGTCAAAGAAATCCAATGACGCATTGCTCTTGGCAGAATGGCTATGAAAGACCTAGACAAGATTCTCAAGAGCAGAGATATCTCTCTCCATACAAAGATTTGACTTGTTTAAGCCTTGATATTTTGAATAACATCATATGGATGTGAAAGCTGGGCAGTGAAAATCGATAGGAAGAAAATTGATGCCTTTGGATTATGGTGCTGACGGCGAATACTGCATATACAATGGACTGCCCGAACAACAAACCAATCAGTACTAGAGATCAAACCTAAGCTTTCTTTAGAAGCTAAGATGACAAGACTTTGACTTTCATACTTTGGGCACATCATGCAAAGAGAGAGATCATTAAAGAAAGATATCATGCTTGGCAAGATAGGTCCACGCAAAAGAAGAAGGCCAGCAATAAGATGGATCGATACAATAACATCAATGAGCTGCCTGACTGAAGACCGAACACAATTTAGGACAACTATCCAGAGGGTCGCCATGAGTCGAGACAGACTCGATGGCACTTAACAACAAATGTGTAGTGAAGTTTACTTTTACTTTTACCATGTAGGATTTATATTCAAGAAAGGTGCACTGGGCTAGATTTATTTTTCAAAACCTGATTCGATGAAGAAATTTAATGGAGGTCAAGGATAATTAATGCAGATGGTAGGAATGCCAGCAAATAAAGGTTTATCATTTTCTAGTTGACTTTTACACACTGTTTAAAATCAAGCTCTTCATTTCAAATTGGGTTTCCTGACATTGGTGGAGTCTCACCTGCAAGGCTGGCACTACACATGAACTGCTGTGTTTTCTACATGGTGCTTACCTTTTGGTCCTTATGACTTATGTGACTATGTAAATAAGACTATTTATGTAATTTGCGTGCATCCTTCACAAGCTACCCCTACCCAGCTGCAATCCACCTGTCATGACTGTGGTATAACTTTCCTTGTATGCTGGCAATTTATGTAAGGATAATGGAAAGCTGACCAGTTTTTATAATTTTAATTGAAATTCAGAACAAAAAAGTTAAGTTTACAAGAGGCAGGTAGTAAATTAGTGTATTACAGTGCAATAAAAATGATCTTTTTTCACACTGAGTAATTCGAAATGTTTTGTTCTTTCACACATGGGTATGCTGTCTTTCTGTTGCTAGAGCTCGCAGGAAAAAAGGCTCGGCTCGCCGTTGTGGCCTTCAGAAGCTCTGGGAGTGGTGCTTAGGACTTGTGCAGATGAGTTCGCTACCATGGAGAGTTGTCATTGGCCGATTAGGAAGAATAGGTCACGGAGAATTAAAAGGTAATTCCATATCGTCTTGCTAGACCAGTCCAGACAAGTGGGTTGTATTCCCCTACCAGCAGATTGGTGGAGATAAAGAACCAATGAAAAGCCCAGGTTTCAATGACATCATTCCTGTGCCTCTATCCCCCTCATCCACCAGAGGTCCCTTCAGTATTTCTTTGTCTCCAGCAGATGGTGGATGGATTTTCTCCTCTCTGAAGAGAATTTGAAGATTGAGAGGAAAAAAAAATTATTAAACACTAGTGAACGACCACCTTAAACCCTAGAAAGGTGACTCTCACTTGATGGCGACGTGGGAGGCTCCACTAGACTGCGGGTTTTTTGGTAGCCCTAGGAAGAAGGAAAATTGGTTCAGCTCCACGCCCTTATTAGGGCTTATTGAGCAGCCATAAATTGGAAAGATTTGGAAGAATCTGGAAGAGTACAGCAGTCTCACACAACCTCACCCACTCCTGCCCCTCCCCCCCCTGCCCCCCCAGCCCTGCACTCTGCTGAAGATTGCAGAAGGCTCTCAGAGAGATCTTCCTACCAGCCACCTTTCACACAGTGCTGTTGAAATAAACCAAGCCAGTGAAGCCGTTTCAGGGGAGTAGAACTGAACTTGGCATGGATCCTCTGCCTGGGGCTCTCAGGGGGTGAGTACCAAGGCTTGACTTCATTATAGGCCTTGTTAGGGGTCTCCCAATTCCACCTTTGAGGGATGCAATTTGGGGTGGACTGCTATCGACCATTGGTGCTGTGTTGGAGTTTCCCGCCATTTTATACAGGAGTTGGTAATGTTTTTGCCTATTGTGCACCTGGGGGTCACGCAGACCTAACGCGCTTTCTACCCAATCGGCTCACACACATGCTCCTTCCCTAGCACCCGTTACATAAAAGCGCAGTTCTCCAGGAATAAGCAGGAAGTCAGTCCTCACTTATGGGTGACGTTGGCACTGATAGAGCCCACATGGAGCAATTCCCCAGCTTTCAAAGAAAGCCTTTGGGGTTGCTACCAAGCATGCGTGGTCCTCTTCCCGCCCAAAGGTGCCATCTTGCTCAGTCTTCCTTTTTCCGTGGAGCCCTTCGGACGCACACCCTCGTCCCTCGGAAAAACGTTTTTTGTCTTCAGCCCTTTGGCATCTTTTCTGGTAGCACCGGTCCTCTTCAGTCCTCCCTATCGCTCCAGCTGTGGGCTATGGGATTCCCTGTTTCACTCTTTAGTGTTTTTCCGTTTTGGGTTCTTCTGTGCCCTTTTTTCTCCAACCGCTGGCCTCTAGGATTTTGACTTCGCAGGGGCCCTTTTTGCCCCCATGGCCACCGGCTTCAAGAAATGTGACAGAAGCACCAAAAATATGTCACTCACAGACACCCACGGCTGTTGTCTATGGTGTCTGGGTGCTGACCACAACCCGGAGCTCTCTCTGCAAGAAAATGTCTTCTAAGGCCTTGCTAAGCTGCAAATAAAAGTCCAATGACATTTTCTGCAAGGCAGCCCCGGGGTCTCCGGTGGCACGTCACCCTTCCGATCCACCGCTTGCAGGGTCCCCGCAGTGACCCAACGGCCCAAGGCATCACTCCGATCAGGGTTCGCTGAGGTGGAATGGCGAAAGAAGACAACCTCGAAGTAGCTGTCGGGGGTTCCGGACAAGCGCTTAGCAGTCTCGTGCTTGTTCCCTCAGCCCTGCCCGGCGTTCCCAAGAGTCTGACAAGGAGCAGCCTCGGAAGGTACCTTGTATGGATATGGAGGCCTCTGGTGATGGCACCCGGTCTCCTGAGGGTCCTCCCGGTGAAGACCAGCTCTCCTCCTCCACACCAGACCTGGTAACGTCAGTGTCGCAGGGACCCACTCCTGAGTGGGAGTCCTGTATGCTGGCACTGAAGCGCAGTGTTTCTGCCTTTCTAACTTCCCAGCAGGTGCTTTTGCCCAGAACGGCTGGCTCATGCCTCGAGACCAGGGTCCCCCATCTCGGGTCCCGAAAACTGCCTTGAAAACCCCCAAGAGCCATGGGCCTTGTGAGGGTCCTCGGCACCGGTCTCGCTCGCTGTCCTGTTCCTCGGGGGCGAGGTCTTCCAGAGTCAGTTTCTCCGACTCTAAGCAGGCCTCAGCCACTGGGCGTGAGGATCAGTCCGACTCAGAGTCCTCCTCGGGCTGGGAATCGGACGGGAACACGTCCCCGGAGACCTGTGCCCATAGGGACCTTCCCTCTGACCCATCCCTGCCCACCTCGCAAAGGCGATCGCCTCCCAAGGACACCTCTTTCCTTGTATTTGTGCGGGATATGGCTCAGGCCCTCAATCTGCCCACGCAGACAGAGGAGGAGCCGAGGGCAGAGGAACTTGACATCTTGCAGTATGAGTCTCCACCCAGGGAGTCTCTTACGGTCCCGGTACTGTCCATCCTATCCCAGCTACTCCTCCGCATGTGGGAAGCACCTGCCTCGGTCCCTGTTGTCAGTAAAAGACTCGATGCCATGTATAGGGTCTAGCACGGCCCGGGGTTTCGGAAGACCCAGTTTCCTCATACCTCCATGGTAGTCGAATCCAAGATGCAGAAGAGCCCAAAGTCGCACTCCGGTCCCGCCTGGTAGGGAATCCTGTGTCCTTGACCCTCTTAGGTGCAAGGCTTACCAGGGATCAATGCTGGCGTGCCACATCCAGGCGTACCAATTGTATATGGGTATGTTTCTTCGCAACCTTGCCAAAGAGCCTGGTGGTTTTTCTGTGGGCCTTGGAGGAGGGAGCACCTTCTCAGGTTCCAGACTCTCCTGAGGTCAGTCGCAGACTGCTCAAAATACCTTTTCTGCGCCGCATATGACTGGTTCGAGTCTTCCGCCTGTGTGGCAGTGACTGGCATTGGAGCCTGACATCAAGTGGGTCCAGGAGAAGCTTCTGGATATTCTCTGCCTTGGTGAGCAACTGTTTGGCAAGCCCATGGAGGACAAGGCAGCTGGTAATCCCTACAAAGAGGGATTACCAGCAGAAAGGAAGAGGTACTTATGCCACTGTACAAGTCACTGGTGAGGCCTCACTTGGAATACTGTGTTCAGTTTTGGAGACCATATCTTGCAAAAGATGTAAAAAGACTGGAAACTGTTGAGAGGAAGGCAACCAAAATGATTTGGAGCCTACGTCAGAAGCCTTATGAGAAGAGACTTGAAGACCTAAATATGTACACTTTGGAGGAGAGGAGGGACAGGGGAGATATGATTCAGACCTTTAAATACTTAAAGAGAAATGATAAACAAACAAACCTCTTCCAAAGACAAGGAAGCTGTAAAACTAGAGGGCATAACATGAAGCTGCAAGGTGGTAAATTGAAAGGCAATGTCAAGAAATATTTTTTCACTGAAAGGGTGGTAGATGCTTGGAATGCCCTCCCAATGGAAGTGGTGGGGGCAAACACGGTGACGGAATTCAAAAAGGCATGGGACAAACACAGTGGATCCCTTTACAGCAACAGGATAAAAACAAAATAAACTGAAACATATAACTTCTGAACCATCTAACGTCTCAACAAATAGGGGTGTCCTACATGGAGTGGTGGGTTCACCCCTAAACAAAGACATGGAGAGGGGTGGCCTGCACCTACTCTTGCCATCTTGCTGGGCAGACTAGATGGACCATGCTGGTCTTTATCTGCCGTCATCTATTATGTTACTATGAGATCGAGATGGAGTTCGTGACTCTCACCAGTCTCTCTCTTAAAACCTCCTCTCTTCGGCGGAAGAAGCAGCACAGCAAAAAACCTTTCTTCCAGAGGAAAGGGCTCCCCTACCAGGGATACCCGCTTACCTCTGTGCCAACAACCAGCGCTCAGGGAAAAGGGGGAGCTCAGGGTCACCGGAAACCTAAGGGGCCCAAGACCCAACCACCGGTGCCACCCCAACCAGCCCCGGGGTTTTGATGCCGAAAGCATAGCCTCTTGGCCCCCCCCCCCCCCGGGGGCGCTTCTTCCTGTGGGAGGATGCCTGTCTCTTTTCGCTCCTGAGTGGGCGTCCATTACATCGGACACCTGGGTCCTCCATGTGATCTGGGACGGGTATTGTCTTTGGACATCCTCCCTTCTCCCCAACGTAGCCTACTCAGCTTCCCTCGCACCAGGCTTGCTTACAGCGAGAGTTGAACAACCTCCTCGGTCAGCAGGCAGTTGAAAGGGTTCTGCCACACCTCCGGGGTCAGGGGCTTTACTCCTGATACTTCATCATTCCGAAGAGGATGGGGGGCCTGCGCCCCCATCCTCGATCTCAGGAATCTGAACAAGTTTCTGGTGTGGGAGAAGTTCAAAATGCTGTTGCTTTACGTCCTGCTGCCCTTCCTCCAGCAGGGCGATTGGTTATGCTCCTTGGATATCAGAGAAGCTTACGCCCACATTCCTGCCCATTCCAAGCACAGGAAATACCTGCATTTCAGGGTGCAAGAAGAGCACTTCCAGTACAGAGTGCTCCCCTTCGGCCTCACATCTGCCCCGCAAGTCTTCACCAAGTGCCTGTCAGCGGCCACCTCCAGCTGCAGGGCATATCCATCTACTCTTACCTAGACGACTGGCTTGTCAAGGGCACATCGGCGGAGGAGGCTCTCCTCTCGGTGTCGCGCATGGTCCTCGAGCGCCTCGTTTTCCTGATCAACTACTCCAAATCCCACCTCAAATCGGTGCAGACCCTGGAGTTCATTGGCGCTCTTCTCGACAGAGCGTGCGACTGCCTTTCTCCCTTGAGCACGCGCAGATCAACTCCGTGCTGTGGCCGCCGAGGTCCAAGGCCGGCCCAGGGTCTTGGTGCGGGCCATGCTGTGCCTTCTGGGGCACATGGCCTCGACCGTCCGCATCATTCCCCACACTCACATGCACATGCGAGTGGCCCAATGGTGTCTCAAGGCACAATAGGCCCAAGCCTCGGGCCACCTCCGGGACCCCATCTGGGTGTTTCGCAGCCTATTCGATTGATGGCAGAATCCCCCAGAGCCTCCTCCGGGGCATGCCAGGGCATGCCCTTTCAGACTCGACGGACGCCTCGCTGTTGGGCTGGGGAACCCACTGCGGCCACCTCTGCACCAAGGGCCGGTGGTCACCCGAGGAGTCCTGGCAGCAGATCAACCTGCTCTAGTTTCGAGTGATTTGGTTGGTCCTGAAGGTCTTCAAGCACCACCTTAAGAGCAAGTCAGTGCTCATGCAGACCGACAACAGAGTCACAATGTTCTACATAAACAAGAAGGGGGGCACGGGCTCCCACCTCCTCTGCCGGCAGGCAGTCCTTCTCCTTCGCCGTATGCAGGGGCTTGACACTGAGAGCGGTCTGCCTCCCGGGTCAGGACAACCTCCTCGCGGACAGACTCAGCAGGCTCTTTCGCCCACACAAGTGGCGCCTGAGTTCAGAGGTGGCTCTCCATCTGTTCCGCCTCTGGGGGACTCTGTCCATAGACCTGCTCGCCAGCAGTTTCCCTGTTTCTGTGGGCCGATACCTCACCCAAGGATGGTGGCCCTGGATGTGTTCCTCTTGAACTGGACCTTCGGACTTCTGTGTGCTTTCCCTCCTACTCCACTCCTTGCGAGGACCCTCCACAAGATTCAGCAGGACCGAGCCTCGGTAATTCTTGTGGCTCCTTCATGGCCTCAACAATCTTGGTTCCCGCTTCTAATCCGGCTCTCTTCGGAACCTACGGTCCACCTGGGCAGTGCCCCTAGTCTTCTGATGCAGGAGGAGGGGATGGGTGCTTCACCCAAACTTGGTCTTGCTATCCCTGACAGCCTGGCGGCTGAATGGATCTCTTTAGCCTCGCTGCACCTCTCAGTGGAGATCAAAGAAGAAGTCCTTGTGTCGAGGAAAGACTCAACGAGGCGGGCCTACGCCCTAAAGTGGTGGCGTTTTTCAATCTGGTGCTCCGAGCTCCAGATCAACATGTTCTGCTCCACCTGTTGGGTTCTCCAGTACCACCTCCATCTCTCGCAGGTGGGGCTGAAGTCCAACTCTGTCAGGATTCACCTGAGTGCCATCTCGGCCAACCACTTGCCCGTCGAGGGTAAACCCCTTTTGGGCCAGTCTCTGGTCTCCTGCTTCATGCGGAGCCTCTTGCTTTCCAAGACCCCATCCGACCTCCACCGGCGGAATGGGACCTAAACATTGTGCTCATGCAGCTGACGCAGCTGCCCTTCGAGCCAGTGGCGACATGCTTGCTCTGGCACCTCTCCTGGAAGGTGGCTTTCCTGGTGGCACTGACCTTGGCGCGGCGAGTCAGCGAACTTCAAGCCCTCATGGCCGGGGCCCTCTACACCAGGTTTTACAGGAACAGGGTGGTACTTTGCACCCACCCCAAGTTCCTACCGAAGGTTGTCTCGGAGTTCCACCTCAATCAGGAGGTGGTCTTGACAACTTTCTTCCTGAGACCTCACGCCGACCAGGCATTGGAGGTCCTGCATACACTCGACTGCAAAAGGGCTCTCGCCTTCTACCTACAGCGCACCCAGGGTCATCGCAAGTCTGACAAGCTCTTCATTGCTTACTATCCCAACCGCCTGGGGCTTGCAGTCACCAAGTGCACCCTCTTCATCTGTGTGGCGGACTGCATCACCTTTGCCCAGGCAAAGGCGGGTGCCCCGCTGGATCGTCAGGTCACCGCATATATCGTCTGCACCAAGGCGGCGTTTGTGGCTTCACTGCGCTCAGTGCCTCTGCTGGACATCTGCCGGGCTGCGACCTGGTCTTCTGCGAATACCTTCGTTTCGCACTACTGCCTGGAGAGGGAGTCCCACCGGGACAGCGCCTTTAGCCAGGCTGTACTCCGTAATCTGTTCGGGGTATAAACAACTCCCACCCTCCAACCCTTCTTCTGCGGCTACCGAAAGCTTGCCCCGAAGTCCTGAGGATTCTGGCTTCCTTTGGGCATCGGCTTCTGCTCACAGCCTTGCAGAGGCGTTTTTGTCTTACAGGTTCAGTAGCCTGTAGCTGGGGATTCCCATGTGAGGACTGACTTCCATCTTGTTCCTGGAGAAAGCATAGTTACTCACCTGTAGCAAGTGTTCTACACGGACAGCAGGAATCAGTCCTCACTGCCCTCCCACCTCCCCTTAAGGTTTGCCATTTTTTGCATTTTTTCCCCGGCCATCTGCTTAGTAGGGCTCTAGCTATGGGACCTGATTGAGCAAGATGGCACCTTTGGGCAGGAAGAGGACCACGCATGCGTGGTAGTAATCCCAAAGACTTTCTTTGAAAGCTGGGGAATTGCTCCGCTTGGGCTCCGTCTGTGCCAACGTCACCCATAAGTGAGGATTGATTCCTGCTGTCCCTGGAGAACACCTGTTACAGGTGAGTAACTACGCTTTAATGCACACTTGTGGGTTGATGCAGTCTTAATGTGTGCTCTTGTGATATTTACTCTAACTCTGTCTTCTCCAGGAGACTACGTTTGACCTGTGTCAGGTGAGGAGCCTAATCCTTTGATTCTGGACACTGCCTTTCCTGTATGGCAGCTGCTGAGTTACACCTGGAGAGCATGCTTTTTCTCCAGGACCAAGCAGGAAGTCAGTCCTCACATATGGGTGACGTCGGCGCCGACGGAGCCCTCACGGAGCAATTTTCCCAAGCTTTCAAAGAAAGCCTTTGGGAATTGCAGCGCGCATGCGCGGTCCTCTTCCCGCCCAAGGGTGCCATCTTGCCCAGTCTTCTTTTTTCCGCGGAGCCCTACAGACGTTGTTTGTGAATCCCCGCAGAAAAGTAGATTTTATTTCTCTTTTTTCTCTCGGTTTCGACGCCGGTTCTTTTCCCGCCCGTACCCGCGACGGCGGTTGCGAGTCCGTTCTTTATTTTTCGGTTTTTTTGTCCTTCGTGACAGATTTCACGCCTTTTTACTTTTTCACTGGCATCCCGGTCTTTTGACCTCGCAGGGGCCCTTTTTCCCCCGATGGCTGCCAGCGGGTTTAAAAAGTGTGACCTCTGTAAGAAACTCATGTCTCTTACCGACACACACGACTTCTGCCTCCGCTGCCTCGGACCCGATCATGACCCGATGATCTGTGGTCCGTGTGGCAAAATGTCCTCAAAAGCGTTGAGTCGGCAGCATCAGCGGGAACGTATCTTCTCTGATCCAGCCGGGCTCGGACCTTGTCAGAGGCTTCGACGTCTCGGGACTCTGGTCCTGAGCATCGTCGAAGTTCCTCTGAAAGGGGGTCTCCTACCCGGGAACATCATTGGAAGAAGAAACCTGCGAGGGCGGGATCGGTAGACGCTCCTGGTTCCTCGAGGGCCAGGTCGCATAGCCCCGATTCCCGTCCCAGGTCCTCGGAGGTGGAGAGGCCTTCCAAACATCCTCGTCTCGAGATGGACTTGCCCGCTCACGTGAGTACTGTTGTCCTCGTAGACTCGCCTCCGAAGGAGCCGACGTCGGGCCCTGCTGGGTCTCCTGAGCTCGGACTCAGGTTGACGGCCTTGGAGAGCAGTCTGACTGCCTTCATGGAACAGCAGCGGGCATTGATCGCTGGCCTCGCCGGTGCTTCTGCCCTGACCGCCGGGACGTCGACCTCCAAGTCGACCCCGGAGACCGAGCCGATCCTCGAGTCCATGAGGGCTTGAGTCGATCCTCGGTCGCGGTCTCCTTCGGCCTCCCGTTCGGGACCGAGGTCGTCGACGCCGACTCCCTCGGCATCGGGGCGGATGGCATCGACGCCCGCCCGACCGGAGCTGCTCGACGACTCCTCCGAGGAGTCGGCCTGGGAATCCGAGGACGAAGAGTCACCTGGTTCCTTTCGGACTCAGTGTGTCCCATCGGACTCCCCCGAGTCCGAACCTCGGAGACGGTCCCCCCAGGAGGATACCCGGTTCTCGGACTTCGTGCGGGATATGGCCAAGGCCTTGGCCTTCCCTGCGGATCCCGAGGAGGAGCCTCGAGTTGAAGAGCTCGATGCCCTCCAATATGACTCTCCCCCGAAGGAGGCCTTTATTGTACCGGTTCCTCCGATGCTGGAACGACTTCTCTTCCGCATGTGGGAGAGCCCGGCTTCGTCGCCGGTGTTAAGCAAGCGGGTCGATTCCATTTATCGAGTCCGCAAGAGCCCCGGCTTCCAAAAGGCACAACTACCGCACCATTCCATGGTGGTGGAATCGGCCTTGCATAGACTTAAGAGTAAAAAAATGCACTCCTCGGTGCCCCCGGTAGGGAGGCCCGAAGCCTGGATGCCCTCGGTAGGAAGTGTTTCCAGGGCTCTATGCCTGCTTGTCGAGTCCAGACCTACCAGCTCTACATGGGCATGTATCTCCGGGACCTGGCTAAAGAAATAGCCGGGTTCTCTGCTGGTCTCTCTGACGAACCTTTGCAGAGGTTCCAAACCTTGTCAACTGGTATTCGGGAGTGCTCAAAGTTTATCTCTCGAGCAGCCTACGATGGTTTTGAGGCATCGGCTCGAGTAGCCGCAGCCGGCATCGGTGGACGCCGCCAGGCTTGGCTTCAGACGTCCGACCTCGAGCCATGGGTGCAGGACAAGTTGGTCGATGTCCCCTGCAGAGGTGAAAACCTCTTTGGCAAGCTCATGGATGAGAAGGCTGCACAGATCGAGACCGAGACTCTCACCAGGACTCGTCTCTCAAGGAAGACCTCTGCCCCTTCTCAAAAGAAGAGGGGCTCGGGGAAAAAGCCCTTTTACCCGAGGAAGGCGGCTGCCTATAAATACTACCCTCAGTATCAGGCCTCAGCAGCTCCCCCACAGGGTAAGCAGGCCAAGGGACGGGGTAATGGGTCCCGTAGGCAGCAAGCCCCCAAGCCTGCACCACCGGCCCCTGCTCAGCAGGGTGGGGGTTTTTGACTTCATCAGCATAGCCTCTCCCCCTCTGCTGGTTTCTCTCAGCACAGGAGGCCGGCTGGTCCACTTTGCCCAAAGGTGGTCCAACATCACCACAGATACCTGGGTACTTCACATAGTTTGGAAGGGCTATCTTCTTCACTTTCACCAGGTACCTCCCTCCTACTTTCCAGGGGAGCCTCCGAGACTCCCTCTGCACAAGGACTTACTCCTTCAGGAGTTAGCAAGTCTCCTTCAGGAACAGGCTGTGGAACCGGTGCCCCACCACCTGAAGGGTCAAGGGTTTTACTCCAGGTACTTTCTGATACCAAAAAGGACAGGAGGCCTCAGACCCATCCTGGACTTGCGAAACCTCAACAAGTTCCTGGCAAAGGAAAAGTTCAAGATGCTTACCCTTGGAATCCTGCTGCCCTACCTCCAGCAGGGCGACTGGCTATGCTCCTTGGATCTAAAGGATGCGTATACTCATATCCTTATTCATCCAGACCACTGACAATATCTCAGGTTTGTTGTGGGAGGAAATCATTACCAGTACAGAGTACTGCCCTTTGGCCTATCCTCCGCCCCCAGGGTGTTCACCAAATGCCTGGCAGTGGTGGCAGCCTATCTAAGACTTCAAGGCCTTTTTGTGTTCTCATACCTGGATGACTGGCTCATCAGAGCCCAGTCTTCCCAAGAGGCCACTCAGGCCACTCATCGCACTGTGCCTCTACTCCAGCACTTGGGATTTGTCATAAACTTCGCAAAGTCCACTTTGCTCCCCTCTCAAAATCTCGAATTCATCGGCGCCAGGTTGGACACTATTCAGGCGCGGGCCTTCCTCCCTCTGGACAGGGCCAAGCGGCTCATGGATCTCGCCAGCCACTTTCACAGCAATGCCCTGGTCTCGGCCAGGCAATTTCTGAGACTGCTCGGCCATATGGCTTCCACGGTCCATGTGACCCCCAATGCCCGCCTGAACATGCGACCTGCTCAATGGTGCCTTCGCACACAATGGCATCAGGCCACTGGGAGCCTAGCGGACTCCATACAGATCTCCGACCAGCTGGTCTCTTCTCTACAATGGTGGCTTCATCTGCCAAACCTAGTACTAGGAGTGACTTTTCAGCCCCCTCCGCATTCTCAGGTCCTGACGACCGATGCTTCTCTCCTGGGTTGGGGAGCACATTGCCAAGGGACATGTACTCAAGGTCTCTGGACTCCTTGGGAGTCTGCTCAGCAGATAAACTTCCTGGAGCTCAGAGCCATCCGCCTAGCGCTCAAAGCATTCTCTCACCTGGTTTCTCACCAGTCGGTACTGATACAGACAGACAATCAGGTTGCGATGTTCTACATGAACAAACAAGGTGGAACAGGCTCCTTCCTTCTCTGTGAGGAGGCACAAAAACTATGCTCTTGGGCCGTCCACCACGGCATCATCCTCAAAGCTGTCTATCTCCCAGGTCAAGAAAATTACCTGGCTGACAAGCTCAGCAGGATCCTCCAGCCACACGAGTGGAGGCTGGATCCGATGGTGGTTCAGCGGATCTTTCTCAAGTGGAGCCTCCCCACCATGGATCTGTTTGCCAGTCCTCTGAACCGGCAACTTCCCAGATTCTGCTCTCGACAACCGCATCCTCTCAGAGTAGCGGCGGATGCCTTTCTGATTCCTTGGTCCACAGGCCTCTTATATGCCTTTCCTCCCATGCCGCTGGTGTCTCGGACACTCTTCAAAGTTCTCAGGGACAAAGCCTCGATGATCCTAGTGGCTCCCCGGTGGCCGAGACAACCTTGGTTCCCACTTCTAATGCAGCTGGCGGTGGACACCCCTCTTCCTCTGGGGTTCCAGCCCGACCTCCTGTCACAGGATCAGGGGACTCTCCTGCACCCCAACCTCCGGTCCCTTCATCTGATGGCCTGGCTGCTGAAAGGGTAGTCCTTGCTCCCCTCCGCCTGCCTCCTCATGTGGAGGAGGTCGTCTTGGCCTCCCGGCGGCCCTCCACCCGGAAGTCCTACGCTCTTAAGTGGCGTCGGTTCTCCGTCTGGTGTGCTCAGCAGTCTCAAGATCCCTTCTCCTGTTCAGCATCAGTGGTCTTGCAGTACTTGCTTTCCCTCTCCAATCTTGGACTTAAGTCCAACTCGGTCAAGGTCCACCTCAGTGCTCTTTCTGCGCATCACATGCCGGTGGATGGCAGACCTCTTTCTAGCCACCCTCTAGTGGCTCGTTTTCTCAGAGGCCTCCTTCTCCTTAAACCACCTTTGCGCCCACCAGCCCCGGACTGGGATCTCAATGTGGTTTTACAGCGGATTACCTGTCCGCCTTTTGAGCCTATGGCTACCTGTCCTCTTCGTTTTCTTTCTTGGAAAACATTGTTTTTGGTGGCCCTCACTTCTGCTAGACGCGTTAGTGAGCTGCAGGCCCTGGTGTCTGATCCTCCTTACACTAGGTTCTACAAGAACCGGGTAGTCCTACGGACTCACCCTAAGTTTCTTCCCAAAGTGGTTTCCCCTTTTCACATCAACCAGGAGGTGGTGCTTCCGACCTACTTTCCCAGGCCACACTCCAGCCGAGCTGAAATGGTCCTGCATACCCTGGACTGTAGAAGGGCGTTAACCTTCTACCTTGACCGTACGCGGGAGCACAGAAGGGCTGTTCAGCTCTTCGTCTCTTATGACCCCAATAAGTTGGGGCTCCCTGTCTCCAAGCATACTCTGTCCATCTGGATTGCTGACTGTATCGCTTGGGCTTACGAGGCAGCCGGCCTCTCGTTGGAAAGTCGGGTCACGGCCCATCGTGTTCGGGCGAAGGCTACGTCAGTGGCTTACCTCCGCTCTGTTCCATTGGCAGACATCTGCCGGGCCGCTACTTGGTCTTCAAGCCAGACTTTTGCGGCCCATTACTGCCTGGAGAGGGAGTCCCGCAGGGACAGTGCTTTCGGACAGGCAGTCCTCCGTAACCTCTTCGAGGTATAGGCAACTCCTACCCTCCATCCCGGATGTTGGGCTACCGGTTGGAGACGTATTCAGAGAAGATTCCTTCCTTCTGGGCTACTGAGCTTGAGGGAGCTCTTTTTTGTGCTTAGGGTCTCCGGTAGCCTTAAGCTTGGGAGTCCCATATGTGAGGACTGACTTCCTGCTTGGTCCTGGAGAAAGCGTAGTTACTCACCTGTAACAGGTGTTCTCCAGGAGCAGCAGGAATCAGTCCTCACAACCCTCCCTCCTCCCCTTGGAGTTGCAGTTCTATGCTTTCTTTTTTGCTAATTTTTTGCTGTCTTTTAGCTATGTCATCTGACTGGGCAAGATGGCACCCTTGGGCGGGAAGAGGACCGCGCATGCACGCTGCAATTCCCATAGGCTTTCTTTGAAAGCTGGGGAAAATTGCTCCGCGAGGGCTCCGTCGGCACCGACGTCACCCATATGTGAGGACTGATTCCTGCTGCTCCTGGAGAACACCTGTTACAGGTGAGTAACTATGCTTTCCCCTCTCAGCCAAGGGATACATTTAGTCTGCACGTGCCTCAGCGCAAGAAGTGCAGGATGGCTCTAAGGGTAAAAATGCTCAGCCAGCAGGTGGCTCTGGTGACAGTGCTGTGAGCCGCTCTTTGGGGGGGTGGTGTCTGTGGCATCTATGCCCCCTTTTCCGAGAGGAGAGCTTCCAAATTGTCCTCCCTGGAATTATTTTCATTTTTGCAACAGGTCTGGTAGGTGCCCCTGGACGTAGTCTCTTGCCAGGCAGGCTGAAAGTAGAAGCACTTTTCCTTTGGCTAAGTATTCCTGCCATGGAGCACTCCTGAAGGTGAGGAACAGTTGTGAGCTATACAGAGGCCAGTGTGATCTGCCTGTTCAGGAAGGAGAAGCTGGCAGCATTGATTTCCAGGGTCTCATCCGCCTTTAACTTAACAACTTAACAGATGCTTCCAGCATGGAGCAGGAGCTGAAAGTATAACTGCTTCTTCAAGGAGTGTGGAAATCCACTACTGTTGCAAGTGGTTTGACATTTCCAAGGTGGATGCACAGGTCAGGACGGTTACCTAACAAACCACCATTCCTGTCTAAGGCAGATTGGCCTTAAAGGATGTTCTGGACTACACGGTCGATTCCTTGCCATAGAGCCAGTTTGCTGTGGCGGTGACTATTCTACAACTGGGGTATGTACCAGCTTAATGTCTCGAGCCCTGCTCCAGTGGATTTAGTCTCTTCCACCTGATAATACTACTTCTCTCTTGGAGTCACCTACAGACTTACTTTCTGATGCCGTGTATAACCTGGTGTTCCTGGCAGCCAGGGATAATGCCCTGACGATGGTGCTATGTATAGAATTTGGCTCAGTTATTGGATGGTGGACACATTCTCTAAAGTCCGTTTGGCTCAACTGGCCTTTAAGGGAAAGCTCCTGTTTGGAACCGATTTGGAGAAACTTGTGAAGGACCTAGGTGAGACGAATCTTACTGCCTCCTGAAAGACAGGTCTAGGGGGCCTATGAAGCGGGCCAGTGCCGGGAAGGCCAGATTCCTGGGGATCTCGGGACTATCATCACTACCACTCTGGTAAACCTTTCTTCCCCTCTGCTTCAGGGCCTTGGGCTCATTCTCAGTTTTTTCTTAGAGCATGTGGACCTACGAATTCAACCCAGTCAGAGGACCCTCCCAGGCCACACAATGAAGGTTTGGGGGTTCATTTCCTAGTGCTTCTGGTGAGCAGTAGGCTTTGCCTCTTCTTTCAAGAATGTGCCCAGGTTGCCAAGGATTGCTGGGGGCTAGACACTATTCAATTTGGCTATGTCGTAGAATACAAAGAGCCGATTCACGATGCCGTCATAGTTTTCCCTTGTGGATCTGTAATCAAAGGTGCCTGGTGTAGATCACCTTGGACAAGCTGCTTTGCCTAAAGGCAGTGGTGCCTGTCCCCCAGACGAGCAGGGGAAGGGCAGATCTACTTCCTGGTGCCAAAAAAGGACAGTTCTTTCCGACTCATTCTGGATCTCAAAGGGGTCAACGCACACTTGCGTGTCCTGTGCTTTTAGATGGAAACCTTATACTCTGTGATTCAAGCAGTGCTTCTCTGGATCTGTCCGAGGCATATTTTTGTATCCTGTTATGGGCAGATCAGCAGAAGTGTATGCGTTTTGTCATGCTTGGCTCTCGCTGTCAGTTTGCCGCCCTCCCTTCTGGGTTCTCTACTGCCCCAAGGACTTTCTCAAAGGTCATGCTGGTGGTGGCTACAACAGCACCAAGAAATCTGTATCAATCCCTATCTAGACAACTGGCTCATCCAAGCCCATTCCCTGTCACAAGCATCTCAGGTGATGTTTCGAATGGTGGTCTTTTTGGAAAACTTTGACTGGGTGATCAGGAAAACAGTCTGCTTTACCTTCCCAGTCCTTGGAGTTTCTAAGAGCACGTTTCAACAGTCAAGTGGGCAGTGTTTTCCTGCCAGAGAAGAATGTCAGAAGACTGTTGAATTGTCTGGCGATGTTTTGTGCGCAGCAGGCCCCCAGAGTCTGGGATTATCTTCAGCTCCTCGGATTGATGGCCCCTGGTCGAGGGCCAGGAAGTTCAGGTGTTTTCAGATAATGCCATGAAAGTGGCTTATGTCAGTCGGCAGGGCAGTACAAGAAACACCAGAATGGCCGTGGAGTTGAATCTTCTGTTTGCTTGGGCGGAGAACCTCCTATCCTTGTTGGCTCAGCACATTGCCACAGTGTGGAAGCGGACTTCCTCAGCTGGCACTTTCTGAATCCAGGCGAGTGGGAGTTGAGTCGAGGCATTTCAGTTGATTCTGTGCCGCCAGGTTAGCCCCAAAATGGACATGATGGTGACCCGCTCCAATGCCATAGTATGCAACTTCTTCAGTTGCCACACGGAGATGGGCCAGTCAGTGGCTGCTGTACATTTCTTCCTTGCCCCTAGTGGGGCGTGTGATTCAGCGTATAGCGAGCCACCAGGGCAGGATTGTTCTGGTAGCGCTGGATTGGCTACAGAGAGCATGGTTCAGAGATCTGATGTGGCTCCTTCAAGCGCCTCCTCTTCAGCTGCCTTTGTCTCGGGGCTATTGCGGCAGGGACCAATCATCCCAGAAGACCCGGCTCCCTTCTTGCTTACAGCATGGCTCTTGAAAGGAGACTGGCTACTCGCCAGTGGTTCTCTACCATATTTGGTGCCCGGAGGAGGTCTACCAAGCTAGCATGCGTACGGATATGGTGCCTCCGAGCCCTGGTAGAGAAGGGCCTCTCAACTCCCTGAAAGTTCAGATGGCAGCTTTGGCCTGTTTCCATAGACTGGTGGCAGGCAAGTCCTTGGCCTTGCACTTGGATGTCTTATGTTTTGTCCAAGGAGTTTGACATCTGCGTCCTCTTCTTCGGTCTGTAATTTATTCCTAGGATCTGTGTCTGGTGCTCAGGGCCCTGATGGTGGCCCCCTTTGAGCCATTGAAGCGCGCTGCCTTGAAGGACTTGATGCTCAAGACTGACGTCTTGGTCACAATTTGTTCTACAAGGTGCCGAGCTGCAGGCTGTCTTGCCAGGATCCTTATCGGTCCTTTTCAACTGAGGCCGTTTCCATTTGGTCTGTGTCTTCCTTCTTGCCTAAAGTGCTGTCTCCCTTTCACATGAACCAGGTGGTTTTCCTGCCCTCCTGCCCTAAGAAGTAGTGTTGGGGAAAGGATAAGGATCTTCACCTTGTGGTTATCTAGAGGGTGCTTCTCATGTTCTTGGAGGTTACAAATTCATTTCATAAGTCTGATCATATTTTTGTGCTGTTTGCTGGCCCGCGCACGGTGAAACAGCCAAGTCTACTTTGGGGTGTTGGATTAAGGAGGCTATTACCTCAGAGTATCTGTTACGGAACCAGCTGGGTCCAGAGGGTTTGCGTACCCATTCTACCCGAGCACAAACTTCCTTGAGGGTGGAGCAGAGCTCGGTAGCCTCTGCAAACATTTGTCAGACAGCATTGTGGACATCACTTTCCACTTTTGTCAAGCATTACCACTTTGGATATTCATGAATCGGCGGACAGAGCCTTTGGCTCAAGAGTTTTGGGAGCTGCTGTGTCGTCATCCCGCCAGGCAGTGTTGTAACTTGGTACATCCCAGTTGTCTGGACTGGTCTATCAGGACGATATGGAAGGTGACATTTACTTACCGGATAATGTCCTTTCCTTGAGACCTGCTAGACCAGTCCAAGGCCCGCCCCTGAAACTGTATGGGCTCTGTTCTACTGCTGCGGTACCTTTGGGTCTGCCATGATGCTGTATTTGGCTCTGCATGCTCATCTTCTGCTGACAGCCCTCTCTACCTTCTTGTACATAGTTACATAGTTCTCTACTGTTTACTCGTTGCCTCATTGAGGTTGTGTGAGGCTTGCTCTATATCTCTGATTTGCTTTTGGACGAATACTGAAGGGTCCTCTGGTGAGTGAGGCGGATAGAGGCACAGGAGTGATGTCATTGAAACCTGGGCTTTTCATTGGTTCTTTGTCTCTCAAAGAACATTATCTGGTAAGTAAAATGTCACCTTATGACACTTATGAATGGAAGCCAAGAACGTGTACCTGTTTGTTAAAGAAAAAAGCAGGAAGTGAATATTGTGAAGCCGTTGCTTCGATAGACATGATATAGCAACTGTTTGTCTATTTTGTTAGTCCTTTTATATGCCAGTCAATCAGTAGTTATTATTTATTACTTGATTGTCATAATCACGGATTCAAACCTTATCACAGCACAGAAACGCTCCTTACCTCCCTGCTAGACACGTTGATCAAAGGCACACAGAAAATCACCCAAGGATACATTCTCCTCTTTCTCGATGTCTCTGCAGCCTTCAACTCAGTTTCTCACTCTCATCTAATCGCACGACTCCACTCAATTGGTCTCAGAGGTACAACCCTACAGTGGTTTCACGCATACCTTTCTGACCGATCCCAAACGGTCAGAATTAAAAAAAAAATCTAAACCTTTTAAACTAAAACAAGGGTTACCTTAAGGCTGTACTTTATCATCACTGCTTTTTAACGTCTTCATCCAGCTCCTATGTGTAAAATCATACAGGATCACAAAATCCTCTACCAAATATATGCAGATGTCATCCTAATCTACACCCCATTCTCCACTGCCAACTCTAACTACTCCTTTTTTATCCAATATCTAGAATCCATGATCCAATGGCTCAACAACCATGGCATGCATATCAGTCTCAACAAAACAGAAGTTCTTTATCGTCCCTCCAGTCCAGTCCAGTCCTGCACCTCTGGGTAGTATATCTCTTCCAACAGCTTGGGGACTGAACATGTCATCTTTTTGATGACACCAGTGTACGTATGCAGCTGGCACCGCCTACAAGCCCCAGTATGCTCAGTCTCCAAGCAGCTGAGGAGGAAGTAAGCCAGGGTGCTGGACTCACTGAAGGGACAACTAAGGATATGCGTGTAGTTAGTTTCCTTTTTATTTCCCTTGCTAAGGTGCAGGTTTCTTTGTTTTTAAAGGCAGAAAAGAAAAAAAAAGACAGATCAGAAAGAACCTGGGGGACGACAGGACTGAGGGGAGGATATTCCTTCTCCCCCAGGATTTTGGGGGGGAGTTCTGTAGAGGCCTTTCTCAATCAGAGACTTCTGGCGGCTCACAAACTTGATATCGGGTGAGGAGCTGCTGCGGAGGCAATAGTGGATTGATGGGAGTGAAAGCCAGCAGCCCCGAGTCACCCCCCTCCGCGCCGAAGTCGGGAAGGAAGGTGGAGCATGAGGTGTAGAAAAGCCATGCAGAAAAGAGGCTCCAAGGTAAAATCAGCAGGGGTGAAGGGAGGACAGCAGGAACCCTAGCAACCGCCAGAACATGAGGAGACAGAGTGGCCTGCAGCTGCATGTTTGGGAGCCTGCAGTGGCGAGAGAAACTCCCCCCACTGTGTTTAGGCGTGATTTCTTCTAAAGTCCCGCTTGCGCTTTAAACCCCCGCTGTGTTTTGGGCACCCGGGAGAGGCAGCCACCGGAGAATAAAGCAGGACAGAGCAGCTTCTTCCTAGGGGGCCATTTGCAGTTTCCTTTCAATTTCAGTTTGTTTTATTAGATTTTATTTTATTTTAGTTCAGGTACTCTAGTGCTCTGTGCCTGAGCCCATGGAGGTGCACTGTGCTAGGGATCCTTCTGCCTACCTGAGTACAGATTGAGGGGGTTCCTGAGTTGTACCTGCAGACCTTCCCACTATGCCGCCAGACCACAGTGCCTGGTATGTGATGGTATTAAGGGGGGTGAATCCCACTTCATACCACATCCTTAAACATTCCTTGTGTATACAGCTTGAAACTTATTCAGTGCACAATGATCTATGGAAAAAGCCTAACTAAATGTACTATTGTCTTGTTGCTGGGCGTATTTCAGAGAGCCATTGTGCCTGGTCAGGAGATGTGACAGTTTGTTGAAACATTGTGACTTTTTTCCTGAGGAGGATCAGGCAAAAAAGTCAGACAGTAATAAATAAAGCAGGAAAAAGTGCTGAGTAGCTGTGTAACCACAGTTCTTTCCTGTAAAACAGGAAGCGCCTGCATACAAGAAATGTATATAACTGGAAAGACAGAGATAGTCAATGGGTAGGAGACAAATTAAATCCTTCCATGGTCACTGAGTAACCTGACATGAATCATCTTTTGTCTCTTAGCCCAGACTCTGTACCTACTAAATTTGTGATATTACTTGTAAGGGAAGCTGTACTTCTTACAGCCATTGGTATTACTTATAATAAAGACAAACATTTACTCGGAGAAAGTGTCAGTCTGATTGGATCAGTCCATTTCATATCTTTCAGGTACAACACGGCAGCGCAATCTAAAAATCCTTAAGATATGCGGGACCTGACGGGGAGCGGTCAGATGCAGGCATTTGCCTAGACTGCACGCAAGAGGCTAGGTCATTGGAGCAGGGCCTGCAGGATGAGATGAAGCAGGAAAGTCCCTCCCGGTCGTAAAAGACTGGAGATGGGGAGGGTGGGGCCGCTGTGTTACCTTCAATGGATCCGGCCCCTGGTCCCTGCGTGATGACCGGACCATCCACCCCTCAAGCCCAGGGAGCAATAGGGCTCCCGGAGGAGTTCTCACCAGAGTTTGTCTGTCTTTTGCATAAAGAATGTTATGTCAACAGGGCTTAGCAAGTGGCCCCTCAGCCCCAGAACGTGGGACTAAGAGGGCATTGGAAGCAAAAGAGCATGAGTCAGGGGCAGTGGCAACTAAGCAGGCTATAGGCTCAGAGGAGTGGCAGCAATCACCATTGTCAGAGGGGCTGGATGGGGAAGATCTTGACACAGTGTTAGATCTGCAGGAGGAGTTGGAAGGAGGAGAGAGCCCAAAACAGGAAGATCAGGCCCAGATTGTTCGGGTGTTCTGCCAGAAGGAGCTGCCAGCGCTCATTTTTGAGTCCCTCAAGGCTCTGAATATGCCCGCTAATCTCCCAGCAGAGGACAAGGCGCTGGAGGATCCATTGCTCTAGGTGGTGCAGAAATCGCGGAAGTCTTCCAGGTACATAGAGTAGTATGGCAGATGATCCAGGATGAGTGGGATCTGCTGGAGGCTGGTCTTAAAGGGGTGTGATCCATGACATGCCTGTACCGGCTACCCAAGCAAGAACAAGAGCTGCTTTGGTCACCTAAGGTGGATGCAGTGATACATTCTCATCTTAATATCTCTGCAGCCTTCAACTCTGTTTCCCACCCCCATCTAATTGCACGACTCCACTCAATTGGTCTTAGGTACAGCCCTACAGTGGTTTCGCTCATACCTTTCTGACTGATCCCAACAGGTCAGAATTCAAAACAAATCCTCTAAACCTTTTAAACTACAACAACGGTTACCTTAAGTCTCTACTTTATCATCACAAATTTTTAACGTCTTCAGCCCCTATGTAAAATCATACAGGATCACAAAATCCTCTACTAAATATATGCAGATGACATCCTAATCTACACTCCATTCTCCACTGCCAACTCTAACTACACCTCCTTTAACCAAGGCTTTTGACTTTGTAAACCATGAAAAACTCTGGGTCACATTAAGAAGCATGGATATACCAGAACACCACCTGATTGTTCTCTTGCACAATCTGTACATTGATCAAGAAACAACAGTTCGAACGGAACAAGGAAAAACAGAATGGTTTAAAATAAGCAAAGGTGTACAACAAGGCTGCATACTTTCCCCCTACCTGTTTAATTTATATGCAGAACAAATCATCAGAGAAGCAAGATTGTATGAAGACAACAGAGGTGTGAAGATGGGTGGAAAACTCAACAAAAACCTTTGCTATGCTGATGATACCACATTACTGGCTGAAAGTGAAGATGATCTGAAATATTTGCTTCTTATGATCAAGGAACGTAGTCTTAAAATGGGCCTGCACCTTAATGTAAAGAAGACAAAGATCATGACAACTGGCAAAATCAATAAGTTCATCGTTGAAGGAGAAGAAATTGAAATCGTGAACAACTTTAACCTACTTGGATCAACTATCAATAAAGAAGCAACTAGCAGTCAAGAAATACGACGATGCATTGCTCTTGGCAGAATGGCTATGAAAGACCTAGACCAGATTCTCAAGAGCAGAGATGTCTCTCTCCATAGAAAGAACTCGCTCAAGCCATGGTATTTTCAATAACATCACATGGATGCAAAAGCTGGACAGTGAAAAAGATAGACAGGAAGAAAATTGAATTATGGTGTTGGCGGCGAATACTGCATAAACCATGGACTGCCCGAAGAACAAACTGATCAGTACTAGAGGAGATCAAATCTAAGTTTTCTTTGTAAGCTCAGATGACAAGACTTCGACTTTCATACTTTGGACGACACATGCGAAGGGAGAGATCATTAGAGAAAGACATGCTTGGCAAGATAGAAGGTCAACGCAAAAGAGGAAGGCCGGCAGTGAGATGGATCGATACAATAACAGCAGCTACGGGTACCAGTCTGTCAACAAGGAGGGAGGGAGGAGTGGCCTAGTGGTTGGGGCAAGTTACCTCAGGCCGGAAGGTCGGGGGTTCAAATCCCATTAGAGGACAGCAACCTTGGGCTGGAAGGACTGGGACAAGCCACTTAACCCTCCATTGCCCATGTTCCCTGTAAAATAGTTATCTCCAAGTTTTATAATGCCCTGTTAAATGTAATTTCAGTTTGTTCAATGTAAACCGCCTTGATATCATGAAAGGCGGTATGTAAGAAATGTTAAATAAACAATGAGCCGCCTGACTGAAGACCAAACACTATTTAGGACAACTATCCAGAGGGTCGCCATGAGTGAACACTGACTCAACGGCACTTAACAACAACAGAATCCATGAGCCAATGGCTCAACAACCATGGCATGCATATCAACCCCAACAAAACAGACGTTCTTTACCCCACCAGCCACACTCAACTTGGCCAATTTAACCTTACAACACAAACAAAAAGATAAATATCTTGGCATAACCCTGATTCAACAACTCTGCTTCCACTAACACATCAAACAAATTACCAACGCAGCTTACTTCCAAATCAGAACACTCTGACACCTGCGCCACCTACTGGATCACAATGATTTCAAAACTATCTGTCAAGCACTTATCTCCCCTATACTGGACTACGCAAGCATAACACTGGTCAACAAATTTTTACAAAAGTCATGTTACTGTAATAATAGTCATTTCTTATCAATTTTTATATGCTGAACATGAATATGACAGTGAAATTGCAAAGTTGGCTCTAGTTTTTTTGTAATCTACAAGAATTAATGTTTACATCACGAAATGCATGTCAATAGTAAATATAATAGGTCTTCGGTTAATACCTGTAAAAAAACAAGTCATAGACGACTACTTAGATTTTTTCGTTTGTCTCTTGTACAGCTGTTCGTGATCTTCTCTGGGGAGTGTCCAGCAGTAGTCAGCCAGCATTGTAGTGGACCATTTTCCCTGGTATCTTTGCTCCATCATTGCGATATTCTGGTGAAAGCCTTCGCCCTGTTCATCACTAACCATTACCACAGTTGTCAGGAAAGAAATTGAGATGGGAATCAAAGAAATGGATCTTTAGAGACCTATTGCAGCCAAGTTTCTGATACTGCATCAGCATGTCTTCTACTAGTTCCTTGTAGTTTTCTGCCCTAACATTCCCGAGAAAGTTTGTTGACACTAGGCAAAAAGCATTCCATGCTTGTTTCGCATCACCCTGCAGCAAGTTGTTGAACCGGTCATCTTTGAAGAGCTCTCGAATCTGAGGACCCACAAAAACTCCCTCTTTAATCTTTGCTTCGCTGAGTCGAGGGAATTTTTCATGCAGGTATCGGAAAGCTGGCAAAGTGCGGTCCATGGCTTTCACAAAGTTTTTCATCAAACCTAGTTTGATGTGAAGGGGTGGTGGTAGGATTTTGTGAGCCTCAACCAGAACTGGGTGCTGGATATTCTTCTCTCCAACTGTTACATTTTGTCTGCGATTCTATTCCTTCCGCAAGTAGTGCCAATCCCTTACTCGGCTTTCCCACTCACATAAGAAACACATGTATTTTATATATCCCTGCTGCAGTCCCATTAAAAGCGCAACTACCTTCATGTCACCACAGAGGTGCCAGCTGTACTTGTTATAGTTAATGGAAGTCAGTAGATGCTTTAAGTTATCGTATGTCTCTTTCATGTGGACGGCATGCGCTACTGGAATAGATGAAAGACGGTTTCCATTGTTCAAAAGCACAGCCTTCAGACTCAGTTTCGAAGAGTCTATAAATAGTGTCCAGTCTTGTGGGTCATGAGTGATTTTTAAGGCATTCATGAGGCTTTCAATATCGGTACAGAATGGTTTATGGTTATGGTTTATGGTTTAGGCATTTGATATACCACCCTTTACTTACGCATCAGAGCGGTTTACACATATATACTAACAGGTACTTTTTTATTCCCTTGTCCCCAAAGGGCTCACAATCTAAGGGTACCAGATTACTTTCCTTTCTGAAGAAAGGCTCCAACTGCTGGTGGCGCTTTCGATATGAAGTAAATGTTGACATCATCTTCTAGAAAATTCCATTGTTGGATTCTTGATCCTAGCAATTCTGCCCTGTTCTTGGATAAGTCCAAATCACAAACCAGGTCATTTAGTTCTTCCTGTGTTATTCTGTATGGAGTTGATATGCATCCCAGTGAAAATCAGGGTCACTGCATGCTGACGGACCAGGAGAAGAACAGGTTGGCTCACCCTTGTCCTCATCAGATGAATCAAGAGAATATTTTGATGGAGGTTCTGGAATAGGAAGTCCCTCACCATGTGAAACTGGTCTCAATGCAGATGGAATGTTTTGGTAGACTATGCTTGACTTCTTTTGCTTCGTTATTCCGTTGGAAAGAGGAGGAACCAAGCAGAAGTAACGGTCATTTATGTGGTTACTTGGCTCTCTCCACACCATGGACAACAACACCAAACTTAAACTGCGCGGAAGAAAGACCCGGCAATCTACTTCTGTATCTTGCCATGAAAACCCAATGGACAGTTACAACAAAACAAATTGTGCTATGGTGCTGGAAGATGAGACCCCCAGGTCGGAAGGCACTCAACTAGCTACTGGAGGCTTCTCAGAGTAAAGCCAGCATTTATGATGTGGTTGGATCAAAGCCCTCGGGACGTCTGACTGCTGATGTAGCGGCGCATGAAATGAGAGTCAGAAGCTGTATTTATTTATTTTATTTATTTATTTAGACAGCTTTTGTATACCGCCTTATCCTTCAATCAAAGCGGTCACAACACAATTGGGGGATACATTTAACACCCATGGATATGAGACACATACACTAATACTTACAGGGAACATGGGCTATGGAGGGTTAAGTGGCTTGCCCAAGACCACAAGGAGCATCTGTGGGACTAGAAACACCAGTCCTTCCGGCCCAAGGTTGCTGTCCTCCAGTGGGATTTGAAACCCCGACCTTCCGGCCTGAAGTACCTTGCCCCAACCACTAGGCTACTCCTCCCTGTAAAGATGTCTTATGCATTGGAACATGGAACGTACGAAGCATGAACCAAGGGAAGTTGGAGGTGGTCAAGAACGAAATGGAACGTGTATAACTTGATCTGTTGGGTGTCAGCAAACTGAAATAGACTGGCATCGGGCACTTTGCATCAGATGATCACATGGTCTACTATGCTGGAAATGAAAGACAAAGAAGAAATGATGTTGCATTTATAATAAAGAAGAAATTTGCAAGAACTGTAATGAAATACAATGCAGTCGGCGAACGCTTAATCTCTATTCGTCCATGAGGAATGCCTATCAACGCAACTATAATTCAAGTATATGCCCCAACAACAGCTGCAGAAGAGAATGAAATTGAACAGTTCTATGAACAAGTACAAGCTGAAATTGACAGAACATGCAAACAGGATATCCTGATAGTCATGGGTGACTGGAACGAAAAGTTGGCAACAAAGAAGGCGGCAAAGTAGTTGGAAAATATGGACTTGGCAACAGAAATGAAGCTGGAGAAAGACTGATAGAATTCTGCAAGACCAACGATCTATTCATCTCAAACACCTTCTTCCATCAACACAAGCGGTGACTGTACACATGGACTTCACCCAATGGATTGTAAAAAAATCAAATTGACTACATCTGTGGAAGTCAACGATGGAAAAGTTCTATAACATCAACAAAGACAAAACCTGGAGCTGACTGTGGTACAGATCATCAACAACTAGTATGCAAACTCAAGCTAAAGTTGAAAAAGAGCAAACCACTCATGAATGCAGCAAAATATGACCTTGAGAATATACCACTGGAATTTAAAGACTGCCTGCAAAATCGATTTGCTGCTTTAGATACAAATGACAGAGCTCCAGAAGAGTTATGGAATGACGTCAAGAAGGTTGTGTTGGAAGAAAGTGAGAAGTCTCTACAAAAGGTGAAAAAGCAAAAACGGCCAAAATGGATGACGGAAGAAACTCTGAAAATTGCCCAGAAATGCAGAGAAGCTAAAGCCAGAGGAGAAAGAAAGACAATAACAGAACTCAACTGAGATTTCCAACGTGCAGCAAGACAGGACAAGGAAAAGTACTACGACGACTCGTGCAAAGAAATAGAAGCAGAAACTATTAGAGGAAGAACAAGATCGGCTTTCCTAAAGCTACAAGAAAAAGTTCCAGCCTCGAATTGGAATGTTACAAGATGATCAAGGTTCTATGTTGAATGATGCTGAGAAGATCAAGAAAAGGTGGAAGGAATATACAGAGTTTTTATATGATAAAGATCAAGTGGACCAACAGTCGTTTCAACCTGTACCTTATGATCAGGAACCATTGGTGATGAAAGAAGTTAAAGCCACATTAAAAGCCTTATCAAAGAACAAAGCACCAGGCATTGATAGCATTCCCATAGAGGTATTACAGCAATATGATGCAGCTCTTACTGTACTTACAAGGCTCTGCCAAGAAATATGGAAGACAACATCATGGCCAACTGACTGGAAAAGATCTGTGTTTATACCAATACTAAAGAAAGGTGATCAAACTGACTGTAGAAATTATCGCACAATCGCTCTGATCCCACATGCCAGCAAGATTCTACTAAAGATTATTCAAAAGAGACTACAACCATACCTGGAACAAGAACTACCTGAAGTGCAAGCAGGGTTCAGGAAAGGACGAGGAATGAGAGACGACATTGCGGATGTGAGATGGATCCTTGAAAAGACTAAAGAATACCAAAAGGATATCTCTTTGTGCTTTATCGACTATAGCAAGGCTTTTGACTGTGTAAACCATGATAAACTCTGGGCCACATTAAGAAGCATGGGTATACCAGAACACCTGATCGTACTCTTACACAATCTGTACATTGATCAAGAAGCAGCAGCTCGAACGGAACAAGGAGAAACAGATTAAGCAAAGGTGTAAGACAAGGCTGCATACTTCCCCCTACCTGTTTAATTTATATGCAGAACAAATCATCAGAGAAGCAGGATTGTATGAAGACAACAGAGGTGTGAAGATTGGTGGAAGACTCATCAATAACCTTCACTATGCTGATGATACCACATTACTGGCTGAAAGTGAAGATGATCTGAAGCATTTGCTTCTCACAATCAAAGAGCATAGTCTCAAAATGGGCCTGCACCTTAATGTAAAGAAGACAAAGATCATGACAACTGGCATAATCAACCGGTTCATCGTTGAAGGAGAAGAAATTGAAATCGTGAACAACTTTAACCTACTTGGATCATCTATCAATAAAGAAGCAACAAGCAGTCAAGAAATCAGATGCATTGCTCTTGGCAGAATGGCTATGAAAGACCTAGATAAGATCCTCAAGTGAAAGACCTAGATAAGATCCTCAAGAGCAGAGATGTCTCTCTCCATACAAAGATTTGACTTGTTCAAGCCATAGTATTTTTAATAACATCATATGGATGTGAAAGCTGGACAGTGAAAAAGATAGACAGGAAGAAAATTGATGCCTTTGAATTATGGTGCTGGCGGCGAAAACTGTGTATACCATGGACTGCCCGAAGAACAAACCAGTCGGTACTAGAGGAGATCAAACCTAAGCTTTCTTTAGAAGCTCAGATGACAAGACTTCGACTTTCATACTTTGGACACATCATGCGAAGAGAGAGATCATTAGAGAAAGACATCATGCTTGGCAAGATAGAAGGTCAGCGCAAAAGAGGAAGGCCAGCAATGAGATGGATTGATACAATAACAGCAGCTACGAGTACCAGTCTGTCAACAATAAGCTGCCTGACTCAAGACCGAACACAATTTAGGATAGCTATCCAGAGGGTCGCCATGAGTCGACTCCGACTCAATGGCACTTAACAACAACAACACCATGGGGACTACAAACAGCATTAATGGTGTTTTGCAATTCATCCACTGTGAAAGCTGTGTTGTACATGTAGCGCAGCATATATGCGGGGCCCCAGGCTTGTCTTGGTCACCAATCTTGCATCCGAAGTAAAGATGATATGCCTTCTTCAGTTGAGAAGTGATACTTTTCTTCTGGTTGGCAAATGTCACTTCCCCACAAATATAGCAGAAATTGTCAACAGTATTAACGCACTTTCACGGCATTACTGTTCTGTATTGTACCTAAATGGCTAAAATTATATGATTAATAAAAGTTACATGTAACAGTAGCTTAAACTGTCTCGCACACAGTCTGAAATATTTTAAATGCTCAACCTTTCTGACTGCGTATAGTACACTGCTGACGTCAGATGGCTTCAGCAGCCGTCTGGCAGTAGTATTGCATTGCATCAGAAAATGATGCAATCAACTCTGGATGATGTGTGCATGCTGGTATTATGCAATGTGATGCAATATTACATCATTCAAGGCTTATTTGGGATGTTGTTGATGTCCTACTGGATAAATTTACACGGTGAAACGTCAAAAATGAACTACATGCAATATCTTCAAAATGAGAGTCAATAAATTTTTTTTAATGTTATATTCGTGTTCAGCTCACCAAAATACTACAGATTAGGGCCTTTTAAAGTCAGTAACGATTTCAATGTTGACCAGTGTAATTTATCATGGTCTCCCAAAATCATCTTTACTCCTGTTACAGCTTGCTCAAAATAAAGCAGCCAGAATAATCACAGGCACCAGTCTACGAGAGCACATCACCCCCACTGACAGCCTCACTGGCTTCCCATCCACGTGAGGATTAAATACAAAGTCTCCCTGATCATTGAGATCATTCACCACCTCTCGCGAACATCCTTTACACTCTCCTGCAACATCCTCCCAACAAAAGAGTGAGAAGATCAACCAATCACAACCTCTTATCTGTTCCAACTGCATTCACCCTCTCCAACTCCACCACAACCAACAGAGCCTTCTCCTTCTATGCCCCTACCAACTGGAACTTCCTCACACCAGATCTACGCCAACTCATGGAGCTAGGAGAGTTCCGCTGCAAACTGAAAAACCCTTCTTTTCCTGGAGCACTTTGGACCAAACTCTTAACTACCCACTCACTAACTGGACTATGTACACTGAACCCCACTCTGCCATGTAAGTAGTTCTATTTGCACTGTTTAGTTTCATTTACTATTACCTTTATTCTATGTAACATTCTTGTTTGAATTGTTCCATGTATACTGCTGTGACTTTACAGCAGTATAAAAATGTTGCTAAATAAATATTAGTATTTAGCTCACAGCTTACAATCAAATTGCTTCAGTAAAAGTTGGTTTTACAACTAAATTTTATTGCATTACGCTATGCTTATTTTCTTCATGATTTTAGTAATCTGTGCTGAAAAGTTTCTGCATTCTTGTTTACAAGATTTACAAATGTCCAGCTAGTTAAATTCAGAAATATTCTTTACCTATTGTAGATTGGAGCTGTTTGCTGAGTCGCCGCAACCTGCAATGTCTTAGCAAGAGACTGAAAGATGTGTGCCGGATGTGTGGAATCTCTGCAGCCGATTCTCCCAGTATTCTCAGTGCTTGTCTGGTGGCTATGGAACCACAGGGATCTTTTATTGTTATGCCAGGCAAGTTAAAATAAATAACTAAATCCCTGTTCTGACTAGCTTTCACTAGTATTTTGTGTTTAGCTGCATGTTTTTGTCTTCATGAGTCTGGGTTTGTTATGCATGGCCTTAGAATTCTCTTTATTTTGAAAAATGCTATTTTTTTCCCTATTTAATAGAAAAGGAAGAGTCTCCATTCTTTCATGACACAAACTATATTTTATATATGTATAAATACGTATATAGTGTGTGTGCTATATATAATACATTGATGAAAACAATCAAGTATCTACAGATCTCCAGGAACAAACAGGAATGTAGGGTTCACATATGGGTGACATTGGCACCGACGGAGCCCGCACGGGAACGCTCCTCAGCGTCCATTAGGAAAGCCTTTGGGAGCATCCACTGCACCTGCGGGCCTGCCTTCCTGCTTTCCCAACTCCTCTCCTCAGTTCTTTTTTTCCATGGAGCCAGCAGGATGCATCATTCCAGTCACCGCCAAAAAAACATCTCTTTGGTATAGCATCATGCTTCTGCCTTCCCATCAACACCGGGTCCGTCGAATCTGACACCGGTCCCAAGAAATCTTTTTGTTGTTTTTTTTTAATTTTATCTTTAAATTTTCTTTGTTTCATTTTTCGCCGCAATTTTCACCGCCAAACTAGGTCTCTAGGCCTCCATAGCCTTCTCTTCATCTCAAAGACAACTTTTTGAAGGCATGGAAAAACCAGCTAGAGGTTTTAAAAAATGTACCAAGTGCCAGTACAATATTGGTCACTAATAAACATGACTGGTGTTTAAAATGTTTGGGCCCTGACCATCAACCCAACTCTTGTCCTTTGTGTCAGCAAATGACAGCAGGGCCTCAAGAACTGGGCCAACAAATACGGATCATTGTTAGCCTTGGACTCTGTTTCAGTGGCTTCAACTTCGAGAGCATCAATTTCCTCTCAGGGGTCTCAAGTGTCTTCAAAGTCCAAATGTAAGTCTCTGGCCATGCCCAAATCATCATCATTGAGGACCGATACTGAGGCCAGAGAGAAGACACTGCATAACCATCGAGACTCCACTAGAGGTGCTTCCAATGCAGAATGGCCAGCCAAACAGCCCCAGCAGAAGGATCTCTCCTCCACAGCACAAGTGGGGCTCCGGGATGCTCCCGAGGCATCGTTCTCCGGAGAGCTTATGTTTGCATGTTCTGGGACGGTGGCCCATAGCCCCATAGGTGACTCTACCCAGAGCGGCCATCTCTCTAGACCAGCGCAGGCTGGTGCTTGAAAGGAGTTTGGTGGCACTCCTGGCAACCTCAATACCGATGACATCAAGAGCTCCAGGAGTGCAGGCTTAGGCACAGAGCCTAAAGCAGAGTACCAAGCCCCATATCAGCCCTTGAACCGGCATCATCAGAACCCCCAATGTTGATACCCTTGTTGGAACTGATCAGTACCCCTGGGGTCCAATAGATGACTCTCTGTCCGATATCTCCAAATATCGGTATTTGCATTGACCTTTGGTTTGACCTCGATGCTTCATGGATGTCAAAGATTGCCATTAATTTGACTTACTACCAGACTCAGATTCCAGTTCTTCAGAATCTGACGAGGGAGTCACTCAATTCCTGAGAACTTTCAGACATCCCTTCTGACCCTTCGCCCTCTCAAGAACAGCGTCTGTCCCCACTGGAAGATATGTCCTTTCAGGACTTCATACGTGATATGGCAGTAGCGCTAGCCATCACAGTAGCCTCGGAGAAAGGGCAGAGGAATTAGATACTTCAATTCCCTCCCACGCCCAACGAGGCTGCTTCATTACCAGTGCATCATATCCTGCAGGATCTAATGCTCCTCATGTGGGAAGCCCCGCTCGCGGGTCCACCTTGTCAGCAAGAGACTCTATACTATGTACCAGAGTGCCCAGACTTCCAAAAACCTCTGCTCCCTCCCCCCCACACATTCAGTGGTGGTGGAATCGGCAGTGCGCTGAATAAATAGCTCTTTCATCCACGCTGCCTGGCAGAGACTCCATGCCACTTGATGCCTTTGGGTGGCAATGCTTCCAGACATGCATGTTAGCCTCCAGGATACTCTTACATGCTGTAAATGGGCATGTTTCTGGAGGATGTCACCAGGGATCTGGAAGCTTTCATACCTCTGCTTTCTGAAGATGAGGAGTGCTTTTCAGGCACTCATCAAGCAAGGCCAGAACACTTCCAAGTTTCTTACCTGGGCCTCTTTTGATGCCTTTGAATCAACAAGCAGAGCTTCAGCAGTCTGCATTAGAGCTTATAGGATGGCCTGGTTACAGGCATGCAACCTCGAGCAATGGGTCCATGATAAACTGGCCAATCTCCCATGTACGTTTTGGCAAGGGATGGAAGGGAAAAACAGAGGAGATTGAAACAGATGATCTCGCCCTAAAACGCCTTTCCAGGAAAACAGCTGACCCATCCAAAGTGAAGGCTGCTTCCCAAGAAATATTTCTGTTCTAAAAAGAAGAGGTACTATCCTTCTTACCCACCTTCTGTTGCCTATCAGTCTCAACCTCAGCAGAGACGACAGGACCCTCACCAACCCAAGAAGCCCAGGGCTCAAAAGCCTCAATGTCACAACCTGCGCCTGGTTTTTGACTCCTTCCTGGTCAGCGTTGCCAGTCTGCCCTTGGAGGGCCCCCAGTCCCTCCACATAGCAGGTAGACTTTGTCATTATGCCCATAGGTGGCACCTCATAATGTCAGAACAATAGACATTACAAATTGTCCAAAGGGGTTATCAGCTTCATTTCGAAACCTTGCCACCCACCACCTTCACAGTGGATTATCCCACACAACCCCTTCAAAGCTCTCTCTTAAAAGAAGAGGTGAACACCCTTTTGTGCTATAGAAAGAGTTCCTTCTGCTCAGGAAAGGATGGGCTTCTACTCTCCATATTTCCTCATTCCAAAGAAAACAGGAGGCTTTAGGCCCATCTTGGATCTGAGACCTAAACAAGTTCATGGTCTGAGAAAAATTCAAGATTTCCCTAGGAACTCTTCTACCATACCTCAAGAGACAAGAAATTGGTTATGTTCTCTAGACCTCAAAAAGGCATGCACGCATATACTGATACATGCCTCACACAGACTATCTGCGCTTCATGTTGCAGGGGAACTATTATCAATACTGGGTTCTCCCCTTCAGTCTAGCCTCTGCCCCAAGAGTCTTCACCAAATGCATGTCACTAATCGCTGCCTACCTACACACCTTGGGCATATTTGTCTTCCCTTACTTAGACAACTAGCTGATCAGGGGAGACATAGAAACATAGAAAAATGATGACAGAAAAAGACCACATGGCCTATCTAGTCTGCCCTTCCATATCAACAACTACAACAGTCCCCTTTTTTCCTTTAGAGATCTGTGTTTGTCCCATGCTTTTTTGAATTCAGATACTGTCCTTGTTCTTGGGAACAAACCTTGTGTTTATATATCAATTAAACTTTATTGCTGATAGAAAAATAATGCAGATTAAAATAAATTAGAATTATGAGGTAGCAAGTTATGTAGCCCTATGACTTCAATTACCAAGATAATCACCGTTTTAGTAACCAAAGTCACAGATTGACTGTGCACTCAGACTTACAGAAAATTAGCGGTCTATCTGGCTAGGCCCACTCTTAGGAAAATGAAGACCAGTATCTTAGCTTTGCCAGAAGGACGATTGTGGCTGGGTCCGAGAAGTCATCTCCAGAACAGCACAAAGTCCAAAGGATGGCAGTGGCCCCACACAGGCTGCAGGCATTTGGCTGCAGCATGATAACACAGAGTTTCGGCCTGTGGGAGAGATTCACTCCTTTCCAAGGTTAGTCTTTGTCCTTGCATACTGTCTTTTAGAAGGAGGCAAGCTGGCAAGCAAAGTACATGAAGTGCAGAAAATGGCAGAGAAAGTAGGAATTCCAGAATGCTGAGAGCAAGCTGCAAGTGTGTAAGGGAGCAAAGTTTCTAAAAGTCCCCAAAAAGTGTCTCAAAAGTGTGTCTCGGCGTCTGTGTCCCTCCATGCCCAGCGTATAATTCTTTGTCCTGACTTTCTCATCACAGCACGAGCATTGGTTGGTCTCAGATACTGTGTCATCTTCATCAAATCAGGTAACAGTTGTCAAGTGGTCCTTTTCCAAACAAAGGTCCATGGTGAGAGAAAATGCTGGCATGCAGGTTCATACATTGTTGCAAATGCTTGGACCTGTTGTATAGTCTCTGGCCTTAGCAGCAAGTTCTCTTGCACGTAATCATAGCTGGAAACAATAGCTCTGCTGTATGGTTTATAACTTTGGCAGAATTGCTTGATCTGCAAGTTTGAAGCTTGAACAGCAGAAGAGAGTTCCATCCTGTAACAGGAAGCCATATTGCATGGTTCAGGCTTTGGTTCAGAACAGATCACAGGTACCAGCCCTACAGCTAGTGAGTCCCATATGTGAAGACTGCATTCCTGCTTGTTCCTGGAGATAGCTTAGTTACTCATTTGTAACATGTGATCTCCGGGAGCAGCAGGAATCAATCTTCATAACCCACCCTCCTCCACTAGGAGTTGAAGGGTTCTTTTATTTTTCGCTTCCTCTCAGTTACAAACTCAACTGAGAGGAGTTAGGAAGGCAGGTGCAGTGGAGTGCTCCCAAAGGCTTTCCTATTGGACGCTGGGGAGCATTCCCACGCGGACTCCGTCTGTGCTGACGTCACCCATATGTGAAGACTGATTCATGCTGTTCCTTGAGACACCTGTTACAAGTGAGTAACTATGCTTTACTGATAATACATCCTTATAAATTCTGATGTCTGTGCTACCATACTGAAATTATTACATGTATATTGTTTAGATTCCCCATATGCACAACCACTTTGATCAAAGAGCAGCTGTCTGATCTCCAGGAACAAGCAGGAATGTAGTCTTCACATATGGGTGACATTGGTACCGACGGAGCCCACACGGGAACACTCCCCAGTGTCCAATTGGAAAGCTTTTGGGAGCATCCCACTGCGCCTGTGTAGCTGCCTTCCCCCCCCTTTCCCACTCTCCCTCCTCAGTTCTTCGTTTTCCGCGTAGCTGACAGGAAGCATATCCTATTTTTCATATTTTTGTGGTTGTCTGCCTTCCCATCGACGCTGGTATCAACCTCCGTCAGTTCCTTCTTTCTTCTTTTAAAAAAAACAAACAAACTGTGAAGAAGAAGGTTTTCCTTTCTTCAGGTTCAACGATGCCATCTTAGGCCTAGGCCTTCCATTTGTCTCGGATAAAATGGAGAAAACATCCAGCGGGTTTAAGAAGTGTTCTAAGTGTGGCGGTACCATCTCAGTCACAGAAACCCATGACTGGTGTCTAAAACGCCTAGGGGCCTGATCATCAACCATCAGAATGTCCTCTTTGTAGAAAGGTGACAAAGAGAGACCTACAGAATCGAGCTGCAAAGCTGGGCACCCTCTTCGCCTCCGATGCCGTCTCTTTAACATCAATGTCATCGAGAGCTTCATCTTCCTTGCAAGAATCTCAGGTATCGAAATCTAAGTCTTCATCAAAGGCTAGCTGCCCCTCCCATCGAGATGCCTCGGGCGTTGCCCTGGAGGGGGGACACACCGGCCAAACAACCCCGGTGGGAGGACCTTCCCTCCAAAGCCTTAGTAGGGTCCCAGAATGCTCCCAAGGCCTCCACCTCCTGGTGCCATGCTCAGGGATTGTGGCCTGCAATTCCGGTACCAATACCCAAGCATTGGCAAGCTCCATGGATCAACATATCCTTGCCATTGAGCGGAACTTAGCGGCCTTAGTGGTGGCCTCTGTTCCAGTGAAAGCCTTAGTCTGTTCCGCAGGCGTCTGTACCAATACATGCTGCATCGACTTTCTTGCTGCTTTCCAAGCTACCGCCCATGCCGGCCCAAGATTCCAACTACACAGATTCAGGTACCGGCTTCGACTGGTGCAGAGTTCATACGGAGTGGGAAAACCCTGCCCAATGATACTAAGAGTCTTCAGATTCTGATTCATCGGACGATAAATTAGCTGATACTCGAGACATGCAAACTCTCCCAGAGGACCTGCCGCGGCTTTCATCTGGTGTGACTACATAAAAGATTTTCGTGAATGAAGGTAACGATCACACAGAGTGGTTAGAAGACGTGTGCAGCATAAATAAATAAGATAAAGGAGAGATATGATCCCCTGAAGAAACAAAAAAAAGTGAAACGCGAAGATGGCGCCAAAATGAGGCGTTGGGATCCATGAGTTTCTACACTGAACAAAGTCTGTTCTGTTTTGAAGATTTTTAAAGGGCACCCTAACAATCAAGCTGATGATAATAGGGTGTTTGCCCCATATGGTATAAATAATGGAATGGACGGTATCAATTTAGAACAAACCAACAATAGTTTTAGGGAGAATAAGAATAAAAAAATCTCAAGAGGTCATTGATGCAATGTAAGCACAAAAACTGGTGGAATAAGTAATCCAGAATAATGTGCTTTATAAGTCTGAGACCTCGGAGGTAGTAAAAAAATTCTAGCAGTGAGGTTCTACTCCGTATTACTGAGCAGACATTATTGTATTTGAATAGACATATCAGCTCAGTTAGAAGACCATTAATAGTTGTATGAATCTAGGTTTACTGCCAACCCAGCTAAGAAAGCAGCAAAGAAAGCGGCCTTCAATAAAAAGAAGTATTATCCTTTCTACACCTCTGCTGTTCAATGTCAGCATCATGCTCCTCAGAAGGGACAGCAACCTCCAAAACAGCAAAAGAAGGCTCAGATCCCAAGTCTCAGCAGACTCAGATCCCAAGTCTCAGCAGACTCAGGCTGCTCAGGGTTTTTGACGCCTTTCTAGAGAATATAGCTGTCCTACCTCTGGAGAATCCTGACCCCATCCACATTCCCGGCAGACTCTGCCATTATGCCCACAGATGGCATCTCCTCAACTCTGAGCAGTGGACATTAACAATAGTATGGGAGGGATACAGACTTAATCTACGAAGCCTACCCCCCCCCCCTTCCCGACTTCACCAAGAGAGTTCCATTCTCAGCCCCCTCGCACTGATCTATTACTACAAGAGGTCATCTCCCTTCTACTGCAGGGCGCAATAGAGGTGGTTACAACATTCCATCAGGGAATGGACTTCTATTCTCCCTACTTTCTTATTCCAAAGAAAACAGGGGGATACAGGCCCATTCTAGACCTCAGGGACCTAAACAATTATCTCGTACAGGAGAAGTTCAAAATGGTCTCCCTGGGGACCTTTCTTCCCTATCTCCAGAGTCAGAACTGGCTCTGTTCTCTAGATCTAAAGGAAGCATACACTCAAATTCTTATCCATCCAGAGCACAGAAAGTTCCTGTGCTTCATGTTTCAGGGAAGACACTATCAATACAGAGTCCTGCCTTTTGGCCTCTCTTCTGCCCCAAGAGTCTTCACAAAATGCATGGTGGTAGTAGCTGCATTTCTAAGGACTCTAGGGATATTTGTCTTCCCTTACTTAGATGACTGGCTCATAAAAGCAAGCAGCTCTCAAGAGGCCAGTCTGTCCCTCTCACACACCATGCAGGTGTTACAACACTTGGGATTTGTCATAAATCTTCCAAAGTCCCAACTCACCCCCTCTCAAACTCTAGAGTTCATAGGGGCCCTCTTAAATACTCAGCAGTCAAGGGCATTTCTTCCCCAACTCCGCTGTGCTTGTCTCAATCAGTTAGCATCTCAGGCATGTCTCAAGAATTATCTGACTGCTCGAGAAATGCTACAACTTCTGGGTCCTGTGGCATTAATGGTGCATGTAGCTCCATATGCCCGTTAATACATGTGCACAGCTCAATGGACACTGGCATCCCAGTGGTCTCAGGCATCAGGTCGCTTGGGGGACAAGATAAGTCTATACCCTTCTGGTCTCATCTCTCCAGTGGTGGCGATCCCCAGAAAACCTCCTTGTAGGGTCACCTTTTCAGATGCCTGCACATCAATGTACCCTGATGACGGACACATCCAGACTGGGCTGGGGAGCCCATCTGGGGTCTCTCTACTCAAGGACTCTGGTCTCAGAAGGAGTCACAACTCCACATAAATCTGCTGGAGCTCAGAGCTATTCTCAATGCTCTCAAAGTGTTCCAGGACCATCTTCGTTGTCGCAGAGTCCTAGTCCAAACTGACAATCAAGTAGCCATGTTCTATGTGAACAAGCAAGACAGAACAGGTTCTTGGACCCTCTGCAGCAAGGCTCTGCATCTCTGGTCCTTTGCCATGCATCATCACATTCACCTCCAAGCGGTGTATCTCCTGGGCAAACACAATGTTTTAGCGGACAGACTAAGTCGGATCCTCCTCCCCCCCCCAAGTGGTCTCTTCATGTAGACCCAGTCTCCTACATTTTTCAGATATGGGGTATTCCAGAGATAGCAAATCCTCAGAATGCCAAGATCCCTTACTTCTATATCAGGATTCCTGCGCTGGATAGCCAACAGGTGAGTGCTTTTCATCTCCACTGGGGACACGGCTTCTTATATGCCTTCCCTCCGTTCCCCTAATTCCCAAGACTCTTTTCAACTCCAGACGGACAGGGGCTTCATGATACTCATAGCCCCATGCTGGCCACGTCAGCCATGGTACGTTCTCCTTCTTCGTATGTCTCGGACTCAACCCATAGATCTGGGGTCTGCTCCAGATCTCCCCTCTCAGGAGGAGAAGCTCCATCCCAAACCGCAGTCTCTCCATCTCAGAGCATGACTGCTGAAGGCATAGCCTTCCAAGGTATTAACCTTCCCCAGGAGGTTAAGGACATCCTCTTAGCTTCTAGGAAGCCATCCACCAGATGGTCCTATGCTTTCAAGTGGCGTATGCTTTCCTTCTGATGTTCTCAGAAGAATCTTAATCCCTTTTCAGCTCCGGTAGAGATGCTGCTTGAGTATCTTCTCCACCTATCTTCTGGACTCAAAACCAATTTGGTAAGAGTACACCTAAATGCAATTGTGGCCTCTCAAGTGCCTTTAGATGGCCAACCCATCTCCTCTCAACCGCTTGTAGCACGCTTCATGAGGGGTCTTCTATTAACCAAGCCTTCCATTAAGCCACCACCAGTGTCATGGGATCTCAATGTTGTTCTAGGTCGCTTCTCAAGCTGCCCTTTGAAACCTCTAGCCATTACTTCACTTAAGTTTCTCACATGGAAGGTCATCTTCCTCATTGCCCTCACTTCAGCAAGGCACATTAGTGAGCTCCAGGCCTTATCATGTTCCACCATGATAAGGTAGTCCTTAGGACGACTCCTCACTTCATGCTGAAGGTGATCTCGCCCTTCCAATTGAACCAGTCTATCTACCTCCCTGTTTTTTTCCCTAGACCACACGCATCTAGGGCAGAAGCAACACTCCACACTCTGGATTGTAAACTTGCCTTAAATTTTTATTTTCAAAGGACACCGGAAAGCTTCTCAACTGTTCATCTTCTTTGACTCTATTCACCTCGGGTTGCCAGTCTCCAAACATGCTCTCTCCAGGTGGATAGCAGACTTCATCACCTTTGCTTATGAGAATGCAGGACTCTCCCTCAAGGGTCACGTCACTGCCCATAATGTTGGAGCCATGGTTACGGCAAATCTATGATCTGTAGGTATTGACGAGATCTGCAAAACAGCAACTTGGTCTTCGGTCCATATTTTTGCTGCTTACTACTGTCTGGACAAGGACTCCCGCCGGGATGCCATGTTTGGCCAGGCTGTTCTCCAACATCTCTTTCAGACTTAGAGTAACTCCTACCCTCCGTCCCGGATTTCGATACCAGACATCCATAGAGGATACATAACCTCTTTAGGCATACCTGGGACAAACCGCAGCCGATTCTGAGGTCATCTTTTTGGCATCTTCTAGCTATTTATTTATTTATTTAACAGGTTTTTTATACCGCCTTTTCCTTAAATCAAAGCGGTTACAAAGACATACAAAGGCTAAACATAGGCAAGGGAAGTGAAAGAAGGGAAACATAACATGGTGAACAATTACAAAAAACACAATATTGAGAGATTACAATTAATATGAGTTAGTTAGGTGTCATAGCCGTAGTGCTCAATGAAAAGAACAAATTTTAGTTGTTTTCGGAATTCCTTCAGTTCCTCAATTGATCGTAGGTCGGGGGGGAGAGAGTTCCATATTAGAGGGGCCGATAAGGAAAGAGCTCTTTGTGAGGTGAATTTACAGACTTTAGAGTAGCTACTTGGGGTGCTGAGGGTGTCAGTTGTGGCTTTCCTTCTAGGTCTTTTGCTGGTGTTAGAGAATAAGAGGGCTTGGAGACTGATTGCTGAAATCTTATGTCTGATTTTGAATATATTGATGACCAACTTGTATCTAATACAGAGGCTTATTGGGAGCCAGTGGAGTTCTTTAAGGATTGGGGTGATGTGGGCTTGAGTTGAAGAGCCGGCGATTATTCTGGCAGCTGTGTTCTGAGCCATCTGAAGTGGCTTTAGTGAGTGTTTCGGGATTCCGTTGTAAATAGGGTTGCAGAAGTCAAGAATTGGAGTTATTAGAGCCTGACAGACTGAGCGGAAATGTTCTTGGGAGAGAAGAGGCTTCAGGCGTCTAATTATTTTCATTCTATAGTAAGCGCTTCTAACAGTTTTTCTGATGTGAGATTGAAGGTTGAGTCGATTGTCAAGGGTTACTCCGAGGTATCTTACTTCGTCCTTTAAAGGTATTGTTGTATTTTTAAATTTAATAAAAGGCGGGGGGCTGAAGTCAGTGTTTCGAGTAATGATGAGAGCCTCTGTCTTGTTATGGTTCATGGCCAGGTTGTTGAGCGTGAGCCAGGCAGACATGTTGTCGAGGCAGTTCATAATCTTGTTATAATCGGGGCTGTTAAGGTTGACTGTCATGTAAATCATTATGTCATCAGCATAAATAGTATAATCTATTTGATGGGCAATCATGATGTTGCAGATTGGCTGGATAAATATGTTAAAAAGAAGAGATGAAAGCGCAGAACCTTGGGGAACACCTTGTTTAATCTTAGTGGGTAGAGAGGTGGTGTTATTAATTTTTACCTTAAACTGTCTATCAGGTAAGATTTAAACCATCTTAGGACAGTGCCGTTAATGCCAATACCCTGGAGTCTAGTTAGTAGGATACTGTGGTCCACTGTGTCGAAGGCCGCTGATATGTCTATAGAAATCAATAATGTTCCTTGATTGTAATTGTCTAAGGAGTGGATGATGTCATTGAACAGATAGAGCAGTAAGGTTTCAACTCCATGGTTAGGGCGGAAGCCATGCTGATGAACGTCAAGCGGGGCATGTACGTCAATGTGGTCCTGGAGCTGTAGTTGGACTGCTTTTTCGATGATCTTAGCTAGGAGAGGTATGCTGGAGATTGGCCTGTATGCTGCTGGATTGCTCTTCTCTAAGTTAGTTTTCTTGGGGATAGGCCTTATTGTGGCTAATTTTAGTTGTTCTGGCATTATTCCTTGAGTTAGGAAGTTGGAAACAAGGTTGTGTAAGAAATTGAGGAAGTTTTGCTTGGTAGCTTTGATCCATGGAACTGGGCAAGGATCGGTAGGTGCGGTACTTGTGTTGAGAGAAGAGATGATGTCTGAAATTTGCTTGGTTGAAGGGGTGTGGAACCTGTCCCAACTTATGACGGGTATGGTGAGAATAATGGTTCCTGTGAGTTTTAGAGGCGGTGTAAGGCCTATTTTCTCCTGAAGAAAATTTGCATATATTTGAGGGTTGACTTGTATGTCTATGTCAGGGCTGGGTTCATTGGTAAGTTTTTTTACTATTTCGAATAGTTCTCTGGGTTTGTTGAAAGATCTCATGATTGTGTTAGTGTGATATTCTCGTTTTGCTTCGTTGATAAGATTGTTGTATTTAATTTGCTGTGTCGAATAAGAGTTCTGTGAGGTGGGCGATTTGGAACGTCTCCAATGGCGTTCTAGTTTTCTTAATTCTCTTTTAGCGTGGCGTATGCTATTGGAGTACCATGGCGCGTGATGTCGTTTATTATTCGGATTAAAGACTAGGTTAGTTTTTGCTGCTGTGTTGATGGTATTGTACCAATTGTTAACTTGCTTGTTGAGATCGAGTTCGTTTAAATTAAGGTAAGGTAGTGTTTCTTTTAGGAACTGTTCTTTTTTGAAGGCTTTGAATCTTCTTATCCTAAATAAAGAAGATTGTGTATTTTTAAGCTTATCTATTTTGTTTAAGAATTCTATTTTGATTCTGTGGTGGTCAGACCAAGGAACCGGAGTGATTACAGGAGACGAGATGAAGCCCCTGTCAATGATGTGTTTTGGTGCGAAAATGAGATCAGGCGTGGATCCGTATCTATGCGTGGGAGTGCTTATAAGCTGGGTGTATTGTAAAGAGTCCATTGCTTGTAGGAAGGTTACCTTGTCATTATTTGAGGCAGAGCTGAGGTTAAAGTCACCTAGTAGGATTAGCGGTTTGTGGTTCATGTTGACTGCACATACGGTTTCAAGAATGGAGGTTAGTTCTTCCGCTGGAGTGTGGGGGGCTCTGTAAATTAGGCAAATGGTTAAATGCTTATTTCCAACTACAATAGAGCTGCAATGGTCAGAGCTGTTAGCAGTAATAGGTTGAAGCTTGAGTGAGTCTTTTGCAATGATTAACACTCCACCTCCTCTTTTGTGAGTGCGAGGGTTGTTAAAGGCGGAGTATGAGGGGGGGACCAGTTGGTTGAGGAGAACGTGGTCAGTGGGGTTGAGCCAGGATTCAGTAATGCATAAGATGTTAGGATGTTGATCTTCAATGTGGTCTCTGATGATATTGATCTTGTTTCTTACAGCTAGGGAGTCTCATATGTGAAAACTACATTCCTGCTTGTTCCTGGAGGTAGCAGAGTTCCCACCTGTTACAGATGATCTCCGGGAACAGCAGGAATGTAGTCTTCACAACCCACCCTCCTCCCCTAGTAGGGCTTCTCTTTTTTTTTTTCATTTTCTCTCCTTTTATCTCAGCTACAAACTCAACTGAGGAGGGAGAACGGGAAAAGTGGTAAGGCAGCTATGCAGGCGCAGTGGGATACTCCCAAAAGCTTTCCTATTGGACTCTGGGGAGCGTTCCCATGTGGGCTCTGTCAGTACAGACGTGAGGACTAAATTCCTACTGTTCCCAGAGATCACCTGTTACAAGTGAGTAACTATGCTTTCTTGACTTATACTATTTTTAAGTGGCTAGAAATGGTCAGGAATGTTTTACAAATGCAAGTGAGAGCCAGGGCTGGCGCTACAGTTTGGGCAAACTAAGCGGTCACCTAGCGTGCCAGCCCTCTGGCTGCCCATTGCCACTGCTGTGACCCCTCTTGGGACAGGCAACGGCAATAGTTGCAGACAGTCCCGTGGTGCCAAAATTTATATGAAAGCGCTGCAGGGCTATTTGCTTCTACCCCCGACGCCGACTTCCTGCTGTACACAGGAAGTCGGCATTGGAGAGGGGGTGGAAGCAAACAGCCCTGTGGTGCCGAAATTTAAAGGTAAAATTTCAAAAGCCCTCACTGCTTGAACGGTTTCTTCAAACACAAAAAGAGATTTTTCCGTTCTCTGTCAACAAACTCTAGCTGGTCAGGGATCCTGTTATATCTTATCATATATTTAGATCCCTGGTCAGGGATCCCTGACCAGCGGGAAGAGCAACTATAAAATTCTTTGGCTAATTTTTTGCTTGTCTTTAAGTTAAGACTAAAGTAATTTAGAAGAGTTTTGTTCCGTAGACCATCTCGCTGAGTGACAGGAAACTGTTGATTTTATATTGAGGTCGCTGATGTGATTAGGCATTTGGCCTCTATAAGACGGAAGTCTATGAGGCCTAGCCAATGTAATACTGAGACCTCATTAAGAAGTTTGGAAGCACATTTATTTTTTGTTTTTCGTTTTTGAACATTGGTGATCGGACATTCTAATCCAGAGTTTGTTGACAGAGAATGGAAATTTAAAGGTAAGCACCATGAGGTTGTTTGCGGCTATTGTCGCTGTACGTCCTGGAGGGAGGCGGCAGTGGTGGCAATGGACGCAAGAGGGGGGAGGGGGTTCATCTAGGGCGCCTCATCTCCTTGTGCCATCCCTGGTGAGAGAGGAGAGCAGTGGCTTAGGATAATAAAATGGACAGAAAACCTATGTCCTCTTTACTACCTTATATATCCATTATTCTTTATTTGCTAATATTTTACTATTTGTTTTCCAGATTCTGTGTCAACAGGGTCTGTCTTTGGACGCAGCACCACTTTGAATATGCAGACCTCCCAGCTGAATACCCCACAGGACACATCTTGCACTCATATACTGGTGTTTCCTACATCTGCTTCTGTGCAAGTAGCATCTGCCACATATACTACGGAAAATCTTGACCTGGCCTTCAATACAAACAATGGTATGTGCCAACAAAAAAATATTTTGCCCCCCCCCCACCATGACCATTCATAACGTCACTGAAATTCATTCAGGAAAGAAGTCAAAGGGTTAGGAACACACTTGAAATTAAAATGTTGCTGGTACAGTGAGGAAAAGGAGCAGTTTTATTTTAGTCTTCATTTGGTTAATATACACCATTTGTTGTTCATCTATAGATGGTGCAGATGGAATGGGTATCTTTGATTTGTTAGACACTGGAGATGACCTTGATCCAGATATTATTAACATCCTTCCTGCATCTCCCACTGGCTCACCTGTCCATTCACCAGGATCCCATTACCCACATGGAGGTGATGCTAGCAAGGTAAGATAACATGGAGAACAAAATGTTATCTGCTGTCCTGCTTCTTCCTATTCGTCTCTCCGGGCCAGTCCAGGACAAGAGGGTAGTCAATCCCTTCCAGCAGCTGAGGACTGAAAAAAACTGAAACTTTAACTGACAGCCTAACCAGCTCCCCCTGGTGTCAGAATCCAGTCTTTTCAGTCCTCAGCAGCTGAACTGGACGTGTGTAGGACCAGCTCCCCAGAGACATAATAGGATCTTGTGTAGATTAAATTCGGAAGCCGGAAAGAAAAAATAGAAAAACCCAAAGATAGAAAGATAGGAGATAGCATTAGGAGAGAGCAGATCTTGGTGTGAGCCGGTGCGGTGCCGTGTTTGTCCTAGCAGGGCAAATCGCACCACTGGTACTTATTTTCTCTTTTTCGTTTCTGATCTGCTCGGGGCACCAAATATCAGCGCCGGAGTACTTCAGCCACCAGATCGGTTCGGCGGTCAGAGGCAGAGCCCGTCTCTACTTCCAGTCCGGTAGCTGCGGCATGTGAACAGTCCTGGGAGCCCCAGCGACTGCCTTCCAGCCTCCATGTGTTGCCGGTAGCTCCAGCTTCCACTAGCAGTGGCGAAGCGGAGTGTCGAAAGCTCCACGTTCTCCTTCAGGTACTTTGCAAATTTTTTACGGGGGCACGTTCACTTAGTTTACCGGCAGGGAGGTCTCCGCCGAGCCAGTTTGTTATCCGTACCGTTGTGCTGCGCCGTTCGCGGTTTGAGTTCCTGACAGGTGAGGCACTCGTTCTGCCGCGATTCGGGGTTCGTTTTGTCAGCGATAATAGCCCTCTCAGGTGTGCTTGTTAGGAGTACACGATGGAAAAGCAGGTACCTTCGGAAGAAGGGGAATGCTCCCGGCCTCATGGTGCTTCTGAGAAGGCGGGAACGGCGGCCATTTTAGAAGGGCCGTCCATTTCTCCCGCCCTTCAGACAAAGTCAGGGAAGCGAAAATCAAAGTCTAAAAGAGAGCCTTCGGCAGAGGGGCAAGCTCAGCAAATGTTTTCAGCTTCTCCGGGGGGTTTGGACTCCTTGTCTCCGGAGTTTATTTTGGCGCTTCATAGTGCTTACTTGATTAAAAAGTCTCAGTCTGCCCTCAGTCCTTCACCTGACAGTCTAATAGTCTCCCAGGTGGGAGTTTCCTCTATGGGGGATCCTGGGGAGGGGGTCTCCTCTTTAACAAAGCCTTTAGATACGCCCTTGGAGCAGGCAGCTCCTCTGGGGGAGCTTTCGCAGGTTCCTGAGGAAGGGGAACTGTTATCGGAACTGGGCTTGGACTTCTGGTCAGCTGACTTAGAAGAAGGAGAGTTGGGTCCCGGGGATGATCCCAATATCTTTAGAGTTTTTAGGTAGGAGGAGCTGGGGGTTTTGATTTCTCAATCTCTGACTGCGCTAAATATAGTCCCTCTGGCGGTGCAGCAGGAACCCTTGGAAGATCCCTTGTTACAAGGTTTTAAATCTGAACAGAGATGTTTCCCTCTGCATAGAGTCATCAAACAGATGATAGAGTCGGAATGGGAATGTCCCGAGGCGTCTTTGCGTGGGGTTCGCGCTATGGTGCGGCTCTATCCCATACCCCAGGAGGAAAGAGACTTGTTGCGTATGCCTAAGGTGGATGCACTGGTTTCAGTGGTCACCAAGAAGACCACGATTCCGGTGGAGGGGGGTACGGCTCTCAAAGATCTTCAAGATCGCAGGTTAGAGGCGCTTTTGAAGCAGGCATTTGATTCTAGCGCCCTGGCGCTTCAGGCGTCGGTGTGTGGGGCGTATGTGTCTAGGGCCTCTATCCAGTGGCTTCAGCTGGAGCCAGGTCGGGAAAGCGAAGGATCCCCGTCGGGAGATGGCGCGAAACTGGAATCAGCGGCGGCTTATTTAGCGGATGCCTTTTATGATTTGATTCGCATTTCGGCAAAGTCAATGGCGTCGGTTATTGCTGCCCGGCGTTTTCTTTGGTTACGGAATTGGGCAGCGGATGCGTCATCTAAAGCGCGCCTCAGCAAGCTTCCGTACAAGGGTAAGCTGCTTTTCCGGGAAGCTCTCGAGAAACTTGTCAAGGATTTGGGTGATTCCAAAGGGGGTCGTCTGCCTGAAGACCGGCCAAGAGCGACAAAGATGGGCTCCTTGCAGAGGGGTCAGGGGCGTGATTTTCAGAGGTTTCGCGGGCCTCGTTTTTCACCTTATCAACGAGGCCGGTTTGTGGCTAGAGGAGCCAGAGGTTTCAGTAGAGGCTATTTTAATGCCCAACAGTCAGCATCCAAAAAGCCACAATGAAGGGACGCTGGTCCAGGCGGAGATTCCTGTAGGCGGGCGGTTGCACATGGGTCATTTTCAGTTCAGAGCTTTGCCGTTCGGACTGGCGACAGCGCTGCGCACCTTTACCAAGGTGATGGTTGTAGCCGCGGCGGCTCTTCGAAAAGAGGGAATACAGGTACACCCTTACCTGGACAACTGGTTAATTCGAGCGCCGTCGATAGAGGAGTCTATCAGGGCGACAGTGCGTGTGGTGTCGTTTCTCGAGCATCTCAGTTGAGTTATCAACCAGGCCAAGAGTCGTTTGCTTCCGGGGCGGCAGTTGACGTATCTCGGAGCCTTCTTCGACACGCACTTAGGAGCCGTCTTTCTCCCCCGGACAGAGTTCGAAAGATTTTGTCGCAAGTCGCCGCCTTTTTGAAGCTCAAGGCGCCAACGGCTTGGAGGTACTTACAGTTGTTGGGATCGATGGCGGCGGCCTTAGATCTGGTTCCGTGGGCCAGGGCTCACATGCAACCGCTACAGCAGGCTCTCCTCTCGCGATGGTCTCCGCAGGATCATCCGCTTTCTCGTCGGTTGGTCTGTCCGGAACAGGTGCGAGACAGTCTGCAATGGTGGTTGGTTCCGTCACATCTGCAGGCGGGGGTTCCGTTGGAGCTTCCCGACTGGGTGTTACTCACCACGGATGCCAGTCTTTCCGGCTGGGGGGCCCATTGTTTGGCACAGGTAGCGCAGGGGATCTGGACGGCAGAAGAGAGTGCTTGGTCCATAAATCTTCTGGAACTCAGGGCAGTTCGGTTGGCACTGCTGGAGTTTGCAAAGCTCCTCGAAGGGAGAGCGGTTCGAGTTTTCTTGGACAATTTGGTAACCGTAGCGTACACCAACCGCCAGGGCGGTACGGGCAGTGCCCGGCTCTTGGAAGAAAGTCAGCGGTTGTTCCATTGGACAGAACACCATCTTGTGGCACTTTCGGCAGCTCATGTGGCAGGCAAAGACAATGTTCAGGTGGACTATCTCAGTTGGCATGTGCTGGATCCCGGGGAATGGGAGCTGAACGCAGCAGTTTTTCAGGACATCACGGTGCGTTGGGGTCGTCCGGTCATGGATCTCATGGCGACCCTGACCAATGCCAAAGCGACACGGTTTTACAGCAGGCGCAGGGAACATATGTCAGAAGGTCTAGACGGGCTGGTGCAACCCTGGCCGTCGGGAGAGCTTCTTTACGTGTTCCCGCCGTGGCCGTTGTTGGGACGAGTCATCCAGAGGATATTGCAGCACGAGGGACTAGTGATCCTCGTCGCGCCGGATTGGCCGAGATGGCTGTGGTACGCGGATCTGATGCGACTGCTGGTGGCTCCTCCGTGGCGGCTGCCCTCCCGCAACAATTTGCTGAACCAAGGCCCCGTTCTAATGCCGCAAGTGGATTGATTCTTGCTTACGGCTTGGCTCTTGAGAGGGAGCGATTGCGCCACAAGGGTTACTCGGGGTCGGTGATTGCCACGCTGTTGAAGTCTAGAAGACTGTCTACTTCGTTAGCCTACGTTAGAGTATGGCACATCTTTGAAGCGTGGTGTGCAGACCGCAAAGTTAGGCTGGGGAAATCGTCGCTGCCAGACATCCTGGCGTTCCTGCAGAACGGGTTAGAAAAAGGGCTAGCCCTTAGCACTCTGAGGGTTCAGTTGGCGGCGCTGGCATGTTTTAGAGGGCCAGTGCAAGGAGGTTCGCTTTCCACTCATTCAGATGTTCTGCGTTTTCTTTGGGCGGCCAAGAACATTCGGCCTCCGGTTTGCCAGGTGATTCCTCCTTAGGATTTGAATTTGGTGTTGGAAGCTTTGACAAAGCCGCCTTTCGAACCGCACTCTTCCGGGAATATCCGGGAGCTTTCCTGGAAGACGGCCTTCTTAGTAGCTTTGTGCTCGGCGAGGCGCATATCCGATCTGCAGGCGCTTTCCTGTAGAGAACCGTACATTCAGTTTTCGGCGGAATAGGTTCTTTTGCGGCCAGTGCCCTCTTTTCTGCCTAAGGTAGTGTCCAGCTTTCATGTGAATCAGCCAGTGTCGCTTCCCTCTTTTGTGGCACCGGCCGATGGTAAGCTAGACCGGTCCCTTCGCAAATTGGATGTTGGTCGGGTGCTACGGAGATACTTGAAGGAAACAGAGTCGTTTCGTAGGTCGGACAGATTGTTCGTTCTTTTTGGTGGTCCCTCAAAGGGTAAGGCGGCCACTAAAGCTTCCATAGCTCGCTGGGTGAAGCACGCGATTAGGGTAGCGTACGAGACGGAGGGCAAGGTGGCTCCCGTCGGGATTCGCGCTCATTCGACGAGGGGTCAGGCTACGTCGTGGGCGGAGTCTGCCTTGGTTCCGCCGGTTGATATCTGTCGGGCGGCGGCCTGGTCTTTGCTTCATACATTTGCACGGCACTATCGGTTAGATGTGCAGGCTAGGGAAGATGCTAGAGTGGGGGCCTCAGCCATTATTGCGGGGCTCACAAGTCCCTCCCGGGTTTAGGTACTGCTTTGGTACTGCCCTCTTGTCCTGGACTGGCCCGGAGAGACGAATAGGAAGGAGAAATTAGGCCTTACCTGCTAATTGTCTTTCCTTGAGTTCTCTCCGGGCCAGTCCAGGACCCACCCCATATATGTATATATATATTTCTAGTCTGTGAGCAATGAAGACGTTCTTTTTTGGCGGGGGGGTCCGTAGCATTCTTTAGCGAACAGCGTTTAGAGTTTTGGAGGATTTTGGTGTAAACAACATGAAATAACAGAAAAAAAAACATAAAACACTGAAGAAAGAGATCAGTAAGGTCTCAATAACGTACTAATACGGAGGGAGGACGGAGAAAGCTTCTCAAGTGCTCTTTCCCATTATTACTAGTCAGAGTAGATTTGTTGTTTTTGCTCTTGGGGTTACAGTTTTTTGTTCTACTGCTTTGTTACCATAAGACTGGATTCTGACACCAGGGGGAGCTGGTTAGGCTGTCAGTTAAAGTTTCAGTTTTTTTCAGTCCTCAGCTGCTGGAAGGGATTGACTACCCTCTTGTCCTGGACTGGCCCGGACAGAACTCAAGGAAAGACAATTAGCAGGTAAGGCCTAATTTCTCCTTTGTGTGTATTTTATTTAATTTGCACATTAAAAGTATTTGTCATATATCTGATGCGTCTGTGTGAAAATCAGTGCAGAATAACATATGTTAACTGTGGTGCTGCCTATGGAGCCATTTGGAATTGAAACTTGGCTATACTGTTTTATTCCGACTTTCAAATTAAAAACCTGATTTTACAGCATTCCGAGCATAATAATCAAAGACTTTATAGGCAAATAGAATAGCATCTCCAACACAGTTGCTCAGAAACTTGGTAAAACATCCTTCTGGTTCATCCTGCCAGACAAGTCTTGCCAGCAGATGTTGGAGACAAAAAAGCCTGGAAAATTCCAGCGACGACATCACTGGCATTGAGACTGCAGCTAGGGGCACCCTTCAGTTTTCTCTGTCTCCAGCAGATGGTGGTTGCTGGACTAGTGCAGCTTTTTATCTTTCTGCATTGTTACTTCTTGGACCCCAGCCTGAGGGCTGCATTTCCCAGTGGAGTAGTGGGATTTAATCCTACCAGTTTCTGGGCAGCTGCTTATGAGATTTAATCCCACCAGTTTCTGGGCAGCTGCCCTGCAGCATGTTAGCCCAGTTGAGCCCGTGTTCCCAGAGCATGCCTCTGGGTGCCCTCTGGTAGAGCTCCCCTAAGTGGGGGAGAGGATTTTGCAGGTTCCCTGTCAGGGTGTGGACAGGTTTAGCCTGCCTAGGGGGCTTGAGAGACTGAGGTCCAATGTCCTTTCCCCCTTGCATATTTCTGCCTCTCTTTCTCTAATTTCTTCTTAATTCCCCTCCCCCTCTTTTTTCCCTCATTACTGTCCTCTCCCCCTGAGGTCCAGGATGCGGTGTAGCCTGGTCAGCAGGATGGTTGACCTAGGTGTTGGGTTGTTGGGCATGGCCACTGGGGATGTGGAGACCATGGTTTGGCCAAGGGGGACTCAAAAATAGAGTCCCAGGCTCCGTGCTTTCTAACTCTCTTCCTCTAGTAGTCTGCCACTGGTGCTCGGAGGCCACTGTTTTGGCCACAGAGAGCTCCAAAATGGAGCCTGCGGCTCCTGGGAAGGTCACTATCAATGCCTAGAAGCCATGGTTCAGCCGCAGAAGGCTCACTGCCTGAACTGAAGAGCACAGAGGTGGTGGATGCCCTGCAAAGTGACTTGGTTATCAACAGGCTGGAGGCACGGGGCAGTCACCTAGCCTTACGCCAGTTCAAGTCATTGGTACAGGGGAGAGCAGTCGTCATTCTCAGACAATGCAACAGTGGTGGCCTATGCCAGTCGTCGAGGGTGGGGGGCACCAAGACCGTGCTGGTGGTCCAAGTGATGAGCTAGCTGTTTCCCTAGATGGAAAGACACTTGCAGGGCTATCACAGCACAGCATATTACAGGGGTCAACTGTGCCAAAACCAATATCCTAAGCCATCACACCCTCTATCCAGGAAGAGTGGGAGTTAGATCCTCGGGTCTTCATCTCATCACAAGCTTTTGGTAGTCCAACACTGGATGATGATGATACCAAGGTACCGACCTGCTTTAGCAGGCAAAGGAGGTCAGCTCCATTGGTTTAGATGCACTAGTTTCAGTCATGGCTGCTGCAGTCTTTGCTGTATGTGTTCCCATTGTGATCATTAGTTGGGCAAGTGCTGAAGAGAATAAAGGATCATCAAGAGTTTATGATCCTGGTGGGCACTGGGTTGGCACCTCTGGCCCTGGTGCATGGACTTGGTCCAGTTGATAAGAGAGCAGTCTCTCCCCCTCCCGCAAAGGTGGTGGCTTCTGTGCTAGGGGCTCATCTCGATGGACAACCTAGGTCTATTCTCACAGATTAAAGTACATAGGGTATTCAGTGGCAGTGTCTGGCATCTATTTAAGGCATGGTATCAAAAGCATTCTGAGTAGGCTACTCACCCTGACCCTGTACTGTCTTTAGGTCTTCCTTTAAGCTGACCCCAAAGGGTCTCATGTTGGGCATGCTATGCATACAAGTGACGGCATTCTTGTTTTCAGAGACTGATAGCTTCTAGGGCCTTGGCTTCCTATCCTGATTTCTCCCAGTTTTCTCGGGAGGATGGGGGGAGGTTGCCACTATTTTGAAGGTGTCTAGTCTGTTTCTTAAGGCAGACTGGCTGTTTGTCCTATTTGGGGGGCTGTGCAAAGGAAAGACATGGCCTCTATATCCACTCTGAGTCATCAGATCAGGGAAAGCCTTACTTCTGCCTACATTTTGAAGGGGACAGTCAGTGCCACGAGGATTGCATGCTTATTCCACTTGTGCACAAGCGTCCTCTTTGGCCATCGATTAGCTCAGTGGCATCACATGGCATTTGTTGAGCAGAAACGTGGTCCTCCTTGGGCATATTTTCTAAACATTATTGGATTAGATGCCCAGGCCAGAACAGACTTTGCGTTTTTGAATGCAGGTTCTCAGAGCAGCTGTTTCTTCCCCCCGTCCGAAGGAGGTGTAACTTTGCACTTGTCTGGATAGGTCTAGCAGGATGAACTGGAAGGTGAAGTTTTAAAACTTTCATATCGTCCTGCTAGGCCAGTCCAGACTAAGTGGATTGTGTTCCCCTACCAGCAGAGGTAGAGACAGAGGAAAATCCAATGTCTTCTGATGACTTCATCCTGCACTATCGGGAGCCAACTAGAGAGCATGCAATCTCAGTATTTCTCTGTCTCTAACAGTGCGGACACATCAGAGCAGCACTGTTAAAATTTTGAGAAAGGAAGAAAGATTGATTTAGCTTGCAAGTAACCTTTCTTAGGAGCAACTTCCTCACTTGAGCTAGATGTTGGAAGTACCCATTAGGTCACCCTTAAAATTAATGCCCTCCTGAGTCTGCCAAGGAGGATGACGGTTGGTTCACTTCCCCATCCTTATCCTGTTAAGAGGCCAGTTGAACAGTCAGAATTGCTGGATCAGGACCCCAGAGGACTCGTTGGCTGCACAGCATCAGTTCCCCCTCTCCTCCCCTGAAGATGGCATGAAGATTCAGAAGTCTGTGGCTGCAGGTCTTGTCAGCAGGGGAATAGCATTGAGCCCAGCTCCATTGCCGCTTGGGCTCCCCTGGGGTGAGTACCACATTTAAGTTCCTGTTTTCTGTGCCAAATTTCTCTTCAGTATTGTCTGCAGAGTCCTCCAACTTCTGTCCGTTTAGTGACGCGGTTGTCGGGTGAGGGATTGGAAGCATTGGTATTCATGGTCTTTTTCCGCTGGTTCCCATCTCATGCTGGTATTGTGTAAAAATATTACTGACGCTTGGCTGTGCTCTAATCAGCGTCCGCACTGCTCTCATTGATACCTGAGGTATCTGCGCCCTGCTTGTGTGCATGAGTGTGCACCAGGGGTGCATGCTTTGGAGTGTTATTTCTGCAACATGTGGTAGCGCCACACTTTCAATATGTTCGGTTTGAATGCAACTTAACCTCAGCACACTGTTTGGATGGAAGGATTTGCTTCAAGGTCTGCTCTGCATAACAAGTATCTGTCATCTGGGAGGACGCAGTGCCTTTCTGCCCTCCCTCTGCAACTTGGCAAGGAGACTGCTGCTTGCCTCTTAGAGGTACCATCCTTACATTTGATGGAAATGGAGGGTCGCGCCAGGTTGGATTTGATGGTGAACCAGGCCAGTGCCAGGGTGCACAGGTTCTTCAGCCACCGCAAAGTAGCATGGTCACCCTAGTTCAATTCTTGGCCAAGGCATATTCTTCTGTATGTGCTTCCTCAATGGCCTCTCAAGGGCGAGTACTTCATCATATGGAGCACTATCTCAGTCCAATGGTGTTGGTGGCGCTGAATTGTCTGAGGAGGCTGTGGTATGCGGACCTGCTGCGCCTCAGACAGTGCATCCTCCTTCTGTTGGCGCAGGGTCTCTTAGACAGGGTCTGGTGCTGTTGGACTGGTTCACCTCTTGCTGCTGGTTTGGTTTTTGAGAAGTGTAGTTAGTGCTGTAAGGCTATTCTCATGGTCAGACGTCCGGAGACCACAGCAGCAAACGTGGCTCTACCTGTCTCACCTGTGTGCGCATCTGGCATCTTTTGAGCCTTGGTTCGTGAGCACTGCAGCAGCCCTAACAAGACGGGCTTGCCAGCTCTGCCTGCCTTCCCCCAGGATGGATTTGAAGAGGGCCTTTCTTTCAGTTCACTGAGGGTTCAGGAGCCAGTCTTGGCGCTTTTTTTTTTTTTTTTTTTTTAGAGGACCCGTGACAGGTTTCTCCCCAACATTGCACTAGGATGTGGTCCATTCTTGTGAGGAGTTCAGCACTTTCACTCTCCCCTGTGCTCTGTGGTTCCTTCCTGGTCCCTCAGTTTGGTTCTTTGGACCTTGGTGACAGAGCCATTTGACCTCTTCAAGACGACGATGTTCAAGAATTTGTCCCTTACTCTGCCTTTTTTGGTCATGATCTGCTCGATGACTGTGTATTGGAATTGCAGATCTGGTTGTGCCAAGATTCCTAGCTGTCCTTTTTCAAGAATGGCCATGTTTTTGGTCTAAAGCACTATCTGTTGTCCAATGCCAGGGGTAGGATAAGAGCCTTCACCTGGTGGACTTCAGTTGGGTGGGTGTTCAACACCGAACGGTCACTAACTCCTTCCTAGAGTCATAGAGATGTTTGTCCTGTTGAAGGCCCACTTAAGGGTGAGGCAGCTACGAAGTCCTCCTTAGGCCGCTGGATAAAGGAATTGACAACTTCTGTTTATCTGTTGTTGGACCTACTGGTCCTTGTAGGGTTTGCATGAGCAGCTTGGTTGCTCCTTTAAATTATTGTCTGGTGGCAGCGTGGCCATCACTTTCCACCTTTATCAAGCATTTCTGCTTGGATGTCCATGTTCGGGTGAGTGCAGCCTTTAGTGCAGACATTTTTATGGCTATCATGTTTTCTTCCCACCCAATAGAAACGTGGGTTTGGTATGTCCCACTTATCTGGACTGACCTGGCAGGACGATATGGAAGGTGACATTTTACTTACCTGATAATGTCCTTTCCTTGAGTCCTGCTAGGCCAGACCAAGACCCACCCGAGGATTTGATATGTTCTGGTATGAACTGCTATGCTCTAGTCTGCCTTTGTCTGATTTGATCTGATCCATGATGATCTATTACAATCAGCGATGTGCTGGTATGACCTGCTCTGATTTGGTCTGAGCTGAGATGATCTATTGTGATCTGTAGTGTTTGACTGTTGCATTTTAGCCTTGCAGGCTATATTCCTCTTGGTTGGCCTGCACACAAGATAGACTGTTTAATCCTTGTTACCCTCCTTGGGGCTTGTGTGGCCAGAGGTTCTTATCTATGGCTTGAATACAAATACTGAGGTTGTATGCCCTCTAGCTGCTCCCAATATAGTACAGGATGAGGTCATCAGAAGACACTGGATTTTTCTCTCGCTTTCCACCTCTGCTGGTAGGGGGACAAAACCCAATTGTCTGGACTGGCCTAGCCGAACGCGAGGAAAGGACATTTATCAGGTAAGTAAAAAGTCAACTTAACCTGAATTTCCTTTCCTGGAATCCTGCTAGATCCAGTCCAGGACCCTCTCTTGGGAAGTTTGTGTCTCTATTTTCTGTAGTCCTTGCAGATCCCTCAGATCCCTATGTTTGTGTCCATCCTTTCTGAGAGACTCATTCTTTGCCCATTCTGATTGAGCGAGTTGGACCTTTGTCCTCCTGTGGAAATTAGTTTCCTTAGGGGTTGGTAGCTCTGGTTGATCTTTGGGTTTATTCAGTTTCTATGTTGGCTATTTAGGAGGCTTGCCAATTAAGTACTGAAGGGTGTCCCTAGCTGTATCGGTCTTAAGGCAACTGATGTCACTGGAACTTTTTCTGCTATCCAACATCTGCTGGCAGAGGGGCATAACCCACTTGTCAGGACTGATCTAGCAGGATTCCAGGAAAGGAAATTCAGGAAAGTAAAATTTCACCCTGCACATCTTTATTACTAGAAAATGTACCCTGTTTTAGTTATCATGAACTAAAGTGCCTTGTAATGGGGCCATTGATGATAGTACTGAGATTTCTAGTAGCCATATTGGTCTTTCAAAAAGTGTACATTCTATGCAGAATGTGCTGTGTTTTCATTTGAAACTTTCAATTTTCAAAAATACAGTATATAAAATTGGAGAAAATTGATCATAAAATAAATAATTACAAAGCTCAATTATCTTTCCCAGTGAAGCCTACATCCATGGAGAGAGAGAAAACAAATAAAATATAAATTAATAATAGGATGCACAATCCTAACTGAAGTCTGCTTAACTTTCAGACCCATTATTTTTCTTTTTTTTTTCAGGAGGATATGCTGTTTGGGGGGGGGGGGGGTTTATTGGTCTAGCATGAATGTTAAGAGGATGCTGTACATCAGCTTTGGAGATAATAGAAGCCCCTTCTCCAATATGACTCTCTCCTAGGAGTGTTAAGGATCTCCTATGATTGTTGCTCTCCCCCTCCCTATTGACCCTTATTGTGGGTGCCATACCCTTTCCTCCCCAAGGAATGCTGGTTCCTTGTGAGTACCACTTCTTTCTCCATGGAGAGATGAGGCATTGGACAACCCCACTACAGTGGGATTTGATGTAAATTGTAACAAATTTAGCACAAAATAATTCCATCATATCCTGCTAGACCACCATCCACTGCCAGCAGATAGAGATGGAGAAACAACCAGAAGCTTCTATTGATGACATCACTGATATTAGGACTTGTGCCACTAAGGGCGCACCCTCCAGTATTTCTCTGTCTCCAGCAGATGGTGGTTGATAGACTGTGCAGCTTGAAGATCTGGGGGTCTGCTTGGCATCTTCCCAGTGGAACCCTCTGGAGTTTGCACTTGAAGGGAGATTTGGGCTCTCCATCAGCCTAAGCTGGCCAATTGAACTAAGGCTATTTGGGTAAGGGATTCCCCGGTAGGCTATCCCCAGAGAACGGGTGTTTCTTTTTTAGGGCCTGTCTGCCGCCTTGTCTCCCCCCCCCCCCCCCCCAGGTTTTGGCTTGGGGTCACTGCTTTTTGCCGCCCTCCCTTGAATTTGGCTTCAACATATTTAAAAAAAAATACACCAGTTAAAGCTCTCACTCACTCGACATCAAAACTATAAAGAGTCACTGAGCACAAAAAGTACATGGATGAGGGAAATTACAAAAGGTAGACTATTTATTTATTTACATTCTCTTATATACCGCGCTATTCTGCATCAGTGCGGTTTACATTGAACAAACTGAAATTACATTGAACAGGGCATTATAACTTGGAGATAACTATTTTACAGGGAACACGGGCTATGGAGGGTTAAGTGGCTTGCCCAAGACCACAAGGAGCACCTGTGGGACTAGAAACCCCAGTCCTTCCGGCCCAAGGTTGCTGTCCTCTAGTGGGATTTGAACCCCCGACCTTCCGGCCTGAAGTACCTTGCCCCAACCACTAGGCCACTCCTCCACTCCTGTCAAAGTCCACCAGCTGTGCAAAAGTAAACCAAAGGGGCTGCCAATCTATTTGAAGCCTCAGAAAAGGGGAGAGAATCCGGCAAACTGGCAGTAAGCCACTAAAACATCGTAAACACTTTCCCCAGATATCATTCATAGGCCTTAATGTGTGTTACAATTTTTTAAATGCATTTAAAAACAAAAAACAGTTAGCTGTGACGGCAAAATCCCACAGGCAGACTGTAAACATTCACTGTTCTAGCTGGATTTGTGTCTACTCGAGTTTCGTCTGCCACCTGTACTCGGGCTGTATCAGGACAACGTTCCTAGCTTCATCAAGGTTCCTCAGAATGAAGAACCAAATTCCTTCATCAATTATAGAGAGGCGGCACCACCTACACGCAAACAGTCCTTGACCAATGAAATCAGTAAGCTGTCATCCAGTCCACCCTTGAGTGACGATTTTTTTTTATACGTCCACAAGACATTAACAACTCCTCCAGGAAGACCCGTTATCTCAGGGAAAGCGTCTCTTTTGGAACCATTATCGGTGTTTTTGTATCATTTTTTGCAACCATTAGCGAAGACAGCTAAGTTGTACATTAAAGACACAACTGATTTTTTAAATAAAGTTTATTACTCTTTTCCGGCTGGCCCTGTATTTAGTCACTTTTGATATTACATCACTATATACCAACATACCTCAAACTCAAGCCTTGGAGTTGGTTCATCAAGCCTTATTACAACATCCCCCAATGGATAAAATACCTGTGCAATTCTTATCATTAGCGCAACTTGTTTTACAGAAGAATTATTTTTGTTTTAGGGATTCGTATTACATACAGATTCATGGTGTGTCAATGGAGGCAACGGTAGCTCCGAGCATTGCCAGTCTATATGTAACCTCCTTTTAAGAATTACATCTTTATTCGTCTGGATGGTTTACACATGTTGGGTTGTGACTGCGATTTATTGATGATATTTTTTGTATTTGGTTGAGTATGAGAATTTGCTGCAGTTCACCGAATGGCTTAACCAACAGGATGCCAATTTGAGATTTACTATAACACATTCGACAGCTATTTTATTCTTGGATGTATTGGTTACTTTGGAGAAAGGGTGTCTGCATATGATGCTGAATAGAAAGTCTGTTGATCGTAATCAGCTGTTGCATTTTGAAAGCCGCCATCCTTTTAAACTCAAGCGAGCCTTACCTATTGACCAGCTTTTAAGAATTTGACTTATTTGCTCATCTGAGGGTGACTTTTGTCATCAAGCTAAAATATTGATGGACAAATTACGTGATTGGGGGTACCCATATGAAGTCATGAGCAAGGCTTATTTACATGTCAAGTTTGTGAATCGCTCTCTTCTACAGCAACAAGCTAGTTCCGAAATGTATAAACAGGTGGTGGTATTGTAGTATTCAGACAAGGCTCAACAGCTGGCTCATAGCATATACACGGCTTTTTAGGTCAAATTTCAGAGGGTTATAATCAAAATTCAATGGGAAAAGCCCTCTAGAATATATTGAGAACGTTGCTAAATGAAAGTCAGACTACATTATCTCTTGCTACTCATATATTTTTTTAATATCTAAACCCGTCTCCTTTGGACAGAGATGGAACGTAAATGCAGGTCTCAGACTCACACTGGCAGTGCTTAAGAAAAATCAAAAGCAAAATGCCTTCTCGCATCAACGACCTTAAGCATTCACTGTCTGGTTCAGAAGATAATGTAAATTTTTTTGTCTTTTTTCGTTTTATCTTTCATTAGACATTTCTCAAATTATTAACCATAGGGTTGAAAAATTGTTGTTTAGTAGTTTAAACAATGCTTATCTGAATGCTGTGCGAGCATTGTTTAAACTACTAAACAACAATTTTTCAACCCTATGGTTAATAATTTGAGAAATGTTTAATGAAAGATAAAATGAAAAAAGACAAAAAAAATTTACATTATCTTCTGAACCAGTGAATGCTTAAGGTCGTTGATGCGAGAAGGCATTTTGCTTTTGATTTTTCTTAAGCACTGCCAGTGTGAGTCTGAGACCTGCATTTACGTTCCATCTCTGTCCAAAGGAGACGGGTTTAGATATTGAAAAAATATATGAGTAGCAAGAGATAATGTAGTCTGACTTTCATTTAGCAACATTCATAGTATATACAGACATTGGCATATTTTAGCCTTGCATCCTATTTTCAGCAATGGTTCATGTTTTGCTTTTCGGAGAGCATGTAATTTAAGGGATATTCTTGTACACATGGACTTTTCATCCAACAAGCATGGGAGAGGGAGGACAAGTGGGATTACATCAACCTTGCAAACATTGCTCTATGTGCCCACGTTCATTGAATGTCTGAATGGCGAGATCCCCAATCACTGAGTGTATTCCCTGAAACATTTCACTGACTGTCAGTTTTCCAGGGTGGTGTATGTCGTCATTTCCCCGTGCGATAAGATTTACATGGGCAGGACATCATGTAGGGTCAAACACTGCACGGTCAATCGTCAGCCAAAGAAAGTGTATTCTGAAGAGAGCGGTTTAAATATCCCGGCACAGCAACCGTTCATACAGCTGGTCCTAACACCCACCTATTAGAGAAATGAAATCTGTAAAAGCCAATCAGAATTAAGGAGGAGGTTCCACCATTCAGAAACCTCATCCTTACCGAGAGGCTATCTTTTAGCAAATAGTATTAAATAATAGTATACCAGTCTAAGAACATAAGAACATAAGAACATAAGACATGCCATACTGGGTCAGACCGAGGTCCATCAAGCCCAGTATCCTGTTTCCAACAGTGGCCAATCTAGGTCCTACACACCTAGCAATATCCCCAAAAGACCACAGGTTCCACAATGCTTGTACTGGGTCAAGCATTGATATCCTGGGTCCCTTTTTAATAGTGGTTTATGGACCTTTCCTCCAGGAACTTGTCCAAACCTTTTTTAAACCCAGCTATACTAACAGCCCTTACTACATCCTCCGGTAACAGATTCCAGAGTTTGATTACACGTTGAGTGAAAAAATATTTTCTCTTATTTGTCTTAAATAGTTTACCCTGTAGTTTCATTACATGTCCCCTAGTCTTTCTATATTCTGCTAGCGTAAACAATTGATCCACGTTTATCCGTTCCACTCCATTCATTAATTTATAGACCTCTATCATATCTCCCCTCAACCGTCTCTTTTCCAGGTTAAAGAGCCCTAACCTTTTTAGCCTCTCTTCATAGGAGTAGCCTTCCATCCCCTTCACCAATTTGGTGGCTCTTCTCTGTACTTTTTCTAATAACGCTATGTCCTTTTTAAGATACGGTGACCAGAATTGCACACACTATTCAAGGTGCGGTCGTACCATGGAGCGATACAGAGGCATTATAATATCCTTTGTTTTATTCTCCATCCCTTTCTTTATGATACCTAGCATTCTATTTGCTTTCTTGGCCGCCGCTGCACACTGGGCGGAGGGTTTTAACATGTTATCCACGATGACTCCTAAGTCCTTTTCCTGGGTGGTGGTTTCTAATGTGGAGCCTTGCATCGTGTAACTATAGTGTGGGTTGTTCTTTCCTAGGTGCATAACTTTGCACTTGTCCACATTAAATTTCATCTGCCATTTGGATGCCCAGTCTTCCAATTTATCCAGATCCTCCTGCAGCTTTCCACAATCCTCTTGGGTTTTAACAACTTTAAACAGTTTTGTGTCATCTGCAAATTTGATAACCTGACTAGTTATTCCCTTTTCCAGGTCATCTATGAATATGTCAAAAAGTAGCGGACCCAGTACAGATCCCTGGGGTACTCCACTATTCACTTTTTTCCATTGGGAATATTGGCCATTTAGCCCTACCCTCTGCTTTCTATCTTTTAACCAGTTCCCGATCCACAAGAGTACACTGCCTCCTATCCCATGACTTTTTAGTTTTGCCAAAAGTCTCTGATGGGGGACCTTGTCAAAAGCTTTCTGGAAGTCCAGATACACTATATCAACCGACTCACCTTTGTCTACCTGTTTATGCACACCTTCAAAGAAACATATCAGATTAGTAAGACAAGACCTTCCTTGTCTAAAGCCATGTTGGCTGTCTCCCATTAGGCCATGACTATCTACATGTTGTGTAATTTTGTTCTTTATGATGGTTTCTACCATTTTCCCCGGTACTGATGTCAGGCTCACCGGTCTGTAATTTCCCGGGTCACCCCTGGAACCTTTTTTAAAAATTGGTGTTACGTTGGCGACCCTCCAATCTTCAGGTATTACAGATGATTTTAATGAAAGTTCACAGATTACCAATAGCAGGTCCGCGATCTCATATTTCAGTTCTTTCAACACTCTGGGATGTATACCATCCGGTCCAGGTGATTTGCTACTATTCAGTTTATCAAATAGTTGTAATATATCTTCCCGGTGTAGTGATATTTCTCTCAATTCCTCTGCAGTATCACCTTTAAGTACCACTTCAGTCATGGGTAACATCCCTACATCTTCCTCAGTAAAGACCGAAGCAAAGAATTCATTCAGTCTCTCTGCTATAGCCTTGTCTCCTCTTACTGCCCCTTTTACCCCTCTATCATCTAACGGTCCAATTGACTCTCTCACAGGCCTTTTGCTACGAATGTACTTGAAAAAGTCTTTATTTCGTGTTTTTGCTTCCGTAGCAAGTTTCTTCTCAAATTCCCGCTTTGCCTGCCTTATCAATGCTTTGCATTTAACTTGCCAGTGCTTGTGCTGTTTCCAGTTTTCATCATTTGGCTCTTTTTTCCATTTCCTGAAGGTTGCTTTTTTGGCAGCAACAGCCTCTCTGACCTCACCTTTAAACCACGCTGGCAGTTTTTTGGACTTTCTTCCACTCTTCTTAATGCGTGGAATACAGCTGGTCTGGGCTTCGAGGATAGTATTTTTAAATAACACCCAAGCTTGCTGTAAGTCTTTAACCTTTGGAACCGCTCCTTTTAGTTTTTTCCTAACTATATTCCTCATTCTATCATAGTCTCCCTTTTGAAAGTTAAAAGGTAATACTGTGGATTCCTTTACTATCTGTCCTCCACTAATTAAATCAAACATGATCATACTATGATCACTATTGCCAAGTGGTCCCAACACCCTTATTTCTTGCACCAGATCTGGCGTTCCACTAAGGATTAGGTCCAGTATGGCTTCCCCTCTGGTCGGTTCATGAACCAGCTGCTCCAAGAAGCAGTCATTTATTCCATCTAGAAACTTTATCTCTTTAGCTTGTCCTGCTGTGACACTGACCCAGTCGATACCGGGGTAATTGAAATCACCCATTATTACTACTCTGTTGTGACTTTTGTTAGCTTCCTTGATTTCTTTGAGCATTTCGTCATCCATTTGTTCATTCTGGCCAGGCGGTCGATAGTATACTCCCACTGCCATCGCCTTCCCCTTCATAAATGGGATTTCAATCCATAGAGATTCTACAGCAAATTTTGTTCCCTGCAAAACTTTAATCCTTTCTGACTCAATGCCCTCTCTAACATAGAGCGCAACCCCTCCACCAATTTGATCAGCTCTATCATTACGATATAGTTTGTATCCAGGTATCACAGTGTCCCACTGGTTATCCTCCTTCCACCATGTCTCTGAGAGTGCAATCATATCTAACCTCTCATTTAGTGCTATATATTCTAACTCTCCCATCTTATTGTTTAGACTTCTAGCATTGGCATACAAGCATTTTAGAGACTGTATTTTTTTCATATTAATCCGGCTATTGGTAGGCAGGGGTAATTTGGAATCTTTATGCTCTGTCTGCTCCTTACTCAAGGGCATTTGGGCTACTATACCCCCTTTTGGAACCTCACTGCTTTTGGTAGTATCCTTCAAGGATACCTTTGTCCGAACCATGCGCTCCTGGGTGACTGTTGGCTTTCCCCTATTTTCTAGTTTAAAAGCTTCTCTATCTCTTTGTATATTTAAACCTGTAGGGTGGACCGTAGTCAGCAAATAAATCCATCTTTGCTCCAGTTTTTGTAAATATTGAAGGTAAATGTTAAAACTGGAGCAAAGGTGTTTAATTTGACAAACCCGAAATGTGTCACGTCGTGGATTTGATGATAGCGGTGGTGTTCTGAACAGCCTTGAAAGAGTCATCTATCAGCTAAGTGCAAGCTGGGTTTTTTTTTTAAGTTTTGTCTTATTAAAATGGAAGGGCCACAGTGGTGAATGGACAAGTTCCTGTCACTGAGCTGGCAACTCCGACAAAAAAATTGGTAGGATTATTTACTGAGCTGGTTATTTATATAGATCAGGGTTTTCTTTCTTATTTTTGCCTACAGTTGGGCCATCTTTGGGAAGATTTACGCTGGCTTGTGATAGACACTGAGTGATCATTAGGCATGTAGACAGCTGGGTGGCTGGTGGACGTGAGGATCGCCTGGTAACATGCCTGCCTAGTGCGAAGGTAGCGGACCTCATGCGCCTCCTAGATAAGGTCTTAGTGCTGGGGAGGAGTCTGCTGTCTTGGTACATGTCGGTACCAATGACATACTGGGGTTCTGGAGGCTAAATTTAGGCTTTTAGGTAGGAAGTTGAAATCCAGAACTTCCAGGGTAGTGTTCTCCGAAATGCTTCCCGTTCTACGCGCAGGACTGAAAAGGCAGGCAGAGTTCCGGAGACTCAATGCGTGGATGAGACAATGGTGCAGAGATGAGGGTTTTGGATTTGTTAGGAACTGGGAAACATTCTGGGGAAAGGAGGGGCTCTTCCGATGGGATGGGCTTTACCTTAACCGGGATGGAACCAGGCTGCTGACATTAACAAAAGGAGATAGAGCAGCTTTTAAACTAGATAATAGGGGAAAGCCGACAGTCGCCCAAGAGCGCATGGTTCGGAAGAATGTATCCTTGAAGGATACTTCCAAAAGCAGAGAGGTTCCAAAGAGAGTAAAGTAGCCCAAATGCCCTCGAGTATGGAGCACAGAGCTTAAAGATCCCAAATTACCCATGCCTACCAATAGCCAGATTAATATGAATAAAATACAGTCTCTAAAATGCTTGTATGCAAATGCTAGAAGTCTAAAAAATAAGATGGGAGAGTTAGAATATATAGCACTAAATGAGAGGTTAGATATGATTGGAATATCAGAGACATGGTGTAAGGAAGACAACCAGTGGGACACTGATACCTGGGTACAAACTATATCGTAATGATAAAGCTGATCAAATTGGTGAGGGGAGGGGCTGCACTCTGTCAGAGAGGGCATTGAGTCAGAAAGGATTAAAGTTTTGCAGGAAACAAAATTTGCTGTAGAATCTCTATGGATTGAAATTCCATGTAAAAAGGGGAAGGCGATGGCAGTGGGGGTGTACTATCGACCGCCTGGCCAGAATGAACAAATGGATGATGAAATGCTCAAAGAAATCAAGGAAGCTAACAAATGTTACAGCGCAGCAATAATAATGGGTGATTTCAATTACCCCGGTATCGACTGGGTCAGTGTAACAGCAGGACATGCTAGGGAGATAAAGTTCCTAGATGAAATAAATGACTGCTTCTTGGAGCAGCTGGTTCATGAACCGACCAGAGGGGAAGCCATATTAGACCTAGTCCTTAGTGGAACACCAGATCTAGTGCAAGAGTTAAGGGTGTTGGGGCCATTTGGCAATAGTGATCATAGCATGATCTCATTTGATTTAATTAGTGGAGAAGGGATAGTAAGGAAATCCAAGTACTACCTTTTAACTTTCAAAAGGGAGACTATGATAAAATGAGGAAAATAGTTAAGAAAAAACTAAAAGGAGCAGTTGCAAAGGTTAAAGACTTACATCAAGCTTGGGTGTTATTGAAAAATACTATCTTGGAAGCCCAGACCAGCTGTATTCCACTCCTTAAGAAAATTGGAAGGAAGTCCAAAAAACCGCCAGCATGGTTTAAAGGTGAGGTCAGAGGGGCTGTTGACAAAAAAGCATCTTTCAGGAAATGGAAAGAGCCAAACGACGAAACCTGGAAACAGCACAAGCACTGGCAAGTCAAATGCAAGGCATTGATAAGGCAGGCAAAGGGAGAATTTGAGAAGAAGCTTGCTGCGGAAGCAAAAACGCGAAATAAAGACTTTTTTTCAACTACATTCGTAGCAAAAAACCTGTGAGAAAGTCAGTTGGTCCATTAGAAGATGATAGAGGGGTTAAAGGGGCACTAAGAGGCAACAAGGCAATAGCGGAGAGACTGAATGAATTCTTTGCTTCGGTCTTTACTGAGGAAGATGTAGGGATGTTACCCATGACTCAAGTGGTATTTAAAGGTGCGGAAGAATTGAAGGAAATATCGATACATCGGGAAGATGTATTACAACTATTAGATAAACTGAAGAGTGGCAAATCACCTGGGCCGGATGGTATACATCCAAGGGTGTTGAAAGAACTGAAATATGAGATTGCAGACCTGCTATTAGTAATCTGTGAACTTCATTAAAATCATCTGTAGTACCTGAAGATTGGAGGATCGCCAATGTAATGCCAATTTTTAAAAAGGGTTCCAGGGGTGATCCAGGAAACTACAGACCGGTGAGCCTGACGTCAGTACCAGGAAAAATGGTAGAAACAATCATAAAGAACAAAATTACTCAGCATGTAGATAGTCATGGCCTAATTGGATACAGTCAACATGACTTTAGACAAGGAAGATCTTGTCTTACTAATCTGTTATGTTTTTTTGAAGGTGTGAATAAACAGGTGGACAAAGGTGAGTCGGTTGATATAGTATATCTGGATTTTCAGAAAGCCTTTGACAAGGACCCTCATCAGAGACTTTTGGCAAAACTAAAGAGTCATGAGATAGGAGGCAGTGTACTATTGTGGATCAGGAACTGGTTAAAAGATAGAAAGCAGAGGGTTCGGCTAAATGGCCAATTCTCCCAATGGAGAAAGGTGAATAGTGGTGTACCCCAGGAATCTGTGCTGGGTCCGCTGCTTTTTAACATATTCATAAATGACCTGGAAAGGGGAATAACGAGTGAGGTTATCAAATTTGCAGATGTGCACAAAACTATTTAAAGTTGTTAAAACCCAAGAGGATTGTGGAAATTTGCAAGAGGATCTTGATAAATTGGAAGACTGGGCATCAAAATAGCAGATGAAATTTAATGTGGACAAGTGCAAAGTTATGCACCTAGGGAAGAACAACCCAAACTATGGTTATACGATGCAAGGTTCCACATTAGGAACCACCACCCAGGAAAAGGATTTAGGCGTCATTGTGGATAACATGTTAAAATCCTCGGCCCAGTGTGCAGCGGCGGCCAAGAGAGCAAATAGAATGCTAGGTATCATAAGGAAAGGAAAGGAAAATAAAACAAAAGATATTATAATGCCTCTATATCGTTCCATGGTGAGACCGCACCTTGAATATTGTGTGCAATTCTGGTCGCCATATTTTAAAAAGGATATAGCGTTATTAGAAAAGGTTCAGAGAAGAGCCACCTAAATGGTAAAGGGGATGGAAGGATACTCCTGTGAAGAAAGGCTAAAAAGATTAGGGCTCTTTAACCTGGAAAAGAGATGGCTGAGGGGAGATATGATAGAAGTCTATAAATTAATGAATGGGTAAACCTAGATCGATTGTTTACATTATCAGAATATAGAAAGACTAGGGGACATGCAATGAAGCTACAGGGTAAACTATTTAAGACTAATAAAAGAAAATATTTTTTCACTCAGTGTAATCAAACTCTGGAATTTGTTACCAGAGGATGTAGTAAAGGCTGTTAATGTAGCTGGGTTTAAAAAAGTTTTGGACAAGTTCCTGGAGGAAAGGTCCATAAACGATTATTAAGAAGGGACCCAGGATATCAATGCTTGACCCAGTACAAGCATTGTGGAACCTGTCTCTTGGGAAAACTGCTAGGTACGTATCACCTAGATTGGCCACTGTTGGAAACAGGATACTGGGCTTGATGGACCTTGGTCTGACCCAGTATGGCATATCTTATGTTCTTATGTATGTTAGTGGGAACAAACTTTGCAAGCTAATTAGACTTGAATTAAAATGGATTTTCACTCTTAATTCAGCACAGCCGGCAGGTTTGAACAAATCAGTTGACTGGATGACAGTTTATTGATTTCATTGGTCAAGGACAGTTTGGGTGTAGGTGATGCTGCCTCTTTATAATTGATGAAGGAATTTGGTTCTTCATTCTGAGGAACCTTGATGAAGCTAGGAGCGTTGTCCTGATACAGCCTGCTTACAGGTGGCGGGCGAAACTCGAATCGACACAAATCCAGCTAGAATAGTGCGTGTTTACAGTCTGCCTGTGGGGATATTGCCGTCACAGCTAAGTGTTTTCTAATGTTTTTAAATGCATTTAAAAAATTGTAAAACACATTGAGGCCTATGAATGATATCTGGGGAAAGTGTTTACAGTGTGTTAGTGGCTTACTGCCAGTTTGCCGAATTTGCTCCTCTTTTCTGAAGCCTCTTAAATAGATTGGTAGCCCCTTTGGTTTACTGTTGCACAGCTGGTGGACTTTGACAGTAGTCTACCTTTTGTATTTTTCCCTCATCAATGTACTTTTTGTGCTCAGTGACTATGGTTTTGATGCGGAAAGTAGGAGCAGCTGCCATTTTCCTCAAGTGTGAGGGCTCGGGCACTCAGCGACAGTTCTGGATCTCAGCTCCTTGTGGTGCTCCTTCCTGAGCTTGGAGGTCACAGAGGGAGGGGGCTCTCGGGCATTGCCTTCCACCCAGAGCCTCCTGGAACCTTTACCCAGGACTTTTTCCACTTTATGCTACAAGCAATGGTGTCTGTGGCAGGGTTCCCCACTGTTTTCTCAAGGCACTAATGGCCCGCTGACTTCAGCCCCCTCTAGCTTGGGTCGTGAATGGCAGGGCCACCACTGAAGAGGACCCATCTGGCAGATGCTATTTCTGCCACACCTAGCTGTAGTGTTCTCGTTACGGGCTTTGAGCGCAGTGATCCTTCATTTTTGGAGGATAGGAGGATCTCAACAATCTGGCTAGATCACTCATCCTGAAAGAGGGGGACCTATTGTTGGAGGAAGACTATGCATTGGTTATCTATCTGTTCTGGTGAGAGGAACTGTCCACCCTAATTGGGCAAATCTCCTCGTTCCACATTGCAGAGGTGGCTGGGGAAGATGAGGAGAAATGAGACAATTACATATTGGAGGGTCTGCACAGAACCCTCTAAGGCCTTCTCTCACAGACTGTCCAACACAAGGCCTAGCAGAATGAAATGCTCCAGATAGTCACCTGTGAAGTATTAGTCATGGGGAAACTATATGACCTGCCTCAAGTGGATATGGAATGATTTTCCCCAAAGTAGATACATTAGTGGCAGTTGTCACTGAGTGCACCACTTTCCTGGTGGAGGGAGGGGCACAGCTTTCTGGGATCAGCAAGACTGCAAGGTAGAAAAACTCTTAACCACCTCAGCTAACGTGATTGGTCTTTAGGGTCTGTTTGTAGGGGCCTAGCCACCTGCGCTCTTTTGCTCTGGGTTCTGCAGCTTCTGGAATCTTCTGCATCAGCCTGTCTGGCTTCTGTTGTGGTCTTCCTGGCAGATTCTTGGTATGATCGTATTCATCTGTTAGCGAAGGCTATTAATGTGGCTATGATAGCCTAGTACTGGCTCTTGCCTAGTCACTGGTTTGTAGACACTGCCTCCAAGTCCTGCTTGATGAATCTTCCATTTACGGGTCTGCTCCTGTTTGGTGAAGCCCAGAAGAAGCTCATCAATAACTTTGGGCAAGGTTAAGTCCCAATGGCTGCTGGAGGACAGACCAAAAGTGTTTTCTAAGCATACAGTTTCTCATCCCCGCTTTAAGGAATCTCCAGGAACAAGCAGGAATGAGCCTTCACATATGGGTACGTCGGTACCGACGGAGCCTGTGCAGGAACGTTCCCCAGCGTCCAAAAAGAAAGCCTTTGGGAGCATCCCACACGCATGTGCGCTGCCTTCCCGCCCATTCACTTCCCTCTCATCAGTTTTCCGTTTTCCGCGGGGCTGGCAGGACATATTCCTGTCACCGCAGAAAATTCTTCTTTTTATTCTTAGTTTTTTGTGGTCGCGTCTGCCTTCCCTCGACGCCACTGGTACCGCCGGTGCTTTTCTTTCTTTTTACTAAAAAATTTCTTCTTTTCTCTAAGAATTTTTCCTGTTTAGTGCCTGACGGTTTCTAGGCCACTAGGCCTCTATCCTTCCATTATGGAAAAGCCAGCCACTATCCTTAAGAAATGCTCAAAGTGTGGCGGTACAGATATATTTTTAGACAATCATACTTGGTGTCTAAAATGTTTAGGTCCTGACCATTGCCCACTGGAGTGTCTCTCCTGCTGGAGCTCAAACAGGAAGAAGTCTTCAGGATCGAGCACAACTCGATACCCGGTTCACATCGGACTCGATGTCACCAGCCAGAATATCTTCTTTTTCACAGGATCAGGTAACCAAACAAACGTCTGTAAAGACTAGCCAGTCCTCGAGTGGTAGATCTCCTTCTAAGCATCGAGATGCCTCTGGCGTTGCCCTTGAGGACATTTTGGCAATAAAGCCCCGGCGGGAGTCCTCAGGCTCCAAAGCATTAACGGGGCTTCAGGTTGTTCCCGGGGTTCTTACCTCGATGAACATACCTGGGCCATGCTCGGTGGTTGTGACCGCTTCGAGCGGTACCGACACCCCGGCATCGGCTATGGTGATGGATGAAACACTCCTCACCGATGAACGTAGTCTAGCGCTCTCAGCTACTTCGGTACCGCTAGAGTTGCTGCAGACCGTTCCTCATGTATCAGTATCGGCTTCGGTACCGGTATCAACATCGGCACCGGTGTCGGTACCGTCCATGCTTGCTTCGACAGACTCGCTTCCTTCGATGCCGAGCCTGGAATCGCTCTCTAGCATGGAGGATTTGGTACCGACCTCGGGCGGTACCGAAGACATCACTTTAAAGAAAATCTGATGCTTCATCCTTTCAAGTCTTCCGATCCCGATGACTGGGATGAATCCATCGGTACCAAGGCTGAATTTTCAACAATTCTAGCCTTTACCCCTCATTTTAGGGGGTCCTCCTCAGGGGAGATTTCTTTTCAAGCTTTTCTGCTTGATATGGCAAAGTTACTTGCCATTTCTATACCTGGTAAAGAATCCATACCAGGGGATTCAGAGACTGCAATTCCCCTGGATTCCAAAGGAGGTGATCATGCTTCCTTTGCATCAGGTCTTACAGGATCTACTATTAAGAATGTGGGAAACTCCTTTAACGGTATCCCCACATTCTGAGACACTTGACACTATGTACAAGGTGCCACCTTCTCCAGGTTTTCAAAAGACTCAACTTCCTCATCATTCTATGGTTGTAGAATCAGCAATGAGGCGTATTAAGAGTGCAAAGAAGCACTCCTCTTATCCGCCAGGTCGTGAGTCTAGGACTTTAGATGCCTTTGGACGTCGATGCTTCCAGGCATCCATGCTTTCAGCAAGAATTATCTCATATATTTTCTATATGGGATTATCTCTTGAAGAGGTCACAAAGAACTTAAAGGTTTTGAACCCTTTTCTTCAAGAACATAAAAGAGCAGACTATTTATTTGTCAGTCATGCTGAAAATGTCTCTAAGTTCCTTAATCGTGCTTCCCTGGACTGTTTTGAGTCTATTAGCAGAACTGCTATAGCCATAGGAGCGCGACGCATGGCCTGGCTCCAAGCTTCATACTTGGACAAATGGGTACAAGAAAGGCTGGGAACAGGTTTCTACTCTCCTTTTTGAAGGAAAAGGAGGAGTAGCAACTAATAACAAGGTAGGCTATGCCCTTCACCTTGACAGTTTTCCTGTACAAGGATATCTCATACTTTTGACTGCAGGGGGGCTTTATCTGTTTTAGAGGTTTACCACATTGTAAGTCTTCACAACTCTGTATTACTTTCTATCCCTCTTAGTCGAGACATTCTGTCTAAGAGTGATACTATTCAACTGGAGGGCTTACTTTTTAAGCCATAGGATTTTCTTCAATACCTACTCCAGTAAGTGGTTCCCATACAGAGTTTCCTTCCCCTTTGCAATCTTCTCAAATATCTTCTTTTAAGGCAGCTATCGGACCATAATTGAGTTTTACCACTCCTAATTATGTCTGTTGGTCCTTTTCCAATCTATGGGACCTAACTTTTCTGCTGCCTTAACAAATAATTCCAAGACAGGTTCCAAAACCTACTTGGGCAATTTATCTTTGCAGTCAACCGGCCTGTCTACTATTCTTAGCCATCTTTAATTTTTTTCTGGCACCAACAGAATAGATTAGGTTGCACACTGGCAATTAAACAAACAGCCAGATCTCACCTAAGCAACCTCGTAACATGCTCTCTGCAATTATAGAAAAAAGCTCTGCAACTATGGGCCTTTGCCAGAGAGCGTCAGAGCCATTCCTGGTGGGTAACTTCCAGATGGTTAAAAAGGCTTTGTCCAGTCATGCTCCCACATGACTGTTTTTTTCCTATTCTTACCATCTTCCTTAAAATTTCATTTTAAGGAAAACGAACTAGGGTTTAGACCACGTGAAAGCATAAAGAATTGCTTAATTCCCTGAATTGTTCCACATCTCCAGTGGAACTCCTGCAACAGGAATGCATTCCTTTTCACTGCAGTCGGTTCTTGTCTAGTGCATTCCTTCTAATTCCCAGTACTTCATTGGAGCTTATGCTGAACAAAGAACGCATGATGATCATATTGCCCTCATAGAGGGGCAAACATGGTATCCCCTTATATTGTGTCTTTTTCTCCACTGAAGTTATAGAGGGATCCAGACTTGTTGTCTCAAGACTAAGGATCTCTTCTGCACCCCTTCATGTAGGTCTCCATTTCTGGTTATTCAAAGTCTAGGATTTTTTAAAGAAATCTAGACCTCTCTTTCTGACTAGGAACATTCCACTGGTTTCCATGTAACCTTCTTCATGGTTCTTCCACGTAGGTCTTACCCCTTCTTGTTATTAAGTGAATATCTCTCTCTCTCTCTCTCTCTCTCTCTATATATATATATATATATAGATATAGATAGATATATATAGATATATAGATATAAATATATATAGATATAGATATAAATATATATAGATATAGATATAAATATATATAGATATAGATATATAATATAAACACATATATCTGACTCTGAAAGATTGTTACGGTCCATATTAATGCTGTTCCAGCATACCATAGCGTTTTAAGGGACAACCAATCTCTATAGGAATTAGAAACTACTTTATTTTACCGTAACCTTCCGGTTATGGTACATCTGAAGCTCTCCATGTAAAGTCATTATCCTAAGTGACATTACTGATCTTCAAGAAATTGGAGGCTACACCGCCTACTACAAATGTTTCTTTCTTTTACTTCCATAGAGGGGTCTTAAAGACCCATCCTTTTTCTGCAAACCAGTCAGATTTACCTCCTCTTTCCTAGAGCCTTATCCCGCTCCAAGGACAAAGATCTTCAAACTTTGGCCTACAGAAGCTTTTGCTTCTCCTCCAAAGTCCAACCTCATTAAACTCCCCCAGTTTTTTCTTCTGGGATTAGTTCTAGCCATTAAGGCTTCTGACCTCTCCCTGTATTGCAAATTTATTTTCCTCTAGTTCATAGTGAGCTAATTCCTTTGGGGATAATGTACTGGCTCTTAGCACCAGACCATATTACCCTCAACAAATACTTTCGCAATACTTTTGAGTGAGGTCCACATTAGAAAGTTGAAATTCAATTTTTACTAACATTTATTATCTACACAAGGACTCCCCTCTAGAAGCCTTGTTTAGTCAAGCTGTTCCACAGCACACCCCTTCTAATTCAACTCCTACCCTCCATCCCTTGGATGCCTGAGGTTCTGGGAAATAGCCTGGCCCATCTATTAGATTTGCAACATGCTGGGACCTCCTCTAGGCATCTCTAGCTTGGGAGTCCCCATATGTGAAGACTCATTCCTGCTTGTTCCTGGAGATAGCACAGTTACTTACCTGTAACAGGTGATCTCTGGGAACAGCAGGAATAAGTCTTCACAACCCACTCACCTCCCCTAGGAGTTGTTCTCTCTCTCTCTCTCTCTCTAATTTGTCTACTTCCCTCCTTCGGTCTCGGCTACAAACCCAACTGATGAGAGGGAAGTGAATGGGCAGGAAGGCAGCGCGCATGCGTGTGGGATGCTCCCAAAAGCTTTCTTTTTGGACGCTGGGGAGCGTTCCCGCGCAGGCTCTGTCGGTACCGACGTACCCATATGTGAAGACTTATTCCTGCTGTTCCCAGAGATCACCTGTTACAGGTAAGTAACTGTGCTTTCTCTGCACTAGAGACCCGGTAAGCAGATAGCTGTGTGTGGGAAGTCCCAGCACTTTTGGGGAGCCTGCAGAGCCCAGGACGACAACTCTGGAGCTGGGTTCTGCTCTGTCCAATGATGGGCTTGGGGCCCATTCCATAGAACTTCCAATGGGTGGTCATCTCAGTCTCTTTTATCAGAAGTCGGCCCGAGTTACCATGGGTTCTTGACATCATCCACAACAATTATGTTCCGGTGTGCACTGAGCCCATTTCAAATGCCTTCATGGTCTCTTCCATATACTAATCTTATCAAAAGAGCCACTGTCAAGGCCGGCCTGGAAAGACTCCTTCAGCTCCAGGCCATTGTACCTGTTGACCCTTACCAGTGGGCATGGGAAGGTACTCAATTTATTTAGTTGTCCCCAACAAGAATTGGTCCTTCAGGCCGATTCTGGACCTGTCTGTGGATGTCCTGCTTTCAGATGAAGACACACTGATCCGTCATCCAGGCTGTCAGGAAGGGAGAGTTTTCTCTGGACATGACCCCTGACTTAAGTGTACTTTTGTATTCCCATTCAGAAGGATCAACAGATTTCTGAATTTTGCCATTCTGGACAGGCATTTTCAGTTTTGCCGCCCAGAACCTTATCCAAGGTATCATAGTAAGGATGTGGTTGAAAACTACAGGCCGGTTAGTTTAACTTCGGTGGTGAGTAAATTATTGGAAACGCTGCTGAAAGAGAAAATAGTGAGGTTCTGGAGTCCAGCGGATTACAGGATCCGAGGCAGCATGGATTCACCAGAAGCAGGTCTTGTCAGACAAATCTGATTGATTTCTTTGACTGGGTGACCAGGTAGTTAGACCGAGGGAGAGCCCTGTGGTGTATTTAGATTTCAGTAAAGCCTTTGACACTGTTCCTCACAAGCAACTTATAAACAAACTGAGCACCCTAGGGATGGACCCTAAAGTTACTGCTTGGGTTAGAAATTGGTTGGGTGGGAGGCGACAAAGAGTACAGGTAAATGGAGCTCACTCTGAGCAGAAGGATGTTACCAGTGGTGTGCCCCAGGATTCTGTCCTTGGTCCAATTCTTTTTAACATCTTTGTTAGTGATATAGCAGAAGGGCTGTCTGGTAAGGTTTGCCTCTTTGCGGATGATACCAAAATCTGCAATAGAGGACACCCAGGAAGGTGTAGATAACATGAGGAGGAATCTAGCTAAGCTTGAAGAACGGTCTAGAATTTGGCAGCTGGGATTTAATGTTAAAAAATGTAAGGTCATGCATTTGGGCTGCAGCAATCCAAGGGAGCAATATAGTATAGGGGATGAAGTACTTTTGTCCACTAAAGAAGAGCGGGACCTAGGCGTGGTTGTGTCTGATGATCTTAAAGTAGCTAAACAGGTAGAAAAGGCGACGGCAAAAGCTAGAAGGATGCTTGGGTGCATACAGAGAGGAATGGCTAGCAGAAAAAAGGAGGTGATAAAGCCTCTGTATAAGTCTTTGGTGCGACCTCATTTGGAGTATAGTGTGCAATTCTGGAGACCACACCTTCAAAAGGATATGAACAGGATGGAATCGGTGCAGAGGGTGGCTACTAAAATGATTAGCGGTCTTCATTATAAAGCATATGAGGACAGACTGAAGGATTTTAATATGTACACCTTAGAGGAAAGGCGGGATATAGGTGATATGATTGAGATGTTTAAATACCTCCGTGGCATAAATGTTCAGGGAGAGAGCCTCTTTCAATTGAAAGCAAGTTCTGCTACGACGGGACATGTGATGAGGGTGAAGGGAGATAGATTCAGGAGTGATATGCGGAAATATTTCTTTACGGAAAGAGTAGTGGATCCGTGGAATAGTCTCCCAGTGGAGGTGGTAGAGATGAGGACAGTAACTGAATTCAAAAAAGCATGGGACAAACACAGAGGATCTCTAAAGGTAAAAAGGGGACTGTTGTAGTTGTTGATATGGAAGGACAGACTAGATAGGCCATGTGGTCTTTTTCTGTCATATTTCTATGTTTCTATAGTTGTGGTGGCTATGGCTCTCTTGTCACAAGGGTATTCAAGTGCATCTGTACTTAGAAACATAGAAAAATGGCGACAGAAAAAGACCACATTGCCTTTGTTGCCTCCCACCCAACCAATTTCTAACCCAAGCAGTAACTTTAGGGTCTATTCCTAGGGAGCTCAGTTTGTTTATCAGTCGCCTGTGAGGCTTTACTGAAATTTATTTATTTATTTATTTATTTATTTTATTACAATTTCTTATATACCGCACTATTGTCAGCGCGGTTTACATACAACAAAATGACCATAACAAACTGTTTGGCTTCACATAGAACAGGAGAGAACAACTTGGATAACATGCTTATGCTTTACATAGAACAGGAGTAATAACTTGGATAACATGCTTATGCTTTACATAGAACAGGAGTAATAACTTGGATAAACGGGGAATGCAAACTAAACTACTTACATATGTACAATGAGATCGAGTATTGGGAATTCAGTGTGAACATGTGTACAATGGAGTTGATATATTAACTTGAGGGGGTGAGGGAGAGGCACTTATGTAGGGGTAGGGTTAAATCCAAATACACCACATCTAGAGCTCTCCCTCGGTCCAACTCCCTGGTCACCCCGTCAAAGAAATCAATCGGATTTTTCTGACAAGATCTCCCTCTGGTGAATCCATGCTGCCTTGGATCCTGTAATCGCTGGACTCCAGAAATATCACTTTCAGCAGCGTTTCCAATAATTTACTCAGCACTGAAGTTAAACTAACAAGCCTGTCGTTTTCAACCACATCCTTATTTATTTATTTATTTATTTGCAAAACTTTTATATACCGCCAATTCCTAAGATCAGTGGCGGTTTACATTTTATTTATTTATTTATTTACAGTCTCTTATATACCGCACTATTCAGCATCAGCGCGGTTTACATGGAACAAAATGCTCAGTACAGTTAACATGTATGAGTTTACATATAACAAGGAACGAAAACTTGGATAACAGGGGTAACTATTTACAAAACTTACTACATGGAGTCATAATCAAAGATGTTGCATAGGTTACATCAAACAATATTGAAATTCATGGAACAATGAAGTACTATAAAACTGATACAGAACTGAGATCAACTATTTACAGGTAGTATAACAGTATCTAGAACTATTTATAAGTAATTACATAGTTTTTACATATTATATATTTAATGATTCGTCATATGTTCAATTATCGAATTTGAGGAGAATCTATTTGAGAGGTAAACATACTGATTTATGGAGGATGAGAGGACTTATCCAGGTCACAATCTATATTGGAATATTGTTGCATGAAAAGATAAGTTTTTAGATCTTTTCGGAATTTTTGTAGATCTTTTATCTCTCTTAGTAGATCAGGGAGGTTATTCCATAATAGAAGGGTATTCAAGGTCTGGCCCTGAATTGGTGCAAATCCTACTTATCTGATAGACAGCAGCAAGTCAGAACAGGAGAAGCAACATCTGATCCATTCCCACTTAAACAAGGTGTCCCTCAGGGATCCTCCTTGTCCGCACTAATGTTCAATATCTATATGCAGCCAATCTGTGATGTGATACGCACCTTCAACATTCAATGTCTAGCGTATGCGGATGACATCCTGATGTATGCTCCATTCAACGTAAAACAACCAGATTTTACATCAATAGTTCAGTGTTTCGAAGCTGTATCAAACTGGCTCCTCAAACAGAATCTACGTATAAATCACAACAAAACAGACGTCCTATTTGTAACACGGAATCCAACATTCATACCCCCTGCCTCATTACAAGTAAATAACATTGTACTGAAGTCACAACCCACAATCCGATACTTAGGGATTACATTAGATCAGCGACTTGATATGTCAGCACACATCAAGAAAACAACAAACACAATTTACCAAAAGATTCGATCCCTACGTAATCTCCGACCTCTTCTTGACTACTCCAATTTCCGCACTATCTTCCAAGCCCTGGTACTACCTCACCTGGATTTTGCCAATAGCATACTACACGGTCTCCCACAATCTACTCTAAATCCCCTTCGTCTGGCCATGAATGCAGCCGCGAGAATTCTCGTAGGTGCTCCACGCTCAGAGCACATAACTCCAATACTGAAGAGTTTACACTGGCTACCCCTCCAGGCCAGAACCCTATACAAAACCCTGGTCATGACATTTAAAGCTGCAAAGAGCCCATCCCTATCACCTATCAGCAATATGATACATGTCACTCCAAAAAACAGATCCAGGAGATCTGCTGCATTGAACTCTATTGACCTTCCGATACTCCTTACAAAATGCTCTAAATCAACAGCCTCTAGAGCCTTCTCACTGGTTGCACCCAGAGCCTGGAATGCTCTTCCACCTGAAATCAGAGCCATCACTAGTCTCACGACATTCAGAAAGGTCTTAAAATATCACTTGTTCCTAATTTACTACCCCGAAGCAACTCCGATTGAACATAGCCCGCATGTTGACCTTGCCCACGTGACCCCGGTGGAAAATGGCTAATCATGATGGTTCATACCTGCACACTTTACCCATACTGTATTTATACTGTACTATAATTATATCTATTGGCCACTCCCATGTAGTTAACCAAAATGCCATTGTACATAGTTAACCCTACCTTCCACCATGTTTTTGTATATAGTTAACCCTGTTTACCGCCAAGTTTTTCTACCCTGTTCATTGTAAAAAAACAATGCTGACTGTATCATTGTGTTTAAATTGTTCTTTTGTAAACCGCACTGATTAAAAGCGCGGTATATAAGAAATGGAAATAAATAAATAAATAATGTTGGTGCTACAAATGAAAGCACTGACACTTGTTGTATGTTTTGTCTTTCTTTTACAGTCAGGTACAAAGATTGTGTTAAGGTTCCTTCTTCGTCTTATTCTATTTTCAGGAGGATTATGAATGAGTTTGGATAGATACGATGGGGCAATCTCATTAATTTAAAGGTGGTCAATAAGATTTTATATTGAATCCTGCTGGAGATAGGTAACCAATGTAGAGAGAAGAGAATCGGGGTAATGCGGTCAGTTAGCTTGGCTTTAGAAATTATCCTTGCAGTAACGTTTTGGGCCATTTGGAGAGTTTTTAGGTTCTTTTTTGTTACTCCTTGAAGTATGCCATTACAATAGTCAAAGTGGGGGGTGATTAAAGCCTGGGTTATAGTTCTAAAATCATCATTATCTAGAAGAGACCTCAGTTGTTGAATGGAACGAAGCTTGTAATAAATTGTTTTGGTTATTTTCTTAATGTGGGTGGTAAAACTAAGTGTCTTGTCAAGGGTAACTCCTAGGTATTTAATCTCTTCTTTAACTGGTAGGGTAAAATTCAGAAGTTTGATATCAGTTGGTGGTGTATAATTTGTGTTTCTTGATGTGATCAATATTTCAGTTTTTTTTAAATTAATGTTCAGATTGTTTGATCTGAGCCAATTTTCCGCTTCCATGAGGCAGGTTGCTATTTTGTCATAGTTGGGATCAAGAATGTTGATGGAGGAGAACAACATAATGTCATCCGCATATATATGGTACTTTATCTTATATTTTTGGAATATAGTACATATTGGCTGTAGATATAGGTTGAATAGAAGGGCAGATAATGCAGAGCCCTGAGGTATTCCTTGCTCTTGAGGGAAAGGGGGTGAAGATTTTTGGTTAATTTGTACAAATTGAGATCGGTCAGATATGTATGATTTGAACCATTCTAGGGTAGTTTCCTTTAATCCTATCTGACTGAGTCTTGAAATGTTATGGTTTACACTGTCGAAAGCAGCAGATATATCTAGGAATACCAGGATGAAGGCTTGTGTTGTGTTATTTAAGCCCTTAATGAGGGTATCAAGGAGGGCAAAAAGTAGGGTTTCAACACCGTGGAATGGACGGAACCCGTATTGGTGATCATCAAGGGGAGCGGATGTATCTATATAATCTTGGAGTTGAAGTTGGACAACTTTTTCAATGATTTTGGTCAGGAAAGGAATACTGGCAATCGGGCGATAAGATGATGGGTCATTTTCATTTAGAGCCTTGTTCTTTAAGATCGGGCGGATTGCAGAGAATTTGAGTTCCTTTGGTAATACACCTTGCTGAAGAGATTTGTTTACTATGTCTAAAATAAAAGGGGCAAGTTCTTGTTTTGTTGTCTTAATCCAAGTAACTGGGCAGGGATCAAGAATGGATGTTGTTGTGTTAATTTTAGATATTATATTGAGCAATTGATTTTTATCAATAATATGAAAGGGAGTCCCATGTATTATTATAGTTTGTTGAATTTATGGATCGAGGTATTGGTATTGGAGATTGTTTAAGTTTGCTAGCAAAATAGTTTGCTAGTTCTTGTAGGTTGATAGGGACTAGTTGATGGTTAGTAGTAGGGGCTTTAGATAGAGATTTTACAATTTCAAATAGTTCTCTTGGACGGTTAATAGCTTTAGATAAGATCGTTGTGTGATATTGTTTTTTGGCATTATTAGTTGCTAATCTGTAAGTATTAAGGGTTGAAAAGTATAAATCTCGAAGTTCAGGTGTTTTTTTTGTTTGCCATTTATTTTCTATTTTACGTAGTTTTTTTAAAATTGATGCTAGATCATGTGTGTACCATTTTTCGGATGTTCTTTTACAAAGCTTGTTATGTTTGATGGGTGATGGTTTGGAAGCTGTTTTTATTACAGTGTTCCAATTAGCAATGGCTTTGTCAATATTATTAGAGTCTGTAATTAGCTGTGGTACAATTTTACCAAGGAAATCTTCTGGTACAAATGGACAAAATCTTGGCCCTTGAAGTGTTATGGTTTGTTGATTAGAAGAGGTGAGGGGAATATGGATAGAAAATTGAATCATACAATGGTCAGACCAAGGAATTTGTGTTACGGTAGGAGGAGTATATTGAGGTATTTCCATCATATGTACAGGGAGGAAGACTAAGTCAAGGGTGTTTCCTTTGATTTGTGTGGGGTGTTTGATTATTTGCTTAAAGCCCATGTCTTCCATTGGTTCTAGGAAAATTGAGTGTAGATTGCTATTGGAAGTTGCTAAATTGAAGTCTCCCAGAATGATGTGTGGCTTGTTTACTGAAGCCTTACATGTTGTTTCAAGAATAGTAGTTATGTTTTGGACATATGCTGAAGGGGGTCTGTAGAAGAGGCAGATGGCTAAGTTCCTGTTCACTATTTTTAGTATATCAATATTTTCTATGGACTCACAGATAGTAGGGGAACAGTTCCAGCTTTCTTTTGCTATTATGAGAACACCACCTCCTTTTTTTTGGTTACGGTTACAGTTGAATAGAGAGTATCCTTTTGCTTTTATTTGATTTAATAAGATTATATCAGAATTGGTTAGCCATGTCTCCATTAGGCAGAGATAATCTGGTTTCTCATCAGTGATGAGGTCTGTACTGAGAGGGATTTTGTTTCTAACAGATCTTACGTTGATAAGAATAATTTTCAGGCTTTGAGTGTGTGTGATTAGCTCTTTAATTTCATTTTGTGGCTTTAATTTTATATGGATTAACCTATTCGGCTGCTTATCTGGGTACCAGGGGTGAGGGTTCTTATAGGTATGTGCATGTGAGTTGTAGTTAATATATTTTTGTTTATAGTGGTAGGGTATGGTATGTATGTGAGCTAATCTAGCATGATCCAGAAGCAGGTATGGTGTTTGAAGACCTATGCAGAATGAGTGTAGTAGGCACATAGAAATACATAGAGCATATAGGAATTGCATAGTAATGTTTATCAGATTAATTTTGAGTTGTTAAAACTCAGTTATAGTATTATATGTAGTATAAGTAGGTCGAGAGCATACAAATAATATATGTTATTCCGTTGATGACAACAGAGGAATTCTAAATACTACAGTTTCAATTAAGGTAGAATGAGGGTTAAGGTTTAGATTCAGTTCTGCTTTAACAGCAGTTCAGTAATTTAAAATCAGTTACAGTGTATCAGGTAGATCGTATTAGATACTTTGAAAAGCAATCTTGTTTCTATCAGGCAAGTACAGAGCAATAAACTGACTTATAGAAGTGGCAGATAGTGTTGGTTACTATAATTGATTACAGCGTTTCAAATTAGTGTTCAGATATCAATCAAATACACTTACAGTCTCTGTTTCAATGCTTGGTCAGACGTGGTGATGAAGTCTGCTTTTAAATTTTCTGTGTAGTTCCTACACACTGCAGGTGGATAAGGTGATAATATCCAGCCTGTTTTTACAGACCATGCTTTACCGACGAGAAGGCAGAACAGATCTAGTTTGGCTATATGTTGGTGAGTCTTGAAGGGATGTGGACCAGTCCTGGTGAAACAAAAACAGCTGCTTAATATTTCGGTCCAGCGATCACTCTGTTGAGGGTCCTCGCCTAAGGGCCACGCCAAAGGGCCCTCTGGCGAGGCCCTCAGGCACGGGCTCGCAAAGGCGCAGGTGCGCCTGCTTAAGCCTTTCTTTTAAGGCGGCAGGAGCGCCCCGATTGGGCGGTGAGTGCAGGAGGGGAGGTATGGCTGCTGCTGTAGCTCGATCCCTCCTGGGAGAGCACGTGGCGATGGAAAGGGCTTCCCCAGAACTTGAGCCTTTCTTTTAAGGCGGCAGAAACGCCCCGATTGGGTGGTAAGTGCAGGAGGGGGGAGGTCTGGCTGCTGCTGTAGCTCGATCCCTCCTGGGAGAGCACGCGGCGATGGAAAGGGCTTCCCCAGAACTTCAGCCTTTCTTTTAAGGCGGCAGGAGCGCCCTGATTGGGCGGTGAGTGCAGGAGGGGAGGTCTGGCTGCTGCTGTAGCTCGATCCCTCCTGGAAGAGCACACAGCGATGGAAAGGGCTTCCCCAGAACTTCAGCCTTTCTTTTAAGGCGGCAGGAGTGCCCCGATTGGACGGTGAGTGCAGGAGGGGAGGTCTGGCTGCTTCCGCTTTTGTGTAAAGGAACCACATGAGCCTCTCTCCAGTCCTTTGGCAACACTCCCGAGTCCGAGGCATTGAAAAGGTCAGTCAGCGGAGCTGCTAGAACGTGCCCAAGTTCCCTCAGTATTCTAGGGTGTATCCCATCCAGTCCCATTGCTTTGTCTACTTTGTTTAGCTAGTCTTCTGAAAATTCTTCAAGATGTTCCGGGAGGCCCGGAACCTGGATGACCTCGGTAGAAAGTGCTTCCAGGGCTCTATACTGTCTTGCCGTGTCCTGACCTACCAGCTGTACATGGGCATGTACCTACGAGACCTGGCGAAGGAGATTGCCGGGTTCTCAGCTGGCCTCTCCAAGGAAGCTTTGCAGAGGTTCAAAGCTTTGTCAACAGGGATTCGAGAGTGCTCGAAGTTTATCTCTCGGGCAGCCTATGATGGCTTCAAGGCTTCGACCCGGGTAGCCGTGGCCGGCATCGGTGCACGCCGTCAGGCCTGGCTGCAATCATCAGACCTGGAGCCATGGCTGCAGGACAAGTTGGTCGATGTCCCTTGCCGAGGTGAAAACCTCTTTGGTAAGCCCATGACTGAAAAGGCTGAGGATATCGAGACTTAGACTCTCACCAGGACAAGGCTGTCCAGGAAGACTTCTGCCCCTTCTCAGAAAAAGAAGGGCTCGGGGAAGAAGCCCTTTTTCCCGAGGAAGGGTGCTGCCTACAAATCCTACCCTCAATATCAGGCCCCTCCAGCTCCCCAACAGAGCCCAGCAGGCCAAGGGGCAGGGGCATGGGCCCTGTAGGCAGAAGACCCCCAAGCCACCAGCTCCAGCTCCTGCACAGCAGGGAGCGGGGTTTTGACTCCCACAGCATAGCCTCTTCTCCACAGCTGGCTCCACTCAGCACAGGAATTCGGCTGACCCTGTATGCCTAAGGGTGGCCAGCCATCACAGGGGGATACCTGGGTCCTCAGCATAGTCCAAAAGGGCTACATGCTCCACTTCCACCAGATACCCCCTTCCTACTTTCCAGTGGAGCCTCCAAGACTCCTTCTGCACAGAAACCTCTTCCTTCAGGAGTTGGCAAGTCTTCTAAAGGAACAGGCGGTGGAACCGGTGCCTCACCACCTGAAAGGGCAAGGCTTCTACTCCAGGTACTTTCTGGTACCAAAAAGGACAGGAGGCCTCCGGCCTATCCTAGACTTGCGAAACCTAAACAAGTTTCTGGAGAGGGAAAAGTTCAAGATGATGATGCCCTACCTCCAGCAGGGAGATTGGCTATGCTCCTTAGACCTAAAGGATGCTTATACTCACATTCTCATCCATACAGACCACAGACAATATCTCAGATTTGTGGTGGGAGGAAACCATTTCCAGTACAGAGTACTTTCTTTTGGCCTAACTTCCGCCCCCAGGATTTTCACCAAATGCCTGGCGGTGGTGGTGGCTTTTCTCAGAAATCAGGGAATTTTTGTCTTCCCATACTTGGACGACTGGCTCATCAGAGGTCAGTCTCTCCAGGAGGCCAGATAAGCCACTCTTCGCACTGTCTCTCCTCTTCAGCATCTGGGCTTTGTCATAAACTACGCAAAGTCCACTTTGCTCCCCTCACAGAACCTAGAGTTTATAGGGGCAAGATTAGACACCCTGCAGGCAAGAGCTTACTTGCCTGAGGACAGGGCCCACAGGCTGATGGACTTGGCCAACCAGTTCCAAAGCAATTCTCACGTCTCCTCCAGAAATTTCCTGCGGCTCCTGGGCCACATGGCATCCACGGTACATGTGACCCCAAATGCCCGTCTGCACCTGCGGGCAGCTCAGAGTGCATCAGAGCTCAGTGGGCACAGGCCACAGGCGACCTCCAAGACAGAGTAAAGTTGTCCAAACCACTTTTGGACTCCTTGCAGTTGGGGCTACATCTCCCAAACCACCTCAAGGGGTACCTTTTCAGGCCCCAGCACACACAAGGGTGCTGACGACCGATGCTTCCTTAAAGGGCTGGGGTGAACATTGCCAGGGCACATGCACTCAAGGCCTCTGGTCTCCTCGGGAGGCCACACAGCAGATCAATCTTTTGGAGCTGTGAGCAATCCGCTTGGCTCTACAGACTTTTTCTCATGCCCTCTCTCACCAGTCTGTCTTAGTTCAGACAATCAGGTACCAATGTGAACAAGCAAGGGGGCACAGGGTCCAGACTCCTATGTCAGGAGCCGCAGGCACTTTGCTTCTTTGCAGTCAAACAGGGCATGTTTCTCAAAGCACTTTATCTACCTGGTCAGGAGAAAGTTTTGACAGACAAACCAAGCAGGATTCTCCAGCCTCACGAATGGCAGCTGAATCCACTGGTGGTTCAGCAGATCTATCTACGATGGGCACTTCCATCCATCAATCTCTTTGCAAGTCCACTGAACCGTCAGCTGCCCAGGTTTTGCTCCAGACGGCCGCATCCCCTGAGAATAGCAGCATATGCGTTTCTGATCTCTTGGTCTACGGGCCTCCTGTATGCGTTTCCTCCCACGTCCCTGGTGGGCCGCACTCTGTTCAAGATTCTAAGGGACAAGGCCTTGGTGATTCTGGTAGCACCCAGATGGCCGAGGCAACCGTGTTTTCCACGTCTGCAGTTGGCAGTGGAAACTCCACTCCCTCTGGGGTTGCAACCCGATCTCCTGTCTCAGGATCAGGGTTCCCTTCTGCACCCCAATCTCAGATGCCTCAATCTGATGGCCTGGCTGCTGAAAGGATAGTGCTAGCTCCCTTGCTTCTACCTAGAGAAGTTGAGGAGGTGGTCTTGGCCTCGAGGAGGCAATCCACCAGAAAGTCCTATGCACTCAAGTGGCGCAGGTTCTCAGTGTGGTGTGCTCAGCATAATGAAGATCCTTTCTCCTGCCTTGTGCCAGTAGTGCTACAATACCTACTTCACCTGTTAGACCTAGGCCTTAAGTCCAACTCTGTTCGGGTCCACCTCAGTGCTCTTTCAGCACACCACTCACCGGTGGAGGGACAGTCGCTGTCGGTTCACCCCTTGGTGTCCCGCTTCCTCAGAGGCCTGCTTTTGCTCAAGCCTGCGATTCATCCACCTGCCACTGAGTGGGACTTGAATGTGGTCTTGCAACAACTTACTCGCCCACCGTTTGAGCCGATGGCTACTTGCCATTTACGCTTCCTGTCTTGGAAGGCGCTCCTCCTGTTAGCTCTTATTTTGGCCAGACGTGTGAGTGAACTACAAGCTCTGGTTTCTGATAGACCATACACACGGTTCTATAGGAACAGGGTGGTCCTTCGGACTCATCTGAAGTTCCTTCCAAAAGTTGTCGTCTCTTTCCACCTCAACCAGGAGGTGGTTCTTCTGACATTCTTTCCCAGGCCGCATACCAGCCGGGCTGAGACAGTCTTGCATACTCTAGACTGTAAGAGGGCGTTGTCCTTTTACATTGAACGTACACGGGGGCATCGAAGGGCTACTCAGCTCTTTGTCTCTTTTGACCCTAATAAATTGGGGTTGTTTGTCTCCAAGCGTATGTTGTCCACTTGGGTAGCAGATTGTATCGCCTGGACGTACAAGGCAGCCGACCTTCCCTTGCAGGGTCGAGTCACGGCCCACCGTGTCAGGGCGAAAGCCGCGTCATTAGCTCATCTCTGCTCTGTTCCATTGGCAGACATCTGCCGGGCCACTACTTGGTCTTCAAGCCAGACTTTTGCAGCCCACTACTGCCTCGAGAGAGTCCTGAAGGGACAGTGCTTTCGTACAGGCGGTACTCCTTAATATCTTTGAGGTTTAGGCAACGCCTACCCTCCGGCCCTTGTGTTGGGCTACCATACGGGGGCATTCTCAAGAGGATATTCTTATCACAGATGCTGAGGCTCTTGAGAGGGAGCCATTTTTTCAGCTTAGGGTTCCAGGTAGCCTAGAGCTGGGGAGTCACATATGTGAGGACTGACTTCCTGCTTGGTCCTGGAGAAAGAGTAGTTACTCACCTGTAACAGGTGTTCTCCAGGAGCAGCAGGAATCAGTCCTCACGACCCTCCCTCCTCCCCTGGAGTTGCAGTCATCTCCTTTATTTTGATTTTTGCTGTCTTTTAGCTATGTCATCAGACTGAGCAAGATGGCACCCTTGGGCGGGAAGGGGACCGTGCAGGCGCGCTGCATTCCCAAAGGCTTTCTTTGAAAACTGGGGAAATGCTCCGCACGGGGGCTCCGTTGGCGCCAACGTCACCCATATGTGAGGACTGATTCCTGCTGCTGCTCCTGGAGAACACCTGTTACAGGTGAGTAACTACTCTTTTTGGCTATTGAACGCAGTCTGGCGGCTCTTCTCACGGCCTTGATGCCACTGAAACCGCTTCAGACAATTCAACTGGTACCGGCACCGACTGCATCCACATCGGCAGGTATTCTACCGGGACCGAGTCATGCGTGTCTATCCAGCATCGAGACGTCGGTACTGGACCACCCCGATGCTGACTTTGATTGGTACTGGTACCGTGCCTTGCATGATCACCCGGATCGGAGATACTTCGAATCCTCTGAGTCTGAAGACACTGAAAGCTCTGCTGATACCAGAGTACTTCTTCCTGAGGATTCCACTTCTCAGCATATGATGTCTCCACCAGAGGATATGTCCTTTCAGGATTTTATCCGAGATGTGGCCTGAGGTCTTTCCATCACAGTGGCTCCTGAAAAAGAGCCTAGGGCAAAGGAATTAGAAATCCTGCAATACCCTAAAGCTCCCAAGGAGGCAGCTACCTTATCTATTCATGAGATCTTGCATGATTTCATGTTAAGGATGTCGGAAACACCTCTAACCACATCTTCGCACTCTCGAAGACTCGACACCATGTATCGAGTTCCTCCTTGTCCTGGGTTTCAGAAGACTCAATTACCACACCATTTCATAGTGGTTGAATCAACTATGAGAAAGATAGAGTGCAAAAAGGCATGCATCTAATCCTCCAGGACGTGAGTGTAGGACTCTTGACGCCTTTGGACGTCGAACCTTCCAGGCTTCTATGCTTTCTGCTAGGATAGGATCAGTTCCTATATCTAATATATGCGAATGTTCCTTAAGGAGGTCACAGGAGATTTAGAGCTTATGAGCCCTCTCCTTCCTGATGATAAGAGGCAAGATTACCTCACTCTTGTCAAACATGCCCGGGATGTTTCCAAGTTTGTGAATCATGCAGCCTTTGACTGCTTTGAGTGCATAAGCAGAAGCTCTGCCATTGCCATAGATGTACGTAGGATTGCCTGGCTCCAGGCATCTGTCTTGGAAATTTGGGTACAGGATAAACTAGGGAATATTCCTTGCACAGGAGAGAATCTCTTTGGCAAGAATTGGTAGGAAAAAGCTAATGAGATAGATGCTGACAATATCACTTTGGATAGATTGTCTAAATCTACAGCTGATCCTGTGAGGAAAAAATCCTATAAGAAACCATTCTTCAGTAAGAAGACGTTGTTTTATCCCTCCTATACCCAGCAGGGGCATCGTTTAGGTCAGTCTGCCCAAAAGGGACAGCAGCAACAACCTAGACAAAGAAAGACAAAAGCAGCTAAGCCTCAACCGGCTCAGCAGACTCAGCCTCCACAGGGGCTTTGACTCCTATCTAGAGAACTTTGCCTTCCTGGCCCTGAATGGCCCAGAACCCTCCACCATCCCAGGAAGGTTATGTCATTTTGCTCCCAGATGGGGTCAGATAACAGCAGAAAATTGCACTCTGTCTATTGTAAGAGAGGGGTACAAGCTTCATTTCCTCAGCATGCCCCCTCCTACAATGGTAAGGCAGTTCAATTCTCAGACCTCTCTCAACGACCAGTTAGGTCAAGAGGTCACTGTGCTCCTTGCTCAAGGGGCAATAGAAGAGGTACCCATTCTACAACAGGGTTCCGGGGTCTACTCCCCCTATTTCCTTATTCCAAAGAAAACAGGAGGACACAGACACATTTTAGACCTCAGAATTGAAGAAATTCCTGTTCAAAGAGAAGTTCAAAATGATTTCTCTAGGAACTCTGCTGCCATACCTTCAGAGTAGAGTCAGGATTGGCTTTGTTTTCTAGATCTCAAGGAATCATACACTCATGTTCTCATCCTTCCAACTCACCGAAAGTTCCTTCGCTTTCTGTTTCAAGGGAAGCACTACCTATACAGGGTTCTTCCCTTTGGCCTGGCCTCTGCACCAAGGGTGTTCACAAAATGTATGACTGTGGTGGCAGCATTTCTCCACACCCTTACTTAAACGACTGGCTCATTCGAGCCCCTTCAGAGCCAGAGGCCAGGGTTGCCCTCTCTCGCACAATGCGCATCCTTCAGTATTTGGGACTTGTCATAAACTTCCCAAAATCCAACCTTGCTCCCACTCAGTCCCTAAAGTTTATAGGAGCTCTGCTGGATACCAGACAGACAAGGGCCTACCTTCCACAGCCCCGCTGCCTTCACATTGTGCAGTTAGCTTCCAAGAAGTGCTAAAACCTCACCTCACTGCTCGGGAAATGTTACATTTGCTAGGCCACATGTCATCCACCTGCATGTGGTTCCTTATGCTCGCCTCCATATGAGGGCAGCCCAGTGGACTTTATCCACTCAGTGGATTCAGGCGTTAGGTTGCCCGTCAGACAAAATAGCAAGCTCAGATCGCCTTATTTTGTCCCTCCAATGGTGACAATCACCCCAAAACCTTTTGGTGGGGTCTCCTTTTCAGCAACCCCCACCCCAGGCCACTCTAACAGATGCTTCACAGGTGGGTTGGGGAGCCCACCTGCAAGGCCTCTCTACCCAGGGTACCTGGACTCCACAGGAGGCCCATTTACACATCAATTTCCTAGAACTCAGAGCAATTTTCCTTGCTCTTCAAGTATTCCACACCCAGCTCAGCTACAAGACAGTCCTAGTTCAAACGGACAATCAAGTAGCCATGTTCTACGTGAACAAGCAGGGGAGAACAGGCTCTCTGTCGCTTTGCAACAAAGCTTTGTGACTATGGGCCCTCGCCAGAGAGTATCAGATTCATCTTCTTGCGGTGTATCTTCCAGGCATTCAAAACTCTTGGGCAGACACTCAGTTGAGTTCTGCTTCCACACGAATGGTCTCTCCATGCAGACCAGGTGGCAAACATTTTTCAAATTTGGGGAACCCCGGACATAGACCTCTTTGCAAGTCCGCTGAATGCCAAACTTCCCCGGTTCTGTTCCAGAATTCCGACTCAGGGTTGTCAGGCCAGGGATGCTTTCCTCCTCCATTGGGGTCAGGACTTCCTGTATGCCTTTCCACCCATTCCCCTAATTCTCAAAACCCTGTTCAAGCTTCAGAGAGACAGAGGTCATATGATCCTCATAGCTCCACGTTGGCCACGGCAAATGTGGTACCCTCTGCTCCTACATCTCTCTCAAGCTCCGCCTCTGGAGTTAGGATCTGTTCCATATCTCCTTTCTCAAGAGGACTGGATGCTGTGGCATCCCAATCTCCAGTCTCTGCATCTCAGGGCCTGGTTGCTGAAAGCCTAGAACTTCACGGTCTTAACCTTCCCCAGCAGGTAAAAGATATCCTTTCTGCTTCCAGGAAGCCTTCCACAAGACGCTTTTATGCATTTAAGTGGAAAAGGTTTACTATATGGTGCTCGCAGAAGGGTCTTAACCCTCTTGCGATACCTCTGGAATCATTACTGGAGTATCTCCTTCATTTATCAAAAGCAGGGCTTAAGACCAATTCAGTGAGAGTTCATTTGAGTGCTATTGCAGCTTCTTTCAAGCCTCTAAATGGACAACCTATTTCCTCTCATAGCGAGATTTATGAGAGGTCTTCTTTTAACTAAGCCTCCCATTAAGCCAACACCGGTGGCATGGACTTAAATCTGGTTCTTGGGCAGCTCATGAAACCGCCTTTTGAGCCATTAGCCACTACCTCTTTGAAATTCCTTTCCTGGAAGGTAATTTTTCTTATTGCAATCACATCAGCACGTCGCATCAGTGAATTGCAAGCGTTGGTGGCTGATCCTCCTTATACAAGGTTCCATCATGATAAGGTAGTCCTTAGGACTCATCCACACTATGCCAAAGGTGGTGTCACCTTTTCATTTAAACCAAGCGGTTTACCTTCCTGTATTCTTCCCAAGGCCTCACGCCTCAAATGCAGAAAGGAATCTTCATACTTTGGACTCCAAAAGGGCTTTGGTCTTTTACTTGCAAAGGACACAGCAACATAGAAAGTCCTCTCAACTCTTTTTTGCTTTTGATCCTAGTCATTTGGGACTTCCAGTCTCCAAAAGAACAAAAAGATAAAGGGGTTAAAGGAGCACTAAGAGGCGACAAGGCGATAGCGGAGAGACTGAATGAATTCTTTGCTTCGGTCTTTACTGAGGAAGATGTAGGGATGTTACCCATGACTGAAATGGTATTTAAAGGTGCGGAAGAATTGAAGGAAATATCGATACATCGGGAAGATGTCTTACAACTATTAGATAAACTGAAGAGTAGCAAATCACCTGGGCCGGATGGTATACATCCAAGGGTGTTGAAAGAACTGAAATATGAGATTGCAGACCTGCTATCAGTAATCTGTGAACTATCATTAAAATCATCTCTAATACCTGAAGATTGGAGGATCGCCAATGTAACACCAATTTTTAAAAAGGGTTCCAGGGGTGATCCGGGAAACTACAGACCGGTGAGCCTGACGTCAGTACCAGGAAAAATGGTAGAAACCATCATAAAGAATAAAATTACTCAGCATGTAGATAGTCACAACCTAATGGGAGACAGCCAACATGGCTTTAGACAAGGAAGATCTTGTCTTACTAATCTGTTATGTTTTTTTGAAGGAGTGAATAAACAGGTGGACAAAGGTGAGTCGGTTGATATTGTGTATCTGGACTTTCAGAAAGCCTTTGACAAGGTCCCTCATCAGAGACTTTTGGCAAAACTAAAGAGTCATGGGATAGGAGGCAGTGTAATATTGTGGATCAGGAACTGGTTAAAAGATAGAAAGCAGAGGGTAGGGCTAAATGGCCAATTTTCCCAATGAAGAAAGGTGAATAGTGGTGTACCCCAGGGATCTGTGCTGGGTCCGCTGCTTTTTGACATATTCATAAATGACCTGGGAAGTGGAATAACTATGGTTACATGATGCAAGGTTCCACATTAGGAACCACCACCCAGGAAAAAGATTTAGCCGTCATTGTGGATACCATGTTAAAACCCTCGGCCCAGTGTGCAGCGGCGGCCAAGAGAGCAAATAGAATGCTAGGTATGATAAGGAAAGGAATGAAAATAAAACAAAAGATATTATAATGCCTCTATATCGTTCCATGGTGAGACCGCACCTTGAATATTGTGTGCAATTCTGGTCGCCGTATCTTAAAAAGGATATAGCGATTTTAGAAAAGGTTCAGAGAAGAGCCACCAAAATGGTAAAGGGGATGGAAGGATACTCCTATGAAGAAAGGCTAAAAAGGTTAGGGCTCTTTAACCTGGAAAAGAGACGGCTGAGGGGAGATATGATAGTCTATAAATTAATGAACGGAGTGGAACGGGTAAACGTAGATCGATTGTTTAAGTTATCAGAATATAGAAAGACTAGGGGACATGCAATGAAGCTACAGGGTAAACTATTTAAGACTAATAAAAGAAAATATTTTTTCACTCAACGTGTAATCAAACTCTGGAATTTGTTACCGGAGGATGTAGTAAAGGCTGTTAGTGTAGCTGGGTTTAAAAAAGGTTTGGACAAGTTCCTGGAGGAAAGGTCCATAAACCATTATTAAGAAGTGACCGAAGATATCAATGCTTGACCCAGTACAAGCATTGCAGAACCTGTCTTTTGGGGAAACTGCTAGGTACATATGACCTAGATTGGCCACTGTTGGAAACAGAATACTGGGCTTGATGGACCTTGGTCTGACCCAGTATGGCATATCTTATGTTCTTATATGTTCTTAACACTGTCTAGCTGCATTGCACAGTGTATATCTTTTGCCTATGAGAGTAAAAACCTTCTTCTTGAAGGCCATGTCACAGCTCACAACGTGAGAGTCATGGCAGCCTCTATGGCTCATCTTCACTCTGAGTCTATCGACGACATCTGTCGAGCAGCTACTTGGGCTTTGTCGAGCAGCTACTTGTGCTTCGGTTCATACCTTCACAGCCCATTACTGCTTAGACAGGGACTCCCGCCGGGATGCCTTGTTTGGTCAGGCTGTTCTTCAACACCTGTTCCATACTTAATCAACTCCTACCCACCATCCCTGGTAGGATGCCAGAGATCCATGGGGAGAAGTAGAGCCCTTTCACAAGGGCACACAACTTCTGGGGCCTTCTCCCTGGCATCCTGCTTGTTCCTGCTTGTTCCTGGAGATAGCATAGTTACTTACCTGTAACAGGTGATCTTTGGGAACAGCAGGAATTCAGTCTTCACAACCCACCCACCTCCCCTAGGAGTTGTCTCTCTCTTTCTCTCTCTCTTTGTCTCAGCTTTAAACTCAACTGGAGAGGGACTGTTGGGAAAGGCAGGAAGGCAGCACGCAGGCGCTGTGGGATGCTCCCAAAAGCTTTCCTATTGGACGCCGAGGAGCGTTCCTGCGCAGACTCCGGCGGTACCGAAGATACCCATATGTGAAGACTAAATTCCTGCTGTTCCCAGAGATCACCTGTTACAGGTGAGTAACTATGCTTTACCCATTTCCATAAAGGTATTTAATGTTTCACTTACCTGGGGGCTTTGTTCACCCATCCCCAACAAATCTAGTTTAAAGCCCTTTTCAGTAGATTATCCAGTCTGCTACTGAAGATACATTGACCTTTCTTGGACAGATGGACACCATCTCTGCTCTGCAACCCTTGGAACAGCATCCCATGGTCCAGGTTACCAATCCCTTCTGCAAGTTGCAGGCTGTTTCTTGTTTGCAGGGTCACATAAGGATGAGTTGGCCTCCAAGGCCACCCTGGGGCACTGTATTAAGGAGATGATAGCCTCTGCCTTTCTTCTGAAGTGTAAACTTGCATTTGTGGGCTTGCGTGCTTATTCCACCAAGGCACAGACATCTTCGTGGGCTGAGGCAAGTTGGTAACCCTGGTAGATATCTATTGACTAGCTACATATTTCTCCCTCTTGACCTTTGTCAAGCATTATCACTTGGATCAGCAGCCAGTGCAGACATGACCTATGGGGTTGATGTTCTTAAGACAGCTGTGTCTCCTTAGCACCCAGTTGGATCATAATTTTGGTACTTTTCACTTATCTGGACTTTGTTAGCAGGATGAGCTGGGGTGAAATCTATCTTAGCTGATAACATTTCCTTTCCTGAAATCCTGCTAGACCAATCTGGGCCCTGCCTTGGCGAGTTCTCTGCTGCCTCACTCTGTGATTTTCAGAATTGCTGTATATAGTTTGGGCTGTTTGCCTATCATTTGGACACCTTGATTTTCCCAAAATTGTCATCCTCTGGGTCTTTTAGAAAAATCATTTTTATTGTCTATATAGCACACCTTAAACATCAGAACAGAAACATAAGAAAAGACAACAAAAACTCAATCCCAACCTCTGCTCTAGACAGCTGTACAACTAATACTGGCAATGAACATTCCAACCCCCCCCCCCCAACCCCAACCAAGGTCCCCCAAAGAATCTAACAACTAACCCCCACAGGAACACAGAACTAAACTAAATAGAACCCCCCCCAGCCATCTATCCCCCACTCATGAACCCCCCCTCCCCCCACCCCTCCCGATACCACCCAGACCACCACTCAACACCTACTACAAGGGGCAGAGCTAAGGGGCCCCCACCCCATCCACCCCCAAGCTCCACACAAGCACCAACAATTAGTCAGAATCCAAGGACGTATTCAATATCGGGGCCCCACCCCATATCCTACAGGCCTTGTCCAAAGCCTCCCCCCAAGTGAACGCGCTGTGCGCGTTTCCAGATCCCGCAAATCCGCCATGGCTCTCTCCCACTCCCCCACCCCTGGAGCAACATCCGCCAGCCAGTGGCGCAGTACACATTTCTTCACCATCAAAAACCCTCTCTCACATAAGGCCCACTCCTCCCTTACTACAGAGGGCACCCCCTCCCCTAGTCCGAAAAGCCCCCACAAAGGAGAAATCTGCATCTCCCGACCCAGCCAGCCACTCAACCTAGACCCCACATCCGCCCAGAGTTTCTGGATGTGGACACAGAACCAAAAGCGATGTGCCAGGGAGCCCGCCTCCAGCCCACATAAGGAGCATTTGTCCGTATCAGCTAGTCCCACTTTTGCTGCCCAGACATTATGACCATATGCTCTCCACAGGAACTTGTATTGCATCTCCTGAAGCTGAACAGACTCCAAAAGGCCCCGAATGTTTGAAAACGCCGCCTCCAGTTGCTCAACAGTCACAGCCGGCACCCCATCTCTATGCCATCTCTCTGCCAGAGTCTCCAGAGCCCGCAGATCCTCTCTAGACCGTCCCCCTGGAAAAATTTACCGACGACGGACCGGGACAGAAATCTTCCCCTCCTGGTCCTGGAAAAGATCCAACATACTCCCCTTCCGCAGCACTAAACCTCTGCGCACCTGCAGCTCTCGCACATAATGCCGCACTTGTAGATAAAAGTAAAAGTCCTGCCCGCGCAGCTGATACCGGTCTTTCAAAGAGAGAAAGGACTCCGTCCCCCCCAAGGTCCGAAGATGCCCCACATAGACCACGCCCTGGCCGGCCCAGTCCCTCACTACTCGGCCTTCCATTCCTGGATCGAAGTCGACATTCCTGCCCAAGGGCAGACAGTCAGTCGTCTGCCAGGATGACCCTCGATACTGAGACAAAGCCTTCCAAGCCTTCATCAGGCCTTGGAGACAACAAGACTCTCGCCATGCCACCGGTAATTCTCTGGGGCGACAGTGCAGAGCCCTGACCGGATGCATCCGTCCCGCTAAATCAGCCAGGAGGGGCAACGGCAAAAGGTCCCCCCCGCCTCCCACCAGATCCCCCAAGGCTCTGGTGAGGAACAGCAGATTATACGCTCACAGTGAGGCTAAGCCCGCACCCCCCCCCCCCCTCCGCAGGTCGCATTAACGTGGCTAGGGCAATCCTCGGCCTCCGGCCTCTCCACAAGAACTTTAACAGGTGCGATTGCAGCTCTCGCAAGTCTCTCCGCTGCAGCCATACCGGGAGATGCCGCAGCAGGTAGAGCCAACGGGGAACCTCAACCATATTATACAGTGCAATACGCCCCTTAAGAGATAAAGGGAGGTCCCGCCATTTGCCCAGGCGCTTAATCGTGGCATCCAGCAGAGGCCTCACATTAACCTGATACAAAGATCTCAGAGAAGCTGGGATCTGCACGCCCAAGTATCGAAACTGACTCTCTGCCCACACCAGTGGAAAAGCACCCCGCCAATGGGCACGCACCCCGCCACAGATATCTAGTGCCAGCGACTTAGTTGAGTTTATGTTCAATCCCGAAAAAGATCCAAACCGATCAATCCGGTACAAGGCTCTCTCCAAAGAAAGCTGGGGATTGGTCAGACAAAGCAACATATCGTCGGCAAAGGCGCTAACTCGTATGCCCCCATTGGGCCAATGGATACCCTGGATATCATCGGCCTGCAACAAGGCAAGTAACAACGGTTCGAGTTGCAGGACAAACAGGAGGGGCGAGAGCGGACACCCCTGCCTCGTCCCCCTCCGCAATACAAAGGTATCGGATCTATCACCTCCCACCGTGACAAAGGCAAGGGGGTCCGTATAGAGGGCACGCACCCACGAAAGAAAGCCACCATCAAGCCCAAACCTACGAAGTGCCTCGAACATATAGGGCCAGGAGACCCTATCAAAGGCCTTTTCGGCATCTAGGCTAACTAACAGCAAAGCCTGATTCCTCCGAGCACACTGCTCCCTTCCTAACAAGATGCTAGCAATATTCCTGGCAGCTCCCCTACCCCGCACAAATCCCGCCTGATACGGGCCCACCAACTTCGGTATAACCTCCTGTAACCGCTCCGCCAATACCGCAGCCAAAACCTTTAAATCATAATTGATCAATGAAATTGGCCGGTAGGCAGCCGGATCCAACGGATCCTTACCCTCTTTATGAATAAGCGAAATTGAGGCCGTGCGCATATCTCTCGGAAAGGTCCCCACCGCCAAGACCTCCGCATAGAGCGCCATCAGAGTAGGGGTCACCTGAGTCTCCAGTATCTTATAAAATTCGGAACCGAAGCCATCTGGGCCAGGTGCCTTATAAGGTTTCCCCTTCCTGATGACCCTTTGGATCTCAGCTCCTGCAATAGGCTTGTTCAAAGCTGCTAAGTCCTGCGGGGATATTCGCGGCAAGATCACCCCATCTAAAAACCAACTCTCTTCATGCCTATCTTTAGTCTCAGGGGTGTACAGAGCTTCATAAAATTGCCGAAATACTTCTGCCACCCTCTGAGAGTCACTCTGCGTCTGCCCCTCCTTATCCTTAATCACCGAAATCCCCTTCGTACCACCGCCGTCTCGCACTAGCCGCGCCAAGAGCCTCCCAGACTTATTGCCGAAGCGGAACAAGCGATGGCGATAATAGTGGAGAGAATATACTGCCCGTTCCTGCAGCTTAGCGTTCAAACTTTTCTGGGCCTCCAGATACGGCTGCAGGCCTTCCCCCCGCGGCTGCCCCCTTCAGGAGCTCAAGTTCTCGGGATAAGCGCAAGATGTCACCATTAAGCCGCCTCTTTTCCCTGGCCATATAAGCAATAATCTGCCCTCTCAGCACGGCTTTCCCTGCCTCCCAAACTATAGCCACCGAACTTCCGCTCTCTTCATTGAACTCCAGATATTCCTCCCACTGGCGTTTCAAAAAATCCTGAAAATTCTTATCCTGCCATTTCTGCTTGGGAAAGGTCCACCGACGACTACTCGGGGTGACCCCCTTCCAGTCCACCCACACCATGGCATGATCTGAGATCACAATAGGCCGCAGCTCCGCCCGCAAGACCTGACCAAAATCTCTCTCCGATATTAAGATATAGTCTATTCTGGACCAAGTCCCGTGGGCACGGGACAGGTGCGTATAATCTCGCTCCCGCTCATGAAGGACCCTCCACACATCAATCAGGTTCCCCATTTGGCATAGATAGCTCACTCCTCTCCGTACCCATCCACCCTCCACTTTCGGGTGGGACTTATCAAGCTCAGGATCGTGAGGGCAGTTGAAATCCCCGGCTACTATAATCGGGACTCTCGGAGCCGCATCAATCCTCTGCAAGATACGCTGGAAGAACACATGGTCATATATGTTGGGGGCATAAATATTGCCAAGGAACAGCTCCTGGCCATTCACCCGCACATGCAAAAATAAGAATCTACCCTGCCCATCAGGTTCCTCAGCTAATAACTCGACCTGATGCCCTTTGCGAATTAAGATTGCCACCCCCTTCTTCCGCCCTCCCGCTGAGGCAGCAAACACATAGCCCACCCAGTCCTTCTTCAACTTACGATGCTCAGCGGGAGTGAGGTGCGTTTCCTGTAGCAGGACTATTTGGGCCTTCTCTCTGTTCAAGGCCTGCAGCACCTTTGCCTGCTTCACTGGGGTATTAAGGCCCCCCACATTCCAGGATACAATACGCATGTTAGTCCCCATCAGCGGGTGACAAAAGGACGCTGCTAATAGCAGAAGCATACTCATTCCCCCCGAAAACCCGGGACCGCCCAGCCTCGGCCCCCGGTTTGTGAACTACTGTGGCCCACACCTGTAATCGGCTCAATAATGCCCCTCCTGCATAATATACCCCCCCTAATCTCCCGTCCTCCCCCCCCCCGCCCCCCCTCCATCCCGATCCCGGTCCCAACCCCCTCCCCCCCCACCCCCACCCCCAACTGCCCCAACAATTCCTTATCTCCCCCCATTAAAACGGTCACCACCAACACCCCGGCTCAAACGGCCAGAGCCGAGTCCCTACTGATGCCACAGGGATGTCTCGGGTCCCCTTCCCCCTCTCGGAGGCCAACAGTACATGCACTGCAAACAACCCAGGGCATTTAAAACACAACAGACTATAAGAGCCCCGGCATAGCAAAACAATAATGAGACAGAAGTCCCTTGCAAATTCAGGTGGGCCCAACAGGAACACCGCTCACAATCTCCAGCAGTCGAGACCAGCCGGTTAGGAGCGCTGAGGTCTTCGTCGCCGGGTTAGCCCAGCGGCGTCACCCACCGTCCGTTCTCATGTTGGAGCCACCTCCGGCCTGCGCCCAAGCCCCAGCTGGTCCACGAAAAGCTCCGCTGCCGCTGCCGTTTCAAAGGTGTGAGTCTTGCTTTGGTTGAAAATCCGCAGGGAGGCAGGATAGGCCAAAGTGAAACGGATCTGCTTCTGGAAGAGCGTGGAGCAGATCCTGGAAAAAGTCCTCCGCTTTGCCGCCACTTGCATCGAGTAGTCTTGAAATAGAAGGAGCTGCTGGTTATCCAGACGGAGCTCCCCCTTCTTCCGGTAGGCCTGGAGGATCTGAAGTTTGTGCTGAAAATTTAAGGCCCGGAATATCACAACTCGCGGGCGGGAGAGACCATCACGGCGGGGCCCGATGCGGTGCGCACGCTCAATCTTAAACTGTCCTCGGAGCTCCTCTAATCCCAGCGCCTCCGGCAGCCATGTTTCCAGCCAGGTGAGCAGCATGTGCTCTGCTTTAGATTCCGGGATGCCGACGACCCTCAAGTTATTTCGCCGAGACCTGTTTTCTAGGTCTTCGACTTTGAGTTGCAGAGCTTCAATCTGTTTAGCATGCTCCAGCCGGGCTCGCTCCTGCGCCCCCTCGCCCTCTTCCAGGCTCGACACACGGTGCTCTAATTCCTCCACTCGCTTACCGAATTCGGACAGGGCCTCGCCAACGCCCGTCAGCTTCTGCATGATCTGGTCAAATTTGGGGTCGAGCAATTTGACTACCTCCTTCGCGAGTTCCTCCGGCGTGGAATCCGTGCTCTCCCCCCCAGGAGAGGCAGGCTGTAAGGCCGCCGAGGGCCCGGGGCCCGCTTTGCCCCCTCGCTCTTTCCTTGCCGCCAAAGGCATCGCGGTAGTTCTCCACCAGGCACCTCCGATCAGTCCCACTTCCTGGGGCGTATCTCAGTCCCGTTGAGCCCAATTATCGAGGCCAGGGGTAGAAAATGTGCAGATTAAAGCAGATTAAATCCAAGACATCCCCGGAGCGAGCAGGCAGACGTCCTCACTCACTCACGCATCACGTGGACTCCCTCTGGGTCTTTTAAATGGTTAGCATTGACTCAATGGTGCAGATTTTAATTTTGGCTTGGTTATACTTCAGGACTTGCTATCTAAATACTGAAGTGTGCCCCTAGCTGCAACAGTCATAGTATCAGTGATGATGTCACTGCAAGCTTCTGTTTGTTTCTCCTTTTCTATGATCTGCTGGCAAAGGGCACCACTCACTTGTCTGGACTGGTTTCGCAGGATTCCAGGAAAGGAAATGATCAGATAAATACAATTTTACCTTTGTTTATTTAGAAAACTGACTTCTAAGTGAATAGTGTGCACACTTACGGTCGTCAATAGTTTGTAAACAAGCTAGATAATGCAGCCACACATTGGTATCATTTGATAGCACAAGCTCGGATCTGCTCTTCAAAAACCCAGAAGAGTTGAGTGCAATCATTCTTGCCTAGTGGCAGCTGCATTTATTTACCTGTCTTTTATCCACCTGTCTTTTATCCACTCTGAGCATCCAGGTGGACTCAATATTCTACTCCCTCTTCAAAAAAAACAAAAACCCTCACCACTGTCATATTTCCTATTGAGTTATCCTAGCTTGCAGCCCTGTTCTAGATGCTAGAACAAAAAGCCTTGTTTTAAGAAATTGCCATGGTGCTCAAAAAACATGTCCCAAATGGATATCCACAATATGTGTCTGCTGCTTTGAGTCCTGTGCACATGGATATGCCTGCACTAAGTGTGCTGTGGTAGACTTGAGGGTTCATCTTGGAGGAACTTGGGCATGCCTCTGTTTTGAAATTTATCTTGAAAGCCCAGACCAGATGTATTCCATGCTTTAAGAAACATGGAAGAAAGGGTAAATGACTGTCAGCATGGTTGAAAGTGAGGTCAGAGGCGCTATTTTAGCCAAAAAAAGCATCTTTCAGAAAATGGTAAAAGGAGCCTAATAATGAAAACAGGAAACATCATAAGCACCGGCAAGTTAGAGCAAGTCATTGATAAGACAGGCAAAGAGAATTTGAAATGAAGCTTGCTGTGGAAGGAAAAACTCACAATAAAAACTTACGCAAGTACATTCGTAACAAAAAAAAAAAACAAAACAGTGAGAATCAATTGGACCATTAGATGATAGAGGGGTAAAAGGGACAGTAAGGGAGGACAAGGCCATAGTGGAGAGACTGAATAAATTCTTTGCTTCAGGCTTTACTGAAGACGTAGGGAAGTTACCCATGCCAGAAATGACATTTAAAGATGATGTATCAGAAGAACTGAAACAAATCTCGATAAACTGGGAAGATGTAATAGAGCTATTTGCTAAACTAAAGAGTAGCAAAGCACCTGGACCAGATGGTATACATCCCTGTGTGCTGAATGAACTCAAAAATGAGTGCAGACCTACTTTCAGTAATCTGTGAACTGTCTTTAAAATCATCTGTAGTACCTGAAGACTGGAGAATGGCCAGTGTAATGTCAGTTTTTAAAAAGGGTTCCAGGGTTAATGTAGGAAACTACAGACTAGCGAGCCTGACATCCATAATGATCAAAATGGTAGAAATCATTACGAAGAAGAAAATTACTGCACATATAGTCATGGTTAAATGGAAGAAAACCAACATAGATTTAGCCAATGAAAGTTTTGTCTCATTAATCTGCTATATTTTTTTGAAGGTGTGAATAAACAGGTAGATATAGGTGAGCCAGTTAATATAGTGTATCTAGATTTTCAAAAAGCCTTTGACAAGGTCCCTCATGAAAAAATTAAAACGTCCTAGGATAGGAGGTAGTGTACTATTGTGGATTGGGAACTGGTCAAAAGATAGGAAACAGTAGAGCTAAACAGCCAACTTCCTCATTGGAAAATATGAATAGTGGCATACCCCAGGGATCTATGTCCATATATTTGCATCCTGTGCAATGTCTCAGGCAGCAATCAAATCAACTGTGCAGTAATCCTAGAAATCACAGTTAACAGAAGACCATTGCTTCTGTCATCAAGAACAGCCCTGGGCTTTAGCTAATGTCACATCATGATAGAGGGAGAAGGGCACCTCAGCTACCTCCTAAGATGCCTGGATCACCATTTCCACATGGTTTATGGTTTATTAAAATTGACTATTCTGGGAGAAAGTGACGTCACCCGGGTGAAGGCAGCTTAATTCTTAAGCTCCCACGGGACGCTGTTATAATTGAGAAAAGCGCTTGTTTTTACCCCATCCCATTTTGAAGAGTTGGTGCCTGTGGAGTCTGGGACCAACAGGGATGTCGGTGCAAAAGAAATTGGCGAAGTTTAAGTCCCCCATACGTGGCTGGAGCGGAGCGAAGGGCCCGAGATCCACTAGAGCACATGGAGTCGGGAGAGAAATCGGAAGAGGAGGGGGGAACTTAAAGAAACATTGGCAGGCATCAAAGAGGATGTGCGGGAGCTGGGCCATAGAGTGGAGTCGTTGGAGGAGCAGGCTGACCAGCTGGCTGAGAGAGGTACAGAAGCGGAGGGCCGCATGCAGCGCATACAAGTTGAACAGACTGGCCTTAGGGACAAATTGGAGGACCTTGAGAATCGTTCCCGGCGAAGTAATGTGTGGCTGAGGGGATTGCCGGAGACAGAGGCTTTTGCTGATGCGGCGGCTGTGGTCCAGAAGGTCTGCCATTTCTTGCTGCGGGGAGAGGAAAGCGATGCGGAGGGAGTAACAGTAACGGTGGAGAGGGCCCATCGAGCGCTGGGACCAGCGCGAGGCGGGAAGCCACGGGATATTGTGGCATGCTTGACCTCATATGTCGTAAAGGAGAAGGTGATTAGAGTGGCTGCGGCCAAGAGGAGTTTCTCGTGGGGGGAGCAAGCAGTGGAGCCTTATCATGACTTATCGGCTGACACCTTGCAGAGACGCCGGGACATGAAACCGGTCTCACAGTATCTAAGGAATGAGAAAATGACGTACCGTTGGCTTTTCCCTTTTGCACTGCTGATGGACATCAACGGGCGGAGCTTTCGGGTGAGATCGGAGGATGAGGCCTGGAGGGTCTTGAGGCAGGAGGGGGCCTCCCGCTTGCCTGAGCTGGCGAAGGGACTGGACCCGAGTGGTGGAAAAGGGGTGCACGCTGGATGGGAGAGGATGCCCGTGAAAGGTCAGCGTCTGCGGAGGAAGTCTGGAGTCGTGGGACAAGGAGAGCTCAGTGGAGCAGTTTCAGCAGGGACTACATGACTTGGTGGTGGTGGGAAATGTATGTTCTGTTTTGTTCTGTCTCCTTTCTTAGGGTCTCTCATGCTTTAGGGCGTTAAAGGGGCACGGTGGAAGTTTGGGGGAAATGTGTGTTAGAGCAGGATGTTTGGGGGAGGGTTGTGGGGTGGGGATGTTGGGTAATATGGAGCTTTGTTACAGTGTGTGTAGAGAGGGTTAATGGGGGGAGGGGAGGAGAAGGGGGGAGTTGGGGACGGTTGTGGATGGAACGTGTGTAATGGGATAGGGGATGGGGAGTAGTGCAGCGTCCCAGGGGCGGACTCTTCCTCAGAGATAGGCAGAGTAGATCTCTTTGTGATCGGGGTGGGGGGGGATGGGAGGTTTTGAAGATAAGTGATGGGGGTAGGTTGGAGAGTGATTAAGGGATATGGCATCTGGCTTGAAAATGGGCAGCTTGAATGTGCGGGGACTGAATTCTCCCCAGAAAAGGAAGTTGTTGTGGAAGGAGGTGCGGGAACAACAATGGCAGGTGGTGTTTGTACAGGAAACTCGCGTAAACAGGATGAGCGCTTGTTGGGGTCAAGTAAATTTCAGGGGTTCTTTGCAGCGGAAGAGGGGGATCGGAAGAAAGCTGGGGTTGGAATACTGATTAAACAGGATGTGCCCTTATGTGTGGAGCGGGTGTTTAGGAAACCGGATGGGAGAGCGGTGGGAGTAGTGGGGGAGCAGGGGGGAGAGCAAGTGACTTTTCTTTCAATATATGGGCCGAACGTGGCTCAAGGGCAGTTCTGGGAGGAGTTGGGTAATTGGTTGGAGAGGAAGACACAGGGGAAACTCTTGGTAGGGGGAGATTGCAATATATCGTTGGATGGTAAACAGGGGAGGAGGGAAGGGAGTGGCTTGGGCTTGAGGCAATTCCAGAAGTGGATTGGAAGATCTATGGAAATTGGCTCACCCCCTGATCAGAGATTTCACATTCTATTTGGCGGTGCATATGTCGTATAGTCAGATTGACTATATCCTGGGAGATGGGTATTGGAAGGAGGCCTTAGATAAGGCAGCCATAGGAGTGACCATGTGGTCTGATCATGCTCCGGTGGGCGCGTGGTTTGGGTCGCCCTGGGAATCAGGCTGGCGAACCTTTTTGAGGTTGAATGACTATCTCCTGCAGGGTGAGGGAGTAAAGGAGAGGTTAAAGAAGATGATCGCTGAGTATATGGAGTTGAATGACAATGGGGAAGTGTGTACAGGGTGCTTTGGGATGGGCTGAAGGCGGTGGTGAGGGGGCACCTTGTCCAAATGGGAGCACAAAGGAAGAGGGAGGCAGAGATCATTCGCCTCACTGGGCAGTTGGTGGAGTTGGAGAGGGCCCATAAACAGCGGGGGGGGGGGCCTTAGATTGAGGGGGCTGGTCGAGGAGACTAGAAGGCAACTAAACAGCCTTCAGTTGGAACGAATATCACGCTAACTTGATAGAGTGGGACAGCGTTACTATGAATTTGATAATAAATCGGGGCGCCTCTTGAGTAACAAGGGCCCAAAAACAGCGGAAAGCTATTGCTAAAATCAAGGGTCGGCAGGATAGAATGGTGTTTAAAGGAAGGGATATTCGGGAGCGGTTTCAGAAATACTATAAGGAATTGTACACAGCGGATCCCCCTGGGGACAGAGAGGCAATTAGACAATACTTGTTAAACGGTGGGAAGGGCAGTGCGAGGTTGGAACATTCAGTGGGGGAGGGGTTGGAAGGGGACATTAGTCTAGCAGAGGTGAAGGGGGCCATTAAGACCTTGGTGGTTGGTAAGGCCCCGGGCTTTGATGGATTCTTGGGATTGTTTTATAAAACCTTGTCGGATTCGTTGGGTCCTATCTTGATGAGCGTGTTTAATGCAGTATTGAAGGGGGCGGACCTGCCAACGTCAATGAGGCAGGCTGCCATAGTGGTAATCCCTAAGCCAGGGAGAGATCTGGCCGTCTGGATCTTATCGCCCTATCTCGCTGCTGAATATTGATGTCAAGATCCTGGCAAAGGTATTGGCACTGAGTTTGGGACCGTGTCTGCTGGGGCTGGTTCACCCGGACCAATCCGGGTTCATAATGGGGAGACAGCCGGCAGACGGAATAAGAAGAGTTATACAATTGGGGTGGTTGGCAAGGCAGGAACAACAGCGGGCTATGTTCCTCTCTATCAATGCTGAGAAGGCCTTTGACAGGGTTAACTTTGATTTTCTAATGATGGTGTTAGAATATATGGGAATGGGCCCCAATTTTCGGGCATGGATAAAGGCACTATATGCGTCGCCCAAGGCTGCAGTACATGTAAATGGAGGGTATTCAGAGTTCTTTTCCCTGGGGCATGGGACACGACAGGGATGCCCATTGTTCCCGCTGCTTTTTTTTTTTTTTTTAATTTCTGTTTATTGAAAAGTTTTCAAGTATATACAGCTTATTACACTATCCAAGAAAAACAGACACAACAAGGAAAAGAATACACTAACAAGTCACAGCTGGCACACTGGCAGGCGCACCAAATGAACTCAGCAAGCATCAATAAAACAGTGGAACCAAACACAAGAACCCTCCCCTTGAAACCCCCCCCACTCCCCCAGGTCCCCCCCCCTCTCCCCCCGCCCCCTATACCCTCCCTCCCCTCCCGAACCCCCCATGCCCCCCCGCCAGAACTCACTCCCCTTGGGCTCTCAACCCTTCAAATATTCTAAGAGAGCCTGCCACTGGGTCTGAAACTTTTCCACCGTCCCGCTGCTTTTTGCACTAGTTAGGGAGCCGTTGGCTGCTAGGATTAGGTCGGTGAATGATATCAGGGGCATAGAGGTTGGGGCATCACAGCATAAAATGGTAATGTTTGCGGATGACTTGCTCTTTGCTTTGACACATCCAATTGTTTCCCTTCCAGTTTTAATGAAGGAGCTTAGGGAGTATGGGGGGCTCTCGGGGTTCAAGATTAATTAGGACAAGACGGAGGCAATGTCCCTTTCATTATAACCCCAGGTTATTGAGAGTTTGAAAGCCTCCTTTACATTTTGATGGGTGAGTAGCTCCCTGTTCTCCAGGACCAAGCAGAAAGTCAGTCCTCACATATGGGTGACGTTGGCGCAGACGGAGCCTTCGTGCGGAGCATTTCCCCAGCTTTCAAAGAAAGCCTTTGGGAATGCAGCGCGCATGCACGGTCCCCTTCCCGCCCAAGGGTGCCATCTTGCTCAGTCTTTTTTCCGCGGAGCCCGATGGATGTGTCATTGTCACCCGGTAAAAAGTTGATTTTTCCTGAGTTGATTCGTGTTTTTGCCCGGTTCGACGCTGGTTCCCCTTCCCGCCTGGGCCCAGTACACTGGTATCGAGCCCGGAGCTAAGTTTTTCGGTTTTTGTCCTTCGTGACTAGCGTTCACACTTTTTTTTCTCTTTTTCACTGGCAGTCCGGTCTTTTGACCTTGCAGGGGCCCTTTTTCCTCCGATGGCTGCCAGCGGGTTCAAGAAGTGTGATCGGTGTAAGAAGCTGATGTCTCTCACCGGCACACATGACTGCTGCCTCCGGTGCCTCGAGCCCGACCATGACCCGGTGGTCTGTGTCCCATGCAGTAAAATGTCCTCTAAGGCGCTGAGGAGCCGTCAACATCAGCGTAAAAGACTCTTTTCTGACTCCGCGTCCGGCCGGTCCCGGACTTCGTCAGAGGCCTTGACATCTCGGGAGTCCAACCCCGAGCACTGTTGAGGCTCCTCTGAAAGGGGGTCTCCTTCGAGGGAACACAGAAGGAAGAAGAAACCCGTGAGGGCGGCATCGGTGGACCCTCTTGGCTCCTCCAGGGCCAGGTCACATAGCCCTGACCGCCGTCCCGGGTCGGAGAGGCCTGCCAAGTTGCCACGAGTGGAGCCGGAGTCCCCAAGTCGCCCGAGTCAGGGGCTGCTGAGTCTCCTGAGCTGTGTCTCAGGTTGATGACCTTGGAGAGCAGCTTGGCTGCCTTCATGGAGCAGCAGCAGGTAGTGATCGCCGGTTTGACCGGTGCATCTGCTCCGACCACCGGGACCTCTACGTCCAAGTCGACCCCGGAGGCCGAGCCGATCCTTGAGTCGATGTGGTCTCGAGTCGATCCTCGGACAAGGTCCCCCTCGGCCTCCCGCTTGGGGCCGAGGTCGTCGACGCCGGTGCCCTCGGCGTCGGGACGGATGGCATCAGTGCCCGCCCGGCCGGAGCCGCTCGATTCCTCGTCGGAGTGGGAGACGGAGGACGAGGAGTCCCTGGATACTTTCCAGACCCGGTGCGTCCCATCGGACTCATTGGAGTCCGAGCCTCGGAGATGGTCACCACCGGAGGATACCCGGTTCTCGGACTTCGTGCGGGACATAGCCAAAGCCTTGGCCTTCCCTGCGAATCCCGAGGAGGAGACTCGAGCCGAAGAGCTCGATGACCTCCATTATGACTCTCCGCCTAAGGAGGCCTTTACTGTATCGGTTCCTCTGATGCTGGAACGGCTGCTCTTCCACATGTGGGAGGCACCAGCCTCGGCGCCGGTTCTCAGCAAACGGGTCGATTCCATTTATCGAGTCCGTAAGAGCCCTGGGTTCCAGAAGACACAGCTACCGCACCACTCCATGGTTGTGGAATCGGCCATGCATCGTCTGAAGAGTCAGAAGATGCACTCCTCGGTGCCCCCCGGCATGGAGGCCTGGAACCTGTATGCCCTCGGTAGAAAGTGCATCCAGGACTCTATGCTGGTGTGCCATGTCCAGACTTACCAGCTGTACATGGGCATGTACCATTGGGACCTGGCAAAAGAGATTGCCGGGTTCTCAGCTGGCCTCTCCAAGGAACCTTTGCAGAGGTTTAAGTCTTTGTCATCTGGGATTCGAGAGTGCTCAAAGTTTATCTCTCGAGCAGCCTATGATGGCTTTGAGGCTTCGGCCCGAGTAGCCACGGCCGGCATCGGTGCATGCCGTCAGGCCTGGCTACAGTCATCGGACCTCGAGCCATGGGTACAGGACAAGTTGGTCGATGTCCCCAGCTGAGGTGAGAACCTTTTTTGCAAACCCATGGCTGAAAAGGCTCCAGAACTTGAGTCTGAGACTCTCACCAGGACAAGGCTGTCCAGGAAAACTTCTGCCCCTTCTCAGAAGAAGAAGGGCTCGGGGAAAAAGCCCTTTTACCCGAGGAAGGCTACTGCCTACAAATCCTACCCTCATTTTCAGGCCTCTGCAGCTCCCCATCAAAGTCAGCAGGCCAAGGGGCAGGGACATGGGCCCCGTAGGCAGAAAACCCCCAAACTATCAGCTCCGGCTCCTGCACAGCAGGGAGTGGGGTTTGACTCCCATTGCATAGCCTCTCCTCCTCAGCTGGCTTCTCTCAGGTGGTCAGCCATAACAGGGGATACCTGGGTGCTGAGCATAGTCCAAAATGACTATTTGCTCCACTTCAACCAGTTACCCCCCTCCTATTTTACAGGGGAGCCTCCAAGACTCCCTCTTCACAGGAACCTCTTCCTTCAGCAGTTGGCAAGTCTTCTAAAGGAGCAGGCGGTGGAACCGGTGCCTCACCACCTGAGAGGCCAAGGCTTCTATTCAAGGTATTTTCTGGTACCAAAAAGGACAGGCGGCCTCAGGCCCATCCTAGACTTGCGAAATCTCAAGTTCCTGAAGAGGGAAAAGTTCAAAATGCTTACCCTTGGGATACTGCTGCCCTACCTCCAGCAGGGAGATTGGCTATGCTCCTTAGACCTAAAGGATGCTTATACTCACATCCTCATTCATCCAGACCACAGACAATATCTCAGATTTGTAGTGGGAGGAAATCATTTTCAATACAGAGTACTTCCATTTGGCCTCACCTTTGCTCCCAGGGTTTTCACCAAGTGCCTGGCGGTGGTGGTGGCCTATCTCAGAAACCAGGGAATCTTTGTCTTTCCATACTTGGACGACTGGCTCATCAGGGGGTCAGTCCCCACAGGAGACCGGCCAGGCCACCTTTCACACTGTTTCTCTTCTTCAGCATCTAGGCTTCGTGGTAATCTTCACAAAGTCCACTTTGCTCCCCTCACAGGATATGGAGTTCATAGGGGCAAGATTGGATACCCTCCAGGCGAAGGCTTATTTGCCCGAGGACAGGGCCCACAGACTGATAGCATTGGCCAATCAGTTCCAGAGCGGTTCTCTGGTCTCCGCCAGGAACATCCTAAGGCTCTTGGGCCACATGGCATCCACGGTCCATATAACTCCGAATGCCCGCCTGCACATGCGACATGCTCAGTGGTGCCTCAGAGCTCAGTGGGTGCAAGCCACAGGCGACTTCAAAGACAAGCTAAGGGTATCCAAACTACTGACAGCCTCCCTACAGTGGTGGCTGCATCTCCCAAACCTGGTCCGGGAGTGCCTTTTCAGGCGCCTCCCCACACACAGGTGCTGACAGCCGATGCTTCCCTTCAGGGCTGGGGTGCACATTGCCAGGGGGAATGCACTCAGGGCCTCTGGTCTCCTGGGGAGTCCACACAGCAGATCAGTCTATTGGAGTTGCGAGCTATCCGCTTAGCTCTACAGACTTTCTCTCATGTCCTCTCTCACCAGTCTGTCTTAGTTCAGACAGACAATCAAGTGGCAATGTTCTACGTGAACAAGCAAGGGGGCAGAGGCTCCAAACTTCTTTGTCGGGAGGCACAGGCCCTGTGCTCCTTGGCAATCAAACACAACATGTTTCTCAAGGCAGTTTACCTGCCTGGCCAGGAAAATTGCCTGGCAGACAGATTGAGCAGGATTCTACAGCCTCACGAATGGCAGTTGAATCCTCTGGTGGTCCAAGAGATCTTTCTGATGGGGTCTTCCAACCATCGATCTCTTTGCGAGTCCACTGAACCATCAGCTACCCAGGCTCTGTTCCAGATAACCCCATCCTCTGCGAATAGCAGCAGATGCGTTTCTCATCTCTTGGTCTACGGGGCCTACTGTATGCGTTTCCTCCCACGCCTCTAGTGGCCCGAACCTTGTTCAAGGTTCTTCAGGACAAGGCCTCGGTGATTCTGGTAGCCCACAGATGGCCGAGGCAGCCGTGGTTTCCACTCCTTCTGCAGTTGGCGGTGGACATTCCACTCCCTCTGGGGGTGCATCACGACCTCCTGTCTCAGGACCAGGGATCTCTCCTGCACCCCAACCTCAAATCCCTCAATCTGATGGCCTGGCTGCTGAAAGGGTAGTTCTAGCCCCCTTACTTCTTCCTAAGGAGGTGGAAGAGTTGGTTTTGGCCTCTAGGAGGCAATCCACCTGGAAATCTTATGCCCTCAAGTGGCATAGGTTCTCCACCTGGTGTGCTCAGCGCCAGGAGGATCCTTTTTTGTGCCTGGTTCCAGTGGTGCTGCAGTACCTGCTCCGCCTCTCAGACCTAGGCCTTAAATCCAACTCTGTTCGGGTCAACCTCAGTGCTCTATTGGCACACCACTCACAAGTAGAGGGCCAATCTCTGTCGCGCCACCCCTTGGTGTCCCATTTCCTCAGAGGTCTGCTTCTGCTCAAGCCTCCGATCCGTCCACCAGCCCCTGAGTGGGATTTAAATGTGGTCTTGCAACAACTTACTTGCCCACCATTTGAGCCGATGACTACTTGTCCTTTACGCTTCCTTTCCTGGAAGGCCTTGTTCTTGGTGGCTCTTACCTCGGCCAGGCGTGTGAGTGAACTACAAGCTCTGGTTTCTGATAGACCATATACACGGTTCTATAGGAATAGGGTGGTCTTGCGGACTCACCCTGTTCCTTCCGAAGGTTGTCTCCTTCCACCTCAATCAGGAGGTGGTTCTTCCAACATTCTTCCCCAGGCCGCATGCCAGCTGGGCTGAAACAGTCTTGCATACCCTGGACTGTAGAAGGGCGTTGTCCTTTTACATAGACTGTATGCAGGGGCATCGAAGGGCTGCTCAGCTCTTCGTATCTTTTGACCCTAATAAACTGGGGTTGCCTGTCTCCAAGCGTATATTGTCCCTTTGGGTAGCGGGTTGTATCGCCTGGGCGTACAGGGCAGCCGGCCTCTCCTTACAGGGTCGAGTCACCGCCCACCGTGTCAGGGCGAAGGCCGCGTCAGTAGCCCACCTACGCTCTGTTCTGTGGGCAGACATCTGCCGGGCCGCTACCTGGTCTTCAAGCCAGACTTTTGCTGCTCACTTACTGCCTCGAGAGGGAGTCCCGTAGGGACAGTGCTTTCGGACAGGCGGTACTCCGTAATCTCTTTGAGGTTTAGGCAACTTCTACCCTCCGGCCCTTGTGTTGGGCTACCGTAGGGGGTGTTCTCAGAAAGGATTCTTTCACGGATGCTGACGCTCTAGAGGGAGCTTATTTTTCAGCTTGGGTTCCCGGTAGCCTGAAGCTAGGGAGTCCCATATGTTAGGACTGACTTCCTGCTTAGTCCTGGAGAAAGAGTAGTTACTCACCTGTAACAGTTGTTCTCCTGGAGCAGTAGGAATCAGTCCTCACGACCCTCCCTCCTCCCCTTGGAGTTGCAGTCATATGATTCATTTTGTTGTTTTGCTGCCTTTTAGCTATGTCGTCAGATTGAGCAAGATGGCACCCTTGGGCAGGAAGGGGACCACGCATGCGCGTTGCATTCCCAAAGGCTTTCTTTGAAAGCTGGGGAAATGCTCCGCACGAGGGCTCCATCGGTGCCGACGTCGCCCATATGTGAGGATTGATTCCTGCTGCTCCTGGAGAACATCTGTTACAGGTGAGTAACTACTCTAAATATTTGGGAGGTCATGGCGCATCCCCTAGGGCTATATGGTGCAAACTATCCTCCGCTGTTTGGGCAATTGTGGAAAGACATGGAGCGATGGAAAGGGGTGGATCTGTCTTGGTTGGGGAGGATAGCGGTCTTGAAAATGAATGTGTTGCCTCGTCTCCTGTACCTGTTTCAAACACTGCCAGTTGGGGTGCCTAGTAGAGAGCTGCGGCAATTACAAAGCCAGATGTTCGCCTTTGTGTGGGGGAATTGTCGACCGCGAGTGAGTAGAAAGGTGATGTATGCATGTCGGGAGCGGGGGGGATTGGGTGTCCCGGATGTGGGGAGATACTATGCGGCAGCTCAACTGCGCCAGGTCTTTGAGTGGAGGGATAAGGGGGGAACCCATAAAAGGTTTAGGGAAGTGGAGCAATATTGGGCAGAGGGGACTCAATTGAAGCACCTACCCTGGATTCCAGACAGGCTCCCGGGAGGGAGATGGAGGGGGGAACCCATACATCTGGCATTTGCTAACGCAGTGGCGAAAGGCACGGCGCATATTCACCCCGGGGGCGAGCTTCTCATTGCTGGCCCCGGTGAGGGCTACTGCTGGATTTATCCCGGGACGAGAGGCGGTCTTTCAGCGTTGGGAGAGAGGGGGGCTCGATACCTTTGATAAATTTGTAGAGGATGGAAAATTAATTCCCTTTCCTGACCTGAGGGTGAAATATCAGCTGCGTAGGGGGGACTTTTTCCCTCATCTGCAAGTTAAACACTTCCTGTCCTGTAAGCTTAATAGGGAGTCCTGGGAGGAGGCTCAGGATGACAGAGAAGCGCTGTGGCGGGGTTGGGAGAGTTCCAGGGGGTTGATAACCCAGCTGTATCGAGCTTTGGTGAGAGGTTTCCCTGGGAAGTTCCCGCACCAGGTAGCATGGGAAAGAGACCTGGGAAGTGTGGTGGATGAGCAGGAATGGAAGCGAGTGCATGTGAACATAGCCCGACAGGCACTGTCGGTGGCAATCCAGGAGACGTCCTATAAACTGCTGTATCAGTGGTATTATTCCCCGGCGAAGCTGCATAGGATATTTCCGGGTGTGTCGGATAGGTGCTGGCGGGAATGTGGGGGGGAGGGCTCATTTATACATGTGTGGTAGGAGAGTCCACGGGTAAGGTTATATTGGGAGGGAGTGGGTGAGCGGATAATGGAGATCTTTGGGGTGCAAGTAGGAGTGGATATGGGCTTTGGGTTGTTGGGAATTTGGCCTGAAAACTGTGTTCGGAAACTAGAAGGCCCTATAAGAGTGTGTATTCAAGCTGCCAGAAGCGAAATTGCCAGGGCTTGGAAGCAGTCTCAGCTACCAGGCGTGGAACCAATGGAAGATCTGACTGCGTAGGATTGTCTTGATGGAGCAGTTAACGCGCTGCGGCGGCAGAAACATGAGAACTTTAAGGTTTTATGGCTACCTCTGCTGGACTTTCTTGAAGGTTGATATGCCTCCAAGTGGGGGGGGAGGTGGGTAGTAGGGGGGTTAATAAAAAGTTGGCACTGTATGTTGCTTTAATGTTTGTATTTCTGTTGCTACCAATTTTGAATAAAAATTAAATTTCCAAAAAAAAATTTGACTATTCTGTTAGTATCAAAGCTGTTTATAATGTTTAAAATTAGTAAAATGAAAGAGGAAAAAAAAGGAAAAGGAAGAAGATATCATTTTAAAGCAGAGTTAGAAGGCAAAATGAATTTCTCTGCAGGCAGTTTCCCAGATCCCAGACCCCAGACGCCTGTGGAATCTGGAAATCAAATGCATGAAAGAAATAAAATACCTTTAGCCGTGTTTAAATTTTTTTGTTTAATGCAGATTCAACATGAACTTTAGGCCACCCTCCAAGTGGTGAGGTAGAGGAGTTTCTCCTGTCTAAGAATAACCATGGGATTTACTCCAATAATTCCTTATCACCAAGAAATAGGGAGGTGTTGGACTAATCCTCTGTATTCAAACACTCATTCTTCAAGAGGAAGAAATTCAAAATGTATTTAAGAACTATCTTGCCCCGCTAATGTAATGATTGGATAGTAGTCATAGCCCTGAAAGACATACACACACATACCAATTCACTGTACTCACTGGAATTTTCTCCATTTCACACTCTTCTAAACACCTTACCAGTACAAGGTCCTGCCATTTGAACAGTGTTCTGCTCAGAGTCTTCACATCTCCATAATGGCAGCATATCTCCAGGAGCAAGCAGGAATGAGTCTTCACATATGGGTATCGTCGGTACCGACGGAGCCTGCGCGGGAATGCTCCCCAGCGTCCAGTAAGAAAGCTTTTGGGAGCATCCCACAGCGCCTGCGCGCTGCCTTCCCGCCTTTTCTAACCGCCTCTCTCCAGTTCTTCTTTTCCGCGGAGCCAGCAGGTCGTGTTCCTGTCACCGCGGAAGAAGTTCTTTATTTTCTTTTATTTCTTTGGTCGCGCGTCTGCCTTCTTCGACGTCGGACCGGTACCGCCGGTCTTTCTTTCTTAAAAAAAAAAAAAGAAAAACTACCGTTTTTCCCACTTCTGTGCATTTTGGGCCTTAGGCCTAAGAAAAACTTTCCTCATGGAAAAGCCCGCTTCCGGGTTTAAAAAGTGCACGAGAGGAGATCACGTGTGCACATGAGCGGGTGAGGAGTGTTTCCTCGTGCACTCCCGGGCCGCCCTAGAAACCTTTGACAATCCCGGCGAAGGAGATGCGCAAGAGTGCTTCGGTGACGGCTCAGGAAAGTCCGTGTGTTGTGGCATCCTCTTCTGGGCTGGTGCTTGAGGGCGGCGACATGAAAGCGGCTGCAAAGAAGGAGAAAGCTGCCGGTGTGCGGGAGAGCAAGATGGCGGTGTCAGCACGAGGCCTGGCTGCAGCAGGCTCTCCCGGGAGGGAGAGTACCGACTCGGGACCGGATGAGGTAGCTCATGAAGTGGTTAAGCTACTTGAGCCTAAATTTGACACTGTTATGAAGAAACTGGAAGAGATGAGTGAAGTGTTTAACGAGCACACTAGGAGACTGGAGGAAGTTGAGCACCGCGTGGCAGTCTTGGAGGAAGATGAGCTGGCCCTCGAGAGAGCTAACCAGAAGCAGCAGAAGCAAATCGCTGATCTTTTATTGAAAGTGGATGATCTAGAGAATAGATCCCGTCGGAATAATCTCCGGCTGGTGGGTGTGCCGGAGTCTTGGACTGGAAGTCAGCTCTTTACTCTCTTTGAGGAGTGGCTTCCCAAAGAGTTGGGCCTCACAGCTTTACAAGGCAAGATCTGTGTGGAAAGGGCCCACCGGTTGGGTCCGATGGGGGCCGGCAATACCAGGCCGCCGCCAGTGCTGGCACATTTATTGAACTTTAAACACAAAGTTATGCTATTGCAGGCCTATCGTAAACGGCGAGACCTGAAGATGGACACCGTGCAGATCCTACTGTTCCCGGATTACTCGGCTGCTTTAGCGGCAAAGCGTAAAGAGTTCTCGCCAGTATGCAGCGAACTGGTTAAAGCTGGCATCAAGTTTGCGCTTTTCTACCCTGCTGTCTTAAAACATTTTCATAAAGGCGCCACACATACATTCGAGCGGGTGGATGCGGCATAGAAATTTCTGTCTACACTAGGGGCTGAGGGCTCGCCGACACCATCCTGAACTATAGATGACGTGCGATATGGGCCTGAGCATGTGTCCGGAGAGGGCAGGAGAACTCTTCGCCGTATATAATTGACTTTGTTTGGACAGTGAGGTCTCCGCAGCCATGGCATAGTTTTTGAGTCCATGGGGGCGACCTGGAGGTGCATGGACTGTGATCTTACTCCCCTCGGGGGGTGTCCCGCTTCGGCGGGATATACTAATGTTTGCATGTAAGGGGTTCCAGGGGAGGGGGAGGGGAAGTGTTTGTGTGAAAGCGTATGGGCCCCTGGGGCTGCATGGATGTGTGTTGATTGTTTACAAGTTGGGGGACTTAGGGGGGAGGTTGGGAGGAGGGGGTAACGGTTTTTGTAGTTTGCTCTGGGGGAGACTGCTTGGGGGGGAGAGTGGGAGGGGGAGGGGAAGGGGACTGTGGGTGGGGTAGGGTGAGGGGGGGCGCATAGTCATTGATTCTTCGTGGTTGCAGAGAAGTGGGTACAGGTCATTTCATTTATGCATTGCTGGCAGTGGGTCGATTGCGTGTTCTGGAGACGGGGCTGGGCGTCTCTTGGAGCTAGTATTGTTGTACCTTAGAGTGGGGGACCACTTGTACACACACATTGTCTAATATTAAGTTAGTTTCCTGGAACGTAGGGGGTCTTGGCTCTCCCGTAAAAAGAACCCAGATTTTACAAATGTTAAAAAGAAAGGGGGCACATATTGCTTTGCTGCAAGAGACACATCTTAGTGATTTGGAACACTGGAAGTTAGTGCGGGATTGGGTAGCAGAGGCTTATGGGGCTTCTTCAGGTACCGAGAAGGCGGGGGTGGTGGTGTTAGTTAAGTGTGGCCTTCCCTTCGAAGTGAGTCATGTGCAAGTGGATCCCAGGGGTCGATATGTTCTGCTGTCCGCGAAGCTCTATAATGAAGCCATATGGATAGCGAATGTATATGCCCCCAATGTGTATGACCATGCATTCTTTAAGATGCTCCTGGGGTATGTGCAGAAAGCGGGTAGTAATAACTTAATATTGGCGGGTGATTTTAATTGTTTGCACGATCCTTCCCTAGATAAGTCCTTGAAGGGTGGGGAGGCTGCTGGGAAGCGCCGGGGAGTGGGGTACTTATGCTGCTTGGGCGAGTTGGTAGATATCTGGCGGCTTCTCCACCCGGGAGTTCGGGAATACACGCACCAATCTCGAGCGCACAAGACCTGGTCGCGAATTGATTATGTTTTGGTAAGTGAGGGGGGGCTCTCGAGAGTGCTCAAGGCGGAAATAGAGCTGGTTGCAGTATCTGATCATGGGATGGTTTGGATCTTGTGGGAATGTCAGGGAGCGGCGCAGAGGCATTGGCGCTTTCCCGCCTATCTCTGTGCTGACAAGGCTTTCCAAACGTAGTTGGAAAAGCAATGGGATGAATATGTTTTACATAATGATACACCGCATTGCTCTCCGTTGTTATTTTGGGAAGCAAGTAAGGCAGTGCTGCGAGGTGCCATCATATCCTACACAGCACGGAGGCGTAGACATTTGGATCGTAGTATCATGGTATTGGAGAGGAGCCTTCAGGAATTTCAGCGGAGGATCAGTAGGGGTGGGGATGGTGGCGCCCAACGTGAGTATGCTAGAGCGAAACTGGCTTTGAGTGAGCTTTTGCAGAGACGGGCTGTGTTGTCTATTCAATACTATAAGCACCAATTGCATCGTTATGGTAATAGGACTGGGCGACTATTGGCCAGGCTTGTGCGCGAGCGGGCGCTCGTTTTATACCGGTACTCAAAGATTCCGGGGGCGGGCTGCAGCATCAGCCTCAGAAGATAGTGCAGGTGTTTCGAACTTTCTATGCACGCCTGTATAGTGAAGAACACCGGGATTATGAGAGGGGTAAGGAGTTTCTGCGAGACCTTAAGCTGCCCCAGGTGTCCGCCGACGATCTGAATAGACTTAATGCACCTTTGACGGTACGGGAGATTTTGCAGAGCATTAATAAAGGGAAATCTCATAAGGCTCCCGGTCCCGATGGCTTTAGTGGGGAGTATTATAAGATGTTGGCGCACAGGGTGGCTCCTACCATGGTGGCGATGTTTGATTGGGTGCGGCAGCATGGGGAATTCCCTAGGGATATGCGCTGTGCTGATATCTCGGTGCTCCCTAAGCCAGGGAAAGATAAGCTGGACCCTGCTTCATATAGACCTATTTCGTTAATCAACTGTGATATGAAGATTCTAGCATCAGTGTTGGCCGGGAGGTTGAACCCGATACTTCCCTCCCTTATAGCGGAACGGCAAGTAGGTTTTGTCCAGGGTAGGGAGGCCACTAAGAATCTTGCCCGTTTGTTGATAGGCATGGGATGTTGCCATCGAGAGGAGCGCGGCCTACTTCTTGTGAGTCTAGACACTGAAAAGGCGTTCGATAGGGTGGCTTGGGAATATCTCTGGGATGCGCTCGCAGATTTTGGCCTGCAGGGGGGACTTTGTCCAGTGGCTTAAAGCTCTATATACTTGTCCCTTGGCCAGAGTGGTGGCGAGCGGAGCCGCCTCGGATACCTTTCCCCTGGAACGGGGGACACGGCAGGGGGTGTCCCTTGTCCCCGTTGCTTTTTGTACTCTCGTTGGAGCCTTTGCTTCGCGCTATTCAGGGGGATGCGTTGATTGCAGGTATCACAATTGGGGGTGAGGAAATGAAGGTCAGCGCGTTTGCTGATGATATGCTCCTATGCCTTACGAAACCGCAGTCCTCCTTAGTACGTGTGTTGCAGTTGATACGTGATTTCGGTGAATTCTCGGGTTTAAAAATTAATGCCACTAAATCGGTGGTGCTTGATGTGGGTGGTCGCGTTCGGCCGAGGTGGCAGGGTCCCTTTCCGCTTGTTTGGGCGGATGGGATGATTAAGTACCTGGAGATACAGCTGCCTGACCGACCGGAGGATCTCTATTGGGTCAATGTGCCCGGTCTACTGGCTCGAACTGCGCGGACCCTTGGTGGATGGAGGGGTCTTCCGCTGTCGTTGCAGGGGAGAATCGCGTTGTTTACTATGGTGGAAGTGCCGCGCTGGTTGTATGTGCTTCGCTTGCTGCCGCTCTGGGTTTCCGACAAGGACTGGCGGAGCCTAGAGAAGTCGCTACGGGGGTTTCTGTGGAAGGGGAGAAGGGCTCGAATCCCGCTGAGAGCTTTGATGAGACCGAGGGACGAAGGAGGGCTGGGGATGCCCTCACTACGGAATTATAATCTTCGCTACTTGCTGAGACATGTGGAGGCGCTCGTGCGAGGTGCAGAAGGATGTGCCCCGGTGCAACAATTGGCTGCTCTGTGCGCCGTACCATTGTTGGTATGTTGTACATATGCGTTCATATCGTTTGGCGTGTGGAGGAACCGGTCACGGATATCTGGCGGCCATCCGGACAGCCTGGCGCAGTTTGTGTGCTCGGTTTGGGTGGGACTGGCGGCGGTCCGATTTGCTTCCTTTGGTGGGGAATCCCGATTTTCTGCCTGGTTTCTCAGCGAATAGCTTGTTTCATGGGTGGGCCAAGAAGGGGATTCTCTGTATAGGGGACTTGTATATTCCGGGCGGGCGGGTCCTGGAGAGTTTTCAGAATTTACGAAAACGTTATCTGTTGCCCAGGGAAGATTTTTATGGCTACTTGCAGGTTCGTCATTATGTGAGTAGTTTAGGTGACATAGCCCGGGAGGGGGTGGTGGGGGGGAATCTGAGATATGCTCTGGGGGCCTGGGTCGGGCAACCTAGAGGTGGGAGAGAGTATCGGACGTTGGCTTCGCCCCCAGGGGAAATTGATTACCTTATGGCACTCTCTGAACGATGGGGCAAGGACGGGTTTGCGGGATTGACAGTGGTGCAGTTGCGGGAGGTGTTTAAAGCGATACCGCGGGGCCCTCTAAGGGTTGTGTTGCAGGAGCTCCAATATAAGTTTCTATGGAGAGCGTATACCACTGATGCTTGGGCATTTCGTGCTGGGCTCCGCGTGTCTCCCACTTGTGCTTGGTGTAAAGTACATGTGGTCACTTTGTCACATAAATTTTGGAGCTGCCCTTTAGTACAAACTCTCTGGCTATCTGTGTGCAACAGGCTGGCCGGGTGGGTGGGGGTTCAGGACGTTTTGAATCGGGAGGCTTGTTTGTTCCTTTGTTGGGAGAGGAGTGCTGTGGTGGGTGTGGGTAACTACAGGCCATTCCTCATCCGTGGCTTTTTATTAGTGAAAAAGGTGTTATTGCAGAATTGGGTTGAGCTGTCCCCCCCTGGGGTATCTGGGAGCGTGCTCTGTTCGACTTAATGTATATGGAAAAATTGACAGCGAAGCAACAGGGGGGCAAATATTGGGATATGTTTTTAGATTTATGGGCTCCGCTTATCGACGCCCTCCCATCTCTAGAGTGGAGCAGGGTGTTGAATATGTAGCGGCTGCATCTGTACGTTGCTGCTTGTGTAAGCTAAACTGATTAATGTGTAGGTTCGATTTGCTGTGTATGGAATGGAAGGAGGGGCCTATAGTGGATTTTGTGGGGAAGGTGGGACTGTGCTACGTCCTGGTCCCTCATGATTCCAGTGGCCAATGTCAGCTGAAGGGTGGTGGTTTTCTGGGGTTCATGACTATGCGTTTGGTATGGGGGGATAGGGGTGGGGGGGGGTGGGGTGCAGTTGGGGGGGAGGGGGGAAGGAGGTTTATTGGTTTATTGGCTTACTAGTTGAGTTGGGTACTGGTTTTTGCTTAATTGCCCAATTGCCTGCTATGTGTCCCAGGAAAAGTCTATTTGTTAAGGTACGTAGGTATTCTCTGTGTCACCTGCAAATGTGCGCCATGGGGCGGTCCACTCCCAGTACACTTTCACCTTGGTTCTAGGTGCTGCCTCGCTTTGGTAGGCCTATAGCCATACTCTATGATGTGTTGTTAAGATGTGTTATTAACATGGGGCGAATGTATATTGTATAATAAGTGTTCCATATCTTGTTTATTGCATATTGAGTGTACTGTTTGTTGTATGATACGGGCATTGGCCTTCTCAAGCTTGTTCTTGTTCTTGGTTTTTATATAAAATGAATAAAAATGATTTGAACTAAAAAGTGCACGAAGTGCAGCGGCACTATTTCTGTCACCGACACCCATGACTGGTGTCTAAAATGTTTGGGTCCTGACCACTCCATCACGGACTGTGAGTCCTGTGCCATGATGTCTAAAAGAGGTCGACAGAACCGAGCAGCCAAGCTCAGTACCCTGTTTCCCTCTGATGCAGCTTCGGTGGCATCGACGTCTTCCAGGGCTGCTTCTTCCTCCCATGGATCTCAGGTAACCAAACATAAGTCCAGCCGGTCCTCGAAGGGTAGATCTCCCTCTAAGTATCGAGATGCCTCCGGGCTTGCTCTCGAGGATTCCGCACCGGAAAAATTACCACGGCGGGAGGCTCCGGCTTCCAAAGCTTTATCTATAGGGTCACAGGTTGACATCGATGGCTCGGCCTCGACCGATCACCTGTTGCCATATTCTGGGGTACCGGTGGTTTCCACTGGTACCGACATCCAGACATTGGTGGTGTCGATGGATCAGAATATTCTGACCATGCAGCGTGCCATCACGGCATTCATACAAGCTGCGACGCCTCCGGTACCGCAACAAACTCCGTTGTCGGCACCGATATCGGTTCCGGTGCCGATTGCATCGACATCGGCTTCGGTGTCGACTGCAGCAGTACCCTGTTCTGTGATGCCCATCGGTACCGATCACTCCCGATGTCGATACCACTCGGTATGCGTATCGGGCTCTGCAGGAGCATCCAGAGAGGCGATACTTTGATTCCTCCGAAGATTCTGATGAATCAGAGGCTTCTGTCGAAGCATCGGTACTCCTTCCTCAGGAGCCCTCTTCTCCAAAAAGAAGAATGTCTCCTCCAGAGGACTTGTCTTTTCAAGACTTCATTAGGGAAGTGGCCAGGGGCCTCTCTATTTCAGTGGCCCCTGAACCAGAGCCTAGAGCCAAGAAATTGGATATTTTACAATATCCTAAGGCTCCTAAAGAGGCAGCTACTTTACCAATTCATGAGATCCTTTATGATCACATGCTGGGCATCTGGGAGACTCCTCTCACCACCTCCCCTGATTCTCGTAGGTTGGATACCATGTACTGTGTTCCTCCTTGTCCTGGCTTTCATAAGACTCAGCTTCCTCACCACTCTATTGTGGTGGAGTCTGCTATGAAGAGGATAAAGAGTGCAAAAAGACACTCATCCAATCCTCCAGGAAGAGAATGCAGAACCTTAGATGCTTTTGGCAGGAGAATTTTCCAGGCCAATATGCTTGCTGCCAGAATCAACTCCTATAGTCTCTATATGGGGATGTTTCTAAAAGAAGTTACAGATCATCTGCAAAACTTTATCTCCTTTTATCTCAGAAGATAAAAGGGAGGAGTTTCTCACTTGGCTTAAGTATGCCCCAGATGTTTCCAAATTTTCTAATCGTGCAGCCTTTGACTCTTGAGTGTGCCAGCAGAGCCTCGGCTATTGCCATAGGTGCACGCAGAGTGGCTTGGTTACAAGCTTCTGATTTCGAACCTTGGGTCCAGGATGGATTAGGAAATCTTCCTTGTACAGGTGAAAACCTTTTTGGCAAGGATTGGCAAGCAAAGGCCACTCAGATGGATGCTGAGAATTCGGCCTTAGATAGACTTTCCAAGTCTACTTCTGCTCCTGTTAGAAAAAGGTTATTCAAAAAGGCTTTCTTTCCCAAAAAGGGGAAATATTATCCTGCTTATGGTCAGCAGGTATTTTCTGCAGGTCGTTTTGCTGCAAAGCGACAGCAACAACCTAAACAGGCCAAGGCCTAAGGCTGCAAGGACTGCTACGGCCCAACAGCCTCAGCCTCCTCAGGGCCTTTGACTTACAACTAGAGAACTTAGCCTTTCTGGCTGTAAGAGAACCAGAGCCTCTCACCATTCCAGGAAGGTTAGCTCACTTTGCTCCCAGATGGGAACAAATCACAACAGAGCAATGGACCCTCTCCATCATAAGGGAGGGGTAAAAACTTCATTTCTTAAACCTTCCTCCCCACACCATGGTGAGACAGTTCAATTCTCCAACATCTCTCCTCGTCCTTCTGGGTCAGGAGATTGCTACCCTTCTTGCCCAAGGGGTAATAGAAGAAGTACCCCTTCTTCAACAGGGTTCAGGGTTCTACTCCCCCTATTTTCTTATCCCAAAGAAAATAGGGGGCTACAGACCCATATTAGATCTCAGAGAATTGAACAAGTTTCTGTGCAGAGAGAAATTCAAGATGATTTTTCTCGGTGCTCTCCTTCCATTCCTTCAGAGTCAGGATTGGCTTTGTTCTCTAGATCTCAAGGATGCGTACACCCATGTCCTCATCCATCCAACACACAGAAGGTTCCTTCGGTTCCTTTATCAGGGAAAGCACTTCCAATACAGAGTGCTTCCTTTCAGCCTGGCCTCTGCTCCAAGAGTGTTCACAAAATGTATGGCAGTAGTAGTTGCATTTCTACGCACTCTAGGAATATTTGTATTCCCATATCTGGACGACTGGCTCATCCGAGCTCCATCCCAGTCAGAGGCCCAGGCTTCCTTAGCCTGCACAAGGCGTGTTCTTCAGTATCTGGGACTTGTAATAAACATCCCAAAATCACAACTCACCCCTACTCAGTCTTTGGAGTTCATAGGGGCCTTGCTGGATACCACAACTGCAAGGGCCTATCTTCCCCAGGCCCTTTGCCTACGCTTGGTGCAGTTAGCCTCTCAAATTCAGTTAAAGTCACATTTAACTGCTCGAGAGATGTTACAACTGTTAGGCCACATGGCATTCACCGTGCATGTGGTTCCTTACGCTCGCCTTCACATGAGGGCAGCTCAGTGGACTCTGTCCACCCAATGGACCCAGGCATCAGGGTGCCTGTCAGACAAAATAGCAACCTCCAGTCGCCTCTTTTGGTCCCTCCAGTGGTGGAAGTCCACTCAAAATCTGTTGCTGGGGTCCCCCTTTCAACAGTTGCTACCCCAAGCAACCCTTACAACAGATGCCTCTGCAAAGGGTTGGGGAGCTCATCTACAAGATCTCTCCACCCAGGGCATCTGGTCTCCACAGGAGACATCTCTACATATCAACCTCTTAGAGCTCAGAGCAATTTTTCTAGCTCTCAGAGTCTTCCACAACCTGCTCAGCTACAAGACAGTCCTCATCCACACGGACAACCAAGTAGCCATGGTCTACGTGAACAAGCAGGGTGGGACTGGCTCTCTGTCGCTTTGCAACGAAGCTTTGAGATTGTGGGCCTTCGCCAGAGAGCATCAAATTCATCTCATGGCAGTGTATCTTCCAGGGGTTCAAAACTCTTGGGCAGACAGACTCAGTCGAGTTCTCCTTCCACACAAATGGTCCCTCCATGGGGACCAGATAGCCAGGATCTTTCAAATTTGGGGAACCCCGGACATAGACCTGTTTGCAAGTCTGTGGAATGCCAAACTTCCCCGGTTCTGTTCCAGGATTCCGTGTCAGGGAGTTCAGGCCAGGGATGCCTTCCTCCTTCATTGGGGGCAAGACTTCCTCTATGCCTTTCCACCCATTCCCCTAATTCCCCAAACACTGTTCAAGCTTCAGAGAGACAAGGGGTCTATGATTCTCAAAGCACCACGTTGGCCACGCCAAGTGTGGCACCCTCTACTAATGCATCTCTCTCAAGCTCCCTCCCTGGATTTGGGATCTGCTCCAGACCTCCTGTCCCAGGAGGAGGGAACGTTGTGGCACCCAAATCCCCAGTCTCTTCATCTCAGGACCTGGTTGCTGAAGGCCTAGACCTTCAAGATTTGCATCTTTCTCAGCAGGTGAAGGATATCCTTCATACTTCCAAAAAGCCTCCACTAGACGTTCCTATGCTTTTAAATGGAAAAGGTTTACCATTTGGTGTGCAGAGAAGGGTCTTAACCCTCTTGCAATACCTCTGAATTCTTTACTAGAGTATTTGCTGCATTTATCCCATGCAGGCCTTAAAACGAATTCAGTAAGAGTCCATTTGAGTGCTATTGCAGCATCCCTTAAGCCTCTCAATGGACAGCCTATTTCCTCTCATCCTCTTATTGCAAGATTCATGAGAGGCCTTCTTTTAACTAAACCTCCCATTAGACCACCTCCAGTGGCATAGGACTTGAATTTGGTTCTTGGCCAGCTTATGAAGTCACCCTTTGAACCCTTAGCCACTACCTCCTTGAAATTCCTTTCCTGGAAGGTTATTTTTCTCATTGCAGTCACCTCAGTTCGCCGCATCAGTGAGCTGCAAGCCTTGGTGGCTAATCCTCCTTATACAAGGTTCCATCATGACAAGGTAGTCCTCAGGACTAATCCACACTTTATGCCTAAAGTGGTCTCACCTTTTCATCTGAACCAGGAGGTGTATTTACCTGTCTTTTTTCCAGGACCTCATGCATCAAGTGCAGAGAGGAATCTCCATACCCTGGATTGTAAGAGAGCGCTCGCTTTTTACTTACAAAGGACACAGCAACATAGAAAGTCTTCTCAACTCTTTGTTGCTTTTGATCCCTCTCATTTGGGACTTCCAGTCTCTAAAAGAACTCTGTCCAATTGGATTGCTCAGTGTATTTCTTTCGCCTACCAGAGTAAGAACCTTTCTCTGGACGGCCATGTCACAGCTCACAATGTGAGAGCCATGGCAGCCTCTATGACTCATCTGAACTCTGTGTCCATCGACCAAATCTGTCGAGCGGCCACCTGGGCCTCGGTTCATACCTTCACAGCCCATTACTGCTTGGACAAGGACTCCCGCCGGGATGCCTTGTTTGGTCAGGCTGTTCTCAAACACCTGTTCCATACCTAATCAACTCCTACCCCCCATCCCTGGTTGGATGCCCGAGATCCATGGGGGCAGGTAGAGCCCTTCTCAGGGACTCACAACCTTGGAGATCTCCCTGGCATCTCTAGCTGGGGAGTCCCCATATGTGAAGACTCATTCCTGCTTGTTCTTGGAGATAGCACAGTTACTTACCTGTAACAGGTGATCTCTGGGAACAGCAGGAATAAGTCTTCACAACCCACCCACCTCCCCTAGGAGTTGTATCTCTCTATCTATCTTTCCTTTCCTCTTTCTCTCTTTGTCTCAGCTTTAAAACTCGAACTGGAGAGAGGCGGTTAGGAAAGGCGGGAAGGCAGCGCGCAGGCGCTGTGGGATGCTCCCAAAAGCTTTCTTACTGGACGCTGGGGAGCGTTCCCGCGCAGGCTCCGTCGGTACTGACGATACCCATATGTGAAGACTTATTCCTGCTGTTCCCAGAGATCACCTGTTACAGGTAAGTAACTGTGCTATCTTTGCAAACAGGGCACCTAGGGGAGGGGCGGGAAAACAATCTTGATGTTTTTGCTCATCAAGGGCAGGACCTCCTGAAGAAACTTCCCAGTCTCTTCGGGCCACTATCATCATATACAAGTCCATACTAACTCAGACTCTGTCACGAGAGTTCATCGGAGTCCATATTATCTCAACTTTGAAAAAGTTCTTTATATCTCTCAAACAACTAGCCATCATTTTCCTGACATATCAAACCACCTCAGCTCGTGTTAACACAATCTGAGCCATGCCGCAGCGATAAAGTCACATTGCAGTAGCTATGCATCTTATCCCCTTTTTCAGAGCTCAACTTCTGTATTTGCTATGTACTTCTCTGGTGGTAGCACAGATCCAGCAGATAGTGAGTAAACTTTCAGCAACCACAGTTTCATTGTGTTCTAGCAATGGACCGACTGAAGGGGTGCATCTTGGGCACCTACAGATGTAGTGCCATCCACTCTGGCCAAGATTTCCTTTTTGCTTTCTCTCCCATTTCATTGATGGCCAGTACCATACAAAAGCTATGCCAAGATGCTACACTAATGGCCTTTATTGTCCCTCACTAGTTTTGTTAAGATATGGTTTCTATACCTCATGCAGCTGGCCTGGAAAGTCCGATTCACTTGCCACTTTTGCCCCAACATCATCATCGCTCAGGCCTCTGTACAGCAAGCTGCGTTACCATGGGTGCAGTAGTTTATGCTCTACTTTGCACTAACCTTACTCCCCAGAGATTAGAGTGGGGGAAATTGGCATAAAACCATTGCACCTGGTAAATCGCTTCCGATTGTGTGTGGTTTAAAAAAAAAATCCTGCGCTAAAATGTGGAAGTTTTTTTACTCTTTGTGTCACTGAATCTTTACACCAGCTCAGACTGGCGTTAAAATGCAGCATGGGAGCAGAAGGTGATTTTGAGGTGAAGAGTAGTATCATTAGATCACAGAATCTCCCACCCCACACTCCTTGACCCACAAATGCACTGGTGGCTGAAGTGGGTCCTCTTACCCCCCCCCCCTTCCTCCAAACACAAATCAAAGTCCCAGCCCCCCATCTCCCTCCCCCCAAACCAGTGTTCTGCATGCTGCCTTTCCAAACCCCCAACCCCACCACTGACTGGCAGTGCAAGTAGGTCATCTGCATACCTCTAAGGTGGGAAGCAGAAACAATACCCGCCCATTCTTGCCTCTGTGCTGCCATCTTGAAAATGGCAGGATGCACCACATTGGGTCAGTCTGCCAAATAATGTAATAATTGGAAGACCGACCTCAGGTGGGGTTAGGTGTTACAATTTTTAAGATGACATGGAGGCATTGCTCCTGCCTCCAGCCAGAGAAGCACAGGGGCAGGGTATGGGAAGGGGCCTTCTGGCAGTATGATGGCAGAAACGAGTGGCATCGTTTCTGCCTCCCATCTTAAGAAGCACAGGAGGGGGCCTACTTACACTGCCATGATCAGTGGTAGGGTTGGGGGGTCTAAGAGTGGTGGCACCCCCTGGATGATATGTTGGGTTGAAGGGAGAATGAGAGCGCCCACTCAGGGTAATCAGTGCTTTTTGTTTATAGGTTGAGTGGTAAAGGGTTGTAGGGTCAGAGCCCTCTCAGGACACCAGTGTGGTTGGTTGTGGGTTGGGGCAATGGGAAACAGGAAAGGTTTGGCATGTGTTTTACTCTCCCTGTTGCTGCATGAGCTGGTCTCTACTCATGCATTGACAAGGAGATACTGATTCATGATGAAGTTAACGGCTGAATATTACTGCTTCCATATGCAGTGTGTTTTCCTGACTGTGCATACTTTTTAACATAGCAGTAATTTACGTGCTATTAGTTTACTGAATTGGGAGTAAAAAAAAAAGTTTAGTGCATGTATTAGAACGTTGTGCGCTGGAGCTTAGCGCAGCATTCTACTTCAAGGCCTCAGTGGTGGAGCCCTCCTGTATCCTAGTCTGCAGCACCTTGCCTTCACCATGGAAAATGAAATGCAGGTAGTCTTCTGCTTTCAAGTTGCCCCAGAGATCCAAGTTTTACTGACTTCCAGAAGGTCATCCAGCAGAAAATATTATAGATTTAAATGAAAAATATTCACCCAATAGTTTGACTCCTTGAATGTACAGTCCCAAAAATAATGCACTACCTCCATATCTGTAATTCTGGCAAAATAACTAATTTGTCCAAGTCTTCCTCAGCACCTTCATCACTTACCATGTCTCTCAATAGATGATGCCTCTATTTCATTTCAACCCATAGTCTCCTAAGTTATGAAATTCCTCTTTAATTTAAAACTCCCCTTCAGATGGCAAATCATTTCATGAAGCCTCCCTTTCAGTCTATGGCTTTGCTGAGGTTTGCCTCCTAGAAGACATTTTCTCAGTTATAATCTGTTTACCACATTAGTAAGATATAAGCTTTTGTCCATTATTCACTATATATGCAGTTTTACTACAACAATCATTTTGAGAATTCACCCACGCTTTCTACTGAAAACTCACATTTCTGCTTCCCCATTCTTATACATCAGAAACCCTGCCACTTTGAATTGAAAACTCATACTTCAGCTGTACCTTGAAATCACTAAGTCACAATGCAAGTCCTCATAATTTGTTTTGATGATAAGATAACCATTCAGGCTTTCCAGACATAGAGAACTCTATCCTCTTGGATATCTTGGAGTGGAGGAGTGGCCTAGTGGTTGGGGCAAGGTACCTCAGGCCGGAAGGTCGGGGGTTCAAATCCCACTAGAGGACAGCAACCTTGGGCCGGAAGGACTGGGGTTTCTAGTCCCACAGGTGCTCCTTGTGGTCTTGGGCAAGCCACTAACCCTCCATTGCCCATGTTCCCTGTAAAATAGTTATCTCCAAGTTATAATGCTCTGTTCAATGTAATTTCAGTTTGTTCAATGTAAACCGTCTTGATATCATGAAAGGCGGTATATAAGAAATGTTAAATTAAATAAATAAATAAATAAATCCACCCTATATTGCCTTCTACAAGCAGGCATACCTTCAGCTTTCTTTCAATTACTGTGCATGAGTTATGTGCTGAGGCTGCTTTTGTTGCTAACCTATGCTCCTTATTGTGCACTGACAACTGCAGAGCAGCCACCTATCCTCTATCTACACTTTCTTAATAGACCAGCCATTAAGCACTGACAGTGACTTGACCAAACTGTTTTCCAAACTTTATTTTGCTAGCCAACCTATTGCAGCAAGAGACACAAGTCACAAGGGAGAACAATGCAAATTCTATCAGCCCTTGCACCCTTAACATAGGATTCACATATGCACGGCTGCCATATCTAGCTTGTCAGAGGAAGACAATGCTGCTTACTAATAGTGAGGGTTCTCCATGGCCAGCAGGATAAGTTAGCCACATAGCTTCAACTTCCAGGGAAGAGGATTATCATCTATCCTGTCATGAATTATCAACTATTCAGCAGGATTGAACAGGGAGGTGTTTGCCACTAGGCAGAACTCTAGTATATGCTCAGTCTTCTAGACTTTTCTGTGCTCTTCTAGAACAGATCTCCAGGAACAAGCAGGAATGAGTCTTCACATATGGGTACGTCGGTACCGAAGGAGTCTGCGCGGGAACGCTGCCCAGCGTCCAATCAGAAAGCCTTTGGAAGCATCCCACCATGCCTGCGTGCTGCCTTCCCGCCTTCCCAACTGTGTCTCCTTAGTTTTCGTTTTTTCGCGGAGCCGGCAGGACATCGTCCTGTCACCGCAGAAAATTCTTTTATTTTTTAGTTTTCTTGTGGTCGCGGCTGCCTTCCCCAATGCCACCGGTACTGCCAGTGTTTCTTTTTTCTTTTCTTGTAAAATTTTTCCTTTTTAAGGAATATTTTTCATCCTTAGTGTCTCACGGTTTCTCAGGCCTCTTAGGCCCCTCCATTTTCCTTCCTGGAACCGCCAGCCACTCTTCCCAAGAAATGTACAAACTGTGGCGGTACAACCTTATTTTTAGACACAATTGGTGTCTAACCTGCTTGGGTCCTGACCATTTTCCTCCGGAGCCCTCGGGCAATAGTATTGTGGGAAGAAGTTCTCAACATCGAGTTCCCCTCGACACGCGGTCCCCATCCAACTTCAGGGTACCGACCATATCTTCTACACAGGATCAGGTAACCCAAAAACAGTCTGTTAAGACTAGCCAGTCCTCGAGCGGCAGTTCTCATGCACAGAGTAGAGATGCCTACGGCCTTGCCCTCGAGAATCCACTGGCTTCAAAACCCTGGTGGGAGTCTTCGGCCTCCAAAGCCTGTGTGGGGTTTCAGGTTGTTCCTGAGGTTCACCCCTCACAGAACATACCTGAGCCATGCCCGGTGGTGGCATCCGCTTCGAGCGGTACCGATACCCCAGCATTGGCAATGGTGTTGGATGAAATATTCCTCACCAAGGATCGTCATCTGGCGTCCTCGGTACCTACGGGGCCGATGGATACGCTCCAGACCGACCTTCCAGTATCGGTACCGATACTGGTACTGACGTCGGTACCCTCCAGACATGCATCGATAGACTCGCTTCCTTCGATGCCGAGTCTGGAATTGATCTCCAGTCTGAAGGACTGGGTACAGACTCACCTTGGTACCGACACCTGTCGGTACCGAAGGCTCGGTTCCGATAATTCGGATCCGCAACTCTCTGTTCCTTCGATACCGTTAGAGTTGCCACCGGCTGGCCTTCATCCACCGGTATCGGATACGGTACCGAAGTCGGTACCGATATCCACATTACCATTGCTGTCGGTGCCTTCCATGCTTCTCTCGCCAGGCTCGCTTCCCTCGATACCGAGTTTGGAATCGATCCCTAGCATGGTCGATCTGCTACCAACTGGCACTGGTCCCGTCATTCCACAGTACCAGCGACCATCCTATAAGGATTCCATACTGCACCATCCAGGATCTTCTATTCCTAAAAGCTTGGATAGATCCCTCGGTGCCAATGCTAGTTCTTCATCAGCTCTAGCCTATCCAAGGTAAGTTCCCTCTGTGGATCCTTCTTTTCAGGTTTTCATCCTGGATATGACAAAATCCCTTGCCATTTCTGTTCCTGGACAGGGTCCTACACAAGGCAATACAGGATCCCTCTATATTCTCCAGGACCAAGCAGGAAGTCAGTCCTCACATATGGGTGACGTCGGCGCCGACGGAGCCCTCGCAGAGCAATTTTCCCCAGCTTTCAAAGAAAGCCTTTGGGAATTGCAGCGCGCATGCGCGGTCCTCTTCCCGCCCAAGGGTGCCATCTTGCTCAGTCTTCTTTTTTCCGCAGAGCCCTACAGACGTTGTTTGTAATTCCCCGCAGAAAAGTTGATTTTATTTGTCTTTTTTCTCGGTTTCGACGCCGGTTCTTTTCCCGCCCGGACCCGCGACGCCGGTTGCGAGTCCGTTCTTTATTTTTCGTTTTTTTTGTCCTTCGTGACAGATTTTGCGCCTTTTTTACTTTTTCACTGGCAGCCCGGTCTTTTGACCTCGCAGGGGCCCTTTTTCCCCCGATGGCTGCCAGCGGGTTTAAGAAGTGTGATCTGTGTAAGAAACTCATGTCTCTTACCGACACACACGACTTCTGCCTCTGCTGCCTCGGACCCGATCATGACCCGATGATCTGTGGTCCGTGTGGCAAAATGTCCTCAAAAGCGTTGAGTCGGCAGCATCAGCGGGAACGTATCTTCTCTGACTCCGGCCGGGCTCGGACCTCGTCAGAGGCTTCGACATCTCGGGACTCTGGTCCTGAGCATCGTTGAAGTTCCTCTGAAAGGGGGTCTCCTACCCGGGAACATCATCGGAAGAAGAAACCCGCGGGGGCGGGATCGGTGGACGCTCCTGGTTCCTCGAGGGCCAGGTCGCATAGCCCCGATTCCCGTCCCGGGTCCTCAGAGGTGGAGAGGCCTTCCAAACATCCTCGTCTCGAGATGGACTTGCCCGCTCACGTGAGTACTGTTGTCCTCGTGGACTCGCTTCCGAAGGAGCCGACGTCGGGCCTGACGCCGTCGGGGCCCGAGTCGGGGGCTGCTGGGTCTCCTGAGCTCGGACTCAGGTTGACGGCCTTGGAGAGCAGTCTGACTGCCTTCATGGACCAGCAGCGGGCATTGATCGCTGGCCTCGCCGGTGCTTCTGCCCTGACCGCCGGGACGTCGACCTCCAAGTCGACCCCGGAGACCGAGCCTATCCTCGAGTCCATGAGGGCTCGAGTCGATCCTCGGTCGCGGTCTCCTTCGGCCTCCCGTTCGGGACCGAGGTCGTCGACGCCGACTCCCTCGGCGTCGGGGCGGATGGCATCGATGCCCGCCCGACCGGAGCCGCTCGACGACTCCTCCGAGGAGTCGGCCTGGGAATCCGAGGAAGAAGAGTCACCTGGTTCCTTTCGGACTCTGTGTGTCCCATCGGACTCCCCCGAGTCCGAACCTCAGAGACGGTCCCCCCCCCGGAGGATACCCGGTTCTCGGACTTCGTGCGGGATATGGCCAAAGCCTTGTCCTTCCCCGCGGATCCCGAGGAGGAGCCTCGAGTCGAAGAGCTTGATGCCCTCCAATATGACTCTCCCCCAAAGGAGGCCTTTATTGTACCGGTTCCTCCGATGCTGGAACGACTTCTCTTCCGCATGGGGGAGAGCCCGGCGTCGTCGCCGGTGTTAAGCAAGCGGGTCGATTCCATTTATCGAGTCCGCAAGAGCCCCGGGTTCCAAAAGGCACAACTACCGCACCATTCCATGGTGGTGGAATCGGCCATGCATAGACTTAAGAGTCAAAAAATGCACTCCTCGGTGCCTCCCGGTCGGGAGGCTCGAAGCCTGGATGCCCTCGGTAGGAAGTGTTTCCAGGGCTCTATGCTTGCTTGTCGAGTCCAGACCTACCAGCTCTATATGGGCATGTATCTACGAGACCTGGCTAAAGAAATAGCCGGGTTCTCTGCTGGTCTCTCCGAGGAACCTTTGCAGAGGTTCCAAGCCTTGTCAAATGGTATTCGGGAGTGCTCGAAGTTTATCTCTCGAGCAGCCTACGATGGCTTTGAGGCATCGGCTCGAGTAGCCGCAGCCGGCATCGTTGGCCGCCGACAGGCTTGGCTTCAATCATCCGACCTCGAGCCATGGGTGCAGAACAAGTTGGTCGATGTCCCCTGCAGAGGTGAAAACCTCTTTGGCAAGCCCATGGATGAGAAGGCTGCACAGATCGAGACCGAGACTCTCACCAGGACTCGTCTCTCAGGGAAGACCTCTGCCCCTTCTCAGAAGAAGAAGGGCTCGGGGAAAAAGCCCTTTTACCCGAGGAAGGCGGCTGCTTATCACCAGTACCCTCATTATCAGGCCTCGGCAGCTCCCCAGCAGGGTAAGCAAGCCAAGGGACGGGGTAATGGATCACGTAGGCAGCAAGCCCCCAAGCCTGCACCACCGGCCCCTGCTCAGCAGGGTGGGGGTTTTTGACTTCATCAGCATAGCCTCTCCCCCTCAGCTGGTTTCTCTCAGCACGGGAGGCCGGCTGGTCCACTTTGCCCACAGGTGGACCAACATCACTACAGATACCTGGGTACTTCACATAGTCCAAGAGGGCTATCTTCTGCACTTCCACCAGGTACCTCCCTCCTACTTTCCGGGGGAGCCTCTCAGACTCCCTCTGCACAGGGACTTACTCCTTCAGGAGTTAGCAAGTCTTCTTCAGGAACAGGCTGTGGAACCGGTGCCCCATCACCTCAGGGGTCAAGGTTTTTACTCCAGGTACTTTCTGATACCAAAAAGAACAGGAGGCCTCAGACCCATCCTGGACTTACGGAACCTCAACAAGTTCCTCGCAAAGGAAAAGTTCAAGATGCTTACCCTTGGAATCCTGCTGCCCTACCTCCAGCAGGGAGACTGGCTATGCTCCTTGGATCTAAAGGATGCCTACACTCACATCCTCATCCACCCCAGCCACAGACAATATCTCAGGTTTGTTGTGGGGGGCAATCATTACCAGTACAGAGTACTACCCTTTGGCCTATCCTCCGCACCAAGGGTGTTCACCAAATGTCTAGCAGTGGTGGCGGCTTATCTAAGACTTCAAGGCCTCTTTGTCTTTCCATACCTGGACGACTGGCTCATCAGAGCACAGTCTTCCCAAGAGGCCACTCACGCCACGCACTGCACTGTGACTCTGCTCCAGCACTTGGGCTTTGTCATAAACTTCGCAAAGTCCACTTTGCTCCCCTCTCAGGATCTCGAGTTCATCGGCGCAAGATTAAACACGCTTCAGGCGCATGCCTTTCTGCCTCTCGACAGGGCAAATGGGCTCATGGATCTTGCCAGCCACTTTCACAGCAATTCCCTGGTCTCTGCTTCCACAGTCCATGTGACCCCCAATGCCTGCCTGAACATGCGGACTGCTCAATGGTGCCTTCGCACACAATGGCATCAGGCCACTGGGAGCCTAGCGGACTCCATACAGATCTCCGACCCGCTGGTCTCTTCTCTTCAATGGTGGCTTCATCTGCCGAACCTAGTGCTCGGAATGGCTTTTCAGTCTCCTCCGCCTTCTCAGGTCCTGACAACCGATGCTTCTCTCCTGGGTTGGGGAGCACATTGCCAAGGGACATGTACTCAAGGCCTCTGGACTCCTTGGGAGTCTGCCCAGCAGATCAACTTCCTGGAACTCAGAGCTATCCGCCTAGCTCTGAGGGCCTTCTCCCACCTCATCAGTCTGTGCTGGTCCAGACGGACAATCAAGTTGCGATGTTCTACGTGAACAAACAAGGGGGCACAGGCTCCTTCCCTCTCTGTCGGGAAGCACAAAAACTGTGCTCTTGGGCCGTCAGCCGCGGCATCCTCCTCAAAGCTGTTTATCTCCCGGGTCAAGAAAATTGCCTGGCAGACAAACTGAGCAGAATCCTCCAACCGCACGAGTGGAGATTGGATCCGCTGGTGGTTCAGCGGATCTTTCTCCAATGGGGCCTACCCACAATGGATCTCTTTGCCAGTCCTCTCAACCGGCAACTTCCCCAATTCTGCTCTCGACAACCGCATCCGCACAGGGTAGCGGCGGATGCTTTTCTTCTCTCCTGGTCCACAGGCCTTCTGTATGCCTTTCCTCCCATGCCACTGGTGTCTCGGACGCTCTTCAAGGTTCTCCGAGACAAAGCCTCAATGATCCTTGTGGCTCCTCGGTGGCCGAGGCAACCTTAGTTCCCGCTTCTAATGCAGCTGGCGGTGGACACTCCACTTCCTCTGGGGTTTCAGCCCGATCTCCTGACCCAGGATCACGGGACTCTCCTACACCCCAACCTCCGGTCCCTTCATCTGATGGCCTGGCTGCTGAAAGGGTAGTCCTGGCTCCCCTCCTGCTGCCTCCAGATGTGGAGGAAGTCGTCTTGGCCTCCAGGCGACCCTCCACCCGGAGGTCCTGCGCTCTGAAGTGGCGTCGGTTCTCCGTCTGGTGTGCTCAGCGGTCTCATGATCCCTTCTCCTGTTCGATATCAGTAGTCTTGCAATACTTGCTTTGCCTCTCCGAACTGGGACTTAAGTCCAACTCGGTCAGGGTCCACCTCAGTGCTCTTTCTGCGCATCACATGCCGGTGGATGGCAGGCCTCTTTCCAGCCACCCTCTAGTGGCTCGTTTCCTCAGAGGCCTCCTTCTCCTTAAACCACCTTTGCGCCCACCAGCCCCTGACTGCGAACTGAATTTGGTTTTACAGCGGATTACCTGTCCGCCTTTTGAACCTATGGCTACCTGTCATCTTCGTTTTCTTTCTTGGAAAACCTTGTTCTTGGTAGCCCTCACTTCTGCTAGACGCGTTAGTGAGCTACAGGCCCTAGTCTCTGATCCTCCTTACACTCGCTTCTACAAGAATAGGGTAGTCCTGCGGACTCACCCTAAGTTTCTTCCTAAAGTAGTTTCCCCCTTTCACATCAACCAGGAGGTGGTACTTCTGACCTTCTTTCCCAGGCCACACTCCAGCCGAGCTGAGATGGTCCTGCATACCCTGGACTGTAGAAGGGCGTTAACCTTCTACCTTGACCGTACGCGGGAGCACCGAAAGGCTGTTCAGCTCTTCGTGTCTTATGACCCCAACAAGTTGGGGCTCCCTGTCTCCAAGCGTACTCTGTCCATCTGGATTGCTGACTGTATCGCTTGGGCTTATGAGGCAGCCGGCCTCTCGTTGGAAAGTCGAGTCACGGCTCATCGTGTTAGGGCGAAGGCTGTGTCAGTGGCTTACCTCCGCTCTGTTCCATTGGCAGACATCTGCCGGGCCGCTACTTGGTCTTCAAGCCAGATCTTTGCAGCCCATTACTGCCTGGAGAGGGAGTCCCGCAGGGACAGTGCTTTCGGACAGGCAGTCCTCCGTAATCTCTTTGAGGTATAGGCAACTCCTGCCCTCCGTCCCGGATGTTGGGCTACCGGTTGGGGGCGTACTCAGAGAAGATTCCTTCCTTCTGTGCTACTGAGCTTGAGGGAGCTCATTTTTAGTGCTTAGGGTCTCCGGTAGCCTTAAGCTTGGGAGTCCCATATGTGAGGACTGACTTCCTGCTTGGTCCTGGAGAAAGAGTAGTTACTCACCTGTAGCAGTGTTCTCCAGGAGCAGCAGGAATCAGTCCTCACAACCCTCCCTCCTCCCCTTGGAGTTGCATTTCTATGATTTCGTTTTTGCTAATTTTTTGCTGTCTTTTAGCTATGTCATCAGACTGAGCAAGATGGCACCCTTGGGCGGGAAGAGGACCGCGCATGCGCGCTGCAATTCCCAAAGGCTTTCTTTGAAAGCTGGAGAAAATTGCTCCGCGAGGGCTCCGTCAGCGCCGACGTCACCCATATGTGAGGACTGATTCCTGCTGCTCCTGGAGAACACCTGTTACAGGTGAGTAACTACTCTTTCCTGAGAGAGCAAAGGAAAACATCATGCTCCCTTTGCATCATTCCTTGCAGGACCTCCTTCTACAAATGTGGGAAGCTCCTTTAAAGGTACCCCCACTTTCCAGAGCAACTGATCTTCTATATCAGGTGCCCCCTTCTCCAGGATTTCAAAGGACTCAACTTCCTCATCATTCCATTGTTGTAGAATCAGCAATGAGGCGGGTGAAGAGTACTAAAAAGCACTCTTCTTATCCGCCAGGTCGTGAGTCTAAGACTTTAGATGCCTTTGGACGTCAAACTTTCCAGGCATCCATGCTTTCAGCAAGAATTCTCTCATATATTTTTTATATGGGGTTATCTCTTGAGGAGGTCACAAAGAAATTACATCTTTTGACTCCTTTTCTTCAAGAGCCCAAGAGTGCAGACTATTCCTCACTGGTTAGTCATGCTCAAAATATCTCTAGGTTTCTTACTTGTGCTTCCCTAGACTCCTTTGAGTCTGTTAGCAGGACTTCTGCTATAGCTATAGGAGCACGACGAAAAGCCTGGCTCCAAGCTTCAGACTTTGACAAATGGGCACAAGTTAGACTGGGAAATACTCCTTGCACTGGAGAAAATCTCTTTAACAAGGAGTCTTTATTCCAGGTTGCTCAGTTAACAACTGACTGTCTTGTTTCCAGGGGCTGTTCTACGCCTTCTCCTTTCCCAGTTAGTAGGAAAGGTCCTGCCAAAATTTCTTCCCCTAGGGGAAGAAAATTTTATCCATCTTCTGCCCATCATACAGATGTTCCCAAACAGGGGAAACGTCACCCTGGTCTGATGAATCCACAACCTCAGCAGGGTCAACAAACCCAGCAGTCACAGGGTTTCAAATAGTTCATCATTGCCCTTCTTGGTTGGGGGTTAGAGTAGCAGTCTGCTTCTTTTCATTTGCAGTGTCTGCACTAACTTTATTCTAACCTTCCTAGATATCTCTTCTTGAGACATCTTTTCTTCAACTTTAAGAGTCTTTATGATGATCATGCCCATACTTAACAGGGTTTTCCTCTTCCTCTTGGAGGAAAGAGAACTAACAACTATTAATAGACAGTTGTTTTCCCTGTACTGGCATGTATCATCTCACCTGTCAGAGACTTCCTCCATAGTTAGTCTCTTTCAACACTGTCTTACCTCCCTCTTACTATACCATTTGGTTTGTAAGAGGGGCCCCTTTTACACTGGTAAGCTCCTATAGTCCTCTACTTCTTCTACAGGGGGATCCTCCCTTCTGGAGTTGTCTCCCCCCCCCCCCCCCTTGTTACCTTAGGGCAGCCCATCAGACAATAGGAAATCCTACTAGGTCTGTTTCTTTTTCCACATCTAAAAGAGGGCGAGGAAAGAGAAATGTTCTCCGCTGCCCTGGTACGTTGCTGCAGATACAGCAATTCCTAGTGTTAAGCCACTGGTTCTGTCCACCACACAACCAGGGATTCTCCTCCACTAGCAATCCTTCTAGCCTCACTGCTAGGTCCCAAACAGGTTATCAACCTCGTTTGGGATTCCCTCTTATAACAGCCTGGTTGGTTAACTTCTATTCTTCGCCCCCTTGTCCTTGGCAGAATAGTTAGTTGCCTGCTGGCTTCCCACAGCCACTTTTTCTTCTAACCAACCTGCAGCATGCTTTCTGCAACTCTACAGTGTAGCTTTGCACTATGGGCCCTTGCTAGAGAGCATTAGTATCTTGCCTAACAGATAACCCCAGATGGTTAACAGGGTTCCCCCAGTCATGTTTCCATGACTGGTAGGTATTTCCTACCCTTACCATCTCATCTTAAATCTCTTTTGAGACATCAGTCTCAAGCCTTTCATTACGTGAAAACCTAAAGCCTTTCATTACGTGAAAACCTAAAGAAGGGCCAATTCCCTGGCCATATCTTCTTTGGTCTTCTCGTCAGAGATAATCTTCCTCACTGGCAGTTAGGGAACGCCCAATACCCTTCTTGCCCTCATTGGCAAGGCACTAGGGTATCTTCCTCCAGTGGCGTCCTCTATCCATTCTCCATATGGCAATTCTGGAGACATCTGGCCTTCCTGCCTACAGACTGAAGTTATCCTCTGCCTTTTTCACGTAGGCCATCCTGGTTATTCAAAGGCTCACATTCTAAAAAGAATCCAGACTTCTTGTCAGGGAGACCTTTCCTCTGACTCTGCCAATCATAACCAGGAAAAGAGAATTCTCTGTATATCTATTCAAGCAGGTATTAACCTTCTTGCTGTTAGATGAATCTTCCTCCTAGGGCGGATCAGCTTCTATAGACCTCTCTCCTTCCACATACCTGGAGATATGTGTCTATAGGTCTTCATATTCATATATATATATATTCATCTATATCTATCTGTGTGTCTTCTGCCCATACATATCTCCTGTAAGATATATGCATATATACCCTATATGTGTATATATTCAATATATATATGTATATATACATAGATATATTTTTACATCTACTGAGATATATTTTTAGATAGATATGTATCCATATACTTATCTATCTGTTCTGTTAGGTTCAAATGTCCTTACATTCCTATATGATCCTGACAGATGGGCACTACCCTATCAATGCTATGCCAGCATACTTAGGGGTCTACACTTATAACCACTTCCTGTGGTAGTTAACACCTACCATGTAGGTTAGGTACTCCTGAAGCTCTCCATGTACCTTCTTCTTTCCTAATTGACCCCATTTAGGAAAGACATTGTGGAGCTTCAGTCAATCTAAAGCTTAGCGCTCCTGAGTCTGTCCTTACTTCCTTATTAGATACAAGGGTCTCCATACCCTTTCCTCCCTACATGGACTGATTCCATTCCCAGTCCAGTTAGGTCAGACTCAATTTTCCTGTTGGTCCTAAATTTATACTGTTTTGGACCTGATCCGCTTAAGCTTTCCGTCATGCTACCTTCTGCGTCTCCGCTGAAGCTCTACCTTTTGTACTACCCCAGTCTTTCCCCTGGGGCTATTTCTCACCCTGAAGGATTCTGACCTCCATTGTTTTTCTCTATTTTTACTGCCTCTACTTCTCAGTGAGGTACCCTTTTAGCACATTCACTGGTTCTTCTAACAGATCCATATGTATCTCAGTGAACTTGTGCAATATCAACAAGGGAGGCCCAGATTACAAAATACCCTCTATACAGGGTCTTTCTCTTTAGAAACCCTGTTCTAGCAGCTGTTCCACAGCTCCTCTTCTGTTTTCAACTCCTACCCTCCATCCCTAGGATGCCTGAGATCTTAAGCAATAGCATGGCTCGTTCTAGACTTGCAACATGCTAGGACTCCCTCTGGGCATCTGAGCTTGGGAGTCCCCATATGTGAAGACTTATTCCTGCTTGTTCCTGGAGATAGCACAGTTACTTACCTGTAACAGGTGATCTCTGGGAACAGCAGGAATAAGTCTTCACAACCCACCCACCTCCCCTAGGAGTTGCATTTTCTCTATCTCTATCTTTCCCTTCCTTGCTCTCTCTCTTTGTCTCAGCTTTCAAACTTAAATGAGGAGAGACAGTTGGGAAGGCGGGAAGGCAGGCGTGGTGGGATGCTTCCAAAGGCTTTCTGATTGGACGATGGGAAGCGTTCCCGCGCAGACTCCGTCAGTACCGACGTACCCATATGTGAAGACATACTCCTGCTGTTCCCAGAGATCACCTGTTACAGGTAAGTAACTGTGCTGTCTGAGCTAGCACAGTTGGATGCTGTGTGTGGCTGGCTTATTCTGCTGTCCCCAAAGAAACCCCCATTACAGGCAAGTAATGTCACTTATTTCCGACTAGTAGTAACTTGAGTCTGCTCATCTTAGGCCATTCTCCTACTTGCAATGTAGCATTTGTATCTTCACATTCTAGGAGATGCAACTCTTCTTGAATTCTTTCTGTTTTTTTCTATTTTTATTACAGGGTCAGGGTACAGATCGGCTGCTTTCAACAGAATCTCACGACGAAGTAACATATATCCTTCAGCAACCCCTGGCACTTGGCTATTTTGTATCAACTGCCAAAGCAGGTCCATTGCCTGACTGGTTTTGGTCAGCATGTCCTCAAGCACAAAATCAGTGTCCACTCTTTCTAAAGGTACCATTAATATCTGAAGCATTCCTTTACATAGCTTTTTTTTTTTTTTAAGAAGTGGAGGTGTTCTATGCAAGTGCTGAATTTTGGCAACAAGTCTTAAGCTTTATATTTTCCCTTCAAATTTCCTGATTGGAATAACTAATCTGCACACAGTATGCTGATAGGACTGAAACCTGGATATTTACTGTACTGGGAGTCTTACTGCTCATTTTAGAGTTCTCTGGTTCTACTCTTTAAAAATAAGTCTCTTCTCCATGGACAAGCAAACAGGATAGGTTTTCACATATGGGTGACATCGGACAGAACCCAATGCGGAAACCTCAGCTCCTAGAAGCTTTTAGAAAGTTCTCCATGCATGCACATTTGTTCCCACCTGCTGCCCTCATGTCTGGGGATCACAGTCTCAGTTTTTTCCAAGGAGCCTCTCCGATTTCTGGTCTGTCACCATCAAACTTCTCTTTTTTGTCTTGTATGTTGTACTTTTTTTGTTTTTCCTCTTGTTCTGCCTGCCTGCCTGCCTGCTGTCGCATTATTACTTCTATCTTTTTCTGGATTGTCCTGCTAGACCAGTACAAACCAGAAGGGCATCCAGCAGAATATATTGCAACTTTAAATGGAAAATATTCACCCAACAGTTTGACCCCTTGAATGTACATTCCCAAAAATAATGCACTATCTCCATCTCTGTAATTCTGGAGTAATTCCCTCCTGCCAGCAGATGATGGAATGGAGAAAGAACGAGAAGCTTCTAGTGATGATACTGCTGGTGCAACTAGGGGCACACTTCAGTGTTTCTCTGCTTCTAGCAGATAGTTGCTGGACTGGTGCAGCTCAGACTAGGTGTCTGGATAGCTCCTGGATAGCCATCCTTAAAGGTGCCTCACCAATAGAGCTAGACAGTGGAAGTCTCCAGGGCATAACACCAGATATCTTGCTGGAGTTTCCTCAATGGAGCAGGGGGAGAAGAGGTCAATTCTGGCATCTCATCCTGTGCTGACTGAAGTCCTTGATTTCTCAAGCCTCCTGGATTCTTGTTCTTTTTCTTTTTTTCTTTTCTTTTGCTCCTTTTCTCCACTCTCCCCACCTTCTACCTACCCTCAATTTGAATCTCTAGGATTCTCTGCACTTCAAAAAAAAAAAAGCCAAATGTAGCTTGACTGCAGAGATATTTGAGCAAACAGGTTGCAGCCCAGCATTGTCCTTGTCCTGGACCCTCTAGGGGTAAGTGCCTGCACAGTTCCCTGTTTGCACTCTGCCTCGGAGCCATTCATGCCTGCTTGTGAGCAGCCACAACCTCCCAGAACATACCATGGGGAGAGGGGCTAGGAAGAGAAATTCTCTGTTGGAAACAGCGCAGGTCAGGCCTGTTGTCAAACCTGCCCGAAGAGGGGTGGTCTTAGTGCTATGGAGGAAGACAGCAACTCCATGTTCAGCTCTTTGACTAAAGTGATTGCGGTTTGTGATTAGCCGCGATCCTTTTTCTACAGTGGCTGTCAGTGATTTTACTATCTGTTGCTAATGCAGCAGCACACGTGGGCAGGCCCTGCTCTGCACCTAGGCCGCACTTGGGAAAAATCCACATGCCAGCCCATAAAAGACGCTGCATTGCCTTTGGCACTTGTCGGGCTGACTCTATGGACCTCCTCTGCAAGTGTGGATGATCCAGGAGGGCAGTCTGAGGTGCTTCTTGCAGTCCCTGTGAGCAAAGGTGTGTCTCAGCAGCTGGTTTCAGAGTGGACTGGTACAGGAACAAGTGTTGGAACTACAGCTATGACTTTGGATCTGGTCTCCCGCAGTCCCAGGCATTCCCCCCCCCCCCACCACCACCACTGTCCCAAGCAGAGCCAGTGGTCGAGAGAGCTAGTTATGGGTGGGGTAGCACCTCATTGTGCTGGGCCCTTTTTCGCCAAAATATTCCCTTTTTTCCAACAAGTTAGGTCCTTCTGGCAGCACAGTGTGGTCCTGCTCAGGAAGCGCCCCTCCCCTGGATTTCTTGTAACTCGGCGCAGTCAAGAGCAGCCTCCCTGGGAAAGGGATGTTCCTGACGTCTAACCAAAAAGTGCTCACACGTTTCACTCTTCGTTTCTTCAGGGAAATTATACTTCAAACATACATCCACATTCTTCAAACTGCCCGGACTTTATTCCTTCAGCACAAGCTTGACTCTTTACATGGTGCCAAAAAACGCCACGCCATGTAAAGAGTCAAGCTTGTGCTGAAGGAATAAAGTCCGGGCAGTTTGAAGAATGTGGCTGTATGTTTGAAGTATAATTTTTGGTTAGACGTCGGGAACCTCATTGGGATCATCATTTGAATTTCTTCAATTTGACATCATGACAAACAGCTCTACAGTGATAACAGATAAGCGTTGTCTTTTGAAACTTTGATAAAGGAAAAAGAACTTGTGATAACCTTGATGGACTATTAAGACAAACGCTAAGTCTTAGATATTGTGCTGTAATTACTGGTCACACGGGAGACATTATAAATAATTACAAACAGCTCTACTATGACAATAGATGAGCGCTGTCTTTTGAAATTTTGATAAAGGAAAAAGAACTAGTGATAACTTTGATGGACTATTAAGACAAACGCTAAGTCTTAAATAATGTGCAGTAATTACTGGTGATACGTGAGTTACTATAAATAGAGGATTGAAATATAAATGAATTGGTTATATATTGAGGACAATTAAGTGGATGAACAACTAAGTGAGGTCATTGATGTGGAAGAAGGCACTTTTCAATCCAGCAAGTCTGGCTGATTAAACGCCTCATAATAATCTGAGACCTCGTTGCATCCAGTTAATTGGTTTCTCTGTAGCGGGAAAAAAAGGGACTGAACTCATTGTTTATTATTGAGCTGATAAATGGATAATTTTTATATGGATATATAAGCTCAGTAAAGTGACTACATACGATCTTTGTAAGAACATTGTTGTGGCAACGGTAGCACAACATTGGCTTTGTTGCAGACGCAGCTTCTAAGATCCATTTGTCAAGTTTACCTTTAAGGGGAATCGCTGATTTGGAGAAGACTTCGAGAAGCTCGTGAAGGATTTGGGGTGAGTCCAAGCCACACCTCTTTCTGGAGGATAAGCCCAAAGGATCCTGGAGACATCCATTGTCTTGATGATTTTCCTCATCCCTAGTTCCAGACTCTTAGGACTCCAGACGTTACTGGCCAGGGAAACAATCCATTGTTTTTCCTAGATCTCGAGCCAAGCCTCAACCCTTTCATGGAGCTTACAGGCCCCCGTGTCTTTCTCCTCTACCTGTGTTATTTGGAGTGGGTCTAGGTCACTGCCTATCACTGAGTGCTCAACATTATTCAGCATGATTATGTCCTGGAGTGCAAGGAACCTATTTTATATGCTTTCATGGTTTCTCCAGGTGGTTCAGAGACCTAAAAAGGCTGTGGCTCAGTCCATCTTCGAGAAACTAGTGTGACTCCAGGACACTGTGCCCGAACCTCCTGTCCAAAGGAGCAAAGGAAGATAGTCTGTTAAGTTGTGCTTAAGGAGGACTGGATCTTCTGGCCGATCCTGAATCTGAAAGACATCAATGCCTTCCTGAAGATGTCTTACTTCCTGATGAAAATGCTAAGATCAGTCATTCAGGCAGTCGAGCGAGGAAAGTATCACACATCTCTGGACCTAGCACAAGTACTTTCATATTCCCTTCAGGGAGAATTAATAGTGTTTTCTGTACTTTACCATTCTCAATGCACACTTTCAATTCTGTGCTCTACCCTTCAGACTTTCTCTAAGGTTAGGGTGGTTGTGGTCACAGCACTGCACAGAGAGGGCATGTTTATCTGGGTTTTAAGAAAGACTTTGACAAGGTCTTTCTTCAGAGACTCTTGGCGAAATTAAAGTCATGGGATTGGAGGCAGTGTATTATGTGGATCAGGAACTGGTTAAAAGATAGAAAGCAGAGGGTAGGGCTAAATGGCCAATTTTCCCAGTGGAAAAGATGAATAGAGGAATACTCCAGGGATCTGTGCTGGGTTTGCTGCTTTTTAACATATTCATAAATGACCTGGAAATAGGAATAACGAGCAAGGTGATCAGATTTGCAGATGAGACAAAGTTATTCAAAGTTGTTAAAACCCATGAGGATTGTGGAAAATTGCAAGAGGATCTTGATAGATTGGAAGACTGAGCATCCAAATTGCAGATGAAATTTAATGTGGACAAGTGCAAAGTTCTCTGGGAACAAGCAGGAAGTCAGTCCTCACATATGGGTGACATCGGCACCGACGGAGCCCTCACAGAAACATCCCCCCAACTTTCAAAGAAAGCCTTTGGGAGATGCCAACACACGTGCGTAGTCCCCTTCCCGCCCAACGGTGCCATCTTGCTCAGTTTCCTTTTTACCGCGGAGCCCTTCAGACATTGTCTGACTTGTCCCTGGAAAGAGTTGATTTTTTTTTTTTTTTGTCCATTGCGTTTCCAAATCGCCTCCGTATTGCACCGGTACTCTTCCCGCCTACCAACTTCGGTGCCTCGGCATCAGCCTCTGTTTTCTTTTGTAGGCTTTTTTTGTTGTTTTCTTTCCTGGCGCCTTTGCACCCTTTTTCTTCCGCTGGCAGCCTGGAGAGTCTTCGAGCTTGCTGGGGTACTTTTTTCCTCCATGGCTACCAGTGGTTTTAAAAAGTGTGATCGGTGCTCTAAAATCATATCTTTGACTGACACACATGACTGCTGTCTTTGTTGCCTTGGGCCAGACCACGACCCGGATGTCCAGCAAGGCCCTCAAGAGCCACCAGCAGCAGCATGATAAGTTTTTCCCAAGGCCCCGGTGCCTCCCAAAGCCAGGGTCTCGTCTGAAGCCCTGACGCCTCGGGAGGAACTTTCCAAGCCCGAGCCTCGTCGTGGGTCCTCAGAAAGGGGGTCCCCCTTGAGGGAACCCAGAAAGAAGAAGAAACCCTTAAAGGCAGCATCTTTGTATGGTTCTGACTGGCCAGGAGCCCCCCGGGCCCAGTCCCGCAGTCCGAGACACTCATCCGAGGTTTCGGAGAGAGATCGGTCTGTGAAGGTCCCACGGAAGCATCTGGCCGCGGACCGGCCTCGGTCACCAGACACCATTCTCGCGAGGATTCCCCTTCTGAGGAGCCGGCGTCGGGCCCGAGTCCCTAGTTGCCCACACCGAAGCCTGCGGAGCCTTCTGGGCTGGATTTCAGAATGGTGGCCCTGGAGCACAGTTTGTCTGCCTTCATGGACCAGCAGCGGGTGCTGTTGTCCGGTTCAACCGGTTCATCTGCCCTGACCACCGGGCTGACGACATCCAAGATGTCCCCAGAGGCCAAGCCGATCCTCGGTCCTTTGGCCTTGAGTCGATCCTCTGCCAAGGTCACGCTCAGAGTCCCACTCGTCAGGACTGCAGTTGTCCCTGGCAATTCTACTGGGTGCCGGCCGTAGGTCATCAGGGCCCTCGAGGCCTGCGGAGCAACCCTCCAAGTCCTCCACGGACTACTCCAATTGGGAGATAGAGGATGAGGATTCCCCCGATACCCGTTGCCACCGCGACTTCCCTTCCAATTCCCCTGTATCGGAACCTCGGCGGCGGTCCCCGCCTGAGGACATGGGTTTCTTGGACTTTGTCAAGGACATGTCCAAGGCCCTGGCATTCCTGACCGAGTCGGAAGAGAACCCTCGGGCGGATGAGTTAGAGATCCTCCAGTACGAGGCCCCTCCGCGGGAAACGCATCCTGGAACGGCTCATGCTCCACATGTGGGAGACACCGGTGTTGGTACCGGTGGTGAGCAGACGGCTGGACTCAATGTATTGGATCTTCCAGAGCCCAGGCTTCGAGAAGTCACAACTGCCGCACAACTCCATGATGGTGGAGTCAGCCATGTGTCGGCTGAAAAGCCAGAAGACGCACTCCTCGGTGCCCCGCGCCAGGGAGGCACACACCTTGGATGCCCCCGGCAGAAAGTGCTACCAGGGCTAGATGCTCTTATGCCGTAAATAGGCCTACCAGCTATACATGGGCATGTACCTGAGAGATGTGGCGAAGGAACTTGCCAGGTTTTTGGCTGGTCTCTCTGAGGAACCCTTGCAGAGGTTCAAGAGCCAGACCAAAGCCATCAATGAGTGCTCCAAAATTGTGTCTCAAGTGACCTGTGACGAGTTTGATTTGGCAGCTCTGGTAACCGTGGTGGACATCAGTGCACGCTGCCAAGCTTGGCTTCAGTCATCCGATCTCGAGCAGTGGGTTCAGGACAAATTGGTCGATGTCCCATGCCAAGGGGAGAACCTTGTTGGCAAACCAATGACCGACAAGGCTGCCAAGCTGGAGACTGAGTTAATGACGAGGACTAGATTCTCTAAGAAGACCACTGCCCCTCCCCGATGGAAGGGCTCGAGTAAAAAACCTTTTACCTGAGGAAGGGAGCTGCTTACTGAAACTACCCGCCCTATCAGGCCTCCCCAGCTCCCCAACACAGGGTCAGCAGGCCAAAGGACACGGGCATGGCCCGCGTATGCAGGCAGCTCCAAAACCCCAGGCACCGGCCCTAGCCCAGGCAGGGGAGTGTTTGACTCCTTGAGCATAGCCTCTCTACTCCAAGGAGGTCGGCAGCCCACAGGGGATGCCTGGCCCTCTATACCCAGTGATGGGTAGCTATCACCACTGATTCCTGGGCACTGAGGGTAGTCAGGGAGGGCTATCTCCTCCACACGGCTCAGACACCTTCCTCTTATTTTATTTATTTTATTTATTTATTTACAGTCTCTTATATACCGCACTATTCATCATCAGCACGGTTCACATGGAACAAAATGCTCAGTACATTCAACACGTATGAGTTTATAGGTAACAGAGCATAAATAACTTGGATAACCGGGGTAACTATATACAAGACATACTACATGGAATCATATGCACAGAGGTTTCATAGGAAATCACCAGCCCACTATAGGATTGAGTATCAAACTTGGTGTGATGTTGAAGTACCATAAATTTATCTGGGACTGGTATTAGTGGGTGATATTGGGTGATAGTGATAGTGGGTGATATTATTTCCCAGGAGAGCCCCTCAGGTCTCCCCTACACCGGGACTTTCTCCTGAAGGAGTTGGCAGATCTTCTCTAGGACAAGGCGGTGGAACCGGTACCCCACCACCTCAAGGGCAAGGGGTTCTACTCCAGATACTTTCTCGTCCGTGACAGGGTCTCGCTTATCCTGATACCTCCTCAGTGGCCCAGGCAGCCATGGTTCCCGCTGCTTCTGAGGTTCCTGAACAGGGTCGTAGCGATCAGCGGCATCGGAGGGAAGGCGTACATGAGGCCTTCCGACCATGAGACCAGGAACGCATTTGCTGCCACCCTGGAGAGGTGGGCCTGCCAGGAGCAGAAATGGGGCAACTGAACGTTGTCCGGACTGGTGAACAGGTCCATCACTGGTTCCCCCCAAAGTCAGAAACGCTGACTAGCTACTGTGGGATCCAGCTGACACTTGTGCAGCTGGAGAACTCTGCTGAGTCTGTCGGCCAGCTGGTTGTCCTGGCCTGGCAGGTACACAGCCCGCAAGAGGATACCCTGATGGATTGCACCCGCTTTGCTGCCTGCAAGCCCGGCTTCTCCCTGCCTGAACTCCTGCCCTATCGGGGCAGTGGGAGTGCTCCTGCCCAATCCGGGCAGTGGGAGCGGGAGAGACCGCCCAGCAAATCCACATTAAATAGCGGCGTCCCTACCGAGAGGGACCCGCTTTGCTGCCTGCAAGCCCGGCTTCTCCCTGCCTGAACTCCTGCCCTATCGGGGCAGTGGGAGTGCTCCTGCCCAATCCGGGCAGTGGGAGCGGGAGAGCCCGCCCAGCAAATCCACATTAAATAGCGGCGTCCCTACCGAGAGGGACCCACTTTGCTGCCTGCAAGCCCGGCTTCTCCCTGCCTGAACTCCTGCCCTATTGGGGCAGTGGGAGTGCTCCTGCCCAATCCGGGCAGTGGGAGCGGGAGAGCCCGCCCAGCAAATCCACATTAAATAGCGGCGTCCCTACCGAGAGGGACCCGCTTTGCTGCCTGCAAGCCCGGCTTCTCCCTGCCTGAACTCCTGCCCTATTGGGGCAGTGGGAGTGCTCCTGCCCAATCCGGGCAGTGGGAGCGGGAGAGCCCGCCCAGCAAATCCACATTAAATAGCGGCGTCCCTACCGAGAGGGACCCGCTTTGCTGCCTGCAAGCCCGGCTTCTCCCTGCCTGAACTCCTGCCCTATTGGGGTAGTGGGAGTGCTCCTGCCCAATCCGGGCAGTGGGAGCGGGAGAGCCCGCCCAGCAAATCCACATTAAATAGCGGCGTCCCTACAGGGCGCGCCCGCGCCTGGCGGGCCCGCGCCTGAGGGCCTCGCCAGAGGGCCCTTTGGCGTGGCCCTTAGGCGGTGGACACTGGCGGTGAAAGAAAGGAGTGCCTCCCCACCAACACGTCAACTACAATAATACACCACGCCGAAAAAGCTGCGCCGCTTCCACCAAACACGGGAACATACCCCCCACATCGCTGAACAAACGTGTGAAAGGCAGCCACGGCTTGAGCTCCCCAGGACGGGTTTGAGCTCGCCAACTACGATCCCCACGCACCTCGAGCTCCCCAAGTTGGGTAGAGCACACCAACTCTGAACAGCAACACCAACAAAACCGACCAGGTGAGTCTCACAAACTCATTCAACAAGGACAGTGAACTGTATGAAATCTGTGCACACCTCATCTGACATCAGAAACTGCAAGCAAACCTCACACAGAACACCACAGCATACCACCATGATCACAACATGGTTCCTACCATTCAGCCTCCTCCTCACACATATCCTTTCACCAGACCCCCACCTCCACTACCTACACCATAACCCACAATGGCACCCACCCTCCACCTGGCATTACATAGTCCCACAATGCAATCACCCCGCCACACACAGCACATCAACATCAAGAAGAAAAGACGCACACAAATCACACCCCCTCGCACAATTTTCAACGGAGTCACACAACACAACAGTGCAAACTACCATAGAGCTCATAAACGCGAGGTCCATATGTAACAAGATACACACACTAGCAGACCACATAGAAGATCACCAACCAGACATTCTCTGCATTACAGAAACCTGGCTCAATCCCACCGACACAGTTCTACTCAATCAATTGGTACCAGACATCTACACAGCTTACAATTGCCCACGCACCCACAAACGCGGAGGAGGGGTTCTTATAATTGCAAAGAAAAACCTGAAGTTCAAAACACACAGCTCCACCAACACACCTCAAAGCAACACGCTCAGCATCATGAACAAACACATGGCACTCTGCCTAACCTACAGAGCACCCCGAGCCCCACCTGATGAACTGGCAGCAACACTCGAAACAGCATGCACCCTCGCAGCAACCAACAAACCCACCCTCCTGCTAGGTGACTTCAACCTCAAGTCCACCAACACCAAAGATGCAGATGCCTTCCTACAGGCAATGACATCGCTTCAATACACCCAAATCATCAGCGCCCCTACACACAGACACGGCTCTACACCAGACCTCATATTCGCAACCAACTCCCTAACTTCAAGAGGTCTAATCTCAACACCCTCCATCACCCCAGTCCCCTGGTCAGATCACCACATAATCAAGATCACACTGCAACTTCAAAAAGACAATCACAACGAACAAACCAACAATTACCACACACAAAGGCGATTCAAGAAATTCGACAGAGACACCTTCCTACTGGACACGTTAAATCAACTGTCAACAGAAACAGACAACCTGGAGACTCAAATAATCAACTGGAACAACACACTATCCAACGCCGCCACAGCTACTGCTACCAGACCAAAGGAACACTGCAACAACAAGAGACATCACAAGCCCTGGTACTCCTCAACCATACGACAAGAGAAAAGAGAACTCAGAAAGATGGAACGGAGATGGAGAAAAACCAAGACACCAGAAAAACAGCAGATATACCTAACAAACCAAAGACTATACACCGAACACATCAACCAATCCAAGAAAGAATACCACACAAACATGATAAACACCTCCATAAACAAACCCAGGGAGCTCTTCGATATAGTGAAAATCCTCACAAAGGAGCAGAAAAACAGAGGAGGAAATACAAATAGACCCGCAAAAATTTGCTGATCACATCAAAGACAAATTTCACTCCACAGAACCAACTGCAACCAGCTCTTCAACCCAGCCTGACTCACACCCCAAGACATGGGACACCTTCTACCCTCCCTCAACAGAACAGCTCTCCCACATCATCTCAGCAATCAGAACAAGCACCGCTCCCACGGACCCTTGCCCAGTATCATGGATAAAGGCCACCAAATCAAGCCTCATCCACATCATACACGACATTGTGCTCAACTCACTCACCCAGGGTCTCCTGCCAGCTCAACTAAAACTGGCTACTGTACGCCCAATACCGAAGAAAACTACCCTCGACAAGAGCGACCCTGCAGCATACAGACCAATATCCAGCATACCTTTTCTGGCAAAAATCATAGAAAAAGCAGTGCAACAACAACTACAAGAACATATTGACAACCATGCTCCTCTAGACGACAACCAGCACGGCTTCCGCCCCCAACATGGAGTCGAAACACTGCTGATCTACCTCATAGACAACATCCTCAGAGTCATAGACAACAACACTAAAGGCATCCTAATGATCTTCGTCGACATCTCCTCCGCCTTCGACACGGTTGACCACCTAACCCTCCTGGAAAGACTAAAGAAAATTGGACTTCATGGTACCACGTTAAAATGGTTCCAATCCTACCTCACCGACAGGCAGCTACAAGTCAAGATAGGCCACAACACCTCTCAACCCATAAAAATCCGCCAAGGAGTACCTCAAGGATCCGCCCTCTCGGCACTTCTGTTCAACATATACATCCAGCCAATATGCGACATCCTGAAAGCGAACAACATTCAATACACCATCTATGCAGACGATATTATGATATACACACCCATCTCAACTGACAACCCAGACTACAATAGAATAACTGACTGCCTAACACAAATGACCAACTGGTGCACGAACAACAACCTCTCAATCAACTACAGCAAGACTGAGGCTCTAATAATCACTCGCAACCCTGACTTCATCCACCCACCGGACATCAAAATAGCAGACACAACCATTCCAATGAAATCCGAAGTAAAATACCTTGGAGTAACCCTGGACAACGAACTAAATCTCAAGTCTCACGTTAACAAAACGGTCAAGAATGCATACCATAGAATGAGAATCATCAGACGGCTTAAACCCCTCCTCGACGCAGAACACTTCCGCACAGTATGCCAAGCACTCATCACCCCATTAATGGACTTCTGCAACCCCATCTACCTTGGCCTACCAAAGCAAACTCTCAAACCGCTCCAACTTGCCCAAAACACCGCAGCACGCATAATTTCTGGCTCAACAAGACATGAACACATTACCCCTGTTCTCAAAGATCTACACTGGCTCCCAATCAGCTCACGCATCAAATACAAAACAATAATAAACATATTCAAAATCAAGCACCACATTTCAGCCAACAGCCTGCACACCCTCATTCATCCAGACACCAGCACCCGCCCGAGAAGAAAAGGAACCTCCAACAGAGTCAACACACCGAGAGACTTCAGAAAAACACGAAAGGACACCACAGAGAGAGCCCTCTCCCTGGCAGCCCCAACTATTTGGAACTCCCTCCCAGACGAACTGAGATCGACAACGGACCTCAAAGACTTCCGCAAACAGCTGAAGACAACTCTGTTCATAGAACATTATGGACACGTCACTTAATCAACAAGATCTGATCAACAAAGACCCCCCCCTGACGAGAGATTGTATATCGGCACAGGATTTATCTCAAGCCCTATCTGGACAGTACCTTGTATTATAGAACATGCTGTATCATAGCGCACACTGTACATAGCCCACTCTAATCTAGAACACCTCACGCACACGCACTTCACATCACTGCATTCACTGCATGAACTTCCCCCTCGCACCTTATTACCCCAAACACTGCATGAACCCCCCCTTCACATCTTCTGATTGTATTGTTGTGACACCGCCTTGATTTTATGATAAGACGGTTTAGAAATATTGTTAAATAAATAAAATAAATAAATATGAGCAGAGGGCAAAGGGCACAAGACCCTGTGCCCCCCAGCTTGTTCTTGTAGAACATCACCACTTTATTGTCCGTCTGGACCAGCACTGGCTGGTGACGTAGGTGGTGACAGAAGACCCTCAGGGAAAGGTGTATGGCCTGGAGCTCCAGGAAGTTGATCTGCTGTGTGCTCTCAGCTGGGGACCAGTTGCCCTGAGTGCAGAGATCTCGGCAGTGGCGTCCATGGTGAGGACCCTTGAATGACTTGGGGCCTGAAGTCGCATGCCTGCTTTGAGATGCTGGGGCGATTGCCACCAGTCCAGAGTGTCAGCCAGCTGGTGGGTCATAGACAGTCCCGAAGACGACCTGTGGTTTCAGACCACTGGTCCTGGAGACACCACTGTGCCGTTCTCATATGCAGACAAGCGTCTGGGGTGACGTGGACTGTGGAGGCCATGTGCCTGAGAAGTAGCAGAAGAAGCCAGGCGGGCACCGAGGGATGGTGCTGTATGTTCCGAGCTAGGGACTGGAGCCGATCGGCTTGGTCCTTGGGCAAGAAGGCCATCGACTGGAGGGTGTCGATTTTTGCTCCGATGAACTCCAGGCACTGCGTCAGGAGGTGGTGAGACACGGGGTATTTTATGACAAAGCCCAAGTGTTGTAGAACCTGGATGGTGCGAGCGGTGGCCTCCTGCACCTCTGAGGCTGAGCCTCCCCTTATGAGTCAGTCATCCAGGTAGGGAAAAACAAAGATCCCCTGAAGCCGGAAGAAGGCGCCGCAACCTTTTTGAAGACCCTTGGGGGAAGAGGCGAGACCGAAGGGAAGCATCCAGGACCAAGCAGGAAGTCAGTCCTCACATATGGGACTCCCCAGCTTAAGGCTACCAGAGACCCCAAGCGGAAAAATGAGCTCCCTCTAGCTCGTCAGCACAGAAGGAAGGAATCTTCTCTGAGAACGCCCCCGACCGGTAGCCCAACACCAGGGCCGGAGGGTAGGAGTTGCCTAAACCCCAAAGAGATTATGGAGTACTGCCTGTCCGAAAGCACTGTCCCTGCGGGACTCCCTCTCAAGGCAGTAATGGGCTGCAAAAGTCTGGCTTGAAGACCAAGTAGCGGCCCGGCAGATGTCTGCCAACGGAACAGAGCGGAGATGAGCCACTGTCGCAGCCTTCGCCCTGACACGATGAGCCGTGACTCGACCCTCCAACGAGAGGCCGGCTGCCCCATAAGCCCAGGCAATACAGTCAGCAACCCATATGGACAACGTACGCTTGGAGACAGGGAGCCCCAACTTATTGGGGTCAAAAGAAACGAAAAGCTGAACAGCCTTCCGATGCTCCCGCGTACGGTCAAGGTAGAAGGATAACGCCCTCCTACAGTCCAGGGTATGCAAGACCATCTCAGCCCGGTTGGCATGCGGCCTGGGAAAGAAGGTCGGAAGAACCACCTCCTGATTGAGGTGAAAAGGTGAGACAACCTTAGGAAGAAACCTAGGGTGAGTCCGTAGGACTACCCTATTCCTGTAGAACCTAGTGTAAGGAGGATCAGACACTAGTGCCTGCAGTTCACTCACTCGCCTAGCAGAGGTGAGAGCTACCAGAAATAGTTTTCCAGGAGAGAAAACGGAGAGGTCAGGTAGCCATAGGTTCAAAAGGCGGACAAGTAAGCCACTGTAAGACCACATTCAGATCCCACTCAGGGGCCGGTGGATGCAAAGGAGGCTTAAGCAGAAGAAGGCCTCTGAGGAAACGAGCCACCAAAGGGTGGTTGGAAAGAGGCCTGCCGTCCACCGGCGAGTGGTGTGCTGAGAGAGCACTAAGGTGAACTCTGGCAGAGTTAGACTTAAGGCCCAGATTGGAGAGGTAGAGCAAATATTGCAATACTACCGCTACCAAGCACGAGAAGGGATTCTCGCAGTGCTGAGCACACCATGCGGAGAATCTATGCCACTTAAGAGAGTAGGATTTCCTGGTGGATTGACGCCGAGAGGCCAAGACTACATCCTCCACCTCTCGAGGTAGTAGTAGGGGAGCTAGGACTACCCTTTCAGCAGCCAGGCCATCAGATAAAGGGACTGGAGGTTGGGGTGCAAGAGAGTCCCCTGATCCTGAGACAGGAAATCGTGTTGAAACCCCAGAGGAATAGGTGTGTCCACCGCCAGCTGTAGCAGAAGCAGGAACCACGGTTGCCTCGGCCACCTGGGGGCTATGAGAATCAATGAAGCCCCGTCCCTAAGGACTTTGAACAGCGTTCTGGACACTAGTGGTGTGGGAGGAATCACATACAGTAGGCCTGTGGACCACAAGATTAGAAACGCATCTGCTGCTACTCTGAGAGGATGCGGTTGTCTGGAGCAAAATCTCGGGAGTTGCCGGTTCAGAGGACTGGCAAAAAAATCCATGGTGGGGAGCCCCCACTTGAGAAAGACCTGCTGAACCACCAATGGGTTCAATCTCCATTTGTGTGGTTGCAGGATCCAGCTTAGTCTGTCTGCCAGGCAATTTTCCTGACCTGGGAGGTAGACAGCCTTGAGAAGGATTCCGTGATTGACAGCCCAAGAGCACAGTCGTTGTGCCTCCTGACAAAGAAGGAAGGAGTCTGTGCCTCCTTGTTTGTTCACATAGAACATGGCAACTTGATTGTCTGTCTGGACTAGTACAGACTGGTGAGAGGCGAGGTGGGAGAAGGCTCTCAGAGCTAGGCGGATCGCCCGTAGTTCCAGGAGGTTTATCTGTTGAGCAGCCTCCCAAGGGGTCCAGAGACCCTGAGTACATGTCCCTTGGCAATGTGCACCCCAACCGAGAAGAGAGGCATCTGTTGTCAGCACCTGAGTAGGCGGAGGGGATTGAAAAACCACTCCGAGCACCAGATTCGGAAGATGAAGCCACCATTGCAGAGAGGAGACCAGGAGGTCGGATATCTTTACAGAGTCCGCTAGGCCCCCTGTGGCTTGATGCCACTGAGTGCGAAGGCTCCACTGAGCAGGTCGCATGTGCAGGCGGGCATTGGGGGTGACATGAACCGTGGAAGCCATATGGCCGAGTAGTTTCAGGAATTGCCTGGCAGAGACCAGGGAATTGCTGCGAAACTGGCTGGCCAGATCCATTAGCCTGTGGGCCCTGTCCAGAGGCAGAAAAGCCTTTGCTTGAAGAGTGTCTAGTCTGGCCCCAATGAACTCTAAGTTCTGGGACGGGAGCAAAGTGGACTTTGCGAAATTTGACAAACCCCAAGTGCTGAAGCAGAGCCACAGTGCGAACGGTGGCCTGGTTGGCCTCTTGGGAAGATTGGCCCCTTATGAGCCAGTCGTCCAGGTACGGAAACACAAAAAGACCCTGAAGCCTCAGGTAGGCCCGCCACCACTGCCAGGCATTTGGTGAACACCCTGGGAGCGGAGGACAGGCCAAAGGGAAAGTACTCTGTACTGATAGTGGTTTCCCCCCACAACAAACCTGAGATATTGTCTGTGGTCTGGATGAATAAGGATGTGAGTATAGGCATCCTTTAGATCCAAGGAGCATAGCCAGTCTCCCTGCTGGAGGTAGGGCAGCAGGATTCCAAGGGTAAGCATCTTGAACTTTTCCCTCTCCAGGAACTTGTTGAGGTTGCGTAAGTCTAGGATGGGTCTGAGGCCTCCTGTTCTTTTTGGTACCAGAAAGTACCTGGAATAAAAGCCGTGACCTCTCAGGTGGTGGGGCACTGGTTCCACAGCCTGATCCTTTAGCAGACTTGCCAACTCCTGAAGGAGTAAGTCCCTGTGCAGAGGGAGTCTTGGAGGCTCCCCTGGAAAATAGGAGGGAGGTACCTGGTGAAAATGGAGAAGATAGCCCTTTTGGACTATATGAAGAACCCAGGTATCTGATGTGACGGCTGACCACCTGTGGGCAAAGTGGGCCAGCCGGCCTCCTGTGCTGAGAGAAGCCAGCTGAGGAGAAGAGGCTATGCTGTTTGAGTCAAAAAACCCCACCCTGCTGAGCAGGGGCCGGTGTAGGTGGCTTGGGGGCCTTGTGCCTATGGGGCCCTTGACCCTGCCCCTTGGCCTGCTGACCCTGTTGGGGAGCTGCAGAGGCTTGATAATGAGGGTATTGTTTATAGGCAGACGACTTCCTCGGGTAAAAGGACTTTTTTCCCGAACCCTTCTTCTGAGAAGGGGCAGAGGTTTTCCTGGAAAGCCTAGTCCTGGTTAGAGTCTCGGCCTCGAGTTCTGCATTCTTTTCAGCAATGGGCTTGCCAAAGAGGTTCTCACCTCGGCAGGGGACATCGACCAATTTGTCCTGGACCCATGGCTCGAGGTCGGATGACTGTAGCCAAGCCTGTCGGCGTGCACTGATGCCGGCCCCGGCTACTCGGGCCAAAGCCTCGAAGCCATCGTAGGCTGCTCAAGAGATAAACTTCGAGCACTCTTGAATACCGGTGGACAAGGCCTGGAACCTCTGCAAAGTTTCCTCGGAGAGACCAGCAGAGAACCTGGCAATCTCCTTTGCCAGGTCTCGGAGATACATGCCCATGTAGAGCTGGTGTCTGGACACAGCAAGCAAGCATAGAGCCCTGGAAGCACCACTTACCGAGGGCATCCAGGATCCGGGCCTCCGAGGAGTGCATCTTCTGACTTTTCAGTCAATGCATAGCCGATTCCACAACCATGGAGTGGTGCGGTAATTGTGCCTTTTGGAACCCGGGGCTCTTGCGGACTCGATAGATGGAATCGACCCGCTTGCTTAACACCGGCATCGAGGCCGGAGTCTCCCACATGCGGAAGAGCAGCCGCTCCAGCATCGGAGGAACCGGAACAGTAAAGGCCTCCTTTGGGGGAGAGTCATACTGGAGGGCCTCGAGCTCCTCGGCTCGAGGCTCCTCCTCGGGATCCGCGGGCAAGGCCAAGGCTTTGGCCATATCCCGCACGAAGTCCGAGAACCGGGTATCCTCCGGTGGGGATCGTCTCTGAGGTTCGGACTCGGGTGAGTTCCATGGGACACACCGAGTCCGATGAGTGTCGGGTGACTCTTCGTCCTCCATCTCCCAGCGCGACTCCTCGGAGGAGGAATCGAGCGGCTCCGGTTGGGCGGGCACTGATGCCCTCTGCCCCGAACGGGAGATCGAGGGAGACCGTGGCCGAGGATCGACTCGAGCCCGCATGGACTCGAGGATCGGCTCGGCCTCTGGGGTCAACTTGGACGGTCGAGGTCCTGGTGGTCGGGGCAGATGCACCGGTGAGACCGGCGATCAATGCCCGCTGCTGTTCCATGAAGGCAGCGGAGCTGCTCTCCAAGGCCGTCAACCTGAGTCTGAGCTCAGGAGACCCAGCAGCCCCCGACTCGGGCCCCGATAGCATCGGGCCCGACGTTGGCTCCCTCGGAGAAGAGTCCACGAGGACAACAGCACTTACGTGTCCAGGAGACTCCATCTCGACTCGAGGATGCATGGCAGCCTCTCCGACTCCGAAGACCCGGGACGGCTATCGGGGCTATGCGACCTGGCCCTCGAGGAACCAGGAGCGTCCACCGACGCCGCCCTCGTGGGTTTCTTCTTTCTGCGATGTTCCCGCGAAGGAGACCCCCGCTCAGAGGAACGCCGACGTCACCCATATGTGAGGACTGACTTCCTGCTTGGTCCTGGAGAATGCAATGAAACTACAGGGTAATCTATTTAAGACTAATAAGAAAAAATATTTTTTCTCTCAACGTGTAATCAAACTCTGTAATTTGCTACCGGAGGATGTAGTAAAAGCTGTTAGTGTAGTCTGGTTTAAAAAAGATTTGGACAAGTTCCTGGAGGAAAGGTCCATAAACCATTATTAAAAGGGACCCAGGATATCAATGCTTGACCCAGTACAAGCATTGTGGAACCTGTGTCTTTTGGGGAAACTGCTAGGTACTTGTGACCTAGATTGGCCACTGTTGGAAACAGGATACTGGGCTTGATGGACCTTGGTCTGACCCAGTATGGCATATCTTATGTTCTTATGTTAATTATTTGGAAGACTAGATGTCCAAATAGCAGATGAAATTTAATGTTGACAAGTGTAAAGTTATATACTTGGGAAAGAACAACCCACACTATGGTTACACAATGCAAGGTTCCACATTGGGAACCACCACCCAGGAAAAAGATTTAGGTGTCATCGTGGATAATACGTTGAAACCCTCCGCCCAGTGTGCAGCAGCAGCCAAGAAAGCAAATAGAATGCTAGTCATGATAAGGAAAGGAATGGAGAATAAAACGAAGGATATTATAATGCCTCTAGAACAATACAGAGGCATTATAATGTCTTTCGTTTTATTCTCCATTCATAACTGTATGACTTTGCACTTGTCCACATTAAATTTCATCTGCTATTTGAACATCTAGTCTTCCAGTAAATTCTAGATAGGTGGGGCTATCCCTGGATGGATTTGATAGTGACCCAGGCCATTGCCAAAGTGGAAAGGATCCTCATTCACTTAAGAAAATTGGTATCTCCAGGAACAAGCAGGAATGTAGTCTTCACATATGGGTATCGTTGGTACCGACAGAGCCTGCGTGGGAGCGCTCCCCAGCGTCCAATAGGAACGCTTCTGGGAGCATCCCTCAGCATATGCGCGCTGCCTTCCCGCCTTTCCAACTGTCCCTCTTCAGTTCTTCGTTTTCCGCGGAGCCGACAGGAGACATACATACCCTGTCACCGCAGAAAATTTCTTCTTTAAACTTGTTTTCTTGTGGTCGCGCCTGCCTCCGCACGACACCTACCGGTAACGCCTGTTTGTTCTTTCTTTTCTAAAAAAAAAAAAAAAGTCTTATTTTTGAACTGTTAATCTTCAGAAACCTTTTCTTTTGGTTCTAGGCACCATTTTGGGCATTAGGCCCCATTTTTCCCAAAAGATGGAAAAACCAGCTAGTTTTAAAAAAATGTACTAAATGTGGCGGTACCATCTCCGTTACCGACACCCATGACTGGTGTCTAAAATGTTTAGGCCCTGACCATTCTCCATCTGAGTGTTCCTCCTGTATGGGGATGACTAAAAAAGGACGACAGAACCGAGCTGCAAAGCTCGGTACCCTCTTTTCTTCAGATACCAGGTCCATTTCATCGACGTCTTCAAGAGCCTCGTCTTTCTCCCATGGATCTCAGGTAACTAAACATAAGAGCCTGTCCTCAAAGGGTAGCTTTCCTTCTAAGCATCGAGAGGCCATTGGCATTGCCCTTGAGGAAACTACACCGGCAAAACAGCCCCGGCGGGAGGCTTCGGCCTCCAAAGCATCAACGGGGCTCCAGGATGTTCTCGAGGCTGCGACCTCGGCAGAACTACAGGTGCTATGCTCAGGGGTTCTGGCCGCTTTTACCGCTACTGATACCCAGGCATCGGCAGCATCAATAGACCAGAGATTCCTCGCTATCGAACGCAGTCTTGCAGCTCTCCTTACAGCTGTGGTACCGTTGACACTGGTGGTTCAACAGGCACCGGTACCAGCACTGACGGTACCGGGTTCGGTGGGAATCCTTCCCATGCCGACTTTTTCTGGCATCAACAGATCGGTACCGGACCAATTCGGTACCGACTTCGATTGATACCGAGACCATGCTTTGCATGAACATCGGGATCAGAGATATTTTGAATCCTCCGATTCTCCAGGACCAAGCAGGAAGTCAGTCCTCACATATGGGTGACGTCGGCGCCAACGGAGCCCCCGTGCGGAGCATTTCCCCAGCTTTCAAAGCATGCGCGGTCCCCTTCCCGCCCAAGTGTGCCATCTTGCTCAGTCTTCTTTTTTCCACGGAGCCCGATGGATGTATTTTCGTTTCACCCGAGGAAAAAGTTGATTTATTCTGCGTTAACCTGTTTTTCTTCGGTTCGACACCTGTTTCCCTTTCCCGCCTGGGCCCGATACATCGGTATCGAGCCCGGATCTCTTTTTTCGGTTTTTGTCCTTAGTGACTAGCGTTCGCGCCATTTTTTCTTTTTTCACTGGCAACCCTGTCTTTTGACCTCGCAGGGGCCCTTTTTCCCCCGATGGCTGCCAGCGGGTTTAAGAAGTGTGATTGGTGTAAGAAACTTATGTCTCTCACCGACACACATGACTGCTGCCTCCGGTGCCTCGGACCCAATCATGACCCGATGATCTGTGGTCCGTGTGGGAAGATGTCCTCTAAGGCGTTAAGGAGTCGGCAGCACCAAAAGGAAAGAATCTTCTCTGACTCCACGATCCGGTCGGGCCTGGACCTCGTCAGAGGCCTTGACATCTCGGAACTCCGGCCCCGAGCAGCGTCGAGGCTCCTCTGAAAGGGGGTCTCCCTCGCGGGAGCATCGCAAGAAGAAAAAACCCGCGAGGGTAGCGTCGGACGCACCTGGCTTCTCGAGGGCCAAGTCACATAGCCCCGAGCGCCGTCCTGGGTCTTCGGAGTCTGAGAGGCCTGCCAAACAACCTCATGTGGAGATGGAGTCTCCAGGTCATGTGAGTACTGTAGTCCTCGTGGACTCTCCTCCAGGGGAGCCGACGTCGGGTCCGGCGCTGCCAGGGCCCGAGTCGGGGGCTGCTGAGTCTCCTGAGCTCAGACTCAGGTTGACGGCCTTGGAGAGCAGCTTGGCTGCCTTCATGGAACAGCAGCGGGCACTGATCGCCGGTCTCATTGGTGCATCTACCCCGACCACCGGGACATCGACATCCAAGTCGACCCCGGAGGCCGAGCTGATCCTCGAGTCCATGCGAGCTGGAGTCGATCCTCGGCCAAGGTCTCCCTCGGCCTCCCGTTCAGGACCGAGGTCGTCGACGCCGGTACCCTCGGCGTCGGGGCGGATGGCATCGATGCCTGCCCGACTGGAGCCTCTTGATTCCTCCTCCGAGGAGTCCGGCTGGGAAACGGAGGATGAGGAGTCGCCCGACACCTTTCGGACTCGCCCGAGTCCAAGCCTCGGAGAATGTCACCCCCCCCCCGGAGGATACCCGGTTCTTGGACTTCGTGCGGGATATGGCCAAGGCTTTGGCATTCCCTGTGGATCCCGAGGAGGAGCCTCGAGCCGAAGAGCTTGAGGCCCTACAGTATGACTCTCCTCTGAAGGAGGCCTTTACTGTTCCGGTTCCTCCGATGCTGGAACGGTTGCTCTTCCGCATGTGGGATGCGCCGGCATCGACGCCGGTTTTAAGCAAGCGGGTCGATTCCATCTATCGAGTCCGCAAGAGCCCCGGGTTCCAAAAGGCACAATTACCGCACCATTCCATGGTTGTGGAATCGGCTATGCATCGTCTGAAAAGTCAGAAGATGCACTCCTCGGTGCCTCCCGGCCAAGAGGCCCGGAACCTGGATGCCCTCGGTAAGAAGTGCTTCCCGGGCTCTATGAGGGAGGCGTGGTCTAGTAGTTAGGACAAGGTACTTCAGGCCGGAGGGCCCGGGGGTTCAAGTCCCACCTGGGGACAGCAATCTCAGGCCAGAGGGACTGGGATTTCTAGTCCTATACTCCTTGTGGTCTTGGGCAAGCTACTTAACCCTCCATTGCCCATGTTCCCTGTAAAGTATTATCGTATGTGTCTCATATCCCCTCGTGTTAAATGTATCCCCCAATTGACCGCTTTGACCTGGTGAAAAGCGGGATATAAATACAGCTAAATAAATAAATAAATATGCTTGCTTGCCGTGTCCAGACCTACCAGCTGTATGTGGGCATGTACCTTCGAGACCTGGCAAAGGAGATTGCCGGGTTCTCTGCTGGTCTCTCCGAGGAACCTTTGCAGAGGTTCAATGCTCTATCCTCGGGTATTCGTGAGTGCTCAAAGTTTATCTCTCGAGCAGCCTATGATGGCTTCGAGGCTTCGGCCCGAGTAGCCGCGGCCGGCATCAGTGCACGCCGTCAGGCCTGGCTGCAGTCATCGGACCTCGAGCCATGGGTGCAGGACAAGTTGGTCGATGTCCCCTGCTGAGGTGAAAACCTCTTTGGCAAGCCCATGGCTGACAAGGCTGCAGAACTCGAGACCGAGACTCTCTTACCTAGACAAGGCTGTCCAGAAAAACCTCTGCCCCTTCTCAGAAGAAGAAGGGCTTGGGGAAAAAGACCTTTTACCCGAGGAAGTCATCTGCCTATAAACAGTACCCTCATTTTCAGGCCTCTGTAGCTCCCCGACAGGGTCAGCAGGTCAAGGGTCAGGGACATGGGCCCCGTAGGCAGAAGGCCCCCAAGCCTCCTACTCCGGCTCCTGCTCAGCAGGGAGGGGGATTTTGACTCCAATGGCATAGCCTCTCCTTCTCAGCTGGCCCCTATCAGCACTGGAGGCAGGCTGGCCCTGTACGCCCACAGGTGGTCAGCCGTCACAAGGGATACCTGGGTTCTAAGTATAGTCCAGAAGGGCTATCTCCTTCACTTCCACCAGGTACCCCCCTCCTATTTTCCAGGGGAGCCTCCCAGACTCCCTCTGCACAGGGACTTACTCCTGCAGGAGTTGGCAGGTCTTCTGAAGGAACAGGCAGTGGAACTGGTGCCCCACCACCTGAGAGGTCAAGGCTTCTATTCCAGGTACTTCCTGGTACCAAAAAGAACAGGAGGCCTCAGACCCATCCTAGACTTGTGAAATCTGAACAAGTTCCTGGAGAGGGAAAAGTTCAAGATACTTACCCTTGGAATCCTGCTACCCTACCTCCAGCAGGGAGATTGGCTATGCTCCTTAGTCCTAAAGGATGCTTATACTCACATCCTCATTCATCCAGACCACAGACAATATCTCAAATTTGTAGTGGGAGGAAACCATTATCAGTACAGAGTACTGCCTTTTGGCCTTACATCTGCTCCCAGGGTATTCACCAAGTGCCTGGCGATGGTAGCGGCCTACCTCAGCGTTTAAGGCCTCTCTGTCTTTCCATACCTGGACGATTGGCTTATCAGGGGTCAATCCCTGCAAGAGACCAATCAAGCCACCATTCGCACTGTCGCTCTGCTTCAGCACCTGGGGTTTGTTATAAACTTCGCAAAGTCCAGTTTGCGCCCCTCCCAGAACATGGAGTTCATAGGAGCTCGACTAGACACCTTTCAGGCAAAGGCTTATCTGCCAGTGGACAGGGCCCACAGATTGATGGATCTAGCCAGGCTATTCCACAGCAATTCTCTGATCTCCGCCAGACAATTCCTGAGGCTCTTAGGCCACATGGCATCCACTGTCCATGTAACTCCAAATGCCCATCTACACATGAGGCCAGCTCAATGGGGATTCAGGACTCAGTGGCACCAAGCCACGGGAAGCCTCACGGACAAAGTGAGGGTGTCCAGCCTGCTACAGTCTTCTCTGCAGTGGTGACTTCATCTTACAAATCTGGTGCAAGGGGTGCCTTTTCAAGCACCTCCATACTCTCAGGTGCTGACAACCGATGCTTCTCTTCACAGTTGGGGTGCACATTACCAAGGAGCATGTACTCAAGGCCTGTGGTCTCCTTGGGAGGCCGCACAGCAGATCAATCTCTTAGAACTGAGAGCTATCCGCTTAGCCCTGAGAACTTTCTCCCATCTCATCTCTCACCAGTCCGTCTTGGTTCAGACGGACAATCAAGTTGCTATGTTCTATGTGAACAAACAAGGGGGCACAGGGTCCGCCTTCTATGTCAGGAAGCGCAGAAACTGTGCTCCTGGACAGTCAATCACGGCATTCTTCTCAAAGCAGTCTATCTCCCAGGTCAGGAGAATTACCTGGCAGACAGATTGAGCAGGATCCTGCAGCCGCATGAGTGGCAGTTGAATCCTCTAGTGGTTCAACAGATCTTCCTGAGATGGGGTCTTCCAACCATAGATCTCTTTGCCAGTCCTCTGAACCGTCAATTTCCCAGGTTCTGCTCCAGACTACCACATCCTCTCAGAGTAGCAGCAGATGCGTTTCTCATTCCATGGTCTACAGGCCTCCTATATGCGTTTCCTCCAACGCCTCTAGTGTCCAAGACACTGTTCAAAGTGATCCGGGACAAGGCCTCAGTGATCCAGGTGGCCAAGGCAACCCTGGTTCCCACTTCTTTTGCAACTAGCGGTGGACACTCCTCTTCCTCTGGGGATGCAACCCGATCTCCTGTCTCAGGAGCAGGGATCTCTCTTGCACCCCAATCTCCAGTCCCTCAATTTGATGGCCTGGCTGCTGAAAGGGTAGTTCTAGCGCCTTTACTGTTGCCTAGGGAAGTGGAGGACGTAGTCTTGGCCTCTAGGAGGCAGTCCACCAGAAAGTCATGCCCTTAAGTGGCGTAGATTCTCTACCTGGTGTACTCAACACAACGAGAATCCCTTCTCATGCCTGGTACCAGTGGTGCTGCAGTATTTGCTTCACCTGTCCAACCTAGGCCTTATGTCCAATTCTGTTAGAGTTCATCTTAGTGCCCTTTCAACACACCACTCACAGGTGGAGGGTCAGTCTCTATCCGGCCATCCTTTGGTGGCTCGCTTCCTCAGAGGCCTGCTTTTGCTTAAGCCTCCAGTGTGTCCACCTGCCCCTGAATGGGATTTAAATGTGGTCTTGCAACGGCTTACTTGCCCGCCATTTGAACCTATGGCTACTTGCCCTCTGTGTTTTCTCTTCTGGAAAACGTTATTTCTGGTAGCCCTTACCTCGGCAAGGCGAGTGAGTGAGCTTCATGCCCTAGTGTCAGAAGCACCATATACTAGGTTCTATAGGAACAGAGTAGTCTTACAGACTCACCCTAAGTTCCTTCTAAAGGTTGTCTCCTTCCACCTCAATCAGGAGGTGGTTCTTCCGACTTTCTTTCCCAGGCCTCATGCCAGCCGGGCTAAGATGGTGTTGCATACCCTGGACTGTAGGAGGGCGTTGTCCTTCTACCTTGACCGTACGCGGGAGCACCGGAGGGCGGTTCAGCTCTTAGTCTCTTTTGACCCCAATAAGTTGGGGTTGGCTGTCTCCAAGCGTACTTTTTCCATTTGGGTAGTTGACTGCATCGCCTGGGCTTACAGGGCAGCCGGCCTCTCGTTGCAGGGTCGAGTTACCGCTCATCGTGTCAGAGCGAAGGCTGCGTCAGTGGCTCATCTCCGCTCTGTTCTGTTGGCAGACATCTGCCGGGCCGCTACTTGGTCTTCAAGCCAGACTTTTGCGGCCCACTACTGCCTTGAGAGGGAGTCCCACAGGGACAGTGCTTTCGGGCAAGCGGTACTCCATAATCTCTTTGGGGTTTAGGCAACTCCTACCCTCCGGCCCTGGTGTTGGGCTACCATTCCGGGGCGTTATCAGAGAAGATTCTGTTCTTGCATGCTGAGGCTCTAGAGGGAGCTCATTGTTTCGGTTTGGGGCCTCTGGTAGCCCTGAGCTGGGGAGTCCCATATGTGAGGACTGACTTCCTGCTTGGTCCCGGAGAAAGCGTAGTTACTCACCTGTAACAGGTGTTCTCCAGGAGCAGCAGGAATCAGTCCTCGCAACCCTCCCTCCTCCCCTTGGAGTTGCAGTCATATGCTTTATTTTTGCTGTCTTTTAGCTATGTCATCAGACTGAGCAAGATGGCACCCTTGGGAAGGAAGGGGACCGCGCATGCACGCTGCATTCCCAAAGGCTTACTTTGAAAGCTGGGGAAATGCTCCGCACAGGGGCTCCGTCGGCGCCGACGTCACCCATATGTGAGGACTGATTCCTGCTGCTCCTGGAGAACATCTGTTACAGGTGAGTAACTACTCGTTCTGATGACTCAGATAATTCTGCCGGTACCAGAGTGTTTCTCCCGGAAGACTCCTCTTCTCCCCAACGCAGAATGTCTCCTCCGGAAGACATGTCTTTTCAGGATTTTATTCATGATGTGGCCCAAGGCCTTTTAATCACGGTAGCTCCTGAAAAAGAACCTAGAGCAAAGGAATTGGAAATTCTCCAATACCCTAAGGCTTCCAAGGAGGCAGCCACTCTGCCCATTCATGAAATTCTTCATGATTTGATGCTCAGAATGTGGGAGACACCTTTGACCACATCTCCTCATACTAGGAGACTCAATACCACGTATCGAGTTTCACCATGTCCTGGTTTTCAAAAGACTCAGCTGCCACACCATTCAATGGTAGTGGAGTCAGCCATGCATAGGATGAAAAGTGCAGAGAGACATGCATCCAATCCTCCAGGTCGTGAATGCAGGACTCTTGACGCTTTTTGGCGTCGCACTTTTCAGGCTTCCATGCTTTCAGCTAGAATCAGCTCATATATTTTATATTCGGGAATGTTCCTCAAAGAGGTCACAGGAGATTTGGAGCTTATGAGCCCCCTTCTCCCTGAGGACAAATGACAGGACTTTCTTACTCTTGCCAAGCATGCTCAAGATGTCTCCAAGTTTGTAAACCGTGCAGCCTTTGACTGCTTTGAATGCATCAGCATAACCTCTGCTATTGTCATTGGTGCACGTCGGATTGCCTGACTTCAGGCATCAGACTTGGAGATTTGGGTACAAGATAAATTGGGAAACATCCCTTGCACAGGAGAACACCTCTTTGGCAAGAATTGGCAGGAGATGGCTAAGGAGATAGATGCTGACAATATCACTTTAGATAGATTGTCAAAATCTACAACCACTCCAGCCAAAAAGAAACCCTATTAAAAAACCCTTTTTAAGCAAAAAGAGTTTGTTTTATTCGTCCTATACCCAACAAGGGCAAGCTCAGGGTCAACTTGCCCAGAAGGGTCAACAACAACAATGCAGACAAAAGAAGCCAAAAGGCCTTAGAGCTCAACCAGCTCCACAGACCCAGCCTCCTCAAGGGCTTTGACTCCTTCATAGAGAACTTAGCCTTCCTGCCTCTGAAAGGTCCAGAACCCCTAAACATTCCAGGCAGTTTGTGTCATTTTGCCAACGGATGGTACCAAATAACAGCAGAAAACTGGACTCTGTCCATTGTGGGAGAGGGGTACAAGCTTCATTTTCACAGTATGCCCCCTCCTACATTCGTAAGACAGTTCAATTCCCAAACCTCTACAGGCAATCTACTGGATCAAGAGGTCTCAACACTCCTTGCTCAAGGAGCAATAGAGGAGGTGCCCTTTCTTCAACAGGGTACAGGGTTCTACTCCCCCTGTTTTCTTATTCCAAAGAAAACAGGAGGACACAGACCCATTCTAGACCTCAGAGAATTGAACAAATATCTGTTCCGAGAAAAGTTCAAAATGATTCCTCTGGGATCTCTTCTGCCATACCTTCAAAGTCAGGATTGGCTTTGTTCTCTAGATCTAAAGGATGCATATACTCACATTCTGATCCATCCAGATCACAGGAAATTCTTACGATCCCTTTTCAAGGGAAAACATTTCCAATACAGGGTTCTTCCCTTTGGTCTGGCTTCAGCACCAAGAGTGTTCACGAAATGCATGGCAGTAGTAGCTGAATTTCTGCGTACCCTGGGGATATTCGTCTTCCCTTACTTGGACGACTGGCTCATTCGACAGTGCAGAGCTGGCTGGTTCCAGAAGCCAGCTCTGCACTGTCTCGCACAATGCGAATCCTTCAATACTTGGGATTGGTCATAAACCTCCCAAAATCCCAACTTGCTCCGTCTCAGTCCCTAGAGTTCATAGGAGCTCGTCTAGATACCAGACAGTCAAGGGCTTTTCTCCCACAACCCTGCTGTCTTCGTATAATGCAGCTAGCTTCCCAAGCAGCAGTGAAGTCCTACCTAACTGCTCGAGAACTACTACAACTATTGGGACATATGGCATCCACGGTTCATGTGATTCCCTATGCAAGCAGCCCAGTAGACCCTATCCACACAGTGGACACAGGATGTCTGTCGGACAAGATATCAAACTCACAACGACTGATCTTGTCCCTACAATGGTGGCAGTCACTGGAAAATCTAGTGGGGTCTCCTTTCCAGCAACCCCTATTCCAGGCCACCCTAACAGATGCATCACAGTTGGGATGGGGAGCACACTTGCATCATCTCTCTACCCAAGGTACCTGGACTCCACAGGAGGCTTATCTTCACATAAACCTCCTGGAACTCAGAGCAATCTATCTAGCTCTTCGAGTATTCCATGTCCAGCTCAGCTACAAGACAGTCCTAGTCCAAACGGACAATCAAGTAGCTATGTTCTACATGAACAAGCAGGGGGGAACAGGTTCTCTGTCGTTATGCAACGAAGCTTTACGACTATGGGCCCTCGCCAGAGAGCATCAAATTCACCTTCTCGTGGTATATCTTCCAGGCATTCAAAATCTTTGGGCAGATAAACTCAGCCGAGTACTGCTGCCTCACGAATGGTCTCTCCACCTAGACCAGGTGGCCAAGATATTTCAGATCTGGGGAACCCCAGACATAGACCTATTTGCACGTCCACTGAATGCCAAACTTCCCTGGTTCTGTTCCAGGATTCCAGCTAAAAATTGCCAAGCAAGGGAGGCCTTCCTTCTTCACTGGGGTCACGACTTCCTCTATGCCTTCCCACCCATTCCCCTCAGCCCCAAAACACTTTTCAAGCTTCAGAGAGACAGAGGTCATATGATCCTCATAGCGCCACGGTGGCCACGCCAAACGTGGTATCCCCTTCTTCTACATCTCTGTCAAGCTGCACCTTTGGAGTTAGGCTTTGCTCCAGATCTCCTCTTCCAAGAGAACGGGATGCTATGGCACCCGAATCCCCAGTCCCTGCATCTCAGGGCCTGGTTGCTGAAAGCTTAGACCTTCAGGACATCATCCTTTCCCAACAGGTAAAGGATATCCTTCAAGCTTCTAGAAAACCTTCCACAAGACGCTCTTACACCTTCAAGTGGAAACGTTTTACTATATGGTGTTCACAGAAAGAGTTAAACCCTCTTATTATACCTTTGGAATCGATACTAGAGTATCTACTTCATTTATCAAATTCTGGTCTAAAGACCAATTCAGTAAGAGTCCATCTTAGTGCAATTGCAGCTTCCTATATGCCTCTAAATGGACAACCAATTTCCTCTCATCCACTCATATCAAGATTTATGAGATGTCTTCTATTAACAAAGCCTCCCATCAGGCCACCACTGGTGGCATGGGATTTAAACCTAGTTCTTGGGCAGCTCATGAAACCGCCTTTTGAACCTTTAGCCACTACAACCCTAAAGCTTTTGTCCTGGAAGGTCATCTTCCTGATTGCAATCACCTCTGCACGTCGCATTAGTGAATTGCAAGCTTTAGTGGCTGATCTTCCTTATACTAGGTTTCACCATGATAAGGTTGTTCTCAGAACTCATCCACATTTTATGCCAAAGGTGGTTTCACCTTTTCATCTAAATCAATCAATTTATCTTCCTGTATTCTTTCCGAGGCCTCATGCCTCTAATGCAGAAAGGAACCTTCATACTTTGGATTGTAAAAGAGCCTTAGCTTTTTACCTACAAAGAACACAGCAACATAGAAAGTCTTCTCAACTTTTTATTGCTTTTGATTCTAGTCATTTGGGACTTCCAGTCTCCAAGAGAACTCCCTATCCAAATGGATTGCACAATGCATATCCTTTGCTAATGAGAGTAAGAGTCTTCCTCTTCAAGGCCTTGTCACAGCTCACAATGTGACAACCATGGCAGCCTCTATGGCTAACCTTTACTCTGTGTCTATTGATGACATTTGTCGAGCAGCCACCCTGGGCTTCGGTACACACCTTTACAGCCCACTGCTACCTAGATAAAGCCTCCCATCGGGATGCCTTCTTTGGCCAAGCTGTTGTTCAAAATCTTTCAGACCTAATTCAACTCCTACCCACCAACCCTGGTGGGATGCCACAGATCCATGGGAGGAAGCATGGCCCACCTTACTATAGGTGGCAGCTTCCTGGGGCTATCTCCCTGGCATCTTCAGCTAGGGAGTCCCCATATGTGGACTACATTCCTACTTGTTCCTGGAGATAGCGTAGTTACTCACCTGTAACAGGTGATCTCCGGGAACAGCAGGAATTTAGTCTTCACAACTCGCCCACCTCCCCTAGGAGTTCTCTCTATCTCTCTGTCTCTTTCCTCTATCCTTTCACTCAGCTACATACTTAACTGAAGAGGGACAGATGGAAAGGCAGGAAGGCAGCGCACCTGTGCTGAGGGATGCTCCCAAAAGCGTTCCTATTGGATGCTGGGGAGCGTTTCCACGCAGGCTCCGTCTGTACAGATGATACCCATATGTGAAGACTAAATTCCTGCTGTTCCCGGTGATCACCTGTTACAGGTGAGTAACTACGCTTTCAGGGGCATCAAAGCCCTGGTTCAAACTTGACCTCAAAAGCCACTTCTGTGCATGTTTTCTCCATGGCCTCTCATAGGCATGTGATTCACCGCATAGAACATCACCCAGCTCTAGTGTGGTTATGAAGGCTCCAGTTAGTGGATCTGGTACAGCTCCTGACAGGACATCCCCTGCACCTCCCACAAGACAAGGACCTGCTCTTTCAGGGACCAATCCTTTTGAGGAGATAGTCCTGTTGGATGACCCAGCTCCCATCTCACTTATGATTTGGTCCCTGAGAAGAAGCACTTAATACATAAGGACTATTTCTTGGCAGTTGTTTTATATACTTTTGAAAGTAAATCATGTTTCCACCTGCATATCCTATGTGTGGGTCTGGTGTCTGAGGACTAGTGCCACAAGTGCCACTTGGTTTCTAGGAAGGCAGATTTGCCATCCTTACTAACATTCCTTCAGGATGGATTTGATAAAGGGCTGTCCCTCAGTTCCTTGAGGGTGTTCAGGTACAGACTTTGGCATGTTTTAAGGGGCCATGTCCGGTTGCTCCCTACTTCACACATGGATATTACGTGCTGCTTTTGGGGGGTGGGGGGGTACAGCATTTGCATCCTCTCCTGTGGTCATGTGTTCCCCCTTGGGATTTGGGCCTAGTTCTTCAGGCCTTTCATGTCTGCGCCCTTCGAGCCAATGAAATGGGCTACGCTTTAGAATCTGTCCTTCAAGGATGTCTTTTTGGTCACAGTCTGGCACATCTCATTTCCGAGTTGCAGGTGCTCTTCAAGAGATCCTTACTTGTCCTCCTCAGAAGGGTCTGTCTCCATCTATCCAGTCCCGTCTTTCTTGTCCAAAGTAGTTTTGCCTGTCATGTCAATCAGGTGATTTGCCTCCATCCTTTTCCTCAGAACCGTGTAAAGGGAAGTACAGGGACCTGCACTTGGTCAACTTCCGGAGAGTGCTCCTCAGATACGTAAAGGTCACAAAATCATTCCATAGGTATGACGGGTTAATTTGTGCTTTTCGTGGGTCTGCTCAAAGGTGACTCTGCACCCTAGGGATGGACCCTAAAGCAATTGACTGGGTTGGAAATTGGTTGAGTAAAATGCAACAAAATGTATAGATAAATGGAGCTCATCTGAGAAGAATGTTACCAGTGGTGTGCCGCAGGGATCTGTCCTTGGTCAGATTCTTTTTAACATTTGTGTTAGTAATATTGTGAAAGGGCTGTCTTGTAAGGTTTGCCTCTTTGCAGATGAAACCAGAATTTGCAATAGAGTAAACACCCAGGAAAGAATAAATAACATGAGGTGGGATCTAGCGAAGCTTGAAGAATGGTCAAGAATTTGGCAACTGAGAGATAATACTAAAAAAAATGCAGAATCGTGCATTTGGACTGCAAAAATCCAAGGGAGGGGTAAAGTACCTCTGTCCACAAAAGAACAATGGGACCTGAGCATGATTGTTTCTGATGATCTTAAGGTGGCTGAACAGGTGAAAAGGCAACTGCAAAATCGAGAAAGATGCTTGGGATGCATAGGGAGAGGAATGGCCAGCAGGAAGGAGGTAATAGTGCCTCTGTATGAGTCTTTGGTGAGATCTCATTTGGAATATTGTGTGCAATTCTGGCTACCACACCATCAAAAGGATCTAAACAGGATGGAGTTGGTGCATTGGGTGGCTACCAAAATGGTCAGTGGGCTTCATCATAAGGCATATGGGGACAGACTTAAAGATCTCAATATGTATATTTTGGACGAAAGACAGGAGTGGCATAAATACACAGGGGAGAGAATCTCTTTGAATTGAAATACAGCTCTGCAATTAGGGGGCATACGATGAAGGTGAAAGGGCATAGACTCAGAAGTAATATGCAGAAATATTTCTTTACAGAAAGAGCGGTGGATGCATGGAATAGTCTCCCAGTGGAGGTAGTACAGACGAGGACTGTATCTGAATTCATGAAAATATGGGACAAACAGAAGATCTCTAACAGACAGACCGTAGTGGTTGGTATGGAAGGGCAGACTGGATAGACAATATGGTCTTTATCTGCCATCATTTTTCTATGTAAGGCTACCTTGGGCCGCTGAATAAAAGAGGCAGTGGTGTAGACATTTCTTTTAAGAAATGAAACTGTTCCAGAGGCATTGCGGGCACATTCCACCTGTGCGCAGGCTTCATCCTGGGCAGAGCACAGCTGTGGCTCCTATTAATATTTGTCAGATGGCAACTTGGCCATTCCTCCCTATCTTTGTCAGTCATTACCAGTTGTATATCCATGCTAGGGCAAATGCAGCTTTTGTGCAGAGATTTTAAAGGCAGCCATGGAATCGTAGCTTTGGACTGGTCTTGCAGAACGCTATGAAAGGTGAAATTTTACCTGATTAATTTCCTTTCCTGGAATCTTGCTAGACAAGTCCAGGACCTGCCTCGCTGTGCTCTGCTCTCTGTGGTATAGTTTTCACAATCTTATGGCCATTTTAGCAGATATTCACTTTGCTTGATATCCTGTACATAGTGTTCATAATTCTAAGGTGTTCCTTCCTTTCTGTGTTATCCTCAAGGAGGGTTGGCATTGCTTGGTTACAAATATTGAAGTGTGCTTCTAGCTGTACCAGAAAAGTACTAATGATACCATCATTAGAAGCTTATAGTTCTTTCTTTATTTCAATCATTTGCTGGCAGATGGACACGACTCGCTGGTCTGGACTAGTCTAGCCGGAAACCTCTAAAAGAAATTCCATATCGTCCTGCTAGATCAGTCCAGACAAGTGGGTTGTATTCCCCTACCAGCAAATTGGTGGAGACAAAGAAACATTGAAAAGCCTGAGTTTCATAGGCTTCACTCTCATGCCTCTATCTGCTTCAGCAACCAGAGGTCTCTTTAGTATTTCTATGTCTCCAGCAGACGGTGGATGGATTTTCTTCTCTCTGAAGAAAATCTGAAGAATTGAGAGGAAAAGATTGATTTATACGTTCATGAATGAGCACCCTGAGGATGTCTCACACTTAGCGCGATGTGGGGGGCTCCACTAGACTGCAGTCTTTTCGGTAGCCATAGGAGGAGGGAAAATTGGTTTAGCTCCGTGCTCTTACCCTGATAAGAGCCTATTGAGCATCCAAGAAAGCTGGAAGGATCTTGAAGGATTTGAAAAGTTCAGCAGCCACTCACAATCTCAATGCTCCCTCCCTCTTCTGTTCCCCCCTCCCCCGCTCTCTCACGAAGATTTGAAAAGATTCTCAAAGGGATCTGCCTACCAGCCATCTTAAAAACAGTGCCTGTAAAGCCAGAAAAGGTTTCAGGGGAGTAGAGCTGAGCCCGGCACGGATTCTCTGCCTGAGATTCTCAGGGAGTGAGTACCAAGGCTTGACCTCGTCATTGTCCTTGGGGGCTCCCAATTCCGTCCATCTGGGGCGCAATTTGGGGTGGACTGTTGGTGAGGTGTTGGGGTTTCCCGCCCTTTCCTGCACACGTTAGTAAAGTTTTTACTGTTGTGTGCCTGGCGGTCGTACAGTCCAATGTGCTTTCCTACCCAAGTGTCCATAACACGTGTTGCTGTGTAAGTGCTGTTAACGCATGCCTTCCGGGCTGCTGTGGCCTTAGCACATTCTGTTGTGATACTTGCGTTAACTCTGTCGTCTTCCAGGAAGCGTTGTTTGACCTGTGGCAAACAAGGTGCCTCATCTCCAGCTTCTGGACTCTGCTCTTCTTCCATGGTAGCTTCTGAGTCATCCCCGAAGGGATTGCTCCCCCTCTACTCTGGGGAATTGCCTGCCTCAGGGCTGGAGGTGGCAGATGGCGCTCTGGATAAGGATAGCCAGCCAAAGGTTCTGGCAACTGCTGTGCACTGCTCACCGACCTCTAGGCGATCAGTGGCAGCTATGTTCCATGGTATAGAAGGGTTATTTCTGCAAGGAGAGCTTCAGGAGTCCAGATTGTCCTCCCTAGAATTCTTTTCCGTTTTACAACATCATGCCTGGTTATTTTGGCGTGGAAATTCAGATCCTGCGGCCTCTGGGTTCTCCCGAGAGCAGTCTCATGAAGAGCAGGCTGAGAGTGGAAGCCCCGTTCGATTGCCTATGGCTAAGCATCCCCAGAAGAGGGTGCCCCCTGGAGATGGGTATCAGCTGGGATCTGTCTAAGATTTGGATTGTGGCTTGGATTCAGATGGCTGATGTGGATGAAAAAGTACTCTCATCTTCAGAGGATTGTGCAGAGGCCGATGTTATCTGCGTGATCCTAAAGAAGGAACTGGAGGCGCTGATTGCCAGGGTCTTATCCACCTTGAACTTGGAGGATGCTTCAGGCATGGAGCCGGATCCGAAGATGCATCCTGTCCTGCAAGGGGGGTGGAAATCCACTACTGTCTTCCTATTCCTGGAGGTGCTCAAGGGCCAGTTTCAGTTGGAGTGGGGTTACCCCAATTACCCGCCTAAGGGGCTAAGGATGTATAAGAAGATGCACGCTCTCCCAGAGAAGACGTGTATTGTGTGGCTTGATATTTCCAAAGTGGGTACACAGGTCACGGTGGTTACCAGACAGACTACCATGCCTATGGAAGGCGGATCAGGCTTAAAGGATACTCTAGACCAAAAGGTGGATTTGTTTCGAAGAACCAGTTCGTTGTGTCAGCTGCTTTGTTTTAGGTTGACGGTGTGTGCACACCTGACATCTCAAGCCCTGCCCCGGTGAATTCAATCTCTTCTACTGGGTGAGTATACACCTCTTTTGGAGTTTGCTGCAGCCTTCCTTTCTGATGTCCTGTACAGCCTGATATATCTAGCAGCCAGGGGTTTTGCCCTATCGACGGTGACATGGCATTAGCTTGGCTCTGACACAGGGCAATGGACTCATATTCCAACCTGGTTGCCCATCTGGCCTTAGAGGGACGCTTCTGTTGGTTCTGGTTTGGGAGAAGTTGGTGAAGGACCTGGGTGAGATGAAATTGTACTGCCTTCTGGAGGACAGGTCCAAGGGGCCTGTGAAGCAGGCAGGAGCCCCTTTTCCGTCAGCCTCTGCCTGCTCCTTTTGAGCACACTGGTTGGACAGTCGGGGGGGGGGTCTCGGGACTCCTGTCACTACCAACCTGGAAAGCCTTTCTTTCCCTCTGCTTATGTACTTCGGGCTCAGGCCTTTCGTGGAGCACTTGGGCCCAGGGACCCAGTCCCATCCAGGGGAGGACCCTTCTGGGCTATGCAGTGAAGGTTTAGGGGCCTATTCCCTGATTCCTCCAGTTGGGGGCAGGCTTCGCTGCCACTTTAAGGAATGGGCCTGGGTCACCAAGGATCCTTGGGTGCCAGTCCCCATTCAGTACGGCTGTGTCCTGGAATGCAAAGAGCCGATCCCGGTTGCTTTTGTCTTCTCCCCTTGTGGGTCTGTGAACAGCAGGGCCGCTGTGCAGATCACCTTGGACAAGTCTCCTCTCTTGAAGGCAGCAGCACCTGTTTCCCTGGACAATCGGGCCGAGTGCAGGTATTCCATCTGTTTTGTGGTGTCAATACAGAAGAACATTCCAGCCCTATCTGAACATCTTGAGCCAATGAGCACTTGCACATCATGCGCTTCCAGATGGAAACATTATGATCCTTGATTCAAGTGGCGTGCCAAGGGATGTTCCCAGCATTTCTGGATTTGGCTGAGGCATATTTTCATATCCCGATCCAGGGGATCAGCATAGTGTCTGTTTTGCCTTGCTTGGCTCTCCCCTTCAGTTCACTGTCTTATCATTTGGACTCTCTACTACCGCAAGAACTTTCTCCAAGGTCATGGTGGTGGTGACTGCAGCACTATGGCGCCAAGGGATTTGTGTGCATCCATATCTGAACTACTGGTTAATCCTAGCCCATTCTCTTTCAGAGGTGTCTCGGGTAGTTCCTCGAGTGGTGCCTTTCTGATGAGCCTTGGCTGGGTGATCAGTTGGGGAAAGAGCCAGTTGTTGCATTCGTAGTCCCTGGAGTTCCTGGGATCATGTATCGATACTGAATGTGCTAAGTCTTCCTGCCAGAGGAGAAAGTCAAAGGCTGTTGAATTGCCTAGCGCTGTTCTATTCGCAGCAGGCTCCCAGAGTCCGAGTTGATCTATGGCTCCTCGGATTGATGGCAGTGACAATCGAGATCGTGCTCTGGGTGTGTACTCATATGCGGCTACCCCAGCGGTCCTTACTGACTCTGTGGTCCCTAACTTCTCAGCAGTTTGAGCTCAGGCTCTCGTTCCCAATGATTGAGATGGCCAGCCTGTAGTAGTGGCAGCAGCCTTGTCATTTGAGGGAAAGAATGTGCCGCTGGACAATTGCTCATGGATCCTTTTGACAACTGATGCCAGTCTCTTGGGCTGGGGAGCTCACTGCCAAAGCCTAACGGCCCAGAACCATTGGAACTGCAGGGAGGCAGTATGGTACATCCACTGCTTTGAGGCAAGAGCCATCAGGTTGGCTGTTCTGTGTTTCCTGTTCAGTTTGGTCTGCATTCCTGGCTTCTGACGATTCATGTGTTTTTAAACATAGCCATGGTATGGCTTAAGTCATTCAGCAAGGTGGCATAAGCCGTGCCAAGGTAGCCCTGGAGATGACTCTCCTGTTTTTCTGGGCGGCAAAGAACGTCCTAGTTTATTGGCTATGCACATTGTTGGGGTGGATTCCAAGGTAACGGATTTTCTCAGCAGGCACAGTGTTTCCAGGAGAATGGGAGTTGTTGTGAGGGATTTGTTGTTTTGCGCCATTGGGGTTGCCCTGAGAGCGATCTGATGGTGACCCACTCCAAAACAGTGTGCCGCTTCTTCAGTTACCACACAAAGATGGGGCCTGAGGGTGTTGGTGCCCTGGCTCAATCTTGACCACATGCCCCTGATGGGGGGTGTGATTTGGCATATGGAGCGCCACCCGGGAAAGATTATTCTAGTGGTTCTGGGTTGGCTGAAGAGCGTGATTCGAAGATCTGATGTGGCTCCTGCAAATGCCACCTCTTCCTTTGCCTCTGTCTCGGGGCCTTTTGTGTTGGGGGCTGCTTCTCCTGGAGGACCCAGCTCCCTTCTTGCTTATGGCTTGGCTTTGATAAGACAACAGCGCATATGAGCTACTCTTCTACAGTGATTTTCCACTCTGTTCACACCCAGAGGAGATTTATTAACCTGTCATAAATGCCGGTCTGGTGCGGTGCACAGCAGCTGGCTTCTGAGGCAGCCAAGGTGCTGTTTCTGTTGGCCTTTTCTGCAGGACGGTATGGAGAAGGGCCTTTCTCTTAGCTCCCCAAAAGTTAAGGTGATAGCTTTGGCCCGTTTCAGATGTCTTTAGCCTTACACTCAGATGTTTCAAACTTTCTTCAGAGGGTTTGGAGTCTGCTGTGGATCTGTTGTGCATCCGGCCAGTTCTGGAGGCATTCATTCTACCCAAGCGCAAGCGTCCTCGTGGGTGGAGCAGAGCTCAGTAGTCCCTGCAGACATTTCAACTTTTATCAAACATTTCTGCTCGGATGTCCAGGCTCGGACGGACATAGCCTTTGGCTCTAAGGTTTTGTGAGTTGCTGTGTGTTCTTCCCACCCAATGTAGGCATAGTTTTGGTACATCCTACTTGTCTGGATTGGTCTAACAGGGCAATATGGAATGTGACATTTTACTTACCCAGATAATCTCCTTTCCTTGTGTCCTGCTAGACCAGTCCAGGGTTCCCCCTCCCCCCGGAACTGTTTGCTCTGTTCTTCTGCTGTGATACCTTTGGGTCCACTATGATTTATATACTTGGCTCTACAGGTCCATCATCTATTGTTTATACTTTCCTGTGCATAGTTCTCTACTGTTTGATTACCAATTGTTGCCCAAGTTGAGGTTGTGTGAGGCTTGCCATGTTCTCCCTTATGCTTTGGGATGAATACTAAAGGGACTTCTGGTGACTGAGGTGGATAGAGGCATGGGAGTAAGGTCATTGTAACCTGGGCTTTGCATTGGTTCTTTATCTCCATCAGCCTGCTGGTAGGGGAACACAACCCACTTGTCTGGACTGGTCTAGCAGGACTCAAGGAAAGGACACTATCTGGTAAGTAAGATGTCACCTTATCAGGTAAGCAAAGTTTCACTTTCTTATAGTCAGGTTTTCTAGCTGTTCTCAAAATTTCCTTTGTTTTCCTTTAGTGCCACATTTAGGTTTGAGGCCTACCTGACTGGGTTCATATTTTCTTTTCTTGAAAATTGAGCTGTTTTGATTTTTATGGAACTATTTTTCCATCTGATATACCCCAGAAACTTGCCAATGGGTTTAAAAAGCATATCTGGTACCGTAGGATCATGTTTCTCATAGATACTCACAAATGGTGCTTGCAGTGTCTGGTACTTGACCATAACCCCTCTTTATATCATCTGTGTTTGCAGATGGCAAAGCAAAGGTTGAAGGCTTGTAAGGAAAAGTGCAGTCACCTTTTCGGTGATGAAAAGATGGCCAATTGGCCATCATTGACTCCAAGAGATGGTGACAGCAATTCAGCATCAAGGAGTTCTCAAGCTCACATGGAACTGAGCATCAGTTGGGAATCCCAGGATCGGTCCTTCAGCTTTGAAGACATAAACTTCGAGTATCTAGCATCAGGCAGAGACTTGGTTGCATTGGGGTGTGATGATAGGAAAACCAGGGAATCGAGCAATACACAATACCCAGAGCAGCCTGCTGTGAGGACAGCTCTTCCTCTATGCCACCAGAAGGGCTGTGCCAGACTCCAAAGATTGATGACCAGCCTGCTGATACTTTTTAACCAATTCTGATGACATTGAATGAGACTGGCAAGGCCCCCATGTCTTTGTCCCTGACAGCCATTGAGGAGCATTTGGTTAAGAGAATGGAAGAGAGCTCATGTTGCTTTCTCTATAGAAGCTGGTAACTCCAGTGGTTCCAGAGAAGCAATATTAAGTGCTTCTCAAAACTCTCTGCACTTGCCTGTGGGATGGGTCAACATTGGGACGGTCCTCAACACTGATGCCAGGATGATATCAGTATTGAGCACATTGTGAGCAGAATATTCCCTGAAGCATTGCGGTCCATAGTATGCCAACACCTGTGCAATGCTGAGATTGGCCCAGATACAGACTCATATGTCCATGGGCTACGTCCACAGGTCTGCAAATTTTATTTTGTTCGAGAGCTATTTTGGTTATTCCACGTAATCTTTGTTTTTTGGTGCGCTGAATCCGAAAATGACCTCCATTTTGTCATAGGACATCACGTTTCCTGACAATTTAGGTAGCTATGTTAAATAAGGCAATACCTCAAAATAAATGGAAATAGACTTATAAAATTAAAGTTTTATTACAATATTTTCATGAAAATCCTTTTTTGAACTGAAATGAGCTCACCTACACACACTAAACTCGATTCTTCTTCCTTGTGAGGCTCCTCTTGGTGCATTTACGCTTGTGAGTAGCATCTGGAATGCCTCTCTGAAGCATCCAACAGTAGTCTGCCATCATTGTAATGCTCCACTTTCCCTGGTATCTCCTTTCCATCTCTTTAATGTCTTGGTGGAATCGTTCACCTTGTTCCTCACTCACAGCTCCCAAATTTTCAGGAAAGTAGTCAAGGTGGGACTGGAGAAAATGCACTTTCAAACTCATCAGGCAACCTAAAGCTTGAAATGCTTTCAGCATTCGTCCGACGATCTTTTTGTAGTGAGGATCTTTGTTATTGCCTAAAAGTTTCTGTACGACTTCTTTAAATGCAATCCACCCTTCTTTTTGAGGATCCGTCATGGTACTGACAAACTCTTGATCAACTATAAGCCTTCTAATGTCTGGTCCGACGAACACACCTTCCTTCAATTTTGCCTCCGACAGGCCTGGAAACTTGGTGACCAAGTATCTGAAGCATTCTCCATCTCTTGGAAGTGATTTTACGAATTGCTTCATCAATCCCAATTTTATGTGGAGAGGTGGTAGAAGAACTTTATGGGAAGGTACCAAAGTTTCTCGGAGGACATTTTTTTCACCGTTAGCACCCTCGGCTGCCAACTCTTCTTGGTCCAGTGATTTTGTCGGTCTCGACTGTCCCATAGACACAGAAAACAAGGATATTTGGTATACCCAGCTTATTGCCCAAGCAGCATGCACAAGACCTTCAAGTCCCCACACACCTGCCAACCATGGTCTTCATATTTAAGTTTACGAAGAACCAATTCCAAGTTCTCGTAGGTTTCCTTCAAGTGTACGGAATGACCTACAGCTATGGAAGCGTAAAAACCGTTGTGGAGTAAAACTGCTTTGAGACTTCTTTTTCAAGAATCTATAAAAAGACGCCATTGCTCTGAATCATATTGGATTTTAAATTGACCCATCAGACCTTCGACATCGATGCAATAAACCAACTTGTCTTCCTGGGCGAAGTAAGGAACGAACTCCTTTTCACGATGTCTGAACCATGAAGATGACACTCCTGGCAACAATAAATTCCTGCTTTTCAGCCTTGATCCGAGTAACTCAGCGGCATCTTTGGGAAGATTCAAGTCTTACCAAATCATTCATCTCCTCCTGAGAAATCATTTTTGGTCTTGTATCATCTTCAAAGTCAGAACTTGATTCGTCATCTGGTTCAGGTATGACTTCACCTTCATCGGAGCTAGGTATCAATCCCAAGGTAGCAGGGGGCTTGGGTACTGGTATATCTGTGCCATGGGGGATGGGACGAATTGCCGAGTGAAGATTGGGGGTATGAAATGGAATGCTTCCATTTGGAATTAAACCCTTTCACATCGCATGAACAAAAGTAATAGTCGTCACTATGGTTCTTTTGCTCTCGCCATACCATAGGAATCCCATAACAGAAAGATTTTTTCTTACCCTTGAGCCAGTTTCGGAGGTCCTCAACACACCGTTTTCACACTTTATGAGGCGCCCAGACTTTATCTTGATCTCCAATTTTTAATCCAAAGTATGCAAAGTATACTTTTTTCACAAAGTCTGTAATATTCTGCTGTTGCTTCAACACTTTATATTCACCACAGATGAAACAGAAACTGTCTGGCGAATTAATACACTTTCGCGGAGCCATAACATAACGGTTGAAGAATGACGAGCTAACACGAATTGCGATGAAAAAGTGTGAACAGCCTAGAACCAAGAACCTGATGATTCATGCACAAGTGTGGCATGCAGGAGAGAGCAGCTCTGTGTCTGTACACGAGATGTCACAGTGCTGGCCACGGCCCCCCTGCACTGACCGGAGCTGCTGCTATCTGCCCTGTGTCTCCCTCCCACTGGTTTCTTCGGGAAAGAGTAACCCCTTCTACCATTAGAAGCACGGACTTAAAACTTGCTTAGCTTATGTATATATTGCTGACCATCAGATTTACAGTGCTATATTTTTTTTTACATAACTCGGACAACCCCTTTAAGGTTTTTTTGGCATTTTATATCTTTTTTTTTTTTTTGATTAACAAATTTTTATTGAAGAGATAAACAATCAAACCAGAACACCACAGCAAATAAAACAGTACATCTGGTATCTCTACATTTTAACCAATACGCACACTTCAGACACCAGACCCAGTACACCTAAGCCAGTTCTCCCCTCCCCCCCAGCCCCCCCCCCCCCCGACCAACCCCTACCCCCCTCCCTCCCTCTCTCCCCATGCTCACTTATGTCCCCCCCCCTCTCGCCAGTCTTCATACCTATCCCACACCTCCCTAAAGGCTTTCATAGTGTGATTTTTGCGGGCTGAGATAGCACACATAACCCAGAGGTATTCCATTCTCTGCACAATCATGGGTATCGTAGGTACCTCCACACACTTCCACCGCGCCATAATGGCCCCCCTCGCTGCCCCAATACAGTACCCCACCAACATTAAAATACTCCTTTCCCCCTCCTCAGGCATCTCATTTAATACCACCAGGGGAGCCGTGAGGTCGATGGCCACCTTAACCATTGCCCGAACACAATCTCCCCATTGTGCCCACATCTGCTATATTGCAGCACATCCCCATATAATATGCTCCAAATCCCCCCTGTGCCCACATCCCCGCCAACATTCTCCTGTGTCCTCTGGACTAAGGACCTTTAACTTCCAGGACGTCCAATACATTTGATACCTGACCTTTAAACTATTCTCCAAATAAGCTGGACCCGGGGACAGACGCCTCGTCCACTGATAAATGTTATGCCATCTCTCCTCGTCCCACTCCCCCCCCCCCAGTTGTTGCTCCCATGCCAATTCACCCTTACTCCTCCCCATGCCGCTGTCCACTGCATGCTGACACAGCTCCGTGTACAACAGGGTTATCAGCCCCCTCCTCACTCCCCCCTTCTTCAGCGCCAGCTCACATGGAGTGGCCACCCTCCGCAAATCATCCCTACCCCTATTCTTGCGCAGGTAGGTTACGAGCTGCAAATAAGCAAAATAATCCCGAGCCTCCAACCCATATTCTTCCCGTAACTCCTCAAAGGAGCGAAGCTTCCCATTTCCAGTAATGAGTTGCCCCAACGTGCATAATCCTTTAGCACCCCATGCTTGAAACACCCCTCCTTCCCGACCCGGACCAAAATCATGCATACCCTGAATATCAGTTTCCCTCGTATACCGCTTCCCCGCCAGCATCCTCCTCTTAACCCCCAACCATAGCCCCTGCGTGTACTCTTTAAAAGGATTCCCTGCCCGCCCCCCCCCCCCTTTTTTTGCCCCTGGGTCCCAAATCCACATACCCAAAGTTTCCCCTCCCTCCCTCTCTTGCTCCAACTCCACCCAGACAGGCGTCTCTTCCACCACCTGCCAACTAGCCAATGCCTTTAATTGGGCCACCACAAAGTATTTGTCCATCCATGGAACCCCCATCCCACCCCCCCTCTGACTCTGATAGAGAGTATATTGCGACACTCGAGACTTCTTACGAGCCCAAATAAATTCCAGAATTAACCGCTGTACCTGTCTCAAATAACTAGGAGGAATCCTACTAGGGATGGAGCTAAATAGAAAGAGAAAACGGGGCAAAACGTTCATCTTTATAACAGCGATTCTCCCAAGCCAAGTCAAATATAGACCCCTCCAACGGGCCAAGTCAGACTTCACCGCCCTCAGCAACGGAATAAAGTTCCTATCCCAGAGCTGCTTCCAATCCTTCCCCATGTGAATCCCCAAATATCGATATGTCCCCTTCACCCATTTGAAGGGGAAGCTGCTGCGTAAGCTCTCTTCTAACCGACTCCCCAAATTAAACCCTAAAAGCTCCGTTTTGCTACCATTGATTTTATAACCAGAAACCGCACTATATAGTTCCACTCCCCACATTAATACTGGCAACGAGAGTAAGGGCTCTCGGAGCGTGTAAATAACATCATCTGCAAAAAGAGCGATTTTAGATTCCCAATTATTCATTAGCACCCCTTTAACATCCACCCCTCTACGCACCCGATCAGCCAGGGGCTCTATAGCAAGTGCAAACAGTAAGGGCGAGAGCGGACAGCCCTGTCTGGTGCCCCGGCCAAGCTTAATTACCTCAGAATAACTGCCATTCACTCTAATCCTTGCTTGCGGCCCCGTATAGAACGCCTTGACCCATTGGATAAAATTCTCCCCAAGCCCTACCTTCTCTAATACTGCCAACAAAAAGTCCCATTCGACCCGATCAAAGGCCTTCTCGGCATCCACTGAAATAAAAACCGCCTTCTGTCCCGTCCGTTGCACTTCCCATGTTAAATTACACAGGCGACGTATGTTATCCCCTCCCTGCCTCCCTGCCACAAATCCTGTCTGATCCACATGGATCAATTTCGGGAGGAACTGTTGCAAACGAGTAGCCAAAATTTTAGCAAGAAGTTTAGCGTCGACATTCAGCAAGGATATCGGCCGATATGAACCACAGACCATAGGGTCTTTTCCGGGCTTAAGCAAAATTATAATCGGCATTTTATATCTTAAATGCACTTATGTGAATTAATTAATAGTAATTTGAAAAAATTTGATAAATTTGAAGACAATTTTGCATGTTGTGGCAAATCATGACGTCTAGGAGTTTTTTCAATATTTTATTTGTTTTCAGCACACCAAAATACATGGAAATTAGATGAAAATAATCAAACAGCTTTTTAGTTGCAGACCTGTGTTCTCTGAGCTGAATCTGAGCACTCTTGAGTGACTGATGATGATTTTGAATATTTTTCAGAGAAGCCGTCTTCAGAATTCCTATCAAAACTTTCTCTACCTCATGAGTGATGCAGGTCTTTTTCTGAGAATATGTCCTTCCAAGATTTGTTAGGAAAAGTTGGACATGGAGGAGGAACCCAGGACCGAAGATTTGGGAATCCTTCAGTAGTCAGATTCATCGCCCCCCTCCTCCAGAGGCTACAGATGAATAATGTTGGAGGCGAGCCCTGTGCTTCCTGCCAAGCTAGGTGGTTGACTATGTATCGCATTCAAAAGGCTGCCAGATTAGAAAAGCTGTAGCTTCTGTACCACTGTAGGGTCATTGAATCTGCTCTCAAAAGTGCCAGAAATTCCAGTTTGCACTTTTCAGTGCCTCTGGCAGGAGAGAGGCCAGGACCCTGGATTCTTTTGAGAGAAACGTTTACCGAAACATCATGCTCTCATCCTGTGTGGTGGTCTACCAGCTCTTATTGATATGCACTTTGGAGCTCCATGTGCAGTCTAGAGTAATTTGCGGATCTTTTTCTAGAGAAGGTCTTGCAATTCTGCTCTCTAGTGGGACAAGGGAAAGATTACAGAAAATACATGGTCCAAGCTCTTTCAATACAGCATTGAGATCCTCTGCAATGAGTACTGGTGCTCAGAGACTCTCATGGGTGCAGGCCTCAGACTTTACAGTTCAGTGTACAGAAACTTGTTGATTTGCCATGCCATAAAGAAAATCTCTTTGGAGACAGAGGCTGCTACTGTGAACAAGCAGCTTAGTAATATTTTGAGAACCCTCTCCAGGCCCACTATTGACCCGGCCTCCTCGTCCAGGAGGTTTCAGAGCAGAAGGTAGAAGTGGTTCTACTATTGGCATAGGCATGGATGCCCATCCTTGTTGCTCTTCTCATTCAGAACATGCCCCCTGCTCCTATTCCAGGCAGCAGAGATCCCAGAAAGCCCAGTAGGCTCCTCAGTCAAAACCAGGAATGGGGTTTTGACTGTATCCTCACATAACCAATCTATCAGTACTGCAGGTGGACACTTGCCCTGTTGGAGGGAAGCTCACAGTCTTTGCAGATCACTTGCTCTTTATAACCACAGACAACTGGGTTCTAGAAATAGTCTGCTTTGGATACTGATTAAATCTATTTGAATTCCCTCCAAAGTTTCCCCCAAGACATCATTTTTTAGTCTCCTGGCACGAGGAACTACTTCTAGAGAATATCTCTGCCCTTTGTGTAGTAAACACCTTGTGTAGTAAACACCATTGAGCTTGTGCCACCAGAGCAGGAAGGGCAAGAGTTTTACTCCAGGTACTCTAGCGCCAAAGAAAATGCGGATTCTGTCCTATCCTAGATCTGAGAGATTAATGCATTTCTCGTACATGAAAAGTCCAGATGCTTTCCCTCGGTGCTCTGCCCACTTCGCTACAAAAAGAAGGGTGGCTATGTTTGGGCCTACAGGATGCCTACAGTCACATACAGATGCATCCCAGCTATAGTAAGTATCTCAGATTCATCATAGGGAAACACCATTCTCCAGGACCAAGCAGGAAGTCAGTCCTCACATATGGGTGACGTCGATGGAGCCCTTGCAGAGCATTTCCCCAGCTTTCCATGAAAGCCTTTGGGAATGCAGGCACGCATGCGCAGTTCCTTTCCCTCCTAAAGGTGCCATCTTGCTCAGTCTCTCGTTTTCCGTGAAGCCCACCGGACGTGTGTCCTAGTCATCCCGGAAAATTGTTTGATTTTTTGCCATTCTTCGCTATTTTTCTTCTCCGGTTCGACACCGGTTCCCCTCCCGCCGGGTTCGGTGCACCGGTATCGAGCCAAATCTTCTTTTTTTCGGTTTTTGCCCTTAGTGGCTGGTGTTCGTGCCCTTTTTTCATTTTCCCTGGAAGGCCGGTCCTTTGACCTCGCGGGGACTCTTTTTTCCCCGATGGCTTCCAGCGGTTTTAAGAAGTGTGATCGGTGCAAGAAACTGATGTCTCCCACCGACACACACGACTGCTGCCTTCGGTGCCTCGGTCCTGATCACGACCCTAAGACGTGTGGACCATGTGGGAAAATGTCTTCCAAGGCACTGCGAAGTCATCAGCACCAAAAGGGCCTGGACCTCGTCTGAGGCCTCGACATCTCGGGAGTCGGATCCCGAGCACCGTCGTGGCTCCTCGGACAGGGGGTCCCCCAACCGGGAATGCAAGAGGAAGAAGCGGCTCGTGAGGGCGTAGTCGGAAGAGGTCCCTGGCTCCTTGAGAGCTAGGTCTCAGACCCCCGACCGTCGCCCCGGGCCTGTGGAACAGGAGAAGCCTTCCAAAGTCCCTCGACTGGAGCCGGAGTCTGCTAGACACGTAAGCCCTGTAGTCCTCGTGGACTCTCCTCCCAGGGAGCCGACGTCAGGCCCGGCGCCGCCGCCGGGGCCCGAGTCGGGAGCTGCTGAGTCTCCTGAGCTGGGTCTCAGGTTGACAGCCTTGGAGAGCAGACTGTCTGCCTTCATGAAACAGCAGCGGGCACTGATGGCCAGCCTGTCTGGCGCATCTGCCCCAACTACCGGGACATCGAAGTCGACCCTGGAGACCGAGCCGATACTCGAGGCCATGAAGGCTCGAGGTCGACCTCGGTCGCAGTCTCCCTCGACCTCCCGTTCGGGACCGAGGGTGTCGACGCCGGTGCCTTCAGCGTCGGGGCGGGTGCTCGCAGACCCCGTGAGGTCGAACACCGATTCCTCATCAGACGAGTCTGCATGGGAGACGGAGGACGAGGAGTCCCCCGACATCTTCAAGACTCGGTGCGTCCCATCGGACTCACCGCATTCTGAACCCCGGAGTAGATCCCCTCCAGAGGATACCCGGTTCTCGGAGTTCGTTCGGGATATGGCCTCTGCGTTGGCTATCCCTGCGGACCCCGAGGAGGAGCCTCGAGCCGAGGAGCTCGAGGCCCTGCAGTACGACTCTCCTCCGAAGGAGGCCTTTACTGTCCTGGTTCCTCCGATGCTGGAACGGCTCCTCTTCCGGATGTGGGAGGCACCGGCCTCGGCGCCGGTTTTAAGCAAGCGGGTGGATTCAATCTATCGACTCTAGAAGAGTCCTGGCTTTCAGAAGGCACAGCTACCACACCATTCCATGGTGGTGGAATCGGCCATGCATTGCCTGAAAAGTCAGAAGATGCACTCCGCGGTGCCCCCTGGCAGGGAGGCCCGAAACCTCGATGGTTTTGGTAGAAAGTGCTTCCAGGGCTCGATGCTTGCTTGCCGTGTCCAGTCTTATCAGCTGTACATGGGCATATACTTGCGAGACCTGGCCAAGGAGCAGGCCGGGTTCTCTGCTGGTCTCTCCGGGGAACCCTTGCAGAGGTTCAAGTCCTTGTCCTCGGGGATCCGGGAATGCTCCAAGTTTATGTCCCGCGCTGCCTATGATGGCTTTGAGGCTTCGGCCTGTGTTGCGGCAGCCGGCATCGCAGCTCGACGCCAGGCATGGCTGCAGTCATCGGACCTCGAGCCATGGGTTCAGGACAAGTTGGTCGATGTCCCTTGCCGAGGTGAGAACCTTTTTGGCAAGCCTATGACCGAGAAGGCCGCACAGCTCGAGACCGAGCACCTCACAAGGACAAGGCTGTCTAGAAAGACTTCTGCCCCTTCTCACAAGAAGAAGGACTCGGGTAAAAAGCCCTTTTACCCGAGGAAGGGCACTGCCTACAAACAGTACCCACAATATCAGGCTGCCCAAGCTGCCCCTCAGGGTCAGCAAGCCAAGGGACAGGGTAATTGGCCCCGTAGGCAGAGGACCCCCAAGCCTCCGGCCCCTGCTCCCACTCAGCAGGGTGGGGGTTTTTGACTCCTTAGGCATAGCCTCTCCGTCCCTGCTCTCCCAACCCTGCACAGGAGGTCGCCTCGCTCTGTTTGCCCACCAGTGGCCACTCATCACTGGAGACAGTTGGGTGTTAAGAATAGTCCACAAGGGCTATGCACTACACTTACAGCAACTGCCTCCTCCATACTTTCCAGGGGAGCCTCCAAGGCCTCCCCTGCACACAGATCTTCTCCTTCAGGAGCTACAAGGTCTGTTGGTGGACGGGGCAGAGGAGTCTGTGCCTCCCCACTTACAAGGTCGAGGGTTCTACTCCAGGTATTTCCTGGTACCCAAAAGAACCGGTGGCCTTTGACCTATTCTAGATCTCCGAAACCTCAACAAGTTCCTGGAGAAGGAAAAGTTCAAGATGCTTACTCTTGGAACCCTTCTGCCCTACCTCCAGCAGGGAGATTGGCTATGCTCCTTGGATCTAAAGGATGCGTATACTCACATTCTCATTCATCCAGACCATAGAAAGTACCTCAGGTTCATTGTGGGAGGAAACCATTATCAGTACAGAGTACTACCTTTTGGCCTCACCTCCGCACCCAGGGTCTTTACCAAATGCCTGGCAGTGGTGGCGGCCTACCTGAGAAATCAGGGTATCTTTGTCTTCCCCTATCTGGGTGACTAGCTCATCAGGGGTCAGACGTGCCAGGAGGCCAGACAAGCCACCCTCAGAACTATTGCTCTTCTTCAAAGCCTGGGGTTTGTCATAAACTTTGCAAAGTCCACTTTGCTCCCATCCCAGAACTTGGAGTTCATAGGGGCAAGGTTGGACTCTCAGCTGGCAAAGGCATTCTTGCCAGAGAACAGAGCCCAAAGACTGATAAACTTGGCAAGCCAGTTTCTCAGCAGGTCACTGGTCTCCGCCAGACTCTGCCTGAGGCTTCTAGGCCACATGGCTTTGACAGTACATGTGACCCCCAATGCCAGGCTCCATATGAGGCCTGCACAGTGGTGCCTTCGGACTCAGTGGTCACAAGCCACAGGCAGCCTCCGAGACAATTCCTGAACTCCCTCAACTGGTGGCGGCACCCACCCAATCTGCCGCAAGGGGTACCCTTTCAGATGCCTGGGTTCACAGTGGTGTTGACCACAGATGCCTCCCTGCAGGGCTGGTGAGCTCATTGTCTAGGCAAGTGCACCCAGGGCCTGTGGTCTCCCTGGGAAGCCGCACAGCAAATCAATCTACTGGAACTCAGGGCTATTCGGTTAGCCCTCAAGACATTCTCTCCAACCCTGGCTCATCAGTCTGTCCTAGTTCAGACAGACAACCAGGTAGCCATGTTTTATGTGAACAAGCAGGGCGGAACTGGGTCCAGGCTCCTTTGTCAGGAAGCACAGAACCTTTGCTTGATCGCTCTCAGGCACAACATGCTCCTCAAGGCTGTGTATCTACCTGGCCAGGAAAACTACCTAGCCGACAAGTTGAGCAGGATTCTGCAGCCCCACGAGTGGCAGCTCCATCCTTTGGTGGTTCAGAAGATTTTACTGAAATGGGGACTTCCATCCATAGATCAGTTTGCCAGTCCTCTGAACAAACAGCTGCCAAAGTTCTGCTCCAGGCAACCGCATCCTCTGTGGATAGCAGCAGATGCTTTTCTGATTCCCTAGTCTCAGGGCCTCCTGTATGCGTTTCCTCCCACGCCCTTGGTGGCCCGAACCCTGTTCAAGATTCTCCAGGACAAGGCCTCGGTCCTGCTGGTGGCTCCCAGATGGCCGAGACAGCCTTGGTTTCCACTTCTGCTTCAACTGGCAGTGGATCCCCCCACAGCCTCTGGGGTTGCAACCTGACCTCCTCTCTCAGGATCAGGGTTCCCTTCTGCACCCCAATCTCAAAGCTCTCAATTTGATGGCCTGGAGGCTGCAAGGGTAGTTTTGGCTCCCTGGGGCCTCCCTCCTGAAGTTGAGGAGGTTGTCCTAGCCTCTAGGAAACAGTCCACTAGGAAAACCTATGCTCTCAAATGGAAAAGGTTTTCTGTGTGGTGTCAGCTACGTACACAGGATCCTTCCTCCTGTACTGTACCAGTAGTGCTTCAGTACTTACTGCACTTAACAAATCAGGGACTTAAGCCCAATTCTGTTCGGGTCCACCTCTCAGCTCTAGCAGCTCACCACTCACTGGTGGAAGGACATTCTCTGTCGGTTCACCCCTTGGTGTCCCGGTTTCTCAGAGGCTTGCTTTTGCTCAAGCCTCCAATCCGTCCGTCCTGCTCCTGAGTGGGAGTTGAATGTGGTCTTGCAGCAACTGACTCGTCCACCTTTTGAGCCGATGGCTACACTTGCTCTCTACGCTTCCTATCCTGGAAGACACTCTTTTTGATAGCCCTCACCTCGGCTAGGCGAGTGAGTGAGCTTCAGGCCCTGGTCTGTGACAGGCCTTACACCCGCTTCTATTGGAACAGGGTAGTCCTTAGGATTCATCCAAAGTTCCTCCCAAAGGTTGTCTCCTCTTTCCACCTTAACCAAGAGGTGGTTCTTCCAACATTCTTCCTAGGCCTCATGCAAGCCAGGCTGAAGCAGTTCTGCATACCCTGGACTGTAGGAGGGCCTTATCCTTCTACCTTGACCGTACGCAGTGACATAGAAGGGCTACTCAGCTCTTCATATCTTTTGACCCTAATAATTTGAGGTTAGCTGTGTCCAAGCGTACGTTGTCCATCTGGGTGACTGACTGTATCACCTGGGCTTACAGGGCGGCTGACCTTCCTTTGCAGGGTCGGGTCACGGCCCATTGTGTCAGGGCAATGGCTACTTCAGTGGCTCATCTTCGCTCTGTACCGTTGGTAGACATCTGCAGGGCTGCTACTTGGTCTTCAAGCCAGATTTTTGCGGCCCATTATTGTCTGGAAAGGGAGTCCCGTAGGGACAGTGCTTTTGGCCAGGCAGTACTCCGGAATCTCTTTGAGGTTTAGGCAACTCCTGCCCTCTGTTGGGCTACCGGTGGAGGTTCTGTCAGTGAAAAGCCTTTCTTTGATGCTGAGACTAGAGGGAGTTCTCTTGTTCAGCCTGGGTTCCTGGTAGCCCAGAGCTAGGGAGTCACCCATATGTGAGGACTGACTTCCTGCTTGGTCCTGGAGAAAGAGTAGTTACTCACCCTGTAACAGGTGTTCTCCAGGAGCAGCAGGAATCAGTCCTCACAACCCTCCCTCCTTCCCTGGGAGTTGCAGTTGTACATAGTTTATTTTTACACTTTTGTGTGCTGTTTTTAGCTATGTCATTTGACTGAGCAAGATGGCACCTTTAGGCGGGAAGGGAACCGCGCATGTGTGCCTGCATTCCCAAAGGCTTTCATGGAAAGCTAGGGAAATGCTCCGCAAGGGCTCCATCGACGTCGATGTCACCCATATGTGAGGACTGATTCCTGCTGCTCCTGGAGAACACCTGTTACAGGTGAGTAACTACTCTTTTCCAATATCCGCATTGTGCTATTTTGGGTTTTCAGCAAATGTCTGGCTATTATCATAGTGTATCTGTGCAGATGGGGGTTGATGGGGAGTGGGAATATGTGTTTCCCTTTTTGGATGATTGCTCATCAAGAGCACCACTCAGAGTTCAAGAATTTATATGCATTGCCCATCTGGGTACTGGAGCTGCTAGGGTCCATTATAAACCATCCAACATCCAATTTTACCTTGTCACATCAATTGGAATTCATTGGAGCTCTGCTAGACCTGATTCTAGCAAGAACCTTTTTCCAAATGATCGGCTCACCCGTTCATTGCAGCAAATATAGGAAGTTCCATTGAGTCAGCCGATAACATAAGAACTGCCATACTGAGTCCAACCAAGGTCCATCAAGCCCAGTATCCTGTTTCCAACAGTTGCCAATCCAGGTTACAAGTACTTGGCAGGTTCCCAAAAAGACACACCGGTTCCACAATGCTTGTATTGGGGCAAACCGTGGATTTCCCTTGTCCTCTTTAATAATGGTTTATGGACCTTTTCTCCGGGAACTTGTCCATATCTTTTTTTTTTTTAAACATATTCCGGTAACAAATTCCAGAGTTTGATTTTTTTTCTCTTATTACTCTTAAATCAGTAAGGACAATATTGAGAATGTTGGGGTACATGGCATGTCTCAATTCGAGACTATCTCAGTGGACCCAGAGTTCCCAGTCCACTCAAACTCAACCATTTCATCTGTCACCCAAGTCCCTTTGGGAAGTCTCTCTTCTGGTGAATGCTTCCCTCTAGTCTGGCCAAGGTCTGTCCCTTTTAGGAGCCACTTTACCAAAAGCTGTTCATGTCAGTTCTTCAGGAACAAGCAGGAAGTTGGTCCTTCAATATGGGTGATGGCGCCAATGGAGACGTGCAGAGCATTTCCCCAGCTTTCAAAGAAAGCCTTTGGGATTTCTACCACACATGCATGGTCCCCTTCCCGCCCAAGGGTGCTATCTTGCTCAGTCTCCTTTCTTCCATGGAGCACAATGGATGCATGTCCTTGTTCCCTGGAAAAATTTCTTAAAAATGATCCTCTTAGCTGAGTTTTTCCCGGTTTGCACACTGGTTCCTCTCTCTGCCTCGAGCCAGTGCTGTTCTTGGCTCCCTTTCTCTTTTTTCATCAAGGCTTGCCTCGACCAGCATTTGTGCCCTTTTTCACCTGGGGGTCATTGACCCTGTCTGGGTGTGATCCACCATGTCTCCTGGTGGCTTCAAAAAGTGTGATTGTTGCAGTCAAATTATGTCTGTCACAGACACCCACAACTGCTGCTTGCACTGCCTCAGCCCGGACCACGACAGTACCTCCTGCGACCTGTGCCAGGTCATGACCCCTTGGACCAACAAGAAAAGGTTGGAGTTGCAGGACAAGATGTTCCCATGGTTATGCTCAGCCCTGGCTTATTGGATGCTGAGCACCTCCCATGAGGCCCAGCTGTCTTTGGAGTCCCGCGGCGGCAGCTCCTTTGGAAAGACACAGGACCCTGGCAAGAAAAAGAAAAAAAATCCTCAAAGCCAGTCGAGGTTCCACTGGGAAATCCCAGCAAGGTCTGTGGAGGGACTCGGGCGACTCAGAGCAGTGCTCTCCTAAGGTCTCTAGGAAGGAGTCCTCGGCTGGCAGTGACCACGCGAGGCTCCCCGAGGCCATGGTCCATGGTCCTCATCGAAGATGCACCTGCTAGAGCGCAGACACCAAGCCCGAAACCCTCTGTGCCGTGCCAAAAGCCGCAGAGCCTTCTGGCATCAAGGCCAGAATGGCAGTCCTGGAACAGAGTCTCTCTGCCATCGTGACCATGCAGCAGGCGATGATGTCAAGTTTGTCCACATCATCTGTCCTGACAACCAGGCTCCCAACTGCAGTGGTGTCCCTGGGTGTCGAGCCGGGCCTCAAGTGCTATCAGGTCCGGTCCTCTCCGGCTAGTTTCCAGGAGTCTAACCCGAGACCGGTTGGGGGATCCTGATTCCCCGATGCAGGCTTCACGGCGCAGGAGCTCCGAGCCTCGGACTCCTCGACCGACACCCTCTGAGTCAGACTGGAAGACCAACGTTGAGGTCTCTCCCGAGACCTCTCGACACTGAGACATCCCCTCGGAGCCATCTTCCCTGAAACTCCGGTGCCATTCCCCACCTGAGGATGTGGCATTCCACGACTTCATCTGGGACATAGCCCGAGACCTCTCGGTCCCAATCGAGTCCAAGGAGGATCCATGCACCAACGAACTGGAGATCCTCCAGAAAGAGTCTCTGCCAAAGGAGGCTCTGTCGATGCCGGTGCAACCCATCCTCGAGCAGCTGCTCCTACAGATGTGGGAGATCCCGGCCGTGGTGCCAGTGGTCAGCCGACGCCTCAACGCCATCCACCACATCAAGAGGAGTCCCGGCTTCCAGAAAATCCAACTACCCCACAATTCCATGGTGGTGGATTCTTCGATGCAGAAACTCAAGAGTCAAGACTTATTCGTCTGTACTCCCGGGTAGGGAGGCCAGAGCCCTCGATGCCCTGGGGCACAAATTCTTCAGGGATCGATGCTGAGCTGCCGTATACAAACCTATGAGCTCTACATAGGCATGTATCTTAAGACCCTCATTCAGGAGCTTGCGGGCTTCTCAGCAGGGCTCACCGGGGAACTCCTGCAATGGTTCTAGACCTTGGTGGCCACCATCCCGGACTGCTGTAAGTACCTGTCCTGGGCTGCCTACGATGTGTTTGAGGCTGCAGCCCAGGCAGCAGCCACAGGCATCTGTGCTTGGCGCCAGGTCTGGCTGCAGATCTCGTACCTCGAGCAATGGGTCCAGGAAAAGCTGCTGGACGTCCCCTGCACCGGGGAAAACCTGTTTGGGAAATCTATGGCCGACAAGGCAGCCGAGGTTGAGGCCGAGGTAGTGGCCAGACAGGCTCTCAAAGAAGACCTCTACCCTTCCCTGTAAGAAAACCTCAGGGAAAAGGCCTACTTTCTCAAGGAAAAAGGGCCCTTTCCATCAGAGTCACCACTAACAAGCTTTCCCAAGCCAGCAGCAGCAGGGATCCTAGCCCAAGGGCCAGGGACTCTGACCCAAGAAGCCAAAGGACCCCAAGCTGCAGACACCAGCTCTGGCTCCACCTGGTGGGAGCTTTTGACTCCCAGATCAGAGCCCGCCCCCCGGGAGTCCCTTACCAGCCCACAGAGGGCCATCTGGTACTCTTCACCCACAAGTGGCCTGAGTTGGCGCTCTGGGTGGAGAAGGAGGTTACCACCTCCACTTCCAACTGCCACCTCCGGGGCATTTTCCAGGAGAGCCAAGGCGACCTCTCCATCATCAGGCCCTCTTGCTTTCAGAGCTAGCAGGTCTACTAAGGGACAAGGCAGTAGAACCTGTTCCCCACACCTCTGGGGCAAGGGTTTCTACTCAAAGTACTTTCTTGTCCCCAAAAGAACCGGGGGACTCAGGCCCATCCTGGATCTCCGAAACCTGAACAAGTTCCTGGTGAGGGATAAGTTCAAAATTCTCTCCCTTGGGACACTGCTGCCCTACCACCACCAGGGAGACTGTTTTTGTTCCTTGGACCTAAAGGATGTCTACACTCACATCCTGCAGGGTCCACCCATCTCACCGGCAATACCTGAGATTCATGATAGGGAGAGGCCATTACCAATCCAGGGTACTTCCCTTCGCCAAGAATATTCACAAAGTGCCTAGCAGTGGTAGCCACTCATCTGCACCTACATGGGTGTTCGTCTTCCTCTACTTAGATGACTGGCTCATCAGAGGCAGCACAGCTGTAGAAGCCAGTCGGGGCACAGAACGTACCATCCTCCTCCTGCAGCACCTGGGGTTCATCAACTACCCCAAATCACATCTCTTTCTGTTGCAAGACCTAGAGTTCATTGGTGCTCAACTGGACATGATGACAGGCCAGAGCCCTCCTCTCTCAGGACACGGCAGAATGCCTCAATCTGCTGGCAGGGGCGGTCCAACACTGCAGAATGGTGCTGGCTCACCACCTCCTTTGTCTGCTGGGACACATGGCCTCCACGGTCCATGTCACACCCCTAGTCTGCCCACACATGCGAACAGCCCAGTGGTGCCTACGTTCTCAGTGGACCCAAGCCAATGGCCGACTCCGAAACAGGGTCATGGTCTACCACCAGCTGGCGAGATTCCTCGACTGGTAGCAAAACCTGGGCTTCCCCCAGGCTTCCACAGTTTACCCTGAACACAGATGCCTCTCTCCAGGGCTGGGGAGTTCACTGCGAAGTTCACCGCACTCAGGGTTGCTGGTCCAGAGAGGAGTCCCTGTTCTCCAGGACCAAGCAGGAAGTCAGTCCTCACATATGGGTGACGTCGGCGCTGACGGAGCCTTCGTGCGGAGCATTTCCCCAGCTTTCAAAGAAAGCCTTTGGGAATTGCAGCGCGCATGCGCGGTCCCCTTCCCGCCCAAGGGTGCCATCTTGCTCAGTCTTCTTTTTTCCGCGGAGCCCGACGGACGTAGTTGGTTTTTCCCTGAGGAAAAAGTTGATTTCCCTATTTTTTCTCTTTTTTCTTCGGTTTGACGCCGGATCCTTTTCCTGCCTTGGACTGATACGCCGGTATCGAGTCCACTCTCTCTTTTTCGGTTTTTGTCCTTTGTGACTAGCGTTCGCGCCATTGTTCTTTTTTCCCTGGGAGCCCGGTCTTTTGACCTTGCAAGGGCCCTTTTTCCCCCGATGGCTACCAGCGGGTTTAAAAAGTGTGATCAGTGTAAGAAACTTATGTCTCTTACCGACACACATGACTGCTGCCTCGGACCCGATCATGACCCGATGATCTGTGGTCTGTGTGGCAAAATGTCCTCGAAGGCGTTGAGGAGTCGGCAGCACCAGAAGGATAGGATCTTTTCTGACTCCGCGTCCGGACGGGCCCGGACCTCTCAGGACTCCGGCCCCGAGCAGCATCGGGGTTCCTCTGAGCGGGGGTCTCCTTCGCAGGAACATCGCAGGAAGAAGAAACCCGCGAGGACGGCGTCGGTGGACGCTCCGGGTTCCTCGAGGGCCAGGTCGCATAGCCCCGATAGCGGTCCCGGGTCTTCGGAGTCGGAGAGGCCTGCCAAACATCCTCGTATCGAGATGGAGTCTCCTGGACACGTAAGTGCTGTAGTCCTCGTGGACTCTCCTCCAGGGGAGCCGACGTCAGGCCTGACGCCGTCGGGGCCCGAGTCGGGGGCTGCTGGGTCTCCTGAGCTCGGACTCAGGTTGACAGCCTTGGAGAGCAGCATCGCTGCCTTCATGGAACAGCAGCGGGCATTGATCGCCGGTCTCACCGGTGCATCTGCCCCGACCACCGGGACCTAGACGTCCAAGTCGACCCCGGAGGCCGAGTCGATCCTCGAGTCCATGCGGGCTCGAGTCGATCCTCGGCCACGGTCTCCCTCGGCCTCCTGTTCGGGACCGAGGTCGTCGACGCTGGTACCTTCGGCGTCGGGGCGGATGGCATCGCCCGCCCGACCAGAGCCGCTCGATTCCTCCTCCGAGGACTCGGGCTGGGAGACTGAGGACGAAGAGTCACCCGATACTTATCGGACTCGGTGTGTCCCATCGGACTCGCCGGAGTGAGGAGCTCGAGGCCCTTCAGTATGACTCTCCCCCGAAGGAGGCCTTTACTGTTCCGGTTCCTCCGATGCTGGAGCGGCTGCTCTTCCGCATGTGGGAGACCCCGGCCTCGACGCCAGTGTTAAGCAAGCAGGTCGATTCAATCTATCGAGTCCGCAAGAGCCCCGGGTTCCAAAAGGCGCAATTACCGCACCACTCCATAGTTGTGGAATCGGCCATGCATCGACTGAAAAGTCAGAAGATGCACTCCTTAGTGCCTCCCGGCCGGGAGGCCCGGAACCTGGATGCCCTCGGTAAGAAGTGCTTCCAGGGCTCTATGCTTGCTTGCCGTGTCCAGACTTACCAGCTCTACATGGGCATGTACCTGCGAGACCTGGCAAAGGAGATTGCCGGGTTCTCTGCTGGTCTCTCTGAGGAACTTTTGCAGAGGTTCCAGGCCTTGTCCACTGGTATTCGAGAGTGCTCGAATATCTCTCGAGCAGCCTACGATGGCTTTGATGTTTCGGCCCGAGTAGCCGGGGCCGGCATCGGTGCCCGTCGACGGGCTTGACTACAGTCATCCGACCTCGAGCCATGGGTGCAGGACAAGTTGGTTGATGTCCCCTGCCGAGGTGAAAACCTCTTTGGCAAGCCCATGGCTGAAAAGGCTGCAGAACTCGAGACCGAGACTCTGACCAGGACTAGGCTGTCCAGAAAAACCTCTGCCCCTTCTCAGAAGAAGAAGGGCTCGGGGAAAAAGGACTTTTACCCTAGGAAGTCATCTGCCTATAAACCATACCCTCATTATCAGGCCTCTGCAGCTCCCCAACAGGGTCAGCAGGCCAAGGGGCAGGGTCATGGGCCCCGTAGGCAGAAGGCCCCCAAGCCACCAACACCGGCCCCTGCTCAGCAGGGTGGGGGTTTTTGACTCAGCAAGCATAGCCTCTTCTCCTCACCTGGCTCACATCAGCACAGGAGGCCGGCTGGCCCACTTTGCCAACAGGTGGTCAGCCGTCACATCAGATACCTAGGTGCTCCATATAGTCCAAAAGGGCTATCTTCTCCATTTTCACCAGGTACCTCCCTCCTATTTTCCAGGGGAGCCTCCAAGACCCCCTCTGCACAGGGACCTACTCCTTCAGGAGTTAGCAAGTCTGCTAAAGGACCAGGCTGTGGAACCGGTGCCCCACCACCTGAGAGGTCACGGCTTTTATTCCAGGTACTTTCTGGTACCAAAAAGAACAGGAGGCCTCAGACCCATCCTAGACTTGCGCAACCTCAACAAGTTCCTGGAGAGGGAAAAGTTCAAGATGCTTACCCTTGGAATCCTGCTGCCCTACCTCCAGCAGGGAGATTGGCTATGCTCCTTAGATCTAAAGGATGCTTATACTCACATCCTTATTCATCCAGACCACAGAGAGTATCTCAGATTTGTTGTGGGGGGAAACCACTACCAGTACAGAGTACTTCCCTTTGGCCTAGCCTCCGCTCCCAGAGTGTTCACCAAGTGCCTGGCAATGGTGGCGGCCTACCTGAGGCTTCAAGGTCTTTTTGTGTTTTCATACCTGGACGACTGACTCATAAGAGGCCAGTCTTCCTAGGAGGTCAATCAGGCCACCCTTCGCACTGTGGCTCTGCTTCAGCACTTGGGGTTTGTCATAAACTTCACAAAGTCCACTTTGCTCCCGTCCCAGAACTTGGAATTCATAGGAGCGAGGCTAGACACTCTTCAGGCGAGGGCTTTTCTGCCAGTGGACAGGGCCCTCCGGTTGATGGATGTAGCCAGGCAGTTTCACAGCAATTCTCTGGTCTCCGCCAGGCAATTCCTGAGACTTCTCGGCCATATGGCTTCCACGGTTCATGTCACCCCCAATGCCCACCTGCACATGCGCCCTGCTCAGTGGAGCCTTCAAACTCGGTGACATCAGGCCACAGGGAGCCTTGCAGACTCGGTGAGTGTATCCACCCTGCTCGACTCCTCTCTACAGTGGTGGCTTCATCTTCCGAATCTGGTACTCGGAGTGGATTTTCAACCCCCTCCGCATTCTCGAGTGCTGACGACAGATGCTTCTCTTCTAGGTTGGGGAGCACATTGTCAAGGGACATGTACTCAGGGTCTCTGGACTCCTTGGAAGACTGCTCAGCAGATCAACTTCCTAGAGCTACGGGCGATACGCCTAGCTCTGAGAGCCTTCTCCCACCTCACGTCGCACCAGTCTGTACTGGTCCAGACGGACAATCATGTTGCCATGTTCTACGTGAACAAGCAGGGAGGCACAGGCTCCTTCCTTCTCTGTCAGGAGGCACAACGGCTCTGCTCTTGGGCCGTCAATCACGGAATCCTCCTCAAGGCTGTCTACCTTCCCGGTCAGGAAAATTGCCTGGCGAACAGGCTGAGCAGGATCCTGCAACCACACGAATGGAGATTGAATCCCTTCATGGCTCAGCGGATCTTTCTCAAGTGGGGTCTCCCCACCATGGATCTCTTCGCCAGTCCTCTGAACCGGCAACTCCCGAGATTCTGTTCCAGACAACTGCATCCTCTGAGTAGCAGCGGATGCCTTTCTGATTCCATGGTCCCAAGGCCTGCTATATGCGTTTCCTCGCACGCCACTAGTGTCTCGGACACTGTTCAAGGTCCTCAAGGACAGAGCCTCAATGATTCTGATAGCCCCCAGGTGGCCGCGGCAGCCATGGTTCCCACTCCTGTTGCAACTGGCGGTGGACACTCCCCTGCCTCTGGGACTTCAACACGATCTCCTGTCTCAGGACCAGGAGTCTCTCTTGCACCCCAACCTCCAGTCCCTTCATCTGATGGCTTGGCTGATGAAAGGGTAGTTCTGGCTCCCCTACTCCTGCCTAGAGAGGTGGAAGGCGTTGTCTTGGCCTCTAGGCAGCAATCCACCAGGAAATCCTATGCTCTTAAGTGGCGTAGATTCTCCACATGGTGCGCTCAGCACAGCGAGAATCCCTTCTCGTGCTTGGTAGCGGTAGTATTGCAATATTTGCTTTACCTCTCCAATCTAGGCCTTAAGTCCAACTCTGTCAGAGTTCACCTCAGTGCTCTCTCAGTGCACCACTCGCCGGTGGACGGAAGGCCTCTTTCCAACCACCCTTTGGTGGCTCGTTTTCTCAGAGACCTCCTCCTGCTTAAGCCTCCTTTGCATCCACCAGCCCCTGAGTGGGATCTGAATGTGGTTTTACAGCGGCTTACTTGTCTGCCCTTTAAACCTATGGCTACCTGCCCCCTCCGTTTTCTCTCCTGGAAAACCTTGTTTCTGGTAGCTCTTACCTCTGCTCGGCGAGTGAGTGAGCTTCAGGCCCTAGTGTCTGATCCCCCTTACACTAGGTTCTACAAGAATAGGGTAGTCTTACGGACTCACCCGAAGTTTCTTCCTAAGGTTGTCTCCCCTTTTCACCTCAATCAGGAGGTGGTTCTTCCGACCTTCTTTCCCAGGCCACATGCCAACCGGGCTGAGATGGTCCTGCATACCCTGGACTGTAGGAGGGCGTTGTCCTTCTACCTTGACCGTACGCGGGAGCACTGGAGGGCTGTTCAGCTCTTCGTTTCTTTTGACCCCAATAAGTTGGGGCTCCCTGTCTCCAAGCGTACTTTGTCCATATGGGTCGCTGACTGTATCGCCTGGGCTTATGGGGCAGCTGGCCTCTCGTTGGAGGGTCGAGTCACGGCTCATTGTGTCAGGGCGACGGCTGCGTCAGTGGCTTATCTCCGCTCTGTTCCGTTGGCAGACATCTGCTGGGCCGCTACTTGGTCTTCAAGCCAGACTTTTGCGGCCCATTACTGCCTTGAGAGGGAGTCCCGCAGGGACAGTGCTTTCGGACAGGCAGTACTCCATAATCTCTTTGGGGTATAGGCAACTCCTACCCTCCGGCCCTGGTGTTGGGCTACCGGTCGGGGGCGTTCTCAGAGAAGATTCCTTCCTTACGTGCTGACGAGCTAGAGGGAGCTCATTTTTTCGGCTTGAGGTCTCCAGTAGCCTTAAGCTGGGGAGTCCCATATGTGAGGACTGACTTCCTGCTTGGTCCTGGAGAAAGAGTAGTTACTCACCTGTAACAGGTGTTCTCCAGGAGCAGCAGGAATCAGTCCTCACAACCCTCCCTCCTCCCCTTGGAGTTGCAGTCATATGATTTATTTTGCTAATTTTTTGCTGTCTTTTAGCTATGTCATCAAACTGAGCAAAATGGCACCCTTGGGTGGGAAGGGGACCGCGCATGCGCGCTGCAATTCCCAAAGGCTTTCTTTGAAAGCTGGGGAAATGCTCCGCACGAGGGCTCCGTCGGCGCCGACGTCACCCATATGTGAGGACTGATTCATGCTGCTCCTGTTACAGGTGAGTAACTACTCTTTACAGATCAACCTCCTGGAATTACGGGCCCTACGTGCATTCCGCTCCCTCATGCGGAACAGACCTGTGCTTATCCACATGGACAACCAGGTCACAATGTTCTATATAAAAAAAGCAGGGGGGAACGGGCTCGTACTCCCTCTGCCAGGATGCTGTAGCCCTCCTCTGCTTTGCAGTGCGCAACGGCATGCTTCTGCGAGCAGTCTGCTTTCTGGGTCAGGACAACTACCTGGTGGACAGGCTCAGTAAAGTCCTGTGCCCTCACGAATGGCGTTTCGACTCTACAGTGGCAAAGAAGCTCTTCCGTCTTTGGCACTGGCCTGTGATGGGGTCTCTTCACCTCTCCCGACAACGCGCAGCTGCCTCGCTTCTGCTCCAGACAGCCACACCAACAGAGGGTAGCGGTAGACGTGTTCCTGATCTCATGGTCCGAGGGACTGCTGTACGCATTCCCACCAACTCCCCTGGTCACCAAGACTTTGTTCAAAATTCAGAACAAGGGCATCAGTGATACTGATCACCCCCAGGTGGCCAGGCAACCCAGGTTCCCACTACTGCTCTCGCTGGCAGCAACATGCCCAGTACCCCTGGGTCGAGCCCCGGACCTCCTGTCTCAGGAGGAGGTCTCCCTTCTGCACCCCAATTTGGGGTCATTGACTGTAATGGCCTGGCTGCTGAGAGGGTAGCCTTGGCCCCACTCAGTCTACCTCAAGAAGTTGAGGAGATCCTGCTAGCCTCCAGGAAGCCCTCCACGAGGAAGGCTTATGCCTTTAAGTGGCACAGGTTCGCTCTGTATTGTGCAGATAAGGAGAACCCGTTCTTCTGCCACGTCCAGCTGGAACTCCAGTACTTGGTACACCTGTTGCACGTAGGACTGAAATTTAACTCAGTCTGGGTGCATCTGAGTGCCATAGCCGCTCACTACCACCCAGTGGGGGAAAGCCCTTATCTAGCCAGCCCCTGGTTTCCCGTTTCCTATGAGGCCTTCTGCTTTCAAAGCCCCCTGTCCACCCTCCAGTAGCAGAATGGGACCTCAGCGTGGTTCTCTCCCAGCTGACTAGGCCACTGTTCAAGCCACTGGCCACCTGCCACTTCAGATACCTATCCTGGAAGGTGGCCTTCCAGGTGGCCCTGACTTCAGCTCACAGAGTCAGCGAGCTTCAAGCACTGGTGGCAGACCCCCTGTACGCCATGTTCTTCAAGAACATGGTAGTGCTCCGCACTCACCCTAAGTTCTTCCTGAAGGTGCTATCCCTGTTTCACCTCAAGTGGTACTCTCCACCTTCTACCCGCAGCCTCATGCCGGCACACATTGGACTGTAAATGGGCCATGTCCTCCTATCTTCAGCAGACCCAGGGCCCCACAGTAAAGCACCTCAGCTTTTCATGTCCTGTGACCCTAGCAGATTGGGGCTCCCTGTAACCAAGCGTACCCTATTCTCTTGGGTGGTGGATTGCATCGCCCTCACTTATGAACGGGTGGGCCTCTCCCTGAAGAACCGGATCACAGTGCATCGCGTGAGGGAGATTGCTACGTCCATGGCCCACCTCCGTTCTGTGCCGGTGACAGAAATTTGCAGGACCGCCACTTGGTCATCTATTCACACTTTCCCAGCACACTACTGCCTGGAAAGAAAATCCCGCAGGGACAGTGCCTTTGGTCAGGCAGTGCTGTGTAATAATCTTGGAGTGTAAGCAATTCCTGCCCTCCGAACCTCTGTTCAGGCTACCGGAGTAAAAGTGTGGCTGGACGCAGAGTCTCTCAGCGGGGATTCACCACCTGCAACTTACGGCCACCCTACCGGGTGCCATTAGTACTGTCGTGGTTCGGTCCTAGGCAGCTTGGAGCTAGGGAGTCTCATATGTGAGGACTGACTTCCTGCTTGTTCCTAGAGAATACAAATTATTCAATATGGTCTAATTTAGTGAGCCGATCATTACTGAAAAACATAAGATGATTATGTGCTCAAACTACAACTCGTGGAATCTAACTGAACTTTGTTAGGTACTGGGGTCTCAGTATAAAAATTCGCAGCAGTTTATCAGACTTGAAAACTCAGTGTCAAAACTTAGCTGCTGTTCACATCAACGACCCTCATTTTGTACCCTTTTTGTCTTTTATTCTTTATAGTAATCAGTTATCATGGTAAAATTGTTAGTTTCTTTTTATTTTTTACTTTATACTTTTTATGCTTTTTTTCTTTTTTAGTACTGTTTCTTAAATATAAAAACAATATCCCATTCGTAATATCACATGCAGAAGGTTGCCCTGCGGTCTCTTCAAAAATTCATCAAACTAAATCCTTGTTCTGCGAGTGAGCGGCAGAAATCATAGCATTCACAATCATATAAGCACTTATCTGTTCTTCGCTTATATTCACTTCTTTGCCAAGTCCAACTCGCAAAAACCTTTTTAGATACTGGTACGGCTGCCTTCTTTAGCGGCTGTGACAAAAATCCCAACACCGTTACTCTAAGGTACCCAAGCGTTTCACGATGCAAGTTTCATCAGAGGAATGCACACATTCGCTGTTAACTGACCTATAAAATATAAACATCAAAAAAATGTTTTCAAATTCCATTAAATGTTATTAATTAAAATGTCCCTGGTGCAGACTCCCTTTTTTTAATGGATATTTACCTTGAGAACCACATTAGCTCTTTACAAAAACGAGAGGTGAAATTTTTCTCCTTCCTCTTCGCAAGCTGTCAAAAGACGCCGCGCATGCGGTTTAAGGTATTCCAAAAAGCTTTTTAAACCCCACAACATAGCTCCTCCTACTTGTAAGGGATACCCCTCGCAGGTCATAGAATCTTAAAAGAAATGTTAAACACAGAGGGACCACTTTATAGATGCATTCAAACCATGCGGTTTTACAGTATTTAATGTAAAAATCCAGCGTTGCTCCTCCTTTAGCAAAATTTGTTCTTTAGACTTCCCTCCTCTTGGTACTAAGATTTGATCTACAGCAAAGCAACTTAGTTGTTCAAAACTACATTTTTCCTTGAGACAATGTTGTACTAATGGTGCCTCTAAGACTTTGTTTAACCGACTGCGGTGTTCTGCTAGTCGTAGCCTTAGGGGTCTAATGGTCTTGCCAATATACAGCAACTTGCAGGGGCAACGAATGCCATATATAACAAAGGCTGATTGACATGTAGTGGCTTTCATCAGCTGATACTCTACTCCATGATATTCAAAGGCATTCACTTCGAAAGTCACTGCACATATACTACAGGAACCACATCTTCTATGACCCAATGTTGTAATATTTTCCTGAATGCTATCTAACGGACGAAGTTTTGAGGGGCTCAACTGTTCTTTAAAATTCTGTCCCCTACTCCAGACACACCGGATCTTTTTATCTTTCAGTCCTGGAGTCGTGCTTAAAATTCTGCTGTGGGTACTGACTATTTTTTGAATCGATGTACTTAGAGGTAAAAAGCGGGTAATAAAGTTGATCTTTTCCTCATCATACCCATATTTAAAATGCTGTGCTTGTCCTGAAGACGATAACAAAAGCCGACGATCATTATAGAGGGCTCTAGTATAAGCATTCCGTATTATAGGTTTTGGATACTCTCTAGACAGAAAGTTCTTTATCAATTGTTTTGATTTATTTCGAAAATCAGAAATCTCTGAGCAATTTCTTCGATATCGGAGAAACTGAGAAAAAGGCAGTCCCTCCTTTAATGATCGCGGATGAGCACTAGTAAAATGTAAGAAAGTGTTGCGATCTGTGGGTTTTTGAAAGATAGATGTATTCCAGGTTGAAATGCCCCGAATAATTTTTACATCTAGAAAATTGATGGTATCCTTGTCATACACAACAGTAAACTTTATATGTGGATCCCAAGAATTCAACCAATCAAAAAAAGACAAAAGTTCTGCCTCTGTTCCCCGCCAAAGTAAAAAACATCATCTATGAATCGCCTCCAAATGATGATATTGGTATTATAAGAAGAACACTCCAACCAACATTTCTCAAATACTGCCATATATAGATATTTCAGGGAAACCTCTTTCACAGGAGTCAATTCGATTATTGTTGAAAGGTTTATCCTTTGTACCAAAAATTATTCATGATCCTTTTCAGTTTCGTATCGATTTCCAGAGTTTAATAAGAAAATTGCATTTAAAAACTTTTTTCGCACAAACAGACTGCATTATGCATAGTACGGTGTCTACAGAGGATGCTACACAGATTCCATGGGTTCCCCTACCTTTTAAGTACACATGGGTACCACCAGGTCCTCTCCCGCCGGCCTTGTTGGTATTTCAAGATCTAGTATTAGCTGATGTACAACGTTTAGAAAGTACCCGCAGGAGATACTCCACCACATTAACTCATTCCAAACATATTGTTTTGCGTCAACTTAAGCACCGCACAGATATAATCATTCGAAGGGCTGATAAAGGCGGTGCAATTGTGATACTTGATAGACAATATTATATCACAGAGGCGTTGAATCAACTTCAAGATGAAAATACCTACAAAGTATTGGAATTATATCCTACACCTCAGTTACGATCTGAAATAAAAGCAATAACACTCGAGGCTTTATGTAATCATTTATTGGAGAAGAAAGAATATCGTTATCTCAATAGTGATTCGAGTTCTTTGGCTCAGTTTTATACAGTGCCTAAAATTCATAAAAACCTTTTGACTCCCCCAGGGAGACCCATAGTGTCGACGAAGGGGACACCACTGGAACCCATTTCATCATATGTTGATTCTTTTTTGCGTCCACTCTTGCTTCGAATCCCTTCATTTTTAAAAGATACCACACATTTTTTAAACATTCTCTCGGATTTTGCAATTTGGGCTGGGAATCCTGATACTTTTTTGGTAACATTGGATGTGGTTTCACTGTACACTAGTATTCCTCAAACAGCAGCGTATAATGTAGTGGAACAATCTCTGCATCAGCGGGGCGATTTAACAGAGGCTATGATTTCCATGTTATTAAGATTATCCCGATTGGTTATCTTTCAAAATATCTTTCAATTTCAGGAAGTCATTTATCAACAAATCGCAGGGGTTGCTATGGGCGCCACCTGCGCACCGTCCATTGCAAATCTATGTATGGCAGTATTTGAGAAATGTTGGTTGGAGTGTTCTTCTTATAATACCAATATCATCATTTGGAGGCGATTCATAGATAATGTTTTTTTACTTTGGCGGGGAACAGAGGCAGAACTTTTGTCTTTTTTTGATTGGTTGAATTCTCGGGATCCACATATAAAGTTTACTGTTGTGTATGACAAGGATACCATCAATTTTCTAGATGTAAAAATTATTTGGGGCATTTCAACCTGGAATACATCTATCTTTCAAAAACCCACAGATCGCAACACTTTCTTACATTTTACTAGTGCTCATCCGCGATCATTAAAGGAGGACTGCCTTTTTCTCAGTTTCTCTGATATCGAAGAAATTGCTCAGAGATTTCTGATTTTCGAAATAAATCAAAACAAATTGATAAAGAACTTTCTGTCTAGAGGGTATCCAAAACCTATAATACGGAATGATTATACTAGAGCCCTCTATAATGATCGTCGGCTTTTGTTATCGTCTTCAGGACAAGCACAGCATTTTAAATATGGGTATGATGAGGAAAAGATCAACTTTATTACCCGCTTTTCACCTCTAAGTACATCGATTCAAAAAATAGTCAGTACCCACAGCAGAACTTTAAGCACGACTCCAGGACTGAAAGATAAAAAGATCCGGTGTGTCTGGAGTAGGGGACAGAATTTTAAAGAACAGTTGAGCCCCTCAAAACTTCGTCCGTTAGATAGCATTCAGGAAAATATTACAACATTGGGTCATAGAAGATGTGGTTCCTGTAGTATCTGTGCAGTGACTCTCGAAGTGAATGCCTTTGAATATCATGGAGTAGAGTATCAGCTGATGAAAGCCACTACATGTCAATCAGCCTTTGTTATATATGGCATTCGTTGCCCCTGCAAGTTGCTGTATATTGGCAAGACCATTAGACCCCTGAGGCTACGACTAGCAGAACACCGCAGTCGGTTAAACAATAAAGTCTTAGAGGCACCATTAGTACAACATTGTCTCAAGGAAAAACATAGTTTTGAACAACTGTTGCTTTGCTGTAGATCAAATCTTAGTACCAAGAGAAGGGAAGTCTAAAGAACAAATTTTGCTAAAGGAGGAGCAACGCTGGATTTTTACATTAAATACTGTAAAACCGCATGGTTTGAATGCATCTATAGAGTGGTCCCTCTGTGTTTAACATTTCTTTTAAGATTCTATGACCTGCGAGGGGTATCCCTTACAAGTAGGAGGAGCTATGTTGTGGGGCTTAAAAAGCTTTTTGGAATACCTTAAACCGCATGCGCGGCGTCTTTTGACAGTTTGCGAGGAGGAAGGAGAAAAATTTCACCTCTCATTTTTGTTAAGAGCTAATGTGGTTCTCAAGGTAAATATCCATTAAAAAAAGGGAGTCTGCACCAGGGACATTTTAATTAATAACATGTAATGGAATTTGAAAACATTTTTTTGATGTTTATATTTTATAGTTCAGTTAACAGCGAATGTGTGCATTCCCCTGATGAAACTTGCATCGTGAAACGCTTGGGTACCTTAGAGTAACGGCGTTGGGATTTTTGTCACAGCCGCTAAAGAAGGCAGCCTTACAAGGATTTAGTTTGATGAATTTTTGAAGAGACCGCAGGGCAACCTTCTGCATGTGATATTACGAATGGGATATTGTTTTTATATTTAAGAAAAGTACTAAAAAAGAAAAAAAGCATAAAAAGTATAAAGTAAAAAATAAAAAGAAACTAACAATTTTACCATGATAACTGATTACTATAAAGAATAAAAGACAAAAAGGGTACAAAATGAAGGTCGTTGATGTGAACAGCAGCTAAGTTTTGACATTGAGTTTTCAAGTCTGATAAACTGCTGCGAAGTTTTATACTGAGACCCCAGTACCTAACAAAGTTTTCAGTTAGATTCCACAAGTTGTAGTTTGAGCACATAATCATCTTATGTTCCTAGAGAAAGCTTAGTTACTCACCTGTAACGGTTGTTCTCCGGGAACAGTAGGAATCAGTCCTCACAACCCTCTCTTTGGAGTTGCCGTCCTTTTGTTTTTGCCTGACTGCCATCTTAGCTGTGTCATCTGACTGAGCAAAGATGGCACCCTTGGGCAGGAAGGGGACCATGCATGCATGGTAGCATTCCCAAAGGCTTTCTTTGAAAGCTGGGGAAATCCACTGTGCAGGCTCCGTCAGCACCAACGTCACTCATATTTGAGGACTGATTGCTGCTGTTCCCGGAGAATACCTGTTACAGGTGAATAACTACGCTATACGTCCAAATTGTACAGGGATTTCGATTCAATACATTTCTTTCCCAGGAGATGTGATCAACCCAGAAGAATCTCCATCAGATCAATTTCCTGGAACTGAAAGCAATTTAGAGCACTCTAAAGGCTTTCAGGGATTGGCTAGTCAACCAAATAATAATGATTCAAATAGATAATCAAGATGCTGTATTCTATATCAACACGCAGGAAAGAATGAGCTCATACCTCTTATGTTTTAGAGACAGTCGGACTGTGGAACTCATCTCACAGGATGATGCTCGGAGCCATATATCTGGCTAGAGAGAACACCACTCTGACAGTAAAGCACTTTGTCCACACAAATGGACTGCTGACAGGGAGGTTGTATTGACTATCTTTCAAGTGTGGGGCACAAGCAAGTTTTACTCCAGAGTAGATTATATGGCAAACTAGCCTTGGATGCTTTCTTCCTCCAATGGGTGGAGAGCCTTCTGTACGACTATCTCTCTGTTAGAGAGAACTCTCCCAAAACTCCAATACAACGGAGGCAGTATGATTTTCATTGTGTCGCCTTGGCCCAGGCAGCCTTTGTTTCCCCTTCTCCAAGACTTCTAAATCTGGAAACCTATGTGTTTTGAGTGGCCCTCAAATCTTGATTTCGCAGGATCAGGGGAGACTTCACTGTCATGTCCCCTAGCCCTCAAAGCTTGGATGTTGAGAGGCTAAAATTCAACTCTTTGATCCTGCCAATCGGGAGCGGTCGATGTAGTCCTGACTTCCAGGAGAGATTCCACTAGGAGGGCTTATGGCTTCAAATGGCATAAGTTTGCAGTCTCGTGTGAGGGTCAGGCCCTCCATCCCTTCTCTTGTTCCATACAAAAACTGCTTGAATACCTTCTGCACCTCTCACATTCTGGTCTCAAGACCAACTCCATAAATGCTTACCACCACTGTGTAGAAAGAAAGCCCATTTCTTTAAAGCCTTTAGTTTTTTTCATGCGTGACATGTTTCTATTGAATCCTTTCCTGAAGCTTCTCCTAAAGCCATCTGCAGTGTCTTGGGATCTCAATGTGGTTTTGACTCAGCTGGTGAAAGCTCCCTTTGAGCTACTAAATACCTGTGGACTGAAGTACCTGACGTGGAAGGTCCTACTTTTAGAAGTGGTTACTTCAGCACACAGAATTAGCACGTTCCAGGCTCTAGTAGTGCATCTACCCTAAGCTAAGTGTTTTTCACAATAAAATGGTGCTACATACTCATCCTAAATTTCTTCCAAAAGTGGTATCTAGTATCTGACTTCTACCATAACCAGTCAATCATCTTGCCAACATTTTTCCCAGGATCCCATGCTCACCAAGGGGAACGTGCATGACACACCTCAAGTACAATAAACCATACTGCAACAGAATGTGAGATGCCGTGAACTGTGTCTGTCTTGCTTATGCCTACGCAGGTCTGACATTTGAAGCTCATGTCCTCTGAGCCATGGCTGTGTATCTGGCCCACATGAGATCAACTTCCATGGAAGAGATCTGCAGAGTTGTAACTTGGCCCTTGGTCTACACATTCACATCTCATTACTGTTTGGAAAGAGACACCCGACATGACAGCAGTTTGTCTGTCCTGCAGAATCTGTTCAAGGTTTAGAATCCAACTCCATTCCCACTTAGGCCCTTCTTTTCTATTCAGGCTGCTGCTTAAAAAATAATAAAATAAAAAGATGATAGACACTGAAAAGGCTTGTTGCCAACATAAACAGTTTATCAGTTTTCTGTCAGCTCATTGTGACATTAGTAATTCACTTTTTTCTTTTGAATAACAAAAACCCTCCCCTAAAATGAACTGCATGGACTAATACAAAGCTGAACAAGGGGAAAACCTATTGCCTATCAATAGCTCCATTTACCTCCTTGTACATCATACGAAAAAAGGAGGTCTCTTTTATGTTTTAAAACATCAATACATCAGTATTGCACATTTATTATAATACATCTTGGGCACCACCTCCTCAGAATCTGTTCCCCTCATGTGGTGGCCCCCTACTCTTTAATGTCTTTCTAGCCCCTCTCATCTTACTGATTCAACAATCCAATCTGTTGGCGTATTACTACGCCGAAGATGTCGCACCTGATCTCTCACTACTGAATACTTGTTTGTCATGCGTCACTGACTGACTTGCCTCTAATTTTCTCCATCTTAATTCCCTGAAAACATCCGCCATTTGGTTCTCCTTTGGTGGCCCCTGCCCCTCCCTAGTTCCTTCTCTATCTTGCTCCCCAGTCTCATTGGTCACCTCCCTCCGCTACCTCAGTGTTACCTTGGACTCTGCCCTCTTTCCAAGAACATATCTCGTTGTTTGTCGTTCCTTTCTTTCCCTTAGGCAAATCAGAGCCATATGTTCCTTTCTGAATGCCCTTATCACTCTTCTTCTATCCTTGGTTATATCACTTCTCAACTACTGTGATCCTATCCTTGCAGGTCTCCCCCAGTTTCAGCTCTGCTGCCTCCAGTTAATCCAAAATACTGCCGCCCGGATAATCTCCCATGCCACCCGCTACAACCGTTTCACCCTACTGCTATTGACCTTCATTGGCTTCCCATCAAACACCGTATTCAATTCAAGGTACAGTCTCTAAAGCCATCTATACACTGATTCCTCAGTACCTGTCTGATCACCTTCATTTCCACACTCCCTCTCGCAGTCTGCGCTTTGCCTATATCAACTGCCTACAACTCCTATTACTCTCCCGTGCCCACCTCAAATCTACCTGCCATTCAGCTTTCTTCTTCCTGACCCCCTCTCTATGGAACTCTTTTCCAACTGACTTCATCTAGAACCCTCTTTCCCCAAATTTAAATTCCTCCTTAAGACATACCTCTTCCATGCTGTGTTTGACCTTCCCGCCCCTGACTCCCTCTCCTTTCATTATCCTCTGTTTTTTTTTTCCCTCCTGTATTTTTCTTTTTTCTGAATGATTGATTCTTTCCCTTTCCTACCAGATTTTGTAGTTCTTTTCCACTCTTTGGCATTTCCCTTCCTCCTATGTTTTAATTGTTGTAAACCACTTTGATGTCTTAAAGGTATGTTATATAAAATGACTCTAGAAACATAAAGAAAATCACAAGTGTCTCTAGTATGTGAGGACTTATCTTGACCACAGAGAAAACCGTTACCTGTAGCAAGTGTTCTCCCAACAGCAGGATAAGTCCTCACACCACCCTTCCCCCCCCCTTGGAGTTGTTCGACTAAGCTAGGTATGCGACTGAGGTTCTCAGGTGCAGTGTTGACAGGCAGGAATGGGCACACATGCACAGAGTTTTTTCTAAAAGCTTTTAGGAGTTGATAAGGTTCCTGCTTAAGGCTTAGTTGGCAGCATCACCCATACATGAGGACTTATTCTGCTGTCCACTGAGAAACCTGCTACAGATGAGTAACTTCATTTTGTGGGAATATCTGGAATTCTGTTTTTCAGAGATATCTTACATTGGTGCTTTATGGACTGTCCCCTTCATAATAACTACAACTCTGACTCCTTAAAACAAAAAAAAAATTGATTAAAGCACACATTAGCTGATTTGATTAAAGGAGCTTGGGAGAAGTCAGAAAACTTTGTACTCAGTACTTTCAGTTGAACATTAGTAATATCATCTAATGCCTAAGAAATATGGGTACTTTTGCCTGCATCAGAAAGGGGTAGGTCCGGACTTCCGGTGACGTCACCAAACCGCATGGACGGCTGAAAAAGAGCTCTGCCATTCATCCACGCAAAAGTAATTAATCTCCCCCAAAAACAAAGCGATAAAAATACCCCAAAGAGGATTGGATTGTTCAGAGGGAGCGGAAGCAAGGAAAAAGACAGCAGACAAGAGAATATACGTTTGCAGCTATCCAGTGGTGAGCAGAGAGGAGGAGGAAAAATGGGAGGTGAAGCGAATATAGAGGCTGAGTCTGAAGAGCAGCTAAGTAACTTGGAAGAGGTGCAGAGTAAAAGTGCCGTGGTGCAGATTTCTAAGGAAGAACTCCAGTCATGGTTCAGTGAGCTGCGATCTGAAATGGCAGGATTCAGAGCAGGCATGGAGGTGGCCATAATGGAGTTTCGCGCTGATGTGCAGGAATCGGGGAAAAGAGTGAAGGAGGCGGAAGGGCAAATGGAAGAGCTGCAAAGCAGTGTGAGTGCAGTAAACAAAGCAGTGAACAGTTTGGAAACTGCAAAGGAACAGATTGAGTTGAAGCTTGAAGATTTGGAAAATCGGGCGAGAAGGCAAAATCTATGAATAAAGGGGGTGCCGGAAAATGAAGAATATAGAGACTGTGAACAGACGGCACGAGACATATGTATGGCGGTGCTGGAGGAGCCCGAGGATAGAGAGCAAGCACTGGAAGTGAAAATAGACAGAGTCACCGCATGCTGGGCCCAAGGAGAGGGGAGGCACCACGGGACATTATTATATGCCTCCAGGACTTCAAAACTAAAGAAAAAATAATAAATAAGGTGGGGGGAGCAGGCCCCCTAGAGTGGAAAGGAAACAAGGTGGCAATCTTTGCGGACTTGGCTGCGGCCACGCTACAACGCCGAAGAGAATGGAGAGGATTTACAATGAGGTTAAGGGAAGAGAATATTAAATATAAATGGCTGTACCCCGCAGGAATTGCGTTTACCAGCCAAGGCATCACAAGTCGGGCGTTAACAGCAACTCATTTGGTGGCAGAGATGAAGGAAACAGGAGTGACATGGTTACCAGAGGTGAGAGAAATGAGAATGGACAGACAACAAGATGGCAGAGAGAGGAGAGCAAAGAGAAAAAGAGTAAACGTGTAATGCAAAAGAGAAAGGACATGGGACTGAGCAAATAAGCAGAGGAGAGAGAAATGGAAAAAGAATGGAAGACAACAGCAAGGTTGAAGAAGCCGCAAAGTTGGACTGAGTTTATGATATGAAGGGGGAGAGGGGGTAAAGTTAAATGAGCAGAGCTAAGAATGGGGGGAGATTAAGATAAGAAGAGAATGTAATGTGAATTTTGTAACACGAGTGGGAGGGGGAGGAAGTGGAAGCTACTAAATGGTAGAAAGGAGGAGGAGGGGGGGAGGTTGGGAGGAAGGGAACTAAGAGAGGGGAGGAAGGGGCGGGAAGAGGGAGGGTGCCCAGATCCCGTGTGTGCAAGAAGAGGAAGTGCAGAGAATTGAAGTTATGGGTAGTAACCAAAAGCAACTTGATGAATGCAAGATTGTAACCATAAATGTGAAAGGCCTCAATTCCTGCTATAAAAGGCAGGCCCTACAAAAAGAGGGCAGCAGAATAAGAGCAGACATTGTGCTTATACAAGAGAAACATTTTAAAAAAGTAAAAGAAAGATGGTTGATGAGTAAAGAATATGATAGTGTATCTGGCCCACAACCGGGAATCGTCAAAAATGGGAGGAGTGGGAATATTTGCAAGAGGGTTGAGTGTGGAAGAAGAGCATGTGGAGAGAGACCCGGAAGAGCATTTTATTTTGTGGAAAGGGAAAATAGAAGAAAGGCCTGTAGTAGTGGGGAGCACATATGCACCAAACACACAGCAAGGGAGGTTTTATGGTAAGCTCTACGAGGTGGTGGAACCCCATATGCAAAGCCCGTTGATAGTAGGAGGGGACTTCAATGGAACACTGAACCCCAGAATAGACACTACAGGAGACAATAGGTTTGGGCCAAAGTGGGTAAGTAAGACGTTGGGGATGCTGTTACATAAATTTTGCTCAGTGGATGTTTGGAGACACATACATGGTAATAAGAGGGAATATACACATTATTCTCACCCACATAAGAACTACAGTAGACTAGATATGATATGGGTAGATGGGAGGATAATAGAACAGGTTAAGAAGGTGGATATAGGTCCCATAAATTGGTCAGACCATGCCCCGGTGGAGGCTTCCTTGAGGTTAGAAAAAGGAGGAGGTGGTCTGCGTTTTTGGAGGTTGAATGAGTCCCTTATAGATGAGGTGGAAGGGCAAAAACGTATTCAGAGTACTATAAGGGAATCTCCAGGAACAAGCAGGAATGTAGTCTTCACATATGGGTATCGTCGGTACCGACAGAGCCTGCGCGGGAACGCTCCCCAGTATCCAATTAGAAAGCTTTTGGGAGCATCCCACAGCGCCTGCGTGTTGCCTTCCCGCCTTTCCCAACTGCCTCTCTCCAGTTCTTTATTTTCCGTGGAGCCAGCAGGTCGTCGTTCCTGTCCCTGCAGAACATTTTTCCTTATTTTTTCTTTTTTGTGGTCGCGTCTGCCTTCCTCGACACTATACCGGTACCGTCGATTTTTCTTTCTTTCTTTCTTTCTTTCCTTAAAAAAATAAAACATAAAAAAAATAAATATATATATATATATATATATATATATACACTATTTTTTTCCAAACTGTTCTTTTCCAGATGAACGTGCCATTTTGGGCCTTAGGCCCACAATTTCCTCCACTATGGAAAAACCCGCTTCGGGTTTCAAAAAGTGCACCAAGTGTGGCGGTACCATCTCCGTCGCCGACACCCATGAGTGGTGTCTTAAATGTTTCGGTCCTGACCACTCCATCTCCGAGTGTATGGCTTGTGCCATGATGTCCAAGAGGGGTCGACAAAACCGAGCTGCCAAGCTCAGCGCCCTTTTTCCCTTCGATGCAGCTTCTGTGGCATCGACGTCTTCCAGGGCTTCGTCTTCCTCCCATGGATCTCAGGCAACTAAACATAAGTCTGGCCGGTCCTGAAAGGGTAGATCTCCTTCCAAGCATCGAGATGCCTTTGGCGTTGCCCTTGAGGGTTCTGTACTGGCCAAATTGCCCCGGCGGGAGGCTTCGGCTTCCAAAGCATTAGCGGGGCTCCAGGATGTTCTCGAGGCCTTGACCTTGGCAGAACTACTGGTGCCATGCTCTGGGGTACCGGCTGCTTTCTCCGGTACTGATACCCAGGCATCGGCAGCATCGATAGACCAGAGGTTCCTGGCTATTGAACGCAGTCTGGCGGCTCTCCTTGCAGCATTGACACCCTCGGAACCGCGTCAGACAGTTCAACCGGTATCGGCTTTGCCGTCACCCAGTCATGCGATGCCTTTCGGTACCGATACACTGGTACCGATTCCCCTCGGTACCGACTTCAGTCGGTATGGGTATCGGGCTCTTCAAGAGCATCCGGACAGAAGGAACTTCGAATCCTTGGAGGACTCTGAGGATTCTGACAGCTCTGCCGGTACCGGAATACCTCTCCCGGAGGAGCCTTCCTCTCCTAAACGTAGGATGTCTCCTCCAGAAGATATCTCCTTTCAGGATTTCATCAGAGAGGTGGCTCGAGGTCTGTCCATTACTGTGACTCCTGAAACAGAGCCCAGAGCTAAGGAGTTAGAGATTTTACAATATCCCAAAGCTCCTAAGGAGGCAGCTACTTTGCCTATCCATGAGATCTTACATGATCTCATGTTGAGAATGTGGGAGACACCTCTTACCACCTCTCCTCACTCTCGCAGACTGGATACCATGTATCAAGTCCCTCCTTGTCCTGGTTTCCAGAAGACTCAGCTTCCTCACCACTCTATAGTAGTGGAATCAGCTATGAGAAGGATCAGGCGTACAAAGAGGCATGCCTCTAATCCTCCAGGACGTGAGTGTAGAACTTTGGATGCCTTTGGACGTCGTACTTTCCAGGCTTCCATGCTTTCTGCCAGGATCAGTTCCTATATTTTATATATGGGAATGTTCCTTAAAGAAGTCACAGGAGACTTGGAGATTTTAAGCCCTCTCCTTCCTGATGACAAGAGGCAGGATTTTCTCACACTGGTTAAACATACCCAGGATGTTTCTAAGTTTGTCAATCGTGCAGCTTTTGACTGTTTTGAGTGCATTAGCAGAACCTCTGCCATTGCCATAGGTGCACGTAGAATTGCCTGACTCCAGGCATCCGATTTGGAGCTCTGGGCAATATCCCTTGTACAGGTGAGAATCTATTCGGCAACAATTGGCAAGAGAAAGCCAATGAGTTGAATGCTGATAACTCCAATTTGCATAGGTTATCCAAAGCCACAGCTGATCCTGCAAGAAAGAAATCTTTCAAGAAACCATTCTTAAAAAAGAAGAGGTTTTATCCCTCTTATTCCCAACAGGGACGTTCTGCAGGTCAGCCTGCCCAAAAGAGTCAGCAACAACCCAAACAAAGGAAAGCAAAGACTGCTAAGCCTCAGCCGTCTCAGCAGTCTCAGCCTCCACAAGGCCTTTGACTTTCATCTAGAGAACTTAGCCTTCCTGGCCCTTAATGGACCAGAGCCTTCCACCATTCCAGGAAGGTTGTGTAACTTTGCCCCCAGATGGGGGCAGATAACAGCAGAACATTGGACACTCTCCATTATAAAAGAGGGGTACAAGCTTCACCTTTTATGCATGCCCCCTCCCACAATGGTAAGACAGTTCAATTCTCAGACCTCTCATCGACCTGTTAGATCAGGTCACTATGCTTCTTGCCCAAGGGGCAATAGAAGAGGTACCCATTCATGTACAGGGTTTTACTCCTCCTATTTCCTTATCCCAAAGAAAACAGGGGGACACAGACCTATTTTAAACCTCAGAGAAATGAACAAATTCCTGTTCAAAGGGAAATTCAAGATGATTTCTCTGGGAACTCTGCTGCCATACCTTCAGAGTCAGGATTGGCTTTGTTCTCTAGATCTCAAGGATGCGTACACTCATCCATCCAACTCACAGAAAGTTCCTTCTGTTCCTTGTCCAAGGAAAGCACTACCAATACAGAGTGCTTCCTTTTGGCCTGGCCTCAGCACCAAGAGTGTTCACGAAATGCATGGCTGTGGTAGCAGCATTTCTGTGCACTCTAGAGATAATCGTCTTCCCCTACTTAGACGACTGGCTCATTCGAGCCCCATCAGAGTCAGAGGCCAGGACTTCTCTATCTTGTAGAATGCGTATCCTTCAGTATTTGGGTCTGGTCATAAACATCCAAAAATTCAGTCTAACTCCCACTCTGTCTCTAGAGTTCATAGGAGCTTTGCTGGATACCAGAAAAGCAAGGGCCTATCTTCCCCAGGCCCATTGCCTTCGCATGGTGCAGTTAGCTTCTCAAGCAGTGCTAAAGCCTCATCTCGCTGCCCGAGAAATGTTACAACTACTAGGCCACATGGCATCTACAGTGCATGTGGTTCCTTATGCTCGCCTCCATATAAGAGCAGCCCAGTGGACTTTATCCACTCAATGGACCCAGGCATCAGGGTGCCTGTCGGACAAAATAGCAAACACAAATCGCCTTATTTTGTCTCTCCAATGGTGGCAGTCCACTCGGAACCTGTTGCTGGGGTCCCCATTTCAACAACCTTTACCCCAGGCAACTCTCACGACAGATGCTTCACCAATGGGTTGGGGAGCTCATCTGCAAGACCTCTCCACCCAAGGCGCTTGGACTCCACAGGAGACTCATCTACATATAAATCTCTTAGAGCTCAGAACAATCTTCCTTGCTCTTCGAGTGTTCCACACCCTGCTCAGCTACAAGACAGTCCTCATTCATACAGATAATCAAGTAGCCATGTTCTACGTGAACAAGCAGGGGGGAACAGGCTCTCTCGCTTTGCAACAAAGCTTTGCGACTATGGGCCCTCGCCAGAGAGCATCAGATTCATCTCCTGGCAGTGTATCTTCCAGGCATACAAAACTCTTGGGCAGACAGACTCAGTTGAGTTCTGCTTCCACACGAATGGTCTCTACATGCAGACCAGGTGACCAAGATTTTTCAAATTTGGGGAACCCCGGACATAGACCTCTTTGCAAGTCCGTTGAATGCCAGAATTCCCCAGTTCTGTTCCATTATTCCGGCTCAGGGCTCTCAGGCCAAGGATGCTTTCCTCCTTCATTGGGGTCAAGACTTCCTTTATGCTTTTCCACCCATTTCCCTAATTCCCAAAACCCTGTTCAAGCTTCAGAGAGAGAGAGAGGCCGTATGATTCTCATAGCTCCACATTGGCCACGGCAAGTGTGGTACCTCTGCTTCTACATCTTTCTCAAGCTCCCTCCCTGGAGTTAGGATCTGCTCCAGATCTCCCTGTCTCAGGAGGATGGAATGCTGTGGCATCCCAATCCCCAGTCTCTGCATCTCAGGGCTTGGTTGCTGAAGGCCTAGATCTTCATGATCTTAACCTCCCTCAACAAGTGAAGGATGTCCTTTATGCTTCCAGGAAGCCTTCCACAAGACGCTCTTATTCTTTCAAGTGGAAAAGGTTTACCATATGGTGTTCACAGAAGGGTCTTAACCCCCTTGCGATACCTCTGGAATCATTACTGGAGTATCTCCTTCATTTATCCAATGCAGGACTTAAAACTAACTCCGTAAGAGTCCATTTGAGTGTATTGCAGCTTCTTTCAAGCCTCTAAATGGACAACCTATTTCCTCCCATCCTCTTATAGCAAGATTTATGAGAGGCCTTCTTCTAACTAAGCCTCCCATTAGGCCACCACCGGTGGCATGGGACTTAAACCTGGTTCTTGGTCAGCTCATGAAGCCACCTTTCGAACCCTTAGCTACTACCTCATTGAAATTCCTTTCTTGGAAGGTTATCTTTCTCATTGCAATCACATCACGCCGCATCAGTGAATTGCAAGCACTAGTAGCTGATCCACCTTATACAAGGTTCCATCATGACAAGGTAGTCCTTAGGACTCATCCATACTTTATGCCAAAGATGGTCTCGCCTTTTCATTTAAACCAAGTGGTCTACCTGCCTGTGTTTTTTCCAAGACCTCATGCATCTAATGCAGAAAGGAATCTTCATACTTTGGACTGTAAAAGAGCTTTAACTTTTTACTTGCAAAGAACACAGCAACATAGGAAGTCCTCTCAGCTCTTTGTTGCTTTTGATCCTTCTCATTTGTCCAGCTGGATTGCTCAGTGTATTTCCTTTGCTTATCAGAGTAAGAATCTTCCTCTGGAGGGCCATGTCACAGCTCACAATGTGAGAGCCCATGGCAGCTTCAATGGCTCATCTGCACTCTGTGTCTATCGACGACATCTGTGGAGCAGCCACTTGGGCCTCTGTTCATACCTTCACAGCCCATTACTGCTTGGACAAGGACTCCCACCGGGATGCCTTGTTTGGTCAGGCTGTTCTTCAACACCTGTTCCATACCTAATCAACTCCTACCCAACATCCCTGGTTGGATGCCAGAGATCCATATGGGGAAGTGGAGCCCTTTCACAGGGACACACAACTTCTGGGGTCTCTCCCTGACATCTAAAGCTAGGGAGTCCCCATATGTGAAGACTACATTCCTGCTTGTTCCTGGAGATAGCATAGCTACTCAACTGTAACAGGTGATCTCCGGGAACAGCAGGAATTTAGTTTTCACAACCCACCCACCTCCCCTAGGAGTTGTATCTCTCTGTCTCTTTCTCTCTCTCTCTTTCTCTTTCCCTCTCTCTCTCTTTGTCTCAGCTTTAAACTCAACTGGAGAGAGGCAGTTGGGAAAGGCGGGAAGGCAGCACGCAGGCGCTGTGGGATGCTCCCAAAAGCTTTCTAATTGGACGCTGAGGAGCATTCCCACGCAGGCTCCATCGGTACTGATGATACCCATATGTGAAGACTAAATTCCTGCTGTTCCCGGAGATCACCTGTTACAGGTGAGTAACTATGCTTTATATGTTCCATAATGAGGGGGTGAAGTGGAGCCAGCTGGTGTATGGGATGGGTTGAAGGTGGTGGTAAGGGGACAGTGTATGGCACTGGCGGCAAGACGGAAGAGAGGAAAAGAACGGGAGTTAAGAGTTGAAATCAGAAGAGCTAATGCATAAGCAGAGAGGGGGAAGAAAGAGGCTACAACGGATTAGGAAAATTAGGGAAGAATTAGGAGGATTACATGAAGCTGAAGAGGCCTTTAGGTTAAACCAACCTAAACATGAGTTTTATGTACAGGGAAATAGGCCAGGTAGATATCTCACAAGAAAACTAAGGGAGAAAAGGGTGCATCAGCAAATCCTGAAAATAAAAGATGAACAGGGAAAGTGGGTTCGAGGTATGGAACAAATACAGAAAGTATTTCGGGACTACTACGGTAAGCTTTATGAATCGTAGCAACGAGGAGAGGGAGTGAATATAGAATGGTACCTGGCAGAGATCACATTGAAGCAATTGGACTTAGAGCAACAGAAGTGGATGAATAGAGAGATTGCTAAAGAAGTAGTAGAAGCTATAAAGAGCTTGAAGGAGGGTAAGGCATCAAGATTGGACGGATTTACAGCCAGGTTTTATAAAAATTATTGTGAGAAGGTTAGTCTGATATTGCGTGATGTCTTTAATGAAGTACTAAAAGGGGAAAAGTTGCCAAGCTCTATGGAAATAGCTGGAGTGGTAGTTATACCTAAACCCGGGAAGGACTATGGGAAGTGTGAGTCATATAGACCCATTTCACTTATAAATTTGGATACTAAGATATTAGCTAAAATATTGGCGGCTAGAATGCAGAAATATATTTCAAGGCTAATAAAGGAGGACTAAGCAGGGTTTATCCCGGGTAGGCAAGCGAGTGATAATGTACGTAAATTGTTGAATTTAATATGGCAAGTACGAAGAGAGCAGACAGTCTATAATGATTGCAGTAGATGTGGAGAAAGCCTTTGATAGAGTAGAATGGGCTTTCATGTTTGCAGTTATGAAAAAGATGGGACTGGGAGAGAACTTCCAGAAATGGATAGAGGCACTCTATAAAGAACCTACGGCACGTATACGGATAAACGGGGCATATTCAGAGCAATTTAAGTTAGGCAGGGGTACAAGGCAGGGATGCCCGATTTCTCCTTTGCTGTTTGCCATGGTGATAGAACCACTGGCTGAAAGTGTTAGGCAGAATAAGGAAATACATGGAATAAAGGTGGGTGAGGAGGAATATAAAATTTCATTATTTGCAGATGATGTGATGTACACAGTAGGACAACCTGAAAAATCTATACCAGCGCTAGTACAGGATATTATGAAATATAGTGCGGTATCAGGCTATACAATGAATATGGGGAAATCAGAAGTGCTCAAATTAAGGCTGAATTCACAGGAAGAGGGTAGGGTACGAATGACATTTCCGTTTAAATGGGCTAATAAAACTGTGAGATACCTTGAGATCCAGATCAGTGCAGAGGGGTCTGAGCTATACAAGTTGAATTATGAGCCAACTGTAAAGAAAGTGCTAATGGATTTAGTAAGATGGGGATAAGCCCATTTTCTCATGGATGGGAAGGATAGTCATAGTGAAGATGAATATATTACCCAGATTATTCTTTCTGTTTATGACCTTGCCTTTAGAAGTTCCTACTGCAATGCTCATGGCATAATCAACAGGTTCATCGTTGAAGGAGAAGAAATTGAAATCGTGAACAACTTTAACCTACTTGGATCAACTATCAATAAAGAAGCAACAAGCAGTCAAGAAATCAGACGACGCATTGCTCTTGGCAGAATGGCTATGAAAGACCTAGATAAGATTCTCAAGAGCAGAGATGTCTCTCTCCATACAAAGATTCGACTTGTTCAAGCCATGGTATTTTCAATAACATCATATGGATGTGAAAGCTGGACAGTGAAAAAGACAGACAGGAAGAAAATTGATGCCTTTGAATTATGGTGCTGGCGGCGAATACTGTGTATACCATGGACTGCCCGAAGAACAAACCAGTCGGTACTAGAAGAGATCAAACCTAAGCTTTCTTTAGAAGCTCAGATGACAAGACTTCGACTTTCATACTTCGGACACATCATGCGAAGAGAGAGATCATTAGAGAAAGACATCATGCTTGGCAAGATAGAAGGTCAACGCAAAAGAGGAAGGCCAGCAATGAGATGGATTGCTACAATAACAGCAGCTACGGGTACCAGTCTGTCAACAATGAGCCGCCTGACTGAAGACCGAACACAATTTAGGATAGCTATCCAGAGGGTCGCCATGAGTCGACTCCGACTCGACGGCACTTAACAACAACAACAACTGCAATGCTAAACTTGGTACAGAGAAGAATCTTCTCCTTTATTTGGAGAGACAAGTCTCCTAGAGTGCAAAGGAAAATGTATAGAACGAAAAAGGAAGGTCTGGTGGTCCCTGAGATTGCATGTTAATATGAGGCGGCACAGCTGCGAGCGATAATGGGGTGGAGGTTGGAGAAGGATGGGCCTCAATGGAGTAGAATAGAACAGGTGATGGTAAGACCCAACTACATTACAGATCTGTTGTGGAAGAATAGGGAGGAGAGAGAAAAAGAGGCCTAATTAAGAACCCATACATAAGTACATTCAGAGCCTGGGGCAGGAAACATAAGGTGCTAAAACATGGGAGGAAATATTAGGGCACAGCGGATCACACAATGCGAGGGGTTTTTGGTGGGAGAAAGTTCTGGGATATTCCAAAGATGTCAGGTAGAAAGGGTTACAATGTATGGGGCAGGTACTATCTGAGGTAGGCCAATTAAGGACGTTTGAGGAGCTCCAGCGAGAGTTCCAAATAGAAAAGAGTGACTGGTTGGGTTATTTTCAATTAGCATACTTTTTAGGGGGAAAATCTATAAAAGAAGGCCTGAGAAGCAAAGAGACACTATTAGAGAAGATGCTTAAGGTGGGGGATTTATTAAGAGGGATGATCTCTTGGCTATACAAGGCATTGAATAGCCCCATGGATCAAGGAACACATATGCAGGCCTGGGAGGCAGACTTGGGAGGTCAGTGGGATTTTCAGCGATGGGAAAAAGTATATGGTGGGGTTAAAATACTGGTGGTCTCGGCCGCAATCCAAGAACACTGTTATAAGATGCTGTTCTGCATGTATTTAACCCCAGTGTGTAAGATGGGGAGATATAATGATGCGATGTGTTGGATGGGGTGTGGAGAGCGGGGGAAGTATATGCATATGTGGTGGAGCTGCCCAGTGCTACAGCAAACGTGACAGTGGCTGAAGGATCTTATGTGGGAGATGGTGGGTTGGATGGGAGATGTTACACCAGCTGGAGTATTAATGAATGAATGAATGGGGGGGGGGATCCGAAAAGTGATCTGGTGTATATGTTGAAGATGCTTGCAATTGGAGTGCGGATGGAAATAGCGAAGGGATGGAGGTCTGAGAGAGCACCAGCACCTGAGAGGATATTAAGCAGAATAGCATATATTTATAGGATGAGTGAGATCAATGCCTATAAAGTGCACAGGCTTGAGAGCTTTCAAAGGAGATGGCAAAGGTATACTGAGTGGTTACAAAGGGAGGATAACGAACTAGTGGGTTGAAATTAATCAAGAGTATCGAAGGGAATTGTAAAAAAAGAGGATGGGTGCACCGCAGGATCTGGGGGGGAGGAGGGGAGTAGGAATATTAAGAAATAAAAATTTACAGGTAAATTGAGAGAAGTATACATTGTAAAGTAATGTAAAGTAAGGATAGAATGGTAATCAGGTAAATGTTGGGTTGATGGATATAGTTGGATGCAGGTTATGCCATTGTTTTGTAAAGGAGATGAAAAATGTGTTACTTTGTACGCTACAAAATAAAAATCAAAATTATAAAAAAAGAAAGGGGTAGGTCCAGAGTGAGGAGCGGACATGGCCAGCTGACAATTTAATTTTGAAATCCGTGTGTGTGGTTTCAGGCCTAGGCTTTATCCCTGCTGCAGAGCTAGCTGTAATTTATTTGTAGTATTTAGTTCTCCAGGACCAAGCAGGAAGTCAGTCCTCACTTATGGGTGACGTCGGCGCCGACGGAGCCCTCGCGGAGCAATTTTCCCCAGCTTTTGAAGAAAGCCTTTGGGAATTGCAGCGCGCATGCGCGGTCCCCTTCCCGCCCAAGAGTGCCATTTTGCTCAGTCTCCTTTTTTCCGCGGAGCCCTACAGACGTAGTTTGTTATCGCCGCTGAAAAAGTTGATTTCTTTTATTTTGTTTCTTGTTATTTTTCTCGGTTCGTGTGTCCTCTTCCCCGCCCGGCCTCGATATTCCCTATCGCGTCCGTTCACATAATTTTTTCTCTCCAACTGGCGTTCCCGCCACTTTTTCCTCCTTCCCTGGCAGCATGGTCTTTCGACCTTGCAGGGGCCCTTTTTCCCCCGATGGCTGCCAGTGGGTTTAAAAAGTGTGATCGTTGTGTCAAACATATGTCTCTTACCGACACGCATGACTGCTGCCTCCGTTGCCTCGGACCCGAACATGACTCAATGAGTTGCGGTCCGTGCAACAAGATGTCCTCGAAGGCATTGAGGAGTCGGCAGTCACAAAAGGAACGAATCTTCTCTGACCCCGCGTCCGGTCGGGCCCGGACCTCGTCAGAGGCCTTGACGTCTCGTGGCTCCGGCTCCGAGCACCGTCGGAGTTCCTCTGAACGGGGGTCCTCCGGCCGGGAACACCGTCGGAAGAAGAAGCCCGCGAGGGTGGTGTCGGAGGACGCTCATGGTCCCTCGAGGGCCAGGTCGCATAGCCCCGTCGGCGGAGAGGCCTTCGAAGCTTCCTTGTCTCGAAGTGGAGTCGCCTGGACACGTGAGTACTGTAGTCCTCCTGGACTCTCCTCCGGGAGAGCTGACGTCGGACCCAACGCCGTCGGGGCCAGAGTCGGGGGCTGCTGGGTCTTCTGAGTTTGGTCTCAGATTGACGACCTTGGAGCGCAGTATCGCTGCCTTCATGGACCAGCAGCGGGCATTGATCACCGGCCTCGCCAGTGCATCTGCCCCGACCACCGGGACGTCGACGCCCAAGTCTACCCCGGAGGCCGAGTCGATCCTCGAGTCCATACGAGCTCGAGTCGATCCTCGACCTAGGTCTCCCTCGGCCTCCCGTTCGGGACCGAGGTCCTCGACGCCGGCCTCGGCGTCGGGGCGGAGATCCCCGGCTCTAGTCCGCACGGAGCCACTCGATTCCTCCTCGGAGGAGTCGGGCTGGGACACGGAGGACGACGGGTCACCCGGTTCTTTTCAGACTCGGTGCGTCCCCTCCGACTCGCCTGAGTCGGAGCCTCGGAGGCGGTCCCCCCCGGAGGATACCCGGTTCTCCGATTTCGTGAGGGATATGGCCAAGGCTTTGGCCTTCCCCGCGGATCCGGAGGAGGAGCCTCGAGCCGAAGAGCTCGAGGCCCTCCAATACGACTCTCCCCCGAAGGAGGCCTTTACTGTACCGGTTCCCCCGATGCTGGAGCGGCTACTCTTCCGCATGTGGGAGAGCCCGGCCTCGACGCCGGTGCTGAGCAAGTGGGTCGATTCCATGTATCGAGTCCGCAAGAGCCCCGGGTTCCAGAAGGCACAACTGCCACACCATTCCATGGTGGTGGAATCGGCCATGCATCGACTTAAGAGTCAAAAGATGCACTCCTCGGTGCCTCCGGGTAAGGAGGCCCGGAACCTGGATGCCCTCGGTAGAAAGTGCTTCCAGGGCTCTATGCTTGCTTGTCAAGTCCAGACATACCAACTATATATGGGCATGTATCTTCGAGACTTGGCAAAAGAAATTGCGGGGTTCTCTGCTGGTCTCTCTGAGGAACCATTGCAGCGGTTCCAGGCCTTGTCCACAGGGATTCGAGAGTGTTCGAAGTTCATTTCTCGAGCAGCCTACGATGGCTTCGAAGCATCGGCTCGAGTAGCCGGAGCCGGCATCGGGGCTCGCCGTCAGGCTTGGCTTCAGTCGTCCGACCTCGAGCCATGGGTGCAGGACAAGTTGGTCGATGTCCCTTGCAGAGGTGAAAACCTCTTTGGCAAGCCCATGGCTGAAAAGGCGGCGGAGCTCGAGTCCGAGACTCTCACCAGGACTCGCCTATACAGAAAGACCTCTGCCCCTTCACAGAAGAGGAAGGGCTCGGGGAAAAAGCCTTTTTACTCGAGGAAGGTGTTTGCTTATAAACAACACCACCCACAATATCAGGCCTCAGCTGCCCCCCCATCAGGGACAGCAGCCTAAGGGGCAGGGTAACGGATCCCGTAGGCAGAAGGCTCCCAAGCACACCACGCAGGCCCCGGCCCAGCAGGGTGGGGGTTTTTGACTATGCCAGCATAGCCTCTTCCCCTCAGGGGCCTTCACTCAGCACGGGGGGCCGGCTGACCCACTTTGCCCACCGGTGGTCTGCCATAACATCCGATTCCTGGGTGCTGCAGGTGGTTCAAAAGGGCTACCTCTTGCATTTTCACCAGGTGCCCCCCCCCCCCTTCTTTCCAGGGGAGCCTCCAAGACCCCCCCTACACAGGGGTTTACTCCTTCGGGAGCTGCAAAGTCTGCTTCACGAACAGGCTGTGGAGCCAGTGCCCCAACACCTGTGGGGTCACGGGTTTTACTCAAGGTACTTCCTGGTTCCAAAGAGAACAGGAGGCCTCAGACCCATTCTGGACTTACGCAACCTCAACAAGTTCCTGCAGCGGGAAAAGTTCAAGATGCTTACCCTTGGAATCCTACTGCCCTACCTCCAGCAGGGAGATTGGCTATGCTCCTTGGATCTAAAGGATGCTTATACCCACATCCTTATTCATCCGGACCACCGGCAATATCTAAGATTTGTGGTGGCAGGGAATCATTATCAGTACCGCGTACTGCCCTTTGGCCTATCCTCCGCTCCCAGGGTGTTCACGAAATGCCTGGCAGTGGTGGCAGCCTTCCTGAGGCTTCAAGGCCTCTGTCTTCCCCCTACCTGGACGACTGGCTCATCCGGGCACGGTCTTCCCTGGAGGTCACTCAGGCCACTCAACGCACAGTGGCTCTGCTTCAGCACTTGGGCTTCGTCATAAACTTCGAAAAGTTCGCTTTGCGCCCCTCTCAGGATCTCGAATTCATAGGAGCACGGCTGGACACTCTGCAGGCTCGGGCCTTCTTGCCTCTGGAACGGGCCAACGGGCCTCTGCCAGACAATTCCTGCAACTGCTCGGTCACATGGCCTCCACGGTCCATGTCACTCCGAATGCCCGTCTGCATATGCGACCTGCTCAGTGGAGCCTTCGCACTCAATGGCATCAGGCCACAGGGAGGCTGACGGACTTAATACAGATTTCCGACCGCCTGGTCTCCTCTCTGCAATGGTGGCTTCACCTGCCCAATCTGGTACTCGGCATGACTTTTCAGTCTCCTCCACCGTCCCAGGTGCTCACGACAGATGCCTCTCTCCTGGGATGGGGAGCGCATTGTCAAGGGATGTGCACTCAAGGCCTTTGGACACCTTGGGAAGCCGCCCAGCAGATAAACTTCCTGGAGCTGCGGGCGATCCGCCTAGCTCTGCGGGCCCTCTCTCACCTCACGTCTTGTCAGTCTGTGCTGGTGCAGACGGACAATCAGGTTGCCATGTTCTACGTGAACAAACAGGGGGGCACGGGCTCCCCCCTTCTATGTCGGGAGGCTCGGAGGCTGTGCTCTTGGGCAGTCGGTCACAACATCCTCCTCAAGGCTGTTTACCTGCCCGGGCAGGACAATGGCCTGGCGGACAAACTGAGCCGGATTTTGCAGCCGCACGAATGGAGGCTGAACCCACAGTGGTCCAGCAGATTTTCCGCCGGTGGGGCTCCCCCACCGTGGATCTCTTTGCCAGTCCCCTGAACCGGCAGCTTCCCAGGTTCTGCTCTCGGCACCCGCATCCTCTCAGAGTAGCGCCGGATGCTTTCCTCATATCATGGTCCACAGGCCTACTGTATGCCTTCCCTCCCACGCCACTGGTGTCCCGGACATTGTTCAAGGTGGTCCAGGACAGGGCCTCCGTGATCCTGGTAGCGCCCCGGTGGCCAAGGCAACCGTGGTTCCCTCTACTTCTACAGCTAGCGGTGGACACCCCTCTTCCTCTGGGTTTTCAGCCCGATCTCCTGACCCAGGATCAGGGTACTCTCCTGCACCCCAACCTCCAGGCCCTGCACCTGATGGCCTGGCTGCTGAAAGGGTAGTCCTAGCTCCGCTTCTGCTACCTCCGGAAGTGGAAGCCGTCGTCCTAGCGTCTCGGTGTCCTTCTACCCGAAAATCTTACGCCCTTAAATGGCGTCGCTTCTCGGTCTGGTGCTCTCAGCGCTCTGAGGACCCCTTCGCCTGTTTAGTATCGGTGGTACTGCAATACTTGCTTCACCTCTCCGATCTGGGCCTCAAATCCAACTTGGTCAGAGTCCACCTCAGTGCCCTCTCCGCACATCATTCGCCGGTGGAAGGCCGGCCTCTGTCCTCGCACCCCTTGGTGGCGCGTTTTCTCAGAGGCCTCCTTCTGCTTAAGCCTCCGTTGCGCCCTCCAGCTCCTGACTGGGACCTCAACGTGGTTCTGCAAAGGCTTACCAGTCCGCCTTTTGAACCCATGGCTACCTGCCCTCTTCGTTTCCTCTCCTGGAAAACTCTCTTCTTGGTAGCCCTTACCTCCACTAGGCGCGTCAGTGAACTACAGGCCCTAGTGTCGGAGCCCCCATACACTAGGTTCTATAAGAATAGGGTTGTCCTACGGACTCACCCTAAGTTTCTTCCAATGGTGGTCTCCCATTTTCACATCAACCAAGAGGTGGTCCTTCCGACCTTCTTTCCCAGGCCGCATACCAGCCGAGCTGAAACTGTGCTGCACACCCTGGACTGTAGAAGAGCCTTATCCTTCTACCTTGACCGTACGCGAGAGCATAGGAAAGCTGTCCAGCTTTTCGTATCTTTTGACCCCAATCGGTTGGGGGTACCCGTCTCTAAGAGTACTTTGTCCATCTAGGTAGCTGACTGTATCGCCTGGGCTTACGGGGCAGCCGGCCTCTCCTTAGAGAGTCGAGTCACGGCTCACCGTGTCAGGGCGAAGGCTGCGTCAGTGGCTCATCTCCGCTCTGTTTGGTTAGCAGACATCTGCCGGGCCGCTACTTGGTCTTCCAGCTAGACTTTTGCGGCTCATTACTGCCTGGAGAGAGAGTCCCGCAGGGACAGTGCTTTCGGACAGGCAGTCCTCCACAATCTCTTTGAGGTCTAAGCAACTCCTACCATCCAGCCCTGGTGTTGGGCTACCGGCCGGATTCGTATTCAGAGAAGATTCCTTCCTTCTGTACTGTTGAGCTTGAGGGAGCTCTTTTAGGCTTGAGGTCTCCGGTAGCCTTAAACTTGGGAGTCCCATAAGTGAGGACTGACTTCCTGCTTGGTCCTGGAGAAAGAGTAGTTACTCACCTGTAACAGGTGTTCTCCAGGAGCAGCAGGAATCAGTCCTCACAACCCTCCCTTCTCTCCTTGGAGTTGCAGTCATTCTTAGTATATGGTTTTGCTAATTTTTTTGCTGTCTTTTCGGTATGTCATCAGACTAAGCAAGATGGCACTCTTGGGCGGGAAGGGGACCGCGCATGCGCGCTGCAATTCCCAAAGGCTTTCTTCGAAAGCTGGGGAAAATTGCTCCGCGAGGGCTCCGTCGGCGCCAACGTCACCCATAAGTGAGGACTGATTCCTGCTGCTTCTGGAGAACACCTGTTACAGGTGAGTAACTACTCTGTCCCACCTTTCAAGTAGTAGTTAAACGAGTTACAATCGGATACTGTAGTGCTAATGTATCTGTTGTAGCCAGACCCTGCATTTTCTTTGGAGGCCATGGGCGTAGTTTGCTTCATTTGGGGGAAAGGGGGGGGTGACCCATTTGCATATTCACTATGGCTAGCTTTTTAAAAAAACACTAGATGGATAGGTGCTCCAAGTTGGTCAGAGAGAGCAGAGTTTCATTTAGTGACTATATAATTAAAATGCAGCAAAGATTGTAGTAGTTTAATTATTTAACCTGACACTTTAAGATAAAAAAAATTACTGACACCTATAAAAATATTTTCTACAGACAGAGGAGATGGTAAGGTGCTCACATGCCAAGGAATAAAAAGTAAGAGAGAAGCACGGTGCTGTTTCTAAATCCAAAATCAAATTAGTTATAATTTAACTAATTTTATTTTAGTGTTAGAAACCATGCTTTGGTTCTCTTTTTTTTTATTTTTGAACATCTATTTACATTCAACAAAACCCCTCCTCCAACAGTTGATTCAGAGCAGAACTAAGATATTTCACCATAGAACCCAACATACAAAAAAAAGATCTGATTCCTGTCATCTCATTAACAGCCTCTCCAGTACCAGGCAGATTGTGAACTAACATAAAACCCTACAAAAGTCACTGAAGACCTATAAAGCAAATCTACCATACCATAATGACACCAGATTCTAAATTAACATAGTAAGAAACCTACCCAGAAAAAAGCAGCAGCATAAATGATAGTGTGCCTTAGAACATCTTTACACCTATTCGGAAAACTGAACAAGCCAGATTACTACAGATCCAATACAGAAACACCATGCTAACAGAACACACAGTCTCGGACACACGGGCAGAAAACCCTCACCAAGTACAGAATAAATTATAACAAACTCAAAAGTAGAAATATGTTGAGAAAATTAAATTAAAACCCCAAAAAGCTAGGTTCTGCATACAGTGTAACACAAGAAATAGAAACAGTGATGCATTTTTCACTGTATTGTGCAAAATATAGAAACACAGAAATATGACGACAGAAAAAGACCACATGGCCTATCTATGGGGTGACCAGGGAGTTGGACCGAGGGAGAGCCATAGATGTGGTGTATTTAGATTTCAATAAAGCCTTTGACACTGTTCCTCACAGGCGACTTATAAACAAACTGAGCACCCTAGGGATGGACCCTAAAGTTACTGCTTGGGTTAGAAATTGGTTGGGTGGGAGGCGACAAAGAGTACAGGTAAATGGAGCTCACTCTGACGAGAAGGATGTTACCAGTGGAGTGCCCCAGGGATCTGTCCTTGGTCCGATTCTTCTTAACATCTTTATTAGTGATATAGCGGAATGGCTGTCGGGTAAGGTTTGCCTCTTTGCGGATGATATCAAAATTTGCAATAGAGTAGACACCCAGGAAGGTGTAGATAACATGAGGAGGGATCTAGCTAAGCTTGAAGAATGGTCTAGAAGTTGGCAGCTGGGATTTAATGTTAAAAAATGTAAGGTCATGCATTTGGGCTGCAGCAATCCAAGGGAGCAATATAGTATAGGGGGTGAAGTACTTTTGTCCACTAAAGAAGAGCGGGACCTAGGCATGGTTGTGTCTGATGATCTTAAAGTAGTTAAACAGGTAGAAAAGGCGACTGCAAAAGCTAGAAGGATGCTTGGGTGCATACGGAGAGAAATGGCTAGCAGAAGGTGGTGATAATGCCTCTGTATAAGTCTTTGGTGCAACCTCATTTGGAGTATAGTGTGCAATTCTGGAGACCGCACCTTCAAAAAGATGTGAACAGGATGGAGTCGGTGCAGAGGGTGGCTACTAAAATCATTATAAAGCATATGAGGACAGACTGAAGGATCTTAATATGTACACCTTAGAGGAAAGGCGGGATAGAGGCAATATGATTGAGATGTTTAAATACCTCCGTTGTAGTTGTTGATATGGAAGGACAGACTAGATAGGCCATGTGGTCTTCTTCTGTCGTCATATTTCTATGTTTCTATCTAGTCTGTCCTTCCATAACTACAACAGTCCCCTTTTTTCCTTTAGAGATCCTCTGTGTTTGTCCCATGCTTTTTTAAATTCAGTTACTGTCCTTATCTCTACCACCTCCACTGGGAGACTATTCCACGGATCCACCACTCTTTCCGTAAAGAAATATTTCCACATATCGCTCCTGAATCTATCCCCCTTCACCCTCATCCCATGTCCCCTCGTAGCAGAACTTGCTTTCAATTAAAAGAGGCTCTCCCCCTGAACATTTATGCCATGGACACAACCACGCCTAGGTCCCGCTCTTCTTTAGTGGACAAAAGTACTTCACCCCCTATACTGTATTGCTCCCTTGGATTGCTGCAGCCCAAATGCATGACCTTAGATTTTTTAACATTATATCCCAGCTGCCAAATTCTAGACCATTCTTCAAGCTTAGCTAGATCCCTCCTCATGTTATCTACACCTTTCTGGGTGTCTGCTCTATTGCAGGTTTTGGTATCATCCGCAAAGAGGCAAACCTTACCCGACAGCCCTTCCGCTATATCAATAACAAAGATGTTAAAAAGAATCGGACCAAGGACAGATCCCTGGGGCACACCACTGGTAACATCCTTCTCCTCAGAGTGAGCTCCATTTACCTGTACTCTTTATCGCCTCCCGCCCAACCAATTTCTAACACAAGCAGTAACTTTAGGGTCCATCCCTAGGGTGCTTAGTTTGTTTATAAGTCGCCTGTAAGGAACAATGTCAAAGGCTTTACTGAAATCTAAATATACCACATCTAGGGCTCTCCCTCTGCCCAACTCCCTGGTCACCCAGTCAAAGAAATCAATCAGCTTTGTCTGACAAGACCTTTCTCTGGTGAATCCATGCTGCTTCGGATCTTGTAATCCGCTGGACTCCAGAAACCTCACTATTTTCTCTTTCAGCAGTGTTTGCAATAATTTACTCACCACTGAAGTTAAACTAACCGGCCTGTAGTTTTCAACCACAACCTTACTTCCGCTTTTGTGTAAAGACACCATATTGGCACCACTCCCGACTCCGAGGCATTGAAAAGGTCAGTCAGTGGAGCTGCTAGAATGTCCCCAAGTTCCCTCAATATTCTAGGGTGTATCCCATCCGGTCCCATTGCTTTGTCTACTTTAAGTTGAGCTAGTTTCTCACGAACACAGTCTTCTCAAAATTGTTCAAGATGTCCCTCGCTTCTGTTCCTGTTTATGGGTGTTTTCTGAGGTCCTGCTCCTGGTTCTTCATCTGTGAACACAGAACAGAAATATTTGTTAAGCAATTCCACTTTATCCTCATCAGCTTCTACATATTCCTCCCCTTCACCCTTGAATCTGACAATACCGCTTTTGCCCTTCCTCTTCTCACTAACATATCTGAAAAATGTCTTATCCCTCCATTTTATTGCATTGGCTATTTCCTCCTCTTTTTGAATCTTTGCTTTTCTGACTACTTTGCTAGCTTCTCTAAGTTTTTCCAAATATAGATGTCTGTCTTCCTCTCTCTGTGATCTCTTGTATTTCATGAAGGCCTCCCTCTTTTTCTTCACTTTTTCAGCTACTTCTTTTGAAAGCCATAGCAGTCTCCTTTTCCTTTCACTTACCATTTTAACAAAAAGGTTGGTTGCCCTTAAAATATCCCCTTTCAGTTTTGCCCACTGTTTTTCTACATCCCCCAGCTGTTCCCATCCCTCTAACAACTCCCTGAGGTATTGGCCCATCTTGGCAAAGTTAGTCTTCCTAAAGTCTAAGACCTCACCTTTGAATGGATTCTAACAGCCCTAGTCCTAATACTGAACCACACCATCTGGTGATCACTGGATGCAAAATGATCTCCCACTATAACATCAGAAACACTTTCACCATTTGTAAGCACCAAGTCCAGTATGGCTCCTTCACGTGTGGGGTCTGTTACCAATTGCTTGAATAGTTCTCCCTGTAGAGAATCCAGGATCTCTTTACTTCTAGATGATACTGCAGCAGGAATGTGCCAATCAACATCTGGCATATTGAAATCCCCTATCAGTAGCACTTCCCCTTTCCTAGCAATGCTGCGTATGTCTCCAATTAACTCTCTGTCCACCTCTTCCTCTTGTGAGGGAGGTCTGTATATCACGCCAATTCAAATAGATTTCTCTTTCCCACTTTCTAGTTTAACCCACAATGCCTCCTCTCTCCCTTTTAAGCTCTGTAATTCCAAAGCTTTAATAGTATTTTTTACATATAGTGCCACTCCTCCTCCCCTTCTTCCTACCCTGTCCTTTATGAATAAAGTTTAGCCATGTATAGTTACATCCCAGTCATGGTTTTCTGTGAACCATGTTTCTGTAACTGCCACTAAATCCAAGTCGGCTACTCCCACCAAAGCTTCAACATCAAGGATCTTATTATTTCCCATGCTACGGGCATTTATGCACACTGCTTTTCATATGTTACCCCTGTTACCCATTTCCATAAAGGTATTTAATGTATCACTTACCTGGGGGCTTTCACTTACTTGGGGGCTTTCTTCACCCATCCCCAATGAATCTAGTTTAAAGCCCTCTTCAGTAGATTAGCCAGTCTACTACTGAAGACGCGTTGACATTTCTTGGACAGATGGATGCCATCTCTGCTCTGCAACCCTTGGAACAGCATCCCATGGTCTAGGAAACCAAAACGCTCTTGATGACACCATCCACACAGCCATGCATTCATCTCCAGGATGCGAGCCTCTCTGCCTTGGCCTTTACCCTCAAGAGGGAGACTTGAAGAGAACACCACCTGTGCACCTAACTGCTTCACCCTCTGTCCCAGAGCCATGAAGTCACTTTTGATACGCTTAGAGAGATACCTGGTAGTATCTGTACGACATGGCTTAGCAACATTGGGTAATAGTCATTGGGCTTGATGAGTCTCGGCAAACTCTCCATAACATCTTGGATTTTGGCACCAGGCAGACAGCATACATCTCTGGACATCAAGTCTGGTCGGCAGATGGATGCCTCAGTACCCCTCAGAAGAGAGTCACCAACCACCACTACCCTTTGCTTCCTTGTGCTCACTAATTCTGCAACTTTTGGGGTACTTGAGCTCTGGTTCTTCCCTTTCCAGGGCTGCTTTCACCTCCTCCACTTCCAGGGCTGCATAATGGTTCTCCAATTCAAGGGCTGGAGAAGTTGGATTGGTGATTCTGCAGGCCCTGGTGACTTGTGTCCAACCTTCGTCATTCTGTTGGCACCCATCTTCTCCTCAGCTGGAGAGCTTGGTTGCTGCAAGAAACATTTCATCAATGTACTTCTCACTGTCTTGAATGCTCCTCAGCCTCGCCACCTCCTCTCTGAGTTCCTGCACTTGTTTCCTCAGAGCTTCAGCATGCAGGCACCCTGCACATGGCACCGGTCCTTAAACTGGCATTTGGACCTCTGTCTGGACAGAGGCAGAAGTTGTAACGGGGGCAACAGCTTTAGCGATACGATTTTTCTCCAGGACCAAGCAGGAAGTCAGTCCTCACATATGGGTGACGTCGGCGCCGACGGAGCCCTCGCGGAGCAATTTCCCCAGCTTTCAAAGAAAGCCTTTGGGAATTGCAGCGCGCATGCGCGGTCCCCTTCCCGCCCAAGGGTGCCATCTTGCTCAGTCTTCTTTTTTCCGCGGAGCCCTACAGACGCTGTTTGTGATCGCCGCTGAAAAAGTTGATTTTTATTTTTTCTTGTCTCGATTCGACACCGGATCCTTTTCCCGCCTGGACTCGATACACCGGTATCGAGTCCTTTCGTGATTTTTTTCGGTTTTTGTCCTTCGTGACTGGCGTTCGCGCCATTTTTTCCTTTTCCTGGCAGCCCTGTCTTTTGACCTCGCAGGGGCCCTTTTTCCACTGATGGCTGCCAGCGGGTTTAAAAAGTGTGATCGGTGTAGGGAAACTTATGTCTCTTACCAACACACACGACTGCTGCCTCCGCTGCCTTGGACACGATCACGACCCGATGATCTGTGGTCCATGTAGCAAGATGTCCTCTAAAGCGTTGAGGAGTCGGCAGCAACAAAGGGAAAAAATCTTCTCTGACTCCGCGTCCGGCCGGGTCCGGAGCTCGTCAGAGGCTTCGACGTCCCAGGACTCCGGTCCTGAGCATCGTCTGAGTTCCTCTGAGCGGGGGTCTCCTGTCCGGGAGCATCATCGGAAGAAGAAACCCGCGAGGGCGGCATCGGTGGATGCTCCTGGTTCTTCGAGGGCCAGGTCGCATAGCCCCGATAGCCGTCCCGGGTCCTCGGAGTCGGAGAGGCCTTCAAAACATCCTCGTCTCGGGTTGGAGTCTCCTGGACACGTGAGTACTGTAGTCCTCATGGACTAGCCTCCGAAGGAGCCAACGTCGGACCCGACACCATCAGGGCCCGAGTCGGGGGCTGCTGGGTCTCCTGAGCTCGGACTTAGGTTGACGGCCTTGGAGAGCAGTTTGGCTGGCTTCATGGACCAGCAGCGGGCATTGATCGCTGGCCTCGCCAGTGCTTCTGCCCCGACCGCCGGGACGTCGACGTCCAAGTCGACCCCGGAGACCGAGCCGATCCTCGAGTCCATGTGGGCTCGAGTCGATCCTCGGTCGCGGTCTCCCTCGGCCTCCCGTTCGGGACCGAGGTCGTCGACGCCGACTCCGTCGGCATCGGGGCGGAAAGCAACGATGCCCACCCGACCGGAGCCGCTCAATTCCTCCTCCTAGGAATCCGCCTGGGAGACTGAGGACGAAGAGTCCCCTGGTACTTTTCGGACTCGGTGTGTCCCATCGGACTCGCCTGAGTCCGAACCTCGGAGACGATCCCCCCCCTGGAGGACACCCGGTTCTTGGACTTCGTGCGGGATATGGCCAAAGCCTTGGCATTCCCCGCGGATCCCGAGGAGGAGCCTCGAGCCAAAGAGCTCGATGCCCTCCAGTATGACTCTCCCCCGAAGGAGGCCTTTACTGTACCGGTTCCTCCGATGCTGGAGCGACTTCTCTTCCGCATGTGGGAGAGCCCGGCGTCGGCGCCGGTGTTAAGCAAGCGGGTCGATTCCATTTATCAAGTCCGCAAGAGCCCCGGGTCCAAAAGGCACAACTACCGCACCATTCCATGGTGGTGGAATCGGCCATGCATCGACTCAAGAGTCAGAAGATGCACTCCTTGGTGCTTCCCGGCCGGGAGGCCCGGAACCTGGATGCCCTCGGTAGGAAGTGCTTCCAGGGCTCTATGCTTGCTTGTCGAGTCCAGACTTACCAGCTCTATATGGGCATGTATCTCCGAGACCTGGCAAAAGAAATTGCCGGGTTCTCTGCTGGTCTCTCCGAGGAACCTTTGCAGAGGTTCCAGGCCCTATCCACAGGTATTCGTGAGTGCTCGAAATTTATCTCTCAAGCAGCCTACGATGGCTTCGAAGCATTGGCTCGGGTAGCCGGAGCTGGCATCGGTGCCCGCCGACAGGCTTGGCTTCAGTCATCCGACCTCGAGCCATGGGTACAGGACAAGTTGGTCGATGTCCCCTGCAAAGGTGAAAACCTCTTTGGCAAGCCCATGGCTGAAAAGGCTGCAGAACTCGAGACCGAGACTCTGACCAGGACTAGGCTGTCCAGGAAAACCTCTGCCCCTTCTCATAAAAAGAAGGGCTTGGGGAAAAAGCCCTTTTACCCGAGGAAGGCAGCTGCCTATAAACACTACCCTCACTATCAGGCCCCAGTTGCTCCCCCACAGGGTCAGCAGGCCAAGGGACGGGGTAATGGGTCCCGTAGGCAGCAAGCCCCCAAGCCCACAACACCAGCCCCTGCTCAGCAGGGTGGGGGCTTTTGACTCCATCAGCATAGCCTCTTCCCCTCCACTGGTTTCTCTCAGCACAGGAGGCCGGCTGGTCCACTTTGCCCAAAGATGGTCAGCAATCACTTCAGATACCTGGGTGCTTCATATAGTTCAAAAAGGCTATCTTCTTCACTTTCACCAGGTACCTCCCTCCTACTTTCCAGGGGAGCCTCCCAGAGTCCCTCTGCACAAGGACTTGCTCCTTCAGGAGTTAGCAGGTCTTCTTCAGGAACAGGCTGTGGAACCGGTGCCCCACCACCTGAGAGGTCAAGGCTTTTATTCCAGGTATTTCCTGATACCAAAACGAACAGGAGGCCTCAGACCCATCCTGGACTTGCGAAACCTCAAGTTCCTGACAAGGGAAAAGTTCAAGATGCTCACCCTTGGCATCCTGCTGCCCTACCTCCAGCAGGGAGACTGGCTATGCTCCTTAGATCTAAAGGATGCCTATACTCACATCCTTATTCATCCAGACCACAGACAATATCTGCAGTTTGTTGTGGGAGGAAATCATTACTAGTACAGAGTCCTGCCCTTTGGCCTATCCTCCGCCCCCAGGGTGTTCACCAAATGCCTAGCAGTGGTGGCGGCCTATCTAAGGCTTCAAGGCCTCTTTGTATTTCCATACCTGGACGACTGGCTCATAAGGGGCCAGTCTTCCCAGGAGGCCACTCAAGCCACTCGTCGCACTGTATCTCTGCTCCAGCACTTGGGATTTGTCATAAATTTTGCAAAGTCCGCTTTGCTCCCCTCTCAGGATCTCGAATTCATCGGCGCAAGGCTGAACACACTTCAGGCAAAGGCCTTCCTGCCTCTGGACAGGGCACACAGGCTCATGAATCTAGCCAACCACTTTCGCAGCAATTCCCTGGTCTCTGCCAGGCAATTTCTGAGACTGCTCGGCCATATGGCTTCCACGGTTCATGTAACCCCCAATGCCCGCCTGAACATGCGTCCTGCTCAATGGTGCCTTTACACTCAATGGCATCAAGCCACGGGGAACCTGGCGGACTCAGTACAGGTCTCCAACCTGCTAGTCTCTTCTCTTCAGTGGTGGATTCATCTGCCAAACCTGGTGCTGGGAGTGGATTTTCAATCTCCTCCGCCTTCTCAGGTGCTAACGACCGATGCTTCTCTCCTGGGTTGGGGAGCACATTGCCAGTGGACATGTACTCAAGGCCTCTGGACTCCTTGGGAGTCTGCTCAGCAGATAAACTTCCTGGAGCTCAGAGCCATTCGCCTAGCTCTGAGAGCCTTCGCCCACCTCACTTCTCACCAATCTGTACTAGTCCAGACAATCAAGTTGCAATGTTCTACGTGAACAAACAAGGAGGCACAGGCTCCTTCCTTCTCTGTCAGGAGGCACGAAGACTGTGCTCTTGGGCCGTCCTTCACGGCATCTTCCTCAAAGCTGTCTATCTCCCCGGTCAAGAAAATTGCCTGGCAGACAGGCTGAGCAGGATCCTCCAACCTCACAAATGGAGATTGGATCCGTTGGTAGTTCAGCAGATCTTTCTCAAGTGGGACCTCCCCACCATGGATCTATTTGCCAGTCCACTGAACACGCAGCTTCCCAGATTCTACTCTCAGCAACCGCATCCTCTGAGTAGCGGCGGATGCTTTTCTGATTCCATGGTCCACAGGCCTCTTGTATGCCTTTCCTCCCATACCGCTGGTGTCTCGGACACTCTTCAAAGTTCTCAGAGACAAAGCCTCGATGATCCTAGTGGCTCCCCGGTGGCCGAGACAACCTTGGTTCCCGCTTCTAATGCAGCTGGCGGTGGACACTCCTCTTCCTCTGGGGTTTCAACCCGATCTCCTGACACAGGATCAGGGGTCTCTCCTACACCCCAACCTCCGGTCCCTTCATCTGATGGCCTGGCTGCTGAAAGGGTAGTCCTTGCTCCCCTCCTGCTGCCTCGGGAGGTGGAAGAGGTTGTCTTGGCCTCGAGGAGGCCTTCCACCGGAAGTCCTACGCTCTTAAGTGGTGTCGGTTCTCCATTTGGTGTGCTCAGCAGTCTGAGAATCCCTTCTCCTGCTTGGTGGCAGTGGTCTTGCAATATTTGCTTTACCTCTCCAATCTGGGCCTTAAGTCCAACTCTGTCAGAGTCCACCTCAGTGCTCTCTCTGCGCATCACGCACAGGTGGATGGCAGGCCTCTTTCCAACCACCCTTTGGTGGCTCGTTTTCTCCGAGGCCTCCTTCTCCTTAAGCCTCCTTTGCGGCCTCCAGCCCCTGAATGGGATCTGAATGTGGTCTTGCAGCGGATTACCTGTCCGCCTTTTGAGCCTATGGCTACCCGCCCTCTTCGTTTTCTTTCCTGGAAAACTTTGTTTTTGGTAGCCCTTACTTCTGCTAGGCGCGTTAGTGAACTGCAGGCCCTAGTGTCTGATCCCCCTTACACTAGATTCTACAGGAATAGGGTAGTCTTGCGGACTCACCCTAAGATTCTTCCAAAGGTGGTTTCTACGTTTCATATCAACCAGGAGGTAGTTCTCCCCACCTTCTTTCCCAGGCCCCACTCCAGCCGAGCTGAGATGGTCCTGCATACCCTGGACTGTAGGAGGGCCTTATCCTTCTACCTTGACCGTACACGAGAGCATAGGAGAGCTGTTCAGCTCTTCGTTCTTTTGACCCCAATAAGTTGGGGCTGCCTGTCTCCAAGCGTACTTTGTCCATATGGGTTGCTGACTGTATCGCCTGGGCTTATGGGGCAGCCGGCCTCTCATTGGAGGGTCGCGTCACAGCTCATCGTGTTAGGGCAAAGGCTGCGTCAGTGGCTCATCTCTGCTCTGTTCCGTTGGCAGACATCTGCCGGGCCGCTACTTGGTCTTCAAGCCAGACTTTTGCGGCCCATTACTGCCTGGAGAGGGAGTCCCGCAGGGACAGTGCTTTCGGTCAGGCAGTTCTCCATAATCTCTTTGAGGTTTAGGCAACTCCTACCCTCCGACCCAGATGTTGGGTTACCGGTCGGGGGCGTTTTTCAGAGAAGATTCCTTCCTTCTGTGCTACTGAGCTAGAGGGAGCTCCTTTTTCCTCTTGGGGTCTCCGGTAGCCTTAAGCTCGGGAGTCCCATATGTGAGGACTGACTTCCTGCTTGGTCCTGGAGAAAGAGTAGTTACTCACCTGTAACAGGTGTTCTCCAGGAGCAGCAGGAATCAGTCCTCACAACCCTCCCTCCTCCCCTTGGAGTTGCAATCATATCATTTCATTTTTGCAAATTTTTTGCTGTCTTTTAGCTATGTCATCAGACTGAGCAAGATGGCACCCTTGGGCGGGAAGGGGACCGCGCATGCGCGCTGCAGTTCCCAAAGGCTTTCTTTGAAAGCTGGGGAAATTGCTCCGCGAGGGCTCCGTCGGCGTCGACGTCACCTATATGTGAGGACTGATTCCTGCTGCTCCTGGAGAACACCTGTTACAGGTGAGTAACTACTCTTTCCCAGCCATTGTTCTGTTCGTGGAGCTTAGGTATCTGTTAAAGCAAAAGAGAGATCTACCAAAGTACCAGACGGTTTCCCAGCTGTCCTTTCAGAGAAAAAGTAGTTAAATCTCTTTAGAGATCAGGGGATAGAGGGCAGATGCATATCTAAAATCCAAAAGCTGATACATTCCAGTCATTAAACTGAAAATAAATTATTTATCTTTATCATCTAGCTGTTTTATTTTTCTAATTGACTTGGTCCTGGTATGTCGTTTCTGTGTCCTCTGTCTTCTTAACTCTCTTCCAGAGTCTGCAGTCTACCTGCCACTTCTCTCCACTCCTCTCTTCTTCACCTGCTCCCCTACATCCATCTCTGATGATTATCTTTTTTTCTTTTAGCTTTCTTTCCATTTATTTTTCTCTATCAACTCAGATTTCATTTCTTTCTTATATCTAGTTTTCAGTCTCCCTGTATTACAACCCTCTCATTCACTCTCTCTATCCTTCTACAGCAACTTATTAATGAACGGAGTGGAATGGGTAAACGTAGATCGATTGTTTATCAGAATATAGAAAGACTAGGGGACATGGAATGACGCTACAGGGTAAACTATTTAAGACTAATAAAAGAAAATATTTTTTCACTCAACGTGTAATCAAACTCTGGAATTTGTTACCAGAGGATGTAGTAAAGGCTGTTAGTGTAGCTGGGTTTATAAAAGGTTTGGACAAGTTCCTGGAGGGACCCAGGATATCAATACTTGACCCAATACAAGCTTTCTGGAACCTATGTCATGTCTTTTGGGGAAACTGCTAGGTACGTATGACCTAGATTGGCCACTGTTGGAAACAGGATACTGGGCTTGATGGACCTTGGTCTGACCCAGTATGACATATCTTATGTTCTTATTCCCCAGTCTCTAACTCTTTCCTTTCTCATTCTCTCTTCCACCCTCCCTGTGTTCAGCATCTATCCCTTTCTCCCCTGTCCCGTCATTTCTCTCTCTCTCCCCCCAATCTCACGCTTCTTCCCTTTTTCTCATTCTATCCCCCCCATGTCCAGCATTCCCTCACTCTGTCCAGCATTTCCCTATTTCACCCGACCCCAAGTCCAGCATCTGCCCTCTATTCCCTTATGGCCCCAACCCCATGTCTGTGTCTACTCCTCCAGCCTATGTCTAGCATTTGGCTTCACCCCCCTTTGTATCCAGTATCTGTACTGTCTTCCCCTCCACACTTCCTATTTAACAGCTGCACTCTGCCCCCACATTTGCCCAGCATTTCCTGTCAGCCATTCCACCTCCCCCCCTTCATGTCCATTTGTCCAGCATTTCCTTTCCAGCCATTCCATACCCCTGCTTTCATGTTCATCTGACTAGCGTTTCCCTTCCGGCCATTCCACACATACCCTCCCTTCATGTCCATCTGCCCGGCAATTCCTTTCCAGCCTTCCACATACCCCCCTGCCCCCCCCCCCCCCCCCAATGCCGCATCCACTACCTTTTTTTGTGCCTGCTGCGGTAGCAGCAGACTGGCCTCTGATTTGAGGGAAGGGAAAATGCTGTATAAGCACTTTGCTAGGAAGACTGGTCTGGTCCCACCCCTCTCTGATGCATGCTTTGTGTCAGAGGGGATAGGACCAGACAAGCCTTTCTAGCAAGGAAGTGCTTACCCCCACGTTTTTATTTTTTTGCTCTCACAACAGAGGCCAGTCCACCCTGCTGCAGGGACAGAAAAAGGATAGCGGAAGCGGTACAGATGTGGGGGACAGGCTGTCACCATATTGATGGAGAGCCAGCTTGTTTGGGGAGGACAGTGCCTCCCCTCACACTCCCCCCCCAAACTATGCCAATGTTGGGGGCCCATAAGGACAAAGCCCTTTTGGGGTTTCAAAATGTCCCCCATAATGTATATTTTGGATTTAATCACTTGCATTAATTCAAACGCGCACACATGCCACTCGCCTTTCCAAACTCACACTCGTAAGATTATAAAAACACCATGTTGGGTTTCGCCAAAGGTACATTGAGCCTAGCATTCTGTCTCTGAAACTACCCAGCATGTTCCAAAGATTTACAGTTAAGGCATAGTTAGTAGGTCCTTGCCTCAGAACGCTTACAATCTGGTATTTAAAGGTTGAAGTGACATATTTAAGGTTATCAGGAGTCTTTGGAAGAAGCAGAATTTGAATCTTGGCTTCTCCAGGAACAAGCCAAGAAGTCGGTCCTCACATATAGGGAGCCCTCGTGGAAGCATCTCCCCAGTTTTCAAAGAAAGCCTTTGCGAGATGCCACCAGACATGCATGGTCCCCTTCCTGCCCAAGGGTGCCATCTTGCTCAGTCTCCTTTTTTTCCGCAGAGCCCTTCAGAGGTTGTCTGGTTTATCCCCGGATAAAGTTGATTAGTTTGATCCCGAGTTTCCAACTCTCCTCCAGTATTGCACCGGTACTCTTCCCACCTACCAACCTCGGTGCCTTGGCGTCTGGTTCGGTTTAAATTTTTTGTAGTTTGTGCTTTTCTTCTTCTGGTACCTTTGCGCTTTTTTTCTCCCGCTGGCAGCCCAGAGGGTCTTCGACCTCACAGGGGTACTTTTTTCCCCATGGCTACTAGTGCTTTTAAGAAGTGTGATCGGTACTCTAAAATCATGTCTTTGACTGACACACACGACTGCTGCTTTTGCTGCCTCGGGCCAGATCACGACCTGGTGACCTGCGGTCTCTGCAAGAGGATGTCCAGCAAGGCCCTCAAGAGCCACCAGCAGCAGCACGATTTTTTTTCCCGACATCTAAGGCCCTGAAATTTCGGGTGCAACTCTTCGAGCCCAAGCATCGTCATGGGTCCTCAGAAAAGGGGGTCTCCCTTGAGGGAACCCTGGAAGAAGAAGAAACCCTCAAAGGCGGCATCCTTGGATGGTTCCGACCGGCCGGGAGTTTGCCAGGCCCAGTCCCACAGTCCGAGACGCTCGTCCGAGGTGTCAGAGAAGGAGCGACCTGCAAAGGTCCCCCGGAACGATCCGGCCGTGGACCGACCTCGGTCCCCAGACACCATCCTCATTGAGGATTCCCCTTCGGGGGAGCCGGCATCGGACCCCGCAAAAAAGGCTACAGAGCCTTCTGGCCTGGAGTCCAGAATGGTGACCCTGGGGCGCTGTTGTCTGGCACAACGGTTCATCCACCCCGACTACCAGGCCCTCGACGTCCAAGATGTCCCTGGAGGTCGAGCCGATCCTCGAGGTCCCTCGGCCTCTGTCGAGCTCTGAGTCCCACTTGACCGGACCACGGTCATCCCCGGCAAGTTTACAGGGCGTCGGCTGTGGGGCATTGGAGCTCTCGAGCCCATGGAGCTGCTCTCCTACGAGTCCTCCATGGACTACTTTGAGTGGGAGATAGAGGACAAGGAGTCCCCCGATACCCATCGCAACATCGCTTTGGATTCTCCTGTCTCGGAACATCGGTGGCGGTCCCCGCCCAAGGACATGGGCTTCCTGGACTTTGTCAAGGACATGTCTAAGGCCCTGGCATTCCGACCGAGTCGGAGGAAGACCCTAGGGTGGATGAGTTGGAGATCCTCCAGTACGAGGCCCCTCTGTGGGAATCGCTCACGGTGCCCATTCCTCCCATCCTGGAACGGCTCATTCTCCGCATATAGGCGACACCAGTGTTGGTGCCAGAGGTGAGCAGACGGCTCGACTCAATGTATCAGGTCGGCCGGAGCCCGGGCTTCCAGAAGTTACAACTGCCGCATAACACTATAGTGGTGGAGTCGGCCATGCGTCTGCTGAAAATCCAGAAGACGTACTCCTCTGTGCCCCCTGGCAGGGAGGCCCTGACCTTGGACATCCTTGGCAGAAAGTGCTACCAGGGTTCAATGCTCATCTGCCGCATCCAGGCCTTCCAGCTGTACATAGACATGTACTTGAGGGACCTGGCAAAGGAACTCACCGGGTTCTCAGCTGGTCTCTCCGAGGAACCTTTGCAGTGGTTCAAGAGCCTGGCAAGGTCATCCGTGAGTGTTCAAAATTCATGTCTCGAGCAGCCTATGACTGGTTTGAGTCAGCAGCCCAGGTAGCCGCGGCGGGTATCAATGCATGCCGCCAAGCTTGGCTTCAGTCGTCCGACCTCAAGCAGTGGGTTCAGGACAAATTGGTCGATGTTCCATGCCAAGGAGAGAACCTCTTTGGCAAACCCATGACCAGCAAGGCTGCAGAGCTGGAGACCGAGTTCATAACGAGGACCAGGCTTTCTAAGAAGACCACTGCCCCTCCCTGATGGAAGGGCTCGGGTAAAAAGCCCTTTTACCCAAGGAAGGGGGCTGCTTACTGAAACTACCCACCCTATCAGGCCCTCCCCGGCTCCCCAACAGGGTCAGCAGGCCAAGGAACATGGGCATGACCCGCGTAAGCAGAAGGCTCCAAAACCCCAGGCACCGGCCTCAGCCCAGCCAGAGGGGAGCTTTTGACTTCTTGAGCATAGCCCCTCTACCCCACAGAGATCAGCAGCCCACAGGGGAACGTCAAGCCCTCTATGCCCAGAGGTGAGTAGCCATCACTACCGATTCCTGGGCATTAAGGATAGTCAGGGAGGGCTATCTCCTCCACCTGGCTCTGACACCTTCCCCGCACTTCCTGGGAGAGCCCCTCAGGCCTCCCCTCCACCAGGACCACCTTCTTCAGGGTCCTTGAGAAGACTGCCAACTCCTTCAGGTCTTCTCAAGGACAAGGTGGTGGAACCGGTGCCCCACCACTTCAGGGGCAAGGGGCAGGCCCGTACCTAGCCCTGTGTGAGCGGTGCGGCCACACAGGGCGCAAAGGCTTAAGGGACGCATTTTAGCTGTCTTCCGTTGCCTGCCACCGCCATTTTTTTCTTCTCTCAGCAGCGGCAGGCAATGGTAGGACAGCTAAAATGTACCCCTTAAGCCTTCTCGCTGGCATGCTAAGCAGATCTTTTTCCCGCAAGAGCAGGGAGGGACACATCTGCTTAGCATGCCGGTGACTTGCACATCGGGTGTGCCTCTTCTCTCCCGCCACGGGGGGAGGGGGGGTGCGCCCGATGTGCAAGTTGCAGAGGGCGCGATCTTCCCTCTGTACGGCTCTGGCAAAGGGTTCTACTCCAGATACTTCTTCGTGCCCAAGAGGACGGGGGGCCTAAAGCCCATCCTCGACCTGTGCAACCTTAACAGATTTCTGGTGAGGGAGAAGTTCAAGATGCTCTTCCTTGGAACATTGCTGCCATACCTCCAGCAGGGAAACTGGCTATGCTCTTTAGACCTCAAGGATATTTATACTCGCATCCTCATCCACAGACAGTACCTGCGGTTTGTAGTAGAGGGCAGGCACTTTCAATACAGGGTGCTCCCCTTCGGCCTGGCCTCTGCCTCAAGGGTCTTCACAAAATTCCTGGCAGTCGTGGGCACCTTCCTTCGGTTCCAGGGGTTCTTCGTTTTTCCCTACCTGGACGACTGGCTTATAAAGGGAGAGACAGCCTCTGAGGTGCAGCAGGCCACGCACGCACCATCCAGGTTCTGCAACACTTGGGCTTTGTCATAAATTACCCCAAGTCTCACCTCCTCCCAACACAGTGCCTGGAGTTCATCAAGGCAAAGATTGACACTCTCCAGTCGAAGGCCTTCTTGCCCAAGGACTGAGCCTCTCATCTCAGGTCTCTAGCTCGGGACGCACAGCACCGTCCCTCGGTGCCTGCCCAGCCTCTTCTGTGCCTCCTTGGGCACGTGGCCTCCACAGTCCACGTCACCCCAGATGCTCGCCTCCACATGAGGACGGCGCAGTGGTGTCTCCAGGACCAGTGGTCTCAGGCAAAGGCCGCCTCAGAGACAGTTTCGGTGACCCGCCAGTTGGCAGACTCCCTGGTCTGGTGGCAGTCGCCCCAGCATCTCAAAGCGGGCATGCCTTTTCAGGCCCCAAGCCACTCCAGGGTCCTCATCACAGGCGCCTCCCTGCTCGGCTGGGGAGCCCACTGCGGAGATCTCCGCAGTCAGGGCAATTGGTTGTCAGACGAGAGCACCCAGCAGGTCAACCTCCTGGAGCTCCGAGCCCTACATCTAGCCCTGAGATTCTTCTGTCACCACCTGCGTCACCAGCTGGTGCTGGTCCAGATGGACAACCAGGTGGCGATGTTCTATGTGAACAAAACATGGGGTCTCGTATCCTTTGTCAGAAGGCACTAGTCCTCTGCTCGTACGCAATCCAACAGGGTATCCTCCTGCAGGCAGTGTACCTGCCAGGCCAGGACAACCTGCTGGCCGACAGACAGAAGCCACACAAGTGGCTGCTGGATCCCAGGGTAGCCAGTTGTCTTTTGCGGCTCTGGGGGGTACCTGTGATGGACCTGTTCACTAGTCCAGACAACTTTGTTGCCCTGCTTCGGCTCCCAGCAGGCCCACACCTCCTGAGTGGTAGCAGGATGCATTCCTGGTCTCATGGTCGCAAGTCCTCATGTACACCTTCCCTCTGACACTGCTGATTGCCAAGACCTTGTTCAGGACCCTCGGCAACAGGACCTCGCTCATCCTGATAGCTCCTCGGTGGCCCAGGCAGCCATGGTCCCCACTGCTTCTGCAGTTGATGGTGGAGGCCCCCATCCCCTTGGGGACCGCTCCGGGACTCCTATCTCAGGAGGGGGGGGGCTCTCTCCTGCATCCAAACCTGTGGTCCCTCTCGCTGAAGGCGTGGCTGCTGATAGGGTGACTCTGGCCCCTCTCAACCTTCCAGTTGAGGTGGATGACATCCTGCTGGCATCTCGCAAGGCCTCTACTAGGAAGGCTTACACCCTCAAATGGCACAGTTTCTCTGCTTAGTGCGCCGAGCACGGGGCTGATCTTTTCTCTTGCCTGGTGGCTCTGGTGTTACAGTACCTTCTCCACCTCTCATTCCAGGCTCAAGTCTAACTCCATCCGAGTGCACCTGAGTGCCCTGGCAGCGTACAACCATCCGGTGGATGGTAAGCCCCTCTTGGTTCAACCATCGGTGACCTGTTTCCTTCGGGGTCTGCTATTGTCGAAACCCCCAGTTCGTCCTCTGGCAACCGAATGGGACCTCAGCGTTGTGTTGGGGCAGCTCACTCGCCACACCCTTCGAGCCTCTGGCTACCTGCCACCTTCGCTACCTCTCTTGGAAGGTGGTTTTCCTTGTCATGCTCACCTCTGCTCGCAGAGTTAGTGGCGGAGGCACCTTATACCAGGTTCTACAAGAACAGAGTGGTGCTTCGCACGCACCCCAAATTCCTGCTGAAGGTAGTGTCGCCCTTCCATCTTAACCAAAAAGTGGTACTTCCTACCTTCTTCCCAAGACCTCACTCCAGTCGGGCGGAGACGGTTCTTCACACCTTGGACTGTAAGAGGGCTCTGTCCTTCTATATCCAACGCACTCAGGGCCACCGCAAAGCCTCTCACCTTTTCATCTCCTATGACCCCAGTAGGCTGTGGGAGGCGGTAACAAAGCGTATGCTGTGCACATGGGTGGCGGACTGTATCGTGTATGAGCAGGCGAGGCTCCTGCTGGAAGGCCGCATCACGGTGCATTGTGTCAGGGCCATGGTGGCTTTGGTGGCAAACGTGCGCTCTGTCCCGATGGTGGACATCTGCCGGGCCACAACCTGGTCTTCAGTCCATACCTTTACAACCCATTTCTGCCTGAAAAGAGAGTACTGACAGGACAGTGCGTTTGGCCAGGCTATGTTCCGTAATCTTTTCGGGGTCTAGGTAACTCTTACCCCTCCGACCCTTCTGTGTTCAGGCTACCAGAGTGCTGGTTTCATCGGACACAGGGGTCCTACTGTGGTCTGTGTACACGGACTATCAAATTGCTGCTGCTTGTGGCTCCCTGTGAGGGAGCCCCTATCTTTTTCCTATGGGCTTTCGATAGCCTGTAGCTGGGGAGTCCCTTATGTGAGGACTGACTTCCTGCTTGTTCATGGAGAAAGCATAGTTACCTTTAACAGATGTTCTACTGGGACAGCAGGAATCAGTCCTCACAACCCTCCTCCTCCCCTTGGAGTTGCTCCTTTACTGTCTTTTATTTTGCTGTCTCTTAGCTATGTCATCTGACTGAGCAAGATGTCAACCTTGGGCGGGAAGGGGGCCACACATGCTTAGTGGCATCTCCCAAAGGCTTTCTTTGAAAGCTGGGGGGATGCTTCCACAAGGGCTCAGTCGGTGCCGACGTCACCCCATATGTGAGGACTGATTCCTGCTGTCTCCGGAGAACACCTGTTACAGGTGAGTAACTACGCTTTTCCTCTGTCACAGCCACTGCTGTAAGCACTAGGCAGCTCCACCACAATGGCATTTGATGTTAGTAGTAACAAATTTAGCACAAACAACAATCTGTTTCTGTTTGGAAAATTGGCCACTGAATCTGTAGTGCACATGTTTGTTGCAAACAGTAGTTACCCTTTTTTTTATTTTATTTAGTGGTAACTTCGACTGAGCTCTGCTGGGATCTTTAATTTGTAAAGTGTCATTGCTCAGAAGTATTACTGCTGCATGCAGCATGACCATATGCCCTTTTTTGCCTGTTTTATCATTTAGGCCTCTTTGCACCTCCATGTGCCTTCAGTGCAATCAGATGAGCTGCTTCACAGTAAACACTCCCACCCGCTTGACTCGAATCAAACTTCAGATGTTCTCAGGTACTATCTGCTTCTATGTTGAATGCTCCAGATTTATTTATAGAGCATATCAGTGTGTAGTCGTCTTGCACCATATGAATCCTAAGTGTTAACTAAGTTGCCTGGACCTTCACACATGCGGCTTTATTTTTGGATGCAAAAGGAGTGGAGACCATGGAACCATTTGCATATATATGTCCGTTTATTGATTAGATTAATCCACTAAGGAAGAAATAAAAAAGTGGGGCAAACATGCAGAACATGACTCATGAAATTCTTTCCAACCCCTGTGTGTGTGTGAATGCACACACCTGTCTGGATCTACTTTGCCTATGTGTATGTTTCTATGTGAATCTATGCATACTTGCATGTGTATACATGAATGCTTGCATGTATGTTTTTGTGCATTCATGGACATGTATATTTGTGTATTTTTATCTGTGATGATTATTTGTGCTTAATCGGGAAAGGAGATGAGGGGAGGGCTATATCTCCAGGAGCAAGCAGGAATATAGTCTTTACATATGGGTATCGTTGGTACCGACGGAGCCTGCGCGGGAACGCTCCCCAGCGTCCAATTAGAAAGCTTTTGGGAGCATCCCACAGCGCCTGCGTGCTGCCTTCCCGCCTTTCCCAACTGCCTCTCTCCAGTTCTTCATTTTCCGCGGAGCCAGCAGATCGTCGTTCCTGTCACCGCAGAAAATGTTTCCTTATTCTCCTCTTTTTTGTGGTCGCGTCTGCCTTCTTCGACGCTATACCGGTACCGCTGATTTGTTCTTTCTTTCTGAAAAAAAAAAAAATATATATATAGTATTTTTTTCCAAACTTTTCTTTTCCAGGTGCACGCACCATTTTGGGCCTTAGGCCCAAAATTTCCTCTACCATGGAAAAACCCGCTTCGGGTTTCAAAAAGTGCACCAAGTGTGGCGGTACCATCTCCGTCACCGACACCCATGAGTGGTGTCTTAAATGTGTAGGTCCTGACCACTCCATCTTGGAGTGTATGGCTTGTGCCAGGATGTCCAAGAGGGGTCAACAAAACCGAGCTGCTAAGCTCAGCACCCTTTTTCCCTCCGATGCAGCTTCTGTGGCATCGACGTCTTCCAGGGCTTCGTCTTCATCCCATTGATCTCAGGTAACTAAACATAAGTCTGGCCGGTGCTCAAAGGGTAGATCTCCTAAGCATCGAGATGCCTCTGGCGTTGCCCTTGAGGGTTCTGTACTAGCAAAATTGCCCCGGCGGGAGGCTTCTGCTTCCAAAGCATTATCGGGGCTCCAGGATGTTCTCGAGGCCTCAACCTCGGCAGAACTACTGGTGCCATGCTCTGGGGTACCGGCTGCTTTCTCCGGTACCAACACCCAGGCATCGGCAGCGTCGATAGACCAGAGGTTCCTGGCTATTGAACGCAGTCAGGCGGCTCTCCTTGCGGCATCGACACCCTCGGAACAGCGTCAGATATTTCAACCAGTACCGGCATCGACTCCGGCACTTGTATCGGTACCGGTACCGACAGCATCGGTATCGACATCGGTGTCTGCTTTGCCGGCACCCAGTCATGCTACGACTTCGTAGGTACGGGTATGGTGCTCTTCAAGAGCATCCGGACAGAAGGAACGTCGAATCCTCGGAGGAGTCTGAGGATTCTGACGACTCTGTCGGTACCAGAATACTTCTCCCGGAGGAGCCTTCCTCTCCTAAATGTAGGATGTCTCCTCCAGAAGATATCTCCTTTCAGGATTTTATCAGGGAGGTGGCTCGAAGTCTTTCCATTACTGTGGCTCCCGAAAGAGCCCAGGGCAAAGGAGTTGAAGATTCTACAATATCCCAAGGCTCTTAAGGAGGCAGCTACTCTGCCTATCCATGAGATCTTACATAATCTCATGCTAAGAATGTGGGAAACAGCTCTTACCACCTCTCCTCACTCTCGTAGACTGGATACCATGTATTGAGTCCCTCCTTGTCCTGGTTCCCAGAAGACTCAGCTTCCTCACCACTCTATTGTAGTGGAATCAGCTATGAGAAGGATCAGAAGTGCAAAGAGACATGCCTCTAATCCTCCAGGACGTGAGTGTAGAACGTTGGATGCCTTTGGATGTCGTACTTTCCAGGCTTCCATGCTTTCTGCCAGGATCAGTTCCTATATTTTATATAGGGGAATGTTCCTTAAAGAAGTCACAGGAGATTTAGAGGTTTTGAGCCCTCTTCTTCCTGAAGATAAGAGGCAGGATTTTCTCACATTGGTTAAACATGCCCAGGATGCTTCTAAATTTGTCAATCGTGCAGCTTTTGACTGTTTCGAGTGCATAAGCAGAACCTCTGCCATTGCCATAGGTGCACGTAGAATTGCCTGGCTCCAGGCATCCAATTTGGAGCTCTGGGTACAGGACAAACTGGGCAATATCCCTTGTACAGGTGAGAATCTATTCGGCAAAATTGGCAAGAGAAAGCCCTTAGGCGTTGGTCCGTGGCGTCTGTTTCTGGAGTCTATACTGATGTCCTGCTTATATATCAGGGTAACTTGCTGTTACGTGTCCTCCTCTTCCTCTTATCTGTTTGACTGTTTCTGTTCTCTACTCTGTCCTATCTTATAAATGGCGTTCCTTTCTTATTTCCTAAATGATGTAGTATTGTAAACCGCTCTAATACCTTTTGGTCTGAGCGGTATATCAAATTCAAAATAAACATAAACATGAGTTGGATGCTGACAACTCCACCTTGGATAGGTTATCCAAGGCCACAGCTGATCCTGCAAGGAAGAAATCTTTCAAGAAACCATTCTTCTCAAAAAAGAAGAGGTTTTACCCCTCTTATTCCTAGCAGGGACGTTCGGCAGGGCAGTGCCCAAAGGAGTCAGCAACCATCTAAACAAAGGAAAGCAAAGACTGCTAAGCCTCAACCGTCTCAGCAGTCTCAGCCTCCACAAGGCCTTTGACTTTCATCTAGAGAACTTAGCCTTCCTGGCCCTCAATGGACCAGAGCCTTCCAAAATTCCAGGAAGGTTGTGTCACTTTGCCCCCAGATGGAGGCAGATAACAGCAGAACATTGGACTCTCTCCATTATAAAAGAGGGGTACAAGCTACATTTTGTTTGCATTCCCCCTCCCACAATGGTAAGACAATTCATTTCTCAGACCTCTCTCATCAACCTGTTAGATCAAGAGGTCACTATGCTTCTTGCCCAAGGGGCAATAGAAGAAGTACCCATTCCCCAACAGGGTACAGGGTTTTATGCCCCCTATTTCCTTATCCCAAAGAAAACAGGGGGACACAGGCCTATTTTAGACCTCAGAGAACTGAACAAATTCCTGTTCAAAGAGAAATTCAAGATGATTTCTCTTGGGAACTCTGCTGCCATACCTTCAGAGTCAGGATTGGCTTTGTTCTCTAGATCTCAAGGATGCGTACACTCATGTTCTCATCCATCCAACCCACAGAAAGTTCTTTCGCTTCCTTTTCCAAGGAAAGCACTACCAATACAGGGTGCTTCCTTTTGGCTTGGCCTCAGCACCAAGGGTGTTCACGAAATGCATGGCTGTGGTAGCAGCATTTCTTCGCACTCTAGGAATATTCGTCTTCTCCTACTTAGACGACTGGCTCATTCGAGCTCCATCAGAGTCAGAGGCCAGGACTTCTCTGTCTTGCACAATGCGTATCCTTCAGTATTTGGGTCTGGTCATAAACATCCCAAAATCCAGTCTAACTCCCACTCAGTCTCTAGAGTTCATAGGAGCTTTGCTGGATACCAGAAAAGCAAGGGCCTATCTCCCCCAGGCCCGTTGCCTCCACATGGTGCAGTTAGCTTCTCAAGCAGTGCTAAAGCCTCACCTCACTGCTCGAGAAATGTTACAACTACTAGGCCACATGGCATCTACCGTGCATGTGGTTCCCTATGCTCGCCTCCACATGAGAGCAGCCCAGTGGACTTTATCCACTCAATGGGCCCAGGCATCAGGGTGCCTGTCAGACAAAATAGCAAACACAAATCACCTTATTTTGTCCCTCCAATGGTGGCAGTCCACTCAAAACCTGTTGCTGGGGACCCCATTTCAGCAGCCTTTACCCCAGGCAACTCTCACAACAGATGCTTCTCCAGTGGGTTGGGGAGCTCATCTGCAAGATCTCTCCACCCAAGGCACTTGGACTCCACAGGAGACTACACATCAATCTCTTGGAGCTCAGAGCAATCTTCCTTGCTCTGCGAGTGTTTCACACCCTGTTCAGCTACAAGACAGTCCTCATCCATACGGATATTTATTTATTTACATTCTCTTATATACCGCACTATTCTGCATCAGTGCGGTTTACATTGAACAAACTGAAATTACATTGAACAGGGCATTATAACTTGGAGATAGCCCATGTTCCCTGTAAAATAGTTATGGAGGGTTAAGTGGCTTGCCCAGGACCACAAGGAGCACCTGTGGGACTAGAAACCCCAGTCCTTCCGGCCCAAGGTTGCTGTTCTCTAGTGGGATTTGAACCCCCGACCTTCCAGCCTGAAGTACCTTGCCCCAACCACTAGGCCACTCCTCCACTCCAGGTAGCCATGTTCTACGTGAACAAGCAGGGAGGAACAGGCTCTCTGTCACTTTGCAAAAAAGCTTTGCGACTATGGGCCCTCACCAGAGAGCATCAGATTCATCTCCTAGCAGTGTATCTTCCAGGTATCCAAAACTCTTGGGCAGACATACTCAGTCGAGTTCTGCTTCCACACGAATGGTCTCTACATGCAGACCAGGTGGCCAAGATTTTTCAAATTTGGGGAACCCCGGACATAGACCTCTTTGCAAGTCCGTTGAATGCCAAACTTCCCTGGTTCTGTTCCAGAATTCCGGCTCAGGGCTCTCAGGCCAAGGATGCTTTCCTCCTTCATTGGGGTCAAGACTTCCTGTATGCCTTTCCACCCATTCCCCTGATTCCCAAAACCCTGCTCAAGCTTCAGAGAGACAGAGGGCGTATGATTCTCATAGCTGCACATTGGCCACGGCAAGTGTGGTACCCTCTGCTTCTACATCTCTCTCAAGCCCCCTCCCTGGAGTTAGGATCTGCTCCAGATCTCCTGTCACAGGAGGACGGAATATTATGGCATCCCCATCCCCAGTCTCTGCATCTCAGCTTAGAAACATGACAGAAAAAGACCACATGGCCTATCTAGTCTGTCCTTCCATATCAACAACTATAACAGTCCACTTTTTACCTTTAGAGATCCTCTGTGTTGGTCCCATGCTTTTTTGAATTCAGTTACTGTCCTCATCTCTACCACCTCCACTGGGAGACTATTCCATGGATCCACTACTCTTTCCGTAAAGAAATATTTCCGCATATCACTCCTGAATTTATCTCCCTTCACCCTCATCCCTTGTCCCCTTGTAGCGGAACTTGCTTTCAATTGAAAGAGGCTCTTTCCCTGAACATTTATGCCAAGGAGGTATTTAAACATCTCAATCATATCACCCCTATCCCCGCCTTTCCTCTAAGGTGTACATATTAAGATCCTTAAGTCTGTCCTCATATGCTTTATAATGAAGCCCACTAATCATTTTAGTAGCCACCCTCTGCACCGACTCCATCCTGTTCACATCCTTTTGAAGGTGCGGTCTCCAGAATTGCACACTATACTCCAAATGAGGTCGCACCAAAGACTTATACAGAGGCATTATCACCTCCTTTTTTCTGCTAGCCATTCCTCTCCGTATGCACCCAAGCATCCTTCTAGCTTTTGCCGTCGCCTTTTCTACCTGTTTAGCTACTTTAAGATCATCAGACACAACCACGCCTAGGTCCTGCTCTTCTTTAGTGGACAAAAGTACTTCACCTCCTATACTGTATTGCTCCCTTGGATTGCTGCAGCCCAAATGCATGACCTTACATTTTTTAACATTAAATCCCAGCTTGGTTGCTGAAGGCCTAGATCTTCATGATCTTAACTTCCCTCAGCAAGTGAAGGATGTCCTTTATGCTTCCAGGAAGCCTTCCACAAGACGCTCTTATGCTTTTAAGTGGAAGAGGTTTACCATATGGTGTTTGCAGAAGGGTCTTAACCCCCTTGCGATACCTCTGGAATCATTACTTGAGTATTTCCTTCATTTATCCAATGCAGGACTTAAGACTAACTCAGCAAGAGTCCATTTGAGTGCTATTGCAGCTTCCTTCAAGCCTCTAAATGGACAACCTATTTCCTCCCATCCTCTTATAGCAAGATTTATGAGAGGCCGCCTTCTAACTAAGCCTCCCACTAGGCCACCACCGGTGGCATGGGACTTAAACCTGGCTCTTGGTCAACTCATGAAGCCACCTTTCGAACCCTTAGCTACTACCTCATTGAAATTCCTTTTTTGGAAAGTTATCTTTGTCATTACAATCATGTCAGCACGTCCATCAGTGAGTTGCAGGCACTAGTGGCTGATCCACCTTATACAAGGTTTCATCATGACAAGGTAGTCCTTAGGACTCATCCACACTTTATGCCAAAGGTGGTCTCGCCTTTTCATCTTAACCAAGCGTTCTACCTGCCTGTGTTCTTTCCAAGACCTCATGCATCAAATGCAGAAAGGAATCTTCATACTTTGGACTGTAAAAGAGCTTTAGCCTTTTACTTGCAAAGAACACAGCAACATAGAAAGTCCTCTCAACTCTTTGTTGCTTTTGATCCTTCTCATTTGGGACTTCCAGTCTCCAAGAGAACACTGTCCAACTGGATTGCACAGTGTATTTCCTTTGCCTATCAGAGTAAGAACCTTCCTCTGGAGGGCCATGTCACAGCTCACAATGTGAGAGCCATGGCAGCTTCAATGGCTCATCTGCACTCTGTCTATCGACGACATCTGTCGAGCAGCCACTTGGGCCTCTGTTCATACCTTCACAGCCCATTACTGCTTGGACAAGGACTCCTGCCGGGATGCCTTGTTTGGTCAGGCTGTTCTCCAACACCTGTTCCATACCTAATCAACTCCTACCCGCCATCCCTGGTTGGATGCCAGAGATCCATGGGGGGAAGTGGAGCCCTTTCACAGGGACACACAACTTCTGGGGTCTCTCCCTGGCATCTAAAGCTTGGGAGTCCCCATATGTGAAGACTACATTCCTGCTTGTTCCTGGAGATAGCATAGTTACTCGCCTGTAACAGGTGATCTCCGGGAACAGCAGGAATTTAGTCTTCACAACACACCCAGCTCCCCTAGGAGTTGTATCTCTCTATCTATCTCTTTCTCTTTCCCTCTCTCTCTCTTTGTCTCAGCTTTAAACTCAACTGGAAAGAGGCAGTTGGGAAAGGTGGGAAGGCAGCACGCAGGCGCTGTGGGATGCTCCCAAAAGCTTTCTAATTGGACGCTGGGGAGCGTTCCCGCGCAGGCTCCGTCGGTACCGATGATACCCATATGTGAAGACTAAATTCCTGCTGTTCCTGGAGATCACCTGTTACAGGTGAGTAACTATGCTTTACAGTTTATTTGACTTGATATACTGTCTACAGCAATGCAACTGAGAAATGCTATTTCATAATCACTGTGTTATGGCGAATTAGTGCTTGCCTGCTACAGCTGTTGGAACAGCTTTTCCAAAACAAATACATGGAGGCTTTTTTTGGGGGGGGGAGGGGCAAGACTGCTTTTCTTTTCCATCTCCTATCACATGCAGAAAAGTAATTTATACAGCACAGAAACATCCTGCTGCTCACTTCCTTCCTTTGAATAGAGCAATATTCCAATGCTCCAGCCCCACAGCTTTCCCATTGGTTGGATCCCACCCATGGTCTCTGATAGTTCCATATGGTCCTGCTAGACCAATCCAGATAAGTGGTTTATGTTCCACTATCAGCAGGTTGGTGGAGACAAAGAACCATTGAAAAGCCCAGGTTTCAGTGACCTCATTCCTATACCTTGATTAGCCTCAGCTACCAGACGTCCGTTCAGTATTTTTTGTCTCCAGAAAATGGTAGATATATTTTCTTCAGAGGAGAAAATCCAAGGATTGAAAGGAACCGATTGATTAAATGCTCCTGAACGATCATCTTGAGTAACAAAGGTGACTCTCTCACTTGAGCATGACATGAGAGACTCCAATAGACTGCAGTCTTTTCGGCAGTTCCACACTCTTATGATAAGAGCCTGTTGAACAGCTGCAAAATTGGAAGGATCTTGGAGAGGCAGCAGCTTCACACAACCTCCCTCCACCTCTATCCCCCTGCTCTCCCCCAAAGATTGCAGAAGGCTCTCAAACAAATCGGCCTGCATGCCACCTTAAATGCAGTGCTACACAGCCAGCCATTAACAGTTTCAAGAGAGTAGAGCTGAGCCCAGCACGGATCCTCTGCCCGGGGCTATCGGGGCGAGTACCAAGGATTGACCTTGTCCTTGTCCTTGTTGGGGACTCCTGATTTCGTTTTTGTCTTGCTGGGATGCAATTTGGGGTGCACTCCTGATGACTGTTGGCGCAGTGTGGGGGTTTCCTGCCATTTTCTGCATGTTAGCATTTTTTACCTGGTCTCCAGGAACAAGCAGGAATGTAGTCTTCACATATGGGTATCGTCTGTACCGACAGAGCCCGCACAGAAACGCTCCCCAGCGTGCAATAGGAAAGCTTTTGGGAGCATCTCACTGCGCCTGCATCGCTGCCTTCCCACCTTTCCAACTCTCCCTCTTCAGTTTTTCGTTTTCCGCGGAGACGACAGGCAGCAAACCCTGTCACCGCAGAAAACTTTCTTTTTGTGGTCACGTCTGCCTTCACCGTCGATGCCTATATCGGTACCACCAGTCTTTTCTTCATTTTTCTACTTCTTTTCCTTAAATGAAAAAAGAATTATTCTTTTTGGAAGGTCTGTCCCCTCTAGGTGCCAGGTGCCATTTTGGGCACTAGGCCTTCTTTTCTTCTAAAATGGAGAAACCATCTACTGGTTTCAAAAAATGTTCAAAGTGTAGCAGTACCATTTCTGCTACCGACACCCATGACTGGTGTCTTAAATGTTTAGGTCTTCCAAGACCGGCTGGTCCTCAAAGGGTAGATCTCCTTCGAAGCATCGAGATGCTACTAGCATTGCCTTCAAGGAAAACATACCGGCAAAACAGCCCCGGCGGGAGGCCCCGGCCTCCAAAGCATTAATGGAGCTCCAGGATGTTCCAGAAGCTTCCACATCAGGGGAACTCCTGGTGCCATGCTCTGGTGTTGTGGCCTGCTCCACCGGTACCAACATCCAGGCATCGGCAGAGGTTATGGATCAGCGCATCCTGGCCATCCAACGTACTCTAGTGGCTCTCTTAGCAGCATCAGTACCGCTAGCACTACTTCAGACGGTTCCACAGTCATCGGTACTGGTACCAACCGCACCTGCTTTAACTGAGGTGCTTCCCCCCATGCCGGCTCTTGAATTAATATCCGGTATCAAGGGCCGGGTATCGAGACAGTCCGATGCCGACTTCGATCGATACCGGTGTCAAGCAATGCAAGAGCACCCGGCGCGGAGATACTTCGAGTCCTCTGATTCCGATGACTGAAGACTTCGCCGGTACAAGGGTGATTCTACCAGAGGATCCCTCTCCTCCTCCTCAGCGTAGGATGTCTCCTCCAGAGGACATGTCTTTTCAGGATTTCATATGTGATGTAGCCCGAGGACTTTCAATCACGGTGACCCCTGAGAAGGAACTGAGAGCCAGAAGAATTAGAAAGTCTTCAGTACCCAGCAGCTCCTAAAGAAGCAGCTACTCTTCCCATTCATCAAATCCTGCATGACCTCATGTTAAGGATGTGAGAGGCTCCTTTAACGGTGTCTCCACACTCTCGAAGACTCGATACCATGTACCGAGTTCCACACTGTTCTGGTTTTTAGAAGACACAATTACCACACCATTCAATGGTAGTGGAATCGGCGATGCGTAGGATCAAGAGTGCTAAAACGCATTCTTCCAATCCTCCAGGCCGTGAAGCGAGGACACTTGATGCCTTTGGACGTCGATGCTTTCAATCCTCGATGCTATCAGCCAGGATCAGCTCTTACATTCTCTATATGGGAATGTTTCTTAAGGAGGTTACAAGGGATCTAGAGCTCATGGCTCCACTTCTCCCAGATGATAAAAGAACAGACTTCCTCACTCTGGTCAAACATGTCCAGAATGTGTCTAAGTTCATGAATCGTGCAACCTTTGATTGCTTTGAGTGCATCAGCAGAACCTCTGCTATTTCCATTGGTGCACGTCACATTGCCTGGCTTCAGGCATCAGTTTTAGAACAATGGGTGCAAGATAAGCTGGGGAACATTCTTTGCACAGGAGAAAATCTCTTTGGCAAGGATTGGCAAGACAGAGCTAATCAGCTTGAGTCTGAAAATACAACCTTGAACAGATTATCAAGGGTTACAGCCAACCCAGCAAAGAAAAGACAACTAAGAAACCCTTTTTCAACAAGAAAAAGAAATTCTACCCATCTGACACCTAGGCAGTCCACTGTCCAGTTCATGCTCCCCAGAAGGGGCAACAGCCCAGACAGCAAAGGAAGGCACAAGTTCCCAGAGCTCAACCAGCTCAGCAGACTCAGCCTCCTCAGGGGCTTTGACTCCTTCCTAGAGAACTTGGTCATCCTGCCCCTGAAGGGTCCAGAACCTCTCACCATCCCCGGCAGACTTTGTCATTTTGCCAGAAGATGGCAACAAATAACATCAGAAAGCTGGACTCTTTCCATTGTACGAGAGGGGTAAAAACTCCATTTTCCCAGTATGCCCCCTCCCACCATTACAAGACAGTTCAATTCTCAGGGCTCTTCCACCACTCTCTTGTGTCAGGAGGTCACTTCACTATTTGCTCAAGGTGCAATAGAAGAGGTACCTATATCCCAACAGGACATGGGTTTCTACTCCCCCTACTTCCTCATCCCAAAGAAAACAGGGGGATACAGACCCATACTGGACCTCAGAGGGTTGAACAAGTATCTATTCCGAGAAAAATTCAAGATCTCCCTCAGAACACTTCTTCCTTACATTCAGAGTCAGGATTGACTATGTTCTCTAGATCTAAAGGATGCATACACACATATTCTCATCCATACACGCATATTCTCATCCATACATATCAGAGGAGGTTTCTTCGATTCCTTTTTCAAGGAAGACATTACCAGTACAGGGTTCTTCCCTTCGGACTGGCTTCTGCCCCAAGAGTCTTCACAAAATGCATGGCAGTGGTAGCAGCATACCTGAGAACTCTGGGGATATTCGTCTTCCCCTACTTAGATGACTGGCTCATCTGGGCATCAACAGCTCCGGAAGCTAGCTTCGCGCTCTCCCGCACAATGCAAATCCTGCAGTACTTGGGACTGGTCATAAACCTCCCAAAGTCTCATCTCACCCCTTCTCAGTCTCTAGAGTTCATAGGGGCTCGACTAGACACAGGGCAGTCAAAGGCTTTCCTGCCTTACCCGCCTTATCCATGTTGTCTTCGAATACTCCAGCTGGCATCTCAAGCAGCTATGAAAACTCTAAGTGCTCGAGAAATGCTTCAACTGCTGGGGCTAATGGCATCCACTGTCCATGTGGTTCCCTATGCGCTCGCCTACACATGCGAGCAGCCCAGTGGACCCTATCCTCTCAGTGGACACAGGCCTCGGATCGCTTGACGGACAAAATCAGAAACTCAACACCTCATTTCGTCCCTACAGTGGTGGCAATCGCTAGAAAACCTTCTCGTAGGCTCTCCCTTCCAGCAGCCACTACACCACTCCACCTTGATGACAGATGCGTCCAAGTTGGGCTGGGGGACTCACTTGGACAACCTCTCCACTCAGGGTCTTTGGACCCAGCAAGAGACTTGTCTTCACATAAACCTCCTGGAACTCAGAGCCATCTTTTATGCTCTTCAAGTATTTCAGGCCCACCTCAGCTACAAGACAGTTCTGGTCCAGACCGACAATCAAGTAGCCATGTCCTATGTGAACAAACAGGGTGGGACGAGGTCTCTACTGTTATGCAACGAGGCTCTATGCCTCTGGGCTTTCGCCAGAGATCTTCAAATCCACCTACTAGTGGTGTATCTTCCAGGCACACAAAATCTCTTGGCAGACAAACTCAGTTGAGTATTGCTGCCAAACGAGTGGTATCTTCATCTGGAGCAAATATTTCAGATCCTGGGGAACTCCAGATATAGATCTCTTTGCAAGTCCTCAGAATGCCAAACTTCCCCGGTTCTATTCCAGATTTCCGGCTCAGAACTGTCAGGCGAGGGATGCCTTCCACCTCCACTGGGGTCAGGACTTCCTCTTTGCCTTCCCACCCATTTCTCTCATTCCCGAAACTCTGTTCAAGCTTCAGAGAGACAGGGGCCATATGATTCTCATAGCCCCATGCTGGCCATGACAAACGTGGTATCCTCTGCTTCTGTGTCTCTCTCAAGCCAGACCTCTGGAGTTGGGATGTGCTCCAGATCGTCTTTCCCAAGAGAACAGGATGCTATTGCACCCGAATCCTCAGTCTCTACACCTCAAGGCGTTGGCTCTTGAGATCCTAGAATTCCAGGATATCAACCTTTCTCAACATGTAAAGGATATCCTTTTGGCTTCAAGAAAATCTTCCACAAGACGGGCCTTGCCTTTAAGTGGAAAAGATTTTCTATTTGGTGTTCAAAAAATGAACTTAATCCCTTTTCAGTGCCAGTGAAGGCATTACTGGAGTATCTCCTCCATTTATCATCCTCTGGTCTTAAGACCAATTCAGTAAGAGTCCATCTTAATGCCATTGCAGCTTTCCACAAGCCCTTGGATGGACAACCTGTTTCCTCTCGACCACTTGTAGCAATATTTATGAGAGGTCTACTCTTAACAAAACCTCCCATTAAGCCACCACCCGTGGCATGGGATTTGAATCTTGTCCTTGAGCAGCTCATGAAATCGCCCTTCGAACCCTTAGCCACTACATCTCTAAAGTTTCTTTCTTGGAAAGTTATCTTCCTAATTGCTCTCACGTCTGCAAGACGCATCAGTGAGCTACAAGCTTTAGTGGCTGATCCTCCTTAAACAAGGTTCCACCATAATAAAGTAGTCCTTAGGACTCACCCTCACTTTATGCCAAAGATGGTTTCGCCTTTTCATTTAAACCAATTGGTTTGCCTTCCTGTATTCTTCCCTAGGCCTCATGCCTCCAGTGTAGAAAGGAATCTACACACTCTAGATTGTAAAAGAGCCTTGGCTTTTTACCTTCAGAGAACTAAGCAACATAGAAAGTCTTCCCAGCTTTTTGTTGACTTTGACTCTAGTCATCTTGGACTACCAGTTTCCAAGCGAACTTTGTCTAAATGGAGTGCGAATTGTATATCCTTTGCATATGAGAGTAAAGGACTTTTTCTCGAAGGTCATGTCACAGCTCACAATGTGAGAGCAATGGCAGCCTCTATGGCTAACCTTCACTCTGTGTCCATTGATGACATTTGTAGAGCAGCCACTTGGGCTTTGGTGCACACCTTTGCAGCCCACTACTGCTTAGACAAGGACTCCCATCAGGATGCCTCATTTGGCCAGGCTGTTCTCCAGCATCTCTTTCAGACTTAGAACAACTCCTATGCGCCGTCCCGGGTTTCGATGCCAGAGATCCATGGGAGGAAGCATGACCCACTTCAACCTGGATTTCGCAGCTTCTGGGGTCATCCCCCTGGCATCTCTCAGCTGGGGAGTCCACATATGTGAAGACTACATTCCTGCCTGTTCCTGGAGATAGCGTAGTTACTCACCTGTAACAGGTGATCTCCGGGAACAGCAGGAATTAAGTCTTCACAATCCACCCACCTCCCCTTGGAGTTGTCTATCTCTCTCTCTCTTTCTTTCCTTCTCTCCTTTGTCTCAGCTACTGTATAAACTCAACTGAAGAGGGAGAGTTGGAAAGGCGGGAAGACAGCGACACAGGCGCAGTGGGATGCTCCCAAAAGCTTTCCTATTGGATGCTGGGGAGCATTCCCACACAAGCTTTGTCGGTACAGACGATACCCATATGTGAAGACTTAATTCCTGCTGTTCCCGGAGATCACCTGTTACAGGTGAGTAACTACGCTTTGTGCGCCTGTGATCGCAAGGTCCTAACGTTCATTCGTTCCACCCAAGTGGCTCCAACATGTGCTCCTCCCTAGCACCTGTAACGTGCATTGCATAAAAGTGCAGTTAATGCACACCTTTGGGCCACTGCAGCCTTAGCTTGCACGGTTGTGATACTTGTCCTAACACACTGTCTTCAAGAAATGTTTGACTTGTGGCAAGGGAGGTGCCTCATCCCCTGGATTCTGGACTCTGCTTTTCCTGCATGGCAGCTTCTGAGTCGTCCATGAAGGGCCTACTCTCCCCCTCCCAGCCAGGGGATTGCAGTTAGACCAATCTTGCCTGCCTCAGAGCAGGAGGTGACTGATGGCGCTATGGATAAGGATATTCAACTGACCGGAGGAACCAATGACTATACTGTGAGCCGCTCATTGTTCTCTAGGGGGTCTGTGGTCCCTGGTGTTGGAGTCATGTCTGAGATGAGAGCTTTCAGACTATGGATTGTCCTCCCCGGAATTCTTTTCCTTTCTGCAACAGGCCTGGTCCTTCTGGCATGAAATTTCTGACCCTGCAGCCTCTGGGTGCCCCCAGGCACAGTCTTGTGCAGGGCAGGCTGAGAGTGGAAGCCTTGTTCAATTACCGTTAGCTAAGTGTCCCTGGCAAGGGGCACCCCCCCCCCCCCTGGAGATGGGGAACATCTGGGAGCTCTCTGAGATGTTGACTATGCCTCATATTCAGATGGCTTGCTACTAGGTTCTGATGTGGAAGAAGAAAGTACTCTTGCCTTCAGAAGACTATGCAGAGGCTGGCGTGATCTGCCTATTCCTGAAGGAGAAGCCGTGGCATTGATTGCCGGGGTCTCATCTACCTTGAGCTTGAAGAAATGCTTCCAGCACGGAGCAGAAGCCGAAGGTACACTTGCTTCTTCAAAGGGTGAAAAAAATCCACTACTCTTCCCATTCCCAGATGTGATCAAGGATATGATCTGGTCGGAGTGGGACTCTCCCAGCTCCCCTGCCTTAAAGGGTTATGGGGGTGTGAGATCATCTCCACTCAACCGGAGGATGAGTGCATAGAGTGGTTTGTCATTGCCAAGGTGGATGCACAAGTCATGGTGGCTACTAGACGGACCACCATTTCTGTGGAAGGTGGATTGGCCTTAAAGGATTTTCTGGACCATAAGGTGGACTCATTGCTGAAGAGCCAGTTATCTATGGCTGCTGCTATTTTATCGCTGGCAGTATATACCAACTTGACGTCTCGAGCTCTGCTCCAGTGGATTCAATCTCTTCTAATGGGTACTGCTTACCCCTCTTTTATTGTCTGCTACAGCCTTATTTTCTGATACCATGTATTTCATTTCATTTATTAGCAATTAACCCCATTCTGGCCTAGACCATTCCGGGTATACAAAACATAATCATAGCATATACAAAGAGAACATACTACGCAGCTCTTAGCTCATTGACACACACGGCATCCAAGAACCCTCAGGGATCAGAGCACCACCCCACAACCCCCCGCATCTCCCATGTGGCCAAACTGCCTTCACCCACAACCATCAGGAAGTAAGAGTCTTCAGCAAATTATGAAGCACTGGCAGACTAGTAACCACCAGGAGCTTCAGAGGCAGAGAGTTCCATAGCTCCACCCCGGCGACCTGGATTACGCAGCCCTGCCCATACACCAACCAAACCTCCTCTAGACCAGGGACCTGCAACAAACAGTCCTGCGACAACCTTAGTGCCCGCGAAGGCTCATACCAATACTAGAGCCTTCCAATTAACCCGAGCGGCCCTCAAGGAGTACATGAAAACGATAGTCCAAACTATAGTCAAAAGTTTAAACTGACTAGGCTCCCGAACTGGGAGCCAATGTAGCAGATGCAACAGGGGAGAAACCCGGTCCTAATGCAGTTCACCCAACAAGATCAGTGTGGCGACCTTCTGCACCAATTGCAGTCTGTGGATCAGCCGCTTAGGGTGGGCAGTTTAGAGGACATCACAGTAGTCAAGCAACCCATGCATCAATACTTGAATCGCAACCCTCAATGCAGGTAAGGGCGCACCTAGTAGACCAGCCACAGTTTCAACCAGTCATTACGTACCGCATGCACCACATGCCTATCCCCCACCCCATCTTTCTCCAAAATCACCCCTAAAGAATGCAGTTCATCTACCCACGGTAGAACCATATTTCCCACCTGTGGAAGCAGGCGGAGCTCAGAGCACTGCACCATCCCAAGACACAAACACACTTGCCAGCATTAAGCACCAGCTCACTCTTAGCAAGACAAATGCCTACCTCTACCAAACAGGCATTAAGGGCAGCCAGAGCACCCTCTTGATCGCCTTGCCAGGATTTGGATATCAGTCTCATATGCATAAAAAGGGAATCCAAAGGAACGGACCAGTGCTTCAAGAGGCTGGAGGTAAACATTGAACAAAAGAGGAGATAGTGGGGAACCCTGAGGCACCACCCCCCAGTCCCAAACACAAGTCTGACAGAGCACCGCCCTTACCCGAAAGTGACGTTCGCGCACAAAGGAATTACTCCACTGCAAAACAATCCCCCCCCCCTGACCAGGCCTCGCACAGCGCTCCAGCAATAATGGCTTCTCCACTAAATCAAACACTGTGCAGAGATCTAAAGAAATAAGCAACATAAAGATACCCTTCTCCAATCAACCGTACGCAGAATCAAGAAAGGCCATCAACATCTCCACACAACAGGCAGGCCAAAAGCCACCCTGTCCAACATCTAGGAGGAGATGATCTTCCAAGACACCCCCCCCCCCCCCACCCACTTGAGCAACCACCTCCTTTTCTATGATCTTTGCCAATATGGACAAATTGGAAATCGGCTAGTAATTGCCAAAATTCAGGGGGTCCCCAGCTGCCGACTTGTATGACCTGGAATGCTTGGCGACCAGGGATAGTGCCCTGATGATGGTGTCAAAGCATTTTATTTATTTATTTATTTGCATTCTCTTATATACCGCGCTATTCTGCATCAGCGCGGTTTACATTGAACAAACTGAAATTACATTGAACAGGGCATTACAACTTGGAGATAACTATTTTACAGGGAACATGGGCTATGGAGGGTTAAGTGGCTTGCCCAAGACCACAAGGAGCACCTGTGGGACTAGAAACCCCAGTCCTTCCGGCCCAAGGTTGCTGTCCTCTAGTGGGATTTGAACCCCCTACCTTCCGGCCTGAAGTACCTTGCCCCAACCATTTGGCTCTGGCACTGGACAGCAGAGAGATATTCCAAAGCACAGTTGGCCCAACTGGCTTTTAAGGGGAAGCTTCTATTTGGAGCCAATTGGAGAAGCTGGTGAAGGACCTGGATGAAGCAAAATCTTTCTAGCTTCTGGAAGACAGGAGCACCAGTCCACTTCACAGGCCCTTAGACCTTTCTTTTCAGCCTCTGCCCATCCACCCAAGGGCATACTGGCCAGATTCCCCAGGGTCTCGAGACTCATCATTACCAACCTGGAAAACATTTCTTCCCCTCTACTTCTGGATTTTTCTCAATCCTTTCATGGAGCATGTGGGCCCAGGGAATCGGTCCCTTCCAGAAGAGGAGCCTCCTGTGCTGTGCAGTGAATGTCTGGTGGTCCATTTCCTGGTTTCTCCAGTTGGAGGCAGGCTTCACCCTTTCAGGAATGGGCATGGGTTACCAAGGATCATAGGTGCTAGTCACCATTTAGTTTGGCTATGTCCTGAAATACAAAGAGCTGATTCCGGATGCCTTTGTCTTTTCCCCTTGTGGGTCTGCGATCAAAAATGCTGCTGTGTGTAGACCACCTTGGACAAGTTGCTGTGCCTAAAGTCAGTAGTGCCCGTTCTCCTGGACGAGTAAGGCAAGGGCAGATGCTCCCATCTATTTCATGGTGCCAAAAAAAAAAAAAGCAGCGGTTTCTTCAGGCCCATTCTGGACCATAATGGGGGTCAATGAGCATGTCCTGCTCTTCCTGATGGAAACTTGTGCACTGAGAGGAGTTCTTGGCTTCTCTGAAATGGGCCTAGATATATTTTCATATCCCTATCTCGGCGGATCAGCAGAAGTATCTGTGGCTTGCCATCACTGGCTCTCACTATCAGTTCACTGCCCTCCCTTTTGGACTATCTACCATCCCAAGGACTTTCTTCAAGGTCATAGAGGTGGTGGCTGCAGTGCTACTGTTCCAATGGATCCTGTGTCCGTCCAAATCTGGACGACTGACTTATCTGAGCTCGTTGCTTGTCAGAAGCGTCTCAGGTGCCGTCCTAAGTGGTGCCCACTTTGGAAAGTCTCTGCCGGATGATCAATTAGGAAAAGAGCCAGCTGTCGCCTTCCCAGTCTCTAGGAGCATGTTTCAACACTTGAGGGGGCAGAGTTTTCCTGCCAGAGGAAAAAGTCAGATTGCCTGGCACAGTTCTGTGCGCAACTGGCTTCAGGAGTCTGTGACTATCTTCAGCTCCACAGATTGATGGCAGCGGCCATAATGGTGCCATGGGCGTGGGCTCACATGCAGCCGCTCTAGCAGTCGTTGTTGACTCTATGGTTCTTGGAGTTTGAGCGCAGGCTCCTGCTCCTGTCATCTGAGGAAAAGCATGCTTCTGGACGACTTCTCCTGGATCCTCCTGACGATGGATGCCAGTCTCTCGGGCTGGGGTACCCTTATCCAAGACACTACATCCCAGGGCTGTTGGATCTGCAGGGAAGTGGTGTGGTCCATCAACTACCTTGAGGCGAGGGCCATCAAGTTGGCTTTTTGGCATTTCTGGCCCCTGGTCGAGGGCTGGGCATTCTGAGTATTTTCAGACAATGCCATGGCGATCACATATGTCAATTGGCAAGATGCATGCCGGGGTAGCTCTGGGGATGGACTCTCCTGTTTATCTCCTAGCCTTGTTGGCTCAGCACATTGCTGGGATAGACAATGTGGAAGCGTCTTCCTCAGCCAGCACTCTCTGGATCCTGGAGCTGAGTCAGTTGATGGCGACCCACTGCAATGCCAAAGTTTGTCGCTGCTTCAATCGCCACATGGAGGACAGGGTTCGAGGACATTGGCGTCTTGAGGCAGCCTTGGTCAAGTCAGCACTGACTTATACATGTTTCCTCTGTGGCCCCTAGTGGGGCATATGATTTGTTGTATAGAACACCACCTGGGTAGGATTGTTCTGGTGGTGCCAGATTGGCCAAGGAGAACGTGATTCAGAGACTTGATGTGGCTTCTGCAGGCACCGCCTCCTTCAGTTGCCTCAATATCGGGGCCTATTGTTGCAAGGACTGTTCATCCTGGAGGACCCGGCTCCCTTCTCACTTACGGCTTGGCTCTTGAAAAGAGATGGCTAGTGCATAAGGGTTACTCTCCATCGATGTTCTCTACTCTGCTCGAAGCCTGGAGGCGATCTCCCAAGCTAGCATGTTTGTGGATCTGGTTCCTCTTCAGTGATGGTGTGGTGCTAGGCATTTGGCTCCTGAGGCAGCCAAGGGGCCCTCCCTGCTGGCCCTTCTGCAGGATAGCCTGGAGAAGGGCCTTTCTCTTAGCTCCCTGAAGGTTCAGGTGGTAGCTTTGGCCTGTTTCTGAGGTCCAGTGGCTGGTAAATCTCTGGCATTGCACCTGGTTGTCTCGCGCTTCTCCAGGGGTTCAGCATCTGTGTCCTCTTTGATCTATGTCTGGTGCTCAGGGCCCTGAAGGTGGCACCATTGAAGTGCACTACCTTAGAGGATTTGATGCTCAAGATGATCTTGGTCGCAATTTTTTTGCAGGGCGGATTTCAGAGCTGCAGGCTCAGTCTTGCTGGGATCCTTATCTGTCTTATTTCAAAGGAGGCCGTTCAATTCAGCCTGTGTCTTCCTTCTTGCCTAATGTGTTTTCTCCCTTCACATGAACCATTTGGTCTCCTTGCCCCCCTCCTCTAAGGAGCAGTGTTGGGGGAAGGATGAATATCTTCGCCTTGTGGATGTCCAGAGGGTGCTTCTCTGGTATTTAGCGGTTACGAATTCCTTTCATAAGTTCGACCATCTTTTGTGGTGGTTGCTGGCCCGCGCAAGGTTGAAGCGGCAGCCAAGTTGCCTTTGGGGCGCTGGATTCAGGAGGCCATTGCTTGGACATATCTGGAAAATTTGTGCACCCATTCTACCTGAGCACGAACATTCTCGTGGGTGGAGCGGAGCTTGGTAGCCCCTGCAGACATTTGTCGGGCAGCAATGTGGACATCACTTTTGGTTATGGTTGATATACCGCCCTTTACTTACGCATCAGAGCGATTTACATATATGTATTTTACTAACAGGTACTTTTTAATTCCCTTGTCCCCGAAGGGCTCACAATCTAAGTGTACCTGAGGCAATGGAGGGTTAAGTGGCTTGCCCAAGGCCACAAGGAGTAGCCATGGGACTTAGAGACCTCAGTCCCTCCGGCCTGAGGTTACTTGTCCCCATTCGGGAATTGAACCCCCGGTCCTCTGGCCTGAGGCAACCTGTCCCAACCACTGAACTACTCCTCCCTCTTGTGTCCCTGCTTGGATGTCCATGTGTGGGCGGACACGCCTTTGGCTTAAGGATTTTGCAAGTTGTTGTATCTTCTTCCTGCCCAGTAGAGTTTTAGCTTTGGTACATACCACTTGTCTGGACTGGTCTAGCAAGACAGTATGGAAGGTGACATTTTACTTTCCTTGATTCCTACTAGACTAGTCCATTGGCCTGCCCTGTGAAACTGTTTGCTCTGTTCTTCTGTGGTGGTATCCTTGGGTCTGCTATGATTTTTATAGTTGGCTGTGCAGGTTCATCATCTATTGACAGTCTTATGTTTATGCTTTTCCTACTGTTCTCTACTGTTGATCACTCATTGAACTTAATGAATTGGTTCAAGCTCGCTCATAACATCAACACTCTAAAGTGCAAAGCTATTTTCAATTGCATGACCGCCTTTCAGTCCTAATTACATAGGAATATGATTCACAGAGACAACCAGGTCGCAATGTTTTACATAGACAGCAAGGTAGATCTGGATTGATTGATTTATTTGAGGGTTTTCTATACTGCCTTATCAAGTAATCAAAGCAGTTTACAAAGAACGCAAACATTTACAATAAACAATAGGTAGCAAACAACAGTACAAGGTAACTAACTAAATTACATTAGATAATCTATTTACATAGAGGCTTTGAAGTGTTTTATATATTTAGAAGTAAAAAATCATTTAACACCGAAGGGGGTGTGTTAGGAATGTATGTCAAGTGTCGCGATCGGAGATTGTTTCAGTTTGCAGGATTCCATAGTATTCCGAGAATAGCAACGTCTTGACATTTTTACAGAAGGTGAAGAGGTCTCCTATGTTTCTTAATCTACCTGGAAGGGAGTTCCATAGAATTGGGGCATAGTAAGAGAAGGCTCTATTGCTTGTTGATTGTTTGTTCTTTCAGAAGTCTGCTGGGATAGTTAGGGAGTGTTGAACACATCCTCTCCTTTTTCAGTTGTTCGGGATCCTATTAATTAGAGAGCTGAGATGGGACGGGGATATTCTATGCATTAGTTTGAATGTGATAATTAGGTTTTTGTATTTGATTTTGCTCTGGATGGGTAGCCAATATAACTGATGTAATATGGGAGTGATGTGCTCAGATCTTGGTGCCTTCTGAATTACATGAGTGGCTGTATGTTGTGCCATCTGCAGTGGCATCAATGCCTGCTTAGGTAGGCCCTGCAAGATGCTGTTACAGTAGTCAAGATGAAGGTATAATCATGGCTTGAAGGGCAGATCGGAAATCACAAGGATCTAGTAAAGGCCTTAGATGATGGATCATTCTAATCATTCTGTATATAGCTTGACTTATGTTGATGCGCATAGATAGACTCAGGTTTTGATCTAGTGTAATACCTAGATATTTGATTTCATTCCTTACTTCGAGGGTAGCTTCTTTGACTTTTGGACGGAGGGATGAATTCTTTGTTCTCTAGGAACAAGCAGGAAGTCAGTCCTCACTTATGGGTGACATCGGCACCTACAGAGCCCACGCGGAGCAATTCCCCCAGTTTTCAAAGAAAGCCTTTGGGATTGCTACCACGCATGCGTGGTCCTCTTCCTGCCCAAGGGTGCCATCTTGCTCAGTTTCCCTTTTTCTGTGGAGCCCTTTGGATGCATGTCCTTGTCCCTCAGAAAAGGTTTTCGTTTTCCTCACCTTATGAGGCTATTTCTCTTTTTTCTGTTTGCACCAGTCCTCTACCCATCCTCTCCTTGCTCTCTTTCAGAGCTTACGGGGATATCTTTTCTAAATTTTTTCTTCTCAGGCTTTGCGCACTTTTTTCTCCCCAACCGCTGGCCGCATGGTTCTTCAACCTCGCAGGGGCCGTTTTTGCCCCCATGGCCACCGGGTTTAAAAAATGCAATAGATGCTGTAGGAACATGTCGCTTACGGACACTCATGACTGCTGTCTAAGGTGTCTGGGAGCCGACCATGACCCAGAGCTCTGTTTGCTCTGTAAGAAAATGTCCTCTAAGGCCCTGTTCAGCCATAAGCAGAAGTCCGAAGACATTTTTCGAAAGGCTGCCTCGAAGTCCCCGGTGGCACCCTCGGTTGTCTCCCCTCTGGTGGGTTCTCCCCCTGTGGCACAGCGTTCCAAGCGCCATTCGAACCAGGGGTTCTCCGAGGTGGAATGGTGCAAAAAGAAGGCCTCGAAATCATTGTCTGGGGCCCCTGACAAGCGCGAGCGCTCCCGCGCCCGGTCGCTTAGCCCCCTTCGGCTTTCCCGAGAGTCAGACAAGGAGCGGCCCCGCAAGGTACCTCACAGAGAAACAGAGGCTTCCGGCAAAGGCACCCAATATCCTGAGGGCCATCTCCTCCTTGACGCCCGATCCGGTGACCCCGGTATCGGCGTCCTAGGGCCCCACGCTCGCATGGGAGTCCTGTATGCTGGCGCTGAAACGCAGCATTTCTGCGTTCATTGCTTCCCAGCAGGCGCTCACGGCCAGCTTCACTTAATTGCACCCGGAGATCGCGGGTGCCTCGCTTGGGACACCCAAATCCATCCAGGAAACCCCAAGAGCCACAGGACTTGTGATGAGGGACCTCGACATCGGTCTCACTCGCTCTCCCGTTCTTCAGGGGTGAGATTGTCCAGGACGTCCGGCTCCAGGCTCAGATCGCTTGACCGATTTCTCAGACTGGGAATCCAATGGGGGGACATCCCTGGAGACCTGCACCCACCGGGATCTTCTGTTGGACCCCTCGCCACCTGGTCTCCAGCGGCGTTCACCACCCAAGGACACCTCCTTTTTGGTGTTTATTCGGGACATGGCTCGGGCCCTCAACCTGGTCACCCAGGCCGAGGAAGACCCTCGTGATGAAGAACTGGATATTCTTAAGTATGAGGCCCCGCCCAGGGAATCCCTCACCGTGCTGGTGCCGCCGATCCTCTCCCGGTTATTGCTCCGCATGTGGGAGGCCCGGCCTCGGTCCCCATTTTGAGCAAGTGCCTTGACAACAATGTACAAGATGCAGCGAGGTCCAGGCTTCCGTAAGGCTCAACTTTCACACACCTCGATGGTAGTGGAATCAGCCATGAGGAAGCAGAAGAGCCTGAAGTCCCACTCCTCGGTCCTGCTGGGCCGAGAATTGAGAGCCGTTGATGCCCTGGGCTGCAAGGCCTATCAAGGTTCCATGTTCTGCTGTCACATCCAGGCATACCAATTATATATGGGTATGTTCCTCCGCAACTTGGCAAAAGAACTTGGAGGCTTCTCTGCAGGCCTGGAGGGCAAGCCCCTTGACAGGTTCCGCATCCTGTTGAAATCAGTGCTGGATTGCTCCAAGTATATTTCTCGAGCCTCCTATGATGACTTCGAGACATAGGCTCGGGTGGCGACCGCGGGCATCGGAGCCCGCCGCCAGGCTTGGCTCTAATCTTCAGATTTGGAGCAGTGGGGGGTGCAGAAGAAGCTCCTGGATGTACCCTGCCTCGGCGAACAACTTTTTGGTAAGCTGATGGAGAAGTCTGCGGCGATTGAGACGGAGTATGTCACTAGGACCCGTCTCTCCCACAAGACCTCGATGCTGCCTTGGAGGAAGCAGCCTACCAAGAAGCCCTTCTTCCTCAGGAAAGGTCTCCAGTACCATGGCTACCCACTATACCCAGCTACTCCTGCGCCAGCCACCCCTGCGCAGGGAAAGCCCGACCAAAGGCTGGCTCCCCCACAACCCCCTCGGGGGTTATGATTCCAGCGGCATAGCCCCTCGCCCTCCTGCGATGCAGCAGCCAGTGGGGGGGGACGCCTGTCCAGTTTCCGCCCCATTGTGGGTGCTTATCACCACGGATGCTTGGGTCCTCTAGGTCAGGGGTGGGCAGTTCGGGTCCTGGAGGGCCGCAGACCAGTCAGGTTTTAATTATGTCCCTAATGAATATTCATAAGATCTATTTGCATCCACTGCCTTCCATTGTATGGAAATAGGTCCATGAATATTCATTAGGGTCATCATGAAAACCTGACTGGTCTGCGGCCCTCCAGGACTGGAATTGCCCACCCCTGCTCTAGATCATACTGGAGGGCTATCGCCTCCACTTTGACAGGCTCCTACCCACTTTCTCCCCGGCGGAGCCTCCTCGACTCCCTGCACACCAGCTTTTGCTACAGCGGGAACTACACTCTCTCCTTGCCCAACGGGTAGTCGAGAAGGTCCCTCCCCACCTTCAAGATGTTATCTCTTGGCATGCTGCTACCCTTCCTCCGGCAGGGCGACTGGCTATGCTCCTTAGATCTATAAGATGCTTACGCCCATATCTTGAACCACCCCCAACACTGGCAGTACCTGCGTTTCTGGGTGCAGGGAAAGCACTTCCAGTACAGGGTGCTCCCCTTTGGCCTTGCATCCGCTCCTCGGGTCTTCACTTCTGACGCCGGGGCGTGCCGGTGTTTCCCTACCTCGACGACAGGCTTGTTACGGGCTCTTCCATCGAGGAGGCCCGGCGAGCGTGTCGTGCACTGTCATCCTCTTGGAGAGCTTGGGGTTCTTGGTCAACTACCCAAAGTCTCACCTTGAACTGGCACAGGCTCTCGAGTTCATTGGGGCGCGCCTCGATACTCAGCAGGGCATGTTTTTTTTGCCGGTGGATCTCTCCACCCGCCTCCGAACTCTGGCGGCTCGCGTCCAAGGCACCCGCCAGGTCACCACTCGGTCCATGCTATGTCTCTTGGGCCACATGGCCTCAACCGTGCATGTGGTTCCTCACTCTCGCCTGACGGACGGCCCAGTGGTGCCTCAGCTCCCAATGGAGTCAGTACCTCGGACACTTCAGGGACCCCATCAGGATTCTTCCCGACCTTCATTTGTCCCTGAGCTGGTGGAAAACTCCCCACAACCTCCTGCGAGGATTGCCCTTCCATGCCCCACAGCATGAGGTGGTACTGACCAAGGATGCTTACCTGTTGGGGTGGGGGGCCCATTGTGGGCCTCTCTGCATGCAAGGGCAGTGGTCACCTGTGGAGGCTCAGCAGCAGATAAACCTTCTTGAGCTCCAGGCCATTCGGTGGGCCCTGAGGTCCTTCGAGAATGTCAGTGGGAAGTCGGTTCTGGTGCAGACCGACAACCGGGTAGCGATGTTCTAGGAGGGGGGCACGGGGTCTCACTCCCTCTTCAGGGAAGCAGTCCTCATCTGCTCTTTTGCTGCCTGGCGGAGGATGTCCCTCAAGGTGATGTACCTCCCGGGTCAGGAGAATGGCCTGGCGGACAGGCTCAGCAGAATCCTTCGCCCCCAAGAGTGGCAGGCTGGCTGTTCCTACGAAGGGGCAATCCAGCGATAGACCTCATCGCCAGCCCCAAGAACCTACAACTCTGCTTCTGCGGCCCGGTACCGCACCTGGGCAGGGAGGGCTTCAATGCATTTCTCCTGGACTGGTCCTCCAGTCTCCTATATGCATTCCCTCCTTTCCCCCTCATTGCTCAAGGCTCAACAGGATGGGGCATCGCTGATTCTCGTGGCACCCTCATGGCCTCGGCAGCCTTGGTTCAGTGAGGACTGACTTCCTGCTTGTTCCTGGAGAAAGCATAGTTACTCACCTGTAACAGGTGTTCTCCAGGGACAGCAGGAATCAGTCCTCACTAATCTCCCGCCTCCCCTAATGAGTTGCTGAATTTTTGTCTTTCCCTTGCCATCTGCTTAGTAGGGCTTGAGCTAAGGGACCTGACTGAGCAAGATGGCACCCTTGGGCGGGAAGAGGACCACGCAAGCGTAGTAGCAATCCCAAAGGCTTTCTTTGAAAGCTGGGGAATTGCTCTGCATGGGCTCCATCGGTGCTGACATCACCCATAAGTGAGGACTGATTCCTGCTGTCCCTGGAGAACACCTGTTACAGGTGAGTAACTACGCTTTCCTAGTGACAAATAGAACTTCAGTTTTATTGTAATTTATTCTTAGGTTGTAGGATAAAGAAGCATTGTGAAGCTTCATTAAAGCATGTTCACCGGGAACAAGCACGAAGTCAGTCCTCACATATGGGTGACGTTGGCACCGACGGAGCCCTCGTGGAAGCATCACCCCCAGCTTTCAAAAAAAGCCTTTGGGAGATGCCACCACGCATGCATGGTCCCCTTCCCACCCAAGGGTGCCATCTTGCTCAGTCTCCTTTTTTCTGCAGAGTCCTTCAGACATTGTCTCGCTTGTCTCCGGAAAAAGTTGATTTTTTTTCTCTCAGAGTTTCACACTAGCCTCCGGTATTGCACCAGTACTCTTCCCGCCCACAGACCTCGGTGCCTCAGCATCTGGTTCGGTTTATTTTTTGTAGTCTTTCATTATTTTCTTTTTCTGGCGTCTTCGCACCTTTTTTCTCCCACTAGCAGCTCAGAGTCTTACTACCAGTGGTGAAGGCCAGGGCCTCGTCTGAGGCACCAACATCTCGAGCGGAACCCTCTGAACCCAAGCCTCATCAGGGGTCCTCAGAAAGTGGGTCTCCCTCAAGGGAATCCAGGAAGAAAACAAAACCCTCGAAGGCGACATCCTTGTATGGTTCTGATGGGGCGGGTGCTCCCTGGACCCGGTCCCGCAATCCGAGACGCTCGTCTGAGGCATCGGAGAAGGAGCAGCCTGCAAAGATCCCCCAGAAGGATCCAACCGCGGACCGGCCTCGGTCCCCAGACACCATCCTCGTCGAGGATTCCTTTCAGGGGAGCCGGCATCGGACCCGAGTCCCTCGGTGCCCACGCCAAGGCTGTGGAACCTTCTGATCTGGAGTCCAGAATGGCAGCCCTGGATCACAGTTTGTCTTCCTTCATGGACCAGCAGTGTGTGCTGTTGTCCAGCATGACCGGTTCATCTGCTCCGACCACTGGCCCTCGATGTCCAAGATGTTCCCGGAGGTTGAGTCGATCCTCGAGGTCCTTCGGCCTCAAGTCTATCCTTGACCGAGGTCGTGCTCTGATTCCCGCTCGACGGGACTGCGGTCATCCCCGGTAAGTTTGCTAGGCGCTGGCTGCAGAGCATCAGGGGCCCCTAGGCCCGCGGTGCAGCCCTCCTACGAGTCCTCGACGGACTACTCCGAGTGGGAGATGGAGGATGAGGAGTCCTCCGATACCTGTTGCCATCGCGACATCCCTTCTGACCCTCCCAACTCGAAGCCTCGGTGGTGGTTCTCTGCCCAAGGACATGGGCTTCCTGGATTTTGTCAAGGACGTATCTAAGGCCCTGGCATTCCCAACCGAGTCTGAAGAGGACCCTCAGGTGAATGAGTTGGAAATCCTCCAGTACGAGGCCCCTCCGCGGGAATCGCTCACAGTTCCCATCCTGGAACAGCTCATGCTCCAAATGTTGGAGACACTGGCATCGGTGCTGGTGGTGAGCAAACAGCTCAACTCGATGTATCGAGTCCACTGGAGCCTGGGCTTCCAGAAGTCACAGCTGCCGCATAACTCCATGGTGGTGGAGTTGGCCATCTATCTGCTGAAAAGCCAAAAGACTGACTTCTCGGTGCCCCCCGGCAGGGAGGCCCGCACCTTGGATGCCCTCGGCAGAAAGTGCTACCAGGAACTCAGTGCTTATCTGCCGCATCCAGGTCTACCAGCTGTACATGGACATGTACCTGAGAGACCTGACGAAGGAACTCGCCGGATTCTCAACTGGTCTCTCCGAGAAACCTTTGCAGTGGTTCAAGAACCTGGCCAAGGCAGTCCATGAGTGCTCCAAATTCATGTCTCGAGTGGTCTGATGGGTTCAAGTTGGCAGCCCGAGTAGCCGCAGAGGGCATCAGTGCATGCCTCCAAGCTTGGCTTCAGTCGTCCGACCTCGAGCAGTGGGTTCAGGACAAATTGGTCGATGTCCCATGCCAAGGAGAGAAGCTCTTTGACAAACCCATGACCGACAAGGCTGCCGAGCTGGAGACAGAGTTCATGACGAGGACCAGGCTCTCTAAGACCACTGCTCCTCCACGACGGAAGGGCTCGAGTAAAAAGTCCGTTTACTCAAGGAAGGGAGCTGCTTACAGAAACTAGCCACCTTATCAGGCTTCCCCGGCTCTCCAACAGGGTCAGCAGGTCAAGGGACATGGGCATGGCCTGCGTAAGCATAAGGCTCCAAAACCCCAGGCACCGGCCCTGGCCCAGCCAGGGGGGAGCTTTTGACTGCTTGAGCATAGCCTCTCTACCCCAAGGAGATCAGCAGCACACAAGGGATTGCAGACCGGCTATTAGTAATCTGTGAACTATCATTAAAATCATCTCTAATACCTGAAGATTGGAGGATTGCCAGTGTAACACCAATTTTTAAAAAGGGTTCCAGGGGTGATCCGGGAAACTACAGACCAGTGAGCCTGACGTCAGTACCGGGAAAAATGGTAGAAACCATCATAAAGAATAAAATTACTCAGCATGTAGATAGTCATGGCCTAATGGGAGACAGACAACATGGCTTTAAACAAGGAAGATCTTGTGTTACTAATCTGTTATGTTTTTTTGAAGGTGTGAATAAACAGGTGGACAAAGGTGTGTCTGTTGATATAGTGTATCTGGACTTTCAGAAAGCCTTTGACAAGGTCCCTCATCTGAGACTTTTGGCAAAACTAAAGAGTCATGGGATAGGAGGCAGTGTACTACTGTGGATCAGGAACTGGTTAAAAGATAGAAAGCAGAGGGTAGGGCTAAATGGCCAATTTTCCCAATGGAGAAAGGTGACTAGTGGTGTACCCCAGGGATCTATGCTGGGTCCGCTGCTTTTTGACATATTCATAAATGACCTGGAAAGTGGAATAACGAGTGAGGTTATCAAATTTGCAGATGACACAAAACTAAAGTTGTTAAAACCCAAGAGGATTGTGGAAAATTGCAAGAGGATCTTGATAAATTGGAAGACTGGGCATCAAAATGGCAGATGAAATTTAATGTGGACAAGTGCAAAGTTATGCACCTAGGGAAGAACAACCCAAACTATGGTTACACGATGCAAGGTTCCACATTAGGAACCACCACCCAGGAAAAAGATTTAGGCGTCATTGTGGATAGTATATTAAAACCCTCAGCCCAGTGTGCAGCGGCAGCCAAGAGCGCAAATAGAATGCTAGGTATCATAAGGAAAGGAATGGAAAATAAAACAAAAGATATTATAATGCCTCTGTATCGTTCCATGGTGAGACCGCACCTTGAATATTGTGTGCAATTCTGGTCGCCGTATCTTAAAAAGAATATAGCGTTATTAGAAAAGGTTCAGAGAAGAGCCACCAAAATTGTAAAGGGGATGGGAGGATACTCCTATGAAGAAAGGCTAAAAATGTTAGGGCTCTTTAACCTGGAAAAGAGACGACTGAGGGGAGATATGATAGAAGTCTATAAATTAATGAACAGAGTGGAACGGGTAAACGTAGATCGCTTGTTTACATTATCAGAATATAGACAGACTAGGGGACATGCAATGAAGCTACAGGGTAAATTATTTAAGACTAATAAAAGAAAATATTTTTTCACTCAACGTGTAATCAAACTCTGGAATTTGTTACCAGAGGATGTAGTAAAGGCTGTTAGTGTAGCTGGGTTTAAAAAAGGTTTGGACAAGTTCCTGGAGGAAAGGTCCATAAACCATTATTAAGAAGAGACCCTGGATATCACTGCTTGACCCAGTACAAGCATTGTGGAACCTGTGTCTTTTGGGGACACTGCTAGGTGCGTATGACCTAGATTGGCCACTGTTTGAAACAGGATACTGGGCTTGACGGACCTTGGTCTGACCCAGTATGGTATATCTTATGTTCTTATAAGGGGACATCTGGCCCTCTATGTCCAGAGGTGGATGTCCATCACCACTGATTCCTGGGCACTTCGGGTGGTCAGGGAGGGTTACCTCCTCCATCTGACTCAGACACCTTATTTCCCGGGAGAGCCCCTCAGGTCTCCCCCTCCACCAGGATCATCTTCTGAAGGAGTTGGCAGGATTTCTCGAGAACAAAGCGATGGAACCGGTGCCCCACCATCTCAAGGGCAAGGGGTTCTACTCCAGATACTTCCTCATGCCGAAAAGAACGGGGGGCCTAAGGCCCATCCTCGACCTGTGCAATCTCAACAAATTCCTGGTGAGGGAGAAGTTCAAAATGCTCTCCCTTGGATCATTGCTGCTATACCTCCAGCAGGGAGACTGGCTATGCTCCTTAGACATCAAGGAAGCTTAAACCCACATCCTTATCCACCCCAACCACAGGCAGTACCTGCGGTTCGTAGTGAGGGGCAGGCATTTTCAGTACAGGGTGCTTTCCTTCGGCCTATCCTCTGACCAAAGAGTTTTCACAAAATGCCTGGTGGTCGTGGCTGCCTTCCTCCAGTTCTAGGGGGTCTTTGTCTTTCCCTACCTGGATGGCTCATAAAGGGCGTTACAGCTTTAGAGGTGCAGCAGGCCATCGCATGCACTATCCAACTCCTACAGCACTTGGGGTTTGTCATAAACTACCCCAAGTCTCACCTCCTTCCAACAGTGTTGATTGCGGCAAAGATCGACACACTCCAGTCGAAGGCCGCCTTGCCCAGGGACCGAGCCAATAGTGTCGGGGCTCTAGCTCAGGATGTACGGTGCTGTCCCTCTGTGCCCACTTGGCTTCTCCTGAGCCTCTTCGGGCACGTGGCCGCCACAGTCCTCGTCACCCCAGATATTCACCTCCACATGAGGGCAGCGCAGTGGTGTCTCCGGGACCAGTGGTCTCAGGCCACTGGCCGCCTAAGGGACAGTGTTTCCGTGACCTGCCAATTGCCGGATTCTCTGGTCTGGTGGCAGTTGCCCCAGCTTCTCAAGGCGGGCATGCCTTTTCAGGCTCCAAGCCCCTCCAGAGTCCTTACCACAGATGCCTCCCTACTTGGCTGGGGAGCCCACTGCGGGGATCTCCGCACTCAAGGCAACTGATCACCGGAAGAGAGCACCCAGCAAGCAGATCAATCTCCTGGAGCTCCGAGCCATGCACCTAGCCCTGAGAGTCTTCTGTCACCACCTGCATCACCAGCTGGTTCTGATCCAGATGGACAACCAGCTGGCATTGTTCTACATGAACAAGCAAGGGGGCATGGAGTCACGTACCCTTTGTCAGGAGGCCATAAGCCCTCTGCTCGTATGCAATCTGACAGGGCGTCCTGCAGGCAGTGTACCTGCCCGGTCAGGACAACCAGCTGGTCGAAAGCCTCAGCAGAGTTCTGCAGTCACACAAGTGGCAGCTGGACCCCAGGGTAGCCAGTCGGCTTTTCCGGCTCTGGATCTGTTTGCCAGCAAGGACAATTTTCATTTGCCCTGCTTCTGCTCCCGGTAGGCCCACCCCTCCAGGGTGGCAGCGGACGCGTTCCTGGTCTCATGGTCGGGAGGCTTCATGTACACCTTCCCTCCTACCCTGCTGATCGTCAAGACCTTGTTCAGGATCCTCTGCGACAGGACCTATCTCATCCTGAGAGCTCCGGTGGCCCAGGCAGCCGTGATTCCCGCTGCTTCTACAGTTGACAGTGGACACCCCCATCCCCTTGGGGACTACCCCACGACTCCTTCCTCAGGAGGAGGGCTCTTTCCTGCACCCCAATCTGAGGTCCCTGTTGCTGACAGTGTGGCTGCTGAGAGGGTGACTCTAGCTCCCTTCAACCTTCCGGTTGAGGTGGAGGACATCCTGCTGGCACCTTGCAAGGCCTCTACTAGGAAGGTTTATGCCCTCAAGTGGCGCAGCTTCTCTGTTTGGTACGCCGATCACGGAGCTGACCCTTTCTCCTGTCCAGTGGCTCTGGTGTTACAGTACCTTCTCCACCTCTCTTAATCTGGGCTCAAGTCATACTCTGTCCGGGTACACCTCAATGCCTTGGCGACGTACCACCATCCGGTGGATGGTAAGCCCCTCTCAGTCCAGCCATTGATGACCCATTTTTTTCGGGGCCTGATCTGATCGAAGCCCCCGGTTCACCCTCCAACAACCGAATGGGACCTCAATGTGGTGTTGAGGCAGCTCACTCGCCCACGCACCCTTTGAACCTCTGGCTACCTGCCACCTCTGCAACCTCTCTTGGAAGGTGGTTTTCCTGGTCACTCTTACCTCCACTCGCAGAGTTAGCGAGCTCCAGGCCCTTGTGGCGGAAGCGCCCTATATCAGGTTCTACAAGAACAGAGTGGTACTTTGCCCACACCCCAAATTCCTGCCGAGGGTGGTGTTGCCCTTCCATCTCAACCAGGAAGTGGTGCTCCCTACCTTCTTTCCAAGACCTCACTCCAGTTGGGCGGAGATGGTCCTTCACACCTTGGACTGTAAGAGGGCTTTGTCTTCTGTATCCAACGCACTCCGGGCCACCGCAAAGCTGCTCAGCTTTTTGTCTCCTACGACTCCAGTAGGCTGGGGGAGGTGGTGACCAAGCGTACGCTGTCCACATGGGTGGCGGAGTGTATCGCCCTCACTTATGAGCAGTCGAGGCTCCTGCTGGAAGGCCGCATCATGGCGCACCATATATGGGCCACAGCGGCCTCGGTAGCAAATGCGCTCTGTCCCGATGGTGGACATCTACCGAGCCGCCACCTAGTCTTTAGTCCATACCTTCATAGCCCATTACTGCCTGGAAAGAGAGTCCCGATGGGACAGTGCTTCGGCCAGGCTGTGCTCTGTAACCTTTTCTGGGTTTAGGCAACTCCTACCCTCCGACCCGTCTGTGTTCAGGCTACCAGAATGTTGGTTCATCAGATACAACAGGGGTCTTACTGTGGTCTGTGTACACGGGCTAATTGCTGCTGCTTGCGGCGCCCCATGAGGGAGCCCCTATTTTTTGCTATGGGTTTTCGGTACCCTGTAGCTGGGGAGTCCCATATGTGAGGACTGACTTCCTGCTTGTTCCCGGAGAAAGCAGAATTACTCACCTGTAACAGGTGTTCTCTGGGGATAACATGATAACATATGTACTTGATGCCTCAATGTACATAGTTACCCCAAGTTATCCAAGTTTTATTACCTGTTCCTTGTAAGCACTGATCAGTTAATGTAATGTGCAAGTTTTATGTTTCATGTGAACCGCACTGATGTTGAATAGCGTGGTATATAAGAAAATGTAAATAAATAAATAACAGGAATCAGTCCTCAAATCCTCATTCCTCCCCTTGTTGTTGCTCCTTTACCATCTTTTATTTTTTCCATCTTTTAGCTTTGTCATCTGACTGAGAAAGATGGCACCCTTGGGCGGGAAGGGGACCATGCATGCATGGTGCTATCTCCCAAAGGCTTTCTTTGAAAGCTGGAGGGATGCTTCCGTGAGGGCTCCGTCGGTGCCGACCTCATCCATATGTGAGGACTGCTTCATGCTGTCCCCGGAGAACACCTGTTACAGGTGAGTAACTACGCTTTATGTGATGGAAGTTAGAATTTGCTGCATTGAATGGCAGATATCATTATATCATCCGCATAAATGTGGTAGTTTACTTTATGCTTCTGAAAGATGTTAGATTGGTTGAAGGTAAATGTTAAATAATAAAGCTGAGAGTACCGAGCCTTGTGGTGTTCCTTGCTGTGTTAAATGTAGATTGGCCTATTTTTACCTGCTGAGTGTAATTAGTTAAATAAGATTTAAACCAGTGGAGGATAGAGTCTTCAATCCCAATTTGATGCAGTCTTGTTAGCAGGATGGTGTGATTGAGAGAGTCAAACGCCAAAGCAATATCCAGGAATCTCAGTATGAAGGCTTGTTTATGCCCTGCTATTCCTTTAATGAGATTATCAAACAGGGCTAGTATAAGTACTTCTACCCCATGGTGTGGTCTAAAACCATATTGATGGCAGTCAAGAGAGACATGATTATTTAAGTGGTCTTGGAGTTGGTTTTGGACTACCTTTTCAATTATTTTTGCCATGAATGGGAGGCTTGATATTGGGCAATGTGAGTTAGGGTTTGTTTTGTCCATAGAATTCTGCTTCAGGATGGGCCGAATTGATGCTTTCTTTAAGGCTTTAGGCATGTGTCCATACAACAGAGAGAGAGATTAACTATTTTGAGTATGGAGGGTGCCATTTATGCTTGAGACATTTTTAGCCAGTTGACTGGGCACAGATCAACTGGGGATGTAGTAGTGTTGATCGATGTAATGGTTTGTTCCAGGTGTTCTTAATTGATTTGGATAAATTTATGTATTTATTTATTTATTTAATTGGATTTCTATACCGCCTTATCATACAATCAAAGCGGTCTTACAAACAAAGATATTAAGAGTATTAGTGAGAAAATGTAAAGAAATAAAAGTTAAAGTTATGGTATAATGTGTTAGAGTGAGTTGCCATGGTGTGTAGTGTTAGTGAAGGAGATGCCGCTGTTTGTATGAGCAGCTTATTCATGAAGTGGTTGGATAGAACTTGAGGGTGGATGCTGCTAGTGTTGCCTTCCCTATTAGGGGATCGCATTAGTGATTTCACAGTTTCAAAGAGTTCCCTTGGTCAATTTAGAGATTTCAAAAGTAACTTAGTATGGTTATCTCTCTTCTGATGGTTGATGCTCTCTCGGTAGATGCAGCGTGCGCTCATATAACAATTGTTCTCTTCTGGCAGTCTTGATATTCTCCATTTGTGTTCTAACCTTCTCTTTAAAGTCCTAAGCTCCGGTGTGTACCATATGTTGAGCACTTATGGCATTCGTTGGACTTAGATGTGGAAGCAGATGCTACTTTACTAAATACAGAATCCCAGTTTTCTAGTAAGGCATCTATATTTGAATCTGGATTAAACTGAGAAAGAGTTTCATTTAAAAATGTCTTTATTGACTTGTTTAAAACAGATCTACATGTTGGAGAAGCAGGGCTGCCTGAATATGGGATAGTGTTTTGAGATTATAAAATTGTTGATATGATGGTTTGACCAAGGGACAGGATGCATTTGGATTAAAGGGTGACTGGACACATTAAATATATCATCGGGTAGGAATATTAAATCAAGTATATTTCCTCTCTTATGGGAGGTGTATGTACAAGCTGGTGAAAACAAACTAAATAAAACACAAAAAGCAAGGACTTCCAGTTCCGGTTCCTATGTGAATGGACGGGTCTGCACCGCTCCGGGCAATGGATATTGAAAGCCATTCATAGCCATCCCCTGTGAGTACTCATGGGGCCGTACACAGAATGCCCAGAGGGTTTAAGCCCCATCCAGACCCTTGCTTAAGCTGTGTGAGAAGAGAAGGAAGAAAAAAAAGCGCCGATACCGTGTGTGGTACCCGCATCCAAGTTGGAGGCAAAAAACACGCCAAAACCCACTGAACAGGAGAAGGGACTTGCACCCGGTGGGGTAGCAGAGCTCCTTCTGGCCATCCAAACCTCTAAAAAAGAAATAATTTCCACAGTCTAGGCTAGATTTGACAAGCACTTTGATGAATTAACCAGCCGAATGTTAGAGGCAGAGGAAAGAATTGGATGTTGGAAGACCGAGATGCTGTTGGAGGTAAGGAACTTGAGAGACTCCACAAAGCTGTTTAAATATCTGAAAAACAAAGCCAAAGACCAAGAAAACTGAGATAGGTGGCAGAATTTGCAGATTTTTGTGTGACTGAGGGGGCAGAGCTCCCCAATGCCCGTAGTTTTGTACATCGCATGCTGCTCACCTGTTTCCCTGTCAAAGTGGCGGAGCCGGCCTACAAGAGAGACTAGACTAAGACCTGGGCCAAACCAAAGGCCACGGGCATTCATTGTACGACTTCTGTGCTATTGGGAAAAAGAGGCTATAATCCTGGAGGCACGCAAAACAAAAAATGTGACATTCAGAAATCGGTCCATATCCTTTTTTCCAGATGTGAGTGCCGAAACGGCACGCAAGGGGAAGGCTCTTCTAACCTACAGAAACTCGTTGGCTGAAGCAGGCCTCAAGGCTGCGATCTAGTTTCCCGCCTGGTTAACGGCTATTTATAGAGTGGCGCATCTTTCTACAGTCGCCAGAGGAGGTGGCTCAGTTGCTCAGTCGGGTATGGAGGGAAGCCACTACAACTAAGGAAAAGCCTCAATCTCCGCTGAACCAACAGAGGGATATAGGCACAGAGACCCCCTGGCCCACGTGCACTGCTTCGCTGATTGGCTCTGGCACACCAGAGGGCCTATGAGAGCTCCCCTTCTTACCGACATTGCCTGTAGCATCTGAGTAACAAGCGCACCCGATGCGCCCTTTAGAGATGCGCATGGGATCAGATGAATGCCAGAAGGTGGCATCCTGAACATTCAGTTAATGACAGACGCTAATAACATGCAAAGACTCTGGAAGAGAAACTGTGAGTGGTCAGCCAAGGCCGGACCAATGGACTATTGAGTAGGGAGGAGCATTGTGCTACCCCTTTCTTCTTTTATTTGTTCACTGTCCTGTCCCAGTTGAAGTTTTGCACAGGGGGTTGAGAGAGGCTGCTCACTGTCCCCATCACATTTGGGAAGTGGGAGGTATGGCATAACCCGGATAAGTTGTGCACGCCTATACAGTATGGGGTATGCTGGTAGATTGTGCACTATAGCCAATAAAAGAAGATTGTCAGAGAAAGGAGGAGGAGGGGAGGGGGATTTTGGGGGAAGGGGAAGGGAGTATACAGGAATAACACAGGATGGGACAGTTGTACAAAAATTAAGGGTAAGATGGGCGGAGAGGGGCTTACAGACGTTTGGTGGCTACAAGTGCACTTAGAGATAATAAAGAGTGTGTGTGTCTGAATGGAAGTGGAGGGAAGTGTTTGGTAGGGGGCAGATGTAGGATAGGAATGGGTCTGGATAACAGTAAAGGGCAGAAGGGGAGGAGTGGAGCCTGGGAGTCTATAGGTGCTGTATTAATGTGTATTGCTGGTCTATTTGTAAAGAGGGGAAATGTCTCCTAAGATTGTAACCTTGAATGTGGGGAGCCTGAATATCCAATAAAGTGAAAGAGGATGTTAACCTACCTAAAAAAAAGGATGGGCAGATATTGCCGTCCTGCAGGAGGTACGGCTCACATCACTTAAAATGGAGAAACTACGAGATGGGCATTGGGAGCAGGTATACTTCTCTTCCTAAAATTCCAAAAAGAGGAGTGTAGCCATTCTCATAAGCAAAAACACCCCCTTCATAGTGGCAGACACTGGTGGGGATTCTTATGGTCGGGTGGTGTGGGCGGCGGGACGGATTGAGAACCAAGAGCTTTCATTGCTGAATCTTTACACCCCCAATGGCCCTATAGGGAATTTTTTCCAGCAATCCTTCACTTCCTTTGCTGAGACGAGGGTGCTGTGTGGGTGGGAGGTGACTTCAATTGTGTCATCAACAATAGGGATCGCTCAGGGGCCGATCACCACAATACAAGCACTAGCAGAGGGGAGAGGCCCCTTAGGGAGGTGTTACGAACAGTGGGATGGATAGACATCTGGAGAACACTTCACCCAACAGAGCGTGATTATACATACTGCTCAGCAAAGACCCATGGGTACTCCTGTTTGGATTCATTCTGCAGTTTAGAAGTGGATCTGGGCAAAGTAGAGGACTGCCAAATCCAGGAGCCACAGGTCAGTGATCATGCCATGGTCAGCTTGAATGTAGACAGTAGGCGCCAGCCGCAAACAAGAGGGGAAAAAACTGGGAGGGCGAATGTACACCACCTACAGGAGCCCAAACAGAGGACTCTATGCGGGCTTGGTGGGGCAGAATATCTCTCCATAATGACACAGGAGGAATACCAGTACACTCAGTGTGGGAAGCAGGGAAGGGCATATATGTGAGGTCGACTTTTGCAACTAGCCTCTCAGAGGAACAAGCAGAAGGAGGCTATCCTAGGGCAACTCAGAGGGCAACTTGAGACACTACAGAAAGAACATATGCGGACAGAGCAAACACAGACATACCAAAAATTAGTTGAGGTCTGGCGACAGATTGATGCTATTGAAACAGAACACCTGGAGTGCCTGCTTTATCTAACGTGTTGAAATTTTCTAGAACACCGGGGGGAAGGGCAGGTAAGCTCTTGGCCTGGCAACTGTGCAAAAAAACAGACAAGCTGATTGATAGGCGTGTATATGAACAGGTGCAGCAGATGCAAAGGGATCCAGAGGGGATTGCCCAAGCCTTCAAGACATTTTACTCGGTATTATACGCCTCAGAGGGTACCTTTACCCCAGATGGCCTCTCCTCTTTTTTTGCAGGGGATTACTTTACCATCACTTCCCTTAGAGAAATGGGAATACTTAGACAGAGAAATATCCATTTCAGAGATTGAGTAGGCGATTCTCTCCCTAGCCTCCAGTAAAGCTAAGGGGCCCCAACAACTTCCCCATAGAGTGGTATAAAAGCATCTCGGACATGCTTGCCCCAGTCCTTCAACGGGTCTTTAATGAGACTCTACAGGCAGGGCGATTGCCGACATGTATGTATGACACGGAAATTATCCTGATCCCCAAAGAGGGGCATTCCGGGGAGGAGTGCAGGAGCTATCGCCCGATATCCCTAGTGATGTCAAAATCTTTGCTAAAATATTGGCTGGCAGATTAGATCAAATCATGTCCACTCTCATACACCCGGATCAAACAGGATTTATTCGGGGACAGCAAATTTATGACAACGTCCGTCATTTATTTAATATCATCCTCAATGTGACATGGGAATGGAAAGCGGCCTGGTGTGTCTCATTAAATGCAGAAAAAGCCTTTGACCGTGTAGAATAGACCTACTTCTTCACTGTCATAGGCTAATTTGGCATTGGGGAATGGTTCATAGTGTGGATCCTTTATGCAAAGCCCGCAGCATAAATAACAGTCAACGGTAAGCATTCGGCAAAGTTTAGGTTCTATAGAGGAATGAGACAGGGCTGCCACTTATCCCCCCTGCTATTTGCCTTGGCGATCGAACCACTAGCGGCCACACTGAGGGAAGCCCCAGGCATAGCCCCAATAGTCATCGGGGGTACCCCCCATCAGGTATCCATGTATGCAGATGATATCTTTGTTTTTTTATTTTTTTTGTAACAACCAGCTCAATCTCTACCTGGGCTGCTTCAAGTTCTTTGGGAATTTGCCAGTATTTCAGGCTTCAAGGAGTGAACCTTGATAAAACTGAAGTCCTATCCTTAAGACCGAGATGGGCAGAGATCCCAAGACAATGTCCCTTTAAGTTAACATCAGCCTCCATAAAATACTTGGGAATATGCCTGTCGCCTAATATAGCGGATTTATATAAACTAAACTATGCGGCAACTATTGGGTAGCAGCAACTATTGTGGATGAACTGGCCTGGTGGGATCACCTCGCACTTGGCTGGATGGCCCGGATGGCTGCTCTAAAAATGAATATTATACTGAAACTCATCTCATTTTTTTCTCAACTGCCTATATGTATCCCAGCACACTTCTTCAAAACGCGGGAAAAACAATTTAGTAGGTCTAAGGCGTGTACTGGGTGGAGGCGCATGATAGCCCCCATCATAGAGGGAGGTATGAACTGCCCAAAGCCCTCTCTATATTATAAAGTGGCAGTGCTGCGGGGCTTACGGTATCACTATGTGAGACCTCCCGACGTTCATTGGGTAGCATAAGAGCATGAATTGATGGCATCATACTCTGTGTTCGAGGAACGTCCACAGATGTTAATATAACTGCTACCCATGCTTTGTTGGACTCCCCTTCTATTTACTTATTTATTTAAAAGGATTTTTATACTGCTTTATCCTTAAATCAAAGCGGTTTACAATTCAACCCAAACATGTTACACGGTGCGAGGTGTAGGCATGCAGTGGATGTTACAATGCGTATAAGTAGGTGTAACTGTAGTATAACTATGTACAAGATGCGCTATGTACAAAATGAGCTATATACAAGGAGGAGAAGACTGTTTAACTGGGGTAAGTGGGGTGAGGGAACAGGGAGGGGCGGGAGAGAGGGTCAGGGGGGCAGGGGCAGGAACAATTAAGACACAGAAAGTTGAGGCCTTTGGTCAGGTCATGTGATGTCACTGAAGTATTCTATATAGAGCATGGTTTTGAGCAACTTCCTGAAGTCCTTAATGTCCACGGTAGATCTTAGGCAGTCTCGGAGGGAGTTCCATAGGGTGGGAGCAGCCAGAGATATTGTTCTCCCCGAAGTAGATTGCCTTGCTTTGGTGAAGGCTCTGGGGATTGTGATGTCCATGGTGCCTCTCCTCCTAGGTCGGTGCTTGAGTCAGAGCTAATGAGGGTTTGCAGACTGTTCGCCGAGAGGTTCTGTTTGATTTTAAAGATGTTTAGTAGGGTTTTATATCTGATGCGAGAATTAACTGGGAGCCAAAGGAGGTGGTTCAAAAAGGGGGTGATGTGTTCATGCCTTGAGGAACCAGTTATAATGTGTGCAGCAGTGTTTTGTGCCATCTGTAAGGGCCAGAGTGAGTGTTTTGGGAGCCCAAGGTATATGGGGTTGCAGTAGTCTAGAATAGGTGTGATTAGAGCTTGGCAAACAGTACGGAAGTGATCTTGGGAGAATATCGGCTTGAGGTGTCTAATGACTCTCGTTTTGAGACAGGCGTGCCTGGTGGTTTTGCGGATGTGAGACTGAAGGTTCAGGTTTTTGTCGAGTGTGACTCCGAGGTATTTCACTTCAGGCTTTATGAGTATTGTGATGTTCAGATTGATAGTAGGTTGGGGGGGGGAATCCAGGGTTTTGGGTAATAAATAGAGCTTCCGTCTTGTTATAGTTTATCATTAGGTTGTTTTGAAGAAGCCAGCTCATCATTTGTTGAAGGCAGTCTGCTATTTTCGTGTAGTCTGGGTTATCGAGGTTGATTGGTGTGTAGATCATGTCATCTGCGTAGATGGTGTATTGAATCTTGTGGTTATTGATGATGGAGCAGATAGGTTGTATGTAAAGATTAAATAACAGTGCAGAGAGGGAAGAACCTTGTGGTACACCCTGTTTAGCTATGAATGGTAGGGAGGTGACAGGGCCACATTTGACCTGGAGTTGTCTGTCTTTGAGGTAAGAGGTAAACCATTTCAAGGTGGTGCCGATTAGACCAATCTTTTGATTGAAGAGTGCTGTGGGCGACTGTGTCAAAAGCTGATGTGACGTCAATGAAAATCATGATGATACCCATCTTGACATTGTCAATAACTCTGATCAAGTTATTGAAGAGGAATATTAGGAGGGTTTCGACGCTATGGTTTGGATGGAAACCGTGTTGATGTGGGTCTAATGGGGCATGGATGTCAAGTGGTCCTGAAGTTGATGTACAATTTTTTCATTGATCTTAGCCAGGAACGGGAGGCCAGAGATAGGCATGAAGGCAGCTGGGTCAGTTTTGCTTAGTGGAGAGTTCTTCGGAATGGGGCGGATGGTTGCGAGCTTTAAGGCGTTTGGCATGCTACCATGGGTAAGGGATTTGTGCACAATGTTGTGGATGATGTGAATGAGATCCTCTTTCACTGATTTAATCCAAGCCACTGGGCATGGATCTGTAGGAGTGGTGCTGGTGTTGAGCATAGTGATGATATGGGAGATCTGTCAAACAGACGGGATACTGAATTTGCCCCAAATTTGATAGGGCTTGGAAGGGGTGCTTATGGTCAGTTGAGGGGAGGTTGTGAATTTGGCTTGAAGGAAGTCGGCAAAGGTCTGCGGATGTATCAGGTCAGCTTTCTCAGGATTAGGTTCATTGGTGAGGGTTCTCACTAATTCAAATAGTTCTCTGGGTCTATTGGAGGATTTGAGAATTAGTATTCTCTTTTCTGTTGATTGATGAGGTGGTTATATTCCTTTTGCTTTGTCTGATAAAGATCCTGGGTGGTGTTAGATTTAGTGCGTCTCCAGCGTCATTCTAATCTTCGTAGTGCTTTCTTCGCATTCCGAATCTCCTATGAGTACCAGGGGGCAGATTTGGTTTTAGGGCATTGAGGTTTTGAGTTCTTGGCCTCTGGTGCATTGGCTGCAGAAGAGATGATCTTGTTCCAGTTATCAATTAGATCATTTATATCATTTGAGCTTGTGATCAGGTTGGGGAGAATTTCATGAAGGAATTGGTCCTTGTCAAAGCTTTTGAATCTCCTACCTGTGTGGAACTTGTCCTGACGATCGTTTAGGCTTGTCAACTGTAGCTCAATTTTTATTATGTGGCGGTCCGACCAGGGCACTGGTGTAATCGAGGGGGTTGTAATGATGTCATTTTCTATTAGATGGTTGGGTGCAAAGATAAGATCTGGTGAGGATCCGTGTCTGTGTGTGGGGGCTTTTATGAGCAGTTATGGGAGCAGACTAGGAGGGCAGTAGGGGTGCAATCCTCTTTGGACCCAAGTTCCAGCTTGCAGATTTCTTACCCTTTAGTGGACCCCCTTTGCTAAATTGGGAACTGCCTGGCAAGCCAAAGGACTGCTTGGTTTTGCAGACCTCTTGAAAGACCGGGTATGTGTTCAGATGAATGAACGAGGAAAGTGTTGATTCCCTTCTACCAATATTTTCAGTTCCAATTTTTTATCATGCGATCAGGCCACCAGATGCACTTTTAACAAGAACACAGATGTCCTTGGAACAGATTCTTTTTTTATAAAACTGCAAACTGCAAGGGATTAATCTTGAAGCTTTATAAAGCCTTACTGAGTATCTATAGCCACAGAGATGACTGCCACCAACAACAGTGGCATCTGGCGGTTGGGAGAACTTTCACAGAAGAGGAATGGCAAATCATTTGTAAGAGAGGGTACAGAGCTGTTCATAATGTCTCAGGCAGACAGACCCAGTACCAACTCCTGATGCAGGCATACTTCATCCCCGTATGCATACACCATTTGGGCTTCCGCCAGGAAAGTAATTGGAGGGAGTGCGGACTGAGGGGGTCCTTCATATGTGGTGGGAATGTCCGAAGGCTCAGCACTATTGGAGTAGGGTTGTTTTAGCCATTAATGAGATGGTGGGGTGCACACTAGAGGTTGACCCTGGTTGTTGCTTATTGGGCCTATTGGATGTCTCCCTAGAAATCCCCCCAAATAGGAAAAGACTGACAGAGCTGCTGCTGTCCAGTACTCGGATGGTTATAGCCCGAAGGTAGAAAGAAAATACAAGGCCCCACCTTCTCAGCCTGGAAACTAAGGTTAGAAGATACGTTTTCAATGGATCATTTAGCGGCCTTGAGCAAGGGGCAGGTAGAACAGCATACTGATAAGTGGGTACCATACATTGAGCAGACAAAACAGATGCCCCCCTCCCCCCCACACACACAAAACTCTAAGTCTGAGATTACCACCAGTTGACAGAGCCCAATGAAAGGTATGCCATGATACATAGGCATGAGTAACAATGCCCCCCCTCCCCCCGGACTGTGTGCTTCCAGGAGAGAGGGAGGGGTAGGAATCTGGGAAGGAGGGCTGAGAGTTATTTTACATAAATTAATAGATCTTGTTGTGATGGTTGTTTGCAGTGTTTGTATATACCTGTTTAATCCTCGAAATATAAATAAAGTAAGTTTAAAAAAAGAACAAAAAGCGAGATGCGTTGAGGTGGTTGCAAACACTTTAATAAAAACAGATAAAAAAGAACAGGCCCCTGTGTGTTTCAGCAAACGCCTTCCTCAGGGAGGTGAGCCTCAAAAGATAAAAACATGTAAAACATAAGTAATATAATAAAAGGCAGATCAGCAAAAGCATGAACAATAAAAAAAATTGACGAATAAAAATGATGAATAAACGTACTAAACACGTATAAAAATGGGGGGCGGATTAACTCCAAATCAAATGCTAAATAAAACCTCCAATGACCAGACTAAACATAATCTCAAAACATAACCATAAGAACATAAATATGAGGTGCAGGATAAAAATGGGATACTATAAACAGAAATTAAAATCAACACCCTCATAGGTGAGCTAGCGAAAGCAGTACACCAAGAGTGTGGAGGATACAATTATCAAAGTCCACAGAGAATAAGAACTCACTTGTGAGAAGATATTCTTGTAATGTCGACCACAGAAACCTGTATGGATGGCAAAAAAAAGGCAGTGAATTCCAGGACCAGATTAATAAAAAGGGGAAATCCAGGAATGGATTGATAAAAACATTGTAACCAAAGCTATCCAATGGGGAGAGAGAGTAGTTACTCACCTGTAACAGGTGTTATCCAGGGACAGCAGAAATCAGTCCTCACTTATGGGTGACGTTGGCACCAACAGAGCTGACACGAAGCAATTATTCAGCTTTCAAAGAAAACCTTTGGGATTGCTGCCACGCATGCGTGGTCCTCTTCCCGCCCAAGGGTGCCATCTTGCTCAGTCAGGTCCCTTAGCTCGAGCCCTACCAAGCAGATGGCAAGGGAAGGACAAAAATTTAGCAACTCATCAGGGGAGGTGGGACGGTAGTGAGGACGGATTCCTGCTGTCCCTGGAGAACATCTGTTACAGGTGAGTAACTATGCTTTCTCCAGGAACCAGCAGGAAGTCAGTCCTCACTTATAGGACTCCCTAGCTATAGGATACTGAACCTGTAACCAAAAAATGCCGCCGTGAGCAGAAGCTGATGACCTTTTCTGAGGGACGAGGGCTCCTTGGAAAAAGGAAGACTGAGCAAGATGACACCCTTGGGCGGGAAGAGGACCATGCATGCATGGCAGCAATCCCAAAGGTTTTCTTTGAAAGCTGGGGAATTGCTCTGCGTGGGCTCCGTCTGTACCGACGTCACCTATAAGTGAGGACTGACTTCCTGCTTGTTTGTGGAGAAAAACAATTGTAATGCTGTACTCATGTAGTCCCAAGGCTGTGTAAATCAAACAGTCTGTAAGACTTAAATATTAAGTGAACCCAACAGGTAAAAATCATATCTAAGGCTCCTCTGTTAGAAGTCAAACACAAAAATATTTTGAAGAGCTCAACTAATAAGGAATTGTGAATATATAAAACAAATGTCTGGGAATATATAATATAAAATCATGCAATTATCAATGGCTTCCCAACCAAACATGAGACAGAAAAAAAATCAAAAGGAACTTGCCTTATTGCCCTTTAAACAGGTACTAATTGTACTGCGATGAAGCAGTTGCTATCAAGCTAAAGATATGTTCTGATCCTAGTTTAATAGGGTGACAAGTTCCCGCCAAGGAAGGTCAAAGGTAACATTATAAAATGTTTAATTATAAAATTAAGAAAACATACCGTGTCACTACTCAAAAGAGAGTATGTATATAGAGATTAAAAAAGAAAATTAAAAAGGGAGGAAGGGTATCAATGTCAGCATCCTTGGAAAAACTATTGCTATAGCCAGTGGATGTAGTGTGTGCCTGTCCATCCTTCCCGATTGAGGAAAATTAAATAAATAAAAGTACGTGCTTGGTATTCGTGTTGGATCCTAACCGCTTAAAAACAGAGTCCTACATATACTGGAGCCATTAAAGCTTATTGCATTGAATCAGCTGAAACGCCGGCAGTGAGCTCACATGCAATTGAAATTAACCAAAAGTACCCTAAAAACCCAGCAAATAGCAAACCACATAGAAAAAATTTTTTTGTCGGATTGACCAACACAGTACACAGGATCAATGCCTGTTACCGCAGCGGTCCTTCCTTTTTAATCGTTTGTATGACAACTTAAAACAGCTCCTCTTAGAAACAGCTGGTACTTAGCTTTGTGCAATTAGGCTGTGAAGACAGATAGGCAGTGGCAACTGAATGTAAACGGAATATCCATTGTTGCTCTAAGTTTTGTAAACGTTGGATCCGATCGCCACCACAGGGATCCAAGGGAACATGGTCTAAAGCCCGCCAATGTAGATCCCCATAGATCTTATCATACCCGGTGGCACACTGATTGTAATACGGACCATGTGGTCTATTTGATCGTTTGCCCGTGTCAATTACCATATGTTGGTCGGACGTCACGACCTTTAAAGCATCGCCTGACAGAACATGCTTCCCGGATACGGACTGCAACACTATCAGCTCCCCTGGTCGAGCATTGCCTTGAACATTCGCATGTTTTTGGGGATCTACATTGGCGGGCTTTAGACCATGTTCCCTTGGATCCCTGTGGTGGCGATCGGATCCAACGTTTACAAAACTTAGAGCAACAATGGATATTCCGTTTACATTCAGTTGTCCCCGACGGTCTCAACCAACAGATTGACTGGCACACTATTCGTTAAATTTTATACTTACATGCTGATATGCTTTCTCTTCTTTACACCATGATTAATCAATCATCTACTAACCCTCCATGTTTAGAGGTGGAACCTGTTTGGTGGCTTCACTTCTTTGACTGGATAGGTTACTCCTGGGCCTATCACAATAGGGGGGGCGTGTCCCTTCCCGTGATCCGTTATGGCGGCTGGATATATAAACCACTTTTATAGCGGGGTGTTTATGGCTGAAGTTTCTCATTCTTATTCGGAGGTCTGACCTGAAGCAGGGGGTGGATGAGTGTACCCCCGAAACGTGACACGTCGTAGTGACAAGACCTGCTGAATTAGGCACTGAACTCCCACTGCCTATCTGTCTTCACAGCCTAATTGCACAAAGCTAAGTACCAGCTGTTTCTAAGAGGAGCTGTTTTAAGTTGTCATACAAACGATTAAAAAGGAAGGACCGCTGCGGTAACAGGCATTGCTCCTGTGTACTGTGTTGGTCAATCCGACAAAAAAATTTTTTCTATGTGGTTTGCTATTTGCTGGGTTTTTAGGGTACTTCTGAATTTAATTTGACCCAGTTTCGAAGTATTTGGAGTTCACTTTGGTATTGAAATTAACCAAGGCATATGGAGAATAAAATGTGCAGAGGTAAAAAAAATAATGAGAAATCCCATCAAAGGAAGAATCTTATAACACAGCCTGCAAGTACATCCAGAGCGAATGTCATCAAGGCCCAATACAGAGCCAGTATGTGCAAAGGAGGCTCCCACTAAAAACATGGAAGAAACTCATATGCAAGTGTTAGCTTTAAAATCAATGGCAAGTTAAACCAAAAGATAAACTCTGTGCTGCCTAGTGCTACAACCTAAATGAATAGCGATTATCTATCATAGTGATGTCATCAAGATCCAATCAAAAGCAATGGACATGCCATATTATCTCCCTGCAATAAGTGATCAATGGAACTATTGTTAATGACTCAAGTATATGTAGGATTCTGTTTTTAAGCGGTAAGGATCCAACACGAATATCAAGCACATACTCATTTAATTATTTATTTAATTTTCCTCATTCAGATCACATTGGAAAGATTGCTCTGTCTGCGAGTGCTGGTGCCAGTCCTTCCCACCCTAATGAGCGGAGCAAGGGCCGATACTCTATCTACTTTGTAGTGCCGAAGAAAGTATGTTCTTTTTTGGTCAATCCATGACCTCAAAGGAGTGGGTGCTCACCTGCGCACCCTATACTTCCATATGAAAACCCTACAGGCAGCGATCTAGATAGTTCACTGCAAGGAGTTCCTTGCATCTCTGGATTTAACCAAAGCTTATTTCCACATTCCCATCCAAGAGGATCAACATCATTTTTGCCGTTTCACTGTGCTTGGCTTTCATTTTCAGTTTGCCGCTCTTCTCTCGGCCTCCCCACTGCCCAAGGACATTCTCTAAGGTCATGGCGGTGGTGACTACTGCACTGAAGCGCCAAGGGACTTGTGTTCACCTATATCTGGACGATTCGCTTATCCATGCCAGGTCACAGTCTGAATCATCTCTGGGTTTGTTCAGTGTGGTCCTGGAGAGTCTCGACTAGGTGATCAATTGAGGGAAAGAGCCATTTTGAGCCTTCCCAATCTCTGGATACCTAGGAGCATGTTTTGACACTCAGCTCGGCACAGTCTTCCTGCCTGAGGAGAAAGTAAAAAGGTTATTGGCCTAGCCTGTTTGGCTGGGGCGCCTACTGCAAAAATCAAACAGCTCACGGCTGTTGTAGCGGCAAGGAGGGCAGCATGGCCCATCAACCATCTCAAGGCAAGGGCCATTCATCTAACCCTTTTGCACTTCTGGACCCTTGTCAAGAGTAGAGTGATCCAGATGACTTATGTTAATCGGGTGGTTGGGGGCATGAAGCATGCCAGAGTGGCCCTGGAGATGGCTTTCCTTTTCCTAGGCAGAAAGGGATCTCCTAGCTTTGTAGGTGCAACACACCACCATGATAGACGTGGACTTCCTCAGTCGCTATTCCTTCTATCCTGAGGAGTGGGACCTAAGTCAGGTGGCACTTCAGTGAATTCTGCACCTCTGGGGCCGCCCTAAGCTGGATCTTATGTTGACCCAATCCAGTGCCAAAGTACGCATATTCTTCAGCCACTGCAAGGAAGCAGGCTTCAAGGGTATCGAGGTCCCAACCAAAGCACTGCCTGTTGTAAGTTTTTCCTTTGTGGCTGCTCGTGGGACATGCACTTCGACACACAGAGCAGCACCTGAGCTGACTGTCACATTGGCGCCAGATTGGCCACAAAGACCACGGCTTTGGGACCTGATGCTGCTCTGCAGGAACCTCTTCTGTGACTGCTCCCTTTTTAGGAGCTGTTACGTCAATGGCTGGTCCTTCTTAACGACCCAGCTCCCTTTTCTCTTATGGCTTGGCTCTTGAGAGGCATCATTTAATGCGTAAAGGCTATTCTCCTGCTGTGGTTTCCACCCTGCTCAAGGCAAGGAGAGGTTCTACCAGTCTGGCCTATTTGCATGTCTGATGTCTTTTTGATCATTGGTGCCGTGGGCATCAGATTAGGCCCAATACAGCGGATTTGCCGTCCCTGCTTGCCTTCCTGCAGGATAGCTTGGACAAACGTCTTTCCCTTAGCTCTCTGAAAGTTTAGATTGCAGCTTTGTCCTGTTTCAGAGGACTGGTAATGAGGCTATCCATAAGGTCATACCCGTCACATATTTGACACCTGCATCCTCCCTTGCATTCAATCGTTCCTTCATGGGATCTCTGCCTGGTGTTCCAGGCCTTGATGTTAGAGCCCTTTGAACCCTTGAAGGGACTATGCTTAAATATCTAACTCTTAAGACTCTCTTCCTGGTCACAATCTGCTTGGTGAGACACATTTCCAAGCATAGGCGATTTCTCCAGGAACAAGCAGGAAGTCGGCCCTCACATATGGGTGATGTCTGCACCGACAGAGCCCCGCACCTTTGGGAGATGCCATCACGCATGCGTGATCCCCTTCCCGCCCAAGGATGCTATCTTACCCACTCTCCCTTTTTCTGCGGAGCCCTACAGACATCTGTCGTTTTTCCCCTGGAAAAAAGTTGATTTTCTTGTGCATTTCCTTTTCCGGTTAGCACCGGCTCCTTTCCTGCCTCTGAGCCTCGTCGCCTCAGCTTTGAGTCTTGGATCTGTTTTAGATGTCTTTTTCTCCAGCGCAGTTTTGTGCCTTTTTTTTAACTACTGACCACGTCGAAGACCCTCGCAGGGGTCCTTTTTGCCCCAAAGGCCAGGGGGTTCAAAAAGTGTGATTGGTGTATGAAGAATATGTCTCTAACCAATACACACGACTGCTGCCTCCGGTGTCTAGGTGCCAACCATGACCCAGAGATTTGTGCCCTGTGCAAAAAAATGTCCGCTAAGGTCATCCAAAGTCATCGGCAGAAGCAGGACGACATCTTCCACAAGTCATATTCAGCCCCATGTCCCTGGTAACCTCACGCTGTAAGGTCCCACACGGATCCCTGGAGTCACGTAAAGCCCCGGCGGCGCCTGATTGTGTCCACGGACACTCCAACAAGGGTTCTTTGGAGCAGGAGTACAAAAAGAAGAAATCCTTGAGAACCACATCCTGGACATCAGACACATGCGGCAAGTCCCGTGCAAGGTCCCACAGTCCCCGGAGGGTATCCGAGGAGTCTGAGTGGGAGCGACCGGCAAAGGTGCCTAGAACAGACACTGAGGCCTCTGGCGACTGATCACGGACCTTCGAGGCCTGTCCCGTCGAAGACTCCCTCTCCTTGCCGACACTGGACCCAGTCAGCCCGGTGTCCGCGTCGAAGGCTGCAACCCCTGAGTGGGAAGCCAGAATGACGACGTTGGAATGCAGTGTCACTACCTTCCTTGCCTCGCAGGAAACATCGATGCCTGGCTCTGCTGGTGCTCACACAGAGACCGCAGAGACCTTGATGTCTAGGACTCCCCGGGCCGCCAATATGATTCTCGAGAGCCCCAGGCCTTGAGCCTATTCTTGGTGAGGATCTCTATCCCGGTCCTTGGGAGTGAGATCTTCCCGGCAAGCGCTTGTGGCTCTGGCCAAGCAACAGCCATGGGTCACCAGAGGCCCGATCCGAGCCTGATGCCTCACACCTCCTGAGCAGTCAGGCCTCGAGTCCTCAATAAACTACTCGGACAGGGAGTCCGAGGACGAGGCTTCTCCAGAGACACACAAACATTGCTATCTCCCCTCGGATCCGTCTCCTCTGGTGTCGAGACGCCGATCCCCTCATGAGGACGCCTTGTTCCTCGAGTTTGTCCGGGACATGGCGAAGGCCTTGTCTCTCACCACTGAGTTGGAGGAGGACTCTTGCATGGAAGAGCTCGAAATCCTCTAATATGAGGCTCCTCCACCTAAGGAGGCCCTGATAGTCCCCATCCCCGCCATCCTCTGGCGGCAACTCCTTTGGATGTGGGAGACACCGGCATCGGTGCTGATTGTTAGCTGATGCCTGGACATTATGTACCGGGTCCAGCAGGCCCTGGCTTCCAGAAGACGCAACTTCCTCACACCTTTATGGTGGTAGAGTCAACCATGCGCCGGCAGAAAAGCCCAAAGACTGACTTCCATGCCCCCAGGCAGGGAGTCCCGCACCCTCTATGCCCTTTGACACAGATGCTACCAGGGCTCAATGCTGGGTTGCCGAATACAAGCATATCAGCTGTATATCGGCATGTAGCTCCGAGACCTAGCGAAAGAACTTGCAGGTTTCTGGACGGGTCACAGCAGAGGTCACCTCCAGCGATTCCAAACCTTCATGAAGTGCATCAGGGAGTACTTGAAGTTCATGTCTCGAGCCGCCTACGACGGCTTAGTCTAATGCGAGGGTGGCCACCGCAGGCATTAGTGCCTGGCTGCAGGCATCAGACCTTGAGAAATGGGTCCAGGAGAAACTCCTCGACATCCCCTGCCTTGGTGAAAACCTCTTTGGCAAACCGATGGAGGATCCCCAATACCAGGCCCCCCCCCCCCCCAGACCCTGCAGCAGGGTCACTAGGGCAAAGGATCAGGCCAGGGCCAAAGCAAGCCTTAAGAGCAAGCCCCAAACACCAGCTCCTGCCCAGGCTGAGTTGGGGTTTTGACTCCCTGAGCATAGCCTCTCCACCCGTGGGGGAGCAGCTGTCAACAGGGAGGTGTCTGATTCATTTTGCCCATCGGTAGCCCGCCATCACCTGGGCACATCAAGTGATCAGAGAAGGCTACCTCCTTCTCCTGGACTATACACCACCTCCTTTCTTTCCAGGTGAATCCCCTTGGACTTCCCTGCACCAAGCCCTGCTATTGCAGGAATTCACCGGCCTTCTCAGGGACAGGGCTGTGGAGCCAGTACCCCATCACCTAAGAGGGAAGGGGTTCTACTCAGGTACTTTCTGGTCCCAAAAAGAACAGGAGGCCTAAGGCCCATTCTGGACTTGCAAAACCTGAACAAGTTCCTGGTGAGGGAGAAGTTCAAAATGCTCTCCCTTGGAACATTCCTGCCCTACCACCAGCAGGGAGATTGGCTATGCTCCTTGGACCTAAAGGATGCTTATACCCACATCCTTATTCATCCCAGTCACAAGCAGTACCTGAGGTTCCCTACCAGTACAAGGTACTACCTTTTGGCCTAGCCTCCACATCAAGAGTCTTCACCAAATGCCTGGTAGTGGTGGCCACCTACTTCCATCTCCAAGGGGCTTTCATCTTCCCATACCTGGACGACTGGCTTGTGAAAGAGGACATGGCCACAGCCTGCAGCATCAAGGTCCTGCAGCATTTGGGGTTGTGATAAACCACCTCAAATCTCATCTCACTCCAACACAGGATCTGGAGTTCATAGGAGCTCCTTTGGACAACTCTCCAGGCCAGGGCCTTCCTCCCCTTGGACAGGGCAGATAGCCTCAAGGCTCTGGCCACTGAGGTGCAGCGTCATCACGCAGTGTCAGCGTGATCCATGCTCCATGGCATCCACAGTCCATATGATCCCCAACGTCTGCCTCCACATACGAGCAGCTCAGTGGTGCCTCCGCTCACAGTGGACACAAGCCATTGGCAAGCTCCAGGACAAGCTGTCAGTGTCCCATCAACTAGCAGAGTCACTCGACTGGTGGCAGGGTGCACAGCAGCTTCAGGAGGGCACGCCCTTCCAGCCCCCAAACCCCCAGAGGGTCCTCACCACAGGCGCGTTCCGACTGGGCTGGGGTGTCCACTGTGAGGATCTGTGCACATGCAACAACTGATCCCTAGCAGAGAGCCAGCAGCAGATCAACCTGCTGGAGCTCAAGGCTATTTTTCTGGCCATCAAGGCCTTCCATCACTGCCTGCAGAATCAGTCGGTGCTAGTCCAATCAGACAACCGGATCACGATGTTCTACCTGAACAAGCAGTGGGGCACAGGGTCTCTGTGCCTCTGCCAGGAGGGAGTAGCCCTCTGCTCATACACAATCAGTCAGGGAATGCTCCTCGAGGCAGTATACCTTCCGAGCCCTAGCGGACAGGCTGAGCAGAGTCCTCCAGCCACACGAATGGCATCTAGACCCCAGGGTGGTGCAGCGGCTATTCCGACTCTGGGGAACCCCAAGTCTGGACCTCTTTTCCAGTCTAGCCAATGCTCAGCTGCTCTGCTTCTGCTGTCCCCAACCGCATTCATCCCAGATAGCAGCAGACGCCTTCCTCATCTCATGGTTGGAGGGCCTTCTGTATGCTTTCCCTCCCACACCACTAATCGCCTGGACTCTCTTAAGGGTTTTTCAGGACAAGGCCTCCATGATCCTGGTGGCCCCGCAATGGTCCATGCAGTCTTGGCAGGAGGAGGGCTCGCTTCTTCACCCCAACCTGGGGTCCCTTTCATTAACAGTATGGCTGCTGAGCAGGTCGTCTTAGCACCCTTGAACTTCCCAAAGGAGGTGGAGGAGGTCTCTCGTAAGAATTTCACAAAACAGGCCTACGTCTTCAAGTGGCGCAGATTCTCAGTATAGTGTGTGGAGCATTCTTTTGCCAGGTGCACACAGTGCTGCAGTACTTGCTCTACCTTTCACAGACCGGACTCAAGTCCAACTCTGTCAGGGTGCACCCTAGCGCACTCTCGGTGTACCATCACTCCATAGAGGGAAAACCTCTTTCTGTGCAGTCCCTCAGTACCCAATTTATGCAAGGCTTGCTGCTCTCTAAGCTTCCCATCTGCCCGCCCCCAGCAGAATGGGATCTCAACGTGATTCTGATGCAGCTCACCTAGCCACCTTTTTGAACCTCTGGTTACCTGCCATTTGTGTTATCTGTCCTGGAAGGTCGTCTTCCTGGTGGTGCTCACCCCTGCCCGCAGAGTCGATGAGCTTCAGGCCTTGGTGGCCAAGTCACCTTACACCAGGTTCTACACCCTAAATTCCTTCCGAAGGTAGTATCCGCCTTCCACCTCAACAAAGAGGTGGTACTTCCAACCCTCTTTCCATGGCCCCATGCTGACAAGGCTGTGGCTGTTCTCCATACTCTGGACTGTAAGAGAGCCCTGTCCTACCTGCAATGTACTCAGGGCCACCGCAAAGCCTTGCAGCTTTTCATTTCATATGACTCTAGTCGACTGGGGAAGGCTGTTACCAAGCGGATTCTGTCCACCTGGGTGGCAGACTGCATTGCCTTTGTCCACGATCAGGCTGAGCTCTTGTTGGAGTGCCAGGTAACGCTCTGTCCCTTTGGCAGAATCTGCCAGGCCACCACCTGTTTCTTAGTTCACACCTTTGCAGCTTACTACTGCTTGGAGGAGGGAGTCGTGACGGGACAGCGACTTCAGCCAGGCTGTATTCCATATCTGTTGGGGGTTTGGGTAATTCCTGCTCTCCAACCCTTCTTGTTCAGGCTACTGGAATGAGGGTTCTCCCTGGACATTGGGGTCCTCAGAATCTTTCCTCAGATTTGCTTGTGGCTGCTCACGGCTGGGCCATGTTTTTCTACGGGTTCTCAGTAGCCTATAGCTAGTTCCTGCTTGTTCCTGGAGAAAGCTTAGTTTACTCACCTGTAACAGATGTTCTCCAGGGGCAGCAGGAATCAGTCCTCACAACCCTCCCTCCCTCCCTCCCCTTAGAGTTGCTGTACAGTTTTTGTCGCCGTCTTTTGTCGGCTCTGGCTATGTCATCTGAGTAAGATGGCACCCTTGGGTGGAAAGGTGACCCCACATGTGTGGTGGCATCTCCCAAAGGCTTTCTTTGAAAGTTGGTGAGATGCTTCCGTTGGACTCTGTCGGCGTCTATATCACCCATATGTGAGGACTGATTCCTGCTGTCCCTGGAGAACACCTGTTACAGGTGAGTAACTATGCTATCATGCAGGGATTCTTACTTATCCTTCTCGGAGAAGACTGTGTGCCTTTGGCCTGTTCCTTCCTTTTTGCCCAAGGTGGTGTCTTCCTTCCATGTGAATCAAGTGATTTGTCTCCATCCTTTTCTAAGAAGCAGCGCTATGAGGACAAGGACCTTCACCTTGTGGGTGTTCAGAGAGTATTGCTCCAGTACTTGAAGGTTACTAACTCTTTTCGCAAGTCAGACCATCTATTTGTGCTATTTGTGGGTCTGTATAAGGGCAGTGTGGAGGCTTATATTGGGGAACTGGATCAAGGTGGCCATTGCCTTTGTGTGATGTTGCGGAACCTGTTGGTTCTGTAGGATTTGCATGTGCATTCCACTCGAGCACAAGCATGCTTGTGGGAGGAGCACAGCTCGGTAGCCCCCTCAAACATTTGTCAGGTGGCAATGTGGGCATCACTTTCCACCTTTGTCAAGCATTACTGCTTGGATGTCAACCCTAGGCGGACACAGCTTTGGCTCTGAAGTCTTAAAAGCTGCTGTATTTTATTTATATATTTATTTAACTGTATTTATATCCCGCTTTTCACCGGGTCAAAGCGGTTTAACATTTAAAGGGAGGGGGACAATAATCATCTCAGGGGTTGGGGCCATCACTGGGGGCCAACATTAATGATCTGAACAGATGTTAGACATAGACAAAGTACATCAGTCTCTTAGAGAGTAGAGCCGGGGGTGTGAATTAGGGGGTCTGGGTGCTTGTGTCTGGTCCGAGATATAGGTTTATCCGACCTAACTCTAGACTCACTTTACATTACATGTTCCCACTTACAACCCTGATACTTTGTCCCTGCTGAATGATAGTCAGTCCATTAATGGCTGTTATAATTAGTCTTTTTGCCTATTATAGAATTTACACTTTAGTATTTTCTATAATGGTTATTGTAGATAGCTATTCTGCCTGTTATTATTACTATTCTTTACTATCATCTCTAAATAATGAGTAATTTATCTCCAGGAACAAGCAGGAATGAGTCTTCATAAATGGGTATCGTCGGTACCGACAGATCCTGCGTGGGAACGCTCCCCAGCTTCCAGAAAGAAAGCTTTTGGGAGCATCCCACAGCGCCTGCGCGCTGCCTTCCCGCCTTTCCTAACCGCCTCTCTCCAGTTCTTCTTTTCTGCGGAGCCAGCAGGTCATGTTCCTGTCACCGCTGAAGAAGTTCTTTATTTTTCTTTATTTCTTTGGTCGCGCGTCTGCCTTCTTCGACGTCGGACCGGTACCGCCGGTCTTTTCTTCTTTCTTCTTTAAAAAAAACAAAACAAAAAAACTACTGTTTCCCACTTCTGTGCAACTTTTCCTTTTGGCCTTAGGCCTAGAAAAATTTTCCTCATGGAAAAGCCCGCTTCCAGGTTTAAAAAGTGCACGAAGTGCAGCGGTACTCTTTCTATCACCGACACCCATGACTGGTGTCTAAAATGTTTGGGTCCTGACCACTCCATCACCGATTGTGAGTCCTGTTCCATGATGTCTAAAAGAGGTCGACAGAATCGAGCGGCCAAGCTCAGTACCCTGTTTCCCTCTGATGCAGCTTCGGTGGCATCGACATCTTCCAGGGCTGCTTCTTCCTCCCATGGATCTCAGGTAACCAAACATAAGTCCAGCCAGTCCTTGAAGGGTAGATCTCCCTCTAAGTATCGAGATGCCTCCGGGCGTGCTCTCGAGGATCCTGCACCGGCAAAATTACCCCGGCAGGAGGCTCCGGCTTCCAAAGCTTCATCTATGGGGTCACAGGTTGACATCGATGGCGTGGCCTCGACCACTTGTTGCCATGTTCTGGGGTACCGGTGGTTTCCACTGGTACCGACATCCAGACATTGGTTGCGTCAATGGATCAGAATATTCTGACCATGCAGCGTGCCATTACGACATTCATACAAGCTGCGACGCCTCCGGTACCGCAACAAACTCCGTTGTCGGTTCCGGCGCCGGCACCAATATCGGTTCCGGTTCCGGTGCCGGTACTGATTGCATCGACATCGGCTTCGGTGTCGACTGCAGCGGTACCCTGTTCTGTGATGCCCATTGGTACCGAATCGGTACCGATCACTCCCGATGTCGATACCACTCGGTACGCGTATCGGGCTCTCCAAGAGCATCCAGACAGGCGATACTTCGATTCCTCCGAAGACTCTGATGAATCAGAGGCTTCTGTCGAAGCATCAGTACTCCTTCCTCAGGAGCCCTCTTCTCCCAAAAGAAGAATGTCTCCTCCAGAAGACTTGTCTTTTCAAGACTTCATTAGGGAAGTGGCCAGGGGCCTCTCTATTTCAGTGGCCCCTGAACCAGAGCCTAGAGCCAAGAAATTGGATATTTTACAATATCCTAAGGCTCCTAAAGAGGCAGCTACTTTACCAATTCATGAGATCCTTTATAATCACATGTTGGGCATATGGGAGACACCTCTTACTACCTCCCCTCATTCTCGCAGGTTGGACACCATGTACCGTGTTCCTCCTTGTCCTGGCTTTCATAAGACTCAGCTTATTTATTTATTTATTTAACAATCTTTTATATACCGGTACCTTCCAGTGATCAGGAGCGGTTTACATATAACAGTCAAGGAAACAGGATAACATTACTGTTTTTACATTGAACATTGCATGAATTATGTACATCTTAACTGACACTTAAACTTTGGAGAACTATGTACAAACTATGTACAGGCAACATTAATGGATTTCAACGAGAGAGGTAGTTATTTGTAAACAACATCTTAGATAGTCTTTAAGGTCATATTTTCATAGGACTTTGTGGTGATAGGCTCATTGTGTTATGTATTATCCTTTTTCATTTTGGTGTTGGGAATTCGCCAGTGGACCGTAGTGGGAGATAAAGAGGTGAGTTTTTAATGTTTTGCGTAGATCTTTAAGATCGGTTAAGGCTCTGATTTCATCGGGTAGGGAATTCCAGAGTATAGGGGCTGCATGAGAAAACGCTTTTTTATTTGTTGTTTTTTTAGTCTTTGTGAACTCTTTTGGAATCCTTATTTTATTGGCATTGCCTCTTCTTTGAGTAGATTGGGGTGTGTCTTTAGTGAGTAGTTTGTTTAGAGTAGTTGGGGCAGTGTTATTTAAAGCTTTAAAGGTGGTTATTATTAATTTATAGTTTATTCTGCAATGAACAGGGAGCCAGTGTAGTTTGGCTAGATAGGGTGATATATGCTCAAATGGATGTACCCTCATTATGGTTCTGGCTGCAGCATTTTGGGCCAGTTGGAGTCTTTTGATGTTTTGGTTAGTTGTGCCTAATAGAGAGAGGTTGGCAAAGTCAAAATGCGGTGTGATGATGGCTTGAATGATGCTCAGGAAGTCGTGCAGGTGGACCAGTGGGCGTAATTGTTTTAGCACTTTGAGCTTAAAGTATATTTTCTTCGTAGTATTTCTTATGTGGGTGTTCATACTAAGGTGTGTATCTAAGATTACCCCTAGGTATTTTATCTCATTTTTTATGTAAATGTCATGTTTCTGAAGTGTAATGTGGATAGGAGGGGTGTAAGATTTGTTTTTTGTTACAATCAATATGTCAGTCTTGGAATGGTTAATATGAAGGTTGTGGGCTTCTAACCAAGTTGTTAGTTCATTGAAGCAATCTGAAAATAGTTGAAGTGGAAGCATAGGGATCGTAAAAGGAATGTACAACATGATATCATCTGCATATATGTGATATTGGATTTTGAATTTTTTGAAGATGTTGCAAATTGGTTGTATATAAATATTAAAAAGGAGTGCAGAGATGGCAGATCCTTGGGGGAGGCCTATTTCCTGTTTGTATGTGTTAGAGGTTTGGGTGTTGATTCTGACAGTTTGAGTTCTGTTGGATAAGTAAGAAGTGAACCATTTATGTACGGTTGAGTTGGCACCTATTTGTCTGAGCCTGTTGAGCATTAGTGTATGGTGAACACTGTCAAATGCTGCAGATATGTCCAGAAAAAGTAGCAAGAATGCATTTCTAGGACTGTCAATTCCTCTTACTATAGAGTGTCAAGGAGTACTGTTAAGAGTGTATCTACTCCATGACCGGGGCGAAAGCCATATTGTTGGTCATCAAGGGGAGCTGAGGTGTCAATGTGTTCCTGTGTTTGTGTTTGAACAACCTTTTCTATGAGTTTGGTCATAAAAGGTATACTTGAGATGGGCCTATATGAATTCGGTGATGTTTTGTCCAGGGTATTGTTTTTTAGTATTGGTCGGATTTGAGCATGTTTTAGTATGGATGGGAGGTAACCTTGGTTTAGTGAGAGATTAATTAAAGGTAGAATGAAAGGGGATAATGTTGGAAGGGTATGCTTTATCCAAGTTATAGGGCAGGGGTCTAGGTGAGAAGTTGTAGTATTTAGGTTTGACATAATATTCTTAAGTGTTTCTTTAGTTATGGGGTAGAATTCGTTCCAAGCATCTGGTGGAGGTTGGTAAGAGATGGTTTGTGCAATTGGTGGGACATTATTTATTTTTGATTTATTTATGTAGTGATCTGCTAAGGTTTGAGGAGATATATCGTTAGCTTCAAAACTGGAGTTGTATGTGTTCTTTGTTAAGTTTTGGACTATGGAGAATAGTTCCCTTGGTCTGTTGATGGATTTGATTAGAATAGTAGAATGGACGTTTTTCTTAGCGCTATCTGTTGCGTCTTTGTAATTTTTGAGGTGGGTATGATATAGTTCGTTGTATGATGTGGATTTAGTTTTGCGCCATTTTAATTCAATTTTCCTGAGTGTTCTTTTCATAGTTTTTAAGGTATTGTTGAACCAAGGGGCATCGCCATTTCTGGGACGGATATTCTTCTTGTTTGGTTGATTATATGCAGCTGCTTTTGAAATTGTTTTATGCCATGTTGTAATAGCCTCATCAAGGTTGGAAGGTGATGAAGAGAAGTGAGGGATTGTTAGATAGAGGAAATCTTCCGCATTGAAGTTTTTAAATCTCGGGGGTGGGGATTTTTGCAGACAGCTTTTGTTATTTGATTCGATGTGTATAAGGTTGAACTTAATCAGGTAGTGTTCTGACCATGGGATCGGCGTACACTGCAGTGATTCCTGATTAAATAGTTTATGGAGTACTTATGGGAGAAAGATGAGGTCCAAGGTTCCTCCTTTGTTATGAGTTTTTGTTTTAATGATTTGGTGGAAGCCTAAATCTGATATAGATTCAAGGAATAGGGCTGAATATGTAAGGGGTAGAGATGGGAGGTTAAAGTCTCCTAGCATTATTATTGGGCTTAGGTCAGTAGATGAGCTGAGTAGTTCTATTAGGGCATCCATATATTCTGAATTATGGTCAGGTGGTCTGTATATCAAGCAGATTCTGAGATGGTCGATCTTTATGATGAGAGTGTCGGTATTGTTAATGGGTACTGAGGTTTGTTGTTTAGCATTTAGGGCTTTTTTGGTCATTATAAGTACTCCACCACTTCCTCACCACTCTATTGTGGTGGAGTCTGCTATGAAGAAGATAAAGAGTGCAAAAAGACACTCATCTAATCCTCCAGGAAGAGAATGCAGAACCTTGGATGCTTTTGGCCGGAGAATCTTCCAGGCCAATATGCTTACTGCCAGAATCAACTCCTATAGTCTCTATACGGGGATGTTTCTAAAGGAAGTTACAGATCATCTGCAAACTTTATCTCCTTTTATCTTAGAAGATAAAAGGGAGGATTTCTCACCTGGCTTAAACATGCCCAGGATGTTTCCAATTTTTCCAACCGTGCAGCCTTTGACTCTTTTGAGTGTGCCAGCAGAGCCTCGGCTATTGCCATAGGTGCACGCAGACTTGCTTGGTTACAAGCTTCTGATTTGGAACCCTGGGTCCAGGATGGATTAGAAAATCTTCCTTGTACAGGTGAAAACCTTTTTGGCAAGGATTGGCAAGCAAAGGCCACTCAGATGGATGCTGAGAATTCTGCCTTAGATAGACTTTCAAAGTCTACTTCTGCTCCTGTTAGAAAAAGGTTATTTAAAAAGGCTTTCTTTCACAAAAAAGGGAAATATTATCCTGGTTATGGTCACCAGGCATCTTCTGCAGGTCGTTTTGCTGCAAAGCGTCAGCAACAACCTAAACAAGCCAAGCCTAAGGCTGCAAGGACTGCTACGGCCCAACAGCCTCAGCCTCCTCAGGGGCTTTGACTTACAACTAGAGAACTTAGCCTTTCTGGCTCTAGAAGAACCAGAGCCTCTCACCATTCCAGGAAGGTTAGCTCACTTTGCTCCCAGATGGGAACAAATCACAGCAGAGCAATGGACCCTCTCCATCATAAGGGAGGGGTACAAGCTTCATTTCTTAAACTTCCTCCTCACACCATGGTGAGACAGTTCAATTCTCCAACATCTCTCCTTTACCTTCTGGGTCAGGAGATTGCTACCCTTCTTGCCCAAAGGGTAATAGAAGAAGTACCCAATCTTCAACAGGGTTCAGGGTTCTACTCCCCCTATTTTCTTGTCACAAAGAAAACAGGGGGCTACAGACCCATATTAGATCTCAGAGAATTGAACAAGTTTCTATGCAAGGAGAAATTCAAGATGATTTCTCTCGGTGCTCTCCTTCCATACCTTCAGAGTCAGGATTGGCTTTGTTCTCTAGATCTCAAGGATGCGTACACCCATGTCCTCATCCATCCAACACACAGAAGGTTCCTTCGGTTCCTTTATCAGGGAAAGCACTACCAATACAGAGTGCTTCATTTCGGTCTGGCCTCTGCTCCAAGAGTGTTCACAAAATGCATGGCAGTAGTAGCTGCATTTCTACGCACTCTAGGAATATTTGTATTCCCATATCTGGACGACTGGCTCATCCGAGCTCCATCCCAGTCAGAGGCCCAGGCTTCCCTAGCCTGCACAAGGCGTGTTCTTCAGTATCTGGGACTTGTAATAAACATCCCAAAATCATAACTCACCCCTACTCAGTCATTGGAGTTCATAGGAGCCTTGCTGGATACCACAACTGCAAGGGCCTATCTTCCCTAGGCCCGTTGCCTACGCTTGGTGCAGTTAGCCTCTCAAATTAAAGTCCCATTTAACTGCTCGAGAGATGTTACAACTGTTAGGCCACATGGCATCCAGCGTGCATGTGGTTCTTTACGCTCGCCTTCACATGAGGGCAGCTCAGTGGACTCTGTCCACCCAATGGACCCAGGCATCAGGTTGCCTGTCAGACAAAATAGCAACCTCCAGTCGCCTCTTTTGGTCCCTCCAGTGGTGGAAGTCCACTCAAAATCTGTTGCTGGGGTCCCCCTTTCAACAGTTGCTACCCCAAGCAACCCTTACAACAGATGCCTCCCCAAAGGGTTGGGGAGCTCATCTACAAGATCTCTCCACCCAGAGCATCTGGTCTCCACAGGAGACATCTCTACATATCAACCTCAGAGCTCAGAGCAATTCTTCTAGCTCTCAGAGTCTTCCACACCCTGCTCAGCTACAAGACAGTCCTCATCCACACGGACAACCAAGTAGCCATGTTCTACGTGAACAAGCAGGGCGGGACTGGCTCTCTGTCGCTTTGCAACGAAACTTTGAGATTGTGGGCCTTCACCAGAGAGCATCAAATTCATCTCATGGCAGTGTATCTTCCAGGGGTTCAAAACTCTTGGGCAGACAGACTCAGTCGAGTTCTGCTTCCACACGAATGGTCCCTCCATGGGGATCAGATAGCCAGGATCTTTCGAATTTGGGGAACCCCGGACATAGACCTGTTTGCAAGTCCGTGGAATGCCAAACTTCCCCGGTTCTGTTCCAGGTTTCCGTGTCACGGAGTTCAGGCCAGGGATGCCTTCCTCCTCCACTGGGGGCAAGACTTCCTCTATGCCTTTCCACCCATTCCCCTAATTTCCAAGACACAGTTCAAGCTTCAGAGAGACAAGGGGTCTATGATCCTCATAGCTCCACGTTGGCCACGCCAAGTGTGATACCCTCTACTTCTTCATCTCTCTCAAGCTCCCTCCGTGGACTTGGGATCTGCTTCAGACCTCCTGTCCCAGGAGGAGGGAACGTTGTGGCACCCAAATCCCCAGTCTCTTCATCTCAGAGTCTGGTTGCTGAAGGCCTAGACCTTCAAGATTTGCATCTTTCTCAGCAGGTGAAGGATATCCTTCATGCTTCCAGAAAGCCTTCCACTAGACGTTCCTATGTTTTTAAATGGAAAAGGTTTACCATTTGGTGTGCAGAGAAGGGTCTTAACCCTCTTGCAATACCTCTGAATTCTTTACTAGAGTATTTGCTGCATTTATCCCATGCAGGCCTTAAAACAAATTCAGTAAGAGTCCATTTGAGTGCTATTGCAGCATCCCTTAAGCCTCTCAATGGACATCCTATTTCCTCTCATCCTCTTAATGCAAGATTCATGAGAGGCCTTTTTTTAACTAAACCTCCCATTAGACCACCTCCAGTGGCATGGGATTTGAATTTGGTTCTTGGCCAGCTTATGAAGCCACCCTTTGAACCCTTAGCCACTACCTCCTTGAAATTCCTTTCCTGGAAGGTTATTTTTCTCATTGCAGTCACCTCAGCTCGCCGTATCAGTGAGCTGCAAGCCTTGGTGGCTAATCCTCCTTATACAAGGTTCCATCATGACAAGGTAGTCCTCAGGACTAATCCACACTTTATGCCTAAAGTGGTCTCACCTTTTCATCTGAACCAGGAGGTGTATTTACCTGTCTTTTTTCCAGGACCTCATGCATCAAGTGCAGAGAGGAATCTTCATACCCTGGATTGTAAGAGAGCACTTGCTTTTTACTTACAAAGTCCACAGCAACATAGAAAATCCTCTCAACTATTTGTTGCTTTTGATCCCTTTCATTTAGGACTTCCAGTCTTTAAGAGAACTCTGTCCATTTGGATTGCTCAGTGTATTTCCTTTGCCTACCAGAGTAAGAACCTTTCTCTGGAGGGCCATGGCACCCTCTATGGCTCATCTAAACTCTATGTCCATCGACCAGATCTGTCGAGCGGCCACCTGGGCCTCGCTTCATACCTTTACAGCCCATTACTGCTTGGACAAGGACTCCCACCGGGATGCCTTGTTTGGTCAGGCTGTTCTCAAACACCTGTTCCATACCTAATCAACTCCTACCCCCCATCCATGGTTGGATGCCCGAGATCCATGGGGGGAGGTAGAGCCCTTCTCAGGGACTCACAACCTTGGAGATCTCCCTGGCATCTCTAGCTGGGGAGTCCCCATATGTGAAGACTCATTCCTGCTTGTTCCTGGAGATAGCACAGTTACTTATCTGTAACAGGTGATCTCTGGGAACAGCAGGAGTAAGTCTTCACAACCCACCCACCTCTCCTAGGAGTTGTATCTCTCTATCTATCTTTCCTTTCCTCTCTCTCTCTTTGTCTCAGCTTAAAACTCGAACTGGAGAGAGGCGGTTAGGAAAGGCGGGAAGGCAGCGCGCAGGCGCTGTGGGATGCTCCCAAAAGTTTTCTTTCTGGACGCTGGGGAGCGTTCCCGCGCAGGCTCCGTCGGTACCGACAATACTCATATGTGAAGACTTATTCCTGCTGTTCCCAGAGATCACCTGTTACAGGTAAGTAACTGTGCTTTCTCAACCTATGTAAATAGTTAATATGTTCTTTGTATGATAGTTGCAGAAGTGCTCAAAATGTTCCATGTAAATCAATATTTAATGTTTAAATGTTCTTTAACACGTTCTATGTAAACCGCCCCTGATCACTGGAAGGGGCGGTATAAAAAAAACGCACAAATAAATAAATTTCTGGAATAGGACGGTTTTTAGTTGTTTCCTGAATGTCATGGGATCTCCGTTGGTTCTGATATGGCTTGGTAGAGAGTTCCAGAGGGATGGCGCGTATAGTTCAAAGGCTCTGTTGCAGGTCCGTTGATTGTATTTGGTCCGTATGTGGGGGATGGTGAGGGAATTGCTGGTGGTTCTGTTGTGGGTGGGTTTGTGCAGGAGGGTGCGGATCTGGGCGGTCTTGAGTTTGGTAGAGGGTTATGTGAATGAGTAAGGCAGATTTGTATTTGATTCTTGCTTCGAGAGGGAGTATGTGCAGCTCCCTCAGGACTGGGGTGATGTGATCTTGTTTTTTTGCTTTCTGGATAATTCTTGCCGTGGTATTTAAGGCAGTTCGTAGTGGGTTGGTGTGGGTGGCAGGTAGACCGTGGTAGATTATATTGCAGTAGTCCAGGTGAGGGAGTGTCATGGCTTGCATGACTGTTCTGAAGTCCTGTGGTTCAATGAGAGGTCTGAGGCACTGTACTGTTTTTGCCTTGTGGAATATTATTCCGGCGTTTTTTTTATCTGTTGCTTGAGTGTGAGCGCTTGGTCTATGATGATTCCTAGGTATCTTATGTGTGGTTGAATTTGTATTTGTGTGGCTCCTATGCTGAGGTGTGTGGGTGATGTGAAGTCTGGGTCTTTGGTTACTATAAGGGCTTCTGGTTTTTTTTTTACGTTGATGGAAAGGTTGTTTGTAGCTGATACTGATGTATTTTCTTCTTGCCCAGTGAAGGCATAGCTTTGGTATGTCCCCACTTATCTGGACTGATCTAGTAGGATGATATGGAAGGTGGCATTTTACTTACCAGATAATATCCTTTCAATGAGTCCTGCTAGATCAGTCCTGGACCCGCCCCTAGAAACCTTATTGGTCTGCTATACTCTGGTTCGCCCTGCGGGCTCATGACCTTCTAACAAGCCGCCTGTTGAAGTTAATCCTGTATACATAGTTATGCTTCCTATTCTTTTGAACATTTATTTTCATTGAGGTTGTGAAAGGTAAGAGATTAGTTACCATATGCTTGAGTAGGAAGAATGAATCATGCCACTAAAGTAAAGGCACAGACTGTTAATGGCACAGTGATGTCATAAAAAGCCTCGTAAATGTTTTCTCTGTCTCCACACCTGCTGGTAGGGAACACAGCCCACTTGTTTGGACTGGTCTAGCAGGACTCAAGGAAAGGACATTATCTGGTAAGTTAAATGTCATCTTACTGTGTGACCTTTCTTCAAAAAGATGGATGTGAAATAAAAGATTCAGCTGGCCCCAGGTTACAAGGAGGTCTGCTCTCATACTTGTGTTGCAGTTGAGGCAGCTGTTAAGAGAGAAGAAACATGCAAGGAGCTCTCCAGTACCCCTCCTGGTGAACATCCACAGCTTTTAGACCATGTGGGCAAGAGACCATTTCAGGGTGTCATGTCTTCTGCTTTCATAGCAGCTTTGCATAATTCAGTACATATATATCACTTTACAAAGAACACAGGCATTCTTTTCCATCCTTTCACCAGTTGCATATTCAGCTAGCAGCTATCATAGGAGAAGCTTTGATGAGTGTTGTACTCATCTTATACACACGACATATGATATCTTCAAAACTTCATCTAGAATTTAATTTTCTGCTGTTGCTAGCAAGCATGTATTTGGTTGAGCACATCTAGATTATATGAGGATGCCCACTTCAAACTGGTAGATGTTCCTTGCACAGAGGACTCATTTGGAGAGAGAGTGAAAGATCATGGACATTATAAAAGATACTGTTATAGTCTTCAGTATCTCTCTGCTGTTCCAGCAGCACCCAATTCATCTTCAAGATACACCAGCTCAAATCTGTATTGTATGGGTTTTTATTACCACAAGAGAATCTTTTACCAGTGACTACTACTACTACTGAGCATTTGTATAACGCTACAGGACATACGCAGAGCTGCACAGACATGACAGCCTCTACAGAGGCAATGTTCTGTCTCTCTCAAGCCTTGACCAAGAGAGGGTTCAACCAAAGCAAGCTACACCTGCTGAAGTCAAAACAGCAGTTGTCTTTTTGACTACAACCACCTATTGCAGCTAGTACCTTTACATAACATATATAGCCTGCCCTTCTTGTGGGGGGTTTGAGTCGCTTCTTCCATCCATCTTGGAAGAATATCACAATAGATTGCTGGGTCCTCAGTATTTTGTAAAAAGAGTCTGTCTGCTCAGGTTTATCACCCAACTTCTAGGTCAGCCTTTAACACTGGATTCACCTGCCCTACATCCACACCAGACTGCTAGAAGAAGTTTTCCTTCAGTTCAGCACAATAGAGCTGGTCCCACCTCAGGAAAGGAATCTGAATTTCTATTCTAGGTATTTCCTCATCCTAAAGAAGAAAGAAGGCTTACACCCACTCCTACATCTAAGATACCTATATCTTTTTCTCCACAAGGAGAAGTACAAGATAAATAATGTTTCCTCTTATACCATTCCTGAAGAACTGGTTGTGTGGTCACTCTCAAAAATACATACACAAACATCCCACTCCATCCTCATTAGAGAACATACATTCACTTTCTGTTTCAAATAGACCCTATCAATACAAGATCCTTTTTCAGTTTTCTTTGGTTCCCAGCATATTCGCAAATTGCCTTCTACTGATAGCCACTCATTTTTACAAGCAGGGTCACTAGTCTTCCCATACTATGACTGGATTCTAGCAGCTTCCTTGGGAAATTATTGCCCTAGCCCTCAGGAATGAGTCAGTCTACTTACTCTAGAATCAAGGCTTCATTATCAACTTTCAGAAATTTACTTTGCAGACATTTTTCTTCACTGGAACTATTCTTGGCACAGTTTAGGTAAAAAAATTTCTGGCAGTGGATAGACTACAGTTGATACCTTTCTCAGCGTTGAGATTTGATAGAGGTAGAACATTGCATCTGCAAGGGCAGATTGTGACCAAAAATCGGCCCAAACATGAGAATCCTAGCCGCAGTCCCTTAACCCCCTTCAGTCTTTCTCCCCCTCCTCCCCACCTAACTTTGATGCTCTAGCTATTAATGCATGTCTCTGCTCAACTGATGTAAATAAATTGCAGCAGCAGTATGCCCCTTTTAGTCTTCCCTCTTAAAGACACAAGAGCTCATGAGCTGTCCCGCAAACCCTTTAAGAGGACAGAATCTGTTTGTTTACATCAGCACTTCCCTATAGACACCCAATCCCTCAATAGAGAAATACGCCCTGTACATCTGAGGTTATCTTTGGTTAAGGGTAAAAGGATCCTCTTTTTGCAGTTTAAAAAAAAACACACACAATTTGAGTTGGTGCATCTAAAGAGTAAACCAGGTGGCGGTGGAACAGCAGAGAAATGCTGATGCCCATTGTCTTTCTCACTTTCTCTCCAAATAATCATCTGCAAGGGGACCATCTGCCAAATCTCTCTGGTTGTCACAGTCAAGGCTCACTTTACAAATACTAGGCCGTATGGCTACAGCTGCCATATAGTTCCATTTGCTTGACTGCAATGGGATCTCAAGTTTCAATGGTACCAACGTACTCTTCCTCTTTCCACTATCCCTCATCGCAGCTTTGAACTATGCTGCATTGTAATATTGGCTTGTCTTGAGCACTTATGTATCCAACATTGCGTAAGGAGGGGGTATGTGCATTATCATTACACTCAGGGAAGGTGGCAAAGGTCTGAGAAACTTCTTCACATTAATCACTTGGAGCTTTAAAAGCCTACTGTACCCTTTGAGTCTTCATTCATCTGCTCCAGGACAAGACAGGTTTAATTCAGACAGAACCAAGGTCCCATGTTTTATGGCAAACAATAAGAAATAGGATCCCTCTGCCTCTCTTGAGAAGCAGCAAAGATTTGGGCTGTTATTTCTGTTTGCATTCAGATATAAGTTGTTTGCATCCAATAGTTCAGAATCACATAGCAGACAAACTTAGAGTTCTCTAGCTACATGAGCAATCTTTAGATTCAGCAATCTTGTAGGACATCTTTCAAGACTGGGAGATCCCGAAAACTGAATTTTTTTGCAGCAACAGTAAAGTGAGGCTAGTTCTCTTGCTCAGCTCTCCTATCCTCTAACCCTCCAACCACTTAGTCCCAATAAACTAACAGTTCCCTGGACTTGATGAATATGTCTGCATTCCACACATACCAAATGCCCAGTACAAATTTCAACAGTGCCAAGCACTGTGATTCTCACAGCCCCATACGGGCCTCAACAGAACTGGTTTCTAAAGACTTGTAGTTGATTTTTCTGTGCAGGCTCCAGATATTTCCATTGTTAATCACACAGGAAAAGGGCTGTCTCCTTCACTCCAATCTGAAGTCCCTAACCCTCACATCTTTGGCTCTAGGACTACCAATGCCATTTCAGGATATACTAATAGCTGCAAGAAAAGCCTACCAGGTGTACTTCATGAATGATCACAATGCCATTACTTGTCCACCCATCACCATATTACATTATTCATACCAACTTTATCTAGTACGCCAAAAGTCCTCCATCAGAATACGTCTCTGTGCTGTACATATTGCATTCCAATTGATATCTTCAACGTCTTAGTATCTCACCATTTTATGCTTCATGAAAGGACTTCTGTATGTCAAACAACCAGTGCAGAACCCCACCCTGCCCTCCCCCCTCATACCAAGGGATCTTAGTGTTTTCCTAACTTCTCTTATGAAAATGCCGTTCGAACCAACGGAATCTGCTGTGCTCAGACCTCCTACCTGGAAAGTTCTCTTCCTAGTAGCTGTCACCTCAGCTAGAAGAATAGGTGAACATCAAGCGCTTGTAACCTATGGGGACCATACATGCCATTTCTTCATAACAGAGGTGTTCTTCAGGCTCATCCCAAGTTTTACCTAAGATAGTAATATGTTTTCATATCAATAAGGAAACTATGCTTTCTTCATTGTCACCTAGCCGTCATAAGAATCTAAATCAAAGGAACTGAATCTATCAGGAAATCTATGCAGCTCTCTTTTCTTTGAAGCCAAGAGAATTGCATGCCAAAAGAACTCTAGCAAATTGACTGTCATCTTAAGAACATAAGATATACTATACTGAGTCAGACCAAAGATCCATTGAGCCCAGTATCCTTTGTCAACAGTGGCCAATCCATGTCACAAGTACCTGTGAAGTTCCCAAAAGGTAGACTGATTCCAAAATGCTGCTTATCCCAAAGAAAAGCAGTGGATTTTTCAAGTCTGATTTAATAATGGCTTATGGACTTCCTCCAGGAACTTGTCCAAACCTCTTTTTAAACTCAACTACACTAAATGTTTTTATTACAGCCTCTGGCAATGAATTCCAGAGTTTGATTTTATTTTTTCCAATTAGTTTTAAATATGCTACATTGTAGCTTCATTGTGTCGTCCCCCCCTACTTTTTGAAGAAGTAAATGACCAATCTGTTTACCCATTTCACTCCACTCTGTTACTTTATAGACCTCTATCATATCTCCCCTCAGCCATCTCTTTTCCAAGCTGAAGAGCCTTAACCTGTTAAGCCTTTCCTGTAACCAATTCTTTTAGGTACAAACAGGTGCTCCTCTAAACACTAAAGTGAAGTTTCTTCAAATCGGAGCTACTGTGCTCTGCTGACGTCTGCTCTACTCAAAACTATTTGTAAAGCAGCAGCCTGATCTTCACTTTTTACCTTTACCTCACACTACTGCTTGGACAGTGTGTTTGGTTAAGCTGAACTGGCAATCTGTCTGTAACGTAGCAGCTACTGCAGTTTTTCTCTGCAGGCTGCTCCTAAATGAGACACTGCATAAAAACATGAGTGGCCCTAAGCTTTGGAGTTGCCCACTTGTGAGCATGATTCAGTCATCCTTGTCAATAAAAAAACACTGCCACTCACCAATAACAGGTGTTTTTTGTAGACAGGATTGATCAGATACACCTCCCCAAAGCTGTGCTCATTCTTAAGCTGTGGAAATGAGGCTGCACATTCTCAGAATGTTTTACACCAAGTTCTGAGCTCTGGGACAGCTGTTCATCCCAGCGACCTGCGATGACATCAACCATTTTCATGCCTAATCAATCCAAAAAGCACCTGTTACAGGTGGGTAACGATGCTCTTTGTAACATTAGAAATCCTGCAACTTTTATTTCATTATGGTTTTTTTTTAAGATGTACAAGATGTACATTGCCTTGGATATCTTTTGTAGATTGGGAAGACAGTTTTAGAAATCTTTTTAACTAAAACTAAGAAAAAGGTTTTAAATAACTGTTTTTGCTTTGTAGGTTCGTTTTGGAACAGTACAATGCACTCTCCTGGCTGACCTGTGACCCTGCAACCCAAGACAGACGGTCCTGTCTACCCATTCACTTTGTGGTGCTGACCCAATTATATAATTTTATCATGAATATGCTGTGATCTTCCTTGGAGAACATGGGAAAGGGATATGATTTCATTGTAGGATCACCTTGGTTCAAGTCTTATGATAGGGTATCTTTCATATTACTTCATCAAATATTGTTTTGACATAAGGGAAGGTGGGATTCATCTCTGTCCCCTGCTATATTTCATTGTCTACACAGAACATTTTTGAATGAAGATTATAGATCAGAGGAAAATCATATCAACATATGGAGCAAAACAGACTTTTTTTTTCTAAAGTCACAGTATTTGTGAAGAGTAATGAGCCAATTAGTATCCAGTCATGCTTGATGAACTTAAAAAAGCATGGAAATGAGAAGAGAACTTAAGGAACAATAAGGAGTTTCAATATATGGCTTCAGAGCATCAAGACTATATATTGAAGTATAATATCTAATATCGATATTCAAAAAATGCCTGCATCTCTTATTTATTGTAAGTTTTTAAATGTATAAATTGTCTTATATTTCTTAACCTCTTTTATAAAAATAATTTTCCTAGAAGGTTTATACTGCCTTCTTGCTTTAAAGCAATTGGTCTAAAATACATGTAATCGTCTTAATTAAAAGTCGCAGTAGGTTGCTTTTAGAGTATTATTTTTTTGTAAGGGAGTGGGTGGGGGGCAGTGAATTTGTATTGTCTTGATGTACAGTTTAATGGGGATGGAAGGGTTAATGTCCATACCATTGTGTGTGGGGGATTTACAGCTAAGCTGTAGTTGCAGAGTACATGTACAGTAAAATGAAGTTCACTGTGTTTATAAATTGAAGGGGGAGGGGGGAATACCAGACCTTACAGCATTTTATATCAGACCTTTACAAACAGAGCAACATGACGGCAATATGAGCATTATCATTTATGGTTCAGCTTGGAGTGAGAATAAAATGAATAAAACATCTGTTTAATTTTTGTAATCTGGTTTAGGGCTGTGACTAGTTTTTCAGACCTTGTTAGTCATTGCTGAAAAGGTGGGAGGGGTTTGTGGAGAAGAATCACTATTGACCAACTTTGTGGATAATCAGTTATCAGTTATGTCTGCTACAAAATGTGAGAGGTGTCCTGGATGTGTCTAACCAAGTGGCAAAAAAATCATACAACGTTTGAAATTATAGCTCAGCTCTTGCCATTTTACAAATGGATATTCAGAGTTTGGTGTGTGTGTTTTTTAAAACGGTGGTGTGGTGTAAATAGACCCACCCTCTCAGTGAATCGTGCTATTCTTATTTGATTCTATTTGTGAAGGAATTTCTCAAGAAGCCTTAAATTTTGGATTCCTGGTGTGTGCTCATAAAGGAGCATATCTTGTTACAGACCCTCTGTCTGTGTACCTGCTGTCAATTCTTGGGCAACAGAAAGCGTCTGGTGTTCATAAAACGCAATTCAGTATTGCTTGCTGGTGTTCAGGTTTTGGAAATACAAACTGGTTACCTGAAGTATCCGTTTCATATAGAGTCACATGACCTATTTGAATTGCGTGTGTGTATGTATGTATATATATATATATATATATATGTATATATATATATAATATATAGGTATGTATGTGTGTGTGTGTATATATATATATATATATATATATCACATTTAGCAACATTTGGTTTTTTTTGTATAAAAATATTTACAGGTGATGACAGGTTTTCAGTCATTTCTTCAGAATATTGGTGCAATCAGAAAAAGTCAAACTCTTTTGATATTTAAAAAAAATCAGACTCTGATTTGCTTTTTTTTATTTTTAAATTATTCCAGCATACCATCAGCACATTTCATATGGCAAGGTGTGTGTGTGTATATATATATATATATATATATATATATATATATATATATATATAATTTTTTTTTTAATTTTTTTAATATGGAAGTTTCAAATGTCATATCTCATGTTTTTGCTTGGTACAGCAAACATATCTTCACCTCTCCTATTTAAGCTATGCTTAACCTACTACTTTATCTAAGAACTTACCAGACTTTTGAAATCTGAATGACACTTCCGTGTATAAGCCAGCAGTTCAATTCTCAGTCAACATTGTTGATCAGTGTATACACAGAATAGCTTAACTTGTTGAACCTATAAATAATAATCAGTTACTAGAGTCTTTTTAGCAAAATCAAGGACTAGCTTCTGCCCTCCCACCTACCTACCAAAAATCTTAGTTAACCATTAACAGTAAATTGAGGGTTTAATTAAACTCTGAACTTATGTTTAATTTATTTCCTTAGCATCCATGAGCTACTGGCAGTGTCCTCAAAGTATCTAGTAATAAGAATAAGATTACTGAAGATTAATACAAAAGCGGCTTAGACAGGTGCACACATTGGAATAGTATGACTTCTGTTTCCACTCTGTATTGGTAAATTGCCCCAGTGCTCTGTGCACTATTTAGTAGATACTTATCAGGCAAGGGAATTCAGACAGCACTTTACAGAGCTATTAACTAATGTATTTTTTAATTACATTTCCTTTTCTTCCTCATCCCTTTCATACTGCAAATTAATATTTAAATTTTTTTTTCAAAACCCCCCAAAGGTCAGCTTATTAACAACTAGCTGCCGTATGATTATCATCATCTTAAAGAAAATGTTTCTTTGTATTCACTTTGAATATTTGTATGTTTAGTGCACATTAAAAAGAAAAAGCTATAGCACTTTTGTTATCAGTTTACAGAATTAACCAGAGCTAGATATCACAGGTATTTTAAAGAAAAACATTAATATAGAGACACGTTTTGATTATGCAATTTCTTAGCATATAGCAGGTTTGGATTTGGTTTGCTGTAGAAGTTTATATGAAAATATGAAGGTCTGGTTTGTAGTAATCCAAACATTTAGCTGTTACTAGTATGAATGACAGTTAGCAACTGTTACTTAAAATAGATATTGATTATCATTTCTAGAAATTTATTTATATTTTTAAGTCAACTGACCTCTTGTCATTAAAATTCCCCTTTTCTGTTTTGTTTCATGTCTGAGTGATACTAGTCTGCCTTTTCTAACTATACGAATATGATCAATTTGTAATAATTCTGTAAAAATCTTTATCAGAATCTTATGCAAGTGGCACACCAATACATAGAAAGTGTAAATATACCACAAAGTATGAAAAAAAGACATTTCAATAATGTGCACCATTTCTGTATTCCAGAAAAGATGTTTTACATTGGGCAAAACGGAGACCCAAGAAAAGTAGAAAGCAATAGAGCTAGTAAATAGGCAAATTAATATTTTAGCTCAAAGTGGAATAGCCTGATTTCTCAGTCATTTACCAAGCATAACCCATCTCGACCTCTGAATGCTGAATGTTTTTCATAGGGGCTGCCAAAAGGAACTGAAACACTAAACCGTTATAAATTTAAAATAATAATGTAGAATATAGTAGAGAATTCCTACTGTAGGTAGACTTCTGTATTCATGTTGCAGATCATTCTGTCCACTTTGACCTTTAAACCTTTTGCTCTTTTTTGAAAGACTAGCTTGCCCAATGAAATGGATTACATGACATTCTTAATTGTAAAATAGTCATTTTCAAACCTTTCTAAACCAAGCTTATTCTGCAGATACTGCAAACCCAAATTATTTGAGCGTTTTCATACTGTGAATAGATTTCAGGTGGGTTTTTTAGGCCTTTTTGTGCAAAGATTAGCTGTCAATGCAGATCAGCTGGATAGCAAATTTTCCCAGAAAGATTTGCTGCTATGCCATAATATTTGTTTTTCAGCAGCTCCATATTTATTTTTAAGCTTTTTGCACATACTAAAGCAATTGGCTGCATTTTAGGGTTTTTTTCTTTTTGCAAAAAAACAAAACCCAACCTTGTAAAATATTGATGTTCTGGTGTTTTGTGCATTTTGCACATTTTTTCATTCATTGCTTCATTTTGTGAAAATAAATTTACACTTTGGTACTTTTGCCTTTCTCTGTTTAGCTGTGAGATGGACTTTCTGATTAAAAACAAAAAACAAACACAGCTGTGTCAAATACAGAAAAAGCCTGATTTGAGCTCTAAATAACATTGTCCGGATATCACAGTTGAATTTACATGGCCATATAATACTTGTGTTGCAACATTCTTCCGTGCTTTGCATTCACTTTTTATAACAATTGCTCATTTGTAACACATGAAATGAACTAACAAAATACAGTTTGGACACTGCCATACTGCATTTGAGTAACTTTAGGTAACAGCAGATCAAAGGATGTTTTGAAATGCTGCTGCTTCGTTTAGATTAGTATTGCATATCAGTGTGCACAAATTATGAGTGGAAATCTTTTCATTAATAAAACTATATTGCCTTGGTTTAGTTTACTTCTAAAAATATACTTTTGAGTGATTATGCTTTAGGCCCCATAATAAGAATATTTATTTTTCAGTTCTGATTGTTGGTTTAATTGGTCAAGTTATTGTATACCTTCAAACTGTCCATTTTCTTTTCAGTGGAATAGAAATTCACTTATAAGAAAGTTGATTTGGGACGTCAACATAAACCTCTGGTTCATTTTTTAAACATGAATTAGTTTTCAACTAAACTGGATTGCAGGAACCTGAAACTGCATCTTGTGATGCCTTTACCAAATCTGTTGGCCTTATCCTCTACTGGAAAGCAGGTTCTTGCTAACAGAATTTTTCAGCACTGATGTTAAGTGCCACAGTTCAATATATATATATATTTAAATTTTTTTTTTTAATTTCACAAGAACAACAAAAGCAAACACTTTTGTTGCTGAATGCCATATACACTGAGTTGTACAAATTGTGATGGAAGAATGAAAAGGTTTATACTTTAAAGAAAATTTCAAATGGAATAAATTATTCATGAATCCTTGATTGTGTTGTCTCTTTGCATTAGCGGAGTACAGTGGCAGATGACATTGTTCTGAAATACTGAAATGTAACATTGAGCGTTTGATTTTTGACTGTTCATGGGACGTTCAGAGCAAGCACTGTGCGTTCAAAACTGTAAAGTAATTTTCTTGTAGTTTATGCCTACATTTATTTGTTTACAGTAGTTGCTGTTAATATACTGTACAACTACTTGTAATGGAGACTACTTCTCACTAACTACTAACTAGCTCTACAGACTCATACAGCATAGTTACTCACCTGTAAAAGGGGATCTCCGGGAACAGCAGGAATTTAGTCTTCACATATGGGTATCGTCGGTACCGATGGAGCCTGCGCAGGAACGCTCCCCAGTGTCCAATAGGAAAGCTTTTGGGAGCATCCCACAGCACCTGCATGCTGCCTTTCCCAGCTGTCCCTCTCCAGTTGAGTTTATAGCTGAGACAAAAGAGAGAGGGAAAGAGATACAACTCCTAGGGGAGGTGGGTGGGTTGTGAAGACTAAATTCCTGCTGTTCCCGGAGATCACCTGTTAGAGGTGAGTAACTATGCTATCTCCAGGAACAAGCAGGAATGTAGTCTTCACATATGGGGACTCCCTAGTTACAGATGTCAGGGAGAAGACCCCAGAAGTTGTGTGCCCTTGTGAAAGGGCTCCACTTCCCCCTCCCCCCCCCCATGGATGCTGGGTAGGAGTTGATTAAGTATGGAACAGGTGTTGAAGAACAGCCTGACCAAACAAGGCATCCCGGCGGGAGTTCTTGTCTAAGCAGTAATGGGCTGTGAAGGTATGAACCAAAGCCCAAGTTAGCTGCTCAGCAGATGTCGTCGATAGAGACAGAGTGAAGATGAGCCATAGAGGCTGCCATTGCTCTCACATTGTGAGCTGTGACATGGCCTTCCAGAGGAATGTTTTTACTCTCATAGGCAAAAGATATACACTGTGCAATCCAGTTGGACAGTGTTCTTTTGGAAAATGGAAGTCCCAAATGACTAGGATCAAAAGCAACAAAGAGTTGAGAGGACTTCCTATGTTGCTGTGTCCTTTGTAAGTAAAAGGCTAGAGCCCTTTTACAATCCAAAGTATGAAGATTCCTTTCTGCATTTGAGGCATGAGGCTTTGGGAAGAATACAGGAAGGTAAACCGCTTGGTTTAAATGAAAAGGTGACACCACCTTTGGCATAAAATGTGGATGAGTCCTAAGGATTACCTTATCGTGATGGAACCTTGTATAAGGAGGATCAGCCACCAATGCTTGCAATTCAATGATGCGACGTGCTGATGTGATTGCAAGAAGAAAGATGACCTTCCAGGAAAGGAATTTCAAAGAGGTAGTGGCTAATGGTTCAAAAGGCAGTTTCATAAGCTGCCCAAGATCCAAATTTAAGTCCCATGCCACCGGTGGTGGCTTATGGGAGGCTTAGTTAAAAGACCCCTCATAAATCTCGCTATCAGAGGAAATAGGTTGCCCATTTAGAGGCTTGAAAGAAGCTGCTGCAATAGCACTCAAATGAACTCTCACTGAATTGGTCTTAAGCCCTGCATTAGACAAATGAAGGAGATACTCCAGTAATGATTCCAGATGTATTGCAAGAGGGTTAAGTCCCTTCTGCGAGCACCATATGGTAAACCTTTTCCACTTGAAAGCATAAGAGCGTCTTGTGGAAGGCTTCCTGGAAGCATAAACGATATCCTTTACTTGTTGAGAAAGGTTAAGACCGTGAAGTTCTAGGCTTTCAGCAACCAGGCCCTGAGATGCAGAGACTGGGGATTGGGATGCCACAGCATCCCATCCTCCTGAGAAAGGAGATCTGGAGCAGATCCTAACTCCAGAGGCGGAGCCTGAGAGAGATGTAGGAGCAGAGGGTACCACATTTGCCATGGCCAATGTGAAGCTATGAGAATCATATGACCTCTGTCTCTCTGAAGCTTGAACAGGGTTTTGGGAATTAGGGGAATGGGTGGAAAAGCATACAGGAAGTCCTGGCCCCAATGGAGGAGGAAAGCATCCCTGGCCTGACAACCCTGAGCCGGAATTCTGGAACAGAACCGGGGAAGTTTGGCATTCAGCGGACATGCAAAAAGGTCTATGTCTAGGGTTCCCCAAATTTGGAGAATTTTGGCCACCTGGTCCGCATGGAGAGACCATTCGTGTGGAAGCAGAACTTGACTGAGTCTGTCTGCCCAAGAGTTTTGAATGCCTGGAAGATACACCACAAGGAGATGAATCTGATGCTCTCTGGCGAGGGCCCATAGTCGCAAAGCTTCTTTGCATAGCGACAGAGCCTGTTCCGCCCTGCTTGTTCAGATAGAACATGGCTACTTGATTGTCCGTTTGAACTAGGACTGTCTTGTAGCTGAGCTGGGTATGGAATACTCGAAGAGCAAGGAAGATTGTTCCGAGTTACAGGAGATTGATGTGTAGATAGGCCTCCTGTGGAGTCCAGGTACCCTGGGTAGAGAGGCCTTGCAGGTGGGCTCCCCAACCCACCTGTGAAGCATCTGTTGTTAGAGTGGCTTGGAGTGGGGGTTGCTGAAAAGGAGACCCCACCAAAAGGTTCTGGGGTGACTGCCTCCATTGGAGGGACAAAATAAGGCGATATGAGTTTGCTATTTTGTCTGACAGGCAACCTGACGCCTGAGCCCACTGAGTGGATAAAGTCTACTGGGCTGCCCTCATATGGAGGCGAGCATAAGGAACCACATGCACGGTGGATGCCATGTGGCCTAGCAACTGTAACATTTCTCGAGCAGTGAGGTGAGGTTTTAACACTGCTTGGGAAGCCAACTGCACAATGCAAAGGCAGCGGGCCTGTGGAAGGTAGGCCCTTGTCTGGTATGCAGCAGAGCTCCTATAAACTCTAGAGACTGAGTGGGAGCAAGGTTGGATTTTGGGAAGTTTATGACAAGTCCCAAATACTGAAGGATGTGCATTGTCCGAGAGAGAGCAACCCTGGCCTCTGGCTCTGAAGGGGCTTGAATGAGCCAGTCGTCTAAGTAAGGGAAGACGAATATTCCTAGGGTGCAAAGAAATGCTGCCACCACAGCCATGCATTTTGTGAACACCCTTGATGCCGAGGCCAGGCCAAAAGGAAGAACCCTGTATTGGTAGTGCTTTCCTTGAAACAGGAAGCGAAGGAACTTTCGATGAGTTGGATGGATGAGAACATGAGTGTACGCATTCTTGAGATCTAGAGAACAAAGCCAATCCTGACTCTGAAGGTATGGCAGCAGAATTCCTAGAGAAATCATTTTGAACTTCTCTTTAAACAGGAATTTGTTCAATTCTCTGAGTTCTAAAATGGGTCTGTCCTCCTGTTTTCTTTGGAATAAGGAAATAGAGGGAGTAGAACCCTGTAGCCTGTTGTAGAATGGGTACCTCTTCTATTGCCCCTTGGGCAAGAAGCACAGTGACCTCTTGACCTAACTGGTTGTTGAGAGGTCTGAGAATTGAACTGTCTTACCATTGTAGGAGGGGGCATGCTGAGGAAATGAAGCTTGTACCCCTCTCTTACAATAGACAGAGTCCAATTTTCTGCTGTTATCTGACCCCATCTGGGGGCAAAATGACATAACCTTCCTGGAATGGTGGAGGGTTCTGGACCGTTCAGGGCCAGGAAGGCAAAGTTCTCTAGATAGGAGTCAAAGCCCCTGTGGAGGCTGAGTCTGCTGAGCCGGTTGAGGCTTAGCTTTTGTTTTTCTTTGCCTAGGTTGTTGTTGCTGTCCCTTTTGGGCAGACTGACCCAAAGGATGTCCCTGTTGGGTATCGGAGGGATAAAACTTCTTACTGAAGAATGGTTTCTTGTAGGATTTTTTCCTTGCAGGATCAGCTGTAGATTTAGACAGTCTATCCAAGGTGATATTGTCAGCATCTATCTCATTAGCTTTTTCCTGCCAATTCTTGCCAAAGAGATTCTCTCCTGTGCAAGGAATTTTTCCTAGTTTATCCGGTACCCAAAGTTCCAAGTCAGATGCCTGGAGCCAGGCAATCCTACGTGCACCTATGGCAATAGCAGAGGTTCTGCTTATGCACTCAAAGCAGTCAAAGGCTGCACGATTGACAAACTTGGAAACATCCTGAGCATGTTTGACAAGGGCGAGGTAATCCTGCCTCTTATCAGGAAGGAGAGGGCTCATAAGCTCTAAATCTCCTGTGACCTCCTTAAGGAACATTCCCATATATAAAATATAGGGACTGATCCTAGCAGAAAGCATGGAAGCCTGAAAGGTTAGACGTCCAAAGGTGTCAAGAGTCCTACACTCACGTCCTGGAGGATTAAATGCATGCCTTTTTGCACGCTTGATCCTTCTCATAGCTGATTCCACCACCATGGAATGGTGTGGTAGCTGAGTCTTCTGAAACCCAGGACGGAGGTACTTGATACATGGTGCCGAGTCTTCCAGAGTGAGGAGATGTGGTTGGAGGTGTTTCCCACATCCTTAACATGAGATCATGCAAGATCTCATGATTAGGGTAAGGTAGCTGCCTCCTTGGGAGCTTTAGGGTATTGCAGGATTTCTAATTCCTTTGCCCTAGACTCTTTTTCAGGAGCCACTGTGATGGAAAGACCTCGAGCCACATCTCGGATAAAATCCTGAAAGGACATATCCTCTGGTGGAGACATCCTACGCTGAGGAGAAGAAGAATCCTCAGGAAGAAGTACTCTGGTATTGGCAGAGCCTTCAGAGTCTTCAGACTCATCCGAGGATTAAGAGTACCTCCGATCCAGGTGATCGTGCAAGGCACGGTACCGGTACCGATCGAAGTAGGCATTGGAGGGGTCTGGTACAGACTTGTCAATACCGGATGGATAAGCATGACTCAGTCCCGGTAGAATACCTGCCGATGTCGATGCAGTGAATACCAGTACTGGAGTCGGTGCCTGTACCAGTTGAATTGTCTGAAGCGGTTTCAAAGGCATCGAGGCCGTGAGAAGAACCGCCAGACTGCATTCAATAGCCAAGAATCTCTGGTCTATCGATGCTGCCGATGCTTGGGCATCGGTACCGGATGAAGCAGCTGGTACCCCAGAGCATGGCACCAGTAGTTCTGCTGAGGTTGAGGCCTCGAACATCCTGGAGCCCCGTTAATGCTTTGGAAGCCCAAGCCTCCCGCCGGGGCAATTTTGCTGGTGAAAGTCCCTCAAGGGCAACGCCAGAGGCATCTCGATGCTTAGAGGGAGATCTACCCCTTTGAGGGACCGGCTAGATTTATGTTTAGTTACCTGAGATCCATGGGAGGAAGGCGAAGCCCTGGAAGACGTCGATGCCACAGAGGCTGCATCGGAGGGAAAAAGGGTGCTAAGTTTAGCAGCTCGGTTCTGCTGGCCCCTCTTTGACATCATCCCACAGGCAACACACTCCGAAATGGTCAGGACCTAAACATTTGAGGCACCACTCATGGGTGTCGGTGACGGAAATGGTACCGCCACACTTGGAACACTTTTTAAAACCCAAAGCGGGATTTTCCATTTTAAAGGAAAAGTTGGGCCTAGTGCCCAAAATGGCGCGTGGCACCTGAGAAGAAAAAACCTGGAAAAGACTCCAGAAGAAAAGTTGGGGTTTTTTCCGGAAAAAAAGAAAGAAGAACCGGCGGTACCGGTGTAGCGTCGAAGGAAGGCAGATGCGACCATAAAAAAGAAGAATAGAAGGGAATTATTTTCTGCGGTGACAGGATGTGCGACCTGTTGGCTCCATGGAAAACGAAGAAATGGAGAGGGACAGTTGGGAAAGGCAGCATGCAGGCGCTGTGGGATGCTCCCAAAAGCTTTCCTATTGGATGCTGGGGAGCGTTCCCGCGCAGGCTCCGTCGGTACCGATGATACCCATACGTGAAGACTACATTCCTGCTTGTTCCTGGAGATTATCTAGTCAACCTATGTCATAAGTAAGGAACCAAGTTCAAATAGCAGCAATTACTATATTCCTCCTGTGGAGGAGAAATGAGCCCTGGCAATATAGATGGACTATAAATATTCAAAATATATAGTATATAAATGCCAGCAAGAAGTGACTTAATGTGCAGTTGCATTTAAAGATGGCATGTCACTTCTAGACAGCATCTATGAACCAACACAATTGCAAAGAGTATTAGGGAAGAAATGCTGTGCTGTAAGCACACCTGTTGTTGAACATTAACAATTTATGAAAGTTTTAAAAACATGGAAAATGACAGCGGAAAGGCCATATGGCCTATCCAGTCTGTCCACTGTAGAGTCTACACTAACTACAGTATTAAGCTCTCCACTGATAAGACTGGCCCCACTCATCCATCAAAAAAGACTTCCTTAGCTTACTCCTTTCAACCACATTCTATGACCTCTTGTTCCAGAGCTTTCTTTCACTTGAGAGGTATTCCTTCTGTGTATTTATACCTTGGAGATATTTAAATGTCATATTTTCCCTCACCTCTCTTCCAAAGCATACATATTTAACTTTTAAGTTGTCTCCATATGCTTTATGATGAAGACCATAGATTATTTTAGTAGCCACCCTCTAGACCAATTCCATCCTGTTTATATTCTTTTCAAGGTGCAGGCTCCAGGACTGCACATAGTAATCAGATTAAGTCTCACCAGACTTGCCCAGAGACACCTAACACATTTTCTCCTACTAACAATTCTTTTCCCTATATTTATTTTATATTTATTTATTTATTTACATTCTCTTATATACCGCGCTATTCTGCATCAGTGCGGTTTACATTGAACAAACTGAAATTACATTGAACAGGGCATTATAACTTGGAGATAACTATTTTACAGGGAACATGGGCTATGGAGGGTTAAGTGGCTTGCCCAAGACCACAAGGAGCACCTGTGGGACTAGAAACCCCAGTCCTTCCGGCCCAAGGTTGCTGTGTCCTCTAGTGGGATTTGAACCCCCGACCTTCCGGCCTGAAGTACCTTGCCCCAACCACTAGGCCACTCCTATATACCAAAGCATCCTTCTGGTTGTCAAAAATATATTTAGTACAATAAAAAAATATCACCATAATATATAAGGCCATATAATTTAATATTGAAATTATCAACCGAAAAAGGAAAATATAATCATAATTTCTCCAGGAACAAGCAGGAATCAGTCCTCACATATGGGTGACGTCGGCGCCGACAGAGCCCTCGTGCGGAGCAATTCCCCAGCTTTCAAAGAAAGCCTTTGGGATTGCCATGCGCATGCAGTCCCCTTCCCGCCCAAGGGTGCCATCTTGCTCAGTCTCCTTTTTTCCGCGGAGCCCTTCAGACGTGGTCCTGCTTTCCTCAGAAAAAGTGCATCAAAACTGCAAAGTTTTTGTTCGTTTCGGTCCGGTTCCATGCCGGTTCCACTTCCCGCCTCAGCTCGGTGCACCGGTATCGAGCCTGGTTAAAGTTTTTTCGGTTTTTTGTCCTTTGAGACTAGCGTTCACGCTCTTTTTTTATTTTTCACTGGCAGCCCGGTTGTTTGACCTTGCAGGGGCCCTTTTCCCCCCAATGGCTGCCAGGGGGTTCAAAAAGTGTGATCGGTGTAAAAAAACTAATGTCCCTCACTGACACACACGACTGCTACCTCCAATGCCTCGGACCCGACCATGACCCGGTGGTCTGTGAGCCATGTGGCAAAATGTCTTCCAAGGCACTTAGGAGTCGGCAGCACCAACATGAAAGACTTTTCTCGGAGTCTGCATTCGTCCGAGCCCGGACCTTGTCAGAAGCCTCGGAGGGCGGCATCGTTGGAGGCCTCTGATCGGCCTGGGCCCTCTGGTTCCAGATCGCAGAGCCATGACCCCGCTGCCCCGGGCCCTCAGAGAGGCCGGCCAAGCTACCTCGCACGGAGCAGGAGACGCCGAGTAAGGTAATGTCTGTTGTCCTCGTGGACTCTCCTCCGGGAGAACCGGCATCGGGCCCGATGGCATTGGGACCCGAGCCAGAGGCTGCAGAGCCTCCTGAGCTTGGTCTCAGGTTGGCGGCCCTGGAGAGCAGTATGGCTGTCTTTCATGGAGCAGCAGCAGGCGCTGATAGCCGGTCTCACCGGTCCATCCGCCCTGACCACCGGGACCTCGACGTCTAAGTCGACCCCAGAGGCCGAGCCAATCCTCGAGTCGATAAGATATCGAGTCGATCCTCGGCCAAGGTCTCCCTCGACCTTCCGTTCAGGACCAAGGTCGTCGACGCCAGTTCCCTCAGCGTCGGGGCGGTTGGGTCCGAAGCCCTTACAGCCAGAGCCACTCAATTCCTCCTCGGAGGATTCGGCATGGGAGACGGAGGATGACACCTACCGAACCCGGTGCATCCCATCGGACTCACCGGGCTTGCAACCTCGGAGAAGGTCCCCTCCAGAGGATACCAGGTTCTTGGACTTTGTCAGGGACATGGCCAAGGCTTTGGCATTCCCAGCTGAGTCCGAGGAGGAGCCTCGCGCCGAGGAGCTCGAGGCCCTCCAGTATGATTTTCCCCCCGAGGGAAGCCCTTACTGTTCCAGTTCCTCCGATGCTGGAACAGCTGATGCTCCGCATGTGGGAGTCCCTGGCCTAGATGCCGGTACTCAGCAAACGGGTCGATTCCATATATCGAGTCCGTAAGAGCCCTGGGTTTCAGAAAGCACAGCTGCCACACAACTCCATGGTTGTGGAATTGGCCATACAACGGCTCAAGAGCCAAAAAATGCACTCCTTGGTGCCTCCCAGCAGGGAGGCCCAGAACCTGGACGCCCTCGGCAGAAAGTGCTTCCAGGGCTCAATGCTCTCATGCTGTGTCCAAACCTACCAGCTTTACATGGGCATGTACTTGCGGGACCTGGCAAAGGAGATTGCTGGGTTCTCAGCGGGCCTCTCCAAGGAACCCTTGCAGGGCTTCAAGGCCTTGCCAACAGGGATTTGGGAGTGCTCGAAGTTTGTCTCGAGCAGCCTACGACGGCTTTGAGGCTTCGGCCCGAGTAGCTGCGGCCGGCATCGGTGCACGCCGTCAGGCCTGGTTAATGTCATTGATTCTGGAGTCATTCGTTCAGGACAAGTTGGTCGATGTCCCGTGCCGAGGTGGCAACCTATTTGGCAAACCCATGACTGAAAAGGCTGCAGAGATCGAGTCAGAGTACTTGACCCGGACAAGGCTCTCGAAGAATGCCTCTGCCCCTTCTCACAAGAAGGGGGGCTCGGGCAAAAAGGCCTTTTTCCCCGAGGAAGGGTACTGCATACCGCAACTACCCCACCTATCAGGCCACTCCAGCTCCCCAGTATGGGCAGCAAGCCAGGGGACAGGGGTATGGCCCGCATAAGCAGGCCCCCAAGCCTCCAGTTCCGGCTCCTACCCAGCCAGGAGGGGGGTTTTGACTCTCACTGCATAGCTCCTCTCCTGCCAGTGGTTTGGCCATGCACAAGAGGAAGGCTGACCCTTTACGCCCACAAATGGCCAGCCATCACAACGGATCCCTGTGTCCTGCAAATAGTTCAGAAAGGCTATTTGCTCCATTTCAGCCAGGTACCCCTCTCCTCCTTTCCAGGATAGCCTCTCAGGCCCCCTCTGCACAGGAACCTCCTTGCAGGAGTTGGCAGGTCTTATAAAGGATCAGGTGGTGGAACCGGTGCCCCACCACCTGCAAGGGCAAGGTATGAGGAAATACTCCAGGTATTTCCTCATACCAAAGAGAACTGGAGGCCTTCGGCCCATCCTCGACTTGCGGAATCTGAACAAGTTCCTGGTGAGGGAAAAGTTCAAGATGTTTTCCCTTGGAATACTGCTGCCTTACCTCCACCAGGGAGACTGGCTATGCTCCTTAGATCTGAAGGATGCTTATACGCACATCCTCATACATCCAGACCACAGAAAATATCTCAGATTTATTGTGGGAGGAAACCATTTTCAGTACAGAGTACTTCCATTCGGCCTAGCCTCTGCCCCCAGAGTGTTTACCAAATGTATGGCGGTAGTGGCAGCCTTCCTCAGGAACCAGGGAATTTTTGTCTTCCCGTACGTGGACGACTGGCTCATCAGGGCCCAGTCACCTCAAGAAGCTCAACAGGCCACAGCTTGCACTATCAACATACTGCAGCATCTAGGCTTTGTCATAAATCAAGCAAAGTCCACTTTGCTCCCCACTCAAAACTTAGAGTTCATAGGGGCAAGGCTAGACACCCTTAAAGCGAAGGCTTACCTGCCAGAGGGCAGAGCACAAAGATTTCTGGAGTTAGTACTCCAAATCAGCCAAGTCTCAAATATCAGCAAGGCACTTTCTATGCCTCCTAGGACACACGGCCTCCACAGTTCATGTGACCCCAAACGCCTGTCTCCACATGAGGACAGCTCAGTGGTGCCTCAGAGATCAGTGGACACAAGCCACAGGAAGACTCTGAGAAAGGATTAGGGTGTCCAAACGTCTACTGAGGTTGTTGACCTGGTGGCTTCAGCCATCCAATCTGCTCAAGGGAGTGTCTTTCTAGCCTCTCATACACAAGAGTGCTGACGACAGATGCATCTCTGCTGGGCTGGGGAGCCCATTGCCAGGACTTATGCACTCAAGGGTTGTGGTCTCCTCAAGAGAAGATGCAATAAATCAACCCCTTAGAGCTCCGGGCGATACGCCTAGCTCTTCAAACCTTCTCTCATATTCTCTCACACCAGTCTGTCTTAGTACAAACAGACAACCAGGTGGCTATGTGGCTATGTTCTATGTGAACAAGCAAGGAGGGACGGGGTCCCGCATCCTATTTTATTTTATTTTTTACAATCTTTTATATACTGCGCTATTTGGTATCAGCGTGGTCCACATACAACAACAGAATAACAGGCTATTCCGTGTTTAAAGCAAACAGGTATATAAACTTGGGTAACATAAGGTTAACTTATTACAAACATGATTATATAAAAGGTATCATGACAACACAAGTCCTAGTAATCTTACTGAGAAAGTGGGAGAGGCTATTTGAAGATAAGGCGTGTCTCTTATTTGGGGGGAGGGGGGGCGCTTTTGCTGGGGGTAATGTTTGGTGGGTAGTATATGAGGAAAAGGTGATATTTAAGTGCTTTCCTAAATTGGGTTAAGTCGGTAATGGCACGAATGCTTGGTGGTAAGGCGTTCCAGCATCTTGGGGCCTAGAATATAAAAGATCTGCTTGCTGTTATCTGGGTGCATTTTGTTACAGCCTTAGGAAGTGTTAGTGTGTTTATAGCCGTCGGTCTTCTGGATCTAGTCAATGGAGTTACATAGATGAGATTTGAGAGTGAGGAGAATGAAAGTCTGTGGATGGCCTTAAAGGTCAGCAGTATGGTCTTGTAAGTGAGCCTACCACGTATGGGGAGCCAGTGGAGTTGTTTTAATATAGAAGTCACATGCTCAAATCTGGTGACTCCCTGAAGGACCCTAGCTGCGGTGTTCATAGCAAGTTGTAGAGGGTTAATAGTGGATTGAGGAAGGCCTTGTAGGATAGCGTTAGCAAAAATCGAAATGTGGTAGAATTAACACCTGGTATATTGTCCTGTAGTCGTCTGGATCAAGTAAGGAGCGAAGATGCCTGAGAGAACGAATCTTGAAATAAACTGCTCTTACTACATTCTCTATGTGCACTTTCATATCAAGATGTTGATCCAGTGTGACCCCCAGATAACGAATTGTGGATTTTGTTTGCAGTTCTGCTTCTTTAACTCTTACATATGATGGTGGGGTGAAGTTGTGGTCCCTTGTAATGAATAGAACCTCTGTCTTCTTTTGGATACGGAGGTTTTGGGATAGGAGCCATTCAGAAACTGTGTCCAAACATTCTATCAGAGGGGAGAGATTCAGAAGTTCTGTAGAGAACGGGGTGTAGAGCAGGATATCATCAGCGTATATCTGGCAGCTCACATTAAAAGATCTGATGAGATTACAGATAAGAGACACTGGACCTCTGTTCCTTTGCAATTCGACAGGTTATGTTTCTCAAAGCAGTTTACCTGCCAGCTCATGAGAACTGTCTAGCAGACAAGCTAAGCAGAATTCTCCAACCTCACGAGTGGCAACTGATCAGGAAGTAACCCAGCAGATCTTTCATTGTTGGGGGCATCTGATCATCGATCTCTTTGCCAGTCTGCAGAATCATCAGTTGCCAACTATTGCTCCAGACAGCCACCCCCCCCCCCCCCAAAGGATGGCTGCAGATGCTTTTCTAATCTCCTGGTCAGTGGGCCTCCTGTATGTGTTTCCTCCCACGCCTCTGGTGGCTCGAACTCTATTCAGAATCCTTCGAGACAAGGCCTCGGTCATCTTGATAGCCCCCAGATGGCCAAGACAACCTTGGTTTCCGCTTCTCCTCCAGCTGGCAGTGGAAACCCCACTTCCTCTGGGGATGCAGCCTGACCCCCTGTCCCTGGAGCAGGGCTCTATCTTACACACCAACCTCAGGTCCCTCAACCTGATGGCTGCTGAAAGGGTAGTGCTGGCTCCTCTACTCCTACCTAAGGAGGTGGAAGAAGTGTTGCTGGCCTCTAGGAGGCAATCCACTAGGATGTCCTACACCTTCAAGTGGTGCAGGTTTGAGGTGTGTAAACAGTGCAGTGAAAATCCTTTCTCTTGCCTAGTGCCAGTGGTGTTACAGTACTTGCTTCACCTCTCCGAATTAGGCCTCAAGTCTAACTCTGTCAGGGTTCACCTGAGTGCTTTATCAGCGAACCACTCTCAGGTGGAAGGTCAACCTCTTTCTGCTCACCCCTTGGTGTCCAGATTCCTCAGAGGTCTCCTCCCACTGAAGCCCCCTGTTCACCCTCCAGTGACTGAGTGGGACTTGAATGTGGTCTTGCAGCAGCTTATTTGCCCACCTTTTGAGCCAATGTCCACTTGCCATCTGTGCTTCCTTTCCTGGAAGGTTCTCTTCCTGGTGGCACGCACATCTGCCAGAAGTGTGAGTGAGCTGCAAGCTCTGGTATCTGATAGACCGTACACATGGTTTTACAGAAATAGGGTGAGTGCGAAGGACCACCCTAAGTCCTTCCGAAAGTGGTCTCTTCTTTCCACCTCAAGCAAGAGGTGGTTCTTCCAACTTTCTTTCCCAGGCTGCATGCAAGCTGGGCCGAGGCGGTCCTGCATACCCTGGATTGTAAGAGGGCACTTGCTTTCTACTTGAAACGTATGCGGGGACATCAGAGAGCTTCTCAGCTCTTCCTGTCTTATGACCCCAGTAGGCTGGGTCTACCTGTCACCAAGCCTATGTTATCCACATGGGTGACAGACTGCTTCGCCTGGGCATACAGGGCAGCTGACATCCAGCTGCAGGGTCAAGTCACGGCCCACCGTGTCAGGGCTAAGGCTGCGTCAGTGGCTAACCACCGCTCTGTACCATGGCAGACATCTGCCGGGCTACAACTTGGTCTTCAAGCCAGACTTTTGCAGCCCATTACTGCCTGGAGAGAGTGTCCCGGCAGGACAGTGTTTTTGGCCAGGTGGTACTCCGTAACCTATTTGAGGTTTAGGCAACTCCTACCCTCCGGCCCTTTGGTGTCAGGCTACCATGGGGGTTGCGTTCTTGGAGAAAGTCCTTTCACAGCTGCTGCGGCTCTTCTAGAGGGAGCCATTTTTCAGCTATGGGTTCTTGGTAGCCTATAGCTAGGGAGTCCCATATGTGAGGACTGACTTTCTGCTTGTTCCTGTAGAAAGTGTAGTTACTCACCTGTAACAGGTGTTCTCCAGGGACAGCAGGAATCAGTCCTCACGACCCTCCCTCCTCCCCTGGAGTTGTAGTCACTTATTTTATTTTTCTCATTTTGCTGTCTTTTTAGCTATGTCATCTGACTGAGCAAGATGGGCACCCTTGGGCGGGAAGGGGACTGTGCATGGCAATCCCAAAGGCTTTCTTTGAAAGCTGGGGAATTGCTCCGCATGAGGGCTCTGTCGGCTGATATCACCCATATGTGAGGACTGATTCCTGCTATCCCTGGAGAACACCTGTTACAGGTGAGTAACTACGCTAAACTAAAGGCCACAAAATATATTATTAAAATACACAGATAAAGGCAAATCAAACTTTATTGTACCCCCACAATGATGAAAGAGAAGACAATCATAAAAAACATACAATAATATATGGCATGCCCAATAATAATTTCTCCAGGAACAAGCAGGAAGTCACATATGAGTGACATAGGTGCTGCAGAAGCCCTCACGGAAGCATCTGCCCAGCTTTCAAAGACAGCCTTTGGGGGATGCCATCATGCATGCCTGATCCCCTTCCCACCCAAGGGTGCCATCTTACTCAGTCTCCTTTTTTTCACTGAGTCCAACAGATGTCCATTTTAATTCCCTGGAAAAAGCTGATTAAATTGTGCGTTAAACTGTTCTTTTTTTCCCTCCGGTTGCACCAGTCCCTTTCCTGCCTCTGAGCTTGCTTGCTTGCCCTGGCATAGATTCTGATCTGTTCTAGGATTTTTTTCCCCAGCGCAGTTTGCACCTTTTTCTATCTGCTGGCCATGCTAAGGATCTTTAACCTCACTGGGGTACTTTCTCCTAATGGCCAGCAGGTTCAAAAAGTGTGATCAGTGTGTGAAAAAAAACATGTCTCAACGATACACACGATTGCTGCCTCCGGTGTCTAGGAGTTGACCATGACCTGGAGGTTTGTGCCCTGTGTAAAAAGATGTCTGTGAAGGCAACCCAGCATCAGCAGAAGCCAAATGACATCTTTCACAGGTCAGACTCTGCCCCGGTATCCTTGAACTCTAAAGCCCCGCATGGGTCCTCAGAGTCATGTAAAGCCCCCGTGGCACCCGATCGGCTCTACGAACACAAGGGTTCCCTGGGACGGGAATGCAAAAAAGAAGAAATCCTTGAGGACTTCATCCTGGGATTCTGACATGTTGGGCAAGTCCTATAGCCCGCGAAGAGAACCCAAGGAGTCTTGAGCGGGAGCAGCCAGTGAAGGTTCCCTGAGCAGAGGCCTCTGGCAACAGGTCCTGGACTACCAAGCCCTGTCTCATCAAGGACTCCCTCTCCTCAGTGATGCCAGACCTAGTGCCCTCTGTGTCCACGTCGAAGGCTGCAACTACTGAGTGGGACGCCATAGCACTGGAGTGCAGTGTTACTGCCTTCCCCGCCTTGCAGCAGGCGTTGATGCTCAGCCCTGCCGGTGCATCCACAGAGACCATGGGGACCTGACTTTCAAGGACTCCCCTGGACCAGCAAAGCTGATCCTTGTGAGCCCAGAGCCTCGAGTTGATCCTCGGCAAGGGTCTTGATCTTGCTCCTGTTCATCATAACTGAGATACTCCTTGGTGAGTGCATGTGGCTTCAGCCAAGCAGCCACCATGAGTCACCGGGGCCCTGACCTGGGTCCCGCACCCCAGATGCTGTCGTTGATTCCTTGACGACTACTTTGACTGGGAGTCTGAGGATGAGACATCCCCAGAGACACGGAAGCACCGTGAGCTCCCATCCGACCTGTCTCCCCTGTTGTTATGGCGTCGGCCCCTGTCCAAGGACACATTGTTTGAGTTTGTTCAAGGCATGCCAAAGGCCTTGTCCCTCACCACAGAGTCAGATGAGGACCCTCGCATGGAGGAAATCCTCCAATGCAAGGAGGCCTAACTGTTTCTCACTTTCCCTTCCTCCACATGTGCAAGATACTGGCGTTGGTACCCATAGTTAGCAGATGCCTCAACACCATGTACCAGGTCCAGCAAGGCCCTGGCTTCCAGAAGTCGCAACTCCTACACACCTCCATGGTGGTGGAGTTGACCATGTGCCAGCAAAAGCGCCTGAAGACTCCTCCGTGTCCCTGGGCAGGGAGTCCCACACCCTCAGCCACAAATGCTACCAGGGCTCGATGCTGGGTTGTCAAATCCAAGCCTACCAGCTCCATATTGGCATGTATGTCTGGGACCTGGCAAAGGAACTCACATAGGGGATTACCTCCAGTGGTTCCAAACCCTCATGAAGTGTGTGAATGAAGTACATGTTCTAGGTTGCCTATGATGGTTTTGAGTCAAAGGTGAGGATAGCCACCGCAGACATCAGTGTTTGACACCAAGCCTGGATCCAGGCATTGGACCTTGAGCAGTGGGTCCAGGAGAAGCTCCTTGACATCCCCTGTCTTGGTGAAAGCCTATTCGGTAAACCGATTGAGGAAAAGGTGGCAGAGATCGAGACAGATTTCCTCAAGAGGACTCTGCTGTCCATGAAGACCTCCACCCATCCTAAAAAGAAACCATTGAAGAAGAAACCCCCCTTTTCAGAGAAAGGGCCTGCCTTACCGAGGCTACTCCCAATACCAAGCCCTCTCTGATCCCACAGCAGGGCCACCAGAGCAAGGGAGGGGGCCATGGCCTCTCAAGCCTAAGGGCTCCAAACCACAGACCCTGACTCCTGCCCAGTGAGGACAGGGTTTTGACTCCTTGAGCATGGCCTCTCCATCCTTGGGGGAGCAGCTGCCAACTGGGGGGCATCTGGTTCATTTTTCCTATCAGTGGCCTGCCATCACCACAGATTTAATAGACAGACATCCTATTCTTAAAAAGAAAATATTATTTTTATACATACATACATATATATATATATCTGAAGTATTGCATCTCGATGCAACCAATAGAAGAGAGACCACCAAAGTAGCCCTACTCCTAGCTTCTTCAGTAAATGCCTCCAAAAAAGTAGTTAAATTATTGCTTCCAACTGATACAAACCTCCTATTGCCTCAATATATCATACCGATTTTATGTACATAATAAACTGTAGAAGAATTGGCAAGCAGTCTAGATTCATATGCAAAATATCAATAAAATATCTTTTCAACATTTCTTCAGCAAAAATCAATTTACAAACAGGGCAATTTAAAAAAGTAAATTATCTCTAAATACATTTACCATACTCTTGTATTTTTATTTTCCATTAGAAAATTACTCTTAAAGCTTTTTACTCAGTTTATCTAGATCTTCTAATTTATCCCTCTTTCACACACTTCCTTTGCCTGATATTCACCTTTTCAATACTGACAGTTCCGCCAGGTCAGAGCGGGAGGGCACAGAACAGGTTCTCTCTTCTACTGTCCTGTGCATAGCTTTTGTGATTGGGGGTGGGAGGGAAGGCATGATATGCCCAGGCCAGCAGTGATCAGTGCAGGAGGTAAGGGAGAAAAGACTTACCCAAATGCACTAGAGGTGAGGTAGACATGGATTTGTGCCAGAAGTGAGGGGGAGGAGGATCGGTAATCTACATAGTGGTGGTGATTTTGTACTGGAGGCAAGGGAGAGAAGAGCTGGAATGGCTGATGTGATTTGTGCCACATATGAGGAAGAATGGCAGTCACCTTGCCATTAGCAGCAAGCATAATGGAAGCAGGAAGAGCAAAGGGCAATTGTTACCCTGCTCTTCACTCACCACATACATGTCTACTAGCAAGCCTGTGCTTACTTTTGTGTGTTTACTGCCCACATGGCAGTTGTGTTTTTTGCACCTTGTGCAGATGTGACTGCAACTCCAAATGAGAATTTTGTGACACTGAGGTTGCAACCCACAGTTTAGAAAATGCTACCCTATAATGTATTGCTCTATTTGTTTTTTTTACAGCTGAAATGCCTGAGCCTGCAGTATTTTAGCATTAAATCTTAGCTGCCATATTCTAGATCATTCCTCAGACCTAGCTAGATCCCTCCTTATATTATTCATGTTACCCTGTTGAAAATTTTGGTATAATCTACAAAGAAGCAAAATGGTCTTGGTGGGTCCTTCTGCAATATCACTTACAAAAGTGCTGAAAAGAACCAGACCAATGACCAATCCCTGTGGCACTCCAATGGTAATGCACCTATCTCCATTTACCATTATCCTTTGGGAACTCGGTAACTTTCTCACCCAGTCAGTCACTTCAAAGCACATGTACCAAGGGTGCTTAATTTGAGTCACCTATGCAGAACCATGTCAAAAGCCTTGCTGAAATCTAAGTACCCCACATCTAGTGCTCTCTCCTGATACAACTCTGGTCACCCAGTCAAAGAATTTGATCATATTTATCTGATCTACCCCTAGAAAAGCCATGTTGTCTTGGATTCTGTAATACTCTGGATTCCAGAAACTGTACTGTCCTTTGTTTTAGCAGCATTTCCATTAACTTGATCATTTCTGAGATCAGACTAACCAGCACATAATTCCTAGCATTTGTGGAGAAGCAGCACATCCACATCTCGTCCTCTGGGGCCATTCCTGACTCTAAAGAAGCACTGAAAAGGTCATCCAGCAGAGCCACCACAACCTCTGCAAGTTCCTTCAATATCCTTAATTTATACTGTCTGACCCCATTGTTTTGTCTACTTTTAGTTTAGCTCATCAGAGTCCTATGAAACTTGTTTGAGGTCTGTGTTATTTCAATCCCTATTTGTGTTGGTATTCTGAGATCCAGCTCACAGCCCTTTTTCTCATCAGCTTATATATATTCTTCCCCTTCATCCTTAAGTCTCATTCTATGCCACTTACACTAGCGGAAAAAATTGTGGATACACCTGCATGATTTGAGCTCTCTACAATAATATCTGTGTTACTTATGTTAATTATTCTATATAATAGATACTCTATGCAGATTGTTGCCATAACATTTGGGACCATATTACAAACAAATATCAACATCAGAAAAAATTTCGATTTGGAGTCAGACAAGGTAATTGATGTCTTTTTCTCAGGAAAATGATATTTTTCATGAAACTGTCAATCCACTTTAAGCAAGTTTTATGCAGAATCTCATGTATAAGCTGACTCTTCAGATAATGTGTTCTATACTGCCAGTCTAGATGTGGGAGAGACAAGTGTTCAGGGGGTAGATGGACTAGTGTGGTGGATAAGAGTAATATCAGCGTAATAATATGCTGAGATTCCATGCTGCTAGATGACGGGAATGAGGAAAACATTGACAAGAAGAGGTGTGAGAACTGAACCCCAAGGGACACCACAGGAAAGTGGGAGAGATGGGGAGGAAAAAGAAGAGGGACCACCCAGGACCGAGGAGGATTGCTGACAGAGAAATGATTGAAACCAGCAGTGCATAGTGCCATGTATCACAAGATTGTGCAAATGAGCGAGAAAAGTGATGTGATCAACCAGGTCAAACGCTAATGACAAATTCAAGAAACAGCCAAGGAAATATCACCCCAATCATGAGATTGATGGATTTCATTCAAGAAAAAATGGAGGATGGTTTCAGTGCTATGGCCAGTGCGGAATTCAGATTGATGGGAGGGGGGGGGGGTGCAGAGCATGCGTGGCTTCCAGGTGAGAGGCGAGCAGAGAAAAGACTAACTTCTCAAGTATCTTGGAGCGGAAAGGAAGGGTAGAAACGATGATAGTGAGTTGGCGTGGAAGAGTCCAAAGAAGAGATTTTTTTCAGAATGGGTCTAACCAGGGTGTATTTCCAGAGGGAGGGGAATATACTGGAGGAGAGACTGTTGTTGAACATGGAAACGATCAAAGGTAACAAGGGCTAGGGAAGGCTCAGTGAGCCAGTGGAGAGAATAGGATCAGAGGCACAAGTAGTTTTGTGAGATGAGGATGGGATCTTATGGAATTCTATGGAGGAAATGGAACAAAAACTGGACCAAGTATGGGGGTGCACCGGGGAAGAAGCAGGAGAGGGAGTCAGGGGGAACCAGGTGACAAAGGTGGTGGACAATCAGAGAAGGTGGATCAAAGTAACTGGACTTTGACCTGGAAATACTGTGCCAGGACAGCAGAGGTTGGTGAAGAGGACCGAGGGGAAAGGGAAAAAGGAAGGCCTAGTAGCAGAGAGGGAGGAAAGGTCTGAGTTACAGCTGACAGGAAGAGTTCTGGGCAGTAGAGATCAGATTGTCATAGTATGATTGCTTAGCAGCTTGTGTCAATAGGTGATGATGGTGGTGTAAGCGCTTTAAGCATTGATGTGCCTCAGAAGGGGGTGCTTGCACCAGGTGCGCTCAGTGTGGCGAAGATGGTGACAATGGCAGAGGCCATGGTGAAACCATGGTTGTGAGCATCTAAACATCCTATGATGGGGCCAGAAAGGGGCAATCTTATCAAGAGCATTAGAAAGTGTCAAATGCCAGGATTCAATTTGGGCATTCACAGGAAGAGAGGAGAAATCTTCAGGAAATATAATGTCCGATGGGGGAAAGAGCTCAAAGGACACAAGGAAAGGGCTCGAGATAGGGAAATGGGTGGAGGAGAGCAGGTGAATGAAGGTGGAGTAGTTAGAGAAATGTACAGTGTGATGAAAACACCGGTGATCATACTAGGGGAGAGGCAAGGCTGATAGAAAAAAGGGAGGATGAGGTAAATTGGAGGAAGACACGATGAGGTCCAGAGTTTGGCAGGCAGCATGAGTTCAGAAAGAGAAGTGCTGAATAAGAGAGAGGTCTTGAAGGAGAGTAAACAAAGCCTTATCATGGGGTTTGCAGGGGAAATCAAAATGAATATTTAAAGTCATCTACAATGATGAGTTAAGGATATAGAAGAAAAATATGACAGAGTGAGAAGAAGGGAATCCCAGAGGTGGGGACAAACAGAAGGAGAAGCATAGATGAGAAGAAGAGGAGGAAAAGCATCAAGACAAAGGAGAAGGGGTAATTGAGGGCAGTAGAGGAGACTTCAGAGACTGGAAGAGAGGACCAAAGGAGGGCTGCCACTCCGCCACCACTGCAACCCAGCTGAGGTGTTGAAAATGCTACAGAAGTGGGCAGGAGGCAACAGATGAGCAGCTCCTGCTCCTCTCCCTCCCTCAGCCAGGACTCTAAAGAAGAGGGCATCGAGGTGATGGAAGGACAGGAGATCTTGTATAAAAAGTGATTTGGAGGCGCTAGTAACCCCCCACTTTGACTACGCCAATGTGATCCTTCACGGACTCCCTAGGAACATACTAAACCCACTACAGTTAGCAATGAACGCTGCTGCCCGCTTCCTACATGGGGCCTCTAGAAGGGACCACATTACTCCAATCCTAAAAGAGCTACATAGGCTACCAATCTACTGCCGGCTCACCTACAAAGTAGTACTGTTAACATTCAAGGCCATCAACAAAACAACCTCTAGCTCCATGACGAACCTTATCCACCCCACACCTGCAACCAGAGCAAGAAGGTCCTTCACCACCAACACACTAATAACCCCTAGTGAAGTAACAAAATGCACTCAGGCAACAAAAAACAGAGCCTTCATGTTCTACGCACCTACCTGCTGGAACGAGCTCCCAGTGACCATCCGCACAATCACCAACCTTGCCCAATTCAGAAAGGCACTAAAGCACCACCTCTTTCTCCTACACTACGCCCAGGCCAACAACACGTCCTCACCTAACACAACCCTACAACCTAACCGTAAAAAACAGACAACCCAGTAAACAAATTACATCCCTGTACATAGCTTTCAGGGCAAGCCATGTTGCCACAACCTGCCTAGACTGTATATAGTCACCCCTGTTCTGAATCCAAGTTGTATTACCCGTTCAATATAAGTGCAGAGCAGGCTCTTCCTACTCTGTACAAAATGTTATCTGTACACCGCACTGATTTTAAAGAGCACAGTATATAAAAGCATTAAATAAATAAATAAATAAATAAAATGCTACAAAATTGGGCAGGAGGCAACAGATGAGGAGCAGCTCCTGCTCCTCTCCCTCCCTCAGCCAGGACGCTGTAAAGAAGAGGGCATCGAGGTGAGGGAGGGACAGGAGATCTTGTATAAAAAGTGATTTGGAGTGGAGAGATCTGCAGTTCAGAAGAACAAAGGAAAGGGAGGATGGGGGAGGGGGATGGTGGTGGGGCGACAGCAGAATGGGGTGAGAGGGGCATAGTCGTAGCACAGGGATTAAGATTGCCAGGACAGTGACCATGGGAGGAGGAAGTTGGGTAGGACTGCGATGAGAGCTGCTGGCCCCAGTGAAGAGCGATAGAACACATGGTGATAGTTGCAAAAATAGTAAAGAGAAGAAATAGAAGGAAACACTGATAGGGCAATGAGGGAAGCAAGTGGCACTTACTTGAAAAGTGGAGGATCGCATGAACTAAGGACCAGGAAAACGAAAGTACAAGCCGTGAATTACTGGAGTCACTGGAGTTGCCCCAAGGAGCAAGACCTGTTCCTTGAGCGCACCGTCGTGGTGAGCTTATTTTAATCCATTAGGGTTACCTCAGGAAGCTGCTGGTCACGTGATGTGGTACTAGCGTCACTTCCATGATGCTTCTCCACTATTGGGGTCACCCCGTGATGGAACTGATGGCGTCCTGCTCCAATGACCTTCACTCACCACATGAAAGCTGAGTGCAAGGATGTTGTCACCCTGCTTCAATCCTGGCCATGGCACTGCCTGCTGTATGTGCTTCCTTCATGGTTGCTGTTGGGGCACGTACGTCAGCGAATAGAGTGCCATTTGGGCTGGATTGTTCTGGTGGTGCATGCTAGATTGGACGAAAAGTATGGTTTAGGGACCTGATGTGGTTCCTGAAGATTCCTCCTCTTCATCTGTCCCATTTTGGGGCTGGTTGTATCGGGGCAGTTTGTCCTGACTGATCGGCTCCCTTCTTGCTTATGATTTGGCTCTTAAAGGGAGTCAGCTGATGCATAAGTGCTATTCTCCTGCAATAGTTTCCACTCGGCTTGGTACTACCAGCCTGGCACACGTGCAATTCTGGTACCTCTTTCAGCATGGGTGCCATGCACAACAGCTTGTTTCTAAGTCTGCCAAGGTGCCAGCTCTGTTGGTCTTCTACAGTATGGTCTGGAAAAGGGCAAGTAGTGGATTTCCCAGGTCCTCTTTAATAATGGTTTATAGACCTTTCTGCCAGGAACTTGTCCAAATCTTATTAAACCCAGCTATATTAACAGCTTTTACTACATCCTCTGGTAACGAATTCCAGAGTTTGATTATGTGTTGAGTGAAGAAATATTTTCTCTTATTAGTCTTAAATGGGTTATATTGTAGCTTCATTGCATGTTATCATAGTCTTTCTACTTTTTGATGGTATAAACAATTACACTTTTTGATGGCGTAAACTATCTACGTTTATCCGTTCTACTTCATTCATTAATTTTTATATCTCTCCTCAGCCATCTCTTTTCCAGGTTGAAGAGCCCTAGCCTTTTAAGCCTCTCCTCAAAGGGGTATCCTTCCATCCCTTTACCATTTTGGTGGCTCTTCTCTGTACTTTTTCTAATTCTGCTATAAGATAGGGTGACCAATTGCACACAATATTCCAGGTGCAGTCACACCATGGAACGATACAGAGGCATTATAATATCCTTTGTTTTATTCTCCATTCTTTTCCTTATGATTCCTGGTATTCTATTTGCTGCCTTAGCTGCTACTGTACACTGGGTGGAGGGTTTCAACATGTTATCAACGACGACTTGGACGTTATGAATTCCTTCCATAAACCTGATTGTCCTTTTGTGCTGTTTGCTGACCCATGCAAGGGTTTCACAACAGCCAAGTCTACCTTGGGGCACTTGATCAAGGAGACATTTGCCTCTGCGTATCTGCGATGGAACCGGCTGGTTCCGGAGGGTTTGCTCACCCATTCTTCTCGGGCACAAACATCCTTATGGGCAGAGCATAGCTCAGTAGTAACATGGGCATCACTTTCCACTTTTTGTCAAGCATTATTGCTTGGATGTCCATGCTCAGGCGGACCCAGCCTTTGGCTCTAAGTTTACGAGCCGTTGTCTTTTTCCTGCCCAGTGAAGGTGTAGCTTTGGTATGTACCACTTATTATCCTGCTAGACCAGTCCAGACATGGAAGGTGACATTTTTCTTACAAGATCATGTCCTTTCCTTGAGTCCTGCTAGACCAATCCAGGATACAGCCCTTGATCTGTTATGTTGTAGCACTATGTTGATCTGCTATGATTTATATGCTTGGCTTTGTAGGTCCATATCCTACTGACAGCCTGCTGTTCAATCTCTCCTGTAAATAGTTTCTCTACTGTTTGATTCATCATTGTTGTCCACCTTGAGGTTGTGAGAGGTTTGCCTTGCTTTCCCATATGCTTTGGGATGAATACTGAGGTGTCTTCTAGTGGCGTAGGCTGATAGAGGCATGGAAGTAATGTCATTGAAACCTGAGCATTTCTTTGGCTATCTATCTCCAATCTGCTGGTAGAGGAACACAACCCACTTGTCTGGGCTAGCAGCACTCAAGGAAAGGACATTACCTGGTAAGAAAGATTGGAAAAGAAATATTGAAATAAAGGGAACAATTGATTTTAAAATATTGATGTATAAAGTAATGAAATATATAAAAGCAATGAATCTGAGGGCGATTAAATAAGGTTTTATACTGTGGTTGGAAAATATGTATAGATGATGCTTTTATGTCTTCTAGATTAAAATTATATGTAATGAAATGCCCCTGAGGCAGCTATAGACTGCAAAACAACAAAGGTCTCAGTTGGATGGATTTTGTGTGTTTGGTTAAAAATAAGTAAAGTCTTACTGAGATGGTTTGATAATTTATTTAAGTGAAGACAAATTGGATTTATGAAAATTGATGCTGTTAAATGGAGGTTTGTTTTATGACCAATGAATGAGAGATCACACAAAAAGCTATGAAATGGTAATATAGCATACATTTTTAGATTGGTTAAGTCTGAGGTCTTTTTCCTCACTTTAGTAAAGTCTATCCTTATATAATTTTTAGTGTGAACCAATAGGCTGGTTCCTCATTTTGATTAAGAATTGTAACAATTCTTCCTGTCAAAGCCAGGAACCTCCTACTTCTAGATGAGACTGATGCTGGGATGGGCCAGTCACCATTTAGCAAACTGAAGTAGTCTGTAGTACATCCCCTTTACAATTTTCATAGCAATACTATGCATGTCTTCCCTCACAAGCAGAAGAAATGGAAAGAAATTTGACTGAAGTCTGTATATTGCACCAATATATTATAGCTGTTCCATGCCCTCTTTCCAGATTAACACACAATGCTGCCTTCTTACATTGTAAGCCCTGCAATTGCATTGCTTTAACATATAAATATTTTTTAACATACCGTGCCATTCCCCTCCCTGAATAGATTATAACCAGTCTAACTGTATCCCAGTCATGGTTCTCTGTGAGGAATGTCTCTGTGACACACACACACTAAATCCAAGTAAGCTTCTATTACAGCATTCATTCACATGTTGTTCTCCCCAATGTCCTTCCCCCCCCCCTCCTCATTTCTATACAGCGTTTAATATTTTACTTACCTGAGGGCTTTGTCCATCTAACTCATTTGATCCTAGTTTAAAGTCCTCTTCCTTATCGTCACTCCAGTCCAGTCCCTTTACTTCTGGGTTACGCAACCCTTCCAGCAGCTTGGAGGCTGAGCCCAACCTTTTTGGAGGTGGAGCGGTATAAATACCACTGGGACCACCCACCAACTCCAGTATTCTCAGCCTCCAAGCAGCTGGAGGGTTCCGTAAGCCTAGGGCTTACTGGAGCCTTTCCTTTTAGTTAGGATTTACTTACTTATTTATTTCTCTTTTATTTCTTATTTGTCTGCTGTTTTCCTTTCTTTTAGTACTTAGTAGGTACTGCACCTTTAATTCCTCCTGCCTGCTCTCCTCCCCCCCCCCCCCCCCCCGGGGTCGGCACGGGCGTCAGAGACGTTTTTCCTGCAGGCTGCAGCGAAGAGACTTCCTTGGCTGATCTCCTCGGCTGTATTTGCGGCTGGCTCCTGCACTCTTCACCGAGAGCCCTCCTGCCTCGCGCCGAAGCCCCCTGGGTGGCTGAGCGCTTGAGGCAGCGCCGCCATCTTACTCCCACCGCCGGACCCGTCCCGGAGCAGAGGGACGCGGGGGCGAGTGCTGGGTACCCCGTTTTACCGGCGGGGCTGCAGTTTCAAGCGGCGATCACCTTCTGGAAGAGTGGTTCCCGTCTCCAGTCTCCTTTCGGCTGCCGGCACGGAGGACAGGCTCGCGGCGCCCCGTTCAGGCTCCACGTGGTGAGGCTCACCACGTGTTGAGCCAACGGGCAGTGAACGCTGAGCCGGGCCCAGCTAACATCAGGCACTTAATCGCAAGTACATTTAAGTTTCATAGCATTGTAAATTGAGGATTTTAATTTTAATTTTAGTTTATTTGCTTCTTTTTGTGTTATGTAGCCTGTTTCTTCCCGCCTGGTCCCGAGTCACGTCCGATCAATGGGTTCTAGAGGTGATCAGAGAAGGATACGCTCTCGAATTGGCCAAACAAATACTTCCAGCCTTTGTTCAGTCTCCCTGCGGTGCATCTACAAGGAGGGCGGCGATAGAGGCAACTCTCGCTCGCCTAATAGCGCTCGGGGCCGTGGTCCCAGTACCACCAGACCAGTGCGGCTCGGGTCGGTACTCCATTTACTTCGTAGTACCAAAGAAGGAAGGGTCCTTCCGACCGATCCTGGATCTAAAGCAGGTCAACCGCTGTCTCAGGGTACCCCATTTCCGGATGGAGACCCTACGCTCAGTCATAGCAGCTGTGAGGGGCGGGGAGTTCCTAACATCCCTCGATTTGACAGAAGCCTACTTGCATATCCCAGTCAGGAAGTCCCATCAACAGTTCCTGAGATTCGCAGTGCCAAGAGGCCACTTTCAATTCCAGGCCCTACCCTTCGGTCTGGCTACAGCTCCCAGGACGTTCACCAAGGTGATGGTGGTAGTAGCAGCCTTTCTGCGGAAGGAGGGAATATTAGTACACCCTTACTTAGACGATTGGCTGATCCGGGCAAAATCGGAACAGGAAAGTCACTCGGCAACGACCAGAGTGATCCAGGTTCTAGAGGAGTTGGGGTGGGTCATCAATCGTGCAAAGAGCAGGTTGACTCCCTCCCAGGAGCTCGAGTACCTCGGAGCAAGATTCGACACCTACAGGGGCAGAGTGTTCCTGTCCCGGACAAGATCAAGGGAACTAAGGCTTCTAGTCACGCAGTTTCTAGGCAGAAGGAATCCCTCGGCGTGGCATTATCTTCAGGTTCTGGGAACAATGGCGGCTGCGATAGAGGTTGTACCATGGGCCAGGGCCCCATGCGGCCTCTGCAGCGGGCTCTGTTACGTCGTTGGTCTCCACAGATTCATCCTCTGTCAATGCAGTTACCTTGCGCCCCGCGGACCAAGCAGTCCCTTCGCTGGTGGCGGTGCCCAAGGAATCTGGATCGCGGGATGCCCCTCGAACCTCATCAGTGGTTGTTATTGACGACAGATGCCAGCCTGACAGGCTGGGGAGCGCACTGCGAGGACAAGTTCGTCCAGGGTCTCTGGACACAGTTGGAATCCCAATGGCCCATCAACAGACTGGAATTGCGGGCCGTCACCCTAGCGCTCAAGGCTCTCGAGGCCTTAGTACAAAAAAGAGCTATTCGGGTCCTCTCCGACAATGTCACCGCGGTGGCCTACATCAACCACCAGGGAGGCACCAGCAGCCCCGCCTTGGAGAAGGAGGCGGACGCTCTATTCCAGTGGGCGGAGGTCCGGCTGCAAGCGCTCTCGGCTCAACACGTGGCAGGCACGGACAACGTCACAGCCGACTTTCTCAGCAGGTGCAAGATAGACCACGGAGAGTGGGAACTGGACCAGGAGACATTCAACCAGATAGTGGCCCGGTGGGGACTCCCAGTCATGGACCTCATGGCGCGTTTCTCCTCAGCCAAAGTAGACAGATTCTTCAGTCGGAGAAGGGAAAGAATGTCCGAGGGCTTAGATGCCCTGGCCCAAAGGTGGCCCTCGGAAGGTCTACTCTATGTTTTTCCGCCTTGGGCCCTGATCGGAAAGGTTCTCCAGCGGGTGGAGTCCCACCAAGGATTGGTAATCCTCATAGCTCCAGATTGGCCTCGCCGCCCATGGTATGCGGATCTGGTGAGGATGATCGCCGACCATCCGTGGCGGCTCCCTCACAAAAGGGACCTGCTGAGACAGGGCCCGGTTCGGATGCCTCACGTGGATCGATTCTCGCTTACGGCCTGGCTATTGAAAGGGCGAGGCTCCTGAAACGAGGTTACTCTGGAGCGGTAATCTCGACGCTGTTGAATGCTAAGAAGCACTCGACCTGTCTATCCTATGTAAGAGTTTGGCGAATCTTCGAAGCCTGGTGTGCAGAGCACCGCCGGAAGCCCCTTTCGGCCTCAGTCCCGGACGTTCTGGAGTTCTTGCAAGCAGGATTTGACAAGGGTCTGGCGCACAGCTCCTTACGGGTTCAGCTAGCTGCTATCACCTGCTATCGAGGCAAGGTCCGTGGCAAACCCCTAGGGGCCCACGCGGACGTCTCCAGGTTCCTAAGGGCGGTTAAACGGCTACGTCCTCAGCGGAGGTCGATCATTCCCCCGTGGGATCTTAACCTAGTGCTAAATTCCTTGGTCGGGGAACCCTTCGAGCCTTTAAAGAGGGCCTCCTTAAAGGATTTGACACTGAAGACAGTTTTTCTGGTCGCCATCTGTTCGGCCAGGAGGGTTTCGGAACTACAGGCGCTGTCGTCCCAACCCCCCTTTCTGTCCTTTCTCAAGGACAAAGTAGTTCTGCGCACGGTTCCCTCCTTCTTACCCAAAGTGATCACTCCTTTTCATGTGAATCAGTCAGTCACCCTCCCGGCCTTCTCGACCGGGGGACAGGAAGGCAGGGATAGCAAGCTTCGTCTCCTAGACGTCCAGAGGGCTTTGAAACGGTACCTCTCTCGCACTGCGCCCTTCCGCAAGTCCGACCGGCTGTTCATTCAGTTCGGGGGTCCGCATAAAGGGGAGGCGGCGGCCAAGGCCTCCATCTCCAGGTGGATCAGAGAGGCGATTGCCTCCGCCTACATCCTGAAGGGGAAGCAGGTTCCAGGGGGCCTGCGGGCACACTCCACTCGAGCTCTGGCTACCTCTTGGGCGGAAGTCAGCCTAGTTCCCCCGCAGGATATTTGTAGGGCAGCGACTTGGTCCTCTCTGCATACCTTCACCAAGCACTACAGGCTGGACGTGCAGAGTGCAGCGGACGCTCGGTTTGGTCTAGCGGTTCTTCAGTCCGGTATGCCGGATCCCACCCAGGTTTGAACTGCTCGGGTACTTCCCAGAAGTAAAGGGACTGGACTGGAGTGACGATAAGGAAATAGTAATTAGATCTTACCTGCTAATTAGTGTTCCTGAAGGAACGACAGTCCAGTCCCTGATCCCACCCGGTTCCGGCGAACGTCAAGACCTATTATTCATGGAAGAAGCATCGGACCGAGCGTAGGACAGGTTCGGCATGAAGGAGTGCAGGAGAAAGCCGGCCCGGGCAGTCTCAGGTCCCTCCGCCCGTTGCCTCCCTCCTCTCCTTCTCCTATACCATTCAAAAAAAAAAAAAAAAAGTTTGTTTTTGGAATGCTTATTAGTTCGTTAAGATTATTGAGTGAAGTTCATTATGTCTGCTTTTTCATTCGAATACTGGAGTTGGTGGGTGGTCCCAGTGGTATTTATACCGCTCCACCTCCAAAAAGGTTGGGCTCAGCCTCCAAGCTGCTGGAAGGGTTGCGTAACCCAGAAGTAAAGGGACTGGACTGTCGTTCCTTCAGGAACACTAATTAGCAGGTAAGATCTAATTACTATTTCAGTAGATTAGCCAGTCATCTTTGGAAGACATTTCAATCTTTCATTGATAGGTGAACACTAGCTCTGCTAAGCAGCCATTAGAAAAACATTCCATGGTAGATGGTCCAGGAAGTTGAAATGCTCTTGTTGACATCAGCATGCATTTACTTCTACAATATAAGCTGTTCTACCTCAGCTTTTGCTCTTAACTGAAATGACCAAGGCAGATGACTACCTGCGCATCTATCTGCTTCACATTCTCCCAGATCCACAGTCACTTTTGATGGGATACCTAGTGCTATCTGTTGTGCCAAAGTAGCATTGGATAACGGTAGGCTTGAGGAGTCTATAATGATTTAGATCTTTGCACCCGACAGACCATACACCTGGGCTATCATGTATGGTTGCCATTGGATGCCTCTGAAACCCTCAAAAGGGAGTCACCAACCACCACTACCTTTTGCTTCCTAGGCACAGTGGTTGCTTATCCTGCAAGTTCAAGGTTTACAAATTTTTCATTAATAAAGGGGACCAACTCAGACACACAAGTGGGTGGTGACATCAGATTTTGCAGGGATGGGTCTCTTCTTCCACAGCTCAGGCCTTTAGAGTAAAATTCTGAGCAAGTATGGCCCTTCCCATATGCAGCAATCTCCTCACTTTTGTTTGTTGTTTTTTTCTGCTTTTCTCAATAGACATGAAAGAAAGTTCTCTCAAATTACTGTGTGGAGGTGGTGGTTTGTTTGTTTTTTTTAAAATATATATTTGTTTTCAATGGACATGTTTCTGAAAGGGAGGTTTTGACTCTGTCCCAAAAGTGGAAGAAAACTTGAGAGACAATTCCAATAATCTTTTTGCCTTTGGCTGGACCATGATCAGAAGGATTGTAAGCACTGGGCTCTTATGCCTCTATGAACAAGATCAGATTATCTGCATCAACTTAGAGAACATTTTAAGATAGAAAAAATGCTTCAAGGCACTTACATAAATAGTTGTTACCTATGCAGAAGTCTTCAATGCCTGCACAGAAAAGTTGAGAATCTTCTATGGAACCATCAACCTCAAGGTGCAGTGACTATAAATGTCCAGTCACCCAAGAGGACTACCAATCTTCTGATAAAACAAAGTGTCCTTCCTTTCAACAATGCCAACAGAAGCACTGATGAAAGCAAAGCAGTGCAGTAATTAGCCTAATGTTAGCACCTCTGCCTCAGACACATCTGCCTTTGTGCAGTCCTCCACTCGACCTGCTCCCAGCATACCAGTGTTTTTTTTTAACATAAGATTTGCCACATTGCATGAAACTATTAAAGCCTGGTATCCTGTTTCCAACAGTGGCCAATCAGGATTACAAGTACCTGGCAGGCTCCCAAGGATAAGTAGCAAATTTCCACAAGTTTAAGGTTTAATAAATTTGATATACCCCATCTCAGTCGATCAGAACAGTGAGGAGGTTTACAATTAAATTATTAAAAATAGGGGAACATGGCCTCAAGCCTTACGACTGTTGCACTCACAACATGTCGCACATGGACCTGCATGATTGTTGTCTTCAGTGCCTTGGGCTGGATCATGATGCCTTGGCATATGGTCGCTGCCAGCAGATGACCCCCGAGAACCTCTGAGGCCACAAGAAGTAGCATGAGTCTATTTTCCACAAGACCGACTCAGCCCCAGAGTCATCTGTGGGACCAGTGCCCTTGAAGGCCACCATGAAGGCTTTGGCCTCATGCGACAACTGCACTACCTTGAGGTCATGGAGCATCGAACCAGGGCTCCATCAAGGAGGGACACCCCTCGAAGAGTCTGACATCGTCGGTGACCTCCTTGGGTGATGAGTCCAGGACTGTGGGGAAGTCCTGTGGCACCCGGCCTCAGAACACTCTGCGAGGCTGAGGACAATGGCTGGGAGTGACCCTCGAAGCTGCCCCAGTGGGAGAAAATGCTGTCGGCATCCAGGGATTGGTCTCGGTCCTCTGAGGCCATCCTTGTCAAGGACACCCCCTCAACAGAGCTGGCATCAGGCCTAAGTTCCTTGGTGCCTCTATTGTTGGTTGTAGGGCCATCAGGCATTGAGGTCAGGATGGCGGCCTTAGAACGCAGTTTGTCTGCCTTCATGGCCTAACAGCGGGCTCTGATGCCTGGTTCCTCCATGTTATCACTCCTAACCACTGGCCCCTCCACAGCGAGAGCTTCCCCAGAGGTGGAGCCAATCCTCAAGCGCCACTGGCCTCAAGAGGCTCCTCGAGCCTGGTCCTGTTCGGGACCAAGGACTTCACAGCACGCCCGACTCAGGGTGCAGGGGCATCGAGACCCTGGGGCTTAGGCTCCGGCCTAAGAACCTAGCTCAGACTGAGAGACAGAGGACAAGTCCTTGGATACCCGGCTCCACAGGGATGTGCCCTCTGAACCTTCCCCCACAGAGGCCTGGTGCTGGTCCACCATAAGACCTGGCCTTCCTGGACTCTGTGAGGGATATGGCAAAGACTCTTGCCTTCACCACAGAATCTGAGGAGGAGCCTCAGGCAGAGGACCTCGAGATCCTCCAATATGAGGCTCCCCAAAATAGGCCCTTATGGTGTCTGTTCCTCTTATCCTGGAGCAGCTGCTCTTCTGCATGTGGGAGACCCCAGCCTCGGTTCCCATTGTGAGTAGGCGGCTAGACTCTATGTACTGGGTCTGCCGGAGCTCCAGCTTCCAAAAAGCTCAACTGCCCCACAACTCCATGGTGGTGGAGTCAGCCATGCGGAGGCTCAAGAGCCAGAAAACGCACTCCTCGGTGCTCCTGTGTAGACAGGCTCACGTCATGGATGCCCTGGGCAGGAAGGACTTCCAGGGCTTGTGCTCATTAGCCTAATCCAAGCCTACCAACTGTACATGGGCATGTACCTACAGGACACGGCAAGGGAACTCCATCAGATTCTCAGGTGGCCTCTCCGAGGAACCTCCAGTGGTTCTGGATCCTGGTCTCCACAGTCAGGGAGTGCTCCAAATTTATGACTCGAGCGGCCTATGACACTTTAGCTAGAGTCAGAGTTTATGACCAGGACTAGGGTCTCTAAGACTGCTGACCTTCCCAAAGGAAGGCTTTGGGTAAAAAAATCCCTATATCCAAAAAAGAGGGAGGCTTACAGAAACTACCTTCAGCATTTAGCCTTCCCAGCTCTCCAACAAGACCAGCAGGCCAATGGACAAGGGCTCAGCCCTCGTAGGCCTAAGGCCCCCAAGCCCCCTACTACACCTCAGGCACAATCTGGGGAAGGGCTTTTGGCTCCTGGAGCATAACCTCTCTTCTCCCTGAAGGGCCTGCCCCACAGCATACCAGGGGGTGTCTGGTAATCTTCGCCAACCGCTGGCCCACCATCACCACCAACGTGAGGGCATTGCAAGTGGTGAAGGAGGGGTACCTCCACCTTGAACAGATGTCCCTGCCCTTCTTTCCAGGAGAGCTCCCAATGCATCCTTTCATCAGGAACTACTTCAGCAGGAACTTACAAACCTTATGGCAGACAGGACAGTGGAATCCATCCCCCTCCAACACAGGGGCAAAAGGTTCTATTCCCACTACTTCCTGGTGCCCAAAAGGACCGGGGATGTTTCAACCCATCCTAGACTTGCGAGACCTCAACTGGTTCCTGGTGAGGGAGAAATTCAAAATGCTGTCCCTTGGAACATTGCTGCAATACCTCCGGCAGGGAGATTGGCTATGCTCCTTGGATCTAAAGGAGCCTATACACACACCCTCATCCACCCCCTCCACTTCATGGTGAGAGGTTGCCATTATCAGTACATGGTTCTATCCTTTGGTCTGGCCTCCACACCAAGGGTCTTCACCAAGTGCCTAGCAGTGGTCGCTGCATTCCTGCATCTCCAGGGGGTGTTCATCTTCCCATACCTGGATGACTGGCTCATAAAGGGTGGCACCGCTGCAGAGGCCTACCAGGCGATGGCCTGCACCATTCTCATTTTGGAACACTAAAGGTTCATCATAAACTATCCAAAGCTCCATCTCCATCCAACACATCACCTGGAGTTCATAGGGGCAATGCTGGACACCATCCAGGCAAAGACCTTCCTTCCTGTGGACCAGGTGCCAGTGCCTCCAGGCACTAGCAGGGCACGTCCAGGGTTGACTCTTGGCCTCTGCCTGCCTCATGCTGCCCTTCTGGGCCACATGGCATCCAGGGTACACATCATCCCAGATGCCCACCTGCACATGCGGCTGGCCCAGTGGGCTCTGAACTCCCAGTGCTAGCAAGCACCGGGATGCTTACGGGACAGTGTGTTGTGACCTCTCTGGCAGACCCCCTCAGCTGGTGGCAAAAGCGCCAACACCTGCAGGCCGAGATACCCTTCCAAGCCACCAACCCCCAGAAGATTCTTACCATGGATGCCTCTAAACTGGACTGGGGAGCCCACTATGACAACCTCCACACTCAGAGCAGCTGGTCGCAGGCAGGGAGTCTCCAGCAGATCAACTTCCTGGAGCTCTGGGTGATAGCACTTGCCCTCCAGGTGTTCCAATGCCACCTTCAACACAAAGCGGTCCTAATCCAGACCGACAACCAGGTGGTGATGTACTACATCAACAAGCAGGAAGGGATGGGTTTGTCTCTCATGTGCCAGGAGGCAGTGAGCTTCTGCTCCTTCACCAGCAACAATGGGATGCTCCTGCAGGCAGTCTACCTCCTGGGCAAGGACAATGTTCTGGTGGTCCAGCTCAGCCGAGTCCTACAACCACACGAGTGGCAGCTGGACCCCAATGTGGCCAGTCAACTGTTCTGCCCCTGGAGGCTCCCACAGGTGGACCTCTTTGCCAGTCCAACCAATGCTCAGCTAGCCTGCTTCTGCTCCAGGTAGCCACATCCCTCATGGGTGGCAGCAGATGCGTTCCTCATCCCAGGGATGGAGGACCTCTTCTACGTCTTCCCATCCATTCCGCTGATCGCCAAGACCCTGTTTAAGGTCCAGCTCAACAAAGCCACATTAATACTGGTGGATCCGGCAGCCATGGTTCCTGATGCTCCTACATCTGTCCCAGGTGCCTCCGATCCCTCTGGGATGTGACCTGGGCCTGCTCTCACAGAAAGATAGCTCCCTCCTGCATCTCAACCTGAGGTCCTTGCCTCTGACAGCTTGGCTGATGATAGGTTAACATTAGCCCACTTCAATTTCTCCAGTGAGGTGGAGGCAGTCCGTTTGGTTTCTCACAAGTCCTTCCACCCATTTGAGCCTACGCCTTCAAGTGGCAAAGGTTCTCTGTTTGGTGTGCGGAGAGGCAGATTAACGCCTTCTCCTGTTTGGTCCTGTTGGTACTCCAGTACCTGCTCCACCTGTTCCAGGCAGGACTAAAGTCCAACTCAGTCAGAGTCTACCTCTGCGTGCTTTCAGCGCACCATCACTTGTTCAAGGGCAAGCCCCTCTCCGCTCAGCCCCTTGTAACTGGATTCCTGAGGGGCCTACTCCTTTCTTAGCCACCCGTCTGCGCTCTGGTGTGGAATGGCACATCAATGTAGTCTTTTCAAAACCCACTGCGCCACCGTTTGAGCCTCTCGGCTCATGCCACCTCAAGTGTCTATCCTGGAAGGAAGTCTTCCTCATGGCACTCAACTCAGTTCACAGGGTCAGGGCCCTTGTGGCTTACCCACCTTATACGAGGTTCTACAATAACAGGGTAATGCTTCACATGCACCCCAAGTTTCTCCCAAAGGTAGTCTTTCCACTCCACCTTAACCAGGAGGTCATACTTCCCATGTTCTTCCTGCAGCCTGATGCCAGCAGGGCAGAGGCGGTGCTCCAAACTCTGGACTGCAAGCAGGCCCTATCCTATTTAGAGCTCACCCGAACCCACCACTTCTCCTCACAGCTCTTCATCTCCTATGACCTATATCGGCTGGGGACAACAGTCTCTAAGCATATCCTGTCAACTTGGGTCATGGACTGCATTGCCTTTGTTTATGAGCAGGCTGGTCATGGAGTATAGTGTCCGGGCCATGGCGGACTCTGTGACGAACCTGCACTCCATCCTCTTGGTGAAGATCTGCTGGGCTACCACCTGATCATACCTTCACTGCTCTACTGCCTGGAGAGGGAGTCCTGCCAGGTCAGCGCCTTTGGACAGGCAGTACTCTTATCATTTGTTTGGGGTATAAGGCAACTCCTGCCCTCTGGTGTGTTCAGGTTACCAGAGAGCTGGTTCCACACTTGACACTTGGGCTGCTCGTGAATCTAGTGTTCCTTGACTCAGTTGCTGCTTCTCATGGTTCACCTTTTTCTGGTCACCCATGGCTTTTACAGGTTTTTTCCATTAGCCTGTAGCTGGGATGTACCATATGTGAGGACTGACTTCCTGCTTATTCCTGGAGAAAGCGTAGTTACTCACTTGTAACAGGTGTTCTCTGGGGACAGCAGGAATCAGTCCTCACAACCCTCCCTCCTCCCCATGGAGTTGCTTTTCTTTTTGCTGTCTTATGCTATGTTATCATACTGAGGCAAGATGGGCACCCTAAGGCGGGAAGGGGATCGTGCATGCATGGTACATCTCCCAAAGGCTTTCTTTGAAAGCTAGGGAGAGGTTGCTGCACGGGCTCTTGTCAGTGCAGTCATCACCCATATGAACATAAGAACATAACATAAGATATGCCATACTGGGTCAGACCAAGGTCCATCAAGCCCAGTATTCTGTTTCCAACAGTGGCCAATCTAGGTCATATGTACCTAGCAGTTTCCCCAAGAGACACAAGTTCCACAATGCTTGTACTGGGTCAAGAATTTATATCTTCGGTCACTTCTTAATAATGGTTTATGGACCTTTCCTCCAGGAACTTGTCCAAACCTTTTTTTAAACCCAGCTACACTAACAGCCTTTACTACATCCTCCGGTAACAAATTCCAGAGTTTGATTACACGTTGAGTGAAAAAATATTTTCTTTTATTAGTCTTAAATAGTTTACCCTGTAGCTTCATTGCATGTCCCCTAGTCTTTCTATATTCTGATAAGGTAAACAATCGATCTACGTTTACCCGTTCCACTCCGTTCATTAATTTATAGACTTCTATCATATCTCCCCTCAGCCGTCTCTTTTCCAGGTTAAAGAGCCCTAACCTTTTTAGCCTTTCTTCATAGGGGTATCCTTCCATCCCTTTTACCATTTTGGTGGCTCTTCTCTGTACCTTTTCTAAAATCGCTATATCCTTTTTAAGATACGGCGACCAGAATTGCACACAATATTCAAGGTGCGGTCTCACCATGGAACGATATAGAGGCATTATAATATCTTTTGTTTTATTTTCCATTACTTTCCTTATCATACCTAGCATTCTATTTGCTCTCTTGGCTGCCGCTGCACACTGGGCCGAGGGTTTTAACATGGTATCCACAATGACGCCTAAATCTTTTTCCTGGGTGGTGGTTCCTAATGTGGAACCTTGCATCATTTAACCATAGTTTGGGTTGTTCTTCCCTAGGTGCATAACCTTGCACTTGTCCACATTAAATTTCATCTGCCATTTTGATGCCCAGTCTTCCAATTTATCAAGATGCTCTTGCAATTTTTCACAATCCTCTTGGGTTTTAACAACTTTAGTTTTTGTCATCTGCAAATTTGATAACCTCACTCGTTATTCCACTTTCCAGGTCATTTATGAATATGTCAAAAAGCAGCGGACCCAGCACAGATCCCTGGGGTACACCACTATTCACCTTTCTCCATTGGGAAAATTGGCCATTTAGCCCTACCCTCTGCTTTCTATCTTTAACCAGTTCCTGATCCACAATAGTACACTGCCTCCTATCCCATGACTCTTTAGTTTTGCCAAAAGTCTCTGATGAGGGACCTTGTCAAAGGCTTTCTGAAAGCCCAGATACACAATATCAACCGACTCACCTTTGTCCACCTGTTTATTCACTCCTTCAAAAAAACATAACAGATTAGTAAGACAAGATCTTCCTTGTCTAAAGCCATGTTGGCTGTCTCCCATTAGGTCGTGACTATCTACATGCTGAGTAATTTTATTCTTTATGATGGTTTCTACCATTTTTCCCGGTACTGACGTCAGGCTCACCGGTCTGTAGTTTCCCGGATCACCCCTGGAACCCTTTTTAAAAATTGGTGTTACATTGGCGATCCTCCAATCTTCAGGTATTAGAGATGATTTTAATGATAGTTCACAGATTACTGATAGCAGTTCTGCAATCTCATATTTCAGTTCTTTCAATACCCTTGGATGTATACCATCCGGCCCAGGTGATTTGCTACTCTTCAGTTTATCTAATAGTTGTAAGACATCTTCCTGATGTATCGATATTTCCTTCAATTCTTCCGCACCTTTAAATACCACTTCAGTCATGGGTAACATCCCTACATCTTCCTCAGTAAAGACCGAAGCAAAGAATTCATTCAGTCTCTCCGCTATTGCCTTGTCGCCTCTTAGTGCTCCTTTAACCCCTTTATCATCTAATGGACCAACTGACTCTCTCACAGGTTTTTTGCTACGAATGTACTTGAAAAGGTCTTTATTTCGCGTTTTGGCTTCCGCAGCAAGCTTCTTCTCAAATTCTCTCTTTGCCTGCCTTATCAATGCCTTGCATTTGACTTGCCAGTGCTTGTGCCGTTTCCAGGTTTCGTCGTTTGGCTCTTTTTTTCCATTTCCTGAAAGATGCTTTTTTGGCAACAACAGCCTCTCTGACCTCACCTTTAAACCATGCTGGCAGTTTTTTGGACTTCCTTCCACTTTTCTTAAAGCGTGGAATACAGCTGGTCTGGGCTTCCAAGATAGTATTTTTCAACAACACCCAAGCTTGATGTACGTCTTTAACCTTCGCAACTGCTCCTTTTAGTTTTTTCTTAACTGTTTTCCTCATTTTATCATAGTCTCCCTTTCGAAAGTTAAAAGGTAGTACTGTGAATTTCCTTACTATCCCTCCTCCACTAATTAAATCAAAGGCGATCATGCTATGATCACTATTGCCAAGTGGCCCCAACACCCTTATCTCTTGCACTAGATCTGGTGTTCCAGTAAGGACTAGGTCTAATATGGCTTCCCCTCTGGTCGGTTCATGAACCAGCTGCTCCAAGAAGCAGTCATTTATTCCATCTAGGAACTTTATCTCCCTAGCATGTCCTGACGTGACACTGACCCAGTCGATACCGGGGTAATTGAAATCACCCATTATTATTACTGCGCTGTAACTTTTGTTAGCTTCCTTGATTTCTTTGAGCATTTCATCATCCATTTGGTCATTCTGGCCAGGTGCTCGATATTACACCCCCACTGCCATCGCCTTCCCCCTTTTATATGGAATTTCAATCCATATAAATTCTACAGCAGATTTTGTTTCCTGCAAAACGTTAATCCTTTCTGAGTCAATGCCCTCTCTAATATAGAGCGCAACCCCTCCACCAATTTGATCAGCTCTATCATTACCATATAGTTTGTACCCAGGTATCACAGTGTCCCACTGGTTGTCCTCCTTCCACCATGTCTCTGATATTCCAATCATATCTAACCTTTCATTTAGTGCTATATATTCTAACTCTCCCATCTTATTCTTTAGACTTCTAGCATTTGCATACAAGCATTTTAGAGAATGTATTTTATTCATGTTAATTTGGCTATTGTGAGGACTGATGGCATATGTGAGGACTGATTCCTGCTGTCCCCAGAGAACACTTGGTACAGGTGAGTAATCATGCTATCTCGAGTATAAAGTTCAAACCTCTTATGTTTTTAGTAAAGTTCAGCTCTTGCACTTATCTGTTGTTGAAGGTACTGAAATGTAGAGAAATCTCCATCTCACCCCTCTGGCTACAGAATCCTGAATGTTGGATCACATTGGAAAGTTTTTCAAAGAGCTATACTCATTGCCGGTATTGCTATTCATCGACTATACATGGTACAATACATGCATACCACTTTCCAGAAGGTACAAATGGTTTCTCCTGATAAGCCACAACAATCTTTAAAAAAAAAAAAAGTCCTTCACGCTTTAGGTTTGAGTGCTATATTGTTTTAAAATGGGATTGTAACCTATTTTGTATTTCCCAGGCCTGTAATTTAGCCCCAAAGCAGTTGGTTTTTACCAATGAGATGCGAATTAGGATCGGTTGAGTTACTTTATTGGAGCTTCATGGAGCTATACTTATGGGTGCTGTCGGCCGGTGCTACCGGGAGTTGGCATGGTTTTTCCCATAGATGCCTTTCAGATAAGTGCACTTTATATTTCTGCTGAAAGTGGGTCCTCAGTTTAAGCAATGAAAATATAACAATTTTAAAAAATATAAATAGGAAAATATGAAAATATAAAGAGAATTTTGGTTTTGTATAATAGAAACATGACAGAAAAAGACCACATGGCCTATCTAGTCTGTCCTTCCATATCAACAACAAATGACAGTTGGAACCAATAATTATATTAGATGAGGCATATATTCTATTGTGATTGCCATTTACTGAGATCTTTTATGCCATTTACTGAGATCCTTTTAAAAAAAGTTTTCCTCCCTGGTGTTCTTCCAGCTTTAATACTTTGGGATTTATTCGTGACTGTCTGCTTTTTTTCCCTTTTATGGCTTATTTAAAACAAACTGAATCCATTAGAAAATATGTTTGTCTCCTTTGATTCTAATAAACCTGGTGTTCTTGTTGCAAAAAGGACTTTAGCTAACTGGCTTACCTCTTATGTATGGTTTTGCTATGAACAAGCAGATGTGCCTCTCAATTCCAAAGTAAAGTCTCTTTTCAGATTAGAATTACTGCAGTGACAGTAGCCCTTCTAAAATCTGCCTCTCTGCAATCACTGTAAAGAAGACCAGCAGGTGGGTCCCTCTGTACATACTTTTGCTGCACATTGTCTGAACCAAGCCTCAAAAAGGGACAGCATCGTTGATGAAACTGAACTCAGCAATTTGTTCCTCTTAGCAATCTTGTAACTGTATGGGCTGCTCTGATCACTAAAGCAAAACAGATATACCAACATCAGCACTAAGTTTGGGAGTCACCCACTTGTGTGCCTGATTCAAGACTGCTCACTGATGAAAAAAGCACTGTTGTTCACCTATAACAAGTGTTTTCTGTAGATAGCAGCATTGACAAAGAACACAATTCCTCCCCTCCCCCCCGGTGAGTTGCATCCACTGAGCCTTGAAACCAGTTAATCAGCAAAGAAGACTACTGTGCACGGAAAGGACAGTGCATGCTCTTATGTAAAATTTTGAGGGAGGGGGCGATTTTCCAAGATGGGCAGGGCTGGCCTGTGAACTAAGCGGTCACCTAGGGCAGCAGACCCTGGTGGGCAGAGTGACGATCCTTCCTTTGAATGGCAGTAGTTCAGCCCTTGTTTCAGCACCACAGCCGGCATTAAAATAAGCATGCGTGCAGTCATGGCTTGCTGTTCCTGCCCTCTCCAACAGGAAGTTACAATGGAGGGAACAGGAACAGAAGGCCATGAGCATGCATAGGCACTTTAAAGTCCACTACAGTGCTGAAGCAACATAGTATGATGGCAGATAAAGACCAGCATGGTCCATCTAGTCTGCCCAGCAAGGTGGCAAAAGTAGGTGTGCCTGCCACTCCGTGTAGGTCACCCCTCCCCATGTCTGTTTAGGGGTGCACCCATCGCTCCATGCAGGTCACCTCTATTTGCTGAGATATCAGGGACAGTTAAGTTTATTTTGATTTTACCCTGTTTCTATAAAGGGATTCACTGTGTCTGTCCCATGTCATTTTGAATTCTGTCACTGTATTTGCCCCCACCACTTCGATCAAGAGGCATTCCAAGAATCCGCCACCCTTTCAGTGAAAAAGTATTTCCTGACATTGCCTTTCGGTTTACCCCCTTGCAGCTTTATGTTATGCCCTCTAGTATTACAGCTTCTCCGTCTTTGAAAAAGATCTGTTTGTTCAATGTCTGTATCATAATATCCCCTGTCCCTCCTCTCGAGTATCTATATTTAGGTCTTCAAGTCTCTTTTCATATGTCTTCTGGCACAGGCTCCAAATTATTTTGGTTGTCTTCCTCTGACCGTTTCCAGTCTTTTTATATCCTTTGTGAAATATGGTCTCCAAAACCAAACACAATATTCCAAGTGAGGCCTCATCAGTGACTTGTACAGTGGCATTAGTACCTCCTCCTTTCTCCTGGTAATTCCTCTCTGTATGCATCCCAGCATCTTTCTGGCTTTGGCCACTACCTTGTCACACTGTTTCCCACTTTGAGATCCTCAGAAACAATCACTGAGGTCCTTTTTCGGGTCCGTGCAGACCAACCTATTGCCCCTATCTCATACAATTCCCTTGGATTTCTGCATCCCAAGTGCATGACACTGCACCTCTTCACATTAAATCTTAACTACCAAGCATTACAGCATTCTTCCAGCTTTTGCAGATCTTTTCTCATGTTATCCACTCCCTCAGGGGAGTCCACTCTGTTGCAAATTTTCATGTCATCTGCAAAAAGACAGACACTTGCATTCAGTCCTTCAGCATATCACTCACAAGTACATTGAACAGTACTGGCCCCAGGACCGATCCCTGGGGCACGCCACTAATCACCATCCTTTCATCCGTTTACCATTGTCTGTCAGTCAATCAATTTCTGATCCAGTTCACCACCTTGGGACCCATCCCCAGGCTGGTCAGTTTATTGATAAGCCTCCTATGAAGAACAGTATCAAAGGCCTTGCTGAAATCTAGGTAGATCGCATCCATCGCATGCTCTTGATCTAGTTCTCTGGTCACCCAAAGAACTCAATCAGATTTGTTTGGCATGATCGTCCTTTGCTAAAATCATGTTGCCTCGGATCATGCAACCTATTGGTTTTGAGAAAGTCCAATATTCTCTCTTTCAGGAGCACCTCCGTTTCTTTTCCCGCCATTGTGGTAAGGCTTACTGGCCTGTAGTTTGCCACTTCTTCCCTATTACCACTTTTGTGAAGAGGTACCACATTGGCTCTTTTCCAGTCCTGCAGAACTTCTCCTGTCTCCAAGGATCTATTAAAACATCCTTTAAAGACTGTGCAAGAACCTCTGTGCTCTTTCAGTATTCTGGAATGTATCCCATCTGGTCCCATGGCCTTGTCCACTTTCAGTTTTACAAGCTGTTCAAACATGTCATTTTCTGAGAATGGTGTAGTATCTACTCCATTTCCATTTGTATGTTTGTCAATCACAGGTGGTCCTTCTCCAGGATTTTCTTTAGTAAAAATAGAACAGAAGTATATGTTTAGCATTTTCTCTTCTCTTTTTCAACATCACTTTCCACAAATCTGTTCTCAGCAATTTTGAATCTTGCAATTTCACCTCTGATCTTCCTATTCCGAATATACCTGAAAAAAGTTATATCACCACGCTGTAGATCTTTAGTCATCTTTTCTTCTGCCTTTGATTTTGCTATCCTTATTTCTCTTTTTTGTCTCTTTTTACTTTTTACTTTATCCTATATTCCTTTTGGTGTTCAGCAGTAGCTGAACTGCCATTGCTCCAAAGAAAGGATCGGCATGCCGCCCCCTCCCCCCCTGGTGGGTAGATGGATGCCGGGATGCGATGGTGGCGAGTAGAGGGGGTGGCACAGAGGGCCAGCCTAGGGCAGCAGAAACCCTTGGGCCAGCCCTGCAGATGGGTTAAGGTTTCGCATTCCATGATAGTAATGGGGCTGTGGCATATGATGTGTCTCAAATTTACTGCCTAATGCTTGGTATAATACTTGCACTGTGCCAAAAGAGCTGTCTCCTGGAGTATAGACAACTTATCATGGTGTGATTGGAAATTTCTCTTAGTAAGGATTGTGACTCCCAATAAGATGGGAAATATTTTTGTATCTTTCTGCCACATTTTCTTGGTGTCTCATCATGTTGGTACTTGAAGATCTTCTCCCTTTCCACTTGATTCACAGAATAATCACTTGGAATAGACACCTCTATTATTGATGCAGTTCTGGTGGTGGTCTTGTTTATCACTGGTGGTGTTTCCTTGCATTCAGCTTTCTTCTCTGTCAGAATGGGAATATACCAGATGATCATAACCCTCATTCTCCATTATTCATTTAGGGTCATGATCCCAGAGCTTTTCCATAACATCAATGTATTTTTTACAGATTTTCCAATGGATGAGGCATGCCATCTTATGCTTTTCGGTATAGAAATTTTCTGCAATCAAAACTTTGCAGGCAGATACAAGAGGAGTAACTATTTCCAGCCTTTTCTATATCTATATGTCTGGTTTTCCATTTTTTCCTATGATTGCTCTAAACCATCTTGTTTGAGTTTTAGGAGAGCAGTTTTGTCCTGGTGCTGTCAAATGCCATTACCCACTTATATGCCTTATCAATCCTGCTGTCTATGGAAAACACCTGTTACAGGTAAGCAACAGTGCTTTTTGATTCTTTCTCATGCTGAGGTGGTTTTACCGCTTCCATTTCCAGTGCTGCATATTGGTTCAGTTCAAGGGAAGATGGAGTAGGGGGTGATGAATTTGCTGGTTTTCATGATCTGTGTTCAGCTGTCTTCTCATGGTTCAGATTAATCTTCCCCCTCTGCTGGAAATCTTTGATAACTTAAGCATTTCATTAATATAGTTCTCATTATCCTGGATGCTTCTTAGCCTCAACCCCTCTTCCTTCAGTTCTGCAACCTATTTCCTGAGAGAATCCAACTGCAGATTTTCCCAGCCTCCTTGCTGCTTTTCAGAGCTCTAGAAACTTTTGAAGAAAAAAATAGAAAACACCTACCAGAGTCTTTACCTTTTCCTCTATTGTCCTTCAAGCATGGTCAGCTACCCTCTTTTCTGTGAAATCTAACCCTTCACACTAATTTCCTGTGTGTAGTTCAGTTTGTTAGCTCATTTGTTTTTGAGCTATAGAGTCAGGACCAGCACCATGCATGTGCAAGCATGTTGTTGGCACAGGCCCTGCGCCAACCTCCTGCTGCACCAATAGGGAGGAGTGGCCTAGTGGTTGGGGCAAGTTACCTCAGGCCAGGGGTTCATATCCTACTAGAGGACAGCAACCTTGGGCCAGAAGGACTGGGATTTCTAGTCCCACAGGTGCTCCTTGTGGTCTTGGGCAAGCCACTTAACCCTCCATTGCCCATGTTCCCTGTAAAATAGTTATCTCCAAGTTATAATGCCCTCTTCAATGTAATTTCAGTTTGTTCAATGTAAACCGCCTTGATATCATAAAAGGCGGTATAAAAGAAATGTTAAATAAATAAAAATAAATCTAGGGTCTGCCTCCATTTGCCTGTGCTGCTGGATTCAAAGGCAATCAGTGAGGGACTGGTTCGAGGCCACACAGTCTTTAAGTGCACCCAAAGTCTCTCTCACTGATTTACACTGTGCAGACACTGTAAACAGCCATGGGAGCATTTCCCGTTACTCCTACGGCTGTGCTGCCTCAAACACCGCCAGACTGCAGCATTTCTAAAGGCAGTAGAAAACATTTCCTGTTTCTTGCGACAAACAGGAAACACTTGTTACCACTTTTAGAAAGGCCACAGACCAGAGGCTTTTAAGGCAGCACAGCTGTGGAAGTAAAGGAAAATTCTTCCACAGCTGTTTACAGCACAGTGCAAGTCAATGAGAGAGGTTTCGGGTGCACTTAAAAGTTGTAAAAAGTGACCAGTGCTGGAGAGGGGAGAGCCAGGCTGGGACTGCAGCTAATGAGGTGAGGTGAAGGGGTGTGGGGGGGGGGGGGAGGACTAGAAACGAGACAACAGGGAGGATGGGACTGGAAGGAGGTTAGACAGTGGAGGGGGGAAGCAGTGACTGGGGCTGAGGGGTGCTGCCACTGGAGATGATATTGGGACTAGAACGGGGCTAAGACAGGGAAGGGAGACTGATGGGAGCTGGCAATGGAGATGGTATTGGAACTGGAAGGGGGGTGGAGGGGACTGGGACTGATGGGAGCTAACACTGGAGATGGTACTGGGACTGGAAGGGGCTATACAGTGGGAAGGGGACTGAGGGGGAAGCTGAAACTGAGGATGGTATTGGGGCTGAGGGGAACTGACACTAAGGATGGTACTAGGACTAGAAAGGGACTATACAGTAGAAGGGGGACTGGGACTGATGGTACTGGTACTGGAAGGGAGCTAACAGTGGGTGGCTGGAATGCAAGGGGCTGACACTAAGATGGTACTGGAACTGGAAAGGGACAAAGGGAGAAAATAATAGAGCCTTGAGGTGGGAAAAGCAGGGACATGGGAAGGAGGTGTGGAGGGTTGCTGAGAGCAGAGAAAGGATGGGATCAGCACTGCAGGATTCTGGCAGTAAGGAATGGGGGGAAAAGCAAGGGAAGAATGAAGATTAGGGACTTGAGGAAGAGGGAATGCAAAGGAAGAATTTGATAAATGTAGAAGAAAGCACACAATCGGACTGGGTGAAAGCATAGGAATGTGGACAGAGTGGGAGTCAGAACAAGGAACCAGAGATGGGGACTCAAGCAATTGAATAGGAATTTGGAGAGGACAGTATCTACTGTAGTGATTGCTAGATATGAGGGAGGATGTGGGATGGAGATAAGAGAATAGGAAAGAACGGTTGAGACCTCATGTGAATGATCTTGGAGGACTAGAGAGAACGGTGATTAGATATGAAAAAGGAAGGATCTCTGAAGGAGGAGGAAGAGGATAGAAATGTGGCTGGAAAGATGGTGAAAGAGGGTAATAGGAGGTTGAGTAGGGAGTGAGAGACTGAAGAATAAGCTGGGGGCCAGGGAGGGATGAATGACTGGCAAAGGGGCTAGGACTGGTGATGGGATCAGAGGCAGAGGATGGCAGATTAAGATTGAGGGGGTGATGATAATAGATGGTAGAAACAAGCAACTAGGGAGTGGGTGAAAGGTAGAGTATAAGAAGCAGGGAATGGAGAGAGACAACGAGGGGAATGGGAGTGCTAGAGAAGGGTTAAGAATGGGAGATTGAAAGCTGGTAGATAGTCTCATACTTTTTTTTAACCTCTCTCCTAAGGAGTGAAGGATGAAAGAAAAGGAGAGTGAGGAGTAAAATCTGGCAATGAATGGATAGGGAGGCAGAGGAGGAAGAAATGCAAAAAAAAAAAACTGAGAAAAGGGAAAGATTGTCAGACATGTAGAGAAGGAAGAAAAAACAAGAGTAGAGAGAGAAAATGTAAAGGAGTCGATGAGAAGATAGGAAAGAGATTGTAACCAGATCAATCCGAAAAATAAAATGGCCAGACAACACAAGCAGAAAAAAATAAATTTATTTTCAGTGTAGTGTTTGGAGTATGTCTGTTTTTGTTTTTTTTTAAATTAATGTACTGTATTTATATGCATCTTTCTGTTTTTCTGATGTTGAAATGCCTGGCTTCTTGGGGTTTCAGTTTAATTTTTATCTACATATTTCTGTTTTTAGTTGGTGGTCCTTTATTCTATACTTTGTAAGAGTATCTATGTTCTAAACTTGTGACTGAGGCCAGGTATTCTTTTAGCAACAGGTTTCTGTATAAGGATCTGTACTAATCTGGTTTATTCGGTATTCCTGGTAGGTCCATGGATTTTCTAGGGCTTGCAGCAATATTGACCGTGCTGCCCTTTTCTAGGTAGGCTCCTTGTTGTGGGAGTTTTGGAAGTTAATGCTGTTATGGAATGGTAGATTTGCTCTATAGGTCTTTTACTGTGGTTCTTACTTTTTTTTTTTTTTTTTTGTAATTTAGATTTTTATTGGCACACGTCAAAAAACACATCACATAACATATAACCATAACCCCCCCAAGTATAAACCATTATACATTCCATACTTCATCTACAAATTAGAGAGATCCCCTCTCTCGATGTGTACCCTATTTTCTACCATGTATACTTTATGCAATTTCCACACCAACATAAAGTTGCACTGCCGAAGACCCTCCCCATCCTCTGAGGTCCTCCCACCTACATTAACCGATTAGCATCTGCCTACCAAACTGGTACTCTTCTGGGTTATAAACACAGGCATACACAAATGATGGGTTCCCCCCAATCCCCCCTCCCCCGCCACCCCTGTAGAAAACTCCCACCCTACCACACTCCCAGCAATAACACTCTACATCATAAAACATAAAGCCTTCAGACATAGAAGACATAAAGCCTTAACTCTACACCAGAATCATGGTAAATCATACATACATTTCACTCCCAAAAGGGAGCACACCATAAATAACAGATGTAGATATTAACAACAGATGCAGACTTTAACACCCATCTCAATACTTGTACAATTGGGTTGAATGGGTAGACGTTTAGTCCCCTCCCTCTCCACCTGCTCATGCCACTGTGCAACCCCCCCCCCCCCTCCACTGCTCATACCACTCCCACACCCTGTTATACCTTTTAATATCATGTTTTCGATGTGCTTCTATTGCACAGAAGCTCCTAAGCTGCTCCATTCTCCCCACCACCTCCGCTAATGTGGGGACACCCGTTTTCTTCCACCAACGGAGAAGGCTCATCCGGCCTGCGATTACACAGTACCCCTGTAGTCTACCTAATTCACCCCCTTCCCCCCCTTCGCCCCCCTCATTTAATATCACCATACTGGGAGTGAAAAGCTCCTTCACCCTCGTAATATCCACCGTAAGCCTTTCCACCCCTATCCAATATTCCCGTACAATAGGGCAACTCCAGACCATATGTAACAGGTCCCCTCTGGCCCCACACCCCTTCCAGCAAAGGTCCGGGCTGTCTGGGTACAAAGCATGAAGCCACACCGGGGTCCAATACATTCTCAGCCTTAACTTATAGCTATTTTCTAGCATTGCTGTCCCCGGGGCCAATTTATGAGTCCGAATATAAATACTTTCCCACCTCTCTGAGTCCCACTGCCCTCCCAACTCCTCCTCCCACTGCAGCTGGCCACGTATGCCCCCCTGCTTAAATTCCCCCAAGAGTTTATATAGCTTTGATATTATCCGATTAGGCATTCCATTACTCCCCATCATCTCCTCAAATGGTGTAGGCTTCGACAACAAATCTTGTTTCACCTCCCGTCGCTGAAGCCAATACCACAGACTAACATACGCATATCTATCTTGCTCCCCCAAGCAATATTGCTGTTGAAGCCCCTCAAATCCCCGGACCCTCCCCCCATCCCCCACCATTTGGCCAGGTTTCCACAACCCTTTCTCCCCCCACCTCCTAAAACCCCCGGCCGCCTCTCCCATCTTATCCTCCATTACCGTCTGAATATGAGTTTCCCTAGAGTACTGCTTCCCTCCTAATAAATACCCCCTCCATTTCACCCAAACCTGTCTCGTAAGTTCTCTATACGGATTCTCCTCCACCTTCCCCCTCCTTCCCACCCCGGGATCCCAGATCCAGGCGCCTGCCCCTACTCCCTCCTCCCCCTCCATCCCCACCCACCCTGGGCGCTCCACCCCCTCCTTCCAGGCAAACAATGCCCGAAGTTGCGCCGCCTCATAATACCGGAGCAACGATGGGACCCTCAACCCCCCCTCCTCCTTCGGCCTATACATGATAGCCCGAGCAACTTGCGGGCGCTTCCCATCCCAAATAAACTGCAAGAGCAGGTGTTGCATCTTATTATCTATTTCCTTTCTTACCAACCTAAACGGTAAGGACATATATACAAACAGCAACCTTGGGAGAACATTAATTTTCACCACTGCGATTCGGCCCATCCATGACAAATACAACCCCCTCCAGCGTGATAAATCCTGCCTGATATTCTCCACCAATCCCTGATAATTCCAGTGCTTAATCTTGGATAAAGGGGTCCCCAACTGGATCCCCAAATATCGGAAACCCCCTGCCACCCACCGAAACTTAAAATGGTGTCGCAGGCTTTCTTCCACCCGAGGCGCTAGGTTAAATCCCAGCAGTTCAGTTTTTCCCTGATTCATTTTATATCCCGCTAACCGGCTGTATCGTTGAATAACCGTCATCAACACTGGTAACGTTGTAAGCGGCTGTGTCAAGGTAAATATAACATCGTCCGCAAAGAGTCCTATCTTTTCCTCCCTCCCTTGTATCCTTACTCCCTTGATATCCACCGCACGCCTAATGAATGCCGCCAGCGGCTCGATAGCCAGTGCAAACAATAAAGGTGACAATGGGCATCCCTGCCTAGTACCCCGATGAAGCTCGAAACTCTCTGAGTACCCACCATTTACTTGAACTCTAGCTCGTGGCCCCTGATAAAGAGCTCTTATCCAGCCAATGTATTGTCCTCCGAACCCCATTTTCTCCAAAACCTGAAACATAAAAGGCCACTCCACCCGATCAAAAGCTTTTTCCGCGTCCACAGTGACCAGCACTGCCGATTCTTTAGTTCTCTGGAGTTGCCACATAACATTCAAAATCTTGCGCACATTGTCACTACCTTGTCGCCCCTTTACAAACCCCGTCTGATCAGGGTGTATCAGTTGCGGCACTACGTCCTGGATCCTGTTTGCCAGCACCTTTGCCAGGATTTTTGCATCTAAGTTTATTGAGGATATGAGCCGATAAGATCCGCACACCCCCTTATCTTTGCCCGGTTTCGGTAGAACCGTTATACCAGCCTCCGCCATTGTCTACGGGAGTCCCTCCCCTTGAAGAACCCTATTCACTACCCTGGTAAAGACGGGCGTGATCTGTTCTGACATTACCTTATAAAACTTCGCCGTGTACCCATCCAATCCTGGCGCCTTCCCAAGTTTCAAAGTAGCCATAGCCCTCCTCACCTCCTCCTCCTGTATCTCTCGTCCTAAACGCTCCCTGTCCTCCCCAGTCACCTGCGGTAGGCCACATTCCTCCAAAAACTCTTCAATCTCCTTCCCTCCCACCCCCAGTTCACTTTCATACAGTTTCTCATAAAACTCCCTAAATACCCCCCTGATTCCCTTAGATTTATGTACCCATTCCCCTTTAGTATTACGAATGCCCTCTACATGCGTTGCCTGCCTCCTCCCCTTAAGGCGGCTTGCCAGCAACCTCCCCGCCCGATTTCCTCCTTCAAAATGAGCCTGCTTCAGTACAGCTAGCTGGAACGCAATCTCTTGGGCCCGCAGTTTGCTCAACTCCGCTGTTACCTTAGTGAGTTCCGCAAGAGTATGGGAATCCGACACTTTCTGATGTAGACCCTCCAAGTGTCTCAACTGTCGCAGTAAATCATTTTCCACTGCCCCTTTTTCCCTCTTTACCCACGCCCCCAAGCTAACTAGTTGTCCCCGGATTACCGCCTTTAAGCCATCCCACACCACCCCCATGGGCACCTCCCCCGTATCATTTATCCGGAGGTATTCCTTTATACGATCTTTAATCTTCCCCACCTGCTGCTCCTCCTCCAGCAAGGAGTCATTGAGTTTCCAGAATTTTAGACTTTCATCACTCTACCCATGTCAAATCGTACGCTCACTGGAGCATGATCTGACCAGGTTATTGAGCCATGCTCCACTTCCTGTACTCTCTCCAACCAAGTACCGCCCCCCCAAATCATGTCCAACCTGCTATAAGAACCACAGAAGCGAGTAGATATGGATATGGGTTTTTTCACTCAATAAAGCGTTTGTGACTTCCATATCTACTTGCTTCTGTGGTTCTTCAGTTGACTTTGCGAGCAGTGCTCCTGTTTTGTGTTTTCAACCTGCTATAAGAGCCATGTACTGGAGAGTAAATGTATACTTCCATTCCCCTGGATGCCAGCTCCTCCAGACATCTACTAAACCCAATTGCTCCCGCAGCTTATGAAAGCTTTGCCTATCCCCTCGGCCCCCTCCCCCCTGCCCCCCACTGGTATCGATTTGGGAATTACACGTCAAATTAAAATCTCCCCCCAAAATTATTGGAGTATTCCCAAATCCCTCCAACTCCTTCAAAATTTGCTCATACGCCTCCCCCTGCCTCTCATTTGGGCCATATAGATTTATCACCCACACCTCTTCTTGCTCAATTTGCAATACTACCCCCACCCATCTGCCTCCTTTCCCCCGTCTAATATCCTTCACCATATTATGGTATTCCCCCCCCCCCCACCAAGATACCGACCCCCCCTTTCCTGGGATTTATTCTTTGACTCGCCAGAACCACCTTGGGGTATTGTCTAGATTCTAACAAGTACTCCTGCCCCACCCGCAAGTGTGTTTCTTGTATGCACAGAATATCCGCACCCATTCTTCTACCTTCCATCTCCACCAATCTTCTTTTCTGCCTCGTACGCAACCCTTTTGCATTCAGTGTCACAACCATTAATCTTCTCCTCTGCCCACTCCCCCTCCCCGATTCCTCCCCTCCCTTCCTTCCACCCCCCACCCACCCTCCCCCCTTGCCCCTCCCCCTCCCCCCTTGCTACATACTCCAGTTGTTCTCCCCAAGTCATGCTGCCCCTTCGTCTGCCCTCCCCTCCCTCCCTCCCCTATCTCCCCTTTCCCCTATCCCCCCTCATCCTCCTTCACTTCCAGAGGATAACTCAGTAGTACGCCCCATACCTTCCCCAGCCATTGTAATTTCAAAAACCCTTGCCCCCCCTTCCCCTTACTCCGTCCTTCTCTCCCCCCACCCTCTTCCACCAACCCGCACTCGCATGCCCCCTCCCTTCCCCGCTTCCCTCCTCTTCAGTCCTAACCCCTCCCCCTATTACTCCCCCTCCCCCATCCACACCACGTTGTGTTGCCCACCCTCTACCTTTGCCCTTCACCTACCATTTACCTTTCTCTACACCCTCCCACACCCTCACCCCTCCCCATACGCACCCCCCCACCCCACCAACCTCCCCCAACACTACCATGCATATTACATATAAATCACTTAATCAAATATTCTTAAACCAAACCCAACATCACCCCCCCTCAGTGCTCAACCAGCATGTTCTCAGTCCTCGAGTTTCTTCAGGTTTCATCCACCAGCCGATCTTCTCGCAGCACTTGCCCTTGTCCTTGTCCTGCCATCCACTTATTCCTTCTCTCTGGGCTATCTCCACACTGCCCCTGCCCCCTTCCTGTTGATGGACCTGTCCCCTGGGATGCCTCCTGGGGTCATAAGCCCACTTCCTGTAAGGCCTTCATCGCCTCCTCTGGAGTCTGTGTCCGCCCTTTATGGGTAAACGATAATCCAAAAGGATGCAGCCACCGGTATTTAATTTCCCTTTCGGCTCCAGCAACTCCTGCCTTCCATCTGCTCTCCTCCGTCTGAGGATCGAGCGGCAGGAGCACCGGACCTCCCCCTGCACACGTGCTGCCCAATCGGGGCTGCCTGCGGCCTACATTTAAAGAACGCCATCGGGCACAGCGGTCCTTTCGGCTCCAGCAACTCCTGCCTTCCATCTGCTCTCCTCCGTCCGAGGATCGAGCGGCAGGAGCACCGGACCTCTCCCTGCACACGTGCTGCCCAATCGGGGCTGCCTGCGGCATACATTTAAAGAACGCCGTCGGGCACAGCGGTCCTTTCGGCTCCAGCAACTCCTGCCTTCCATCTGCTCTCCGTCCGAGGATCGAGCGGCAGGAGCACCGGACCTCCCCCTGCACATGTGCTGCCCAATCGGGGCTGCCTGCGGCATACATTTAAAGAACACCGTCAGGTGCGCCTGCGCCTGAGGGCCTCGCCAGTGGGCCCTTGGGTGTAGCCCTTAGGCGGGGACCTCTAGAAATGCACTACCAGAAGAGCACCCTTCAAAGCATCAGCAGCTATCAGCCAGACTCCTCGATTAAACACACCAACCTCATCAGAAGAGATCACCGATCTACCAAACAAGAACCATATAACCACCCAGCTGGAACTCCCATATGGTCGAGCTCGCTTCCACCATCAACCAGACCAACCACCGACCACAGCAAGTATATCACCTAAATGAACTGACTATAACTGTGACTACTAGCACACTTAATCATACTGTCGTCAGTAATTTCTATTTATATCCTACTATCAGTTTAATACACTGTTGTCAGTAACCTTATATATCACTGTCAGTACTATCTATCAGCAGCCATTATACTATTGCCAGTAGCTCTACATACCATTAATTAGTTCTCTTATCCATCCTACATACACTGTAATACTGTTTGTAACCCTTATACTGTTGCCAGTAATAATCAGTCACTATACTGTTGCCAGTAATTTAGCTCTCATACCCATCTTTCATACACTGTTATACTGTTGTTTGTAACCAGTAATCTTTAAACTGTATCTACTCATACTGTTATCCCCAATTTACTTGACGGTACCGTACTGCTATTAATCTAGAATGTACACAGTCCTGTTTTCACTCATTACCCTCCTTACCCTTGGTCTCCCCTGCGTTTCAAACGCTCTCAACCATGATACCAACTACATACCGATACTACATACATTTGGAAGGAGATGGTATGAATTCCCCCACCACACAACGGCAAAAAGCAACCATACATCCCACTCCCATCTACTTAACATTCCTCTACAAGCCATAAACAAGACACAAGCTGAGAAGCAACATCGCCAACGCCTACTGAAATGTGCGTTGATAAATGCCAGATCAGTACGATCAAAATGGCCTGCAGCCATTGACCTGATTCCACTATACAATCTTGACATCCTGATGGTCACGGAAACATGGCTATCTGATTGTGACAATGTCCTCCTGAATCAGATGCTGCCACCAGGATTTGATCTATACACATGCCACAGATCCACTCAGAAAGGAGGCGGGACGCTCATTCTCGCCAAAGCAGATCTAAATTTCAAGCTATGCAACTCCTCCAGCTCAACCCACCTTGACTCCCTCACCATATCTAATGAGCTCTGCACAATCAACCTTTTCTATCGAGCACCCTCCCCATTACCAGATGACCTTCCAACAATAATTGAGCTTGCATGCACAACATCCACTTCACGCTCTCCAATTTGGTTAGTTGGTGATTTCAACCTCCCATCTCTCCATGACAGCCACTCAGCAGCGTTTCTAGACGCACTAGAGGATCTAGGCTACAAACAATACGTCGACTCACCCACTCACACTAAGGGAGGTAAACTAGACCTCATTTTTGCACCTCATTTCAACACCTTAACACACCAAGCCCTTGCACTGTCGGTTACACCAGTGCCATGGTCAGATCACAATCTTATCCAATTCAATATACCCACCTATACTTCTCACAAGAGCCAAATGCCATCTAACACACCTGGGACCCACACAGTCCGCTTTCAACCTCTCAACCGTGAGGCTGTCCTAGAAAATCTTCAACCACTTTTGACCAACACCTCCCTCAACTTAGACGACCTTATATCCAAATAGGATGAAAACCTCAGAGCCGCCTCATGTCCATTGCACAATGATAAGAAAATAAGAAAACGAGAGCACGCACCATGGTTCTCTACGGACCTTCGTACATCTCTCCACCACCTACGCAAACTTGAGAGACAGTGGCGAAGAACCCACTCCCCAGAGGCCCTTACAGCATATAATTCACACTTAACTACCCACCGTGGGAAGGTAACACAGAGTAGGAAACTCTACCACACAAACTTATTGAAACGCTCCATCAATAAACCACATGCACTGTTCAGGTTAGTAAAATCCATAACAGGAGAGCCGGTTTCAGCCCAACCTGCAATGCCTCAGCCACAGGACTACGCAAACTACCTGCAATCAAAAATGATTAAGACCAGCACAAACACAATATCAGCAACTCCTCTGTATCACCTAAGGCATCCCAAATAACACCATTATGCAATTTCAATACGGTATCAACTAGTGAGATTGAGAACATTATTGCTTCCATCAATCCTAGCACGGCACCTAACGACCCATGCCCAGCCAGCTGGATCAAAGATCTGCGACATGATCTAAGCCAAATCTTGTGCAAGATACTGAACCAGTCCTTTCTAACAGGCTCATTCCCCCAGAGTCTGAAACACACCTCTATCAGGCCCCTACTGAAAAACAGTAAACTTGACCCATCCAAAGTTGAATCATTTAGACCAATCTCGAGCATCCCCCAGCTCGCAAAAATCATCGAGAAAGCTGCTCAACAACAGATCCAGCATCATATCGACATGGAAGCACCACTAGACCAATCACAACATGGCTTCAGGGAAGCACATGGAGTCGACACAATCCTTACAACACTATTCAATGATCTGGTCACTGGAATAAACAGCATCCAACAAGGATTTGTCCTCATCTTCCTAGACATCTCCGCCGCCTTCGACTCTGTGAATCATGATATACTTCTGCAACGCCTGATAGAAAAGGGAATTTGAAGTACAGCACTAGAATGGTGTAAATCCTACCTTTCCAACAGGTGGCAACAAGTCAAAACAGGCCATGAATCCTCTGAACCATTCCTACAGTCCCAAGGTGTACCTCAAGGATCTTCCTTATCGGCACTGATGTTCAATATATATATGCAGCAGATATGTGAATTGATCCGATCTTTCAACGTACAATGCCTGGCATACGCAGATGACATCCTCCTATACATGCCGTTCAAAATTGACCAACCAGTGTTCTCCCCAATAATCAATTGTTTCAGAGCAGTAGCTGAATGGCTGCTGACACAAAACCTACGAATCAATCACAGCAAAACTGATGTTCTTTTTGTTACAAGGAATCGTAAGTTCATACCTCCTCCATCGCTACTGGTCAACAACACAGAATTGAAGTCCAAACCCACAATCCGATATCTCGGCATCACACTGGACCAGCACCTGGATATGACAACGCACGTGAAGAATGTGACAAAGACTATATATCATAAGATCAGAACACTACGCCACCTCCGCCCCCTACTTGATTATACTGACTACCGATCAACCTTCCAGGCATTAGTCCTCCCACACCTAGATTTTGCGAACATCATCCTCCATGGGATCTCTCAATCAACTTTAAATCCGCTTCGCCTGGCTATGAATGCAGCTGCAAGAGTCCTCTCTGGGTCACCAAGATCTGCACACACAACGCCTATCATGAAAGATCTGCACTGGCTACCTCTACAAGCCAGACTCCACTATAAGTCACTAGTACTTACTTTCAAAGCCTTGAATAACTACCCACCTACACCAATCAGCAAGCTAATTCACAGCACCCTCGAAAATAGAAACAGGAGGCCTACTGCTATGAACACCTTAATAGTTCCTAGGATGATGATATTGTGTATTAAGGCTACTTCAAACAGAGCTTTCTCAATATTCGCTCCTCTAAACTGGAATACACTTCCCCATGAAATCCATGGCATCAAAAGCCTAATACTATTCCGAAAAACCTTGAAACACCATCTGTTCACAAAATGTTACCCAGAAGTCATCCCGGACACTCACACATCTAGCAAGCTTCCCACATACCCCAGACACCTTAGCACCCTAATACAACCAGAAAATGGTTAGCCCACACGATAGCCCACATGATAACCATTTACCTCCATTTACCTGCACCATCCACATGAAATCACTTACAATATACAAACGAGTTTAGAATATTGCATATAGTTAAAGTATATAGTTTAAAGTTAAACTGTACATAGTTATCCCGGTTATCCCATGTGTTATTTTCCCTGTTCTTTGTAAACTCAATGTTGCCTGTATGCATTGCAGTATGTTTTGTTCATTGTACACCGCGCTGATTTTAATAGCGCGGTATAGAAGAAATGTTAAATAAAATAAATCTCCGCAATTGTTGTGTAACTGGTTGCACTGCCCTCCTCCTTTGCAACATGCCCACAGAGAGGTCCTGATATATATTCACTAGATAACCCTGCCATATGAGGGCTCCACCCCTCCTCATTTTGTTAACAATCTTCTCCTTGATTTTATAACATGCCAGGCAAATTATAATATCCCTAGGCCTGTTTCCAACTGAAGGCCCCAGTGTTCTGTGCGCTCTTTCAAATTGTATGTCCACAGCTTCCACCTCCTCACCACCTTTCTGTAGTACCTCGAGGCATACAGACCTGGCCACTTTTTCAGTATCTTGAAATTCTCTCTCCTCTGGAATTCCACGGATTCTCAAGTTATTGCATCGAGATCGGTTTTCCAAATCCTCCAGCTTGTACAGCAGGGCCTTGTATTGCGATCCCAACTTTGCACCCCTCTGTGCCTCTCCTGCCTGCTGCTGTTCAATCTCCTGCAACCGGTTCTCGTGGTCTCCCATTCTACACACCAGTTCTCCAATTTCTTCCTTCAGAGGCCCCAACAGCTCATTCAGCTCACTTTTCACAGACTGCACCTTCATTTTTGATTTCAAGAAACCAGTCCCTGAGCTCCGCTCTTGTGACATTTTGTGCTGCATCCATTCCAGGGGCTTTTACATTCTCCATCTCCACTTCTCCCCCCTGGTCACCGGGCCCATCCTGGAGCTTTTTGTTCTCCATCTGCCCTAAGTCGCTCTTCCCTCCTTGCGACCCAGAGTACACATATTCTCTGAAGTCTGCTGCTTTTCTTCTGGTAGTCATCTCTGATCCAAATTTTTCCATCAGGCAATGAATTGGTCTCCCCTTTTCACAGGCTCACATGCATGGTACTTGAACTTTTATTGTCCTTTCTCACTCCACTAATGCACACTCTCCCCCTGCCTTCCTTTTGAGGGCACCAAGTCTTCTTACTACCCCTCCAAGAGTCTCTCCGGCCTCACAGCACTCCCCTCTGGTCACAGCTCTGCGGACACCCAGCTCAGGCTATCAGCACAATGGCTGTGGACCACACTCCTCAGCTCCTCCTCACCTCCGGCATCACGGTGCCTCTGCTGCTTTTCGGCCTGGTGTGCTCCCGATTGTTGAGGGTGCGGGGCTCCAGCTCCTCGCTGCACACTTCCTGCCTCTCACGCAGAGCCCACCGTCTCTCCGGGCACCATTTTCCTGCTGCACGCGGCTGCCCTTCTCTCCCGCGATTGCGGCTCACCGCCGCCGGCCTCTGCCACCTCCCGACAGCTTCCTTCACCTGGGGTGACTGTTTTCCACCTCCGGGGGGCTGTGCTGTCCCTCTGATGGCTGGGTCGGTGCCGGAGCGGCTCCCTCAAGCCGCCATCGGCTCCGGTGACGTCACTTCCTCCACTGTGGTTCTTACTTTTTCATTTTGTTTCCTCTGTGGAGTCAACAGTAGGGTGTGGGTGTGGGGTACTAGGATATAAGAGATATATATACGAAATACTCGTAGATATAGTCTTCAAGGTTTGCAGTTTTGTGTTCTTGATGCTGCTGGACAGGTTTTAAATTACAAATATTTTGTTGGCTCAGATTAAAGAAATCTCAGATTTAAAAGGAACATCTCAGTTTAAATTTCTCTTGTGGCCTTATAGCTTCACTGTTGCTGCTTTCTGGTCTTTTCCAACTCTGGCACAGTCTAATCCAGCCTGAGCATCATAGAAACATGATGGCAGAAAAAGGCCACATGACCCATCTAGTCCTTTATTCTTTTAGAGATCCTCTGTGTTTGTCCTATGCTTTTTTTAATTCAGATACTGTCATCCTCTCTACCACCTCCACTAGCAGACTATTCCATGCATCTACCACTCTTTCCGTAAAGAAATATTTCCACATATTACTCCTGAGTCTATCCCCTTTCACCCTCATCTTTTGTCCCCCTCGTAGCAAAGCTTGCTTTCAATCAAAAGAGACTTGCCTCCTGTGCATTTATGCCATGGAGGTATTTAAACATCTCTATCATATCTTCTTTATCCTGCTATGATTTGAATTTATAGCTATCAGAATATGTCTCATTTTATAGCTTCCCTCTTTATTATTAAGAAGGTCAGAGCACTGCCCAATGTAAGTCCAGTTGTCTTTGGTATGCAAATGAGATCCTGCATCACCCTTGGACTGCCCCTTTATAGAGTAGTTTCTTATCTCTTCAGCCTATAAAATATGGGGTTTTTTTAATAGGTTTTAAACAATACAATAACCAAACAAAATGGTACAGGACAATTGTGAGCTCCCAAAACCAATGCAAAAGTAAATATATAAAGTAAAATACATAGCAGACAAACAATATAGACCACGTCAAGAGAGCGACCCACTATACAAAAAAGAAACATCCTTGAAAATCAGAAAACAAGTCGATATGGACTACATAATTGGAGGCAATTCAATCAAACATTACCAACCCCTACTAAGCCTGTCTGTCAACCAGAAATTTCTCCAGAAGGGTCACGTCTAGGAAAATATATGAAGCATTATCATAATTAATGATACACTTACAAGGAAACCGTAAAAAAAAGGACGCTCCCAAAGCTAAAACCCGGGGCTAAAATATGTGTGTTTAAGAGGTTCCACATTGGGAATCACCACCCAGGAAAAAGATTTAAGCAGCATCATGGATAACATGTTAAAACCCTACGCCCAGTGTGCAGCGGTGGCCAAGAGAGCAAATAGAAAGCGTAGTTACTCACCTGTAACAGGTGTTCTCCAGGAGCAGCAGGAATCAGTCCTCACATATGGGTGACGTCGGCGCCGACGGAGCCCTCGCGGAGCAATTTTCCCCAGCTTTCAAAGAAAGCCTTTGGGAATTGCAGCGCGCATGCGCGGTCGCCTTCCCGCCCAAGGGTGCCATCTTAGCCAGTCAGATGACATAGCTAAAAAAGACAGCATAAAAATTTGCAAAAAAACTAAAGCAGATGATTGCAACTCCAAGGGGGAGGAGGGAGGGTTGTGAGGACTGATTCCTGCTGCTCCTGGAGAACACCTGTTACAGGTGAGTAACTACGCTTTCTCCAGGACCAAGCAGGAAGTCAGTCCTCACATATGGGACTCCCAAGCTTAAGGCTACCGGAGACCCTAAGCACAAAAATGACCTCCCTCTAGCTCAGCAGCACAGAAGGAAGGAATCTTCGCTGAATTATTACCCACCGGTAGCCCACATCCGGGATGGAGGGTAGGAGTTGCTCAGACCTCAAAGAGATTACGGAGGACTGCCTGTCCGAAAGCACTGTCCCTGCGGGACTGGCTAAGATGGCACCCTTGGGCGGGAAGGCGACCGCGCATGCGCGCTGCAATTCCCAAAGGCTTTCTTTGAAAGCTGGGGAAAATTGCTCCGCGAGGGCTCCGTCGGCGCCGACGTCACCCATATGTGAGGACTGACTTCCTGCTTGGTCCTGGAGAATGCTAGGTATCATAAGGAATGGAAAATAAAACAAAGGATATTATAATGCCTCTGTATCGTTCCATGGTGCGACCGCACCTTGAATATTGTATGCAATTCTGGTCACCGTATCTTAAAAAGGATATAGCATTATTAGAAAAGATACAGAGAAGAGCCACCAAAATGGTAAAGGGGATGGAAGGATACTCCTATGAAGAGAGGCTAGAAAGGTTAGGGCTCTTTGACCTGGAAAAGAGACAGCTGAGGGGAAATATGATAGAGGTCTATAAATTAATGAATGGAGTGGAACGGGTAAACATAGATCCATTGTTTACGTCATCAGAATATAAAAAGACTAGGGGACATGCAATGAAGCTACAGGGTAACCTATTTAAGACTAATAAGAGAAAATATTTTTTTACTCAACATGTAATCAAACTCTGGAATTTGTTACCGAAGGATGTAGTAAAAGCTGTTAGTGTAGCTGGGTTTAAAAAAGGTTTGGGAAGTTCCTGGAGGAAAGGTCCATAAACCATTATTAAAACGGACCCAGGATATCACTGTCTGACCCAATACAAGCATTGAGGAACCTGTGTCTTTTGGGGAGACTGCTAGGTACTTATGACCTAGATTGGCCATTTTTGGAAACAGGATACTGGGCTTGATGGACCTTGGTCTGACCCAGTATGGCATATCTTATGTTCTTAGGTGTGTAGACTAGTGTGATTCCCTCTAAAGAATTATCTCATAGTAATACACTATTACTTAAGACCCCCTAAAATATATTTAGGTGTGCCACTCCAGAGATAACCAAACTTTGGTTGGAAAAGTAAACAAGGAAGTTAATTAGTTCAATGTCAAGAAATTCTAATTCAACTTACTTATTGAGTTGAATTAACAAGACAATAGGCAGAGCACTTGATGTAAAAAAAAAAGTCATCTCTGCCTGCGATGAATCCCTCTATGAATGGCAGAGATTTATAAGGTCTGCTATAAAAAGAACCCCAAACTCCCATGATTTCAAGAGAAGGGCCACAAAAGTAAGGCTCTTCATATGGAATTCCCAATAGGAGACAAAATGCCGGAGTACCTGCTGTAGTGGCAGCAGCTAACCTAGCAATGTTTGCTTTAAAATGTGTCCTGTCATTCTCGAAAGAAGTAGCTGAAAAGGAAAAAGAGGTTAGCCTTCAAAAACTACAAGAGACTATAGAAACAGGAAGACAAGCAACACTACCTGGAAAAGCTAAGGAAAGCAAAGAAGTAAATGGGGAAAAAATAAAATAAAATATAGATATAGTGATAGGAGGAAGTGTAAAAAGTGGCATGGCCAGACTCAAGGATAAAGAGGAAGAATATGTAGAAGATGATGATAAAGCAGAATTCCTTAACAAATATTCTCCCAGTCCAACCATACTTCTGTTTTCACTCATCTGCTTGAACTGCTCCTAAGTGCAGTGACACTCAAAAAAACAACAAAAAAAGCCCCATATCTAATCTACATCCAAACTGGATAAACCAGGGTTTAAATCTTGCTCTAACTGCTGGAAAATCATGGACATTTCTGACACACACATGACCTCTACATATGGTGTTTGGGAGCCGTACATGACACTGCCTTCTGTCCTCCAGTGTGCCTGCATGTCCCCCGAGCTTAAAAAGATATACCACAAGCTCTCCAGGAGTACCTGCAGCAGTCTGAGAAACCCTCTGACACCCCAGTTGCCTTTTCTTCTAGGCTAGGAATCTCCTTTGACATAGCACTCAGCAGTGCCGAAACATCTAAGCGCTCTTGCTACCCAAAGGGCTCCTACATAGGAACTGCAGATAAAAAGTCAAACAGGGACATGCACAGCTGCACACTGGATGGGACATAAGATCCATTAATACCATTACCGTTCCTTCCCTCAATGTCCCCACGGTTAAGTCCAGCCCTGTGCTGACACATACAGCTCTCCTATCTGTGGAGGCTCTGCCCCTGCCCAGCCTCAGTACACAAGGCTGCATAAAACAGCACAGGGGTGTGAAGACAGACAAACTTGAATCCAGAGCATTACAAAAGAAAACTCACAGTGCTACTCATAGGCTCCAAAAGAAGCTGCAGGCTCAAGCAGCCTCAATGTGTTAAGCAAAAGAACCTCTCAAATGAGTCCACTCAGCTTCTATACACTCTCCACCTGCCAAAATTCAGTGCATAGAGGGCCCCAGCACATCATCTGATGCCAATTCTCTGCCATATGAATCTTTCTGCAGGACAGTCACAGACAACATTTGCACAAGCTGCATCACAGGCAGCATTCCTTATCAGTGTTATTGACATCTCTGACAGGAGGTTCTCTGCCAGTTGCCTTAATCCCCAGGCAATATTGACTATTACTCACTCGTTGCTCTGACAACAGACTCTCAGATTACCTTGACTCACAGAAACCCCAAAATCCAGATTGATGTTTTCCCCCTCCTTACCACAATCATGGGAATGAGGATTTTCCCATAATTGAACATGCCCAGGAGGTACTGTGTGCTCAGGAACAGACACCCCATCTCTTTTTCAGACCACCACCGATCCTTTAGAAGCTGGCACAGCAGCTCTCCTCTCCCTGATAATGCCAGCTAACCCCAATCAACAACTGATCTGCCTTTTGAAATATGTAGACCCACCAAAAGAGGCTGTGACCCTCCTTGTTCACCAGCTCCTATAGGACCTTCGATCAAAAAATTGGCATGCACGCTTGTCTACGCCAGCCACTTCTAAGCAACTTAACAAAAAAAATAAAGTACAGCCATCACCTGGATACAACCATGCACAACTCCTTCACTAATCAGTAGTGGTCAAGGAGGCCTTGAAAAAGACTAAGCCATCAATGCCCTCTTCCTCTGCTCCATTGGGATGAGCTTCCAAAACATCAGACCAGTTGGAGTGAAAGGTATTCTACAGTGCTATGTTAAGCACTTTGATAGTTGGACACCAGCTACAAATGCTCTAATACCACCATTTTATCCACAAGGTGATTTCTGCCCTTTTACCACTTCTCTCAATGGACCAACAGTCAACACTAGTCTGATTACTGACAAACATGCAACGAAAACATCTGTGCATGTAGAGTGCGTGGCTAGAAGCATTTGGCCTGTGCAAGGATCTCCACGAATGACTTATACAGTAGATGCCCCCTGTCTAGGAGATAATTTATTTGGCAGTCAAAGTCAAGACTATAGGAACACTGGAAAAAGACAATTGCTTGATGGTAGAGGAGCTATATGTGCAATCAGTAGATCACATTTTCAAAAGCCAACTGACCTCTGGGTTTTCTAAAGCGGCAATATTACAGCAGTCCTATCCCCACAGGAAGTCCCAACCCTAAGCCCAAACCTCACAGTAGCATTCTACAGCCTCATCAATGGCATGACCTAGACTTAAGGAATGGAAACAGAGTACTTACAACCAATCAAAATGAACACACTGAGTTTCTGACTATCTGCCACTGTCAACTTGCTGCTGTTTGGAATGCGTGGTGCAAAATTATATTCAACAAGTGGATGCTGCTAATCATCCTCTGGTGCAGAATAAATTTCTAGAACCCTCTTCATCTGCCTGAGCACAGCAACCTGTCCCTGTCCCTGTCCCAGTTCCATCCCCACTTATCTGTGCTAGCAGTCCAAATTCTCCTACAGGTCAGAGCATTGGAGGAAGTTCCATCCTGTAACAGGGAGCAGGGTTTTTACTTTAAGTAATCCCCCCCCCCCCCCCACAAGAAATCAGTGGGATTCTGATTCATTTTAGACCTCAGGCATCTGAATAAATTTGTGAAGAGGTAAAAATTAGAAATTAACTGTAAGAATCACTCTGTCCCGCCTACGTCAGGATGATTGGTTAACTTATCTGGACCTCAAGGAAGAGTATACTTCCATACTCATTCAACTAAAGCACTGGCAGCTCCTGCGATTTCCCCCCCCCCCCCCACCCCATGGGGATGCACCACGTCCAGTACAGAGTTCTCTCTTTCAGTCTCTCATCAATTCCCACAATTTCATCAAATAGCTGGCCAAAGTGGCAAGGACCTCTTTGTGTTTCCATACCTTGAAGACTAGGTGTTGAAGACTAGTACACAGTCTTCAACACCAACAAGTCTACCCTGCAGTCTCTTGGCTTCTTCATCAATGACCAAAATTTGATTGCCACTTTTTCAGTCCATGGAGTTCATTCCCCTTAACTTCTTCATTCCCTACCGAACAGTCACCAGCAGCTTATTGCTGAACTCATGTGTGCCTTCATGATTTTGCAATCTTCTGCTTGCACCATCTTCTGTCACTTCATAGCCATAGTCCACTTCATTCCCCCTCATGTGGCTTCCTATGAAGGAACTCCAATGGCAGTTGAAGCTCCAGTCAACTGCTGACTCAATGCATCACCAACAGTGATCCTGTCAAATCGTACACTGGTCGTGCCAACCAACCAACCTTCAACTCTGCAGCCCATTCCAGCAGCTTCATTACCAATTGACCTTAACCACCAATGACTGATGCACCTCTGATAGGTTGAGGAGCACAGATCCTCCACCTCTGAACTCAGGGCACTTTTACCCTCTGTGTTAGAAACCTATACATCACTCATCTGGAACTCTGGCCATCTTTAATGCCCTATAGACATTCTCACACTGAATCACAAGAAAGCTTCTCCTCAGAGAGACAGATAATCAGAAAGCCCTGTTCTACATCAAAAAAACAGAGGATCCAGATCCCTCAAGTTATACTGCAAAGTGACCAAATTCTGGCATCTGGCTTCCTCTCCCCTGCTTCCTAATCACCTCTTATCTGCCCAGTGAATAGAACATAATAGACTCCCTCAGCTGCTAATTGGATCCTCATGAATAGTCCCTGGACCAATCAGTGGTCAATCAACTTTTCATTCAGTGGGGTGTTCTTATGTTTTTATAGATTGATCTGTTTGCGACCCAAATTATTGATTTATTCTGCTCTCGGAAACTGGCAGAAAATCACCTTGCCCATGCGTCCTTCACCATTTACTGTGGTCAGGGACTTTTTTTAAATGTCTTTCCCTACTAGTACTACTACTGATCATTTGTACAGCACAAGGCATCTGCAGCACTGTACAGAGACATGTAAATTTTTGACTGTCCCTAATCATCAGAACTTACAATCTAGTCAAGGCAGACAACACAACAGCTAGGGACTAGGATACGTCTAGGGCAGGGGTGGGCAATTCCAGTCCGGGAGGGCCGCAGACCAGTCAGGTTTTCATGATGTCCCTAATGAATATTCATGAGATCTATTTGCATCCACTGCCTTCCATTGTATGGAAATAGGTCCATGAATATTCAATTAGGGACATCATGAAAACCTGACTGGTCTGCGGCCCTCCAGGACCGGAAATGCCCACCCCTGATCTAGGGGAATGGTAAGGAAACACAGTTGGAGAGCAGGAGATTATGGATCAGGATCCAAAATCAGCCTTGAAGAGGTGAGTTTTCAGCCTGGATTTGAAAAGTGCCAGAGATGAAGCCTGATGAACCAATTCAGGTAGTTTGTTCCAGGCTTAAGGAGGAGCAAGGTGGAAAGATTGAAGTCTTGAGTTCGCAGTGAAAGAGAAGGAGACATATTTTATTTATTTAATAGGTCTTTTATACCGCTATATCATTTCAATCAAAGCGGTTTACATTGTAACTTAAACTTGGTAGTGTACATAAACAGGGACATTGATAGCTTGGATTTTTCCTGAGGCAATAGATGGTTAAGTGACTTGCCCAAGGCCACAAGGAGTGCTAGTGGGACTTGAACCCTGGTCTCTTGGTTTCCAAGCCAGTGCTCTAACCACTAGGCTTCTCCATTCCAGATAGAAGTGATCTGCCAGAAGAATGAAGTTCCGAGGAGGGGTGTAGGGAGAGAGAAGAGAGGAAAGGTAGTGAGTGGCAGCAGAATGAATGCATTTATAGGTCAGTAGGAGAAGTTTGAACTGAATACGGAAATGAAACTAATGAATGACTGATTTCCCCCAACTCTACTCATCTCTTGAACCATCCTAAAGGTAATACAGAACTCTACTTTCCTCATTCTGGTAGCCCACATTGGCCTTGCCAAATTTGGTTCCAATACCTATCCAGCTTGGCCACAACTCAGCTGATCCCATTGGGAACCTATCCACATCTCCTGACACCAGATGGCACCCTTCTGTACCCAAACCTGCAATCTGTAGCGCTGACAGCGTGGCTGTAGAAGGTCAGATAATTGCCATTCTACTGGTGCCCCAAGAGATTAAGGACATCATTATTGCCTCTCGACAGTTCTCCACCAAGAGGCCTTACCACTTTAAATAGGCTTGATCTGCAGACTGGTACAAATCCTATGGAATATGCTACCCTCCACCCTGAACATCATCCGGTCAACTCAAGCACCTGAAAACATACCTGTTTCAAGAGCACTATGGCACACAGCTGCATGACCACACATTGTCAGAGCACCTGTCCCCAGCCCAGAATGTCCTGCCTATTCCACCACCGTAGACTAATAGTAAAACTTTACCCCCTACACTCCCCCTTATTTTTAAACTCTACTCATAAACGGTTACTATTATTACTCTGTCATTAATTATTGTAACCTACTACTACTGTTATGTCTACACCTTGCTGACTGGTAGAAAAACAGTATACCAAAAATCAGTTAAATAAATCAATAAGCCCAATTAACAGGAGCCCTCCAAATGCCAGATTCCCAACTGAAATACCTCTTCCTCTCAGATGGAGGACTTAAGAATCACTCTCTGAGGGTACACTGAATGCCCTTGTAGTATACCAGGATCCCGTGGCCAAACAGGTCTCCTCTCACCCTATAATCAGCAGATTTATAAAGGGCCTCTTCCATCCAAATCCCCCCCACCAACTCCAATGGAATGGGACCTCGATCTTGTACTAACTCAGCTCATGTACCCCCCTCCCTTGAACCCTTGGGTGATGCCTCTCAGAAGTGAGCAGGTTGCAAGCTTTGGTGCAGTACCACCCCTACGCCCAGTTCTTCACCACTTGGGTGGGCCGCCATACCCACTGGAAATTTCTCCTGAAGAGGAATCCTCTTCATCTCAGCCACTCCATAGTTTTACTAGTGTTTTTCCATATGCACATTCAAAGCTAGTCTGCACAAGCTAGACTTCAGGCTGGTTGCTATTGTAATAATTAAACAGAACACACAACTTGCACAGGTTCTCACAGCTGTTTCCTTTGATCCCAATAGATTGGGTATACCAGTTACCAAGCACACCATCTCCAAATGGATTGCTGCCTGTGCTATTCACAAGCTCAAGTTCCTCCACCACACAGAGTTGGTCTGCACAGACTATAAGCTACTGTAACTACTATTGCCATTCTCTCTACTCACCATCTGCAAGGCAGCAACCTGGTCCTCCATTCATTCACTACTGCCTCGATTAGTCATCCAGAAGAGATGCAGCCTTCAGACAAACTGTATGCACAATCTTTTTGCCTTGTCACTTGAATGGAGGAGTGGCTTAGTGGTTGGGACAGGTTACTTCAGGCCAGAGGGCAGGGGGTTCAATTCCCACATAGGGACAAGCAACCTCAGGCCAGAGGGACTGGGGTCTCTAATCCCACGGCCACTCCTTGCAAGCCACTTAACCCTCCATTGCCTCAGGTACACTTAGATTGTGAGCCCGTCAGGGACAAGGGAATAAAAAGTGCCTGCTAGCATAAGTTTGTAAACTGCTCTGATACACAGGGTAAAGGCAGTATATCACGTGCCTAAACCTTAAACTACTCCAGACTGAGGACCCTCTACTGCCTTTCTTGGGTTGCAGGACCTGTACCAACAAAACAACAACCCTAATCTCTGGAAACAACATCTGTGTGCCTGCATTCATCTTACTTGTTGATAGAGAAAGCATAGTTGCTTACTTGTAATGGGGGGTTCTCTGTAGACAACAGGATGATGCAGGCTCAGTCCTTCCTGCTTTCCCCACTCAGCTGAAGCTCTTGTCTTTAATTAACTTGAAGCATAGTTGGCCTGTAGGAAGTGTGGGAACAACTGCACATGCCCAGAAAAGCCGCCTAGGTTTTTTTTGGGGAAATGGAGAGCTGGCTGTCTTTGGTGCCATTGGATGCCATCACCAAAATTTGTGTCCCTGCCTCATCTTGGTGTCTATGAAGAACTCCCCTTACAGGTGAGCCACTATACCATCTCAATGATTTTTAGAAGACTGTATTTAGAACTAGCTAAACTAAAAGTAGATAAGGTGATGGGGCTGGGTGGGAGACATTTGAATGTATTACAGGAACTTGGGGAAGTTCTAGCAGATCTGCCATCTAACCTTTCCAGAGCCTCTTTTGTGGAGAAGGACCGCTCTCAACTCCAAAGTGGAAGCAAAGAAGAGATTGGGAACTATAGGCTAATTAGTCTGACCTCTGTGGTAAGTAAACTAATGGAAACACTGCTAAAATAGAGGATTGTAGGATCCAAGGTGGCATCATTTCACTAAAGGGTAGGTTTTGTGACATGAATCTGCTCAATTTCTTTGACTTGGTGACCAAAGAATTGGATTGAGGGAGAGCACGAGACACAGTGTACTTAGATTTCCGCAGAGCCTTTGACAAGGTTTCACATAGGTGACTTATAAATAAACTGAGTGCCCTTGGGCTGGATCCTAAAATGACTGACTGGGTTAGAAACTGATTAAATGAAAGGAGACAAAGAGTAGTGGTAAAAGGAGTTTACTATGAGGCAAGGCCGGCTCCAGAATTAGCTCAAGGTGTTGGTAACAGCATAGTTTGACCAGATCTCCATATCACTCTAATTTTGAGTTGAGAGTGGTGAAATTCAGCTCCTGGAAGATTGACAAATGAGCAAAATATTTTAACCTCTTCCCAGTGGAAGGGACATTATTCCTTAACCCATGAAATCAAAGAGTCAGACAGTGTGACATTGAGGGCTTCTGATTTGACCATGTTCACCTTAAAGCCTGACACTCAGCTATAGGCTTCCAAAGATGACATTAAATTTGGAAAGGTAGAGAAGATCTTGGTAATCATAAAAAGAACAACATTTGCAAACATGGATACCTTAAACTCCCCTCCTTCCATCATAATCTCAGAGATATCCCTGCTCTGGTGTACCATCCAAGCTAGAGCCTTCAAAGGCAAAGCAAACAAGGGTGAAAGAAGATACCCTTGCTCCAACTCAAAATGACCCCTAGTCTCACCTTCACAAGTACCTTTAAATAATCAAGAAAACGACAATGCACTCTGTCAAATGCTTTCTTGGTGTTAATTGACAGGGCATCAAGGGGATACCCTCCTCCTATGCAAGCCAAATCAAGTTAAGAAGCTTCCTAAAATTGTCAGCTGCCTGTCTCTCTGGGACAAAGCCAGCTTAGCATGAATAAGTTTTTTAGCTACACATTGCAATCATGTCACTAAGATTTTTGCCAGCAATTTGATATCAATATTTAACAAGGAAATTATTCTATATTAAGCACACTGACTGTGATCTTCCCCTTCCTTAGGAGAGTACCATGATCATAGCTGTCTTCATGTGAAGAGGCAGTTAAGCTCCAGAAGTCATCAAATTAAAAAGCTGAGCCAACAGCAAGGCTGACTGCTCTACGTTTGTTGTTGTTTTTTTAATTTGGCAGTATACCTATCCCTTCCTGGTACCTTGCCCACCATGAGACCCTCTACTCAATGCTTCTTGCTCATCCACATCTACTGTCTGCAGGGAAACCTGCTCCAAATAACTATCCACTTTTGCATCAGAAGCCACCAGATCACATGAATAAAGAGCCTGATAGAAATCTGTAAAGGCATTGCCAATAGTCAGCCCTCATCATGCATTCTCTTTTCTTATCTTTAAACTTGGTGATAGTGTTCTAAACCTTTAGCCCTTTCAACTTCTATGTCATCACATGGCCTGCTTTATTTCCTGACTTGAAATAATGCCACCTGAGCAGCAGTAATTGGTGAGCAATTGCCCTTTCTCTTTGAATACTAAAGGTAGGGTCTCTTGGTTGGGAACATGCTTCTCTAGCTGTCCCACCAGTTTAGCAGTATCAAAAATCTTTTAATTTTGTTCCTCTATCCAGTGGGAAGCCATGGCAATTTGATTCCCCTCCTTCATAAATTCTCATACCAGTGGGAAGAGGACTTTGCCAGTGTCATTAAATGTAAAATACTCCTCAATGTTGCACTGTAGTGCTATGCAGAGTTCCTCATCTCTTAAGAAACTAGCATTCATCTTTCACATCCCCTTCAAACTCCTACTCCCCAATTTTCCCAAATAGAGCATCACTGAAGCATGGTCAGTCCAAGATATTACCCCAACATCAGCCCTTTTGACCTTAGGCTAGACCTCAAAGTCCACTAAGAAAACAGTTAATTCAAGAGTAAGTGCCTTGCGGTTTAGAAGAGAGATAATAATCCTGTTCCATGTCATGTAGGTGCCTATATTCATCAAGAAGATGAAATTCCTTCATTAGTGCCCTCAGTCCCCACCTAGCACCTTCTGACCTGCTAGCCTTCTCCAAGGAATTATCCAGCCAGGGTTATTAGATATTAAAATCTCCCGTAAGATTAGACTTCCCCATTGCAAGTCCTCTCACCTGACTGAACAGACAAACATTGCATAAATATTTACCAGCATTTGACACCCCTTCTACTTCCAATCTAATCATCAACTAACAACCAACCCCCCCCCCCCAGCCCCAGCCCCAGCCCCAGCCCCAGCCCCTGTGAACGTCCATAACTCAAATGGGAAAGTGTTTAGCAATTAAGATGGCTATGCCTCCTTTCTGGGGTTCCTGCTTATTAGAAGCAAAATAAATGGAGGAAAAATTCCTCTGCCTAAGCAGTTGCTCATGCTAGTCTCTAAGGTGATTCTCTAGATCAGGCATGTCCAACTTCGAACAGGTCGTGATCTACTTTTTCCGGCCAAATTAAATTAAATTTTAACCCAATAAAGCTGAAGGATCCCCCCCCCCCCCCATTTTTAATGAACCTTCTGTCATTTACTTGGATGTGATCAGCTATTAAGCAAATTCAGCAAAAACAAAACAGAGAGACGAAGATCCAGTAAGAACTGCAAGGAGAAATAGAAAGTACATTTTTTCTTAAAGTTTTATTGAGTAATAACTTTAACTTTTATTGAGTAATTTGTGTTAAATTTAGGTCGAGTATTGAGCCAAGCTGATCTTGCACAATCTTTAATATTTCGCTCTTGCTCATTAGTGAGATGTCTGAGCCTGCATTTCATCCACCAGCTTTTTGAAGTTGGATGAATATTGCATGAGGGCCAGTCTCAGGGAATCCTGGAGATATTCATCTGTCATGTTGGAACGTTGTGTACTCTGTCATTTTCAGATGGAAAAACGCAGATTCACACAAGTAAGTTGAACCGAAACAGGAGTGTACAGCTTCACTGCATCTTCTCAAGTTGGGAAATTTGTCTCTAGGCACTAGCTTCCAAAACAATTCTTGCTCAGCATGGGTCTTGAGAAAAATGTCATTTTTAAGGGTTAGTATTTTGTTTTCAAGAGATAGCTTGTTCAATGAGTAATTTTTTACTGATAGCAGCTGCAGTTTCTTTAACATCCACATCTACTTTGAATGGGTATGACAAGTACTCCACAACTGTTCCAATTTTTTGGAAGTCACAGAATCTATTTTCAAATTCCTGGATAACAGAACATATTTCTGTTACATACTTCTCGTTCTGAAAAACAAAATTTGGATATTGTCCCAGATGGTCCTGCGTATTAGGAAAATGATCAAAAGTGTTGTTTGCAAGATCAGTCATCATTAGCTCAAATTTGCTCTTGTAGGATGAAACTGTACTCATCTCACCAGTGCATTTGTTTTTACCTTGTAGTTCAAAGTTCATATCACTTAGTTCACCTGTAAAGTCAGTGAGAAATGCCAGATCACATAACCACTCCTCATCTTCCAACTCTACTTGGTCATCTCCCTCTCCTTCAAAAAACTTCTTATTTCATTCAGCAAATCACGAAATCTTTGCAGAAATTTGTGCCTACTTAGCCACCTTACATCTGTGTGCAAAATGATTTCCGCTGCCCCTTCATCAAGAGTAAGATTGAAAAGCAGTCTTTGAAGGGATCTTCCATGAACTGAATTTACAATTTTGAAAGTAATGTCCATGACAGTCTTTGTATTGAGTCTCTTGCTTGCCAAAACTTGCCGGTGAATGATGCAGTGGTAAGAAAGGAAATCTGGGAAGTCGTCATGCTGCCTACAGAGGGCTATGAAACCGTTTCCATCACTACTGATGGAGCAAGAGTAATGACAAGTGAGGTTAACAAGTCTATGCAATGGAAGATTACAGTTTGTCACAAAAGAATGGAAAGAACTGAATATTTCCTGACCGGTAGTTCTCCCTTTTAAAGAAATCATTCCAAGTAGTTATTCTTTAACACTGAAGTCTTCAAAAACCATCCGGCTAAAGACTAGTAACTGGGCTAGGTCTCTAATGTCTGTAGATTCATCCAGTTGGAGTGAGAAAGCAACACAATTTGAAAAATTCTCCAACAATTGTTCAGATGTGTCTCCACACATCTTTTCTATTCGCCACACGATGGTGTTTCTTGACAACTGTACATCTTAGCAGCTATGATCTCTTTCTTTTTTTAAGGATTTTTTAAAAATCCTTCAAAAAGATTGTCAGCTGCTTCAAGAAAACAAACAATCTTTTACAAATTCCTCTTCAGTGAAAGATTTGCATTTCTTTGCGATCAGGTTGCTGACCTTAAAGGATGCTATGGTTGCATTGACCGAATGATCTTAGCTTCGCCATCAACTGTTGCTGAGTAGCCAATTTTGATTTAAGTTCTTTGAGCTTCAATTTACAAATTTCACTTTTGGGTGGAAAATCAGCATCAAACTTATTGCTATGCAGAGCCTTATAATGATGTTCCAGATTACCCTTTTTGGGCAAGGATACTGGGGTGTTACAAATTAGACAACACCACTTGTTTTTCACCATGATGAAGTAGTAGTCCATTTCCCATTCATCATAAAAGTGGTAGGTTTTGCTCTTCTTAGGAACACTCATCTTCGTTATACTGGGGTGGCTGAATGTAAGAAGGCCAAATCTGCTAAGTTACTATAAACACTGTCTGAATCTGGTCCAAAACTGTCACTGTCCTAAAGTATTAAAGATCAACAGGAACTGAAGACCTCTGCATGATGTATAATACAAGGACTGGAGATGCCAAAACCACACATGCAGTTCTAAAAGTAAAAATAAGAATTCATCATACTGGCACCAATAATCAAATACCACCAAACATTCATCAAAAAAACTCAAACCAGACAAAATAAATACCGCCAAACAAGTTCAAATATCACCGCACGCGATTTAATAAATTCTGCACACAGTGTAGAATCAATGCAAAGACAAGGCAAAATAAAATTGGAGAGGCAAGCAAAAGTCACAGTGGTTTGAACCAATAGGCAAGTTAGAACAAAATTGGAAAAGCCTGCCAAAATCACCAAATTCTTGACACTTTGTTGTATCTGCCCGAAAACATTTAATGAAAGCGAACTATAAAGCGACCAACGACCAGCACACGACACAACTAATACGGTAAGTGTGTTCAGGTAAAGCCCAGGCGAATGGATATCGCCCGGTAAGAGTAGTTACTCACCTGTAACAGGTGTTCTCCAAGAGCAGCAGGAATCAATCCTCACTTATGGGTGACGTCGGCGCCGACGGAGCCCTCACGGAGCAATTTCCCCAGCTTTCGAAGAAAGCCTTTGGGATTGCAGCGCGCATGCGCGGTCCTCTTCCCACCCAAGGATGCCATCTTGCTCAGTCAAATGACATAGCGGAAGACAGCAATCATAAGAATGACTGCAACTCCAGGGGAGGAGGGAGGGTAGTGAGGACTGATTCCTGCTGCTCCTGGAGAACACCTGTTACAGGTGAGTAACTACTCTTTCTCGAGGACCAAGCAGGAAGTCAGTCCTCACTTATGGGACTCCCTAGCTTAAGGCTACCGGAGACCTCAAGCTGGAAAAGAGAGCTCCCTCCAGCTCAACCGCACAGAAGGAAGGAATCTTCTCTGAATACGAATCCGGCCGGTAGAAAACATCGGGGCCGGCAGGTAGGAGTTGCCTAAACCTCAAAGAGATTGTGGAGGACTGCCTGTCCGAAAGCACTATCCCTGCGGGACTCCCTCTCCAGGCAGTAATGAGCCGCAAAAGTCTGGCTAGAAGACCAAGTAGCGGCCCGGCAGATGTCTGCCAACGGAACCGAGCGGAGGTGTGCAACAGATGCCGCCTTCGCCCGGACACGGTGCGCCGTGACTCGACTCTCCAAAGAGAGGCCGGCTGCCCCATACGCCCAGGCGATGCAGTCAGCTACCCAGATGGACAGAGTACGCTTCGACACAGATAACCCCAATCGATTGGGGTCAAAGGAAACGAAAAGCTGGGCAGCTTTCCTATGCCCACGCGTACGGTCAAGGTAGAAGGACAAGGCTCTTCGACAGTCCAGGGTATGCAGAACAGTCTCAGCTCTGCTGGTATGTGGCCTGGGAAAGAAGGTCGGAAGAACCACCTCTTGATTGATGTGGAAAGAGGAAACCACCTTAGGAAGAAACTTAGGGTGAGTCTGTAAGACAACCCTATTCCTGTAGAACCTAGTGTAAGGGGGCTCCGACACTAGGGCCTGTAGTTCACTAACGCGCCTAGCGGAGGTGAGGGCTACCAAGAAGAGAGCTTTCCATGAGAGGAAGCGGAGGGGGCAGGTAGCCATGGGTTCAAAAGGCGGGCAAGTAAGCCTTTGTAAAACCACATTGAGGTCCCAGTCAGGAGCCGGAGGGCGCAACGGGGGCTTAAGCAGAAGCAGGCCCCTGAGGAAACGCGCCACCAAGGGATGCGAGGAAAGGGGCTGGCCCTCCACCGGCGAATGATGTGCAGAGAGAGCACTGAGGTGGACTCTGACAGAGTTGGACTTGAGGCCTAGATCGGAGAGGTGCAGCAAGTATTGCAGTACCACCGACACTAGGCAGGCGAAGGGGTCCTCAGAACGCTGAGAACACCAGGCGGAGAAGCGACGCCATTTGAGTGCGTAAGACTTCCGGGTAGAAGGTCGCCGAGACGCCAGGACGACAGCTTCCACCTCCGGGGGGAGCGAGAGCGGGGCCAAGACTACCCTCTCAGCAGCCAGGCCATCAGGTGAAGGGCCCGGAGGTTGGGGTGCAGAAGAGTACCCTGATCTTGGGTCAGAAGATCGGGCTGAAACCCCAGAGGGAGAGGGGTGTCCACCGCTAACTGCAGGAGCAGAGGAAACCAGGGTTGCCTCGGCCATCGGGGCGCTATCAGAATCACGTAGGCCCCGTCCCGGGCAACCTTGAAGAGCGTCCGGGACACCAGCGGCGTGGGAGGAAAGGCATACAGTAGGCCTGTGGACCACGAAATGAGGAAAGCATCCGGGGCCACTCTGAGGGGATGCAGATGCCGAGAGCAGAACCGGGGAAGCTGCCGGTTCAGGGGACTGGCAAAGAGGTCCACGGTGGGGGTGCCCCACCGGCGGAAGATTTGCTGGGCAACGCCGGGGTTCAACCTCCACTCGTGGGGCTGCAAGATCCGGCTCAGCCTGTCGGCCAGGAAATTCTCCTGCCTGGGCAGGTAAACAGCCTTGAGGAGGATGTTGTGGTCGACAGCCCAGGAGCACAGTCGCCGGGCCTCCTGACAGAGCAGGAGGGAGCCCGTGCCCCCCTGTTTGCTCACGTAGAACATGGCCACCTGATTGTCCGTCTGCACCAGTACGGACTGGCGAGAGGTGAGGTGAGAGAAGGTCCGCAGAGCTAGGCGGATCGCCCGCAGCTCCAGGAAGTTGATTTGTTGAGCCGCCTCCCAAGGAGTCCAAAGGCCTTGAGTGCGTGCTCCCTGGCAATGCGCTCCCCATCCCAAGAGAGAGGCATCGGTCATCAGCACCCGGGAGGGTGCGGGAGACTGAAAAGGCATACCCCGTACCAGGTTGGGCAGGTGGAGCCACCACTGCAGAGAGGAGACCAGGCGGTCGGAGATCTGTAGAAGGTCCACCAGACCTCCTGTGGCCTGATGCCATTGAGTGCGGAGACACCACTGGACAGGCCTCATATGCAGTCAGGCGTTCGGCGTGACATGGACCGTGGAGGCCATATGACCGAGCAGCTGCAGGAACCTCTAGGCCGGAACCGGAGACGCACTGTGGAACCTGCCGGCCAAAGCCATGAGCCTGTCGGCTCGCTCTCGAGGCAAGAAGGCACGAGCTTGCAGAGTGTCGAGCCGAGCTCCTATGAACTCGAGATCCTGAGAGGGGCGCAACGTGGACTTCCCGACGTTTATGACGAAGCCCAAGTGCTGAAGCAGAGCCACCGTACGCTGCGTGGCCTGCGCGACCTCTGGGGCCGACTGCGCCCGTACGAGCCAGTCGTCCAGGTAAGGAAACGAACAGGCCCTAAAGCCTCAGGAAGGCCGCGACCACCGCCAGGCATTTTGTGAACACCCTGGGGGCGGAGCACAAGCCGAAAGGCAGCACGCGGTACTGATAGTGTTTCCCGGCCACTACAAATCTGAGATATTGTCGGTGGTCCGGATGAATCAGGATGTGAGTATAGGCATCCTTTAGATCCAAGGAGCATAGCCAATCTCCCTGCTGGAGGTAGGGCAGCAAGATTCCAAGGGTAAGCATCCTGAACTTTTCCCGCTGCAGGAACATGTTGAGGTTGCGCAAGTCCAGAATGGGTCTGAGGCCTCCCGTCCTCTTTGGGACCAGGAAGTATCTGGAGTAGAACCCCTGACCCCACTGAGGTTGGGGCACTGGCTCCACAGCCTGCTCCTCCAGTAGACCCTGCAGCTCCTGAAGGAGTAAGTCTCTGTGCAGAGGGGGCCTCGGAAGCTCCCCCGGAAAGTAGGGGGGAGGCACCTGGTGAAAATGCAAGAGGTAGCCCCTTTGAACCACCTGCAGCACCCAGGAATCGGATGTTATGGCTGGCCACCTGTGAGCGAAGTGGATCAGCCTGCCCCCCGTGCTGAGCGACGGGCACGGAGGGGGAGAGGCTATGCTGGCATAGTCAAAAACCCCCACCCTGCGTGGCAGGGGGCTGTGCAGCGGGCTTGGGGGCCCGCGGGGGCCATTCCCCTGACCCTTAGTCTGTGGGCACTGAGTGGAAGCTGCCGGTACTTGGTATTGAAGGTGGGATGCTTATAGGCAAGCACCTTCCTCGGGTAAAAAGGCTTCTTCCCCGGACCCTTCCTCTTCTGCGTGGGAGCGGAGGTCTTTCGGGACAGTCGAATCCGAGTGAGAGTCTCGGACTCGTGTTCCGCAGCCTTATCGGACATGGGCTTGCCAAAAAGGTTGTCACCTCGGCAGGGGACATCGACTAACTTGTCCTGTACCCACGGCTCGAGGTCGGATGACTGGAGCCAGGCCTGTCGGCGGGCACCGATGCCGGCTCCGGCTACTCGGGCCGACGCCTCGAAGCTGTCGTAGGCCACCCGAGAAAGCAACTTCGAGCACTCTCGAATACTATCGGACAAGGCCAGGAACCTCTGCAAAGGTTCGTCGGAGAGACCAGCCGAGAACCCGGCGAGCTCCTTCGCCAAGTCTCGGAGGAACATGCCCATATACAGCTGGTATGTCTGGACCCTGCAGGCAAGCATGGAACCCTGGAAGCACTTCCTACCGAGGGCATCCAGGTTACGGGCCTCCTTACCCGGGGGCACCGAGGAGTGCATCTTTTGACTCTTAAGCCGATGCATTGCCGATTCCACAACCATGGAGTGGTGTGGCAGTTGCGCCTTCTGGAACCCGGGGCTCTTGCGGACTCGATAAATCGAATCGATCCGCTTGCTTAACACCGGTGTTGAGGCCGGGCTTTCCCACATGCGGAAGAGCAGCCGCTCCAGCATCGGAGGGACCGGCACAGTAAAGGCCTCCTTTGGGGGAGAGTCGTACTGGAGTGCCTCGAGCTCTTCCGCGCGAGGCTCCTCCTCTGGATCCGCGGGGAAAGCCAAAGCCTTGGCCATATCCCGCACAAAATCAGAGAAGCGCGTATCCTCCGGAGGGGATCGCCTTCGAGGCTCCGACTCAGGCGAGTCGGAGGGGACGCACCGGGTCTGAAAAGAGCCGGGCGACTCGTCCCCTTCCGAGTCCCAGTCCGACGCTTCCGTGGAGGAATCGAGGGGCTCCGTGCGGGCGAGGGTTCGTCCCGACGCCGACGTCAACGACCTCGGTCCCGAACGGGAGGCCGAGGGAGACCTCGACCGAGGATCGACTCAAGCATGCATCGACTCGAGGATCGACTTGGGCGTCAACGTCCCGGTGGTCTGGGCGGATGCACTGGCGATGCCGGTCATCCAAACCCGCTGCTGGTCCAAGAAGGCAGAGATACTGCGCTCCAAGGATGTCAATCTGAGGTCAAGCCCAGAAGACCCGGCAGCCACTGACTCGGGCCCCGACGGCGGTTCCGTAGGTGAGTCCAGGAGGACAATAGTACTCACGTGCGGCTCCACCTTGAGTCGAGGAAGTTTAGAAGGTCTCTCCGCCTCCGAGGACTCGGGGCGGCTGGCGGGGCTATGCGACCCGGCCCGCGAGGGACCAGGTGCGTCCTCCGACGCCGCCCGCATGAGTTTCCTCTGCCGACGATGCTCCCGTCCAGGGGACCCCCGCTCAGAGGAACTCCAGCGGAGCTCGTGGCCGGAGTCACGAGACGTCGAAGCCTCCGACGAGGTCTGGGCCGGGCCGGGCCGGACTCGGGGTCAGAGAAGATTCTGTCCTTTTGCGATTGCCGACTCCTCAGCGACTTGGAGGACATCTTGCCACACGGACCACAGCTCCCAGAGTCATGGTTGGGTCCGAGGCAATGGAGGCAGAAATTATGCGTGTCTGTAAGAGATATTAATTTAGAACAATGATCACATTTTTTGAACCCGCTGGCAGCCATAGGGGGAAAAAGGGCCCCCGCGAGGTCGAAAGACCGAGCCACCAGGGGTGGAAAATAAGTGGCGGGAACGCCAGTTAAAAACTGAAAACAAAAAAAGAAATGTGAACGGACTCGATAAGGAAAACAATCGAGGCCGGGCAGGAAAAGGACACGCGAACCGAGAAAACAACAAAGAATTAATCAACTTTTTCAGCGGTGGTAACAAATTACGTCTGTAGGGCTCCGCAGAAAAAAGAAGACTGAGCAAGATGGCATCCTTGGGCGGGAAGAGGACCGCGCATGCGCACTGCAATCCCAAAGGCTTTCTTCGAAAGCTGGGGAAATTGTTCCGCGAGGGCTCCGTCGGCGCCGACGTCACCCATAAGTGAGGACTGACTTCCTGCTTGGTCCTGGAGAATATAACATACTTCTAAGGGGTGTTGGGGCGGGGGCAGGAATGGGTGATTCTGAGAGGCAGGAGACCAGGTATGACGCCGGGCCTGTAGCATCTCAATCGCAGGGCGTGGGCGGCGGCCCCCTGGGGTACCCACAAACTATAGCTATTGGCACGAAAACAACAAGCGCCCCCAATACACCCACAGGCAAGATTCCCGCAGGCAGGAAAAAGAGACAGGCAAAAGATCAGCAGCAGCGGGAAGCCCTCGGCAGACGACCTGCCGGCACGAGCTCTCTCCTAGCGACGGGGCGAGCTGCTCGAGAGATGGAGCCAAGTGGGGCTGGCGATCTACCTCTGACCCCTCCGCAATCTACCTGTTGGACATGCCTGCTCTAGATCAACAAAATATCAGCGTGAAGATGCTTTATTTCTCCAAAAAGCTTGCTGCATTTTTGTGGTGTATTAAGCCCTCTGAAATTCAAACTAATTATTTTCAACTTAGCCACATCTATTCACAAACACCCATCCACTATTCCAACATTCAAACTCACAACCACTCCCATGGATCTTACAGTGACATTCATGTGTCCACTTGCACTCTAGCCCAGTACCGGCCCAAGAGTTGATACAAGATGTTGGCACCCTAGTCAAGCCTTACATCTTATGCACATCCCCTCCCCCCCGGCTGTTATACTCTATTGTCTAGCTTTGAATGCCTTGCTCTTTGCCACCACAGGCAACTGCCTAGTTTGCCTAATAGTTGGGCCAGTCCTGCTCTAGCCCCACCATCTCACTATAACACCCCTGAATCCTCTCACCTAGCCCCTAATCCACCTCCCCATTCCCAACGTTTGACATCTCACAGCAAGCCAGTGTGGAGGATCGTGACCCCAGTGGATTAGAAGGCAGCACAACTCTGTTTCTCAAAGAAAAGAAGCCACTCCTGGGGAATAAAACATACCTGCCTGTCAAAGAATGGCAGCACAAACAATAAAACCTCACAAAACCTCATTAGCAACCACCAATTATGCTTACATAAAGTTGATTTGTGGCCCAAGAGCATAACTTAGTAATGTTCCATTGTGAGCTCACCAAATTACTCTCCTCACCATAGAGGATACTCTGGACTTTGCCAAGCCCCCAGAGGTATGTCTCTCTTACCTTCCTGGTGGGCCTGTTGCCACTTCAACAGCCCCCTTAAGTGAATGGGACCTGATGCAACTGTCATAGGTAGCATATTCTTAAATCCAGTATCTTTGAATGCTTGCCAAGCACTGGTCACTGAGGATACTCTAGTCCTCCACCAGATCGTGAAATTCAAGCTGTAGAGAAAGTTTAATGATAGTGGATATTCTCCGGGAACAAGCAGGAAGTCAGTCCTCACATACGGGTGACATCGGCACCGATGGAGCCCTCACAGAAGCATCCCCCCTGCTTTCAAAGAACGCCTTTGGGAGACTCTACCAAACATGCGTGGTCCCCTTCCCGCTCAAGGGTGCCATCTTGCTAGTCTCCTTTTTTCCCCACTGAGCTCTTCAGACATTCGTCTGGCTTGTCCCCAGAAAAAGTTGATTTTTTCGTCTGAGTTTCATACTCTCTCCTCCGGTATCACCTGCCAACCTTGTTGCCTCAGCGTCAAGTTGGCCTATTTTTGTAGTTTTCATTCTTTCTTTTCCTGGTGCCTTCATGCCTTTTTTCTCCCACTGGCAGCCCGGAGAGTCTTCGACCTCGCAGGGGTACTTTTTCCCCCCATGGCTACCAGTGGCTTTAAGAAATGTGATCGGTGCTCCAAAATTATGTCCTTGACCAACACATACGACTGCTGTCTCCGTTGCCTGGGGCCAGATCACGACCCAGCAGCCTGAGGTCTCTGCAAGAGAATGTCCAGTAAGGCCCTCAAGAGTCACCAGCAGCAGCACGATAGGTTTTTCCCCCGAGTCCCCAATGCCTCCAAAGGCCAGGGCCTCATCTGAGGTGGAACTCTCCATACCCAAGCCTCGTCGTGGGTCCTCGGACAGGGGGTCTCCCTCGAAGGAACCCAGGAAGAAGAAGCAGCCCTCAAAGGTGGGATCCTTGGATGGCTCTGACTGCCCAGGTGTTCCTGGGGCCCGGTCCTGCAGTCCAAGACGCCCGTCCGAGGCATTGGAGAAGGAGCAGCCTTCGAAGGTTCCCTGGAAGGACCTGACCACAGACCGACCTCGGTCCCCAGACACTATCCTCGTCGAGGATTCCCCTTCGGTGCATCTGGCATTGAGAGAACCTCTTTGGCAAATCCATGACCGACAAGGCTGCCGAGCTGGAGACTGAATTCATGACAGGGACAAGGCTCTCTAAAAAGACCACTGCCCCTCCCCGACAGAAGGGCTCGGGTAAAAAGCCCTCTACCCGAGGAAGGGAGCTGCTTACAGAAACTATCCACCTTATTAGGCCTCCCCAGCTCCCCAACAGGGTCAGCAGGCCAGGGGACAAGGACATGGCTGACATAAGCAGAAGGCTCCAAAACTACAGGCACTGGCTCTGGCCCAGTCAGGGGGGAGCTTTTGACTCCTCGAGCATAGCCTCTCTACCCCAAGGAGATCGGCAGCCCACAGGGGGACATCTGGCCCTCTATGCCCAGATGTGGGTGACCATCACCACCGACTCCTGGGCACTTAGGGTAGTCAGGGAGGGTTATCTCCTCCACCTGACTCAGACACCTCCCCCTTATTTCCCAGGAGAGCCCCTCAGGTCTCCCCTCCACCAGGACCTTCTTCTGAAGGAGTTGGCAGGTCTCCTCGAGAACAAAGTGGTGGAACCAGTTCCCCACCACCTCAAAGGCAAAGGGTTCTACTCCATGTACTTCCTCGTGCTAAAGAGGGGGGGGGGGGGGCCTAAGGCACATCCTTGACCTGCTCAACCTCAACAAATTCCTGGTGAGGGAGAAGTTCAAGATGCTCTCCCTTGGAACTTTGCGCCATACCTCCAGCAGGGAGACTGACTATGCTCCTTATTTATTTTTTTGCTTTTATATACCACGCTCTTTGGCATCAGTGCGGTTTACATATAATGAAAACAGTACAACGGTTTACATAGGGCAGTTTACATTAAACTAAAAACAAGTAACAGTAAGTAACAAGTAATAACAGGTGGCTACATTAAATATCTATACATGGATAATCTGCAGGATATCACAAGATATCCCTCCCCTCCTCCTTCCGATGATTAATGGTATCTCTCCCTCTCCTGCTGTCTTTTATTGTTTCCTCTCCTGACGCCGTCCCTTTCCTATCATTAAATGGCGTTACTTTCTGTTTCCTTTTCTCCGCAGCCTCCTGTTGTTTTAATGTAAACCGCCGCATGCCTGCTGGTCCTGGCGGTCTATCAAGTTTTAAATAAAGATAAAGATAAACAACCTCAAGAAGAGCTCCTTTGCTACTGGCGTCCACACTTTGGAACTCCCTCCCAATGGGCCTGAGGGCCTTGAATGACATCAGACTTCCGCAAAGCCCTTAAAACCCTGCTCTTTACAAAAAACTATGAGCAGACAGACAACAGTCTCCACCCGAATGGTAATGTAACTACCTCCACCAACTCGATACTCACTCATCCCAACTAGACATACAAGTTCATTGTACTGTATAATGTTGTTAAGTACACTCATGTTAAATGTAACCCTCCAATTGTGATGTGACCACTTTGATTGTAGGATAAGGTGGTATACAAGTCTATCTAAATAAATAAAAATAACAACAACGACTTGAAGTATGCAGGCAGGGGAACTAGAAGCGATCTGGGCATAGGCTTTGTTCAGGGTGGCTGGCCATAAGCTAGTTGAAATAAGTATGTCTTTAAGGCCTTCCTAAAGGATGTCATGTCTCTGATGGCATGGATTGATGGAGGTAGGGCATTCCAGCGGGTTGGTGCATAGAGGGAAAAGGTGTGATTTTCAGTTGACCGGGTGCATGTCCTTATTGCTGAGGGGGTGACGAGTGAGTTCACCATATACGACCTTCTGGTTCTGTTTTCAGGGGCATGTTGTATGAGGTTTGTGAGGGAGGTAGCAGACATTCCGTCCAGAGACTTGAAGGTGAGTAATAGGGCTTTGTATACCAGTCGACTTGCTATGGGGAACCAATGCAGCTGGATCAAGAAGCGTGATGTGTTCACATCTTGAGGCAGACAGACGTGTTCGGGCGGCTGTATTCATGGCCAGTTGTAATGGCTGGAGAGCGTTCTTTGGCAGGCCATGTTAGATTATGTTGGCATAGTCCAAGTGAGGAAAGATAAGGGCTTGGCATACTGTGTGAAAGTCCGGGGGCTCGAGGAGAGGGCGTAGATGTCAGAGGGCTTTTAGTTTGTGCTAGACTGCCTTGATGACGATTTGTATGTGGGCTTCCCAATTCAGCTGTTGATCCAAGATGACCCCAAGATAACGTACTTCTTGCTTAACCATGAGCTCGATATCGTTCAGCCTGAGGGAAGTTGGAGGGGTGAAAGCTTGGTCTTTATTATGAATAAGACCTCTGACTTTCTGCTGTTTACCATCAGATTGTGGGTAGCGAGCCAGTCCGAGACCGCATTGAAGTATTCTGCAATGGGAGAATAGTCGGGGCTGTCTATGGAGAAAGATGCATAGAGTAGGATGTCGTCGGCATAGATGTGGTGGTAGATGTTAATGATTGTATAATGGCACAGATAGGCTGAATATAAATGTTGAAGAGTAGGGAGGAGAGGGATGAGCCTTGTGGGACGTCTTGCATCTGCTGGAATGGTTTGGATGACTGGGTTCCTATGCGAACTTGTTGCTGGCGATCAGATAGGTATGACTTGAACCAGTTGAGGGCTTGGTTCCTTATGCCTTTTTGATCCTTAGACCTCAAGGATGCTTATACCCACATCCCCATCCACCCCAACCTCAGGCAGTACCTGCAGTTCATGGTGGGGGGCAGGCACTTTCAATACAGGGTCATACCTTTTGGCCTAGCCTCTGCCCCAAGTATCTTCACAAGATGCTTGGCAGTTGTGACTGCCTTCCTCCGGCTCCAGGGGGTATTTGTCTTTCCCTACCTGGATGACTGGCTCATAAAGGGCAGCACAGCCTCAGAGGTGCAGCAGGCCACCGCATACACCATCCAGGTTCTGCAACACTTGGGCTGTGTCAAACTACCCCAAGTCTCATCTCCTCCAGACACAGTGTCTGGAATTCATTGGGGCAAAGATCGATACTCTCCAGTCGAGGGCTTTTCTTGCCCAGGAACCGAGCCAAATGTCTCCGGTCTCTAGCTCGGGACGTACAGTACCGTCCCTCGATGCCTGCCCTGCTTCTCCTATGCCTCCTCAAGCATATGGCCTCCACGGTCCATGTCACCACAGACACTTGCCTCCACATGAAGGTGGCGTAGTGGTGTCTCCGGGATCAGTGGTCTCAGGCCACGGGCCACCTCCGAGACAAAGTCTCTGTGACCCGCCAACTGGCAGACTCCCTGGTCTGGTGGCATTCACCCCAGCATCTTGAGGCGGGCATGCCTTTTCAGGCCCCAAGCCCCTCAAGGGTCCTCATCACAGATGCCTCCCTGCTCGGCTAGGGAGCCCACTGTGGAGATCTCCGCACTCAGGGCAACTGGTCATTAGATGAGGGCACCCAGCAGATCAATCTCCTGGAGCTCCAGGCAATATACCTAGTCCTGAGGGTGTTCTGTCAACACCTGCATTACCAGCCAGTGCTGGTCCAGACGGACAACCAAGTGGTGATGTTCTACGTGAACAAACTGAGGTACAGGGTCTCATGCCCTCTGTCAGGAGGCGCTGGTCCTCTGCTCGTACGCAATCCAACAGGGTATCCTCCTGATGGCAGTGTACCTGCCAGGCCAAGAGAACCTACTGGCCGACAAACTCAGCAGAATTCTCTAGCCACACGAGTGGCAGCTGGACCCCAGGGTTGCCGGTCGGCTTTTCCAGCTCTGGGGGGGAACCAGTGATGGACCTGTTCGCCAGCACGGACAACTTTCAGTTGCCCTGCTTCTGCTCCCGGCAGTCCCACCCCCTCCAGGGTGGCGGCAGACATGTTCCTAGTCTCATGGTCAGGAGGCCTTATGTACGCCTTCCCTCCGACGCTGCTGATCGCCAAGACCTTGTTCAGAACCCTCCGCAACAGGGCCTCGCTCATCCTGATAGCTCCTCGGTGGTCCAGGCCACCATGGTTCCCACTGCTTCTACAGCTGATGGTGGAGGCCCCCTTCCCCCCAGGGACCACCCTGGCACTCCTGTCTCAGGAGGGGGACTCCCTACTGCATCCCAACCTGGGGTCCTTCTCGCTGACAGCGTGGCTGCTGAGAGGGTGACCTGGCCCCTTTCAACCTTCCGGTTGAGGTGGAGGACATTCTGCTGGCCTCTCGCAAGGCCTCTGCTAGGAAGACTTATGCCCTTAAATGGTGCAGGTTCTCTGTTTGGTGCGCCGAACACGGTGCTAATCCTTTCTCCTGCTCACGCTGTGCCAGGACCTTGGTGGCTTCGCTAGCAAACTTGTGTTTCATCCTGATGGTGGACATCTGCCAGGCTGCCACCTGGTCTCCAGTCCATACCTTCGCAGCCCACTACTGCCTGGAAAGAGTCCTGACAGGACAGTGCCTTTGGCCAGGCTGTGCTCCATAACCTTTTCGGGATTTAGGTAACTCCTACCCTCCGACCCTACTGTGGTCTGTGGATATGGGACTCATTTGCTGCTGCTTGTGGCTCACCATGAGAGAGTCCCTATTTTTGCTATGGGCTTTCTGTAGCCTGTAGCTGGGGAGTCCCATATGTGAGGCCTCCTCATAGGCCCGGTCAATACAGTCCACCACCCATGTGGACAGTGTACACTTGGATACTGCCTCCCCCAGCTTACTGGGGTCATAGGAAACTAAAAGCTGAGAGACTTTTTGGTGGCCTTGAGTGCGTTGAATATAGAAGGACAAGGCCCTCTTACAGTCCAAGGTATGGAGGACCGTCTCTGCCCGACTGGCGTACGGTCTGGGAAAGAAGGTAGGGAGAACCACACCTCCTGGTTGAAGTGGAAAGAAGATACCACCTTTGGAAGGAATTTTGGATGCGTGTGAAGCACCGCCCTTATTCTTGTAAAACCTGGTGTAAGGCGCCTCAGCCACGAGGGCCTGGAGCTCGCTTACCCTACGGGCAGAAGTGAGCGCAACCAGGAAAACCACCTTCCAGGAGAGATAGCGAAGGTGGCAAGGTGAGCTGCTCCAACACCACACTGAGATCCCATTCGGTCACTGGGAGGGCGAACCGGGGGCTTAGACAAGAGTAGGTCCCGGAGGAAGCGGGACGCCACTGGATGGGCCGAGAGGGGCTTCCCATTCACCTGATGGTGGTTCGCTTCTAGGACACTGAGGTGTACCCTAATAGAGTTAAACTTGAGCCCCTTATGAGAGAGGTGGAGCAGGTATTGCAACGCCGTGACCAGCAGGCAAGAGAAGGGATCGGCCCCCCCACTCAGTGCACCAAAGTGCGAATCTACACCACTTAAAGGCATAGGCCCATCTGACAGACACCTAACGTGAGGCTAGGAGAATATCCTCCACCTCCCTAGGAAGGTGGAGCGGGGCTAAAGTCACCCTCTCAGCAGCCACACCGTCAACAAGAGGGAGTCGAGGTTGGGATGCAGGAGAGAGCCCCCCTCCTGGGAAAGGAATTGGGGGGCGGACTTTATCTTTATATCTTTATTCGCAATATTTGATTTACCGCCCTTGCCGGTACTCCAGGTGTATGGGGTCCTCCACCGCCAGTTGCAGGAGCAGTGGAAATCACGGTTGCCTGGGTCACCTTGGAGGTACCAAGATGACCGAGGCCCTGTCGTGGAGAGTCTTGAACAGAGCCCTGGTGATCAGTGGCGGGAAAGCATACAGACGTCCCTCTGACCACGAGACCAGGAAGGCATCGGCGGCCACCCTGTTGGGGTGAAGATGCCAGGAGCAGAAGTGGGGTAACTGGTGATAGTCCAGGCTTGCAAATAGGTCCATCACCGGTTCCCCCCAGATCCGGAAAAGCCTGCTGGCTATCCCTGGGTCCAGCTGCCACTCGTGCGGCTGAAGAATTCTGCTGAGTCTGTCAGCCAGCAAATTGTCTTGGCCTGGCAGGTATACCACTCTGAGGAGGATGCCCTGTTGGGCTGCATAAGAGCACAGATCTAGGGCTTCCTGGCAGAGAGCATGGGACCCTGTGGTTCCCTGCTTGTTCACATAGAACATGGCTACCTGGTTGTCGGTCTGAACCAAGACTGACTGGTGGCCTAGGTGATGATGAAAAGTCTTCAGTGCGAGATGAATAGCTCGCAGCTCCAGGAGGTTGATCAGCTGAGCATTCTCATCCGAGGACCAAGTGCCCTGGGTGCGGTAGCCCTTGCAATGAGCTCCCCAGCCCAACAGGGAGGCATCTGTGGTAAGGACCCTTGAGAGGTTGAAGGTCTGGAAAGGCATGCCCGCCTCCAGGTGCTGGGGCGACCGCTACCAGATAAGGGACTTTACCAGCTAGCAGGTCACTCAAACTCTATCCTGGAGGGGGCCCGTGGCCTGGGACCATTGGTCCCTGAGGCACCACTGTGCTGTTTGCATGTGGAGGCGGGCATCTAGAGTGACATGCACCGTGGAGGCCATGTGCCCAAGAAGGCACAGAAGATGCCTGGCTGGCACGAGGGACTGTGCTGAATATCCCTGGATAGCACCATGAGTCTGGCTGCCCTGTCTGCGGGCAGGAAGGTCGTCGACCGAAGGGTGTCAATTCTTGCCCCAATGAATTTCAGCCCTTGCGTCAAGCAAAGATTCGACTTGGGTAGTTTATAACGGAGCCCAAGTGTTGCAGGACCTGGGTGGTGCGTGTCATGGCCTGCTGCACCTCGGGGGCCGTAGCGCCCTTGATGAGCCAGTCGTTGAGACAGGGGAAGACAAAAATCCCCTGGAGCCTGAGAAAGGCGACGACAACTGCCAGACACTTTGTGAATACCCTGGGGGCCGAGGCTAAGCACCCTGTATTGGAAATGATTGCCTCCCACCACAAAGCACAGGTATTGCCTGTGGTTTGGGTGGATTAGGATGTGAGTATAGGCATCTTTTAGGTCTAAGGAGCATAGCCAGTCTCCCTGGCAGAGGTAAGGCAGCAATGTTCCAAAAGAGAGCATCTTGAACTTCTCTCTCACCAGGAATTTGTTGAGGTTGCTCAGGTCGAGGATGGGCCTTAGGCCCCCTGTCCTCTTTGGCACAAGGAAGTACCTGGAGTAGAACCCCTTGCCCTTGAGGTGGTGGGGCACCGGTTCCACCACTTGGTCCTCGAGAAGACCTGCCAACTCCTTCAGAAGGTGGTCCCGGTGGAGGGGAGACCTGAGGGACTCTCCCGGGAAGTAGTGTGGAGGTACTTGGCTCAGATGGAGGAGGTTACCCTCCCTGGCCACCTTTAATGCCCAGGAGTCGGTGGTTATAGCTCCCCACCTGTGGGCATAAAGGGTGAGGTGACCCCCTGTAGGTTGCTGATCTCCGTGTGGGAGAGTGGCTATGCTGTTGGAGTCAAAAGCTCCCTCCTGGCTTGGCCGGGGTCGGGCCGGAGCCAAAGCCTGGGGCTTGGGAGCCTTCTGCTTACGCAGGCCATGCCCCTGTCCCTTGGCCTGCTGCCCTTGCTGGGGAGGCTTGGTAGGGTGGGTAGTTTCGGTAAGCAGTGGACTTCCTTGGGTAAGAGGGCTTTTTACCCGAGCCCTTCCATTGGAGAGGGGCAGTTGTCTTCTTGGAGAGCCTAGTCGTCGTCATGAACTCGGTCTCCAGCTCTGCAGCCTTGTCGGTCATGGGCTTGCCGAAGAGGTTCGCCCCCTGACACGGGACATCAACTAACTTGTCCTGTACCTATTGCTCGAGGTCAGATGACTGGAGCCAAGCTTGGCAGCATGCACTGATGCCCGCCACAGCTACCTGGGCCGCCGACTCGAAACCATCATAGGCTGCCCGAGACACAAATTTGGAGCACTCACGGACGGCTTTGGACAGGCTCTTTAAGTGCTGCAAAGGTTCCTCAGAGAGAACAGCAGAGTACCCGGCAAGTTCCTTCGCCAGGTCTCTCAGGTACATGCCCATGTACAGCTGGTAGGCCTGGATCCGGCAATTCAGCATAGAGCCCTGGTAACACTTTCTGCCGAGGGCATCCAAGGTGCTGGCCTACTTGCCGGGGGGGCACCAAGGAGTGTGTTTTCTGACTCTTTAGTCGATGCATGGCCGACTCCACAACCATGGAGTTGTGCGGCAGCTGTGACTTCTGAAACACAGGGCTCTGGCAGACTCTATACATCGAGTCGAGCTACTTGCTGACCACCAGCGTTGACGCCGGTGTCTCCCACATACAGAACATAAGCCACTCCAGGATGGGAGGAATGGGCACCATGAGTGATTCCTGGGGAGGAACCTCGTATTGGAGGATCTCTAGCTCGTCGGCCCGAGGATCCTCCTCGGACTCAGTAGCAAAAGCCAAGGTCTTTGACATGTCTTTGACGAAGTCCAAGAAGCCCATATCCTCCAGTGGGGACCTTCTCTGAGGTTCAGAGACTGGGGGATCGGAAGGGACATCTCGGTGCCGACAGGTGTCTGGGGACTCTTTGTCCTCGGTCTCCCAATCAGAATACTCCGAGGAGGACTGGTGTTCCTCGGGCCTCGAGGGCCCCGGCGCTGTATGCCCAGAGCTGTATGCCCAGAGCCTGGGAGACTTGTCAGTGATGACCTCGGCCCCGACGAGCAGGAGACTGAGCGCAACCTCGGCCGAGGATCTATTTGGGCCTGCATGGCCTCGAGGATCAGCTCGGCCTCCGGGGACGTCTTCGACGTCGAAAGTCCGGTGGTCGGGGCAGAGGAACCGGACATGCCGGAAATCAGCACCCGCTGCTGGTCCAAGAAGGCAGTCACACTGCACTCCAAGGCAGTCATCCTGGTCGCCAGTCCCAGTAGCTCCGCAGTCTTCTGCACGGGCACCAAGGGACGGGCTCCCCAGGAGGGGAATCCTCGACGAGGACTGTGTCTACCTGCCGAGGCCGGTCCGCCACAGGATCCTTCTGAGGGATCTTGGCCGGCCGTGTCCTCTCTGACAACTTGAGCGGACATCTGGGGCTCCGCGACCAGGCCCCGAAGGATCCCAGTCAATCAGAGCCATCCAAGGACGCCGCCTTCGAGGGCTTCTTCTTCCTCTTCGGTTCCCTCGAGGGAGACCCCCTTCCGAGGATCTACAACGACGCTCGGGTTTGGAGTTCTCCCCCCAATGTGTCGAGGCTTCAGATGAGGTTCTGGCTCTTGGAGGCATCGGGGAGTCGGGAAAATTTTTGTCATGCTGCTGCTGGCAGCTCCTCAAGGCCTTGGAAGACATTTTCTTACAAAGGCCACAGACCGCCGGATTGTGGTCTGGGCCGAAGCACCGGAGGCAGCAGTCATGCATGTTGGTTAGGGACATGATCTTACCACACCGATTACGCTTTTTGAAGCCGCTGGTAGCCATGGGGGGGAAAAAGAACCCCAGCTGGCTGCCAGCGGAGAAAAAGGGCGCGAAGACGCCAAAGAAAAAAGTAAAACTTAAAGTAAAAAGAATCGACCCCAATACCAAGGCACCGAGGTCGGGGCGGGAAAGGTACCAGTACAAGACCGGAGACGAGTAAAACACTAGAAATAAATCTACTTTTTCCAGGGGAAAAAACAGACGACATCTGGTGGGCTCTGCGGAAAAAAGGAGACTGAGCAAGATGACACCCTTGGGCGGAAAGGGGACCACGCATGCGTGGTAGCAATCCCAAAGGCTTTCTTTGAAAGTTGGAGATTTGCTCCGCACGGGCTCTGTCGGCACCGACGTCACCCATATGTGAGGACTGACTGCCTGCTTGTTCCGGAGAAGAAATGTAACACTTTTAACCATGCGGTTCAAAGTGCAACAATTCAGGCCAAGGATCAGATGGGAGATGAGGTACCTTAAAACAGTTGGTATGAGAGAGGGAGGGAGAGAATGGAGGGGAACAGCAACACTGGAGAGCTAGTCAGGAGATGGAGGGGAGCAAGGACATGGCAGCTGTCACCCTATTGTGATTAGTTGTTCCATGTGTAAGTATAATTCAAAGCAAAAGAATGAGGAAGCATCTCTTTCTTTGGGCAGCCTTTATGCCAATAAGTTCACTGGCTTCTTGGACCATGGGCTTAAGGATGAATGCAGGGCACTGGGTGTAGCAAGTCGGTGTCTCTGTGCTTGAGGGGGGTAAGGGACAAAGTGAGTAAGAGATGAGTGCAAACAAGTGAATGAGCAGATTAAGGACAAGGAGAGGTGTGTAAGAAGATAGAGCAAAGGGAGAATGAGTGAGAATTGGAGATGCTAGGAATGAACCAAAGGATTGTGAGGGGGGGAGATAAATAAATGAAGGGATCAGTGTAGGGAAGAGCTGTGTAAATAGTTTGTCCCTGCTCCCCTTGATTCTGATTCCTTTTTTCTCCTCTTGCCCTAATTCCTCCTTCCTCCCCTCTTCTCTGTTCTCTGATTCTTCCTATCCTCCCTCTTTATACCTCCTTCCCTCTTCTTCTCTTGTACCATTACCCATCTTGCCTGAGATCCTTTTCTCTTTTTCCCTTTCCCTATTCCCACTCCTTTCCCAGCACTGATCACTAGGGGCCCAATATTCAGCCTGTGGCAGTTGACATTGCCACTGTGGGCAAAACCTGAAAGCAGATATCCTCTGACACTATATGGTGTTAGCGCTGACCGATGCAGCTATCAGGATAACGGTGATATTCAGCTGTTATCTGGCTCACTAAACTGGATAAACTCTAATTTTATGTGGCCACTTATCTAATTAGTGGACTGAAAACTATTTACTTAATATCACTGCTAACCAAATAAGTACTGGAACCACCCTGGCACTCTCTGGACAGTGCAGGGAAGATTAGAGGGGATATTCAGCAGAACTGTCTGGTTAGTGCTGCTTAATAGCATCTTGGCAGGATTTATGCAGTTAGCAGGACTTCTAACCAGAAAAAGCATTGTGAATATCAGCCCCCCATCCCAAAATAAAATACCAAATAAAGGAGCTGGGCACAAAAAGAAAATGCTAGAAAATTACAGCTCTAATTTAATATGTAATATTTATGAATGTGCCCCATAATGTGACCTGCATGGAGCAGCAGGTACAACACTAAACACAGAAATAGAGGGGGGGTGATCAGCATGGAGTGGCGGTTACAAACATTCTAGACACTTTACTGGGCAGACTAAATGGACCATACTGCTCTTTATCTGCCATCATATTCTATGTTACTATAATTGCCACTGAATTTTTAAAAGTCTGTACAGACTTTGCAAACTTTTATCACAACATCTTGAAAAATCTACTGAGGAAATCAGGGGCTGTGAATACAAAATAGATATTGCTGCATTTCCATCAGTAATGTTTTTCCCTGCTTATTTCTCCACTGTACTGTCTGCACATGTTTCATTTTGTTTAGTATTTCCATAGCAAGGAGCAATGGTAGTAATCAGAGGTCAGAGCAAAATGATCAGCCATAAACCTTGCATCCAAGCCGAGAAGCTGAAAACGTCAGTGCCAACCACGGAGCTCTAACTACATTAGCATGATCTGATGATTTCTTTCTTCTGTAATGGTTTCATATTCAGCATAGTTACTCACCTGTAACAGGTTTTCTCCAGGGACAGCAGAAATCAATCCTCACATATGGGTGTCGGTGCAGATGAAGCCCGCAAGGAAGCATTTCCCCAGCTTTCAACAAAGAAAGACTTTGGGATATGCTACCACGCATGCGTGGTCCCCTTCCCGTCCAAGGGTGCCATTTTGCTTAGTCAGATGACATAGCTAGGACGGTAGTACAAAACTAAAACAAGGTAGGGAGGCAACTCCTAGGGGAGGAGGGAGGGTTGTGAGGACCGATTCCTGCTGTCCCTGTAGAACACCTGTTACAGGTGAGTAACTACGCTTTCTCCAGGAACAAGCAGGAAGTCAGCCCTCACATATGGGACTTCTTAGCTCCAGGCTACAGAGGACTGAACCACAACAGCACCAATGGCGGCCAAGTCGGTAGCCGTGAATTGCAGAAGATGAGTCCCAAACTGAGAGACTGCAAGACCCTAGCATCCTGCGGCATCAACACTCTAGTAGCCTGAACACAGAAGGGTTGAAAGGCAGGAGTTGCCTACACCCCAAACAGATTGCGGAGTACTGCCTAGCCAAAGGCACTGTCCTGACAGGACTTGCTCTCCAGGCAGTAGTGAGTTGCGAATGTGTGAATTGAAGACCATGTGGCGGCCTTGCATATCTCAGTCACCGGCACTGAGGGCAGGTTCGCCACTAATCTGGCCATCGCTCTCACGCAATGTGCCATGATCTAGTGTTCCATAGAGAGCCCAGCTTGCTCATAGGCGACGGTAATGCAGTCCGCCACCCAAGTGAACAGAGTTCATTGGGCACGGGGAGCCCCAGTCTGCTGGGATCATATGAAACAAAAAGCTGAGGAGTTTTGCGATGGCTCTGGGTCCACTATAAGTAGAAGGACAGGGTCCATTTGCAATCCAGTGTATGGAGTACAATTTCCTCCTAACCAACGTGAGGCTGTGGGAAGAGGGAAGAACCACCTCCTGGTTGAAGTGGAAAGGAGATACCACCTTTGAGGGGAATATGGGGTGGGTGCGGAGCACCATCCTATTCTTACAGAATCTTGTATATGGTGGCTCTGCCGCCAGGGCCTGAAATTCACTTACTCTGAGCAGATGTGAGGGCCACCAGGAAGGCAACCTTACATGAAAGATACTGCAGATGGCAAGTAGCTAGCTGCTCAAAAGGCAGTCTGGTAAGCTGTGAGAGCACCACGTTGAGGTCCCACTTCACTGTCAGAGGGTGGACAGGGGGCTTAGACAACAGGAGAAACTGAGAGACCAGGGCCTGACCTGAGAGGGGATTTCCCTCGATAGGGTGGTGGTGTGTGGCTATCACACTCAGGTGCACTCTCACTGAGTTGGACTTGAGCCTGGTGTGTGACAGATGCAGTAGGTACTGGAGCACTAATTGCACCTGGCAGGAGAACGGGTTCTTCCATCTCTCCACACACATACGGAGAATCTTCGCCATTTAAAGGCATAAGCCTGGTCTAGGGTGCAGGAGAGAGCCCTTTTCCTGTGTCAGGAGGTCCGGGGCAAGGCCCAGTGGGACTGGGAGTGCCGCCAACAGGGAGAGCAGCAGTAGGAGCCAGGGTTGTCTGTGCCATCTGGGGGCAATTAGTATTAGAGACATCTCCTCGCACTGGACCTTTAAGAGGATCTTGGCAACCATAGAGGGATTGTTGGAAAAGCATAGAGGAGGCCTTTTGTCCATGGGATCAGGAAGGCATCCACCGCCCCCTCTCTAGGTGTGATTGCCGCAAGCAGAAGCGGAGCAGTTGTCTGTTGTCTGGGGCAGTGAATAGGTCCATCAAAGGCCTCCCCTGGAGGCAGAAAAGCTGAGTGGCCACTCTGGGGTCCAGGCACTACTCATGTGGATGGAAAACCCTGCTCAGCTTGTCCACCAGAAGATTATCCTGGCCTGAGAGGTGAACCACTTGCAGGAGGATTTTATTATGCACTGCAAAGGAAAGGAGGGTCACTGCCTCCTGGCAGAGAGACTACGACCCCCATGCCCCCCTCTTGTTGACATAAAACACGGTGAATTGGTTGTCCATCTGAATCAGTATGGACTGATGTCGCAGGCAATGGCAAAATGCCTGTACGGCCTGAAGGAATAATTTGGCTCAGGTCTGTTTTATATGGCTGCTTTCTATGACTGCATCCTTGCCTGCTGGAAAATGCACACTGGGACTGCACACAGCATATGGATGGCACAGAAGACAAAAGCATGTGGGCTACAGGAGAGAGTATATGCGGCCTACTATGAAAGAGTCTGGGTAACCATTCTTTGTGCAGGAGTGTACAGAGTTTGGACCCAGCAAGAAGAAAATACAGGCCAAGCTGGATACAAAGAACACACATACTCTCAGCCTTGAAGATTACAATTAGTGCCAGGAAACACAGGAACAAATAAGAAAGGTCTGCGGTCAGCACAGATAAGCAGACCTTGAAACTTCAGCTGCGAGACCTGATGAACAGGGGAGGGGTCCTAGAGGGAGAACTTTGGAGAAAGCTGCATATGACTTAAGAAGTTATGCAGAACTTTCTGGAACTTTGGGACAGAAAGGTATATAAGAAAGCAACTATAGAACCTTTTTGGGCAATCTGCTCTCTAACTCCGGTACAGAGAGGAGGTTGCCTGCCACCTTTCAGACAGACGCTTGCTATCTGCATTTGCTTTGGTATACTGAATAAAGAGCTTTTGTAGCTAAGCAATTGTTGTCTGAGCAATTTGTTGGTAATTGGTAATATTTGGGGAACTTTTATGGGGAAACCAGGCCCACAATTTGTGCTGAAAGCCGGGATTCCTGGGGATCTCGGGACCCCTAAATTGAGTGTAGCCACTCCTAAATTCAGCCAAATTGCCCAAGGATTCCTCTGACTGCGTTTTTGTTAGCGTTTTTGTCAGAGAGGATACCTCCTGTTTTAAAAGACAAAACAGGAGATGAGGATACCATCCTAATAGAGGATGAGGATACCTTCTGCTGGTCCAGAAGATAAGGATACCTCCTGCCGGTCCAGGAGATGAGGATACCGTCCTGAAGGACGAAGAGAGAAAAAGGATAACGTCCTGAGTGACGACGAGCTATTTGGATACCCTAGGAAGACTCCAGTGGTGAGTATTGTGTTTCCTGTCTGATCCTGAAGGACAGAAGACTTGCCCGGTTCGACTGGTGGGTGAGTACACATATTCATATGTATCTTTATGTAATTTATGCTTTGCTGTGTAGAAATTGTTAGAGAAGTGTCTGTATTTAGTTGTACATATTAGGGAAAGAAAGTTTTGCCCAGACATTAGGTCTTTATATCTCCAGGATTGACTGTATATGTGTGAGATGTACAATTGCATACGAAGCGAGTGTGGAGTCCTGATCCGCGGTTCCGTACTCTAGCGAGAGGGACGGTCGGAGACGGACGAAGCGTAAGGACAGCGCGTCTGTGTGAGTCCTGGATTTTGTACCTTCGCCTCTCTGTAGATAAAGAGGTTATGTAAAAAGCGAAGTTACCAGCTCCTCTGCAGATAAAGAGGTTCGATTTTACATCGGTAAAAAGATGAAATTATTAAACAGGATCATCCCTGTAATTAAAGTGTCCCCAAACAGTGAAAACACAAATCCAATGAGGGGATGGATAATAAGGAAGGAGCCGAGTCCAGTCCTAACCCCATAGATTGCCTCATTAAACAAAACCCTCTGTTGGAATCCGCAATAAAAGATTGTTCTAAAAAATGGGAGAAATGAGCGAAAAAGGATCTTACTCTCGCCTGGCCAGCGGGAGGATCATTCGACCTGCTCATTTTAGAAAAATTAGGGACCCGATTCCATTCTATGTGTAATGTATTTTTAGTTATAATTGTTGTGAATGAATGGGAAGATCTTCCATGCTTTGATGTATTTAGATATTTGATAAATTGTGTGGATTTGTGTGATATGACAAAGGTTAAGAAAAATTAAGTGTTTAAAGGAAGGATAGAAGTTAGTAACTTAACTGGAAAAACACGACAAAACAAAATTGAATTGCTTGCCAAGTTAAGTCAAGCAAGTTTGTTTACTTAAAGGAAGAAAGTGAATAATACAACTTCATTCAAACAAGTAATTAAAACAATATTACAAGCTAGTTATAGTAGAACTGTTAAATTGCCCATAGAATGGTTATTGTCTTATGGTAATATCACATACATATATTCCAGGAAAATTTGAAATAGAAGTACCATAACAGCTATGATAACTGCAGATTGTGATTCAAGTGTTACTTTGCTTTCTAAAGCAGAATATACCAGTGCAGCCGCTTCCCTTCTGGGAGTGCCTGGTTTAGCCCTGTATAACACTTGCACAATTAATGCTTTCTCAATTAGATTTCATGGTCCCTGGAACTGAACTGACTAGAGTTCTTTATTAAAGTTGAACAAAACAAACAAAAAAGATAGAAAATTAAGGAAACTGCTTCTGTTTTTCCTTTGACCTTCAAAGTAGAGGTTAAGAGCCCTGACAGAACAATGGGGCATTCTGAGCCAATAGTTACCAGATTGCACCTTGAAAATGATTTAAATCCTGAGTGAATAAGAAGTTAATCGTGCTTGATTTTATCTCTGGTATATATATACGTATTTGGTTCTGACTGCATATGCTATTGAGCAAAATTAAAAGTTAAAAGGGCTCTGTCTGTTGTTCAGCTGCAGAGACCTACTGTTTTCTTTGCTATCTGTGTTTAAGATAACATCAAGGTTGGCTGTAACTCTCAGTACTTTGCTTTCAAATAACTTGAAAGGGGAGTGTTTGCATTCCAGATATCCACCAACCTTTTCATGAAAAAGTATCAGTTTCATGTCATTTGAATGCCTGTTTTCTGAACTGTAAGATTCAAGGTAATTACTTTGCATTGTTAAGCTCTGTGCTGATGACTGCTGAACAGGACAGTAACACCATAGGCGTTAACTACACTGATCTTTCCAGTTTTATTTGTTACAATATTGAATTTTAGAATAAATTCACCTGTTTTTCTGTATTTGAATTCTACATGTTGGTGTCCAGAGAAAAAGTGTACAGAAAGTTTTTTTAATTTTCAGTTGCAGGAAGTAGTAAACACCATAATTAAATTAGTAGCTTGCTCAAATCCTTGTGGACACTGCAGTTTCAAGATCAGTCCAAATATTTTTAAGTTTCCTACAGCACTCTCACTGGGAACCGGGTATACAATGAACTCTAGCCATACTTGAGAGATATGTGGCTGTCATGTTAGGAGCCATATTTCTTTCTATTGGGATTGGTGTTATAAAGTGTTGCAAAATGATAGTTTTACATTGTAAGGACTTTGTCTATATTGTTTAGACAGTTGCTATTTAGAATGAGCACATATATCCATTTAGAACTACACCAATTAAGTTAGTGGGAAAGGGACACCGTTTACTCACGCTCTTATGCTTATTGAGAATAATCTAAGTTTGTTTTCTGCCTACCATTTCCTTACCACAATACTAAGTTTGTAACAATTGTTTGATGTTCTTAGCAACCTTGCCAAATAAGGATACATTAGTATGGTATAAAAACATGAAAAGGACCTATGTATGTAGTTGGTGGAATGATGCAAGTGATGAAAAAATGTTCTGAGGGATGAAGTGGGTAAAAGGAAAGGACTCTGATGAACAGTAACCTGATGAAGGTAATTTAATGATGTGAAGCACAATAGAGTTTCCTACCAGCAAATGAATCTCCAGTGCTAAAGAGGCAAAGAGTTTATCAGACTGAGAGACACAGTTGACACCATGAAATAGTTATGATCTTAAGTAAATCTGGATGAAATTAAGTTTGTTGCATTGCATTGTCTCATTGTGAAATCTAATCTAGAATATTTAGTCTTTTCATTTGATATTGGTTGCTACTCTTCTGAATGAGGCCTGGAGCCATGTCACCAATTGCAATCCAGAGCTTCCAGCAGAGGGATTGGCCATAATCCAGACGGAACAGACCATCCCAAGAACTCCGAACTACAGACTGCAGTAATGTGTGAAGGCGTCCCTACCTGGATCAGTGTGTCACATTGAAAAAAGGGACAAAAATATTCACCTATGAGACTGATTGGTTTCTCTCAAAAGTTGAACCTAACAAACTTCAGAGAAAGGTGAAGCACTCTACGAAGTCCTGAAGAACTGCTGAGAAGCAGGACCAAATTATCTGAAAATAGGGACTATTAGACTGATTGGGGACTTTTGTGAATGATTGTCTTGTTATCCTTTTCTTATTGTTTTTCTTAGAAAGTAACTGAAATCTGCAAGCCATTTGGGCTTCAGCAATTGCAATGCCCACACCAGCTTAAGTTTTGCTGTAATATTTCAAAGCTTTCTTCATTATATTTCAAAGCTTTCTTCATTACTTTGTTGAGTATTGCTGTGATCGGTATTCTTGCATGCTGTGTCTTTTCAATATTACTGAGTTGTTGTAAGAAAATGATATCACAATCTACTAAAACTATGTATGTTGTCTCTAGGGATCAGTATGAGAAGTTGCCTCTTGATGACCCCTCTCTGTCCCAAATGGTTGTTATCCATGTCCCTTAATGGGTGTCCTTTTGCTTTCCTCCTACTAGAAAAAAAAGAAAAAGAAAAAGTGGGGAATGAAGGGATAATTTGGCTCAGGTCTGTTTATATGGCTGCTTTCTATGACTGCATCCTTGCCTGCTGGAAAATGCACACCGGGACTGCACACAGCATATGGATGGCACAGAAGACAAAGCATGTGGGCTACAGGAGAGAGTATATGCGGCCTACTATGAAAGAGTCTGGGTAACCATACTTTGTGCAGGAGTGTACAGAGTTTGGACCCAGCAAGAAGAAAATGCAGGCCAAGCTGGATACAAAGAACACACATACTCTCAGCCTTGAAGATTACAATTAGTGCCAGGAAACACAGGAACAAATAAGAAAGGGCTGCAGTCAGCACAGATAAGCAGACCTTGGAACTTCAGCTGCGAGACCTGATGAACAGGGGAGGGGTCCTAGAGGGAGAACTTTGGAGAAAGCTGCATATGACATAAGTTATGCAGAACATTCTGGAACTCTGGGACAGAAAGGTATATAAGAAAGCAACTATAGAACCTTTTTGGGCAATCTGCTCTCTAACTCCGGTACAGAGAAGAGGTTGCCTGCCACCTTTCAGACAGACGCTTGCTTTCTGCATTTGCTTTGGTATACTGAATAAAGAGCTTTTGTAGCTAAGCAATTGTTGTCTGAGCAATTTGTTGGCAATTGGTAATATTTGGGGAACATTTGTGGGGAAACCAGGCCCCACAGGCCAGGGAGATCACCCTGAGTTCCAGGAGATTGAGCTGTAGCCGAGATTCCACCTGGGACCAGCTGCCTTTGTGTGCAGCTGTCCCTGCAGTGTGCCCCCCAACCTAGGAAGGAGGTGTCCATGGTCAGAATCCTCTGGGGCGCAGGTGCCCAGAAGGGTATCCCTGCTAGAAGGTGGCAGAGAAGTTGCCATCAACCAAGGGAATCTGTCAGCTGGCGGGTTACCTTGATCCTGTCAGTCTGTCTATGGCTTGTGTCCACTGTGAGTGGAGGCACCACTGGGCTGCCCGCATGTGTAAGCGGGCTAGCGGGGTCACATGGACAGTGGAAGCCATATGGCCCAGTAGGCAGAGGAGGAGACCAGCGGTATTTGACTTCCAATGCTAGATGCCCGAGGCGTTCTGCCTTTTCCCTGGGGAGGATGGCCTTGGCCTGTAATGTGTCGAGCTGAGCACCTATGAACTCCAGACTCTGGGCTGGAGAGAGGTGGGATTTGGGATAGTTGATGAATCCCAGGTGCTGCTGGAGGGTTGTGCGTCTTGCGGCCTGACTAGTCTCTGTGGCTGTGCTGCCTCTGATAAGTCAGTCGACTAAGTACGGGAAGACGAAGGCCTCTTGTAGATGCAGGTGGTCATCTACCACTGCTAGGCATTTCATGAAGACCCTTGGGGATGATGCGAGGCTGAAGGGTAGCACCTTATACTGGTAGTGTTCTCCTCCTACCACAAACCTTAGGGTACTGCCTGTGAGAGAGGTGGATTAGGATGTGTGTATATTCATCCTTTAGGTCCAATGAGCACAGCTAGTCTCCCTGGTGGGGGTAAGGCAGCAGTGTTCCAAGGGAGAGCATCTTGAACTTCTCCCTCACCAGAAACTTGTTTATGTTGCGCAGGTCTAGGATGGGTCTGAAGCCCCGCAGTTTTCTCTGGCACAAGGAAGTACCTGGAGTAGAAGCCTGTGCCCCACAGGTGTTTGGGTACAGGCTCTACTGCATTGCCCCTGAGAAGACCTGCAAGCTCTGAGAGCAGCAGGATCTAATTGAAGAAGGGGTCGCACCGGCTCTCTGGGAAAGAACCTGGGTGGAATTTAATGTAAGTGGAGACGGTACCCCACCCTGACCACCTGAAGTACTCATTGGTCCATGGTGATTGTAGCCCATCTGTGGGCAGGAAGGGGACCATGCATTTGTAGTAGCATGTTTCCACGCAAACGCCGTCAGTGCCGACGTCACGCATATGTGAGGATTGACTTCTTGCTTGTTCCTGGAGAAATTATTATTACATACAATGTTTAGAGATTCTTTCATTAAAGCTACACTACCATACTTTCCTAGCAGGGACTCTAGTTAAAGCCACACAGTATTACCTTGCTTGCAACAATCTCTTTGCTTGAAAACTCTTGAAGGGGTTTTGGTTTTCATTTGTAAAAGCTAATTCGTTTTTTTTCTATACTGTAAAGAGGGATTTTGTTGTGGTATTGGGCAAAGCTCAGTCAGAGTTCATTGTGTTTTGTTCCAGCTACCCATTCACAGCTAGCTCTTTGAAGTCACTGAGCTCTTTAAAAATGGGTAAAAAGGGCAACATCTGGAAAGTGGTGTGTATAAATGCCCATAGCATAGGAAATAAGATTTCAGATGCTGAGGCTTTAATGGAAGAGGCTGACTTGGATTTAGTGGCAGTTACGGAGACATGGCTCATGGACAACCATGACTGGGATGTAATTATACCAGGCTATACTTTATTCAGGAAGGATAGGGTAGGAAGAAGAGAAGGAGGAGTGGCACTATATGTAAAAAATAATATTAAAGCCATAGAATTACAGGGCTTAAAAGGGAGACAAGAGGCACTGTGGGTTAAATTAGAAAGAGGGAAAGAGAAATCATTTGCCTTGGCATGAAATACAGACCCCCCAACCCCCCTCACAGGGAGAAGTGGTGGACGGAGATTTAATAGAAGACATACGCAGCATTGCCAGGAAAGGGGAAGTGCTACTGATAGATGATTTCAATATGCCGGATGATGACTGGCACATCCCTGCTATGGTGTCATCTAGAAGTAAGGAGATCCTGGATTTTCTACAGGGAGAACTATTCAGACAAATGGTAACAGGACCCCTATGTGAAGGGGCCATACTGGACTTACCAATGGTGAAAGTGTTTCTGATGTTATAGTGGAAGATCATCTCACATCCAGTGATCACCAGATTGTGTGATTCAGTATTAGGACTATGGTGATAAAAGCCATTCTAAAGCATGAATCTTAGGGGTATGTTTACTAATCGGCAGTAGCAGCTTCCATGTGATATTGGAACCGTGGCCCACTGAAGTCAATGGGGTCGTGGCTCCAATATTGCACAGAAGCCACTACTGCTGATTAGTAAACATACCCCTTAGACTTTAGGAAAACTAACTTTGCCAAGATGGGTCAATATCTCAAGGAGTCATGAGCGGGATGGGAACAGCTTGGGGCTGTAGAAAAACAGTGGGCAAAACTGAAAGGGGATATTTTAAGGGCAATCAACCTTTTTGTTAGAAAGGTAAATAAAGGTAAAAGGAAAACGAGGCCGCTATGGCTCTCAAAAGTAGCTGAAAAGGTGAAGAAAGAGGGAGGCCTTCATGAAATACAAGAGATCACAGAGAGAGGAAGGGCAGGCATCTATATTTAGAAAAACATAGAGAAGCTAGCAAAGTAGTCACGAAAGCAATGGTACAAAAAGAAGAAATAGCCAAAGCAACAAAATGGGAGGATAAGACATTTTTCAGATATGTTAGTGAGAGGAGGAAGGGCAAAACGGGTATTGTCAGACTTGAGAGTAGATGTTGATGAGGTTAAAGCGGAATTGCTTAAAAAATACTTCTGTTCTGTGTTCACAGATGAAGGGCCAGGAGCAGGACCTCAGAAAACACCCACAAATAGGAACAGAAGCGACAGGGATCTCGAACGATTTTCAGAAGACTGTGAGGAACTAGCTAAACTAAAAATTGACAAAGTGATGTGACATGGGATACATCCGAGAATACTGTAGGAACTTGGGGACATTCTAGTGGCTCCACTGACTGACCTTTTCAATGCCTCTTTGGCGTTGGGAGTGGTGCCAGAGACTGGAGAGAGGCACCTATGGTCCCTTTACTCAAAAGCGAAGTAAGGATGTGGTTGAAAACTACAGGCCAGTTAGTCTAATCTCTGTGGTGAGTAAGTTATTGGAAACGCTGCTGAAAGAGAAAATAGTGAGGTTTCTGGAGTCCAATGGATTACAGGATTGGAGGCAGCATGAATTCACCAGAGGCAGGTCTTGTCAGACAAATCTGATTGATTTCTTTGACTGGGTGACCATGGAGTTGGACTGAGGGACAGCCCTAGATGTGGTATACTTAGATTTTAGTAAAGCCTTTGACACCATTCCGCACAAGCACCCTAGGGATGGACCCTAAATAAACTGAGCACCCTAGGGATGGACCCTAAAATTACTGATTGGGTTAGAAACTGGTTGAGGGGGAGGCGACAAAGGATACAAAAGTACATGGAGCTCACTCCGAGGAGGAAGTAACCAGTGGTGTGCCACAGGGATCTTGTCCTTGGTCTGATTCTTTTTAACATCATTGTTAGTGATATTGTGGAAGGGCTTTCTGGTAAAGTTTGCCACTTTGCAGATGATACCAAAATCTGCAACAGACACCCAGGAAGGTGTAGATAACATGAAGAGGGATCTAGCTAAGTTTGAAGAATGGTTGAGAATTTGGCAGCTGAGATTTAATGCTAAAAAAATGCAGGGTCATGCATTTGGGCTGCAAAAATCCAAGGGAGCGGTATAGTGTAGGGGGCGAAGTTACTTCTGTCCACAAAAGAAATGTGGGACTTGGGTGTGAATGCGTCTGATGATCTTAAAGTACCTAAACCTGTAGAAAAGGCAACAGCAAAAGCTCAAAGGAGGCTTGGGTGCAACAAAAATGCATGAGACAAACACAGAGGATCTCTAAAGAAAAAAGGGGACTACTGTAGTAGTTAATATGGAAGGGTAGACTAGATAGGCTATGTGGTCTTTTTCTGCGGCTTGTTTCTATATTTCTATACTTTAAAAAAACAAAACAGTATGCTAATGAAAAATCCAAAATCATCAAAATTTGCTTCCTTATCATGAAGGCCACGGCAGTCCAGAGTCATGGGTTAGGCCCCACTGCCAGCAGATAGAACCAGAGGAAAAAAAAAGATCAGAGCTGATGTCATTTCCTGGATAAGCTCCAGCAGGTCATGCAAACATGTGACTTGGTGCAGCAGGTATGAGTAGCCCACTCCTGAGAAAGCTGCAGGCCCAGATTCCTGGTGGAGCATACACCAAGGCTGAGGGATGTTCTGGGCAACAGTCCTTTGGGGCTGATTTCCCTTCCTCCTTGGGAACAAATGTGGTTGTACTAGGTGGTGCCTGGTGACTTTTCAGCATTAACTACTGAAAGCACACTCTCTTTCTAGCCTTGAAGTACAACAGAGAAAGCGTAGTTATTCACCTGTAACAGGTGTTCTCCGGGGACAGCAGGAATCAGTCCTGATATATGGGTGACGTTAGCACCAACAGAGCCCTCGCAGAAGCATCCCCCAAGCTTTCAAAGAAAGCCTTTGGGAGATGCCACCACGCAGGCGTGGTCCTCTTCCTGCCCAAGGGTGCCATCTTGCTCAGTCAGATGACATAGCTAAAAGATGGCAAAAATGAAAGATGGTAAAGGAGCAACTCCAAGGGGAGGAGGGAGGGTTGTGAGGACCGATTCCTGCTGTCCTTGGAGAACACCTGTTAAAGGTGAGTAACCACGCTTTCTCCGGGAACAAGCAGGAAGTCAGTCCTCACATATGGGACTCCCCAGCTACAGGTTACCGAAAGCCCATAGCAAAAATATGGGCTCCCTCACGGGGAGCCACAAGCAGCAGCAATTTAGTCCATGTGCACAGACCACAGTAGGACCCGTGTCCGATGAAACCAGCATTCTGGTAGCCTGAACACAGACGCGTCTGACGGTAAGAGTTGCGTAAACCCAGAAAAGGTTACGGAGCACAGCCTGGCCGAAGGCACTGTCCCGTCGGGACTCTCTCTCCAGGCAGTAATGGGCTGTGAAGGTATGGACTGAAGACCAGGTGGCAGCCTGGCAGATGTCCACCATCGGGATAGAGCGTGTTTGCCAACTAAGCCGCCATGGCCCTGACATGGTGCGCCATGATGCAGTCTTCCAGAGGAAACCTTGCCTGCTCATAAGCGAGTGTAATACAGTCCTCCACCCAGGTGGACAACGTACGTTTGGTCACTGCCTTCCCCAGCCTACTCGGGTCGTAGGAGATGAAAAGCTGAGAAGCTTTGCGGTGGCCCTGCATGCGTTTCTTATAGAAGGACAAGGCCCTCTTACAGTCCAAGGTGTGAAGGACCGACTCCGCCCGACTGGAGTGAGGTTTTGGAAAGAAGGTAGGGAGCACCACTTCCTGGTTGTGATGGAAGGGCGACACTACTTTCGGCAGGAACTTGGGGTGCATGCGAAGCACCACTCTGTTCTTGTAGAACCTGGTATAATGCGCCTCCACCACAAGGGCCTGAAGTTCGCTAATTCTGCGAGCGGAGGTGAGCGCAATCTGGAAAGCCACCTTCCAAGAGAGGTAGCGAAGGTGGCAGGTAACCAGAGGCTCGAAGGGTGGGTGAGTGAGCTGCCCCAACACTACGTTGAGGTCCCATTCGGTTGCCGGATGGCGAACTGGAGGCTTAGATAAGAGCAGGCCCTAAAGGAAACGGGTCACCAAAGGTTGGACAAAGGGGCTTACCATCCACCGGATGGTGGTGCCCCGCCAGGGCACTACAGTGCCCTCGGACGGAGTTAGATTTGAGCCCGGACTGAGAGAGTTGGAGAAGGTACTGTAACACCAGAGCCACCAGGCAGGAGAAAGGATCAGCCCCGTGTTCGGCACACCAGAGAACCTGCGCTATTTGAGGGCATGAGCCTTCCTAATAGAGGCCTTGCGAGAGGCCAGCAGAATGTCCTCCACCTCAACCGGAAGGTTGAAAGGGGCCAGAGTCAACCTCTCAGCAGCCACACTGTCAGCAACAGGGACCCCAGGTTGGGGTGCAGGAGAGAGCCCCCCTCCTCAGATAGCACTCCCCGGGCAATCCCTAAGAGGATGTGGGCCTCCACCGTCAACTGTAGAAGCAGCGGGAACCATGGTTGCCTGGGCCATCAAGGAGCTATCAGGATGAGCAAGGCCCTGTTGCAGAGAGTCCTAAATAAGGTCTTTGGCGATCAGTGGCATCGGAGCGAAGTCATACATGAGGCCTTCTGACCATGAAGGGTGGGACTGCTGGGAGCAGAAGCGGGGCAACAAAGTTGTGCAGGCTGGTGAACAGATCCATCACGGGTTCCCCCCAGAGCCAGAAAAGCTGACTGGCTACCCTGGGGTCCAGTTGCCACTCATGCGACTGGAAAACTCTGCTGAGTCTGTCGGCCAGCAGGTTGTCCTGGCCTGGCAGGTACACTGCCCGCAGGAGGATACCCTGTTGGATTGCATACGAGCAGAGGACCAGTGCCTCCTGACAAAGGGTACTAAACCCCATCCTCTCCTGTTTGTTAATGTTTTTATTTTATTTATTTAGACAGTTTTTGTATACCGCCTTATCCTTCAATCAAAGCGGTCACATGTAGAACATCGCCACCTGGTTGTCCATCTGGACCAGCACCGGCTGGTGATGCAAGTGGTGACAGAAGACCCTCAGGGCTAGGTGTATGGCTCAGAGCTCCAGGAGGTTAATCTGCTAGGTGCTCTTGTCTGGTGACCAGTTGCCCTGAGTGCGGAGAACTCCGCAGTGGGCTCCCCAGCCAAGCATGGAGGTAGCTGTGGTGAGGATGCTCGAGGAGCTTGGGGCCTGAAAGGGTAGGCCTGCCTCAAGGTGCTGAGGCGATTGCCACCAGACCATGGAGTCTGCCAATTGGCGGGTCACAGAAACTCTGTCTCATAAGCAGCCCGTGGCCTAAGACCACTGGTCCCGGAGACACCACTGCACCGCCCTCATGTGGAGGCAAGCATCTGGGGTGACGTGGACCGTGGAAGCCATGTGCCTGAGGAGGCACAGCAGAAGCCGGGCAGGCACTGAGGGATGGTACTGTACGTCCCAAGCTAGAGACCTGAGACAATTGGCTTGGTCCCTGGGCAAGAAAGCCTTTGGAGAGTGTCGACCATTGCCCCATTGAACTCCAGAAACTGTGTTGGGAGGAGGTGAGACTTGGGGTAGTTTATGACAAAGCCCAGGTGTTGGAGAACCTGGATGGTGCGTGCGGTGGCCTGCTGCACCTCTGAGGCTGTGACTCCCTTTATGAGCCAGTCGTCCAGGTAGGGAAAGATGAAGACCCCCTGGAGCTGGAGGAAGATGGCCACGACTGCCAGCCATTTTGTGAAGACTCTTGGGGCAGAGGATAGGCCGAAGGGGAGAACCCTGTATTGAAAGTGCCTGCCCCCCACTACGAACCGCAGGTACTGCCTGTGGTTGGGGTGAATGAGGATGTGCATATAAGCATCCTTGAGGTCTAAGGAGCATAGCCAGTCTCCCTGCAGAAGGTATGTCAGCAATGTTCCAAGGGAGAGCATCTTGAACTTCTCCCGCACCAGGAATTTGTTGAGATTGAGCAGGTCGAGGATGGGCCTTAGGTCCCCTGTCCTCTTTGGCATGAGGAAGTATCTGGAGTTAGAACCCCTTGCCCTTGAGGTGGTGGGGCACCAGTTCCACTGCTTTGTCTTCGAGAAGACCTTCCAACTCCTTCAGAAGGTCGTCCCGGTGGAGGGGAGACCTGAGGGGCTCTTCCGAGAAATAAGGGGGATGTGTCTGAGTTAGGTGGAGGAGGTAACCCTCCCTGACTAACATTAGTGCCCAGGAATCAGTGGTGATGGTCACCCACCTCTGGGCATAGAGGGCCAGATGTCCTCCCCTGTGGGCTGCTGATCTCCTTAGGGTAGAGAGGCTATGCTCAAGGAGTCAAACGTCCCCCCTGCCTGGGCCGAAGCCGGTGCCAGGGGTTTTGGAGCTTTCTGCTTACGTGGGCCATGTCCATGTCCCTTGGCCTGCTGACCCTGTTGGGGAGTTGGGGAGGCCTGACAAGTCAGGTAGTTTCTGTAAGCATCTCCCTTCCTCAGGTAGAAGGGCTTTTTACCCGAGTCCTTCCATCAGGGAGGGGCAGCTGTCTTTTTAGAGAGCCTGGTCCTAGTCATGAACTCGGTCTCCAGCTCGGCAGCCTTGTCGGTCATGGGTTTGCCAAAGAGATTCTCTCCTTGGCAGGGGACATCGACAAATTTGTTCTGAACCCACTGCTCAATGTCGGATGACTGTAGCCAAGCTTGGCGGCATTTACCGATGCCAGCCGCTGCTATTCGAGCCGCCAACCCGAACACGTCATAGGCTGCCTGAGACATGAATTTGGACCATTCACGGTCTGCTTTGGCCAGGTTCTTGAACTGCTGCAAAGGTTCCTCTGAGAGATCAGCCGAGAACCCGGCGAGTTCCTTCACCAGGCTCTCAGGTACATGTCCATGTATAGCTGGTAGGCCTGGATTTGGCCGATGAGCATTGAACTTTGGTGGCACTTTCTGCCGATGGTGTCCAGGGTGTGGGCTTCCCTCCCGGAGGGCACTGAGGAGTGCGTCTTCTGGCTTTTCAGCCGACGCATGGCTGACTCCACCACCATGGAGTTATGCAGCAGCTATGACTTCTGGAAGCCCAGGATCCGGCGGACCCAATACATTGAATCGAGCCATTTGCTCACCACTGGCACTGAAGCCGGTGTCTCCCACATGTGGAGCATCAACCATTCCAGGATGGGAGGAATGGGCACCGTGAGTGATTCCCATGAAGGAGCCTCGTATTGGAAGATTTCCAACTCATCTGCCCGAGGGTCCTCCTCCAACTCGGTCGGGAATGCCAAGGTCTTAGACATGTCCTTGACAAAATAAAGGAAACCCATATCCTCGGGCAGGGACCGCCATCAAGGCTCCAAGACAGGAAATTCAGATGGGATGTCACGGTAGCAACTGATATCAGGAAACTCCTCATCCTCTGTCTCCCACTCAGAGTAGTTCATCGAGGACTCATAGGTGGGCTGCTCCGCAGGCTTCGGGGCCCCCGATGCCATGTGGCCAGTACCCGGTAAACTTGCCGAGGATACCGCGATCCCGTCGAGCGGGACTCGGATCATGACCTCAGCAGAGGATTGACTTGAGGCCTAAGGATCTAGAAGATAGGCTTGGCTTCCGGGGACATCTTGGCTGTCGAGGGCCCAGTGGTTGGGGTGGATGAATCAGTTGTGCCAGACAACAGCGCCCGTTGCTGGTCCATGAATTCAGACAAACTGCGCTCCAGGGCTGTCATTCTGGACTCCAGACCAGAAGAGTGCAGCCTTCGGCGCAGGCACAGAGGGACTCGGGCCCAATGCCGGCTCTCCTGAAGGGGAATCCTTGATGAGGATAGTGTCTGGGGACTGGCGCCGGTCCACGGTCGGATCCTTCCAGGGGACCTTCGTAGGCCGCTCCTTCTCAGATGCCTCAGACGAATGTCTTGGAGTGTGGGACCGGGCCTGGAGAGCACCCGGCAGGTCGGAACTGTCCAAGGATGTCGCCTTCAAGGGTTTCTTCTTCTTCCTGGGTTCCCTCGAGAGAGACCCCCTTTTCTGAGGACCCACAACTAGGCTCGGGCTCGGAAGGCTCCACCGGAGATATCAGGGCCTGAGACGAAGCCCTGGCCTTTGGAGGCACCAGGGACTCAGGAAAAACGTATTGTGCTGCTGCTAGCGGCTCTTGAGGGCTTTACTGGACATCCTCTTGCAGAGACCGCTGGCTGCCGGGTCATGGTCTGGCCTGAGGCAGCAGAGACCACAGTCGTGTGTGTTGGTCAAAGACAATTTTGGAGCAGCAATCACACTTCTTAAAGCCCCTTGTAGCCATAGGGAGGAAAAAAGTACCCCCTGCAAGGTCGAAGACTCTCCGGGCTGCCAGTGGAAGAAAAAAGGTGTGAAGACGCCAGGAAAAGAAAAAAACAAAAATTACAAAAAAAGACTGAACTCGACGCCGAGGCAATGAGGTTGGTAGGTGGGAAGAGTACCAGTGTAATACTGGAGGACAGTATGAAACTTGGAGAGAAAAATCAACTTTTTCCGGGGACAAGCCAGACAAACATCTGAAGGGCTCCGTGGAAAAAAGGAGAGTGCGCAAGATGGCACCCTTGGGCAGGAAGGGGACCACGCATGCGTGGTGGCATCTCCCAAAGGCTTTCTTTGAAAGCTGGGGGGATGCTTCCGCAAGGGCTCCATTGGTGTCCACGTCACCCATATGTGAGGACTAACTTCCTGCTTGTTCCCGGAGAATGAAAAAAAAAAATAAAAAAAAGGCTTTCAGTGCATATTTTCTAGACTGCTTCCCAGTATCCTATGGTACTCTGTCAAATTTGGACTTGGTTAGGGATTCTGAAGTGATCACATTTCCCCCCCCACCCCCCTCCACTTGTTCCCAGGATGTCTGTGGAAAAAAAGGAGGGCAAGTCATGGTAGTTCAGCATGTATGCTAGTACATTTAGCTTGGGAGCAAGCAGTTGCCAGGTGGGAGAGTTAGCACTCGGCTAAAAGCGGTGCTGGAGTAGTTCCCCAAATTCAGCTGTGACTTCTACAGAATGCATGGAATAAGGCTTGGCCAGTGCTCCTTTTTGTTAAGATTAGCAGCCATTTCATGGCTGCTTTGTGCCAAAAATATATAAGTGAAGCAGGCTGAGGCCTTTATCTCCCTCTTTCCATCCGATAGACAAATAGGGTAGTATGTGGAGGCTACATATTTACCTTTAGGAATAGCAGAGCCTGTGCAGCTCCAGTTTTCTACTGAGTTAATATTTCAGCAAGAGACCTTATAGGCGTGTCTGAGCTCCTCTCTCACCCCCTTCCCTCCCAGCTAGCACAGCAATGATGGGAATGGCCGGCAGAACCACCTCTTTTCCCAGAGTGCCTTTAAAGTTGGATTAAGCTTGTGATGCATGAAAAATTGCTTCAGTCTGAGAATAAAAAAAATTCTTGGGCAGTCTTGCTTAGGCAGCACACCTTCAAGTTCTGCTTTGAGTCCTTTCTAGCCCTAATCTGTGTCCCTGCACGGAAAGAAACACGAGTTGATCCTGGCAATGTCTGGAGTGCTAGAGCATTCTATTGACTGGGGCAAGAGGAAATAAAGAGAGCTGATTTGGCATAAAAAGGGATAATCCCTCAGTGAGGAGGTTGTTTGGGAAAGAGGAGATAGTGACCCTTACTTTTTAAGGCATGATCTCTCAGATGGGCCTTGAGAGATGGTAATCTGTAGAGGGATCCTATATTTCTGGGTGATCATTAACCTTCCCTCCTCTCCCCCAAGTACTTCCTGCTACATCTGATATTTGGAGAAGGAATCTCCTCAGTCTGAGATGCCCGATTTTAGCCTTAAGGTGGCTCCTTCATAACAACACTTGGACTTTCCTCACTGGGATTTTGTTACTATTCAGGGGATACTTCCCTTCACCATTAATTTTCAAGGGGGGGCAATGTTGGGCTGGTATAGTGAGCCTCAAGTAGGGCTGCTGCTAGGGTTTCTGGTGCCCCCCTGCAACCTATAGATCGGCACCCTCTCCCTCATTATTATTAATGCTGGCTACACCCCATCCTCCTCCATAAGGAGCCTACCCAAAAAAAGCAGCACTGTAAATACCACAGAGGGCCCTGGAACATCCAAACACCTATTTGAACAGCTGAACAATTCAGATTACAACAGTACAGATCCTTACGTACAAAGTGATCTCCAGGAACAGCAGGAATTTAGTCTTCAAATATGGGTAACGTCGATACCGACGGAGCCCATTCGGGAACGCTCCCCAGCATTCAATAGGAAAGATTTTGGAGCATCCCAATGCACCTGCACAGCTGCCTTCCCAGGTCTCCCTCCTCTGTTGAGTTTGTAGCCGAGATAAAAGGAGAGAAGGAGAAGAGAAGAGGAGAAACTACAACTCCTTGGGGAGAAGGGTGGGTTGTGAAGACTAAATTCCTGCTGTTCCCAGAGATCACCTGTTACAGGTGAGTAACTATGCTATCTCCAGGAACAAGCAGGAATGTAGTCTTCACATATGGGACTTCCTAGCTTGGAGATGCCAGAGAGATGACTTCAGAGTGAGCTGTGGATCACAGGCATAACTAAATAGGTCATATATCCTCCAAGGATGTCTGGTATCGAAACCCGGGACGGAGGGTAAGAGTTGATCTAATTCTGAAAGAGATGCTGGAGAACAGCTTGGCCAAACAAGGCATCCTGGCAGGAGTCCTTGTGTAGGCAATAGTGAGCAGTAAAAATGTGGATAGAAGACCAAGTTGCTGCTTTGCATATCTCATCAATCGCTACAAAGCATACATTTGCCATAGAGGTAGCCATGGCCTGAACATTATGTGCAGTGACATGACCCTCGAGAGAGAGTCCTGCACTTTCGTAAGCAAAGGAGATGTAATCCGCTATCAATCTGGAGAGAGTTTGCTTGGATACTGGCAATCCCAGGTGACTCTAGTCAAAGGCGATGAAAAGCTGGGAAGCTTTTCTGTGCTCTCGAGTTCTCTGGAGATAAAAAGCCAAGGCACATTTGCAATCCAGTGTGAAGGGTTGCTTCTGCCCTAGAGGAATGAGGTCTAGGAAAAAAGACAGGGAGGTAGACTGACTGGTTTAAATGGAAGGGCGAGACGACCTTTGGCATAAAGTGAGGATGAGTCCTAAGGACTACCTTATCATGGTGGAATAAGGTGACCTTCCACGTGAGAAACTTCAGAGAGGTAGCGGCTAGAGGTTCAAAGGGCAGCTTGAGAAGCTGTCCTAAAACAACATTAAGATCCCATGTCACTGCTTAATGGGAGGTTTGGTTAATAGAAGACCCCTCATGAAGCGTGCTCAAGTGGCTGAGAAGAGATGGACTGACCATCAAGGGCATGTGAGAGGCCGCAATTGCACTTAGGTGTATTCTTACTGAATTGGTTTTGAGTGGAGAAGATATTCAAGTAATGCATCCACCGCAGCTGAGATGAGGTTAACTGCCCTCTGTGAACACCAGAGAGATTTATGCCACTTGAAGGCATAGGAGCACCTGGTGGAAGGCTTCCTAGAAGCTAAAAGGATATCCCTAACCTGTTGAGAGAGGTTAATATCCTGGAAGGCTATGCCTTCAGCAGCCATGCTGTAAGATGGAGGGACTGCAGATTGGGATGGAGCAGCGTCCCCTCCTCCTAAGAGAGGAGATCTGGAGCAGACCTCAGATCTACGGGTTGAGCCAGAGACAGATGAAGGAGGGGATACCACAGTTGTCATGGGGCTATGAGTATCATATAGCCCTGTCTCTCTGGAGTTTGAAAAGAGTCTTGGGAATGGGAGGGAAGGCATATAGGAAGCCTTGACCCCCAGTGGAGGTGAAAAGCATCTACCTGCTGGCTGTCCGGTGCAGGAGTCCTGGAGCAGAAGCAAGGAAGCTTGGCATTCTGAGGAGTTGCGAACAGGTCTATCTCTGGGGTTCCCCAGATCTGAAAAAAATATGAGTGACCTTGTCTGCATGATCACTTGTAGAGAAGAAGGACTCAACTCAGTTTGTCCGCCAAGACATTATGTTTGCCTGGAAGATATACCGCAAGTAGGTGAATGTGACCACAGATGCAGGGCTTCACTGCAAAGGGTCCAAGAGCCTGTTCCACCCTGCTTGTTCAAATAAAACATGGCTACTTGATTGTTCTTCTGGACTAGAACTGTGTGAAATTGAATATGGTCCCGGAACACTTTGAGAGCACTGTGAATGGCTCTGAGTTCATGTGGCATTATGACTCCTGATGAGACCAAAGCCCCTGAGTGGGGAGATTGTTCAGATGAGCTCCCCAGCCCAATTTAGATGCATCCATCATCAGGGTATATTGATGTGCTGGCATCTGAAAAGGTGACCCTACCAGGAGGCTTTCGGGGGATTGCCACCACTGGAGAGACAAGATTAGGCGACCCGATGCCTGAGACCACTGGGAAGCCAGTGTCCATTGAGCTGCGCACATATGTAGACGAGCATATGGAACAACATGTACTGTTGATGCCATATGACCCAGAAGTTGTAGCAGTTCTCAAGCAGTGAAAAAGTTCTTGAGGCATGCCTGAGATGCTAACTGAGTCAAGTGCAGCAGGGTTGGGGTAGAAATGCCTTTGATTGTTGAGTATCTAGGAGAGTTTGAGAGGGAAAGAGTTGGGACTTTCGAAGATTTATTACAAATCCCAACTGTTGCAGCACTTGCATGGTGCGCAAGAGGGAAAGACTGGCCTCTAGAGAGGTATTTGCTCAAATGAGCCAGTCGTCTAAGTAAGGGAAGACAAATATCCCAAGAGTCCTTAGGAATGTGGCTACTACAGCCATGCACTTTGTGAAGACCCTTGGGGCAGAGGCGAGGCCGAAAGGCTGGACTCTGTATTGATGATGTCTCCCTTGAAACATGAAGCGCAGGAACTTTCTGTGCTGTGAGTGAATAAGTATGTGAGTATATGCCTCCTTTAGATCTAGAGAACAGAGCCAATCCTGACTCTGGAGATAGGGGAGAAGGGTGCCTAGGGAGATCATTTAGAATTTCTCCCGTAGTAGGTACTTGTTCAGTTCTCTGAGGTCCAGAATGGGCCTGTAACCTCCTGTCTTCTTTGGAATGGGGAAGTATGGAGAATAAAGGCCCATCCCCTGCTGGGATGGTGGAACCTCCTCTATTGCGCCCTGAAAGAGAAGAGAGATGACCTCTTGCAACAACAGAGCAGTGAGAGGGGGCTGAGAGCGGAACTCTTGGAGGAGTCCAGGGGGGTAGACTTTGTAGATGAAGCTTGTACCCCCTCCTGTACTATGGACAGTGTCCACTGCTCTAATGTGATAAGATGCCACCTATGTGCAAAGTGACAAAGTCTGCCGGGAATGTGGATGGGATCTGGAATCTCCAGAGGCAGAACGGCTATGTTCTCCAGAAAGGCATCAAAAACCCTGAGGAGGCTGGGTCTGCTGAGGTGGCTGTGCCTTAGGAGTCTGAGCCTTCTTTTGCTGCTTTGATGGCTGCTGTCCCTTCTGAGGAGCATGGTGTTGATACTGTACAGCAGGGGTGTAAGAAGAATAGTACTACTTATTGAAAAAAGCTTTCTTCGCTGCCTTTTTCCTAGCTGGGTTGGCAGTAGATCTAGATAGTCTGTTAAGAGTGGTGTTCTCAGATTTTAACTGAGAGGCCTTTGTCCTGCCAATCCTTGCCAAAAAGGTTTTCACCGGTGCAAGGGATATTACCTAGCTTATCTTGAACCCATTGTTCATGATCCGATGCTTGGAGCCAAGCAATCCTGAGTGCACCGATGCAGATAGATGAAGTTCTGCTGATGCACTCAAAACAGTCAAAGGTTAAACTTTGAAACATTTTGAGCATGCTTTACAAGGGTGAGATAATCTGCTCTCTTGTCATCAGTGGGAAGAGGAGCCATTAACTCCAAATCCTTACCCACCTCTCTAAGAAACATACCCATATAGAGTATGTAGGAACTGATCCTGGCCGATAACACGGAGGCCTAAAAACCATGTCTATCAAAGGCGTTAAGGGTTCTCAATTCTCTACCTGGAGGGTTTGAGGAATGTGTCTTAGCACTTTTTATTTGACGCATTGCCGATTCCACCACCATGGAATGGTGCGGTAATTGCATCTTTTGAAAACCGAGACACTCTGGTATCCGGTACATGGTATCGGGTCATCTGGTATGTGGAGAGATGGTAAGGGGCGTCTCCCACATACGAAGCATAAGGTCGTGAAGTATGCAATGAATAGGGAGAGTAGCAGCTTCCTTTGGGGCTGTAGGATATTGAAGAATTTCAAATTCTTCAGCCCTAGGCTCTTTCTCCGAAGTCACCGTTATGGACAGACCCCGAGCAACATCGTAAATAGTCTTGGAAAGACACGTCCTCCGGAATGGACATGCAACACTGTGGAGATGGAAATGGGTCTTCTGGGAGAGTTCTCATGTCCCAGGTATTGGCCGATTCATCATCCGACAAATCGAAATCTGAAGACTCAAAGTATCGACAGGCAGGGTGTTCCCGTTCTGCACGTACTCGATACCGATCAAAACCGGTAGCTGAAGCTTGCGGTGCTGGAACCTCTGTACCGGAAACGGATTTGAGGGCCGGCATGGGCGGTAGCGTGGTAAGCAGCAAAAATGTTAATGCAGGTTGTGTCTGTACCGGAGCCAGTACCGATGCCTGAGAGATAGACTGTAAAGGCTTTACTAGTACGGAGGCTGCTAAAGGCCACTAAGCTCCGCTCGATGGCCAGGATATGTTGATCCATGCAGCCTGCCGATGCTTGGGTATCTGTACCAGAATTGCGAGCCACGATCCCTGAGCACGGCACCAGGAGCTCTCCAGAGGTGGAGGCCTCAGGAGCATCTTGGGACCCCACTAAGGCTTTGGAGGAAAGGTCCTCCCGCTGGGGGTGTTTGGCTGGTGTGTCCCCCTTCTGGGCAATGCCCGAGGCATCTCGATGCTTAGAAGGAGATCTACCCTTGGAGGGCCGGCCAGTCTTCAAAGACGACCTAGGTTTCGATACCTGAGATCCCTGGGACGAAGATGAAGCTCTCGATGACGTCAATGCTAAAGATACTGCATCTGAGGCAAAAAAGGTGCCCAGCTTTCCAGCTCGGTTCTTTAGGCCTCTCTTTGTCATCTTCCTACATTCTGATGGTTGATGATCCAGTCCTAAGCATTTTAGAGACCAGTCATGGGTGTCTGTGGCCGAAATGGTACTGCCACATTTGGAACACTTCTTAAAACCACTCGCCCCAGTCCTCCAAGTCTCCCTCTCTTTTTCCCTGGTCCATTGTTGCCCATTCTCCCTCTCTCTCCCTCTCCTCTGCCCCCCCATTCAGCATATCCCACCTCTCTTTTTCTCCCTCTCTCTGCCCTCCCCCCTTGGAAAAAATGTTGTGCAATACAATCCCTAGAAACTTCTCTCTTTTTCCGAGTCAACAGCATAAATTTCTCATAGCACCATCCCCAGCTTTATCTTTATTTCTCCGAGTCGGCACATAGCAGCCAGTGTTGCCTGTAGCAGTCACGTCCAGTGAATGGCCCCATGCACTGGAAGTGAATGCTATAGGCAGCACTGACTGACATTGCTGACTCAGAGAAAGAAAGATGAAGCTGGGGATGGTGCTGCATGAAGCTGGAGCTGCATACACAATGAGTTGTGCAGGCTCCTGGGCTCATCACCTGAGTCCCCAGTTACTCTGCCCATACCCAGCCAATCTTAGATTCTGTCTTCTTTTCTCCCACTCAATTTTAAAGTCTCCACCTAACTCCCAGTCCCTACTCTCCACCATCTCCTTTTCCCCAGTACTGCCTCCTACATCCCTTCCACACACCCACCCAGCTACTTCCTTCCACAATATTCATTAAACTTTCCGTTCTTCCTTCTTACCCCGGAATTCTCTCATGTCCCTCCTTCTCAACTGTTCCCGCTCTATGACCTTTTTTCTTCCCTCCTGCACAAAATATCTATCCTCACTCTCCAGGCTTTTTTTCTCCCCCCAGTCCCAGCCCCACCCCCACCCAGTCCTCCCCAAGCATCAGCTCCTTTCTAGTTCCAGCCCGTCCCAGCATTATCTCCCTTCCAGTCCGAGTCATTTCATCTGAGTATCAGCCCATTTCCAGTCTTAGCCCCCCCTCCCCCCAGTATCAGTCCCTCCCAGCATCATCTCCCTTCCAGTCTCCCCATCCCCCAGCATCAGCCCATTCCAGTCCTAGGCCTCCCCCCCCCCGTATCAGTCCCTCCCAGTATCATCTGGCTCCCCACCCCCCAGCATAATCCTATTTCCAGTACTAGCCCCCCCAGTATCAGTCTTCCTCCAGTTCCAGTTCCTCCCAGCATTGGCTCACTTCCAGTCCCTTCATCCCCATCATCCCATTTCCAGTACTAGCCCCCCAGTATCAGCCCTGCCCAGCATATCTCCCTTTCAACAGCAGTCTCTCCATCCTCCAACATTAGCCCATTTCCCATTCTAGCCTCCAGTCCTCTTACAGTGCCAGCGGCTTCCCACCACCCCTCCCACACACACATGGCTCCACAGCACAAGGGGCCCTGCATGTGCATGACCAGCTTCAGAGGGAGCCGGTGAGGCTGGAAGGCCAGCACCCTGGCTCACCTCTGCACAGCCATTGGAGTAAACAGCAGCGTTTTTCTTTACTCCCGTGGCTGTAATAAGTTGCAGATACTGGCACAGCTGAGTTCCTGAAGGTTAAACAGGGGCACTTCCTGTCTCCTGCACAAGACGGGAAGTGTCCGTTTAAACTCCAGGAATTCAGCGGTGCCGGTATCTGACTTCTCACAGACGTGAGAGTAAAGGAAAATGCCGCTGTTTACATCCATGGCTGTGAAGAAGTGAAATGGGGCACCAGGCTTCAGGACTCACCAGCTCCCTCTGAAGCTGGTCAGGCATGTGCAGGGCGCCTTGTGCTTGCACATGGCCTAGGGATGCCTTGTTTAGGGGATGGGGGAGTCTAGCGATGGCACTCCCCTGCTGCGATTCCCCTGCTTACCAGGTAGCGCTGGCCCAGGCCTCAAGTCTTTGGGACTCAGTATCTCCTTTTTGAAAAAGAGGTTATAGCATTGTACTTTTTAATTTCAGGTCTCTGGGTGGGTAAAAAGGGGACCTGTGAATGTACCTGGTTTTGGAGTCCCCATAGAGAATGGTAGACCTCTTCTCAGGTAGTTCCCCGCATGGATACATAGGGACATTCCTGTCAAAGGTAACCACCACATATTTCTCACATGCAGTATCCTGGATCCCTCATTGACAGGTTTATGATTTATTCTGTCTTAATATACAGCCCTTTGAACCAGCAGCAGGATGGTTTACAATAAAATCATTGGCTTGTAAATACTGGAAAGGAGCAACAAATCAAAAAGGAAAGAGATAGGGAGAGAGGAAGAGAGGGCAGGATTAGCCAGAAAGCAAGCATTACAGACCATAGATAAGGAAGTTATGAGTTTTGAGTTGCAAGTGTTGGCCCAACATCACACTGCGTATGAGCCATCTCGAAATGCCTCATTACATAAGTCTGTTTTTAGTGCAGATTGGAAAGATTTGTAAAAGGTTTCTGTGCACAGAGCAAGGGGAAGGGCATTCCGGAGACGGTAGCTATGAAAAAGACGACTGTGCATCTCCAATCTGTCATGAGAGGCTGGGGAAACGTCTAGCCAAATGCCATGGATTGAACGCAGGGCTCTGGCTGGGGTATGGAAAGTGATCCAGGAGGCTAAGTGAATAGAAGTGTCTGTGTATAAAGCCTTGTGGGTCAGGGTGAGGATTTGTAATTCATGCGAAAGCGAATAGGAAGCCAGTGTTCTTGAAATAAGAGCGGAATGACATGTTCAAATTTACTTGCATTGCTGAGGATACGGATTACGGTGTTTTGTATGGTTTGTAATCTTTTCAACTCTGATTGGAATGAACCTACATAGATGGGATTACAGTAGTCTATATGGGAAATAATGTAGCTAAGTGCAAACGTGTGTTGGGCTGTGGAATCCAGAAAAGGACATCCAGCCCAAAGTCGATCAAGTGTGTGAAACAAAGACTAGACTATGTGACTAACCTGTCTTTTGAAGGATAATTCAGAATCCAGAAAGACGCCAAAATGCTAAAGATACAGAGAAAGCTGAACAGGTTGACCATCAAAGATGGAGGAAAGTAAAGGAAAGGAGCTGAGGTACTGCCAGTGAATCAGGTGGCAAAGGTTTTGGAGATGTTCGGTCTCAGCTGGGTCTCTCTCAGCCAGGTGGTCACTGTAGCAAGACAGCTATTGAGTGCAGAGAGATTAGGGAACAGAGTCTACCAGGAGTATATCATCCGCATAGTAGTAGGCTGTGATGGGCGACTTGTGGATAAGGAATGTAAGCGAACCCAGGAAGATATTAAATAGAAATGGGGCCAGCATGGAGCTCTGGGGAACCCCGCAAATTAAAGGGTATGAGCCAGATCAACAAGACCCAGCTGATACAGAGTAAATGCTGCTGGACAGAACAGAGGAAAACCAAGTGAAGACGGTATCACAGATGCTGACAGTGGCCAGATGGGAAAGTAGGATGGAATGGTTGACTAGGTTGAAGACTGTGGATTGGTCAAGAGATACGGCTAAGATGATTTTACCATTGTTTAGGGCACTGTGCACTTTGCTAAGTAAGGATATTAAGATAGTTTCTATACTGCTTCCAGTGACGTTGCGGAGCTCAATGGATGCAGCTTAGTTGGGCTCTGTCCAAATCCCGTGGGGAATAAGCATGCATAATCCACCCCCAGACATAAAAAATGGACAGGGAAGAAGACTAAGACCCACCACTGTCAGTGCGAGAGAAAAGCGAGGTGTTTCAGTCAGCGTATGCACGGAGGGAAGCTAAGGCAGAGCTGAACATGGCACGGCACTCAGAGGCAAGCGGCTCAGAGGATGAGAGATTGGTGGGAGAGGCAGCAGTGGAGGGGGCCAAACTCAAGGGCTGGCTGCAATCATTTAAAAAAAGAAGTCCAAGCTGATTTGAAAGCTATGCAGCTGGATATTAAAGCAACTCTGGGCCTGTTTCCTGAGTGCAGTTGAAGCCTGCATAAAAGGCTCCTGTGCCCTGCCCTTTTGAGGCTTTCCTAACCAGGGCTCCACACATCAAACAGTAAGTAAGGATTTGAGGGTTTCTTTGTTTGGTTTTTTTATTACATTCTGACTGGGAGCTCTTAAAAGGGTTTTGTGTATATTTTTTAAAGCAAGGTTACTTTAATTTTTGCTGTTTTAGGGGAACTTTGCTTGAGCACAGTAGGTTGCTGAACTCTGTAACCTCCTCAGGTTCAGAAACTGCTAACACCTAATCAGGAGTTAGTGGGCCTGTTTCCTGAGTGCAGTTGAAGCCTGCATAAAAGGCTCCTGTGCCCTGCCCTTTTGAGGCTTTCCTAACCAGGGCTCCACACATCAAAGAGTAAGTAAGGATTTGAGGGTTTCTTTGTTTGGTTTTTTTTATTACATTGCTAGCTCTCTGACTGGGAGCTCTTAAAAGGGTTTTGTGTATATTTTTAAAGCAAGGTAACTTTCATTATTGCTGTTTTAGGGGAACTTTGCTTGAGCACAGTAGGTTGCTGAACTCTGTAACCTCCTCAGGTTCAGAAACTGCTAACACATAATCAGGTGTTAGTTCCCTCCCTACCCACCCCAACTCCCACCCACCCCTAGTGAGCAGTCTTGCTTTATAGGGCACCTCCCCCTTTAACAAATCACAGTGAATTGGACCAGCACATTTTGAATATAATTAAAGAGATTTAACTGCTTTTTCTCTGAAAGGACAGCTGCGAAACCAGCTGGTACTTGGTAGATCTCTCTCTTTTGCTTTAACAGATACCTAAGCTCCACAAACAGAACAATGGCTGGGAAAAATCGTAGTGCTAAAGCTGTTGCCCCGTTACAGCTTCTGCCTCGGTCCAGACAGAGGTCCTAATGCCAGTTGAAGAACCGGTTCCATGTGCAGGGTGCCTGCATGCTGAAGCTCTGAGGAAACAAGTGGAGGAACTCAGAGAGGAGGTGGCGAGGCTGAGGAGCATTCAAAACAGTGAGAAGTACATTGATGAGATGCTTCTTGCAGCAACCAGGCTCTCCAGCACAGGAGAAGATGGGTGCCAACAGAATGTCGATGGTTGGACAAAAGTCACCAGAGCCTGCAAAATCACCAATCCAACTTCTCCAGCCCTTGAATTGAAGAACCATTATGCAGCCCTGGAAGTGGAGGAGGTGAAAGCATCCCTGGAAAGGGAAGAACCAGAGTTCAAGTACCCCATAGTTGCGGAATCAGTGACCAGAAGGAAACGAAGGGTAGTGGTGGTTGGAGACTCTCTTCTTAGGGGTACTGAGGCGTCCATCTGCCGACCAGACTTGATGTCCAGAGAGGTATGCTGTCTGCCTGGTGCCAAGATCCAAGATGTTATGGAGAGTTTGCCGAGACTCATCAAGCCCACTGACTATTACCCAATGTTGCTGATCCATGTTGGAACAAATGATACTGCCAGGTATACCTCGGAACGTATCAAAAGTGACTTCATGGCTCTGGGACAGAGGGTGAAGCAGGTAGGTGCACAGGTGGTGTTCTCTTCAATCCTCCCTGTTGAGGGTAAAGGCCAAGGCAGAAAGGCTCGCATCCTGGAGATGAATGCATGGCTGCGTGGATGGTGTCTTCGAGAGCGTTTTGGTTTCCTAGACCATGGGATGCTGTTCCAAGGGTTGCAGAGCAGAGATGGCATCCATCTGTCCAAGACAGGTCAACGCATCTTTGGTAGTAGACTGGCTAAATCTACTGAAGAGGGCTTTAAACTAGATTCATTGGGGATGGGTGAAGAAAGCCCCCAGGTAGGTGATACATTAAATACCTTTATGGAAATGGGTAACAGGGGTAACATATGGAAAGCAGTGTGTATTAATGCCCGTAGCATGGGAAATAAGATCCCTGAAGTTGAAGCTTTGGTGGGAGTGGCTGACTTGGATTTAGTGGCAGTTACAGAAACATGGTTCACAGAAAACCATGACTGGGATGTAACTATACCTGGCTATACTTTATTCAGAAAGGACAGGGTAGGAAGAAGGGGAGGAGGAGTGGCACTATATGTAAAAAACTACTATTAAAGCTTTGGAATTACAGAGCTTAAAAGGGAGAGAGGAGGCATTGTGGGTTAAACTAGAAAGAGGGAAAGAGAAATCTATTTGCACTGGTGTGATATACAGACCTCCCTCACAAGAGGAAGAGGTGGACAGAGAGTTAATTGAAGACATACGCAGCATTGCTAGGAAAGGGGAAGTGCTACTGCTAGGAGATTTCAATATGCCAGATGTTGATTGGCACATTCCTGCTGCAGTATCATCTAGAAGTAAGGAGATCCTGGATTCTCTACAGGGAGAACTATTCAGGCAATTGGTAACAGACCCCACACGTGAAGGGGCCATACTGGACTTGGTGCTTACCAATGGTGAAAGTGTTTCTGATGTTGTAGTGGGAGATCATTTTGCATCCAGTGATCACCAGATGGTGTGGTTCAGTATTAGGACTAGGGCTGTTAGAATCCATTCCAAGGTGAAGATCTTAGACTTTAGGAAGACTAACTTTGCGAAGATGGGCCAATACCTCAGGGAGTCGTTAGTGGGATGGGAACAGCTGGGGGATGTAGAAAAACAGTGGGCAAAACTGAAAGGGGGTATTTTAAAGGCAACCAACCTTTTTGTTAAAATGGCAAATAAAGGCAAAAGGAACAGGAGACCGCTATGGTTTCCGAAGGAAGTAGCTGAAAAAGTGAAGAAAAAGAGGGAGGCCTTCATGAAATACAAGAGATCACAGAGAGAGGAAGACAGGCATCTGTATTTGGAAAAACTTAGAGAAGCTAGCAAAGTAGTCAAGAAGGCAAAGATTCAAAAGGAGGAGGAAATAGCCAATGCAATAAAATGGGGGGATAAGACATTTTTCAGATATATTAGTGAGAAGAGGAAGGGCAAAAGTGGTATTGTCAGACTCAAGGGTGCAGGGGGGGAATATGTAGAAGCTGATAAGGATAAAGCGGAATTGCTTAACAAATATTTTTGTTCTGTGTTCACAGATGAAGAACCAGGAGCAGGACCTCAGAAAACACCCACAAATAAGAACAGAAGCGAGGGACATCTTGAACAATTTTCAGAAGACTCTGTTCGTGAGAAACTAGCTCAACTTAAAGTAGACAAAGCGATGGGACCGGATGGGATACACCCTAGAATACTGAGGGAACTTGGGGACGTTCTAGCAACTCCACTGACTGACCTTTTCAATGCCTCGTTGGAGTCGGGAGTGGTGCCAAAGGACTGGAGAGAGGCTCATGTGGTGCCTTTACACAAAAGCGGAAGTAAGGATGTGGTTGAAAACTACAGGCCGGTTAGTTTAACTTCAGTGGTGAGTAAATTATTGGAAATGCTGCTGAAAGAGAAAATAGTGAGGTTTCTGGAGTCCAGCGGATTACAGGATCCGAGGCAGCATGGATTCACCAGAGGCAGGTCTTGTCAGACAAATCTGATTGATTTCTTTGACTGGGTGACCAGGGAGTTGGACCGAGGGAGAGCTCTAGATGTGGTGTATTTAGATTTCAGTAAAGCCTTTGACACTGTTCCTCACAGGCGACTTATAAACAAACTGAGCACCCTAGGGATGGACCCTAAAGTTACTGCTTGGGTTAGAAATTGGTTGGGTGGGAGGCGACAAAGAGTACAAGTAAATGGAGCTCACTCTGAGGAGAAGGATGTTACCAGTGGTGTGCCCCAGGGATCTGTCCTTGGTCCAATTCTTTTTAACATCTTTGTTAGTGATACAGCGGAAGGGCTGTCGGGTAAGGTTTGCCTCTTTGCGGATGATACCAAAATCTGCAATAGAGTAGACACCCAGGAAGGTGTAGATAACATGAGGAGGGATCTAGCTAAGCTTGACGAATGGTCTAGAATTTGGCAGCTGGGATTTAATGTTAAAAAATGTAAGGTCATGCATTTGGGCTGCAGCAATCCAAGGGAGCAATACAGTATAGGAGGTGAAGTACTTTTGTCCACTAAAGAAGAGCGGGACCTAGGCGTGGTTGTGTCTGATGATCTTAAAGTAGCTAAACAGGTAGAAAAAGCGACGGCAAAAGCTAGAAGGATGCTTGGGTGAATACGGAGAGGAATGACTAGCAGAAAAAAGGAGGTGATAATGCCTCTGTATAAGTCTTTGGTGCGACCTCATTTGGAGTATGGTGTGCAATTCTGGAGACCGCACCTTTAAAAGGATGTGAACAGGATGGAGTCGGTGCAGAGGGTTGCTACTAAAATGATTAATGGGCTTCATTATAAAGCATATGAGGACAGACTTAAGGATCTTAATATGTACACCTTAGAGGAAAGGCGGGATAGAGGTGATATGATTGAGATGTTTAAATACCTCCGTGGCATAAATGTTCAGGGAGAGAGCCTCTTTCAATTGAAAGCAAGTTCTGCTACGAGGGGACATGGGATGAGGGTGAAGGGAGATAGATTCAGGAGTGATATGCGGAAATATTTCTTTACGGAAAGAGTAGTGGATCCGTGGAATAGTCTCCCAGTGGAGGTGGTAGAGATGAGGACAGTAACTGAATTCAAAAAAGCATGGGACCAACACAGAGGATCTCTAAAGGTAAAAAGTGGACTGTTGTAGTTGTTGTTATGGAAGGACAGACTAGATGGGCCTTGTGGTCTTTTTCTGTCATCATGTTTCTATGTTTACCATATAGCAGGAGCTGGGGGCCCTAGAGCACTACATGGAAGAAATTGAGAGCGTGGGCAGACATGCAGTGGGGCTGCAGGAGTTAGAGGCAGATCAGACAAAGCTCAGGGCCCAACATGAGGAGATACAAGAGAAACTGGAGGGGATAGCGTAGTTACTCACCTGTAACAGGTGTTCTCCAGGAGCAGCAGGAATCAGTCCTCACTTATGGGTGACGTCGGCGCCGACGGAGCCCTCGCGGAGCAATTTTCCCCAGCTTTCAAAGAAAGCCTTTGGGAATTGCAGCGCGCATGCGCGGTCCTCTTCCCGCCCAAGGGTGCCATCTTAGCCAGTCAGATGACATAGCTAAAAAAGACAGCATAAAAATTTGCAAAAAAGTAAAGCAGACGATTGCAACTCCAAGGGGAGGAGGGAGGGTTGTGAGGACTGATTCCTGCTGCTCCTGGAGAACACCTGTTACAGGTGAGTAACTACGCTTTCTCCAGGACCAAGCAGGAAGTCAGTCCTCACTTATGGGACTCCCAAGCTTAAGGCTACCGGAGACCCTAAGCACAAAAATGAGCTCCCTCTAGCTCAGCAGCACAGAAGGAAAGAATCTTCGCTGAATTATTACCCACCGGTAGCCCACATCCGGGATGGAGGGTAGGAGTTGCTCAGACCTCAAAGAGATTACGGAGGACTGCCTGTCCGAAAGCACTGTCACTGAGGGACTCCCTCTCGAGACAGTAATGGACCGCAAAAGTCTGGCTCGAAGACCAAGTAGCGGCCCGGCAGATGTCTGCCAGCGGAACAGAGCGGAGGTAAGCCACTGACGTGGCCTTTGCCCGAACGCAATGAGCCGTGACTCGACCTTCCAAGGAGAGTCCGGCTGCCCCATAAGCCCAAGTGATACAGTCCGCAACCCAGGTGGACAGAGTACGCTTGGAGACCGGGAGCCAGAATTTATTGGGGTCAAAAGACACAAAAAGCTGAGCAGCTTTACGGTGCTCCCGCGTACGGTCAAGGTAGAAGTTCAATGCCCTTCTACAGTCCAGGGTATGGAGGACCGTTTCAGCTCGGCTGGAGTGTGGTCTGGGAAAGAAGGTTGGAAGTACCACCTCCTGATTGATATGAAAAGGGGAGACCACTTTTGGAAGAAATTTTGGGTGAGTCCGTAGGACTACCCTATTGTTGTAGAACCGAGTGTAAGGGGGATCAGACACGAGGGCCTGCAATTCACTTACGCGTCTAGCGGAAGTGAGGGCTATCAAGAACAGTGTTTTCCAAGAAAGAAAACGGAGAGAACAGGTAGCCATAGGTTCAAAAGGCGGACAGGTGATCCGCTGTAAAACCACATTCAGGTCCCAGTCAGGCGCTGGCGGGCGCAGAGGTGGTTTAAGTAGAAGGAGACCTCTGAGAAACCTCGCTACGAGAGGGTCGTTGGAGAGAGGTCTGCCGTCCACCGGCACATGATGTGCTGAAAGAGCACTGAGGTGAACCTTGACGGAGTTGGACTTAAGTCCCAGATTAGAGAGGTAAAGCAAGTACTGCAAGACCACCGACACCGGGCAGGAGAAGGGATCCTGAGACTGTCGGGTACACCAAACGGAAAACCGACGCCATTTAAGGGCGTAGCATTTGCGGGTAGAAGGGCGTCGCGAAGCTAGGACGACTTCCTCCACCTCTGCCGGCAGGAGAAGGGGAGCGAGGACTACCCTCTCAGCAGCCAGGCCATGAGGTTGAGAGACCTGAGGTTGGGGTGTAGCAGAGACCCCCGATCCTGAGTGAGGAGATCCGGTTGTAACCCCAGAGGGAATGGATCCTCCACTGCTAATTGCAGCAGGAGCGGAAACCACGGCTGTCTGGGCCAACGAGGGGCCACCAGGATCATGAAGGCTTTGTCTCGGAGAACCTTGAAAAGAGTCCGAGAGACTAGCGGGATGGGAGGGAAAGCGTACAGAAGGCCCCCCGACCATGATAGCAGAAAAGCGTCCGCCGCAACCCGAAGGGGGTGTGGCTGACGAGAGCAGAAGCGAGGAAGTTGCCGGTTGTGAGGACTGGCAAAGAGATCCACCGTGGGGAGGCCCCACTTTAGGAAGAGCTTCTGAACTACCAAGGGATCCAGACGCCACTCGTGCGGCTGGAGGATCCTGCTGAGTTTGTCCGCCAGGTAATTCTCTTGGCCTGGGAGATAAACTGCCTTGAGGAGAATGCCGTGACTGACGGCCCAAGAGCAGAGCTTCTGTGCCTCCCGGCAGAGGAGGAAGGAGCCCGTGCCCCCCCTGCTTGTTCACGTAGAACATGGCAACTTGATTGTCCGTCTGGACAAGGACGGACTGGTGAGAAGTCAGGTGGGAAAAGGCCTTGAGAGCCAGGCGGATCGCCCTGAGCTCCAGGAAGTTGATCTGCTGAGCAGACTCCCACGTGGTCCAGAGGCCTTGAGTACGTGCCCCTTGGCAATGCGCTCCCCAGCCCAGGAAGGATGCATCTGTGGTCAGCACCCGGGCCGGCTGAGGTGACTGGAAAGGCATTCCGAATATCAGGTTCGGCTGATGAAGCCACCACCGGAGAGACGAGATCAGCGGCTCGGAGACGCGCACTAGGTCTGCTAGGCCACCTGTGGCTTGTCGCCACTGCTGGCGGAGACACCATTGAGCAGGCCGCATATTCAGGCGGGCATTGGGGGTCACATGGACGGTGGAAGCCATATGGCCGAGTAGTCTCAGGAAGCGCCTGGCGGAGACCAGGGGCTGGCTGCGAAAACGGTCGGCTAGGTCCATGAGCCGTTGAGCCCTGTCGAGCGGTAGGTACGCTCGTGCCTGAGGAGTGTGCAGCCGTGCGCCGATGAACTCGAGATCCTGTGAGGGGAGCAAAGTGGACTTTGCGAAGTTTATAACAAAGCCCAAGTACTGCAGAAGAGTCACCGTGCTGCGTGTGGCGTTGGTGACCTCCGGAGCGGACGCTGCTCTGATGAGCCAGTCGTCGAGGTACGGAAAGACATATAGGCCGTGAAGCCGGAGATGGGCCGCCACCACCGCGAGACATTTTGTGAAGACTCGCGGTGCGGAGGACAGGCCAAAGGGCAGTACTCTGTACTGGTAATGGATTTCCTGCCACCACAAACCTTAGGTATTGGCGGTGGCTTGGGTGGATGAGGATGTGCGTGTAGGCATCCTTTAGATCCAAGGAGCATAGCCAATCTCCCTGCTGGAGGTAGGGCAGAAGGATTCCAAGGGTAAGCATTTTGAACTTCTCCCGCACAAGGAACTTGTTGAGGTTGCGCAAGTCCAGGATGGGTCTGAGGCCTCCTGTTCTCTTTGGTATTAGAAAATACCTGGAATAAAAGCCTTGACCTTTTTGGTGGTGGGGCACCGGTTCCACCGCCTGTTCCTGTAGAAGACCTGCTAACTCCTGAAGGAGTAATTCCCTGTGCAGAGGGGGTCGTGGAGGTTCTCCCGGAAAATAGGAGGGAGGGACCTGGTGGAAGTGGAGAAGATAGCCTTCTCGCACGACTTGAAGCACCCAGGCATCTGAGGTGATGCTGGACCACCTGTGGGCGAAGTGAACCAGCCGGCCTCCGGTGCTGGGAGGAACCAGCGGGGGGGAGAGGCTATGCTTAAGGAGTCAAAAACCCCCACCCTGCTGAGCAGGGGCTGGTGGTGCAGGCTTGGGGGCTTGCTGCCTACGGGACCCGTTACCCCGTCCCTTGGCCTGCTGGCCCTGTTGGGGAGCTGCAGGGGCCTGATAATGGGGGTATTGTTTGCAGGCAGCCGCCTTCCTCGGGTAAAAGGACTTTTTTTTCCCGAGCCCTTCTTTTTCTGGGAAGGGGCGGAGGTCTTCCTAGAAAGCCTGGTCCTGGTGAGAGTCTCCGTCTCAATTTGTGCAGCCTTTTCAGCCATGGGCTTGCCAAAGAGGTTTTCGCCTCGGCAGGGGACATCGACCAACTTGTCCTGCACCCAGGGCTCAAGGTCAGACGACTGAAGCCAAGCCTGTCGGCGGGCACCGATGCCGGCTGCGGCCACTCGAGCCGAAGCTTCAAAGCCATCATAGGCTGCTCGGGACATGAATTTTGAGCATTCCCGAATGCCAGTGGACAAGGCCAGGAACCTCCGCAAGGGTTCCTCGGACAAACCAGCGGAGAATCCGGCTAGCTCTTTAGCCAGGTCTCGGAGATACATGCCCATGTATAGCTGGTAGGTCTGGACACGACACGCAAGCATAGAGCCCTGGAAACACTTCTTACCAAGGCCATCCAGGTTACGGGCCTCCCTGCCAGGAGGCACCGAGGAGTGCATCTTCTGGCTCTTAAGACGATGCATGGCCGATTCCACTACCATGGAATGGTGTGGTAGCTGTGCTTTTTGGAAGCCAGGGCTCTTGCGGACTCGATAGATAGAATCGACCCGCTTGCTCAGGACCGGCGAGGTGGCCGGACTCTCCCACATGCGGAAGAGTAGTCGTTCCAGCATAGGAGGAACCGGTACAGTAAAGTGTTCCCTTGCGGGAGAGTCATACTGGAGGGCGTCGAGCTCTTCGGCTCGAGGCTCCTCCTCGGGGTCCGCAGGGAAGGCCAAAGCCTTGGCCATATCCCTGACGAAGTCCGAGAACCGGGCATCCTCCGGGGGGGACTGCTTCCGAGGTTCGGACTCCGGTGAGTTCGAGGGGACACACCGAGTCCGGAAAGAATCAGGCGACTCTTCCTCTTCAGACTCCCAGACCGACTCCGACGAGGACTCGGTGGGGTCGGCCCGGGCAGGGCGCGGCGCCTGCCGCCCCGACGCCGAGGGAGTCGGCGTCGGCGACCTCGGTTCCGAACAGGAGGCCGAGGGTGACCTCGACCGAGGATCGACTCGAGTCCGCATCGACTCGAGGATCGGCTCGGTCTCCGGGGTCGACTTGGACGTCGACGTCCCGGCGGTCGGGGCAGCGACGCCAGCGAAGCCAGCGAGCAGTGCCCGCTGCTGGTCCATGAAGGCAGACAGTCTGCTCTCCAAGGCCGTCAACCTGAGTCCGAGCTCAGGTGACCCAGCAGCCCCCGACTCGGGCCCCGACAGCGTCGGGCCCGACGTCGGCTGTCGCGGAGGCGAGTCCAGGAGGACCACAGGACTTACCCGAGCAGGCAGCTCCGACTCCAGGCGAGGTCGCTTCGGGAGGTGCTCCTTCTCCAAGGACCCGGGGCGGCTATCGGGGCTATGCGACCCGGTCCTCACAGAGCCAGGAGCGTCCACCGACGCCGCCCTCGCGGGTTTCACCTTACGTCGATGGTCCCCGGAGGGAGAACCCCTGTCGGAGGAACTCCGGCAACAGTCCGAGCTGGAACCTTTAGACGCAGAGGCCTCCAACGAGGTCCGGGTACGGCTGGGGTCAGCGAAGATCCTATCCCGCTGATGCCGCCGACTTCTCAACGCTTTGGAGGACATTTTGCCGCAGGGCCCACAGATCATTTCTTCATGATCCGGGCCCAGGCAGCGGAGGCAAAAGTCGTGTGTGTCAGTTAGTGACATATTTCGGTCACACTGACCACACCGCTTGAAACCACTGGCAGCCATCGGGGGAAAAAGGGCCCCGGCGAGGTCAAAGGACCGGGCTGCCAGGGAAAAACCGAAAACGAAAACTGACTAAGTCAGAAAAAACCGAAAAGAAGAAGAGGACTCGTGACCGGCGTCGCGAGTCCGGGCGGGAAAAAGACCGGCGTCGAACCGAAGGAAAAAGAATAAAATTATGAAGAAATATCAACTTTTTCACGGGGACAAGACGGGGACGTCTGTAGGGCTCCGCGGAAAAAAGAAGACTGGCTAAGATGGTACCCTTGGGCGGGAAGAGGACCGCGCATGCGCGCTGCAATTCCCAAAGGCTTTCTTTGAAAGCTGGGGAAAATTGCTCCGCGAGGGCTCCGTCGGCGCCGACGTCACCCATAAGTGAGGACTGACTTCCTGCTTGGTCCTGGAGAAAGAAGATAGATCACATCAATGCAACCGTTGCATAAGAGGAATTCCAGAGACAGAGGGCTTTAAAGATTCTACCCAGGCAGCCTAGAAACTGTTCCAGCATATCCTGGGGCTGGATGGAGGAGGAGGTGAGGAAGTGGGCCTGGTGGGTATTGAATGAGCGCACTGTAGTCTGGGGCCTCGGAGGGATAAGCAGCCAATGGACATGATCATGTTTAAGCTCTTTCCCAATCAAAGAACACATCCTTAATGTGGCAAGGAAATATGGATGTATAGCGTGGGAGAAAAGCAAGGTGGATATTTTCAATGATCTATCCAGAGGCACTTTGGAGAGGTGATGGGCTATCTAAGGCAGAAAGGACTGCACCATAGGTGGATGTTTCCCTTTCGATTAATGATAATGGTGAATGGGGCATCCAGGAAAGTAAAAGCAGCAGAGGAGGTATGGACAGTATTACAGGAGATGGTCTGTGAGAACCTCCTGAAATGGTGGAGAGGGGGCAATCGCAGGGGGGGAGGGGGAAGTGTGACAACGCCTAGGATCCAACCCCATTCACAATGGCAGAGTGCGGCAGCGAAGGGGAGAAGATTAAAGAGACTGTCCCAGGAAAAGAAAGACGATCATGCAAGTACAGACCCCTGAGATTCAATTCAAGGAAATGGAAATATGCACTGTGGTCAGTAGGGCCAGGGGCATCTGCACACTGGACTCATAGGGCAATCTAAAAGGGGGGGGGGAGGAACTGGAGTGATCTAACTGAGGGGAGGGGGAGGTGAAGAAATGAGGGCCTATGTTAAGGGAATAGAAGCATGTGGGATTATGTGAAGAGAAAAGAAGGGGGACTTGGGGTGGGGAAGACAAGGGGAGCTTGGCATGGGTAGGGGGAAGGATAGGAGCAGAAGGGGGGGCAAGTGGGGGTGGATAAGGCAGGGAGGAGAAGCGGATCAAGACTAGATGCACATGGAAGGATGAATTGGGAGGGTTTGAATAAAGAGTAGGGAGATAACGGATGGTTTGGGAGGTATGAGAGGGGAGGGTCAGGGCAGTGGGGGGGAAGAGAGAGAAAGAAGGCAAAACATGATGGCAGAGAGGGGGGTAGGGTAAAAGGGAATTGGGAATGATTTGAATTGGATCACTGAATGTTAAAGGGTTGAACTCACCGATGAAACACCGGCAGTTATTTCAGGATGCCGAGAGGAATAAGTGGGATGTAATATTAATACAAGAAACCCATTTGAGGAAACGGGATGTGCGGCGGATGAGAAACAGGAAATCCCCAGAACAAGTCTACTCAGGAGACAAAAAAGGGAGTAGGAGGGGAGGGATAGCTATATTGGTGAGACAGGGTTGTGTGGTCCAAATTCTGGATAGTTTTCGAGATCAGGAGGGTAGAGTGGTGGATATTAGGAGGAGGTTGGGGAATGAGGACATCAGTACAGTATATAGGCCGAATGGGAGACAGGTCCCTTTTTGGAGAGGGGTAAGAAAATTGCTAGCCGAGTGGGTACAAGGGAAGTTATTTACTAGGTGAGGATTTCAATGTAGAACTGAGGCTGAGACAATACCACCAACACAACATTCAAGAAGGAGGGGGGCGTAATAGGAAAAAGTCTATCCCAGATAATGCGCTTCTATAATCTTGGCGGGAGCTTAATCCAGAGGGAAAAACGTATACCTTCTACTCGGCACCGCATAACAGCATTAGCAGAATTTATATGATTTTAGTGGATAAAGAATAGATGATGGAAGTTAAGACAGGGGGTATAGAACCAATAACATGGTCTGACCATGGACTGGTGTGACTGGCATTCTGGCGCAAACGCTAAGAGGGTATAAAATTTTGGAGATTAAATGAGAGTTTACTAAAATGAAAGGAGGCGATAGAGGATAGAAGGGTAGCGATAAGGGAATATATCTCATTCAATGATAACGAGGGAGGTCAGGGATGTTATGCTCTGGGAAGGGCTTAAAGCGGTGGTCAGAGGAAGGTTTATTATGTGGGTGACAAAAATTAAAAAGGCTAGAACACAGCGTGAAGAGGAACTGATGAAGGCCATTAAAAAGGCAGCAATGAACTAGGAGTGGCCTAGTGGTTGGGGCAAGTTACCTCAAGCTGGAAGGTCGGGGGTTCAAATCCTACTAGAGGACAGCAACCTTGGGCCAGAAGGACTGGAGTTTCTAGTGCCACAGGTGCTCCTAGTGGTCTTGGGCAAGCCACTTAACTCTCCATTGCCCATGTTCCCTGTAAATAGTTATCTCCAAGTTATAATGCCCTGTTCAATGTAAACTGCCTTGATGATATGAAAGGCGGTATATAAGAAATGTTAAATAAAATAAAATAATAAATCATCATATGGGAGCCAAAAAGGAGTGGAGTAAGGTAGGCCAGATGCGAATGGAATTACAAAGTTTACAAGCAGAAAGGATAGCATTTGCAATACAACAGGTGAAACAAGTTTACAGTGAATTTGGTAATAAGCTAAGGAGACTATTGGCTTGTAGGCTGAAGCAGACGTCATCTCAGGCCACAATATATCAAATTAGGGGGAAAGATGGAAGAATAAATTAGACCTTACCTGCTAATTGATGTTCCTTGAGTGACTCCAGTCCAGTCCCGGCACCTTCGGGTATTCACGCCCCTCCAGCAGCTTGGAGATTGAGCATGTCATGATCTTCATGACCTTTCCCCATATAGGCAAGCTGGCTCCACCCTTGGCCTTCAGTATCCTATTAACAAAGCAGACTCACGGAACGAACTATTAGAAACAAATGGTCAAAAACCTAACTTGCAGAAACAAAGGGCCTGAGCCCTACCAGGGAAACTGAGACAAACATGCTCACCTGGCACAGGACCCAGCAACGCTCAGGAGACCCCCTTTTTCCGGAGCCCCTCAATATCTGCTCCCATACGCCTTTGCTCCCTCTGACCTATAACACTGATCAACATTGAAATCGTTACTGACTTTAAAAGGCCCTAATCTGTAGTATCTTGGTGAGCTGAACATGAATATAATATTAAAAACAATTTATTGGCTCTTATTTTGAAGATATTGCATGTAGTTCATTTTTGATGTTTCATCGTGTAAGTTTATCCAGGACGACATCAACAACATCCCAAATAAGCCTTGAATGCAATGTTCCCTCTAATTTTCTGTAGGCTGTGTGCGCATAAAATATCAGCTGTGTGCAGCTTTTGAAGGAAGGTTAAATTTTTGTGCGCCACATAATGACACTCGGAGTTATATACTTTAAAATTTGACTACACATCAGAATACAGTATGTACACCACATTGATTTTAATTAAATTAAATGAAAATAGACTATTACTAAATGAAGTGGGAAATTTCTAGTAATTACAATCATAACTTTTAAATTTTAAGACGTCTGTGGTGTTTTCTATCAGAATCAGAGCCGTAATTTTTGTGCGCTCTGTTGTAAAGTATGTGCGCTCGCTCGGCGAGGTGAGTGCGCGCGCACACGCACACAGCTTAGAGGGAACAGTGCTTGAATGATGTAATATTGCATCACATTGCATAATACAACTAGCACACATCATCCAGAGTTGATTGCATCATTTTCTGATGCAGTGCAATACTACTGCTAGACAGCTGCTGAAGCCACCTGACGTCAGCAGTGTACTATACGCAGTCGGAAAGGAAAGTAATCTGGTATTCTGTTCCGATATTGAAAGCCTCATGAATGCCTTAAAAATCACTCATGAACCACAAGACTGGAGACTATTTATAGACTCTTCGAAACTGAGTCTGAAGGCTGTGCTTTTGAACAATGGAAACCGTCTTCCATCTATTCCAGTAGCGCATGCCGTCCACATGAAAGAGACATACGATAACTTAAAGCATCTACTGACTTCCATTAACTATAACAAGTATAGCTGGCACCTCTGTGGTGACTTGAAGGTAGCTGCCCTTTTAATGGGACTGCAGCAGGGATATATAAAATACATGTGTTTCTTATGTGAGTGGGATAGCCGAGCAAGGCATTGGCACTACTTGCGGAAGGAATGGAATCGCAGACAAAATGTAACAGTTGGAGAGAAGAATATCTAGCACCCAGCTCTGGTTGAGGCTCACAAAATCCTGCTACCACCCCTTCACATCAAACTAGGTTTGATGAAAAACTTTGTGAAAGCCATGGACCGCACTTCACCAGCTTTCCGATGCAAATGCAACGTGTGCCTTCGAGTCAGTCCTGACTCCTGGTGACCAAGAAGCTCCTGGGTTTTCTTGGCAGTGTCACCTTTCCGATACCTGCATGACAAATTCCCTCGACTCAGCGAAGCAAAGATTAAAGAGAGTTTTTGTGGGTCCTCAGATTCGAGAGCTCTTCAAAGATGACTGGTTCAACAACTTGCTGCAGGGTGATGCGAAACAAGCATGGAATGCTTTTTGCCTAGTGTCAACAAACTTTCTTGGAAATATTAAGGCAGAAAACTGCAAGAAACTAGTAGAAGACATGCTGATGCAGTATCAGAAACTTGGCTGCAATATGTCTCTAAAGATCCATTTCCTTGATTCCCATCTCGATTTCTTTCCTGACAACTGTGGTATGGTTAGTGATGAACAGGGCGAATGTTTTCACCAGGATATCGCAACGATGGAGCAAAGATACCAGGGAAAATGGTCCACTACAATGCTGGCTGACTACTGCTGGACACTCCCCAGAGAAGCTCCCGAACAGCTGTACAAGAGACAGGCGAAAAAATCTAAGTAGTAGTCAATGACTTGGTTTTTTACAGGTATTAACCGAAGGCCTATTATATTAACTATTGACATGCATTTCATGATGTAAACATTAATTCTTGTAGATTACAAAAAAACTAGAGCCAACTTTGCAATTTCACTGTCATATTCGTGTTCAGCATATAAAAATTGATAAAAATTGATAACATGATCTAGACAATGAGAACTAACCCTTGCCACCCACAGAACTAAAGATGTACATATGTGTAAAAATGTATATATGTAATTAATCTCCTCCCATCTTATGGAAGGACAATCAAGTTACCTAACTACTGTGTGTCGTGCTTATCCTGTAAATCACTTTGTATATATTGCAATTTTTCTGTCCTGATCAGACAGCTCCGACATGTAATCTAATCCGCTCCTGATCGCTGGAAGTAGCGGTATACAAAATGTACGCTAAATAAATAAATAAGAAATTACTATTTTTATTTCAGTAACATGACTTTTGTAAAATTTTGTTGACCAGTGAATCATATTTCTCAGATTATCTATAGTAAGTCTATGGGGCAAAAAAAAAAAAAAAGAGAAAGAAAGTACATAGCCAAAGTAGTTGAAATTCTTGCAGCCGGGGAGCCAAGTATAAACTGTTAGTCTAAGGGAGGGAGCTGGGACTGGACTGGAGTCACTCAAGGAACATCAATTAGCAGGTAAGGTCTAATTTCTTCTTCCTCCAGTCCAGTCCCGGCACCTTTGGGATGTACCAAAGCAGTACTAACAACGGGAGGGACCTGTTAACCTGACCTACAACACCGCCATGCCAAACCGAGCCTCCTCGTAAGCTTGGACATCCAAACGGTAATGCTTCACAAAGGAAGACAAAGAGACCCAGGTAGCCGCCCTACAAATATCAACTGGCGGGACTAGACCAAACTCCGCCCATGAAGCTGCCTGAGCCCACATCAAATGTGCTTTCAATCTGATCGGTACTGGCTTCTGCCTCCGCATATATACCGAAGAGATGGCCTCCCTAAGTCATCTAGAAATGGACACGTTGGATGTTACCACACCTTTACGCAGCCCACCAAACAAGACAGACAAACGCTCCAACCTACAGAATGAACTGGTGTGCTTTAGGTACCTCTAACAACCTACGCACATCCAGTCTTTGTAAACGATCTGACGTCGTCTTCCCCGCTGCTTCTGCAACATCCGGCAGAGAAACCGACTGTTTCAGGTAAAAGACCAAGTCGACCTTCGGCACAAAGGAGGGAACTTTCCTTACCACCACCCTATCTTGAGAGATCATGAGATACATCTCTTTCCAAGATAAACGCCTGTAGCTCCAAAATCCTCCTGGCTGAACAAATAGCAGCCAGAAAGACTGTCTTCAAAGTCAAGATTTTGGCTGTTCAATCAATTAACGGCTCAAAGGGTGGTTCTGTGAGTACGGTTAAAAACAAGTTACGATCCCACGGGGGAATAATCGACCGAACAGGACATCGTATCTGCTTCACTGCCCCCAGAAAACGTCCAATACCCGGATGTGAGGCTAAAGTTACACCGCCAATCTGGCCTCTAAAGCACGAGAGCTGCCACCTGCATGTTCAATGAGCTGCAGGCCAAGCCCTTCTCCAGCCCTGCTTGGAGAAAAGCCAGGACATCTGGCACAACACACTTCAGTGTGGAAAGGCCTTGCTCCTGACCCCAGTGCTCAAACACTCTCCATACCCAGATACATGCCAGTGAAATCAAGTGCCTCTGAGCCTTGAGCAATGTCGCTATTAGCATAACCCCTCTTTCTTAAACATGCCCTCTCAAGAGCCATGCCTTAAGCTAGAACCGATCCACCTGTGGCATCCAGATAGGACCCCGAGTCAATAGATTCTCTCGCAGTGGCAGCCTCCACAGCTGCCTGATCGTCATGCGTTTCAGGTCCACATACTGTGGCCGCCTTGGCCAATCCGGGGCGATCAGAAGCACGAGCCTTGCATGAGCTTCTATCCTTTGCACCACTCTCCCAATGAGAGGCCATGGAGGAAAGATATACAGTAGCGAGAGCCATAATTGCACTAGGGCATCGAGCCCCTCTGATATCCGCTCTCTCCTGCTGTAAAATCGGGTTACTTTCGCCGAGTCGAAGGTTGCCATAAGGACCATGATGGGCTGCCCCCACCTGCTGACCAACTGAGCGAAAATGCTCTGAGAGAGCGTCCATTCCACTGGATCGATCTTCACTCTGCTGAGATAATCCACCTCTACATTTTCCCGTCCAGCCATGTCTATTGCCAACAGAGCTACGAGATACTGCTTTGCCCATTTCATCAGCATAGTCGCTTCCTCCTCCAGTTGTACACTGCCCATCCCGCCCTGCCGTTTGATGTACACTACCGCTGTTGTCCGAAAACACTGTCACTGCTTTCCCCTTCAACCAGTGCTGAGATCCCTGCAGAGCCAGAAATACAGCTCGTAACTCCGACCAGTTTATGGGCCATTGCACTTCCTGCTCCATCCACTGACCCTGCAGAAACTGCGCCTCGCAAAGTACCCCCCAGCCGACTGGGCTTAAGTTCATTGTGAGGTGCACCCAGTGAGGAATCTCCAGCGGCATACCCATCTTTAGCATATCGCTCCACAACCACCATACTAGAGCGGTTCACAATTCTGTCAGACAGGGCAGGTAGCGGGAAAGAGGATGAATTTGCACTGACCCACCTGCAGAACAGTGCTCTCTGCAATGGCCGCATGTGCATCTGAGCCCACAGCACCATCTCTATTGATGTCGCCATGGACCACAGGACCTGCAAATAATGCTATACCGTTGGCCGCTGCATTCACAGAAACTACTGAATCTGCTCCTGTAGATTGAGAGCTGAGTGAGGGGGGCCTACGATTGGAAATGGGCTGAGGGGATGGGGGGGCTAGGATTGGAAATGGGCTAAGTGTGTGGGGCTAGGACTTGAAATGGGCTTTTGGAGGGCTAGATTAGAAATGGACTGAGTGAGGGGGACTTAAGATTGAAAATGGGCTGAGTGAGGGGGCCTAAGATTGGAAATGGGCAGAGTGGGGAGCCTAAGATTGGAAATGGGCAGAGTGGGGGGGAGGGCTAGGATTGGAAATGGGTTGATGTGGGACTGGAATAGGATTGGAAATGGCTGATGGGGGAGCTAGTATTGGGAATGGCTGATGGAAGGGGGCTAGGATTGCAAATGAGCTGATAGAGGGAACTTGGACTGGAAATGGGCTGATGGGGGCTGGAATAGGACTGGAAATGGCTGATTTGGGGGGCTAGGACTGGAAATGGGCTGATGCAGGGGGGTGGGAGAATGGAACTAGAAGGGAGCGGATGCTGGGTGGAGCTGGAACTAGAAGGGAGCTGATGTTGGGGGTGGACTAGAAGGGATGGGGCTGGGGGAATGAGGATGGAGAGAAGAAAAATCTACGCGTGGCTGGCATTGGGAGAGTAAGTGGGGATTGAGGATGGAAGAGTTAAATTTGAGTGGATGATAAAGGAATAAAGAAAGAAGTGGAGGAAAGAGCAAAAGGGGAAAGATCAGTATGTTAAAGCAGATGGAAAATAGAAAAAATCTAGAAGAGAGAAAAAAGGACAAATGGACAGCAGACAATGGAGAATTAGCAGAAGACAGAGAAGAAAGTGACTGGAGCAATTGTAATTGAAAAATAAAATGACCAAACAAAAGATAGAAAAATACTTTATTTTGAATTTATTAACTGGAATATGTCAGCTCTGGGAAATGTGCATCCCTAACGTCTTTGCGTTTTAAATTAGTACAAGAGGAAATTAATTTATAGTTTTATTTCTCCAGTGTTGTTGTACATTCCAAGTTTGGCTTTAGGGGTTTCCAATTTAATTATTGGCTTCCTATTTCTAAATTGTGATCCCTTATTCTTTGTTTGCTGATGGTCTATGTTCTGCATGTGTAACCGAGCCGAGGTATTCTGTTCATGTAGTTTCTATTTGACAGTGCCATTTGTTCTCTTTCCCCAGTAGGAGATGTATTGGTTTAATATTTGCAGTGTTGCCTTTTGATAGGTAGTGTTTGGTGCTTTGTGAGTCCTGGTAGTGCTGTTATGATATGGTGGGTTTGCTATGGGTTCTAAATAATAAAACAGCCCGTAAATAACTCCCTGACCCTATTAAGCAACTAATTTTTGTCGGATCGTTCACCGTGAGAAGAAACTTTTCCACTCTCGAAGTGAACCCTCCATTTTAATCAATGTTTAACATGACCCAAAACCGGCCTAAAAACCGACAAAAACAGCCGGTTTTCAATTCGGGAACATCCTCTACAAACAAAAATCCGGCATAACGATGGGGGCCTCATGTGCCCCATCAATAGCAAACCTGTTCATGGGTGATTTTGAGGATCGCTGGTTGAAAGCTTCTCCGTTTGGATCACATGTGAAACTATGGGCCAGGTTCATTAATGATATCTTTTTGCTCTGGAAAGGATCGAAAGAGCAGGCACTTCAGTTTATCTGCTGGCTCAATGGATGTAATGCTGCCATACAATTTACACACACTATCGATCCTACTACTATAGTCTTTTTGGATTAGGAAATTATTTGAGGGGTGCAGGGATGGATTACCATAATATTTAAGAAGCCGATTGCTCGAAACACATTTTTACACTATACGAGTGGGCACCCAATTAGGCTTAAAAATAGCCTCCCTTTTTCTCAATTTCTTCGCTTTCGGCGAAACTGTTCAGAAATTTCAGATTTCAAAGAAAAATCCAAACAGTTATTGCGGGATTTTCGTGATCGAGGATATCCGGATCACGTATCTAAACGGGCATACCAACGAGCTTTGTTTAATCACCGATCCTGGTTATTTACAACTACAAGAACAGGACAAAAGGATGAAGGGGAAGCTCCTGTAAATTTGATAACAAAATTCTCTCCAATAAATTACAAAATACAAAAGATTGTTTCAAAACATATGAATGTGGTAAGAATGATCCCTGGTTTACAAGAGCGCAATGTGAGATGTGTGTGGCAGCGGAACAGAAATATGAAGGCGCAGCTTAGCCCGTCAATTCTACGATCCCCCACAGTATTGATAGAACGAGGGGAAGAACATGGACATCGCAAATGTGGGGAATGCACTGTGTGTGCAGTTACAGAAGAGACCACAGAATTCCAGTACCTGGGTCGCACTTATGTCTTACGACATGTCACTTCGTGTAACACCACTTCGGTGGTCTATGCCATACGGTGTCCGTGCGATAAACTCTACATTGGGAAAACGAGCCGTTCTTTGAAGATTCGTATGTTAGAACATAAGAGTCGCCTACGATGTAAGCAATTAACGGCACCTATTGTTCAACACTGTGAGGAGTTCAAGCATGAATATGCTCACCTACGGTGTTTTTGCATAGACCGCATCCAGAAGGCGATGAGGGGTAAAACTATAGACGAGACATTGCTTTTCCAGGAACAACGTTGGATTTTCATTGTTAATACAGTGAAACCTTTTGGTCTTAATTCTTCCATCGAGTGGCAAGTTTGTAGATAATTCACCCATTGATCTCTTTTAGATGCTTCAAGTTTCAGGAGCCAATGAGTTCTCTGCAATTATATCCTATGAGCCAATGCGATATCTCCAGCCCCATGAAAAGTGGTTAGTGAGGCTAGTCCGCATGCGCGGCGTTTTTTGGTAAATCAAGAAGACACTGAGTAACGTGGGCAGCAGTTTTGGAGTGAGTAATCTCTTCACCCTGGTTTTCTCATCGCTGTTTAGTCAGTGTCGCAACATAAGGTTCATGAAGTTCGGGTTCACATGTTTTTATAGTTAGTTTAGAGCTATATTTTTGGCATGTTTTTATTTTCCAGATCCTCCTGAAGAAACTCCATCAAGGAGTGAAATGCTAATTAGGCGCCAAGGGAAGCGTTAAGATGTTTTGCGAGAGTGATCAGAAGAAGATAAGCCTGCTTTGGAAAATAATTCAACAAAAGATAAGCGGTTTTTTTTTTTTTTTCCATATCTGTTTATTAATGTTCACAGGATTTAGACAGCACACTTCAAAACAAACTGTTACAATTTTTTCAAAAAAACCTAAACAGAGCCCGGGCGGGGCTGTGTCTTGTCCACCGCCCGGGAACACAGCAAGAGCAAACAGAAAACAATCCTAACAACCTACTCAACCCAGAAAACCCCCTCCCATCCCCCCACCCCCCCTATCCCTCCCCCCCGCAGGGAGCGCAGCACCAGCCGACCTGCCAGGGCAGCATCAACCAACCTTAAGTACCTCGCTACGCGCCTTAGGGCCCAAGCGCTGGATATAAGGCATCCATATCAACAAGAAGACGGCCCAGGCCCGAGGACGTCTCAGTGCCGCTCTCCTCTCCAGGAGCATAAGTTGATGTAGGCTATTGCGCCACTCACAAAAGGTGGGGGCCGTAGGTTCTCTCCAATGTCTAAGAAGGGGTCCTTTACCCACCAGACAGGCCTTACGAACCAATACCCTCTCCCATCTACCCTTCGGGTGGAGTGGTCCCAACTGATCCAGCACTACCAACGTCCCTGACCAGCAAAGCCTCTGACTCAGTAGACCGCTCAAGTAGGTCTCAATGCACTGCCAGTATCTACGTACCAACGGGCAACCCCACCACATATGACCCAGATCAGCCAAGGCACACGGACATTTAGGGCACCGTCCGTGTAGGGCGATATGACTGCGAAAAGCCCGCCGCGGGGAGAAGTGAGCACGAAGAATACTTTTGTACTGCAGTTCCCGCCAACGAGCTCCGCCCACGAGCTGCGGAATCCGAGCCAAGGCCGCTCGAACGGAACCCGGAGCAATGGCCTGAGCCAGCTCTCGCGCCCAAAGGCTTTCCAGCGCCGAATAATCCCGGGGCGTATCTAACCGATCCAGACGTTTCTTCAAATCCGCTATCGTCGGTGGGGACTCCGCCCCTATCGCAAGAAACTCCAAGATACGCTCGGAATGTGCCACTGTAAGCTCATGGCTCGGCAGAGAGCCGACATAGTGAGAAACCTGGATATGCGCGAAAAAAGAGGCGCCGATAGGCAACTCATACTCCCGACAAAGCACCCCCAATGCCTTGCAGCTACCATCTCGGTCCACCACATGGCCCAGGCGCCGTATACCTGCCCGCCACCACTGACGGAAGGGGGATGAATCGGACCCGGGCAAAAAACAGGCATTGCCACGCAGGGGCAACCAACACGACACCGTAGCATCACTGCCCCAGCGTTTATTGAGGTGCTGCCACGTACGCCGTGTTGCCTGTACCAAAACACTGCTCGTCAAGCGCGGCGGCAAAACGGTCCGCGGGAGGTGTAACACCGCCCCCAATGAGTGGGGCGCCACGAAGACTGCTTCCAGTCCTCGCGGAGTATAAGTCTCAGTGTCGCCCAACCAATCACTCAAATGTCGCGCTTGACATGCCAGTGCATATTTCCAGAGATCGGGTACCCCGATGCCGCCGAGGCGCCATCCCCCACGCAGTTGCGCCAAAGGGATACGGGCCCTGCGACCCCTCCAGAGGAACTCCCGAATCTCCTTTTCCAAACGCTCCAAATCACGCTTCAAAAGCCACACAGGGAGCGTTTGCAGCCAATATAGCACGCGCGGAAGAATCACCATCCCCAGGGCAGCCACCCTACCTAGCAAGGACAGCGGGAGGGGGGCCCACGCCCGCAGCTGCCCGCGGACCTTAGAAAAAATCCGTTCAAAGTTGGTTTTATACAGCATTGTCGGCTTTCTGGTTAATAAAATGCCGAGGTAGACAATAGAGTCACCCGCCCAGCGGAGGGGGAAACTCCCAGGCCAGCTTCCCCTTAACGTGCCCCCTACATCTAGGGCCTCCGATTTAGCCCTATTGATGCGGAGTCCCGCAAACCGGCCATAGGAGGACAATTCCTCCAGCAACCGCGGAAGAGATTGCCGGGGGGAAGAAATATGTACAAGTAGATCGTCTGCAAAGGCTGCCACCTTTAAAGCCAGAGGAACCAAGACGCACACCCTCCACTTCAGGGGAGTCCTCAAGCCGCCGTATCAGCGGATCCAAGGACAGCACAAAAAGTAGAGGAGAGAGCGGGCAGCCCTGACGCGTGCCACGCTCCAGAGGAAACGTATCCGATTGCACCCCGTTGCAGAGAACTCCCGCCGTAGGGTCCGAGTAAAGCAAAGCTACCATCCGACAGAAGGAGGCCCCAGCCCGTAATACGGCAATAGAGATTGCAAGTAGTCCCACTGAACCTGATCAAACGCCTTTTCCGCGTCGAAACTGATAACCAAGGATTGGAGGTCCCGGTCCCGTACCCACTCCAAAGATGCCAACAATCGCCGTAGATTCCGCACGGCATATCGCCCTTTAACAAATCCGACCTGCGATTCATGAATCAGGCTCCCCAATACCAAGGCCAGACGATCCGCTAACACCTTCGCCAATATTTTCAAATCGAAGTTCAGCAATGATATCGGCCTATAGGAAGCTGCCTGCGTAGGGTCCTTTCCCGGCTTAGGAATTAAGGTGATATGTGCATAGTTATCGCCCCAGCGAAAGTTCCCCTGCGCTACCCGACACTGATACACCGCCACTAAGGTTGGGGGTAGCAGCGCGTCCAGCAATTTATAAAACTCAGCCCCATATCCGTCTGGGCCGGGCGCCTTACAACAATCCGCTTTCTGTATCACCCGCTGAACTTCCTCCACCGTCACCGGAGCATCCAGGCAGACCCGCTGTTCTTCCGATACCTGTGGCAAAGACAACCCCTGCAAGTATTGCCGCATTTCAACCGGTGCTCCCTCCCGCCGGGCATATAATTTCTGGAAAAAAGAACGGAATACGCGGGCTATGCCGACGTTGTCTTTATGCAAGGCACCATGATCGTCCCGTAGCGCTGCCACCATCCGAGGGCCCCGACGTCCCCGTAGACACCGCGCCAACAGTTTCCCGGGCTTATCACCGAAACGAAAAAGTTGGTAACGATAATACATATACGACTTCTTCGCCCGCTGATGTAACAGTTCGTTAAGGGACGTTTGCAGCTCCCAAAGTCGTCGCTTATTACTCACACTAGGATCCCCTGCACACCGCCGCCTAGCACGCACCACCCGCCTTTCCATCTGAACAATTTGCCCGGCCAGAAGCCTCCGCTTCCTCGCCACATAGGCAATTATCTCCCCCCGCAACACGACCTTCGCCGTCTCCCAAAGTAGCTCCGGGTCATTCCGATGTTGCTCATGATGACTCATGAACTCCTTCCAATGATTCGCCAGGACTACCCTAAACTCTGCATCATGATAGAATCCCAGAGGAAAGCGCCAGAACCTCATCGTTGTCACCGGACCCCCCCAGGCAAGGTCAATCCAAACTGGGGCATGATCGGAGATCGCGGAAGGACCAATCTGCGCGTCCTCCACCTGCCCGAACAACCTGTCCGAGACCAAAACGTAGTCTAATCTAGCACTAGTGCCATGGGCTCTCGACTGGTGGGTAAAATCGGTCTCAGCCGGATGTAACAGTCTCCAAGGATCAACCAGGCCCAAACGTGTACAAAGGCCCCTCAATACCCGGGTAGTCGGGACGCGCGAGTGAGCCCCCCCCCCAGCGGACACATCTAATCCCACATCCAACACCCCATTCAAATCACCCGCCAGTATCAAAGGGACATCGGGCATTTGCTCAATGCTAGAAGCCAATCGGTCATAAAATGCGCGGTCCAATACATTGGGGCTATATAAGCAGCCCAACACAACCGGCCGACCATCAAGATTGCCGTAAAGTAAAAGATACCGGCCATCAGGATCAGAATATTCCTTTAATAGCTCAAAACGAATCTTCTTATTGATCAGAATGACCACTCCACCCTTCTTTCCCTTAGCAGGAGAACCCCAGCCTTGCCCCACCCACAGTTTCTGCAATTTAAGATGTTCCTCGGCCGTCTGATGGGTTTCCTGCAACATAGCTATGTCGCATTTCTGCCGGGCCAGGGCCCGCAACACTTTATAACGCTTGATAGGAGTGCCTATCCCACAGATATTCCAAGAGATGACCCTCAGGGCGGGTCGTACCAAAACAAAAATATTGCAACACTACCATCAAAACAAATGGGCAGGGCCCCCCCAGCCTGGGGCCTCGCCCGAGTCAATAACGCATCCTCGTCTGGGCCAACTGCGCCCGGGCCGCCGTGGTGCCGCGCTCCCTGCGAATCCACCCCCCTACCCTTCCCCCTAGCACCATCCCACCTATTCTCCCTTCCCACCCAACCTCCACCCTCCACTAAGTCCCTATCATCCCCTCCCATTCCTACCCCACCCCTACCTCCCCGCCCACTCACTGACCCCCCCCTCCTTCTCCTACCCTTCCCTCCACAAACCCCCCTGCGTAGTCTCCACTCCTCCCCCACTGAGACACTCAGGATGTGAGTAGGCCCCCCCTCCCCTTATGCATTAAGGTACTTATCTGGTCCACGGACCGGCCGACGCCAAGCCGCTGCCAGGGGCCGCTACCTCAGCAGAGCTAAAATGAAATAAAAAAACCCCCAGCGGCAAAACTCCCACCCAGCCCCCCGCATCCCCGCCCGGCCGGCCCCCCTCCCCCCCCCCCCCCAATCATCTCAAAGGAGAAGGGGAAGGAAGGATAAACAATCTAAACCCCACAATAAGTAAATTAAACAAAACAGCAAACCAACACTCAGCACTCCATGACCGGCAGTGAGCCACCCTCCCTCTCCCGGTAAACTGAGCAAAGGGGGGTCATGGAGTGCGCCACACCAACCTCCCCCCCACAGGGATCACACATAACCCATATACCACAACAGCCATGGAGGGTCATAGTCCTTGGAGAGCTTCGGGCTAACGTAGGGCGGCCTTGACACTCCTTGCCGTCGCCAGGCTTCCGTTGTCTCTCACCCCGAAAGGACAAAGGCACCGCAAACAGTTCTGGAGAGGCCCACGTTCAGCAGCTAACACTGTGCAATAGCGGTCCCCACGCCTTCAGCACCCATCCGTGCTCTGCGCCTCCTGCGTCGTGAGTTGCTCCACGTAGGAGGTCGCTTCCCCGCCGACTCAAAGATCCGGCGCGTGCCGTGATGCCACACCACCAGCCGAGCTGGATACTGTACCCGAAACTGGATGCTCGCCCCAATCAGTTTTTGGCACAGCGGAGCATAACTTTTACGGCGGTGACTGAGGGCAGCCGAATAATCCTGGGTGATACGGACCTTCATATTGGCGTGTTCAACAGTTCCCCGCTGACGCGCCACTTTCAGCAATGCTTCCTTCTGCGTGTAGCATAAGAATCGTGCTAGCACCACACGTGGTCGGCGGTCGTTGGCAGACTGCTTAGGCCCTATACGATGAGCTCGCTCCACCACAGCTGGGCCACTCGCATCGTCTCCTGCACACAGGGACCCCGCCAGAGCTGCCACAAAGTGCCTGAGGTCCTTATCTGCGACCGTGTCCGCAATGCCCAGGAAACGCAAATTATTGCGTCTGGACCTGTTTTCCAGGTCATCCAATTTAAGTACATGGTCCTGGGCAATCTTCTGCACTGCTCGGAGCTCAGCCTTTAGGCTCGTCAAGTCATCCTCGGCTTGTGAGAGACGAGTCTCTGCCTCTTGCACGCGGGTCCCCAACGTATCCAGAGAACTCTGGATGGAGTCCATTTTTAGGTGCAGGGCGTCGAATTGCAGGGTCAGCGCACCAGTGACTGCTGCGGAAATCTCCTCGATCATAGTCAGGGAAGGCGCAGTTCCCAGCTTCGGGGGGGAGTCCGCCATTTTCGATGGTCCCCCTGCCCGGTCTTTTTCGCGTCTCCCAGACTTCGCTGCAGACGCCATCGCCGCTCAACAAGGTACCCGGTGTCTTGCCCACTTCACCGAACTGGCAAGATGGTTTTCCGCCCCTGGGTAGGCCACTTCACGGCACCAACTCAACGGTAAGGGGAGAGAGGGGCCCGGAGCTCAAGACAGACACGTCTGCTCAAGCTCACCACATCACGTGTCTCTCAAGATAAGCGGTTTTTATAGCCGTTTATAGCTCAACAACGTGGTGATGGATACCTGGTGATATTCACATAAAAAGTAGAAAAAGGAACGCAGGGGGGGTCCACAATAGTCGTTGATGCAATCATAGCGCTGATTCACCAAATCAATGGTTTTAAGCGCCACTGAAGTCTGAGACTATCCCTGTGGATCTTTTTTAATAATTTTTCAATAATTTATTAGGAATGAGTTGAATTAAAGCACAGAGCATAATTCCGTGGGATTATCACCAGCCTTTTTAGAAGCTTGTTTGTATGGAGTAATTTTTTCTATAGAATATTTTTTCTATAGAACAAGTTACTTGTCAGTCAAGAGGTAGTAAATTTGGATATCTGGCTATTTAGGGTCGAGTCAGTATAGGAGAGTTTGGCAGTTGTGAGGGTTTTGAGGGGAGTCCTCTTGTCTCTGAAGAACATGCTCTTGTGGTCTTGGATGTCAGGAGCTCAAATCCTTATTTCCAGTGTTCACCCTCACTCCTATTTTCACATTCATCCTGAGAACATTTTTGCAGGCTTAGGCTTCAGGACAATGTAATACCTTGTGCTCAGATCCACATGTCTCTCTACCAATTCAGATTACTTTGAGTGCCCTCTATTAGTTCAGTGTCACAGGCTATTTTCTCTTTAGGGAGACTGGAAAGAGCCTGAGAGCAGGTGGCTTTTCACAGTTGTCTCTGGCAGGGAAACGAATCAGGAGTCGTCTTCAGAATTATTTTGCATCACAGAGGTGAACTTAATAGCTTGGGAGGGGGTTGTGGTCCAGGAGAGCTGAAGTGTTAACAGTGATCTTGGTAGCGAATCAACAGGTCTAGGTCTAGGCCGAGGGCCAGTAACAGCCTACTGCAAACCTGATCTCTAGCCAAGTAGCAACAGGCAAGAAAATGCTGTTCTCTGATAGAACAAACTGAGATAGGCTAATAATCCTAAAATACCCTAGCAAGTGCATCAGATTTGGTCTGGGATAGAGTGCCACTGCAGGACCTGGCAGCAGTACCCATAATAGACATAATCAATGTACAGATAAATTTTCTGAGCCAACCTTTTTTGGGACCATGAAGTGTCAAGACTGGAAGAAGCAGTTGTGACTCTACTAGGAATCAAATGAGACATCTCTGTGAGTGGACCTCCGAGTGGCTCGACAAGACTTCAGCCCCCCCCCCCCAAAAAAAAAAACAGCATAAAGCTAGAGGGCTGGATATACTGGTAGAATCAGAACTGGAATCCACTCTCCTGCTTGCAATCTGGACATTTCCTCATTTCATATCTGTAGGGGCCAATCAAGATTAGTACTTTACTTTTTCCTCCACTTGGATGATTCCTTCATGAAAGATCCCTTCTATTCTCTTTTACAACTTTGCTATTGAGAGAATCAGGGAAAAAAAGCAAAAATACTTAGTGTCAGATGAAACAACCTTTTTCGCACCAAAGAACCACATCATGGATGTGTGTTAAGTGCCATCAAGTCAATGCCAACTCATGGTGGATCCTCTGGCTAGTTGTCTGAAAATGTGTTCAATCTTTAGTCAGGTGCCCAATTGTTGATAGAGTGGCATTCATAGCTGCTGTTATTATATTGATCCATCACATTGCTTGCCTCCCTCTTTTATGTTGACCTTCAACCTGCCAAGCATAGTTCTTGAATGGACACATCAAGCGAAAAGAAAGGTCAAAGTATGAAAGTCGTCTTGCCATCTGAGTTTCTAAAGAGAGCTTAGGTTTGATCTCCTGTAATACCTACTGATTTGTTCTTTGGGCAGTTCATGGTATACACAATATTCTTTGCCACCACCACAATTTGAAAGCATTGATTTTCTTCCTGTCTGTCATCTTCACTGTCCAGTTTTCAAATCCATATGATGTTATTGAAAATACCATAACTTGGACAAGTTGAATCTTTGTATGCAGAGATACATCTTTGCACTTGAAAATCTCATCTAGGTCCTTCGTAGCTGTTCTGCCAAGAGCAATACATCATCGGATTTCTTGACTGCTTGTTATTTCTTTATTGATTGATCCAAGCAGGTTAAATTTGTCTATTTCTGTTTTTCCTCCATTAAAGATGAAGTGTAGAGATTGATTTTACCAGTTGTCAGAATCTTTATCTTCATGTTAAGGTGCAACCCCATTTTAAGTCTGTTCCTTGATCTTGATAAGTAAATTTTTCAGATCATCTTCAGCCAGTAATGTGGTACTGTCAGCACAGCAAAGGTTGTTGATGAGTCTTCCATCAATCTTACAGTCCTGCTTCTCTAATGATTTATTCTGCATATAAATTGAACAAGTATGGGGAAGCTATGCAGCCTTGTCATACACCTTTGCTGATTTTAAACCTCTGTTTCTCCTGTTCAAACTGTCCTTGATCAATGTAAAGGTTGTGCATGAGAATTATCAGGTGTTCTGGTATACCCATGCTGTTTAATGAGGCCCAGAGTTTCTCATGATTTACAGTAGTGGCCAAAAAATTAAGGCAGAGTCCAAAATACAGAATTTTATTAGAAAAGTATGTGTTATTGTCACTTTCATGGTCAAAAGCTTTAAGAACCAAAGATATATATGTAATTTTCAAAGTTTTATTCAGGAAACAATATATGTGTCAATATTTGATAGGGTGTCCATGATTTTTTCAGCACAGCCTGGATTCTTGTAGGCATACTGTTAACTAGCATTTTACAGTATGCCGGAGTGATTTCGTTGACCCATACATGCATGTCCTTTAAACCTGCTTCTGAAGTTGGATGGTGTGCTGACACCTTTTTCTTCATAAGGTCCAAACAAGTTTTCAATTGCATTGAGATCCGGAGAGTTTGATGGCCAACTCGGTAGCAACTTGTTGTCCACGAACCATTTTTTGACTGTTTTTGAAGTGGCACGGTGCCGAGTCCTGCTGAAATATAGTTGTGCCAGAAACATTCATGTGCATTTTAACTTTACTATTCAGCACGGATATGTATTTTGCAGCATTTACTCTTTCACCTTTCTCAAAAATGTGCAGGCCACATCGTCCATTCGCCGAGATAAACACCCACCATCGGTCATGGTATGGGATGGTAAGAGTCTTGATTGTGTACTTTGGATTTAGTCTCTCGCCTGCTGGTCGACGGACGTAGTTGTAACCACTCCCACGTACTTGTTGAAATGTACTTTCATCTGTGAACATTACCCTCTCCCACCATTCAGCAGATTTGTCTTTCATCTTGCTACAAAACTGTATGTGGGCAGAAATTTGTTTCCTGGTCATCATAGGCTTCTTGGCAGGTCTTCTGGCCACGAGTTTGAATTCATCCACAAGCCGTCATCGGACAGATCTAGCACTTATCTTTATTCCTCGATCATTAGCTAACTGAGCCACACGTTGAGATGAAGTATGTGGACTAGATGTAATAATGCTTTTGAGGAATCGGTCATCTCGTCCAGTAGTTATCCGTCTGCGCCCACATTTCGAACGAACGATGTGTACGGCCACCTGATTTCAGAACATTCTGAACTACACACCTTGATATGTGCAAATGTTTTGCAATAGCACATTGCGAATACCCTTCGGCATGGAGTGTGACAACTTGTCCCTTTACAAAAAGTCATTAATATCGCACTTTCTACCCATCTTGATTGTATATTTTACATGTAACTTTCAATCTTTTCCTAGTTGTAAAAATTCAAAACTTCATCCAAGAAACCTACTACAGAGTGTAAGTAAACTAAAATAGACGCCAGACGCATGGTGTGACTAATCGCCATGCTGATTAAATAAGTAAGCACGTGTGACATCTCCACAGTACATTATTTAACAAGAAATTGTAGAAAAAGATACCTGCCTTAATTTTTTGGCTACTACTGTACATAGTCAAAGGCTTTGCTGTTGTCTGTAAAACGTTTGGTATATGAGGTGTGACAAAAAAGAAATGAGACTGTGGCAGCCACGCCCATGACTTAATGCCAATTGGCTAACCGCTTATGTCACTGTGTTGTGCAACATCTCACCATTATTCTGCTATAATATTTTTCATCTCTCTCTTTTTCTTTTTCAGGATTTTTTTTGTAGCACACTGCTCCATCGCTTTTCATGCAACTGGAAGCGTCAGAAATATGGAGCAAAGAATCAACTTGAAATTTCGGAGAAGATCCAGAGTTCGTTGGCCGAGTCATCACAGGAGGCGAGACTTGGGTCTTCAAATATGACCCTGAAAGCAAGCGACAGAGCCTGCAGTGGAAGACTCGACTGTCACCCAGACCCAAAAAGGTGCGCATGTCCAAATCAAGGATCAAGGTCATGCTGATCGCATTCTTTGACCAGAAGTGAGTGGCTTATCATGAGTTTGTACCTGAGGGTCAGACAGTCAACCAGCACTTCTACCAGCAGGTCCTCAATCGTGTTCATGACCGGGTTTGGTGCAGCAGGCAGGCTCTGTGGAGAGAAGTCGTGGCTGCTCCACCATGACAACACGTTCACGCACACCGCGCTCAGTGTGAAGCAGTTCCTGGCCAACAAACAGATCACAGCTCTAGACCATCCTCCTTATTCCCTAGATCTGGCTCTTCCCCAGGGTGAAGATTGTGCTCAAAGGAACTCATTTTGCTTCTGTAGAAGAGATCAAGGCCACTGTGATGAGGGAGCTGAGGGACCTCAAGGAGGAGGACTTTACTGAGCGCTTCTGTACAGTGGCAGAAGCGAATGCAAAAGTGCATTAAACCTGAGGGGGATTATTTTGAAGGGGACAATGCATAATTTCTCTGTAGATTTTGTAATAAAACATTTATGGGACAGTAATTTCTTTTTTGTCACACCTCATATACTTTTGGTATTCTTTTGTTTTTTTTTCAAAGATCTCTCTCACATCTGCAGTGATGTCTCTTGTTCCCCATCCTTTCCTGAATTCTTCTTGCATTTCAGCAGTTCTCATTACAGGTATGATTGTAGTCTCCACTGAATGTTCTTGAGTAGAATCTTGCTGGTGTGTGGTTCAGAGTGATTGTGATATAATTTCCACTGTCAGTTGGATTACCTTTTTTTTTCAGTAAAGCATAGTTACTCACCTGTAATAGGTGTTCTCCGGGGACAGCAAGAATCAGTCCTCACATATGGGTGATATCAGCACCGAAAAAGCCCGCACGGAGCATTTCCCTAGCTTTTAAAGAAAGCCTTTGGGAATGCCACCATGCATGCATGCATGCTCCCCTTCCCGCCCAAAGGTGCCATCTTACTCAAGTGCCATAGCTATAGCCCCTCCAAGAAGATGGCAAAAATATACAGCAACTCCAAGGGGAGAAGGGAGGGTTGTGAGGACTGAATCCTGCTGTCCCTGGGGAACACCTGTTACAGGTGAGTAACTATGCTTTCTCCAGGAACAAGCAGGAAGTCCGTCATCACATATAGGACTCCCTAGCTATAGGCTACCGAGGACCTGTAGAAAAAAAGCATGGCATCGCCTTGAGCAGTTGCCAGTGAAAGCCGAAGGCAACCCGAGGACCCCGGGTCCTTTGCTGGCCACACTCCCTGAAGCCGAAACAAGAAGGGTCAGAGGGCAGGAGTTGTTTAAATCCTGAACAAATTATGGAGTACAGCCTGGCCAAAGGCGGCGTCGCGATGGGACTCCCTTTCCAGGCAGCAATGCACCATGAAGGAGTGAGTAGAGGACCAGGTTGCAGCCCGGCAGATGTCTCCCAGTGGCACTGAGCGCAGGCTAGCGACCAATGTCGCCATTGCTCGGACATTATGAGCTGTGACTCGGCATTTCAGGGGAAACCCAGCCTGGGCCTGGGCAAAGACAATGAAGTCTGCCACCCAGATAGACAAGGTATGCTTGGTGACTGCCAACCCCAGATGGCTGGGATTTAAAGAAACAAAGAGCTGGCCAGATTTGTGGTGGTCCCAAGTCCACTGCAGATAGAAAGAAGAGAGCCCTCTTAAAATCCAGGGTGTGGAGAATCACCGACACCCGGTTGGTGTTGGGCTTCAGGAAGAAAGTGGATAGCACTATCTCTTGATTGAGATGAAAATCCAAGCAAACCTTTGGAAGGAACTTGGGGTGAGTCCGCAGGACCACTCGGTTCCTATAGAACCTCGTGTACGGTGCCTGGAGTTGACTGACTCTCCGGGCAGAGGTGAGAGCTATCAGGAAGGCCACCTTCCATGACAGGTGCCGCAGCGGGCAGGTAGCCATGGGCTCAAAGGACGGCTTGGTGAGCTGCATGAGGACCACACTGAGGTCCCATTCCGCCAGAGGGCAGGGTAGGGGGCTTGGAAAGAAGCAAGCATCTCATGAAACAAGAGACAAGCGGTAGCCCCAACAGAGGTTTGCCCTCGATAGGGTGGTGGTTCACTGAGATGGTACTCAGGTGAACCCTGACCGAGTTAGACTTTTTTCTGTTGGACCATTTCATGATAGAGGAGTAAAAGGGGCACTAAGAGGGGACAAGGCCATAGCGGAGATACTGAATGAATTCTTTGCTTCAGTCTTTACAGAGGAAGATGTAGGGATGTTACCCATGACTGAAATGGTATTTAAAGATGATGCTGCGGAAGAACTGAAAGAAATATTGATACACCAGAAAGATGTATTACAACTATTTGATAAAATGAAGAGTAGCACATCACCTGGACCGGATGGTATACATCCAAGGGTGTTGAAAGAACTGAAATATGAGATTGCAAACCTACTATTAGTAATCGGTGAACTATCATTAAAATTATCTGTAATACCGGAAGATTAGAGGATGGCCAATCTAACGCCAATTTTTAAAAAGGGCTCCAGGGGTGATCCGGGAAACTACAGACCGATGAGCCCGACATCAGTACCGGGAAAAACAGTAGAAACCATCATAAAGAACAAAATTACTGAACATGTAGATAGCTGTGGCTTAATGGGAGACAGCCAACATGGCTTTAGCCAAGGAAGGTCTTGCCTTACTAATCTGTTATGTTTTTTTGGAGGTGTGAATAAACAGGTAGACAAAGGTGAGTCGGTTGATACAGTGTATCTGGACGTTCAGAAAGCCTTTAACAAGGTCCCTCATGACAGACTTTTGGCAAAATTAGAAAGTCATGGGATAGGAAGCAGTGTACTACTGTGGATCAGGAACTGGTTAAAAGATAGAAAGCAGAGGGTAGGACTAAATGGCCAATTTTCCCAATGGAGAAAGGTGAATAGTGGAGTACCCCAGGGATCTATGCTGGGTCCGCTGCTTTTTAACATATTCATAAATGACCTGGAAATGGGAATAAAGAGTAGATTATCAAATTTGCAGATGACACAAAACTATTCAAAGTTGTTAAAACCCATGAAGATTGTGGAAAATTGCAAGAGGATCTTGATAAATTGGAAGACTGGGCATCCAAATGGCAGATGAAATTTAATGTGGACAATTGTAAAGTTATGCACCTAGGAAAGAAAAACCCAAACTATGGTTACACATTGCAAGGTTCCACATTAGGAACCACCACCCAGGAAAAAAAATTAGGCGTCATCATGGATAGCATGTTAAAACCCTCCGCCCAGTGTGTAGCAGTGGATAAGAGCAAATAGAATGCTAGGTGTCATAAGGAAAGGAATGGAGAATAAAACAAAAGGATATTAGAATGCCTCTGCATCATTCCATGGTGCAATTCTGGTCGCCGTATCTTAAAAAGGATATAGCGTTATTAGAAAAGGTAGAGAAGAGCCACCAAAATGGTAAAGGGGATGGAAGGATACCCCCTATGAAGAGAGGCTAAAAGGATTAGGGCTCTTTAACCTGGAAAAGAGACAGCTGAGGGGAGATATGATAAAGGTCTAAAAATTAATGAATGGAATGGAATGGGTATACCTAGATCGATTGTTTACGCCATCAAAATATAGAAAGACTAGGGGCATGCAATGAAGCTACAGGGTAACCTATTTAAGACTAATAAAGAGAAAAACATTTTCACTCAACGTGTAATCAAACACTGGAATTTGCTACTGGATTAGTAAAAGCTGTTAGTGTAACAGAGTTTAAAAAAAGGTTTGGACAAGTTCCTGGAGGAAAGGTCTATAAACCGTTATTAAAGGGGACCCAGAATATCCACTGATTGACCCACTACAAGCATTGTGGAACCTGTCTCTTTTGGGGAAACTGCTAGGTACTTGTGACCTAGATTGACCACTGTTGGAAACAGGATACTGGGCTTGATGGACCTTGATCTGACCCAGTATGGCATATCTTATGTTCTTAGACTTCAGCCCAGACTGCGAGAGGTAGAACAGGTATTGCAAGACCAAATTGGTAGGGCATGAAAATGGGTCCGCTTGGAACTCCGAGCACCACAACGAGAACCGACGCCCCTTGAAGGTGTAAGCCCATCTCATCGATTTCTTTCGTGAGACCAAAAGTATGCCCTCGATCTCCATGGTGAGATGGTAGGAGGCTAGAGCTACCTACTCAGCTGCAAAGCTGTGAGGGACAGGGAACTCAGATTGGGGTGAAGAAACAGACCCGCCTCCTGTGTCAGCAGCTCCAGTGAGAACCCAAACGGGATCGAGGTCTCCGTTGAGTGACTGAGCAGCAGGGGAAACCAAGGCTGCCTGGGCAACCTCAGGGCTATGAGAATTATCGAGACCCTGTCCCACTGGACCTTGAGAAGGGTCCTGGCAATGAGGGGTGTGGGGGGGGAAGGCATACAGCAGGCCCATTTTCCACGAGATGAGGAAGGCATTGGGGGCCACCCTGCCTGGGTGCAGGAGGGGTCCGCAGAACAGAGGAAGCTGCGAGTTCGCTGGGCTGACAAAGAGGTCCTAGTCTGGAGTTCCCCAATGCTGGAAGAATCGCTGCACCATTTGGAGGACACAGGCACCACTCGTGTGGCCGGAGGACTTTGCTGAGCCGGTCTGTCAATACATTGTCCTGACCCAGGAGGTAAGTGGTCTGGACTGTCATGCCCTGGCTCACGGCAAAGGAGTGCAGGGCAGTCGCCTATGAACAGAAGCTGTAGGAGCTGGTACCCCTGTTTGTTCACATAGAATATCGTGACCTAGTTGTCCGTCTGGACCAGCACCCCCTGAAAATCCTGAGAGCGAGGTAAATGGCCCGGAGCTCCAGCAGGTTGATCTGTTGCTGGGACTCCTCGAGGGATCAGGACCATCCGTCAGAGTGGGCTCCCCAGCCCTCCAGAGAAGCATCCTGTGGTCAAGACCACCTGATGTGCCGGGGCTTGGAAGGGCATACTGCGAAACAGGTTCTGAAAGAGATTCCACCATGCTGGGAAAGACCGAGGTGGGGTCTAGGAGGCGGCCAGTCGACTGTGCCCATTGTGCTCGGAGGCACCACTGCATCGCCCGCATGTTGAGATGGGCATTGGGCATGACATGGATTATGGAGGCCATGTGGCCAAATAGGTGGAACATCATCCGGGCCAGTATGGTGCCATGGCACCACACCTCAGACACCAGGGACACGAGGCAGGTCCGCTCTGTCCTGAGGAAGAAAACCCATGGCTCAAAGGGTGTCTAGGCGAGCCCCGATGAACTCCAAGGACTGAAATGGAGTGAGGTGTGACTGAGTAATTGATCATGAACCCCAGATGCTGGAGGCAAATGGTGCGGTCCATGGCCTGCCTATCTTTGGAGGCCGTGCCCCCTGTTACGAGCCAGTCATCTAGATAGGGATAGATGGTGCCCTGCAGCAGCAGATGGGCCGCAGCCATGGCTAGGCACTTCGTGAAGACCCATGGGGCGGATGCGAGGCCGAAGGGAAGTACCCTGTACTGTTAATGGTTTCCCTGAACCATGAAGCGGAGGTACTTCCTGTGTTTGCGGTGGATGAGAATGTGAGCGTAAGCATCCTTTAAGACCAAGGAGCATAGCCAATCGCCCTGCTGGAGGTAGGGCAGTAACATTCCATGGGACAGCATCTTGAACTTCTCCCGCACCAGGAACCTGTTGAAGTTCCGCAAATCGAGGATGGGCTGAAGGCCCCCTGTCCTCTTCGGGAGGACGACGTATTGGGAGTAAAACCCCCATCCGCGGGAGTGCGGTGGGACTGGTCCTACCTCACCATCCTTGAGGAGGCCTGCGAGCTCCTGACTCAGGAGAGTCTGGTGCTGGGGAAGCCAATGTGGCTTCCTGGGAAAGTACAGAGGAGGGGCCTGGTCCAGATGGAGACAATAGCCCTCCCGAATGACCTAGAGAACCCAGGCATCAGTGGAGATGGACTCCCACCTGTGGGAGAAATGGACCAGATGCCCCTCGATGGACAGCTGCCCTGCCAGAGGCTATGCTGATGGCGTCAGAGCCCCAAGGCTGGTTGAGCTGGGGCCGGGGGTTGGGTCTTGGGACCCTTTGGCTTATGAGGGCCGTGGACCTGCCCTGGCCGCCCTGAACAGGGGTCAGCACTGGCGGATAGGCCAGGTAGCCCCTGTAGGGGGAGCCCCTTCCAATGGAAGAAAGGCTTCTTGCTCTGCTGCTTCTTCCTGGGGAGGGAGGAAGTTTTCCGGGAGAGGCGAGTACGAGTCACATATTCAGCCTCTATCTCCGCAGCCTTATCCTCCATGGACTTGCCAAATAGCTGCTCCCTGAGGCAAGGGACGTCCAGCAGCTTCTCCTGGATCCACTGTTCCAAGTCCGAGGACTGAAGCTAAGCCTGCTGGCGGGCTCCAATACCAGCTGCTGCCACCCAAGCGGAAGACTTGAAGCTGTCATATGCTGCTCACGAGAGGTACTTCGAACATTCCCCGACGGACTTTGAGAGGGCTTGAAAACTCCAGAGATGGTCTCCATCAAGGCCCGCTGCAAAGCCTCTGAGCTCCCAAGCAAGATCACGGAGGAACATCCCAACGTATAATTGGTAAACTTCGATGCTGTATGACAACATGGAGCCCTGATAAGCCTTGCGCCCAAGGGCATCGAGGGTACGAGACTCTCTGCCTGGGGGGACTGACGAGTGAGTCTTTGGCTCTTTAGCTTCCACATGGCCAATCTGACTACCATCAAGGTGTGGGGGAGCTGGGCTTTTCAAAACCCCAGACCTCGCTGGACCTTATACATAGCGTCCAGGCGCTTGCTCACAATTGGGACAGAGGCCAGGGTCTCCCACATGCAGAGTAGGAATAGGAATTGGTTCATAATGGGAGGAACTGGCACCAAGAGATCCTCTCTCAGAGGAGCTTCATATTGCAGAATATCAAGCTCCTTGGCGCAGAGCTCCTCCTCTGACTCAGTAGCGAGCGGCAGGGCTAGCGCCATGTCCCGGAAGAACTCCAGGAAGGAGGTGTCCTCGGGAGGTGACCACTGCTCTGGGTCGGCAGGGAGGGGTCGGAGGGGAGGTCTCTGTGTGACCAAGTCTCCGGGGAGGTCTCTCCGTCAGACTCCCAGTCTGACTAGTATGTGGAGGACTCTGAGTTGGGTGGCTCGAGACGGGTCAGTGAACTGCGCCAGGTCTCCAAGGCCAAAACCTGCCTGGAGTCGGAGGTGCTTGCCCGCAAAGATCTCATGCTCGAGGAATGGGATGGAGATCGACACCCGTGCCGAGGATCCTCACGGGGCTTCTGGCTCTTAGCAGCCACTACAGTGGCCCAGGAAGTCCTTGAGGTCGAGGTCCCTGAGGCATCAGCACCTGTTGGGCAGCAAAGAAGGCAGAAATGCTGCGTTTCAAGGCCAGTATTCGGGCCTCCCACTTGGGAGTGGGGCCCTGCAACACCGACGCCAGGATCACCGGGTCAGGTGTTGAGGAGAGGGGGTCCTCGCCGGGACAACCCTCAGGAGACTGGGCACCTTCGCCGGAGGTCTCTTTATCAGTTTGAGGTACATTACTGGGCCACTCCCTCTCCAACTCCAGAGACTGCTGAGGGGGGCTGAGACCCCAGGCACATGACCTCTCACGCTTGTCTGGCACCCCCGACCATGTCCTCGAGGCCTTCGTTGTCTTCTGCTTGCATTTATACGACCCTTGGTCAGAGTGCCGCCAGGCCTGGGGAGGAGCCTTTGGAGATTCCAGAGGTTGCAGGGCCGAAGAGCGGTTGGCTACCAGGGATACCGGGGCTGCCTTACAGAAGAGATCATCTAGCTTCTACTCACGACTCTGGATGGCCTTGGAGGACATCTTCTTACATGGGGGAGCATAGCTTCGGGTCATGGTCGGCTCCTAGACACCTGAGACAACAGTCATGGGTGTCTGTGAGTGATATATTTTTGGAGCATCTATCGCATTTCTTAAAACTGGAGGCCATTGGGGCAAAAAGGACCCCTGCGAGATTGAAGACCCTCGACACGGCCAGTGGTTAAAAAGAGCGCAAAGCGTGGTAAAAACAAAAAAGAAAAAAACCCAAGACTAGGGCAGAAGCAAAGGTGCTCTGGAAGCAGGAAGAAGACCGGAGAAGGTTGGAACAGAGAAAACCTTTTCCGGGAACGAGATGCTTGCGCTTCCTTCTCGTTTCTTCTTTGGTCCTCCTCTCCCGCTTTGATATTGAATATTTGCGATATCCTTCCCTTCACATAACCTGATACTATAAGTTTCCTCTTACCTATGGGCATTTTATAATGTTAGTCTTACTTATTTGTTTTAATTTACCTATATATATATATTTATTTATTTATATTATTGTCAGCCATTATTTTTACTATTAATTTATTTATTGGCTTTTAATATATATTTATTTATTAATATTTTATTCATGTTTTAGTGGGGGGGTTTGTACCCTTGATTTGTTGTATATGTTTGATCATCATTGTTTACTTTTTGTTTATATTTTGAGGTGTTTGTACCCCCTGAGGAAGGCCTCTTGGGCTGAAACGCATTGGGGTTTTGGTTTTGTAATAAAGAGCCCGCTCATCGGTTCTACGAACCTGCTGCCTTGTTTCTGTTCCCTGTGTGTGTTCTTTGCTCTCTGTGTTTCCTTGAAAAATAGACTGGGACATTGCTATTCTAATCTCCTACCATTTCCATCTTTCAGGAAATGGAAAAATGAACCAAATATAAAAAACTGGAAACAACATAAACATTGGCAAGTTAGATGCAAGGCATTGATAAGGCAGGCAAAGCGAGAATTTGAAAAGAAGCTTGCTGTGGGAGCAAAATGCAAAACAGACTTTTTCCAAGTACATTTGTAGCAAAAATCCTGTGAGTCAGTTGGATCATTAGATGAGAGAGGGGGTAAAAGGGACACTAAGAGGGGACAAGTCCATAGCGGAAATACTGAATGAATTCTTTATTTCAGTCTTTACTGAGGAAGATGTAGGGATGTTACCCATGACTGAAATGGTATTTAAAGGTGATGCTGCAGAAGAATTGAAAGAAATATCAATACACCAGGAAGATGTATTCCAACTATTTGATAAACTGAAGAGTAGAAAATCACCTGGACGGGATGGTATACATTCAAGGGTGTTGAAAGAACTGAAATATGATATTGCAGACCTATTATTAGTAATCTGTGAATTATCATTAAAATCATCTGTAATACGACATTGGCCATCCTCCAGTCTTCAGGTAATGCTAATTTTTTAAAAAGGGTTCCAGGAGTGATCCGGGAAACTACAGACCAGTGAGCCTGATGTCAGTACCGGGAAAAATGGTAGAAACCATTATACAGAACAAAATTATTGGACATTTAGATAGTCATGGCTTAATGGGAGACAGACAACATGGCTTTAGCCAAGGAAAGTCTTGTTTTACTAAACTGTTATGTTTTTTTGAAGGTGAGAATAAACAGGTAGACAAAGATGAGTCAGTTGATATAATATATCTGGATTTTCAGAAAGTTGTTGCTGAAGGCCTTGGCGTCTGCTCTGTGCTCCTCTGCCAACTGCTCCAACTCCAACTCCTCGGATACCTTCCAAAGACTGTGGGACCTTGCACGAGACTTGCCGTATGTATCCAATTCCTAGGATGAGGTCCTTGAGGATTTCTTCTTCTTCTTGCGCTCCCGCTCTGGGGAACCCTCGTTGGAGCATCTGTGGACCAGATCGGGCACCACAGGGGCTTTACATGACTCTGAGGATGTGTGTGGGGCTTAGAGCGCAAGGTTATCGGGGACACCAGGGCTGAATCTGACCTAAGATATCCCACACTGAGTCAGACCAAGGTCCATCAAGCCCAGTATTCTTCCAACAGTGGCCAATCTAGGGCACAAGTGCCTAGATGTTTCCCCAAAAGACACAGGTTCCATAATGCTTGTATTGGGGCAAGCAGTGGATATCCCAGGTCCACTTTAATAATGGTTTATGGACCTTTCCTCCAGGAACTTGTCCAAACCTTTTTTTAAACTCTGTTACACTAACAGCTTTTACTACATCCTCCAGTAACGAATTTGAGTTTGATACACTTAAGAGAAATTTTTTTTTTAAACTCAATTAGTCTTAAAAAGGTTACCATGTAGCTTCATTGCATATCCCCTAGTCTTTCTATATTTTGATGGTGTAAACAATCTATCTATATTTACCCATTCCACTCTATTCATTAATTTATAGCCCTCTATCATATCTCCCCCTCAGCCGTCTCTTTTTCCAGGTTGAAGAGCCCTAACCTTTTTAGTCTCTCTTCATAGGGTTATCCTTCCAACCCTTTACCATTTTGGTGGCTCTTTTCTGTACCTCTTCTAATATATCCTTTTTAAGATATGGCAACTGGACCTGTGGAAGATGTCATCCTGTTTCTGCCGACGGCTTTGGATGGCCTTACCAGACATCTTTATGAACAGGGCGCAGACCTCTGGGTCATGGTCGGCACCTAGATACCGGAGGCAGCAGTCATGTGTATTGGTTAGGGACATGTTCTTTGTGCACCAATCACACTTTTTGAACCCACTGGCCATTGGGGCAAAAAGGACCCCTGTGAGGTTCAGGAAGACCCTCCACGTGGCCAGCACAAAACTGCGCTGGAGAAAAAAAACCCTAAAAACTGTTCCGTGACTCAACGCTGAGGCTCAGAGGCAGGAAAGGAACTGGTGCTAACTAGAGAAGGAAAATGGCTTTAATTCACAAGAAAATCAGCTTTTTTCCGGGGGGGGGGGGGGATGGAATATGATGGCACTCTTGGGCGGGAAGGGGACCACGCATGCATGGTGGCATTTCTCAAAGGCTTTCTTTGAAAGCTGTGGAGATGCTTCCGCAGGGCTCCACAGGCTCCGACGTCACCCATATGTGAGGACCGACTTCCTGCTTGTTCCTCGGAGAATGAGGCATTTCCACCCAGGTTATATAGATGATTAAAGATATTAGCAAAGAAAGGGTTTGGGGGGTTAGGACAAGCCCTGGATTTGGGAGGGAAGCTGAGAATGTTTGAAGATGTAAAAGAGAAATATTGTTTGGTTGAATGGGATAGATAATATTATTTGCATTTGGAGCATCTCTTGAGACGTGATCTAGGCAGTAAACCCACACCCACTGAAGACTTATTGGAAAAGGCAACACAAACAAAGAGACTAATTTCAAGCCTATATGTATTATTATTGTCGACCTGGAGTCAGAAGCCACATCACATTAAAAGCTGGGAGGAAGAGATCCCAGAGGAATGGGATAAGAATAGGTTGGAGAGGAATATATGAGGGGATCAGAAGACTAGCGATGGGGGTGGCACTGCTGGAAAATAGTTTGAAAGTGTTATATCACATGTACTGGCCTCCAAAAAGATTGCATATGATTAGTGGGCACTATGACTCGACGTGCTGGAGGGCAAAAGGGGATCTGATGCACATACTATGGCAATGGCCGAGAGCATAGGAGCTGTGGCAGTAGTGGAACTCTTGTTCAAGAATATATCGGGCATCCTAGTGAAACGTCAGCCTAAGTATTGCTTAATGAAGTCAAAGAGGGTAGAAGGACCTCTGGGTAGGCTACTACTACTATTTATCATTTGTATAGCACAACAAGGCATATGCAGCGCTGTACATGTACAAGAGTGAGTTCCTGCTAATCAGAGCTTACAATCTAATCAAGACAGACCACACAACATCAACTGGGGACTAGAGTAACTCAAAGGGAATCACAAGATACAGATTAGGATCCAAACGCAGAAAGAGGTGTGTTTTTAGTTTGGATTTGAATAGGGCCAGAGAAGGAGCCTGGCATACTAACTTGGGTAGTTTGTTCTAAGCGTATGGAGCAGCAAGATGGAATGAGCGAAGTCTGGAGATGGCAATGGCAGAGAAGTGCACAGATAAAAGGGATCTGGCCAAAGGAGTGGAGTTCCCGAGGAGGAGTGTAAGGAGTGAGAAGAGAGGAAAGGTAGCAAGGAGCTGCAGAATGAATACACCTATGTCAGTAGGAGAAGTTTGAAATGAATGTGGAAATGAATAGGCAGCCAGTGAAGTGAATTGAGAAGAGGGGTTATGTTAGCATAGCGAGACTGGCAGAAACATAGAAACATGACGACAGAAAAAGACCACATGGCCTATCTAGTCTGTCCTTTCATATCAACAACTACAACAGTCCCCTTTTTACCTTTAGAAATACTCTGTGTTTGTCCCATGCTTTTTTGAATTCAGTTACTGTCCTCATCTCTACCACCGCCACTGGGAGACTATTCCACGGATCCACCACTCTTTCCGTAAAGAAATATTTCCGCATATCACTCCTGAATCTATCCCCCTTCACCCAGGGGCGGCCCAAGGGGGGTGCGGGGCCATGTGCGGAGACTCGGTGCGGGGCCTCATTTGCATAAGTGGCCTTATTTGCATAAATATTTGCATAATGTTACCATACACTAACTTTTAGTAAACATGTCTCTTAATGAGTGTATGGATAAAGAAAGACTAAAAGATTTCTACATTACTATAATCCAGTGCCAACCGCCAGGCACATTAGGAACTACTACAAACGCTGCCCATTTAGAACCCATAGCAAACCCGCTGTATCCTGACAGCATTACCAGGACTCACAAAGCACCAGACCCTACCTATCAAAAGGAAACACTGCAAATATTAAACCAGTACATTTCAGAGAATACTGGGGAAAGAGAACAAGTGGCAATGTCAAATAGGAATTACATAAACAGAATACCTCAGCTCAGTTACACATGCAGAACATAGACCATCACCAAACAAGGAATCGCAATTTAGAAACAGGAAGGCAATAATTAAACTGGGAACCCCAAAAGCCAAACTTGGAATGTACAACAACACTGTAGAAATAAAACTATAAATCAATTTCCTCTTGTACCAAACAAAGCGCAGACGTTAATGATGCACATTTCCCAGAGCTTTCATATTCCAGTTAATAAATTCAAAATAAAGAGATATCTTTCTACCTTTTGTGCATTTTTTTCAGTTGCAATTGCTCCAGCCACTTTCTTCTGGTTTCTTCATGTTTTCTGCTAACTCTCCATCGTCTGCTGTCCATTTGTCCTTTCTTCTCTCTTCTAGTTTTCTTTCCATCCTCTCTCTCTACATCTGCTTTAACATACTAATCTTTCTCCTTTTGCTCTTTCCTCATTCTTATTTCATCCACACAAATTTTACCCCTCCATCCTCAATCCCCACTTACTCTCCCAATACCCGGCCAATTGTAGATTTTTCATCCCTCCCACACAAAATATTTTTCCCCTCTCCATTTTACTCTCCCAGCCCCATCCCATTCTAATCCTCCCCCAACATCAGCTCCCTTCTAGTTCCAGTCTCACCCAGCATCCATTCCCTTCTAGTCCCTGCATCAGCCCATTTCCAGTCCTAGCCCCCCATCAACCCATTTCCAGTCCGAGCTCCCCCATCCATTTTCAGTCTGAGTCCCTTCATCAGCTCATTTCCAATCCTAGCCCCCCATCAGCCCATTTCTAGTCATTCCTAGCCCCACCATCAGCCCATGTCAAATCCTAGCTCCCCTCCACTCAGCCCAATTCCAGTCCAAGCCCCCCCCTGAGCCTACTTCCAGTTCTAGCCCCTCCATGAGTCCATTTCAATTCAAGCCCCCACCACAGCCCATTTCCAATCTTAGCTCCCCCCAACAGCCCATTTCCAGTCCTATCCTAGCTGCTCCATCAGCCCATTTTCAGTCCTAGCTCCCTTCCCTCACAGCCCATTTCCATTCCAAGCTCCCTCCCCATCAGCTATTTGCAGTTCAAGCCTCCCCGTCCACTCAGTCCATTTCCAGTCATAGCAATCCCCCAACCCATTACCAGTCCTAGCCCCCCATCAACCCATTTTCAGTTTAAGCACCCCCTATAACCCATTACCAGTCCTAACCCCCCCATCAGCCCACTTCCAGTCTTAACCCCATCAGCCCATTTCCAGTCAGCCCCCCATAGCCCATTGCCAGTCCTAACCCCCCCCCATCAGCCCACAGCCCATTACCAGTCCTAACCACAAGCCCACCTCAAGTCCTAACCCCTCCCCATCAGCCCATTTCCTGTCCTAGCGCCCCCATAGCCCATTAGCAGTCCTAACCCTCCCCATAGCCCATTAGCAGTCCTAACCCCCCATCACCCCATTTCCAGACAGCCCCATCAGCCCACAGCCATTACCAGTTTTAACCACCCCCCCCAGCCCATTTCCAGTCCTAACCCCCCATCACCCCATTTCCAGTCAGCCTCCATCAACCCCCAGCCCATTACCAGTCTTAACCCCCCCCAGCCCATTTCCAGTCCTAAACCCCCCCAGCCCATTTCCAGTCCTAACCCCCCCATCACCCCATTTCCAGACAGCCTCCATCAGCCCCCAGCCCATTACCAGTCTTAACCCCCCCAGCCCATTTCCAGTCCTACCTCCCCAGACCTTTTCCAGTCCTAACCCCCCTCACCCCATTTCCAGTCAGCCTCCATCAGCCCCAGCCCATTTCCAGTCCTAACCCCCCCAGCCCATTTCCAGTCCTAACCCCCCTCACCCCATTTCCAGTCAGCCTCCATCAGCCCCAGCCCATTATCAGTCTTAACCCCCCCAGCCCATTTCCAGTACTAACCCCCCCCTAGCCCATTTCCAGTCCTAACCCCACCCCTAGCCCATTTCCAGTCCTAACCCCCCATCACCCCATTTCCAGACAGCCTCCATCAGCCCCCCAGCTCATTACCAGTCTTAACTTCCCCTTCCCTTCCCTTCTGGCAAATTTAAAAAAAACAAACCTGGCTCTAGCTGCTGCCGCTGCCGCGTCCGTCGCAGCAGCGGCAGAATGGAGTGTCCCGCGGGGCCCCCTCTCCTCGTTGAGCCCTCTGCAAGGGCTTTCAGATTCGCGAAGGGAGCGTGCTCCCTCGCGTCTCTGTAAAGCCCGCAGGGGCTAATGGGAAATTTCCCATCTGGGGCTGATGGGAAATTTCCCATTAGCCCCTGCGGGCTTTACAGAGACGCGAGGGAGCACGCTCCCTTCGCGAATCTGAAAGCCCTTGCAGAGGGCTCAACGAGGAGAAGGGGCCCCGCGGGACACTCCATTCTGCCGCTGCTGCGACGGACGCGGCAGCGGCAGCAGCCAGAGACAGGTTTTGTTTTTAAATGTAATTTAAAAAAAAAAAGCAGAATGTTCTTTGCGCGGGGCCCCCTGAAACGCGGGGCCCTGTGCAAAAAACATTCTTGCTCAATGGACGGGCCGGCCCTGCCTTCACCCTCATCCCATGTCCCCTCGTAGCAGAACTTGCTTTCAATTGAAAGAGGCTCTCTCCCTGAACATTTATGCCACAGAGGTATTTAAACATCTCAATCATATAACCTCTATCCCGCCTTTCCTCTAAGGTGTACATATTAAGATCCCTAAGTCTGTCCTCATATGCTTAATAATGAAGCCCACTAATCATCTTAGTAGCCACCCTCTGCACCGACTCCATCCTGTTCACATCCTTTTGAAAGTGCGGTCTCCAGAACTGCACACCATACCCCAAATGAGGTCACACCAAAGACTTATACAGAGGCACTATCACCTCCTTTTTTTCTGCTAGCCATTCCTCTCTGTATACATCCAAGCATCCTTCTAGCTTTTGCCGTTGCCTTTTCTACCTATTTAGCTACTTTAAGATCATCAGACACAACCACGCCTAGGTCCCGCTCTTCTTTAGTGGACAAAAGTTCTTCACCCCCTATACTATATTGCTCCCTTGGATTGCTGCAGCCCAAATGCATGACCTTACATTTTTTTAACATTAAATCTCAGCTGCCAAATTCTAGACCATTCTTCAAGCTTAGCTAGATCCCTCCTCATGTTATCTACATCTTCCTGGGTGTCTATTCTATTGCAGATTTTGGTATCATCCGCAAAGAGGCAAACCTTACCCGACAGCCCTTCCGCTATAGCCCTTCCGCTATATCACTAACAAAGATGTTAAAAAGAATCCGACCAATGAAAGATCCCTGGGGCACACCACTAGTAACATCCTTCTCCTCAAAGTGAGCTCCATTTACCTATACTCTTTGTTGCCTCCCACACAACCAACCCAAACAGTAACTTCAGGGTCCATCCCTAGGGTGCTCAGTTTGTTTATAAGTCGCCTGTGAGGAACAGTGTCAAAGGCTTTACTGAAATCCAAATACACCACATCTAGGGCTCTCCCTCGGTCCAACTCCCTGGTCACCCAGTCAAAGAAATCAATCAGATTTGACTGACAAGACCTGCCTCTGGTGAATCCATGCTGCCTCCGAACCTGTAATCTGCTGGACTCCAGAAAACCTCACTATTTTCTCTTTCAGTAGCGCTTCAAATAATTTACTCACCACCGAAGTTAAACTAACTGGCCTATAGTTTTCAACCGCATCCTTACTTCCGCTTTTCTGTAAAGGCACCACATGAGCCTCTCTCCAATCCTTTGGCACCACTCCTGACTCCAATGAGGCATTGAAAAGGTCAGTCAGTGGAGCTTCTAGAACGTCCCTAATTTTTGATACACTCCGCGGGATACCTGGCAGTATCATGTGTTCCAACATGGATTAGCAACATTGGGTAATAGTCAGTGGGCTTGATGAGTCTCGGCAAACTCTCCATAACATCTTGGATTTTGGCACCAGGCAGACAGCATACCTCTCTGGACATCAAGTCTGGTTGGCAGATGGACGCCACCTCCTCTCTGAGTTCCTCCACTTGTTTCCTCAGAGCTTCAGCATGCAGACACCCTGCACATGGAACTGGTCCTTCAACTGGCATTGGGACCTCTGTCTGGACAGAGGCAGAAGCTGTAACAGGGGCAACAGCTTTAGCGATACGATTTTTCCCAGCTATTGTTCTGTTCGTGGAGCTTAGGTATTTTTGAAGCAAAAGAGAGAGATCTACCAAAGTACCAACTGGTTTCCAAGCTGTCCTTTCAGAGAAAAAGCAGTTAAATCGCTTTAATTATATTCAAAATGTGCTGTTCCAAGTCCCTGTGCTCTGTTAGATGGGGAGGTGCCCAAAAAGCAAGACTGCTCACTAGGGGTGGGTGGGAGTCGGGGTGGGTAGGGAGGGAACTAACTCCTGATTAGGTGTCAGCAGTTCCCAAAAGCTGAGAAGGTTAGTAGAGTTTAAAAACCTACTCTACTAAAGGAAACATTTCTACTGAAGCAACAAAATGAAAGTAACTTTGCTTTAAAAATATACAAAACCCCTTTTAAGAGCTCCCAGTCAGAGATCTATCAATTTAATAAAAATACACGCTCAAATTCTTATCGTTGTTTCACCTGTAGAGCCCATTAGGAATGCCTCAACAGGGGCTCTACAGATTAGCCATGCAGCTGAGCTTTGAACAAACTGAAGGGAGAGACATGATTCTGAGGAGATCAGAAAGCAGTATATTGCAATAGTCTATACAGGAGGTGACTAGAGAGGTGATAAGGGTCTTAGTAGTGTGTTCAGAAAGGAAGGGATGAATTTTACTAATGCTATAGAAAATATAACATCAGGTTTTAGCAATCTGCTGGATATGTTCAGAGAAGAGAGAAGAATCAAAGATGAACCAAGGTTGCGAATTGAGGAAACGGAGAAGTAAGTAACGTGTTATCCACAGAGATAGAGAAAGGAGGAAGGGGGGGGGAAGAGGTGACTTTAGGGAGAAAGATAAGGAGCTCTGTTTTAGCTATGTTCAATTTCAGATGGCGGTGGAACATCCAGGCTATTGGGTTTGTGTGATGCAACTTAGATGGAGGTGGCCTTATTCTGGAAAAAAGCAGAACTTCCAAGCACATTGTGGTTAAGCATCTGGCTTCTTATTGTGTGCGAGTGAGATTGCAGCCTATAAGAATCACTGTATATGTAAGTTTAAAAAAGTGTGGCACTCTTACCAGCAATGAAGAAAATCTTATTTTTGTTTGTAATTAAATCTGTTATGCGGGCTGTGACGTATTGATGGGTGCCTTTTAGGCATCAAGAAAGAGTGGAATATGAAGAGTGGGGAGTGAAAGAGAAAGGGGGGGTTGTCCATTGGTAGGAGGATGAGAGAGAACCTGATGTACCATCTATAAGTGGTAGCAGTACCAACTTTCTGTTATATGATCAATGTGTTGGGTGACTGGGTATAATGCTTTTTGTTGGATATGGTTATAAGAAAAAAAACAAAAAGAAAATAAAAAAAAAAGAAAAAAAGAAATCCCTCCAGGAAAGCCTTTAACTGCTCTGGCGCATCAAATGGGTATGCTGTATTTTGGTGTACCAAACTCACTATTGCCAAATACTCTAGCTGGAATTTTAGTCCCTTTTGAAATATTTCACTGCAGTAGGGCGTTAATTCCCTATGTTTTGCCATCACTTGTGCTGCATAATTCTGAAAAAGTAGAATCTTATTACCACCATATTTCAAGTCTCGTGTCTGTCAGAACTTTGCCAAGAGTTTTTTCTTAACAGCAAAGTTCAGCATTCGAGCAATGATTACATAGGGCTTATCATTCTCTCTCCTGGTACCTAGCTGGATGTGCTCTTTCAGCCAGGCATGGTCTGTCCCAAGACCTCCAGCAGTCATGACTCCAAAAGCTTCAGCAAATTGTGTTTTTACAATTTCAAGCATACCAGCCAGGATAATGTTGTTGCATCACCCTCTGTTTTCCTGGTCTTCTACTCTTTCAAGCAACACTATTTTGGGCATCCAACGCACTCACATGTGTTTCCAGCACATATGCTCTGTCCTCCTGCCTGAAGATACGTTCCTCTGCCTTTTCTGCACAATGGGCATGAACTTCCAAACCACCTTTGGTATCTCCTACAGAGATTTGTATTTTCACCAGTCTTTCATCTAACACTGCTGTTATGTTCCACATTAGCTCTTGAACCGTTTTGGCTTGCAGTGTAAAGACTGAAGGGATAATCCTCTGCCATCATCTTAGGCTCATTTTGCTTACTCTTTCCCTACCAACCTTTGGAATCTTACTGGTCATGATGGGTGTAGCAGTGCAATCACTACCAACTCTTGCTCAGCCAACTGCTTCTAGTTGCCTTTATTTCTTTCTTGGTAATAGCCGCAGCCTTGGGGAGTCACTTTTTAACTGTTAAGTTGGATTTCTTGGGGTGGGTGGAGGGGGGGCAGGGAGATAAACACTTGAGCATCTGCTCAGCTAGTGATCACCACATGATACCTCCCTCAATTTGAATATATTCTAATTAAAATTACACTGCAGTCTGCCATATAAAGTGCTAATTCAAAAACAATTACTGGTAGCAATACCGTGCTTAATAAAGTGTATACTTCAACATACTGACAAATTCTCTCTTGTTTTACAGATGAATTCTCTTCAACAATTTTAGAAATATCAGATAAATACTGCCCAATTATACAAGGAGTACATGTATTTTAACTGTTCTTCAGAATGAAATTTTCTTTGTGTAACTTTTTTTGTTTTGTCCCCTTTTGTTCCCTATAGGGTTGCTCTCATAATACTGAAAATACTTTAGGTATTTCCTTCATTTTCCTCAAATTTTGTTTTAAAATCTCAGTTCTTTTTCTAAAGTGAATGTTGATTTTTAAAACTAGTACAGTAGTGTGTTGCTTCAGTCACTTCTCTTCTTTTCCAGGTCAGTTTTTGCAACTTTTTTTGTATGTTGGATGCCTTAGGATTCCAGCTCCCAACTCCAGCAGCTAGTAGAAGCAGCAGCAGGATCCTACTAACTAGCTATAAACAAGTCAATAAGAGTCTGCCTCCCTAACTTCAGTGTTGGTATCTAATTGATGTGTTCCTTTTTTCAGGGTTTCTTTAACTAATATTTCTAGCTAATCCAGAAAAATAAGGCAAGGCAAAATTTCCTGACTGGGTTCCACTAAATATTTTGCACTTAAATTCTGTCAAAATCAAAACTGATTCCAGGAGTCTGATGTCTTAGGTAAACAAGTGTTTGGAAAGAGTAACTTCAGTTTTTAATCTCTTTTTAAAATGATTACACACAGATGCGCGCACTGACCTCTCTCACACTGTGGTACTACAAAAACACCGCCAGAGTTCCCTTCAGTTCTAATGAAGCAGCCTTGTAAGGGTTTTATTTTCTTCAACAGTTAGAAGCTGACAGGGATGCAGAGCCCTGTAAGCAATCTCAGCCAGGTTTTTTCTTCTAGTGCTTTTTTCCCCATCATAAATAGCTCTCTCCCTTCAAAGTCTCCATTAAATTCAGGCACCCTCTTGTTCTTTTCATTGAAGCTCTTGATAATTTCATTCAAAGTCAGTCAGAAAATCAGTTATCCCTGAATTCTCTCAAGTTTAAATTTCATCAGAGAAAATATTAGTCAGGCTAATTCATTTATTTTCTCATTCACAATCATACTTCCTCATAAAACCACAATATATAATCTTAGAAAAAGACATGAGAAGACTCAGGACACAGTTTTTTTCTAACTAATCATTTGTATAGCACCACAAGGTGTACACAGTGCTGTACAGAGACATGCTATGAATGATGGCTGAACAGAAAGAGGCCAGATATTATTTGTACTTAAAAAATAATGCTTTAGGTGGTGACAACGGTGATCACTGGAGGGGGGGGGGGAAGAGAATTAAAGAGCAGTCAAAGGGATTTCAAGTACCTGGCTTCTATCCTGCAGGCATATGTGGTTGTTAGGGAAAGCAAGGGCTTTCGGTCTGTCAAATTTTGGTGACACGCTAGTTGACAACCACTGTTCTAGACAGTTGATGTAATGGAAGATTCCACTATGCGCAATAGCATCAAACGAAGTGATAGGTTTCAGCATTTATATGCTAGCACTACATCTGCCTAGTAGTGCTATAGACTTGATTAGTAGTAGTAGTAAAAACTGCAATTTCCTCATTTCCCAAATTTTACCATTCACTTTTGTGCAGGCTACACTTGCTCTTGGATAACATTTGTATGTGCTCTTATGCAGAGAAGTGGTGCAGTTGAAGTCATAAGAACATAAGTGCCATATTGGGTCAGACCAATGTCCATCAAGCCCAGCATCCTTTTTCCAACAGTGGCCAATCCAGGTCACAATTACTTGTCAGGTTACCAGAAAGGTTCACCGGTTCCACAATGCTTGTCCCGGAGTAAGCAGTGGATTTCCCTAGTCCTCTTTAATAATGGTTTATGGAGCTTTCCTCCAGGAACTTGTCCCAACATTTTTTAAACCCAGCTATACTAACAGCTTTTACTACATTTTCCGGTAAAAAAATTCCAGAGATTGATTATGCATCGAGTGAAAAAATATTTTCTCCAATTAGTTTTAAATGTGCTACATTGTAAATTTCATTGTATGTCCCCTAGTCTTTCTACTTTTTGATGGAGTAAGCAACCTATATGGCACTATATGTAAAAAATATTAACGCTATAGAATTACAGGGCTTAAAAGGAAGAAAGGAGGCCCTGTGGGTTAAACTAGAAAGAGAAATCCATTTGCATTGACATGATATACAGATCTCCATCACATGGAGAAGAAGTGGATGGAGATTTAATAGAAGACATACGCAGCATTGCCAGGACAGGGGAAGTGTTACTAATAGGTGATTTCAGTATGCCGGATGTTGATTGGCACATCCCTGCTGCAGTGTCATCTAGACGTAAGGAGATCCTGCATTCTCTACAGGGAGAACTATTCGGGCAACAGAACCCACACATGAAGGGTCCATGCTGGACCTGGTGCTTACCAATGGTGAAAGTGTTTGATGTTATAGTGTGAGATCATCTCGCATCTAGTGATCACCAGATGGTGTGGTTCAGTAGGGATGATAAAATCCATTCAAAAGCGAGGGTCTTAGACTTTAGAAAAACTTTGCCAAGATGGGCCAAAACCTCAAGGAGTCATTAGCGGGATGGGAACAGCTGGGGGATGTTGAAAAACAGTGGGCAAAACTGAAAGGGGATATTTTAAGGGCAACCAACCTTTTTGTTAGAATGGTAAATAAAGGTAAAAGGAAAAGGAGGCTGCTATGGTTTTCAAAAGTAGCAGCTGGAAAGGTGAAAAAAAAAAAAAAGAGGAAGGCCATCATGAAATACAAGAGATCAGAGAGAGAGGAAGGCAGGCATCTATATTTGGAAAACCTTAGAGAAACTAGCAAAATAGTCAGGAAAGAAAAGATACTAAAAGAATAAACAATGCAATAAAATGGGGGGATAAGATCTTTTTCAAATATGTTAGTGAGAAGGGGAAGCGCAAAAGTGGTATTGTCAGACTCGAAGGGGAAGGGAAGGAATATGTAGAAGCTGATTAGGATAAAGCTGAATTGCTTAACAAATATTTCTGTTCTTTGTTCACAGATGAAGGGCCAGGACAGGACCTCAGACAACACCAAACAATTTTCAGAAGACTGTGTTCATGAAGAACTAGCTAAATTAAAAGTAGACAACGCAATGGGACCGGATGGGATACATCCGAGAATACTGAAGGAACTAGGGGACATTTTAGCAGCTCCACTGACTGACCTTTTCAATGCCTCTTTGGAGTCGGGAGTGGTGCCAGAGGACTGGAGACAGGTACATGTGGTCCCTTTACACAAAAATGGAAGTAAGGATGTGGTTGAAAACTACAGGCCAGTTAGTCTAACCTCTGTGGTAAGTAAGTTATTGGAAATACTGCTGAAAGAGAAAACAGTGAGGTTTATGGAGTCCATTGGATTACAGGATTGGAGGCAATATGGATTCACCAGAGGCAGGTCTTGGTCAGACAAATCTGATTAATTTCTTTGACTGGGTGATCAGGGAGTTGGACCAAGGGAGAGCCCTAGATGTAGTATACTTGGATTTCGGTAAAACCTTTGACACTATTCTGCACAGGAGACATAAACAAACTGAGCACCTTAGGGATGGACCCTAAAGTTACTGATTGGGTTAGAAATGGGTTGAGTGGGAGGCGACAAAGGGTACAAGTAAATGGAGCTCACTCTGAGGACAAGGAGTTTACCAGTGGTGTGCCACAGGGATCTGTCCTTGGTCTGATTCTTTTTAACATCTTTGTTAGTGATATTGTGGAAGGGCTGTTGGGTATGGTTTGTCTCTTTGCAGATACCAAAATCTGCAATAGAGTAACCCAGAAAGAAGTAGATAACATGAGGAGGGATCTAGCGAAGCTTGAAGAATGGTCTAGAATTTGGCAGCTGAGATTTAATGCTAAAAAATGTAGGGTCATGCATTTGGGCTGCAACAATCCAAGGGAGCAGTACAGTGTAGGGAGTGAAGTACTTTTGTCCATAACAGAAGAGTGGGACCTGGGCGTGATTGTGTCCAACTATCTTAAAGTAGCTACACAGGTAGAAAAAGCAACAGCGAAAGCTAGAAGGATGCTTGGGTGTATAGGGTGAATGGCCAACAGAAAAAGGAAGTTGATAATGCTTCTGTATAAGTTTTGGTGTGACTGCATTTAGAGTATTGTGTGCAATATTGGAGACCGCACCTTCAAAAGTATATAAAAAGCTTGGAGTCAGTGCAGAGGGTGCCTACTAAAATGGTTAGTGGTCTTTGTTCTAAAGCATACAAGGACAGACTTAAGAATCTTAATATGTAGAGGAAAGGTGGGAAAGAGGAGATATGATAGAGACGTTTAAATACCTCTGTAGCATAAATGCAAAGGAGAAGAACCTCTGTCGATTGAAAGCAAGCTCTGCTACGAGGGGACATAGGACGAGGGTGAAAGGGGATAGACTCAGGTGTAATAGGCGGAAATATTTTACTACCTTCACTGGGAGACTATTCCACACATCTACCACTCTTTCCGCAAAGATGAGGACAGTATTTGAATTCAAAAATGCATGGGACAAACACAGAGGATCTGTAAAGGAAAAAGGGGACTATTGTAGTAGTTGATATGAAAGGGCAGACTAGATATGACATGTGGTCTTTTTCTGCGGTCATGTTTCTATCTACATTTACTCGGGCCACTCCATTCATTAATTTTTAGACCTCTATCATACTCCCCTCAGCTGTCTCTTTTCCAAGTTGAAGAGCCCTAACCTTTTAAGCTTTTCCTCCCATCCCCTTTACTATTTTGGTGGCTTTTTTCTGTACCCTTTCTAATTCTTCTACATCCTTTTTAAGACCTGTCTTTTGAATTAAAATAACTGCCTAAATACTAATAAAAGAAAGAGACCCCCATGCTGCTTTTTCAGAAAGTAAAATACCAAAGGGCTTTTTTTCTGTTATATTAGTGGCCTCAGCAGAGGCCATGTTCTCTGGGCATGGTGTGAAAGATGAAATTAGACTTACCTGCTAATTGTTGTTCCTTTAGGAACTCCAGTCTAGTCCCGACATCTAGAGTTTAAGCACCTCATCCAGCAGCTATGGAGACTGAGAAACGTCACTCTTTTGATGACACTGGTACAAATATTCCTGGGCCCGCCTCTTATGTCCAGTAATCTATTGACAAAGCAGACTCACCCGAGCAACAATCAAGTAATAAGAACATAACAAATGGAACTCCATGTAAACTTAATTAACTAACTAACGGGAAACAAACACTCCCATTATCATTCATTTGAACTAAATGATTGTACTTACGTTTAGAAACCTGTGCTAAGGAAGACCACACTTCCCTGCTCCCTGAAGTATCCAAATGTCCCCCGGATCTCTCTTATCTCTAGGAACAAGCAGGAATAAGTCATCACATATGGGTACGTCGGTACCGACGGAGCCTGCGCGGGAAAGCTCCCCAGCTTTTCAAATGAAAAGCTTTTGGGGCCTCCCACTGCACATGTGCGCTGCCTTCCCGCCTTCCTGACCAGCTCTCCTCAGTTCTTCTTTTTCCGCGGAGCCAGCAGGTCGTGTTCCTGTCACCGCTGAAGAATTTGTTACTTTTGTTTGTTTCTTTAGACCGCGTACCTGCCTTCCCCATACCGAAACCGGTATCGCCGGTCTTTCTTTCTTTCTATATCAAAAAAAAAAAAAAAGACTTTTTTATTTTTCTTCAGCACAGCTTGGTACCCGGTGTTAGGCCTTAAGGCCTACACAATTTCTCCTCATGGAGAAGCCAGTCTCTGGTTTCAAAAAATGTACCAAATGCAGTGCTGTCATTTCTGTCACAGACACCCATGAATGGTGTCTCAAATGTTTGGGACCTGAGCACTCCATACCGGACTGCCCATCCTGCACCCAGATGTCTAAACGCGGTTTGCAGAACCGGGCTAACAAGCTCCATGTGCTGTTTCCTTCAGAAGCATCACAGTCATCCAGGTCTTCCTCTCCGGATGGATCTCAGGTAACCAAAACTTCTGTGGGCAAATCCTCTAAAAGCAAATCTCTTTCTAAAGATCGAGAGGCTCTCAGTTCTGAGTTCGAGGATTCTGCCCAGGCCAAAAAACCCCGGCGGGAGGTTCCGGCCTCCAAAGCAATCATGGGGTCACAGGTTGACATCGATGGCACGGCCTCGACAGATCACCTGTTGGACTGCTCTGGGGTACCGGCCCATACCGGTACCGACATCCAGGCAGTAGTGGCGTCTATGGGCAGTACTGTCCAGACCATGCAGCAGGCCGTACTGGCCTTCATTAAGGCTGCGACGCCCTCGGTACCGATTTCATCGGTACCGACCCCGGTTCCGGTATCTACACCGGAACCGAGACCATCGACTTCTAAACGTCGATCGGTTTCGCATGCCGGATTCCGGCTTTCGCCCGGTACCGATCCCATGCCCGATACGCCCGATGTCGATACCGATCGGTATGCGTATCGTACATTGGAAGCATAGAAAGAGTACTCAGATTCTTCTGATGAATTCAATTCCTCTGATGACTCTACTGAGCTTACTCTTCCTGAGGAGCCCTCTTCTCCCAAGAGGAGGATGTCTCCTCCAGAGGATTTATCCTTTCAGGATTTCATTGTTGATGTAGCTAAAGCACTTTCTATTACTACATCTTCTGAAAGAGAACCCAGATCAAAAAAATTGGACATTTTAGGATACTCAAAAGCTCCTAAAGAGGCAGTCACTCTGCCTGTCCATGAAATCCTTCAAGAACACTTGATGGATTTGTGGGAGACTCCTTTAACACTGTCTCCCCATTCCCGCAGGTTGGACACCATGTATCGGGTCCCTCCTTCGCCTGGGTTCCAGAAAACTCAGCTGCCTCACCACTCCATTGTGGTGAAGTCTGCCATGAAGAAAATAAAGAGTCCTAAGAGGCATTCTTCTACCCCTCCAGGGCGAGAATGTAAGAACCTAGACTCTTTTGGAAGAAAGATGTTCCAGGCTAGTATGCTTATAGCCAGGATCAACTCTTATAGCCTTTATATGGGCATGTATCTTGGGCAACTTGCCCTAAAAATACAGAATTTTGCCCCCTTTATCCCTGATGATCAAAGGGCGGACTTCTTTTCTATGGTGACACAACTTTCCGAGGTCTCCAAGTTCTCCAACAGGGCAGCCTTTGATTCCTTTGAAGTTGCAGGCAGAGCTTCGGGAATTGCTATTGCAGCCCGACGTCTCGCTTGGCTCCAGGCTTCTAACCTAGAACCCTGGGTTGTAGAAGGCCTCAGGAATCTGCCCTGTACCGGTGAGAACTTATTTGGGGAAGACTGGCAGATTAAAGCTGCTCAAATGGATGCAGAAAATGCCACTCTAGATAGACTTTCCAAGTCTACTTCTACCCCTACCAAAAAGAAGCCTTTTAAAAGGCCGTACTATAAAAAGACCAGATTTCCCACAAATACTGGCCAGCAATCTGCTCAGCCTCGCCTTGCGGCTAAGCGTCAACAATCTAAGCAGGTAAAGTCGAAGCCTGCAGTGTCTGCTACATCCCAGCAGGCTCAACCCCCTCAGGGGTTTTGACTTCCCTCTAGAGAACTTGCCGTTTCTGGCTCTAGCACAGCCAGAGCCCCTCACCATTCCTGGAAGGCTAGCTCACTTTGCTCCCAGATGGGAGCAAATAACATCAGAGCAATGGACCCTCTCTATTATCCGAGAAGGCTACAAACTTCATTTCTCCAGCCTTCCTCCCCATACCATGGTGAGGCAATTCAGTTCTCCCCCATCTCTTCTGACCCTGTTGGGTCAGGAAGTCTCTTCTCTTCTTGCCCAAGGGGCAATAGAGGAGGTTCCTCCTCCACAACAGGGGTTAGGTTTCTACTCCCCTTACTTTCTCATAACAAAGAAGACAGGGGGCTTCAGACCTATCCTAGATCTGAGAGAATTGAACAGGTTTCTATTCAAGGAGAAATTCAAAATGCTCTCTCTGGGCCTTCTCCTTCCATACCTTCAGAGTCAAGATTGGCTTTGTTCTCTAGATCTCAAGGATGCGTACACTCATATACTCATCCATCCATCCCACAGAAAGTATCTAAGATTTCTGTTCCAGGGAAAACATTTCCAGTACAGAGTACTACCCTTCGGTCTGGCCTCTGCTCCAAGAGTATTCACAAAATGCATGGCAGTCGTTGCCGCATTTCTCAGAGGCATGGGAATCTTTGTCTTCCCATATCTGGACGACTGGCTCATCCGAGCTCCATCTCAATCAGAAGCCCAGATTTCTCTGGACCGCACAAGGCGTATTCTTCAATATCTGGGACTTGTGGTAAACATTCCCAAGTCCCAACTCATCCCTACTCAGTCCCTGGAATTCATAGGGGCCCAATTGGACTCCACCACTGCAAGGGCCTACCTCCCTCTGGTCCGAGGCCAAAGGCTAATAAGCTTGGCCTCCCAGGCTCAGTCCAGAAGTCACTTGTCAGCCAACGAAATGCTGCAACTTCTCGGCCACATGGCCTCCACGGTTCATGTGGTACCCTATGCTCGTCTCCATATGAGAGCAGCTCAATGGACATTGGCCACCCAGTGGTCTCAAGCATCGGGACTGCTGTCAGACCAGGTACTCACCTCAAAACGTCTGTTTTGGTCTCTCCAGTGGTGGACATCCTCCAAAAATCTGTTGTTGGGGACCCCCCTTCCAACCTTCGTTGCCCCAAGCAACCCTCACAACAGATGCCTCCCAAACAGGGTGGGGAGCTCATCTTCAACATCTCTCCACTCAGGGAATCTGGTCTCCCCAAGAGACCACCCTTCATATCAATCTTCTGGAACTGCGAGCAATCTTCCTTGCCCTCACAGTCTTCCATACCCTCCTTGCCAACCTGACTGTCCTAGTTCAGACAGACAATCAGGTGGCCATGTTTTATATCAACAAACAAGGAGGGACGGGCTCTCTGTCGCTTTGCAACGAAGCTCTCAGATTATGGGCCTTCGCCAGAGAGCACCAAATTCATCTTCTGGCAGTATATCTTCCAGGAGTTCAAAACTCTCGGGCAGACAGACTCAGTCGAGTTCTGCTCCCACACGAATGGTCCCTACATATGGACCAGATACGCAGAATCTTTCAGGAATGGGGGACCCCGGACATAGACCTCTTTGCAAGTCCGTGGAATGCCAAACTTCCCCGGTTCTGTTCCAGGACTCCGTGTCAGGGAGCTCAGGCCAACGATGCCTTTCTCCTGCATTGGGGTCAGGAATTCCTGTACGCTTTTCCACCCATTCCTTTGATTCCCAAGACTCTGTTCAAACTTCAGAGGGATCACGGATCCATGATCCTCATTGCTCCACGCTGGCCACGCCAAGTGTGGTTCCCTCTCCTTCTACAGCTCTCCCAGGGCTCCTCCCTGGACCTGGGAGCTGCACCAGACCTTCTGTCTCAGGAGCAGGGGACTTTGTGGCATCCAAACCCCAAGTCCCTACATCTCCGAGCTTGGTTACTGAAGGCTTAAGCCTTCAAGAGTTTAATCTTTCTCAACCAGTGAAAGATATCCTTTATGCCTCTAGGAAACCCTCTACCAGGCGTTCCTATGCTTTCAAATGGAAACGTTTTTCCATTTGGTGTGCTCAACAAGGTCTTGACCCTCTGGCACTTCCTTTGAATTCTCTACTAGACTATCTCCTGCATCTTTCCAATGCAGGCCTCAAGACGAATTCAGTACGAGTCCATTTAAGTGCTATTACAGCATCCTTAAAACCTATAAATGGACAATCTGTTTCCTCTCATCCTCTTATTGCAAGATTCATGAGAGGCCTAACCCTCACTAAGCCTCCCATCCGGCCTCCTCCGGTAGCATGGGACTTGAATTTAGTTCTGGGTCAACTTATGAAGCCACCCTTTGAACCATTGGTATCTACCTCCCTGAAATTTCTTTCTTGGAAGGTCCTTTTCCTTATTGCAGTCACTTCGGCTCGCCGCATCAGTGAACTGCAGGCTTTGGTGGCAAATCCACCTTATACCAGATTTCATCATGATAAGGTGGTCCTTAGGACGAATCCCCACTTTATGCCTAAAGTGGTCTCGCCTTTTCATCTTAATCAAGAGGTATATCTACCTGTCTTTTTTCCGGCTCCTCATGCATCCAGTGCAGAGAGGAACCTTCGTACTCTTGACTGTAAAAGAGCTCTCGCCTTTTACCTCAATAGAACTCAGCCACATCGAAAGTCTTCTCAGCTTTTCGTGGCTTTTGATCCTTCTCATTTGGGACTTCCAGTCGCCAAACGCACACTTTCCAACTGGATTGCTCAGTGTATTTCCTTTGCTTACCAGAGTAAGAACATTTCTCTGGAAGGCCATGTCACAGCTCACAATGTGAGAGCCATGGCCACTTCTATGGCTCATCTTCACTCTGTATCCATAGATCAGATCTGTCGAGCAGCCACTTGGGCCTCGGTGCATACCTTCACAGCCCATTACTGCTTGGACAAGGACTCCCGCCGGGATGCCTTGTTTGGTCAGGCTGTCCTCAAACACCTGTTCCATACTTAAACAACTCCTGCCCACCTTCCCAGAATGGATGCCTGAGATCCATCCGAAGATGGTTACCCTTGGAGGGGGATCTCCCAGGCATCTCAGCTAGGGAGTCCCCATATGTGATGACTTATTCCTGCTTGTTCCTAGAGATAGCACAGTTACTTACCTGTAACAGGTGATCTCTGGGAACAGCAGGAATTAGTCATCACAACCCACCCACCTCTCCTAGGAGTTGTCTCTCTATTCCTCTATCTTCCTGTCCTCTCTCTCTATTGTCTCAGCTTTAAACTCGAACTGAGGAGAGCTGGTCAGGAAGGCGGGAAGGCAGCGCGCATGTGGAGTGGGAGGCCCCAAAAGCTTTTCATTTGAAAAGCTGGGGAGCTTTCCCGCGCAGGCTCCGTCGGTACCGACGTACCCATATGTGATGACTAATTCCTGCTGTTCCCAGAGATCACCTGTTACAGGTAAGTAACTGTGCTTTCTTCACACTTCTGCGTGTCTATATGGCCCACACGTTCCCATTAGCTTCTTCCTTTTTTCTTTAGCAGAGATATCGTGCTTCAGGCCAACAGAGAAGAACCAGGGAGGGATACAGGATTAGACTGGAGTTCCTCAAGGAACAACAATTAGCAGGTAAGTCTAATTTCATCTTATCGTCTCTCCAGTCTAGTCCCAACATCTAGGGATGTAACAGAGCAGTGAAACCTTTTCTTACCTGGAGGGACACGCCAGGCCAGCCTGAAGCACCGCTGCGCCAAACACAGTATCCCTTTCCGCCTGCACATCGAGATGGTAATGCTTAACAAATGTATTAAACGATGACCAAGTAGCCGCCTTACAAATCTCAATAGCGGGCACGAGACTGCACTCTGCCCACGACGCCGCTTGCGCCCTCATCGAATGAGCCCTAATGCCATCAGGAACTGACTTCCTTTTTAGAATGTAAGCTGACGTTATTGCTTTTTTAAGCCATCGCGCAATGGAAGCTTTACTAGCCGCTTCCCCCTTTCGTGCTCCACAAAAAAGGACAAAAAGCCTATCCGTGCTTCTGAAACTTGCCGTTCTCCGAAGATACCTTTTCAGCACTCGGCGAACGTCCAAAGAATGGGAGGAACTGGAGCTAGACTTTCCTCCCACCTCGACAAACACCGGAAGAAAAATGGTTTGATTGACATGAAAAGCTGATACAACCTTTAGTAAGAAAGATGGCACGGGCCTCAAAACCACATTATCATCATAAAAGGTCAAAAAGGGCTTCCGACACGATAGCGCCTGCAGCTCAGAAATCCTACGTGCTGAAGAAATTGCTACCAAAAACACTGTCTTGAGTGTTAAGTCTTTATCTGATGCCTTCGCCACCGGCTCAAACGGTTCGTGCATTAATGCGCCTAACACCAAAACCAGATCCCACCAAGGAATTAGAGATCTACAAGGCGGCCTCAGAAGAGACACTGCTCGCAAAAATCGTTTAACATCTGGATGCATCCCCAATGTCTCTCCTTTTACCTTTCCCCTGTAACATGTCAGGGCTGCTACCTGCACCCGTAAGAAGGCAGCTGTCAAACCCTTGTCAAAACCATTCTGTAAGAAAGCCAGCACATGCGCGACTGTCGCACTCAAAGCCTGAATCTCCCTGTCCGTACACCATGCCTCAAAGATCCGCCAGATACGCACATATGCCAATGATGTAGATCTTCTCCTAGCCTTTAACATCGTGGCAATAACGGCTGAAGAATACCCTCTTGCTCTCAGCCTCGTCCTTTCAAGAGCCAAGCCGTAAGCGAGAATCGATCCACTTGGGGCATGAGTATAGGCCTTTGGAACAAGAGGTCCTTCCGAACTGGCAAACGCCAGGGCTGATCCACCAAACGTCTGACCCGATCCGCGTACCATGGCCGTCTCGGCCAATCTGGCGCTATCAGAATCACTGTTCCTTTGTGAACCTCTATCCTCTGCAGAACTCAACCTATTAAAACCCAAAGAGGAAAAACGTAGAGGAGCTGCCGCTCCTGCCACCTTTGAATGAGGCATCGAGGCCCTCCGACATTCTTTCCTTCCTTCTGCTGAAAAATCTGTTTGCCTTTGCTGACTAATGTCGCCATAAGATCCAGTACCAGCTGCCCCCAGTGGTTCACTATCAATTAGAAGACCTCTGAATGCAGCACCCACTCTGCTGGGTCCACTTTGACTCGACTCAGAAAATCGGCCGTCACATTGTCTACTCCTGCTACATGTGTCGCCGAGAGCACCACTAGGTGTGCTTCGGCCCACTCCAAAAGGTGATCGGCCTTGGATTCCAGTGGCGCACTGCCGGTGCTGCCCTGACAATTGATGTATGCCACCGCTGTTGCATTGTCGGAGAATACGCAAACCGCTCTGCCCTCGATTCAAGTCTGAAAGGCCCTCAGCGCTAGAGCAACTGCTCTCAACTCTAATCTGTTGATGGACCATGTCTTCTCCACGTCGGTCCACTGTCCCTGGACAAAAGTTTGTTCGACATGCGCCCCCCATCTCAAAAGACTGGCGTCCGTCGTAAGGGATATCCAGATGGGAGCCTCTAGGGGCATTCCCCTTTCCAGCACCCCTGACCTTAACTAGCATTGCAGAGCCTGCCTCGTATCCGGCCGATGCGGAAGTATCCAGGATAGAGGATCGTTCTGGTGCGACCATCATCTGAGCAATGCCCTCTGAAGCGGTCGCATATGTGCCCTCGCCCATGGGACCAATTCGAGTGTCGCCGCCATTGTACCCAACAACTGCAGATAATGCCATGCCGTGGGAATCCGTCGGCTTAGAAAGGTCCTGACTAGGTTTCTCAAGTTCTGTGCCCTCAACCGAGGCAGCAACACCTTCCCTATCTGTGTATCGAAACGTGCTCCGAGATACTTCAGGGTTTGCGAAGGCTCTAGTCTGCTCTTTGCTCTGTTGATCACCCAGCCTAGACTCTGAAGGAACTCTACCACTCTGGCAGTCGCCAACTTGCTCTCTTCTCTGGACTTCGCCCATACCAACCAATCGTCTAAATATGGGTGCACCAGAATTCCTTCCTTCCTCAACGCCGCCGCTACTACTACCATGACCTTGATGAACGTCCATGGTGCCGTCGCTAAACCGAACGGTAAGGCGCGGAATTGAAAATGCCCCATTGGAAGTGCAAATCTGAGGAACTTCTGATGCTCTTGCCGAATGGGTATGTGAAGATAATCCTCTGACAAATCCAGAGCGGTGAGGAACTCCCCTGCCCTTACGGCGACAATCACCAACCGCAGAGTTTCCATCCGAAAATGCGATATGCGGAGACACAGATTTACCTTTTTGAGATCCAAGATCGGTCAAAACAATCCCTCCTTTTTTGGTACTACAAAATAAATGGAGTATCGACCACACCCGCACTGCTCCTTTGGTACCGGAACCACCGCGTTGAGTCTCAGCAGTCGGTCCAACGTCTCTTGCACTGCCTGGACCTTCACAGGCGTTTTGCATGGGGATTGAACGTAAGCGTCGGCCACTGGATGTTGGAATTCGAGAGCATAGCCCTCTTGAATGATTTCCAACACCCACCGGTCGGTAGTAATTCGGGCCCAAGAAGGATAAAACTCCCATAACCGCCCTCCTACGGCTACCACTTGCCCTTGGGTCCTTCTGGCTTCATTGTGCCTTTCTAATATTCGAAGGAGAGGGAGCTGCAAAACCCCTGTTTGCCCCTCTAAATCCTCGAAACCCTTCACTTCTATAAGAGAAATGCCCTCTTTGAAATTGTCCAAACCGGGTTGGGCGGAAACGGCGAAATTCCCTCTGCTGATTCCTGTTAGATGGCAAAGGTTTCCTCTGCTGTTGCTTGTCCTCTGGGAGTCTTCCTCCCTTAGATTCCCCTAAAACTTATCCAAATCTTCTCCAAATAGTAGCTTACCCCTAAAAGGTAACTTATCCAATCTCGTTTTTGAGGAACCATCTGCCCAATTACGCAGCCAAAGATAACACCTGGCTGCTATCACTGACGCCATACTTTTAGACAGACTCCTAATAAGGTCATAATGAATGTCTGCTAGGTAAGCAGTCCCCGACTCTAACTTGGATGCTTCCCCTTCACTCTCGTCCAATTGGTCTCCCTGAACATGCTGAGACCAACGGAGACAGGCACGAACCATCCAGGCCCCACAAACCGATGCCTGCTAGGAAAGTGCACAGATGTCGAACACCTGTTTCAACAAGTTATCTAGTTTCCTATCTTGAACATCCTTAAGAGCGGCATTACCCTCCACCGGGATGGTAGTCTTTTTGGTCACTGCCGATACCACAACATCTACTTTAGGTGACCTAAACAATTCCTGATCCTGATCTACCAATGGGTATAGGCGAGACATAAGCCTAGAACCCTTAAGCCCCGCTTCCGGCATATTCCAATCCTCCTGAATCATCTCTCGCATCATACGATGAACTGGGAAGGCTCTTTGTGTCTTTTGAAACGCCTGTAACAAGGGATCCTCTAAGGATGCATCCTCTGCCGGCCCTGTAGCAGGCATATTTAATGCTTTTAGAGTTTCCTCTATGACAGCCGGTAACACGTCCCGTCTAAAGACTCTGACCACCCTCGCTTGATCTTCTTGTTCTGTTAACTCTCCTTCTAACTTATCCTGTACCTCCGTGTCCTGCTCTCTGTCCTCCGAAAAAGGACTCTGAGGCTATTGACTGCTCTTGCAAATTTTTTCCCTTCCTTGACCTCTTGGAAGGAACCTCCATAAGCCCCAAGTTTAAAGGAGTCACAGGACACTTTTCACCTAAGTTCGCTCCCAGAGAAGGCGCTTCACTGTTTTTACTGCATCCTAAGACCTGTTGCAACAGAGCCACGAAATCCTGGGGAAAAACTGCTCCTAGCCCACCTGGCAAAGTCGGTTGGGAAATCGGCTTCTCAGGAGCCGAGGAGGGTCCTGCCACCGGCTCCAGCAACGGAACGGAGGGGGGTCCAGACGCTGGCAAAACACCCTTCGGGCCCTCCCAGTAACCTTTACAACCGGCTCCATAGAGATTGCTTCCTGAGAACAGGTTTTACAGACTCCAGTGTCTGAAACTGAGCCCTTTCTAAGACCGCAGAGCAAAGCGGCTTCAAAGGCAACTCTCCTCTACTTTGTAGCTTAACAGAATGGGCTACCTCTACTTCCAATAGAGGGAGACTATTCACCGTGCCACAGCCTAGCAAACCTTTTAACTATATCTACAGTACCACTATATATATATATATATATATATATATATATATATACACACACACATATACATACATAACTATCTATTTTTATCTCCAGTGTTACATATATCACCACTGCAGCCCTAACTATCTCTCTCTCTCTCTCTCTATATATATATATATAGCTATATATCTACCTACCCCAAAATAATCACCATTTACTTCAAAAATGAAATCGCTGAGTAAGCTCTCTCTGTTTCACCCCCTGTAATGCTGGAATCCCACAGTAATTAGATCGTAAAAGCAAAAACGCTCTCACAGCGGGACATCCTGCAGGCCCAATGCACACGCAGCTTTCCCGTGCTTCTGACACGCAGCCGCAGCTCACTGGAGCTAAACGCTGTCCTCGCATCGGTCTCCTTGCCAGCGCACCACTGAAAGGCAAGCCACTTACCTCAACTCCAGCAGCCTCTGCCTTCACCAATCAATTCTCCCCGCGCTCAGCCATATAGTGGCTTCCGCAATAAAAGAGAATCGCACTCTGAGGAACCGGTACTTTTGTAGTCAGCAGCCTTGCCGCAACGATCATTGGGCACTGCTGCTGTGCTCTTGTGCTCCCGCTGCCGGTTTCTCACCCTACCGTGGGTTTGGGAACTGGAGCCCGGCCCTGCAGATCTCAAGCACCTTCCTCCCCTGCCCCCAGACTTTAAAAAGAGAGGGAGGGAGACAGGAAGGGGGCCTCAGCACAGCTTCTCTCTCAGAGGTAAAAGATTTTTTTTTTTTTTTTAATTCCAATAAGCGCAAATTTAATAACAAAAACTATTCTCTCTAATTTACTCTCCTTAAATGTTTCTCCAGTGAGCCTTCCACCTCCAGGCTCACCAACCTCAAGCTGCTATGGAGACTGAGATTACTGGACAGAAGAGGCGGGCCCAGGAGTATTTGTACCAGTGTCATCAAAAGAGTGACGTTTCTCAGTCTCCATAGCTGCTGGAGGAGGTGCTTAAACCCTAGATGTCGGGACTAGACTGGAGAGACGATAAGGAACAGCCTTGTTGCAGGGCACGTCTTCTATAACAGTGATGGAGTAGCCCAGTAGCTAAAGCAGCTGGCTAAGCACCAGTGATGGCAGTGTTCAGATCTTACAGATACAACCTGGGATTTTGGGCAAGTCACTTCACCCCTCTGCTACCTCATATACAAAACTAAGAGGTCTTTTTAATAAAGGATATTAGCTGTTAGTGCAGGTTTTGGCTAAAGATGTACTGGAACATGTGTTAACAATTAGTGTGGGGTTGAGGGTGTAAGTGGGCAGTGGCTCGCGTTAGGGCAGGGTGCACAGTGTTAGCTTCCGCGTACATACTTTACATGCCCCCATGCCAGTGAACATGGTGATGTTACACCTAAGGTGCTATGGTTTGGGCGCTATTAGATGTAACACACCAAAGCGTCCTTTAGTTAAATGGTCTTTAGATACTCAGCTCTCTACGGACAGGGAAATATCTACAGTACTTCAGTGAACTCACCTTGCGCTACCAATGAGCTAAATATAAAGAAATGTTGTCTCATATGCACTACAGCGAGCTCCTATCACTGCTGTCTGGCAACGTATGTCGAAAGGTAACTAACCAGACATAATAGTACACATTAGAGTCTGCAAGAAAATCACATAAACCGCCCTACTACAACTTTAGGCTTTTCAGACACTACTGAAAAGAGAATATGCAAAGCACCACCTTAAACCATTACTAACCTGCCTAATTCTTGCCATATTGAGCCACCCATACCTCCCCTTCCAAAAAAACACCTGCAGGAAGCATACGCCATAGCTACTACAGAACCGGAAGCAGAAGTTGCTTTATAAACTATGACGTTTCCGGGTCGGCAAGTATGCGCGGAAGCGTGCCGGCCTATACCATATTCCTCTTCCTGGAAGACGCTGGAACTGAATGCTCAATCCAGCCAGGAGAAAGGAAGAGGATCGTGGCTTATTATCAGCAGCATTATTTAGGTTTGAACTTCGGGGCTGGGTGAATTACTTCTCTTCCATAATTTTTAAAAGGAGCCTAATTTGGTGAGAAAGTAGGTCTACTTAGTAACGCAGCTTTATTCTCATGCTGATTTTGCGGTCTTAGTCTTTAGAGATCAGTACTAGGGTGTATATATATATATATGGTGTTAGAACTGTTTATTGACTTGTTTGGAATTCTGTACCAGAGAGCGCCTAAAAACCCTTCAGACTCTAGGTTCATGTTTTTAGGTCGGGGACAGGTCCTTTTCTGGCCTTGCTATGAAAATGAGAGGGTTAACGTTGCTGGCCGATTCTTATGGGGCAAATGGGTGATACAGAGCTAATTGCTAAAACAGGAAGATTAAACCGCCTACTAAAAATAGTCTTATGTAGGCTGTTCAAGAGCTATGCATAATTTCTTTGCATATTGCTTTTTTATTTACTCTTTCCCTACAGATTTTGGTATGCCTTTAAAAAAAATTAATAAATAAATAAAAAACCTAACTTGTTGATCTTTACTTCTACAGGAAACAAAACAAAAAATTTAAATTGGAATAACAATACTTTTCTTGGCCAGCTTTGGGAGATAGCCTTCACCAGGTCAAAACCAAATTGAGCAGGCAGCATCAAAAATGCTACCTGAATATATAAGCTAATTATAAATTACTTTATAGCAGTGATGTGAAGGGAAAAGGAGTAATGTGTTAACAGAGTGATTACAAGGTAATAGACAGCATACTGGTCTACTATGTTACTATAATTGTGTGGTAGCCAGTTAGAAAGTCTTAAGACCTTTTTGTGTTAGGACATTCAAAAGCATAATGATCAAACACCTCAAAACAATGTTGGATAATTCTGAATTTTCTGTATCTGGGTCATGAGATCATTGATGTGGTCTGGGTTTGAAAGATGCTCTTGCCAGGGATGAGGCATAATTATTTTTGTATTTTAAGTTCCCACTGTAGGAAGGACTTCTATGGAGTGAAATGTCCACACTGTTAACCTGCTGGTACATGTGCTTTGTGTTTTAAGCAGGTGGGAGTATGGCAGAATGTGCCTTCCTGCAATTTGTAAGTCCTTATGCCTTTGAAGCCATGCAGAAGGTGGATGTGGTGCGCCTGGCAGCTCTCAGTGACCCAGAACTAAGACTCCTGCTCCCTTGTCTGGTCCGGATGGCATTGTGTGCTCCTGCTGATCAGAGCCAGACCTGGGCACAGGATAAGAAACTGATTCTCCGTCTCCTTTCTGGAGTAGAAGCTGTCAACTCCATTGTAGCTTTGCTGTCTGTGGATTTTCATGCATTGGAACAGGATGCTAACAAAGAACAGCAGCTTAGGTAACTGGTAATCAGTTTTTTTAATGGGAACACTTCATTACAATGGCAGCTTTAGGAATATCTACATAACTTGTGAGAAACTGATGCACCAGTCTAGTGTTAGAACAGCTTTGAAAACCATTACCATGGATAACGCAGCATTTTACCGGCAGAAATCAACTTTTTGAAAATTGCCTGCCCTCTATGCAGGTAAAAGCATGCATATACAGTACCTTTACCTATATACTGTGGAAGCATTTCAATGAGCAGGGTGAGGTCAGGAGAGACAACAATAACACAGTATGGATTTCAAACTTATATGCATTGTTTGTCCTTGAAAAAGTAGGCACAAATCTCTGGGTACTTTTGCTTTGGTTATTGCTGTAGAAAAAAACACATGTAGTTATGCTTTGATTACTGGTGCAAACTTGCTGTGTTTGCATCAGTGCAGACAGTTTAATTATTGCCTCCTAAGCCTTTATGTAGTTTAGGAGCATGTTTACTAAAGAGTGCTAAGGTTTGGCACCTTAGCACATGTTAAGCGCAGATGATTAGTGAGAGTCCATTTCACCTACCACGCTAACTGTTGGCGTGCCTAGCATGACCACCTGCAGTTAGTGTTGTAAGAAGCACCTCACCACATTAAAACTGCAATCAAAATCAACACAAGTGCCGCTAATACCACCCTTTGAAGTGGTGCTAAGTGGACCTGAGCTAACTGCAACATTGATGATTAGGGCGTGCTAATAATGCCAGTGCAAACTGCAGTGTGCAGTCATTGCCCGCTCTTTGCCCAGTCTCCGTCCTGTTGTAAGCTAAGCAGTTAATGTGGAATTTTTCACACACTGGCTGCTTTAGCGCAAGTAATGGTTACTATAGTCCGATGCTGATTGCTTAATGCATGCTAAAAGCTGTGGTAAACATTACCACACTTTAGTAAACATGCTGTTTAGTGTATTTGCTAATTATCATTAAAAAAAAACATTTGATGGTACAAAATAAGTTAAAGAACTAAGGGCTAGGCTTATTAAAGTGTGCTACTACTGCATTAGCATGTATTAGTGTTGTTAATGTGTTATTAGTAAATAGGTCCCATTGCATAAAATGGGACCTGCAGTAGTTAATGCACATTAAAAGGTAACAGGGCAGTTCCTTTTAGTAAATCTAGCCCTATCCAATTGTTTTCTTAATCCCTAAGTTGATGATAATGGAAACACTGAGTGCAAGTATGGTATGTAGTAATTCATGGGAAAAGTATTACCTGGCTTTAAATGAAAATGCAATATTGTTCCTATAGTGTAAATTTTATATATATATCTAATATGTTAAAAGAGTTGAACAATGAAATTACAGGTTGCTATGAGCAACCAGCAGTTTTTTCATCGTCAAAGTCCTGCCATCAGGCAGCAAGCATGTGTCATGTTTAGATTCACCTTTTGCTTATATTGTCTTTTTTATTTTTATATTTACTTTGTAGATTGAACTGTAGAACTTAGTTGAGGGCAGGGTAATAATGGTTACACACTCTGGTTAATTCAAATGATTAGTGTATGCTAAATGTATTGTGCTGCTACTTTTTTATGCCATTTTTTTAAAATCTGCTTTGAATATGAATTCCTTATTAGACACAAACTTGGTGGAGGTAGTGGAGAAAGCATCTTGGTGTCGCAGCTTCAGCACAGCTTGACGTTGGAATTTGAGCACAGCGATTCCCCTCGTAGATTACGTCTTGTTCTTAGTGAATTATTAGCGATTATAAATAAGGTACTTTCTCCTTTTTGTTTCCATCTGGAAGGTCTCTTTGACTGTGTCTCATAATAGAGAACTATTATGCATAGCTACCATTTTACCTTATAGAAAGATATAGAAACATAGGCCATGTGGTCTTTTTCTGTCGTCATTTTTCTATCTAGTCTGTCCTTCCATAACAACTACAACAGTCCCCTTTTTTTCCTTTAGAGATCCTCTATAGAAACACTGTAAGAGCAGTACATGACGTAGCACTACCACTCTCAAAAGCAGTAATTAACTATGATTATGAAGTGTCTCAAGCATTTTTCTTTTGAATACAAAGGGGATAATTTTATAAAGGATTTTTCATGTGTAATATATGTCTATATTGGAGTGGGGGGGAGTAGCCTAATGGTTAGAGCACTGGCTTGGTAACTAAGAGACCAGGGTTCGATTCCCACTAGCACTCCTTGTGGCCTTGGCAAGTCACTTAACCCTCCATTGCCTTGGAAGAAAGGCCTGGCAATCTACTGCCAAGAAAACCCAGGAGCTGCTGGGTTGCGAAGAGTCAGCATTGACCTGCAGGCACAATTGTATTGCATATGTCTATATAGGCATATAAAATGACTTATAAAATTATCTGAAGCATTAGTGTGTATGAAGACAAGAAGGCACATACTTTTACATGTCCCAGGCATAGGTAATTAAGAAGCACCAGATGGCAGGCCAAGAAGAACTAACTCACAATTTACCCTCACCATTCTGTCATCAAATAGGAAAAGCAGCCACTCCTCATCAATAGAGCATTCTCACTCTATGCCCCGCAAATATGGAATGCACTTCCTGATAACATCCAGACCACACACGACCTTGACGAATTCTGCAAAAAGCTGAAAACACATCTTTTCATCAAACACTTTGGTGTATAAGGTTATGCATCCCAACATAGCCTTATAACCTATTCGTTTGCCATTGGAACTCTCATTTAGTACACATGACTATACTTCACCTATCTGTTTTCCTAGGCACAAACCTGGAATCTTGCTGTCACTTCCTCCCCTCCCACCTCTATTTACAATATGTTATATGCTCAATTCACCATACTGTTTATATGTTCGCATGGTTGATTCATAGCTTTTGATCCAGTGTCATGTTTTATTTCACTATTTAATTATGTTCCATGTACGTTAGGTTCTGTTCAATTTGTTAACCTGAAACTGCTTTGACACTTTGATAAGGCGGTATATAAAAACAGCTAAATCGATAAATAAATATACTGGAGTGTAGTTTGGGCGGAGCCTGAGCAGAGTCTCAAAGTACTCCTGTAGGTTATAAAATACACTCCCGTGTGTACTTCAGCCACATACATTTGCATGGCTGCATTGTAGCTATGAGTTCTCCAGATTTTGTGGGGCAGTTTTTGTAAAGATATATAAGTGCCTATGTACCTTTTATAAAATAGGCTTACAATAGATGCTAACTTTAACTCCCAAATCAAGGCAATCTTATAAAATTTATCCTCCAAATGTGAAAACCTTTTAGTGCATCTGGCACCTAGTTTTACAATTTGTGGTGTTGCTTTCCAGATCATTTGTTCTTTATTAAAGAAAGGATTAGACATTTGTTCTCTGATTTGCACTGTACTTTTGGGAAATTTTGTCCTTGTAGGTGTCAGATTCCACTGGGGAGTTTTTCCTGAAATCTTCCGAGCTCTTTGAGAGTCCCGTCTACCTGGAGGAAGCAGCAGATGTTCTCTGCATTTTACAAGCAGGTACTGCAATCCAGAAGAAAAATCCTATTTCTTAAGCTAAAATGGCTGCATTTGTATTATAAGTTTAGATTTCCTTAGGATGTCCTTTTGAATATATGTTACTTTGAAAGTCTGCAGTTTCAAGTGACTTATTAGCCCTCCTTAAGGAATAGGACTTGAATAAACTGAGGTTAGAGCTTAATATTAGGTGTTGACTCCTGGCTTCAGAACCCTCAGGAAATTGCCACTGAATTTGTTTTTCTTTTTGTGATCATGAGGAAGTAATTTTACCTTTTCTGTATTGCAATTTATCCAGATATAGTTAGATGAGAACTAGAATACTGTCCCTCTTTTTTTTTTTTTTTTTTTTTTAATTTATAGCAGAATATGAAGTGCTGTTTGGACAGTATAAATAACCAGCAGTACCTGGGAGTCTGTTTGAACCCAGTATTCCTTATCGTCCCTCCAGTCTAGTCCCGAACCTCTGGGTTAAGCACCTCCTCCAGCAGCTTTGGAGACTGAGAAATGTCATTCTTCTGATGACTCTGGTACAAATACTCCTGGGACCGCCTCCTCTGTCCAGTAATCTCAGTCTCCATAGCAGCTGGAGGGTGGGGAGCCTGGAGGTTCGAGGCTCACTGGAGAAACATTTAAGGAGAATAGATTAGGCAGTGTATAGGCTGTTTGTATTCAATTTGGGAGTTAGAGTTGCAAAAGGGTGGGGGGGGGAAAAAAAAGAAACTATGCTGAGGCCCCCTTCTTGTCTCCCTCCCTCTCTTTTCAGTGCGGGGGGGGGGGGCAGGGGAGGAAGTGATCCAACGGAGGATTCAAGGGTTGTGAGGAACCGGCAGCGGGAGCAGAGGAGAGCAGTAAGTGGCTCAGTGCCTGAATGCACGCCAGGGCTGCGGTTCACCGAAGCGCCATCTCCTCAGCTCAAAATTCTCTCCCATCGTGGAAGCTGCTTTTCGGCTGAGCGCGGGGAGAATCAGTTGGGACACCCGCAAGCAATGGTGATTCAGGTAAGCGGCGTACCATCGGGCATTTAGCAGTTGGGGGGGGGGGGCCTGACGCGAGTGCAGCAATACTTTCTGTGGGAGCCGCAGCCGCGTGTCTGAAGCGTGGGAAAGCCGGTTAGAACGTCGGGCCTGCAGGAAATTCAGTTTTAGTCGTGGCCTTTGCATTCGGCTTAGTTTTGTCAGCACAGAGCATGGCAGGGTTGTGAAATAGGTCTTTTTCGTCTACAACGGTACTGTTTTGCAGATTTCTGATATTTGAACTTGGAGAAGATAGATAGCTGGATAGCTAGAGGTGTGTGTCGAGAGAGATTGATTTTAGGGTTCTGTGTCACAGTGGATAGCCTCCTTTAGGGAGTTAAGGAGTGCCAGAGAGGTAGTTACTGAAGCGGGTGACAGATGCCTTCTAGGCCGCAGTGGTTAGTGTGCAGGGCTAGAAGGGGAGCGGTATCAGAAACTGGAGTCTGTAGAAGCTGCGTCCACGAAACCGCATCCATGGAGCAGGCTTTAGAAATAGATGGGGAAAGCCAGAAGGGAGCATCGGTACTTATCCCAGAACCTGTCTCTCCTTCAGTACCCTTACTGAAGCCGGTGGTGGGGCCTTCCTCGACTTCAGATATATCGCCTTCTCAGCCGGCATTGCCAGGAAGACTGGTGGTGATATTTTCTCAGGATTTTATGGCTCTGCTTCAGCAAGCCTTCAGTGGCTGTAAGAAGGGACCAGAGACGGCTTCAGGGGAAGCAGAGCTGGGCGTAAAGCGTCCGGGGACCCCTCTAAACTTGGGGGTTATTGAAGTTCCTTTAAAGAAGTCTAGGAAAGGAAAGAATAAGCATGAGCAGTCAGTATCTTTGGAGGGTCCTCTCTCGGAGGATGGAGAGCAAGACTTGGAGATAGAGGATGAGTTAGAGGAAGGAGAGTTAGCGGAACACGAAGATCAAGCGAGGGTGATCTGGGTTTTCTGACGTGACGAGTTACCTGCTCTCATAGCGGAAACACTGAAAGCACTAAATATGCCTTCTGCAGAGGATGCCTCTTTAGAAGATCCCTTGTTACAGGCGGTTCATAAGACACAGAGGGCTTTCCCAGTACACAGAGTGGTGAGGGAAATGATTCAGGAAGGATGGGACATGCCCGAAGCAAGGTTTAAGGGCTCCAGGATAATGTCTCGCCTTTACCCGTTAGTTGATCAAGATTGGGAGTTGTTTAAGTCACCGAAGGTAGATACAGCGGTCTTGGCAGTGACCAAGAAGACTACCATTCCGGTGGAAGGTAGTGCCGCTCTTAAGGATGCTCAAGATAGGAAACAGATATTTGACATCAATACGCTCTCCGTGCAGGCATCTATTTGTGGGGCCTGGGTGGCAAGAGCCTGTCTTCGATGGTCTCAGCATATTTAGGGAGACCAGCTGGAGGAGAGCGAAGGGGAAGCGTCCAGGTTAGAATCTGGGACGACTTACCTAGCTGACATTCATTATGACCTCATTAGGAGTCTGTCTAAGAGTATGGCATCAGTGATAGCAGCTAGGCGGTATCTTTGGCTGCGTAATTGGGCGGCAGATGGTTCCTCTAAGACAAGATTAGGCAAGCTACCTTTTAGTGGTAAGCTGCTTTTTGGTGAGGATTTGAATAAGTTGGTAAAGGATTTAGGAGAGTCTAAGGGAGGGAGACTCCCAGAGGACAAACAAAAGCAGGGGCGGCCGTCTCCTGCTAACAAGAATCAGCAGAGAGAATTTTGCCATTTTCCGCCCAGCACGGTTTGGACAATTTCAAAGGGGGGCGTTTCTCCTATCGAAATCAGGGGTTTCGAGGGTTTAGAGGGGCAAGCAGAGGGTTCACTGCTCCATCTTCCTCCAACCTTAAAAAACCACAATGAAGCCAGGAGGACCCAAGTGGGGTTGGTAGCCGTAGGAGGGCAGTTATGGGAGTTTTATCCTGCTTGGGTCCAAATTACTTCCGACCAGTGGGTGTTGGAAGTCATTCAAGAAGGCTATGCTCTCGCATTTCAACACCCGGTGGTCGATGCTTACGTTCAATCGCCATGCAGAGCAAGGCGCCTCTGAAGATCAAGGCGGTACAAGAGACGTTAGACTACTGAGCCTCAGCGTGGTAGTGCCAGTACCACAAGACCAGTCCGGATACGGATACGGATTACGGATTACCTGCAGCTGCTAGGTACAATGGCAGCGACGCTCGAGTTAGTACTGTGGGCGCGGGCTCATATGCGACCGTTGCAGAGGGCGTTGCTCAGAAGGTGGTCACACCAGAATGATTCCTTGTCTCGGAGACTACCATGTCAGCTAGAAATGAGGCAGGCGCTGCAGTGGTGGTTGAGGCCGGGAGTGCTGGAAGAGGGAATGCTTCTGGAAGCTCCCACCTGGATACCCCTTACGACGGATGCCAGTCTCTTCGGTTGGGGGGTGCATGTTGATGGAAAGTTTGCCCAAGGACAGTGGACCGATGTGGAGAGGACATGGTCCATCAACAGATTGGAGTTGAGGGCTGTTGCTCTGGCACTCAGGGCCTTTCAAAGTCATCTATGGAGAAAGGCGGTGCGCGTATTCTCCGACAATGTGACCGCCGTGGCCTACATCAATCGGCAAGGCGGCACCAGAAGTGCGTCACTGGAATCTGAGGCCGAACAACTGTTAGAGTGGGCCAAAGCATATTTGGTAGTGGTGTCGGCGGCGCATGTGGCAGGAGTGGACAATGTGGCGGCCGATTTTCTGAGTCAAGTCAGAATGGACCCAGCAGAATGGGTTCTCCATCCAGAGGTCTTCGAAATGATAGTGAACCACTGGAGGGAGCTGGTGATGGATCTAATGACATTCGTGTCGGCAAAGGCCGGCAGATTCTTCAGCAGAAGAAAGTAAAGAATGTCTGAGGGTCTCGATGCTCTCATTCAAAAGTGGCCAGAGCAGCAGCTCCTTTGTTTTTTTTCCCCCCTGGGTCTTAATAGGTCGGGTGCTACAAAGAATAGAGGTTCACAAGGGACAGGTAATTCTAATAGCACTGGATTGGCCGAGAAGGCCATGGTATGCGGATCTGATCAGACTTTTGGTGGAGCGGCCCTGGCGTCTACCGGGTTGGTAGGATCTGTTCCAAGGTCCCATACTCATGCCTCAGGTAGATCGATTCTCGCTTACGGCTTGGCTCTTGAAAGGGCGAGGCTGAGAGCGAGAGGATACTCCTTGGTGGTTATTTCCACCATATTGAAGGCTAGGAGGTGGTCTACTTTGTTGGCATATGTTCATATTTGTCGAGTGTTTGAGGCATGGTGTATGGACAAGACGGTTTAGGCATTGAGTGCTTCAGTGTCACACGTGTTGGCTTTCTTGCAAGACAGATTTGACAAAGGCTTGGCGGCAGCCTCCTTGCGAGTGCAGGTGGCAGCTCTGGCATGCTATAGAGAAAAGATAAGAGGGGAGACGCTAGGAACACATCCAGATATTAAGCGTTTTTTAAGGGCAGTGTCTCTTTTGAGGCCTCCATGTAGATCTCCGATTCCTCAGTGGGATCTTGCTTTGGTGTTGGACGTGTTAGCCAAAGGCTCAAAAGGCTCATGTATTAAGGCGTCGGTTAAAGATCTGACGCTCAAGGTAGTATTTCTAGTGGCAATATGTTCAGCTCGTAGAATCTCTGAGCTGCAGGCGCTGTCTTGTCAGAAGCCCTTTTTGTCCTTTTATGATAAGAAAGTAGTCTTGAGACCAGTTCCCTCTTTCTTGCCAAAAGTAGTTTCAGCTTTTCATGTGAATCAGGTTGTTTCTATTCCAGTTTTTGAAGAGCCTGGGGAGAAATCAAACTCTGGATCCGTGCAGTCTCTAGACATTCTTCATGCGTTTAAAGAAGTATCTTTGGAGGACAGCGAGTTTCAGAAAGTCGGATAGGCTTTTTGTCCTGTTTGGAGGAGCAAGAAAGGGAGAAGCAGCCAGTAAAGCTTCCATTGCAAGGTGGCTTAAAGAAGCTATAGCATCAACTTACATTCTAAAAGGAAAGTCAGTGCCAGAAGGCATTAGAGCTCATTCGACTAGGGCACAGGCAGCGTCATGGGCAGAGTACAATATTATGTAAATAATATTATGTTTTAAATGTGTGTAAATAGTTAATCTAATTTTTGACCATCCAAGTTGAGCTACCTGTTATCTGTATTTTTACGGTTAACCCACCGTAAAACATAATTGTTCCATGTAAACCGCACTGATGTTGAAGAGCGCGGTATATAAGAGAAATAAATAAATAAATAAAATCTAGTGCCGGCTATTGAGATCTGTAAGGAGGCTACTTGGTCATCTTTTAATACGTTTGTAAAGCATTACCGTCTAGATGTGCAGGCGGAAAGGGATACTATGTTTGGCTCAGCGGTGTTTCAGGCTGGCCTGGCAGGTCCCTCCCATTAAGAAAAGTGTGTGGGTTTTTCTTGTTTGTGTTTGTTTTCTTCACTGCTCTGTTACATCCCCAGAGGTTCGGGACTAGACTGGAGGGACGATAAGGAACTGTCAATTAACCTAACTTTAACTAAACAATGGGAAAGAACTACTCCCGTTATCACGCCTTCAAAAAATGAAGGTACTTATATCAACCTGTACTAAGGAAGTCCACCCTTCCCCGCTCTCCGAAGGATTATGACCTCCCCTGAATCCCCTTCTTTTCAAAAAACAAACAAAAAAACCCCACACCCTCCTTATGGCCCGCACCCTCACAGTAGATTCTTCTTCTTACTTCTTGACATATCGTGCTTCAGGCCAAATCCACAGAATAAACGAGGGAGGGATGCGGGACTAGACTGGAGTTCCTCAAGGAACAACAATTAGCAGGTAAGTCTAATTTCACCTTCGTTTTGATATTGCTACTTGATTGTTGCTCTGGTGAGTCTGCTTTGTCAATAGATTACTGGACAGAGGAGGCCGGTCCCAGGAGTATTTGTACCAGAGTCATCAGAAAAAATGACGTTTCTCAGCCTCCAAAGCTGCTGGAGGAGGTGCTTAACCCAGAGGTTTGGGACTAGCCTGGAGTTCCTTAAGGAACAACAATTAGCAGGTAAGTCTCTAATTTCACCTTCCTGCCTGTTTAGATTAACCGCAAAGTTCAGTAGTAAGTCTGAGGAAGGTGGTGTGCTAGAGAGAACTATGTAGGAATCTTGTGTGCTCTTCTGCCCAAGATGGAAGAGTTCAAAGGAAAAAGTCAGACTGGCCTGGATAAGGAGTAATCTTGGCAGATAGTCACTTTCTCACTTGAAGATGAGACGTATCCTTAACAGAGTGGGCAGGATAACTGGGTATTATTAATCACAACGGTAATTCCTCCAATATGCTCTAGGCAATTTACTATGTAGATGTACTATATTGAGACACTCACTCTCCCACTTGTCTCATTCAAAATTTTTTTGATGAACTGGGTCTCAGACTTCATCAGTACGTATCTCGGGATTAACTTCCCGTTGTACTATTCTTTTTTTATAACTTTATCTTTATTAAATTTTCAGTAGTATACATTCTACACGATATAAGAAACTTCAAAACACTACAATTGCAAACAAAGCTACCCCAAAGCTTAGACCTGTGCTTTGGTCTTTCCAAACACCATTAGCCACCAGAGGCTCGCCTAGCTTCCCACCAGTAGCCCCTCCTCTCCTCTATACCCCCACTCACCCCTCCTCTCCTCCCCCACAATCTGTATCCTCCTCGGGAGGGTATATAGGGGCCTTACATAGGCAGCTGGCCCCACTCAGCTAGCCCCGAGAAACATCAACCAAAACACCCAAAGCTAAACGACCCCCCCCTCTCTAATACCCCCTCCCCCTCCCGTCTCCCACCCACCACCTGCTCCCACCACTACAACCCCTTGTTACCCTACCCATTATAATTCCCCCCGCCTTCCATTTCAATAACCATCCATCAAACCCCTTCCACAGCTGCCGAAAACTCTGTACCTTCTCCAGGACCAAGCAGGAAGTCAGTCCTCACTTATGGGTGACGTCGGCGCCGACGGAGCCCTCGCGGAGCAATTTTCCCCAGCTTTCAAAGAAAGCCTTTGGGAATTGCAGCGCGCATGCGCGGTCGTCTTCCCGCCCGAAGGTGCCATCTTAGCCAGTCTTCTTTTTTCCGCGGAGCCCTACAGACGTCCCCGTCTTGTCCCCGCGAAAAAGTTGATTTTCCTCTTTATTTTATACTTTTTTCTTTCGGTTCGACGCCGATCGTTTTCCCGCCCGGACTCGCGACGCCGGTCTCGAGTCCTCTTCCGTTTTTTCGGTTTTTCTGACTTAGTCAGCTTTCGTTTTCGTTTTCCCTGGCAGCCCGGTCCTTTGACCTCGCAGGGGCCCTTTTTCCCCCGATGGCTGCCAGTGGCTTTAAGCGGTGTGGTCGGTGTGACCGAAATATGTCACTAACCGACACACACGACTTTTGCCTCCGCTGCCTGGGCCCGGATCATGAGGAACTGATCTGTGGGCCCTGCAGCAAACTGTCCTCGAAGGCGTTGAGAAGTCGGCGGCATCAGCGCGAGAGAATCTTCGCTGACCCCAGCCGTACCCGGACCTCGTCGGAGGCCTCCGTGTCGAAAGGCTCCAGCTCGGACCGTCGCCGGAGCTCCTCCGACCGGGGTTCTCCCTCCGGGGACCATCGTCGGAAGGAAAAACCCGCGAGGGCGGCGTCGGTGGACGCTCCTGGCTCCGCGAGGGCCAGGTCGCATAGCCCCGACAGCCGCCCCGGGTCCTTGGAGAAGGAACACCTCCCGAAGCGACCTCGCCTGGAGTCGGAGATGCCTGCCCGGGTAAGTCCTGTAGTCCTTCTGGACTCGCCTCCGCGACAGCCGACGTCGGGCCCGACGCCGTCGGGGCCCGAGTCGGGGGCTGCTGGGTCACCTGAGCTCGGACTCAGGTTGACGGCCTTGGAGAGCAGACTGTCTGCCTTCATGGACCAGCAGCGGGCACTGCTCGCTGGCTTCGCTGGCGTCGCTGCCCCGACCGCTGGGACGTCGACGTCCAAGTCGACCCCGGAGACCGAGCCGATCCTCGAGTCGATGAGAACTCGAGTCGATCCTCGGTCGAGGTCGCCCTCGGCCTCCCGTTCGGGACCGAGGTCGCCGACGCCGACTCCCTCGGCGTCGGGGCGGCTGGCGCCGCACCCTGCCCGGGCCGACCCCACCGAGTCCTCGTCGGAGTCGGTCTGGGAGTCTGAGGAGGAAGAGTCACCTGATTCTTTCCGGACTCGGTGTGTCCCATCGGACTCTCCGGAGTCCGAGCCTCGGAAGCAGTCCCCCCCGGAGGATGCCCGGTTCTCGGACTTCGTTAGGGATATGGCCAAGGCTTTGGCCTTCCCTGCGGATCCCGAGGAGGAGCCTCGAGCCGAAGAGCTCGACGCCCTCCAGTATGACTCTCCCGCGAGGGAACACTTTACTGTGCCGGTTCCTCCTATGCTGGAACGACTACTCTTCCGCATGTGGGAGAGTCCGGCCTCCTCGCCGGTCCTGAGCAAGCGGGTCGATTCTATCTATCGAGTCCGCAAGAGCCCTGGCTTTCAAAAGGCACAGCTGCCACACCATTCCATGGTAGTGGAATCGGCCATGCATCGTCTTAAGAGCCAGAAGATGCACTCCTCGGTGCCTCCTGGAAGGGAGGCCCGTAACCTGGATGGCCTTGGCAAGAAGTGCTTCCAGGGCTCTATGCTCGCCTGTCGTGTCCAGACTTACCAGCTATACATGGGCATGCATCTCAGGGATCTGGCTAAAGAGCTAGCCGGATTCTCCGCTGGTCTCTCCGAGGAGCCCTTGCGGAGGTTCCTAGCCTTGTCCACGGGTATTCGGGAATGCTCAAAGTTCATGTCCCGAGCAGCCTATGATGGCTTTGAAGCCTCGGCTCGAGTAGCCGCAGCCGGCATCGGTGCCCGCCGACAGGCTTGGCTTCAGTCGTCCGACCTTGAGCCCTGGGTACAGGACAAGTTGGTCGATGTCCCCTGCCGAGGCGAAAACCTCTTTGGCAAGCCCATGGCGGAAAAGGCTGCACAAATTGAGACTGAGACTCTCACCAGGACCAGGCTTTCTAGGAAGACCTCCGCCCCTTCCCAGAAAAAGAAGGGCTCGGGAAAAAAGTCCTTTTACCCGAGGAAGGCAGCTGCCTACAAACCATACCCCCATTATCAGGCCCCTGCAGCTCCCCAACAGGGCCAGCAGGCCAAGGGACGGGGTAACGGGTCCCGTAGGCAGCAAGCCCCCAAGCCTGCACCACCAGCCCCTGCTCAGCAGGGTGGGGGTTTTTGACTCGCTCAGCATAGCCTCTCCCCCCCCGCTGGTTCCCCCGGCACCGGAGGCCGGCTGGTTCACTTCGCCCACAGGTGGTCCAGCATCACCGCAGATGCCTGGGTGCTTCAGGTCGTGCGAGAGGGCTACCTTCTCCACTTCCATCAGGTCCCTCCCTCCTATTTTCCGGGAGAGCCTCCGCGCCCCCCTCTGCACAGGGAGTTGCTCCTTCAGGAGTTAGCAGGTCTTCTGCAGGAACAGGCGGTGGAACCGGTGCCACACCACCTGAGAGGTCAAGGCTTCTATTCAAGGTATTTTCTGATACCAAAGAGAACAGGAGGCCTCAGACCCATCCTGGACTTGCGCAACCTCAACAGGTTCCTTGTGCGGGAGAAGTTCAAAATGCTTACCCTTGGAATCCTTCTGCCCTACCTCCAGCAGGGAGATTGGCTATGCTCCTTGGATCTAAAGGATGCCTACACGCACATCCTCATCCACCCAAGCCACCGCCAATACCTAAGGTTTGTGGTGGCAGGAAATCATTACCAGTACAGGGTACTGCCCTTTGGCCTGTCCTCCGCACCGCGAGTCTTCACAAAATGTCTCGCGGTCGTGGCGGCCCATCTCCGGCTTCACGGCCTCTGTCTTTCCGTACCTCGACGACTGGCTCATCAGAGCAGCGTCCGCTCAGGAGGTCACCAACGCCACGTGCCGCACGGTGACTCTGCTGCAGCACTTGGGCTTTGTCATAAACTTCGCAAAGTCCACTTTGCTCCCCTCACAGGATCTCGAGTTCATCGGCGCAAGGCTGCACACTCCTCAGGCGCGAGCGTACCTACCGCTCGACAGGGCTCAGCGGCTCATGGACCTAGCCGACCGCTTTCGCAGCCAGCCCCTGGTCTCCGCCAGGCGCTTCCTGAGACTGCTCAGCCATATGGCTTCCACCGTCCATGTGACCCCCAATGCCCGCCTGAATATGCGGTCTGCTCAATGGTGTCTCCGCCGGCAGTGGCGGCAAGCCACAGGCGGCCTAGCAGACCTTGTGCGCGTCTCCGAGCCGCTGGTCTCGTCTATCCGGTGGTGGCTCCGGCAGCCGAACCTGATATTGGGAATGCCTTTCCAGTCACCTCAGCCGACCCGGGTGCTGACCACCGATGCATCTCTCCTGGGCTGGGGAGCACATTGCCAAGAGGCTCGTACTCAGGGCCTCTGGACCAAGTGGGAGTCTGCTCAGCAGATCAACTTCCTGGAGCTCAGGGCGATCCGCCTAGCTCTCAGGGCCTTCTCCCACCTGACCTCCCAACAGTCCGTCCTTGTCCAGACGGACAATCAAGTTGCCATGTTCTACGTGAACAAGCAGGGGGGCACGGGCTCCTTCCTCCTCTGCCGGGAGGCACAGAAGCTCTGCTCTTGGGCCGTCAGTCACGGCATTCTCCTCAAGGCAGTTTATCTCCCGGGCCAAGAAAATTGCCTGGCGGACAAACTCAGCAGGGTCCTCCAGCCGCACGAGTGGCGTCTGGATCCCTTGATCGTTCAGAAGCTCTTCCTCAGGTGGGGCCTCCCCACGGTGGATCTCTTTGCCAGTCCTCACAACCGGCAGCTTCCTCGCTTCTGCTCTCGTCAGCCACACCCCCTTCGGGTTGCGGCGGACGCCTTTCTGATCTCATGGTCGGGGAGCCTTCTGTACACTTTCCCTCCCATCCCGTTAGTCTCTCGGACTCTTTTCAAGGTTCTCCGAGACAAAGCCTTCATGATCCTGGTGGCCCCTCGCTGGCCCAGGCAGCCGTGGTTTCCGCTCCTGCTGCAACTGGCGGTGGAGGATCCAATCCCTCTGGGGGTACAACCGGATCTCCTCACCCAGGATCAGGGGTCCCTACTGCACCCCAACCTCCGGTCTCTCAACCTCATGGCCTGGCTGCTGAAAGGGTAGTCCTTGCTCCTCTTCTCTTGCCGGCGGAGGTGGAGGAGGTCGTCTTGGCTTCGCGACGGCCTTCTACCCGCAAATGCTACGCCCTTAAATGGCGTCGCTTTGCAATCTGGTGTTCCCAACAGTCTCAGGATCCCTTCTCCTGCCCGGTGTCGGTGATCTTACAGTACTTGCTACACCTCTCTAATCTGGGACTTAAGTCCAACTCCGTCAAAGTTCACCTCAGTGCTCTTTCAGCACATCATGTGCCGGTGGACGGCAGACCTCTCTCCAACGACCCTCTCGTAGCGAGGTTTCTCCGAGGTCTCCTTCTACTTAAACCACCTCTGCGCCCGCCAGCACCTGACTGGGACCTGAATGTGGTTTTACAGCGGATCACCTGTCCGCCTTTTGAACCTATGGCTACCTGTTCTCTCCGTTTTCTGTCCTGGAAAACGCTGTTCTTGATAGCCCTCACTTCCGCTAGGCGCGTAAGTGAATTGCAGGCCCTCGTGTCTGATCCCCCTTACACTAGGTTCTACAAGAATAGGGTAGTCCTTCGGACTCACCCGAAATTTCTGCCTAAAGTGGTCTCCCCTTTTCACATCAATCAGGAGGTGGTACTTCCAACCTTCTTTCCCAGACCACACTCCAGCCGAGCTGAAACGGTCCTCCATACCCTGGACTGTAGAAGGGCATTGAACTTCTACCTTGACCGTACGCGGGAGCACCGTAAAGCTGCTCAGCTTTTTGTGTCTTTTGACCCCAATAAATTGGGGCTCCCGGTCTCCAAGCGTACTCTGTCCATCTGGGTTGCGGACTGTATCTCTTGGGCTTATGGGGCAGCCGGACTCTCCTTAGAAAGTCGAGTCACGGCTCATTGCGTTCGGGCAAAGGCCACGTCAGTGGCTTACCTCCGCTCTGTTCCGCTGGCAGACATCTGCCGGGCCGTTACTTGGTCTTCGAGCCAGACTTTTGCGGTCCATTACTGTCTCGAGAGGGAGTCCCGTAGGGACAGTGCTTTCGGACAGGCAGTCCTCCGTAATCTCTTTGAGGTCTGAGCAACTCCTACCCTCCATCCCGGATGTGGGCTACCGGTGGGTGATAATTCAGCGAAGATTCTATCCTTCTGTGCTGCTGAGCTAGAGGGAGCTCATTTTTGTGCTTAGGGTCTCCGGTAGCCTTGAGCTTGGGAGTCCCATAAGTGAGGACTGACTTCCTGCTTGGTCCTGGAGAAAGCGTAGTTACTCACCTGTAACAGGTGTTCTCCAGGAGCAGCAGGAATCAGTCCTCACTACCCTCCCTCCTCCCCTTGGAGTTGCAATCGTCTGCTTATGTTCTTTTGCAAATTTTTATGCTGTCTTTTTTAGCTATGTCATCTGACTGGCTAAGATGGCACCTTCGGGCGGGAAGACGACCGCGCATGCGCGCTGCAATTCCCAAAGGCTTTCTTTGAAAGCTGGGGAAAATTGCTCCGCGAGGGCTCCGTCGGCGCCGACGTCACCCATAAGTGAGGACTGATTCCTGCTGCTCCTGGAGAACACCTGTTACAGGTGAGTAACTACGCTTTATGTGCCCCAAAGGCCGCAATTTCACACATACCCCTCAACCCACTCAGTCTTAAGACGATAGCTCGCCTAGGTGGGGCCTCAGCACACTTCCACCGCAATAGAATCTCCCCCCGCGCCGCTGCAATACAATATCCAATCATCATTTGCAATTCCCGCTCCCCCTCGTCCTCCAACTCATTCAACAAGGCCATAGCAGGAGTCAGCACCACAGGAACGCCTGTCACCTCTCGAATGACCCCCTCCCAATCTTCCCACATGCTCCTCACCACAGGGCAATCCCACAAAAGATGATACAGGTCCCCCCGCCCCTTACACCCCCTCCAACAATCTCCCAATTCCTCCTTACGAAAGTTCCGCAATTTCCACGGTGTCCAATAAGCCTGATATCTATCTAATCTTTTAAACCAGTCTCCAAGTAGGGTGTGCCCGGGGCCAACCGTCGAGACCATCCATAAATATTCAGCCATCGCTCTCTAGTCCACTCCCCTCCTAAAACCTTTTCCCATTCCACCTCCCCCCCCCTAATTCTCCCCCCCCCATCTCCCACACCCCTCCCCCCTCTTGCTTAGTCAATTCTCCATACAGTTGAGCTATAGCCCCTTTCCTCCCCCCTCGCGCCATAAGTGTCTCCACCACTGTGGCTGCTTTTTCCAGATCTTCCTTCACCCCTCTCTTACCCAGAAAGGATGCTACTTGTAAATATGCAAAAAATCCTCCCCTCTCCAACCCATATTCACGCTGCAGATCTCCCCAGCTCTTCAACCCCCCCGTCGAGAGGAGCAACTGCCCCATAAACCGCAGCCCCTTCCTCCACCACTCCCCAAACACCCCCCCCTCTCTCCCCGGGGCAAATTCCCTAACCCCCGTGATATACATACCCCTAGTATAACGCTTCCCCCCTAACAACTGCTTCCGAGATCTCAACCAGAGTTCTTTTGTCAGCGCCCTAAAAGGGTTACCCCCCCTCCCGCCTTCCGCTACGGCCCCCGGGTCCCAAATCCACGCTGCCAGATCTCCCCCATGCCCCTGCTCCTGCTTCAGTTGCACCCACCAGGGAGTCTCCCCCTCCCCCTGCCACCTCTGTAAAGTTCGCAGCTGGGAGGCCAGGTAATATTTCTCCATCCAAGGTACCCCCACCCCCCCTCCTTTCTATGTCTAAACAACGTATGCCGCGCCACCCTCGGGCGTTTCCCTGCCCATACAAACTCCAACATTACCCGCTGGACCCGCTTCAAGTACGACTGAGGCACCCTACAGGGTAGGGAACTAAATAGAAAAAGAAAGCTCGGTAAAACATTCATTTTTAAAACAGCTATCCGACCCAACCACGTGAGATATAAACCCTTCCACTTTTGTAGATCCCGCCGCACGTCTTGTAACAATGTTCCATAATTTGCATCCACCAACCCAGCCAAATTCGTCCCCATCTGGATCCCCAAATAACGATAATTACTTCCCACCCATTTAAACGCAAACGCCCCCTTCAACACATCCATCATCTCCACACTTAGGTTAAACCCCAAAATCTCCGACTTACTGCTATTTATCTTATAACCCGCGACCTTGCTATAGTTTTCTATTTCCCTCATTAGAACCGGTAGGGATAACAACGGCTCCCGAATCGTGAAAATAGCATCAGCAAATAACGTAATCTTGACCTCCTGCGCATTCATTAGGACCCCCTTAATATCCGGTGACCGCCTAACCTTCTCTGCCAACGGCCCTATCACCAGGGCAAAAAGCAAAGGGGACAAGGGACAGCCCTGCCTAGTACCCCTACCTAACCTAAATGGACCGGAGTAGCTGCCATTAACCTGCACCCTAGCTTGCGGAGCCGCATACATCGCCTGGACCCACTGGACAAAATTGGGGCCCAACCCCACTTTCTCTAAGACACTAATCATAAATGGCCATTCCACCCTATCGAACGCTTTTTCAGCGTCCACCGACAGAAAAACCGCCTTTTGCCCAGTGTGCTGCACTTCCCAGGTAAGATTACAGATTTTTCTGATATTGTCTCCCCCTTGCCGCCCTACTATAAAACCTGTTTGGTCAGGATGCACCAGAGCTGGCATCTTCACAGCCAGTCTATTGGCCAGCACCTTTGCTAACAGTTTGGCATCGACATATATAGTTAACCCAGTTATCCAAGTTTGTACTCCTGTTCAATGTAAAACCTGACAGTTTGTCGTAATGGTCGTTTTGTTATGATGTAAACCGCGCTGATTCTAAATAGCGCGGTATATAAGAAACTGTAATAAATAAATAATAAATAAATAAACAATGAGATGGGCCGATATGACCCACACACCATGGGATCCTTACCCGGCTTAGGAATAAGGGTAATTCCTGCTTCCCCCATCGATCTGGGAATTTCACCCCCTTCTAACACCCCATTAAACACTTCAACCAGTAAAGGTCCAAGATGAGAGCGGAACACTTGGTAAAACCTCCCCGTCAACCCATCCAACCCGGGTGCTTTGCCCCGTTTCAGTGTACCTATCGCCATATCTACCTCCCCCCCAGTTATAGGCCTATCCAACCACTCCGCCTCCTCTTTCGACAGGGACGGCATAGTACACTCCTTCAGGTATTCCTTGCAAGGAGCTTTCCCCCCCACCACTTCACTACTATACAATTGGTTATAGTACTCTTTAAAAGTCGCCCGAATGGCATTGTTATCATGCACCAACCTCCCCCCCTGCGCCCCTGACACTCGCAATGTTCTTCTGCACTACTTTGCTGCGCAATCTCTGCGCCAACCGACGCTCCACCCTATTTCCCCCCTCAAACCAACCTTGCTTCAATACCCGCAGCCCATACGCTATTTCACTCGCTCGCAACTGCTCGAGCTGTCCCCTCAACTCCCTCAGTTGTCCATGAACCTCCCCCCTCCGCCCCCGTTGAGATAACTTCTCCAACCTACCAATGTCATGTAACAGCCATTGTTCCTTTTCTCCCTTCCTTCGCCGATCCCGGGCTGCCTCCTGAATCAGATGCCCTCGCACCACAGCCTTCAATCCATCTAACACCATCCCTAACCCCACCTCCCCGTTCAAGTTAAGATCTTGATAGTCCTGCACCATCTTTCCCAATCGCTCAATCACCTCCAGTTCCTCTAGCAGGGCCTCATTAATCCTCCAAAATTTAACCCCATCATCCATATACCCCAAGCTAAACTTAACACTCACAGGCGCATGGTTCGTCCAAGTGATGGAACCATGATCGGCCTCCACCACCCTGTTCAGCCATCCCCCACCCGCCCACACCATATCGATCCGGCTATACGTACCATGTGGTGCTGAGTAACAAGTGTACTGTTTGCAACCGGGATTTTGACTCCTCCACACATCAACCACCCCCAATCGCTCCCTCAGATGCATCAATTTCACCCGATCCGCCCTCTTTCCCAGGCCACTCCCCCCTCCATTGTCCAACCTCGGGTTCACTGTCATATTAAAATCTCCCCCAATAATTAGAGGGGCATCACTCAAACCTCCCAATTCATTCTGCATCCTTTCAAAGAATTCTCCCTGTTTCTCATTAGGGCCATACAAGCTCACAATCCACACCTGCTCCCTCCCGATTTGGACTTTAATTCCTACCGCTCTACCCTTTTTATCCCTGTATTCTCCCACTACCCTATCCACCCAGTCCGCCCCCACCATAATACCTACCCCCCCCCTTCCGAGCCTCCGCTCTCTGCCCCGCCAACACCACCCTGGGATACCTCTTTGTTTGCAACATCCTTTCCTGTCCCACCTTCATATGGGTCTCTTGGAGGCACATAAAATCAGCTCGCAACCGACCCCCTTCCCGTTCCACCATTCTGCGCTTCTTCCAGGTTCCCAATCCTCGTACATTCACCGTAACTACTATCATATTCTGTGATCCCACTCGTCTCCCCCCGTCCCCCCTCCTCCCCCTGGAGGTCTCCTGCAGAGTAGTGCCCATCAACCAGAGGCAACTTCCTCCCCCCTCGCCCCCCATCTTATGCTCTCCCACTTCCCCCATCCGACCCCTCTCCCACCCCCTAAGATCCCCCTCTTCACCTTCTACTCTCCCGCTCCAGCTTTCCCAACAGCCACCCTCAGCAACCTCCCCACTCCCCCCCTCCCCGTCCCCTACAAACATACAGCCCCACACTTCAAACAATTGACATGCAACAATGTCCTGCACTTTAGATGTGTAGCAAGAAACGTCCCCCATCACTTCAGGTGTCCACACCCTTGCCGGTACTGCCACTCTGCTCCTCCACCATCTCCTCTGGGCTCCGGCAGCGCTTCTCACCTCTCCTCCGTGCCTCCAGCTCGTCCTCTCCACGATGGCCCTCATTCGGGTTGCTCAGCAGGCCACTCCCCAGTCCCGCCATCTTCAACGCTGCCATGGCTTCCGCTACTGTCTGGACATTCCAGTTTTTAAGCCCTACAGTGAAGAGAAGTCCAAAAGGATAGAGCCACCGATATCGAACATTCTCCTTCCGCAGGATAGTCGTGACCGGCTGCATTTCTCTCCGCCGCTGCAAAGTTCCCGCAGCCAGGTCCGGATATATCTGAATAGGGTACCCCTGCCACACAAAGCCCTTACGGGTACGCATCAGAGTTGTAATCCTCTCTTTAAGTTTATAGTCCTCCATACACAGGACAACGTCCCGCGGTCGGTTGGGCCGGCTGGGCCCTAATGCACGGTGGGCTCGCACCAACTTCAGCCCCACTATTTCAGTCTCATTCCCCACCTCAATTAGTATACTCCGGAGCACCGCCTGTGCCACCTTCTCACTATCCATAAACTCCTTCTCTTCCGGCACTCTGCGAATGCGCAAATTGTTCCGCCGGGACCGATTTTCCAGGTCTTCTAATTTCAGTAGCACCTGGTCCTTCCAAGCCTCCAGCTCTTTAACTGAGCGTTCCACTCCGGTCTGTCGTGTGTCTAGCCGCCCCATCTGCTGTTCCTGCTCCTCCACGTGGCTCACCAACTCGCCTATCTCCTCTCTCAGTGCGGTGCACAGGTCGCCAACTTCGGTCTTAACCGCCAGCAATTCTGTTTTAATTTCTCCAAACCAACCACACAACTCTTCTCAGGTGACATTTTGGACCACCGTCTCCGCCAGCTCCTGGGCCTCGCTCCGCTGCCCCTTTCTATCTGGGGCCAGTCCATTTCCCGCGTTTAGCCCCGCCATCTTTTTCTCACCACCTGCTGGCTTTGCACTGCTATACACAAATTCCTTCAAGTCCGCCGCCTTCTTTCTCGTCGCCATAGCTCTCAGCAGACTCTCCACTACCTCCGCCGGCGTTTACTCTCCGTAGCCTGGGCTCGGACAAGGGGAAAACACTCCAACTCTTAAGCTGCCCTCCGGAGCTCACCGCCTAAGCTGCCATTCCTGCCGATGACATCACTTCCTCCCCGTTGTACTATTCTTACATCAACGACTCCAGCTCATGTAAGTTATCACCAAAATTGTTTCAAAGCTATCATTTTTGTTTTGTTAACCAAAAAATGAATACAATAGAAAAGGATAACTTATCTGGTTATCAAGATTTTCACAGTGTTTAACTGAATTTGCCCCGACGCCACCATTCGGCACCGCATTTGCGTTTCACATATGTTTCATCAGGGGTTCTATAACATACTGTAAAAAAACAGATCTTCAGTGTAATGCCAAATCTAGCAGGACAAACGCTTTAACATTTTCAGCAATCTTAATGATACCTTATGAATATGCGGAGATACCTCCTGCTTGCATTTATCGGCGTGTGTGAATTCGAGCTCAGCTTCAAAAAAAACTTTCTATTGTATTCATTTTTTGGTTAACAAAACAAAAATGATAGCTTTGAAACAATTTTGGTGATAACTTACATGAGCTGGAGTCGTTGATGCAAGAATAGTACAACGGGAAGTTAATCCCGAGATACGTACTGATGAAGTCTGAGACCCAGTTCATCAAAAAAATTTTGAATGAGACAAGTGGGAGAGTGAGTGTCTCAGTATAGTACATCTACATAGTAAATTGCCTAGAGCATATTGGAGGAATTACCGTTGTGATTAATAATAGCTACATCCTCTGTAAAAAAGACCAATAAGTTCAAAAGGATAACTGGGTAGACTAGCAGGTCTTACTGCCATCATCTGCTATGTTATGATTTCAGCATTGCTGTTTTTACTATTTTAAAGTAGTCTAATTTAAAATTAGGCTTATTAGCTACCAGGACGAGATCTAAGGTTTTGATGCCCATAGGCAAATCACAGAGAGTTGGATGAGGATCTTTAGAGATTAAAAATGAATTGGAGAGCTAGAAGAACAGAGGAAGGCTGTAGTGCCATAATGGTGCTCAAGAGCAGTCTCTGTTTTGACCTGGGTATTTGGTGCCATCAAAATTTGGCACCTGACAGTTCCTTTTGTTGCTAATGCCCAAGTCTGGCTCTCTTAGCTTCTCTGGAAAGAATGACACAGTAAGTTAGCCCTACTGATTTAACATTCTTGTTAGCTCTGCACCCTGACTGGATTACATCAAACTGAAGTGATTGGACTGATGACTATGGGACATTACTTGCATGTTATTTATTTCTTGCAGAACTCCCATCACTGTTACCCATAGTTAATGTTGCTGAAGCTCTGCTTCACATTCGAAATGGAGCCTGGTTTCTATGTCTATTAGTGGCCAACGTTCCTGATAGCTTTAATGAAGGTAAGTGACTGGCTCCATTGGTCGTAAAACATGAGTGATAACTTGTTTAATTAGAGCTGCACAAACGTAGTCCTACTACTGACCCTTTAAAATTAACATTTCAGGGAACAGAAAACAGGATTAAAATCTACACATACCATTTTGGTACAAAACCCTCCTATGTAACTCAAATTTAAGTTAAAGTGCCCTTTCCCATTCATCCTTCTTGAGAGCCTTGCTTGATTTCCAGCTATTTTGTGCTTGCTAAAGTATATTTTATTTCCTTGTTATCTTGCTAGACCAGTTCAAACAAGTGTTATGTTCTCCATCCAGAAGATGGAGACAGCACATGAAGAGCAGTGATGCCATCCCCTGGATAAGTAGTAATGAAGTTCTGAAACTTGCTAGTATTTTCTGCCTTTGATAGATGGTTTCTGTGTACTTTAGTGCAGCAGTTTGAAGTTAAGCCTAGTTCCCTGGGTCAGGGTTACAACCTGTGTACCCTGGGGTTGAGCTGCTTAGGTCCAATGTGAGCTCTGAAACCAGGGTTTGTGAACGCCCAGGCATTGAGCTAGAAGATGCTCTGTTTCCAATGTTGTGGCTTGCAGGTAACAATACTGATTGGCTTAGGAGAAGCCTGTCAGGAAGACCTTAAGTGGCTGGTAAGTTGAAGGCCCTTGCCTGTCCTCATTATCTCTCTTCCATTCTGAGTGTTATAAAAGTTGTTTTTTTTTTTTTTTAATTTCTTCAAGAAACCCAGCTTCTGTTCACTAACACAGATTAAAAAATAAAGATGACAAAACAATGCAGTGGACTGTACTTTACTCTGTGAGGCAATCTGGTAAGGGGTTTTCCCAGTTTGGCCAGTGCAGCATATTGTGTATGTGTATTTTTTTTTTTTGTTTTTTGTTTTTTTTTGGGCAAGGCAGTTGTCAGTGCTACGATACTAGATCCCTGATGCTGTGCAGCTTGTGGAAACTGTCACATTAATTCCGTTGCTGGTTCCTTGTGCTCTGAGTACAATGGAGGAGCCTTGGAGCAGGATGATTTGTTAATTTGCCACCTGAAGCTGAAACTCCAGTGAACTCCCTGCCCCTTCCAGTTTTCCCTCCAGCAGAAACCATAGTCATCTTAGATGACTACATGCTCCTGGAGGGGGAGAAAAGGAGTTCGGACTAGGTCTTGGATCACTGCAGAGTGGGACCAATGGCTGCAGGAGAGCCCATCAAGGGCCCCTGTCCTCCTTTTTATGACTGGGTTTGAGCAGCAGTTGCTGAAGCAGTTTATAGGCTTCCAGCATTGCTTAAAGCAAACTGTCATCTGTGCCCAAGCCATGTGCTCCACAGCACTCTGTGGGAGGCTCATGGCTCCTGGGGACAAAGCCTGCAACTGCTGGGAGGGACATGTCTCTCCTCCCCCCCCCCCCCCCCAGATTCTCTTTCCCCGTGGAGAGACTTGGGACTATGTCCATTAAAAGGCATTAGCTGCAAAAGTCTAACGCTGGGCATCAGTGCCACGTTAACTGTGAAAGTTGCATGTTATCTGTTGAGAGCATGCCCAGCATTTTCCTAGCAGATACTATAGTGAAAGCGCAGGGATTGCAGCGCATCTGCATCACTGATGTAGCTAATGCCACCCATTGAGGTGGCATAAACTGCACCCTTTATCTGTAAAACATGCAGCTACCATGCACTGTCAATGTCCATGGTTACTACAGAGTACAGGCACTCCCATTCTCTGTCCACATCCTGCCCACTTGTGCTCTTAACACATGGTAATCAGATAACAACTAACATGGAATTCTCTGCACTATCATGGCGCAAATGCAGGAAATTCCATGCTATGGTAACAGCTACCGCCATTTAGTAAACATACCTTTACAATACCTGTCATATTCCCCCTCAAGAGGGAACATTAGGGATTGGGAAGGAGGATAAATCTGGCTTCCAAAGAAGCCTGTCCCCTAAAGAGGAAGAATTTCCCCCACCCAGAAGGGATTGGATTAGACTGATCTGTTTGATCTGCAGAAGGAATTTTTTTTTAAATTTCTATTTTTATATAATTTTTATAAAATGATAGTCCCAGAAACACTTCTTGAAACAGAGAAGAAAGGAAACAAAAATAAAGTATGCAGGGCTATTACAATCCATACTACAAAAGGAAAAAAAATCAAATTATCTTCTCATACCAGTCCACAGTTATGAAGAGAGCAAGAAAACATTACCAAGAAAAGCAAGGAAAAAGAACTTTACAGTGAGGAAAAGCATGGCGCATAGGGTGTAGAGGCCACCAACATTACATATGATCATTCACTGGAAGCAGACACATTAGTAGGGGTTAATGTTACCAATCCAGTTCTCAAACTCAAAAATGCCACCAAGTGAGCTGGAGCTTAAAAAATATATCAAATAGATAGCGACTGCTTAATACGTTTACAAAGAAAATTAAGCCAAAACATCCCCCCCCCCCACAAGCTGTAAAACGTGAGAGCGAAGGAGGAGAATCCTTCCTATGCTTCTGGGTAGCTTGAGCCATTTCAGGAAATACTCTAACCTTAAGGCCTACAAAGAGAAGCCTCTCTGTTACGAAAAGACTGTTTTGGATCCCAATAGTGCTTGGATATCAAAAAATAAGTTCACAATCAAATGTTGCAGGCTTAGCTATACTATACAATAAAAAAAAATGATGATCTTCAAAAGGAGTAGTCCAATATAGTCAGAATCCATACTGTCCCACTCCTAAAGATGTAAGACCACTAACTACCAGCCAGAAAAGGCTAACAACATATAAAAACTGTATTATTAAATTGTTAGAGACCCTTAGTTTGAGCAATAAAATGTATTAGAAACACAGTACATAGCCCTTAGCACCATCATCAGTCCCCACCAGTGTGCTATTTTTTTTTTTTTTAAAGAATGTTTTTCAAGAAAATGTATTATATGCAGTAAAAATCACAGATCTTCCTTCCAGTATCCCAAACGTTCCCGACATGAATTTGTTTCAGGCTCATTAGGAGCCCTGCTTCAGGGGAATAATTATTGAAAATGTATTCAACGTTGTTTCAAATCCAGAAGCACAATCGGTGACTGGTTGCCACTCTTCACTGTTTCACAGTCGCTGTGAGAAAACGGAAATGATAGCAGAATTTAAGGCAAATCAGATACCATGGCTAATTGATATCACAAGCTCACAATCCCTATAGTAAGGTAGACCACTCAGTCTCCTGATTTTAGACCTTGTCACGCCCATAGCCCCTTACAGCATTGTGGAGGGGTGTGCTTGTTATAGCAGATTCCACCACTTCAGCAATGTGCCTGACTGACTTTGAAGTGCACCATGGGAAAGGTAGTCCAGTCAGGTTACACTTTTAGGCAGAAAAACTCTTTTGTAGGGTTGAGAGTTAAGGCATTGACAGAATTTATTTATGAGGTAAACACAAATAAGGTTCACAAATTGTCACCTATTGGATTTCTTCTCCAGGATTATATTTAGTACAACAGGATATAACTGAACTTAAGCACAAACAGCTTGTAATGTCTTTCAATGCAAAGCAGAAAGTCCTTTCCACAGCCACTGCTAGCAAACGTGCCTAGCAGTGCTGTTTAAAACAAAACCAAAAATATCAGCTTCACATAAACAGCTCTTTTCTGTTCCAAAATAAACTTCTTAAATCCACCGCGAATATGGCATAAGCCCTGCACTGCACTGACTTCAGCTGGTCAATGAGCAAACAATTAAGCAGCTGCAGACATTCTCAGCACAAGTATTTTCCTTTTCAAAGAACGTTTTCTTTTCCCACACAGGCTCTCTAGGGTACTGGACTCTGGCAGGTTCCCTTATGATGTATTCCCTCTCAGGACTTCTTTGTTCTTGGCAGTTTGACATAAAGAACAGTCCATTTAAGAATCATCCTCTTCCAGAACTAATTCCTGTTCTCCTATCTGCATGGGTTCTACTTCTGGCTCAGAGGGCTTAGCTGACTGCCTCCCATCAGGACAAGCGCTGTCTCCAGCAAATCTGTAATGTTCCCCATCAGACAGGCTTCCAAAACTCATACCTGGGTCAAGGCTTGGTTCAGTGGTTCCTCCCTCATATTCTGGCCAGCATGTATCTGAGCTTCCCTGTCCTGTCCTCCAGCATGGGCTCTTGGTTCTCAGGGCTTCAGCTCCATTTCTCCTCCAGTAGGCATTCCTACTCCTTCTCCTCCCTCCTCCTGAAAATTCTGTCCTAGCTTTAAACCTTCCAGGCTCTAACCCTGCCCTTTCTCCTCTCAGGTGTTGCAAATCAGTCTGCCTCTTGGCAGCTGAGTAATGGGGAAAGTCAGTGACGTAAGGGTTCCTTACTCTGAGCTTGCTTTCCCCCTCCTTCTCACCACTAGGGACACTCTGCAACCTATTGCAGCCTGGTACAATCTGGTTTCTAGGTACATCATTTATTCTTCTCATACTACTCGCAATCCAACGGTTCCCCTACACCTTGCACAAACACAACCACCCAACAGCTATAAGAATGTAACAGCGACACTAGTAAGCTGCCTTTGTTCAGATGTAAATAGTTCAATGTTAAGAATCCCAGTTAATTTGTCCTGTTTGATGTAAGCACAAGGCATTTCCCACCTTGTGTAAAATTGTTGACTGTAAACCGCACTGATGTCAAATAGCGCGGTATAGAAAAGCTAGAAATAAATAAATAAACAACTGAGGTTTTGTTTCTCTGACCTGGCAATACAGGTCCTTTGATAAGGATAAATTCTCCCTCTTTATCCTTGTTTCCTGGGCCCTGATAAGCTTCCTTATCACAACCTTGAGGAGCAACAGATGCAAATAAAACATCCATTGTTGCTCATGCAGGTTCAACAACTGCACCAGATTACCTCCTTTCCAGTGTTCAGATAACACATCTATCACCTGCCAGGTGAAATTTTTACTAGCATGTGAACAGTCCATAAAATGAAATACGAATGGGGCAATCATCACATCAGTATTAAGCCTACTGAAATTTTCAGTTAAGCGCACCTCTATCTTGCACTTACTTCATCCCACATAAATCTTAGGGCACATACAAATGATGACATAACATTTGCTATTTAACACACAAGAGATCTGATGATTGGTTGGGGTGAACCCAAGATGATCTCGCTTAATTACAGCACCATTGACAGTGTGCACAAGGTTCATGACTGTAACCTATAGACTCGGATGCACAGGGTAATTGTAACCAATCAGCAATATTACATCCTCAACGGAACGCCATCAGAGGGGGGGCAACCAGATCTTGATGCATAGCCAGCACTCCTCAGTGTCACCAAATTAGTTGAGAAACTTTTTTTTCCAATGCCATGCATATATGGTAATTTATCATACTCAGTGCATTGTTTATAATTCAATAGATGCTTGTGATGAACATGTTTGACTCTACGGTATGCTTGATAAATAATATCTTTTGGATACTCTCATTGGAGCAGTCACAATGTCCGGTCCCTAGATTTCTGCAAAAATTAGAAACCGAGAAACATGATGGCAGAAAAAGGTCAGATGGCCTATCTAATCTGCCCTTCCATCAACTACAGTAGTGCTTTTTTTCCTTTAGAGATCCTCTGTGTTTTTCCCATGCTTTTTTGAATTCAGATACTGTCCTTGTCTCCTACCTCCAGTGGGAGGCTATTCCACTCATCTACCACTCCTTCCGTAAAGAAAATTTTCCGCATATTACTCCTGAGTTTATCCCCTTTCACCCTCATCCTATGTCCCCTCGTAGCAGAGCTTGCATTCATTCGGAAGAGACTCTTCCTCCTGTGCATTTATGCCATGGAGGTATTTAAACATCGCTATCATTTCTCACCTTTCTCACCTATCTTGCCTTTCCTCTAAAGTATACATATTAAGATCTTTGTCTGTCCTCATATGCTTCATAACAAAGACCACTAACCATTTTAGTAGCCACCCTCTGCACCGATTCCAACATGCTTATATCCTTTTGAAAGTGCAGTCTCCAGAATTGCACACAATGCTCCAAATGAGGTTGCGCTGTTGTAGAACAGATCATCTTCAAACATAGAATTTACCAGTGGGACAATTTATTTTTTAGATGTTAAGGGTGTGAACTCTGAAAACACAGAAGATTATTACAATCTACTTCTTTACGATATAGAGTACTATGCAATGCACCCCCTACCTTTCTAACAAGAACATCCAGAAACTGAATACAGTCATAAGACATCATGGTAAATTTATACTTCTCTTTAATGGAATTAATCCATCAGTCAAAATCCTGAAGAGCAGCAGAAGATCATGACCACGAGAAAAAGATCATCCAGATATCTTCGCCAAAATACAATTCCCTTATTGTCCCTCCAGTCCAGTATGTGTGGGCTGTCTCCCTCCTCCAGCAGCTGAGGTCTGAGCATCTCAGGTATGTGATGTCACAATAGAAGAACTCCCCCCTTAGGCTCCAGAAACCAGTATCTCAGTCCTCGGCAGCTGGAGGGGAGTTTCACATGGCTAGACTCCACTGGAAGGAAGTTGGATTGGTAAAAAGACACAAAAAAGGAGATATTAAGGATAAAGCAAAACCAAAAATAAAAAGAGGCTTTTAGACTGGCATACTTTATAAGTTTAGTGGCTGGGTAAGATCTGTTTGTAGAGCCTAGTGCAACTGAGGCTTCAACAGGTGGCAGGGCCTACTTAGAACACTGGGATCCTTGGGGGGGGGGGGTTAGGTGCTGCCTGGGGTTATACACCTGGTGGTTCAGGTCCCTTCCCCCCTCCCCAGCCGGACAGCCTAGCACTTGGCAAAGTGGTTTGGCAGGCTTTCCTTATTTCTGAAATCATTGCTTGATTGTGTGACTCTGGACCTTTAAGAGGATTGCAAGGAGCAGTCTGAAACACTGCAAGCTGCCGTGGCGGTGAGTTCTGCATTGGTATTTGCTTTCCTTCTCTTCCAGTTCTTTATTTTGTTTTTGGGAGGGGGGCTCCATGCCAGTGCGTGTTCATTTATTGTTTTTACACTCTCTCCTCTTCAGGCCGTTGGATTACTGACTGATCCATCTGCCAGCGTCCTCCTGCTGTGCCAGATGCGAGGAGAGCTGCTGTTTGTCAGAGATCGGGTTTTGTAGGCTGTATTCATGTGGGGAGAGGTCCGCGGAGTTTTTTCTTGCATCGATGGGAATGGATTCTCTGGTGGGGGACCCTAGCCGGTAGGCATCCTACGATGCCTGTGGTTTTGGAAGGGATGCAGCCATCTCGTCGGCAGTGGTCATTTTACCTGCTCACATGGAAACTCAGCACAAGCAGTCTTTACATAGTAATTCAGCAGCAACAGTGGATTCTGACCTGCCTGAAGCAGGTTTTTTGCCAGATTTAATTTTGGCCATGCACAAGGCCTTTTGTTTGAAATGGAGGCTGGGGAATACTGAGGAGTCCCTAGTCCTTTCTGCTCGTCCATAGGACAAGCTGGCGGTCCTCTGCTGGAGGACCCCCTGAAGGCAAAGGAGCCTTTGTGCAACAAGAAACAGGCTGAGGAAGGATCTCTGGGTGACTCCAGAGTTTCCCTCAGTCTCAGAACTTGGTTGACCCCCTGGAAGGGTCGTCTAACCTGTGGGGAGAGTTGATGGACCCAGATTTGGAAGAAGGTGAGATTCCTCAAGGCGAAGACCTGAATATTTGGGGAGGTTTTGGGTGTTTAACCAGAAGGAGCTGTCTCCCCTGATTAGTCTATCTCCAGGAACAAGCAGGAATGAGTCTTCACATATGGGTATCGTCGGTACCGACGGAGCCTGCGTGGGAACGCTCCCCAGCGTCCAGTAAGAAAGCTTTTGGGAGCATCCCACAGCGCCTGCGCGCTGCCTTCCCGCCTTTCCTAACCGCCTCTCTCCAGTTCTTCTTTTCCGCGGAGCCAGCAGGTCGTGTTCCTGTCACCGCTGAAGAAGTTCTTTATTTCTTTGGTCGCGCGTCTGCAGCCTTCGACGTCGGACTGGTACCGCCGGTCTTTTCTTTCTTCTTTAAAAAAAAAAAAAAAAAAAAAAAACCTACCGTTTTCCCACTTCTGTGCAATTTTGTCTTTTGGGCCTTGGGCCTAGAAGATTTTTCCTCATGGAAAAGCCCGCTTCCGGGTTTAAAAAGTGCACGAAGTGCAGCGGTACTCTTTCTATCACCGACACCCATGACTGGTGTCTAAAATGTTTGGGTCCTGACCACTCCATCACCGATTGTGAGTCCTGTTCCATGATGTCTAAAAGAGGTTGACAGAATCGAGCGTCAAAGCTCAGTACCCTGTTTCCCTCTGATGCAGCTTCGGTAGCATCGACATCTTCCAGGGCTTCGTCGTCTTCCCATGGATCTCGGGTAACCAAACATAAGTCCAGCCGGTCCTCGAAGGGTAGATCTCTAAGTATCGAGATGCCTCCGGGCTTGCCCTCGAGGATCCTGCACCGGCAAAATTACCCCGGCGGGAGGCTCCGGCTTCCAAAGCTTCATCTATGGGGTCACAGGTTGACATCGATGGCGTGGCCTCGACCGATCACCTGTTGCCATGTTCTGGGGTACCGGTGGTCTCCACTGGTACCGACATCCAGACATTGGTTGCGTCGATGGATCAGAATATTCTGACCATGCAGCGTGCCATCACGGCATTCATACAAACTGTAACACCTCCGGTACCGCAACAAACTCCGTTGGCGGTACTGGTACCGGTTCCGGTTCCGGCACCGGCACCGATATCAGTTCCGGTGCCAGTACCAATTGCATCGACATCGGCTTCGGTGTCGACTGCAACAGTACCTTGTCCTGTGATGCCCATCGGTACTGAATCGGTACCGATCACTCCCGATGTCGATACCACTCGGTACGCGTATCGGGCTCTGCAAGAGCATCCAGACAGGCGATACTTCGATTCCTCCGAGGACTCTGATGAATCAGAGGCTTCTGTCGAAGCATCGGTACTCCTTCCTCAGGAGACCTCTTCTTCAAAAAGAAGAATGTCTCCTCCAGAAGACTTGTCTTTTCAAGACTTCATTAGGGAAGTGGCCAGGGGCCTCTCTATTTCACTGGCCCCTGAACCAGAGCCTAGAGTCAAAAAGTTAGATATTTTACAATATCCTAAGTCTCCTAAAGAGGCAGCTACTTTACTTTACCAATTCATGAGATTCTTTATGATCACATGTTGGGCATATGGGAGACACCTCTTACTACTTCCCCTCATTCTCGCAGGTTGGACACCATGTACCGTGTTTCTCCTTGTCCTGGCTTTCATAAGACTCAGCTTCCTCACCACTCTATTGTGGTGGAGTCTGCTATGAAAAAGATAAGCGTGCAAAAAGACACTCATCTAATCCTCCAGGAAGAGAATGCAGAACTTTAGATGCTTTTGGCAGGAGAATTTTCCAGGCCAATATGCTTACTGCCAGAATCAACTCCTATAGTCTCTATATGGGGATGTTTCTAAAAGAAGTTACAGATCATCTGCTAACTTTATCTCCTCTAATCTCAGAAGATAAAAGGGAAGAGTTTCTCACCTGGCTTAAACCTGCCCAGGATGTTTCCAAATTCTCCAACCGTGCAGCCTTTGACTCTTGAGTGTGCCAGCAGAGCCTCGGCTATTGCCATAGGTGCACGCAGACTTGCTTGGTTGCAAGCTTCTGATTTGGAACCCTGGGTCCAGGATGGATTAGGAAATCTTCCCTGTACAGGTGAAAACCTTTTTTGGTAAGGATTGGCAAGCAAAGGCCACTCAGATGGATGCTGAGAATTCTGCCTTAGACTTTCAAAGTCTACTTCTGCTCTTGCTAGAAAAAGGTTATTCAAAAAAGACTTTCTTTCCTAAAAAAGGGAAATATTATCCTGGTTATGGTCTCCAGGCATCTTCTACAGGTCGTTTTGCTGCAAAGCATCAGCAACAACCTAAACAAGACAAGCCTAAGGCTGCAAGGACTGCTACGGCCCAACAGCCTCAGCCTCCTCAGGGCCTTTGACTTACAACTAGAGAACTTAGCCTTTCTGGCTCTAGAAGAACCAGAGCCTCTCACCATTCCAGGAAGGTTAGCTCATTTTGCTCCCAGATGGGAACAAATTACAGCAGAGCAATGGACCCTCCATCATCAGGGAGGGGTACAAGCTTCATTTCTTAAACCTTCCTCCTCACACTATGGTGAGACAGTTCAATTCTCCAACATCTCTCCTCGACCTTCTGGGTCAGGAGATTGCAACCCTTTTTTGCCCAAAGGGCAATAGAAGAAGTACCCCTTCTTCAACAGGGTTCAGGGTTCTACTCCCCCTATTTTCTTATCCCAAAGAAAACAGGGGGCTACAGACCCATATTAGATCTCAGAGAATTGAACAAGTTTCTATGCAAGGAGAAATTCAAGATGATTTCTCTCGGTGCTCTCCTTCCATACCTTCAGAGTCAGGATTAGCTTTGTTCTCTAGATCTCAAGGATGCGTACACCCATGTCCTCATCCATCCAACACACAGAAGGTTCCTTCGGTTCCTTTATCAAGGAAGGTACTACCAATACAGAGTGCTTCCTTTCGGTCTGGCCTCTGCTCCAAGAGTGTTCACAAAATGCATGGCAGTAGTAGCTGCATTTCTACGCACTCTAGGAATATTTGTATTCCCATATCTGGACGACTGGCTCATCCGAGCACCATACCAGTCAGAGGCCCAGACTTCCCTAGCCTGCACAAGGCGTGTTCTTCAGTATCTGGGACTTGTAATAAACATCTCAAAATCACAACTCACCCCTACTCAGTCATTGGAGTTCATAGGGGCCTTTGCTAGATACCACAACTGCAAGGGCCTATCTTCCCCAGGCCCATTGCCTACGCTTGGTGCAGTTAGCCTCTCAAATTCAGTTAAAATCCCATTTAACTGCTCGAGAAATGTTACAACTGTTAGGCCACATGGCATCCACCGTGCATGTGGTTCCTTACGCTCGCCTTCACATGAGGGCAGCTCAGTGGACTCTGTCCACCCAATGGACCCAGGCATCAGGTTGCCTGTCAGACAAAATAGCAACCTCCAGTCGCCTCTTTTGGTCCCTCCAGTGGTGGAAGTCCACTCAAAATCTGTTGCTGGGGTCCCCCCTTTCAACAGTTGCTACTCCAAGCAACCCTCACAACAGATGCCTCCCCAAAGGGTTGGGGAGCTCATCTACAAGATCTCTCCACCCAGGGCATCTGGTCTCCACAGGAGACATCTCTACATATCAACCTCTTAGAGCTCAGAGCAATTCTTCTAGCTCCGAGTCTTCCACACTCTGCTCAGCTACAAGACAGTCCTCATCCATACGGACAACCAAGTAGCCATGTTCTACGTGAGCAAGCAGGGCGGGACTGGCTCTCTGTCGCTTTGCAACGAAGCTTTGAGATTGTGGGCCTTCGCCAGAGAGCATCAGATTCATCTCATGGCAGTGTATTTTCCAGGGGTTCAAAACTCTTGGGCAGACAGACTCAGTCGAGTTCTGCTTCCACACGAATGGTCCCTCCATGGGGACCAGATAGCCAGGATCTTTCGAATTTGGGGAACCCCAGACATAGACCTGTTTGCAAGTCCGTGGAATGCCAAACTTCCCCGCTTCTGTTCCAGGATTCCGTGTCGGGGAGTTCAGGCCAGGGATGCCTTCCTCCTCCACTGGGGGCAAGACTTCCTCTGTGCCTTTCCACCCATTCCCCTAATTTCCAAGACACTGTTCACGCTTCAGAGAGACAAGGGGGTCTATGATCCTCATAGCTCCACGTTGGCCACGCCAGGTGTGGTACCCTCTACTTCTTCATCTCTCTCAAGCTCCCTCCCTGGACTTGGGATCTGCTCCAGACCTCCTGTCCCAGGAGGAGGGAACGTTATGGCACCCAAATCCCCAGTCTCTTCATCTCAGAGCCTGGTTGCTGAAGGCCTAGACCTTCAAGATTGGCATCTGTCTCAGCAAGTGAAGGATATCCTTCATGCTTCCAGAAAGCCTTCCACTAGACGTTCCTATGCTTTTAAATTGAAGAGGTTTACCATTTGGTGTGCAGAGAAGGGTCTTAACCCTCTTGCAATACCTCTGAATTCTTTACTAGAGTATTTGCTGCATTTATCCCATGCAGGCCTTAAAACAAATTCAGTAAGAGTCCATTTGAGTGCTATTGCAGCAAACCTTAAGCCTCTCAATGGACATCCTATTTCCTCTCATCCTCTTATTGCAAGATTCATGAGAGGCCTTCTTTTAACTAAACCTCCCATTAGACCACCTCCAGTGGCATGGGATTTGAATTTGGTTCTTGGCCAGCTTATGAAGCCACAATTTGAACCCTTAGCCACTACCTCCTTGAAATTCCTTTCCTGGAAGGTTATTTTTCTCATTGCAGTCACCTCAGCTCGCCGTATCAGTGAGCTGCAAGCCTTGGTGGCTAATCCTCCTTATACAAGGTTCCATCATGACAAGGTAGTCCTCAGGACTAATCCACACTTTATGCCTAAAGTGGTCTCACTTTTTCATCTGAACCAGGAGGTATATTTACCTGTCTTTTTTCCAGGACCTCATGCATCAAGTGCAGAGAAGAATCTTCATACCCTGGATTGTAAGAGAGCACTTGCTTTCTACTTACAAAGGACACAGCAACATAGAAAGTCCTCTCAACTCTTTGTTGCTTTTGATCCCTCTCATTTAGGACTTCCAGTCTCAGAGAACTCTGTCCAATTGGATTGCTCAGTGTATTTCCTTCGCCTACCAGAGTAAGAACCTTTCTCTGGAGGGCCATGTCACAGCTCACAATGTGAGGGCCATGGCAGCCTCTATGGCTCATCTAAACTCTGTGTCCATCGACCAGATCTGTCGAGCGGCCACCTGGGCCTCTGTTCATACCTTTTACAGCCCATTACTGCTTGGACAAGGACTCCCGCCGGGATGCCTTGTTTGGTCAGGCTGTTCTCAAACACCTGTTCCGTACCTAATCAACTCCTACCCCCCATCCCTGGTTGGATGCCCGAGATCCATGGGGTGAGGTAGAGCCCTTCTCAGGGACTCACAACTTTGGAGATCTCCCTGGCATCTCTAGCTGGGGAGTTCCCCATATGTGAAGACTCATTCCTGCTTGTTCCTGGAGATAGTACAGTTACTTACCTGTAACAGGTGATCTCTGGGAACAGCAGGAATAAGTCTTCACAACCCACCCACCTCCCTTAGGAGTTGTATCTCTCTATCTTTCCTTTCCTCTCTCTCTCTCTTTTTGTCTCAGCTTTAAAACTCGAACTGGAGAGAGGCGGTTAGGAAAGGCAGGAAGGCAGCGTGCCGGCGCTGTGGGATGCTCCCAAAAGCTTTCTTAGTGGACGCTGGGGAGCGTTCCCGTGCAGGCTCCGTCGGTACCGATGATACCCATATGTGAAGACTTATTCCTGCTGTTCCCAGAGATCACCTGTTACAGGTAAGTAACTGTGCTTTCTCTGGCAAGTCCCAACATTGTTCCGGCGCTGATGGTTGCAGAGGAACCCTTTGAGGATCTCCTGCTGCAAGATTTCAAGAGCTCACAGACCTCCTTTCCAGTGCACAGAGTTATTAAGAAAATGATTAACCAGTGAACTGGTTAAAAGATAGAAAGCAGAGGGTTGGGCTAATTGGCCAATTTTCCCAATGGAGAAAGGTGAATAGTGGTGTACCCCAGGGATCTGTGCTGGGTCCGCTGCTTTTTGACATATTCATAAATGACCTGGAAAGTGGAATAACGAGTGAGGTTATCAAATTTGCAGATGACACAAAACTATTTAAAGTTGTTAAAAACCCAAGAGGATTGTGAAAAATTGCAAGAGGATCTTCATAAGTTAGAAGACTGGGCATCAAAATGGCAGATGAAATTTAATGTGGACAAGTGCATAGTTATGCACCTAGGGAAGAACAACCCAAACTATGGTTACAATGCAAGGTTCCACATTAGGAACCACCACCCAGGAAAAAGATTTAGGCGTCATTGTGGATAACATGTTAAAACCCTCAGCCCAGTGTGCAGCGGCAGCCAAGAGAGCAAATAGAATGCTAGGTATTGTGGTGGCGCAGAGGAGAAAGAGCCTGAGAAAGAAGGGAGAAATCGGGCATTTTTCTCAGAGAAGAGAAACAAAACCAGAAGTTCAGGGGTTAAAACTCCTGGTTTAGAAAAAAACTCCTCACAGAATACTTGTTGTCAAGGGACACGCCCTAGCTCCCTAGTTACCAGCCCTGCTCACGAGGGACAGCTAGGGGAGACGCTAGCAAGTAGGAAAGGGAAATACAGATATAAACACCAGGAATCTGGAGAGAGAGGAGAGAGAGAGAACGGACAAAGAGCAGCAGAGAACCCGAGGAGTCCGGGAAGTGCAGGACGTGCTCAGAGTGCAGGTGTGAGGTACACTGCAAGAGAAAGCAGCCTTAGAGGAAGGTGCTTTGGGAGCCAGACTTCCAGTGAAGGAGAATCTTCTTCTGAGAGAGAGAGAAGAAGGAGGAGTTCCAGTTCTGAGTCCAATGCTGAGGTGAATGGGTCTGAGAGTCCTAGAAGGGAAAGAGGCTCTAGGAGCTCAGCAGAATTACCCAAGAGAGGCTTGCAGAGAGTGAAGGAAGCTTCACCCAAAGCTCCGTGGAGAAAGACAAAACCAGCCAGAGGTTTTAAAGCTTATCCAGGGGAATTTCCAAGCCATGTGAGTAACCTGAAACATGCTCCAAACGTTTATATGGAACCAGAGCAGTTAGCTGTAGAGCCGGCTAAATCCTTATTTCCTCAGACTAAAGTGAGCAGTGTTAAACCCTCTAACAAACTTGTGAAAGTTAAAGAATTACCTAAAAGTAAAGACATCTCTCAGAGGAGAGGAGAATCTGCTTTAAATAAGGTTTTACAAATCTTAAAAGGTTTAAAGCAAGACAATACTGAATTCATGAATAATGCTTCTCTAGCAAATTCAGATGTTGAGAGCATGGAATTTGAATCTTCTATGAGACAGGAACCTGACCCTGTTGAAGAAATGGAATGTTCTTTAGCTTTTAGAAAGTAGCTAAAAACTAGAGTGTGTCACGAAGCCAAAGCTAGCAGCCGTTTCAAAGTCGCAGAGCTGAGAGGAATATGCTAATTAGGAGAACTGTGATTCTCTAAGCTTAACCCCTTCTTTGAAAGACTGCTTGTACAAAGTATAGAGCCTGGCAGATAGCAGGTGAAGAAACCATTGTATGTGAGAAGAGAGAAAACAATGTGCAGTGAAGTTTTACTTTGTGGGATTACTTGAAGCTGGGATTACTTGAAGCTGTACATGTTTTAAAAGTCACGTTCTGGAGAAGAAGGTTTTTGCACCAAAGTTCTTTTGCTATGATTTTGGTATGAAGAAATACTTTGTTTAAGTTTGCTGATAAGCTGAATACAAAGCCTCTTACCTTGTTGTTTTTCTCTGGAAGTTTCCATACCTTATGTTGATATTTGGAACTGTTTAAGAAGTTCCTCTGGCCTAAAGGAATAATAAAAATCCTGCGTGCCTATTTTCCCTCTTGGCTTAAGTTATTTCAACTACACAACTACAACTATAGGCATGTGTTAAAATAAATAAAGACGATCATCACTCCCAGCACCTAGGCAACCGCCTAGGGTAAAGGGCGTGGTGACAGTATCATAAGGAAAGGAATGGAAAATAAAACAAAAGATAATATAATGCCTCTATATCGTTCCATGGTGAGACCGCACCTTGAATATTGTGTGCAATTCTGGTCGCCGTATCTTAAAAAGGATATAGAGTTATTAGAAAAGGTTCAGAGAAGAGCCACCAAAATGGTAAAGGGGATGGAAGGATACTCCTATGAAGAAAGGCTAAAAAGGTTAGGGCTCTTTAACCTGGAAAAGAGACGGCTGATGGGAGATATGATAGTCTATAAATTTAATGAACGGAGTGGAACGGGTAAACGTAAAATGATTGTTTACATTATCAGAATATAGAAAGACTAGGGGACATGCAATGAAGCTACAGGGTAAACTATTTAAGACTAATAAAAGAAAATATTTTTTCACTCAATGTGTAATCAAACTCTGGAATTTGTTACCGGAGGATGTAGCAAAGGCTGTTAGTGTAGCTGGGTTTAAAAAAGGTTTGGACAAGTTCCTGGAGGAAAGTTCCATAAACCATTATTAAGAAGGGACCCAGAATATCAATGCTTGACCCAGTACAAGCATTGCAGAACCTGTGTCTTTTGGGGAAACTGCTAGGTACGTATGACCTAGATTGGCCACTGTTGGAAACAGGATACTGGGCTTGATGGACCTTGGTCTGACCCAGTATGGCATATCTTATGTTCTTATATGTTAGAATAGGAGGTCCCGGAGGCATCTTTGAAGGTGGGTGAGGCTATGAGCGATCTATACCCTATCCCTCAGGAAGAATAAAAGCTGCTTAAAATGCCCAAGGTGGATGCTTTGGTGTTGGCAATAACTAAAAAGACCATGATTCCAGTCGAGGGTGGTGCAGCATTAAGAGATGTGCAGGACCATAAATTGCAATCCCTTTTGAAACAGGCATTTGACACAAGTGCTCTGACTCTTCAAGCCACTATTTGTGGAGTGTATGTGACCAGAGCCTCCACCCGCTAGTTGCAAGCTTTGTCTATAGGGGATTTAGATTCGCAGATGGCAGTGGCTGAGACGGCCAAGCTGAAATCCACCTCTGCATACATGGTGGATGCATTTTATGATCAGGTGCGAGCATTGGCCAAGACCATGGCTTCCATCATTGCAGATAGACGCTTCATGTAGCTCAGGAACTGGTCAGCAGCTATGTCAAAAGACTAGGCTTAGCAAACTTCCCTTTAAGGGCAAGTTGCTCTTTGGAGAAGCGTTGGAAAAGATCAAGGACCTGGGGGACTCCAAAGGCGCTAGGTTGCCTGAGGATCAACCCAAGGTGCTCAAGCAGGGCAGCATGCCCAGGGGTCATCCTCGGGATTCTAGAAAGTTTTTCGTTATGTGCGGTTTGTTCCCTTTCAGCGGGGATGCTACTTGCAAGAGGTCAGCCCTTCCAAGGCCACAGGGGATCCAACAGGGGTTTTTACTCCCCTCCTGCAGCCCCCTCCAAGAAGCCCAATGAAGCGAGGCAGGCCCAGGCGAAGGTAGTTCCAGTAGGGGGTCGTCTACAACTCTAATGTTGTCGAGTTCAGTATGACGACAGACTAGTGGATTCGCAAGGTCATCCGAGATGGATATGCGCTGGAGTTTGCACAACCCCTCTCCGACTCCTGCAATCACCCGGCAAAGCCACTGCGAAGCATCAAGCAGTGCAGGACACGTTACAACGCCTACAGCATTTCGAGGCAGTGTTACCAGTTCTGCCCAACCAGTGTGGACTAGGTTGATACTCTATTTTGTGATTCCAAAAAAGGACAGGGTCTTCTCTCCTCCTATTCTGGACCTCAAGCATATAAACCAGTCCCTGTGAGTCCCACATTTCTACATGGAAACCTTGTGCTCCATCGTCATGGTGGTCCAGAAAGGGAAGTTCTTGTTGATATTCGATCTCACGGAAGCGTACCTTCATATTTCGATTTGTCCCAACCATCAGCAGTACCTACGATTTGCTAATGGGACATTACCTTTTCCAGGCATTTCTATTCGGGCTGGCCACAGCACCTTGGACTTTACCAAAGTGATAGTTGTGGTGGTAGCCGCCCTGAGATAGGAGGGCATCCTTGTACATCCCTATTTAGACGATTGGCTTATTAGGGCAAAGTCAGAATCCAAGAGCTGGACTTCTACACAGAGAGTGGTAGACTTTTTCTCTAGAGCTGCTGCTGCGTGGTCAGTTTTTGGCCAAGAGCCAGCTTGATCTGACTCAATATCTTGTATACCCATTTGCATGGTTTGACACTAAGGTGTGGGGTTGGTCTTCCTGTCGGTCGAGAGGGAGCAGAAGATTCCATCCCAGACTAGGACATTTCTCAGCCGAAGGCGCCTTTGGCGTGGCATTTTTAACGCCTGGGGTCCATGGCGGCAGCCTTGGCGTTAGTGTTGTGGGTGCGGGTGCACAAGACCTTTGCAATGTGCAGTGCTTTCTCGTTGGTCCCCCCCCCCCCCCCTTCCTACATCAGCCATTGTCGATAAGGTTGGTTGATCCACTGGAAGCCAGGGACACTCTGACTTGGTGGTTGCTGGAGGAGCATTTGTCAGCAGGAATGCCCCTGGAACCACTGGATTGTATTATGGTGACCACAGATGCCAGCCTCACTGGGTGGTGAGTGCATTGCTTGTCTCGGGTGACTCAAGGGATCTGGTCCCTGGATGAGAGCTCCTTGTCCATCATTTGGTTGGAGATGAGAGCAGTCTTTCTCGCTCTTCAGGCTTTACAACCTCTGATCCACCAGCAGGTGGTTCGCATCTGCTCCGACAACGTGACGAAGGTGGCCTACATCAACCGACAGTGGGGCATGGGGAGTGCAGTATTGGTGGCAGAGATTCATCCTCTCCTGTGATGAGCGGAGGAAAAGAGTCTCTCAACAACCTATATGGCAGGAAAAAGAAAACATGCAGGTAGATTATCTCAGCCGTTACCGGTTGGATCCCAGAGAATGGGAGCACAATGCTGTGGTGTTTCTTGACCTCACCTGCCGATGGGGAGTTCCGATCATGGACCTGGTGGTGACAGTGTCCAACGCCAAAGCAACTCTATTCTTCAGCAGGTGCTGAGAGCACATGTCCGAGGGGCTAGATGCTGTGGTGCAGAAATGTCACACAGCGGGTCAGTTGTTTGTTTTTTCCTTTTGTGGCCCCTCATAGGATGTCAGCTTCAAAGGATAGCGAGTCATCCTGGCCAGGTAGTTCTGATTGCTCCAGATTGGCCTCACAGACTAGTATGCCGACTGTCGGTGGTTGATGGAGAGTCCGTGGCATTTTCCTGACAGTATCAACTTGCTGGCACAGAGGCCCATCCTGATGCTGCAGATGGATTACATTTTGGTTTTGGCAAGCCTTCGAGAGTTGGTGTGGTGATAAAGGCCTATGAGCTTTGTTGGCCTCGCAGCCGGATATATTGACTTTTCTTCAGGCCAGGCTGGATAAAGTGCTGGTGCTGAACTCCTTGCGGGTCCAGGTAGTGGCTTTCTTTTGCTATCAGGGGCGTGTATTCGGTTGTTCCCTAGTAGCGTTCCCAGATGCAGTCAGTTCCCCAGAGCAGTGAAACAGGTTTGTCTGCCGTTTCAGGCCATGGTTCTCCTATGGGATGTCAAGCTGGTGCTTTTGTCCTTGACAATGGTCCCCTTTGAGCCTCTTGCGCAGGCATCCCTGAAGGATCTTGCTCTAAAAATTGTGTTTTTGGTGGCAATTTGTTCCACATGGTGGATTTCGGAGCTCCAGGCTCTATTGTGGAGAGGAACCCTTCCTGGTCATGTCCAGAGAGATAGTGGTTCTGCGGTCAGTTCTGTCCTTTTTACCCAAGGTGGTATCCCATTTCCATTTAAACCAAGCGGCGACACTCCTGGTTTTCACAGCTGCTTCAGAGGCCAAGGGGGGAGGGTGGTCAGTAGCTTCACCGGCTGGATTTGTGCAGAATGCTGCATCGCTGTCTCAAGCAAACGTAGTCCCTGTATCAGATTGCTATGTATTGTTTGGGGTTCTGTGCAAGGGGGCAGCAGCCTCCAAAGCTTCCATTGCTCATTGGGAAAGGGAGGCAATTGCCTTGGCCTATTTGCTCAAGGGTAGGGTGGTCCCAAAGGGGCTCCGGACACATTCAGCACGATTGCAAGTGACTTCATGGGTGGAACACAGATTGTTTCCGCCACTGGACATTTGCAGAGCGGCTACATGGTCGTCCTTGCATATGTTCAAGCATCTGGAGATGCATGCATTTGGAGCCTCGGTGGTTCAGGCTGGACTCATGGGTCACTCCCGTAGTTAAGTATTGCTCTGGTACATCCCACACATACTGGACTGGATTGGAGGGATGATAAGGAAGGCAAAATTAGACCTTACCTGCTAATTGTCTTTCCTTGAGTCCATCCAGTCCAGTTCAGGACCCTCCCTGATTCTGTATTTTTGGGGGTCCTTTTGGACTTCGTTAGGTACTGGAGCGCTGTCGAGTCTGGCTGAGGTTCTGTGTGGACCTGGTTGAGAATTTCATCCTTTCAGGCAGAGGGGTCTATCTGGATGGTGCTCTACGGATGGGTGGGTATGGTCCTGAACTGTTTGCTTCTTACCCTGTACATAGTTCTGTAAGTTGCTATGCAAAATTCAGGGCTAATTGAGCTGTGCCCCACATTTAAGGGGTTGGTGTTGGAATGGCGTTTTCCCTTAATATGCTCTTCTGGAGTCTGCTTTGTCAGTAGGTTATTGGTTTCTGGAGCCTAAGGAGGGAGGTCTTCTAATGTGACATCAGAAACCTGATATGCTCAGTTCTCAGCTGCTGGAGGAGGGAGACAACCCACATGTACTGGACTGGACTGGATGGACTCTAGGAAAGACAATTAGCAGGTAAGGACTAATTTTGCCATATGGAGAAAACTCACGTATACACTTGACACAGTCTGCTATCACAAGAGTAACCAAAGCAGGGGTCACTGAAGCTCCCATTGCAATTCCATGATGCTGCAAGTAAAAATGACCATCATAATAAAAATAATTGCAGGTCAAGACCAACTGCAACAGTTCCAAAAGAAACTGAGCTGATATGCGATGTTGCACCTGAGAGACCACCAAATGACAAGAAGCCACATCCAATGCTTGCTCTTGAGGGATCATAGTAATAAGAATCAAAGATTCCATCGAACATTGAAGTGAAACTAATAGATGAAGAAAATGTGATGTATCTTGTACATATGATGACACTTGAGAGGCCAAAGGATTAAAAAAAATCCACAAATTTAGAAAGCGGTTCTAATATACAGTAGTACCCCTTAAAGATACCATAGGCCGTCCAGGTGGAGAATGTAAGTTCTTATGTACTTTGGGGAGTATATAAATATAAGATGTTTTTGGAAACTGCTCTACATGAAACTCTTTCTTCACAAACCCCAGCAGGATTTACAACATTCTTAATCTGCTCAGAAAACTCAGAGGATTACAATGCAACTTCTGATGATATCTTAGATCAATGATCTGTCAGAAAGCTTCCTGATGATATTGAGAGTGGGATTGAAGAACAATAATCCCACCCTTACCCATACGTTTAATTACTAAATCAGAAAAATTGTGAAGCTCTTCCTAAGCTTTCCATTCTACAACAGACATATTTCTACATTAAGTAGTAATAGCAGTCTTATGTTCAAGATCCTTAACAACAGCGCCTGAAATGTGGTTATAGCTGGATCCAACATTTCAAGTGGACACCACTTAGATTTCTTCTGCAAAATAGCAGTATCAACAGACCTGTGTTTGTCAGAAAAAAAACTTTCAATTGCAGCTTCCTGACCAATTGAAAAATAGCCATTCTGCATTTAAAAGGTTCCTAGGGCATAGTTGGCACAAAATTAAGCTCTTTATCCAGCACAGACAATTGAGCTGCGGATAAGACCACAGGGGACAGGCTTTAGCTGTGTCAGAATCATACTTCTCCAGAAGTTGGATTTAAAGAATCCAAAATTACTTCAGGATTGCTAGACAAATTCTGACCTCCGGATTTCTTCACAAAGGTTGGAAGACGACAAACCCTCACAACTGGTGGCGAGGCAGATGCTGATCTTCAAAATTTCCTGGAAATATCTTTAGAGTGTGGAAATAGGAGTCACAGGAGGGAGTTTTGGAAGATTAATAAAACGAAGGATTTTAGCTTTAGCCTGTTGTCCAAGTTTTCAGCTTTCCTATTTAAGGCAATATTGTCTCTTAACAAAGAATCTTCCAGATTCAAAGATTTATTTTGTCTTGATTCCAGTGACTCTAATTTTTGGCCCGAGGCCGCAACAGAGTTTTCCAAAGGTAAAACATTATCCGCAAACTGTTGCAGATGAGCAGACACAGCTTGAACTTGAGACAGGATCAAGTCTTCCAACTTGGTGATAGCTTTCTAGAGGGAATCCAAAGTTATAACCACAGGTTTTTGGGTAGCAACTAGACTTGCCAATGGCAGGTTGGATTGCAAGCTGGTTCCCCTCCCAACTTCTTAACTTACTCCCGTGGGCGCAATACCTTGCTGTTTCATACTGGCCCGAAGCTTTATCACTTCAGCCACTATACCAGGCTTGCGAATTCCATGGCAGTGCTGAGTATTTTTGAATCCCCACTGGAGGGTAGTACCAGTAGATGGCACTGAAAAGCATCAGGATAAAGTCCAGACTCTCCCAAGAGTAATTGGAACAGCTTTTGTGTCCCTAAGGTAGATGCCTTGCTCACAAGCCATGACTAAGAACACTGCTATTCCAGTGGAGGGCAGCTTAGGTCTAAAGAGGGGAGGCACAGGTAGTACCTTGTGAAGGCATTGTGGCTAGGGTGCTTATTAATTGGATACAGCAATTGCCTGATAGTGCTGAGACCATTAGACTGGTGATTAATTCTTCCTTTGTGGTGGATACCTTTTTATATGACTTGATTTGGGCATCTAGATCGGTGGAAGCCATGATTGTGGCACACAGATGACTATGGCTGCACAGTTGGTTGGCTGATTTACCTTCAAAAATGCACATTACAAACTTCTTCTTTCAACGTCCGATTTCTCTTGAGGAAAATCTGGAGAATCTGGACAAGTCTCATCTGCATCTTCGCAGAGAACTAATCGCAAGGGGCCAGGGTCATTCACACAAGCTACAGCATAGAGATTGGGGCCATTTTAGGGAAGGCAATCTTGGCATATGCTCCAAATATGCCTAAACGTCGGTGGCTGTTTCATGGAGCTCGGAGGTCTTATGACTCTTCTTGCCATTCCTCAAGAGGCCCAAAGAGCTGCCATTGAGATACAGTGGGCCCCTTATGAGGTTCAGCTGGTGGGGTGGTCACCTAAGGTTGTTCTCCAAATAGATCCAGATCACCTTAGACCAATGATCCTTGAGGTTATTCAGAAAGGCTATGCCCTGGAATTTGCATAGCCTGTCCATGATTCTTTTGTGATGTTGCCCTATGGGTCTGAGGCCAAGAGTGAAGCTGTCGAGGAAACCTTCCACTGCTTGATACAGCTAGAAACTGTCACGTTTGTATCTACATAAAAGGAGGCTCATGACTGCTACCCAGTCTTTCATGGTTTCAAAGAAAGGGGGGGGGGGGGTCCTTCAGGCCAGTTTTGGATTTGAAGGGAGTTTACACTGAGCAGAGGATTCCTTGTTTCACATGGAATTTTAAGGTCTGTTGCAGTGATGAGAGAGGCAAGTTTTCATGTCACTGGATCTTTCAAAGGCCTACTTACATACTCCTATTCAGGATCTTCACTAGAGTTCTCTAATTCTGCATTCTAGATTGGCATTACCTGTTTGAAGCCTTCCCCTTCGGCTTAGCTATGGCACCAAGGATCTTCTCAAGGATCATAGTGGTGGTGGCTGCCTTTCTGCGCAAGCAAGAGATCAAGATTCATCCTTATTTGGCTGATTGGCTAATCCAATAATTTTTTAGAGGAGGTTGCCAGGTCAGCCACCAGCAGAATGTCCCTATACCTAGAGGATCTGAGTTGGATGGTCAACTACATGAAGAGCAGCTTGGTTCCCTCCCAGGACCTACAGTATAGTACCTGGGAGCATGCTTTAAATATGCAGTTTGCAAGGGCCTTTCTGACCCCAGACAGGGTGGTCAAGCTGAAATCGCAGCTTGGGGCCTTTTGCTCTTAACCAGAGCCAAGGGCCTGGGACAACTTGCAACTCCTGGGATTGATGGTGGCAGTGCTGGAGCTTGTCCTATGGGCAAGACTCATATGTGACCACTCCAGAGGGCCTTTCTTTCTTTCCTTTTGGTTGCCATGTTCCCACAGGTACAATCAATGTCTCTTGCTCCCAATGCAAATGAAGCAGGCTCTGGCCTGATAGCAAGTTGTTTTGACTCGCTTGCTGAAAAGATGCTCAAGTGGGTGGTTGTAACCACCAATGCCAGTCTTAAAGGCTGGGGAGCCCAAAGACATTGGATAAAGGAGGGGTTGACCTGGTCCATCAATAAGCTTACAAGCAAGAGCGATACATCTAGTTCTGGAGAATTTCTAGAACAGCCCGGGTATTCTTTGACAACACCAGAGTGGTGGCATATGTCAAGAAGCAGAACTGTAGCACTAGAGATTGCTGCCCTCTGCAGCTGGGCAGAGATTTGGCAGCTCACATTATGGACTTCAGGAATGTACAATCAAATTTTCTCAGTTGGAACTCGACCCCAGTGAATAGAAGCTCAGCTCTCAAGCCTTCAGTCTCATTGTACATTATTGGGGCCCTCTGGTGTTCCAACTGATGGCGACATTTGAAATGCCAAGGCAGCCCAATTCTTCAATTGCAGGAAGAATCCTCTAATAGTAGGGCTCAGTGCTTTTGATCCAGCCATATCTCCTGGAGGCTCTGCTGTATGTCCTCCCCCTGTGGCTGCTGGTAAGTCATGTACTGCACAGAGGTCAGACTCCTCTGGGGTTGGTCATGCTGGTGACCAGCAAACTTTGGTACACTGACCTGCTGAACCTTCTCATAGATTCCCTGCTTTTCCTCATTCAGGGTTGCAGCCAGGGACCTTTTATTACCTGATCATTAAGAGGTGTAAGTTAGTCTGAAAAAGATATAAGAGTATATATAATACCTATTGCTATATTAGTTATATAGTTCTAAAATATGTACATTGGTTTCTGTGTTACAATGGTTTCTGTGTTACAATGTATTCGTAAGTTATACTGTATTTCTGTTTATACTGTAAACTGCTTTGATTACACACGATAAGGCGGTATAAAAGACCCTTAAATAAATATCGGACAGTGGTGGTTGCAGCTTTCCTTAAGGTTTGTAGGTCATCTGCTCCCTTGGCCTAAGTTTGCATCTGGCAAGTTTTCAAGTCTTGGTGGCATGGAAAACTGACATGGCCTTGGTCCTGGCCTTTTTACAGGTGGGGCTTCATAGTTGTCTTGCATTCAGTTCTCTGACGGTGCAAGTTATGACTAAAGCCTGTTAAAAGGGTGTGTCCAGGGTGTTTCCTTAACATCCTAACCAGATGTTTTTTGATTCCTTAAGGGAGTGAAGCAGATTCTCTCACCTTGGTGGTCTGTAGTTCTGCAATACCAAGGGCAAGTCTCATTGCAGGCCTTAGCAGCTGTTCCCTTTTGAGCCTCTTCAACAGAAAACCTTTACGGACTTAACACAAATGGCGGTGTTCTTTGTTGCAGTTTCCTCTGCAAGATGCATTTCAGAGCTTCAGGTGCTCTTGTGTTGAGATCCATACCTTTACTTTTTATCTGAAGCAGTTGCTTTGCATACAGTGCCATCCTTTTTGATCTAAAGTCCTGTCTCCATTTTATATGAAGCAGGTGGTCTATAATCTGGCCTTTCATCTGAGGCTCTTTAGCAGGATTGTTATGTGCATTGGATGTCAGGAGAGCTTTGCTGAGGGACGTGAAGGCAAGTAACTCCTTTGTTCTTCAGACCACTTTGTCCTTTTCAGTGGCCCTCAGAAGGGACATGCATCTTCCAAATCTTCCAGTGTTCCCTGGATCAAGGAAACCATAAACAAACACCAGTAGTCTGGGATCATCTTGGGCAGAGTTTTAAAACAATGGCTCTGGAAAAACGTTTGCAGGGTGGCAGCTTGGTCATTTGCATACCTTTGTGAAACACTATAGGTTGGAAATAGTTCCCAGTGAAGAGTATGCCTTTGGGAATGCAGCCTTCAAAGGGGATGGAAGGATACCCCTATGAGGAAAGACTTAAAAGGTTAGGACTCTTCAACTTGGAAAAGAGACAGCTGAGGGGGAGATATGATAGAGATCTATAAATTCATGAATGGAGTGGAACGGCTAAACTAGGTTGTTTTACTCCATCAAAAAGTAGACAGACTAGGGGTCACGTAATGAAGCTGCAATGTAACCTATTTAAGATTAATAAGAGAAAATAATTTTTCACTCCATGTGTAATAAAACTCTGGAATTCATTACCGGAGGATGATGTAAAAACTGTTAGTGTAGCTGGGTTAAAAAAAAAGGTGGTTTGGAAAAGGTTTTGGAGGAAAGGACCATAACCATTATTAAAGAGGACCCGGGAAATGTTTGTTAAAACTTGATATAATGCCGTTCAAACATCAACATAAAATCAGCAAGAAAAAAAAAAGAAAAGAATGTCAATTAAAAATAGAACAGGGAGGCTATAGAGGGAGGGAGGGGGGGCATCCAGGGAAGGAGGGTAGGGGACGTGTAGCTCCACGCAGGTCCTGTGCTCAGGAGAGAGAGAGGTTTTCAGGACAGTCTTGAATCGAGGATAAGTTTCCTGTGTGATTGCAGCCAGAAGAGAATTCCATAGGTGAGGATGTAGGAAATAGAAAGCTGAATGTCTAGTGCATTTGTAATGGGCTTGTGAAGGGGAGGGCAGATGCAAATGAAGACTATGAATGAGTCTGGGAGGAGCATGTTAGGGGGGTACACCAGAATGTAAGATCCTGTACTGAATACGATGAGTAACGGAGAAAACCAATGTGACTGAATAAGAAGAGGGGAAATGTGATTAAATCTGGAAGCATGATGAAGATGGCGGATTGCAGTTTTGTATAGATTGTTACCGTTTAAGCTATAGATATGGTAAACCAGCGTAGATTATAGTAGTCAATCTTTGAGGTGACCAGCATAAGAAGTGTATGGCATGAAGGTTCTGAAAGAAAGGGACAAATTGAGTGGATCTGGCACATTGTATGGAAAACCGTTTCACCACTGAGATAATCTGGTCCTGAAAAGAGAGAGCAGTGTCTAAGATGACTTCAAGGTAATGCATCGAAGATGTGAGGGGAATAGGACAAGTGCAAAGTACAGGAGTGCTAGAAGGAGGTGAGATGGATCCATTTAGCCAGATAGCGGATATTTTACTTGGGTTCAGCTTTAGGCAAGTGTCAAAGCCTGTTAGCAATAAGAGACAAACATCTGTTAAGAGCAGTTAAATCAGGGGCATTGGGATCTGTATGGAACAGCCACAGGATGTCATCCGCATAATATTCGGAGACACCCTGCTGCTGGATAATGGTAGCAAGAGGAGCTAGTAAAATATTAAAAATGAGAGGTGTGAGAACTGATCCCTGTGGAACACAACAGGTGAGAGGAAAGGAAGGGGAGCTAGAACCCTGGGATGATACAAAATAGAACCGATGAGAAAGAAAAGAGTGAAACCAATGTAAAACTGTACCCTGAATGCCGGCAGAGTATAAAGGTGAAAGGAGTAAAGAGTGGTGCACCAGATCGAATGCGCAGGAAAGATAAAGTGACACCACCAGAGAAACATTACCCCTATCCAGAGAGTGATAAACATCATTGAGAATGGAAAGGATAATGGTTTCTGTACTGTGCGCCTCCCTGAAACTTGATTGTCTGGGGTGCAAATAACTTTTTTTTTTTCTAAATGAGTCAATGTCTCCTGAAACGTTACTTTCTCTAAGATTTCTGAAAGAAAAGGGAGGTTGGAAACTGGGTGGAAGTGTTCAGGAAGGGATGGGTCAAGATTAGAATTCTTCAACAGGGGATGGATAATTGCAATTTTCCAACACTGAGGAAAAACTCCAGTGTCTAAATTTTTGGAGAAAAGAGGACACAAAAAGAAGGGTAAGTGAAGGCACCATGATCCATGAGGAGGAAATGGGGTCGAGAGAACAAGTAGTTTTTGATGAACTAGTAATAACTGTATTGATAGTGGCTTGTTTAATAGGATTGAAAGAGACCCATCAATGGTCCAGACATTGAGGAAGTAGCTCAGATGAAGCAGTATCTGGGAAGGAGAAGGGTGCTATAGATTTGAATGAAGACTGTAGCGTAGTGACCTTATCAGAGAAGAAATCAGCAAGCTGCTGAGAAAAGGGTTGGGGAAGCAATGAAGATAGGGGAAGTTGTGTTAAATGAGATACAGCAGAGAACAGCTGCTTAGGATGGTCCGCTGCACTGGAGATAAATTTAGTAAAGTAGCCACACTTAGAAGAGGTAATGGTGGCTTTGTATGCAGAGTGTGAATGTTGGAATACAGAGAGGGTAGACTCGGAGGGATCCCGGCGCCAGAGGCATTCTGCTCAACGAAGTTGACGATGTAGAAGTGAAAGACCTGAATGGTACCAGGAGCGTCGGAAATCCACTGCTTACCCCGGGACAAGCATTGTGGAATCTTTGTACCTTTTTGGGAACCTGCCAGGTACTTGTGACCTGGATTGGCCACTGTTGGAAACAGGATACTGTGCTTGATGGACCTTGGTCTAACCCAGTATGGCATTTCTTATGTTCTTATGTAAGGGGCATTGTCTTCCTCCCACCCTGGAAAATAATTGCTTGGGTACATCCCACTTGGCCAGACTTAGGTCTCAATCTAAACAAAAAAACCCTGCTCAAGGCAAAATATCAAAGAAATAATGCTAAACCTTAGCGTACAAAAGACCTCCTATATCCCGTTGTTATATTATTTTTTATTTCTTTTTTGTCGGAACAGTCATACAAAAGAGGGAGGAACAAAAACCTCCCCCTCGCTGTGACTGCTCCTTTTAATCATTTTAAACATGCAATTTTGTAAAACACTTAGCTTATCATAATATTTGGAGCTCAATGAAACCGCAAGGACTTAGGTCTAGCAGGATGAGAAGGAAAGTGAAATGTTGTTTCCCTGCTGATTTTCTTTCCTCAAATCCTGCTAGACCAGTCCAGGACCCAGCTGCAGACTGGAATTTCTTTCTGCCTCTCATATTAGCAAATTTAAGTGTGTTCTGCTTCAGGTTTGTAGAAAGCTGGGTTTCTTATAGGAAAGTATTGTAGTTATACAGAGTTTTTTCAACTGTGTGTGTTTGGTGTGGTGTGGTGTGTTTTTTTTTTTTTGTTTTTGTTTTTGTTTTTTTTTAATGCTCCTACATTTGCTTAGGAAGTATTATATTGGTAAGTTCCAGTGATGAAGCTTGTTATGTGCTGTTTTGGGGGGGCATAACCCACTTACTCATCTGGACTGATCTAGCAGGATATAAGGAAAATGTTTATCTTTAGTTCTACTACTACAGTTTCTACTTTTCACTTCTAAAATGCGAATAGGAATATGAAATTCTATTCCGATACATAGAAGAGGGAGTTTGTGCTCCATAGATGATCTTCTAGTCCAGGGGTTCTCATCCCAGTCCTCGGGACCTACTTAGCCAGTCAGGCTTTCAGGATAACACAATGAATATGCATGAGAGAGATTTGCATGCACTGCATCCATTCTGTGCAAAATTCTCTCATGAATATTCATTGTGGTTATCCTGAAAACCTGACTGGTTAAGTGTGTCCCGAGGATTGGGTTGAGAACCCCTGGTGTAGTCAAGAATCGTGTTAGAATTCATGTTATCAATGGATGAGCAGATAACCTTTTTGTTAATAAAGCATTCTTAAAATTGTGTTTTGACTTTTGAGCATTTAAAAACCATGATACGAGTTGTAGTAAGGCAATGTTATAATAAAATTGTGACACATCTCAGATTATTAAAAGAGCAATATTCCCCCTTGCAAATACCGCAAAATGCTGCAAGAAAAATAATTTTATATTGGCAGAATGGGAAAGAGCTAAAACATTTCTTATTGATTTTTGTTGACTTCCAGTTTTGCAAGGGTTGATCTTTAAATTATGATGTCTTCAAGATTTTAAAAGGATATAATGTCCTGATGCTACCGTCTTGTAGAAAATTTACTGTTAAATGGCCTTTTGTTAGAGAGTGGTTTCCTTTTTTACTATAGAGCAGCTATTGTATAGAATGTATTTCCAGTAGCGATTAGAAGTCCGGCAAATTATTTAGCTTTGTCAGTCATTGAAAAATTTTGTTTAGGAAATTCTTGACAAATCATTAGGGTGACATCTGCTTTGTTTGTTTGATACCTTGACTTTACCTTTTTAGAAACACTTAATCAAAATTATATAAATTAGTGTGTTAGGGAGATTAGAAATTTTCTAGGAATCATAACGAAAGGAATGGTAAATAAAACCAAGGAGGATATGTTTCTGTATCACTCCATGGTGCCAACTGCACCTTGAATATTGTGTGCAGTTCTGGTCACCATATCTAAAAAAAGGATATAGTAGAATTACAAAAGGTACAGATAAGAGCGACTTAAATGATGAAGGGGATGGAAGGATATTCCTATGAGGAAAGACTTAAAAGGTTAGGGCTCTTCAACTTGGAAAAAGGACAGCTGAGGTGAGATGATAGAGGTCTATAAAATGAGTGGAGTGGAACGGATTGTTTACTCCTTCAAAAAATTGAAAAACTAGGGTACATGCAATGAAGCTACACTGTAGCACATTTAAGACTAATCCGAGAAAATATTTTCTCACTCAATACATAATCAAACTCTGGAATTCCTTGCTGGAGGATGTAGTCAAAGCTTAGTGTAGCTGGGTTTTAAAGAGGTTTGGACGTATTTGTGACCTGGATTGGCCACTGTTGGAAACAGGATGATGTATCTTTGGTCTGACCCAGTATGGTATATCTTTATTTAGTAATGTTTATAAACCGCTCTGTGCGATGTGCAAAAGAATACATGAAACCATCAACAGACGCCCCAATTTATGTTCTCATGTTAAGATTTTAATTTAATCTTGATTAGTAAGTTTTAGTATCTGTTTTAACTTTAGTGTCCATTTTTTTTTAATAATAATGTATTGTAAATACAAATTGTAGCATATGAATATTTTGGAAAAATTGTTAACCACTTAGAACAAATGGAATAGGTGTAATAAATAAATTCAAGACAGTCCAAGCCTTAGAGAATAATACTGATGTATCAATTATGGAGAAGTGGTTGTTTTTTAAATCTTAAACTGATAAATGTGGATTTTAAGAAGGGATTTGAATATGACCAGAGGGGGGAGCTTGATGTATAACTGAGGAAGTATTTTCCAGGCATGTGATGCAGGAAGATGGAAAAAGCAGCGCTGGGAATTAGCAATAGAGCAGAAGGACAGAGATAAGAGGTGGTGTACAGAGAGAAGAGAAACTTGTTTAAAACTTTGAGTCAAACACTACAGAAGCCAATGAAAGTGCACCTTTGAATGGGGAGAAAAGAACTTGTGCTTCTGTGTTTTTTTTTAAATTCTCCAGTAGTTTTTGTGTAAGTTGAAAACCCATTTTTTTAAAAAACTAAGTGCATAGGTTGGCATCTAAATGGTTTCCCTTAGGTGCATTCTGTGAAATATGATTGGTCTTATATGCATATTTTAGTTAAGTTCACATGAGCCTAATCATCATCATCATGATGGCATGCTGCTGTGTATAGCCCATGCAGTAAATTGCTTATAACAAGGCATGCTGATGCAGTTTACGGTCAGATGTGAGTAAAACACTTTGGTGCTCAGTTTGCAGAAGTCTAATAAAGAATGGTGAGCGTCAAGATGAGGAAAGTGCTGGAGGACACCGAAGGACAGAAGCACTGCGTCAGCTCTGTAAGATGCATCCTGCTCAGGCACTAAAAGTCCGAGGCATGGTGGTAAGGACATAGCTACGTAATTTAAAGCAGCTGAAAAACAGATTGTGCACAGAATGTGTGAGACAAGACCTCTTTTGCTCCTCTGTGCTAGGTGGAAGAGTGCCACTTGCCTGGCTTGGGCGTGGCTTTGACTTTAGATCACACTAAGAATGAGTCTTCAGAAGAAGCAGTGAGTGACCTGGTATGTTTTGTGAGTGGTTTACTTCTTGGGACAAATGCAAAGGTCCGCACATGGTTTGGGACATTCATTCGGAACGGACAACAGGTGAGAGGATATAAAGCAAAGTGCATTAGAAATCCTGCTTGGAATGATATACTTATTAATGTAATGGATAACACTTAAAGGATGTAATTGCTCTCTTCCGTCGGTCTGAAGAATTAGATGGGGGGAGGGTGGTGAGAGAGAGAAATATTGTAGCAAGTTGTATTTGGGCTACAGTAGTGGTGTCTGCGTTTCAACTTATGGGAAAGCCACTACTGGAGGTTGCTTATCTTCAGCCTTGCCAGGGAGGGATCAGTATTTCTCTCCCTCTATACCAAGTTTGGAGCCACAGAGAAATTAGCTTTTGATTTGAAAAAGGTGTCTCTTGAGAGTAGTTCAGCATGATAGGCCTTCAGAAAGTGTTTGACTTGCTGACATAGTGGGGACATCAATGAAGCTGAAATACTTCATTTAGAGAGAAAAATATTTAGGGGCTTGTTTACAAAGCCGCGGTAGTGGTTCGCGATCGCGATCGCAGCCGCGGCCCCATTGAAATCAATGGGGCCGCGGCTCCGATTACGATCGCAAACCGCTACCGCGGCTTTGTAAACAAGCCCCATAGTGTTCAAACTCATTGCTTTTGCATTCAACTTGGTTTCATTTATTTTAAACATTCTTTTTTTCAGCCTTAGAAATAGGGATCCCTTTGTAGTGTTTCATTTGGACTTCTCTTGCAGAGGAAAAGAGAGAGCAGCAGCTCTGTACTCTGGCAAATGAGAAGGCAGCTGCTCCTGGAGCTGATGGACATCCTCCCAAGAGTGAGGAGCACACATGTAGTAGAGGAAGTTGATAATGACATGGAATCCAGTGTGTCTGTGTACTCGGGTCTGAAAGAAGAACATGTAGTGAAGGCCAGTGCTCTGCTGCGTCTCTATTGTGCTCTGATGGGTATCGCTGGACTCAGGTACTGTTTCTCTTGACAACTTATCTATCGTTTTTTTAAAATAGTTGTTGGTATTTAAAGCAGCATTTTAAAGTTTTGTTTATTTAATATACAGGAAATTGTAATCACAATCTAAGCAGTTTACAATATTTAAAACCCATGTAATAAACTGAACAGATTAACACACAAGGCAATAATTTATGATCATTAAAATTGATATGAACAAACATGACTCGGTTGACAGACTAATAATCGGTTGCCGGAGACAAATGAGAGAAGAGAGAAACACACAAAAGTACTCTGTTAAGTCTGCATGTCTCCTGATACGCTCCCCTACCCAGTGTGCTGGACATGGAATGGCAATATTGACCAGAAATAATCTGAGATGTAGCATAGAATGGTTTCTCAGTAGCAGGCTGTTACAGCCCTGTGTTCTATATATCCTTTTGGTTAAGGAGCATTGTTGAAAGTTAGACAGAAATGGTAGGTTTTCAAGTCGGACTTGAATTTTTATATGAAGAATCTCCCCTTCCTTCTGTTTTATTCTTGAGTGAGATGTATACAAATCGTACTTGTGTTAATGTTTAATCTGTGTCTGTTTTCTCCCCGACTTTTTATTTGTATGCTGCCTTGGTGTGATATGTTTGAAATGCGGCTAATCAAATTATGTTAAATTAAAGATCCCAATTCTACATTAGTAAGGAACTCATCCCATAATCATTATGGTGAAGGCAGAATATCTAGTTGTTTCCATCCTTGTTTTAGTATGAGGCAGTGCTGAACTGAAATGTATCTCAAGGGTGAATAACACCATTTGGAGCTTGGCATAAATGGGAGAAATCATACAGGCTGATGCAGAAAACTGGCACTGAAGTCGCTTCCTATCAACCTTTTATGCTTCTTTGCAGCGCACTGATAGCGCATGACTTCAGCACGGACATGCAGAAAGGGGCTCATATGCAAATGAGCCATGCGTTAAACTGTGCGCAAAATGGCAGCATTAAATTGTGAGAGCAAGCCAAACGTATGCACACAAGAAGGTCTGCACGTTTGGCATGCTCTTAGAGAAACAGGGGCATTGCGTGGCTAATTTGCATATGAGCCCCAACAGTATTTTGATGGCATCAGGGGCTTTCTCCGATGCCTGGATCATCTGAAGGGAAATGTCAAAATCCCCTCAGATGATCCAGGCATTAGGGAAAGCACCCGATGCCATCAAAATATTGCCAGGGGCTGGTGCCCACAACAGAAAGCAAATACCTGTTGGCCCAGCAGCCTTGATTTTCTAACCCCCCCCCCCCCACCTGCCCGAGTAAAAATAAACCCTGGTGGCTCAGTGGCCCCAATTTTTATTTATTTATTCCCCCCCCCCCACCTGCCAAATTAAATAAAATTCCCGGTGGCCCCGAACCCCAACCCCAACCCCTCTCAGTACCTTCAGAAAATGAGTGGGAGCACTGCCTGTGCTCCCGCTATTGCCCTGCCGTCTTGAAAAATGTCAGCATCTGGCCCCACGCGGTGCATCCTGGAATGCACTGGGCAGGGTCAGACTGCCATATAAGGCATATTCTACCTTATATAGCAGTCTGACCTTGCCCGGTGCATCCCAGAATGCATCATGTGGAGCCAGACACTGCCATTTTTCAAGATGGCAGAGCAAGAACAGAAGCACGTGGGCAGCGCTCCCTCCCGTTTCTGAAGGTACTGGGAGGGGGTGGGGGTTCAGGGCTGCTGAGCCACCAGGTTTATTTTTATTTTTTTTGTAATTTTATAGTTATTTTCAACATTTACAACTCATGCATATAACATCTTGCATCTTTCACTTCCCCCACTCCTTCCTTCATTAAACTGAAACTGCAACATTATGCCCCCTTCTTCCTTTGTTTCCCGTTTCCCCCTTCATCCAGAACATCTTTTCACTCCAGCAGCTTTATCATATATCCCCTTTATTACCAAAACATAAACCTTATATTTTAACAGTTTAACAATCTTCACCCAAATAGTGGTTATATAAATGATATTGCCTCTTATACTATTTGTAGATGTAACATCTCATAAATACTTAACACATAACATATACGTCCCCCTTTGACATATTTCATCACATATACTTCTTTCCCCTCCACCATATTATAACATAATACCCCCACCCCTCCCCTCTAATCCCTATCCCTCCCTCCCCTTCCCATACTTGCTCCACTCCCCTCTGCCTCCACAGTTCATACCATTACCCCACCCTTTTATGTTTTCCCACTTTATGCATTCTGTAAGCTTCCATTATACAAAGACACCACTACCAGCTTACCCACTACCTCCCTTATTAGAGGCACTTCAACATTCTTCCACCACCATAAGAGACACATACGTGTGACTATCACTCCATATCCCACTAAGGCTGTCAGGTCCCCCTCTTCCTCAGATACCCCCTCATTGAGTACTACCATCCCTGGTGTTAACTTGATCTGCATTCCTGTGATATCCCCATACAACCTTCCCACTTTACCCCAATACTCCTGCACCTTTTGACACTGCCATATCATGTGCATTAAATCCCCCTTTTCCCCACATTTCTTCCAGCATTCACTTGAACTATCTGAAGATAGTGCCCGTAACCTCACTGGTGTCCAATACATCCTATATCTCAGCTTCAAACTATTTTCTAACATTGGAGTTCCCCTTGCTAATTTATATGCTTTCTCAAATACTTCAGCCCATCGACTCTCATCCCACTGACCCAGAATGTCGTCTTCCCACCTCTGCTGCCACCTCCCCTTCTGGAGAAGCATTTTGTATATTTTTGATATTACCCCTCTCTGTGTCCATTGCTTCCCCATCATCTCTTCAAACTGCGAAGGCCTTCTTTCGAGATCTGATTTCACCTCTTTTCTGTGCAGGAAATACCACAGTTGCGCATATGCATATTGATCCGTTCTATCCAACTTATATTCTTGCTGGAGTTCTTCAAAGGTTCTGACTCTTCCCCCCCCCCCCCACTTTCTGTAGAAGTTGTCCCAATCTTTCTAACCCTTTACTCCTCCACCCCTTATACACCTGCTCAGTCCCACCCAGTCCCTTATCACCCACCGCTCTAATAAATGTATACTGTGAATATACTTTCCCCTCCATAAGATGCCCCCTCCATTTCCTCCAAATCTGGAACATAAGTTCCCTGAATGGATTTCCCTTCCCTTCTTTATCTCGCTACCCTCCCGGGTCCCCATATCTTCCCCTCCTTGGATTCCTCTCTCCCTGACTCTATTTGTAGCCAACTCAAAATATCTGCCCCCTCCCTCCCTCCACTCCAGAAGCGCCCTCAATTGCGCAGCCTCATAGTATTTTGTCAAGCATGGTACCCCCAACCCACCTTCTGACCGCACTTGATACATAGTCCCTCTCGCCAGCTTCGGATTTTTCCCCTCCCAGATAAATTGCATAATCTGATTCTGCAACTTCCCTATCTCCTTCTTGCTCACCTGACATGCCAGAGACGTAAACAAAAACAACAACCTGGGTAATAAATTCATCTTCACTACGGCTATCCGCCCCAACCATGACAATCTTATCCCCCTCCACTTTGATAGATCCTTCCATATATTTTCCGCAACTGTCTGATAATTCCACTGTTTAATCTTCTCAATTGGCTTCCCTAATTGTATCCCCAAATACCGAAATTGCTGTTGTACCCATTTTAAAAATTTAAATGTACCTTCAATCGTTCCTCCAAGCCCCCTACTAGATTGAACCCCAAAACCTTAGTCTGTCTTGAATTTATTTTATATCCTGCGATACTACTAAACCCCTTTATAATTCTCATCAATACTGGCAGAGTAGTTAATGGCTGCCCCAGTGTGACGATTACAGCGCTATTTTCTCCTCCTTTCCTCCCACTACCCCACCCCCTTAACATCTGCTTCCTTCCTAACCTCTTCAGCCAAGGGCTGAATCGCCAATTCAAACAAAAGCGGCGATAATGGGCAGCCTTGCCAGGTACCCCTCCCTAATGTAAACTGGTCAGAATACCCCCCATTTATCCTAATCCTCGCACACGGTTTTGCGCATATAAAGCTTTTATCCAGACTATATACTTGTCCCCAAATCCCATCTGTTCTAACACTTGGAACATATACTGCCATTCAGCCCAGTCAAATGCTTTCTCTGCATCCACTGTGACAAATACCGCTGGATCCCCAGTACCTTGGAGATGCCAAGCAATGTTCATCACTTTCCTGATATTATCACTCCCTTGCCTCCACTTTACAAACCCGGTTTGATCTCTGTATTACCTTAGGCAATGTCTCCTGGATCCGATTCGCCAATACCTTAGCTAATATCTTAGCATCTAAATTAATCAACGAAATGGGTCTATAAGAGCCACACACACCTTTATTCTTACCAGGTTTCGGTATCACTGTGATACCCGCCTCCCCCATAGTCTGTGGGATTCCTTCCCCTTCAATCTCCTTATTGAAAATCCTGGTCAATATTGGCGTTACTTGTTCTACCATCTTCTTATAAAATTGTGCCGTGAACCCATCCAGCCCTGGGGATTTCCCCAATTTCAAGGTCTTTATAGCCTCCCTCACTTCACCTTCCTTAATTTCTTCCCCTATTCTTTCCCTATTCTCTGGGGCTACCTTCCTCAATCCACACTCCTGCAAATAACTCTTTATCTCCTCTTGCCCCTTTTGCAACTCACTTTGATTATAGCTTGTGATAGTAATCTTGGAAAATCTGACTAATTTCTTTCGTGCAATGCACCATCCTCCCCTTATAATCCCTAATTCCATCTATATATGCTGAGCCCGCAGCCTACTTGCCGCTGAGCCCACAGCCTATTTACCAAAAGCCTCCCAGCCTGGTTTCCCCCTTCAAAATATTTTTGCTTTAGGACATTAAGTTTATACGCTATTTCCTGAGCTTTCAACCTACTTAACTCAGCCCTAGCCTGAATCAATTTAGCCATAACCCCATATTCCTTAGTCCTCTGATGTTGAGCCTCCAGCTGCTTTATCTGCCCCAACAATTCACCTTCAACTTTCCTCTTCTCCCATTTAAGTCGCACGGCTATGCTGATGAGCTGCCCCCTAATTAAAGTACCGCCTCTAACCCATCCCATATGGTCTTCAACTGGACCTCCCCCGTGTCATTATATACCAGATACTCTTCTATAGCCGCTCTTACTACCCCCACATGTTCCTCTTCCTCCAACAAGGAATCGTTTAACTTCCAAAACTTTAGCCCCTCATCTTCTATACCTGTGTCAAATATCACAGTAACTGGTGCATGATCTGTCCATGTAATTTCCCCTTGTTCCACTTCCTTTACTCTCGAAGTCCATATCCCACCTCCCCATATCATGTCCAATCTACTGTATGTGCCATGCACCTGGGAGTAAAATGTATACTTACACTCCCCTGGATGCCTCGGCCTCCACAGATCTATCGATCCTAATCTCTCCTGCATCCTTTTCAGGCTTTGCCTTTCCTTCCCTCCACTTCCTTGCCCCCCACTATTATCCAACCTCGGATTCCAAGCCAAGTTAAAATCCCACGCCCCCCCCCCCCCCTACTAGCGGGGTATCTCCCAATTCTTCCAACTCCTTAGTTATGTTATCAAATGCCTCTCCATGCCCCTCGTTTGGCCCATATACGCTTAGCACTCATAGCTTTCCCTCCCCTTTCTCCTACTACCAAATGGCTAATGGCATCCCCCATCAAAATTCCAACCCCTCCCTTCCTAGGGTTTGCCCTCTGCCATGCTAACACCACCTTTGGATATGTTTTCGAAATTAACAAGTGTTCCTGCCCCACCCTTACATGTGTCTCCTGCACACAAACAATATCCACATTCATACGCCTTCCTTCCCTTTCCAAAAACCTGTGCTTTTGCCACGTTCATAATCCTTTAACATTTGATTGTAGTAACCCCTAATTCTTTAGAATGCAATCCCCTCCCTTTCCCTCATACATCTCCTTCTCTCTTATCCTCCCCCTCTGCCCCCCCCCCACTTCTTTCCTCCTTGCCCCCCCTCATTCTCCTCCTCTGCGGCTTCTGTCCCCCCTTATTTCCATTCTTTCCCCCTCCCTCCTAGAACCATAATAGGCAAACTCATCATACATATATCAATGCCCATTCCTACATATAATACATTTTACATTCTTAATACTACTATTATCAAGCAGAATACTGCAAACAGCTGTTTTGTCTCTGGTTTTCCAACTCTCCTGTTTCCTCCTTTTCCAGCGAATCCATAGGCTAGCTCGCCATCCTTTCAGACTTTCATCTTTTTATTCTATCTTTGCTCTCCTTATTCCTCCCCTTCTTCTGTTCCTTGTGCTCTTCATGGGCTTTACGCTTGTCTCCTCCATTCTCTACTGTTTCTATAATCTTGTCTACTGATCGATTTCTCAGTGCTGATCCCACCGTCTTGTAGCGCTGCTGTCGCCTCCATTAGCATCTGCACTCTCCATGTTTTCCCTTTTATTGTAAATGACAGTCCAAACGGATGCAGCCATCTATATTTAATGTCTCTTCTTCGCAAAGTCTGTGTGACAGCCTGCAAAGCTCTTCTTCTCTGTATTGTTCCAAGGGACAAATCCTCATATATGGTTATTGGATACCCCTGCCAATTTATTGTCCCTAAACTCTTTATTTTTGTTGCAATTCTTTCTTTCATTTTATATCCAGCAAAACAGATGATGATATCTCCTAGGTCTATTGATTCTTGCCGTTCCCAGTGCTCTGTGCGCTCTATCCAACACGATCTCTGCAGGTCCTACTTCTTCCCCTCCTTTCCTGAGTATTTCCATACATATTGAAGCCGCCACCTTCGCACTGTCTTGGAATTCCCTTTCTTCAGGTACACCACACGGATCCGCAGATTATTTCTGCGAGATCTGTTTTCCAAGTCCTCCAATTTATATTGCATATCCGTTTGCCATTTTTGAAGTGCCTGACATTCCTGCTGCTGCTCCTCTTGCTGCTGCTCCAAACTCTGCAACTGGTTCTCATGAGTTCCTGCTGTGTGCGTCAATTCTGCTATATCATCTTTCAAATTTCCTATGAGTTCACTAAGCTCTATTTTCACTGCCTGTACTTCTTTCTTTATTTCCACAAACCACTTCTTTAACTCCGCTCTAGAGATATCTTGCAGGTTTTCCCTTCCTTGCTCCATATTATGACGGTGCACAGACCCCTCAGCTGGCTCAGAGTTTTTAGTTTTGTTGTCCAATGCCGCTTGCCCACTGGTGCCTGCCTCCGCACCCTCGTATGCATACTCCCTCAGATCCATAGTTTTCCTTCTCATCATAGTAAACTCCTATTCTTTCTCCTCTTCGTGTCACTTCACACTTAACAATATGTGGACTTTAACACAGCCCCTTTTATTTTTTTTAGTACAGTCAATCCACAGGCTTTCAAAAAGTAAGGTACTGCCCTCTACCTTACACAATTCCTTTGGTTTTTGTTTTGTGTTTTTTTTCCCTTTTCCCTTTTCCTCCTCTTTCCTCTCACCTCAAACTCCAACCTGTTAGCTAAACTGAGCAGGCTTCCATGCTGCCTTCAGCACTCTTCTCTTCTTTGCCCTTTAATTAGTGTAAAATTCATTCAGTCAATGCGCTGTCTTTGTTAATTTCCTCCACCTGTTTCTATGCACTCCTCATTTCCTCCTCCTCCTCCTCTGCACCGTGCTCTTTTGCTGCTCTCTCTGCCCTGCTCCTTGCCGGTTCATTCTGCCATCTTGGTCACCACACGGCCTCTGATCGCCATTTCCTTTGTCTTCCCCTTGAATCCTCTTCTTCTGTGCGCCCTCTCTCCGCCTCTCTGCCAGCCTCTCACCTCTCATCCAGCTGCTCGCGCTCCAGCAGATCTCCTGGTGTCCCCCTCGCTTCGGCCAGCACTTTTGCCGCACTACTGGCTCCTGCAGTCCTCTGATTCACCGGCTCTCTCCTCCTCCGCTCCCCGGCTTATCCCACTTCTCAGCATGTTTCAGCTTCGCACTGCTTCTCCTGCATTGGTTTTCTTCCGATCGTGCGCCGCACACTCCTAACCCTCCCGAGGCTCTCTGCAGCTGTCGCGGCTCGTTTTTTTGTTTTTTACGAGGGGCTCTTCACTTATTTTTGGCAGGTTTGGCCCGGAGCGATGCCCTTATATTGCCATCGGGATCAGTGACGTCACTTCTTCCCACCAGGTTTATTTTGGTGGGTTGGGGAGTTTGGGGCCACTGGGCCACCAGGTTTATTTTTAGTTGGGAGGGGTGGGGGGATCGGGGCCACTGGGCAACCAGGGATTTGCTTTCTGTCGGGGGCTTTCCCTGATGCCTGGATCATCTTTGACATTTCTGCTCAGATGATCTAGGCATCAGGGAAAGCACCCATTGTCATCAAAATACTATCTGGGGCATGTGTTAGATGTTTAAGCCACCTCAAGACCAGGCGTAGAGAGATTTGCACTATGGCTGGTTGCGAAATCCTCTGCGCCTTTCTCTGCATTGGGCATAGCCAATATTTTGCATACCATTTCATTATGTACTGCTCATTTGCTTATAATTTTAAATACATTTAAATACTCCTGGTGTTACTTGTGCACTAGTTTTTCCTTTGTTTACGCACGCATCCGTCTCTTTTCTACATTTGTCGTTAACACCACTTTTTAGCCATACTTAATGCTATCTGTGCTTAAAGGCCATGCTAGTTTTCTGCATCAGCCTGATGATTCCCTCGCTGGCAGTACCTCATTTTCTTTTCGTAGCCTGCAGAAAGCTGGACTTTAGTGAGGAGCATTTCAACCACTGCTTTTGGAGTCTGCTACCTCAAACTGCTTCATTAAAGATCTCTCAGGAAGGGGAACTATGTGTCCCTACATGTGACTTCTCTGCACTGCCACATCGCTAGGTTATGCCTAATTTAAAGCACTTTGTAAGGTGCCCACTTGTCTTTATAAGCGACTAGCGTAAGTGGCAGAGATGTGTGTTTTAAATTAAGTTATGCACCATAAAACTGGTGTAAATGCCTGTGCCTTTATTTTTTCAGTAATTTACATATAATATTTTATAATCTATACACACACTTTTTTGCTCTGCCCATGCTCATGCCCAATAGCAAAGTAAGCACTGTCAAGTATTGTGGCACTGTTTAAAAAAAAAAAAAAAAAAGTTGACCTGGCAGATGTTGGGGAGGGGGGGGGGTCATGTGGTGATGGCAGCTTGAACGGACACCTGAGAGGCAAGCTCCTACAAATCCCTCTTTAAAAAAATAATTTAAAAAAAAGGGAAAAAGGCTTTTGTGGCTCCTGCGGCCACCCCCACAATGAACAGCACGTAGCGTAGAACCCCAAGCACTTGTCTGCCTCACAGCCTGAAAGTTTGAGGTGATCCAGGGCGTGCTCTGGGCTTTAATGGCTGACAAAACCCCAAAGGTCAGCAGGGATTGGGGCAAGGTCCTGAAGCCTAACATGGCAGCGGAGTCGTCGCACTCTGCATTGGCACTGCAGGAGGGAATGATGCCTGAGATTACCAGGAGAATCACAATAGTGCTAGATAAGCTGTCCAAACTGCAGTCCTCAACAGATGAGATCAAGGAGAGGATCTGGAGAGCCAAAGTGCCCAAATTCAACAGGCAGGACAACGAATCTCTGCTCAGAACAACTGAATGGTAGAGGTGGAAGAACGGCTCTGGAGACTACAGGACTATTGTAAGGTCCTGTTTGATTGGGTGGAAGACCAGGAGAATCAAGACTGCCAGAATAACATCCATTTAGTGAGTGTGCCTGAAGTGGTGAAAGACTGATCTCCCAGAGCTGGTGGATACCTGAGCATTTGGGGATGGGGGCTTCCAGGTTGCTGTTTGCTGTGGAGAGGGTACATAGACTGGACCTGTGGATTGGGGGGGATCGGTGGCCTAAAACCCTGCTCACCTCGCTCTTCGACAACCTCCTAAAGGGCATAGATAACATAAGGAAAGGATTCTTACTAGTATTCATGGACATCTCTGTGGCCTTTGACACTGTGTCTCATACCATAATGTTACAATGCCTACAACAGATCGGAATAATTAAGAACACCCTAAAATGGTTCACTTCGTACCTAGGAGACCGGACACAGCAAGTCAAATGTGACCGAAAGAAATCACTACAGTTCCCAGTCATGCAAGGAATACCACAGGGTTCAGCACTATCATCCATACTCTTTAACATATACATCCAACCCATATGCAGCATCATCAAACGCCACAAGCTACTTTACCACCTATATGCAGATGATGATATGGTATATGCCCCAGTCGACCTACAGTCACCTGACATGACAACGATGACTAAATGCATTGAAGACATGAGCTCCTGGCTCACTGCCAACAACCTGACAGTCAACTTTGATAAAACAGAGGCCATGTTTATCGCTAGAGACCCCACCTTCATTCCACCACAAACAATCAACATTTTGGACAAAGCTATCGCAGTCAAGGACGAGGTAAGGTACCTGGGCATTACTTTAGACAGAGCTCTGAACCTAAAAGCACACACTGCTAATACTGCATCAAGAGCCTACCACCGATTTAAGAACTATCAGAAAGCTCAAACCAATACTTACCCAAGACCACTTCCACACAGTCTGCCAAGCAGTCATCACTCCACTGCTAGACTATGGAAACTCATTATACCAATGCTTCTCCCAGCAGACTATTCACCCACTACAAGTGGTGCAGAACACCACAGCACGCATCATCACAGGCACTGCAAGATTGGACCACATCACCCCAGTCCTACAACAGCTACACTGGCCCCCAGTAACCACCAGGGCCAAATTCAAAACAATCCTGAACATCTTCAAAGTCTTCCACCACCGCTCCGCAGATGCACTTCAGAATATAATATCCAAAGACGCCAGTAGCAGACCCAGAAGGTCCAACAGTAGCAACAGGATAAGCACAGCCGCAGGCTATCACAGAACTAAAGAAGCAACGTCTAAGAGAGCACCCTCGCTGCTAGCCCCTGCAATGTGTCATTCTCTCCCTATGGAATTAAGGGCCGTGAACGACTCTAAAGACTTCCGTAAGGCACTCCAAACCCTGCTGTTTATTGAGGTCTATGAACAAGCACTATAAGTTGCTATACTTGATATCACCCACATGGCCCAGCATCAACCTACAGTGCCTGACCCCAACCACCCTCCACACCCAGACCCATAAATACTTCGTTTTTATGTTTGTGAGTCATACCCTACTTGTTGAATATGAACCCATTTGTGTTGTGACCACTTTGATTGAAGGATAAGGTGGTATATAAAACTGTCTAAATAAATAAATAAAACGGAGGGCTTTCTCCCTTTTTGCTCCAACCTTATGGAATGCAATACCTCACATCCTTTGTACCTCTAATGACTTTCTGACTTTTAGAAAGCAGCTAAAGACACTCCTTTTTATCAGTTACTTTGCGGCTGATGAATCTACTCAAGCATAATACTACTAAACCTTGACTTAGAAGAACTTTTTATGCTCTCATACTGCTTAATCTTTTATTCTCCCTTAAATGATTTGGTATCCCTTTATTCAAGCTCTTGTTCCATGTAAATCCATGTTGGCTCCATTTTTTCTTTCATTGTAAACAGCTTTGACTTTTAGACTAAGCGGTATATAAGCCTAGCTAAATAAATAAATAAAATAGAAAGTGAATGCAAGGATCTTAAATTTTGCAGATAAAAGCTCGCTAATGGCCCTTTTTTGCATTAAGCGAGATCTGCAGTATGGGGATAATAAATTTCTCAACTTTCAGGACTATTCAGCCAATGTTGTGCAGTTGGTGGGCAATGGCGCCCCTCTGCTCCGCTTTGCGTGGTGGGAGGGATTTGTTTCATACTTCAATTCCCTGCGTGGATGAGACTGTTCTGTGTGGGGGGGTGTTTGACTTATTTAAAAAAAAAAAAAAAAAGCACACCAGTATGGCTTTCCACAGGATCTGAGGCCTTTATAGATACCCTTCCTCAGTGATAGCAAGAGGTGGATGGCATGGAAGGAGTTAGGAGCAGAAATGTGGTGTATGGGCCTCGACCCTCGGGCAGGGAGAGCAGCATGGCAGAGTTAAATTGCGGAACTTGTTGGCATTGCTTTCTCTGTTTTTGCTTTGAACATTGAACAAGGGGCGTGAGGTGCAGTCAGGAGGCGTTGTCTATGGTTTGGCTGGTAGGCCATGCGTGCCCCCCATTCTGTACTGGATTCATATCTCGATGACTGTCCAGCCTGAGACTGTTCATTCTGTTGCATGGAACAAGCGGGATGGTGGCTGAGATGGTGGGACAGATTCCATTTCCAAAAAGACTTGTTAAGATCTTTTTAAGATCATGGCTAAGGCCACAGTTATGGCCATTGGAACCCATATGAGCAGTGGTGTTCTGTGATAGCTAAGGCAATTGGACATGGGACACTAGGGCAGGGGATTTAGCCCGCTCCAGCTTGGAGTCTGCACTGGGATGTTTGTACCCATTTCTAAGTGTTTAATGATTGTTTTGTTGGGCACCGTTCTTGGGGTGAGAGCTAGGAGACGCTGTTGGGGATTTGATGAAAAAGGGGAGTATTCCTTATTTCTAAGTGACGAGAACAGAGGAGGGACTAGGAACTGCTCGGTGGAAGGATTAGTGTGGTGCAGTCTGGTTTGTACTGGGACATGGAGGGGGAGGGTGGGAAAGGGAGGGAGAGTTGGAGAAGAGAAGTAAGGGGGCATGGGATAGTTTTGTGTGGGGTGTGTTGGGACGGGGCTATCTACCACAAGGGTCAAAGAACCTGGAGATCTTGGCCACATCACACTGCTAGGAGTAGAGATCCAGCTGGGAGAACTCTTCTCAGGTATGCTAGAACCATTAAGGTATATTGGGACTTGGGAAGCGTAGAAGAATGGTATGTTGACCTAACTGTGGTTATGTTGAATGTGTATGGCCTACATTTCCTGATAAAATGAGCAAAGGTCTTGAAAGCGTTAAGGAGTCCGGGAACCCATATAGAACTCTTGCAGGAGACACACTTAACTGTCTCTGAACATCATAAAATTCAGAGAGACTGGGTGAGCAAAGTGTATGCTGCCTCCTATAATGAGGTGGCGGTGCATATAGAAACATGACAGCAGAAAAAGACTACATGGCCTATCTAGTCTGTCCTTCCATATCAACTGCAATAGTCCCTTTTTACCTTTAGAGTCCTCTGTGTTTGTTCCATGCTTTCTTGAATTCAGATACTGTCCTCGTGTCCACCTCCACTACTCTTTCCGTAAAGAAATATTTCTGCATATTACTCCTGTCTATCCCTTTCACTCTTATCCTATGTCTCCTTGTAGCAGAACTTGCCTTCAATTGAGAGAGACCCTCCTGTGCATTTATTCCATGGAGATATTTAAATGTCTCTATCATATCGCTCCTATCCCACCTTTCCTCTAAAGTGTATATATATTGTCGCAACTCCCCTCCTACAGGCCAGTGGCTTAATAGCAGGGGCGACCGCTATATTTGTTTGACAGTGTCCTTTTACTATTTTTGCCAGCAAGGGTTGCTGGGATTTGTAGTTTTGAGAACACCTGGAACAAATTGTGTTGTGGCACGAGGGTCAATTTGAAACAGATAAATTTATTATAAGGGTTTTTCCTCTTCACAAGGGTTCATAGGTAAATAAAGCAAATAAGAATTCTTTCTTCTGAGTAACAGAAAGTAAGGGTAAACTAGAAAGCATGAAATAAACTGTTTTCTTCACAGTAACTGAAAACCTTTTAAACAACTTTGTCAGTACTTCAGCAAAGCTTGTTTCAACGGAGATCCAGTTTATCAGAATCACAGTATGAGCAATCCATCTGACAGCATTCTATATCATTAGGAACAAAAGGTTCTTCAACAATCATTTCTTCATTGTCAATGCTACAGCACTGCTCTTGAGAGTTCCTATCAAGCACAGCTGAGCTCACGTCCTGTAACTGGTTTAGGAAGGTTCCCTGATCATATGCCGTGACAGTCTTTGGTTCAGGAGAATACTTGTTATGTAAGCTTTCTCTTATAGAACTTATATTGTAGCAGCAAAGCGCAGACAAACCAATGATACCAGGAGTCTGTTCAGAAGGTCCAAATCATTTATTTGTGCACAAGTCTCAAGCAAGGCAATTTCAAAATGGCTGAGCAAAGTTTTCAAGCATTACAACAACTTTTATAGACTTCTGTTCCATTCTAGGTATAGAAAAACATTTCATTGGTCCCGGTACTCTCCCGTACCTCCCGTAGCCCTTCTATTGGTCCCGGTACTGATAAGTTTCTCCAATTATGTCCCTTCTGTGGGCTTCTGTAGGCATGACACCTGCCTGCCCCCCTTCTAGTCCCAATTACAATGGTCAGTTCATCAACTTGTTACTTTCACACTTTCAAGGTTATGGGACCATTTGTGCGTGCAGAAGAGCAAGGTTCTGTAACTCATCTGTCAGCACTCCTCATTATTTCTCTGCAAATGTACTTTTTCTTATCAGTAACTTTTAAACATGTCTTTTCTGTATTTTTCCATTTCTTAATTCTGCAGTTCTGCTTGCCTAAGCTAATTCAATATTTCTACTGAGTTCTTTCTTACAATAGCAGCATATTGGGGGATGTGCAATCCTATATGCCTCTCCACAGACCTCATTTACAGGTCAAGCTAGCCATGCTGGCCTGCCTATGTCAGACACCGTGGGTCACAGGCCTGCACCTGCCACATTCCCCCCTTTGATTAATCTCACCCTATTACTCAATAAGGTGTGAGAATTAAATCACTTTTAGAAGAATCACATCCTGATCAAAGGATTCTTACTAGTTCCACTAGGGCTAGCTTTGTATAAAGCCATTATTTTAGTTGCGGTCTTCCGCTCTACGGTACTATCAATAGCACTATGAAGGGAACGCATACAACATGGGATTAAACATGGTAAGCAGAGGACAACAGCAACAAGGATTAGTACTAAGATAACGAAAGTCTTAAATCCTCCCAGCCAAGAGAAAAGGTTAGCAAACCAATTAGGAAATTTCAATGCGTGCCAAGTCTGTACTGGCACATAAGCATGTCTTTGCATATCTTTAGCAATTTCTTCAACTACTTGACCTTTATCATCTATTTTTCAAACAGCAATTAGTTAAATTCAGTTTACCACATACTCCTCCTTCAGCTGCTAACAAATAATCAAGTGCTAAGCGATTCTGGTATATGGCAGTGCGCATCTGAGTACTTTGTCTAGCTAAGAGCGTGAGAGCATGACTAGTTTCATTGGTTATTATTTCAACTACTGCTTGCAAGCGAATAATACGATTAATCATATAAATTGGGGTACGATAACCATACATACCATCATCATTCCAAGTGGCAGGTCCATAATACTCAATAATTCTTTCTGGTGGCCAATCATCACCTCGCCACTTCTCCCACTTGCCTATCTGTAAGGCCTCTCTCTTCTGTCTTGATGCTCCTTTGTGTTTGTGGGTAGTGTATACAGGGTAACCTAATTGTTCTCCATGTTCAGTGTTTAACAGGAAGAAAGAAGGTCTGATGGTTCCTAAGACACATGCTCCTCCCCATTGTGGCGGGAGTTGCGCATATGCTCGGTTTCCACAGATCCAATATAGGCCAGGTGGGGCTTGCCAGGCCTGGACTTTGGCAAGGTTAGTCCATAGACCTGCAAGTTCAGGAAATCTAACTAATGGATTAGGAGGTTCAGGATGTCTGATTCCTGACCACCATGCTGTCTTTTTGGTCGTGGCATTATAGTATTTCTGGCTAAGACAGACCAGCTGTCCTACCTTTTGGGTGAACTGGGGTCCAGTTCTGGCAAAGCAAAGACGTCCAACGATTGAGTGCGCTAACACCCATTCACTGGTTGTCTTGTGTAATTCAGTCTGATTGTAAATCATGGAATAATTCAATTCTTGGGCTTCCCAGGGCCATTGATCTCCCATTTGGGTTCCGCCACAGAAATAACAATCTGTGATCTTAAGACTAGATACTACTGCTCCGGCTAATTCTAGAAACAAATTCTGTGAAGGGTGAGGGATCTCAAACTTATTTACATGCATAGCTTCATAAAAGGTATTATGAATATGATATTTAGATGACTTGTGGGCTTGGGTATTCAATCTAATATACACAATGGTCCCTGGGTCTGTTCCCCCTCCAGCAATTCGCAAACCAAACTTATATCCTTGTTTCCATGCATGGGGATTATGTACACGCAAATGTAAGGGGTTACAAGCATCTTTCTGACATTTATCATTTGTGGTTGGCTTGGTTAGAGTAGCCATCCGTTTATCTATTTTCTCATCAGTTATACCAGTGTTCCAGGTAGCATAAAAAACACATTCCCAATACGGGCAATAGTAATCTGCCGCTGTAGCAGTACTATACCCTGATCCTGTTTTACCTGTACACTTCCACCAATTTGTGGCACCTTCTGGACACATATACTTATGGTCATTTCGATACGCTTTCTCCCATGTACCACAGGTGGACTGACTATCTCTATTAATAGCATTACATGCATCAAAATTCAAAACAGCAGGTTTAGTAATGTCCTTAAGTGGTGGTGTAGCAGCTAATATAGGTCCATCTGCATCCTTCCATCTTATTTCCAACGTGTAATAGGATGGATTCTGATGCGGATTATAGCATGCTTTGATTTTGCCATGAGTGCAAACATTTGGTTCAGTGGTGTTATAGATACACCGAGTTATTGTTCCCTTGCAGGTATAGTAAGAATGGTAAAGCAAAGTCTGAGTTACTTTCAGTCCAGTTCTAGTAGAAGTAATGCAAGCAGTGCATGGAGGTAGAGCATAAGTCTGTTCAAAACCTCCAAAGAAGGCAACCAAGGCAAAGCAGAAGCAAAGATACATGTTGTTGTTGATTGGAGTTCTTCTGAATCCTCAGCTTGCTGATCTTGATCACGACGGTCTATTATTCTTCGTCCCGTTTGCTAATGAAGCAATTTAACGGTTGCTGAGTGTTGATTGAAGATCCTCAAGATGTCCAGTACACATTAACCAACTTAGCAAGTCAGTTGGCTTGTGAAGTCTGGCTTAGTCAATGTAGTCTCAAAGTAGTGTGTCAAATCACACACAAATCAGGTTCGTTGAAACAAAACTGTTGCTGCATGGAAAAACAGCAATCCTCTTCGAAAGACTTGGCTACTGCAAAGCACTTGTGATGAAGTGTCTATGCTGCTGGTTGCCGTCTCAAAGTAACTCGCAAGGGTACATCAGGGTGCTGCTCTGCTGTCCACCGCTCTGGTTCAGGATCGGCGGCGGGCTTGACTCTGCTGTGGTGGATCCAGGCGTCGATCTCGGCTACCTTTACTGCAGTTGGGGTAGACAGGATGACGGTGTACGGTCCCTTCCAATGGGGTTCCAACGGTATCTTCTTCCAATCTTTGATCCACACCGAAGTTCCAGGCTGGTAGGGATGCAAGGGTTCCGTCAAGTTGATAGGCAACTGGTCTTGGATCCACGTATGGAGAGTCTGCAGAACAAAACTAAGAGCTAGGAGTTCTTGTCTGGTTACTTCTGAACCAATCTGGGCTAGATTTCCTTTGACTCCCTGCACTATTGGTGGGGGTTTACCATACAAAACTTCAAACGGGGAAAATCCTGTTGACTTTACAGGGGCTGAGCGTATTCTGAGTAAAGCTATGGGGAGCACTTGGGGCCATTTCAAGTGTGTCTCCTGACAAAGCTTAGACATTTGGGCTTTCAAGGTACGATTCATTCGCTCAACTTTCCCTGAACTCTGGGGTCTGTATGCAGTGTGGAGCTTCCACTGTATCTGCAAAGCTTTTGCTAACTGCTGAGTAACTTGGGAGACAAATGAGGGTCCATTGTCTGACCCTATTACTGCTGGAATTCCAAATCTGGGGACAATCTCTCTCATTAAGGCTTTGGTAACTTCTCGGGCTTTCTCAGTTCTGGTTGGGAATGCTTCTACCCACCCAGAGAAAGTACAAACTAATACTAGTAGGTAATGGTATCCATTGGCTTTTGGCATTTCGGTGAAATCAACTTGGAGGTTGTGCATGGGGGTGACACCTCCTGACTGAACTCGGGGTGCTGTAATAAGGCCTTGCTTGGCATTATTTTTGGCACAAGTTACACATTGACGTGCTACTGAGGCTGATATGGTTGTCATCAGAGGAATGTAGAAATGTGGTCTGAGTGCTTTCTCCATAGCACTCTTCCCATAGTGGGTAGCTTCGTGGAAAGCTTTGACAAAGGATGGTCCTAACAGTTCGGGAATTACTATTCGTCCCGGAGGTTGACTGCCCTCTTCTGGTGGCAGCTCAATCCATCCGTCTTTCAATACTCCATTTTCTTTGTCACAATAGTAATCCAATTCTTTGGTGGTGTATCGTGGGGTCCATAGATTCAAGGGTACTGGAAACAATGCTGCTTGCATTGGCATAGCTTGTGGGGCAATCTGTCCTGTCATAGCTGCTTGTCGTGCTGAGGCATCTGCAAATCTATTCCCTCGGGCAACTTCTCCTTTTCCTTCTTGATGTCCTCTACAATGCATGACAGCTACACATGTTGGGGCCCAGACTGCATCAAGTAACATCAATATCTCGGGACCATATTTGACTGATTTTCCTCCGGATGTGATGAGTCCTCTTTCTTTGTAGAGAGCTCCATGGGCATGCAAGGTAGTGAAGGCATATTTGGAATCTGTATATACATTTAGCACAAGTTTTTCTCCTAACAACAATGCTCTGGTGAGTGCTATCAATTCGGCTTTCTGGGCTGATGTGCCTGAGGTTAGAGCTGATGATTCAACTACTTCGTGTTGAGTGACGACTGCATATCCGGCACAGCGTCGTCCGTCAAGGATGAGACTGCTCCCATCAACATAATAGATCTGGTCAGGATTGTCTATGGGCACATCTGTTAGGTCAGGTCGACTAGAGAACACAGTTTCCATGACTTCGATACAGTCATGTTCTGGGAGTTCTTCACTGATGGGTATCAAGGTAGCTGGATTCAAGGCATGGCTCACTTCAAGTTGTATTTGTGGGTTTTCACATAACATACTCTGGTATTTCAACATTCGGGAATTGGTGAGCCAATAATTTGCTTTTTGTTCCATAAGGGCAAGGACTGCATGTGGCACAGTGACTCGTATGTTCTGTCCTAGTGTGAGTTTGTCTGCTTCACTCACTAGTAGCGCTGTAGCTGCAACTGCTCTCAAGCAGGGTGGCCATCCTTTGGCCACAGGGTCCAATTGTTTCGATAGGTAGGCTACAGGTCGCTCCCAATTTCCTAATTTCTGAGTCAACATGCCTAGGGCATTTCCCTGTGCTTCATGTACAAACAAGTGGAAAGGTTTGTGGACATCTGGTAGTCCAAGTGCTGGTGATGACATCAATTCTTCTTTTAGCTTCTGGAAGGCTGTATCCTGCTCAAGTCCCCACTCCAGTGGTGACTTCTCTTCTCCTTTTGTGGCCTCATACAGTGGTTTGGCAATTTGGGCAAAGTTGGGTATCCAGATTCGGCAATATCCTGCTGCTCCCAGAAAGGCTCTGACTTGTTTTCTGGTTGTTGGAGTTGGAATTCTGCATACTGCTTCCTTTCTTTCTCTGCCTAATCTTCTGCTTCCTTGGGTAATACGAAAACCCAAGTATTTCACTTCTTTTTGACATAGCTGTGCTTTGGCTCTGGAAACTTTGTATCCAGCTTCATCTAGTAACTGCAAGAGATCTTTGGTGGCTAATACATTCACTTTCTGATACGACAGCTATCAACAGATCATCCACGTATTGAAGAAGCACTCTCTTCCCCGGGGCTACTGGATAGCTTGAAAGGTCTTGATTTAGTGCAGCACTAAAGATGGTAGGTGAATTCTTGAATCCTTGAGGTAATCTTGTCCAGGTGAGTTGGCCTCCTCTTCCAGAGATGGGGTCCTGCCATTCAAATGCAAACAATATTTGGCTTATAGGGGCTAATCTTATGCAAAAGAATGCATCTTTTAAATCCAGTACAGTGAAATGGGTAGCTTCAGCAGGTATCAGTCCTAGAAGAGTGTAAGGATTGGGCACAACTGGATGTATAGTTTCAACTGCATCATTTACTCTTCTCAAATCTTGCACTGGGCGATAATCATCTGTCCCAGGTTTCTTTACTGGCAAAAGTGGGGTGTTCCATGGGGATTGACATACTTTCAGTAGGCCATACTCGAGCAATCTCTGTAGGTGGCGATGAATGCCTTCAATTGCGGCTCTTGGGAGAGGGTACTGTTTGACGTGCACTGGTGTAGCACTAGGCTTGAGGGTTACAATTACTGGAGCTATATGCTTGGCTAGGCCTGGGGGACTGCCTTCTGCCCATACTCCAGGTGGTGCATGAATGTTCTTTAAAGTTTGTTCAAAATAGGTATCTTGAATCGAATCATCAATGTAGTATCTCCATTCTTCTTCTCGGGGAACTGTCAGCAGCATTACTCCTGCTGGTTTGGCTTGAGAATTCACTGTCATTTGCATTTCTCCTTGTTCAGAGAAAGATATTTGTGCTTGAAGCTTGGCTAACATATCCCGTCCCAGTAATGGTACTGGACATTCGGGCATGTAAAGGAATTGATGAGTTACTTGCTGTCCTCCTAGACTGCATATTCGGTTTTGAAGAAAAGACTTTGTGGCTTTGGCACCAGTTGCTCCTATAATGGTGACTGCTTTTTTGGTGAATGGGGCTATCTTCTTGTCTATTACTGAATGTTCTGCTCCAGTATCAACCATAAAGTTCATAATTTGGTCTCCTATTTGCATTTCGACCATAGGCTCCTGGAGACCTAAAGCAAACTTGGAGCCCGGTCTGTCCTAATCCACGTCATCCTCATCATGGGCTTGTGTGGCCAATGCTTGGATGGCTCCTCCTCCCCTCTCTCTCTGGAATTGTTCTCGATTGGCTCCTCCTCGGCCTCGGGGACGGCCTCGTCTTTCTTCTCGCCACTGATGATCGTTGTCGTCATCTTGCTGGGCGTCTTCGAGTTGCGGACATGTATCTCTCCAATGTCCTTCCTCTCTGCAATAGGCGCATTGGTTCACGCCTAGTCTCTGGGTCCGGCCTCCGCCTTGACCCCGCCCTCTTCCTCTGCTCCTTCGACTAGGGACACCTCCCCTTTTCTTTTCAACTATGGCCGCAGCCAAAAAATCAGCTTTCTTCTTCATCTTTCTATCACATTCTCTCTGTCTTTCAGTATCACGATTCACATACACTTTATGAGCGACTTCCAATAACTGTGTTGCATTCATGCCCGCAAACCCTTCTAATTTCTGTAATTTACGTCTAATGTCTGGTTGAGACTGGTTTACAAAAGCAGAATTCACCATGCATAAACTTCCTGGTGCCTCGGGATCATAGGGAGTATACATTCTATAGGCTTCAGTTAATCTTTCATAATAATCTGCTGGGCTCTCATCTATTCCTTGGATAACTCCTGCGACTTTGGAAAGGTTCATAGCTTTTTGGCCCCCCCTTCTCAGGCCTTGTAAAAAGCCTTGGCGAAAGCGGGCTAGGGCTGTGGATCCTTCATCTGTATTTGGATCCCATTGGGGGTCTTCATTCGGGAATTCTCTCTGAGCTGCTTCTCTACGATCTATTATATTCTGCCCCTGCGCCGGAGCTGCAGGGTTTTCTGCCATCCATTCAATAGCTGCTTTTCTAATTCTCGCTCGTTCTTCTGTAGTGAATAGGGTGGTCAGGAGCTGACGGCAATCTGGCCAAGTGGGTTGGTGAGTTTCCATAATACTAGTTACTAATTCTGTCAGCTCCTGGGGCTTACTAGTATAGGAGGCATAGTGCGACCTCCAATTTAATAAATCAGTTGTAGAGAAAGGAATATACACATAAGTTAAGGGTCCCGCTACCACTTCATCATTATCATTCTTTACGGGCACTCCCAGGACTTGCCTTAAGGGAAACAGTTTGGCTGTCCCAGGCGTCGTTTGGGATCTAAGGGTTATTGTCGTTGCCTTTGCAGGAGTCGCTTTCTTTTTCTCAACTGGTTTTGCTTTGGGTTTTTCTTTCGCTGGCGTGCTAGTGCTAGCGCTGGCTTTCTCAATTATTTGTACACTGTCCTCCTCTTCTTCTGGGGAATTCCCTTCTTCTCCTTCTTCTATCTCCACTTCTGACTCACTTTTTACGTCCTCCTCTTCTTTTCCCGCTAATTCTTTCTCTTTCTCTCCTCCAGGAGGAGGGGGGTCAGGGGTTGGGTCCCGCCTCGGCTCTGGCCGTCTCTGGGGTCCTGGGGCAGGACGCCGCCGGGCTACTCTCACTGGACCTGGGGTTCGGGGCTGCCTGAGGACTACTTCTGGGGAATCAGGATCTGCCAGGATGGGTTTCTTCTTGGCTTTCTTATCCTGCTCTTTCATTCTAGGCTGTTCCGTTTTCTGTCTAGAATCTGTTTTAGCTAACATTATTCTGCACTGTTCCTCATAACAGCGCTGCGCCCAGGAGGGCGGATCTTCACAAATACTTAACCAGGAATCTATATAGGGGTACTGATCGGGGTGCGCTACCCGCACTCTACGGTGTATTGACTGAATAATCTCTACAGTGAACGTTCCCTCTCGGGGCCAGATGGGGTCTAGATCGGGCCACTCCCTAGTACACAAAATCTGCAAACGGGCTGCTGTCATTTTAATACCATAATCTCCTGAATATCCCTCTTTAAAATGTGCGATCATACATTCTAATGGAGTGTTTCTAGTAAACTCCGCCTCTCCCATTTCGATGTGTGCGCGCAACAACAGACAGAAGGGAAAAGGAATGCGGACCGTGGGTAAGGGGTCCTCACGGCCCTGGAAACGTATAGGGAATACAAATAACAAGACAAGACGACAATCGCTTCCCCCTTTTCGCGACCTGAACGCGGTCGCCCGGTCAGGAAATGCGCTAATCAGGGGTCCGCCTTCACTTGGTCCGTGCTGCCAGACCTCTCATTCACACTTCGTTCACACAATCATGCTAGCAACGTATTCCCAGAATGCATTCGTTTCTATCTGTTCTGACTAGTCTTTTTCCCAATTACAAAAAGGATGAGGGTTTCACCTAGCGAATTCCCATGCCAGGCTACTCGGCTCTTCCTTGAGAGTTGATCATGCTCTCTTACCAATTCCCAATATCTCGAGATTACAAATTCCAAATTCCAATGGCAGTACTGCTCTTTCTATTTCTGTCTAGACCCAAAATCAAAACTATACTCACCGGATCCGGTCCTCAAACTTCCCAAGCAGGCGCATGAGTTGGACCTCGGACTCCCCTCACTCGGGTTCGAGGCGTTGACTCCAGCCGGGCCCGGCACCCGCCGAGGTCCGACCAGCTCCCTCCGATACAAGGGACCGGTGGCGCCAGGGAGCGGCCCTCGTCGGAAGGGCGCGATCCCGGCAGGACCAAGCCTATAGAGGCGGAAAGTCGTGGTATATTGCCCTATATACACTTTGATTCCACAACTTCCCGGCCAACGCACCAAGGAATATGTAGCAGCAAAGCGCAGACAAACCAATGATACCAGGAGTCTGTTCAGAAGGTCCAAATCATTTATTTGTGCACAAGTCTCAAGCAAGGCAATTTCAAAATGGCTGAGCAAAGTTTTCAAGCATTACAACAACTTTTATAGACTTCTGTTCCATTCTAGGTATAGAAAAACATTTCATTGGTCCCGGTACTCTCCCGTACCTCCCGTAGCCCTTCTATTGGTCCCGGTACTGATAAGTTTCTCCAATTATGTCCCTTCTGTGGGCTTCTGTAGGCATGACACCTGCCTGCCCCCCTTCTAGTCCCAATTACAATGGTCAGTTCATCAACTTGTTACTTTCACACTTTCAAGGTTATGGGACCATTTGTGCATGCAGAAGAGCAAGGTTCTGTAACTCATCTGTCAGCACTCCTCATTATTTCTCTGCAAATGTACTTTTTCTTATCAGTAACTTTTAAACATGTCTTTTCTGTATTTTTCCATTTCTTAATTCTGCAGTTCTGCTTGCCTAAGCTAATTCAATATTTCTACTGAGTTCTTTCTTACAATAGCAGCATATTGGGGGATGTGCAATCCTATATGCCTCTCCACAGACCTCATTTACAGGTCAAGCTAGCCATGCTGGCCTGCCTATGTCAGACACCGTGGGTCACAGGCCTGCACCTGCCACAATATCAGATTTTAGCCACTTCTCCAAAGCATTAGAATTAGAAGCATTTACAGCAGTGCTATCTTGGCATTGGCTAGCACTAGATTTTAACTGCTTTACTATCTCTTCTACCAGGCTTTGATTAGGAAGTGATACAGACGTACCTCTTTTGTCAGCACTGCTCTGTCTGTGTTGAGAGCTTTGTCCCTTCCCCCAGGGTAATAGCTTAGCCCTGTCTTCAGGTAGCTCATCAACAGACTTCAGCTTGGCTTTAAAGTAGTAAGGAATGAACCCACGTGAATCCTTCTTGCCTGAAGCTGGGTTTCCAGACCTTCCTGTCTGTTGGCTTGTGTGGCTGCTGCTGTGATTGTATCCTCTCTGGACGTTGTCTTCCTTCACGTCCTTCCCCGTGTCTGACCTCGTGTTCTCTGTATTTCCTGTGTTCCTCTTGTGCCTGTCTCTTTGTGTCTCTCTACGACTAACTTTGCTTCCACCCTTAAAGAGTGAATCTGAAGCTGGTCTCCAACAGCTTCCACGTGCAGGCACACCCACCTGATTAGTCAGCTGCCTCTTGTTAGAGCTGCCTCTAGCTCTTACATCATAATCCTGACTGAGCTGCATTTTTTCTAAAGGCTTCCTGCTTCTATGGAAACCTGGCTTTTCCTGAGTTTTACCGCTAGAGGGCTCACTACTCTCCCATTCCATCATGTCAGAAGTGCTTTCTGTATCACAATATATTAAGATCTTTTAAGTCTGTCCTCATATGCTTCATAACGAAGACCACTAACCATTTTAGTAGCCACCCTCTGCACCGACTCCAACCTGCTTTTATCTTTTTTGAAGGTGCAGTCTTCAGAATTGCACGCAATACTCCAAATAAGGTTGCACCAGAGACTTATACAGAGGCAGCATCACCTTTTTTTCTGCTAGCCATTCCTCTCCCTATACACCCAAGCATCCTTCTGGCTTTCACATTTGTCTTTTCTACCTGTTTGTTTACCAATTCCATTGGCAAGGTAGAAGGTCAATGCAAAAGAGGAAGGCCAGCAAAGAGATGGATTGCTACAATAACAGCAGCTACGGGTGTCCCTCTATCAATAATGAGCCACCTGACTGAAGACTGAACACAGTTTAGGACAACTATCCAGAGGGTTGCCATTATTCGACACAGACTGGACGGCACTTAACAACAACATCATATCTCTCCTCAGCTGTCTCTTCTCCAGGCTGAAAAGCTCTAACACAGGGCAACTCCAGACTTGTTTCAAGGTGTTGGCACCCTAGGCAGGACTTAAGCTTTACACCCTTCCTAGCTGTCAAAATCCATTATTTAGCTTTTAATGCCCTGCTGTTTGTCACCCTTCAGAAGTTTCTGCCCTAGGCAGCTACCTAGTTTGCTCCATGTTTGGGCCAACCCTGCCCTAACCTCTCTAGCCTTTCCTCATAGGAGAGCCGTTCCATTCCCTTGTTCATTTTGGTTGCCCTTCTCTGTACCTTTCTTGAGATGTGGAAACCAGAACTCAACGTGTGATCGCACCATAGAGTGATAAAGATGCATTATGATATCCTTTGTTTTATTTTCTATTTCTCTCCTAATGATTTCTAACATTACCCAGCACTGAAACTTATACCTTTTAAACCCCTTAGGCTCACATATACCAATTATATAAAACACTGAGAGCACTACAATAAGTCTTTTTAGAAATCTCTCCTATCCAGTCCATAACAAGTGGAGATGGCAGATCAACATCTCAGAAATCGGAAACACAACAGGGAAGTGCTCGTGAGTACTGATTAAAACAGTCATCTAAAGCCTGAGCTCCGGCACACCCTGACCCTCCACTCAGAATTTTATTATACTTGGTGCTAGTATAGAGTTGGCAAAAGCACTTGTGTAATGGATAGCACCCCAGGACTATGATAGATTAAGTTTGTTTAACTCCCACATTCACAACATCTATCAAAATCCAGTCCTCCCTCTCACCACACGATGGTGGGTGGAAAGAAAGCAGTGATCGCCTTGCAGGTCATGATGGTGTAACTCCTTCACATCAAAGATATCCTAAAGGAAAACAAAGATACTATGGCTGAACTGAAAGAAGAGCTGATGGGAGTTAGTGGCTTGAGTCAGTGTGTGGTGTAGAACAGGGATATTGGAGGGCAAGCTGTGCAAGCTGTTACGTTTTGAATGTTTGTCAGCACATTAAGCAGCTACAGGCTCGAGAACATAATTTTGAGAACCAAAACAGGATGAGGCAAAGGTTTACCTGAAGCTACTGAGGATGAGGACATGGTCAAGTTTTTAAGGGGCTGCTGTCTAAACTACTGGATCTAAAATTTGAACACCCAATTGAAATTGAAAAAGTGTGTAGGGTTCCATCTGTTTGGACCGCCGCAGAGCCTTATCCTAGGCAGCTATTTGCCAAGCTCCTGAGGTACCCACAGGCATTGGCTGTGTTGCAGATGACTCAAGCTAAGGCATCATTAAAGTACCAGGGACATACTATCTTAATCTTGCTGGATCTGAGCAGTGGCATGCAATGGCAAAGGAAGCAACTCTTAGCCTTCTAAACGTTGCTTCGGATGATGAGAGCGAAGTTTGAAATGTTCTATCCAGCTCAAATGAGAGCTACAGTGCATAACACTACTCAATCATTTGAAGACCTGGAGGCTCTACCCACCTTTATAGCAGAGCACACTGGGGAGGAAAAGCGTTGCTACTCACCTGTAACAGGTGATCTCCGGGAAGAGCAGGAATCAATCTTCACATGTGGGTGACAGTACCGACGGAACCCGCACGGAAACGCTCCCCAACGTCTAAATGGAAAGCTTTTGTGAGCAATCTATTGTGCATCTGCCTTTCCGCCTTCCCAACTCTTCAATTGAGTTTGTAGCTTAGAGAAGAGCATACCATACAACTCCTAGGGAAGGAGGGCAGGTTGTGAAGACTGATTCCTGCTGTTCCTGGAGATCACCTGTTACAGATGAGTAACGATGCTATCTCCAGGAATAAGCAGGAATACAGTCTTCACATATGAGACTCACTAGCTCCCAGGTACCAGACTGGAAGTGGGTATCCCTGGTATCCTCGAGGGTAAAGGATAAAGCCAAGAGTGTGGATACAATGGGGCCCCGTTGGACTCTGCTGCAGTCGGCTAGACCACCTCTGATGGAAATCTGGTGCCAGAAAGAAGGCTGGGACAGAGGGTAGAAGTTGCAGTTACAGTGGTGTGTAAAAGTCTGGAATCACTTGTGAGTTTTGCGTTTTTCATACTTTCTAACGTGTTTTTTTTTTAAATTTTGCGTTAGCCCAGCATATTCATCTTTCTACCACGTTAAAAGGGATACATTTGGCTATTAGAGTTGACTTTTTTACATTCCTTGCTTCCAATTTAAATACTTTACAGACACTGGGAGATAGCTACTGCGATTTTTGTGGATCCTGCATCAAAACTGGATCGAGATTATCCAATATGCACATGTTATTTCTGAACAATCAGGAGGCTGATTTCACTAACCAATCACAATGCAGATATCTAGCCAACAGTGCAGCTATAAAAACATGCGGAATGTATGAATTTCATATGCTTTCTGGATCGACCATGAAGATGACTTGGACCCTGACATTGGAGGAGCGTGTTCATGTGTCCTTTATGAGCGAGGAAGGATTTTCAAGCCATCAGATAGCCAGGAAAGTTGGCTGCAGTCAGAGCGCTGTTAAGATTGTACAGAAGAAGAAAGAAATGAGTTCAGTGGTGGACAAGCCTCATTCAGGCCGTCAACGTGCATCAACATCATGCCAAGACCGCGCACTACGATGCATTTCACTGACTAATCACAAGTTGACCTCTCCTCGACTACTTCGGGAGTGGTCAGACAAGAGTGAGGTCAGTGTCAGCTCATCAACAGTTCGTCACCGGTGCCTGCAGTATGGGCTCCGGGGCTGCAAAGCCCAGAATAAGCCACTGATGACTGACATACAAAGGCGCAACCGGATCATGTGGGCGAGAAAGCACTCAACCTTGTCGACTGAAATGTGGGAAAAGGTGCTATTCAGCGATGAAAGCACCTTCTGCCTCTTTGGTAACCAGGCCCGCACCTTTGTGAGGAGATTTCCTGGAGAGGAATTCAAGCCTGAGTGTCTCAACCTCACTGTGAAGCATCCTTTGAAGGTCATGGTCTGGGGCTGCATGGCTGCCAGTGGCGTTGGACGTCTTCACATCGTCAATGGAATGGTCAGTGGGGCCAAGTACATCACCATATTGCAAAAGTGCATGGTGCCATCAGCACACCAGCTATTTCCTGGCTAGTTCCTGTTCCAAGATGACAATGCACCCTGCCATCGCTCCAGACAGGTGATCAGCTGGAAGCAGAGGAACAACATCAGGTCAATGGACTGGCCTGCCCAGTCTCCAGATCTGAATCCAATCGAGAACCTGTGGCACAAGGTGACCTTGGAAATATCCAAGAGGCATCCGACATCAAAGCATGAGCTGATTGAGTCACTCATTGCAGCTTGGAACCGCGTTGTCACCAATGATTACCTTGTCAGACTAGTTCATTCAATGCCAACAAGGTGCAGTCAGGTGATCAAGAACAAAGGGTGGCCCATCAAATACTGAGCCATCACTGACACATAAAAACGGCCTTTTTCAAGGCCACATACATTCATTTGAAGGAAACCTGGCATGCGTCCATAGTATTTTAAAGCATACTTACAATAATATATCATTGGCCAACAATGTGCATTACGCTATTTTCACAGAAAATCTGTCAACAGGACAACTATGGGGAACAAACTCAGAAATTAAGGGCCAAACCAATACTAAAAGTTGGCCCTAATAGCCAAATCTATCACTTATCATGAGATACACAGAAAAAGCCACTGGGAGGAAAAGAAATAAAGATATAAGATCACGAAGTTAAAATAAAAATCAAATTTTCAAGTGATTCCAGACTTTTGCACACCACTGTAAGTCCCAAAACGGTGCTGGAGGATAGCCTGGCTAAAGATAGCATCCCGATGGGAGTCCCTATCTAGGCAGCAGTGTGTAGCGAAGGTGTGAATGGATGACCAGGTAGCTGCTCTACAAATCTCATCAATGGAAATGGAATGGAGATTGGCACTTGAGGTTGCCATGGCACGCACGTTGTGAGCAGCGACGTGACCCTCGAGGGAGAGTCCTGCCTGTGCATAGGCAAAAGAAATGCAGTCCACTATCCATTTGCATAGGGTGCACTTTATTACTGGAAGTCCAAGGTGACTTGTATCAAAGGAAATGAATAATTGTGAGGATTCCTTGTGTGCCTTCTTTAAGATTGTCAGACACAATTACGCCCAGGTCCTGCTCTTCTTTTGTGAACAGAAGCATCTCCCCCCTACACTGTACAGGTCCTTTGGATTTTTGCAGCCTAAATGCATGACTCTGCATTTTTTAGCATTAAATTTCAGCTGCCATATTCTAGCCCATTCTTCAAGCTTAGCTAGATCCCTCCTCATGTTATCGACTCATTCCTGGGTATCTACTCTATGGCAGATTTTGGTGGTATCTGCAAACAAGCAAACCTTACCCAACAGTCCTGCAATAACGCTAACAAAGATGTTAAACAGAATCGGGCTAAGGACAGATTCCTGCAACATGCCACTGGTAACCTCCTTCCCCTCAGTGAGCGCCATTTACCTGTACCCTTTGTTGCCTCCCACTCAACCAGTTTCTAACTCTGTCAGTAACTTTAGGGTCCATCCCTAGGGTGCTCAGTTTGTTTATAAGTCGTCTGTGTGGAACGATGTTGAAGGCTTTACTGAAATTTAAATACACCACATCTAGGGTTCTCCCTCGGTCCAACTCCCTGGTCATCCAATCAAAGAAATCTATTAGATTTGTCTGACAAGTCCTGCCTCTGCAGGATCCAAGGCAGTATGGATTCACCAATCTATTGGACTCCAGAAACCTCACTATTCTCTCCTTTTAGTAGCCTTTCCAATAATTTACTAACCACAGAGGTTAGACTAACAGGCCTGTAGTTCTCAATGTCATACTTGCGTCCGCTTTTGTGTAAAGGGACCACTTGTGCCTGTCTCCAGTCCTCTGGCACCACTCCCGAATCCAAAGAGGCATTGAAAAGGTCAGACAGTGGAGCTGCTAGAACGTCCCTAATTTATTTTATTTATTTATTTATTTAACAGTTTTTATATACCGCACTATTCATCATCAGTGCGGTTTACATTAAACAACATACCTGTCAATATATAACTGATCTAGGTTTACAGATAACAGGGAAGGTAAACTGGGTGCAAACTGGGGAATAACTATATACAATTAAATATGTTACATCAAGGTTTGGTATTTGATGAAGTTCGGTATTTTCCCATTTTAAACCTCTGTTCTGGGTTGTTGATGTGTGTAAGAGTTAGTTGAGTGATGCGGAAGACAGTTCTCTGGTGTGTATGGTAGCTTAAAGTGCAAAGTGAATAAATAGTGCTTGAGGGACTTTCTGAATTGGGTGATATCTCTGATTGATCTGATGCTGGGGGGTAGTTTCCCTCAGTATTCTTGGATGTATCCCATCTGGACCCATGACTTTGAGAGGAGATAGCTAAATTAAATCGTTAGAGATCCCCATTGCTTCTGTTGCTGTTTTATGGGTGTTTTCTGAGGTCCTGCTCCTGGCCTTTCATCTGTGAACACAGAAGAGAAATATTTGTTAAGCAATTCTGCTTTATCTTCGTCAGTTTCTGCATATTCCTCCCCTGCACCCTTGTCTGACAATACCACTTTTGCCCTTCCTCCTCTCACTAACATTTCTGAATGCCTTATCCCTGCATTTTATTCCATTGACTATTTCTTCTTTCCTGACTATTTTGCTAGCTTCTCTAAGTTTTTTCCAAATATAGATGCCTATCTTCTTCTCTCTCTGATCTCTTGTATTTCATGATGGCCTCCTTCTTTTTCTTCACCTTCTCAGCTACTTCTTTTGAGAACCATAGTGGCCTCCTTTTCCTTTTACATTTATTTGCCTTTCTAACAAAAAGGTTTGTTGGCCTTAAAGTATTCCCTTTCAGTTCTGCTCACTGTTTTTCTACATTCCCCAGTTGTTCCCATCCCGCTAACGAGACTGAGGTATTGTCCCATCTTTGCAAAGTTAGTTTTCCTAAAGTCTAAGACCCTTGCTTTTGAGTGGATTTTATCAGCCCTAGTCCCTATAGGGAAATGTGCTCCCTGGGATGGTGCATAAAACAGTCACAGATCCAGAAGACCACTATGTCCTGGTGTTTGGGGAAATGTGTGGCAAGAGTTATGCTCTGGAAAGCATATATGGACCTAATGTAAATAGCTAAGAGTTTTTTACCACACTGATGCAGGAGATGGGGAAAACTGTGGGATATCTGCTGATTCTCGGTGAGGATTTTAAGATAGTACATGATCCGGTGTTGGATCGTCACCCAGTCAGGCCCATGTAGAGGGTTTTTTGAACACTAGGGGATATATTTTTTGATGGACTGGCAGGAACTTACAGATGTCTAGAGAGCATTGCATTCAAGGGGCCCTGATTTTACAGGTATGCTCAGCTTGATCACATTCTGACTTCAGAGAATCTCTTTAGGGTTCTAAGAAAAACAGAGATAATAGAATTGGGGGTTTCAGACTATGCTTCTGTGTGGGGGTCTGGAATCTTGTCAAGCAATTCCACACCCATCTTAGACAAGCCTGGCAGGAGTATGAGGTGATCAATGATGATGGAGTAGTGGGAGATGGGCCTACTGGGAGGTGGCTAAGGTGGTGATGTGAGGGAGCATCATTACCTACACTGCACAAATGCCTAGCTGCAGAGCTTCATAAATGAGTTTGCAGGTATGTTGTAGGCAGCACATACTAAAGCCCACTGGGGAACATTGGGAAAAATTCCTGGAGACAAAATGCCAGATGAATGACATTTTTCAGAAGAGGGCAGACTATGATATCACTTTGTATCAGCGTGGCGCCCATAAATGGGTGAATAAGATGGGGAAATTGCTGGCCCGGTGAGTAGTGCCTCATAGTGGTAATGGCTGAACAAGTAGATTATTTGAACCAACCTGTTACATGGGAAGAGAGAGGGGAGGGGGGGTATACGGTGGCTGCAATTGGCAATGGCACCAGGTCCCAATGGCTTGCCGGCAGAGTTTTACAAGATCTTGGAGGACAGGGTGGCGCTGGTGTTGGGCCAGCTTGTGAATGATGTCCTTGGAGGATGGGGGTGAGAGAGTATTCCAAACCTGATACATGTCATACTAATCCCAAAACTGGGGCATGACCTGCGGCTGCTTGGCTCCTATAGGTCAATATTTCGCTTGCACCAGGATATCAAAACATTGACCACAGTTTGGGCTGCACAACTGCGGAGGCTCCTACCAGCCTTGGTGCAGTCCGACCAGACTGGCTTTGTGAAAAGGCATGAGAGATTTGGCAGCTATTCATATGGGGAGAAACTTACCAAAAACGGCCTTAGTAAGTCTAGATGCCGAAAAGGCCTTTGATAGGGTTTCCTGGAAGTATATGCTTAGGGTATTGGAAATGTTTGGTTTGCAGGGGAATTTTTTTTGAAGTGGGTTCAGTTTATTTTAGACCCCAGGCTCAGCTCATTATCAATGGTAAGAGAACAGATGTTTTCTCCCTTGCAGGGGAAATGCAGCAGGGGGTGCCTCCTTTCATCCCTGCTGTTACTTCTATCTCTGGAGCTGCCAGCTATTAAGCTGTGGGAGTGATGTTGCTGCTATGGGTCTGACAAACGGAGGTGTCTCTCTACAAGACTGGTGTTAGAGTGAAGAAAACCCAGATAGCATATTCCAAGCTCATCCTTCTGGGCCGCAACATTATACAACCCGACCTTAGGTTGTATAATGTTGTGGCCCTGAAGAGGCAGATACATGAGGTGTACACCGGCCAATATCGTTATGCTCTGGCAAGCCTGTTTGAATATAGATAGGTACATACATTTTCATCAACCTGCTATACACTACCCAGGGGCAGCAAGTGCAGGTGAAGTGGGGATAATGTCTGCTATCACTTTTTAAGCGAGCATAGTGGTGGTGGAGGGTTCAGGGAGGGGGAGCCCCTGGGGTAGCCCCATTTCTGCAGCTGACAGGGAGCCCTGCATTTTTGCCTGGACTGGGACAATCGGTGTTACAAGATTGGAAGGGGCGGGGTTGTAGTAAACTGGGACATTTTGGTTCAAATGCAGGTGGAAGGCTTTCCCCCATTTGACCAAGTGAAGCAGAGATGGGGTATTCACAACCCATTTTTTTACCATATATGCAGGTTTGCCATTATTATGGGAGCTCCAGGCCCAGGACCCTAGGGGATGTTCTTTTACTGAGTTTGACAAGACCTTTCAGAGGGTACCAACTGACTCAAACAGACTGGCACGATTAGTATCAAATCGGGAAGAGTATGTTGAATGTGGACTATTTGGGTGCCCTGCAGGAAGCATGGAAAAGTGAAGGGCTAGAGAGGGTGGAGAATGAAGAACTTAGTAGTTTTGGGACCTGTGGAAGCTCACCTCAAATGTAGTTTTTCAGGCGATGCAGTGGAAGATCTGCATAGAGCTTATATTTCTCCAGGACCAAGCAGGAAGTCAGTCCTCACATATGGGTGACGTCGGCGCCGACGGAGCCCTCGCGGAGCAATTTTCCCCAGCTTTCAAAGAAAGCCTTTGGGAATTGCAGCGCGCATGCGCGGTCCTCTTCCTGCCCAAGGGTGCCATCTTGCTCAGTCTTCTTCTTTTTTCCGCGGAGCCCTACAGACGTTGCCTGTGAATCCCCGCAGAAAAGTTGATTTTTTTTCTCTTTTTTTCTTCGGTTCGACGCCGGTTCTTTTTCCGCCCGGACTCGCGACGCCGGTTGCGAGTCCGTCCCTTATTTTTCGTTTTTTTGTCCTTCGTGACAGATTTCGCGCCTTTTTCCTTTTTCCCTGGCAGCCCGGTCATTCGACCTCGCAGGGGCCCTTTTTCCCCCGATGGCTGCCAGCGGCTTTAAAAAGTGTGATCTCTGTAAGAAACTCATGTCTCTTACAGACACTCATGACTTCTGCCTCCGCTGCCTCGGCCCAGATCATGACTCCCTGATCTGTGTGCCATGCGGCAAAATGTCCTCAAAAGCATTGAGGAGTCGTCAGCATCAGCGGGAGCGTATCTTCTCTGACTCCGGCCGGGCTCGGACCTCGTCAGAGGCTTCGACGTCTCGGGACTCTGGTCCTGAGCATCGTCGAAGTTCCTCTGAGAGGGGGTCTCCTACCCGGGAACATCATCGGAAGAAGAAACCCGTGAGGGCGGGATCGGTGGACGCTCCTGGTTCCTCGAGGGCCAGGTCGCATAGCCCCGACTCCCGTCCCGGGTCCTCGGAGATGGAGAGGACGTCAAAACATCCTCGACTCGAGGTGGACTTGCCCGCTCACGTGAGTACTGTTCTCCTCGTTGACTCGCCTCCGAAGAACCCGACGTCGGGCCCGACGCTGTCGGGCCTGACGCTGTCGGGGCCCGAGTCAGGGGCTGCTGGGTCTCCTGAGCTCGGACTCAGGTTGACGGCCTTGGAGAGCAGTCTGACTGCCTTCTTGGACCAGCAGCGGGTATTGATCGCTGGCCTCGCCGGTGCTTCTGCCCTGACCGCCGGGACGTCGACCTCCAAATCGACCCCGGAGACCGAGCCGATCCTCGAGTCCATGAGGGCTCGAGTCGATCCTCGGTCGAGGTCTCCTTCGGCCTCCCGTTCGGGACCGAGGTCGTCGACGCCGACTCCCTCAGCGTCGGAGCGGATAGCATCGGTGCCCGCCCGACCGGAGCCGCTCGACTCCTCCTCCGAGGAGTCGGCCTGGGAATCTGAGGACGAAGAGTCACCTGGTTCCTTTCGGACTCGGTGTGTCCCTTCGGACTCCCCCGAGTCCGAACCTCGGAGACGGTCCCCCCCGGAGGATACCCGGTTCTCGGATTTCGTGAGGGATATGGCCAAGGCCTTGGCCTTCCCCGCGGATCCCGAGGAGGAGCCTCGAGTCGAAGAACTCGATGCCCTCCAATATGACTCTCCCCGAAGGAGGCCTTTATTGTACCGGTTCCTCCGATGCTGGAACGACTTCTCTTCCGCATGTGGGAGAGCCCGGCCTCGTCGCCGGTATTAAGCAAGCGGGTCGATTCCATTTATCGAGTCCGCAAGAGCCCCGGCTTCCAGAAGGCACAACTACCGCACCATTCGATGGTGGTGGAATCGGCCATGCATAGACTTAAGAGTCAAAAAATGCACTCCTCGGTGCCCCCTGGTAGGGAAGCCCGAAGCCTGGATGCCCTCGGTAGGAAGTGCTTCCAGGGCTCTATGCTTGCTTGTCGAGTCCAGACATACCAACTCTACATGGGCATGTATCTCCGAGACCTGGCTAAGGAAATAGCCGGGTTCTCTGCTGGTCTCTCCGACGAACCTTTGCAGAGGTTCCAATCCTTGTCTACTGGTATTCGGGAGTGCTCCAAGTTTATATCTCTAGCAGCCTATGATGGTTTTGAGGCTTCGGCTCGAGTAGCTGCGGCCGGCATCGGTGGACGCCGCCAGGCTTGGCTTCAAACGTCCGACCTCGAGCCCTGGGTACAGGACAAGTTGGTTGATGTCCCCTGCCGAGGTGATAAACTCTTTGGCAAGCCCATGGATGAGAAGGCTGCACAAATCGAGACGGAGACTCTCACCAGGACTCGTCTCTCAAGGAAGACCTCTGCCCCTTCTCAAAAGAAGAAGGCCTCGGGGGGGAAAAAGCCCTTTTACCCGAGGAAAGGTGCTGCCTATAAATACTACCCTCAGTATCAGGCCTCAGCAGCTCCCCCACAGGGAAAGCAGGCCAAGGGACGGGGTAATGGGTCCCATAGGCAGCAAGCCCCCAAGCCTGCACCACCGGCCCCTGCTCAGCAGGGTGGGGGTTTTTGACTTCCTCAGCATAGCCTCTCCCCCTCAGCTGGTTTCTCTCAGCACAGGAGGCCGGCTGGTCCACTTTGCCCAAAGGTGGTCCAACATCACCACAGATACCTGGGTACTTCACATAGTTCAAAAGGGTTATCTTCTTCACTTTCACCAGGTACCTCCCTCCTACTTTCCGGGGGAGCCTCCCAGATTGCCTTTGCACAGGGCCTTACTCCTTCAGAAGTTAGCAAGTCTTGTTCAGGAACAAGCCGTGGAACCGGTGCCCCACCACCTGAAGGGCCAAGGGTTTTACTCCAGGTACTTCCTGATTCCAAAAAGAACAGGAGGCCTCAGACCCATCCTGGACTTGCGAAACCTCAACAAGTTCCTTGCAAAGCAAAAGTTCAAGATGCTTACCCTTGGAATCCTGCTGCCCTACCTCCAGCAGGGAAACTGGCTATGCTCCTTGGATCTGAAAGATGCATATACTCATATCCTCATTCATCCGGACCACAGACAATATCTCAGATTTGTTGTGGGAGGAAATCATTACCAGTACAGAGTGCTGCCCTTTGGCCTATCCTCCGCACCCAGGGTGTTCACCAAATGTCTCGCAGTGGTGGCGGCTTATCTGAGACTTCAAGGTCTGTTTGTGTTCCCATACCTGGACGACTGGCTCATCAGAGCCCAGTCTTCCCAAGAGGCCACTCAAGCCACTCATCGCACTGTGGCTCTGCTCCAGCACTTGGGTTTTGTCATAAACTTCGCAAAGTCCACTTTGCTCCTCTCTCAAAATCTCGAGTTCATCGGCGCCCGGTTGGACACACTTCAGGCGCGGGCCTTCCTCCCTCTGGACAGGGCCAAGCGGCTCATGGATCTCGCCGGCCACTTTCACAGCAATGCGCTGGTCTCAGCCAGGCACTTTCTGCGACTGCTCGGCCATATGGCTTCCACGGTCCATGTGACCCCCAATGCCCGACTGAACATGCGTCCTGCTCAGTGGTGCCTTCGCAATCAATGGCATCAGGCCACGGGGAGCCTAGCGGACTCCGTACAGATCTCCGACCAGCTGGTCTCTTCTCTACAATGGTGGCTTCATCTGCCAAACCTGGTACTAGGAGTGACTTTTCAGCCCCCTACGCATTCTCAGGTCCTGACGACCGATGCTTCTCTCCTGGGTTGGGGAGCACATTGCCAAGGGACATGTACTCAAGGCCTCTGGACTCCTTGGGAGTCTGCTCAGCAGATAAACTTCCTGGAGCTCAGAGCCATCCGTCTAGCGCTCAAAGCATTCTCTCACCTGGTTTCTCACCAGTCGGTGCTGATACAGACAGACAATCAGGTTGCAATGTTCTACGTGAACAAACAAGGCGGAACAGGCTCCATCCTTCTCTGTCAGGAGGCACAAAAACTATGCTCTTGGGCAATCCACCACGGCATCATCCTCAGGGCTGTCTATCTCCCAGGTCAAGAAAATTACCTGGCCGACAAGCTCAGCAGGATCCTCCAGCCACACGAGTGGAGGTTGGATCCGCTGGAGGTTCAGCGGATCTTTCTCAAGTGGGGCCTCCCCGCCATGGATCTGTTTGCCAGTCCTCTGAACCGGCAGCTGCCCAGATTCTGCTCTCGACAGCCGCATCCTCTCCGGGTAGCGGCGGATGCTTTTCTAATTCCATGGTCCACCGGCCTCTTGTATGCCTTTCCTCCCATGCCACTGGTGTCTCGGACGCTCTTCAAGGTTCTCAGAGACAAAGCATCGATGATCCTAGTGGCTCCCCGGTGGCCGAGACAACCTTGGTTCCCGCTTCTGATGCAGCTAGCGGTAGACACTCCTCTTCCACTGGGATTTCAGGATCAGGGGACTCTTCTACACCCCAATCTCTGGTCCCTTCATCTGATGGCCTGGCTGCTGAAAGGATAGTCCTTGCTCCTCTGCAGCTACCTCCAGATGTGGAGGAGGTCGTCTTGGCCACCCGAAAGGCCTACGCTCTCAAGTGGCGTCGGTTCTCCGTCTGGTGTACTCAGCAGTCTCCTTTCTCCTGTTCAGCATCAGTGGTCTTGCAGTACTTGCTCTCTCTCTCCAACCTTGGACTAAAGTCCAACTCGGTAAAGGTCCACCTCAGTGCTCTTTCTGCGCATCACATGCCGGTGGATGGTAGACCTCTTTCCAGCCACCCTCTGGTGGCTCGGTTTCTCAGAGGCCTCCTCCTTAAGCCACCTTTGCGCCCGCCATCCCCGCACTGGGATCTTAATGTGGTGTTGCAGCGGATTGCCTGTCCGCCATTTGAGCCTATGGCTACCTGTCCGCTACGTTTTCTTTCATGGAAAACCTTGTTCTTGGTAGCCCTCACTTCGGCTAGACGCGTTAGTGAGCTGCAGGCCCTGGTTTCTGATCCTCTTTACACTAGGTTCTACAAGAACAGGGTAGTCCTACGGACTCACCCTAAATTTTTTCCCAAAGTGGTTTCCCCTTTTCACATCAACCAGGAGGTGGTACTTCTGACCTACTTTCCCAGGCCACACTCCAGCCGAGCTGAAATGGTCCTGCATACCCTGGACTGTAGAAGGGCGTTGACCTTCTACCTTGACCGTACGCGGGAGCACCGAAAGGCTGTTCAGCTCTTCGTGTCTTATGACCCCAACAAGTTGGGGCTCCCTGTCTCCAAGCGTACTCTGTCCATCTGGATTGCGGACTGTATCGCTTGGGCGTACGAGGCTGCCGGCCTCGTGCTGGAAGGTAGAGTCACAGCTCATCGTGTTCGGGCGAAGGCTACATCGGTAGCTTACCTCCGCTCTGTTCCATTGGCAGACATCTGCCGGGCCGCTACTTGGTCTTCAAGCCAGACTTTTGCAGCCCATTACTGCCTGGAGAGGGAGTCCCGCAGGGACAGTGCTTTCGGACAGGCAGTCCTCCGTAACCTCTTCGAGGTATAGGCAACTCCTACCCTCCGTCCCGGATGTTGGGCTACCGGTTGGAGATATATTCAGAGAAGATTCCTTCCTTCTGTGCTAATGACCTTGAGAGAGCTCATTTTTGTGCTTAGGGTCTCCGGTAGCCTTAAGCTTGGGAGTCCCATATGTGAGGACTGACTTCCTGCTTGGTCCTGGAGAAAGCGTAGTTACTCACCTGTAACAGGTGTTCTCCAGGAGCAGCAGGAATCAGTCCTCACAACCCTCCCTCCTCCCCTTGGAGTTGCAGTTATATGCTTTCGTTTTTGCTAATTTTTGCTGTCTTTTAGCTATGTCATCTGACTGAGCAAGATGGCACCCTTGGGCGGGAAGAGGACTGCGCATGTGCGCTGCAATTCCCAAAGGCTTTCTTTGAAAGCTGGGGAAAATTGCTCTGCGAGGGCTCCGTCGGCGCCGACGTCACCCATATGTGAGGACTGATTCCTGCTGCTCCTGGAGAACACCTGTTACAGGTGAGTAACTACGCTGACTCGACGATGAGGGAAAATGGGGTTTTGGCAGAGCACGGAGTGTCTGAGTGCATAACTCGGGAGGAATCCTCGGTAAACATATTCTTTGAGTTTAATAAACTACAGGGCCTCTGGAGGCAGGTATTAGGAGCTATTTGAAGATTCTCCAGGACCAAGCAGGAAGTCAGTCCTCACATATGGGTGACATCGGCGCCGACGGAGCCCTCGCGGAGCAATTTCCCCAGCTTTCAAAGAAAGCCTTTGGGAATTGCAGCGCGCATGCGCGGTCCCCTTCCCGCCCAAGGGTGCCATCTTGCTCAGTCTTCTTTTTTCCGCGGAGCCCTACAGACGCTGTTTGTGATCACCGCTGAAAAAGTTGATTTTTCTCTCTTATTTTTTATTCTTTTTCGGTTCGACGCCGGATCCTTTTTCCCGCCCGGACCCGCTACGCCGGTATCTGGTCCGTTTCTTTATTTTTCGTTTTTTTGTCCTTCGTGACAAGCGTTCGCGCCATTTTTTTCCTTTTCACTGCCAGCCCTGTCTTTTGACCTTGCAGGGGCCCTTTTTCCCTCGATGGCTGCCAGCGGGTTTAAGAAGTGTGATCGCTGTAAGAAACTCATGTCTCTTACCGACACACACGACAGCTGCCTCCGCTGCCTCGGACCCGATCATGACCCGATGATCTGTGGTCCGTGTGGCAAGATGTCCTCAAAAGCGTTGAGGGAGTCGGCAGCATCAACGAGAACGAATCTTCTCTGACTCCGTGTCCGGCCAGGCACGGACCTCGTCAGAGGCTTCGACGTCCCGGGACTCCGGTCCTGAGCATCGTCGGAGTTCCTCTGAGCAGGGGTCTCCTACCCGGGAACATCATCGGAAGATAAAACCCGCGAGGGCGTCGTCGGTGGACGCTCCTGGTTCCTCGAGGGCCAGGTCGCATAGCCCCGATAGCCGTCCCGGGTCCTCGGAGTCGGAGAGGCCTTCGAAACATCCTCGTCTCGAAATGGAGTCGCCTGGACACGTGAGTACTGTGGTCCTCGTGGACTCGCCTCCGAAGGAGCTGACGTCGGGCCCGACGTCGTCGGGGCCTGAGTCGGGCTGCTGGGTCTCCTGAGCTTGGACTCAGGTTGACGGCCTTGGAGAGCAGTTTGGTTGCCTTCATGGACCAGCAGCGGGCATTGATCGCTGGCCTTGCCAATGCGTCTGCCCCGGCCACCGGGACGTCGACGTCCAGGTCGACCCCGGAGACCGAGCCGATCCTCGAGTCCATCCGAGCTCGAGTCGATCCTCGGTCACGGTCTCCCTCGGCCTCCCGTTCGGGACCGAGGTCGTCGACGCCGACACCTTCGGCGTCGGGGCGGAGGGCATCGGTGCCCGCCCGACCGGAGCCACTCGAATCCTCCTCCGAGGAGTCCGACTGGGAATCGGAAGACGAAGAGTCCCCTGGTAGTTTTTGGACTCGGTGTGTCCCATCGGACTTGCCCGAGTCCGAACCTCGGAGACGGTACCCCCCGGAGGACACCCGGTTCTCGGACTTCGTGCAGGATATGGCCAAGGCCTTGGCATTCCCCGCGGATCCCAAGGAGGAGCCTCGAGCCGAGGAGCTCGATGCCCTCCAATATGATTCTCCCCCGAAGGAGGCCTTTACTGTACCGGTTCCTCCGATGCTGGAACGACTTCTCTTCCGCATGTGGGAGAACCCGGCGTCGGCGCCGGTGTTAAGCAAGCGGGTCGATTCCATTTATCGAGTCCGCAAGAGCCCCGGCTTCCAAAAGGCACAACTACCGCACCATTCCATGGTGGTGGAATCGGCCATGCATAGACTCAAGAGTCAAAAGATGCACTCCTCGGTGCCTCCTGGCAGGGAGGCCCGGAGCCTGGATGCCCTCGGTAGAAAGTGTTTCCAGGGCTCTATGCTTGCTTGTCGAGTCCAGACCTACCAGCTCTATATGGGCATGTATCTCCGAGATCTGGCAAAGGAAATTGCCGGGTTCTCGGCTGGTCTCTCCGAGGAACCTTTGCAGAGGTTCCAATCCTTGTCCACTGGGATTCGAGAGTGCTCGAAGTTTATCTCTCGAGCAGCCTACGATGGCTTCGAAGCATCGGCTCGAGTAGCCGGAGCCGGCATCGGTGCCCGCCGACAGGCTTGGCTTCAGTCATCCGACCTCGAGCCATGGGTCCAGGACAAGTTGGTCGATGTCCCCTGCAGAGGTGAAAACCTCTTTGGCAAACCCATGGCTGAAAAGGCTGCACAAATCGAGACCGAGACTCTGACCAGAACTAGGCTGTCCAGAAAAACCTCTGCCCCTTCTCAGAAGAAGAAGGGCTCGGGGAAAAAGCCTTTTTACCCGAGGAAGGCGGCTGCTTATAAATACTACCCTCAGTATCAGGCCTCAGCAGCTCCCCAAAAGGGTCAGCAGGCCAAGGGACGGGGTAATGGGTCCCGTAGGCAGCAGGCCCCCAAGCCCACTACGCCGGCCCCTGCTCAGCAGGGTGGGGGTTTTTGACTCCATCAGCATAGCCTCTTCCCCTCAGCTGGTTTCTCTCAGCACAGGAGGCCGGCTGGTCCACTTTGCCCACAGGTGGTCAGCCATCACATCAGATACCTGGGTACTTCATATAGTTCAGAAAGGCTATCTTCTACACTTTCACCAGGTACCTCCCTCCTACTTTCCAGGGGAGCCTCCAAGACTCCCTCTGCACAGGGACTTACTCCTTCAGGAGTTGGCAAGTCTTCTTCAGGAACAGGCTGTGGAACCGGTGCCCCACCACCTGTGAGGTCACGGCTTTTATTCCAGGTACTTTCTGATACCAAAAAGAACAGGAGGCCTCAGACCCATCCTGGACTTGCGAAACCTCAACAAGTTCCTGGCAAGGGAAAAGCTCAAGATGCTTTCCCTTGGAATCCTGCTGCCCTACCTCCAGCAGGGAGACTGGCTATGCTCCTTAGATCTAAAGGATGCCTATACTCACATCCTTATTCATCCAGACCACAGACAATATCTCAGATTTGTTGTGGGAGGAAATCATTACCAGTACAGGGTCCTGCCCTTTGGCCTATCCTCCGCCCCCCGGGTTTTCACCAAATGCCTGGCAGTGGTGGCGGCCTATCTCAGACTTCAAGGCCTTTTTGTGTTTCCATACCTGGACGACTGGCTCATCCGGGCCCAGTCTTCCCAAGAGGCCACTCAAGCCACTCATTGCACTGTGTCTCTGCTCCAGCACTTGGGCTTTGTCATAAACTTCGCAAAGTCCACTTTGCTCCCCTCTCAAGATGTCGAATTCATCGGCGCAAGGTTAAGCACACTTCAGGCGCGGGCCTTCCTGCCTCTGGACAGGGCCCACAGGCTCATGAATCTCGCCAGCCACTTTCGCAGCAGTTCCCTGGTCTCTGCCAGGCAATTTCTGAGACTGCTCGGTCATATGGCTTCCACGGTCCATGTGACCCCCAATGCCCGCCTGAACATGCGACCTGCCCAGTGGTGCCTTCGCACGCAATGGCATCAGGCCACGGGGAGCCTGACGGACTCAGTACAAGTCTCGGACCTGCTGGTCTCTTCTCTGCGGTGGTGGCTTCATCTGCCAAACCTAGTACTGGGAGTGGATTTTCAATCTCCTCCTCCTTCTCAGGTACTAACAACCGATGCTTCACTCCTGGGATGGGGAGCACATTGCCAAGGGACATGTACTCAAGGCCTCTGGACTCCTTGGGAGTCTGCGCAGCAGATAAACTTCCTGGAGCTCAGAGCCATCCGCCTAGCTCTGAGAGCCTTCTCCCACCTCACTTCTCACCAGTCTGTACTGGTCCAGACGGACAATCAAGTAGCAATGTTCTACATGAACAAACAAGGAGGCACAGGCTCCTTCCTTCTCTGTCAGGAGGCATGACGGTTGTGCTCTTGGGCAGTCGGCCACGGCATACTCCTCAAAGCGGTCTATCTCCCAGGTCAGGAAAATTACCTGGCAGACAAACTAAGCAGGATCCTCCAACCACACGAGTGGAGATTGGATCCATTAGTGGTTCAGCAGATCTTTCTCAAGTGGGGACTCCCCACCTTGGATCTGTTTGCCAGTCCTCTGAACCGGCAACTACCCAGATTCTGCTCTCGACAACCACATCCCCTCAGAGTAGCGCCGGATGCTTTTCTGATTCCATGGTCCACAGGCCTCTTGTATGCCTTTCCTCCCATGCCGCTGGTGTCTCGAACGCTCTTCAAAGTTCTCCGAGACAAAGCCTCGCTGATCCTAGTGGCTCCCCGGTGGCCGAGGCGACCTTGGTTCCTGCTTCTAATGCAGCTGGCGGTGGACACTCCTCTTCCTCTGGGGTTTCAACCTGATCTCCTGACACAAGACCACGGGTCTCTCCTACACCCCAACCTCCGGTCCCTTCATCTGATGGCCTGGCTGCTGAAAGGTAGTCCTTGCTCCCCTCCTGCTGCCTCGGGAGGTGGAAGAGGTCGTCTTGGCCTCCAGGCGGCCCTCCACCCGGAAGTCCTACGCTCTTAAGTGGCGTCGCTTCTCCGTGTGGTGTACTCAGCAGTCTAAGAATCCCTTCTCCTGCTTGGTGGCAGTGGTCTTGCAATATTTGTTTTACCTCTCCAATCTGGGCCTTAAGTCCAACTCTGTCAGAGTCCACCTCAGTGCTCTCTCTGCACATCACGCACCGGTAGATGGCAGGCCTCTGTCCAACCACCCTTTGGTGGCGCGTTTTCTCCGAGGCCTCCTTCTGCTTAAGCCTCCTTTGCGTCCACCAGCGCCTGAATGGGATCTGCATGTGGTCTTGCAGCGGATTACCTGTCCGCCCTTTGAACCTATGGCTACCTGCCCTCTTCGTTTTCTTTCTTGGAAAACCTTGTTCTTGGTAGCCCTTACCTCTGCTAGGCGTGTTAGTGAACTGCAGGCCCTAGTGTCTGATCCTCCTTACACTAGGTTCTACAGGAATAGGGTGGTCTTACAGACTCACCCTAAGTTTCTTCCAAAAGTGGTTTCTCCTTTTCATCTCAACCAGGAGGTGGTTCTTCCGACCTTCTTTCGCAGGCCGCACTCCAGCCGGGCTGAAATGGTCCTGCATACCCTGGACTGTAGGAGGACCTTGTCCTTCTACCTTGACCGTACGCGGGAGCATAGGAGGGCTGTTCTGCTCTTCGTTTCTTTTGACCCCAATAACTTGGGGCTACCTGTCTCCAAGCGTACCTTGTCCATCTGGGTAGCTGACTGTATCGCCTGGGCTTATGGGGCAGCCGGCCTCTCGTTGGAGGGTCGAGTCACGGCTCATCGTGTTAGGGCGAAGGCTGCGTCAGTGGCACACCTCCGCTCTGTTCCGTTGGCAGACATCTGCCAGGCCGCTACTTGGTCTTCAAGCCAGACTTTTGCGGCCCATTACTGCCTGGAGAGGGAGTCCCGCAGGGACAGTGCTTTCGGTCAGGCAGTCCTCCATAATCTCTTTGAGGTTTAGGCAACTCCTACCCTCCGGCCCTGGTGTTGGGCTACCGGTCGGGGGCGTTTTCAGAGAAGATTCCTTCCTTCTATACTGCTGAGCTAGAGGGAGCTCCTTTTTGTGCTTGAGGTCTCCGGTAGCCTTAAGCTTGGGAGTCCCATATGTGAGGACTGACTTCCTGCTTGGTCCTGGAGAAAGAGTAGTTACTCACCTGTAACAGGTGTTCTCCAGGAGCAGCAGGAATCAGTCCTCACAACCCTCCCTCCTCCCCTTGGAGTTGCAGTCCTATCATTTCGTTTTGCTAATTTTTTTTTTGCTGTCTTTTAGCTATGTCATCAGACTGAGCAAGATGGCACCCTTGGGCGGGAAGGGGACTGCGCATGCGCGCTGCAATTCCCAAAGGCTTTCTTTGAAAGCTGGGGAAATTGCTCCGCGAGGGCTCCGTCGGCGCCGACGTCACCCATATGTGAGGACTGATTCCTGCTGCTCCTTGAGAACACCTGTTACAGGTGAGTAACTACTCTTACCCTGCAGAAGTGGATAGAGTGGATGTATGCCCTTTTGCTGCTAGGAGAAGATTCAGTATTGCTAGGGGAGTCCCAAAGTTGGCTAGAAGACTTTTTTGTGGTCCTTTTAGTTAAAAAGGTAATAGAACACTGGATCTCAGAGGATGACCCACCTATTCAGCAGTGGTGGCAGTTGGTCCACGAAATGGTTGACTGGGAGCTAAGAGCTCACAGGTACAAGATATACCCAGGGTGGGTACGGTATCACATGTTGTGGCGAAGACTTTGTGGTAAAAAGGGGGAAGTGGCAGATGGGGAGCAGGAGGATGCTGTGTGAGGAATGAATGTGGGGGAGGGGGACAGGGGAGTCGGGATTGAGCTGGATGTTGGAGTTGTGCGGATAATGTGTTGTGGAGTAGCTGAAGAATGAATGTGTTTTGAGAGTATGTTGGAGTGATACTGTATGCTAACTGTGGAGAAAAGGGGGTCCCCTGGATCAGTTCCACCAGGGGGCACCTTACGCGATCATCTGCATTGTTTATTGGAAGGAGCAGGCGGTACCTTTCGTATAGGGGCAGGTATATAATTCAACCATTTTGTTATATATTGCTATTATGGAAAGGATGAGGTTAACGTTGTTGGTTTTTGAAGCCTGTTTGCCTCTTGTGATTTGTATTCCCTGCTTGTGTAAAAAAAATCTACCTAGATATGGGTTGACAATAACACAACTTTTTAAGGGGTCATTCCTGTGCAATGACTCATCAGTTTGATGCTCTTTAAGAGCACATACCACAAGGGCAAGGTCTTGCTAGTTTGATGGGCAGCCTTGATGTTGTTGGGGTAGTAGCTATAACAGTGTGGTTCTCTTCTTGCTCAGGCCAACCGATGAAGAAGCAGAACAGGTCCTGCAGCTAATGACTAGCCGTCCACCTGCGACACCTGCTGGGGTCCGCTTTGTGTCACTCTCATTCTGTATGCTGTTGGCCTTTTCCATGCTTGTCAGGTAGGCTATAGAAAACTGATGCTTTCCACACATTACTCTTTTTTTTTTCTAAGCAGCTTTAAAAGCTTAGGTGGGCTTGTTGACAGGTATTTGTCCATTTTAGAGCCATATCTGAACCATAGCTGAGTCATAAACTGGCCTAATCTGCAATTCAGGCATAGGGGGAGGGGGGATTAAATGACTTCCCAAAGTTATGTTGAGCTGCATGTTCCCTAGCTCTATGCCTGTCTGCTGCTCTGTACTGATTTATCTTTTAATAAAAGAAAACAAAGTTTGGAAATATTATAGCCAAGCTCCAGATCTGCCTTCTGTTTTACTTGCAAAAGGGTCCAGTTGAAATCTGGGAAGGATGCGCTATCCAGCTGGGTTCAGGTTTAGTTCAAAGTGACCCTATGAGAGGGGGGAGGGTAGGATAAGACACAAATCTTATACTGGAACCCATAAAGAATAGCTTAATGGGATAAATTCATTGTATAAGTGGTTTAATTAGATGTAAGGACTGTAGATTGGAGTTGATCTAAATATATTAAAGGGAAAACTTAAAAACAAATTGCAAAAAATGCAGTAACTGCTGCTGCATATGCAATACTGATAAGTTATAAAAGTTGTGGATATTGTATGACAGATAACAGGTATATTTCTTGTACTGTTATCCTTGTAGCAATGAAAAAAAATCTCATTAAATAAAAATAAATCATTGTGGCTGCATTAAAAAATAAAATGCTTCTCTAATGCATTTTGTTGGATTTGTTTAACTGCCTTGTATTTGATTAGATCAGATGGTAACTAGTGTGTCAGATTTACCCATATTTGGTAAACATGAAAATCCTCCTTGTTTCCAAACAGATTTATGTCTGCAAAAGAGCTGCTATATACTGTTTATAATACGTGCGCGCGCATGTGGTTTATTTTTTTATTTTTTTATTTTTTTGATTTTAGCTTGAGAGTCTTTCCTCCTCTTGCTTTGGGATTTTAGCTCAATGAGAATAGCTTTTTAAAAAAGCTATGGCACCGCAAATCTTCACTCACTCCCTGGGAGGAATTCCATGTTTTTATATCCTCATTCAACTTGGCCCAGCCAGTGCAGGGACAGTCCTTGGCCAGGAGCCACAAACCACAACTCCTTCCAGAATGTGAACCCTAAACCTAGTCACAAGGGGGAGGGAGGGGAAATTTTCTAATAGCCATACTTTATATTTGCAAGTCTGCAAACAATTTTCAAAAGGGAAAATGCAAATGGAATCTCCTTGGATAGTTCTGGACCATTTGGTGCTGTGGGTATTTTTGCATCTGTGGACTTCACACCATCCATTTTTGTATATGCTGCAAAACTGGTACAGGGATTTCAAAAATGAAATTTCTGCTCAGTCTACTGGCTCTGCCCTCTCCCCTTCCCCTTCCCCAACCGGCTCTTTGCAATGTGCTTAAAAATATCCATGCTATGAAACAGCATGGGTATATAGGTACCTTTTTACTTACAAAGAGAGGTGACAGTTTCAACAAAACGACTTGATTTTTCTGGGTAAAATAATTGGAAATTTTTCCTCCTTGTCATTTGGTAAGCAATCTCCCTCCCCCTCTTCCTATAGGCTGCTAACACAACCTCTGCCTCATCACCAGCTCTTGCTGTCCCGAAAGAGCTAAGGCCTGTTATTGGAAATGTGATTTTTTTTCTAAATAACTTTATCAATCTGAGAGTTTAAATAATGCATACAAGAACATAAGATATGCCATACTGGGTCAGACCAAGGTCCATCAAGCCCAGTATTCTGTTTCCAACAGTGGCCAAACTAGGTCATATGTACCTAGCAGTTTCCCCAAGAGACACAAGTTCCACAATGCTTGTACTGGGTCAAGCATTGATATCTTCGGTCACTTCTTAATAATGGTTTATGGACCTTTCCTCCAGGAACTTGTCCAAACCTTTTTTAAACCCAGCTACACTAACAGCCTTTACTACATCCTCCGGTAACAAATTCCAGAGTTTGATTACACGTTGAGTGAAAAAATATTTTCTTTTATTAGTCTTAAATAGTTTACCCTGTAGCTTCATTGCATGTCCCCTAGTCTTTCTATATTCTGATAACGTAAACAATCGATCTACGTTTACCCGTTCCATTCCGTTCATTAATTTATAGACTTCTATCATATCTCCCCTCAGCCGTCTCTTTTCCAGTTTAAAGAGCCCTAACCTTTTTAGCCTTTCTTCATAGGAGTATCCTTCCATCCCCTTTACCATTTTGGTGGCTCTTCTCTGAACCTTTTCTAAAATCGCTATATCCTTTTTAAGATACGGCGACCAGAATTGCACACAATATTCAAGGTGCGGTCTCACCATGGAACGATATAGAGGCATTATAATATCTTTTGTTTTATTTTCCATTCCTTTCCTTATCATGCCTAGCATTCTATTTGCTCTCTTGGCCGCCGCTGCACACTGGGCCGAGGGTTTTAACATGGTATCCACAATGACGCCTAAATCTTTTTCCTGGGTGGTGGTTCCTAATGTGGTGGTGGTTCCTAATGTGTATACAAAAGTACTGTATACACCAGGGGTCTCAAACTCAAATTGCTTTGAGGGCCAAATGAGGACTTGTAAAGTAACCCGGGGGCCGCATAAGACGTGGGGCCTCATTTGCATAAGGGGCCTCATTTGCATAAATATTTGCGTAATGTTACCATACACTAACTTTTAGTAAACATGCCTCTTAATGAGTATGGATAAAGAAAGACTAAAAGATTCAGAAATAGGAAGACAATAATTAAACTGGGAACCCCAAAAGCCAAACTTGGAATGTACAACAACATTGTAGAAATAAAACTATAAATTAATTTCCTCTTGTACTAAACAAAGCGCAAACATTAATGATGCACATTTCCCAGAGCTGACATATTCCAGTTAATAAATTCAAAATAAAGAGATATTTTTCTACCTTTTGTGCATTTTTTTTCAGTTGCAATTGCTCCAGCCACTTCTGGTTTCTTCGTGTCTTCTGCTATCTCCATCGTCTGCTGTCCATTTGTCCTTTCTTCTCTCTTCTAGTTTTTTTCCATTCTCTCTCCCTACATCTGCTTTAACATACTAATCTTTCTCCTTTTGCTCTTTCCTCATTCCTATTTCATCCACTCAAATTTTACCCCTCCATCCTCAATCCCCACTTACTCTCCCAATACCTGGCCAATTGTAGATTTGTCTTCTCTTCCAGACAAAATATTTTTCCCCTCTCCATTTCACTTTCCCAGCTCCATCCCATTCTAATCCTCCCCCAACATCAGCTCCCTTCTAGTTCCAGCCCCACCCAGCATCTGCTCCTTTCTAGTCCCTGCATCAGTCCATTTCCAGTCCTATCCTAGCCTCACCATCAGCCCATTTCCAATCCTAGCCCCCCATCAGCCCATTTCCAATCCTAGCTCCCTCCCCTCACAGCCCATTTCCATTCCAAGCCCCCCTCCCCATCAGCCATTTGCAGTTCAAGCCCCCCTTCCACTCAGCCCATTTCCAGTCCTAGCAACCCCCCCAGCCCATTACCAGTCCTAGACCCCCCATAGCCCATTACCAGTCCTAACCTCCCCATAGCGCACTTCCAGTCTTACCCCCCCATCACCCCATTTTCAGTCTTACCCCCCCCCATAGCCCATTACCAGTCCTAGTCCCCCCCATAGCCCACTTGCAGTCGTATCCCCCATCACCCCATTTTAAGTCTTACCTCCCCTCATAGGCCATTACCAGTCCTAACCCCCCAATCAGCCCACCTCCAGTCCTAACCCCCATCACCCCATTTTCAGTCCTAGCCCCCACCATAGCCCATTACCAGTCATAACCCCCCCTGCCTATAGCCCACTTCCAGTCCTAACCCCCATCTGCCCATTTCCAGTCCTAGCCCCCACCATAGCCCATTACCAGTCATAACCCCCCCCCCCCTGCCAATAGCCCACTTCCAGTCCTAACCCCCATCTGCCCATTTCCAGTCATACCCCCCCCCCCCCCCGACAGAGAAAAACAAAAAAAACCCAAAACCCTGACTTCTGCCGTTGCCGCCGTGGCAGCGGCAGAATCAGTTGTCAAATAAAAAAAAAAAGACTTCTGCTGCTCAAGCAGCAATATCACCTGTCCTGCGGCCCCTTCCCCTGTGCCCGGAGATCCGAATCTGCTCATCAGCGGCGTGCTTTTCAAGCCGCGAAGAGTATTCCCCTCTCGCGTGGCTGCGCGAGAGGGGAATACTCTTCGCGGCTTGAAAAGCACGCCGCTGATGAGCAGATTCGGATCTCCGGGCACAGGGGAAGGGGCCGCAGGACAGGTGATATTGCTGCTTGAGCAGCAGAAGTCTTTTTTTTTTTTTTTTTTATTTGACAATTGATTCTGCCGCTGCCACGGCGGCAACGGCAGAAGTCAGGGTTTTGGGGTTTTTTTGTTTTTCTCTTTCGCGGGCCGCACAAAGTTGTCTTGCGGGCCGCATGCGGCCCGCGGGCCGCGTGTTTGAGACCCCTGGTATACACCTTCAGTTTCAAATCCAATCATTATCCAACAAATTTAAGCATACAGCAACTCAATTCCCACCAAAAACCCACCTCCCTCCCTCCTCTCTCCTTATACAGTATCAGAATCGATGTAAGAGAGAAAAATGGTGGGTACAACTGCATTTAACAATAAAGTATCTTCCTCATGTGATTTGATGCTAAGAAACAGTTGTATGTTGGGCTTTGTCAGCCACGCAATGTAAGGAGCCCATCTAGAGATATACTTTTCCAATTGACCCCGGATTAGTGACACTAGACAATCCATGGACATCAGATCCTCAGTTCTCAATTTCCAGGCTGCGACGGTAGGGCCTGTAGCCGCTCTCCAGCTGTGAACTATTACCATTTGGGCACTGAGGAGCAGAATCTCCATATGTTTCCTCCAAGTGGGTGGGCGTCCCAAGGATATATCTAAAAAGCCCAGCAGACAACTGCTCAGAGAGTCTTCTATAGCATAGCCCATAATCTCTTTAAATGAAAAGACAATGGATCCCCAGAAATTCTTGACTCAGGGGCATTCCCACCACATATGTATAAAGGAGCCTAGTTGACCATAATCCCTCCAGCAGTCATTCCCCATGCGGAGTCCTAACTAATGCAAGTGTACTGGGGTAAGATGTGCCTGCATCAGAAGTTGATATTGAGTTTGCCTACAGTAGATATTAGGAACTCATCTATAGCCTCTTCTGTGAAAGGTAGAATCTTTAATGAAGTGGAATGGAATATCAATCATTTTATACCAGAGCTGATAGTGACAGTCTTCTTGACGTCTATATATAGCTCTAACAATACTCTAAAGAACCGCAAAATCAACTTTTTCCAAACTATGACCTTATAAAAGAGGACCCTTTCCAAGAGTGTTGGCCCACGGGTGAGGTTAGTCATCTGTCCTGAGTGCATAATAAAGTATCTTAACTGGAAATATTGGTATAAAGGGATTGATGTTCCACCTATTGCAATCATTTGGGCAATACTTATACACGTCTGGTCCATTAGAAAATCCGTAAAGCAGATTAGTCTTTTAGGTTGCCAGGCTCGTCTAAGACTGGCAAAAGATGAACCACTGAAGGGCAAGAAATTGGCAAGCTGGGATTTGGGCAGAGGGAAGACAGAACATAAGACATGCCATACTGGGTCAGACTAAGGTCCATCAAACCCAGTATCCTGTTTCCAACAGTGGCCAATCTAGGACACAATTACCTAGTAGTTTCCTTAAAGACAGGTTCCACAATGCTTGTATTGGGGCTAGCAGTGGATTTCCCGGGTCCCCTTTAATAATGGTTTATGGAATTTTCCTCCAGGAGCTTGTCCAAACCTTTTTTAAACCTGGCTACACTAACAGCTTCTACTACATCCTCTGGTAACAAATTCCAGAGTTTGATTATACACGTTGAGTGAAAAAATATTTTCTCTTATTAGTCTTAAATAGGTTACCCTGTAGCTTCATTGCATGTCCCCTAGTCTTTTTATATTCTGATGGTGTAAACAATCGATCTACCTTTACCCGTTCCACTCCATTCATTAATTTATAGACCTCTATCATATCTCTGCTCAGCCGTCTCTTTTCCAGGTTGAAGAGCCCTAACCTTTTTAGCCTCTCTTCATAGGGGTATCCTTCCATCCCCTTTACCATTTTGGTGGCTCTTCTTTGTACCTCTTCTAATAACGCTATATCCTTTTCAAGATAGGGTGACCAGAATTGCACACAATATTCAAGGTGCAGTCGCACCATGGAACGATACAGAAGCATTATAATATCCTTTGTGGTGTTTTCCATTCCTTTCCTTATGATATCTAGCATTCTATTTGCTTTCTTGGCTGCCGCTGCACACTGGGCGGAGGATTTCAACATGTTGACGCCTAAATCTTTTTCTTGGGTGGTGGTTCCTAATGTGGAACCTTGCATCATGTAAACATAGATTGGGTTGTTCTTTCCTAGGTGCATAGCTTTGCACTTGTCCACATTAAATTTCATCTGCCATTTGGATGCCCAGTCTTCCAATTTATCAAGATCCTCTTGCAAGTTTTCACAATCCTCATGGGTTTTAACAACTTTGAATAGTTTTGTGTCATCTGCAAATTTGATTACCTCACTTGTTCCTATTTCCAGGTCATTTATGAATTGTTAAAAAGCAGCGGACCCAGTACAGATCCCTGGGGTACTCCACTATTTGCCTTTCTCCATTGGGAAAATTGGCCATTTAGCCCTACTCTCTGCTTTCTATCTGCACTCCTGTCTTGCGCTGTATTTGCTCCCTTATCTATGTAAGGGGTTCTAGAAAAATGTGGGGGGTAACCACAGACATACCAGGCAGTCGGTCTTCAAGACTGAAAAGGGGGCTAACCAGAGATGCTCCATTTCTACCCAGTGTGCATCTGGGGGGTCTCACAATAATGGTATTGTAGTCATTGCAATACTGCCGCCTTATAATAAAGAGAGAACTTAGGACAATTTATGTCCCCATCTTCTATTGGGGCTATCATTTGCATCCACCTGATTCGCGCTTTGGGTTTTCCCCATACTTATCTACTAAAGAGTTTGTCCAATTTCTGAAAGAATTGCGGTGGAATGTCAATTGGTAGTTGGAGAACAGATAAATGAATTTTGGGATAATGGTCATTTCTAATGCAGCATAGACTCATCCAACTAAGTATAAGAGGTTCCCACCGTGCCAGTTCAGCGGTTACTGCAGACACAAGAAGGGTATAGTTTAATTTAAACAAGTCAGTCATATTTGATGGGATCCTAATCCCCAAATACTTTATGGAGGCCGAAGCCAATTTAAAGGGGCAGTCCCTCTGCAGATTCTCCTTTTGCGGTTCTGGTGGAAGGACTTCTGTTTTTATCTAAATTAACTTTAAATCTGGAAACACTTGCAAATTTTGTGAAGAATCTGAAGCAGGCCGGGAAGGGACTGGGTGGGTTTTTCCAGGAAAATCAGCGTCGTATCAGCATACATTGATACCTGGTGGGAGATACCCCCAACTACTAAGAGCGATGTCTGATGCCTCGTGCAATGATGGCGCCAGGGGCTCCACAGCCAAAGCGAATAGTAATGATGACAAGGGACATCCCTGCCACATACCTCGGTATAGTCTGAACTTTTCCGAGCGAGTGCCATTGATTACTATTGAGGCCATTGGCTCAGCATACAGGACCTGGACCCACCCGATAAACGTTTCACCTATGCCGAAGCGAGCCATGACTGCAAACTAGCAATCAAATTGCTAGTTCAATTTCAGAGGCAGTGGTTTCCTGTTCCAAAAATTCCTGTTGGTCTGAGGGGAGGGATGGAAGATGCACTCCTGACAAAAAGGAGAGCAAATTAGCTGGAGTCGAGGTACACTCAGACGTGTAGAGGGAGGCATAAAATCTTTTAAAGGCCTGAGCTAGCACAGCTGGATCTCTTTGCTTCTGTCAGGCCTGGTCGTATACCCCTCCTATTAAACTGCTTGCCCGCTTCTTATATAGTTGCCATGCAAGGAGCTTGCCTGTCTGTCCTTCATGCATGAGGAAATTGTATCGAGTTAGGCGCATCATGAATTTGATGCGCTCGGACTCAATAGTTTCAATCTGCCTATGTATCGTTTCTAATTCATGATGGGTCTTAGCACTTCAGGAATGCTTATGTTCCTTTTGTAGTACCTGTAATTGTTTGAGCCATACCAATTTGGCCTCTTTTTCTGCTTTTTTTTTTCTTTGTGAGGCTATTTGTAACATCCTCCCTCCGTGTATATGCTTTGCTGGTTTCCCATACCAAATACACCGTGATGTCACCAGTATCATTAAGAAGTAGGTAATCCGCCCACCAGGCACGAATACATTCTTGTGTTTTTAGCCTCCTGGAGAAGACTTATATTTGCCCTCCAAACATTAGCTCCTACTGTTGGCAGTTGGCACCCCACATCTAGTTTTAGGCAGACCATAGCATGATCACTAACTATAGGTTCTAAGATCCAGCAATGAAGCTACAGGGTCAACTATTTAAGACTAATAAGAGAGAATATTTTTTCACTCAACGTGTAATCAAATGCTGGAATTTGCTATTGGAGGATGTAGCAAAAGCTGTTAGTGTAGCCGGGTTTAGAAAAGGTTTGGACAAGTTCCTGGAGGAAGGGTCCATAAACCATTATTAAAGTGGACCCAGAATATCCACAAGCATTGTGGAACCTGTGTCCTTTGGGGAAAACTGCTAGGTACTTGTGACCTAGATTGGCCACTGTTGGAAACAGGATACTGGGCTTGATGGACCTTGGTCTGACCCAGTATGGCATATCTTATGTTCTACTGTAGCCAGCTTTGTTTCTGAACCACAAAATGTATCTAATCTGGAGTAGCCATGAGTTCTTGTTCTTGTGGGTGCAGGGCTCTCTAAATGTCTACCAAACCTATTGCGGACAAAGCTGTCCAAAGGGATATTCTCTCTGGAAGCAGTTCAGCCTTGGTAATTGGGCCTGAACGATTCATAGTGCTGAGGGCACAATTAAAATCCCTACCCACCCACATTGAGCCTCTGGCTGTATGGGCAAAGGAGGAGAATGACTGCTGAAAGAATGACCCCTTTGGTCCATTGAGGGCATAGATATTTAACAGTGAGAGCTCTTGATTTTCGAGTCACCCTACCGCCCAGACTGCTCTACCATATGAATCTCCCCCAGATGCAGCCACAATAAACAGGGTATGTTTACTTAAGAGGATTGCCACCCCTTGCTTTTTTTAATTCTAAGAGGAAAAGTAGCCCTGCTTCCAGTACCTAGTTCACAGCTTCTTCATCTCGAGTGAAGTCAGTTGTACCCCCTGTAGAAGAGCTATGTCTACTCGCTCTTTCTACAAGTAGGTGAGCATTCTTTTCTGTTCAACCCTTTCAAGGCTTACTTTAAATTTGTAATCCACATTCTGCAGCCAGGTTAATTTTTGCATATTTCAGGAAAATTGTACCCGTCTTATTCAATATGTTCTAACAGTGATTTTCTTTCTGCTATGGTCATGTATTATATACCATTTGATAGGAATATTTAGTTAGAATTTTGGATCCTGAGAGTTTTGGGACCGGCCTGGATTTAATAGGGCTATTTAGTCCCTCAACATTTAAAGTTACAATCTTAAGAGGCATATTTTTCTAGTAAAAGGAAGAGAACACACAAAAAGAGAGACAAAAACCTCCAGACTGGGTTAGCCTTCTCAGGGAGAGTACAACCCATCCAATCCCTCCCCTTCCAGCCAGAGCTCTTATCATTATCATGCTCGCTCCTATCATTCTCAATATCGCTAACCTGTCTAGTCTCACAAACTGTCCATACATTCCCATCCACTCAACTAGCCTCCCAACTCGCTCTCCCACTCTTTCATGTGCCAACTACACTTGCTACCATTCTCCCTTCTCTCCACTAACCATCTGATATTCCCTTCCATACCATCTATTCCTCCCTTCCCTCCCCCCATCTGTCCCACCAAAGATGTCCGAAAGAGCAAACTTCCAACATACAGAAACTTAATTACAATCCTCTTTTCAAACTTCTAGGAAACAAGCAACCAGTATACACATAGAGCCCGATTCAGAAAGGGGCACGTCTGGGCTGTCCAGATGGTCTCGAAGGACGGGCCCATTAGGATCCAATTCTGTAACACTGAGCAAAATGTTCCCGTGGCATACAGAATCAGGCCCGAAGATGGCCTGGTGTGACCCTGCATGTCTGCGGGGACGTCATCCCCGCAGGCTCCTCTGTCACCCACGGCGCCGACCCTCTTCTTCCCTGCCTCCCGACCCACCTGTCCCCAGCCCCGATCACCAGGTTTATGCTATTTATTCCATTTTCAAGGTGGAATAAGCAGCACATTCCCCCTGACCACGCAGGACGTACAGGGCTGTGACTGGAAGCTAGCCCTGTACGTCCTGCCGCCTTGGCCTGCCCGCCCCCCACCAGTTCTCCCTGTACTGCTGCTATAGCTGTGCCAGGAAGGCCTGAGGGGGAATAGGGGCAGGACAGCTTCCGGGGACTTGCAGTCCCACAAGTCGCCTCTCTCTGAATTGGGCCCTTAGCCTTCCCTTGTGCACAGCTCCTCGGGGCGTCGCAATAAGCCACCTCCCCTGTTAGAGTTGGGGAGGGAGTGCACCCTTTATTTTTCCCTACCCTTTAAGATGTTTGAGACATAAAGGTAGTCCTGAGGCTGTATACATCTTTATTTGAACTTTAAGGGTTTAGTTACCATTATCAGAGTCCTCTATAATTGTGAATCAACGTTTGTCCAAAGGAACATTCACAAGTCCTCTATTTGGTTGCTAATTTTGTCCTCATCCCTCACTTGTTGCGCTGGGCCATCTTTGTTGGTGGGCAAAGTGAGTGGTGACATTGGCCCTCGTAGACCCTTCAGCGTACTAGAACTCGCTGGCAAATGAGGTGTAGGCAGTGGGAGCACTCCAGGCTTTTTTGCCACTGTTGTTTTGGGGGTGATGAACTTCCAGATGTTAGATAAATGTCCTGCTCCTTGGTCACTTGCTGAAGCAACTGCTCCACTTCCTCTGGGGATTGTAGGAATACCTGTTGTTCTTTGTACAATATGGTCAGCCTAGCGGGGAACCAAATAGCCGCTTTAAGCCCCACTGCATTCAATGAGTCTCTATAGGGGAGAAGGGTCTTCCGTTTACACATGGTTTTGGCACTCGCATCAGGAAAGATGGACACAGTCCAGTTATTATACAATGTGCTTCCAGTATAATAAACTCTTCCAGTATAATAAACTCCTTCTCCCGGTATCGCAGATGTCTAATAATAAGCACCTGCGGTTTCTTATTAGGTCCTGGTTTTGGTCTTCCTCTTCGTCTCTCTGGGCCAGTCCAGGTACAGTTGGGGTAGTCAATCCCTTCTAGCAGCTGAGGACTGAATGTTGAAACTTTTGCTGGCAGTTGCTATAGCTTCCTCTGGTGTCCGAAAGCCAGTCTTCAGTCCTCAGCAGCTAGAGAGGACGTATCTCTGGCAGGCTCTTGGGAAATAGGAAGTAGACTCTCTATCTATCTATCTATCTATCTATCTATCTATATCGAGGGACAGCCTAAACTTGGCAAAAGGGAACCTTGCTCACTGGCTCTAGCAGAGCATCATAGCAGGAAGCGCTCCCTTATTCCTTCACAGGAGTGGAAGTGCAGTACAGCGATCCTCGGTTACCTTTTGTTTGTTCTCTTTGATTTTTTAACTAACCGGGGGCAGAGCCTGCTTCCGGAGGATCTGCTATTGCAAGAGGGAGTTAGTAGGTGCTGGGAGCCCCAGTATCCTCTTCCCGCCGCTGTTCCCTTCGTCTCAGTGCCTTGCTAGCAGCAGGCGATTAGAGACAGAAGCCTTGTGGGTTGTGTTTAAGGTAAGCTGCGGTCTTCTTACTGTTCCCTGGGTTTGGTCCTGGTGTGGCAACTCATTTTTAGTGTGAAAGGTTGGTACTAGGGTCGGTGGTGTTTGTTTGGCGGTTTTTAGACCGGCGGGTGAGGCGGGAGCGCCATTTTATTTTCGCTGGTATTTTTGAGCGGCAGTCTGCGTCGTGCATTGCTGCTTATAGGATTAGTTTTATTTTGGGTTTCTTTCGACCCGTGATGGCAGGTACGGGATCTGGAGAGCTGTCTGGGGAGCGGCTTCCGGTTCCGTTGCTTCAAGCAGGATCAGCAGCCCCGATTCTCTCAGAAACTACTGATTCTCCCGCGCTTTTGCAGCGTGCAGGGAAGCAGAACTCTAAGTCACAATGAGACTCCTGCGAAGGCAGAAACTGGTAAATCTTCGTCCCCTGAGGCTCAGGGTTCGTTAGATTTCCTCTTTTTTACCAGGACCAGTCGATGTTTAAAAGACAAGCTGCTCACTTTTTTTTTTTTAAAAACTGGTCTAATAATGGTATAGGCTCTGCCTTCCTCCTGTTCACACTTCTCTCCAGTGACACAATAAGAACCAAATCTTGTGGCTCCCCTAAATCCTGCAATTCCTCTATTGTCTCTTACTGGGAATGTCTCATGGTCTGTTGAGGGCAGGAGAAATCCCTAGTGTGGTACATTGGAACACACCACTAGGGGGGTCAGGTGGTGCCATTTTGGACACATGGCACTGCAGAAATAGGAGATTTCCCCTGCTTCCATTAACTTGTGGGTGCATTGCACTGCAACCCCTACCGGTCTGAGAGGCCTCATTGTCTGTATTTCCCTTGTAGTAAAGCAGGGGTACAGCTTCCTGGAAATAACACTGTTACTTTCCGGTTTAATTTGTGCAGTTTCTGGTTTCCAGGTTAGAACCAACTTAACAGGAAGGTCATTGGCTCCTTGTTTCTGTCACTCCACACCTCACCACTTCCATTATCTTAATTCAGGCCAGGTTTTGTTCTGATCCCGAAGTTTACTGGAAGTTCTTAAGAGTCAAACAATAGTAGAAATTGACAGCATGATATACAAATAGGACGAAAACAGACACTTTTCCTTCTGCTGGGACTTTTCCCTGAGTCAGGGAGCTTCTCCTCTTCAGTCCCTGTTGAATCCAGCTGTCATCACAGGCACTGCACTCCCATAGAGCCTAGCCCTCCTTGTTTCCGTTCTAAGAGATGTCCACTTGTTCTTCTTCTTCCCTTTCTCTAGGATCAGTGGTACTTCTTTCCTTTTGGATATGTAGAGGCTTCCTCCTATCGTGTGGCTCCTTAAACCTAGCGTAGTGTCCTACTCTGTCCTGGCCACTGCTCTTTTTTTGGGTCAATGGCTCAGTTAGCCAGAGATCCCATCTCCTCCCTTGTGGCGCCCTGGCTGTTAGAGCCAGGAGGCACCGGCCACTGTGGTATCGTGCCTTAGCCAGCCAAACACAGGAAACTCCCTTTAGGCTTGACCCTTATGCTAGTCAGGTTTCCTTCCAGTCTCCTCCCACAATTACTTCACCGGTCAGGAGGACCCACCCATGTTCCGGAAACTCTGGCTCATGATAGTCTATTTTGGTGGAACCACTAAATCTCTCTGCAGATGCCCGCAGCAGAGCCTTAGGGGTCTCTGCGTAACTTTCTAGGTAAAAGGTGCATTGCAAATATTAGCAGCCACCACTTCAGTCCTTTTGCATGACACGGAAGTGCTTTGCATGTATTTGTATGCACTGCAAATCACTGCTTTTTCTCTCACATTGGGGTAATTTTATGAGGCGGTGCCTTTGTGTTCTCCCCCTGCGGTCCGCGCTCAAAGAGGCAGGCGATCGAGGACACGCTACAACGTTTGTTCCAGTTGCGGACCGTGGAGCCGGTTCCGCTGGACCAGTACGGGTTAGGTCGATACTCTATTTCCTTGTTGTGCCCACACAACAGAAGGGTCGTTTCGTCCGATTCTGGATCTCAAGCATGTGAGCCGTTGCTTACGGGTTCCGCTCTTTCAGTTGGAGACCCTGCGGTCGGTTATTCGAGCAGTGAAGCCAGGAGAGTGGCTGTCTTCCATGGATTTCACGGAAGCTTACCTGCACGTTCCGATCCGACCGGAACATCGGTGATTCTGCGTTTTGCAGTTCCCATGGGGCTTTTTCAGTTTCGGGCGTTACCGTTCGGTCTGGCAACCGTGCCGCGCACCTTCACCAAGGTTGATGCTGGTGGTGGCGGCGGCTCTTCGCAAGGAAGGTATTCAGATCATCCATACCTGGCGTTTGGCTGATCCGGGCAAGTTCTCGGGAGGAGTCGGCCGCTACGATGGCTCGGGTCGTGCAGTTTCTGCACTGCCTCGGTTGGGTCGTCAACCGGGCAAGGCGTCAGTTGCTTCCTGTGCAACAGTTGCTGTCCCTTGGAGCTTTGTTCGGCACAAGCTGCGGAAGGGTTTCTCTGCCGCCCGTCAGGATACAAACGCTGATTGCTCAAGGAACGGCCTTCCTCCTGCCGGCGCTAACAGCTTGGACATACTTACAAGGTTGGTTTCGATGGCAGTGGCTTTGGACCTGGTACCCTGGGCCAGAGCCCACATGCGTCCGCTGCAGCGCGCCTTACTCTCCAGATGGTCTCCTCAGGTTCATCCCCCCACTCAACGGCTGCGGTGTCCGATAGCCGTCTGCGTCAGTCTGCGGTGGTGGCAGTTTCCAGCGCATCTTCAGACAGGGGTTCCTCTGGAGGATCCGGAGTGGGTTCTGGTCACGACGGATGCCAGCCTCTCAGGTTGGGGGGCTCATTGTCTATCCCAAATAGCGCACGGCTGTTGGTCGTTGGAAGAGAGCACCTGGTTGTTCAATCGCGTGGAGCTGCGAGCGGTTCGTTTAGCGCTCCTGCATTTCTCGGAGCTTCTCGGAGGGCAAGCGGTTCGGGTGTTTTCCGTCCGTCTAGTGTCTCTGGCCTGAATCATCAAGCAGGGGGGCACTGGCAGTGCGCTTTTGCTGCCGGAGCGTCCAGTTCTGTTTCAGTGGGCAGAGTTGCCTCTTCGAACACTGTCGGGGCGCATGTGGCAGGGAAGGACAATGTGCAGGCCGATTTCTAGGTCGTTATCGTCTGGTTCCCGGAGAATGGGAGCTGACCTGGGCGATTTTTCACGAGATCACGTTGCGTTGGGGTCAGCCGGTGGTGGCCTTTTGGACGACTCTGGACCATGTCTTGGCGTTCCGATTTTTCAGCATGCGCAAAGAGCACGTGTCGGAGGGCTTAGACGGTCTGGTTCAGCCCTGGCCGACGGAGCAGCTTCTTTATGTGTTTCCTCCTTGGCCATTGCTAGAGAGGGTCATCCAGAGGATATCGAGTCACAAAGGCCAGGTAATTCTCATTGCTCCGGATTAGCCCAGGCGTTCCTGGTATGCGGATCTGGTGCGTTTGCTGATTGCTCCTCCTTGGTGGTTCCCCTCGCGCATCCACCTCTTGGCTCGAGGTCCGGTTTGATGCCGCAGGTAGATCGCTTCTTGCTTACGGCTTGGCTCTTCAGTGGGATCGATTGCGGTGCAGAGAGTACTCGGCTTCTGTGTTCGCTACTATGTTAAGGTCCTGGAGGCAATCTACTTCCTTAGCGCTTATTCGCATATGGTGCATTTTTGAGGCGTAGGCTAGCGACAGAGGGGTTTTGCCCCGTTCCGCCGGCTTACCGGAGGTTCTGGCATTTCTTCGGAGTGGTCTGGAAAGAGGTCTCGCCTTCCACACTTTCAAGGTGCACTTAGCCGTTCTTGCTTGTTTTTCGGGGTAGAGTGCGGGGCTTTTGCTCTCGTCGCACCCGGCTGTGCAGAGATTCCTTCGGGCGGCTAGGGATATCCGTCCGCCTCTTCGACTCATGGTGTCTCCGTGGGTTTAGAATTTGGTTCTCGAGGCTTTGTCGGGACCACCGTTTGAGTCCGCGCTTCCTGACAATTTGCGGGACGTGTCTTGGTGAACGGCCTTTCTCGTGGCCTTGTGTTCGGCTCGGAGATCTTTCAATTTACAAGCGTTCTCCTGTAAAGAGCCGTATCTCCGTTTATTGGCGGTGAAGGTGGTTCTGCGGCTCGGTCCTGCGTATTTGCCACAGGTGGTCTCGGGGTTTCACATGAACCAGCCCGTTTCGCTGCCTACTTTTCAGTTGCAGGGCAGCAGTTCCGTGGCCGGCACCCTGCGGAAGTTGGATTTGGGTCGCGTGTTGCAGCAGTATCTTCGGCGAACGAAGCCGTTTCGGGAGTTTCTTCGATTGTTTGTTCTGTGTGGGGGTCCTCGCAAGGGACAAGCCGCTACAGAGGTTTCTATTGCTCGTTGAGTGAACCGGGCGATAGCGGGGGCTTCTGAGGCAAAGGGTTAGATGCCTCCGCGTGTGCTCAGGGCGCATTTGACTAGTGCGCATGCGACTTTATGAGCTGCGATGGCCTTCATTCCGCCAGCGGATCTTTGTCCGGCGGCTGCCTGGTCGTCTCTGCATGCCTTCACGTAGCATTATAGCTGAGATGTACAGGCGCGCTCCGCTGCTAAGGTTAGGGCCTCGGCCATTATAGCGGGGCTCGCGAACCCTCCCCAGTTTAGGTACTGCTTTGGTACTGCCCAACTGTACCTGGACTGGCCCGGAGAGACGAAGAGGAAGGAGAAATTAGACCTTACCTGCTAATTGTCTTTCCTTGAGTTCTCTCCGGGCCAGTCCAGGTCCTGCCCCATTGGTCTGCGAGCAGCAGTTTGGTTTCTTTTGGGAGTCTGAGTGCCTTAGTTTCCAGTTTGGTCTTCTCGGCTGTCCGCGGGAATCGGTACCGCACAGGCGTATTGAGGAAGATATTGGAGCTTTCTAGCTAGGAACAAAGTATTTTTAAGAGGGGGGTTCCTCTTGTGAGTTGGTTGAATACGAGTTGTTTTTTCCTGCAGGTGGACGATCTTTCGAGTTTTTTGTTTTTTCATTCGCTGCTTTGACAGTAGGTGACTGGCTTTCGGACACCAGAGGGAGCTATAGCAACTGCCAGCAAAAGTTTCAACATTCAGTCCTCAGCTGCTAGAAGGGATTGACTACCCCAACTGTACCTGGACTGGCCCGGAGTGAACTTAAGGAAAGACAATTAGCAGGTAAGGTCTAATTTCTCCTTCTCTCTCCCGATGTGTGCGCGTTCCACCTCATAGGCCGTGTCTGCAAAGATCTGGGCATTGGGAAGTTCAGTCTCCTCTGGCCCACCAAAGATGCGCAAATTTTGTCTCCAGTCCGGATCTCCTGGTCCCTCTGCCTTGTTTTCAAGCCAGCAGACCACTTTCTGGAGCCTCTCCACTTCTTTGTTTTTTACCTCTGTCCTCCAACTGCCTGACCCCCTTCTTCCACCTCCGATACTCTGTTAATTACTGCGTTGAAGCACTCATCAAACCTGGCCGAGACTGTTGCTGTTATTTCCTCCTTGGAGGATTTAATGGCAGAAAGGAGCTCTGCAACGCCGCCCAGGATTTCACCTTTCCCCTGGTCATCTGGGCTAGGTGCATACTCAGCAGCCATCTTGATTGCAGGGTTTGTCTTCTTGGACGGCGTTTTTTTCTTTCTTTTGCTGTTGGCAAGTGTGGCAAGAACCTCCTGATCTGGGCTCAGTGCTTTGGGCATCCCACGCCCCTCCACCGGCTCTTCCAAGAATGTCAGAGGTATGTAGATTTTACGGGTTTTAACCTTAACTGCCTGAAGCTGTGCATAGACACATCTGTTCACATGGATGCCAGAACTGGAAGCCGGAAATGTGGTGTGGTTTTTTTTTTTGTTTTGTTTTTTTACATTTTTAATTACTCTGCTGAACCTTTCAAATGGAATCTAGTAAGGCCTTACACTGGTCTCTCCTTTTTTTTTTTTTTTTCTTAATGTAGCACCCCAGAGCAGGAGCAGCTGATGGTGGTGTGGTTAAGCTGGATGATAAAAGAAGAGGCTTATTTTGAAAGGTATGCTGAATGGAAATGTTTAGAAGAATTGGGTACTAAATTTTAATTTATTTATTAGGATTCATTAACCACCTTTTATGAAGTGATTCACTAGGCAATGTACAACAGATATAGCTCAACATAGACAACTTACAGTCTTACAACAACATAATAATATAACGACAGTTGAATATAACTAGAACAGTGAGTTAAACTTGGAAACGGGCAAATTCCTATTGCTAGTAATAGCAATAATATGATAGTGTCAGTAATGTACACCTTAAAATAGCGCAGTAGAACGTTCATATAACAAATATAATGCAATGTCAGCACAACATAAATGTTACACTATAAGAGGCAATATGGTAGAATAGTCCTATAACATAACTAGGATACTCACAATGTCATCACTATGTTAAGTACTGTTGAGTCTGTCGACTCATGGCGACCCTCTGGATAGTTGACCTAAACTGTGTTCGGCCTTCAGGCAGCTCATTGTTGATAGAGTGGCACCTATAGCTGCTGTTGTATCTATCCATATCATTTCTGGCCTTCCTCTTTTGCGCTGACCTTCGACCTTGCCAAGAATGATGTCTTTAACGATCAACAATCTCTCTCACTCTGCATGATGTGTCCAAAGTATGAAAGTCGAAATCTTGTCATCTGAACTTCTAAAGCAAGCTTAGGTTTGATCTCCTCTAGTACTGACTGGTTTGTTCTTCGGGCAGTCCATGGTGTACACAGTATTCTTCGCCAGCACCATAATTCAAAGGCGTCAATTTTCTTCCTATCTTTTTCACTGTCCAACTTTCACATCCATATGATTTTATTGAAAAACAATGGCTTGGATGAGTTAAATCTTTGTATGGTGTCTAGGTCCTTCATAGCAATTCTGCCAAGAGCAATGCATTGGATTTCTTTACTGTTTGTCCTTTATTGATTGTTTGATCCCAGTAGGTTAAAACTGTCAACTATTTAAATGTCTTCTCCATCACTGATGAACATATTGATTTTGCCAGTTGACAGGATCTTTACCTTCTTAACGTTAAGGTGCAGGCCCATTTTTAAGGTTATGTTCCTTGATCTAGAGAAGCAAATGTTTCGGATTGTCTTCACTTTCAGCCAGCATAGTGACGGTTGTTGAATCTTCCACCAATCTTCACACCTTGATTGTCTTCATACAGTCGTGCTTCTCTGATGATTTGTTCTGCATAAAGAGGTAGTGTGACAGTATGCAGCCATATCGAGCACCTTTGCTGATTTTAAACCATTCTGTTTCTCCTTGTTCTGTTCGAACTGTTGCTTCTTGATCAATGTAAAAGTTGTGCAAGAGAACGAGCAAGTGTTCTGGTATACCCATGCTTCTTACTGTGGCCCACAGTTTCTCATGGTTTACACAGTCAAAAGCCTTGCTGTAATCAATAAAACACATATAGATATCCTTTTGGTTTTCTTTTGTCATCACTTTACAGGGACACATTTTAATAGATAGCAGAGAGATAGGTGCAGTTGAGAGATATAGGCAGATAGCATGGACAAAGGCATAGAGATAAATAAGTTAGTGACTAGGTTGAGGGTAAATTTTATATGTACAGATGAATTAATAGGGTATGCAATAAAGTAGTCCTGATGCAGTGTGAGTGATTGGTTGGTTAGTTAGTTGCCACATTCAGTAAAGGCTTGCAAGAAGAGTCTGGTTTCTCCTGCTTCCTGAAGTAGATGTAGTCTTGAGTTAGGCATAGCCCCTTTGAGAGAGTTCCAGAGCATGTGGGTTACTCTTGAGGAAGCTCGCTGGTGGGTATCACATTGTGTGATTTTCTTTCAACAAGGGTTCCAGTCAGGGATGTTCTTGAGAGGACCTTAGAAGCCTCAAAGATGTATAGAAGGTTAATTTATCTTAAGGTACTCTGATCCATTTGGTCTGAGGGTTTTGAAGATGAGAGAGAGTTTAAAATTTTGCCCTGTAGGGTGCTGGTAGCCAGTACAATTTTTGCAGGAAGGATGTGATGTGGTCATGCCGTTTGCAGCCTTCTGTCAGTCGTGTTGAAGCATTCTGAATTAATTAATGAAATCTATTTGCAATGGCGTGATATACAGACCTCCCTCACAGGAGGAAGAGGTGGACGAAGAGTTAATTGAAGACATACGCAGCATTGCTAGGAAAGGGGAAGTGCTTCTGATAGGGGATTTCAATATGCCAGATGTTGAATGGCACATTCCTGCTGCAGTATCATCTAGAAGTAAGGAGATACTGCGTTCTCTACAGGGAGAACTATTAAGGCAATTAGTAACAGAACCCACACGTGAAGGGGCCATACTGGACTTGGTGCTTACCAATGGTGAATGTGTTTCTGATGTTATAGTGGGAGATCATTTTGCATCCAGTGATCACCAAACAGTGTGGTTCAGTATTAGGACTAGGGCTGTTAAAATCCATTCAAAAGCGAGGGTCTTAAACCGTTAGGAAAACAAACTTTGCCAAGATGGGCCAATACCTCAGGGAGTCATTAGCAAGATGAGAACAGCTGGGGGATGTAGAACAACAGTGGGAATAACCGAAAGGGGATATTTTAAGGGCAACCAACCTTTTTGTTAAAATGGTAAATAAAGGTAAAGGTAAAAGGAAAAGGAGACCGCTATGGTTTTCAAAAGAAGTAGCTGAAAAGGTGAAGAAAAAGAGGGAGGCCTTCATGAAATACAAGAGATCACAGAGGAAGATGGGCATCTATATTTGGAAAAACTTAGAGAAGCTAGCAAAGTAGTCAGGAAAGTAAAGATTCAAAAAGAGGAGGAAATAACCAGTGCAGCAAAATTGGGGGATATGACATTTTTCAGATATGTTGGTGAGAAGATGAAGGGCAAAAGTGGTATTGTCAGACTCAATGGTGAAGGGGAGGAATATGTAGAAGCTGATGAGGATAAAGCGGAATTGCTTAACAAATATTTCTGTTCTGTGTTCACAGATGAAGAATCAGGAGCAGGACCTCAGAAAACACTCACAAACAGGAACAGAAGCGAGGGGCATCTTGAACAATTTTCAGAAGACTCTGTTCATGAGAAACTAGCTAAACTTAAAGTAGACAAAGCGATGGGATTGGATGGGATACACCCTAGAATACTGAGGGAACTTGGGGATGTTCTAGCAGCTCCACTGACTGACCTTTTCAATGCCTCGTTGGAGTCGGGAGTGGTGCCAAAGGACTGGAGAGAGGCACATGTGGTCCCTTTACACAAAAGTGGAAGTAAGGATGTGGTTGAAAACTACAGGCAGGTTAGTTTAACTTTGGTGGTGAGTAAATTATTTTAAACGCTGCAGAAAGAGAAAATAGTGAGGTTTCTGGAGTCCAATGGATTACTGGATCCGAGGCAGCATGGATTCACCAGAGGCAGGTCTTGTCAGACAAATCTGATTGATTTCTTTGACTGGGTGACCAGGGAGTTTGACCGAGTTAGAGCCCTAGATGTGATGTATTTAGATTTCAGTAAAGCCTTTGACACCATTCCTCAAGGTGACTTATAAAGAAATTGGTTGAGTGGGAGGCGACAAAGGGTATAGGTAAATGGAGCTCACTCTGAGGAGAAGGATGTTACCAGTGGTTATGCCCCAGGGATCTGTCCTTGGTCCAATTATTTTTAACATCTTTGTTAGTGATATAGCGGAAGGGCTGTCCGGTAAGGTTTGCCTCTTTGTGGATGATACCAAAATCTGCAATAGAGTAGACACCCAGGAAGGTGTAGATAACGTGAGCTTGAAGAATGGTTTAGAATTGGCAGCTGAGATTTAATGTTAAAAAATGCAAAGTCATGCATTTGGGCTGCAGCAATCCAAGGGAACAATATAGTATAGGGGGTGAAATACTTTTGTCCATTAAAGAAGAGCAGGACCTTGGCGTGATTGTGTCTGATCTTAACGGATAGAAAAGGCGACTATGAAAGCTAGACGGATGCTTGGGTGCATTGGGGGAGGAATGGCCAGCAGAAGAATGGAAGTGATAGTGTCTCTATATAAGTCTTTAGTGTGACCTCAGTTGGAGTATTGTGTGCAATTCTGGAGACCACACCTTCAAAAGGATATAAACAGGCTGGAGTCAGTACAAAGGGTGGCTACTAAAATGGTTAGTGGTCTTCATTATAAAGCATATGAGGACAGACTTAAGGAACTTAATATGTACCCCTTAGTGAAAAGGCATGATAGAAGTGATATGATTGAGACGTTTAAATACCTCCGTGGCATAAATGCACAGGAGGAGAGCCTCTTTTGATTGAAAGCAAGCTCTACTATGAGGGGACATGGGATGAGGGTGAAAGGAGATAGATTCAGGAGTGATATGCAGAAATATTTCTTTATAGAAAGAGTGGTGGATCTGTGGAATAGTCTCCCAGTGGAGGTGGTAGAGATGAGGATGGTATCTGAATTCAAAGAAGCATGGGACAAACACAGAGGATCTCTAAAGGAAAAAAGGGGGACTGTTGTAGTGGTGGATATGTAAGGGCAGACTAGATAGGCCATGTAGTCTTTTTTTTTCTGTCTTCGTGTTTCTATGTTTCTAATTAGATCTGGTGCAAAGTTTTTGTGGTCTGACCAATATATAAAGCATTAAAGTGGTCTAGCTATGATGTTATCACAGTATGGATCATTGTGATCAGACTCCTTGTTATATGGAGAGAGATTTTGTAGTTGCCATAGGTGTGTGGTTTAAAAAAAAAAAAAAGGCAGCTTTTAAAAGTTGCCTGAATTTGTGGGATCAAAGTAAGTGACAAGTCCAGAAGTATCCCAGGATTCTGTGATTTTTAGAAGGGCGTTCATAACTCCCTATAGAGATTTTGATGTCTGGTACTTGTCCGCTTGTTTTAGAAACCCATAGAATTTGAGTGACTGGATAGTCTGTCGCTACAGTCCTTAAAGGCTTGGGAGAAGAGTCAGGCTAGCTGTTAAGTAGCCAATTTGCTCAAAGCTATAGGTAAATCTGTTTCAGTGGATATGAGTAATTACATCATCTATGTAGATATAGAATTATATACATGTGTTAAGAATTTTTTTTCCCCCCTTTCAGTACTGCTGGAGTCTCTGCTTCCTTCGGAGAAATGCTTTTATTGGTTGCTATGTATTTTCATAGCAACCAGCTCAGTGCCATCATTGATCTGGTCTGCTCTACTTTGGGAATGAAGGTAATTTGAAACTTCTACTTTCAGAAAGGGAGGAGCTGGTTTTCTCTTGTACTTTATATCAGCTGCATGTTTGTTTATTCTTTTATATATCTGAGAGCCTGTGACCAGTAAAACAGGGAAGAAAACAGGTAGCCAAGTCATAGTGGATAGAGATGTCTTACTAGCACAGATAAATTGTTCCTTTAATTCTGTGTCCATACCAAAAGATTGCAAGCTCAGATTTCAAGAGCCTCCTTTTAAAACTGCTGTACAGTGCAGCAGCAGTTATGGAAGCCTTGCAGATTAAGAATATTGCTTCTTAAGAAACTTAATGAGTTCTCACAGCCAGGAGAAAAACCTGTTGAGGATAGTCTGTATTGAAGTGTTCCCTCTGAAATAGCATAATGGCAAGCCTTTGCAAGAGGTTAAATGCAGCAATTAAGTTGATAGCCTGTCAGGACCTTTTTTTATCTGTCTCTTAAATATTTATATAGTAAGCTTTTCCAGGAATAAGCAGGAAGTTAGTCTTCACATGGATGACGTCGGCGCTGATGGAGCCTGTGTGGAGCAATATTCCCCAGCTTTCAAAGAAAGCCTTTGGGATTGCTGCCATGCATGTGTGGTCCTCTTCCTGCCCAAAGGTGCCATCTTGCTCAGTCTCCTTTTTTCTGCAGAGCCCTTCGGACACATGTCCTCGTCCCTCAGAAAAAGTGTTCCATTTTCGGCCCCTGGGCCGTGTTTTTTTCCAGTTGCACTGGTCCTCTTCCGTCCTCCCCTGCTCTTCCTTTTTCCATCGAGTGAGGGGATATCCTTCTTCTTCAAAGATTTTCCCTGTTACGGGCTTAGTGACCCTTTTTTATCCCAACCGCTTGCTGCAAAGGTCTTCGACCTAGCAGGGGCCTTTTTGCCCCTATGGCCACCGGTTTTAAAAAAATGCGACAGATGTCGCTCACGGACACCCATGAATGTTGTCTTCGGTGTTTTTAGGGCCGACCATGACACGAAGCTCTGCTCTCTTTGCAAGAAAATGTCCTACAAGACCCTGCTCAGCCGTAAGCAGAAGTCCGATGACATTTTCCGGAAGATGGCCCTGGAATCCTCGGCACCCTCGGTCGTTCCTCTGCTGGTGGGATCCTCCTCTTTGGTTCTGCGTTCTCAGTGGCACTTTGACAAGGGGGTCCCCTGAAGTGGAGCAGCATAAGAAGAAGATGACCTCGAAGTCAGTGTCAGGGGCTCCGGATAAGCGCGGGTGTTCCCGCGCTCGGTCGCTCAGTCCCTCGCGGCGTTCCCGAGAGTCTGACAAGGAGCGGCATCGAAAGGTACCTTGTACAGATACAGAGGCCTTCGGCAATGGTACCTGGTCTCCTGAGGGTTGTCCCAGTGAGGATCCCCTCTCCTCCTCCACGCCAGACCCGGTAACCCCCCGGTGTTGGTGTCGCAGGGCCCCACGCCCACGTGGGAGTCCCGAATGCTGGCACTAGAGCGCAGCTTTTCTGCCTTCGTAGCTGCTCAGCAGGCGCTTGTGTCCAACATGGGTAGCCTGCGCCTTGAGACCGAGGTTCCCTTGAGAGGGACACCAAAATCCGCCCTGGAAACCCCCGAGAGCCACGGGCCTCATGAGGGTCTTTGGTGTCTGTCTTGCCTTCCTGGTCCTCGGGAGCGCGATCCTCCAAGGCCTCTAGCTCCAAGCCTCTGGACGGGGCGACCTGCCCAAGTTGGACTCCTCCTCGGACCTCTCGGGCTGGGAGTCGGACAGGGATACTTCCCCAGAGACCCATGCCCACAGGGACCTCCCTTTGGACCCGTCCCGCCTGCCTATCAGAGGCGTTCGCCGTCCGAGGACACATTGTTCCTGGCGTTCGTGCGGGACATGGCACGGGCCCTCAGCCTGACTACGCAGACTGGAGGAGCCGCGAGCTGAGGAGCTCGATATTCTACAGTATGAGTCTCCACCTTGGGAGTTTCTTACTGTCCCAGTTCCCCTCCCATATTGTCAAGGCTGCTTCTCTGAATGTGGGAGACACCTGCTTCGGTCCACATTGTGAGCAAGCGCCTTGATGCCATGTATAGAGTGCCGTGTGGCCCGGGGTTCCGGACGACCCAGCTCCCGCACACCTCCATGGTTGTGGACTCGGCAATGCGGAAGCAAAAAAAGTCCAAAGTCTCACTCTTCAGTCCCCCCAGGGAGGGAGTCCAGAGCTCTTGATACCCTGGGGCGTTAAGGCCTATCAGGGTTCCATGCTGGCTTGCTGTATTCAGGCATACTAACTCTATATGGGCATGTTCTTGCGTGATCTTGCCAAGGAGCTTGGCTGTTTCTCCGCGGGCCTCGAGTGTGAACCCCTTCTAAGGTTCCAAATCCTCCTGAAATTCATTGCGGAGTGTTTGAAGTACCTCTCCCATGCCGCATATGACAGGTTTGAGTCCTCCGCCCGGGTGGCGGCGGCCGGCATCGGGACCCGGCATCAGGCATGGCTCCAGTCTTCGGACCTGGAGCAGTGGGTCCAAGAGAAGCTCCTGGACATCTCTTGCCTTGGCAAGCAACTGTTCGGTAAACCTATGGAGGATAAGGCCGCTGAGATAGAAACTGAGTTCATGACTCAAACTTGTCTCTCACGCAAAACCACCTCCCTCCCTAGGAAGAAGCAACAGCCCAAGAAGCCGTTCTTCCAAAGGAAGGGGCTCTCTGACTGGGGTTACCTGCCTTTCCCGCCCACATCTGCACTGGCTCCAGGCACGCAGGGGAAGGGAGATGCACACGGCCACTGTAAGCCTAAAGGTCCTAAAGCCCAACCACCGGCACCGCCCCAGCCTACGTAGGGGTTTTGACGCCTTCGGCATAGCCTCTCACCCGCCCCCGGCAGCTCTTCCGCTGGTGGGGGGACACCTGTCCCTGTTTGCCCTGGAGTGGGCGTCGATCATATTGGACACCTGGGTCCTCCGGGTAATCCGGGACGGATACCGTCTCTGCCTGGACAGGGGCCCTCCTCCCTTCTCCCCAGCGGAGCCTGCTCGGCTCCTCGCACACCAAACCTTCTTGAAGCGGGAACTGTCCAACCTCCTCGCCCAACAGGCGGTCGAGAAGGTACTGTAGCACCTTCGAGATCAGGGGTTCTACTCGCGCTACTTTCTCGTCCTGAAAAAGACGGGGGGCCTGCGCCCCATCCTCTACCTCAGAAACCTCAACGAGTTCCTGGTGCGGGAGAAATTTAAAATGCTATCACTTGGCGTCCTGCTGCCCTTCCTTCAGCAGGGCGATTGGCTATGCTCCTTGGACCTCAAGGACGTTTACGCCCACATCCTAGTTCACCCCCAGCATAGGCAATACCTGCGCTTCAGGGTGCAGGGGGAACACTACCAATATAGAGTGCTTCCCTTCGGGCTCGCATCCGCATCGCGGGTTTTCACAAAGTGCCTGTCCGCGGCTGCCTCCTCCCTCAGGCAGCAGGGCATACCCATCTACCCCTACCTCGACGACTGGCTTGTCATGGGACCCTCGATCGGCGAAGCCTGCCTGGCGACGTTGCGCACGATCCTTCTTCTCGAGCGCTTCGGCTTCCTGGTCAACTACTCCAAGCCCCACCTCGAACTAGTGCAGACCCTGGAGTTCATCGGTGTATGCCTCGACATGGTACGGGTGACCGCCTTCCTTCCCTCGGACCGAGCAGACTGCCTTTGAGCCGTGGCGTCCCAGGTTCAAAACACGACTTGGGTTACGGCGCGGGCCATGCTGTGCCTCCTCGGGCACATAGCTTCCACCATCCATGTGGTCCCCCACGTCTGCATGCACATGTGGACAGTCCAGTGGTGCCTCAGGGCACAATGGAGCCAGGCCTTTGGCCACTTCAGAGACCCTATCCGGGTCTCCCGCAGTCTCCACAACTCCCCTGAGTTGGTGGCGGAACCCCTGAAGTCTCCTTCAGGGAATGCCCTTCCAGACTCCACAGCACGAGCTCGTCCTAATGACAGATGCTTCCCTGCTGTGTGGGGAGCCCACTGTGGCACATTTTGCACCCAGGGGCAGTGGTCGCCCGAGGAGTCTTGGCAGCAGATCAACCTGCTCGAGCTTCAGGCGGTCCGATGGGCCCTGCAGGCCTTCGAGGGCAATCTGGGGGGGAAGTTGGTGCTCGTACAGACCAACAGGGTAGCCATGTTTTACATCAACAAGGAGGGGGGAACAGGATCATGCCTCCTCTACCAAGAGGCGATCCTCCTTTGCATCTCAGCGGGGGATGACCCTGCGTGCGGTCTAACTCCCAGGCCAAGAGAATGTCTTCGCAGACAAACTCAGCAGGATCCTCTGCCCACACGAGTGGTGCTTGGATCCAGAGGTTGCCGGCGTCTTGTTCCATCGGTGTGGGACCCCATCCATGGACCTGTTTCCCAGTCTGGAGAATGTGCAGCTTTCCCACTTCTGCAGCCCGGTTCCGCACCTGAGCAGGGTGGCCCTGGATGCGTTCCTCTTGAGCTGGACCTCCGGCCTTCTTTACACGTTCCCTCCCACTCCTCTCATTGCAAGGACCCTCCACAAGGCTCAGCAGGACTGAGCTTTGATGATCCTCGTGGCCTCGACAGCCTTGCTTCCCGCTTCTGCTCTGGCTCGCGTCCGAGCCTCCAGTCCCCCTGGGCTGTGCCCCGGGCCTGTTGACACAGGAGGAGGGTCGGGTGTTCCACCCGAACCTGGCCTTGCTGTCCCTTGCAGCCTGGCGGCTGAAAGGGTCACTTTAGCTCCACTGCGTCTCCCGGAGGACGCAGAGGAGATCCTCCTTTTGTCGAGGAAGGACTCAACAAGACAGTGGCAATGTTTCTCGACCTCATGCTCCGAGCTCCAGATCGACCCATTCTCCTTCTCTACCCAGTGGTTCCTCCAGTATCTTCTTCACCTCTCGAAGGCAGGGCTGAAATCCAATTCAGTCAGGGTACACCTGAGCATTATTTTGGCAAACCACCTCCCCGTCGAGGGAAAATCCCTCTCGGGGCAGTCCTTGGTCTCTCGCTTCATGCGAGGTTTATTGCTTTCCAAGCCTCCCATCCAGCCTCCGCCGGCAGAGTGGGACCTCAACGTGGTGCTGATGCAGCTCACGCTAGCGCCCTTCGAGCTGATGGCAACGTGCTCGCTTAAGCATCTCTCCTGGAACCTGTCTGGGTGGCAGACTGCATTGCCTTTGTCCAAGCAAAGGCGGGCGCCCCGCTGAGCTGGCGGGTCACCGTGCACAGCGTCTGAGCCAAGGCGGCTTTGGTAGCTTCGTTGCGCTCAGTGCCTCTAATGTACATCTGCCTGGCTGCGACCTGGTCTTCAGCGAACACTTTCGCTGTCCACTATTGTCTGAAAAGGGAGTCTCGCCGGGACAGCACCTTCGGCCAGACTGTACTCGTAATCTTTTCGGGGTATAAGCAACTCCTGCCCTCCGACCCTTCTTCGGCTACCGAGAGCTTCGCCCCGGGAACCCGAAGACTCTGGCCCCTCCGGGCATCGACTTCTGCTCATGGACTCGCGGAGGCATTTTTGGGTTACAGGCTTGGTAGTCTGTAGCTGGGGAGTCCAATAAGTGAGGACTGACTTCCTGCTTGTTCCTGGAGAAAGCGTAGTTACTCAACTGTAACAGATGTTCTCCAGGGACAGCAGGAATCAGACCTCACTACTCTCTGCCTCCCCTGAAGAGTTGCTATTTTTGTCCTTCCGTTGCCATCTGTTAGTAGTTCTCTAGCTAGGGGACCTGACTGAGCAATATGGCACCTTTGGGCGGGAAGAGGACCACGCATGCGTGGCAGCAATCCCAAAGGCTTTCTTTGAAAGCTGGGAAATTGCTCCACACGGGCTCCATCGGCGCCGACGTCACCCATAAGTGAGGACTGATTCCTGTTGTCCCTGGAGAACACCTGTTACAGGGGAGTAACTACGCTATTTGTTTCCTAGTTTGCTCTTGGAGAAGCTGGTTAGATCTAGTACCAGAGCTGTGCAGTGCCAGGGAGAAGGGAAATCCTGACCTTTGCATGAAAGCAAAACCTACGGATTCCATGTGCCAAATTCTGGTTGTAACAGTGGTCCTTAATTTAGTTTAGTTTATTTGGTTTCTTAATTTGCTGCCTTATGGGCTTCTTAGGGCCCAGCGAAATTTTGCAAATCAAATAGGTCTTTGGTTCCTGCCTAAAGATTCTGCAAAGGTTGGGCTAGACAGGAGGTGGGAGGAGGGTTAAAAATGGAGAATAAACCCCAGGCAGTTGTGATTGAAAATTCATAGTGCCATAGCCCAAGTATTGATTCTGGTTTAGCTAGAAGCCCTAAAGGAACAGAAAGAAAATGCTTAGCCCAAAGAAATTAGCTAAGTCGTCATACAAGGAGTAATTTTCAGGCAGTTGCTTTAATTTAAGTGCTGGTCATTTTAATACGTATTTTCAGCACCAGTGTACATATAGTTGGCAGTGCTAAATACTTCAATACTGTAGGTCTATTTCATAGAGGATGCAATCACTTGCAAAAAATGTAAACGTTCCTCCAAACTACCGTCTTGGACAAATTATCCCATAAGATGTAAAAACCTTCCAATTGTTCATATCAAAAAATTCCTCTTTTTAAATTATCTCTTTTCAATTATTCTTTTTTCTTTTTTTATCTTTTTTTTATAAATATTTCTATTTGAGTAGAACCAGGTCTCAGACAATTATCAGTACATATCATGGATTAAAATCCCTTTTGTACTTGCTCAGCAATCAATTGATGCTGAGCAAGTACAAAAGGGATTTTAACCCATGATATGTACTGATAATTGTCTGAGACCTGGTTCTACTCAAATAGAAATATTTATAAAAAAAAGATAAAAAAAGAAAAAAGAATAATTGAAAAGAGATAATTAAAAAAGAGGAATTTTTTGATATGAACAATTGGAAGGTTTTTACATCTTATGGGATAATTTGTCCAAGACGGTAGTTTGGAGGAACGTTTACATTTTTTGCAAGGGCAGTGCTAAATATACAATCTCCAGGAACAAGCAGGAATGTAGCCCTCACATATGGGTATCAGTACCGACGGAGCCTGCGCGGGAACGCTCCCCAGCGTCCAATAGGAACGCTTTTGGGAGCATCCCTTACCACATGCGCGCTGCCGTCCCGCCTTTCCAACTGTCCCTCTTCAGTTCTTCGTTTTCCGTGGAGCCAATAGGACCTATTCCCTGTCACTGCAGAAAATTCCTTCTTTAAAATTCTTTTTTTGTGGTCGCGCTTGCCTACCGGTACTGCCGGTTCTTTTCTTTCCTTAAAAAAAAAAACAACCTTTCACTGTTTCTTTTCAGAAACTTTACTGTTTTGGTGCTAGGCGCCATTTTGGGCATTAGGCCCCATTTGTCCAAAATCATGGAAAAGCCAACTAGTGGTTTTAAAAAATGTACTAAGTGTGGCGGTACCATTTCCGTCACTGACACCCATGATTGGTGTCTAAAATGTTTAGGACCTGATCATTCTCCAACTGAATGTCTCTCCTGCATGGGGATGACTAAAAGAGGAAGACAGAACCGGGACGCAAAGCTCGGCACCCTCTTCTCTTCAGATGCCAGATCCATTGCATCGACATCGTCAAGGGCCTCTTCCTCCCATGGATCTCAGGTAACTAAACACAAAAGCTGGTCCTCAAAGGGTAGCTCTCCTGCTAAGCATTGAGAGGCCATTGGCATTGCCCTTGAGGGAACCACACCGGCAAAACAGCCCCGGCGGGAGGTTTCGGCTTCCAAAGCATCGATGGGGCTTCAGGATGTTCTCGAGGCTTCAACCTCGCAAGAACTACCTGTGCCATGCTCAGGGGTTCCGGCCATTCTTACCGGTACCGACACCCATGCATCAGCAGCGTCGATGGACCAGAGATTTCTTGCTATCGAACGCAGTATCACAGCTCTTCTCTCAGCTGCGGTACCAGTGGTCCCAAGGGCACCGGTGCCGACATTGACACCGACGCAGGTACCGACGCCTGTACCAACGGTACCGGCCCCAATGGTAACTCTTCCACCTATTCAACCTCTGGCTGGAGTGGATAAAGTGGTACCGGGTCACCTCGGTACCGACTTCGATCGGTACCGGGATCGTGCTTTGCAGGAGCATCGGAGTCAGGAATACTTTGAGTTCTCTGATTCCGAAGACTCTGACAATTCTGCTGGCACTAGAGGGTTTCTCTTAGAAGATCCCTCTTCTCCCCAATGCAGAATGTCACCTCCAGAGGACATGTCATTTCAGGATTTCATCTGTGATATGGCTAAAGGTCTTTCAATCACAGTAGCTCCTGAGGAGGAACCCAGAGCAAAGGAATTGGAAATCCTCCAATATCCTAAAGCTCCTAAGGAGGCAGCTACTCTGCCTATCCATGAAATTCTGCATAACTTGATGCTCAGAACGTGGGAAACACCTCTGACTACTTCTCCTCACTCTAGGAGACTTGATACTATGTATCAAGTCCCACCATGTCCTGGATTTCAGAAAACTCAGCTGCCACACCATCCAATGGTAGTGGAGTCAGCCATGCGTAGGATGAAAAGTGCTAAAAGACATGCATCCAATTCTCCAGGTCGTGAATGCAGGACTCTGGATGCTTTTGGACGCAGAACTTTTCAAGCTTCCATGCTTTCAGCTAGGATCAGCTCATATATCCTATATATGGGAATGTTCCTCAAAGAAATCACAGGAGACTTGGAAGTTATGAGCCCATTTCTTCCAGATGATAAGAGACAAGACTTTCTTACTCTGGTTAAGCGTGCTCAGGATGTCTCCAAGTTTGTTAATCGTGCAGCTTTTGACTGCTTTGAATGCATCAGCAGAACTTCTGCTGTTGCCATTGGCGCACGACGAATTGCCTGGCTACAGGCATCAGACTTGGAGACTTGGGTACAGGACAAGTTAAGCAACATTCCTTGCACGGGAGAAAATCTCTTTGGCAAGAACTGGCAGGAGAAGGCTAACGAATTAGATGCTGACAATTCTACCTTAGATAGATTGTCAAAGTCTACAACCACTCCAGCCAAAAGAAAGCCTTATAAAAAACCCTCTTTTAGCAAAAAGAGGACGTTTTATCCTTCCTATACCCATCAGACTCGAGCTCCAGGTCAGGTTGCCCAAAAGGGACAAACTAGACGACAAAAGAAACCAAAAGGCCCGAGAGCCCAACCAGCTCTCCAGGTTCAGCCCCCTCAAGGGCTTTGACTCCTTCCTAGAGAGCTTTGCCTTCCTGCCTCTGAGGGGTCCTCAACCCCCCCCAATATTCCCAGCAGGTTATGCCACTTTGTCAACAGATGGCATCAGATAACAGCAGAAGATTGGACTTTGTCCATTGTAGGGGTGGGGTACAAACTTCATTTTCACAGCTTACCCCCTCCTACAATTCTAAAGCAGTTCAGTTCACAAACCTCTGCAGACAATCTGCTAGATCACGAGGTCTCCACTCTTCTTGCCCAAGGGGCAATAGAGGAAGTACCCATTCTTCAACAGGGTGCAGGGTTCTACTCCCTCTATTTTCTTATTCCAAAGAAAACAGGGGGACACAGACCCATTCTAGACCTCAGAGAATTGAACAAATATCTGTTTCGAGAGAAATTCAAGATTTCTCTGGGAACTCTTCTGCCATACCTTCAAAGCCAGGACTGGCTTTGCTCTCTAGACTTAAAGGATGCATACACTCACATTCTTATCCATCCAGATCACAGGAAATTTTTCCTTTTACTTTTCAGGGGAAGACATTTACAGTACAGGGTTCTTCCCTTTGGTCTGGCTTCAGCACCAAGGGTATTCACGAAATGCATGGCAGTAGTAGCTGCATTTCTATGAACCCTGGGGATCTTTGTCTTCCCCTACTTAGACGACTGGCTCATCCGAGCCTCCACAGTGACAGAGGCCAGCACTGCACTGTCTCGTACAATGTGAATCCTCCAATACTTGGGATTGGTAATAAACGTCCCGAAATCTCAACTAGTTCCTTCCCAATGCCTAGAATTCATAGGAGCCTGTCTGGATACCAGACAGGCAAAGGCTTTCCTTCCACAAGCCCGGTGTCTTTGCATAATGCAGTTAGCTTCCCAAGCAGCAGGCAAGTCCTCCCTCACTGCTCAGGAGCTACTGCAGTTACTGGGACACATGGCATCCACAGTTCATGTAGTCCCATATGCTCGCCTCCACATGCGAGCAGCTCAGTGGACCCTCTCCACACTGTGGACACAGGCCATGGGTCATTTGTCGGACAAAATAACAGTCTCTCAACGACTAATTTTGTTCCTCCAATGGTGGCAATCATTAGAAAATCTGACAGTAGGGTCTCCTTTCCATCAACCCCTCTTTCAGGCCACCCTAACAGATGCATCACAGGTGGGTTGGGGAGCACACCTGAATCATCTCTCTACCCAGGGCATCTGGACTCCACAGGAGGTTGCTTTACACATAAACCTCCTGGAGTTATTTTATTTAGCTCTTCGAGTGTTCCACGCCCAGCTCAGCTACAAGACAGTCCTAGTCCAGACGTACAATCAGGTAGCCATGTTCTATGTAAACAAGCAGGGCGGGACAGGCTCTCTGTCATTATGCAACGAAGTTTTACGACTATGGGCCCTTGCCAGAGAGCATCAAATTCACCTTCTAGTGGTATATCTTCCAGGCATTCAAAACCTTTGGGCAGACAAACTCAGTCGAGTACTGCTACCTCACGAGTGGTCACTCCACCTAGACCAGGTGGCAAAGATATTTCATCTCTGGGGCACTCCAGACATAGACCTCTTTGCAAGTCCACTGAATGCCAAACTTCCCCGGTTCTGTTCCAGGATTCCGGCGCACAACTGTCGGGCAAGTGATGCCTTCCTCCTTCACTGGGGTCAGGACTTCCTTTATGCCTTTCCACCCATTCCCCTCATCCCCAAGACACTCTTCAAGCTTCAGAGAGACAGGGGTCGCATGATTCTCATAGCACCACGATGGCTATGCCAAACGTGGTATTCCCTGCTTCTGCATCTCTCTCAAGCGGCACCTCTGGAGTTAGGGCATGCTCCAGATCTCCTTTCCCAGGAGAACGGGACGCTATGGCACCTGAATCCCCAGTCCCTGCTCCTCACGGCCTGGTTGTTGAAGGCTTAGACCTCCAGGATTTCAGCCTGTCCCAGCAGGTAAAAGATATCCTTCAGGCTTCTAGGAAACTTTCCACAAGAAGATCTTATGCCTTCAAGTGGAAACGTTTTACTATATGGTGCTCCAAAAAGGGATTGAACCCCCTGGTCATACCCTTAGAATCGATACTAGAGTATCTCCTTCACTTATCGAATTCTGGGTTAAAAAACAATTCGGTAAGAGTCCATCTTAGTGCAATTGCAGCTTCTTATAAGCCTCTAAATGGACAACCAACTTCCTCTCATCCACTCCTATCAAGATTTATGAGAGGCCTTTTAGATCCCATGCTATCCCACCGGTAGCATGGGATCTAAATATAGTTCTCGGGCAGCTCATGAAGCCGCCTTTTGAACCTTTAGCCACTACAGCCCTTACGTTTTTGACTTGGAAGGTCATCTTCCTGATTGCAATCAGCTCTGCCCATCGCATTAGTGAATTGCAAGCTTTAGTGGCTGATCCTCCTTATACTAGATTTCATCATGATAAGGTTGTTCTTCGAACTCACCCACACTTTATGCCAAAGGTGGTGTTGCCTTTTCATTTAAACCAATCAATTTATCTTCCTGTATTTTTTCCGAGGTCTCACGCCTCTAATGCAGAAAGAAACCTTCATACTTTGGATTGTAAGAGGGCCTTAGCCTTTTACATTCAAAGAACACAGCAACATAGAATGTCCTCGCAACTTTTTGTAGCTTTTGACCCTAGTCATTTGGGACTTCCAGTCTCCAAAAGAACTTTATCTAAATGGATTGCCCAATGCATATCCTTTACTTATGAGAGTAAGGGTCTTCCTCTTCAGGACCATGTCACAGCTCACAATGTGAGAGCCATGGCAGCTTCTATGGCTAATCTCCACTCTGTGTCTATCGATGACATTTGTCGAGCAGCCACCTGGGCTTCGGTACACACCTTCACAGCCTACTACTGCCTAGATAAAGCCTCCTGTCGGGATGCCTTCTTTGGCCAAGCTGTTCTTCAAAATCTCTTTCAAACCTAAACCAACTCCTACCCACCAACCCTGGTGGGATGCCAGAGATCCATGGGAGGAAGGATTCTCACCTTCGACGGTGGCACCTTCCTGGGGATATCTCCCTGGCATCTTCAGCTAGGGAGTCCCCATATGTGAGGACTACATTCCTGCTTGTTCCTGGAGATAGCGTAGTTACTCACCTGTAACAGGTGATCTCCGGGAACAGCAGGAATTTAGTCCTCACAACCCACCCACCTCCCCTAGGAGTTGTCTCTCTCTCTTTGTCTCTTTTCTCTCTCCCTCTGTCCTTTCACTCAGCTACAAACTTAACTGAAGAGGGACAGTTGGAAAGGTGGGAAGGCAGCGCGCATGTGCTGAGGGATGCTCCCAAAAGCGTTCCTATTGGACGCTGGGGAGCGTTCCCGCGCAGGCTCTGTCTGTACCGACGATACCCATATGTGAGGACTAAATTCCTGCTGTTCCCGGAGATCACCTGTTACAGGTGAGTAATTATGCTTTATTAAATATCAAATTCAAGTTATCAGTGTCCCTGTTTAATGTACGTTACCACGTTTTAGTTACAATGTAAACCACTTTGACTGAAATAATAAAGTGGTATTAAAAAACCCTGTTAAATTAATCAGTTAAATAAATAAATACATACTGTGGTCAGCACTGCTGCCACTGTTTGTTTAGGCCTTGTGAATTGCAGGCCTGAACTAAATTAAACATATAGGGCCTGATATTCAGTGCTAGTGTCTAGCGCCGAGCTTTAAACCCTGATATTCAATGCCGGGGCTATATGCAGACTCCAGCATTGCATATCCAGGTTGCCTGGATTGCTGCGAAGCTAACTGGGTAGTGGCAATATTCGGCTGCTGCCCAATTAGCTTCCATGGTGAAAATTGGCTAGTGTTTCCTGTGTCTGGCTTTTACCATGTCACTAACCGGACAGCGACTATCGCTGCTGCCCTATCAGCGACGGGTGCCAGTCCCAAAAAGTCCCCGACACGCTCTGATGCTAACTAGTTAGAATCAGGGTGTGTAGTAGCAGCACCTGTTCACATTTGCTTTTTGCATCAGGGAGTGATCCTCAAATCACATTTATTTCAGATGCTATTGCTACTCTCCATCTTGTTCACATCTTGGTAATAGCATTTGAAATGGACGTGATTTGAGGAGCACTCCCTGATACAGAAAGCAGATGTGAACAACTTTCAAAGCATGCATTCATGTCAGATGCATTTTTAAGATAAGTATGAAGTGGTGTTGCAGTATATTCCTTTTTAAGCTCTGAATTACTGCTTCAGTTGTGAATCTGGAATCACCGATTTGATGGTGAAGATAGTAACAGACGGTATTTGGATTTATAGAGATACATGTTTATCATAGTCTTTTTCAACATTTTTACTCGTATAAGTTGATGTCCACTTGTGAAAATTTTAATGGGTCAATAAGGAAGTAATGGTGAGTGGCCTGACTGTGATTATGCGCTCCCAATCTGATGGTCCTTTTACACATAAGGAGTAACTGTTACGGTGTATGAAACTGGATGGGAATTTTGCAACATATCATAGTGGGGATTGTTTTGTCTTTGCATTAATGAAGAAATCCAGCACTGGATGACATGCATGCACATACTTTTATGTAGGCATTACTGGGGGTGTGGTCTGGACAAAGTTATGAAATATATGCATAGATACCTTAATTTGCACATGCACTTCATTAATGTTAGAATCTACATGCAGACATTTTAGCAGGTGTAATGTTTGCGCCTGCAATCTAGGTGTCCTCTATGTAGTATTTACACCAGCATTTTATAAAGACAAATAGATACCTATCTTTTAAACATGAATAGATATCTTCCAACCCGCATAGCCTAGGCACCCTGTTTTTATGATTTATTGCAACATTTCCAATTCTACATATCATACATCAAAAGAAAGTAGAAACACTTATACAGCCAACCTATTAGTCTGACCCACATCCGCCTTTCCACGGCTGCACATAATTTTCCTTAATACACCCTTCCCTTCCTCCTTCCTCCTTCTCCCCCCCCCCCACCACACACACTTATTCTTCCATTGTTTGTGGTTGTAGCATATGACAGAGACAAAAAGAATGCACAAAGTATTAAGAGTACAAAACATACGAAAACCTCCAAGAACCAAAGTAGCTAGTACCAAAGACTCCCCCACCCCCTCTGCCCCATCATTGTGACTCATCATTCTGTGGCTGATCCCCACTATACAGACCAGACCATTAAGTATTCCCTCCATATGCCACTCCTGCAGTACCTCTGCCCTCGCCCCCCTCCTCCTCTCCCCCCCTCCCTCCTTATGTTGCCACTCCCGGTAGGGCACCTATACCTTTAGGTGTTTGGGCTGTCTCTGGTACTTTATAGGCTTTTAGAGCCCCCATTTTTTCAATATAGTTCAGTTTCTGCAAGATGTCCTCTCCTCTGGGCATCCATTCATCCTTCCAAACTTCTGCCACTTTCATTCGCACAGGCAACCATACACATTCCTTTTGCCCTTCCGACTTTGCTGGTCACAGCCTAGGAGCGCCTGCCTGCACACAGACCGGGACACACAACAGCACAGCGGCATAACAGAGAGCAATCAGCTGAACAGTGCTGGTAAGCTTCACTTCCTACCCATGAGTAAACCCTGCGACTATCTGGGGCATTTAAATATACTGTGCTTCAGACACACCCATGCCTGAGGGCCACACCAGAGGGCTCTTTGGGGTGGCCCTTAGGCCTGGCCCAACAGCGTGCAACAACTGCTACCGAAAAATTCTAGCCAGTGATTTGTTCATTCCATCTACCCAAATTAAGTTGAAAAGGAAAGAACAGGAGGGAAGGAAGGTACTGTAACAAGCCAGCCATGCCATACTTTTGTAATTGGATGTTATGTGCCTTGTTTAGATTCACATAATAACAGGATCTCAGTGCGTTGCTTGAAAATGTGTATATCTTAGCACTTTGCTTTAGTGAATGTGTATGGTTGCCCACACCTACAGGGACACAGTGGGACATCAACGTACTCTGATCTACAGTCCCATCGGCAAGCTCCAAGAACATCAAGTGGTGCGTAGCGGCAAAGGAAAAGGGTCGCCCATATACCTATCCATTAGACAAACCACAACAAACTCATTCTTATAAACAAGTCTCTGTGAAAAAACAATCCTACAATGAACAAAGCATCAGCCTGTCCCCCTACAAGCTGACACAAGACTATCTGTGCTATTTTCAACACCACGCCAAGCGCTTAGTGGACACGTTGAGGGTCCTAAGAACACCAACCCTAGACAGATCTCAAAACACCTGTAAAAGAATCATTTAACTGCACTAATTGGATACTTAACCAAATTAAAAACAACCTACAATGGAACTCAAACAAACAATGATCCTAGGCAGGCTAGCAGTGCTTATACTAGCAACACTGTGTTCTTTCACCCTGTGCTCTCAACCTATTCAAGTCATACACTCACTCTACCAACATAGAATGGAAATGATTATATTGCGGTTCCATGGTCTGCAGGTTCTCAACAAACAGCGACTTATATCTGTCACAATACATTACCCAGGACAACACACTTCTACAACTTCAGCCAGCCCAACCAAGCTGAAGTGGTATACTCCTTAATCCTCGCTCGGTCAGAAACAAAATATCCATAACTGATTACATTGGTGACAATGATCTGGATGATCTCCAGGAACAAGCAGGAATGAGTCTTCACATATGGGTACGTCGGTACCGACGGAGCCTGCGCGGGAACGCTCCCCAGCGTCCAATCAGAAAGCTTTTGGGAGCATCCCTCAGCGCCTGCGTGCTGCCTTCCCGCCTTTCCAACTGTGTCTCCTCAGTTTTCGTTTTTCCGTGGAAATTTTTTTCTTTAAATCTTTTACTTTTTGTTTTCTTGTGGTCGCGGCTGTTTCCCCGACTCCACCGGTACCGCCGGTGGTTTTTTCTTTTCTTTTTCCTAAAACTCGGGGAGTTTTTTTCCCTCTGTTTCTGTCTTAAATTTTTGGGCCTGTAAGGCCTCTCCATTATGGAGCCTTCTTCTCCTAAGAAGTACCTTAACTGTGGAAATAGTTTTCTTTTTAGACTCCAATAACTGGTGTCTAACCTGTTTGGGTCCTGACCCCTTTCCTCCAGAGCCATTAGGCTCCAATTTTATGAGAAGAAATTCTCCATTTCGAGTTTCCCTCAATGCAGTTTTCCCTTCCAGTGTAAGGGCACCGACCATTTCTTCTCTACAGGATCAGGTAACCCACAAACAGTCTGTTAAGACTAGCCAATCCTTGGGTGGTAGGTCTCATGCCAAGCATGATGACGGCTCCGGCCTTGCCCTCAAGACCTCATTGGCTTCAAAACCCCGGCGGGAGTCTTCGGTCTCCAAAGCCTTTCAGGGGTTTCAGGTTGTTCCTGGGGCTCACCCCTCACAGAACATACCTGAGCCATGCTCGGGGGTGGCATCCGCTTTGAGCAGTACCGATAACCCGGCATCGGCACTGGTGTTGAGTGATCCACTCCTCACCAGGGATCATCATCTGCTGTACTCGGTACCTTCGGGACCGATCGATACCCAGATTGACTTTCCAGTATCGGCAGCTCCGTCGATACGACTCCTGACGTCGGTACCATCTGGACATGCATCGATAGATTCGCTTCCTTCGATGCCGAGTCTAGAATCGATATCTAGTCTGGAAGACTGGGTACCGACGCGTCTCGGAACCGACACGCACCGATTCCGGATGCGCGGTACCGAGGATATTCACTGAGACTTTCGAGTTACCTTGGTACCGTTTGAGCAGCCTCCGATGACTGTTTCGATGTCGGTATCGCCTTCGATTACGGCTCAGCTACCGGTATCGGTGTCGATGCTGGTACCTACAGTAACATCGGGACCAGCTCCATCCATGCTTTTTTTCACCAGGATCGCTCCTTTCTATACCTAGTTTGGAGTCGATACCTAGCATGGACGATACAGTACTGACTGTCTCAGGTCATACCCGACAGTCCCAGTATCCATCCATTAGAGATCCTGTTTTGCACCGGACAAGTACATCCTCTGGTGCCCAGGCTAGTTCTTCGAGTTTAGCCTGTCCAGGGATTGTTCCCATTGGAGATCCTTCTTTTCAGAAATTTCTCCTTGATATGGCAACATTCCTGGCTATTCCTATCCCTGGCTATGATCCTACACAAGGCTTTTCTGGGGAAAAGGAAAATATAATGCTTCCTTTACATCATTCTTTACAGGATCTTCTTCTGAAAATATGGGAAACACCTTTTAAGGTTTTCCTCACCTTCTACAGCAACTGCTCTTCTGTATCAGGTGCCCCCCTCTCCAGGGTTTCAAAAGACTCAACTTCCCCATCATTCCATTGTAGTGGAATCAGCAATGAGGAAGGTAAAAAGCAAGAAGCATTCCTCTTTCCCGCCAGGTCGTGCATCTAGAACACTAGATGTCTTTGGACGTCAAACCTTCCAAACATCTATGCTGGCAACAAGGATTCTCTCATATATTTTTTATATGAGTCTATCCCTTCAGGAGGTCACAGAGAAATTATCTCTTTTGACTCCTTATCTTTCAGAGCCCAAGGCTGCAGACTATTCCTTGCTTCTTAGTCATAGCCAGAATATCTCTAGGTTTCTTTCTCGTGCTTCCCTAGACTCCTTTGAGTCTGTTAGCAGAACCTCTGCTATAGCCATAGGAGCACGACGTAGAGCCTGGCTCCAAGCTTCAGACTTGAGCAGATGGGCACAACAAAGACTGGCTAACACTCCTTGTACTGGAGAAAATCTCTTCAACAAGGAGTCTTTGTGTCAGCTTGCTCATTGCTCCACTGACTTCCCTGTTTCTGAGGGCCATCCTAAATCTTCTCCTTCCCCAGCAGGTAAGAAATGCCCTACCAAACCTCCTTTTCCTAAAAGAAGAAGGTTTTATTCTTCTCCTGCCCATCATGCCGATGTTCCCAAACAGGGGAAACCTCGCCCTGGTCTGAAGAATCCAAACTCAAGCCAGGAAAATTAACCCTCAATAGGGTTCCAATTAATCTGTTATAACATACAGTTCACTTCTTTTCATTAGAAGTTTTTTCACTGCTTTTTCTTTTAAACCTCTACACTTGGATTCCTGTTTCCAGGACATCCACTTGTTTTTAGGTATGCTGAGCTGTCAGGATATTCATGTCTATGGGTCACAGGATTTTCCTCCTCTTCCTACACTGAAGAGAGGTTTGCCAACTATCTCATGATAGTTTTTCTGTACCACCATGAATTTTTCCTTCTACAGACTTACCATATGGCGAGTCTCACCTCAGCACCTATTTTTTCTTTACCTTCTTTCCAGGGTTCCCCTGTAAGAGTGGTATCATACCAATGGAAGGCTTTCTTAGCCTTTCCAGTCTTCCTTTCCATTCCAGTGTAGAGTTCTTTCTCTTGAGTAAACCCCTTTTTTCCTGATCTGGGCAGCTTGTCAGACAGGGAAAGGATATTCTCCTCTTATTCTGTCTGTTCTCTCTGTTAAAAACAGAAAGATCTTTCTGCTCTGCCATTCAGCAGCTGCCCATGCAGGAGCTTCAATGATTGGTCTACTGGTACTTTTCTATAAGTTCCAGTATTGTCTTCCACTACTTTTTGTCTAACCTTAGTAGTGCTTCCAAGATAGTGCTCATCTATCTTGGATAATCCTTATAACTTCTTTTCTGCCATCTCCAAATTCCTTGGAGTTAGCAGCATAGTTGAACTGGCGGCTGGTTGTCTCCAACAGCCAGTTTTCTTTCCCAACTCTCCTGCATAATGCTCTGCAATCCTACAGAGAAGCTTTCCACTATGGGCCCTTGCTAGAGAGCATGAGGGTTTTTTCTCTAATGACTATCCTATATGGTTGAAAAAGACTTCCTCAGTCACCTCCCATGACTGTGAAGGTTCTTTACACCCTTCTATTTCCTTTTAATAAGGGATATAAGCCTTTCCTACGTGACAGTCTAAAGAGTTACCAAATTCCTACAGGAAATATGCTCTTTTTCCTTGCAGCTTGTCCTCATGGTGTCCTAATCCTTCATGGACAGCACCTATTTAACTAAATAACGCATGATACCCCACCCCTTGTCCTCAAGTGGGTCTACCTGGTGTCTCTTCCTATGCGTATTCTGTCCCTTCACCATGTTAGACTCAGGACTTGCTGTTTACAGACTAATATTATCCTCTGTTTTTCTCGCAACCAACCTGGTTATTTTACTGGGTAGCATTCTACTCCATCTTAACCAGAGGGAATAGATTCTCTATATCTTCTCAAGTAGGTTCCACCTTCTTGTTATGAGATGAATCATTCCTCTTCACATCTTCCATGTGAAGATTCCTGTAGACATATCTCTTTCTGCTTAATTGCAGACAGGTCTAAAGAGAAATATCTATATATTCATATAGGTTCATATGTCTATATGCTTTCTTTAGATGCATATGTCTGTCAGCCATGTGTGCATAGACTATACCCCCTGGATCTCGCCATGTATGTATGTATGTATGTATGTATTCACATACATATCTCTCTAACTGTCTGTGCTCATAAAGGTGTTCTTTCCTTCCTATCTGTTCCAGACAGTGGGTTTTCACATGTTCATACTATTTCACAGTATGTTTTGGTTTTATGCACACAACCACTGCTGTGGTACTGACGGCTTTTACCATAACCTTAGGTTCAGGTATCCCTGAAGCTCCCTATTCCTTTATCTTCCTACCTCTCGTCAGTTAGGACAGACTTGGGGGATCTTCAGTAGCTCTGAGGTTTCCAACTCCTCAGACATCTGTCCTTCCTTGGGATTACGGGGTTTTTCTCCATACCCCTTCTTCCCTCAAGGACTAAGCCAATTTTGTCCAACTCGGTCAGTCTTCCCCTTTTGCTCCTAACTATAATTAACTCTGTAGCCAAAAGAGTTTTCAGCTCTTTCCATAAAGCTTTCTACTAAAGACCTACCGTTTTTGTTCTTCCCCAGATGAATCCTGGGGTCACCTGTCAGTTCCAGATTTTGACCTTCAACTCACTTCTGTGAGGTCATCTTGAAGATTCCTCTACTGGGTCCCCAGTAGATTCCATCAGCTTCTTTACTTCCTGCAATCCAGTAGGTGAGGTCCATATGGTGATTGTTCATTTCAATACATTTCATGATGCTTATCATATATACAGGGACTCCTTGTCTGTAGTCCTATTTTAAGTCAGCTGTCTCCTGCAGCTCCTCTCTTCTTCAACTCCTACCCTCCATCCTCGGGATGCCTGGCCATATGAGGTGGAGCATGTTTCAATCACCAACATGCTAGGGCTCCAGGCATCTTAGCTTGGGAGTCCCCATATGTGAAGACTCATTCCTGCTTGTTCCTGGAGATAGCACAGTTACTTACCTGTAACAAGTGATCTCTGGGAACAGCAGGAATAAGTCTTCACAACCCACCCACCTCCCCTAGGAGTTGTATCTCTCTATCTCTTTTCCTTTCCTCTTTCTCTCTTTTGTCTCAGCTATAAAACTCAACTGAGGAGAGACAGTTGGAAAGGCGGGAAGGCAGCACGCAGGCGCTGAGGGATGCTCCCAAAAGCTTTCTGATTGGATGCTGGGGAGCGTTCCTGCGCAGGCTCCGTCGGTACCGACGTACCCATATGTGAAGACTTATTCCTGCTGTTCCCAGAGATCACCTGTTACAGGTAAGTAACTGGGCTTTATATTCATAACAGAAACCTGTCTCACAGCGAATGATGCAGTGCTAATAAATCAACTAAAGCCAGATGACTGACATCTTTTATTTATTTAACATTTCTTATATACCACCTTTCATGATATCAAGGCGGTTTACATTGAACAAACTGAAATTACATTGAACAGGGCATTATAACTTAGAGATAACTATTTACAGGGAACATGGGCAATGGAGGGTTAAGTGGATTGCTCAAGACCACAAGGAGCTCCTGTGGGACTAGAAACCAAAGATTAATTGCCAAAGATTAGATAGGAGGGGAGGAGGAGTAAGAATTATAGCCAGAAAGGAACAAACTCTCAAGAGTAACAACCAAAGTTCCAGATGGCATAAGAGATATCCTTATAGTAGAATTCTTCAGGACCAAGCAGGAAGCCAGTCCTCACATATGGGTGACGTCGGCGCCAACGGAGCCCCCGTGCGGAGCATTTACCCAGCTTTCAAAGAAAGCCTTTGGGAATGCATGCGCGGTCCCCTTCCCGCCCAAGGGTGCCATCTTGCTCAGTCTTTCTTTTTCCGCGGAACCCAACGGACATGAGTTTGTGTCACCCAGGAAAAGTTGATTTTTTTTCGGCTATTTCGGCTTTTTCTGTTCCGGTTCGATGCCGGTTCCCTTTCCTGCCTGGGCTCGGTACACCGGTATTGAGTCCGGAGTTTTGATTTTCAGTTTTTGTCCTTCATGACTAGCGTTCGCGCTCTTTTTGTGTTTTCACTGGCAGCCTGGTCTTTTGACCTTACAGGGGCTCTTTTTCCCCCCGATGGCTGCCAGTGGATTCAAAAAGTGTGATCGGTGCAAGAAACTTATGTCTCTCACCGACACACATGACTGCTGCCTCCGTTGCCTCAGGTCCGACCATGACCCGCTGGCCTGTGGCCCGTGCGGCAACATGTCGTCGAAGGCGCTTTGGAGCCATCAGCATCAACATGAGAGAATTTTCTCTGACTCCATGTCTGGCCGGGCCCGGACTTCATCAGAGGCCTCGACATCTCGGGAGTCTGACCCGAAGCACCGTCGGGGTTCCTCTGAGAGGGAGTCTCCCACCCGGGAGCACAGAAGGAAGAAGAAGCTCGCGAGGGCGGTGTCTGTGGAGGCTCCTGGATCCTCGAGGGCCAGGTCACGTAGCCCTGACCGCCGCACCGGGCTCTCGGAGTCTAAGAGGCCGTCCAAGTTACCTCATGTGGAGCTGGAGTCCCCGAATCACGTAAGTGCAGTTGTCCTCGTGGACTCTACTCCGGGGGAGCCGAAGTTGGGCCCGACACCGTCGGGGCCTGAGTCGGGGGCTGCTGAGTCTCCTGAGCTTGGACTCAGGTTGACAGCCTTGGAGAGCAGCTTGGCTGTTTTTCATGGAACAGCAGCGGGTGCTGATCGCCGGTCTGACTGGTGCATCTACCCCGACCACCAGGACCTCGATGTCCAAGTCGACCCCGGAGACCGAGCCGATCCTTGAAGTCTCGAGTCGATCCTCAGTCAAGGTCCCCCTCGACCTCCTGTGCGGGGCCGAGGTCGTCGACACCGATACCCTTGGCGTCGGGGTGGGTGGCACTGAGGCCCACACGGCCGGAGCCACTCTATTCCTCCTCGGAGGAGTCAGCGTGGGAGACAGGACGAGGAGTCCCCGGACAACTTCCGGACCCGGTGTGTCCCTTTGGACTCACCAGAGTCCGAACCTCGGAGACGGTTCCCCCCCAGAGGATACCTGGTTCTCTGACTTTGTGAGGGACATGGCCAAAGCCTTGGTCTTCCCTGTGGATGCCGAGGAGGAGCCTTGAGCCGAAGAGCTCATAAGAACATAAGATATGCCATACTGGGTCAGACCAGGGTCCATCAAGCTCAGTATCCTGTTTCCAACAGTGGCCAATCTAGGTCATACGTACCTAGCAGTTTCACCAAAAGACACAGGTTCTGCAATGCTTGTACTAGGTCAAGCATTGATATCCTGGGTCCCTTCTTAATAATGGTTTATGGACCTTTCCTCCAGGAACTTGTCCAAACCTTTTTTAAACCCAGCTACACTAGCAGCCTTTACTACATCCTCCGGTAACAAATTCCAGAGTTTGATTACACGTTGAGTGAAAAAATATTTTCTTTTATTAGTCTTAAATAGTTTACCCTGTAGCTTCATTGCATGTCCCCTAGTCTTTCTATATTCTGATAACGTAAACAGTCGATCTACGTTTACCCGTTCCACTCCGTTCATTAATTTATAGACTTCTATCATATCTCCCCTCAGCCGTCTCTTTTCCAGGTTAAAGAACCCTAACCTTTTTAGCCTTTCTTCATAGGAGTATCCTTCCATCCCCTTTACCATTTTGGTGACTCTTCTCTGAACCTTTTCTAATAACGCTATATCCTTTTTAAGATACGGCGATCAGAATTGCACACAATATTCAAGGTGCGGTCTCACCATGGAACGGTATTGAGGCATTTATAATATATTTTGTTTTATTTTCCATTCCTTTCCTTATGATACCTAGCATTCTGTTTGCTCTCTTGGCTGCTGCTGCACACTGGGCCGAGGGTTTTAACATGTTATCCACAATGACGCCTAAATCTTTTTCCTGGGTGGTGGTTCCTAATGTGGAACCTTGCATTGTGTAACCATAGTTTGGGTTGTTCTTCCGTAGGTGCATAACTTTACACTTGTCCACATTAAATTTCATCTGCCATTTTGATGCCCAGTCTTCCAAGTTATCAAGATCCTCTTGCAATTTTCCACAATCCTCTTGGGTTTTAACAACTTTAAATAGTTTTGTGTCATCTGCAAATTTGATAACCTCGCTCGTTATTCCACTTTCCAGGTCATTTATGAATATGTCAAAAAGCAGCGGACCCAGCACAGATCCCTGGGGTACACCATTCACCTTTCTCCATTGGGAAAATTGGCCATTTAGCCCAACCCTCTGCTTTCTATCTTTTAACCAGTTCCTGATCCACAGTAGTACACTGCCTCCTATCCCATGACTTTTTAGTTTTGCCAAAAGTCTCTGATGAGGGACCTTGTCAAAGGCTTTCTGAAAGTCCAGATACACTATATCAACCGACTCACCTTTGTCCACCTGTTTATTCACACTTTCAAAAAAACATAACAGATTAGTAAGACAAGATCTTCCTTGTCTAAAGCCATGTTGGCTGTCTCCCATTAGGCCATGACTATCTACATGCTGAGTAATTTTATTCTTTATGATGGATTCTACCATATTTCCTGGTACTGACGTGAGGCTCACCAGTCTGTAGTTTCCCGGATCACCCCTCGAACCCTTTTTAAAAATTGGTGTTACATTGGCGATCCGCCAATCTTCAGGTATTAGAGATGATTTTAATGATAGTTCACAGATTACTGATAGCAGTTCTGCAATCTCATATTTCAGTTCTTTCAACACCCTTGGATGTATACCATCCGGCCCAGGTGATTTGCTACTCTTCAGTTTATCTAATAGTTGTAATACATCTTCTCGATGTATCGATATTTCCTTCAATTCTTCCGCACCATTACATACCACTTCAGTCATGGGTAACATCCCTACATCTTCCTCAGTAAAGACTGAAGCAAAGAATTCATTCAGTCTCTCCTCTTAGTGCCCCTTTAATTCCTCTATCATCTAATGGTTCAACTGACTCTCTCAAAGGTTTTTTGCTACGAATGTACTTGAAAAAATCTTTATTTCGCGTTTTTGCTTCCGCAGCAAGCTTCTTCTCAAATTCTCCCTTTGCCTTCTTTATCAATGCCTTGCATTTGACCTGCCAGTGCTCGTGCTGTTTCCAGGTTTCATCGTTTGGCTCTTTTTTCCGTGTCCTGAAAGATGCTTTCTTGGCAACAACAGCCTCTCTGACCTCACCTTTAAACCATGCTGGCAGTTTTTTGGACTTCCTTCCACTTTTCTTAAAGCGTGGAATACAGCTCGATGCTCTCCAGTATGACTTTCCTCCGAAGGAAGCCTTTACTGTACTGGTTCCTCCGATGCTGGAACGGCTGCTCTTCCGTATGTGGGAGGCATCGGCCTCGGCCCCGGTTCTTAGCAAATGGGTCGATTCCATTTATCGAGTCTCTAAGAGCCCTGGGTTCCAAAAGGCGCAGTTACTGCACAACTCCATGGTTGTGGAATCTGCCATGCACCACCTGAAGAGTCAGAAGATGCACTCCTCGGTGCCCCCCCTGGTCGGGAGGCCCGGAACCTGGATGCCCTCTTTGGAAAGTGCTTCCAGGGCTGTATGCTATCTTGCTGTGTCCAGACCTACCAGCTGTACATGGGCATGTACCTACGAGACCTGGCAAAGAAGATTGCCGGGTTCTCAGCTGGCCTCTCCGAGGAACCTTTGCAGAGTTTCAAGGCTTTGTCAACAGGGATCCGAGAGTGCTCGAAGTTTATCTCTCGAGCAGCCTATGATGGCTTCGAGGCTTCGGCCGGGTAGCTGCGGCCGGCATCAGTGCACGCCATCAGGCCTGGCTGCAGTCATCAGACATGGAGTCATGGGTGCAAGAGAAGTTGGTCGATGTCCCGTGCTGAGGTGACAACCTATTTGGTAAGCCCATGACTGAAAAGGCTGCAGAAATCGAGACTGAGACTCTCACCAGGACAAGGCTGCCCAGAAAGACTTCTGCCCCTTCTCAAAAAAAGAAGGGCTTGGGAAAGAAGTCCTTTTTCCCGAGGAAGGGTGCTGCCTACAAATCCTACCCTCAGTATCAGGCCTCTCCAGCTCCCCAACAGGGCCAGCAGGCCAAGGGGCAGGGTCATGGGATCAGGGAAGTTTTGTCTTCCCATATCTGGACGACTGGCTCATCAGGGGCCAGTCTCTCCAGGAGGCCAGACAAGCCACTCTTCACACTGTCTCTCTTCTTCAGCATCTGGGCTTTGTCATAAACTACGCAAAGTCCACTTTGCTCCCCTCTCAGAACCAAGAGTTTATAAGGGCAAGCTTAGACACCCTTCAGGCAAGAGCTTACTTGCCCGAAGACAGGGCCCACAGACTGATAGACTTGGCCAACCAGCTCCAAAGCAAGTCTCATGTCTCCACCAGGCTCTACCTGTGGCTCCTGGGCCACATGGCATCCACGGTACATGTGACTCTGAATGCCTGTCTGCACATGCGGGCTGCTCAATGGTGCCTCAGAGATTAGTGGATACAGGCCACAGGCGACCTCCGAGACAGAGTAAAGGTGTCCACACCACTTTTGGACTCCTTACAGTGGTGGCTACATCTCCCAAACCTTCTCAGGGGGGTAACTTTTCAGGCTTCAGCACACACAAGGGTGCTGATGACCGATCCTTCCTTAAAGGGCTGGGGTGCACATTGCCAGGGCACGTGCACTCAAGACCTCTGGTCTCCTCGAGAGGCCACGCAGCAAATCAATCTTTTGGAGCTGCGAGCAATCCGCTTAGCTCTGCAGACATTTTCTCATGCCCTCTCTCACCAGTCTGTCCTAGTTCAGATGGACAATCAGGTGGCAATGTTCTATGTGAACAAACAAGGGGGCACGGGGTCCAGGCTCCTATGTCAGGAAGCACTGGCCCTTTGCTCCTTTGCAGTCAAACAGGGCATGTTTCTCAAAGCAGTTTATCTACCTGGTCAGGAGAATTTCCTAGCAGACAAGTTAAGCAGGATTCTCCAGCCTCACAAATGGCAGTTGAATCCATTGGTGGTTGAGCAGATCTTCCTCCGCTGGGGACTTCCATCCATCGATCTCCTTGCAAGTCCACAAAACGGTCAGCTGCCCAGGTTTTGCTCCAGACAGCCGCATCCCCTGAGGATGGCAGCAGATGCTTTTCTGATCTCTTGGTCTACGGGCCTCCTGTATGTATTTCCTCCCATGTCCCTGGTGACCCGAACTCTGTTCAGGATTCTCCGGCCTCAGCAATTCTGGTAGCCCCCAGATGGCCGAGGCCGCCGTGGTTTCCACTTCTGCTGCAGTTGGTGGTGGAAACTCCATTCCCTCTGGGTTTGCAACACGATCTCCTGTCTCAAGAGCAGGGTTCCCTTCTGCTTCAGATCCCTCAAGTTGATGGCCTGGCTGCTGAAAGGATAGTGCTAGCTCCCTTACTTCTACCTAAGGAGGTTGAGGAGGTGGTCTTGGCCTCTAGGAGGCAGTCCACCAGAAAGTCCTATGCCCTCAAGTGGCGTAGGTTTACAGTATGGTGTGCTCAGCGCAATGAAGATCCTTTTCTCTTGCCTTGTGCCAGTAGTACTGCAGTATCTACTTCACCTGTCAGACCTAGGCCTTAAGTCTAACTCTGTTCGGGTCCACCTCAGTGCTCTGTCAGCGCACCACTCACTGGTGGAAGGACAGTCTCTGTCAGTTCACCCCTTGGTGTCCTGATTTCTCAGAGGTTTGCTTCTTCTCAAGCCGGCGACTGAGTGGGATTTGAACGTGGTCTTGCAGCAACTTACTCGCCCACCGTTTGAGCCGATGGAGACTTGCCATTTGCACTTCCTCTATTGGAAAGCGCTCTTCCTGGTAGCTCTTACCTCGGCCAGACGTGTGAGTGAACTATAAGCTCTGGTTTCTGATAGACCGTACACACGGTTCTGTAGGAACAGGGTGGTCCTACGGACCCATCCCAAGTTACTTCCAAAAGTGGTCTCCTCTTTCCACCTCAACCAGGAGGTGGTTCTTACGACCTTTTTTCCCAGGCCACATACCAGCCGAGCTGAAACAGTCTTGCATACCCTGGACTGTAAGAGGGCGTTGTCTTTTTACATAGAACGTTCATGGGGGCATCGAAGGGCTACTCAGCTCTTCGTCTCCTTTGACCCTAATAAAATGGGGTTACCTGTCTCCAAACGTACATTGTCCACTTGGGTAGCAGATTTTATCGCTTGGGCGAATAAGGCAGCCGACCTCCCCTTGCAGGGTCGAGTCACGGCCCACCGTGTCATGGCGAAAGCCACGTCAGTAGCTCATCTCGCTCTATTCCGTTGTCAGACATCTGCCGGGCCACAACTTGGTCTTCAAGCCAGACTTTTGCAGCCCAATACTGCCTGGAGAGAGAGTCCCGAAGGGACAGTGCTTTTGGACAGGCGGTACTTCGTAATCTGAAGTTTAGGCAACTCCTACGCTCCGGCCCTTGTGTTGGGCTACCATACGGGGACGTTCTCAGAGGATATTCTTATCATGAATGCTGAGGCTCTTGAGAGGGAGCCATTTTTTCAGCTTAGGGTTCCCGGTAGCCTACAGCTGGGGAGTCCCATATGTGAGGACTGACTTCCTGCTTGGTCCTGGAGAAAGAGTAGTTACTCACCTGTAACAGGTGTTCTCCAGAAGCAGCAGGAATCAGTCCTCACGACCCTCCCTCCTCCCCTGGAGTTGCAGTCATATCATTCATTTTGATTTTTTTGCTGTCTTTTAGCTATGTCATCAGACTGAGCAAGATGGCACCCTTGGGCGGGAAGGGTGCCATCCTTGAAAGCTGGGGAAATGCTCCGCATGAGGGCTCCGTCGGCGCCGACGTCACCCATATGTGAGGACTGATTCCTGCTTGGTCCTTGAGAACACCTGTTACAGGTGAGTAACAGATCATAAACGAACCAACGCACGAAAAAGGAAACACACTGGACCTCATATTTCTGAACTCCCAAACAGCCTCCACATGCAGCAATCCAACAATCTCACCAGTACCATGGTCAGACCATCACATCAACATATCCCACACATACCAACCAAACACTAACAGAGGAAACATGCAACACTCACGGAGATTCAAAGCATTCAACAAAGAAGACTTCCTAACCCTAACCCTACCTAACCTACTTACGAACTCCAACAACCTTGATGACCTGATAAACAACTGGAACACCACAATCTCCTCAGCATCCAGCACAACTATAAACAAAACCAGTACTAGACCCATATCCTCAAAGGCCCACTGGTTCACCCCTGGCCTCCGGAAACTAAAAACCAAACTTAGAAGAGCTGAAAGGAAATGGAGGAAAACCAAAAATGAAATAGACAAAACGCAATACCTCTACGAACTCACTACATACCACTCGGAGACCGACAACGCGAAGAGAAACTACCACACCAAAATCATCACGACTGCTGTAAACAAACCTCGAGAACTCTTCCAAATTGCCAAAAAACTGACAAAAACACCGGGCACTTCTGATCATCTCCCAGATATCCCCCCGGATCTCCTGGCCCGACAATACAAACAACTGCAACAATCTCAACAATCACACCACTGTGCTGAAACCACAAAAACAAATCCTTGCACCACCATAAACGCAGATTGGAATACGTTTGATACAACCACAAAAGAAGAGATCTTCCACCATCTCCTGTCTGAACACCACTACCTCCCTGCTGGACCCCTGCCCTACGGACTGGATAAAGAAAACCAAGGAAGACCTAAGTGCTCCATTAACCCACATCATAAACGAATCCTTCAAACAAGGATACATGCCGGACGCCCTCAAGACAACAATCATCCGACCGACCATGAAAAAAAACAACCTGGACCCCACCTCCTACAGACCAGTTGCGAGCCTCCCCCTCACCGCCAAGATAATAGAAAAGGTAGTCCAACGCCAGCTTCAGGACCATCTGGACATCAATGACATACTAGACCCGCAGCAACACGGATTCCGGCCACTACATGGAGTCGAGACCCTCATGACCATGCTAATGAACACCCTCCACATAGGAACCCAAGAGAAACAATCTGGATACATCCTGATCTTCCTAGATATATCAGCGGCCTTTGACACAATCTCCCACGAAATCCTCATACTCAGACTCCAATCAATTGGAATCAAAGACACTGTACTCCAATGGTTCAAATCCTATTTAACCAACAGACAACAACGGATCCGCACTTTCACCACAACCTCGCCCCCCTACCAGCAACATCAAGGAGTACCCCAAGGATCCACCCTATCAGCCATGCTATTCAATATATATCTCCGCCCACTATACTCAATCATACGCACCCACAACATCAACTTCCACATATACGCTGACGACATAATGCTCTACGCACCGATTACAACCATCAAACCAACAAATGACCAGCTATCAGCCTGCTTCACCGACGTGGCCAACTGGCTACACGAGAACAACCTATCCATCAGCATAAAGAAAACTGAAGCCCTTATAGTGACAAGAGAACCAGACTTCAAACCACCTACCCACCTCAACATAGGAACCACACAAATTCAAATCCAGCCTCAAATAAGGTATCTAGGCGTTATCATTGACCAAGCTCTCACCTTTAAACATCAAATCAACAAGACCACTGGGACGATATTCCACAAAGCTAAAACTGTACAACGCCTCCGACCCCTCCTAGAACCTCACGACTTCAGGACAGTAATGCAAGCTGTGACACTCCCTCATCTGGACTTCTGCAACATAATCTACCATGGACTTCCCGCCTCACAAACCAACCCCCTCCGAACTGCCTTAAATACTACAGCAAGGATTATTCAGAATGCAAGAAAACGAGATCACATCACCCCAATCTTAAGAGACCTCCACATCCTTCCAATTGAAGCAAGAATCAAGTACAAAGCTATCCTACTCACCCACAAGACTATCCACCAAACACGGAACACCTCACTCTACCCCCTACTACCTCGCCCATCCCACAGCAGACCAACCAGACAATCCTCCAATAACTCCATTGTCGTCCCCCACAAGAGAACCAAATCCACACAACGGACCTGCAACAGAGCCTTCGAACTTTATGCTCCATCCCTCTGGAACTCTCTGCCAAACCACATCAGGAACAACGCTGACATCACATCATTCAAGAAACAGCTGAAAACAATCCTATTCCGTGAACATCTCTGAACAGAACAACCACCCTACCCACATGAACTAATATTTTGATACAGCCGAAATGTACACGTCTATGTCCACCCCAAATCAATAAATGTTGCCCCCTGGTGATGGCCCCATCCTTTAAAATTTTGACCCCCCCTTTTTGTTATATGTTACACCGCTTTGACCCGGTGAAAAGCGGTATATAAATGCAGTTAAATAAATAAATAAAATAACTACTCTTTACCTCAAGAGAAAGAAGAAGAAATCCTCAAAGTCCATCGAGGTTCCACTGGAGAAACCCAATAAAATCCCTCAGAGGGACTTGGGTGGCTCCGAGAAGCGCCCTACCAAGGTCCTCAAAAAGGATTCCTCTGCTGGTGGAGACTGTGCGAGGTTTCTCGAGACCATAGTCCTTGTCAAGGATGCACTCGCGAGAGTGCTGGTGCCGGGCCCACGATCCTCAGTACCCGCACTGAAAGCTGCGGAGACTTTTTGCTTGGAAACCAAAATGGCGGCCCTGGAGCAGAACACCACTACTATCCTGGCCCTGCAGCAGGTAGTGATGCCTGGTTCATCTGCCCCGACAATCGGCCCCTGACTGTGGGGAGGGGTCCCTGGTCGTCGAGCCAAGCTCCGAGCACCACCGATTGAGGTCCCATTTCTTGGGAATTCAATCCTCCCTAGCCAGTTTCCATGACTCGGACACCAGGTTCTCCAGAGCCCCAGACCCCTCGGCACTGGCCTCAAAGCAAGGAGTCACAGGGCCTTGAATTTGTTGTCACGCCTCGACTCCAAGTGAGAGGCTAACGATGAGGCATCCCCAGAAATCAGAGGTACCGAGACATTTCTCAGTCCCGGCAGCCCGGCGCCATTCTCCAGAGGACGTGGCCTTCCATGACTTTGTCAGGGATATGTCCAGAACGTGCTTAGTGGAAACCGAGGTGGAGGAATACCCACGCACCGAAGAGCTGGAGATTCTCCTGTACGAGTCTCCTCCCAAGGAAACTCTCATGGTGCCAGTGTAGCTGATCCTCGAGCGGCTCCTGTTGAGGATGTGGGAGACCCCGGCATTGGTACCAGTGGTCAGCTGGTGCCTCGACGCCATGTACTGTGTCAGGAAAGGGCCCCGGGGTTCCACAAACCCCAACTCCCACATAACTCCATGGTTGTCGAGTCCACCATGTGAAAACCTAAGAGCCAGAAGACCCATTCTTCTGTTGCCCCCTAGTAGGGATGCTAGAGCCCTCAATGCCCTTGGACACAAGTGCTGCCAGAGCTCGATGCTGGGGTGTCAGATCCAGGCCTATCAGCTATACATAGGCATGTTCCTCAAGGCCCTAACCCAGGAATTGTCTGGGTTTTTGGCAGGGCTTGCTGGGGAACCCCTCCAAAGATTCCAATCCGTGACTTCCGGGATCAAGGGCTGCTCGAAGTTCCTTTCCTGGGTGGCCTATGATGGCTTCGAGTCAGCAGCTCGGGTAGCAGCAGCTGGCATCTGCGCCCGGCGCCAAGCCTGGTTGCAGTCTTTGGATCTCAAGCAGTGGGTCCAAGATAAGCTGCTTGACGTCCCCTGTACCAGCAAGAACCTGTTCGGCAAGTCTATGGCCAACAAGGTGGCCGAAATAGAGGCTGACGTGGTGACTCGACAGAGGCTCTCCAAAAAGACCTTATCCTTCCCCCATAAGAAACTATCGGGGGAAAAGACCCCTATTCCTGAAGAAAAAGGGGCTCTTTCATCAGTCACCACTACCAGCCCTTCTCGGGCCAGCAGCAGGATTCTCACCCTAAAAGACAAAATCATGGGGTCCAGAAGCCAAAGACACAGAAGCACCAGGCCCCAGATCCCACCCAGCCTGGGGGGAGCTTTTGACTCCCGGGGCAGGGCCTCCCCTCTCCTGGGAGACCTTCACCAGCCCATAGGGGGCTGCCTGTCATTCTGCCTACAGGTGGTCCAGTGTCACCTTTGATCAGTGGGTACTGCAGGTGGCAAGAGAGGGATATCTCTTCCACCTATAGCAGGTTCCACCCAGGTTCTTTCTAGGAGAGCCAGTACATCCTCTCCTTCACTAGACCCTTTTGCTCTCAGAGCTCGCAAGTCTGCTCAAGGACAACACAGTGGAGCCTGTACCCAAACATCTGTGGGGAAAAGGCTTCTACTCCAGATACTACTTTGTCCCAAAGACAACTGGAGACCTCAGGCCCATACTAGACCTGAGAAACCTAAACAAGTTTTATGGTGAGGGAGAGGTTCAAGATGCTCTCCTTGGAACACTGCTGTCTTACCTCCAGCAGGGAGATTGGCTGTGCTCCTTGGACCTAAAGGATGTGTACACACTGTGATGAAGCAGACGCCAGTAAACCCATGTAGGTAGAAGAAAACACTGATCTCTTTAAAGGAAATGATATACATAAAGTGCAGTTAGTGAGAAGTGCAGCTAGAGGGAGCATGCACGGAGATTCAGAAGGTAGGCTGACATGCCCAGGTTGGGATGATGCAAGAACTAATTCAAAGCATAATCAGATACACCTGGTCAGAGGGACAGAATCCTTACCTAAGAAACAGCTTTATAAGCAAAGCATAGACAAGCCAGAGGGGAGAGGAGCGGCACGAGCCGCAGCAGCTGCTGATAGAGAAGAAAGAGAAAGGAGATGGCTCCAAAGAGAGGAGAAATGGCATTTGAACTTGCAGCCCTTACAGGAAAGGAACAAGTTCCAGGAGAGCCAGTTTCAGGCTGGGAAGCTCCAGAAGGAAGTCTTCAGGAAGGACAGAAGGAGAACCGGGAGAGCGCCTGGTAGGGAGAATACCAGAGACACAGACCTAAGAGTTCAGAGGTACCTTCATGCTTCTTCCTCTGTATGTGAGCCACAAGGAGTTCAGAGGTGGGTGAACCAGACTCAGCCCAGGAGTCTAAGAGACACAGATCTGAACCAGGAACTGAGGCCGGGTCACAGAAAGGCCTGAAAGCTAGGGAGCCGTAAGAGCAGCCAAGGCAGCTGGAGAAAGGTTTGGGAACCTATAGAAAGAGTGCTTACCAAAAATCCTGTTGCATATTTGAAATTTTGTAAACAATTGGTTTTGTAGAAAAATCTAAATACTATATTATAATGTACAACATATTGGAAAACATGTTAAAAACCAAAGATACCACCAGTATCATTAAAATATATGAAAAAGTCTTGTATACATATATTGTTATGAGAGAAAACACTTTGGACTGATATGATAGAAACACTAACAGTATCAAAATTTAAATTGTAATCTTCATACATTTAATTTTGTCACTGTTAGGAATTCTATAGTCCATTCATAAGTAGAAAAATCCTAGCCTCCTGGTCCAATAAAAACAAATACTGAATGTGTTTTCTTAAAAACTATTGAAAAGAGATCGTTAGCATCTTAAAACAAGAATGGTATCTATTAACCTCACTGCCATCATTTGCTTCAAAGAAACTAACTGTAGCCTAGAAACGCAATCCCAATCTTGCGAATATCCTAGTTCCATCGGCTCTTACAGGTCCCAGATCACAGCCTAAAATCAAAGGCCATTTTAAGTGCGGCAGTTGTTCTGTTTGTCCTCACACCCTCCATTGCAAAAGACAGTTCAGGTCAGAATACGTATATACATCACTATTCCAATTGCAAGACAGAGAATGTCATTTATTTTATTTTATTTAATAATCACTTATATACCGCACTTTCCCAAGGATCAGGTGCGGTTTACAAAAAGCAACGATAAAGAACAGAGCGATATAGTTACAGTTCTTTTTACATGAAACATAAGCTAACTGTTATTTATCTCATATTATGCCCCTGCAATCTTATTTATATAGGAAAAACTAAAAGACAAGTAGGTACCCGTATCATTGAACACAGAAGCTGTATTCAAAGAAGTGTTCTTGATAAGCCTTTAGTGTCTCATTGGACCCAAGCAGGTCATTCAATCAGTGACTTAAAATATTTAGTCTTGAAGGCAGTAACACTACATTGGAGAGGAGGAGATACAGAAAAAATTGTACTCAGATTGGAACAACGTTATATTTATGAGTTCAACAGCTTGGAACCACATGGGTTAAATCAAGAAATTGATTTATCTGTGTTTTTGTAATTCAATGCATTAATGGACATTACACATTCTTGTACAAGTGCACGGGATAAAAATGAGTAACTAGTCATTTTATTCAATTATGCAATTAATAGGGTGGTTCCTTTTCTAATAGAAGCATTATGGTTATTAACAGACTCTTTATTACCACAGGGTGTCATTCAAATTTAACAAGATAACAGATACACAAAAGTCCCGGTTTATTTAATGTTATATTTTATATTAAGATCACTCAAAAGTAGTTTAATATATATAAACTGTCCTATAAAATTGACAGGTTTTTAATCTATTCATGTTTAAATCGGTTATATTAGTTAAATATATACTCTTTGATAAAATTCAAACATGGAATAAGACCATTTCAGTTTGTCATAGTCCCACTTTTCAATATCGTTGCCTTTTTTTTTAATCTTAAGACAAAGTTTTATATTCAGTCATTTAGTTCACATTGTTTGTTCCAATACATAGATTCAATATCTTTAAATTAAGAACCATTTCATCTATGAGATATAGAACATGATCATTATAATTTTTAACATAGTTCACATTTAATTTTCATTTTCAAGATCGTCGTTTTTTACATCTCGAAGTTTTATATTAATTACATTGTTTACTTTAATGCAAAGATATATGAAACATAGAAACATAGAAACATGATGACAGAAAAAGACCACAAGGCCCATCTAGTCTGTCCTTCCATAACAACTACAACAGTCCACTTTTTACCTTTAGAGATCCTCTGTGTTGGTCCCATGCTTTTTTGAATTCAGTTACTGTCCTCATCTCTACCACCTCCACTGGGAGACTATTCCACGGATCCACTACTCTTTCCGTAAAGAAATATTTCCGCATATCACTCCTGAATCTATCTCCCTTCACCCTCATCCCATGTCCCCTCGTCGCAGAACTTGCTTTCAATTGAAAGAGGCTCTCTCCCTGAACATTTATGCCACGGAGGTATTTAAACATCTCAATCATATCACCTCTATCCCGCCTTTCCTCTAAGGTGTACATATTAAGATCCTTAAGTCTGTCCTCATATGCTTTATAATGAAGACCACTAATCTTGGAGGAGTGGCCTAGTGGTTGGGGCAAGGTACTTCGGGCCGGAAGGTCGGGGATTCAAATCCCACTGGAGGACAGCAACCTTGGGCCGGAAGGACTGGGGTTTCTAGTCCCACAGGTGCTCCTTGTGGTCTTGGGCAAGCCACTTAACCCTCCATAGCCCATGTTCCCTGTAAAATAGTTCTCTGTGTGCTGTGCTTTCCTGTCTAATCAATGTGTTTATACCTCAAAAATTTCCTGTCATGATTTGACAATTTCCAATCTGTAATCAAAACCGCTGCTGATCGCTGGAAGTAGCGGTATACAAATGTATACTAAATAAATAAAAAAAATAAATAAATAAATAATCATCTTAGTAGCAACCCTCTGCACCGGCTCCATCCTGTTCACATCCTTTTGAAGGTGCGGTCTCCAGAATTGCACACCATACTCCAAATGAGGTCGCACCAAAGACTTATACAGAGGCATTATCACCTCCTTTTTTCTGCTAGCCATTCCTCTCCGTATGCACCCAAGCATCCTTCTAGCTTTTGCCGTCGCCTTTTCTACCTGTTTAGCTACTTTAAGATCATCGGACACAACTACGCCTAGGTCCCGCTCTTCTTTAGTGGACAAAAGTACTTCACCTCCTATACTGTACTGCTCCCTTGGATTGCTGCAGCCCAAATGCATGACCTTACATTTTTTAACATTAAATCCCAGTTGCCAAATTCTAGACCATTCTTCAAGCTTAGCCAGATCCCTCCTCATGTTATCTACACCTTCCTGGGTGTCTACTTTATTGCAGATTTTGGTATCATCCGCAAAGAGGCAAACCTTACCCGACAGCCCTTCCGCTATATCACTAACAAAGATGTTAAAAAGAATCGGACCAAGGACAGATCCCTGGGGCACACCACTGGTAACATCCTTCTCCTCAGAGTGAGCTCCATTTACTTGTACTCTTTGTCGCCTCCCACCCAACCAATTTCTAACCCAAGTAGTAACTTTAGGGTCCATCCCTAGGGTGCTCAGTTTGTTTATAAGTCGCCTGTGAGGAACAGTGTCAAAGGCTTTACTGAAATCTAAATACACCACATCTAGAGCTCTCCCTCGGTCCAACTCCCTGGTCACCCAGTCAAAGAAATCAATCAGATTTGTCTGACAAGACCTGCCTCTGGTGAATCCATGCTGCCTCGGATCCTGTAATCCGCTGGACTTCAGAAACCTCACTATTTTCTCTTTCAACAGCGTTTCCATTAATTTACTCACCACTGAAGTTAAACTAACCGGCCTGTAGTTTTCAGCCACATCCTTACTTCCGCTTTTGTGTAAAGGCACCACATAAGCCTCTCTCCAGTCCTTTGGCACCACTCCCGACTCCAACGAGGCATTGAAAAGGTCAGTCAGTGGAGTTGCTAGAACGTCCCCAAGTTCCCTCAGTATTCTAGGGTGTATCCCATCCGGTCCCATCGCTTTGTCTACTTTAAGTTGAGCTAGTTTCTCACGAACACAGTCTTCTGAAAATTGTTCAAGATGTCCCTCGCTTCTGTTCTTATTTGTGGGTGTTTTCTGAGGTCCTGCTCCTGGTTCTTCATCTGTGAACACACAACAAAAATATTTGTTAAGCAATTCCGCTTTATCCTTATCAGCTTCTACATATTCCCCCTCTGTACCCTTGAGTCTGACAATACTACTTTTGCCCTTCCTCTTCTCACTAATATATCTGAAAAATGTCTTATCCCCCCATTTTATTGCATTGGCTATTTCCTCCTCCTTTTGAATCTTTGCCTTCTTGACTACTTTGCTAGCTTCTCTAAGTTTTTCCAAATACAGATGCCTGTCTTCCTCTCTCTGTGATCTCTTGTATTTCATGAAGGCCTCCCTCTTTTTCTTCACTTTTTCAGCTACTTCCTTCGAAAACCATAGCGGTCTCCTGTTCCTTTTGCCTTTATTTACCATTTTAACAAAAAGGTTGGTGGCCTTTAAAATACCCCCTTTCAGTTTTGTCCACTGTTGTTCTACATCCCCCAGCTGTTCCCATCCCACTAATGACTCCCTGAGGTATTGGCCCATCTTCGCAAAGTTAGTCTTCCTAAAGTCTAAGATCTTCACCTTGGAATGGATTCTAACAGCCCTAGTCCTAATACTGAACCACACCATCTGGTGATCACTGGATGCAAAATGATCTCCCACTACAACATCAGAAACACTTTCACCATTGGTAAGCACCAAGTCCAGTATGGCCCCTTCACGTGTGGGGTCTGTTACCAATTGCCTGAATAGTTCTCCCTGTAGAGAATCCAGGATCTCCTTACTCCTAGATGATACTGCAGCAGGAATGTGCCAATCAACATCTGGCATATTGAAATCTCCTAGCAGTAGCACTTCCCCTTTCCTAGCAATGCTTCCTCGCAAGGCACGTAACTTCCATAGTTTCTTTAACAAGGTTTTTTTAGTATCTAGTTTGAGCTTTGTGTGCTCCGTGCATTCAAAGTTATCAATAAAATAAACCAATATATTTTTCTCAATAAAAGAATCCTTTACAACTCTGCATTTTCAGTTCACATGTTCCCATTTTTTTTTTTTTTTTTTTTTTTTTTTTTAAAAGTATTGTCTTTCCATCGGAATCTGTATTTCATTTTAAACATTCACATGCAGGTTGCATTGAACTTCAAGATGCTTTTACGTGGATGACTTTTTCAAATGATCGTTTATATAAGAGACATCTAGATACATGCATAACAAATATTAGTATTTACCCACATATGCTTTATACTTTGCCTGTACGGAGCGGCAGGTGCACCTACTCTTGCCATCATACTGGGCAGACTAGATGGACCATACTGGTCTTTATCTGCCGTCATTTACTATGTAACTATACTAATTAGTTATTAATAAGATGATTTATCATGGATAAGATATAGAACAGGATCATAATAGTTTTTAGTATAGTTTAGATTCAGTCCTCATTTTTAGGATCGTCTGTTTTTATATTTTAAGACAAGCTTTTTTATACATTCAGTCAATTAATTATATTGTCTGTTTCAATGCATAGAAACAGTTTTTTAAGAAGGAATCATGTATTGTATAGGATTTTCACAGTTCCCTTAAACCAGTACTGCATAGAGTCTGACTGGCGGTTCAACTCCACCCACAAGATCAGGTTTCACTTCCATTTTGGTGCGTTTTTTAGTATCTATAAATAAAGAGCTTGTTTCATTTGATAGTTTTTCAACCTTGGATACAGACGCTTAACGGTTTGGAATCTCCACTTCATACTTAGAGGTTAGTAACTGTCCCTAAATAATTCCTTAAACATTAGTTTTTATCAATTGGAAGTGTTCATTAGGAGCTAGCAGCTAGGTTTCTTAGAATCAAATTGAACTCTGCATGCATACATATTCAGTTTATCCGTATCTTCATTTTACACACATCTCCCTTGTTTCAAAGTATTGCTTTTTCATCGCAATCCGTTTTGCGATTACATGCAGATAATTTTTTATGGATGTATTCTGTAAGCGATTGCTTTCATAAGAGATATTTAGATATATGTACAGTAAATATTGGTGTTCACCTACATATGTCCTGCACTAAAATAAGATATCAATACGCGCTTCTCCATTTTAAATAATGTGTGGTTGAATCGTTTTAAGAAAACACATTCAGTATTTGTTTTTATTGGACCAGGAGGCTAGGATTTTTCTGCTTATGAATGGCCTATAGAATTCCTAACAGTGACAAAATTAAATGTATGAAGATTACAATTTAATTTTTGATAGTGTTTCTACAATATCAGTCCAAAGTGTTTTCTCTCATAACAATATATGTATACAAGACTTTTTCATATATTTTAATGATACTGGTGGTATCTTTGGTTTTTAACATGTTTTCCAATATGTTGTACATTATAATATAGATTTTTCTACAAAACCAATTGCTTACAAAATTTCAAAGAAACGGATCTTTTATTTTGTGTTTGTCAGCAATATGAATACTGTTAAAAATGTACTTATAACGTTTAATATATCATTGAGATTACAACTCTGTTTTGTTATTGATCCTATAGTTAGAGTAGAGCGCCTTAGACTACTCCACACGTGAAATACACCACAGGGTGTTCTAGTGAGTATTTGTTTGCATATACACAATTTAAATGGCTCTATCTCACTGTCCTTCAAGCATTCTTAACAGCAATGTTCAAAATCTCACCTTTAATGTTTCTATATGTTTTTGTCTTTTGTTGCCCTGCGTTTTGTCTTTTATTTTTCATGGGTTTAAAACAATGTATTTATGTTCTAGTTTTGATTGTATAAATATTGTTTTGATTGTATAAATGTGTTATTGTTTTATCTTATTTTATTTTACAAGCTGCATACCCCCTGAGGAAGGCATTGCCGAAACGCGTTGGGGTTCTTCAAAACTCCTGTGACCTTTATTCGTCTCTTGCTCCTTGTGTGACCCACACACATCCTGATCCATCCCTCCCACAGACTGTACCTACGGATCGTGGTGGGAGGAGGGCGCTACCATTACAAAGTGATATCCTTCTGCCTGGCCTCCTCGCCCAGGGTCTTTACCAAATGCCTGGTGGTGATAGCCTTCTACCTTCGCCTACAAGGGGCTTTCGTCTTCCCCCATCTGGGCGACTGGCTCATCAGAAGCAGCACGGCCTCAGAGGTCAATCAGGCCGCAGAACGTGCAATCCTTCTGTTGCAGCAGCTGGTATTCATCATAAACTACCCCAAATCCCATCTCTCTCCAGCCAAAGTGGAGTTCATAGGTGCCCAGTTGGACATATTGCATTTCAAGGCCATCCTTCCAAGAGAAAGGGCAGAACATCTCAGGCAACTGGCAGGAGAGGTACAATGACACCAGTTAGTGCTGGCTCACCGCCTCCTCTGCCTACTGAGCCATATGGCCTCGACTGTCCACATCACACCCTCAGCCCGCTTATATATGCAGACAGCCCAGTGGTGCCTCCGCTTGCAGTGGACTCAGGCCATGGGCAGGCTACAGAACAGGGCCAGGGTTACCCGCCAACTGGCGGAGTCCCTCAACTGGTGGCAAAACCTGCACCACCTCCAGACAGGAATGCCCTTCCAGGCACCCATGTTGCAGAGGACCCTGACCACAGATGCCTCCCTTCTGAGTTGGGGGGCACATTGTGGAGACTGCCGCACACAGGGCAACTGGCCTCAGGAGGAGTCGCTCCTACAGATCAGTCTCCTGTTGCTCAGGGCAATATTCTTAGCCCTACGAGTGTTTGCCACTGCCTTCAACACCGGCCTGTACTGATCCAGACAGACAACCAGGTCGCCATGTTTTATATCAACAAGCATGGGGACATGGGTTTGTATTCCCTCTGCCAGGAGATGGTGGCCCTCTTCTCCTTCGCACTATGCAACATGCTTCTGCAAGTGGTGTACCTCCTGGGCCAGGACATCTGCCTAACGGACAGGCTGAGCAGAGTCTTTCGCCCACACGACGCTTTAACGCCAGAGTGACGAAGCATCTCTTCCACCTCTGGGGAAGGCCCATGATGGACCTATTCGCCTCTCTGGACAACACGCAGCTACCCCGCTTCTGCTGCTGTCAGCTGCACCCAGAGAGAGTGGTGGCAGATGCTTTCCTGATCTTGTGTTCTGAGGGCCCTACTCTATGCATTCTCATAGACTCCCCCCCCCCACCAACCCCCCCTCCTCCCGGTCGCCAGGACCCTTTTCAAGGTTCAGGGCGAGAGGGCCTCAGTTATATTGATTGTCCCCAGGTGACCCAGGCAACCTTGGTTCCCTCTGCTGCTTTCCATATCTGTGGCACTCCCCAGTCCCTCTGGGCCGAGCCCCGGATGTCCTGTCCCAGGAGGAGGGCTCTCTCCTGCACCCCAATCTGGGGTCACTAATACTAACAGCATGGTTGCTGAAAGGGTAGCGTTGGCTCCTTTTCAGTCTTCTGGGAGACGTCGAGGAGATCCTACTGGCTTCCCAAAAACCCTCCACCAGATGGTCTTATGCCTTTAAGTGAAGAAGGTTCTCTGCCTGGTGTGCAGAAAAGGAAGAGAATCCCTTCTTCTGCGTGCAACTAGTGTTAAAGTACCTACTGCACCTATCACACGAGCTGAAATCTAACTCGGTGAGGGTACATCTGAGTGCCATAGCCGCTAACCACTACCCTGTCGAGGGAAGACCCCTCTCAAGCCAGCCCCTTGTTTCCAGGTTCCTCCGAGGCCTCCTGTTATCCAAGCCCCCTCTCCGTCCTGCAGCAGAGTGGGACCTCAATGCGATGCTCTCTCAGCTCACCAAACCACTGTTCAAGCCCCTGGCTAATTGCCACCTGCGGTACCTGTCATGGAAAGTGGTTTTTCTGGTGGCCCTCACGTCCGCTCAAAGGGTGAATGAACTCCAGGCTCTGATGGCAGATACACCATATACAAAGTTCTACAAGAACAGGATAGTGCTCTACACACATCCCAAATTTCTCCTGAAGGTGGTGTCTCCTTTCCACCTTAACCAAGAGGTGGTCCTCCCCATCTTCTTTCCGCAACCTCACACCGGCAAGGAGGAACTAGTGCTTCATATGCTAGATTGCAAACAGGCCCGGTCCTTCTATTTTACAGCGGACTCAAGCCCATCAAAAAGCTCCTCAGCCTTTTGTGTCTTATGACCCTAGCAGACTGGGGCTCCCCATAACCAAGCGAACTCTGTCCACTTGGGTGGCAGACTGTGTTGCCCTCACCTATGAGCTAGCTGGCCTCTCCCTTGAGCACCGGATCACAGCGCATTGCATGAGGGCGATGGCTGCATCGGTGGCAACCTTCGCTCAGTGCCATGATGGAGATTTGCAAGGCCGCCATATAGTTTTCAATTCATATGTTCACAGCTCACTACTGCTTGGAGAGCGAGTCCCGCCGGGACAGTGCCTTTGGCCAGACAGTACTCCGTAATATTCTTGGGGTGTAGGCAACTTCTGCCCTCCGACCCTTCTGTGTTCAGGCTACCGGAATATTAGTGTCGCTGGATGCTAGGGTTGTGCAGAGTCTCAGTAGGGAATTGCCTTCTGCAACGCATTGCTAACCACTTGGTCACCATTGGTGCTGTCATGGTTCGGTCCTTGGCAGCCTGGAGCTAGGGAGGTCCCATATGTGAGGACTGACTTCCTGCTTGTTCCTGGAGAAAGCGTAGTTACTCACCTGTAACAGGTGTTCTCCAGGGACAGCAGGAATCAGTCCTCACAACCCTCCCTCCTCCCCTGGGAGATGCCTGCCTACCTTGACTCCGTTTTTACTGCTGTCCTACCTATGTCATCTGAATGAGCAAGATGGCACCCTTGGGCGGGAAGGGGACCACACATGCATGCTAGCATGTCCCAGAGGTTTTCTGTGAAAGCAGGGGAAATGCTCCATGTGGGCTCTGTCGTCACCGTCCCCCATATGTGAGGACTGATTCCTGCTGTCCCTGGAGAACACCTATTACAGGTAACTTTGCTTTTTGCTGTCACAAATCTTTTTTTTCATACTCTAAAAGCTGAGTCTGTTTAGTAAATTGGTGAAAATGTCCTGATAAAGGTGAATAGGAACATTCTGCATCTTGAGATCATGAACTTCATGGACCATCTCAAGGATCTGCTGCTTGTCTTCCTAAAATTGTGCAATCGCAAGACCATGCCGATGTCCATACCCCTATTGGGAGGATCTGGAGTGGCAGCACAATGCAGTTAATCTTTGTGCTGCCTTTCTTTAGTATCCAAATGCAGGAGGGAGGGGAATCCATTTTCAGAGAAACTCCACTAGGTTCCGTCCCTCCAGCTTCTCAGGCATTTAAATGATCTGAATGTCATTAACACGTGGCAAGTCTTGATGCCATGCCGTTTCTCCAATAAGAACTTATTTACATACTGGAGTGGAGCATTCTTTAAAGCAGTCACAGTGAGAGTCATCTTCTCCCAGTTCGACTCTCCACCTCGCCTAACTGAGTTGAGTTGTCCTGCACATTGGAGACAAGTTGGGCCACCTTATCCACCACAATTCCTAGCCAGGAGCCTATTTGCTTAGATATATTTGTGTTGAGTGTTTCCATAATTTTTCTAACTGTATTCACTGATAGTCTAATACTGGGCCATGTGTCATCAGAGGCCTGTAAACTATCTTGGTTTGTCTCTTGATGTTTGATGTTCTCTTGGATTGGCAGCCTGATCTACCCATAAATCAGGGAGGTGAATGCATATAGATTTTTTGGTCATTTTGGTGCCCAATAAATATTGGGAAACTAATTGAAAAAATCAGATATAGTATGGTGGAGGCTCAGCAAGGTAGCAGTTTCTCAGTTCAGTGCACCCAAGAAGATATTTTTGGGTTTGTATACTCAAGCCCTATTCTTCTCTCTAGTAGTGTACAGGCCCCAAGCTTCTTAAACTGTTAAAAAGTGGGATCACTGTTCCACATTGTCCAAGCAAAACTGTTTTTCAAAAAAGAGAGTACTGTAGGAACAAATTGTGTATCTGACTGCAGAAGTCTTACTGAGACAACTTCCTTCATTTCAGATTGTCATTAAACCAGGCTCCCTCAGCAGGATGAAGACCATTTTCACACAGGAGATTTTCACAGAACAGGTAAATGATGATAATGAAAATGGTATTGCTCTCATTAGTTGATCTGTACTAAATTTAAAGTATCTGTATTTCACTAACATTCTGCCAACATTCTTGCTTTTCAAATCCATACCACTCCACTCCACGTGGAGTGGAGGAGTAGCCTAATGGTTAGAGTACTGGCTTGGGAACCAGGAGACCAGGGTTCGATTCCTATCAGCACTCGTTGTGGCCTTGGGCAAGTCACTTAATCCTCCATTGCCTCAGAAGAATCCAAGTTATCAATGTTCCTGTTTAATGTGCATTTTCAAGTTTTAAGGTACAATGTAAACCGCTTTGACTGAAATGATAGTGGTATAAAAAACCTGTTAAATAACATGTCAGACCAATCCAGACAAGTGGGTTTTATGGCGAGAGAGTTGATTTCATTCCCTTATAGTTGGCTGCTGCTACCTTTCACTGTTCAGTATTTCTGTCTACAACAAATATTGGAAACATGTGGACTTGCAGCAGGATTGCTAGGAACCCAAGGCACTAGAGGTCATCCTTCCCTGGTGGCATAGGATGCCAATCAAGCTCCCAAAGCAACAGTCTGTTTATTCCCCTGTTAGAGCATGATTCTCAACCCCCAGGACAGTAGTTTGTGGACTGTTATCTCAATTGAGAAACCTCCTGAGGTTTGGCTTTCAGCTGGTAGAGCAGGTACTAGTAAGTGTATTTCTTGGGTTCTGGCCTCTGGTCAGTGAGATCCCAAGGTATGGCCTTGACGCCTTCTGAAAGAGCATGTACTGGTGAGTGGGCTCCCAGAGTTTCTTCCTATTGCGGCCTCTGGATGAGCAGGGACAGAGAATAGGATTGGATCAAGAGGCTTGAATCATACTTTTACCAGCTCCTCCCCATTGGGCCCCCTCTATCACTCCCTGGGTTCTTTTTGTTCTAGGAAGCATTCTTGTTGAAGTTATTGGGTGTGGGGAAGAATGAAAGAAATAGCCTAGAGGAGTGGCTCTCTGCAGCTGATGCAGGGAGTCATGGCCGCAATGCTAGTTGGGAGGGAGAGATTCACTATCTTCACAATGGCAGAGTGCAGCAAGAGATGTGAAGGATGCTTTGAGGCTGGCGTGCACATGTGTGGCTGAGCCCTTCTACCCCACTTGCTCCGACTGCTGAGTACAGAACGGGGGAAAATCATTCAAGGTACAGGTAACAGTCCTGTACACCTTGTCACCGTTCTCCTTTTGATTTCTCCATTTTTAGTCATCAGAGCAGGAAAGATCCTAGACGCTTCTGCAGTTCTTCCTTCCTAGGGGCCTTCCCTCATGATTGTGTCCTGTTTATGCATCAGGCTTTCTCTAAGCTACAGATGTCTACTTGGGGGGTAGGGACGGGGAGGGGAGCTGTTACTCTGTTACTCTTTGGTCTGGAGCTCTTCCTGATACCTATTCTCAGGTGCACTCAGCTCCCAAGCTACCTAGATGATCCAGGGCAAGACGGCTGTAAGGGTTCCCTTCTGGGTTATCCCAGGAGTTCCTTAGGGAAGAGGAGGTCAAAAAGGCATAGGCTTCCCCCCCCCCCTAAGTGTTATCAAGTCAATGCTGACTCCTGGTGACCCAGCCACCCCTAGCCTTTCATGTCAAGATATGACCGGAAGTAGATTGCCAGGCCTTTTTCTTCTGAGGCAGTGAGGGGTAAAGTGACTTGCCCAAGGTCACAAGGAGAGCCAGTGGTAATCAAACCCTCTTGGTACTAGGCTGTTGCTCTAACCATTAGGCTACTCCTCCACTCCATAAGCTATTAAGCCCCCCCCCCCATAAGCTCAAGTAGAGGAGAACATTCCCTTCTGAAGCTGAAGTCTCATCTATTTTCAGTCTTTCCTGAAAAGATGAATTGGCTTCTACTACTTCAGGTCATTAAAGAGACGTTCTAAGAGCAAGAGATCCAGTTTCCAATCAGGTGGCCAAAATGGAAAGGAAGTTAAAGCCCCTTCGCAGAAAGAAGAGGGTTAAACTGTTCCATGTAAGACACAAACCCAGTGCTGGGCAGCATAGTACTCTTGTTCCTTTGTGATAACTGTTTAAAGCAACCACAGGTTTGGGGCATCATTACCCTATTGGAAAGAGGTGAGAGACATAATAATGAAGGTAATAAATCACTGTGATAAATTTCTCATGGGTACTGGGTCTGTTAGGTGCATTCCCATATATTCTTTCAGTGATTATCACCAAATAGTTCTCAGATGCATATTCTTGCATCTCTGAGTCCAGGCTTTCTTTGATCCAGCTGGGTGTAACAGTGACCTCCATACATGGGGAGGGATTCTTACTCCTTAATTATTGAGTCAACCAGTTGTGCAGGGCAGGTCAGAACAGGAGTTTCTTGGCTACATTCTGGGGTTGCTTTCAGGTGTTGGATCCTCTGGAATGGCTGAAGTATCAAGAGGATTGATTTTTACTTTCAAGTCAGGAGTATATGTGAGTTGCCTTCATCTCCAAAATAAAGAGGTTCTTTGCCCCTGAAGGAAAAAGCTCAAGCCCTTGCACCCAGCTTTCCAGAACGTCTTTCCATATCTGCCCCAAGTGTAGTCTTTCCTGTGGACTCTAGGCTCCAGGCCAACTGGAGCATGATTTTGCATGCCTCCCCTCGGGACCACATCACCCCAATACTACAACATCTCCATTGGTTACCCTTCAAGTTCTGGATCCCCTTCAAGATTCTCATGTTGGTACACCGAGCTCTTTATCTTCGCAAGCCGCAATATCTATCCAATCTATTGGTTTTCCACACCCCCACGCGCAGCCTCTGGTCCACTCATATAAACCGTCTGCACCTCCCAGTCCCCTCTCAAGCTCACTTGCAGTCCACGCGGAAATCAGCATTTTTCTACCTGGGCCCCTCCCTCTGGAATTCCCTCCCCACCGCCCTTCATCTAGAAGAATCCTACCCTAAATTTCGCTCCCTCCTAAAGACCCATTTCTTTTCCTCTGCCTTTGACGCCCCTCTGTGAACCCTCTTGACTTCTTCCATCTTCTTTGCTTTAGCTATTCTACTCTTCACCTTCTTTCCTTTATATTGTTGTAATTCTTTTTTCTTTTTTGGACTTTTATTATTTTATATTGTAAACCGCCCCGATGTAATGGGGGGCGGTATATCAAGCTTGCTGTAAACAATAAACTGCTTTGGATGTAATACTATAGGCATAGGCATATATGTGTGTCCCACATTTCACCCTCCTCTCAGGTGATCTCCATGTATGCAGAGTCACAATGCCCTTTTCTCTTTGTTAGGGGATCTAAAAGCATCTGGACGAGTGGCTCTTCACAAATGTCTCTTGAAGGGAAGGGAATGGAGAAGAGGATTCCCTCCTAGATAATTCTCTCCTCGGTTGCAAGGATTGTAGGTTGAGAGGGAGTTCTTAATTTCCAGAGGGCAGAGTCACAAACAATAGATCACTGAAGTGGAGTGTGCCCAAGAGTAATACTAAATACCAAAATAAATTACCGAATAAAACAAACTTTAGTAGCAAGCAAAACTAAAGTCCGAGAATAAAATCTTACAATGGTCATTTCTCCGGGAACAAGCAGGAAGTCACTCCTCACATATGGGTGATGTTGGTGCTGACAGAGCCCTTGTGTGGAAGCATCTTCCTAGCTTTCAAAGTAAACCTTTCGTAGATGCCACCACACATGCATGGTGCCCTTCCTGCCCAAGTCTCCTTTTATCCACAGAACCCTTCAGACATCTGTCTGGTTTCCCCCGGAAAAAGTTGATGATTTTTTTTTTTTTTTGTGACTTGAGTTTCATACTCTCTCCAGTTGTGCACTGGTACTCTTCCCACAACCTGAGCCTGCTGTTCCCACATCGAGTCTAGGGTTTGTGCATTTTTTTCCTTTTTGGCGCCTTCGTGCCCTTTTATTTCTAGCTGATAGCACCATGGGTCTTCAACCTCGCTGTGTACCTTTTGCCCCCATGGCTACCAGTGGGTTCAAGAAGTATGATTGGTGTGCCAAAATCATGTCCCTTACCGATACACACGACTGCTGCCTAGGGCCGGACCACGACTGTGCGGCATGCGGTCTTTGCAAAAAGATGTCCACCAAGGCCCTCGAGCTGCCAGCAGCGACATGATTTTTTCCCGGAGTCCCCGGTGCCTCTGAAGCCATGGAATCTCGGCACACCATTGCGGACCCCGATTGATGATGTGGCTCATCAAAAATAGGGTCTCTCTTGAGAGTGCATAAGAAGAAGAAAACCTTGAAAGCGGCGGCATCCCTGGACGGTTCCGACAAGTCAGGTAAGCCCTGAGCCAGGTCCTGCAGTCCTAGATGCTCATTTGAGGGATCAGAGCGGGAGCGGCTTACCAAGGTCCCCCAGAAGGAATTGACCACAGATCGGCCTTGGATGCCAGAACCTATCCTCATTGAGGACTCCCCCTTGGGGGAACCAGCGCAAGGCTCGAGTTCCTCGGTGCCCATGCTGATGGCTGCGGAGCCTTCTGGACTCGAAACCAGAATGGCGGCCCTGGAGCGCAGTCTTTCTGCCTTCAAGGATCAGCAGCGGGCGTTGCTGTCTGGTACTACTGGTTCCTCCACCCAGGCCACCGGGCCATTGACATCGAAGATGTCCCCGGAGACCGAGTTGATCCTCGAGACCATACGGCCTCAAGTCTATCCTTGGCTGAGGTTTCAATCTGGCTCCCATTTGACAGGACCAAGGTCCTCCCCGTCTAGCGCATATAGTACCAGCCATGGGGCCTCTGGGGGACGCAGGCAGGGCTCGGGTCCAGAGCCCATTGGACGCTCTTCCCTAGAGTCTTAGACCAATTACTTGGAATGGGAGACTGAGGACAAGGAGTCGCCGGACACCTGTTACCACCATGACATCCCCTTGGACTCTCCTCCCTCTGAGCCCCGGTGTCTGTCCCTGCCCAAGGACATGGCATTCCTCAATTTCGTGCGGGACATGTCAGAGGCCCTAGAGTTCCCAATGGATCGGAGGAGGACCCTTGGATGGAGGAGCTAGAAATCCACCAATGGGCACTGTGAGTGAGGGAATCGCTCACAGTACCCATTCCACCCATCCTGGAATGGCTAATGCTCTGTATGTCTGAAACACTGACATCTGTACTGGTTGTGAGCAAGCGGCTCAACTCGATGTATCAGGTCCGCTGGAGCCCTGGCTTCCAAAAGGCGCAGCTGCTGCATAACTCCATGGTAGTAGAGTTGGCCATGTGTCGGCTGAAGAGCCAAAAGACACACTCCTTGATGCCCTCGGTCAAGGAGAGAACCTCTTTGGGAAACCCATGACTGACAAGGCTGCTGAGCTGGAGTCTGAGTTCATGACGAGGACCAGGCTTTCTAAAAAGACTGCTGCCCCTCCCTGATGGAAGGGCTAGGGGTAAAAAGCCCTTCTACCCGAGGAAGGGAGCTGCTTACAGAAACTATCCACCTTATCAGGCTTCCCCAGCTACCCAGCAGGGTCAGCAGGCCAAGCGACATGGGCAGGGCCCACGTAAGCAGAAGGCTCCAAAACCCCAGGCCCCGGCCCAGCCAGGGGGGAGCTTTTGACTCCTTGAGCATAGCCTCTCTACCCCAAGGAGTTCAGCAGCCCATGGGGGGACATCGTGCCCTCTATTCCCAGAGGTGGGTAACAATCACCACCAATTCCCAGGCACTAAGGGTAGTCAGGGAGGGTTACCTCCTCCACCTGACCCAGACACCTCCCCCTTATGTCCCGGGAGAGCCCCTCAGATCTCCCCTCCACTGGGAACTTCTTTTGAAGGAGTTGGCAGGTCTTCTCAAGGACAAAGTGGTGGAACCAATGCCCCACCACCTCAAGGGCAAAGGGTTCTACTTCAGGTACTTCCTCATGTCAGAGGACAGGGGGCCTAAGGCCCATCTTCGACCTGCGCAACCTCAACAAATTCCTGGTGCGGGAGAAGTTCAAGATGCTCTCCCTTGGAACATTGCTGCCATACCTCCAGCAGGGAGACTGGCTATGCTCTTTAGACCTCAAGGATGCTTATACCTACATCCTCATCCATCCCAACCACAGGCAGTACCTGCGGTTCGTAGTGGGGGGCAGGCACTTTCTCAATACAGGGTGCTCTCCTTCGGCCTAGCCTCTGTCCTAAGAGTCTTCACAAAATGCCTGGCAGTTGTGGCCGCCTTCCTCCGGTTCCAGGGTGTCTTTGTCTTTCCCTACCTGGACGACTGGCTCATAAAGGGAGGCACAGCCTCAGAGGTGCAGCAGGCCACCGCACGCACCATCCAAGTTCTAAAACACACTGCCCGACTTCTCCTGCGCCTCCTCGGGCACATGGCCTCCATGGTACATGTCGCCCCGGACGCTCACATTCACATGAGGGTGGCGCAGTGGTGTCTCCGGGACCCAGTGGTCTCAGACCACAGGCCACCTCCAGGACAGTGTTACTGTGACCCGTCAATTGGCAGACTCCCTGGCCTGGTGGCAGTTGCCTCAGCATCTCGAGGCGGGCATGCCTTTTCAGACCCTAGCCCCTCGAGGGTCCTCACCACGGATGTCTTCCTGCTCGGTTGGGGAGCCCACTGCGGAGAGCTCCGCACGCAGAGCAACTGGTCACCGGACGAGAGCACCCAGCAGATCAACCTCCTGGAGCTCCAAGCCATACATCTAACCCTGAAGGTCTTCTGTCAACACCTGCGTACCAACCGGTGCTGGTCCAGACGGACAACCAGGTGGCGATGATCTACATGAACAAACAGGGGGGTACGGAGTCTCGTACCCTTTATTAGGAGGCATTGGTCCTCTGCTCATATGCTATCCAACAGGGTCGTCCTATGTCCTATGGGCAGTGTATCTATCAGGACAGGACAACCTGCTGGCTGACAGACTCAGCAGAGTCCTCCAGCCGTATGAGTGGCAGCTGGACCCCAGGGTAGCCAGTTGGCTTTTCCGGCTCTTGGGGGGAACCTGTGATGGGCCTGTCTGTCAGCCTGGACAACTTTCAGTTGCCCTGCTTCTGCTCCCGGAAGACCCACTCTTCCAGGGTAGCAGGGGGATGTGTTCCTGGTCTCATGGTTGGAGGGCCTTATGTTCGCCTTCCCTCTGACGCCACTGATCCTGATAGCTCCTCGGTGGCCCAGGCAACCGTGGTTCCTGCTGCTTCTGCAGTTAACAGTGGAGGCCCCTCATCCCCTTTGGGATCCGCCTTGGGATTCTTATTTCAGGAGGGGGCTCTCTTCTGCACCCCAACCTGGGATCCCTGTTTCTGACACCGTGGCTGCTGAGAGGATGACTCTGGCCCCTTTCAACCTTCCGGTTGAGGTGGAGGAGATCCTGGCCTCTCGCAAGGCCTCTACCAGGAAGGCTTATGCCCTCAAATGGCGCATGGTTCTCTGTTTGGTGCGCTGAACACGGGCCTGATCCCTTTTCGTTCCCGGTGGCTCTGGTATTACAGTACCTTCTCCACCTCACTCAGTCCGGGCTCAAGTCTAACTCCGTCCGAGTGCACTTTAGTGCCCTGGCGGCGCACCACCATCCGGTGGATGGTAAGCCCCTCTCGGTCCAACCATTGGTGACCCATTTTCTTCGGGGCCTGCTGTTATCAAAGCCCCTGGTTCGCCCTACGGCAACCAAATGGGACCTCAATGTAGTGTTGGGGCAGCTCACTCACCCACCCTTCGATCCTCTAGCTGCCTGCCACCTTCGCTACCTTTCTTGGAAGGTGGCCTTCCTGGTTGCGCTCACCTCCACTCGCTGAGTAAGCGTCCTTCAGGCCCTCATGGCGGAGGCGCCTTATACCACATTCTGTAATAACAGAGTGGTGCTTCGTGCTCCCCAAATTCCTGCCGAAGGTAGTGTCACCCTTCCATCTCAACCAGGAAGTGGTGTTCTCTACCTTCTTTCCACAACTTATTCCAGTCGAGCGGAGACTGTCCTTCACACCTTGGACTGTGAGAGGGCTTTGTCCTTGTACATCCAACGCACTCAAGGCCACCGCAAAGCTTCTCAGCTTTTCATCTCCTATGACCCCAGTAGACTGGGGGAGGCGGTGATCAAGCATACGCTGTCCACATGGGTGGCAGATTGTTCGCCCTCACTTACGAACAAGCGGGGCTCCCTCTGGAAAGCCACGTCATGGCGCACTGTGTTAGGGCCATGGCGGCCTCAGTGGCAAACTTGCGCTCCTTCTCGATGGTGGACATCTGTCAGTTTGCCACCTGATCTTCAGTGCACAAATTCGCAGCCCATTACTGCCTGGAAAGACAGTCCCAACGGGACAGTGCCTTTGGCCAGGCTGTGCTTCGTAACCTTTTTTGGGGTCTAGGCAGCTCCTACCCTCTGACTCTTCTGTGTTCAGGCTACTGGATGCTGGTTTCACCAGACACAGGGGTCCTACTGTGGTCTGTGGGTACAGACTTAATTGCTGCTGCTTGCGGCTCCCTCTGAGAGCATCCAGTTTTTCCTATAGGCTTTCGGTAGCCTGTAGCTGGGGAGTCCCATATTTATTTATTTATTTGTGTGCTTTTCTATACCGCCCCTTCCAGAGATCAGGGGCGGTTTACAAAGAATTTTTAAACAATATAACAAACAGTGAAATATTGCATTACATAGAACATTAAGGGCACATAGAAACTGTGTTACAGAGAAACAATATTTTAACTATTTACATGGTTGAGTAAAAGTACTGCTTATTTACAGATGAAAGTATGGTATTTAAAAGTTATAAGAGATCGAGACCAAAAACAACTATTTATAATAATTATTTGCAAACATATTATAATAAGAACTAGGTGTGCAGTGTTGGGAGGGGGACTGTTAGATTAGCCATTAGAAGAATGATTGGGATTCAGTAAGTACAATGAATCACGTATGTCTGTAGGCAAATGCTAAGGGAGTGAGTCTTGAGTTATGTAGGGTAGACTTGTGTTTGGTTAGTTGTGCATTCTTGTGTAATATGTTTGATTATGGGTTGTAGGTTGCAGTAGTGTTGGCTAAACAGGTAGGTTTTAAGTTCCTTCCGGAAAGAGGTAAGGTCCTTAATCTCTCTTAGGTTTAGTGGTAGTTTGTTCCATTGGTTGGGTGCATAATATGAAAAGGCAGTGCTGGTGGTTATTTGCTTTAATTTTCTCACGGCATTGGGAATTAATAGCATGTTGAGATTTGTTCTAAGTCTGTTTTCTGGTGGGGTCTGAAGTAATGTTGCTAGATGTGATGGAGCTAAGTTATTAATGAGTTTAAAGATGGTGACGAGGGTTTTATATTGAATCCTACTAGTGATTGGAAGCCAGTGGAGAGCGTATAGGATGGGGGAGATATGGTCACATATTTTGGCTTTAGAAATGATCCGGGCAGTGACATTCTGGGTTCTTTGAAGGATGTGCAGATTCTTTTTAGAGGTACCTTGAAGTATGCCGTTACAGAAGTCTAAATGTGGCATAATGAGAGCCTGGACAACTGTTCTGAAATCGTTAATGTCAATGAGGGGTCTGAGTTGTTGGATTGTTCTGAGCTTAAAAAATATAGTTTTGGCGGTCTGTTTTATGTGGTGTGTCATGCTCAGTGTTTTGTCCAGAGTAACTCCCAGATATTTAATTTCAGACTTGACTGGAAGAGTAATGTTCATCAGATTGATGACAGATGGAGGGGTGAAATTGGTGTTTCTGGTTACGAAGAGTGCTTATATGAGGACTGACCTCTTGCCCGGGCCTGGAGAAAGCGTAGTTACTCACCTGTAACAGGTGTTCTCCGGGGACAGCAGGAATCAGTCCTCACAAACCTCCCTCCTCCCCTTGCTCCTTTACCTTCTTTTATTTTTGCTGTCTTTTAGCTATGTCATTTGACTGAGCAAGATGGCACCCTTGGGCGGGAAGGGGACCATGCATGCATGGTGGCATCTCCCAAAGGCTTTCTTTGAAAGCTGGGGGGATACTTCCGCAAGGGCTCCGTCGGTGCTGATGTCACCCATATGTGAGGACTGATTCCTGCTGCCCCGGAGAACAACTGTTACGGGTGAGTAACTACGCTTTCGTTCCATGGTAGCACTGCACCTTGAATATTTTGTGCAATTCTGGTAGACATATCTTAAAAACGATATAGCAGAATTAGAAAAGGTACAAAGGGGAGCCATCAAAATGGTAAAATGGAGTGGAGGAGTAGCCTAGTGGTTGGGGCAAGGTATTTCAGGCCGGAAGGTCGGGGGTTCAAATCCCACTAGAGGACAGCAACCTTGGGCCGGAAGGACTGGGGTTTCTAGTCCCACAGATGCTCCTTGTGGTCTTGGGCAAGCCACTTTAACCCTCCATTGCTCATGTTCCCTGTAAGTATTAGTGTATGTGTCTCTTATCCCCGCGTGTTAAATGCATCCCCCAATTGTGTTGTGACCGCTTTGATTGAAGGATAAGGTGGTATACAAAACTGTCTAAATAAATAAATAAAATAAAAGGGATGAAAGGATACCTTTATGAGGAAAGACTTCCTAGGTTAGGGCTCTTCAACTGGAAAAAAGATGACTGGGGGGGGGGGATATGATAGAGGTTTATAAAATAATGAATGGAGTGGAACGGGTAAACATAGATCAGTTGTTTACTCCATCAAAAAGTAGAAAGACTAGGGGACATGCAATGAAGCTACAATGTAACCCATTTAAGACTAATAAGAGAAGATATTTTTTCACTCAACGTCTAATCAAACTCTGGATTTTGTTACCTGAGGATGTAGTAAAAGCTGTTAGTGTAGCTGGGCTTAAAAAAAGGTTTGAAGAAGTTCCTGGAGGAAATGTCCATAAACCCATTATTATAGAGGATCCAGGAAATCCACTGCTTACCCCGGGACAAGCATTGTGGAACCTATGTACCTTTTTGGGAACCTGTCAGGTACTTGTGACCTTGTTTGGCCACTGTTGGAAGCAGAATACTGAGCTTGATGGACCTTGATCTGACCCAGTATGGCATTTCTTATGTCCTTTATGTTCATATTTACTGGATATAGACATCTTATATTAGTAAATTGAATTTTTGAAATTTCCTACATACCAATGGTATCTTTCATTGAAAGTTATATTCTGTTTGAAGCGGTGGATAGGACTTCTTTAAAATATAAAATTTAAAAATATACATATTTTCATAATATGTTATGGAAATGTGGAATCAGTTGATTTTATAACTTCAACACTATGAAATTTAATTATTAAATTAAAAGTGAAATATACGATTCACTGAAATGTATTTCTCCATAAAATTAAAACTAACTCGATAAATCGGTTATAATCCTTTTAAATTAAATTTATAACCTTAAGCCAAATCTGATACTCCAGATCATTCTGCTAGAGAAATCCAGACAAGTGTGTTATGCACCCCCCTCCCCCGCAGCATATAATGGAGACTCAGAAAACTGGAAATTAAGATCGGTGCAGCTAGGAGCACTCTAAAGTATTTCACTGTGTCTAGCAGATGGTGGTTGCTGGATTGGTGCAATTTGTATTTTCTTGGACCTTTCACTCCTGGAACCTCAGCTTGAGGGTTGGGATTCCCAGTGAAGGAGTAGGATTTTTTTTTTTTCTCGGTGGCTTCAGGGCAGCTGTCCTGGGGACACCTATCCAGTTGAGCCTGGGCTCCCAGAGAGTGCTTGCAGGTTACCTCTGGAGCTCCCTGAAAGATATGGAGGGGGGGGGTGGTGGTGTGCAGTTTCTGGCTGTTTGGGCAAGTTGAGCACCCCCCCCCTTCCCTAAGGTCCAGAACCCTGGACAAAATCACTGAGGCAGTTGTGGGTGCCAGGGGGCTGCAGTTCAGTTTCTGGGGTCTCCAAAATTGAGCCCGTGGCTCCATGCCACTGGAGGTCTCCATTCAGCTGCAGGGAGCTTGAAATTGAGTCCACAGCTCCAGGGCCTACAGCAGCTCCACTGGAGAGGCCTCTATTAGTGCCCAGAGGCTCCAGTTTGACTGCAGGGGGCTGGTGATCAGGCTCGAGGTTCCATATGGCCTACCATTGGCCCGGGGCTTCGAAGAGGGAAAGGAGAGTAGTGTTTTGGTGCTGGGAGCCTTGGTGCTTGTTTTGTACTGTGCATTTGCCCGTGGCATGGGTCCTGGAACTGTGCTCCAAGTGTGCAGGGGATCTGCGGGAGCTTTCTTTAGAGGAGTGTGGGGTTTGATGGCTTAGGTTTCCTTGGCTCGCCGCATGGCAGATGCACCAGTATTGAAGAAAATGGAAGAGGATACCATCTTAGGAGTGTGTTGGCCTTTCCCATACCTTAGATGGTTAAACACATGGTGCCTTTGCAAATCTCTGGATGGACTGCTGCAGAGGAAAAGGTCATAGGTTGTATGCCCTCCTGCAGACTGAAATGGATGAGTGACTGTTCATGAAGCATTGCGCTATCCCTTTGGAGCGTGGTGCACAGCATTATTGCTGCAACCTCCTTGTACTTGGATCTCATTGCTGGGGCCCTTTGCATTGGATCCAACAGCACCCGGACAAGTCTGGAACCACTTGGATGGAGTCAGCAATGGCCTCTCTGACTGCATGCTTGACCGCCTTCATTTATCTACATTGGTGGCTACAGTGGCCCAACAGTGGCTTTTGTTGCAGCAGTGGACCACAGATGCAGCCTCTGCCTGGTGAGGTTGCCCTTTAGAGAGCATTGTGGTTTGGGGAAGGTTTGGGAAAGCACGTCAAAGCTTGGGCAAGACTAAGCTGCAGCAGCAGCCAGAGGATAGCCTAAGGCTTCTGTGTGGTGCTAGTCATCTCATTTGTGGCTGAGGGTTTCCAGGTCTCTGTCCCCAGCAAGCAGCCCTGTTCAGGGAATCAAATATCTGGCTAAGTTTCAGCCCTTTCACAGGTGAAACCCAAGGACTCCTCCTTTTCCAGAACCACTGCGTCCTACCCTGGCCATTGGTGGTATACCAACTGCAATCTGTTCTTTTGATCTGTCCTATTTCTTTGCCATATTGCTCTTCTTTAGGTATTTTTTTGGCAAGAGTGTGTACTCGGATTATCCCCCTTTTTAGGTGAGTTTTTACATGCTAGGTGCTAATTCATTTGACATCTTTTAATGGTGCACATTACCAATTGTAATAGTTGACACATCCGTGCTGTGTTCTGTTTGTGTTTATTTATAAGGTCTTTCTACATTATTATATGCTGTATGATTCATATGATTTTCTTTTGTCTCCTTTTATATGATTTTACCTAAGTGTAAGATTTTATTATATAGTTCATTCACTTATTATACTAGGTGGTGTTGTTAAGTGCCGTCGAGTCGGAGTCGACTCATGGCGATCCTCTGGATAGCTATCCTAAATTGTGTTCGGTCTTCAGTCAGGCGGCTCATTGTTGACAGACTGGTACCTGTAGCTGCTGTTATTGTATCGATCCATCTCATTGCTGGCCTTCCTCTTTTGCGTTGACCTTCTATCTTGCCAAGCATAATGTCTTTCTCTAATGACCTCTCTCCGCATGATTTGTCCAAAGTATGAAACTCGAAGTCTTGTCATCTGAGCTTCTAAAGAAAGCTTAGGTTTGATCTCCTCTAGTACCGACTGGTTTGTTCTTCTGGCAGTCCATGGTATACACAGTATTCGCCGCCAGCACCATAATTCAAAGGCATCAATTTTCTTCCTATCTGTCTTTTTCACTGTCCAGCTTTCACATCCATATGATGTTATTGAAAATACCATGGCCTGAACAAGTCGAATCTTTGTATGGAGAGAGACATCTCTGCTCTTGAGAATCTTATCTAGGTCTTTCATAGCCATTCTGCCAAGAGCAATGCGTCGTCTGATTTCTTGACTGCTTGTTGCTTCTTTATTGATAGTTGATCCAAGTAGGTTAAAGTTGTTCACAGTTTCAATTTCTTCTCCTTCAATAATGAACCTGTTAATTATGCCAGTTGTCATGATCTTTGTCTTCTTTACATTAAGGTGCAGGCCCATTTTGAGACTATATTCTTTGATTGTGAGAAGCAAATGTTTCAGATCATCTTCACTTTCAGCCAGTAATGTGGTATCATCAGCATAGCGAAGGTTGTTGATGAGTCTTCCACCAATCTTCACACCTCTGTTGTCTTCATACAATCCTGCTTCTCTGATGATTTGTTCTGCATATAAATTAAACAGGTAGGGGGAAAGTATGCAGCCTTGTCTTACACCTTTGCTTATTTTAAACCATTCTGTTTCTCCTTGTTCCGTTCAAACTGTTGCTTCTTGATCAATGTACAGATTGCGCAAGAGAACGATCAGGTGTTCTGGTATACCCATGCTTCTTAATGTGGCCCAGAGTTTCTCATGGTTTATACATTATACTAGGTACACACACACACACATATATATATATATATATATTTTTTTTTTTAGTTTTTTTATTAGTGTCTCTCTGATACGAGTTCCTTATATATTGGTTTATTTTATTCATTTATTTTTTGGGGGGGGGTTCTATTTTGTTTTTATGTATTTTGTATATGATTTTATTTATATTCCTATGTTTTGTTGCTTTTATGAGGTCCCAAGCCCCTGAGAAAGGCTAAGGCCGAAACACGTGTAAATTGACCTCTCTGGATACCTAATAAAGCTCCTGCCACTTCCCACTGCGTAGTGAGTCCTGCTTTCTTTGTGCCTCCAGGAATCTTTGGGCCATTCAGACATAAATGGAGTGTTATTTAGTATTCTAACAACTGTATGGCCAGAAAGGCCCCTGTTGTCTCAACAACAAACATATTCACCTGCATGACAATGGACCAGAGGAAGCATCTTTTCAGAACAGAGGAGCAGAGGCTGAGAACAAAGAGCAGTACTGAATGCATATATCTATCTATTTAGCATTTATATAGCACTGCAAACATACAAAGCGCTGTACAGACATGTAGGAGAGACATATAAGCACAGGCTTTGGGTCTGGAGGGACAGAGGCACAAAGATAGATACATCCATCCATCCACTCCCCCCACAGTACAGATCCCTTCCAGTCTACATACAGCCACGTGCACATTATCCTAGCTCTGTGGTAACATTCTGACAAATGCTGTAACAAGCTGACTTCTTAGATAAAACATTTATTGTACAAACACTTGCCTCTGTGTATCATTTTACTATACCTATTGTCTCTGAGAAGTGGACCCAGAACCAGCTTGGGGTTGTCAGAGTATCCTCACCTTTACAGACCTAGACAATGAACCCAAGCTAAAAGGAGGACTCCGACACAATGTACCCCATTCCTGACATTGTGGAGATTCATCCATATTTCTGATACCTTCCTCTTAAGCCTTGTGTAGGGGTACTGTGTTGGTAAATATTTGTTTTTATCTTTTGGAAGATAGTATTTCTCTGCTGCCTGAATTCATGTGCATCACTTCCAGCTATATAGGAAAGTCAGGTGAAGTAGGTCAGGGCAGGGACTGCATTCTCAAATTGGACATCTCTACTTCCCAATTATATCATTTCTGAATTTGGATTTATTTATTTTAGTTTTCTGAGTTTCCATACTGCCTTTTCCAGAGATCAATATAGATTTACATAGAACATGGATGTAACATAGGGTTCAAAAGCAATAACATAGATCAATGACTATAAACATGGGGTATGCTTACGATCCAATCATGAACTATTTACAGCAAATAATCTTAATATACAAATTTACATGGGTGATACAAGTCTGTGCCGAGTATGTTGTTGATGTAAGAGATCTTTGTTAGATAATCGTAGGAGGATCAGGGAATTAGGTCCGTTAGATTTTGACTGGTTCTAGTGGATTCACAAAATGTTCAATAAACAGATGTGTTTTAATTTCTTTGCGAAATGTGGAGAGGTCGTTAATGGCTCTTAATCTTTCTGGGAGGGAATTCCAGAGTGTAGGTGCAAAGTAAGTAAAAGCTCCGTTACTGGTAGAACGGATAGTTTTACAAAAGTCAAAGGGGATTGTTAAGGTGTTCTGGGAGCATCTTCTTCTTATTCGTTGATTTGCCGGTATATTAATCAGAGATGTAAGATATGATGGAGCTGTCTTCCTAAAAAGCTTAAATGTGGTGATTAGTGATTTATATTTAATCCGGCTTAGAATTGGCATCCAGTGCAAACTGTAAAGTATGGGCGTGATGTGATTTGTAATATGGGCCTTCCAAGTGATTCGAGCAGCTACATTTTGGGCCACTTGTAAGTGGTTTAGTGCCTGCTTGAGGAGGCCCTATAGAATGCTATTACAAAAATCTAAGTGTGGGATGATCAATGCCTGGAGCACAGATTGGAAGTCATAGTTTGAGAACAGTGGTCCTATGGTTATAATAGATGGTAGTTACTGTTAGTTTTATGTGTAGCCATGGTGAGATTCTGATCTATGGTAATGCCGAGATATTTGACTTCTTTCTTTACTACTAGGTCAGCTTCTCTTAAGTGAAGACTTGGAGGCGGGGTAAAATCAAGATTCATAGTTACATACAGTACCTCAGTTTTGTTGAAGTTAATTTTTAGATTATGTGAGTTAAGCCACTCTGATGTTTCGCTGAAACAGAATTCAATTTTGTTGAGGTCGGGATTTGTAATGTCAATGGGTAGCTATAACATATCTTCTGCATAGATGAGAGATCCTATTTTGAATATCTTGAAGAAGCTTCAAATAGGTTGGAAGTAGATATTAAACAGTAGGGCTGAAAGGGCAGAGCCTTGTGGTACTCCTTGCTCCTGTTTGTATGTTTTTGAGGTCTGTCCACCAATTTTCACTTGTTGAGTATGATCGGAGAGGAAGGATTAGAACCATCTAAGAATGGTGCCCTGAATTCCTATCTGGTAGAGTTTTGCAAGAAGTATACTATGACTAATACTGTCAAATGCAGAAGCTATATTCAGAAATAAAAGGATGAAAGCTTGTTTAGAGCTGTCTATTCCTCAGATCAGTTTGTCGAAGAGAGCTAGTAAGAGAGTCTCTACACCATGATTTGGTCTGAAACTGTATTGATGTTCGTCCAGTGGTGAATAAAATCAATATAGTCCTGTAGTTGAATTTGCACGATTTTCTCAATAACCTTGGCTGGGTATGGGAGACTTGAAATTGGTCTATGAGTTAGGACTGGCTTTATCCATGAATATTTTTTAATATTGGGCGGATCATTGCTTGTTTTAGTGCAATTGGCATGAGGCCTTGCGTCAAGGATAGGTTAACTAATTTAAGAATGATTAGTGACAATTCTGTTCCTGCTGCTTTCAGCTAACAAACTGGGAAGGGGTCTAAACTAGATGTTGTGTTAATTTTAGACATTATATTTAGGAAATCTAACTTGATCTGGTGGAATGCCATCCACTTTATGGGGGAAACCAAATTAGAACTTGTAGGCAAGCTGGTGTTTGTAGATGGTAGCTACTCATGTAGTGATTAGCTAGTGTTTGCGGTGTGATGGAGAGATTATTTGTATCTGCATTAGATGCATGCATCAGTGCTTTTATAATTTCGAAAAACTCTCTAGAACGATTGAGAGATTTGGTGAGAATATTAGTATGGTACTTTATTTTTTTTTATTTTATTATTATTAACACAGTCTTTGTAATGTTGGAGTGTAGTCATGTAGTGTGTTCTGTTTTGACTAGATTTAGTGATTCTCCAGGAACAAGCAGGACGTCGGTGCCGATGAAGCCTGCATGGAAGCATCTCCCTAGCTTTCAAAGAAAGCCTTTGGAAGATGCACTACATATGCATGATCCCCTTCTTGCCCAAGAGTGCCGACTTGTCTCCGTCTCCTTTTTTCCGCGGAGTCTATAGAACATTGTCCAGTTTTCCCCGGAAAAAAAATTGATTTTTATTGTTTTCTCCAGTTGCGTACCGGTTCCTTCCCGCTCCCAAGCCAGCTCGCCTCTGTCTCATTCCTTGGGTTCTTCTATTCGTTTAAAATTTTTTTTTTCCTCAAGGTATTCCATGACCAGCATTCGCACCCTTTTCCAGCCAAAGGCCTTGGACCCCTTCCAGGAGGTGGCGACTCCCTTTTTCCCGATGGTCTCCAGTGGCTTTGAAAAGTGTGACCGGTGTGGCAAAATGTCACTCACCGACCCACACGACTGCTGTCTCCAATGTTTTGGCCCATAGCACAGTGACTCCGACTGCGAGCTCTGTAGAACCGTGACCTCAAAGGCCTTGAAGAGCTGCCATCAGCAGCAGATAAGTTTCATTCAGAAGTCCAACTCCGGACTGGAGTCTCCGGTGACACCATGCTCCAGGGCCCCCCTCCGATACCTCCGTAAATACCCAGAGGTGGAGCACAAGAAAAAGAAATCCTCGAAGACCGCCTCAGAGGACGGATCTGGAAGAAGGGGACATCCCATCCCAGGACCCACAGTCCCAATTGAGTCCGAGGAGTCGGGGCAGGAGCAGCCTGCCAAGCTGCCCTATAAGGAGTTGTTGGCACCAGCTGACTGGCCGAGGCCATCTTCATCGAGGACTCCTCGACAGTACCGACGCTGGGCCTGAAACCCTCGGTGCCCGCGTTGAAGGCTGCGGAGCCAATTGTTAGGGAGACCAGAATGGCAGCCCTAGAGAGCAATGGCCCTAGTGGCCATGCAGTGGGTGTTCATGTCCCGCTCGTCTGGTTTATCTGCCCCAACGATGGGATCCTCGACATCGAGGGCTTCCCCGGATGTCAAGCCGGTCCTTGAGTGCCATCGGCCTCGAGAGAGCCCCCAGCTCCAGATAAGGTCCCGCTCCCATTCCTCGGAACACCGGTCCTCCCTGGCAAGTGCCTGTGGCTCGGACCGATGATCCCTGCAAGTCACAGACTGCTGAGAGCAGCCCTCTGCCAAGGTGATCGTGCAGTGTCTGACGCATACTTGGACTTTAAGCCCAAATGGGAGACCGAGGATGAAGAATCCCCAGACACGAGGCGGCACTGTGATGTGCCCTCAGACCAGTCTCCCCCGATGACCCAATTCCGCTCCCCACCCGAGGATGTTGCGAGACATGGCCAAGGCCCTCGCTATCGAGATCAAGGCCAAGGAGGAATTGGAGATACTCCAATACAAGGCACCCCCGAAGGAAACCCTTACGGTCCCAGTGTCCTTGATCCTCGATAGCCGCCTCCTCTGAATGTGGGAAACATTGGTGTCGGTACCAGTTTTTAACAGGTACCTCAACGCCATGTACCGGGTGCGCCGAAGCCTTTGGATCCAAAAGACCCAGCTTCCCCACAACTCCATGGTCGTGGAGTCGGCAATGCGCCGGCTTAAGAGCCAAAAAATCCATTTGTCAGTACCACCTGGCAGAGAGGCCCGAACTCTTGACGCCCTCGGCCAGAAGGCCTTTCAAGGCTCGATGCTAACATGCCGGATGCAGTCCTACCTGAAAAAAACCCCGTGATCTGGCCACAATACCACAGCTCTTTCGGTCTCTGGTCCCTCAAGCAGTGAGAAACAGGCAGAGAGCAACACAGAACACAATCACACACAAAGTGCTACTTTCTTTGAGCTTAGAGGGAAAACAACAGACAGCCTGTGGACGCTGCACAGTTCCTCGTCTGTCGGATTCAAATTCTTCCTCCTGAAAAGCTCTTTTTATTAAAGAAAAAGGGGAAGTAACAGTCATTTATTATAAACGTGAAATAACACAAGGTGTCGCCAAAGTTCTTTTTACAGAGTAAGAGCTGATTATAGTGTATTAGATGAAATTTACTTGATTATGACAAAATTATTTATAATTGCAAAGTTGCAAAAATTATGTTGTGTCAGCATTGACTGTACAATGAACTATGGTTGCACAGTTCATAGCGTATGTTTACTCTTTATGCTTGCGTTAATTTTAAAGACCGTTACACAGAACTTATGATCATGACATTCTATTCTATTTAAGAGGAAGTAGGTGAAAAGCCAAACTTCTAAACACATTCTGAATCAAGAAATTCATCCATCTTCAATTACATATTGGGGATTCTGGTATCCCTTTACCTGTCCATTTCTACACTACCAGCTCTACATGAGCATGTACCTGAAGGAACTTTTGGAAGGAGCTTGGTGAATTCCCTCCCCTCCCTCCCTCCTTCCCTCCATGACAGCCCTCCCTCCCTCCATCCATCCATGTCAGTCCCATTTCAGGTTCCCTGCCCCCTCTTCCCCTCTCCCCATGTCTGCCTGCTACTGCCCTGTGTCTCCTTCTGCAGCCGTGGTTCTCTGTCTCTTAGGGAACCGCGGCTGTGCCTGTGAAGCCGTTGCGGAGCCTTTCTGTCTCTCGACGGGCTCCGTGCAGCATTGTCCCGCCTCCAAAGGAAGTTGTTTCTTTGGAGGCGGGACAATGCTGCATGGAGCCAGTTGAGAGACTGGAAGGTTCTGCAAAGGTTTCACAGGCACAGCTGCTGTTCCCTAAGAGGCAGGGAGCCGCGGCTACATTAGAAGGGAGGTGGCGAGTTTGCCGTTGCTGAGAATCGGACTCAGCAGTGGCAGCAACTTGTTCACTTTATTTTATTTTATTTTTTTTAAACTTGAAGGCGAAGTGAGGCGGCTGTTTTGGGGCCTTATTATAGAGCCGCCCCTGATCACTGGCATATAATCCGGTGCAACTAGGGGCACTCGCCAGTATTTTCTCTGTCTCCTCTGCTGGAAAATCCTCTTCATCTTTCTCCAAGCCCTCCCATTGATGGGCAGGGGGTCGTTCCAGGGTGCTGGAAATAGGCAGTCGTCTTTTCCTCTTTTACCGCAAATGGGCCTGCTTGACAACAGACAGTTAGGTTCTGGACATTATAAGGCAGGGGTACATGCTGGAATGCATAAGTTCCATTTAAGACTCCTTTGTAATTTCCTTTTTCAGCTCCATGGCCAAACAGGCAGCTGTTCGGGCAACTTTTCAGCATCTCCTTCGACTCTGGGCCATTCTTCCGGTACCTCTTTCAGAGAAAGGGATAGGAAGATACGCCATCTTCTTTGTTGTCCCGAAAAAAGATGTAGCCTTTCAACCCATCCTCAATCTCTAGGGCGTCAACCGCTGCTTGAGAGTTCTCTGTTTTTGCATAAAAATGCTGAGATTGGTGGTTCAGGTCATACAGCAGGGTGAGTTTCTTGCCTCTTTAGACCTAGCAGAGGTTTACTTCCATATTCCCATCAGGGAGGACCAGCAGCACTTCCACAGAGTTGTAATTCTGGATGATCACTTCCAGTTCTCTGCCCTTCCATTTGGTTTAGCGACAGAAACTCGGATGTCTTCAAAGGTCATGGTGGTGGTGGTCACTGCGAGCCTTTGGCATCAAGGCATTTGTATACATCCTTATCTGGACGACTGGCTAATCTGGGCCAAGTCTCGTGCAGAAGCTGTCTGGTCCATGGAATGGGTGGTGCAGCTTCTCTAGAGTTTTGCTTGGGTGGTCAATCACAACAAGAGCTGTTTGATGCCCTCTTAGAACTTGTTCCTCTGTGCTCATTTCAACACTCATTTTGGGATGCGTTTTCCTGACCGCGGAGTGTTGGGAGTTCAGGGACAACTCTGCAAGTTCTAGAACAATCCAACTCCCAGAGCATGGGATTATTTGCAGCTGCTGGGAGCGATGGCTTTGATTCTGAAATTGCTGCCCTGGGTTCAGGCTCAAGCTCATATGTGTGTTTTTCGGCAGACTTTGCTCTTGTGATGGTCCCCTTGTTTGCAGGACTATGAGGTGCATCTTCCACTGCCTCCCTGTGTGCGGAACAGCCTCATTTTTTGGATGTCTCCCCGCAAGATGCTCTTGGGCACACTGCTCAAGGCGCCAGCCTGGGTGGTAGTTACCACCAATGCCAGCCTGGGGGGGCTGGTGAGCCCATTGTTGGGGTTAATCTGCCCAGGGGCATTGGTCTTGGCTAGAGGCCAGATGGGTCATGAATTGACTTGAAGCACGAGCTGTTGGCTTGGCGCTAATGCGCTTCTTCACCTTGATTTGGGGTCGCACAGTTCGTGTCGTCTTGGACAACACCACGGCATTGTCTTATGTCAGTTGGCAGGGTGGCACTAAGAGTTTACGTGTCGCAAGGGAGATGTGTCTTCTGTTGCCTTTGGCAGAACGTCATCTGCTGGGCCTCTCAGCCCAGCACATCGTGGGGGACGACATTATGGAGGGCGATTATTTCAACAGTCATTTCCTAGACTCCAGTGAATGAAGCTGGTGCCGTGGGCCTACAATTGCATAGTAGAGCATTGGAGGCTCCGAGTGTGGATCTCATCCAATGCCAAAGTTTCCACCTTTTTCAGTCTTCAAAAGAATGCCAGGCGAAGGGCATGGATATGCTGGTTCAGCAGTGGCTCTGGTCTCCCATGTTTTTATGTGTTTCCTTCATGGGCCCTCATTCCCCATAGCCTTCGGAGAATAGAGATCTTCTCCGCCTGGTGATCTTAGTGGCTCTGAATTGGATGCATCGCCTATGACATGCAGACCTCATTTGGCTTCTGATATCGCAGTCTAGTCTCGATAATTGCAGAGGGTTGCTGCAACAGAGACCCATCCTCATAGATGACCTGACTCCCTTCTCGCTTATGGCTTGGCCCTTGAAATTCTCCTGAAGGTGGGTCTAGGAATTCCATTTGCTTTCTTACAAAAATACAGGAGAGTGCCCTAGCTGCATCAGGTTTTATGCCGGTGATGTCATGACACTGTTTTAGTGCATAAAGGGTATTCGGCAGCAGTGGTTGACACTCTTTTGCGAGCCTGTCCACTTCTTTGGCTTATGTACTGTGGTGAAGATGGCCCTTCAGAAGAAATGGATGTTGAGGAAAATCCTGAGAGTAGAGCTAACTCACACAGGATTTCCAAAACTGACCTGAAAAAAACACAGTGCTCTGCTGAGCCGAAGACACACCCCAGTACAGGGGAAGAGTTAGGCTTCAGCTCTGATTGGGCACACCCAAGGGAACGGCAGGGAGTGCCGGGAATTGAAGCCCTTTTTAAAACCTCAGAGAGAGCTGAGAGAGTGAAGGTGAGGAGGAAGCAGGAGAAGGGTGAACAGGTTGTTGCAGAGAGGACCACGGAGAATATCCCAGAGGATAGCGTGGAGAAGGATATCCAAGTCCAAAAGAACGTTGTGAGGGGAGTGCAGAGTGCTGGAACCCTAGAAGCTAGGAGAAGAGCACTAGGACCTTGTGAGAAGACAGAACCCAGGAAGAGTCAGCCTGGGAGTCCAACGTACCTTGCAAGAAACTCTTACTGCCGGGTAAAGCCTAGACCTAGCCAGCCTCAAGAAAGCAGCACGTGGAGAAAAGGTACTTCTAATGCCAACAAGCAGTGCTATAAAGACAGAGAACTACAGCCAGGAGGAAGTTTTCCTAAGAGAAGTTCTTTTATAAATGCCTCTAAACAAGGTAAAGCACAATTTCCTAATTTGTATGCTTGGCTGAAAAAACCTTCATATAGGGCTGAACTGTGCAAACCTAACTTTGCTACCGATGTAGATAGCGAGTGGGGGAAGGGCGTAACCTTTGCCAATAACTATCCACCAGATGAAAAGCAAACACAGGCTGAATTGCTACTGAAGGGATTTCAGAAGTTCCTGGAGCTGAAGTCAGGGCAAAATAAAGAACCTGTTACGGACAGTAATTCTGTTAGTTCAGAAGAATACATGCAGGTAGAAAGTTCTTTACCTACCCTGAATCCTGAGCCTTGTGCCATGGATTGCTCTTTCTGCTGTATTGAATAACAGTTTAAAGAAGCACATAAGTTTTATATGAAGAGAATATAAAACGTTGGCTTTCCTTGTTTAATCGTAAGAGTTCCTGATTGTGTTCACCTGTTTCCAAGTCACGCTGTGAAGAGAACAGCTATTGATATAAAGCTGCAATATTTTCTAACAACCACTTGAGGCAATGCTGTTAAGCTGCTGAAGTTTATGAATAGCTGAGTTAAAGCAAATTTGACTTCACTGCTTCCTGAGTGCCTGTTTTCTTCTGTTTATCCTAAAAGTTCCACTTTTTGCGTTTGTTGCTTTGAGCTTTTGATGCGCTGGAAACTATCCCCCAAGACAAATAAATTTTCTTGCTTGCCTAACCACATCTGGTCACGACTACAATTCTTCCCTAAGAAATATACAAGAGCACTACAGTTCCCAAGATTCATTGGGAACCATGCCAGCTAATTCTACAAGGGACAATATAAGGCCACTCCTGCCTGTAAGCTCTAGGGTGCAGGCAGGAGCGTCGCAGTACATGCCTGGTGTCTGTCTGAGAACTGATATCACCATTACAGGGTGTGGCTGTGGAAGGTGCAGGTGCCATCTGTCCTCTCCTTACAGGATGGCCTTGAGAAGAGTTTGGCTTGGAATTCTCTCAGGGCGCAAACTGCTGCACATTCCTCCTTCCGAGGACCTGTGCCTGGACACTCCCTGGCTTCGCACCGGGATGTGGCATGTTTTCTTAGGGGAGTTTGAGCATTGCGTTCTTTGGTCCGTCCGATGGTTCCTCCTTTTGAGATCTGTTGCTTGTTCTTCAGGCACTCATGCAAGCATCCTTTGAACCCTTGAAGAGGGCGATGTTTTAAGGATTTGTCTTTGAAGATGGCTTTTTTGGTTGCTGTTACCTCAGCATGTCTCATTTCCGAGCTGCAGGTGCTTTTATATTGGGATCCTTGTTTTGTCCTTTTCAGCCGAGGGGGTTACCTTGCATCCATGCCTGCCTTCCTGTCCAAGGTCTTATCGCCTTTTCATTTGGGCCAGGGTATGTCTCTGCTGGACCTTTCCATGGATCATTGTTCAGGAAAGGATAAAGGCCTATATTTCATGGATGTGTGCAGGGTCTTACTATGCTACCTTGAGGTGATATAAACCCTTTTTGTCTCTCTGATCAGCTTTTTGTATTGTTTACAGGCTTCCGAAAGAGTCAAGCAGCATCCAAGGGCCACGCTTGCACGATGGATTAAAGAGAATATTGTTTCAGCCTATTTGTTGGCCTGAGAACCTGTTTTTGACAGCTTGTGAGCCCATTCCACTCGTGCTTAGGTGGCTTACTGGGCAGAGTTCTCTTGTGTGTCACCCCTAAATATCTGTAGAACAGCTACGTGGTCTTCCTTGTCCACCTTTGTAAAGCATTACCATTTGGATGTGCAAGCTAAAGCAGCGGCTCATTTTGGCACCAGAGTACTCATGGTTGCTGTGTCTTCCTGTCCAGGTGTGGCATCGCTTTGGTACTTCCCGCTAGTCTGGACTGGTCTAGCAGGAGGATCTGGAAGGTGAAATTTTATTTACTGATAATTTCCATTCCTGGAGTCCTGCTAGATCAGTCCAGGACACGTCTGCTTGTTCAGCTTTGTGCCTTTGTATAGGGCAGTCAGTTTGAGCAGAATGTTCTACTTCTGCCCCAAGGATTCTCTTGTACATGGTTCATGTTGTCCATCCCATTGATGTTTGTTTGTTCGTCTCGGGGACCCCTTTAGAGGATTCTTCTGGGGGTGGTTCTGGGAGTTCCATTTGCTTTGTTATGAAAATACTGGAGAGTGCCCATAGCTGCACCAGGTTTTATGCCAGTGATGTCATGGCACTGTTCTAGTTTTTCTCTGTCTCCATCTGCTGGCAGTGGGAGAGAACTCACTAGTCTGGACTGTTCTAGCAGGATTCCAGGAATGGAAATTATCAGTAAGTAAAATTTAACTTTTTACATTCTGATGCTACTTTACTTTACTTTATTAAAAGTTTCTCAAAAGGAGGGACTAATTAGTAGTTATCTCCAGGAACAAGCAAGAATGCAGTCTTCACATATGGGTGACATCTGCATTGACGGAGCCCGGCACAGGAACACTTCCCAGCATCCAATAGGAATGCTTTTGGAAGCGTTGCTCCATGTGTGCATGTCTGCCTTCCCAAGTAGTTACCTCAGTCGTCTTTTTTTTTTTTTTTTCTGTGGAGCCATTGGGACACAGTCCCAATCACCACCGTGAAAAGACTTCTATTTTTCTTTTAGGTACCTTTTCAGTGCTGTGTGCCGCCTTCCCGTCGACCAATTTGGCTTCCCATCGCTCTGGTACCTGGGTTTTTTTTGTCATTTTTTAAATTTTATTTTCTTCTTTGTTGAATACTTTTGTTGGGCATAGTGCCCAATTGGGCACCATTGCCCACTTTGACTTTGCATCCCTTATTTTTCTTAACATGAAAAAACCCTGCAGTGGGTTCAAAAAGTGTACAAAGTGCCTCAGCACCATATCTGCTACCGATGAGCATGATTAGTGTCTCAAATGCCCATTGCAAGCACATAACGGCTAGGGAGAGGAAGAATCGGGACAAGCAGAGGGTTAAGCTGTTTCAGACACTCTGCTCCTTCGGTACACTCCTCGGGGGCATCGACACCATCCAAGTCATCTCATGCTTCCCGCTTGTCTTAAGATATGCCATACTGGGTCAGACCAAGGTCCATCAAGCCCAGTATCCTGTTTCCAACAGTGGTCAATCTAGGTCATAAGTACCTAACAGTTTCCCCAAAAGATACAGGTTCCAAACAAGAAAAAGCATCGATCTGGCTCTCCGGTGCATAAAACAGCAAGAACATTGGAATCTGCATCGAAGGGATCCTGTTAGTCAGCTTTAGCATCTGCTTCGGCTTCAGACTCCAATGCCCAACATCAGCACCAGCGTTCATCAACGGATCCCGATGCAGGCCATCTGGCCTAGAAGCCCCGGCAGGAGGATACATCCTCCAAAGCCTCAGAGGGGCTCGGGAGTGCCCCAAGGCTATGTCCTCCTGGAGCCCCTGATACTGTGCTCTGGTGTCGTGGCTCAGGTCTCTGGACCTGGTGCCACAGAGTCCCCTGCACCGACCCTCCATGATGGCATACAAGCCATCAAGAGAAGCCTCGCAACAATACTGGCTGCCGTCACCCCCGGGGCCCTCGAAGCCTTTGGATACCGTGGCAGAGCTCTGTGCCCCAATACCATCTTCAGGACTTGATATCCCTGGTACATTGACACCGTGCTTAGGTGCATAGGTATTATGGCGCCCTACTGATACACCGATTTCGGTGCATTCAGAACTGCCACGGCTGGCACCGTTTGCCTCTGAAGCTTCCCATCCTTCTCACTGGCATCAGCCATTGGAGTATCGTCTGTACCAGGGTACTGACAAAGATTATTTTGACTTCCTGCCAGATTCAAACTCTGGTTCTTCCATTTCGGAACCGTAATAGGTTGAGTCCGATCCCCACAAGGATATTCCCTCGGACCCTTCACCTCAGTATGAACAGCGCTGTTCTCCTCCTGAGATCTTGTCCTTTCAGGACTTTATTAAAGATATGGCTGCAACCCTTGGGGTCTTTGTGTCGAAGGAGATGGAACAGAGGGCAGAAGAACTGGATATCTTACAATATTATCCCTCAACACCAAAGGAGGCAGCAACCCTTCCCATACACAGTATCCTTAAGAATTTAATGTCCAGGATGTAGGAAGCTCCCCTTACAACTCCTGCCATCAGTAAGCATTTGGACACTCTATATATGGTTTCCCCCTGCCCTGGATTCCAAAAGCTACATCTACCACATCACTCCATGGTGGTAGAATCAGCTATGAGGAGGATAAAGAGTCAGAAAAACCACTCTTTGGTTCCTCCTGGCAGAGAGGCAAGAAAACCTTCCAGTCGGTCATGCTGTCCTCTAGAATAATGGGCATGTTCCTCAGGGATGTTTCCGGGGACTTTGCTGAGTTCACCACTCTTCTTCTATCTGAGAAGCAGGCCCCTCATTAAGTCCTATTGCCCATGCTCAGAACACATCTAAATTCCTCACAAGCGGCAGCTTTTGATGCCTTTGAGGTCACAAGCAGGACAGCAGCGGCCTGTATAGGGGCGAGAAGAACAGCTTGGCTGCAGGCCTCTGATCTAGAGCAGTGGGTGCAGAATAAACTAATTAACATCTCCTGCAATGATGAGAATTTGATTGGGCAAAGATGGCGAGAAAAGGCAGGCGAAATTGAAACTGGTGACCTGACTGAAAAGGTTGTCGAGGAAGACTGCTGATTCCACCAAAAAAAGCCTACTACGAAGAAGCCATTCTATTCTAAAAAGAGGAGTTTTTACCCATCATACCACTCATACTCCTACCATCCTCACCAATCACAACAAAAACAGCAAGGGCCCAGACAGTCTAGAAAACCTAAGACTCCTAAGGCCCAACCTGCTCCACAGACTCAACCTCCACAAAGTTTTTGACTCAGGAAGGAGTCAGTTGGCCTCTACAATCTCCTGTCCTTCAACATATCCCAGGAAGATTGACTCTCTTTGCAGAATGATGGTCCATCATAATCTCCGAACCCTGGACCTTGCAGCTAGTCAGCACAGATTATCAGCTACGATTCAAAGTTCGACCACCCACTTTCTTTGTGTGCCAAAACCAGATGGATCTTCGCCAGTCTACCCTACTGCAACAGGAGATTCTTACCTCTGAGGACCATCGAGGAGGTCCCTCCACCGCAACAAGGCCTAGGATAGGGTTCTACTCCTGTTACTTTCTCATTCCAAAAAGGTCGGGAGGCTACAGACCAATCCTGGATCTCAGGAACCTCAACAAATTCCTAGTAAAAAAAAAAAAAAGTTCAAAATGATCTCACTAGACATTCTTCTTCCCTATCTACAACAGAACGACTGGCTCTCTGGATCTGAAGGGTGCCTATACTTTCATCCTAATTCACCCCACATACAGAATGTATTTAAGATTTGTCTTCCAACAATACCACTATCAGTATAGAGTTCTTCTCTTCGGCCTAGCCTCTGCTCCAAAGGTTTTCATCAAGTGTCTGGCAGTCATAGCAGCCTATCTGCGCACTTTGGGAATTTTTCTCTTCCCTTACTTAAATGACTGGCTCATCAAGGGAGATACCCATAAACTATCCAATGTTGCACTTTACTCCAACACAAAATCTAGACTTTATAGGTGCTCGCCTAGACATAGTGCAGGTTCGGGCTTTCTTGCCAGATGACCGCCTTTGCCGGCTGATCTCTCTGGCCAGCCAATGTCAAAGCCAGATAACTGTCTCTGCCCGGGACATGCTTTGTGTTCTGGGCCACATGGCCTCGACAGTCTATGTCGCGCCTCATGCCCTACTCAATATGCACATAGGGCAATGAAACCTATCGGAATAGTGGATAATCCATGTGTTGTCTCTCAAACCTCATCACCATTTCATCTCAACTGGTAAATTCCCTTCAGTGGTAGCGCATGTCTCAAAATCTCATCGTGGGGTTACCTTTTCAAAAGTCTATACCACAATGTACCCTGACCACCGATGCATTGAAGTACGGATGGTGAGCATACCTCAATGGCCTCATGACTCAACGTCTGTGGTCGCAGCAAGAGGTTCTACTTCATGTCAATTTCTTGGAACTAAGGGTGATAGCGAATGCCCTCCGCGTCTTCTGTCCCCATCTAACAGGACAGGCAGTCTTGATTCAGACTGACAATCAGGTTGCCATGTTCTATGTCAACAGGAAGGAGCAGGCTCTGCGATGAGGTGATCCGTCTCTGGAATTTTGTGCTAGCTCATTACATTCATCTTCAAGCTGTTTACTTCCCGGGGGAGGAGAATCAGTTGGCCGGCAGACTCAGCCAAATTCTTCATCCACACGAGTGAATGCTCCTTCGTCAAACGGCCCATCACTTGTTTTGCTTCTGGGAAACCCCCAAAGTGAACCTCTCTGCTTCCCCGATCAACGCCTAACTGCCTCGCTTTTATTCAAGGATACATTCCCCACAGAGCGAGACTTTGGGGACAGGGTCATCTATATGTGTTTCTGCAATTCCCCTCATTCTGAAAATGCTTTTCAAACTCCAGGCTGACAAGGGGACACTGATTCTGATCGCCCTCTTCTGGCCCAGACAACCTTGGTTTCCACTACTTCTCCACCTAGCTCAGGCTCCACCTCTCCGGTTGGACTTTGCTCCCAACCTGCTCTTGCAGAATCAAGGAATTATCCTACACCCCAGCCTCAAGTCCCTTCATCCTCTCATACCTAGGGCTCCTAGAGGATATCATGCAGGTCCTCTTATCTTCCTGAAAGGACTCCACTAGGCACTCCTATGCATTTAAATGGTGCAGATTTTCCCTCTGGTGCTCACAGAGGAATCTGAATCTGTTTACTTGTATGTTGGAGCACTTCAATATTTATCCTCAGCTGGCCTCAAGACTAATTCTGTCCAGTTTCACTTGAGTGACATCTTTGCTACTCACTGCCCAATTGGGAATTGCCCAATTTCTTCTCACCCGTTGGTGGCGCGGTTCATGTGGGGACTTTTATTAACAAAACCACCTTTGTGCCCCCTGCCTACAGCGTGGGATCTCAATGTTGTTCTCGCACAGCTCTTGCAACACTCCTTTGAGCTGTTAGCGACAGCTCCTTTAAAGTTCCTCATTGGGAAAGTCCTTTTTCTTGTGGCATTAACGTCAGACCGTAGAGTCAGTGAACTACAGGCTTTGGTGTACTGTGTTCCATACACAAGATTCTATCACAAGGTGGTCTTCCAGACTCACCCCAAATTTCTTCCAAAGGTGGTTACCTCTTTCCATCTCAACCAATTCATTTTGCTTCCAATTTTTTTCCCTAGACTTCATGGGTCTTGGGCTGAAGCCAAGCTCCACACTCTTGATTGCAAGAGTGCTTGCTTTCTATCTTTTTTAAATTTTTTTATTTACTGTTTATTAAGAAATCAGTCATATATCATACATCGTTATTACATCCATATTTCTTATCTCCCTCAAAAAAAATCCCCTCAAACCTCTACCCTCCCCCCTCCCTCTAGACTTACACAATACAATAGGGTATGGTATGGTATGGTGTTACACATTCCAGATCAAACACAAAAATTATTTGTACATTATTAACAATCCTCACCAGATTTGTCTACACCCCAGGAACCCGCATTGATAATGACCCACCATAATGCAATGTATTTCCCATTGTTCCTTTATCCTTTTTCATTCAGTGTATACGCTTTTTCTCGGTTTCCCTGATTACTCAATATTCATACCAGATATTCATACCAGAGGCCTCCCCCCCCCCCACCTCCCTTTTTCACCCAACAGTGATTCTTTGAAGCTCCAACCTATACTCCCTCCTTCTCTCTCCATTGAAGGTATGGGCCCCAGGTTTTTTGAAAGCCCAGCAGCCTCTTCCGATGTTGAGCTGTGAACCGTTACATCAAACAGAGGTGCTCCACTTTCCCCGTGACGTCCATCTTCGCGCAATCAGTTGCCTAGTTGCCATACATACTATTTCCCACCAACCATGGCCCTTCCCCCCCCCCCCCCACCTCTTCATTTTCTACATTAAGCAATGTCAGACATGGTCCTAAGCCCACCTCCTCCCCCATAACCTCTTTTAACCATTTAGCTACCCCCTTCCACAATGGGCCTAACTGGGCACATTACCACCAAATGTGTAGGAAGGACCCCCACCTCTCCACACTCTCTCCAACATCCTGCAGAGCCACCCTGCCACTTCTGCACCCTTTGAGGAGTCAAATACCACCAATATAATATTTTATAATTATGTTCCAAGATGTTACTGGACACGACCCCCTTAAACAACCCTTTACAAACCAACTCCCACTGTTCTCCATCCCAGCTCCTATGCCTTCCTATGGGACCATGTATCCCATTTTACTGCTTCCATTACCTTATATAGCTGGGATATAAGACCCTTAACTTCTCTTTTTTCAAATACCCCGGTCGGGGTAGAGCACAGGGCGAGCATCGGATTCCCGCCCCTGCACTCCAGCCCAATCGGGGTTGTGGGAGGACACAGCGGCTCATTTAAAAAGCGCCGCCGGCAGGAGACCCCGTGCCTTGCTGGCCCGCGCCTGAGGGCCTCGCAAGAGGGCCCTTTGGCGTGGCCCTTAGGCGGGGCACGATAGGCGGGAAACAAACTGTTATCTAGCGAATAATCAACAAACAAAGCACCAGAGCTTCAAACCCTTCAATATAGCAGATATGGACAAGACCAGCTCACTACTAAACAGACTGTAAATTTCATCACCAATAACTATAGTACGAAAAGTGCACATGAAATAAGAAACGTGAGAACATAACACTATCATAAATTCGCTTAAATCACTGTATACCTTACATATAGTGAATATACTTGCTTTTACTGTTCTCTAACATATCACCATAATTGAGCTACTATTCTTTACTAAGATTATTGCCAGTATTTCACTTATGTGTCGCCAATGTTACTAATATTACAAATATTGCTTTAATATTCTCTTGGTTGTTAATACATTGCCATTTTTGATGCTAGCATCCTCTCAGGCAACATTTTGACTCTACTGTTGCCAGTACCTCTCCCATATGGTTACACTGTTGCTCATCTGTGTACACTGTTGCCAGTACTTCTCCCATATAACTACACTGTTGCAAACACCTTATCAACATTGCTAACATTTTCTCTCTACTATTTTCAGAATTCTCCCATCTGCTACTTCGGTTGTTAATATATTAACAATCTTATTAGTATTCTCACAGTCAACATTTGCCTCCACCATTATTCTTAATACTTCTCACACAACAACTATTACTCTTCAGTACTCACTGTGATAATGCTCCTTTCCCCTTTCAACTATAAAACAGACTCTCCATCCAACACCTACCTTAATTTGCTCTTCATTTAAGATAGAAATCTTTCACACTTCCACTTACTACCTGACCACCACTTAAATTAATCAAGGCAAAATAATGAAACCTGCACAGTTCATTACACAGCTTCTTTATATTATAAGTATTGCTATAAGCATTCTAATCTCTCCTGGAATATGCTACCAATCGCAATACCTACCCTATCAATATGCTAGAATGGTTCACCTTCATACTGCCCCACTACATATCAATCATATACACATTAATAACTACAAATCACACACATACATATATAACCCATCAGCATCCAGGTACTCAGATACACGTATAAAAAGATTAATTAACATACAAACAAAAACAGATAATGAAATAAAAAAACTGAACTCGCCCAATCAAGACCTGAAAATTATCCTCATAAATGTAAGATCTGTTAGGAACAAAATTCCAATCATCATAGATCTCATCAACGATGAGAACCCAGACTACCTCTGCCTAACAGAGACATGGCTAAACAACTCTGATACAGTCTTAACTAACCAATTAAAAATAAAAGGTTATACTCTATTCACCAGTAACCGCAATCAAAGAAAAGGTGGTGGAGTCCTGATACTAGCAAAATCTAGTTTGAATTGTTCTACCTCCATTAGTGAAACTAATGAAAATACAGATATACTAATGATAGAAAACAGAAACTTAGCAATCTGCCTTTTTTATAGACCCCCTGCATCAGATACTCAAAACATAACATCTATACTAGAAACAGCATGGAAAGCATCCACAAACAAACCCCATATCATCTTGGGAGACTTTAACTTAGCAAACTGTAATAATAACCAATCCTCAATCGTTCTAGAATCAATGGAAGATATGGGCTATCAACAAATTATCAATCAACCTACTCATACTAAAGGAAATACTCTAGACTTAGTATTCCTCCCCTTGTCCTTCACCATAACACATGAATACACACCCCCTATAATATCACAAATCCCATGGTCTGATCACTTTATAATAAATTTCTCTATTAATATACCTTCTTCTACCACTTCCCATCAACCTAGAATTCCTCACGGACCCAAATTTAGATCATTTTCACCTGAAGAATTTCTCAACTCAATCATTCCACAATTATCCACAGACATAAATAACCTCGATGAAGCTACATCCACTTGGAATACAACCATAAAATCAGAATCTAAACCGTTACATAATACCCTAAAAAAATACCATACTAGATCTTCAGAAAAATGGTATACAACAGAACTAGCCTCCATCAAAAAAAACCTTCGCAAAATTGAAAAGGAATGGCGAAAAACAAAAACACCAGACCTACGAGACCTATACTTCACAATTCTCAACACTTACAGATCAGCAACAAACAATGCCAAAAAACAATACCATGCGAGTATTCTAAATAAAGCCATTAATCGCCCTAGAGAATTGTTTGAAATAGTAAAATCTTTATCTAAAGCTCCCTTAGATAATCAACAATCAGCCTCAATTAACTTACAAGATATGGCAGACTATTTTGCTAGCAAACTCAAATCAACAATGATACCTACACCCTTCAATACTACTCCATCTTCTAATAACCACACCTGGAATACTTTCCAATCAATAGATAAGAAACAACTACTCAATATAATATCGAATATCAATACAACCACATCCATACTTGATCCCTGCCCAATTCTCTGGATCAAACAAACAAAGCAGGAACTAGCGCCCTTTATCCTAAATATAGTGAATCAATCACTCCTGCAAGGGGTTTTACCTAAAGAACTAAAACTATCTGCAATCCGCCCTATACTAAAAAACAAGACATTAAATGTAAATGACCCATCATCCTATCGTCTGATAACTAGCATCCCCTTCCTAACTAAAATCATAGAAAAAGCCGTACAATTACAGTTACAAGATCATATAGACACTTTTGCCCAACTTGATGAACACCAATACGGCTTTCGCCCTTTTCATGGTGTTGAAACCCTGCTCATTTCTCTTCTTGACACTCTTAACAAAGGATTGGACAATACAAATCAAGCATTCATTTTAGTTTTCCTTGACATATCAGCCGCATTTGACAGCATTAATCACAACATACTTATCTCACGACTTAAACAAATAGGATTACTGAAAACTACTTTAGACTGGTTTAAATCATACATATCCGATCGTTCTCAATATATTCAACTTAATCAATCATCATCATCCCCTTTCCCTCAAGAACAAGGTGTACCCCAAGGCTCTGCATTATCTGCTCTATTATTTAACATATACCTCCAGCCAATATGTACCATATTCAGAAAATACAAGATTAATTATTATATATATGCGGACGACATTATGCTATTCTCTGAATTTAACGTAAATAACCCAAATCACAACAATCTAATAAACTGCCTTACAGAAGTTGAAGAATGGCTACTTTTAAACAACTTAGCTATTAACATCAAAAAAACAGAAATCCTGATTGCAACAAAAAACATGAAATATACTCCTCCGTCTGACATTAAAATCCTGAATACGACTCTTCCAATCAAAGAAGAAATAAAATATTTAGGAGTTATCATTGACAAAACTCTGTTTTACAACACACATCAAGAAACTAACAAAAACAATCTATTACAAACTGCGCTCTATCCAACAACTAAGACCACTATTACAAGACGAAGACTTTAGAACCGTCACACAAGCTTTGATTATACTACACTTCGATTTTTGTAATAGCATACTACATGGTATAACTAAGAACATCAAAATCTTACAAATGGCCCAAAACGTAACAGCAAGAGTTATATTTAAAGCCAAACTATCTGACCATATTACCCCTATTCTATAAACACTACACTGGTTACCCATATTCAGTAGGATCCAATACAAAATACTGTTAACCACTTTCAAATTAATTAATAATATTGCCCCATCACACTTAACTACTCTTCTTCACAGCCCACTCGATAATAGGATAAGACGGAGAAAAAACCTTAATACATTAGCAGTCCCAGATCTAATAAGGAAAACAAAACACTCAACAAGTAACAGTGCCTTTTCCCTTGTTGCTCCAATACTGTGGAACAATCTTCCAGATCAACTAAGAGAAACTAAAGATCTACTAACATTCAGAAAAGATCTATTCACACAACACTACACCAATGGTGAAACAGGTATAACTTCCCAACCACCATAAACTGAATTTATTTACACTATCCAAATGTATATCAACAACTGGAACAACGACAACTGCAAATGATATTTAACATGATATTAATTCTTCTTACATATACATATGTAATATATTTATTGTAATATAGTTCAATAATGTTCCTGTTATATTGTAATACATTAATGATGTTCTACACAATTCATGTTATAATGTAATATAGTTCATAAAGTTCTATGTACCTGTTTGATTATTGTTGTAATGTAAACCGCTGCTGATCCTTGGAAGTAGCGGTATATAAAAGCTGTTCAAATAAATAAATAACCCATCTGTCTCCTCCCCTTGGGCCATCCCCTCTTCTTGCTATTTCTTTACAAAAATGAAGGGCTTAAAGATACCGATATCGATCCTCATTGGGTAATTGATAGTCTATTGCAAGTCTTCAAACTTCACCCACTCCCCACTTACCTTAAACTGCCCCACCACTCGCAACCCCAGCTCTGCCCACCTGCTAAAGGATGGATCAGTTACACCCAGAAGGAACTCCGGATTATCTACCAGCGGCATGAATTTGGAACACCCCTGTATACCATACCATCTTCCCTGCCATCTCTGCCATTTCTGAAGCATGAGCGTGACAAAGGGGTTCCCCTGTCCTCTCCCAAAGGAATACCCCTTTTTTAGCCAGATTACCTTACTAAAATCTGTCTTTTGATTAATCCCTTGCCCCTCCATCTGCACCCACTCAGTTTCCCCCCTCAACTCCCATTCAAACACAGCCCGCACTCGGCTAACAGAGGGACCCCCGTCCCACCCACCTTCTTGTTGGCACACAAAATACTTTTTGCTACCCAGGGTCTTTCCCCTTCCAAATATACTTCATAATCCTGTTCTGCATTCCATTTAGGTACCCCACCGGAACCACAACAGGTAGATTCATAAACAAATATAGTAACCTAGGGACCACTATCATCTTTAACCAGGTCAATCCTACCTAGCCAGGATACCTCATATCTCCCCCATTCTTCTAATTTTCGGAACAGTTTGCTTCTAGCTGCCTCAAAACATTCCTGGAACAGTTTATCACGCCTATTTGTAATCTGCACTTCTAAGTATCTAATACTATTTTTTGCCCATCTGAAAGGAAACACTTGCCTCAAATGATCCTCTTCGCCCTTATTTATTGTTAAGTTCAGTACCTACGATTTGGTAGCGTTCATATGGAACCCGAATACTTCTCCATATCTGCCCAATTCCTCTAAAATCGCACTTAATGAACACTCCGGGTCCGAGATAAAGAACAAAACATCATCTGCGAACAGTGAGATCTTGTGGGAGTGACGTCCCACTTGCACCCCCGTGATATCCACCTGATCCCGTATTTCCTGAGCCATGGGCTTCATTGCTAGAATAAATAACAGGGGTGAAAAAGGGCAGCCCTGCCTGGTGCCCCTGTACAGTTTGAACGCCCTCATGACTGAGCCATTTATTTTTAAGCAGGCCATTGGCATTTTATATAGGATCTGAACCCACTTCAAAAAAGCACCTTTTACACCTACTTTTTCTAACACTTTGAATAAGAAGTCCCGGCTCACCCTGTTGAAAGCCTTTTCGGCATCGACTGCTAGGAACGCCAGCTCTTCCCCCTCTTTTTATCCCTCCCACATTATATTTAGGGCCCTCCGGATGTTATCCGACGTATACCTCCCGGGAACAAACACAGATTGGTTCTGGTGTATTAATCTACCCAGGTGCGGCATCAACCTATCTGCCAGAACCATTGCAAATATCTTTAAATCCCCACCCCCCAACAGTGAGATGTGCCTATATGAGCCACATTCTACTGGATCCTTCTCCTCCTTATGTAATATACTGATCCCTGCCATATGCAATGATGGGGGCATCATATGTGCTTCATTAAAGGAGTTATATATTCTTGCAAGTGGCCCAACTAAAACACCTGAGAATACTTTATAAAATTTATTTAGGTACCCAAATAACCCAGGAGTCTTATGCCCCTCAAACCTTTTATCACTGCTAATATCTCTTGCTCTCCAATCGGGCTCAACAAGCCCTCTGCCTCCTCATTAGTAATTTGAGGGAGCATAACGCTTACAGATATTCTCTTATTCTCCCCTCCTCCATAGGTTTTTCCAGGGTATATAGCCCCTGATAATACTGGACGAACCTTTCTTCTATATCTTTCCCCGTCCATAATGCTCTCCCCTCTACATTCCTAATTTTAACTATGGCATTCCTAGTTTTCAATTTTTTTTTACCTTCCAGGCCAGCTTTCTCCCCCGCCTTGTTACTAAATTCAAAGTTCTTCTGTTGTAACATATTCAACTTGCATCTGATATCCTGCATATGCAGCTTGCTCAATTCCCCACGCAACCCCTGCAGCTCCCTCCTCAGTTTTGTGTCTGCCGGATCCCTCTTTAGCTTTTTTTCCACCTCCCCAATTGCAGCTAACAGGCTATCTTGTTGCTTCAACTTCATTTTCTTGTGGTGAGCTCCCACCGCAATAAATTTTCCCCGTATCACCGCTTTTAAGCCATCCCAAACTATTTATTTATTTAACTGTATTTATATCCCACTTTTCACCGGGTCAAAGCGATTTAACAAAAAAGGGGGGGGGGACAGTAATCAATTCATAGAAGGGGGGCTGTCACCGAGGGGGGCCGTCACCGAGGGGGGCCAACATTGATGACCTGAACAGACAGTAAAGACTTAGACAATAGACGTAGGTCTCTTAGTAGGTATTCTGGGGATATGTTAGAAGGTCTGGAGGAGTAGTCAGTGATGGATATTTGTTTCTGGTCCAAGGTATTCATGAAACAGGGTGGTTTTTAGTTATTTCTGGAATGTGGAAAGATCTCCGTCGTTTCTGATTTGATTCGGTATGGAGGTCCAGAGGGAGTGTGCGTATAGTTCGAAGGCTCTGTTGCAGGTCCGTTGATTGTACTTAGTTTGTGGGGGATAGTGAGGGTGTTGCTCTGGTGGTTTGTCGGGTTGTCCTGTTGTTGGTGGGCTGGGGCAGTAGAGTGCAGAGTTGGGAAGCCTGCGTTTGATAGAGGGCTTTGTGGATAAGTAGGGCAGATTTGTATTTGATCCTTGCTTCGAGTGGTAGTATGTGCAGTTTTCTCAGGACTGGAGTGATGTGATCTTGTGGTTTTGCTTTCTGGATAATTCTTGCTGTGGTGTTTAAGGCAGTTCGTAGTGGGTTGGTGTGGGTGGCGGGTAGTCCGTGATAAATTATATTGCAGTAGTCCAGGTGGGAGAGTGTCATAGCTTGCATGACTGTTCTGAAGTCCTGTGGCCTGAGCCATTGTACTGTTTTTGCTTTGTGGAATATTATTCTGGTAGTCTTTTTTGATCTGTTGCTTGAGTGTGATGATTCCCAAATATTTTATGTGGGGTTGAATTTGTATACCCGGAGAACACTCCCCTGTATCATTCAACAATACATACTCTGCTATTCCATCTGCAATCTGTGGCACCACCTCCTTATCCTCCAGTAGAGATTCATTTAATTTCCACCATGTTCTATTAATTCTTGGATCTCCCATTTGAAGCAAGCATATGACTGGGGCAGGGTCAGACCATGTCTGCTCTTTAATTTCACATTCCTTTACTTCAGCTACTAAGGAGTGATCTAGAAATATCATATCAATTCGAGAATACACCTCATGCACCGCTGAAAAGAATGAATAATCCTGCTGCCCCCCATTTACGTCCCTCCATATATCAACCAAATCCATTCCCTTTAGCAGTTTCTTCAAACTCATTCTATGCTGCTTTGGTGTTGAGGACGCTCCCCGGAGGTATCAATTTTGGGATCTAGAGTGACATTAAAGTCTCCCCCCACAATTGTTTCCTTCACTTTTCGCAATTAATATATTCTGAAGCTCCCGAAAGAAATTTGCCTGATTAACATTTGAGGCATACACATTCACCAGGGAGTAAGTCTTCTGACCCATCTGCAGCTTAACAATTAGGTATCTCCCCTTTCTATCTCTAATTATTTCCCCCACCTGCCTGCAGACAATAATATTCCCACCCCTCCTTTTTCTTCCTTTCCACTTTATTTGAAGCAAAAATACTGCTGGGGATAGTGTGAGTGGCCTATTCGATTCTCGTCTTTGGGGAGAAGATGCGTCTCCTGGACAAAGACAATGTCACATTTCAGTCTAGTACATTCCTTCATTAGTAACTGTCTCTTCCCGAAGGAGTTAAGGCCTCTGGCATTCACGGTTATTAGCTTTATCTCTGGCATTCATAACATTCCTCCCCTACGCTTTTACCCTTGACACTTAGACAAATTGGCCCTTGGCCTTTGTTTCCCCCCTCCCTTATCGGTTCCATTATTAGAACCTCTTCTGGTGACCTCAGGCGTGACGGACCCCAAGTTTCTCCTCAATACACTTTCCCCACAGAAGTAACCAAAATCATCTCCTACTTCAACTTCCCATTCTTCTTCCCTCACTTGAGACTCTCAAACATTTCCACCCCACTCCCCGCCCATATATATCTTACAATAGCAATCCCAGTTGGTGAGAGGTCTTACGTGTGCACTAGGTGCAAGGAGCTCTTTGCTCTCAGGGAATGAGTCCGTTCTCTAGAGGCTAGAGTAGCAGACTTGGAAAACATAAGACAGACAGAGAGGTACATAGACGAGACCTGCAGGGATATAGTCCTGAAGTCCCACCTCCAGTCTGGCAGCATCCCTGTTGCCATGGAGGAGAGAGGTCACGTGACAGAGCATCACCCTGGTGTGGCAGGAAGTGATCCTGTAACTAGGACCTGTCCTCAGGGGATGTAAAACCCTCTCGCACCGAGGAGGTTTCTCCCAGGGCCATGTGCCCATGAGGGAAGGGTTAGGACAGCTGTTATAGTTGGTGATTCGATCATTAGGCATGTAGATAGCTGGGTGGCTGGTGGACGTGAGGATCGCCTGGTAACATGCCTGCCTGGTGCGAAGGTAGCGGACCTCACACGCCACCTAGATAAGGTCTTAGATAGTGCTGGGGAAGAGTCTGCTGTCTTGGTACATGTTGGTACCAATGACATAGGAAAATGTGGTCGGGAGGTACTGGAGGCTAAATGGCCAATTTTCCCAATGGAGAAAGGTGAATAGGGCATCAAAATGGCAGATGAAATTGAATGTGGACAAGTGCAAAGTTATGCACCTAGGGAAGAACAACCCAAACTATGGTTACACAATGCAGGGTTCCACATTAGGAACCACCACCCAGGAAAAAGATTTAGGCGTCATTGTGGATAACATGTTAAAACCCTCAGCCCAGTGTGCAGCGGCAGTCAAGAGAGCAAATAGAATGCTAGGTATCATAAGAAAAGGAATGGAAAATAAAACAAAAGATATTATAATGCCTCTATATTGTTCCATGGTGAGACCGCACCTTGAATATTGTGTGCAATTCTGGTCGCCGTATCTTAAAAAGGATATAGCGATTTTAGAAAAGGTTTAGAGAAGAGCCACCAAAATGGTAAAGGGGATGGAAGGATACTCCTATGAAGAAAGTCTAAAATGGTTAGGGCTCTTTAACCTGGAAAAGAGACGGCTGAGAGGAGATATGATAGAAGTCTATAAATTAATGAACGGAGTGGAACGGGTAAACGTAGATCGATTGTTTACATTATCAGAATATAGAAAGACTAGGGAACATGCAATGAAGCTACAGGGTAAACTATTTAAGACTAATAAAAGAAAATATTTTTTCACTCAACGTGTAATCAAACTCTGGAATTTGTTACCGGAGGATGTAGTAAAGGCTGTCAGTGTAGCTGGGTTTAAAAAAGGTTTGGACAAGTTCCTGGAGGAAAGGTCCATAAACCATTATTAAGAAGGGACCCAGGATATCAATGCTTGACCCAGTACAAGCATTGCGGAACCTGTGTCTTTTGGGGAAACTGCTAGGTACGTATGACCTAGATTGGCCACTGTTGGAAACAGGATACTGGGCTTGGTGGACCTTGGTCTGACCCAGTATGGCATATGTTATGTTCTTAAAGGCCCACCACCTCTCCAAATGGCAGACCTCTTTTCCCCTCAAAGACCCCAACTACTTCAAATTCAACAAACCAAAGGTACAAGTTCAAAACAGCCCAGTTTTTCATTTAATCAGCCTCTGACATTTCAAACGCTTTCCCCTCCAGGCACTAGGCTCCACTGTTGCTGTGAGTCTTTTTCAAGGTCACCTCTATCCAGCTGCCCCTGATTAACCGTCTGCTTCACATGAAGATCAGTCCATCCAGCCTGCTTCATATTGCTAATGCAGCTTCCACAGAATGGACAGTCATTGTTTTCGCATTTATAGTAAATTGTAATCCTACTGGGAACAGCCATCTGTACCGAACATTCTCTTCCCTCAGCTTCCTGGTCACCGCTTGGTATTCCCTGCGCTTTCTTATTGTAATGCTTGATATATCAACAAAGATTTCAGCTCAGCTCCTTGCCATTGGACCTTGCCCAATTTCCTCGATGCCATCATTACTAGCTCTTTCATGCTAAATTCATGTAGGCACACCACCACATCACTCACTTTTTCTCTCCGTGGTCCTAAGGCTCTGTGGGCTCTATCAACTGTAAGGCACACACCTTCCACCACTGTGCCTGCTCCTTTAGGGCCGCCCAGCAGAAATCTTCTGCCATAGAGATGTAATTTATTGTGCCCTCGCTTTCAGGTAAGCCCCTGATTCTAATGTTCGATCTTCTAGACCTGTTTTCTAAATCTTCTACTTTCTGCCACACCTCTTCTTGTACCTCATTCAGGGAATCCAAGCGCAATTCATAGGGAGCACACCGGCCCTCTTGTCCTCCACTCTGCTTTCCACCTCCTCAAGCCTGGCTCCCATCGAGGCCATATCGTTTTTTATTTCCTGGAGCCATCCATGCACCTCCTTTTTCAGCGCTCCAAATTCTTGCCTGGTTGAGTCAAACCACTCCTTTAGTTTTGCCCGTAGGGCTTGAATTTCACTCGATGTGCCCTTAGCAGTTTCAACTTCCTCTGCACAGCTATGTTCGCCACTATTCGCTGCCGTTTTCCCTGCATGGCCTTTGACTCCCGCTTCACTTTTAAACGCGAAGGCTTTGAGGTCTGCTCCCGATTTCCTTGCCGCCATCCGCTCTGACCCAGCTTTTCTAGCCTTATTCCTGTATCCTCCAGTCTCACGGGGGTTCTCTTTTTTCCCTTTGTTTCTCTCCTGTGGGTACTTAATGTCGCATTATCGCCGGAGCTCCATTTTCAAGCAGCTGTCACAGCGCTGACGTCACTGGAACTCCCCTTGCTTTCTATCTTAACCGTGCTAAAGATCATTGCAAATCCTCACAACCCTTTGTTTTCTTTGACCCAAGTCACCTTGGATTACCAGTTTCAAAGAGAACCCTGTTAAACTGGATAGCGGACTACTTTCATTTGCATATAGCCTTGCTGGTCTATCCCTACAGGATCATGCCACAGTCCATAATGTCCGAGCTATGGTGGCCACTGTGGCCAGTCTTCATTTGGTCTCTATTCTGGAAATCTGCCAGGCTGCCACATGGTCTTCCTTACATACTTTTGCTGCTCACTATTGCCTGGACAAGGACTCCAGTCATGGTGCTCAATTTGGACAAGCCGTCTTAAAGAACCTTTTTCAGGTTTAAAGCAACTCTGCCCACCATCCATTCCGACTACCCTGCGCGGAGTCTATCAAACGAGCTGAATCTGTCGGATTCCTGCTATAACCCGTATATAGTTCTGGTCTCCTCCTTCTTGGTGGGTTGTCATGGGCTAGGGAGTCCCATATGTGAAGACTGCATTCCTGCTTGTTCTTGGAGATAGCATAGTTACTCACCTGTAACAGGTGATCTCCGGGAACAAGCAGGAATGCAGTCTTCACAACCCACCCACCTCCTCTCAGAGGTGTTCTTTTCCACACGCACTTCCTTTTTCAAGTTTTTACTCCGCTATATACCCGACTGAGGTAGCTAGTTGGGAAGGCAGGCATGCATGCATGGAGAAACACTCCCAAAAGCACTCCTATTGGATGCTGGAGAGTGTTCCTGCGCCAGGCTCCGTCGATGCCGACATCACCTATATGTGAAGACTGATTCCTGCATTTCCCGGAGATCACTTGTTACAGGTGAGTAACTACACTTTAGTTGCCTTTTGATTCACTTGAAAGTGGGTAATTCATTTAAATGTTTTATCCATAAATAATAAAACACAGGGGGAATTCCGTGGAAGAGAAGTGATCAGTAATTTGTGAACCTAGTCTATTTACAGCTGATCTGTAAAAGATTTTAAGAAATCCTTTTTTAACAAATCTGTACCTGTATACGAAAGTGATGTGTGTTATTTCATTTCACAGAGTACCATGTATATGTTGCCTTTTATATATTGTCCATAACCAAAGCAACTTATATAAAATAAAGCATAAAAATACAGGTTCCGAATTTCATTTGGGCGGTGCTATGCTTCGCATCGGTGCATATCCTGCCCACCTGCTGCCTAACCCGGATTTTCCATGCTGGGGTCATATGTGGCCCCAGCATCGAAACTTTGGGTGTCGCCGCACAGCCAGGTAGCTGCAGGAGCTACCCATGTAGCATTGATTTTCGATGCTACATGGTTAGCCCCAGTGCCTTTTGTTAACCGTGTAGCATTGAAAATCGGTGCTACACGGGTAGCAACATGGCCTGCCTCTGCTCCGCCCCGGAACGCCCCCATCACGCCCCGATGCTATGCGGATAGCAGCTGGGCACGTTAGGGATATAGCCGGGATTTTCAAAGGGCATTACCTGTGTAAGTGCCCTTCAAAAATCCCAGATAAGGCCTTTACACGGGTAACTAGAGAAGTTACCCGTTTAAAGGCCTTCGAAAATCAGGCCCACAGAATATTCGACAATGAACAAAACCCCATGAAAACATTTCCCAAATGGCATACATAAGAAATAGCATAAAACCCCACATGAAACTTTAACCTGAATGTTTTTTCACCATCCCCCTTTCAAACACTCTTCCTCATTTCACCCACCTTTCTAACCGTAAAAATCCTGGGAGGAATATTCATCAGTGGTGGCTAGCACTTCTACAGCGACTAACCGTTGTTGCTGAACTTTAAATTCAGATAGTCAATGCCGAGGCTATATCCAGGTTGGCAGAATAGCATGGCGGCTAACCAAGCAGCAGCGATATTCAGCTGCTGCCCAGTTAGCTTCAGTGGCGAAAGTTAGGCGAGCCTTTCAGGTGCCTAACTTTTACCACTGAGGGATAACTGGCTAGCGTCGCTATTGGTTATCCCTGGGTGCTGCCTCTGATCTGTCCTGGAATGCCCAGCTGCTAGCTGGCTAGTGTTGGGGCATTCAGTGCCGGCACCTGGGGATATTTAGCGGCACTAACTTGTTTAATGCCACTCAATATCCCACTTGCTGCAATTAACATGTTAAGCAGGTCTGCCAACCTGGTTAATTGCTTTGAAAATGTCCCTCCACCTTTTTTTTTTTCCCCCATTCAGCCACAACTATGAACCAACCCCCTACAGTTACATCTGCCCCCCTTTTCCTCAACTCTCTCAACCCTAAAATGTTGTTTTCCCTCAGGCTCCCCTTCTTGCACTAACCCATCTCGTTTGCATATCTTATTCTCAAGAACTTTCTGGTTTAAAGTAATTAAGCAGTTTGGTAATCGGTTAACTTTACAATAGTATCTGCAGATTTTTCAGCCCCCTCTAATCCCTGAGTGCCTTGTCCTGATTGGAATCTCCTTGGTAACTTTTACAGATATATGCCACAGCCATTTTCTGGTCCATCATTTGCGTGGAAGATGTATGTAGTACTTAGGCTGGAAAACAAGAAGATGAGAGACTTTTCTTGAATGCTGGATGTTCAGGAGATTTTTGTGCATTTTGTTTTTTAGGTGGTCACAGCTCATGCGGTGCGAGTCCCAGTAACAAGTAGCTTAAGTGCCATTATCACTGGGTTTCTGCCAGTACACTGCATTTACCAGCTCCTGAGAAGCCGATCATTTACCAAGCACAAAGTATCCATAAAGGTATGACAGCCGCCTGCTTAAATATTTCTCATTTAGCATTACTTAGCTATGTAATCCTTGAATTCATTTGGGGTGGAGGTAAACATTAAGCTGAATTTATGCATGAGGATTTTACAGTATAATTGTACTGTATCTGATACGCTAACTATAAAACTTAGCACTATTTAGCATAATGGCTAAATGCACAAATGCTTAAGTTAAATTTCAAAAAGACAGAAGCCCTCTTCGTAACCAGGAATCCGGCTTTTACTCCACCCCTGTCTATCAAGGTTCGCGACGCAGAGATCATATGCAAGACTACAGTAAGATACCTAGGTGTAACACTTGATCAGCAACTTAATATGAAGGCTCATATCAAAAACATAACAAAGTCGGTGTACCATAAAATCCGGACCCTCCGCAATTTGCGTCAACTGTTAGAACCTGATGACTTCCGAACTGTCTTTCAGGCCCTAATAATGCCTCACTTTGACTATGCCAATGCAATCTTGTATGGTCTACCTAAGTGCACGACTAACCCCTTACTACTTGCAATGAATTCAGCTGCAAGAATCCTTCATGGAGCCTCAAGAAGTTCTCATATTACCCCAATACTAAAACAATTGCACTGGCTACCCATACAAGCCAGGATCTCATTCAAGATCCTAATTATGACCCATAAAGCCATCAATAAATACCCTGCTACTGCCATTACTGATCTAATTTCAATCACACCTCCCAATCGAGCAAGGAGATCGAATGCCGCAAATACTCTCATATTACCTAAGGCAAGCACGAAGTGTTCTCAATTCACTAGATCCAGAGCCTTCTCCTTCTTTGCTCCATCCTGCTGGAACGCACTACCAGCAACTATCAGAACCATCAGTGAACTCTCCCAATTTAGGAAGGCACTGAAACGGCACCTCTTTCTTCATCACTACGATGATGCAGTCTTCTCCCCACACTCACCCACTCTCACATCTCAATGCAGCACCTCAAACTCATGCACGTCACATTCCCAGACTGATCACTCGCAATCACACCTTCCCCTCCAACCACTGTTCCCTCTAAGCTGTGCGCGTGTTTGCGCGCACACATACTTTACAACAGAGCGCACAAAAATTACAGCTCTGATTCTGATAGAAAACAACACAGACGTCTTAAAATTTAAAAGTTATGATTGTAATTACTAGAAATTTCCTGCTTCATTTAGTAATCGTCTATTTTCATTTAATTTGATTAAAATCAATGTGTTGTACATACTGTATTCTGACGTGTAGTCAAATTTTAAAGTATATAACTCTGCGTGTCGTTATGTGGCGCACAAAAATTTAACCTTCCTTCAAAAGCTGCACACAGCTGATATTTTATGCGCACACAGCCTACAGAAAATTAGAGGGAACATTGCCTCCAACCACCATGAGAAACTTATGCAGTGGTGCATAACTCATCATATTGTTGCATAAAGTAGACTGTATTTATTCATCGTGCCTCCTTGTTAAGGGACTGGTTATTTATACCCTATTTTACCTGTTATACCTGCTTAATGCATACCCAAGTTTAATTTTCCTGTTTAATGTATACCCAAGTTATTATACCTGTTTCACTGTAAGCACAAATCACGAAATTGAGATGTGCAACTCTTATGTTCATTGTAAACCGCACTGATGTCGAATAGCGCGGTATAAAAGAGACTGCAAATAAATAAAAAATAAATAAATAAAATAATCTTGGGGGCTGGGTAGAGGAGGGAATAAAATGAATGTGTAAAATTCCAAAGTAAATTATGGGTCCCTTCCCATTGCCTGCATTATTTATTTATTTATTTTATTTATTTATTTACATTCTCTTATATACCGCGCTATTCTGCATCAGTGCGGTTTACATTTATTTATTTAACAATTTTTATATACCGTCTTTCTACAAGTCAAGACGGTTTACATAGAACAATTTATAGCAGTGTGTTTCAACTGTTTACATGGAACATAACATTGGATACATATAGTAACAAGAATAATTATATACATGGAACATAGCATTGGATACATATAGTAATAATAATAAGAATAACTATTTCTCCAGGACCAAGCAGGAAGTCAGTCCTCACTTATGGGTGACGTCGGCGCCGACGGAGCACTCGCGGAGCAATTTTCCCCAGCTTTCAAAGAAAGCCTTTGGGAATTGCAGCGCGCATGCGCGGTCGTCTTCCAGCCCGAGGGTGCCATCTTAGCCAGTCTTCTTTTTTCCGCGGAGCCCTACAGACGTCCCCGTCTTGTCCCCGCGAAAAAGTTGATTTTCTTCTTTATTTTATCCTTTTTTCTTTCGGTTCGCGCCCGGACTCGCGACGCCGGTCTCGAGTCCTCTTACTTTTTTCGGTTTTTCTGACTTGGTCAGCTTTCGTTTTCGGTTTCCCTGGCAGCCCGGTCCTTTGACCTCGCAGGGGCCCTTTTTCCCCCGATGGCTGCCAGTGGGTTTAAGCGGTGTGGTCGGTGTGACCGAAATATGTCACTAACCGACACACACGACTTTTGCCTCCGCTGCCTGGGCCCGGATCATGAGGAACTGATCTGTGGGCCCTGCAGCAAACTGTCCTCAAAGGCGTTGAGAAGTCGGCGGCATCAGCGTGAGAGAATCTTCGCTGACCCCAGCCGTACCCGGACCTCGTCGGAGGCCTCCGTGTCGAAAGGCTCCAGCTCGGACCGTCGCCGGAGCTCCTCCGACCGAGGTTCTCCCTCCGGGGACCATCGTCGGAAGGAAAAACCCGCGAGGGCGGCGTCGGTGGACGCTCCTGGTTCCGCGAGGGCCAGGTCGCATAGCCCCGACAGCCGCCCCGGGTCCTTGGAGAAGGAGCACATCCCGAAGCGACCTCGCCTGGAGTCGGAGATGCCTGCCCGGGTAAGTCCTGTGGTCCTTCTGGACTCGCCTCCGCGACAGCCGACGTCGGGCCCGACGCCGTCGGGGCCCGAGTCGGGGGCTGCTGGGTCACCTGAGCTCGGACTCAGGTTGACGGCCTTGGAGAGCAGACTGTCTGCCTTCATGGACCAGCAGAGGGCACTGCTCGCTGGCCTCGCTGGCGCCGCTGCCCCGACCGCCGGGACGTCGACGTCCAAGTCGACCCCGGAGACCGAGACGATCCTCGAGTCGATGAGAACTCGAGTCGATCCTCGGTCGAGGTCACCCTCGGCCTCCCGTTCGGGACCGAGGTCGCCGACGCCGACTCCCTCGGCGTCGGGGCGGCTGGCGCCGCACCCTGCCCGGGCCGACCCCACCGAGTCCTCGTCGGAGTCGGTCTGGGAGTCTGAGGAGGAAGAGTCACCTGATTCTTTCCGGACGGTGTGTCCCATCGGACTCACCGGAGTCCGAGCCTCGGAAGCAGTCCCCCCCGGAGGATGCCCGGTTCTCGGACTTCGTTAGGGATATGGCCAAGGCTTTGGCCTTCCCTGCGGATCCCGAGGAGGAGCCTCGAGCCGAAGAGCTCGACGCCCTCCAGTATGACTCTCCCGCGAGGGAACACTTTACTGTGCCGGTTCCTCCTATGCTGGAACGACTACTCTTCCGCATGTGGGAGAGTCCGGCCTCCTCGCCGGTCCTGAGCAAGCGGGTCGATTCTATCTATCGGGTCCGCAAGAGCCCTGGCTTTCAAAAGGCGCAGCTGCCACACCATTCCATGGTAGTGGAATCGGCCATGCATCGTCTTAAGAGCCAGAAGATGCACTCCTCGGTGCCTCCTGGAAGGGAGGCCCGTAACCTGGATGGCCTTGGCAAGAAGTGCTTCCAGGGCTCTATGCTCGCATGTCGTGTCCAGACTTACCAGCTATACATGGGCATGTATCTCTGGGATCTGGCTAAAGAGCTAGCCGGATTCTCCGCTGGTCTCTCCGAGGAGCCCTTGCGGAGGTTCCTAGCCTTGTCCACGGGCATTCGGGAATGCTCAAAGTTCATGTCCCGAGCAGCCTATGATGGCTTTGAAGCCTCGGCTCGAGTGGCCGCAGCCGGCATCGGTGCCCGCCGACAGGCTTGGCTTCAGTCATCAGACCTTGAGCCCTGGGTACAGGACAAGTTGGTCGATGTCCCCTGCCGAGGCGAAAACCTCTTTGGCAAGCCCATGGCGGAAAAGGCTGCACAAATTGAGACTGAGACTCTCACCAGGACCAGGCTTTCTAGGAAGACCTCCGCCCCTTCCCAGAAAAAGAAGGGCTCGGGGAAAAGTCCTTTTACCCGAGGAAGGCGGCTGCCTACAAACAATACCCCCATTATCAGGCCCCTGCAGCTCCCCAACAGGGCCAGCAGGCCAAGGGACGGGGTAACGGGTCCCGTAGGCAGCAAGCCCCCAAGCCTGCACCACCAGCCCCTGCTCAGCAGGGTGGGGGTTTTTGACTCGCTCAGCATAGCCTCTCCTCCCCCCGCTGGTTCCTCCCAGCACCGGAGGCCGGCTGGTTCACTTCGCCCACAGGTGGTCCAGCATCACCGCAGATGCCTGGGTGCTTCAGGTCGTGCGAGAGGGCTACCTTCTCCACTTCCATCAGGTCCCTCCCTCCTATTTTCCGGGAGAGAGCCTCCGCGCCCCCCTCTGCACAGGGAGTTGCTCCTTCAGGAGTTAGCAGGTCTTCTGCAGGAACAGGCGGTGGAACCGGTGCCACACCACCTGAGAGGTCAAGGCTTTTATTCAAGGTATTTTCTGATACCAAAGAGAACAGGGGGCCTCAGACCCATCCTGGACTTGCGCAACCTCAACAAGTTCCTTGTGCGGGAGAAGTTCAAAATGCTTACCCTTGGAATCCTTCTGCCCTACCTCCAGCAGGGAGATTGGCTATGCTCCTTGGATCTAAAGGATGCCTACACGCACATCCTCATCCACCCAAGCCACCGCCAATACCTAAGGTTTGTGGTGGCAGGAAATCATTACCAGTACAGAGTACTGCCCTTTGGCCTGTCCTCCGCACCGCGAGTCTTCACAAAATGTCTCGCGGTCGTGGCGGCCCATCTCCGGCTTCACGGCCTCTATGTCTTTCCGTACCTCGACGACTGGCTCATCAGAGCAGCGTCCGCTCAGGAGGTCACCAACGCCACGTGCCGCACGGTGACTCTGCTGCAGCACTTTGTTATAAACTTCGCAAAGTCCACTTTGCTCCCCTCACAGGATCTCTCGTTCATCGGCGCAAGGCTGCACACTCCTCAGGCGCGAGCGTACCTACCGCTCGACAGGGCTCAACGGCTCATGGACCTAGCCGACCGCTTTCGCAGCCAGCCCCTGGTCTCCGCCAGGCGCTTCCTGAGACTGCTCGGCCATATGGCTTCCACCATCCATGTGACCCCCAATGCCCGCCTGAATATGCGGTCTGCTCAATGGTGTCTCCGCCAGCAGTGGCGACAAGCCACGGGCGGCCTAGCAGACCTAGTGCGCGTTTCCAAGCCGCTGGTCTCGTCTCTCCGGTGGTGGCTCCGGCAGCCGAACCTGCTATTCGGAATGCCTTTCCAGTCCCCTCAGCCGACCCGGGTGCTGACCACCGATGCATCCCTCCTGGGCTGGGGAGCACATGGCACGTACTCAGGGCCTCTGGACCACGTGGGAGTCTGCTCAGCAGATCAACTTCCTGGAGCTCAGGGCGATCCGCCTAGCTCTCAAGGCCTTCTCCCACCTGACTTCCCAACAGTCCGTCCTTGTCCAGACGGACAATCAAGTTGCCATGTTCTACGTGAACAAGCAGGGGGGCACGGGCTCCTTCCTCCTCTGTCGGGAGGCACAGAAGCTCTGCTCTTGGGCCGTCAGTCACGGCATTCTCCTCAAGGCAGTTTATCTCCCGGGCCAAGAAAATTGCCTTGCAGACAAACTCAGCAGGGTCCTCCAGCCGCACGAGTGGCGTCTGGATCCCTTGGTAGTTCAGAAGCTCTTCCTCAAGTGGGGTCTCCCCACGGTGGATCTCTTTGCCAGTCCTCACAACCGGCAGCTTCCTCGCTTCTGCTCTCGTCAGCCACACCCCCTTCGGGTTGCGGCGGACGCCTTTCTGATCTCGTGGTCGGGGAGCCTTCTGTACGCTTTCCCTCCCATCCCGCTAGTCTCTCGGACTCTTTTCAAGGTTCTCCGAGACAAAGCCTTCATGATCCTGGTGGCCCCTCGCTGGCCCAGGCAGCCGTGGTTTCCGCTCCTACTGCAACTGGCGGTGGAGGATCCAATCCCTCTGGGGGTACAACCGGATCTCCTCACTCAGGATCAGGGGTCCCTCCTGCACCCCAACCTCAGGTCTCTCAACCTCATGGCCTGGCTGCTGAGAGGGTAGTCTTTGCTCCCCTTCTCCTGCCGGCGGAGGTGGAGGAGGTCGTCTTGGCTTCGCGTCGGCCTTCTACCCGCAAATGCTACGCCCTTAAATGGCGTCGCTTTGCAGTCTGGTGTACCCAACAGTCTCAGGATCCCTTCTCCTGCCCGGTGTCGGTGATCTTGCAGTACTTGCTGCACCTCTCTAATCTGGGACTTAAGTCCAACTCCGTCAAAGTTCACCTCAGTGCTCTTTCAGCACATCATGTGCCGGTGGACGGCAGACCTCTCTCCAATGACCCTCTCGTAGCGAGGTTTCTCCGAGGTCTCCTTCTACTTAAACCACCTCTGCGCCCGCCAGCGCCTGACTGGGACCTGAATGTGGTTTTGCAGCGGATCACCTGTCCGCCTTTTGAACCTATGGCTACCTGTTCTCTCCGTTTTCTGTCTTGGAAAACACTGTTCTTGATAGCCCTCACTTCCGCTAGACGCGTCAGTGAATTGCAGGCCCTCGTGTCTGATCCCCCTTACACTAGGTTCTACAAGAATAGGGTGGTCCTACGGACTCATCCGAAATTTCTGCCTAAAGTGGTCTCCCCTTTTCACATCAATCAGGAGGTGGTACTTCCAACCTTCTTTCCCAGACCACACTTCAGCCGAGCTGAGACGGTCCTCCATACCCTGGACTGTAGAAGGGCTCTGAACTTCTACCTTGACCGTACGCGGGAGCACCGTAAAGCTGCTCAGCTTTTTGTGTCTTTCGACCCCAATAGATTGGGGCTCCCGGTCTCCAAGCGTACTCTGTCCATCTGGGTTGCGGACTGTATCTCTTGGGCTTATGGGGCAGCCGGACTCTCCTTAGAAAGTCGAGTCACGGCTCATTGCGTTCGGGCAAAGGCCACGTCAGTGGCTTACCTCCGCTCTGTTCCGCTGGCAGACATCTGCCGGGCCGCTACTTGGTCTTCGAGCCAGACTTTTGCGGTCCATTACTGTCTCGAGAGGGAGTCCCGTAGGGACAGTGCTTTCGGACAGGCAGTCCTCCGTAATCTCTTTGAGGTCTGAGCAACTCCTACCCTCCATCCCGGATGTGGGCTACCGGTGGGTGATAATTCAGCGAAGATTCTATCCTTCTGTGCTGCTGAGCTAGAGGGAGCTCATTTTTGTGCTTAGGGTCTCCGGTAGCCTTGAGCTTGGGAGTCCCATAAGTGAGGACTGACTTCCTGCTTGGTCCTGGAGAAAGCGTAGTTACTCACCTGTAACAGGTGTTCTCCAGGAGCAGCAGGAATCAGTCCTCACTACCCTCCCTCCTCCCCTTGGAGTTGCAATCGTCTGCTTATGTTCTTTTTGCAAATTTTTTATGCTGTCTTTTTTAGCTATGTCATCTGACTGGCTAAGATGGCACCCTCGGGCGGGAAGACGACCGCGCATGCGCGCTGCAATTCCCAAAGGCTTTCTTTGAAAGCTGGGGAAAATTGCTCCGCGAGGGCTCCGTCGGCGCCGACGTCACCCATAAGTGAGGACTGATTCCTGCTGCTCCTGGAGAACACCTGTTACAGGTGAGTAACTACGCTGTACAGCGATCAAAGATCAACTATTTACATATGAAATTATGAGTAGACATCTGTAGTGTAATAGAGTTTAAGTGATGGAGGAGGAGAAGGAGGGGGTGTAACAAGTGAAATGCTAAGGTGGGAGGGAATATTGTTCCAGGAAAAGATGGGTTTTTAACTTCTTACGGAACTCAGAGTGGGATGAACAATTCCGAAGTTACATTGAACAAACTGAAATTACATTGAACAGGGCATTATAACTTGGAGATAACTATTTTACAGGGAACAGTTATTTAGTTATCTCTTTTCTAGGACTGGATCTACAGACAGCTGTGTGAAACTGCCACCCCCCTGCACCCACAGTTACTTCCCCTTATTGATGTGTACATCAATTCTGTCCTCACACCTGCCTCCAAATCCAGCCCAGAAGCCACTAATCAGCCAATCACTGAACAGGAAATACTGAATGTGTTTCAAGGCCTCACTGGAGTAAGTTTGTATTGTAATGTTTTGTTAATTTGTAAATGTAAATAAGCAATTACAATGCACTTGTAGAAGATTTTTTAATGCATATTAAATAATTAAACCATTACAGACAGTAAATATTTTTCTGTGGACAAGCAGAATCACTGTAATCTCCAGGAATAAGCAGGAATGCAATCTTCGCATATGGGTGATGGCATCAATGGAGCCCCCTGCGGGAACACTCCCCAGCATCCAATAGAAATGCTTTTGGGAGCATCCCTCCATGCCTTCCCAACAATTCTCTTCAGTTGTCTTTTTTTCCACGGAGCCATCAGGGCATCATCTTTATCCCGTTAGACAAATTTTACCAAGTGCCTTCGGGTATATCGTGCTTGCCTTCTCGTTGATCCAGGGCTGTATTGGAAGCCCCGGTCTCTTTCTTTCTTTTTATATTTTTCTTTTTCTTTGAATTTTTACTTTGCAGCATTTCCGCTTCCTTAGCTGGCCTAGGCTGCCATTGTCTCTTTTGATTTTTGCCTCTGTGATCTTCTCAAATATGGAGAAACCACATAGCGGTTTTAAAAAATTTACCAAGTGCCAAAACACTATCTCTGCTACAGATAAGCACAACTGATACTTAGTGTTTAGGCCCGGACCACGACGCTTTGGCTTGCCCTCTGTATCAGCAGATGATCAGGAGTGGACTTAAAAACTGTGAACAACAATGGGGAAACCTGTTTCTTTCAGACTCAGCCACTAAAGCACACTCTTCGGTGACCTCCACACCTTCATGGTCGTCGCATGGTTCCAATAACTCCTCAAAGCCCAAACATAGCAACAAACACAAGTTCTCCACAGAGGCAGAAAAGTATTGTAGACCTCTGAGTTGGTGTCTGACAGAGATTCCCAGCATCGACACCGACACTTCCCAACAGAGGAACTGGACTTGGACCAGCCAGCAAAATAGCCCTGGTGGGAGGATACTGCTTCCAAAGCACCAGAGAGGTTCCAGGATGCTCCTGAGGCGGCGTCCTCCATGGAACTCCTGGTATCATGCTCTGGGACAGTGGCACAGGGCCCCATGCAGGAATCCACCCAGTCATCTCCAGTCTCCCTCAATCAACGTGTACAAGTGAGTGGAGTCTGGCTACTATCCTGGTGGCAGTAGTACTGGGGCCATCGAGGCCCTCGGTATCCATTGACCCGGTGCTTGATCTCGATGACTGTGCATCAAGAGACTCGGTGGCATTGCCAACTGAACCAGCACTGTTACATCCGGAGCTGATACCCCTATTGGAACCCATAGGTGCACCGGGCTCTGGACACCTCTGTACCGATGCTTTGATGCATTGGCACAGAGACCTGATGTTGACATCGGACCGACATTGACGCCATGGTACCGACTGTCACTATTTCAACTTTTTACCAAGTTCTGATTCCACTTCCTTGGAATCGGACAACAAGCCTGTCGATTCTGCACCTCTCCCGGACATTCTTTCAGACCCCTCTCCACCACATGAGGGGCATTGATCATCGCCCGAGGATATGTCCTTTCAAGATTTCATCCGGAACATGGCAGCTGCACTCTCGGTGATGGTGACCACAGAGACTGAACCGAGGACAGAAGGACTTGAATTCCTTCAATACCCCTCAACTCCTAAAGAAGCTACTACACTATCCATACATCATATCCTTTTAAAGCATCATGCTTCGCATGTGAGAAGCTCCCTTGACGGTTCCATCGATCAGCAAGAGACTGGATACTCTCTATAGTGTTCCTTCTTGCCCAGGTTTTCAAAAGTGTGTTACCACATCATTCTATGGTTGTGGAATTGGCAATGCGTCTGATAAAGAGTTCTAAAAATCACTCCTCTATTCCCCCAGGAAGAGAGTCGAGGACTCTCGATGCATTTGGACATCAGTGCTTCCAAGCGCATCCAAGATGAAGTCCTATATGCTTTACATGGGTATGTTTTTGAGAGATATAGCAAAAGATCTGGCTGAATTTCCACCCTGTTACCACCAGACAAGCAAGGTCCATATCAGGCCTTGGTCACTCATAGTCTTAATACCTTTGATGCTTTTGAGCCCACCAGTAGGGCAGCAGCATTTTGCATAAGAGCCAGGAGAATGGCCTGGCTACAAGCATCCGACCTTGAACAATGAGTTCAAGATAAACTTGCTAATATTCCTTGTACAGGAGAAAACCTCTTTGGAAAAGGGTGGCGAGAAAAGGCGGGTGAGGTAGAGACGGATGATCTTGCCCTGAAACGCCTGTCTCGAAAATTGGCTGATCCAGCTAAAAAGAAGGCTCCTGCCAAGAAGCCTTTCTATCCTAGGAAGAAGTATTACCCATCCTACTTGCCTTATTCTTCTTATCAGCCACATCAAAAACAGCAGGGGCCGTGTCAGCCCAGGAGGCCTAAGACTCCAAAACCTCAACCAGCTCTGCATGCACAGTCTACAACTGGTTTTTGACTGCTTACTCGAGTGCATAGCCAGTCTACCCTTAACAGGATCCCCTCTTCTCCCACATTGCAGGCAGATTAGTCCACTTTGCCCACAGATGGCCCCTCATTACATCAGAACCCTGGACTCTAAAGGTTGTGAGCACGGGATATCAGCTGAATTTCCAGGACTTGCCCCCCACCTTCTTTATAGGGGAGCCCCCATGGATCATCTGCACTTCACTGTACTTCAGCAAGAGATAGTCACTCTTGCAGTGCAGGGGGCCATAGAGGAAGTCCCACTTCCTTAACAGGCCTCGGGTTTTACTCCTGTTATTTCCTCATCCCCAAAAAGACACGGGGGGTTCCGGCCTATCCTGACCTCAAGAATCTCAACAACCCTGGCCATCTGATTCTCCCGTGATAGTACTCCCCCCCTGGTTTCCCCCTCCTTTTCTGGTTCGCCCGTCCCCTTAGTCTCTTCCTTCCGTTACCTGGGAGTCCTCTTTGACCCCAGTCTGACCTTTCGGGATCACATTGCTCATGTTTCAAAGACTTCATTTTTCTTCCTTCATTTCAGATTCATGCTATCAGGCCTTTTCTTTCTGCACAGGCACTTACTACCCTTCTTCTGTCACTGGTCATATCCCGCGTCAATTTCTGTAACTCAATCCTAGCCGGTCTCCCTGCCACGCAACAGTCAGTCCTCGCATATGGGTGACGTCGGCGCCGACGGAGCCCTCGCGGAGCAATTTCCCCAGCTTTCAGCCTTTGGGAATTGCAGCGCGCATGCGCGGTTCCCTTCCCGCCCAAGGGTGCCATCTTGCTCAGTCTTCTTTTTTCCGCGGAGCCCTACAGACGCTGTTTGTATTCACCGCTGAAAAAGTTGATTTTCTCTCTTATTTATTCTTTTTCGGTTCGACGCCAGATTCTTTTTCCCGCCCGGACCCGCTACGCCGGTATCGGGTCCGTTTCTTTATTTTTCGGTTTTTTGTTCTTCGTGACAAGCGTTCGCGCCATTTTTTTCCTTTTCAATGGCAGCCCTGTCTTTTGACCTCGCAGGGGCCCTTTTTCCCTCGATGGCTGCCAGCGGGTTTAAAAAGTGTGATCGCTGTAAGAAACTCATGTCTCTTACCGACACACACGACTGCTGCCTCCGCTGCCTCGGACCCGATCATGACCCGATGATCTGTGGTTCGTGTGGCAAAATGTCCTCAAAAGCGTTGAGGAGTCGGCAGCATCAGCGAGGACGAATCTTCTCTGACTCCTCGTCCGGCCGGGCCCGGACCTCGTCAGAGGCTTCGACGTCCCGGGACTCCGGTCCTGAGCATCGTCGGAGTTCCTCTGAGCGGGGGTCTCCTACCCGGGAACATCATAGGAAGAAAACACCCGCGAGGGTGGCGTCGGCGGACGCTCCTGGTTCCTCGAGGGCCAGGTCGCATAGCCCAGACAGCCGTCCCGGGTCCTCTGAGTCGGAGAGGCCTTCGAAACATCCTCATCTCGAGATGGAGTCGCCTGGACACATGAGTACTGTGGTCCTCGTGGACTCGCCTCCAAAGGAGCTGACGTCGGGCCCGACGCCGTCGAGGCCCGAGTCAGGGGCTGCTGGGTCTCCTGAGCTTGGACTCAGGTTGACGGCCTTGGAGAGCAGTTTAGCTGCCTTCATGGACCAGCAGCGGGCATTGATCGCTGGCCTTGCCAATGCGTCTGCCCCGGCCACCGGGACGTCAACGTCCAAGTCGACCCCGGAGACCGAGCCGATCCTCGAGTCCATCCGAGCTCGAGTCGATCCTCGGTCGCGGTCTCCCTCGGCCTCCCGTTCGGGACCGAGGTTGTCGACGCCGACTCCTTCGGCGTCGGAGCAGAGGGCATCGGTGCCCGCCCGACCGGAGCCACTCAAATCCTCCTCCGCGGAGTCCGACTGGGAATCGGAGGATGAAGAGTCCCCTGGTAGTTTTCGGACTCGGTGTGTCCCCTCGGACTCGCCAGAGTCCGAACCTCGGAGATGGTCCCCCCCGGAGGACACCCGGTTCTCAGATTTCGTGCGGGATATGGCCAAGGCCTTTCCCTGCAGATCCCGAGGAGGAGCCTCGAGCCGAGGAGCTCGATGCCCTCCAGTATGATTCTCCCCCGAAGGAGGTCTTTACTATACCGGTTCCTCCGATGCTGGAACGACTTCTCTTCCGCATGTGGGAGAACCCGGCGTCGGCGCCGGTGTTAAGCAAGCGGGTCGATTCCATTTATCGAGTCCGCAAGAGCCCCGGCTTCCAAAAGGCACAACTACCGCACCATTCCATGGTGGTGGAATCGGCCATGCATAGACTCAAGAGTCAAAAAATGCACTCCTCGGTGCCTCCCGGCAGGGAGGGCCAGAGCCTGGATGCCCTCGGTAGAAAGTGTTTCCAGGGCTCTATGCTTGCTTGTCGAGTCCAGACCTACCAGCTCTATATGGGCATGTATCTCCGAGATCTGGCAAAGGAAATTGCCGGGTTCTCGGCTGGTCTCTCCGAGGAACCTTTGCAGAGGTTCCAAGCCTTGTCCACTGGGATTCGAGAGTGCTCGGTTTATATCTCGGGCAGCCTACGATGGCTTTGAAGCATCGGCTCGAGTAGCCGGAGCCGGCATCGGTGCCCGCCGACAGGCTTGGCTTCAGTCATCCGACCTCGAGTCATGGGTCCAGGACAAGTTGGTCGATGTCCCCTGCAGAGGTGAAAACCTCTTTGGCAAACCCATGGCTGAAAAGGCTGCACAAATCGAGACTGAGACTCTGACCAGAACTAGGCTGTCCAGAAAAACCTCTGCCCCTTCTCAGAAGAAGAAGGGCTCGGGGAAAAAGCCCTTTTACCCAAGGAAGGTGGCTGCCTATAAATACTACCCTCAGTATCAGGCCTCAGCAGCTCCCCAAAAGGGTCAGCAGGCCAAGGGACGGGGTAATGGGTCCCGTAGGCAGCAAGCCCCCAAGCCCACGACACCGGCCCCTGCTCAGCAGGGTGGGGGTTTTTTGACTCCATCAGCATAGCCTCTTCCCCCTCAGCTGGTTTCCCTAAGCACAGGAGGCCGGCTGGTCCACTTTGCCCACAGGTGGTCAGCCATCACATCAGATACCTGGGTACTTCATATAGTTCAGAAGGGCTATCTTCTACACTTTCACCAGGTACCTCCCTCCTACTTTCCAGGGGAGCCTCCAAGACTCCCTCTGCACAGGGACTTACTCCTTCAGGAGTTGGCAAGTCTTCTTCAGGAACAGGCTGTGGAACTGGTGCCCCACCACCTGAGAGGTCACGGCTTTTATTCCAGGTACTTTCTGATACCAAAAAGAACAGGAGGCCTCGGACCCATCCTGGACTTGCGAAACCTCAACAAGTTCCTGGCAAGGGAAAAGTTCAAGATGCTTTCTCTTGGAATCCTGCTGCCCTACCTCCAGCGGGGAGACTGGCTATGCTCCTTAGATCTAAAGGATGCCTATACTCACATCCTTATTCATCCAGACCACAGACAATATCTCAGATTTGTTGTGGGAGGAAATCATTACCAGTACAGGGTCCTGCCCTTTGGCCTATCCTCCGCCCCACGGGTTTTCACCAAATGCCTGGCAGTGGTGGCGGCGTATCTCAGACTTCAAGGCCTTTTTGTGTTTCCATACCTGGACGACTGGCTCATCCGGGCCCAGTCTTCCCAAGAGGCCACTCAAGCCACTCATCGCACTGTGTCTCTGCTCCAGCACTTGGGCTTTGTCATAAACTTCGCAAAGTCCACTTTGCTCCCCTCTCAAGATCTCGAATTCATCGGCGCAAGGTTAAGCACACTTCAGGCGCGGGCCTTCCTGCCTCTGGACAGGGCCCACAGGCTCATGAATCTCGCCAGCCACTTTCGAAGCAATTCCCTGGTCTCTGCCAGGCAATTTCTGAGACTGATCGGCCATATGGCTTCCACGGTCCATGTGACCCCCAATGCCCGCCTTAACATGTGACCTGCCCAGTGGTGCCTTCGCACTCAATGGCATCAGGCCACGGGGAGCCTGACGGACTCAGTACAAGTCTCGGACCTGCTGGTCTCTTCTCTGCGGTGGTGGCTTCATCTGCCAAACCTAGTACTGGTAGTGGATTTTCAATCTCCTCCTCCTTCTCAGGTACTAACAACCAATGCTTCTCTCCTGGGATGGGGAGCACATTGCCAAGGGACATGTACTCAAGGCCTCTGGACTCCTTGGGAGTCTGCGCAGCAGATAAACTTCCTGGAGCTCAGAGCCATCCGCCTAGCTCTGAGAGCCTTCTCCCACCTCACTTCTCACCAGTCTGTACTGGTCCAGACGGACAATCAAGTAGCAATGTTCTACGTGAACAAACAGGGAGGCACAGGCTCCTTCCTTCTCTGTCAGGAGGCACGCCGGCTGTGCTCTTGGGCAGTCGGCCACGGCATACTCCTCAAAGCGGTCTATTTCCCAGGTCAAGAAAATTACCTGGCAGACAAACTAAGCAGGATCCTCCAACCACACGAGTGGAGATTGGATCCATTAGTGGTTCAGCAGATCTTTCTCAAGTGGGGACTCCCCACCTTGGATCTGTTTGCCAGTCCTCTGAACCGGCAACTACCCAGATTCTGCTCTCGACAACCGCATCCTCTCAGAGTAGCACCGGATGCTTTTCTGGTTCCATGGTCCACAGGCCTCTTGTATGCCTTTCCTCCCATGCCGCTGGTGTCTCGAACGCTCTTCAAGGTTCTCCGAGACAAAGCCTTGATGATCTTAGTGGCTCCCCGGTGGCCGAGGCAACCTTGGTTCCCGCTTCTAATGCAGCTGGCGGTGGACACTCCTCTTCCTCTGGGGTTTCATCCCGATCTTCTGACACAAGACCACGGGTCTCTCCTACACCCCAACCTCCGGTCCCTTCATCTGATGGCCTGGCTGCTGAAAGGGTAGTCCTTGCTCCCCTCCTACTGCCTCGGGAGGTGGAAGAGGTCGTCTTGGCCTCCAGGCGGCCCTCCATCCGGAAGTCCTACGCTCTTAAGTGGCGTCGCTTCTCCGTGTGGTGTGCTCAGCAGTCTGAGAATCCCTTCTCCTGCTTGGTGGCGGTGGTCTTGCAATATTTGCTTTACCTCTCCAATCTGGGCCGTAAGTCCAACTCTGTCAGAGTCCACCTCAGTGCTCTCTCTGCACATCAGGCACCGGTAGATGGCAGGCCTCTGTCCAACCACCCTTTGGTGGCTCGTTTTCTCCGAGGCCTCCTTTTGCTTAAGCCTCCTTTGCGTCCACCAGCCCCTGAATGGGATCTGAATGTGGTCTTGCAGCAGATTACCTGTCCGCCCTTTGAACCTATGGCTACCTGCCCTCTTCGTTTTCTTTCCTGGAAAACCTTGTTCTTGGTAGCCCTTACTTCTGCTAGGCGTGTTAGTGAACTGCAGGCCCTAGTGTCTGATCCTCCTTACACTAGGTTCTACAGGAATAGGGTGGTCTTACGGACTCACCCTAAGTTTCTTCCAAAAGTGGTTTCTCCTTTTCATCTCAACCAGGAGGTGGTTCTTCCGACCTTCTTTCCCAGGCCGCACTCCAGCCGGGCTGAAATGGTCCTGCATACCCTGGACTGTAGAAGGGCCTTATCCTTCTACCTTGACCGTACGCGGGAGCATAGGAGGGCTGTTCAGCTCTTCGTTTCTTTTGACCCCAATAACTTGGGGCTCCCTGTCTCCAAGCGTACCTTGTCCATCTGGGTAGCTGACTGTATCGCCTGGGCTTATGGGGCAGCCGGCCTCTCGTTGGAGGGTCGAGTCACGGCTCATCGTGTTAGGGCGAAGGCTGCGTCAGCGGCACACCTACGCTCTGTTCCGTTGGCAGACATCTGCCGGGCCGCTACTTGGTCTTCAAGCCAGACTTTTGCGGCACATTACTGCCTGGAGAGGGAGTCCCGCAGGGACAGTGCTTTCGGTCAGGCAGTCCTCCATAATCTCTTTGAGGTTTAGGCAACTCCTACCCTCCGGCCCTGGTGTTGGGCTACCGGTCGGGGGCATTTTCAGAGAAGATTCCTTCCTTCTGTTCTGCTGAGCTAGAGGGAGCTCCTTTTTGTGCTTGAGGTCTCCGGTAGCCTTAAGCTTGGGAGTCCCATATGTGAGGACTGACTTCCTGCTTGGTCCTGGAGAAAGAATAGTTACTCACCTGTAACAGGTGTTCTCCAGGAGCAGCAGGAATCAGTCCTCACAACCCTCCCTCCTCCCCTTGGAGTTGCAGTCCTATCATTTCGTTTTTGCTAATTGTTTTGCTGTCTTTTAGCTATGTCATCAGACTGAGCAAGATGGCACCCTTGGGCGGGAAGGGGACCGCGCATGCGCGCTGCAATTCCCAAAGTCTTGCTTTGAAAGCTGGGGAAATTGCTCCGCGAGGGCTCCGTCGGCGCCGACGTCCCCCATATGTGAGGACTGATTCCTGCTGCTCCTGGAGAACACCTGTTACAGGTGAGTAACTACTCTTTACAAAATGTCTGGCAGTCATAGCCTACCCTTCACCCTCTGGGCATCATCTTTCCTTACTTAGACGATTGACTAATCAAGGATGATTCCCCTCAAGTAGTGACCATATCTCTCCAACGCACCATCCCGGTGCTTCAGCATCTGGGCTTTGTGGTCAACTACCCAAAGACCCATCTCATTTCAAACTCTGGAGTTCATTGAGGCATTTCTGGACACTATGCAAACTCGAACCTTCCTTCCAAAAGACCGGTTACACAGAGTCATCGACCTGACAAATCATTGCCAAAACCAGTCCCGTATTCATGCAAGAGACATTGCTCTGTCTCTTAGGCCACATGGCCTCCACAGTTCATGTCGTCCCATATGCTCGGCTTCACATGCGTCCAGCTCAGTGGACTCTTTCCGATCAATGGAAGCAGTCAATGGGTCGTCTCACAGACTAGATCTCCATCGTGCCTCAGTTGATGGGCTCCCTCAAGTGGTGGTGCCACCTCTCAAAATCTTCTCTTCGTGTTACCTTTTCGTATGTTTGCACCACAGTGTACCCTGACATCAGATGCTTCCAAACAGGGCTGGGGGGCTCATCTCGATGGCCTACTACGCAGGGCCTATGGTCCCCCAGGAATGGCTCTTACTACATAAGCCTTTTAGAACTCATGGCAATTTCCAGTGCCCTTCATGTGTTCCGTCCTCAGTTGACCAGACAAGCAGTACTCATTCAGACAGACAACCAAGTTGCCATGTATTGCATCAACAAACAAGGGGGAACGGGATCTCGCGCCCTTTGCAGGGAGACGTTCCGTTTCTGGACCTTTGCTATATCTCATCAGATTCTTATTTGAGCAGTTTACCTTCCAGGGGAGCAGACAAATTGAACAGAGCCCTTCGACCACACGAATGGATGCTCTATTGTGAAACAGTGCAGCATTTCAATTATGGGGAGCTCCCATCATTGACCTCTTTGCTACTCCAGTGAACACCCAGTTTCCTCTATTCTGTTCCAGGATTCCGTCTCCACAAAGCCAGGCCTCAGATGCGTTTCTCCTTCATTGGGGACAGGGACTGCTTTAAACATTCCCACCCATTTCATTGATACCGAAACCCTCTTCAAACTTCAATTTGACAGAAGAAGGATGATCCTCATCACTGCATTCTGGCCATGTCAACCATGGTTTCCCCTGCTCCTTTGACAAGCGCAACACAAACCTCTGTCTGGAATATGTTCCCAGTCTCCTATCGCAGGACCAGGGGATGCTCCTTCACTCCAATCTGAGTGCGCTCCAGTTGACAGCGTGGCTGCCGAAAGCCTAGTCTTCTCATCTAGACCTTCCAGAGAAAGTAGAAAAAAATGCCCTCTTAGCATCTAGAAAAGATGCCACTCGACATACTCATGCTTTTAAATGGCACAAGTTTTCACTCTGGTGCTCCCATTTACTTGCCCGGAGGAGCCTCTACTTCAATATCTTCTCCATCTCTCTAAGTCATGGCTAAAGACAAACTCAGTTCAAACCCACCTTAGTGCCATTTCAGCCTCTCACTGACCAGTCGGCGGTCAGCCTATCGCCATTCATCCTCTCAAAGCACACTTCATGCGAGGCCTTCTCTTAACAAGGCCACCAATCAGACTCTCCAGTAGCCTGGGATCTCAGTATTGTCCTAGCTCAATTGCTCAAACCTCCCTTTGAGCTCCTTGTCTCAGCTTCGCTGAAGTTCCTCACTTGGAAGGTTACCTTCTTAATTGATCTCACAGTGGCTCGTTGTGTCAGCATATTGCAAGCTCTAGTGGATTATGCTCCTTATACATGCTTCCATCATGATAGGGTGGTCCTCCGAACCCATCCCAGGTTCCTTCCAAAGGTAGATTCCCCTTTCCATCTTAACCAGTCGGTCTTTGCTTTTTTCCAAGACCTCATTCTTCTCGGGCGGAAGTAATACTGCGTACCCTAGATTGCAAGAGTGTTGGCCTATTATTTAGACAGAACTAAGGCTCATCGATAGTCCTCACAACTTTTTGTTTCGTTTGACCCTAGTCACTTGGGCCTACCAGTCACCATATGTACTCTGTCTAACTGGAGTGCTAACTGCATTTCCTTTGCTTATGCGCAGACTGGACTTTCCCTAGAGTGTCACGTCACAGCTCATAACATCTGAGCTATGTCTGCCACGGTCACCAACCTATGCTCTGTCTCCATCTTGAAGATTTGCTGAGCTGCCACATGGTCTTCCTTTCATACTTTTGCTGCTCATTACTGTCTGGACAGAGATTCCAGTAGGGATGCTATCTTTGGCCAAGCCGTTCCTCGGCACCTTTTTAGGACTTAACTACCCTTCCTTCCCCCTGGCCCTCTGTTCCTACCGGCTACCCCAGCGGAGAATGTGCTCAAAGGACTGGGTCTGATGGATCCATACTCTACCCTCGTTGCGATTCGGGGTTGTTTTTTTTTCCTCCATCAGTCACACCTTCATCCTCTGTCTTTTACGGTAGCTGGAAGCTGGTGAGTCCCATATGTGAAGACTGCATTCCTGCATGTTCCTGGAGAAAGTGTAGTTACTCACCTGTAACAGGTGATCTCTGGGAACAGCAGGAATCAGTCTTCATAACCTGCTGTCCTCCCCTGGGAGTTGTAGGATGGATTTTGTTTTTCTTGTTTCTCTAAGCTTTACATCTGACTGAAGAGAATTGCTAGGTACGCATGTGTGGAGGGATGCTCCCCAAAACATTCCTTTTGGATGCTGGGGAGTGTTCCTGCATGGGGCTCCATTGATGCTGATGTTACCCATATGTAAAGACTGATTCCTGCTGTTCCCAGAGATCACCTGTTACAGGTGAGTAACTATGCTTGATTTAAGTGAGCAACCTAACCAGAATTGAGCCAAGTCAGGTTTTCTCTTCCAAAGTTTAAACTATGGAAAGGTTTTCTGAGCCTTCACAGGTGTTTCCATGTTCCAGAAGTGCATTATCACTTTCGCCTTAACTTAATCATCATTACAGTAAGCTGGGTCCAGCCTCCTTGGTTACTAAGAGGTTAGTCAACATTTCTAACATTGAGTTTAACTTAGCAACGTTAGTGTTCATATGATGGATAGTAAACCAGGCTTTAAGTGCCGTCCTAAATGTCAAAAAGATGCCACACACTGACACTCTTGATCTCTGTGTGAAGCCAAGTCATGGCATCCAGAATTACTCCAAATGGAGTTGCATGTCACTGAGAGCCTGCAAAATCAGAAGCCAAAATCTGAATATCTGGAGGAAAAATGGCAAACTTCAGCAGGGCTTCAGCCATGGAGAAGTGGTCAAGTAAGCAGAAGAAATTTTAAAAGATCAACAGACATGCACTGTATAGAACTGACAGATCTGAAGGCTCTGCTTCAAAATCACTTTAGTGTTCCTGTGAAGGAGAATGATTCAATGCCTCTGCTTGTGTGGAAAAGCACTCCACTGCTGCCAAACACCCATCTTCCAGTAACTCCTCACTGGCACCAAAGATTTCATACCAGGAACTAGCCAGGCACCACAGAAGGAAAAGGCTTCTACAAACTGTTTCATGATGTTGAAGCTGCCGTCACTTCAATGCAAACATGGCACAGCATTGAAGGGGCTTTCCCTGCTAGGCTTCCCAAGCAGAAAACTCTCTCTCCCTCCTGCCTCGAAGCAATATTGGCTTAAAAAAACAAACCCTTAGCACAGAGTAGCACCAACAGTGATGCTTCTAGGTCCCATGTCTCTTTTCACAGTGCAAGGGCACTATAATAAGAGTTTCAAATAGAGATCAAGTCACAGTACTCTGTCCACTTCTGCCTTATGCAGTTATTCTAAGGAAAAGAAATCCAGATCTCTATCATTCTCATACAGTTATTATGGAGCTGAGGAAGGAATTCTTAAAGAAATGGTACAGACCTGATAAATCCAGACCTCTGATCCCAATAAGCCAGTGTTTCTCAAGCCAATCTTGGTGTACCCTCTAGCCAGTCTGGTTTTCAGGATACCCAAAATGAATATGCATATGAAGAGATTTGCATACATTGAATGCAAATCTGTTTCATGCATATTCATTGTAGATATCCTAAAAAACTGTGGCTGGGGGGGAGGGGCGTACGCAGGACCAGCTTGAGAAACATTGCAATAAGCAATACAAGCAGCTGCCCAGGAAGCACTTAGTAGACACCATTTATTTATTTTATTGCTTTTATATACCGCGCTCTTTAAAATCAGTGCGGTTTACAGACAACAGTTTTTGTGCATAACAGGCTCACTGTTGTGCACTTACAATAAAACGGAGTGATACAACCTGGGTTTCAACTGGGGGAACTATCTACAGCTATTTACAGTTATCTACAATTTAACATGAGTTGTCTGTGACTTACAATTAGCTGGCAGGGTGTATGGTAAGTGAGGTTGAGTTACTGGGTTGAGAGTAGTGCAGGAGAAAGAGGTGGTGTTTTACTGCCTTTCTGAATTGGGCAAGAAATTCAGTCACCCCATTCCTTTTATAAGAAACTCACACCAGACTGGTTCATAATTGCCCACTGAGAGCGGGGATTCTCTTACTCTGAGCCTGCCACAATCATCTGGATAAAATTCTTCACCAGGTCTGCCATCTGATCTTCTCCACAACAACCAAATAATGATTCTCAGCCTGAGGATACATCATACTCCAAGTTTCTCCAAAGTGGTTTCCAAAAAACTATCCTTACCAATGCAAGACAAACCAGACCCAAGATCAGAGTTCTTAAGTATACAGAAATATTTGGATGTCCCAAAGGGCATAGAGGCAATGCCAGTTCACAAGATTCTTTAGATCAGCAGATGAAGACTCTGCAACTATCTTTCCTTATCGTCCCTCCAGTCCAGTCTCGCACCTCTGGGGTAGTGCACCTTTTCCAGCAGCTTGGAGACTGAGCATGTCATCTTTTGATGACCTGGTATAAATACCAGAGGGACCGCCCACAAGCTCTAGTTACTCAGTCTCCAAGTAGATTTAGGAAAGATTTAGGGTAGTGTAGTTTAGTTAGTTTGCTTATTTGGAGCCACCTTGTCGGCCTCGTGGTAAGTTGCACCCCTGTTCGTCTCTTCATTTCTTCTTCCCCTAATTGTTTGCTCCCTCTTTGTTATGACGTCTATCCCTGTTCATTGGGGCTGGCGACCTGTCTCTCCTTTCACTCCAGCTCCCCCCCCCCAGGTTTACTTACACGCAATGTCTCCAACTTGGTCTGTTGTTCTTCTTACTCCTCTGTCTCACCTTCCCCCAGTCTCTCCTGCTTCTTCAGCTTGCTCTTTTAAACTGTCGCTCTCTTCGCTATAAGACTGTACTGGTTCATGATTTTCTCTCACAACACGCCTTCGATGTAGTTTTCTTGACGGAAACCTCGCTGAGGGATGGTGAGGAGCCTCTCCTCAACTGCTGCCTGCCCCCAGGCTACTCTGCTATGTCCACTACTCACCGGGACAGGAGCGGCGGAGGCGTCACGGCTCTATACCGCTCCTCCCTCCCTCTCCAGGAGCTTTCCTCCCCTGCGCTGCGCTATCCTGAGTCCTTGCTCCTCCGTCTGGGTACCTCTCCCCCTCTTCATTTTCTCCTTGTCTACGCTCCCCCCTCTTTGCCCACCCAGCTATGGGACACCCTCTTGTCTACACTGAAGCTTCTCTTCTCTACCCCCATCTTCTGATCTTAGGAGATTTTAATATTCATGTTGACTCTCCCTCCACGCCCTGGGACCTCGCTTTTCTGACTTTCTTGTCTGACCTTTCCCTCAGCCAGTTTGTCTCTTTCCCTACCCACTCTGCCGGGCACTCCTTAGATCTCCTTAACTCCCATGCCACCTCCCCCTTTCCTCCTTCCTCCCTATCTCCCTTATCCCTCCCCTGGACCGACCATTCATGCCTCCTGTTTTCCCTCCCCTGTCCCTCTGACCCCTTCTCTTAGTTCATACTCTGGTCCTGCCCCTCCCACATTCTCCCATTGTATCAATGCTAATACCCTTCTTCAGTTCCCCTCCTCGGATACCCTGTTCCCCTCCGACTTTCATCTTCTTCCCCCTGACATCCAGGTACATACCTGGAACACGATCCTTTCTTCAACTCTTGACACTCTTGCTCCTCTTCGCCCTCGACATTCCCCCCACTGCCCTACTCGTCACCCCTGGTTTCACTCTGGTCTTTTTCCTCCACAGTAGATACCTCCACCGAGCTGAGCGTCTGTGGCGAAAACATCCTTGTCCCTCTAATCTGCTTCACTTCCGTTTGTCCCTTCACTACCGTTCTCCTCTTCACTCTGCTAAACAGAACTACTTCTCTGACCTTATCTCCTCCTCTGCTAACTCTTCTCTTCTCATCAACTATACTCCGTTCTCCATTCCTCCCACGCAACCCCTTCTACCCCTGATCCTGCTTCCCTAGCATCTCACTTTGTTTCCAAGGTTCCCTCTCTTCACCTCTCCTTTCCCTCATGCCCTCCTCCCCTCCCCCCACCTTCCCCGGTGACACTCCCAACCCCTCTTTCCCCCCTCCCTCCCCCTCTTTCCCCCCTCCCTCCCCCTCTCCTTCCCTCTCCCATTGTTGGTCTACTTTTGAGCCAATCTCTCTCTCTACTCTCTCTAAAGTCTTTGCTTCCACCCGGAAAACTACCTGCCCCGCTGATCCTATCCCTTCCCACTGGTTGTTGGAACCTTCCCTTGCCCTTTCCCCTATCATCCTTTCTATCTAACGCTAGCTTATCATCTGGTATCTTTCCCACCCCTTGGAAGCATGCCTCTGTTCGCCCCATTCTTAAGAAAGGTTCCCTGGATCCTTCTTCCTCTTCTAGCTGGCGCCCCCATCTCCAATCTAACTTTCCTCTCTAAACTTTTGGAAAAACTGGTTTTCTTCCAGCTTTCATCCCACTTTGAGGCTTCCCTTACCCTTCACCCCCAGCAATCTGGTTTCCGTCCTGGCCACAGCACAGAATCTGTCCTCCTTTCTCTTCTCAACGACCTGCATGCTGCTCACGATCATGGTTTGCTTTCTCTTGCTGTTTCCCTTGATCTCTCTGCTGCCTTCGACCTGGTTGATCACCGCACTCTTTTTTTTTTTTTTTCTATGTCAAGCCAATCCTCTCACAGGATCACTTCTGCACCGTCTGTCAAGCTCTCATCACTCCCATCTTAGACTACTGCAACCCCATTTACCTCGGACTCTCAAAACAAGCAACCCGGCCACTATAGATGGCGCAGAACACTGCCGCCCGAATAATAACTGGTGCTTCAAGGCACGATCACATCACCCCATCCTCAACAACCTCCACTGGCTCCCAATCACCTCCCGCATCCGTTATAAGGTGCTACTAAACATTTTCAAAATCAAACAGAACCTCTCAGCAGACAGTCTGAAACCCCTCATCAAACCTGACCCATGCACCAGACCCTTGAGGAGAGACTCCTCAGACAACATCAACACACCCAAAGCATTTACTAAAACAAGACAGGATACCTCAAGAAGAGCATTATCCCTGGCCGCGCCAGCACTCTGGAACTCACTCCCCAACAACCTGAGATCAACTACAGACCGCAAGAACTTCAGGAAGATGCCCAAAACGACTCTTCACAGAACTTTATAAGGACATCACCTGACCTGACCGACAGCTCTCTCTTTGCCCTACCTCGCCTCCTATCCAAGCTGCCTCCCACCTCCCCCTCCCTGCAGTATATATATAGTTCCTCTACATAGATCTCATTGTATATAGCTCACTTGCACATAGATCTCATTGTATATAGCTCACCCCGCAATCATATTTTACACCGTCAATTCTAACTGCATGCCTGCACCCATGTACTTTTTGATTTGTTTGATGTGTAAACCGCTTTGATTTCAGGATAAAGCGGTGTATAAATCCTTTTAAAGAAATAAATAAATGTTGTCTTCAGGATGACGGCCTCTCCGGTCTGGTTCTTCAATGGTTTCGTTCTTTCCTTTCTTGTCGCTCCTTTTCGGTTCTAACTAGGTCTGTTTCTTCTTCCTCCACTCCTCTCTCCTGTGGTGTCCCCCAGGGTTCTGTTCTTGCTCCCCTTCTTTTCAACGTCTTTCTAGTTCCTCTTGCTCTTCTAGTCCAGCAACACGGTGTTTCCGCTTACTACTATGCTGATGACATTTTCCTTCTTTACCACACTGACTCTTCTCCGGATATCGCTCCCTTTAATACTTGTCTTTCCTTTGTCGCTTCCTGGCTTTCTTCTGATTTTCTCCATAATAACCTCTCCAAAACTTCCGCTATTTGGTTCACCCTTGGTACTCCCCTTCTGCTTTCCTCCTCACCTATCCCCACTGTTTCTTCTTTATGATATTTAGGTGTAACTCTTGATTTTTCTTTCTTTTAAAGACCACATCTCCTCAGTTGTCCAACGTTCTTTTTTTCGCTCTGAAACAAATCCACGCTGTCCGTCCCTTTCTCACTTTATCTATGACTATCCTGCTTCTTTCCCTTGTTATGTCCCATCTCGAATATTATGTCCCATCTCGATTATTATAATGTCTGTCTTGCCGGTATCCCCCAGTCTCAAATTCATCGTCTGCAACGTGTTCAAAATACTGCTGTTCGTTTTCTCACTCACGCTTCACGTTTTGATCACATCACCCCCCTCCTAATACACCTGCACTGGCTTCCCATTGTTTTTCGGATACAATTCAAATTTCTCATTTTTGTTCACAGGGCAATTCACTCAGGTACTCCTCTTTACCTCACTGACCAGGTTCATCTTCACACCCCTCACCGTTCTCTCCAGTCCTTTCACATTAACCGCATCTCCCTTCCCTCCCCTTCCCAGGCTCACTTGGAATCCACCTGGTCCTCTGCTTTCTACTTCCTAGGCCCTTGACTCTGGAACTCACTTCCCTCTGCACTCCGCTTTAATTCTTTTAAAGCTAAATTAAAAACTCATCTTTTCTGCTCCGCCTTTACCTTCCTTTCCCATCCTCACCCCTCTCCCCTCCTCCTCGCTAAAGATACAGCTCCCCTACCTTCCTTCCCCCCCTCCTTACCCCCTTGTTCACCTTTCCCACGACAACGTGCATTGTTTTGTCCATTTTGTCTATTACCTCTCCTTTCTATTGTATGTACTTTTTGCCTTTCTATCTCTACTGATCCTTTTCTTTCCTGTCCCTTTTAAAGATATTATGGCATTCTATTCCTTTCTTTTTTTGCAGCATTTTAACTTTTGTTTGTAAACTGCCCAGATGCTACTGTTTGTGGGCAGTATTATAAAGTTTTAAATAAACATAAACATAAATAAACATAAACATTCAGCTGCCATACTGCCTGGGCAGCATTAAATAGATCTCCAGGAACAAGCAGGAATGTAGTCTTCACATATGGGTATCGTCTGTACCGATGGAGCCCGCGCAGGAACGCTCCCCATTGTCCAATAGGAATGCTTTTGGGAGCATTCCACAGCGCATGCGTGCTGCCTTCCCGCCTCTGTACCTCTCTCACTTCAGTTCTTCATTTTCCACAGAGCCGACAGGACGTGTACCCTGTCACCGCAGAAAGTTTCCTTTTATTTGTTTTTTTTGTGGTCGCATCTGCCTTCATTTGACGCCTACCGGTACCGCCGGTGGTGGTGGTTCTTCTTTCTTTAAAAAAAAAACAAAACCTCAAAACTTGTGTTTCTTCAGGGGTCTTTCCCCTGTTTCTGGTGCTAGGCACCATTTTGGGCACTTGGCCCACTTTTCTTCAAGCATGGAGAAACCAGCTAGTGGTTTCAAAAAATCCTCAAAGAGTGGCGGTACCATTTCAGTCACCAACACCCATGATTGGTGTCTAAAATGTTTAGGTCCTGAACATTGTCCAACGGAGTGTCTCTCCTGCACGAGGATGACCAAAAGGGACCTGCAAAATAGAGCTGCAAAACTCTGTACCCTTTTTGTCGCGGACGTCTTCCAGGGCTTCATCTTCCTCCCATAGATCTCAGGTAACTAAACTTAAGTCTTCTAAGACTGGCTGGTCCTCGAAGGGTAGTTCTCCTTCCAAGTATCGAGATGCCTCTGGCATTGACCTCGAGGATAGTTCACTGGCAAAACAACCCCAGCGGGAGTCTTCGGGCTCCAAAGCATTAACGGGGCTCCAGGATGTTTCAGAGGCTCAGAGGCTTCCACCTCTTCAGAACTACTGGTGCCATATTCCACCGGTACCGACACCCAGACATCGGCAGGAGCGATGGATAAGAGAATCCTCGCTATTGAACGCAGTCTAGTGTCCCTTTTAGCAGCTTCAGAACCGCTAAGACCACTACAGATGGTTCAACAGGTATCGGTACCAGTACCAATAGTACCTGCTTCGACAGGACTGCTTCCCCCCCATGCCGAGCCTTGAGTCTATCTTGGGTATCGTGGATTGGGAACCGAGACATTTCGGTACCGACTTTGAGTGGTACCGATACCATGCGTTACAGGAGCACCCGGTACAGAGTGCCCTTGAGTCTTCCGATTCCGATGGCTCTGACGATTCTACTGGTACCAGAGCGAACCTACTAGAGGATTCAACTCCTTCTCCTCAACGCAGAATGTCTCCTCCAGAAGATATGTCCTTCCAGGATTTCATACGTGATTTTGCAAAGGGTCTTGCAATCACTGTGATTCCAGAAAAAGAACCTAGGGCAGAAGAATTAAGAATTCTGCAATACCCTATGGCTCCCAAGGAGACAGCTATGCTTCCCATTCACAAGATCGTACATGATCTGATGTTCAGAATGTGGGAAACTCCTTTAACTGTATCTTTACATTCCCGATGCCTTGACACTATGTACTGAGTGCCAAGTTGTCCTGGTTTTCAAAAAACTCAGTTACCACACCATTCAATGGTAGTGGAATCAGCCATGCGAAGAATCAAGAGTGCTAAAACACATTCTTCTAATCCTCCAGGCCGTGAATCCAGAACACTCGATGCCTTCGGGCGTCGATGCTTTCAATCCTCCATGCTATCAGCCAGGATCAGTTCCTAGATTCTTTACATGGGAATGTTCCTGGAAGAAGTCACAAAAGACTTAGAGCCCATTAGCCCTTGTGTCTCTGAGGAAAAAAGAGCAGACTACCTTATTCTGGTCAAGCACGTCCAGAATGTCTCTAAATTCATGAACCATGCTACCTTTTATTGCTTTGAATGTATTAGCAGAACCTCTGCTATATCCATAGGAGCACGTCATATTGCTTGGCTTCAAGCATCAGACTTAGAACAGTGGGTGCAAGAAAAGCTGGGAAACATTCCTTGTACAGGAGACAATCTCTTTGGCAAGGACTGGCAAAACAAGGCTAATCAGATTGAATCTGATAATACTACTTTGAACAGATTTGTCAAAGTCCACAGCCAACCGAGCAAAGAAGAAAACATTCAAAAAAACCTTTTTCAGTAAGAAAAAGAAGTTTTACCCATCAAAGCCACTGTCCACTTCTTGTTCCCCAGAAGGGCAACAACAGAACAGACAGCAAAGAAAGCAGCAAGCTCAAAGAGCTCAACAGACCCAGCCCCCTCAGGGTCTTTGACTTCTACCTAGAGAACTTAGTCATTCTGCCCCTGAAAAGTCCAGAACCCTTAACCATTCCAGGAAGACTATGCTATTTTGCCAAGAGATGGCAACAAATAACATCAGAAAACTGGACTTTGTCCATTGTACGACTGGGGTACAAGCTTCATTTTCTCAACTTGCCCCACCTACAATACTAAAACAGTTCAATTCCCAGGCCCCTGCCACCAACCTCTTGTGGCAGGAGGTCACATCACTTCTCGCTGAAAGAACAATCAAAGAAGTACCCATACCCCAACAGGGTTCGGGGTTTTGCTCCCCTTATTTTCTTATTCCAAAGAAGACAGGGGGACACAGGCCTATACTAGACCTCAGAGAATTAAACAAATATTTGTTCCGAGAAAAGTTCAAAATGATCTCCCTTGGGACACTCCTACCATACCTTCAAAGTCAGGACTGGCTATGTTCTCTAGATCTAAGAGATGCATACACGCATATTCTCATCCACTCAGATCACAGGAAGTTCTTTTGATTTCTGGTCCAAGGAAGACACTTCCAGTACAGAGTTCTTCCTTTCGGACTGGCCTCTGCTCCAAGAGTCTTCACAAAATGCATGGCAGTGGTAGCAGCATTTCTCCGGGACCAAGCAGGAAGTCAGTCCTCACTTATGGGTGACATCGGCGCCGATGGAGCCCCCGTGCGGAGCATTTCCCCAGCTTTCTATGAAAGCCTTTGGGAATACTACACGCATGCGCGGTCCCCTTCCCGCCTAATGGTGCCATCTTGCTCAGTCTCTCTTTTTTTCCGTGGAGCCCTTCAGACGTTTGTCCTAGTCACCTGGGAAAAGTTGATTTTTTCTTGAAGATTTCTTCGCTTTTTCTTCGCGTTCGATGCCGGTTCCCCTTCCCGCCGGGTTCGGTACACCGGTATCGAGCCTGTTCTCTATTTTTCAGTTTTTGTCCTTCGTGGCTGGCGTTCGCGCCCTTTTTTTCTGTTTTTCCCTGGAAGGCCGGTCTTTTGACCTCGCGGGGGCCCTTTTTTCCCCGATGGCTTCCAGTGGTTTCAAGAAGTGTGATCGGCGCAAGAAACTAATGTCTCTCACCGACACCCACGACTGCTGCCTTCGGTGTCTCGGCCCAGATCATGACCCCATGATCTGTGGCCCATGTGGTAAAATGTCCACCGAGGCACTTCGAAGCCGTCAGCACCAGAAAGAGGATTTTTTCAGACTCTGCCTCCGGCCGGGCCTGGACCTCGTCTGAGGCCTCGACATCTCGGGAGTCTGATCCCGAGCATCGCTGGGGTTCCTCGGACAGGGGGTCCCCCAACCGGGAACGCAAGAGGAAGAAACGGTTCACGAGGGCATCGGAGGAGGAGGTCCCTGGTTCCTCGAGGGCCAGGTCTAAGACCCCCGACCGCTGTCCTGGGCCTTTGGAGCAGGAGAAGCCGTCCAAAGTACCTCGTGTAGAGCCAGAGACCGTCGGACACGCAAGTCCTGTAGTCCTCGTGGACTCTCCTCAGAGGGAGCTAACGACGCCGGGCCCCGAGTCGGTAGCTGCTGAGTCTCCTGAGCTTGGACTCAGGCTGACAGCCTTGGAGTGCAGATTGTCTGCCTTCATGGAGCAGCAGCGGGTACTAATGGCCAGCCTCGCTGGTGCATCTGCCCTGACCACCGGGACATCGACGTCGAAGTCGACTCCGGAGACCAAGCCGATACTCGAGGCCATAAATGCTCGAGGTCATCCTCGGTCAAGGTCTCCCTCGACCTCCCGCTCGGAACCGAGGGTGTCAACGCCGGTGCCTTCGGCGTCGGGGCGGGTGCCACCTCTACTCCTCTTCCAATGAGTCAGCTTGGGAGATGGAGGATGAGGAGTCCCCCGATACCTTCCGGACTCGGTGCGTCCCATCAGACTCACTGCAGTCCGAGCCCCGGAGTAGGTCTCCTCCGGAGGACACCCGGTTCTTGGAGTTCGTGCGGGACATGGCCAAGGCCTTGGCGATTCCCGCCGACCCCGAGGAGGAGCCTTGAGCTGAGGAGCTCGAGGCCCTCCAGTATGACTCTCCTCCGAAGGAGGCCTTTACTGTGCCGGTTCCTCCGATGCTGGAACGGCTCCTCTTCCGGATGTGGGAGGCACCGGCCTCTGCGCCGGTCTTGAGCAAGCGGGTCGATTCCATTTATCGACTCCGTAAGAGCCCTGGTTTCCAAAAGGCGCAGCTGCCGCACCATTCCATGGTGGTGGAATCGGCCATGCATCGACTGAAGAGCCAGAAGATGCACTCCGCGGTGCCCCCCGGTAGGGAGGCCTGCAACCTGGATGCTTTCGGCAGAAAGTGCTTCCAGGGCTCGATGCTTGCTTGCCATGTCCAGTCATACCTGCTATACATGGGCATGTTTCTCTGAGACCTGGCAAAGGAGCATGCCGGGTTCTCTGCTGGTCTTTCCAGGGAACCTTTGCAGAGGTTCCAGTCTTTGTCTTCAGGTATCCGAGACTGTTCCAAATTCATATACCGGGCGGCCTACGATGGCTTTGAGGCTTCGGCTCGTGTGGCGGCCTCCGGCATCGCGGCCCGACGCCAGGCATGGCTGTAGTCATCGGACCTCGAGCCTTGGGTTCAGGACAAGTTGGTCGATGTCCCTTGCCGAGGTGAGAACCTTTTTGGCAAACCCATGGCCGAGAAGGCTGCTGAGCTCGAGACCGAGCACCTGACCAGGACTAGGCTGTCCAGAAAGACTTCTGCCCCTTCTCACAAAAAGAAGGGCTCGGGTAAAAAGTCCTTCTACCCGAGAAAGGTGTCTGCCTACAGACCTTTCCCTCAATACCAGGCCTCCCCAGCTCCCCCTCAGGGGCAGCAGGCCAAGGGGCAGGGACATGGCCCCCGTAGGCAGAAGACCCCCAAGCCTCCAGTTCCTGCTCCTACCCAACAGGGAGGGGGTTTTTGACTCCCAAGGCATAGCCTCTCCGTCCCTGCTGTCCCATCCCTGCACAGGAGGTCGCTTGGCCCTGTTTGCCCACCGGTGGCCACCCATTACAGGGGATGCTTGGGTCTTAAGCATCATTCACCAAGGCTATATGCTTCATTTCCAACAGCTACCTCCTGTCTATTTTCCAGGAGAACCTCTGAGGCCTCTCCTGCACACCACCCTCCTCCTCCAAGAACTTCAGGGTCTGCTTCTGGACAAGGCGGTGGAGCTGGTACCTCCTCGCCTACAAGGGCATGGGTTCTACTCCAGGTATTTTCTGGTGCCAAAGAGAACAGGAGGCCTGAGGCCTATCCTAGACCTCAAACCTCAAGTTCTTGGAGAAAGAGAAGTTCAAGATGCTTACTCTAGGAACACTTCTGCCCTACCTCCAGCAGGGAGATTGGCTATGCTCCTTAGATCTAAAGGATGCGTACACTCACATCCTCATTCATCCAGACCACAGAAATTACCTCAGGTTCGTGGTGGGAGGAAACCATTACCAGTACAGGGTGCTGCCTTTTGGCCTAACTTCCGCCCCACGGGTCTTTACAAAGTGCCTAGCTGTGGTGGCGGCCTACTTGAGGACTCAAGGGATATTTGTCTTCCCCTATCTGGATGACTGGCTCATCTGGGGTCAGACCTACCAGGAGGCTAGGCAGGCCACCTTCAGGACTGTCACAATCCTTCAAGACCTAGGCTTTGTCATAAACTTCGCAAAGTCCACTTTGCTCCCCTCCCAGAACCTCGAGTTCATAGGAGCATGGCTGGACTCTCTGCAAGCAAGGGCTTACTTGCCAGAGGACAGAGCACAAAGGCTCATGGAGTTGGCATCCCAGTTTCTCAGCCTGTCTAGGGTTCCTGCCAGGCTCTGTCTGCAGCTCCTGGGACACATGGCATCGACTGTGCATGTGACCCCCAATGCCCGCCTCCACATGAGGCCTGCACAGTGGTGCCTCAGAACTCAGTGGAAGCAGGCCACAGGGAGCCTAGCGGACAAAGTAAGGGTATCCAAACCTTTCCTGGATTCTCTTCAGTGGTGGCTACACCCCCCCCCCCCAAACTTGCTGCAGGGGGTGCCTTTTCAGGTAGCTGCCCTCACAGTGGTGTTGACAACAGATGCCTCCTTGCAGGGCTGGGGTGCACACTGTCAAGGGAGCTGCACCCAAGGCCTCTGGTCCCCATGGGAAGACCTGCAACAGATCAACCTACTGGAACTGCGGGCTATTCGCTTAGCCCTCAAGGCTTTTACTCACTCCTTGGCCCACCAGTCTGTTCTAGTTCAGACGGACAACCAAGTGGCCATGTTCTATGTGAACAAACAGGGCGGCACTGGGTCCAGACCTCTATGCCTGGAAGCACAGGCCCTTTGCTCTTTTGCCCTCAGGCACCAGATGTTGCTGAGGGCTGTGTATCTTCCTGGCCAGGAGAAATTTCTGGCAGACCGCTTAAGCAGAATTCTGCAGCCCCACGAGTGGAAACTGCACCCTTTGGTGGTTCAACAAATTTTCCTAAAATGGGGACTTCCATCCATGGATCTCTTTGCCAGCCCCCTGAATCACCAACTGCCCAGGTTTTGTTCCAGGCAACCGCATCCCCTAAGGGTGGCGGCGGATGCCTTCCTGATTTCTTGGTCCCAGGGCCTGCTCTATGCATTTCCTCCCACGCCTCTGGTGGCCTGAACCTTGTTCAAGATTCTCAGGGACAAGGCCTCAGTACTTCTGGTTGCACCCAGGTGGCCGAGGCAGCCCTGGTTCCCCCTGCTACTTCAACTGGCAGTGGAGACACCCATGCCTCTGGGATTCCAGTCCGACCTTCTATCTCAGGATCAGGGTTCCCTTCTGCATCCCAATCTCAGATCTCTCCATCTGATGGCATGGAGGCTGCAAGGGTAGTCTTGGCTCCCTGGGGCCTCCCTCAGGAAGTGGAAGAGGTGGTCTTGGCTTCTAGGAAGCAATCCACCAGGAAAACATATGCCCTAAAGTGGCGGAGGTTCTCCTTGTGATGTCAGCAATGCAAGGAAGATCCTTTCACCTGCACTGTGCCAGTAGTGCTCCAGTACCTACTGCACTTGTCCAATCAGGGACTTGAGTCCAATTCTGTTCGGGTCCACCTCTCTGCTCTGGCAGCTCATCACTCTCTGGTGGAGGGACACTCTTTGTCAGTTCACTCCTTGGTGTCCAGATTTCTCAGAGGCTTACTATTGCTCAAGCCTCCTCTCCGTCCACCGGCCCCTGAGTGGGAGTTGAATGTGGTCTTGCAGCAACTTACTCGCCCACCTTTTGAACCAATGGTAACATGTCCTTTACGCTTCCTATCCTGGAAGACTCTATTCCTAGTGGCCTTGACCTCGGCCAGGCGAGTGAGTGAACTTCAAGCCCTGGTCTGTGACAGGCCATACACTCGCTTCTATAGGAACAGGGTAGTCCTTAGGACTCATCCTAAGTTCCTCCCCAAGGTTGTCTCCTCTTTTCATCTCAACCAGGAGGTGGTTCTTCCAACATTCTTCCCTAGACCCCATGCCAGCCGGGCTGAGACCGTCCTGCATACCCTAGACTGTAGGAGGGCCTTATCCTTCTACCTTGAGCGTACGCAGGGGCATAGAAGGGCTACTCAGCTCTTCGTATCTTTTGACCCCAATAACTTGGGGGTACCTGTGTCCAAGCATACCTTGTCCATCTGGGTGGCTGACTGTATCACCTGGGCTTACAGAGCAGCTGACCTTCCTTTGCAGGGTCGGGTCACGGCCCACTGTGTCAGGGCAATGGCTGCCTCAGTAGCTCATCTCCGCTCTGTACCGTTGGCAGACATCTGCAGGGCTGCAACTTGGTCCTCAAGCCAGACTTTTGCGGCCCATTACTGCCTGGAGAGGGAGTCCCGCAGGGACAGTGCTTTCGGTCAGGCAGTGCTGCGGAATCTCTTTTGAGGTTTAGGCAACTCCTACCCTCCAGCCCTCTGGTGGGGCCACCGGTGGAGGTATGTTTTCAGTGAAATCCTTTCTCTGATGCTGAGGCTAGAGGGAACTCATTTTTCAGCTCTGGGTCCCCGGTAGCCTGAAGCTGGGGAGTCCCATAAGTGAGGACTGACTTCCTGCTTGGTCCTGGAGAAAGAGTAGTTACTCACCTGTAACAGGTGTTCTCCAGGAGCAGCAGGAATCAGTCCTCACAACCCTCCCTCCTCCCCTGGGAGTTGCAGTTGTACATAGTTAATTTTTTCATTTTTGTGTGCTGTTTTTTAGCTATGTCATTTGACTGAGCAAGATGGCACCTTTAGGCGGGAAGGGGACTGTGCATGCGTGTAGTATTCCCAAAGGCTTTCATAGAAAGCTGGGGAAATGCTCCGCACGGGGGCTCCATCGGCGCCGATGTCACCCATAAGTGAGGACTGATTCCTGCTGCTCCTGGAGAACACCTGTTGCAGGTGAGTAACTACTCTTTATGAGGACTCTGGGAACATTCGTCTTCCCTTACTTAGACGATTGGCTCATTCGAGCATCGACAGCTCCAGAGGCCAGCTTCGCTCTTTCTCGAGCAATGAGAATTCTTCAGTACTTGGGACTGGTCATAAACCTCCCAAAATCTCATCTCACCCCCTCTCAATCTCTCGAATTCATAGGGGCTTGTCTAGACACATGGCAGTCAAGGGCTTTCCTGCCACAGCCACTACGGATAATGCAACTGGCATCTCAAGCATCTATGAAGGTGTTCCTTGCTGCTCGGGAGATGCTTTGACTTCTGGGACACATGGCATCCACTGTCCATGTGGTTCCCTATGCTCGCCTCCACATGCTCGCAGCCCAGTGGACCCTATCCTCTCAATGGTCACAGGCCTCGGGTCAACTAATGGACAAGATCAGAAACACCACACGTCTGATTTCGTCCCTGCAATGGTGGCAATCTCTAGAAAACCTCCTTTCCAGCAGCCTCTATATCAGGCCACCCTAACAATAGATGCGTCCAAGATGAGTTGGGGGGCCCACTTGCACGATCTCTCCACTCAAGGTCTTTGGACCTCACAGGAGGTTTCCTTCACATAAACCTCCTAGAGCTGAGCCATTTTCAATGCTATTCAAGTCTTTCAGACCCATCTCAGCAACAAAGCAGTTCTGGTCCAAACCAACAATCAAGTAGCTATGTTATCTCCAGGAACAAGCAGGAATGAGTCTTCACATATGGGTATCGTCGGTACTGACAGAGCCTGCGCGGGAACGCTCCCCAGCGTCCTTAAAGAAAGCTTTTGGAAGCATCCCACAGCGCCTGCGCGCTGCCTTCCCGCCTTTCCTAACTGCCTCTCTCCAGTTCTTTTCCGCGGAGCCAGCAGATCGTGTTTCCTGTCACCGCTGAAGAATTTCTTATTTTATTTTCTTTTTCTTTAGTCGCGTGTCTGCCTTCTCGATTCCGCACCGGTACTACCGGTTCTTTTTCTTTCTTTAAAAAAAAACAACAAAAAACTTCTACTTTTTCAATGCATTTTTCTTCTGGGGCCTTAGGCCTACAGAGATATTTTTCCCTCATGGAAAAACCCGCCTCCGGGTTTAAAAAATGCACAAAGTGCAGTAGCACTATTTCTGTCACCGACACCCATGACTGGTGTCTAAAATGTTTAGGTCCTGACCACTCCATTGCGGATTGTGAGTCCTGTTCTATGATGTCCAAAAGAGGGTTACAGAATCGGGCAGCTAAGCTCAGTACCCTGTTTCCCTCCGATGCAGCTTCCGTGGCATCAACGTCTTCCAGGGCTGCTTCTTCATCCCATGGATCTCAGGTAACCAAACTTAAATCTGGCCGGTCCTCAAAGAGTTCATCTCCCTCTAAGTATCGAGATGCCCCCGGGCTTACTCTTGAGGATACCACACCGGCAAAATTACCCCAGCAGGAGGCTCCGGCTTCCAAAGCATTACCTATGGGGTCACAGGTTGACATCGATGGCTCGGCCTCGACCGATCACCTGTTACAATGTTCTGGGGTACCGGCAGTTTCTACCGGTACCGATATCCAGACATTGGTGGCATCGATGGATCAGAATATTCTGACCATGCAGCGTGCCATCACAGCATTCATTCAAACTGCAATGCCTACGGTACCGCAACAAACCCCGTTGTCGGTACCCGTACCGATTCCGGTACAGGATCCGATTCCGGTTCCGATACCAGTACCGCTTGCATCGACATCAGCGGTACGCTATCCAGTGATGCCTATCAGTACCGGCCCGGTACCGGTTACTCCCGATGTCAATACCTCCCGGTACGCGTATCGGGCTCTACGAGAGCATCCAGACAGTCGATACTTCGATTCTTCTGAAGACTCTGACTCTTCAGAGGCCTCAGTTGAAGCATCGGGGATCCTTCCTCAGGAACCCTCTTCTCCAAAAAGGAGAATGTCTCCTCCTGAAGACTTGTCTTTTCAGGACTTTATTAGGGAGGTGGCCAAAGGACTCTCCATCTCAGTGACCTCTGAGACTGAACCTAGAGCCAAAAAATTAGATATCCTACAATATCCTAAGGCTCCTAAAGAGGCAGCCACCTTACCAATACATGAGATTCTTTATGAACACATGTTGGGCATATGGGAGACTCCTCTTTCCACCTCCCCTCATTCCAGAAGGTTGGACACCATGTATCGTGTTCCTCCTTGTCCTGGGTTTCATAAGACTCAGCTTCCTCACCACTCCATTGTGGTAGAGTCTGCCATGAAAAAGATCAAGAGTACAAAAAGGCACTCCCTCTGCTCCTCCAGGAAGAGAATGCAGAACCCTAGATGCCTTTGGCAGGAAAATCTTCCAGGCCAGTATGCTTGTAGCCAGAATCAACTCCTATAGTCTCTATATGGGGATGTTTCTAAAAGAAGTTACAGATCATCTGCAAACCTTATCTCCTTTTATGTCAGAAGATAAGAGAGAAGAATATATCACCTGGCTTAAACATGCACAGGATGTATCCAAGTTTTCCAACCGTGCAGCCTTTGACTCTTTTGAGGGGGTCAGTAGAGCCTTGGCTATTGCCATAGGTGCATGCAGAGTTGCTTGGTTGCAAGCCTCTGATTTGGAATCCTGGGTACAGGATGGTCTAGGTAACCTTCCCTGTACAGGCGAAAACCTGTTTGGCAAAGATTGGCAAGCAAAGGCCAACCAGATGGATGCTGAAAATTCTGCTTTAGATAGACTTTCAAAGTCTCCTACTGCTCCTTTCAAAAAGAGGTTGTTCAAAAAGGGATCTTTCCCAAAGAAAGGGAAATTTTCTTCTTATGGTCAGGCCTCTTCTCAAGGTCGTTTTGCTACAAAGAGGCAGCAACAACCAAAACAGGCCAAAACCCAGGCTGCGAGGACTGCTACGGCCCAACAGCCTCAGCCTCCTCAGGGCCTTTGACTTTCCACTAGAGAACTTAGCCTTTCTGGCTCTAGAACATCCAGAGCCTCTCACCATCCCAGGAAGGTTAGCTCACTTTGCTCCCAGATGGGAACAAATCACAGCAGAGCAGTGGACCCTCTCCATCATAAGGGAAGGGTACAAACTTCATTTCTTAAACCTTCCTCCTCACACCATGGTGAAACAGTTCAATTCTCCAACATCTCTCCTCAACCTTCTAGGTCAGGAGATTGCTACCCTTCTTGCCCAAGGGGCAATAGAAGAAGTACCCCTTCTTCAACAGGGTTCAGGGTTCTACTTCCCCTATTTTCTCATCCCAAAGAAAACAGGGGGCTACAGACCCATATTAGATCTCAGAGAATTGAACAAGTTTCTATGCAAGGAGAAATTCAAGATGACTTCTCTCGAAACTCTCCTTCCATACCTTCAGAGTCAGGACTGGCTTTGTTCTCTAGATCTCAAGGATGCGTACACCCATGTTACCCCTACTCAGTCCCTAGAGTTCATAGGGGCCTTACTGGATACCACAACTGCAAGGGCCTATCTTCCCCAGGCCCGTTGCCTACGCTTGGTGCAGTTAGCCTCCCAGATTCAGTTAAAATCCCATTTAACTGCTCGAGAGATGTTGCAACTTTTAGGCCACATGGCATCCACGGTGCATGTGGTTCCCTATGCTCGCCTTCACATGAGAGCAGCTCAGTGGACCCTATCCACCCAATGGACCCAGGCATCAGGTTGCCTGTCAGACAAAATAGCAACCTCCAGTCGCCTATTTTCGTCCCTCCACTGGTGGAAGTCCACTCAGAATCTGTTGCTGGGGTCCCCCTTTCAACAGGTGTTACCCCAAGCAACCCTTACAACAGATGCCTCTCCAAAGGGTTGGGGGGCTCATCTACAAGATCTCTCGACCCAGGGCATCTGGTCTCCACAGGAGACATATCTTCATATCAACCTCTTAGAGCTCAGAGCAATCATTCTGGCTCTCAGAGTCTTCCACACCCTGCTCAGCTACAAGACAGTCCTCATCCACACGGACAACCAGGTAGCTATGTTCTACGTGAACAAGCAGGGGGGAACTGGCTCTCTGTCGCTTTGCAACGAAGCTCTGAGATTGTGGGCCTTCGCCAGAGAGCATCAAATCCATCTCATGGCAGTATATCTTCCAGGAGTTCAAAACTCTTAGGCAGACAGACTCAGTCGAGTTCTGCTTCCACACGAATGGTCCCTCCATGGGGACCAGATAGCCAGAATGTTTAGGATTTGGGGTACCCCAGACATAGACCTGTTTGCAAGTCCGTGGAATGCCAAACTTCCCCGGTTCTGTTCCAGGATTCCATGTCAGGGAGTTTAGGCCAGGGATGCCTTCCTCCTTCATTGCGGGCAAGACTTCCTTTATGCCTTTCCACCTATTCCCCTAATCCCCAAGACTCGGTTCAAGCTTCAGAGAGACAAAGGGACTATGATCCTCATAGCACCGCTTTGGCCACGCCAAGTGTGGTACCCTCTACTTCTGCATCTCTCTCAAGCTCCCTTCCTAGACCTGGGGTCTGCTCCAGATCTCCTCTCCCAAGAGGAGGGAACTTTGTGGCACCCAAATCCTCAGTCTCTTCATCTCAGGGCCTGGTTGCTGAAGGCCTAGACCTTCAAGATTTACAACTTTCTCAGCAAGTGAAGGATATCCTTCATGCTTCCAGAAAGCCTTCCACCAGACGTTCATATGCTTTTAAATGGAAAAGGTTTTCCATTTGGTGTGCAGAGAAGGGTCTCAACCCTCTTGCAATACCTTTGCATTCTTTACTAGACTATTTGCTGCATTTATCCCATGCAGGCCTTAAAACAAATTCAATCAGAGTCCATTTGAGTGCTATTGCAGCATCCCTTAAGCCTCTCAATGGACAACCTATTTCCTCTCATCCTCTTATAGCAAGATTCATGAGAGGCCTTCTTTTGACTAAACCTCCCATTAGACCATCTCCAGTGGCCTGGGACTTGAATCTGGTTCCTGGCCAGCTTATGAAGCCACCCTTTGAACCCTTAGCCACTACCTCCTTAAAATTCCTTTCTTGGAAGGTAATTTTTCTCATTGCAGTCACCTCAGCTCGCCGTATCAGTGAGCTGCAAGCTTTAGTGGCTAATCCTCCTTATACAAGGTTCCATCATGACAAGGTAGTCCTCAGAACTAATGCACACTTTATGCCTAAAGTGGTCTCACCTTTTCATCTGAACCAGGAGGTCTTTTTACCTGTCTTTTTTCCAGGACCTCATGCTTCAAGTGCAGAGAGGAATCTTCATACCCTGGATTGTAAAAGAGCACTTGCTTTCTACTTACACAGGACACAGCAACATAGAAAGTCCTCTCAACTTTTTGTTGCTTTTGATCCTTCTCATTTAAGACTTCCAGTCTCTAAGAGAACTCTGTCCAATTGGATTGCTCAGTGTATTTCCTTCGCCTACCAAAGTAAGAACCTTTCTGTGGAGGGCCATGTCACAGCTCACAATGTGAGGGCCATGGCCACCTCTATGGCTCATCTAAACTCTGTGTCCATCGACCAAATCTGTCGAGCGGCCACTTGGGCATCGGTTCATACCTTCACAGCCCATTACTGCTTGGACAAGGACTCCCGCCAGGATGCCTTGTTTGGTCAGGCTGTTCTCAAACACCTGTTCCATACCTAATCAACTCCTACCCTCCATCCCTGAACTGGATGCCTGAGATTCATGGGTAGAGGTAGAGCCCTTCCCAGGGACTCACAATCTGGGTGATCTCCCAGGCATCTCTAGCTGGGGAGTCCCCATATGTGAAGACTCATTCCTGCTTGTTCCTGGAGATAGCACAGTTACTTACCTGTAACAGGTGATCTCTGTGAACAGCAGGAATAAGTCTTCACAACCCACCCACCTCCCCTAGGAGTTGTATCTCTCTATCTTTCCTTTCCTCTCTCTCTCTCTTTGTCTCAGCTTTAAAACTCGAACTGGAGAGAGAGGCAGTTAGGAAAGGCGGGAAGGCAGCGCACAGGCGCTGTGGGATGCTCCCAAAAGCTTTCTTTAAGGATGCTGGGGAGTGTTCCCGCGCAGGCTCCGTCGGTACCGACGATACCCATATGTGAAGACTTATTCCTGCTGTTCCCAGAGATCACCTGTTACAAGTAAGTAACTGTGCTCTATCTGAACAAGCAAGGCAGAACAGGCTGTCTGTTGCTATGCAACGAAGCTTTGCGAATATGTGCTCTCGCCATTGAATTGCAAATTCACCTGTTTGTGGTATACCTTCCGGGCATTCAAAACTTATGGGCAGACAAACTCATTCGAATACTGCTGCCACACGAGTGGTCCGTCCACTCATACCAGCTTGCTTGAGTGTTTCGAATCTGGGGAACACCAGATATAGACCTCTTTGCAAGTCCACAGAATGCCAAACTTCCCCAATTCTGTTTCAGAATCCTGGCTCACAAATGTCAGGTAAGAGATGCTTTCCTACTCCACTGGGGTCAGGACTTCCTCTATGCCTTCCCACCCATTCCCAAAACTTTATTCAAACTTCAGAGAGACAGAGGTTGTATGATACTCATAGCTCCACGTTGGCCACGACAAACTTGGTATCCTCTGTGTCTCTCTCAAACCACTCCTCTGGAGTTGGGGAATGCTCCAGATCTTCTGTCTTACTGCATCCCAATCCCCAGTCCCTACATCTCAGGGCCTGGTTACTGAAAGCCTAGAATTACAGGATATTAACCTTTCTCAACAAGTAAAGGATATCATTCTGGCTTCCAGAAAACCTTCCACAAGATGTTCCTACGCTTGTAAGTGGAAAAGGTTCTCTGTCTGGTGTTCACAAAGGGGACTTAACCCCCTTTTGGTGCCTGTAGAGTCGCTACTAGAGTATCTCCTCCAATAATCAACTTTTGGTCTAAAGACCAATTCAGTGAGAGTCCATCTTAGTGCTATTGCTGCTTTTCATAAACCTTTCGATGGACAACCTATTTCCTCTCATCCACTTGTATCAAGATTTATGAGAGGCCTACTCTTAACAAAACCTCCCATTAAACCACCACCGGTGGCATGTGATCTGAATCTTGTTTTTGGTCAGCTTATGAAACCATCCTTTGAACCTTTAGCCACTTCAGACCTAAAGTTTCTTTCATGGAAAGTTATTTTCCTAATTGCCATCACTTCTGCAAGATGCATCAGTGAACTACAGGCGTTAGTAGCTGACCCTCCTTATACAAGGTTACACCATGATAAAGTAGTCCTCAGGACTCATCCTCACTTTCTGCCAAAGGTGGTTTCGCCTTTTCATTTAAACCAGTCGGTTTATCTTCCTATATTCTTCCCTAGGCCTCATGCCTCTAGTTCGGAAAGGAATCGTCACATATTGGATTGTAAAAGAGCCTTAGCCTTTTATCTCCAAAGAACTAAGCCACATAGAAAATCTTCTCAGCTTTTTGTGGCTTTTGACTCTAGTCATTTGGGACTTCCAGTTTCCAAAAGAACTCTGTCAAATTAGATTGTAGATTGCATATCCTATACATATCAGAGTAAAGGATTTTCTCTCGAAGGTCATGTCACAGCTCACAATGTGAGAGCAATGGCAGCCTCAATGGCTAACCTTCGTTCTATGTCTATTGATGACATCTGCAAAGCAGCCACTTGGGCTTCGGTACACACCTTCACAGCTCACTACTGCTTAGACAAGGATTCCCATCAGGATGCCTCGTTTGGCCAGGTTGTTCTCCATCATCTCTTCCAAACTTAATACAACTCCTATCCGCCGTCCCTAGTTTGGATGCCAGAGGTCCATGGGAGGAAGCATGACCCATCTCACCTGAGTTTGCAGCTTGCTGGGGTCACCCCTTGGCATCTTTCAGCTGGGGAGTCCCCATATATGAAGACTACATTACATTCCTTCTTGTTCCTAGAGATAGCGTAGTTACTCACCTATAACAGGTGATCTCCTGGAACAGCAGGAATTTAGTCTTCACAACCCACCCACCTCCCCTAGGAGCACTGTTCCCTCTAAGCTGTGCGCGTGTGCGCGCGCACACACCTCGTCGAGAGAGCGCACAAACTTTACAACAGAGCGCACAAAAATTACGGCTCTGATTCTGCTAGAAAACAACACAGACGTCTTAAAATTTAAAAGTTATGATTGTAATTACTAGAAATTTCCCGCTTCATTTAGTAATAGTCTATTTTCATTTAATTTGATTAAAATCAATGTGGTGTACATACTGTATTCTGACGTGTAGTCAAATTTTAAAGTATATAACTCCGAGTGTCGTTATGTGGCGCACAAAAATTTAACCTTCCTTCAAAAGATGCACACAGCTGATATTTTATGCGCACACAGCCTACAGAAAATTAGAGGGAACATTGCCTAGGAGTTGTCTCTATCTATCCCTTTCTCTTTCTCTACTTCTCTCCTTTGGTCTCAGCTATAAACTCAACTGAAGTGAGAGAGGTACAGAGGCGGGAAGGCAGCACGCATGCGCTGTGGGATGCTCCCAAAAGCGTTCCTATTGGACGTTGGGGAGCGTTCCCGCATGGGCTCCGTTGGTACTGACGATACCCATATGTGAAGACTAAATTCCTGCTGTTCCCGGAGATCACCTGTTACAGGTGAGTAACTACGCTTTCAGTGCATTGGAGAAGCAGCTCTCCCTCTTCCCCCCCCCCCCCCCGAAGTGAGTGGGGGTTGTGTGGAGATTTTGCCTAAGGTCTGGAGATGGATGGGCCGGCTCCCGAACCCCGGTTTGGGGTGAGGAGATGTGGAAGCTTCCCCTTCACAGCCATAGCGTGCAAACAGCTCTGGGCCCCCCCCCTCCCCGATGCCGAAGCCGCGATTCCGGCTGAGTGCGGGAGACGATGAGTGACAGCGGAAAACGGCAGCAGGCAGAGGCAGCGAAAGTGGAGAGGTGAGCAGGAGACTGCTGCGGTAAGCCTTTTTCGTGGATTTTTTCTTAGTGATCAGCACTCTAGTTTGATGATGATTTTTGGCAGGCTGTGCAGGCTTGGAGAGAGCAGGCCCAGCCGTGTGGGAGGAAATGAAAAGTGGTTGCTTCCCTTTTTTATTTTTTTTTCTGCTTGCTCTTCTTTTCTTCTACAACTTGGGGCACAAGTGAGGACTCGTGTGGGAGGGAAGGTATTTAGGTAGTGTTTGGTTTCATTTTTGTTTAAAAAAAAATAATAAAAAAAAGATGGAGTTGTCTGGAGGCTGGGCACGGTTGCTGCTTACTGCAGTTGTAGCCAGTTTTTTATTCAGGAGAAGGGGGGTTAATCCCTGCCTGTCGGAAGGTATGCCCTCAAGGCCCCAGTGCCTGGTGTGTGGTACACAGTGAGGGACTGTCGGAGGCAGGCATTTGTAGAGGGTGTGCTCAGGAGGCTGCTTCTGTGGAGCAGGTCTTAGTGGACGGTTTGGAGTGGCAGAAGGCGTCTTTTCTGGTTAGAGAGCAGCAGGACCCTATGTTCTCCCTATTGTCATCTCAGGAGGCTGCTTCCAGCTCCTCAGCCGTTCAGGGTTTGGTTCTTTCACAGCCTCTGGGTCAGGCTGGGGTTCCAGCTGTTTTTCTCCCAGATTCTGTGCTTCTGCTACACCAGGCATACTGCTTATGCCAGCGGGGCAAGGTGCAGGATCCTCGGAGGTAGAATGCAGGGTGAAGCATCTGGGGGCTCCTGAGGGGGTAGAGTTGGATGCAGGCCCCTCTAAGAGGCCAAGGATCTCGGAGGAGGGGCTCATTGCTCACCAGTGTCAGAAGGTCTAGAAGTGGAAGACCGCAACACAGAGTTGGATGGCACAGAAGACTTGGAGGATGGTGAAATTCTGGAGCGCAAAGAGCAGGCAAGGGTTGTGCGGGTGTTTTGCAGAATCCCTTAAAGCTCGTAATATGCCTGCTGGGCTCCTGGCGGACGACGACTCCTTAGAGGATCCCTTACTAGAAGCTGTTTGGAGACCGCAGAAGGTTTTTAGATTCATAGAGTGGTCCATCACATGATCCAGGAAGAATTGGATATGCCGGAAGCGGGGCTCAAGGGATCCAGGGCTATGGCCCCGGCTTTATCCCTTGGCGGAGCAGGATTGTGAGCTCTTCTGGCCTCTGAAGGTGGATGCGGAAGTGTCTGCAGTCACTAAGAAGACTACAATCCCAGTGGAAGGAAGTGCAGCTCTCAAGGACATCCAGGATAGGAGATTGGACTCCCTGTTGAATCATGTATTTGATATTAATGCCCTTTCACTCTGGGCCTCCATTTGTGGGGCTTGGGTTGCTAGGGCCTGCCTCCGATGGTCCCAGCTAATTCAGCAGGGTCAGTCGGCGGCGGACCAGGCTGGAGTTGGGAGTGGCATATTTGGCGGATATCCACTATGACCTTATTTGAGGTCTATCGATGGTGGTAGCAACTCGCTGCTACCTCTGGTTGCGTAACTGGGCGGCAGACAGTTCCTCAAAGGCCCGTCTAAGTAAGCTCCCCTTTAGAGGAAGCTGCTCTTCGGCGAGGACCTGGATACGTTGGTGAAGGACTTGGGGGAGTCCAAGGGCGGTCGCTTGCTGGAAGATAAACAGAAGTAGGCCCAGCCCGCTGCAGCTTCCAAGGGACAACAGCGAGAGTTTCGGCACTTCCGGTCTGCAAGGTTTAACCAGTTCCAGAGGGGAAAGCTCCCCTCCAGGGGCCAAGGGTTTTGAGGTTTCCGAGGGGCAGGCAGAGGTTTTTCAGCCGCCTCGTCCTCTGGAGTCAAAAAGTCACAATGAAGCGATGAGGGCCCAGGCGGGGTAGGGGGTCGGCTGCAGGAGTTCTATCCTGCCTGGGTCCAAATCACATCCAACCAATTGGTCCTGGAGGTCATTCGAGAGGGGTATGCCCTCAAACACGAGCATTCGTTGGCAAGTTTTTATGTTCAGTCTCCCTGCAAGGCGCGGGCCATGGCGGCAGCTGTGCAGGACACTTTGGTGCAACTGTTGCAGCTCAGGGCCGTGGTGCCGGTTCCCTGGGACCAGTATAGCTGCGGTCGGTACTCCATTTACTTTGTAGTGCCCAAAAAGGAAGGCTCCTTCCGCCCAATTCTCAATCTCAAGCAGGTAAACCGCTGTGAGCAGGTGTTGCATTTCCACATGGAGATGTTGCGAGCCGTCATAGTGGCGGTCCGGGAAGGAGAGTTCCTCTCGTCTCTGGATCTGTCAGACGTTTACTTGCACATTCCCATACGGCAGGAGCATCAACAGTTCCTCCGATTTGCAGTGCCTATGGGGCATTTCCAGTTTTGGGCATTACCATTAGGTCTGGCAATGGTGCCCCACACCTTCACCAGAGTTATGGTGGAGGGTGGCTGTGGCGCTTCGCAAGGAAGGGGTTCTGGTACATCCGTATCTCAACTGGTTGATTCGGGCGAAGTTGAGAGCAGAAAATGAGCAAGCCATTGCCCGAGTGATTCAGTTCCTGCAAAGCCTTGGCTGGGTGGTCAATATGGCCAAGAGCCAGCTGACCCCATCACAAGACCTCGAGTATCTGGGGGTACGATTCGACGACAAAGCCTGGAAAGGTTTTCTTCTGGATTGGCGGGTGCAGGGGCTGTGCTGGCTGGTGTGTCAGTTTCTGGCCAGGGCCAAGCCTAATGCATGGCACTTTCTGCAGCTCCTGGGGACCATGGCAGCCATGCTTGAGCTGGTGCCGTGGGCATGGGCCCACATGCAGCCACTGGAGAGGGCCAGGCTCCGACATTGGTCGCATCAAACTCATCCCTTGTTCCAGAAGCTCCCCTGCCTGCCAGAGACTCGGAGAGCACTTCAGTGGTTTCTTTACGCAGGGAACCTAGAGAAAGGTATGCCGCTCGAATCACCGTCTTTGGTTCCAGTAACAACGGATGCCAGTCTGTCTGGCTGGGGGACCCATTGTGAAGGGCATTTTACCCAGGGTCGCTGGAATGAACAGGAGATGGGTTGGTCAATCAACAGGCTGGAGATGTGGACTGTGGTTCTAGCACTCTAGGAGTTCCATCCCTGGTTGCAGGGGAAGGCGGTGCAAGTACTTTCTGACAATGCAACCACAGTGGCCTACATCATTCACCAGGGGAACACGAGCAGCGTGACCTTGGAAGAAGAGGCCAACAGGCTATTAAGCTGGGCCGAGGCAAACCTCCAGGCCCTGTCAACGGCACATGTGGCAGGGGTCAACAATGTGACGGCAGATTATCTGTCATATGCGGGTGGACCCCGGGGAGTGGATGCTTAATCAAGAGGTGTTCACCCAAGTAGTGCGCTGCTGGGGCAACCCGGTCATGGATCTGATGGTGATGTTAGAGTCCGCAAAGACAGTCGCTTCTTCAGCCAGCGGGGAGAGAGGATGTCAGAAGGTCTGGACACCCTTATACAGCAGTGGCCAGAGAACGGGCTTCTATACATCTTCCCGCCGTGTGCCCTAATAGGGCGCGTGGTACAGAGGATCGAGGCGCACTGAGGCCAGGTGGTCCTCATCGCTCCAGATTGGCCAAGGCGCCCATGGTATGCAGATCTCATGTGGCTCCTGGATAATCGCCGATACAGGAGGATCTGCTAATGCAGGGGCCGGTGTGCAATCCGCAGGTGGATCGATTCTCGCTTACGGCATGGCTTTTGAGAGGGCGTGGCTGATGAAAAAGGAATATTCGGACACAATGGTCTCGACCTTGTTCAAGGCCAGGCGTAGATCCACCTCCCTGGCATATATTCGGGTCTGGTGCATTTTTGAGGCGTGGTGTGCCCACAGGCAGCTTCGTCCGGGCAAGGCCGGTTAGTTTAACTTCGGTGGTGAGTAAATTATTGGAAATGCTGCTGAAAGAGAAAATAGTGAGGTTTCTGGAGTCCAGCGGATTACAGGATCCGAGGCAGCATGGATTCACCAGAGGCAGGTCTTGTCAGACAAATCTGATTGATTTTTTTGACTGGGTGACCAAGGGAGTTGGACCGAGGGAGAGCCCCAGATGTGGTGTATTTAGATTTCAGTAAAGCCTTTGACACTTTTCCTCACAGGTGACTTATAAACAAACTGAGCACCCTAGGGATGAACCCTAAAGTTACTGCTTGGGTTAGAAATTGGTTGTGTGGGAGGCGACAGAGTACAGGTAAATGGAGCTCACTCTGAGGAGAAGGACGTTACCAGTGGGGTGCCCCAGGGATCTGTCCTTGGTCCGATTCTTTTTAACATCTTTGTTAGTGATATAGCGGAAGGGCTATTGGATAAGGTTTGCCTCTTTGCGGATGATACCAAAATCTGCAATAGAGTAGACATCCAGGAAGGTGTAGATAACATGAGGAGGGATCTAGCTAAGCTTGAAGAATGGTCTAGAATTTTGCAGCTGGGATTTAATGTTAAAAAATGTAAGGTCATGCATTTGGGCTGCAGCAATCCAAGGGAGCAATGTAGTATAGGGGGTGAAGTACTTTTGTCCACTAAAGAAGAGCGGGAGCTAGGCGTGGTTGTGTCTGATGATCTTAAAGTAGCTAAACAGGTAGAAAAGGCGACAGCAAAAGCTAGAAGGATGCTTGGGTGCATATGGAGAGGAATGGCTAGCAGAAAAAAGGAGGTGATAGTGCCTCTGTATAAGTCTTTGGTGCGACCTCATTTGGAGAATAGTGTGCAATTCTGGAGACCGCACCTTTGAAAGGATATAAACAGGATGGAGTCAGTACAGAGGGTGGCTATTAAAATGGTTAGTAGTCTTCATTATAAAGCATATGAGGACAGACTGAAGGATCTTAATATGTACACCTTAGAGGAAAGGCGGGATAGAGGTGATATGATTGAGACTTTTAAATACCTCTGTGGCATAAATGTACAGGGGGAGAGCCTCTTTCAATTGAAAGCAAGTTCTGCTATGAGGGGACATGGGATGAGGGTGAAAGGGGATAGATTCAGGAGTGATATGTTGAAATATTTCTTTACGGAAAGAGTGGTGAATCCGTGGAATAGTCGCCCAGTGGAGGTGATAGAGATGAGGACAGTATCTGAATTCAAAAAAGCATGGGACAAACACAGAGGATCTCTAAAGGAAATAAGGAGACTGTTGTAGTTGTTGATATGGAAGGACAGACTAGATAGGGCATGTGGTCTTTTTCTGACGTCATGTTTTACTGTTTCTATGTTTCTAAGGCTTCCGTGTCAGACGTTTTGGCCTTTTTGCAGGAAGGTTTCGATAAAGGCCTGGCAGCCAGTTCTTTGAGGGTTCAGCTGGCGGCGATTTCCTGCTATCGAAGGAAGGTCCAAGGGATAGCATTGGGGATGCACCCTGATGTAGGGAGGTTCTTAAGGGTGGTGACTCTTTTGCGGCCGCCGAAGAGGACAGTGGTGCTGCCGTGGAATCTCAATTTAGTGCTAGAAGCGATAGTAAAAGAGCCGTTTGAGCCACTATGTAGGGCTTCGCTCAAGGATCTAACTCTCAAGACGGTCTTTCTTGTAGCCATTTGTTCCGCGTGCATGATTTTCAAGCTACAGGCCTTGTCTTGCCGGGAGCCCTTTCTGTTGTTTTCCAAGGAGAAGGTGGTCCTTAGGCCGGTTCTGTCCTTTTTGCCCAAAGTGGTGTCAGTTTTTCATTTGAACCAGGCAGTCATCTTGCCAGTGCTGGGTGGAGGTGAGGCTGGCTCTGTCGGGTCACAATTATGCCTCCTAGACATAAGGTGCGCTCTACGGCAATATTTGAGGATGTCGGCATTTTGCAGGTCGGATCGTCTATTTGTGTTGTTTGGAGATTCGCGGAAGGATGAGGCGGCGACTAAAACCTCAATTTCCAGGTGGATCAGGGTAAGCCTGTGTCAGAGGGGTTATGGGCTCATTCCAAAAGGGCTCAGGTGACCTCATGGGCAGAGTATAGCTTGGTACCGCCGTTTGAGATTTGTAGGGCGGCACCCTGGTCGTCATTGCATTCCTTTGCTAAGCATTACTATCTGGATGTCCAGGCGGCTGGGGATGCTAATTTTAGATCGGCGGTGCTTCAGGCGTTTTGGCAGGCCCCTTCTATTGAATATACTGCTCTGTTACATCCCCAGAGGTGTGGGACTGGACTGGAGGGGACGATAAGGAAGGTGAAATTAGACTTACCTGCTAATTGTTGTTCCTTGAACTCCAGTCCAGTCCCGGATCTCTCCCTGCGTAGCGATTGGCTGTTCCGGGGCCTGAAGCAGGATTACAAAGTCTGAGTGGTTCCCGGAGATCGTCGGCTATGTGGGATAGGCAGGGGTGAGGGCGGTCCCATTGTCTGTGCCTTGCTCGTTGATGGATGCAGGATGACGTCCGGTAGGACTAAGATAGGCCTCCGCTCTCGGGGGAAGAGGGGGTCTCTTTGCCGCTGGGGGGGGGGAGGTTTGGTTAGTTTGGAGTTCAGTTAGATTGAGTATGATATAGAATGTTTTGTTTAACTACTTATTTGTTGCTCCTGTGAGTCTGCTTTGCCAATAGGTTACTGGAGCTTGTGGGTGAGTCCTCCGGTATTTATACCAGGGTCATCAAAAGATGCTGGAAGAGGTGCACTATCCCAGAGGTGCGGGACTGGACGAGTTCCTCAAGGAACAACAATTAGCAGGTAAGTTTAATTTCACCTTATCTACTCTACCAACATCTAAAAGGTTAAAAAGCAAATATAAAGTGCAGCCAGTAATGGGTCATATCAAACTACAATTGCCCCATCAGTTGGTGGTGGTTGACTCCGCTCTTATGAATTCCAGAAGTTCAAGGGCCCACTCTAATACTCTGCTGGGCAAAGATTCAAAGCTCCTAAATACCATGGATAGAAAAATGTTTCTAAATGCAAAGGACAGCAGCTCATTAATTCTAGCTCTCTAGAAAACTTAGGCTATGATCACCTCTTCAGCACAGAAGCTACTTGATAAAGTGTCACTAGGGCTCAATGAACTCACCGCCTCAACTTTGCCCTGTCTCTTCCAACCTCTTTAGAAATCTTCATGCTATTGACCCTTTGGCTTTCTCCTCCACTGTCTCATCACCTCTTTCCTCCATTATATCATCTGAGTCTGATGGGCAGTAGCTTCCTATAATGCTGCACTCTCCTCCGCTCTGGATGTTCTTGCTCCGCCCAGCCACATCCTGTGAGGCGTACTATACCCCAGTCCTGGCCGTCTTCCACTACCCACTATCTATGTTCCTGTGCCCGTTCAGCTGAGTACGCTTGTCTCAAACCTTGCACCCTTGCGGACTTTCTACACTTCAAATTCATGCTTGTCTCTTTCCAGTCAGACATAGCACTTGCCAAATAAGACTGTTATGTCCATCTATATCTCTTACCTCTGACCCTCGCCATCTCTTTACAACTCTCAGCTCTCTCCTCAAGTGCGTCAGCCTCTGAACTCTCCTTCCCTTTCTGCCCAAACCCTGGCTGACTATTTCCATGACAAAATCCACAAGATCACACTCCAATTCCCCACGAGGTCAGCTACTTCCCCTCTTCATTCCCAACTCCCCCCCCCCCCCACCTCTGCTACCCTCTGTTCCTTTTCTATGATCTTTGAGGAGGAAACCACACATCTTCTTTTCTCCTCCAAACTCACTACCTGCTCCTCTGATCTTATTCCCACCCATCTCCTAAGCTCCATGTCCTCCACTGTTGTGCCTTCCATCTCTCATTTTCTCAGCCTCCACTGCAACTGTCCCTGCAGCCTTCAAGCATGCTGTAGTTGCACCTCTCAAGAAACCCTCACTAGACCCTACCTGTCCTTCTAACTATTGACCCATCTCCCTCCTCCCCTTTGTTTCTAAACTACTTGAACGTGCAGTTCACCACTGTTGCCTCGACTTTCTCTCCTCTCAAGCCTTCCTGGATCCTTTACAATTTGGCTTTCGTCCTTTACATTCTACTGAAATGACTCTTGCCAAAGTCTCCAGTGACCTGTTTCTGGCTAAATCCAAGGTCCTTTACTCGATCCTCATCCTTCTTGACTTTTCTGCTACTTCTGACACTGTTGACCACAACCACCTCCTCAATACCCTTGTCCTCACGTGGTTTTAAGGGCTCTGTGCTATCCTGGGTCTCTTCTTATCAGGCCACTACAACTGGCCCAAAACACAGCTGCCCGCATAATAGCCGGTACTACAAGACACGATCACATCACACCCATACTGAAAGAACTGCACTGGCTCCCAATCATCTCACGCATCAAATACAAGACTATCATAAACATATTCAAGATCAAACAACACTCCTCCGCCATAAGCCTACACACACTCATACAACCCGACACAAGCACACTGCCAAGAAGAAGAGGCACCTCCAATCGGGTTAACACCCCAAAAGACTTCACCAAGACCCGCAAAGACACCGCACAACGAGCAATCTCCCTGGCTGCTCCATCCATATGGAACTCCCTCCCAGATGATCTGAGACTAATCACAGAAATCAAGGATTTCCGAAAACAGCTGAAGACAACCCTGTTCATCGATTACTATGGACATACCCCCTGAACCAGTATACAAGTCAGATCATCAACCCCCCCCCCCCACCACCCCAAGACTGTATATAAGACTGTATAATAGCTCATGATGTATAATAGCGGACTATGTAGATAAACCAAATCTAATCACATCCCCGCTAACACATACACACCACTCTGTACACTGCATAAAAACATTTGCCCCCTTGATTGTTTGCCGTGGAAACCACTTTGATTGAATGATAAGGTGGTATATAAATACCATTAAATAAATAAATAAATAAATCTCTCCAATCACTCTTTCAGTGTTTGTTCTGGTGGATCCTCCTCTACTGCTATCCTGCTCTCAGTTGGTGTACCCCAAGGAGATCTATTTTGGGTCCACTCCTTTTCTCTCTCTATACACAGCCCCTTGGTGCACTCATCTCTTCCCATGATTTTCAGTACATATTTATGCTGATTGACGCCCAGATCTACCTCTCTACACCTGAAATCTCTCTGGCAATCCAGGGCCGGATCTCTGCCTGCCTTTCTGACATTGCTGCTTGGATGTCTCACCACTGCTTGAAATTGAATATGGCCACAACTGAGCTTTTTATTTTCCCCCTAAACCCTCCCTTCCCCTTCTTCCTTTCTCATTCTCTGTTGATAATCCTCTACTCCTCCCTGTCTTCTCAACTTGCAACCTTATAGTCGTCTTTGATTCCTTGCCCCTCTTCTCCACACACATCCTTCACTCTGCTGTGCGTCTAATCTTCCACTAGCCGCCTCATGCTCATATTACGTCTTTTCTCAAGTCACTTCATTGGCTTCTTATCCATTTCCACATCCAGTTCAAACTTCTGCTGACCTATAAGTGCATTCACTCTGCAGCTCCTCACTACCTTTCCTCTCTTATCTTTCCCTACACCCTTCCTCGGGAACTCCGCTCTTCTGGCAAATCGCTTCTATCTGTGCCCTTCTCTTCTATTGCTAACTCCAGACTTCGCTCCTTTCACCTTGCTGCTCCTTATGCATGGAACAAACTACCTGAGTCTGTACGTCAGGCACCTTCTCTAACCCTTTCCAAATCCAGGCTGAAAACTTACGTCTTTGCTGCCTCTTTTGGATCTTGACTCACCTGATCTCCTTTGTGTTTCCTTACCATTCCCCTAGATGTATCCCATGTCTACTGCTACTATGTTGTCTGTCTTGACTAGATGGTAAACTCTGATAAACAGGGACCGTCTTTTACATGTGTCTGTGCAGCGCTGTATACGTTTTGTAGTGCTATACAAATGTTCAGTAGTAGTAGTACTATTATCTGAACCAGGAGCAAACAGTGCTTTGGCAGTACTCCACAATGTATGATGTTACCGCTTTTGCGGAATATAGGGTAGAGTGGGTAGGATAGGTGCAACCCCCAACTGGGAGTCTCCACTTGTGTAGCTGTAATGATCTGCTTGTTTATGGAGAAAGCATAGCTACATAGCTCTGTGTGCCCTCCGTGAACAGCAGGATCCTTTAGTCACACAAATTTGCCCTTCCTCCCGAAGTTGAAGCTAGCTTATAACAGAATGAAGTGACAGTACAGTACTGGAGCACAGGAACACTTGTGCAGGCTCAGAAAACCTTTCTAGAGTTTTCTGAACTCTAGGGGAGAGAGCCAAACTCAACTCCATCCTAGTGATTTCATTCACTCATGTGGCTGTGGGATCTTGCTATTTATGGCGAACACATGATATGTATACAACTATGCTAAATATTAAGTGCTTGCATTAAGAGATGAATATGCTTTAACAGTTCCTGCTAATAGCGTGGGACTAATAACCTAATGTTGTTGTTTATAGTATATGAAAGTGTTTTGGTTGCTTTGCAGAATGAGAATCCTCGTCGTCTTGAGCATTATAGTATCACCACACAGCTCCTAGTGCTCTATTATGTGCTTTCCTATGAAGAGGCTCTGCTGACTAGCACAAAAACACTTGGTATGTGTGCTGGTATCTTGTCTATAGTATATTACATTTTCACAAGACACCTCATTGCATAGTCTGCTTACAAAAGAAAAGTAACTATTGAAATTCTCATATTGATGGTAGAGAGATGGTTCAAGCAAGCCAACATTGTATCTGATCTGTGAGGTAATGGACTTATTTCAGTAAGGGTGTTTCACAAGTACTAAATTCACTACTGGCTTTTAAATGCTTGTGCCTCTGACTTCTTTTGTTGGCTTGGTAGTTCCTCCTTTCTCCTTCTTCCATCTCAGCTGGAACAAAGGCTAGGATATGGTACCCTGAGCCATCATTCACAACTACCTATGGATTTCCCCTCCCACTATTTCTGGTCTTGTCATTGCAGCTACTGTCCTGAAGCAGGGGGCCATGCATCAGGATTCCTTCTGAAACCCTGTAATAGTGGTTTTCAAATCCAGCCACCAGGTGTCATCCTTTACAGTTATCATTACTCCCCACCCCAGGAGTGGTAAATGTTGCCTCTGCACCAGCCCCAGCTAATGCAGGGGGGGGGGAAGGGGGGACAAGAAGACTCAATCTGTGAATGGAATAAGGAATCTTCCACATAGGCACATGCAGCACTGCCACCAGATCTATCTCTGACTTATTTTTTAAAATAGGCTTTTCCTTCCATTTTTCAGCTACCATGCAGAAAAAGCCCAAGTCTTACAGTTCTGCACTGATGGATCAGATTCCAATAAAATACCTTATCCGTCAAGCACAAGGACTGCAACAGGAGCTGGGCGGTAGGTCAGCCTAGGATTAGATATACTGTTGCTGAAGTACTGTGTGTGTGTGTGCCTCTCTAGGAACAAGCAAAAATGCAGTCTTCACATATGGGGTGAACTTCACTGAGCCCACGCGTCCAATAGGAAAGCCTTTGGGAGCACTCCACTGTGTCTGCCGTCCCGCCTTCCCAACCTCTCTCCTCAGTTCTTCGCTTTCCACAAAGCCAGTAGGATGCATCGTCTGTTACCGCCATCGGTCCCGATATTTCTTTCATTTTTTTTATTTTTAAACTTTCTATTTTCTCTTGATTTTCATCCCGGTTTTCACGGCCTCTAGGCCCCCATAGCCTTATCTTCCACCTTGAAGACAACTTTTAAGGCCTGGAAAAGCCAGTTGAGTGTTTCAGAAAACGTACCAAGTGTGCCAGTACCATTTCGATCACTGATAAACATGACTGTTGTCTAAAATATTTGGGTCCTGAATATCAGCCCAATTCTTGTCTTTTGTACCAACAAATTGCAAAGAGAGGCCTCGAGAACAAAGCCAGACAATTTGGATCGTTTGCCTTGGACTCTGTTTCAGTGGCTTCCACTTGATCGAGGGCATCAACTTTCTCTCTGGCATAGACTTCCTCTCATGGGTCTGATTTCTTTGAAGTTCAAAATCCTCTGCGTCGAAGACCGATACTGAAGTCAGAGAAAAGTCCCAGCATAAGCATCGTGACTCCATCAGAGGTGCTTCCGATGCAGACCAACCAGCCAAAGAGCTACCATGGGAGGATCTGTCCTTCAAAGCACAAGTGGGGCTCTGGACACTCCCAAGGCGCCGACCTCTGGAGAGCTACTGGTTCCATGTTCTGGGACACTGGCTCAGAGCCCCGTAGGTGATTCCATCCAGACATTGGCCATCTCCCTAGATCAGCGCATGCTGGCTCTCGAGAGGAGTTTGGCAGCACTCCTGGCAGCTTCGGTACTGATAACATCGAGAACTTGGAATGCAGGCTACAGCCAGGCATATCTGGCCTGATGCTGGCTCTCGAACCAGCATTGTTGGAACCGAGCGATACCACCAGTATCCAACAGATTCAAATTGCCATGGCTCTTTGTTCCGATACCTCTGAGTATCGGTATTGGCATTGACCTTCAACATCCATGAAGCATCAAGGTCGAACTCAAGACTGCCTATTACTTCAATTTCTTACCGGACTTTGATTCCACTTCTTCAGAATCTGACGGGGGAGAGGGGGGGTCACTCGATTCCTGAGAACTTCCAGACATCCCTTTGGATGCTTTGCGGCCTCAGGAACGGCATTCGTCCCCACCAGAAGATATGTCCTTTCAGGATTTCATATGTAATATGGCAGCAGCGCTTATCACAGTAGCCTCGGAGAAAGAACTGAGGGCAGAGGAATTGCAGATACTTTAATACCCTCCCATGCCCAAAGAGTGACTACATTACTGGTGCATTGTATCCTGCAGGATCTTATGCTCCACATGTGGGAGGCCTCCCTCATGGTTCCGCCTCTCAGGAAGAAATTTGATACCATGTACCCTGAGTACCAGAGTGCCCACGCTTCCGAAAACCACTGCGCCCCATCACTCAATGGTGGTGGAATCAGCAATGCGCCAAATAAAGAACTCTATGAACCATTCATCCATGCTACCTGGCAGAGACTCAATGCCTTTGGGCGTTGATGCTTCCAAGCATGCATGTTGGCCTCAAGAATAAACTCTTACATGCTGTACATGGGCATGTTTCTGAAGGATGTCCCAGGGATATGGAATCTTTCAGCCCCCTGCTTCCTGAGGATAAATGGAGTGCATTCCAGACACTCATCAAGCAAGGCCAAAATACTTCTAATTAGCAGAGCCTCTTTATTTTATTTATTTTTTATTTTATATTTCTAAGCCATTCACAATAATAATATAGGCAATATAACATACATCAATAGACAATAAGAAATATACAATAAAGAAAAGAAAAGAAAATTTGCCTACTCAACCACCCACAATAAGGGAGGCAAGAATCAGAAAAATGAAAAATCAAGAACTACATTATAAGACAGAGAGAGCTAAGGAGAAATACTGTCAGCAGAACGCACACTATGGAGCCTCTTCCATTAGGCTCCGGAGATCCCTCCTTAGAAATAACAAGCTCTAAGAACTTCTTTGGTTTGGTAAAGTAATAATTCTGCCCCCCAAAACTAACATAACATAAAGAAGGAAATTTCAAGAGCCTAGTACCATGAAGCGAAAGGACCCTAGACCGTAAGGCCAAGAAGTCCCTTCGCCGGGCCTGAGTCTTTTTGGAAACATCAGGAAATTATATGAACAACCGAACCCATAAACTGCTCTTGCATATGCCTTAAATACAGATGTAAAACAAACTTTGTCCTGCTCAAACGTGAAAGTGATCAACAGAGTACTAGGAGATGTTACCAGTTCCAGAGAGCTTTCCATAAATCCAGTCAAGTCCAACTGTTCCTGAGGGTGGCTAGGGCTACCAAAGCCAACGCTGGAAAAGGCACATAAAACACCCGAGCCACCGGTGGGAGATTGTCTGTCTGCTGCCCACTCCAAAACCTCGACCAGATATTTCTTCACCAGCTCCACTGGTCCAAGCAACGGGCACCGAGGAAACCCAAGAAACAGCAAGTTATTCCTCCTAAGTTGATTCTCCAAAAATTCCACCTTCCTCCAAAGCCCAAAACTTTCCTTAATTTGGGCTTCCTTAAAGGCACCAAACTCCACCACTTGCCATTCCGGTTGTTTAAGTCTGCCCTCATGCTGGACCACTTCATTCTTCTGAGCAGAAACCAGTTCTGTAACAGAATCTACCTTCAAATAGAATTGTCATACTTGAATGGAGAGACTCATTCAAGGACTTGATTCAGTTCCACAGCACCTTCATGGTGATTATGGGCTCCTTCCCCGAAGAAGACACTCCAAGTCTGCTCCCAAATGATCATCTAGCAAGGCACCCACTCCACAAACTAAAGTTTTGCACTCAGGAGAGGACTGAGCAAGGGGGCAGCCCGACACACCTCCCTCTACCAGCAAAGTAATTCCAGCAGTCAGAGGAGCCAAACCCCCCCCCCCCCCCCTGCAGGAGCGCTTCTGGGTTGCCGGGGAAATGCCTTTTCTTCGGGGCTCAACAAAGCTCTTTCTGTGCTACGCTCCACAGGAAAGCCTCCGGAGCGGTCCAAGGCAGCAAGCTCTCCTCTTGCCGACTGGACTCCCAGGGCATCATGGGTAAACTGACAACTTCCTACCACAGCCGCTCCAGCCGGATGTTGCAGCTGCTTGCCCTTGCGCTTCGGCATAGCGTGCAAGGGTAGTTCGCTCACCGAAGACAGCGCCGAGCCTCTGGAACGCAGCCCTCTCAAGATGCCATCTTGCCTAGTGCTCAGCAGAGCCTCGTTTGATGTCTTTGAATCAACAAGCAGAGCTTCAGCAGTCTGCATTGGGGTTTGCAGAATGGCCTGGTTACAGGCATCAGATCTCGAGCAATGGATCCAGGATAAACCTGTCAATATCCCATGTACTCGGGGAAAACCTCTTTGGCAAAGATTGGAGGGAAAAAGCAGGGGAAATTGAGATGGATGATCTCACCCTAAAACGCCTTTCCGGGAAAGAGATACTATCCTTCTTACCTGCCTCCTGCTGCCTATCAACCTCAGCATCCTCAGCAGAGGCAGCAGGGCCCTCACCAACCCAAGAAGTTCAAGGCTCCTAAGCCTCAACCAGCTGCACAGGCACAACCTGCACCTGATTTTTGACTCCTTCCTAGAGAACATTGTCAGTCTGCCCTTGGAGGGCCCCCAGCCCCTCCACATAGCAGGCAGACTATCACTATGCTGTCTTACTACATCAAAGGCTAACACACCATGTTAATGAAGACGTGCAGTTTATTTACAAACAAAGCAAGGATACTTATTCAGAAAGGCAAGTAATTCTCTTAGTTACACATGAGTAGTTAGAAAAGATAACTAGAAAGCAATTAGAATAATAACTAAAAGCACTTAATTACAGAAGAATAATACTTCACTGAAAGAGTTATGAGATAGTGCAGCTATTTACAAAGAATACTTCACCAAACCTGTCATCATACCGCCCCTTTTAAAGCATCAGCTGGGAGAAATCAGCGAAGGCTGTAGAAGTCTGGGATTCTTCATGCATGGCCAAGCAGATCTACGCTCTCTCTGTTCTGGATTTTCTCTGTACTTATATAGACACAAATGTGTTGCAGCCAGCTCTCACACATGAGCTTTTCCCTACAGATATTCTCCACCCCATCCACCTTTGCTTGACCAGTCCCTCTCACACCTCTGTTTGCTCCCAGCCTTTGCTTTCCGGGCAGGCTTCTGACAATGCTCACCCCTCATGGTTTTAGAAGCTCAAAACTTACACAATTACAATTAGGTAAATAGTTCTTATCAATTGATCTACATCTGCTAAGAGAATTGTTCAAAGGCCAGGAGAAGAATTCTGTCTCCCTCACCCTAGGACATTTGCATTTGTTAGAAGAACCACCAGATAAGAAGAATTCTGTCTCCCTCTCTGGTCTTCCAGTATCTTTCTGTAGTTATGTAAATACAGCTTTGGTCTCTGGGCTAGCAAGCTGGCTCAGCATGATTTCTCACAGGCAGAATGGCTCAAAGCAGAATGGCTCAAGAGTTCAATTTCCTTGCAAAGTTCAATATTCCTTGCTGATCCAAATCTTTAATTAGTAATACATATGCCCACAGGTGGCACATCATAACAGCAGAGCAGTGGACACACCAGATTGTTCAAAGGGGTTATCAACTTAATTTTGAAACCTTACCACAAACCAGCTTCACAGGGGAATATCCCACACAACCCTTTCAAAGCACTCTCTTAAAAGATGAGGTGACCATGCTATTGTCCTAGGGTACCATAGAAAGAATTCCTCCTCAAGAAAAGAATGGGTTTCTACTCTCCATATTTTCTCATTCCAAAGAAAACAGGAGGATTCGGGTCCACCTTGGATCTCAGAGACCTGAATAAGTTCATGGCCCGAGAGAAATTCAAAATGATTTCCCTAGGAACTCCTCTACCATATCTCCAGAGACACGATTGGCTATGATCTCTAGATCCAAAAGAGGTGTACACGCATTTACTGATACATCCCTTGCACAGACAGTATCTGTGCTTCATGTTTCAAGAAAACCATTATCAATACCAGGTTCTCGCCTTCATTCTAGCCACTGCCCCAAGGGTCTTCACAAAATGCATGGCAATCGTCGCTGCCTATCTATGCACCTTGGGGTTATTTGTCTTTCCTTACTTAGATGATTGGCTGATCAGAGGAGATTCCCCTCAAGAGGTAAGACTCTCACCTCATCGAACAATCACAATGCTCAAACACCTGGGCTTTGTCAAACTTTACAAAGTCTCAACTCTCTCCAACGCAAAGACTGGAGTTCATTGGAGCACTCTTAGACCCTCAACAGGCCCGAGCTTTTCTCCCACAGGATTGCTGTGCCCACTTATCAAGCTGGCAAAAGGGGTACAGAAGCAAAGCCGAATAAGAGCTCGAGCGATGCTATGACTATTAGATCACATGGCATCCACTGTCCATGTTGTCCCGATGCTTGATTACGCATATGACAAACACAATGGACTCTGTCTTAATGGACACAAGTGAAGGGGCATCTCAGAGACAAGATCCCCATATCTCCTCAATTGATCAAGTCCCTTCAGTGGTGATGTTCCCCACAAAACCTCCACCTTGATGCACCTTGACGACATATGCTTCCAAGCTGGGTTAGGGGGTGCATCTGAGCGACCTGACCACATAGAGGCTGTGGACATCACAGGAATCTGCCCTGCAGATCAACCTGCTAGAACTGCGGGCACTAACAAACGCTCTTTGGGTTTTTCAACCCCAACATTTGGGACAACCTGTTCTAGTCAGAAAGGACAACCAAGTTGCCATGTTCTATCTGAACAAACAGCGGGGAACGGAATCCCGTCCCCTCTGCCAGGAAGTGATTTGCTTATGGTCCTTTGCCATCTCTCACCGCATTCATCTCAGAACGGTGTACCTCCTTGGGGAACTCAATATCCTAGCATACAGGCTAAGCCGTATTCTTCATCCACACGAATGGACCTTGCATCGGGAGATGGCTGCTCAGATCTTCCAAATGTGGGGAACCCACTTCTAGATCTTTTTGCCACTCTGCAAAACACACAACTTCTGCTCCAGGGTTCCGTCACTCCACCGATAGGCCCAGGACACCTTCCTCCTCCACTGGGGACACGGACTGCTCTACACATTCCCTTCCATCCCCTTGATACTCAAGACGCTGTTCAAGCTACAGGCCAACAGGGGCTTGATGATTCTCATAGCCCCCTTCTGGTTCCATCAACTGTGGTTTCCTCTGCTTCTTCGCCTTGCGTAGACTCAGCTATTCAACCTGGGATGTGCACCTGACCTCTCTCAGGACCACGAGACATTCCTTCGTCCCAATCTTCATTCGCTACACTTGACAGCATGGCTGCTGAAGGACTATTGCTCACTGACCTCGACCTACCACAGGCGGTCAAGGAAGGTCCTCCTTTCATCTCGTAAGGATTCGACTTGGGGATCCTATGCCTTCAAATGGTGTATTTTTGCCCTCTGGTGCTCCCCAAAGGACACTGACCCATTTTCTTGCCCGGTAGAGTCGCTTCTACAATATCTCCTTCACTTGTCCTTGACAAGTCTCAACTCAGTGAGAGTTAATTTTAGTGTCATTGTGGCCTCTCACAGACCAGTGAATGGGCAGCCTATCTCGTCATGCCCCTTAGTAGCACACTTCATGCAGGGTCTCTTCTCCAAGCCACCCATTAAGCTGCCTCCAGTGGCCTGGGATCTGAATGTGGTTCTGGCACAACCTCTAAAGCCACCTTTCGAACCTTTAGCTGCCACTTCACTGCAGTTTCTATCTTGGAAGGTCATCTTCCTTATTGCCCTCACTTAAGCTCGCCACACATCAGTGAGCTGCAATCCCTTGTGACAGATCCTCTCCTTTACTCTGTTCCACCATGACAAGGTAGTTCTCCGTACCCATCAAAACTTCCTCTTTCCAGCTAAACCAGTCGGTAATCCTCCTGATTTTCTTCCCTAGACCACATATGTCTTGGGCTGAAGCAGCGCTACACACATTAGACTGTAAGCAAACACTGGCCTACTACTTGGATAGAACTAAAGATCACAGAAGATCTCTGTTATTCATTTCCTTTGATCCTAGTCACCTGGGTCTACTGGTGACAAAATGTACTTTATCCAAGATGGATACAGATTGCATTTCTTTTGCTTATTCACAAGCAGGACACTCTTTGGACAGTCATGTCAATGTTTATAATGTGCGAGCTATGGCAACCTCTGTTTTTAGTATCCATTGAGGAGATCTGCCAAGCAGCTACCTGTTCCTCCATTCATACTTTGCTGTACCCTATTGTCTAGACAGACACCCGTCAGGATGCTGTATTTGGCCAAGATGTACTCCAGCACCTCTTTGGGACTTAAACTCAGCTCCTACCCTCCGCCCCAGACCTCTGCAAGATAACGGACTATCATTGGGGGAGTATTGCCTCCTGGAATAGAGTCCAATGCCCTGCAACTCTTCCAAATGCTTTGGCTACCAGTTTTTTACCTCCAGGATCGTACTGCTCTACCCCCAAACCAGTCTGGTACCTAGGAGCTAGTGAGTCCCATATGTGAAGACTGCATTCCTGCTTGTTCCTGGAGATAGCGTAGTTACTTACTTGTAACAGGTGATCTCCAGGAACAGCAGGAATTGATCTTCACCACCCACCCTCCTCCCCTAGGAGTAGTACGGTTCTTTTATTTTGATCTTCTTGGCTACAAACTCAACTGAAGAAAGGAGTTAGGAAGGCAGGCACGCAGGTGCAGTGGAGTGCTCCCAAAGGCTTTCATGTTGGATGCTGGGGAGTGTTCCCGTTCGGGCTCCGTCGGTGACATTCACCCCATATGTGAAGACTGATTCCTGCTATTCCTGGAGTTCACCTGTTACAGGTGAGTAACCACGATATAGATATAACATGCTATAGATATAGATATTTTTTTAACATTGTTGTTTTTATGTTTTCAGAACTGTCAGCAGAAATAACTCAAATCATATCTTGGTCCTCTTGTATGTAAACATAGGTATATATGATTTATAAAGTAGCTGGGGACAATGAGTTTTGGAACAGCTACATAACATAAGAAATGCCTTACTGGGTCAGACCAAGGCCCATCAAGCCCAGTATCCTGTTTCCAACAGAGGCCAATCCAGGTCACAGCTGTGATGCTTTGTCTCCTTCCATTTGTCAGTACTTTATATTGTTTGAAAAGATATGCATATTATGGTTACGTGTGAACACTTAACTGCTTTCTAGGCTTACACTCTGCCTTATTACGGCTTCTTGCTACCAACTACCCCCATTTATGTATTGTGGAAGATTGGATATGTGAGGAGGAAATCACAGGGACAGATGCTCTGCTTCGAAGAATGCTGTTGACCAGTTCGGCTAAAAGCCATTCCCCAAAACAGCTGCAGGAAGGTAGGAATGAAGCTTTACTCACTTCCTTTAACTGCTCTGGTTTGTCTTATCTGTTTATGGGCCTATATTCAAATAGTTATGTTCACCTGCAGCTGATGAATATATAATTCTGCTGTCTGACTAAATGGTCCGAGCCAGGTTTGGGGCAAAACCAGGGTGGACATTAAAATTATCTGCATAACTTTTCTATTTAGTTTAGGCTTGCTGAATAACTGGCCTAAACTAAATGGATAATGCCAATAAGATGACTACATTATACATATTCAGCACCACCATCTATACATATAGCAGTTCTGAATATTCATATTAATTTGAGTGAGCACTGAAATTTATATGGTTGCCATGTCATCTGAATATTAATCCCTTTATTGTATAAGAAACAATACAATATATATTTCTTCAATATAATGTCTTTAATTCTGTATGCATACAGTATAACCTTTAGTTGTGAATTTGGCAGTTGTTTGCACAAATTTTCGATATGGCTTAACTTGCATCACATGTTCTGTGTATGCGTGTATGTGTGTGTGTCTGTGGGTTTTTTGTTTTGTTTTGTTTTTTTAGTACAGTTTTAGTAGCCATATTGATCCTGGAGAAAATGGGTACCTTTTGATAAATGAGCTTTTGAGACCACCTAAACCAGAGCTGGATGCTGACCATGGAGCTCATTTTTCTAACCCACCATACTTTTCCTGCCTGCAGCTAAATCTGTCCAATGGAGGAATTTGTTTAAATTTTTTTTCCACGCATTGTATTATCAAAGGCAGCAAGGTTGGCAAAGTTCCAAAATTTCACTAGCTGAAGACGACAATGGTAATACGGTAAGGTAACAAACTTGCCAAATCCTTGTGGGGGCTCCCCATCTTTCTCAGCCAGCTTCATCGGAGACCACCTCATATCCATTGGCTGTTTTGTTGATTCTCAAATGTTCCATGTGACTCTTCTCTTACAGGCTAACGCAGAAAGCCAGTTCTAGACCAGTGTTGGATCGATTTTTTTATTTTTTTTTTTAAACATTCCTGACAACGCACACATTTTAACGTGCGATGCGGGAAGGTTAGTGTATGCAAATGCTCGCTGCAGTAACCGTGCACATGCGAATGAGCCACTGTGGCGTTAAACTGGGAGAGCAAACCAAACAAATGCGCACAAAAAGTCTGCAATAGTTTGACTTGCTCTCCGGGCACCACATGGCTAATTTGCATATCAGCCTGACAGTATTTTGATGGCCATCAAAATACTGTCAGGGCCAGTGCCCAACAAAAGAGAATCCCTGGTGGCCCAGCGGCCCCAATTTTATTTTTTTCCCCCTCCCCGACTCGACAGTATTCTGATGGCATTGGGGACGATTGCGCAAAGCCCCCGATGCCATCAAAACTCTGCCGTGGGTCAGTGCCCGAACAAAAAGTAATTACCTGGTGATCTAGCTGCCCCTGTACCCCCCACCCCCCACTAAGAAAATAACCTGGTGGTCTAGCAGCCCCTGAAACCCCCACCCTCACCCAAAGTCAAAGTGAAATTTACCTGGTGGTCTTTGACAGTCTAACCCCGCCCTGTGCATCCTTTACAAGATGGTGAACCAGAGCGGAAGCGCGTAGGCAGCGCGCTCATCTATTTGGTACAGGGGACTTGGATTTAGGGGCCGCTAGACCACCAGGTAATTTTAATTTTGTTTGTACTTGGGGGTGATTTCACATTTACTTTGGGTTGGGGGGTGGGGGGTTCAAGGACTGCTAGACCACCATGTGATTACTTTCTGTTGGGGCACGGCCCCTGCAATGTTTTGATGACATTGGGGTCTTTTCTCGATGCCTGATCATCTAAGGAGAAGATGATCTAGGCATCAGGAAAAGCACCCGGTGCCATCAAAATACTGGGGGGAGCACGTGTTAGAGGTTTACTTCTACTCAGACCCTGTAGTAAAACGTTTTGCGCTATGGCTGGTAGCAAAATCCTCTATGCCTCTCTCTGCATTGGGCATAGCCATGATTTGCATACCAGCCCAACTGTGATTAAAATACATTTAAATGGATTTAAATACACATGGTGGTAATTGGGCGCTAGTTTTTCCATCAGCATTTATGTCTATTTCCCGCATTTAAAGGAATCGTAAAATGTGCTTAAACTTGGCTTTATAGGCTCGTAAAGCCTGCGCTAGCTTTCTGCATCGGCCTTCGAGATAGCAAACACATCTGGGACTGGTGTCAATTATGCATAACAAGAGCACTGCCTCCTAGTCAAGCAGATAATTAAATTGCTGCATCTCATTCTTTGTAGTAACAAGAGGGTAAACGTGATGGTATTATGTGATTCAGGCCAAACCTTTCTCTTGCCTTTTGTGATAGGTCTGTCTTATTCGTCTTTCTCCTCAGCATTTTCCATGCTTCCAGTTAATCACACACAAGTGATGCAGATTCTAGAACCCTTGACTTTGCTTTCAGCCAGTGAGTTGATTCCATATGCAGAAGTGTTGACTTTGAATATGAGCTGTTTACTGAATACAGGAGTTCCACGAAGAATCCTTCAGACTGTCAGTAGGCTTTGGATGGTTCTTAATACCGTGATGCCGAGAAGGTAGTCTGCTGTAAAGTGGATTTTTTTAAAATTTAATATTTAAATTACTTATGTACTACCCGTCTATAATATGGCAATAGGCCCTGCCTTTCAGCTTATGTCGGCATTATTTTAAGGTAAAAATTTGCATATTTAGCCTACTTTTTCCAAATGATCAAGGCAGCTTTATAGAGTTATTAGTTTAAGATAAGATCATAAGACATTTAATGGGGGAAGTAGAAAAGTACCATTCTGCCTTAGCAGACCTCAGTCTAAATTCAGCTTCCAATTTGGATTGTTCCATTCTTGCACAGGATGGGGGGGGGGTGCTTATTTTATTTGATAAATTTGTATAACTTTATAATTTTGGGTCTAATACAAAAAAAAAAGCTGAGCTTCTAAATTTAGTCACCTAAGCTAAGTTCCTAAATGTTTTCCCCTATTTTCAGCTAAACTTAGGCTCCTATATCTAGGTGAATTTTCAGCTGAAAACTTAGGATGCTTACCATTATGCCCTAAATTTAGGCCTGCCATTCAGTTGCTAAGATTTAGAAACCTACTTTAATTGCCTAGTGCTGAAAAGCAGTGTTAAGTGCCTAACTTTGTCCCCTCAGGTCTTGGCTCTTGGGGCTTTGGGGTTTTTTGGTTTTTAATGTATTCTTGCAAATGTCTTGTAACATATTCTAATAACTGTGTTTTCGGATCCAATTCAGTTAGAGGCTTTTCTGGCTGGGAAGTCATTTTGGTACTTTGTTGATATTATAATTGTTATGTTTCTTTCTTTAGGTTTAGTTAGACTGAGGGTATGAATAGAATTTAATTGTCAGTAGTTTGGCAAATTTCCTTTTTTTGTTTCAATTGTTTGCCTATGTATATTTTATTCCAAAATGCAAACCCCCAGAGGTAATCGCAAATAAATCAATATTATGAAAGAACCCCCCCCCCGAATCAATGCAGATTCATAGAATATTTTTGTCGGATCCGCAATTAGGAGAGGACAGTGTCTCTCTTGTAGGACTGCCACATCCTTTTTACTCATTTATAGTCCCAAAGAAAAACAGCAAACTTATCTGTTGTGCCATGACAAGTCCAGTTCATTGACAAGTCCAATTCGTTGGCTGTAAACCCGCACACGAAGTGCACATTTTGGGCTGCAAAACAAGCCCTGCTTCAGGTGCCGCGGGACAGCAAAAGCCTGTTCCAAAACTTTCACCAAAAGACACAAAAAAACCTAAAGGCCACACGAACTTATCTACATATGAATATCTGCTCTTGCTAGACATTGGCTGATCGAATGACACGTCAAGCTTCAGACCAATCAATCAAGCAAGGGAAACCCCCACAGCATCGGGGATGCCCTAAGTCAATTGGATAAGATCTAGAACAAACCCGGCCAATCAATTTCCAAATTCAAACCCTTAGGGCTAACGGTGTTCAGCTTAAATATCCAACTTTGTTCTATCCATTGTAACATATTCAATCTGTCACTGCCCCGAGGATCATTAGGGACATGATCCATAATCTACCATTGTAGATCATCAAACATGTGTTGCTTAGTGAGGCAGTGTTCCACAACTGGAGCAGAAAGGACAGCCGTTCTAAATGCGAGATGAATGTTCTCCCAAGCACAATTTGACAGCGCGAGTATTGCGACCAAGATATATAACAAATTGCACGGGCAACATATTACATATACCACATAGCTTGATAGACAAGTAGTGCGCCACCTCATAAAGTAAGTACGACCGCTCCTGTGATATTCTCAGGTGGCCCCCTCCACTGTGGTATAACCAAAAGAACAACCCCCGCAGGCCAACTGCCCCACATCCGTCTCACCACTGATTGGGCGGTCCCTCAATAGAACAGATCTCACTAATGTATACCTGATATTCGAGCCCCTGGTATGTGCTATAATCAAGGGTTTATTGAAACAAGGATATAGCTGCAAGATCGCCCAATGTTTTCTCAACAAACCTATCACTTGAGCCATATTCTGCATGAAGGGAAGGATGTCAACAAGTGTGGTCTTATGTTCGTGACTCATCCTAGTTTCTTTTTCAGCTGTCACAATTGCAGGAATCAATAGAGGATGTGATATTGGTGATGCTCAATGTAAATGCCCTCTACACCAACATTAATCAGGATGAGGCTCTGCATTTACTTGAGTCTGCCTTCATTTTGGCTCCACCTCGCATTCCTAGGTCATTTTGTTGAATTTAATTTGATTGGTATTGTCTCATAATTATTTTTTGTTTGGGTCTTTTTTTGTACAGACTTTTGGAATAGCAATGGGGGCCACCGTTCCCCCCTCCATAGCGACGATATATATGGCCGAAATGGGGGAGACGCCCATATGTCTGCTTGGTTTAGACATGTGTTCTTTTGGCGTTGCTATTTGGACAACATTTTCTTTCTTTGGAAGGCATCCATGGAGGAGCTTCAAGGTTTCCTCCATTGGTTGAATACCATCAAGACAAACATACAGTGTACTGCTCACGTCCACACTCAGACCATTGATTTTCTTTTGGACATCAGAATATACAAGAACAGGGCCAACTGCATACTACGTTGTTTAGGAAGCCGGTACAGTGCAACAGTTTATTGTGCTATCAGAGTCACCTTTACGTAGGGGCCTTTCTTTCAAACAATTTTTACAGCTTCACCGCATTTGTTCTACATTGGAAGATTTTCGCAACCAAGCATTGGCATTGAAGGATCGGCTATTGGCACGTGGCTATCCGAAGTATATTATTAAGAGAGCTTATATCCGGGCCCATTACACACATTGTGAGTGGCTACTATCGGAGGAAGCCACTTCACATTCCACAGACAGTGATAACATTGTTGGCATCCTTCCTTTCATGCAGAACACAGCTCAAGTGATAGGTTTGTTGAGAAAACATTGGGCGATCTTGCAGCTACATCTTTGTTTTGATAAACCCTTGATTATAGCACATACCAGGGGCTTGAATATCAGGGATACATTGGTGAGATCTGCTCTATTGAGGAACCGCTCAATCAGTGGTCAGACGAATGCAGGGCATTTTGCCAGCGATGGTAGTTCTTTTTGTTATGCCACAATGGAGGGGGCCACCTGGGAAGATCCCAGGAGCGGTCGTACTTATGAGGTGGCGCATTACTTGTCTGTCTAGCTATGTGGTATATGCAATATGTTACCTGTGCAGTTTGTTATATATCGGTCACACTACTTGCGCTGTCAAATTGCGCTTGGGAGAACATTCATCTCACATTAGAATGGCTGTCCGCTCTGCTGCAATTATAGAACACTGCCTCACTATGCAACACACGTTCGATGATCTGCAGTGGTGGATTATTGATCATGTCCCTAATGATCCTCAGGGCGGTGACAGATTGAATAAGTTACAATGGATAGAACAAAGTTGGATATTTAAGCTGTACACTGTTAGCCCTAAGGGTTTGAATTTGGAAATTGATTAGCTGAGTTTGTTCTAGCTCTTATCCAAATGAGTGAGGGCATCCCAACAGCATCGGGGGGTTTCCCTTGCTTGATTGGTGATTCTGAAGATTGATTTGTCGTTCAATCAGCCAATGTCTAGCAAGAGCAGACATTCATATATGGATAAGTTCGGGTGGCCTTTAGGTTTTTGGCATCTTTTGTTGAAAGTTTTGTAACAGGCTTTCACTGTCCCGCAGCACCTGAAGCAGGGCTTGTTTTGCAGCCCGAAATGTGCATATCGTGTGTGGGGATTACAGCTAATGAATTGGACTTGCCAATGAACTGGACTTGTCATGGCACAACAGATAAGTTTGCTGTTTTTCTTTGGAACTATGAATGAGTAAAAAGGATGTTACAATCCTGCGAGAGACATTGTCCTCTCCTAATTGCGGATCTGACAAAAATATTATACGAATCTGCATTGATTCGGGGGGGGGGGGTGTTCTTTCATAATAAAGTTAAAGGCTTAAAAAAAAAAGAATGGTGGGAAAGCCAAGCTCAGCTGGGGGGGGGGGAGGTAGGAGGCACTGTAGACACCTCCTGCTCCTCAACTGGCTCCTCCCTTAATGTCCATTCCTGGATCCCAGGTATCTGGCTTCCTGTCTCCTGGGCCAACAGGGGATAGTGGCTCCTCCATTTGTCCACCTCTGTGCTGTCCTCCTCCTCCTCAGGGATGTCAGCCCCTTGCCCTGCCACCTGTTTCTCCAGGGCCTCTTCATTTGCCTCGCTTTCAGAGCTGCTGAAGGGGACGTTTGGTCCTTGGACAGGGCTGGCAGATGGTGTGGGTGCTAGTGGCCCACCTTGCGCTCCCAGAGGTTGTCATCTCCTCTGCTTCTCTGGCTGTAAAGAGAGGGATAGTGGCCCATTACATGGGTATAACATCACACACACACACAACGGAGCGTGCATGTGGCCAGTTACCCCAAAGTGACCACCCATCAGCTCCTCCAAGACCTGCACATATGTCCCCTAGATATGCTGCTGTGAGTGTGGGTCCGCAATCATGTTGACAGATATCCCATGGTTCGCTGAGTGGGCAGGTATGGTCAGTGCGTGATGTGTGCTCCTGTATGCTCATTCTATTGAGTGCACCATATAGATATGGTCTCCAGTGGCTGTTAGAGCTTGCAGGTCTGCCTCTTACTTTCAACCATTGTAATGGGCTCTCAGCACCACTCAACACAGTGTTTGCATGGGTTTCAGACAGTCTACCCCTGCTCAGTGACATCACAGCAGCTCCTGGGGACACAATTGGCACCATGTCTGTGGTGCATCTGACACAGCTGTCTGTGTGAGTCATGCAGGAGGCATGTACTCAGACAAACAGCACTCAGTGTGTGGACCTCTCTGCAGGCAGATGTCGGCGCCATGTACGTGCAAAGCTTACTTAGTTGCACGCTCTCACCACTGTGTGGTTGATGACACGTGGTGGACTCACGAGGCCTGCAACATGCCTATAGTGCTGTGCAAGCTACATATTCAATGTCATGTACGAGTGTAGCTACATATTCAATGTCATGTACAATGTACAGTCATGGCTGCTGTTCCAGGTGGCATGTGGTGACTGCCCTGTGCCTCACTTATCTGCATTTGCAGCAACCTCCTCCCTGAGGCGCTGGATGAAGTCAGGCTTCTGTCGCTGCATGATATGGAACCTGCACTTGAGTGCCTCCAGGGTTCTCCGAATGCCAAATTCACTGTGGGAAAGAGATAAAGGATAGGATAAGAACCCTTTTGTGCTCACATTTACCCAACAATGCAATCACATACCTAGCTGTTTATAGCTGAACAGGGCACCCTAGCAATAGGGGCATGTACTGCCATTCTCAGGGGGCAGTTCACCATATTTCAGTTGTTACCCTTTGGGTACCATGTTCCAGATAGCCAACACACCCCTGTGTCGACATGGTATTATGGTTGTTCTCACAGATTGGCCCATGTACAGGTGCTACAGTGTGCTTCCAGCTCCTGTGACTGTGTGGAAGATGTTTGCCCCTGGCAGCCCTTATGTTGTAACTCTGTCTGGTTCTCACTGGTTTATGGCACTAAATGTGGGGCATAAAGGACGCCACCTAGTAGCTCTCACTGGCATCCCTATGTCATCCTTTGTCTTCGCCAGTCCTCTGGGTATCAGTAGTGTGGCTGTCACCTTGACCCTGCATCTGCTTTCTCGGATAACTGTTTCCCCTCTGGACCCCATAGGCTCATGTCCCTTCTGCATCTGACCCCTCACAAACACCCTCAGGCCCATACATGCCTCTATGTGCCTCCTCCACTTTCTATACCCTGTCTCTGCCTCACCATTTTCAATCACACACCCTACTCTGCCCCATCTTGTCTCATCCATGCCAGATGACGCCATCCCCCCCCACTCTGCTGCCCTGGCCCTCCTCCCCTTCCCTCTCAGTCTCCCTAGACCCCTTGTAATGCCTATGTCATCCCCACCCTTCTGTACCTCCCTCTTGTGACACCACTCTCATAGGAATTAGCCATGGTATGTGGTTTGTATGGGTTTTCGGTTGCAGATAGGTTATTGTAGCACAGAGCTTGCTGTCTGATGCTGCACACAACGCACAGCTGCACAAGTTGTGGTGATATGTGGGGAACTGAGAGCTTCAGTGTGGACATGCTGGGGGATCCACATCTGTTCCCATTTGTGTGAATCAATGTTCTACAAATGTTGGTAGGCAGCGGCTATGATATGTCCTGGGAGCTGGGCAGTTGCAGCAGGCCACAGACTAAGAGCTACAACTACAGTGACACCCCCCAACAAGCAACAACAAGCCCTAAAAGCTATAACTGTTCCCCTGCTGTGGTGATTAAACTGTGGCCCATGCATTTGCTAGACATCCTCTACCAGGGGGAGCTCTTGTGTCCTCCCATGTGATGTCTGCAGCTGTATACTGTTATAGGCAACCTGGGATGGCAGGGACCTACACTGTGAGATGTGGAACCTGGCAGAGTCATAAACAATGCGCATGGTGCTGACAGCAGCATGTGCCATGACCCATCCTCGCTGTTTGCATGTGCAGTCCCACAGCTAGACCTGTGGCAGTATGTTATCTATGACTTGCTGCTCTGCCCCACTGTAATCCCTGAGCCTACATATCCCATTGGCTACCCACCTCCACAGCTGGAGCTGGATCCCCCTCCAAATGCCCATGGAGAGGCGCAGGTTCACCCTCCGATTGCCCCTGGGGTAGAGCACTCCCTCCAACCTCGGCACCATCCTTGCTAAGGCCTCTGCCACTGCAGAGCTGAAATTGGTTGTGCGTCTCACTGCCACGCTACTGCTGCATATCTGCCCAGCCAGAGGGAGCTCCTGCACTACCAGAATGCAGAGTTGATAACCAGGTATGGGAACCCTTACATGAGTACTGCCACCAACCCTATGTAAGCGGTGCCTTGCTGCACCTTCCAAGTCCAGGTGACTGCTTATATACAGGCACCATCTCACTCCCTACCCATATACAATGAAATATTGCATTCTTGTACGCTTTCCGGTTCTACCTGTGCACCGTTCCAAATTGCCAACTTACCTGGTTTGTCCTTCTCTACAGAGTCGCTGCTTTGCCTTCTGCGCCCTGCACAGATTATGGGCCCATATTCATGTGATCCCCACGGGTATGATGAAAATCACCACTTTGACCGTTAACGGCCCACATTCTCTGCTTACCTGCAAGTGCAGTGCCGGACTCATGATTCATACCCCTTTATTGAGCGGGTTTTTTAGCTGGTTTTCGGCACCTCGTGCAGTATCAGGCCCTTTGTTTTTAAACTTCTGTGCCTCACTTAACAGTCCTTAATGTCTTGTCATTTGGGAGAAACCCTCCTATTAATTATAAAGGATATTCAGCTCCACTCATTCTAATCTATCACTGAGAGAGTGTCCGTTTATTTGTTCAGAGGTTGATAGGGCTGTCACTAATTCTGTAGAAATAATGCTGAAGGTCATTTGACATTTAATAACAATGGCAAGCTTTTCATAGCACTCAGACTAACATTTGCTTCTTTTTTCTCAACTAAAACATGACTGAAGGATTTTTTTTTTTCTGTCTTGATAGTTTGGGATTTTTCTTTCCTTTGCTTTTTTACAGATTATGGGTGATGACTGTTAATGCACTGCAGCCTTCATTAAAATTAGTCAGACGACATAAATACACTCAAAATGATCTGATGATTGATCCTCTTATTGTTCTAAGATGTGATCAGAGAGTATACAGGTTAGTGTGTCGTCTTGCTGATGGCTTAACTGCTTTTACTTTAAATTATGGAATTCCTGCTGTGCTGTGATTTTGTAACTGAGCCATAAGGGACTAGAACAGTTGGTATAATATTTTTCAGATATTGACCTATTAATGCGTCGTCTTCATAGGAAACATATTAAGATGAGGAGGGTGAGTTTGAAAGTTCATTTCCATATTATCCTGCTAAACCAGTCCAGACAAGTGGGTTGTGTTCCTCTACCAGCAAATTGGTAGAAACAAAGAACCAATGAAAAGCCCAGGTTTCAATGACATCACTCCCATGCCTCTATTCGCCTCAGCCACCAGAGGTCCTTTCAGTATTTCTTTATCTCCAGCAGATGGTGGATGGATTTTCTCCTCAATGAAGAAAATCTGAGGATTGAGAGGAAAAAATTGATTAAATGCTCTCCTCCTTCTCCTTTCCTCCCTGCTCTATCCCGAAGATTGCAGAAGGCTCGCAAAGGGATCTGCCTGCCAGCCACCTTTAAACACAGTGCTGCCAAAGCCAGTGAAAAGGTATTATGGGAGTAGAGCTGATCCTCTGCCTGGGGCTCCCAGAGGGTGAGTACCAAGGCTTGACCTTGTCATTGTCCTTGTTGAGGGCTCCCGATTCTGTCTGTGTGCGATGCAATTTGAAGTAGACTGCTGATGACCGTTGGTGCAGTGTGGGGGTTTCCTGCCATTTTCTGCACGTGTTAGTAGCATTTTCTCCCCTTGTGTGCATGGTGGTCACATGGTCTGTACATGTGTTCCACCCAAGTGACTCCAATGTGCAATCCTACCGTAGCACCTGTAATGTGTATTGCAGTAAAAGCGCAGTCGATGTGTGCCACAGTAAAAGCACAGTTAATGTGCGCCTTCATGCCGCCGTAGCCTTAGTGCATGCTGTTGTGATACTTGCCTTAATTCTGTCTTCTAGGAAACATTGTTTGACCTATGGCAAGCGAGGTGCCTCATCTCTGGATTCTGGACGCTCGTCTTCTTGTATGGCACTTTGAGTCATTCTTAGAGGGCCTGCTCACCCTCTTTCAGCAGGGGGATGAGATTAGTCTGGTCTTGCCTGCCTCAGGGCAGGAGATGATGGATGACACTATGGATAAGGATATCCAGCTGGCCGGAGGATCCGAAGACCATGCGTGAGCCACTTATCATCCCTGTGCCCCCCGGTGTTGGGGGATCATTTCCGAGATGAGAGCTTCCGGACTCCAGATTGTCCTCCCCAGAATTCTTTCTTTTTTGTAGCAGGCCTGGTCCTTCTGGCATGGAAATTCAGACCCGGGCGCAGTCTCGTGCAGGACAGGTGGAGAGTGGAAAACTTGCTCAATTGCCTTTGACTAATCATTCCTGGCTTTGATTCAGATGGCTCGATACAGGTCTTTGATGTGGATGTAAGAAGTACTCTCGCCTTCAGAAAATTGTGAGGAGGTCGGTATGATCCGCTTATTACGGAAGGAGGAGTCGGTGGCGTTGATTGCCAGGGTCTCATCTGTCTTGAATTTGATGGATACTTCCGGCATGGAGCAGGAGCTGAAGGTGCACACGCTTCTTTAAGGGGTGCAAAAATCCACTACCGTCTTCCCATTTCAATTGTGTAAGATCATCTCTACTCTCCTGGAAGAGTGCTTTGAGTGATTTGGCATTCTCACGGTGGATGCGCAGGTCAGAGCAGTTACCAGACGGACCACCATTCCTGTGGAAGATGTATCAACCTTAAAGGATTTTCTGGTCCATAAGGTGGATTCGTGGTTGAGGAACCAATTTTTCCATGGCAGCAGCAGTTCTTCAGCTGGCGGTTTGTACTAGCCTGACGTCTTGAGCCCTGCTCCACTGGATTCAGTCTCTTCTGCTGGATGATACTACCCCTCTTTTGGAGTGTGTTATGGCCTTCCTTTCTGTTACCATACCTGGTATGATTGGCAGCCACGGATGGTGCCCTGATGACTGTGTCGTGGCGTTGGACTTGGTTCCAGCACAGGGGATTGGAGATAGATATCTTCCAAAGTCCGGTTGACCCAACTGTTTTTTAAGGGGAAGTTTCTGTTTGGAGCCAATTTGGAGAAGCTGGTGAAGGACCTGAGTGAAAAAAAAATCTATCGCCTTCCGGAAGACGGGTCCAAGGGGCCTCTGAATTGGGCTGGTGCCCCTTCTCGTCAGCCTCCGCCCATCCACCGAGGGCATGCTGGCCAGATTCCTAGGGGCCTCAGGACTCTCATCGTTACTGACCTGGAAAATCTTTCTTCCCCTCTGCTTCTGGGCTTCGGGCTCATTTTCAGTCCTTTCATGGAGTGCGTGGGCCCAGAGACATGGTTCCTTCTAGAGTGAGGACCCTCTCGGGCTGCGCATTGAAGATCTTGAGGCCTATTCCCTGATTTCTCCAGTTGGAGACAGGTTTTGCCTTTTCTTTCAGGAATATGCCCAGGTTGCCATTGATAGCTCGGTGCTAGACACCATTCAGTTAGACTATGTCCTAGAATTTAAAGAGCTGATTCTAGATGCCTTTATCTCCCCTTGTGGGTCTGCTATCAAAAGTGCCACTGGGCGGATCACTTTGGACAAGTTGCTGTGCCCTAAAGGTGATAATGCCCTTCCCACCAGATAAGGTCTAAGGCAGATACTCCATTGAAGCAGTGCACCGAGGGAGATCTTGGCTTTTTTGGATCTGGCCAAGGTGTATTTTCATATCCCAATCCGGGTGGATCAGCAAAAGTATGTTTGTTGCTGTGTCTGGATCTCACTGTCAGGGAGGGCGGCGAACGTTCGGGCTTTCCACAGCCCTGAAGATGTTCCCCCAGGTCATGGTGGTGGCATCTGCGGAACCAAGGAATTTGTGTCCTTAGAAAACCTCTGCTGGGTGGATCAATCGGGGAAGAGCCAGCTGTGGCTTTCCCAATCCCTGGAGTTTCTGGGAGCACATTTTTACTCTTGAGTGGGCAAAGTTTTCCTGACACAGGAGAACATCAGTCTGTTGCATTGCTTGGTGCTGTTCTGTGTGCAGCAGACTCCCAGAGTGTGAGATTCTCTTCAGCTCTTCAGATTGATGGCGGCGACCATAGAAATGGTGCCATGGGTGCATGCTCGCATGCGACCGCTCCAGCAGTCCTTGTTGACTCTGTGGTCCCCAAGTTCTCAGGCGTTCGAGCGCAGGCTCACACTCCTGTTGATGGTGAAATCCAGCCTGTGGTGGTGGCAGCAGCCCTGTCATCTGAGGAAGGGTGTGCCACTGCATGTTTTCTTCTTCATCCTCCTGACAACTGATGCCAGTCTCTCGTGCTGGAGAGCCCATTGCCAAGACTGCATGACCTAGTGCCGTTGGAACCTCAGGGAAGTGGTGTGGTCCATCAACTGCTTCGAGGCAAGGGCCATCAGGTTGGCTCTTTATTTCCGGCCTCTGATTGAGGGCTGGGCGGTTCAAGTGTTTACAGACATGGTGGTGGCTTATGTCAATCGGCAAGGCAGCACGAGGAGTGCCAGGGTAGCTCTAGAGCTGGCTGGGCAGAGAAGACCCTCCTATTCTTGTCAGCTGAGCACATTGCCAGGTTAGACAATGTGGAAGTGAACTTCCTCAGCCAGCACTCACTGGATCCTGGAGAGTGGGAGATGAGTCAGATGGCATTTCAGTTAATTCTGTGCTGCTGGGGTCATACCAAAATGGATCTGATAGCAATCTGCCCCAATGTGGAAGTTTGCCGCTGCTTCACTTGCCACACAGACTGGGTCAGAGAGCTTTGACGCAGGGACCCAGCCTTGGTCAAGTCAGTACTGGCTGTACGTGTTTCCTTTGTGGCCCCTGGTGGGGTGTGTGATTTGGCATAAAGAACACCACCCGTGCAGGATTGCTCTGGTGGTACCAAATTGGTCAAGGAGAGCATGGTTCAGAGACCTGATGTGGCTCCTGCAGGTGCCTCCTCTAGTTGCCTCCATCTTGGGGCCTGCTGTGGTAGGGACTGATCATCCTAGAGGAACCAGTTCCCTTCTCGATTACGGCTTGGTTCTTGAAAGGAGATGACTAGCACATAAGGGTTACACTCCAGCAGAGGGTTGCCACTCTGCTCAGAGTCTGGAGGAGGGCTACCAAACTAGCATACGTGCGGATCTGGTGCCTCTTTCTTTTGAGTGATGGTGCAGCACCCGGCAATTGGCTTCTGATGCGGCTAAGCTGCCATCTCTGTTGGCCTTTCTAGAGGATGGCCTTGAGAAGGGCTTTTCCCTTAGCTCCCTGAATATTTAGGAAGCAGCTTTAGCCTTTTTTTTCTGAGGTCCGGTGGCTGGTAAGTCTCTAGCCTTGCACCCAGACATCTTGCGCTTTCTCCAGGGGGTTTGGCATCTGCATCCTCCTCTCCGGTCTGTGATACCTTCTTGGGATCTGTCTGGTGCTCGGGTCCCTGATGACAGCACCCTTTGAGCTGTTTAACTGTGCTACGTTAAAGGATTTGATGCTCAAGATGGTCTTCTTGGTTGTGATTTGTCCTGCAGGGCGGATTTCTGAGCTGGAGGTTCTGCCTTGCTGAGATTCCTGTCTTTTCAAGAAGGCCATTTCCATTCAGCCTGGGCCTTCCTTCTTGCCTAAGGTACTTTTTCACGAGAACCGGGTGGTATGCCTGCCCTCTTTCTCTAAGGAGTTGTCTGGGGAAGGATAAGGGATCCACCTTGTGGTTGTGTTCCGAGGGTGCTGAAAGAACTGAAATATGAGATTGCAGACCTACTATTAGTAATCTCTGAACTATTATTAAAATCATCTTTAATACCTGAAGATTGGAGGATGGCCAGTGTAACGCCAATTTTTAAAAAGGGTTCCAAGGGTGATCCAGGAAACTACAGACCAGTGAGCCTAACGTCAGTACCGGGAAAAATGGTAGAATCCACTATAAGGAACTAAATTATTGAACATGTAGATAGTCAGAGCTTAATGAGAGACAGCCAACATGGCTTTAGCCAAGGAAGGTCTTGTCTTACTAATCTGTTATGTTTTTTGAAAGTGTGAATAAACAGTTAGACAAAGGTGAGTCGGTTGATATAGTGTACCTGGATTTTCAGAAAGCCTTTGACAAGGTCCCTCATGAGACTCTTGGCAAAATTTAAAAAGTAATGAGATAGGAGGCAGTGTACTATGGTGTATCAGGAACTGGTTAAAAGATAGAAAGCAGAGGATAGGGCTAAATGGCCAATTTTCCCAATGGAGAAAGGTGAATAGTAGAGTACCCCAGGGATCTGTGCTGGGTCCACTGCTTTTTAACATACTCGTAAATGATCTGGAAAAGGGAATAACGAGTGAGGTAATCAAATTTGCAGATGACACAAAATTATTCAAAGTTGTTAAAACCCATGAGGACTTTGATAAATAGGAAGACTGGGCATCCAAATGGCAGATGAAATTTAATGTGGACGAGTGCAAAGTTTTATGCATCTAGGAAAGAACAACCCAAACTATGATTAGATGATGCAAGGTTCCAAATTAGGAACCACCACCCAGGAAAAAGATTTAGGCATCATTGTGGATAAAATGCTGAAACCCTCTGCCCAGTGTACAGCGGCAGCCAAGAAAGCATATAGAATGCTAGGAATCATAAGTAAAGGAATGGAGAATAAAACAAAAAATGATATAATGCCTCTGTATCATTCTTGGTGTGACTGCACCTTGAATATTGTGTGCAATTCTGGTCGCCGTATCTTAAAAAGGATATAGCGTTATTAGAAAAGGTACAGAGAAGAGCCACCAAAATGGTAAAGGGGGATGGAAGGATACATCTCTGAAGAGAGGCTAAAAAGGTTAGGGCTCTTCAACCTGGAAAAGAGACTGCTGAGGGGAGATATGATAGAGGTTTATAAATTAATGCATGGAGAGGAACGGGTAAAAGTAGATCGATTGTTTACGCCATCAAAATATAGAAAGACTAGGGGACATGCAATGAAGCTACAGTGTAACCTATTTAAGACTAATAAGAGAAAATATTATCTCCAGGAACAAGCAGGAATGTAGTCATCACATATGGGTATCGTCGGTACCGACAGAGCCCGCACGGGAACGCTCCCCAGCGTCCAATCAGAACGCTTTTGGGAGCATCCCACAGCGCCTGCGTGCTGCCTTCCCACCTTTCCCAACTGCCTCTCTCCAGTTCTTTTTTTTCCGCGGAGCCAGCAGGTCGTGTTTCCTGTCACCGCAGAAGAATTTCTTTTTTCTTTATTTCTTTTTGTGGTCGAGTCTGCCTTCTTCGACGCTCTACCGGTACTGTCGGTCTTTTTCTTATTTCTGTAAAAAAAAAAAAAAAAAAATTCCTTTTTTTTTTCTTCAGGTGCACGCGCCTTTTTTGGGCCTTAGGCTCAAAAACGTTTTCCTTAACAAGGAAAAACCTGCCTCAGGTTTTAAAAAGTGCACCAAGTGTGGCGGTACCATTTCCGTCACCGACACCCATGAATGGTGTTTAAAATGTTTAGGTCCTGACCACTCCATCACGGATTGTGTGTCCTGTGCCATGATGTCTAAAAGAGGTCGGCAGAACCGAGCTGCCAAGCTCAGTACCCTGTTTCCCTCTGATGCGGCTTCGGTGACATCGACGTCTTCCAGGGCTGCTTCTTCCTCCCGTGGATCTCGGGTAACTAAACATAAATCCAGCCGGTCCTCAAAGGGTAGATCTCCTTCTAAGCATCGAGATGCCTCTGGCGTTGCCCTCGAGGATTCTGCACCGGCAAAATTACCCCGGCGGGAGGCTTCGGCTTCCAAAGCATTATCGGGGTTCCAGAATGTTCTCGATGGCTCGGCCTCGACAGATCTCCTGGTCTCCACCGGTACCGACATCCAGGCATTGGCGGCGTCCATGGACCAGAGAATTCTGACTATGGAATGCAGTCTGGTGGCTTTCCTTGCGACATCGATGCCCTTGGTACCGCGACAGACAACTCCACCGGTACTGGCACCGGCATCGGTACCAGTACTGATAGCATCGACATCGATGTCTGCTCTGCTTGTACCCTGTCCTCCGATACCGGTTATTCCCGGTACCAACCTTGGTCGGTACGGGTATCGGGCTCTACAGGAGCATCCGGACAGACGATACTTCGAGTCCTCAGAAGAATCTGAGGATTCTGAAAGTTCTGTCGATGCAGCGATGCTTCTTCCAGAGGAGTCCTCCTCCCCTAAACGCAGGATGTCTCCTCCAGAGGACATGTCCTTCCAAGACTTCATCAGGGAGGTGGCTCGGGGCCTGTCCATTACTGTGGCCCCTGAAACAGAGCCAAGGGCCAAGGAGTTGGAAATTTTACATTATCCCAAAACTCCTAAGGAGGCGGCTACCTTACCCATTCATGAGATTCTATATGATCTCATGTTGAGGATGTGGGAAACACCTCTTACCACCTCTCCTCATTCTCGTAGATTGGATACTATGTATCGAGTCCCTCCTTGTCCTGGGTTCCATAAGACTCAACTTCCTCACCACTCTATTGTGGTGGAGTCAGCTGTGAGAAGGATCAGAAGTGCAAAAAGACATGCCTCTAATCCTCCAGGACGTGAGTGCAGAACCCTGGATGCTTTTGGACGTAGAGTCTTCCAAGCTTCCATGCTTACTGCAAGAATCAGTTCCTATAGTCTCTACATGGGAATGTTCCTAAACGAGGTCACAGATAACTTACAGACTTTAAGTCCTTTCATTTGTGAGGATAAAAGACAGGACTTTCTCACTTGGGTCAAACATGCCCAAGATGTCTCTAAATTCTCCAACCGTGCAGCCTTTGACTGCTTTGAGTGTATAAGCAGAACTTTGGCTATCGCCATAGGTGCACATAGAATTGCTTGGCTCCAGGCATCTGATTTAGAGCTCTGGGTACAAGATGAATTGGGAAATATCCCTTGTACTGGTGAGAACTTGTTTGGTAAAGATTGGCAGGAAAAAGCCAATGAAATGGATGCTGAAAATTCCACCTTGGATGGACTATCCAAGTCCACTGCTGATCCTGTTAGAAAGAAGTTGTTCAAGAAAACATCTTTTTCTAAAAAGAAAAGATTTTATCCTGCTTATAGTCGGCAAGCATATTCTGTGGGTCAGTTTTCAAGCAAACGTCAGCAACCACCCAAACAGAAGAAAGCAAAGGCTGCTAGGCCTCCACCGGCCCAGCAGCCTCAGCCTCCTCCGGGCCTTTGACTTTCAGCTAGAGAACTTAGCCTTTCTGGTTCTGGAAGGACCAGAACCGTCCACCATTCCAGGAAGGTTATGTCATTTTGACCCCAGATGGGGGCAAATAACAGCAGAGCATTGGACACTCTCCATCATAAAGGAGAGGTACAAACTTCATTTTTCAAGCATGCCCCCTCATACATTGGTGAAGCAGTTCAATTCTCCGACCTCTCTCATTGACCTGTTAGGTCAGGAGGTTGCCATCCTTCTTGCCCAAGGGGCAATAGAAGAAGTACCTCTTCATCAACAGGGCATAGGGTTCTATTCCCCTTATTTTCTTATTCCAAAGAAAACGGGGTTACAGACCTATCTTAGATCTCCCTGCTCAGCTACAAGACAGTCCTCATTCATATGGACAATCAAGTAGCCATGTTCTATGTGAACAAGCAGGGGGGAACAGGCTCTGTCGCTTTGCAACGAAGCTTTGCAACTATGGGCCCTCGCCAGAGAGCATCAGATTCATCTGCTGGCAGTATATCTTCCAGGCATTCAAACCTCTTGGGCGGACAGACTCAGTCGAGTTCTGCTTCCACACAAGTGGTCTCTGCATGCAGACCAAGTGACCAGGATATTTCAACTTTGGGGAATCCCGGACATAGACCTCTTTGCAAGTCCGTGGAATGCCAAACTTCCCCGGTTCTGTTCCAGAATTCCGGCTCAGGCCAGGGATGCTTTCCTCCTTTACTGGGGTCAAGACTTCCTGTATGCCTTTCCACCCATTCCCCTAATTCCCAAAACCCTCTTCAAGCTTCAGAGATACAGAGGCCACATGATTCTCATAGCACCACATTGGCCACGGCAAGTGTGGTACCCTCTGCTTTTACATCTCTCTCAAGCTCCCTCCCTGGAGTTAGGGTCTGCTCCAGATCTCCTATCTCAGGAGAACGGAATGTTATGGCATCCCAATCCCCAGTCTCTGCATCTCAGGGCTTGGTTGCTGAAGGCCTAGATCTCCAAGATCTTAATCTTGCTCAGCAAGTGAAAGATGTTCTTTATGCTTCCAGAAAACCTTCCACTAGACGCTGTTATGCTTTCAAGTGGAAAAGGTTTACTATTTGGTGTTCGAAAAAGGATCTTAACCCCCTTGCGATACCTCTGCAAACTTTGCTGAAGTATCTCCTCCATTTACCTAATGCAGGCCTTAAGACAAATTCAGTAAGAGTCCATTTGAGTGCTATTGCAGCTTCTCTTAAACCTCTAAATGGACAGCCTATTTCCTCTCATCCTCTCATAGCAAGATTTATGAGAGGCCTCCTTCTAACTAAATCTCCCATTAGACTACCTCCGGTGGCATGGGACTTAAACCTGGTTCTTGGGCAGCTCATGAAGCCACCTTTCGAACCTTTAGCTACCACCTCCTTAAAATTCCTTTCTTGGAAGGTTATCTTTCTCATTGCAATCACATCAGCATGCCGCATTAGTGAGTTGCAAGCGCTAGTAGCTAATCCACCTTATACAAGGTTCCATCATGACAAGGTAGTCCTTAGGACTCATCCACACTTTATGCCTAAGGTGGTCTTGCCTTTTCATCTAAACCAAGAGGTCTACCTACCTGTCTTTTTTCCAGGACCTCATGCATCAAATGCAGATTGGAATCTTCATACCTTGGACTGTAAAAGAGCTCTAGCTTTTTACTTACAAAGAACACAGCAACATAGGAAGTCCTCTCAACTCTTTTGTTGCTTTTGATCCTTCTCATTTGGGACTTCCAGTCTCCAAGAGAACATTATTTAACTGGATTGCTCAGTGTATTTCCTTCGCCTATCAGAGTAAGAACCTTTCTCTGGAGGGCCATGTCACAGTTCACAATGTGAGAGCTATGGCAGCCTCAATGGCTCATCTGCACTCTGTGTCTATTCACGACATCTGTCGAGCAGCCACTTGGGCCTCTGTTCATACCTTCACAGCCCATTACTGCTTGGACAAGAACTCCCGCCGGGTTGCTTTGTTTGGTCAGGCTGTTCTCAAACACCTGTTCCATACCTAATCAACTCCTGCCCACCATCCCTGGTAGGATGCCAGAGACCCATGGGGGGAAGTGGAGCCCTTTTCAGGGACACACAACTTCTGGGTCTCTCCCTGGCACCTAAAGCTAGGGAGTCCCCATATGTGATGACTACATTCCTGCTTGTTCCTGGAGATAACATAGTTACTCACCTGTAACAGGTGATCTCCGGGAACAGCAGGAATGTAGTCCTCACAACCCACCCACCTCCCCTAGGAGTTGTATCTCTCTATCTCTTTCCTTTCCCTCTCTCTCTTTGTCTCAGCTTTAAAACCCAAATGGAGAGAGGCAGTTGGGAAAGGCGGGAAGGCAGCACGCAGGCGCTGTGGGATGCTCCCAAAAGCGTTCTGATTGGACGCTGGGGAGCGTTCCCGTGTGGGCTCCGTCGGTACCGACGATACCCATATGTGAGGACTAAATTCCTGCTGTTCCCAGAGATCACCTGTTACAGGTGAGTAACTATGCTTTTTCACCTAACATGTAATCAAACTCTGGAATTCATTACCGGAGGATGTAATAAAAGCCGTTAGTGTAGCCGGGTTTAAAAATGTTTTGGACACATTCCTGGAGGAAAGGTCCATAAACCATTATTAAAGGAGACCCAGGAAATCCCACTGCTTGCCCCGATACAAGCATTGTGGAACCCTGTGTCTTTTGAGGAAACTGCTAGGTACTTGTGACCTAGATTGGCCACTATTGGAAACAGGATACTGGGCTTGATGGACCTTGGTCTGACCCAGTATGGCATATCTTATGTTCTTATGTGCTTCTCCAATACTTGTAGGTTGCAAATTCCTTTCGTAAGTTCAACCATCTTTTTATGCTGTTTGCTGGCCTATGCAAGAGTGGTATGGTGGCTAATAGTATACTTTGGGGCGCTGGATTAACCCTTTCAAGGCCTACTTTAATTTTTTAATCCACATTCTTCAGCCGGGTTAATTTTTGCTTATTTCAGGAAAATTGTACCCGTCTTATTCAATATGTTCTAATAGTGATTTTCCTTCTGCTATGGTCATGTATTATATACCATTTGATAGGAATGTTTAGTCAGAATTTTGGGTCCCAAGAGTTTTGGGCTCGGCCTGGAAAGGGTTAAGGAGGCCTTTGCCTAGGCGTAGCTGTTGCAGAACCGGTTGGTTCTGAAGGGTTTGCGCGCCCTTTCTACCTGAGCGCAGGCATCCTCATGGGCAGAGCGGAGTTTGGTAGCCCATGCAGACATTTGTCAGGCAACAATGTGGGCATCACATTCAACTTTTGTCAAGCATTACCACTTGGATGTCCCCACAAGGTCAGACATGGCCTTTGGCTTGAAGATTTTGTCGAACTGTAGCTTTGGTACATCCTACTTGTCTGGACTGGTCTAGCAGGACGATATGAAAGGTGACACTTTACTTACCAGTTAATGCCCTTTCCTTGCTAGACCAGTGCAGGGCTAGTCCCTGGAACTGGATTGCTCTGTTCTTCTGCTATGGTACCCTTGGATCTGCTCTGATTTTTATACTTGGCTCTGCAGGTTCATCATCTACTGTCAGCCTTGTTTTATGCATTCCTCTACATAGTTCTCTACTGTTGATGTCATTGTTACCATGGTTGAGGGTTGTGTGATGCTTACCATGTTTCTCCCATATGCTTTGGGATGAATACTGAAGGGACCTTTGGTGGCTGAGGCAAATAGAGGCATGGGAGTGGTGATATTGAAACCTTTTCATTGGTTCTTTGTCTCCAACAATCTGCTGGTAGAGGAACAAAACTAGACTGGTCTAGCAGGATTGAAGGAAAGGACATTAACTGTTAAATAAAATGTTACCTTTTGCTGAGGGCCCTTCCCATGATGGCGATGGCCACGAGAAGGGAGTGGAACACTTCTGAAAATTTCAAGGTAGACAGCAAACATCATATTTACACTGCCTCCTGCTGCCTTTCTCCTTCTAAAGCACAGATTAATGGCAACCAAAGAAGCAGATCCTGCTGCTGTGCTGAAGTCTCGGGTATTGCTTCAGCCCCACTGTGGGAAGTGATTTTTGGGAAGCAGTGCTTTACAGGGAGGGAGGTGGCATGGCAAACATCCTTTAAAAGAAGTATGATGTTTGCCATGCTCTGCCTTTGCCATTGCAGTGTGGAGATTGCTAGGCCCAGTAGGCCACTTTCTAGCCTGGGACTCCCTGTTTGGCTGTGGCAGTAGTATAAATTCTGCCCACACAGCTCCCACAAACCTATATTTTCATGCTGAGTAATTAAATATTTCAAATTCTAAAGTCTCAGAATATTTGGGGTTTTTTTGTATCTATTGGTTATTTTTTTTCTTCTTCTTTAATCCTTAGCTGGCATTTGGGGAGCAGGTAGTCCTCTCAACCAATACGCTGCTGTAGGTGCTGCTGAATTCTGTGTGGTGTTCACAATACGTTTCCAACCTTGACGATCAGTGGCGATATTTCTGGCCTTGTCGATGGTCAATCACTGGTTTCTTAAGCTTTCCTCGATATGTTTGAGCCATGTTTTCTTTGGTGCTGCTTGTTGAACCCTCCAGTGGACAGGTCTCTCTTGCCAGAGGAGTTTGTATGGCAGCCAACTGCTGTTTACTCTGCAAACGTGGCCAAACCATTGCAGTCTGCGTTTTTGGATTTGTTCTTCGACCGAAGGCTGATGGTTGCATCTAGTCCGAATTCTCGTTTCGATGGCTATCATGAAGAGAGACGCCCAAAATCTGTCTCGGGCATTGCATTTGAAAGACCGCGAGCTTGCTCATGTCAGGTTTGAGCAGAGTCTATTTCCGATCCGTACAGGAGAATTGGCAGGATCAGTATTTGGAAGAGGCAAATTTTGGTCTTGGTGGCGATATTGGCCTTCTTCCAGAGGCACCATTTGAGCGAGGTGAACGCTACTGTTGCCTGGCCGGTGCTGCTGTGGACATCGGTGGTGGATGCCACCTTCCTTTCCTGCACCAGCGATCTCAGGTATTTGAATTCTGGTACCTGCTCGATTTGGATTCCATCGAGATGAACATTGGCCTGTGATCCATCCGTAGTCATAACTTTGGTCATGTCCGCATTGATTCTTAGGTCATAAGATTGGGCAATGTAGATGATATGATAAAGGATGTCAGTGGCCTCTGCATCCATGTCAGTAATTTTTTCTGGTTTGATGGTCTTCTTTGTTTATCAGCAGACTAAAGATGTAGCCATGGGGGTCCTCCATGGCACTGGATGTAGCAAATTTGTATGTTGCCAATTTTGAGTCCAAATTTTTAGACATATAAAGACAACATAAAAATGTGGCGTAGGTACACTGATGATATATTTTTCATTTGGGATGGAGACAGACAAGTCCTGGATGCTTTTTCAACCTGGCTTAATACATTGGATGAGAATTTGCATTTTGAAGCCTCTATAAGTGACAATGAATTACCTTATCTGGACATTTTAATAATGAAGGATAGTTCTGGTTTTAAACTTTTTATTCCGGAAACCTACTGACCGTAATCATTTTCTATATTATCAAAGCTTCCACAATTCTTCTGTAAAGAAGAATCTTCCAGTCAGCCAGTTTTTGAGGGCTAGGCAAATATGCACAGCTGATGCTGATTTTGAAAAAAATGTGGACATGCTGCATGATTGATTTTGCAGAAAAACAGTTCCCCTCAAAATTTGTAGAAACAGCATACCTTAGCGCTAAAAGTTCTAGATGTACTGATCTCCTGGACAAAAAAATTAAACAGGATATGGATAAAATTGTTTGCCCCATGCTTTTCACCAATCATTCAAAAGAGAATCACTGATATCATTCGTCGTGAGTGGCATATCTTGCAAACCTTTCCTGCATTTTTTTTTTAACAAGAATTACTTTTCGCATACAAGAGAAATCTAATTTATCCAATATTTTGGTTCCCTCAGCTCTGCCTGTTTCCCAATGCAGTGCCCCCACTAAATGGCACCTTCATTGTGGATCCTGTTTGGTTTGTGATAATGTTTTGACCTGCAGAGGTTTTTTCCAACATCCTCTTACAAGCAAACGATATCCCTTGGGTTCTTTTACAAACTGCAAAACAGACAATGTGATCTACATTATTATTTGTCCTTGCAATTTTCTCTGTATAGGGAAGACTATTAGGAGTGTCAAAATGCGCATTATGGAGCATAGGAGTGTTTGAAACAAAATGTCATCCAAAAACTGTTGGTTGACCATTGGACTAGGGCACAGCACAAAATCTCAGATCTCAAATATTTAGTTTTCAAACAAGTACGTCCCCATTGGAGAGGAGGAGATCTCAACATCACCTTGCTCAGACTGGAACAAAGCATTATTTTTCAGATGAATAACTTACACCCCAAAGGTCTTAATCAAGATCTGGATCTCTGTCTTTCTATGATTACTTTTACGTTACCATTGTCCATGTTCTTCATCTTTTCATGGATTTTTTAAGACCATTTTATACAGTATGATTTTTTTTATCCTTTTTTCATTTTTAATGTATAACTTATTCCTTTATATTTTTATATATTTTATCTCCAGGAACAAGCAGGAATGTAGTCTTCACATATGGCTATTGACGGTACCGACGGAGCCTGCGCGGGAACGCTCCCCAGCGTCCAATAGGAAAGCTTTTCAGAGCATCCCAAGCACCTGCATGCTGCCTTCCCGCCTATCCAATTGTCCCTCTCCAGTTCTTCGTTTTCCGTGGAGACGACGGGTCCCATACCCTGTCACCACAGAAAAATCTCTTCTTTAATCTTTGGTTTTTGTGGTCGCGTCTGCCTTCCCTCAACGCTATACCGGTACCGCCGGTTCATTCTTCTTTCTTCTAAAAAAAACAAAACAAAAAAACCCTATAGTTTCTGAGCTATCTTACTTCAGAAACTTTTTTCCTTGATGCTAGGCGCCATTTTGGGCACTAGGCCCAATTTTTCTTTAAAAATGGAAAAACCAACATCTGGTTTTAAAAAAATGTTCTGAGTGTGGCAGTACCATCTCCATCACTGACACCCATGATTGGTGTCTCAAATGTTTAGGTCCTGACCACTCTACTTCAGAGTGCCTCTCCTGTGGAATGATGTCAAAAAGGGGTCGGCAGAATCGAGCTGCAAAGCTTAGCACCCTTTTTCCCTCAGACGCGGTGTCTGTTGCATAGACGTCCTCCAGGGCCTCATCTTCCTCCTATGGATCTTAGGTAACTAAACATAAATCTAGCCAGTCCTCAAAGGATAGATCTCCTAAGTATCGAGATGCCACTGGCGTTGCCCTTGAGGAATTTTCACCAGCCAAACTGCCCCGGCGGGAGGCTTCGGCTTCCAAAGCATCAACAGGTCTCCAGGATGTTCTCGAGGCCTCAACCTCGGCAGAACTACTTGCACCATGCTCCTGGGGTTCAGGCCGCTTCTACCGGTACCAACACCCAAGCATCGGCAGCGTCGATAGACCAGAGATTCTTGCTATCGAACGCAGTCCAGCGGCTCTTCTCACAGCTTTGGTACCATTGAAACCGTTTCAGACACCTCAACCGATACTGGCACCGGTACCAACAGCATCGATGTCGATGTGTATGCCACCCATATCGAGTCATGCATCTGTCTCTGGCATCAACAGATCGGTACCGGAGCAACCCGATACCGACTTTGATCGATACCGGTACCGAGCGCTGCACAATAACCAGGATCGGAGGTATTTTGAATCCTCTGAGTCTGATGACTCCGAAGACTCTGCCGGTTAAAAGAGTACTTCTCCCAGAGGATTCCTCTTCTCCTCAGCACAGAATGTCTCCGCCAGAGGATATGTCCTTTTAGGATTTTATCTGTGATGTGGCCAGAGGCCTTTCCATCACAATAGCTCCTGAAAGAGCCTAGGGCAAAGGAGTAGGAGATTCTCCAGTACTCTAAGGCTCCCAAAGAGGCAGCTACTCTGCCTATTCATGAGATCTTACATGATCTTTTGCTAAGAATGTGGGAAACACCTCTAACCGCATCTCCTCATTCTCGGAGACTTGATACTATGTATCGAGTTCCACCTTGTCTTAGCTTTCAAAAAACTCAATTACCACACTATTCAATGGTAGTGGAATCAGCCATGCGTAGGATGAAAAGTGCAAAGAGACATGCATCCAATCCTCCAGGTCGTGAATGCAGGACTCTCGATGCCTTTGGGCGTCGATGCTTTCAAGCTTCTATGCTCTCAGCTAGGATCAGTTCCTATATCTTGTATATGGGAATGTTCCTTAAAGAGGTCACAGGAGACTTGGAGCTTATGAACCCCCTTCTTCCTGATGACAAAAGACAGGACTATCTTACTCTTGTCAAACATGCCCAGGATGTTTTCAAGTTTGTAAATTGTGCAGTCTTTGACTGTTTTGAGTGCATAAGCAGAACCTCTGCTATTGCCATTGGTGCACGTCGGATTGCCTGGCTTCAGGCATCCGACTTGGAAATTTGGGTACAGGATAAATTAGGAAACATTCCTTGCACAGGAGAAAATCTCTTTGGCAAGAATTGGCAGGAGAAGGCTAATGAGATAGATGCAGACAATATCACTTTGGATAGATTGTCCAAATCTACAGCTGATCCTGCAAGGAAAAGATCCTCTAAAAAACATTTTTCAATAAGAAAAAGAAGTTGTATCCTTCCTATACCCAACAGGGACACCGTCCAGGTCAGCCTGCCCAAAAGGGACAACAGCAACAAACTAGACAACAAAAGAAGCCAAAAGCGGTAAAACCTCAGCCAGCTCAGCAGGCTCAGCCTCCTCAGGAGCTTTGACTCCTCTCTAGAGAACTTGAAACTTGAAGGTTCCAGAACCCTTGGACATCCCAGGCAGGTTCTGTCATTTTGCCCACAGATGGTACCAAATAACAGCAGAAAATTGGACTCTGTCCATTGTACGAGAGGGGTACAAGCTTCATTTTCACAGCATGCCCCCTCCTACAATGGTAAGACAGTTCAATTCTCAGACCTCTCTCGACAATCTCTTAGGTCAAGAAGTCACAACACTCCTTGCGCAAGGAGCAATTAGAGGAAGTACCCATTCCGCAACAAGGGTACAGGGTTCTACTCCCCCTATTTTCTTATTCCAAAGAAAACAGGAGGATACCGGCCCATTTTAGACCTCAGAATTGAACAAATATCTGTTCTGAGAGAAGTTCAGAATGGTGTCTCTAGGAACTCTGCTGCCATATCTTCAAAGTCAGGATTGGCTTTGTTCTCTAGATCTCAAGGATGCGTATACTCATGATCTCATCCATCCAAATCACAAAAGATTCCTCCGATTCCTGTTTCAAGGAAAGCACCTCCAGTACAGGGTTCTTCCCTTTTGGCCTGGCTTCTGCACCAAGAGTATTCACAAAATGCATGACTGTGGTAGCTGCATTTCTCCGTACTCTGGTAATATTCGTCTTCCCCTACTTAGACGACTGGCTCATTCGAGCCCCTATAGTGCCAGAAGCCAGCTCTGCTTTGTTTCGCACAATGTGAATCCTTCAGTATTTGGGACTAGACATAAACCTCCCAAAATCCAATCTTGCTCCCACTCAATCCCTAGAGTTCATAGGAGCTCATCTGGATACCAGACAAGGGCTTTCCTTCCGCAGCCCCGCTGTCTTTGCATAATACAGCTAGCTTCCCATGCAGTGCTCAAACCTTATCTCACTGCTCAACTGCTGGGCCACATGGCATCCACCGTGCATGTGGTTCCTTATGCTTGCCTCCACATGCGAGCAGCCCAGTGGACTTTATCCACTCAGTGGACACAGGCCTCAGGTTGCCTGTCGGACAAAATAACAAACTCAGGCCTTCTTATTTCTTCCCTCCAATGGTGGCAATCGCTCAAAAATCTTCTTGTGGGGTCTTCTTTCCAGCAACCCCTATTCCAAGCCACCCTAACAGATGCATCTCAGATGGGATGGGGAGCCCACCTGCACGATCTTTCTACCCAGGGTACCTGGACTCCACAGGAGGCCTGTCTTCACATCAACCTCCTGGAACTCAGAGCAATCTTCCTTGCTCTTCGAGTATTTCACGCCCAGCTCAGATATAAGACAATCCCAGTTCAAATGGACAATCAGGTAGCCATGTTCTGTGTGAACAAGCAGGGCTGAACAGGCTCTCTGTCGCTATGCAGCGAAGCTTTGCGACTATGGGCCCTCACCAGAGAGCATCAGATTCATCTCCTTGCGGTGTATCTTCCAGGCATTCAAAACTCTTGGGCAGACAAACTCAGTCGAGTTTTGCTACCACACGAATGGTCTCACCATGCAAACCAGCTTGCCCAAATATTTCAGATTTGGGGAACCCCGGACATAGACCTCTTTGCAAGTCCGCTGAATGCCAAACTTCCCCGGTTCTGTTCCAGAACCCCAGCTCGACATTGTCAGGCAAGGGATGCCTTCCTCCTTCACTGGGGTCAGGACTTCCTATATGCCTTCCCACCCATTACCCTCATCCCCAAAACACACTATTCAAGCTTCAGAGACAGAGGTCATATGATTCTCATAGCTCCACGTTGGCCACGGCAAACGTGGTATCCTCTGCTTCTACATCTCTCTCAAGCTCCACCTCTGGAGTTGGGATCTGCTCCAGATCTTCTCTCCCAAGAGAACGGGACGCTGTGGCATCCCAATCCCCAGTCTCTGCATCTCAGGGCCTGGTTGCTGAAGGCCTAGATCTTCAGGATCTCAACCTTTCTCAACAGGTAAAGGATATCCTTTATGCTTCTAGGAAACCCTCCACAAGACGCTTATACGCCTTTGTGGAAAAGGTTTACCATATGGTGCTCGCAGAAGGGTCTTAACCCTCTTGTGATACCTCTGGAATCGATACTGGAGTATCTCCTTCATTTGTCAAATGCGGGTCTTAAGACAAATTCAGTAAGAGTCCATCTTAGTGCTATTGCAGCTTCTTACAAGCCTCTAAGTGGACAACCTATTTCCTTTCATCCTCTCATAGCTAGATTTATGAGAGGTCTTCTTTTAACAAAGCCTCCCATTAAGCCACCACTGGTGGCATGGGACTTGAATCTGGTGCTCGGGCAGCTCATGAAACCGCCCTTTGAGCCATTAGCCACTACATCTCTGAAATTCCTTTCCTGAAAAGTCATCTTCCTCATTGCAATCACATAAGCATGTCGCATCAGTGAATTGCAAGCATTAGTGGCTGATCCTCCTTACACAAAGTTCCACCATGATAAGGTAGTTCTTAGGACTCATCCACACTTTATGCCAAAGGTGGTTTCGCCTTTCCATTTAAACCAAGTGGTATTCTTTCCGAGGCCTCATGCCTCCAGTGCAGAAAGGAACCTTCATACTTTGGACTGTAAAAGAGCTTTAGCCTTTTACTTGCAGATGACACAGCAACATCGAAAATCTTCTCAACTCTTTGTTGCTTTTGATCCTAGTCATTTGAGACTTCCAGTGTCCAAAAGAACTCTAAGTGGATTGCACAATGCATATCCTTTGCCTATGAGAGTAAGAACCTTCCTATTGAAGGCCATGTCAAAGCTGACAATATGAGAGCCATGGCAGCCTCAATGGCTCATCTTCACTCTCTGTCTATCGACGACATCTGTCGAGCAGCTACTTGGGCTTCAGTACATACCTTCACGGCCCACTACTGCTTAGACAAGGACTCCCGCTGGGATGCCTTGTTTGGTCAGGCTGTTCTTCAACACCTTTTTCAGACTTAGTCAACTGCTACCCACCCATCCCTGGTAGGATGCCAGAGATCCATGGGGGGAAGCATAGCCCTTTCGCAAGGGCTGACAACTTCCTGGGGCCATCTCCCTGGCATCTTTAGCTAGGGAGTCCCCATATGTGAAGACTACATTCCTGCATGTTCCTGGAGATAGCGTAGTTACTTACCTGTAACAGGTGATCTCCGGGAACAGCAGGAATTTAGTCTTCACAACCCACCCAGCTCCCCTAGGAGTTGTATGTATCTCTCTCTCTCTTTGGTCTCAGCTATAAACTCAACTGGAGAGGGGCAGTTGGAAAGGCGGGAAGGCAGCACGCAGGTGCTGTGGGATGCTCCCAAAAGCTTTCCTATTGGACAATGGGAAGCGTTCCCGCGCAGGCTCCGTTGGTACCCATGATACCCATATGTGAAGACTAAATTCCTGCTGTTCCTGGAGATCACCTGTTACAGGTGAGTAACTACGCTTTATATATTTATTATTAGGTTTATACATTTTTTTATATTTGGAATTATGGACTACTTACTTCATCCGGTGCGGGCGCCCCTGGCTGCTTTTATATTCAGCTTTAGGTTATTGTGGCTGGTTTATTTCTCTTTATTGTACATTTTTGTGTTCCCCCTGTTTTAACTACTTTGAGGTTCTTCTTTTTTTTAATAATTGAGTGCTCCCCCCTTTCTCCTTTGCTTTTTCTTATGGTTTTATGGGTATTTATAGTTTTTCTCTTTTCAATGTTTTTTTATACCCTAGGGGGCAGGTCATCTTTAGGGTTGTGATGAGTTGGTAATGTACTGGTTTTCCCTGCTAGTATATATGAATGACTATAAACCCCTAATATGATATGGTCTATTCATGAAGATACTTTTTTATGTATCTATTGCATTTTTGTGATCACATGCCGTCCTTTTTTCCTTGGGGAATAGGGGACGTGACGATATTGAATTTGCATATGCAACTCTGGTCATCGTGACGTTATTCCGCCTTTTTTTAAAATACTCCTCTCCATGGCATTACTCTTTAATTGCTTTTTGATATGCTATGTGGGGTAAGTGTTTGTTTCTTTTTCAGATGTTCTTGAGCAATACATTCTTATATATATTTCCCTTGAATTATCCCTTCTTTTGATGGCAGTAGCAATCTTCGGTTTGTGTGTCGAGTGATGAGCGTTCCCTTTTGGGGTTTTTTGGACGCTTTCCTAACTGTTATATAGTTGCGTATACTTCTTAATACCAACCATAAAAATAAATTTTATTAGTACAATACAAGATATTTGCAGAAGTGTTTTTTATATACATGTTGGTCAGTGTAGATTTAGTTTTTATCTACTAATTACCTATCCCCTTTTTTATTTCCCGCATATTGACAGCGTTTTATTAGAATTGTTCCTTGGTCACCCGTGCCGTTTCCGCGAGTAGTAATATGCATCTGGATGTTTCATTTGAGGTCTTATATATTTATATTTTTATTTGTTTGTTATAAGTCTCTTTTATATGGTACCCAGTTCATTTGTTACTCTTTGGTGCCACTGGCATTAGTAGTGGATACAATATATGTCCTTATCACAAATGCACTGCGTACAACCCTAAAAAGTACTTTTGTAAGCCTTGTATTTTTTATTTTGTTTGCCTTTATAGCTGGTTTTTATAAATATTGATCGGTTTTGTGGCTTCCTTGCTCCTTGTTTTTCTATTTTTTTTTCACCATCCTTGTGTGCGAAATCATTTTATCCCCATCTTTGGGCTTTCAGTTTTGCACAGTTGAGTATAATATGGCATCTACAGACACAGTAATTGTTTACATTTGTTCATTACCTCCCATTGGGAATTCAGCATGGTTGTTGTATTTTCTGTCCCCTCCCCCACAGGCATATTAACATGCCTATGCTTATCTACTGATTCTTCCCTTGACACACAAGTTAATGGTTGTTTATGAAATCTGTTTGATGGATGATTTCCTCTGTTTCCTTTTTTCTTTTATTGTAGTCCCATTGGATAGACTGATGGGATTAATTTCTAATCCATATTTAGAGGTGTTCCTCTAGTGAGAAGTTGTCATTTACAAGAGAAATAATAAATCAAGGAATGTGTATTTCTCCTTGTCTATTACCTTTGTCACAATTTTATGTATATGTATGCTTTTTTATGGGTCTTATTTATTATTTCTATATTACAGTCAAACCTCGGTTTTCGTTTGCCCCAGTTTTCGTTAGCTTCGGTTTTCAACGACTTTTTGGTTGCAATTTTGTCCCGGTTCTCGTACATCCGCTCGGTTTTCGTACTTGTTTTTGCGATTGAGCTCTTTGCTTTCAGCGATCCTTACTGTAATCAAGGAGTGAGAGTGTGGCTTCCGACGCTCCCTGATGATTGGCAAACTTAAGGGATCTGTGAGTGTGCTGTCCGGTGAGGTGAGAGACGTGCCCGGAGCTGTTCTGCTGATGCTGAGAATTGCAGGCAGGGGAGAGAATCGGCGAGCAGAGGTGTGTGGAACGGATTAATTGGATTTACATTATTTCTTATGGGAAATATTGCTTCAGTTTTCATACGTTTCGGTTTTAGTCAGACTTTTTTGAACAGATTAATCATGAAAACAGAGGTTTGATTGTATATTACATTTTTTATATATACATTATAGCTTTGATTGGTATTATAATAAAGATACAGCACTGCGAGCGTGGCGCTATATAAGTTTTAAATACTAGTAGTAGTAGTAGTAGATAAAGATTGTATGACTTATGTATGATGTTTTTATTGGGCTTCTTTGTTTAGTTTTGGATTGACTTTACTTTTTGGTATTTGTATTTGTTTTAATATGTTTTTAATGTTACTTTATTACTTATGGTTATTTATATATGCATTTTTTATATGTTATGTATGTTTTTATATATAAGGTCGCAGTCCCCTGAGGAAGGCATTGTGCTGAAACACATGTTGGGCTGACCTGTCTAGACTAATAAAGCTCTCATTTCCAGTGGCGTGGCTCTCCTGCTCCTTTTGTGTTTCTCTTAAATTGCAAGAGGAGGCTTCTTCCTGCGTTTGCATTGATTCTTAGGCCATAAGATTGGGCAATGCGGGCGATATGGTAAAGGAGGTCGGTGGCCTCTGCATCCATGTCAGTAAATATGGCACGGTCATCTGCGAACATCAAGTCTGTCAGGAAGTTGTTCATCATATTGGACCCCGCATTTGTCCTCTAATGTTTTCCTCATAATGGTGTCAATCACGATATTGAAAAGCAGGAGTGAGGCAACAGCTCCCTGGTGGACTCCAGTTTGGATATGAAATTCCTTGGATAGTTCATTTTGAATTTGCACACTGCTGGTTGAGCCATTGTATGATGCTTGGAGAAGTTGGATGATCAGCAGCACGTCCTCGTTCTCCAATGCTCTCCACAGGGCAGGCCAGTGAACACAGTCAAATGTGGATTTGAAGTCTATGACGATGATGGTTCGCTTTCCACACCTGATTCTTTCTTCTGCCAGTTAACAAATGTTGAATATTTGATCGGTGCAGCCCCGTTGTGGCCTAAAGCCTACTTGCTATTTTCAGCTGGTCTGTTCACGATATTTCTGCAGCCTTGATTGTATGATCTTCATGAATGCCTTGCCAACGATTGAAAGGAGGCTGATGCCACGGTAGTTCTTGCATTCCCGGCTATCGCCTTTCTTCAGGAGTGGCACAATGATGGCTTCCTTCCATTGGTTATCTTAGAAATAGAAGCAAGATATATTTTTATCTCGGTGGCAGAAATTCAAATTATGGGCCCCCAAGAAACAATTTTTAAAGGATCCCCAGGGTGGGGAATGCCATTTCAGAAAATATGGGAGCAGCTGTAAGTGGGCCCCCTTCTCCCCCCTCCCTCCCTGCACCTCAGGGTCAGCTGGGGCAGAATTTATGCCATTGTTTTATCTTCATTCAAGCTTTGAATTTCAACAGTGCAATAATATCAAACAAAAACTTAATGTTTCTTCACATTTTGTGCAAAATTCATTTTATTACATGAATCTGTTAAAAGTCTAATAGGGCTTGATTATTAATTGGTTACATGTCTAGTGATTGTTACTGTTTGTTGTAAAATAGTTCTGAAGAACCTGTTCCCTGTAAAACTGTTTGAGTTCATTGTAAACCACCTTGATAAACATGAAAGGTGGTATATAAATGTCAAAATAAATTATGAATCTTGCTGTAGATCTCAGTGAGCTCAGTTGAAATTCTACATGTTAGAATGCATCCTCCCTACCTAGAAAACATTAAATTGGCTATAATAGGCATTTTAGCTTCCCTTTGTGTTTAAATCCTTTCCACGTGGAGGTTACACTATATGCTATCAAGGTGAAACCACCCTCTTTGAGTGAACTTAGATCCATATTTCAACAGTCAAGAAAAAGCTGGAAAGATGCCGTTTTGCTACATTTTGTGACTTATCTTCCTATTTGTTGTATTCATAAAATTTAATAAGTGCTTTACTCTTTAATCATCAGATGCCCCCCTTTGATGGATATCACGCTGCATATGCTCAATGGATATCTTCTTGCTTCGAAAGCCTTCCTGAATGCTCACCTGAAGGAAACAGCTGACCAAGATATTAGGTCATCACAGACTAATTCCCTGGGTACAGCAGGACAGACTGACGTTCCTGAAGTGACCAGAGAGGAACTAAAAAATGCACTACTTGCTGCCCAGGTAGTATTAGAGAAATACCGGGTAATATTTTGACAGAAAACCATGCTTTTTGACTTAATTATGGTAGTATTATACTACTCCCCTAACAAAAACATTTTGTAACAGATTGAAAGGTTACCTAGCTTAGAGTCTGAGGCAGCATGTGTTGCTCTGCATGGGCTGTTAGTTTTATTTGTTTTTCGAATAGCAGATAAAACATATCCTAAACAGAATATAGTGAAGGGCTTGTTCACCACCTAAGTGATTTTATCAGAATAAATGATAAAGCAAATAAAAGTATAAGGAATTATTTATTTCATTTTTTAGCTGAACAAACTCCGTACCCTTACCATGATTTTCTATTTGTTTTAGGACAGTGCTGCTATTCAGATTCTGCTAGAGATTTGCTTACCTATGGAGAAGGAGAAATCTCATGCCATTTCTGAAGGCTCCTTGAAGAATATCCCAAACCTTGCAGCCCCTCCAAGTAGGGGACTGGAAGAGGGAGAGGAGAGTCTGCTGTGTGACCTCCGGGAGGTGCAGTGTCTCATTTGTTGCTTATTGCATCAGATGTTCATCGCTGATCCCAACATTGCCAAGTTGGTTCACTTCCAGGTTTGTTGTGCTCCTATTTCACTTTGCATTTTGAAGAGAAGTGGTAAAAGCTAATCTCCAGGGACAAGTAGGAATGTAGTCTTCACATATGGGTATCTTCGGTACCGACGGAGCCTGCGCGGGAACGCTCCCCAGCGTCCAATAGGAACGCTTTTGGGAGCATCTCTCAGCACATGCGCGCTGCCTTCCCGCCTTTCCAACTGTCCCTCTTCAGTTCTTCGGTTTCCGCGGAGCCGACAGGACACATATCCTGTCACCGCAGAAAATGTATTCTTTAAACTTCTTTTTTGTGGTCGCGTCTGCCTCCACATAACACCTACTGGTACCGCCAGTTCTTTTGTCTTTTCAAAAAAATATATATATATATACTTCTGAACTGTTTCTCTTCAGAAACTTTTTCATTTTGGGCATTAGGCCTCATTTTTCCTAAAAGATGGAAAAAACAGCTAGTGGTTTTAAAAAATGTACTAAGTGTGACGGTACCATCTCCGTCACCGACACCCATGACTGGTGTCTAAAATGTTTAGGCCCTGACCATTCTCCATCTGAGTGTCTCTCTTGTATGAGGATGACTAAAAGAGGAAGACAGAACCGAGCTGCAAAGCTCAGTACCCTCTTTTCTTCGGATGCCAGGTCCATTGCATCAACGTCTTCAAGAGCCGCGTCTTCCTCCCATGGATCTCAGGTAACTAAACATAAGAGCCGGTCCTCAAAGGGTAGCTCTCCTTCAAAGCATCGAGAGGCCATTGGCATTGCCCTTGAGGAAACTACACTGGCAAAACAGCCCCGGCGGGAGGTTTCGGCCTCCAAAGCATCAACGGGGTTCCAGGATGTTCTCGAGGCTTCGACCTTGGCAGAAATACTGGCGCCATGCTCAGGGGTTCCGGACGCTTTTACCGGTACCGTTACCCAGGCATCGGCAGCGTCGATAGACCAGAGATTCCTCGCTATCGAACGCAGTTTTGCAGCTCTCCTTACAGCTGCGGTACCGTTGACACCAGCGGTTCAACGGGCACCGGTACCGACACCGTTACCAGCACCGACGGTACCGGCCCTGGTGGGAATTCTTCCCATGCAGACTTTTTCTGGCATTGACAGATCGGTACCGGACCAACTCGGTACCGACTTCGATCGATACCGAGACCGTGCTTTGCATGAACATCGGGATCAGAGATACTTCGAATCCTCCGATTCTGATGACTCTGATAATTCTGCCGGTACTAGAGTGTTTCTCCCGGAAGACTCCTCTTCTCCCCAACGCAGAATGTCTCCTCCCGAAGACGTGTCATTTCAGGATTTTATTCGTGATGTGGCCCCGATGCCTTTCAATCACGGTAGCTCCTGAAAAAAAACCTAGAGCAAAGGAATTGGAAATTCTCCAATACCCTAAGGCTCCCAAGGAGGCAGCCACTCTGCCCATTCATGAAATTCTTCATGATTTGATGCTCAGAATGTGGGAGACACCTTTGACCACATCTCCTCATTCTAGGAGACTTGATACCATGTATCAAGTTCCACCATGTCCTGGTTTTCAAAAGACTCAGCTGCCACACCATTCAATGGTAGTGGAGTCAGCCATGCGTAGGATGAAAAGTGCAAAAAGACATGCATCCAATCCTCCAGGTCATGAATGCAGGACTCTTGACGCTTTTGGGCGTTGAACATTTCAGGCTTCCATGCTTTCAGCTAGGATCAGCTCATATATTTTATATATGGGAATGTTCCTCAAAGAGGTCACAGGAGATTTGTAGCTTATGAGCCCCCTTCTCCGTGATGACAAACGACGAGTCTTCCTTACTCCTGTCAAGCATGCTCAAGATGTCTCCAAGTTTGTAAATCGTGCAGCCTTTGACTGCTTTGAATGCATCAGCAGAACCTCTGCTATTGCCATTGGTGCACGTCGGATTGCCTGGCTTCAGGCATCAGACTTGGAGATTTGGGTACAGGATAAATTGGGAAACATCCCTTGCACAGGAAAAAACCTCTTTGGCAAGAATTGGCAGGAAAAGGCTAATGAGATGGATGCTGACAATATCACTTTAGATAGATTGTCAAAATCCACAGCCACTCCAGCCAAAAAGAAACCCTAAAAAAAAAGCTTTTTCAGCAAAAAGAGGAAGTTTTATCCGTCCTATACCCAGCAAGGGCAAGCTCAGGGTCAAGTTGCCCAGAAAGGTCAACAGCAACAATCCAGACAAAAGAAGCCAAAAGGCCTTAGAGCTCAACCAGCTCCACAGGCCCAGCCCCCTCAAGGGCTTTGACTCCTTCATAGAGAACTTAGCCTTCCTGCCTCTGAAAGGTCCAGAACCCCTAAACATTCCAGGCAGGTTGTGTCATTTTGCCAACAGATGGCACCAAATAACAGCAGAAAATTGGACTCAGTCCAATGTTGGAGAGGGGTACAAGCTTTATTTTCACAGTATGCCCCCTCCTTGTAAGACAGTTCAATTCCCAAACCTCTACAGACAATCTATTGGATCGAGAGGTCTCAACACTCCTTGCTCAAGGAGCAATAGAGGAGGTGCACATTCTTCAACAGGTTACAGGGTTCTACTCCCCCTGTTTTCTTATTCCAAAGAAAAAAGGAGGACACAGACCCATTCTAGACCTCAGAGAATTGAACAAATATCTGTTCCGAGAAAAGTTCAAAATGATTTCTCTGGGAACTCTTCTGCCATACCTTCAAAGTCAGGATTGGCTTTGTTCTCTAGATCTAAAGGATGCATTTATTTATTTATTGCTTTTATATACCGCGCTCTTTAAAATCAGTGTGGTTTACAGGTAACATTTATGCATCTCGGTATATCAGATATGCATTTACAGAGAACAGGGGATACAACTTGGATTTTAACTGGGGGGGGCTATATACAATATCTACAATTTTGTACATTATAGCTATGAATTGTTTTGTGGCTTATCGTTGTTTAGCTGGGATGGATGGATCAGAATGTGCATATACTCACATTCTGATCCATCCAGATCACAGGAAATTCTTACAATTCCTTTTCAGGGGAAAACATTTCCAATACAGGGTTCTTCCCTTTGGTCTGGCTTCGGCTCCAAGAGTATTCACGAAATGCATGGCAGTAGCAGCTGCATTTCTGCAAACCCTAGGGATCTTCGTCTTCCCTTACTTAGACAACTGGCTCATTCGAGCCCCCACGGTTCCAGAAGCCAGCTCTGCACTGTCTCGCACAATGCGAATCCTTCAATACTTGGGATTAGTCATAAACCTCCCAAAATCCCAACTTGCTCCGTCTCAGTCCCTGGAGTTCATAGGAGCTTGTTTAGATACCAGACAGTCAAGGGCTTTTCTCCCACAACCCTGCTGTCTTCGCATAGTGCAGCTAGCTTCTCAAGCAGCGGTGAAGTCCTCCCTAACTGCTCGAGAACTACTACAACTATTGGAACATATGGCATCCACGGTTCATGTGGTTCCCTATGCTCGCCTTCATATGCGAGCAGCCCAGTGGACCCTATCCACACAGTGGACACAGGCCACAGGACATCTGTCGGACAAGATATCAAACTCACAACGACTGATTTTGTCCCTCCAATGGTGGCAATCAATGGAAAATCTTCTAGTGGGGTCTCCTTTCCAGCACCCCTATTCCAGGCCACCCTAACAACAGATGCATCACAGGTGGGATGGGGAGCACACCTGCATCATCTCTCTACCCAGGGTACCTAGACTCCACAGGAGGCTTGTCTTCACATAAACCTCCTGTAACTTGGAGCAATCTATCTAGCTCTTCGAGTATTCCATGCCCAGCTCAGCTACAAGACAGTCCTAGTCCAAACGGACAATCAAGTAGCTATGTTCTACGTGAACAAGCAGGGGGGAACAGGCTCTCTGTCGTCAGGCAACAAAGCTTTATGACTATGGGCCCTCGCCAGAGAGCATCAAATTCACCTTCTCGTGGTATATCTTCCAGGCATTCATAACCTTTGGGCAGACAAACTCAGTCGAGTACTGCTGCCTCACGAATGGTCTCTCCACCTAGACCAGGTGTCCAAGATATTTCAGATCTGGGGAACCCCAGACATAGACCTATTTGCAAGTCCACTGAATGCCAAACTTCCCCGGTTCTGTTCCAGAATTCTGGCTCAAAATTGCCAGGCAAGGGATGCCTTCTTCACTGAGGTCACGACTTCCTCTATGCCTTCTCACCCTTTCCCCTCATCTGCAAAACACACTTCAAGCTTCAGAGAGACAGAGGTCGTATGATCCTCATAACGCCACGGTGGCCATGCCAAACGTGGTATCCCCTGCTTCTACATCTCTCTCAAGCTGCACCTCTGGAGTTAGGCTATGCTCCAGATCTCCTCTCCCAAGAGAACGGGATGCCATGGCACCCGAATCCCCAGTCCCCTGCATCTCAGTGCCTGGTTGCTGAAAGCTTAGACCTTCAGGATCTCAACCTTTCCCAACAGGTAAAGGATATTCTTCAGGCTTCTAGAAAACCTTCCACAAGACGCTCTTACGCCTTCAAGTGGAAACGTTTTACTATATGGTGTTCACAGAAGGGGTTAAACCCCCTTATGATACCTTTGGAATCGATACTAGAGTATCTACTTCATTTATCAAATTCTGACCAATTCAGTAAGAGTCCATCTTAGTGCAATTGCAGCTTCCTATAAGCCTCTAAATGGACAACCAATTTCCTCTCATCCACTCATATCAAGATTTATGAGAGGTCTTCTATTAACAAAGCCTCCAATCAGCCACCACCAGTGGCATGGGATTTAAACCTATTTCTCGGGCAGCTCATGAAACCGCCTTTTGAACCTTTAGCCATTACAACCCTAAAGATTTTGTCCTGGAAGGTCATCTTCCTAATTGCAATCACCTCTGCACATCGCATAAGTGAGTTGCAAGCTTTAGTGGCTGATCCTCCTTATACTAGGTTTCACCATGATAAGGTTGTTCTCAGAACTCATCCACACTTTATGCCAAAGGTGGTTTCGCCTTTTCATTTAAATCAATCAATTTATCTTCCTGTATTTTTTCCGAGGCCTCATGCCTTTAATGCAGAAAGAAATCTTCATACTTTGGATTGTAAAAAAGCCTTGAGCAACATAGAAAGTCTTCTCAACTTTTTATTGCTTTTGATTCTAGTCATTTGGGACTTCCAGTCTACAAGAGAACTCTATCCAAATGGATTTCACAATGCATATCCTTTGCTTTTGAGAGTTAAGAGTCTTCCTCTTCAAGGCCATGTCACAGCTCATAATGTGAGAGCCATGGCAGCCTCTATGGCTAACCTTCACTCTGTGTTTATTGATGACATTTGTTGAGCAGCCACCTGGGCTTCGGTACACACCTTTACAGCTCACTACTGCCTAGATAAAGCCTCCTGTCGGGATGCCTTCTTTGGCCAAGCTGTTTTTCAAAATCTCTTTCAGACCTAATTCAACTCCTACCCACCAACCCTGGTGGGATGCCAGAGATCCATGGGAGGAAGCATGGTCCACCTTACTATATGTGGCCGCTTCCTGGGGCTATCTCCCTGGCATCTTCAGCTAGGGAGTCCCCATATGTGAAGACTACATTCCTGCTTGTTTCTGGAGATAGCGTAGTTACTCACCTGTAACAGGTGATCTCCGGGAACAACAGGAATTTAGTCTTCACAACCCACCCACCTCCCCCTAGGAGTTGTCTCTCTATCTCTTTGTCTCTTTCCTCTATCCCTCTATCCTTTCACAGCTACAAACTTAACTGAAGAGGGACAGTTGGAAAGGCGGGAAGGCAGTGCGCATGTGCTGAGTGATGCTCCCAAAAGCGTTATATTGGACGCTGGGGAGCGTTCCCGCGCAGGCTCCGTCAGTACAGACGATACCCATATGTGAAGACTAAATTCCTGCTGTTCCCGGAGATCACCTGTTACAGGTGAGTAACTACACTGAATGGGTCAATGCATCCTTATTTGTTTAAATTACCATAAAAAAGATTACTTGGCAACCATCCTATAAAACCGTAATTTCCTTAACATCCTGCTAGTCCAATCCAGATATGTGGATTTATGCCACCTTTGTCCTGAATGAATCTGCCCTCGGCTGATCTCTGAAGCTTAAGCAGAGTCAAGCCTGGCTAGTTAGAAGGGCAGGCAGGATCTAGTGAACTGTTTTTGAGGAAAGGTGTAGCAGTAGCATGTTTGAAGGCTGCAGGAACAGTTGCAGTGAAAAGTGATAGGTTGAGGGCATGAGAGAGGGAAAAGATGATGAGAGAGATGCAGCTTAGTAGATGGGTGGAAATGGGATCAGAGGAGCAGGTAGTGAATTTTGGAGGAGGAAAGATGATGTGTGATTTCTTCCTCAGTGATTTTAGAAAAGGAAGAAAGGGTGACATAGGTTGAAGGAAGGTTTTTGAGAATGAGGAGGGGGAAGGGGAGTTGGAGGTGGTCTTGTGGAAAACTCAAGACTGATTTTGTGAACCTTGTCATGGAAGTAGTCTGCCAGGAGAAGTTCGAAAGTGACCAGATGGAGAAAAAAACTGAGGTTGAGGCAGTAACCATGCTGGTGAGTAGGGGCGTTAGAACACAGATGGAGATTCGATGAGGACGTTAAGGCAAGGAGCTTTAGGGCATTAGAGTCAGAGAGCTGAAATGGTTCTACAGGAGCCTTGAAGATTGCTTCCTGATAAGAATGGTCCCATTTGGCTTCTGCCTTGGCTATCAAGATTTCTTACTTTTCCAGATGTAGGAATAAGGCCTGGTAGGAGCTACAACTTGAAAGAATGAAGACTTGTTGAAGGGGTCCGTCTTAACCATTTAAATCTCCAATTGTGGAGACAGTTTGGCAAGTCCCTTGTGCTAAGAATGTCTGTTCTTGGAGAGCGTGGAGGCTGACTATTTGGAAGTTGTGTGGTTCTTCTGTTAGTGAGTTCTACAGTTGTGGAGACCGTGCTGTTAGGCATTGGTCAAATACTCTAAGGCCAGTCTTACTAAGTTTGCTTTCAGTAGGAAGCTTGTAGTTTTGGGGAGAGAGGGGGTGTCTCTGAGAAGATAGATTATGGTCCTATTGAGTCCTAGAGAAACAAATAATTTCTCCAGAATATCACAGAAGGCAGGATTTACTTGTTTTCTAGGACTTTTTGATTGGAGTTCTGTCAGTTTTGAAAGATGCCTGATGCTGCTGGATTGTTAGACAGGCACCTTCCATATGAAATGGGCTGAACAGTTCCTTGATATCTTTTTGCAGAGCTAAGTACAATAGCACAGAGACAACCTTACTTGATTTAGCAAAATCTGTCCAGGACCAACTCGATGCAGGTGATAAGTTGACTAATATCAGGAAGACATCATTCCTTTTTGTCCCTCTAGTCCAGTCCCGGAACCATAGAGTTTAGAATCTCCTCCTGAAATACATCATCGCTTTGCTGGCACCAGTATAAATAGTCAAGGACCACCCCTTCTCACCAGTACTTTCAGTCTCCAAGCAGCTGAAGGAGATTCTGAGCCTGGGACTAGGCTCAGTCTAAGCAAATAAGCAGAGTTAGATTTGATACATCCCCTTTTCTAATTTCTGGGGTGCTTGGGTTTAAATTTTATTTTCAATTTTATTTTATATTAGGTTACCTTTAGTTTAGTTTAATTTGTCCACTTGTGTGTGTTGCAGGAGCAGGGCTTTTGCTGAAGAGTTCTTCCTCTGGGTCCATCTCCCGCTTCAGCCTCCTCCTCCTTCCCTCACACCCCCCCCCCCCCTGCTCCCTCTCACGGGCCCCGTGGCTTGAACGAGCATTGCCGGAGAGAGCTTTTCAGTGTTGGGTTGTGTGCCTCCCTGCTCCCGAACCTGCTTCTAAGGGTGAGGAGCAGGTGGAAGGCTTACCGGCAGCGCTGCAGGATCGCGCAAGTCAGCCCTGCTTGTTTCCCGGCATTGGAGCTGAAGCCGCAGTTCGGCTGAGCTCCGGCGCGGCTGGTGTTTGATCTCTCTCTCCACCGGGGAACCCTGAGCGGTGAGTGAGGGAGCTGCAATTCAGCAAATTTGAGGGGCCGTGACCGCGTTAGGCGCTTGGGTAGGCCGCAGGCTTGATTGGTGATATCGGGGTGGCCGGCCGCATGGCAACGAGCAGGAAAAAAGCGGCGGCGGCCATTTTGTTTTAGTAACCCCAGCGTGTATTCTTTTTCTTTTTTGCTTTGGAGTATTTTGGCCTTTTCTAGCCCTCGTTTTGGGGGCAGGCTAGGAGATTCCTGCCTGGGGGGGCTGCAGTTGACTTTGGTGTGTTAAAAAAAAAAAACGAACAGAGAACCGCGGGTCTGACTGGCTTGGCGGAGGGGCTCTAGAGCGGGTTTGTTGGAGTTAGTATGCCCGCAAAACCGCGCTGTGTGGTTTGTGGCGCAAAGCGCAGATTGGTGGCAGACTCAGGGGGGTGTGGGGCTTGCACGCTTGAGTCTGCGGTTATGGAGAGTATGACAGCAGGTACTTCCTTAGCGCCGGAGGCAGGTCCATCAAGTGCAGGGGATGTCCTGCCTCCGTCGCTAGACCCGATGGTGCCAGGGCCGGGGTCATCCTCAGGGGAGGGGTCCTCTGGTTCGCAGGGGCTGAACCTAGTGGGGTCTGCTCCGGTGATCCCGCCGAATTTCTTTGCCCTCATGCAGCAGGCTTTTGCGCTTCTGCAACCCGGGATGGTCTCGGGGATCGGAGGGGCAGAAGCGCCGGGGATCCCTGGTCCTGCCTGAGGAGGGTGTCCCCCCCCACGAAGATTAGCAAAGGGGCGGGGGATGAGAACTCGGCGTCGCGCCTAGGGGAGGATCTGGTGGCAGAAGACGTGGATTTGGATGAAATCTCGGGTGACGAGTTGGAGGAAGGAGAGTTACCTGACGCGGAGCAGCAGAGTAGGGTCGTCAGAGTCTTTCATCGCGAAGAACTACCTGCCTTGATTGCCGAGACTCTCAAGACCCTAAATATGCCCTAGGAAATGGCGGTGCCAGAGGATACTCTGGAGGATCCGTTGTTGCAGGCGGTGCGGACGTCCCAGCGAGTCTTCCCTCTGCATAGAGTGTTTCGGAGTATGATTCAGTAAGTGCGATTCGCCAGAGTCAGCCCTGAAGGGTTCCAGGGCCTTGGCGTGCCTCTATCCGTTGTCCGATCCCGATAGAGAATTGTTTCGCTCTCCGAAGGTAGATGCGGCGGTATCGACGGTGACTAAGAAAACTACGATCCCGGTTGAAGGGGCGGCAGCGTTGAAGGACGTGCAGGACAGGAAATTAGATACGCTGTTGAAGCAGGTTTTTGATGTGTGCGCCCTCTCAATGCAGGCCTCGGTGGCGGGGGCGTGGGTGGCGAGAGGCTGTTTGCGCTGGGCCCAGAGATTGCAGGGGGATCTCGGAGCTGCACAGGTGGAGGATGGAGCGCGTTTGGAGTCCGGGTCCGCTTATTTGGCGGACATTCACTATGATCTTATCTGCGGCTTGGCTAAGAGTATGGCCTCGGTGGTAGCGGCTCACCGGTATCTCTGGTTGCGGAATTGGGCGGCCGACAGTTCCTCTAAGACTCGCCTCAGCAAGCTACCGTTTCGGGGGAAACTGTTTGGAGAGGATTTGGAGAAGCTGGTCAAGGATCTCGGAGAGTCTAAGGGGGGTCGCCTTCCGGAGGATAAGCCGAAGCAGGTCCAGACTAATGCGGGCCCACAGGGAACCCCTCGAGATTTTCGTAGGTTTCGATCGTCTCGTTTTAGCCAGCTCCAGCGTGGAAGGTTTCCGGTTAGAAGCCAGGAGTTTCAGGGTTTCCAAGGGGCCGGCAGAGGTTTTTCCTCCTTCCAGTCCTCTTCCGCTAAGAAGTCGCAATGAAATAAGGCAGACTCAGGTGGGGGTGGTTCCCGTGGGGGGTCGCCTGCGGGAGTTTTACCCTGCCTGGGTCCACATTACGTCAGATCAGTGGGTTCTAGAGGTTATCCGCGAGGGTTATGCGCTAGAGCTCCACCATCCCGTGTTAGATTCCTTTGTCCAGTCACCTTGCAGAGCTCCTCTCAAGCGGCGAGCGGTCTCAGACACGCTGCAGCGGCTGCTGCAGCTCCGTGCGGTGGTTCCCATACTGTCGGATCAGTGCGTATACGGTCGATACTCCATCTATTTCGTGGTGCCAAAGAAGGAAGGAACTTTTCGGCCTATTCTAGATTTGAAAAGGGTAAATCGGTGTCACCGGGTCACTCACTTTCGAATGGAGACGCTGCGTTCCGTCATTGCGGCGGTCAGACCGGGAGAATTCCTAACTTCGCTCGATCTCACGGAGGCGTATCTGCATATCCCGATTCGACAGGAGCACCAAAGGTTCCTGCAGTTTGCGGTCCCCATGGGGCACTTTCAGTTTCAAGCGTTGCCCTTCGGGCTTGCTATGGCGCCGCGGACGTTCACCAAGATCATGGTGGTGGTAGCGGCGGCGCTTCGCAAGGAGGGGGTGCTTGTGCATCCTTACCTGGACGATTGGTTTATTCGAGCGAAATCAAGGGCAGAAAGTATGGAAGCCACCGCCCGGGTAGTAAAGCTGCTAGAGAATCTGGGCTGGGTGGTCAACTTTGCAAAGAGCAGGTTAGTTCCCTCGCAGTCCTTGGAGTACTTGGGAGCGCGGTTCGAGATGCAGCAGGCTGCCATGTTTCTGCCAGACCAGAGAGCGCAGGGGCTGAGGCGCCTTGTACGGCGATTTTTGTCAAGGGCGGCTCCAACGGCGTGGCAGTATCTCCAGTTGCTCGGGACGATGGCGGCCATGATCGAGCTGGTGCCCTGGGCCAGGGCGCATATGCGACGGTTGCAGAGCGCGCTTCTAAGGCGATGGTCTCATCAGCACGATGCGTTATCTCAACGGCTGCTCTGTCCGCCGGAGGTGCGGCTGGATCTTCTTTGGTAGTTGCGGCCGGAGAACTTGGCAGCGGGCATGCCTTTAGAACCTCCAGCCTGGGGACTGTTAACCACAGATGCCAGTCTCCTGGGGTGGGGGGCGCATTGCGAGGGCAGGTTTGCCCAGGGTCGGTGGTCGCTGATAGAGAAGGAATGGCCCATCAACAGGTTAGAGATGAGAGTGGTGTTTTTGGCTCTGCGGGCGTTTCAGGAGCGCTTCAGTCAGCAGGCGGTTCGGGTGCTGTCAGACAATGCGACGACCATAGCTTACATAAATCGGCAGGGCGGCACCGGCAGCATGATGCTGGAAGAAGAGACTGGTCAACTCTTAGCATGGGCCGAACAAAATCTAATGGGTCTGTCGGCGCAGCACGTGGCCGGAGTGGACAATGTTGAGGCGGATTTTCTGAGTCGCCGCAGGGTGGACCCGGGGGAGTGGGCTCTCCACCCAGACATGTTTGCGTTGTTGGTGAGGCGCTGGGGGGTCCCCCAGATGGACCTCCTGGCGAGCTTCGAGTCGGCGAAGGTAGCGCACTTTTTCAGCAGGCGGCGAGAGCGGATGTCGGAAGGCCTCGACGCTCTAGCACAACGGTGGCCGGCAGGAGGTCTTCTCTATGTGTTCCCGCCTTGGGCTCTGATAGGCCGGGTGGTGCATCGCATAGAGAGGCATCGCGGCCTGGTAATTCTGGTAGTGCCAGATTGGCCCAGACGGCCGTGGTACGCGGATTTGGTACGACTCCTGGTGGACAGACTGTGGAGGTTGCCTCAGCGGAATGATCTTTTGTGTCAGGGTCCGTTACGCATGCCCCAGGTGGGTCAGTTCTCGCTTACGGCATGGCTCTTGAGAGGGCTCGGATGACGGTGAAGGGGTATTCGGCATCGGTCATTTCGACTTTGTTGAAGGCGCGTAGACGATCAACTTCCCTAGCGTACATCAGGGTTTGGCGCATTTTTGAGGCTTGTTGTGCGGAGCGCAGTGTTTGCCCCTTGCGAGCTTCAGTGTCTCAGATCCTTTCGTTTTTGCAAGATGGCGTGGACAAGGTTTTGGCGGTGAGTTCTTTGCGCATGCAACTGGCTGCCATCGCTTGTTACCGTGGTAAAATACAAGGTCAGTTGCTAAGTGCTCATGGAGACATTAGGAGATTTTTGCGGGCAGTATTGCTCATGCGGCCGCCGCGGCGCTGTGCTGTGCCACCGTGGGATTTGAATTTGGTGTTGGAGGCCTTGCTTAGGGTGCCGTTTCAGCCGCTGGCCCAGGCCTCTCTGAAGGATCTCACGTTAAAGACAGTGTTTCTGGTGGCCATTTGTTCTGTGCAGAGGATTTTAGAATTGCAAGCGCTTTCCTGCAAGGAGCCTTATCTCTCTTTTTCCGATCACAAGGTGGTTCTGCGTACGGTGCCGGCATTCTTGCCTAAGGTGGTGTCCGCGTTTCTTGTGAACCAGGTGGTGTCTCTCTCGGTGTTCTCCGACCGGCAGAAGGAGAATTCGGGGGGCAAGTTGCATCGATTGGACGCTAGGTGGGTTCTTAAGAGATATCTCTCTAGGACGGCGCCCTTTCAGAGGTCAGACAGGTTGTTTGTGGCCTTCGGGGGGCCCCGTAAAGGAGAGGCGGCGGCAAAATCGTCTATTTCTCGTTGGCTGAAGGAAGCGATTGTTCTCCAGGACCAAGCAGGAAGTCAGTCCTCACTTATGGGTGACGTCGGCGCCGACGGAGCCCTCGCGGAGCAATTTTCCCCAGCTTTCAAAGAAAGCCTTTGGGAATTGCAGCGCGCATGCGCTGTCCTCTTCCCGCCCTAGGGGGCCATCTTAGCCAGTCTTCTTTTTTCCGCGGAGCCCTACAGACGTCCCCGTCTTGTCCCCGCGAAAAAGTCGAATTTTCTTCGTTATTTTATCCTTTTTCCTTCGGTTCGACGCCGATCTTTTTCCCGCCCGGACTCGCGACGCCGGTCACGAGTCCTCTCACTTTTTTCGGTTTTTCTGACTTTGTCAGCTTTCGTTTTCGGTTTCCCTGGCAGCCCGGTCCTTTGACCTCGCAGGGGCCCTTTTTCCCCCGATGGCTGCCAGTGGCTTTAAGCGGTGTGGTCAGTGTGACCGAAATATGTCACTCACTGACACACACGACTTTTGCCTCCGCTGCCTGGGCCCGGATCATGAGGAAATGATCTGTGGGCCCTGCGGCAAAATGTCCTCAAAAGCGTTGAGGAGTCGGCGGCATCAGCGCGATCGAATCTTTGCTGACCCCAGCCGTACCCGGACCTCGTCGGAGGCCTCCGCGTCAAAAGGCTCCAGCTCGGACCGTCGCCGGAGTTCCTCCGACCGGGGTTCTCCCTCCGGGGACCATCGTCGGACGGTGAAACCCGCGAGGGCGGCGTCGGTGGACGCTCCTGGTTCCGCGAGGGCCAGGTCGCATAGCCCCGATAGCCGCCCCGGGTCCTTGGAGAAGGAACACCTCCCGAAGCGACCTCGCCTGGAGTCGGAGATGCCTGCTCGGGTAAGTCCTGTGGTCCTTCTGGACTCGCCTCCGCGACAGCCGACGGGCGTCGGGCCCCGAGTCGGGGGCTGCTGGGTCACCTGAGCTCGGACTCAGGTTGACGGCCTTGGAGAGCAGACTGTCTGCCTTCATGGACCAGCAGCGGGCACTGCTCGCTGGCTTCGCTGGCGCCGCTGCCCCGACCGCCGGGACGTCGACGTCCAAGTCGACCCCGGAGACCGAGCCGATCCTCGAGTCGATGAGAACTCGAGTCGATCCTCGGTCGAGGTCACCCTCGGCCTCCCGTTCGGGACCGAGATCGCCGACGCCGACTCCCTCGGCGTCGGGGCGGCAGGCGCCGCGCCCTGCCCGGGCCGACCCCACCGATTCCTCGTCGGAGTCGGTCTGGGAGTCTGAAGAGGAAGAGTCACCTGATTCTTTTCGGACTCGGTGTGTCCCCTCGGACTCACCTGAGTCCGAACCTCGGAAGCAGTCCCCCCCCGGAGGATGCTCGGTTCTCGGACTTCGTTAGGGATATGGCCAAGGCTTTGGCCTTCCCTGCGGATCCCGAGGAGGAGCCTCGAGCCGAAGAGCTCGACGCCCTCCAGTGTGACTCTCCCGCGAGGGAGCACTTTACTGTACCGGTTCCTCCTATGCTGGAACGACTACTCTTCCGCATGTGGGAGAGTCCGGCCTCCTCGCCGGTCCTGAGCAAGCGGGTCGATTCTATCTATCGGGTCCGCAAGAGCCCTGGCTTCCAAAAGGCACAGCTACCACACCATTCCATGGTAGTGGAATCGGCCATGCATCGTCTCAAGAGCCAGAAGATGCACTCCTCGGTGCCCCTTGGCAGGGAGGCCCGTAACCTGGATGGCCTTGGTAAGAAGTGTTTCCAGGGCTCTATGCTCGCATGTCGTGTCCAGACTTACCAGCTGTACATGGGCATGTATCTCCGGGATCTGGCTAAAGAGCTAGCCGGATTCTCCGCTGGTCTGTCCGAGGAACCCTTGCGGAGGTTCCTGGCCTTGTCCACTGGCATTCGGGAATGCTCAAAGTTCATGTCCCGGGCAGCCTATGATGGCTTTGAAGCATCGGCTCGAGTGGCCGCAGCCGGCATCGGTGCCCGCCGACAGGCTTGGCTTCAGTCGTCAGACCTTGAGCCCTGGGTGCAGGACAAGTTGGTCGATGTCCCCTGCCGAGGCGAGAACCTCTTTGGCAAGCCCATGGCGGAAAAGGCTGCACAAATTGAGACTGAGACTCTCACCAGGACAAGGCTGTCTAGGAAGACCTCCGCCCCTTCCCAGAACAAGAAGGGCTCGGGGAAGAAGTCCTTTTACCCGAGGAAGGCGGCTGCCTACAAACAATACCCCCATTATCAGGCCCCTGCAGCTCCCCCACAGGGCCAGCAGGCCAAGGGACGGGGTAACGGGTCCCGTAGGCAGCAAGCTCCCAAGCCTGCACCACCAGCCCCTGCTCAGCAGGGTGGGGGTTTTTGACTCGCAAAGCATAGCCTCTCCCCCTCCGCTGGTTCCTCCCAGCACCGGAGGCCGGCTGGTTCACTTCGCCCACAGGTGGTCCAGCATCACCGCAGATGCCTGGGTGCTTCAAGTCGTGCGAGAAGGCTTTCTTCTCCACTTCCACCAGGTCCCTCCCTCCTATTTTCCGGGAGAACCTCCTCGACCCCCTCTGCACAGGGAATTACTCCTTCAGGAGTTAGCAGGTCTTCTGCAGGATCAGGCGGTGGAACCGGTGCCACACCACCTGAGAGGTCAAGGCTTTTATTCCAGGTATTTTCTGATACCAAAGAGAACAGGGGGCCTCAGACCCATCCTGGACTTGCGCAACCTCAACAAGTTCCTTGTGCGGGAGAAGTTCAAAATGCTTACCCTTGGAATCCTTCTGCCCTACCTCCAGCAGGGAGATTGGCTATGCTCCTTGGATCTAAAGGATGCCTACACGCACATCCTCATCCACCCAAGCCACCGCCAATACCTAAGGTTTGTGGTGGCAGGAAATCATTACCAGTACAGAGTACTGCCCTTTGGCCTGTCCTCCGCACCGCGAGTCTTCACAAAATGTCTCGCGGTCGTGGCGGCCCATCTCCGGCTTCACGGCCTCTATGTCTTTCCGTACCTCGACGACTGGCTCATCAGAGCAGCGTCCGCTCAGGAGGTCACCAACGCCACGTGCCGCACGGTGACTCTGCTGCAGCACTTGGGCTTTGTTATAAACTTCGCAAAGTCCACTTTGCTCCCCTCACAGGATCTCGAGTTCATCGGCGCGAGGCTGCACACTCCTCAGGCGCGAGCATACCTACCGCTCGACAGGGCTCAACGGCTCATGGACCTAGCCGACCGCTTTCGCAGCCAGCCCCTGGTCTCCGCCAGGCGCTTCCTGAGACTGCTCGGCCATATGGCTTCCACCGTCCATGTGACCCCCAATGCCCGCCTGAATATGCGGTCTGCTCAATGGTGTCTCCGCCAGCAGTGGCGACAAGTCACAGGCGGCCTAGCAGACCTAGTGCGCGTCTCCGAGCCGCTGATCTCGTCTCTCCGGTGGTGGCTCCGGCAGCCGAACCTGATATTCAGAATGCCTTTCCAGTCACCTCAGCCGACCCGGGTGCTGACCACCGATGCATCCCTCCTGGGCTGGGGAGCACATTGCCAAGAGGCACGCACTCAGGGCCTCTGGAACACGTGGGAGTCTGCTGAGCAGATCAACTTCCTGGAGCTCAGGGCGATCCGCCTAGCTCTCAAGGCCTTCTCCCACCTGACTTCCCAACAGTCCGTCCTTGTCCAGACGGACAATCAAGTTGCCATGTTCTACGTGAACAAACAGGGGGGCACGGGCTCCTTCCTCCTCTGCCGGGAGGCACAGAAGCTCTGCTCTTGGGCCGTCAGTCACGGCATTCTCCTCAAGGCAGTTTATCTCCCGGGCCAGGAAAATTGCCTTGCGGACAAACTCAGCAGGGTCCTCCAGCCGCACGAGTGGCGTCTGGATCCCTTGATAGTTCAGAAGCTCTTCCTCCAGTGGGGCCTCCCCACGGTGGATCTCTTTGCCAGTCCTCACAACCGGCAGCTTCCTCGCTTCTGCTCTCGTCAGCCACACCCCCTTCGGGTTGCGGCGGACGCCTTTCTGATCTCATGGTCGGGGAGCCTTCTGTACGCTTTCCCTCCCATCCCGTTAGTCTCTCGGACTCTTTTCAAGGTTCTCCGAGACAAAGCCTTCATGATCCTGGTGGCCCCTCGCTGGCCCAGGCAGCCGTGGTTTCCGCTCCTGCTGCAACTGGCGGTGGAGGATCCAATCCCTCTGGGGGTACAACCGGATCTCCTCACTCAGGATCAGGGGTCCCTACTGCACCCCAACCTCAGGTCTCTCAACCTCATGGCCTGGCTGCTGAGAGGGTAGTCCTTGCTCCCCTTCTCCTGCCGGCGGAGGTGGAGGAGGTCGTCTTGGCTTCGCGACGGCCTTCTACCCGCAAATGCTACGCCCTTAAATGGCGTCGCTTTGCAGTCTGGTGTACCCAACAGTCTCAGGATCCCTTCTCCTGCCCGGTGTCGGTGATCTTGCAGTACTTGCTGCACCTCTCTAATCTGGGACTTAAGTCCAACTCCGTCAAAGTTCACCTCAGTGCTCTTTCAGCACATCATGTGCCGGTGGACGGCAGACCTCTCTCCAACGACCCTCTCGTAACGAGGTTTCTCCGAGGTCTCCTTCTACTTAAACCACCTCTGCGCCCGCCAGCGCCTGACTGGGACCTGAATGTGGTTTTGCAGCGGATCACCTGTCCGCCTTTTGAACCTATGGCTACCTGTTCTCTCCGTTTTCTGTCTTGGAAAACACTGTTCTTGATAGCCCTCACTTCCGCTAGACGCGTAAGTGAATTGCAGGCCCTCGTGTCTGATCCCCCTTACACTCGGTTCTACAAGAATAGGGTAGTCCTACGGACTCACCCGAATTTCTGCCTAAAGTGGTCTCCCCTTTTCACATCAATCAGGAGGTGGTACTTCCAACCTTCTTTCCCAGACCACACTCCAGCCGAGCTGAAACGGTCCTCCATACCCTGGACTGTAGAAGGGCATTGAACTTCTACCTTGACCGTACGCGGGAGCACCGTAAAGCTGCTCAGCTTTTTGTGTCTTTTGACCCCAATAAATTGGGGCTCCCGGTCTCCAAGCGTACTCTGTCCATCTGGGTTGCGGACTGTATCACTTGGGCTTATGGGGCAGCCGGACTCTCCTTGGAAGGTCGAGTCACGGCTCATTGCGTTCGGGCTAAGGCTACGTCAGTGGCTTACCTCCGCTCTGTTCCGCTGGCAGACATCTGCCGGGCCGCTACTTGGTCTTCGAGCCAGACTTTTGCGGCCCATTACTGTCTCGAGAGGGAGTCCCGTAGGGACAGTGCTTTCGGACAGGCAGTCCTCCGTAATCTCTTTGAGGTCTGAGCAACTCCTACCCTCCATCCCGGATGTGGGCTACCGGTGGGTGATGTTTCAGCGAAGATTCTATCCTTCTGTGCTGCTGAGCTAGAGGGAGCTCATTTTTGTGCTTAGGGTCTCCGGTAGCCTTGAGCTTGGGAGTCCCATAAGTGAGGACTGACTTCCTGCTTGGTCCTGGAGAAAGCGTAGTTACTCACCTGTAACAGGTGTTCTCCAGGAGCAGCAGGAATCAGTCCTCACTACCCTCCCTCCTCCCCTTGGAGTTGCAATCGTATGCTTATGGTTTTTTTTGCAAATTTTTATGCTGTCTTTTTTAGCTATGTCATCTGACTGGCTAAGATGGCACCTTCGGGTGGGAAGACGACCGCGCATGCGCGCTGCAATTCCCAAAGGCTTTCTTTGAAAGCTGGGGAAAATTGCTCCGCGAGGGCTCCGTCGGCGCCGACGTCACCCATAAGTGAGGACTGATTCCTGCTGCTCCTGGAGAACACCTGTTACAGGTGAGTAACTACGCTCTTCGGCATACCTTCTGAAGGATAGGTTGGTTCCTGAGGGTCTTCGGGCTCATTCGACCCGAGCGCAAGCGGCGTCTTGGGCAGAATTCAGTTTGGTTCCGGTCGATGACATTTGTAAGGCGGCGATTTGGTCGTCCTTGCATTCCTTTGCAAAGCATTATCGGCTGGATGTGTTGACGTCCAGAGACGTTCGTTTTGGTTTGGCGGTGATTCGGGCTGGGCTTGCCGGTCCCTCCTGTTGATATTCACTGCTCTGTTACATCCTCTATGGTTCCGGGACTGGACTAGAGGGACGAAAGGAAGGTTAAATTAGACTTACCTGCTAATTGTTGTTCCTTAAACTCTAGTCCAGTCCCGGATCCCTCCCTGTATGTTTTTTGCCTTAGTTGGTGCAAGTTTATTTATTTATTTAACTGTATTTATATCCCGCTTTTCACCAGGTCAAAACGGTGTTACATATAAGGGTGGGGAGAATTAAGTATCAGGGTGGGACCATCACCAGGTAGGCAACATTGATGATTTCAACATAAGACAGACTTTAGACATGGACAGTACAGAGCAGTTGTTGTTCAGGGGTACAAGATGAGGGAGTTCAGGAGTTGGTGCATTTTTTGGTGGGGGTTGTCTTGAAGTATTCTTGGAATAGGATGGTTTTTAGCTGTTTTCTGAATGACGGTAGATCGTTGTTGTTTCTGAGGTGGCTCGGTAGTGAGTTCCATAAGGAAGGTGCATAAAGTTCAAATGCTTGGTTGCATGTCCGTTGAGAGCATTTGGTTCTTTTGTGGGGGACTGTGAGGTAGTTGCTGGAGGCTTGTCTAGTTGCTTTGCCATGGGCTGGATGGGTTAGTAGGGTGCGAAGTTGTGTATTCTGTGCTTGATGGATGGCTTTGTGGGTGAGTAGGATGGATTTGTACTTAGTTCTTGCTTCTAAGGGAAGTATGTGTAGGTCTCTTAGAATTGGAGTGATGTGGTCGCTTTTCTTTGCTTTCTGGATGATTCTTGCTGTGGTGTTCAGTGCAGTTCGGAGGGGGTTGGTCTGTGTGGCTGGTAGTCCATGGTAGATTATGTTGCAGTAATCCAGATGTGGGAGTGTCATAGCTTGCATCGCCGTCCTGAAGTCTTGAGGTCCGAGGAGGGGTCTGAGCCGTTGTATTGTTTTCGCTTTATGGAATATATTTCCTGAGGTTTTGGTAATTTGTTGCTTGAGGGTAAGAGCTTGGTCAATGATAATGCCTAGATATTTTATTTGTGGCTGTATTTGAATGCTTGTGGGTCCTATGTTGAGGTGTGTGGGTGGTGTGAAGTCTGGGTCTTTTGTTACTATGAGGGCTTCAGTTTTCTTTGTTTATGGATAGGTTGTTCTCTTGTAGCCAGTGTGACACTTCGGAGAAGCATGCTGAAAGATGAGTATTTGTTGGGCTTGTGGTTGTAATTGGGGCATAGAGCATAATATCGTCAGCATATATATGGAAGTTGATGTTGTGGGTACGTATGACTGAACAGAGTGGTTGTAGGTAGATGCTGAAGAGCAGCATAGCTGAGAGCGTGGATCCATGGGGTACTCCTTGGTGTTGCTGGAAAGGGGGCGAGGTCGAGGTGCTAGTACGGATCAGTTGTTGTCTGTTGGTTAGGTAGGATTGAAACCATTGGAGTACGGTGTCTTTGATCCCAATTGACTGCAATCTTCTTAAGAGGATGTTGTGGGAGATGGTGTCGAAGGCTGCGGAGATGTCAAGGAAGACCATGGCATATCCAGAGTGTTTTTCTTGGGTTCCTATGGTGAGGGTGTTCATCAGTGTGGTCATGAGGGTCTCGACTCCATGTAGTGGGCGGAAGCCGTGCTGTTGTGGGTCCAGTATGTTGTTGATGTCTAGGTGTTCTTGAAGCTGCTGCTGAACTATCTTTTCGATTATCTTGGCGGTAAATGGTAGGCTTGCTATCGATCTGTAGGATGCAGGGTCTAGGGGATCCAGGTTTTGTTTTTTTAAGGATGGACGAATAATTGTAGTTTTAAGGATGTCTGGCATGCGGCCTTGGGAGAAGGATTCGTTGACAATATGGGTTAGTGGTGTGCTCAGGTCTTTGGATTCCTTTATCCAGTCGGTGGGGCAGGGGTCAAGCGGAGAGGTGGTGGTGTTTAGCCGGGAGATGGTGGACGATATTTCTTCTGCAGTGGTTTCCTTGAAGGTAGTCCAGTCATTGTGTATGTTGGGGTGGTGGTTTGTTGTAGTTGTCTTGGAGTTCAGATGTGGGTTTTGTGGTTGTTGGAGCTGTTTGTATTGTCGGGCCAGTATCTCTGGTGGGATCTTCGGTAGTTGGTCAGAGTTATTGGGTGCTTTTGTCAATTGTTTGACAATCTGAAAGAGTTCACGAGGTTTATTTATGGATGCGTTTATGATTTTCGTATGGTAGGTTTTCTTTGCTTTGTCGGTCTCAGTGTGGTATGCTTGGAGTTCATATAAGTATTTCGTTTTGTCGCTGTCATTTTTGGTTTTTCTCCATTTTCTTTCTGTTCTTCTGAGTTTTGTTTTTAGTTTGCGGAGGGTGGGAGTGAACCATCTGGCTTTTTTGGAAGGATGCCTTGTGGTGGTTTTGTTTGCTGGTGCTTTGGACGCAGTGGAGATCGTGGTATTCCAGTTGAGAATTAGGTCATCAATGTTATTGGAGTTTGTTTGTAGTTTGGGCATAATTTGTGCTAAGAAGTCTTCTTTGTTGAATGTTTTAAATCTTCTAGGGTGATGTGCGTCTTCCTTGTTGGTTATAGGTTGGTAGGTGTGGGATATGGCAATGAGGTAGTGGTCGGACCAAGGTACAGGTGAGATCCGCAGGTTCTTGTATGAGGAGGCAGTTAGGGAGTTTAGGAATATGAGGTCCAGTGTGTTTCCTTTTTCATGTGTGGGTTCTTGTATGATTTGTATCATGTCCATGTCCATGCTGTCAAGTTGTCAGGAAGCACAGGGTGGAGCCTTTGGGGGTCCTCTTCCATAGCGCTGCTAGCTAGCCATCTTACACTTTAGGGTGGTACATTTCGTTTAAAAAAAACCAAAAAAAAAACCCTGTAACCAAAACTAAATTGTTATTGACGGGTTACATGTTTTCTTATTTGATCTACTTATTTGTTGCTCTGCTAAGTGTGCTTTGTCAATAGGTACTGGTGAGAAGGAGTGGTCCTTGCCTATTTATACTGGTGCCAGCAAAGCGATGATGTATTTCAGTCTCCAAGGCTGCTGGAGGAGATTCTAAACTCTATGGTTCCGGGACTGGACTAGAGTTCCTTAAGGAACAACAATTAGCAGGTAAGTCTAATTTAACCTTTCAGTGCTTTTACTTAGGAGCTGATATTCAAAAGGCATTTACACGGTTTACAGCCCTGTAAACTGTATAAATGCCACTCAGCAGAATATTCAATGGCACTAACACAGCATCGGGCCGTGCCGTGGGTGTTCCAGGGAGGAGCTGAGGCGGTGACAGTTGCTAACTGGGCAGTGGTGATATTTCATGCTGCCCAGTTAGTGACCTGTGGCTAAAAGATAAGTGTAGCAAAAGCTCGCTTATCTTTTAGCTGCAGGGGCTAACCAGGCAACGTGTAATATCGCCGCCGCCCAGTTAGCTACTGCGGCTGGGAGGCTGTGTGGCAAACCTGGATATTTCAGTGCCGGGGCTGCATATGACTCGGGCATTGAATATCTGGGGCTAATTACCTATGTAATTAGTTGTTCATTGTAAAAGGTTTCACAGTTATACCTATGTATCCTTGTTATATTGTTCCATGTAAACATTTGAAATATTCTGCCATGATATGTTCAATGTAAACCGTCTTGATTTGCAGAAAGACGGTATATTAAAAAATGTTAAATAAATAAATAAGGGTCAGCGCAGACAGCTATGTGCTGTGGCGGTGCATAACTGTCATAATTCAATATTGGGCCCTTAGAGTTTAATGATTCATATGTTGCATAAGTATTTTAATTTTCATGTTGTAGTTTATAATACATATGTTATTGCTATAACTTGCCTACTAGTGTTCTATGAGCAGGCAATGAATGAATAAATAAATCCAATAAATTGAATGAATGAATGATCAGTATTTGAGATAATCGATCATGTTATCCTTTTACAAGTCTCACTGATCTCAGCTTACGAGGGACAGTTCTCAATTGTTTTTGCTCATAGTCTTTTGGAAGAACTCCTCTACTTCTATGCCTCTTTCTTGCCTTTGTGGTGTGCAATAAGTGGACCATCATGGCCCTCTTCTTTTTAATATCTTTCTTTCACCACTGGTAACTCTGGGCCAAACCCTAGGATGGACAAGCATTTAAACTAGGGAAGTCCGTTGAATGTCAGACTTCCCCGGTTCTGTTCCAGAATTCCGGCTCAGGGCTCTCAGGCCAAGGATGCTTTCCTCCTTCATTGGGGTCAAGACTTCCTGTATGCCTTTCCACCCATTCCCCTGATCCCCAAAACCCTGTTCAGGCTTCAGAGAGACAGAGGCCGTATGATTCTCATAGCTCCACATTGGCCACGGCAAGTGTGGTACCCTCTGCTTCTACATCTCTCTCAAGCTCCCTCTCTGGAGTTAGGCTCTGCTCCATATCTCCTGTCCCAGGAGGGCGGAATGTTATGGCATCCCCGTCCCCAGTCTCTGCATTTCAGGGCTTTGTTGCTGAAGGCCCAGATCTTCAAGATCTTAACCTTCCTCAGCAAGTAAAGGATATCCTTTATGCTTCTAGAAAACCTTCCACAAGACGCTCTTTTGCTTTCAAGTGGAAAAGGTTTACCATATGGTGCTCGCAAAGGGGTCTTAACCCCCTTGCTATACCTCTGGAATCATTACTTGAGTATCTCCTTCATTTATCCAATGCAGGACTTAAAACTAACTCAGTAAGAGTCCATTTAAGTGCTATTGCGGCTTCTTTCAAGCCTTTAAATGGACAGCCTATTTCCTCCCATCCTCTCATAGCAAGATTTATGAGAGGCCGCCTTCTAACCCTCCCATTAAGCCACCACCCGTGGCATGGGACTTAAATCTGGTTCTTAAATCTGGTTCTTGGCCAGCTCATGAAGCCACCTCGTTAAAATTCCTTTCTTGGAAAGTGATCTTTCTCATTGCAATCACATCAGCACGTCACATCAGTGAGTTGCAGGCACTAGTGGCTGATCCACCTTATACAAGGTTCCATCATGACAAGGTAGTCCTTAGGACTCATCCACACTTTATGCCAAAGGTGGTCTCGCCTTTTCATTTAAACCAGGCGGTCTACCTGCCTGTGTTTTTTCCAAGGCCTCATGCATCTAATGCAGAAAGGAATCTTCATACTTTGGACTGTAAAAGAGCTTTAGCCTTTTACTTGCAAAGAACACAGCAACATAGGAAGTCCTCTCAACTCTTTTTGTTGCTTTTGATCCTTCTCATTTGGGACTTCCAGTCTCCAAGAGAACACTGTCCAGCTGGATTGCTCAGTGTATTTCCTTTGTGTATCAGAGTAAGAATCTTCCTCTGGAGGGTCATGTCACAGCTCACAATGTGAGAGCCATGGCAGCTTCAATGGCTCATCTGCACTCTGTGTCTATCGACGACATCTGTTGAGCAGCCACTTGGGCCTCGGTTCATACCTTCACAGCCCATTACTGCTTGGACAAGGCCTCCTGCCGGGATGCCTTGTTTGGTCAGGCTGTTCTTCAACACCTGTTCCATACCTAATCAACTCCTACCCACCATCCCTGGTGGGATGCCAGAGATCCATGGGGGGAAGTGGAGCCCTTTCACAGGGACACACAACTTCTGGGGTCTCTCCCTGGCATCTAAAGCCATATGTGAAGACTACATTCCTGCATGTTCCTGGAGATAGCATAGTTACTCACCTGTAACAGGTGATCTCCGGGAACAGCAGGAATTTAGTCTTCACAACCCACCCACCTCCCCTAGGAGTTGTATCTCTCTATCTCTTTCTCTTTCCCTCTCTCTCTCTCTCTTTGTCTCAGCTTTAAACTCAACTGGAGAGAGGCGGTTGGGAAAGGCGGGAAGGCAGCACGCAGGTGCTGTGGTATGCTCCCAAAGGCTTTCTAATTGGATGCTGGGGAGCGTTCCCGTGCGGGCTCCGTCGGTGCCGACGATACCCATATGTGAAGACTAAATTCCTGCTGTTCCCGGAGATCACCTGTTACAGGTGAGTAACTATGCTTTATTGTTTCCCTCGTCGTTGTATGAACAAAGGGACTAAAACACTACTATCTCATTTCAAATCCATACAGATCTTTCTGGAGATTTTAAACATAGACACTGGTGGCTATACCGTCATAACTCGGTTTTTTACTGTTTTCCTTTGAAAACAAAGAAAACTTCATGTATTGTATTTATATAAAACTTTGCATATAAACGACTTCGTGAATATCTTATCTACTAATAGCTATTCATCCTCCTATACTCTTAATTTAAATATGAAAAAAAAAAAAAAAAATTTTATTAACATTCATCTTCAATACAGGTTACATCAACCAGGTGGTAGCAACCACCTCTCAAAATAACAATTCCAATCCAGCCGTATGGATAAACACAGCCTAGAAACTTTATACATACATCCTAGACACTTTAAGCCGGGGCGGGCCCCCCCCCCTTGCCCAGTTATATCTATATCGATAAGTCCCCCCACCTTCCCCCCCACCACCCCCCCTCCCTTGGTCAAGGCCTGTCACTTTTTCAGATATTCCAGCATTGGCAGCCACTGATCATTAAAGATCTCTTGCTTCCGGCGCCTCACCGCCGTGAGTTGTTCCATCAGGGTAATCCTACGTACCCTACTCTGCCATTGCTCCCCTCCCGGGAGCCGGGCCTGTTTCCATGCTCTCGCTATTTCACTCCGTGCAGCCTGGATACACGCCCTAATAGGCCGAGCCCTCTTCTTGGGCCAATGGGTCGGCCAAATTCCCAGTAACCCCACTCCCATGTCCACTCCCAACTTCTCCCCAAATATTTCTTGCATTCGCTGCCCCACCATCTCCCAGTACTGGCTCACCTGAGGGCATTCCCACCAGATATGGAGAAAGGATCCTTTGGCCCCACACCCCTGCCAGCACCGATCGGATACCTCTGGAAACATCCTATGCAACCTCTCCGGCGTATAGTACCACCGATACAGCAGCTTATAGGATGTCTCCCGCACTGCTACCGATAGCGCTTGGCGGCTGATATTTACATAAATCTTCCTCCAATCTTGAGCCCCCATTTCCATCCCCAGATCCCTTTCCCATTCCAACTGATATGTGAACTTTTCCCGTCCTCCCCCACCCAAGCCCTGGTACAGTTGGGTAATTAGCCCTCTAGACGAGTCCCACCCTTGCCAGAGTGCCACCCTACCATCACTATTCCCCTTCCACCCCTCCCTGATCCGCTGCTGAGACAGAAAGTGCTTCACCTGCAGGTATGGGAGAAAATCCCCCCCGCGCAAATGATACTTCACCCTAAGATCCGAAAAAGGAATTAACCTACCTTGCTCAATAAACTCTGCAAAGGTAGCCACTCCCGCCTCCTCCCATCTCCGAAACACCCCCTCCCTACCAGGATCAAACCCCGGTGTCCCCCTTACGGGAGCCAGCGGTGAGAAACAAGCCCCTGGAGCATAATGTCGGTTAGCCTTACGCCACTGCATCACCAGGTGCCACAGATATGGATTATCCCGCCATCTTCCCTCAGGGAGCTTTCCGAAAATCCACGGCAAAAACTTTAATGCCGTTTCCCCCGCCCAGTATTGCTCGATAGCCCGAAAGCATTTCGAACCCGTCACCCCCTCCCGCCACTCAAACACCTGTCGCAATTGCGCCGCCGTATAGTACCGTGTTACGTCCGGGACCCCTAGGCCCCCCCCCCCTCCCTAGATTTGTATAGGACCCTTCTGTTAACCCGCGGCCGACTGTTACCCCAGATAAATGCAAATATCCGGTTTTGTATATTACGCAGTTCCCGCCTTGGAACCGGTATTGGCAATGATTGGAACAGGTAGAGCAGGCGCGGCACAATGTTCATCTTTACTGCGGCCACCCTTCCCATCCATGAGAGCTCCTCCCCCTTCCATCCCTGCAGGTCCTTCTGCACTTGAGCAAACAACGGGGGATAATTGGCCCCATACATCCCCATGGGATCAGCTGTAACTTGGACCCCCAAGTATTTGATAGATCTACTCGCCCATCTAAAGGGGAAAGCGCCTTTCAAGCTCTCAAGCTCTAGTTTCGATAACGAGATCGACAACGCCTCCGTTTTATCCCAGTTTACTTTAAATCCCGAGAGAGCCCCATAGGCCCTAAGCTCCTGCATAAGCACCAGTAGCGAGGCCCCCGGGGACGTCAAGGTGAATAAGACATCATCAGCAAATAACACCATCTTGTGCTGATCACCCGATGCCCTTGATGTCCGTCACTGACCGAATCCTGGCTGCTAGCGGTTCCATGACTAGAGCGAAAAGGAGTGGCGATAAGGGGCAACCCTGCCGGGTTCCCCGCCCTAGAGGGAAAAACTCGGAGTACCCCCCATTCACGCACACCGTCGCTGCGGGCGAGGCGTATAAGGCCTGGATCCACGCCCAAAATCTCGGGCCCAGCCCCACATGTTCCAGTACAGCCCGAAGGAATGTAAAGCTCACCCTATCAAACGCCTTCTCCGCATCGACAGATAAAAACATAGCCTGTTGTGACTCCTTCCGAGCCAGCCACCCCAGCTGCAATACCCGGCGAATCCCATCGGCCGCCTGCCGGCCCATAATAAACCCGGATTGGTCCGGGTGAACAAGACCCGGCATCAGGGGCCCCAGCCGCGTGGCCAAAATCTTAGCCAGGATCTTAACATCTATGTTCAACAGCGATATGGGGCGGTAAGAGCTACATACCGCTGGATCCTTGCCTGGTTTAGGTAACACCACTATAGCCGCCTGGTGCATAGTCCGCGGCAACCCCTCCCCCTGCAAGACCGCGTTGAAGACCCTAGATAATATAGGGCCCAGCTCCTCCACCAGCTTCTTATAAAACATACCCGTGAACCCATCGATGCCCGGAGCCTTCCCTGGGACCAACCGCCGGATTGCCTCCTTCACCTCCTCAAGCCCGATATCTGCCTCCAATTCCTCCCTCTCCGAGGTCCCCACCCGATTGCTCCCTTCCCCTCCGTTCCCTAGATAGTCCCTAAGGGCCTCCCCTCCGACGGGGGATCCGCAGAATACAAGCTACTGTAATACTCCCGAAATCTTTCCCTAATTTCCGCGCTTTTATACAACAGCTTATCCCGGTCCCCCTTAATTTTTACCACTGCTTGCCGCTGCCTTCTGGCTTTTAATTTATGGCACAGGAGCCTCCCCGCCTTATTATCAAACTCATAATATCTCTGGCCCACCCGCTCTAATTGAAAGGTTATCCGCTCCAGCTGAAGAGCGTTTAGTTGCCTTCGAGTCACCTCCACCTTCCCTCTCAAGACCGCTCCCCCAGCTTCTTTATGAGCCCTCTCCAGCCCATCGAGGAGCCCCTGTAATCGTCCCTCCTCCTGCTCCCTTCTCCTCTTCCTTTGCGCCCCTATCTGGACCAAGTGGCCCCTCACCACCGCTTTCAAGCCATCCCACAGTCCCCCCGTGGAGACCTCCCCGTTATCGTTCAGCGTCATGTACTCCGTCACCACCGCCTTTAGCCTCTGCACCACCCCCTGCCCCTGCAATAAAAATTCATTCAATCTCCAAAAGGCCCGCTTCCCCTGTTCCCTTGGCTGCCCAAACCCAGCTCCCACCGGAGCATGATCAGACCAGGTGACCACCCCTATATCCACCCGATCCAACGCCTCCCTCCAGTAGGCATCCCCCAACAAATAATCGATTCTGCTATACGAATCATGCACTGGGGAGTAAAAGGTGTAATCTCGGTCTGTAGGGTGAGTTAGTCTCCAAAGATCCTCTAACCCCCAAGCTTTCATCCAATTCAGCAATGGTCTCCTCTCTCCCCCCTGTCCCAGCCTCTGTCCCGCCCTCCCGTCTAGGGCTATGTTGCAGTCCCCCCCCCCCCCACCAAAAGCTTCCCCTGCACCTCTCCCTCTAACCAACTACCCAACCCCTCCCAGAACCCCTTTTGCAGCAAATTCGGCCCATACACAGACAGGAAAGTGACCAGCTCCCCTCCTAATTCCCCCACAACCCCCACCGCCCGACCATCTGGTTTACGCAGCACCTTACTAGGTACAAATGGGACATCATGGCTAATAAAGATTGCGACCCCCGCCTTCCTCCTACCCCCTTCCTCCGCTGCGAAGAAGCCCCGATAGTACCCTGAACCCATCAACCTCTCATCCCTCACTCGCAAGTGTGTTTCTTGAATAAACGCCACCTGCCATTTTTGCCGCCGCAACTCCCCCCACAGCAATTTTCTCTTCTGGGGTGAGTTCAGGCCCTGCACATTCAGGCTACCCACTTTCAAACCTGAAGCCATTCTAATCCATTGTACTCCCCCCGCCTCTTCCCACATTCAACCCAGACCTCTCCCCCCCCTCCCCCTCCCTCCCCCCTCCCCTCCATACGGACCTCCCGTCCGCAAGCAACTGAGGATGTGACCCCCCCCGAGGACGCTCCATTGCCCCCCTTCCCAGAGTCCCTACTCCATCCCCCCCTTCCCATGTGCTCCCTTAGGCCCCCACCCAAGCCAGACCCCTGGACTTGCTGGCGAAAATCCACGCCCCAGGGCCTCTCCTGTTGGGTCCATGCATTCTCTTACCCAATAAACATTTGCAACAATATAGATTCAGCATCATAGAAGAACGAGAAAAGAAAATCATGTATGCATAACAGTAACAATAACAAACTGTTCTTTAATCCTGGCGGTTCAGAAACTGGGAGGGGTACTAGAGTCCTCCCCCACCCTCCTGGGGCACTCACCCGCCCCGTCCAGGGGGCCTGCGAAAGTTCGTGGGCCGCAGCTACATTTTTACTTCTGCGCAGCCCCCTTATCCGTCCAGACTCCGGCCAGAGCCTCTCTTTACCCACTGAGACCCTCATTTCTCCCTCCCCCCCTGTAGGAACTAGCAAAACCAGGTTACCCCAAAGGTCCCCCCAAAGGTCCTGTGGTCCCGGCTGCTGTCTTAAGCAAACTCTGCTCCAACTCTCGTGTCGGTCCGGCCCCTCATTGATTTCGGCCTGTCTCAGTGGCAGCCGCAGTCGTCCCTTCACTCCGGGGTTCCATGGTGTTCTTCTGCTGAAGTCTCTGCCCCTTCACGGGGACCCGCTCCCATCCAGAGTGCCCCCCCCCCCCCCGAGGGCTCTCCGTCTCCTTCTCTCCTGCCTCAGCTGGCAGCCGCGGGGCACCCTCTTGCTTCAAGAGCTTCCAGGCCTCCATCTCGGTACGGGCCCGCCTCCCCCGACCATTTATATCCATCAGTATGGCGAATGGGAACAGCCATCGATACTTATAGTTCTCAGCTCGCAAGTACTGGGTGACCTTTCTCATATCACGCCTTCTCTGCAGCGTACCCGCGGATAAGTCCTGATAAATTTCCACTTTATGGCCTGACCAGGTGAAGTTCTTCCGCACCATGGCCGCCCGTGCCACCTTTTCCTTGACAGCGAAAGATGTTAAACAAGCCACTATGTCCCGAGGCTGTCCCCCTCTCGCTGGGCCCAGAGCCCTGTGTGCTCTCTCAACTCCAATGTCTGGCGATGCATCTCCCTTCTCTCCGCTCTGCAGTAAGTCCGCACATATCTTGCGAACCACAGCTGGGGCATCCACAAATTCCTCTGTCTCAGGAAGGCCCCGCAGGCGCAAGTTGTTACGCCTGGACCTATTCTCAAGGTCCTCTACTTTATCCGACAACAACTGATGTTCCTCCCGCAAGCTCTGAATCCAGGCCTCTGCCGCCGAATCCTTCTCCGCCTGCTGATCCGCACGCTCTTCCAGCGCCTCAACCCGATGGCCGAGGTCTCGGACGTCCTCGCGGATGCTCGCCATCGCTTCTTTCATATCTCCCCTCATGGCTACCAGCTCTTTCTTTAAGGAGCGCATCCAGCCCCACATGTCGCCTCTGGTGCATCCTTCGTCCGCTCTCTCTAATTCGTCCTCGGACTCGTCTCCCGATGCCATGTGCTCCGCCGATTCCCCTGATTTCGACCCGCGGTTCTCCGTGTAAGGGGATTTAAATTTGGCCAGCTTTTTCCTTACTGACATCCTCGCTCTGACCGCTCTCAGCTAGCACCCCTTATGATTACCGAGACGGGGTAAAATTAGCACTTTTCCACCGAATTATTCAGCGCCACGATGGGAGCTCAAGCTTTAAGCTGCCATCACTCGGGTGACGTCACTTCCTCCTTTTTCCTCCTATACTCTTTTTAAATAATGAAATTATGCACTACAGCCGTCTCCTTATTAGAATCCAGTTCTCTTTATGCATTTGTAATATACAATTAAATGATTTAAGACTGTCCTCACTTGTCCATCCACGACCAGACACCCATAATATGGCCATCTGCACTCTACATTGAAGTCTTCATAAATGTTAATTATCCGATCAAAACTAATTTCTAAAAACAAGTGTGAACAATACTATTCTAACTGCATTGTAATGAAAACAGCCATCTATCATAAAATGAAACTTACGTCTCGACAGGATTGTTACTCAAGGAACTTTAACGTGCAATACTCTGCCGGCTGTTCTAGTCTAGGACGCCGGCGTCTGCGCTCTTAGGTAACCACTTCCCGCGGGAAATGCAAATGAGGTAACGTGTAATGGTGATTAAATTGACATATATAAATAGTAGGAGAATGCAATTTATAATCCCGTCTCTCTCACCATATGTGAACGGGCTAAACGTAAAATAAAATTAAAAATAAGACTAAGGGAGGGATAAAAAACAGACAGGGGACAACCAAGTTCACTTATGACACTTATCTGCCCAGACGTACATGTAAAGTATAATCTCCAGGAACAAGCAGGAATGAGTCTTCACATATGGGTACGTTGGTACCGAAGGAGCCTGCGCGGGAACGCTCCCCAGCTTCCCAAAAAGGAAAGCTTTTGGGAGCATCCCACAGCGCCTGCGCGCTGCCTTCCCGCCTTTCCTGACCAGCTCTCCTCAGTTCTTCTTTGCCGCGGAGCCAGCAGGTCGAGCCCTGTCACCGCTGAAGAAGTTCTTTATTTTATTTTATTTCTTTGGTCGCGGGTTTGCCTTCCCTGACTCCGGACCGGTACCGCCGGTCTTTTCTTTCTTCTTTAAAAAAAAAAAAAAAAAAATCTATATTTCCTCACTTAGTGTATTTCTCTTCTAGGCCTCAGGGCCCGAAAGAAAATTTCCCTCATGGAAAAACCAGCCTCCGGCTTCAAAAAATGCACTAAGTGTAGCGGTACTATTTCTGTTACAGATACCCATGAATGGTGTCTTAAATGTTTGGGTACTGAACACTCCATTCCGGATTGTCCATCCTGCTCTCTAATGTCTAAACGGGGGTTACAGAACCGAGCAGCTAAGCTCCATGTGCTGTTTCCCGCTGATGCAGCGTCGGTAGCATCGACGTCTTCCAGGTGGTCTTCTCCTGATGGATCTCAGGTAACCAAACATAAGTCTAGCAGGTCCTCGAAGGGTAGATCTCCCTCTAAGCATAGAGATGCCTCCGGGCTTGCCCTCGAGGATCCTGCACCAGCAAAACAACCCTGGCGGGAAGCTCCGGCTTCCAAAGCTCCTCCTATGGGGTTACAGGTTGACATCGATGGCACGGCCTCGACCGATCACCTGTTAGAATGCTCTGGGGTACCGGCACAATCTCCCGGTACCGAACTCCAGGCATTCATGGCGTCGATGGATCAGAATGTTCTGTCCATGCAGCGGGCTATTACAGCCTTCATTCAAGCTGCGACGCCGACGGTACCGCAGCAAGCTCCGTTGTCGGTATCGGCTCCGGTACCAGCACCAGCGCCGATACCGGTACCGTCTGCTTCGACATCGACCAGGATACCGGCTGCAGCAGTTCCTTGACCAGGGCTATTTCTCGGTACCGATCCGGTTCCGAGGACGCCCGATGTCGATACCGCTCGATACGCATATCGAGCGTTAGAAGAGCACCCTGACATCAGATGAATCTCCTGAAGTATCCATAGCCCTTCCTGAAGAGCCCTCTTCTCCAAAAAGAAGAATGTCTCCTCCGGAGGACTTGTCCTTTCAAGACTTCATAAGAGAAGTAGCTAAAGGACTTTCTATCTCAGTAACCTCTGAATCAGAGCCTAGAGCGAAAAAAATAGATATTTTAGGATACCCTAAGGCTCCTAGAGAGGCAGTCTCCTTACCAATTCATGAGATTCTTTATGAACACATGATTGATTTATGGGAGACTCCTCTCACTCTCTCTCCTCATTCTCGCAGGTTGGACACTATGTATCGTGTCCCTCCCTGTCCTGGATTTCAAAAAACTCAGCTTCCTCACCATTCCATTGTGATGCAGTCAGCTATGAAGAGGATAAAAAGTACAAAGAGACACTCTTCTACTCCTCCAGGAAGAGAATGCAGAACCTTGGATGCTTTTGGTAGGAAAATCTTCCAGGCCAGTATGCTTATTGCCAGAATCAACTCATATAGCCTTTACATGGGTATGTTTCTAAAAGAAGTTGCAGAAAAGCTGCACACTTTCCTCCCTTTTATTCCAGAGGATAAAAGGGAAGAATTCCGCATTTGGCTTAAGCATACTCAAGACATCTCAAAGTTTTCCAACAGGGCAGCCTTTGACTCCTTTGAAGGTGCCAGCAGAGCCTCAGGCATTGCCATAGCTGCTCGCAGAATTGCTTGGCTCCAGGCTTCTGATTTAGAACCCTGGGTTCAAGATGGCTTAGGAAATCTGCCCTGTACAGGTGAAAATCTATTTGGCAAAGAGTGGCAAATAAAAGCCACTCAAATGGATGCAGAGAATTCTGCTCTGGATAGACTTTCAAAGTCCACCTCCATTCCTGCCAAGAAAAAGACTTTTAAAAAGTCTTTTTTCAAAAAGGGCAGGTTTCCTTCCACTTCTGGCCAACAATCTTCTACAGGTCGCTTTACCACTAAGCTTCAGCAACCTAAGCAGGCCAGGCCTAAGTCTACAGGGGCTGCTGCAACTCAGCAGTCCCAACCCCCTCAGGGTTTTTGACTTGATGCTAGAGAACTTAGCCTTTCTGGCTTTAAAACAGCCAGAACCTCTCACCATTCCAGGAAGGTTAGCTCATTTTGCTCCCAGATGGGAGCAAATCACATCAGAGCAGTGGACCCTCTCCATCATAAGAGAGGGCTACAAACTTCATTTCTCAGACCTTCCTCCCCACACCATGGTGAGACATTTCAATTCTCCCACATCCCTTCTCGACCTTCTAGGTCAGGAGGTGACTACCCTTCTTGCCCAAGGGGCAATAGAAGAAGTTCCTCTTCTTCAACAAGGGTCAGAGTTCTACTCCCCCTATTTTCTCATTCCAAAGAAAACAGGGGGATACAGACCCATCTTAGATCTCAGGGAATTGAACAAATTTCTATGCAAGGAGAAGTTCAAGATGCTTTCTCTGGGCACTCTCCTTCCATACCTTCAAAGTCAAGATTGGCTTTGTTCTCTAGATCTCAAGGATGCGTACACACATGTCCTCATCCATCCATCTCACAGAAGATTCCTATGTTTTCTTTTCCAAGGAAAACATTACCAATACAGAGTGCTTCCTTTCGGTCTGGCCTCAGCTCCAAGAGTGTTCACCAAATGCATGGCAATAGTTGCTGTATTTCTACCCACTCTGGGAATATTTGTCTTCCCATACCTGGACGACTGGCTCATTCGAGCCCCATCTCAGTCAGAGGCCCAGATTTCCTTGGACCGCACAAGGCTCATTCTGCAGTATCTGGGACTTGTGGTAAACCTCCCAAAGTCTCAGCTCACCCCTACTCAGTCCCTAGAATTCATAGGGGCCTGGTTGGATACCACTACTGCAAGGGCCTACCTTCCTCAGGCCCGTTGCCAGCGTCTAGTGCAGTTAGCCTCCCAGATTCAGTCAAAGAGCCACTTAACTGCCCGGGAGATGCTACAACTGCTAGGCCACATGGCTTCCACAGTGCATGTGGTACCCTATGCTCGCCTACACATGAGAGCAGCTCAATGGACTTTGTCCACCCAGTGGACTCAAGCTTCAGGAGCTCTCTCAGACCAAATAGCAACCTCCAAACGTCTCTTTTGGTCTCTCCAATGGTGTATGTCCACCCAAAATTTGTTGCTGGGGTCCCCCTTCCAACAGTTGTTGCCCCAGGCAACCCTCACAACAGATGCCTCCCAAACAGGTTGGGGAGCCCATCTACAGGACCTCTCCACTCAAGGCACCTGGTCCCCACAGGAGACCTCTCTTCATATCAACCACTTGGAGCTTCGAGCAGTTTTTCTAGCTCTCAAGGTTTTTCATACCCTCCTCAGCTACAAGACAGTCCTCATTCATACGGACAATCAAGTAGCCATGTTTTACATAAACAAGGAGGAACTGGCTCTCTTTCGCTTTGCAACGAAGCTTTAAGATTGTGGGCCTTCGCCAGAGAGCATCAAATCCATCTCCTGGCAGTATACCTTCCAGGAGTCCAAAGCTCTTGGGCAGATAGACTCATTCGAGTTCTGCTTCCACACGAATGGTCCCTGCACATGGATCAGATACTCAGAATCGTCCAAGAATGGGGAACCCCGGACATAGACCTCTTTGCAAGTCCGTGGAATGCCAAACTTCCCCGGTTCTGTTCCAGAATTCCGTGTCAGGGAGTTCAGGCCAAGGATGCTTTCCTCCTTCATTGGGGTCAGGGCTTCCTGTATGCTTTTCCACCCATTCCTTTGATTCCCAAGACTCTGTCCAAACTCCAGAGGGATCAAGGATCTATGATCCTCATAGCTCCACGCTGGCCACGCCAAGTGTGCTACCCTCTACTTCTACATCTTTCCCAAGCCCCCTCCCTGGACTTGGGAGCTGCTCCAGACCTTCTGTCCCAGGAGGAAGGGACTTTGTGGCACCCAAACCCCAAGTCCCTTCACCTCAGAGCTTGGTTACTGAAGGCCTAGACCTTCAGGGGTTGAATCTTTCTCAGCAAGTGAAGGATATCCTCCATGCTTCCAGAAAACCTTCCACCAGGCGTTCCTATGCTTTTAAATGGAAAAGATTTTCCATTTGGTGTGCTGAAAAGGGTCTTGACCCTCTAGCACTACCTTTAAATTCTCTGTTAGACTATCTCCTGCATCTTTCTGATGCAGGACTTAAGACAAATTCAGTAAGAGTCCATTTGAGTGCTATTGCAGCATCCCTTAAGCCCATCAATGGACAACCTATTTCCTCTCATCTTCTCATTTCAAGATTCATGAGAGGCCTAACTTCCTTATCGCTTCTCCGGGCCAGTCCAGGGAAAGGTAGGGTTGTCAATCCCCTATAGCAGCTGAGGACTGAAGACTTCAAGTTTTCTTGAGAGGTGAAGCCACTCCCCCTGAGGGTAACCCAGCAGTCTTTCAGTCCTCAGCAGCTAAAGAGGATCGAATCTCTATTTTCTCCCTCATAAACCAACCTACCGGTTATTTTTCTTTCTTGTTTTTTGAGTAATATTATATTGGCTCTAGCAGAGCTGATTCTTCTATAGTCCTTGTGAGGTTTTTAATTGGTGCGCTATTGCTTTAAGGACATTTGAGACGTTGAGAGTATTATTCCTTTGCGGTGTGAGGTAGAGCCTGCCTCTTTCACTGTCTCCGTCTCCTGCAACAGAGTGATCCTGGGGGCCCCAGTTGTTTCCTCTGTCCCGAGCGCTACCGGTTTTAGAGTGCTTCCCGCTGGCAACGGGACTGCCTTGCCGACTCAGTTTTTTCCTCTCTTCTCTGGTGAATCTGGGGTTCTTTTTAATTTCTTCCTATCAGAATCACGTCTGCTCGCGCGGCACCGGCACCGGGTTATTTTCTTCAGCGCCGTGCTTTGAACGGCGGCGTTGTTTTTTGTTTTGTTTTGCCCGCTTCCCATCTCGTTAGGGGGTTCAATTTTTTCATGGCGGACAAGCCTGTACTGAAGTTAGACGAGCCGTCTTTGCCTGCCGAAAAGGTGGGAAAGGCGGCCATTTTGTCGGCGCCGGTCAGTGCTCTGGCAGAGCAGCTCCGGCCGCATAAAAGGAAGGCAAAATCTTCTAAGGAAGCCATTCCGCTGGAAAAGCCTTCGCACTCACCTTCTCTGCCTCAGGAAAGCATGGCATCATTTTTTTCGCCCGAATTTATTTTGGCGATGCACAAGGCTTTTTTACTAAGATCTTCTCAGCCTGATCCCCTCACAGCGGTTCGAAGTCCTGTGCCTGTTCCCTTTAATGTTCAGATGACTGAGGATCCTGGAGAGGGATCTTCCCAGGCTAAGGACATTATTAAGGACCCTTTGGATCCCTTTGCTTCTCAACCTTCTCTTCTCCTGGGTCAAGGGGACATGGAGGTTCTGGCAGAGACAGGTTTAGATCTGGATACAGATGACTTGGAAGAAGGAGAGATTGCTCCCGGGGAGGATCCAAATATTTTCAGGGTCTTCCGTAAGGAGGAGCTCTCGGCTCTCATTTCTCAATCTTTGGCAGCGCTGCAGTTGCTTCTTCCTTCTGCATCTCAGGAACCTTTGGAAGATCCGTTGTTGCAGGGGTTTAAGGTTGAACAACGCTGTTTCCCGATGCACCGAGTTATCAGGCAGATGATTGAGTCGGAATGGGAGTGTCCAGAGGCTACCCTGCGTGGCAGCCGCGCATTAGCTCGCTTGTACCCTCTTCCACAGGAGGAAAAGGATTTATTACGCATGCCAAAGGTGGATGCCATTATATCAGCGGTGACTAAAAAGACTACCATCCCTGTGGAGGGTGCGGCAGCTCTTAAAGACCTTCAGGATAGAAAATTAGAAATTCTTCTCAAGCAGGCGTTTGATTCTAGTGCTTTGGCACTGCAGACTGCAGTTTGTGGAGCTTATGTTTCTCGGGCGTCCATTAGATGGTTACAAGGGGACGCTTCAGGGGAGATTTCTTCTGAAGTTGCAGACTCTGCGAAGTTGGAATCGGCCGCTGCTTATATGGCGGATGCTTTTTATGATTTGCTGCGGATTGCGGCTAAAACCATGGCCTCCCTGGTAGCTGCCAGGCGTTTTCTCTGGTTGCGTAACTGGTCTGCAGATGTATCCTCGAAATTGCGGCTCAGTAAATTGCCCTATAAGGGGAAATTACTTTTCGGGGAGGCGTTAGAAAAAATTGTGAAAGATTTAGGCGACTCCAAAGGGGGCCGTTTGCCTGAGGATAAACCTAAGCTGGCGCGAACGGTTGCTGGTTTCCGAGGCTCCGGTCGGGACTCCCGTAGATTTCGCGGAGCGCGCTTTGCTCCCTATTCCAGGGGCCGTTCCAGCTTTCGTGGGCAGTCCTTTCGTGGAGCCAGAGGTTTTGGCAGATCCTACTTTAGTGTGTCCCAACCCTCAATTAAAAAGCCGCAATGAAGGTCTGCTGGTCCAGGCGTTGGTTCCTGTAGGAGGGCGACTACAGAATTTTCTGGCGGCCTGGACCGACATTACTTCCGACAAATGGGTTTTGGAGATAATTCAGAAGGGGTATGCTCTCGATTTCGCCTGCCCTTTGTCGCCCGCCTTTGTAATGTCTCCCTGTGCTCCCGGTCTGAAGAAACAGGCCATTGCGGACACGCTCTTTTGCCTCTTGCAGCTGAGAGCGATAGTTCCCGTACCTTTAGACCAATACGGTTGCGGTCGATACTCGATCTACTTTGTGGTCCCCAAAAAGGAAGGTTCTTTTCGTCCCGTGCTAGATCTCAAAGGCGTAAACCGTACTTTGCGGGTGCCTCACTTTCGCATGGAAACGCTTCGTACCGTGATTCGGGCGGTACGGCCGAGAGAGTTTCTCTCGTCCATAGATCTCACGGAGGCCTATCTTCATATTCCCATCAGACAATCTCATCAGCGCTTTTTACGTTTTGCCCTTCCAATGGGGCATTTCCAGTTTCGAGCATTGCCGTTCGGTCTAGCTACGGCTCCGCGGACCTTCACGAAGCTGATGGTGGTTGTTGCAGCGGCGCTTCGAAAGGAAGGTATCCGAGTACATCCTTATCTCGACGATTGGTTGATCAGAGCCGATTCGCGGTTGGCTTCTGTAAAGGCGACAGCTCGAGTTGTTCAGCTTCTCGAGCAACTCGGTTGGGTGATCAATCAGGCCAAGAGTCACTTGGATCCGTTGCAACAACTGACTTATCTCGGAGCATTCTTCGACACCGAGCGGGGGAGAGTCTTTTTGCCCGAAGTGCGGGTAGAAAAGCTTGTGCAGCAGGTACAAGCGTTTCTACGACTGACAACTCCGTCGGCGTGGACGTATTTACAGCTCTTGGGATCCATGGCGGCGGCACTGGATCTGGTTCCGTGGGCCAAGGCTCACATGCGGCCCTTGCAACAAGCGTTGCTGTCCCGCTGGTCACCACAGTTTCACCCACTCTCGCAGCGCCTGCCCTGTCCAGATCTCGTGCGTCACAGTCTGGAGTGGTGGTTAGTTCGGGATCATCTAACGGTGGGTGTTCCCTTACAGGAGCCCTCGTGGGTGTTGGTCACCACGGATGCCAGTCTCTCGGGCTGGGGAGCTCATTGTCAGACACACATTGCTCAGGGTTCTTGGTCCCCAGAGGAGAGCTCGTGGTCGATCAACCGGCTAGAGCTTCGCGCAGCTCGTCTCGCCCTGTTGCACTTCGCGTCTTTTCTCAAAGGAACGGCGGTCAAGATTTTCTACGACAATGCCGTGACAGTCGCGTATATCAATCGTCAAGGAGGAACCAAAATTTTTTCTCTCCTCTCCGAATGTCAGGAAATGATGGTTTGGGCGGAAGCCAATCTCCTGGCGATATCAGCGGCACATGTAGCTGGCAAGGAGAATGTGCAAGCAGATTATCTCAGCCGCAATGTCCTCGATCCCGGGGAATGGGAGTTGAATGCGGCAATTTATCACGAACTGACGTTACGTTGGGGACAGCCGGTAATGGATCTTATGGCGACGTGCAGCAATGCCAAGGTCAACCGTTTCTTCAGCAGGCGCAGAGAACACATGTCAGAAGGTCTGGATGCTCTCGTTCAGCCGTGGCCTCTCGACTCCCTCTTGTACGTTTTCCCGCCTTGGCCGATGTTGAGTCGAGTTATCCAGTGCATAGCGCAACACCGGGGGATGGTGATTCTCATTGCCCCGGATTGGCCTCGTCATCCTTGTTATGCCGATCTCGTTCGACTCCTAATAGCTCCGCGGTCCGCATCAATCTGTTGCATCAGGGTCCGATACTCATGCCACGGGTGGATCGCTTCTTACTTACGGCTTGGCTCTTGAAAGGGCTCGCTTAAAACGCAAAGGGTACGTGAGTTCCGTTGTAGCCACCTTACTTCAGTCTAAGCGGCCGGGGACTTCTCTAGCGTATGTGCGAGTATGGCGTCTTTTCGAGACTTGGTGTGGACAGCGCAATGTTGCTCCAATGTCGTCTACCTTACCTCAGCTGCTCCTATTTCTACAGCATGGCTTGGATAAAGGGTTGGCTCTTAGTACCCTTAAGGTTCATATCACCGCGCTCGCTTGTTTTTGGGGATTAGTACAACATCGCCGTCTTTAGCGCATCCGGATATTCATCGCTTTTTACGTGCAGCAAAAATTATCCGTCCTCCGCTGCGTCCCATTGTGCCTCCTTGGGATTTGAATCTAGTATTGGAAGCGTTTTCTCGGTCGCCCTTCACTTCAATCTGCTCTCGGGATCTCCGAGAGTGTTCCTGGAAAACAGCTTTTCTAGTGGCTTTGTGTTCGGCACGCCGAATATCGGACTTGCAGGCCTTGTCTTGCCAGGAGCCTTATCTTCAATTTCTTCCGGAACGGGTTTTGCTACGGACAGTTCCTTCCTTTTTACCGAAAGTACTGTCTGTTTTTCATGTTAACCAATCGGTGGCTTTGCCTGTATTTTCTGATCAGTCCGGTTCTCCTATGGACCGGGCACTCAAACATTTGGATCTTAGCCGGGTCTTACAGACGTACCTTAGAGTTTCGCAACCTTTTCGGAAAACGGACAGGCTCTTTGTCCAGTGTACCGGTTCCCGTAAGGGTCAAGCAGCATCAAAGTCCACCATCGCTCGTTGGATTCGCTGCGCTATTGGGGCAGCTTACGCTGCCCGTGGCATCTCGCCGCCAGTTGGTCTCAAAGCTCATTCCACTCGGGCTCTAGCGACTTCCTGGGCGGAGTATGCCTGCGTTCCACCGGTAGATATCTGCAGAGCAGCGACGTGGTCTTCGTTGCACTCTTTTACGAAGCATTACCGGTTGGATGTTCAAGCCAGAGACGATGCGAAAGTAGGAGCCTCGGCGCTTATCGCAGGGCTGGCGGGTCCCTCTCGTCTTTAGGTACTGCCCTACCTTTCCCTGGACTGGCCCGGAGAAGCGATAAGGAAGATGAAATTAGGTCTTACCCGCTAATTGTCTTTCCTTGAGCTTTCTCCGGGCCAGTCCAGGGTCCCACCCCTTTCCATTTCACGAGTACTTTTTCGAACCAATAAAGAATTTCACCATATCTGCGTTCTCATCTGACAGGAGACATGTTGGGGCTTCTAGATTTCATTCACTGCCAATCAATAGTTCTAAATTTAAAAAAAAAAAAAAAAACCAAAGGGAAGCAAATTTGTTTTTGGCTTCCGAGTTTTCAGGGACTGTAGAACTTTATCGGTTTTTCAAGGGTTAATCTACTCTGTTCAGTTCTTTCTTTCTTTTTAGTTGCTTTGTCAGAAGGAGACTGCTGGGTTACCCTCAGGGGGAGTGGCTTCACCTCTCAAGAAAACTTGAAGTCTTCAGTCCTCAGCTGCTATAGGGGATTGACAACCCTACCTTTCCCTGGACTGGCCCGGAGAAAGCTCAAGGAAAGACAATTAGCAGGTAAGACCTAATTTCATCTTTAACTAAACCTCCCATTAGGCCTCCTCCGGTGGCATGGGACTTAAATTTGGTTCTTGGTCAGCTTATGAAGCCTCCTTTTGAACCCTTAGCCACTACCTCCTTGAAATTTCTTTCCTGGAAGGTTATTTTCCTCATTGCAGTCACTTCAGCTCACCGCATCAGTGAACTGCAGGCCTTAGTGGCTAATCCACCTTATACAAGGTTCCATCATGATAAGGTAGTCCTTAGGACAAATCCACACTTTATGCCTAAAGTGGTCTCACATTTTCATCTTAATCAGGAGGTATATTTACCTGTCTTTTTTCCAGCTCCTCATGCATCCAATGCAGAGAAGAGTCTTCATACTCTGGATTGTAAAAGAGCTCTTGCTTTTTATTTACAAAGGACACAGCAACATAGAAAGTCTTCCCAGCTTTTTGTTGCTTTTGATCCTTCTCATTTGGGACTTTCAGTCTCCAAGAGAACACTGTCCAATTGGATTGCTCAGTGTATTTCTTTCGCCTACCAGAGTAAGAACCTTGCTCTGGAGAGCCATGTCACAGCTCATCATGTGAGGGCCATGGCCACCTCTATGGCTCATCTAAATTCTGTGTCCATCGACCAAATCTGTCGAGCAGCCACCTGGGCCTCGGTTCATACCATCACAGCCCATTACTGCTTGGACAAGGACTCCCGCCGGGATGCCTTGTTTGGTCAGGCTGTTCTCAAACACCTGTTCCACTCTTAAACAACTCCTACCCTCTTTCCCTGGATGGATGCCTGAGATCCATAGGAGGAAGTAGACCCCTTTCCAGGGTCTCATATCCTTGGGGATCTCCCAGGCATCTTAGCTAGGGAGTCCCCATATGTGAAGACTCATTCCTGCTTGTTCCTGGAGATAGCACAGTTACTTACCTGTAACAGGTGATCTCTGGGAACAGCAGGAATAAGTCTTCACAACCCTCCCACCTCCCCTAGGAGTTGTACCTCTTTTCTATCTTTCCTTTCCTCTCTCTCTCTATTGTCTCAGCTTTAAACTCGAACTGAGGAGAGCTGGTCAGGAAAGGCGGGAAGGCAGCGCGCAGGCGCTGTGGGATGCTCCCAAAAGCTTTCCTTTTTGGGAAGCTGGGGAGCGTTCCCGCGCAGGCTCCGTCGGTACCGACGTACCCATATGTGAAGACTTATTCCTGCTGTTCCCAGAGATCACCTGTTACAGGTAAGTAACTGTGCTTTATCAAAACATTTAAAAAAATTTTTTTTCAAATTTTTGTTGCGCTTGCTCTAGGTATAAACTGCCAACAATATATTGTACCTAGGAAGAGGATCAATGATTTAAAATACACAATTATTATGTCAAAATAATTATAAAGTGTTAGTGTATGGGTCATGAACTACCGTATGCCAGTATAACAAGAGGCTGCAAATCCATAAACATGTCAATATCCCACCATGTGGGCTTACTGATATAAAGTAAAAATACAACTAATGATAAAAAAGGATTAAAAAACGGAGACAAATTATTTTTCTGTCAAACCCACATACCATATGAACACACTTAAAATCCTTAAAAAACCATTATGGAGTCATAAATGAATTGTATACCATACAGAGTATAATTTATCAAAAACATATGAACTAAATAAATAAATTAAAATGAACAATTGTAAAATGTGTTAAGATTAATAATTAAAAGTAGGCGTGGGCACCACTTCCACTATCCCTGTTGGGCAGAGTGGCCGCATTGGGGATGGTGATTCTGCCCAGAGTACTGTATTGGATGCAGACTCTCCCTGTATGGTTATTGCGCCGGGACATACTCCGTATGGAACGGGCCTTTCGCGGGTTTCTTTGGAGGGGGACCAGAGCCCGTATACCGTTGGTTAGAATGCAAGGGGGTTGGCGGTCAGGGGGGATTGGAGTCCCGGACCTTTGGAAGTATGCGCTGGCCTGCCAGGCGCGGCATGTTGGCGACTGGTTGGGGGGGACAGAGGTCTATACACCTCGGGGGTTGGAGGCGGCTGTGGTGGCCCCGCACTCTCTGGAGGCGGTTCTGCAGGTGCGGCAGGTGGACCTGCCGACCCGTCGGACGCGGAATGTGCTAATTCAGGCGACGCGACGCGCCTGGCAACAGCTCAATAAATATTGGGGTAGTGACTCTACGGTTTCAAGTTGGCTGCCCTTACGGGGCAACATTCATTTCCTGCCCGGTTCCGACTCGGTCCCGTTTCGGAAGTGGGAGCGGTTGGGTATACGGTATTTGGGGCATGTCCTTAATCCCGAGGGGAGTTGTAAGACCTTGGAGACGCTTTGTGCGGAGTATGGGTTATCCCCGGGGGGCTATGCCTTTGCATATGCGCAGGTTGTTCACTATGTTCGTTCCTTGCCTCGGCGGGAGCTCACCGCGGAGCATTCTGCGCGGATTCTTGATTTTTTGGCACTGGGAGCAGAAGCTCCGCCGACTATAGCGGATTTAAAGAAGAGGGTGGATCGGTTGGAGGCACCCCCGGACTATGCTCTGTTGGAAAGCCGATGGGCTCGAGAACTGGGCCGTGAGATCGCCCCGGGCACTGCCAGGGAGGCACTGGGTCGGATTGCGCAGTTGGTGGAGGGCGCCAGGTGGCGCGAGATACAATTTAAGTGTATTCACCGAGCCTATTTTTCGCCGAGGCGGGCGTTTCGTAGCCGCCTCACTTCAGATGGTAGCTGCCCCAAGTGCTCCTCCCCCCTAGCGGATCTAGGCCACATGTGGTGGTGCTGCCCATCTATTCGCCGATACTGGCTGCGCATTGAGGCGTACTTAGGTGGGTTGCTGGGGCAGCGAATTTATTGGACGGGGCTATTAGTGGTGTTTGATCAGTTGGGACCACTCCGCCCTAAGGGGAGGTGGGAGAAATTGCTGGTGCGGAAGGCCTGTCTGGTGGGGAAGGGACCTATTCTTCGCCGGTGGAGGGAGCCAGAGGTCCCTACCTTTACTGAGTGGCGCAATAGCTTTCATCAGCTGTTGCTTATGGAGCGGAGGAGTGCGCTGGGACACCCTCGGCGATGGGCTATATTTTTGCTGATCTGGATGCCCTACATTCAGAGTTTGGGACCTAAAGCCCGCAGTGAGGTCTTGAAGGTCGGATAGTGGTTGCTCATGCTTCGGTTGTGCTGCTCCAATAACTTTCTTGATATGTGTGCTTCCTGCTTGGGGGTTGGGGGTGGGGGGAGGGGGAGGGGGAAGGGTGGAGGGGGAGGGGGAATTAATTCTGATATTGTATATTTGTTTTTTCCTTTGAACTGTTGTTTGCTCCCGTAGTGGTGGACAAGAGATAGCCCCACTGGGAGGAAGTTATGTTGTATCTAGGAAATTTCTGTGACGTGGTTGTTATTGGTTGTCTTTTTCTGTTCCTTCAATAAACAGACTTTAAAAAAAAAATAATTAAAAGTATGGCTCTGTACCTATTACTTTATCCAAACCATTAATACTTATCCATTAGGAACAGGAGGAGTGGCATTAGAATTACCCAAACTCTGTTTCAAAATTAATTTTTACAGAAAAACAGATAGATCACTATCCATATTCAATCCACTAGGATGTAAACTATTAAGGGCAAAAATATATTGTTCTTCTAAACGTCGAATGGTTCTCTCTACATCCCCCCCCTCTCCAATTCATTTTGACTCTCTTGATAACAAAAAATTTTAAATCGGAAATTTTGTGTGTTAGTTCCTGCCAGTGATTGACTAGGGGTTGACAATTCATTGAACCAGGAGCAGGACCTCAGAAAACACCCACAAATAGGAACAGAAGCAAAAGACATCTTGAACAATTTTCAAAAGACTGTGTTCGTGAGAAACTATCTCAACTTAAAGTAGACGAAGCGATGGGACCGGATGGGATACACCCGAGAATACTGAGGGAAATTGGGGACTTTCTAGCAGCTCCACTGACTGACCTTTTCAAAGCCTCGTTGAAATCGGGAGTGGTGCCAAAGGACTGGAGAGAGGCTCATGTGGTGCCTTTACACAAAAGCGAAAACATAGAAACATGATGACAGAGAAAGACCACATGGCCTATCTAGTCTGTCCTTCCATATCAACAACTACAACAGTCCACTTTTTACCTTTAGAGATCCTCTGTGTTGGTCCCATGCTTTTTTGAATTCAGTTACTGTCCTCATCTCTACCACCTCCACTGGGAGACTATTCCATGGATCCACTACTCTTTCCGTAAAGAAATATTTCCGCATATCACTCCTGAATCTATCTCCCTTCACCCTCATCCCATGTCCCCTCGTAGCAGAACTTGCTTTCAATTGAAAGAGGCTCTCTCCCTGAACATTTATGCCACGGAGGTATTTAAACATCTCAGTCATATTACCTCTATCCCGCCTTTCCTCTAAGGTGTACATATTAAGATCCTTAAGTCTGTCCTCATATGCTTTATAATGAAGCCCACTAATCATTTTAGTAGCCACCCTCTGCACCGACTCCATCCTGTTCACATCCTTTTGAAGGTGCGGTCTCCAGAATTGCACACTATACTCCAAATGAGGTCGCACCAAAGACTTATACAGAGGCATTATCACCTCCTTTTTTCTGCTAGCCATTCCTCTCCGTATGCACCCAAGCATCCTTCTAGCTTTTGCTGTCGCCTTTTCTACCTGTTTAGCTACTTTAAGATCATCAGACACAACCACGCCTAGGTCCCGCTCTTCTTTAGTGGACAAAAGTACTTCACCTCCTATACTGTATCGCTCCCTTGGATTGCTGCAGCCCAAATGCATGACCTTAGATTTTTTAACATTAAATCCCAGCTGCCAAATTCTAGACCATTCTTCAAGCTTAGCTAGATCCCTCCTCATGTTATCTACACCTTCCTGGGTGTCTACTCTATTGCAGATTTTGGTATCATCTGCAAAGAGGCAAAACTTACCCGACAGCCCTTCCGCTATATCACTAACAAAGATGTTAAAAAGAATCGGACCAAGGACAGATCCCTGGGGCACACCACTGGTAACATCCTTCTCCTCAGAGTGAGCTCCATTTACTTGTACTCTTTGTCGCCTCCCACCCAACCAATTTCTAACCCAAGCAGTAACTTTAGGGTCCATCCCTAGGGTGCTCAGTTTGTTTATAAGTCGCCTGTGAGGAACAGTGTCAAAGGCTTTACTGAAATCTAAATACACCACATCTAGAGCTCTCCCTAGGTCCAACTCCCTGGTCACCCAGTCAAAGAAATCAATCAGATTTGTCTGACAAGACCTGCCTCTGGTGAATCCATGCTGCCTCGGATCCTGTAATCCACTGGACTCCAGAAACCTCACTATTTTCTCTTTCAGCAGCGTTTCCAATAATTTACTCACCACTGAAGTTAAACTAACCGGCCTGTAGTTTTCAACCACGTCCTTACTTCCGCTTTTGTGTAAAGGCACCACATGAGCCTCTCTCCAGTCCTTTGGCACCACTCCCGACTCCAACGAGGCATTGAAAAGGTCAGTCAGTGGAGTTGCTAGAACGTCCCCAAGTTCCCTCAGTATTCTAGGGTGTATCCCATCCGGTCCCATCGCTTTGTCTACTTTAAGTTGAGCTAGTTTCTCACGAACACAGTCTTCTGAAAATTGTTCAAGATGTCCCACGCTTCTGTTCCTATTTGTGGGTGTTTTCTGAGGTCCTGCTCCTGGTTCTTCATCTGTGAACACAGAACAAAAATATTTGTTAAGCAATTCCGCTTTATCCTTATCAGCATCTACATATTCCCCCCCTGCAACCTTGAGTCTGACAATACTCAAGGTTGCAGGGGGGGAATATGTAGAAGCTGATAAGGATGAAGTAAGGATGTGGTTGAAAACTACAGGCCGGTTAGTTTAACTTCAGTGGTGAATAAATTATTGGAAACGCTGCTGAAAGAGAAAATAGTGAGGTTTCTGGAGTCCAACGGTTTACAGGATCCGAGGCAGCATGGATTCACCAGAGGCAGGTCTTGTCAGACAAATCTGATTGATTTCTTTGACTGGGTGATCAGGGAGTTGAACCTAGGGAGAGCTCTAGATGTGGTGTATTTAGATTTCAGTAAAGCCTTTGACACTGTTCCTCACAGGCGACTTATAAACAAACTGAGCACCCTAGGGATGGACCCTAAAGTTACTGCTTGGGTTAGAAATTGGTTGGGTGGGAGGCGACAAAGAGTACAAGTAAATGGAGCTCACTCTGAGGAGAAGGATGTTATCAGTGGTGTGCCCCAGGGATCTGTCCTTGGTCCGATTCTTTTTAACATCTTTGTTAGTGATATAGCGGAAGGGCTGTCGGGTAAGGTTTGCCTCTTTGCAGATGATACCAAAATCTGCAATAGAGCAGACACCCAGGAAGGGGTAGATAACATGAGGAGGGATCTAGCTAAGCTTGAAGAATGGTCTAGAATTTGGCAGCTGGGATTTAATGTTAAAAAATGTATGGTGATGCATTTGGGCTGCAGCAATCCAAGGGAGCAATATATTATAGGGGGTGAAGTACTTTTGTCCACTAAAGAAGAGCGGGACCTAGGCGTGGTTGTGTCTGATGATCTTAAAGTAGCGAAACAGGTAGAAAAGGCGATGGCAAAAGCTAGAAGGATGCTTGGGTGCATACAGAGAGGAATGGCTAGCAGAAAAAAGGAGGTGATAATGCCTCTGTATAAGTCTTTGGTGTGAACTCATTTGGAGTATAGTGTGCAATTCTGGAGACCGCACCTTCAAAAGGATGTGAACAGGATGGGGTCGGTGCAGAGGGTGGCTACTAAAATGATTAGTGGTCTTCATTATAAAGCATATGAGGACAGACTGAAGGATCTTAATATGTACACCTTAGAGGAAAGGCGGGATAGAGGTGATATGATTGAGATGTTTAAATACCTCCGTGGCATAAATGTTCAGGGAGAGAGCCTCTTTCAATTGAAAGCAAGTTCTGCTACGAGGGGACATGGGATGAGGGTGAAGGGAGATAGATTCAGGAGTGATATGCGGAAATATTTCTTTAAGGAAAGAGTAGTGGATCCGTGGAATAGTCTCCCAGTGGAGGTGGTAGCCCCTGCAGCCTTCCCCTCCTGTTCTGACTGCAGGGATCTCATCTCCTGTGGGTAGAACAGGAGAGAATGGCTGTGATCATGGCAGACTCCTGTCTGCCTGCAGAGATTGGATCTCCCATGGGCAGACAGGAAGAGTGTTTGCCGCAGTCGCTGCAGCCTTCCACTCCTGCTGCGTGGATCTGATCTCTTGCAGGCATATAGATTGAGTGTTCTCTCTGCTGGTGACAAAATTTTAGTGGGGCCAGGGCCCATGTGGCCCACCCTGTTCCGATGCCTCTGTCTCCTACATGTGATGTGGCCAGGTTCAGCCCAGGGACGTGAAACAACAATTGGGTGGCTCTTGCATCTGTGGGAGCCTCACAAACACAAGGAAGAGTTGTTGATGTGCATTGCATGGAGGTGAGAAGAGCCAACATTTTGGAAGTGCCACGTGGTGTCTTGGGGCTCCCATCAACAGTGCCTGATGTTTCTTTCTCAGTGTCTGTTTTGAAAGCAGAGACACAGGGGAATCCAGAAAGTTTGTTGGAAATGGGAGTGGTAAATTCTAGAGAATACCTATTCTCTGGGAACAAGCAGGAAGTCCATCCTCACATATGGGTGATGTTTGTGCCCACGGAGCCTGTGCAGATCCACTCCCCAGCTTTCAAAGAAAGCCTTTGGGAGTTTGACCGTGCATGCACAGTGTAACTCCCACCTTCCCACCCAAAGGTGCCATCTTGCCTCAGTCTGTCTTTTTCCACATAGCCCTGTAGATGTGCTGTCTGTGCACCCCGGACAAAGTAGATTTTCTTTTCCCCTTTTTCCCCTCCTGTTCTGACTGCAGGGATCTCAGCAAGTTCACCATGAATCCCAGGTGCTGCAGCAGTCCCAGAGTGCACTGTGTTGCACACTTCCCAAAGTCTTGCCTCTCCCCAACGCAGTGCTTGGAGTTTATTTGGCCCTGTTCAACTCCACCTGAGCAAAGACCTTCCTGCCCCTGGAGTTGGCTCAACGCCTTACCGCCTTGGCGCAAGAAGTGCGGAGCGGCACACAAGTGATAGTCCGGATGAAGCTCCACCTCTTGGGGCACAAGGCATCCACTTCCACGTCACTCCTTTTGCCTGCCTGTGGCAGACTAAGTGGACACTCAGTGTCCAGTGGTCGCAGTCATCAGGCTGCCTAGACCGCATCCAGGTCACGCTGGTCTTGGTAACCTCCCTGACCTGGTGGCAAGACCATCTCAACCTCCGAGCTGGCCTGTCTTTCCAGGTCCCTCCAGTGCAGCGCATTCTCACCGTGGACACGTCAAAGTTGGGCTGCGGGACCCACTGTGATCACCTGCAGTCACAGGGTCCATAGTCACCAGAGGAGAGTGCCTCACAGATCAACCAGCTTGAGCTCCGGGCAATCTATCATTCCCTACAGGTCTTCCAGGACCATCTGGAAGGAAAGGTGTTTAAAGTCTAGATGGACAACCAGGTAACAATGTTCTATATCAACAAGCAGGCTACCAGGGTGGGGATTGCATCCTTGATGTTGCTGCTGCAGTGTCAGACTTCCTGCCAACAAGCACTTCCTGCTGCCCTTTACAATCCGCTTTTTGGGTCGCCCATGGCTTTTACAGATTTTTTTTCTGTAGCCTGTAGTTTTGGAGTCCCATATGTGAGGACTGACTTCCTGCTTGTTCCTGGAGAAAGCTTAGTTACTCACCTGTAATAGGTATTCTTCAGGGACAGCAGGAATCAGTCCTCACAACCCTCCCTCCTCCTCCTTTTTTGCCATCTTGTGCTATGATGTCCTACTGAGGCAAGATGGTACTTTTGGGCAGGAAGGTGACCATGCATATGGAGTGTAACTCCCAAAGGCTTTCTTTGAAAGCTGGGGAGTGGATCTGCAAGAGCTCTGTCAGTGCTGACGTCACCCATATGTAAAGACTAATTCCTGCTGTCCCCAGATAACACCTGTTACAGGTGAGTAACTACGCTTTCTTTACAATGTACAGGACACAGATCGGAAGTGATATGGGTATTAACTTCCAGTGGTACTGATGCCAGTCAGGGAACAAGGTCTTGGTCAGTACTCCATTTTCTCTGTGGTCCCATAGGTCGGCACCTTCAGATCCTTCCTCAGCCTCAGAGGCCAATGTGTCTGCAGGTACCCCTTTCACTCCATTATTGGCAGTTGAGAAAGGAAATACTTTTCCTCTCTAGAACCTTGAAGCCTACTTCCATATCCCCATTAGAAACTATCATCAGAGGGTTTTTTGTTAGTTCTAGAAGAACAGTTGGTTCATTGCTCTATCCTTTGGTATTGCCATGGCCCCAAGGGCCTTTTTGAAGGTGATGGCGGTTGTAGCTTTTTTACACAGAGGGCATCACTGTTCATCCTTACCTGGATGATTGGCTGAGGAGGGTCAATTCAGCTTAGGAAAGTTGAAGGGTCACTTCAGAGTGCTGTCAGTCCTGGAGGATATAAGCTGGATTGTAAATTGCACAGAGTGAGCTAAATTTCTCTGTCCTTAAAATACCTGGGGGCTCTTTTTGATACCAGGGTCAATTGGGTGTTCATGAAGCAAGAATGGATAACCAAATTTCGAGGGGTTTCTCTGGGTTCCAAGGGTCTCTGATTCTCTCCAGCTACTGGGCTCAGTGGAGTTGATTACCTGGGCAAAACTAGTTGACTGTGTTCTCCCAACTCTCAGGACACTGAGATTCATCTTCCATTTCCAGTCTTTTTCGAGAGAGCCTAACCTTGTGGTCAACACTTGGAAACCTCAGAAGGGAATGTATTTGGAGATACCATCCCCCTTTTGTATAGTTTTTATGTCAAATGCTAGTCTTGATGGCTGGAGAGCTCACTAGCCAGGCCAGGTAGTACAGAGATTGTGGTCCAGGAAAGAGAGGTCTCCTGGTCCATAAATAGGCTATGCTATGCTTCCTGCCATTAATGAGGAGATTGGCAATTTGGGTGCTCTTCAACCATGCCACAACAGTAGTATATGTAAACAGAAAAGGAGGGCACAAGAAGTGCTATGGTGGCTCAAGAAGCAAGACTCCTGTTGTGAATGGAGCAGAATTTCTTAAATCTGTTGGCAGAATGAATAGCAGGAATAGAAAATGTCCAAGCCAATTTCCTCAGCAGAAACATATTGAACTCTGGGGAGTGAGAGCTGAACCAGCAAGTTTTTCCAGGTAATTGCAGTCTGGTGGGGTAGACTGTGAGTGGGTCTAATGGCAGCCCACAAGAACTCTTAAGATACCCTATTTATTCATGCACCAGAAGAAAAGTGGCACCGGCAGGATAGATGTCCCTCTTCAGCCATGGCTGAAAGGAGACTTGTTTGTATTTTTGCCCTCATCCTATGCCCCCTCATAGCATAACTTGTTTTCAATCTGCTATTAGGGGTACAGGATAAGGGTGAAAGGGGATAGACAAAGGAGTAATATGCGGAAATATTTCTTTACGGAAAGAGTGGTAGATGCATGGAATAGTCTCCCAGTGGAGGTAGTAGAGATGAGGACAGTATCTGAATTTAAGAAAGCATGGGACAAACACAGAAGATCTCTAAAGGAAAAAAGGGGAATATTGTAGTTGGTCTATCTAGTCTGCCCTTCCATATCATGTGGTCTTTTTCTGCTGTCATGTTTCTGTTTCCATCATATCACCACCTCAGCTGTTTCTTCTCCCTGTTGAAGAACACTAACTTTTCTTCACAGGGGATGGAACAGGTAAAGGGAACAGTTGAAGTTTTCAACACTACTAACATTTGAGAATTCTCCATGAAAATAACAGATAGCACATTTAAAACAAACTGGAGTGAGTGTTTTCACTTTGTGCAAATTAAGATGTGGAAATAATTGCCAGAGGATGTGTGGTTGAGGTAGTTAACCTAGCTGGGTTTAAAAAAGGATTTACATAGTTTGTGGACTTCGTCAGAAGATTTGAAGAAAGCTTCCATTTATCCTTGAAAGCGAGCAGCAAGGAATGGATCTGGGGTTTTTTTTGTGATCCTGCTGGATTGGCCACAGAATGCAGCATCCTGTCTCAATCGACCTTTTGGTCTGATCATCAGTATGATACATCTTATGTTCTTATGAGGGCTTTTGCATCAGTTAAATTCTCTTTTCTAATTAAACTATATTGTTATCAAACAGGGTTATCCATGTGAACTTCTGGCACTTACGGTTGCGGGTATTCCTTCCATGCATATCTGCTTGGATTTCATCCCAGAGCTCCTAGCTCAGCCTGAACTTGAAAAGCAGGTAATTAGAAGAGTCACAAACTTATATACATATATAGCAGGCAGAATAGATCCAGATACCATTTAATTCAACTGCATTGTTAAAATATTCCCAGCTAAGAAAGATCATTTCGTACTTTTTGAAAAGGTTTAGATGCAGTAAACTTGTTTTCTGTATCGTCACTTTTTATAGGGATTTCTAAAGTGATACTTTATCTCAATGTTTTGTTAAATATTAATGCCATGTTCCTACAGTTGTTTCAAAACTATTGAAGCTAAAGTAAACATGTAATGATAGATTTTTTTCTTTTAGGTAAGTAAATGTTTCCTTGGCAGCATTTTTCTTTTTGTATGCCTTTACCATCTGTCCAGTAAAGTATTGGATGCACAATTCTGCTGTGTGGATCCTATCTTCCTGCCAGCTGCTGTCTGACCTGCAGCGATTTCCTTTCTGTAACTGGACCTTTCTATAGGACTTTGCAGCTGGGGGTGGGGGGGGGAGAGTGGAGAGAGTGATGCAGGAATTAGAATTATATTGCAGAATCCAACATTTATTTTGTAGTAACATTTTTCTTCATCAGATGTATATGCAAATGCACATAATCAAATTTTCAAGGAAACTAACAAACATTTAGGCATGCAGAGTTCAGATAGCTCCAAGCTCCTCTACTGTTAAAGATCTAAATGCAAAGTAATGCCAAGGGTTGGATTTATGAAGGATTTTTTTTTACACTTTTTTATTGAACCAAATACCTACCAGTGCATTAATTAATACAACCTTTTTTCACAAACAGCTGTATACTCTCTTGGTTGAGAGTTATTGTAAAACCTGAACCAAACACCCCTTCTCAATTCTTCCCCTTCCAATTTATTATCACAAGAGGTAGAAAGATGAATCTACCACATTAATGCATAGAGCCTGTATTAATTAGTTATGCATGTATATCATACCACCCTCATATGATTTCCACATGGTGCACGCTTTCACAAAGCACTACTGCTTTGACAAAGCTTCTAATTGAGACAGTGCCTTTGGTTAAGCAGTCCTCCTCAGTTTATATAACTGTTTCTGCCTATCTCCTTCACCTGATTTACAGCATGTGTTGCAAGGTATAGGGTGGAAAAGATAAGATATTTGCAACCCTCAGCTTGGGAGTCTGCTCTTGTGTGACTGTAATGATCCTGCTTGTCCATGGGGAAAGTGTAGTTGCACATCTGTAACGGGTGTGTTCAGTGAACAGCAGGATCCTACTGCTTCACAATCCCATCTCTCCTGAAGTTGAAGCTTTTTATAAAACTGAGTAAGAAGACTGCCATTGGGAGGCACGGGAATACCTGTGCAGACTCAGAAGACTTTATTCCCCACCCCCAGAGTTTTCTGAGCTCTGGGAGAGAAGACCCCTCTTGACTCCATCCTCGTGATATCACTCATTTGGGTAGCTGTAGGATCCTGCTGTCCATGGCAAACACCTGTTACAGGTGATCAATTACACTTTGTACAGAAACACTGCCAAGCCAGAAGGATGACTTCAGATAGTACTTGGTGAAGGTGTGGACAGAGAAAACCATATTGTTGATTTGCATATTTAAACTATGATGATCCACAAAAGCACTTGGAGTTGCTTTTGCACAGAGCTGGTGTACATTGATGTGGTGTGGGATGGCATGCCCACTTACAGATAGCAGAAGGCAATGCAACTGCCACCCAAATAGTGTATGCATTTGGCAACTTGTGTGCCTGATTTTTTTTTGAGATTACAAGAAATGAAGAACTAAAACAATTTTCTATGGTCTTCAGTGCCTTGAAGAGCTTCTTCCCTCTGAGAATAATGATAATTTTTGATGGGCGGATGGTGATTAAGAGAGAGCTATAGTGTGATGTGTGCCTGGAGGAGGGAGATTTGAGAGTTTTGTGTGTGCATGTGTGCTGGGTGGGCAATAATTCAAAGCCCTATGGTTATGAAAAAATTTATGCAAATGAGGTCCACAATGAGCCTTGGCACATAGCCCTGCATCCCAGTTGGGCCACCCCTACCTGCCTTCCCATGGCACTAACTTCTGCTGTCTCTTTTTCCATGGAGCCTACTGGACAAGTCCTGCACTAGCAGAAAAATATTCTTCTTTATGCTCGTGGTATCTGCCAATTTGAGTGTTTTTCAATATTTATCGTTGGTTAATCGGCTCCCAGATGATATTTTTTTGCAGTTTTGTTCTTTTGTTTCTTTTTGTGCCTATTTTTTTGTTTTTTCTCTTGTCCGAGCCTTTTTCCAGCCTTTGCAATCAAAGCCTTCAACCTCACCGAGGCAGTCTTTCAGACATGTCTAAGCTGGTGAGTGATTTTAAGAAGCATATGAAATGTGGCCACACTATTTTTGTCATGGACAGGCACAATTGGTGCCTGCCGTGCCTTGGACCGACCATCAGCCTGCATTGTGCAACCTTTGTCTGCAGATGAGGAGGAGAGGCCTGAAGGTCCAGGAAAAGCAGGAGTCGTCCCTCTTTGTAACATCCAATTTAGCATCCTCGACCCCAGCATCAACTCATATGCGTAGCACAGCCGAGGATTCAACTGGGTGGATGCCCGAATACATTCTGAACCAAGGGGCCGGGTCATCGAACAGTTCTCAACGTCTGATCTGCAGCAAGAAGGAAGAACCTAACATCCATGTCAAAAGGGGCCCCTGAACACTGGGACAAACCCAAGGTGCATCGGCACCACAGCCCTTCTTGGCACGATGTGGACAGCGAGGACCGGAAGTGGCCCACCAAGCTTCCTTGGTGGGAGGAATAGACTACCAGATGGGAGGAATTGACCCTGCCATAGCCTTGGAGGGCTGCCATAAGAACATAAGAAATACCATACTGGGTTAGACCAAGGACCATCAAGCCCCAGTAGTATCCTGTTTCCAACAACGACCAATCCAGGACACAAGTACCTGGCAGGTTCCCAAAAAGGCATACAGGTTCCACAATGCTTGTTCTCGAGCAAGCAATGGATTTCCCGAGTTCTCTTTAATAATAGCTAATTGACCTTTCCTCCAAGAACTTGTCCAAACCTTTTTTTAAACCCAGCTACACTAACAGCTTTTACTACATCCTCTGGTAACGAATTCCAGAGTTTGATTACGCATTGAGTGAAAAAATATTTTCTCTTATTAGTCTTAAATAGGTTACATTGTAGCTTCACTGCATGTCCCCTAGTCTTTCTACTTTTTAATGGCATAGACTTTCTACGTTTACATGTTCTACTCCATTAATTTATAGACCTCTATCATATCTCCCCTTAGCCATCTCTTTTCCAAGTTGAAGAGCCCTAACCTTTTAAGCCTTACCTCATAGGGATATGCTTCCATCCCCTTAACCATTTTGGTGGCTCTAATCTGTACCTTTTCTGATTCTGCTATATCCTTTTTAATGATATGGCAACCAGAATTGCACACAATATTCAAGGTGCGGTCTCACCATGGAACGATACAGAGGCAATATAATATCCTTGGTTTTATTCTCCATTTTTTTCCTTATGATTCCTACCTAGCATTCTATTTGCTTTCTTGGCTGCCACTGCACATCGGACAGAGGGTTTCAATGGATTATCCATGATAACGCCTAAATCTTTTTCCTGGGTGGTGGTTACTAATGTGGAACCTTGCATTGTGTAACCATAGTTTGGATTGTTCTTTCCTAGGTGCATAACTTGCACTTTTCCACATTAAATTTCATCTGCCATTTGGCTGTCCAGTCTTCCAGTTTATCAAAGTCCTCTTGCAATGTTTCACAATCCTCTTGTGTTTTAACAACTTTAATAATTTTGGGCAGCATTTTCGAAGGCATTTATATGGGTAACTGCCCTAGTTACCCGTGTAAATGCCTTATTCGGGATTTTCGAAAGGCGCCTACCAATGTTCCCTCTAATTTTCTGTAGGCTGTGTGCGCATAAAATATCAGCTGTGTGCAGCTTTTGAAGGAAGGTTAAATTTTTGTGCGCCACATAACGACACTCGGAGTTATATACTTTAAAATTTGACTACACATCAGAATACAGTATGTACACCACACTGATTTTAATCAAATTAAATGAAAATAGATGATTACTAAATGAAGTAGGAAATTTCTAGTAATTACAATCACAACTTTTAAATTTTAAGACGTCTGTGTTATCTTCTATCAGAATCAGAACCGTAATTTTTGTGCGCTCTGTTGTAAAGTATGTGCGCTCGCACGGCGAGGTGTGTGCGCACGCACACGCGCACAGCTTAGAGGGAACAGTGGCGCCTACATAAAAATCCTCGGATAAGTCTTGTGCGTGAGCAGTTCAAGGGTCTTGCTGGGGATGCTGCTCCTGTACCTCCTAAAGGATGACTGGCTATGCTCCTTGGATCTCGAGGATGCATATATACAATATACATCCCAATCCACCCAAGTCACAGAAAATACCTCAGATTCATGCTGGAAGACCAGCACTATCAGTACCGGGAGCTTCCCTTCCAGCTTGCCTCAGCATCTTGTAGCCACCTACTTGCGCATCATGGGAGTCTTCATCTTCCCCTACTTGATCGACTGGCTCATCAAAGGCCCCACTCTGGACACTGTCTGACAATCCACTCACCTCACCATACAGGTCCTCAAGTAGTTGGGGTTCATCATCAACTACCCCAAGTCCCATTACCAGCCCACATAGAGCTGAAGTTCATCAGGACCCTCCTCGATAGCATTCAAGCCAGGGCGTTTCTGCCGCTGGACCGCATACAGTGACTGAAAGAGGTGGTTGGCAGTGTGTGACATTGGTGCCACACTACGGCTAGGGAATGCTGAAGGTGCTCGGCCACATGGACTCCATGGTGCACATCACCCCCCCAGCCCAACATGAGGCAGGCGCAGTTGATCCTCTGCACGCAATGGAAGCAGGCCACGGACCACCTTAAGGACAGGGTAGCAGTCACTGTGCTGCTGGTTCAGTCCTTTGGCTGGTGGTTGGACCCGCTGAACCTACTTTGGGGCCTTACATTCTAAGTGGAATCCCCCCATCGGATGCCAGCAACGCGCCCAAGCGTGGGTAGGGGGCCCACCTGGACAGCCTGCGGATGCAGAGCTTCTGTTTCGAGCAGGAAAGCCTGCAGCAAATAAACTTCCTCGAGTTGTGGGCATAGCAAATGCCCTCCAGGCCTTCCAGGCACACCTGGCGAACCAGGTCTTCCTGATCCAGATGGACAACGAGGTGGTAATATTCTGTGTCAACAAACACTGAGGTAATAGCTTGTATCTCCTCTGCTGGGAAGCGTTCTGGCTGTGGAAGTCTGCGCTGCATCACAGGTTGGAGCTCCGGGCAAATTACTTGCCAAGCAAACTCAACGTCCTGGCGGATCAGCTGAGCAAAGTCCTCCAACTGCATTAGTGGACCCTCCACAAAGGAGTAGCAGAGCGTATTTTCCAGGAATGGGGCACTCCCATGATCGATCTCTTTGCAGTGGCACAGAAGGCACAAGTGAACCAATTCTGCTCCAGGAGGCCAGCTAGCAGCTGGGTGGCCTCGGACACCTTCCTCCTCCACTGGTGAGTGGGTCTGCTTTATGCCTTTCCTCTAATCCCCTCATAGTGAAAATGCTGCTGATATTGCAGACTGACAGGGGCACCATGATTCTCATTGCCCCAGCAGCCATGGTTCCCCCTGCTGCTTCAGCTCACTCGGAGGGAGCCTCTCCATCTGGGCTGCACTCCAAATCTCATCTCCCAGGACGGGGGGTCCTTGTTGCATTCCACATCTACTACTTAGCCCTCACGGCCTGGATGCTGAGCAGGTAGGCCTGTCGGAGCTCAGTCTACCTGAAAGGGTCATGGATGTCCTCCTTGCAACATAGAAACATGATGGCAGAAAAAGACCAGATGGCCGGTCTAGTCTGCCCTTCCATATCGACTACTACAATAGTGCTTGCTTTTCCTTTAGAGATCCTCTGTGTTCCATGCGTTTTTGAATTCAGATAATGTCCTCATTTCTATCACCTCTACTGGGAGACTATTCCATGCATCTACCACCCTTTCCATAAAGAAATATTTCCGCATATTACCCCTGAGTCTATCCCCTTTCACCTCATCCTGTGTCCCTTCTTAGCAGAACTTGCTTTCAGTCGAAAGAGGCTCTCCTCCTGTGCATTTATGCCATGAAGATATTAAAACATCTGTATCATATCTCCTCTATTCCGCCTTTCCTCTAAAGTATAGATATTAAGATCTTAAGTCTGTCCTCATATGCTTTATAATGAAGACCACTAACCATTTTAGTAGCCACTTTCTGCACAGACTCCAACCTTGTCGGGCTTACTCGTTCAAGTGGCAGAGGTTTGCAGCTTAGTATAAGGGTAGGGCACTGGATCCCTTCTCCTGTAAGGCGGATCGCTTCTCCTGCAAGGCGGATCACTTTCTGGAGTACTTCCTGCACCCCTCTGACTCTGGCCTGACGTTCAACTCTGTCCAGGTCCATCTCAGCACGATTGGCGCCTTCCACTGTGGCTCAGGGAGGCCAGGCCATCTTGGCTCACCTGCTGGTGGCTTGATTCATGCATGGTCCATTTCTCTCAAAGCCTCCCATCAAGCCCCTGACAGTGGCTTGGGATCTCAATGTAGTCCTCATGCAGCTCATGCGGGCTCCTTTTGAACTGCTGGACTCCTGCCCCCTTAAGTACTTTACCTGGCAGGTCCTGTTCTTGATGGTGGGCACATTGGCCACCATGTCAGTGAGCTCCAGGCTCTAGTGGCCCATCTGCTTTACACCATGTTCCACCAGAATCGTATGGTCTTGGGAATACACCATGATTTCTGCCGAAGTTGGTCTCTGAGTTCCACCTCAACCAGTCGATTATCCTACTGACTTTCTTCCCAAGGCTGCATGCCAACTGAGGGGAGGCAGTGTTGCACACGCTGGACTGTAAGCGTGCAGTGGCCTTTTACGTGGACCATACCAAGGCCCACCGGTGATCCATGCAGCTGTTTGTCTTGTTTGACCCTAGTAAGTTGGGAGCTGCTCTCCCTAAGTGCACACTGTCCCTGTGATTGGCAGATTGTATCACCTTAGCATAGTCTCAGGCCGGACTGAGTTTCGAGGGTCATGTCATGGCTCATAATGTTCAAGCCATGGCCACTTCGGTTGCTAACCTGTGCTCGACCTCCATAGAGGAAATCTGCATGGCTGTCACATGGTCTTCGGTGCACACGTTCACAGCCCACTACAGTCTGGATAAGGATTCCTGACAGCACAGCAGTTTCGGCCAGGCTGTGCTCCAACACCTTTTTGGGTAGTAGGTCCAACTCTTGCCCACTGGCCCTTCTGTCCATCCAGTCTACCTACAAAGTTGACTAATCTTGATGCTGCTGTACGCTGAGGTTGCTGAATCTGAGTCCCTAGAGGGACTACCTTCCTGTTCCTCCAGTTTTTGCCACCCATGTTGGGCTTTGGCCTCCTTGGTTTTCGATAGCCTGTAGCTTGAGAGTCCCATATATGAGGACTTACAGTAGTGTTCAAAATTGTGGATACACCTTGACATTTAGTTCATTTCTAGCAATATGTGTTCAATTATTCAAATGTTTTATGTGCTTTAGGAAGGAAAGTACACAATATTGATTCAGAAACTAAACTGAAATAAAAATTCATTAATTTAAGTCTTATTCTGTCCAAAAAAACTGAAGATACAGTGTCAGAAGTATATCACTATGGGGTATTATTAAATCTGAACCATTTTACATCATTAAAGTCAGTAATGTGTTGGAAACCCTTTGGCATCAATGACAGCTTGGCATCTACTGGGCATTGATTCAACAAGTTTCTCAAAGTCGTCCTTTTTGATTATATGGAACCAGGAACTGATAATGCATTCAATCAGTTCCTGTTAGTTGCCCAGACACTTTGATGCCACAGCCATCTTTAGTCTGGACCAAAGTTTTTCAATCAGATTGAGGTCAGGACTGTTTCCAGGCCATGATAGCAATTGCACATTATTATCAGCAAACCACTTCTTGCAAATGGTTGCTGTGTAAAAATCAAGAACCGTATTGGATTATAATATACACAACACCCACAACACAATCCAATAAAATTAGGGAAAACACAAGGCTGAAACCATTTCATGTGTCGGAGTATGTCAGCCCAGTGTCAGGGAAGCATCCCGCAGACACCACTGTGACCACTCACTTTATTATAAATAATTTTTGTTTAAAAATGTGCAAAAGTGCAAAAATAGAGCAATGAACTTAGCTTCTTAAATAGAGCACCGCCGAAGTGCCTTCATCAGTTAGATTGACAACATGGTCCACGTTTCGGGTTATAGCAATTCTAACCCTGCTTCAGGTCCTGCTTCTCGGCAGTTCAATCGCCATTTGCCGAGAAGCAGGACCTGAAGCAGGGTTAGAATTGCTATAACCCGAAACGTGGACCATGTTGTCAATCTAACTGATGAAGGCACTTCGGCGGTGCTCTATTTAAGAAGCTAAGTTCATTGCTCTATTTTTGCACTTTTGCACATTTTTAAACAAAAATTATTTATAATAAAGTGAGTGGTCACAGTGGTGTCTGCGGGATGCTTCCCTGACACTGGGCTGACATACTCCGACACATGAAATGGTTTCAGCCTTGTGTTTTCCCTAATTTTATTGGATTGTGTTGTGGGTGTAATGGTTGCTGTGTGACATGGTGATCCATCCTGTTGAAATTTCAAGACCCCATCAGACCCAAATGTATCAGAAGCAGAAGGCAGCATTTTGGGATTGAGGATGTCTGATGGTGCCACTCAAAACTTGAATCCTACCTACATCAAGCCAAGACATGCATCCCAAAATCTTGACACTCAGGGGATGCGTAACAGTGGCGCTGAGGCATTCTGGGATGAGGTCTTCTACGCACATATTGAATACCATTACGCTCAAAAATTTGAATCTGTCTCATCGCTCCAAATAACTCTTTTCCAGTCTTCAGCTGACCAACTCAAGTGTTCTTTGGCCCAGTCAAGCCTTTTCCTCCTTTGAACTGGATTCAGGAATGGCTTTTTCCTTGGTCTTCTGGCTTTCAGACCAGCCTCGACTAGTCTACGATGAACAGTTGTGTTTGACACTGACACTCCCGTATCAGATAAAATTTATATCATTCACAGTAATTCTTCTGTTCCTTAGAGCTAGTCTTGCTAGTCTCCTGTCAGTTGTAGGCGGTGGTGACTGTTTTTCTGCCTTTCCCTGTTTGCAATTCTTCCAGTCATCTTAAAGCGGTTGCACAGCTTCTGAACATCTGAGGCTGTTACTCCACTGCCAAGTTTCTTTGCTGTCTCTCTAAGGCTGTAGCCTTCCATCCTCCATGTTACTGCAGAAGCCTTCTTTTTGAGTGATAAGTCTTGTCTCTTGGTAGTTTTCATTCTTAGTATTTCCTTAAAAGACGGACCATAGTAAATTTAGATGGTAAATATTAAGTAAAATCTATATCTTAAAAAAATTAATTAAATTTTACATATTTTAATTATAAAAACATAAAACAAATTATTTTTGAAGTAAATAACAACAACATGCTTTCAAACATTGATGATAAACATTCAAAAGACACACACAAATATTAATGGTATAGCAGAGTAAAACTGCATGAATAACTAGTGGTATAATTACAGGAAATATGCACAATTATGCTCATGTCTCGTCTTAACATGCAAACTCACAAATTTTCAGAGTAAAAGTATGCTTTTTAGGTCTCTGTTGATTCAATAAACAATAACACATTCAACCATAGACTTTACATCAACTACAATAGACGAGGGAAATAAGTAAGAGACTTCAGTTATGCATGAAGGGAATGAATTGCTGGTGTATCCACAATTTTGGCCATTAGTTTACTTCCTGCTTGTTCATGGAGACAGAATAGTTACTCACCTGTAGCAGGTGTTCTCTGTGAACAGCAGGAATAAGTCCTCATAACCCTCCCATCTTCCCGAGGAGGAGCTTTTTTCTCTTGGCTTCTGCTTTCAAACTTGACTGGAGAAGATGGTGCTAAGGCAGGCGCACATGCACAGTGCAGCTCCCAAACGTTTCTAGTGGAAGCTGGAGAGAGTGTTCCACGTGGGCTTCATCGGTGATGTCATCTGATGACGTGAGGTCTTATTCCTGCTGTTCACGTAGAACACCTGCTACAGGTGAGTAACTATGCTTTCACAGCCTGGCCCTGCCTTTTCGAGTTAGAGGGTTATGCATCTATAACATGGTCTGTGTAGGAGCCAGCATTGATTTGTCTTTGTTTTATAAGAAATTCCAGAATTTAGAATGTTTGTATAGTAATTTGCAGAGACTACTGGAAATCTTGTAGCAAACGGACTGATTTTTTGCCAATTATCCAGGTAAGAAAAGATGAAAAGACCTTTCTCCGTGAACAAGCAGGAAGTAAGCCCTTATGTATGGGTGACATCCCCAATGGAGTCCCAAGTGGGAACGCTTCCCAGCTTCCATTGGAAGCTTTTGGGAGCCTCCATCGTGCATGCGCACCTGCCTTCCTGCCTGCCGCGGTGCCATCTTATCTCCATTCGTCTTTTTTTCCACAGAGCCACTAGGACGTGTTCTGTCATCGCTGGAAAAAGATGATTGTTTTCTCACCATTCGTGGGTTTCTTTCTTGTTTTCTAGTGCATACCGCCTGTTGGGTATGCTGTCTCCCGCCAGTGCTGGTCTTTGAATATTTTAGAGTTTTTTGCGCTCTGGATTCTGTGTCTTCCCATATGATTTGTCGCTGGCTGGAGACATTGAACCTTTTGATTTTGCAGCAGACATTTTCCCCATCATGTCTAAACCAGCCAACGGGTTTAAGAAGTGCACTCTGTGTGCATGCACCATCTTGGTCACAGACCGATATAATTGGTGCCTTCAGTGCCTCTGCCCTGATCACGAGCCCTCCTCCTGTAATATCTGCTTGCAGATGACCAGGAAGGGCATCAAAGGCTGGGAGAAGCAGCATGTTCCCGCTTTGGAACATCGGACTCTGTGTCCTTGGCCCCGGCATCGATGGAGTGGAGGAGTAGCCTAATGGTTAGAACACTGGCTTGGGAACCCAGAAACCAGAGTTCAATTCCCACTAGCACTCCTTGTGGCCTTGGGCAAGCCACTTAACCCTCCATTCCCTCAGAAAAATCCAAGTTATCAATGTCCCTGTTTAATGTACATTACCAAGTTTGTTACAATGTAAACCGCTTTGATTGAAATGATAAAGCGGTATATAAAACCTGTTAAATAAATAAATAAAATTGATGCCCTTAGGCTTCGCTGAGGCCTCTGCTTCGCGCGGTGCCCATGTTCACTCGGAGCTGAGGGGCCGTGGTGCCCTGGAACGGGGACTCTCCATCAACCTCCGGTTGGAGTCATGGAAGGATTCACCATACATCTTGTCAGCATTGAAGGGGATGGCCGAGAATCATGGACATGGACACCGGAGCACTTCACGACGTGACATTGAGGGCAATGGCCAGGAGCAACCTGCGAAGGTGCCCCGGCAGGAGTAGTCACCTTCCAAGACCCTGGAGGGCCACTAGCAATCTCCCGATGCGCTGACCAGCATAGAGTCCCTGGGATGGGTACCGGAGTTGGTGGCCAAAGTTGTCATACTGGCCCCGAAGACCTCTGAGACTGCTGTGCTAGCAGAGCACCTTTGGCCCTCCAGGTACACATGACAGCTTTCATGGTTGCTCGGGCCCAGTGGCCCTGCTACCTGTGATGGCATCGCTGCAGGCAGTGTAGCCCATCTTGAAGACCCATGCCCTCCCCGCTAAGACAGGGATATCAGTTCAGCGGTCGGAGTCTATGCCAGTTCTGACCACCATCTCACTATCCAGCATCTCGGGCTCCGATGCCCCAGCACACTTGTGAGGCTTCACTAGGGTGGCGGCACCAGGAGGAGACCTGGTGCTATTTTGACTTCCTCTCGGAGTCTGACTTTGAGAGATGGAAGACTGAGGAGGAATCACCATTCTTGGAGCAGGAGTCCCTCAGATCTGTCCCCTCCATACGAGAGAAGGAAATTACCCTTGGAGGACATATCTTTCCAGGACTTCGTCTGGGACATGGTGAAGGCCATTCTGTTCTCACTCAAGGTGGAGGATGAGTCAAGGGTAGAGGAGTTGGAGATCTGCCAGTTCCCCTCGGCTCCCAAGGAGGCCATCACGTTGCCTGTGCATTGGATCCTGCAGTGGCTGCTGCTCAGGATATGGGAGAACCCCTTGACTGTGCTGGTCATCAGTCGCCGGCTCGATTCCATGTAACAGGTGCAGAAGGCACCCGGCTTTGAGAAGCCACAGCTGCCCCACCACTCCTTGGTGGTGGAGTCTGCCATAAGGCTGGTTAAAAGCACAAAGACCAACTCAGTGCTTCCGGGCCGGGAGGCCAGGACCCCTGATGGCTTCGGGAGGAGGTGCTTCCAGGGCTCCATGCTGTTCACCTGCATACTTTCCTACCAACTCTGTGTGGGTATGTTCCTGAGGGACATTATGGGGGACCTCAACGAATTCAGTTCCCTTATACCGGCAGAGTGCCTTGACTCCTTCCATGCACTGGTGGGCCATGGTAAGGACTGCTCGAAGTACATGGTCTGTGCTACTTACAATGCCTTAGTCTGTGGGCTGGGTGGCAGTGGTGAGGATCAGGGCACAATGCCTTGCCTGGCTTTAGTCCTTGGATCTGGAACAGTGGGTCCAGGATAAGCTAGCGGACATGCCTTACTGTGAACCTCTTTGGCAAGCTGATGGAGGAGAGGGCAGACGAGTTTGAGAAAGAGCTGGTGACCATCTCCAGACTCTCGCATAAGACTTCTGACCCCCTCAAAGAAATACTGGAGGAAGAAGTCCTTTTATCAGCTGAAGCACAGGTATTACTAGAGCCCTCAGAGGCCCCATGCCAGCAGCGGCACGCCAAGCCTCGAAGGCTCAATCTGCACCCCTGCTGCAACTGGGGACAGACTTTTTGACTGTTTCCTCAGGAGCATAGCCAATCACCTGATTCTGACAGGATGCCCCCTCAAGTAGGGGGTCGGCTCACCCACTTTGCTCACAGGTGGCCTCTCATCACCACGGATGCCTAGGTGCTACAAATCATCCATGGCAGGTACTTGCTGCATTTTGCCTAGCTAATGCCCCATTTTTTCCCAGGGGAGTACCCTCTGGATCCGCACCACCGTGAATTTCTCCAGGCAGAAGTTGCCACACTATTGGCTGAGTTAGCCATCGAGCTGATGTCCCCGGCTCAGGTCGGTTGAGGCTTCTACTCACAGTACTTCCTGGTCCCTAAGAAGACCGGGGGGGGGGGGGGGGTTGACCCAGCCTGGACCTATGGAACCTGAACCGCTTCTTGGTGTGGGAAAAGTTCAAAATGGTCTCCTGGGGACATTGCTCTGGTATCACTTCAATCAAGTACAATTGACTATGCTGTTTGGGTCTGAAGGATGCGTAAACGCACATCCTGATCCATCCTCTTCACAGAAAGTATCTGTACTCCGTGCTGGGAGGCTGGCACTTCCTGCACCAGGTACTGCCCTTCGGGCTGGCATCAGCCCCTAGGGTCTTCACCAAGTGCCCTAGCAGTCGTAGCCACGTACCTCCGGAACCTGGGTCTTCATTTATTGTTTATGGAGGCTTGATATACCACCCCTGGCAAAGCAAACAGAGCGGTTTACAATCATAAAATAAGATCACATTCATGTCAGGAGTAGGAAAAGGAAAGGAATTCCAATTAGTGACAGGAAAGAAGAGGGAGATCAGGGTAGAGTAACAGAATGAAGGTTAAAGATATATATATGAAACATGGAAGACAGGATGAGGTTACTTGTTCAGCAGTACTTCATAACATCCACACCGAATGCCTGTATAAATAGATGGGTCTTTAGGGGAGTCTTAAATTTGGGAAAGGAAGGTTCAAAACATAGCTGAGAGGGAAGGCAGTTCCAGAGAGCAGGGGCGACATAGAAAAAGGCAGAGCATGTGGAATCATATTTTGCACAAGAAGGGAGGAGGGGGCGGAGGAAGGACCAGGCGGTTATCGTGGAGGAATCAAAGACACTGTAGTACATAGGGGATAGTCAAAGAAAAGAGGTATTGAGAATTTTTAAGTGAATCCTTTGGGGAAAGGGAGCCAAGGGTGTGACGTGGTCAAATTTTCTGGCATGGGTGAGAATACGGATGGCAGTGTATTGTATAGTTTGAAGATGTTTCAGTTGGTGTTGTGGGAGGCTGGTAAATATGACTGCAGTAGTCTAGTCATGTAATGAGAGTACTAAGGAAGAGAATAGTCTGGGCTGCCTGGTCAAAGAGGGGGCGAAGAGCCTGAAACCTGCGAAGTGCAGAGACTGCTGAATGGGTGAAGTAAGAGGAGATATGGGGAGAGAAGAAGAGTTCCAAATTGATATTTACTCCGAGGTATTTAAAAGAAGAGTGTAATGCGATGGTGATAGGGCCAAGGGAAGGAGCCAGAGATGGAGCGGAGTGGTTTTGGAGTCTGTGATCCAGGTGGCTATGGGGTTAAGCTTCAAAGTATCGTCTTCCCTTACTTAGACGATTGGCTCATAAATAGCTCGTTCGGCCCACATGACCATTCATGTACTTGAGCGACTGGGTTTTGTGATAAACTACCCCAAGTCATACCTCCAACCTTCTCAGCAGCTCAAATTCATCAGGGCTCTCCTTGATACTACTCAGGACTGGGCCTTTCTCCCAGGGTTACGTTTTCGAATGTTCCCGATCCATTCCCGATGCGTTTGTCGTCTCACCCGGGGGAAGGTCCCTGAAGAGAGAGGTGATTCGCTCCACTGTGCGCCGCCTCCTTCTGAGGGCTATTCGGCCAGTCCCTCAAGCAGAGAGAGGCTGTGGTCGTTACTCCATTTAGTTTGTGATTCCCAAGAAAGATGCGTCCTTCCGCCCAATTCTGGATCTCAAAGGCATAAATCGATGTCTACGGGTGCCACGATTCCGAATGGAGACGCTTCGCTCGGTGATCCAGGCGGTATGCGGAGGCGAGTTCCTCGCCTCTCTAGATCTTGCGGAAGCTTGCTTCCACATTCCCATCAGAGACGACCAACAGCATTTCCTACAGTTTGCAGTACTGGGTCAGCACTTCCAGTTTTGTGCAATGCCCTTCGGCCTGGCCTCGGCTCCGTGCACCTTTTCAAAGGTTATGGTAGTGGTCGCAGCAGCTCTGTGCAAATGGGGAATCCGAGTGCATCCTTACCTGGACGACTGGTTGATTTGGGCAGACTCCCTATTGGAAGCACGTCAAGCAGTGGCTCAAGTAGTTTATTTCATCAAGAATCTTGGATGGGTGGTCAATATGTCCAAGAGCCATCTTCATCCGTCCCAGCAACTAGAGTTTCTAGGAGCCCGCTTCGACACCATGTAGGGGAAAGTCGTATTGACACGTGAGCGGCTTCGCAAATTCACGGGCTTGCTTCGTTTGTTTCTTCTTCAGACAGCTCCGAGGGTCTGGGATTACCTTCAAGCCCTGAGGTCCATGGCAGCCACTATCGAAGTCGTGCCTTGGGCCAGAGCACACATGAGGGAGCTTTAGAGGTCTCTCCTTTCATGCTGGTCACCTGTGTCGGAAGTCTACGACATCCGGCTTCCGGTCCTCCTGGAGACTCGACGCAGCCTTCAGTGGTGGCTGGCGCCCTGTCATCTCCTCAAGGGTGTTTCCCTAGAGAACCCTCATTGGGTCCTAGTAACAACAGATGCAAGTCTCTACAGGTGGGGTGCTCTCTGCCAGCATCAGTTGACGCAAGGTACTTGGTCAATTCACGAAGCGCACTGGTCCATACATCGCCTCGCCCTAAGACATTTTGTGCCTCTTCTCAAAGATTAGGCGGTACGGCTTCTATGCAACAACGCAACAACAGTAACATATATCAACTGCTAGGGCGGCACCAAGTCCCTAGGTGTAGCCAGGGAAATGTCCCTTCTCCTTCCCTGGGCAGAGGCACATCTGCAGATTCTCTCGGCACAGCATATTGCCGGAGTGGACAACTTTCAGGCTGATTTCCTCAGCCGACATGCTATTGATACCAGAGAATATGAGCTAGCCCCTGGGGCGTTTCAGAAGATTTTGCGAGCATGGGGGTAACCGGTAATGGATCTAATGGTGACTTCAGCAAATACCAAGGTACCGGAATTTTTCAGTCGCAGGAGGGAGTTTCAGTCCTCCGGATTGGATGCCCTGGCTCAACCATGACTGCAGGAGGCTCTGCTGTACATCTTTCCCCCATGGGTACTAATCGGCAAAGTGCTTCGGAGAGTTCTCGCATACTGTGGGAGAGTGATCCTAATAGCTCTGGACTGGCCTCAGCAGAGGCCCTGGTATGTGGACCTCATCCGCTTAATGCGAGTCCCGCCGCTGCCTCTGGGGTCTCGCCGGGGGCTATTACATCAGGGTCCAATTGTAATGGATGATCCGGCTCCTTACTCGCTTGCGGCCTGGTTCTTGAATGCTGCTGCTTAAGCAAGAAGGGTTACGCGAGTCACATGATCGCAACCCTTCTGAAGGCACGCCGCCTGTTGACTTCAAGTCTTCAAGTCCTGGTGCGCGCGGCATCGTATCTCTCCTTGGAGGTTGGGAATCCTGAATATCCTTACCTTCCTCCAGGACGGCCTGGATAAAGGTTTAGCCTTGGGGTCTCTTCGGGTTCAAGTAGCGGCATTAACTTGTTTCAGAGGCCCTGTTGGGGATTGCTCTATAGTGTCCCATGCGGATGTGTCCCGTTACCTTAAAGCAGCTAAGGTAGTCCGACCACCGGTTCGTCCTTCGGTGTCAACATGGGATCTGTCCCTCGTCCTAAAAGCCTTGATGCAGGTGCCTTTTGAGCTACTTAAACACATCACATTGAGAGATTTGACGCTTAAGGCAGTGTTTCTAGTAGTGATAAATTCAGCATGAAGGGTATCCGAAATACAAGCACTGTCATGCAGGGATCCCTATTCTCGAAAGGAGTTTCTCCTAGGACAAGCAGGATGAAGTCATCCACACCAGGTGGCGTCATCCGACAGCGCCGAGGACGGAAGTAGTCTCTCTCTAGCCCAGAAGGCGTTTCCCTTCTGGGCATGTTCCAGCTGGCCCTACCCCTAGGCCCGCCCCTAGCCAGCCACTTTTACCTCTTCCGCCTTGCCAGCAAGATGGATACCTTCTCTCTCCTACACAATTCTGATCTGCAATCAAGATGCCTAGCAAACAGCCAAAACCAGGTTTTAAAAAATGCCCTGGCTATTCCAAGAAAATCTAGAAAGAACGCGCTCCGGGAGCTGTTCCCAGGATCACCGCCTCCTGCCCTCTCCAGAGCCCCTGGCAGCGTTCTGGGCCCTGCCAGCACTTCCACTTCGGTGCAGCCTCTGACCATGCTCCCTCAGCCACTCACGACTATGCCAGCAGCCTCAACAGCTCCGGGTGTGCCATCCCTGGCCTCCTCCCGCAGCCGCTCTGTTCCAGAATCTCTCTCCCCCTCCAGGGTCTTCCTCCTCGCTGGCCAGCAACCCGAGGCAACGCTGATCTCATCGATCCACGAGGCTGCCATGGCGGTGGCCATCTCGACTGATGTCATCGATCCAAGCTCCGCCCCCCGTGGCGCCATTGGCCGGCGCTGGGAAAAGCATCATCGCAGGAGCAGCTGGTCTCGGCGCCAACACTCCCATCACCAGTGGACACGCTCGGTGCGGAGGCATCGATCCAGCCCACACTGACGCCACGGGGGCCACTCATCGATGCAGCAGCAGCACAAGTGACTCAGACAGCTCCCAGAGGCCGAAAGCAGCACCGCTGGGGAAAATGGAGTTGCCGCTGGCACCGCAGTCCTGCCAGTTTTTCTCTCTCCAGTGGCAGCAGCGGACATGACTTCTATGAGGCTTCAGCCTACACGGCCAGCAGGTATGCCTCCCCAAACAGCCTTATGCAAGACTACATTGCAGCTACTCCCCCTAGGCAGCCTGGACCTCCACAGCCCTTAGAGGCAGCTGACTCTCCAAGGCAACCTAGACTCCCACAACACTTAGAGGCCTCCAGCACGGTCTCCAGACATCCCCAGAGCACCCGAGGCACCGACCCAATTTTTAACTTTCCTCTCCGGCCTGTTTGAGCAGTGGGCTCACTCCTCCATGGACCTTGCAGCAGGAACCCCCCACCGTGTCTCCAGTGAGCTCCCCTCCGCGGCTCCATCCAAGGGCTCCTCCCTTGCCTCCGCGCCGGATTCCAGACCTGCCCGCAGTGACACAGAAGACAATGCTGCCCCAGAATCTGTGGCTTCAGGGGATATCCCCCCACCCACAGATCAGGAGCCCCCTGCACCTCCAGCGGACCTGCTCAACAACCCTGAGGACCTGACCTATCCCAAGTTCCTCCGTAAGGTCGCAGACGCCCTGAGTCTCCCCAGTGCCTGCCCTACGTCTGACCAACGACCGGAAACTCAAGCCGCAAGAAAGTTCCTGGAGGCTCCGCACCCCTCTGCGCATCTTCCAGTGCACCCTCTGCTAAGAGATCCTCCTCACCCTATGGCAGAACCCCACCTCAGGGACACCGGTATCTCGGAAGCTGGATGCAAAGTACCAAGTTCAGCCCTCTCCAGGCTTTGACAAGACACAACTCCCTCACCGCTCCATAGTCGTGGAGTCCACGCTCAAGCGCTCCAAGTCCACACGGACACAAGCCAACTTTCCGCCTGGCAAAGAACTAAGACTCCTCGACGACATTGGGAAAAAGACCTTCCAGGGATCGATGTTATGTGCTAGAGTCTCCGCCCACCAGCTTCAACAAGCCCTGTACCAGGACACCCTGGTAGAGAAGCTCAAAACAACCATCTCCTCCTCCAACCAGGAGATGCAGGCAGCTGCCTCAGCCACTCTCCTAGACCTGCAGGAGTGTACGAAACATCAGGTGCGGGCAGCTTTTGATGCAGCAGCCCGCACTGCGGCTACCTCTATTTCTGCTTGCCTGGCTCAAAGCTTCAGGCCTGCGAGAGGACACACATGATCGCATTGCCGATGCCTCCTGCACTGGGGATACCCTGTTCGGGGAAAAAGTCAACAGCACCGTCAACGTGCTGAAGGACCACTGCACGACGCTACAGACCCTCGCAGACAAAGGCCTAGAACGGCCTCTCCGCAAGAACTCCTACCAGCAGAAGCCCTTCTCTTTTTCCTCATCCAAGCGTCAATACGGGTCTTACCGAAAATGGCAGCAGCCCCACTGTAAACAGTCACAACCCTCTCACGCATCCTACAAGCAAAAGCCCTGCCAACGTGAAAGCAGACAGCAAAAAAAATCTCAGCCAGCACCAGGGAGGACCAATCCAGTGTTTTGACGGGAAGACTGGTGCCAGCCTCCCTACGGGGAGTCGCTTGGCCATGTTCCTGCCGGCCTGGAAGTCCATCGCTATAGACATATGGGTCCTAGCAATCATCGCCAACGGATACCAGATAAAGTTCCTTTCGCCACCTCTACAATGGGCAATCCCACGCTGCAAGCAATCCACCTCCTCCTTAGATAGCATCTCCATCTCTCTCCTGGCCTCCAACGCCATAGAACCTGTCCCGGAGGCAGAAATCAACACTGGCTTCTACTCCAGGTACTTCCTAGTTCCCAAGAAATCTGGCGACATGCGGCCCATCCTCGATCTCCGCAAGCTCAACTTATTCATCGCCAAGGAAAAATTCAGGATGCACTCCATCGGAACCATCTTACCCCTCATCCAACCCAAGGAGTGGCTCACATCCCTGGATCTCCTGGACGCATATACACACGTCCCCATACACAAGGATCACAGGCAGTACCTGCGCTTCCAAACCGCCGGGAAACACTTCCAGTACAAAGTCCTCCCATTCGGCCTATCACCCGCAACCACGGGTATTTATGAAGTGCGCGGCGGTGGCAGCTGCACATCTCCGCAAACAATGGATCTGTGCTTTCCCCTGTCTGGACGACTGGCTTATTTATGCCCCCTCCTCGAGGGAGACCAAGCACGCAACTCAAACAACCATCTCCCTGCTGACATTCCTGGGGTTTTTGGTGAAACCCAAAATCGCACCTCCACCCCTCACAGCGGCTGGAGTTTATTGGAGCATTAATAGACACTTCCCGCTCAAAGGCCTTCTTTCCCCGGCCGAGAGTAAACACCATCAGAAACCTAGCACACCTCGTGGGGTACTCCTTTGCCTCCTGGGACACATGGCATCGGCCACCCAGATGGTACCCCTAGCGAAGCTCCACATGCGCTGCCTCCAGTGGCATCTATGGGCGCGCTGGTCCCAACACTCACAGTCCCTGGAGACCGCCATTCCTCTGGACAGAACAGTGATCTCATCCCTCCTTTGGTGGACCTGCGGAATGAACCTAACATGGAGACCCCTCTCCCAACCAGCACACCAAATGACCATCACCACCGATGCCTCTCCATTCGGCTGGGGGACACACTACCTCCACCGCCGGACGCAGGGAGCCTGGTTGCCACAGGAGCGACGATGCCACATAAACTTCCTCGAGCTCAGAGCCATGAGGCACGCACTGGAGACCTTCCAGGGCATGATCACTGGCAAAACAGTCCTACTGCAAACGGACAATCAAGTGGCCATGCTCTGCATCAACAAACAAGGTGAGACAGGTTCACGAACCCTTTGCAGAGAAGCCCTTCAGATCTGGGCCTTCGCAACTTCATATCGCTACACCTTCCAGACCTCCTACCTCCCCGGTCTACAGAACGAGCTGGCCGACAGACTGAGCCGGCACCTCAATCCCCATGAGTGGTCCCTCAAGCCTCAGGTGACCCACTCTCTCTTCCAGAACTGGGGTCCCCCGACAGTCAACCTCTTCGCCACAGAGGGAAACATGAAATGCGGAACCTTTTGCTCGAAACGCCCTCTGCTCGGAGCTACGCAGCGGATGCATTTGATGTGTCATGGGGGGAGTGGTCTCTAGTATATGCCTTTCCCCCCATCCCTCTAATTTCCAGGACCATCCAGTGAATCATTTCCGACAAAACGCAGGCCATCCTGGTAGCTCCATACTGGCCACGCCAAGGATGGTTCCCGCTTTTCCACCGGCTAGCAGTGTGCCCCCCAATCCGGCTCCCCCTGGTGCCGGACCTGCTCTCACAGGACGACGGGAACACCCTCCACCCAAACCTTCGGACCCTTGCTTTAACAGCCTGGAAGCTCAGCGGATAGCCTTGTCCCCTTTCCACCTCCCACATGGGGTCGAACAGGTGGTCCCCGCAGCACGCCATCGACCAGAAAATCTTACAGCCTCAAGTGGCGGCGCTTCACCTCCTAGTGTTCCTCTCAAGCACTGGACCCCTTCTCCCTGTCCCAGCAAGGCCTACAGACGCAATCCATCCAGGTCCACCTGGCAGCCATCGCGGCCTTCCACAAATGCCCGGGGGACGGCTCCATCGCACAGCTGCCCATCGTCGCCCGCTTTATGAAGGGCCTCACCAACCCTTCACCCTCCTATCAGGAAGCCGGTGCCACACTGGGATCTCAAAGCAGTTCTCAACTAGCTTACCCTGCCTCCCTTTGAACCCATGCAGTCAGCTGACATCAAGCTCATCTCCTGGAAGACACTATTCCTGGTGGCCATCACTTCGGCCCGGCGGATCAGCGAGCTACAAGCGCTGGTGGCACACCCACCGTACACACAGCTCTCCGAGGACCGCGCTTCCCTCTGGGCGCATCCGAGATTTGTTCCGAAGTTGGCCTCTGCCTTCCACATTAACCAGACTATCGAGCTCCCTACCTTCCACCCGGAGCCCCATACTTCCCCTGAGGAAGAACGGTTGCACAAATTTGACTGTGTCCGGGCCTTGCGCTTCTACTTTCTCCGGACTGCCACACAGAGGCGAGGCATGCAACTCTTTGTGTCCTACGACCAGAACAAACTGGGCCGCCCAGTTACCAAACGCACTCTTTCCCTCTGGATTTAAGCATACATCTCCTTCTGCCTGAACCAAACTGGCACCGGACCCTCACCACCAGCGAATGCGCACCAGCTAAGGGCGCTTGCATCTTCAATTGCCAACTTACGAGCCGTACCGGTGGCCGACATATGCAAAGCAGCTACCTGGTCCTCCCTCCAGACCTTCCAAAGACAGTACTGCCTTGACTTGCAAGCAGGCTCTTTAGGGTGGGCAGTCCTGGCGGCCGCCAGCGCCCCCTGAGCCCTACCGAACCATGAACTTCATACAAGGTACACCTTAACTCATGCCGATCGCTCAGAAGGGATAGCGCAGTTTGCACATGCATTGTCTAATTTGCACATGTTATTGAAGGACATTGGTGATTGCACATGTTACTATTGGATTTGCACATGTTCTTATGTGATTGATTGCACATGTTACTGCCTGAATTGCGCATGTTCATTTGTTTGCCTGGATTGCACATGTTCACTGATTTGCAAAAGATGTCTGGTCTGACTGACAGGAATAAAGCCTTGTTTTAATCCACTCTGAGTGATATGTCCTGTACCATCCTGACAAGGCCCCTTCCACCGCAGCCTTCACAGCTAGAGAGGTACCTGGCGTGGATGACTTCATCCTGCTTGTCCTAGGAGAAATCAGGGTTACTTACCTGTAACAGGAGTTCTCCGTGGAAAGCAGGATAAGTCATTCACACTTTCCCACCTTCCTCCCCTGTAAGGGACCCTGCTCAGGTCCTGGCCCTATTGCCCCTAGCACCTAGCTCAGCTTGGGATACAGTGGCTGGTTAGGGGCGGGCCTAGGGGTAGGGCCAGCTGGAACATGCCCAGAAGGGAAACGCCTTCTGGGCTAGACTACTTCCGTCCTCGGCGCCGTCGGATGACGTCACCTGGTGTGGATGACTTATCCTGCTGTCCACGGAGAACTCCTTTTACAGGTAAGTAACCCTGATTTTCTTGCGTACTGTTCCTTCATTCCTTCCAAAAGTACTTACGCCTTTTCATATCAATGAGCCAATTTTCCTACCCTGTTTTTCTGAGGATCAGTGTACGGGTGAGAATAAAGGACTCCGTTCTCTGGATCTCGGCAGGATCCTTCGTAGGTATCTTCGGCTGACAAATCCTTTTCCGTACCTCTGATCACCTTTTCGTTCTTTTTGCGGGACCCTCTAAGGGTCAAGCTGCTTCCAAACGCAAGGTCTCTCGCTGGTTGTGGTTAGCAATTGAATCTGCATACATCCTTAAGGGAAAATCTGTCCCTCTCAGTCTTCGGGTGCAAGCTACATCTTGGGCGGAGCGCTCTCACGTTCATCCTCTTGATATCTGCAGGGCGGCCACCTGGTCCTCCCTGTCCATTTTTGTGGGACATTATCGGCCCGATATTCAATCTCGGGAAGAGGCGCAGTTTGGGGCAAAGGTTGTCTCAACGGTCGCATCTTCCCACCCAAAGAGCAGTTAGCTTGGGTACCTCCCGCTTGTCTGGACTGGTCTAGCAGGATGTACTGGAAGGGGAAATTTTCACTTACCGTTAATTTCCTTTCCTGGAATCCTGCTAGACCAGTCCAGGACCCCTCCCTATTCTGGATATCTGGTTCAGAGGTGTATTGCTGAGGAGCCAAGACTTTGCAGCGGAGCATTATTGCCTCTTGTACATAGTATGGTTTCTATTTTCCTTAGTTTTTGGTTCATGGTTACATCTGTTTGAGTATGGCTTTTTACAATACTGGAGCGCCCTCTTCTGGGTTCAGCTACATATTACCAGGGAACAGCCAATCAGGCTACTGGTAGTTTTTTTTCTATTTCTCTGTCTCTAACATCTGCTGGTAGGGGGACTAAACCCGCTTGTCTGGACTGGTCTAGCAAGATTCCAGGAAAGGAAATTAACGGTAAGTGAAAATTTCCCCATACTGGCCCAGGCAGCCATGGTTTCCCCTGCTGCTTTAGCTCTCCCAGGGAGGGGGAGCCTCTTCGTCTGGGCTGCGACCCTGACCTCAGGAGGGCAGAACCTTGCTCTATCCCAGTGTCTGGTCCCTGGCTCTCACGGCTTATATGCTGAGTGGATAGTTCTTTCAGAGATTAAGCTGCCCAGGGAGGGGATGGATGTTATCCTGGCTTCTCGCAGGAATTCTACATGCTGTTCCTACTCCTTTAAATGGCGGAGGTTCTCGCTTTGGTGCACTGAAAAGGCGCTGAATCCCTTCTCCTGCTCGGTGGCGAGGCTGCTAAAGTATCTCCTGCACTTTTCAAATTTGAGCCTCAAATCCAATTCAGTCCGAATCCACCTGAGCCTGTTTGGGGCCAACCACAAGGGCTTGGAAGGAAAGCCCATTTCTGCTCAGCCTTTGGTGGCAACTTCATTCTAAACCTCCGATTAAGCCCTCACCAGTGACATGGGACCTTAATATCATGCTGGCACAGCTCCTTTCTGCTTCCTTTGAGCTGCCGGCGACCTATTCATTGAAATTCTTGACCTGGAAGGTTGTGTTTCTCGTATTGTTTGCCTCTGCTCGCCATGTGAGTGAGCTTCAGGTCTTGGTGACTCACCCACTGTACACTAGGTTTCATCACAATCAGGTGGTGCTACAAATGCAGCCACACTTCTTGCCCAATGTGCTCTCCTCTTTCCACCTGAATCAGTCGGTGGTCTTGCCCACCTTTTTACCCAGGCCTCACGCCAATATGGCAGAGGCCTAGCTGCACACGTTGGACTGTAAACGTGCTCTGGCTTTCTATCTACAGCAGATTAGAACTCGGGAGTTCCACCCAGCTCTTTATCTCCTTTGATTCTTGCAAGCTGGGCATGGATGTCTCCAAACACATGCTGTCCATTTGGGTGGCAGACTGCATTTCCTTTGTCTATGCTCAGGCAGATCTGAGTCTCGAGGGTCATGTCACAGCTCACAATGTCTGAGCCATAGCTGCTTCCATGGCCAACTTGCGCTCAGTCTCCATGGAGATTTGCAGGGCTGCTACATGGTCCTCTGTCCATACCTTCACAGTCCACTACTGTCTGGATGGGGATTCCTGGCATGACTTTGGCCAAGCTGTACTCCGGCATCTGTTTGGGACTTAGATTCAACTCCTTCTCACCGGCCCTTCTGTCCGTCCAGGCTACCAAGTCTTCCTGATGTAGATGTACACCGAGTCAGTTGATTCCCAAAGAGGGACTACATATGCTGTGTCTTCCGGTTCTTATTGCCCTGGTTGGGCTGTTTTTTTGTGTACAGTAGCTTTGGAGTTCCATACATGAGCTTGTTCATGGAGAAAGCGTAGTTACTCACCTGTAGCAGGTGTTCTTCACGAACAGCAGGAATAAGTCCTTGCAACCCTCCTACCTCCCCATGGAGTTGTTTTGGCTACTAGCTTTGTATCATACTGGAGATTAAGATGGTACTGCGGCAGGTGGGCAGGCTGGCATGCCTGTTTAATATACATTACCAAATTTAAGTTACAGTGTAAACCGCTTTGACTAAAAATGATAAAACTGTATAAAAACTGTTAAATAAAAAATAAAATAAATGCATGCGCGATGAAGGCTCCCAGAAGCTCCCAATGGAAGCTGTGGAGCGGTCCCGTGCGGGATTCCGTCAGGGACATCACCCATACGTGAGGACCTATTCCTGCTTTTCACTGAGAACACCTGCTACAGGTGAATTGCTACGTTTTTATGTGGAGATGGCATTTTATGAAGAGACTGCTGAGTGGAAGCCAAATAGCAGTATGCAGTATTAGCAATGACGTAGGAAGGTGAATCATAGCCTCCAGTGAAAGTAGTGAATGGATTTTTATGTATAATACACCCTTGAGATCAAGGGAAGATAGCCACTTGTGATGGCAGAGGAGTGGTAAGATAACCAGTGAGTTTATCTTGAATTTTTCTTTTGGTTTTTTTTTAATGAATTGAGATATCTAAGATACAAGATGGGTCTGGAAGAGGAAGTAGTTTGTATAGAATCTCTGATCTATTTTGAGCACAGACACTTCAGTTGTGTGTGCTTGTAGAACGGCTTACAGCTCTGTCAATAAGACAACAAGATGCTGGTAGGAGTGATTTGGGACAGTGGCCGGGTCGGTGGACAGTGTAAGGTGAATGGTTTATCGAATACATGTGTCTCATGATAGCATGCCAGGCCTCTAGGAGAATTTGTCAAAATCTAGGCATATCTTTTTTTATTTTATACTAGGCACATTATTGAGGTTGGCTGAAGCAGAGCTAGACTGTATTTCTCTCTCTCTCTCTCTCTCTCTCTCTCTCTCTCTCTCTCTCTCTCTCTCTCTCTCTCTCTCTCTCTCTCTCTCTCTCTCTCTCTCTCTCTCTCTCATGGTCTCTGAGATTTAGTATGCTTTGATAGCATGGAGTTGGGGCACTCAAAGGGATAGTTGGTAACATTTGTGTAGATAGAATTCCTGGATGGTATTGTCTTCTATAAAAGGTGGGCTGATTTTTCTGTGGAATGTGGAAGGGTGGACAGTCACTAGGGTAGACTGTTTGTACAGGGCTGAACAGTGGTCCTTGGTTTTGAATCACTGCTGTGACATTTTTTTCCTCAAAGGTGATGTATGGCCAAAAATGGTGCAAATCCTCAAGAATACTCTATGCCTAGAGCCATATTGTTCTGCACGCTCTGGTGACTGCAGCAATGCCATATTGTATAGGAATTGTATAACATAGCCCTTGCACTCTGTTAGAGTAGAGTGACTTATGCATGAAATTCATGGGAAAGAGACTTTGTGAGTGATAACCTGTTACACTAGTGAGTGATGGTACTACACGTATAATTGATGAGCTGAGATTCTTGAGTTTAGTATGGCACCTTGAAAGACTTCTTCAACTGCATCAATGATTTTTAAAATCTTTGCCCAGAGAGGGATGCTTTCATAAAACTGAGTTCCTTGATCTTTTAAGAGCTGTCTCCAGTTCAACAGACTGGTGTGGTATTTGGAATCTTTCATATCCTGGAGCAGGAGAACATTGTATTTAAGGTCCAGGTGTTTGAAAATTGCCCATATAGAGAGAGGATGTTTGCCATATTTTCAACTGCAGGCCTTGTAATATCAGGTGGACCAAAAGCTCTGAGTTTTTATGGATTTTGGATTGAGATGAAGTCTTGTCTGTTCAGCATCTCAGGTATCTTGAGAGAGAGAGAGAGAGAGAGAGAGAGGGACTTAAGACAGCTTTTGTGAGAATTTGTGGTACAAAGAGTCTTTCAGATTATAGCTTTAGGCTCTCAAGGAGCAGCAGTGTCTAAGGATAGTTCAGAGTGTGTGGATCCATGTTGATGTTTTGGGATCATAGGCTTCATTTTAGGCCATGACTCAACACTGTCTTGTAAGACTGAGAAAGTGGCATTGGGTAGCATGTCAGAGAATACTATCCCTCTTCTGGGAGAGTTGGAGAACCCTGGAGGGCGGTATGATTGCAATATAAGCTCCATAGGTGCTGAGAGAACATGGTGGTCTGGAGAAAGTTCACATTTTCTTGTATAAATGTTTGTAGAAGCTATAGTAAGTGTTGCCCTCATCGTATGAATGTTAATGGTATAGGACTTGCTCAATCTCCACCCTGTAAAACCTGTGCATTATTTGCAGATTAATTGCTCCTGTTGTGTTGGAGTAGCCTAGTGGTTAGAACAACAGCCTAATACCCAAAACATTGGGTTTTCAATTCCCACTAGCACTCAATGTGACCTTGGGCAAGTCACTTTACCCTCAATTGCCTTGGAAGAAAAGGCCTGGCAATCTCTTTCCAGTCATACCTTGCCAAGAAAATCCAGGGGCTGCTGGATCAGCATTGACTTGACAGCACTTCATTTTTTTTTTAAATTTAGGCAACATGGTTTTATCAAAGGAAGATCATGCCAAACAAATTTGATTGAGTTCTTTGACCTGGGTAAGCAGAAAACTAGATCAAGGGCATGCGAAAGATGTGATCTACCTAGATTTCAACAAAGCCTTTGATCCTGTTCCACATAAGAGGCTTATCAATAAACTGAGTAGCCTGGGGATGGGTCCCAAGATGCTGAACTGGATCAAAAATTGATTGATTGACAGATGAGAGAAGAAGGTGGTAAACAGAACTCACTCAGAAGAAAATAAGGTGAGTAGTGGTGTGTCCCAGGGATCGGTCCTGGGACCAGTACTGTTCAATGTATTTGTGAGTGATATTGCTGAAGGATTGAAGGGAAAAAGTCTGCCTTTTTGCAGATGTCACGAAAATTTGCAACAGAGTGGACTCCACAGAGGGAATGGACAACATGAGGAAAGATCTACAAAAGCTGGAAGAATGGTCTAATGCTTGGCAGTCAAGATTTAATGTGAAGACGTGCAAAGTCATGCACTTGGGGTATAGAAATCCAAGGGAACTGTATGCGATAGGGGGTGAGAGGTTGGTGTGCACGGTCCAGGAGAAGGAGCGCAGAGTGATTGTTTCTGAGGATCTCAAGGTGGCAAAACAATGTGACAAGATGGTGGCCAAAGCCAGAAGGATACTGGGTTGCATACAGAGAGGAATAACCAACAGAAAGGAGGGGGAGGTATTAATGCCCCTGTACAAGTCGTTCGTGGGGCTTCACTTGGAGACCATATCTCACAAAGGATATAAAAAAGACTTGAAACGGTTCAGAAAAAGGCAACCAAATGATTTGGAGCCTGTGCCAGAAGACTTATGAGAAGAGACTTGAAGACCTAAATATATATACCCTAGAGGAGAGGAGGGACAGGGGAGATATGATAGACGTTTAAATACGTAAAAGGTAGTAATGAACAAACCTTTTTCAAAGAAGGGGAAGCTGTAAAACTAGGGTGCATAAAATGAAGCTGCAAGGAGGTAGATTTACAAGCAACGTTAGGAAATAGTTTTTCACTGAAAAGGTGGTGGATGCTTGGAATGCACTCCCAATGAAGGTGGTGGGGGCAAATACAGTGACAGAATTCAAAATGTCATGGGACAGACACAGTGGATCTCTTTTATAGCAAGAAGATAAAATCAAAATAAACTTAACTATTTCTTATACTTCAACATATAGAGAGGGGTGACCTGCACAGAGCGGTGGGTACACCTACTCTAGCCATCTTACTGGGCAGACTAGATAGACCATACTGGTCTTTATCTGCAGTCATGTACTATGTTACTGTGCATGGGTGTCAAAGAAAAAAAGAAGGGAACCTCCATAATAAAGTTCAAGAGCAGAGAGAAACCGAAGGAAAACCAAGGCCATGGACACACAGATGTTCTTCAGTAGGAGTTTATTGAAAGGACCTGACATGGCTGACTTTCAGTAAAGACACCTGTGTCAGGGGTCTGATTATTGTAAATACATGTATACCAGTGATGTAGTGAAAAAAGAATACCTGCTCCAACATTTGTATTTCAGAAACAGAGAAAAACAGTAGTGTGCTTTTAGCAAAAAAACAAAAAAAACCCTCTGCTCTGTGGTATTGCATGGGACAGATGAGAGGAATGGTGAGATTGTGACACTTGGTGGGTGTATTTTATGCTGGGGCCTTTTCTCTGTAGTGTGTTTTTATGCTTCGCTCTGTGAGAATCCCTGTGATGATCAATTTATGGGAAAACTTGCATAACTGGTTTTCAAAAAAATGACTAACTGGTGTACAAAATTAATAAAAATTTCCTTTCCATGAGTCCTGCTAGACCAGTCCAGAGGAGTGAGTTATGCTCCCCAATCAGCAGATGGAGGCAGAGAACTTCAAACTTCAGTGATAACATCACTGTTTATAATTAGCGGTGTAGCCTTGGACCCATGCCATTATACCATTTCCAAAGCAGATCTGTAAGACACTAGCACATCATTGTTAACAGACCCTCAGTACTCCACCTTGTATAAGATTGGGAAAATAACTCTTCTGGAGCAATCACAGCAGAAAGCTGGAAGGACCAAAACATTTGTAGAAGAGACTGAAACAAGCAGAAGAGTCTTAGTCTTCCTGGACTGATTTAGCAGGACTCAAGTAAAAGCCCTAGGAAGGAGGATGACACAGCTTTCTTGCCTATCATTGCTAGAGTGCACAATAATAATAATTCACTCATTCTAAACCTACACTCTGAGAATCTAAATAAGAACAGCGACAACTAAGATGTGGATCCACCAGCATGCTATACAGATTTGGACTGCCTTCCAAAGATCATGTGGCTATGCCTAGCGCAAAGACTAGGACCTGACGAAACTTACTCTTAACTCAGGAGATAGAGGTTAATGATCCAGATATGTCACTAGGATGAAGAGAAACAGACAAAATCGCTGCAATGTGGTCCACCAAACAAAGGACTTCCAGCATGAACGAAGTACTGAAAAAGGGAAACTATAACCTAAGAGAGCTGCAAGGCTTGGGAACCAATAGAATTGATGTTATCAAAGCCAGGGAGCAATAGACTGCTTGAAAGGAGATAGCAAGGGACTATCAGATTATTTCTGAACCATACCAAGAGAAGCAGGTACGGCTAAGGAGTATAGAGAGAGAGGCCAGAATAGAAATGTGAACCACCACTTGTCTTAGGGAGGATGGTCCTGTCCCTAAAAACCAAAGGAATCCTAATACACTTTCCCTGAGGGCATGCCTCCCAGAAAGGGGAAATAACTAACCAACCCTGCACATCAAGCAAATGATAGCCCACTGGGTATCCTTCCAACAAGAACATGATTGTGAACCTAGAGATAAACCTCACCAACATACACTCCAGAGGATGGAGAGCCAGATCACAAACGTTCTGTCTCCATTCCAGGTTGTGAAGAGTAGACTATTCTAAAGACAGACAAAAGCATCACCACCTAAGATATGACTCCAGGGCTGGCCCATCCACTGGGTGGCACGGTACAGTGCCAAGGGCTGGACATGTTCTTTGGCACACATGGCCGCCGCATCTGACCCCCCCTCCCAACAGGAAGTTGTCGGAGAGAGGTCAGAAGCAGCAGGCCATATGTGCCAAAGCACATGGCCTGCTGCTGCCGCCACCGCTGCACCAAACTGAGCTATCTTCCCCACCCCCCACGACCTCACTGATGGAATTAGTGGGGGGTGGGGCCAGCACAGCCGGTGCTTCTGCCTGAGGCGGCAGAAACCCTTGGGCCAGTCCTGCATGACTCTCACAGAGTTCACAGTCTCCGGAGCAAGAGAAGACTGTCCAGAATATGTGTTCTCCAAAAGAAAACCTCAGAGTACCAAATTCACACCTCATAGACATGAAAGGAAAGCTCCCTGGACAATCTGTTTTTATAGCCAGACATGGAGATCCTATATGGCTTGGAACACATGGGATGGGAAAAGAGAGGCTGCCTTGGCCAGGACTTGAACCAGGATCAACTGCTTTGGAGGTAGCTATGCTTGCCCACTGTACCACCAATATTGGTATGTTCTCCAAGAGCTAAGCCGCTGCACACTATGCCTACTGACTTCGGAACAAAAACCTTAAGTAGACTGTGCATAGCCAAGGCAAGACACGCACAAAATACAAATTTGTCAACCTATAAGACGAGTAGTCACCTTCCCCTCCCCCCTCCTCCAGGCACATGACCTATGGAACAAAAAAACACATTGAAGAGACGAGCATCAGAGTAAAACCTGGAATACATGGAGCAAACAGCAACCAGAAATAACAGGTGGAAAACCACAGACCAAGCAAGCTCCTCTGATATATGGGGGAAGTCTTTTTACGAAATGCCTGCACCATATGGACAGACTTGCATGCGTCTTCCCAGGTGGTGTGGTGATCCAAGACCGCACCTTAGGGACCACAAGCCGCAACCATGTGGCTGGAGCCATGGAGGCTCTTGCTGGTCTCACAGCTAAAATACAAGGCCAACTAAAAGATGGGTCATTATTGTGTGTCATAGCCTAGGTGAGAGCCTGCTCTGTATTAGTTGCAGTGGAGTGGCTGGTTGCTATATTGTTGTTATGCCTAGATTGTTCTTTTAGAGACCTTCATCAAATTAAAAAAAAATCAAGGCCTACAGTCCTATGCAGAATAGCACATGAAAGCAAGACGGACTGCTAACCCCCAAAGAGCACTGCACTGGCACTTAGCAACATAGAAACATGAAGGCAAAAAAACACATGGCCTATCTAGTCTGCCCTTCCGTATTCACTACTACAATAGTCCACTTTTTTCCTTTTGAGATTCGCTGCTGCTACTGACAGATAGGAAGGGTCTTGCTCTGCCATTCTTTCCTACCAAGGATAAATATGGCACAGCATGGCATCTCTGAGTGCGTTGGAGAAACACCAGCATTGCGTGCCCTGCACACACTAGTTACCTTGAGTGGACAACTATTCATCCCTCATTCTGGTAAACTAGAGCTCCCCCCTTGATTAAGGATGGGCAAAATGAATATTCTACTCCACCTAAGGAAAGTGCCCTTCTCGGGGCTACTATGTGTTAGAGGATAAGGTCTGAACCTCAGCCTACAACCTCCTGTGGGTAAAACCATTCAGAGAGATTGAATTTGTGGGGACCAAAAGTGGGAGAGGGGAACTGACCCTAAGAGTGTCAGAAGCTAGTGCTCCTGATATGACTGAAAGGATGTTACCACAGGATTAAGAGGTAGATACTGGCCCGATGGAAGACACTAGCATTCATTGCCCAAAACCACTTTTCCATGCGCCTGTCATCACAGGAAACACTCCTCACAGAAGAAAAACATGGGAAGCCAGGTACTGCACAAAATGGTGATGAGAAATATTGGAAAGGTACTGGTACTGTTAGCACTCTGACTGCTTAATCACCTGTGACGAGTCAGCAGTCTGAGCTCCATGGGAGTCTGCAGGAGAAAACGGAATCTATTTAAATCCATGGCAACTTCAGAGATTCCCTGTCCTGTGGCAGTACAGCTGATGCACATGTCTCTCTCCTGGCATCCTGCACTTACCAATGGGACAACTATGTCTCTCTCATATCCCCATAGTGTGACCTCCATGAAACTGAGGCCCTGTCACATGCTGTCACTGCTGCCTGCCAAGTTTCTCATGTCTTTTTTTTTAATAACTTTATTGCATGCTAGCAGCAATTAAAAGGGAACTGATATAGGAGTGGAGGAGTGGCCTAGTGGTTGGGGCAAGGTACTTCAGGCCGGAAGGTCGGGGGTTCAAATCCCACTAGAGGACAGCAACCTTGGGCCGGAAGGACTGGGGTTTCTAGTCCCACAGGTGCTCCTTGTGGTCTTGGGCAAGCCACTTAACCCTCCATAGCCCATGTTCCCTGTAAAATAGTTATCTCAAAGTTATAATGCCCTGTTCAATGTAATTTCAGTTTGTTCAATGTAAACCGCACTGATGCAGAATAGCGCGGTATATAAGAGAATGTAAATAAATAAATAAATATAGAAATATTAAAGAGAGGAGGGGTAAAAGGGTGAGGAGGAATCACTAGACTCCTTAGAGCCCCCCCCCACACACACACACACAGAGCATACCCTGCCACTGCACCATCACTGGCACTGATGCCCCTGCTGCCACAAAGTGGGGACCTCAGGACAAGCTGCTAGGCAAGGGATGTCCTACAGGTATTGGAGGGAAGGTATCAGATTACAGGCCCTACAAACATCAGTGCTGTCCTATGCCTTTCTGGATGGCCGTGCCAAGATAAAACCTGTGGATAAAGACTTAGGGCTGAGAGAGACTCCTCTTGCTCATCGTGGTAAAGGTCTGTAGATTGATTCCTGAGAGCCCATGTAGGCAAGGCTTAACCATTGAGCAACAGGCCATAGCCTCGGGGAGTCAGGCTTGAGAAGAAATCCTGATGCTCCAGTCCATCTGCTGAAGACAGAGAAATGCTGCCAAGTTGCAGGACTGCACCACTAATTATATTAGAATAAAATCACAAGATTGAAGTTCTCTCCCTTCATCTGCTAGTTGGGGAGCATAACTCACTTATCTGGACTGGTCTAGCACGATGATGAGTAAGGTCAAGATGTGTAGGAAGACAACAGAAGTTGACTAAACACACATAAGGAAAGGTGGTATACTAGGGTAGAAATTATTCATTCCATATATAACAGTAAACTCAACACTAAGGAGGAAGGGGGCATGCGATCATATCTAGTTGTGACTCTTGATCCATCCGGCTAGTTCAGTTGAAAGGCTCGTGTGAAGAACCAGTCTAGTTCTGAATATCTTATATGACTGATTCTGAGATCATACAGCAGGAGAATGTTTCAAAGGAGAGGACCTAGATAAGCAAATGAAGTGTGCCAAATGACCTCCAAGCAAATTCTGGTAGACAGAGTAACAATAAAAAATTACTATGAGATACAAATGGAGTGACCATAGTGGGTTGTAGAAAAATAACTTAGCTGTGAAAATCCCTTTGAATTTTGCCTCCTAAATGTTTAAAACTAGAAATAACTGTTTTTGTTTTCTTTTCCCTCCCCCCTCCATAGAAATTTGCCATCCAGCTTCTTTCTTATTTGTGTATTCAGTATGCATTGCCAAAATCTCTCAGCGTGGCTCGCTTGGCCATCAATGTTATGGGAACATTGCTAACAGGTAAGAAAATGCTAGAGAAAAGCTGTCTGCAGATCAGGCATCCTTTCTGCCAGGGAAGACTGAACTTCGTTTTCTGTTCATGCCACCATTTTTTTTTCTTTTTCAGTATTAACCAAAGTGAAACGTTATAGTTTCTTTATGCCAACATTGCCTTGTTTGGTGTCATTTTGCCAAGCCTTCCCTCCACTATATGAGGATATCATATCGCTTCTTATACAGATAGGACAGGTCTGTGCCTCCGATGTTGCGACTCAGACTCGAGACATCGATCCGAGTATTACACGTAAGTCCTTGTGCTGCCTTACTTTGGCTGAAGAGTAGAAGGGAGAGGATGAAAGGCCCTACAGTCACTGCTTTTGGTGCCTTATCTTGAATATAGGAATGTGGGGAGAGACCAAACTCTGCACTTTAGTTATGAGAAAACTAAGTAACCATAGTAAGGCAACTGGGATGTCGAAGGTTGTGATTTGCATATTTCAGTAGCATAATTTTATGGTTTAGAATTGTAAAGGCTGAAAGTTCAGTTTTCTGCATGGAAATATTAGTATTCCAGTCTTCAGGCACAACTAATACTTTACCTAAGTCTCAGACCTATCTTTATAGTTACACTGTAGTAGCACTGAGCACAGTGATAGATGAGACACAGTTTCTGAAAAACACTTATTTCTGCATGCTGGATTAGTAAATTGTTTTTAAAGGATATACTATTGATTTATGAAGGTGTTCTTATTATCTGCTTCACTGCTTGAGCAGAGCTGTTGAACAGAGTGGCCAATATGCATTCATATGCTTGAATGCATAGGGAGAGGAATGGTCAGCAGGAAAAAAGAGGTGATAATGCTTTTCTATGTCTCTAATGAAACCTTCTTTGGAGTACTCTATACAATTCTGGAGACAACACTTTCAAAAGGATATAAACTGGAAGGAGTTGGTCCATAGCGTAGCTATTAAAATGGTTAGCTGCTTTCTTCATAAGACATATGAGGATAGATTTAAAGATCTCAAAATGTATACTTCGGAGAAAGGCAGGAGAGGGGAAATTCGATGGAAACATTTAAATACCTCCATGACATAAATGCACAGGAGAAGAGCCTCTTTCAATTCTAAGATAAAAGGTGATAAACTTGGGAGTAAGCTGAGAAATATTTCTTTTTCCGGGAACAAGCAGAAAGTCAGTCCTCACATAGAGGGTGACATCAGCACAGACTAAGCCTGTGTGGAAGTATCTTCCTAGCTTTCAAAGAAAGCCTTTGGGAGATGCACCACGCATGCGTGGTCTCCTTACCACCCAAAGGTGCCATCATGCCTCAGTCTCCTTTTTTTTGCGGAGCCCTCCAGGCGTCTGTCCAGTTAACCCCCGGGAAAAGTGGGGGGGGGGGGGGGGGAGTTATCCTTTTTTGTCTGGCACATGTACCGGTTCCTTTCCCGCCCCCAAGCCTGCTCGCCTCTGTATTGCTCTTTGGGCTCATTCTTTTGTTTTTTGTTTTTTTCTCTTGAGATATCCCTCGACTGGTGTTTTGTGCCCTTTTCTGCTGCAGGCCTCGGACCCCTGTCAGGAGGCAGGGCCCCCCATTTTACCTGATGGCCTCCAACGGCTTCAAGAAATGTGATAGGTGCAGTAAGATGATGTCCCTCATGACTGCTGCCTTGGGCCGGAGCATGACAACTCGGACTGCGAACTCTGCAGGACCATGATCACAAGGCCATCAAGAGCCGTCAGCTGCAGCAGAAACCGTTCTTTCACAAGTCCGATTCTGCACTGGCGACATCACACTCCAGGGCCCCCTCCAGTACCTTGGTGCCCCTCGAGGACTGGGCTACCTCGGTGTCCCATGGCTGCGAGTCCTCCAAGAGGAAATCCACGGAGGTGGAATGCAAGAAGTCGAAACCCTTGAAGACCACCTCGGAAGACGGATCCTGGAAGAAGGGTAAATCCCATTCCAGGCCCTGCAGTCCCCAGCGTGAGTCTGAGGGGTCGGAGTGAGAGCGGTCCTACAAGCTGCCCCAGAAGGAGTTGTTGCTATCCGGCAACCAACCTTGGACACCTGAAACCATCCTCGTTGAGGACTCCCCCTCGACAGAACTGATGCCAGGCCCGAAGTCCTCTGTGCCGCATCAAAGGCTATGGAGCCAACTGGCATGGAGACCAGGATGGCGGACTTAGAGAGCAGTATATCTGCCCTTGTTGCCATGCAGCGGGCATAAGGGAGGAGTAGCCTAGTGGTTGGGATAAGGTACTTCAGGCCGGAAGGTCGGCGGTTCAAATCCCACTAGAGGACAGCAACCTTGGGCCGGAAGGACTGGGGTTTCTAGTCCCACAGATGCTCCTTGTGGTCTTGGGCAAGCCACTTAACCCTCCATTGCCCATGTTCCCTGTAAGTATTAGTGTATGTGTCTCAAAAAATCCCCACGTGTTAAATGTATCCCCCACTTGTGTTGTGACCGCTTTGATTGAAGGATAAGGCGGTATATAAATACCATTAAATAAATAAATAAATAAATAAATAAATAAATAAAAATTTGTCTGGTTCCTTCGCCCCCGACGATGGGGCCCTCTACAGCAAAGATTTCCCTGGATGTCGAGCCGATCCTCGAGCACCACCAGCCTCGAGAGATCCATTGGACGAGGTCATGGTCCCATTCCTTGGGACAGTGGACCTCTCTGGTGAATGCTTGCGGGTCTCCCGGAAGTCACAGGTCTTTGGGCCCGGGCCTCAACCGCGGTAACCGTGGGGCCTTGGACTAGTCCTCTGACTTCAAGTTGGAATGGGAGACTGAGGAGGAGGAGTCCCCAGACACTCGGCAACATCTCCCACGGTGACCCGGTGCTGTTCCCCGCCCAAGGACATTGCTTTCCTCGACTTTGTGCAGGACGTAGTTAAGGTGCTGTCCATCAAGACCGAGCCCGTGGAGGAACTGGAGATTCTCCAGTAAGAGGTTCCCCTTAAGGAAGCCCCGACCGTGCCAGTTCCTATGATCTTTGAGCACCTCCTTCTCCATATGTGGGAGACGTGACTCTATGTACTGAGTGCGCTGAAGCCCTGGGTTACAGAATACTCAACTTCCACACAACTTGATGGTAGTTGAGTCTGCCATGCGCAGACTCAAGAGTCAAAAGATCCAATTCTTTGATGCTCCCTGGCAGGGAGGCCCCAACCCTCAATGCCCTTGGCCAAAAGGCCTTCCAGGGCATGATGCTTGCATGCAGAGTCCAATCCTACCAACTGAACATCGGTATGTACCTCAAAGAACTGTCAAAAGAGCTTGCAGGCTTTTTGGCAGGCCTCGACGGGGAACCCCTTCAATGGTTCAAGTCTCTGGCCTCGGCGGTCAAGGAGTGCTGGAAGTTTTTATCCCAAGCAGCTTATAATGGCTTTGAGTCCTCAGCCAGAGTTGCTACCACAGGCATTGGGGCCCAATGCCAGGCATGGCTGCAGTCATCTGACCTTGAACAATGGGACCAGGACAAATTTATCACTGTCCCCTGTACTGGAGAGAATCTCTCTGGGAAACCATACTTTCCAAGAGAGCCCATAAGACCTATCCCCAACCAGACTGCATCTCAGGTCTTCTCAAGGACAAGGCAGTGGAACCAGTGCCCAAGCATCTCTGAGGCACTGGCTTCTACTTCAGGTATTTCCTCATTCCCAAACAAATGGGGGGAGGGGGGGGGGGCTCAGGCCTATCTTGGACCTGCGAGACCTGAACAGATTTCTGGTAAGAGAGAGGTCCAAGATGCTATCCCTTGGAACACTGCTGCCATACCTCCAGCAGGGAGACTGGCTATGCTCCGTAGACCTGAAGAATGCCTATATGCACATCTTGATCCATCCCAAACTCCGAAAATACCTCCGCTTCATGGTGGGAGGAGATCCCTACCAGTACAGAGTGCTGCCTTTCAGGCTGGCCTCTTTGCCCAAGGGTCTTCACCAAGTGCCTAGCTCTGGTCATAACCCACCTTCAGCTCCAAGGAACCTTCATCTTCCTGTACCTGGATGACTGGCTCATAAAGGGAGGCACAGCTGCAGAGGTGCACCACACCACCGAGTGCACCATCCACATCCTGCAGCACCTGGGGTTCGTCATCAACTTCCCTGAGTCTCACCTCCCCCTGACTCAGTGCCTGGAGTTCATAGGGGCTCAGCTAGACATCCTCCAGGCCAAGGCCTTCCTCGTTCAGGAGAGGTCAGAATGCATCAGGAGGCTAGCCACAGAGGTACAGCACCACCGGTCGTCGTCCACCCGGCTTCTCCTCCACCTGCTGGGCCACATGGCCTCTGCGGTCCATGTGACCCCATATGCCCGCCTACACATGAGGGTGGCCCAGTGGTGCCTTTGTTCTCAGTGGACACGGGCAGGCTCCAGGATAGGGTGAAAGTGACCCGCCAGCTGGCAGACTCCCTTAACTGGTGACAGATCCCCCGCCACCTGCAGGCTGGGATGCCCCTCCAGGCATCCACCCCCCAGAGGGTCCTTACCACTGATGCCTCCTAGGTCCCAGACGGAGTGCCAGCTGCAGATCAACCTTCTGGAGCTCTGGGTGATATTTCTGGCTCTCCAAGCCTTCCGCTACTGGCTGCAGCACCAGTCGGTGCTGATCCAGACTGACAACCAAGTCGCAATGTTCTTTGTGAACAAACAAGGGGGCACGGGGTCATACTCCCTCTGCCAGGAGGCGGTAGCCCTCTGCTCATATTCGACATGCAACGGGATGCTCCTAAGGGCGATCTACCTCCCTGGCCAGGACAATGCCCTGGCAGACAAGCTGACCAGAGTCCTCCAGCTGCATGTGGTGGGGCATCCCCTCTAGTGGTCCTGTTCGCCAGCCCGGACAACATACAGTTGCCCCGCTTCTGCTCCCGCTAGCTGCACATGACCTGGGTGGCAGCGGATGCGTTCCTGATGCCATGAATGGAAGGTCTCCTTTACACCTTCCTGCCGACTCCACTGGTCACGAAGACCCTCTTCAAGGTCCATCGTGACAGGGCATTGCCGATACTGATAGCCCCACGGTGGCATCGCTGATTTCCCTGGGCTGTGCCCCAGGACTGCTGTGAGGAGAAGGGCTCTCTCCTGTATTCCTGTCTCTTATGGCTTGGCTGCTGAAAGGGTAGTCCTAGCTCCCTTCAATTTTCCACGGGATGTGGAGGAGGTCCTTCTGGCCTTCTGCAAGGCCTCCATGAGGAAGGCATACGCCTTCAAGTGGCGACTCTTGGTCTGGTACACCGAGAAGCAGGCAAACCCGTTCCCCTGCCCGGTTCAGATGGTACTCCAGTACCTACTCCATCTGTCGCAGTTAGGACTAAAGTCCAACTCAGTGAGAGTGCACATGTGTGCTATCGTAGCACATCACCATGCCATTCAGGGAAAACCCCTCTTGGCTCAGTCCCTTGTAGCTCGGTTCCTACAGGGCCTCATTCTAGCCAAACCCCCCAACCGCCCACCACTGGCGGAATGGGATCTCAACATGGTGCTCTCGCAGCTTACTAAGCCACCGTTTGAGCCCCTGGCTACCTGCCATTTGTGGTACCTCTCCTAGAAGTCATCTTTCTTGTGGCATATCAGCTCATAGGGTCGACAAGCTCCAGGCTCTGATGGAAGAGCCTCCCTTCACAAAGTTCTACAAGAACAGGGTGGTGCTCGGCACACATCCCAAATTTTTGTTGAAGATGGTGTTCCCATTCCACCTCAGTCAGGAGGTGGTGTTCCCTACCTTTCTGAGGCCTCATGCTGGCAAGGCGGAGACCGTCCTCCATACTTTGGATTGTAAAAGGGCCCCATCCTTCTATCTGCAGTGGGGCCACTGCAAAGCACCTCAACTTTTCGTCTCCTATAACCCCAGTTGACTAGGGCTGTCAGTGACTAAGAAAACTCTGTCCACTTGGGTAGCAGACTGCATTGCCTTCGCCTATGGAGCAGGCTGGGATCTCACTAGACCAGTGGGTCACAGTGCACCGCGTCAGGGCCATGGCTACTTCCGTGGCAAATCTGCATTCTGTTCCTATGCCAGAAATCTGCTGGGCCGCCACCTAGTTTTCAATCCATACCTTCGCAGCTCACTACTGCCTGGAGAGGGAGTCCTTATGGGACAGTGCCTTCGGCCAGGCTGTACTCTGTAATCTCTTTGGGGTGTAGACAACTCCTGCCCTCCAACCCTTCTGTGTTCAGGCTACCGGAGTGCTGGTTCTCCACCAGACACCTGGATCTTGAGAGTGCCTCTCTATTGGGACTTAACTGCTGCAGCTCATGGCTCATTTCTCTGGTCGCCGTGGCATTTTGTACCAGTTCTCAGTAGCCTGTAGCTGGAGATTCCCTTATGTGAGAATTGACTTCCTGCTTGTTCCCAGAGAAAACATACTTATTCACCTGTAAAAGGTGTTCTCAGGGACAGTAGGAATCTGTCCTCACAACCCTCTCTCCTCCCCTTGGAGTTGCTTCTTTACTGTACTTGCATTTTTGCTATCTTAGCTAGGTCATTAGACTGAGGCAAGAAGGCACTCTTGGGTAGGAAGGGGACCACGCATGCGTGGTGCATCTCCCAAAGGCTTTCTTTGAAAGCTGAGGAGATGCTTCCACGCGGGATCTGTCAGCACCAACGTCACCCATATGTAGGACTGATTCCTGCTGTCCCCGAAGAACATCTGTTACAGGTGAGTAACCACGCTTTATGTAAAGGGTGGTGGATGCATGGACCAGCTTCCCAATGGAGGTGGTGGAGATAAGAGCTGTATCTGAATTCAGGAAAGCATGGGACAAGTTCAAAGAGTCTCTGAGGGAGAGGAAGGGATTGTAGAACTTAATTGTTCTTATGAATGGGCAGATTGGATAGGCCATATGGTCTTTATCTGCCATCACTTCCTATGTTACTGGGTCTTTCAGCAAGAGATCTTTTTGCTTTGAGCTTGAGGGTTTTTTTTTAATAGACAAAAGGTGGCCTGAGTGAAGTCCTGTTAACAGAAACTATCACTGAATGATAACCATTTTGTTAAAAGGTTGATGAAATCCTTTAAATTGTAGTGAGTCATAACATTTCTACTCTCACTGAATTGGCAGTTGTCTCCTACCTTTTTAGGTCTCCAGCAACTGAAAGAGAAATCAGTGGAATGGTCTGGAACACCCAAGGATACAAAGACCTGTGGAAGTGGAGTAAAGGACCTTGAAAGCACAGATCCTGATGTGCAGTTATGCCAATGCATTGAAAACACCATAGTTGAAATAATAAACATGAGCGTTGCTGGTGTTTAGTGAAGAATGTTTAAAAAAAAAAAGAAGAAAAAGTCAAATGGAACCGTATTTTTAAAGAATCTCGCCTACTGCTTGTGGGAACTGCAGGACTGGAGTTAGCACCAACTCTAAAGAACTCTTAACTAAACGAGACTCTTCATGATCATAATTCCAGGTTTCCATCAGAATGGGGGCAAGATACTACAGATTACATAATCAGGATGCCCTGAGAAGGGGGAAGCATGATGTAGTCCCATGGTAACATTTTGTAAGCACATGCTGTTTTATGGTCAGATTTTCAATTGTAAAATATGTAAATAACATTTTATTTTTCTTTGTGGGATGTACATTTTCACCTATTACAGTGTAATGGGTTTTTATAATTTTAGCACAAGAAGCAGATTTATCTTTTTTCAATAAGATTTTCAGAGATTCATGTTTTGGAAACGGGTTTATTTGAAAGATTCTCGTTTTGTCTAATAAATTTTTTTTAAAGTTCATGTATGCTGATTGTTTTATGCTGCCTTTAAAAATATGAGTGGTATATTTTTGTAGCCCTCTCTTAAAGTAATCTAAATCTTGGAAAAGGGATCAAAGATGTATTGCGTAAATAAGAACTTTCTAATGGAGATCTAGTACTTCAATTTCTTTCTTGGAGCAATACCCATCCTTAGCACTGCGCCAAAGGAAATATATTACTATCTCGCCAGCACCCTACTTTGTCACCGGGGCATCCTACACATGAGGATGCCCCAGTGACAAAGTAAAGTAAAGCATAGTCCAGTGACTGCAGGGCAATGGGTGATATCTCGCATTAGGTGGCAACAATAATATTTATTTTATTTACATAATGTGTTGCTTTTGAAGTTTGTATATATTGTAGATAAATTGCATACTTCGTCTAATTAGATTGACATTTAGAGCCCAATTTTTAATTCTGGAACCTCTTGACTAAATACTGTCTTGACCAAATACTAAAAGTTAAAGATTTGAAAAAAATAAAACGCTGTATCACGCCATAGTTATTTTTCAGCTCTTAACCATTCCCAGCGTAGTTGCTGGCAAGTCTGCCTGCAGAGAAATTTGAAAACATCCTTGGTGCAATTTAAACATTGCAGAGGCACAGCCTAGTGATTGGAGTAAGGGGGCTGAGAACCAGGGAAGTCAAGGTTCTCCAAGAACAAGCAGGAAGTCAGTCCTCACATATGGGTGCTGACTTAACCCGCTCAGAAGCATCTCCCCAGCTTTCAAAGAAAGCCTTTGGGAGATGCCACCACGCATGTGTGGTCCCCTTCCCGCCCAATGGTGCCATCTTGCTCAGTCTCCTTTTTTTACGTGGAGCCCAGCAGACGTGCTTCTGATCCCCTGGAAAATGTCAAAATTTTTTTTTTTTTTTTTTCTGAGTAATCCTTTCTCTCTCCGGCTGCAGCCCTGGCCGTTCCCTTTCCCGTCCCCGAGTTCGCTTGCCTTGGCACCACGTCCTTGGGCCCGTGAATTTTTCTTTTCAGTGCGATTCGCGCCCTTTTTTACACTGGCAGTACCTCAGGTCTTCGACCTCGCTGGGGCTCTTTTTCCCCCGATGGCCAGCAGCTTTAAAATGTGCGATTGGTGTTCTAGTAATATTTCTATCGCAGAGCCACACGACTGCTGTCTCCATTGTCTCTGTCCTGACCATGACCCAGAAACTTGCAGGTCTTGCAAGAGACTAACCCCCCAAAGCAGTCAAAAACAGGCAGGAGAAGCACGACCGGATGTTCTGGTTAGATTCTACCTCAGAAACCCCTTCCAAGGCCCAGTCCAAGATCCCGGGATCACTCGGTGACTCCACTGCCATCAGTTGGGGCCGCAAGTTCTCTGACCAAGTGTCCCCAATCCAGATCCCAAAGAAGAAGAAAGCCTCGCTGGATTCCTCACAAGATTCGGGGAAGGCGGGTAAGTCCTGTGCCAGATCCCTGAGCCCCAGGAGGAGGATCGACATGTTTGAGCAGGTGCGGCTGCCAAAACTGCCCCGGAAGGACTCGATGGACCTCGTTAATCGGCCCCAGGTCTCTGCGGCCATCCCCCACCAGGGACTCTCCTCCTTCACCGGCGTTGGACATGATACCCTCGGCATCCACACCAATTGCTGTGACTCCATCCTCTACATGGGTATGTTCCCCCAGGACACCATTAAGGAGATACAGGACTACTCCGCCGGTCTCTCCAGGGAAACACCTTCAGAGGTTCCAGATGTTGGCCAAAACTGCTGTGGATTGCCCAAAGTTTCACCAAGGCCGCCTACGATGGCTTTGAGGCCATGGCCTGGGTCATCAGCGCCTGTATTGGCGCCAGGAGACAGGCTTGGCTCCAATCCTCTGACCTTGAGCAATGGGACCAGAAAAAACTCCTGGACAATCCCCTGCCTGGGAGAGAATCTCTTTGGTGAGGCCAAAGCAGACAAAGCTGTGGAGCTCAAGACCAAGTACGTGACAAGGACCCGGCTCTCAAAGAAAACTTCCCTAGGCCCCAAGCGTAAGGCCCCCAGGAAGAAACTCTCCCCTCTCCAGGAAGGGCCCAGGATTCCATAGCTACCAGCACTACCAGGCTCCATAGACCCCTCATCAGGGCCCCCGAGGACCTGGACGAAGACCTCACAAGCAGAAAAGCCCCAGCTTCCCTCCAGGAGATCAGCAGCCTACGGGGGACATCTGGCCCACTTTCCTCACCGTTGGTTGACCATAACCACCAACACCTGGGCACTCCAGGTTGTCAGAGAGGGTTACCTCTTCCACCTGGACCAGACGCCCATTCCTTTCTTCCTGGGAAAAACCCCCAGGACTCCCCAGCATCAGGCCCTGCTACTGCAGGAACTCACAGGTCTTCTCAAAGACATAGCTGTGGAACCAGTGCTCCAATCAACAACGGGGCAGAGGGTCCTACTCAAGGTACTTCCTCATCCCCAAAAGGACAGGAGACCTATGGCCCATTCTAGAACTCAGAGACCTAAACAAGTTCCTGGTGTAGGAGAAATTCAAAATGCTCTCCCTTGGAACCTTGCTGCCATACCTCCAGCAGGGAGACTGGCAATGCTTCTTGAACCTAAAGGATGCTTATACCCATATCTTCATCCACCCCAGGTACAGACAGTACCTCAAGTTCATGGTTGGGGGCGACCACTACCAATATAGGGTACTACCCTTCGGGCTCGCCTCCGCACTGGCAGTCGTGGCGGTCTACCTATGCCTCCAAGGAGCCTCCATCTTCCCCTACGTAGAAGACTGGCTCATCATAGGGGACACAGCCGCTGAGGTGTAACAGGCCACAAGCCACACCATTGGTGTCCTGCAATACTTGGGGTTCATGATAAACCATCCCAAGTTCCACCTCACCCCAACACAGAGCTTAGTGTTCATTGGGGCACACCTGGATACCTTCCAGGTGAAGGCCTTCCTGTCTAGCGACAGGGCTGGATGGTTCATGACCCTGGCCACAAATGTCCAGGGCAGATGCTCCGTGCCAGCACATGGCATGCTCCACCTGCTTGGCCACATGGCCTCAGCAGTACATGTCACACGGAACACCTGCCTTCACATGAGGGTGGCTTAGTGGTGCCTCAGTTCTCAGTGGACACAGGCCACCGGCCACCTCCAGGACAAAGGTCTATATGACTCGCCCTATGGGGTCACTCTTCTGGTGGCAGACCATGCAACACCTGAGGATAGGCATACCTTTCCAATCCTCCACCCTCAGCAGGTTCTCACCATGGATGCTTCATTGCTGGGTTGGGGTGCCCACTGCAGGAGTCTCTGCACACAGGGCACCTGGTCTGGGACTGAAGCCCAACAACAGATCAACTTCCTAGAGCTCAGGGCCATATTCCTGGTGCTCAAAGCCTTCTGCCACTGTCTCCAGTACCAGCCTGTGCTCATCCAGACGGACAATCAAGTGGCAATGTTCTATGTGAACAAACAGGGAGGCATGGGCTCCTACTCCCTCTGCCAGGAGGCAGTAGTCCTCTGCTCATTCGCAATCAGCAGGGAATGCTCCTGAGAGCGGTCTACCTGCCGGGCCAAGAGAACGTCCTTGTGAACAGGCTAAGCAGAGTCCTGCAATCGCACGAATGGCAGCTAAATTACAGAGTAACCCACAGGCTATTCCAGCTCTGGGTGACCCCCCAGATGGACCTCTTCACCAGTCCAGCCAATGCCCAGCTGACCCACCTCTGTTCTGCCAACCTCACCCATCCCGGGTGGTGGCGGATGCTTTTCTCATCTTGTGGTCAGAAGGTCTTCTGTACGCCTTCCCACCCACGCCACTGGTTGTCAAGGCCCTTCGGGATAGGGCGTTGCTAATCCTGGTAGCCTCCCGGTGGTCCAGGCAGCTGTAGTTCCCATGCCTGCTCCGCCTAGTGACCTCCCAGTCCCTCTCGGGAAATTCCTGGGGCTGCTGATTTAGGAGGAGGGCTCCCTCCTTCACCCCAATCTGGTGTTTCTGGTGTTAACAGCGTGGCTGCTGAATGGGTAGCCTTGGTTTCCTTTAATCTCTGTGTAGAGGAGGTCCTGCTAGCCTCCCGCAAGCCTTCCACAAGATGAGCTTACGCCTTGTGGTTTCTCAAGGTGGGTTTGGGTTATGTTCAAGTGGCAGAGATTCTCCATATGGTGCTCGGAGAAAGGGGCAGACGACTCCTCCTGCAAGGTGCACCTAGTCCTGCAAAACGTACTGCACCTCTCCTATGCTAGACTCAAGTCCACCTCAGTCAGGGTGCACCTGTGTTAACATAAAAACATAAAATGTGCCATACTGGGTCAGACCAAGGTCCATCAAGCCCACTATCCTTTTTCCAACAGTGCCCAATCTGTCATAAGTACCTAGCAGTTTCCCCAAAAGAGACAGGTTCCACAATGCTTGTATTGCGTCAAGTAGTAATATCCAGGGTCCCTTTTAATAATAGTTTATGGACCTTTCCTCCGGGAACTTGTCCAAACATTTTTTAAACCCAGCTACACTAACAGTTTTTACTACATATTCTGGTAACAAATTCCAGAGTTCTATTACACGTTGAGTGAAAAAATATTTTCTCTTATTAATCTTAAATAGGTTACCCTGTAGCATCATTGCATGTTCCGTAGTCTTTCTGTATTCTAATGACGTAAACAATCGATCTACATTTATCTGTTCCACTCCATTCATTAATTTATAGACCTCAATCATATCTCCCCTCACCTGTCTCTTTTCCATGTTGAAGAGTTCTAACCTTTTTAGCCTCTCTTCATAGGGGTATCCTTCCATCCCCTTTACCATTTTGGTAGCTCTTCTCTGTACCTTTTCTAATAACGCTATATCCTTTTTAAGATACGGCGACCAGAATTGCACGCAATATCCAAGATGCAGTCACACCATGGAACGATACAGAAGCATTATAATAGCCTTTGTTTTATTTTCCATTCCTTCCCTTATGATACCTAGCTTTCTATTTGCTCTCTTGGCTGCCGCAGCACACTGGGCAGAGGGTTTTAACATGTTATCCACGATGATGCCTAAACCTTTTTTCTTGGGTGGTGGTTCCTAATGTGGGACCTTGCATCATGTAACCATAGTTTGGGTTGTTCTTTCCTAGGTGCATAACTTTGCACTTGTCCACATTAAATTTCATCTGCCATTTGGATGCCCAGTCTTCCAGTTTATCAAGATCCTCTTGCAATGTTCCACAATCTTCATGGGTTCTAACAACTTTAAATAGTTTTATGTAATCTGCAAATTTGATGACCTCATTCGTTCCCATTTCCAGGTCATTTATGAATATGTTAAAAAGCAGCAGACCCAGCACAGATCCCTGGGGTACTCCACTATTCACCTTTCTCCATTAGGAAAATTGGCTGTTTAGCCCTATCCTCTGCTTTCTATCTTTAACCAGTTCCTGATCCACAATAGTACACTGCCTCCTATCCCATGACTTTTTAGTTTTATGAGAAGTCTCTGATAAGGGACCTTGTCAAAGGCTTTCTGAAAGTCCAGATAGACAAAGGTGAGCCGATTGATATAGTGTATCTGTTTATTCACACCTTCAAAAAAAACAGATTAATAAGACAAGATCTTCCTTGTCTAAAGCCATGTTGGTTGTCTCCCATTAAGCCATAACCATCTACATGTTCAGTAATTTTGTTCTTTATGATGGTTTCTACCATTTTTCCCGGTACTGACGTCAGGCTCACGGGTCTGTAGTTTCCCGGATCACCCCTGGAACCCTTTTTAAAAATTGGCGTTACATTGGCCATCCTCCAATCTTCAGATATTGTAGATGATTTTAATGGTAGTTCACAGATTACTAATAGCAGGTCTGCAATCTCATATTTCAGTTCTTTCAACACCCTTGGATGTATACCATCCGATCCAGGTGATTTGCTACTCTTCAGTTTATCAAATAGTTGTAATACATCTTCCCAGTGTATTGATATTTCTTTCAATTCTTCTTCAGTATCACCTTTAAATACCACTTCAGTCATGGGTAACATCCCTACATCTTCCTCAGTAAAGACCAAAGCAAAGAATTCATTCAGTCTCTCTGCTCTGGACTTGTCCCCTCTTAGTGCCCTTTTGTCCCTCTATCATCTAATGGTCCAACTGACTCTCTCACAGGTTTTTTGCTATGAATGTACTTGAAAAGGTCTTTATTATGCGTTTATGCTTCCACAGTAAGCTTCTCAAATTTTCTCTTTGCCTGCCTTATCAGTGCCTTGCAAATAACTTTTCAGTGCTTGTGCTGTTCCCAGTTTTCGTCATTTGGCTCTATTTTTCCATTTCCTGAAAGATGCTTTTTTGGCAAGAACAGCCTCTCTGACCTCACCTTTAAACCATGTTGGCAGTTTTTTGGACTTCCTTTCACTTTTCTTAAAGCGTGGAATACAGCTGGTCTGGGCTTCCAAGATGGTATTTTTAAACACCCAAGCTTGATGTAAGTCTTTAACCTTTGCAACTCCTCCTTTTAGTTTTTTCTTAACTATTTTCCTCATTTTATCATAGTCTCCCTTTTGAAAGTTAAAAGGTAGTACTGTGGATTACCTTACCATCCTTCCTCCATTAGTTAAATCAAATGCGATCATGCTATCATCATCATTGCACCAGATCTGGTGTTCCATTAAGGACTAGGTCCAAAATGGCTTCCCCTCTGGTCAGTTCATGAACTAGCTGCTCCAAGAAGCAGTCATTTATTTCATCTAGAAACATTATCTCCCTAGCATGTCCTGACGTGACAAAGACCCAGTCAATACCGGGCTAATTGAAATCACCCATTATTATTACTATGCTATAACTTTTGTTAGCTTCACTGATTTCTTTGAGCATTTCATCATCCATTTGTTCATTCTGGACAGGCAGTCGATAGTACACCCCCACTGCCATCACCTTCCTCTTTTTACATGGAATTTCAATCCATAGAGATTGTACAGAAATTTTTGTTTCCTGCAATAATTTAATCCTTTGTGACTCAATGCCCTCTCTAAAATAGAGGAGCACAACCCCTCCACCAATTTGATCAGCTCTATCATTATAATATAGTTTGTACCTAGGTATCACAGTGCCCCATTGGTTGTCCTCCTTCTACCATGTCTCTGAGATACCAATCATATCTAACCTCTCATTTAGTGCTATATATTCTAACTCTCCCATCTTATTTTTTAGACTTTTAGCATTTGCATACATTTTAGAGACTGTATTTTGTTCATATTAATCTGGCTATCGGTAGGCAGGGGTCATTTGGAATCTTTAAACTCTACCTGCTCTGTACTCAAGGGCATTTGGGTTACTTTTGTCTTTATTGGAACCTCTCTGCTGATATGCCCTAACTTCATTCTTTTGGTAGTATCCTTCAAGGATATATTCCTAACCATGCACTCTTGGACGATTGTTGGCTCTCCCCTCTTATCTAGTTGAAAAACTGCTCTATCTCCTTTTAAAGGTTAATGCCAGCAGCCTGGTTCCATCGTGGTTAAGGTGAAGCCCATCCCTTCGGAAGAGCCCCTCCTTTCTCCAGAATGTTCCCCAGTTCCTAACAAATCCAAAACGCACACCACCACCCTATCGAGGGCAAGCCTCTCTTGGCTCAGCCCCTTAGTCACCCGCTTCCTGCAGTGCAAACTGCTCTCCAAGCCCCCAATCCGCCTGTCCTTAGCGGAATGGGACCTTAACGTAGTGAAGTGGCTCACCCGACTGCCACTTACGGTACCTCTCCTGGAAGATTGCCTTCCTGGTGACATTCACCTCTACTCGCAGGGTCAGCGAGCTACAGGCTCTGGTGGTGGAGCCACCATATACAAGGTTCTTTAAGAACAGGGTCGTGCTTTGCATGTATCACAGATTTCTGCCAAAAGTGGTCGTCTCCTTCCAACTCAACCAGGAGGTGGTACTCCACATCTTCTTCCCATGGCCTCACACCAGCAACGTGGAGGCTATACTTCATACTCTGAACTGTAAGAGGGCCCTGTCCTTCTACCTGCAGTGTACCCAGGGCCACTGCAAAGCCTCCCAGCTTTTCGTCTCCTAAGACCCCAGCCGGCAGGGAGAGGCAGTAACCAAGTGGACCCTCTCTCCATCTGGGCCGTGGACTGCATTGCCTTCACCTATGAACAGGCTGAGCTTCAGCTGGAGCGCCGGGTCACGACTCACAGCATCAGGGCTATGGTGACCTCTGTTGCAAACTTGCGCTCTGTCCTGATGACAGACATCTGCCGAGCTGCCATCTGATCTTCAGTCCACACCTTTGCAGCTCACTACTGCCTGGAGAGGGAGTCCTGACAGGACAGTGCTTTCGGCCAGGCCGTACTTCATAATCTTTTCAGGGTTTAGGCAACTGTGACACTCCGACACTTGTGTGTTCAGGTTACCGGTTTAATGGTTCTCCCTGGACAACTGGGGTCCTTTCAAATTCTGTCCTTTGGACTTACCGGCTGCTACTCACAGCTTGACTGTGTGTTTTCTACAAGTTCTCGGTAGCCTGTAGCTAGGGAGTCCCGTATGTGAGGACTGACTTCCTGCTTGTTCCTGGAGAAAGCATAGTTGCTCACCTGTAACAGGTGTTCTCCAGGAACAGCAGGACGTCAGTCCTCAAAACCCTCCCTCCTCCCTGTAGTGTTGCCTTAATTATACCAATTTGTGTTTTGCTTTCTTAGTTAAGTCATATGACTGAGCAAGATGGCAGCCTTGGGTGGAAAGGGGACCACGCATGCATGGTGGCATCTCCAAAAGGCTTTCTTTGAAAGCTGGGGAGATGCTTCTGCATGGGCTCCATTGGAGCCAATGACACCCATGAGGACTGATTCCTGGTATCCCTGGAGAATATCTGTTACAGGTGAGTAACTACCTTTCATGTATCACTTCTATCCCTGAGGCTTCTTATGACCTTGAGCAAATTGCTCTCATGTTTCATTAGGTATCCATTCATACAGTAAGCTCTTTTGGAAAGGAACTTACTGTACCTGAATACAAATAAGCTGACCTGAGTATTATTTGGAAAGCTGGCTAAAAATTTAACTAACATAATATTTGTATTATGGAGTTAAAACAGGAAAACCCATGTGGTGTTACCCAATTGTTTTTCGAAACTAGACTGGCATTTAAGAACTCTGTGGTATTGTCTGGAATACTAAGCTAAGTTTATAATAGGGAAAATGGAATTGTAACATTGCATATGTTTAAACTTAGAAGTTAATTTTGAATAATACCTAAATATACAAATGTTTCCTTCTGTTGCCATGTTTTACATGCATTTTGGGGGACTGGATAATTTCAGGGAACATGATAATTTTCCAGGCTCCTCCGCTTTTATGGGTATATGGTCCTGCTGTTATGCAATTTTTTCTTTTTGTAAAGTGCTGCTTAATATTAGCTCTGTTATTACCTTTTGTATTTAAAACTAAACACCCTCTCAGTTGTCCAGTTCTGGAGCTATAGGTGTCCTTAGTTTTGCTTGTTTCACATGAAGCCCTTCTGCAACTGCAATAAAAATGTTTTATAATGTTCCTTTTGGGCTGAGTGTCTATTTTACATGGTCGAGATGCTTTTCTCACATTGCAATAACAGCTGCTGGCAGTACTACTTACAGATTGAGACTTCATACTTGCCAGCAAGTATGAAGATACTACAGTTGTGATCAACATTGACACCCTTACTAACCAGAAGTTTCTCCAAGTGAGAAGGGTCAAGAAATACATAATCTCCAGGAACAAGCAGGAATGAGTCTTCACATATGGGTAAACGTCAGTACCGACAGAGCCTGCGCGGGAACGCTCCCCAGCTTCCCAAAAGAAAGCCTTTAGGAGCATGCCCACACGCATGCGCGCTGCCTTCCCGCCTATTCACTACCCTCACATCAGTTCTTCGTTTTCCGCGGAGCCGACAGGATGTGTCCTTGTCACCACGGAAAATTCTTCTTTTTTATTTTTATTTTTTGTGGTCGTGCCTGCCTTCGTTCGACGCCCACCGGTACCGACGGTGCTTTTCTTTCTTTTTACTGAAAATTTTCCTTTTTCACTAAAGAATATTTTCGTTCCTACTTAGTGCTGAAGTATTTTGGCCACTAGGCCTCTATCCTTTCCTCATGGAAAAGCCAGCCACTATCCTTAAGAAATGCTCAAAGTGTGGCAGTACAACTAAATTAGTAGACACTCATAACTGGTGTCTAAAGTGTTTAGGTCCTGACCATTACTCAGTGGAGTGTTTCGCCTGCAGGAGTTTAACTAGAAGAACTCTTCAAGATCGAGTACAACTCGATACCCGGTTCACATCAGGCCTGATGTCACCAGCCAGAATTTCTTCTTCCAGGGTCAAGTAACCAAACAAAAGTCTGTTAAGACTAGCCAGCCCTCGAGAGGTAGATCTCCTTCTAAGCATCGAGATGCCTCTGGCATTGCCCTCGAGGACATTATGGCAATACAGTCCCGCCGGGAGTCTTCGGGCTCCAAAGCATTATCGGGGCTTCAGGTTGTTCCCGAGGTTTTTACCTCCATGGACATACCTGTGCCATGCTCGGTGGATCTGGCCGCTTTGAGCGGTACCAGTACCCCGGCATCGGCTATGGTGATGGATGAAAGACTCCTCGCCATCGAACTTGGTCTAGCGAATCTCTCAGCTACTTCGGTACCGCTAGAGTCGCTGCAGACCGTTCCCCGAATGTCGGTATCGGCATTGATGCCTGTGTTGGTGTCAATGCCGCTATGGGCATCGCTACCGGTGCTGGCATTGCCATCGGCATCAGTGCACGTGCCAGTATCGACACTGGCACCGCTACCGGTACCGTCGATGTCTCCTTTGATGGGCTGGCTTCCTCTGATGCCGAGCCTGGAATCGCTCTCAAGCATAGAGGATTCGGTACCGACTCGGCTCAGTACCGACTTCGAGCAGTACCGAAGACATCTTTTTAAAGAAAATCCGGTACTTCGTCCTTTCAAGTCTTCCGATTCCGATGACTGGGATGAATCCATGGGTACCACAGCTGAACTTTCACCAGTTCCAGTTTTTACCCCTCAATTTGGAGGGTACCCCTCAGAAGAGATTTCCTTTCAAGCTTTTGTGCTTGATATGGCAAAGCTACTTGCCATTTCCATACCTCAGAAAGAGTCTATACCAAGGGATTCAGGAACTCTGCAATACCCCTGGGCTTCAAAGGAGATGTTTATGCTTCCTGTACATCAGATCTTACAGGATCTATTATTAAGAATGTGGGAAACCCCTTTAACGGTATCCCCACATTCTCAAAGACTTGACACTATGTATAAAGTGCCACCTTCTCCAGGTTTTCAAAAGACTCAACTTCCTCCTCATTCTAGAGTAGTAGAATCAGCAATGAGGCGCATTAAGAGTGCAAAAAAGCATTCTTCTTACCGTCCAGGTCGGAGTCTAGAACCTTAGATGCTTTTGGGCATCGATGCTTCCAAGCATCCATGCTTTCAGCAAGAATTATCTCATATATTTTCTATATGGGATTCTCTCTTGAAGAGATTACAAAGAACTTAAAGCTTTTGAACCTTTTCTTCAAGAATATAAGAGCAGACTATTTTAGTCAAACATGCTCAAAATATCTCTAAATTCCTTAATCGTGCTTCCTTGGACTCCAAGCTTCAGACTTGGATAAATGGGTACAAGTAAAGCTGGGAAATAGTCCTTGTACTGGAGAGAATCTCTTCAACAAGGATTGGCTATTTCAAGCAAGTCAGTTAGACAGTGATAAGCCTACTGTCAGAGGACTGTCAAAAATTTCCTTTATCTCAGCTATTAAAAGATCTTCTAGAAGACTTTATTCCCCTAGGGGAAAAAGCTTTTATCCATCTTCTACCCATCATGCAGATGTTTCCCAGACAGGGCAACATCAAACCAGACTAAGAAAACCAAAACCTCAACAGGTTCAGCAGACCCAGTAACTGCAGGGTTTCTGATATTTTATTTGCTTAGTCTTTTCTTCTTTCTGTATGAAATTCAGAACCTATAAACCTGCCTTTTTATCAAAACAGGCATTTGAATTTGATTCATCCAGACTGAGACAGCAGTGACACACTGAGTCAACTCTTTACCTCTGGACATGAATTTATTATTACAAAGGAAATCCACTCTCCTAGCTCCAAGAGCTATTGAGATCAATCATGCTCTAAAGGTAACAAGTTTCTGGCCCCCCCCCCCCCTTTTAAAAAAAAAAAAAAAAAAAAAAAAAAAAGGGAGAGAGGGGCAGGAAACTTAGCAACAAGGTGAACTATATCCTTCACCTTTTTACAGTTACCTGTAAGAGGATGTCTCATAGTTTAAACTGCAAAAGAACTTTAACTATTCATCTACAAGGACTTACCAAATTGTAGGTCCTTTCAACTCTGTATTGTTTTCTATCCCTTTCATTTGGGACATTTAGGGGCTTGTTTACAAAGCCGCGGTAGCGGTTCGCGGTCGTTATCGGAGCCGCGGCCCCGATAACGATCGCGAACCACTACCGCAGCTTTGTAAACAAGCCCCTTAGTCTCCAAGGGGAACATTATTCAACTGGAGAGCTTTTTCACTAAAGCTGTAGGAATTTCTTCCATTCCTACTCCAGTAAGTCTCTCCAATACAGAGTTTTCCCCCTTGGGGTTCTTTTTGCACTACGGTTGTTACCAAATGCACAATAGCATTCTGGGAATCCCTACCAGGGTTATTCTGTTCATCAGAGTACAGTCAGCTCAAAAGGCTTACGAAACCCTATATTAAGAAACACATGGGTTTCTGCTTAATCTACGCTGTCTGCGTATCTTTGAGATGATCTTTTAAATACTTCTTTTTAAGACAGCTTATTAGACAAAATTTTAGTATTACCACTCTTAATTTTGTCTGTACACTATAGGACCTGATGGTTTTTCTGCTGTCTTAATAACAAATGGCCCAAGAGAGGGTCTAGAACCCACTTGGACAGTTGATCATTGCACATAAAGAAGCCTGTTTTTTCAATTCTATTTCAGCTTGAACCGAATACATTCGGTTGCACACTGGCAATCAAACAGCCAGGTCTCACCTAAGCAACCTACAACATGCTCTCTGCAACTATGCAATAAAGCTCTGCAACTATGGGCCTTTGCCAGAGAGCGTCAGAGTTCACCCCTGGTAGGTAGCTTCCAGGTGGTTAGAAAAGCTTCAACTGATGGGCTCTACCCAGTCATGTTTCTACATGACTGGTTCTCCTATCCTTTCCATCTTCTTTAAATTTCCTTTTAAGGGAGGGGAACCAGGGCCTAGACGACGTGAAAGCTTAGGGAATTGCACAACTCCCTAGGTGGTTCCACTTCTTCAGTGGAACTCTTACAACAGGGATGCATTCCTGATCACTGCAGTCGGTCCTTATCTGATAATTGAAGCTGATAATGAACAAAGAGCGCATGATACTCATTCTGCCCTCAGAGGCAAATATGGTATCCCCTTACATTGCGTCTTTCTTTCCAGCTACCACACTGAAGTTATAGAAGGACCCAGATCCTCTGACTTAACATTAGAGATCTCCTCCACACGTCTCAAGACCTGGTTTTTCAAGGACTAGATTTTTAAAACCTAGACCTTTCCTTCAAGTAAGAATATTCTACTGGTTTCCATGAAACCTTACATATCATTCTTACACTTTCACTAATAAGTGATCCTCAATGAGTATTCTCAAGAAGGGTCTAACCCTTCTTGTTATCACGCGAATCTCTTATAAAATCTGACTCTGAAATATTGTTTACTGTCCAGGTTAATGCTCTTAAAGCATACCATCAATTTTTAAATGGACAACCAACTTCTCTGATAAAATAGAGAAAGACCTTCATTACCGTAACCACTTTTTATATCTACTGTCATAATCTGGTTACGTTACATCTGAAGCTCTCAATGTAAGTCCTTATCCTAAGTGCCATCACTTATGAAAGACACATTACTGATCTTCAGAAATTGGGGCGAAACTGCCTAATACAATATTTTTTCATCTAGATAGAGGGGTTCTAAAAACCCATCCTCTTTGTCTGTAAAAGGCAGTTTTGCTTTTTCCTCCACACCAGTCAGTTTTAGCTTAAATTTCTCTTTCCTAAGGCACTATTCTGCTCCAAGGAAAGAAAGTTTCTTTTAGATTCTGGACGTACAGAAGCTTTAGCTTTTCTCCAAAGTCCCAACCTCGTATAAAACTCACCCAGTTTTTTCTGGGGTTGATTCTAGCCATTAAGGTTTCTTATATCTACCTGTATTGCAAATTTTATTTCCTGTACTTATCACAGTAAACGAATTCCTTGTGAGGATGATATGGTAGCTCTTTATAACAGACCCATATCAGCCTCAACGAATACCTTTGCAATACTTTTGGGTAAGATCCACTTCAAGAATTGGGACTTGGCATTCACTTACTAACAGTTTTTGTCTACACAAGGCCCCTCCCAGGATACCTTGTTTAGTCAAGCTGTTCCACAGCACCCTTTTTACTTCAACTCCTACCCTCCATCCCTTTGGATGCCTGAGGTTCTAGGGAGAAAGCATGGCCCATCCATTAGATTTGTAACATGCTGGGGCCTCCTCTAGGCATCTTTTAGCTTGGGAGTCCCCATATGTGAAGACTCATTCCTGCTTGTTCCTGGAGATAGCATAGTTACTCACCTGTAACAGGTGATCTCCGGGAACAGCAGAAATAAGTCTTCACAACCCACCCACCTCCCCTAGGAGTTGTTCTCTCTCTCTTTCTAATTTGTCTACTTCCCTCCTTCGATCTCAGCTACAAATTCAACTGATGTGAGGGAAGTGAATAGGCGGGAAGGCAGCGTGCATGCATGTGGGCATGCTCCCAAAGGCTTTCTTTTGGGAAGCTGGGGAGCGTTCCCGCGTGGGCTCCGTCGGTACCGACGTTTACCCATATGTGAAGATTTATTCCTGCTGTTCCCGGAGATCACCTGTTACAGGTGAGTAACTATGCTTTTCACCCCCAGCAGTGTAACAAGACACTTACAGGGAAATCTTAAATAAAAGGTACCAGAAAAACCCAGTACCCGAGACCTAAGAAGCAAAAAAGCCTTCCTTCTGACTTGGGTAGCTCTGGAGATTGCCCCTGTGGCTGAGGAAGGTTGAGGGGTTTTTAGAGACCTTGTTTTTACACTCTCTTGGAGATTTAGTTTGCAGCTTTTGTGAGACTATTGTCTCTTGTTTTCCTTTACATTTGATTTTTCTTTTATTTAGTCATTGCTCCCTTGATGTGGGCTAACTTCAATTTTTTCTTTATTACTTTTTGGCATGCTTTAATGTGAACTTTATGGAGATTTTCCTTTTGTTCTGTTTTGTTGTATAATTTCAAAACATCAATAAATATATAATTACAAAAAAAACATTGACACCTGTGCATTTTAGGTATGTTGTATACAATATCTTTAGAAATAATTGGAAATATTCCAACTGTATGCCTATTTTAATAGTATGTTCAAAGGTATACAACAAAAAAAGATGTCTGTGCAATTTAGACACAGTAATTTCTGGGGGAAAAACAAAATATAACCTGGACAGGATTAATGGTGCTCATCACTAATATTTGGTTGCACAACCCTTGGCAGGGATGACGGCCTTCAAACATTTCTTTTAGCCATCTATAAGTTTCGTACATCTGTCTGCTGGTAGTTTCTCTCACTCTTCAACTGCAACTTGTTCCAGCTTATAAATGTTTCCAGGATTCTTTTTACCAATAGCAGATGTCAGCTCTTTCCAAGGATTATTCTCGACTGGATTGAGATCAGGACTCATTGCTGGCCAGTTTAAAACAGTCCATTTGTTCCTTTTTAACAATTCTTTTGTACTTTTGGATTTATGTTTTGGGTCACTGTCCTGCTGGAGGACCCATAACCTTCGATCCAGACGTTAATTTCTGACACTAGGTAGCACATCCTGCTCCAAAATACCTTGGTAGTCTTTTAATTTCATAATTCTTTTAATACATTCCAGTTCCTGAGACGACAAAATAGCCCCACAACATTATGGAACCTCCAACATATTTAACTGTAGGAAGGGTGTGTTTTCCCTTATAAGCTTCATTTCTTCGCCTGTCAATGTATTGCTGGTCTGCATTGCCAAAGAGCTCAAGTTTGATTTCATCTGTCCACCGACCATTTTCCCAGAAGGATTGTGGTTTCTCAAGGTGGGTTTGGGTTATGTTTGTCTTTGAGCAGTGGGGCCTTCTTGGCCTTCACCCATGAAGTCCTTGTTTAGTGCACGGCCTACGGTGTGTGTTGAAACCACCACTCCAGATTGCTCTTGGATAGCTTTTAGCATGTTGTATGTTATACATGGTGTTTTTCCAACAGTTCACACTAACCTGCGAAGATGTCTTGGATTAATTTTCTTCTTCCAACCATGCTCTGGGAGGTTGACAGTTCCATGAGCAGAAAACTTCTTAAGAAGGTCTTTGGAGACGGCCCTGTACCCCTTTTGCAATGTTGTGGAATATCAAATAAAATATAACCATGATAATGGGGTTTTTTTGTGGTCTCAGGCAGCTCTCGTCTTCACCATTGTGAAAATGGAACAGGGAGTGAATGTGGCCATTTTAAACATTAGAGCCATTGTTCATTGGTTGCTTCAAGTCATGTGACTATAGACAATTGATCACAGGCGTGTCTAATTTTACTACAATGGGAATGTGGTTCTTCTGTTCAAACTGATTTGAATTGTTCATAAGGGTGCCAATAATTCATATCATCAAAAAAAACAAAATTAGAGTGTTAACAGAAATACCTGAGCACCTATATTTTTTGTCAGAAGATTAGCCGTGAGGGAAAACCCTCTCATGGCGTTCTTTCCTTTTTAATCAATTATCTGGTTCACTCCACTAGAACCAATTACCATGAGATAAAAGCACACCACTTAGTACCTCTACACACCCTTACATTTCAAAAAGGTTTTAAACCATAAAATACTTTGGATTTTAAAGTATGCTCTACTCAAAACTTTCAGCAGAGAAAGTTTCTTTCTGTACTTATCTAATCCGCTGAATATTTAAATCCCAATCTGGGCAGAGAGCATTGATGTGAAAAAAGGATTGTTCGCAGCAATGAAGAAGACGAACACAGCACTGCGTTTAGGGCAGACCCATCTCTCGTTCCCTGTTTCAGCGCTCAAACCAACTGTGATTACAAATGGCCTCCAAGAACATTTTGGACGTGAGGAAAAGCTCAGTCAGATGTTATGCCACATGATGTTAGAATCAATATATAAACAAACAGAACAGCCAATCAAGATGTGCCATGTCATAGAAGGCTTGCCCAATTCTTGATTGAGACCTTTTGGTGCAATCGAGGACAAATGAAAGATCCATGACTGTTCCAGGAATTGAAGATGTTGCTCCCTATCTCCCCCTTGTGGATTTGGCGGTACAAAATCTAAAATTCTCCAAGAAAAATCAGAAAAACAATGTTGATTATCCAGACATTGCTGAACCACGGGGCGGTAGTGACCAAATTGCGAATCCAAGAGGCATGTTCATGAAGGTGCACCCAAACTGCACGAACCATGCGCCCTATATACATAAACTCACATGGGCAAACCAAAACATAAACCACAAAAGAGGTGGAACATGTGGTACGCCATTTGTCTTTTTTACTTTAATTCTGTTTGTATAGTTTTTGAAAATTTCAATAATGTTCACAAAGTATAGAGAAACACAATATGTCAACAATAGAAATAATTCAAAAGAGAAATAATACAAACAAGTACATTAGCCCAAATCTCGGGGAGAAAACCATAAGAAATCAATAACAAGAAAAAACCAAGGCAAGGAACACCAAGTTTGGTAGAATCACCTGCAACCACTCTGCTATCACCGAGGCCAAGATCTTCATATCATAATTTATCAAGGAAATTGGCCGGTAGGCCGCCGGATCCAGCGGGTTTTTACCCTCTTTATGAATAAGCGAGATGGAGGCTGTACGCATGTCTCTGGGAAAGTTCCCCACCTCTAAGACCTCAGCATACAGCACCGCCAGAGTTGGAGTTACCTGAGTCTCCAACAGCTTATAGAACTCTGAACCATACCCATCTGGGCCCGGCGCCTTGTAAGGCTTCCCCGTCCTAATAACTCTTTGAATCTCACCCCCCTCAATAGGCCGATTTAAATCTAATAAGTCTTGTTGAGATACTTGAGGTAATCTGACCTTGTCTAAAAACCGCCTCTCCTCCTGTGTATCTTCTGCATCAGGGGTGTACAGAGCTTCATAGAACTGCCGAAACACTTCCGCTACCTTTTTTGAGTCACTATGTTTCTTTCCCTCTTTATCCTGAATCACTGATACCACCTTAGTGCCTCTCCCCTCTCTGACTAACCGCGCCAGGAGCTTACCAGACTTATTCCCATACCGGAATAGTTGGTGTCTATAAAAGTTCAGGGAATGGACCGCTCTTTCCTGTAGCTTATCATTCAGACGTTTCTGGGCCTCCAAGTAGGTCTGCAGCCCCTCCCCCTTCAGCCCACCTAGTGCCTTCCTCTTCAAGAGCGCTAGCTCCCGGGTTAATCGCAAGATGTCATTGTTAATCTCCCTCTTTTCCCTTGCCATATAAGCAATAATCTGCCCCCTCATTACCACCTTCCCAGCCTCCCAGATTGTGGCCACCAAGTTACTACTGCCCTCATTAAATTCAAGGTATTCTTCCCACTGTCGCTTAAAAAAATCCTGGAAGGCTATCTCCAGGAACAAGCAGGAATGAGTCTTCACATATGGATACGTCGGTACCGATGGAGCCTGCGCGGGAACGCTCCCCAGCTTCCCAAAAAGGAAAGCTTTTGGGAGCATCCCACAGCGCATGCGCGCTGCCTTCCCGCCTTTCCTAATCATCTCTCCTCAGTTCTTCTTTTCCGCGGAGCCAGCAGGTCGAGCCCTGTCACCGCTGAAGAAGTTCTTATTTTATTTTATTTCTTTGGTCACGTGTCTGCCTTCCCCGACTCCGGACCGGTACCGCCGGTCTTTTTCTCTTTCTTTCTTTCAAAAAAAAAACCAAAACTATATTTTTTCTTCACTTAGTGTATTTTTCCTCTTGGGCCTCAGGGCCTACAAGAAAATTTTCCTCATGGAAAAACCAGCCTCCGGGTTCAAGAAATGCACTAAGTGTAGCGGTACCATTTCTGTTACAGATACCCATGAATGGTGCCTTAAATGTTTGGGTCCTGACCACTCCATTCCGGATTGTCCCTCCTCCTCTCTAATGTCTAAACGGGGTTTACAGAACCGAGCAGCTAAGCTCCATGTGCTGTTTCCCGCTGAAGCAGCATTGGTAGCATCAACATCTTCCAGGTCTTCTTCTCCTGATGGATCTCAGGTAACCAAACATAAACCTAGCAGGTCCTCGAAGGGTAAATCTCCCTCTAAGCATCGAGATGCCTCCGGGCTTGCCCTCGAGGATCCTGCACCAGCAAAACAACCCCGGCGGGAAGCTCCGGCTTCCAAAGCTCTTCCTATGGGGATACAGGTTGACATCGATGGCACGGCCTCGACCGATCACCTGTTAGAATGCTCTGGGGTACCGGTACAATCTCCCGGTACCGATTTCCAGGCATTCATGGCGTCGATGGATCAGAATGTTCTGTCCATGCAGCAGGCTATTACGGCCTTCATTCAAGCTGCGACGCCGCTGGTACCGAGACAAACTCCGTTGTTGGTATCGGCTCCGGTACCGGCACCAGCACCGATACCGATACCGACGACATCGACCAGGATACCGGCTACTGCGGTTCCTGATCCAGGGCTGCTTATCGGTACCGATCCGGTACCGAGAACGCCCGATGTCGATACTGCTCGATACGCGTATCGAGCATTGGAAGAGCACCCTGACAGGCGATACTTTGATTCCTCTGATGATTCTGATACATCAGACGAGTCTCCTGAAGTGTCTATAGCCCTTCCTGAAGAGCCTTCTCCAAAAAGAAGAATGTCTCCTCCAGAGGACTTGTCCTTTCAAGACTTCATAAGAGAAGTAGCTAAAGGACTTTCTATTGCAGTAACCTCTGAATCAGAGCCTAGAGCAAAAAAATTGGATATTTTAGGCTATTCTAAGGCTCCTAAAGCAGTCACCTTACCAATTCATGAGATTCTTTATGAACACATGATTGATCTATGGGAGACTCCTCTCACTCTCTCTCCTCATTCTCGCAGATTGGACACTATGTATCGTGTTCCTCCCTGTCCTGGATTTCATAAAACTCAGCTTCCTCACCATTCCATTGTGGTGCAGTCAGCTATGAAAAGGATAAAGAGTACAAAGAGACACTCTTCTGCTCCTCCAGGAAGAGAATGCAGGATCTTGGATGCTTTTGGTAGGAAAATCTTCCAAGCCAGTATGCTTATTGCCAGAATCAACTCATATAGTCTTTACATGGGTATGTTTCTAAAATAAGTTGCAGAAAAGTTGCACACTTACCTCCCTTTTCTTCCAGAGGATAAAAGGGAGGAATTCCTCATTTGGCTTAAGTATACCCAAGACATTTCAAAGTTTTCCAACAGGGCAGCCTTTGACTCCTTTGAAGATGCCAGCAGAGCTTCAGGCATTGCCATAGCTGCTCGCAGGATTGCTTGGCTCCAGGCTTCTGATTTAGAACCCTGGGTTCAAGATGGCTTAGGAAATCTTCCCTGTACAGGTGAAAACCTCTTTGGCAAAGAATGGCAAATAAAAGCCACTCAAATGGATGCAGAAAACTCTGCTCTGGATAGACTTTCAAAGTCAACCTCCATTTCTGCCAAGAAAAAGCCTTTTAAAAAGTCTTTCTTTAAAAAGGGCAGATTTCCTTCTACTTCTGGCCAACAATCTTCTACAGGTCGCTTTACTACTAAGCGTCAGCAACCTAAACAGGCCAGGCCTAAGCCTACAGGGGCTGCTCCAACTCAGCAAGCCCAACCTCAGGGTTTTTGACTTCATGCTAGAGAACGTAGCCTTTCTGGCTCTAAAGTAGCCAGAGCCTCTCGCCATTCCAGGAAGGTTGGCTCATTTTGCTCCCAGATGGGAGCAAATAACATCAGAGCAGTGGACCCTCTCCATCATAAGAGAGGGCTACAAGCTTCATTTCTCAGACCTTCCTCCCCACACCATGGTGAGACACTTCAATTCTCCCACATCTCTTCTCGACCTTCTAGGTCAAGAGGTAGCTACCCTTCTTGCCCAAGGAGCAATAGAAGAAGTTCCTCTTCTTCATCAAGGGTCAGGGTTCTACTCCCCCTATTTTCTGATTCCAAAGAAGACAGGGGGATACAGGCCCATCTTAGATCTCAGAGAATTGAACAAATTTCTATGCAAGGAGAAGTTCAAGATGCTTTCTCTGGGCACTCTCCTTCCATATACATTTCTTCTATACCGCGCTGATCGCAAATAGTGCGGTATAGAAGAAATGTAAATAAATAAATAAAATAAAATAAATAAATATATTCAAAGTCAGGATTGGCTTTGTTCTCTAGATCTCAAGGATGCGTACACACATGTCCTCATCCATACCTCTCACAGACGATTCCTATGGTTTCTTTTCCAGGGAAAACATTACCAATACAGAGTCCTTCCTTTCGGTCTGGCCTCTGCTCCAAGAGTGTTCACCAAATGCATGACAATAGTTGCTGCATTTCTACGCACTCTGGAAATATTTGTCTTCCCATACCTGGACGACTGGCTCATCCGAGCTCCATCTCAGTCAGAGGCCCAGATTTCCCTGGACCGCACAAGGCGCATTCTGCAGTATCTGGGACTTGTGGTAAACCTCCCAAAGTCTCAGCTCACCCCTACTCAGTCCCTAGAATTCATAGGGGCCTGGTTGGATACCACTACTGCAAGGGCCTACCTTCCTCAGGCCCGTTGCCAACATCTAGTGCAGTTAGCCTCCCAGATTCAGTCAAAGAGCCACTTAACTGCCCGGGAGATGCTACAACTGCTAGGCCACATGGCTTCCACAGTGCATGTGGTATCCTATGCTCGCCTACACATGAGAGCAGCTCAATGGACTTTGTCCACCCAGTGGACTCAAGCTTCAGGAGCTCTCTCAGACCAAATAGCAACCACCAAACGTCTCTTTTGGTCTCTCCAATGGTGGATGTCCACTCAAAATTTGTTGCCCCAAGCAACCCTCACAACAGATGCCTCCCAAACAGGTTGGGGAGCCCATCTGCAGGACCTCTCCACTCAATGCACTTGATCCCCACAGGAGACCTCTCTTCATATCAATCACTTGGAGCTTCGAGCAATTTTTCTAGCTCTCAAGGTCTTTCATACCCTCCTCAGCTACAAGACAGTCCTCATTCATACGGACAATCAAGTAGCCATGTTTTACATAAACAGACAAGGAGGAACTGGCTCTCTGTCGCTTTGCAACGAAGCTTTAAGATTGTGGGCCTTCGCCAGAGAGCATCAAATCCATCTCCTGGCAGTATACCTCCCAGGAGTCCAAAACTCTTGGGCAGACAGACTCAGTCAAGTTCTGCTTTCACACGAATGGTCCCTGCACATGGATCAGGTACTCAGAATCTTCCAAGAATGGGGAACCCCGGACATAGACCTCTTTGCAAGTCGGTGGAATGCCAAACTTCCCCGGTTCTGTTCCAGAATTCCGGGTCAGGGAGTTCAGGCCAAGGATGCCTTCCTCCTTCATTGGGGTCAGGACTTCCTGTATGCATTTCCACCCATTCCCTTGATTCCCAAGACTCTGTTCAAACTCCAAAGGGATCAAGGATCTATGATCCTCATAGCTCCACGCTGGCCATACCAAGTGTGGTACCCTCTACTTCTACATCTCTCCCAAGCCCCCTCTCTGGACTTGGGAGCTGCTCCAGACCTTCTGTCCCAGGAGGAAGGGACTTTGTGGCACCCAAACCCCAGGTCTCTACACCTCAGAGCTTGGTTGCTGAAGGCCTAGACCTTCAGGACTGGAATCTTTCTCAACAAGTGAAGGATATCCTCCATGCTTCCAGAAAACCTTCCACCAGGCGTTCTTATGCTTTTAAATGGAAGAAGTTTTCCATTTGGTGTGCTGAAAAGGGTCTTGACCCTCTAGCACTACCTTTAAATTCTCTGTTAGACTATCTCCTGCATCTTTCCAATGCAGGCCTTAAAACAAATTCAGTAAGAGTCCATTTGAGTGCTATTGCAGCATCCCTTAAGCCCATCAATGGACAACCTATTTCCTCTCATCCTAAGATTCATGAGAGGCCTAACTTTAACTAAACCTCCCATTAGGCCTCCTCCGGTGGCATGGGACTTAAATTTGGTTCTTGGTCAGCTTATGAAGCCCCCTTTTGAACCCTTAGCCACTACCTCCTTGAAGTTTCTTTCCTGGAAGGTCATTTTCCTCATTGCAGTCACTTCAGCTCGCCGCATCAGTGAACTGCAGGCATTAGTGACTAATCCACCTTATACAAGGTTCCATCATGATAAGGTAGTCCTTAGGACAAATCCACACTTTATGCCTAAAGTGGTCTCACCTTTTCATCTTAATCAAGAGGTGTATTTACCTGTCTTTTTTCCAGCTCCTCATGCATCCAGTGCAGAGAGGAATCTTCATACTCTGGATTGTAAAAGAGCTCTTGCTTTTTACTTACAAAGGACACAGCAACATAGAAAGTCTTCCCAGCTTTTTGTTGCTTTTGATCCTTCTCATTTAGGACTTCCAGTCTCTAAGAGAACACTGTCCAATTGGATTGCTCAGTGTATTTCTTTCACCTACCAGAGTGGAGAGCCATGTCACAGCTCATAATGTGAGGGCCATGGCCACCTCTATGGCTCATCTAAATTCTGTGTCCATCGACCAGATCTGTCGAGCAGCCACCTGGGCCTCAGTTCATACCTTCAAGCCCATTACTGCTTGGACAAGGACTCCCGCCGGGATGCCTTGTTTGGTCAGGCTGTTCTCAAACACCTGTTCCATTCTTAAACAACTCCTACCCTCCTCCCTTGGATGGATGCCTGAGATCCATAGGAGGAAGTAGACCCCTTCCAGGGTCTCATATCCTGGGGGATCTCCCAGGCATCTTAGCTAGGGAGTCCCCATATGTGAAGACTCATTCCTGCTTGTTCCTGGAGATAGCACAGTTACTTACCTGTAACAGGTGATCTCTGGGAACAGCAGGAATAAGTCTTCACAACCCTCCAACCTCCCCTAGGAGTTGTATCTCTTTTTCTATCTTTCCTTTCCTCTCTCTTTCTCTCTCTATTGTCTCAGCTTTAAACTCGAACTGAGGAGAGATGATTAGGAAAGGCGGGAAGGCAGCGCGTATGCGCTGTGGGATGCTCCCAAAAGCTTTCCTTTTTGGGAAGCTGGGGAGCGTTCCCACGCAGGCTCCGTCGGTACCGACGTACCCATATGTGAAGACTTATTCCTGCTGTTCCCAGAGATCACCTGTTACAGGTAAGTAACTGTGCTTTATCGCGCCACTTCTGTTTGGGGAAAGCCCACCTATAGCTGCCCGGGGTGAACCCTTTCCAGTCTACCCACACCATGGCATGGTCTGATATCACGATGGGCCCTAGCTCTGCTCGCAGTACATTACCAAAAGCACTTTCCGAGACTAAGATGTAATCTATTCTTGACCAGGTTCCATGGACACGGGACAGATGGGTATAGTCCTTTTCCCGCTCGTGAAGCATCCTCCATGCATCAACCAGGCTTCCCATTTGGCAGAGATAGCTTACCCCTCTCCGGACCCAGCCCCCCCCCCCGACTTCGGGTTGGACTTATCTAACTCTGGGTCATGTGGGCAGTTGAAGTCCCCCGCTAATGTAATCGGGACTTTCGGGGCTGCTTCTATTTTCTGCAAGATGCGTTGAAAAAACGTATGATCATATACGTTGGGGGCGTATATGTTTCCAAGAAACATCTCCGTGCCGTTCACCCGCACATGCAAAAATAGAAATCTGCCTTGCCCATCTGGTTTTTCTGCTAGTACCTCTACCTGGTGTCCCTTTCTTATTAAGATTGCCACCCCTTTCTTCCCCCCCCCTCCCCCCCGCTGATGCAGCATACACATGCCCTACCCAATCCTTCCGCAACTTACAATGCTCAGCGGAGGTTAAGTGTGTTTCCTGCAGAAGTGCTATTTGGGCTTTCTCTTTTTTCAAAGCCTGCAGCACCTTTGTTCTCTTCACTGGAGTATTAATGCTCCCTACATTCCAGGATACTATACGCATATCAGGCCCCATCTGTAGGTATGGAAGTGATACGCTTCAAGAGATTAGCACATCTATCATCCCATAATGCCAGGGGCCGCCCAGCCACAGCCCCCAGATTGATTTCAGCTGTGCGCCATAACTGCGACAGATCATCTGCTGCCCTCACACTACCATGGTCTCTCCCGTGCCTAATGCCCACCCGCTGTCCCACCTCCCCTCCCCACCCTCCCCCTCCCAACCTTCTCTTTCTCCCCAGCTCCCTCTCTCCCCCCCCTTAAAACTATCACCACCTACTCCCCGGCTCATGAGTAGCCGAGGTCGAGTCCCTACTGATGCTACAGGGGTGTCTTGAACACGGCTCCCACTCTCAGAGCCCATTTACCCGTACTATCCAAGCAACACATGATATCCTAGTCTTAATAGTCCATGCTAACCCCTCTGCAAACATGCAAGGAAAAACATGCAAGAAAAGTCTCATAAGTTCAAATCCAGCTCTAGGCTGCCACTAAAAACAAGGCGGCTCCAAGCAGGCAAACTCCGCACACTTGCCATAGCTTAGTCCAGACTGCGCAAACACGATGCTCCCACTCCACTCCATTACTTCATCTCCTCTGCCCGCTCTCAGGTCGACTCCAGCTCTGCAGTTCTCAGATTCCCCAGCTGTTCCACAAATCGCTCCGCTGCCTCAGCTGTGTCAAAGACATGGTTCTTTCCTTGACTGAGGATCCTCAAGGACGCTGGATAGGCCAGAGTGAAACGCACCTTCTGCTTGAAGAGCGCTGAGCAGACACTAGAAAATGTCTTCCGTTTTGCTGCCACCTGCGACGAATAGTCCTGGAAAAGAAGGAGCCGCTGGTTGTCAAGGCAGAGCTCCCCTTTTTTCTGGTACTCCTGCAATATCTGCATTTTATGCTGAAAGTTGAGGACCCAAAGTTTCACCACCCGTGGGCGACTCAACCCTTCTCGGCGGGGTCCCAAGCGGTGTGCTCGCTCTATCTTAAACTGTCCCACGAGCTCACCCAGGCCCAGTTCTTCCGGCAGCCATTTTTCTAACCAAGAAGAACATCTTTTAAATATTTCCTAAACAGTATTGATGGAGATAATAAACTACTAGAAGGAAAATGTAAAACTCTCAAATTCTTAGACCTAGCCGTATTTTCTAAATTCTCAAGTTTTTGACACATAATAGAACTTTCTTTCATGGTAGCAGACTGAAATAAAGAAAACGATTTAACCTGCGTATCTATACTCAAAATAAATGAATGCAAAGTTCCAATCTGACTATCAAGATTCTGAAATTTAATAACAGTGTTCCTAGTAAATTGACATAAAGAGGGAACAGTCTCAGCAAGAATCCATTCAATACGATTGATTATTTGCCAAATATCCAGAAGAGAGATGGAGGAGACTTGTGAGTCACCAGGAGGAATGGAGGACTCCGACCAAGAAACCATTTTGGGGAGCATAACTTCCTTCTGTGAACTCAAAACACCAGACTGAGGCACAGCAGACAATTCCAAAAAAACAGGAGGAAGAGGAGGGGTACGCTCAGGAGAGCTAAGACTCGGCCCCTCCAGCGAGGGGTCAAAAGGAACAGTACCTGGTGGTGGTAAGACCGGTGTAGATATTATATGCTTGTCCATAGGGCCACCAGAAGACACAGCCATGGGAGTTTTCTTTTTCCTTTTACCGCCAGGTATCGCCACTTCACAGATCTATAAATGCTCCCAATGTACTCCTAAGGGACTCACAAGGGGCATACATCCCCCTTGGAAAACACCCCTTAGAAAATGCCCCAACAAGCACCGTAAAGCACTCTAGTTATATTAAGGAGCTTCAAAATGACGTCAGCAGTGACTGCCCCGCACGGGCTGGCTCTCTCCAGCACCAGCTGTTCTCACTCTCCACTACGTGTGAAACTGCAGGCAACATGTGGTATGCCATTTGGAAAAATGTATAAAATCAGACTTGGGAACATGCCATTCTTTCCCAATGATAGAATGGAGGCAGCAATCACATCTATTGCAGGGATAATGGCCCGGTTCTTCTAAGGGCAGAGCCAAAACTCTATCCAATGGAGACGATGTAGTACCAACTAAATCCCGAAGATTTAAGCCTCTGGTGTAAACAATTTGCAATGATCTCCAGAAACAAGAATGTAATGCTAATATATGCCAGTGTTTCTGTAAAATCTGCCTCACTTTATTTGTATGGGACATGTATGGTAAAATCCCTACTACTTTGTCAACTTGATCAGATGAAGAAAAAAGCCATTCCCTATGGAAGAATCGTACTAAATGGAATAGTATTTTGAACAAATGTAGTTTGGTTCTGATTGCATTGTTAGGTCAAAGATTAAATACAGAAGTAGGAAAGTTGCGACAAGAAGTGACAGTGTTGGAAAATCATATAAAATCTTTGGTAACAGGGGACTGTTTTCAGACACAATGTGATGACATGAGGTCTCAACGATCAGTTTCGAGATTATCTTAGATCTATAAAAAATCAAGAAATTTAATCATGACCAAAAGGATTATGAATTGGATCAAGTATACTCTTGGTCAAAGAAAACTTCACAACAAAAGACTGTCACTTTTGATACTTCTACTGAAGCTTCTGAGCAAGAGAGTACTTCAGACAACTTATTTGCTCAAAATATTTTAAGTGATCATTCTTTTCCACAAGAGCAGGTTTTTTTTACAGAGGTCATTTTCGAGGGCAAGGTCGGGGATGGAGGTCATGGGTCAATTTTCAGGCCGATCGAGCTCAAGGCCCGACAACGAGGACTCAGTCCAAACCACTGTTATAAATGTTTCTTCATATCCACTTACACAATCACAAGAATCTGTTCTGAATTTGGGACTATTTTTTGTTCCAGTGGTTCATTACAAGCCCTTTCAAATGTGAATAGCCTTATATAGTTGTTTTTTTCGAAAATTACAGGTTATCCATTTTTGTGCCACACATGATATGGCAGCAGATACTTCTAAATGGATACCTCTGGGTATACAAGATCCATTTATAATGACTTATCAAAACCTGGTTCTTAAAGATATAGATACATTGGAAACCACCAATTTAAAGTCCTATTCTCATAATCTTTCTGGGGATCAATGGCAAGCTTTGAAACAATTGCGGGATAACGCCAACATTGTTATTCGTAGAGCAGACAAGGGAGGTGCTACGGTAGTTCAATCTTCAGATCAATATCGTACTATTGGATCAGCTTAAGGATATTAATTATTATCATCATTTACCTCAAGATCCAACAGCTGCTTTACAAAGAGAGATCAAGCAATTAATGCAAGAAGCCTTATCTCGGGGCTGGATTACTAAACGTGAATTTAGGTTCTTAACACCAGCACATCCCATAATAGCAATTTTTTTATACTGTACCAAAGATACATAAGTCTTTATTAATGCCTCAAGGGAGACCTATTGTATCTTGCTGTGGTTCAATTTATCGAACCTCTTTCTAAGTATTGTGACGTTTTTCTTCAATCAAGTGCTCAGAATGTAACTTCTTTTATAAAAGATACTTCACATTTTATGCAGAAGCTTGATTCCCTCACGGTTACAGTAGACACATTTTGGTTGGTTTCTCTTGATGTTACAGCCTTATATACTAATATATCACAACAGGATGCACTTCGTGCTATAGAGAAATTGGATCTTACCTTGCCACCAAGGTTGCCTTGTGCATTTTTTCAACAGCTGCTGACGTTAGTATTGACAAAAAACTTTTTTCAATATGAGGGGCTATTTTACCATCAAATCCATGGAATTGTGATGGAGGCAACAGTTGCTCCTTCAATTGCCACGTTGTATCTGGCCGAATTTGAGTCATCTTTGGTTTATCCATCACCATGGTTTTCTGATATTGTGCTATGTGTTCGCTTTCTTGATGATATTTTTTTTTTATGGAAGGGGGCTGAACATCATCTGATTGTCTTTGTGGAATGGTTAAACTCTTTGAGATTGCATTTAAAATTTACTATGCAATATCACTTTCAGAAGTTGCAGTTTTTAGATGTTACTGTGTTTAAGCATGGCTCAGCTCTTCATACTACACCTTTTAGGAAACAGGTACAAAGGAATACTTTGATTATTCTAGTTTTCATCTGGTTTCTTTGAAGAAGGGGCTTCTGTTTGGACAATTTCTCTGTTTACGGCGCATATGTACTACCATGCAAGATTATCTACATCATGCCAAGGCTTTGTCAGAACGGCTGCTACAAAGAGGATACCCAAAACATGTTATCAAGAAGGCTTATACTAGAGCATGATTCATCCATAGGGAATGTTTTTTTTTTCCTCACCTGATCCAGGGACTGGGTCTAGCTCCTCACTTTCATCTGATCAAGTTGACAAAGTAGTAGGGATTTTACCATACATGTCCCATACAAATAAAGTGAGGCAGATTTTACAGAAACACTGACATATATTAACATTACATTCTTGTTTCCAGAGATCATTGCAAATTGCTTACACCAGAGGCTTAAATCTTTGGGATTTAGTTGGTACTACATCATCATCTCCATTGGATAGAGTTTTGGCCCTACCCTTAGAAGAACTGGGCCATTATCCCTGCAATAGTTGTGATTGCTGCCTCCATTCTATCATTGGGAAAGAATGGCATGTTCCCGATTTTATACATTTCCAAATGGCATACCACATGTTGCATCTCTTTTGTGGTTTATGTTTTGGTTTGCACGTGTGAGTTACTGTATATAGGGTGCATGGTTTGTGCAGTTTGGGTGCGCCTTCATGAACATGCCTTTCAGATTCGCAATTTGGTCACTACTGCCCCCATGGTTCAGCATTGTCTGGATAATCAACATTGTTTTTCTGATTTTTCTTGGAGAATTTTAGATTTTGTACTGCCAAATCCACAAGGGGAGATAGGGAGCAAAGTTTTCAATTCCTGGAACAGTCAAGGATCTTTTGTTTGTCCTCGATTGCACCAAAGGGTCTCAATCAAGAATTGGATTGGGCAAGCCTACTATTTATTTATTTAACTTTCTTATATACCGCGCTCTTCTATATCAGTGCGGTTTACATCAAAACACAACTGTCCAGCACAGAAAGGTCTGCACTGGATTTACAATATAACGTGGGTATATGTACAGGTAATAACAGGGTAACTATATACAAATAATATATACAGGTAATTTACAGGATACGTTTGGAAATGGCTTAATGTGTCCTATCGGCTCAACTGCGTATTGGCTGATAATAGGGTGATAAGAGATACTATTTGTCGGGAGGATCCGTGTCCGGCATGCTTGGTTTCAATCTTACGTGGTTGTCACTCATGGGTTGTTTATGTGGGTCACTGGGCGTGGCTTTCTGTGGGGAGTGGCTCTGGTCAGTATAATACTGTAGGAAGAGATGATGTTTAAGTGCCTTCCTGGCACATCTTGATTGGCTGTTCTGTTTGTTTATATATTGGTTCTAACATCATGTGGCATAACATCTGACTGAGCTTTTCCTGGCGTCCAAAATGTTCTTGGAGGCCATTTGAAATCACAGCGGTTTTGAGCGTTGAAACAGGGCACGAGAGATGGGTCTGCCTTAAAAGCAGTGCTGTGTTCGTCTTCATTGCTGCGAACAATCCTTTTTTCACATCAATGCTCTCTGCCCGGATTGGGATTTGAATATTCAGCGGATTAGATAAGTACAGAAAGTGACTTTCTCTGCTGAACATTTTGAGTAGAGCAAACTTTTAAATCCAAAGTATTTTATGGTTTAATATTTTTTTGAAACGTAAGGGTGTGTAGAGGCACTATGTGGTGTGCTTTATCTCATGGTAATTGGTTCTAGCGGAGTGAACCAGATAATTGATTAAAAAGGAAGGAACGCCACGAAGAGGGTTTTCCCTCATGGCTAATCTTCCGACAAAAAATATAGGTGCTCAGGTTTTTCTTTTAACACTCTAATTTTGTTTTTTTGTGGTTGAATTGTTTAGAGTGGTGTTTGAGAATTTTTTAATAATTCATATCCTGGCAATGTCCCAGTTGTTGTTCATTTTTCCTTTTTTAATTGGTAGCTTTATTTGATTCTTTTTGTGTGTCAAATGTGTGCATATATACGAGGAGGGACTGATAAATCTCTGACCTTGTAACAAAACAGAAAGCTACGGCCACACTTCAGTTCCTCTGGTCTGAATAATCTCTCTGCAGTTTTGTTTTATTTTATTTTAAAACAAAGCTGCTGATAGATCATTTGGACCATTGAAACTGAAGGTGTGCCCTTAAGTTTCTGGCCTTGTAACGAAACAGAAAGCTATCAGCCCCCCTCGTAGTCCAAAGCCATTTCACTGGCAACATTTTTTTAAGGAGATCTTGGACATTAAGGGGTTGAACTGCAAGGGTGCCAATAATGTTGACCACAACTATATAGTGGTACCCTTTCTGTAGCATTTGTCCAGCACAGACCCCTTTCTTTATTGGAGTCTAGGATTCCCATACAGTGGGGTGGGGGGCAGCAATGTCTCTAAATGGGTTAGTTTTGCACATCCCTTAAACAGCTGTATGCCGCCCCATCTCTGGCTAATTTATATATGAGCTTTTTTGAAGATCAGTTTGTTCATTCTTCAAGGTATGCATTGAATATTATTAAATGGTATTGCTATATAGATGATATTTTTCTTCTATGGCATAGTTTTAAAGACCTTTTAAATGAGTTTTTTCTTTATTTGAATAACTGTAGTATTTGTATTAATTTTGACATCACTATACACGCTTATGAGCTGCATTTTTTGGATGTTAAGATTCTTAAACGACAAGAAGGCTTTTTACTACAGTTTATTCCAAACCTACAGATAGGAATACTTTGTTACATTTCACGAGTTTTCATCCACAACACTTGAGATGTAGTTTACCATATTTGCAATTTCTGTGATGTCAGCGTATCTGTTCGACATTGTCTGAATTTAAGACACAAGCTCAACTTATGATGCGCAGGTTTGAGGATCGGGGTTACCCTCATGCAGTCTTGCGAAAAGCTTATAAGAGAGCAAGGTACAATCATCGAGAATGGTTACTTCACCCTGATCGGGCGAAGTCTGGATCTTTGCCTTTAGCAAATGTTACATGTGTTTTACAACATTCTAGTCTTTCACATCGAATAGCAACAGTACCTGCCACACAAACCAATCCTCTTTGAATTGCCCTAAACACCACGGCGAGAATAATTCACAATGCAAAGAAAAGAGACCACATCACCCCAATTCTGAAAGACCTTCATATTCTCCCCATCGAAGCAAGAATCAAATACAAAGCTCTTCTACTCACCCACAAAACCATCCACCAAAGACAAGGCACCCCACTCTGCTCCCTACTACCTCAACCAACCCACAGCAGAACAACCAGACAATCCTCCAACAGCTCCATTGCAATCCCCCACAAAAGGACCAAGGCAACACAACGGACCTGCAACAGAGCCTTTGAACTCTATGCCCCATCCCTCTGGAACTCTCTAGCAAACCACATCAGGAACAACGGTGATCTCCCATCATTCAAAAAGCAGCTAAAAACCGTCCTATTCCAAGAACATCTCTGAATAGGAGTCCCCCTATTTTTCCTCAAGAGCTCCAGACCAGTAACTATGCTACCCTGTCAGTCTCTATGTTCATCCCAAAATCATCAATGTTGAACCCACGGTGATGGGCCCCCCCCCCACCATTGATTCCCCCCCTTGTTATATGTCCCACCGCTTTGACCCGGTGAAAAGCGGGATATAAATACAGTTAAATACTGTGAAGATGATGGCATTTAATTCAAATGCATCCTAAGCTTTCAGGATGTTCCTTGCGTATGGCATATAGCCGTGGACGTAATTTAAGGGACCAGCTTTGTCCGGCAGTATTGCGGCTAGATAACAATTTAACTACAATAACGGGCCATTCAGCATGTCATCGTTGTTCCTTTTGCAGTATTATGAGTAATTCCATTTGTGAGTATCATCAAAGTAAAGTTTGTTTGCTCAGTAATACTACCTGTAACACTTCGTATGTAATTTATGGATTGTGGTGTCCTTGTTCGAAATTGTATATAGGTAAGACTACACGGCCTTTGAAGACGCGGCTTACCGAACAGAAATACAGTCTCCATAAAACTCCCTTGATACAGCATTGTATAGACTTGCATCATTGTTTTGAAGATCTACGCTGTACAGTATTGGAATATGTTCCACTAAACATCAGAAGAGGTGATCGTAATAAAATATTACTACAGAAGGAGCAATGATGGATTTATACTCTGAATACTTTATACCCAAGTGGCTTAAATGACAAAATTGAATGGACTTTGTTTTTTTTAAAGCTTTTTTAGAAGTGTAGCATCTTATGCATTTAAGATTTTTGTTGGCCTTTTTGAGGGGTCCGACTGCTCGCGTTGTGTGGCTGTGGAGCTTCAATCTGTACACCTTTGTTTGAGTGTATAGTGTTTTAGGTGTGTGGTGAAGTCTTCGTAGGGTAATGCTGTGATTGGTTGTTGGTTTTTAATAAGTAGTGTGTCACATGCCATCTTCTGTGGACGGCGGGGAGAGTTGAGAAATGAGAAGATCTTTGCATTTGTGGTACTTCTAACCCCTGAAGAAACCATATTTTGGCGAAACGAAAGCTTTTGTAGGGTTGGGTACGAGTTGCTCTTAGTATTGGCAACTAGAAAGTTTTCCCTGCTGTATTCAACTTTTGAAGCTTTTTGAAGACTTCTGGTTTCGTGTTTATACCGACTTGTGCTGGAGTGGCTCTGAAACTGTGGAGTTGAAGAGTGTTATTATCAGATAAGTAACCGTAGACCTAGTTAGGCACGATTACTATTATCTTTATTTACAGGTGGCAACAGCCTGTTCCGGTGCTGCTTTGTGCAGTAGATTGTGCAATGATGTTTGTACAATGACGCTGTTGAATGAATATGAATGAATGTGTATGTTTGTGTTAAGGTGCTTTATTGAGTGTTTTGGATTTCCCAGTAGTACTTATGTGGGGTTAAAGTGTTATGATTGGAAGTCTGATCTATTTGAGAGAAGTTATATAGAAGGCTTTTTTGACTAGTGATGTGAGCGTCAGCTGTTCCCTATAGTGATATTTTCACTAAATGCAGGGTATAAGCCATCCTGAGGTCATTTTTGCCTGAGATAAGTGAGCTTTTATATGGTTGGAGGAAGAATATGTTGGTTTGAATATATTTTGGATTAAGAGCTGGTTTTTGTTTTTAGGCTAGTTTTGCATATACCATGATAGTAATGAACCTCTTTGGCTTTGAGAAGACTGCAGGAGCTACAATGTTTTTGACCATTTATGGTTGTTCTTGCCACTTTCTAATTTAACTAAGTGCCTAAATGCTCAGTAGCAAGAGTTCAGGAGAGGTATGCTAAGTTTTCTGCGCTGTGGCCCTACTGTGTTGGAGGAGCTCTATAATTTTAAGTATTTCTATGTAGAAGCATGTTCATGTTGGCATGAAAAAACACACTTGCAATCTGGCCATAACAAAACTATCTCAGTAATTCTCTGTGAAATCTAGAGATTAGTCCTGCAGAACAATGGGTTTGTTGTGGGCTGTTCTATCACTCAACATCAGAATTATCCAAAAACACCTGGTATTTACCTAAGCAGAGGGGGATGCAGCATCTTGTTCCTTGTCCCCAAGTGCTCACATTGTTGCTTCAACTTCCTCCCCAGGGCAAGTAGCAGCAAGGCTAGGTTTATGTTTATTTTTTTTATAATACTATTTTTATTGAAAAACATAACCACAACAACTCAAGATGCTGAGGGTACATTTACACAGCATCCTGATCCAAAAGCAACAACATACAATTATTTTTGATTTTTAAGAAAACAATCCCATCTCCCCCCACTTCTAGCCCCAAAACAACCCAACACTGTTAAGAGTCCAAACACACATGTACCTGAAAAGATCCGTCAAAGAGCTACTCCATCATACCACATGCATCACCTCCTTCTGCCTGTTCCACCCAACCCTTAAAGGAGCAGCAGCTCATTCTGTGTCTGGAGTGCCAGAGTCTAAATATACATATATATATATATATATATATATATATACACACACACGCACACACACACACACACACACACATATCCCCCAGGTTGCTAGGAATGCCTCTTGCTGCTTTGCCTTCCCTCCCCGGGCGGCCAGCTGCTCCATCAGCATTAACCCGTGAAAGTGGTTCTGCCATTCCCAATAGGAAGGGGCTCCTGGGTCCCTCCACTGTTTAAGGATCAGTTGCCACCTCACCACACATGCCTTATGGAACAGTAACTGAACCCACTGCCCTCTGGGTAGGGACAAACCTAATCTGTCAAATATGACTAACTCCCCTGTCCAAAGGACTCAGGTAGCCCTGCATCCACCATCAGGACCCCTGGATGTCCCTACAAAGCCACCAGATAGGTCTCAAATCTGCCAAGGGCTTACTACACCATGGGCAGCCCCATTAGTCATCACACCCACCCGCATTGGAGAAAACTGGGCTCGATTCACTGTCCTAAACTGAAGCTCCTGCAGCCAAGTGGCTTTCACACGGCCCAGAATATGAGAAATAGTGCTGAGCACTGCTCCCCAGCATGTCCAGTTTTGCCATCCAACGTGCCTCCAATTGCAAATAGTCCTGGAGAGGGGACCACGTTGCAGCAGTACTGTGAAATGGACAAAATGCTCTGGTCTTCAAATTCAAAAAACTGTTCCATCCGCTTAAGAACCACAACTGACTCCCACGGGACGGTCCCAACCTAATGGTGCAACTGAAGATACACAAACTGCTGGGCCCTGCCTAGGCCGAATCCTTTCCCAAGTCCCAGAAAGGCCACATATTCCCAACACATCCACTACCTGTCCCAGCTGACAAACACCCCACTTTTCCCCATCTCCATTCCTGGTAGAAGGTGTACATTATCCCAAATTGGCAGGAGGTCAGACACCACAGTTGAACTGCACCATTGGGAGCACAGGAAGGTCCACACCCCCCAAACAGGCCCAATTAGTAAACTCTGAGTAGCTGTGGCAACGCCCGGCCCTCCCTATGTAGCACAGCCACCAGGTTATACGGGGAGATGAACTCCTATTCCAAGGCCCATGGGGTAAATACCGAAGTATGTCCCAACCAATCATGAAGATGTCATAGCTGACAAGCCTGTATGTATCGGTACAAATCGAGAATATCCACCCCTCCATGGCCCCCAAAGATACGTCCTTGGCACCCAGGCCATTTACGCCCCGCCAAATAAAATGGTAAATCTCTCTTTCCTAGTACAGCAATGTTTTTTTGCAACAGCCAAACCAGGAGTGTCTGAAGAACATATAAGAGTTTGGGGTACAGAGTCATTTGAAAAGCCACCACCCATTCCAGCATGAAGAGGGGCCCAATCCCGCATCTTGATTTGTGGTTGATTCAACACCTTGACACAATTCAGCCAGTATAGCATCTGTGGGTCCCTAGCCAGTTGGATCCCTAGATATGTAAAGGCCTACTCCGCCTTTCTTCAGTGAAATGGGCTCTCATGCTATCCATGACAAGTAGTACTTTCTGTCTCTTGAAAAATCCATCCAGCCGTTTACTAAAGCAGCGCTGCAGACATTTCAACATCATGCTCTCATCCACCCTTCCTTTCTCATTCACATCAACATTGGTTGATAGAATTTCACATGGCATTGTCTTCATTTTGAATATAATCATAGGTGGCAGCTTCTTTCCACTTGCACAGCAGGCCAGCACCACCGTAAAGTGTGCCTTTTCATGTCCAGTATTTCTAATATTTATTGTTCTAACCTCCTTTTGACTGACCATTCTCCCTAATGGGATGTCGAAGGTTAAGGAAACCTCATCCATGTTGATTATGAAGTCCGGTGTCACTGTGTACATGTTGATGCCTTTGTTTATGAATTCCCTGAAATTCTGTACTTTTATCCAATAAATCAGTGGGGAGCTGCTGACACATGGTTGCTCTTTTTCTAAATGTTTGTTTCTTCATAAATTGGTAGCAGCATGAATGACCAGCCTTGAATCCCTCAATATTCATTTCCCTGGCGATATGCACTGCTTTGAATCGCACCTGCACAGTGGACAATCCATGGCCCTGGGTTTTCTGCTCTACAATGAACTGAAGCAGATGCGCTTCTAATTCAGGCCACCATGCTTTGCGGCCTCAATTTGCCTTCTTGCTGCATTTCATCAAGGTTAGTTTTCCCTTTGTCTTCCTCTGGTCTCTAACTAATTTCTCATTTATCCCAAAAGTATGCTTGGAGGCTCTGTTATCATGTTCTTCTGCATAATGAAAAACTTTTGATTTGAATTCCATAGTGTATGAGTTATGCACCTTCGGGGTCACCATTTTCTGTGGGGTTAAACATAACATTTTTTTGGTAACTGAAATTCGTCCAGTATGCTATTTGCAAGTATAGTAAAAGTAAGTACCAGTTTGATGAGAGGGTCTGCTTGCAAGCATTGTGTGTAGAGCGGAAGGCTCAGGGAGAAAGACCATCCACTGTGCAGCTGCAAGTATTTATATCAGTTTCAAGGGGTGGGGTCCACCATGTAAATTTATTAGATAAGTTGCTCCTGTATATAGGTTGCACCATGGTTTCCAGATGTAAAAAAAACATTACTTATAATCCAGGAAATTCGGTACCTTCCACATGGTAATAAATGTGATTTAACTATAGAGGGAGAGTTAGATCAAATAGTATCCCGACAGTTTGGACTTGTCTGAATTCTTGGAGTTATCTCAGGATGTAATTGCCACAAGAGCTATTTTTTGGTAACCTTTATGTCAGAAGTTGATAATAATTCTATTCTTTGGTTTGTTTGTTTTTTTTCAGAAAAAGGACACCTTATTTTGTGGACAGAAGATAAATGTTTCCCCGATGTCTCTAGGTCCACCCATTTGAGACGGAGGTTTTTCCTGGATCTGAAGCCTTGTGCATTGGCTCTAGGTTCAACATTTTTTTTCCTCAAATGTCCATGTAAATGCCTTTTGACATTCCGTGGGAAACATTATACTTTTTTTAAGCCAGCACAACTTGATGATTTTCTGAAAGCCATCGGTGTCTAATTTGGGTTTAAATGTATAACAAGTGGACATATGATGAAATTAGACCTTAGCTGCTAATTGATATTCCTTGAGTTACTCCAGTCCAGTCCCAGCACCTTTGAGTATTCACACCTCACCAGCAGCTTGGAGACGGAGCATGTCATGATTTCATGACCTCCCCCTCTTCCCTCAGCCTCCAGTATCCTAATGAATGAAAAAGCAGACTCATGGAAACCACCATTAACCATTATTATGCTAATAAACTTGACCAACATGTCAATAAACACAACTCCCCCTCCTCCCAACCAGGGAAGGAGTGTCAACCTTGTTCATCTGTTAAGGGCATACACAAATCTCAGGAGAATAGTAACTGAACACTGACCCCTCTGCTGTCCTCCTAAACTTACTCCTCCCTGGACATTTGTACACTCTAACTTGATAAAATTCTTGCAGCTAGGGAGCGATATGCTCGCAGTTAGCATCTGTTATTGGATACGCTGTAAAAAAGGAGGGGATTTGGGGCTGGAATAATTCAAGGAACATCAATTAGCAGGTAAGGTCTAATTTCATCTTCCATTTCATTCCTCCAGTCCAGTCCCGGCACCTTTGGGATGTACCTTAGCAGTACTATCCTTGGAAGGGACCTACTAACCTGGCCTGCAAAACCGTCAAGCCAAAACGCACCGCCTCCAGCACTGTTGGGAAATTTGAGTTAGGTCTGCTTATATATTGGCTTTATATGACTGAACTCTTGCCTGGTGAAACTACACAGGAGGATGGATGGCACAGAAGACAAGAAGACAATAGCTATATGAGAGTATATGCTTGCCATAAGATAATGGATGCGGCCTGCTATGGAAGGATTCTGGGCAGGGCCGGATTTACCTTGAGTGAGGCCCTACGCCAACAAAAATTGTGGGCCCCCAGCAGGGGCGGCCCAAGGGGGGTGCGGACCTCATTTGCATAAGGGGCCTCATTTGCATAAATATTTGCATAATGTTACCATATACTAACTTTTAGTAAACGTGCCTCTTAATGAGTGTATGGATAAAGAAAGACTAAAAGATTTCTACATTACTATAATCCAGTGCCAACTGCCAGACACATTAGGAACTACTACAAACACTGCCCATAGTAAACCCGCCGTATCCTAACAGCACTACCAGGACTCACAAAGCACCATACTCTACCAATCAAAAGGCAACACTGCAAATATTAAACCAATACATTTCAGAGAACAACAATACATGACCTACTGGGGAAAGAGAACAAGTGGCAATGTCAAATAGGAATTATATAAACAGAACACCTCAGCTCAGTTACACATGCAGAACATAGACCATCACCAAACAAGTAATCACAATTTAGAAATAGGAAGACAATAATTAAACTGGGAATCCCAAAAGCCAAACTTGGAATGTACAACACTGTAGAAATAAAACTATACATTAATTTGCTCTTGTACTAAACAAAGTGTAGATGTTAATGATGCACATTTACCAGAGCTGACATATTCCAATTAATAAATTCAAAATAAAGAGATATTTTTCTACCTTTTGTGCATTTTTTTCAGCTGCAATTGCTCCAGCCACTTTCTTCTGGTTTCTTCGTGTCTTCTGCTAACTCTCCATCGTCTGCTGTCCATTTGTCCTTTCTTCTCTCTTCTAGATTTTTTTCCATTCTCTCTCTACACCTGCTTTAACATACTAATCTTTCTCCTTTTGCTCTTTCCTCATTCCTATTTCATCCACTCAAATTTTACCCCTCCATCCTCAATCCCCACTTACTCTCCCAATACCCGGCCAATTGTAGATTTTTTATCCCTCCCACACAAAATATTTTTCCCTTCTCCATTTTACTCTTCCAGCCCCATCCCATTCTAATCCTCCCCCAACATCAGCTCCCTTCTAGTTCCAGCCTCACCCAGCATCCATTCCCTTCTAGTCCCTGCATCAGCCCATTTCCAGTCCTAGCCATCCATCAGTCCATTTCCAGTCCTAGCAACCCCCCAACCCAATACCAGTCCTAGCCCCCCCATCACCCCACTTACAGTCCTTAACCCCCCATCACCCCATTTTCAGTCCTTAACCCCCCATCACCCCATTTTCAGTTTAAGCCCCCCCTATAACCCATTACCAGTCCTAACCCCCCATCAGCCCACTTCCAGTCCTAACCCCATCAACCCATTTCCAGTCAGCCCCCCATAGCCCATTGCCAGTCCTACCCCCCCCATCAGCCCACTTCCAGTCCTAACCCCATCATCCCACCTCCAGTCTTAACCCCCCAGCCCATTTCCAGTCCTAGCCCCCCATAGCCCATTACCAGACAACCCCCATCAGCCCACAGCCCATTACCAGTCTTAACCCCCCCAAAGCCCATTACCAGTTCTAACCCCCCCAACAGCCCATTACCAGTCCTAACCCCATCAGCCCACCTCCAGTCTTAACCCCCCAGCCCATTTCCAGTCCTAGCCCCCCCCATAGCCCATTACCAGACAGCCCCCATCAGCCCACAGCCCATTACCAGTCTTAACCCCCCCAAAGCCCATTGCCAGTTCTAAGCCCCCCCAACAGCCCACAGTCCATTACCAGTCCTAACCCCATCAGCCCACCTCTAGCCTTAAACCCCCCCCCAGCCCAGCCCAGCCCAGCCCAGCCCATTTCCAGCCCCAGCCCCCCAATAGCCCATTACCAGCCCTACCCCCCCAGTCCATTTCCAGCCCCAGCCCCCCCCAATAGCCCATTACCAGTCCTACCCCCCCCCCCCATAGCCCCTTACCAGTCCTACCCCCCCCCCCGGCCTAAAGTAAAATTTAATTTAAAAAAAAAAACCTGGTGGCTGCCGCCGCGGGGCCCCCTCTGCTGCCGCGGGGGCCCCGTCTACAAGCTGAAGCCGTCGGGTCGGGTCTCTCTCCCTCCCTCCCTCGCTGCAGGCTGCAGGCTGCGAGAGACAAGAAGGGAGAGCGTGTCTCCTCGCGTCTGTGTTAAGCCCGCAGGGGCTGATGGGAAATCCCATCAGCCCCTGCGGGCTTAACACAGACGCGAGGAGACGCTCTATCTTCGCGTCTCTTGCAGCCTGCAGCGAGGGAGGGAGGGAGGGAGGGAGAGACCCGACCCGACCCGACGGCTTCAGCTTGTAGACGGGGCCCCCGCGGCAGCAGAGGGGGCCCCGCGGCGGCAGCCACCAGGTTTTTTTTTTTAAATTGTGTTTAAAAAAAATTAACTGGTTCTTTTTTTGTGGGCCCCTGCCGGCTGTGGGCCCTACGCCATGGCGTACATGGCGTATAGGTAAATCCGGCCCTGATTCTGGGAAACCATATTCTGGATAGAAGTATGCAGAATGTTGGGGCCTAGAAAAATTACAGGTCAAGCAAAGAATTCAAACTAATGAGCACAAAATACTCTCTGACTGGTTTCAATTAGTGCCAAGAAGAAGGAAAAATACAGGAAGGGTCAAAGGTCACAGGCCATGCATAGATAAACAGACCTAAAAGCAAATCCAGATGTATAGAGGTCACAGGCCATGCATAAATGAGCAAATCCAAGAGCAGGTCCAGATGTACAAATGTAAGGAGATTCTCCCCTGGGAAAAGTGTTGCAGAACCCTGAGGTCCTGCTGACATCTACGTAGTTATGATGGATTCACTGAGGCTAATTTGAAGCAGACATTTGATACAGGGAGAAATGTATATAAGGTGGTTATTTTGGAGGAAGGGTGGGCAGTATTTTCTCCCCCTTCACAGAGAGAGGAAGAAAATGCTGTCTGCCATTTCTATAGACAGACCTTGCTGTTCTGCATGATGCTGGAAATAAAAGTCTTTGTAGATAAAGCAACTGCTGTCTAAGTAATTCTTTGATTGGTGATATTTGGGCAACTGTTGTGGGAACCAGAAGCCACAATTATTGGTGCCGAAGCCCCTCTAAATTTTCTAAATTGCCCAAGGACTACTCTGACTGCTGTTTTATTTGTCAGAGGGACTACCTCCTGTTTTTCACAGAAAACAAAAAACAGGGGATGAGAATACCTTCTCATTAGGAGAAGAGGATTCCTTCTGCTGGTACAGAAGATGGGAATACCGCTCTGAGTGACGTCGAGAGAGATTTTGATACCCTAGGATGACTTTATTAGTGAGTGTTCAGTTTCCCTGTCTGTATGAAAGGACAGAAGACTTGCCCGGGTTCGAGTGGTGGGTAAGTATGTAATTAATATTTTGTTATGTAAGAAAACTGTTAGAGTGTCTCTGTATTTAGTTGTAACATTAGGGAATGATTAGGGAAAGAAAGTTTTGCCCAGACATTATGTCTCTTTTCCAGGATTGATTGGTGTATACTTGAGACTGTACATATCATTGATATGAAGCGAGTGTGTGTCTTTATCCACGTTTTCATACCTCCGCGAGGGGATTGGCTGGGTTCAGACGAAGCACAAGCGTTGTATGTGTGTATGAGTCCTGGATAAGTAACTTCTAACCTTTGTAAATAAAAAGGTCTGAATTTTCCATCTGTAAAAGCGGTTACCCCCCCCCCCCTTGTGAATAAAGAGGGGTTTGCCCCTGTCCCCGAACAGTGAAAACACCAGGTTTACAGATCTTAGAAAGAGGGACAGCTAAGGAGAATATTTATAGAAAAACAGGGATGATCACTTTATCTGGGGTGCTCACAGACCAGAGAGGGTGACAATTAGATCTATTGAAGAATAGCTTTCTAAGTATATTTTTGAAATGAATTACTTTGCAAGTTCTAGATCAAGGTGAATGACGGAGCTGACTGCAGCTGCATTAAATAACCAAGGAGGAGTGGGTCTAGTTCAGTTTCAGTATTCTGATCAGATAGGCTGTTAGGTATAATGCATTTAACTCTGTCCTGTGTTTTTAGTTTTAATCTTTAGTAAACACTGTCCTGTCATTACTGGCTACTCCAGTAGATTTTATGTTCCCTGGAACTGAACTGATTAGAATTATTTTCTTAAGTTGAACTAAGTGTGGAATTCCTGGAGAGCGTATCTGTTTGCTTTTATTTTCTTTCACAATATTCATGTGCTTGTAAGACGCCCCAGTCTCTGGAGAGGGTAAAACCGTTGGCCCGGAGTCCCTTGAACGCAAGTGACAAGTGGTGTTTGTTTATCTGTCTCTATTCTTCCAAGTCCTTCCTGTCTTCTTTAGAACATTGAAAATAACGAAAAATCTTCTAGTGTCTGCTGTAGTAATTGATGTGCTGAGACAGCTAGTTTTTTCCCCTTCTGTCTGTCTGAATATATTGTAACATGGAATGGATTTTCTGAGTTAGTGGATTGGGATCGGAATGTATTGTACACTGAAGTGAGAATCTTATAAGCAGACCTAACTCAAATTTCCCAACAATAATTGTGGCTTCTGGTTTCCACAACAGTTGCCCAAATATCACCAATCAAAGAATTACTTAGACAGCAGTTGCTTTATCTACAAAGACTTTTATTTCCAGCATCATGCAGAACAGCAAGGTCTGTCTATAGAAATGGCAGACAGCATTTTCTTCCTCTCTCTGTGAAGGGGGAGAAAATACTGCCCACCCTTCCTCCAAAATAACCACCTTATATACATTTCTCCCTGTATCAAATGTCTGCTTCAAATTAGCCTCAGTGAATCCATCATAACTACGTAGATGTCAGCAGGACCTCAGGGTTCTGCAACACTTTTCCCAGGGGAGAATCTCCTTACATTTGTACATCTGGACCTGCTCTTGGATTTGCTCATTTATGCATGGCCTGTGACCTCTATACATCTGGATTTGCTTTTAGGTCTGTTTATCTATGCATGGCCTGTGACCTTTGACCCTTCCTGTATTTTTCCTTCTTCTTGGCACTAATTGAAACCAGTCAGAGAGTATTTTGTGCTCATTAGTTTGAATTCTTTGCTTGACCTGTAATTTTTCTAGGCCCCAACATTCTGCATACTTCTATCCAGAATATGGTTTCCCAGAATCCTTCCATAGCAGGCCGCATCCATTATCTTATGGCAAGCATATACTCTCATATAGCTATTGTCTTCTTGTCTTCTGTGCCATCCATCCTCCTGTGTAGTTTCACCAGGCAAGAGTTCAGTCATATAAAGCCAATATATAAGCAGACCTAACTCAAATTTCCCAACAGCACCTGTACATTCAAACCGTAATGCTTCACAAAAGAAGATAAAGAGGACCAGGTTGACGCTCGACATATCTACTGGCAGCACCAAGCTAAACTCCGGCCAGGATGCTGCCTGGGCCCGAGTCTATTGCACCCTCAATCTGACAGGCACTGGCCTACGCCTCAACAGATACGTTGAGATGGCCTCCCTAATCCATCGGGAAATTAATGCCTTGGGCGTCGCTTCGCCCTTATGCAGCCCTCCAAACAATACAAACATATGCTCTGACTTACAAAAGGGATATGAGCTAGCCAGGTACTCCTTAGCACCCCATGCACATCCAGTTGCTTTAGGACGGTATCCTGTGCCGCTGTCCCCTGCGCTCCCAAAAACACCGGAAGTAACACTAATTGATTCAGGTGGAACTCTGATATAGCATCTTCGGCAAAAAGGAAGGAACCAGTTGCAAGACTATCTTATGCCTAGAAATCACGCGATATGGCCCCCTGCATGACAGCTCCTGGAGCTCTGAGCCGAACAAATGGCTACCAAAAACACAGTCTTCAATGTCAAATCTTTCATAGTGCAGTCCCCCAATGGCTCAAAGGGGGAATCCGTCAAGACAGACAGCACTAGATTGAGGTCACACAGCAGCACTACCAAACACACCAGTGATCTCATTTGCTTTACTGCCCTTAGAAATCGCATTACATCCGGGTGTAATGCCAAAGGCACTCCTTTAATCCTACCCCATAGCACGAGACGGCCGCCTCCTGTACCCTTAACGAACTGCTGGCCAAGGCCTTATCCATACCAGCCTGAAGAAATGCCAGAATCTCTGGTACCGAGCAATGCATAGCAGAGCTTCCTTGTTCCGCACACCAATGTTCGAAGACTCTTCACACTCTACTGTATGTCAGTGACGTGGATCATCTACAGGCTTTCAGTAAGGTCACTATCACTGAAGGTGCATAAACTCTCTTCCTTAACCGTGCCCTCTCAAGAGGCATGCCATAAGCGAGAACCGATCCACCTGCAGTATCCGAATGGGCCCTTGGCTCAGTAAGTCCTGTTGAGCCTGTAGACGCCATGGCCTGTCCACCACCACCTGTACTAGATCGGCATACCATGGCTGCCTGGACCAGTCAGGGGCAATCATCAGCACCAGCCCCACATGTACATCTATCCACTGTACCACCATGCTGATGAGAGGCCAGGGAGGAAAGACATACAGAAGGCCCTCGGTGCATTAGTGCATCAAGGCGCTCTGATATGCGCTCTCTTCTCCTGCTGTAAAACATCACTGCTTTGGTGGACTCGAAGGTCGCCATCAAGTCCATTATTGGCTGTCCCCACCAGAGCCCCAACTGTTTGAAGACAGTCTGATTGAGAGTCCACTCCGCCGGGTCAATCCTCACTCTGTTGAGACAATTCGCCTCTACAGATTGGCCTCTGCCCAGTCCATCAATGGACCAGCTTAGTCTTCCAGTTGCACACTGCCCGTACCGCCGTGCTGGTTGATATATGCCACTGTCGCAGCATTTTCAGAGAGCACTCACACTGCCTTTCTGCACACCCGGTCCTGAAATGTTTGCAGAGCCAGGAACACCGCTCTCAACTCCAGACGATTTATCAGCCACTGTACTTCTTGTTCCATCCAGAGACCCTGCTTAAACTAAGCTTCACAATGAGCCCCCAAACTGACCAGGCTGGCATCTGTTGTGAGTTGCACCCAGTGAGGGATCTCCAGAGATGCCCCTTTCAGGATTCTGTCCATCTGGAGCCACCAACCCGTACTTCCTCTGTGCAAAGCAGGTGCTGCGAAAGAGGGTGAACTAGTGCCGACCAATGTTCCCTCTAATTTTCTGTAGGCTGTGTGCGCATAAAATATCAGCTGTGCAGCTTTTGAAGGAAGGTTAAATTTTTGTGCGCCACATGACACTCTGAGTTATATACTTTAAAATTTGACTACACGTCAGAATACAGTATGTCCACCACATTGATTGCACTAGAAAATATTGTAGAACTTGTGAAAACCGTAAATACAAAGCGACTTTTAAATTTTAAGACGTCTGTGTTGTTTTCTATCAGAATCAGAACCGTAATTTTTGTGCGCTCTGTTGTAAAGTATGTGTGCTCGCTCGGCGAGGTGTGTGCGCGCGCACATGCGCACAGCTTAGAGGGAACAGTGGTGCCGACCACCTGCACAGTAGAGCTCTCTGCAATGGTCACATGTGCGCCTGTGCCCACAGGACCATCTTGATAGATGCTGCCATGGAGCCCAACACTCGTAAGTAATGCCAGGCCATAGGCCTTTGCAACTACAGAAACTGCCAAATATGCATCTGTAGCTTGTGTGCTCTATCGCTAGCGACACATGTCCAATGCTAGTCTGAAAATCAAGCCCCGAGAAATTCCATGTCTTTCGATGGTGTGATTTGACTCTTGGCGAAATTGACCACCCAACCGAGGCTCTGGAGAAACGCGATCGTCTAGGTACGGGTGGACCAGAATTCCTTCTTGTCTCAGTGCCACTGCCACTGCCACTGCCACTACTACCATGACCTTGGTGAAGGTCCGAGGTGCAATCGCTAGACTGAAAGGCAGAGCCTGAAACTGAAAGTGTCCACTAGGCACCATGAATCTGAGAAACCGCAGGTACTCTGCCAGTACTGGAATATGGAGGTAAGCTTCGATGAGGTCGAGGGAAGTCAAGAATTCCCCTTCTTGTACCGCCACAATCACCGACCTTAGTGTCTCCATACCAAAGTGCGGCACCCGTAGGGTTCGATTTATATGTATATTTGAGGTCTAATATGGGATGGAAGGTACCTTCTTTCTTTGGGACCACAAAATAAATGGAGTATCGACCACATCCATATTGGGCGTGGGGCACTTTTACCACCGCCTGCAGTTCTAACAACTGCTGAAGGTTTTCCGCTACTGCTTTTCTCTTTAGGCTCCCCTTGCATGGAGAATTCACAAAGGCATCTCGGAGGGGGATGAGCAAACTCTAGGGCATAACTCTCCCCGATGACCTCTATCGCCCACCAATTGGCCGTAATTCAGGTCCAGGCATCGTAAAATTCCCACAACCGGCCCCTACAGGAATCGCCTTTGCCTGGTCCCTCCTTGGTTCATTGTGACTTCTTGGGAGCCGTTGAGGCAGGAGAGTAGAATCCTCTACCCCCCCCTCGAAATCCCCAAAAGGATGGCCCCCTGAATGGAAAATTATCCCACTGATAGGGTACAAACCCGAGCAAACAGAACCTCTGAAACTCTCTTGGCTGCCCCCAGCCGGGGGCTACAACCTGCCCCAATTTCTGCTTGTTCTCTGGCAATTTTCCTCCTTTCGTTTCTCCCAGCTCCTTCACCAGCATCTCTAAATGTTCGCCAAAAAGGAGCTTACTTTTGGACGGGATTTTGCTTAGCCTAGACTTGAACAATACATCCGCTGACCAATTATGGAGCCACAAATACCGCCTTGTGGCCACCACCGAGGCCAGGCCATACCTTTGGACAAGCAGCGAATGAGGCTATAAAAGGATCCGCCAGATACACTGCCCGATTCCAATTTTGCCACTGCTGATCAGCTCCTGGGTGCTCTATAATTCCTTGTGACCATCGGAGGCATGCCCTGGCCACAAACACTCCACACAGTGATACTTGAAGTGCCAGAACATTAATCTCAAATCCCTGTTTCAAAAGTGTTTTTAACTTGAGGTCCTGTACATCCTTGAAGGCTGAATTACCCTCTACAGGGACTGTGGTCTTCTTCATAACCATTGAAACTGCCACGTCCACCCTTGGAGCACACCAAATTTCTCTGTCTCGATCTGGGAGTGGGTAGAGACATTATCCTAATACCACTAAGCTACCCTTCAGCTATATCCCACTTCTCTTGTATCATCCTATGCACTACCTATGCAATGGGAACACCTTTTGTGTTGACCAAACCGCAGAGAACAGGATCCTCTAGAGCAGGGGTTCTTAACCTGTGGGTTGCAACCCCAACGGGGGTCGCCACAGGATTTAGTGGGGGTCGCCTCACTCCGCCGTTAAAAAAAAAAAAAAAGCACACAAGTTGCTGCCGTTGCCGAGTCTGCTTCTCGGCAGCGGCAAACTCAGACTTCAATCTTCTGCAGCCATGGCTCCCTGCCTCTTAGGGAACCGCGGCTGTGCCTGTAAAACAGTTGCAGAGCCTTCCTGCCTTTTGACGGGCTCCGTGCAGCATTGTCCTGCCTCCAAAGGAAGTTGTTTACCACTTCCTTTGGAAGCGGGACAATGCTGCACGGAGCCTGTTTAGAGACAGAAAGGCTCTGCAACGGTTTTACAGGCATAGCCACGGTTCCCTAAGAGACAGGGAGCCACAGCTGCAGAAGGAGGCAGACATGGGGAGAGGGGAGCAGGGAACCTGCAACGGGGCTGACATGGACAGAGGGGGGGGCTGATATGGATGGATGGGAGGGGGGCTGACATGGACAGAGGGGGGCTGACATGGAGGGAGGGAGGGAGCTGACATGGACAGGGGGGCTGACATGGAGAGAGAGAGAGGGAGGGAGGGGAGGCTGACATTGATGGATGGATGAAGGGAGGGGGGGCTGACATGGAGAGAGGGGGCTGACATGGATGGAGGGAGGGATGACTTGGACAGAGGGGGGACGGACATGGAGGGATGGATGGAGTGGGGCTGACATGGATAAAGGGAAGAGACAGGGGGACGTACTGGACAGACGGGGATAAATGCTGGACAGAGGGGAGAGACAGTGCGGGTTAGGATTATAATGGGCAGATGGGGGGGGGGCTAGGACTGGTAATGGGTTGATTAGGGAAGGCTAGGACTGGGAATGGACTGATCAAGGGGGTGTTGGGACTGGTAAGGTGCTGATAGGGGGGTAGGACTGGTAATGGACTGATGGGGGGCTAGCATTGGAAATGAGCTGATTGAAACATAGAAACATAGAAATATGACGACAGAAAAAGACCACATGGCCTATCTAGTCTGTCCTTCCATAACAACTACAACAGTCCACTTTTTGCCTTTAGAGATCCTCGGTGTTGGTCCCATGCTTTCTTGAATTCAGTTACTGTCCTCATCTCTACCACCTCCACTGGGAGACTATTCCACGGATCCACTACTCTTTCCGTAAAGAAATGTTTCCGCATATCACTCCTGAATCTATCTCCCTTCACCCTCATCCCATGTCCCCTCGTAGCAGAACTTGCTTTCAATTGAAAGAGGCTCTCTCCCTGAACATTTATGCCACGGAGGTATTTAAACATCTCAATCATATCACCTCTATCCCGCCTTTCCTCTAAGGTGTACATATTAAGATCCTTAAGTCTGTCCTCATATGCTTTATAATGAAGCCCATTAATCATTTTGGTAGCAACCCTCTGCACCGACTCCATCCTGTTCACATCCTTTTGAAGGTGCGGTCTCCAGAATTGCACACCATACTCCAAATGAGGTCGCACCAAAGACTTATACAGAGGCATTATCACCTCCTTTTTTCTGCTAGCCATTCCTCTCCGTATGCACCCAAGCATCCTTCTAGCTTTTGCTGTTGCCTTTTCCACCTGTTTAGCTACTTTAAGATCATCAGACACAACCACGCCTAGGTCCCGCTCTTCTTTAGTGGACAAAAGTACTTCACCTCCTATACTGTATTGCTCCCTTGGATTGCTGCAGCCCAAATGCATGACCTTACATTTTTTAACATTAAATCCCAGCTGCCAAATTCTAGACCATTCTTCAAGCTTAGCTAAATCCCTCCTCATGTTATCTACCCCTTCCTGGGTGTCTACTCTATTGCAGATTTTGGTATCATCCGCAAAGAGGCAAACCTTAGCCGACAGCCCTTCCGCTATATCACTAACAAAGATGTTAAAAAGAATCGGACCAAGGACAGATCCCTGGGGCACACCACTGGTAACATCCTTCTCCTCAGAGTGAGCTCCATTTACTTGTACTCTTTGTCGCCTCCCACCCAACCAATTTCTAACCCAAGCAGTAACTTTAGGGTCCATCCCTAGGGTGCTCAGTTTGTTTATAAGTCGCCTGTGAGGAACAGTGTCAAAGGCTTTACGGAAATCCAAATACACCACATCTAGAGCTCTCCCTCGGTCCAACTCCCTGGTCACCCAGTCAAAAAAATCAATCAGATTTGTCTGACAAGACCTGCCTCTGGTGAATCCATGCTGCCTCGGATCCTGTAATCCGCTGGACTCCAGAAACCTCACTATTTTCTCTTTCAGCAGCGTTTCCAATAATTTACTCACCACCAAAGTTAAACTAACCGGCCTGTAGTTTTCAACCACATCCTTACTTCCGCTTTTGTGTAAAGGCACCACATGAGCCTTTCTCCAGTCCTTTGGCACCACTCCTGACTCCAACGAGGCATTGAAAAGGTCAGTCAGTGGAGTTGCTAGAACGTCCCCAAGTTCCCTCAGTATTCTAGGGTGTATCCCATCCGGTCCCATCGCTTTGTCTACTTTAAGTTGAGCTAGTTTCTCACGAACACAGTCTTCTGAAAATAGTTCAAGATGTCCCTCGCTTCTGTTCTTATTTGTGGGTGTTTTCTGAGGTCCTGCTCCTGGTTCTTCATCTGTGAACACAGAACAAAAATATTTGTTAAGCAATTCCGCTTTATCCTTATCAGCTTCTACATATTCCCCCCCTGCACCCTTGAATCTGACAATACCACTTTTGCTCTTCCTCTTCTAACTAATATATCTGAAAAATGTCTTATCCCCCCATTTTATTGCATTGGCTATTTCCTCCTCCTTTTGAATCTTTGCCTTCTTGACTACTTTGCTAGCTTCTCTAAGTTTTTCCAAATACAGATGCCTGTCTTCTGCTCTCTGTGATCTCTTGTATTTCATGAAGGCCTCCCTCTTTTTCTTCACTTTTTCAGCTACTTCCTTCGAAAACCATAGCGGTCTCCTGTTCCTTTTGCCTTTATTTACCATTTTAACAAAAAGGTTGGTTGCACTTAAAATACCCCCTTTCAGTTTTGCCCACTGTTTTTCTACATCCCCCAGCTGTTCCCATCCCACTAACGACTCCCTGAGGTAATGGCCCATCTTCGCAAAGTTAGTCTTCCTAAAGTCTAAGATCCTCACCTTGGAATGGATTCTAACAGCCCTAGTCCTAATACTGAACCACACCATCTGGTGATCACTGGATGCAAAATGATCTCCCACTACAACATCAGAAACACTTTCACCATTGGTAAGCACCAAGTCCAGTATGGCCCCTTCACGTGTGGGGTCTGTTACCAATTGCCTGAATAGTTCTCCCTGTAGAGAATCCAGGATCTCCTTACTTCTAGATGATACTGCAGCAGGAATGTGCCAATCAACATCTGGCATATTGAAATCTCCTATCAGTAGCACTTCCCCTTTCCTAGCAATGCTGCGTATGTCTTCAATTAACTCTCTGTCCACCTCTTCCTCTTGTGAGGGAGGTCTGTATATCACTCCAATGCAAATAGATTTCTCTTTCCCTCTTTCTAGTTTAACCCACAATGCCTCCTCTCTCCCTTTTAAGCTCTGTAATTCCAAAGCTTTAATAGTAGTTTTTACATATAGTGCCACTCCTCCTCCTCTTCTTCCTACCCTGTCCTTCCTGAATAAAGTATAGCCAGGTATAGTTACATCCCAGTCATTGTTTTCTGTGAACCATGTTTCTGTAACTGCCACTAAATGCAAGTCAGCCACTCCCACCAAAGCTTCAACCTCAGGGATCTTATTTCCCATGCTACGGGCATTAATACACACTGCTTTCCATATGTTACCCCTGTTACCCATTTCCATAAAGGTATTTAATGTATCACCTACCTGGGGGCTTTCACTTACCTGGGGGCTTTCTTCACCCATCCCCAAGGAATCTAGTTTAAAGCCCTCTTCAGTAGATTAGCCAGTCTACTACCAAAGATGCGTTGACCTCTCTTGGACAGATGGATGCCATCTCTGCTTTGCAACCCTTGGAAAAGCATCCCATGGTCTAGGAAACCAAAACGCTCTCGATGACACCATCCACGCAGCCATGCATTTGTCTCCAGGATGCGGGCCTCTCTGCCTTGGCCTTTACCCTCAACAGGGAGGATTGAAGAGAACACCACCTGTGCACCTAACTGCTTCACCCTCTGTCCCAGAGCCATGAAGTCACTTTTGATACGTTCCGAGGTATACCTGGCAGTATCATTTGTTCCAACATGGATTAGTAACATTGGGTAATAGTCTGTGGGCTTGATGAGTATGGGGAGGTAAGGACTGGAAATGGGCTGATGGGGGGGGGGGGGTAGGAATGGAAATGAGCTGATTAGGGGAGGCTAGCACTGGTAATGGGGTTGAGGAGGGACTAGCACTGGAAATGAGCTGATTAGGAGAGGCTAGCACTGGTAATGGGGTTGAGGGGGGACTAGCACTGGAAGCGAGCTGATTGGGGGACTTCGACTGGGAATGGGCTGATTGTGTGGAGGGGAGGATAGAGCTGCTGGCCCTGGAAGAAAACTGGGGGCAAAGGCTACAAATGGGCTGATACAAGGGGATGGGAGAATGGAACGAAGGGAGTGGATCTGAGAGGGGCTGCCATGGTATTTGTACTAGAAGGGACTGGTCAGTGGGGAAGGAGGGGGACTGGAAGGGAATGGACACCAGTGGCAGTCATGGGAATGCAAGTTGATATTGGAAGGTACTGAGAGTGAGGACTGAAAAGGGGCTGATACTGGGGAGGGTTACTGGGACTGGAAATAGGCTGATGGAAAGAAGTGAAGAAAATGAAAGAAGAGATAAGAAATGGCAGATGGACCACAGACCACAGAAAGAGAGCTAGGAGAAGAGAGGAAAGCAGAAGCCTCAGATCGGGACCAGCATGATCAGAGAATAAATTGGTCAGACAACAAAGGTAGAAAAAATAATTTTATTTCATATTAGTGATTTGACTACAAAATCATCATAATTTTGAAATCAAATATTGTTACTTGTTACTGTGATTAATTATTGTAGTTTAAATAAGTAAATTTTATAATTAAAATCATATTGCAAAGGCCTATAATATATTAATAATTCAACAAATGATTACAGTGACAATGCGTTAACAGTAAAGAAAGAGACGCATTTGATTTTATCATTGGGGGTCACCACAAGTTGACCAATGGGTAAAAGGGGTCACGGTACAAAAAAGGTTGAGAACCACTGCTCTAGAGGTTTGTCTGCCTCTGGTGCTTCCATGCAAATATTAAATACCTTGGCGGAATGCGCTATCAATGCTACCAACTCCTCTCTACAGAACACTCGAACAATGCGAGATTCCTCTGCCTGTGGGTTCTCCCCTTCCTCCAAATCAGAGTCTGGCGCATCTTTCTTGATTTTATCCTCCATCTCCAGCTGGGACTCCTCCATCCTGCTCTTGCTGGGCCCTGGCTCACTGTCTTCCTGCATTGCCAGGTCCACCTCAGAGGCACACTTTGGTCCTCTCCTAGGAGCTGTCACCTCCTAAGAACATAAGATATGCCATACTGGGTCAGACCAAGGTCCATCAAGCCCAGTATCCTGTTTCCAACAGTGGCCAATCTAGGTCATACGTATCTAGCAGTTTCCCCAAAAGACACAGGTTCCACAATGCTTGTACTGGGTCAAGTATTGATATCCTGGGTCCCTTCTTAATAATGGTTTATGGACCTTTCCTCCAGGAACTTGTCCAAACCTTTTTTAAACCCAGCTACACTAACAGCCTTTTACTACATCCTCCGGTAACAAATTCCAGAGTTTGATTACATGTTGAGTGAAAAAATATTTTCTCTTATTAGTCTTAAATAGTTTACCCTGTAGCTTCATTGCATGTCCCCTAGTCTTTCTATATTCTGCTTCAAACAAAAGGCCTTGTGCAGCAATAGCACAAATTCTGGCGAGAACTTGCACTGAGGGCTAAGTGCTTCCCTCCCCCTTGCAGTACTTACCTTAGCTGCTTTCTTTCCTTTGCCCTTCGGGCCCTGAGGGGGGGGGGCTCCCCCAAACCACCCCCCTCTAGTGCTGCTGTTACCATGACCTCCTCGTCCTTCATATCTTGAGGGAATGCTTCAGGCCTGTCCTCTCAGGCAGACCTCCACAGACTGGGATTCTGACTCTCACCGCTTGAATAACCCTGCCATTGACACACAACCCCTGCATGACCCACAGGCTGCACAGGTCGGTTTTGTAGGCATGGTGTAGCGCTCTGATACTTTCGTTTGTTTGTTTTTTTACTCTCCAAGATCTTCCAGCTGTCCCCAGACCACAGCCCGACCCAAAATACACACATACGGCAATTGCACGGCTACCAGAAGCCCCTCTTCGCCCCCTGCTGCTTCTCACGCTCACCCAAGATGGCTGCCGCACCACGCAGCTTTCCTTGTGTGCCTGCCAAACGCAACCTTGCCTGGCAGACTTTTCTGAGGATGTTGCTAACTGGTTGCAGGTATAGGTTGAAAAGCAGGGCTGAGAGGGTGGAACCTTGGGGTATTCCTTGTTCTTGGGGGAATGTCTCAGTTGAGTTTTGGCTTATTTGGATGCAAAGTTTACGGTTTGATATGTATGATTTGAACCAGTATAATACTGTGCCTCCTAATGCTGGCAGTACACTGACCGGCCTGGGAATTGCCTCCCTGACGCTCTGCCTACCTCAGGGCTTTGGTCGGAAGAGGGGTGCAAGCAGCTCTGGTCTCCTGCAGCGCGACGACCCAACTCCACTGAACCCCACGGCTCTTGAGTTGTCGCACACACGCCTTCTCCTTCTCTGCTAGCAAGGAACACTTCTGCCCTGCTTACCGTCAGCTGCTGCACTGCTTGCAAAACTGCCCCATTCAACAGATCTCCCCCACGGGGGAGCTGTGCGGGTCCTGCAGATCACCCGGTTCTTCCCCTCCCCCCTTTAATTCAGCTACCGTCTGCACTCAGATCCTGCTAGCTACCACTAGCATCTCCCCTCTCCCCTGGCACAGCTGACGTGTCATCCTGCAGTCCAAGTGTCTTTTCTTTTTTTTTTCCTAAGCAATTTAGAGGTAAATGTTCCTTCAGTGAGTCCTGACCTAGGGATTCACGTCTCTCCAGCTGCTTGGAGAATGAGCATGTCATGATATTCATGATAGTCAACTGGCTCTTTCCTCAGCCTCCAGTATCTCAATCTTTCATGAATATCATGACATGCTCGGTCTTCAAGCTGCTGGTGAGTAGTGAATACCCAAACATGCGGGACTGGACTGGAGGAACAAAATGGAATCTCTTTATTCTTTTCTTTTGTATTATTAATGTTCAGTAGTCTTCCTTATCTCCCCTTAAAGTGGGCTAAGTGACAGTTTAATTTTGGATTTGTTTTTCTTCGTTTATGATTATTGGCTACATGTGTAGTTATAATCATGCTTTCACATCTTGTAGTGCTGAAGATGGCAATGAGTGAGAGGTATCAGTTTAGCAGTGGTAGGCTCCTGGTGCTACACCTCTCCATTCTGTCCTCCCCCACAGCCTTTATATAAAGTATTAGTAGTTATCCCTCTCTCTCCATTTTGTGAACACGGCATAACTGCTACAATTTTTGTCTACTAATATGTATTTTTTATGGTGGATTATCAGCTATATTTTTTGAAAGGGGATAGACAATAATAGATCAAGCATTTAGTGAAAATCAAACTCCATGTAAAATATGAACTTTCCCTATACCAAGAGAAAGTTAGTTTTTAATTCAGACCCTTATGCCCAGAATTTATTAAACCCTTACTTCCTAAATATTAAAATACAATAAATTGTTGTGCATTAGGAGCCTTGCTAGATACTGAATCAAATGGAAAAAATATTGAGCTTACCTATACAATATAATTTATTCTACTTCTGTTGTAATTGTCTAGAAGTGTTGCTTTTTGTATAGAAAAAGCTGTTAAATTATTATCTAAAGGTGATAATTTTGAGACTATCCAAGACTTATTTTTTCAAGGAGATGAAAAGATTGGGGCTGGGGCGGAAGAGAGGGATAAAAGCTGTATTTTTCTTTAACTTATCCAGCTACTTGTTTGACGCTCTCTCTCACACAAACACACTTCAGTTTGCTTTTGTGTGGCCAGTTTGGCTGTGCAATTTTATGTGCATACTTGTATTTATCATTTCAAAAAACAAAAGTAACAATTACATAAAGGAAACAAAAATTACATTCTTCGAGATTTATATTAGACCTTTAACTTCCTCGAGCTTGAGAGCTGAAAAATAAAGGATAAAAAAAAGTCATAAATCATAAAGACATCATCATACATACTCCACCCAATGCACACAGGGTAGCCAGCAAGGTTTTTAATATCTAAAAAAATATGCAGTTATGATGGAAAATAGATATTTTTGCAAATGTTTGATTTAAGAATGCAAGTGTTAACTAAAGAAAAAAGGAAGCCACTATGGGCGTACTGCCTCATCACAAACAAATTTACACCTCAAGTGTATTTTGGGCCATGTTTACTGTAGTGCAGTGTGAAGCACGGTGCTAACGTGCGTTTTGGCCGTGCAGTAACCAAGAGCATGCAGGCAGAAGGCTCCTGCACTAAAACCTCTGCACTACCTAAGCAGTGTATGAATAGGTGGGGTTCAGGCAGCTTTAGGGCAGAAAGTGAGCTAGTGCAGCCATGCTAGTGGTGGCTACGGACCAGAAAGATGCCACTAGTACAGGAGCAATTACCACTAGCCTCTCATGAGATGGTAGTGGCACCTGCTGTACCAGAGTGCTGCCCACACAGAACAATGCCTTGACACCTTCCCACATATTTCATGTGTTTTGGAGACTAGGCAGTTGCCTAGGAAGTCTGCCACCATAGGAGCACACATTAGATCCTGATAGCCACAGAAACCCAAAAAGGCTGCAGCTCAGAAAGAAGCTTGCAAGTTGAGTTGGTCCACATTACGTACAAGAGAAAGGTATGAAATCAGTGCTCATTGTCAGCATTGGCACCTGCAAAAGCTCACTGTGGCTGTACTACGGCTCTGGCAATGGGGAGCATAAGTCTGAAAATGCCCACAGGGAACCCAAGACCCCTGCAAACAACAGAGGCTGAGCTGAACCGCAAATTTATGGCAAGAAGAGCAGCTTTGCTATACCAGCAGCTTATGGGATTACCTAGCCCCCCTCCAACTCTCCACATGGTCATTGCTGTAGCTGAGAGAGGTCATGTCAGGACAGCCACAAATGGGTGCATAGCCAGGGCTGGTAAGGGAACAGAGGATCTCTAAGAGGAAAAAGGGACTGCAAAGCTTTGTAGCTGGTATGGAAGGGGAGACTGGATAGGCTGTATGGTCTTTATCTGCTGTCATTTTAGAGGTGATTCCTAGCTCAGAGGGAGATGATGATCCTTGAAAATGGCAGGCATCTAAGATTAGGTCAGTATGAATTAGGGCTGCTCCCATGGTAACTCTGGCTCTGCTGAATAAGTGTTGGTGGACTCTAAGGGGTGGAGGACTAGCCTAGTGGTTAGAGCACTGGCTTGGTAACCAAGCAACCAAGGTTCAATTCCCACTAGTACTCCTTGTGGCCTTGGGCAAGTCACTTAACCCTCCATTGCCTCGGAAGAAAGGCCTGGCAATCTACTTCCGGTGACACTGCCAAGAAAACCCAGGAGCTTCTGGGTCGCCAGGAGTCAGGACTGACTCGAAGGCACACATTGCATTTGCATATGAATGAATCTTTATATAAACCTGATATAACCAATACTAGATAGTTGCCATGGGTCTCCTGCAATGTTCCCTCTAATTTTCTGTAGGCTGTGTGCGCATAAAATATCAGCTGTGTGCAGCTTTTGAAGGAAGGTTAAATTTTTGTGCGCCACATAACGACACTTGGAGTTATATACTTTAAAATTTGACTACACATCAGAATACAGTATGTACACCACACTGATTTTAATCAAATTAAATTAAAATAGACGATTACTAAATGAAGTGGGAAAGCTCTAGTAATTACAATCATAACTTTTAAATTTTAAGACGTCTGTGTTGTTTTCTATCAGAATCAGAGCCGTAATTTTTGTGCACTCTGTTGTAAAGTATGTGCGCTAGCTCGGCGAGGTGTGTGCGCGCGCACAGCTTAGAGGGAACAGTGGTCTCCTGTTAATGGTAAGGTAGCAGAGCTCTAATGGCTAGATAGCAGCTGGACCTCTGGTGGTGAGGGTTGTTTAGCTGGCATAAGGTAGCCAGGTACTGGTCTTCTCTGTCCTTACCATTCCCTTCCAATTCCTGGCTCCAAGATGCTTCTGCTTGGAATGAGCTTTCTTGTGGACACCCAGTCTCAAGTCATGCTTACCTATTATACACACAAAGGTTTCGATATGATGCTGTTCTTGTGAAGTGGAAGAGTAAATATCTAGTAGTTATACCAGTGGCCTGGGAACCAGAAAGACCAGTGTTTGAATCCCACTGGCACTGCTTGCGGTCTTGCACAAGTCACTTAACAACCCCCTCCCCCCACACACACACACCTATTGTCTCAGGGATAAACTTAGATTGTAAGCCCTCTGGAAACAAGGAAATACCTACTGTACATTGAAACATGACAGCAGAAAAAGACCATATGGCCTATCCAGTCTGTTCTTCCATACAAACTACTATAGTCCCCTTATTTTCCTTTAGAGATCCTCTATGTTGGTCCCATGCTTTCTTAAATTTAGATACTGTTCTGGTCTCTACATCTCCACTGAGACTGTTCCACGCATCTACCACTTTTTCTGTAAAGAAATATTTCCACATATTACTCCAGAGTCCAACCCCTTTCACTTTCATCCTATGCCCTCTCATTGCAGCGCTTTCTCTCAATTGAGAGGCGCGCCTCCTGTGCATTTATGCTACAGAGGTACGTAAATGTTTCTATCATATCTCCTCTCTCCTGCCTTTCCTCCATAGTATACATATTGAGATCTTTAAGTCTATTCCCATATGCCTTATGACGAAGTTCACTGACCATTTTGATAGCCACCCTCTGCACAAAGTCCATCCTGTTTATATCCTTTTGAAGATGTGGTCTCCAGAATTGCACATAATACTACAAATGAGGTCTCACCAAAGACTTCTACAGAGGCACTATCACCTCCTTCATGCTGGCCTTTCCTCTCCCTATGCACCCAAGCATCCTGCTGGCTTTTGCAGTCGCCTTTTCTACCTGATTCTGCTAATCTTAAGGTGGCCAATCATCCCAGGGTCCCGTTCTTTTGTGGACAGAAGTACTTCATTCCCTATACAGTACCGCTCCATTGGATTTTTGCAGCCCAAATACATAACCCTACATTTTTTAGCATTAAATCTCAGCTGCCAAATTCTTGACCATTCTTCAAACTTAGCGAGATCCCTCTTCATGTTATCTACTCCTTCCTGGGTGTCTATTCTATATTGCAGAGTTTGGTCCAACTCTCTGGTTGCCCAGTCAAATAAACCTAGTAAAACCATGGTGCCTCAGATCCTGCAATCCATTGGACTCTAGAAACTTCACTATCCTCTGGTTTAGCAGAGTTTCAATTAATTTACTCACCACAGAGGTCTGACAACCAGCCTGTAGTTCTCAGCCTCATACTTACTTTCATTTTTATGTAAAGGGACCATATGCGCCTTTCTCCAGTCCTCTGGGACCACTCCCTCCTCTAAAGAAGTACTCAAGGTCAGACAGTGGAGCCACTAGAACGTCCAAGTTCCTTCAATACTCTGGGATGTATCCCATCTGGCCCTATCGCTTTGTCTACTTTTTAGTTTAGCTAGTTCATCACAAACAGTCTTCTGAAAATCATTCAAGATCCCCTTCATTACTGTTCCTATTTGTGGATGTTTTCTGAGGTCCTGCTCCTGGCCCTTCATCTGTGAACACAGATCAAAAATATTTGTTAAGCAATTCTGCTTTATCCTCATCAGCTTCTACATATTCCTCCCCTTCATCTTTGAGTCTGACAATACCACTTTTGCACTTCCTCCTCTAACATATCTGTAAAGTGTTGTGCCTTGTTCCCCCTCCCCCCCCCACCCCCCCACCCCAATTCTACTGCATTGGCTATTTTTCTTTCTATTTGTATCTTTGCTTTCCTGACTACTTTCCTAGCTTTTCTAATTTTGTCCAAAGATTGATGCTAGTCTTCCTCTGTGATTTCTTCTGAAGAAAAAGAGGGTGGCTTTCACAAAATACCCTTTCAGCTACTTCTTTTGAGAACCATAGGAGCCTCCTTTACTTTTTACATTTACTTTACTAACAAAAAGGTTTGTTGCCCTTAAACTATCCCCTTTTAGTTTTGCCCATTGCTTTTCTACATTCCGCAGCTGTTCCCATCCTGCTAATGACTCTATGAGGTATTGTCCCATCTTTGCAAAGTTAGCTTTCCTAAAATCTAGGACCCTCACGTTTGAATGGACTTTATCAGCCTTAGTCCTAATACTGAACCACATCATCTGGTGATCACTGGATGCGAGATGATGATCTGCTATAAACATCAGAAACACTTTCCCCATTGGTAAGCATCAGTTCAGTATGGCCCTTCATGTATGGGTTGTTACCATTTGCTGGAATCATTCTTCCTGTAGAGGTTGTGGTGTTGATGTTTGTTATAATGTTTAGTAGATCTTTTTGGTCTAGTAGGTAGAAGCTATCCCACATGACTAGGTTTATTGGGTGGTCTAGGGAAGGGGTGGTAAGGCTAGTGTTTTTATTTTTAAGCTTGGATGCAAGTGGGTTTGTGTTATATACTGCTGATTCAGTATGGCTTTGGTTAGAGATCTAACTATGGCAAAAAGCTCTCTAGGACGGTTGAGAGAGCAGTTTAGGATTCGTGTGGTAATCTTTTTGTTTTGTTAATTATGTCTTCGTAGATAGCGAGTATATTAAGGTAGCGTTGTTTGTTTTCTTGAGTTTTGGTTAGCCACCACTTTTTTTCTTGTTTTCTTAATTGCCTCTTTAGTTAGCTCATGTGTGTACAATTTTTCATTGCTTTAAGAGGTTTTCTTAGGGAGTGTGATGGGGGGGAGGGAGCAGCTTTTTGAATAGAGCGGTTCCATATGTTTAGAGCGGTGTCGATGTCAGGGGAGTCAGTTTAATCAATTATAAGCTGGGGCAGGATGTTGTCTAGAAAGGTGTCTCTATTGAAGTGGGTAAAACGCCTAGTTAGTGGTTTTGTGCCCATCATTGTGGTATATGAAAGGTTAACAGATGGTGGTCAGACCATGGGACTTCAGTTATTACAGGGGGAGTGTACATGTAGTGGTTTATGGTTTGGTGTGGTAGGAAGACAAGGTCGAGTGAGTTCCCCTTTGTATGTGTTGGAGAGTGTATAATTTGGTGGAATCTCATGTTTGTCATTGATTCTAAGAAGGTGGAGGTGTTAGTCGGGTTGAGGGATGGGATATTAAGGTCTCCTAGGATGATGTGGGGTTTCCTCAGTGCGTATGCCAATTCTAGTATGGGGGTCAGGTTGTTGTGGTCGGGTGATGATGGTCTGTATGAGAAAAAGCGATATGTTCTTGTTCCCTATTTCAAGGAAATCCATTCCATCTAAGTTGCTTGATATTGTAGGGGTAAGTTTGAGTTCTTTTTTATTTAGTACAAGTACCCCTCCTCCTCTTTTTGATTTCCTGTGGCAGTTAAATAGGTCATATCCCTGAATTTGTAATTGGTTTATTAAAATGTTGTCAGCAGGTGAAAGCCATTTCTCAGTGGCACATAGTATGTGTGGGTTTTTTGTCCTTGAGTAGATCAGTAATTATGGTATCTGTATAGGTTGGATCTGTATTAACCTGTTTTGGTATTTGATGTTTTTCTGACGTGGCTTATTATTGGGTGGATAGTACTTTATTTGTTAGTTTGAATTGTATTTTATGGGGTTATGTATGATGGGGATTGGGTTGTAGGGGTTTGTATCATGACTGTGAATGAGAGCGTTTGTTAGCAGAGTTGATAGGAGGATGAGGTGAAGTAAGCAAACGCAGATTTTTCTGGAGTCCATCATGAAAGTGTAGACTTTGCATGGTTTGAGCGTTTTGAGTCGTTTGGTATTTAGGTTGGTACTGAGTGAGAAGCAAAATGGTTTCAGGACCCTGATAGTGCTGTATGTTATAACCTAAGGAGAAACACAGGACGATACAGTATACTTAACATGCAATGTTATGAAGTTTTGCACTGGTCTAAAGGGTGGCTGAGTGATCTGTTTCAGTAATGTAACCTTGGTGCAGGCATATATTACAACACTGGGATCATCATAATACAATGTGAGAGTTTTCACAAGTAGCCTTAATGCAGTGTACAATGGCTCAATTAAGAGTGGAAGAGCTGGTTGAAAGATTTAATGTTGAGTGGTATTTGATACAACCCCCGGAGCATTCAAGACACTGTAGGATTTTAATGGGTAACAATATGCGGGATACAGTTCAGTGGAGCATTGCTAAAGCTTGGTCAAACTTATACATACAAGACTTTAATTGTTTTGTAGGTGTGCAATGTGAAGATTTTCAGATATAGTGCTTTACAGCAATTCTACAGTCTTTTGGAGAAGCTGTGCGTCTGTGGTGGGATTTTAATCATTATAGGAGAGGGTTACCTTGTTCTGGGACCTATGAGGATCTTTTTCGGAAGGAGAGGTCCATAGGGGTTGTTCAGTGTACACTGGCTGTCTTTCTGTTCCCTGCTGACATTCCTTGCCTTAAGGCCATGCCAAAGGGCCCTCTGGCAAGGCCCCGCCTTCTCTATATTGGCTTTGTTCTGAGACCTTTGAGGATCTTTTTCGGAGAGGTCTATAGGGGTTGTTCAATGTACACTGGCTGTCTGTCTTTCTGTTCCCTGCTGACGTTTCTTGCCTAAAGGCAATGCCAAAGGGCCCTCTGGCAAGGCCCTGCCTTCTCTATATTGGCTTTGACTCCTCCCTCTCTTTCTCCACACATATCCATCTCGTAGCTAAGACCTGCCGTTTCTTTCTCTATAACATTAACAAAATCTGCCCTTTCCTTTCTGAACACACTACTAAAACGCTTATCCACTCCTTAATCACCTCCTGTCTTGACTACTGTAACCTCCTCCTTGCTGGTCTCCCTGCAAGTTATCTTTCTCCCCCTTCAATCTGTTCAACACTCCGCTGCACGGCTAATCTTCCGCCAGCCTCGTCATGCCCATATTACTTCTCTTCTCAAGTCTCTTCACTGGCTCCCTATCCGTTTCCGCATCCAGTTCAAACTTCTTCTGCTAACCTACAAATGCATTCACTCTGCAGCTCCTCACTACCTTTCTTCTCCCATCTCTCCCTACAACCCCTCTCAGAAACTCCACTCTTCTAGCCAACTGCTTCTAACGCCAACTCCAGACTCCATTCCTTTCACCTTGCTGCACCTTATGCCTGGAACAAATTACCTCTCTCTGTATGCCAGGCACCTTCTCTAACCCTCTTCAAATGCAGGTTGAAAGCTCACCTCTTTGCTTTTGCTTATGGATCTTGACTCATCTAATCTCCTTTTCCTTCCCCTTGTTTCTACCCTGGCTTATGCCTCTGTGTTTTGTCTTGATTAGATTGCAAGCTCTGATGAGCAGGGATTGTCTCTTACATGTCTGTGCAGCACTGCGTACGACTGGTAGCGCTATATAAATGTTCAATAGTAGTAGTAGGCTTTTAAAGGAAGAGGAGTAGCTGCTTGTGGAGGTGTTTTTGTGGGCAGAGTTTAGCAGCACATGCAACAGGGGGCAAACCCCGTACCATGGAGAGATGTATTTATACCTGGCTATACTATACTATACAATCTATCTTTGCCATGGTGGTCTGTAACCATCATTAAATCCAAGTCAGCCTCTTCCATTAAAGCCTCAACATCTGGCATCTTATTTCTCATACTAAGGGCATTAACACACACTGCTGTCCAGACATTGCCTCTTTTACCCATTTCTAGAGGTATGAAATGTGTCACTTATCTGAGGGCTTTCTTCACCCATCCCCAATAAATATTGTTTAAAACCTTCTTCAATAGGTTAGCAAGTCTGCTGTGGAAGACATTTTTGGATAGGTGGACAATATCTCCGCTCAACAGTTTCTGGAAAATCATCCCATAGTCCAGGAAACCAAAATGCTATCTGACATCATCCATACATTCATCTCCAGGATGCAAGATTCTCTGACTTAACCTTTACTCTCAAGAGGGAGGATTAAAGAGAACAGCACTCTTACAATTATCTGTTTCACCCTCTCTCCCAGAACCCCGAAGTCAAGCCTGATCCGCTTGGAGGGAACATAAGATATGCCATACTGGGTCAGACCAAGGTCCATCAAGCCCAGTATCCTGTTTCCAACAGTGGCCAATCTAGGTCATACATACCTAGCAGTTTCCCCCAAAAGACACAGGTTCCACAATGCTTGTACTGGGTCAAGCATTGATATCCTGGGTCCCTTCTTAATAATGGTTTATGGACCTTTCCTCCAGGAACTTGTCCAAACCTTTTTTAAACCCAGCTACACTAACAGCCTTTACTACATCCTCCGGTAACAAATTCCAGAGTTCGATTACACGTTGAGTGAAAAAATATTTTCTTTTATTAGTCTTAAATAGGTTACCCTGTAGCTTCATTGCATGTCCCCTAGTCTTTCTATATTTTGATAAAGTAAACAAATAGATCTACGTTTACCCATTCCACTCTGTTCATTAATTTATAGACTTCTATCATATCTCCCCTCAGCCGTCGCTTTTCCAAGTTAAAGAGCCCTAACCTTTTTAGTTTTTCTTCATAGGAGTATCCTTCCATCCCTTTTTCCATTTTGGTGGCTCTTCTCTGAACCTTTTCTAATAATGCTATATCCTTCATAGGGATACCTAGCAAGTATCATTTGCAATGCCATAGATGAGAATCATTGGATAATGAAAGTAACTTTTGTTGAAAACCAGAAAGGCTGAGCTAAATCCAAACAACTACTTTTTTTTTATTACATGCATTAGAACATAATTCTAACAGATAGCTTATTGCATAGAAGTCAAGGTTTGTAGGGACTGCCTTGTGCCTCAGACAACCCTCTAGACCAGCGATGGCGAACCTATGGCACGCGTGCCAGCTGTGGCACGCGAAGGCCTTGCAGCTGGCACGCGGGAAGGTCCGCTAAAACAGGTGTCTGCCTCCCTTCGTCTGCAGCCGCGGCTCCCTGCCTGTTAGGGAACCGCGGCTGTGCTTGTAAAATCGTTGCGGAGCCCTTCCTTTCTTGACGGGCTCTGTGCAGCATTGTCCCGCCTCTAAAGGAAGTTGTACTTACAACTTCCTTTAGAGGCGGGACAATCCTGCACGGAGCCCGTCAAGACAGGAAGGGCTCCGCAACGATTTTACAAGCACAGCCGCGGTTCCCTAACAGGCAGGGAGCCGCGGCTGCAGACGAAGGGAGGAAGACATGGGGAGAGGGGGCTACCATCGACATGGGGAGAGGGGGGGGCTACCATCGACATGGGGAGAGGGGGGGGTCGACATGGGGAGAGGGGGGGGCTACCATCGACATGGGGAGAGGGGGGGGCTACCATCGACATGGGGAGAGGGGGGCTTACATGGAGGGAGGGAGCTGATATGGATGGATGGAAGGAGGGGGGCTTACATGGAGGGAGGGAGCTGATATGGATGGATGGAAGGAGTGGGGCTTACATGGAAGGAGGGATAGATGGAGGGAGGGAGGGGGCTGACATGGACAGAGGGGGGACTGACATGGAGGGAGGCTGACATGGACAGTGGGGCTGACAGGGAGGGAGGGAGGGAGCTGACATGGACAGATGGAAGGACGGGGGCTGACATGGAGGGAGGGGGGCTGGCATGCACAAAGGGGAGAGACAGGGACAGACGGGATAAATGCTGGAGAGAGGCGAGAGACATTGCGGCTTAGGATTATAATGGGCTGATGGGGGAGCTAGCACTGGTAATGGGCAGATGGGAGGGGACTAGGACTGGTAATGGGTTGAAGGCTAGGACTGGGAATGGACTGATCAAGGGGGGGGGTTGGGACTGGTAATGGGCTGATAGGGGGGTATGACTGATAATGGACTGATGGGGGGCTAGCATTGGAAATGAGCTGATCGGTGAGGTTAGGACTGGAAATGGGCTGATGGGGGGATAGGACTGGTGATGGGGGGGGTAGGACTGGTGGTATTGGGCTGATTAGGGGAGGCTAGCACTGGTAATGGGGTTGAGGGGGGATTAGCACTGGAAATGAGCTGATTGGGGGGCTTTGACTGAGAATGGGCTGATTGTGGGGAGGGGAGGATAGAGCTGCTGGCCCTGGAAGAAAACTGGGGGCTAAGGCTACAAATGGGCTGATGCGAGGGGATGGGAGAATGGAACTGGAAGGGAGTGGATCTGAGAGGGGCTGCCATGGTATTTGTACTAGAAGGGACTGGTCAGTGGGGAAGGAGGGGGACTGGAAGGGAATGGACACCAGTGGCAATCATGGGAATGCAAGTTGACATTGGAAGGTACTGGGAGTGAGGACTGGAAAGGGGCTGATACTGGGGAGGGTTACTGGGACTGAAAATAGGCTGATGGAAAGAAGTGAAGAAAACGAAAGAAGAGATAAGAAATGGCAGATGGACCATAGACCACAGAAACAGAGCTAAGAGAAGACAGGAAAGCAGAAGCCTCAGATCGGGACCAGCATGATCAGAGAATAAATTGGTCAGACAACAAAGGTAGAAAAAATAATTTTATTTCATATTAGTGATTTGACTACAAAATCATCATAATTTTGAAATCAAATATTGTTACTTGTTGTGATTAATTAACCGTATTTTCCGGCGTATTTTTTTTGGTGTGCGCTGGAAGAGGGGTAGTCTTATACGGCGAGTATAGGCCAAACACCTATATTTTAACAGGAAAAGTAGGGGGTCGTCTTATACGCCGGAAAATACGGTAAGTAAATTTAACGTTTTCTATGAAAAGTAGTTCTGAGGGGGGTCAAAAAAATATTAAAAGAAAAGTGACAATAATATAATAATATATTTATAATGTGGATTACATTTGGGCCCTCATATTTACCTCAGGCTATGATTGTGATTGTGATTATGATGGTACACTGTAAGAAACAATATATGCAGTGTTAGATTTGTTTTAAATGTCGCAATGGTTTTGCGGCTCCCAGTTTTTTTTTTCCCTTCGGAAACGGGTCCAAGTGGCTCTTTATGTCTTAAAGGTTGCAGACCCCTGTGCTAGGAGAAAGGCCCCAGCCCGGCCCCGCGCTTCCCCTTCCGGTCGGAGCTTCTGCGCGCCTCTCGCCGAGAAGCTGCACGCTAGAGCTCGTGCGCCGTCCTCTCGCGAGATTATAGGACCCGCGCGGGAGCTGGGTTCCAAAGAAGAGCAAAACCTACCACTTTCATGATGAATGGGAAATGGACTACTTCTTCATCATGGTGAAAGACAAGTGTTGTGTAATTTGTAACGCCCCAGTATCCTTGCCCAAAATGGGTGATCTGGAACATCATTATAAGGCTCTAAAATATTGTTGTTAAGGTTTAATTGACGTGCTGGCACTTTGAGGAAATTCTTTGGTTTTGTGCGGCAGTTTGGGCACTCGGGCTCAAAAAGGTTAGCCATCACTGCTCTAGACTTAACAGTAAGCACTACAGCCTGCCCAACCATAACACTAACTACCATGTTCCTCTTGGGGTCATCAAGGACTGGATGCTGGCACCCATAGGCAAAACCGGAGGACTATGACAGATATTAGAAAGCCAGAAAAGAAGCCGAGGACGCTATAGTACTACAGTAGCTGCCGTCCCCGAAGCAGCAATGAATAGGATCTTCAAATCCTAATGTTTGTATTGCCTAAGCTTAAACCCGGGCTTGCCAGAGAAAGCAGTCAAAACAAGATGAGAAACCATCACTAACATGCCCGCTTCACATCAAATACTATGCGCCCACAGTTTACGTCCTCCGGCAGGAAACGAAACGACAATTCGGCAAATCGAATCGTCCACTCACACACAGGCATCGGAAGGGGAGGGGCCACACAAGCATCCTGGCCCAACAACTTTGCTGCTTTCTTCAGCGCAGGCCCCGCACAGATACCTGCATTAGCGTGAGCGATTTTCCCACCAAATTAGACTCCCTCGTCGACGACTACCAGAGAAGGAGGATTTGGAAGCTCGGCACGCTTCCGCGTATGAGCATCGACCGCTTGAACCGACTATTGCTTCCGGTTCCGTATCATAGTATTGCGCATGCTCCCTTGCGAGCGTATTTTATAAAAAAGCGCGGGACTTGTGTTGCTAATAGAGATGGATTATTATTAATTTACCTTTTGGAACCTTGTAGTTTTGTTTAATTTTAGTATATATTTGTATGAGTGTTAGCACGAAAGAAGACAAAATGTCCTCAACATCATCAGAATACACCATTGGTGGAGTGAAGATTATGTTTCCTTGTAAAGCCTATCCTTCTCAGCTTTCTATGATGAATGGGGTAAGTATAACTTACAGAAGATAAGGTCTGGTTGTACAGGAGATTTAATGTGCCGGTATACGTGTGCAGGGAATTTTGGTTCGGTCAGCTTAAAGGCAGCACTGTATTTAAAGCCTGGAGCTCTCAGAACTCCATGCAAAAACTTGTACTAGAGTTCAGCACAAAAATTTTAGGGTTTCCTTTTTATACAGAGATGCTGTAAGAAAGGAGTGGAGGACTAGCCTAGTGGTTAGAGCACTGGCTTGGTAACCAAGCAATCAGGGTTCGATTCCCACTAGCAGTTCCTTGTGGCCTTGGGCAAGTCACTTAACCCTCCATTGCCTCGGAAGAAAGGCCTGGCAATCTACTTCCGGTGATACTGCCAAGAAAACCCAGGAGCTTCTGGGTCGCCAGGAGTCAGGACTGACTCAAAGGCTCACATTGCATTTTTGCTGTAAGAAAACATATAAATAAGCTGTGCACAATAAGGGGATTAGGTCAACAGGGCTGGCCCGTCCACTAGGTGAACTAGGCAGTTGCCTAGGGTGGCAGGCCCCTCTCCTAGCAAAGCAGCAATTCTTTGCAGCCCAGCCTGGCCCACCATGCTGCCCCCCCCCCCAAACATCCATCTTCTCACCTGAGGGGGGGGGGGCAGCAGCATGGTTATGCCTCCACTGCGTCAAGCTTTAAAGTGCCTATGCAAGCGTATTCATGGTCAGCCACTTCTGCCTCACTTCAAAGCAACTTCCTGCTCTTCCTGGCACTTCTAATGGGAATTTGCATCAGAGGAGGGCAAGAGTGGCAGGCTGAAAGTGCACTAGCATGAGCACGTTAAAGCCCGATGCAGCAGAGGCATTGCTGTGCTGCCCCCTCCTCCTCCGAGGTGAGAAGATGGATGCCAGGAGGGGGGTGGCATGGAGAGTCTGCCTAGGGTAGCAGAAACCCTCAGGTCAGCCCTGCAAGTTAGACACATGCACATAGGGTCTACATTAAGTTTGGCATCTGTGCACATGGACTGGATTGCCTAGATACAAAAGGTAATCTGAAATGAAGTTTGACAGTTTACCTCAGATGATCAAGACAGACCACCCAATCACAGTCCCTTCGCTCCAATCCCGTTACTATGATGAACCTAAATCCTCACCCCAAATCTGCCAAACTACCCTGGTGGCATGGGAGCAGGAATGGGAACATGTGGCATCGCTCCTGCCCCCCGACTGTTAAGGTACTGGGGGGTGGGGGTGATCGGAATGCTTCTGGGTGTTCAAGGTAGGGGTCAATGGGCCACCTGGGTGATTTGCTTTGGGGGAGGTGGGGGATTTGAGGTCACCATAGTGTCAGAGTTGGGGGGCGGTTACTGCAATCAGGTGGTCTGTGGCACATCACCTCTGCACGACACACACACCGGGACCTCGCCTCGGCACCACAGATATCTCCACATATACGAGCACCCCACGTCTGCACCACACAGAGAGGCTCCCCAGCTCTGAAGCACACAACAGACATGCACTGCAATCCCGCACCCCACCTAAACAAAGGCACCAGCCATCCCACTCACAGACAGGCACACCACGTTGCACCACACGCACATACAGACTTGTAATATCTAAAGCTATAACTGTGGTTACCTGTATTTCTGTCTAAAGATGCCACACAGCTCTTGCTCTGGTCTCATGAAACTTGAGAATATGAAACCAGCGCAAGAGAATGGGGAGGGGGATGCAAGGAGGTCATAAACACTGGCTCCTAAATCCACACAAAATTTACTACTCAATACTACTGGGGTCGAGGCTTGTAATAGAGGCACAGGACGTTTGACATTTTGGCACCAGCTATAGACTGCACAGCTGCACAAATAAAGTCCCATCACCATGTGCACCTCTCTGCTAACTGCTGCTCTTACATTTGCCAAGCAGTAACATGATGAATTTATAAATTAACGCGCTCTAATATTAACCTTGAGATTGTAATGTTTCGTTTCAATATTGTCTGAGAAGCCGACAGGCTCATAGAATGCTTGTAACAAAGAATCAACAACGCATATAACTGAGTGCTTTCATAAGAAACGCCCTGAAGAAACTTCACCATAGTGAAATGCAGATAAGGCGCTGAAGTATGGCGTTGGGGACAACATGTTAAAGTTAAGCACTGCTTTATATTTCGATTTAAGCAAACCGTTTGATTCAGTTTGAGTATAGATTAAGCGACCTAAGAAAAGGTCATTGATGTTAAAAGGTGCAAGAATATCGGACACGTTAAAGTCTGAATCAAAGTCCCTATGGAAGTCTGAGACCTTGTTGCTTATTTATTACAGAAATTTATAACAATCAACTGTTTAACAATATTGAAACGATACAACATTACAATCTCAAGGTTAATATTAGAGCGCGTTAATTTATAAATTCAATAAGTTAAATTCACTCTGGAAGGTGACCATATTAGAAGCAGTAACATGAGGCACATTTCTCTCTGATCCCACATGCAGGCAACACTGCGTCTCCTCATGGGGAGGTCTGCTCCTTCCTTGATTCTGGTGATTTTTGTTCAGAAATGGGCTGCGGGGACAGCCAGTACTGCACTTTATCAGCAACATGGCCACTTCTGGGCAAGAGGCACTGAGATCAACAGAGGGAGAAGACTGTGAGGAGAGGCAGCACCGCCTGCATGTGGGATCAGAGATCCCTATGTGTCTCATGCTACTGTTCAGCAAAGGTGAGGTAAAGTGTCACCCGCCTCCTCTGTTTCTTGTGTTGCACTTCATGCAGAGCCTGGCTTGTTAGGTTTCAGTTTAATTTTGTCTACGTGTTTGTGTGATCAAGACCAATTGTTCTGTTAGCATAGAGTTTCCATGTAGGATCTGTAGTAATCTGGCTTGTTCAGTTTTCTGAATAGGTGAAAGGATGTTCTAAGGCCCACTGCTATACAGTTTTGGTCAACATTATTGCCACCTTTGAAGTTCAATCCCTTAATGTCCAATATCTCTTAAAAAAAAAAGTGGCCAGTGAAATGACTTTGGACTATATATGCACACATATTTGACACACAAAAGAATCAAATAAAACAGGACATTGGCACTCTTATAAACAATTCAAATCAGTTTTAACAGAAGAACCATATTCCCATTGCAATAAAATTAGACACACCTGTGATCATTTGTCAGTACTCACATGACTTGAATCAACCAATGAATGATGGTTCTAACGTTTAAAATGGCCACATTCACTCCCTGTGTCCACAAAAAACAGCACTAGCCACTCAACCGAGCAGGAGCAAAAAAAAGAAGCGGCAGATACACACCCAATAACCTTAAAAATTTTTATTAAACCAAGGGGTGGCCAAAACCCAACACAGGCCGTGTTTCGTAATTACTTCATCAGGGGCTATCCAGGCACACTAAAAAACAAATATATAAATTAATAAAATCAAAACAAAAGAACAATGAACATATAAAAAATTGGAAAATTAAAAATGAAATTACTAATAAAAATAAAATTATAAACATTAATATATAATATAAGCATAAAGGCCAAATTGGACCATATCAGTAACCAAATATCTTAAAAACCTTAATAAAAATCATAAAAACCATATATGATCTAGATGTATCTAACGTATTCGATTAGCCAACAACTCCATAAATAAAATAACACAGAAAATTCATTTATATACACATATATAATTAAATATAAAAATATGTATAATATAAATAAATAAATAATTAAAAATATGAACACTAATTGGAATACAAAAAATGATAAAATGACTAAAACATTTATAAGTATAACATGCTATGCACAATTACACAAAGAATATAAAACACAACTGTAATTCATTGCGAGACAAGAAGGGATGAGGAGACTGGAAGAGGAGGACCCATCTAAAACCAATTGTGTAAATGCTAATAAAATCCCATACTATAAAGGTGGATATTACCTGTGGGTGTGAAGTACAAAAACTTCACCAGGATCAATAAAAAACTGGCAGATATTAATATCAGAATAGCTTCTAGAAAAAATAAATAAAATAATGGTAATAAAAATAGTAGTTATAAACCTGTGACCCATATGCTATATAAAAGAATGGAATTAATGTTAGTTATTTAAAACAATATTTTACAATAGAAAAAAAATAATAAAATTATAAGTGTGTTTACATAGTTATAAATTATCAAGAAATCATGGCTGTTACCCCCATTTACATATAAATTGTGTATCGTTATTTTAAAATCTAAACGTACTATCCCTCTTTAGAATTCATAATGATAAATATAACCAGTGCTAAACCCATACTCTGATTGACTGAATGAAATCATCTTAATGAGGGCTCGATATACATTGATTTAAATATATGTCTAAAAAACTGTAAGTCTAACTCTCATAAAATGGTATTTTAATACTATCCCTATTAAAAAACTCATGAGCATAAAATAATAAAAAAAAGGGGGGTAGGGGGGGCTTATTCCTATAGTTATAAAATTTGCCCTTAGAAAATAAATTATATTCTCTAATTTTAAAAAGTGAATGTTATACCCACACAAATATAAATATATTACTTTATTTTTAATATAAAAAATTAAATATGACAAAATTGTTAGAAAATTTTAAAAAAGCTGTACATATTAAAAGACCATGAACGTAAACATGACCTGTGCCAAAACAAGAAACTCAATAAGCGTAACATAATTATATTGTTTTAAATTATTAAAGGTCATGAATATTGCCCTAAAAATGAGTAAATGGATTCATTTATTTTAAAATATAGAAGACTTTGGATGTTATCCCCACTAAAAACTCATGAGCATAAACATAAACGATCATGAATAATATAATAAGAACCAACATAAAGGCATAGTATATAGAATATGTAAACAAGAGAGAGGGTTCTCTACAAAATCTTATATAAAAACAAACAAGACAACCTCCCATCGCCTTATTTTTAAACATAATTTCATTCTTTATGGCAGTTTGGTTTCTTTTAACAGTTGGTTTAACATTTATTTCATTAGGCACTGATCATTTCTCGTTTTTTGACCTTTTATACACAAGTGCGTACCTTCTAGTTCAGCGTTCACCTAGACCTTTCCTGCACCCGACATTTTTGACGTTGTATTAACACATTGATGTCATTTTTAAGGTTTTTTTTTCGGTTTATGCGCCTGAGACTCGGATTGGATAACGTGGCACAAGGAATACACTGGATGTTGTTAAGGCAAGAAAGATTTTAGTGTGTTTATAATTTTATTTTGGTTTGTTTTTGCACATCTTTCGGTCCCCCTTTTTTTTTATTTTTTTAGGTTCCACTATGTCATTATGGTGGTCAATGCGGTCTCATTAGTTTCAACAACCGATGGGAGGTTGTCTTGTTTGTTTTTATATAAGATTTTGTAGAGAACCCTCTCTCTTGTTTACATATTCTATATACTATGCCTTTATGTTGGTTCTTATTTTTTTAATCGTTATATTATTCATGATCGTTTATGTTTATGCTCATGAGTTTTTAGTGGGGATAACATCCAAAGTCTTCTATATTTTAATTATTCATGATCGTTTATGTTTATGCTCATGAGTTTTTAGTGGGGATAACATCCAAAGTCTAGAATATGTACAGCTTTTTTAAAATTTTCTAACAATTTTGTCATATTTAATTTTTTATATTAAAAATAAAGTAATATATTTATATTTGTGTGGGTATAACATTCACTTTTTAAAATTAGAGAATATAATTTATTTTCTAAGGGCAAATTTTATAACTATAGAAATAAGCCCCCCCTACCCCCCTTTTTTTGATTATTTTATGCTCATGAGTTTTTTAATAGGGATAGTATTAAAATACCATTTTATGAGAGTTAGACTTACAGTTTTTTAGACATATATTTAAATCAATGTATATCGAGCCCTCATTAAGATGATTTCATTCACTCAATCAGAGTATGGGTTTAGCACTGGTTATATTTATCATTATGAATTCTAAAGAGGGACAGTACGTTTAGATTTTAAAATAAAGATACACAATTTATATGTAAATGGGGGTAACAGCCATGATTTCTTGATAATTTATAACTATGTAAACACACTTATAATTTTATTATTTTTTTTCTATTGTAAAATATTGTTTTAAATAACTAACATTAATTCCATTCTTTTATATAGCATATGGGTCACAGGTTTATAACTACTATTTTTATTACCATTATTTTATTTATTTTTTCTAGAAGCTATTCTGATATTAATATCTGCCAGTTTTTTATCGATCCTGGTGAAGTTTTTGTACTTCACACCCACAGGTAATATCCACCTTTATAGTATGGGATTTTATTAGCATTTACACAATTGGTTTTAGATGGGTCCTCCTCTTCCAGTCTCCTCATCCCTTCTTGTCTCGCAATGAATTACAGTTGTGTTTTATATTCTTTGTGTAATTGTGCATAGCATGTTATACTTATAAATGTTTTAGTCATTTTATCATTTTTTGTATTCCAATTAGTGTTCATATTTTTAATTATTTATTTATATTATACATATTTTTATATTTAATTATATATGTGTATATAAATGAATTTTCTGTGTTATTTTATTTATGGAGTTGTTGGCTAATCGAATACGTTAGATACATCTAGATCATATATGGTTTTTATGATTTTTATTAAGGTTTTTAAGATATTTGGTTACTGATATGGTCCAATTTGGCCTTTATGCTTATATTATATATTAATGTTTATAATTTTATTTTTATTAGTAATTTCATTTTTAATTTTCCAATTTTTTATATGTTCATTGTTCTTTTGTTTTGATTTTATTAATTTATATATTTGTTTTTTAGTGTGCCTGGATAGCCCCTGATGAAGTAATTACGAAACACGGCCTGTGTTGGGTTTTGGCCACCCCTTGGTTTAATAAAATTTTTTAAGGTTATTGGGTGTGTATCTGCCGCTTCTTTTTTTTTGCTCCCGCTCTCACATTCACTCCCTGTTCTGTTTTCACAATGGTGAAGACGAGAGCTTCCTGAGACCGTAAGAAAAGTCATTATCACCAAACGTCACTATTATGCCCATTTTTTAGGTTGTTTTCATTGTGATTATCAGTGCTCGGCTAGATTATTATGGTTTATTCACTGGTTCATTCATATGGCATTTTGGTAACCCCAGCGGGATGCCGCAGGCCTTGCCCTTCGTGTGTATGTCTATTTTTTAAATACGACTTGTCACATTTTAGAGGGATACATTTGGACATGATTATGTTCCATCTCCACATATTCTTACAATTTTTTTCCTCTGGTGTATAATTTTATAAACGGTTAATGTGAACTGCTTACGGCTTTGAGGTTTTTAGTTTCTTTCTGTGTGTTTGCTTTTATCTACAGTTTTATTATCAGAGTCATAGTTTTATGATATTTTACTATTTTTTTTATCATTTTTTAATTTTTAGTCTTTTTTTGTAGAATCACACCGGGGTTTAAAAGGTTCCTGATTTGTTTATGTATTGCCCTGACAACGGGTTTTTATTTTGGTGAGTTTTCTACGCTTTTAAATGGCAGCCCTATATATATGGTCCTGGCAATGTTGTCAGCCTCTTCCTTCATGCATTTGAACTTTAACAGATAGGTTGATGTTATTAAGCCATCCTTTTAATTGCAAATGTTATATTATATTTGTATATGTTGTTATACTGATATGTCCACTAAATGTTTTTTTTTAGACATCTTTCAGACTATTTAATGCTTTTTATACGCTTTTTGATTAAGGGTGTGTATATATAAATAGAAATTATATATATATATATATATATATATATATATATATATATATATATATATATATATATATATATATATATATATATAATATAATTTCTATTTATATGTAGTTTTATTTTAATAAGATCCCATTTACCCCTAATGAAGGCATCTACCAGCCGAAACATGACCCGTGTAGAGTGGGACCTCTGGATTTACCCAAAAAATTTAATTTTGCGATCCACTTCACGGTGTGAAGCTTCACCCTGCTCTACGTACTTTGTGCTGTCTGCTGCAGGTGTGGTTTCTCCTTTTCTGTTTTGGGCAGTCAAACGCATCCATGCTTTCTGCATCGGAAAGCCAACTAGCATGGGAAAATCTCTTTAGCAAAGCACTGCACAAAAGCATAGTGCAGTTTGTTGCATTGAGCCCTCAATTCATTAGATTCCTAATTAAAATTCTTTTCAAGAGAAGTACCTGTTTGCATGCTTTTTGTTGTTTTCTGTTTGGGACTGCTGCCAGCATGATGATTAAAGGCACAGCACAGCATGGGGAGTCACTCAGCATCCACATGGGTGCTCAGTTTAGAGGGGTCTTGCTCCAAGTTATAGCCACTTCAATACATAAGAACATAAGAAATGTCATACTGGGTTAGACCAAGGTCCATTAAGCCTAGTATCCTGTTTCCAGTAGTGGCCAATCCAGGTCACAAATACCTGACAGGTTTCCAAAAAAGTACATAAGTTCCACAGTGTTTGTCCCGGGGTAAGCAGTGGATTTCTCGGGTCCTCTTTAATAATGGTTTATGGACCTTTCCTCCTTTTTTAAACCCAGCTACGCTAACAGCTTTTACTACATCCTCCGGTAATGAATTCTAGAGTTTGATTATGTGTTGAGTGAAAAAATATTTTCTCTTATTACTCTTAAATGGGTTACATTGTAGCTTCATTATGTGTCCCCTAGACTTTCTACTTTTTGATGGCGTAAACAACCTATCTATGTTTACCCATTCCACTCCATTCATGAATTTTATAGACCTCTATCATATCTCCCCTTAACTGTCTTTTTTTCCAAGTTGAAGAGCCCTAACCATTTAAGCCTTTCCTCATAGGGGAATCCTTCCGTCCCCTTTACCATTTTGGTGGCTGTTCTCTGTACTAATTCTGTTATATTCTTTTTAAGATTTGTTGACCAGAATTGCACACAACATTTAAGGTGCAGTCGCACCATGGAACGATACAGAGGCATTATAATATCCTTGACTTTATTCTCCATTCCTTTCCTTATGATTCCTAGCATTCTATTTGCTTTCTTGACCGCCGCTGCACGCTGGGCGGAGGGTTTCAATACATTATCCACGATGAGGCCTAAATCTTTTTCCTGGGTGGTGGTTCCTAATGTGGAACCTTGCATTGTGTAACTGTAGTTTAGGTTGTTTTTTTCTAGGTGCATAACTTTGCACTTGTCCACATTAAATTTCATCTGTCATTTGGACATCCAGTTTTCCAATTTATCAAAGTCTTCTTGCAATTTTTCTCAATCCTCTTGTGTTTTAACAACTTTGAATAATTTTGTGTCAATTGCAAATTTGATCATCTCACTCTTTATTCCTATTTCCAGGTCATTTATGAATATCTTAAAAAGCAACGGGCCCAGCACAGATCTTTGGGATATTCGACTATTCACCTGTCTACATTGAGAAAACTGGCTATTTAGCCCTACACTCTGCTTTCTGTCTTTTAACATAGAAACATGACGGCAGGAAAAAAAACCACATGGCCTATCTAGTCTGTCCTTCCATATCAACAACTACAACAGTCCCCTTTTTTCCTTTAGAGATCCTCTGTGTTTGTCCCATGCTTTTTTGAAATCAGATACCGTCCTCATCTCTACCACCATAGAAACATAGAAAAAGTTCCTGATCCACTGTAGTGTACTGCTTCCTATCCCATGACTTTTAATTTTGCCAAGAGTCTCTCATGAGGGACCTTGTCAAAGGCGTTCTGAAAATCCAGATACACTGTATCAACCGGCTCATCTTTGTCTACCTGTTGATATTCACACTTTCAAACAAATATAACAGATTAGTAAGAGGAAGACATTCCTTGGCTAAATCCATATTGGCTTTCTCATTAAACTATAACTATCTACATGTTAGTAATTTTATTCTTTATAATGGTTTTACCATTTTGCCTGGAATTTTCGTCATGCTCACCGGTCTGTATTCAGTATTTAGTGATATACTTTTAAGCATTATCGAACAAAGAACCCACAACAGTGTTACTGTGAAAAGGTTTATCTTTATTAGAATTTTTTTGTTGTTGTTTTTAATGTGTGTGTAAACATTATAAAAGCAGGGACTCCAGCTATAATAGAATGAGTCAGCATTTCACATATTGTCATCGGAAATAATATTTTTGAGGAATGTAAACAAGCCTCTTAAACTGTAATGGCTTACAGATAATATTTAGTAGATTACTGGCGATTAGTATTTAATTCATTCATTTATAACCCCCATTTTGCACACAAAGAGTTACAAAGTGATGTGTACATTATACAAATAAAATATACACATGCTAAAAATATCAAATCGAGCTAGAATCGCCTAGCCACTCCACTCAATTATCAAACAAAATTAGTGTTAAAACAACTCTGTTCTACATACTTCAACCATAGTGAGCCAAAGATTGTTTAAAAAGCCATGTTTTTAACTGGTGCTGAAAATTTTAAATAACATTCTTCAAATTTTAAAGGTTTGGGTAGTTTATTCCAAAGCAAGGAACAGCCCACCTAAAAAATAATTTTCTGGAAGAAATCAATTTGCAGCCCTGAAGACTTGGAATAGCTAGGTTCACAGAGCTAGATGACCTCTGTGCCTGTTTTGGTACATATTTTACATCTATGTCTCTCAAGAACTCTGGGCTCAGAAGTCAGACACAAAACTTTATTTTGCCTCTATTGGTAGCCACTGCAAGGCCTGTAATAGTGGTGTAACCCTGTCATAACAGGAGCTCTTTATGATAACTTTCACCAGCATATTCTGAATGCATTGCAAATAAATCAAAGTTTTCATTGGACTCCTCATATAAATAGCATTACAGTAATGAAAATTATTAATCACTAGAGACTGCATATTCATTCTAAAATATTGAGGTTTTAAATAGGAACAGAGGAGTCGAGGAAGTAACAAGATGGCAGCAGGCGCAGCCGTGCTGTGAAGCGGTGTCTCTGGGGTATTTGGTCTGTTGAGGTGTGCCCCTTACCTTGCTGAAATGGGGCAGAAAAAACGCAAGCAGACTACTTTGTCTCCTGGGATGGTCTTGCCGGCTTCAGCAAACCAGCGAACACTGAGTGATTATGGCTTCGCAGCCAGCATCAGAGCAGCGTCTTTGGCAGGGGCGGCAGGTGGAGTGTCGTCCCTGAGCGTGTCGGGGGTTTGGCTCTCTCTGGAGCTGCGATCCCCCCCCCCCCCCACCGCAACCTGGAAGTGATTCCCTGGTTGGAGCTGCACTGCCTGAGAGGCTGCCAACAAGCACACCAGAGCAGGATGTGCTAGGAGGTGCTCCAGCGGGTTTCTTTCCTTCTCTTGGCGTGGATGTGCAGCGGAGGGCAGCTTTGGGAGATGTTTCATCGGAGGGGATATTTGCAGTTGCACCTGGTCAAGAGGAGGAATTTTCGGGGCTACGTATGTTGGTGAGACCGGCGGTGATTACAATTGAATCGCTGTGGGACGGACTGGCAGCTCTAAACACCTCCTTAATGAATGTATTGGGTTCTGTGAGTAATGAGATTGTTGGAGTGAAGTCTACTTGTGCTACCCTCTCTGGTGTCCAGGACGAGCAAGCTGGGAGAATCTCCAAGTTGGAACAGGACGTGGGGCAGCTTCGGGAGTTAGTTGCTGCCCAGATTAAGGACAGGACTGTGTCTTTCAGAAAAATAGAATATTTGGAAAATCTGGTCCGTCGGTGTAACTTGCGGTTCCTGAATTTCCCTAGGTCTCCTGTGTTGTCACCTGTGGAGATGGTGAGGAAGTACTTTGGGGAAATTTTGAAGACCCCCCCCCCCCCCAGATTACTTCCCACCTCTGATTAGGGCCCGGTATCTGTCTTTTGGGATTAAAAGATCAGGGATCCAATAATCCTCCTGTTTCTCCTGGGGTTGGTGACCTCACAGGGTTTTTGGAATCTTCCCTGGAGGTTATTACAGATAAAGCTACTCTCCTTGTAACCTTGGCGCTGGAGTCAGATACATTTTATCATCTTAGATTATATTTCAAAAACTTTAATGAAGTTTCCTTATCGTTCCTCCAGCTTAGTCCTCGACGTATGGGTAGTGCACCTCCTCCTGCAGCATGAAGACTGGACCAATCAAATTTCAGCTCCTCTGGAACCCTTATACCAGGCATCTCTGGAACTCCAGTGTGTCCAGTCTTCATGCAGCAGGAGGACATTAGTGAGCCAAGCTGGGCTCACTAGTTGTTTAGTTAGTTGTATTTGCTTCCCTAGCTAACTTTTGGGTCTTTATTTTTTGTCCTATTGGGCTTCTTTGCTTTAGTAATTTAAGGGTTTCTGTCCCTTTAAATTGTGGGTTTCTTCTCAGAGCACTCCGTGAGGGGGGGGGGGGGTCCTGAGGAAGGTCCCTCTCCTGTCCAGCCTTTGCCGCTGTTATTTTTTTATAGCCGGTCTACCTGAAGAATTAGGATCTCTGCTCCAGGGCTCTTCGGAGCAGAGCTCCTGCGGCGGCTGAACAGCAACTCCTCTCCGGAGGGTTGCTGAGTCTGGTTTACTAGTGCCGGTAAGTGCCGACGGCGGTGGGAGTTCAGAGCGGCTGCTGAGCCAAGTTCTGTGCTCTGTCCGGCCGTGCTGGATTCCCTCAGTGCTGGTGGAGTTTGTTCGGGGGGGCTCCCAGGGTCGCGGTATTCAGGGGCTGCTAGTTGTAGGCTGCAGCAGTGTTTGCTTTCCCTCAGACTTTTTTTCTCGGCAGGGGAAAAAGCGCGCCAAAGTTGCCGGGCTGTCGCGGCCATTTTTTCTTCACTTGCGGTTTTTTCTTTGGGGTGTCCCGCGGTGAATTTATTTAGTTCTTTCATTTCTTTTCAATATTTAAGTTAATTGCTTTTAGTTTCTTTTAATTTCTGTTAATTTCTTCGTGTTATTTTATTTTCGGCCCCTTTCCTCGGACTGCAGCGGTCCCGCGGCTGAGAGGGGGGGGGATTGAGAGTCTCCTCTTCTCTTCCTTTGCACGCCGGTTGTGGTCTCCACAATTGGTTTGGTAATGTGTTTTTTCTCAGCCATCGGGTGTCCTGGGATGTGTTAAAAAAAAAAAAAAAAATAATAATAATAATAAATAAATAAATAAAAATATATATATACCAAAAAGGGGGCCACATCTCTCGAAAGCCGGGGAGATACTTTCTTCCCTCCTCTCTTCAGAGGCTTTCTGTTGTCAGCTCAGGCCCAGTTCCCGTATGGTTCTTCTGGGCCAGTGAGCCAGTTCTTCCCTTTTCAGCGTTGCGCTGTGCCTGCTAGCTTTCAACAGCGCAAGGGCTCTCATGCCAGGGGGGTCTCTTTGTCTCATTTGTGGTTCTCGGCGGGGCGCGGACGTGGAGACCGGCGTGTGCCCACGCTGTGCCTCGCTCTCTCGCAGTATGGAGCAGCGCCTAGAAAGTTCTGTGGCTGCGCCGGCGCAGGCCGAGGCCGCAGCAGGGGACTTGGACTCGCCGCTGGAAGGACCCTCGGGTCTTCTTTCTACCAGTTGCTTGGTGTCTGCGGGACAGTCAGACCTGCCCTTGGAGGATTTTTCTCCAGATTTTGTCTTGCTCCTGCACCAGGCGTTCTGCCGTAGGCGTCAGGTTATGGGAGCTTCGCCACTTCCAGCGCAGGGGGTGTCTGCACAGCCCGCTTCGGGGGAGCCTCTGTTGTCCGGCGGCAGGGCCCCTAAGCGGACACGGCTGCACGACCCTTTTCCTTCGGAAGCTGAGTGGTCTGAAGGGGCTGACCCAGAGTTAGACCAGGAGATGGATGCAGATGGCTTGGAAGAGGGCGAGCTTCCTGAGCCGGAGGATCAGGCTAAGATTATTCGCGTGTTCCGACGGGAAGAGCTACCTGCTCTTGTTTCGGAGGCGCTTCAAACTTTGGGTTTGGTCCCTACTGCTCCAGTGGAGGAGGCGGACGGGGCAGATCCCATTATTCAAGCGGTGCGTCAGACTAACGTAGTGTTCCCGATTCACAAGGTTATTGACCAGATGATTCAGGCCGAGTGGGACACTCCTGGATCGGGTCTCAAGGGGGTTAAGGTCATGCGCCGGCTTTATCCTCTTTCGGACGCCGATCTGGAGCGTTTCCGCTCTCCCAAAGTCGATGCGGCCGTGTCGGCAGTGACTAAGAAGACCACCATTCCGGTGGAAGGGAGTGCGGCCTTACGTGAGCCGCAGGACCGGAAAATGGACGGGCTGTTGAAGCAATCCTTTGAGGCGGATGCGATTGCGTTACAGGCTTCCGTGTGCGGGGCTTGGGTGGCCCGTGCATGTTTGCGCTGGGCTCAGCGACTGCAACAGTCTCCTTCCTTAGAGACCGACATGCTGACTGAGATCCACCGCTTGGAATCTGGGGCGGCGTACTTAGTGGATGTCCAGTATGATCTCATCAGAGCTCTCTCCAATAGCATGGCATCTGTGGTGGCGTCCCGCAGAGCTCTTTGGTTAAAAAATTGGGCAGCCGATGGGTCTTCCAAATCGCGGTTGGGCAGATTGCCCTTTAAAGGGAGACTACTCTTTGGTGAGGACTTGGATAAGTTGGTTAAGGACTTGGGAGACTCCAAAGGCGGTCGCCTGCCGGAGGATAGACCCAAGCGAGGTAGGTCACTTCCGGTATCTCGGGGGCAGTTTCGGGACTTTCGCAGGTTCCGCTCGCCACGTTATGGGGGTTTCCAGCGTGGCAGATATAGCTCCCGAGCGTCCGTTTTTCGCGGCTTCCGTGGCGCCAGCAGAGGATTCTCGGCGGCTAGTTCTCCAGCCGTCCGCAAGCCACAATGAAGGGCAGCGGGTCCAGGTGGAGATGCCTGTGATCGGAGGGCGTCTTCGACGTTTTCTCTCCGCTTGGACCCATATTACTTCCGATCAGTGGGTTTTGGACATCATACGAGATGGGTATGTTCTCGATTTGGCCCGTCCCGTGCTCGATTCCTTTGTAGTGTCCCCCTGCCGGGGAGTCCGAAAAACCCTTCAGATCCGGCAAACGCTCGATCGTCTTCTCCGGTTGGGGGCGGTCATTCCCGTGCCACCAGCAGAATATGGTCAGGGAAGGTACTCCATCTATTTCGTGGTGCCAAAGAAGGGTGGCGATCTTCGCCCCATTTTGGATCTCAAAGGAGTGAATCGTTGTCTACGGGTTCCCCACTTTCGGATGGAAACTCTACGGTCCGTGATAGTCGCGGTCCGCCAGGGCGAGTTTCTCACGTCTCTCGACCTCACGGAGGCTTATCTCCATATCCCGATTCGAGAGGACCAGCAAAAATATCTCCGCTTTGCGCTGCCATGGGGCCATTTCCAGTTTCAGGCGTTGCCCTTCGGCCTTGCGACCGCGCCGCGAGTTTTCACCAAAGTCATGGTGGTGGTGGCGGCGGCCTTGCGCAAAGAGGGAGTGCTCGTCCATCCTTACCTGGACGATTGGCTGATTCGCGGGAAGTCTCGCGCAGAAAGCTTGGCGGCGACAGCAAAAGTCGTGGCGCTCTTGCAGTCTCTCGGCTGGGTGGTCAACCCCCACAAGAGCCATTTGGTGCCAACACATCTTCTCGAATATTTGGGAGTAAAGTTCGAGACGGGCGTGGGATTGGTATCTCTTCCCGAACGCAGGATATTAGCTCTTCAATCCCTGGTACGGCGGTTCCGAAAGACTCCGGCTCCGTCGGCCTGGCAATACCTGCAGTTGCTCGGGACGATGGCAGCTTCCCTGGAGGTGGTACCTTGGGCACGCTTTCACATGCGTTCGCTCCAGCGGGCCTTACTCCGTCGCTGGTCCAACCAGTCCGATTCCCTGGGCAAACGTCTACCTTGCCCGTTGGGCGTTCGGAGAGATCTGCGTTGGTGGCTGAGCCCATCCTCGCTGCGGGTGGGGATGCCGTTGGAGCAGCCGAACTATGTTCCGCTCTTGACGGATGCCTGCCTGTCGGGCTGGGGCGCACACTTCGAGGGTCAGTTCGCTCAAGGTCTCTGGTCCCCGGAGGAGAGCGCTTGGTCGATCAATCGCTTAGAACTTCGAGCCGTTCGATTAGCCTTGCAGCACTTCGAGACCCAGATAGCGGCTCGGGCGGTTCGAGTTCTCTCCGACAATGTGGCGACGGTGGCCTACATCAACCGGCAGGGCGGTACCGGAAGCGTCGGCCTGGAAGCGGAGACTCGGACGTTGTTCGAGTGGGTGGAGCCGCGACTGCTGGCCATCTCGGCGGCACACATTGCCGGAAAAGACAAGGTTACGGCAGACTTTCTCAGCAGAGTTCAGGTGGATCCCGGCGAATGGGAACTTCAGCCGCGGGTGTTCGCGCAGCTGGTTCGGCGGTGGGGCCAACCGGTCATGGACTTGATGGCCACCTTCCGCTCAGCAAAGGCAGCTCGATTCTACAGTCGTCGGAGAGAGCCAATGTCCGAAGGTCTGGATGCTCTTTTGCAGATTTGGCCCTCCGCGGGTCTGCTCTACGTGTTCCCTCCGTGGCCCCTGCTGGGGCGCGTGATTCAGCGTATCGAGGCTCACCGAGGTCGGGTGCTGTTGATAGCGCCGGATTGGCCTCGTCGGCCTTGGTATGCCGATCTGATGCGGTTGGTGGACGGTTCTCCGTGGAGGCTTCCGGTGGTTCCAGATCTGTTGTGTCAGGGTCCCCTTCGCATGCCTCAAGTGGGGAGATTCTCTCTTACGGCCTGGCTATTGAAAGGGCTCGGCTGAGAAAACGGGGTTATTCACGGGCGGTCGTGGCGACCCTGTTGCAAGCGCGCAAGAGCTCTACTTCGCTGGCCTATGTGCGGGTTTGGCGTGTTTTTGAGGACTGGTGTTCTCGACATCAGATACGAGCGGCTACAGCCTCTATTCCGGTGATCCTGGATTTTTTGCAGGACGGTTTTGCTAAAGGCTTGGCCGCCAGTTCGTTACGCGTGCAATTGGCGGCGCTGTCATGTTACCGAGGAAAGATTCAGGGCGTGGCGTTAGGTGCTCATGCTGATGTCGTGCGTTTCTTGCGGGCTGTTTCTAGACTGCGTCCGGCCCGTAGAGTCTCGGTACCCTCTTGGGATCTTAATTTGGTGTTGCGGACTCTCAGTGCAGCCCCTTTTGAGCCTCTGTCTCGTAGTTCGGTAAAGGATTTGACTCTTAAAACGGTGTTTCTAGTGGCGATTTGCTCAGCACGCCGTATTTCCGAGCTACAGGCTCTTTCTTGTAGGGAGCCTTTTCTGTCTTTCTCGGCTCAAAAAGTGGTTCTGCGGCCTGTGCCTTCCTTTCTGCCTAAGGTGACGTCTCCTTTCCACCTGAACCAGGTCGTTTCCCTTCCGGTATTTCCGGAGTCGGAAGGGCATGCTTCTGATCGCGGTTTAAGTCGGTTGGACCTCAAGAGGGTTCTCCGACGCTATTTAAAGGTTACCAGCGGTTTTCGGAAATCGGATCACTTGTTTGTGCTGTTTGGCGGTCCTCGCAAAGGAGAAGCAGCGACGAAGGCTTCTATTGCTCGGTGGATTAAGGAGGCGATTGGCTCAGCTTATCTGTTACACGGTCGAATTCCGCCTGTTGGGTTGCGCGCTCATTCTACAAGAGCGCAGGCAGCGTCCTGGGCGGAGTTCAGTTTGGTTTCGCCGGTGGATATCTGTAAGGCGGCCACGTGGTCTTCTTTGCACACTTTCAGTAAACATTATCGACTTGATGTCTTGGCGGCGAGCGATGCCGGTTTTGGTTCCGCGGTTCTGCGTGCCGGCTGGAAAAATCCCACCCGTTAGGCTGCTTTGATACATCCCATACGTCGAGGACTAAGCTGGAGGAACGATAGGGAAATAGTAATTACACTTACCTGGTAATTGTAGTTCCTTGAGAGACGACAGCTTAGTCCTCCTGCCTCTCCCTGTCTCTTTGTTTTTAGCGCGGCACGCCTTGGGTTCAGAGGTCCGTATTCCCAGGTGAGTGCGTTTCCTTCTCCTTTTTCCTTTCGCTCCAATGTTTTCTTTTTATTCTCATTTTCTGCTTTGGCTGTGGCAGGGGCGGGACATTCCGTTCCTGTTAGGGGTGGCCTATGGCCACAATCAAAAAAAAAAAAAAAAAAACAAAAAAAAAAAACGCAATTGCACAGTTGGGCCCGATTAAAGGTTAGCTATGTGTTTGAGTTTGCTTTGTCAGTAGGTCACACGAGTTCCAGAGATGCCTGGTATAAGGGTTCCAGAGGAGCTGAAATTTGATTGGTCCAGTCTTCATGCTGCAGGAGGAGGTGCACTACCCATACGTCGAGGACTAAGCTGTCGTCTCTCAAGGAACTACAATTACCAGGTAAGTGTAATTACTATTTTTCTAGGCTCTAGTGTGCGAATATTTCCTGATGTATCTTGTATGTCACAGCTGAGAAGGAAGGACTTTTTGGCCCTTCGCCCCCAGAGTGTTAGCACTTGGAGCAACTTTTCAGCTTAAATTTCCTGCTAAGTGTTGTGTTTTATTTAAACAGAAAGTTTATATGTTGTTTTTTTCCCTTTATTGTTTATCAAAAGCACAATAACATAATATTACAAAACAAAAACTCAGTTTCCCTACCCCCCCCATCTAATATCATACAACAGTTGGAGTCTAGCCGTCTTACCAGTTAGTATATACAATGGTCCTGTACCTTCCAAATGATCATAAGTAACATCTTCAAACAGATAGGTCTCTTAATTTTTCAGCACTATCTCCTAGAATACGTGCATTCCTCACGTTCACTCCCCTCCCCCCGGTCATTTCCCTTCATTCTCCATCCATCTCTCCCAAGTAGTCCTAATTTGTCAGAGTTAGTCAGAGGCCTCACCCCATTACTCCACCCTCCAGAACCATTTCTTTTTTGGTCACCCTGATCCTAAATGTTATTTCCCTTCTGCCATTCCTAATGTACCGCCCATGTTTTTTTGAAACCCCAATGACCTTCTCAGTCGCAAGGCTGTAAGGTGGTACATCAAATACAATTGCTCCACCTTAGTTTGTATTGCCTTCAAAGAGGGCATCGCCACCTTCCTCCAGTTCCTAGCAATCAACTGCCTAGTCGCCACACATACAATTCCACACCATCCAGAAGCTTCGGCAGATCCCACCCCACCCCACTCCTTACGTTTAATAGAGCCAAACAGGGACCCAAGTTAAGTTCCTCCCGCACTATCCCCCTTCATCCATTCTTCCACCTCCTTCCAGAGAGAGTTAATTTTTGTACACCCCCACCAAATGTGAAAATGAGCCCACCTCTCCACACTCTCTCCAGCATAGTGCCTGCCCTCCCTGCCATTTCTGCAACCTCTGGGGAGTCAGGTACCACCTATAAAGCATTTTATAATTTTGCTCCAATATATTGCTGGCCACTACCCCTCTGAACAAACCTTTACAGACTTTCCGCCATTGTTCCTCCTCCCAGCTCCTGTTCAGATCCCTCTCCACACCTTCCTGTGTGACCATCCAGTGCAATTCACTGCCTCCATTACTTTATACAATTTTGAGATTAAACCTTTGACTTCCGGACTACCAAATAGTCCATCTATTGCATCATCCTTAACTCCCTTACCTCTCTTTTCCATCTTCTGACAAAAATGTATCGTTTGCATATATCTATATCTGTCCTTATGTGGTAACAGGTATTCACTCCGAAGATCTTCAAGCTCCACCCGCTCTCCCCCTTCCTTAAACTGACCAATATACCTCAGCCCCTTCCCAGCCCACCTATTAAAGGTGGGGTCTTGAGTCTCAGTGACAGGAATTTTGAGAATCCCTGTGTTCCATACCATCTTGTCTGCCACTTTCGCCAGTGCTTCAGAGTGAAATTTAGAAAAGGGTTAACCCGCTTCTGCGCCCGGGAATCCCCCTTAATCCATATTATGTTTGCTAACTTCTCTTTCGGTCCTAGCCCACACTCCTCTAATTCCACCCATTCAGCTTGCCTCCTTAACTCCCATTCTAAGACCGCCCTCACACGGGCCTCCTCATAATATTGGGATAATAACGGCATACCCATATCCCCTATTTCCCTACTCGCACACAAAATATTCCTTGCAACTCTATTTATTTATTTAACAGTTCTTATATAGCACGCTATTTCTCATCAGTGCGGTTTACATCGAACATTAAACACTATCTTCCCTTTCCAAACAAATTTCATGAATCTATCCTGTAACCCCTTCAGTAAGGGCGCTGGTACCTCTACTGGAAGATTCATGAATAAGTACAAGAACCGGGGTAGCGAAATCATCTTTATCAGCCCCATCCTGCCCAACCAAGAAACCTCATATCTCTCCCACCTCTCCAATTCCTTAAACATATTATTCCTAGCCGGCCCATAATTCGCTGAAAAGATGTGGTCCATCTGTTCCGTTATCTGTACTCCTAGATAACAAATGCTACCCTTCGCCCACTTGAAAGGGAAATTCTGTTTCAATCTGTCTACCTCCTCATGTCTAATAGTAATATTCAATAATTCAGATTTGGTAGCATTCATGCGAAAGCCTGACACTTCTCCATATTTATTTAATTCATTCTGAACCGCTGCCAATGATTGCACTGGGTCAGTGTATTACTAATTAAAGATTTATATGGATTTTTGGATCAGCAAAGGATATTGTACTTTATCTGAGCCAACTTGCTCCAGAGATGAGAGATTTTTACACATCTAGCCTGGGGAGTGTTAAGAGACCAGAGAGGGAGACAGAATTCTTCCCTTGGCCTTTGAACAATTCTCTTGGACAGGATAAGAATTCATCAATTATAATGTAAAAGCTTTGAGATGCTTTTGGGTGTCTCCCTTGACAGAGACCCATTAATGATAACAAAAGAACACTTAGGCCATGGAGGATGTGTCCTTTGAGCATTCTCAGATGTCTGACCATGTCTGACTGTGTAAGTTTGAGCTTCTAACACCAAGGGGGGTAATCAAAAGCCTGCCCGGAAACCGAAGCAAAAAAGGTGGATGGGGTGGAGAGAAGCTCATGGGTGAGAGCTGGCTGCAACACATTTGTGCCTATATAAGTACAGAGAATATCCAGAACGGACAGAGCGTAGATCTGCTTGGCCAAGCATGAAGTATCCTAGACTGTCATTAGTTCCTCTCGCTGAGCGCTCCCAGCTGATGTGTAAAGGGGTTATGACAAGTTTGGTGAAGTATATTCTTTGTACATAGCTGCCTTCTCTCATAACTCTTTCAGTACTGTAATTAAGTGTGCATTCTAGTTATCTTTTCTAACTACTCATGTGTAACTAAGAGAATTACTTGTCTTTCTGAATGTCTTCTTACTTTGTTTGTAAATAAACTGCACGTCTTCATTACAAGGTGTTAGCCTTTGTTGAAGTAAGACAGTCAGTTATAAAAAATAACACCACATCTGCAAACAAAGATATTTTGTGGCGTTGTTCCCCCATTTTAATCCCAGGGACATCCATGCGATCCCGAATTCGCTGTGCCATTGGTTCCATAGCCAAGATAAATAGCAGCAGAGACAATGAACAACCTTGCCTAGTCCCTCTATGCAACTCAAAGGCCCTGGTAATAGATCCGTTAATTTTTAAACACGCCATCGGCTTACTGTATAAAATTTGCACCCATGCCAAAAATGACCCTTTGACTCCCACTTTTTCTAAGGTCTTAAAAAGAAAGAGCCAGCTCACCCTATCAAATGCTTTTTCAGCATCAACTGCTAAGAGAGCTAGTGCTTTCCACTGACACCTTCCATGCCACATTAAATTTAGAGCTCGATGTATATTATCTGACGTATATCGACCAGGCACAAACCCAGACTGATTCGGGTGAATTAATCGTCCCAAGCACAGCATCAGCCTATTCGCCAACAACCTAGTAAAAATTTTTAAGTCACTTCCTAAAAGAGAAATTGGCCTATATGAACCACACTCATCCGAGTCCTTCCCTTCTTTATGTAATATGCTAATTCCCGCCAGTCGCAACAATGCGGGCATCATATTCTCTTTTTCAAACGAATTATACATTCTTGTAAGCGGCTCCACTAAATTCCTGGCAAATACTTTATAGAACCGGTTAGAAAAACCATCCATACCTAGAGCTTTATGGGGTTTTAGATCTTTAATCACTGTCAGTACTTCCTGCTCACTAATTTGGCTAGAAAGCCCCTCCATCTCCTCACTCGATAGCTTTGGTAAAGTAACACTATCCAGATAATCCTGCATTTTCTTTTCCTCTACCTGGTGCTCCGGCGTATACAAATTCTGATAAAACTGGATAAACCTATCCTCAATGTCTTTTCCTATTCACATAGGCTTCCCCGTCACATCCTTAATCTGGACTATAATGTTACGTGCTGACATCTTCTTTACTTTACGGGAAAGCAATCTCCCAGCTTTGTTACCAAACTAAAAATTTCTCTGCCTCAGTATATTCAGCTTATGTTGAATATCATGTAATTGCAATTCACTCAGTTCCCTTCTCAATCCAGTCAATACACCTCTCAACTCCACCTCCTGAGGGTCCCTCTTTAATTTATTCTCAGTGTCTTTTATGGACTCGAGCACACTCGTTTGATGCTGCATCCAAATCCGCTTCCGGTGTGTCCTCACCACTATGAGCTTCCCCCTTACCCCCGCCTTTAGACAGTCCCAAATAGTCCCCGGAGAGCATTCACCTGTGTCATTCAACAACACATATTCATCAATTGCCTCCTTAATCTGACTCACGACCTCTTGGTCCTCTAAGGGAGATTCATTCAGTTTCCACCACGCCCTACTTGGGCCTTGCTTTCCCAGCTGAATACTACAAGTTACTGGGGCATGATCCGACCACGTTCGCTCTCAAATTTCACACTTCCCTACTCCCTCTACCAGAGATGTATCTGTGAGAATTAAATCAATCCTAGAGTAGATCTCATCAACCGGGGAGTAAAATGAGTAATCTCTCTGCCCATAATTCACCTCTCTCCACACATCTACCAAATACAGCCCCCCATCATCTGTTTCAACCATAACCGATGTACTCTGGGTGTGGAGGCTGCCCCACTTGAAGTATCCATTAGAGGATTAAGAGATACATTGAAATCCCCCCATAATCAATTTTTCTTCTACCTTAACAAAAATAATCTTTTGGATCTCTTGAAAGAACCCTGCTTGATTAGTGTTTGCTGCATACACACTAACCAAAGTGTATAGTTCAACTCCCAATTTAAGTTTAATAATCACATGCCTTCCCCCTCTTATCTTTTATATTTTCGACCACCTGCCCTGCGACCCTACTGGACAAAAAAATCCCAACTCCACCTTTCTTCTTCTCCAATTTGTTAGAAGCAGTAAACTGGGTGGCTCATACGCCTCTCATCTTTGGGTAAGAGATGAGTCTCCTCCACAAAAATAATATCCCCCTTCAGCCTCGTGCATTCTTTTATAAGGAGCTGACGTTTCTTAACCCTTTGAAGGCCTACTTTAAATTTTTAATCCACATTCTGCAGCCGGGTTAATTTTTGCATATTTCAGGAAAATTGTACCCATCTTATTCAATATGTTCTAATAGTGATTTTCCTTCTGCTATGGTCATGTATTATATACCATTTGATGGGAATATTTAGTCAGAATTTTGGATCCCAAGAGTTTTGGGCTCGGCCTGGAAAGGGTTAAAGGAGTTAAGGCCTCTGACATTCATTGTTACCAAGTCATATATAGCCATTTCCATTTCTTGGCATCCCATTAATACCATCTCCAACTTTGACTTGTCTCGTCCCCCCTTTACCCTTCCTCCCCCCTCCCACCTGCTCCCTCTTCCCATCCACCAGCAGATTCACTAAGTAGATCTAATTCCAGATGGTGTCAGACCCAGACAGCCCAAAATTTGCCACATAAATTCTTACATACCCATGATACCCTTCAAACAACCCTCAGACTATACCCACATCAAACAGATCCTCATACTTTCATAAAACTCCCCACTTCCCCTCACAGCCCCATTATACATTAACCCAGAACTATTTTCATATTATACAATAGGAACACAAACCCCTTGATATCCACCACCCGCAGAGCCCTTATTCCCAGTATCTTCTTTTTTTTTTTCTACTAAGAACAATACAGGGCCCCTTAAATCCAAATACATTTATCAATCCACCGCCATCTCAAGAGTCCTTTAGGGAGTGTTCCTTCGTTGGTCTCTGACGCCTCAGCCTCTTATCACCGCCCGCTGCTCGGCTCCACTGCGTGTAGACATTCTTTGGAGGTCCTGTTTCATAGCACTCCCATCCTCACTTCTCAAGATAATTGGAATGTCCGACCACCCTGCTTGACTCATACTCGAGATTGCTGCCTCCACTGAATGCACTGCGATTGACTTTCCATTAATAGCATACTGCAGTCCTACTAAAAAAAATCCATCTGTAACGGACATTCTCATCTCGGAGCTTCCTTGTCACCGCCTGATATTCCCTGCGTTTTATCATAGTAATACTGGAAATATCTGCAAACACTTCCACATCTGCTTCTTTCCATTTAATTTTTCCCAGTCGTCTTGCTGCTGCAGTGACTAACTCTTTGGTTCTGTATTCATGCAAGCACAGAATGTCACGTGGTCTATTTTCCCTCCTAGGGCCTAGCGCCCTGTGGGCCTGATCCACTCTGAGGCATACTCCTTCCAAATCTATGTCTGCTGCTTTCAGCACTGCTCCACAGAACTCTGCTAGCAACAAATAATTTACTGACCCCTCTTCCTCTGGTAGGCCGCAGATCTGCAGGTTGGAATGCCGGGACCGATTTTCCAGGTCCTCCACCTTTTGCCAGAGCTGCTCTTGTACAGCATTCATATTATCCACACACTGTTTGGTTAGTATACATTGGCCCACATGTTCCTCCAACTGAGTCTCCATTTCTTCCATGCGTGCCCCCATCGAGGCCATGTCCCCTTTAAGCTCTTGGAACCAACTATGCACTTCATTTTTCAGGCTCCCAAATTCCTGTTTAGTGGACTCAAACCACTCCTTTAGATACTCTGTAAGAGCTTGCACCTCGCTCGGCCCACCTTTGCTGTTCTCCAATTCACCCGCTCCGTTTGCTTTGCCGTGGCCAGATGTCATCTTGGCTGTGTGGGTCCGTGCTCCTGCCAATGCCTTGAATGAATAGGCTTTAAAGTCTATTCCCGGCTTCCTCCCTGCCATCCGCCTGCTCCAGGAGTGCTCCTCTCGTGCTGCCGAATCGGGGGTAGTTATCTAGTCGCAATGCTGTGTTTTAGGGCATTAATATCGCCATCTGCGTTGGAACGCGTTCTTCAGGCATCCATTCAGGTGCTGACATCACCGGAAGTCCGTTGATCTGTTTTTTGACCCTAGGCAACTTCAGGAGTTGTTGGAAGCTAGGGAGGTTATGTTGGTTGAAGCTGCTGTTCCTTCTCATTCGGCTGACGCTTAAGTCTTTTCCTGCCTGTATTATGTTTGTGATTAGGTAGTTCAGGACCCTTTTAGGGGGTTCTTTACTGTTCATGAATAATTTTCCTAGTACTTCCTCAATATTTCTTCATTTGGGGTCTAATATTGTAAATGGGGGAATAGCTTTGTTAGGTGATCCTATTTCCTTTTTTTTTTTTTTGCTTCCTCATTTTCTTTTCATTCAGTGTAACTTTTGGATGTATTATTCATTAATAAATAATAAATAGAAAATTAAAAAAAAATAAGAACAGAGTTTCTACTAAGATTCTTAACTACCATTAATACCTATAGTCTAGTCCAGACTTTTTACTTGAGGAGAGAGTTTTATCATAGAGTCCATTACCCTCAAAGTTTACATACTTTCAGGAATTTCACTTCTGATCATCCATAAAACTGCTTAAATCAACTTTATTTGTAATTGGAGAAAATAACAGACATAATAGTCGTGTTTCAAGAACATGAGCAATGTATATTCCAGCACAGTACTGACATTGAATATAAATGAAACGATTCACCAGACTATGAGGTCCACTGTGCATATACAAACAGAAAATGACATTCACCTGGCACGGAGAAGTGACATTCATACTGTTTGTTCCACATAAGCATGAAAAACACAAAGATATCTCAGTGGCCACTGCACAGATCTCCAGATCTCAGCTGGGAAACATGGCTAAAACAGCTTTAAGAAACAAACACTGCACAACCAACAGTAAAATAAAAAACAAAACCCCCAAACAAACATCTGCACATTTAAAACCTCAATTGAACAGCATCAGTCAGCATTTACATTCTTTCCCTCAGCTTATATTGACATACCAGCCAAAGGAAGCCCAAACATGATGAGAAGCATCCATTCTTCCTTTCAGCATTTATGACAGTTTATCAAAAGACATGTTTGCTGCCTCCAGCCTTTAAATATCACCCCAGCAGCCTTCAACCATGTGCTGTCTTCCAGTATCCAGCAATTGCCATAAACACTGCCAACAGGCGAAGTTCCACCAACACTTTTGTCACCCATTGACAACTGCTGTTAATCCAAGAAACCAAATAAGCATATCATTGAGGAGGGGGGGGGGGGGTGTTAACGCTAGACATGATGGGGGATGGAATAGGTTGTATGGCAGGGAGATTCTTGATGTGGGGTGGTATAGGATGGGGAGGCAGAGAAAATGTTGGACATGGGGGAATGGGAACGAGGGAGACAGTTGATGCTGGATAGGGAAGGGAAGGAGATAGATAGGAGATGCTTGACATGGGGGGGGGGGGGGATACTGGGCAAGGAAACAGGAGCTGCTGGATATGTGTGGGAAGATGACTGGTGAGACAGAATGATGGCCTTTGTGGAGGAACTTGGGGAAACAGATGAGATACTGGACATGGGAGGGGAAGATTAGGGAAAACAGGAGATAATGATCATAGGAGGAAACTATGTAAACAGGAGATGATGGAATGGAAGGAGGGAGACAGACTGGAGATGTTTGATATGGGGGGGGGTTACTGGGGAGGCGAGAGAGAAGAGATGCTGGACATGGAGGGTGCAACAACTGGTGAGACTGAACATTAAGGGTAGGGCTAGGGAGATAGAAAAGATACTGGTAAGGGGTGGGGAGTGGGAACTAGGGAGACAGAAAAGATGCTGGACATGTGTTGGGGGGTAGCGTTATACAAGTGATTAGTAGAAGGGCGCTAATGAACATGTGTGAGAGAGAGAGAGACCCTGGATGGGGAAGGTGAGAGAGGAACGAGAGAAAATGCTGAACACAGGGGGAGAGCTAGTAAAAGACTGGGCAATAAGAGGCGTGGGATAGGAGGACTCAATGATGGAAAGCTGTGAGTAAATGCAGTAAACAGCAGAAGAATAACAGCTAAATGGTAAAAGGAGAAGGAAGAAAACTGAAAAGGAAAATTAGTGTTACAGATTGATGTAGGTGATGATTGTAGAGACAAGAGACAGAAGAAATGGTAGAAGACATGTGACCCTGGAAAAAAGCGCTAAAAGAAGACAGAGAAAAGCAGAAACCAGAGCAAAAAGACTAGAAAAATAAAATAGTCAGAAAACAAGGTAGAAAAAGGAATTTTATTTTCTATTTAGTGATTGGAATATATGAACTTTTGGAATGTACATCTGCCAAGACTGGTGATAGATATGGCTAGGGACTAACTTGGGGTAAAACTTTGGGAGGGGACCTCAAAGCTCACTAGCAAGCTGTGCTTTTTTCAGCTTCAGATATACACAAAACTGTCCCTGGTCACTTATCCCTCACAGCTGTATACACCTGCACATAACACACAAACACACACACACTGCCCCCCAGATGCTCAGCCCCCATACTTATGGCCAGTGTTAGGGGGTGGCAAACAGAGCAATTGCCCTGGGCCTCCATGCCAAAGGGGGCCCCAAGTCTGCCTCAGGCTGAAGGAGGCATAGCCTGCAGGTGGGCTTTGGGGCCCCCTCATCACTTTATGCCTGGGTCCACTGCATGTCTAATACCAACCCTGCCGACACTGCAAATATTCAAGAAACTGTGTCATAACTTGGAAGCCCATATGTGTCAGGCATTTTGAGTACATTGAATAATTATTTCAAAAAGCATAGATTTACATATTTATATGTTTATATTTATGTTTGAGTAATTTATTTGATTAGTATCCAAGGTCACATGAATTTTCCTCTGCTAAAATTGGGTCACACTAGAAAAACGTTTGGGAAGCACTGCGCTACACTGATTGACAGACTTACCACTTTTGGGAATCAGAGTAATCTCCGCCTCATACATAGACTGGGGCAAAACTCTAGTTAAAATTCTAGTTAAAAACTCACTGCAGAAGTGGGGCATCCTGCTTTTCCATTCCTTTATAGAATTCAGCTGAGAACTCATCTTTCCCCATAGTGAAATCCTCAATAGCAGCATCCTCCTCCAAGATCAAGATATCCCTGTTCAAAATATGCTGCCGATGATGATTGTCTAACTCCAGGAAAGTGCGCCTTAGCAAGAAATTCACAGAGCAACTCAGGGGCACAGTCGCTCTCAGATGTATAGAGCTGGACAAAAAATTCCCTAAATACATCATCCATGCCTTGATATCCTGCCTAGCCTCCCATTCGCAATCAAGGACTTCATTGTCAAAGTGTGAATTCTACTTTTTCTTTAATAGCCAGGGCAAAGGTTTACCCACTTTCCCACCATATTCAATAGTTCCTCTTCATCAACTGCAACAGAAACTCTATCTGTTCCACCTCAGTTCTATCAATCTACCCCTCTCCCCAACACATTCACCAATTTGATACATTTTGGAGCTTCCTATGAGTTTGTGCTGCTGTTGCTTCTGCAAAGCCCTCAGCTTATCCTGAAATGCAACAAGCTCCATTTTCTTCTGCTTCTTGGTTTCAACAGCCAGTTCTAACAAGTGCCCCCAAAGAAAGGCTGTCTTCTCAGTGTTTAACTGTAATCTGTTAGCTCCTAGCCATGCCTTTATCCCACTCGGACAGTTGTCAAGTCAACCAATTACAGCAATAATTTTTTTTTTCCTCAGTGAGCACGAACAGCTATATATAATCGGCATACAAATATAGGATAAATTCCAAATCACTAATAGTAAACACCATCGACTGAATGTAGATGTTAAATAAAAGGAGTGAAAGCCTTGAACCCCAAGGTATACCCCTTCACAGTTGCATTACATGTGACTTTGCCTCTTTAATCACCACTGTAAAACATCTATCTTTCAAAAAGTTGCATAATCAGTGAAGCACAGGCCCTCCAGTGCCTAGTTGGGCTAATCGGAATGACAGCATCTCATAAGCTAGCAAATTGAATGCTGCAGAAAGGTCTAATAAGATTAATAATCTGTTCTTCCCCTTATCTAAAATTATTTGTATTTCATCAGTTAAGACAATTAATTCAGTCTGTACTAAACCAGACTGAGCATTATCTAATCCCTGGTAATGCATAAGTGGTTCTGAAGTTGTTTCATAACTCACATTTGTACTACTTTTGCCAAAACTGGTAAATTAGATACAGGTCTGAAGTTCTCTGCCCAAGATGGGGAGACATTCTTCTTTTTAATCAGAGGTGTAATATACACCTATTTTAAATCTTTTTGGATAAACTCCTTGTTCCTATTTGTCTCTCCAGGCCAGTCCAGGAAAGGTAGGGTTGTCAGCCCCCTCCAGCAGCTGAGGACTGAAAACACACAGAGTCTTGCAGACACCCTATCCAGCTCTCCCTGGTGCCAGAGACTCAGTCTTTCAGTCCTCAGCAGCTGGATAGGACCGTTTTTTTTTTTTTTTCTCAGGCTCCTTATAAAAAATTGACAGGTTAAAGGAGAGTATAGATTAGCAGATTAGTTGGGGAAAGGACCTTCTGGCTTGCCCTAGCAGGGCTGTAAGTCTGGAGCAGGGTTTTGTCAAGATCCCCATAGCCTCGGGGGAGAGAGGGCAGAAGAGGCAGAGCCTGCCTCGCATACCTCGGAGCCTCTGTGGCCTGCCTGAGAGGAAGTGACTGGGAGCCCCAGTAGCACTTTCCTCGTCCTCCGAAGGGGCTGGTCGCTGACTGTGGGCTGCGGGAAACAACAGCCGATCAGCTGATTGCTGGTATATAGGAAGTAAGAGGGCTTTGGCGGTGTGCGATCAGGTGGGCGGCAATTGCTTCGTCAGCTTCGGGCCGCTCAGAGTCCGCGGCAGTAAGGTTCGTTGGAGGTGCATGCTGCCGGTTTCGGCGGCGTGCGTTCAGTGTGGAGGTATCCGAGGACTTTCGGGGCCGGGGCTCTGCAGATCATGCATGCGTCAGGGCAGTCTTTTGGAACGGCGTTTTTCAGCAATAGAAAAGGTTTCAGCGTCAGGTGAGCTTTCTGGTCGGCTGCAGGAAAAGGCAGGAATAGCAACCATTTTAGGTGATAAAGCTAATTCTCCTGCGCTCGTGGAGAAGCCGGTAAAAAAGAAAGCTAAGACTAAGAAACCTTTGTTGCCTGCAGTTTCTGGAGCTCAGGTTCAGTCTCCCTTGTTGGGGCTTCGAGAAGGGTTAGAGACCTTATTTTCGCCTGATTTCATTCTCTCTATGCATAAGGCTTATTGCCTGAAGAGAGAGCAGACACAAGGCAAAGCTGGTTCCGTGGTGAAGCATGGTTCTCCGAAAGCAGATGCATGTGTGGGAGAGGACCCGGGAGAGGGCCCTTCCCATAGAAACCTGGAAGTGGAGCCGGACTTCGATGTCTGGAGTCAGCAGGCTTCGGGTCCTCGGAGGTCTGAGGACGGAGAGGTTTTGTCCGATTTGGGCTTTGATCCATGGGCAGGAGAGTTGGAGGAAGGAGAGATTGCCCCAGGCAATGATCCAAACTTGTTCCGAATGTTTCGTAGGGAGGAGCTGGGAGCTCTCATTGCTCATTCCCTATCTGCTTTGAATTTGAACCTTCCGGTGGTGCAAGAGGAACCGCTGGAAGATCCGTTGCTCCAGGGCTTCAAGTTGGAGCAGAAGTGCTTTCCAATTCATAGAGTAATCAAGCAGATGGTGGAATCGGAGTGGGAGTGCCCAGAGGCTTCTCTGAGGGGTAGCCGGCCCATTGGCCATTTGTATCCGATTCCGAAAGAGGAGAAAGAATTGCTGTGAATGCCGAAAGTGGATGCCTTGATGTCGGCTGTGACGAAGAAGACTGCAATTCCAGTGGAGGGGGAGCGGCCCTTAAAGATCTCCAGGATCGCAAATTGGAGTCTATTCTCAAACAGGTGTTTGATTCCAGTGCTCTGGCGCTGCAGGCATCGGTGTGTGGAGCGTATGTGTCTAGAGCCTCCATTCGCTGGCTCCAAGGAGAAGTAGCTCCTGTAGAGGAGGGATCTTCCTTGGAGGGGGCTAAATTGGAATCGGCAGCGGCATATTTAGTGGATGCCTTTTATGATCTGCTGAGAATCGTGGCTAAGACAATGGCATTTGCTTATTGCGGCGAGGCGCTTTCTATGGCTGAGAAATTGGGCTGCGGACGCGTCCTCGAAGGTTCGCCTTAGTAAGCTCTCTTATAAGGGTAAGCTGCTTTTTGGAGAGGCTTTGGAGAAGATTGTTAGGGATTTGGGAGATTCAAAAGGCGGCAGGCTTCCGGAGGACCGTCCAAAGGGACAGAGACCTGGAGGACTACAAAGAGGTCAAGGGAGAGAGTTTCGCAGGTTTCGGGTGGCAAGGTATGCTCCTTATCAGAGAGGGCGCTTTGTGGCCAGAGGGCAGTCCTTTCGTGGAGCCTGTGGTTTTGGCAGGTTTTATCTCCCCCCCCCCCCCCCCAGCAAGGTCAGTCCAAAAAGCCGCAATGAAGTCGTGAAGGCCCAGGCGGACGTTCCGGTCGGGGGACGTTTGCAGGCGTTCTATTCCTCCTGGGCCGCCATCACAATGGACCAGTGGGTGCTGGAGATCATCCACGAGGGGTATGCGTTGGAATTCGACTGGCCGCTAGCATATTCTTTTGTGGTGTCCCCATTCAAGGCGCGAGTAAAGTTGGAGGCAGTGCACAGCATGCTTCAAAGGTTGCTGCTTCTTCAAGAGATGGTTCCGGTACCATGAGACCAGTGCGGGTTAGGTTGATACTCGATTTACTTCGTAGTTCCAAAGAAAGAGGGCTCCTTTCGGCCCATTTTCGATCTCAAGTATGTGAACTGCTGTTTGAGGGTTCTGCATTTCCGGATAGAAACGCTGAGATCAGTCATTTTGGCGGTGAAGCCGGGCGAGGTTCTCTCGTCCATAGATCTTACAGTGGCCTACTTGCACATTCCGATCAGACTGGATCATCACAAGTTCTTGCGATTTGCCATTCCTATGGACCATTTTCCGTTTCTGGCTCTGCCCTTTGGGCTGGCAGCAGCGCCACGCACTTTTACAAAGATAATGTTGGTGGTGGCGGCGGCAGCGTTACGACAGGAAGGCATTTGGGTGCATCTCTTTCTGGATGACTGGTTAATTCGAGTGGACTCCGAGGAGGATTCGGTCGTGGTGACTGGGCGAGTGGTTCAGTTTCTGGAAGGGCTTGGTTGGGTAGTCAACTGGGCCAAGAGTCATCTGCAACCGGTGCAGTGGCTGGTGTTATCTCGGAGCTTTGTTCAACACGGTCGCCAGGTCGGTGTTTCTGCCAGAGGACAGGGTGCAAAAGATTCTGGGACAAGTGAGGAGATTTTTGCGTATGAAGGCTCCAATGGCGTGGAGGTACATGAAGCTTTTGGGATCCATGGCAGCTGCCTTGGATCTCGTGCTATGGGCCAGGGCCCATATGCGGCCGCTTCAGAGAGCTCTTCTGTCTCGGTGGTCTCCGCAACAGCATTTCTTGTCTCAAAAGTTGGTGTGTCCAGAGGAAGTGCGTGCAAGTCTGGACTGGTGGCTGGTTCCCAGCCATCTTCAAGCAGGAATGCCCTTGGAGCAACCGGACTGGGTGTTGGTCACCATTGATGCCAGTCTCTTGGGCTGGAGGGCGCATTGTCTGGCGCAGGTGATGCAGGGCTTCTGGACCTCGGAAGAAGCGCAGTGGTCGATCAACCGGTTGGAAATGAGGGCGGTGCACCCAGCGCTTGTAGAATTCGAGAGCCTCGTAGGGGGCAAGGTGGTTTGGGTGTTTTCCGACAATGCGGTGACTGTTTCCTATATCAACTGGCAGGGAGGTATGGGCAGCATTTCCCTGCTGGAAGAGAGTCAGCTGTTGCTAAGGTGGGCGGAGATCCATCTGATAGCTTTGTCGGCCACACATGTAGTAGGAAAGGACAACATACAGGCCGATTTATCTCAGTCGGAATGTCCTGGATCCAGGAGAGTGGGAATTGAATGCAGCGGTCTTTCACGACATTAGTGCGATGGGGACAGCTGATCATGGATCTAATGGCCACTCTAAACAATACCAAGGCGCCAAGGTTTTTCAGCAGGCGCAGAGCGCACACGTCGGAAGGACGATGTGTTGGTGCAGCTGTGGCCAACAAACAAACATCTGTATGTTTTCCCGCCATGGCCGATGATAGGTCGGTCGTGCGGAGGATAGGAGTTCACGAGGGGCAGGTGATTCTCATTGCGCCCGAATGGCCATGGAGACCGTGGTATGCAGACCTGATGTGTTGTCTGGTGGATCGTCCGTGGAGGCTACCCGATCGGGTCAACCTGTTGAGCCAGGGACCAGTCTTGATGCCGCAGGTGGATCGATTCTCGCTTACAGCTTGGCTCTTGAAAGGGAGCGGTTGCGGCGCCGGGGATACTCAGCTGTGGTAATCGCTACTATGTTAAAGTCTAGGAAGCGGTCTACGTCCTTGTCTTATATTCGGATTTGGCGCATTTTTGAGAGTTGGTGCGCGGAACAGGGCATTAAGCCATTTGGCTCAGGGTTGCCGAATATTTTGCTGTTTCTACAGGGAGGGCTGGAGAAAGGTCTAGCGCTTAGCTCTCAAGGTACAATTGGCAGCCCTGGCTTGTTTTAGAGGCTGAGTGCAAGGTAGCGCATTGGCAACTCATCTGGATGTTCTGCGTTTCTTCAGGGCAGTGAAGAATGTTAGACCGCCGGTTCGGCAGGTTGTGCCTCCCTGGGATTTGAACTTGGTGCTGGAGGTGCTGACAGAGCCTCCTTTTGAGCCCATGGCGATGGTGTCTTTACGGAATTTGGCTTGGAAGACTGCGTTCCTGGTGGCGTTGTGTTTGGCAAGATGGATTTCGGATCTTCAGGCGCTCTCTTGTAGAGCATCCTTTCTTCAATTTTCAGCAGAGAAGTTTGTGTTACGGCCAGTACCATCTTTTCTACCGAAGGTGGTTTCGAGCTTTCATTCAAATCAAGCAATTTCGCTTCCATCCTTTCCACAGCTGGGAAGGGAGGAGGAGGGTCAAACTCTGCACAGGCTAGATCTAGGAAGGGTTCTCCATTGCTATCTGAAGAGGACGGAGGGTTTTCGTAAGTCTGACTGCTTATTTGTGATTTTTGCCAGTCCTTGAAAGGGGGAGGCGGCTACCAAGGCCTCCATTGCTCGATGGGTAAAGCAGGCTATCGGGGCAGGGTATGAGGCTCGTGGAAAGCATCTCTGAAAGGGCTCAGAGCGCATTCTACTCGGGGACAAGCGGCGTCTTGGGCGGAGTTCGCCTTAGTTCCTCCTATGGAGATTTGCAGGGCGGCAACCTGGTCGTCGCTGCACACTTTTGCAAGACATTATAGATTGGATGTTCAGGCTAGGGGGGACGCAAATGTTGGGGCTTCAGCCATTCTAGCAGGCCTGGGGGGTCCCTACCGGATTTAGGTACTGCTCTGGTACAACCCTACCTTTCCTGGACTGGCCTGGAGAGAACTCAAGGAAAGACAATTATCAGGTAAGGTCTAATTTCTCCTTTTAGGATGTCTTCTAACTATTAACTGCTAACCACTTTCTGTAAATTTGATAACAGCCATTTAGAGAAGGGATCATAAATACAATACCTCTTTGCAAATCTCTTTAATAATTTAACCACTTCCTCCATGATCGGGCGAATAAACTGGCCCCATTTCTGTAGCTGCTGGGTATTTGGGGTCCTTGACATAGAATTGCCTTCACTCTCATCCTTTGATGATTACAGAAGCTTTCTTAGCACATTGTCAGTGTTAAAATGATGAATTTGGCTAAATCCTGAACCTCTAACCCTTTACCCAAACTGAGGAGCCATACTGATTACCATCCATTACATTCTACCTTAAAGAGTTCCCGCTACTTGGATGAGGCTTGCAGGATTTGGGTTGTAATATGTTCTCTCTTTATAGAACAAACCATGTACTTGTAACTCTTTTATATTGAGCCCTCCATCCATTTTTAATAGCTTGGGAATTACTCTTATGCTACCTATGTTCTAAATACCTTAACTTTCTCTTAGTCTCCAATAGCCAGTCCATCTGGAAGAGTAAATTTGGCCAGAAGACTTTTTTTTCAGAGCTGGTTGTTATGCTTTTTCAGCACTTTTACTAATTGCTAAATTCCAGGATGTAATCATTTGATCCATTTTACCCGCCACTGCTGAAACTCCTTATCTCTTTTGTATGGTATTTGTATCTGTATATGTTTTATGCTTCACTGTTTTGAATGCTATAGCATATGTCAGTATAGAAATATTTTAAAATAAACAAGTAAAGGAGGTGGAGTTCTCAACACAAGTTTTTATAATTTCTGCCATTACCATCCCTTTCATTAAACATCAGACCCTTACTTCCTTTTTGAGGAAGGACAAGCCTTAACAATAAAAGTGGTCTGATCAAATTCATTTTTCAGCAGTCATTTTCCAAGGCCCTCTCGACTCTTTAAAATAGAGACTGCCAAAACATCAATGTGCCCTCTCTCATGTGTAGTCCTATCATTTAATAAATTAAAATCAAGCAGCTTGAATATTTCTCTTATGTTTGGGACAAAATTGCAATATTTATTCTTTAGATGCATATATAAATTGCCAATTAAAAAGATATGAACCCCTAATACACTGCTTCATTAAGAAATCACATAATTCACCATCTCAAATTGCTTTGTTTCCTGGTGGGCTATAAATCATTAAAAAAAAAATCAGCAAGTTTTTTCATTTACTTTCTAAAATTAAGTATTTGCAGCCTGCAGTAGTCACGTGAGTATTCTATTCCAGAAATTGTGTTTTTTTTCCTCTCTATTTTACTTGAAATACTAGCTCCAATATAACTTGGGAAAATATGCATGTTCTGACTATTAATTTATTTATACTGATGGTAGCCTTACTATGCTTACACAAAATGCCCATTAAAGATAGAATTAATATCTTCCCTTTTAGTTCTAACATTGACTTTTATTTTGCAGATTGTGAAGGGATTAAATAACAGGCAGCATTGTCTGCTGGAGAGTCCCACAGGGAGTGGAAAAACTTTAGCGCTCTTGTGCTCTGCTCTGGCTTGGCAGCAGTCTCTGAGAGGTAAGTAGCGACAATTTGCCATTGAAGAAAGTGTGGTGGCAAAAATAATTTTGAAACCATCACTACTTAGTTTACTATTTGAAATCCAGTTGATGAAAACAAATTTGTGAATCTAATCCCTGGACACTGACCATAGGTTTGCTAAGCTGCCCGCTAATTCTCATAGGTTTAGAGCATAATATTGCTAAGTATATATATCTTCTCTGATCACAGCTGAAAATCTTTTCATTGGAGCTTCGCAAGATTTTCTGTGCTTTTCCCCTCTCTTGCTGGTTTTGCTCTGCATAATATATACACCTTGTTTAGTGATTCAAGAATTTATATACTGGCAGTGAGCAAGTGTTTTATTTTTGTCATTTGTCTAATAACAGTTTAATAGTTTTTCTGCAGACTTTGTTTCTGCCCAGGAGAATAGAATAGACAGGGCCAGCTCAAGGAGTTGTGGCACCCTGAGCCATCCTTTGCTGTTGCACCTCCATTTTAGGGCTAGTCTTGCAGTACCGACTGCACAAATGTGTGAGATTATATCTCAAGAAAGACCCCAGATTGGAAGGAAGGTGACTTTGGATAGGTAGTAGCCAGGGTTGAAGTCCTGACAGCTGGCATCACGAGTTTTCAAGCTTGTGCTAATTCAACTGCTCTTTGTGTTTGTTATCATTTCTCAAAGATCATTCCTTTTAATAACCTCAATGTGGTCACCTGATGCAGTGCATTTAGTAGATGGGGAAGAGGGTAGTTCCCATGGAACTTTCAAAAATTAGCGAATAATAACTACTAGTGATCTCAGACCCTTTTGGCAGAAATTGACAGTAGTATCTGAGAGTCTTGGGCGGGGACAGGTGGTGAGAACCCTCTGTTTTCTGACAGATCACCCGGGCTGTGCCTCCTAAGCCACAAAAAGTGAGCTGCAACAAATGGTTGTGGCATCTGGGGACTGTGTCCATTAAATTACCATGGTGTGGTGACTGTCCTAAACAAATTATAATGAGCCATGGATGAGATACAAGAGCGATTTGATAGCTGCAGAGAATTGTAGAGGTGCAGCAGTGTGTGGCAGCAATAGAGGAGGAAGGTTGTCACAGGGGCGAGCAAATCACAGCCCTACAGAGAGAGAACACAGCACTTAGAGAGAGTAGAGGAGCAGGAGCATTGGAGCTGGGGGTGAATGGCCTTCCCAAGTCACTTAAAGACTGTGAAGTGTATGATTTCTTTGCGTGCTGTCTCTCGGTAAAGCTGGGCTTGGCATACCGCGTGGAGCAACTGTGCTGCACATGAGCACTTTCTCATCATCCATCCAGTCCAGACCAGATGCCTGGATATTACGTCTTTCTACCAGCAGATGGAGAATGAGAACCACTGACTCTATTTTGCTTTACAAGGGTCCTGTGCAGCCAACCTCTCACCAGTGTTCCTGTAACAAAGTACACTTCTCCAAGAATGGTTATTAGATTAACATCCAGTCATTTAAATTAACATTAAATTAACTATTTACACTTACTCCGAGGACAGCCCACTGCCTCAATTCTCCAAATTTCACACAGCAGGGAAGAGAAAAAAAAAACTAGTACAGTAGAGCCAAGCAGCGAAGCCCTGGAGAATCAAAGGCCTTGAGAACACTTCATTAGAAGTCCTGCCAACCCGAGACACACAGACCAATCTTCCCTTAATGAGGCTTGACAAACCAACAGACGGATAGGGTTGGCTCTGGACTGGACTGGACTGGCGGGACTTAACCCTTATCTGCTAATTTTCTTTTGTTAATTTCATCTTCCTCTAGTCCAGACATGTGGGACTTACTAAAGAATAGTAACATAGTAAATGACATAAGAAGAACATATAAGAACATAAGATATGCCATACTGGGTCAGACCAAGGTCCATCAAGCCCAGTATTCTGTTTCCAACAGTGGCCAATCTAGGTCATACGTACCTAACAGTTTCCCCAAGGGACACAGGTTCCACAATGCTTGTATTGGTTCAAGCATTGATATCCTGGGTACCTTCTTAATAATGGCTTATGGACCTTTCCTCCAAGAACTTGTCCAAACCTTTTTTAAACCCAGCTACACTAACAGCCTTTACTACATCCTCCGGTAACAAATTCCAGAGTTTGATTACACGTTGAGTGAAAAAATATTTTCTTTTATTAGTCTTAAATAGTTTACCCTGCAGCTTCATTGCATGTCCCCTAGTCTTTCTATATTCTGATAAGGTAAACAGTCGATCTACGTTTACCCGTTCCACTCCGCTCATTAATTTATAGACTTCTATCATATCTCCCCTCAGCCGTCTCTTTTCCAGGTTAAAGAGCCCTAACCTTTTTAGCCTTTCTTCATAGGAGTATCCTTCCATCCCCTTTACCATTTTGGTGGCTCTTCTCTGAACCTTTTCTAATAACTCTATATCCTTTTTAAGATACGGCGACCAGAATTGCACACAATATTCAAGGTGCGGTCTCACCATGGAACGATATAGAGGCATTATAATATCCTTTGTTTTATTTTCCATTCCTTTCCTTATCATACCTAGCATTCTATTTGCTCTCTTGGCCGCCGCTGCACACTGGGCCGAGGGTTTTAACATGGTATCCACAATGACGCCTAAATCTTTTTCCTGGGTGGTGGTTCCTAATGTGGAACCTTGCATCGTGTAACCATAGTTTGGGTTGTTCTTCCCTAGGTGCATAACCTTGCACTTGTCCACATTAAATTTCATCTGCCATTTTGATGCCCAGTCTTCCAATTTATCAAGATCCTCTTGCAATTTTTCACAATCCTCTTGGGTTTTAACAACTTTAAATAATTTTGTGTCATCTGCAAATTTGATAACCTCACTCGTTATTCCACTTTCCAGGTCATTTATGAATATGTCAAAAAGCAGCGGACCCAGCACAGATCCCTGGGGTACACCACTATTCACCTTTCTCCATTGGGAAAATTGGCCATTTAGCCTTACCCTCTGCTTTCTATCTTTTAACCAGTTCCTGATCCACAATAGTACACTGCCTCCTTTCCCATGACTCTTTTTAGTTTTGCCAAAAGTCTCTCATGAGGGACCTTGTCAAAAGGCTTTCCGAAAGTCCAGATACACAATATCAGCCGACTCACCTTTGTCCACCTGATTATTCACTCCTTCAAAAAAACATAACAGATTAGTAAGACAAGATCTTCCTTGTCTAAAGCCATGTTGGCTGTCTCTCATTAGTTCATGACTATCTACATGCTGAGTAATTTTATTCTTTATGATGGTTTCTATCATTTTTCCCGGTATTGACGTCAGGCTCACCGGTCTGTAGTTTCCCGGATCACCCCTGGAACCCTTTTTAAAAATTGGTGTTACATTGGCGATCCTCCAATCTTCAGGTATTAGAGATGATTTTAATGATAGTTCACAGATTACTAATAGCAGGTCTGCAATCTCATATTTCAGTTCTTTCAATACCCTTGGATGTATACCATCCGGCCCAGGTGATTTGCTACTCTTCAGCTTATCTAATAGTTGTAATACATCTTCTCGATGTATCGATATTTCCTTCAATTCTTCTGCACCTTTAAATACCACTTCAGTCATGGGTAACATCCCTACATCTTCCTCAATAAAGACTGAAGCAAAGAATTCGTTCAGTCTCTCCGCTATCGCCTTGTCGCCTCTTAGTGCTCCTTTAACCCCTTTATCATCTAATGGACCAACTGACTCTCTCACAGGTTTTTTGCTACGAATGTACTTGAAAAGGTCTTTACTTCGTGTTTTTGCTTCTGCAGCAAGCTTCTTCTCAAATTCTCCCTTTGCCTGCCTTATCAATGCCTTGCATTTGACTTGCCAGTGCTTGTGCTGTTTCCAGGTTTCGTCGTTTGGCTCTTTTTTCCATTTCCTGGAAGATGCTTTTTTGGCAACAACAGCCTCTCTGACCTCAGCTTTAAACCATGCTGGCAGTTTTTTGGACTTCTTTCCACTTTTCTTAAAGCGTGGAATACAGCTGGTCTGGGCTTCCAAGATAGTATTTTTCAACAACAGCCAAGCCTGATGTACGTCTTTAACCTTTGCAACTGCTCCTTTTAGTTTTTTCTTGACTGTTTTCCTCATTTTATCATAGTCTCCCTTTCGAAAGTTAAAAGGTAGTACTGTGGATTTCCTTACTATCCCTCCTCCACTAATTAAATCAAAGGCGATCATGCTATGATCGCTATTGCCAAGTGGCCCCAACAACCTTATCTCTTGCACTAGATCTGGTGTTCCACTAAGGATTAGGTCTAATATGGCTTCCCCTCTGGTCGGTTCATGAGCCAGCTGCTCCAAGAAGCAGTCATTTATTTCATCTAGGAACTTTATCTCCCTAGCATGTCCTGATGTGACACTGACCCAGTCGATACCGGGGTAGTTGAAATCACCCATTATTATTACTGTGCTGTAACTTTTGTTAGCTTCCTTGATTTCTTTGAGCATTTCATCATCCATTTGGTCATTCTGGCCAGGCGCTCGATAGTACACCCCCACTGCCATTGCCTTCCCCCTTTTACATGGAATTTCAATCCATATATGGATTCTACAGCAGATTTTGTTTCCTGCAAAACTTTAATCCTTTCTGACTCAATGCCCTCTCTAACATAGAGAGCAACCCCTCCACCAATTTGATCAGCTCTATCATTTCGATATAGTTTGTACCCAGGTATCACAGTGTCCCACTGGTTGTCGTCCTTCCACCATGTCTCTGATATTCCAATCATATCTAACCTTTCATTTAGTGCTATATATTCTAACTCTCCCATCTTATTTTTTAGACTTCTAGCATTTGCATACAAGCATTTTAGAGAATGTATTTTATCCATATTAATTTGTCTGTTAGACATGAGTAATTTGGGATCTTTAAGCTCTGTCTGCTCCATACTTGAGGGCATTTGGGCTACTTTACTCTTTTGTGGAACCTCTCTGCTTTTGGTAGTATCCTTCAAAGATACATTCTTCCGAACCATCTGCTCTTGGGCGACTGTCGGCTTTCCCCTAATATCTAGTTTAAAAGCTGCTCTATCTCCTTTTTAAAGGTTAATGCCAGCAGCCTGGTTCCATCCCGGTTAAGGTGAAGCCCATCCCTTCGGAAGAGCCCCTCCTTTCCCCAGAATGTTCCCCAGTTCCTAACAAATCCAAACCCCTCATCTCTGCACCATTGTCTCATCCACGCATTGAGACTCCAGAGCTCTGTCTGCCTTTTTGGTCCTGTGCGTGGAACAGGAAGCATTTCGGAGAATGCTACCCTGGAAGTTCTGGATTTCAGCTTCCTACCTAAAAGCCTAAATTTAGCCTCCAGAACCTCCCTACCACATTTTCCTATGTCATTGGTACCAACATGTACCAAGAGAGCAGACTCCTCCCCAGCACTATCTAAGACCTTATCTAGGTGGCGCGTGAGGTCCGCTACCTTCGCACCAGGCAGGCATGTTACCAGGCGATCCTCACGTCCACCAGCCACCCGGCTATCTACATGCCTAATGATCGAATCACCAACTATAACGGCTGTCCTAACCCTTCCCTCATGGGCACATGGCCCTGGAGAAACTTCCTCGGTGCGAGAGGGTTTTATATCACCTGGAGGACAGGTCCTAGTTACAGGATCACTTCCTGCCACACCAGGGTGATGCTCTCCTGTCACGTGACCTCTCTCCTCCATGGCAACAGGGATGCTGCCAGACAGAGAGGTACATAGACGAGACCTACAGGGATATAGTCCTGAAGTCCCACCTCCAGTCTGTCTTATGCTTTCCAAGTCTGCTACTTTAGCCTCTAGAGAATGGACTCGTTCCCTGAGAGCAAAGAGCTCCTTGCACCTAGTGCACACGTAAGACCTCTCACCAACTGGGAGAAAATCATACATGTGACACTCAATGCAAAAGAATGGAAAGCCCCCATCCCGCTGCTGGACTGCTGTCTGCATCTTAGTTTTAAGTTTGTGTTTAGATCTAAGTTCTTTACTTACTAAGGGTTGCTATGGATATTTATGCTAATAAAACTGAACCTAATACGTGTAATATACCTTGTTCACCTGAAGCTTAACTAATCTTAGGTCCTTAGTGTATGACTGATTTGGGTAATGAGCTTCACCTGAGAGCACCTCCTGTCTTTTAAGATGTGTAAGTATCTATAAAGCTACGATTATCCCAGGGGTGGGTGGGTGTGGGGAGGGTGGGAGGGAATTAACACTTATTAAAAAAGGGCTGCTACACAGTACCCTGTCTTGTGCTGCTGAGGTAAGCTAAATTCTGATTTGATTTAAATTAATGCCCTTAGCTGCTGCTAGGCTCTAACTTCTTATGAAATTTAAAGTACAAGCTCTCTGCTGGGTTCTAAATTTAACCAGAAAGCTCTTTCCTTATCGTCACTCCAGTCCAGTCCCTTTACTTCTGGGTTACGCAACCCTTCCAGCAGCTTGGAGGCTGAGCCCAACCTTTTTGGAGGTGGAGCGGTATAAATACCCCTGGGACCACCCACCAACTCCAGTATTCTCAGCCTCCAAGCAGCTGGAGGGTTCCGTAAGCCTAGGGCTTACTGGAGTCCCCCTTTCCTTGAATTTTACTTTAACTTTAATTTTAATCTTAATAGAACTTAGGGTTAACTCTAGCTTTTAATCCCGTTTGAGTTTTGAATTTATTTGGTCTCTATATCTTTAAATTTTCCCCTGCCTCCCCCCCCCCCCCCCCCGGGGACGGACGTCGGAGGAGAGTTTCACCGGCAGCAGCGAGGAGGACAAGTCAGGATCCTCTCACTGCTACTCCGGGCTTACCCCGCATTTCCTCGGAGTCCTGTGCTGCTGTTCTGCCTCGCGCCGAAGCCCCCTGGTGGCTGAGCGCTGGAGGCACGCCGCGCCTAGCCTCCTCCGTTCGTCCCGCTCCTGCCCGAAGGGACGCGGAGTTGAGCCCCGGAGCCGCGATCGCAGCGGGCCCGCGGAGATCGTTTAGCGACAGCAGGAGGAAGCCGCTCCTAGCGCCGGAGGGTGTTCCCGGCCCTGGCTCTCCTCTCCCAGCACTGCAAAGGCACAGTAGTGCTTTCCCCGGGTCGAGCTCCACGTGGTTGAGGCCTACCACGTGTGGAGCCTACGGCCCGAGATTGCTGACTCGGCCCTCTGCACAGCATCGGAAGAACTTCTAACTGCAAGTACACAGTTTATGTTGGCAGGGGGGTTTACTTGTGCAATAATTTTTGGCACATATTCCTTTCACTGAAGCCAATTTTAATTTTAATTTTAATTGTAATTTATTTTCATTTTAAGCTGTTTAATTTCGGATTCTCTAGCCTGGTTCCATATTAGGAAAGCTTTACAAGCTATTTTCTTTATCGGGGAGTTTATATACTTCCTTGGTTTGGCCGCGCACAAGAGAAGCCCCGGCTCTCTCCCTACCCTCTCCATGGCATCCAAGCCGCGGTGTCCTTCCTGTGGGACGCGCAGGGGCACCTCCGCAGATTCAGGAATCTGCAGGAGCTGTGCTGCGGAGGCTGCATCAGTGGAACAGGAGATTAGCCTGGCCATGTCGCAGCCCTCCCAGGGATCAGGCAATCCTCTGGAAGGAGAAGGGGAGTCGCAGTTCCCTATCTCTGCTCCGGCGGACCTTCCTATGCCTCCTCAACCTTTACCCTCCTCCCACGCCAGAGCTGGGGGGCCCGGAGAATTTTTCTCTCCTGACTTCATCCTCTTACTCCATAAGGCCTACTGCCTACGTAAGCAGGGCCGGGGGGGCAGAAGAGGCTGTCCCGCCAGCAGAGGACAAATCAGCTAGTGCCCCCGGGGCTACCATTCAGGACACCGGTATCCCTGCTAAGCGCCCACGTCTGGGCGGCGAAGAGCTCCTAGCATCCCTATCCCAGGGTACTCCGGAGGAGGATAGCTCATTTAAGGACCTGGAAGAGGATGAAGAGGAGCTAGAAGAAGGAGAGATCCCGGAAGAAGATCAGTCACGGGTAGTCAGGGTCTTTCGCCGTGAGGAGCTCCCGGCGCTAATTAATGAGTCCCTAAAGGCCCTCAATGTGGTCTCAGACACGCCCTCGCAGGAAGAAGCGTTGGAGGACCCCTTAATCCAGGCCTTCAGGAAATCCCAAAGGGTCTTCCCTATCCACAGGGTCGTGCGCCAGATGATCCAGGAAGAATGGGACCAGCCTGAATCAAGCTTAAGGGGAGTCAGGACCATGTCTCGTTTATACCCGATCCCAGAGGCAGATAAAGAGCTGCTAAAATCTCCCAGAGTAGATGCAGCGGTATCAGCAGTTACCAAGAAGACCACGATACCAGTGGAGGGCAGTTCGGCCCTAAAGGACGCGCAAGACAGGAAGTTGGATACGCTCCTGAAACAAGCCTTTGATGTAAGCGCCATCGCCTTGCAGGCCTCCGTGTCGGGAGCTTGGGTGGCCCGGGCCTGTTTAAGGTGGGCCCAACAGCTCCAGTCAGAGGGCTCAACGGGCGAGTTACAGACCAACTCGGCTAAGGTGGAGTCCGGAGCGGCCTACTTGGCGGACAGTCACTATGACCTCATCAGAAGCCTAGCCAAGAACATGGCCTCGGTCGTGGCAGCTAGACGGTACCTGTGGCTACGAAATTGGGCAGCGGACGCATCCTCGAAGTCACGCTTGAGCCGACTCCCCTTTAAGGGGAAACTCTTATTTGGAGAGGATTTGGAGAAGCTAGTTAAGGACCTGGGTGAGTCAAAGGGAGGCAGGCTCCCGGAAGATAGACCAAGACAAGGGCGCCCTCCAGTCCCGGTGCGCTCCCAACCTAGGGACTCGCGGAGATTTCGTCCAGCCAGGTCAGGCTCCTTTCCCAGGGGCCGTTTTCCCTCGAAGGGACAAGCCTTCAGAGGTTTTCGGGGAGCAGGACGGGGTTTTGGGGCCTCCTCCTCCTTCTCGGGACCCAGAAAACAACAATGAGATGCCGGGGGTCCAGAAGGAGGGACAGCCACTAGGCGGTCGCCTGAGGCTGTTCCTTCCCGCCTGGTCCCGAGTCACGTCCGATCAATGGGTCCTAGAGGTAATCAGAGAAGGCTATGCTCTCGAATTTTCAAAACAAATCCCTCCAGCGTTTGTTCAGTCTCCCTGCGGTTCCCCAGCAAAGGGGGCGGCAATAGAGGCAACTCTTGCTCGACTAATAGCTCTAGGGGCGGTGGTCCCAGTACCACCAGACCAGTGCGGCTCTGGTCGATACTCGATTTACTTCGTAGTGCCAAAAAAGGAAGAATCCTTCCGACCGATCCTGGATCTAAAGCAGGTCAACCGTTGCCTATGCTCAGTCATAGCGGCCGTAAGGGGGAGGGGAGTTCCTAACGTCCCTCGACTTGACAGAGGCCTACCTTCATATCCCCGTCAGGAAGTCCCATCAACAATTCCTGAGATTCGCAGTGCCAAGAGGCCACTTTCAGTTCCAGGCCCTTCCCTTCGGCCTAGCTACGGCCCCCAGGACATTCACCAAGGTAATGGTGGTAGTGGCGGCCTTCCTTCGGAAGGAGGGAATATTAGTGCACCCCTACTTGGATGACTGGCTGATCCGAGCAAAGTCACAAGAGGAGAGTCATGCGGCAACGGCCAGAGTGGTTCAGGTTCTAGAAGAATTGGGGTGGGTCATCAATCGACTGAAGAGCAGGATGACTCCCTCACAAGACCTAGAGTACCTCGGGGCAAGATTCCACACTCTCAGGGGCAAGGTCTTCCTGTCACAATCAAGATCAAGAGAGCTGAGGCGTCTAGTCACGCAGTTTCTCGGCAGGCGAAGTCCCTCGGCTTGGCATTATCTTCAGCTTCTGGGAACTATGGCGGCGGCGATAGAGGTAGTCCCATGGGCCAGGGCACACATGCGTCCGCTACAGCGGGCACTGTTACGTCGATGGTCGCCTCAGCATCATCCTCTGGCAATGCAGTTACCTTGCGCCCCGAGAACCAAACAGTCCCTTCTCTGGTGGCGGTTGTGTCCAAACAATTTGGACCGCGGGATGCCCCTCGAACCTCATCTGTGGTTACTATTGACAACGGACGCCAGCCTGTCAGGCTGGGGAGCACACTGCGAGGACCAGTTCGTCCAGGGCCGCTGGACACCGTTGGAGTCTCAGTGGCCCATCAACAGACTGGAACTGAGGGCCGTCACGCTGGCGCTCAAGGCGTTCTCGGCCTTAGTTCAAGGAAAAGCTATTCGCGTCCTTTCCGACAACGTCACAGCGGTGGCCTACATCAACCACCAGGGGGGCACCAGCAGCCCTGCCCTGGAGAAGGAAGCAGACGCCCTCTTCCGGTGGGCGGAGCACAATCTCCTAGCCCTTTCAGCTCAGCACGTGGCGGGCGAGGACAACGTCACGGCCGACTTCCTCAGCAGATGCAAGATAGACCACGGGGAGTGGGAACTAGATCAGGAGATCTTCGAACAGATAGTGGCCCGCTGGGGGCTCCCAGTCATGGACCTCATGGCGCGGTTCTCTACAGCCAAAGTAGACAGGTTCTTCAGCCGAAGGAAGGAAAGAATGTCCGAGGGCTTGGATGCCCTGTCTCAAAGGTGGCCTCACAAAGGGCTACTATATGTGTTCCCTCCGTGGGCTCTGATCGGAAAGGGGCTGCAGCGGGTGGAGTCTCACCAGGGGTTGGTAGTCCTCATAGCCCCAGATTGGCCTCGCCGCCCCTGGTATGCGGATCTGGTGAGGTTGATCGCCGACTCCCCGTGGCGGCTCCCTTGCAAAAGGGACCTTCTGAGGCAGGGTCCGGTCCGCATGCCTCACGTGGATCGGTTCTCGCTTACGGCCTGGCTATTGAGAGGGCGCGGTTCCTAAAACGAGGCTACTCAGGAGCAGTGATCTCGACGCTGCTGAAGGCGAAGAAGCGATCGACCTGTTTATCCTATGTAAGGGTCTGGCGCATTTTCGAAGCCTGGTGTGCAGAGCATCGACGGAAACCTCTCTCGGCCTCTGTCCCAGAGGTCCTGGAATTCTTACAAGCAGGTTTTGAGAAGGGCCTGGCGCACAGCTCCCTACGGGTCCAGCTAGCGGCGATTGCTTGCTATAGAGGCAAGGTCCGGGGCAAACCCTTAGGGGAGCACCCGGACGTATCCAGGTTCCTGAGGGCAGTTAGCCGGCTACGCCCTCAGCGGAGGGTGGTCGTCCCACCTTGGGACCTTAACCTAGTGCTGAATGCCATGGTCGGGGAGCCCTTTGAGCCAGTGAAGAGAGCTTCCTTAAAGGATTTGACCCTAAAGACAGTTTTCCTGGTAGCGATCTGCTCGGCCAGGAGGGTTTCGGAGCTCCAGGCGCTCTCCGCCCAGCCTCCTTTCCTGACCTTCCTAAAGGACAAGGTGGTCATGCGCACAGTGCCGTCCTTCTTACCCAAGGTTATCTCTCCTTTTCATGTGAACCAGACAGTCACCCTGCCGGCCTTCGCGGCCAAGGGGCAGGAGGGAAGGCATAACAAGCTGCGCCTGCTAGATGTCCAGAGAGTCTTGAAACGGTACCTGGCTCGCACAGCACCATTCCGGAAGACCGACCGCCTGTTCATTCAGTTCGGAGGTCCACACAAAGGGGAGGCGGCGGCAAAGGCCTCGATCTCCAGGTGGATCCGAGAGGCTATTGCCTCCGCCTACATTATCAAGGGGAAACAGGTCCCAGTGGGTCTAAGGGCTCACTCCACTCGGGCACAGGCGACCTCCTGGGCAGAATTCAGTCTTGTCCCTCCGCTGGATATTTGCAGAGCAGCAACGTGGTCCTCGCTGCATACCTTCACCAAACACTATAGGTTGGACGTGCAGAGCACTGCGGATGCTCGGTTCGGGATAGCGGTTCTTCGGACCGGTTTTGCCGGAACCCACCCAGGGTTGAACTGCTCTGGCACATCCCAGAAGTAAAGGGACTGGACTGGAGTGACGATAAGGAAATAGTAATTAGATCTTACCTGCTAATTAGTGTTCCTGAAGGAACGACAGTCCAGTCCCTGATCCCACCCGGTTCCGGAATCTGGCAAGACATCACGTTCATGGAGGAGCGCTGTCCCGAGCGCGGAGCTGGGTCAGCGGGAGGGAGTGCGGGGCAGGCCTGGACGGGATAGAAGCAGCCACCTCCCCCGTCCGTTGCCGTTCCTCCTCTCCTTCTCCTACACTTTCCAAAAATAAAAAAAATAAAAAAAATAAAAAATATATATATATAATCTCTTGTCCTGAGTATTGAGTTATTGATTTAGGTTAGTGTATGACATCTTAAGTTGTTTGATGGATGTTCGTTAAGTCTGCTTTTTCATTCGAATACTGGAGTTGGTGGGTGGTCCCAGGGGTATTTATACTGCTCCACCTCCAAAAAGGTTGGGCTCAGCCTCCAAGCTGCTGGAAGGGTTGCGTAACCCAGAAGTAAAGGGACTGGACTGTCGTTCCTTCAGGAACACTAATTAGCAGGTAAGATCTAATTACTATTTTCTGTGTTGTAAATTTAAGCTAAAAGAACTTTGCTGATGCTAGGCCCTGAGTGACTATTAAATGTAAACTACAAGCTCTCTGCTGGGTTCCAAATGTAACCAGAAAGCTCTCTTCTGTGTTTTAAATTTAAACTAAAAGTACTTTGCTGTTACTAGGCCCTGAGTGACTATTACATTTATAGTACAAGCTCTCTGCTGGGTATGAAATGTAACCAGAGAGTTCTCCTCTGTGTTTTAAATGTAAACTTAAACTGCTGCTACTAGGCCCTGACTGATTTAACAAAAATAGTGGATCACAGATTAATTAGCTTTAATACAAAGAATTCCTTTTAGAAAATTACCAGAAGTAAATACTCACAGTTGCAGTAAATACTCACAGTTGCAGATCTCCCTCCAGAAGCAACAGTCCCCCTTACCAGACGGCAGATAAAGACCAGTATGGTCCATCTAGTCTGCCCAGCAATATGGCAGGAGTAGGTGCACCCCTTCCCATGTCTTTAGGGAGTAGGTGCACCCCTTCCCATGTCTTTGTTTAGGGGTGCTGGGAGTAGGTGCACCCCTTCTCATGTCTTTGTGTAGGGGTGCACCCACCAGGAGCAGGTGCACCCCTCCCCATATCTTTGTTTAGGGGTGAACCCACCGCTCCCCCCCCCCCCCCATCGCTCCATGTAGGACACCCCTATTTGTTGAGACATTAGATGGTTCAGTTTATTTTGATTTAGACTTGTTGCTGTAAAGTGATCCACTGTGTCTGTCCCAGGCCACTTTGAATTCCGTCACTGTGTTTGCCCCCACCACCTCCATCAGAAGGGCATTCCAAGCATCCACCACCCTTTCAGTGAAAAAGTATTTCCTGACATTGCCTTTCAATTTACCACCTTGCAGCTTCATGTCATGTCCTCTAGTTTAACAGCTTCCCCATCTCTGGAAGAGGTTGGTTTGTTCATTATTTCACTTTCAGTATTTAAAGGTCTGAATCATATCTCCCCTATCCCTCCTCTCCTCCAAAGTGTACATATTTAGGTCTTCAAGTCTCTTCTCATAAGGCTTCTGACACAGGCTACAAATCATTTTGGTCGCCTTCCTCTGAACAGCTTCCATTCTTTTTACATCCTTTGCAAGATACTGTCTCCAAAACTGAACACAGTATTCCAAGTGAGGCCTCACCAGAGACTTATACAGTGGCACTAGTACCCCTTCCTTTCTGCTGGTAATTCCTCTTCGAATGCAGCCCAACATCCTCCTGGCTTTTGCCACCGCCTTGTCACACTGTTTTGCCACCTTGAGATCTACAGAAATAATCACACTGAGGTCTTTCTCCTGCTCCGTGCACACCAACCTCTCGTCCCCTATTGTGTACATTTCCCTTTGATTTCTGCTACCCAAGTGCATGACACTGCACTTCTTCGCATTAAATCTTAATTGCCAAGCATTAGACCATTCTTCCAGCTTTTGTAGATCTTTCCTCATGTTAAGCACTCCCTCGGGGGAGTCCACTCTGTTGCAAATTTTCATGTCATCTGCAAAAAGACAGACCTTTTCCATTCAGTCCTTCAGCAATATCACTCACAAATACATTGAACAGTGCCGGGCTCAGGACCGAACCCTGAGGCACCCCGCTAATCACCTTCCTTTCATCCACGTGAGCTCCATTTACCATCACCTTCTGTTGTCTGTCAGTCAACCAATTTCTGATCCAGTTTACCATCTTTGGGATATGATTGCACTCTCAGAGACATGGTGGAAGGAGGATAACCAGTGGGACACTGTGATACCTGGATACAAACTATATCGTAATGATAGAGCTGAACAAATTGGTGGAGGGGTTGCGCTCTATGTTAGAGAGGGCATTGAGTCAGAAAGGATTAAAGTTTTGCAGGGAACAAAATATGCTGTAGAATCTCTATGGATTGAAATTCCATTTATGAAGGGGAAGGTGATGGCAGTGGGAGTATACTATCGACCACCTGGCCAGAATGAACAAATGGATGATGAAATGCTCAAAGAAATCAAGGAAGCTAACAAAAGCCACAACAGAGTAGTAATAATGGGTGATTTCAATTACCCCGGTATCGACTGGGACAGTGTCACAGCAGGACAAGCTAAAGAGATAAAGTTTCTAGATGAAATAAATGACTGCTTCTTGGAGCAGCTGGTTCATGAACCGACCAGAGGGGAAGCCATACTGGACCTAGTCCTTAGTGGAACGCCAGATCTGGTGCAAGAAATAAGGGTGTTGGGACCACTTGGCAATAGTGATCATAGTATGATCATGTTTGATTTAATCAGTGGAGGACAGATAGTAAAGGAATCCACAGTACTACCTTTTAACTTTCAAAAGGGTGACTATGATAGAATGAGGAATATAGTTCGGAAAAAAACTAAAAGGAGCGGTTCCAAAGGTTAAAGACTTACAGCAAGCTTGGGTGTTATTTAAAAATACTATCCTCGAAGCCCAGACCAGCTGTATTCCACGCATTAAGAAAAGTGGAAGAAAGTCCAAAAAACTGCCAGCATGGTTTAAAGGTGAGGTCAGAGAGGCTGTTGCTGCCAAAAGAGCAACCTTCAGAAAATGGAAAAAAGAGCCAAATGATGAAAACTGGAAACAGCACAAGCACTGGCAAGTTAAATGCAAAGCATTGATAAGGCAGGCAAAGCGGGAATTTGAGAAGAAACTTGCTACGGAAGCAAAAACACGAAATAAAGACTTTTTCAAGTACATTCGTAGCAAAAGGCCTGTGAGAGAGTCAATTGGACCATTAGATGATAGAGGGGTAAAAGGGGCAGTAAGAGGAGACAAGGCTATAGCAGAGAGACTGAATGAATTCTTTGCTTCGGTCTTTACTGAGGAAGATGTAGGGGTGTTACCCAAGACTGAAGTGGTATTTAAAGGTGATACTGCAGAGGAATTGAGAGAAATATCGCTACACCGGGAAGATATATTACAACTATTTGATAAACTGAATAGTAGCAAATCACCTGGACCGGATGGTATACATCCCAGAGTGTTGAAAGAACTGAAATATGAGATTGCAGACCTGTTATTGGTAATCTGTGAACTTTCATTAAAATCATCTGTAATACCTGAAGATTGGAGGGTCGCCAACGTAACACCAATTTTTAAAAAGGGTTCCAGGGGTGACCCGGGAAATTACAGACCGGTGAGCCTGACGTCAGTACCAGGGAAAATGGTAGAAGCCATCATAAAGAACAAAATTACACAGCATGTAGATAGTCATGGCCTAATGGGAGACAGCCAACATGGCTTTAGACAAGGCAGATCTTGTCTTACTAATCTGATCTGTTTTTTTGAAGGTGTGCATAAACAGGTAGACAAAGGTGAGTCGGTTGATATAGTGTATCTGGACTTTCAGAAAGCTTTTGACAAGGTCCCCCATCAGAGACTTTTGGCGAAGCTAAAAAGTCATGGGATAGGAGGCAGTGTACTATTGTGGATCGGGAACTGGTTAAAAGATAGAAAGCAGAGGGTAGGGCTAAATGGCCAATATTCCCAATGGAAAAAGGTGAATAGTGGAGTACCCCAGGGATCTGTACTGGGTCCGCTACTTTTTGACATATTCATAAATGACCTGGAAAAGGGAATAACTAGTGAGGTAATCAAATTTGCAGATGACACAAAACTGTTTAAAGTTGTTAAAACCCAAGAGGATTGTGGAAAACTGCAGGAGGATCTGGATAAATTGGAAGACTGGGCATCCAAATGGCAGATGAAATTTAATGTGGACAAGTGCAAAGTTATGCACCTAGGAAAGAACAACCCACACTATAGTTACAAGATGCAAGGCTCCACATTAGAAACCACCACCCAGGAAAAAGATTTAGGAGTCATTGTGGATAACATGTTAAAACCCTCCGCCCAGTGTGCAGCGGCGGCCAAGAAAGCAAATAGAATGCTAGGTATCCTAAGGAAAGGGATGGAGAATAAAACAAAGGATATTATAATGCCTCTGTATCGCTCCATGGTACGACCGCACCTTGAATATTGTGTGCAATTCTGGTCACCGTATCTTAAAAAGGACATAGAGTTATTAGAAAAAGTACAGAGAAGAGCCACCAAATTGGTGAAGGGGATGGAAGGCTACTCCTATGAAGAGAGGCTAAAAAGGTTAGGGCTCTTTAACCTAGAAAAGAGGCGGCTGAGGGGAGATATGATAGAGGTGTATAAATTAATGAATGGAGTGGAACGGATAAACGTGGATAAATTGTTTACGCTATCAGAATATAGAAGGACTAGGGGGCATGTAATGAAGCTACAGGGTAAACTATTTAAGACAAATAGGAGAAAATATTTCTTCTCTCAACGTGTAATCAAACTCTGGAATCTGTTACCGGAGGATGTAGTAAGGGCTGTTAGTATAGCTGGGTTTAAAAAAGGTTTGGACAAGTTCCTGGAGGAAAGGTCCATAAACCACTATTAAAAAGGGACCCAGGATATCAATGCTTGGCCTAGTACAAGCACTGCAGAACCTGTGTCTTTTGGGGAAAACTGCTAGGTACGTATGACCTAGATTGGCCACTGTTGGAAACAGGATACTGGGCTTGATGGACCTCGGTCTGACCCAGTATGGCATTTCTTATGTTCTTATGTTCTTATGTTCTTATCCCCAAACTACTGAGTTTATTGATTAGCCTCCGAAGAGGGACAGTATCAAAGGTTTTGCTGAAATCCAGGTAGATGACATCCATCGCATGTCCCTTGATCCAGTTCTCTGGTCACCAGTTCCTAATGATGATGTTGGGGGGGGGGGGGGGCAGAGGAACCTGGCCTGATAATCCAGACGATAATGATGCACAAAAAAATGAAGGGAAGACCGCATTGTTGCCTTACAAATTTCTAGTGGAGGCACCATGTCATACTCCCCCTTCTCCCCCCCCCCCAACTTTACTGAGGGTGGGAGACAGATCAGAAGGCTGACGTGACCTTTTATGCTGTGTTACATTGGCCCAAACCCACTACTGAGCAAGTAGAAGCTCTAAATGCGCCAGTCTATGATGGAGAAGTATGTTGTCCATTGGCAGCAGTTAGGGAGGGCATTTGGGGATGGTTGGTTTAGGACCAGAGTGCTATAAGATTTTAAAATTTTCAGCTGTGGGTCCCCTGAAGGGGTACATTCAACTGGATGCTGTCAGGGGAGCAGTGTTCTCCCTGATGACATGGGCACTAGTCATGATTTTCCCTAAGACGTGTAGGGATCCCCTTGAGGTAGGCTCTCACTGCCCCATTTTGCTTTTAAATGCTGACATGAAGCTGCTGGGAACCATACTGAATTATTGGTTATTTTGGGGCTGGCAAGGAGCGACCAATATGCAGCAACTTGTAGCCATGTTGGGTAAGGCTGTAGGTGAGATGAAGGAGTGGCTGGTGCTCAGCCTGAATGCCAAGAAGGCCTTTGACAAGGTGCTGTGGGACCACTTCTGGGTATTGGAGCAGATGGGGTTTGAAGGAAATTTCATCAGGTGGGTTTGAGTGTTATATAACAGCCCAAGTGTAAGGTTGTTTATAAATGAGTTGTTTATTGGGTTTTCGTAAACTGTTGAAAACTGCTCTGTTTGCTGGGGACAGTTGATGAGTTGGTTGGGAGAAGGGGTTGAGCTGTTTTATTGCTGTTTTGTCTGTATACCTCATTGATTGACTTCAGTCAGAACAGGTTTAAGCCTTTGTAAATAAATAAATAAATGGGTGGGTGAGTACGCGAGCCTTTGACTTTTGAGGGAGCGCAATACGGGGCTGTCCACACTATCTGTGGGGAGAGTCCAAACCCCCCCCCCCCCACCAGCAGGGCAGAAGTGATATGGAAACAATATGGACATTTTAAAAGAAAAGGGGAGGAGAGAAGAGAAGAGAGCTGCTGATGCCACAAGGGTATGAAGAAACAGCAACAGGTACAGCGGTATGCCAGAAAGATTCTACTCAAGATCATTCAGTGGAGACTATAACCATACCCGTAACAAGAACTGTCAGTAGTGCAAGCAGGATTCAGGAAAGGGCGAGGAACAGACATCAATGTGGATGTGAGGAGAGATCCTTGAAAAGACGACAGAATACCAAAAGGATATTTACATGTGTTTCACAGACTACAGCAAGGCCTTTGATTGCATAAATCATGAAAAACTCTGTGCCATATAAAGAAACTTGGGTATACCCAAGGAACCTGATAGTTTTCATGTACAGCCTTTACACTGATCAAGAAGCAATAGTTCAAACAGAATGGTTTAAAATTGGCAGAGATATACAACAAGGCTGCTTACCTTCTCCATACCTAGTCAATTTATATGCTGAACAAATCATCAGAGAAACAGGACTGTATATTCTTATGATAGGTGGAAGACTCATCTACAATCTTTGCATTAATTGATACCACATTACTTGCTGAAAGAGAAGAGGATCTAAAACATCTACCTATCAAGATCAAGGAATATAGTCTTAAAATGGGCTTGCACCTTAATATGAAGAAGACAAACATCTGACAGTTGGCATAATAAATAATTTTTATCCTTTATGGAGAAGAATAAAAATGGTAGTAGATAACTTTTAATCTGCTTGATTCAATAATGAAATGGTCAAAAAAATCTGCTTGCAGTACAGGACCAACACAAGCTTTTCAAGTGCAGAGATGTATCTCCACATACAAAGATTCAACTTGTTCAAGTCTGGGTATTTTCAATAATATCACGGATGCAAATGTTGGACAGTGAAGAAGAAAGCTGGAAAGAAAATCATTGCCTTTGAATTAAGGTGCTTGCGAAGAATACTGTGTATATCATAGACTGCCTAAAGAACAAATCAATCAGTACTAGAGGAGATGAAACCCAAGCATCCCTTACAAGCTGAAATGACAAAGACTTCTACTTTCATACTATGGAAAGAGAAAGATCATTAGAGAAAGACTTGGTGAGGTTGAATATTGATGCAAAAGGGGAAGACTGGCAATGCAAAGGATCGATAACGGCAGCTACGTATGCCACTCTATCAACACTAGGACAACTATCCACAGGGTTGCCATGAGTCTGTATCCATTTAATGGCACTTAACAGCAACAGCAACTTTACCTGTAAATGCAAAATCAAATTTGGTTCATAGAGCCAGTGGTTATAACTGAAATAAATAGATTTGAGGAGGGAAGAGTATATGAGGTGGATTTGAGGGGGATGAGATAGGGGGAGGATCAGCTGAGAAAGAGATTTTAGGGAGGTGATTCATTGGGGGTTAAGAAGAAAAAAATCAGCAGAAGAGGGGAGTACTTTGAGGGCATACTGGATGAAAAAGTAGGTTTAAACCCAGTACTAGTGGCAGTGGGGGGGTGGGTGGGGGGAGAGAAAATAAGCACTGGAGAACTGGGTGGTAAGAGTGTAAAGTGGGGGGTTAGTGAGGGGAGAGGTAAGAAACATGATTATCTAGGGGTAGTGTAATTCATTGTCAGATCTGTGAACCCTTGGCAGCTCCCATGCATCCCAAATAAAGCAATACACACAATCATGGTTTTGTTGTGTTTTATAAGGCAATATCAGCACATGCAAGCCAAACCACAGTGCGAGGAGTTATCCTGTGTGGGCCAAAAGAAGCATAAGACAGTGATCAACTGACACCCCCCCCCCCCTTTTCTTTTACTCTATTAGCTATTTTTATTTTGATTAGCATCTTTGCTTTCCTTCTCTTAGCCTTTCCAGAGAAACCAGCCCTTAAATGCCACTGATGCTCCTTGGGTTCTTGGGCAAGTCACTTTTCCTTCTACTGCTTCAGGTACAAACTTAAATAGTATCATTATTATTGTAAGCAGGGGCATCTTTGTTTTCCTGACTAGTTTATTAGCTTCTCTTAACTTTTCCAGATATTGCTGCATGTCTTCCTCTTTATGCGATTTCTTATAGTTTATGAAAGCCAATTTTTTTCCTTACCTTTTCATTTACTTCATTTGAGATCCATAGTAGTCTTCTTTTCTTCTTACTTTTGTTTATTTTCCTAACAAAAAGGTTCTTTGCCTTAAGAAAAGCAGCAGGCAAAACTGAAAGTATATATTTAATTTCCCTAAGATATTCCCATTCAGCTAATGACTCCTTGAATTATTCCCCTATCTTGACAAAATTAGTTTTCCTGAAATCTAGGACCCTTACGTTTGAATGAACCATTTTTACCCATGTCCTTATACTGAACTACCCAATCCAGTGATCACTAGATGCCAGGTGATCATGCACTATAACATCAGAAACACCATTTGTAAGCACTGGGTTTTGTATGACCCTCTCCCTTGTGGATTCCATTACTAGTTGCTGGAACAGCTTTCCCTGTAGAGCAGGCCTTGACAAATTTTCTTGGAGCCTAGGAGCCAGCTTAACACTAGAAGCCCCAAAGTGCGTCAATTGACGCAAATGCATCTTCAAAGTTGTATACCAGCGCCACTGCTAGAACCATGTCAGTCCTGTTCCATGACTTTGTTAGCAAGGTCAAGATGTTCAAATATGTGCAACGAAAATTAATGACAGATGCACCACCTAGCGGGAAAATGAATTTATACCTAGAAGCCCCAAAGTACATCAATTGACGCACTCAATTGTCTTGGATGTGTCAATTGGCGTACTTTGGAGCTTCTAGATATAAATTCATGTTCCGACTAGGTGGTGCATCTCAATCACTGTTTACAGTTTTACTCCGACATTACAAACAATAAACACACGATGACATCATGTAATGACGTCACATACTGCACTTATTTAACAAATCAGTAACTTCACATTAATTCACATCTGCATTTCATGCTAAACGCAGTCGTCCTGATAATGTGTCAATTGACGCACTTTGGGGTTACTAGGTAAAATTCCTTTTGGGGCTTCTAGTGTTAAAAATTTAGGAGCCGTCCCCCAAGACTTTGGTCATAGTGCCCCTCCCAACCCCACAAAAGGTATATTGTCACTCCTTTTTTAAGGGATTGATTTACTGTTTCTCATTTTCTATGGGAAAAGAAAGCTTAATAAATGGGGTCCTTAACGTGCCATTCAGAAGGCAGCGACCCTTCCACCCACCCCCCAATGAGTACACTGTCAGCAGCATATTGGTGCACCTGAGGCAACTTCCTTTTTTGCTTCACATATCACCACGGCCTGGTAATACATGAGATGAAGAAAAATCTCTCATCTCCCCCCCTCCCTATCCTTCACCTCTCTCTTTCTCTCATAACCACCTCCCCTAGCTTTCACCCAGTCTCTCTCTCTCATAGCTCCCCCTCCCAGCCTTCATGGGGTCTCTCTCTCTCTCCTACCATTCTTCTTGCTTTGCTGTTTGTAGCTGCACAGGCTGTACTTTTTTTCCCCCACTGCATTCGGTTCTCTGCAAGCAGCTTGAGCCATGTGGTAGAGGTAGAGGAAGATGAAGCTGAGCTTGCAATTTCAATCTCTTGATACTTGAAATTGTAGGATGAGCCCGAACTTCCTTCATCACATGACTCAAGCTGCTGTCTCCCGAGGAGGAGGGTGCCCCGGGTAAGTCCTCTTGGCCCCGGAGGTTTGTTTTCTTCTGTTTGATTGCTGGGAGATCCTCAGAGTACACATGCGGCTGCATGGAGAGAGGCTGGTGCGCTAGGGCTGTGTTGCGGCTGCTGAGAATTGGGGGAACTAGCTGCAGCCGACTTACCTGGGTCCCAGGGCGGGTGATGCGGACAAGACAACCTTGGTTGATTGTGGGCAGTCCCATGTTTTTGGGGGTTCTAGTCCTCTCGTGGGGGGAACTTCCAGAGAACCCATTTCCTACAGAGAAGGCTCATCCTTTTGAGGAGGGGCTCAGGGTGGTCGGGGTTTGCCCTAGCCACCCTGCCACAGCCAAGCTCGCTCAATGAATGTTTTGGGGGCCCTGGTGAGGGCGCAGTAGGTGGGTGACCACCTACGGGGCTTTCTCCCCACCTCGGCCCAGATAACAATGGATGCCTGTGTCCTGAAGATGATTCGCAAGGGGTATGCACTCGAGTTTGCTTGGCCCTTTGCAGACTGCTTCATGTTCTCACCGTGCAAGTCACCACTCAGGAAGTGTGCGGTGGGGGAAACGCTCGAGCGGCTACTCCAGTTAGTCTGTGGTGCCGGTGCTGAAAGCCGAATGGAGTCTTGGCTGATACTCCAACTACTTTGTGGTGCCCAAGAAGGAGGGCTCGTGACATCCCATCCTAGATATCAAGGGCATCAGCTGGGAGCACACTACACTTTGCTTCCCAGTGGTTGCAGATCCTAGCCACTTTGGGGTTTTTAAGCTCGGGTTTCTCCTGTTCATGGGATGTTCAGGCTGCCTCCACTTCCAGGGCTGCATATTGGTTCTTTAGTTCTAGGGTAGGTGGAATCAAGGTGTTAATTTTGCAAGCTTTGGTGTCCTGAGGTGTGTAATCTAGTGTATTTCCTTTGTAGAATTAACTCAGCTTTGATAAGATATTCCTAATTAATTAATTTTTCTTTAACAGAGAGGGGTAACCTACCTGGAGTGGCACGTACAACTCTACAATTCTGGCATATTACTGGGCAGACTAGATGGACCATGTTGGTCTTTATGTGCCGTCACTAATTATGTTATGTTAACCAAAATTTGACCTATTTACTTTGTTTATTTTCCCTTCCAACCAAAACCAAATACTTCTATCTAATTTAACCAGAGTATTGGTGAGTGGGTTTATATAACAAGGTTTGGAAGGGAATTAATGGCTCAGCAGTGCTCTGACTTCAAGGAGTATTATTAGTTGTCTTCCCCTTTGAACTGGAGATAAAAACAGAAGGCCCTAGAGCAAACAAATAAGCTCCTCAAAAAATCCCTTTCTATTAAAGCAACAAAATTAAAATCCAATGGCTAATCCAGTAATAAAAAATTATAATTAAATTCTCCCTCCCCTCTTTTTCTTTAAAGAAATTAGGGAGAGCACTTGATTGAGGTAACTTTTTCTAAGCTATTGTTTTTTTTCAATTTTCAAGGAGTTCCTATTAGGAAGGCTTCTTAGGATGTTACTATATTTTATAATGTTCTGTACCTATTTTTAATTTACACTGCTTTGGGTGTTCTGTTAAAGTTCCTGAAGGAGGTTTGGGAATCTTTTAAATAAATAAAAATTCTAAGAAAGATGGAAATTAGTGTGAATAACCATTTCATTGTAAAATCTCCTTAAATCCAGCAAGCAAATGTGGTCTACACTAAATAAATAAGATTCATTCAATTCAACTTGGTGAGAGGGAGGAGTGGCCTAGTAGTTGGGGCAAGTTACCTCGGGCTGAAAGGCCAGGGGTTCAAATCCCGCTAGAGGACAGCAACCTTGGACTGGAAGGACTGGGATTTCTAGTCCTACAGGTGCTCCTTGTAGCCTTGGGCAAGCCACTTAACTCTCTGTTGCCTCAGGTACAAAAACATAGATTGTGAGCCCTTTGAAGACAAGGGAAATAAATATATCTATATATAGATACAGTACCTGAATGTACACCGCTTTGTCTCATAGCTAAATAAAGATGCCAAACCAAGACAAACCACCTATCTGGGCAGCAGCAGAATGGGACGATATGGGCAGCGGAGGATCACATTTCTGTGACAACAGCAGCAACACTAGAATTATCTGTGCAGGCCTCTCAGTCTACTTCTATATCTTGCCACAAAAACACTGGAAGATGAGACCGCCAGGTCAGAAGGCACTCAACTGACTACTGGGGAAGAGCTGAAGACTTTTCAGAGTAAAGCCAGTATTTATGATGTGGTTGGATCAAAGCTCTCAGGACGTCTGACTGCTGATGAAATGAGTCAGAAGCTGCAAAGATGTCTTACATATTGGGACATGGAACATATGGAGCATGAACCACGGGAAGTTGGAGGTGGTCAAGAATGAAATGGAACGTGTACAACTCGATCTGTTGGGAGTCAGCGGACAGGCATCTCACATCGTCTACTATGCTGGAAATGAAAAACAAAGAAGAAATGATGTCGCATTTATAATTAAGAAGAAACTTGCAAGAACTGTATTGAAATACAATGCAATCAGTGAACACTTAATTTCTGTTCGTGTATAAGGAATGTCCATCAACACAACTATAATTCAGGTAAATGCCCCAACAACAGCTGCAGAACAGAATGACGTTGATGAGTTCTCTGAACAATTACAAGCTGAAATTGATAGAACAAACAGGATATCCTGATAATCATGGGTGACTGGAACGCAAAAGTAGGCAACAAAGAAGGCAAAGTGGTTGAAAAATATGGACTTGGCAACAGAAATGAAGCTGGAGAAAGACTGATAGAATTTTGCAAGACCAACAATCTATCTCAGACACCTTCGTCAAGCAACACAAGTGGCGACTGTACAAATGGACTTCACCCAATGGATTGTTCAAAAATCAAATCGACTACATCTGTGGAAGTCAACAATAAAAAACTCCATAACATCAACAAAGACAAAACCTGGAGCTGACCGTGGTACAGATCACCAGCTACTAGTATGCAAACTCAAGTTAAAGTTGAAAAAGAGCAAGCCATTCATGAATGCAGCAAAATATGACCCTGAGAATATGCTACCAGAATTTAAAGACTGCCTGCAAAATCGATTTTCTACTTTAGATACAAATGACAGAGCTCCAGAAGAGTTATGGGATGATATCAAGAAGGTTGTGTTGGAAGAAAGTGAGAAGTCTCTACAAAAGGTGAAAAAGCAAAAATGGCCAAAATGGATGACCGAAGAAACTCTGCAAATTGCCTAGAAATGCAGAGAAGCTAATGCCAGAGGAGAAAGAGAAGCAATCGCAGATCTCAACAGAGATTTCCATCGTGCAGCAAGACAAGACAAAGGGAAGTACTACAATGTTGCATGCAAGGAAATAGAAACAGAAACTATTAGAGGAAGAACAAGATTGGCTTTCCTAAAGCTACGAGAGTATAATCATACCTGGAACAAGAACTGCCTGAAGTGCAAGCAGGGTTCAGGAAACGGCGAGGAATGAGAGACATTATCGCTGATATGAGATGGATCCTTGAAAAGACAAAAGACTACCAAAAGGATATCTATATGTGTTTTATCGACTACAGTAAGGTTTTTGACTCTGTAAACCATTAGAAACTCTGGACCACATTAAGAAGCATGGGTATACCAGAACACCTGATAGTTCTCTTGCACAATTTTTATATTGATCAAGAAGCAACAGTTTGAACGGAACAAGGAGAAACAGAATGGTTTAAAATCAGCAAAGGTGTACGACAAGGCTTCATACTTTCCCCCTACCTCTTTAATTTATATGCAGAACAAATCATTAGAGAAGCAGGACTATATGAAGACAGCCAAGATATGAAGATTGGTGGAAGACTCATCAACAACCTTTGCTATACTGATGATATCACATTATTGGCTGAAAGTGAAGGCGATCTGAAACATTTGCTTATCAAGATCAAGAAACATAGTCTTAAAATGGGCCTGCACTTTAATGTAAAGAAGACAAAGATCATGACAAATGGCAAAATCATTAAGTTCATTGTTGATGGAGAAGAAATTGAAATAGTTGACAACTTTAATCTACTTGGATCAATTCAGTAAAGAAGCGTCAAGCATTGAAGACATCTGACGACGCATTGATCTTGACAGAATGGCTATGAAGGACCTAGACAAAATTCTCAAGAGCAGAGATGTCTCTCTCCATACATAGATTCGACTTGTTCAAGCCATGGTATTTTCATTAACGTCATATAGATGCGAAAGTCGGACAGTGAAAAAGATAGACAGGAAGAAAATTGATGCCTTTGAATTATGGTGCTGGTGACAAATACTGTGTATACTATGGACTGTCCGAAAAACAAACCAGTCAGTACGAGAGAAGATCATACCTAAGCTTTCTTTAGAAGCTCAGCTAACAAGACTTTGACTTTCATTCTTTGGACACATCATGCAAAGAGAGAGATCATTAGAGAAACACATCATGCTTGGCAAGGTAAAAGGTCAACGCAATAGAGGAAGGCCAGTAATGAGATGGATCGATATAATAACAGCAGCTATGGGTGGCAGTCTGTCAACAATGAGCCTCCTGACTGAAGACTGAGCGAAGTTTCGGACAATTATTCAGAAGGTCGCCATGAGTTGATAGTGACCCAACGGCACTTAACAACAACAAAAACCAACCAACCAACCAACAAACAAACAAAATAATACCCTAATTTTGAGTTGAACTGAATGAATGTTTAGTGTAGACCAGTTTTGCTTGCTGGGTTTAAGGAGATTTTTACAAAACACTTAGGGGTATATTTATTAATCTGGGCTATCAGCACATGCTATTTGTAACTAGGTCCCATTGAATAACAATGGACCTAGTAACAAACAGCATGTGTTGACCGTAAGCGTAGCTTAGTAAACATGCCCATTTAAGTTTCCTGACTCTACAGTGGTGCATGTCCTTTGTTGTAAGCATTATCTCCAGAACATGATTTTGGTGAGAACCTGGCCATCTTCATGCCCTTTACATATATGAACACAGGATGGCAGCACTTCTGCTTTTTGATGTCTTTATTAATATAAATTGGAATGTACTTTTTTTTTCCCTCTAGAGAAGCCAGTGGATTTTGGAGCATGTGAAAAGGAGCCTAAAAGAACAGCGACTCCTCCAGCATGTCAGTGTGGATGTCATTCTCAGAAATCACCTCATCACGCATCTGGAAATACAAACCCTGGTACTTTTTCTTCTTTGATTAATGATAGACCATAATTTTTTGTGAAAGGTGAATCCGCACTGAGAGGAGTTGGTAACTTCTAGGAGTGGCCTAGTGGTTGGGACAAGTTATCTCAGGCCGGAAGGTCGGGGGTTCACATCCCACTAGAGGACAGCAACCTTGGGCTGGAAGGACTGGGGTTTCTAGTCCTACAGGTGCTCCTTGTGGTCTTGGGCAAGCCACTTAACCCTCCATTGCCCATGTTCCCTGTAAGTATTAGTGTATGTGTCTCATATCCCCTCGTGTTAAATGTATCCCCCCAATTGTGTTGTGACCACTTTGATTGAAGGATAAGGTGGTATACAAAACTGTCTAAATAAATAAATACTGTCTGCTATTTGAGAAGGATTTTGGTAAGATATTATGCAGGTTTACAGAAATCTGGAATGCAACAGATGACACTTGTTAAAAACCCTAAACTTTGCCTGTTGATACAGACCAGTTAATACTAAACTGTGATTGTCATCTTTCTCATTGAAAAGAGATAGTATTGGGCTTGTTCTGAGGGTGCAAATGCAATGTGTGCCTTCGATTCATTGCTGACTCCTGATGACCCAGCAGCTCCTGGGTTTTCTTGGCAGGGTGACTGGAAGTAGATTGCCAGGCCTTTCTTCCAAGGCAATGGAGGGTTAAGTGACTTTCCCAAGGCCACAAGGAATGCTAGTGCGAATCGAAGCCAGTGCTGTAACCATTAGGCTACTCCTCCACTCCGTTTTGAGGGTGAGGGTATCTCAAAGCTAAGTTGAGTGCTTTAGATACATTAAAATTACAGCTGTGCCAGTGGACACTTTGTTAAAATATTATTGTTTTGAGTACAGTGGAGAATGGAATTCATCTGGAATTGTTTTGTTTTTCTCTATTCCCCTCTAATTGTGAGGTCCTTGTTTGTACATTAGGAAGTCTTATCCTTTTAATAGCACATCACGTATTGGGGAAATGAGTCTGCGTCACATTGTCTGTCTTTTGAAAAGAAGTAGAAGTAAATTGTATTTAAATATGTCCTAACATTTCAACCTGAATCTTTGTTTTCAGCCTCTCCATCTTTTAGGTAGCACATCAATTGGGAACATTTATACTATTCCTTTCTAATTTTCTGCTCTTTCTTGTGACAGATATGTCTCATGAACAGACTTCTTTAGCATCAGAATTATTTGCCAAGAAGCAGGCATCTGTAGTTAGTGACGACACTGATGATGATTTTCAAGCAGAGAGGAAAAGAGTCCGTATACCGGGAGCTGAACAACAGGTAAGTGAAAGGTCAGTAAGTTAAGATCTGGCTGTTTGTATCTTTTGCCTTGTTGTGAGTAGGGAAAGGCAGAATAAAAAATAAAATAAGATTTTCATTTAAGTTTATTTTAACACTTGGTACAAAGAATTAAAAAACTATACTAATGGTGTTTTTGTTCTCACCTTTAAAAGCAAATTTTAGCTAGTATGTGGAGATTGTAATTGAGGTGTCAAGGTCAATGCATACACAATTCTGGCATTATTTTATACGAGGCATTACCAAACATGGAGCTGTTTCTAAAATAGGTATAAGGATGTTCAGGAATGCAGGTGTATTTGCTGACACTTTAGGGTTATGTCTACTTAAGGGCATTAGGCTTTTGCAGCTAATGCCAGGTGTTAGTGCAAATAGCGCCGCATTAGCTGTAAAAGCTACACTTTTTGTTAGGGGCATGCCAAACATTTCTCCAGCAGATATCATGATGAAAACGCAGGAGCGTAAGCTGCACCTGTGATGTTTGCAAAATGTACAGCTACCGCATGCTGTCAATGCCCGCGGTAACTGAATGGTGCGGGCATGCTCACTCTCTGCCCGCACCCTGCCCACTCGTGCTGCCAATCGTGATATGCAGATAGTGCAGGGAATTATCTGCGTTTGGCTCACATTAGCTGTTACTGCACTGTGATTTTCTCATGTTGGCACCATGATAATAGGTACTTACATTTAGTAAACATACCCCATAGAGCCGGAGGAACCATTTTACAAATCTAAGGCAACTCAGCAACTTACACTTCATCCACGTCCCTCCAGTCCAGACCAATGGGTAGTGCTCATCCACCAGCAGCTGGAGACTGATATGCAAATTCTTTCTCGCGATGTCACGTTATTTCCTCTGAGGCTCCCTTCTCCTACCTCAATACTTCAGTCTCCAGCAGCTGGGACATATCCATCCATTTATTGGTCTGGAAGGAGTGGTTAGTTCCCTGAGGCCCCTTAGTTGTTTCTTGTCTGGAAGAGCAGAACTATTCCTGGCAAGGGAGCTCAGACTGCACTGCCTGCATATTTATTAAAAAAAAAAAAAAGAGAGCAAAGGAAGCATGAGTTGGGTTTACCGCCGACGTCGCTTTCCAGATCTTAGCCTTCCCGTCTCATAATGCCTAAATTGTTTTGCATGGCATGTGGCACACGCCGGGGCTCGCTCTCTCTCAAGCCGACTGTTGCAAGGCATGTGAGAGAGAGAGAGATGTGAGTTAGAAGAACAGCGGGATGAAGCTGGCCCATGCCCGGGGGGACTGCAGGGGGAGTTACAGCAGGACTCAGGCCTTCTCCCGCGTTTCCTCGCTGGAGGCCATGTTATCAGGAAGCCCGGGAGCTGCTTCGGCCATCCCAGACAGAGAGCTGGGGCAGTCAAATGCTAGAGGGGAGGCGCAGGAGCTTCACTGTTCAGCGGATACTTCGGAAGAAAGCGCTTCCTTCTCTCCAGAGTTCATTCTTCTACTTCACAAGGCCTTCACGCTGAAGAAGCAACAGGCACAAGGAAGGCAGGTGGTTGGCCCTCAGGATGTGGGGCTCAAGCGCCCCATCGCTTTTGGAGACCGAGCAGGGATACTCTAAGCACTGGAGGTGCTCTGAGATCTCACTGCAGGAGGACCTAGCCTTGGGGGCTTCAGATGGCTGGGATGACTCAGGGGAGGGTTCTTTGGGCCAAGAAGAAGATCTGGACTCCCTTGAGCAGGATGCAGACCTTCCTCCGGGAAAGGATCCAGTAATTGTCAGGGTCTTCTGCAAGGTGGAACTTGCTTATTTATTTTCCAGTCCGAGTGGAAGCAAAGAGTCGGGAGGTGATTCACACAGGGTAGGTAGGACAAGCAAGGTTAGTCAGCTGCAACTGTACCCCTCTCAGGGAGCCAGAACGTTAATTTGGCTGCTCTCCTGGGCTTCGGGGGGGGGGGGGGGAAGGGGGAAGGATTTTGGTCAGGGGCCTGTTTAGTCAGGCCTGCCTTTTTTTCCCACCACTGAGTGAGTCATTGGAGGCATGGAGGCAGCTCTCTTTGGATGCTTTGCCCCTTTAAGCTGGCCCAAGCGGTTTGTTCCCGGATGGCTGACTGTTTCACAGGCAGACATGTTGGTTCATCAGCAGTGGTAAGCCCGGGGATTTTCTGTCAGAGGGCGTTCTTGCAGAAGGCTCTTTTGGGGCTCTTTCTTTTTTCTTATTTGGTGGTGCTTGGCTCTAGGGCTTGGTTGCTTCAGGCCGTCATGCCGAAAGCGGTTTGGGCGGAGAGGCCATCTCTCCAAGTCTGGATTCTGCCGCAGCTGCGAGTTAGAGGACTGCACCACTGGTGAGAGGCTTTGGGGGGCAGATTTGGCTACTGTGGACTGTGTGAGCAAGCTTCCATGTTGAGCTACAGTGACGGCTCGGGACCTTCCATGACCACAGCTCCTATGGTTTTGGTGGCAACCGTGGTCATTTTGAATGCCTCAGCTGCAGCAGTGTCTAATGGTGAGGAGAGGCAGGATTTAGTTCCCACTCTTACCTGCAGATCAGACCACCAAGTTTCAGTCGCTCAGGGGTCCTCAGCTTCAGGACAGGAGGCGGGTGGGGACCCTTTCTCAGCAGAATTTGTCTTACTTAGGTATAAAGCCTGTTGGCTGAAGCAGGGGCCATTCTAGCTGTGGGAGTTCTCCCTCGTACCCCTCTCATTGTCACAAGGGTTCAGGGAAAGGGCTTGTGACAGCAGCCCCTGCAGAGGAGGCTCTAGGAAGATCTGCCACCAGACCAGCACTCAGATGCCTCGGAGGGGTTGGAAGACTCCTTGGAAGGGCCATCTGGCCTGGAGGCTTCGTGGGGCACGATGGACTTGGAGGAGGGAGATATCCCCAAGGGGAAGGACCTCTCTATTGTCTGGGTGTTCCAGCGAGAGGAACTGCTGTAACTTATTGCCCAGACGCTGCAGTACTTAATATCCTGCAAGAACTGGAGGTTCCCTTGGAGGACCCTTTGCTCCAGGCCATTCGGGTTTCTGAGACAGCTTTCCCCATCCATCGTGCTCTTAAGCAGGTGATGGAGCTCGAGTGGGAGGTGCACAAGGTGGATCTCTGTGGGAGCCGGATGATGGCAAGTCTGTATCTGGTTCCTGCTGCAGAGAGAGATTTCCTTAAGGTTCCTAGGGTGGATTCCTTAGTGATGGTGGTTATAAAGAAGACTACCATCCCTGTGGAGGATGGAGCAGCCCTCAGGGATGCTCAGGACAAGAAATTAGAAATGTTATTGAAGCAGGCCTTCGAAGTGAACACCTTGGTGCTCCAAGCTTCAGTGTGCAGAGTGTATGTGGCGAGGGCCTGCATGAGATGTGGGTGCAGGGTCTCCCGGGGCAGCAAGTGTCTCTGGAGGCGGCCAAGTTGAAGACAGGCTGTGTGTACTTGGCAGACGCCTTGTATGACTCCCTGCGAGCTTCGTCCAAAGGCATGGCCTCGGGGATGGCAGCGAGGCATTTCCTCTGGTTCTGTAATTGGTCCGCAGACGTCTTGTCAAAAGCTCATCTTAGTTGGTTATCATTTAAGGGTAAGCTCTTGTTTGGCGAGGCCTTAGAGAAGCTTGTTAAGGAGCTCGGAAAGGCCAAACCTGCGTAGCTTCCTGAGGACAAGCTGAAGGAAGGGAAAGCGGCTTCTTCTTTGAAGGGCCAATCCAGAGTTTTCTGCCGGTTTTGGGGGAATCGATTCACTCCTTACCAGCGGAGCAGATAGCTCACTTGGGGTCAGTCCTTTCAGGGCGGTCATGGCGGGGGAAGAGGCTTCTTCCTCAACTTGTCTGCCAGTGCCAAGATTTATTTATTTATTTATTTAGCTGTATTTATATCCCGCTTTTTCACCGGGTCAAAGCGGTCAATTGGGGGATACATTTAACACGAGGGGATATGAGACACATACGCTAATACTTACAGGGAACATGGGCAATGGAGGGTTAAGTGACTTGCCCAAGACCACAAGGAGTACCTATAGGACTAGAAATCCCAGTCCCTCCGGCCTGAGATTGCTGTCCCCAGGTGGGACTTGAACTCCCGGCCCTCCGGCCTGAAGTACCTTGTCCTAAAATGAGATGCAGGGGTCTCAGGCAGGGGTTTTCCCAGTGGGTGGCAGGCTGCACTACCTCTACCCCGCCTGGGTCCAGATCACCTCAGACCAATGGATCCTCAAAATCATTCACAAGGGCTATGCACTGAAGTTCATGCGACCTCTGTCTGACGCCTTTCTCTTGTCGCCCTGGTCCACCCCGGGCAATCTGCAGGCCGTCGGACACCCTACAGCGCCGCCTTCAACATGAGGTGGTGGTGCCGGTTCCCGAAGGCCAGTTAGATACCGGTCATTACTCTGTCTACTTTGTGGTCCCCAAAAAGGAGGGATCCTTCCAGCCCATCCTCTGTCCCAAGCATGTTAACAGGGCGCTGCGCGTGCCACACTTCTGGATGGAGATGCTGCAGTCTGATTGTGGCAGTGCATTGGGGGGAGTTCCTCGCAGCACTGGATTTGACAGAGGCATATCTGCATGTAATGAGTTCTTTCGCTGTAAACCATGCTGATTTAAAATAGTGTTGTATATAGAACCAATAAATAAATAAACATACCCATCTGGCTCGAACAGTCACTTTCAGTTTCAGGCCCTCCCGTTTGGGTTGGTCACAGCGCCACGCACCTTCACGAAGATCATGAAGGTCGTGGCAACGTTCTTGCAGCGCAAATGAGTGCTGGTGCATTCCTATTTGGATGACTGGTTGATCCGTGCAAAGTTGCTGGAGGAGAGTCGCTCAAGGACACTTCAGGTGCTGGAGGTGCTCCAGGGGCTCGGCTAGGTTGCCAGCCTGGCCAAGAGCAGATTGATCCCAACTCAGGACCTCCTTTACTTGGGGGTCTGTTTTGATACAGCCCTCAGTCAGGTGTATCTCCCGCGGGAGTAGGCACAAAAGATTCATGTATAAAAATGTACACATTCCTCAAAATGCCACCTTAGACAAAATATCATATCTGATGTAAATTCTTCAACATGTTTACTCCATCTTTTATTCTTGAGTTAGAACCGGGTCTCAGACTTTTAACGGTACTAAAACTGGGATTCAACCCCGTAGTACTAATTGCATCAATGACCACGGTCCTGTAGTTTATTCCTTTCTTCACATCTATCTCTTAATTCTGTGCATATGAGCAAAGAGCTTCTATTTAAACAAGAAGTGTGACAGAAGGATTAGAACTTAGCTTGTAGATGCTTTTATGAGTGTGATTGTGCCCTTGATAAGGCTTTCCCCGACGCCGTCTATCGGCACCGCTTCCGCGTTTCACAAGATGTTTCTTCAGGGGTTGGGCTTCATCAATAGCTGAAAAATAACACATTCTAGATGAAATTCTAAGATCCATTAACTTGAACAATAACAGACTATCCAGTTCATGTTCCTACCTCATTGCAATAGCAGCTTATTTCTTTTTATTTTTTTATTTTCAAATTTTCGCGCTTAACCTGCTCCTTTCTCGACGAGCTCTCTGGCCTGAAAACGCCGCGCATGCGGACTAGTGTATCTCCAGGCCATTTAAAGCAGTGTTAGTAGATGACGTCATTGGTTACTCATTCACAAGCAGGCGCTCCATTCTATAGTAGTGTTTAAACCTCCGGGAGATACTGTGCCAAGACGATGAATCCAACGCTGTTCTGTTATGATTAATGTTTGTTCTCTGGTCTTACCATTTTTACCTACTAGTACTCTGTCTATACAAAAACATCTCATGTCTTCAAAACGGTGGTAAAATTGCATACTATGAGCAACCAGAGGAGCCTCTTGTATTTTACAGTGTAGACGACTACGATGTTCACTTATACGAATTTTAAATGGATGAGTCGTTTTTCCAATATAAAGTAATTGGCACGGACATCTGATACCATATACCACATAATCTGTTGTGCAAGAGGTGGAATATCGCAAATAATAGGTCTTATTATTGTATTCAAATTGACTAATATTCTCAGAAATGCTGCAAATACTACATTCTCCACAAGGATGGTGACCTGGGGTTGATGATATTACTGTGTTGACTTCAGATCGAAGAACTGCAGGACTAATCTTCTCTTTAAGATTTTGATGTCGAGTCCATACACACCTAACCTTTTTCGTCTCCAGCCCAGGCAATGTACTGACCACATTATAGTGTCGCTTGACAATTTTCTGTATATGCTTATCATATGGAGAATGTTTAGTAATTAATATAATTATCGTCTTGATGTTGTACCTTTCTAGTTTCTAATAGAAGCGCTCTATTGTTATATAAAGCTCGTTTATATGTTGAATGAATCACATATTCTGGATAGCCTCGTTGGCGAAAACCTTGCATCAATCGTTTGGCTTGTCTTTTATATTCTTGTGTGTCTGAACAATTACGTCTATATCGCAGAAATTGTGACAGAGGAAGACTATTTCTCAGTTGCTGCGGGTGTCCACTATCATAGTGGAGGAACGTGTTCCGGTCAATTGATTTTCTATATAAAGAAGTGGACCAACCAAAAGTTCCTTTCGTGACCGTAACATCAAGAAAATTGAGACTTTCCCTATTATAAGCATATGTAAATTGAATGGCTGGATCTAAGTTATTTAACCAAATGAAAAACTGTTGTAAAAGATTCTCTGATCCATGCCACAACATAAATATGTCATCGATATACCTTTTCCACATAACTACATGTGCTGAATAGGGAAACTGTGTCAACCACTGCTGTTCGTATGCTGACATAAATAGATTGGCCACTGATGGTGCACTTGTTGCACCCATGGCCACACCAGTTTTTTGTAGATATAGTTGTTGTTCAAACAGAAAACAATTCTTTAAAATTACCATTTTGGCTAGTTGGGAAATAAATGTAATTTGTTCAGCTGATAAATCTCCTCTGTGTTGTAGAGCTTTAACTATGACCTCATATGCTGCCTCCTGCGGAATGCTAGTATATAAAGAGGATATATCGAGTGTTACTAACAGAACATCATCAATAGATGCCCACTCTGTTTGGAGAGCCAAAAGCTGTAAAAAATGAGAAGTATCTCTAATGAACGAGGTCATATTCTGCATTAAGGGACGTAAAAATGAGTCTATGTACACTGACAATGGTTCCAGCACTGATCCTTTTGTGGATACGATGGGACGCCCAGGCGGGGAGGTCAAACTCTTGTGAATTTTGGGAACTAAATATAGTTTAGATATGGTAGTAGTGGGTTTATTTAGAAAATGCCATTCTTTTTTACTAATTAATTTCTTGTCTAAAGCTTGCGCAGTGAATGTTTTTATTTCACGCTGCAATTGTGGAGTTGGATCTTCCAAAAGTTTTTGATATGTATTCTCATCTGCCAGTTGTCGAAAAGCTTCATCCAAATATTGTTGCCTATCGAGCACCACTATCGCACCACCTTTGTCGGCACGTCGAATCACAATTTGAGTGTTATTCTGTAATTGGACAAGCGTCTGTCTCTCCAATTGTGTCAAAAGATTAAGTCTGGAAGGGCCAGCTTGAGACAATGTAGCCATATCTCGAGCTACTAAATCCTTAAATGATAATAGAGCTTGAGGGACTGGCCCTGGAGGGCTCCAAGTGGACTGTAATGGAAGAGGAGTGCGTTGTTCTGATGAAAGAGTTTCCGATCTTATGGTTTGTGTGGAAGCCGCAAAAAATGTTTGTAAGTGTAACTTACGAACCAGGCTTTCCAGATCCAACTTAAACTGGAAACTATCAAAAAAGATTTCCGGCACATATGATAACCCTTTATTTAGGACTATTTCTTGTTGCGGTGATAAAAGAGTGTTGGATATATTAATAACTACCGAAACTTGATGATCTGATTGATTGTGTATCAATTGTGTGGTCTGTCTTTGTTGCGTGCATCTTGTTTGCCTTGCTGTCTGGTCATTACACCATCTTTCTTTTTCACCTTGGCGTTTCCTGGATCGGAAAAATCCCCCTTGGACTGCGCGCTCGAATCTGTAGTGCTGCTATCCTCTGGATTTGTATCAAATTCCACCCTTTTCTTAGATTTTCGTGGCTTCCGTTTCAGATTCATCCATGGGTAAACGTACCCACTATTATAATTGTCATAATCCCTTTTTAATTTTTTTTGTTTTTATTTTCTTCACTTCCTCTGCTACTCCTTGTGCCTGTTCTGCGGATTCCTTAACTTTAGAATCATATCTCTCTGAGGTTTCTTGTGTTTTTAATTCAGCCAGGACTGTTTCCATCTCAGAGTTCATCTGTACTAGTTCTTTGGCCGCTGTATCAACAATAAGAACCATGAGGTCTAACGAACATTTATTTAAAATGTTGTTCCAGGTGTCAATAAATTCGGTATTAGTCAGAAACATTCGAGGTTCCTTGTAGAGACGAAGCCCACGAGGAATGTGGTTTCTTTTGATATATTCAATTAGTGGTAGCTTGTGCCATTCTAACCGGGTGATTCGTTTCTGCAGTTTAAACAGAGCTTCCCAATCTGCTTCGTGAGTGGTAGTGTTTCCCACTATTGATGAAGCCCAACCCCTGAAGAAACATCTTGTGAAACGCGGAAGCGGTGCCGATAGACGGCGTCGGGGAAAGCCTTATCAAGGGCACAATCACACTCATAAAAGCATCTACAAGCTAAGTTCTAATCCTTCTGTCACACTGCTTGTTTAAATAGAAGCTCTTTGCTCATATGCACAGAATTAAGAGATAGATGTGAAGAAAGGAATAAACTACAGGACCGTGGTCATTGATGCAATTAGTACTACGGGGTTGAATCCCAGTTTTAGTACCGTTAAAAGTCTGAGACCCGGTTCTAACTCAAGAATAAAAGATGGAGTAAACATGTTGAAGAATTTACATCAGATATGATATTTTGTCTAAGGTGGCATTTTGAGGAATGTGTACATTTTTATACGGATTCATTTCCTCTTTAAAAAGAAAATAGACCTAAAATATTACGTGTTACAAAAGATTCATGGGCAGATTCGGCCTGTTCATACATTCAGGTCCTAGGATCAATGGCAGTGACGCTCGATCTGGTGCCATGGGCTCGGGCTCGGGCTCACATGAGGCCACCACAGAGAGTGCTTCTGTCGTGGTGGTCTCTGCAACATCATGCTTTGTCTAAGAGACACTCTACATCCCGGAGGTCAGGGCCAGTTTGCAGTGGTGGCTGGATTCGGTGAACCTCTTGGCAGGGATAACTTTAGAATTTCCCGACTGGATAATGGTGATGACAGACGCCAGCCTCTCGGACTGGGGAACTCATTGCCTTGTCTGTGACTCAGGGGCAGTGGTCTGAAGAGCAGAAACTATGGTCCATCAACCGCCTGGAGATGCGGGCGGTGTTTCTGGCATGCCAAGCCTTCCAGTCACTGATCTGACAGAAAGCAGTGCATGTGTTCTCGGGCAATGCCTCTACGGTAGCCTACATCCTTCACCAGGGTGGCACAGGGAGCGCAGTCCTGGCGGAGGAGATCCAGCTGCTACTTCAGTGGGTGGAGCAGAATCTCCTGGTGCTGTTGGCAGGAAAGGAAAGTGTCCAGGCAGAATTCCCCAGTCAGTGGTTAGATCAAGGAGAGTGGATATTGGCGGACCCAGTGTTCCACACGATAACATGCTGGTGGGGAACACCGGTGATGGACCTCATGGCTTCAGTGGACAATGCCAAGGCTCCTCGCTTCTTCAGTGAGCATGAAAATGGTTGTCTGAGGGTCTTCATGCCCTAACGCAGCTGTGGCCGTCCAGGGGCTTCTGTATGTCTTCCCACCATGGCCACTCATCGGCAGAGTGATTCAAAGAATAGAGACGCACCATGACTCAGTAATCCTCATGTCTCTGGACTGGCCATGGAGGCCCCAGTATGCGGACCTCACCCATCTGCTGGTGGGGACACCCTGGCGCTGGCCGGGCTGACCTGTTGTCACAAGGCCCGATTCTAATGCTGCAGGTAGATCGATTCTTGCTTACGGCCTGGCTCTTGAGAGGGTTCAGTTGAAAAAGAGAGGATAGTTTCCACAGGTGATCTCCACCTTGTTGCGGATTTGTAAGCGGTCCATGTCATTGGCATATATTCGAGTCTGGCACGTGTTTGAGGATTGATGGGCGACCCAGTGGGTGTGTACGCTCTCTGCGCTGATCCCACAAATATTAGCCTTTATGCAGGCCAGAGTGGAAGAAAGGGTTGGCCCTCAATTCCTTGAAAGTGCAGGTGGCGGCGTTGGCCTGTTATAGGTGTGTACAGGGAATTTCCCTGGTGGGCCATTCGGACGTCACTTGTTTTTTTACAGGCGGTGAAGCAGCTCCGTCCTCCCGCACATGTGGTGGTTCAACTTGGAGCTATCCATGTTGTCTGAGGTACCATTCGAACTCTTGGGGGCCGTGACCCTTGAGGACCTCAGTCTGAAGGTGGTTTTCCTGGTGGCGTTTTGCTCTGCCAGGCGCATCTGAATTGCAGGCTGTCTCCTATTGGGAGACTTCCCTCTTCATTTACAAGGAAAAGATGACTCTGCACACAATGCCATCATTTCTGCCTTTCATGTGAACCAGGTGGTCGTTCTGCTGGTGCTTTCGGACTCAGCAGATCATCAGTTACGCAGATTGGATGTTCATAGGGTGCTTCGTAGATATCTTCAGTGTACAGAGTTGTTCCAGAAGTCCAACCGTTTGTTTGTACTTTTTGGGGGCCGTGGCAAGGAGAGGCAGTTTCAAAGGAGGCCATCTCTCTGGCATATTTTTTCCATAAAGGGCCGCTTCCCGCAGGCTCATTCTACCAGAGCATAGGCATCTTCCTGGGCTGAGTTTAGTCTCATGCCTCCAGTGGAGATCTGCAAGCCAGCATCTTGGACATTGTTGCATACTTTTGCATGCCATTTTGGATGTGCAGGCACGGGGGAACGTGTGGTTTGGGGCAAAGGTGTTATGGGCCTGCCTTGCAAGTCCCTCTCTCTCTTGAGTACTGCTGTGAGTCTGGACTGGACTGGAGGGATGATTTGGAAGGTGAAATTAGGCCTTACCTACTAATTTTCTTTCCTTGAGTCTCTCCAGTCCAGTCCAGAACCTGTCCTCCGTGAGTGAGTAAGGCCTGCCTGGTTAGTGGTTTAAGGTGATATCCTGGTGGCCCGGTAGGGTATTTGTCAACTCTGGGAGTTTCAGTATCCCCATAGCGGTCTGGTTGTTTGGCGGACCATTCTTCGGTGGGGAGGTGTATTAGTGTAAATAGTTTTGAATTCTTCTGATCTGCTTTGCCATATGCTACTGACTTAGGAGGGGGTGGTCCTGCTCCCTTGTACTGTGGCATCACAGAAGTCTGATAGGCTCAGTCTCCATCTGCTGGAACTGAGAGACAACCCAGGGGTCTTGACTGGACTGGAGGGACTCAAGGAAAGAAAATCAGCAGGTAAGGCCTAATTTCACCTTCTCCGAGTGTGAATTATGAATATGGCTTCTAAAACAATCCCCTTAATGTAGTTTTATTCTGCTGTTTTTTGTTTTATTCATTCAGGTTAACCACTTTGTTATATATTGCAGTCTTACAGCAATAAAAAAGGTCACTTCCAGAGTGCCAATTGACTAATCAATAAACTGGAAACAACACTCCACGTATTTCAACCACACTTTATAGCAGCGGGGGTTGACTATAAGCTTGCAGTTGAAGATTGTGTGGGGCTGCTCAACAATTCAGCTTTGTTTTTACATATGCAGCTTATTTTTTTCCTTCAATCGCTACACTGTGATGAGGTGATTTAAAAGAAGGAATTCTTGTTGGGCCACTGATGTTCTGGGGATGTGGGGCAGCAGAGATATTTTCTGAGCTGCCCATGTAGATGCCCCGTTGGTTCTGAGACCCTTTCCTTTTGTTTGTTTATATTTTTTGAGTGAATGAAGAAAGAATGACGTTGAAATAATCTGGCTTTCTGGTTGAAATACGTGGAGTGTTTCCAGTTTATTGAGATATTGCAGTCTGACAAAGGCAGTATATCAAGAATCTAAATAAACTAAATTAAACTCTGCCCTATTGGTAGAAGCTTTGGTGGTTTTGTGGGAATAAGGTCACCAGGGCTTTCAGCCATACTGCCCCTCTGTTTACACATCTTGCTGCACATTTCCTGTTCCCAGTGTTGAACAAGTAATTTGAGTTGGAATTTGCTTGCATTTCTGCAATGTGCACCCCTCTGTCAGTTGTCTGTGGCCTGAGCTGCTATTTGATGATATTCTCAGTTGACAAGCAGGATCTCTATGGCCACATCAGTGGTTACATCACTGAACAAAGCCTTGTTGAGTCTTTTCTCCCAGAGCTCAGAAAACTTGAAAAGCATTCTGAATGCGGCTCCTGCCATAGTAGGGCAGCAGACCACTCCAATGTCAGAGGAGCTCATTTAGAGGCTTTTTTAGGCACCAGTGAAAGTGTAAATACTATTGACTACATGCCTGCAGCTTCTTCTTCACACAGCCATATTGATTATGTTAAAAGTGTAGATGTAGCAGCCATTTTTTCAGACAGTCACAGCAGTGATTGTATACGTTTCAGTCTTAAGTCTGTCGGCATATACTAATCCTCAGGAACTTGTGTCGTGATCTAAAAATGTTCCACAAGGAATGTCTGGGGCAGTGGGGGCGTTGGGTTCAAGTGAAACCTTTTCCCTGGATTTTGTGATGAATGATATGCAGTAGTGTTTCTTTTCGGAAAGAGTGGTGGATCAATGGAATAGTCTCCCAGTGGAGGTGGTAGAGATGATGACCGTATCTGAATTCAAGAAAGCATGGGACAAACACAGAGGATCTCTAAAGGAAAAAAGGGGACTCTTGTGGTTGATATGGAAGGGCAGACTAGATAGGCCATGTGGTCTTTTTCTGTCATCATGTTTCTGTGTTTCTCACCCCTAGCTATTGAGAGGATAGCATTTACTGTTCTGTAAATATGCCCTGTTAGTATGATCCTTAACTGGTTGCTGCCGCAAGAAACTCAAATAACTAGACAGCATGTTACAAGCAACCATGAAAATAGTCTACTGGGAGCCAATTAAGCTGAATTAAAACTCAGTTATAATATGATCAAATTTAGATTTATTTAGCAACACCCTTGCTACAGCATTCTAGATTTGCCTGTAATGCTTTAATCATACAGACCGTAACCTGTTTAATATGACATTTAAGATAGCCTAAGCCAGGCCTCGACAAATTTTCTTGGAATCTAGGAGCCAACCTCTGTCACAGTGTCCCCCATCACCCAAAAGATGTATCACAGCTCCCTGCTGCTGCTGCTGCTAAAAAACACAGTATTTCAAACTTCATGTTTGAGCCACACAGTGGAGGGAGATTTGAAACCATCAGATCAGCCCAAACGTCGTCCACTGAGCTACTCATCCATGCATAGAGCCAGTCGTGGTGGGGAAAGCTGAAATGCCATGTTTTTCAGCAGCTGCAGCCAAAGAAAAAAATCCACTCAGGAGCATCAAATCCCAGGTAGCAAGGTGCAATTTCTAGGTGCCATGATGACCAGGCACCCGGGATTTGTCAAGCCATAATTTAAAAGTATGTACAACCTCCAGTTTGGGAGTTTCCACTTGTGTGACTGTAGCAATCTTGCTTGTCCATGGAGAAAACGTAGTTGCATACCTGTAATAGGTCGTCTCTGTGGACAATATGATCCTAAAGCCACACAATCCCATTGCTCTCTCTCAAGGTTGAAGTTTGCTAAGAACCAAAAGAGGGAACTGCATTCTGTAGGAGCACAGGAACATCTGTGCAGACTTGGAAGGCTTTACTAGATTTTCTGAGCTCTAAGAAAGTAGTCTGCCTAGAATCCATCTGGTGATATTACCACACCTGTGTGACTGGAATCCTGCTGTCCATAGAGAACACTCATTACAGCTATGTAATGACGCTTTACTGTTTTAGTTTCCCTTTTATGTATTTACCCTTATTTTTTCAGGGGAAAATGCATTAAATGATGATATGAAACAAATATATAGAATAGTCACCTTTTTTTAATAGCTAGCTCGTGGTACAGTGTTTCTTGATTTAGATAACTAGGATATATTTTTTGATCAAGGAACCTCTTGTTGCTGGTATCATTTTTTGGCATCTACTGTATATAAAGACGATATATGGGATTGGGGAGGGGGAGAGAGTGAGGCAGTTTAACTGAGCAGCAGGGTCATTTTTCTTTTTCAGGCATGTCCATAGTACTGGAAGGCAGACTTGACCTGACTCATGAATAATAATCATTTCTCAATGTCGCACAAATTTGTTGGGTCATGTCACAGCCATTCTATTATTTTTATCTGAATTTTACTTTTTCTTGTTACAAATGAGTCCATTATTATAATGCACAATATATGTACACAATGAAATGCCACAATGATAAATCGCTGGTTACACAAATACTAGGAGAGCCCTTGTACCTTACATCCTTGCAGAATAATTGAGCAGTGTTTTTTATGGGTTCCTTTTTTAGTCAATAATGACTATATACTGCAGGTGGAAGTGCCCTTATACATGTATACAAAATGTCTATTGCTCCTGCACTTTGCTTTACATAATGAAACTATTTGTTGTAAAAATTATAATACATTTTTTGCAGATTGCTTTTTCTAAGCCTGCTCACACCCTCACCACCCCCCTCCCAAAATAAAACATGTTTTTAACACAAATTAAATTTCTACTATATGGGATGTATATACATGAGGAGAATTTTTGTATGCTGTTGTGACTTGCCTAGAGTACTCATTTGGATAGGTAAATTTAAATTTAAGATGGGAGCCGAGAGCAAACTTTAATTTACTGCTTCACTGCTGATGTACTTAAAATATATACTTATTTTTCATAAATCTCATTTCCAAGGGTATGAGAAATTGAAATGCATTTCCCACATGCTGCCTTTTCTCCGTTCTTATTGAATTGCATCACTAATATACATAGTAGGAGGATTACTCTTTGTTGTTGGTCATGATTTTTTTTTGTATTTATAGATAAGGGGAAGAGTAATTTTCCTTCCACCTTCCCCTTCCCTGAAAGATTCAATCCCTTTAATGCTATCACTTGCAGTTTCCACTTTTTTACATGCTCCTGCCCAGAGCTGGACTAACACTGTTTGGGCCCTAGGAAATAATACATTTGTGGATCTCTGTCATGGACTTCTGTTTCTTTGATCAGTCCCCTCCCCCTCTCCAAGTCAGTCACTCTTTCCCTGCCTTGCCCCTTGGAATGTTTGTTCATCCCCCCTCCCCAGTTGCAACACTTCATTTCTCCAGAAGTCATCTGGGGGAAAACTAGCAACAGCTTGTGTGAGTATGGGAACTGTGCAAACACACGCTTTTGAGTGGAGTGGCCTAGTGGGTTATAGAAGTGGGCTAAGAACCAGGGAATCTGAGAAAATCGTTTTCACCCTTCGTTGCCTCTAGTACAAACCAGAGATGCCAAAGGTAGACTATCCCAAAGTGAGATTTATGGGCAATGTATTTGAGGTATACATTTTAGAATTTTTTTTAATTTTTTTTTTTGTACCTTGAATTTTTATTTGGCACGTACACAACCAACACTACATAATTTCATCTGTACAGCACTTTTTCACAGGCATAATACATGTATATCTATCTTCCCTTAAGTTTCGCTATCAGTACCCTCCACAGCACCGCCTGTATCTCTGCCAGCAACTCTTACCTAAACCACTCTCACATTAATAACTTCCCCTTTACCCTTTCTCCTCCCCCCTCCCTCACTGCCCCCTTACGCATAAAACCCCTGAACTTACACACATGTTAGCACTCTTACTCCCCCCTTCTACTGCCCTCCACCCTTATCCCCCCGTCCCTGTCTTCCATTCCTCCCTGCAGAACCATTCCCACACCCCTACCCACACCCCTACCCACTGCCTCTCCACCTTCTCCACTTTACTGTTCTTCAGCCCTGTTAACCTATGCTTTTGATACAATTCGGACATGCGTCGAGCATAATTTTCTAAGGGTGGCATTACCCTATTCTTCCAATATAAAGCAATTTCACATCTTGCTGCTATTATACATTGCCACATTATGCTCCAGTTTCCTTCTCCCTCATCACTCTTCTTTAATAAGAGACATAATTCCGGCGTCAGGCTGACCCTTAAGCCTGTAATGTCCCCTATAATGTCTCCAATTTTCTCCCAATACTGTTGTACTACCGGGCATGCCCACCACCAGGTTCCTTTCTCTCCACACATCCTCCAACATTCATCCGACCCACAAGCCCCCACTTTATACAGCCGCTCCGGTGTCAAGTACCAACAAGATAGCACTTTCCACCCATTCTCTCGCAGGGACATGGCTATAGATGCTTTCGCTATACCTTGAGCTATCCGCTCCCACTCCTCTAACTCCCATGACACCCCTAGCTCCTCCTCCCAAGCCTTCATATAGCTTAGTTTCTCCTTCCCTCTCTCTGTTAATCCTTTATAGATTCGAGAGATGACCCCCTTCTTCCCCAATGAACCCAGGCAGCTACCTTCAAACCATCCCGGTTCCTTTACAATATCCTGCCAATGCTTTCTCTGCCTGACATATGATCCAATCTGAAGGTAATGGAATCTATCATTTTCCCGCAGCTGATACAAGTCTTGTATACCCTCAAATTCTCTTACCCCTTCCCCGAAGATTATCTGAGACACGTGCCTGAACCCTTGCTGCGCCCACCTTTGCACTACCGACACATCTGGGCCTGTCCCCTCTTCACAGAAAGCCAGTAGCGACATCGTGCGTGCCCACCTCTTCTCCCCTATCAACCCCTTCTGGTGCTGCTGCCACAGCCCCAGGGTATGACCTACCATCGGATTTTCCCCCTTACCATTCTCTCCAACTCGCCTGGCCTTAGTCCCGCTTCTTCCATCACTACCCAATGCTTATGCTGTTCTCTCAGCCATGAGTACACTACCCTCAGTTGCGCTGCAATATAGTACTTCTTAAAATTGGGAACCCCCATACCTCCCTCCAACCTCACTACCTGCAAAGTCCTAGCCGCCACCCTGGGTCGCTTGTTCCCCCAGATAAACCCCTCGACTTGCTTTTGCAGTCTTTTTAGCGCCTTTATGGGTATCCCTACTGGTAGCACTTGAAAATAAAAAAGGAACTGGGGGAGCAGCATCATTTTCATCACTGCCATTCTCCCCAGCCAAGATATGTACCCCCTATTCCATGCCCCCAATTGTGCCTCCACTTGCCCAAAAGCCGCCTTATAATTCAGATCGTATAGATCCTCAAGATCTCGCCCCAAATAAACTCCCAAATATCTAATAGATCTTTTAGCCCACCTAAATTGAAAGGTATGTTGTAGGTTTCTTTGCAGCTGTACCCCCTACTGTCAAGTTCAGGATTTCAGATTTACTCCAATTAATCCTAAACCCTGCTATTTCCCCATATTCTCCAGGACCAAGCAGGAAGTCAGTCCTCACATATGGGTGTCATCGGTGCCGATGAAGCCCCAGCGGAGCATTTCCCCAGCTTTCCATGAAAGCCTTTGGGAATGCTGGCATGCATGCGCGGTTCCCTTCCCGCCTAAAGGTGCCATCTTACCTCAGTCTCTTTTTTTCCGAGAAGCCCATTGGACGTGTGTCCTGTTCTCCCGGATAAAAGTGATTTTTTCTTTGGCGAATTTCGCTATTTTTTCTCCGGTTCGACGCCGGTTCCCCTCCTGCCGGGTTCGGTACACCGGTATCGAGCCCGTTTTCTTCTTTTTTCGGTTTTTGCCCTTTGTGGCTGGCGTTCGCGCCCTTTTTTCATTTTTCACTGGAAGGCCGGTCTTTTGACCTCGCTGGGGCTATTTTTTCCCTGATGGCTTCCAGTGGTTTCAAAAAGTGTGATCGGTGTAAGAAAATTATGTCTCTCACCGACACACACAACTGCTGCCTTCGGTACCTCGGCCCTGACCACGACCCAAAGTCGTGTGGGCCATGTGGGAAGATGTCTTCCAAGGCACTAAAGAGTCGACAGCATCAAAAGGAAAGGTTTTTCTCGGACTCTGCCTCCGGCCGGGCCAGGACCTCGTCTGAGGCCTCGACATCTAGGGATTCCGATCCCGAGCGCCGTCGAAGCTCCTCGGACAGGGGGTCCCCCGACCGGGAACGTAAGAGGAAGAAGCGGCTCGCGAGGGCGGCGTCGGAGGAGGTCCCTGGCCCCTCGAGGGCCAGGTCTAAGACCCCCGACCGCCGTCCCGGGCCCGTGGACTAAGAGAAGCCTGCCAAAGTTCCTCGTGTGGAGCCGGAGTCTGCTGGACACGTAAGCCCCGTAGTCCTCGTGGACTCTCCTCCCAGAGAGCTGACGTCGGTCCTGGCGCCGCCGGGGCCCGAGTCGGTGGCTGCTGCGTCTCCCGAGCTGAGTCTCAGGATGACAGCCTTGGAGTTCAGACTGTCTGCCTTCATGGAGCAGCAGCGGGCACTGATGGCCAGCCTGTCTGGTGCATCTGCCCCGACCTCCGGGACGTCTACTTCGAAGTCAACCCCGGAGACCGAGCCGATACTCGAGATCCTCGTGGCTCGAAGTCGTCCTCGGTCGAGGTCTCCCTCGACCTCCCGTTTGGGACCGAGGGTGTCGACGCCGGTGCCTCGGGGCCCTGCGGGGTCGGACCCTGACTCCTCCTCGGACGAGTCCGCCTGGGAGACGGAGGACGAGGAGTCTCCCGATACTTTTAAGACTCGGTGCGTCCCGTCGGACTCACAGCAGTCTGATCCCCGGAGTAGATGCCCTCCGGAGGACACTAGGTTCTCGGAGTTCGTCCGGGATATGGCCGCTGCATGTGACTCCCAATGCCAGGCTCCATATGCGGCCTGCACAGTGGTGCCTTCAGACTCAGTGGTCTCAAGCCATAGGCCACTTACGAGACAAGATAAAGGTGTCCAAACCCCTTTTGGCCTCCCTCAGCTGGTGGCTACATCCACCCAATCTACTCCAAGGCATGCCCTTCCAGATGCCAGAATGCTCAGTGGTCCTCACCGCCGACGCCTCTCTGAAGGGCTGGGGTGCTCATTGTCTGGACAAGTGCACCCAAGGCCTCTGGTCTTCCTGGGAGGCAGCCCAACAGATCAATCTGCTGGAACTTCAAGCTATCCGCTTAGCTCTCAGAGTTTTTTCTCCAGCCCTGGCTCACCGCTCAGTCTTGATTCAAACAGACAACCAGGTGGCCATATTTTATGTGAACAAGCAGGGCGGCACTGGGTCCCAGATCCTTTGTCGAGAGGCTCAGGACCTTTGTTCCTTTGCCCTGAAGCACCACATGCTTCTCAAGGCGGTGTACCTCCCAGGCCAGGAGAACTGCCTGGCCGACCGGTTGAGCAGGATCCTGCATCCCTTGGTGGTTCAAAAGATCTTCCTGCAGTGGGGTCTCCCTTGGATAGATCTCTTTGCCAGTCCTCTAAACAAGCAGCTACCCCAGTTCTGCTCCAGGCAACCACATCCTTTGAGGATCGCACCAGATGCTTTTCTGATGTCCTGGTCTCAGGGCCTCCTGTATGCGTTTCCTCTCACGCCCTTGGTGGCCCAAACTCTGTTCAAGATTCTTCAGGACAAGGCCTCGGTCCTGCTGGTAGCTCCCAGATGGCCGAGACAGCCTTGGTTTCCTCTTCTGCTTCAACTGGCGGTGGATCCCCCACTGCCTCTGGGGTTGCAACCCAAACTTCTCTCTCAGGAGCAGGGTTCCTTACTACACCCCAATCTCAAGACTCTCAATTTGATGGCCTGGAGGCTGCAAGGGTAGTCTTGGCTCCCTGGGGCCTGCCTCAGGAAGTTGAGGAGGTTGTCCCTAGCCTCTAGAAAACAGTCCACTAGGAAAGCCTATGCTCTCAAATGGAAGAGGTTTTCTGTGTGGTGTCAGCTACGTACAGAGGATCCTTTCTCCTGTACTGTGCCAGTAGTGCTTCAGTACTTACTGCACTTATCTAATCGGGGACTTAAGTCCAATTCTGTTCGGGTCCACCTCTCATCTTTAGCAGCTCACCACTCACTGGTGGAGGGACATTCTTTGTCAGGTCACCCCTTGGTGTCCCGCTTTCTCAGGGGCTTGCTTTTGCTCAAGCCCCCCATCCGTCCTCCTGCTCCTGAGTGGGAGTTGAATGTGGTCTTGCAGCACCCTTTGAGCTGATGGCTACTTGTCCACTGCGCTTTCTCTCCTGGAAGACACTTTTCCTGATAGCCCTTACCTCGGCTAGGCGAGTGAGTGAGCTTAAGGCCCTGGTCTGTGATAGGCCTTACACCAGGATTTATAGGAACAGGGTGGTCCTCAGGACTCATCCCAAGTTCCTCCCTAAGGTTGTCTCCTCTTTCCACCTCAATCAGGAGGTGGTTCTTCCAACATTCTTCCCTAGGCCTCATGCAAGCCAGGCTGAAGCAGTCCTGCATACCCTGGACTGTAGGAGGGCCTTATCCTTCTACCTTGACCGTACGCAGGGGCATAGAAGGGCTACTCAGCTCGTCGTATCCTTTGACCCCAATAAGTTGGGGTTAGCTGTGTCCAAGCGTACCTTGTCTATCTGGGTGGCTGACTGTATCACCTGGGCTTACAAGGCGGCTGACCTTCCTTTGCAGGGTAGGGTCACGGCCCATCGTGTCAGGGCAATGGCTGCCTCAGTGGCTCATCTCCGCTCTGTGCCCTTGGTAGACATCTGCAGGGCTGCAACTTGGTCTTCAAGCCAGACTTTTGCAGCCCATTACTGTCTGGAAAGGGAGTCCCGTAGGGACAGTGCTTTTGGCCAAGCAGTACTCCGGAATCTCTTTGAGGTTTAGGCAACTCCTGCCCTCCTGCCCTCTGTTGGGCTACCGGTGGAGGTTGTGTCCTTGAAAAGCCTTTCTTTGCTGCTGGGACTAGAGGGAGTTCTCTTGTTCAGCCTGGGTTCCTCGGTAGCCCAGAGCTAGGGAGTCACCCATATGTGAGGACTGACTTCCTGCTTGGTCCTGGAGAAAGAGTAGTTACTCACCTGTAACAGGTGTTCTCCAGGAGCAGCAGGAATCAGTCCTCACAACCCTCCCTCCCTCCTCCTATTGGAGTTGCAGTTGTACATAGTTTGTGTTTTTACATTTTTGTCTGCTCTTCTTAGCTATGTCATTTGACTGAGGTAAGATGGCACCTTTAGGCGGGACGGGAACCGCGCATGCGTGCCAGCATTCCCAAAGGCTTTCATGGAAAGCTGGGGAAATGCTCCGCTGGGGCTTCATCGGCGCCGATGACACCCATATGTGAGGACTGATTCCTGCTGCTCCTGGAGAACACCTGTTACAGGTGAGTAACTACTCTTTCCTGTAACTCCCTCATAGTCGCAGGCAGCGTCTCATTTGGCCTAGTGATCATAAGTAGGATGTCATCCGCAAACATGGCCATTTTATATTCCCTCTGCCCCACTGTCACCCCCGTAATGTCTAGTCCCCTCCTTATCTTCCCCACTAACGGTTCCAAGGATAAGGCAAACAGCAGCGGCGAAAGGGGGCACCCCTGCCTAGTTCCTCTCCCTATTGGAAAAAATCCTGAGTATCCCCCATTGACTCTCACACACGCTTTAGGTCCCGCATATAACGCCTTTATCCAGTCTGCGAAGCCTTTTCCCAACCCCATGTGATCCAACACTGCGAACAGAAATTTCCACGACACTTGGTCGAACGCTTTCTCTGCGTTAAGTGAGGGAAGCAGTGCCGGTTCTGACGCCTGTTTCGCTGACCATATTACATTTTGAATTTTCCAGATATTATCCGCCACCTGCCTCCCTGGTATAAACCCTGCTTGATCCTCATGTACTAACTTCCCCAATATTCTGTTGAGTCTCCCCGCTAATACTTTGGCCATTAACTTTGCGTCTATGTTTATCAATGAGATGGGTCGGTACGACGCACACTCTTGCGGATCCTTCCCCTCTTTGTGAATTAGCGTGATCCCTGCCCACCCCATCGTTGCCGCTAACCGCTCCCCCTCCCTGGGTAAATTAAACAAACTCGTCAGGGGCTTCACCAGCGCTCTCTTGAATTTTTTATAAAAGCTGGCCGTTAGCCCATCCAGCCCTGGGGCCTTCCCTGGTTTCAGGCCCTTGATCGCCAACTCCACTTCCTCGACCTGTATTTCTCTGTCCAACGCCTCCCTTTCCCCTTCCTCCAATTGTGGGAGTCCTGCTGCCTCCAAGTATTCCCGTATCTCACCCTCCGGCCTATCTAGTTTTGCTTCATACAGCCTCTGATAGTACTCCACAAATTCTTCTCTAATCTTCTGCTCGTCTCTTTCTACCCCTCCCCTACCCCTGATCTGTGTTATCAGTGACATATTCCGCTTCTGCTTTAATCTCCTCGCCATGTACTTTCCTGCTCTATTCCCTCCTTCAAAGAACTCTTGCCGCAGTATTTGTAACCGGTATTGAATCCCTTCGGCTTCCAGCGCATTCAGCTTGGCCCTGGTCTGCAAAACCTCCCCCCTATATTTCCCGCTTGTATCTAGGGCGTCCGCCTCTTCTAACATAACCAGCTGCTGCCGTAGTTGGAGTTCCTTCTCCTCCCTTTCCCTCTTTATTCTCGCCCCCCATTTGATCAAAGTGCCCCTAACCCCACCGCCTTAAACGCATCCCAGACCACTCCCTTCTGCACTTCTCCATTGTCATTATGTACAAAATAAGCTGGTATCAACTCTTTTAGCTCCTAGTATCCCTCAGTAATGCCTCATTCAATTTCCAATAGTGCAGCCCCCTATTCTCTCCCCGACAACTCAGACTCACAATCACCGGTGCATGATCCGACCATGTGATCGGCTCCATCTCTCCTCTAATCCTACCTGCTATCTCTTTCCCTACCCAGATGGTGTCTATCCTTGAATATGTGCCATGCACCACTGAAAAGAAGGAATACTGGCGCCTGCTCGGGTTAAGCAGCCGCCACGCATCAATCAAGTCATTATCCTTCACAAATTTCTGATATCGTCTCCTGTCTGCACCCCTCCCCTCCCCCCTCCCTGTAAAATCTCTTCCCACCTCCCAAGTCATATTAAAGTCCCCTCCACAGATTCTCGCTCCCTCCCCCAACATATTTGCTTTCTTATCCACTTCTTCCCAGAAATCCTTTTGAGTCCCAGTGGGAGCATACACATTTATCTCACACAACCATTCATCTCCTATCTTCATTCATACCATTAGGTATCTTCCCCCTCTGTCTCTAATTATTGTGTGCATCTCTACTTTGAGTGCCCCACTTACCAGCAACGCCACCCCCTTTCTTCCACTCCCGCATATAAGAGGCAAACACTAACTCAGTGTATCCCTTAGGCTTCACTACAGACTCGTGCCTCCGCAGCAAATGTGTCTCTTGCAACAGAACAAGTGAGGCTTTCTGTCTGTTTAGTTCCCTATATAATTTCTGCCTCTTAAAGGGTGAATTTAAACCTTTCACATTTAAGGTAACAATTTTCAGGTCACCTATGCTGTTCCCCCCCCCCTCTTCTTCTCCCCCTCTATCCCTAACTGCCCCCCCTCCCCCCCTCTTCCACCCCATCCACCCCTCCCCCCGTCCACCCTACCGCCCTTCCCCTTCCACCCTCCTTTAAAGGGAGAACCGACTTCCCTAATCGTGACTACCCATCAGGCCGCAGCCTGACTCTTGCCTTCCCCTCCCGCCTCCCCCAGTCTCTCTACACCTATCCCCCCTTCCACTTTACTCCCCACCTCTATCCGCTCCTACCCTGTTTGTTCCTTCTCCCCCCTTCTCCTTGCACATTTCCTTCATTATCAACATTTAAAGTCCTCGATCTCAACTCGCTCCGTTCTTCTCCGCATGCACTCCTGCACTTTCTCGATTCAGCCTCGCCAATCTTCGCCTTCCAACTGGTGCCCTGTGCCAGTGTAGAGCATTCCTTTTTGCGGTAGATATCTCTGTGGCCTTTGTTGATCCTTCGGACGTCTTCGCCCCCCTCTGGCAGATTAGTTAGGCCCAGCTCTTTAAGGGCTTTCCAGGCTTCCTCACATGTCTGCACCCGTCTCAACCTTCCCTTCACTGTAATTAGCAATCCAAAGGGGAACAACCATTTATATCTCATGTCTTCCCATCGCAAATACGTCATCACCTCCTTGAGGCTGCTTCTCTGCTGTAGCGTTCCGGGGGAGAGATCTTGAAAGAATTCTAGCTTGTGCTCTTCCCAGATAAACTGTTTAGTTTTCCTTGCCGCCCACAGCAGTCTCTCTTTAATCTTGAATGAGCTGAGACATACTACAATATCTCGAGGTTTGTTGTCCCTCGCCGGGCCCAGGCCTCTATGCGCTCTCTCTATGAGCAGGGTCTCTCCTGCCTTCCCGTCCTCCAGGTCTGCTGTTGCTAATAGAGACCTGAATATTTTAACAATCACCTCCTCAGAATTTTTATATTTCGGATCTTCCGGGAGGCCTCGTACCCTGATATTGCATCTCCTGGATCTGTCCTCCAGGTCTTCCAATTTCACCTTCAGCTCTCCTTGCGCACACATGAATTCTTCCCATCCTTTTTGTAGCTCCTCTAGAGCTGCCCCTTGTTGCTCCATCTGCATCTCCGTTTCTTCCACACGGTTGCCCATGTCCACTATATCTTGTCTCAAGGCCTGTATTGTCTCTTTTCATTCCTTTTTTACCCCACTGAATTCCATCTTGATCTCATCTTTCAGCTCTGTTAGCCATTCCTTTAACATGGCTGCTACCTCTGGGCTGCACCCCCACTCCGACTCCTCCTCGGGCTCATTCGGGCCTGTGAGCTGCATTCTGCCCTCCTTTCCCCCTCTTTTCCACCTTTGGGAGCCACATATGGAGACCGGAATTCAGCCAGTTTCCTCCTCACTGACTGACCGCCTTTATTTATTTTTCTCCATAATCACTCTTGTGTCCCCCGGGCTGTGCTACTGGGTTGTCCCAGTAGTTCCTGGGCTTATTCCTTCCGCTTGTGCCTTGTCTCCTCACCTTAGGGGGCTCCTTCTTGTAATGCTTTCCACCCCTCCTGATTATGTGTTGTTTTGTCAGCACCGTTCTATTCTCTCTTAAAGTCCTGCTGTTTAACTCACACTGCCTCTTATTTCTGGCAGTTCTCTTTTATTAGTGCGTTATATCGCTACAGTGCAGTGGGTAACTGGGCCCGTGGCTTCACCCAAAGTGTCCAAGTACCTTTATTGTGACTCCTTGGCACTTCTCTCACCTCCTGGACACCTCGAGCCTCCTCAGCTCACTCTGGCTCTATTGTCTCTGCACCGCCGCTGCTCAGCTCTTCCCACTGCCTTTCAGGTCAGGCCTCCTCTGTGGGCTCCCTTTATGCTCTACCGTGCTCCCTCTTGGCTCGGTCTCTCCTGCCTGCTCTGTGTCCTGCGGCTCCCCTGCTGACTCACAGCTCAATGCTGCTCTCCTCTTCTTGCACCAATCGGGCAGCCGTCTGGGTTTCTCAGCTTCCCCTCTGCAGTCTTCCCGGGACCGGACACTCTGCTCCTCGGCTCCTGCGTGTTGCCCGGGCCCTCACTTTCTTCTTTCCCTTTCTCCCCGCTGCACTCGCCGGCTCCGCAACTCTCTCTGTCTGCAACCAGGCTGTTGGACGGCCGCTCCAATCTCTGGATCACTCGCCTGCCTCCTTTCTGGCGCCGCTGCCCCTCTGATCCCGCAGCAGGCCCCTTGTCTCCGGGACGTCTCTTTCACCTGCCACGTGCTCCTGTGCTCGGCAGCGCTACTTCTATGGTGGCCCGCTCTGATCGCGATCGCCGCGATCCTTTTGCCACTGCCGTTTTTGCTTTGTTTTCTCCTCCGCTACTGCCCCTTCATTTCCAGGTCACTTTGCTGCCATTTACTGGGGAATTTCGCCTTTACTGCAGGCTTGGTGGCGGAGCTCCCTCTTCACTCCGCCATTCAGCCCGATGACGTCACTGGAAGTCGCCAAATTTTAGAAAGTTTTAAGCATCAAAAGAGATTCACAAATGAAAGTGGCAAAAGAAAATTTTTTGCTTTCTTTGGTTCCTCTGAAAGGATATAAACAAACTGGAGGAAGTATTAGGACAGTTTTCAAAGGAATTTGCCCAGGTCCACAGATATAAATTTCCTTCCACTTAGTATGTACACATTTTCAAAGGGGAAAGTCTAGTTATATGACATTGTTCCTGTTTGTGTACTCTGCACCTCCCCTCACCGGTAACTCACCAGGGCTCTTGGGTAACGGATATCCACACACAAAGCAATGAGAAGGAAGCAAGCACGGTAAATCAGTAAATAATACACAACACACTTGTATTAATGAAAATACAACCAAAGCTTTGGGAGAGCAAACCAAGTTAGCACCTTGTTTACTCTGCCATCACAGCTTTCAGCCATTTTATTTATAGGTAAATATTCCATTACACAGCATAATTTCCACCTTATTGTTCTACGTCAAGCATCACGTATATTCATAACATGCATCTCTGTATCTCTACGTCATAGGTCAGTTCTTATTAGCATAGGTCATCATGAGGAGTCATACATGTATTCCCAGACATAACTTTTAGACAATAATTCTAACACTTGCAGTTTTGATATCTCTGAATCGAGACTGAGAAACAAACTTCTCCCTGCACTATCTTTTTTGTATAACAAACCTAATGTCTTTGTTATTAGGAAAGTTCAGCCTAGTTATTACAGTAGAGTCTTTCAAGGTTGTTGCTGAGTAATAAGCTCTGGAATGTCTGTGGTGTTAACTCTTTCTTAGGGCTTTTAGTAATATGATGTTATTAAGTACCCTGACTGTATACACAGCCCTGTACAGACAAGCTTCCTTTCAGTTCGTCGGGAAAAGATACAGAAACACATATATATACTCACTCTTTGACACACACACACATGCATGCATGCACGCTCGTACTCTTCAGATACACAAACACATGCACATATTCTGTCGCTCTTCAAACACACACACTTCTGGTGCTGCACTACTGCCTGCTATTAATGTGTTCATTTAGTCACTGCTCCCACCCCCGGCCTAGTCCATATCCTTCACCATCTAGAAGATCCTGGAGAAGGGTCACATGTGATTTGTCAAAGGCAACAAGAGGACTGGAGTAGATATAACATTATACGTTTAAGATGTTTATGAGCAGCTTGCAAAACTGAAAGTAGACAAAGGCCATGGGACCAGATCAGATACATCCCAGGATATTGAAGGAGCCAAGGAAAGTTTTGGCAGGACCTTTAAAAGATGTGTTTAATAGATCCCTGGAGTCCAGGGAGGTACTATTGGATTGGAAAAAGGCTAATGTGGTCCCTTTTCACACATGTGGCAACAGAGAAAGAGGTGACAAACTACAGGCCAGTAAGACTTACTTCAGTGGCAGGAAAATTAATGGAGGCGCTGCTGAAAAAAGGGATAGTGTCTTTTCTGAAAGCCAGCAAGTGCTCTATCCAAGGCAACATGTCTTTACCAAGGGAAGATCATGCCAAACAAATCTGATTGATTTCTTTGACTGGTGATCAGAGAACTAGATCAAGGGCATGCGATAGATGTTGTCTAATTAGATTTCAGCAAAGCCTTTGATACTGTTCCTCATAGGAGGCTTGCGAATAAACTGAGCAGCCTGGGGATGGATCCCAAGGTGGTGAACTAGATCAAGAACTGGTTGACCGACCGACAGACTACAGAGGGTAGTGGTGAATGTGACTCACTATGAAGAAAGGAGGGTGAGTAGTGGAGTGCCTCAGGGATTGGTCCTGGAACCGCTACTGTTCAATGTCTTTGTTGGGAGATATTCTCGAAGGGTTGAACGGAAACATTTGTCTTTTTGCAGATGACAAGAAGATTTGCAATAGAGTGGACACTTTGGAGGGCGTAGACAATATGAGCAAAGATCTACAAAAGCTAGAAGGATGGTCTAACACTTGTCAATTGAGATTTAATGCAAAGAAGCACTTGGGATGCAGAAATCCAAAGTAGCTATGTACAGTACGGGATGAGAGGCTAGTGTGTACGAACCAAGGGAAGGACCTTAGAGTGATACAGTTATGGTCAACATTATTGCTACCCTTTAATGCCCAGTATCTCCTAAAAAAAAAAAAGAAAAGAAAAGAAAAGTGGTCCGTGAAATGGCTTTGGACTATATATGCACACATATTTGACATAGAAAAGAATCAAATAAATCAAGGCTATTTAAAAAAGGAAATAGTAGGAAATACTATAAAAACCGGACATTGCTGGGACATGATTATTGGCACCCTTATAAATGATTCAAATCCATTTGAACAGAAGAACCACATTCCCATTGCAGTAAAATGTTGCGACCACATCTTGAATATTGTATGCAATTCTGGTCGCCATATCTTAACAAGGATATAGTGGAATTAGAAAAGGGACAGAGAAGAGCCACCAAAATGATAAAGGGGATGGAAGGATACCCCTATGATGAAAGTTTTAAAAGATTAGAGCTTTTCAACTTGGATTAGAGACGGCTGAGGGGGGAGCTATGATAGAGGTCTATAATTAATGAATGGAATGGGTAAATGTAGATTGGTTGTTTACACCATCAAAATGTAGAAAGACTAGGGGACGCTCAATGAAGTGTAACTCATTTAAGACTAATACAAGAAAGTATTTTGGGTTTAAAAAAAGGTTTGGACAAGTTCGTGGAGGAAAGGTCCATAAACCATTATTAAAGAGAACCCGGGAAATCCACTGCTTGCCTGGGGACAAGCATTGTGGAACCTGTGCCTTTTGGGAATCTGCTAGGTACTTGTGACCTGGATTGGCCACTGTTGGAAACAGGATACTGGGCTTGATGGACCTTGGTCTGCCCAAGTTTGGCATTTCTTATGTTCTAAAATTAGATGCACCCGTGATCAATTGTCATTACTCGCATGACTTGAATCAACCAATGAATGATGTCTCTAATGTTTAAAATGGCCACATTCACTCCCTGTTCCATTTTCACCATGGTGAAGAGAAGAGAGCTGCTTGAGACCATCAGAAAAGCCATTACCATCAAACTTCAGAGGGGCACAAGGCCATCTCCAGAGACCTTTGGATTCCTGTGTCTACAGTTTGCAATGTTATTAATAAGTTTTCTGTTCATGGAACTGTCAAGAGCCTTCCAGGACGTGGTGGGAAGAGAAAAATTAATCCAAGAAGTCTTCAAAGTTTAGTGTGAATTGTTGGAAAATACATTACATACAATATCCAAAGAGCTTAAGGCTGATCTGTAGCAATCTGGAATGGTGGTTTCAACCTGCACCATACGCCGCACACTAATCAAAGAAGGACTTCATGGGTGAAGGCCAAGGAGGACCCCACTGCTCAAAGATAGACATAAAAAGGCACGCCTGTTCTTTGGCCAAACCCACCTTGAGAAACTACAATCCTTCTGGAAAAATGTTCTGTGGACAGATGAAACCAAACTTGAGCTTTTTGGCAATGCAGACCAGCAATGTGAGTACAGACAAAGAAATGAAGCTTATAAGGAAAAAAACACCCTTCCTATAGTTAAATATGATGGAGGTCCCATAACATTGTGGGGCTGGTTTGCTGTCTTAGGAACTGGAGGCCAGAAAAGTATTAAAGGAATCATGAAGTCGTGGGACTACCATGGCATTTTGGTCATGGGTCCTCCAGCAGGACAATAATCCAAAAGTACAAAAGAATGGTTAAAAAGGAACAAATGGATTGAAACTGGCCAGCAATGAGTCCTGATCTCAATCCAATTGAGAACCTTTGGAGAATCCTACCATTGGTAAAAGGAATCCTGGAAACATTCATGAGCTGGAACAAATTAGTTGAAGAGTGGGAGAAACTGCCAGCAGACAGATGTACGAAACTTATAGATGGCTGCAAGAAACATTTGGAGGTTGTTACAACTGCCAAGGATTGTGCAACCAAATATTTAGTGAAGGGTGCCATTAGTTCTGTCCAGGTCATATTTTTTTTTCTCGGAAATTACTACGTTTCTAAATTGCACAGACATCTTTATTTGTTGTTGTTGTTGTTGTTGTATACCTTTTGAACATACTATTAAAATGTTATGACGATGTACTGTTGAAATATTTCTAATTATTTCTCAAGATATTGTATACAACATACCTAAAATGCAAGGGTGCCAGTAATGTTGACCACAACTGTAGTATCTGAGGATCTCAAGGTGCAAAACAGTGTAACAAGGCATTAGCCAAAGCCTTAAGAATGTTAGATTGCATACAGAAAGATAATACCAGCAGAAAGGAGGCAGTATCAGTGTCCCTGTACAGGTTGCTGGTGAGGCCTGACTTGGAGTATTGTGTTCAGTTTTGGAGACTGCATCTTGAAAGTGATATAAAAAGACTTGAAACAGTTCAAAGGAAAGCAACCAAAATGAAATGGGGCCTGCGCCAGAAGGCATATGAGAGTCTTGAAAACCTAAATATATACCCTAGAGGAGAGGAGGGACAGGGGGAATATGATATAGACATTTATTTTATTTTTACCTATGATTTACCTCGTACATATTCAGTTCAACAAGAACAAAGAAACCCATTCCATTTACACTAAAGAAATATACAAGAAAAAACAAAATGCAAATCAATAAAGAACAGGGATATTTAGCCCTCATTCTGGGGATCATAAATAATACCAAGAAATAAAAACACAAGTATAAAAGTATCATAGACTACATAAAATACAGTAGCTGTACAAACTTCAATTACTCTATGATAAGCGTCATTGTGTTTTTGGCGCTATTATCCTCCCTATCTACCTGAGATAAAGGATTTGAAGCCCCCTTTTCCATTAATAGCTTCTTCAATTGAGAGAGATCCAAAAATATATATTTAACACCCTGTAACATAATTAATCACTTATAGGGATAAACTAGGTAAAAGGTGCCTGCTAAAGCGAGTACCCTAGATTTAAGGGAAAAAAAAGTTTTCTTCTCAATTGGGTTGCCCTTGAAACATCGGGGAGAAATCTGCAATTTAGAACCACAGAAGGATGAATCCTTATTTTTAAAATAATGCTTGAGGATCAGAGCTTTATCACTTTCATTTACAAAATAAACTACCAAGGTAGTTCTGGAGTCTTCTAAGAAAGCAGTTAAAGTTCATGATTAAGAATCAAAGCCACAATATTGTCATCAGCCAAAGAATCACTAGTAACCTTGTCTGAAACATAATAAGATTTAGATATTGTGATAAGGAAGCTTATCATAGCTCAGGAAGGAGCCATAGTAAAGGTGAAGTGACTCTGAACAAGCAACCTGTCAATTCTGGTAGAAATAAGAAAACAGAATTTTCCCATAAAAGACTACCAGTCCCAGAATGCACCAGGTTTCCAACAGCCATTAGAGGAGCTGAAGTGGGGAAACGTGTGTTCAATCAGGAGGGCTATGAGGTAATCCCTAAGCACTCATCTCAAAGGGCAGGGCCTGATTCAGCACAGCTGCGCTGTGCTAAGGTGGAGCACTCATCAAAGCAGAATAAAGGTAGAGTTTATTCTACAGAGAATTATCCTCATCCTCAGTTTCATCTGGGAGATCCTCAGAATCAGCTTGGATATCCTCATCTTGGACATCTTCATCATCTGGAGGATCATCAGAAGCAGAAGCCAGAGCGGACGGACAGAAAGGGCAAGAAACCCTTTGGAAGAAAGAAGAGAAAAGCATTTGGGAGGTCTAAAGGAGTCCAGAGCAGTACGTATACTGGAAGGTATTCCAAGGGCCAGCATACACCATTGGACTGGGGAAAGCCAGAGGAATGGTGCTGCAGAGCTAGGAATCTCCAGAGGGTACCTGTGAGGGAGACGGCTGCACTTGGAAGGGACCCTAGGACCCGTGCCAGAAGGTATGTGAAGAGAGATCCAGTGTCCAGGGATCTGGATTGGAAGGCTGGACATAAGAACTGGACTACATACTGGCCAGGCTATTTAGAGAGGAACTCTAACAGCAATGGAAGCTCAGGTATGAACACTGATCTATGCCCTAGCTATAACCTTGAAAGACAGCAGGGAAACAAGTATTCTCCTGAGAGTGCTACATTGAGAAATTCCTCTGTGCCAATCCATGATATTGAACCCATGATTGTTGAAGAAGGGGGAGCGGTCTTAGATACAGGCTGTGAATATATGGATTGCTCTCTGTCTAAACTCCTTTGGTAATTTTCTGTTACAAAGTACAACAACCATCACAAAGAAATACAAACTTGTTCTTTAATCTATTCAGAAAAGCTCCTGAAGTAGGATTTGAGCCACGCAGTAGAAAGCAAGCCAGCTAAGGGGTTTCAGCTGGGTAACTGCTAGCAATTGAGCCTTACCTAATTGCTTGTGAGCTCTGAGGGAATCACTTCTGAATCTATGTGTGAAGATATAAGAAGTTAACCTGAAAAGAACAGTTTTTCTTTCCCTTCTTTGTGGGTTTTGCTTGTTGTTTGATACACTGCTAAGAAAATATTAGCTAAAGCCTACAGAAAAGACCAGTTTGTTACCAACCAGGTCTTTATTCTTTTGCTTTGATTGCCTGACAAAGTTCAACTGTTTTTCCTGATTTTGTTTTTCCAAGTTTAACACTGCAAGCAAGTATCCTGTTTTATGTGCTACCAAGCATATCTGTGTTGGGAGAAATAACCCCATAAATAAATATCTTATTGGCTTTACACTCAAGCACAACTAATTATTGTGAGCAGCTGTGTCTGGTGTGAATGGACTGCATTTCCCACAATCCCTTGGAAATCATATTGATATATGCACTTGCCAAGACTGTGAACATTCTCACCCAGGCAGCCTCTGACAAAATCAAAATGTTATCTGAGGTAGAAAATAACAGGAATTCTTAAAAAAAAACTTCCTTAATGGAATCTCAGCAGACAACATAGGGGTAATAGGAACATTTAGAAATCTCAGATTTTTACTGCTATTAACATTTTCCAAAGCTTTTAATTTATGATGTAAAATTAAACTATCTTCGATTCCAGAGGCACCTACTGATTGTAAGGAGGCTACATGGGTATCCAAAATGGAGACCACCTTCTCCAGATTCTCCACATGAGTGTCCACATTCTTAAAGTTTGAAACAGTCTCAAGAGAGAAATCACATAGTTGAGGAATTGTAGTCGGAAGTCTCTCAGAACGAGTTACCACCCGCCAAACATCAGTTAAAGAAACAGAGTCAGAAATTAAAAAGGGAAAATCTATTTCACACACAACTGGTGTAAAGCAAGGAGCAGCAGCCATCACAAGAAAATCTGCAAAACCCATCAGTAGGAGAGCTAATTGGATGGAATCCGCTCGAGGAAGCTCAAAGAGACCTCCTTCCTTACAGAGGATCCTTGAGCTAGGCTCATCTCAGATTGGTCACCTTTAGATATACAGGTACTCTAACCAAACAAAAATGCCTTGCTGAGGAATGTAAAATACACGCCACAAAAACCTCAGCACTTAATTAATTTTATCATTATTCTACCCTTAGAAAACTCCCCTACAGATCACACAAATTTCTCAAAATATTATAAGGAGGAGAAAAGACCTTGGTAGCTTGTGCTTTCCCTCTGCACAGTGGCTATGAACCACCTCAAGGGGAGCTGCCATCATGAGTCAGAAAAACTCTCCATTTTTCATTCTTATTTTATTCAACTTTTTATTTAATTTATAGTTTTGTAATCAAACGGTTCATACACCACGCTACTTAGCAGCATTTAGACAACCTTTCTGTGTCTCTCAATTGCTATAGCCATGGCTACCGACACTGTTGGTTACGCTCTCAGAAACCTGAAAATAGAATAAGACAATAAGCCACAAATGATTCACTCATAGAAAGTACCACAGTTCTCAAATACTTAGCTTTACTGTGTCTTCTGAATCAAAGGTCTTTCCTGGATTGGGGAGGGGGGGGGGGGGTGATTGCCACTGTAAAAAACATGATAAGTCCTGGGGCCTGAAGTTTGATGGAGAGGCATATTTTTAGTGTTAATGGTACAGATCTATACATTAAATGTAAAGAAGCGGCTCATGTCAATATGATTTTCCCCTGAGAGGATGTCATTTATTAATAACAGTTCCATTATTGGCTGCAAATACTAATGTCCCATTGTTTTTTTTAAATGAAGGAATGGTTGATTAAAGTTTTATTTTTTTTTATTTATTTAACAGTTTTTTTATACCGCTTTATCATTTCAATCAAAGCGGTTTACATTGTAACTTAAACTTGCTAAATGTACATTAAACAGGGACATTGATAACTTGGATTTTTCTGAGCAATGGAGGGTTAAGTGACTTGCCCAAGGCCACAGGGAGTGCTAGTGGGAATTGAACCCTGGTCTCTTGGTTCCCAAACCAGTGTTCTTAACCACTAGGCTATTCCTCCTCCAAAGTTATTCTAGAGCCAGTGCAAACGGCATTCCGCACAACTTGGTGGTGGTGAAAGTGGGGGATTCTGGTATATAGTATTTGAGATTTTGTAGGTGGATGTTTTGAGTGAGCATTCTCGTCATTGGATTGTATGTATGCAATTTTGTACCTTGCTTAGAGTAATTTCTAAGTAGTGCATAATAAATATAAAACTACCCTCTTTTCCTCTTTATCCTAGAAAACATTTCGCTTGCTAACCATGTGTTTTCTAAAGCTAGTAAAATAAGCCTGATCTAGACATTAGAATGTAGTGCAATATAAAGCCCAAGCCACTGATGAGACATGCAACTTGATGTGAGATGATTTGAACAGTAAATTGAAGGCTTTTATTTGAAATGCTCTATGTTGAGCTATATTTTATCTATTATCTTGTTTTCTCTGATTTTTATTTTATATACACTCTGCAGTTTCCCTTGTCAAGCTCACTTTGAGCAGGACCTCTAGTATGACGGTGTGTTCTTCTTAGTCCTGGTTTCACAGTTTGCTTCCCCTCACAGGTTAAGAAGCGACCTTGTCTTGGCAAAGGAGTGCATTTTATTGACAAGGATTCAGTCATAGATGTAGACACTACAGAACAGCAGCAAAGGAAAGAAGAGGGGATGTGTTGCTCAGAAAATTTCTCTCACACACCAAAAATGGTGAGTACTGTCTGTAAGTCATGTTTTGCAGTGCACAGTTGGCAGTGTAGTGAGGAACATCGTCACAGTTGATAAGAAGAGCTGTGGTGTGTGTATAATGCAGTGAGGGCCCTGGTTGATGGATGAGCGCTTTCTCCCTCATTGCATTCCTGACCAAATGTTTGGTGTCATTTCAAAATTAGCCTTTTGCTTAAAAGGTTTGTTGCTTCTCAGTGATTGTTCCTTGGCAATATGGTACAGCTTCAGTAGTGGAGTTTTATGCTTCAACAGATGTTCAAGAAAGAACTATTGAAAGGGACATATTTATAGGCAGAACACCACCTGGAAATATTGTGAAAACCAAAGGACAAAACTAGCCTATAGTGCACCATTATAGAATCATTGTATAAACAGAAAGAGACGAGCCTGATAGTTCAGATAAATTTCTTATTTATCCTTACACTAGTTTTATAAGGATTCTTTCAGTTTATAGTAAGTTGGTAAAGGAAAGTTTGGGATTGAAGTGCAAGAAGGTAACAATGGAAAGTAGAAGTAATAACAGTTTACAGTATGAGTGCCTGTGACATTTGGCTAAAAAACAGTGGCCAGTGACATGTCTTTGGATTGTATATGCACACATACTTGAACAAACAGGGAGCAGGACACAGTTCACCTTGAAAGGACAATGTTTATTCAGCCAAATTGAGGTCAACCCGACAAGTGTTTTGACCGGGAGGCCTTCTTCAGGTGAATAAGACCTCAGTAGACGATATCACCAAAACAAATAAGATAAAACACCAACGGTGCTCAGTATATCAGAAGTTAGAAATCTAAATCACTGTTGTCTTATGACCTTGGTCACAGAGAGGATCAGACTTGATGGGTTGTCTGCAATCTTCAGTTGGTGTGAAAGTGGTCCATGTAGCAGATTTAAGTTAGAGCTGGGAGCCTCTATGCGTCCAGATTTACAGAGAATGAGGTATTTTCCTCTTGAGAGTTCAATTCCTTTAATTTTTATTCTTTGTCCAGAAGAGACTGTATGAAGGCATAACCTCATGTCTTGTAGAGAGCAGAATCCAGTTCTGGCTTGTTTAGAATGGCACGTCAGAGAATCTTCTTTCCTACGATCTGGCAGTATGCTTTCTTCAGAAAGGGAAATCCATGCAAGAACCGTTCTTAGTCCTGAGGGTTCTGACCTTTCTTCCTCTTTGGACTTGTAGGGTACCATATTCTTAAGTTTGTCACTGAAGTTTGTTTCCTTAGGAGCTCATGTTTGGTGATTTAAAAATAAAGTATTCCTGGGTAGTATCCCTCTTCTACCATCAATTCCTAATGTAGGATCAGGGATAGGGACCGCCATTCTCAAGTCAGGCATAGACCTCCCTTGAAATGTTTGTAGGATTCTAGTTCTTTGGAATTTAGATAGGCTCCTTTTGGCTATGGATGGATCCTGAAAATGATATAGTAGTCTCTAAGGCATCACTTCTAGAGGAGTCAAGGAGACTGTTGCCTGAGCTCACACTAGCAAAGGTTTGCAGAGGGCCTGTGAGCCACTTGAGTGAGGAGGTGTTTTTGTGTAGGCAGAGTCCTAATCTCTTTCTTTCCAGAAGATAATGGCAGGGAAGAGTTCTTCCCTGCCTTTGGATATATGAGTCCTGAGAGTTGTCATGGCTTTATCCTGCCTAGTCTTGTTATGACTGGTCTGGTATGGACAATAAGGAAGATGAAATTTGTTGGAGGAAGAAGAAACGCTGGAGCCTTGTGAAAGGGCAAATGCCAAGAGAAGAACCCTCTACCTCCCATAGCACGAGAGATTCCAGCAGTGCAGTCCCGCTGACATTATCAAAGCAGGACCCTAGGAAGTATTTTAGCCAGATCTTTCTTTCTGCAGCACATGGCCACAAGGGTGCAGCCAGAATGGGTCTTCCAAAAGGGGAATGATTTTTCAGAGCCTAAGATGGGGGAGTTTTCAGAGTTATAAGCCTGCCCTTCCTGGTGAGTTTTGTTTCTGTATTATCTTCTTTTAATGGTACAAAGGAAGAGGAAGATGAAAGGCTCGAAGCTGTCTGTGGGGATTAAAGGCCCTATGGATAAACATTTGGCTCCTCGGGGGAAGCCCGAAACTGAATTAAACCACTGAACTATTCTCCTTTGAATCTGGTACATGCTTGATTCCTAGTGGCCCAATGATGCCATCTCCTCCTAAACAAGAGGATTCTTCTAATCTTGAAAAGGAGTCGTCTCTCTCTTGCTTGACTCCTAATATGGGGCCTGGGAGCGGGGAGAGAGTATTGCCTCATTTAGATTTATTGTTGCAAAACATTTATTCTGTTCCAATTCCGGTAACACCTCCAGAGCCATTGGTTTATGCAGCAGGACCTCCATCAGGTGATACTATATATCTGTTAGATATTTGGCAATTGTCTCAAGATCTAAAAACATTCTGAAAACTTCAGTGGTCCAGTAACGTCGGGTTTTTTGAAAATTACCGTAAAGATATGTGAGATGGATAGTGCACTTAAAACATTGATTAGTCATGTAAAAAATGTGGAGCACCCTTCACATCTACACTGCAGGCCTCAAACGTGGCGGCCATTAAAGATTAGTTTATCACTTCATTATAAAATGGAACTTCTGGAAAATAGTGTGATCAGAAATCTAAGTATCTTAAATTTTCCTATAACGTATTTGTTAAGCACCAAAGCTATTATTTAGACAATATTTGAAAGAGGTTCTGCAATAGCCAAATGTAGAGGACTTTAAAATGTTTCTACCTAGAAGAGTGATTTAAAGAGAATCAGGATGAAGGTGCTTATGGATAAGTTGGATTCTACTATAACTGACTTAACTGCTTTTTTGGAGTCTTCACAAGATAAAATAGTGGCAAGAGGCACTTTTAATTACTTTGATATCTGATCTCAATAAAATTTTGCTTTTTAAATATTTCAGGAGGAGGAGTCTGCCTTTTATGGACAGCCAGTTCAGATATTTTCTTATGTTACCCAGTTAAAACCAGCTGTGTTGTCACTGGGGGTGACCTTCTTCCTGAAATTTCCATGTAAATATTTAGTTTCTTTTCAGGATCATAACTATATTTTTTATAATCCATTACAGTTGGAGCAGTTCATTGCTAGGAAGAAGGTGTCGTGAGGATGTTACTTAGTTTGAATTTCTCTTTAGGTTCAGAAGGTGCATTTAAATGATTTTGGTGCTGTTAGTTGTAGGCTCTTAAGGGCATGATTGCTTTGTGTAGTAGTGCTTGTTGCCTCTTTGTTTTTCCCTTAGTTTGTAGTCATCTCCCTCCATTAATGTGGGGTAGAATTTATGGATGGCTTCCTGTTTTGGATTAGTGCTATAAACAAAATAAAATTACTTTGTTAGTTTCCTTTCCTTTAGTTCTGCCAGAACACATCCATGGAAGCCATAATAGTCGGGTGTTCACAGACTTGACAATTTCAGAGAGTGAAGAGCAAGTACATTGTTGCAGATGCAAAGTTATTTGGGACTATTCTTACCCTGGATAAGGTTATTATCTCATCTCTGGGCCTGTTATTGAGAAGAGAAAATAATTTTTTACTTCATCGGGTTTGATTTTGATGGGGTTTTGGAAACTTAAAATAATTTTTGTTGTCATTGAGTTTTTAATCTGAGTTTGTAGTTTTAACATATGCATACCGAACACCTGACGGCAATCCCCTCTTGTGAAGTCAGCTCTAAGGGTTTTTTTTTTCCTCTATCTCCATCTGCTGGCAGAGGCACATAATCCACTTGTCCTGCCTGACCAATCTAGACTGAATGAATGAATAAATAAATGAAATGAAATATAACAGTTAAGTTCAAATTTCAGCATTTTCTTTCTCAAACTACTTTCATTTTCTGATCATTTGTTGGACTTATTCAGAGATACCTAGACTTTGTAGCTACTCTGCAAACAAAATAAATTTTATCTGTTCTTAAAGTTGTGTTTTTTTTTCTAGGGAGAATTTGGTAATACTGCTTGAGGCTGGTACAGGAGTCAAGATGATGCTGTGGTACCTGTACACCACTAGAGGGCAATATTGATTTTAAAATGAAAATAGTATTTCTCTTAGCATTTGTTTAAGAGAATTCATTTTCTTAAGAATGTAATAAACAAGAAATTCCACAGTACAGCTTACAAAGTATAGGGCCAATTTATTAGTTCTTCTGTTTTGGTGTAATTGTATAAGTAATTAAAATTTATTTACTTATTATTTATTCCAAATTAAATATCGCCACTATCACCTGGACTCTCAGCGATTTACAAGTCACTAAAACACAAACAAATACTGTTAAATAATATCCATCCCCGTAGATCACACAAACAAATAATACAGTTAAAACAGTATATACCCCATAGATCACAGTATCTCAGTTAATAGCATAACCAAATTGCAGGAAAAAAAAAGACCATCCTAACACACGGTTAAAAGCCAAGTTCCACAACCACACCTTAACTAGCTTCCTAAAGTGCAATTAGTCACTTTTCTTATAAAGAGATAATAGAAGCCAATTCCACATGCACGGACCAATTACTGAAAATGCTCTTTTCTTCCTCCTTTGTAAATGGACCTCCTTAGCTGTAGGGAATCGAAGTAGGCCCTTGTGTTGGGACAAAGGCACCCAGGAGAATACCATTTCAAATGTTCAGCCAAATATAGAAGGCCCATCATATGGAGAGATTTAAAACAAACCATTAGAAACTTATACCAATCTTGTTATTCAAGGGGTAACCAGTGCAGAGTAATATGTTCATACAAACCCCTACCCCATTATTAATCAAGCCACAGCATTTTTTATTTATTTATTTAATGTTATTTATATACCGCCTTATCCTTCAATCAAAGCGGATTTTATGCAACCTGTAAACAATGCAGCTTTTTCTGGGATAATTCTAATAGCAGAATGTTGACATAATCTAACCAGGATAAGACTGTTGTTTGCACCACCCTCATGGGTGATCCTTCCCAAATGAGGGATGAAGAGGTTTAATAAGACACAAATAGTAAAGCAATGATTGATCCAGCTGAGACATGATCTTCAATAGTCAAACCCGAATCCAACCATACCCTGTGGCTCGTCACTACCTTTTCTCTCTTATCACTCTACATCCCTCCTCGGGAACGCTGCTTCTCTAGCAGATCCCTTTAATCTGTGTTCTTTTCTGCCACTGCTAACTCCAGACTTTGTTCATTCCATCTTGCTGCTCCATATCCCTAGAAAAAACTACCTGAGTCTGTGCGTTGGTCTCCTTCTCTAGCCCTATTCAAATCCAGGCTAAAACCCCACCTCTTTGAAGCTACTTTTGGATATTGATGATCCTTATTCTCTTGTCCACTACTTTGTGTATCTTGCCATACTCTAGTCCCCAGTTTCTCATTTAGATTGATGAGCAGGAACTATGTCTTACATCTATATGTATAGCACTGCATATGCCTTGTAGCTCTATACAAATGATTATTAGTAGTAGTACCCCCAAATTCCAAACAACAAGCTTGAATAAAACTTGGGACCTTTCAATCCAAATTTCAAAAAGTTCATAAACTTTCCCAACCATAGAGGCTCAGATTTATTGACATTAAATTTTAAATCATTATTCTTCAAACACGTGCTACAACTGATACATTGCAATTAAATCATAGTTTATCTTCCTGCCAATTAGGCCCAACCAGAATATAGATCTGAATATCATCAGCAAACAAACAAAAAAATTCAACCTCAAAAAATCCAGCACAGAACACAGTGGCTGTAAGAATAAATTAAAAAGAATAGGTGAAAGTATTGACTCTTGAGAATACCCCATATCTAACACTCTTCAATTCTGAAAGCTGTGTACCCCAAATAACTTGGTGCTGACGACTGTCAAGAAAGGAAATAAATCATTCTAATATAGTTTCATGTAACCCTAAGTCCCTAAGATGATGAATGTGTAGAACAGCTTTTTACTAAATCATGTAAATGCTTTTATAATTGTCCTGGTGTATGCGGACATCAAAGTGGGCGCTAGGAAACCACAGCATCTATGTTTTGTGATTCAGGGGCAAAGAATGGGCAGAATAGGGGCAAGCCTGGCACTTACCGATTCTTACCAATACATCTGCATTGGATCAGATGTAACTTTGTGCAGCAGTGTTTTGGGGTGGCAGATGGGCACATATGTTGCCTTTTTATAAAATGGAAGCCATATTTGTTAATCCCCTGTCTCAGTGCCCTGTGACAAAATTACCCTCTGTGTCTATTGGAAAAAAATGTTTAGTAAATAAACCCCTTTAGTCATTCAAGGATTCAAAGATCGAGTTCAGAATGCTTTGCCCTAATTTTGGAAGATCCAAAATATCACTTGCCTTAGTCTGAAATTGCTGGGAGTTGGCAAGAAAGGTTTGTTTCTGCCTGAAGTGTTTTGCCCGCTCAATCTTCATCTGCTCAATAGTTTTAATACCATTCCTTATATTGAAAACTGGTCCTGCTCCTCTAAGAGGAGTCTGATGACATAAGGTGTCTCTCTAATCAGCTGGCTTTTGACTTTGTAATTGTGCAATCTGGCAACCATACTGAATGGAGTAGAACAGGTAAACATAGATAGGTTGTTTACTCCATCAAAAAGTAGAAAGATTAGGGGACATGCAATGAAGCTACAATGTAACCCACTTAAGAGTAATAAAAGAAAATATTTTTTCACTCAATGTGTAATCAAACTCTGGAATTCGTTACCGTAGGATGTAGTAAAAGCTGTTAATGTAGCCAGATTTAAAAAAGGTTTGGGCAAGTTCTTGGAGGAAAGGTCCATAAACCATTATTAAAAAGGACCTGGGAAATCCACTGCTTACCCTGAGACAAGCACTGTGGAACCTGTGCACCTTTTTGGGAACCTGCAGGATACTTCTGACCTGGATTGGCCACTGTTGGAAACAGGAGACTGGGCTTGGTGGAATTTGGTCTGACCCAGTGTGGAATTTTTTATGTTCTTATGCTAGTGGTTCAGTGCCCTAGATTCCTTTCTTCAAGTTGCTGAAAGGAGCTTCAGTGGGACACGCACACATATAGTGAAAGAGAGGCTGTAGATTGGGAGATTAAGCTTTGGGGGAACTGCTGAGGAAATTAAGACTGTAGTGGAGAAGGGCTTTTGATTCATTTTTCTGAGAGACGGGAATGAGCTAAGAGGACTGATCTTGCTGAGGTTGCGTGTGGGGACGATGGTAAACGATTGAGGCTTGATGGAAGCACTAAGGGAAAGGTAGATCAAGGGGGAAAGGATTGGGATGGAGCCAGAGGACAGAAGAGCAAAGACTGGAGACTGAGTAAATACACACTCATACACCACTTCACTTGCACACACTTTGAATTTTGGGTGCTCTTTCAATTATATCTTTCCAATCCTGAGAGGGAATTAACCTCGTATATACTAGATTATGACATTTTTTTAACTCTGAAATCCTATCATTTGTGACTTACACTCTTAACAGATTAAAAATATTTGCTCCTAGGCAAATTATTGTAATGAATTCTGGGATCTTGTTTTTTTTTTACCATGAACCAGCAAGCCTAAATGATGATTTGCATAGTAAATGGTAATAGTCAAACCTTTGTATAATAAATACATATTTTACAGAAAAATATACTAGATTTTAGAGAAAGCACTAAAGTTATTTTCTTTCTCTATAATATTGGGTTTTGGTTGAAGAGGGTACAGTGTCGGCAGCCCTTTTTGCTGCCAGCTAGAAGAACAAGTGAGCACCCTGTCATAACAGGAATCATAAAACTGATGCCTGGGATGGGGAGGTTTAGAAGTTGAGGAGAAAGGGCCAAGTGCTTGTACTGCAGTCTTGGGGAGGGGATATGCCGATCATGTCAGACGATCATACAGACCCTCATGTTCATCGGTGCCAGGGAAACTGCTCTTTGTTTTTCAGTCTGGGGGGTCCTGGTCTAGTTGGTTTGCCCTGGGCCCTGGACCCTGCACCTAACCAAGATTAATTCTGGTCCATGCAAAGAAAAACTATTTTCTCAGGGAACAAGCAGGAAGTCGGTCCTCACATATGGGTTAAGTCGGCACAGACGAAGCCCTTGCGGAAGCATCCCCCCAGCTTTCAAAGAAAGCCTTTGGGAGATGCCACCACACATATGTGGTCCCCTTCCCGCCCAAGGGTGCCATCTTGCTCAGTCTCCTTTTTTCTGCGGAGCCCTTCAGACGTCCGTCTGGCTAGTCCCCGGAAAAAGTTAATTTTTCTGCTTGAGTTTTATACTCACCTCTGGTATTGCACCAGTACTCTTCCCGCCACTCAACCTTGCTGTCCCGGCATCGAGTCCGGTCCTTTTTTGTAGTTTTCCTTTTTGTTTTGGTGTCGTCTTATCTTTTTTTCTCAACTGGCAGCCTGGCGGATCTTCGACGTCGTGGGGGTTCTTTTATCCCCCATGGCTACCAGTGGCTTCAAGAAGTGTGATCGGTGCACAAAAATTATGTCTTTCACCAACACACACGACTGCTGCCTTCACTGCCTCGGGCCTGACCATGACCCTGCAGCATGCGGTCTCTATAAAAAGATGTCCAGAAGGCCCTCGAGCCATCAGCAGCAGCATGATAAGTTGTTCCCTGAATCCCCGGCACCTCTGAAGGCCAAGGCCTCATCTGAAGCCTCAACATCTCGGGTGGGCCTCTCTGAGCCCAAGCCTCATCTGAAGCTTCAACATCTCAGGCGGGCCTCTCTGAGCCACGTCATTGTTCCTTGGTGCCCACACCAATGGCTGCGGATCCTTCGGCCCTGGAGCGCAGTTTGTATGCCTTCAAGGACCAGCAGCAGGCGCTGTTGTCCGGTATGACCAGTTCATCCACCCCGACCACCGGGCTCTTGATGTCGAAGACATCCCTGGAGGCCGAGCCGATCCTTGAGGTCCTTTTGGCTTCAAGTTGATCCTCAGCCGAGGTCTCGATCTGGTTCCCGCTCGATGGGTCAGAGATCATCCCCGGCCAGTGTGCTCGGTGCCAGCCATAGAGCCTTGGAAGGCCAGGGTTAGCCCCGGGGCCCACAGATCCTTCCTTTGAGTCCTCGACAGACTACTCTGAGTGGGAGATGGAGGATGAGGAATCACCCGATACCCGTCACCACCACAACGTCCTCTCAAACTCTTGCGCTTCGGAGCCCTGCCAGAGGATATGGGGTTTCTTGACTTCGTCAAGGACATGTATAAGACCCTGGCGTTCCCGACGGAATAGAAGGAAGACCCTTGAACAGGTGAGTATGAAGGCCCTCCGAGGGAATTGCTTATGGTGCCTATCTCTCTTTTCCTGGAATGGCTGATGCTCCGAATCTGGGAAACACCAGCATTGGTGATGATAGTGAGCAAGCGGCTTGACTCGATGAAGTCACAGCTGCTGCACAACTCCATGGTGGTGAAGTTGGCCATGTGTTGACTGAAAAGTCAGAAGATGCACTCCTGGGTGCCCCCCCCCCCCCCGGCAGGGAAGCATACACCTTGGATGCTACCACGGCTCGATGCTCATCGGCCACATCCAGGCTTACCAGCTGTATATGGGCATATACCTGAGAGACCTGGCAAAGGAAACTTGCCAGGTTCTCAGCCGGTCTGTTTGAGGAACCCCTGCAGCGGTTCAAGAACCTGGCCAAGGCCGTCCATGAGTGCTCCCAAGTTTGTCTCGGGCAGCCTATGACTGTTTCAAGTCGGCGGCTTGAATAGCAGTGGCGGGCTTTGGTTCCTGATGCCAGGCTTGGCTATACTCTTCCGACCTCGAACAATGGGTTCAGGACAAATTGGTCAAGGAGGCGTCCCATGCCAAGGAGAGAACGTCTTTGGCAAATCCATAACAGACAAGGCTGCTGAGCTGGAGAACAGAGTTCATGATGAGGACCAGGCTCTCTAAAAAGACCGCTGCCCCTCCCCGATGGAAGTGCTCGGGTAAAAAGCCCTTTTACCCGAGGAAAGGGGCTGCTTACAGAAACTACCCACCTTTCCAGGCCTTCCCAGCTCACCAACAGGGTCAGCAGGCCAAGGGACATGGGTGTGGCCCTTGTAAGAAGGCTCCAAAACCCCAGGCACCGGCCCCGACACCGGCCCAGCCAAAGGGGAGTTTTTGACTCCTTGGGCATAGCTTCTCTACCCTAAGGAGGTCTGCAGCCCACAGTGGGGGATGTCTGACCCACTATGCCCAGAGCTGGCCGACCATCACAACCCTCCTTGATCACTCAAAGTACCCAGGAATTGGTGATCTCCTCCATCTAACTTGGACACCTCTCCCTTATTTTCCAGGAGAGCCCCTCAGGTCCCCCTTCACTGGATTCTTCTACTGAAGGAGCTAGCAGGTCTTCTCGAGGGCAAAGCGGTGGAACTGGTGCCCCACCATCTCAAGGGAAAAGGGTGCTACTCCAGATACTTCCTTGTGCCAAAAAGGACAGGGGGCCTAAGGCCCATCCTCGACCTGCGCAACCTTAAGTTCCTAGTGAGGGAGAAATTCAAGATGCTCTCCCTTGGAACATTGCTGCCTCACCTCCAGCAGGGATATCGGCTATGCTCCTTGGATCTGAAGGATGCTTACACCCACATCCTCATTCACCCATCCACAGACAATACCTGCAGTTCATGGTGGACGGCGGACACTCTGTCAGGGTGCTGCCTTTCGGCTTGGCCTCCACCCCAAGAGTCTACACAAAATGCATGGTGGTCGTGGCTGCCTTCCTCCGTCTCCAGGTGGTCTTTGTCTTCCCCTACCTGGAAGACTGGCTTATAAAAGGAGGCACGGCCTCAGAGGTGCAACAGGCAACTGCCCGCACCATCCAGGTCCTACAGTACTTGGGCTTTGTGATAAACGACCCCAAGTCTCATCTCCTTCCGACACAATGTCTGGAGTTCATTGGGGCAAGACTGGACACCCTCCAGTCAAAGGCCTTCCTGCCCGGGGACCAGGCCGACCACTTCAGGACCCTGGCATGGGACATACAGCACCATCCCTCTGTGCCTGCTCGGCTTCTCTTGCGCCTCCTTGGACACATGGCCTCCATGGTCCACATCACTCCAAATGCCCGACTCCATATGAGGGCCATGCAGTGGTGTCTCCAGGACCAGTGGTCTCAGGCCACGGGTTGTCTCCAGGACAAAGTCTCCGCGAACCGCCAACTGGCAGACTTTCTGATCTCGTGGCAGACCCCCAAATATCTCGAGGCGGGGATGCCTTTTAAGGCCCCGAGCCCCTTAAGGGTCCTCACCACAGACGCCTCCCTGCTTGGCTGGGGAGCCCACTGAGAGGAACTCCGCACCCAGGGCAGCAGGTTGTCAGATGAGGGCACCCAGCAGATCAACCTCCTGGAACTGCAGACAATGTACTTGGCCCTTCAAGCTTATTGCCACCACCTACGTCACCTGCCGGTGCTGGTCCAGACGGACAACCTGGTGGCAATGTTTTATGTGAACAAACCGGGGAGCACGGGGTCTTGTGCCCTCTGCCAGGAGGCTGTGCTCCTATGCGGTCCAACAGGGTATCTTCCTGTGGGCAGTAAACCTACCAGGCCAGAACAACCTACTGGCTGACAGATTGAGCAGGGTCCTCCAGCCGCACGAGTGGCAGCTGGACCCCAGTGTGGCCCACCAGCTCTTCTGGATCTGGGAGGAACCCATGATGGACCTGTTCGCTAGCCCGGACAACTTCCAATTGCCCTGCTTCTGCTTCTTCTCCTTGCAGGCCCATCCCTCCAGGGTGGTGCCGGACGCATTCCTTGACTTGTGGTCAGAGGGCCTCATGTACGCCTTCCCTCCCATGCCACTGATTACAAAACCTTGTTCAGGACCTTCCGCGACAAGTCCTCGCTCATCCTGATAGCCTCTTGGTGGCCCCGGCAGCCATGGTTCCCGCTGCTTTTCAGACTATCGGTGGAAACCCCCATCCCGTTGGGGAACTCTCTAGGACTCTTGTCTTAAGAAGGAGGCTCTCTTCTGCACCCCAACTTGGGGTCACTGTCACTGATGGCGTGGCTGCTGAGAAGGTAACTCTAGCCCCTTTCAACCTCCCGGGTGAGGTAGAGGAGATCCTGCTGGCCTCTCGAAAAGCTTCTACTAGGAAAGCTTACACTGTCAAGTGGCGCAGGTTCTCAGCTTGGTGTGTCGAGCATGGGACTGACCCGTTCTCCTGCTGGGTGGGGCTGGTGTTACAGTACCTTCTTCATCTCTCGCAGTCCGGGCTCAAATCTAACTCCATCAGGGTACACCAAACGCACACTGTCTACCTGGGTGGCGGACTGTATCGCCCTCGCCTATGAGCAGGTGGGGCTCCCCTTGAAGGTAGAGTCATGGCGCACCGTGTCAGGGCCATGGTGACCTCGGTGGCAAACCTGCGCTCTGTCACAATGATGGATATCTGCTGGGCTGCCACCTGGTCTTTGTCCATACCTTTGCAGCCCATTACTGCCTGTAAAGGGAGTCCCGATGGGACAGTGTCTTCGGCCAGGCTGTGCTTCATAATCTTTTTGGGGTTTAGGCAATTCCTACCCTCTGACCCTTCTGTGTTCAGGCTACCGGAGTGCTGGTTCTCATCGGACACAAGGGTCCTGCTGTAGTCTGTAGACACGGACTCAGTTGCTGCTGCTCGCAGCTCCCCTTGAAGGAGACCGTATTTTTTTGCTCGGTAGCCTGTAGCCGGGGAGTCCCATATGTGAGAACTGACTTCCTGCTTGTTCCTGGAGAAAGCATTGTTACGTACCTGTAACAGATGTTCTCCAGGGACAGCAGGGATCAGTCCTCACAACCCTCCCTCCTCCCCTTGGAGTTGCTCCTTTACCATCTTGTATTTTTGCTGTCTTTTAGCTATGTCATCTGACTGAGCAAGATGGCACCCTTGGGGGGGAAGGGGACCACGCATGCGTAGTGACATCTTACAAGGGCTTTCTTTGAAAGCTGGGGGGATGCTTCTGCGAGGGTTCTGTTGGTGCCGATGTCACCCATATGTGAGAACTGATTCCTGCTGTCCCTGGAGAACACCTGTTACAGGTGAGTAAATACGCTTTCTCCTTTGTAGTCATCAGTTTTGCATTCTGTGCCCATCAGGGAGTCCTGTGCTCCTGCAGCAGTCCTTTTGGGGACCTAGAAGAAAGAAAATAGCACCAGTAAGAGTGCCCCAAAACGGTTGAGAACGTAGTGTTATTTTTCTACGAGTTGAAACTGTTTCATAGTGTCCTACCCTTCTCTGAGCATTTTGATAGTTTGGAATTAGTTAGGTTTATTTATAATGTTTGCAATTGGAGTGCTTACCTTTTTTATATAAAAGAATAAATATTTCCCAAACAGTATCCAGTTTAACATGTTAACTTTTTTATGACCTCTGCTCCAAACTAACACAGGATCCTTAGAAGCATATCTTTAAGCAGGTCTTTCACCACTGTTTGCCTTTTCTTGGTGTAGTACACCTCGGCTGGCCCTGAATCTAAAGTATGTTCCACCTCCCCGAAACAGGGAGTCAAAAAAGTGAGACCCTTACAAGGGGAGGACTAGGTTCTTCATTCTCTTTGACTTGTAGTTATGTATTGATGCCCTATAAAACATGTATTCACTGATGTACTGCTTTTAGCTCAAGTATGCCTTTGATTACATTTTGTTGCTGCTTTGTAGTTTTTGATGCTCTAAAATTAGAGGCAATTTTGTATTAGAAAATGTCACACTGTACTATTGCTATTACTACTACTACTAATCATTTGTATAGCGCTACAAGGCATACACAGTGCTGTACATGTAAGATGCATTTCCTACTCAATAGAGCTTACAATCTTTCCAAGACAGGCAAATGCAGCAAACGGGATTAGTGTAGAAACTAAGGGAAGTAGTTATTACACATGGGTGGTAAATGCAATAAGGGGCATCAGGCTCCAAAAGCAACCTCAGAGGTAGCTTTTAGCCTAGCTCTGAATAGGACCAGAGATGGTGCATGATGTACTGACTCAGGTAGTCTGTTCAGGTATATGGTGCAGCAAGGTGGAATGGACAGATTTGAGTGACTGCATTGGTGCAAGTCTGGGCCCTTGCAGGTTGACTGGAAAGCCCAATTACTCCTCCTCTTGAGGTACTTGATATAAGCCAGTGGCTGAGGTAGGGGGAAAAGTAATGATCTCTTCTCCATAACTGAGCCGCTAACACTGCGATTCATTTTGTGGAAAAACCCTGGGAGCAGTCAAAAGACCAAAGGGAAGAACCCTGCATTGACAGTATAAATTCTAGAACGCAAAGCATAGATGTCTAGGGAAATCAGCCAATTTTTTTGATCAAGAAGCATAAGTATAGTGGCAAGAGTTTGTTTTTGAAGTAAAGTTGAGAACTGCCCTCAAGGATTCAAGAACTGATCTCAAGCTCCCAGTTCAAGGGGATGGTGGGGGGGGGGGGGGGGAGGGGGGGGGGAGAATCAGGAATAGAAGCTCTGACTTATTTGGGTAAGGGAGAACCTGGAATAGAAGCTTTGGCATATCAGAGTCTGCAGAACTGGCTCAGTTGTCTTGATGTGAAGTAAAGCTGAAATCTTTTGGGGATCAGTTTCTCCAAATGGGTTAGTTTTGCTCATACCATGACAATCATGAGCTTCATTCCTAAGCCAGGGTATGTGGGGTATGAGCTGTCTCTCAAATTTACTGCTAATGCTTGCCATAGTACTTGCATTGTGCCAAAGAGCGTTTCGTTCTGGAGTTCATAAGATGTAACATGTATGGGTAGTTTAAGATGTGACTGGAAGTTCTTTATCAGACTTGTGGCTCCCAATACAATGGGAAATTTTTCTGTATCTTTCTGTTACATTTTCTTGTAACTGCATTTCTGACTGCATTTCTTTGTACTTCAGGATCTTTTCCCGCTCCACGCGATTCACAGAATAATCACTTGGATAATCATCTCAATGCCATTCTGGTATTTTTTAACTTTAGCACTATGTCGGGTTTCCTCGCATCCATCAGAATGGGAATGTCCCAAGTGATCATAACCTCTTCATTCTCTGTAATTCTCTTAGGGTCATGATCCCAGTGCTTTTCAGGAACAGTGATGCTGTAGTGTTTTACAGAGTTTCATCTGCATGAGGCATGCTACTTTGCCTTTCTGTATAGAAATTTTCTGCCATCAGAATTTCACAGCCAGCTATGAGGCGAGTCATTGTTTCCAGCTCTTTCTTACAGAATCAGTATGTTTCTGTTTTTCCAGTTTTTTTCAATGCTCGCTGTAAATCATCTTGTCTGTAATCCGCTGTCCTGGGCTGCAGCTATCAATCTCTTATCCATCGGTTTCAGTTCATCTCTACTTAACCATTCATGTGTCCGTTCTTGATCAACAAAGGGTTCCTGCAGTACCACTTTGTATTTCCCATTGTATTTGTGCATTTGCCACTTGTTTTTCCGCGTTTGCTGATCTAATTCTTTGAAGAGCTTTTTTTCTCTCGTTTTGCAAATTCTGTTGCTTTCTTTCCTGTGTGTGCTTGTGGATTCTCACTCATTCCTTCTAGTTGTCAGAATGCATGTCCAAGTTTGATGATGGAAATGGATTCTGGATGTTTATTTTTATATTTCAGCACTTTTTGCTTATTTGGATCCGATGATGCTGTTAGGTAGGCCTGGAGGCCTATAATGATAGCTCTGTATGTAACCTCTTTTGTTAGGAGAATTCAGTGATCGCAGGAATTATTGGCTGGTTCAGTGGGATGCTTTCATGACTGACAATAGAAAGGATCCACCAGTTAATTGCAATTGATTTTCATGCCTCACTGAACTAAAGGATACTTTCTCCCTTATTGGAGGATAGCCAAAAGTTGGAGTTTGATTTCCCAGTGGGAATCGCCATGATTCCTTCTGGTCTGTATACCTTCAAACGCTGGTACTGATTGTATGTCTGGGATACAGTAGCTGGGAGAACAGTCTGGAATATGGGATATTATATAAGCATTATATGAGGATCGTATGAGGTGATGAGTTGATTCCTGAAGGCTCAGATGCATTTGATGTTGCAGACCATCAAGCTGACACAACAGTGCGTGATAGTAATGAAGTATTTGAAGATGATGTGGTACCATCTTTAAAGTTAGCTTAACAATTTGGTCCAATAGTCTATTACCTTTGCCTGGAGGAGTCATTTTGGGGTTTAAGAGATTTGTTAAGTTTTATAACTGCTTCTGCCAACAATGACTTATGAGGAAGTTGAGAACAATCATGCACTGTTGTTGACAGAATCTTACTCTTTAATTCTAGCCACCTTGGAGAAGGCTGGAGGGAGGACAGGGTCAAAAACATGATGCCAGGTAGAGCTGTCGTCTCTTTTGGTACACCACAAGATTTAAGAATAGCTTGAAAAACTCTTCTTGTTAGCTGGTACATGGAATAAATCCAAGGCTGTTACTTTGGAATTTTGTCTGTATAAATTATCGCCAGCGGAGTCTTGTGGGATATTACCCTCTGCTGAATCGGGCAGTAGTGGCTCTTCTAGTTCAGGGTTACAGTAGTGGGAGTAAGCCACTCTTCTGAGGTACTGATAAATTGATATATAGTAGGCATCTGGGGACCATTTCAGAGAAACTCTCCCTTCCTGACCATTAAGATGACAGATCACAATGTTTCCATAGGAAACTGTGAGACACAGACGCTATCTGACCTCTTTGAGGTTAAGAATGGGTCTGAAGGAGTTGTCCTATTTAAGCACCACAAAGACTGAATGTCAACCCTTGCCCTGTTCAGCTTTGGGTACCAGAGAATATACTGCAACTGGAGAAGCCTGTTCAGAGGAACCTCCAGTCTCATGCTTGACCTGAGACTGGCACAGAGAGGATGAAGGTGTCCAAGATAGACTCTGCACTCCAAAATGTAGCCGTGTTGGATTATGTCCAGAACCCACCAATCTATCATGATCTGGGCCCACCCCTAGTAAAAGATGGAGGTGTCTGCACTTGCGGACGAAGTGTTCCCAGAATTTCCAGCCCTCCTGATAGGGCTCAGACTTCGATCAAAACTTCTCTGAGAGAGGCTATCTAATTTCCTAGCTGAAAATAGGACCAAGAGTAAGACTGCTTAGAGGATCCTTTTGACTTATTCTAAAGAAGCCACAGAGTAGCCTTCCCCAGAACTTCGACTAGCTTCTCCAGCTCTTCCCCAAAAGAGAAGGTTACCATTTTAAGGGTAACTTAGTGCGTTAAACTTTTGGATGCTGCATCTGCTGACCAATGCCTCAGCCACAACCAGTGTCAATGACATGGTCGCTGCCACCACCCGAGCAGCTAGCCAAATGAGATCATAAAGCACATCAGCCAGAAAGGCTGCCATCGACTGCATCCTTCAGCAACTTCTGAATACAGTGTAAAAGCACCTTAGCTACAAGACTGCCGCATACAGCCACCTGCATGCTCTGAGCAGAGATAGAGAAGACAGTTTTCAAGAGCACCTCAATTTTGCGGTCCTGCTCATCCCTAAGGGCAGTATAGCCCTCAACTGGAATTGACCATTCCTCATCCTCCTGGGGCAGAACATAGAGCCTGCTCATAGCATTATTGCCTTTGAGGATGCTATAGAGGAATTCCCACCAGCATGATAATCTGTCTGACCATCTGAGGCAGAGGAAAGGCTGCTGCAACCCCTTCAAGATAGACCCGGCAACTGACTTGACCTCCACTGGCGCCTCTAAAATATGAAATGCAGCATTAACCTGCTTAGTCAACATGGCCAGCTCCTCCTGTCAGAAAAGACATATAACCAGAGAATCGTCATTGTCTGAAGAGAGCTCCCCCTCTTCTGAGCTCAAAATCCTGTCAGGGCTACTCATATCCATGCCCTCCCCCTCTAAATCCTCTAGGATTCCAGAGCAACTCTGGGGTCCACCAGCACTTCCTCCCCCTTGGAGAAGTGTGCCCTTTTGGGAGCAGGCACGCCTGACTTGGCCAACCCCAAAAGCCCCTCCACCTCCTCCCGCTCCTCCTTCACGGCCTGCAGGACATAAAAAGCCTGACACAAAAAAAACACACGAGAGGCCCAACACACTCTCCAATGCCAAGGCTGAGCCACCTGGAGCAGACTGGGGGAGGGGGGCGGCAGCAGACACCATGTGCTTTGAGGCTGATGTGGCCTACTGAGGAGGAGAACCTTGATTGCACACGCTGTGGACTACATCCTCCCCCTGCCTGAGTCAGTGCTGCAGTCTGCGCACTAAGTACCTGACATCACAGCTGCATATCATACCTTACGAGCCAAGCACTGGCTGCCATGCTGACATACCTGTGGCCGTCTGCCAGACCCCAAACCCCTTCCCTCCCCCCAGAATACCTGCACCACAGCCTTACACTCCGCAACTCCAACCTCCACATAGAGAGCCCTGCTCAGCCACAACAAAGCAAAAGCAGTGTGTATAAATGCCCGTAGCATGGGAAATAAGATCCCTGATGTTGAAGCTTTGGTGGGAGTGGCCGACTTGGATTTAGTGGCAGTTACAGAAACATGGTTCACAGAAAACCATGACTGGGATGTAACTATACCAGGCTATACTTTATTTAGAAAGGACAGGGTAGGAAGAAGGGGAGGAGGAGTGGTACTATATGTAAAAAATTATATTAAAGCTTTGGAATTACAGAGCTTAAAAGGGAGAGAGGAGGCATTGTGGGTTAAACTAGAAAAAGGGAAAGAGAAATCTGTTTGCATTGGCGTGATATACAGACCTCCCTCACATGAGGAAGAGGTGGACAGAGAATTAATTGAAGACATACGCAGCATTGCTAGGAAAGGGGAAGTGCTACTGATAGGGGATTTCAGTATGCCAGATGTGGATTGGCACATTCCTGCTGCAGTACCATCTAGAAGTAAGGAGATCCTGGATTCTCTACAGGGAGAACTATTCAGGCAATTGGTAACAGACCCCACACGTGAAGGGGCCATACTGGACTTGGTGCTTACCAATGGTGAAAGTGTTTCTGATGTTATAGTGGGAGATCATTTTGCATCAGTGATCACCAGATGGTGTGGTTCAGTATTAAGACTAGGGCTGTTAGAATACATTCAAAAAGTGAGGGTCTTAGACTTTAGGAAAACTAACTTTGGCAAGATGGGCCAATACCTCAGGGAGTCGTTAGCGGGATGGGAACAGCTGGGGGATGTAGAAAAACAGTGGGCAAAACTGAAAGGGGATATTTTATGGGCAACCAACCTTTTTGTTAAATTGGTAAAGAAAGGTAAAAGGAAAAGGAGACCGCTATGGCTTTTGAAAGAAGTAGCTGAAAAGGTGAAGAAAGAGGGAGGCCTTCATGAAATACAAGAGGTCACAGAGAGAGGAAGACAGGCATCCTTATTTGGAAAAACTTAGAGAAGCTAGCAAAGTAGTCAGGAAAGCAAAGATTTAAAAAGAGGAGGAAATAGCCAATGCAATAAAATGGGGGGATAAGACATTTTTCAGATATGTTAGTAAGAAGAGGAAGGGCAAAAGTGGTATTGTCAGACTCAAGGGTGAAGGGGAGGAATATGTAGAAGCTGATGCGGATAAAGCGGAATTGCTTAACAAATATTTCTGTTCTGTGTTCACAGATGAAGAACCAGGAACAGGACCTCAGAAAACACCCACAAACAGGAACAGAAGCGAGGGGCATCTTGAACAATTTTCAGACAACTGTGTTCGTGAGAAACTAGCTCAACTTAAAGTAGACAAAGTGATGGGACCGGATGGGATACACCCTAGAATACTGAGGGAACTTGGGGGCATTCTAGCAGCTCCACTGACTGACCTTTTCAATGCCTCGTTGGAGTCGGGAGTGGTGCCAAAGGACTGGAGAGAGGCTCATGTGGTGCCTTTACACAAAAGCGGAAGTAAGGATGTGGTTGAAAACTACAGGCTGGTTAGTTTAACTTCGGTGGTGAGTAAGTTATTGGAAACACTGCTGAAAGAGAAAATAGTGAGGTTTCTGGAGTCCAGCGTATTTCAGGATCCGAGGCAGCATGGATTCACCAGAGGCAGGTTTTGTCAGACAAATCTGATTGATTTCTTTGACTGGGTGACCAGGGAGTTGGACCGAGGGAGAGCCCTAGATGTGGTGTATTTAAATTTCAGTAAAGCCTTTGACACCGTTCCTCACAGGCGACTTATAAACAAACTGAGCACCCTAGGGATGGACCTGTCCTGGAGGGCTGCAATCCAGCCAGGTTTTTGGGAAATCCTTAATGAATATGCATGATATATATTTGCATGCACTGCCCCATCATATTCAAATGTATCTTATTTATTTATGTATTTATTTAGCATTTCTTATATGCCTCCTTTCAAGATATGAAGGCGGTTTACATGGAACAAACTGAAATTACATTGAACAGGGCATTATAACTTGTGGTACTAGAAACCCTAGTCCTTCCGGCCCAGGGTTGCTGTCCTCTAGTGGGATTTGAACCCCCGACCTTCTGGCCTGAGGTACCTTGTCCCAACCACTAGGCCACTCCTTTAGGGATATCCCAAAATCCTGGCTGGATTGTGGCCCTCCAGGACGACAGGTTTGGAGACCCCTGCTCTAGATCCCAGTTTGGGTTCCAGCTGAGCTGTAGCCATAAATGAGTGGAAGGAAATCGTCAGGTCAAAAACAAAGAATGCCAGGGTTAAATTATTAACAAGTAATGAGTGATCAAGTGCAGCCCAGTGGTTTCTTCATTGTTTGACAGCCATCCTTGGAAAAGTTTCTTATACATTGTGGTTGGTAATACTGAAATTAACACCGGTCTGTCAGAAATTGTTGCCATTGTTAATGAGACTCTTACCATTTTTTAGTCCATCCCTAGTCTTGAGAGGAGGATGCTTTTTTTTTTTTTCCTTCTTCTAAAGCTTTCAAGATTGGGGATGGGATGGAGAGTAATTTTATTCTTTTTTTATTGCTTGTTCCACAGGGAGTGTTTAGCAAGAACTGCTTTTATTTGCATGGCTATTTTCTTCTCTTGGACACAAATGGATGATAATAGTCCAGACCTGAGATACATGAGCTTAACTAAAGTTCCATATGTGAACAGCCAGAAAAATGTTCACTATTCAGTACTAAGCACTCAGGCTTCCAGTTCAAAAGCCTTTATTAGTTTCCAAAGTCTGATGGGTTACTTCATTAGTGCAAAGAATGGCAGGTTAATTCTTAATCTCTGTGGTATTTATGCATGGTTTCCAACTATAGCTGGGCCATTGCCATGTTTTTGTGGCTAGTTAATTGGCTATTGAAACCAAATGACCATTGCATTTGACAATAAAACATCAGACCAATTAGCTTATTGGTAAATGAACAAACCAAAGGCAAAGCAGCTGGCACTGGGTGTGGTGAAACTCAAATGACTGGAAACTCAAACTGAAATCAGAGGTCTATTCTGTGTTATAAAAATAAGGAGAATAAACCAGAAAGAGGTCAATGTTTAGCCAAACAGCAACTGTGTAAGTTGAAATGGATTTTCCTGCCTAAGCAGGATTGCGGAAAATGCACAGATAATTTGTCAATTTAAAGTTGTTCCTGCTCTTTGAGTTGCTTGAGTTGGACAGAAGTTATCCTGTGATTGGCTGAATAACTTTTATCCCCACCTTTAGATGGTCTCAAATCATGCCTCAAATTAGAACAGAGAGCTTTGACCATTTAGTGTTTTAAATGGTCAAAGTTATCCATTTAGTGCCTGAATTTATTTGTAAAGACTTAAGGTAGTGCTTTTGGATACTACCTTCTTGACTTTGGATATCAAGGGGCATGTTTGCTAAAATATGTAGTTTACTGCACATTAAGTGCCAAAATATAGTGTGGGAGTGGTTAACGAATGGGAGTGAGCCCAGCATATCTCCATGCAGTTAGCACAGGTCCAGTGCCACCCCCGCACTAAGCTGTTAGCCGCGATTATCATGGGTGCAGTAACCACCATTCGTTGAGGTGTCCGTAAGGGCACCTCCGCTAACTGCAAAGTGTGCAATTAGTGTACTCTACTGATGCCCACACTCTGCCCCTGACCTGCCCAATCTCTGCTGAAATCCGTGTTAAGTGGTTAGCTTGGGATTTTTACCACTGCCATATTTTTAGCATGTGGTAAACTTGCCCCCAATGAGATTCTGAAATTATGAAGCTATTGGTGGGTTTAATATTTCATATTGTCTTATTAGTGATTAGTGACTAGAAGCTGTTACAAAGCTTCACTGCAGCCTTATATTGGTGATAGCACTTCCAAAAAAAGTTGGATTGGCCAAACTGGTTAACTTTTATCTTTGCTGTGGTAAATAAACTTTGAACAGACTCATAAGAACATAAGAGATGCCATACTGGGTCAGACTAAGGTCCATCAAGCCCAATATCCTGTTTCCAACAGTGGCCAATCTAGGTCATACGTACCTAGCAGTTTCCCCAAAAGACACAGGTTCCACAATGCTTGTATTGGGTCAAGCATTGATATCCTGGGTCCCTTTTTAATAATGGTTTATGGACCGTCCCTCCAGGAACTTGTCCAAACTTTTTTTAAACCCAGCTACACTAACAGCCTTTACTACATCCTCCGGTAAAAAAATTCCAGAGTTTGATTACACGTTGAGTGAAAAAATATTTTCTCTTATTTGTCTTAAATAGTTTACCCTGTAGCTTCATTACATGTTCCCTAGTCTTTCTATATTCTGATAACGTAAACAATCGATCTACGTTTACCCGTTCCACTCCGTTCATTAATTTATAGACTTCTATCATATCTCCCCTCAGCCGTCTCTTTTCCAGGTTGAAGAGCCCTAACCTTTTTAGCCTTTCTTCATAGAAGTAGCCCTCCATCCCCTTTACCATTTTGGTAGCTCTTCTCTGTACCTTTTCTAATAATGCTAAATTACTCATGAGAGTAATTTCATAACAGGGCACATAAAAAAGATTAAATCTATTTTATGCTTATTAATTAAAGGCCATACAGACCATAAAGGGTGCAAAACTTTGAAATTAATTTTATCACATCATCCCAAGTTTTCTTTTGGAAAATAATATTCTCATTCATATGCAATTCTTTTAGTAGATATGAGGTATCGTATGCTATCATCAGGCACTGCTATGAGAGCAGTGTTTTGCCTTTGTTCAAATATAGTCATACATCTCTTCAAACACCATTCTGAAATTTTTTCAGGATGCAATAATGCACCAGTCTTTAAAAGAAATCATAACCGGTTTATATATAAAACAACTTCTTAGCTAGATATCTTCAATTCAAAAACATTAATCAGTGGGAGTAGGAGTAAGATTGTGATACATTGCTGAAGTCTACCATGCTCTGCCTCAAGGTTTACCTTTAAAGCTATTATTTTTATAGCTGCTAAGAAGAAAGGGAAGGCTTTGGCTAAACCCCCTTCTATCAGTGGACCTGATGCTTCTTGGCAGCGCCTGGTGAACATCTGTAGTTCTCTGGAAAGAAAGTCAAACCAAGCAAGTCCCCCGCTGTCAGGGCCATTTGTGGAGAACTGACTAGGCTTAGGGTGAAGTTTCATTAATCTCATGCGTGTGCGTGTCCCCATGCTTGGAGTAGTGATGGAAGGAGGTCGAGAATGCATCTGATATCAATGGCATTGAGATCCAGGGAAGAGTGGATCCCTCAGCTTCAGGATTGCTGCTGAAAACTATGGAGATTACAGTTCTGGAGATGAAGGAAGCTCCCCTAGTCCAGTGTGATTGAGGCAAGTCTGAGTGATACAGATGAAGCCAGGAGGTAACCCTTTGCTTCATTTGGGGTATGTTGTTGAAGTTGGAGTCTTCTGTTAAGCAATGATTTTTGGATAGTTCTACTACTCCTCAAACTTTTGGAGCCCTTGCTAAGAAGCTTGAGAGAGGGTTGACAAAAAATAGGGGAGTTGCGTAAAAATATGATGATTCCAAATCGGTATTAGATGCCCCTGCCAAAAATAATGTTATAATACACTCTAAATTGGAACAGATGGAAAATTGGTTGCGGTGTTTAAACTTGTGTTTCTTGAACTTTTTCAGAGTGCTGCTTGTTCTGTTTTTTAAATTTAAGAAATATCTGGTAGAAATTCTGGGCATTTCATCAAACAATAATGTGTAGATTTTTACCTGGGGGATCTTCATCATTGCCCGATGACTTTGGATGTTTCTGCTCTACTGGAATACTTCGTTATTGAACCACATGATAGGGCAACTCTTTTGGTTTCTTTTGTTTTTGGAGTAGGACTTGAATATGGTATTTGTTCTTTAGATTCTGGAAATATAAAACTGTTTTTTTGGACAAAGGTTATGGATTTTCCCAGACTTATCTTATACTAGATAAGAGAAAAAGATTATTTTGAACCACGTGCCAAGACATTTTGATTATGGCGGCTTTCTTTGTACTCCATTATCCTTGTAGATGTGTGATTCAGTATATACATATTCTTTGTGCCAAATCAATTATGTTCTTTTTTTCGATTTAAAAAAGATAACTGCTTTGACTCCGATGACCCAAAATATGGATGGTTCTGGTGCTTCATGACATTTATTCAGAAGTTTTTTTTACTTTTAGTTTTTTTATTTTCCTCGGTGTTAACTCCACTATTCTTTCCTCTCCCTTTTCCTTTGGTTGTCTAATGGAATTAAAATTGTAAGTATTTTGATTGATTGATTTATTTAACAGGTCTTTTATACCACCCTATCTTCCATTCAGGGCGGTTTACGGTATAACAACGACAACTATACAATGAACAGGTGGAGTAACTTGGAAAAATACAAATAACATAGGAATTGCATAGGATTTGTTTGAGTTTTGGAATTTTCTTTTCTTTATTCCCTAATCTTGTTCATTTTTGCTATGACAAGTGGATGCTTGTAAATTGTGTTTTTTTTTTTAACTTTTACAAAGTTTAACATAAAAAAAAAAAAAATATATATATATATATTCTGACCCACTATAAAGATAAAAGATTCTGCAGCAACAGAACTCACAAGGGCTCCAGAAATTACAAGGCCCACTCTGATATGCCTGCCTTGAGAGAATATTTCTTCAAAAACCTACCTCTTGGATGTGCGTAAAACAATGCTTAACTATTTTTTCGTTTTCCTTGGCTTTGGTGTTTTGAAGAGATATGTTGATTATGTTTTTACAAAGGCTTACAGTTTGCTCTTGTAGCAGTGCCTGGTGATAGTATATGATACCTCTTGCACCTACTAAAAGCATTTTATATGAATGGGAACAAATATATACATAAACAATTGTTCTCCAGGAACAAGCAGGAAGTCAGTCCTCACATATGGGGACATCTGTGCTGGTAGAGCCCGTGCAGAGAATTTCCCCAGCTTTCAAAGAAAGCTTTTGGGACATTCTGCCACGCATGCATAGTTCCCTTCCCTCCCAAGGGTGCCATCTTGCTCAGTCTCCTTTTTTCCGCGGAGCCCAATGGATGTCTGTCCACTTTCCCTGGAAAAAATCCTTGCTAATTTTCCTTAAGTTAACTTTCCCAGTTTGCGTACTGGTTTCTCTTCCTGCCTCGTGCCGGCACCGAACTTTGCGCTGTTCTCAAACCTTTTTTCTTTTTTGATCGAGGCTTGCCTCAAACGGCGTTCACATCTTTTTTTTCGCCTGGGGTTGTCAACCCTGCCTGGGTGCTCCCCACCATGTTCCCTAGTGGGTTCAACAAATGTGACCGCTGCAGTCAAACTATGTTGGTGACCGACATTCATGACTGCTTGCTGCGCTGCCTGGAACTGGATCATGGCAGCACCTCCTGTGACCTGTGCCAGGCCATGACACCTAAGATCAACAAAAAGAGCTCAGAGTTGCAGGAAAAACTGTTCCCCAGATCCGACTCAGCCCCAGCCTCCCTGACGCCGAGCTCTAAGCCGAGCACTTCCTGTGGGGCCCGAGTGTCCTAGGTGTCCTGCGGCGGTGACTCTTCCAAGAAGACCTCAGACCCTGAGAAAAAGAAGAAATATTCCTTGAGGTCCTCTGAGGTTGCACCAGAGAAACCCGGCAAAACCGCCTGGAAGACTCAGTGGCTCCAAGAAGCACCCTACCAAGGTCCTCAAGAAAGATTTCTTGGCCGGCAGAGACTGTGAGGTTTCTTGAGGCTGTAGTCCTCATTGAGGATGCACTCGCGAGAGTGCCGGCACCGGTCCTGAGATCCTCGGTGCCCGTGCCAAAAGCTGTAGAGCCTTCTGGCTTGGAAACCAGAATTGCAGCCCTGGAACAGAACATCACTGCTATCCTGGCCCTGCAGCAGGCAATGATAGCTGGTTCGTCCGCATCATCTGCCCCATGACCGAGCCCCCTACTGCGGGGGAATCCCCAGTCGTCGAGCCGAGCTCAGAGTGCCACCAGCCTCTGGTAAGCCCTTGGCGCCAGTCGAGGTCCCAGTCTCCTGGTCCTCAGACATCCAATCCTCCCTGGATAGTTTCTGCGACTAGGACCCCAGGTCCTCCGGAGGCTGTCAACCGCTCAGCGCCGGCCTCAAGACGCCGAGTTGCAGGGCCTCTGATTCATCGACACCACTCGACTCCGAGTGGGAGACCGATGATGAGGCATCCCCAGAAACTAAACGGCACCGAGATATTCCTTCAGACCCATCTCTCCCGGCGCCACTCCCCTCTGGAGGACGTGACCTTACATGACTTTGTCAAGGACATGGCCAGAGCCCTCTCAGTGCAGACCAAGGTGGAGGAGGACCTTCGCACCGAGAAATTGGAGATTCTCCAATATGAGTCTCCACCCAAGGAAACCCGTAGAGTGTCCATGCAGCCAATCCTCGAGCGGCTACCGCTCAGAATGTGGGAGACACTGGCGTGGATACCGATGGTGAGCCAGCACCTCAATGTCATGTACCGTGTCCTGAAGGACCCGGGGTTTCACAAACCCCAGCTCTTACATAACTCCATGGCCGTCAACCATTCAAAAACTTAAGAGTCAAAGACCCACTCCTTTGTTCTCCCCGGAAGGGAGGCTAGAGCCCTCGATGCCCTCAGGCACAAGTGTTACCAGGGCTCGATGCTGGGGTGCCGGATCCAAGCCTATGAACTATACATAAATATATATTTGAAGGCTCTAATCCAGGAGCTGTCGGGGTTTTCAGTTGGTCTTGTCAGAGAACCCCTCCAATGGTTCCAGTCCCTGACCTCCGGGATCAAGGACTGCTCCAAATTCCTCTGCAAAGCAGCCTACAGCAGCTTCAAGTCAGCGGCTCGAGTCGCAGCAGCCAGCATCGGCGACCTACGCCAAGCCTGGCTACAGTCGTCCAGCTGCCTGCTGTCCCCTGCCCTGGGGAGAACCTATTCGGCAAACCCATGGCCAACAAGGCAGCTGAGATTGAGGCTGACGTGGTGACCTGCCAGAGGCTCTCTAAAAATACCACATCCCTTCCACGCAGGAAACCAGCGGGGAGAAGACCCTTGTTTCTGAGGGGAAAAAGGGCTTTCCCATACCTTCCTTGGCCGGCAACAAGGTCCCATCCTGAGGCAAGGCCACGGAGCTCAGAAGGTGAAAACAACGAAGCTTCAGGCCCCAGCTCCCATCCATCCTGGGGGGAGCTTTTGACTCTTAGGGCAAGTCCTCCCCTCCCCCAGGAGACCTTCACCAGCCCATAGGGGGGGGGGGTGCCTGGCGCTCTTTGCCCACCGATGGGCAAACATCACCTTGGATCAGTGGGTACTGCAAGTGGTAAGGAAAGGATACCTCCTCCACCTACAGCAGATACCACCCAGATTCTTCCCAGGCGACCCCTCTTTCACCAGACACTTCTGCTCACAGAGCTCACAGGCCTGATCAGGGACATTGCAGTAGAGCCTGTACCCAAATACCTATGAGCAAAAGGCTTCTACTCCAGGTACTTCCTGGTCCCAAAGAAAACTGGGGGCCTCAGGCCCATACTAGACCTGTGAAACATAAATAAGTTTCTGGTGAGGGAGAAGTTCAAAATGCTCTCCCTTGGAACATTGCTGCCTTCCTTCCACCATGGAGATTGACTGTACTCCTTGGATCTAAAGGATGTGTACACACACATCCTAATCTACCCCTCCCACAGGCAGTAACTGAGGTTTGTGATAGGAGGAGGGCACTACCAGTACAGAGTACTACCCTTCGGCCTGGCCTCCTCGCCAAGGGTCCTGGCTGTGGTGACCGCCCACCTACGTCTGCAAGGGGCCTTCATCTCCTCTACCTAGACAACTGGCTAATCAGGGGTGGCACAGCCTCAGAGGCCAGTCAGGTGGTGGAGCGTGCGTCCCTCCTTCTGCAGCACCTGTGGTTTGTCATCAACTACCCCAAATCCCACCTCTCCCCAGCCCAAAATCTGGAGTTCATAGGTGCTCAGCTTGACACGCTGCAAATCAAGGCAGTTCTCCCCAGAGAAAAGGCAGAATGCCTCAGACAACTGGCAGGAGAGGTACAATGTCACTAGTCAGTGCCAGCTCGTCGTCTCCTATGCCTACTGGACCATATGGCCTCTACAGTTCACATAACGCCCTCGGCCTGCTTGCACATGCGGACAGTCCAGTGGTGCTTCTGCTCACAGAGGAACCCAAGCTTCAGGCAAGCTATGGGTCAGGTTTACTCGCCATTTGGCGGAATCCCTCAACTGGTGGCACAACCTCTGCCACCTCTGAGTGGGAATGCCCTTCCAAGTACCCGCACCTCAGAGAACCCTGACCACGGATGCCTCCCTCATAGTTTGGAGGGGGCATTGTGGGGACCGCCGCACACAGGGCAGCTAGTCTCAGGAGGAGTCGCTCCTTCAGATCAGTCTTCTGGAGCTCAGGGCAGTCTTTCTAGCCCTGCGAGTGTTCCGCCACCGCTTGCAACACTGGTCTGTACTGATCCAGACGGACAATCAAGTTGCCATGTTCTATATCAACAAGCAGGGGGGCACGTGCTCATATTCCCTCTACTAGGAGGCAGTGACCCTCCTCTCCTTTGCAGCTTGCAACAACATGCTCTTGCGAGCAGTTTACCTCCCGGGCCAGGACAACTGCCTAGCAGACAGGCTGAGCAGAGTCCTTCGGCTGCACGAGTGGTGCTTGAACCCAAGGGTGGCCAAGAGGCTCTTCCACCTCTGGGGCAGGCCCGTGATGGATCTATTTGCCTCTCCGGACAACATGCAGCTGTCTTGCGTCTGCTCGCACCAACCGCATCTGGAAAGAGTGGTGGCAGATGCCTTCCTGATCATGTGGTCCGAGGGCCTACTCTATACCTTCCCACGGCCGCCTCCCCCCCCCCCCCCTGCGGTCAGCAGGACCCTTTTCAAGGTCCAGAAGAGAGGGTGTCAGTCATACTAATTGCCCCCAGGTGGCTGAGACAGCCCTGGTTTCCACTGCTCTCCCTGTCGGTGGCACTCCTAGTCCTGCTGGGCCGAGCCCCAGACCTCCTGTCTCAGGAGGGGGGCTCACTCCTGCACCCAAATCTGGGGTTCCTAACGCTAACAGCATGGCTGCTGAAAGGGTAATACTGGCCCCTTTCAACCTTCCAAGAGAAGTCAAGGAAATCCTACTGGCCTCCCGAAAGCCCTCCACCAGAAAGTTATGCTTTTAAGTGGATGGAAGGATACTCCTATGAAGAAAGGCTAAAAAGGTTAGGGCTCTTTAACCTGGAAAAGAGACGGCTGAGGGGATGGGATACTCCTATGAAGAAAGGCTAAAAAGGTTAGGGCTCTTTAACCTGGAAAAGAGACGGCTGAGGGGAGATATGATAGAAGTCTATAAATTAATGAACGGAGTGGAACGGGTAAACGTAGATCGATTGTTTACGTTATCAGAATATAGAAAGACTAGGGGACATACAATGAAGCTACAGGGTAAACTATTTAAGACTAATAAAAGAAAATATTTTTTCACTCAACGTGTAATCAAACTCTGGAATTTGTTACTGGAGGATGTAGTAAAGGCTGTTAGTGTAGCTGGGTTTAAAAAAGGTTTGGACAAGTTCCTGGAGGAAAGGTCCATAAACCATTATTAAGAAGTGACCGAAGATATCAATGCTTGACCCAGTACAAGCATTGTGGAACTTGTGTCTCTTGGGGAAACTGCTAGGTACATATGACCTAGATTGACCACTGTTGGAAACAGAATACTGGGCTTGATGGACCTTGGTCTGACCCAGTATGGCATATCTTATGTATCTTATGTAAGTGGAGAAGGTTCTCTGCCTGGTGTGCGGAAAGAAGGGAGAACCCAGTCTCCTGCCATGTGCAATTAGTACTCCAGTACCTACTGCACCTGTCACACACCGGGCTGAAGTCTAACTCAGTGAGGGTGCATCTGAGCATGATAGTCACTCACCACCACCTGGTTGAGGGAAAAACCCTCAGCACCACTGGAGTCTATTGGTCCTCCACGTGGAGTCGCTGATATAGAAGATACTAGACGGTAGAGAGTCTTAGACCACACAGACGTTCTAACAATACTGGCCACGGGAGGCAAGATGGCAGCAGGGAGCAATCCCGGGGTAGAGAGCCTCTGATTGTCGGTTTGGAGCCTACTGAGAAAGTTTGTTTGGAGCCATGGGGCGCTTCAAACGGAAGCAAGCCAGCCTATCCTCTGGCTCGGCAGGAGACATCACAGCTGGGCAAAGGATTTTGACACAGTATGGCTTTTCTGCTTTGGTGCTTGGAGCAGCGTCCTCATCAGAGCCAGTAGATGATTCTTCAATGGTCCTGAGCACATCTGGGGTATGGCTCTCTCCGGAGCAGCGAGCCCCCCCCCATGGAAACCTGGAAGTGAGTCGGCAGCTGATGTAATTCTTCCCCCTGTTTGCTGATGAGCACATCGGCGGGTAGTGAAGAGGGATCCGCAGTGGTGCAGTTTTTTGCTTCCCTTGCTCGTGTGGGTTTGAGTAGTGCTGGTGGATCAGCGGGTTCATCTCTCCCTGCGTTAAGGGATTTCACAGGAGCAAGTGGTGGAGCAGTGCAGATTCCGGTGACCATAGCCTTGGTGAAACCTGGCAAGATTACTTTAGAAGCGCTGTGGGATGCCTTAGCCACAATGAATTCCTCACTTCAAACTACTGTTGGGACTGTGAGCATTGAACTCTCTTCGTTGAAAACCAGTTTCTTAGAGGTATCTCCAGGAACAAGCAGGAATGTAGTCTTCACATATGAGTATCGTCGGTACTGACGGAGCCTGCACGGGAACGCTCCCCAGCATCCACTTATAAAGCCTTTGGGAGCATCCCACTGCGCCTGCGTGCTGCCTTCCCGCCTTTCCCAACTGTCTGTCTCCAGTTCTTCGTTTTCCGCGGAGCCGGCAGGTTGCACTTCCTGTCACCGCAGAAAATATCCCTTTTATTCTTCTTTTTTGTGGTCGCGTCTGCCTTCCTTCGACGCTACACCGGTACCGCCGGTTCTTTCTTTCTTGTAAAAAAAAAAAAAAAAAAAAAAAATTTTTTCCTGTAGTCTTCCAGCTTTTTTCTCCTCTGGTGCCACGCGCCATTTTGGGCACTAGGCCTAATTTTCCTCTGCAATGGAAAAACCCGCCTCGGCATTTGAAAAGTGTTCCAAGTGGAGATCACGTGAGCACATGAGCGAGTGAGGACGTGTCCTCATTGCGCTCCCGGGCCGTTGCCTTATACCGGCAAGAAAACTGCATAATTTTTGGTGCGGGTGTGGGGGAAGAGAAGGCTGAACGCGGCCGATACCCTTGAGAGCCTGAGAATTGCGGGAGTGGCGACGAAGGCATGCGGGCTGCGACAAAGAAAGAGAAGCCGCATGGGCCTCGTGAGTCTAAGATGGCGTCCACTTTGCGGCCTGGAAAGAGTCCGGATTCCCCGGGTTCTGGCAACGGAGAGTCAGGGGCGGAAGAACTGGCGCATGAGGTGGCTAAACTCTTGGAGCCTAAATTTGACTCTGTGTTGCAGAAGTTGGAAGAAATGGCGGAGACATATGCCGAAGTCACCCAGAGAGTGGAGGAAGTGGAACAGCGCATCACAGTGTTGGAGGAAAGCGAGGTGAAGCGGGAAGCTGATGTTAAACAACACCAGAAGGAGATTGAAACGCTGCTTCTTAAAGTGGATGATTTAGAGAACAGATCGCGCCGGAATAATTTGCGATTGGTGGGAGTGCCTGAGTCCTGGTCCGATCAACAGCTTGCTGGCCTGTTTGAGTCCTGGCTTCCAAAGGAACTGGGCCTAGAGTAGTGGAGAGGGCGCATCGTCTGGGCCCAAAGAGGGGTCCCACTGAGCGGCCGAGGCCGGTGTTGGCTAGGTTGCTAAACTTCCAGCATAAAACTGCGCTGCTTCAGGCATATCGCAAACGGCGATCTTTGCAGCTGGATAACCATTCAGTTCTTATGTTTCAAGATTACTCTGCCGCATTGGCGGCCAAGCGAAAGGCGTTCGCTCCTCTCTGCGGTGATTTGGCGGGAGCAGGAGTTCGATTCACGCTCACTTACCCAGCTGTGCTCCGAATTTTCCACGAAGGGAAGATGCACATGTTTGAGCACTCCCGGGCTGCAAAAACATTTGTGGGTACCCTGCTCGCAGACAAAGTGCATAAAGGAAACTCTAGCTCATGATACGGGACTATCGGCTCCGTACGAATTGAAACATGTGGGCAATGCCAATAGCACCCAGGCTGATCAACAGTGTCTGGTGTGGCTGGTGCAATGTTGCTCAATGCTCAAGAGGCTGAACTGGTAACTGTTGTGTGGTTCATTGTTCAAGGGGACAATTTTCCTGGTTTCATGGAGTTATGGTTTAATGGTTCACCTCTAGTTGGCTCTATTTGTCTGGCCTTCCCCCACCCGCACCCTACGTTTATGGCAGCGTTGTGGGGGGACGGCCCGGACGTGTGGACTGTGATCTTTCCCATTGGGGGTATATGGTAGAGGCTCTTAAGGCGAGAGGGGGAAGGGTAGGGGGATTTATGGTGGGGGGAAGGAAGAGGGGTGTAGAGGGGAAGCGGGGAGGGAAGGGGGTGGGGTGGGGGAAGGGGGACGGGGAGGGGGAGGGGGGAGTGGTTGGGGGGGTGGGGGAGGGATTGGGTCGGGTTAGAGGATGGGGACAGCACTATCTTGTGAAGTTTTGTTGGCGGGAGCGGCGTCTACACAGCATGGAAGTTCTGGAACAATGGGCGAGATGGGGTAGGATCCCAGAGATGAGGCTGGGCGTCTCTGGGTGGAAAGTTTGCTACATTATCTGTTGGTCTTCTCTGGGCCGGAGATATGCCTGAGGTTAAGATAATCTCTTGGAATGTGGGGGGCATAGGCTCTCTGATTAAACGTACTAAGATATTACAGGGGTTGAAAAGAAAGGGAGCACACATTGCCCTGTTACAAGAGACCCATTTGAGCGCCATAGAGCATCGGAAATTGAAACAGGACTGGGTAGAGGTGTCTTATGGAGCTGAATCGGGTACGAAGAAAGCGGGGGTGGTGGTGTTAGTGAGACGGGGGGTTCCCTTTGAACTGCATACAATACAAACAGACCCAAATGGAAGATACATTTTGTTGCAGGGTAAATTATATACCGAACCAATCTGGTTACTGAATGTTTATGCACCAAATGTTTATGATCATGCTTTCTTTACTAAGCTGTTGGGGTTGCTAAAACATGCCGGGAGGGCTAAGATCATTGTGGCAGGGGATTTTAATTGTCCGCATGACCCATGTTTGGATAAATCCCATCACAGGGGGAAGGGAGCCTGGACTCGTAGGGGGGTAGGCTACCTATGTAGGCGGGGGGATCTAGTGGATGTATGGCGGGTTCTACACCCTGGGATGCGGGAATATACACATCAATCGAGAGCGCATCTTACCTGGTCCCGCATAGACTATATTCTTGTCAGTGAAGGGGGGCTCCCGCAGGTGTTGCAGGCGGAAATAGAACCCATAACGGTCTCGGATCATGGGATGGTCTGGATTACCTGGGAGTGCAAGGGGCCGACGAGAGTGGGGTGGAAATTTCCAGTATACTTATGGGAAGATGAGGCTTTTCGCAGCTATCTTGCAAAACAGTGGGAGGAGTATGTTTCATTCAACGATACCCCGCACTGTCCCCCGTTGTTATTTTGGGAGGCTAGTAAGGCAGTGATGCGGGGAGCGATCATTTCGTACACAAATCTACGTCGTAGGCACTTGGACCGTAGTATTTTGGTGTTGGAGCGCAACCTCCGAGCGGTGCAGCGATGGCGCTCTTCAAAGGGATTATGCACGCTCGCAGGCGGCGCTAAATGAATTACTCCAGAAGAGAGCTGCGCTCTCGATGCAGTATTATAAACATCGACTTCATCTCTTTGGCAATAGGTCTGGAAAGTTATTAGCAAAACTTGTTCGAGACCCCAGAGGCACTCGGTTCATCCCTGTGCTCCGAGACGAGGCCGGCACAATACATCATAAGCCTGAGTTAATTGCGCAGATTTTCCGAGCCTTTTACATGCTGTTGTACCGTGAGGAGGAGAGGGATTATGCACAGGGGGTAGCTTTCCTGCGGAAATTATCTTTGCCGAGGGTCTCGGATGACGAATTGGCAAGGCTCAATGCGCCGCTGTCGGTGCCGGAGCTTCTAGCCGGTATCAAACGGGGAAAATCTCATAAGGCTCCCGGTCCAGATGGCTTTGGTATGGAATATTATAAAATACTAGCTCCACGCCTGGCCCCCTCCATGGTGGTGATGTTTGAAGCGGCACGTGCAGAGGGAATTTTTCCTTGAGATATGCGTTGTGCGGACATTACAGTGATTCCAAAACCCGGGAAGGACTCGACGGATCCAGCCTCTTACAGACCGATTTCTCTCATTAATTGTGACTTGAAGCTATTGGCCTCCGTCCTGGCGGCCCGGATTACCCCTTTATTACCGTCTCTTATTAATGCCCGTCAGGTTGGTTTTGTGCAAGGGTGGGAGGCGTCCTGGAATATTGCCAAACTGCTTTTGGGCATGGACCATTGTTTACAGAAAGATGAGGCGCTACTTCTTGTCAGTCTGGATGCTGAGAAAGCATTTGATCGGGTGGCATGGGCTTATATGTGGGATGTTCTGTCTGCCTTTGGATTGCACGGGAGTTTTGTGCAGTGGCTTCAAGCGTTGTATGCTCAACCCATGGCTCGAGTAGGTTCTAATGGGGTTTTCTCGGACCCTTTTGTGTTGGAGCGGGGCACTAGACAGGGTTGCCCTTTATCTCCACTGCTTTTTGTGCTCGCCTTGGAACCGCTTTTGCGGGCTCTGCAGAGTGATCCTGAGATTGCAGGTATACGAATGGGAGGGGAAGAATTAAAAGTCAGCGCTTTTGCTGATGATATGTTGCTATACCTCACGAAATTACCTCTGTCTTTAGACCGCGCGCTTCGACTGATAAAGGAATATGGGGGATTTTCGGGTTTAAAAATTAATACCACGAAGTCGGTTGTCTTGGATGTTGGGGATAAAGTGCGACCCAGGTGGGAAGGGACGTTTCTGTTGGTATGGGCAGATGGGGTGATTAAATATTTGGGGATACAGTTGCCTGCTCGGCCTGCAGATCTTTACCGAGCTAATGTACCTGGTTTGATATCCAGAAGTATTAAAACTTTGATGGGCTGGCGCGGTCTGACATTGTCCTTGAGGGGGAGGATTGCGTTGTTCATCATGGTGGAGTTTCTTAGGTGGCTATACGTGTTACGTATGTTACCACTATGGATTCTGGATAAAGATTGGAAGCGTTTTGAACACTGTTTACGTGAGTTTTTATGGGGAGGCCGTAGAGCGCAGATACCCCTGAGGGCCTTAATGAGTAGGAGAGAGGAGGGGGGTTTGGAAATGCCCTTGTTGCGCAATTACAATCTGCGTTATTTAGCTCGACATATTAGGGCGATGGTGGAGGGGCCGGAGGGGTGTGCCCCGGTTCGGCAGTTGGCGGAAGCGATGGCTCCCTATCATTGTTTATATCTCCTGCATGTAGGTCAGCTACCCCCGGCGATTAGGGCCGGTGTGGGTGGGTGCTATATGGGGGCCTTGTGCGCCGCTTGGAAAGTACTCTGTCAGAGATTTGGTTGGGATTGGCGTAAATCACCTCTGTTGCCTTTGGTGGGTAATCCTGATTTTGGTCCTGGGTTTACACAGCGAAGTGTATTCTACGATTGGGCTGAGAGGGGGTTGGTCTGTCTAGGAGATTTATATTCATGTGAAGATGGGGTTTTGGATAGTTTTCAGCAGGTGCAACGTCGGTACCATATTCTCCAACATGATTTTTATGGATATTTACAAGCAAGATACTATTTAGCATCGGTTACTGCGCGAGAGGGAGCTTGGTTCGCCTCCGGGTCTCCACGTGCAATCTTGGAGAAGTTAGAGGAGCGTCTTCCGGGGGAGGAGGTTTCTCGTCAGGTGCTTCGGCCGCCGGGAGGTACTGTGTTCCTTACTGAGCTTGCATATCGGTGGCGGAGAGATGGGGTGGAAGAAATGACGGCGGAAATGCTTCAGGTGGCCTTTGAGGGGATATCGAAGGGACCGGTGTGGGTGTATCTGCAAGAAATGCAATATAAATTCTTGTGGCGAGTATACACTAGTGATAAATGGGCCCCTCAGGTTGGTCTACAAATATCTGCCACGTGTGCGTGGTGTGGTCGGGAAGTAGGAACCCTTACACACAAATTTTGGGGATGCCCGAGGGTGCGTGATTTGTGGATGCATGTATGTGCTAAGTTGCGGGGTTGGACGGGGTCGGGGTACGCCCTACAGAGAGAGGTATGTTTGTTTCATAACTGGGAGTTAAGCTTTGAGTATTTCACTTATTGGCGCAGAGCGCTATTTGAACGTGGATTCCTGTTGGTCAAGAAGGCCCTGCTGAGTCACTGGGTATCTCCCTCCCCCCCCGTGTCTGGCGCTGTGGGAGAATTCTATGATTGATCTGATGTGCATGGAAAAGATGACTGCGCAACAAAAGGGGGGTAAGAGTTGGGAGGGGTTTTTGGAGCTATAGTCCCCCATGATTTATCATTTGTCACCTAGGGAGCAGGGTGATGTATTAAATGTTTAGGGTTAAATGTTTAGTGGGGGTGTTCCTTGATTCTCTGGGGAGGTGTATGCCACAATGATATAGCCTGATGCCCACTGTCGCCTCTGAAGCTGGTTCTGAGGCTACAGTCTACTTGATGGATGTGGATCCTGACCCTCTTGCTATATGATTACCTTCAGTCATGCCTTTTGTAGGGGTCTCACTGCGATAGTTTTCATTAGGGTACTTGCTGTTCCTCTTATTGAGTTTGTTGATTGTGTGTACTTAATTCATGCTGTGCTGGGGTGAGGGGGGGTGGGTGGGTTAGGTTAAACAATGTTGGAGAGGGCTTGTTTTTAGTGACTGCGTTCCCTCGAGGCTCGCTTTTGCCTCTGGGTCTTTTCAGTGACTGGACCCCATTACCCATGCTTAGGTTCCTTCTCTGTGGGGGATGTACTCTCTCTTCTTCTTTTATCTATTGATGATGTGGGGGTGATTGGACTTTGTACTGTATGTTAGTTGTTATTGAACATCCTTTCGTTGATTCTGCTCTATGGGGAGGGACCGGTATTTGTGTTTTTGGCCTTCTTATTGTTGTACTATTGTACTGCTTTCTTCTGTGAAAATATTAATAAAAATGATTTGAAATAAAGTGTTCCAAGTGTGGCGGTAACATCTCCGTCACCGACACCCATGAGTGGTGCCTCAAATGTTTAGGTCCTGACCACTCTATCTCCGAGTGTGTTGCCTGTGGGATGACGTCGAAGAGGGGTCGGCAAAACCGAGCTGCTAAACTTAGCACCCTTTTTCCCTCCGATGCAGCATCTGTGGCATCAACATCTTCCAGGGCTTCGTCTTCCTCCCATGGATCTCAGGTAACTAAACATAAGTCTAGCTGGTCCTCAAAGGGTAGATCTCCTTCCAAGTATTGAGATGCCTCTGGCATTACCCTTGAGGGACTTACACCGGCAAAATTGCCCCGGCAGGAGACTTTGGCTTCCAAAGCATCATTGGGGCTCGAGGATGTTCTCGAGGCCCCAACCTCGGCAGAATTACTGGTGCCATGCTTTGGGGTACCGGCCGTTTCGCCCGGTACCGATACCCAGGCATCGGCAGTGTCAATAGACCAGAGTTTTTTGGCTATTGAACACAGTCTGGCGGCTCTTCTCTCGGCATCGATGCCCCTGAAACCACTTCAGACAATCCAACCGGTACCCATACTGGTACCGACATTGGTACCGGAGGCATCAACGTCGGCAGATGGACTACTGGTACCGACGCAGGCTATACCCTCCGGTACTGACAAGTTGGTTCCGGACCCTGTCGATACCGACTTCGATCGGTACTGGTATCGTGCGATGCACGATTACCCGGACAGGAGATACTTTGAATCCTCCGATGAGTCTGAAGACTCTGACAGCTCTGTCGATACCAGAGTACTTCTTCCTGAGGATTCTTTCTCTCCTAAACGTAGGATGTCTCCTCCTGAGGATTTTATCCAAGATGTGGCTCGAGGTCTTTCCATCACAGTGGCTCCTGAAACAGAGCCTAGGGTGAAGGAATTGGAGATTTTACAGTATCCTAAAGCTCCCAAAGAGGCAACTACTTTGCCTATTCATGAGATCTTGCATGATCTCATGCTAAAGATGTGGGAAACACCACTCAACACTTCTCCTCATTCTCGTAGGCTCGATACCATGTATCGAGTTCCTCCCTGTCCTGGATTTCAAAACACTCAGCTGTCCCACCATTCCATGGTGGTGGAGTCAGCTATGAGAAGGATCAAGAGTGCAAAAAGACGGGGAGGAAGTGACGTCACCCGGGTGATGGCAGCTTAAAGTTTGAGCTCCCATCGTGGCGCGGAAAAATTAGGTGGAAAAGTGCTTATTTTACCCCATCTCGGTAATCAAAGGGGTGCTAGCTGAGAGCGGTCAAAGTGAGGATGTCCGTAAGGAAAAAGCTGGCCAAATTTAAATCCCCCTACATAGAGAACCGCGGGTCAAAAATAGGGGAATCGGCGGAGCACATGGCATCGGGTGATGAGTCCGAGGATGAAATAGAAAGAGCTGACGAAGGATGCACCAGAGGCGACATGTGGGGCTGGATGCGCTCCTTAAAGAAAGAGCTGGTAGCCATGAGGGGAGATATGAAAGCAGCGATGGCGAGCATTCGCGAAGACGTCCGAGACCTCGGCCATCGGGTTGAGGCGCTGGAAGAGCGTGCGGATCAGCAGGCGGAGAAGGATTTGGCGGCAGATGCCTGGTTGCAGGGCCTGCGGGAGGATCATCTGCTGTTGACGGATAAAGTAGAGGACCTTGAGAATAGGTCCAGGCGTAACAACTTGCGCCTACGGGACCTTCCAGAGACAGAGGAATTTGTGGATGCCCCAGCAGTGGTTCGCAGGATATGTGCGGACCTGCTGCAGAGCGGAGAGAAGGGAGATGAATCGATAGACATTGGAGTTGAGAGAGCGCACCGGGCTCTGGGCCCGGCGAGAGGGGGACAGCCGCGGGACATAGTGGCTTGTTTATCCTCTTTCGCAGTCAAGGAAAAGGTGGTACGAGCGGCCATGGTGCGGAAGAACTTTACATGGTCCGGCCATAAAGTTGAAATATATCAGGACTTATCCGCGGGTACGCTGCAGCGACGGCGCGACATGAAAAAGGTCACCCAGTACTTGAGAGCTGAGAACTATAAATATCGCTGGCTGTTCCCTTTCGCCATATTAATTGATATAAATGGCCGGGGGAGGCGGGCCCGTACTGAGATGGAGGCCTGGAAGATCTTGAAGCAAGAGGGTGCTCCACGGCTGCCAGTTGAGGCAGGAGAGAAGGAGAAAGAGAGCCTTCGGGGGGGGGGGGGGGCACGCTGGATGGGAGCGGGTCCCCGTGAAGGGGCAGAGACTTCAGCGGAAGAACAACGTGGAGCCCCGGAGCGAGGGGACGACTGCAGCTGCCTCGGAGACAGGATGAAGTCAATGAGGGGCCCGAACGGCACGAGAGTTGGAGCAGAGGGTGCTTAAGACAGTAGCCGGGACCACAGGACCTTTTTGGGGATTTTTGGGGCAATCTGGTTTTGTTCGTTTACAAGGCTGCGGGGGGGGGGGGGGGGGAGTGATTAAGGCCTTTTTGGGTGTAGAGAGGCCCGGGCCGGAGTCTGGAACTGATAAGGGGACTGAGCCGAAGTAGCAATGAAGCTAGGGCCCACGAACTTTCACGGGCCCCATGGTATGGGTCGGGAAAGTGCCCCAGGGGGTTGGGGGAGGACTATGGTAACCCAGTTTCTGATAGCCCGGTTTAAGGTTAAAGATAAGATGTTCTTGTTAAAGTTCTGTATAATTTGGTTTTTTTTTTCTTGTTTTTTTTTTATATATATATGATGCTGAATATCTATTGCTGCAAATGTTTAATGGGTAAGAGAGTGCACGGGCTCATTTGTAGAGGCCCAGGGGCGTGGACATACACCAGCACTTCCTGGGGTTTGGTCTGGTAAGGGCCCACGGGAGCACATAGAAGGGGGGGGAAGGTGTAGGAAGTCCGGGAAGGGGGGAAATGGAGCGTCCAAGGGGGGGGGTCACATCCTCAGTAGCTTGCGGAAGGGAGTTCCGTATGGAGGGGAGGGGGGAGGGGGAGGAGGAGGTTGGGGGAGGGGGGGGGAGGAGGGACGAGGCCTTGGCAGAATATGGGAGGGAGCGGGGGGAGCACATTGGATTAGTATGGCTTCTGGTTTGAAAGTGGGTAGCCTGAATGTGCGGGGCCTGAACTCACCCCAGAAGAGAAAATTGCTGTGGAGGGAGTTGCGGAGGCAAAAATGGCAGGTGGTGTTTATTCAAGAAACCCATCTGCGAGTGAGAGATGAGAGGTTGATGGGATCAGGGCATTACCGGGATTGTTCGCAGCGGAGGAAGGGGGTAGGAGGAAGGCGGGGGTAGCAGTCTTTATTAGCAATGATGTCCCATTTGTACCTAGTAAGGTGCTGCGTAAACCGGATGGTCGGGCGGTGGGGGTTGTGGGGGAATTAGGAGGGGAGCTGGTCACTTTCTTATCTGTGTATGGACCGAATATGTTGCAAAAGGGGTTCTGGGAGGGTTTGGGTAGTTGGTTAGAAGGAGAGGCGCAGGGGAAGCTTTTGGTGGGGGGGGGACTGTAATATAGCCCTAGACGGGAGGGCGGGACAGAGGCTGGGACAGGGGGGAGAGAGGAGACCATTGCTGAATTGGATGAAAGCTTGGGGGTTAGAGGATCTTTGGAGACTAACTCACCCTACGGACCGCGATTACACCTTTTACTCCCCAGTGCATGATTCGTATAGCAGAATTGATTATTTGATGGGTGATGCCTATTGGAGGGAGGCGTTGGATCGGGTGGATATAGGGGCGGTCACTTGGTCTGATCATGCCCCGGTGGGAGCCGGGTTCGGGCAGCCAAGGGAACAGGGGAAACGGTCCTTTTGGAGATTGAATGAATTTTTATTGCAGGGTCAGGGGGTGGTGCAGAGGCTAAAGGGGGTGGTGACGGAGTACATGACGCTGAACGACAACGGGGAGATGTCCACGGGGGGACTTTGGGATGGACTGAAAGCGGTGGTAAGGGGGCACCTGGTCCAGATAGGGGCGCAAAGGAAAAAGGGAAGGGAGCAGGAGGAGGGTCGATTACAGGGGCTTCTCGATGGGCTGGAGAAGGCTCACAAAGAATTTGGGGGAGCGACCTTGCGAGGGAAGGTGGAGGAGACTCGAAGGCAACTAAACGCTCTTCAGCTGGAGCGGATATCCTTTCAATTAGAGCGAGTGGGCCAGAGATACTATGAGTTTGATAATAAGGCGGGGAGGCTCCTGTGCCATAAATTAAAGGCCAGAAGGCAGCGGCAAGCTGTGGTAAAAATTAAGGGGGAACGGGATAAGATGTTGTATAAAAACGCGGAAATTAGGGAAAGATTTCGGGAGTATTACAGTAGCCTGTATTCTGCGGATCCTCCTTCAGAGGGGGAGGCCCTTAGGGAATATCTAGGGAATGGAGGGGAGGGGAGCACTCGGATAGGGACCTCGGAAAGAGAGGACTTGGAGGCCGATATCGGGCTTGAGGAGGTGAAGGAGGCAATCCGGCGGCTGGTCCCGGGGAAGGCTCCGGGTATTGATGGGTTCACGGGCATGTTCTACAAGAAGCTGGTGGAGGAGGTGGGCCCTATCTTGTCTAGGGTCTTTAATGCGGTCTTGCAGGGGGAGGGGTTGCCGAGGTCTATGCACCAGGTGGCTATAGTGGTGTTACCTAAACCAGGCAAGGACCCAGCGGTGTGTAGTTCTTACCGCCCCATATCGCTGTTGAACATAGACGTTAAAATCCTGGCAAAGATTTTGGCCACGCGGCTGGGGCCCCTTATGCCGGGTCTGGTTCACCTGGACCAATCAGGGTTTATTATGGGCCGCCAGGCGGCCGATGGGATTCGCCGGGTATTGCAGCTGGGGTGGTTGGCCCAGAAGGAGGCACAACAGGCCATGTTTCTATCTATTGACGCGGAGAAGGCGTTTGATAGGGTGAGCTTTGCCTTCCTTCAGGCGGTATTGGAACATGTAAGGCTGGGCCCGAAATTTCGGGCGTGGATTCAGGCATTGTACGCCTCGCCCGCAGCGACGGTGTGTGTGAATGGGGGGTACTCCGAGTTTTTCCCTCTGGGGCGGGGAACCCGGCAGGGTTGCCCCTTATCGCCGCTCCTTTTCGCTTTAGTCATGGAACCGCTAGCTGCCAGGATTCGGTCAGTAGCGGATATCAAGGGCATCGGGGTGGGGGGAGACCAGCATAAGATGGTGTTATTTGCCGATGATGTCTTATTCACCTTGACATCCCCGGTGGTCTCGCTTCCGGTGCTTATGCAGGAACTTGGGGCCTATGGGGCTCTCTCGGGATTTAAAGTAAATTGGGATAAAACGGAGGCGTTGTCGATCTCGTTACCGACACCAGTGCTTGAGAGTTTGAAAGGCGCTTTCCCCTTCAGATGGGCGAGTAGATCTATCAAATACTTGGGGGTACAAGTTACAGCCGATCCCATGGGGATGTACGGGGCCAACTATCCCCCGTTGTTTGCTCAAGTGCAGAAGGACATGCAGGGATGGAAGGGGGAGGAGATATCATGGATGGGAAGGGTGGCCGCTGTAAAGATGAACATTGTGCCGCGCCTGCTATACATGTTCCAATCATTGCCAATACAGGTTCCAAGGCGGGAGTTGCGCAATATACAGAACCGGATATTTGCCTTTATCTGGGGCAATAGTCGACCGTGGGTTAGCAGAAGGGTCCTTTATAAGCCTAGGGAGTGGGGGGCCTAGGGGTCCCGGACGTAACACGGTATTATACGGCGGCGCAATTGCGACAGGTGTTTGAGTGGCGGGAGAGGGTGACTGGTTCGAAACGCTTTCGAGATATTGAGCAATACTGGGCGGGGGAAGCGGCATTAAAGTATTTGCCGTGGCTTTTTGGAAAGCTCCCCGAGGGAAGATGGCGGGATAATCCTTACCTGTGGCATCTGGTGATGCAGTGGCGCAAGGCCAACAAACATTATGCTCCAGGGGCAAGCTTCTCGCCGCTGGCTCCAGTGAGGGGGACACCGGGGTTTGATCCTGGTAGGGAGGGGGTGTTTCGGAGATGGGAGGGGGCGGGCGTGGCTACTTTTGCTGAGTTTATTGAGCAAGGTAGGTTAATACCTTTTTCGGACCTCAGGGTGAAGTTTCACTTGCGCGGGAGGGATTTTTTTCCATATCTGCAGGTGAAGCACTTTCTGTCTCAACAGTGGATCAGGGAGGGTTGGATGGGGAATAGTGATGGTAGGGCGGCACTCTGGCAAGGGTGGGATTCGTCTAGAGGGCTGATTACTCAATTGTACCGGGGCTTGGGTGGGGGAGGAGGGGAAAAGTTCACATATCAGTTGGATTGGGAACGGGATCTGGGGATAGAAATGGGGGTTCAAGATTGGAGGAAGATTTATGTTAATATCAACTGCCAAGCCCTATCGGTAGCAGTGCGGGAGACATCCTATAAGTTGCTGTACCAGTGGTACTATACACCGGAGAGGTTGCATAGGATGTTTCCAGAGGTATCCGATCGGTGTTGGCGGGGGTGTGGGGCCAAAGGATCATTTATCCATATCTGGTGGGACTGCCCTCAGGTGCGCCAGTACTGGGAGATGGTGGGGCAGCGACTGCAAGAGATATTTGGAGAGCAGTTGGGGGTGGACATGGGAGTGGGGTTACTCGGAATTTGGCCGGCCCAATGGCCCAAGAAGAGGGCTCGGCCTATCAGGACGGGTATCCAGGCTGCGCGGAGTGAAATAGCGTGAGCATGGAAACAGGCCCAGCTCCCGGGAGGGGAGCAATGGAAGAGTAGAGTATGCAGGATTACCCTGATGGAACAGCTAATGGCGGTGCGACGCCGGAAGCAAGAGCTCTTTAATGATTAGTGGCTCCCAATGCTGGATTATCTGAAAAACTGACAGGCCTCGACTCGGGGGGGGGGGGTGGCAGGGGGGGGGGAGGTAGGGGGGGAGATATATGGTTATAGCTACAGCTGGGCAGGGGGAGTTGAGGCCCGCCCCGGACTAAAGTTTCCAGGATGTGTATATATCTAAAGATGGATTGGAATTGTTATCCTGAGGGGTGGTTGCTACCACCTGGTTGTTGTAATCTATATTAAAGTTGAATTTCAATAAAAATTTAAATATAAAAAAAAAAGAGTGCAAAAAGACATGCATCTAATCCTCCAGGACGTGAATGTAGAACTCTTGATGCCTTTGGGCGTCGAACCTTCTAGGCCTCTATGCTTTCTGCCAGGATTAGTTCCTACATTTTATATATGGGAATGTTCCTTAAGAAAGTTACAGGAGATCTAGAGCTTATGAGCCCTCTCCTTCCTGATAAGAGACAAGATTATCTTGCTCTTATCAAACATGCTGAAGATGTTTCCAAATTCGTAAATCGTGCAGCTTTTGATTGTTTTGAGTGCATAAGCAGGACTTCTGCTATTGCCATAGGCGCACATAGGATTGCCTGGCTCCAGGCATCTGACTTGGAACTTTGGGTACAGAACAAATTGGGGAATATTCCTTGCACTGGAGAGAATCTCTTTGGCAAAAATTGGCAAGAGAAAGCTAATGAGCTAGATGCCGATAATCTCACCTTGGATAGATTATCAAAATCTACAGCTGATCCTGTAAGGAAAAAGTCCTACAAAAAACTATTCTTCACTAGAAAGAAGAGGTTCTACCCCTCCTATACCCAACAAGGGCATCGTTCATGTCAGTCTGCCCAAAAGGGTCAGCAGCAACCTAAACAAAGAAAAACAAAGGCTGCGAAGCCTCAACCGGCTCAGCAGACTCAGCCTCCACAGGGGCTTTGACTTCCATCTGGAGAACTTTGTCTTCCTGGCCCTGAACGGGCCAGAGCCTTCCACCATTCCAGGAAGGTTATGTTATTTTGCCCCCAGATGGGGGCAGATAACAGCAGAAAGTTGGACTCTGTCCATTGTGAGAGAGGGATACAAGCTTCACTTCCTCATCATGCCCCCTCCTACAAAGGTAAGACAGTTCAATTCTCAGACCTCTCTCAACTCCCAGTTACATCATGAGGTCAGTCTGCTTCTTGCCCAAGGGGCAATAGAAGAAGTATCTGTTCATCAACAGGGTGCAGGGTTCTATTCCCCCTTTTTCCTTATTCCAAAGAAAACAGGAGGGCACAGACCCATTTTAGACCTCAGAGAATTGAACAAATATCTGTTCAAAGAGAAATTCAAAATGATTTCTCTAGGAACTGTACTGCCATACCTTCAGAGTCAGGACTGGCTTTGTTCTCTAGATCTCAAGGATGCGTACACTCATGTTCTCATCCATCCAACTCACCAAAGATTTCTTCGCTTTCTATTTCAAGGGAAGCACTACCAATACAGAGTTCTTCCTTTTGGCCTGGCCTTGGCAGAAAGGGTGTTCACAAAATGCATGGCTGTGGTTGCAGCATTTCTACGCACCCTAAAAATATTTGTCTTCCCTTACTTGGACGATTGGCTCATTCAAGCCCCATCAGAGCCAGAGGCCAGGGTTTCCCTATCTCGCACAATGCGTATCCTCCAATATTTGGGACTTGTCATAAACTTCCCAAAATCCAACCTAGCTCCCACTCAGTCTCTAGAGTTCATAGGAGCCCTGCTGGATACCAGACAGACAAGGGCCTATCTTCCACAGTCCTGCTGCCTTCGCATTGTGCAGTTAGCTTCCCAAGCAATGCTAAAGTCTCACCTCACTGCTTGGGAAATGTTACAATTGCTAGACCACATGGCATCCACCGTGCATGTGGCCCCTTATGCCCGCCTCCATATGAGGGCAGCCCAGTGGACTCTATCCACTCAATGGACTCAGGCGTCAGGTTGCCTGTCAGACAAAATAGCAACCTCAGATCGTCTCATGTTGTCTCTCCAATAGTGGCAGTCACCCCAGAACCTATTGATGGGGGTCCCCTTTTCAGCAACCCCCACCCCAAGTAACTCTAACAGATGCCTCACAGGTGGGTTGGGGAGCCCATTTGCAAGAAGGCCTCTCTACCCAGGGTACCTGGACTCCACAGGAGACCGATCTACATATCAGTCTTCTAGAGCTCAGAGCAATCTTTCTTGCTCTTCGAGTGTTTCTCACCCAGCTCAGCTACAAAACTGTCCAAATTCAAACGGACAACCAGGTAGCCATGTTCTATGTGAACAAGCAGGACGGAACAGGCTCTCTGTCACTCTGCAACGAAGCTTTGCGACTTTGGGCCCTCGCCAGAGAGCATCAGATTCATCTCCTTGCAGTGTATCTTCCAGGCATTCAGAACTCTTGGGCAGACATACTCAGTCGAGTTCTGCTTCCACACGAACGGTCTCTCCATTCAGACCAGGTGGCCAAAATTTTCCAGTTTTGGGGAACCCTGGACACAGACCTCTTTGCAAGTCCGCTGAATGCTAAACTTCCCTGGTTCTGTTCCAGAATTCTGGCTCAGGGTTGTCAGGCCAGGGATGCCTTCCTCCTCCATTGGGGTCGGGACTTTCTGTATGCCTTCCCACCCATTCCCCTAATTCCCAGAACTTTATTCAAGCTTCAGAGAGACAGAGGCCATATGATTCTCATAGCCCCACATTGGCCACGACAAGTGTGGTACCCTCTGCTCTTACATCTCTGTCAAGCTCCATCTCTGGAGTTATGATCTGCTCCAGATCTCCTATCCCAGGAGGATGGGATGCTATGGCATCCCAACCCCCAGTCTCTACATCTCAGGGCCTGGTTGCTGAAAGCCTAGAACTTCATGGTCTTAACCTATCTCCAGGAACAAGCAGGAATGAGTCTTCACATATGGGTACGTCGGTACCGACGGAGCCTGCGCGGGAACGCTCCCCAGCTTCCCAAAAAGGAAAGCTTTTGGGAGCATCCCACAGTGCCTGCGTGCTGCCTTCCCGCCTTTCCTAACCGCCTCTCCTCAGTTCTTCTTTGCCGCAGAGCCAGCAGGTCGAGCCCTGTCACCGCTGAAGAAGTTCTTTATTTTATTTTCTTTCTTTGGTCGCGTGTCTGCCTTCCCCGACTCCGGACCGGTACCGCCGGTCTTTTCTTTCTTTTCTTTAAAAAAAAAACAAAAAAACCCTATATATTTTTCCCTCACTTAGTGTATTTTTCTCTTTGGGCCTTAGGCCTCACAAGAAATTTTCCTCATGGAAAAACCAGCCTCCGGGTTTAAGAAATGCACTAAGTGCAGTGGTACTATTTCTGTTACAGACACCCATGAATGGTGTCTTAAATGTTTGGGTCCTGAACACTCCATTTCGGATTGTCCGTCCTGCTTTCTGATGTCTAAACGGGGTTTACAGAACCGAGCAGCTAAGCTCCATGTGCTGTTTCCCGCTGATGCAGCTTCGGTGGCATCGACGTCTTCCAGGGCTGCTTCTTCCCCCAATGGATCTCAGGTAACCAAACATAAATCCAGCCGGTCCTCGAAGGGTAGATCTCCCTCTAAGCATCAAGATGCCTCCGGGCTTGCCCTGAGGATCCTGCACCGGCAAAACAACCCCGGCGGGAAGCTCCGGCTTCCAAAGCTCCACCTATGGGGTTACAGGTTGACATTGATGGCACGGCCTCGACCGATCACCTGTTAGAATGCTCTGGGGTACTGGCACAACCTTCCGGTACCGAGTTCCAGGCATTCATGGCGTCGATGGATCAGAATGTTCTGTCCATGCAGCAGGCTATCAGTGCCTTCATCCAAGCTGCGACGCCGTTGATACCACAACAAACTCCGTTGTCGGTATCGACTCGGGTACCGGCACCAGCGCCGATACCGGTACCGACTGCATCGGCATCGACCAGGATACCGACTGCAGCGGTTCCTTGTCCAGGGCTGCTCATCGGTACCGATCCGGTTCCGATGACGCCCGATGTCGATACTGCTCGATACGCGTACCGAGCGTTAGAAGAGCACCCTGACAGACGGTACTTTGATTCCTCTGGTGATTCTGATACATCAGAGGAGTCTGCTGAAGTATCTATAACCCTTCCTGAAGAGCCGCCTTCTCCAAAAAGAAGAATGTCTCCTCCAGAGGACTTGTCCTTTCAAGACTTCATAAGAAAAGTGGCTAAAGGTCTTTCTGTTTCAGTATCCTCTGAATCAGAGCCTAGAGCAAAAAAAATTAGATATTTTGGGTTATTCTAAGGCTCCTAAAGAGGCAGTCACCTTACCAATTCATGAGATTCTTTATGAACACATGATTGATTTATGGGAGACTCCTCTCACTATCTCTCCTCATTCTCGCAGATTGGACACTATGTATCGTGTCCCTCCCTGTCCTGGTTTTCATAAAACACAGCTTCCTCACCATTCCATTGTGGTGCAGTCAGCTATGAAGAGGATAAAGAGTACAAAGAGACACTCTTCTACTCCTCCAGGAAGAGAATGCAGGACCTTGGATGCTTTTGGTAGAAAAATCTTCCAAGCCAGTATGCTTGTTGCCAGAATCAACTCCTATAGTCTTTACATGGGTATGTTTCTAAAAGAGGTTGCAGATAAACTGCACACTTTCCTCCCTTTTCTACCAGAAGATAAAAGGGATGAATTCCTCATTTGGCTTAAGCATACTCAAGACATTTCAAAGTTTTCCAACAGGGCAGCCTTTGATTCCTTTGAAGGTGCCAGCAGAGCTTCTGGCATTGCCATAGCTGCTTGCAGAATTGCTTGGCTCCAAGCTTCTGATTTAGAACCCTGGGTCCAAGATGGATTAGGAAATCTTCCCTGTACAGGTGAAAACCTGTTTGGCAAAGAATGGCAAATAAAAGCCACTCAAATGGATGCAGAAAATTCTGCTCTTGATAGACTTTCAAAGTCAACCTCCATTCCTGCCAAGAAAAAAACCCTTCAAGAAGTCTTTTTTCAAAAAGGGCAGATTCCCTTCTACTTCTGGCCAACAATCCTCTACAGGTCATTTGCTACTAAGCGTCAGCAACCTAAACAGGCCAGGCCTAAGATTACAGGGGCTGCTGCAACTCAGCAGACCCAACCTCCTCAGGGTTTTTGACTTGATGCTAGAGAACTTAGCCTTTCTGGCTTTAAAACAGCCAGAACCCCTCACCATTCCAGGAAGGTTAGCTCATTTTGCTTCCAGATGGGAGCAGATTACATCAGAGCAGTGGACCCTCTCCATCATAAGAGAGGGCTACAAACTTCATTTCTCAGACCTTCCTCGCCACACCATGGTGAGACATTTCAATTCTCCCACATCTCTTCTCGACCTTCTAGGTCAAGAGGTGGCTACCATTCTTGCCCAAGGGGCAATAGAAGAAGTTCCCCTTCTTCAACAAGGGTCAGGGTTTTCCTCCCCCTATTTTCTCATTCCAAAGAAGACAGGGAGATACAGACCCATATTAGATCTCAGGGAATTGTACAAATTTCTATGCAAGGAGAAGTTCAAGATGTTTTCTCTGGGCACTCTTCTTCCATACCTTCAAAGTCAGGATTGGTTTTGTTCTCTAGATCTCAAGGATGCGTACACACATGTCCTCATCCATTCATCTCACAGAAGATTCCTCCGTTTTCTTTTCCAAGGAAAACATTATAAATACAGGGTGCTTCCGTTTGGTCTGGCCTCTGCCCCAAGAGTGTTCACCAAATGCATGGCAACAGTAGCTGCATTTCTACGCACTCTGGGAATATTTGTATTCCCATACCTGGACGACTGGCTCATCCGAGCTCCATCTCAGTCAGAGGCCCAGACTTCCCTGGACTGCACAAGGCGCATTCTACAGTATCTGGGACGTGGTAAACCTCCCAAAGTCCCAGCTCACCCCTATTCAGTCCCTAGAGTTCATAAGGGCCTGGCTAGATACTACCACTGCAAGGGCCTATCTTCCTCAGGCCCGTTGCCTACGCCTAGTGCAGTTAGCCTCTCAGGTTCAGTCAAAGAGCCACTTAACTGCCCGGGAGATGCTACAACTGCTAGGCCACATGGCTTCCACAGTGCATGTGGTACCCTATGCTCGCCTACATATGAGAGCAGCCCAATGGACTTTGTCCACCCAGTGGACTCAAGCATCAGGAACTCTCTCAGACCAAATAGCAACCTCCAAACGTCTCTTTTGGTCTTTCCAGTGGTGGATGTCCACTCAAAATCTGTTGCTGGGGTCCCCCTTCCAACAGTTGTTGCCCCAAGCAACTCTCACAGCAGATGCCTCCCAAACAGGTTGGGGAGCTCATCTACAAGACCTCTCCACTCAAGGCACTTGGTCCCCACAGGAGACCTTTCTTCCTATCAATCTCTTGGAGCTTCGAGCAGTCTTTCTAGCTCTCAAGGTCTTTCATACCCTGCTCAGCTACAAGACAGTCCTCATTCATACGGACAATCAAGTAGCCATGTTTTACATAAACAAGCAAGGAGGAACTGGCTCTCTGTCGCTTTACAATGAAGCTTTAAGATTGTGGGCCTTCGCCAGAGAGCATCAAATCCATCTCCTGGCAGTATACCTCCCAGGAATCCAAAACTCTTGGGCAGACAGACTCAGTCGAGTTCTGCTCCCACACGAATTGTCCCTGCACATGGATCAGGTACTCAGAATCTTCCAAGAATGGGGAACCCCGGATATAGACCTCTTTGCAAGTCCGTGGAATGCCAAACTTCCCCGGTTCTGTTCCAGAATTCCGTGTCAGGGAGTTCAGGCCAAGGATGCCTTCCTCCTTCACTGGGGTCAGGGTTTCCTGTATGCCTTTCCACCCATTCCCTTGATTCCCAAGACTCTGTTCAAACTCCAGAGGAATCAAGGATCTATGATCCTCATAGCTCCACACTGGCCACGTCAAGTGTGGTACCCTCTACTTCTGCATCTCTCCCAAGCCCCCTCTCTGGACGGGAGCTGCTCCAGACCTTCTGTTCCAGGAGGAGGGGACTTTGTGGCACCCAAACCCCAAGTCCCTTCACCTCAGAGCTTGGTTACTGAAGGCCTAGACCTTCAAAGCTGGAATCTTTCTCAACAAGTGAAGGATATCCTCCATGCTTCCAGAAAACCTTCCACTAGGCGTTCCTATGCTTTTAAATGGAAAAGATTTTCCATTTGGTGTGCTGAAAGGAGTCTCGACCCTCTAGCACTACCTTTGAATTCTCTATTGGAATACCTCCTGCATCTTTCCGATGCAGGCCTTAAGACAAATTCAGTAAGGGTCCATTTGAGTGCTATTGCAGCATCCCTTAAGCCTATCAATGGACAACCTGTTTCCTCTCATCCTGTTATTGCACGATTCATGAGAGGCCTAACTTTACCTAGACCTCCCATTAGGCCTCCTCCGGTGGCATGGGATTTAAATCTGGTTCTTGGTCAGCTTATGAAGCCTCCTTTTGAACCCTTAGCCACCTCCTCCTTGAAATTTCTTTCCTGGAAGGTTATTTTCCTCATTGCAGTCACCTCAGCTCGCCGCATCAGTGAGCTGCAGGCCTTAGTGGCTATAATCCACCTTATACAAGGTTCCATCATGATAAGGTAGTTCTTAGGACCAATCCACACTTTATGCCTAAAGTGGTCTCACCTTTTCATCTTAATCAAGAGGTATATTTACCTGTTTTTTTCCAGCTCCTCATGCATCAAGTGCAGAGAAGAATCTTCATACTCTGGATTGTAAAAGAGCTCTTGCCTTTTACTTACAAAGAACACAGCAACATAGAAAGTCTTCCCAGCTCTTTGTTGCTTTGGATCCCTCTCATTTGGGACTTCCAGTCTCTAAGAGGACACTGTCCAATTGGATTGCTCAGTGTATTTCTTTCGCCTACCAGAGTAAGAACCTTTCTCTGGAGAGCCATGTCACAGCTCATAATGTGAGGGCCATGGCCGCTTCTATGGCTCATCTAAATTCTGTGTCCATTGACCAGATCTGTCGAGCAGCCAGCTTGGCCTCGGTTCATACCTTCACAGCCCATTACTGCTTGGACAAGGACTCCCGCTGGGGTGCCTTGTTTGGTCAGGGTGTTCTCAAACACCTGTTCCATTCTTAATCAACTCCTACTCTCCATCCCTGGATAGATGCCTGAGATCCATAGGAGGAGGTAGAACCCTTCCCAGGGTCTCATATCCTTGGGGTTCTCCCAGGCATCTTAGCTATGTGAAGACTCATTCCTGCTTGTTCCTGGAGATAGCACAGTTACTTACCTGTAACAGGTGATCTCTGGGAACAGCAGGAATAAGTCTTCACAACCCTCCCACCTCCCCTAGGAGTTGTATCTCTCTATCTGTCTTTCCTTTCCTCTCTCTCTTTTGTCTCAGCTTTAAAACTCGAACTGAGGAGAGGCGGTTAGGAAAGGCGGGAAGGCAGCGCGCAGGCGCTGTGGGATGCTCCCAAAAGCTTTCCTTTTTGGGAAGCTGGGGAGCGTTCCCGCGCAGGCTCCGTCGGTACCGATGTACCCATATGTGAAGACTTATTCCTGCTGTTCCCAGAGATCACCTGTTACAGGTAAGTATCTGTGCTTTCTCAGCAAGTAAAGGATATCCTTTATGCTTCCAGGAAACCATCCACAAGACGCTCTTATGCTCTCAAGTGGAAAAGGTTTACCATATGGTGTTCGCAGAAGGGTCTTAACCCTCTTGCCAATACCTCTGGAATCATTACTGGAATATCTCCTTCATTTGTCTAATGCAGGGCTTAAGACCAATTCAGTGAGAGTTCATTTAAGTGCTATTGCAGCTTCTCTCAAACCTTTAAATGGGCAACCTATTTCCTCTCATCCAATCATAGCGAGATTTATGAGAGGACTTCTCCTAACTAAGCCTCCCTTTAAGCCACCACCAGTGGCATGGGATCTAAATATGGTTCTTGCCCAGCTCATGAAGCCGCCTTTTGAACCATTGGCTACTACCTCTTTGAAATTCCTTTCCTGGAAGGTTATTTTTCTTATTGCAGTCGCATCAGTGAGTTGCAAGCATTGGTGGCTGATCCTCCTTATACAAGGTTCTATCATGATAAGGTAGTTCTTAGGACTCATCCTCACTTTATACCAAAGGTGGTTTCGCCTTTTCACCTAAACCAAGCAGTTTAACTTCCTGTTTTTTTCCCAAGGCCTCATGCCTCTAATGCAGAAAGGAATCTTCATACTTTGGATTGTAAAAGAGCTTTGGCCATTTATTTACAAAGGATGCAGTAACATAGAAAGTCCTCTCAACTTTTTGTTGCTTTTGATCCTAGTCATTTGGGACTTCCAGTCTCCAAGAGAACACTGTCCAACTGGATTGCACAGTGTATTTCTTTTGCCTATGAGAGTAAAAACCTTCCATTGGAAGGTCATGTCACAGCTCACAATGTGAGGGCCATGGCAGCCTCTGTGGCTCATCTGCACTTTGTGTCTGACGACATCTGTCGAGCAGCTACTTGGGCCTCGGTTCATACCTTCACAGCCCATTACTGCTTAGACAAGGACTCCCGCCGGGATGCCTTGTTTGGTCAGGCTGTTCTTCAACACCTGTTCCATACTTAATCAACTCCTACCCACCATCCCTGGTAGGATGCCAGATATCCATGAGGGGAAGTGGAGCCCTTTCACAAGGGCACACAACTTCTGGGGTTTTCTCCCTGGCATCTGCAGCTAGGGAGTCCCCATATGTGATGACTACATTCCTGCTTGTTCCTGGAGATAGCATAGTTACTCACCTGTAACAGGTGATCTCCGGGAACAGCAGGAATTTAGTCTTCACAACCCACCCACCTCGCCTAGGAGTTGTATCTCTCTCTTTTTTCTTTCCCTTTCTTTATTTCTCTCTCTCTCTCTCTCTCTCTCTCTCATTGGCTCAGCTTTAAACTCAACTGGAGAGAGACAGTTGGGAAAGGCTGGAAGGCAGCACGCAGGCGCTGTGGGATGCTCCTCCCAAAGGTTTTCTAATTGGATGCTGGGGAGCGTTCCTGCGCAGGCTCCATCGGTACCGACGATACCCATATGTGAAGACTAAATTCCTGCTGTTCCCGGAGATCACCTGTTACAGGTGAGTAACTATGCTTTCTCAGCTGCAGGAGGAGGAATTGGGGAAGATAGCTCGGGTGGAAGAGGATTTGTTGCAGCTTGTGGTGTGTATGCAGCCCAAGTTAAAGACAGGACTGTGCTTGCAAGAAAGACAGACAGAATATTTGGATAATCAAGTTCCTAGTAATAACGTACACTTGCTTAATTTTATTAGTCTTAAATGGGTTAAATTGTAGCTTCATTACATGTTCCCTAGTCTTCCTACTTTTTGATGGCATAAACAATCGATCTACGTTTACCCATTCCACTCCATTCATTAATTTATAGACCTCTATCATATCTCCCCTCAGCCATCTCTTTTCCAAGTTGAAAAGCCCTAACCTTTTAAGCCTTTCCTGATAGGGGTATCCTTCCATCCCCTTTACCATTTTGAAAAAGTACTCTGTACTTTTTCTAATCCCGCTCTATCTTTTAAGATACAGCGAGCAGTATTGTACATAATATCGAAGATGTAGTCGCATCATGGAACGATACAGAGGTATTATAATATCCTTGGTTTATTCTCGATTCCTTTCCTTATGATTCTTGGTAATCTATTTGCTTTCTTGGCTGCCGCTGCACACTGGGTGGAGGGTTTCAACATGTTATCCTCGATGACCCCTAAATCTTTTTCTTTGTGGTATTCCTAATGTGGAACCTTGCATCGTATAACCATAGTTTGGTTGTTCATTCCTAGGTATATAACTTTGCACTTGTCGACATTAAATTTAAGCTTCAATTTGGATGTCTAGTCTTCCAGTTTATCAAGGTCCTCTTGCAATTTTTCACAGTCCTTTTGTGTTTTAACAACTTTGAATAATTTTGTGTCATCTGCAAATTTGATCGCCTCGCTCGTTATTCCCATTTCCAGGTCATTTATGAATATGTTAAAAAGCAGTGGACCCAGCAGAGATTCCTGCAGTACTGGAGTGGAGGAGTAGCCTAATGGTTAGATCACTGGCTTGGGAACCAAGAGACCAGGGTTCGGTTCCCACTAGCACTTCTTATGGCCTTGGTCATGTCACTTAACCCTCCATTGCCTAAGAAAAGTCCAAGTTATCAATGCCCCTGTTTAATATACATTACCAAGTTTAAGTTACAATGTAAACCGCTTTGACTGAAATGATAAAGCGGTATAAAACAAAACCTGTTAAATGAATAACAAAATATTCTACTATTCATCTTTCTCCATTGAGAAAATTGGCCATTTAGCTGCACCCTGTGCTTTTTATCTTTTAACTAGTTCCTGATCCACAGTAGTACACTGCTTCCTATCCCATGACTTTTTAATTTTGCCAAGAGTGTCTCACGAGGGACCTTGTCGAAGGTTTTCCTAAAATCCAGATACACTGTATCAACCAGCTCACTTTTGTCTACCTGTTTATTCACACCTTCAAAAAATATTGCAGATTAGTAAGACAAGACCTTCCTTGGCTAAAGTCATGTTGGTTTTCTCCCATTAAACCATGACTATCTACATGTTCAGTAATTTTATTCTTTATAATGGTTTCTATCATTTTGCCTGGTACTTTCGTCAGGCTCACCGCTCTGTAGTTTCCCGGATCACCCCTGGACCCCTTTTTAAAAATTGGCGCTACACTGGCTATTCGCCAATCTTCAGATATTACAGATGATTTTAATGATATGGTTATGGTTATGGTTTTTAGGCATTTGATATACCGCCCTTTACTTACGCATCAGAGCGGTTTTACATGTATATACTAACAGGTACTTTTTATTCCCTTGTCCCCGAAGGGCTCACATTCTAAGTGTACCTGAGGCAATGGAGGGTTAAGTGGCTTGCCCAAGGCCACAAATGATAGTTTACAGATTACTAATAGCAGGTCTGCATTCTCATCTTTCAATTCTTTTAACACCCTCAGATGATTTACTACTTTTCAATTTATCAAATGCTTGTAAGACTTCTTCCAGGTTTATCAATATTTCTTTCAATTCTTCTGATATATCACCTTTAAATACTATATCAAGCATGGGTAACTTACCTACATCTTCAGTAAATGCTGAAGCAAAGAATTCATTCAATCTCTCTACAATGGCCTCATCAAGTTTTAAGAAACATAAACATCAGACCCAGATACAAAAGAAGATCTTCGGCATAAGCCAATGACTTAAATATAAGATTGGCCACAGTGATTCCATTAATTAAGGGATTTTGATGAATAATCAGCAATAGAGGCTCCAAAACCATATTAAAAAGTAAGGGGGGGGGGGGGGAGAGGGCACCCTGGCAAGTTCCACGGGATAGCTGAAAGGATGAGGAGGGGACATTATTGACATATAATTTTAGCTGAGGGTTTGCAGTAGAATGCCTTAACCATACTAAAAAACCTCTTCTCGGGGGCGGTGCTTACCTAAGATGGCGATCACCAACTAACGGTTAGCAGCGCGCTTTCTTCAGTTTGCTTATGGGCAGGAAACGTAAGGGGAGAGGTGGGTCGGCACCCTCCCAGCCCTCCTCGACCTCTACTCCGGTTTCTGCGGGTCCTATTGATACCTTTGTGGTGCGCGTTGCCCGAGACCCGATTGAGGGGGAGGAGCGCCGAGCTGCTTCTGTGTTGGAGTTGGGTGACTCGCCGGGAGCTTCGGCTACATCTATTTCCTCTTTGAGCCCGGCGCCGAAAATCTCCCGACAGCTCCTACCTTAAGATTTCCTGGAGCTGGATCTCCCCTTGGCTAAGGGTGAAGTAACCGGCTCGAGAGGGTCAGGTGCGGTGGAGTGCCAGCAGCGGGAGAGTGCAGCTATTGAGCAGCATAGCCCAGTTTTGGGCTCAGCGCCATTGAGTGGAGTTAGTGCAGGTCGAGTGAAGCCTGCGCTATCTGGAGACCGGACACTAGCACTTATGGAATCATCTGTCTCATCTGGGACCTCGGCTGTGTTTTCCTTGCAACGTCCTGAGAGTTTTACACTAGAAACCATATGGCAGGCGATTGTTTTGCTAGGAGAAGCTTTGGTTCCAAGAATTTCTACGTTGGAGAGTAAGGTGGCGAATTCTATTTCATTAGTGGAGGAATTGGAACAACGGGTGGCGGAAGTTCGCTCGGAGGAGGTGGAAAATCGGAGAAGAATTTTGGAATTGGCTGATCAATCTGATGCCCTCAGAAAGAACTTAACTTCTGTGCAAGTAAAACTGGAACAAATAACTTCTAGAGCAAATAACTTAAGAATTATTAATTTTACTAAATTGTCTGCTATTTCTCCTAGGGAGATGTTTCGTCAGTATTTAGTAGATGTCCTGGGTGTTGCCTTGGCGCTTATTCCACCAGTGGTGAAAGTTTATTATGTACCTAAAGCTAAGTTGCAATTTGAATTGTCTCGGATGGATGGGGAAAGGGAACAGGGCAATTTGTTAAATATCTCTGAATTATTAGAAAAATCTGAGTCTGAGGCCCCAGTTCCTTCTACTCTCCTAGTCACCTTTGCATTATATTCTGATCGTGAATGGTTCCTAAAGCTTTTCTTCAGGAAATGCAAGTTATTGTTTAGGGACTTGATGATTCGTATTTATCCAGATTTAGCGAGAGAAACACAGAAACGCCGAAGGGATTTTCTCCTTCTGCGTCCTGGAGTCTTACAATTGGGGGGGCTTTTCTTTTTGAAACATCCCTGTAAATGTTTGGTTAAATACCATTCTGTTTCTTATGTATTTTTTGATCCCCCTCAATTGACTGCTTTCATTAGTGCTAGGAGGTCTGAGTTTTCCAGTGAGGATCCACCTGTGCTCATTTGAATGTTTGAATTGGGTTACTTGGCGTATCGTTTGCTAGTAATTCTTTTTGCTTAATAAGATAATAGCTCCTCCCCTTTCTTTTGTGGGCTAGAGTGAGCACAGTATATAGTATGTTAGATTTTCTCTTTTTGTAGAGTATGCTGAAATGTTTTGTTTTTCTGGTGTTTCTGCTCTATTACTGTCAAGAAAAGTGTGTAACTTTCTTGGATTAAGTTGAATAATTTCATAAAAAAAAACAAAAAGAAAACCTCAGCACCAAACCATTGGAGAGCACAAAAAAAGGTAGGCCCTCTCAATCCAGTCAAATGTCTTCTCCGCTTCCATAAAGATATGGAGAAGGCAGGAGAACGTATCTGTTTAGTAACCTGTAAAAGGTGGGAAAAAGACATGTGCTGGTGGAAGAATGCTTCCCAACCATAAAACTGGTCTGATTTCTGTGTATCAATTGGGCTAGGTTCATCTGATCGCCAGATTTTACAGTCAATGTTGATAAGGGAAAGAGTTCTATAATACTCCATTTCCAAGGGATCTTGGCCGGGATTGGTTACGGCCACAATAAGTGCTTCCACCATGCACCTCTATGGCCACATCAGTGGTTACATCACTGAACAAAGCCTTCTTGAGTCTTTTCTTCCAGAGCTCAGAAAACTTGAAAAGCTTTCTGAATGCGGCTCCTGCCATAGTAGGGCAGCGGACCACTCCAATGTCAGAGGAGCTCATTTAGAGGCTTTTTTAGGCACCAGTGAAATTGTAAATACTATTGACTGCATGCCTGCAGCTTCTTCTTCACACAGCCATATTGATTATGTTAAAAGTGTAGACGTAGCAGCCATTTTTCAGACAGTCACAGCAGTGATTGTAAACGTTTCAGTCTTAAGTCTGTCGGCACATACTAATCCTCAGGAACTTGTGTCGTGATCTAAAAATGTTCCACAAGGAATGTCTGGGGCAGTGGGGGCGTTGGGTTCAAGTGAAACTTTTTTCCTGGATTTTGTGGTGAATGATATGCAGTAGTGTTTCTTTTCGGAAAGAGTGGTGGATCCATGGAATAGTCTCCCAGTGGAGGTGGTAGAGATGAGGACAGTATCTGAATTCAAAGAAGCATGGGACAAACACAGAGGATCTCTAAAGGAAAAAAGGGGACTCTTGTAGTGGTTGATATGGAAGGGCAGACTGGATAGGCCATGTGGTCTTTTTCTGTCATGTTTCTGTGTTTCTCATCACCTGTTAAAGGTGAGTAACTATGCTTTCTCAGCTGCAGGAGGAGCAATTGGGGAAGATAACTCGGATGGAAGAGGATTTATTGCAGCTTGTGGTGTGTATGCAGCCCAAGTTAGACAGGACTGTGCTTGCAAGAAAGACAGACAGAATATTTGGATAATCAAGTTCCTAGTAATAACGTACGCTTGCTTAATTTCCCTAAATTTCCTGTTCTGTCTGCCTCCGAGATGGTGCACAAATATTTTCAGGAAGTACTCAAGTTGCCCTCTGATAATTTGCCCCCTCTTGTAGATGCCCAGTATCTGTCCTTGGGTTCTGGACCTAGGGGGATGGGCTCCAGTGATCCTTCTCGGTCTCTTGGGGACCTGACTGGGTTTATGGAGAGTTCCCTCGATGTAATTACCGAGCGAACTACCCTCCTTGTAACTCTAGGCTTGGAATCTGATAAATCTGTATTTCTTCGATCATATTTTAGGAATTTCAGTGTGCAGTTTTTGGGTTCATATGCCCACATTTTTCCTGATTTTTCACGGGTTACCTTCGGCCTAGGGCTCTCTCTCTGGGGGGGGGGAGGGGGTAAGTTTTTTTTATTCTGAGATTTCCTTCTGGTTATATAATTTCCTATTTGGGAGGGGTTGGTGGTTAATGTGGTATCTCATATGGCTGATGTGCAAGTCTGAATTCACCCTGTTTGGATTTCTGTACTGAATTGTTAGATTACGGGCTTATGCCCTGAGATCTTTTTGCTATTATTTCCTGATGCCTCCTCTTTTTCCTTGTTATGTGGACTAATTTCTGGATATATGATATTTTATTTATTTATTTATTTATTTATTTATTTATTTATTTATTTATCTATTTCTTCTATACCGCCCCTTCCAGAGATCAGGGGCGGTTTACATGGAACAAGTAAACAAATTTGTATACTAATGTATACATTACATGGAACAGAGATTTTTTTAACTTTATACAGATAATAGTTAGTATATTACACGGAACAGAGATTTATAACTTTATAACTTTATACAGATAACAGTGTATTAATTGTCGGAACTATTTACATTTTGTATACTTTTATAAATTTCTGTATCATAGTATTGAGCAGAATTTTCTACCTTTTTATAGGTAGTGAGGCGAGGAACTGCTGAACTATTTGCAATGGTTGTTTACCAAAAGGTTATTACAATGCATTACAGGGTGAAGCATTCATTAGTCATGTGTGTGTGTGTGTGTGGAGGAATTTATTTCCTTTTTTTTTTTTTTATTCGAGAGTGTTTTGGGGTGTTTGTTGTGGGTGTATGTGTTAGGTGTATGTGAGTGGGTAGTTGGGTGTGATTTTAGGGCTTTGTTTTTGAGTGTCTGGGGATGATGTGTGGTTGGACTTGGGGGTATGGGATTTCAAAGTGTTCGGAGAAAAGGTATGTCTTGAGTTCCTTTCTAAATTGGGTGAGGTCTTTTATGATCCGAAGGTTTATTGGGAGATCGTTCCAGAGCATGGGGGCAGTGAATGTGAATGCTCTGGTGCTGGTGGATTTTTTAGTTTTCTTGAATGAATTTGGTATTTCAAGTGAGTGTGTTGCGTTTAGTCTGCGAGTTCTTGATTCAGATGGGGCGTGTAATAGTGTGGATAGATATGAGGGGGCGATGTTGTTGAGGAGCTTGAATGTGGTTAGAAGGATTTTATATCTGATTCTGCTGTTTATAGGGAGCCAATGCAATTCTAGCATTATTGGGGTTACATGGTCTACTAGGCGTGCTTTAGTGACTACTTTTGCACAGATGTTCTGGGCTCTTTGAAGTAGGTATGTACTTTTTTGTGGTAGGCCAATTAAGAGACTATTACAATAGTCAAAGTGTGGGGTGATGAGTGTGTTAACAACTGATCTAAAGTCATGGGTGTCAAGAAGGGGCCTTAGATGTTGTATGGTTTTGAGTTTGTAGAATATGGTTTTTACTGTCTGTTTTATATGTGGTAGCATGGTGAGTGTATGGTCTATTATTACACCTAGGTATTTTACTTCTTTTTTGACGGGTATAGTCGTATTGATGATTGAGATTGATGTTGGATAGGTGTCCTCAGTCACGGGTGATCTTGTTACGAACATTGCTTCAGTTTTTTTGAGGTTGATGCTGAGGTAGTTAGATTCCATCCATGAGGTGGTCTCAACCATGCATTCGGATAGGGCATCGTAGGTAGGGTTTTTGGTGGTTATAGGGATAGCAAGCATGATGTCATCAGCATAGATAAAGTGACTAATTTTGTGTTTTCTGAATATTTTTGTAATGGGTTGGAGGTACAGGTTGAAAAGGGAGGGCAGAAAGGGCAGATCCCTGGGGTATTCCTTGTCCTTGGGGGAAGGTTTCTGATACTTCCTGGTCTATTTGAACACGTATTAGTCTGTTTGTGATGTAAGATTTAAACCAATTGAGTACTGTCCCACCTATTCCTAGGTTTTCTAGTCTATTGATCAAAGTAAGGTGGTTGATGTTGTCAAAGGCGGCAGAGATGTCTATGAAAAGGAGTAGGAAGCCTTGACTGCTATCATCTGTGCCTTTGATGATATGATAGATTTGTTTGATTCTTTTTCTTTGGTTTCCTTTTTTTCTGGTTGATTCATATTGTGTTCATATATTTCTATGATGAATAGTCTTTTGTTGGATATATATTGGAAAATTAATAAATAATAGAAAAAGATAATATTGGCCATGGGTTTTTGCACCCACAAGAAAAAAAAAAGCGCCATGCAAGACTGGATGCCTGGTTTAATAAACATAAACAATGAAAAAAATGTGATTTACAATAAAACATATATAATCTGATTTAAACATTATATAATAAAACATAATTTTCATATAAAATAGACAATTTCTATATAACACTATTATCTCTCTTAAAAGTCAATGCAGAAATAAAAAGAAAAACAACCTTAAATTACAATTTCAGCAAAAATCCTCCTACTGAGCTACTACAAAAAATGTGGATACACTGCAACAAAAGGAAATGTTTTTATCATCTTTTGAAAGAGTAAAAGGTTATTCTCTTGCCCTAGTGGCATAAGCAGAGTTAAGAAATTAAGAAAGCCCTATTTCGAATACAAACCAAACTACCTTCTTGTAAAGATGGAATTGCAAACTTACCTTTTCAGAAAACATTTTGGTAACCCAGAAAATGAGAACAAAATCTATCCAACATAACAGCTCACAAATCAATTAAATCTCGACCTGTACAATTCAATACGTTCTGCCCATCCCATTAACTTCATTTGTCTTACACTAACCTATTGTACATACAGCATTGTAAATATGTTTATTAAATTATTATAAATAAGAATGATCAAACCTGTATTCCCTACCTCTCAGTTCTTTGTAACCTTCATGTTAGCTTAGTTCACAAGTTCTATGTAAAAGTTGTTCTCTTATTTAATTGTAAACCGCCTTTATCTCTGGAAGGGGCGGTATATAAAAACATCAAATAAATAAATAAATAAAAAATAATAGTTCCCGATTACTAGAACGCAAACTTTGCTGCAATGAATAGCTCCTCACTTAATCAACCAACTCGCTTTCTAGGCCCTGCTAAAATAATTGATGCACTAAATATTAGCATTTGAATTTTCTATGTTGCTGAATAGGCAGCCAGTTTAATTTCAGAAGATAGACTGATGTATGATTAAATTTCCATAATCCAAATATTAAACATGCTGCCGCATTCTGTATTTGAAGTGCTAAAAACATTTGACTGGTAGACCAACATACATTTTGACCACTATAACTTGATATGGCAGTATAACTGCATGCAGTAAACATTTAAACAATTCTTGCTGTAAAAATTCCCAGAACCTATAAATGGTGCATATCTTAAAAAATGCATTTCGAATGACCATAGTAATCTGAACTTGGAAGGACAGTGTAGAATCCAATACATCTCCCAAGCAATGTTCCCACTAAGCTGCACTGAGTTCTCCGCCAGCATTCCTGACAGTGTGGGGAGGTGCAAAGCGATTGCACTTAAAATTGCACAGCATTGGCAGGCCATCAGGACCTGCTTATGCTGCTCGATCTTAAGCACGATCGCTTTGCACCTCCCCCCACCGGCAGGAATGTCGGCAGAGGACTCAGTGCAGCTTAGCGGGAACATTGTTCCCAAGCATCACATTTTTCATTTAACAGGAACCAGAACGTCACGTAATTGTAAGGTCTTGGAGTACTTTGCTGCTTGATCTAGAAATAACCATAGCTTCTGCTTTATCAAAATTTATATACAAATCATTTGTAGCTAACCAGTGCTTAATCTCTGGAAAAGAATACATCAAATTTTGCAAAACCAAATTCACTCTTTCCCCATTCCTTTTCACACTCCATTTTGCTGGCTTATAGTCTTTTGTCAAAATGTTAAAATCTCTTCCCCCCCCCCTCCCCTCCCCACCATTACTATTTGATATTCCAACTATGCCAGGATTTGATTGTTGATATGCAGGTAGAACTCCTTCATATAGCTGTTTGGGGCATAAATATCACACAGAAGCAGCTGTCTCCCATAAAGTGTCCCCACATCATATGACATATCATCCGTCAGGTCTGCTAGAAGCTGTTCCTGCAGGAAGGAGAGGTTCTTAGACAACAGAATTGCCATTTCCCTCCGCCTCCAGGAGAAGGTGGCCAAACCACATGCTCCCATCAACTCTCTGCACAACTTTGTGTTCTAGCTCTGCAAGATGTGTCTTCTGTAAGAAAACTATTTGATCTCCCAGTTTCCTGAGATGCATCAGTATTTTTTTGCTTTTGATCAGGAAGTGGATATCACCCACATTCAGGGTCACCACTTTAGCCATAGCCATAGGCCATTGCTGCTGCCTGCTGTATTGAATGTCCTAGCCACCCATCTATGGGTCATGGGCCAATGGAGTAAGGCACCCATGCCCTCCAGCCTAGGCATGAGCTCCCCCCTGTCCATACCTAGTTGTATATTAGAGAACTAAAAAAGATGTACATTTACAGAGATCATTAAGCCTCTAAAATCGTATGGCTGTGGTAAAAGCAAAGGGGAGAGGGGGAGGGGGGAAGAAGGGGAAGGGGGGAAAAAGGGAAGGGGGAAGGGGGGAAAAAGGGAAGGGGGAGAAAGGGGGAGGGGGGAAGGAAAGAGGGAGAAAGGGGGAGGGGGGAAGGAAGGAGGGGGAGGGGGGAAGGGGAAGGGGGAAAAGAGGGGGAAGGGGGGAAATAAGGGGGAAGGAGGGGAATAGGGAGGGGGGGATGTGAAGGGGGGAAGAAAGGGGAAGGGGGAAGGAAAGGGAGGGGGAGGGGGGAACATTCTGTAGCATATAGCCTAGTGTGATATTAAAATATAAAATAACTCATGGATGATATCACAAACTTTATCCACTAATCCTTTCTGTGGATTTTGAATTTACTAAATTCTTTCCCAGTCTTTTTCCCTCATTTTTACTAAGGAGAGGTTCCACTCTGTTGTTGGCAAGATAACTGGATCTCTGTACCAATATCTCCTGTCTGGCCTGCTTGCTAAGGAGTTCATTGTATCTGTATGTTAACCTCATCAAGAGGTGCAGAATGTCTCTATTATGGCACTAAATCAACTGGGCCTATTTTTCTTTGATTTGCCTCTCAAGGTTAGTCAGTTCCTGCCATCACAGGTGCTTTTGTTGGCAAGTATAATTAATAATAACCCCCTCTCCCTGGATTGTAGCCTTAAATGCATCCCATTTAGTAATACCAGAGACCAGGATGGAATTAAGTTCAAAAATGGTTTCAGTAGCCCCTTTCATATGGGAGACTAGCTCTGAGTCCTGAAGCAAGGCATTATTAAACCACTAGAGAGAGGTGGACACCTGTTCCTGAAACCCCTGGAACCACAGGAAAATAGTCATTCCATTCTTATTTCAAACCATGTTGCTATCGGCCATTACCATTGCCAGGAATAGTCTGCTAGACATCAAAAAGTAGTCAAAAGTAGTCATGCAGGAGTGTGATTGATGGGAGTGTGAATAAAAGGTATCTTCCTCTCCCATGAGATTGGAGGTGTCTCCAAGGTTCTAATAACTCTACTCTGTCTATTGTGGTGGATAGCTCCATGCGATTTGGACACCTAGGTTCTAGCAGTTGATTGCCTGTTGAGAACTAGACCCAGGGCTGATTGACGTCATCTCCACACATAACTTTGCATCAAGGCATAAACTCATACCTGAGGCATCAGAGAATGAATTGACTTATTGGTAATATGTTTAATATAGCATTGTACATTCTTGTTTGGAAGAACAAGAGGGGTGGGGAACATGGACATGCCCTGTGATATTACTGCAAGAGGAGTGCTATGAGGAGATTTATCTCCAGGGAATACTGCAGAAACAGTTCAAGGTATTTTTCCTGGAAGTTGGGGCTCTCTTTAAAATGTTTCTAGAGGGGATTGTTTATGAATAAAAGAGCATCTTGGGCAAGAATTGCTTTTAATACTCCCTTTCAGGCGTGCTTATGTGCATACTGACTCAGAGGTGATATGCAATGCTCCCCTTCCTATCCCCCCTCCCCTCCCCGGCTTTGTGCCCAGAGTAGTCACCCTTCTCACCCACATCTTATGACAACCCTGCTTTTATCCTAAGCTTTGAATAGGTCCTTTCATCTCTCATTTTTGTAATTTATTAACGTCATAGATCCTCAGAATCACAGTTGGTGCTTGAATTGCTAACCTTTGCAAAATGAGTGCAGTTTTTAAGTTTAAATCTGGATGAAAAGGTGCAGCCAATCTTTTATTTTTGACTTTCAAGCCTGTTCAAAAAAAATTGGTGCAGCAGTGTGCAGTCATCCCAACTGACACCAAGAAAGCAAGTAAACAGTAAATGCAGAATAGTGTAACAAACACTTGCAGTATCAAAAAACAACTGTGAAAAGAATCTGTCTTAATGTGCGAGCCCATTGCAGGTTTAACATATTGCTTACAACCTTCACAATAGGGCTTGAATAACTTCTCTTACACATTCCATGAGACTGGCAGTCTGTTACAATCAGAGTCCAAGCTCAGGAGCAGGGCTAATTTACAAGGATGAGATGAAGAAAGTTGTGGATTTGTGTTACACACTCTCACCTGACACTGTATCTGATCCCATTCTTGCTGATTGACATCTTGAATAAGCTCTTTGAAGCAAGTTCCAGCTTAATTAAAACGTTTGCTTGGTTAGCAGTGATCTGTGAAAGGCTGCGATAAATATTGAATCGGGTTCACCTGCTGGTTACTGTGAGTGGATAAACAGCTGCTTTGTGTGGTTTAATCATGAGCCCATAGTGATGGGCTACAACTACTCCTGTTAAAGAGTTTCAAGAAAGAGCAGTTGAAAAGCTTTAGTGATGTCAATTCTTATATCTGTGGGGTTCCCCGAGGACTGGGTTGAAAACCCCTGCAGTAGGGCATGCTTGTGTGAGATTTCACACAACGGCTATTCAGAAGTGTATCACTGTGATATCTTTGTGACAGTTGTAAATGTAGACTTATCCTTTAGCCCTTTTTTGGGATATTATAGCCCCACTATCTCCAGGAACAAGCAGGAATGAGTCCTCACATATGGGTATGTCGGAACCGATGGAGCCTGCGCGGGAAAGCTCCCCAGCTTCCCAGAAAGGAAGCTTTTGGGGCCTCCCACAGCGCATGCGCGCTGCCTTCCCGCCTTCCTGACGAACTCTCCTCAGTTCTTCTTTTTCCGCGGAGCCAGCAGGTCGTGTTCCTGTCACCGCTGAAGAAATTGTTATTTTAATTTGTTTCTTTGACCGCGTGTCTGCCTTCCCCGATTCCAGACCGGTACCGCCGGTCCTTTTTTCGTTTATTTAAAAAAAAAATATATATTACTTTTTCCTACACTTGGTGTATTTTTTCTGTGAGGCCTCTAGGCCTTCTCAGGTCTCCCTCATGGAAAAACCAGCTTCTGGTTTTAAAAAATGCACTAAGTGTACTGGTACTATTTCAGTTACAGACACCCATGAGTGGTGTCTTAAATGTTTGGGGCCTGACCATTCCATTCCGGATTGTCCATCCTGCTCTCTGATGTCCAAAAGGGGCTTACAGAACAGAGCAGCTAAATTTCATATGCTGTTTTCTACCGATACTCCAGCATCAATATCCTCCAGGTCTTCTTCTCCTGATGGATCTCAGGTAACCAAACATTCTTCTGGCAAGTCCTCAAAAGGCAAATCTCCCTCTAAGCAGCGAGAGGCCCTTGCAATTGACCCTGAGGACCCTGCCCCAGCCAAACAACCCTGGCGGGAAGCTCCGGCTTCCAAAGCTCCTCCTATGGGGTTATAGGTAGACATCGATGGCACGGCCTCGACCGATCTCCTGTTAGACTGCTCTGGGGTACCGGCTAACACCGGTACCGACTTCCAGGCAGTTGTGGCGGCTATGGGTACTACAGTACAATCCATGCAGCAGGCCTTACTGACTTTCATTAATGCTGCACCGCCATCGGTACCGCGATAATCGGTTCCGACTCCGATTCCGGTACCGCAACCGATACCGGTACCCAGAGCATCTACTTCCAGTAGCATGCCGATTCCGGTCTCTGGTTCCGGAGCTTTCTTCGATACCGCTCCTATACCCGGTACGCCTGATGTCGGTACCGATCGGTACGCGTATCGATCTCTGGAAGCAAATAGACGATACTTTGAATCCTCTGAAGAGTCTGATACCTCAGATGATTCTGCTGACGTCTCTTTCACTCTTCCTGAGGAGCCCTCTTCTCCAAAAAGAAGAATGTCTCCTCCAGAGGATTTGTCCTTTCAAGACTTCATTATTGAAGTAGCTAAAGGACTCTCCATATCTGTATCCTCAGAAAAGGAACCTAGAGCAAAAAAAAATAGATATTTTAGGATACTCTAAGGTTCCTAAAGAGGCAGCCACCTTACCCATACATGAAATTCTTCAAGAACACATGATGGATTTGTGGGAGGCTCCTCTTACCCTATCTCCACATTCTCGACGTTTGGACACCATGTATCGGGTTCCTCCTTCTCCTGGTTTTCAAAAAACTCAGCTTCCTCACCACTCTATTGTGGTGAAGTCTGCTATGAAAAAGATAAAGAGTACCAAAAGACACTCTTCTACCCCTCCAGGAAGAGAATGTAGGACTCTGGATGCTTTTGGGAGAAAAATCTTCCAAGCTAGCATGCTTCTTGCCAGAATCAATTCATACAGCCTTTATATGGGCATGTTTTTGAAAGAGATTGCATTAAAGATACGTCAATTTCTCCCCTTTATCCCAGAGGATAAACAGGAGGAATTCCTTCTTTTGCTAAAGCACACTCAAGATGTTTCCAAGTTCTCCAACAGAGCAGCCTTTGATTCTTTTGAGGGGGCAAGCAGAGCCTCTGGCATAGCCATAGCTGCTCGCAGACTGGCTTGGCTCCAGGCCTCTGATTTGGAACCCTGGGTACAAGAAGGCTTGGGCAATCTGCCCTGTACAGGTGAAAATCTCTTTGGCAAAGAGTGGCAAATCAAAGCCACTCAAATGGATGCAGAGAATGCTGCTTTAGATAGACTTTCTAAGTCTACCTCTACCCCTGCCAAGAAAAAATCTTTTAAGAAAACTTTCTATAAAAAGACCAGATTTTCCAGAAATACTGGCCAGCAATCTTCCCAAGTTCGCTTTGCTCCTAAGCGTCAGCAAACTAAGCAGGCCAGAACAAAGGCCACAGGGGCTGCTACAATCCAGCAGTCCCAACCTCCTCAGGGTTTTTGACTTGATTCTAGAGAACTTACCCTTTCTGGCTCTGCAACAGCCAGAACTCTCACCATTCCAGGAAGGTTGGCTCATTTTGCTCCCAGATGGGAACAAATCACATCAGAACCGTGGACCCTCTCTATCATCAGAGAGGGCTACAAACTACATTTCTCCAGCCTTCCTCCCCATACCATGGTGAGACAATTCAATTCTCCCCCATCTCTCCTGCACCTGTTGGGCCAAGAGGTGACCACTCTTCTCGCCCAAAGGGCAATAGAAGAGGGTTCCTCTTCCTCAACAAGGGTCAGGTTTCTACTCCCCCTATTTTCTGATTCCCAAGAAAACAGGGGGATACAGACCCATTCTGGATCTCAGAGAATTGAACAAATTCCTCTACAAAGAGAAATTCAAAATGCTTTCTCTAGGTACTCTCCTTCCATACCTACAGAGTCAGGACTGGCTTTGTTCTCTAGATCTCAAGGATGCGTACACACATATACTCATCCATCCATCCCACAGAAAATTCCTACGGTTCATGTTCCAGGGAAAACATTTCCAATACAGAGTACTCCCCTTCGGTCTAGCCTCTGCTCCAAGGGTATTTACCAAATGCATGGCAATAGTAGCTGCATTTCTACGCACTCTGGGGATCTTTGTCTTCCCGTACCTGGACGACTGGCTCATCCGAGCTCCATCTCAGTCCGAGGCTCAGACTTCCCTGGACCACACCAGACGCATACTGCAGTATCTGGGACTTGTCATCAATCTGCCAAAGTCTCAACTCACCCCTACTCAATCCCTAGAGTTCATCGGGGCTTGGCTAGATACTACCACTGCAAGGGCCTATCTTCCTCAGGCCCTTTGCAACCGTCTAGTGCACTTGGCCTCTCAAATTCAGTCCAGAAGCCACTTGACTGCCAGAGAGATGCTACAACTGCTAGGTCACATGGCATCCACAGTTCATGTAGTGCCTTATGCTCGCCTACATATGAGAGCAGCTCAATGGACCTTGTCCACACAGTGGACCCAAGCATCAGGAGCTCTCTCAGACCAAATAGCAACCTCAAAACGTCTTTTTTGGTCTCTTCAATGGTGGATATCCACTCAAAATCTGTTGTTGGGGGCCCCCTTCCAACCTGTGTTACCCCAAGCAACTCTCACTACAGATGCCTCCCAAACAGGCTGGGGAGCTCATCTCCAAGACCTCTCCACTCAGAGCATTTGGTCTCCACAGGAAACCACCCTTCATATCAACCTTTTGGAGCTGCGAGCAATTCTCCTTGCTCTCAAGGTCTTTCATACCCTCCTCATCAACATGACAGTCCTTGTTCATACCGACAATCAAGTAGCCATGTTCTACGTAAACAAACAAGGAGGGACTGGCTCTCTGTCGCTTTGCAACGAAGCTCTAAAACTCTGGGCCTTCGCCAGAGAGCATGGGATCCATCTCCTGGCAGTGTACCTCCCAGGAATCCAAAACTCTTGGGCAGACAGACTCAGTCGAGTCCTGCTGCCACACGAATGGTCCCTGCACATGGATCAGGTACTCAGAATCTTTCAAGAATGGGGGACCCCGGACATAGACCTCTTTGCAAGTCCGTACAATGCCAAACTTCCCCGGTTCTGTTCCAGGATTCCGTGTCAGGGAGCTCAGGCCAAGGATGCCTTCCTCCTTCATTGGGGTCAAGCCTTCCTATATGCCTTTCCACCCATTCCCTTGATTCCCAAGACTCTATTCAAACTTCAGAGGGATCAAGGATCCATGATCCTCATAGCTCCACGCTGGCCACGCCAAGTGTGGTACCCTCTACTTCTGCATCTCTCCCAGACACCCTCCCTGGATCTGGGAGCTGCTCCAGACCTTCTGTCTCAAGAGGAGGGGACTTTGTGGCACCCAAACCCCCTTCACCTCAGAGCTTGGTTACTGAAGGCCTAGACCTTCAAGACTTGAATCTTTCTCAACAGGTGAAGGATATCCTCCATGCATCGAGGAAACCTTCCACCAGGCGTTCTTATGCTTTTAAATGGAAAAGATTTTCAATTTGGTGTGCTAACAAAGGTCTTAACCCTCTAGCACTACCTTTAACTTCTTTACTTGAATATCTCCTGCATCTTTCCAATGCAGGACTTAAAACCAATTCTGTAAGAGTCCATTTGAGTGCTATTGCAGCATCTCTTCAGCCTATCAATGGACAATCTGTTTCCTCTCATCCTCTTATTGCAAGATTCATGAGAGGTCTAACTTTAACTAAACCTCCCATTCGGCCTCCTCCAGTGGCATGGGACTTAAACGTAGTTCTTGGTCAGCTTATGAAGCCGCCCTTTGAACCCTTAGCCACTACCTCCTTAAAATTCCTTTCCTGGAAAGTCATTTTCCTTATTGCAATCACTTCTGCTCGCCGCATCAGTGAACTGCAGGCTTTAGTGGCTAATCCACCTTATACAAGGTTCCATCATGATAAGGTAGTCCTTAGGACAAATCCCCACTTTATGCCTAAAGTGGTCTCACCTTTTCATCTTAATCAAGAGGTATATCTACCTGTCTTTTTTCCAGCTCCTCATGCATCTAGTGCAGAGAGGAACCTACATACGTTAGATTGTAAAAGAGCTCTTGCCTTTTACATCCACAGGACACAGCAACATAGAAAGTCTTCTCAACTTTTTGTTGCTTTTGATCCTTCTCATTTAGGACTTCCAGTCTCAAAAAGAACACTGTCCAATTGGATTGCTCAGTGTATTTCTTTTGCTTACCAGAGTAAGAACCTTTCTCTGGAAGGCCATGTCACAGCTCACAATGTGAGAGCCATGGCCACATCTATGGCTCATCTTCTTCATTCTGTATCCATCGATCAGATCTGTCGAGCAGCCACTTGGGCCTCGGTTCATACCTTCACAGCCCATTACTGCTTGGACAAGGACTCCCGCCGGGATGCCTTGTTTGGTCAGGCTGTCCTCAGACACCTGTTCCATTCTTAAACAACTCCTGCCCACCTTCCCTGAATGGATGCCTGAGATCCATGGGAAGATGAGGAATTCTTGCAGGGGGATCTCCCCGGCATCTTAGCTAGGGAGTCCCCATATGTGAGGACTCATTCCTGCTTGTTCCTGGAGATAGCCCAGTTACTTACCTGTAACAGGTGATCTCTGGGAACAGCAGGAATTAGTCCTCACAACCCTCCCACCTCCCCTAGGAGTTGTATCTCTCTCTCTCTCTTTCCTTTCCTCTCTCTATTGTCTCAGCTTTAAACTCGAACTGAGGAGAGTTGGTCAGGAAGGCGGGAAGGCAGCGCGCATGCGCTGTGGGAGGCCCCAAAAGCTTCCTTTCTGGGAAGCTGGGGAGCTTTCCCGCGCAGGCTCCGTCGGTTCCGACGTACCCATATGTGAGGACTAATTCCTGCTGTTCCCAGAGATCACCTGTTACAGGTAACTGTGCTTTATTAAGTCATGCTATTTTTGTTTTTTTTTGTTTTTTAACTTGGTGTGACATTTTTTGGTTTGCATGCGGTTTTTTATCCGTATTGTAAGCAAATTATAAACTTTGATTTGCTTCTCTAAATCCCGAAAGAAATTGCAACAAATGTTTTTGAGGGGGGTTTTCCCACTATTTTGTGGAGCAGGTACATGAGAGAGCTTAAGCCAGTCACTGCACTTCCTTATTAAAATGTATTGTATCTTTCAGAAAATTAGCTGCCCAATAACATTTGTAATTTTAATCTTGAGTCCTATTTTATTTATTTATTTATTTAACAATTATTTCTATACCGCTCTTTCCCAAGTATCAAGTGCGGTTTACAAGGAACAGTAAGTTATATGATATGTGAAAGAGCATACCTAGTCGTTTTACATAGAACAGGTGGAACTATTTACAAGTAACAATATAACATTTGAACAGTAAAATGTTAGAACGTATTTACATTATATTAAGATTTGTTAAGATTTGCAGTATGTGGACAAGTGTGATGTGAGTTGGGAGGATTCTTGTTTTCTTCCTCCTTTGACGAGCAGGATGAATCAGCTACACAAATGGCTAATGTCATCCCATGGCACAGGGATGGAGTAGCGCTCTCAGGGCTCAGAAACAACGCGTACCTTCTTGCAGGGCCGGTGCAAGGAGATGAGGTGTCCTAGGCGAGCCCTTAATCATGACGCCGCCCCTCTCTGGAACCTGCAAGCAGCCGCAAAGCCATTTGAATGGCAACACGGCTTTATGTGAACTCTCCAGCGCTGTGCTGCTCTTCATGCCCCCTCAGACCTGCCGCTTCCACCCCCATGACTTCCTGTTTGCATGGTGACGGAAGAGGCAGGATTATGGGCATGGAGGTAACTAAAACTTAAGACACTCAGGATGTCGTCATAATCCTTCAGCAATCAAAAAGCAATAAATTACATTGGCACACAGTCATACACAGCATTGCATCATTAAGACTTTTGAATGTGTGAGCTTGCATTTCTGTTCTACTGTTATTGGGGGGTGGGGGGTGACCAGACTAATCTTCTCATCTTTAAAACAATTTCTTATTTAGTACTGAAGATAATATATTTTCTCCAGGACCAAGCAGGAAGTCAGTCCTCACATATGGGTGACGTCGGCGCCGACGGAGCCCTCGCGGAGCAATTTTCCCCAGCTTTCAAAGAAAGCCTTTGGGAATTGCAGCGCGCATGCGCGGTCCCCTTCCCGCCCAAAGGTGCCATCTTGGCCAGTCTTCTTTTTTCCGCGGAGCCCTACAGACGTTGTCTACAAGTCACTGCTGAAAAGTTGATTTTCTTTATTATTTTATTCTTATTTCTTCGGTTCGACGCCCAGGGGCCCTTTTTCCCCCGATGGCCGCCAGTGGTTTTAAGAAGTGTGTTAAGTGTAAGAAACTTATGTCTCTTACCGACACACATGATTGCTGCCTCCGCTGCCTGGCCCAGATCATGAAGAAATGATCTGTGGGGCCTGTGGCAAGATGTCCGCCAAATCCTTGCGGAGTCGGCAGCATCAGAGGGAGAGAATCTTCTCTGACCCCAGCCGTACCCGGACCTCGTCAGAGGCGTCGGTGTCCAGGGAATCTGGCTCTGAACACCGTCGGAGCTCCTCTGAGAGGGGGTCTCCTTCCCGGGAACATCATCGGAGGAAGAAACCCGCGAGGACGGCGTCGGTGGACGCTCCTGGCTTCGCGAGGGCCAGGTCACATAGCCCCGATAGTCGTCCCGGGTCTTTGGAGCTGGAGCGGCCGTCCAAGCAGCCTCGTCTCGAGATGGACTCGTCTGCTCACGTAAGTGCTGTTGTCCTCGTGGACTCGCCTCCGAGGTGTCCGACGTCGGGCCCGACGCCGTCGGGGCCCGAGTCGGAGGCTGCTGGGTCTCCTGAGTTCGGACTCAGGTTGACGGCCTTGGAGAGCAGCCTAGCTGCCTTCATGGACCAGCAGCGGGCATTGATCGCCGGCCTCGCTGGCGCTTCTGCCCTGACCGCCGGGACGTCGATGTCTAAGTCGACCCCGGAGACCGAGCCGATCCGCGAGTCCATGCGGGCTCGAGTCTATCCTCGGTCGAGGTCCCCTTCGGCCTCCCGTTCGGGGCCGCGGTCGTCGACGCCGACTCCCTCGGCGTCGGGGTGGACGGCGTCCGCGCCCGCCCGGCCAGAGCCGCTCGACTCCTCCTCCGAGGAGTCCGCCTGGGAATCCGAGGTGGAAGAGTCATCTGATTCTTTTCGGACTCGGTGTATTCCTTCGGACTCCCCTGAGTCCGAACCTCGGAGACAGTCCCCTCCGGAGGATGCCCGGTTCTCGGACTTCGTGAGGGATATGGCCAAGGCCTTGGCCTTCCCTGCGGATCCCGAGGAGGAGCCTCGAGCCGAAGAGCTCGATGCCCTCCAGTATGACTCTCCTGCAAAGGAGCATTTTACTGTACCGGTTCCTCCGATGCTGGAACGACTTCTCTTCCGCATGTGGGAGAGCCCGGCATCGTCGCCGGTATTAAGCAAGCGGGTCGATGCCATATATCGAGTCCGCAAGAGCCCTGGCTTCCAAAAAACACAGCTGCCGCACCATTCCATGGTGGTGGAATCGGCCATGCATAGGCTCAAGAGCCAGAAGATGCACTCCTCGGTGCCTCCCGGCAGGGAAGCCCGCAGCCTGGATGGCATCGGTAAGAAGTGTTTCCAGGGCTCTATGCTTGCTTGTCGGGTCCAGACTTACCAGCTCTACATGGGCATGTATCTCAGGGACCTGGCTAAGGAGATAGCCGGATTCTCTGCTGGTCTCTCCGAGGAACCTTTGCGGAGGTTCCTGGCCTTGTCCACTGGTATTCGAGAGTGCTCAAAGTTTATCTCTCGAGCAGCCTATGATGGCTTTGAGGCATCGGCTCGAGTCACCGCAGCCGGCATCGGGGCCCGCCGACAGGCTTGGCTTCAGTCATCCGACCTCGAGCCCTGGGTGCAGGACAAGTTGGTCGATGTCCCCTGCAGAGGTGAAAACCTCTTTGGCAAACCTATGGACGAGAAGGCTGCACAACTCGAGACGGAGACTCTCACCAGGACTCGGCTCTCCAGGAAAACCTCTGTCCCTTCCCAGAAGAAGAAGGGCTCGGGGAAAAAGCCCTTTTACCCGAGGAAGACGGCTGCCTATAAACACTACCCTCATTATCAGGCCTCCGTCGCTCCCCAACAGGGCCAGCAGGCCAAGGGACGGGGTAACGGGTCCCGTAGGCAGCAAGCCCCCAAGCCTGCACCACCAGCCCCTGCTCCGCAGGGTGGGGGTTTTTGACTCTTTCAGCATAGCCTCTCCCCCTCCGCTGGTTCCTCTCAGCACGGGAGGCCGGCTGGTCCACTTTGCCCACAGGTGGTCCAACGTCACGTCAGATACCTGGGTGCTCCACATAGTCCGAGAGGGCTATCTTCTTCACTTCCACCAGGTACCTTCCCCCTACTTTCCAGGGGAGCCTCTGCGACCCCCTCTTCACTGGGACTTACTCCTTCAAGAGTTGGCAAGTCTTCTTCAGGAACAGGCGGTGGAACCGGTGCCCCACCACCTGAGAGGTCAAGGCTTTTATTCCAGGTACTTCCTGGTACCAAAGCGAACTGGAGGCCTCAGACCCATCCTTGACTTGCGGAACCTCAACAAGTTCCTGGAAAGGGAGAAGTTCAAGATGCTTACCCTTGGAATCCTGCTGCCCTACCTCTGGCAGGGAGATTGGCTATGCTTCTTGGATCTAAAGGATGCCTACACTCACATCCTCATCCACCCAAGCCACCGACAGTACCTAAGGTTTGTGGTGGCAGGCAATCATTACCAGTACAGGGTACTGCCCTTTGGCCTATCCTCCGCACCACGAGTCTTCACAAAATGTCTCGCAGTGGTGGCGGCTCATCTCCGGCTTCAAGGCCTCTTTGTCTTCCCTTACCTAGACGACTGGCTTATCAGAGCACCGTCCTCCACGGAGGCCACTCACGCCACGCAACGTACTGTGGCTCTGCTCCAGTACTTGGGCTTTGTCATAAACTTCGAAAAGTCCACTTTGCTCCCCTCTCAGGATCTCGAGTTCATCGGCGCCAGGTTAAACACGCTTCAAGCGCGAGCCTTTCTGCCGCTCGACAGGGCGCAACGGCTCATGGCTCTCGCCAGCCGCTTTCACAGCCATTCCCGGGTCTCGGCCAGGCACTTTCTGAAACTGCTCGGCCACATGGCTTCCACGGTCCATGTGACCCCCAATGCCCGCCTGAATATGCGGCCTGCTCAATGGTGCCTTCGCTCACAATGGCGTCAGGCCTCGGGGAGACTAGCGGACTCAGTATGAATCTCCAGCCCGCTGATCTCTTCTCTACGGTGGTGGCTTCATCTGCCCAACCTAGTGCTCGGAATGCCTTTTCAGTCTCCTCCGCCTGTTCAGGTACTGACGACCGACGCTTCTCTCATGGGTTGGGGAGCACATTGCCAAGGGACGTGTACTCAGGGTCTCTGGACCCCGTGGGAATCTGCCTAGCAGATCAACTTCCTGGAGCTCAGAGCGATCCGCCTGGCTCTCCGGGCCTTCTCCCACCTTACTGCTCGCCAGTCCGTCCTCGTCCAGATGGACAATCAAGTGGCCATGTTCTACATGAACAAACAAGGGGGCACGGGCTCCTTCCTTCTCTGTCGGGAAGCACAAAAGCTCTGCGCTTGGGCCGTCAGTCGAGGGATCCTCCTCCGAGCTGTCTACCTCCCAGGTCAAGAAAATTACCTGGCAGACAAACTGAGCAGAATCCTCCAACCACACGAGTGGAGATTGGACCCGTTGGTGGTCCAAAGGGTCTTTCTCCAGTGGGGCCTCCCCACGCTGGATCTCTTTGCCAGTCCTCTGAACAGGCAACTTCCTCGGTTCTGCTCTCGGGAACCGCATCCCCTCCGAGTAGCAGCGGATGCTTTTCTGCTCTCATGGTCCACGGGCCTTCTGTAGGCCTTTCCTCCCATGCCGCTGGTGTCTCGAACACTTTTCAAGGTTCTCCAGGACAAGGCTTCGCTGATCCTGATAGCTCCCCGGTGGCCCAGGCAACCGTGGTTCCCACTTCTGATGCAACTGGCGGTAGATACTCCGTTGCCTCTGGGGTTTCAACCCGATCTCCTGACCCAGGATCAGGGGTTTCTCCTACACCCCAACCTCGGGTCTCTTCATCTGATGGCCTGGCTGCTGAAAGGGTAGTCCTTGCTCCCCTCCTGCTGCCTCCTGAGGTGGAAGAGGTCGTGCTAGCTTCCAGGCGACCCTCTACCCGGAAATCCTACGCCCTTAAATGGCGTCGCTTCTCCACCTGGTGTACTCAACAGTCTCAGGACCCCTTCTCCTGCTCGGTGTCGGTGGTCTTGCAGTACTTGCTTTCCCTCTCCAATCTTGGACTGAAGTCCAACTCGGTCAAGGTTCACCTCAGTGCTATTTCGGCACATCATGTGCCGGTGGAAGGCAGACCTCTTTCCGGCCATCCTCTCGTGGCATGGTTCTCCCGAGGTCTCCTTCTCCTTAAGCCGTCTTTGCGCCCCCCAGCCCCCGACTGGGACCTGAACGTGGTTTTGCAGCGGATCACCTGTCCGCCTTTTGAACCCATGGCTACCTGTCCTCTCCGTTTTCTTTCTTGGAAAACCTTGTTCCTGGTAGCCCTCACTTCCGCTAGACGCGTTAGTGAACTGCAGGCCCTAGTGTCTGATCCCCCTTACACTAGGTTCTACAAGAACAGGGTAGTCCTGCGGACTCACCCTAAGTTTCTTCCAAAAGTGGTTTCCCCTTTTCACATCAATCAGGAGGTGGTGCTTCCGACCTTCTTTCCCAGGCCACACTTCAGCCGAGCTGAGATGGTCTTGCATACCCTGGACTGTAGAAGGGCGCTTAACTTCTACCTTGATCGTATGCGGGAGCACCGTAAGACTGTTCAGCTCTTCCTGTCTTACGACCCTAATAAATTAGGGCTTCCTGTCTCCAAGCGTACTCTGTCCATCTGGGTAGCTGACTGTATCGCTTGGACCTATGGGGCTGCCGGCCTCTCGTTGGAAAGTCGAGTCACGGCTCATCGTGTTCGGGCGAAGGCTGCGTCGGTGGCTTACCTCCGCTCTGTTCCATTGGCAGACATCTGCCGGGCCGCTACTTGGTCTTCGAGCCAGACTTTTGCAACCCATTACTGCCTCGAGAGGGAGTCCCGCAGGGACAGTGCTTTCGGACAGGCAGTCCTCCATAATCTCTTCGAGGTTTAAGCAACTCCTACCCTCCATCCCGGATGTTGGGCTACCGGTTGGAGATTAGTCAGAGAAGATTCCTTCCTTCTGTGCTGCTGAGCTAGAGGGAGCTCATTTTTGTGCTTAGGGTCTCCGGTAGCCTTAAGCTTGGGAGTCCCATATGTGAGGACTGACTTCCTGCTTGGTCCTGGAGAAAGCGTAGTTACTCACCTGTAACAGGTGTTCTCCAGGAGCAGCAGGAATCAGTCCTTACAACCCTCCCTCCTCCCCGTGGAGTTGCAGTCATATGATTTAGTTTTTGCAAATTTTTTTGCTGTCTTTTTCGCTATGTCATCAGACTGGCCAAGATGGCACCTTTGGGCGGGAAGGGGACCGCGCATGCGCGCTGCAATTCCCAAAGGCTTTCTTTGAAAGCTGGGGAAAATTGCTCCGCGAGGGCTCCGTCGGCGCCGACGTCACCCATATGTGAGGACTGATTCCTGCTGCTCCTGGAGAACACCTGTTACAGGTGAGTAACTACGCTAGAATGGCAAATGTTTACAATTTCCATATATGGGTAAAATAAACATTAAGATAAAAAAATGTGTTGAATGCGTATGAAAAATGTGCCTCTTGCTACTGGAGGAGAGGTCATCCATCCACTTGGGCTTTTATTTTGTACTGTATCATTGACAAATAACTATTTGGTTGCTTTAGAAAGTAATTTGTGTTAGATTCCTCATCTGTTTCCATACTAATTGCTATTAGCATGTAAAAGTTTTATTTTCTTTGTCCCAGTGCTCTGTTTGTAGTCCAAATTTAAATAAATGTATAGATAGGGGAGCTGGTATGAAGCCTGAAAAAATTAGTTGCTGGAAAATAGAGTTGAACTGAGGAGTATTATAAAAATCTATGCTCCATTTATATTAAAGTACTACAGAGATGTAATGGATTTTAACAAATTCAGTTTCTTGACCAGAAAATCTAGATTGTTTTGTTTACACGTCAGCGTACACAAAATTCATTCAAAAATGGAGACACTGGGAAATTAAAGTAACTTGCCTAAGGTCTGGTATAAAGAATTGGTGGCAGAGGCAATCCCAACGTCTCCTGAATCCCAGTCCAATGCTCTAAATAATAAACTGATTGAGTTATATACTATGAAGTCATGTGATTACACTGCAAGTAGCAACTCTCCCTCCCGTTATATAACTTCTAAAAAAAAAAAAAAAAAAAAGAAAAAAAAAAAAGAAAACAGAGGACAGAATGGCTCAGTAGCTGTCCCAGGAGTATTAAGATTTTCAGCTTTAGGTTGGCACATGTTTGATTTGTTTTTTGGATTTGATCTCGGCTCTTTTCTTGATTGTACTGTTCTTCATCACCAAGAATAGTTGCGTTATAAATGGGCATGAAGGCAATTATATCATCTCCTTTTAGACCTCCAAGCCGATCGCTGGATTTATAATCTGTTATTTCTTCATCTCCAGGAATAAGCAGGAATGTAGTCTTCACATATGGGTAACATCGGTACCGACGCAGCCTGCGCAGGAACGCTTTCCTGGAAGACTGCAGAGGAGGGTTTTTATTTGATGTGTTAACGATAGGAATATGTTCATCTTATAGTCGGTGTAGGATAAGAGACAGGGCTATGATGATGTATGTGAATGGTAGAAAAAATTATATTGGAAAGCTGCTAATTTGCTTAATTACACAAAAACAAGTATAACATCTTTTTCTTAATTGTCTGTCTGCTATGCCTTTTTTTAATCTTTTTGGGAACTATGGGAATGGAGGCTGCTTTCACAAATGCCCTGACTCCTATTGTCCTTTGCTAAATTTTCACCACTTATAACAGACCTTGACAAATTTTTTGCAGATATAGGAGCCATGCCAAAGTCTTAGGAGCCAATGTTTGTGCCCTCCTTGTGCCCCTTCACCCCACCCCACCCCCAGTTGTCTCTTGCGCTGATCTCATGTTAAGTCTCATGAAACCATCTCCAGATCCTACACGGCGCGTCATCTTTAGAAGCTATAACTACTGTTATGTGGATGTGTGGTGCAATGGTAGTGTGCCTATCTGTGCATGGGATGTGACGGTGGGTGCCTTTGTGTGGGTGGGGTGCAGGGCTCTGGTGCATGTGTGTGTGTGCTGCAGAGCTGGGGAGCCTATGTGTGTGATACGTAGAGGTGGGATACCCGTGTCTTAATGCGTATGTGTGTATGTGGTGTGGAGATGAGGTGCCTATATATGTGCATGTCTGGGATGCATGTCTGTCCCATGGAGGTGAAGTGCCTATATGGTGTGTGTATCAGAACAGTTTACAGATATTTTCTAACAGGCACTTTTTTATTCCCTCATCCCCGAAGAGCTCACAGTCTAAGCATACCTGAGGCAATGGAAGATTAAGTGCCTTGCCCAAAGCCACAAGGAGTGGCCATGGGACTAGAGATCCCAGTTCCTCCGGCCTGAGGTAACCTGTCCCAACCACTGAGCCATTCCTCCCTTGTGTGTCTGTGTGTTTTTTTTTTTCTGGGATGTGTGACATGCACCTTTTGGCAAATACGCATTGTGCCCTTTTGTACCCCATGATTTCATCCCTTTAATATCTAACACCTTGCACTCTATCCCCCCTCTCTGCTCTGTTCCCCATTCAGACCCTCTCCACTTCTCCTTCCCCCCCTAGTACTCCCATTCCCCCATCCTTTTTCCTGATTTTGTTACTGACCCTTTAAATTTTGCAGTTTTACTTCCCCCCTCCCTCCCTAACTTTTTTTTTTTTTTTAATTTAAATTTCCACCCCCATCAGCTCTTATGCCTTCCGGCTGCGATCCTGGCCTTTCCTACCTGTCCTGTCCATGGGGATCTGATCTCCAGTAGGCAGAAGAGAAGGGGATGGCTGTGATCACAGCCCCGATGCAAGCTGTCCGCCCTCGGGAATCCAATCTCCCGTGGACAGACAGCTTGCATCAGGGCCGCGATCACAGCCATCCCCTTCTCTAATGCCCATGGGGATCAATTTCCCTTGGGCAGACAGAAGGGTCCTTGCCCCATGATTGTAAATCCCAGGCAGCAGATGCAGATTTCTGGTTGCCATGGCGACCTGGGATTTGTCGAGCCCTGACATAAGATCCAGCTCCAATTACAGGTTTTCTGTACAGTGTGTTATGTATATATTTATATATGTAAATACACTCAGTACACCCCCTCATGACACATACCTATTCAAAACTATACCTATATACATCAGTTGTAAATAAGTTATGCTCCTGAGCATCTCCTGCATGTTACCCCAACCTATGTTTGTTACAAGAGTTCTCTGTAATTGTTCTGTTCAAGTGTTATACTGTAAACCGCTTTGATTCTAACGATAAAATGGTATAGAAAACTTGTTAAATAAATTTTTTGAAAACACAGTAGTGAACAAAATTTCTCTTTTCTTGGTGAAGTGGGGAGGAGGTCGAAGGAAGACAGTATTTTACATTTTTTTTGCCAAGTAGTTTTGAAATTAAAAAATATTGTACATTAATATAAAAAACTCTGAATTTTACAGATATTTTGAATTCATTAGGTTCATAATCAAAAAGTGAATATTATGATTCTTTAGGAAAAATGGATGGCCTTTGTGTATGCTGACATCTGTAAGTTCGTTAACTGTAGTTTTATCATAATGTATAAGAAGCAGTAAGCAAAAGTGAATATGCATTGTTTAAATCCAGAGGAAGCGATTATTATTTGAAAGAAAAAATATATTTTTTTTCCTTTTGTTTTTACTATTTAACCTTAATCATAAGATCATTATTTGCTTTTGAAAATAATGAAAATCGAACTTCAATCCCATTAAAGGAATGAGCAGTTGAATAGTTGGCAAATCCCTCCCCCCCCCCAATCAGAGCTTATTAGGATCGTGAATAGCTCTGCAGAGGCACAATCTGTTGAGCTCTACTCATCAGCCTTGCTGCATGTTATTACTTTATTGAAATATGATAGCTAAAATTGTCATTATAATTTGAAAGGTTGTAGGGATATTATAGTGTTCAAACACAAGACCTGGCATTTCTGCAAGAATTATATCACTTTTTGTGTGCTCAGGGGTAAGCTTAATATGCAGTGCAATGTATACCTTTGAGTCAGTGCTGACTCCTGGCGACCCAGCAGCTCATAGAAACATGATGGCAGAAAAAGACCACATGGCCTATCTAGTTTGCCCTTCCATATCAACCACTACAAGAGTCCCCTTTTTTCCTTTAAGAAAGCCTCTGTGTTTTGTCCCATGCTTTTTTGAATTTAGATACCTTCCTCATCTCTACCACCTCCTCTGGGAAACTATTCTATGCAACTACTACTCTTTCAGTAAAAAAATATTTCTGCATATTAGTCCTGAGTCTATCCCCTTTCACCCTCATCCTATGTCCCCTCGTAACAGAACTTGCTTTCAATCGAAAGAGGCTCTCCTGTGCATTTAGGCCATGGAGGTATTTAAACGTCTCAATCATATCACCTCTGTCCTGCCTTTCCTCTAAAGCAGGCATGTCCAACTTTGAACAGGTCGTGATCTACCTTTTCCAGCCAAATGTGCCAGTGATCTACCACTATGAAAATTAATTTTCAAATTAAATTTTAACCCAGTAAAGTTAGAGTATTCCCCCCCCCCCCATTTTTAATGAACCTTCGTCATTTACTTGGATGTGATCAGCTGTTAAGCAAATTAAGCAAAAATTAAACAGAGAGACGAAGATCCAGTAAGAACTGCGAGGGGAAATGGAAAGTACATTTTTTCTTAAAGTTTTATTGAGTAATAACTTTCTTTAACTGTCTTAATAACTTTCTTTAACTTTTATTGAGTAATTTGTGTTAAGTTTAGGTCAAGTATTGATCCAGGCTGATCTTGCGCAATCTTTAATATTTCGCTCTTGCTCATTAGTGAGATGTCTGAGCCTGCATTTCATCTACCAGCTTTTTGAAGTTGGGTGAATATTGCGTGAGGGCCAGTCTCAGGGAATCCTGGAGATGTTCATCTGTCATGTTGGAACGTTGTGTACTCTATCATTTTCAGATGGGAAAACGCAGATTCACACAAATAAGTTGAACCGAAACAGGAGTGTAGAGCTTCACTGCATCTTCTCAAGTTGGGAAATTTGTCTCTAGGCACTAGCTTCCAAAATGATTCTTGCTCAGCACGGGTCTTGAGAAAAATGTCATTTTTAAGGGTTAATATTTCGTTTTCAAGAGATGGCTTATTCAATGAGTAATTTTTACTGATAGTAGCTGCAGTTTCTTTAATGTCCACATCTACTTTGAATTGGTATGACAAGTACTCAACAACTGTTCCAATTTTTTGGAAGTCACAGAATCTATTTTCGAATTCCTGGATAACAGAACAGATTTCTGTCACATACTTCTCGTTCTGAAAAACAAAATTTGGATATTGTCCCAGATGGTCCTGTTTTAGGAAAATGATCAAAAGTGTTGTTTGCAAGGTCAGTCGTCATTAGCTCAAATTTGCTCTTGTAGGATGAAACTGTACTCATCTCGCCAATGCATTTGTTTTTATCTTGTAGTTCAAGGTTCATATCACTTAGTTCCCCTGTCAAATCAGTGAGAAATGCCAGATCACATAACCACTCCTCATCTTCCAACTCTGCTTGGTCATCTCCCCTCTCCTTCAAACAACTTCTTATTTCATTCAGCAAATCATGAAATCTTTGCAGAAATTTGTGCCTACTTAGCCACCTTACATCTGTGTGCAAAATGATTTCTGCTGCCCCTTCCTCAAGAGTAAGATTGAAAAGCTGTCTTTTGAAGTGATCTTCCATGAACTGAATTTACAATTTTGAAAGTGATGTCCATGACAGTCTTTGTATTGAGTCTCTTGCTTGCCAAAACTTGCTGGTGAATGATGCAGTGGTAAGAAAGGAAATCTGGGAAGTCGTCATGCTGTCTACAGAGGGCTATGAAACTGTTAACCTCGCCTGTCATTGCTCTTGCTCCATCAGTAGTGATGGAAACAAGTCTTTGCAATGGAAGATTACACTTTGTCACAAAAGAATGGAAAGAACTGAATATTTCCTGATTGGTAGTTCTCCCTTTTAAAGAAATCATTCCAAGTAGTTCTTCTTTAACACTGAAGTCTTCAAAAACCATCCGGATAAAGACTAGTAACTGGGCTATGTCTCTTATGTCTGTTGATTCATCCAGTTGGAGTGAGAAAGCAACACAATTTGAAACATGCTCCAACAATTGTTCAGTTGTGTGTCTCCACACATTTTTTCTATTCGCCGCATGACAGTGTTTCTTGACAATTGTACATCTTGAATAGCAGCTATGATCTCTCTCTTATTTTTAAATCCTTCAAAAAGATTGTCAGCTGCTTCAAGAAAACAATCTTTTACAAATTCCCCTTCAGTGAAAGGTTTGCATTTCTTTGCGATCAGGTTGCTGACCTTGCAGGATGCTATGTTTGCATTGACCGAATGTGACCTTGGCTTCGCCATCAACTGTTGCTGAGTAGCCAATTTTGATTTAAGTTCTTTAAGCTTCAGTTTACGAATTTCACTTTTGGGTGGAAAATCAGCAGCAAACTTATTGCTATGCAGAGCCCTATAATGACGTTCCAGATTACCCTTTTTGGGCAAGGATACTGGGGCATTACAAATTAGATAACACTTGTCTTTCACCATGATGAAGAAGTAGTCCATTTCCCATTCATTATGAAAGTGGTAAGTTTTGCTCTTCTTTGGAACACTCATCTTCGTTATACTGGGGTGGCTGGATGTAAGAAGGCCAAATCTGCTAAATTAGTATAAACACTGGCTGAATCTGGTCCAAAACTGTCACTGTCCGAAAGTATTAAAGGTCAACAGGAACTGAAGACCTCTGGATGATATGTAATACAAGAACTGGAGATGCCAAAACCACGCATGCAGTTCTTAAAGTAAAAATAAGAATTCATCATACTGGCACCAATAATAAAATACCACCAAACAATCATCAAAAAAACTCAAAACCTGTCCAGCAAACTAGATAAAATCAAATACCGCCAAACAAGTTCAAATACCACCACATGCGATTTAATAAATTCTGCACACAGTGTAGAATCAAAACAAAGGCTAGGCAAAATAAAATTGCAGAGGCAAGGAAAAGTCACAGTGGTTTGAACCAATTCGAAGGCAAGGCATCATAGGCAAGTTAGAACAAAATTGGAAAAACCCACCAAAATCACCAAACTCTTGACACTTCGTTTTGTCTGCCCGAAAACATTTAATGAAGCGAACTATAAATTGACCAATGACCAGCACACGACACAACTAATACGGTAAGTGTATTCAGGTAAAGCCCGGGCGAATGGATATCGCCCGGTATATAACACACTTCTAAGGGGTGTTGGAGCGGGGGGCAGGAATGGGTGATTCTGAGAGGCAGGAGACCAGGTATGACGCCGGGCCTGTGGCGTCTCGTCGTGGGGTGCGGTCAGTGGCCCACTGGGCTACCCACAAACTATTGGCACGAAAACAACAAGCGCCCCCAATACACCCGCAGGCAAGATTCCCGCAGGCAGGGAAAAAAGATAGGCTAAAGATCAGCAGCAGTGGCAAACCCTCGGTAGACGACCGTCCGGCATGAGCTCTCTCCTAGCGACGGGGCGAGCTGCTGGAGAGATGGAGCCAAGTGGGGCTGGCGATATACCTCTGACCCCTCTGCGATCTACAGGTAGATCGCAATCTACCTGTTGGACATGCCTGCTCTAAAGTATACATATTAAGCTCCTTAAGTCTGTCCTCATATGCTTTATAACAAAGACCATTAATTAACCATTTTAGTAGCCACCCTCTGCACTGGCTCCAACCTGTTTATATCCTTTTGAAGGTGCGGTCTCCAGAATTGCACCCAATACTCCAAATGAGGTCGTACCAAAGACTTATACAGAGGCACTATCATCTCCTTTCTTCTGCTGGCCATTCCTCTCCCTATGCACCAAAGCATCCTTCTAGCTTTTGCCGTCGCCTTTTCTACCTGTTTAGCTACTTTGAGATCATCAAACACAATCACTCCTAGGTTCTGTTCTTCTTTCGTGGACAGAAGTACGTCACCCCCTATACTGTATTGCTCCCTTGGATTATTGCAGTCCAAATGCACGACCCTACATTTTTTAGCATTAAATCTCAGCTGCCAAATTCTAGACCATTCTTCAAGCTTAGCTAGATCCCTCCTCATGTTATCTACACCTTCCTAGGTGTCTACTCTGTTGCAGATTTTGGTATCATCCGCAAAGAGGCAAACCTTTCCAGACAGCCCTTCCGCAGTATCACTAATAAAGATGTTAAAAAGATTCGGGCCAAGGACAGATCCCTGCGGCACTCCACTGATAACCTTTTTCTCCTCAGAGTGAGCTCCATTTACCTGTACCCTTTGTCGCCTCCCACTCAATTGATTTCTAACCCAAACAGTAATTTTAGGGTCCATCCCTAGGGTGCTCAGTTTGTTTATAAGTCGCCTGTGTGGAACAGTGTCGGTTGTTTTACTGAAATTTAAATACACCACATCTAGAGCTCTCTCTTGTTCCAACTCCCTGGTCACCCATTCAAAGAAATCAATCAGCTCCTGGGTTTTCTTGGCAGTGTGACTGGAAATAGATGGCCAGGGCCTTTCTTCCGAGGCAGTGGAGTGTTACTGTAAGTGACTTGCCCAAGGCCACAAGGGGTGCTAGTGGGAATCGAACCCTGGTCTCTCTTGGTTACCAAGCCAATGTTCTAACCATTGGCTACTCCTCCATGCCAAACCTAATATATTTGATAGTAAAATACCCAATTTGCTGCATCAGGATTACAATGAGAATGGTAAGGCATCTAAAATGTTATCTGCATATTTCAGTGATACAACTCTGTGTTTTTGGAAATGGCATGTTGATTTCTGTAATTTCCAAAGCACTAATTAAAGAAAATAAAAACTGAAATAATGTGCTATAATTTACATTCCAGTTCTCCATGTGACCATATAGCACGTCAGGTATTGCTATGTATGTAACGTATACCCTTATGTCAGCTGTTTCCTGCCTAACCACTGACAAGAGCCCCATTCATAACTCTTCTTTTTATCCTTTCAGCAGATAAGTAATTATTCAATATAGAAGGCAGGATATTCAGAACTAGCTATTTAATGTGGCAGCACCCTGTAATGAAATCTTCCTTGACTGGCAACCTGAGAAGGGGGACTGTAACAATTTCAGTGTGTCTGTAACCTTATCTGCTTTGAGGGGCTGTTTATTTGGCACATCAGTGAACCTTTTATCCTAGTGACAGACAGTTCCAGGAGGGTCACATTTACCTTCATTCTATCCTGTATTGTAATATTTAATGGCGGGCAAGATTGAGTGGGACTGAGGGTAATTTGAACTTGGTTTTCCACAGAGCAGAGGCCAGGAGACAGCTTGATCCCTGCAGTTGTGGTGTAACACACGCCATGACTTAGCATTTGTTTATGGAGGGTAATCTTACTGATTACAGTTGCAAAAATATAAAACAATAGTGACAAAAATGTCTATGTTGTCAAATACAGTACGTGAATGTAGTATTCACACAAAATCATATGAAATAATATTTTTCTTGCTAATTAAATAGCACACAATGTATAACATTGCTGACCATGAGACTTCTAAGAGATATTTTGAGCAAAAAGACTTGTTTTTTCTCCTGTGTCCACCGGCAAATAACTGAAATTATCTATCTCTGTCCCAGCAGTTTTATTTCTTTTTTACTTTGGGCTTCCATTTGAGTCAAAACTAGTTCCTACTTGGACTAATTACTTGTGGATTTTCTCTGTTTCTAACGCACTTACCTCCAGTTTAACCCAGTCATTTTGATAGTAGTCTGTGGTCATGAATTTCTGCTTCCTTCAGAACTCTGGTTCAGCAGCAACAAATAGGATGCTCCCTGGAACACTATAGACCCAGATTCCTGGTTGAACATGGAATGAGTCTGGACAATGCTCCAGGCAACAGTCCCTTTGGGGACGATTTCCCTCCCCCTTTGGGAACCTGTTGGGGGTCTGGGTTCACACATTTAGTACTATGTGGTCCCTGGTGACTTTTCCCTCTCAGTAGTTCAATAGCAGGAACTATCAATAACACACTCCATCTCCCCTTTGAGAGCAACAGGAAAGCAGTGAATTTACAAAAAAAAAGGGCTTTTGGCGCAAATTCCCAATCTCTCATGACACTATCAAGTTTGGACTTGACCTGGAGGACTGAAGTGATCAACTCCCAAGCTTTCTCTCCACTTGCTTTTAATATGATTGGAAAAATGGTTATGGTAGTTAAAATGTCAGCTGGTATATTTGGCCTGGCTTGTAGGTAGGCAGGCCGGCCAGGTGGGTGGGTGCAATCCATGGAGGTTTAGCACCCAGCCAAAAGCCAAAAGATCTATATCATGCATATTCATTGTGGATATCCTGAAAGCCTGACTGGCCTGGGGGTCCCAGAGGACTGGGTTGAGAACCACTGGTTTAAACAATCTTTTTTTTTTTAAGTCCATGTTTATTTCTTTGCTTGTTAAAATAACAAAGTAACAACTGTTGGGGGTTTTTCTGGGCTTCCCCCTACGATTATTTGGGGAATTTTCTAATTTTGTATTATGGCTGCAATGTCCGCCCCAACATCCATAAAATGTATATACAGGACCTACCTTTAAACAAATTGCTCGTGCCACCATAAGAGCATGGGAAATTTTTTTATTTATTTTTGCCAGGTCTGTAACATCATAGGCTTTGCTTTTAACTTATAAGGTACAAATTTCATTATCAATCCATAGCATTAATATAGCTATAACAAGCAAAGTACCTGATTTAAGTGTAAAAAGGTCCTGGAGAAAGAGAGAGAGCCTCACTCTAGTGAGATCAGCCCATGTCTGTCTCCCTATCTGAATTTCTCTGCTATATTTATATTCACTTTTAAGCTTGAGACAAACCTACTATTGATATGCAGATTCCCTTCCTTTCATGTTCCCTATTTTTTTCAAGCAAATCTGTTCCTTAATCTCTGCCCTCCCTTTTTCTTCTCTTGTGACATCCTGTCTCAATCATTCTCATGGTAATCTTCGTAGTCTTTGTAGCTGTGTGCTGACCCTGGTTCCTGTAGATAAAGTTCTTCGTTTTTCTCCTTGTTCATTCAAGGGGGCCCAGGTGACAGTTTTGTCACTAGCTGTTTAGTTCTCATTGTCTCAGCTCTGGGTCAGGATATTAGCTTATTCCGTAGCTCCAACCTACTAATTCTGCAGGTTTAGTGTGAAAAGATCAGCAGGCTTTTTTCTTTCTTAGGCCTGGAGCTATAGACGTTAGCACAAGATGGATTCAACCTGTAACAAAGGTACCTGAAGGGGGATTCATTTTTCCCCTTCACAGCCACAATAGGGAGGAGTGGCCTAGTGGTTGGGGGAAGGTACCACAGGCCGGAAGGTTGGTGGTCAAATCCCACTAGAGGACAGCAACCTTGGGCCAGAAGGACTGGGGTTTCTAGTCCCACAGGTGCCCCTTGTGGTCTTGGGCAAGCCACTTAACCCTCCATTGCCCATGTTCCCTGTAAGTATTAGCGTATGTGTCTCTCATCCCCTCGTGTTAAATGTATCCCCCAATCGCTTTGACCTGGTGAAAAGTGGGATATAAATGCAGCTAAATAAATAAATAAGCAACAAAATACACCAGTATCCAGATACATAGATAAGAACATAAAATATGCCATACTGGGTCAGACCACAGTCCTCAAGCCCCAATATCTTGTTTCCAAGAGCAGCCAATCCAGGTCAGATGTACCTGTCGGGTTTCCAAAAATGTACACAAATTCCACGTTGCTTATCCCGGGGTAAGCAGTGGATTTCCCTGGTCCTCTTTAATAATTTTTTATGAATTTTTCCTCCAGAAATGTGTCAAAACCTTTTTTTAAACTCTGATACACTGGAGTAGCCTAATGGTTAGAGCACTGGCTTTGGAACCAAGACCAAGGGTTTGATTCCCACTAGTACTCCTTATGGCCTTCAGCAAGTCACTTAACCCTTCACTGCCTTGGAAGACCTGGCAATCTCTTTCCTTTCACACTGCCAAGAAAACCCAAGAGCTGCTGGGTTGCCAGGAGTTGAATGAAGCAATACAAATGTATTTATTTATTGATTGATTGAGTGATTTATTGATTGATTTATTGATTGAGACAGATTTATATCCCACCTTATCCTTCAATGAAAGTGGTCACAATACAAATAGAAGGTTACAAATAACATAGGGTAAATAAGACATTAACAAACAAACTAAGACAAATTAATGTAATAAAATGGACCTATTGGTAAAAACTATTGATTATATATCAAATCATAAGTTTCAGCAAATAGCAGGGGCTTCAAGGCCTTGTGAAAATCTTTAATATCAGTCATAATCCTGAGGTCCATTGGGAGAGAGTTCCAAAGTTTGGAAGCCAGTAAGGAAGGAGCTGTTTTTGAAGTTGCTTGTTTTGTCTTACAGTATCCAGCAGGGGTACCAATTATGTTGTCATTATTGGCGCTGCTTCTTCTTGATCTATTGATAACATCTCTAGTTATAATATTTTGTAATGCATTTGCTGACAGGTGATTGTAAATCCTAAAGATAATTAAAAGTGTCTTGAATTTAGACCTGACACTTACTTACAATGCCAATAACGAAGGTACTGAACAACTATATATATTAAAACCTCACTAAAAACTGTTCACCAAAAATTTTTACATACTGGTGAATAATCTCTTATTTCAAAATTAAATCATTTAGTAAAGCCCGACATCACATCCTTAAATGAGCTACAGTAGATCATCTACCGACCTTCCAGTATTACAGCCCAATAGGCCTGTACTAGAATGCTCAAGATTTCATCAGCGGTTTGTTATAGGCTAATCAAACAGCCTTTAGCCACAGAACTACAACTGTGGATACAATGTGTAATTAAATAAATACAATACCATACTACCCAAAACTACAATGCTACCCAAAGCAATATTGTGTTTCGATTATAAGTAACACTTATCTGCATCAGGGGAACATCATTTTCATAAATACATTATCGGCTCCCAGAGGCCCAATCAGCACACTGCCTCCACCTTTAAAGACAGCGTACCTTGGCGCGACCGCGCCTGGCGGGGCCCTTAGGCGGGGTCCTACAATAAAGCGGCCTACACCCCACACCGGTGACTCCACGGAACCTCCACCATATCACAAGGGCAGACCTTATAACCGCCACTGTGGGGTCATGCCCGAGCCTTGCGGGCCCACGCCTGAGAGCCAGAGCGGGACTGAGGAAGCGGCTGCTCTATGGTCTGTTCTGTTTACCTGTATGCTTATTGTAATTTAAATGTAATGCTATGTATGTACTGTACTGTATTCCCTGTGTTATGTACTCCCATTTGCTACTGCTTTGATGTAATAATAGAGTAGTGCATGTTTCCCTTACCTTTGGTATAACCTTGTATTGTATTGTGACGGCTTTGATTGAAGGAAAAAGTGGGATACAAACACTTGTTTAAATAAATAAATAAATAAATAATCCACATAAATATATATCCACCATAGGAACTACCCTCCATACAGACTGAATATCCCTTCACTACTACGATATCTTTGGCCCAGGGGTACCTGTGGTCAGATATAAAACGGTTTTTTTTGAGGGCCTGATATGCTCGGCATGCTTTACTGCTACAGTATCGTTCTTCAAATGCAGATGAGGCATTGACATGTGTTTTACCATACTCTGTGGGAGTTCATCGGATTGTGAAGATTATATGGAAACATTGGGCAATGCTGCAACTGCATCCATGTCTGGCGGCCCCATTGAGGATAGCATTTACAAGAGGTAAGAAATTGGGGGAATTACTGACTAGTTATCAAAGGACATCATTTAAGGATGGTTTTCAACAGACTGGACATTATTTATGTTCTGGATGTAGTTGGTGTGATTTGGCCTTGACTGGGGCCTGTTGGATTCATCCGAATAGGACAGTGTATACATCAGAGCAACATTCATCATGCAACACCATGGGGGTTGTTTAAGTGATTGTTTGCCCATGCTCTTTACTTTATGTGGGTTGTACCACAAGGAAAATCTGGTTGCGTTTGGTTGAATATAAGGGCCGGATTAATAATCGGGTAGATACTGCTCCCCTGGTGTCTCATTGGTTATTGTGTCAACATTTGATTAGTGATATCTGGTGGTGGGTGTTGGAGCACATACCATGCACCTGGAGAGGTAGAAATTATACTAAGGGGGTTATTCTGTCCCACGAATAGCAGGGATGGACTGATGTCCATCCTTGCTATTCGTGGCCCTCCCCACTGGTGTCTAACTTCCCTGCCGGTTGTATGGGGAAGTTAGATGCGGGCGGTCGCAGGCCCTGTACATCCGAGGTCGGCGTCTTGTACGGGGAAATTATTCCACCTCCGATGTGGAATAACTTCCCCAGATGTCGTAGATAGGCGGACCCAATGCGTGGATGGGGCAGAGGGGGGAGCCGAGGACATTCCCTGCAGCCTGACTCTGGCCGTAGGTGGCCGGATCGGGGGTCGGGCTGCGGAGAATGCTTTGAAGGAGCCAGCAGCCAGGATCATGGCTTTACAATGGAGCCGTTGTGCCATGGCAACTGGATGCCATGGCACCACGGCTCCATTATAAAGCCCTGACTGAATTAGTTGGGCATGTCCTGTACGTGCAGGCTGGGCTAAATTGCAGTCCCAGCCTGCACGTACAAGACTGTTTGTGATTCTGATCCCATGGGGCTAGACTTGCCCCACGGGATCAGAAGCGCGACGCCCTCTGCACATCCGGTTCAAACCAGACGTACAGAGGGGTTCTACGTCTGGGATGGAATCGGGCTTTAAGCATCTAATCATCCGTGAACTTGTTTTGATGCACCGACTTGGATCCATTGAGCCACGGGGGTTAAACCAGGCAGTTAATTGGTTTGCTCTGCTCTGAATGATTGGTTCTGATCATGTGACCACCAGAGTGTGATGTGGTTTCTATTTAAAGATATTATAGTACTGAAGGGATACTCAGCCTGTATGGAGGGTAGTTCCTATGGTAGATAATGTGTTTATGAAGATGATGTTCCCCTGATGCAGGTAAGTGTATTGTTACTTATCGGAACGTAATATTGTGTTGTGTAGCATTGTAGTTTTGGGTAGTATTGTATTGTATTTATGTAATTGCACATTGTATCCACATTGGTGGTTCTGTGGCTAAAGGCCGTTTGATTAGCCTACGACAGACCGATGATGAAATCTTGAGCACTCTAGTACAGACCTATTGGGCTGTAATACTGGAAGGTCGGTAGTTGATCTACTGTAGCTCTTTTAAGGATTTGAGGTCTTGTCGGGATTGTTAAAATGCTGATTGATTTATTTTTGAAATAAGAGATTATTCACCAATATGTAAAAATTTTTTGTGAACAGTTTTAGTGAAGTTTTAATATATGTGGGTTGCCAGGAGTCAGCATTGACTCGAAGGCACACATTGCATTGCATTACACTAAAAGCTTTTACTACATCCTTTGGTAACAAATTCCAGAGTTTGATTATGCGTTGAGTGAAAAATTATTTTTTCCTATTAGTGTTAAATGGGCTATATTGTAGCTTTATTTTGTGCCCCCTAGTCTTTCTACTTTCTGAAGGAGTAAACAACCGATCTATGTTTACCCATTCCACTCCATTCATTATTTTATAGACCTCTATCATATCTCCCCTCGGTCATCTTTTTAACAACTTGAAGAGCCCTAACCTTTTAAACCTTTCCTCATAGGGGTATCGTTCCATGCTCTGTACCATTCTTCTCTGTATCTCTTCTAATTCTGCTATATCCTTTTTAAGATAAGGCGACCAGCATTGCACACGATATTCAAGGTGCAGTCGCACCATGGAACGTACAGAGGCATTATTAATATCCTTTGTTTTAGTCTCCATTCCTTTCTCATGATTACTCAGAGGATCCACTATACATTCATTACTGTAATCCACATAATTAATAGTTAACGTCATGATTCAAAAGGTTACATGTACACAAAAATATTTTGCTATCCTATCTTTGCTGGCAGCTGCTGTTTCATATTTGTCTGTTAAGCGTACACTATTACTCTAAATCAATAATTCACCAAAGAAAGGTTCTTCCATTTGTTCAGTATGGTTTTTAGAACCAGGGCCAATAAAGTGCCGAAAAGAGAACACTAGATGGAGTTTTTTAGAAACAAGGGATTTCATGATTACTATGTGATAAGATAATGAAATTTCCAAATGTAATATTCCCTTTATAGTGTAGCTCGCTTTTTTTTGCCTATACTTTCTCCGTGGACAAACAGGAAATAAGTCCTCATGTATGGGTGACATCATCTGATGGAGCCTGTGTAGGAACATTCTCCAGCCACTAGTGCAAGCTTTTGGGAACTTTCTCTGTGCATTTGCATCATCTTCTTGCCTGCTGCCATGGTGCATTTCAGATCAGTACATTTGTTTTGTTTTTCCGCAGAGTCCAACATATGTGTCTTCAACCTGCTCTTACCAGTTGGTAATTTTTTACCCCTTTTTGGGGACTCTGCTGCCCTCCATTGGTGTCCTCAACATTTTCCCACCTGCATATCATGTTTCTCTTTCTTTCTTTCCTATAGTTAATTTTTTGACCGTTCAAGTTTCCTTTCTTTTTCACGGCTGCCCCCTTAGACACCAATGCTCTGGCCGTGGGTACCTTCATTTTCACAATCTAGTCGTTGATTTTGCTTTGGTTGTTTTTCCAGCTGATATGCCTCAAAACCTTGCCAGCGGGTTTAAAAAGTGTTCCCAGTGTTCAAGGACCACATCTGCCATGGATACTCATAACTGGTGCCTTTAGTGCCTGGGACCCAATCACCAGCCCTCTTGTAGTTTGTGTTTGCGAATGACAGAAAGAGGACTCAAATGTCATGAGAAGCAGCATAAATCACTTTTTGGCACTTATAAATCCTATTCATCGGCATATTTAGCACCGGGCTCTATGGCATTGAAGGTTTCATCGGATGCTGGCAGGGCATAAACATTGAGGAGTTCTTGAGCCCACTTGGAGCCAAGCACTTGTAGTGCCCTGGAACATTGGCTATCGATCGATGTGCACCCGAAAATGAGGAAAGATTTGGTGGCTTCTTTGAGTGATGAGGGTCTGCCTCATAGAGAGATGTGCTCATCCTCCAAGACATTGGAGGGGCAGTGATGGCCTACTAAATGCTGAGACAAAGCTGCTGACACCCCTTGCAGATTCCAGGAACATTGGCTGATGATGCTGAGGCCCCACAGTCTTTGGAGACTGCAGCCATGGAGAAGCGCCTTCCGAGGGCTCTCAAAGAACGGATCATGATGCTCTTTGCCATGCAGCATGTCAGTGCCTCAATGTTTGCCGCATTTACATTGGCACCCTTCCAGCTGATCCTCCATGTTCTTATGAGATGCATTGCTTGCCTGCGGGAGAGGTATCAACATAGGGCATGAAAGGGCCCCGACACCGGAGCCTGCCCGGTCGATCTCACTCTAGTGTTTCAGGATCCAATGCTCCCTCAAATTAGAAGATCATTGGTGCATCATTGCTTCCCATCACCAAGGGTCAAGTGAGAGATCCAGGCAGAGATTCAGAGGTACTTTGACTTCCTGTCTGAGTCTGACTCAGAAGGCTGGGTCACTGATGTCAACTGCAAATGCTTGTCTGAGAGTAGGTTTCCGGGCTTCCATCAGACTCTTCTCCTCATGAGCGATGCAAGTCCCCTCCTGAGGATATGACATTCCAATATTTTGTCAGGGATATGGCCAAGGCCATACCATTTTCATTAAAGACTGAGGATGAGCTCAGAACACCAGTGGTAGACAGGAAAGGAAAGAGAAAGAAAAAAGCGTAGCAGAACAAGGTGGGGGGGGGGGGAGAGTTTGACATGGGGGACATGGGTATAAGGCCGGGAGGGAGTAGTCGCTAATTGAATAGATGAGGGTATTCCTAAGTTACTGGTGTCTGAGGGCTTGGTTGGGGGAGGGTCAAACGAGGGAGGGCCAGAGCCATCAGCGAGTGGAGGAAGATCATAAGCCTGACAGAATAGGTGCGTTTTGAGGAGCACTTTGAAACGTGGAAAGGACAGTTCGATGCGAAGGGAGTACAGGAGCGAATTCCACAAAGCGGGTCTGAGAAAGAAGGCGGCAGAGTGACGGGTGAGCTCGAGGTGGGCCTGGGAGGGAGAAGGGAGGAAGAGACGGTTGCTGTGTGCAGAGCGGAGGAGACGAGGGACTTGGTTGGAAGTTAATGATATCAGCCAGATATTGTGGAGTGTTGGTGTGTAGGACTTTATGGGTGATAGTAAGGAGTTTGTAGACAAATCTGACTTTAATTGGGAGCCGATGGAGGGAAAAAAGAGAGGGCGTGATATGGGCGGTAACAGGGGAAGAGGTGATTAAGTGGGCGGTGGTATTTTGGACTAACTGGAGGCGATGTAATTGGTAGCGGGGGAGACCAGCGAAAACAGAATTACAATAATCTAAACGGGTGATCACAAGGGACAAGACAAGGGTAGTGATAGCAGTAGGAGAAAGGAATGGCCGAATAGATCTGATTCTACAGAGATGGAAAAAGGAGGTGTGCACCACAGAGGAAATGTGCTGGTGAAAAGAAAGAGAGGAGTCCAAAGTAATGCCCAAGTACCGAAGGGTGAAAACAAGGGGAATAGAACGAGCAGACATAATAGGGGATAAGTTGAGAGGAAGGTTACGAAAGGAAAGCCAGATGGCAGAAGACTTGGACGGATTGACATGAAGGAAGTTTTGTCTGAACCAGGAGGCGATGAGATCAAGGCAGTCATTGAGTGTGGAGAGATCGGGTGCCGAGGAGGAAGTGTGATAGACCAAGAAAATATCATCAGCATAGATATATGCAGAGATTCCGGCTTGTTGAATAAGCAAGGCAAGAGGGGCAAGAAAGAAGGGGAGCAAGGATAGAACCCTGAGGTACACCGCATTGTAATGGAAGTGAAGGTGAAACATCAGGACCCACGTGAACAGCGAAAGAACGAGAGGAGAGGAAGGACCGAAACCACTGTAGAACTGTACCATAAACACCCAGGTCAGACGGGTGCGAGAGAAGGGTACGATGATCGACAACATCAAAGGCGGAAGAAAGATCCAGTGATACAACAAGAGAGAGATCACCTCGATCGTGGGAACGGTGAATTTCAGAGAGAAGTACCAAAAGGATAGTTTCAGTGCTGTGGCCGGCACGAAATCCTGATTGGCGGGAGTGAAGAGAGAAGGTGGCATCGAGATGGGTGGAAAGCTGAGTGAAAGCAAGCTTTTCAAGAATCTTGGAAAGGAATGAGAAGTTAGCAACTGGGCGCCAGTTACCAGGAACAGCCGGGTCTAAGGTGGGTTTCTTGAGAAGTGGCTGGACAATGGCATGTTTCCATCTGGTGGGAAAATGACCAGATGCAAGGCTAGAGTTCTGTATAGTTAGGGCGTATGGAATAAAGTGAAGCGAGGGATTAAGAAGCCAGGAAGAGGGAAAAGGGTCGAGAGGACAGGTGGTCTGATGGGAGGAGGATATAGCTTTAATGTGGGACACCTCCTCGATAGCCTTGTTTGCGACTCCTCAGAATGCCCATGTGAATTATTTCTACTCCAGGCTAACCTTGGATGCTTTCCTCCTGAAGGGGGGAGGGTCTTCTGTATTCATATCCTCCAGCCTCTCATTGCAAAGACCCTCCTGAAGCTCAAAACAGACAGAGGCATGACAATTTTCATCGCTCCCTACTGACCAGACAACCTTGGGTTTCCTCTCTGGTTAGGCCATGCACCAGACTTGATATCGCAGGAGAACGGAATGATGTTGCATTTCAACATAAAGTCTTTGGCCCTCACGGCGTGGATGTTGAGGCTAATGCTGTCCATCTGCCAGCCAGTGTGACCGATGTCCTTTTGGCTTCCAGGAGGGTCTCAACAAGAAAATCCTATTCATGCAAGTGGAAGAGTTTTGCTGTTTGGTGTGAGGACCATTCCCTAGATCTCGTTGCCTGTCCCACACAAAAACTGGTTGAATATCCTCTACACCTCTCCGAGTCTAGATGTAACTCCAACTCCATTAGGGTTCACCTCAGTGCAATTGGAGCTTACCAAAGAGGTATAGAGGAGTCCATCTCTATACTGCCTTTAGTTCACTTTATGCGGGGGTTGCTTCTCATGAAGCCGCCCTATAAATCTCCCACAGTGTCTTGGGCCCCCATTGTGGTTCTTGTGCCTCTTGAGTCGCTTAATTCCTGCCCTCTGAAGTTTTTGACCTGGAAGGTTTTGTTGCTGGTGGCGGTCACTTCAGCACACAGGTGAGCGAGCTTCAGGCTCTCGTAGTTCATCCACCTTATATTAAATTCAACCATAATAGAGTGGTCCTCTGTACTCATCCTAAATTCCTTCCGAAAGTGGTATCTAATTTCTATCTTAATCAGTCAATTGTCCTACCAACATTTTTCCCAAAACCAGATGCTCGCAAAGGGGAGTCTGCACTACACATGTTTGAACTGCAAGCAAGCCTAAGGAACGAGAGACATCATCGTGGCTGTGAGATGGATCCTTGAAAGGACTAAAGAATACCAAAAGGATATCTGTATGTGTTTTGACTACAGCAAGGCTTTTGACCGTGTAAATCATGAGAAAACTCGGGGCCACATTAAGAAGCATGGGTATACCAGAACACCTGATAGTTCTCTTGCACATCCTTTACATTGATCAAGAAGCAACAATTTGAATGGAACAAGGAGAAATAGAATGGTTTAAAACCAGCAAAGGCTTATGACAAGGCTACATACTTTCCCCCTACCTGTTTAATTTATATGCAGAACAAATCATGACTGTATGAAGACAACCGAGGTGTGAAGATTGGTGGAAGACTCATCAACAACCTTCGCTATGCTGATGATACCCCATTACTGGCTGAAAGTGAAGATAATCTGAAACATTTGCTTCTCGAGATCAAGGAACATGGTCTTAAAATGGGCATGCACCTTAAAGTAAAGAAGACAAAGATCTGACAACTGGCAAAATCAATAAATTCATCGTTGATGGAGAAAAAATCGAAATAATGGACAACTTTAACCTAGTTGGATCAACTATTAATAAAGAAACAAGAAGCAGTCAAGAAATCCAATGACACATTGCTCTTAGCGGAATGGCTATGAAGGAACTAGACAAGATTCTCAAGAGCAGAGATGTCTCTCTTCAAACAAAGATTTGACTTGTTCAAGCCATGGTATTTTCAATAATGTCATATGGATGTGAAAGTTGGACAGTGAAAAAGATAGAAAGAAAATCAATGGCTTTGAATTATGCTGCTGGTGACGAATATGGCCTGAAGAACAATCCATCAAGAAAATAACAAAAAATGCTCTACTTACTAACCACACTGTAACACCTTTCTCTAGGCATAAATCCGAGGAAAGCAAACCTCAGAATCTGCAAGGGCACCGATTGACCCGAAAGGGTCAGAAGTGTCGTCCTTGACAAAAAACATCAACGATTTGCTATATTCCTCTATTAACAATATGGCAAAATCTAAATTGTACAGCTTTTCTCAAGGATTAACACAGTTTTCTACAAAAACAATCCTACAGAGAAATCATTCATTCTTCAAAAACAAATATCAAATAGATCCTCCAGCAAAGTAAGTTAAACCCGACGCTCGCTGAGACGTCTCTTCAGCCTTTCGCATCCAGCTGCATCAGGGGCAAACTAAAAATAAAAGAAAATTGCTCACCTACCGTATCACAGTCAAAATAAGCCAACCCTATACCATATAAGAACCATAAACTATCCATACCATACTCATTGAAGATACTTAACTTCTCATCCACATTTCATCATAAACAGCGTTCAACTTCATATTCATGCATCACCCTCAGCTTGATCACTCCAGCTCAACCGTTACCCAAAAAAACGCCATCCAGAAGCTCATATAACTATCAAACCACGCCTTTCTGAACTGGTTATCCAATCACGTCCCAGATGCAAGCTACAGACACACCCTCCAGTCAATACTAGAGTTTAAACCTTCAGGGGTCATTGTTCCAAGCAGAAAGATCCATCGCTGAACATGTAACAAAAGAAACTGATCCCTTGTCTTCTGCCCTTGAGCACCCTGCACATGCTCAATACCAAAACAATGTAGATCTGAAAATACATGTCCATTTGTCAAACAGTGATCAACCAATGGGGCTTCCCGCCTTTTACAATGTAGTCGATTCTTATGCTCACCCAACCAAACACTCAATACCTGAATCGTTTTCCCTATATAAAGCAATCCACATGGGCAAAAAATGCCATAATGCTGGATGCGAAACGCTGAAGAGACATCTCAGCGAGCGTCGGCTTTAGCTTACTTTGCTGGCAGATCTATTTGATATTTGTTTTTGAAGAATGAATGATTTTTATCTATTTAACATTTATATAGCACTTCAAACGTACGAAGCGCTGTACATACATGAAGAAGAGACAGTCCCTGCTCATCAGAGCTCACAATCTAGTCAAGAAGATCACAAAATACAAATACAATCAAGTAAGACAAAGTATACAATAACAAGAAGAGAAAAAACAAGAATAAAGAACTGAAAGCAATAGAGAAGAGATGGGTTTTCAATCTGGACTTGAAGAGGTCCAGAGAGGGCGCTTTGCGCACAGACAGAGGTAGATTGTTCCAGGCAAAGGCTGCAGCTAGGTGAAAGGAGCGAAGTCTAGAATTAGCATTACGAGTGGAGGGCATAGATAGATGAAGGTTGTTCGAAGAACGCGAGAGGGGATGTAAGGAGAGATAAGAGATGATAGGTAGTGGGGGGCTGAAGAGTGAATGCATTTATAGGTCAAGAGGAGGAGTTTGAATTGGATCCGGAAGCGGATGGGAAGCCAATGAAGGGACTTGAGAAGAGGAGTGATATGGGAAAAGCGATGCTGACAATGATGTCTCTGTAGGATTGTTTTTGTAGAAAACTGTTAATCCTTGAGAAAAGCTGTACAATTTAGATTTTGCCATATTGTTAATAGAGGAATATAGCAAATTGTTGATGTTTTTTGTCAAGGACGGCACTTCTGACCCTTTCGGGTAAATCGGTGCCCTTGCAGATTCTGAGATTTGCTTTCCTCAGATTTATGCCTAGAGAAAGGTGTTAGTGTGGTTAGTAAGTAGAGCATTTTTTGTTATTTTCTTGAAGTGTTGTGATTTGCTCTGAAAGTGCCCAACAATATTATTGAAGAACAATCCAGCCACTACTAGAAGAGATCAAACCTAAACTTTCTTTAAAAGCACAGATGACAAGACTTCGACTTTCATACTTTGGACATATCATGCGAAGAGAGAGATCATTAGAGAAAGACATCATGCTTGGCAAGGTAGAAGGTCAACGCAAAAGAGGAAGGTCAGTAATCAGATGGATCTATCCAATAACAGCAGCTATGGGTGCCACTCTGTCAGCAATGAGCCGCCTGACTGAAGACTGCACGCAGTTTAGGCCAACTATCCAGAGGGTCGCTATAAATCAACACCAACTCGATGGCACTTAACAACAGCAGCATGTTAGAACATAAGATACAGTATGCCATACTGGGTCTGACCAAGGGTCCATCAAGCCCAGTAACCCGTTTCCACCAGTGGCCAATCCAGGTCACAAGTACTTGTTAGGTTCCCAAAAGGTATACTGCTTTCATGCTGCTTGTCCCAGGCATAAGCAGTGGATTTCCCCAGTCCTCTTTAATAATGGTTTATGGACTTTTCCTCCAGGAACTTTTTCAGGCCTCTTTTAAATCCAGCTAAACTAACAACTTTTACTGCATCCTCTGGTAAGAATTCCAGAGTTTGATTACATGTTGAGTGAAAAAATATTTTCTACAATTAGTCTTAAATGTGCCATATTGTAGCTTCATTGCATGTCCCCTAGTTTTCTACTTTATGAAGGAGTAAATAACCGATCTATGTTTATCCATTCCATTCCACTCCATTCATTATTTTATAAACCTTTGTCATATCTCCCCTCAACTCTCTTCCCCATGTTGAAGAGCCCTAACCTGTTAAGCCTTTCCTCATAGGGATATTCTTCCATTCCATTTACAATTTTGGTGGCTCTTCTCTGTACCTTTTCTAATTCTGCTATATCCTTTTTTGAGAAACGGCGACCAGAATTACACACAATATTCAAGGTGTGGTCACACTATGGAGCAATACAGAGACATTATATCATCATTGGTTTTATTGTCCATTCCTTTCCTTATGATTCCTAGCATTCTATTTGCTTTCTTGGCCACGGCTGCACACTGGGCAGAGGGTTTTAACATATTCTTTGGGAACAAGCAGGAAATCAGTCTTCACATATGGGTGATGTCAGTGCCAATAGAGCCCATGTGGAAGCATCTCCCCAGCTTTCAAAGAAAGACTTTGGGAGATGCACCATGCATGCTTGGTCCCCTTCCCTCCCAAGGGTGCCATCTTGCTTCAGTCTCCTTTTTTCCGCAGAGCCCTCTGGACGTTGTCCAGTTTTCCCCCGGAAAAAGTATGATTATATTTTTTAAACTGTGTTATCCAGTAAGCATACCGGTTCCTTTCCCTCCCCCGAGCCAGTTCACCTCTGCGTCGCTCCTCAGGTTTGTTTCCTTGTTTTCGTTCTTTTCTTCAAGGGTTCCCTCAACTGGCATTTACGCCAGTTTTGTGCGCAAGCCTCTGACCCCTGCTGGGCGGCAGGACCCCCTTTATTTGGATGGCCTCCAGCATCTTAAAGAAGTATCGGTGTGGTAAGATGATGTCCCTCACCAATCCACATGACTGCTGCCTCCAGTGCCTTGGCCTGGAACACGACGACTCTACACCGGAGTCTCCACTGACACCGTGCTCTTGGGCCTCTTCCGGTACCCCGATGCCCTGCGAAGCCCAGGTTGCTTCGGAGTCCTGTGGCTGTGACTCCCCTGAGAGGAAATCCCTGGAGGTGGAATGCAAGGAGTTGAAGTCCTCAAAGACCTCTTCAGAAAGTGGGTCCAGTAAGATTGGGGAATCTCACTCCAGTCCCCGCAGTCCCCTACATAAATCCGAGGGTACGGAGTAGGAGCGGCCTCACAAGCTGCCCTGGAAGGAGTTGTTGGAACCCAGCAACCAGCCTTGGACACCCAAGGCCATCCTAGTTAAGGACTCCCCCTCGACGGACTCGTTGCCGGGCCCGAAACCCTCAGTGCCCACTTCGAAGGCTGTGGAGCCAATTAGTATGGAAACCAGGATGGCGGCCTTTGAGCGCAGTAGCTCTGCCCTCATGGCCCAGCAGCAGGTGTTTGTCTGGTTCATCTGCCCCGATGACAGGACCCTCGACATCAATGGCCTTCTCTGATGTCGAGCTGATCATCGAGCGCCACCAGCCTCGAGAGACTCATCGGCACCGGTCGAGGTCCCGGTCCCATTCCTTGGGTCACTGAGCCTCCCTGGCTTGTGTATGTGACTTGGACAGCATGTCCTCCGGAGGTCATGCACCTTTAGACTCAGGCCTAGACTGCAGCAGCCATGAAGTCTTGGACTTCACCTCAGTCTTCGAGTCCAAATGGAAGACAGAGGTTGAAGAATCCCTGGACACTCAGCAGCACTGAGACGTACCTTCGGGTCCATCTCTACCAGTGTCCCGATGCCGTTCCCTACCTGAGGATGTTGTCTTCCTCGACTTTGTGCGGGATATGGCTATGGCACTCGCCATAGAGACCGAAGCAGAGGAGAACCCTTGCATGGAAGAGCTGGAGATCCTCCAGTATGAGGCCCCTCTGAAGGGGGTCTTCACGGTGCCCATCCCACCGATTCTCGAGTGCTTCCTTCTCCGCATATGGGAGACACAGGGTCATAGTAACATAGTAACATAGTAGTTGACGGCAGATAAAGACCAGCATGGTCCATCCAGTCTGCCCAGCAAGATGGCAAGAGTAGGTGCACCTGTCGCTCCACGCAGGCCACCCCTCCCCATATCCTTGTTCAGGGGTAAACCCACCACTCCATGTAGGACACCCCTATTTGTTGAGACGTTATATGGTTCAGAAGTTAGATGGTACCGTTTATTTTGTTTTTATCCTATTTCTGTAAAGGGATCCTCTGTGTTTGTCCCATGCCTTTTTGAATTCCGTCACCATGTTCGCCCCTACCACTTCCATTGGGAGGGCATTCCAAGCATCCACCACCCTTTCAGTGAAAAAATATTTCCTGACATTGCCTTTCAATTTACCCCCTTGCAGTTTCATATTATGCCCTCTAGTTTTACAGGTTCCCCGTCTTTGGAAGAGGTTTGTTTGTTCATCATTTCTCTTTAAGTATTTAAAGTTCTGAATCATATCTCCCCTGTCCCTCCTTTCCTCCAAAGTGTACATTGTAAGCAGGCGGCTCGACTCTATGTACCGAGTCCGCCGGGGCCCTGGGTTCCAAAAGACCCAACTCCCAAACAATTTGATGGTCGTGAAGTCTGCCATGCGCAGACTCAAGAGACAAAAAAACCATTTGTCGGTGCCCCCCAGCAGGGAGGCCTGCACCCTCAATGCCCTCGGCATTCCAGGGCTCGATGCTGATGTGCCGGGTCCAGTCCTACCAGCTCTATATTGGCATGTACCTCAAAGGAAAGAGCTCGGGGTTCTCAGCAGGCTTCGAGGGGGAACCCCTCCAGAGGTTCAAGTCCCTGACCTCGGTTGTCTGGGAGTGCTCAAAGTTCCTGTCTCGAGTAGTCTATGACTGCTTCGAGTCTTCAGCCAGGGTGGCTGCTGCAGACATTGGGGCCCAATGCCAGGCATAGCTGCAGTCGTCTGACCTCGAGCAATGGGTTTAGAACAAACTTATCGATGTCCCCTGCATCAGAGAGAACCTCTTCGGATAACCCATGGCAGACAAAGCAGCAGAAATAGAGAGTGAGTTCCTAGCGAGGACCAGACTCTCAAAAAAGACCTCAGTGTAGCCCCGCAAGAAGGACCCGGGAAAGAAGCCCTTCTTCCCGAAGAAAAAAGGGAGGCTTTGGTAATGCCTCACAGTTCTAGGGCTTCTCAGCCTTGCAACAAGGCCAACAGCACAAGGGACAGGGGGTATGGTCCCCACAAGCAAAAGACTCCTAAGGCCCCAGTACCGGTGCAGCCCGGGGGGGGGGGGGGGAGCTTTTGACTCCCTGGGCGTGACCTCTCCCCCAGGAGATCCCCTACAGGGATGGGCCACCATCATTACCAATACCTGGTGCTGCAAGTGATCAAGGAGGGCTACCTCCTCCACCTACAGCAGGCACCACCCTCTTACTTCCCAGGAGACCTGTAAGACTCTCCTCCACCAGACCCTGCTGCTCCCAGAGCTCACAGGCCTCCTCGAGGACAAGGCAATAGAGACAGTGCAGAAACATCTCTGGGCCACTGGCTTCTTCTCCAGGTATTTCCTCATCCCTAAGAGGACAGGAGGCCTCAGGCCTATCCTGGATCTGCAGGAGCTGAACAGGTTTCTGGTAAAGGAGAAGTTCAAGATGCTCTCCCTTGGCTATGCTCCTTAGACCTAAAGGATGCTTACATACACATCCTGATCTGCCCCAACCACAGAAAATACCTCCGGTTCGTGATGGGAGGAGAGCACTTCCAATATAGGGTGCTGCTCTTCGGACTGGCCTCATCGCCAAGGATCTTAACCAAGTGCGTAGCGGTGGTCGCAGCCCATCTCTGCCTCCAAGGGGCCTTCGTCTTTCCCTACCTGGATGACTGGCTCATAAGAGGAGGTACAGTTGCAGAGGTGCAACACGTCACAAGGCGCACCATCAATGCCCTGCAGCACTTTGGGTTCGTCATTAACTACCCCAAGTCCCATCTCTCCACGGTCCAGTGCCTGGAGTTCATAGGCCCTCCAAGCCAAGGACTTCCTCCTTCAGAAAAGGTCAGCGCGCCTTAGGGGGCTAGCCACAGAGGTACGGCACTGCCGGTTGCTATCCACCCAGCTTCTTCTCTGCTTCCTGGGCCACATGGCCTCCACGGTCCACAGAACCCCATACGCCCGACTGCATATGAGAGCGGCCCATTGGTGCCTCCGCTCTCAGTATACATAGGCTACGGGTAGGCTTCAGGAAAGAGTGAGAGTGATCCGCCAGCTGGTGAACTCCCTTGGCTGTTGGCAGATTTCCTGTCACTTTCAGGCAAGAGATAAAGTTTCTAGATCAGGGGTTCTCAACCCTGTCCTCGGGACCCACCTAGCCAGTCGGGTTTTCAGGATAACCACAATGAATATGCATGGGAGAGATTTGCATATAATGGAGGCAGTGTATGCAAATCTCTCTCATACATATTTATTGTGGTTATCCTGAAAACCTGACTGGCTAGGTGGGTCCCGAGGACAGGGTTGAGAACCCCCCTGTTCTAGATGAAATAAATGACTGCTTCTTGGAGCAGCTGGTTCATGAACCGACCAGAGGGGAACGAATTTGGACTTAGTCCTTAGTGGAACACCAGATCTGGTGCAAGAGATAAGGGTGTTGGGGCCACTTGGCAATCGTGATCATAGCATGATCGCATTTGATTTAATTAATGGAGGAGGAATGGTAAGGAAATCCACAGTACTACCTTTTAACTTTCGAAAGGGAGACTGATAAAATGAGGAAAATAGTTAAGAAAAAACTAAAAGGAGCAGTTGCAAAGGTTAAAGACTTACATGAAGCTTGAGTGTTGTTTAAAAATACTATCTTGGAAGCCCAGACCAGCTGTATTCCATGCTTTAAGAAAAGTGGAAGGAAGTCTAAAAAACTGCCAGCATGGTTTAAAGGGGAGGTCGGAGAGGCTGTTGCCAAAAAAGCATCTTTCAGGAAATGGAAAAAAGAACCAAATGACGAAAAGTGGAAACAGCACAAGCACTGACAAGTTAAATGCAAGGCAATCATAAAGCAGGCAAAGAGAGAATTTGAGAAGAAACATGCTGTGGAAACAAAAACGCATAATAAAGACATTCGTAGTAAAAAACCTGTGTGAGTCAGTTGGACCATTAGATGATAGAGAGGTAAAAGGGGCAGGAAGAGGGGACAAGGCTATAGCGGAGAGACTGAATGAATTCTTTGCTTTGGTCTTTTTTTTTTAATACTTTATTTAAGTCCACCATAAAATCCAGACACATATCAACAGACGGCACCACGGGGAGGGTTTACTCTTCACCCCCCCGGGTGCCAACAGAAAGATAATACAATAGGTGGGCATTTTACATTATATCCCAACCCCCTCCTCCCATCCCCCACCCTCACCCACCAACCCACCCTCACTCCATTACCAACTTCATAAACCAATTATCATCAAGAACTGTAAAGCAGCTACCGCCTACCCACTTCTTAGGTCCTCAATCATTCAACTCCCCCTTGGAGGGTGGCATTACGGCTGTGGGGCCCTAACTGCTGGATATATGGCTCCCACACCGACAGAAAAAACTGTCCAGCGCTTGGCACTGCCCCGCGCCATCCAACGCTCCGTTAGCATTAATTGATGAAAGTTATTCCGCCATTCACTAAAAGTGGGCAGTTGGCGTTCCCGCCATAATCGAAGAATCGGCCCTTTACCCACCAGACAGGCCTTCCGCACAAGCAAACTCTCACCAGCTTTCACAGGTCCAGGGGTCGGCAACTGATCAAGTGCTACAAATAGGCCCGTCCAATGAAGCCTTCGCTGAAGCAGCATGCCAAGGAATCTGCATATCCGAGCCCAATATGCCCGTATTCCCCGACAGCCCCACCATATGTGTAGGAGAGTAGCCAAGGGCTCCGAACAGCGTGGGCAGGAGCCATCCGTGTCCAGCCGACTGCGCAATGCCCGCCTTGGCGAAAAATGAGCCCTAGTCACGCACTTAAATTGGATCTCACGCCAGCGCGCTCCTTGTACTAGTCGGCTAATCCGTTTCAATGCCGTCAGTACCAATCCCGGCTGTACGTCTACCCCCAATTCAGTCGCCCAAGCTCTTTCGACTCCACTATAATCAGGGAGGGAGCGATAACGCTCCAAACTACGTTTCAAGTTGGAAATCGACGGCGGGCACTCCTCTCCCAACTGAAAAAATTCCAGAATATGGGCTGAGCGTTCAGCCTGCAGCGCTGCGCGCGGCAGTGCGGCCACATAGTGGGAGATTTGTATGTAGGCAAAACAATGCGTGTCGGGGAGATCGTATTCCCGACTGAGCGTTCGGAATGATTTACAGTTTCCCGCTTGGTCCACCAAATGCCCTATCAACCGGATGCCACGTATCCACCAGTCCCGAAACACCGCGGTCTCGGACCCTGGAGTGAAGTGGGCATTGCCCTGCAGCGGCAACCAACAAGACACCTTCCACGTTTCCTGCCAATATTTGTTAAGTAGTTGCCATGTGCGTCGGGCCGAGTCCACTAACGGACTCTGCCGACTAGTAGCCGTGAAATCCGTGGATGTGCCGTGCAAAGAAGCCAGGAGAGTCGCAGGGGCCACCAAACACTCCTCTAAAGACCTAGGTGTATATACTTCCGTCCCCCCGAGCCAATCCCCCAGGTGTCTGGCTTGACAAGCCAATGCGTAAGTCTTCAAGTCGGGAAGGCCCATACCGCCCTCTCGCCATTTTCCAAGCAGGCGATTCCATGCGACCCGTGCCCGCTGCCCCCGCCAAAGAAAGCGCTTAAGCAAAGCCTCCATTTTACACAAGTCCCGTCGAAGCAACCAGACCGGCAGGGTCTGCAACCAGTACAAGATTCTGGGAAGAACTATCATTTGTACTGCCGCTATCCTCCCTGCCAGAGACAACGGGAGAGGTCCCCATGCACTTAACTGCACCGCCAACTGCCGCAGTATCCGGTCTAGATTACGTCGGTATAAATCCTGGGGATTACCAGTCAAAGTTATGCCCAGATAGATAAATTCTTTGTCTGCCCACCGCAAAGGGAAAGGTCCCCTCCAAGAACTGCGGAAATGCCCCAAGACATCCACTACTTCTGACTTATCTTTATTAATGCGCAAGCCTGCAATTGCTCCGAACCGCTGGAACTCGTCTAAAAGCGATGGTAAGGAAGTGGTCGGAGACGTCAAATGGACTAACAAGTCATCGGCGAAGGCCGAGATAAGGAAAGTTTGCGACCGCAGTCCCACTCCCTGTATCCCCTCCGAAGTTACGACGGTGCGAATCAGCGGGTCCAAGGAAAGAACAAAGAGCAAGGGCGATAGAGGACAGCCCTGTCTTGTACCTCTTCCCAACGTGAAGTCGTCCGAGATGAGGCCATTGCACAGTATGCCCGCCGTCGGTGAAATGTACAAACTTTGCACCATGTTACAAAAATCCTCCCCAATGCCATAGCGTGGTAGCAGCCTCCATAGATAACGCCAGTCCACTCTATCAAAGGCCTTCTCTGCATCGAAGCTAATCAACAACGACGAAATATTGTGAGCATGAACCCACTCCAAGGAGGCCAGAATCTTCCGAAGGTTTCGTACGGCGTGGCGGCCTTTCACAAAGCCCACTTGTGCGTCATGAATTAAATAGCCTAATACCCCCGCCAGGCGGTCAGCTAGAACTTTCGCCAAAAGTTTAAGATCGAAGTTTAGTAGGGAGATGGGTCGATATGAAGCTGCCTGCATCAGGTCCTTACCCGGCTTCGGGATCAGGGTGATATACGCGTGATTACGCCCCCAGCAGAACGCCCCTTGCTCTGCCCTGGTGACAAAGACCTCTCGCAGGAGTGGGCTTACCCCGTCCCCTAGGATCTTATAAACTTCAGCCCCGAATCCATCTGGCCCCGGCGATTTATAGCACTGGGCTGCAGATATTGCGGATTGTATTTCCTGCACAGTAATAGGTAAATCTAGAACCTCCCTCTGGGCTGAAGTGAGTTGAGGCAACTCCAAGTCCTCAAGATAGTCCTGCAGCCCCTCCGGGGAACCAGCCGTGGATTTATATAAGCTTTGAAAGAAGGTACGAAAAATCTCTGCGATTTCTTTATTCTCTTTATGCACACGTCCCTGGCCGTCCTTCAGTGCTGCTACGTGGGCAGGACTCCGTCGGGCGCACAGACATCGTGCTAGCAACTTGCCAGGTTTGTCACCATAGCAGTGCAAACGGAACCGATAAAACAAAACCGATTTCTTTGCTCGCTGATGTAAAAGCTCGTTAAGCTCGGTCTGGACTTCCCATAGCAACTTCTTATTGGACAGCATTGGCGTGTGGGCACATCTCCGCCGTAGAGTAGTGACTCGACGCTCAAGTAGTACTATACGTTCTGCCATCAACCGGCGCCTTCTCGCGGCATAACCGATGATATCCCCTCGAAGAATCACCTTTGCCATTTCCCAGACTAATTCGGGGTCATCTGTATGAACCTGGTGATTGGCAAGAAATTCCGCCCATCTCTGGCAGATAAACTGGCGAAATTGCCCATCTGAATAAAGTTCTAGGGGGAATCTCCACAGGTGTGACCGATGTGTGTCCCGCCCCCAATGTAAGGCAAGCCACACCATCGCGTGGTCTGATATTTCGGAAGGACCAATCTGTGCATCCTCGGTGTGTGTGAACAAAATCCCCGAGATCATTACGTAGTCAATACGGGCACTAGAACCATGCGCTCGAGATTGATGGGTATAGTCCCTCTCGGAGGGGTGCAGGACCCGCCAAGGATCAAGTAAACCTAATCTCCGACAGAACCGCAACAACGTCTGGGAGGGCACTATCCTCTCCCGCCCGCCTCCTCTCCTAGAAGTATCCAGATCCACATCCAGGACTCCATTAAAGTCCCCGCCCAAAATCACCGGACACTCCGGAAGCTGCTCCACCCTTGATGCCAGGCCATTGTAAAAACCCGGGTCAGCCACATTGGGACCATAGAGATTTCCCAGAATCACCGGTTTACCGTCTAAGTGACCATAAATCAACAGGGATCTACCAGTATTATCAGCAAGGACCGTCTCCTCTACGAATCGTATGCGTTTATGAATTAGAATCGCTACTCCTCCCTTATGCCCCTGGGCGGAGGACCCCCACACTTGACCCACCCAGCTCCGACAGAGTTTGCTATGTTCAACGGCCGTCTGGTGGGTCTCTTGAAGGAGCGCAATGTCACACTTATGTCGAGCAAGTGCTTGCAATACCTTATGCCTCTTGATAGGGTTTCCCAGCCCACAGACATTCCACGTGATTATTTTCAAAGCGCCGGGGCAGTGCCAAGGTGCCACCACAGAATCACTACCAAGTACTGCAGAGGAATACCCCCAGCCTGGTACCCCTCCCCGTCTATAGGTAGGCAATTATCCCATCTAATAACATTCAATGGAGTGTACCCCCTCCCCTCCCCCTGCCCCTCCCTCCTCCTCCCCCCTCCCATCCCTCCCCCCCCCCCCGCCCCCCCATCTCCCCTCTCCTCCAAGGTCTCCCGTCCAGCCATAGCCTGGACTACTTCCTATGGCAGCGGGCTCGCCCCTCCAACACTTCACCCTCCCTAACAAGAAAATTAAAAAGAAAAAAAAAGAGACACAAAGTCTCTGCTGCGAACCCCTGTATCGGGGCTCCCACTCCCGTCGCTATCGCCCTCCACTCGCCTGCTCTCATAAGGTCTCTGCACACCCCCCCCCCCAGATGACCTCCCATCTCCCCCGCCCTCCCCCCTCGTCGAATACCTGTATCTCTGCTTTATCGAGGCCAGTCCTCTCTACTCCCCCGACTGCCCCCCTTGCCTCAAGTCGTAGCCCCCCCTGTAGAGGGATAAAGAAGGGGAGGGAGGGGGGAGGGTCAAGCAGGAACACAGGGGCAGAGACATTGCAATAAGGGAAATAACCAGGGAGCCAACAAAGCAGCAGCAATTATAACAAAGTAACCATTGCAACAAAATAACAAGGATACAATGTCTCCCCTGGCATGAGAAATGTTACCAAGGTAATGAAACGCTGTATCCCAGCCTAGTACACTACATGAAAGGCAAAACCAAGAGTTCTCCCATGATAGTGGAAGCTGCGGGAGGGCCGTCAAGAGCCAGTCGGCCCCCGGGGGCTCCAGTTCTCCCTACTACACATGGGGAGGTACACCCCACTCCCAGACAGTCATGTAGCAGTTAGGAAGTCGATTGATCTGGCAGAGAGTCCAGGAAGGTAGCCGCCTCTTCCAGGGTCGCTAGAATGCGAGTGTGGCCTTGGTGATCGACCCGCAGCCGAGCCGGGTAGAGGAGTGAGAAGCGAATGCCGCGGTTAAACAGCTGGGTACAGATCCCCGAAAAAGCCCTGCGTTGTTGACTGACGAGGATCGAATAGTCCTGGAATACTAAGATCGGCTCGGTGTCCTGTTGATTCCGCCGTCGGCCCCTTGCCGCTTTTAGCACCTCCTCTTTCTGTCTGTAGTCGAGAAAGCGGGCAATTACTGCACGTGGTTTCCTGGCCTGCTCTCTTCTTTGGCCCAGCCGGTGTACCCGGTCTATTTTGAGTGATTCTCCTCCCAGATTTGGCAGGAGGCTCCCAATCCATGATTGTAAATATTCAAGTAGGGCACTATCAGCGACACTCTCAGGAACACCGATGAATCGCAGGTTTTTTCTCCTACCTCGGTTCTCCAGTTCATCGAGTTTATCCCCTTGCTGCTTCACCAAAGTCTCTAGAGCGGCCACTTTGGCCACCACCGAGTGTTGCGTGTCTTCCACATCGGACACCCTTGTCTCCACTTGCTCCAGTCGCTCCTCCACCGTCGTGAAACGTTGTCCAAGCGATTGAATTTGCTCCACCAAATCCTGGAAGCGTGTGCTGAGCGCCTGCACCACTGCGGCACTAACCTCGGCCACGAAATCTGGCGGGGTGCCCGGTTTCGGGCTAGATGGTGAGCCTTCTGTGGTTTTTCCCTCCGTAGGGCGGGGTCTCTCTTTTCGCGGAGCTTTAGATGCCATCGGGACAGCAATGTTATATGCACCACGTCCCACGCAGGGCACTGCTCTCGTGGAATAGCAGAGGTAGAGCTGTGCAGTTGCAAACCCCCGCTGTAAGGAAGTTAAGTCGCTGTAGAAGAGTTGTCTGCCCAAACCAGGCAGGGACGGCCGCGGGGCTGCAGACCCAATACCCCAGGAGGAATCTAGTAGATAGGGCAGTAAAAGAAAGTCCTACCACACTTTGGCGCGCTTTCTCCTAGACACCAGTGCTCGCTGTTGTCAGGCAGGGGGGCCGCAGATCTCCTCGCCGCCCGAGGCCCTGCAAGAAATGTGGAGAGCGCTGTGCCCCGACGAAAGAGGTGTCTGATCTCCTTTGCTTATGGCGGCAGCTACTCTCCCCCGAGCGGGCAGAAGTAATCCCAGGCCTCCGCTCCGCTGGATATACAGTGCCCCCCGAAGGAACAACTAGCCGCGGAAGCGGGAGAGAGGATAGGGGCACTCAAGTGCGTCTCGGTACTCTTCCCCCCTGGTCCTATCCAAACAAAACAGTCACTGGTCTCACCTCTCCTGAGAGTTCAGCCCTCCGTGAGCGTGGCGTTGCTAGTAGTGGCGGGGAACTGTCCGGGCGCACCTCGTCCCACTTCTTAGCAAAAGAAGTCGCCTGCCCGGATCGTGGGAGGATGCCGCCGGCCTGCTCCCGCCGGAGCTAGGCCACCGCGTGTTGATAGAAACGGAGGCTGGCAGTGGCAAGGATGCCCGATCGTACCCCCGGCTTACTTGATAAGTAGCCCACAGTCTTCTCCGTTCAGGTATGAAAGGTTGCAGGTCTTTTCGTGCCTCCAAACACCGGATCCCGCACAAGGAGAACTGACGATGGCGGTGGAGGAAGTGCCCGAATGGCCTCTGCACATTCCCTGTTTCGCTGAACTTTCTTCGCCAGTTAGGTAAGGATGGCCGCGAATCGCTTCAGCGGCCGAGGGTCGAAGCCCCGTCAGGGGAGAATCAATACCGGTGATAGAGAGGAATTGTTTGGAAGGATTTGTAGCAGTTTTGTGGGGGCGATCTCCCGGAGCTGATCGTGAACCGGCCGATCAGCTCATTGCCCAGACCGGAAGTCTCTTTGCTTTGGTCTTTACTGAGGAAGATGTAGGGATGTTACCCATGACTGAAGTGGTATTTAAAGGTGATACTGAAGAAGAATTGAAAGAAATATCGCTACACCGGGAAGATGTTTTGCAGCTATTTGATAAACTGAAGAGTAGCAAATCACCTGGACTGGATGGTATGCATCCAAGGGTGTTGAAAGAACTGAAATATGAGATTGCAGACCTGCTATTAGTAATCTCTGAACTATCATTAAAATCATCTGTAATACCTGAAGATTGGAGGATAGCCAATGTAACGCCAATTTTTAAAAAGGGTTCCAGGGGTGATCCGGGAAACTACAGACCGGTGAGCCTGACATCAGTACTGGGAAAAATGGTAGAAACCATCATAAAGAACAAAATTAATCAGCATGTAGATCAGTGGTTCTCAACCTTTTTTGTACCATGACCCCTTTTACCATTGGTCAACTTGTAGTGACCCCCAATGATAAAAACAAATGTGTCTCTCTTCCTTTACCGTTAACGCATTGTCGCTGTAATTATTTGTTGAATTATTAATATAATCTCCAGGAACAAGCAGGAATGAGTCTTCACATATGGGTACGTCGGTACCGACAGAGCCTGCACGGGAATGCTGCCCAGCTTCCAATCAGAAAGCTTTTGGCAGCATCCCTCGCGCCTGCGCAGTGACTTCCCGCCTTCTCCACAGCCTCTCGTTTTTCCGCGGAGCCGGCAGGACGTCCTCCTGTCACCGCAGAAACCTTTCTTTTTAATTACTTTAATTACTTTAGTTTTTTTGTTTTCTTGTGGTCGCGGCTGTATTTCCCGCTCCCACCGGTACCGCCGGTGGATTTTTGACTAAATTCTGAAAGACTTTTTCTTCAGTTTTTTGCCTTAACCATTTGGGCCTACTAGGCCTTTTCATTATTTATTTATTTTATTTATTACAGGCTCTTATATACCGCTCTATTCAGCATCAGCGCGGTTCACAATATAACAACAGACCAGAACAACAAACTGTTTGGTTTTACAGAGAACAAGGTCAGAGAACTTGGATAAAACATGGAGCCTTCTTTTCCTAAGAAGTGCATTCACCTGTTTCTTTTTAGACACCAATAGTTGGTGTCTCAACTGTGTGGGTCCTGACCCTTTTTCCCCTGACTTGTCAGGGGATAATTTTGTGAGAAAACCTTCAGTTTTTCGAGTTTCCCTCGATACCGTTTTTTCCTCGGCAGTGAGGGTACCCGGTTTCTCTACTTCAAAGGATCAGGTAACCCAAAAACAGTCTGTTAAGACTAGTCAATGCTTGAGTGGTATGTCCCATGCCCAGCATGGTGACGGCTCCGGCCTTACCCTTAAGAATCCATTGGCATTACCCCTGCGGGAGTCTTCGGGCTCCAAAGCGTAATAGGGGGTTAAGGATGTTCCTGGGGCTCACCCCTCACAGAACATGCCTGAGCCATGCGCGGGGTGGTATCCGCTTCGAGCGGTACCGAGCCTCCGGCATCGGCACCGGTGTCGAGTATTCCACTCTTCACCAGGGATCGTCATCGGGCATCCTCGGTACCTTCGGGACCGATCGATACGCACCGCATTGACGTCCCTCAATCTCAGCCATGCTCTGGGTCGGTACCGGCGTCGATCGGTTCCAATACCCTGGCATCGGCATCGAGATGGACCGCCCTTGCAAGAGGTGCTCATTGGGTATCCTCGGTACCGTCGGTATCGATCGATGTAACCCAGGCTGCCTTGGTGGTGTCGGCATCGCCGATACTGCCACTGGCGTCGGAACCCTCGCGACATGCATCGATAGCCTCACTTCCTCCGATGCCAAGTCTTCAGCCGCTATCTAGTCTCGAGGACTGCGTATCGACGCGTCCCGGAACCGACTCCTGTCGTTTCCAGATAGGCAGTTCCGAAGATCATAGCCATAACTCCCTCATGATCTGGGTACCACAGCAGCAGTTCCCGATGGCTACTTCATCTGCTAGTCCTCTATCAGTATCGATGCCTGTTCTTGCACCGATGCCTAGTTTGGAACCTATACCTGGCATTGGTGGGGCACCCTGTACGTCCTCTGGTGCTCAGGCTCTTTCTTTAGCCTTACCAGGGATGGTTCCCATAGGAGATCAGTCTTTTCAGGCTTTTCTCCGAGATATGGCAACGTTTCTTAATATTTCTATCCCTGGTTGTGATCCTACTCATGGCTCACTGGCACAAATGGAAAATATAAAGTTTCCTTTACATCCTGCTCTGCAGGATCTCCTTCTCAGGGTCTGGAAGTCGCCCTTACGACTTCCTCCAGTTTCTACAGACATTGAGGTTCGGTACCGGGTGCCACCCTTTCCAGGGTTCCAAAAGCCTCAACTTTCTCATCGTTCCCTTGTAGTGGAATCGGCACTGAGGAAAGTTAAGAGCAAGAAGAAGCATTCTTCTTATCCACCGGGTCGTTCTTCAAGAACACTCGATGCTTTTGGTTGTCAGGCCTTCCAAAACTCTATGCTGGCCTCCAGAGTTCTTTCATATATTTTTCACATGAGTCTAACACTCCAGGAGGTCACAGAGAAATTGTCTCTTTTGACCCCTTTTTTACCAGAGCCCAAGGTTACTGATTATTCCTTGCTCATCAGTCACAGCCGGAATATATCTTGGTTCTTGTCTCGTGCTTCTATAGACTCTCTTGAGTCCGTTAGCAGATCCTCTGCTATTGCCATTGCAGCACGTCGCAGAGCCTGGCTTGAAGCTTCAGACTTGAGCAGATGGGCACAAACTATACTGGCTCATTCTCCTTGTACAGGAGAAGGTCTCTTCAATATGGAGGCTTTACGTCAGGTTACTCAATGCTCCACTGACTCTCCTTCCACTAAAAACCATTCTAAGCCAGCTCCTTCTTCAAAGAGTAGGAAATGTCCTACCAAACCTTCTTTCCCTAAGAAAAGAAAGTTTCATTCATCTCCTGCCCATCATTCGGCTGTACCTAAACAGGGGGCGCCTCAGCCTAGTCTGAAGTCCTCCAGTTCTGGCCAGTCTCAGCATTCCCAGCAACCATAGGGGCCGGGAATTGTAACTTTCACTTCACTTCCACATATTAGAAGTTTATTCACTGTGCTTTTCTTTTCAGTGTACTAACCTGACGGGGGAAAACATTTTTTGTTCAGGGACAACACACTTCTCCTCTTCTTACTCTCTAGAAGAGCAGTGGCAACTATCCCCTGATAGTTCCTATCCCAACTGAACATTTTTTCCTTCAGTTGACTTACCCTATGGGTACGTCACCCTCCAATCACTTGAGGGGTACTATACTGAACAGCTTCTCTGCCAAGCTCGTTCCCCAGACAGGGAGAAGAGATATCTCCTCTCTTTTCTTGTCTGTTTTTCTTTATTCAGCACAGGACAATCTCTCTGCTGTTCCGTCAGCAGCTCTGCTGGCAGGAGTTGCAGTAATTGTATTACTGGGACTTTTTCCAAGTTCCAGTCACTTGTTCAAATTTTTGTCTAGCCTCAGTAGAGATTCCATACTATCTTGGATCCTCCTACTCGTTTAGGCTTTCTCACATTATTCTAACCATCTCCTCTCCTAGGATATGGCAACATACCTGACTTCAGTCAGTTATTTCATAGCTCTCCTGCACAATTCTCTCTGCAGTTTTCAGAGAAGCTTTCTAGTATGAGGGCTTTGCTATAGAGCATTGACCTTGTCTCTGAAGTTTCTCTATTAGTACGGAAAAAACTTCTAAACCCTTCCTATGCTTATGAAGGGTCTCCACACCCCCTCTAGCCTGGGGTATTAACACGAGATATCAGTTCTTCTGCGTGACACTCCAAGGCTTCTGTTACGCATGCTACCTCTGGGTCCTTCCATAGGTCCCTCTGGTATCTTCCCTGCGTTTCTCCACATCTACCATGTCAGTGTTCTGTGGAACTCCCGCCTTGTTCTTCACAGAATCATATGTTCATCTGTTCTCACGCGAACATCACGGTTATCTGGTTAGATTGCTTTTCTGCATCCCTCAATCCATGAAAACAGATTCTCTATACACAAGTGGGTTCACCCTCTTGTAGAGCACAGAATCTTTTTCTTTATATTCCCCATGTACAGTTATGGGGCTGGGTGGTAGACATGTATCTTCAACCTATTGTCTTGTATGTAGCATCTCCATATATGTCTACATACCTATATCATTACCCTGGTGGTCCTAGACCATGCCCCACAAATTTACATATATTCAGCTATATCATATATAGATATATTTGATATATTTCACCACCCATATCCTAATATACACATCTGGACATATGTATATATATATCTATATCTATATAAATATATACATATATATTTTCCAGCCACATGTGTATAGTCCTATATATATATGTGTTTCATGGGAGGCCTCTTAAGGGTTGGTCTGTCTACACACTCTCACCCTTACTGTCTATACTGCATGTTTTACCTCCTAGAGGTTTTAGACAGTCTGTCGCCCTACGTCCCATGCCATATTACGATGCAGAAACTGTTAGGCACCAATAACCACTTTGTTGCTAACATCTTTCATTTTTTCTTTAAGTCCATGAAGCATCAAGCTTCAATATTTTTTTTCCTATCTCTCACCAGCTAGGAAAAACAGTGTACCTCTTTATCTTGAGTACACAACTGTTTTCCTTGGGAATAGGGGATTTTTTCCAGTTCCCCTCTTCCCGCCAGGACTGGGCTAGTTGTCCGACTCCGTCAGTCTTCTTCCTTTAGTCCTCAATGTTAATGACCTTATGCCTAAAGGAGTTTTCAGCTTTTCCCATAAAGCTTTCCATTGAAGACCTGACGTCAAATCCTACCCAGTTGACACCTGGATCATCTACTACCTCCAGGTCTAGACCTTCATCCTCACTACTGAGAGGTCACCTTGAAGATTCTGCTACTGCTTATCCAGTAGACTCCATCATGCTTTCTACTTCCTACAATACAGTAGGTAAGCTGCATATTTTAAGTGTACATTAAATGTCTTTCAATGCTACTCATTATGTCTACCAAGGACTCCTGTAGTTTGTACAACCCTCTAGTCCTTGGCTATGCTGTTCTTTCCTCACAGCTCCTTATTGTCAACTCCTACCCTCCATCCCACATTGGATGCCGGGGATTCCTGGAGTCAAAATGCACCCCTGATCCAGGCACTTGCATTTTTATGGGATCTCCCCCTGGCATCTCCAGCTAGGGAGTCCCCATATGTGAAGACTCATTCCTGCTTGTTCCTGGAGATAGCACAGTTACTTACCTGTAACAGGTGATCTCTGGGAACAGCAGGAATTAGTCTTCACAACCCTCCCACCTCCCCTAGGAGTTGCATCTTTTTTATCTTCTTCCTTTTCTCTCCTCGCCTGTCTCAGTTCTGAAACTCAACTGAAGAGAGGCTGTGGAGAAGGCGGGAAGTCACTGCGCAGGCGCGAGGGATGCTGCCAAAAGCTTTCTGATTGGAAGCTGGGCAGCATTCCCGTGCAGGCTCCGTCGGTACTGACGTACCCATATATGAAGACTAATTCCTGCTGTTCCCAGAGATCACCTGTTACAGGTAAGTAACTGTGCTTTATAGGCCTTTGCAATATGTTTTTATTTATAAAATTTACTTATTTAAACCACAATAATTAATCACAATAACAAGTAACAATATCTGATTTTAAAATTATGATGGTTTTGTAGTCAAATCACTAATATGAAATAAAATTATTTTTTCTACCTTGTTGTCTGACTAATTTATTCTCTGATCATGCTGGTCCCGATCTGAGGCTTCTGCTTTCCTGTCTTCTCTTAGCTCTCTTTCTGTGGTCTATGGTCCATCTGCCATTTCTTATGTCTTCTTTTGTTTTCTTCACTTCTTTCCATCAGCCTATTTCCAGTCCCAGTAACCATCCCCAGTATCAGCCCCTTTCCAGTCCTCACCCTCAGTACCTTCCAATGTCAACTTGCATTCCCATGACTGCTACTGGTGTCCATTCCCTTCCAGTCCCCCTCCTTCCCCACTGAGCAGTCCCTTCTAGTACAATTACCATGGCAGCCCCTCTCAGATCCACTCCCTTCCAGTTCCATTCTCCCATCCCCTCGTATCAGCCCATTTGTAGCCTTAGCCCCCAGTTTTCTTCCAGGGCCAGCAGCTCTATCCTTCCCTCCCCACAATCAGCCCATTCCCAGTCGAAGCCCCCCAATCATCTCGCTTCCAGTGCTAGTCCCCCCTCAACCCCATTACCAGTGCTAACCTCCCCTAATCAGCCCAATACCAGTCCTACCCCCCACATCAGCTCATTACCAGTCCTAGCTTCCCCTAATCAGATCATTTCCAGTGATAGTCCCTCCTCAACCCCATTACCAGTACTAGCCTCCCCTAATCAGCTCATTTCCAGTGCTAGTCCCTCCTCAACCCCATTACCAGTGCTAGCCTCCCCTAATCAGCTCATTTCCAGTGCTAGTCCCTCCTCAACCCCATTACCAGTGCTAGGCTCCGCTAATCAGCCCATTACCAGTCTTACCCCCCCATCAGCCCATTTCCAGTCCTACCCCCCTATCAGCACATTACCAGTCCATTCCCAGCCCTAGCCTTCCCTAAGCAACCCATTACCAGTCCTAGCCCCCCCATCTGCCCATTATAATCCTAACCCGTACTGTCTCTCCCCTCTGTCCAGCATTTATTGACCGTCTGTACAGTATGTCCCCCTGTCTCTTCCCTTTGTCTATGTTAGCCCCCCTCCCTCCCTCCCTCCATCCATCCATCCATCAATGTCAGCCTTCCCATCCCTCCCTCCATCCATCAATGTCAGCCCCCCTCCCTCCCTCCATTCATGTCAGCCCCCCCTCTCTCCATGTCAGCCCCCTTGTCCATGTCAGACCCCTCCCTCCCTCCATCCATCCATCCATCCATCCATCCCTCCATGTCAGCCCCGTTGCAGGTTCCCTGCCCCTTCCTCCCCTCTCCCTGTCTGCCTGCTACTGCCCTGCTGTTCTTCTACAGCCGCCGGCTCCCTGTCTCTTAGGGAATTGTGGCTATACCTGTAAAACCGTTGCGGAGCCTTCCCGTCTCTCGACGGGCTCCGTGCAGCATTGTCCCACCTTCAAAGGAAGTGGTAAACAACTTCCTTTGGAGGCGGGACAATGCTGCATGGAGCCCATCAAGAGACAGGAAGGCTCTGCAGCAGTTTTACTGGCATAGCCGCGGTTCCCTAAGAGGCAGGAAGCTGTGGCTGCATTAGAAGGGACTGGGAAGCGGTGAGTTTGCTGCTGCCGAGAAGCGGACTTGGCAGCGGCAGCAACTTGGGTGCTTTTTTTTTTTTTTTAACAGCGGAGTGAGGCGAGGCGACCCCCGCTATATCCTGTGGCGACCCCGGTGGGGGTCGCGACCCATAGGTTGAGAACCGCTGATGTAGATAGTCATAGCTTAATGGGAGACAGCCAACATGGCTTTAGACAAGGAAGATCTTGTCTTACTAATCTGTTGTGTTTTTGTGAAGGTGTGAATAAACAGGTAAACAAAGGTGAGTTGGTTATATAGTGTATATGGACTTTCAGAAAGCCTTTGACAAGTTCCCTCATCAGAGACTTTTGGCAAAACTAAAAAGTCATGGGATAGGAGGTGATATACTATTGTGGATCAGGAACTGGTTACAGAGAGAAAGCAGAGGGTAGGGCTAAATGGCCAATTTTCCCAATGGAAAAAGGTGAATAGTGGAGTATCCCAGGGATCTGTGCTGGGTCCACTGCTTTTTAACATATTTATAAATGACCTGGAAAAGGGAATAACAAGTGAGGTTATCAAATTTACAGATGACACAAAACTATTTAAAGTTGTTAAAACCCAAGAGGATTGTGGAAAATTGCAAGAGGATCTTGATAAATTGGAAGACTGGGCATCCAAATGGCAGATGAAATTTAATGTGGACAAGTGCAAAGTTATGCACCTAGGGAAGAACAATCCAAACTATTGTTCGATGCAAGGTTCCACATTGCAATGATGCAAGGTTCCACATTGGGCACCACCACCCAGGAAAAAGATTTAGGCATCATTGTGGATAACATGTTAAAACCCTCTGCCCAGTGTGCAGCGGTGGCCAAGAGAACAAATAGAATGCTAGGTATCATAAGGAAAGGAATGGAAAATAAAACAAAGGATATTATAATGCCTCTGTATCGTTCCATGGTGCGACCGCACCTTGAATATTGTGTGCAATTCTGGTCGCCATATCTTAAAAAAGATATAGCATTATTAGAAAAGGTACAGAGAAGAGCCACCAAAATGGTAAAGGGGATGGAAGTATACTCCTATGAAGAGAAGCTAAAAAGGTTAGGGTTCTTCAACCTGGAAAAGAGATGGTTGAGGGGAGATATGATAGAGGTTTATAAATTAATGAATGGGGTGGAACGGGTAGACCTAGATCGATTGTTTACGTCATCAGAATATAAAAAGACTAGGGGACATGCAATGAAGCTACAGGGTAAACTATTTAAGACTAATAAGAGAAAATATTCCTTATCGTCACTCCAGTCCAGTCCCTTTACTTCTGGGGTTGCGCAACCCTTCCAGCAGCTTGGAGGCTGAGCCCAACCTTTTTGGAGGGGGGGCGGTATAAATACCACTGGAACCACCCCTCAACTCCAGTATTCTCAGCCTCCAAGCAGCTTGAGGGTTCCGTAAGCCTAGGGCTTACTGGAGTCCTGCCTAATCCTTTCTTTATTTAAGTCTTTACTTGTCTTTTTATTTCTTACTACATTATTACTTTATTTATTTCTTAGTTTATTTCTTAATTTAGCTGGAGCTGTCTCTTTAATTGATTCTGCTCCTCTCCCTCCTCCCCCCTCCCTCTCTCTAGTCGTGCCGGGCCTCGGAGGTTCGCGCTGCGTGCAGCCCAGAAGGAGATTGCTCTGAGCCTGCGGCTGCCATCCGGAGATCTCCCGGCGTCTCCTTTTCCTTTCTGCCTCGCGCCGAAGCCCTTTTTGGAGGCTGAGCGCTGGAGGCGAAACCGGAAGAAGTGCCTTAGCGCCGGATTCGTCCCGCAGCTAAAAGACGCGGCGACTCACCCAGGGACTCCCGATCTCGGCGAAGAAGCCGACTTCGGCGTTCCTCCTGCATTAGGGGCGTTCTTGCAGCTCCCGGCGATATCTGGAGGGTGAATCCAGGAGACAGCCTGTAATTGCCGGTTTAGGAGACAGACTCGCGGCCCCCCGTTCAGGCTCCACGTGGTGAGGCCTACCACGTGTAGAGCCAACGGGCAGGGACCGCTGAGCCGGCCTCAGCCAGCACAACCTACAAACCGCAAGTACCTTTATGAAGGAGCATTTTAGTATAAGTTTACTATAATTTTAAAGTTAATTTTAAAGTTAATTTCGTTTATTTTGTCTTCTGCTAGTTTTTGGGGAACTCGTTAATGTACCTCTAATTTGGTTTGGGGGTGATATTAGGAGCTAAGCTGGTCCGGGGTCTGCTGAAACAGATAGCACCCACCAGATTGCCCGGGCAGTGTGCGCCCTTGGCCCTGATAGAAGCCAACTAACAGGAAAGGCGGGGATACCTGAAATCAGGAGCATGGCGGCCAAACCTAAATGCCCTTCCTGTGGCACGCGCAGGGGCACTTCCTCGGAGGCAGGAGTCTGCAGGGCTTGTGCTGCAGTAGCTGCCTCCGTGGAACAGGAAATAATCTTGGCCACTTCCCAACCCTCTCAGGGGTCTGGGGACCCAGTAGATGGGGAGGGGGGGTCCCAATTCCCCCCCTCATCTGCCTCGGATCTATCTTCCCTACCTCCTCTCCCTTCGCCCTCCCCCCCGGGGGTAGGGGGCGCCGGGGATTTTTTCTCGCCAGACTTTATCCTTTTACTCCACAAGGCCTATTGCCTGCGCAAGCAAGGCGCGGGGGCAGTAGAGGCGGCTCTCTCGGCCGAAGCCAAACCCAAGCGGGCAAGCAATCCAGACCCAGGCATTCCGCCTAAACGTCCCCGGCTGAGCGGTGAAGAACCTCTCGCAGACCCCTCCCAGAGCTCCCCGGAGGAAGATGTCTCGGACAAGGACTGGGACGAGGAAGAGGAGGAGCTGGAAGAAGGGGAGATCCCTGAAGAAGATAATTCCCAGATAATTAGAGTCTTTCGGCGGGAGGAGCTCCCGGCACTAATTAATGAGTCCCTAAAAGTCCTCAATTTAGCCTCGGATACGCCAACAGAGGAAGAGGCGCTGGAGGACCCATTAATCCAGGCCATCAGAAAATCTCAGAAAGTTTTCCCTCTCCACAGAGTGGTCCGGCAGATGATCCAGGAGGAATGGGATCAGCCCGAGTCTAGTCTAAGGGGAGTTCGATCCATGTCTCGCCTATACCCCCTTCCAGAGGCGGACAGAGAGCTACTGAAGTCTCCAAGGGTGGATGCGGCTGTATCGGCAGTTACTAAGAAGACTACCATTCCAGTAGAGGGCAGCACAGCCTTGAGGGATTCTCAAGACAGAAAGCTAGATACCCTCCTGAAGCAAGCCTTTGATGTGAGTGCCCTTGCCTTGCAGGCCTCGGTGTCAGGAGCCTGCCTAAGGTGGTCACAACAGCTGCAGGCGGCAGAGGGACCATCCGGCGAGGCTCAGTCCCACGCGGCTAGACTGGAATCTGGAACAGCCTTCCTGGCGGATAGTCAGTATGACCTCATCAGAAGCCTAGCCAAAAACATGGCCTCGGTGGTAGCGGCTAGGCGGTATCTGTGGCTACACAATTGGGCAGCGGACGCCTCATCCAAGGCACGCCTGAGCCGTCTTCCCTTTAAGGGGAAGCTGTTGTTCGGAGAGGACTTGGAGAAGTTGGTAAAGGACCTTGGCGAGTCTAAAGGGGGCAGGCTGCCTGAAGACAGACCAAAGCAAGGACGACCCCTAGCCCCAGTGCGTAACCAGTCCAGGGACTCTAGAAGGTTCCGTCCAGCCAGGACAAACCCCTTTTCCAGGGGCCGTTTTCCCTCGAGGCGACAAGGCTTCAGGGGGTTTCGAGGAGCTGGCCGAGGTTTTGGCTCGTCCTCCTTCTCCTCCTCTCAAGGAAATAGGAAACAATGAGGTGACGGGGGTCCAGGGGGGAGAGCCGTCAGTGGGCGGTCGCCTGAGGCGGTTCCTCTCCGCCTGGTCCCGGGTCACATCCGATCAATGGGTCCTAGAGGTTATCAGAGAGGGCTACGCTCTCGAATTCGCAAAACAAATACATCCAGCCTTTGTTCAGTCTCCCTGCGGTTCTTCGGCAAGGAGAGCGGCGGTAGAGTCAACCCTCTCCTGGCTCATAGCGCTCGGGGCCGTGGTCCCGGTACCGCCAGACCAGCGCGCGGTACCGGTCGGTACTCGATTTATTTCGTGGTCCCAAAGAAGGAAGAGTCCTTTCGACCGATACTAGATCTAAAACAGGTCAATCGCTGCCTCAGAGTTCCACACTTCCGGATGGAAACCCTGCGCTCGGTCATAGCAGCAGTCAGGGGCGGAGAGTTTTTAACATCCCTCGATCTGACAGAAGCCTATCTGCATATCCCGGTCAGAGATTCCCATCAACAATTCCTGAGATTTGCGGTGCCAAGGGGCCATTTTCAATTTCAGGCACTCCCCTTCGGTCTGGCTACGGCTCCGAGGACATTCACCAAGGTGATGGTGGTGGTAGCGGCCTTTCTACGGAAAGAGGGAATTCTAGTACACCCCTACCTGGACGATTGGCTAATCCGGGCAAAGTCCGAGGAGGAAAGTCACACCGTGACGGCAAGAGTTATTCAAGTCCTAGAAGAGTTGGGGTGGGTCATCAATCGAGTGAAGAGCAGGATGACTCCCTCCCAGGAACTGGAGTACCTCGGAGCAAGGTTCGACACCAGCAGAGGCAAGGTGTTTCTGTCTCAATCAAGAGCGAGAGAGCTAAGGCTCCGGATCACTCAGTTTCTAGGCAGACGAAACCCTACGGCGCAGCATTATCTTCAGGTCCTGGGTGCAATGGCAGCGGCAATAGAGGTGGTACCTTGGGCTCGTGCCCACATGCGGCCGCTTCAGAGGGCTCTATTGCGTCGGTGGTCGCCCCAACGCCATTCCATATCAGTGCAGTTACCTTGCGCACCTCGGACCAAACAGTCCCTGCACTGGTGGCTGTCCCCGAAGAATCTGAATCTTGGGATGCCCCTGGATCCTCACCACTGGTTATTACTGACGACGGATGCCAGTCTGACAGGCTGGGGAGCCCACTGCGAGGACCAGTTCGTTCAGGGCAATTGGACTCCGCTGGAAGCCCAATGGCCCATCAACAGACTAGAATTGCGGGCCGTCGGTCTGGCACTCAAAGCTCTAGAGGTCCTAGTTCAAAGGAAGGCAATTTGCGTGCTATCAGACATTGTGACCGCAGTGGCTTACATCAACCACCAGGGCGGCACCAGCAGTCCCGCCTTAGAGAAGGAAGCGAGCTCTCTGTTCCAGTGGGCAGAAACTCGCTTGGTTGCTCTCGGCCCAGCACGTGGCAGGCTTAGACAACGTCACGGCAGACTATCTCAGCAGGTGCAAGATAGACCACGGAGAGTGGGAGCTGGATCAGGAAACGTTCGACCGGATAGTAGTCCACTGGGGTCTCCCAGTCATGGATCTCATGGCGAGGTTCGCGTCCGCCAAGGTGGAACGATTCTTCAGCCGGCGCAAGGAAAGGATGTCCGAAGGCCTGGATGCCTTGGCCCAGAAGTGGCCCTCGGAAGGCCTACTTTATGTGTTCCCTCCCTGGGCTCTGATCGGAAGGGTGTTACAACGGGTAGAGTCTCATCAGGGATACATAATCCTCATAGCCCCGGATTGGCCACGCCGTCCCTGGTATGCGGATCTGATGAGATTAGTCGCCGACCGACCTTGGCGCCTCCCCTGCAAGAGGGGCCTTCTGATTCAAGGTCCATTACGGATGCCCCACGTGGATCGATTCTCGCTTACGGCATGGCTATTGAAAGGGCGAGGCTCCTAAAGAGAGGCTATTCAGGAGCGGTCATCTCGACTCTGTTAAACGCTAAGAAGCGCTCGACCTGTCTCTCCTATGTTAGGACCTGGCGCATCTTCGAAGCATGGTGCGCAGAGCGCCGACGACGACCCCTCTCCGCTTCAGTCCCCGAGGTCCTAGAGTTCTTACAGGCAGGGTTTGACAAGGGGTTATCTCACAGCTCCTTGCGGGTTCAACTAGCGGCAATCGCATGCTATAGAGGAAAGGTCCGCGGCAAGCCCCTAGGGGCGCACGCGGATGTCTCCAGGTTCCTAAGGGCGGTGAGGCGCCTGCGCCCTCAACGGAGGTCAGTCGTCCCTCCTTGGGACCTCAACCTAGTGCTTAACACTCTGACCAAGGAACCCTTCGAACCAGTGAAGAGGGCCTCCTTAAAGGATCTGACCCTGAAGACAGTATTTTTGGTCGCTATCTGCTCAGCAAGGCGGGTTTCCGAGCTGCAAGCGCTATCCGCTCAGCCCCCCTTTCTATTGTTTTTCAAGGACAAGATAGTTCTGCGTCCGGTCCCTTCCTTCTTGCCCAAGGTCATTTCTCCCTTTCATATGAACCAGGCAGTTCACTTGCCGGTCCTCTCCGGGGAGGTGGTCGAAGGTAGGGATAACAAACTGCGACTCTTGGATGTCCGGAGGACCTTGAAACGCTACCTCTCCCGCACTGCCCCCTTCCGGAAGTCAGAGCGTCTATTCATGAAGTTTGGGGGCCCACACAAGGGAGAGGCGGCGGCCAAGGCCTCCATCTCTAGATGGATTAGGGAAGCGATTGCTTCCGCCTACATCCTCAAAGGGAAACAGGTGCCGACAGGGCTCCGGGCCCACTCCACCCGGTCCCAGGCTACGTCCTGGGCAGAGTTCAGCTTAGTCCCTCCAGTGGATATCTGTAGGGCAGCAACTTGGTCCTCTCTGCATACGTTTACCAAGCACTACAGGCTCGACATCCAGAGTGCAGCGGATGCTCGGTTTGGTCTGGCGATCCTTCAGTCCGGTATCCCGGATCCCACCCAGGATTGAACTGCTCTTGTACATCCCAGAAGTAAAGGGACTGGACTGGAGTGACGATAAGGAAATGGTAATTAGATCTTACCTGCTAATTAGTGTTCCTGAAGGAACAACAGTCCAGTCCCTGATCCCACCCGGGGAGGACCTATCAGTCAGAAGGAATCTCTGAACCGAGCAGGAGTCCGCTTCAGGAGGAAGGGACGCGGGAGAAGGTCGGATCGGCCAACCGCAGGCATCCCCCCCCCCCCCCCCGTCCATCCCTCTCTCTCTCTCTACTAACCATTTTTCTGCAAAAAAAAAAAAAAAAAGGAAAGAATAAGTGTACATAGTTGGACAATGTGCCATATATATAAGTTCTTAGGTTTGATTGTCAATGGAAACTCTTTAGGTCTGCTTTTTCAGTCGATTACTGGAGTTGAGGGGTGGTCCCAGTGGTATTTATACCACCCCCCCCCCCTCCAAAAAGGTTGGGCTCAGCCTCCAAGCTGCTGGAAGGGTTGCGCAACCCCAGAAGTAAAGGGACTGGACTGTCGTTCCTTCAGGAACACTAATTAGCAGGTAAGATCTAATTACCATTTTTTTCACTCATCATGTAATCAAACTCTGGAATTTGTTACCGGAGGATGTAGTAAAAGCTGTTAATGTAGCTGGGTTTAAAAAAGGGTTGGACAAGTTCCTGGAGGAAAGGTCCATAAACCATTATTAAAAGGAACATGGGATATCACTGCTTGATCCATTACAAGCATTGAGGAACCTGTGTCTTTTGGGGAAACTGCTAGGTACTTATGACCTAGATTGGCCACTGTTGAAAACAGGATACTGGGCTTGATGGACCTTGGTCTGACCCAGTATGGCATATTTTATGTTCTAAGTTAGTATGCACCCAAACCTATGCCCTTCCAGGCAAACACTCCTCAAAGGGTCCTCACCATGGATGCCTCCCTGCTGAGTTTGGTGCACATTGCGAGGACCTCCAGATGCAATGCAACCAGTCCCAGTCAGAATCCCAGATGCAAATCAACCTTCTGTAGCTCCGAGCGATATTCCTGGCTCTCTGAACCTTCCGCCAGCAGCTGCAGCATCAGTCAGTGCTGGTCCAGACTGACAATCAGGTTGTAGTGTTCTTTGTGAACAAACAAGGTGGCATGGGGTCGTACTCCCTCTGCCAGGTGGTGGTAGGTCCTATGCGACGTGCAACAGGATGTTCCTAAGAGAGGTCTGTCTCCTGGGTGAAGACAGTGCCCTGGCGGACAAGCTTAATAGAGTCCTCCAGCTGCATGAGTGGTGCCTGGATCCCAGAGTGGCCTCCCGGCTGTTTCAACTGTGGGGTGTCCCCCTAGTGGACCTATTCACCAGCTTGGATAACACACAGTTGCTCCGCTTTTGTTCCCACCAGCTGCACCCATCCCAGGTGGCAGCGGATGCGTTCCTCATTCCATGGACGGAAGGCCACTTCTATGCCTTTGCACCGACACCATTGTTGCCAAAATCTCTTCAAGGTCCAGTGTGACAGGGCATCACTGATACTTATAGCCTCCTGGTGGCCCAGACAACCCTGATTCCCACTGCTGCTCCTCCTGTTGGAGGCGGCACCGATTCCCCTGGGCCGAGCCCCAGGACTACTCTCACAGGAGCAGGGCTCTTTCCTGCACCCCAACCTGAGATCCCTGTTGCTTCCGGTTTGGCTGCTGAAAAGGTAGCTGTAGCTCCCTTCAACCTCCCATGGGACATGGAAGAGGTTCTTCTGGCCTCCCGCAAAGCTTAAATGAGAAGGGCATATATCTTCGAGTGGCATCGGTTCTCAGTGTGGCACGCCGAGAGACATGCAAACCCGTTCTGCTTGGTACAGGTGGTGTTCCAGTCCCAACTCCACCTGTCGCAGGTGAGTTTAAAGTCCTTCTCAGTCAGAGTTCACATGAATGCTATTGCAGCTCACCACCATTCTGTTGAAGGCAGGCCCCTCTCTGCTCATCTCCTTGTATCTTGGTTCTTGTGGGGTCTCATGATGTCAAACCCCCTGTCCGCCGTCAGTGGCAGAGTGTGATCTCAAAATGGTGCTCTCGCAGCTCACTAAGCCACCGTTTGAGCCCCTGGCTACCTGCCACTTATGGTACCTCTTCTGGAAGGTCGTCTTCCTTTTGTGGCACTTGCATCAGCTCCTTATACGAGTTTCTACAAGATCAGGGTGGTGCTCCGCACACATCCCAAGTTTCTGCCGAAGGTGGTGTCCCCCTTCCACCTTAGTCAGGAAATAGTGCTTCCCACCTTCTTTCCGAGGCCTTATGCCGGCAAGGCGGAGACCATCCTCCATTTCGATGTCCAGTCTCTCAATTTTCCAAGGTCCTCTTGCAATTTTTCACAATCCTTTTGTGTTTTAATAACTTTGAATAGTTTTGTCTCATCTGAAAATTTGATCACCTCACTCATTATTCCCATTTCCTGGTCAGTTATAAATGTTAGAAAGCAGTGGGCCCAGCACAGATCCCTGGGACACTCCACTATTCATCTTTTTGCATTTAGAAAATTGTCCATTTAGCCCTACTCTGTTTTCTATCTTTTAACCAGTTCCTAATATACAGTAGTACACTGCTGCTTATCCCATGACTTAATTTCCACAGAGTCTCTCATGAGGGACCTTGTCAAAGGCTTTCTGAAAATCAAGATTACACCGTATCAACTGGCTCACCTTTATTTACCTATTTATTCACACCTGCAAAATAATATAACAGATTAGGGAGACAAGACTTTCTGGGCCTGATATTTGAAAGGATTTACACAGTTTGCAGCTCAGTAAACCGTGTAAATGCCTTAAACGGGGATATTCAATACCACTTACACAGTTAATGCCATTGACTATCCCCTTCTAAGTCCCTTACGTGCCCCGATGCTATTCAGTTAGCATCAGGGCATGTTGGGGGCATTTCAAGGCAGAGCGGAGGTGGAGACTGCTGCTAGCCAGATAGTGGTGATACTGCACGCTACCTGGTTAGTGATCTGCGGATAAAAGTAGGCCAGCTTTTGGTTTGCCTAGTTTTAGCTGCAGATGCTAACTGGGTAGCGGTGCAATATTGCCTCTACCCGGTTAGGCTCTGTGGCTGTTTTCCTTGTGCACCCAACCCATATATTCAATGCCATTGCTGCAGCATTGAATATCTGGGGTTAGGGGTGAGTGTTCAGTAATCTTGTTCTTTATAAGAGTTTCTAACATTTTGCCCAGTACTCATGTCTGATTCACTGGTCCATAGTTTGCCAGATCACCCCTGGAACCCTTTTTAAAGTTGGCATTACATTGGCCTCTCTCCAGTCTTCAGGTACTTCAGTCACCTTGACTACATCTTCCACAAGAGATTCTACAGCTTAAAGAAAAATTCTGTCTGCAATCTGTTTGCAGTCTGCTGATTGTTACAGTAGTTTCATGGCATGTCCTTTTTTAGTGGTGTTGGAAAGGTTAAAAAACTATACAATCCCACTCATGATTTTATAAACTTATAAACTTGGTTTACTCATTCCCAGTGCTGACTAGCCCTGACCTGTTTATCTTTCCTTTATTAAGAGAGCTAGCTGTTCTATATTCTGTATCATTTTTGTTACCTTTCTCTGAACATTTTGTAGTTCACCATATTCTTTTTGAGATCGAGATGACCAGAATTGCACACTGTACTCAAGGTACAGGCACACCATGGGAGCATAGAGCAGAATAATGATGATATTCACAGTTTTGTTCCTGATTCCTTTTCAAATCATCCCTAATGTAATGTTTGCTTTCTTGGCAGCTACAGTACATTTGGCTAAAAATGATAGGCGCTCATATTCAGCGGTGGTGCCTAGGTTATTTAAAGCACCTAGCCACCATCGCTTTATTTAAACCCAGATATTATCATATTCAAAGCCATACATCATTGCTCAGTAGATGTATCTTTGGTTATTATGGCCTGTAATACAAGCAACAGGCCTAGGCGAACCCAAGGCAGCAACAGACTCCGCACTCCCACTGGATACCATAAGACAAAACAAGCAACCTCCAAAAGGGCTATTTCACTCTTGGCACCAGACCTATGGAACTCCCTCCCTGAAGAACTAAAAATGAACTCAAGGACTTCCACAAATCCCTCAAAACCCACCTGTTCATGGAGTCCTATGGACAAGTAACATAACTTTTACACACCACAACCCTGCCACTTGCGGCCACCAACAGCCTGCACATCTGAACGAGAACTGAGAACCAACTCCTGATAGTCTATGTGTATGTCCTGTCTCCTCCCCCCTCCTGTTGAATGTAGATCCCCATGTTATGTTCCTAACCACTTTGATTGAAGGATAAGGTGGTATACAAAACTGGTTAAATAAATAAAATAAATATTCAGAGCCGGAACTTATCCAGTGTGTGGTGCTGAATATCCAAATTTGTCGGTCAGTGTGTCGCTGTCCAGTTAATGACGATATTCACCCGTTAACTGGATAGTGAAAGCCAGTTAGTTAGGACAGCTATTCAGATGACTGAACTTTAACCAGTTAATCTATCCTTATATCGCCACAAACCGGATAGCAACCGGCATCACCCCTGCTCAACCCTGAGACTGCTCTGGTTTTAACCGGGCATTTTATAGGCGGTCTGTTACAACATTCAGCAGCAGTATCTGGATAGTGCTACTGAATATTAGGCTTAAAATGTTTTAGCCAGTTAGCAGGTCAGCTTCCTGGTAAAACGCTTTGAATATCGGCCCCTGAATGTATTGTGTATGGTGACTCCTAATTTGGTGCACAGCAGTTTTGTATTAGTAGTTGGTGTTGTCTTCCCTTTATGACTTGTCCACATTACATTTCATCTACTGTTTAGATGCCTAGTCTTCTATGCTCATAAAATCCTTCTGCAATTCTTCACAATCCTGTGCTGTTTTTACAACTTCTCATATTGTGCTTTCTGCAGGGCTGATCCTAGAGTTGGTCCAAAGTGTTAGAGCCCTAGGTGAACCTTAAGGTTTGCACCCCAAAAAACACAAAATACAATGCTGATTATATGCTGACGATATCATGATATATATCCCAAATCGGACCACTCAGCCATAACAAAATGCCTGAAGGTTATGATTACATGGCTCAGAAACAACAACCTAACTATAAACTACAGCAAAGCAAGCCCTCTACATGACAAGAAACAACTCATTCAATCCCCCACAATCAATTAATATGCTACACAGGAGTATAATGGTGAAAAACAAAGTCAGATACTTAGGAGTTACCCTGGATCAAAACTTAAACCTACAGTCCCACATAAAAAAGACCACTAAGCTAAAGCCAGTCCTCAGCTAGGATCATTTCCATATGGTATGCCAAGCCATTGTCACCCCAATTCTGGGTTACTGCAACTCTGTGTACCAGGGCCTCACAAAGCAAACCATCCATCCACTCCAGCTGGCACAGAACACAGCAGCCCGAATCATCACTGGGACAACAAAACACAATCATATCACTCCCATAACTCAACCAACTACACTGGCTCCCAGTACACTCCCGCACTAAGTTTAAGACGATGCTCATCATCTTCAAAATCTTACAATATTCCTTGGCGGACATCCTGCAAGACCTAATTATAAGAGACTCAGACACCTGACCCAGAAGGAACAGTAGAAATCTGATTGTCACACACACTGCATACCAAAGGTCCAAGTAGATCACTTCTAGAAGAACATTCTCATTCTCCGCCCTGGCCCTGTGGAACTCCCTCCTGGAAGACATAAGAACCATGGTAGACAGCAAATACTTCAGAAAAAAAGCTGAAAACATTCCTGTACATAGAACACTTCAGGAAAGCCACTCAGCCCTTGGTAAAGGAATAGTAATTGACCACCCAATGATCACCCCAGGACAGCTACTATGAGACACAACCTGATGTCTAATATTATCCCTGCATGCCTTCTCACCTCCCAACTTTTATTGTTATAATGTAAGCAGTTTAAGTTGCTTTGATTGAAAGATAAGGCGGTATAGAAAACTGGTTACATAAAAATAAATTCATTTAGCTTTGAATGGCCTTCTTTTGCTGCCCCCCAGAAGTTGCTGCTCTAGACTAGTTTGCCTAGTGGTTGGGCCGGCCCCAACTGACTGCAAATTTGATCACCTCACTCAGTGCTCTTTTTTTCAGATCATTTATGATTATGTTGAACAGCCCGGGTTCCAAAACAGACCTTTGGGGCATTCTGCTATTGACCATTTGATCCTTCTGTTTTCTGTCTTTTAACCAGTTTCCAGTCCATAATAAGGCATTACCCCCCCCCCCCCTCCCATCTCATGACTTTATTTTCTGAGGCTTCCCTCTTGAAGGACTTTTTATCTGCATGTTTATTTACATTTTCAAAAAATGTAATAATTTGATAGATATTGCTTAGTAAAGGAAAACTTATATATTTATTTTTATTTGGGTTTCAACATTGTCCTGCTAGCCCAGTCCAGACAAGTGGGTTGTGTTCCCCTACCAGAAGAGATGGTGACTGTCCTCACACACAGTGGGGGCCTGATTTTTATTTGTGCCACTCATAAAAGCCTGGCTGTCAAATTTGTGAACCCTTTGCAGTGTTCGTTGAGAATACTGTTGACTTTTTATGTCTGAGCATGAGTTGTTTATCACTTTTTGCTTTGTTGGGGGAGAAGGTAGGAGAGGGTAGGAAGCATGAGGGTTTAACTAGCAAATGTTTTGTGACTGTGTGTGTTTGGGTCTGTGTAAATTTTTCTGGTCTCTGCTGAAATGTGTTCACCTTAAATTCTTTGCTGTTTCTGTATAAGATTGGTTTCATTAGATGGCGGAATAGGTATGTGTGTGTGTGTATATATATATATGTGTGTATGTATGTATGTGTGTATGTATGTATGTATGTATATATACACACACACACACCTATATACACGTAATGCAACTTAGTTTCAACCATATTATCAGTGGTGATGGTTTCTATTTTTCTTTTTATTCTGACAGACACCTGGTCCCTGCAACCTATGTTTCTGTGGAAACACAAAAGATAGCAATATAAAGGATGGTGACCAGACAATGAAAAAGGAAAGTGGAGAAAGGCTGTCTATTCCCAAGATATTTTTTGGGACACGAACGCACAAGCAGATAGCTCAGATCACAAAGGAGCTTCGGAGAACAGCTTATTCCAGAATTCCAATGACTATTCTTTCCAGCAGAGATCATACCTGCGTCCATCCAGCCATATCCAATAACAAAAATGAAGAATGCAAAGAATTGCTAGCGGCAAAAGATGTGAGTAATTTTGGTTGAAAATTATACATATTTTACCAAAAAAATACTTTTTCTAATAGTAAAAGGGACAGCCTACTGATTCAGGTCCCTAATTTGATTACTGAATTGTGTCTTCCATTTCATGAGTCTGTGTAGGACACTGTGAAAGCACCATTTACAATTCCTAAGGGAGAGGGAATCATGGTCATTGCTTAAGAGTGATACCCAGTGGCTGGTTTCATGGCCCGTGATTGTAGGATTCTGGAAGGTGCTCTGGTGCATGACCACTGACTGCGCACCATGATTGCAGTGACCTGAATAGGTATGTTGTGAGGAGAATACAAAATAGGTGACAGATCTCAGCCTCTGTTCCAATTGAGATGGGAGCTCAAAGGAGCAGTAGGAAACTGCTGGGTCAAACAAAAAATAAAATAAAATAAAATAATTTCCATATACATCCTGCTAGACCAGTCCAGACTAGTGGGTTGTGTTCCCCTGCCAGCAGATGGTGAGCCAGAAAAATATTCCTGACATCACCTTTAGTATAAAAATCCATTCCCCAAGGGGAGCTTCAGTATTTTCTCTGTCTTAGCAGATGGTGGACTTCTCCTAGCTCCTGGCGTTCTCTGAGAAAAGATGTGGTGTCAGTGTAGCTATCTTTGGCAATTGTGCACACTGTGGTGCCCCTTCTTTGCAGACAGTTTTCTTCATTTTCCAGAGCTTCCCCAGTCAAGAGGACCAGTAGAGCACCTCTGAAGGGAAGTGCTTGTGCTCATGAGGAGCAGTTGCAGCCTTCCGTTCTGATTGGTTCTGCAAGCAAGACTTCTGTCAGTTAAATTCATAGTCACCTTTTGTCACTTTTCTAACTCCTTAAAGTTTGTTTTAAAAAAAAAATCACCTTATTCAAGGACCTGTTGCTGAGGAAGTTGTTGGGCAGTTTTTTCCTCCTTCCAGAGCAGTTAGTGTTTTATTTCTTTCACGGTTCTCTTTTAAAGTAGCGTCCCGATCTGTTTTTCGGTGTTATCTTGTTCTTCTGACCGCATGCGCCTCCTTTCTTTTTTTTGGTGTTCTCCGTTTTCTACAGTTGCCTTTTTCCTGCTTCTCTTCACGTGCTCAGTCGGCGGCTGCTTCCCGGCTCTATTTTTCTGTTTCCTGCCATAATTTTTGTGCCGCGGCTGCCATTCTTTCTTCAGAGTCTGTTGATTATTGGCTCTCCGGCTCTTCCTTTGACTTTTTCTTTTATCCTGTTGTAAAAATACCGCCTTCCTTACAGCGCTGCTTTAGCTGTGGGAAGAAATAAAAGACTTTGCCAAGTAGTTTGTGTTCCTCCTGTGGTTCTGATCAAGGGAGTCCTTCTGCGTCTGCAAGTCCTGGTTACGGTAGCCCTTCAGGTCTCTCGTTTTAACTCCCTCTGGGTTACCTCAGAGTGATGCTAGATCTCAAGATGCCCTTCCTCTGGTTTTGTTGCCTGTGCAGCCTGCTCACTCTTTACAACTCTATTCATACTATTTAGACGACGGCTCTGATCTCCACTTTGTGCAGCTATTCCGTCAGGCCTGGGATATGTGGTGCTCGGGGACTTCAGCTACTCTGACCACCTCTGATCCACTGTCTAGAAAGCATGCCCGCTGAAGTTTGGCTGGAGCTTCTTTAGATCTGGCGAAGGATACCTCCTCTCCTCCAGGGAAAGACGGTGATGGTCCTTCAGATGAACATTCTATCACTTCTGAGTCTGGCTGGAAAGAAAGAGAGCTCTTGCCATTGGAAAACAACCAGGAGCCTTGACGAGGGTCAGGATATCCGGTTATTCCATAAGGAACAGCTTCCTGCTCTCATTGCTCAAATTACGGAGACTCTGCACCTCTTGGACTCTCGTGCAATAGCCTTCGGATTCCTCTAAACCTCAGGCAGACCCCATCATTGTGGGCATTAGGAAACCTTCTAAGGCTTTTCCTTTTCCCCTGGAACTACAACAGATGGTCTCCTTAGAGTGGGATTCTCCTGATGTATCTCTACGCTCCGCTCGTCGCTTGGAGCGTGTTTGTTTGCCCTTCGGATAATCTTGACAAGTGGTTGTGTTTCCCTAAAGTAGACTCCCTAGTCACTGCAGTCACTAAATGCACAGCCATTCCTGTGGAGTGCGGCACTGCCCTCCATGATCAGACAAGATCTTAAAAAAACACTTTCTTATCATCGATCTTGGCATTGCAGGCCTCTGTTTGCAGAGGTCTCACTGCACACGCCCTACCCCGACGGCTTCAGCCACCCCCTGATGATCCGGCTTTGCCTCGTTTAGAGTCGGTCACTGCCTTTCTTGCAGCTGCCCTCGCAGAAGCATTCCCCCAGCTTTCAAAGAAAGCCTTTGGGAGATTCCACCACGCATGCGTGGTCCCCTTCCTGCCTAAAGGTGCCATCTTTCTCAGTCTCCTTTTTTCTGCGGAGCCCTTCAGACGTCTGTCTGGTCTTTCCCCGGAAAAAGTTGATTTTTTTTCAACCTCAGTTTCACACTCTTCTCTGGTAGTGCACCGGTATTCTTTCCGCCACCCGAGCTTGCTGCCCTGGCATCAAGTCAAGGGTTTTCAGTTTTTTTCTCGGCGCTTTTCACATCTTTTTTTCCAACTGGCAGCACTGCGGGTCTTCAACCTTGTTGGGGTACTTTTTACCCCCCCTGGCTAGCAGTGGCTTTAAGAAGTGTGATCGGTGTGCCAAAATAATGTCCCTGACAGACACACATGACTGCTGCCTTTGCTGCCTGGGGCCGGACCATGACTCCACAGCATGCGGCCTCTGTAAAAAGGTGTCCAATAAGGCCCTTGATAGACCCTAGCAGCAGCACAATAAGTTCTTCCTGGAGTCCCCGATACCTCCGAAGGCAAGGGCCTCATCTGAAGCCGTGGCATCTCGGGGTAGCCCTATGGACCCCCGATCGATGCCGTGGTTCTTCAGAGGGGGTCTTCCATGAGGGAACCCAATAAGAAGATGACTACCTTGAAAGCAGCGTCCCTGGATGGCTCCGACAGGCCGAGTAAGCCCCGAGCCAGGTCCTGCAGTCCTAGGCGCTCGTCCGAGGGATCGGAGAAGGAGCGGCCTGCGGAGGTCCCCCAAAAGGACTCTGCCTTGGACCAGCCTCGGTCTCCAGATACCATCCTTGTCAAGGACTCTCCCCTCGGGGGAACCAGCGTCGGGCCCGATTCCTTTGGTTTCCTCGCCGATGGCTGTGGAGTCTTCTGGCCTTGAGTCCAGAATGGTGGCCCTGAAGCACAGATTGTCTGTCTTCATGGACCAGCAGCAGGCACTGTTGTCCGGTACCACTGGTTCCTCCGCCCAGACCACCGGGCCCTCAATGTCAAAGATGTCCCCGGAAGCCGAGCCGATTCTCGAGACCCTTCGGCCTCCAGTCGATTCTCAAGACCCTTTGGTCTCCAGTCAATTCTTGGCTGAGGTCTCAATCCGGTTCCCGCTCGACGAGGCCACGATCATACCCAGCTAGTGTGCTTGGCACCAGCCGCAGGGCCTTCGAGGGCCGCGGGTTGGGGTCAGGCCCCGGGTTTGCGAGCCATCCTTCCCTCGAGTCCTCGACGGACTATTCAAAGTGGAAGATGGGAGGATGAGTCGTCGCCGGACACCCGTCGACATTGCGGTGTCATTTCGTACTCCCCTCTTTCCGAGCCCCGGCGGCGATCACCGCCAGAGGACATGGCGTTCCTAGACTTTGTCAGGGACATGTCCAAGGTTCCAGTGTTCCAGATAGAATCGGAGGTGGACCCTTGGACAGCGGAGCTAGAAATCCTCCAATACGAGGTCCCCCCAAGGGAATTGCTTACGGTGTGCATCCCACCCATCCCGAAACAGCTAATGCTCCGCATGTGGGAGACACCAGCATCAGTGCCGGTGGTGAGCAAGCGGCTCAACTTGATGTATCGGGTCCACTGGAGCCCGGGCTTCCAGAAGTCACATCTGCCGCACAACTCCAAGGTGGTGGAGTCCGCCATGCATCGGCTAAAGAGTCAGAAAACACACTCCTGGTAGGAAAGAACGCACCCTGGATGCCTTCAGCAGAAAGTGCTACCAGAGCTCCAATGCTCATTGGCCACATCCAGGCCTACCTGCTGTACATGGGTATGTACCTGAGAGACCTGGCGAAGGAACTCGCCAGGTTCTCGTCTGGTCTTTCTGAGGAACCCCTGCTGTGGTTCAAGAACCTGGCCAAGACCGTCCGTGAGTGCTCCAAGTTTGTCTCGAGAAGCCTATGACTGCTTGAGTAGCGGCAGCAGGCATTGGTGCCCGATGCCAGGCTTGGCTACAGTTGTCCGACCTCGAGCAACGGCTTCAGGAGTTGGCAAGTCTTCTAAAGGAACAGATGGTGGAACCGGTGCCTCACCACCTGGAAGGGCAAGGCTTCTACTCCAGGTACTTCCTGGTACCAAAAAGGACAGGAGGCCTCCTGCCTATCCTAGACTTGCGAAACCTAAACAAGTTTCTGGAGAGGGAAAAGTTCAAGATGTTTACCCTTGGGATACTGCTGCCCTACCTCCAGCAGGGATACTGGCTATGCTCCTTAGACCTAAAGGATGCTTATACTCACATCCTCATTCATCCAGACCACAGACTCAGGTTTGTGGTGGGAGGAAACCATTTTCAGTGCAGGGTACTTCCCTTTGGCCTAACCTCTGCCCCCAGGGTTTTCACCAAATGCCTGGCGGTGGTGGTGGCCTATCTCAGGAATCAGGGAATTTTTGTCGTCCCATACCTGGACGACTGGCTCATCAGGGGCCAGTCTCTCCAGGAGGCCAGACAAGCCACTCTTTGCACTGTCTCTCTTCTTCAGCATCTGGGCTTTGTCATAAACTACACAAAGTCCACTTTGCTTCCCTCTCAGAACCTAGAGTTTATAGGGGCGAGACTAGACACCCTTCAGGCAAGAGCTTACTTGCCCGAGGACAGGGCCCACAGTTTGATGGAGTTGGCAAACCAGTTCCAAAATAATTCTCAGGTCTCCGCCAGGCACTACTTGCGACTTCTGGGCCATATGGCATCCACTGTACATGCGACTCCAAATGCCTGTCTGCACATGCGGGCTGCTCAGTGGTGTCTCAGAGCTCAGTGGGCGCAGGCCACAGGTGATCTCCGAGACAGAGTAAAGGTGTCCAAACCACTGGTGGCTACATGTCCCAAACCTTCTCATGGGGGTAACTTTTCAGGCTCCAGCACACACAAGGGTGCTGACAACCGATGCTTCCTTTAAAGGGCTGGGGTGTACATTGCCAGGGCACGTGCAGTCAAGGCCTCTGGTCTCCTCGGGAGGCTACGCAGCAGATCAATCTTTTGGAGCTGCGAGCAATCCGCTTAGATGTACAGACTTTTTCTCATGCCCTCTCTCACCAGTCTGTTTTGCTTCAGACGGACAATCAGGTGGCAATATTCTATGTGAACAAACAAGGGGGCACGTGGTCCAGGCTCCCTATGTCAAGAGGCGCTGGCCCTTTGCAGTAGAACAAGGCATGTTTCTCAAAGCAGTTTATCTACCTGGACAGGAGAATTTCCTAGCAGACAAGCTACGCAGGGTTCTATAGCCTCACGAATGGCAGTTGAATCCATGGGTGGTCCAGCAGATCTTCCTCCGCTGGGGACTGCCGTCCATCGATCTCTTTGCCAGTCCACAAAACTGTCAGTTGCCCAGATTTTGCTCCAGACAGCTGCATGCTCTGAGGATGGCAGCAGATGCTTTTCTGATCTCTTGGTCTACAGGCCTCCTGTATGCGTTTCCTCCCACGCCCCTGGTGGCCCGAACTCTGTTCAAGATTCTCCGGGACAAGGCCTTGGAGATTCTGGTAGCGATGGCCCAGGAAGCCATGGTTTCCACTTCTGCTGCAGTTGGTGGTGGAAACTCCATTCCCTCTGGGGTTGCAACCCGATCTCCTGTCTCAGGATCAGGGTTCCCTTCTGCACCCCAGCCTCAGGTCCCTCAATCTGATAGCCTGGCTGCTGAAAGGATAGTGCTAGCTCCCTTGCTTCTACCTAAGGAAGTTAAGGAGGTGGTCTTGGCCTCTAGGAGGCAGTCCACCAGAAAGTCCTATGCCCTCAAGTGGCGTAGGTTTATGGTATGGTGTGCTCAGTGCAAGGAAGATCCTTTCTCTTGCCTTGTGCCAGTAGTACTGCAGTATCTACTTCACCTGTCAGACCAAGGCCTTAAGTCTAACTCTGTACGAGTCCACCTCAGTGCTCTTTCAGCGCACCACTCCCCGGTGGAGGGACAGTCTCTGTCGGTTCATCCCTTGATGTCCCGATTTCTCAGAGGTCTGCTTCTTCTCAAGCCTCCGGTTCGTCCACCGGCGACTGAGTGGGATTTGAATGTGGTCTTGCAACAACTTACTCGCCTACCGTTTGAGCTGATGGCTACTTGCCATTTGTGCTTCATTTCTTGGAAAGCGCTCTTCCTGGTAGCTCTTACCTCGGCCAGACGTGTGAGTGAACTACAAGCTCTGGTTTCTGATAGACCGTATACACGGTTCTATAGGAACAGGGTGGTCCTACGGACCCATCCGAAGTTCCTTCCAAAAGTGGTCTTCTCTTTCCACCTCAATCAAGAGGTGGTTCTTCCGACCTTCTTTCTCAGGCCGCATACCAGCCGGGCTGAGACAGTCTTGCATACCCTGGACTGTAAGAGGGCATTGTCTTTTTACAGAACATATTATTTTATTATTATTTTTATTTACATTCTCTTATATACCGCGCTATTCTGCATCAGTGCGGTTTACATTGAACAAACTGAAATTACATTGAACAGGGTATTATACTCAGCTTTTCGTCTCCTTTGACCCTAATAAGATGGGGTTGCCTGTCTCCAAGCGTACGTTGTCCACGTGGGTAGCAGATTGTATCGCCTGGGCGTATAAGGCAGCCGACCTCCCCTTGCAGGGTTGAGTCACGGCCCACCGTTTCAGGGCGAAAGTCGCGTCAGTAGCTCATCTCCACTCTGTTCTGTTGGCAGACATCTGCTGGGTCGCTACTTGGTCTTCAAGCCAGACTTTTGCAGCTCCTTACTGCCTCGAGAGAGAGTCGCGGAGGGACAGTGCTTTCGGACAGGCGGTACTCCGTATTATCTTTGAGGTTTAGGCAACTCTTACCCTCCAGCCCTTGTGTTGGGCTACCGTATGGGGGCGTTCTCAGAGTATGTTCTTATCACGAATGCTGAGGCTTTTGAGAGGGAGCCATTTTTTCAGCTTTGGGTTCCCGGTAGCCTAGAGCTAGGGAGTCCCATATGTGAGGACTGACTTCCTGCTTGGTCCTGGAGAAAGAGTAGTTACTCACCTGTAACAGGTGTTCTCCAGGAGCAGTAGGAATCAGTCCTCACGACCCTCCCTCCTCCCCTGGAGTTGCAGTCATATACTTTATTTTGATTTTTTTGCTGTCTTTTAGCTATGTCATCAGACTGAGCAAGATGGCACCCTTGGGCGGGAAGGGGACCGCGCATGCGCGCTGCATTCCCAAAGGCTTTCCTTGAAAGCTGGGGACATGCTCCGCACGAGGGCTCCATCAGCACCGACGTCACCCATATGTGAGGACTGATTCCTGCTGCTCCTGGAGAACACCTGTTACAGGTGAATAACTACTCTTTCTTAGGACTCATCCCCACTTTATGCCAAAAGCGGTTTCGCCTTTTCACTTAAACAAGCGATTTACCTTCCTGTATTCTTTCCTAGGCCTCATGCCTCTAATGCAGAAAGGAAACTTCATACTTTAGATTGTAAAAGAGCCCTGACTTTTTACCTTCAAAGAACTAAGCAACACAGGAAATCTTCTCAGCTTTTTGTTGCTTTTGATTCTAGTCATTTGGGACTTCCAGTTTCCAAAAGAACTCTCTAGGTGGATTGCAAATTGCATATCCTTTGCATACGAGAGTAAGGGACTTTCTCTCGAAGGCCATGTCACAGCTGACAATGTGAGAGCCATGGCAGCCTCTATGGCTAATCTTCGTTCTGTGTCCATTGACGACATCTGTAGAGCAGCCGCTTGGGCTTCGGTACACACCTTCACAGCCCATTACTTTTTTAGACAAGGACTCCCGTAGGGATGCCTCGTTCAGCCAGGCTGTTCTCCAGCATCTCTTTCAGACTTAGTACAACTCCTACACGCCGTCCCGGGTTTGGATGCCAGAGATCCATGGGAGGAAGCATGACCCATCTCACCATGGGTTTGCAGCTTCCTGGGGTCATCTCCTTGGCATCTTTCAGCTGGGGAGTCCCCCATATGTGAAGACTACATTCTTGCTTGTTCCTGGAGATAGCATAGTTACTCACCTGTAACAGGTGATCTCTGTGAACAGCAGGAATTAAGTCTTCACAACCCACCCACCTCCCTGAGGAGCGCTCTCTCTCTCTCTCTCTCTCAGCTATAAACTCAACTGAAGAGGGAGAGTTGGAAAGGCAGCACGCAGGCGCTGTGGGATGCTCCCAAAGGCTTTCATATTGGACGCTGGGGAGAGTTCCCGCACGGGCTCCGTCGGTACCGATGATACCCATATGTGAAGACTTAATGCCTGCTGTTCCCGGAGATCACCTGTTACATGTGAGTAACTACGCTTTATCTGAATTCAAGAAAGCATGGGACAAACACATAAGATCTCCAAAGGAAAAAACGAGACTATGGTAGCTGATATGGAAGGGCCGATTGGATGGGCCAAATGGTCTTTTTCTGCCATTATGTTTCTATGTGTAAAAACGGGCAATTATATGTGAAAATCATGGAAATGTCCCTGGAACCATTTTAGAAAGCCAGATATATAGATGTCCGCAGCGCAAGAATGTTCATGTAGCATGAAGGCATGATGTTAGTGTGTCCTATGTGGAGCAAGGGAGATGCAGGTCGTGGTGCAATTTCAGAATGGCACAAGCACATCTGGCCCTGGTTGTTGAGGTGTCCATTCCTATGCCTGCTTCTGACCATGAGTAAAGTGTAAAAAAGTGCTCATTTCATGGCTGCAATGTTTGCAGGGGGAAGAGCAAATTGTGTTTTCATTTGCCACAGTTAATATTTCCTGGCCAAAGAAACCTGCATGTAAGTATGCACTCCAAACATATTACAGGACCACCTCTACACATCTGAGTATCTGAGATGGTAGGCCAGGATGTGCTAGTCTCAGAACATAGTCACCCCCCTTCTGAAAAACCCCGTCTACTAAGAACATAAGATATGCCATACTGGGTCAGACCAAGGTCCATCAAGCCCAGTATCCTGTTTCCAACAGTGGCCAATCTAGGTCATACGTACCTAGCAGTATCCACAAAAGACACAGGTTCCACAATGCTTGTATTGGGTCAAGCATTGATATCCTGGGTCCCTTTTTAATAATGGTTTATGGACCTTTCCTCCAGGAACTTGTCCAAACCTTTTTTAAACCCGGCTACACTAACACTTACTACTACCCATCCAGGACGTCCAAGTACCTGTTTTTTCAAATGTGCAATTAATGAACATCCACGTTTGTGAAATGGTCTACACCTGTGCGCTCACCTAGCCTTGCTTTTTGCACGGGGCCCATCTTCAGAACTGGTTACTGGGACATTCATTTTTCATGGTGGAGATGGCGCAATTTCAGAAGGCACTTCTACAGATCTCTCTTCATTGCTGCCACTCCCCTGGATTTTTGGATATTTTGCTCTGGATGTCCCAGATTCTTCTTAGCCATCCCTTCTAGAATGCCACTTCACAGGGGTTGAAGTTCTTCAGTGCATGAATGAAGAGCAGGGCCTGGGGATGATAGTATATAAGCCTAGTTAAATAAATAAATACATGTTCTTGAAGTAGCCAAAGAGGTAGAAAAGGTGATGGCAGACCCCAAAAGGATGCTTGGGTGCATAGGGAGATCTATGGCCAGTGGGAATAAGGAAGTGATAATGCCTTTGTATGTCTCTAGTGAGACATCATTTGGAGGACTGTGTACAGTTCTGGAGACCACATGTTCAAAAGGATATAAGCAGATGGAGTCTCTCCAGAGGGCAGTATTGAAATGTGTCAGCGGTCTTCATCATAAAACATGTGGACAGGGCCGTACTAAGGGCTGGGCGAGCGGTGTGGCCGCACAGGATGTAAGGACAGAATGGGGCACTGATTTCAGCACTGGGTTTTGAAGAAGCTCAAAAAGAGTGAATTACTGAATGTGGGTGGGTAGAGGAGGGCACCAAATTCATTAGTCGCACAGGGCACATTTCTAGCTTGGTATGGTTCCTGCATATGGGTATAGATTTTAGGATATTTTATGTTTACTTTGGAGGAAATGTAGGGGAGGGGAGATATGAAGGAGACATTTAAATACCTCTGTAGTACTGTATAAATGCACAAGGAGTGGTTCTCTTTCAATTGAAAGGAAACTCTGAAATGAGAGAGTCAAACGATACAGGTACAGTTGTGGTCAACCTTATTGGCAGCCTTGCAGTTCAACCTCTTAATGTCCAATATCTTCTTTAAAAAAAAAGTAGCCAGTGAAATGGCTTTGACCTATATATGCACACATATTTGACATGCAAAAGATTCAAATAAAACAAGACCAGTTAAAAAAGGAAATAGTATAAAAACTGGGACATTGCCAGGACATGATTATTGGTACCCTTATAAACAATTCAAATCAGTTTGAACAGAAGAACCACATTCCCATTGCTGTAAAATTAGACACACCTGTTATCAGTTTTCAGTTCACACATGACTTGAATCAACCAATGAATGATGGCTCTAATGTTTAAAATGGCCTCATTTACTGCCTGTTCCATTTTCACAATGATGAAGACAAGAGAGTTAATTGAGACCATCAGAAAAGCCATTTTCACCAAATATGTTTATTAAAATCTTAATATACCGCCCATAAACAGGAGCATCTGGGCGGTTTACAATCAAAATTAAAAGCTGCAGAGAAAGGAAAGGCACGCCATTAAAAATTTAAAAGGTAAGACAAGAAAGGGGAGAGCAATAAAAAGCAGACAGAATCATACATCAGCGTGGAGGAGGGGTGAGGAGGGAGGGGGAAGGTCGAAAGCAGAGCAAAAGAGATGGGTTTTGAGTTTTGACCTTGAAAGTCTTAAATGAAGGTTCTAAGTGGAAGGTTGTGGGGAGGGGGGTGCGAGTTCCAGAGTCTTGGGCCAAGAAAGTAGAAAGCAGATGGACGGGTGGATTCCAGGTGGGTTTGGGATGGGGAGGGGAGGGGAGGGACATGCGATTGACATGAATGGACCGAAGGGAACGGTGAGGGGTGTGAAGGTGAACTTGGTCGGCAATGGCAAGGTAGAGGGGGGTACCTGTATAGATCTGTGAACAAAAATAAGGAACTTGTACTGAATACGGAAGGAAATAGGGAGCCAGTGCAAACAAAGAAGGAGGGGGGTGATATGGTCAAAACAGGAAACATGGGTAAGGATACGAACAGCAGTATTTTGGACACGTTGAAGACGAAGAAGCTGAGACTGAGGGAGACCTGCCAGGGAAACATTACAATAGTCGACGCGGGATATAACAAGCGAAAGAAGCAAGGGGTAGTCAAGAGGGGTAAAGGAAAGGACAGACAACACGGAGTTGTTTCAGGGAATAGAAAGAACGCTGAACAATAGAGAAGATATGTTCTTTAAAGGAGAGGGAAGAGTCAAGGATGACACCCAAATACCGAAGGGATGTGACGATAGGAATGGGCAAAGAGGAGAGCGAAGGGACAAGAGTGGGGGAGGGGCTACCAAAAGTGAACCAAATAGCAGAGGTTTTAGAGAGATTGACATGTAAAAAATTAGATGAGAGCCATGAGGCCACAGAGGTAAGACAGTTGTTGAGGGGTGTGATGTCAGGAGTGGAGGATTCTCCAGGACCAAGCAGGAAGTCAGTCCTCACATATGGGTGACGTCGGCGCCGACGGAGCCCTCGCGGAGCAATTTTCCCCAGCTTTCACAGAAAGCCTTTGGGAATTGCAGCGCGCATGCGCGGTCGCCTTCCCGCCCAAGGGTGCCATCTTAGCCAGCCAGTCTTCTTTTTTCCGCGGAGCCCTACAGACGTACCCGTCGTGTCCCCGCTAAAAATGTTGTGTGATGAAGGAGGAAGATTTCGTCTGCGTAATAATAAGTGGAGATGACATCTTGTTGAACCAGGAGGGTAAGGGGGCAAGGAAAACGTTGAACAGAAGGAGGGTGAGAACAGAACCCTGAGGGACATTGCAGAGGAGGGGGGTGGAGGGGGAGGAAGAAGACCCAGAGATGACGAGAAGGATCGGCAAGAGAGAAAAGAGCGAAACAATTGAAGTACCTTATTTATTTATTTTATTTATTTATTTAACAGTATTTCTAAACCGCCTTATCATAATAATCAAGGTGGTATCACAGCAAACAATCTGGTAGTGTGAGTGTGTTATACATGCAGTGAGGGTGAAAATTTAGTTGAGTGCGTGTTGCATTGTGTGCTAGATTTGTTTGAGCTATGTACAATGTGGGCTATATACAGTGGTGCTAAAAACTTTTTATATACATACAGTGTTAGGCGGTAACATGTGCTGTTATACAGTCACTTAGGTTATGTGATGTGTCCATAGTGTTCTATGAGCAGCATGGTTTTCAGCTGTTTTCTAAAGTCTTTGAGGTCTGTAGTTGCCCTCAAATCGTCCGGTAGTTTGTTCCATATTGTTGGAGCAGCCATGGAGAGTGCTCTGTCTGTTGTGTCCTTGCGTGTGTGTTTGTATTCACTTGGGGTGCTGACTCGGTTGTGTGTTTGTTTTCTTCTAGGACGTGTGCTGGTGTCTGGTTGTATGAGGGTGTGCAGGCTGTTGGCTGATGTGTGCTGTTTTATCTTAAATAGGTTTATGATAGTTTTGTATCTGATGCGTGCACCGATTGGAAGCCAGTGTAAGTCCTTTAAGGTAGGTGTGATGTGCTCCTGTCTTGCAGTTCCGGATATGATTCGTGCTGCGGTGTTCTGTGCCAGTTGGAGTGGTTTGATGGCTTGTTTCGGTAGTCCAAGGTATATCGGATTGCAGAAGTCCAGTAGTGGGGTTATCAGTGCTTGACAGACGGTACGGAAGTGTTCTGGGGCGAGGAGTGGTTTCAGTCTCCTGATGATTCGCATTTTGTAGTAGGCTTTTTGGATTGTTTTGTCTGTGTGGCTTGAGATTGAGTTGATTGTCCAGAGTAACCCCGAGGTATCTCACTTCTGACCTTATTGGTATGGTAGTGTTTTGTATCTGTATATTTGGTGGGTGTATGAAGCTTTGGTTCCGAGTGATGATTAAAGCTTCAGTCTTGTTGTAGTTTATTGCGAGGTTGTTGTTTTGACACCAACTGGTCATTTGGGTAAGGCAGTCTGTTATCTTAGAGAAGTCCGGAGAGGCCGGCTTCCTGAAAACGAGTTGAGAGAGTGCAGTGGTCCACCAGGTCAAAAGCGGCAGATAAGTCGAGAGAGACAAGACTGTGATCATGAGCAGCGTGAAGTTCATTAAGGAGGGAAAGAAGGACAGATTCCGTGCTGTGACCGGTGCAGAAACCAGATTGCTGTGGGTGAGGGAGGCTTCAAGGTGAGAAGAGAGTTGGGTGAAAACCAATTTTTCTAAGAGCTTTGAAAGAAAAGGAAGATTGGAGATGGGGTGCCATTTGGAGGGGGAGGAGGGGTCAAGGGAACCTTTCTTCAGAATGGAGCGGACAGTGGCATGCTTCCAGGATGTAGGAAAGATACCAGAGGATAGGCTAGAGTTAAAGAGAGAGAATGTGGCGAGAGAGAGCTAGGGAAGGTTCAAGGAGCCAGTGGGAAGGGATAGGGTCGGCAGGACAGGTAGTTTTCCATGTAGAAGAGAAAGTCTTAGATAGAGCTGAGCGGGAAAGTGGCTCGAAAGTGGACCAGAGATGCGAAAGTGGGGGAATAGAGGAGGAGGGGGGAGAAGGAAGGGGAGATGGAAAGGGTGGGGATACGGCAGAGGGAGAAATGGGACAGGAGGGAAAGGAAAGATGAAGAGAAAGGACGTTTGAGGCAAAATGGGAGGCTAGAGAGGTGCGATCAGGAGAGGAGGGGGAGGAAGAGGAAGGGGATGGTGTAGAGTGGGGTACGGAGAGGGAACAGAGGACAGAGTAAAGTTGACGGGAAGAATTTGCAGAAAAGGAAATAAGGTTAGAAAAATAGTCTCGTTTAGCTGAGTGGAGAAGGGAGCAATAGTGACGATGGCAGAGACGGAAAAGATGCAGACTAGAGGAGGAGGGATGTTTACGCCAGAGCCGCTCTGCGCAGCGGAGGTACCTGCGGTGAAGGAAAAGACCAGGATGAAACCAGGGATGACGGGAGTGATGACGGGAAGGAGGGCAGGGCTGAAGGGGTGCAACCATATCAAGAGCAGCTGAAAGAGAAGAATTCCAGAGGTATGCCTGGGCGTCAACAGAGAGTGATTTAAAATCTGCAGGGAACAGAGTATTGGAGAGAGGGAATTGAAGAAGAGTATAGGCATTGATATGGCATGAGTAAGTTAGAGGGGCAGAACTGGCATGAGAGTCGGAGTGAGAGCTGGAAGAAGAGATTGGGGGGGGGGGGGAGAGAGGAAAGGAAGGGAGAAGAAAAGGCAGAGATGGTCGGACCAAGGAAGGAAAAGGGAGGAGAGAGAAAAAGGGAGGAAGAGAGAAGTAGTGTGAGAGATGAGAAGGTCAAGAGAATGACCAGCAAATGATATCAAACATCAAAGGGGTACATCTCCAAAGATCTTGGGATTCCTGTGTCTACAGTTTGCAATGTTGTTAAGAAGTTTTCTGCTCATGGAATTGTCAAGAACCTCCAGGATGTGGTAGGAAGAAGAAAATTAATCCAAGAATTCTTTGACTGTTAGTGCGAACTGTTGGAAAAGCACCACATACAACATCCAAAAAACTTAAGGCTGACCTGGAGCAATCTGGAGTGGTGGTTTCAACCCACACCATAGGTAGTGCACTAAACAAAGAAGGACTTCATGGGTGAAGGCCAAGGAGGACCCCACTGCTCAAAGACAGACATAAAAAGGCACGCCTAATCTTTTCCCAAACCCACCTTGAGAAATCACAGTCCTTCTGGGAAAGTTTTCTGTGGACAGATGAAACTAAATTTGAGCTCTTTGGCAATGCAGAGCAGCGATACATTTACAGGCAAAGAAATGAAGCTTATAAGGAAAAAAATATCCTTCCTAAAGTTAAATATCGTGGAGGTTCCATAATGTTGTGGAGCTGTTTTTCTGCCTCAGGAACAGGAGGCCTGGAACATATTAAACGAACCATGAAGTCAGGAATACCAAGGAATTTTGGAGTGTCTACCTAATGTCAGAAAGCTAGGTCTGGGTTGAAGGTCATGGGTCCTCCAGCAGGACAATGAACCAAAACATACATCAAAATGCACAAAAGAATGGTTAAAAAGAAAAAAAATGAACTGTTTTAAACTGGTCAGTAATGAGTCCTGATCTCAGTCCAATCGAGGACCTTTGGAAGAGCTGGAATCTGCCATTGGTTAAAGGGAATCCTGGAAACATTCATGAGCTGGAACAAATCGCAGTTGAAGAATGGGAGAAACTACGAGCAGACAGATGTGTGAAATTTATAGATGGTTACAAGAAATGTTTGGAGGCTGTCATCACTGCCAAGTGTTGTGCAACCAAATATTAATGAAGGGTCCCATTAAATCCTGTCCAGGTCATATTTTGTTTTTTTTTCTCAGAAATTGCTATATCTAAGTGTGAGGATTATTGTCAGTAGCAAATGAATATATAAATACTCGATAGGTCCAGGGATAATTGCTACATCCCTGTTTTCCTAAGATTTTATTGGTCTATCTGGCAAATGAACCACATGAGATAAAGGAGCCGACCCTGTGTTTGTATATAAATTAGACTTTATTGCTGATAGAATAAATTAGTTTTCTGAGGTAGCAAGTTATGTAGCCCTATGATTACATTTATCAAGAGCATTAATCACTGTTTTAGCAACCAACATCATTGATTCGCTCTGCATTCAGACGTACAGAAAATCAAGTTGTCTGTCTAGGCTAGGCCCACAACCCCCAGAAGAATTCAGACCAGTACCTTAGCTTTTGCTAGAAGAACAATTGTGACGGGGTCCGAGAAGTCGTCTCAGGAATGGTACGAAGTTCAAAGGATGGCAGTGGTCCAACGCAGGCTGTAGACAGTCCAGGTGAGCCGCGTGATAGCACAGAGCTTCAGGGCTGTGGGAGAGGTTCACTCCTGCCCGAGGTTAGTCCTTGTCATTGCACACTATCTGACTTTCCAGCTGGAGACAGGCAGGCAGTAGGGCTTAGAGACTGTAGAAAGCAAACTGCCATTGTGAGGGAGCTAAGTTAAAGTTCTCAAAAAGTGTTCAAAAGTGAAATGGCTCTCAACGTTCCAAAAGTAAAGTGTGTCCTGTGTCCAGCGTATAATTCTTTGTCCTGACTTCCTTGTCACAGCATGGTGATTAGCTGGTCTCAGATACTAGTTGTCATCTTCAGCGAATCATGTAACAGTTGTCAGGTGGTCCCTCTCCAAACAAAGGTCCATGGTGAGAAAAGATGCTGGTATGCAGGTTCATACATTGTTGCAAATGCTAGAACCAGTAAGTTGAGAATGGGCCTCAGCTTGCATGTAGTCATAAACAATAACTTTGCTGTATGGTACATAACTTTGCAGAATTGCTTGATCTGCATGTTTAATGCTTGTACGGCAGAAAACAGTTCCATCTTGTAACAGGAAGTTATGCTGCATGGTCCAGGCTTTAGTTTCTGAGCAGGCCCCATGGTCCAGGCTTTAGTTTTTGAGCAGGCTCCAGTGGTTCCAGCCCTATATAAGTTGCACAGACGTCTTTTTTGTTGTATACCTTTGAACATACTATTAAAATATTATGATGACATATAGTTAGAATATTTCCAATTATTTCTCAAGATGTCATACACAACAAACCTAAAATGCAAGGGTGCCATTAATATTGACCAAAACTGTAAAAGGGGATAGACTCAGGAGTAATCTAAGGAAACATTTCTTTATGGAAAGAATGGTGGATGCATGGACTGTATTGAGGTGGTGGAAATGAAAACTCTACAGTCAAACCTCGGTTTTCATGATTAATCCGTTCAAAAAAGTCTGACTAAAACCGAAACGGACTAAAACCGAAGCAAGATTTCCCATAAGAAATAATGTAAATTCAATTAATCCGTTCCAGACACCCAAAAATATTGACAAAAATACATTTTATAGAGAATAACTATATTTTTACATACAGAAAACAATGAGAAATACATATAAATGACTAATGAAATGGATAAATGAGCATGTAACATCACTTTTACCTTTATTGAAGACTTTTGTTGGCATATGGGACGCACTCCAGCCAGCTCCAGCTGCTCTCCCCTCCGGGGATCGAGCAATCACCACCAGAAGCGGAGGCGGGAACAGCCATCTTGGCCGGCTGCCCAATTGGGGCTCCAGCCTGCCTTGTAAAAGAGAAGCGCCATCGGGCGCTGGGAGAGGGACACACTCCAGACAGCTCCAGCTGCTCTCCCCTCCAGGGATCGAGCAATCACCACCAGAAGCGGAGGCGGGAACAGCCATCTTGGCCGTCTGCACAATCGGGGCTCCAGCCTGCCTTGTAAAAGAGAAGCGCCAATAAATATGGAAGACAGTCAATCAGCAAGAAAATCAAAATAAAGAAAATCCCACTTCTGGCCACAAGATGGTGCTCCATTTTCAACTGTACGAAAACCGAGACAACGTACGAAAACCGGAACAAAATCTTGATGAAAAAAGTCAACGAAAACCGAATCGTACGAAAACCAGGGCATACGAAAACCGAGGTTTGACTGTATTTGAATTCAAGAAAGTATGAGGCAAATACAGAGTCTTTCAACAGATAAAGACCACACTGCTTTATTTATTTAACAGGTTTTTTCATATCGCTTTAGCTAGTTTGCCCATCCATAAGAACTACTAACTCTACAAACCCTTCCTTTCTCTCGGAGGAAGAGATTGTAGACTTAATAGTTCTTATGGATGGGCAGACTAGATAAGCTGTGTGGTCTTTATTTGCTGTCATTTGCTATGTTCCTATGTTTCATTTAATAAAGAAACAGGACAGCAAGCATCCAGTACAGAGAAAGAGCGGAGGTATCATGCCAGTCCCACCTGCTTGCCACAGCTCAGCCATGCCGCACCACTGAAGACATAATAAAAAATGTGGTTCTTTAAAATGGTTTTAAACATTTATGGGAGGACTAGATCTGGGAAGTGAATTCCACAGAGAGGGACCCAGGGAAAAAAGTTATGATGGACAGAGTCCACTCTGGAACATGATACTGGCTATTAATGACTATTAAACTCTCGCTTTAGGGCTAGATGACACAGGAAGAAGTGTAAAGTTTTAACAGGAATACAAGTAAATTGGAGCCCAGTATAGAATGCTTTATGGACAGGCAAAAGGACCTTAAACCAGATGCGGTATGATACAGGTAAACCAATGGTTATGACGTTAGCAGATGCATCAGAACTGGGTGGGACACACAGGCCTTGGCCTCTCCAAAACCTCACTGCTGCGATTGCCAGACTTCACCTCCTGTCTGCCCATGGGGATCCAGTCTCCCATGGGGTAGACAGAAGGGTCTTTGCCGTAATCGTGGCCCAGCAGGCAGTGGGCTACCCACAGGTATTCTACCCTCCACGGGCAGGAGTACTACGATTACGGCAAAGATCCCTCCTGTCTGCCCACAGGAGATTGGATCCCTGTGGGCAGACAGGAGGGGAAGGCCGATGATTGCAGGCTCACTCAGTTTTGCTGGCTGAAGGGCGGAGTTTGCCTCTTTCCCCCAATGAAAACAATGTTCCTCTGCCCCTGGATGTTAGCGTAATGTAACCTGATCAAATTTAGTTTCATTGCATGATAGCAGCATTTTGAACTGTCTGGTTAGAGGTCCTGATACAACCAACCGCAAGCAAAATGACAGTAGTCAAGGTGCAAGAAAAAATCATGAACAAAAGTTTGTTGAGCTTGCACGTTCATATAGAGAGTAGTTCTATAAGGGTCACTTAGTTCAACACACTTTCACACATGTATTTGGCACCTATTCTACAAAATATAGTACACACATACTTCATAGTATAGGCCGGGGCATAAATGGTGAGCGATGCATGCCAAATTTGGATGTGAGCACTTACAATAACCCTAGATTGGTGTAAATTATGTTTATGTAAATGCCCACGACTAAACATGTCAGAAATGCGTATAAGTTAGTGTTCTGTAACTTACACAGGTAAATTTGTGCTCCACCTACACACTGCCCTTGTGCTTGTCCACTCCAAAACTACATGCCATCACCCTGACACACACTAACACTCTGCATGTAGATCACCAACATACTGTGATTTATGCACGGAACTCTAACTGCACTTTACAGAATTAACCCCATAATGCTTAATGAGTATATTCAAACAGAGTTACGAAGGAAGCTTGGACCGTGGCTGACATTTGTGCTTCAAAGGATAATTGAGGGTTGAAAATAACCCTAAGGTGAAGGAGAGCCCAAAATGCAGGGAGGACTTTGAGTAAGCAACCTTCTTGTGATCCAGAGGGCTTGAGACTTAGATTTAGTTTAAGGCAGTGATTGTGAAGCCAGGATGAAACTGCATATAAACAAGAGTTTAATGTTAAGAGGTCAGGAGAGAATGGATCTATGACTATGAGCGTAATGTCATTGGCATAAAAGAAGCCACTAATGCCATGGTCCTGGCCAAGAGTAACAAGAAGGGAGAGAATTTATTAAAAACAATGCTAATATCGAGCCTTGAGGGACATTATATAATAATGCATGGAAAGGTGAAGAGGAATCTTATCCAATGTAGACTCCAAAGATACATTCCTGGAGGAAAGAGACAAACCAGTTGACCTCTTGACTGCCTAAGCCAATCTCAGCCAAATGTCTCAAAAGCAAAGTATGGTCAACCATGTCAAAGGCCAGCATGAGGTCCCATGAAAGGCCAGCATCCAAAAATCTATATAATCCACTGAGAAGAGCAGCGATTGCAGTTTCAGTGCTATGGAGTGGAGTTTAGGGAGGAGTCTAGTGGGTAGGGCAGCAGTGTGGAGCCAGAATGGGATTTGAATCCTGGTCTATGACGCTCCTTGTGGCCTTGGGCAAGGTCCCTTAACACTCCATTGCTTCAGGAACAAACAGATTGTAAGCCCCCTGGGGACAGGGAAATAATTGCTGTACCTGAATGTAATTTGCTTTAAACTTCTGCTGGAAAAAGGTGTGAACTGAATACAAATACAAAATGACCAAGTCAAAGTTCTGACTGACATGGATGAAGAGTATTGGACTTCAAGATCAGAGAGCTGGATGAACATAGCCTACTCAATCAATCTGGAGAGAGAAGATAGATTTGATACCATTCATTAGCTATAAAGTGTCCAGCTTTGCTTTCTTCAAGCAAATAATTGCTTGCTTCAAAGAGCTTGGGGTATATCCAATAAGTAAATTATGATTGACAGTCATGAGTGTGAGGGGGGAGAAGGCCTAATCCATAATAACAGTTATATCTGTGCAGTCATTGCTCTGAGCTGGTAAGCTGTCACCTTTGCAGAGAACACTGTGTTGCTCTGCTGGTAACAAAACAAAATACAATTGGTTAATCCAAATAGATATAATATTTTGATTGGATGTCCTAATTTATTTGGGTTAAAAGATAAAGTTGGGAAGGTCTTTTTCTTTATAGGTTTGTTTGGATGGCACATTTACACTCTAAAGTATGGATCATTTGTTCCTGTGTATAATATATGAAGAAAAAAAAGACTGGCAGAACTATTGGCTGATTAAGGTAGAGGGCCATCATCACCTTAGGAAGTAATGTTGGATAAATTCATAGAACCACATTATCTCCATAAATTAAAATGTATGGTTGGTAATATACCAATGCCTATATTTTGCTGATTCTACACACTGACATAATAGCTACAAGAAAAAATTTCCCAGGAAAGAGATTTCAGTGAGAAGGACAGTGAAGACTCAAATGGAAGGTTCATGAGTTGTGTTAGCATCATGTTAAGATCCCAGGCTTCAGCCAGTTTCCTTATAGAACTTAATAGTCATTTCATGAACTTAGCTACTAGTGGAAGCTTGAAAATAATAGGTTGTTTGCCAGCACTATGGGAACTCACACTTAACTAGTGCTAAGCCCTGAATCCCATAGGAAAAGGTGACATTGTATGAGGGATGGTGCCAGATATAAGGATGGATCCAGCCCGTGAGCTTTGTACCAAGAGTTTAATCTTTTCCATTTAAAATTATGACTTTTCGATAGTCTTTCTTGGCTGCTAGAACTACATCCTGCACTCTCCTGGAGAGTTGTAGTGGGCAGTTATTGTCTTTTTAAGATTCATACCAATAGAGCAAGAATGTTGAGGTTGGGTTTGTAGTAGGACACCCCACACCGCGTAAAAAATATTTTTTCACTCAATGCGTAATTAAACTCTGGAATTCGTTACCAGAGGATATAGTAAAAGCTATTAGCATAGCTGGGTTTAAAAGAAGTTGGACAAGTTCCTGGAAGAAAAGTCTATAAACCATTATTAAAGAAGACCAGGGAAATATCCACTGCTTACTTCTGGGATAAGCAGTATGGAATCTGTGTACCTTTTTGGGAACCTTACAGGTACTTATGAACTAGATTGGCCACTGCTTGGAAGCAGGTTATTGGACTTGATGGACCCCTAGTCAGTCATATCTTATGTTCTTATGGAAGTAGTATTGGGAGGTTCCTGTGCTAGTTGCTGGAGACATGTAAACCAGCCTTTATAAGATTTGTGGAGGCCTGATGCAGTTCCAGGATTCTCTTACTATCAAAGGGATGAGAGCGAAAGCATAGAGAAGATTTCATTTCCTTAAGATTCCAAATGCATCTGGAGCTTGTTGATTGTGATTCAGGTTATGAGAGCAGAAATGGGAAAACTTTGTTCTCTTCTGTTATGAACAGATCTATTATCAGCTGACCCCATTTCTTTAAAATTCTTTGAACTATTTCTTGATCCAGTGACCATTTGTTTGGGTCAGTTTGCCAGCTAGCTGGTTCTGTTCTCTTGAAAGTTAAGTTGCTACTAGGAATGCAATTTGCTATACATTCTGTACCTGTAAACAAAGACAGCTGGAGAGTGCTCTCCTCTAGTTTGTTGTAGAACATTAGCAATTTAGTCATCTGTCTGAATCTGAAGGACTGAATTATCGATCCAGTTGATGAATGTTTGGAGGGCACGGCTCTGAGTTCCAGCAGATTTATGTGGAACTATCTTTCTGCAGCAGTCTATGAGCCTTGTTTTTGCAACTGACCAAAATGCACACCTCTCCTTAGTAGGATAGTCAATATTAGGCAAGGCTGTAGTGGATGAATGTTTCTTTCTCTGAGGAGGTAGATAGATCTTTCCATCAATGAAAACTTCCCTGTGTTGATTTCATTAGAATCTCAGTTGCATTTGTACTTCACTCATGTGCAGCTGGGTTAAGGGGAACTATATGCACAGTTGCTGATGTGTCATAGCAAACACAATATTCATACATACATACATCCAAAGTACAAAACTGGCCAGCAATGAGTCCTCATCTCAATCCAACAAAAACCTTTGGAAAGAGCTGAGATCTGCCATTGTAAAAGGAATCCTGTAAACATTCATGAGCTGTAACAAATCACAGTTGAAGTGTGGGAGTAACTACCAGCAGACAGATGTATGAAACTTATAGATGGCTACAAGAAATGTTTGGAGGCTGTCATCACTGCCCAAGGGTTGTACAACCAAATATTGGTGAAGCGTTCCATTAACGCTGTCCAGGTCATATTTTCTTTTTTTTTCTCAGAAATTACTACGTCTAAGTTGCATAGACATCTTTTTTTTTTTGTTGTTGTATACCTTTGAACATACTATTAAAATATTATGATGACATATAGTTGGAATATTTCCAATTATTTCTTAAGATATTGTACACAACAGCTGAAAGGGTGTGGCCAAGATGGCGTACACTTGTTAGCCGATGCTCTGACGATTCCCTATCTTACCTTTTTCCTCTTTCCTTTACCTCTTAATAATGCCTTGTAAATGCAAGACTAAAGCTTGGCAGCTGCCAAAGAGCACGACTGCTGCTAAGGGTTCTCTCAATGCTTTCGTGAGGCCTGCTGGTGCAGAGGGAACTCCGGAGCAAAGCTTGCTAGGAGTAGCAGGAGCAGAAGGAGGCTTACTGCGCCCCTCAAAGCTACGGTACGGGTGACTCTCAGCCTGAAGACACGACTTCCTCCAGTACAGTCTGCACTTCACAGCGTCGGAGCATCAGAGGCCGACTCTCTTGGTAATTGGAAAGTTGAGACTGGCACGCCAAGGCTTGTGGGGAGTGCCGTTCCAGAAGTCAGCATGGCTACAGTTCCTGCTGGAGTGATTGGGGAGGTCTGCTTCTGATGGGGGGGCCCTCCTTACCTGCTGAACTGGAAGGAGGTGTGCCTTCTCTGTTGTCGACAGCCACTGGAGCACAGGAGGTAAACCCTGCAAAGTCTTTGCTTGTTCTGCCAGCGGCGGATGTTGGATTCTCTCTTGGAGGGCCTACAAGCATTGGAGTTTTCCTTTTTGCCCCAGTTTAGATCTCTCCAGAGTGCTCTTTCCTCCTTTGTTCAGTCTGTAGACCACCAGAAACAGGAGGTGGCTCGATTAAGCTCTAAGGTGGCCCAGCTGGAAGTTAAAATGAAGGACACTGTAACCTTTTCAGGTACTGTTAATAAGGATTTATCGAGTATCCATGGGAAGATTGAAATGTTAGAGAATTCTATTAGGTTAGGAAGAGGAACTTACGCTTGTTAAACTTTCCTTGTGTTCCTGCTGTTTCGCCAAAGGAACTGTTTAATTCTTATGCTACTTCTATATTGAAAATTCCTTTGGAGTCTGTTCCCCCTTTGGCAAGGATTTTCTATTTACCAACAGCCAAGTGTAGAGAACATGGAGATTTTTCACCAATTCATTCACCACCAATGGACTCCTTGGATCTAACTGGGTTCTTAGAGACTTCAGATATGGAATTTATTCTGAGAGCTACTTTGTTGCTCACTTTGGTACTTGAGCCTGAGAGTGATTTCCTTTTGAAATTATATTTTAAGGCTAAGAATGAGCCCTTTATGGGGGGGACAATTAGGATGTTTCCTGATGTTTCAAAAGCCACCTAGAAGAGTAGACAACAGTTTCTTATGTTGCGCCCTCAGGTTTTGCAATTAGGAGGGTTATTCTTCCTGCGCTATCCATGTAAATGTCTAATTAAATATCAGGGAGTTAGCTATACCTTTTTTGAGCCTGCACACCCAACTCAGTTTGTTGCTGGCAAGAGAGTGGCTTCATCTCAGCAGCCCTTGGCTCTCTCCACCACCCCCACTAGTTAGAGGTGGGTGATGGTTTGTGTATAGGGATATGCTGCATTAGTCATATCTTATTTCCTAGGATTTGTCTTTTGATTGTGTCTTGGCCACCCCTTGATTTTGTGGGCTAGTGAATGTAATTTCTTTTGCTTTTCTACTACTTAGGATGGCTGGTTGCCTCCTATATTCCTTTGTTATATTCTTTTCTATAACAAGCTGTTATGTCTTGTGTAATATTAAAATGACATAATTAAAAAACAAAAAGATATTGTACACAACATACCTAAACTGCAAGAGTGCCAATAATGTTGACCACAACTGTATTATAATGGAGTAATTAGAGTAGAGGTGCTGAATATTTGGAGAGTTTATTGTCTGGGTCAGAGATGATAACTAATGGGGAGTAGATTGGTGGGGTCCACAGAGATTGGGGGAGTAGCCTTATTTTTTAGGATTAAGTGGTGAAGGGAAGATACTGAAGTTGGTAATTAGCTGCTGCTGTATGAATTGGCTTGGTATTTGTTTTTTGTTTTGTTTTTTGTTTAATTATTGCTATGCTTTTGGATTTTGTTACTGTCTTGCTATGTACACTGCTTTGGGACAATCTATTTTTAACTGGGGAAGCAGATTAATAAGTCTATTAAATAAAATAAATTTGTGGTCTTTTCTTTTCCAGGGCAGGTCTTGTCGTTATTATCATGGTGTCCATAAAATACGTGAGCAGAGCTCCTGTCTGAATCAGGCATGGGATATAGAGGAATTGGTGTGGTTGGGGAGGAGGCTGAAGGCCTGCCCTTATTTTGCAGCCCGAGATCTGATGCAGGATGCTTATATCATATTCTGTCCCTACAACTACCTTCTGGACTCACAAATCAGAGAAAGTGTAAGTGCCCCATTAATTAGATCATTTTTATTTGTTATGTCAGTGGAATTAAATTGGAGAAGAAAGCAGTAAATATTTTCTGAAATTAGTAGAATTTAGTTTCTAGGTTTTTCAAAGATGAAATATTTTTTTCACTTAAATATTCATGTGGTGTCTGACTTATATGATTAGTCAGATTTTGATGTTTCAGACATTTTGTTAGACTTATTAACAGTGTAAATAATGAATCTTATGTTAATACCTTCCTGCTCAAGGCCACGCCAGAGACCTAGAGGCCTATTTACTAAAGGTTAACATGCATTAAGTAAAAACGCGTAATAAAGTACATTTGTAGCAAAAAAACCTGTGAGAGAGTCAGTTGGGCCATTAGATGATAGAGGGGTAAAAGGGGGCACTAAGAGGGGACAAGGCCATAACGGAGAGACTGAATGAATTCTTTGCTTTGGTCTTTACTGAGGAAGATATAGGGATTCTACCCATGACGGAAGTGGTATTTAAAAGTGATACTGTGGAAGAATTGAAAGAAATATCGATACACCGGGAAGATGTATTACAACTATTTGATAAACTGAAGAGTAGCAAATCACCTGGACCGGATGGTATACATCCAAGGGTGTTGGAAGAACTGAAATATGAGATTGCAGATCTGCTATTAGTGATCTGTGAACTATCATTAAAATTTTCTGTAATACCTGAAGATTGGAGGATGGCCAATATAACACCAATTTTTAAAAAAGGTTCCAGGGGTGATCCGGAAAACTACAGACCAGTGAGCCTGACGTCAGTACCAGGAAAAATGGTAGAAACCATCATAAAGAACAAAATTACTGAACATGTAGATAGTCATGGCTTAATGGGAAACAACCAACATGGCTTTAGACAAGGAAGATCTTGTCTTACTAATCTGTTATGTTTTTTTGAAGGTGTGAATAAACAGGTAGACAAAGGTGAGTCGGTTGATATAGTGAATCTGGACTTTCAGAAAGCCTTTGACAAGGTCCCTCATCAGAGACTTTTGGCAAAACTAAAAAGTCATGGGATAGGAGGCAGTGTACTATTGTGGATCAGGAACTGGTTAAAAGATAGAAAGCAGAGGGTAGGGCTAAATGGCCAATTTTCCCAATGGAGAAAAGTGAATAGTGGAGTTACCCCTGGGATCTGTGCTTGGTCCGCTGCTTTTTAACATATTCATAAATAACCTGGAAATGGGAATAATGAGTGAGGTTATCAGATTTGCAGATGACACAAAACTGTTTAAAGTTGTTAAAACCCATCAGGATTGTGGAAAATTGCAAGAGGATCTTGATAAATTGGAAGACTGGGCATCCAAATGGCAGATGAAATTTAATGTGCACAAGTGCAAAGTTATGCACCTAGGAAAGAACAACCCAAACTTTGGTTACACGATGCAAGGTACCACCTTAGAAACCACCACCCAGGAAAAAGATTTAGGCATCATCGTGGATAATATGTTGAAATCCTCTGTCCAGCTTGCAGCGGCAACCAAGAAAGTAAATAGAATGCTTGGAATCGTAAGGAAAGGAATGGAGAATAAAACCAAGGATGATATAATGCCTCTGTATTGGTCCAGGTTTGACCGCACATTAAATATTGTGTACAGTTCTGTTTGCCGTATCTTAAAAAGGATATAGTGGATACCCCTTTGAGGAAAGGCTTAAAAGGTTAGGGCTTTTCAACTTGGAACAGAGAAGGCTGAAGGGAGATATGTTAGAGGTCTATAAATTAATGAATAGCATGAAGTGGGTTAACGTAGATCATTTGTTTACGCCATCAAAAAGTAGAATGACTAGAGGACACGCAATGAAGCTACAGTGTAATCCATTTAAGACTAATAAGAGGAAATATTTTTCTCTGGGAACAAGCAGGACGTCAGTCTTCACATATGGGTGACGTCGGCACCGACGGAGCCCCTGTGGAAGCATCCCCCCAGCTTAAAAAAAAACCCTTGGGAGATGCCAACATGCATGTGTGGTCCCCTTCCTGTCCCAATGTGCCATCTTACTCAGTCTCCTTTTTTCCACGGAGCCCTTTAGATGTTTGTCTGACTTGTCCCCGGAAAAAGTTGATTTTTCTCTCTGAGTTTCATACTCATCATCCGGTATCACACCGGTACTCTTCCTGCCACTGACCTCGTTGCCTGGGCATCGAGTTCAGTCTATTTTTGTAGTTTTTGTTCTTTTATTTTCCTGGCGTCTTTATGCCTTTTTTTCTCCCACTGGCAGCCCAGAGTGTCTTAGAGCTCTCAGAGGTACTTTTTTACCCCATGGCTACCAGTGGCTTCAAGAAGTGTGATCGGTGCTCTAAAATTGTCTTTAACTGACACACACGACTGCTGTCTCTGCTGCCTTGGGCCAGACCACAACCCAGCAGCCTGCGGTCTCTGCAAAAGGATGTCCATTAAGGCCCTCAAGAGCCACCAGCAGCAGCACTATAAGTTTTTTCCCGAGTCCCTGGTGTCTCCGAAGGCCAGGGCCTCGCCTGAGGCCCCGACATCTCTGGCGGATCCTACCGAATCCAAGCCTCGTCGTGGGTCGTCAGAAAAGGGGTCTCCCTCGAGAGAACCCAGGAAGAAGAAGAAACCCTCGAAGGCGGCGTCCTTGTACTGTTCCGACCAGTCGGGTGCTACACAAGCCCGGTCCCACAGTACGAGATAGTCATCCGAGGTGTCGAAGAGGGAGCAGCCTGCGAAGGTCCCCCGAAAGGATCTGACCATGGGCAGGCCTCAGTCTCCAGACACCATCCTCGTCGAGGATTCCCCTTTGGGGAAGCTGGCGTCGGGCCCGAGTACCTCGGTGACCACACTGAAGGCTGCGGAGCTTTCTGGTCTGGAGTCCAGAATGATGGCCCTGGAGCACAGTTTGTCTGCCTTCATGGACCAGCAGCGGGAGCTTTGTCTGGCACGACCGGTTCATCCGCCTGACCACCAGGCCCTCGACGTCCAAGATGTCCCTGGAGGCCGAGCCGATGCTCAGCCGAGGTCGCGATCTGAGTCCCGCTCAACGGGTCCACGGTCATCCCCAGCAAATATGTTGGGCGCCGGCTGCAGGGCATTGGGGGCCCCAGGACCCGTGGAGCATCCCTCCTATGAATCCTCAACGGACTACTCTGAGTGGGAGACAGAGGGTGAGGAGTCCCTTGATACCTGTCACCACCGCGACGTCCCATCTGATTCTCCCATCTTGGAACCTCGACGGCGGTCCCTGCCAGAGAATATGTGCTTCCTTCATTTAGTCAAAGAACATAAGAACATAAGAGATGCCATACTGGGTCAGACCAAGGTCCATCAAGCCCAGTATTCTATTTCCAACAGTGGCCAATCTAGGTCATACGTACCTAGCAGTTTCCCCAAGGGACACAGGTTCCACAATGCTTGTATTGGTTCAAGCATTGATATCCTGGGTCCCTTCTTAATAATGGTTTATGGACCTTTCCTCCAGGAACTTGTCCAAACCTTTTTAAACCCAGCTACACTAACAGCCTTTACTACATCCTCCGGTAACAAATTCCAGAGTTTGATTACACGTTGAGTGAAAAAATATTTTCTTTTATTAGTCTTAAATAGTTTACCCTGTAGCTTCATTGCATGTCCCCTAGTCTTTCTATATTCTGATAAGGTGAACAATCGATCTACGTTTACCCATTCCACTCCATTCATTAATTTATAGACTTCTATCATATCTCCCCTCAGCCGTCTCTTTTCCAGGTTAAAGAGCCCTAACCTTTTTAGCCTTTCTTCATAAGGAGTATCCTTCCATCCCCTTTACCATTTTGGTGGCTCTTCTCTGAACCTTTTCTAAAATCGCTATATCCTTTTTAAGATACGGCGACCAGAATTGCACACAATATTCAAGGTGCGGTCTCACCATGGAACGATATAGAGGCATTATAATATCTTTTGTTTTATTTTCCATTCCTTTCCTTATCATACCTAGCATTCTATTTGCTCTCTTGGCCGCCGCTGCACACTGGGCCGAGGGTTTTAACATGGTATCCACAATGACGCCTAAATCTTTTTCCTGGGTGGTGGTTCCTAATGTGGAACCTTGCATCGTGTAACCATAGTTTGGGTTGTTCTTCCCTAGGTGCATAACCTTGCACTTGTCCACATTAAATTTCATCTGCCATTTTGATGCCCAGTCTTCCAATTTATCAAGATCCTCTTGCAATTTCCACAATCCTCTTGGGTTTTAACAACTTTAAATAGTTTTGTGTCATCTGCAAATTTGATAACCTCACTCGTTATTCCACTTTCCAGGTCATTTATGAATATGTCAAATATCAGCGGACCCAGCACAGATCCCTGGGGTACACCACTATTCACCTTTCTCCATTGGGAAAATTGGCCATTTAGCCCTACCCTCTGCTTTCTATCTTTTAACCAGTTCCTGATCCACAATAGTACACTGCCTCCTATCCCATGACTCTTTAGTTTTGCCAAAAGTCTCTGATGAGGGACCTTGTCAGAGGCTTTCTGAAAGTCCAGATACACAATATCAACCGACTCACCTTTGTCCATCTGATTATTCACTCCTTCAGAAAAACATAACAGATTAGTAAGACAAGATCTTCCTTGTCTAAAGCTATGTTGGCTGTCTCCCATTATGTCATGACTGTCTACATGCTGAGTAATTTTATTCTTTGATGGTTTCTACCATTTTTCCCGGTACTGATGTCAGGCTCACCGGTCTGTAGTTTCCCGGATTACCCCTGGAACCCTTTTTAAAAATTGGTGTTACATTGGCGATCCTCCAATCTTCCGGTATTAGAGATGATTTTAATGATAGTTCACAGATTACTAATAGCAGGTCTGAAATCTCATATTTCAGTTCTTTCAACACCCTTGGATGTATACCATCCGGCCCAGGTGATTTGCTACTCATCAGTTTATCTAATACCGGTAGTTGTAATACATCTTCCCGATGTATCGATATTTCCTTCAATTCTTCCGCACCTTTAAATACCACTTCAGTCATGGGTAACATCCCTACATCTTCCTCAGTAAAGACTGAAGCAAAGAATTCATTCAGTCTCTCCGCTATCGCCTTGTCGCCTCTTAGTGCTCCTTTAACCCCTTTATCATCTAATGGACCAACTGACTCTCTCACAGGTTTTTTGCTATGAATGTACTTGAAAAGGTCTTTACTTCGCGTTTTTGCTTCCGCAGCAAGCTTCTTCTCAAATTCTCCCTTTGCCTGCCTTATCAATGCCTTGCATTTGACTTGCCAGTTCTTGTGCTGTTTCCAGGTTTCGTCGTTTGGCTCTTTTTTCCATTTCCTGAAAGATGCTATTTTGGCAACAACAGCCTCTCTGATCTCACCTTTAAACCATGCTGGCAGTTTTTTGGACTTCCTTCCACTTTTCTTAAAGCGTGGAATACAGCTGGTCTGGGCTTCCAAGATAGTATTTTTCAACAACAGCCAAGCCTGATGTACGTCTTTAACCTTTGCAACTGCTCCTTTTAGTTTTTTCTTAACTGTTTTCCTCATTTTATCATAGTCTCCCTTTGGAAAGTTAAAAGGTAGTACTGTGGATTTCCTTACTATCCCTCCTCCACTAATTAAATCAAGGGCGATCATGCTATGATCACTATTGCCAAGTGGCCCCAACAACCTTATGTCTTGCACTAGATCTGGTGTTCCACTAAGGGCTAGGTCTAATATGGCTTCCCCTCTGGTCGGTTCATGAACCAGCTGCTCCAAGAAGCAGTCATTTATTTCATCTAGGAACTTTATCTCCCTAGCATGTCCTGACGTGACACCGACCCAGTCGATACCGGGGTAGTTGAAATCACCCATTATTATTACTGCGCTGTAACGTTTGTTAGCTTCCTTGATTTCTTTGAGCATTTCATCATCCATTTGGTCATTCTGGCCAGGCGCTCGATAATACACCCCCACTGCCATTGCCTTCCCCCTTTTACATGGAATTTCAATCCATATAGATTCTACAGCAGATTTTGCTTCCTGCAAAACTTTAATCCTTTCTGACTCAATGCCCTCTCTAACATAGAGAGCAACCCCTCCACCAATTTGATCAGCTCTATCATTTCGATATAGTTTGTACCCAGGTATCAGTGTCCCACTGGTTGTCCTCCTTCCACCATGTCTCTGATATTCCATTCATATCTAACCTTTCATTTAGTGCTATATATTCTAACTCTCCCATCTTATTTTTTAGACTTCTAGCATTTGCATACAAGCATTTTAGAGAATGTATTTTATTCATATTAATTTGGCTATTGTTAGACTTGGGTAATTTGGGATCTTTAAGCTCTGTCTGCTCCATACTTGAGGGAATTTGGGCTACTTTACTCTTTTGTGGAACCTCTCTGCTTTTGGTAGTATCCTTCAAAGATACATTCTTCTGAACCATCTGCTCTTGGGCGACTGTCGGCTTTCCCCTAATATCTAGTTTAAAAGCTGCTCTATCTCCTTTTTAAAGGTTAATGCCAGCAGCCTGGTTCCATCCCGGTTAAGGTGAAGCCCATCCCTTCGGAAGAGCCCTCCTTTCCCCAGAATGTTCCCCAGTTCCTAACAAATCCAAAACCCTCATCTCTGCACCATTGTCTCATCCACGCATTGAGACTCCGGAGCTCTGCCTGCCTTTTGGGTCCTGTGCGTGGAACAGGAAGCATTTCGGAGAATGCTTCCCTGGAAGTTCTGGATTTCAACTTCCTACCTAAAAGCCTAAATTTAGCCTCCAGAACCTCCCTACCACATTTTACTATGTCATTGGTACCAACATGTACCAAGACAGCAGACTCCTCCCCAGCACTATCTAAGACTTTATCTAGGTGGCGCGTGAGGTCCGCTACCTTCGCACCAGGCAGGCATGTTACCAGGCGATCCTCACATCCACCAGCCACCCAGCTATCTACATGCCTAATGATCGAATCACCAACTATAACGGCTGTCGTAACCCTTCCCTCATGGGCACATGGCCCTGGAGAAACGTCCTCGGTGCGAGAGGGTTTTACATCACCTGGAGGACAGGTCCTAGTTACAGGATCACTTCCTTCCACACCAGGGTGATGTTCTCCTGTCACGTGACCTCTCTCCTCCATGGCAACAGGGATGCTGCCAGACTGGAGGTGGGACTTCAGGACTATATCCCTGTAGGCCTCGTCTGTGTACCTCTCTGTCTGTCTTATGCTTTCCAAGTCTGCTACTTTAGCCTCTAGAGAACAGACTTGTTCCCTGAGAGCAAAGAGCTCCTTCCACCTAGTGCACACGTAAGACCTCTCACCAACTGGGAGAATATCATACATGTGACACTCAATGCAAAAGACTGGAAAGCCCCCATCCCGCTGCTGGACTGCTGTCTGCATCTTAGTTTTAAGTTTGTGTTTAGATCTAAGTTCTTTACTTACTAAGGGTTGCTATGGATATTTATACTAATAAAACTGTACCTAATACATGTAATATACCTTGTTCACCTAAAGCTTAACTAATCTCAGGTCCTTAGTGTATGACTGATTTGGGTAATGAGCTTCACCTGAGAGCACCTCCTGTCTTTTAAGATGTGTAAGTACCTATAAAGCTACGATTATCCCGGGGGTGGGTGGGTGTGGGGAGGGAGGGAGGGAAATAACACTTATTAAAAGAGGGCTGCTACACAATACCCTGTCTTGTGCTGCTGAGGTAAGCTATATTCTGATTTGATTTAAATTATAGCTCTTAGCTGCTGCTAGGCTCTAACTTCTTATGAAATTTAAACTACAAGCTCTCTGCTGGGTTCTAAATTTAACCAGAAAGCTCTCTTCTGGTGTTTAAATTTAAGCTAAAAGTACTTTGCTGATGCTAGGCCCTGAGTGACTATTCAATTTAGACTACAAGCTCTCTGCTGGGTTCCAAATGTAACCAGAAAGCTCTCTTCTGTGTTTTAAATTTAAACTTAAACTGCTGCTACTAGGCCCTGACTGATTTAACAAAAAATTGTGGGTTCACAGATTAATTAGCTTTAATACAAAGAATTCCTTTTAGAAAATTACCAGAAGTATATACTCACAGTTGCAGATCTTTCTCCAGAAGTAACAGTCCCTTTTTCTAGTCCTTCAAGAATATGTCAAAGGCCCTGGCGTTCCCGACCAAGTCAGAGGAGGACCCTCAGGCGGATGAGTTGGAAATCCTCCAGTATGAGGCTCCTCCACAGGAATTGCTCACGGTGCTCATCCCCCTCCATCCTGGAACGGCTGATGCTCCAAATGTGGGAGACACTGGCCGGTACCGGTGGTGAGCAAATGCCTCGACTCTATGTATTGAGTCCGCTGGAGCCCAGGCTTCCAATCGTCACAGCTGCCGCATAACTCCATGGTGGTGGAGTCGGCTATGCGTTGGCTGAAAAGCTAGAAGATGCACTCCTCAGTGTCCCCCGGCAGGGTGGCCCGCACCTTGGACGCCCTAAGCAAAAAGTGCTACCAGGGCTCAGTGCTCATCGGCTGCATCCAGGCCTACCAGCTGTACATGGGCATGTACCTGTGAGACCTGGCGAAGGAACTCGCCGGGTTCTCAGCTGATCTCTCCGAAGAACCCTTGCAATGGTTCAAGAACCTGGCCAAGGCAGTCCGTGCATTCTCCAAATTCGTCACGAACAGCCTATGATGGGTTTGAGTCGGTGGCTCGAGTAGTGGCGGCTGGCAACACTGCATTCCGCCAAGCCTTGACTACAGTCGTCTGACCTCGAGCAGTGGGTTTAGGACAAATCGGTCGATGTCTCCTGCCAAGGAGAGAACCTCTTTGGCAAACCCATGACCGACAAGGCTGCCGAGCTGGAGAACAGAGTTCATGACGAGGACCAGGCAGCGGTTCAAGAACCTGGCCAAGGCCGTCCGTGAGTGCTCCCAAGTTTGTCTCGGGCAGCCTATGACTGTTTCAAGTCGGCGGCTTGAGTAGCAGTGGCGGGCATCGGTTCCTGATGCCAGGCTTGGCTATACTCTTCCGACCTCGAATAATGGGTTCAGGACAAATTGGTCAACGTCCCATGCCAAGGAGAGAACCTCTTTGGCAAACCCATAACAGACAAGGCTGCTGAGCTGGAGAACAGAGTTCATGACGAGGACCAGGCTCTCTAAAAAATACTGCTGTCCCTCCCTGACGGAAGGGCTTGGGTAAAAAGCCCTTTTACCCGAGGAAGGGAGCTGTTTACAGAAACTACCCACTTTTTTCAGGCCTCTCCAGCTCCCCAACAGGGTCAGCAGGCCAAAGGACATGGGCATGGCTCTCATAAGCAGAAGGTTCCGGCCCAGCCAGGGGAGAGTTTTTGACTCCTTGAGCATAGCCTATCTTCCCCGAAGAGATCAACAGCCCACAGGGGGACGTCTGGCCCTCTATGCCCAGAAGTGGTTGACCATCACCACTGACTCCTGGGCACTTAGGGTAGTCAAGAAGGGTTACCTCCTCCACCTGACTCAGACACCTCCCCCTTATTTCCCGGGAGAGCCCCTCAGGTCTCCCCTCCACCGGGACCTTCTACTGAAGGAGTTAGTAGGTCTTCTCGAAGACAAAGCAGTGGAACCAGTGCCCCACCATCTCAAGGGCAAGGGGTTCTACTCCAGGTACTTCCTTGTGCCAAAAAGGACAGGGGACCTAAGGCCCATCCTCGACCTGCGCAACCTCAACAAATTCCTGATGAGGGAGAAGTTCAAGATGCTCTCCCTTGGAACATTGCTGCCATACTTCCAGCAGGGAGACTGGCTGTGCTCCTTAGACCTCAAGGATGCTTATCCCCACATCCTCATTCACCCCAACCACAGACAGTACCTGTGGTTCATAGTGGGGGGAGCAGGCATTTTCAGTACAAAATGCTCCCTTTCGGCTTGGCCTCTGCCCCAAGAGTCTTCACAAAATGCCTGTCAGTCATTGCCACCTTCCTTCATCTCCAGGGGATTTTCGTCTTTCCCTACCTGGACAACTGGCTCATAAAGGGAGGCACGACCTCAGAGGTGCAGCAGGCCACCGCATGCACCATCTAGGCTCTGCAACACTTGGGGTTTGTCATAAACCCCACCTCAAGTCTCACCTCCTCCCAACACAGTATCTGGAGTTCATCATGGCAAAGATCAACTTACTTCAGTCAAAGCATTCTTGCCCAGGCACCGGGCCAACCATCTCAGGGCTCTGGCTCGGGACGCTCAGTGCCATCCCTCGGTGCCCGCTTGATGACTTCTGCGCCTCCTCGGGGTTATGGCCTCCACGTTCCACGTCATCCCCGACGCTCGCCTCCACATGGGAGCGGTGCAGTGGTGTCTCCAGGACCGGTGATCTCAAGCCACGGGTCGCCTCCAAGACAGTCTCCGTGACCCGCTAACTGGCAGACTCCCTGGTCTGGTAGCATACTCTCCAGCATCTCAAGGCTGGCATGCTTTTTCAGGCCCCAAACCCCTCAAGGGTCCTCACCACGAATGCCTTCCTGTTCAGCTGGGGAGCCCACTGCGGAGATTTCTGCACCCAGGGCAACTGGTCACCAGACGAGAGCACCCAGCAGAGCAACCTCCTGGAGCTCTGAGCCATACGCTTAGCCCTGCGAGTCTTCTGTCACCATCTGCGTCACCAGCCGATGCTGTTCCAGATAGACAACCCTTATGGCGATGTTCTACATCAACAAACAGAGGGGCATGGGGTCTTGTACTCTGTCAGGAGGCACCGGTCCTCTACTGGTACGCAATCCAACAGGGTATCCTCCTGCAGGCAGTGTACCTGCCAGGCCATGACAACCTTCTGGCCGACAGGCTGAGCAGAGTCCTCCAGATGCATGAGTGGGAGCTGGATCCCAGGGTAGCCATTCGGCTCTTCCATCTCTTGGGGGAACCCGTGAAGAACCTGTTCACCAGCCCGGACAACTTTCAGTTGCCCCGCTTCTGCTCCCAGCAGGCGCACCCCTCCAGGGTGGCAGCGAACATGTTCCTTGTCTCATGGTCGGAAGGCCTCATGCACGCCTTCCCTCCTACGCCACTGATCACCAAGACCTTGTTCAGGACCCTCCGCGATGGGATCTCGCTCATCCTGATAGCTTCTCGGTGGCCCAGGCAATCATGGTTTCTGCTGCTCCTCCTTTTGACGGTGGAGACCCCCATTCCCTTGGGGACTGCCCCGGGACTCCTATCTCAGTAGGGGGGCTCTTTCCTGCACACCAACCTGGGGTCCCTGTCGCTGACATCGTGGCTGCTGAGAGGGTGACTCTGGCCTCTTTCAACCTTCCAGTTGAGGTGGAAGACATTCTGCTGGCCTCTCGCAAGGCCTCTACCAGAAAGGCTTAAGCCCTCAAATGGCGCAGGTTCTCGGTTTGGTGTGCTGGTCACGGGGCTGACCCTTTCTCCTGCCTGCTGGCACTGGTGATACAGTACCTTCTCCCACCTGTCAATCTGGGCTCAAGTCTAACTTCGTCCGAGTGCACCTTAGTGCCCTGGCAGCGCATCACCATCTGGTGGATGGTAAGCCCCTCTCGGTCCAATCCTTGGTGACCAGTTTTCTTCAGGGCCTGCTCTTATCGAAGCCCCTGGTTTTCCCTCCGACAACCGAATGGGACCTCAATGTAGTGTTGGGGCAGCTCACTCGCCCGCCCTTCAAGCTTCTGGCTACCTGCCACCTTCGCTACCTCTCTTGGAAGGTGGCTTTCCTGGTCGTGCTTACCTCTGCTTGCAGAGTTAGCGAGCTTTAGGCCCTTGTGGCGTAGGCGCCCTATACCAGATTCTACAAGAACAGAGTGGTGCTTCGCATGCACCCCAAATTCCTGCCAAAGGTAGTATCGCCCTTCCATCTTAACCAGGAAGTGGTGCTCCCTACCTTCTTTCCAAGACCTCCACCTCACACCTTGTACTGTAAGAGGACTTTGTCCTTCTATATGCCGTCATTTACTATGTTACTATATCCATCACACTCAGGGCCATCACAAAACTTTTCAGCTTTTCATCTCCTCCGATGCCAGTAGACTGGGGGAAAGCGGTGACCAAGCATGGCGGACTGTATTGCCCTTGCCTTTGAGAAGGCGGGGCTCCCGCTGGAAGGTCGCATCACAGCGCACCATGTCAGGGCCATGACGGTCTCGGTGGCAAACTTGCGTTTTGTCCCAATGGTGGACATCTGCCGGGCCGCCACCTCGTCTTCAGTCCTTACCTTCACAGCCCACTACTGCCTGGAAAGAGAGTCCCGACGGGACAATGCCTTCGGCCAGGCTGTGCTCCGTAACCTTTTTTGAGGTTTAGTCAACTCCTACTCTCCGACCTTTCTGTGTTCAGGTTACTGGAGTGCTGGTTTCATCAGACACAGGGGTTCTACTGTGGTCTGTGTACACAGACTAAATTGCTGCTGCTTGCATGAGAGAGCCCCTATTCTCGCTATGGGCTTTCAGTAGCCTGTAGCTAGGGAGTTCCATATGTGAGGACTGACTTCCTGCTTGTTCCCGGAGAAAGCGTAGTTACTCACCTGTAACATGTGTTCTCCGGGGACAGCAGGAATCGGTCCTCACAACCCTCCCTCCTCCTCTTGGAGTTGCTCCTTTACCAGCTTTTATTTTTGCCATCTTTTAGCTATGTCATCTGACTTAGCAAGATGGCACCCTTGAGCGGGAAGGGGACCACACATGTGTGGTGGCATCTCCCAAGGGCTTTCTTTGAAAGCTGGGGGGATGCTTCCAAAGGGGCTCTGTCGGTGCCAGCATCACCCATATGTGAGGACTGATGCCTGCTGTCCCCGGAGAACATCTGTTACAGGTGAGTAACTACGCTTTTCACTCAACATGTAATCAAACTCTGGAATTTGTTATCGGAGAATGTAATAAAAGCTGTTAATGTAGTTGGGTTTAAAAAAAAGGTTTGGACAAGTTCCTGGAGGAAAGATCCATAAACCATTATTAAAGAGGACCCGGGAAATCCACTGCTTACTACAGAATGAGTATTGTGGAACCTGTGGCCTTTGGGAACCTGCCATTTATTTGTGACCTAGATTAGCCCCCGTTGGAAACAGGATTCTGGGCTTGGTGGACCTTGGTCTGATCCAGTATAGCATTTCTTATGTTCTTATATTCTAACGTGCTCCCTAGTGTCGGAGCTTTGAAGAGGTATGCTGTATTTGTCATGTACATTTCGCTTCTCTTTACTTGGCTACTATGAATTCGTTTATTTAAAAAAACAAAACAAAAAAAATCTCGCCTCCCGAATTTTTAACATGATCTAAGTGGTGTACAATACATAAAATTCAAAATTTTATTAATTCTGAGATTTGTGCTTTCCTCTCTCTCCAGGAACTTTCCTCCTCTGTCCTTTCCTATCCAGAATCCCTGCTCCTTCGCCTAGGTTCTTCCCCCTCTCCATTTTCTCCTTACTTATGCCCCTCCCTCCCGATCACCCCAACTATGGGATTCCCTTCTGGCTACCCTCTCCGAGGCTTCTCTTCTCTTCCCCCATCTCTTGATCCTAGGGGATTTTAATATCCATGCTGACTCCCCTTCCACCTATAGAGATCATGCTTTTCTCACTTTTCTATCGAACCTTTCCCTTTGTCAGTTTGTCTCTTTTCCCACTCACTCCGCTGGTCATTCTCTTGATCTTCTCATCTCTCATGCCTCCTCTCCCTTCTCCCCTTTTTCGCTTTCATCCCTTTCCCTTCCTTGGTCCGATCATCTCTGTCTTTTCTTTTCCCTCCCCTTTCCCTATACCCCCCAACTTCCTCTTCCAGCTCACATCCATCCCCACACCGGTTCTGTTCCTCAAACTTATTCACGTCGCATCAGTGCCAACACCCTTCTCCAGTTTCCCTCCTCTGACACCTTGTTTCCTGCAGATTTTCACTTACTTTCTGTCGACACTCAGGTGCACCTCTGGAACTCCTCCCTCTCAGCTGCTCTTGACACTGTTGCTCCCCTTCGGCCCTGTCCTCCTTCTCGACACCGTTTCCACCCCTGGTTCCATCCTGGTCTTCTCCTTCACCGTAGGTATCTTCGTTGGGTAGAGCGACTTTGGCGTAAGCATCCTTCCTCCTCTAGTTTGCACCACTTTTATCTTTGTCACCGTCACTACCGCTCCCTTCTCCACTCGGCTAAACGAGACTATTTTTCTAATCTTATCTCCTTCTCTGCTAATTCCTCTCGTCAACTCTACTCTGTTCCCTCTCTGCACTCCATTCTACTTCTTCTCCCTTCCCCTCCTCCCCTTCTTCTCCCGACCTCGCCTCCCTGGCCTCTCACTTTGCCTCCAAGGTCCTTTCTCTTTGTCTCTCTTTTCCCTCTTGTCCTCCTCCCCTCTCTCCCCCCGCTTCATCCCCACTTTCCAGCTCTTCCCTCCCATCTTCCCCCTCCTCCCTATCCCTCCGCTCTCGCATCTCTGGTCTACCTTTATGCCACTCTCTGCTTCGGTTTTTATTTATTTAGCTGCATTTATATCCCGCTTTTCACTGGGTCAAAGTGGTTGGGGGATACATTTAACACGAGGGGATATGAGACATATACACTAATACTTACAGGGAACATGGGCAATGGAGGGTTAAGTGGCTTGCCCAAGACCATAAGGAGCACCTGTGGGACTAGAAACCCCAGTCCTTCCGGCCCAAGGTTGCTGTCCTCTAGTGGGATTTGAACCACCGACCTTCTGGCCTGCGGTACCTTCCCCCAACCACTAGGCCACTCCTCCCATTAGAGTTTTATCAAATGCTTTTTCATCCACCCGGAAAACTACCTGTCTTGCTGATCCCATTCCCTCCCACTGGCTCTTTGAACCCTCCGTAGCTCTTTCCCCTCACATTCTCTCCCTCTTCAACTCTAGCTTATCTTCTGGTATCTTCCCTTCTTCTTGGAAGCACGCCTTCGTCCATCCACTTCTGAAGAAATGTTCCTTTGACCCCCTCTTCCCCCTCTAATTGGCGCCCCATCTCCAATCTTCCATTTCTCTCAAAGCTCCTGGAAAAGCTGGTCTTCTCTCAACTTTCCTCTCACCTCGAAGCCTCCCTCACCCTTCATCCACGGCAATTTGGTATCTGTCCCGGTCACAGCATGGAATCTGTCCTCCTCTCTCCTTAATGAATTGCATGTTGCTCACAACCACGGTCTCTCTTCCCTCGCTGTCTCTCTTGATCTGTCTGCTACTTTTGACCTGGGTTGATCATTGCACCCTTCTAGCATGTCTTCGGCACAGTACTTCAATGGTTTCATTCCTTTCTTGCCTATCGGTCTTTCTCAGTCATTTCCGGGTCATCTTCTTCCCCCTCCACCCCCCTCCCCTGCAGTGTCCCCCAGGGATCTGTTCTCGCCCCCCCTTCTGTTCAATGTTTTCCTCGATCCCCTTACCCTTCTAATTCAACAACATGGTGTTTCTGCCTACTATTATGTGGATGATATTTTTCTCCTTCACCACATAGATTCCTCCACCCCCGATATCACGCCTCTCAACACTTGTCTTTCCGTGGTGGCTTCATGGCTTTCTTCAAATTTTTTACACATTAATCTATCCAAAACCTCCGCTATTTGGTTTACCTTTGGGAGCCCCCCCCCCCTCTCTTGCCCCCTCACTCTCCTTCTCGTCCATTCCTATTGTTTCCTCCCTTCGGTACTTGGGTGTCACCCTTGACTCTTCTCTCTCTTTCAAAGAACATATTTCCTCTGTTGTCCAACGTTCTTTCTTCTCCCTGAAACAACTCCATGCGGTTCGCCCTTTCTTTTCCCCCTCCGCTTTGACCACTTTGCTTCTTTCTCTTGTTATATCCCGCCTCGACTATTGTAATGTTTCCCTTGGCTGGTCTCCCTCAGTCCCAGCTTCTTCGTCTTCAACGTGTCCAAAATACTGCTGTTCGTCTCCTTACCCACGCCTCTCGTTTTGACCACGTCACCCCCCTCCTTCTCCGTCTGCACTGGCTCCCTATCTCTTTATGGATCCAGTACAAGTTCCTCATATTTGTCCATAGGTCCATCCACACAGGCACCCCCCTCTATCTTGCTGATCAAGTTCACCTTCACACCCCTCACCGTTCCCTCCGGTCCATTAATGCCAATCGCATGTCCCTTCCCTCCCCATCCCAAGCCCACCTGGAATCCACCCGCTCCTCTGCCTTCTATTTCCTCGGCCCATGACTCTGGAACTCACTCCCCCTCTCCCTCCGTTTAGAACCCTCATTTAAGACTTTAAAGGTCAAACTAAAAACTCATCTCTTTTGCTCCGCTTTCAACCTCCCTCCCCCCTTGCTTCCTCTCTCCCCTCCCCCTCACTGATGTCTAATTTCTGTTTGTTTCCTGGTTCTTATCTTTCCTGTGCTTTTAAAAAAAATTAATGGCGTTCTTTTTCCTTTTATTGCAGCTTTGTTAATATTTTGTTTGTAAACCGCTCAGATGCTCTGGTTATGGGCAGTATATTAAGTTTTTAATAAACAAACATTCTGGTGGCTGCTGTTGTGTTATGCCTGCATCTGGTGTTTATCCAGTGGTTTTGGAGTGCCTTAGGAAAACAATTGTGTGAACTGTCTTTCTTTCAAGCTTATTCTGCTCTGCTGACTAGGGATATGATATGTCTAATTTGTAAACTATGAATTTTGCCTAGAAGTGTCATACTGTGCAAACTGACAGATGACTGGCCACAGTAAAGAGTAATTCCTTTAGGAATGCCTGCAATACCAAGTAATTATTCAGAGTGTTGTAAATCTATGCAGGATGGTCTAATTGAAAAAGAGGGGTAGCTGAAAAAGAGGGGTAGCTGAGGATCTTGGAACTGCTGAGTTCAAGAGGAAGTGGTACTTAGTTGCGATCTAATGTATTTAATTAAACATGTTATGTATTTTAAAATGGTTTCATAATTGTTGCTGTCTTTTTTTGAATATTTATTTTTATTTCAATTTGGAACAAACATAGTGGAACCAACATTTCAATAAGACAGTAATTCCAAACCCATTTTAATACATGTTAAAGCAACCCCCCCCCCTCAACCTCCCCTTCCCCCCCCTTTCCCTCCCCCCCCTTTTTAAGGCATCTCAGCGTTTAAGATAATCCAGTTGAGGTAACCATAATTTATTAAATCTCTCCTGCTTCTGGCGGCACAGTGCTGTTAACTGTTCCATCAAAACAATTTGTCGCAAGCGGCTCTCCCACTGGTCCATTCCCGGGAGCCGAGTTTGCTTCCACGCCCGAGAAATTTGATTACGGGCAGCCTTGACACAGGCCCATATGGGCCGTTTGTTCTTCCTAGGACTTTCTTCAGGCCAAATTCCCAACAGACAAAACCCCAAGTCCAGTCCCATTCCCGCTCCAAACACCTCAGATATCCGCGTTCCCACCTCCCTTCAATATATAATATCCATGGGGCACCCCCACCACACATGCAAAAAAGTCCCCTCTCTCCCACACTGCCTCCAACACCACCGATCAGACACTCCTGGGAACAATTTGTGCAACCTAACCAGTGTGTAGTACCACCGATAGAGCAACTTATAGGAAGTCTCCCGCACTGCCACCGACAGAGCTTGCCGAACGATATTTACATGCACTCTTCTCCATTCCTGATCATCCAACTCTCTTCCCAATTCCCTTTCCCACTCCTTCTGATGAGGGAACTTCTGGGGTGAGTCTCCCCCTAACCCTCTATAAAGAAGAGTTATCAACCCCCTCGATTTCTTCCAGCCCAACCACAACACCTCTCTATCATCCCCTCCCTCCTCCCAGCTTGCTTGAATATCCTTTTGGCATAAAAATGTATAATTTGCATATGGGGAAAAAAATCCCCACTATGCAAATGATATTTCACCCGAAGGTCTGAAAAGGAGATCAATTCCCCATCTGCAATAAATTTATCAAAGGTATCCAGCCCCCCTCTTTCCCATTGCTTAAATACTCCCTCCCTTCCCGGAAGAAAACCAGATGTCGCCCGCACCAGAGCCAGCTTTGAAAAGGTCGATCTCGGAGCGAACTTCCTCCGAGCCTTACGCCACTGCATTAGCAAATGCCACATAAAGGGGTTTTCCCTCTACCGCCCTCCCGGTGGTGGGCCCATCATCCAGGGTAAATATTTCAAGCTTATCTCCGCCGCTCAATATTGCTCCACCTCTCAGAAGCATTTGGGGTGAGCGAGCTCCCTTATCCCTCCATTCAAAAACCATATGTAACTGAGCAGCCTCATAATACCTCCCCAAGTCTGGAACTCCCAAGCCCCCAACTTCCCTAGTAGTATACATTACCCGTCTACTCACTCTAGGCCGACTATTCCCCCACACAAAAGCAAACACTTGACTCTGCAATTGGCGCAAGTCCTTCTGACTAACCTGAATCGGCAGCGTTTGGAACAAATATAATAGACGCGGCAATATGTTCATCTTCAAAGTTGCAATCCTCCCCATCCAAGACAACTCCTCCCCCTTCCACCTAGCCATATCCTTCCGCAGCTGGCCAAATAAAGGAGGATAATTCGCACCATATAAACCTCGTGGGTCGGCCGTAACCCGAACTCCCAAGTACTGAATAGGTCCTTTGGCCCAGCGAAACGGAAATGAGGTCTGCGAGCTCCCCACCACTTGAGGCTGCAACGTGAGTGACATCGCCTCAGTTTTATCCCAATTAACTTTGAACCCCGAAAGCCCCCCGTATGTCCATAACTCCCTCATTAATACCGGCAGAGAGACAATCGGCTGTGTCAAAGTGAAAAGTAAATCATCAGCAAACAGGACAATCTTGTGCTGCACTGAACCCACCTCTATCCCCTTAATATCCTTCACCGACCGAATTCTAGCTGCCAATGGCTCGATAACTAACGCAAAAAGTAGTGGGGACAGTGGACACCCCTGCTGCGTTCCTCTTCCCAAGGAAAAAAACCTCAGAATACCCCCCATTAACATGGACTGCTGCCTCCGGTGCCGCGTATAAAGCCTTTATCCAAGACCTAAAGTTAGGGCCCAGGCCTATATATTCTAACACTGCCATTAGAAAATCAAAATTGACCCTATCAAAGGCCTTTTCCGCATCAATGGAAAGAAACATGGCCCTATGCTGCTCCTTTTTGGCCAGCCAACCCAGCTGAAGGACTCTCCTTATCCCATCTGCCGATTGTCTGCCCTAAATAAACCCAGATTGGTCCGGATGAACCAAACCCGGCATACAGGCCCCCAGTCGCTATACCAACACCTTGGCCAAAATTTTTACATCAATATTCAATAAAGAGATGGGCCTATACGATCTGCATACCGCCGGATCTCTCCCTGGCTTAGGGATGACCACTATGGCCGCCTGATTCATCGATGCCGGTAAGGCCCCTCCCTGCAAAACAGCATTAAATACTCTCGTCAAGATATGCCCCAGCACCTCAGACATTTGTTTTATAGAACACACTCGAGAATCCATCAATTCCTGGTGCCTTGCCTAAAACTAAGCCCTTAATGACCCCCATCGCCTCCTCAAGCCCAATTTCCCCATCTAACCCCTCCCCCTCAGACTCCTCCAACCGCCCACTTCCATTCCCCCCATTCTGCAGGTACTGTCTAATAGCCTTGTATCCCCTCCCCCCCGAGCTCCGCTTCATATAAGCCCTTGTAATAATTCTGAAACTGATCTCTAATTTTGCGCCCTTTAAACAACATTTTATCCTGAGGGCCCTTTATTTTTGCAACAGCCTGCCTCCGTCTCTGAGCCCTTAATTTAATGCTCAAAAGCCGGCCCGCTTTGTTATCAAATTCATAATATCTCTGTCGAACTCTCTCCAATTGGTAGGACACCCGCTCCAACTGAAGGGCATTTAACTGCCTACAAATCTCCTCCACTTGGCCTTTCAACCCATTCCTACCTCTCTGCTTGTGGGCCCTCTCCATCTCCGCCAATTGCCTGGTAAGGCGCTGGGCTTCCTCCTCCCTCTTCCTCTTCCTCCGCGTCCCCTCTTGTACGAGATGGCCCCTCACCACCGCCTGCAACCCATCCCAAAGGACCCCCATACTCACTTCACCATTATCGTTCAAATCCATATATTCAGAAATCACCTTCTTTATCCGCTGACCTACCTCTTCTCCCTGAAAAAGGTAATCATTCAACCTCCAGAAAGTGTGCCAACCGACCTCCCCTGAAGAATCAAACCACGCCTCCACCGGCGCATGATCAGACCAAGTAGCTGTTCCTATCCGTACCTTATCTAATGCCTCCCTCCAATAATTATCACCAAACAGCTAGTCAATCTGACTATAGGTGGCATGCACCGCCGAATAGAAGGTATAATCTCTGGCCAGTGGGTGGGCCAACCTCCACATATCATCGAGACCATAATCTTGTAGGCATTTCTGAAATTTCCTCAAACCCAGGTCACTGCCCCCTCAACTCCCGGCTCTACCATCCAAAGTTATATTACAATCTCCCCCCATCAAAAATTTCCCCTGAATCTTCTCCTCCAGCTACATGCCCATCCCCTCCCAAAACCCCCCCTGGGCGCCATTCGGTCCATACCCTGAGACTAACGTAACCTTCTCTCCCCCTTTCTCCCCCACCACCCCCACTGCCCTACCATCCATTTTCCTGAATACCTGACCCACAATGAAGGGAACATCCAGCCTAATTAGGATAGCAACTCCACCCTTCCTATGGTCCCTCTCCCCCGCAGCAAAGAAACACTGGAATTTACCTGAGCTCAACAGGTGCTCATCACGCCAGTGCAGATGAGTCTCTTGCACAAATGCCACTTGCCACTGCCGCTCCCTCAGTTCCCGCCACAATTTCCTTTTCTGTGGAGAGTTTAGTCCCCGCACATTTAAACAACCCACTTTCAAGCCAGAAGCCATTCCCTAAGTCCATCCACCCCCATTCTCACTGATGTTATGCCTCCCCCTCCCCCCCAAAGCCCCCCCTTCTCCCCCCATCAAACGGAGCTCTTCTCCACCTTCCACTGAGGAAGGGACCCCCCCCCCCCCCCGGGGACGCTGTGCCATCCCCCTTCTCGCACTGTTAACTTGAAATAGATAAACATTAAAACACACATAATAACTTATACTTTATACCTGCCAGACCCCCCACCCACTCAACCCCCCTTCACTTCCTTAGCCCGAACCCAATCCCCCCACCCACCTCATTTCCTCCTGGTTATCACCCCCTTTTGTTATATACACCAGCCAAGTATTTAAACAATCACAATTCACAGTCCCAGAGTTCATGTGATCGCTAATGTGGATGCCTCTTCAACATTTTCTCCACGTCCTGAATTTCCAGCCTTCCGTCGTAGATGCTGTCCCTTCACCGGGACCCTCGCTCATCTAGGACAATCCCCTGTGCTCTCTGGGCGAACCGGAGCGTTGGCCTGCTCAGGCAAATTTGGTGCCCCCTCTTGTCTCAAGATTTTTCAGGCCTCCTCCACCGTACGCACTCTGAACCCCCTGCCATTTATATCTATCAAAAGAGCAAAGGGGAAAAGCCAATGGTACTTCGCCTTCTCTGTCCGTAGGTACTATGTGACTGGCCGCATATCCCTCTGCCGCTGCAAGGTAGCTGCGGATAAATAATGATACATTTCCACATTTTGTCCTTCCCAAGAAAGACACCTCCTGCTGCTTGCCACACGCATCACCCTCTCCTTTTGGCCATAGGATGCTAAACAGGCCACGATATCGCGTGGTTTTCCCGGCCGTGGCGGCCCCAGCGCTATATGGGCCCTCTCCACCAGAATAGGCACCTCCTCTCCCACTCCCATCTCATCACACAGCAGGAACTGACAAACCTTCTGAACCACTGCCGCCGCATCCGCAAAAGCCTCTGATTCTGGCAAGCCCCGAATCCATACATTATTGCGGCGGGAGCGATTTTCAAGATCTTCTAATTTATCTTTAAGTCCTGCTCAGTTTGCAACCTCTGCATTTGAGTCTCTGCTTCAACATCTCTCTCTGCCAGCTGATTGGCCTGTTCCTCCAACTTTTCCACTCGGTGGCCCAGCTCTCTCACGTCTTCTCTGATCCCCGCCAAAGTCTCTTTGAGCTCTCCCTGAGTGGCGATGATCTCTTGTTTCAGGGATCTCATCCAGCCCCAAATATCACCTCTGGTGCATCCCTCGTCGGCCCGGTATAGCTTGTCCTCGGATTCCTCACACGATGCCATGTGCTCGGGGAGGTCTCGCCCCCCTCGCTCTCCAGCTTCGCCATACGAAGATTTAAATCTGGCCAACTTCTTCCTCACTGACATCTCCACTCCTTCGGGTCTCCTTGGCTACCCACTCCGCAAGTTGGGAAGGGGGGTAAAATTGCTAATTTCGCCTTAATAGCAGCATCCCGACGGGAGCTCACAGTTTAAGCTGCCATCACCCGGGTGATGTCACTTCCTCTCCCATAATTGTTACTGTCTTGATGTTTAATTTGTGGAAGACCGATTATCAAGTATTTGTAAAGAAATAAAGAAATAAAGAAAGAAAAGGATAAATTTATTTTTTGAGATTAAAGACCTATATTATGAGGGCTGAGAAGAGCTTTCCCTCTGTAATTTTTAATTTCATTAAATATGGCAGTAATAACCTCAGATCAACCATCCCCCGATTTGATAAAGACTGAGCCGCCTTCCCCTCCACTTTAAATTTCCTTCTTTGATGTTAGCCACTCAAAAATGTTCATTCAAGTTGATTGTTATGTACTCTGTGACCTTTTAATGAATTTAAAGTGAAGCCCAAAGCCATGTAATATTTGTAGCCATGGCATTGTTTATACATAAATACTCTTCTCCAGGACCAAGCAGGAAGTCAGTCCTCACATATGGGTGACGTCGGCGCCGACGGAGCCCTCGCGGAGCAATTTTCCCCAGCTTTCAAAGAAAGCCTTTGGGAATTGCAGCGCGCATGCGCGGTCCTCTTCCCGCCCAAGGGTGCCATCTTGCTCAGTCTTCTTTTTTCCGCGGAGCCCTACAGACGTTGTTTGTAATTCCCCGCAGAAAAGTTGATTGTATTTGTTTTTTCTCGGTTCGACGCCGGTTCTTTTCCCGCCCGGACCCGCGATGCCGGTTGCGAGTCCGTTCTTTATTTTTCGGTTTTTTGTCCTTCGTGACAGATTTCGCGCCTTTTTTATTTTTCACTGGCAGCCCGGTCTTTTGACCTCGCGGGGCCCTTTTTCCCCCGATGGCTGCCAGCGGGTTTAAGAAGTGTGATCGGTGTAAGAAACTCCTGTCTCTTACCGACACACACGATTACTGCCTCCGCTGCCTCGGACCCGATCATGACCCGATGATCTGTGGTCCGTGTGGCAAAATGTCCTCAAAAGCGTTGAGGAGTCGGCAGCATCAGCGGGAACGTATCTTCTCTGACTCCGGCCAGGCTCGGACCTCGTCAGAGGCTTCAACGTTTCGGGACTCTGGTCCTGAGCATCGTCGCAGTTCCTCTGAACGGGGGTCTCCTACCCGGGAACATCATCGGAAGAAGAAACCTGCGAGGGCGGGGTCGATGGACGCTCCTGGTTCCTCGAGGGCCAGGTCGCATAGCCCCGATTCCCGTCCCGGGTCCTCGGAGATGGAGAGGCCGTCTAAACATCCTCGTCTCGAGATGGACTCGCCCGTTCCCGTGAGTACTGTTGTCCTCGTGGACTCGCCTCCGAAGGTCGGGGGCTGCTGGGTCTCCTGAGCTCGGACTCAGGTTGACGGCCTTGGAGAGCAGTTTCGCTGCCTTCATGGACCAGCAGCGGGCATTGATCACTGGCCTCGCCGGTGCTTCTGCCCTGACCACCGGGACGTCGACGTCCAAGTCGACCCCGGAGACCGAGCCGATCCTCGAGTCCATGATAGCTCGAGTCGATCCTCGGTCGCGGTCTCCTTCGGCCTCCCGTTCGGGACCGAGGTCTTCGACGCCGACTCCCTCGGCGTTGGGGCGGACGGCATCGATGCCCGCCCGACCGGAGCCGCTCGACTCCACCTCCGAGGAGTCAGCCTGGGAATCCGAGGACGAAGAGTCACCTGGTTCTTTTCGGACTCGGTGTGTCCCATCGGACTCCCCCGAGTCCGAACCTCGGAGACGGTCCCCCCCGGAGGATACCCGGTTCTCGGACTTCGTGCGGGATATGGCCAAGGCCTTGGCCTTCCCCGCGGATCCCGAGGAGGAGCCGCAAATCGAAGAACTCGACGCCCTCCAATATGACTCTCCCCCGAAGGAGGCCTTTGTTGTACCGGTTCCTCCGATGCTGGAACGACTTCTCTTCCGCATGTGGGAGAGCCCGGCGTCGTCGCCGGTGTTAAGCAAGCGGGTCGATTCCATTTATCGAGTCCGCAAGAGCCCCGGCAACTACCGCACCATTCCATGGTGGTGGAATCGGCCATGCATAGATTTAAGAGTCAAAAGATGCACTTCTCGGTGCCTCCCGGTCGGGAGGCTCGGAGCCTGGATGCCCTCGGTAGGAAGTGTTTCCAGGGCTCTATGCTTGCTTGTCGAGTCCAGACCTACCAGCTCTACATGGGCATGTATCTCCGAGACCTGGCTAAAGAAATAGCCGGGCTCTCTGCTGGTCTCTCCGACGAACCTTTGCAGAGGTTCCAAACCTTGTCAACTGGTATTCGGGAGTGCTCAAAGTTGATCTCTCGAGCAGCCTACGATGGTTTTGAGGCATCGGCTCGAGTAGCCGCAGCCGGCATCGGTGGCCGCTGCCAGGCTTGGCTTCAGACATCCGACCTCGAGCCATGGGTGCAGGACAAGTTGGTCGATGTCCCCTGCAGAGGTGAAAACCTCTTTGGCAAGCCCATGGATGAGAAGGCTGCACAGATCGAGACCGAGACTCTCACCAGGACTCGTCTCTCAAGGAAGACCTCTGCCCCTTCTCAGAAGAAGAAGGGCTCGGGGGAAAAAGCCCTTTTACCCGAGGAAGGCGGCTGCCTATCAACACTACCCTCATTATCAGGCCTCAGCAGCTCCCCCACAGGGAAAGCAGGCCAAGGGACGGGGTAATGGGTCCCGTAGGCAGCAAGCCCCCAAGCCTGCACCACCAGCCCCTGCTCAGCAGGGTGGGGGTTTTTGACTTCATCAGCATAGCCTCTCCCCCTCAGCTGGTTTCTCTCAGCACGGGAGGCCGGCTGGTCCACTTTGCCCACAGGTGGTCCAACATCACCACAGATACCTGGGTGCTTCACATAGTTCAAAAGGGCTATCTTCTTCACTTTCACCAGGTACCTCCCTCCTATTTCCCAGGAGAGCCTCTTCGACTCCCTCTGCACAGGAACTTACTCCTTCAAGAGTTAGCAAGTCTTCTTCAGGAACAAGCTGTGGAACCGGTGCCCCACCACCTGATGGGTCAGGGGTTTTACTCCAGGTACTTTCTGATACCAAAAAGAACCGGAGGCCTCAGACCCATCCTGGACTTGCGCAACCTCAACAAGTTCCTCGCAAAGGAAAAGTTCAAGATGCTTACCCTTGGAATCCTGCTGCCCTACCTCCATCAGGGAGACTGGCTATGCTCCTTAGATCTAAAGGATGCCTACACTCACATCCTCATTCACCCCAGCCACAGACAATATCTCAGGTTTGTTGTGGGGGGCAATCATTACCAGTACAGAGTACTACCCTTTGGCCTATCCTCCGCACCAAGGGTGTTAACCAAATGTCTAGCAGTGGTGGCGGCTTATCTGAGACTTCAAGGCCTCTTTGTATTTCCATACCTGGACGACTGGCTCATCAGAGCGCAGTCTTCCCAAGAGGCCATTCACACCACGCACCGCACTGTGGCTCTGCTCCAGTACTTGGGCTTTGTCATAAACTTCGCAAAGTCCACTTTGCTCCCCTCTCAGGATCTCGAGTTTCTCCAGGACCAAGCAGGAAGTCAGTCCTCACATATGGGTGACGTCGGCGCCGACGGAGCCCTCGCGGAGCAATTTTCCCCAGCTTTCAAAGAAAGCCTTTGGGAATTGCAGCGAGCATGCGCGGTCCTCTTCCCGCCCAAGGGTGCCATCTTGCTCAGTCTTCTTTTTTCCGCGGAGCCCTACAGACGTTGTCTGAGAATCCCCGCCGAAAAGTTGATTTTTTTCTCTTTATTTCTCTTTTTTCTTCGGTTCGACTACCGGTTCCTCCGATGCTGGAATGACTTCTCTTCCGCATGTGGGAGAGCCCGGCATCGTCGCCGGTGTTAAGCAAGCGGGTCGATTCCATTTATCGAGTCCGCAAGAACCCCGGCTTCCATAAGGCACAACTACCGCACCATTCCATGGTGGTGGAATCGGCCATGCATAGACTTAAGAGTCAAAAAATGCACTCCTCGGTGCCCCCTGGTAGGGAGGCCCGAAGCCTGGATGCCCTCGGTAGGAAGTGCTTCCAGGGCTCTATGCTTGCTTCTCGAGTCCAGACCTACCAGCTCTACATGGGCATGTATCTCCGAGACCTGGCTAAAGAAATAGCCGGGTTCTCTGCTGGTCTCTCCGACGAACCTTTGCAGAGGTTCCAAACCTTATCAACTGGTATTCGAGAGTGCTCCAAGTTTATATCTCGAGCAGCCTATGATGGTTTTGAGGCATCGGCTCGAGTAGCTGCGGCCGGCATCGGTGGACGCCGCCAGGCTTGGCTTCAGACGTCCGACCTCGAGCCCTGGGTGCAGGACAAGTTGGTCGATGTCCCCTGCCGAGGTGATAACCTCTTTGGCAAGCCCATGGATGAGAAGGCTGCCCAAATCGAGACGGAGACTCTCACCAGGACTCGTCTCTCAAGAAAGACCTCTGCCCTTTCTCAAAAGAAGAAGGGCTCGTGGGGAAAAGCCCTTTTACCCGAGGAAGGCGGCTGCCTATAAATACTACCCTCAATATCAGGCCACAGCAGCTCCCCCACAGGGAAAGCAGGCCAAGGGACGGGGTAATGGGTCCCGTAGGCAGCAAGCCCCCAAGCCTGCACCACCGGCCCCTGCTCAGCAGGGTGGGGGTTTTTGACTTCATCAGCATAGCCTCTCCCCCTCAGCTGGTTTCTCTCAGCACAGGAGGCCGGCTGGTCCACTTTGCCCACAGGTGGTCCAACATCACCACAGATACCTGGGTACTTCACATAGTTCAGAAGGGCTATCTTCTTCACTTTCACCAGGTACCTCCCTCCTACTTTCCAGGGGAGCCTCCCAGACTCCCTTTGCACAGGGACTTACTCCTTCAGGAGTTAGCAAGTCTCGTTCAGGAACAAGCCGTGGAACTGGTGCCCCACCACCTGCAGGGTCAAGGGTTTTACTCCAGGTACTTCCTGATTCCAAAAAGAACAGGAGGCCTCAGACCCATCCTGGACTTGCGAAACCTCAACAAGTTCCTTGCAAAGGAGAAGTTCAAGATGCTTACCCTTGGAATCCTGCTGCCCTACCTCCAGCAGGGAGACTGGCTATGCTCCTTGGATCTAAAGGATGCGTATACTCATATCCTCATTCATCCAGACCACAGACAATATCTCAGATTTGTTGTGGGAGGAAATCATTACCAGTACAGAGTACTGCCCTTTGGCCTATCCTCCGCCCCCAGGGTGTTCATCAAATGCCTAGCAGTGGTGGCGGCCTATCTAAGACTTCAAGGTCTTTTTGTGTTCCCATACCTGAACGACTGGCTCATCAGAGCCCCATCTTCTCCAGAGGCCGCTCAGGCCACTCATCGCACTGTGGCTCTGCTCCAGCACTTGGGTTTTGTCATAAACTTCGCAAAGTCCACTTTGCTCCCCTCTCAAAATCTCGAGTTCATAGGCGCCAGGTTGGACACGCTTCAGGCGCGGGCCTTCCTCCCTCTGGACAGGGCCAAGCGGCTCATGGATCTCGCCAGCCACTTTCGCAGCGATGCGCTGGTCTCCGCCAGGCACTTTCTGCGACTGCTCGGCCATATGGCTTCCACGGTCCATGTGACCCCCAATGCCCGAATGAACATGCGTCCTGCTCAGTGGTGCCTTCGCACTCAATGGCATCAGGCCACGGGTAGCCTTGCGGACTCAGTACAGATCTCCGACCAGCTGGTCTCATCTCTGCGATGGTGGCTTCATCTACCAAACCTAGTGCTAGGGGTGGCTTTTCAGCCCCCTCCGCATTCTCTGGTCTTGACGACCGATGCTTCCCTCCTGGGTTGGGGAGCACATTGCCAGGGGTCATGTACTCAAGGCCTCTGGAATCCTTGGGAGTCTGCTCAACAGATAAACTTCCTGGAGCTCAGAGCCATCCGCCTAGTGCTCAGAGCCTTCTCTCACCTGGTGTCCCACCAGTCACTGCTGATACAGACGGACAACCAGGTTGCCATGTTCTCCGTAAACAAACAAGGCGGAACAGGCTCCTTCCTCCTCTGTCAGGAGGCGCAACAGCTATGCTCTTGGGCAGTCCGCCACGGCATCCTCCTCAGGGCTGTCTATCTCCCAGGTCAAGAAAATTACCTGGCCGACAAGCTCAGCAGGATCTTCCAGCCACACGAGTGGAGGCTGGATCCGATGGTGGTTCAGCAAATCTTTCTCAAGTGGGGTCTCCCCACCATGGATCTGTTTGCCAGTCCTCTGAACCGGCAGCTGCCCAGATTCTGCTCTCGACAGCCGCATCCTCTCAGAGTAGCGGCGGATGCTTTTCTGATTCCATGGTCCAACGGCCTCTTGTATGCCTTTCCTCCCATGCCACTGGTGTCTCGGACGCTCTTCAAGGTTCTCAGGGACAAAGCATCGATGATCCTAGTGGCTCCCCGGTGGCCAAGACAACCTTGGTTCCTGCTTCTAATGCAGCTGGCGGTGGACACTCCTCTTCCTCTGGGGTTTCAGCCCGACCTCCTGTCGCAGGATCAGGGGACTCTCCTACACCCCAACCTCCGGTCCCTTCATCTGATGGCCTGGCTGCTGAAAGGGTAGTCCTTGCTCTTCTGCAGCTACCTCCAGATGTGGAGGAGGTCGTCTTGGCCTCCAGGAGGCCCTCCACCCGGAAGTCCTATGCTCTTAAGTGGCGTCGGTTCTCCGTCTGATGTACTCAGCAGTCTCAAGATCCCTTCTCCTGTTCAGCATCAGTGGTCTTGCAGTACTTGCTCTCTCTCTCTAACCTTGGACTTAATTCCAACTCGGTCAAGGTCCACCTCAGTGCTCTTTCTGCGCATCACATGCCGGTGGATGGTAGACCTCTTTCCAGCCACCCTCTGGTGGCTCGTTTTCTCAGAGGCCTCCTTCTCCTTAAGCCACCTTTGCGCCCGCCAGCCCCTGACTGGGATCTGAATTTGGTTTTACAGCGGATTACCTGTCCGCCCTTTGAACCTATGGCTACCTGTCATCTTCGTTTTCTTTCTTGGAAAACCTTGTTCTTGGTTGCCCTCACTTCTGCTAGACGCGTTAGTGAGCTACAAGCCCTAGTATCTGATCCTCCTTACACTAGGTTCTACAAGAATAGGGTAGTCCTACGGACTCAACCAAAGTTTCTTCCCAAAGTGGTTTCCCCTTTTCACATCAACCAGGAGGTGGTCCTTCCGACCTACTTTCCCAGGCCCCACTCCAGCCGAGCTGAAATGGTCCTGCATACCCTGGACTGTAGAAGGGCGTTAACCTTCTACCTTGACCGTACGCGGGAGCACCGACGAGCTGTTCAGCTCTTCGTCTCTTATGACCCCAATAAGTTGGGGCTCCCTGTCTCCAAGCGTACTCTGTCCATCTGGATTGCTGATTGTATCGCTTGGGCTTATGAGGCAGCCGGCCTCTCGCTGGAAGGTCGAGTCACGGCTCATCGAGTTAGGGCGAAGGCTACGTCGGTGGCTTACCTCCGCTCTGTTCCATTGGCAGACATCTGCCGGGCTGCTACTTGGTCTTCAAGCCAGACTTTTGCAGCCCATTACTGCCTGGAGAGGGAGTCCCGCAGGGACAGTGCTTTCGGACAGGCAGTCCTCCGTAATCTCTTTGAGGTATAGGCAACTCCTACCCTCTGTCCCGGATGTTGGGCTACCGGTTGGAGGCGTATTCAGAGAAGATTCCTTCCTTCTGTGCTACTGAGCTTGAGGGAGCTCCTTTTTGAGCTTAGGGTCTCCGGTAGCCTTAAGCTGGGGAGTCCCATATGTGAGGACTGACTTCCTGCTTGGTCCTGGAGAAAGAGTAGTTACTCACCTGTAACAGGTGTTCTCCAGGAGCAGCAGGAATCAGTCCTCACAACCCTCCCTCCTCCCCTTGGAGTTGGAGTTCTATGCTTTCGTTTTTTTGCTAATTTTTTTGCTGTCTTTTCGCTATGTCATCTGACTGAGCAAGATGGCACCCTTGGGCGGGAAGAGGACCGCGCATGCGCGCTGCAATTCCCAAAGGCTTTCTTTGAAAGCTGGGGAAAATTGCTCCGCAAGGGCTCCGTCGGCGCCGACGTCACCCATATGTGAGGATTGATTTCTGCTGCTCCTGGAGAACACCTGTTACAGGTGAGTAACTACTCTTTCTCTGGAGTCCATTACTTTTCTTATGTATTCCAAAATCATTCAAGATATTTTATATAGCCTAAGACGCCCATCTTGATGGAAAGTTATTTTCTTTTTCAGATGGAAATTAATTTGAAACAACAGGTGGTCATTTTGGATGAAGCGCACAACATTGAGGACTGTTGTCGAGAGTCAGCTAGTTTCACCGTGACAGAAGAGCAATTGAAGCTGGCTCAAGCGGAAATTGATTCAATGATCCAGTATGACATTAGACGTAAGAACCACGAGTCTCTGTGTGGTGTATGCTATAGCTTAACAAAGTAAGTACATCACTTTATTTCACCATCAGCAAGTGGATTTGTTTGTAGACTGAGCTACCTTTTATTGAAAATATTTAAAAAAAAAGTAGTGTCCCAATATTCGTAGAACAAAATTTATTAAAGCTCAAATCCACAATGGACCCTCAAGCTCAGTTGGAGCAGAGCTCCCGTAGGTCTTCCCAGCATTGCTCACCCACTACTACCACCCTGAAGGAAAGGAAGTATTCTCCAGGAACAAGCAGGAAATCAGTCCTCACATATGAGTGACGTCGGCACCGATGGAGTCCACGTGGAGCATTTCCCCAGCTTCCAAAGAAAGCCTTTGGGACATGCTATCATGCATGCATGGTCCCCTTCCCACCCAATGGTGCCATCTTGCTCAGTCTCCTTTTTTTCCACGGAGCCCAACGGACAAATTCCTGTTTTCCCGGAAAAATCCTCTAAAAATTATACCTAAAAGTTGTTTTTTTCCCAGTTTGCATACTGGTTCCTCTTCCCGCCTTGAGCCAGTGCCGTCCCTGATGCTGTCCTTGGCTCTCCCTTCTTTTTTGACGAGGCTTGCTTCGACTGGTGTTCGCGCCCTTTTTTGCCTGGGGGTTGTCGACCTCGGCTGGGTATCTCTCACCATGTCCCCCGGTGAGTTCAAAAAGTGCAACCGCTGCGATCAGACATGTCTGTTAAAGACACCCATGACTGCTGCTTGCACTGCCTCAGACCGGACCACGACAGTGCCAGGCCTTGACTCTGAGAACCAACAAGAAACAGTCGGAGTTGCAGGAGAAGCTGTTCCCACGGTCCGACTTAGCACCGGCTTCCTTGACGCTGAGCCCCAAGCCAAGCACATCTCGTGAGGCCCAGGCATCTTCGGAGTTTCGCAGTGGGGGCAGCTCCTCCATAAAGACATTGGACCCCAAAGAAAAAATCCTCAAAGCCAGTCAAGGTTCCACCGGTGAAACCTGGCAAGGTTCCGCAGAGGGACTCTGGCGACGCCAAGCAGTGCCCCCTGAAGGTCTCGAAGAGGGAGAGTCCTCTGCCGATGGCGACTGTGCGAGGATTCCCGAGGCCATGGTCCTCCTTGAGGATGCACTCGTGAGAGTGCTAGCATCGGACCTAAGACCCTCGGTGCCCATGCCAAAAGCTGCAGAGCCTCCTTGGGATCGAGACCAGGATGGTGGCCTTGGAGCAGAATATATCTGCCATCCTGGCCTTGCAGCAGGCAATGATGTCAGGTTCGTTCGCATCATCTGCTCCGACAACTGGGCATCTGACTGCGGGGGAGTCCCTGGGTGCTGATCGACGTCCCGGTCCCAGTCTTCGGGTGTCCGGTCCTCCCCGGCCAGTTTCCAGGAGCCTGACCCGAGACCCACCAGGGAACCCCCGTTCCTCAGGACCAGACTTGAGGCATGGGAACCCTGAGCCTCGAAATCCTCAACGCCCTCTGGCTTCGCCTGGGAGACCGATGTTGAGGCTTCCCCTAAGACCTCTTGACACCAGGACTTCCCTTTTAGCCATTTCCTCCGGAACCCCGGCACCACTCCCCCATCTGAGGACGTGGCCTTCCATAACTTTGTACAGGATATGGCCCGAGCCCTCTCGGTCCCGACTGAGGAGGACCCACACACCGAAAAACTGGAGATCCTCCAGTATGAGTCCCCGCCAAAGGAGACTCTGATGGTGCCAGTGCAACCCATCCTCAAGAAGCTGCTCCTGCGGATGTGGGAAACCCCAGCCTCTGTGCCAGTGGTCAGCCAATGCCTCGACACAATATACTGCGTCAAGAAGGGCCCGAGCTTCCAGAAGTCCCAACTCCCGCACAACTGCATGATTGTGGAGTCCTCGATGCAGAAGCTCAAAAGCCAGAAAAATTACTCTTCTGTCCTGCCAGGCAGGGAAGCCAGAGCCCTCGATGCCCTCAGGCGCAAGTGTTTCCAGGGATCCATACTGGGCAGGCCTATGAGTTGTACCTCAAGGGCCTCATCCAAGAGCTGGCAGGGTTTTCTGTGGACCTTCAGAGGTTCCAAGCCCTGACTGCTGGGATCTGGGACTGTTCAAAATTCCTCTTCCACACCGCCTACGACGGCTTTGAGTCTGCAGCCCGGGTAGCAGCATTGGGAATCGGTGCTCAGTGCCAGGCCTGTTTGCAAACCTCCAATCTCAAGCAATGGGTGCAAGAGAAATTGCTTGATGTCCCCTGCCCTGGGGAGAACTTATTTGGCAAGCCCATGGCCAACAAGCCGAAATAGAGGTCAAGGTTGTGACCAGGCAAAGGCTCTTGAGGAAAACTTCGACCCTTCCCTGGAAGAAGCCGTCGGGGAAGAGACCACCCTTCCCCAGGAAGGAGTCTTTCCACCAGGGCCACAACCATCCCTTCTTGGGACAACAGCAACAGGGGCCCCCAGCCCAAGAGCCAGGGCCGTAGGCCAAGGAAGCCCAAGGCTCAAGCCTCAGACTCCAGCTCCCTTCCATCCTGGAGGGAGCTTTTGACTCTCCGGGCAGGACCTCCTGTCCCCTGGAAGATCTTCCCCAGCCCACAGGGGGCCACCTGGCGCTTTTTACCCTCAGGTGGGCCGTCACCATGGACCAGTGTGTCCTAGAACTGGTAAAGCAGGGCTATCTCCTCAGGTTACAACAAACCCCTCCAGAATTCTTCCCAGGAGAGCCAGTGTGGCGCCTCCTTCACTAGACCTTGCTCCTTTCGGAGCTCGCAGCGTTGCTCAGGGACAAGGCAGTAGAGCCTGTACCCATGCAATTGTGGGGAAAAAGTTTCTACTCAAGGTATTTCCTTGTCCCCAAAAGAACTGGAGGCCTCAGGCCCATACTAGACCTGCGAAACCTGAAAATGTTTCTGGTGAGAGAGAAGTTCAAGATGCTCTCCCTTGGAACCCTGCTGCCCTACCTCCACCAGGGAGATTGGCTGTGCTCCTTAGATCTAAAGGATGCATATACCCACATCCTGATCCACCCCTTCCACAGACAGTACCTAAGGGTCATATTGGGAGGAGAGCACTACCAGTATAGGGTGCTTCCATTTGGCGTGGCCTCCTCGCCAAGAGTCTTTATAAAGTGCCTGGCGGTCATGACTGCCCACATGTGCCTACAAGGGGCCTTCATCTTCCCCTATCTGGATGACTGGCTCATCAGAGGCAGCATGGCCCTTTAGGTCAGTGAGGCTGCAGAGCGAGCATTCCGTCTCCTGCAGCACCTGGGGTTTGTCATCAACTACCCCAAATCCAACCTCTCTCCAGCCCAAATCCTGGAGTTCATAGATGTCCAGCTGGACTCACTACTGGTCAAGGCCTTCCTGCCAAAGGAAAGGGCTCATTGCCTCGTGCAGCTGGCAGCAGAGGTGCAGATGCACTGGTCGGTACCTGCTCGCCGCCTCCTCTGGTTACTGTGCCACATGGCCTCAACAGTTCACGTCATGCCCCTAAGCACTTGCACATGCAGGCGGCCCAGTGGTGTCTCTGCTCCCAGTGGACCCAAGCCATGGGCAGGTTGCGCGACAGAGTCAGAGTCACCCACTAACTGGCAGACTCCCTCGACTGGTGCCATTCCTTATGCCACCTCCGGGAGGGGATGCCATTCCAGGCACCTTCACCTCAGATGGTCCTAACTACGGACGCCTCCCTTCTGGGATGAGGAGCACACTGCAGAGACCTCCACACTTAAAGCAGCTGGTCGCAAGAGGAGTCTCTTCTGCAGATCAGTTTCCTGGAACTCGGGGCCATTTTCCTGGCACTGTGAACGTTCCGCACTGTACAGCTGTTCTGTGCTGATCCAGAAGGACAACCAGGTCGCCATGTTCTATGTGAACAAGCAAGGGAGCACAGGTTCGTACTCCCTCTTTGCCAAGAAGCGGTGGCTCTCCTCTCCTTTGCAATACGCCAAGGAATGCTCCTACAAGCGGTCTACCTTCCAGGCCAGGACAATTGCTTGGCAGACAAGCTCAGCAGAGTCCTCTGCTCACATGAATGGTGTCTGCACCCCAAGGTGGCACAAAGACTCTTCTGCCTCTGGGGCAGGCCCGAGATGGACATGTTCACCTCCCCAGACAACATGCAGCTGCCCCGCTTCTGCTCACGCCAGGCGCACCCAGGGAGAGTAGCAGCGGATGCCTTCCTGATCCCGAGGTCCGAAGGCCTCTTCTATGCCTTCACACCAACTCCTCTGGTGGCCAAGACCCTCTTCAAAATCCAGAGCGAGCGGGCATCAGTGATCCTGATCATTGTCAGATGGGCCCGGCAACTGTGGTTCCCTCTATTTCTCTCCCTGTCAGTGGCACTCCCAGTCCTGCTGGGTCGGGACCCGGACCTTCTGACCCAGGAGGAGGGCTCCCTCCTGCACCCCAACCTGGGGCCACTAGCGTTGACGGCATGGTTGCTGAAAGGGTAGCCTTGGCCCCTTTCAATCTCCCAGGAAAGTCTAGGAGATCCTGCTGGCTTCCCAGAAATCCTCCACCAGATGGGCATACGCCTTCAAATGGAGAAGATTCTCCATCTAATGTACGGAGAGAACGGAGAACCCTTTCTCTTACCTGTGCAACTAGTGCTGCAATACTTACTGCACCTCTTGCACGCCTGCTTAGTCTAATTCAGTGAGGGTACACCTGAGCGCCTTAGCCACTCACCATCACTCTGTAGAGGGGAAATCCCTCTCAAACCAGCCCTTGGTCTCCTGGTTCCTCTGGGGCCTCTTGCTCTCAAAACCCCCTCTCTGCCCTCTGGCAGCGGAATGGGACCTTAATGTGGTACTCTCTGAACTCACCAAGCTGCTGTTCAAGCTCCTGGCCACATGCCATCTGAGATTCCTCTCATGGAAAGTGGTTTTCCTGATGACCATCATGTTCACTCAGAGAGTGAGCGAACTCCAAGCCTTGGTGACGGATCCACCATATACAAGGTTCTATAAGAACAGGGTAGTGCTCTGCACACACCCTAAATTCCTCCCCTATGGTGGTATCTCCTTTCCACTTCAATCAGGAGGTTGTCCTCCCCATGGCCACGTATCCGCAGGGAGGAACTCATCTTGCATATGTTAGCAGGACAGGACCGCTTGCAGTCTATCTGCAGAAGACCCAGGCCCATCGCAACGCTCAACTCTTTGTATCATATGATCCCAGTAGACTGGGGCTCCCGGTAACGAAGTGGATTCTGTCCACTTGGGTGATGGACTGTATTGCCCTCGCCTATGAGTGAGGAGGCCTCTCCCTTGAGCACCGTATCACTGCACATCGTGTGCAAGCTATGGCCACATCGGTAGCCAACCTCCGCTTAGTGCCAGTGACGGAAATCTGCAGGACCACCACATGGTCTTCGATCTATACGTTTGTAGCTCATTACTGCCTGGAGAGCGAGTCCCACAGGGACAATGCCTTCAGGCAGGCAGTACTCCGTAATATTTTCGGTGTGTTGGCAACTCCTGCCCTCTGACCCTTCTGTGTTCAGGCTACCAGAGTGATAATATTGCTGGACGATGGGGTCGTGCAGAGTCTCTCAGTGGAGACTCTTCTTCTGCAACTCACGGCTACAGTCACCAGTGGTACTGTTGTGGTTCGATTCTCGGCAACCTGGAGCTAGGAAGTCCCATAAGTGAGGACTAAATTCCTGCTTGTTCCTGGAGAAAGCGTAGTTACTCGCCTATAACAGGTGTTCTCCAGGGACAGCAGGAATCAGTCTTCACAGCCCTCCCTCCTCCCTTTGGAGTTGCCTCCCTACATTAAGTCCTTTTTTGCTATGTCATCTGACTGAGCAAGATGGCACACTTGGGCAGGAAGGGGACCACGCATGCATAGTAGCATGTCCCAAAGGTTTTCTTTGAAAGCTGGGGAAATGCTCCACGTGAGCTCCATTGGCACCAGCGTCACCTATATGTGAGAACTGATTCTTACTGTCCCTGGAGAGCACCAGTTACAGGTGAGTAAGTACGCTTTCATCCTCGCCGACTTCAACATCGAGGACCAAGGACATCGAGCATCAAGCAGAGGCTATGCTGCATTAACATAGAGGTTCATCTGAGTGGAATGCCAAGAGTACCGAGGGTTTGTAATATCGACCCTCAAAGCAGCCCCGACGTGAAATTAACTCATCCTGCTTGAAGATAGAGGGGCTGTGCCAGACACAAGGAGACCGATACAGCCTGCTGATACTGTCCTCCACATTCAGGAAACATTGGCTGATCCTGCAGTAGACCCCTTGCCTTCAGCAGTTGCAGCTCCAGAGAAGTGACTAAGGAAGAGCCTCGAAAACAGAATTTCGATGCTCTTTACCATGCATGAGCTTACAGCTTTGACAACTTCAACCATGGTGCATCAGGACTTCAGTCCTATCTTTGAGACCTACTGCTTTTCTGCGGTAGAGACATCATCATCAAGGCCTCAAAGTGCCTCAACGTTGATAGCTGATCAGCCAGTATCACTCTCCAGTGTTTTGGGGGTTGATTGACATCTGATGCCTCAGGGAGCATCGGTGCATAGTTATTCCCGAAGGAGCCCCATCTCCACTATGAGATGGGGAGCCATCCAAGCGGACATTAGTTGAGTACTGCTCTGAGTCTGATTCAGACTACTCCTGGGAATCTGATTATGACTGAATATCTCTCAGAAGAGGGTCTCCAGAGTTGCCCTCTTCCCCTCATGAGATGCATGAATTCCCTCCTGAGAAATTATACTTTCATGATTTTGTGAAGGATATGGCTAAGGCTGTTTCATTTCCATTGGAAATGGAGGAGGAGCCCAGGGCCAAAGAGTTGGATATTCTCCAGTATTCCTTTGCTCCTAAGGAGGCGATGACCATGCATATGCACTGCTTCATTCAGAGATTACAGATGAGAATCTGGGAGACACCCCCCCCCTTACCTCCAGTGAGTAAGCAGGTTAACTCTATACACAGAATCCAAAAGGCTCTCAGATTTGAGAAGCTCCGACTGCTGCACCAATCTGTGGTCATCAAATTCATTCTCAGAAGAGCCGAGAGTTCCAAATTGCACTCTTTGGTGCCCCTGGGAAAAGAGGCCTGGACTTTGGATTCTTTTGAGAGAGAGTTTTTTCAGAACACCATGCTAACATCCCACATGGTGCCCTGCCAGCTTTTTATGGACATGCATTTATGGAACATCATGCACAGCTTTGATATGTTTGTCTTTCTCCCTCCAGAGAAAGTTGAGTAGTATCGTTCCCTTGTGAGCCAAGGGAAGGAGTGTAGAAAGCACATTGTCCATGCAACGTATGATATTTTCGATACAGCACGGAAAAACTCTTCTATGAGAACTGGTACCCGGAGACTTTCAGGGCTTTAGATTTGCAGGCCAGTGTTCAAGAGGAATTTGCTGACATGCCATGCTGTGGAGGTAATCTCTATGGAGGTAAGGTGCAGGAAACTGCTACCATGATCAAGCAGCACTCCAACATCCTTAAAACCCTCTTAAAGCACACCTTTGATCTGACCTCCACAACATCTCAAACGTGTCACAGAAGTCATTGGAAATCCTACTACTCTCTCCATAGGCATAGGTATTTTCCCACCTCCTGCAATACCCAGTCTAAGCAACCTGGATTATTTATTTCTTTATTTATTAGTATTTAGCTTACGTCTTTCCAGTGATAGTTAAAGGTGAGTTACATTCAGGTATGTAGGTATTTCCAGTCTGCCATAGGTCTCCATTTCTAAATTCTTCATTATCAAAAACTCCTGCAAGCTAGGTAAGGGGAGCCAATGTAGATGGGTTCCACACTTGGAGAACATGGTCCGCCCAAGAAACTCTCCATGAGATCAGTTTCTTGAAAGTAAGAGCAATGTCAAACACTCTAAAGGCTTTCAGAATTGGTTAGCCAACCAAATAGCCATGTTCTACATTACCATGCACAGGCTCGTATCTCCTTTGTTGGGAAACAGTAAGGATGTGAAACTTTTGCCATCTCCCATCTGTTGGTTGATTGACATCTGATGCCTCAGGGAGCATCGGTGCATAGTTATTCCCGAAGGAGCCCCATCTCCACTATGAGATGGGGAGCCATCCAAGCAGACATTAGTTGAGTACTGCTCTGAGTCTGATTCAGACTACTCCTGGGAATCTGATTATGACTGAATATCTCTCAGAAGAGGGTCTCCAGAGTTGCCCTCTTCCCCTCATGAGATGCATGAATTCCCTCCTGAGGAATTATACTTTCATGATTTTGTGAAGGATATTGACAACCTCCTGTTTATGCTTTCCTGTGCATAGTTCTCTACTGTTGATTAGTCATTGTTGCCCACGTTGAGGTTGTGTGAGGCTTGACTTGTTCTTCCTTATGCTTGGGGACGGATACTGAAGAGACCTCTGGTGGCTGAGGCGAATAGAGGCATGAGAGTGATATCATTGAAACCAGAGCTTTTCATTGGTTCTTTGTCTCCAACAATCTGCTAGTAGGAGGCACAACCCACTTGTCTGGAGTGGTCTAGCAGAATTCCAGGAAAGGGCATTATCTGGTAAATAAAATGGCACCATAGAAACTCCCAGTTCACCATATCGAAGGCTTTTTCAGCATCAAGAGAAAGCAACATGGCCTTGGCCCTCTGCCTCCGTTCTGCCCAAACTAAATTTAGCACTTTTCATGTTATCCGAGGCCTGCTGTCCAAATATAAATCCTGTCTGATCTGTATCAACCAGCCGCAGCATCCAGCGAGCTAGCCTATTAGCTAACATCAACATTTAGGATTGATATTGGATGGTAAGACCCACACAAGGCGGGATCCCTACTCTTATTAAGGATCACTGAAATACCTGCTGTCAACATATCTGGGGATAACCTGCCCTCTGGAATATCTGGTTGACAGAAATCTTCTAGAAACTAATGGGAAGACTGTCAAGCCGCAGTGACTTTCTACCTGGCAGTGTCCTAATAATAACATGGCTTGTTTCAGCTTGGTTGAGCTCTACCTCCAAGCTTTCCCTAACATAATGCAATTGACTCAAATATTACTCAACCTCTAAAGAGGAAACACCTTCCTGTTTACTATATAGCTTCTTACAAATCTCCAAACATTTGTGCTTAATTTGGGTATCTTTGGAAATCATCCCACCTGCCAGCCAATACACCCACTGGATCGCACTGGATGACGTCTTTGCTCACAGCTTCCTAGCCAGCGACCTACTGGCTGTGTTACCAGATTCATAAAAACACTGCCATACTATCAGTAACCTAAACATTGTGCTATCCAGCTGCAACCCCTGCAGTTCTGTGTGTAGTTAAGTAATCTGCTGTCACTCCCCCCTAAACCACATGCATTGATGTTCTCCTCCATCTGTTTAATGGCAATCTGCAGCTGCTGTTTCTTCTTTTGCTTCTATTTTTTCAAAATGAATGCCTACATCAAAAATCTCCCTCTAATTACTGCCTTCATCCCTTCCAATAGAGTCCCCTCACTAACTTTTCCTGTATTATTTAAGCCCCAATAATAACACATTACCGTCCATATATCCTTGACCACCATATTGTTTCGAAGCAGGCTATCATTGAGTCACCAGAAGTTTGTACCCAGAGTTCCCTTTTATTGAAGTGCCACTCATAGCTGCACATGGTTGGACCATGTTATACTTTCTATAGTTGCACTCTGTACATCCTCCACCCATTTCAGATCCATCAATATCAGATCAGGCCTACTGTAACTGGCATGGGGTGAGAATAAAATGTGCAATCCCTCTCTGTTGGGTGCTCGGCTCTCCAGACATCTACAAGGTGAAAGCACCTCATAAAATCTCTCAAAACCCTACACCTCCCCCGCCCGCATCCCTATCCTTAGTTTGCCGATCCAAATGAGGATCCAAAGCTAAATTGAAGTCCCCTCTAATCTAGGTGTCCAGATTGGTGCTGATCATCCTCCAAAAGGCCATTTCGCCCTCATTTGGTGCATAAACATTTATCAGCATGACCTTTATGTCTCTCCTTACCACCAGAACCTGCCCTTCCAAATCCTGAAAAGTATCATTCACAACTAAGTTAAAGCTCTTATTTACTAAAATAGCCACCCCTGCCTTCTTTTTCTCTTTCCTATTTGAAATTAAATACTGTTGTGAGAATTGCACACTTCTCAATAAGGGTTCATCTTTCCGTCTTAAGTGGATCTCTTGCACAAAAACAATGTCCCCAACACAGTCAAACAACCTTGCTGAACAACAGTGGTCTCTCACTAGGGACATTCAGCCCCTTAACATTGTCAATACCCAAATGTAGCATCTCACTCCTTATCCAGCATATGCCCCAAGCCCAGTACCAGTCCACCCTGAAACCACTCCTGTCCCGCACCCTCCTAACATCCAATTGTAACCCCAATCATGGGGACAGGTGCAGAAATAGGAGATATGACAGAAGAATTGAAGTGTAACACCCTTAATTTGGAGGAGTCTATCATCCTGACATTGGATGAAATGGTTAGGATCACTAAATTAAGGCATTAGGCTTCATCTCCTCTGTCATATCTCCTATCTCTGAACCATGGGCATAGTTTGGGGGAGGGGGCCAGGGGGGCATTGCTCTCCCAAACGAGCTGTCTCTCTGCCGATTTATCAACAGCCTTCCCTCTCACTCTCTCCGCTGTTGCTACCGCTGCTGCTGCTGCATTTTCTGTTTCTGCAGCAGCAGTGGCAGACTGGCCTCCGATTAAAAAAAAAACAAAATGCAGGTGTAAGCACTTCCTTGCTAGGAAGGCTGATCTGGTCCCGCCCCTCTCTGATGCATGCTTCATGTCAGAGGGGTAGGGACTAGACCAGCCTTCCTAGCAAGGAAATGCTTACATCCCTGGTTTTGTTTTGTTTTTTTAATTGGAGGCCAGACTGCCACTGCAGGCACAGAAAGCCCAGTGGCACAGGTAGGGGTGCAGGGGTATTTGTGAAAGGCTGGAAGAGAAATGCTGGGCAGATGGACATGAAAGACGGGGGGGGGGGGGGGTATGGAATGGCTGGAAAGGAAATGCTGGGCAAATGGACTCAAAGGGGGGTGGAATGGCTGGGAGAGAAATGCTAGGCAAATGGACACGAAGGAGGGGTGGTGGGATGGCTGGAAGGGAAATGCTGGGCAGATGTGCACAAAAGGTGGGTTGGAATGGCTGGAAAGGAAATGCGGGGCAAATGGACATGAAGGGTGTGGGGGTATGGAATAACTAAAAAGGAAATGCTGGGCAAGTGGACACAAGGGGGAGGGAGAATAGCTGGAAGGGAAATTCTGGGCAAATGGACACAAAGAGGGATGGAATGGCTGGGAAATGCTGGACAATTGTTGCGCACGAAGGGGGCGGAGTGCTGGTGCTAAATAGGAAGTGTGGAGGGGATGACACAGGGCAGATGCTGGACCCAAAGTGGGGGTGAAGCCATATACTGGACACACAGTGCAGGGGATGGAAGGCAGATATAGGACATAGATAGGAGATGGTGCACAGATGCTGGTCATAGATTGGAGGGGTAGAGACAGACATAAGGGGATAGAGAACAGATGGTGGATATGGAGTGGGTATAAGCTGGACATATGGTAGAGGGATAGAGAACAGATGCTGGGCATGGGGTAGGGGCCATAAAGGGATGGAGAGCAGATGCTGAACACATGGTAGGGGTCATAGGGGGATAAATGGAAGATACTAGATGTGGGGTGGGAGATATAAGTCAGAGGCTGGACACAGTAGATGTGGAGAGCAAATGCTGGGCATGGGTGAGTGAGAGAGAGAGAGGAGATGCTGGGCATGAGGTGGGGAGAGAGGGGGATGCTGAAAATGGGGTGGAGTGAAATGGGGAAATGCTGGACATGGAGTGAGGGGGAGAGAGGATGCTGGACATGGGGGATTTAGGATGAGAAAAAGGTAGAAGTGTGAGAGTGGGGAGAGAGGGGGAGACGGGACGGCAGGAGAGAAGGGGAGATAGATGCTGAACACAGGAAGGGTGGAAGAGAGAAAGAAAGAAAAGAGTTAAAGACTGGGGAATAAGTGGCTGGGGAAGGATAGAGAGATGGAGTGAGAGGGTTGTAAAAAGAGGGAGATTGAGAACTGGATATAAGAAAGAGAAACAAAATCTGAGTTGATAAAGAGAGAACAATAAAGGGAAGAAAGCTGAAAGGGAAAAGATCAACATCAGTGATTGATGGATGTAGCAGAGCAAGTGAAGAAGACAGGAGTGAAGAGAAGTGCAGGTGGATTGCAGACTCTGGAAAAGAGTTAAGAGAAAATAGAAGACACAGAAACCAGATACCAGGGCCAAGGCAATTAGAAAAATAAAATAGCAATTCTGGAGACCGCACCTTCAAACGGATATAAACAGAGGGTGGCTACTGAAATGGTTAGTGGTCTTTGTTATAAAGCATATGAGGACAGACTTAAGGATCTTAATATGTACACCTCAGAGGAAAGGTGGAATAGAGGTGATATGATTGAGGTGTTTAAATACCTCCATGGCATAAATGCACAGAAGGAGAGCCTCTTTTGATTGAAAGCAGGCTCTGCTACGAGGGGTCATAGGATGAGGATGAAAGGGAATAGACTCAGGAGTAGTATGTGGAAATATTTATTTACGGAAAGAGTGGTAGATGCGTGGAATAGTCTTCCAGTGGAGATGTTAGAGATGAGGACAGTATCTGAATTCAAAAAAGACTGGGACAAACATAGAGGATCTCTAAAGGGGAAATGGTGAAATGTCCTAGTTCTGCTCTGCATCTACTGCTCTGCATCTACTGTTGGAGGAGAGGTTTTGTTGGAAAATAGATGTTCAAAAAGAAAAAGAGAAACTTTTTTTAATGTTAGAAACTGTGCTGTGGTTGTCTTTTATTTTTTATCCCTTGGCATGTGAGCACTTTACATCTCCTTTGTTTTTTGCAGAATATATATTTATAGGTGTCAGTATTTTTTATCTTAGAGTGTCAAGCTAAAGAATTAAACAGCTACGATTTCTTGTTGCAATCTAATTATATGGCCACTGAATGAGAACCTTTGCTCTCTTTGAATATCTTGGGGCACCAACTCATCCCTTGCCTGTTTGATATACTGGGTTCCTATCCATTTAGTGTTAAAAAAAAAAAAAAAAAGAGATAACTATAATGAATATGCATATGATATGCAAATATGCAAATTAATATGCAAATATGTCATATACACCACCACCACCTTTCCCCAATGAAGCAAACTATGCCCATGCTCTGAACCTGTACCCAAGATATTTCCTCTCCTTAATTCTCACTAATGTTATAAAGCTGCAATTTTGTTGGTAAAGTGTGAAAAAATATTCTGTGCTACAAAAGCAAATTTCAAGAACATTCTCAAAAGCACCTAATTTCATGGAGGCTTATTCTTACTGGACATCCTGCCCATGTATGTCCCCTCAGAATCAGGACATACAGCAGTAGACATGATGCTGATCTTGCCACATTCACATCGAACTTCGCCTGGCTCCGTAATGGAGCCACAGTGCCATGGCGTCTCGTTGCCATGGCACCATAGCTCCATTACAGAACCGCAACTGCCGGCCACCACCGAGAATGTCCTTTCCCTGCAGCCAGACCCCCGATCCTGCCTCCCATGGCTAGGGTCCGGTTATGGGAAACCTCCTACACCGCCTCCCTGCTCTGTCCCCGCTGGCCACCGCTGCAACCCCACGCCTAAGGGGGGACTTATTTCACCTCTGAGGTGGAACACGTCCCCTGACTAATTGGCATATACTGGACATACAGGACCAACCTTAGAATCGGCCCAGGGTGACAGCCCACCCACACACAGCTCTTGCTCTGCCTTCCGCCCGCCCCCATCTAAGGCTCCCTGTACAACTCCGCTGTTTGTACAGGGAGCCTTGAAGGGGGACAGCAAGGGGGACAAATAGCGGGGATGTACATCCAGGCAGGGCATATATTCCCACTATTCGTGGCTCAGAATAAGCCCCCCCAAAGTATTTTATATATATTTTTCTTAACATTTATATATTTCAAGGGCTTTTTCCATGGACAATAGTGATAGATTAATGAACACTGTGCCCAAATTGCTTTACAGCTCTGGTGGTATGGAATCGGATCTAAGTAATAGTGCCCATGTAAGGCTGGTGCATAGATTAATTTAATGTCAGTGTGTGATTTTATTTGCAGTTGGATAAGAGAGAGCGCCAAGCTTCTCGTAGAACGGGCATATGAATCCTCATGTAAAGTGTGGGAAGGCAAGGAAATGTTGACCATTTTGCATAAGATGGGCATAACTAATGCCTCATTTCCTATTCTGCAGGTAGGTTAAAGTGATAGTCATGAACATTTCCATTGATGACTGTTCCTAAATAATAAAAATAATTATTATTAAAATGAAATGTGCAGGGGAAACTGTAATTCACCGAATTGCTTCAGAGAGCCTTTCATCGCTCTGTTATCAGTGCAGGTTTAACTTAGGTCACACCAAACAGTCATAAGATTGCAGTGACCCATGTAATATATGTTGATGGGATCATTCCATTTCCAAGAAAGAGGACTGTCTATATTCATAATTAGTAGATTTGCCAGTTTTCCGAACTGGTGTCGAAATTCTGTCGAGATAAGGATAGAGGTATAATGCATGGTAAAGAATATTTACACTGCAGACACATAGGCATATGTTTACTAAGCCGGGCTAACTGTTAAGATGTGCTGTTTGTAACTAGGTCCCATGTTATTCAATGGGACCTAGTTGCAAATAGCACATCTTGACAGCATAGCTAAGTAAACATAAACCATATGGTTGCATTTTGTGCACAAATGAAGATCTTTGGCATCCAGAACTATACAAGCAAACCCCTTCATGAACCCTGTAAAGTGTTTCAATTTTTTTTTTTACCTGGCAGCTTTCTCCTGCTCCTTTAGGGCCTGTAGCTCAGCTAGAACCAGGGCTGGGTACTTCTTCCATGACCCTACATTCATGACCATCTGGGAATGTTTTGCTATTTTATATCCTCCAGCTGGAGTGGAAAACCTAAATTGAGGATCAAACTGGAGACCTGCATGGCAGTGCACATTGCCGTCACTGAACCATCTGGCTGGCTCCTGAAAAATTATTTTTGGAAGAAATCCTGGATAATGGAAGTGAGATGAGGGATTTTAGTGGATGAAAGTGGTGAATGGCAGATATTTTACTTTGCTTGCCATTCTACTTTGAATACTTCTTTAATGTCAACTTTACATTTTGTAGAACCATCTTGCTAAAATGGTGGAAAAGGAAGAAAAAATATGGCGGCATGGCAGAGAGCTAATGATTGATATCCCTACTGTCAGTCCCCAGACACAGTTCATGCTGAAAGGGCTGTTTATGGTGCTTGCATATCTCTTCAAAGAGAACAACAGGTCAGTAGAAGAGCATATCTTGTCACCTTTATTATTAGTAGGCCCAGCTTAAATATAAGCAATGTAGAAAACTACCCATGTACCAAATTTTCATAGGCACTAGAACACAGCCACTGCTGGGCCTGCATTCATGCTGCTATCTTTTGTACTGGTGCCACCCCATAATAACAGCAACTCCTGGAGTAAAGGAATAGCTTGGTGCTTAAAGTAGCAGGCTGAGAACAAGAGAAGCCAGAGTTTAAATCCCGTTTTTCACTGATGCTTCTTTTGACCATGGGCAACTTTGCAAGTCACTTCACCCTTGGGCAAGTGTGCCCATAGCTTTCTGCTTCGTTACAAGGCCAGAGACTTATCTGCCCCCTCATAGATAAGTGGATAGTGCTGAAAATTCAAAAATAGGGGACTTATCCATATAGCGGTGTCCACTATATGAATAAGTCTGTAGCAGCAGAGCGCAGACAAACCAATAATACCAGGAGTCTGTTCAGAAGGTCCAAATCATTTATTTGTGCACAAGTCTCAAGCAGAATCAAATTCAAAATGGCTGAGTGGAGTTCTCCGGCAATACAACAACTTTTATAGACTTTTGCTCTATTCTAGGTATAGAAAAACATTTCATTGGTCCCGGTAACCTCCCGTACCTCCCGTACCCCTTCTATTGGTCCCGGTACTGATATGATTATCCAATTATGTTCTTTCAGTGGGCTCAGCACCTGCTTACCCCCCTTTCTAGTCCCAATTACAATGGTCAGTTCACCAACTTGTTACTTTCTTACTTTCAAGGCTATTTATTTATTTTATTTATTTATTTATTTTTATTTTTTATATACCGCGCTATTGAAAATCAGCTCGGTTTACATTAAAACTGAACAGAGCAACAATGCGTTAAATATCGCAATGTGCTTACATAGAACATGGCTTACATAGAACATGGCTTACATAGAACATGGCTTACATATAACATGGCTTACATATAACAATGGCATAATCAAACTTGGGAAAAACAGGGAAACTATTTACATGGTATATACAAGTATTTACATAGAGAAATTTATTCCATTACACCGTGGGCATTTTTAGGTCAGGATGGGCGAATGTGTAGATCTATATGGGAGGAGCACCTACCCATTATCATGTTGTGTGACAAGGCAGTTACTGTATGGTGTGAGTGCAATTGACTTATGTTTTTCAGGCATGGGTTCAGGATAGTGAGTTAAAAAGAGGTAGTGTTTTATTGCCTTTCTGAAGGAGGTGAGGCTGACTATGGAACGAATACTGGCAGGAAGTTCATTCCAGGCTGTCGGGGCATAAATTGAAAAAGCTCTATTGGTAGTTGCCTTTGTACATCTTGTAGTGAACTTAGGTACAGTTAGCATGTTCAGTAGTGTGGGTCTTCTGACTCTGGTGTTGTGTGTGTTGTTGATCAGTTTGCTGATTGGTGTGGGGGATTGATTCTTCAGTGCCTTGAAGGTCATGACCAGTACCTTGTATTGGATACGGGCTTGTAGTGGCAGCCAATGTAGGTTTTTCATTACTGGGGTTATATGTTCCATTCTTGAAGTCCCTGTAAGAATCCTAGCAGCTGAGTTCATGGCCAGCCGAAGTAGGTTGAGGGTTGCTTGTGGAAGACCATGGAGGATGGTGTTCGCGAAATCTATATGTGGGATTACCAGAGCTTGAAATATGGAACGATAGTCTGAAAAGTCTAGTAGTGGGCGGAGGTGGCGAAGGGTTCGGATTTTGTGGTAAATTGCTTTGGTAACAGTCTTTACATGATTTATCATGTCCAATCGCTGATCTAGGATGATGCCTAGGTAGCGAATTGTATCTCTTGTCTTTAGTTCAGCATTTTTGACTTGCAGACTGGGTGGTGGGGTGAAATTCTGATTCCTTGTGACAAATAGGACATCAGTTTTGCTATGATTGATCCTCAGGTTTTGTGTGAGAAGCCATTCAGCCACTGCATCAAAGCATCTGATGATAGGGGAAAAATCAGGTTGTTCTATGATGAATGGAATGTACAGTAGTATGTCATCAGCATACACGAGACATTCTACATTTAATGAGCGTATCAGAGAGCAGATAGGCTGCATATAGATATTAAATAGTAGAGCAGACAGGGAAGATCCCTGTGGCACTCCCTGCTTCTGCAGGAATGGTTCGGAGGACGTGTTGCCTGCTTTTACTTGCTGCCATCTGTTAGTTAGGTATGATTCGCACCATTGTAATGCGGTTCCCAGTAATCCTTTTTCTTGGAGGCGTTGTAATAGTATCTTATGATTCACAGAATCAAATGCAGCAGCAATGTCAAGAAAGATAAGGACGAAACCTTGGTGTATGTTGTCAATTCCTGTGATAAGCTTATTGAATAGGGTAGTTAGGATGGTATCTACTCCATGTGATTCCCTGAAGCCATGTTGGGCTAGATCGAGGGGTGCCTCGTCGTCAATGTGCTGATGGATCTGACGTTGGACTATTGGGCTAGTTAATACGTGCAGGGAAGCAGGGCTCTATAACTTCTCTGTCAGCAGTTTTAAACATGAATTTCTGTATTTTTCCATCTGTTCTGCTTGTCTAAGCTAATTCAATACTTTTACTGAGTTCTAATTCTATAGCAGCATATTGGGGGATGTGCAATTCCTATGGGCCTCTTCACAAGCTTCATTTACAGGTCAAGCTAGTTAGGCTTGCTTATGTCAGACACTGTGGATCACAGGCCTACACCTGCCACATTCCCCCCTTTGATTAATCTCACCCTATTAGTTAATGAGGTGTGAGAATTAAATCACTTCAAAGTAATTATACTACGGTTAGAGGAGTCTGGCTATATCCAGGAGGACGAGGTTGGTATAAAGCCATTATCTTAGTTGCGGTCTTCCGCTCTACCATACTATCAATAGCACTGTGTATGGAACGCATACAGCATGGAATTATACATGGCAATAGGAAAATAACAACAACAATCAGTAATACTAGTATTAGAAAAGTCTTCAGTCCTCCTAGCCATGAGAAAAGGTTAGCAAACCAGTTAGGTAACCTTAGTGGGTGCCAAGTCTGAACTGGCACATAAGCATGTTTGCGCATATCTTCAGCAATTTCTTCAACTACTTGACCTTTGTCATCTATTTTCAAACAGCAATTGGTTAAATTCAGTTTACCACATACTCCTCCTTCAGCTGCTAACAAATAATCAAGTGCTAGACGATTTTGGTATATGGCAGTGCGCATTTGGGTGCTTTGTCTAGCTAAAAGTGTGAGAGCGTGGCTAGTTTCATTAGTTATTATTTCAACTACTGCTTGTAAGCGGATAATACGATTAATCATATAGATTGGTGTTCGATAACCATACATACCATCATCATTCCAAGTGGCAGGCCCATAATATTCAATAATTCTTTCTGGTGGCCAATCATCACCCTTCCACTTCTCCCACTTACCTACTTGGAGGGGTGATCTTTTCTGTCGCAATGCTCTTTTGTGTCTGTGGGTAGTGTACACTGGGTATCCTAATTGTTCTCCATGTTCTGTGGGTAGGAGAAAGAAAGAAGGTCTAATGGTCCCTAAGACACATGCTCCTCCCCAATGTGATGGGAGTTGAGCATACGCTCGGTTTCCACAGATCCAATACAGACCAGGTGGGGCTTGCCAAGCATGAGTTTTGGCAAGATTAGTCCATAAACCAGCAAGTTCGGGAAATCTGGCTAATGGGTTAGGAGGTTCAGGCCCTTTACTTCCTGACCACCATGATGTCTTTTTGGTAGTGGCATTATAAAACTTCTGGCTAAGACAGACCAGCTGTCCTACCTGTTGGGTGAACTGAGGTCCAGTTCTGGCATAGCAAAGACGTCCAACAATTGCGTGCGCTAACACCCATTCGCTAGTAGTCTTGTGTAATTTAGTCTGATTGTAAGTCAGAGAATAATTCAATTCTTGGGCCTCCCATGGCCACTGGTCACCCATCTGGGTTCCGCCACAGAAATAACAATCTGAGATCTTTAGGCTGGATACTACTGCTCCAGCTAATTCTAGGAACAAATTCTGGGATGGATGGGGAATTTCAAACTTATTTACATGCATAGCTTCATAGAAAGTGTTATGGATGTGGTATTTAGATGACTTGTAGGCTTGGGTATTCAATCTTATATACACAATGGTTCCTGGATCTACTGCTCCACCTGCAATACGTAAACCAAACTTGTATCCTTGTTTCCATGCATTAGGATTACGGATCCGTAATTGCAAAGGGTTACAAGCACCTTTCTTACATTTGTCATCTGTTTTTGACTTAGTCAAAGTGGCAACTCGATTATCTCTCTGTTCATCTGTAATACCAGCATTTCATGTAGCATAAAAAACACACTCCCAGTTTGGGCAATAGTAATCTGCAGCTGGGGCAGTACTATATGACCCTTTCTTACCAGTACACTTTCTCTCCATCCCGTGGCACCTTCTGGGCACATATACTTATGGTCATTGCGATAGGCTTTTTCCCAGGTACCACATTTGGAACGACTATCCCTGTTTATAACATCACATGCATCAAAATATAAAACAGCAGGTATACTAGCATCTTTAAGTGGTCGTGTAGCATTAATTACAGGTCCGTCTGCATCATTCCATCGTATTTCCAACGTATAATAGGATGGGTTCTGATGCGGGTTATAGCATACTCTGGAGCTACCTTTAATGCAAACATTTAGTTCAGTGGTGTTATAAATACACCGAGTCACTTTACCAGTGCAGGTATAGTGAGAATGGTAAATCAAAGTCTGAGTTACTTTCAGTCCAGTTCGAGTAGAAGTAATGCAAGCAGTGCATGGAGGTAAAGCATGAGTCAGTTCAAAACCTCCAAAACAGGCAACCAGGGCCAAGCAAAGGTAAAGATACATGTTGATTGGAGTTCTTCTGAATCCTCAGCTTGCAGATCTTGACCACGACGATCTTTTCTTCGTCCCGTGCGCTAATAAAGCAATTTCAACGGGTGCTGAGTGTTGATTGAAGATCCTCAAGTTGTCCATCACACAGTAACCAACTTAGCAATTTCAGTTGGCTTTTGAAGTATGGTTAATCAATGTAGTATCAAAGTAGTATGCAAAATCACACGCAGATTGGGTTCGTTGAAACAAAACTGTTGCTGCATGGAAAACAGCAATCCTCTTCGAAAGACTTGGCTACTGCAAGGCACTGTGACAAAGTGTCTAAGCTGCTGGTTGCTGTCTCAGAGTAACTCGCAAAGGTGCATCAAGATGCTGCTCCGCGGTCCACTGCTCAGGTTCTGGAGCTGCTGCGGGCTTGACTCTGCTGTGGTGGATCCAGGCGTCGATCTCCGCTACCTTTACTGCAGTTGGGGTAGACAGGATGACGGTGTATGGTCCCTTCCAATGGGGTTCCAGCGGTGTCTTCTTCCAATCTTTGATCCACACCGGGGTACCAGGCTGGTAGGGATGCAGGGGTTCAGTCAAGTTGGTAGGCAACTGGTCTTGGATCCACGCATGGAGAGTCTGCAGAACAAAACTTAGAGCTAGGAGTTCTTGCCTGGTTATTTCTGAACCAATTTGGGCTAGACTTCCTTTAATTCCTTGCACTATTGGTTGGGGTTTACCATACAGAACTTCAAAAGGGGAAAATCCTGTTGACTTCACAGGAGCTGAGCGTATTCTGAGTAAGGCTATTGGGAGCACTTGGGACCACTTCAAGTGTGTCTCCTGGCAAAGCTTAGACATTTGGGCTTTTAAGGTACGATTCATTCGCTCAACTTTCCCTGAACTCTGGGGTCTGTATGCAGTGTGGAGTTTCCATTGTATCTGTAGGGCTTTTGCTAACTGTTGAGTAACCTGGGAAACAAATGAGGGTCCGTTGTCTGACCCTATTACTGCTGGAATTCCAAATCTAGGGACAATCTCTCTCAATAGAACTTTGGTGACTTCTCTAGCTTTTTCGGTTCTGGTTGGGAAGGCTTCTACCCACCCAGAGAAAGTACAAACTAATACTAACAGGTAGTGGTATCCACTGGCTTTTGGCATTTCAGTAAAATCAATCTGCAGGTGGTGCATGGGGGTTACACCTCCTGACTGAACTCGAGGTGGTGGTGTGGGACCTTGCTTGGCATTGTTTTTGGCACAAATTTGACACTGGCGTGTTACTGAGGCTGATAGGGCTGGTAACATGGCAATGTAGAAATGTGGTCTAAGTGCTTTTTCCATAGCGGTCTTTCCATAGTGTGTGGCTTCATGGAAAGCTTTGACAAAGGCTGGTCCTAACAATTCGGGAATTACTATTTGTCCTGGGGGTTGACTGCCCTCTGCTAGTGGCAGTTCAATCCACCCATCTTTCAGTACTCCATCTTCTCTGGCACAGTAGTAGTCAAATTCTTTGGAGGTATATCGTGGTGTCCATGAGTTCAAGGGTACTGGAAACAATGCTGCCTGCTTCGGCATGGCTTGTGGCGAAATTTGTCCTGTCATAGCTGCTTGTCGTGCTGAGACATCTGCAAATCTGTTTCCTCGGTCGGCTTGAAAATACAGTGTCCATGACTTCTATACAGTCATGCTCTGGGAGTTCTTCACTAATAGGTATCAATGTGGCTGGATTCAAGGCATGGCTCACTTCCAGTTGTATCTGTGGGTTTTCACATAGCATGCTCTGATATTTCAACATTCGGGAATTGGTGAGCCAATGATTTGCTTTCTATTCCATAAGGGCAAGGACTGCATGTGGCACAGTGACTCGTATATTCTGTCCTAGTGTGAGCTTGTCTGCTTCACTCACCAACAATGCTGTAGCTGCAACTGCTCTCAGGCAAGGTGGCCATCCTTTGGCCACAGTATCCAATTGTTTCGATAGGTATGCTACAGGTCATTCCCAATTTCCCAATTTCTGAGTCAACATGCCTAAGGCATTTCCTTGTGCTTCATGTACGAACAAGTGGAAAGGCTTATGAACATCTGGTAGTCCAAGGGCTGGTGATGACATCAATTCTTCCTTCAACGTTTTGAAGGCTGTATCCTGCTCAGGTCCCCACTCCAGTGGCGACTTTTCTTCTCCTTTTGTGGCTTCATACAGTGGCTTAGCAATTTGGGCAAAGTTGGGAATCCAGATTCGGCAATATCCTGCCGCTCCCAGAAAGGCTCTGACTTGCTTTCTGGTTGTTGGGGTTGGAATTCTGCATACTGCTTCTTTTCTTTCTCTGCCTAATTTTCGGCTTCCTTGGGTTATGCGAAAGCCCAAGTATTTCACTTCTTTTTGGCATAGTTGTGCTTTTGCTCTGGAAACTTTGTATCCAGCTTCATCTAGTAACCGCAAGAGGTCTTTGGTGGCTTGTATACATTCACTTTCTGATACAGCAGCTATCAGCAGATCGTCCACGTATTGGAGAAGCACTCTCTTCCCCGGGGCCACTGGATAGCTGGAAAGGTCTTGATTCAGTGCAGCACTAAAGATGGTAGGCGAATTCTTGAATCCTTGGGGTAATCGCGTCCAGGTGAGTTGACCCCCTCTTCCAGAGATGGGGTCCTGCCATTCAAATGCAAACAATATCTGACTCACGGGGGCTAATCTTATGCAAAAGAATGCATCTTTTAAATCTAAAACAGTGAAGTGGGTGGCTTCAGCAGGAATTAGTCCTAGAAGAGTGTAAGGATTGGGTACAACTGGATGTATAGTCTCAACTGCTTCATTCACTCTTCTTAGATCTTGCACTGGGCGGTAGTCATCTGTTCCAGGCTTTTTTACTGGCAGAAGTGGGGTGTTCCATGGGGATTGACATACTTTCAGTAGGCCATGTTCTAGTAATCTTTGCAAGTGGCGGTGGATGCCTTCAATTGCAGCTCTAGGGAGAGGGTATTGTTTGACATGTACTGGTGTAGCACTAGGCTTGAGAATTACAATTACTGGAGCTATATGTTTGGCTAGGCCTGGAGGACTGCCTTCTGCTCATACTCCAGGTGGGGCATCAATACTTTTCAAGGTTTGTTCGAAATAGGTGTCTTGGACAGAATCATCACTGTAATATCTCCATTCTTCTTCTCGGGGAACTGTGAGCAGCATTATTCCTGCTGGTTTGGCTTGCGAATTTACTGTCATTTGCATTTCTCCTCTTTCAGTGAAGGATATTTGGGCCTGTAGCTTGGCTAACATATCTCGTCCCAGTAGTGGCACTGGACATTCAGGCATGTAAAGGAATTGATGAGTTATTTGCTGTCCTCCTAGACTGCATATGCGATTCTGAAGAAAAGGTTTTGTAGCTTTGGCACCAGTTGCTCCTACGATGGTGACTGCTTTTGTAGAAAATGGGGCTATCTTCTTGTCTACTACTGAATGTTCTGCTCCAGTATCAACCATAAAGTTCATAACTTGGTCTCCTATTTGTATTCCGACCATAGGCTCCTGGAGACCTAAAGCAAATTCGGAGCCCGGTCTGTCCTAATCCACGTCATCTTCATCATAGGCTGTTGCCGCCAATGCTTGCACGGCTTCTCCTCTTTCACGCTGATGTTGCTCTCGATTGGCTCCTCCACGATGTCGGGGACGGCCTCGTCTTTCTTCTCTCCATTGATGATTGTTTTCGTCATCTTCGTGGGCGTCTTCGAGTTGCGGGCATGCATCTCTCCAATGTCCTTCCTCCCTGCAGTAGGCGCATTGGTTTACGCCTAGTTGGGGCCGGCTTCCACCTCGGCCCCGCCCCCTTCCTCTGCTCCTTCGACTAGGGACACCTCCCCTTTTCTGTTCAACTATGGCCGCAGCCAAAAAATCAGCTTTCTTCTTCATCTTTCGATCACATTCTTTCTGTCTTTCATTATCACGATTCACATACACTTTATGAGCGACTTCCAATAACTGTGTTGCATTCATGCCCGCAAACCCTTCTAATTTCTGTAATTTACGTCTAATGTCTGGTTGAGACTGATTTACAAAAGCAGAATTCACCATGCATAAACTTCCTGGTGCATCGGGATCATAGGGAGTATACATTCTATATGCTTCAGTTAACCTCTCATAAAACACTGCTGGACTCTCATCTATGCCTTGGTTAACTTCAGTAACTTTGGAAAGGTTCATAGCTTTCTTGCCCCCCCTTTTCAGGCCTTGTAACAAGCCTTGGCGAAAACGGGCTAGGGCTCTGGATCCTCTTTCAGTATTCGGATCCCATCGGGGGTCTTCATTCGGGAATTCCCTCTGGGCTGCTTCCCGTTGGTCTATTCTTTCTCCTCCTCGTTCTGGAGCTACAGGGTTATCTGCCAGCCACTCAATAGCTGCTTTTTTAATTCGTGTCCGCTCCTCCGTAGTAAATAAAGTAGACAGGAGCTGACGGCAATCTGCCCATGTGGGTTGATGGGTTTCCATAATAGTATTCACTAATTCTGTAAGCTCTTGGGGTTTATTGGTATAGGAGGCATAATGCGTCCTCCAATTTAACAAATCAGTTGTAGAGAAGGGGACATACACATAGCTTGGGGGTCCCGCTACCACCTCATTATCGTCATTCCTTACAGGCACTCCCGGGACTTGCCGTAAAGGCATCATCTTAGCAGTGGAGGTCTTTTGGGATCTAAGCGATATTTTTGTAACTTTCCTATCAGGGCTCTTTTTCTTCTTTTCTACAGGCTTATCAAGGGTTACTTTCTTTTCTATATGCTTTGTCTTGGATTTACTTTATACTGGCAGGCTAACACTGGCGGTCGCTTCTACACTGTCAGTCTCACTCGGGGAATTCTCAGTTTCTTCCTTCTCTGTTTCTGAATCTGACTAGCCTTTCTCTGTCTCTGTCTCAGTAGAATCATCTTCTTCAACTAAAGGAAGCTCATCTTCCTGCTCTTCGGGAGGTGGCTCAGGGGTTGGGTCCCTCACCCGCTGTCTCCGGGGCTCTGGGGTAGGACGCCGGGCTACTCTTACTGGGCCCGGGGTTCTAGGCTGTCGGGGAACTACTTCTGGGGAATCAGGATCGACCAGGATGGGTTTCTTCCTGGATTTCTCATCTTTCCCTTTCTTACTAGGCTGTTCTTTTTCTGTTTTCTGACTATGATCTGTTTTCGCTAACATTATTCTGCACTGCTCTTCATAGCAGCGCTGCGCCCAAGGGGGCGGATCTTCACAAATACTTAACCAGGAATCTATATAGGGGTACTGATCGGGGTGCGCTATCCGCACCCTACGGTGCACTAACTGGATAATTCCTACATTAAAGGTTCCCTCTCGGGGCCAGGTAGGGTCTAGATCGGGCCACTCCCTAGTACACAAAATCTGTAAACGGGCTGCAGTCATTTTAATACCATAATCTCCGGAATATCCTTCCTTAAAATGTGCGATCATACATTCTAATGGAGTGTTCCTAGTAGACCCCGCCCCTCCCATTTCGATGTGTGTGCGCAACAACAGACAGAAGGGAAAAGGAGGGCGGACCGTGGGTAAGGGGTCCTCACGGCCCTAGAAACGTATAAGGAGAACAAGTAACAAGACAAGACGACAATCGCTTCCCCCTTTTTGCGACCTGAACGCGGTCGCCCGGTCAGGAAATGCGCTACTCAGGGGTCCGCCTTCGCTTGGTCCGTGCTGCCAGACCTCTCATACACACCTCATTCACACAATCATGCTAGCAACGTATACCAGAATGCATTCATTTCTATCTATTCTGACTAGTCTTGTTCAATTACCAAAATACAAGAAGACGGGAGTTTCGCCCTGCGAATACTCATGCGGGGGTACTCGGTCCGTCTTTGAGAGGTGATCAAGCTCTCTTACCAATTTCCAAGTTCCAAGTTCAAACGGCAGCACTGCTCTTTCTTATCTGTCTAGACATACCAAATCAAAACTATACTCACCGGATCCGGTCCTCAAACTTCCCAAGCAGGCGCATGAGTTGGACCTCGGACTCCCCTCACTCGGATTCGAGGCGTTGGCTCCAGCCGGGCCCGGCACCCGCCGAGGTCCGACCAACTCCCTCCGATGCAATGGACCGGCGGCGCCAGGAAGCAGCCCCCGTCGGAAGGGCGCGATCCTGGCAGGACCAAGCCTATAGAGGCGGAAAGTCGTGGTATATTGCCCTATATACACTCTGATTCCACAACTTCCCGGCCAACGCACCAAGAATATGTATCAGCAGAGCGCAGACAAACCAATAATACCAGGAGTCTGTTCAGAAGGTCCAAATCATTTATTTGTGCACAAGTCTCAAGCAGAATCAAATTCAAAATGGCTGAGCGGAGTTCTCCGGCAATACAACAACTTTTATAGACTTTTGCTCTATTCTAGGTATAGAAAAACATTTCATTGGTCCCGGTAACCTCCCGTACCACCCGTACCCCTTCTATTGGTCCCGGTACTGATATGATTATCCAATTATGTTCTTTCAGTGGGCTCAGCACCTGCTTACCCCCCTTCTAGTCCCAATTACAATGGTCAGTTCACCAACTTGTTACTTTCTTACTTTCAAGGCTATTGGGCTAGTTAATACGTGCAGGGAAGCATGGCTCTATAACTTCTCTGTCAGCAGTTTTAAACATGAATTTCTGTATTTTTCCATCTGTTCTGCTTGTCTAAGCTAATTCAATACTTTTACTGAGTTCTAATTCTATAGCAGCATATTGGGGGATGTGCAATTCCTATGGGCCTCTTCACAAGCTTCATTTACAGGTCAAGCTAGTTAGGCTTGCTTATGTCAGACACTGTGGATCACAGGCCTACACCTGCCACACTGCCCCCTCATAGATAAGTGGATAGTGCTGAAAATTCAAAAATAGGGGACTTATCCATATAGCGGCGTCCACTATATGAATAAGTCCTTTTGAATATTGATCTGTTAGATTATAAGCCCACCTAGACAGGAAAATACCTGCTGTACCTGAATGTAATTTGCCTTGAAATACCACTGGAAAAGTGTGAGCTCAATTAAAAAAAAAAAATTCCAGGCTTACAAGTCTTGTGGTGGTCTCACCACTTGCTCTGGTTTCCATGGTAACAAGAAGCCTTTGTGAGAGGCGGAAACATTCCAAGGCCCATCAGCACATGAGGGTTGGTAGGTCCCATGCTAAATTTTACTTGTAATGTTGCTGGAGATGAAGAGGAATGAGGATCTTGGCAGGAGTCATCTGAGCAAGGGATGGTCCTTTCCCACTTCTGATGATTTTCTTGAAGGAGGGGGGTCCAAAGATGAAGGGAACCCTTCCTCATCCCTTCTACTCATTGCCTGTGGTGTTCACATGATAAATCCTGATCTGGTTGTTAGATTTAGCATGATTAAAATCTCTGGAAAGGATTTCAACATTCATGTGAAGGAAATTCCCTATAGGTAATTTAGCGAGTACCTAGTGAATTCTGTTTTTGAGTGTTTCAAGCAGGATTCTATTTTTGTTTGTGACAAAAATATTAGAAAATTTGGGTTATAACTGGAGGATGTGGGGTAATGCTAAACTTTTATCTTTTGCTCATATTAGGTTTGCAGATGACTACAGAATTGCTTTACAGCAGTCTTACACCTGGACAAATCGAAAAGAGATTCCCAATGAAAATGGATTCTTTGCTCGACCTAAGAACAGAAAAAGCATACGACAGAAAACTGCAGTCCTGGTGCTGAATTTTTGGTGTTTGAACCCAGCTGTGGTAAGTCAGGCTGTCTAGCCAATTTCAAATTTTAGCTCACATTGTTTGAAGAGAGATGGTGGCACTTGTAGATTCCAGGATGGGAAACACTATGAGGCCAATGCAATAAGGTGTGCTAGGCTTTGTGCTAGATAACATTACATCATATGCACACAAGTACCAAACAGGTTTTTTTTTTTTTTTTGTGTGTACAAGATATAGGTGTTGCTAATGCAGACCCATGTGCACATATGTCTGGCTAGCTTGCTTTCTTTGTTTAGTGCAGACCTTCTGCACACAACCTATTTGCATGCTGTTTGCAACATCTCAGAACAAAACATCTATGTTAGACTTTAGAAATTCCTGTTCTAATCAGGGCACCAAGGAAATGAGTTTAGAGAAGAGAAGAGGTCATAAGACAGAGTCCCAAGATACACCAACTGAAAGCAGGATGGTAGCATACATTGAAAGTATGATGCTGTGGTAGGCTATGGCCTAGCATGGCCTGCTACTATGAAAGGCCTGTAAGTTAGGCCTGGATCCTAACTCCCATTATTGCTAGAAAAGAACCAAAAATCTGTGAGAAATGAGAAAACTGTTTTAAAATGCTTAATAAGAAGTTTTTATGAATCCATAAGTCTTCTATTAATCTCCAGGAACAAGCAGGAATGAGTCTTCACATATGGATATCGTCGGTACTGACGGAGCCTGCGCGGGAACACTCCCCAGCGAACAGTAAGAAAGCTTTTGGGAGCATCCCACAGCGCCTGCGCGCTGCCTTCCCGCCTTTCCCAACCGCCTCTCTCCAGTTCTTCTTTTCCGCGGAGCCAGCAGGTCGTGTTCCTGTCACCGCAGAAGAAGTTCTTTATTTTTTTCTTTATTTTTTCTGTGTCGCGTCTGCCTTCGACGTCAGACCGGTACCGCCGGTCTTTTCTTTTCTTTCTTCTTTAAAAAAACCCAAAAAAAACCCCTTTTCTTTATTCAGCTGTGCATTTTCAGTTTGGGCCTTAGGCCTAAATATTTTCTCCTCATGGAGAAGCCCGCTTCCGGGTTCAAAAAGTGCACAAAATGTGGCGGTACTATTTCTGTCACCGACACACATGATTGGTGTCTCAAATGTTTGGGTCCTGACCATTCCATCACGGATTGTGTGTCCTGCACCATGATGTCTAAAAGAGGTCGGCAGAACCGAGCAGCCAAGCTCAGTACCCTGTTTCCCTCTGATGCAGCCTCGGTGGCATCGACGTCTTCCAGGGCTGCTTCTTCCTCCCATGGATCTCAGGTAACCAAACATAAATCTAGCCAGTCCTCGAAGGGCAAATCTCCCTCTAAGCATCGAGATGACTCCGGGCTTGTCCTCGAGGATTCCGCTCCGGCAAAATTACCCCGGCGGGAAGTTCCAGCTTCCAAAGCATTGTCTATGGGGTCACAGGTTGACATCAATGGCTCGGCCTCGACCGATCACCTGTTGCCGTGTTCTGGGGTACCGGTGGCCTCCACTGGTACCGACATCCAGACTTTGGTGGCGTCGATGGATCAGAAAATTCTGTCCATGCAGCGCACCCTTACGGTGTTTATGCATGCTTAGACGCCTCCGGTACCACAACAATCTCCGTTGCCGGTACCGATTGCATCGACATCGGCTTCGGTGTCGTCTGCAACGGTACCCTGTCCTATGATGCCCATCGGTACCAAACCGGTACCGCTTACTCCCGATGTCGATCCCACTCGGTACGCGTATCGGGCTTTACAGGAGCATCCAGACAGGCGATACTTCGATTCCTCCAAAGACTCTGATGAGTCGGAGGCTTCTGTCAATGCACCGGTACTTCTTCCTCAGGAGTCTGCTTTTCCAAAACGAAGAATGTCTCCTCCAGAGGACTTGTCTTTTCAAGACTTCATTAGGGAAGTGGCTAGAGGCCTCTCCATCACAGTGGCCTCTGAGTCAGAGCCTAGAGCCAAGCAATTAGATATTTTGCAGTATCCTAAGGCTCCTAAGGAAGCAGCTACCTTACCTATTCATGAGATTATGATCTCATGTTGGGCATGTGGGAGACTCCTCTCACCACCTCTCCTCATTCTCGTAGGTTAGACACCATGTACCGTGTCCCTCCCTGTCCTGGTTTTCATAAGACTCAGCTTCCTCACCACTCTATTGTGGTTGAGTCTGCTATGAAGAAAATAAAGAGTGCAAAGAGACACTCATCTAACCCTCCAGGACGTGAATGTAGGACTCTAGATGCTTTTGGCTGAAGGATTTTCCAGGCCAATATGCTTGCTGCCAGAATCAACTCCTATAGTCTCTATATGGGGATGTTTCTAAAAAGTCACAGATCATCTGCAGACTTTAGCTCCTTTTATTTCAGAAGATAAAAGGCAGGAATTTCTCACTTGGCTCAAACATGCCCAAGATGTTTCCAAATTCTCCAACCGTACAGCCTTTGACTCTTTTGAGTGTGTAAGCAGAGCCACGGCTATTGCCATGGCTATTGCCATAGGTGCACGCAGAATTGCTTGGTTACAAGCTTCTGATTTGGAACTCTGGATCCAAGATGAGTTGGGAAACCTTCCTTGTACAGGTGAAAACCTGTTTGGCAGGGATTGGCAAGCAAAGGCCACTCAGATGGATGCTGAGAACTCTGCTTTGGATCGACTTTCAAAGTCTACCTCTGCCCCTGTTAAGAAAAGATTGTTCAAAAAGACATCTTTTTCTAAAAAGGGAAGATATTATCCTGCTCATGGGCAGACATCTTCTGCAGGTTGTTTCGCTGCAAAGCGTCAGCAACCACCTAAACAGGCCAAGTCAAAGGCTGCCAGGCCTACCACAGCCCAGCAGCCTCAACCTCCTCAGGGCCTTTGACTTGTAACTAGAGAACTTAGCCTTTCTAGCTCTGGAAAAACCAGAGCCCCTCACCATTCCAGGAAGGTTGACTTACTTTGCTCCCAGATGGGAGCAAATCACAGCAGAGCAATGGACCCTCTCCATCATAAAGGAAGGGTACAAGCTTCATTTCTTAAGCCTTCCTCCTCACACCATGGTGAAACAGTTCAATTCTCCAACATCTCTCCTCATCCTTCTAGGTCAGGAGATTGCTACCCTTCTTGCCCAAGGGGCAATAGAAGAAGTACCTCTTCAACAGGGCTCAGGGTTCTACTCCCCTTATTTTCTTATCCCAAAGAAAACAGGGGGCTACAGACTCATATTAGATCTCAGAGAATTGAACAAGTTTCTATTCAAGGAGAAATTCAAAATGATTTCTCTAGGGGCTCTGCTTCCATACCTTCAGAGTCAGGACTGGCTTTGTTCTCTAGATCTCAAGGATGCATACACCCATATCCTCATCCATCCAACACACAGAAGGTTCCTTCGGTTCCTTTTTCAAGGAAAGCACTACCAATACAGGGTGCTTCCTTTCGGTCTGGCCTCTGCACCAAGGGTGTTCACGAAATGCATGGCAGTAGTAGCTGCATTTCTCCGCACTCTAGGAATATTCGTATTCCCATATCTGGATGACTGGCTCATTCGAGCCCCATCCCAGTCAGAGGCCCAGACTTGCCTAACCTGCACAATGCGTATCTTTAAGTATTTGGGACTAGTAATAAACATCCCAAAATCCAATCTCACCCCTACTCAGTCTCTGGAGTTCATAGGGGCCTTGCTGGATACCACAACTGCAAGGGCCTATCTTCCTCAGGCCCGTTGCCTACGTCTAGTGCAGTTAGCCTCCCAGATTCAGTTAAAGTCCCAATTAACTGCTCGAGGGATGTTACAACTATTAGGCCACATGGCATCCACCGTGCATGTGGTTCCATATGCTCGCCTTCACATGAGGGCAGCTCAATGGACTTTGTCCACCCAATGGACTCAGGCATCAGGTTGCCTGTCAGACAAAATAGCAAACTCCAGTCGCCTTTTTTGGTCTCTCCAGTGGTGGAAGTCCTCTCAAAACCTGTTGCTGGGGTCCCCTTTTCAGCAACCACTACCCCAAGCAACTCTCACAACAGATGCTTCTCCAAATGGTTGGGGAGCTCATCTACAAGATCTCTCCACCCAGGGCATCTGGTCTCCACAGGAGACTTCTCTGCATTTCAGTCTATTGGAACTCAGAGCAATATTCTTAGCTCTCAGGGTGTTCCATACCCTGCTCAGCTACAGGACAGTCCTCATCCATACGGACAACCAAGTAGCCATGTTCTATGTGAACAAGCAGGGCAGGACTGGCTCTCTGTCGCTTTGCAACGAAGCTTTGCGACTGTGGGCCTTCCCCAGAGAGCATCACATCCATCTTCTGGCAGTATATCTTCCAGGCGTTCAGAACTCTTGGGCGGACAGACTCAGTCGAGTTCTGCTTCCACACGAATGGGCCCTCCACATGGACCAAGTAGCCAGGATTTTTCGAATTTTGGGAACCCCGGACATAGACCTCTTTGCAAGTCCGTGGAATGCCAAACTTCCCCGGTTCTGTTCCAGAATTCCGTGTCAGGGAGTTCAGGCCAAGGATGCCTTCCTCCTTCACTGGGGTCAAGACTTCCTTTATGCCTTTCCACCAAGTCCCCTAATTCCCAAAACACTATTCAAGCTTCAGAGAGATCGAGGGACCATGATCCTCATAGCGCCACATTGGCCACGCCAAGTGTGGTACCCTCTACTTCTGCATCTCTCACAAGCTCCCTCCCTGGACTTGGGCTCTGCACCAGACCTTCTATCCCAGAAAGAGGGAACATTATGGCACCCAAACCCCCAGTCGTCCCATCTCAGGGCTTGGTTGCTGAGGGCTTAGACCTTCAAGATTTTCATCTCAGCAAGTCAGAGAATGTTGTTCATGCCTCTAGAAAGCCTTCTACTAGACGTTCTTTTGCTTTCAAATGGAAAAGATTTACCATTTGGTGTTCAGAGAAGGGTCTAAACCCTCTTGCAATACCTCTGAATTCTCTACTAGAGTATCTCCTGCATCTATCCCATGCAGGTCTGAAAACAAATTCAGTAAGAGTCCATTTGAGTGCTATTGCAGCGTCCCTCAAGCCTCTCAATGGACAACCTATTTCCTCTCATCCTCTTATAGCAAGATTCATGAGAGGCCTTCTTTTAACTAAACCTCCCATTAGACTACCTCCAGTGGCATGGGACTTAAACCTGGTTCTTGGCCAGCTTATGAAGCCACCCTTTGAACCTTTAGCCACCACCTCCTTGAAATTTCTTTCTTGGAAGGTTATTTTTCTCATTGCAGTCACCTCAGCACGCCGCATCAGTGAGTTGCAAGCTTTGGTGGCTAATCCACCTTATACAAGGTTCCATCATGATAAGGTAGTCCTCAGGACCAATCCACACTTTATGCCTAAAGTGGTCTCGCCTTTTCATCTGAACCAAGAGGTATTTTTTTCAGGACCTCATGCATCAAGTGCAGAGAGGAATCTTCATACCTTGGATTGTAAGAGAGCTCTTGATTTTTACTTACAAAGAACACAGCAACATAGAAAGTCTTCTCAACTCTTTGTTGCTTTTGATCCTTCTCATTTAGGACTTCCAGTCTCTAAGAGAACACTGTCCAACTGGATTGCTCAGTGTATTTCTTTCGCCTACCAGAGTAGAAACCTTTCTCTGGAGGGCCATGTCACAGCTCACAATGTGAGAGCCATGGCAGCCTCAATGGCTCATCTAAACTCTGTGTCCATCGACCAAATCTGTCGAGCGGCCACCTGGGCCTCGGTTCATACCTTCACAGCCCATTACTGTTTGGACAAGGACTCCCGCCTGGATGCCTTGTTTGGTCAGGCTGTTCTCAAACACCTGTTCCTAATCAACTCCTACCCACCTACCCTGGTTGGATGCCAGAGATCCATGGGAGGAGGTAGAGTCCTTTTCAAGGACACACAACCTGGGGTCTTCCCCTGGCATCTGCAGCTAGGGAGTCCCCATATGTGAAGACTCATTCCTGCTTGTTCCTGGAGATAGCACAGTTACTTACCTGTAACAGGTGATCTCTGGGAACAGCAGGAATAAGTCTTCACAACCCACCCACCTCCCCTAGGAGTTGTATCTCTCTATCTTTCTATTCTTTCCTTTCCTCTCTCTCTCTTTGTCTCAGCTTTAAAACTTGAACTGGAGAGAGGCGGTTGGGAAAGGCGGGAAGGCAGCGCACAGGCGCTATGGGATCGTTCCCGCGCAGGCTCCGTCGGTACCGACGATACCCATATGTGAAGACTTATTCCTGCTGTTCCCAGAGATCACCTGTTACAGGTAAGTAACTGTGCTTTCTCTTGTGTGTGAAAGAACAGAAATGTTTCAATATATGCATTCCTGGAGCTATGAATAACCTTGCAGTAGAGAAGTAACGAAATCAAGAACTGCACCATTGTTAGAGCAATCCTAAGGGAGGGGGCCAGTTGCTAGGCTCCAGAGGGATTTCTAATTGGACAGGTGCGGGGAATGTAAGACCAATGAGAAGTTTGCATGTATCGAGTTGGAACCAATAGAAAGTTCTGATGTATCAAACTGAAAAAGAGGTATAAATGGTTATGTCTCTATAGAAACTTTTGCTCAGTTCCTTTTGAAGCTTTGACTGACTGGGCCTGTGCACAATAAAACTGACTTGGACCCTGTCAATTGACTCCTGGACTTATTCATTGATTGCACTTTGCTACAGCAATGCGAGAGGTAAGAAGAAAACCAAGAGAGAACAGAACCCTGAAATCCAAGTGAAATAGGGTATCCAGAAAAGGATTGTGATCAACAATGTCAAAAGCAGCAGATAGGTCAAGAAGAATGAGAATCGAGTAAAGACCTTTGGATTTGGCCAGGAGAAGGTCACTGGAGACTCTGGCAAGGGCTGTTTCTATAGAATATAGAGGGCAAAAACCAGATTGTAGTGGGTCCAGAATGGCTTGAGAGGAAAGAAAGTCAAGGCAGCAGCAGTGAGGTGCATGTTTAAGTAGTTTGGATACATAAGGGAAGAAGGAAATAGGCCAATAACTGGAAGGGCAGGTAGAATCTGGTAAAGATTTTTTGAGAAGCAGTGTAACCACAGCGTGTTTGAAAGCAGCAGGAACAGTTACAGTAGAAAGTGAGAGGTTGAGGATTTGACAAATGGAAGGCACAAAAAAATAGAGCTTAATAGATGGATGGGAATGAGATCAGAGGAGCGAGTAGTGAGTTTGGGGGAGGAGAGAAGATGTGCAATTTCCTTCTCTATGCTTTTAGTAAAGGAAGAAAGGGTGACAGGAGTTAAGGAAGGATCTGAGAATGTAAAAGGGGAAAGAGGGATGGAGGTGACCCAATGGAGAACTCAAGGCTGGTCTTATGAACCTTGCTGTGGAAGTAGTTTGCCAAAGTCTGTGAAGAAAGTGAAGGAGTAGGGGGCAGAGGCAGTTTGAGGAGAGAGTTGAGTGTTGTAAAGAGACAGCAAGAGTCAGAGGCAAGAGAGTTTGTCAGATGGACATAGTACTCTTGCTTGGTGAATAATTTGGCACACTGGAAGGAGGTTAGCAAGAATTTGAAATGTAAAAAGTCAGCATGGGCATGAGATTTAAGCCAAAGGCATTCAGCAGGATGGGCACAGGAACATAGCTGATTTTGGAGGTCAGCCAAGGCTGAGGGGCGGTACACCTCAAAGGGTGTGGAATGGGAGGAGTAAGAGCATCCAGCGCAGAAGAGATTTTAGTGTTATAAGAAGAGACTGCTTTATCAGTAGACTCAGATGACATAGTGTCTGAGAGAGATGATGAGAGAGCAACGGAGAGAGCTGAGGGGGTCAACAGACTGAAGATTCCTTTGTTAGTGGAGATTGATTGAGACTGTGGTGGTGTGTGGTTAACAGTAAAAGTTAACAGATGATGGTCAGACAGGGGAAGAAGTGACATGGAGAAGCTTGAAGGTGAGCAGCTGAAGAAAAAGACAAGGTCAAGAGTGACCATATTGGTGAGTGGGGGAAATAGAACACGGAGGTTGAATGAGGAGGTTAAGGCAAGGATCTTTGAGGCATAAGAATCAACAGGTTCATCAACATGAATGTCGAAATCCCTAAGAATGAGGGAAGGGCAGGGGAAAGATGTTCAAGAAAAAGGGAAAGCCAGGAGCCAAAGTCAGTGAGAAAGGAAGAGATGGACTTGTCAGAGGTCGATAAATGACAGCTAACTGAGGAGGTAGTGAAATAAATAAGCAGTTTGCATGGACTTCAAAGGATAAAAAGGAATAAGACTGAGATGAAAAAAGGGGTTGAAACCATAGGGAAGGAGTGAGTAGCAACTCAACACCATTCCTTATCCCTCCAGTCCAGTCCAGTCCCAACAAGCAGGTTGTCTCCCCTGCCAGCAGCTGGAGGCTGAGCATGCTCAAACCTTTGGTAATGTCACCCTATATAAGGGCCCAGTACCACCCAGCAAGGCCAGTATCTCAGCCTCCAGCAGCTAGAGGAGGATCTATCCAATGAGGGATGGCACGGGCAGAATTAGAGGAGGAAAGGATTCAAATTCCATGAGTTGCAAGAACCAAGCAGCCTACACCAATAGAGAGCAATAAAATAAATAAAAATAAATAAAAATAAAGACTGTTCTGGTCTGATCCCTTTGATGGGAGGCTAGCAGACCTATCGCAGTACTGAGAGTGATCCGGGAGGCCTGGAAGGTCACCTGAGGGACTGGGATCATTAAATCAGCCCAGTCGTGCTTGGACGAGAGCTATCTGCTTGAGTCGGGGGAAATCTCTCTAACGCGGCAAAGTCCAGCACTGCTGTTTGAAGAGGCAAGTAAGTGAGGTTACAAGTAGAGTTGTTACTACAGCAGGCCAGCACCAGGTACACTTTCGGGGGGGGGGGGGAGGATTTTATTTATTTATCTATTTATTTACATTCTCTTATATACCGCGCTATTCTGCATCAGTGCGGTTTACATTGAACAAACTGAAATTACATTGAACAGGGCATTATAACTTGGAGATAACTATTTTACAGGGAACATGGGCTATGGAGGGTTAAGTGGCTTGCCCAAGACCACAAGGAGCACCTGTGGGACTAGAAACCCCAGTTCTTCCGGCCCAAGGTTGCTGTCCTCTAGTGGGATTTGAACCCCCGACCTTCCGGCCTGAAGTACCTTGCCCCAACCACTAGGCCATTCCTCCACTCCATTTTGAGTTGTTACTACTTCTCTCTGGGGATGGCTTCGTGGTCAGTGGCTGGCCGGAAGCGCATCAGTCAGCGTGGTGCTCATGCAGTCCGGGAAGCTTTGCTGTGCCTCATGTGGGACGTGACCCAGTAGTTTCTGCTGCCAGGGTCTGCAAAAGCAGTGAAAGGGAGACCTGGTCAACGGAAGCAGAGATGGGGGAGCTCTCTGGTGAGCCGGTGGCTCTGGGGGAGACCAGAAGCCAGGAATCTTCGCATGAAAGCGATTCTGGCAGGACCTCTGTAGCCTGTGATTTTGGTGGGAAGGGAGGCCATTTGCCACAGTGCGTCTTCCAGAAAGGAAATGGTGGCTAGACAATCCTCTGTGGATAGGGAACCTGCTAGTGGGGACATGGAGGAAGGCAGGAGGGATTCGGCCTTACCTTTTTCTCCAGACTTTGTCCTGCTACTGCATCAGGCATATTGCCTGCAACAGAGCAGGATAGGGCAGCCTGAGGGGCTCTCCTTGATGTAGCAGTCAGCCATGCTGGCAGAGGGGGAGCCAGTGAGCAAGCGGCCACGCATGGAGGCACAGGCCTGGGAGGACCTCTTGGCGGTATTGTCCAAAATGTCTGAGGACCCTTTGGAGGGCACCTCAGATATGTTTGAGGAGGGCCGTACGACTCTGGAGCCAGAAAGTGAGGTGAAAGAGCTTCCAGTGCAGATCACTCATTTCCTGGTGGCCCTCAACATAGCGCAGGATTCCTCTTCAGGGGAGGAGCTGTTGAAGGATTCTTTTGCAGTCCTGCAGACGCTCCCAGGCAATCTTCCCAGTACATCAAGTGATTCAGCAGATGATAGAGGCGGAATGGGAAGCACTGGAGGTGGGGCTGCAGGGTAGCTGAGTGATGTTGCAACTCTACCCATTGCCTGATCAGGATAAGGACAGGCTGCGGTCTCCACAGTTGGATGTGGCAGTATCCACGGTGACTAAGAAAACCACTATCCCAGTGGAAGTGGCGTTAAAAGATCCGCAGGACAAGAAACTGGAAGCGTTGCTCAAGCCGATCTTTGAAGTTAATGCTCTAGCACGCCAGACGCTCGTTTGTGGAGCCTATGTCTCGAGGGCATGCTTCCGTTAGGCTCAGGCAATGCTGGGGGCATTGAGTCCGACGGGGGTTAATGCTGCGGAGGTGGCTCGCATAGATTCCGGGGCAGTCTTCCCGGTGGATGTCTTCCATAATCTGATTCGCGTCACAGCTAAGGAAATGGCATCCGTGGTAGCGGCACGACGTCTCCTGTGGCTCCGGAACTGGGCAGCAGATATCTTTTCAAAGGAGAGGTTGAACTGGCTTCCCTTCAAGGGAAAATTGCTTTTTGGCAAAGCCCTGGAAAAGCTAGTGAAGGAGCTAGGTGAGTCTGAGAGCCATTCTTCTGGAGGACAAGCCCGAAACAGGCTAAAGGTGCAGCACAGACGAGGGGTCAGATTAGAGACTTCCAGCATTTTCAGACTGCAAGGTTTCTGTTGTTCCAGCAGGCCTGTTACCCAAATAGAGTTAATCCCTTTCGGGGGGGGGGGGGTGCTGTGGGTTGGCTGAGGCTACTATTCGGCCGTCTCCACATCTCCTAAGAAGACCCCATGAAGCAATGGGGACCCAGGGTAGGGCAGAGCTGGTGGAAGGTTAGTTGTGGAGGTTTCTGACCGCCTGGGTCCAGATCACGTCCAACCAGTGGGTGTTGGAGGTGATTTGAGAAGGTCCTGTCAGTACTGGGAAAAATGGTAGAAACCATTATAAAGATCAAAATTACTGAACATGTAGATAGTCATGGCTTAATTGGAGACATCCAACATGGCTTTAGCCAAGGAAGGTCTTGTCTTACTAATCTGTTATGTTTTTTTGAAGGTGTGAATAAACAGGTAGACAAAGGGGAGTGGGTTGATATAGTGTATCTGGATTTTCAGAAAGCCTTTGACAAGGTCCTTCATGAGAGACTCTTGGCGAAATTAAAAAGTCATAGGATAGGAGACAGTGTACTATTGTGGATCAGGAGCTGGTTAAGAGATAGAAAGCAGAGGGTAGGGCTAACTGGCCAATTTTCCCAATGGAAAAAGGTGAATAGTGGAGTACCCCAGGGATCTGTGCTGGATCTGCTGCTTTTTAACATATTCATAAATGACCTGGAAATGGGAATAACGAGTGAGAAAATCAAATTTGCAGATGAGATAAAATTATTCAAAGTTGTTAAAAACCCAAGAGGACTGAAAAATTGCAAGAGGACCTTGATAAATTGGAAGACTGGGCATCCAAATGGCAGATGAAATTTAATGTGGACAAGTGCAAAGTTATGCACCTAGGAAAGAACAACCCAAACTATTTGCAAGGTTTCACATTAGGAACCACCACCCAGGAAAAAAGATTTAGACGTCATCATGGATAACATGTTGAAACCCTCCACCCAGTGTGCAGCGGCTGCTAATAAAGCAAATAGAATGCTAGGAATCATAAGGAAAGGAATGGAGAATAAGACAAAGGACATTATAATACCTCTGTATCATTCCATGGTCCAACCGCACCTTGAATATTGTGTGAAATTCTGGTCGCCGTATCTTAAAAAGAATATAGCATTAGCCACCAAAATGGTCAAGGGGATGGAAGGATGCTCCTATGAAGAGAGGCTAAAAAGGTTAGGGCTCTTCAACCTGGAAAAGAGACGGCTGAGGGGGGAGGCATGATGGAGGTCTGTAAATTAATGAATGGAGTGGAACAGGTAAATGTAGATCGATTGTTTATGCCATCAAAATATAGAAAGACTAGGGGACATACAATGAAGCTATAGTGTAACTTAAGACTAATAAGAGAAAATATTTTTTTACTCAACGTGTAATTAAACTCTGGAATTTGTTACCGGAGGATGTAGTAAAGGCTGTTAGTGTAGCTGGGTTTAAAGAAAGTTTGGACAAGTTCCTGGAGGAAAGGTCCATAAACCATTATTAAAAGGGACAGGGGATATCACTGCTTGACCCAATACAAGCATTGTGGAACCTGTTTCTTTTGGGGAAACTGTTAGGTACTTCTGACCTGGATTGGCCACTATTGGAAACAGGATACTGGGCTTGATAAACCTTGGTCTGACCCAGTATAGCATATCTTATGTTCTTATGGGCTGGAATTCACTTGACCGTTGTCTGAGGCCTTTGTGTGGTCCTCCCCAAAGGCTCCTAGATGCGGTGGTACTGGTTTCACTGAGTCAGGTAGGAAAAGGATGCTATTCCATTTATTTTGTGGTTCCCAAAAAGGAGGGAACTTACAGACCAATCTCATCTAAAGCATGTCAATCAGACATTGAAGGTTCAACACTTTTCGTATGGAAATGCTGCACTCTGTCACAGTAGTGATGCGACGTGGCAAGTCTCTGACGGCCCTGGATCTATTTATTTGCCTATTCCAATGCGCCCTGAACTTCGGTGTTTCCTGAGATTTGCTGTTCCTATGGGGCACTTTCAGTTTAAGGCTTTGCCATTTGTTCTCATGACAACTCCTTGGAGTTTCACCAAAGTTATGGTGGTAGTAGCAGCCGAATTGAGAAGAAATGGAGTATTGGTGCACCCTTACCTCGATGATTGGCTGATTTGAGCAGTCATATCAGGAGAGTCAGCAGGCAATGCAACAAGTCATTTTGCTGCTCCAGCAGCTAGGTTGGGTGATCAACTTCACCATGAGTCACGTGGATCTCTTGCAGGACCTCGTACACCTAAGGGCACATTTTCAGATGGCCGAGGGACGGGTGTCTCTGCCATTGGAGAGAGTAGAGAAAATACAGACTCGGGTGCGGCATTTCCTTCGCTTGGTGGCACTAAAGGCATGGCTCTACATGCAGTTATTGGGATCAGTGGCAGCCACGCTGGACCTAGTACTCTGGGCAAGAGCGCATATGAAACCCTTACAGAGAGCATTCCTGAGGAGATGGTCTCTGTAGAAGTATCCACTGACTTGAAAGCTGGTCTTCCGATGACTGTCAGAATAGCGCTGTAGTAGTGGCTAGTATGGGAGAATTTACTGGTCAGAATGCCGTTGGAGACATATGACTGGTGTTGATCATGACACTGTTCGGCTTGGGTGCTCTTTGTCAGTGGCAGGTGACTCGGGGGTAATGGTCAGCAGAGCAGAGCGAATGGCCCATCAATCATTTAGAGATGAGGGCGGCATTCTTGGCTCTAAAATTCTTCTGCCCATTGCTGCATGGCAAAGTGGCTTGGGTGTTCTTGGACAACGCCTGCCTGAATCGACAAGGCAGCATAGGCAGCCGGATGCTGGAGGATGAAGTGGCTCCGATAGTGCTGTGGGCAGAAACGAATCTGCTCGCTCTTTCGATGGCTCACGTGGCTGGCATAGACAACATCCAAACAAATTTCCTGCGTTAGGATCCGGGCAAATGGGTCCTAGACCAGAAGGTCTTCGAGCAGGTGATTCAACAGTGGGGCCAGCCTGTGATGGATCTTATGGCGACTGATGTTCTTCAGTCGTCGCTAGGAGCAAATGTCCAAGGACTTGGACGCGTTGAGACAGCCATGGCCGACTCACACACTACTCTGTCTTTCTGTCATGGGCTTTGATCGGATGGCTATTACAGCGCATAGAATGTCACAATGGGCTGGTGATTCTCATTGCCCCGGATTGGCCACACTGGCCATAGTATGTGGCTCTCAGGCAGTTGCGGGTAGATGACCCATGGCAGTTTCTGGCGAGGCGCACCCTTTTGATGCAGCGTCCAATCCCCATGCTGCAAATGGATCAGTACTTGCTTATGGCCTTAAGAGGGCTAGGTTGATGAAGAGAGGTTACTCCCAGCAGGTCATGGCCACACTGCTGCAAGCAAGGAAGCGTTCGACCTCCTTAGCCTATATGCACGTATGGCATCTGTTTGAGCATTGGTACGATAGCAAGGGGATTAGACCATTGGGGGCCCTGTTAGCGGAAATTCTTTTGTTCTCCAGGACCAAGCAGGAAGTCAGTCCTCACATATGGGTGTCATCGGCGCCGATGAAGCCCCAGCGGAGCATTTCCCCAGCTTTCCATGAAAGCCTTTTGGGAATGCTGGCACGCATGCGCGGTTCCCTTCCCGCCTAAAGGTGCCATCTTACCTCAGTCTCTTTTTTTCCGAGAAGCCCACCGGACGTGTGTCCTGTTCTCCCGGATAAAAGTGATTTTTTTTCGGCGATTTTTTGCTATTTTTTCTCCGGTTTGACGATGGTTCCCCTCCCGCCGGGTTCGGTACACCGGTATCGAGCCCGTTTATTTCTTTTTCGGTTTTTGCCCTTCGTGGCTGGCGTTCGCGCCCTTTTTTCATTTTTTCCCTGGAAGGCCGGTCTTTTGACCTTGCAGGGGCTTTTTCCCCCGATGGCTTCCAGTGGTTTCAAAAAGTGTGATCGGTGTAAGAAACTTATGTCTCTCACCGACACACACAACTGCTGCCTTCGGTGCCTCGGCCCTGACCATGACCCGAAGTCATGTGGGCCATGTGGGAAGATGTCTTCCAAGGCACTCAAAAGTCGGCAGCATCAGAAGGAAAGGTTTTTCTCGGACTGTGCCTCCGGCCGCGCCCGGATCTCGTCTGAGGCCTCGACATCTCGGGATTCCGATCCCGAGCGCCGTCGAAGCTCCTCGGACAGGGGGTCCCCCGACTGGGAACGCAAGAGGAAGAAGCGGCTCGGGAGGGCGGCATCGGAGGAGGTCCCTGGTCCCTCGAGGACCAGGTCTAAGACCCCCGACCGCTGTCCCGGGCCCGTGGACCAAGAGAAGCCTGCCAGAGTTCCTCGCGTGGAGCCGGAGTCTGCTGGACACGTAAGCCCCGTTGTCCTTGTGGACTCTCCTCCCAGAGAGCCGACGTCGGGCCTGGCGCCGCCGGGGCCCGAGTCGGTGGCTGCTGCATCTCCCGAGCTGGGTCTCAGGATGACAGCCTTGGAGTGCAGATTGTCTGCCTTCATGGAGCAGCAGCGGGCACTGACGGCCAGCCTGTCTGGTGCATCTGCCCCGACCACCGGGACGTTGACTTCGAAGTCAACCCCGGAGACCGAGCCGATACTCGAGACCCTCGTGGCTCGAAGTCGTCGTCGGTCGAGGTCTCCCTCGACCTCCCATTCGGGACTGAGGGTGTCGATGCCGGTGCCCCCCGGCGTTGGGGCGGGTGCCTCGGGGCCCCGCGGGGTCGGACCCTGACTCCTCCTCGGATGAGTCTGCCTGGGAGACGGAGGACGAGGAGTCTCTCGATACTTTTAAGACTCGGTGCGTCCCGTCGGACTTACCGCAGTCTGAGCCCCGGAGTAGATCCCCTCCGGAGGACACTAGGTTCTTGGAGTTCGTTCGGGATATGGCCGCTGCCTTGGCTATCCCTGCCGATCCCGAGGAAGAGCCTCGAGCTGAGGAGCTCGATGCTCTACAGTATGACTCTCCTCCGAAGGAGGCCTTTACTGTCCCAGTTCCTCCGATGCTGGAACGGCTCCTCTTCCGGAAGTGGGATGCACCGGCCTCGGCGCCGGTTCTGAGCAAGCGGGTCGATTCCATCTATCGGCTCCGCAAGAGTCCTGGTTTCCAGAAAGCACAGCTACCACACCATTCCATGGTTGTGGAATCGGCCATGCATCATCTGAAGAGCCAGAAGATGCACTCTGCGGTGCCCCCCGGCAGGGAGGCCCGCAACCTCGATGGCATCGGTAGGAAGTGCTTCCAGGGATCTATGCTTGCTTGCCGTGTCCAGTCTTATCAGCTGTACATGGGCATGTACTTGCGAGACCTGGCCAAGGAGTTGGCCGGATTCTCTGCTGGTCTCTATGGGGAACCCTTGCAGAGATTTAAGACCTTATCCTCGGGGATTCGGGAATGCTCCAAGTTCATTTTCCGTGCCGCCTACGATGGCTTCGAGGCTTCGGCCCGAGTAGCGGCTGCTGGCATCGTGGCTCGACGCCAGGTGTGGCTGCAGTCATCGGACCTCGAGCCATGGGTTCAGGACAAGTTGGTCGATGTCCCCTGCCGAGGTGAGAACCTTTTTGGCAAACCCGTGACCGAGAAGGCCGCTCAGCTCGAGACCGAGCACCTTACCCGGACAAGGCTGTCGAGGAAGACCTCTGCCCCTTCACATAAGAAGAAGGGCTCGGGTAAAAAGTCCTTTTACCCGAGGAAGGGCACTGCCTACAAACAGTACCCTCAGTATCAGGCTGCCCAAGCTGCCCCCCAGGGTCAGCAAGCCAAGGGCCAGGGTAATGGGCCCCGTAGGCAGAGAACCCCAAAGCCTCAGGCCCCTGCTACCACTCAGCAGGGTGGGGTTTTTTGACTCCTTGAGCGTAGCCACTCCGTCCCTGCTTTCCCAGCCCTGCACAGGCGGTCACCTTGTACTCTTTGCCCACCAGTGGCCTCTCATTACCGCCGACAGTTGGGTGCTGGACATAGTCTAAAAGGGCTATGCTCTGCATTTTCATCAACTGCCTCCTAGTTACTTCCCAGGGGAGCCCTTGAGGCCTCCCCTGCACACAGACCTTCTCCTTAGAGAGCTCCAAGGTCTGTTGGTGGACAGGGCGGTGGAGCCTGTGCCTCCCCACTTGCAAGGTCACGGATTCTACTCCAGGTATTTCCTGGTACCCAAGAGGACCGGTGGCCTTCGACCCATTCTGGACCTCAGGAACCTCAACAAGTTCCTAGAGAAAGAAAAGTTCAAGATGCTTACTCTTGGAACACTTCTGCCCTACCTCCAGCAGGGAGATTGGCTATGCTCCTTAGATCTAAAGGATGCGTACACTCACGTCCTCATACATCCAGACCACAGAAAGTACCTCAGGTTCATTGTGGGAGGAAACCATTATCAATACAGGGTACTACCTTTTGGCCTGACCTCCGCTCCCAGGGTCTTTACCAAGTGCCTGGCAGTGGTTGCGGCCTACCTGAGAAATCAAGGCATCTTTGTCTTTCCCTATCTGGACGACTGGCTAGTCAGGGGTCAGACGTGCCAGGAGGCCAGACAAGCCACCCTCAGAACCATTGCTCTACTTCAAAACGTGGGCTTTGTCATAAACTTCGCAAAGTCCACTTTGCTCCCCTCCCAGAACTTGGAGTTCATAGGGGCAAGATTGGATTCTCAACTGGCAAAGGCATTCTTGACAGAAGACAGGGCTCAAAGACTGATGGACGTGGCCAAACAGTTCCTAAACAGGTCCCTGGTCTCCGCCAGACTCTGCCTCAGACCTCTGGGCCACATGGCTTCGACAGTGCATGTGACTCCCAATGCCAGGCTCCATATGGAGCATTGTATAAAGTTACAACACAGGTATGAGGATCTGAAATGTTTTTGTATTGATCAATTGCTAACATCATCACATGGAAGATCTCGAGAGAATGCTTTGTTATATAGAGAACAACAATGGATTCATAAACTCAATACTGTGGAGCCAGCAGGATTGAATGCCCGTATTGAATGGGAAGCCTGCATGTGATCATGACGTAAATACTGACAGACTGCTTTAAATTTATTTAGCTTAACTCGCATGCGCGGCGTTTAATAGCGGTTTGAAATGTGAAGTACAAGAGTAACAGCTTTTGAGCGCATATTTGAGAAGCTTCAGGTTATTTCTCTATTCTATCTGGTCTTTTTGCTCCTGATAGTTTTCCTTGTGTCAGTATCCTGTTAATAATTTTATTCACCTGTTGAAAGTATGCACTAATTCGACATTTTTGTTTTTAGTGTTATAGTAAAAGAAGCGTCTGTGTTTCTGCCATCCCCTGAGGAAGCCATACATGGTGAAACGCGTCATTGTAGCGCACATTCAGCGTTGAGCGCATATTTGAGAAGCTTCAGTGTTATAGTAAAAGAAGCGTCTGTGTTTCTGCCATCCCCTGAGGAAGCCATACATGGTGAAACGCGTCATTGTAGCGCACATTCAGCGTTGGGTATAATTATGTTACCAGCGGGAACGCTTGTTTGAAGAAGAAGAAGGACGTTTTTGAAGCTGTTTTTGAAAGCTAAGTTCAATGTTTACAAGAAATTCAATTTTTTATGAAAAACCTATTTAAAAGAGAAAAAAACAATACAAAAAGATAAAAAGACAAAAAGATAAATTTGGTCTGTTAACTGTGGCTATGAGAAGGTCGTTGATGTGTGGAGGGTTACTTGACCGTAGTCATAATGGTCATATAAATGCCCGAATAATCTGAGACCTGCTAGCCATTTAAATTTACAAGACATAGAATTGATGTCAATAGAAGTCGCCTATAACTTTCATGTTACATTACGGAGTTTAATAATTTTGTAGTTTTAGCTCTGAATAAGAGGACCACAGTGATTGTTGTAGGCTCCATATGAGGCCTGCACAGTGGTGCCTTCGGACTCAGTGGTCTCAAGCCACAGGCCGCCTAAGAGACAGGATAAAGGTGTCCAGACCCCTTTTGACCTCCCTCAGCTGGTGGCTACATCCACCCAATCTGCTGAGGAGGATGCCCTTCCAAATGCCAGAATACTCGGTGGTCCTCACCACCGACGCCTCTCTGAAGGGCTGGGGTGCTCATTGTCTAGACAAGTGCACTCAGGGCCTCTGGTCTCCCTGGGAGGCAGCCCAACAAATCAATCTCCTTGAACTTCGAGTTATCCGCTTTGCTCTCAAGGCTTTTTCTCCGGCCCTGGCTCACCGCTCAGTCTTGATTCAAACAGACAACCAGGTAGCCATGTTTTATGTGAACAAACAGGGCGGGACTGGGTCCAAGCTCCTTTGTCGAGAGAATCAGGACCTTTGTTCCTTTGCCCTGAAGCACAACATGCTTCTCAAGGCGGTGTACCTTCCAGGGCAGGAGAACTACCTGGCCGACCGGTTGAGCAGAATTCTGCAGCCCCACGAGTGGCAGCTGCATCCCTTGGTCGTTCAGAAGATCTTCCTGAAGTGGGGTCTCCCTTGGATAGATCTCTTTGCCAGTCCACTGAACAAGCAACTGCCCAAGTTCTTCTCCAGGCAACCGCATCCTTTGAGGATAGCACCAGATGCTTTTCTGATGTCCTGGTCTCGGGGCCTCCTGTATGCGTTTCCTCCCACGCCCTTGGTGGCCCGAACTCTTTTCAAGACTCTTCAGGACAAGGCCTCGGTCCTGCTGGTAGCTTCCAGGTGGCCGAGGCGCCTTGGTTTCCACTTCTGCTTCAGCTGGCAGTGGATTCCCCTCTACCTCTGGGGTTACAACCCGACCTTCTCTCACAGCTCCCAATCTCAAAGCTCTCAATTTGATGGCCTGGAGGCTGCAAGGGTAGTTTTGGCTCCCTGGTTCCTACCTCAGGAAGTTGAGGAGGTTGTCCTAGCCTCTAGGAAACAGTCCACTAGGAAAACCTATGCCCTCAAATGGAAGAGGTTTTCTGTGTGGTGTCAGCTACGTACAGAGGATCCTTTCTCCTGTACTGTGCCAGTAGTGCTTCAGTACTTACTGCACTTGTCCAATCAGGGACTTAAGTCCAATTCTGTTCAAGTCCACCTCTCAGCTCTAGCCGATCACCACTCACTGGTGGAGGGACATTCTCTGTCCGGTCACCCTTTGGTGTCCCGCTTTCTCAGGGGCTTGCTTTTGCTCAAGCCTCCCATCCGTCCTCTTGCTCCTGAGTGGGAGCTGAATGTGGTCTTGCAGCAACTGACTCGCCCACCCTTTGAGCCGATGGCTACTTGCCCTCTACGCTTCCTCTCCTGGAAGACACTCTTCCTGATAGCCCTCACCTCGGCTAGGCGGGTGAGTGAGCTTCAGGCCCTGGTCTGTGATAGACCTTATACCAGGATTTATAGGAACAGGGTAGTCCTCAGGACTCATCCCAAGTTCCTTCCTAAGGTTGTCTCCTCTTTCCACCTCAATCAAGAGGTGGTTCTTCCAACATTCTTCCCTTGGCCTCATGCTAGCCAGGCTGAAGCAGTCCTGCATACCCTGGACTGTAGGAGGGCCTTATCCTTCTACCTTGACCGTACGCAGGGGCATAGAAGGGCTACTCAGCTCTTCGTCTCCTTTGACCCCAATAAGTTGGGCTTGGCTGTGTCCAAGCGTACCTTGTCCATCTGGGTGGCTGACTGTATCACCTGGGCTTACAAGGCGGCTGACCTTCCTTTGCAGGGTAGGGTCACGGCCCATCGTGTCAGGGCAATGGCTGCCTCAGTGGCTCATCTCCGCTTTGTGCCCTTGGTAGACATCTGCAGGGCTGCAACTTGGTCTTCAAGCCAGACCTTTGCGGCCCATTACTGTCTGGAGAGGGAGTCCCGTAGGGACAGTGCTTTTGGCCAAGCAGTACTCCGGAATCTCTTTGAGGTTTAGGCAACTCCTGCCCTCTGTTGGGCTACCGGTGGAGGTTGTGTCCTTGAAAAGCCTTTCTTTGATGCTGTGACTAGAGGGAGTTCTCTTGTTTAGCCTGGGTTCCTGGTAGCCCAGAGCTAGGGCGTCACCCATATGTGAGGACTGACTTCCTGCTTGGTCCTGGAGAAAGAGTAGTTACTCACCTGTAACAGGTGTTCTCCAGGAGCAGCAGGAATCAGTCCTCACGACCCTCCCTCCTCCCCTTGGAGTTGCAGTTGTACATAGTTTGTTTTTACATTTTTGTGTGCTGTTCTTAGCTATGTCATTTGACTGAGGTAAGATGGCACCTTTAGGCGGGAAGGGAACCGCGCATGCGTGCCAGCATTCCCAAAGGCTTTCATGGAAAGCTGGGGAAATGCTCCGCTGGGGCTTCATCGGCGCCGATGACACCCATATGTGAGGACTGATTCCTGCTGCTCCTGGAGAACACCTGTTACAGGTGAGTAACTACTCTTTCCTTCAAGCGAGACTGGATAAGGGCCTGGTGTTAGGCTCTTTATGCTTGCAGGCGGTGGCCCTGGCGTGCTTTCGGGGTCAGATATAGGGGAAATCCTTGGCCACTCACTCAGATGTGGTTCGTTTCCTGCGTGCGGTAAAGCAGGTGAGGCCGCCGCGACAGCATGGGATCTGAATTTGGTTCTTTTAACCTTGATAGGACCACCCTTTGAGCCATTGCGAGGGGCGACTTTAAAAGATCTCACTTTGAAGGTGGCCTTCTTGGTGGCGATTTGTTCTGTGAGGAGGATTTCGGAACTCCAAGCATTGTTTTGAGAGCCGTTTCTGTCCATTTCCTGAGAGAAGGTGGTGCTTCATCCAGTGCTGTCCTTTCTTCCAAATGTGGTGTCAGCTTTTCATGTGAATCAATCGGTCACCCTTCCAGTGTTCGCAAAGGGCGAAACAGACAAGGACAGACAATTGCACATGCTAGACGTGCGGTTTTTACTTGAAGCACATAGCTCTGTTTCATAGGTCAGATCAGTTGTTTGCTCTTTTTGGGGCTCTAGACGTGGGGAAACAACGTCCAAAGTGTCGGTGGCACGGTGGATCAAGGAGTGATTTCGTCCGCTTACCTGCTCAAGTGAAGGCCACCACTGCAGGGGCTTAAGGCGCATTCTACATGTGCACAGGCAGTTTCATGAGCAGAATGCGCACTCATGCCTCCGAATGAAATTTGTTGAGCAGCAACGTGGTCTTCGTTGCACTCCTTTGCTCGACATTACTGCCTGAATGTGCAGTTTGGAGCTTCAGTGGTTCAGGCCGGGCTCGTGGGGGTCTCCCAGATTTAGGATAGCTTTGATACATCCTGCTTGTTGACACTGGACTGGAGGGATGATAAGGAAGGTGAAATTAGGCTTACCTGCTTACTTGCTTTCCTTGAATGCCTCCAATCCATTCCTGGACCCGACCAGATTGTTTTGGTTCTGAAGGGCGAGCCCAGGAGGTGTAGGTAGAGTTGGAACTAGTCTTGGACTAGGTGGCGAACAGCAGTGGATCTTCGTTCCCTTGGTGGGGCCTTGGGCAGTCTGGGGGTATTCAGTACTGCAGTGAATAGCCTGAGAAATTGGTTCAGAGTTCAGTCTATAGTAGTGGGGGGGGGGGGAAAAAAAGCTCTTTTAACGTTGGTAGTCTGCTAGATGATATTTACCTGATGCGCAAGGCGGCTGGGCAGCCCTTCCTTTGGATTTCAGAATAAAAAAAATAAAATAGAAACAAAGAAATTGAGTGAGAGACTGTTTGGCTTGGGTTTTAGTTTGGGCTGTAGCTTTGGCAATAGGATACTGGCCTTAGTGGGTGGTACTGGGCTCTTATATAGGGTGACATCACCAAAGGTTTGAGCATGCTCAGCTTCCAGCTGGTGTCAGGGGACGACAACCCGCCTTGAAGGCATTCAAGGAAAGCAAATTAGCAAGTAAGTCTGATTATCACGGCCAACTTTTATAGACCAGATACAGCACCAGCTGCTCTCATTCAGTTAGAATGTTGTCTTTGTTCTGTCTGAAAAGATGCAAGGTGGTCATGGTGAAACTTGAAAATGTTATTTGTTTTGTTGGCTGCCTCTGGTCATTATTTAGTTTGCAAATATTCTTAAGGACTCTGCTTTCATCATTAAAAATATGCTTTTATGCTACTAAAATATTCTTGCTTTTAAAAATTGGATCTTCTATTAACAGATCCCACAGTAAAAATAATTATACTGAGCATCATCTTTGTCAAATTGTTTCTGTTTTAAAATTGCATTCTCCTCTGTCTTCATATCTTTGTTCTTTTTTCAAGGCTTTTTCTGAGCTTAGTGGCAATGTGCGCACAATTGTTCTGACATCAGGCACCCTGTCACCAATGGAATCATTTTCATCTGAACTTGGTGTGAAGTTTTCCATCCAGCTGGAAGCAAATCATGTCATTAATAAATCACAGGTAAATACCACAAGATGTCATTCTCAAAAACCGCATACTTTTTAAAATATAGATGTATCCTAGTTTGTGGTTACTTGTAAACCATGGGCTTTGCACCAAGTTTTCACTTTGATATTTGTTGGAGATAGAGACAGTAGTTCTGGATTTTTTGCACTTCCTTTTTGTATGGATACTTTCCCCATAGAAAACATATGTAGATTTCAAAATATAATCTAGCGGTTTAGCACTTGGGTGGGCAGGGTCTTCCTACCCGAGGAAAGGGTGAAAAGGTTATTGTCTCAACTCCGGACTCTGCAGGCTCCCAGAGTTTGGGATTGTCTGCAGCTTCTCAGTTTGATGGCGGCATGAGCTTGATGGTACCTTGGGCATGAGCTAATATGAGACTGCTGCAGAGGTCCTTGCTATCTCATTGGTCGCCAAGCTGTCAGGAGTTTGAGGCCAGGTCTCCCCTGCAGCCAGCAGTGGTGTCCAGCCTGCATTGGTGGAGGCAGCCTCAGCATCTGAGGAGGGACATTCCATTGGATCATTCATGGTGCTTCCTGTTGACAGATGCTAACCTGTTTGGGGAGTTAATTGCGAGAGCCGAACAGCTCAGGGTCTTTGGAGCAGCTGGGAGTTGGCATGGCCCATTAACCGCCTCAAGGTGCGGGCCATTCATTTGACCTTTTTGCACTTCCGGTCTCTAGTATGGGGCAAAACAGTCCAGGTATTCTTGGACAAAGCCACAGTGGTGGCATACATCAACCAGCAAGGAGACATGAAGAGAACCGGAGTGGCCCTGGATATGACCCTCCTTTTCTCCTAGACAGAAAGGAATCTTCTGGTTCTTTCGGCGTAGCACATTGTGGGAGTTGACAATATACAGGTGGATTTTCTCAGTTGCCACTCTCTGGATCCTGAGGAGTGGGAACTAAGTCGGTTGGCATTTCGGCAGATCCCTGTGCGCCTCGGGTTGTCCCAAGATGGATATGATGACGACCCAATACAGTGGCACAGAACGCAGAATCTTCAGTCACCACAGGGAGGAAGGCTCCAAGGATATTGATGCCCTAGTTAAGTCCTGACCAAAGCAGTGTCTTCTATATGTGTTGCCTCCATGGCTACTCATAGGGCATGTGCTTCGACGCATAGAGCAACATCTGAGTTGGGTTGTCCTGGTGATGCGGGATTAGCCACAGAGGCTGTGGTTTGGGGACCTGATCTGGCTCCTGCAGAAACCTCATCTGCAATTTCTCTCAGCCCCGGGGAGGGGGGGGGGATGGGTGCTGTTGCAGCAGGGACCGGTCCTTCTGGACAACTCTGCTCCCTTCTCACGTATGACTTGACTCTTCAGAGATGTCATTTAGCATGTAAGGGCTATTCTCTTTCTATGGTTTCCATGCTCCTCAAGGCAGGGAGAGGTTCTACCAACCTTGCCTACAAGCGCATCTGATGCCCCTTTGAGCATTGGTGCATGAGCGTCTAGCTGTCCTAATATGACAGACTTGCTCTCCTTGCTTGCCTTTCTTCAATGTGGCCTGGACAAGGGCCTTTCCTTTAGTTCCTTCAAGGTTCAGGTGGCAGCCAATCATGCTTCAGGGGACTGGTGGTGGGGAGGTCTTTAGCCTCGTACCCGGATGTGTCTTGCTTCCTTCAGGTAATATGTTCAGTTATTTCCTGGTGTGATCTCTGCTTGGTTCTCTGGGTCATGATGTGGGAGCCCTTTGAGCCCTTGAAGCAGGCCATGCTTAAAGATCTGACGCTTAAGACCATCTTTGTGGTCGCAATTTGCTCAGCAAGACATATCTCCGAGCTGTATGTGTTATCATGCAGGAGCCCGTACTTGTCATTCTTGAAGGAGCCTGTGTACATTCGACCCATCCCTTCCTTCTTACCCAAGGTGGTGTCATTCTTTAATGTTAATCAAGCGGTCTGTCTGCCCACCTTTACTAAAGAACAGTGCCATGGGAAGGACATGGATTTTCACCTGGTGAATGTCCGGAGAGAGTTTCTCCAGTAACTTAACGTTACTAACTTCTTTCAAAAATCAGATCATCTATTTGTGCTGTTTGTGGAACTGTGTAAAGGTGACACGGCTTCCAAGTCTACCCTGGGGCACTGGATCAAGGAGGCCATTGCTTCAGCGTTTCTGTGGTGGAACTGGCTGGTTCTTCAGGGTTTGCATGCGCATTCCACTCGAGCGCAGGCATCCTTGTGGGTGGAGCGCAGCTCGGTCACCTCCTCGAACATTTGTCGGGTGGCAACGTGGGCATCACTTTTGACTTTTGTCAAGCTTTGCTGCTTGGATGTCTATGCTCGGGCCTTTGGCTCAAAGGTCTTGAAAACTGCCATGTCTTCTTCTCACCCAACTATGTCATAACTTTAGTATGTCCCACTTATCTGGACTGGTCTAGCAGGACGATATGGAAGGTGACATACTATCTCCAGGAACAAGCAGGAATGTAGTCTTCACAAATGGGTATCATTGGTACCGACGGAGCCTGCGCGGGAACGCTCCCCAACATCCAATAGGAACGCTTTTGGGAGCATCCCACAGCGCATGCGTGCTGCCTTCCCGCCTCTGTACCTCATTTCAGTTCTTCGTTTTCCGTGGAGCCAACAGGATGTGTACCCTGTCACCGCAGAAAATTTCCTTTTATTCTTTGTTTTTTGTGGTCGCGTCAGCCTTCATTCGACGCCTACCGGTACCGCCGGTTGTTCTTCTTTCTTTCTTAAAAAAAAACAAAAAACCCTTGTATTTTCTTCAGGGGTATTTCCCCTGTTTCTGGTGTTAGGCGCCATTTTGGGCACTTGGCCCACTTTTCTTCAGGCATGGAGAAACTAGCTAGTGGTTTCAAAAAATGCTCAAAGTGTGGCGGTACCATTTCCGTCACTAACACCCATGATTGGTGTCTAAAATGTTTAAGTCCTGAACATTGTCCAACGGAGTGTCTCTCCTGCATAAGGATGACCAAGAGGGGCCTGCAGAATAGAGCTGCAAAACTCGGTACCCTTTTTGCCGCGGATACAATGTCACTTGCATCGACGTCTTCCAGGGCTTCATCTTCCTCCCATGGATCTCAGGTATTTTATTTATTTAGTATACATTTGTATACCGCTACTTCCAGTGATCAGCAGCGGTTTGATTACAGATTGGAAATTGTCAAATCATGACAGGAAATTTTTGAGGTATAAACACATTGATTAGACAGGAAAGCACAGCACACAGAGAACTATTTTACAGGGAACATGGGCTATGGAGGGTTAAGTGGCTTGCCCAAGACCACAAGGAGCACCTGTGGGACTAGAAACCCCAGTCCTTCCGGCCCAAGGTTGCTGTCCTCTAGTGGGATTTGAACCCCCGACCTTCCGGCCCGAAGTACCTTGCCCCAACCACTAGGCCACTCCTCCACTCCTAACTAAACTTAAGTCTTCTAAGACTGGCCGGTCCTCAAAGGGTAAATCTCCTTCAAAGTATCGAGATGCCACTGGCGTTGCCCTCGAGGATAGTTCACTGGCAAAATAGCCCCGGCGGGAGTCTTCGGGCTCCAAAGCATTAACGGGGCTCCAGGATGTTCCAGAGGCTTCCACCTCTGCAGAACTACTGGTGCCATGTTCTGGGGTCGTAGCCACTTCCACCGGTACCAACACCCAGGCATTGGCAGGAGCGATGGACGAGAATCCTCGCTATTGAACGCAGTCTAGTGTCCCTCTTAGCAGCTTCGGTACTGCTAAGACCGCTACAGACGGTTTAACAGGTATCGGTACCGACATCTGTACCAGTACTTGACAGTACCTGCTTCGATAGGACTGCTTCCCCCCTGCCGAGCCTTGAGTCTATCTCGGGTATCAGGGATCAGGAACCGAGACATTTCGGTACTGACTTCGAGCGGTTCCGATACCATGCGTTACAGGAGCACCCGGTACAAACTGCCTTTGAGGATTCCGATGACTCTGATTCTACCGGTACCAGAGCGAACTTACTAGAGGATTCAACTCCTCCTCCTCAACGCAGGATGTCTCCTCCAGAAGATATGTCCTTCCAGGATATCATACGTGATTTAGCAAAGGGTCTTGCAATCACTGTGATTCCAGAAAAAGAACCTAGGGCAGAAGAATTAAGAATTCTACAATACCCTATGGCTCCCAAGGAGGCAGCTATGCTTCCCATTCACAAGATCTTACATGATCTGATGTTGAGAATGTGGGAAACTCCTTTATATCTTCACATTTCCGACGCCTTGAAACTATGTCCTGGTTTTCAAAAAACTCAGTTACCACACCATTCGTTGGTAGTGGAATCGGCCATGCGAAGAATCAAGAGTGCTAAAACACATTATTCTAATCCTCCAGGCTGGGAATCCAGTGCACTTGATGCCTTTGGGCGTCGATGCTTTCAATCCTCCATGCTTTCAGCCAGGATCAGCTCCTACATTCTTTATATGGGAATGTTCCTGGAAGAAGTCACAAAAGACTTAGAGCTCATTAGCCCTTGTGTCTCTGAGGAAAAAAGAGCAGACTACCTTATTCTGGTCAGGCACGCCCAGAATGTCTCTAAATTCATGAACTGTGCTACCTTTGAATGCTTTGAATGTATTAGCAGAACCTCTGCTATATCTATAGGAGCATGTTGTATTGCTTGGATTCAAGCATCAGACTTAGAACAGTGGGTGCAAGAAAAGCTGGGAAACATTCCTTGTACAGGAGAAAATCTCTTTGGCAAGGACTGGCAAGACAAGGCTAATCAGCTTGAATCTGAAAATACTACCTTGAACAGCCTATCAAAGTCTACAGCCAACCCCAGCAAAGAAGAAAACATTCAAAAAAACCCTTTTTCAGTATTTATTTATTTATTTTATTTAGACAGTTTTGTATACCACCTTATCCTTCAATCAAAGTGGCCACAACACAATTGGGGGATACATTTAACATGAGGGGATATGAGACACATACACTGATACTTACAGGGAACATGGACAATGGAGGGTTAAGTGGCTTGCCCAAGACCACAAGGAGCACCTGTGGAACTAGAAACCCCAGTCCTTCTGGCCCAAGGTTGCTGTCCTCTAGTGGGATTTGAACCCCCAACCTTCTGGCTTGAAGTACCTTGCCCCAACCACTAGGCCACTCCTCCACTCCACTCAGTAAGAAAAAGAAGCCTTACCCATCTTACACCTATCAAAGCCACTGTCCGCTTCATGTTCCCCAGAAGCGGCAACAACAGAACAGACAGCAAAGAAAGCAGCAAGCTCAAAGAGCTCAACATACCCAGCCCCCTCAGGGTCTTTGACTTCTACCTAGAGAACTTAGTCATTCTGCCCCTGAAAAGGTCCAGAACCCTCAGAACCCTTAACCATTCCAGGAAGACTATGCTATTTTTCCAAAAGATGGCAACAAATAACATCAGACTGGACTCTGTCCATTGTACGACTGGGGTACAAGCTTCATTTTCTCAACTTGCCCCCACCTACAATAATAAAACAGTTCAATTCTCAGGCCCCTGCCACCAACCTCTTGTGGCAGGAAGTCACATCACTTCTCGCTCAAGTTGCAATCAAAGAAGTACCCATACCCCAACAGGGGACAGGGTTTTACTCCCCCTATTTTCTTATTCCAAAGAAGACAGGGGGACATAGGCCTATACTAGACCTCAACGAATTAAAAAAATATTTGTTCCGAGAAATGTTTAAAATGATCTCCCTTGGGACACTCCTACCATACCTTCAAAGTTAGGACTGGCTATGTTCTCTAGATCTAAGAGATGCGTACATGCATAATCTCCAGGAACAAGCAGGAATGTAGTCATCACATATGGGTATCGCCGGTACCGACGGAGCCTGCGCGGGAACGCTCCCCAGCTTCCAATTAGAAAGCTTTTGGGAGCATCCCACAGCACCTGCGTGCTGCCTTCCCGCCTTTCCCAACTGCCTCTCTCCAGTTCTTCTTTTTCCGCGGAGCCAGCAGGTCATTGTTCCTGTCACCGCAGAAGAATTCTTCTTTATTTCTTTCTTTTTTGTGGTCGCGTCTGCCTTCCTCGACGCTTTACTGGTATCGCCAGTTTTTTCTTCTTATTTTCTGTCCTTAAAAAAAAAAAATCGACATTTTTTCCTATTTTCTTCAGGTGCACGTGCCTTTTTGGGCCTTAGGCCCAAAAATTTTTAATTACAATGGAGAAACCTGCTCAGGTTTCAAAAAGTGCACCAAGTGTGGCGGTACCATTTCCGTCACCGACACCCATGAATGGTGTCTAAAATGTTTAGGTCCTGACCACTCCATCACAGATTGTATGTCCTGCGCCATGATGTCTAAAAGAGGTCGGCAGAACTGAGCTGCTAAAATCAGTACCCTGTTTCCCTCTGATGCAGCTTCGGTGGCATCAACGTCTTCCAGGGCTTCCTCTTCCCGTGGATCTCAGGTAACTAAACATAAGTCCAGCCGGTCCTCAAAGGGTAGATCTCCTTCTAAGCATTGAGATGCCTCTGGCGTTGCCCTTGAGGATTCTGCACCGGGAAAATTGCCCCGGTGGGAAGCTTCGGCTTCCAAAGCATTATCGGGGCTCCAGGATGTTCTTGAGGCTTCGACCTCGGCAGAACTATTGGTGCCATGCTCTGGGGTACCGGCGAGGTTCTCCGGTACCGACATCCAGGCATCGGCAGCGTCGATAGACCAGAGATTCATGGCTATTGAGCGCAGTCTGACGGCTCTCCTTGCGGCATCGATGCCCTCGGAACCTCAAGAGACAATTCGGCCGGTACCGGCCCCGGCATTGGTATCGGTACCGGTACCGATAGCGTCGACATTGGCATCGGTGTCTGCTTTGCCGGTACCCAGTCATCCGATGCCCTCCGGTACCGATACCCTGGTACTGGTTACTCCCGGTACCGACTTCGGTCGGTACAGGTATCGGGCTCTTCAAGAGCATCTGGACAGACGGTACTTCGAGTCCTCAGAAGAATCTGAGGATTCTGACAGTTCTGTCGATGCAGGAATGCTTCTCCCAGAGGAGCCCCCCTCCCCTAAGCGAAGGATGTCTCCTCCAGAGGATATTTCCTTCCAGGATTTTATCAGGGAGGTGGCTCGGGGTCTATCCATGAAAACACAGAAAAGAGCACGCGCACTTGCAGTAATGTCCAGGGAGTCACAAGGAGCAAAAGACGTATGGTGGTCAAAGATGATTTTATTGAAAGGGACCCCAACGCGTTTCGGCAAATGCCTTCCTCAGGGGGCATACAGCTTGAACAACAAAATGATTAAAACAATTAAAAATGCCATAACATAAATAAATAAAAACATGTAAAACACCATTTGCAAATGTCAAACATATAATAATGAAATAATCGTAATCAAGAATATATAACAATGATTTAGCTAGAAAGTAAAAAAATAAGTGGAAAACGCAGGGCAACAAGAAAGGATACAAGCTTATATTGCTTAAGAAAAGTAATGAATGGAGGCTATAAAAGAAAATAAATACTTACAGGAATTGTCTTTATAGTAGAACACTTACAGGACGTAATGTAAGATGAATGTAATAATACTTCAAAAACAAATAATACATAAGAGTTAAAACCAAAGACTAAAACAGATATTATTCCAAACAATGATAAATCGGTATACTTTCCAACAAATACAAAGGGGGAAGGGGGAAAGGTGAGGGGACGGGGAAAGGGAAGGGAAGGGGGGGAGGAAGGGAGGGGAAGAGGGAGGGGAACGAGGAAAATGGAGGATGGGGGAAGGAGGGGGGGGGGAAAGGGGGGAAAAAAGCTTTAAAATATGCATAAAAAACCTTGTAAATGATACTGTGATAAATAACTAACCTGGTGTGTAGAGATAATAACATCGTGTATAACAAAAACCCCAGTAGAAATGTTACTGTGAACATCTTTGAAATACAAAATATAAAAAATATTATGTCTATTTGTAAACACAGAACTTTAAAATCCTTGCTTATAAAGTATGTGTATGTGTAGAAAGAGAATGGGAAACATAACTTAAACAGTAGGGCAGATGTGTTCAAAGTATGTTAGAAAACGCAATATAAAAGAGAATATATGGAGCATAATTATACAACGGCAAATTAAAGTTATTGAATATTATAATGTGTAGATGAAGACTGGAACAATGTGACTCAATGTTTTATGTATTACATGACCGATATATATATTATCGGAAGACTCGCATGAGTCTAACCAATAGAAAATGTCTCAAATACGTGCTTTCAAAGAAGAGCTGTGTATAGCTGAAACATAAAAAGTGATTTGAAGCTAAATGCTGATGCTACCCTTCAAACTGTATGTAATCCTGCAGTATTATGCACAAAAAAACAAACCTTAAGCAGAAGGAACGTCTGCTGTCTATCAAAGCTGATTGTAGTTGAGAGGGGAGGAAGTGAAAAAACTCAGTATTTGTAGACGCCGGGTTTTGCGCCCAAAAGAAGAAACTTGATCTATGGGCGGAGTCAGAAAAGTGGAGGAGAGAATGATAAGCTCCCAAGCCGATTTGAGATATGGAAATGATATGTGTTATATATGAAGTATAAAATAATGATAGAGTGTGAACAAACATCGTATATATACTTTAAAAAGTAACTACGGTAACACGTACTCTAAATGTAACTAATATAAACAAGGACTATATCGAGGAACGAAACATTGGTAGTGAACTTAAAGCATGAACCACATAAATCTGGATATGTGAAACATGTATTGTTAAAAAATAAATAAATAAATAAATAACATATGTCACATAGGTAAAATATATACCTCGATCAGTGTTGTTGAAAAATGATTATAAGAATGTATTGAAAGGCACATGTATAATAAAATATGATGAACGCAAATATGTTGTTTGGTGAATTAATTTAAAAAAAAGATTGTATGAAACTGGTGTAATGATCAAAATGTATAAAATGAACTTATTATGAATTAAAACTTATTCTTAAGATTTTATGTTTAAACAAGACGTAAAGTATATCAATGTTATAAGCGCATGAGTCTGATTAATGGTAGAGACTGAAACCAAAATCAAAAACTGGAGAGAAGGGAAAGTGAAACCCAGATGTTTGTGATATTGAACAACTAGTATGAGTGTGGCTTGTACAGGAGAGTATTATGTTTAAATTGTGCTAAATGAAACCTAAATGAAAGATTGCACTGTAGTGAGATCTAATTACTAATAAAAGATTAAAAAACAAGTATGATAAAACTGAATGTGCTGAACCTACATTGATGAAATAAGTGAAAAATAGTAGGTAAACATCTTAAAAAATGAATATGAAACATAATTATGAATTATAAAATATGACAAACTTTTAAAATTGCTTGCCCGATGAAAAAATTATGTAAGCCCATATGAAATAAAGGGGGACTTTGTGGACCATATTAAAATTAACAATGGGTATGAATAACGTGAAGCAATGTAAAATATCACTAATAAAAACTAAAATCAAAGGATGAAACACAGTAGGACTAAAAAATTAGAGAAATACTGAGAGATCTGTTTCCTGATTTAAGCCATGTAGTTCTAAACAGTTGAATTCATATATATAACGTTGTTCCAATTTTAATAAGATATTGTCAATGTTCCCTCCTCTCCAATGTGGAATTACAGTCCTTAATATCAAAAATTTTAAATCACTAATAAATAGTATGTCCCTTTTCTAACCAATGTGCGAACAATGGTTTTTCAGGAATTTTTCTCTGAACACAACTCCTGTGTTCTATAATGTGTGTTCGGATTTGCCTTTTAGCTTTACCAATGTAAACCATGTTGCCCTGCGTTTTCTACTTATTTTTTTACTTTCTAGCTCAATCATTGTAATGTATTCTTGATTATGATTATTTCATTTTTACATGTTTGACATTTGCAAATGGTGTTTTACATGTTTTTATTTATTTATTCATGTTATGATGTTTTTAATTGTTTTAATCATTTTGTTCAAGCTGTATGCCCCCTGAGGAAGGCGTTTGCCGAAACGCGTTGGGGTCCCTTTCAATAAAATCATCTTTGACCACCATCACTGTTCCCTCTAAGCTGTGCGCATGTGCGCGCGCACACACCTCACCGAGTGAGCGCACATACTTCACAAAAGAGCGCACAAAAATTACGGTTCTGTTTCTGATAGAAAACAACACAGACGTCTTAAAATTTAAAAGTTGTGATTGTAATTACTAGAAATTTTCTGCTTCATTTAGTAATCGTCTATTTTCATTTAATTTGATTAAAATCAATGTGGTGTACATACTGTATTCTGATGTGTAGTCAAATTTTAAAGTATATAACTCCGAGTGTCGTTATGTGGCGCACAAAAATTTAACCTTCCTTCAAAAGCTGCACACAGCTGATATTTTATGCGCACACAGCCTACAGAAAATTAGAGGGAACATTGACCACCATACGTCTTTTGCTCCTTGTGACTCCCTCGGGGTCTATCCATTACTGTGGCCCCTGAAACAGAGCCAAGGGCCAAGGAGTTGGAAATTCTACAATATCCCAAAACTCCTAAGGAGGCAGCTACCTTGCCCATTCATGAGATTTTATATGATCTCATGTTAAGGATGTGGGAGACACCTCTTACCACCTCTCCTCATTCTCGCAGACTGGATACTATGTATCGAGTCCCTCCTTGTCCTGGTTTCCAAAAGACTCAGCTTCCTCACCACTCTATTGTAGTGGAATCAGCTATGAGAAGGATCAAGAGTGCAAAGAGGCATGCCTCTAATCCTCCAGGACATGAGTGCAGAACCCTGGATGCTTTTGGATGTCGGGTCTTCCAAGCTTCCATTCTTTCTGCCAGGATCAGTTCCTATAGTCTCTACATGGAAATGTTCCTGAAGGAGGTCACAGATGATTTAGAAGCTTTAAGTCCTATTCTTCCAGAGGATAGAAGACAGGATTTTCTCACTTTGGTCAAATATGCCCAAGATGTTTCTAAATTTGCCAACCGTGCAGCCTTTGACTGCTTTGAGTGCATAAGCAGGACCTCTGCTATTGCCATAGGTGCACGTAGAATTTGCTTGGCTCCAGGCATCTGATCTGGAGCTCTGGGTACAAGACAAATTGGGAAACATCCCTTGTACTGGTGAGAACCTGTTTGGTAGAGATTGGCAGGAAAAAGCCAATGAGATGGATGCTGAAAATTCCACCTTGGATAGATTATCCAAGTCCACAGCTGATCCTGCTAGAAAGAAATCTTTCAAGAAACCATTCTTTTCTAAGAAGAAAAGTTATTATCCTGCTTATGCTCAGCAGGCACGTTCGGCAGGTCAGTTTGTCAAGAAGGGTCAGCAACCACCCAAACAGAAGAAAGCAAAGACTGCTAAGCCTCAGCTTTTCCACCCATTCCCCTAATTCCCAAAACCCTGTTCAAGCTTCAGAGAGACAGATGCCATATGATTTTCATAGCTCCACACTGGCCATGGCAAGTGTGGTACCCTCTGCTTCTACATCTCTCTCAAGCTCCCTCCCTGGAGTTAGGGTCTGCTCCAGATCTCCTATCTCAGGAGGATGGAATGTTATGGCATCCCAATCCCCAGTCTCTGCATCTCAGGGCTTGGTTGCTGAAGGCCTAGATCTCCATGATCTTAATCTCCCTCAGAAAGTAAAAGATATTCTTTTTGCTTCCAGGAAACCTTCCACAAGACGCTCTTATGCTTTCAAGTGGAAAAGGTTTACCATATGGTGTTCGCAAAAGGGTCTTAACCCCCTTGTAATACCTCTGGAATCATTGCTGGAGTATTTCCTTCATTTATCCAATGCAGGTCTTAAGACTAATTCAGTAAGAGTCCATTTGAGTGCTATTGCAGCTTCCTTTAAGCCTCTAAATGGACAGTCTATTTCCTCTCATCCTCTTATAGCAAGATTTATGAGAGGCCGCCTTCTAACTAAGCCTCCCATTAGGCCACCACCGGTGGCATGGGACTTAAACCTGCTTCTTAGGCAGCTCATGAAGCCACCTTTTGAACCTTTAGCTACTACCTCCTTGAAATTCCTTTCTTGGAAGGTTATCTTTCTCATTACAATCACATCAGCACGCCGCATTAGTGAGTTGCAAGCGCTAGTAGCTGATCCACCTTATACAAGGTTCCATCATGACAAGGTAGTCCTTAGGACTCATCCACACTTTATGCCAAAGGTGGTCTCGCTTTTTTATCTGAACCAAGCGGTCTACCTACCTGTGTTTTTTCTAAGGCCTCATGCATCAAATGCAGAGAGCAATCTTCATACCTTGGACTGTAAAAGAGCTTTAGCCTTTTACTTACAAAGAACACAGCAACATAGAAAGTCCTCTCAACTCTTTGTTGCTTTTGATCCTTCTCATTTGGGACTTTCAGTCTCCAAGAGAACACTGTCTAACTGGATTGCTCAGTGTATTTCCTTTGCCTATCAGAGTAAGAACCTTTCTCTGGAGGGCCATGTCACAGCTCACAATGTGAGAGCCATGGCACCCTCAATGGCTCATCTGCACTCTGTGTCTATCGACGACATCTGTCGAGCAGCCACTTGGGCCTCGGTTCATACCTTTACAGCTCATTACTGCTTGGACAAGGACTCCTGCCGGGATGCCTTGTTTGGTCAGGCTGTTCTCCAACACCTGTTCCATACCTAATCAACTCCTACCCGCCATCCCTGGTAGGATGCCAGAGATTCATGGGGGAAGTGGAGCCCTGTTCAGGGACACACAACTTCTGGGGTCTCTCCCTGGCACCTAAAGCTAGGGAGTCCCCATATGTGATGACTACATTCCTGCTTGTTCCTGGAGATAGCATAGTTACTCACCTGTAACAGGTGATCTCCGGGAACAGCAGGACATTAGTCCTCACAACCCACCCACCTCCCCTAGGAGTTATATCTCTCTATCGCTTTCCTTTCCCTCTCTCTCTCTTTGTCTCAGCTTTAAAACTCAACTGGAGAAAGGCAGTTGGGAAAGGCGGGAAGGCAGTATGCAGGCGCTGTGGGATGCTCCCAAAAGCTTTCTAATTGGACGCTGGGGAACGTTTCCGCGCAGGCTCGGTCGGTACCAACGATACCCATATGTGAGGACTAAATTCCTGCTGTTCCCGGAGATCACCTGTTACAGGTGAGTAACTATGCTTTCTCATCCACTCAGATCACAGAAAGTTCCTTTGATTCCTGGTCCAAGGAAGACATTTCCAGTACAAAGTTCTTCCTTTCGGACTGGCCTCTGCTCCAAGAGTCTTCACAAAATGCATGGCAGTGGTAGCAGCATTTATGAGGACTCTGGGAATATTCGTATTCCCTTACTTAGACGATTGGCTCATTCGAGCATCGACAGCTCCAGAGGCTAGCTTCGCTCTTTCTTGAGCAATGAGAATTCTTCAATACTTGGGACTGGTCATAAACCTCCCAAAATCTCATCTCACTCCCTCTCAATCTCTCGAATTCATAGGGGCTCGTCTAGACACACGGCAGTCAAGGGCTTTCCTACCACAGCCACGCTTTCTGCGAATAATACAACTGGTACCTCAAGCATCTATGAAGGTGTCCCTTACTGCTCGAGAGATGCTTCAACTTCTGGGACACATGGCATCCACGGTCCATGTGGTTCCCTATGCTCGCCTCCACATGCGAGCAGCCCAGTGGACCCTATCCTCTCAATGGTCACAGGCCTTGGTCAGTTAATGGACAAGATCAGAAACACCACACATCTGATTTCATCCCTGCAATGGTGGCAATCTCTAGAAAACCTCCTCGTAGGCTCTCCTTTCCAGCAGCCTCTATATCAGGCCACCCTAACAGCAGATGCGTCCAAGATGGGTTGGGGGGCCCACTTGCATGATCTCTCCACTCAGGGTTTTTGGACCTCACAGGAGGTTTCCCTTCACATAAACCTCCTAGAGCTGAGAGACATGTTCAATGCTATTCAAGTCTTTCAGACCCATCTCAGCAACAAAACAGTTCTGGTCCAAACCAACAATCAGGTAGCTATGTTCTATGTGAACAAGCAAGGCGGAACAGGCTCTCTGTCGCTATGCAACGAAGCTTTGCGACTAAGGGCCCTCGCCAGAGAGTTGCAAATTGACCTGTTTGCGGTATACCTTCCGGGCATTCAAAACTTATGGGCAGACAGACTCAGTCGAATACTGCTGCCACACGAGTGGTCCCTCCACTCATACCAACTTGCCCGAGTATTTCAAATCCGGGGAACACCAGATATAGACCTCTTTGCAAGTCCACAGAATGCCAAACTTCCCCAATTCTGTTCCAGAATCCCGGCTCACAAATGTCAGGCAAGAGATGCTTTCATACTCCACTGGGGTCAGGAATTCCTTTATGCCTTCCCACCCTCATTCCCAAAACTTTATTCAAACTTCAGAGAGACAGAGGTCGTATGATACTCATAGCTCCACGTTGGCCACGACAAACGTGGTATCCTCCTCTTCTGCGTCTCTCTCAAACCACTCCTCTGGAGTTGGGGAATGCTCCAGATTTTCTGTCTCAGGAGGACGGATGCTTACTGTATCCCAATTCCCAGTCCCTACATCTCAGGGCCTGGTTACCAAAAGCCTAGAATTCCAGGATATTAACCTTTCTCATCAAGTAAAGGATATCCTTCTGGCTTCCAGAAAACCTTCTACAAGACGTTCCTACGCTTTTAAGTGGAAAAGGTTCTCTGTCTGGTGTTCACAAAAGGGACGTAACCCTCTTTTGGTACCTGTAGAGTCGCTACTAGAGTATCTCCTCCAATTATCAGCTTCTGGTCTAAAGACCAATTCAGTGAGAGTCCATCTTAGTACTATTGCTGCTTTTCATAAACCTTTCGATGGACAACCTATTTCCTCTCATCCACTTGTATCAAGATTTATGAGAGGCCTACTTTTAACCCGTTTTGAACCAGCGTATGTTTTACAGACATAAGGTTTCCATACTTACTACTCAACTGTTTACTAATCAATGGCTATAAATTCAATGGAACTATGCTAAACTATTATAGAAACATAGAAATATGACGACAGAAAAAGACCATATGGCCTATCTAGTCTGTCCTTCCATAACAACTACAACAGTCCCCTTTTTACCTTTAGAGATCCTCTGTGTTTGTCCCATGCTTTTTTGAATTCAGTTACTGTCCTCATGTCTACCACTGTCCTCATCTCTATTATCGTTATGTCAAAAAGCATTATATACAGATTTTTTTGTTTGAGATTTATTTAGTTTAATAGGTATTCGAAGTTTGCTGATTTTGACGGTACTGGCGGCTCAACATAAAAAGATCACAAAAAATAGTAAGCTTATAATGCTGTAATAGCTTCTATTTTGCAAATAAAATTATTTGTAGACTTTAGAAAATAGGTTTAGATAACTGTAAGTTACTTAATGTCAGAGTTATTGGTGCGTATATCAGCCTTGTATGTTTCTCATGTGCTGGGCTAATATGTTGTCGAGACTAATTGCTGTCACGCGTTAGTTTCTAGGTGTTTCAATGGTGCAATATCGACGCACTGCATCAGAGGTGTTTTCACATGTATCATATTCCACCATCAGAATGGACTGTTGACAAACTATATTATATCATAATAAATGAAATGAAATGAAAACTGCAGTTTCAATAGTATCATTTAGTATGTTTGTCAATGAATATTGATACTGAATCATAACTTTTCTGATCACTTGGAAGACGGACATTGGACCAGTGTATGAAAAACATACACTATGTGAAACTTCTATTTTCTGCAAAGTTTTAATATTTTTTATTATTGCCTGTATTTCATAGTTGTTTGAGTGTAACAAATCTAATAAATCATCCAGAACAGAGAGAGAATATGCGAGCTGTCCAAAACGGGTTAACAAAACCTCAAATTAAACCACCACCGGTGGCATGGGTCTGAATCTTGCTCTTGGTCAGCTTATGAAACCGCCCTTTGAACCCTTAGCCACCTCAGACCTAAAGTTTCTTTCATAGAAAGTTATTTTCCTAATTGCCATCACTTCTGCAAGATGCATTAGTGAACTACAGGTGTTAGTAGCTGACCCTCCTTTTACAAGGTTCTACCTTGATAAAGTAGTCCTCAGGACTCATCCTCACTTCCTGCCAAAGGTGGTTTTGCCTTTCCATTTAAACCAGTCTGTTTATCTTCCTGTATTCTTCCCTAGGCCTCATGCCTCTAGTGAGGAAAGGAGTCTTCACACATTGGATTGTAAAAGAGCCTTAGCCTTTTATCTCCAAAGAATTAAGCCACATAGAAAATCTTCTCAGCTTTTTGTGGCTTTTGACTCTAGTCATTTGGGACTTCCAGTTTCCAAAAGAACTCTGTCAAATTGGATTGCAGATTGCATATCCTATACTTATCAGAGTAAATGACTTTCTCTCGAGGGCCATGTCACAGCTCACAATGTGAGAGCAATGGCAGCCTCAACGGCTAACGTTCGTTCTGTGTCCATTGATGACATCTGTAGAGCAGCCACTTGAGCTTCGGTACACACCTTCACAACCCACTACTGCTTAGACAAGGACTCCCGTCAGGATGCCTCGTTTGGCCAGGCTGTTCTTCAGCATCTCTTCCATGCTTAATACAACTCCTACCCACCATCCACAGTTTGGATGCCAGAGGTCCAAGGGAGGAAGCATGGCCCATCTCACCTGGGTTCGCAGCTTGCTGGGGTCACCCCTTGGCATCTTTCATCTGGGGAGTCCCCATATGTGAAGACTACATTCCTGCTTGTTCTTGGAGATAGCGTAGTTACTCACCTGTAACAGGTGATCTCTGGGAACAGCAGGAATTTATTTATTTATTTATTTATTTATTTAAAGTCTCTTTTATACCGCGCTATTCAGCATCAGTGCGGTTTACAATAAACAACGAACATACACATTTCCAATAGTACTTTGTGTTTACATATGAACAGGAGAACAACTTGGCTAACAGGGTAACTATATACAATAACAATATATACAATTTACAGGCTGGTCATGTGTTCTTATGGTTTCAGACAGAGGAGATTTGTGAGGTCTCGGTAATTGGTGCTGAGCTTTCATTGGTTTCTGGGTAATGTAGGAGGAAGAGGTAGTGTTTCACAGCCTTCCTGAATTGGAATATGTCTGGGATTGTTCGGATGTTGTGAGGGAGGCTGTTCCAGATCATTGGTGCATAAAGTTTGAATGCCCTGCTGGATGTTGACTTGGTGCATTGAGTCATTGATCTTGGGACTATCAAGGTGTTTTGTGCTACTGACCTTCTGTCCCTATTGTGGGGTGTCTTCTGGACTATCTCTGATAGTGATGTTGACGAGAGACCGTTGGTGGCTTTGAAGGTGAGTAGCAAGGTCTTGAATGTAATCCTACCTTGAATCGGGAGCCAGTGGAGCTGTTTCATAATGGGTGTGACATGGTCTTTCCTGGATGCTCCGTGTAGTACTCTTGCTGCGGTGTTCATTGCCATTTGCAGTGGGTTCAGAGTGGTTTGGGGGAGTCCTTGCAGTATTGCATTCGCATAATCGAAATGCGGAATTATTAGTGCTTGAAAGATGGTCCTGAAATCGTCAGGCTGCAGCAGCGATCGTAGGTATCTGAGGGATCTGATTTTATGGTATACTGCCCTTACAGTGTTACTTATATGCGCCTGCATATTTAGGTTCTGGTCTAGTGTGACGCCAAGGTATCTGATCGCGGATTTGATCTGGAGGTCAGCTTCCTTCACCTTTAGTACTGTAGGCGCAGTGAAGTTACGATTTCTTGTAATGAACATGACCTCCGTCTTTTTGTGTTGAATCCGGAGGTTTTGAGATTGTAGCCAGTTGGATATTTCATTTATGCAGCATGTTATTGGTGAGAGGTCTGGGTTTTCTGTTGCAAAAGGCATGTATAATAGCACGTCATCTGCGTATATCATGCAGTTCACGTTGAAGGACCGGATAAGGTTGCAGAGAGGTTGCATGTATATATTGAACAGCAAGGCAGAGAGGGAGGATCCTTGTGGGACACCTTGGCTTTGGTGGAATGGTTCTGAAGATGTGTCTTTGGATCGAACCTGCTGCCATCTGTCAGAGAGGTAGGACCTGCACCACTCGAGCGCTTTACCGGAGATTCCTTTTTCTTTGAGGCGTTCTAAGAGGCGTTCATGGTTCACGGAATCAAACGCCGCCGCGATGTCAAGGAAGACAAGGACAAAGCCTTGGCGGGTATTGTTGATGCCTGATATTATGCTGCTGAAGAGTGTGGTAAGAAGGGTCTCAACCCCGTGTGCTTCTCTGAATCCGTGTTGGCATGGATCCAGTGGTGCATTGGAGTCAATGTGGTCTTGTATTTGTCTCTGAACTTCCTTTTCCATTATTTTTGCTAGCATCGGTATGCTTGCTATAGGTCTGTAGGATTCCGGTTTCTGTTGGTCGAGTTTGTTGTTTTTTAGTAGAGGTCTTATTGATGTGTGTTTGAGGGTGCGTGGGAAATCACCTGTTGTGAACGATTGTTGCATGAGTCTGGCTATGATGGGACTGAGGTCTGTTCGTAGTTCTTTGATCCAGAATGCTGGGCATGGATCAGATTGTGCTGTAGTCGTGTTGATAGCTGCTATGGTGTTTTCGATGCATTGTTTGGATGGGGTCATGAAGGTAGTGAGTGATGTTTGGTTGTAAGGCTGAAGGATAGTATTGGACGCAGAGTTGTTGTTTATCTGACATAGTTTGGTTTGTAGATAGTCTGCATATATTTGAGGATGGATTGCATTTAGTCTTCACAACCCACCCACTTCCCTTAGGAGTTGTCTCTATCTCTTTCTCTACTTCTCTCCTTTGGTCTCAGCTATAAACTCAACTGAAGTGAGAGAGGTACAGAGGCGGGAAGGCAGCATGCATACGCTGTGGGATGCTCCCAAAAGCATTCCTATTGGACGCTGGCGAGCGTTCCCGCGCGGGCTCCGTTGGTACCGATGATACCCATATGTGAAGACTAAATTCCTGCTGTTCCTGGAGGTCACCTGTCACAGGTGAGTAACTACACTTTACTTACTAGATAATATCCTTTCCTTGAGTCCTGCTAGATCAGTCCAAGACCTATCCCTGGAACCTGTTTTGGTCTGCTGTTTCTCTGGTTGTTCCTACAGGCTCATACCTTTTTGACAAGCCCTCTGTCTGAAGCTGATCTTGTCACAAAAAATAATTAAATATACTCTCTATTACGTTAGTCTCCAGTCTTCATTCAGAAATCACATGCCATCGGCAATATCAAGGAAGGGAAAAAAACTTCAGTGTGTATATCATACAGGCTATTAATTAGGCCATCCACATTTTAAGCATCATCGATTGAAGTTTTTTTGACTAGTGATGTTTAAAATGTGGATAGTCTAATGGCCTGTATGATCTTTTTTTTAATATATTTATGTATTTTACAGTTGAATCCAAGCATACATAATTCACTTGTAAGGAAAAGAGAGAGCCTGTCAGACAGATACATAACCATAACGAAAAAACACCATCCTAAGACAAGTCACAATGAAGTAATACAAAAAGACAACTCTACACTAGCCCACCATGAGGGGGGGGAGCTGCATAGAAATACATATTGTAACCAATATTGAGAGGAAAAAGATTGTTAGGCTACAGACTAGGGTACAATTAGTTCAAAATACAGCTGCATGTATTATATTGCCCATGCCACACGATTTGACCACATCACTCCACTTCTCATCCAACTTCACTGGCTTCCCCTACGTTTCTGCCCTCAGTTCAAGTTCCTTACTCTTACTCACAGGACTGTCTTTACCAATACCCCCAGGTACATCTTGGATCATCTATACTTCAATGCTCCCCCTCCCCCCCTGTGTTCTACGGAATATCCATGCAAACTGCCTCTATCTTCCCCCTCTCTCTGCTGCCCGTATAGAATCGACCCGCACCTCAGCCCTCTATTTTCTTGGTCCTGCCCTCTGGAACTCCCTGCCTGTGAACTTGTGTCAGAAGCCTTTCTATGTCAAATTGAAATACCTCCTAAAGACCCACCTTTTCCAAACGGCCTTTAACCTCTCCCTCCCGGAGTCCTAGCTTCCTTCTCCTGTCTCCCTCTATCTGTTTATGTTGTCATGTAACTGTACTCTCTCCTATCCAGATATTGGCTTTCTTTTCATACTTTATTTTTCCGGTATTACATTGTACACTTTATCTTTATCGTCATTTAATATACCCCCTAAACAGCAAGGCATCAGAGAGGTTTACAAAAATCTAAATTAAAAATAAGTAAAAGGAAAAGAACACCAATCATATATAGGACAGGACAGAAAAGAAAGAGAATGAAGAAGAGAGCAATGGGTGGATGGGGAGGAGAGAAGAAGAACTTAGACTAAGAAGGGAGCGAGCTAAGGGGGAGACTGCTAAGGGGAAGGAAGGTCATAAGCCAACTGAAACAGGTGTGTTTTGAGCTGAGATTTGAACCGGAGAAAAGAGGTCTCTGCACGTAGTGAGGCAGGTAGGGAATTCCATAAGGCAGGAGCAAGGAAAAAGAAAGCGGAATGATGTGTACCAAAAATGCACATCCTTAGGCACTGGAGAAGGACAACAGAGAAATGGCAAGAATACAAACCACAGCAAGCTGGACCCTAGTACATTTACACTAGTGCTGGTGCGGATTGAACAAAACCCGAAAGGGACCTGACAATGGGACTGGGATCTTTTAAAGAAGCTTCACTACCTGATCTGTTCGGTCATTCTTTGGAAAGTGTCAGGCTTTCTCTGTACAAAACTGGAAACAGAAAGAAGGCTACTAACTACAGACCAGAGCTGCATAAATTCACAACATCATTACTAAAGTAGAGAATCTTGACTCAAGCAGAATACAATATCTGAAGCAATGTAGCTTCACTTGAGGAAGATGGTGTCAAATTGGATCAATTTCTTTTGAGTGGACAGCAACAGATTGCAACAGAGAGAGTACTGGATGTGGTGTACTTTGATTTCATAAGGCCTTTGCCATGGTGTCCACAGAAAGCTAATAAATAAGCTGATTCTCCAGGACCAAGCAGGAAGTCAGTCCTCACTTATGGGTGACGTCGGCGCCGACGGAGCCCTCGCGGAGCAATTTTCCCCAGCTTTCAAAGAAAGCCTTTGGGAATTGCAGCGCGCATGCGCGGTCGTCTTCCCGCCCGAAGGTGCCATCTTAGCCAGTCTTCTTTTTTCCGCGGAGCCCTACAGACGTCCCCGTCTTGTCCCCGCGAAAAAGTCGAATTTTCTTCGTTATTTTATCCTTTTTCCTTCGGTTCGACGCCGATCTTTTTCCCGCCCGGACTCGCGACGCCGGTCACGAGTCCTCTCACTTTTTTCGGTTTTTCTGACTTTGTCAGCTTTCGTTTTCGGTTTTCCCTGGCAGCCCGGTCCTTTGACCTCGCAGGGGCCCTTTTTCCCCCGATGGCTGCCAGTGGCTTTAAGCGGTGTGGTCAGTGTGACCGAAATATGTCACTCACTGACACACACGACTTTTGCCTCCGCTGCCTGGGCCCAGATCATGAGGAACTGATCTGTGGGCCCTGCGGCAAAATGTCCTCAAAAGCGTTGAGGAGTCGGCGGCATCAGCGCGATCGAATCTTCGCTGACCCCAGCCGTACCCGGACCTCGTCGGAGGCCTCCGCGTCAAAAGGCTCCAGCTCGGACCGTCGCCGGAGTTCCTCCGACCGGGGTTCTCCCTCCGGGGACCATCGTCGGACGGTGAAACCCGCGAGGGCGGCGTCGGTGGACGCTCCTGGTTCCGCGAGGGCCAGGTCGCATAGCCCCGATAGCCGCCCCGGGTCCTTGGAGAAGGAACACCTCCCGAAGCGACCTCGCCTGGAGTCGGAGATGCCTGCTCGGGTAAGTCCTGTGGTCCTTCTGGACTCGCCTCCGCGACAGCCGACGTCGGGCCCGACGCCGTCGGGGCCCGAGTCGGGGGCTGCTGGGTCACCTGAGCTCGGACTCAGGTTGACGGCCTTGGAGAGCAGACTGTCTGCCTTCATGGACCAGCAGCGGGCACTGCTCGCTGGCTTCGCTGGCGCCGCTACCCCGACCGCCGGGACGTCGACGTCCAAGTCGACCCCGGAGACCGAGCCGATCCTCGAGTCGATGAGAACTCGAGTCGATCCTCGGTCGAGGTCACCCTCGGCCTCCCGTTCGGGACCGAGGTCGCCGACGCCGACTCCCTCGGCGTCGGGGCGGCAGGCGCCGCGCCCTGCCCGGGCCGACCCCACCGATTCCTCGTCGGAGTCGGTCTGGGAGTCTGAAGAGGAAGAGTCACCTGATTCTTTTCGGACTCGGTGTGTCCCCCTCGGACTCACCTGAGTCCGAACCTCGGAAGCAGTCCCCCCCGGAGGATGCCCGGTTCTCGGACTTCGTTAGGGATATGGCCAAGGCTTTGGCCTTCCCTGCGGATCCCGAGGAGGAACCTCGAGCCGAAGAGCTCGACGCCCTCCAGTATGACTCTCCCGCGAGGGAGCACTTTACTGTACCGGTTCCTCCTATGCTGGAACGACTACTCTTCCGCATGTGGGAGAGTCCGGCCTCCTCGCCGGTCCTGAGCAAGCGGGTCGATTCTATCTATCGGGTCCGCAAGAGCCCTGGCTTCCAAAAGGCACAGCTACCACACCATTCCATGGTAGTGGAATCGGCCATGCATCGTCTCAAGAGCCAGAAGATGCACTCCTCGGTGCCCCCTGGCAGGGAGGCCCGTAACCTGGATGGCCTTGGTAAGAAGTGTTTCCAGGGCTCTATGCTCGCATGTCGTGTCCAGACTTACCAGCTGTACATGGGCATGTATCTCCGGGATCTGGCTAAAGAGCTAGCCGGATTCTCCGCTGGTCTGTCCGAGGAACCCTTGCGGAGGTTCCTGGCCTTGTCCACTGGCATTCGGGAATGCTCAAAGTTCATGTCCCGGGCAGCCTATGATGGCTTTGAAGCATCGGCTCGAGTGGCCGCAGCCGGCATCGGTGCCCGCCGACAGGCTTGGCTTCAGTCGTCAGACCTTGAGCCCTGGGTGCAGGACAAGTTGGTCGATGTCCCCTGCCGAGGCGAGAACCTCTTTGGCAAGCCCATGGCGGAAAAGGCTGCACAAATTGAGACTGAGACTCTCACCAGGACAAGGCTGTCTAGGAAGACCTCCGCCCCTTCCCAGAAAAAGAAGGGCTCGGGGAAGAAGTCCTTTTACCCGAGGAAGGCGGTGCCTACAAACAATACCCCCATTATCAGGCCCCTGCAGCTCCCCCACAGGGCCAGCAGGCCAAGGGACGGGGTAACGGGTCCCGTAGGCAGCAAGCTCCCAAGCCTGCACCACCAGCCCCTGCTCAGCAGGGTGGGGGTTTTTGACTCGCAAAGCATAGCCTCTCCCCCTCCGCTGGTTCCTCCCAGCACCGGAGGCCGGCTGGTTCACTTCGCCCACAGGTGGTCCAGCATCACCGCAGATGCCTGGGTGCTTCAAGTCGTGCGAGAAGGCTATTTTCTCCACTTCCACCAGGTCCCTCCCTCCTATTTTCCGGGAGATCCTCCTCGACCCCCTCTGCACAGGGAATTACTCCTTCAGGAGTTAGCAGGTCTTCTGCAGGATCAGGCGGTGGAACCGGTGCCACACCACCTGAGAGGTCATGGCTTTTATTCCAGGTATTTTCTGATACCAAAGAGAACAGGGGGCCTCAGACCCATCCTGGACTTGCGCAACCTCAACAAGTTCCTTGTGCGGGAGAAGTTCAAAATGCTTACCCTTGGAATCCTTCTGCCCTACCTCCAGCAGGGAGATTGGCTATGCTCCTTGGATCTAAAGGATGCCTACACGCACATCCTCATCCACCCAAGCCACCGCCAATACCTAAGGTTTGTGGTGGCAGGAAATCATTACCAGTACAGAGTACTGCCCTTTGGCCTGTCCTCCGCACCGCGAGTCTTCACAAAATGTCTCGCGGTCGTGGCGGCCCATCTCCGGCTTCACGGCCTCTATGTCTTTCCGTACCTCGACGACTGGCTCATCAGAGCAGCGTCCGCTCAGGAGGTCACCAACGCCACGTGCCGCACGGTGACTCTGCTGCAGCACTTGGGCTTTGTTATAAACTTCGCAAAGTCCACTTTGCTCCCCTCACAGGATCTCGAGTTCATCGGCGCGAGGCTGCACACTCCTCAGGCGCGAGCATACCTACCGCTCGACAGGGCTCAACGGCTCATGGACCTAGCCGACCGCTTTCGCAGCCAGCCCCTGGTCTCCGCCAGGCGCTTCCTGAGACTGCTCGGCCATATGGCTTCCACCGTCCATGTGACCCCCAATGCCCGCCTGAATATGCGGTCTGCTCAATGGTGTCTCCGCCAGCAGTGGCGACAAGCTACAGGCGGCCTAGCAGACCTAGTGCGCGTCTCCGAGCCGCTGATCTCGTCTCTCCGGTGGTGGCTCCGGCAGACGAACCTGATATTCGGAATGCCTTTCCAGTCACCTCAGCCGACCCGGGTGCTGACCACCGATGCATCCCTCCTGGGCTGGGGAGCACATTGCCAAGAGGCACGCACTCAGGGCCTCTGGAACACGTGGGAGTCTGCTGAGCAGATCAACTTCCTGGAGCTCAGGGCGATCCGCCTAGCTCTCAAGGCCTTCTCCCACCTGACTTCCCAACAGTCCGTCCTTGTCCAGACGGACAATCAAGTTGCCATGTTCTACGTGAACAAACAGGGGGGCACGGGCTCCTTCCTCCTCTGCCGGGAGGCACAGAAGCTCTGCTCTTGGGCCGTCAGTCACGGCATTCTCCTCAAGGCAGTTTATCTCCCGGGCCAGGAAAATTGCCTTGCGGACAAACTCAGCAGGGTCCTCCAGCCGCACGAGTGGCGTCTGGATCCCTTGATAGTTCAGAAGCTCTTCCTCCAGTGGGGCCTCCCCACGGTGGATCTCTTTGCCAGTCCTCACAACCGGCAGCTTCCTCGCTTCTGCTCTCGTCAGCCACACCCCCTTCGGGTTGCGGCGGACGCCTTTCTGATCTCATGGTCGGGGAGCCTTCTGTACGCTTTCCCTCCCATCCCGTTAGTCTCTCGGACTCTTTTCAAGGTTCTCCGAGACAAAGCCTTCATGATCCTGGTGGCCCCTCGCTGGCCCAGGCAGCCGTGGTTTCCGCTCCTGCTGCAACTGGCGGTGGAGGATCCAATCCCTCTGGGGGTACAACCGGATCTCCTCACTCAGGATCAGGGGTCCCTACTGCACCCCAACCTCAGGTCTCTCAACCTCATGGCCTGGCTGCTGAGAGGGTAGTCCTTGCTCCCCTTCTCCTGCCGGCGGAGGTGGAGGAGGTCGTCTTGGCTTCGCGACGGCCTTCTACCCGCAAATGCTACGCCCTTAAATGGCATCGCTTTGCAGTCTGGTGTACCCAACAGTCTCAGGATCCCTTCTCCTGCCCGGTGTCGGTGATCTTGCAGTACTTGCTGCACCTCTCTAATCTGGGACTTAAGTCCAACTCCGTCAAAGTTCACCTCAGTGCTCTTTCAGCACATCATGTGCCGGTGGACGGCAGACCTCTCTCCAACGACCCTCTCGTAACGAGGTTTCTCCGAGGTCTCCTTCTACTTAAACCACCTCTGCGCCCGCCAGCGCCTGACTGGGACCTGAATGTGGTTTTGCAGCGGATCACCTGTCCGCCTTTTGAACCTATGGCTACCTGTTCTCTCCGTTTTCTGTCTTGGAAAACACTGTTCTTGATAGCCCTCACTTCCGCTAGACGCGTAAGTGAATTGCAGGCCCTCGTGTCTGATCCCCCTTACACTCGGTTCTACAAGAATAGGGTAGTCCTACGGACTCACCCGAAATTTCTGCCTAAAGTGGTCTCCCCTTTTCACATCAATCAGGAGGTGGTACTTCCAACCTTCTTTCCCAGACCACACTCCAGCCGAGCTGAAACGGTCCTCCATACCCTGGACTGTAGAAGGGCATTGAACTTCTACCTTGACCGTACGCGGGAGCACCGTAAAGCTGCTCAGCTTTTTGTGTCTTTTGACCCCAATAAATTGGGGCTCCCGGTCTCCAAGCGTACTCTGTCCATCTGGGTTGCGGACTGTATCACTTGGGCTTATGGGGCAGCCGGACTCTCCTTGGAAGGTCGAGTCACGGCTCATTGCGTTCGGGCTAAGGCTACGTCAGTGGCTTACCTCCGCTCTGTTCCGCTGGCAGACATCTGCCGGGCCGCTACTTGGTCTTCGAGCCAGACTTTTGCGGCCCATTACTGTCTCGAGAGGGAGTCCCGTAGGGACAGTGCTTTCGGACAGGCAGTCCTCCGTAATCTCTTTGAGGTCTGAGCAACTCCTACCCTCCATCCCGGATGTGGGCTACCGGTGGGTGATGTTTCAGCGAAGATTCTATCCTTCTGTGCTGCTGAGCTAGAGGGAGCTCATTTTTGTGCTTAGGGTCTCCGGTAGCCTTGAGCTTGGGAGTCCCATAAGTGAGGACTGACTTCCTGCTTGGTCCTGGAGAAAGCGTAGTTACTCACCTGTAACAGGTGTTCTCCAGGAGCAGCAGGAATCAGTCCTCACTACCCTCCCTCCTCCCCTTGGAGTTGCAATCGTATGCTTATGTTTTTTTTTTTGCAAATTTTTATGCTGTCCTTTTTAGCTATGTCATCTGACTGGCTAAGATGGCACCTTCGGGCGGGAAGACGACCGCGCATGCGCGCTGCAATTCCCAAAGGCTTTCTTTGAAAGCTGGGGAAAATTGCTCCGCGAGGGCTCCGTCGGCGCCGACGTCACCCATAAGTGAGGGCTGATTCCTGCTGCTCCTGGAGAACACCTGTTACAGGTGAGTAACTACGCTATACCTTAGGGATGAGCCCTAAAGTGATATAGTAGGTTAGAAACTGGTTGACTGAGACCACAGAAGATTGTGGAGTTCATGCCAATGAAGAAAGTTTTGTCTATATGGGTACCACAATATCTTTGATAGGTACAGCTCTCCTTGATAGTTTCACAAGTGTAGGGTCTGTGTAGGGTCTCAAAGGTTTGTCGAGGGCCGATTCAATCAGTGGGCAAACAAGGCAATCACTTAGGGAAGCAGCTTCTGGGGGGCACCTGGTTATAGGTGCGGTATATCAAATATAAATAAACATAAACTAGCATAATCATTGGCACTCAGAAATGCCAGCAGCTGGGCAGGATCAAAAAGAATTTAGGAAAAAGACTGCAATTTGACAGTACATTTACATGGGAATCTTAAATAAAATTGACCCCCCCCCCCCCCAGCTGCTGAACTCTTGGAATCTCACGACTCAGATTTGGAAAAACCCAAACCTGGAGGCCTCTGAAGATAGTTGTATGTTTCCGAAACAAACATTTTCAAAAACCAATCCCTGTCATGAGACAATGTACATGTTACCAAGAAGATAGCTGGCATACAGGCTTCCTCACTGGACGCCTCTAGAATAGCCGAGACGTCCAGTGTGTCCACCTGTTGGACCCCTGGGATAACCCCAGAACCTGAAGACCTCTGACCAGTTGGCATATAATATAATTTAGATATAGGGGGATGGGATTCACTTGAAACCCCCAATACTTTAATCATGTGGAGGCATATTCTGAGTTGTGCGTCTCCGGGCCATCCGGACATTCAGACATCCGGACGGCCTGGAGATGCACCTGATTCTGCTCCCGTGTGGGCTTAAATGTCTCTGTGGGAGCAGAATCGCAGCATAGTGGCGGGACGTCTGGGACGTGCCCCATTTCAGCACCCTGGACATCCAGCTACTTTCCTGGCTAGCTCAGCTAGGCTCCTGCATGGAGCCCCACAGTGCCATGGTGTCCCGTCTCTATGGCACCATGGCTTCATGCAGGAGCCGCAATCCCCCAACGGCAGCGGCAATCACCCTGATCTTCGTAGTCTGACCCCCGATCGGGCCTGCCATGGCCAGGGTCAGGCTGCAGGGAACCCCTGCACCCCACCTCCACGGCTAGCCCGGGATCCGGCTTCCCCTGACATCCAGGGGACTTATTCTTCCAAGGTGGAATGTCCCCGTTTAAATGGCTGACCCCTGGAGTACAGGGCCGACTTCAGAATCGGCCCTGTATGTTCGGGGTCATGGTGCCTCCCACCGCATGCCCTCTTTCTTCCCTCGGCATGCCCCCCTCCCACCCACAAACAGAGCTCCCCACATAACTCGCATCTACGTGCAGCGAGCTCTGTTCCTGCCAGCATGATCAGGCGTTTAGCGATCTGGATGTCCGGACTTACTAATGTGGGTCACAGTAAGGGCCATAACGTTCAAATATCTCCTTAGCATTAACATGCAACAAGTTGGGAAAATTCATGAGTCTTAAATTTTGATAGCGGGGAAGGTTTTCCAAATATTCTAGATACATCTTCATCACCAAAGTGTCTTTATAAAAAATGTCTACAGAGTCCTCCAACGGGCTTACTCTTTCCTGCTTTGAAGAGAGAGACCCCACAGATCATTCACATCCTCAGCTTGCTGTTGCATAGAATTTACATTAGACTACACCTGGGCTGACAAAGTCTGTATCTGCTGAACAAGTGACACTCCCAGTTGCTGAATAGCCGACCAAATCATTTCCAACATAAATTCAGCTGGATGCTGCAACTGGAAAGCAGGAGAACCTGCTTTTACACCAGGAACCAGCTCCGAGGTCGTAAACACCACTTCTGAAGCCATCATCGTCTGGCTCTCCAAACCTCTGACTCAACTAGCGTGCGCAGGTCCGATGGAATGCTGACCCGAAAGGACCTCAACAGACCTCCACAACTGCCCCGAGGATTGCCCTCCTGGAACCGACTGCTCACCACTCCTGAAATAGCTGGCAGTTTCCGATCCTCGGGGCAGGAAGGCTCCAAAACAAAGACCTTGGTTGCACGTTGCTGCTCCAGTTGTTGTTGTTAAGTGCCGTCGAGTCGGAGTCGACTCATGGCGACCTTCTGGATAGCTATCCTAAATTGTGTTCGATCTTCAGTCAGGCGGCTCATTGTTGACAGACTGGTACCCGTAGCTGCTGTTATTGTATCGATCCATCTCATTGCTGGCCTTCCTCTTTTGCGTTGACCTTCTATCTTGCCAAGCATGATGTCTTTCTCTAATGATCTCTCTCTCCGCATGATGTGTCCAAAGTATGAAAGTCGAAGTCTTGTCATCTGAGCTTCTAAAGAAAGCTTAGGTTTGATCTCCTCTAGTACAGACTGGTTTGTTCTTCGGGCAGTCCATGGTATACACAGTATTCGCCGCCAGCACCATAATTCAAAGGCATCAATTTTCTTCCTGTCTATCTTTTTCACTGTCCAGCTTTCACATCCATATGATGTTATTGAAAATACCATGGCTTGAACAAGTCGAATCTTTGTATGGAGAGAGACATCTCTGCTCTTGAGAATCTTATCTAGGTCTTTCATAGCCATTCTGCCAAGAGCAATGTGTCGTCTGATTTCTTGACTGCTTGTTGCTTCATTATTGATAGTTGATCCAAGTAGGTTAAAGTTATTCACGATTTCAATTTCTTTTCCTTCGACGATGAATCTGTTGATTATGCCAGTTGTCATGATCTTTGTCTTCTTTACATTAAGGTGCAGGCCCATTTTGAGACTATGTTCTTTGATTGTGAGAAGCAAATGTTTCAGATCATCTTCACTTTCCGCCAGTAATGTGGTGGTATCAGCATAGCGAAGGTTGTTGAGTCTTCCACCAATCTTCACACCTCTGTTGTCTTCATACAATCCTGCTTCTCTGATGATTTGTTCTGCATATAAATTAAACAGGTAGGGGGAAAGTATGCAGCCATGTCTTACACCTTTGCTTATTTTAAACCATTCTGTTTCTCCTTGTTCCGTTCGAACTGTTGCTTCTTGATCAATGTACAGATTGTGCAAGAGAACGATCAGGTGTTCTGGTATACCCATGCTTCTTAATGTGGCCCAGAGTTTCTCATGGTTTACACAGTCAAAAGCTTTGCTATAGTCGATAAAGCACAAATAGATATCCTTTTGGTATTCTTTAGTCTTTTCAAGGATCCATCTCACATCCGCAATGATGTCTCTCGTTCCTCGCCCTTTTCTGAACCCTGCTTGCACTTCAGGTAGTTCTCGTTCCAGGTATGTTTGTAGTCTCTTTTGAATAATCTTCAGTAGAATTTTGCTGGCATGTGGGATCAGAGCGATTGTGCGATAATTTCCACAGTCAGTTGGATCACCTTTCTTTAGTACTAGTATAAACACAGATCTTTTCCAGTCAGTTGGCCATGATGCTGTCTTCCATATTTCTTGGCAGAGCCTTGTAAGTATGGTAACAGCTGCATCAGATTGCTGTAATACTTCTATGGGAATGCAATCAATGCCTGGTGCTTTGTTCTTTGATAAGGCTTTCAATGCTGCTTCAACTTCTTCTTTCATCACCAATGGTTCCAGATCATAAGGTACAGGTTGAAACGGCTGTTGGTCCACTTGATCTTTATCATATAAAAACTCTGTATATTCCTTCCATCTTTTCTTGATCTTCTCAGCATCATTCAACATAGAACCTTGAGCATCTTGTAACATTCCAATTCGAGGCTGGAACTTTTTCTTTAACTCTCGTAGCTTTAGGAAAGCTGATCTTGTTCTTCCTCTAATAGTTTCTGCTTCTATTTCCTTGCATGCGTCATTGTAGTACTTTTCCTTGTCCTGTCTTGCTGCACGTTGGAAATCTCTGTTGAGTTCTGTGATTGTCTTTCTTTCTCCTCTGGCTTTAGCTTCTCTGCGTTTCTGGGCAATTTTCAGAGTTTCTTCCGTCATCCATTTTGGCCGTTTTTTCTTTTTTACCTTTTGTAGAGACTTCTCGCTTTCTTCCAACACAACCTTCTTGATGTCATTCCATAACTCTTCTGGAACTCTATCATTTGTATCTAAAGCAGCAAATCGATTTTGCAGGCAGTCTTTAAATTCCAGTGGTATATTCTCAAGGTCATATTTTGCTGCATTCATGAGTGGTTTGCTCTTTTTCGGCTTTAGCTTGAGTTTGCATACTAGTAGTTGATGATCTGTACCACATTCAGCTCCAGGTTTTGTCTTTGTTGATGTTATAGAGCTTTTCCATCGTTGACTTCCACAGATGTAGTCAATTTGATTTTTATACAATCCATTGGGTGAAGTCCATGTGTACAGTCGCCGCTTGTGTTGCTGGAAGAAGGTGTTCGAGATGAATAGATCGTTGGTCTTGCAGAATTCTATCAGTCTTTCTCCAGCTTCATTTCTGTTGCCAAGTCCATATTTTCCAACTACTGTCTTCTTCTTTGTTGCCAACCTTTGCGTTCCAATCACCCATGACTATCAGGATATCCTGTTTGCATGTTCTGTCAATTTCAGCTTGTACTTGTTCATAGAACTCTTCAATTTCATTCTCTTCTGCAGCTGTTGTTGGGGCATATACTTGAATTATAGTTGTGTTGATAGGCATTCCTCGTAGACGAATAGAGATTAAGCGTTCGCTGACTGCACTGTATTTCATTACAGTTCTTGCAAGTTTCTTCTTTATTATAAATGCAACACCATTTCTTCTTTGTCTTTCATTTCCAGCATAGTAGACCATGTGATCATCTGATGCAAAGTGCCCGATGCCAGTCCACTTCAGTTCGCTGACACCCAACAGATCAAGTTGTACACTTTCCATTTCATTCTTGACCACCTTCAACTTCCCTTGGTTCATGCTTCGTACGTTCCATGTTCCAATGTGTAAGACATCTTTACAGCTTCTGACTCTCATTTCATGCGCAGCTACATCAGCAGTCAGACGTCCCGAGGGCTTTGATCCAACCACATCATAAATGCTGGCTTTACTCTGAAAAGTCTTCAGCTCTTCCCCAGTAGCTAGTTGAGTGCCTTCCAACCTGGGGGTCTCATCTTCCAGCACTACAGCACAATTTGTTTTGTTGTAACTATCCATTGGGTTTTTATGGCAAGATACAGAAGTAGATTGCCAGGCCTTTCTTCCGCGCAGTTTAAGTTTGGTGGTGTTGCCGTTGTCACAGAAATGTGATCCTCCGCCGTCAACACTATCCCATTCTGCTGCTGCCCAGATGGGTGGTTTGTCTTGGTCTGGCATCTCAGCTGAGACCTGTCCATCTTGGGAGACCCTGCCAGTAGTTAAACTACCGATAGTTTAGCTCTCAGCATCACTGATGCACACAAGCCCTCACAGCACGACAAGCTGCAAACCAAGTGAGGGCTGCTCCAGTTACTGGATGTCAAACCCTGAACTTCTAGATGAGTGTCCCAGCTCCAAAGTGCAGATAAGTAGGGATTTAGTCACCGAGGAGATACCTGCCTGCAGCAGTGTGCGTAGAAGAAAGGGATCCAAAGGTCCTGTAGAGGCAATGAAAGGGGGAGCAGAGGGGGTCTGCAGAGGGCTTTTTGTCTCCCTTTACCTTCCTCTTGCCCATGAGAGAAAAAGTTGCTGCACCTACAAATGCCAAACTACCGCCATCTTAGGAGTTAATCCTGCATTCCCATGGCCTGTATGATATACACATTGAGGTCTTTTTTTCCTTTCCTTGATATTACTGATGACATATGATTCATGAATGAAGACTGATGTGTAGCATAATACAGAGGCTATTTATTTTTATGGTGCGATTTATATATTTTCTGTGGTCTGTTGCTTGTGAAGCAGATCCTGTACATAGTTATAGTTCTTGTTCTGTTGAACCTTTTTATCTTCACTGAGTTTGTGTGCTGTCATGGATTCTTGATCATGTGCTTTGGGTACAAATACAGCATGGAGGAGTAACCTAGTTATTAGGGCAGCAGCCTCGAATCAGAAAGACTAAAGTCGCAGAAGAGAGCACAGTTCCAAGTGGAATAGATATTCTGATCCAACCCTGGCCTTGGAGGAAGCTGATTTATATTTTTCCACCGTGGCCTCTGATTGAGTAATAAGAAGAATAGAAGATCATAGCTCTCTTGTTATCCTGATAATACCAGACCTGCTCAAAAGGCTGTTGTAGGTGGATCTAATGAGGCTGAAAGCAGGGAACCTTACTGGTTTCCTTTCTCCAGGGATCATCTGCATCAGGGTTCAATTTACTTGGATGATCTAATGTAGGATATAGCCCTTGAGAAGAAGGTTTTGAGCAGGAGAGGATATTCCCTGGCAGTTGTGTCAGTACTTCTAAGATCATAGAATAGGTTGACTTTGCTAGCCTATGTAGAGGTCTGACGTTTATGTCAAGAATTTGGCAGCTTAGATTTAATGTTAAAAAATGCAGGGTCATGCAATTGGGCTGTAAAAATTCAAGGGAGCGGTATAGTGTAGGGGGAAAGTACTTCTGTCCACGAAAAAAGAGCGGGATCTAGGCGTGATTGTTTCTGATGATCTTAAAGTGGCTAAACAGGTAGAAATGGCAACGGCGAAAGCCAGAAAGATGCTTGGGTGCATAGGGAGAGAAATGGCCAGCAGAAAAAAAGGAGGTGATAGTGCCTCTGTGTAAGTCTCTATTGCAGCCTCGTTTGGAGTATCATGTGCAATTCTGGAGACCACACCTTCAAAAAGATATAAACAGGATGGAGTATGTGCTGAGGGTAGCTACTAAAATGGTTAGTAGTCTTCATTATAAAGCATGTGGGGATAGACTTAAAGATCTTAATATGTATAAGTTAGAGGAAAGGTGGGATAGAGGAGATATGATATGATGGAGACATTTAAATACCTCTGTGACATAAATGCACAAGAGAAGAGCCTCTTTCGATTGAAAGCAAGCTCTGCTACGAGGGGACATAGGATGAGGGTGAAAGGGGATAGACTCGGGGGTAATATGAGGAAATATTTCTTTATGGAAAGAGTGGTAAATGTGTGGAATAGTCTCCCAGTGGAGGTAATAGAGATGAGGACAAACACAGAAGATCTCTAAAGGAAAAAAGGGGACTATTGCAGTTGATATGGAAGGACAGACTAGTTAGGCCGTCATCTTTCTGTTTCATTTAACCCTGGACTTGTTCCTGTCTAGAAATTTTGGTCTGTTTTGAATTCTTTAATATTTCATGTAGCAGGTATTGCCACAGTTCAAACACAAGTTGAGCTGGTGGAAGAATGGTCTGACGTTCATATTAAAGAGGCCACTATAATAAGAGCCAAACTGGAATCCTTGAACTCTGCTAGAGTGGCTAATTTGCACTTGATGAATTTCTCTTGTATGCCATTACTACCTGCTAGAGATATGTTTCGTAGTTATCTAACAGAGATACTAGGTGTTCTTCCAGAATCTCATCCTCTGGTTTTCAAGACTTATTATCTTCTGACTTCTAAGAAGGACACTGTCTTAAAGGATGTCCCGGGATTAGGTCAAGTTGAGGTTCTTAATTTAATTGCTATGTTGGAAAACTCAGGATGATGAAGTTTTACCTGCTACATTGCTGATAACTTTAGCATTATTATCTGATAAGGAGTGGTTAATTAAGATTTTCTTTAAAAAAACAAATGTTCAGTTTAAGGGGCGGATGTACCCTGATCTTGTGCGTGAAACCCAGAGAAGGAGGCGTGAGTTTCTCCTCCTACGCCCTGGTGTTCAACAGTTGGGAGGTCTCTTTTTCCTAAAATTTCCATGTAAATGCCTGATTAAATATCAGGCTTCTTCCTTTATTTTCTTTGAGCCCTCCCAACTGCTGTCCTTCCTTAACTCTCATGGTGTGGGTGGACCGACGGAGCCTCCTGCTGATCTGCCGTGAATATGTAATCTCCAGGAACAAGCAGGAATGAGTCTTCACATATGGGTATCGTAGGTACCGACGGAGCCTGCGTGGGAACGCTCCCCAGCGTCCAAAAGGAAAGCCTTTGGGAGCATCCCACAGCGCCTGCGCGCTGCCTTCCCGCCTTTCCCAACTGCCTCTCTCCAGTTCTTTTCCGCGGAGCCAGCAGGTCGTGTTTCCTGTCACCGCTGAAGAATTTCTTATTTTCTTTTTTTTTTCTTTAGTCGCGTGTCTGCCTTCTCGATTCCGGACCAGTACCACCGGTCTTTTTCCTTTCTTTCTTTCTTTAAAAAAAAACAAAAAAAACTTCTACTCTCTTCGGTGCATTTTTTCTTCTGGGGCCTTAGGCCTATAGATATATTTTTCCTCATGGAAAAACCCGCCTCCGGGTTTAAAAAGTGCACGAAGTGCAGTAGCACTATTTCTGCTGACACCCATGACTGGTGTCTAAAATGTTTAGGTCCTGACCACTCCATTGCGGATTGTGAGTCCTGTTCCATGATGTCTAAGAGAGGGTTACAGAATCGGGCAGCCAAGCTCTGTACCCTGTTTCCCTCCGATGCAGCTTCTGTGGCATCGACGTCTTCCAGGGCTGCTTCTTCATCCCATGGATCTCAGGTAACCAAACTTAAATCTGGCCGTCCTCAGAGTTCATCTCCCTCTAAGTATCGAGATGCCCCCGGGCTTACTCTTGAGGAACCCACACTGGCAAAATTACCCCAGCGGGAGGCTCCGGCTTCCAAAGCACTACCTATGAGGTCACAGGTTGACATCGATGGCTCGGCCTCAACCGATCACCTGTTAAAATGTTCTGGGGTACCGGCGGTCACCACCGGTACCGACATCCAGACATTGGTGGCGTCAATGGATCAGAATATTCTGACCATGCAGCGTGCCATCACGGCATTCATACAAGCTGCGACGCCTATGGTACCGCAACAAACCCCGTTGTCGGTACCTGTACCAATTCCGGTACCGGACCCGATATCGGTCCCGATACCAGTACCGCTTGCATCGACATCAGCATCGACGGCAGCGGTACGCTATCCAGTGATGCCCATCAGTACCGATTACTCCCGATGTCGATACCTCCCAGTACACGTATCGGGCTCTGCGAGAGCATCCAGACAGTCGATACTTCGATTCCTCTGAAGACTCTGATTCTTCAGAGGCCTCAATTGAAGCATCGGGGATCCTTCCTCAGGAACCCTCTTCTCCGAAAAGGAGAATGTCTCCTCCTGAAGACTTGTCTTTTCAGGACTTCATTAGGGAGGTGGCCAAAGGCCTGTCCATCTCAGTGACCTCTGAAACTGAACCTAGAGCCAAAAAATTAGATATCCTACAATATCCTAAGGCTCCTAAAGAGGCAGCCACCTTACCAATACATGAGATTCTTTATGATCACATGTTGGGCATATGGGAGACTCCTGTTTCCACCTCCCCTCATTCCAGAAGGTTGGACACCATGTATCGTGTTCCTCCTTGTCCTGGGTTTCATAAGACTCAGCTTCCTCACCACTCCATTGTGGTAGAGTCTGCTATGAAAAAGATCAAGAGTACAAAAAGGCACTCCTCTGCTCCTCCAGGAAGAGAATGCAGAACCCTAGATGCCTTTGGCAGGAAATTCTTCCAGGCCAGTATGCTTGTAGCCAGAATCAACTCCTATAGTCTCTATATGGGGATGTTTCTAAAAGAAGTTACAGATCTGCAAACCTTATCTCCTTTTATGTCAGAAGATAAGAGAGAAGAATATATCACCTGGCTTAAACATGCACAGGATGTATCCAAGTTTTCCAACCATGCAGCCTTTGACTCTTTTGAGGGGGCCAGTAGAGCCTCGGCTATTGCCATAGGTGCACGCAGAGTTGCTTGGTTGCAAGCCTCTGATTTGGAATCCTGGGTACAGGATGGTCTAGGTAACCTTCCCTGTACAGGCGAAAACCTGTTTGGCAAAGATTGGCAAGCAAAGGCCAACCAGATGGATGCTGAAAATTCTGCTTTAGATAGACTTTCAAAGTCTACTACTGCTCCTTTTAAAAAGAGGTTGTTCAAAAAGGGATCTTAGTAACCATACATATGGCCCCTCAGACAATCACTCATTACAATTAAACAATCAGACTCAGCATGAAAAAGGATAATCAACTGATCGCTCAGAATGTACCCACTGAAATAGAATTAAGACCCCAGTGTAAATAAGATGTAGATATGTTCTGCCTGAATTCAGGTACCAGTGTAATACAATGTATAGAGTTATAGAATGTACATAGTTTCCCCCAGTTACTTCCAAGTTGATCTCCCTGTTTATTGTAAATACAACTCAAAGTTCCCTGTGTTGTATAGTTGATGTTAAATGTAAACCGCTCTGATCTAAAATAGAGCGGTATAGAAGAACTGTTAAATAAATAAATAAATAAATATCTTTCCCAAAAAAAAGGGAAATTTTCTTCTTATGGTCAGGCCTCTTCTCAAGGTCGTTTTGCTACAAAGAGACAGCAACAACCAAAACAGGCCAAAACCCAGGCTGCGAGGACTGCTACGGCCCAACAGCCTCAGCCTCCTCAGGGCCTTTGACTTTCCACTAGAGAACTTAGCCTTTCTGGCTCTAGAACATCCAGAGCCTCTCACCATCCCAGGAAGGTTAGCTCACTTTGCTCCCAGATGGGAACAAATCACAGCAGAGCAGTGGACCCTCTCCATCATAAGGGAAGGGTACAAACTTCATTTCTTAAACCTTCCTCCTCACACCATGGTGAAACAGTTCAATTCTCCAACATCTCTTCTCAACTTTCTAGGTCAAGAGATTGCTACCCATCTTGCCCAGGGGGCAATAGAAGAAGTACCCCTTCTTCAACAGGGCTCAGGGTTCTACTCCCCCTATTTTCTCATTCCAAAGAAAACAGGGGGCTACAGACCCATATTAGATCTCAGAGAATTGAACAAGTTTCTATTCAAGGAGAAATTCAAAATGATTTCTCTAGGGGCTCTGCTTCCATACCTTCAGAGTCAGGACTGGCTTTGTTCTCTAGATCTCAAGGATGCATACACCCATATCCTCATCCATCCAACACACAGAAGGTTCCTTCGGTTCCTTTTTCAAGGAAAGCACTACCAATACAGGGTGCTTCCTTTCGGTCTGGCCTCTGCACCAAGGGTGTTCACGAAATGCATGGCAGTAGTAGCTGCATTTCTCCGCACTCTAGGAATATTCGTATTCCCATATCTGGATGACTGGCTCATTCGAGCCCCATCCCAGTCAGAGGCCCAGACTTGCCTAACCTGCACAATGCGTATCTTTCAGTATTTGGGACTAGTAATCAACATCCCAAAATCCAATCTCACCCCTACTCAGTCTCTAGAGTTCATAGGGGCCTTACTGGATACCACAACTGCAAGGGCCTATCTTCCCCAGGCCCGTTGCCTACGCTTGGTGCAGTTAGCCTCCCAGATTCAGTTAAAATCCCATTTCACTGCTCGAGAGATGTTGCAACTCTTAGGCCACATGGCATCCACGGTGCATGTGGTTCCCTATGCTCGCCTTCACATGAGAGCAGCTCAGTGGACCCTATCCACCCAATGGACCCAGGCATCAGGTTGCCTGTCAGACAAAATAGCAACCTCCAGTCGCCTATTTTGGTCCTTCCACTGGTGGAAGTCCACTCAGAATCTGTTGCTGGGGTCCCCCTTTCAACAGGTGTTACCCCAAGCAACCCTTACAACAGATGCCTCTCCAAAGGGTTGGGGGGCTCATCTACAAGATCTCTCGACCCAGGGCATCTGGTCTCCACAGGAGACATCTCTTCATATCAACCTCTTAGAGCTCAGAGCAATCTTTTTGGCTCTGAGTCTTCCACACCCTGCTCAGCTACAAGACAGTCCTCATCCACACGGACAACCAGGTAGCCATGTTCTACGTGAACAAGCAGGGAGGGACTGGCTCTCTGTCGCTTTGCAACGAAGCTCTGAGATTATGGGCCTTCGCCAGAGATCATCAAATCCATCTCATGGCAGTGTATCTTCCAGGGGTTCAAAACTCTTGGGCAGACAGACTCAGTCGAGTTCTGCTTCCGCACGAATGGTCCCTCCATGGGGACCAGATAGCCAGGATTTTTCGGATTTGGGGTACCCCAGACATAGACCTGTTTGCAAGTCCGTGGAATGCCAAACTTCCCCGGTTCTGTTCCAGGATTCCATGTCAGGGAGTTCAGGCCAGGGATGCCTTCCTCCTTCATTGGGGGCAAGACTTCCTCTATGCCTTTCCACCTATTCCCCTCATTCCCAAGACTCTGCTCAAGCTTTAGAGAGAAAAGGGGTCTATGATCCTCATAGCACCACTTTGGCCACGCCAAGTGTGGTACCCTCTACTTCTGCATCTCTCTCAAGCTCCCTTCCTAGACCTGGGGTCTGCTCCAGATCTCCTCTCCCAGGAGGAGGGAACCTTGTGGCACCCAAATCCTCAGTCTCTTCATCTCAGGGCCTGGTTGCTGAAGGCCTAGACCTCAAGATTTACACCTTTCTCAGCAAGTGAAGGATATCCTTCATGCTTCCAGAAAGCCTTCCACCAGACGTTCATATGCTTTTAAATGGAAAAGGTTTTCCATTTGGTGTGCAGAGAAGGGTCTCAACCCTCTTGCAATACCTTTGAATTCTTTACTAGACTATTTGCTGCATTTATCCCATGCAGGCCTTAAAACAAATTCAATCAGAGTCCATTTGAGTGCTATTGCAGCATCCCTTAAGCCTCTCAATGGACAACCTATTTCCTCTCATCCTCTTATAGCAAGATTCATGAGAGGCCTTCTTTTGACTAAACCTCCCATTAGACCACCTCCAGTGGCATGGGACTTGAATCTGGTTCTTGGCCAGCTTATGAAGCCACCCTTTGAACCTTTAGCCACCACCTCCTTGAAATTTCTTTCTTGGAAGGTTATTTTTCTCATTGCAGTCACCTCAGCACGCCGCATCAGTGAGTTACAAGCTTTGGTGGCTAATCCACCTTATACAAGGTTCCATCATGATAAGGTAGTCCTCAGGACCAATCCACACTTTATGCCTAAAGTGGTCTCGCCTTTTCATCTGAACCAAGAGGTATTTTTTTCAGGACCTCATGCCTCAAGTGCAGAGAGGAATCTTCATACCTTGGATTGTAAGTGGTCTCACCTTTTCATCTGAACCAGGAGGTGTATTTACCTGTCTTTTTTCCAGGACCTCATGCATCAAGTGCAGAGAGGAATCTTCATACCCTGGATTGTAAAAGAGCACTTGCTTTCTACTTACAAAGGACACAGCAACATAGAAAGTCCTCTCAACTTTTTGTTGCTTTTGATCCTTCTCATTTAGGACTTCCAGTCTCTAAGAGAACTCTGTCCAATTGGATTGCTCAGTGTATTTCCTTCGCCTACCAGAGTAAGAACCTTTCTCTGGAGGGCCATGTCACAGCTCACAATGTGAGGGCCATGGCAACCTCTATGGCTCATCTAAACTCTGTGTCCATTGGCCAAATCTGTCGAGCGGCCAACTGGGCATCGGTTCATACCTTCACAGCCCATTACTGCTTGGACAAGGACTCCCGCCGGGATGCCTTGTTTGGTCAGGCTGTTCTCAAACACCTGTTCCATACCTAATCAACTCCTACCCTCCATCCCTGACTGGATTCCTGAGATTCATGGGTGGAGGTGGAGCCCTTCCCAGGGACTCACAATCTGGGTGATCTCCCAGGCATCTCTAGCTGGGGAGTCTCCATATGTGAAGACTCATTCCTGCTTGTTCCTGGAGATAGCACAGTTACTTACCTGTAACAGGTGATCTCTGGGAACAGCAGGAATAAGTCTTCACAACCCACCCACCTCCCCTAGGAGTTGTATCTCTCTATCTATCTTTCCTTTCCTCTCTCTCTCTTTGTCTCAGCTTTAAAACTCGAACTGGAGAGAGGCAGTTGGGAAAGGCGGGAAGGCAGCGCGCAGGCGCTGTGGGATGCTCCCAAAGGCTTTCCTTTTGGACGCTGGGGAGCGTTCCCGTGCAGGCTCCGTCGGTACCGACGATACCCATATGTGAAGACTTATTCCTGCTGTTCCCAGAGATCACCTGTTACAGGTAAGTAACTGTGCTTTACTGGTTGTTTTTGCTTGTATTATTATCCTGTGGTATTGTTTAATATAATGGTTTTTTTCCTAGCACTTGGATCTCCTAATTGTGGGCTAGAGTGGGATTTGATGTATGTTTATTTTTTGCCTTGAATGTATCTTTTTTTCTTTTATTTGATATGTTGCTTAATCATTTCCCAATTCCTGTACAAGATTGTTGTCTTGGTTATATTGTAAAACTGCATAAAGATAGAACAAAAAAATTATAGTTTACAGATTACTAATAGTAGGTCTGCAATCTCATATTTCAGTTCTTTCAATACCCTTGGATGTATACCATCCAGTCCAGGTGATTTTGTACTCTTCAGTTGATCAAATTGTTGTAATACATCTTCCTGGTTTATCGATATTTCTTTCAATTCGTCTGATACATCACCTTTATATACCATTTCAGGCATGGATAAATTCCCTACATTATCTTCAGTCAAGATCGAAGCAGAGAATTAATTCAGTCTCTCTGCTATGGCCTTGTGTTCACTTAGTGCCCCTTTTACTCCTCTATAACAGTCTTTTTCCTATGAATGTACTTGAAAAAGGTTTTATTATGCCTTTTTGCTTCCACGGCAAGCTTTTTTTCAAATTCTCTCTTTGCCTGCCTTGCCTGCCTGTCTTGCCTCTAACTTGGCAATACTTATGATGTTTCCCCTTTTTCGTCATTTGGCTCCTTTTTCCATTTCCTGAAAGATGCTTTTTTGGCCACAACAGCCTCTCTGACCTCGCCTTTAAACCATACTGATAGTTTTTTGGCATTCCTTCAACTTTTCTTAAAGTGTGGAATACATCTGTTCTGGTCTTCCAAGATAGTATTTTTAAACAATGCCCACGCTTTATACTAATCTTTAGCCTTTGCAGCTTCTCCTTTTAGTCTTTTGTTAACTATTTTCCTCATTTTATCATAGTCTCCCTTTAGAAAGTTAAATGGGAGTATTGTAGATTTCCTTGCTGTCCTTCTTTCATTTTTTTATCATGCTATGATCACTATTGCCAAGTGGCCCCAACACCCTTATCTCTGATCCTGCATGCCACTAAGTACTAGGTCCAAAATAGTTTCCCTTGTCTGTTCATGAGCCAGCTGCTCCAAGAAGCAATCCTTTATTTCATCTAGAAACATTATCTCCCTAGCATGTCCTGCTGTGATACTGATCCACTCAATACCCAGGTAATTGAAATCACCCATTATCACTGTGTTGTAACTTCTGCTAGCTTCCCTAATTTCTTTCAGCATTTCATTATCTATCTGTTCATTCTGGCCAGATGGTCAGTAGTACAACCCCACTTCCATTGCCTTCCCCTTTTTACATGGAATTTCTGTCCATAGAGATTCTACAGCATATTTTGTTTCCTGCAAAACTTTAATCCTATGTGACTCAATGCCCTCTCTTACATAGAGCGCAACCCCTCCACCAATTTGATCTACTCTGTCATTGTGATATAGTTTGTACCCAAGTATCACATTGACCCATTGGTTGTCCTCCTTCCACCAGGTCTCTGAGATACCAATCATATTTAACCTCTCATTTAGAGCTATAAATTTTAACTCTCCCATCTTATTTTTTAGACTTCTAGCATTTGCATAAAGGCATTTTAGAGGTTGTATTTCAATAATATTAATCTGGTTAGTTGATAGGGGTAATTTGGAATTTTCATCTCTGTACTTAAGGGGCATCTCCAGGAACAAGCAGGAATGAGTCTTCACATATGGGTACGTCAGTACCGATGGAGTCTGCGCGGGAATGCTTCCCAGCGTCCAATCAAACAGCTTTTGGAAGCATCCCACCACGCCTGCGTGCTGCCTTCCCGCCTTTCCCAACTGCTTCTCCTCAGTTTTTGTTTTCCGCGGAGCCGGCAGGACGTCCTCCTGTCACCTCAGAAAATTCTTGTTTTATTTCTTTAGTTTTCTTATGGTTGCGGCTGTCTTCCCGACGCCACCGGTAGCGCCGGTGTTTTCTTTTCTTTTCTTGTAAAATCTTCCTTTTTCACGGGATATTTTTTCTTCATAGTGTCCCGCGGTTTCTTAGGCCTTCAGGCCTCTTCTTTTCCTTCATGGAACCGCCAGCCGCTTTCTCCAAGAAATGTTCAGGCTGTGGCGGTACAACTTTATTTTTAGACCCTCGAAGTCGGTGTCTAACCTGCTTGGGTCCTGACAACAGTTTGGTGAGAAGAGGTCTTCAACATCGAGGTTCCCTCGATACACAGTTTCCCTCCAACTTCGGGGCACTGTCCCCTTCTTCTTCCACACAGGATCAGGTAACCCACAAACAGTCTGTTAAGGCTAGCCAGCCCTCGAGTGGTAGGTCTCATGCACAACATGTAGACGGCTCCGGCCTTGCCCTCGAGGGCCCACTGGCTTCAAAACCCCGGCGGGAGTCTTCGGTCTCCAAAGCCTTTCAGGGGTTTCAGGTTGTTCCTGGGGTTCACCCCTCACAGAACATACCTGAGCCGTATCTGGTGGTGGCAGCCGCTTCGAGCGGTACCGATACCCCGACATCGGCACTGGTGTTGGATGAGACACTCCTCACCATGGATGGTCATCTGCCATCCTCGGTGCCTTCGGGGACCGGTGGATACACTCCAGACTGACTTTCCATTATCGGTACCAGCACCGATACTACCACCGACGTCGGTACCCTCCAGACGTGCATCGATAGCCTCGCTTCTTTCGATGCCGAGTCTCGAATCTATCTCCAGTCTGGAGGACTGCGTACCGACTCGCCTTGGTACCGGCTCTCGGTGGTACCGAAGGCTCGGTTCCGATGATTCGGATCCGCAACTCTCGGTTCCCTCGAGGCCGATTGAGCTGCCCTCGATGCCGAGTTTGGAATCTATCTCTAGTCTGGGCGACTAGGTACCAATACGCTTTGGTACCGACACTGATCGATACCGGTGGCTCGGTACCAAGGATACCACCCGGAGGTTTTCGGTTACCACGGTACCGATTGAACGGTCACTGATGACTGCTCCGATGTCTCTGTTGGGCTCGACTCCGACATCGGTACCGGTATTGGCATCGGTACCGGTATCCACAATAGCATCGTGGCCAACTTCTGCCATGCTTTTTTCAACAGGATCACTCCCTTCTATACCAAGCTTGGAGTCGATACCTGGCATGGACAATGTGGTAATGACGGTCGCTGCTCCTGACAGCCAGTACCGGCGACCATCCTTTAAGCATTCCACACTGCACTCTGCAGGATCTTCTATTCCTATATATCTGGATAGCTCTGTCGGTGCTCAGGCTAGTTCTTCAGATCTAACCTGTCCAAGGGAGAGTCCTGTTGGGTATCCCTCTTTTCAGAGTTTCCTCCTGGATATAGCAAGATCTCTTGCCATTCCTATCCCAGGACATGATCCTGCACAAGGCTCTGTTTCTACCAAAGCAAAGGAGAACATAATGCTTCCTTTGCATCATTCCTTGCAGGATCTCCTTCTAGGAATGTGGGAAACACCTTTAAGGGTACCCCCACCTTCCAGAGCAACTGATCTCTTATATCAGGTGCCCCCCTCTCCAGGGTTTCAAAAGACTCAACTTCCTCATCATTCCATAGTAGTGGAATCAGCAATGCGGCGGGTAAAGAGTAAGAAAAAGCACTCTTCTTATCCGCCAGGTCGTGAGTCTAAGACACTAGATGCCTTTGGACGTCAAACCTTCCAGACATCTATGCTTTCTGCAAGAATTCTCTCATATATTTTCTATATGAGTCTATCTCTTGAGGAGGTCACAAAGCAATTACATCTTTTGACTCCTTCCCTTCCAGAGTCCAAGAGTGCAGGCTATTCTTCACTGCTCAAGCATCTCCAGAATATCTCTTGGTTTCTTACTCGTGCTTCCCTCGACTCTTTTGAGTCTGTTAGCAGGACTTCTGCTATAACTGTAGGGGCACGACGTAGAGCCTGGCTCCAAGCTTCAGACTGGGACAAATGGGCACAGCACAGACTGGGACATACTCCTTGCACTGGAGACAATCTTTTCAACAAGGAGTCTTTACGTCAGGTTACTCAGTTGTCCACTGACTTACCTGTTCCTAGGGGCTGTTCTGCACCTTCTTCTGTCCCAGTAGGTAGGAAATGTCCTGCCAAACTTTCTTCCCATAGGAGAAGAAGGTTTTATGCATCATCTGCCCATCATACAGATGTTCCCAAACAGGGGAAGCATCGTCCTGGTCTGCAGAGTTCAACCTCTCACCAGGCTCAGCAAACCCACCAACCACAGGGTTTCTGATCAATCCATCAGATGCTGTGACTCTTGGGATTAGAATCTGCAGTTGCTTCTTCTCAATAGAGGCAATCCACTGTTGTCATTCTAAATCCTAAACATTGATCTCTTCCCGAAAGACACCCATTCTTTCTATCTTCTATGAGCTGTCAGGATGTTCATGCTTCTAGGTCACAGGGTTCTCCTCTTCTTCCTGCTAGGGAAAGAGGTCTATCCACTATCAAACGATAGTTTCCTGTGCCAGCATGTCTTTTTTCCTTTCTATAAACTTACTACTTTGTAAGTTTCTTCAGCTCCATTCTCTTTACCCTCTTACCAGGTTTTTCCCCCTGTAAGAGCGGTATTGCTTCACTGGAGGGCTTTTTCTTCAGCCTCTCTAGTTTTGTTACTTTTCCAGTGCGGAGTTCTCTTCTCTGAGTTGACTCCTCTTTTTCAATCTTGCTTTGAAGCAGTTCATCAGACACGTCCAGAGTTTTCTACTCTTGTTCTGTCTGTTCTTTCTGTTTTTAAACAGTACCATTCTTTCTGCTGTCTGGCAAGCAGCTGCCAATGCAGGAGCCTTAATATTTGGACCACTGGTTCTTGTCCACCAGCAACCAGATTTGTCCTCCACTAACATTCTGTCTGGTCTTAGTAGTGGCTCCAAGTCAGTGCTGTCATCTGTCTTGGAAATTTTTTCACTACAAGCTTGTTGGATTGTCTTCTCTTTCTGCCATCTCCATTCCCCTGGGTTTGGCAGCATAGTTGACATAGGTACTGGCTCTCCTGCAGTCAGTTCTATCTCCTCATTCTCCTGCATCATGCTCTCTGCAATTCTACAGAGAAGCTCTCCACTATGGGCCCTTGCTAGAGAGCATGGGGGTTTTTTTCTCCAACAGCTATACTAGATGGTTGAAAAAGGCTTTTTCAGTCATGTCTCCCATGACTAGAAAAGTTCCCCTTTTTGATATAAAGGACATAGGCCTCCTCTTACGTGAAAGCTTAAGGAGTTGCTAATTCCCTGCTTTGGTCCATAGTATTTCCAATTGGGAATATGTTTTCTCCTTCCAGCTCGTCCTCATGGTAAGAACGCATGATACCTTTTTGCCCTTAAGCAGGTCAGCATGGTATCTCATTCCTATGCGTCTTCTGTTCACTTACCATGCTAGAGTTCTAGAATACTCGGGACTTGCTGGCTGCAGACTGATATCATCCTCTGCTTTTCACGTAACCATCCTGGTTATTCTACTACCTAGCATCCCTGTAGCCATAACCAGTGGGAATTGATTCTCTATATATCTTCTCAAGTAGGTTCCACTTTCTTGTTATTAGATTAATCTTTCCTCTCCACATTTTCCTATGTGAATACCTTTTTGTAGGCGTATCTCTGTCTGCTTCATTGCAGACTTCCATATAGAGGCATATATATTCATACCTATAGCACACATCTTACAGATGTCTGTCTATCTTTTGTGTGTATTTTATGCCCTTCATATCTCACTATAGATATATTCTCATATATCTATATGTTATATATCTATATATCTATATTTATATCTATCTATCTATCTATCTATATATATATATATCTATATCTATATATATCTATATCTATCTTTCTATCTATCTATATGTATGTATGTATCTGTCGAGATATTTTACTATCGGTAGATATGTATTCTGCTTTATCTACCTGACTGTCGAGGCTCATATAGCTATATGATTCTGACAGATGGGCTTTACCCATACTTATGCTATCCAGCATGTTTTGGGGTCCTACACTCACAACCACTTTGGTGGTAGTTAACACCTACCATAACCTTAAGGTTAGGTACCTCTGAAGCTCTCCATGTTCCAATATCTCTCCCAGCTGACTTCAGTTAGGAGAGACATTGCGGATCTTCAGCTAATCACAGGCTCTAACGCCTCCGGCGTTTGTCCTTTCTTTTGGAATACAAGGGTTTCCCATACCCTTTCCCCCCACAAGGACTGGGCCTGTTTGTCCAAATCGGTTAGCCTTTCTCTTTTTGTTCCTAAGAGTGAGCCACTCTGCCGCCAAAAGAGTTCGGCTTTTATCATAAAGCCTTCTGCTGAAGGCCCGCCGTTTTTGTACTACCCCAGTTTTTCCTACTGGGGTTACCTGTTACATTTCAGGATTCTGACCTCCATTGCTTTTCCTACAGGTTTACTACCTCCACTTACAGTGAGGTCCTTCTCGAGATTCCTCTACTGTGTCCCCAGTAGATTCCATGAACCTCCATACTTCTCTGAAGTCCTGTTAGGGGAGGTCCATATTGCAATATTTTTTCTTTGCAATATCATTGATGACAATTATCATCCACACATGGACTCCTTGTCTGCAATCCTATGCTAGGTTAGCTGTTCCACAGCACCTTTCTTTCTTCAACTCCTACCCTCCATCCTCGGGATGCCTGGTGTTGTGGGGGATAGCATGTTCCAACCTATGACATGCTGGGACTCCAGGCATCTCAGCTTGGGAGTCCCCATATGTGAAGACTCATTCCTGCTTGTTCCTGGAGATAGCACAGTTACTTACCTTTAACAGGTGATCTCTGGGAACAGCAGAAATAAGTCTTCACAACCCACCCACCTCCCCAGGAGTTGTATCTCTATCTATCTTTCCTTTCCTCTCTCTCTCTCTTTGTCTCAGCTTTAAAACTTAACTGAGGAGAGGCAGTTGGGAAAGGCGGGAAGGCAGCACGCAGGCGTGGTGGGATGCTTCCAAAAGCTCTTTGATTGGGCGCTGGGAAGCATTCCCGCGCAGACTCCGTCGGTACCGACATACCCATATGTGAAGACTTATTCCTGCTGTTCCCAGAGATCACCTGTTACAGGTAAGTAACTGTGCTATCTGGGTAACTTTTATCTTTATTAGAACCTCTATTTGGATGTCCTAACTTCCCTGTTCTGTTAGTATCCTTAAAGGATACATTCTTCCGAGCTATGCACTCTTGAGCAACAGTCGGCTTTCCCCTACTATCTAGTTTAAAAGCTGCTCTATCTCCTTTTTAAATGGGATGGAGCCAGCAGCCTGGCTCCATCCCGGTTAAAGTGGAGCCTATCCCTTCGGAAGAGCTTCTCCCTTCCCCAGAAAGTTGCCCAATTCCTAACAAATCCAAAACCGCCTTCTTTGCACCATCATCTCATCCATGCATTGAGACTCTGGAGCTCTGCCTGCATTTTGGGCCCTGCACGCAGCACAGGAAGCATTTCAGAGAATGCTATCCTGGACATTCTGGATTTTTACTTCCTACCTAAACGCCTAAATTTGGCCTCCAGAACCTCCCTCCCACATTTTCCTATGTCATTGGTACCAACATGTACCAAGACAGCAGACTCCTACCCAGCGCTATCTAAAACCTTGTCTGTGTGGCGCGTGAGATTTGCTACCTTTGCCCAGGCAGGCATGTTACCAGGTGATCTTCACATCTACCAGCCACCCAGCTATCCTCATACCTAATGATTGAATCACTCACTATAACGGCAGTCCTAAACTTTTCCTCATGGGCACATGGCCCTGGAGAAACCTCCTTGGTACAAGAGGGTGTTACATCTCCTGGTGGACAGGTCCTAGCTACAGGATCATTTCCTGCCTCACCAAGGTGATACTCTCCTTTTACGAGACCTCTCTTCTCCATGGCAGCTGAGAAGCTGCCAGACTGGAGGTGGGGCTTCAATACTACTTTCCTGTAGGTCTCATCTATGTACCTCTCTGACTTCCTTATTTCTTCCAAGTCTGCTGCTCTAGCCTTCAGAGATCAAACTCGATTCCTGAGGGCAAAGAGCTCCTTGCACCTAGTGCACATGTAAGACCTCTCACCAACTGGGAGGAAATCGTACATGTGATACTCAATACAAAAGACTGGATAACCCCCATTTCGCTTCTGGACTGCTGTCTGCATCTTAGTTTTAAAGTTTTGTTTAGTTATTTAAGTTGTTTTTAGTTGCTAGGGATACTTGTACTAATACAAGCATACCAAATAAGTTTAATGAACTTTGTTCATCTCAAGATTAATTATTTTTAGGACCTTAGGTCATCTATTCCTGGTGACTCTATAAAGCTAGGATTAGTCTGGGGTGGGTGGAAGTTAGGGTGGGAGGGAGGGAACTAACACTTAGTAAAGGCTGGGTTGCTACACAGGTCCCAGACCTGTGCTGCTAAGGTCATCTGTGACCAATTTCCTTGGTGATTCATACAGCCCTTGCTTTGATAGAGGGATCCTTTCAAAATGCCCCTGTGATCTGTCAGTAGTTTTAAACACCTATTTAAAACAATTTCACAAGCCTCTTGCCCCCTGTCTAGAAGGCCTCTTTATAGAGGTCTCTAGAAAAAATTTATTGCTCAAAGAATACTGACCCTGTTTTTCCTTTTATGCTAAGTTATATTCTGACTTAATTTAAATTAAAGTTCTTTGCTGATACTAGGCCCTGACTGAGTATTAAATTTAACCAGAAAGCTCCTGCTGGGTTTTAAATTTAAACTGAAAGATTTCTCCAGGGTTCTGAATTAAAACTAAAAGCCCTTTGCTGGGTTTTAAATTTAAACGGAAAGATCTCTGCTGTGTTCTGAATTTAAACTGAAAGTTCTTTGTTGGGTCTTAAACTAAAAGCTACCTGCTGAATTTTTAATGTAAACTAAAAGCTCTTTGCTGATACTAGGCCCTGACTGTGTATTAAATTTAAACTAGAAGCTCTCTGCTGGGTTTTTATTTTAACCAGAAAGCTGCTTGCTGGGTTTTAAATTTAAACTGAAAGCTCTCTGCTGTGTTCTGTATTAAACTGAAAGCTCTCTGTTGGGTCTTAAACTTAAACTGAAAGCTACCTGCTGAGTTTTTAATTTAAACTAAAAGCTCTTTGCTGATACTAGGCTCTGACTGATTTAACAAAAACACTGGATTCTAATTTACACAGATTAATCAGCTTTAATCTAAAGAATTCCTTTTTCCCCAAGATTTAGAAAAATTCCCAGAAGCAATTGCAGATGTCTCTCCAGAAATAGCAGTCCCTTTTTGTAGTCCTTCAAGGTCGCATGGTGGAGGCTTCTCTTCATACTTTTGGATTGTAAATGGGCTTTGGCTTTCTACCTTGATCGGATGAAGGCTCATTGTTGCTTCTCTCAACTGTTTGTTTCTAATGACCCCAACAGACTTGGTGTGGTGGTCTCCAAGTGCACCCTTTCCACCTGGATTGCTGACTGCATATCCTTCGTCTGTAGGCAGGCAAAGTAACGTTTGGGCTATGGCGACCTCCGTGGCTAACCTCTGCTCTGTCTCCCTGTCGGAGATCTGTTGAACGGCTACCTGGTCCTCTGTCTATATCTTTGCAGGCCTCCCGGCATGACAGCACCTTCAGCCAGGCTGTTCTTCAGCACCTCTTTGGGGACTAATGCAACACCTTTGCTCCGACCCTTCTGTATGTCCAGGCTACCAGAGAGTCTTTTCCTTTGCAGATGCTGGGGTTGCACCCTGATGCTTGGGGCTCATCAGCTTCTTTCAGCTGCCATTCACGGTTCGATTTTTGGGTTGCCTGTGGCTTTTTACAAGTCCTTCGGTAGCGTGTAGCTAGTGGAGTCCCATATGTGAGGACGGACTTCCTTCTGGTTTCCAGAGAAAGTGTAGTTACTCACTTGTAGCAGGTGTTTTCTGGGAACAGCAGGAATCGGTCCTCACTACCCTCCCTCCTCCCCGTGGAGTTGTTTTTCTTTTTGGGCTGTATTTAGCTATGTCACTATACTGAAGGAAAATGGCTTCTTTGGGCAGGAAGGTGACCACGCATGCGTGGTTGATCTCCCAAAGGCTTTCTTTGAAAGCTGGGGAGAGATTATTGCACGGGCTCTGTCGGTGCCGACGTCACCCTTATGTGAGGACTGATTCCTGCTGTTTCTGGAGAACATCTGCTACAGGCGAGTTACTACGCTTTATCATTTCTATAGTGCTATTAGGCATGCGCAACACACATACACATACACATAAGAGACAATCCCTGCCCCCACAGAGCTTATTATCTTTTCAAGGCAGAGAAACAGAACAAACAGGGGACTAGGGTAATTCTTAAGGGAAATTATTAAGAAGCACATGAGTGTAGATGAGAGAATAAGGGGACCAGGATTCAGAAGAAGCTTCCAAGAGATTAATTTTTACCCTGTATTTGAATTGGACCAGAGATGGAGTCTGGTGTACTGACTCAAGTAGCCAATTCCAGCATATTGTGCAACAAGGTGGAACAAATTGAGTCTGTAGTTGGCAGTAGAATAGAAGGGCATGATAAAATTGATTTGCTTGATGAGCGGATTTGCCAAGAAGGGGGTGTAGGGAGAGGCAAGAGAGGAGCGGTAACCACTGTTCCCTCTAAGCTGTGCGCATGTGCGCGCGCACACACCTCGCCGAGCGAGCGCACATACTTTACAACAGAGCGCACAAAAATTACGGCTCTGATTCTGATAGAAAACACAGACGTCTTAAAATGTTGTAATTACTAGAAATTTCTCGCTTCATTTAGTAATCGTCTATTTTCATTTAATTTGATTAAAATCAATGTGGTATACATACTGTATTCTGACGATTAGTCAAATTTTAAAGTATATAACTCCGAGTGTCGTTATTTGGCGCACAAAAATTTAACCTTCCTTCAAAAGCTGCACACAGCTGATATTTTATGCGCACACAGCCTATAGAAAATTAGAGGGAACATTGGCGGTAACGAGGAGCTTCAGAATGAATGCACTTGTAGATGAGTAGGAGAAGACTGAACTGTATGTGAAACGAGCAGGGAGCCAATGAAGTGACTTAAGAAGAGGGGTTACATGAGCATAGCAACACTTCCAGAAGATCAGCTGTTCAGCGCTATTTTGAACAGATTGAAGGGGAGATAATGATTCATGGTAGACCAGCGAGGAGCAAATTGCAGTAGTCTAGATTAGAGGTGACGAGCGAGTGGATAAATCAATTTTTCCTTTGGCTTTTTCTCCCGTTCCTCCTAAGTTCTCCCTCTTGTCCTCCTATTAGCAAAGAACCCATTATTTACAACATGCTTACAACTTTCCACCAAAATTTCATCATAGAAAACGGTGGCAGATAAAGACTATATGACCTATCCAGTTTGTCTATCCATATGAGCTATTAAGCTCTATAATCCCTTCCTCTTTCTGAGATCTTCTGTAATTGCCCCATGCTATCTTAAGTACAGATACAGTTCTTATTTCCACCACCTCCACTGGGAAGCTTTTTCATGCATCTACACCTTTTACGTAAAGAAATAATTCCTTAGATTACTCCTATCCCCTCATCTCCAGGAACAAGCAGGAATGCAGTCTTCACAGATGGGTATCGTCGGTACCTGCGTGGGAATGCTCCCTAACGTCCAATAGGAGAGCTTTTGGGTCTAACACACGCTGCAGCACCCTAGCAATATTCTCTTTAATCTGCACCGGGTCCTCCGCCAACATTCCTGCCGGCGGAGGGAGGGGCAGAGCGTTGATCACTCTGCACCTCCCCCTGCCGGCAGGAATGTTGGCGGCAGATCCCAGCGCAGGTTAGCGAGAATATTACCCCCAACCACCTCGCCAAGGGCTTACCCTACAAACCCTTTGCAGGCAAGTCTCCTATCCGCAGAGGTTGCCACCCTGTTAACTCAGGGGACAATTGAAAGAGTCCCTCCAACTCAAGAAGGCAGGAGATGTGTGGGGGAGGTCCAAGATGGCGGATTGAAATGAGCGTCGTGGCGGTGCTTTCTTCAAGTTTTTTCCTTGATTATGGGCAAAAGGAAGGCTAAAGGGCCCAAGACGTCCTCTGCTTGCCTTATAGCCCCCTCTGCTTCTTCCCAACAGGTGGTGGGACCGCTTGATTCTTTTGTTACGCCGCTACGGCAGTCAAGCGTTGCGACGGAGTGGCAGCCCGCCGAACCCTCGCAGGGGCTGGATAGCTTGACGGGTGGATCTGGGCCTGAAATCTCTCTGCCGGAGCAGTGGCGGCCTCCCAAGGGTCCACTGTTGAGGAGTAGCCCTACGCAGATTGAGGAGGAGCTCTCCTCCCAGGAGGTGGAAAGCTCTGTCCTTCGAGGACCAACTGCGCAGGGGAGGAGTGGGGACTTGAGATCTGTTCCCCCAACCAGAGCAGAGGATCCGGTTTGGAAGGGGCCTACAGACAGGTTGGTGGATGTCCTTCCTGTAATTGGAGACTCGAGTATGGAACGCCGTCCGACTGAGGAACCTCCAGGGAAGGTATTGACTTTTACCTTTGATAGACCAGCTGTTTTTACATTGGAATCGATTTGGTCGGCTATTGTTAAGCTGGGTGAATTGGTTGCTCCCCAAATTGCTACCTTATCGGCTCAGACACAGGCTCATACGGGCCTTTTGCAGCAACATACTCTGGAAATAACAGCTGTACAATCGTCGGTAACGGAACTGCAACGGAAAGTTTCTAGTTCGGAAGATGGTATCTCACTTTACCAGAAAGATATGTTGGCAATGAAGTCGTGGATTGAAATGTTGGAAAACACTACTAGATATCCCAATCTCCGTTGTATTAACTTTCCTAGGTCATCTTCTATCTCGGCCAAGGAAATGTTTAAGAAATATATGTTGGAAGTTTTGGATGTTCCAATTGAATCCCATCCCCCTATGCTTAAAGTGTTCTATCTCCCTTCTGGGAAAAGAGTTTGTGGGGAAGGGATAGTTGAGGGGGGGGGGGGGCTCCAGCAGATTTATTGAATATTTCTGCTATATTAGAGTCATCTTTGCATGATGTAGTTTCTCCCTCTACTTTGATTGTTTCTTTTGCTCTAACGTCTGACAGGGATTGGTTTTTCTGAATGTTCTTTAAGAAACGGAATGTGCAGTTTCATGGTTTAACAATACGTGTATTTCCAGATTTATCTAAAGAAACCCAAAAACGTAGGAAAGAATTTCTTTTACTTCGCCCTGGGGTGTTGCTTTTGGGGGGTTTATATTTTTTGAAATTTCCTTGTAAATGGCTGGTCAAATTGAATAACAAATCTTTTATTTTCTGTGAACCCTCTCAGTTAGTAAGTTTCTTGAGCGCGCGGCGCTCCCCTGAGGAGTCTCCTGATCCACTGCCATTAGATTAATCTTGACTGTAGTTTCATTTTCAAAATTTCTTGTATTTTCTGTGTTATGTATTCTCATGGATCTCTTGTTTTGGGGGCTGTAGTTGGGACAGGACTTGTTTTTTTTTCTATATTATTTGTTATACATGATTGAATGTATTAAGGATGATTTATTTCTGTCCTGTAACCATTTTTCTTAAGAAGATGTAAAATTCTTCTTTGTTTTGTAAAAATGATAAAGATTAAATAAAAAAAAAAAAAAGAAGGCAGGAGCTTCTACTCTCCTTAATTTCTTATCCCAAAGAAAATGGGAGGTTACAGGCCCATCCTGGATCTGAGGGATCTCAACAATTTTCTTGTTCAAGATGATGTTCCTCGGAACTCTTCTACTGTACCTTTAGAAGGACGACTGGCTATGTTCTCTAGATCTCAAGTATGCTTACATGCATTTGCTGATTCACCCTCACCACTGAAAATATCTGCACTTCAGGATTCAGAAGATCCATTACTAATATCGGGTGCTACCCTTCAGGCTAGCATCCGATCCCAGAGTCTTCACAAAGTGCATATCAGTCATCGCTGCATATTTGCGCATGCTGGGGATCTCAGTCTTTCCCTACTTAGACGTCTGGCTGATAAAGGGAGAATCCCTAGAAGAGGTAAAATTATCTCTTCATCACACTATCACAGTACTCCAAAGACTAGGATTTATTCTAAACTTTCCAAAGTCATACCTTGTTCCAGCACAATAGCTGGAATTCATCAGTGCACTTCTAGAAACAAGTCGGGACCAGGCTTTCCTTCCCAGGGATCGCTCTTCACGCCTCACCGAGCTCACTCTCACACTACAAGGCCAAAGTGTCATGATGGCTCAAGACATGCTACGTCTTCTGAGATACATGGCCTCCACAGTACATGTCCCATATGCACATCTTCACATGAGACAAGCCCAATGGATGCTTTTGTTCCAGTGGTCTCAAGCGACGGGGTGGCTCTCGGACAAGATTCCTGTAACACCTCCTCCTCTAGTCAACTCCCTTCACTGGTGGTGTTCCCCCCCAAAATCTCTTAGGAAAGTCACCTTTTCAGATGCCTCCAACCCAGTGCACCCTAACCACGGATGCTTCCAAGTTAGGTTGGAAGCGTATCTGAACAACCTCACCATGCAAGGGCTGTGGACAGACCATGAATCCCAAATGCAGATCAATCTCCTAGAACTTTGTGCTTTCATGAATGCCCTTTGGGTTTTTCAATCCCAACTATTGGGCAGATATATCTTAGTCAAGACAGACAACCAGGAAGCCATGTTCTACATGAACAAGCAGGATGGAAAAGGCTTCTATCCCCTGTGACAGGAAGCCCTTCACCTTTGGTCCTTTGCAAATGCACACCGTATCCACCTTCGAGTGGTGTATCTCCAGAGTCATCTCATTGTTCTAGCGGACAGACTCAACTGCATTCTACATCCATATTAGTGAATCAGTAGACTGTCTCTTAGATCTTCCAGATGTAGGGGGGACCTCCAGAATCGATCTGTTTGCCACTGGAGAACACGCCCCTACCACTATCATTGGTGCCCAATGTATTCGCCTAAGAAATGGTAGTCCCTCAGATTTATCTGAATTCCAGTCTTTGAAACTCTTCCAAAACCTCAAATGGTTCCATTGCATTCTGCAAAGACTTCTTAGGCTTTGTCAGAAAAAAACAGAAGATCAATCATTGGTAAATGCAGCTTATTTTGTATTCAAGAGGCCCTATTTTCATCTCCTTGATCACTTCATTCTGAAGCTCTCTCTGCAAAAAGAACTCAAGAAGACGAAGAATTAGTAAAGACAAAAGCAGGCATTCATGCCTAATGCCCCATTGTAACTCAAAAACTTCACTTCTATAGACCTTCACCAACCCTGCACAGTTTTAGGGCTGAATAAAACACCCGAACTGACTCCACAAAGAACCCATGCAACCCAAATCTTTCCAAAAGATTTATAAGAGCATTATAAGAGGATACTGCTTTGTCGACGGATTTGGAGGACATAATGGAGGAAAGAGATGGAGAAATGGCGGAGAAGAGGGTCAAGAGATCAGTATTATGAAGGTTTCTAAATAGGTAGGAGGAGACAGGACGAGGTTGAGACAACGGAAGCTGAAGACTAAAGGTTAAAAGGTGATGGTCAGATGAGGGAAGGATTCAGTTGCGGAAGTTTGAGGGAGAGGAATTGGAGAAGAGTATCAGGTCAAGGCAGTGGCCGTGCAGGTGGGTTGGGGCAGTGGAGCAAAGTTGGAGGTCAAACGAGGAGGTGAGGACGAGGAACCTAAGAGCATGGGGATCGGAGGGGTTATCAACGTGAATGTTAAAATTGCCAAGAATAAGGGTGGGGGAAGAGGGATCCAGAAAGACGAAAAGCCAGGAGTCAAAGTCATTAAGGAAGGTCGATTTGGATGTGTCGGGTGGGCGATATATAGCAGCTACTCGGAGGGGAAGTGGTGTGAAGAGGCGAATGGAATAGACTTCAAAAGAGAGGGAGGAGTGTGACTGAGGCTGCGGGAGGGGTTGGATTTGGCAAGAGGGAGAAAGTAGAAGCCCAACACCACCACCGCGGCCAGTGGATTGAGGTGTATGGGAGAACTGGTAGCCCCCGTGGAAGAGAGCAGCAGTGGATCCGGTATCATCTGGGAGGAGCCAGGTCTCAGTTAGGGCAAGAAGGTGTAGCACATTAGAGATGAAGAGATCATGAGTAAAAGGAAGTTTTTTGGAGAGGGCACATGAGAACGGGAGAGAGGAGGGGGAACGGAGAGGGATATGGATAACGTTGGACAAGTTACGTGAGGACTTCTTTCCAGAATAAGACAGCGGTCTAGGGGGGCCGTTACGTAAGGACCTATTGTCAGACCTATTGTCAAAGTAATGCAGAGATCAAGGGGGGCCAGGGTATGGGTAGGTGTCTCTGGATGAGTTTGCTCTCCGTGAGGGACATGAGGGAGGGGGAGTGAAAGGGGGATGAAGGAGGATGTTGATGATATTAGAAGGGTTACGTGATGATCTCCTTTTAGAGTGCGACTAACCTTGGGGGGGGGGGGGATAGGGTTGGGGTTGATATCTCTGGATGAGTGATTGGGGCATGAGTGAGGGAGGGTGGAAGGGGAGAGGGATGTGGATGAGATTAGCTAGGTTACATGATGATCTCTTTTTAGAGTGCGACTGATCTCTGGGGGAATAGGGTTGGGGTTGATACAGTATCTCTGGGTGAGTGATTGGGGCATGAGTGAGGGGAGGCGGAAGGGGAGAGGAGAGGGATATGGACGAGGTTAGATAAGGTACGAGAGGAACTCTTCTTAGAGTGAGACAGAAATTGAGGGGGTCCAGGGTTGGGGTTAATATTACCTGATGAGAGAAGGAGGAGTAGTAGAGAGCAGGGTAAAGCGGAGGCAGAACGGCGTAAGCGAGGGTGGGGTTGTCTTAGGGAGAGAGAGGGGCTGGTTGAATGAGGGGGAGAGTATGATGAAGCTCAAGAGTGGATGCTAGGTTAGAGGACAGAATGGAGGGAGAAGTGAGGAAGGTAGAGGGAGAGTAAGGGGGTGAGGAGTGAGGTTGCTGGTAGGAGGGGAGACAGTTGGGAAGTAAGAGGAAGAGAAGGATGATGTGATGTGGGGCCATGACATTAGCTTCCCAGCCTAGTTGCCAAACCTTGAAGTTTATGTTTATAATAAAGGAGGAACGTTTTCACCTGTTGATGTAGTAAAGTGTTTGGTATGGCTTGAGAAACTAAAACTTTAGTGTAGTCCTCAGGAGTGGGCTTATTAGCATTGTTTTCCTCTCCTTCTATAGTTGATGTTCTAAACTATCCATCCATATCCCTCTGCCTACGAATTGAATAAGCCAAGACCTGTCTCCACAGGACAGTCTTGGCCATCTCCCAAAAGAGAATAGTGGTTTCTAAATGTTGCTTATTACTTGTAATAAAAAGGTCCCATTTTTGTTGTAGAAATTCTTGTAATGCCTGGTCCAGGCAAAGATAGTCCAGAAAACTCCACCCCCTCTGTGTCCCATCCCACACCCTATGGTCCCAACTCACATAGGTGCATGATTTGAAACCTATAATGGCCCAGTATTAATAGCCACATCCTTTCCAAAAGACTCAAGGGCAGCAAGATATAATCTAATCTAGACAGATGTGTGTAATCTCATTCCAGAGGAATGAAGGGTGTGACACACATCAAGTAAGTCCAAATTTCAATACAAATGCATCATGCCTTTTGCTGACTTGAACAGACTCTCTCGATGGGGTGGGGATCTGTCCAAAGATGGATCAAGAGCACAGTTCAAGTACCTTCCTAAAATAAGTTGAGAGGTCTCAAAATTAATCAAAATCCTAAGCAATGAAGTGCAAAAAGCCATGTTAGGAACAGTAGGGCATACACACAGTACAGTAAACCATCTTAGGAAATTAGTCCTGAGTTTACTTTAATTTTCCAGGACGTCTTGATCCTCACACTCTTAGGAAACAAAATTTCTACATACAATTTTTTTCTACCAGAAGAGCCCAGACTGCCTGCCCCACCTACCCTCTACCCAACTTTGCATGTGCCACATCGTCTAGAAGCATTTCCTGCAATATTGCAATGGACACATTATGGTGATGGAGAGCCCACAGGACTTTGTATCTCTTAACTGGAGAACCCAATGCATGTACATTCCAAGTAACTTTTCTTAAGTCATCATTCATGCTGTCCACACACAATTGCCGACCTCGCACACATTTTACTTGTAGAGATAAGAGCAGGGCTCCCCAAGCTTAGAACCCCATTCAATCTCCTGTCTTCACCGTGGACACTTGACACCTGTAGAACACACACTTAGAATCCTCCCAGATCATACCCCAGCATCGCTTTGAGATTCTCTTTGATGTACATGATCCATTCCCTGTCACCCAACCCAAGACTGCCATACCACTTAATGAAAATGAACCCTCACATCCTACCATACATATCCTTACAATCCCCTTCCCTCCTACCATACTTCCCCCAAGCAAACAAAGCACACAACAGTTTTATTTCTCAGTTAATAGCTTCTTCAATGGCTACTGTATCCCAAACCCTTGAAAAAGATTTGCACCTGAAAGGTCCATAATTTGACAGTTTTGGCTTCTCTTTAATTTTCTATCCGTGCATATCGGCTCCAACACATCAGCAGAGAATTGTGAGTAAGATGAGGCAACTACAAAGAGTAGCCACTGTATACATTATCCTTAGCAAATACTCAAGTGATATCCAAAACACGGTATAGTTAATGTTCCGCCCACTGCTATAGCACCACCCAATACCAAGACTGCTTCCCTCTATGCGAGTCACTTCCACACCATCATCAAGGATAGTCGAAACTCAATGTGCAGTTCCACTACTGGTCTCCAGATGATTCAGGAAGTTCCGTACTGCAGTGGCCAAAGCAAATTTCTCAGTCACTCTATTATGCAGGACCCTCAATCGGGCCAGGAAGAGCAAAGAAAATCGTTTGCGCTTTTCAGAGAGCTCGAAGCAAATTTGAGAGAACTCCTTGCTCAGCACTGCCTCTAGCAAAATAATTTTGAAAGAAGAGTACCTTTTTGCCCTTGTACATCAGGATTTGCTCACATGCCATTTGCAAAACTTCTTTATGGATGAAATTAAAAAACTTGGCAATCGCAGCTCTAGGCCATGTCATGCCTGCATGTTTCTGACCCAGCCTGTGAGCCTGCTTGAGCACCAGAGGCCAAAATGTAGCCCCCCATCCTCAGCTCAACCAAGATCCACATCTTCAGGAAGCCACATAACTTGTTATTAGTGACACTTGAGGTGCCCACAATTTGCATATTATTTTATTGGCAGCTCTTCCAACTTCTGAGCTGCTAGCTTTTTCTGTAACTCTTCAGTCACATGAGCCACGTCCTCCAAAGCTGAAATTCTCTGCTTCTGTGACTCTGCCAATAATCCATCAGAGTGCCTACAACATTGTCCAATTTTACACTAATCTTATCAAATTTCTCATCAAGCACACTTACTATGGCTTCATTCCCCTCCACCACAACTCCTAAAGCACCAGTCCTGTGGATTGAGTCTGGAGTTGTATCCACCATCTTTGTTTTTTGGGGGGTTTTTTTGAAGTCCCACAGATTTAGTTCATCAAAAATGAGGCTCTATAACTGCCCTGACACACAAGCTATCAAATCCAGCTATGTTGGAGGTAAACCGCACAAATATTTGAGAGATTATGGGAAGGAAGACTGCTAGGCCTCAGCCCCAGAGATTCATGTCTCTCATGGGTTCATCACTCTCCATGATCCCAACAGTACCTACTTCAACTGCGTTTTGAATTTTTTTTTTGACAGCAGGATGTGAAAAATGTTCCAGAATTTATTTATTTGCTTAGATTTAGCACTCACCTTTTCATTAGGAGTTAAAGGTGAGTTACATTCACGTACAGCTGGTATTTTTCTGTCCTTAGAGAGCTCATAAACTAAATTTGTAACTGAGGCAATGGAAGGTTAAGTGACTTGTCCAAGATCACAAGAAGCATCAGGGGGATGTAAACCCTGTTTTTTTTTATTCTTAGCCAAAACAGTAGCTGTAATCACTAGGCGGCTACTTTTCTTGTCGTGTACAAATGCCTGCAGCACTGTTTATGAAAATTGTTGTCTTGATACTTATTTTAGAAAAAATTCATTGCTGAGTTTTAGTGGTTTTTGTCGATTTTGTAAAAATAATTGTCTTCACTATGTGCAGTGTTGATGAATAATTTATCTCCAGAAACAAGCAGGAATGTAGTCTTCACATATGGGTATCGTCGGTACCGACGGAGCCTGCGCGGGAACGCTCCTCAGCGTCCAATTAGAAAGCTTTTGGGAGCATCCTACAGCGCCTGCGTGCTGCCTTCCCGCCTTTCCCAACTGCCTCTCTCCAGTTGAGTAAAGCTGAGACAAAGAAAGAGAGAGGGAAAGGGAAAGAGAAAGAGATAGAGAGAGAGATAAAACTCCTAGGGGAGGTGGGTGGGTTGTGAAGACTAAATTCCTGCTGTTCCCGGAGATCACCTGTTACAGGTGAGTAACTATGCTATCTCTAGGAACAAGCAGGAATGTAGTCTTCACATATGGGGACTCCCTAGCTTTAGATGCCAGGGAGAGACCCCAGAAGTTGTGTGTCCCTGTGAAAGGGCTCCACTTCCCCCCATGGATCTCTGGCATCCAACCAGGGATGGTGGGTAGGAGTTGATTAGGTATGGAACAGGCGTTGCAGAACAGCCTGACCAAACAAGGCATCCCGGCGGGAGTCCTTGTCCAAGCAGTAATGGGCTGTGAAGGTATGAACCGAGGCCCAAGTGGATGCTCGACAGATGTCGTCGATAGACACAGAGTGCAGATGAGCCATTGAAGCTGCCATGGCTCTCACATTGTGAGCTGTGACATGGCCGTCCAGAGGAAGATTCTTACTCTGAAAGGCAAAGGAAATACACTGTGCAATCCAGTTGGACAGTGTTCTCTTGGAGACTGGAAGTCCGAAATGAGAAGGATCAAAAGCAACGAAGAGTTGAGAGGACTTTCTATGTTGCTGTGTTCTTTGTAAGTAAAAGGCTAAAGCTCTTTTACAGTCCAAAGTATGAAGATTCCTTTCTGCATTTGATGCATGAGGCCTTGGAAAAAGCACAGGCAGGTAGATTGCTTGATTAAGATGAAAAGGCGAGACCACCTTTGGCATAAAGTGTGGATGAGTCCTAAGGACTACCTTGTCATGATGGAACCTTGTATAAGGTGGATCAGCCACTAGTGCCTGCAACTCACTGATGCGACGTGCTGATGTGATTACAATGAGAAAGATAACTTTCCAAGAAAGGAATTTCAACGAGGTAGTAGCTAAAGGTTCAAAAGGTGGCTTCATGAGCTGACCAAGAACCAGATTCAAGTCCCATGCCACCGGTGGAGGCTTAATGGGAGGCTTAGTTAGAAGAAAGCCTCTCATAAATCTTGCTAAAAGAGGATGGGAGGAAATAGGTTGTCCATTTAAAGGCTTGAAAGAAGCTGCAGTAGCACTTAAATAGACTCTTACTGAGTTAGTTTTATGTCCTGCATTGGATAAATGAAGGAGATACTTACTCTAGTAATGATTCCAGAGGTATCGCAAGGGAGCTAAGACCCTTCTGTGAGCACCATCTGTGTGCTTTCCACTTGAAAGCATAAGAGCGTCTTGTGGAAGGTTTTCTAGAAGCATAAAGGATATCCTTTACTTGCTGAGAAAGGTTAAGATCATGAAGATCTAGGCCTTCAGTAACCAAGCCCTGAGATGCAGAGATTGGGGATTGGGATGCCATAACATTCCGTCCTCCTGAGACAGGAGACCTGTAGCGGACCCTAACTCCAGAGAGGGAGCTTGAGAGAGATGTAGAAGCAGAGGGTACCACACTTGCCGTGGCCAATGTGGAGCTATGAGAATCATACGGCCTCTGTCTCTCTGAAGCTTGAACAGGGTTTTGGGAAGTAGGGGAATGGTTGGACAGGCATAAAGGAAGTCTTGACCCCAATGAAGGAGGAAAGCATCTTTGGCCTGAGAGCCCTGAGCCGGAATTCTGGAACAGATCCGGGGAAGTATGGCATTCAACGGACTTGCAAAGAGGTCTATGTCCGGGGTTCCCCAAATTTGAAAAATCTTGGCCACCTGGTCTGCATGTAGAGACCAATTGTGTGGAAGCAGAACTCGACTGAGTTTGTCTGCCCAAGAGTTTTGAATACCTGGAAGATACACTGCTAGGAGATGAATCTGATGCTCTCTGGCGAGGGCCCATAGTCTCAGAGCTTCGTTGCAAAGTGACAGAGAGCCTGTTCCTCCCTGCTTGTTCACGTAAAACATGGCTACTTGGTTGTCCGTATGAATGAGGACTGTCTTATAGCTGAACAGGGTGTGGAACACTCGCAGAGCAAGGAAGATTGCTCTGAGCTCCAAGAGATTGATGTGTAGATGAGTGAGTCTCCTGTGGAGTCCAAGTGCCTTGGGTGGAGAGGTCTTGCATATGAGCTCACCAACCCATTGGTGAAGCATCTGTTGTGAGAGTTGCCTGGGGTAAAGGTTGTTGAAACTGGGAACCCACCAACAGGTTTTGAGTGGACTGCCACCATTGGAGGGACAAAATAAGGTGATTTGTGTTTGCTATTTTGTCTGACAGGCACCCTGATGCCTGGGTCCATTGAGTGGATAAAGTCCACTGGGCTGCTCTCATATGGAGGCGAGCAAAAGGAACCACATGCACGGTAGATGCCATGTGACCTAGTAGTAACATTTCTCGAGCAGTGAGATGAGGCTTTAGCACTACTTGATAAGCTAACTGCACCATGCGAAGGCAACGGATCTGGGGAAGATAGGCCCTTGCTTTCCTGGTATCCAACAAAGCTCCTATGAACTCTAGAGACTGAGTGGGAGTTAGGTTGGATTTTGGGATGTTTATGACCAGACCCAAATACTGAAGGATACGCATTGTGCAAGATAGAGAAATCCTGGCCTCTGATTGTGATGGGGCTCGAATGAGCCAGTCGTCTAAGTAGGGGAAGACGAATATTCCCAGAGTGCGAAGAAATGCTGCTACCACAGTCATGCATTTCGTAAACACCCTTGGTGCTGAGGCCAGGCCAAAAGGAAGCACCCTGTATTGGTAGTGCATTCCTTGAAAAAGGAACCGAAGGAACTTTGGGTTGGATGGATGAGAACATGAGTGTACGCATCCTTGAGATCTAGAGAACAAAGCCAATCCTGACTCTGAAGGTACGGCAGCAGGGTTCCCAGAGAAATCATCTTGAATTTCTCTTTGAACAGAAATTTGTTCAATTCTCTGAGATCTAAAATAGGTCTGTGTCCCCCTGTTTTCTTTGGGATAAGGAAATAGGCGGAGTAAAACCCTGTACCCTATTGAGGAATGGGTACCTCTTCTATTGCCCCTTGGGCAAGAAGCATAGTGACCTCTTGATTTAAAAGGTTGTTGAGAGAGGTCTGAGAATTGAACTGTCTTACCATTGTGGGAGGGGCATGCGGATAAAGTGAAACTTGTACCCCTCTTTTATAATGGAGAGAGTCCAATGTTCTGCTGTTATTTGCCCCCATCTGGGGGCAAAATGACATAACCTTCCTGGAATGGTGGAAGGTTCTGGTCCGTTGAGAGCCAGGAAGGCTAGGTTCTCTAGATGGAAGTCAAAGGCCTTGCGGAGGCTGAGGCTGCTGAGACAATTTAGGCTTAGTTGCTTTCCTTTGGTTAGGTGGTTGCTGAGTTTTCTGGACAGGCTGACCTGCAGAACGTCCCTGCTGATAAGAGGGATAAAACCTCTTCTTTTTGGAGAAGAATGGTTTCTTGAAAGATTTCTTCCTTGCAGGATCAGCTGTGGCTTTGGATAATCTATCCAAAGTGGAGTTATCAGCATCCAACTCATTGGCCTTTTCTTGCCAATTTTTGCCGAATAGATTCTCACCTGTACAAGGAATATTGCCCAGTTTGTCTTGCACCCATATGTGAAGACTACATTACTGCTTGTTCCTGGAGATAAATTATTCATCTACACTGCACATAGTGAAGACAATTATTTTTACAAAATCGACAAAAACCACTAAAACTCAGCAATGAATTTTTTCTACAATAAGTATCAAGACAACAATTTTCATAAACAGTGCTGCAGGCATTTGTACACGACAAGAAAAGTAGCCGCCTAGTGATTACAGCTACTGTTTGTGGGATGCTCCCAAAAGCTTCCTAATTGGACACTGGGGAGCGTTCCCGCGCAGGCTCCGTCGGTACCGACGATACCCATATGTGAAGACTAAATTCCTGCTTTTCCCGGAGATCACCTGTTACAGGTGAGTAACTATGCTTTACTCTCTTCTCTTATCTATTACTTTATTTTCATATATCTTAATACTAGCATATGTTAGTCTTTTTATGTAGAATGCTAGCACATACAGTACATTGTCAGGCCTGAGGCCAATAAAATCTTCTAGGATTTGAATGATAATTTTAATTTTATCTGGCAGGTTTGGGTTGGTACAATTGGAGCAGGCCCTAAGGGTCGGAAACTATGTGCAACATTCCAGTACACAGAGACCTTTGAATTCCAGGATGAAGTGGGACAGCTTTTGCTTTCTGTATGTCGCACTGTAAGCCATGGGGTGCTCTGTTTTCTGCCTTCATACAAGGTAAGGGAAGCCTCATAAAGGTGATCATTCTTACTTCAAATGTACTTGCTAAAAGATGATCATTTTTTTTATACTGGATAGACTGGCTTTTAGGCAATTATTGAAGATCTGAATGTTCTTAAACCTAAATGTTACTTTGTAACAATTTCAATTCTGATTGTAGGTCTTATGATGTGGGTGGTGTATGGATAGGAGAATTTTTTTTTAAGAGTAGAGCGCTACTAGTTGAATGTCTAATTAATTGTTTGTCTTGAATGTATTGTTTTGTTTTTATTAATTTGTCTTTTTGATATTAATTTCTATTTATTTATTTCTGTAAGGTCTTTTATATACCGCGCTCTTTAAAATCAGCTCGGTTTACAGTTAACAGCAAATTTGTACAGTACAGGCGTTGCCTGCACTGTACTTACAAAGAACAGGTTTTTGCAACTTGGGCTAACTGGGGTAACTATGTACAGGCTACTCAATAGCTTGGCTACTCAATTAAGTAACTATATACAGGCTAAGCAGTCAGGTCAACAGAAGTGGAGTGGCGACAGGGCTGCTTAGCGACTATTTACAAGATTAGGTGCCTATATATATGTACATATCAGGGTTCTGGTGGTGCTAGTCTGCTGGACTGAGACTGTGAGTTATGAGTGTTTTGGGGTGGCTGTCTTGGTGGATGCGTATGGTTGGATGTTGTGTGTCCATGCTGTGAGAGTAGTGCTGGAGGAAAAGGTGATCTTTCAGAGTCTTCCTGAATTGGGTAAGGTCAGTAATGGCGTGGATGTCGGGCGGGAGGGCATTCCAGCATGTGGGTGCGTAGTACACGAAGGCTCTGCTTCTTGTTGCTTGAGAGTACTTCGTGATCCCGCTAGGGATACTCAGTGTGTTGGCAGCACCTGACCACCTGAGTCTGTTGGGTGGGGGGGGGGGGGGAGGACGAGGTCCGTGATGGAGGAGGAGGTGAGGCTGTTGATGGCCTTAAAAGTCAACAGTAGGATTTTGAAGGAGAGTCTGCAGTGGACCGGCAACCAATGGTGGTGTTTCAGGATCGGGGTTATATGATCCTGATATATTATTTGGCTATATTTACATTGCATTCTAAACAATTTTGTTCGAAGAAAGACAATATATAGGCTAAATTAGTTGTTTTGGATATCTGCCCATGTAATTTACATATTGATGTTATAGTATATGCAAAGCTAGAGAAACTTCTAAAACCTTCTTTAACGTTATTAGCTTGATCTAAGTCAAACTAATTGGTTGCAGAGAATACTTTTATGGTTATGTTTGTTAGTCTTTATTTGATATACTGTATTTATGTGAACAAGCAATGAGGTTACAAAACACTTCTAGTTAAAGTAGAAAGGAGAAGAACTCCATTACATAAAAAAGAGAGATAGTATCAAGGGAGATTAAAGAGAGTACATGGGAATATGGAGGATGGGGGGGGGGGGGGAGGATATGCTCTGCCAGCCATGACCCAGAGGTACCTAGACTTAGGGAGATTCAAATGCTGACTCAAACAAATATGTCTTCAGTGCTTCTTGATGTGTTGAAAATTGGTTTCCAGACATAGGAGAGTGGGCAGACTGTTCCAGAGGGAAGGCGGCTAGGAAGAAAAAAGCAGATTGCCGGTTAGATTCCTATTTTGCTTTGTAGGGTGGTGGGATATGACATCTATTTCTGTGAAGCAAATGGAGAAGCACGGGTGGGAGCGTATAAGGAAATTTAATGAAGAGATGCAATCTAGTGTCTCATCCCGAATGGCCTTATGGGCTAATGTTAAGATTTTATACTGAATACGTGATTTAATAGGTAGTTAGTGGTAATGTGAACATGATCAAATTTTCGGGCATGGGCAAGATGCATATGGCAGTGTTTTGAAAAGTTTGTAGGCATTTACAGTAGTAATCCAACATCAGACATATGTCAGGTTTTGGGTTGTAATATTGCGTATTTCAGATTCTCCAGGAACAAGCAGGAAGTCAATCCTCACATATGGGTGAGAGCCCTCGTGCGGAGCAATTCCCCAGCTTTCAAAGAAAGCCTTTGGGATTGCATCGTGCGTGCGCGATCTCCTTCCCGCCCAAGGGTGCCATCTTGTTCAGTCTCCCTTTTTCCGCGGAGCCCAACAGACGTAGTCCAACTTCCCTCGCGGAAAAAGTGCATCAAAACTCCTGAAGAATTCTCTTCTTTGGCCCGGTTCGATGCCGGTTCCCCTTCCCGCCTCGGTTCGGTACACCGGTATCGAGTCCGGTCTTTTATTTTTCGTTTTTGTCCTTAGTGACTAGCGTTCGCTCTTTTTTTCTTTTTCACTGGCAGCCTGGTCGTTTGACCTTGCAGGGCCCTTTTTCCCCCGAAGGCTGCCAGCGGGTTTAAAAAGCGTGAGCATTGTCGGGGGTCTTCAGAGCGGGGGTTTCCCTCACGGGAACACTGGAGGAAGAAGAAACCTGCAAGGGCGGCGTCGTTGGATGCCTTTGATCGGCCTGGGCCCTCGTGGACCAGGTCGCGGAGTCCTGACCGCCGCCCCGGGTCCTCGGAATCGGAGCGGCCTGCAAAGGTACCTCGCACGGAGCCGGAGACGCCAAGGAAGGTAACTGCTGTTGTCCTCGTTGACTCTCCTCCGGGAGAACTTGCATCGAGCTGGAGGCTGCAGAGTCTTCTGAGCTCAGTCTGAGAATGATGGCCTTGGAGCGCAGCATGTCTGCCTTCATGGAGCAGCAGCGGGTGCTGATGGCCGGTCTCTCCGGTCCATCCACCCCGTCCACCGGGACCTCGACGGCCGATCCGATCCTCGAGACTCTTCGAGCTCGAGTCGATCCTCGGCCGAGGTCTCCCTTGACCTCCCGTTCGGGAGAGATCGAAGCCCTCACGGCCGGAGCCCATCGATTCCTCTTCGGAGGACTCTGCATGGGAAACGGAAGATGAAGAGTCCCCGGACACCCACCTGACCCGGTGTGTCCCATCGGACTCGCCGGGGTCTGAGCCTCGGAGAAGGTTCCTCCCCGGTGGATACCTGGTTCTCGGACTTCGTCAGGGACATGTCCAAGTGGCATTCCCAGCGGATACCGAGGAGGAGCCTCGAGCTGAGGAGCTTGAAGCCCTCCAGTATGACTTTTCCCCTTGGGAAGCCCTTACGGTACCGGTTCCTCTGATGTTGGAATGGCTGATGCTCCGCATGTGGGAGCCACCGGCCTTGATGCCGGTTCTCAGCAAGCGGGTCGATTCCATCTATCGAGTCCGCAAGAGCCCTGGGTTCCAAAAGGCACAGCTGCCGCACAACTCCATGGTTGTGGAATCGGCCATGCACAGGCTCAAAAGCCCCTCTACAAAGGAACCTCCTCTTACAGGAGTTGCCTGGTCTTCTCGAGGATCAGGTGGTGGAGCTGGTGCCCCACAACCTGCTAGGACAAGGTTTTTACTCCAGGTATTTTCTGATACCAAAGAGAACAGGAGGCCTCAGGCTCATCCTCGACCTCTGAAACTTAAACAAGTTCCTGGTGAGGGAAAAGTTCAAGATGCTTTCCCTTGGAATATTGCTGCCTTATCTCCACCAGGGAGACTGGCTATGCTCCTTAGACCTGAAGGATGCCTATACACACATCCTCATACATCCAGACCACAGACAATATCTCAGATTTGTAGTGGGAGGAAAGCATTTTTAGTACATCCATTTGGCCTAGCCTCTGCCCCCAAAGTGTTTACCAAATGTATGGCAGTAGTAGCGGCCTTCCTCAGGAATCAGGGAATTTTCGTCTTCCTGTACCTGGATAACTGGCTCATCAGGGCCCGTCACCTCAAGAGACCCAACAGGCCACAACTCGCACTATCAACATACTGCAGCATCTAGGCTTTGTCATAAATCAAACAAAGTCCACTTTGCTCCCTACTCAGCACTTAGGTTTACCTGCCAGAGGGCAGGGCACAGAGGCTTCTGGAGCTAGTACACCAAATCAGCCACAAGTCTCGGATATCAGCGAGGCACTTTCTATGCCTTCTAGGACACATGGCCTCCACGGTTCATGTGACCCCCAACGCCCATCTCCACATGAGGACAACTCAGTGGTGCCTCAGAGATCAATGGACACAGGCCACAGGATGACTCTGAGACAGGATCAGAGTGTCCAGACAACTACGGAAGTCGTTGACCTGTGGCTTCAGCCATCCAACCTGCTCGAGGGAGTGCCTTTCCAGCCTCCCTCGTACACAAGAGTGCTGACGACAGATGCATCCCTGCTGGGCTGGGGAGCCCATTGCCAGGACTCATGTACTCAAGGGTTGTGGTCTCCTCAAGAGAAGACGCAACAAATCAATCTCTTAGAGCTCCGGGCGATATGCCTTGCTCTTCAAACCTTCTGTCATGTTCTCTCATATCAGTCTGTTCTAGTGCAAACAGACAACCAGGTGGCTATGTTCTTCCTGAACAGACAGGGAGGGATGGGGTCCCGTATCCTGTGTCACGAGACATTGGACCTCTGTTCCTTTGCAATCCGACAGGATATGTCTCTCAAAGCAGTTTACCTACCAGGTCAGGAGAACTTCTTAGCAGACAAGCTAAGTAGAATTCTCCAACCTCACGAGTGGCAACTGAATCCGGAAGTAGCCCAGCAGATCTTCCATTGCTGGCGATATCTGTCCATAGATCTCTTTGCCAGTCGGCAGAATCATCAGTTGCCCAACCTTTGCTCCAGACAGCCACATCCCCAAAGAATGGCTGCAGATGCTTTTCTAATCTCCTGGTCTGTAGGCCTCCTGTATGCGTTTCCTCCCACGCCTCTGGTGGCCCGAACTCTATTCAAAATCCTTCTAGACAAGGCCTTGGTCATTCTGGTAGCTCCCAGATGGCCAAGACAACCTTGGTTCCCGCTTCTCCTCCAGCTGGCAGTGGAAACCCCATTCCCTCTGGGGATGCAGCCCGACCTCCTGTCCCAGGAGCAGGGCTGTATCCTACATCCCAACCTCAGGTCCCTCAACCTGATGGCATGGCTGCTGAAAGGGTAGTGCTGGCTTCTCTCCTGCCTAAGAACGTGGAAGAAGTCTTACTGGACTCAAAGAGGCAGTCCACTAGGAAAACATGTGCCTTCAAGTGGCATAGGTTTGAGGTGTGGTGTAACCAGCACAATGAAAACCCTTTCTCTTGTCTAGTACCAGTAGTATTACAGTACCTGCTTCACCTCTCAGAATTAGGCCTCAAGGCTAACTCTGTCAGGGTCCACCTGAATGCTTTGTCAGCACACCACTCTTCAGTGGAAGGACAACCTCTTTCGGTTCACCCCTTGGTGTCCAGATTCCTCAGAGGTCTACTTCTACTAAGACCACCGGTTCATCCTCAGGCAACCGAGTCGGATTTGAATGTGGTCTTGCAACAGCTTACTCGCCCACCTTTTGAGCCGATGTCCACTTGCCATCTGCGTTTCCTCTCCTGGAAGGTGCTCTTCCTGGTGGCACTCACATCTGCCAGACGAGTGAGTGAACTACAAGCTCTTGTTTCAGGAAGGCTGTACACACGGTTTTATAGGAACAGGGTGGCCCTGCGCACCCATCCCAAGTTCCTTCCAAAAGTGGTCTCTCCATTCCACCCCATCCAAGAGGTGGTTCTTCCAACATTCTTTCCCAGACTGCATGCTAGCCGGGCAGAAGCAATTCTGCATACCCTTGATTGTAAAAGGGCTTTAGCTTTCTACCTGGAGCGTACACGGGGACATCGAAGGGCTACTCAGCTCTTCGTCTCTTATGACCCCAGTAAGCTGGGGCTACCTGTCTCCAAGCGCACGTTGTCCACCTGGGTAGCAGACTGCATTGCCTGGGCGTACAGGTCGGCCAACCTCCCGTTGCAGGGTCAAGTCACGGCCCACCATGTCAGAGCTAAGGCTGCATCAGTGGCTCACTTATGCTCTGTTCCACTGGCAGACATCTACCAGGCCGCAACCTGGTCTTCAAGCCAGACTTTTGCAGCCCAGTACTGCTTGTATAGAGAGTCCCGATGGGACAGTGCTTTTGGCCAGGCGGTACTCCGTAACTTATTTGAGGTTTAGGCAACTCCTACCCTCCGGCCCTCTGGTGTCAGGCTACCGGGGGTGTTGTGTCTCCGCTGAATTCCTATCACAACTGCTGCGGCTCTTCTAGAGGGAGCCATTTTTCAGCTAGGGGTTCTCGGTAGCTTATAGCTATGGAGTCCCATATGTGAGGACTGACTTCCTGCTTGTTCCTGGAGAAAGCGTAGTTACTCACCTGTAATAGGTATTCTCCAGGGACAGCAGGAATCAGTCCTCACGACCCTCCCTCCTCCCCTTGAGTTGCAGTCCTATTATTAATTTTTATTCATTTTGTCGTCTCTTTAGCTATGTCATTCGACTGAGCAAGATGGCACCCTTGGGCGTGAAGGGGACCGCGCATGTGTGATGCAATCCCAAAGGCTTTCTTTGAAAGCGGGGGAATTGCTCCGCACGAGGGCTCCGTCGGCGCCGACGTCACCCATATGTGAGGACTGATTCCTGCTGTCCCTGGAGAACACCTGTTACAGGTGAGTAACTACGTGTTTTCTGTTGCATTAAAAATAGCATGTAGTCATGCTTTTGGAATGTTTGAATATGGAAATTTATAAAGAAATTACTCCTGCTGGCTATTCCAACTGTATTTTCCTGAGTCCCTCAGGGAACAGGGATGATACTTAGTTCTCTTAAAGTGGCATTTTAGAAAGGACTTTCAAGTCAAATAGAGAATGTCCAGGGCAGAACGTACAGAAAAACTCCAGGGATGTCTGTGTCTCTGGCCAATGTTAGAAGCATGGATGTCCACGCTGGTGACCACAAAGGCAGCGTCCTTAGGACAGTGTAGGGTGGGGGAATTCATCTTATGCAAGTTAGCATAAGGGGACATCCAGCAAAATAAACAACTGTAATCCCCCCTACCCTATCTTACTAATCCTACACTATGTTTTAGTTATGTAAGCTGTATAATTAATTGATCCACCCTACCCCTCCCCGTTTAATATAATAATTTCTCCATGAACAAGCAGGAAGTAAGTCCTCACATATGGGTGACGTCCCTGACAAAGCCCCATGCGGGAATGCTCCCAAACTTTCATTGGAAGCTTTTGGGAACCTCCATCGCACATGCTCACCTGCCTTCCCGCCATTGTATCTCCAGTCTTCTTTTTCCGAAGAGCCTTTAGGGACATGCTCCTGTCATTGCTTGAAAAAGTAGATTTTTTTCTTGCCCCATCTTGGATTTTGTTGTTTCTCTAGTGCCTACCGCCTGTTGTTGGTTGCGTCAGCCTATGCTGGCGCTGTTTTGGTTTTTTTTTGCATTTTTGTTTACTTTTCGTGCTTTGGGATTTTTCATCTTTCCTGTGAGGTTTTTGCTGGCTGGAGACATTGAGCCATTTGATTTTGTAGCGGCCGTTTTCCCCATCATGTCTAAACCAGCCAGCAGATTTTAAAAGTGCACTAGGTGTGCATGCACCATCCCGGTCATCACCCAACATAATTGGTGCATTGAGTGCTTCAGGCATGACCAGAAGCTCTGCCCCTGTAATCTCTGCTTGCAGATGATCAGGAAGAGTGAAGGGTGGGAGAAGTAGCACGAGTTCCTCTTCGGGCCATTAGACTCTGCGTCCTCGGCCCCACCATTGACATTGACATTGGCATTGGCATTGGCATCACTGTTCTCATGGTACTGTGTTGAGACTTCAGCATTGTGCAATGCCTGTGCTCACTCGGAGCTGAAGGGCCGCTGTACCCTGGAGTGGAGTCATGGAAGAAACTGTCATCCACTCCATCAACATTGAAGGAGACCGCCACTGACATCAATACTGGAGCCCTTCTCAAAGTGGTGTCAAGGGCGATGGCTGGGAGCAGCCTGCCAAGCTGCCTCAGCAGGAGGAACTGACTCTCAAAGCCCCAGCGGACTATTAGCAGTCTTCTGATGCTCTAACCATAGTGGAGTCCCCAGGACGGGTGCCAGAGTTGGTTGCCAAGGTTGTTGTCCTGGCCCTGATGACCGCTGAGACGGCTTTCCTGGCTGAGCGCCTTCAGGCCCTTGAGGTGCACATGGCGGCAGATCTGACTGCATGGGTCCGGTTGACCCTGCTGCCTCTGGCGGTGTCACAGCATGCCATCCAACCAATCTGGAAACCCATGCTCTCCCTGCTGAGGTGGGGATGTCGGGTCGGCGGTTGGAGTCCATACTGGTTCCGACCGCCATCTCTCTGTCCAGCATCTGAGGCTCCAATGCCCCAGTGGCAGGCCATCAGTCGGCAGCTCAATTCCATGTATCGGGTTCAAAAGGCTCCAGGCTTTGAGAAGGTATTTAAAGGTGCGGAAGAATTGAAGGAAATATCGATACATCGGAAAGATGTATTACAACTATTAGATAAACTGAAGAGTAGCAAATCACCTGGGCCAGATGGTATACATCCAAGGGTATTGAAAGAACTGAAATATGAGATTGCAAACCTGCTATTAGTAATCTGTGAACTATCATTAAAATCATCTCTAATACCTGAAGATTGGCGGATCGCCAATGTAACACCAATTTTTAAAAAGGGTTCGAGAGATGATCCGGGAAACTACAGACCGGTGAGCCTCACATCAGTACCAAGAAAAATGGTAGAAACCATCATAAAGAATAAAATTACTCAAGATGTAGATAGTCATGGCCTAATGGGAGACAGCCAACATGACTTTAGACAAGGAAGATCTTGTCTTACTAATCTGTTATGTTTTTTTGAAAGTGTGAATAAACAGGTGGACAAAGGTGAGTCGGTTGATTATAGTGTATCTGGACTTTCAGAAAGCCTTTGACAAGGTCCCTCATGAGAGACTTTTGGCAAAACTAAAGAGTCATGGGATAGGAGGCAGTGTACTATTGTGGATCAGGAACTGGTTAAAAGATAGAAAGCAGAGGGTAGGGCTAAATGGCCAATTTTCCCAATGGAGAAGGGTGAATAGTGGTGTACCCCAGGGATCTGTGCTGGGTCCGCTGCTTTTTGACATATTCATAAATGACCTGGAAAGTGGAATAACGAGTGAGGTTATCAAATTTGCAGATGACACAAAACTATTTAAAGTTGTTAAAACTCAAGAGGATTGTGGAAAATTGCAAGAGGATCTTGATAAATTGGAAGACTGGGCATCAAAATGGCAGATTAAATTTAATGTGGACAAGTGCAAAGTTATGCACCTAGGGAAGAACAACCCAAACTATGGTTACACGATGCAAGGTTCTACATTAGGAACCACCACCCAGGAAAAAGATTTAGGCATCATTGTGGATACCATGTTAAAACCCTCGGCCGAGTGTGCCGCGGCGGCCAAGAGAGAAAATAAAATGCTAGGTATGATAAGGAAAGGAATGGAAAATAAAAGAAAAGATATTATAATGCCTCTATACCGTTCCATGGTGATACTGCACCTTGACTATTGTGTGCAATTCTGGTTGCCGTATCTTAAAAAGGATATAGCGTTATTAGAAAAGGTTCAGAGAAGAGCCACCAAAATGGGGTAAAGGGGATGGAAGGATACTCCTATGAAGAAAGGCTAAAAAGGTTAAGGCTCTTTAACCTGGAAAAGAGACAGCTGAGGGGAGATATGATAGAAGTCTATAAATTAATGAACGGAGTGGAACGGGTAAACGTAGATCGACTCTTTACATTATCAGAATATAGAAAGACTAGGGGACATGCAATGAAGCTGCAGGGTAAACTATTTAAGACTAATAAAATATTTTTTCGCTCAACGTGTAATCAAACTCTGGAATTTGTTACCGGAGGATGTAGTAAAGACTGTTAGTGTAGCTGGGTTTAAAAAACGTTTGGACAAGTTCCTGGAGGAAAGGTCTATAAACCATTATTAAGAAGGGACCCAGGATATCAAAGCTTGACCCAGTACAAGCACTGCAGAACCTGTGTCTTTTGGGGAAACTGCTAGGTACGTATGACCTAGATTGGCCACTGTTGGAAACAGGATACTGGGCTTGATGGACCTTGGTCTGACCCAGTATGGCATATCTTATGTTCTTATGTAAGCCTCAGCTACCCCACCACTCCTTGCTGGTGGAGTCTGCCATGAAGCGAGTCAAGAGCTCGAAATCCCACTACTCAGTGCCACTTGGAAAGGAAGCTAAGACCCTTGATGCCTTCGGGAGGAGATGCTTTCAGGGCTCCGTGCTGGTCGCCCACACACTCTCCTACCACCTCTACCTAGATATGTTCCTGAGAGACATCATGGGGGGACCTCAATGAGTTCATTTCCCTCATACCCGGCAGAGTGCCTCAATTCCTTCCATGCCCTGGTGGTAGAAAAGACTGCTCATAGTACATGGTCCTTGCCATTTATGTTACCTTTGAATTGGCTGCCCGAATGGCGGCAGTGGGTTTCGGGGTATGCCGCCTGACTTGGCTTCAGTCCTCCGACCTGGAAAAGTGGGTCCAGGACAAGCTGACGGACATGCCTTGCCAGGGAGAGAACCTCTTCGGCAAGCCGATGGAGGAGAGGACAGGCAGCAGATCCACCATCTCTAGGCTCTCGCGTAAGATAGTTGATCCATTGAGGAAGAAATACCAAGGGAAGAAATCCTTTTACTACTACTATTGAACATTTACCAGTGGAAGCGCCAGTACTACCAAAGCTCTCAGTGTGCCCAGCTGAAGGCATAGGCCTTGTGCCAACAGAGGCGTACCAAGCCTCGGAGTACCCAACTTGCATCTCAGCCACATCTGGGGGCGAGTTTTCGACTGGTTCCCCAGGAGCGTAGCCAATCACTTGGTCCCCGACGGGTTGCCTGTTCAAATAGGGGGATGGCTAGTCCATTTTGAGCACAGGTGGCATCTCAACACCATGGTGCCTGGGTCCTGTGGATCGACCACAGCAGGTACCTGTTGCACTTTGCCCAGCTACCACCTCACTTTTTTCCGGGAGAGTACTCCCTGGATCTGCAGCACTGCGGTCTTCTAGAAGAGGAAGATGCCGCCCTGTTGGCTGACCTGGCCACCAAGCCTGTGCTCCCGGTTCAGGTCAGGCAAGGATTCTACTCCTGGTATTTCCTGGTCCCCAAGAACATGGGGGCAGGGGATTCTGGCCCATCCTGGATCTAAGGAACCTCAACGGCTTCTTGGTATGAGAAAAGTTCAAAATGGTCTCCCTGGGGACACTGTGTACACACACATCCCAATCCATCCTCTTCACAGAAAGTACCTCTGCTTCATGCTGGGTAGCCAGCACTTCCACTATTAAGTACTTGAAATGCCTGAAGATCTTCACAAGTACCACTCTATAAAAGAAAATTATCATCAATGTAACATCTCCATTTAATCACATATTTCAAATATACCGAAGAATATTTATTTATTTATTTGCAGAGCTTGATATACCACCCATACCGGAGTGTCAAGGCAGTGTACAATAAAAATTGGCTGCTAGAAAATCAGAGGAGGAAAGGAATGCCATTGGTTAATAGGAAAGGAATAGTGAGGCAGTAGGAAGAATATAGGAAAGGGACAGAGCTGGACGCAGAGACAGAGCTGACTGTGGGTGGGGTGGGAAGGTAAGCAGGGGGAAGTAAGGGTAATGTATAGCACTGAGACCATCATGTCATGGTTGTAGGGGCAGAGAGGTCGAAGGCCTGGCAATAGAGAGAGGTTTTGAGTAGGGCTTTGAAGCGGGGAAATGAAAGTTCAGTATGGAGAGAGTGTGGGAGTGAATTCCACAGAGCGGGGCTTAGAAAGAAAAACGCGGAGTGAGTTTGAGGTCTGCTTGAGATGGGGAAGGAAGGAAGAAACGGTAGCCATGAGCAGAACAGAGCAGACAAGGAGCAGACTGGATCTAGATGAGGTCAGCCAGATACTGGGAAATACCGGTGTGGAGAGCCATGTATGTGGTGATGAGGAACTTATAAACGAATCTGAATTTGATGGGGAGCCAATGGAGAGTAAGAAGACAGGGAGTGACGTGGGCGAGGGGGGAAGAGTGAGTAACAAGAAGGGCGGCTGTATTTTGAATAAGTTGGAGACGTCAAAGCTGATAATTAGGGAGACCGGCGAAAACTGAATTACAATAGTCCAAGCGGGAAATCACAAGAGAGAGGACCAGGGTAGTGAGAGACGGAACAGAGAGAAGTGGCTGAAGAGCCCGAATCCTACGAAGGTGAAATAAGCAGCTACACACGAGGGTGGAAATATGTTGGTGGAAAGACAGTGAAGAATCGAGGGTAACACCAAGGTAACGGAGAGTAGGGGATGAGTGGGATGGGGAGGGAGGACATGATGGAGCCAGGGTGGGAGGGGTGTCACTGAAGGAAAACCAAATAGCGGAAGATTTAGAAGGGTTGACGCAAAGGAAGTTATCGGAGAACCAGCCGGCAAAGAGAGTGAGACAAGCATTAAGGGCAGTGAAGTCAGGAGCCGAGAAACTAGTGTGATGGATGAGGAGAATATCGTCGGTGTAAAAATAAGCAGATATACCAGTCTATTGAATGAGCAAAGTGAGGGGAGCAAGAAAAACATTGAAAAGGAGGGGGTGAGGATAGAGCCCTGGTGGACACCACAATTCAGGGGGAGTGATGGAGAGATATTAGAGCCTGAATGCACAGCAAAGGTGCGGAATGAGAGAAAAGACCGAAGCCATAGAAGGATAGTACCACTGACCCCAAGGTCAGACAGATGAGTGAGGAGAGTGTGGTGGTCGACAACATCAAAGGCAGCGGAGAGATCTAGAGAGACAGCAATAGATAAGTCACCACGATCGTGAGAGTGATGGAGTTCGCTGAGGAGTGCCAGAAGAATAGTTTCAGTGCTGTGGCCTACCCTGAAACCGGACTGCTGGGGGTAAAGGGAGAGGGTAGTGTCAAGATGTGCAGAAAGCTGTATGAACACAAACCATTGCATATATAGGTTTGCTAAAGATGAAGCAAAGGTAGCTCCCATTGCCATACGAGATGTTTGTAGAAAAATTTATCTTTATACAAAAAGTAGTTCTTCTTTAACACAACCTCTGCCAACCATACAAGGAAATATCTGGAAACTCTGAGGGTGAGGTCTTCCATCCCAAACCTTCTCTAACAAATATAATGCCTCATCCTGTGGTATGGAAGTATATAATGATGCCTAATCCATTGTGATTAACCACAGAACGATCAATACCTATTGGACTTGTAAAATTTGTAAAAAAAAATCAGTTGTGTCCTTGATAAATGAAAGTATTTTTGGGGATCTCATACTTCAAAAAAGTATCCAAATATTTCCCCGCAAATTCCAAAAGGAAATCATTACTTGATAATATTGGCAAACCCGGGGGGGGTTAACCATAGTTTTTGGCAATCTGGAATCTTTGGACGTTTAGGATTCAGAAACTGAAATCCTTTCTCAGTCAGGAACCCCAATACAAGGGCCATATTTGTAATGATTTCTATTTCTTTCTGCAAAGACAATGTGGGGTCCATGTCAAAAGGTATAAAGTGAGAAACATTTGTAAGTTGTCACATTGCTTCCATGTCATAATCAGAAGTGTTTATTATTACAATCACTCCTCCTTTGTCTGCCATCTTTATAGTGAGCAATGGATTACCCTGAAGCTTCTTCAGGGCCATACATTCATTTTCAGACTAATTAGGAATATTAGTTTGCACACTTTCATTTGTCTCAGTATCTTTCAATACCAAATTCTTAAATGTTTGAAGGGCAGGATCCAAAGGGCCCGGAGAAGTCCATGACTATTTCAGACGAACCACTGAGGCTTTGGGTAAGGAAGGCTTATTAGCAAAAAATAGCTTAAGTTGTAAAGATCTCATTAATCTTTCAACAGCAATCCGACTATCGAAGGCATCATAGGACGGTCCAGGCACATAAGATAACCGTTTAGATAGTAGAGTCAGCTGAGACAGAGTTAACTGTATTGAAGAGAGATTGATTACACCGGATGCTATTGGTAGAAACATAGGCCATGGGGTCTTTTTCTGCCCTTATGTTTCTATCTAGTCTGCCCTTCCATATCAACCACTATAACAGTCTCTTTTTTTCCTTTAGAAATCCTCTGTGTTTGTCCCTTGCTTTTTTGAATTCAGATACTGTCCTCATCTCTACCACCTCCCACCTCCACTGGAAGACTATTCCGTGCATCTGCCACTCTTTCCACATATTACTCCCGAGTCTATCCCCTTTTCACCTTCATTCTATGTTCCCTCGTAGCACAGCTTGCTTTCAATCGAAAGAGGCTCTCCTCCTGTGCATTTATGCCACGGAGGTATTTAAACGTCTAAATCATATCACCTCTAACCCACCTTTCCTCTAAAGTATACATACATATTAAGATCCTTAAGTCTGTCCTCGTATGCTTTATAATGAAGACCACTAACCATTTTAGTAGCCACCCTCTGCACAGACTCCAACCTGTTTATATCCTTTTGAAAGTGTGGTTTCCAGAATTGCACACAATACTCCAAATGAGTTCGCACCAAAGACTTATACAGAGGCACTTTCTCCTCCTTTTTTCTGCTGGCCATTCCTCTCCTTATGCATCCAAGCATCCTTCTAGCTTTTGCCGTTGCCTTTTCTACCTGTTTAGCTACTTTAAGATCATCAGACACAATCATGCCCAGGTCCTGCTCTTCTTTTGTGGACAGAAGTACTTCACCCCATATACTGTATCACTCCCTTGGATTTCTGCAGCCCAAATACATGACCTTGCATGTTTTTTAACATTAAATCTCAGCTGCCAAATTCTAGACCATTCTTTAAGTTTAGCTAGATCCCTCGTCATGTTATCTACTCCTTCCTGGGTGTCTGCTCTATTTCAGAGTTTGGTGTCATCCACAAAGAGGCAAACCTTACCCGATAGCCCTTCTGCAATATCACTAACAAAGATGTTAAAAAGAATCGGATCAAGGACAGATCCCTGGGGCAAACCACTGGTAACCTCGTTCTCCTCAGAGTGAGCTCCATTTACCGTGTACCCTTTGTCGCCTCCCACTCAACCAATTTTCAACCCAAGCAGTAACTTTAGGGTCCATCCCTAAGGTTCTCAGTTTGTTTATAAGTCGCCTTTGTGGAATGGTGTCAAAGGATTTACTGAAATCTAAATATACCACATCTAGGACTCTCCTCAGTCCAACTCCCTGGTCATCCAGTCAAAGAAATCAATCACATTTGTCTGACAAAAACTGCCTTTAGTGAATCCATGCTGCCTCGGATCCGATAATCTGTTGGACTCCAAAAATCTCACTATTTTCTCTTTCAGCAGCACTTCAAATAATTTACTCACCACCGAGGTTAAACAAACCGGCCTGCCGTTTTCAACCACATCCTTACTTCCGCCTTTGTGTAAAGGGACTACATGTGCCTCTCTCCAGTCCTTTGGCACCACTCCCGACTCCAAAGAGGCATTGAAAAGCTCAGTCAGTGGAGCTGCCAGAACATCCCCAAGTTCCCTCAGTATTCTCGGATGTATCCCATCTGGTCCCATCACTTTGTCTACTTTTAGTTTAGCTAGTTCCTCATGAACACAGTCTTCTGAAAATCGTTCAAGATGCCCCTTGCTTCTCTTCCTGTTTGTGGGTGTTTTCTGATGTCCTGCTCCTGGTCCTTCATTTGTGAACACAGAACAGAAATATTTGTTAAACAATTCCGCTTTATTCTCCTCAGCTTCTATATATTCTTTCTCTTCACCCTTGAGTATGAGAATACCACTTTTGCCCTTCCTCCTCTCACATATCTGAACTGCTGATATTGTTGATTCTGCCACCGTCGGGCCCATGTGAATGGTTCATGGTAATTCCCGTCCCCCTGTGGGTGTCCTTGCTGATTCCACTTTTTCTCTTTCACATATTCTCCTTTCCCTAAAAAAGAATCCTTTGAGTCATCCTCCCCACTACATATGGGGCTTTCCGAGGACATTTTCAAACCCAACCCTCTTACGTCCAAAACCATAAGAGTGGGGGCGAGGTTTTTTCCAATTATAGATAGAACATTCTTTCATCTTTGTCATCCCGCAAGAATCTTTTACTTTTTACTGCTTTGAGATCAGATCTATAATGCTCCAGTTGTTTTGAAACTTCATCATACCGAGTAGAAAATTCCTCAGCCATTTTGTTTTTGCTACTCCATCTCCAATTCCTTCATTAAGTCTTTATCCTTCTCTTGTGCTGTTTCAATAACCAGCAACATTAGATCTAGAGAGCATTTGTTCAGAATAATATTCCACTTCTACACAAATGCTTCATCGTCAATAAAAATACCTGGCTCCCTTAATATACGTGAACTCCTTGGGATCACTTCTGACAATATTCAATCAAAGTTACACTCTGCAGCTCAAGTCTAATACGTCTCCTTGATTGGCTTAAATATAAATCCCAGTCTGGAAGTCCAATTTCAACATTATCTTGTAATAAAGACTGAATACTAAGGATCTCCTTAGTCTGTTCAGCAGTGTAGGAAAAAGTATCTTTCCAGGCAATTGCCATAGCAGGAGATATGTTAAGAAGAATACAACAAAACCCATACTAAGAACACAATACAACCACACACATACAGCTCTCTTATTTGTAGTAGTATTTAGCTCATGCCTTTCTAGGAGGAGATCAAAGTGAGTTACATTCAGGTTGGGTATGTATTTCCCTGTCACCAAATGGCTCACAATCTAAGTTAGTACCTGAGGCAATGGAGGGTTAAGTGGCTTGCCCAAGGCCACAAGGAGTGCCAATGGGATTTGGACTGGTCTGGCTCTAGGCGGTTGCCCTAACCACTAGGCCACTCCTCCACTGGTCTTTGTTAGTAATTTTTTTTTATGGATCTTGTAAACAGCTGTGTGACTCTTGAGCCATAATGGTGGTATATATAAATTAAATTAAAATTCTGCCTGAGAGCAGACTCTAATCTGTGACATTGCTGAATGTCAAGGATGTTCCGCTTTTAATAGGTATAGTTGTCGTTTTTGGCGACTGCTGTAACCAAAGCATCTACCTTAGGGATTCTCATCCTATCTTCTCCTTTTGGGAAGTAAGGGATAAGGTTTCCCACTGAGACTGGAACCTGGAGAGATCCACTTCGCTGCAAATAGAACCTAAAGATCTTAATGCTTAGGGAAAGGCTTAATAGGCTTCCTAATATCTTGGAGGATAGGACTTATGACCTGGATTGGCCAGTGCTGGAAATAAGACATTGAGCTTGATGGACCTTTGGTCTGATCCATTATGGCATTTCTTATGTTCAATGGTTGAACAATTCAAACCAGGCATATATACCCGAGACCGAGAAACCCAGTCTTCAGTTCCTGCTAAATTCAGCCACTTATTTAGAGACGCTCCAGCTGTGACTTTAGTCTGCCCTGATGATGAGCTCTGACGCTGCTCACTAAACACACTTCACTAGAAGCAAATTCTGGATAGCATCCCTCCAGAGGCTCAAAAGAAGCTGTCTCCACAGCTCTCCTGTAATCTGCCACCTGCAGAGAGCTAGTTACATCCCACTTAGCAACCAGGGGAGGGGGAAGGGCAGCACCATGAGGGTCCATGCTTTGTGAGGACAAAATGGCCACCCTCTCCTGCTTTTCATTTCAGACACACTTATCTGAGGAGTAGAAGGAATGGTTAGAAAAAGCTCAAGAAGATGTTTTTATCAGGCATGCCTCCTGATGCCATGGCTAGCAAGGAAATGCAATTACTTGACCCCCCCCTCCCTCTTCCCACAGTACAGTCTGCATGCTCAGCACTGTCCCATAGGGAACAACGCTTGACATGGTAGAAGGTGTCTCCACTGAAATTAATAGCACCAGAGTTAAAAGTTAGAAACCAGGCTTCCGGTGACGTCAGCACCCAGATGGATGCCTGAGGAATGAACTCCGAGGCGGATGGCAAAATAAACACCCTAGAGTAAAGCAGTACCAATAAAAAAGTCACCCCCGAACCGGAGATAAAGAGGAGCGCTGCCAGAGAGGTCTGGATGGCAGGAAAAAGGTCTGGAATAGATCTAAAAGCCTTCTCGTTCAAGGGGACAGCGGGAGCAAAGAACCACATGTTCAAGATGGCTTCTGGCTGCGGCGATCTGGGAGGAGCGGGAGACGCGGAGAACGGGAAAGGCAGCCCGAGTGAGATACAGGCTCTCCGAGAACATTTGAAAGAATGGTTTGAGTCTACAAAACAGGAGATTGGAACTCTAAAAACAGAAGTGCAAGGATGGTTCCAGGACCTGAAGGGAAATATGGCCTCGATGGGAGCGCGCATGGAAGTAATGGAGAATCAGATGGAGAAACACATGGGTCAGTGTGCATTATATGAGCAGCGCTTGGAATCTATGTGTGGTGTACAGGAGGACTTCTGGCAGAAAGTGGAGGATCTGGAGAATTGGTTCTGGCACTCCAAGGTGACAGTAAACTACCTATCTCTGGCAGAGGATTTCTGTGGAGCGGTTCTAAGAGCGGCAGATATAGAATTAGGAGTGTGCCTTACAGTGGATCGGGCTCACAGATCGCTTGGTCCTAGGAGGGAAAATAGGCCATGGGATATAATATGTCTGCACGAATATAGAACCAAGGAACTGGTCACTGCAGCTGCAAGAAAGCTGGGGAAAATTAAGTGGAAAGAAGCTGAGGTGCAGGTGTTTGCGGACATATCCAGTATCACAATGAGAGAGCGCAGGGAGTACCAGGCGGTGACAAGGAAACTCGGAGACGAAAATGTGTGATACAGGTGGCTTTTTTCAGTTGGATTTATTTATTTATTTATTTAGCTAGCTGCATTTATATCCCGCTTTTCACCGGGTCAAAGCGGTTGGGGGATACATTTAACACGAGGGGATATGAGACACATACACTAATATTTACAGGGAACATGGGCAATGGAGGGTTAAGTGGCTTGCCCAAGACCACAAGGAGCACCTGCGGGTTAGAAACCCCAGTCCTTCCGGCCCAAGGTTGCTGTCCTCTAGTAGGATTTGAACCACCGACCTTCCGGCCTGTAGTACCTTGCCCCAACCACTAGGCCACTCCTCCCTCTTAGTTTGCTATCAATGGGAAAACATCGGCAGTACACTCACTCGAGGCTGCAGTCTCGAGTATGAGACAAGCAGGATGGTCAGATGTTCCAGCAAGCCCGATTAGCACCTGTGAGAACTCTGGGACTGGGGTTCTCGAAAAATCTACAAACGCAGTGGAGCCGAGCATCTGGAAAAAAAAGAGACTGAGGCGTCAGAGACCAGCAAAGGGACAATATCTAAAAGACTCATGAAACTGTTGGGGCCTGATAAGTATAACTACTCAGACCCAAGGGGTCCGTGGTATTTGGGAAAGCTGTTATGCATAATGGTACCACTAGAGGATGGTTCCTGTTGCTTGTTGTTTCCTGTTGCTTAATATGATGATAGATCTGGTTTGGTTCCGGTAGATTATGAGGGGTAAGGGGAGGGGGTGGAAGAAGTTAGAAAATAAGCTGCATAATCTTGGGCTGTCTGGGTCTGGCGCCACCTGGATTGGATCTTCATGGTGGATCAGTTGGTGGCAGGGGGGGAGGAAGGGGCGAAAGAGAGGATAGGTGGAGGAAGGGGAGGAGGGTAAGGGGAGGGCGGGGGGAGGGGAGGCAAGGCAATACAAGGCTGGAGATGCTAACCTTGTGGTATTAAGTAGTGTAAATGACTGTGCTTAATTTGGTAACAATGAATGTCAGAGGCTTTAATTCCTTTAATAAGCGACAACTCCTTATTAAAGAATGTACAAGATTGAAGGGGGATATTGTCTTTGTACAGGAGACATACCTTCTGTCCAAGGATGAAGGTTGTATGTGTCATCTTTTTCCCCAACAGTTTTTTGCTTCTAATAAATTGGAAAAGAAGAAAGGGGGAGTAGGGATACTCTTATCTAGTAGGGTCACAGGGCAGGTGGTCGAAACCGTTAGAGGTAAAGGGAGGGGGGGGGGCGATATGTGATTATCAAACTCAAATGGGGACACACAGTTTATACCTTGGCTAGTATGTATGCACAAAACACTAATCAGGCAGAGTTCTTTCATGGGCTTCAGAGTACCCTGTTTGGTAAGGTTGAGGGAAAACTGATCTTGGGAGGAGATTTTAATGTAACTCTTAACCCTCTAATGGATACTCGAAGGGGGCGGCCTCTACACCTAGAGTGCACAGATTACGTATGAAGCAGCTGATGGAGGGGCTGGATTTGGTGGACCTATGGAGAGGTGAATTATGGTCAGAGAGATTACTCATTTTAATCCTCGGTCCATGGGGTTTACTCCATAATCGACTTGCTCCGAGGAAGTTTCTCCAGGGCCATGTGCCCGTGAGGGAAGGGTTAGGACAGCTGTTATAGTTGGTGATTCGATCATTAGGCATGTAGATAGCTGGGTGGCTGGTGGACGTGAGGATCGCTTGGTAACATGCCTGCCTGGTGCGAAGGTAGCGAACATAACGTGCCACCTAGATAAGGTCTTAGATAGTGCTGGGGAGGAGTCTGCTGTCTTGGTACATGTCGGTACCAATGACATAGGAAAATGTGGTAGGGAGGTTCTGGAGGCTAAATTTAGGCTTTTAGGTAGGAAATTGAAATCCAGAACTTCCAGGGTAGTGTTCTCAGAAATGCTTCCTGTTCCATGCGCAGGACCCAAAAGGCAGGCAAAGCTCTGGAGTCTCAATGCGTGGATGAGACGATGGTGCAAGGATGTGGGTTTTGGATTTGTTAGGAACTGGGGAACATTCTGGGGAAAGGAGGGGCTCTTCCGAAGGGATGGGCTTCACCTTAACCGGGATGGAACCAGGCTGCTGGCATTAACCTTTAAAAAGGAGATAGAGCAACTTTTAAACTAGATAATAGGGGAAAGCCGACAGTTGCACAAGAGCGCATGGTTCGGAAGAATGTATCCTTGAAGGATACTACCAAAAGCAGAGAGGTTCCAAAAACGAGTAAAGTAGCCCAAATGCCCTTGAGTATGGAGCAGACAGAGCTTAAAGATTCCAAATTACCCATGCCTACCAATAGCCAAATTAATATGAATAAAATACAGTCTCTAAAATGCTTGTATGCAAATGCTAGACGTCTAAAAAATAAGATGGGAGAGTTAGAATATATAGCAATAAATGAGAGGTTAGATATGATTGGAATCTGAGGCATGGTACAAGGAGGACAACCAGTGGGACACTGTGATACCTGGGTATAAACTATATCGTAATGATAGAGCTGATCAAATTGGTGGAGGGGTTGAGCTCTGTTAGAGAGGGCATTGAGTCAGAAAGGATTAAAGTTTTGCAGGAAACAAAATTTGCTGTGGAATCTCTATGGATTGTAATACCATGTAAAAAGGGCAAGCTGATGGCAGTGGGGGTGTACTATCGACCGCCTGGCCAGAATGAACAAATGGATGATGAAATGCTCAAAGAAATCAAGGAAGCTAACAAAAATTACAGCACAGTAATAATAATGGGTGATTTCAATTACTCCGGTATCAACTGGGTCAGTGTCAAGGCAAGACATGCTAGGGAGATAAAGTTCCTAGATGAAATAAATGACTGCTTCTTGGAGCAGCTGGTTCATGAACCGACCAGAGGGGAAGCCATATTAGACCTGGTCCTTAGTGGAACACCAGATCTAGTGCGAGAGATAAGGGTGTTGGGGCCACTTGGCAATAGTGATCATAGCATGATCGCGTTTGATTTAATTAGTGGAGGAGGGATGGTAAGGAAATCTACAGTACTACCTTTTAACTTTCGAAAGGGAGACTATGATAAAATGAGGAAAATAGTTAAGAAAAACTAAAAGGAGCAGGTGCAAAGATTAAAGACTTACATCAGGCTTGGGTGTTAAAAAATACTATCTTGGAAGCCCAGACCAGCTGTATTCCACAAAGAAAAGTGGAAGGAAGTCCAAAAAATTGCCAGCATGGTTTAAAGGTGAGGTCGGAGAGGCTGTTGCCAAAAAAGCATCTTTCAGGAAATGGAAAAAAGAGCCAAACGACGAAAACTGGAAACAGCACAAGCATTGGCAAGTTAAATTCAAGGCATTGATAAGGCAGGCAAAGGGAGAATTTGAGAAGAAACTTGCTGAGGAAGCAAAAACGCGTAGTAAAGACTTTTTGTAGCAAAAATCCTGTGAGAGAGTCAATTGGTCCATTAGATGATAGGGGGGTTAAAGGGGCACTAAGAGGTGACAAGGCGATAGTGGAGAGACTGAATGAATTCTTTGCTCCGATCTTTACTGAGGAAGATGTAGGGATGTTACCCATAACTGAAGTGGTATTTAAAGGTGCGGAAGAATTGAAGGAAATAGCGATACATCGGGAAGATGTATTACAACTATTTGATAAACTGAAGAGTAGCAAATCACCTAGACCAAATGATATACATCCAAGGGTGTTGAAAGAACTGAAATATGAGATTGCAAACCTGCTATTAGTAATCTCTGAACTATCATTAAAATCATCTGTAATACCTGAAGATTGGAGGATGGCGAACATAGCGCCAATTTTTAAAAAGGGTTCCAGGGGTGATCCGGGAGACTACAGACCGGTGAGCATGTAAGTCTCTGGTGAGGCCTCACTTGGAATACTGTGTTCAGTTTTGGAGACCGTATCTTGCAAAGGATGTAAAAAGAATGGAAGCTGTTCAGAGGAAGGCGACCGAAATGATTTGGAGCCTGCGTCGGAAGCCTTATGAGGAGAGACTTGAAGACCTAAATATGTACACTTTGGAGGAGAGGAGGGATAGGGGAGATATGAGTCAAACCTTTAAATACTTAAAGAGAAATAATGAACAAACAAACCTCTTCCAGAGATGGGGAAGCTGTAAAACTAGAGGGCATGACATGAAGCTGCAAGGTGGTAAATTGAAAGGCAATGTCAGAAAATACTTTTTTACTGAAGGGGTAGTGGATGCTTGGAATGCCCTCCCAATTGAGGTGGTGGGGGCAAACACAGTGACAAATTTCAAAGTGGCCTGGGACAGACACAGTGGATCACTTTACAGCAACAAGATTAAATCAAAATAAACTGAACCATCTAATTTCTCAACAAATAGGAGTGTCCTACATGAAGCGATTGGGGGAGGAGCGGTGGATTCACCCCTAAACAAAGAAACAAAGATATGGGGAGGAGTGCACCTGCTCCTGGTGAGTGCACCACTAAGCAAAGACATGGGTAGGGGTGCACCTACTCTTGCCATATTACTGGGCAGACTAGATGGACCACACTGGTCTTTATCTGCCGTCATTTACTATGTTACTATGACATCAGTACCGAGAAAAATGGTAGAAACCATCATAAAGAACAAAATTGCTGAACATGTAGATAGTCATGGCTTAATGGGAGACAGCCAACATGGCTTTAGACAAGGAAGATCTTGTCTTACTAATCTGTTATGTTTTTTTGAAGGTGTGAATAAACAGGTAGAAAGGTGAGTTGTTTGATATAGTGTAGTTGGACTTTCAGAAAGCCTTTGACAAGGTCCCTCATCAGAGACTTTTGGCAAAACTAAAGAGTCATAGGATAGGAGGCAGTGTACTATTGTGGATCAGGAACTGGTTAAAAGATAGAAAGCAGAGGGTAGGGCTAGATGGCCAATTTTCCCAATGGAGAAAGGTGAATAGTGGTGTACCCCAGGGATCTGTGCTGGGTCCGCTGCTTTTTGAAATATTCATAAATGATTTGGAAAATGGAATAACGAGTGAGGTTATCAAATTTGCAGATGACACAAAACTATTTAAAGTTGTTAAAGCCCAAGAGGATTGTGGAAAAATGCAAGAGGATCTTGATAAATTGGAAGACTGGGCATCAAAATGGCAGATGAAATTTAATGTGGACAAGTGCAAAGTTATGCACCTAGGGAAGAACAACTAAAACTATGGTTACACGATGCAAGGTTCCACATTAGGACCCACCACCCAGGAAAAAGATTTAGGCGTCATTGTGGATAACATGTTAAAACCCTCGGCCGAGTGTGCAGCGGTGGCCAAGACAGCAAATAGAATGCTAGGTATCATAAGGAAAGGAATGAAAAATAAAACAAAGGATATTATAATGCCTCTGTATCATTCCATGGTGCGACTGCACCTTGAATATTATGTGCAATTCTGCTCGCCGTATCTTAAAAAGGATATAGCATTATTAGAAAAGGTTCAGAGAAGAGCCACCAAAATGGTAAAGGAGATAGGATACACCTATGAAGAAAGGCTAAAAAGGTTAGGGCTCTTTAACCTGGAAATGAAACGGTTGAGGGGAGATATGATAGAAGTCTATAAATTGATGAATGGAATGGAACGGGTAAATGTAGATCAATTGTTTACGTTATCAGAATATAGAAAGACTAGGGGACATGCAGTGAAGCTACAGGGTAAACTATTTAAGACTAATAAGAGAAAATAATTTTTCACTCAACGTGTAATCAAACTCCGGAATTTGTTACCGGGGGATGTAGTAAAGGCTATTAGTGTAGCTGGGTTTAAAAAAGGTTTGGACAAGTTCCCAGAGGAAAGGTCCATAAACCATTATTAAAAAGGGACCCAGGATATCAATGCTTGACCCAATACAAGCATTGTGGAACCTGTGTCTTTTGGGGAAAGTGCTAGGTACATATGACCTAGATTGGCCACTGTTGGAAACAGGATTCTAGGCTTGATGGACCTTGGTCTGATCCAGTATGGCATATCTTACGTTCTTATGCTCCTTACAGATAAATCTTTAGTGGCAGAGGTGGGGAAGTGTGAAATTCGAGAGTGAACGTGGTCTGATCATGCTCCAGTAACATATAGTATCCAGATGGGGATTCAGTGACCAAATAGGGCCTAGTGGAAACTGAATGAATCCCTACTAGAAGACAAGGAGGTGGTACGTCAGGTCCAGGGAGAAATAGAAGAGTATATTTTGCTGAATGATACAGGGGAATGTTCACCTGGGATCATCTGGGGGGAAGCTTATTGCGTTGGCGCATTGGAAGAGGCTTAAGATACAGCACCAAACGAAACTGATTGAGTCAATAAGAGAGGTAGAGAATCTATTAAGGAGGGATCCCCGGGATGCGAAGTTGAGAGGCACACTGAATAGTTTGCGAAGGGAACTTAGCGAATTACACTTGCATGATATCCAACATAAACATGCTATATTGAGGCAAAAAAGTTTTGATTTTAGCAATAAGGCAGGGAAATTGCACTCTCGTAAAGTAAAGATGTCCACCCGGAATGTTATAGTAAATATTAAAGATGCAAATGGGAAGCTTGTGTTGGTGGGACAGGATATTGAGGATAGGTTCATCCAGTTTTATCAAGATCTGTACTCCCTGGAATCTCGGGTAGAGGAGGAGAGAGTGCAGGAGTATTTGGATAAAATTAACTTACCGCAGCTTACGAGCGAGGAAGCAGAGGGGCTTTCAAGCCAAATTAGAGAACAGGAGGTGTTAACAGTGATTAAGAACTTGCAATCCTTTAAATCGCCAGGTATGGACGGGTTCTCTAATCGGTTTTATAAAGTGTTTGCGGTGGTTGTGGTGGGGCCACTTACAAAAATATACAATTCCTTTGACAAGGAGAGTATGATGCCCACGTCATTGCGACTGGCAGGGATTAGTATATTACATAAAGAAGGGAAAGACCCTGCTGAGTGCGGCTCATACCTGTCAATCTCACTCTTAGGTAGTGATTTAAAAAATCTTCAGTAGAGTACTAGCGATTGGCTGATGCCATACTTAGGAAGACTGATTCACCCAAACCAATCTGGGTTTGTGCCTGGTCGGTATACCTTGGCTAACATGCGAAGGGCTCTTAACTTAATGTGGCATGGAGAACGTAGTCGAGAGGATCTAGCTCTTTTAGCAGTGTATGCTGAGAAAGCATTTGATAGGGTGAGTTGGCCCTTTCTTTTTAAGACCTTGGAAAAAGTGGGGGTCACTGGGTCATTCTTGAAGTGTGTACAGATTTAGTACAATATGCCACTGGCGTGTTTAAAAATTAATGGATCTGTTACGAGGGCTTTTGAATTACACAGAGGGACAAGACAAGGTTGTCCGCTGTCCCCGCTGTTATTTATTTTTGCAATGGAGCCAATGGCATGAATACCACTAAATCTGAACTATTGAAGAGAACTATTAGTAAGGATAAGGCGGATAGACTGAAACAGAAATTCCTATTTACATGGGCGAGGGGTAGCATTCGTTATTTGGGAGTGCAGATTACAGCATTGAGGGACCACATGTTTCTAGTGAACTATGGGCCGGCAAGGAACAATATGTTCCGGGAGTTGGAGCAGTGGGAGAAATATGAGCTATCATGGCTGGGTAGGATGGAGTTGATTAAGATGATCTTATTACCCCAGTTCCTCTATTTATTTATGAATCTTCCAGTGGAAGTCCCTGCACCCTTCCTAAATAGTTTGCAGGATAGACTTAAGAAATTTGTTTGGAAAGGGAGGAGACCTAGAGTGGCTAAAAGCATTTTGAGTGCCAGTAGGAAAATGGGGGGGAATGGGTATGCCTTTGGTGTCAACATACTATGAGGCGGCCCGGGTGCAGGCGGTGTTAGAATGGGAGTTAAGGGGGCAAGTAGAATGGGTGGAGTTGGAAGAATGTGGGCTAGGACTAAAGACAAACCTTGCAAGTGTAATTTGGCTTAAGGGGGGAAGATCCTTTAGTGCGGAGGCAGGGTAATCCCTTTATAAATCTCACTTTACATTGGTGAAAGTGGCAGGTAAGATGGTATGGGGATCCAAGGGTGCTCAAAGTTCACACCCTTGGTGGGCAATCCGGAGTTCCCACCTGGAGCTCAGGATCTAACCTTTATAAGGTGGGCACTGAAGGGGTTGCAATATATTGGCCAGTTTAAAGGAGGGGACTGGGTGGAGTTTGAAGACCTTCAGAGTGAATATCATTTACCGAATGAAGATAGATATAGGTATTTACAAACAATTCATTTTTGTTGGAGGATGGAGAAGAGGGGGACTGGTGTCAAAGGTGGTGAAATACATGGGATATTTGAAGGTCAGGAGGTTAAGGGTCTAATTTCCAAATTGTACAGGGCAATGGAGGTAGTGAAGTGCGAAGAGTGGTCACACAGGAAGGCGTGGGAGAGAGACCCGAATATGTGTTGGGATGGGGAGCAATGGGCATTAGTTTGTAAAGGTTTGTTTAAGGGGGTAGTAGCCAGTAATATATTGGAGCACAATTATAAAATGCTCTATAGGTGGTATCTGACACCCCAGAGGTTGCAAAGATGACAGGGAGGGCATGCTTTGTGTTGGAGAGAGTGTGGAGAAGTGGGATCATTTCTCCATATTTGGTGGGGATGTGCTAAACTTCGTTCACTGTGGAAGGAGATGGAGGAGTGGATGAGTGATATAACAGGGGAGGAAATACCTCTTGGCCCTTGCTTGGCTTTGTTAAACGTGGGGAGTGATGTGGGCCCCTCAGAGGCACATAGGTGGTACAGAATTGTGTGTGTGTGGCCACTAGACAGTTGATTGCGAGGCTATGGAAGGTGGTGGAAGTGCCTTCGTTAACGGAAGTACAGAGTAGAGTGGAACACTTGTATTTGATGTATCGGCTTACAGCCATGTGACAGAGAAGGTTGCTGTGTTTTCAAAAAACTTGGGCGCCTTATCTTGAGTGGTGGGAGGGAAGACAAAGACAAAGGGAGAACAAGAAGGGAACTGTTCTATAGGTTGCCGTTAGGTTAAGGCCTCTGACTAGGTACTATGAATAGATAGATGTTGGTGTTGGCTAGGGTGGGTGCGTAATGCGGAATGTTCATATTATTTGAGTATTGGATTGTTAATCTGTTTTTCTGCCCTAGGTGTTTGAGGCTGTTAGCTATTATATACACTGCTTGAACTATAAGTATGTGAGATGACTGGAAGGGAAACCAGACTCCAATTGTTATATGTTAATTAATGATGGAGAGGAAGGGTGGGGTGGGGGGGTTTAGGGATGGGAGGGGTAGAAAAACAGAAATCTGTTTGTAATGATATGTTGTGCTATTAATAAATAATAAATGGAAAAAAAGTTAGAAACCAAAAGGGCTTCAAGATACAGAAACTGCTCCCTACTGAAACAGACCCCACCCATGCACAGCTCCCGAAGAGCTAATCAGCTGGCAAGAGAGCGAAGGCCTCTACATTGGGCTTTTCCAGGCGCCAAATCCGATAAACAATCTGGGAGCTCCCTCCCCTAGCTTGCCTTCATCAGAGGTGACTGTAACAAAATAAACTCTCCCACCAGTGGTAGCTTAGTAATCAATCTCTCCTCCCAAATTCCCCTTCCATTGCCACTCTCAAAAATAAAAGAATCTTTTTGAACATCAGTCAAGTCTCAGGAAGAAGAGGAGGAGAAGAGAGAGAGAATTAAGTGAACTGAAAAAAAATTAAAATTGAATAATGAGGAAGAAAACAATAAAAAAAATCACTGCCCTAACCACTAGGCTACTTGTTCACTCCATCATGGATAACATGATTGATTTTTGCCAGTGGTCAGGATCTTTGTCTCCTTCATCTTAAGGTGCAGGCCTATTTTAAGACTATTGGGGAGGGGGATATTCTGCAGCAGTAGCTAGCGCTGGTACAGTGTTAGCTGTCGCTGCTGAACTTTGCACCTGGATATTTAATGCTGAGGCCATATCTGGCCACCGGCATAGAATATCCAGGTTAGCTGAATAGCGCTGCAGCTAAATAAGAAGCGGTGATATTCAGCCGTTGCCCAGCTAACTAAAGCAGCGAAAGTAAGGAGAGCTTTTCAGGTGCCTAATTTTTGCCACTTTGGGATAACCAGCTAGTGGCTGAATATTGCCACTAGCTGGTTATCCCCAGATGCCACCCCCCAGAATGCCCTGATACTAGCTGGATAGTGTTGAAACGTTTTGCAATAGCACCCAGGACATTCATCTGTACTAACTGCATTAGTGCAACTGAGTGTCCTGCTCAGTGCAAACCACCTAAACAGTTTTGAATAAACCCCCCCCCCCCCCATGTTCCTTGATTTTTATAAGCAGATGTTTCAGATTGTCTTCACTTTCAGCCTTTAGCTTAGTATCAGCAGCATATCAAAGGTTGTTGAGTCATCCATCAGTCTTGACACCTCGGGTGTCTACATACAATCCTGTTTCTCTAATGATTTGTTATGCATATAAATTAAACAGGCGTGGGGAAAGTATGCAGCCTTGCCATACACCTTTGCTGATTTTAAACTGTTCTGTTTCTTTTTGTTCTATTCTCCAGTAGCGATTCCAGAGGTACCGAAAGCGGGTGAAGTCCCCTCTCTCTCTCTTTCTCCACACATATCCATCTTATAGCTAAGACCTGCCGTTTCTTTCTCTGTAACATCAGCAAAATCCGCCCTTTCCTTTCTGAACACACTACTAAAATGCTTATCCACTCCTTATTCACCTCCCGTCTTGACTACTGTAACCTACTCCTTGCTGGTCTCCCTTTGAATCATCTCTCTCCCCTTCAGTCTGTTCAACACTCTGCTGTTCGGCTAATCTTCCGCCAGCCTCGTCATGCCCATATTACTCCTCTTCTCAGGTCACTTCATTGGCTCCCTATCCGTTTCTGCATCCAGTTCAAACTTCTGCTGACCTATAAATGCATTCACTCTGCGGCTCTTCACTACCTTTCCTCTCTTCTCTCCTTACTACCCCCCTCGGGAACTCTGCTCTTCTAGCAAACTGCTTCTATCTGTGCCCTTCTCTTCTACTGCTAACTCCAGACTTCGCTCCTTTCACCTTGCTGCGCCTTACGCCTGGAACAAACTACCTGTGTCTGTATGCCAGGCACCTCCTCTAACCCTCTTCAAATCCAGGCTGAAAACTCACCTCTTCGCTGCTGCTTTTGGATTTTGACTCACCTGATCTCCTTTTCTTTCCCCTTGCTTTATCCCTGCCTTCTGTGTTTGTCTTGACTAGATTATAAGCTCTGATGAGCAGGGACTGTCTCTTACCTGTCTGTGCAGCACTGCATACGACTTGTAGCGCTATATAAATGCTCAGTAGTAGTAGTACTATTTATACTGTTGCTTCTTGATTAATGTAAAAGTTATGCATGAGAATTTATCAGATGTTCTGATATAACCATGCTTCTTAATGTGGCCCAAAGTTTTTCATGGTTTACACAATCAAAGGCTTTGCTGTAGTCAATAAAACACATATAGATATCCTTTTGGTATTCTTTTGTCTTTTTGAGACCCCATCTCACATCCATGATGATGTCTCTTGTTTGTCATTCTTTCCTGAATCCTGCTTGTATTTCAGACAGCTCTTGTTCTAGGTAATCTCCACTGAATGATCTTCAGTAGAATCATGCTGGCATGTGGGATCAGAATGATTGTGCAATAATTTCCACAGTCAATCTGATCACCTTTCTTCAGTATTGGTATAAACACAGATTATTTCCAGTCAGTTGGCCAAGATGATGTCTCCAAACTTCCTGGCAGAGTCTTGTAAGTATTGTAAAAGCTGCATCTGATTGTTGTAATACTTCAGTGGGAATGCCAACCATGGCCCGGTGTTTTGTTCTGCTGCTTTGCTTCTTCTTTCATCACCATTGGTTTCTGATCATAAGGTACAGTTTGAAATGGCTGTTGATCCACTTGATCTTTGTGTGGTATAGTGATTGTGTATTGTTTCCACCTTTTCTTGATCTTCTCAGCATCATTCAGTGTGGATCCTTGAGCATCTTTTAGAATTCCATTCTGAAGATGGAATTTTCTCTTTAACTCTCATAGCTTTAGGAAAACCGATCTTGTTCTTCCTATGATAGTTTGATTCTGTTTTCTTGCATTTGTTATTGTAGTACTTATCATTGTCTCGCCTTGCTGTATTTTGGAAATCTCTCAAGTTCCATGATGGCCTCTCTTTCTCGTCTGGCTTAGCTTCTCTTTGTTTCTGCGCAATTTTCAGAGTTTCTTCGGTCATCCAATTTGGCTGTTTCTGCTTTTTCACTTTTTTAGAAGGAATATTAACTTTATTGCTTTCCCTATCTATAAGCTCATCCTTACTAACTGGAAAGACAATTCAGTTTTATGTCTAAATATTTGGTGGAACTTGTTTTATCCTTATTATAAATATGAGAGGGTTGCTGTTGAATGAGGTAACTGGTTGGACTAGGAAATGGGCCGTGATGTCGTGATATTTTTGATCATTCTAATGTATGAATGATTCTTCTGATGTGTAGAGTTGTGGTTGTTTGTTCTGTTTTATTTTGTTAACTGATGCAATAAAGATATTGGGAAAAAAAGAGTAAATGTAACTGAGTGAACTATAAGGAAGCTCATTTTATAAGTGCACATAGGTGCATATGTTCAGGGCCGTTGCATCCATTAGTGGAACTAGGCAGTTGCCTTGAGTGTCAACATTTTGGAGGCAGCAGCTGAGCCCTAGGCACCATAAGCAGTATGAGAAAGAAAACTTAAGAGTGTATCAGTTTGCTCTCCGGCATGGGATCAACCTTGTAGATCATCTTGTGAGACTGACCTGTGCCGCAGAGGAATCTGATGCGCTCTTAAGCATCTTTCCTTGTGCATGCCAACCACAGGGAAATTGATGCTGAGCTGTGGCCATTAGATAGGTGTGCGGTGGGGAGGGGACACCAAAAGAGCAAAGATTTTTATGTGGCAGCAAGGGAGTGCCAGAAGGAGGACGTTTTTTGTGCAGTGGTGGTGGCACCAGAACAAGGAAGTTTGGGGGGGTGGGGCATGAGCATGTCAGAAGGAAGTTTCCCTAGGGTGTTTGATTTCCTGGCACTAACTCTGTATAGATTATCTTTTATAAAATAGGTGCAGCATATGCACCTATATGCCTTTGCAACCTGGGCACCCTGTTCTAAAATTACCCTTAGCATCAGTATTCATGGTGGATAGCATGAAAATATGATTGGCTATGGAGTCACAAGAATAGGTTTGGCAACCAAAGGATTAAAAAGAAGGCTGATTTTTACTTGCTGGTTTTCCCATTAAGCTTGTACTAAATATTAAGGAGCCTGATTCCAAACATGCACATTTCACGGAGGCTTTTTCCCTCAATAGATATTTTTTTGCCATTACTCTGTCAGGTTATATCCCCCAATTTAAACGTAACCTTAAACAGTATAAGGCTAAAATTACTAGTGCCTCAACCTCTGTACGTCAGTTAACTACATGGATGGTTGGCAGAGGCTGTGCTCAGACTTGTCATCGGCATTGTCTTTTGTAATTTGAAGAGATCAACATGCTTGGATCAAGCACTCAGAAGGAACAATATCCAGAAAACCATGTCCAGTGATAGTACAAGAAGAACTTGTACTATATCAGTACAATCTCCTATGCAGATGTCCCTCTGTCATCCACACCATGTTCTGTTGGTCAGATTCCTGCATGAACGTCCTTATGACCAGCAATCATCTGTAAAACATGTTCCCGAAATCATATATCTGCTGTCAAAGCCTATAGCTTACTAATTTAGTTTTAAAACACTTTTTGTATTTCAGGATCTTACCTTGGGAAACATTTTATGAGCTCATAAAACATGATAAGAATACGGCAAATACTTTTAAGTCCTGCAGGCAAAATAAGGAACCATAGCTCCACTTTGTCAATAGTGTTGATCAGTTTTACACAATTTTTTCTTAAGAAAAGGGAATTGGATTTAGCTCATGCCTTTCTCAAAAGTTCAAGGCAAGTTACATTCAGGAACAGTGGATATTTTCCTGTCCCTGGAAGGTTGACAATCTAAGTTTCTACCTGAGGCAGTGGACAGTATTTTTAAATAGTTTTTCCTCCATAAAATTCATATCATTGTTCTGTAGCAGTCACTTTGCGTTCACATATAAATTTCATGTTTCAGAATGTGTTCATGAATAATTAGATGAGATGGCATGCTTCCTCTTTCTTGTTTGCTGATCTACGCGTATACTCAGAGGGAAGAAAATTGGCTCTATGGCTTTTTTCCCAGTGTAGTTACTGATTGTGGCCATTGGGTGACTACCTAGACCAAGAAATGGAGCATTAGCAGAGTAATCACAAATGCTTTGTTGTGGCCTTTTTTTCCCTTACAAAATGTATCCAAGCTACAGTTTATAAACATACAAAACCTATAGATTTGCAAATACAAAATATAAACATATATAACCTGGTGAATTGAACATTTTTTTTGTAATAGTCCAAGTACTGAATTTTTATTGCAGTAGTTGTATTTTGCTTTTAAGGAAAATAATGGGTCATCCACCTGCCTCAGTGCAGAAGGTCCCCAATTTGATCCCTAAGTCAGATCTGCTGCTTGCTGGTTACATTTGGGCTGGGGAGGCCATAGTAGCTGGATTTCGAGCCTGTGGTGCATGGCTTCTCTACTGAGGACCATTGCTGCAATAACCAGACTAAGAAAAGTGGTAAGGTAATTGTGTTTGAAGGCTCATAGCACCAGAATCACAGCATTGGTTACAGCTGTGCTGAAAGGAAAAGGAGAAAGAAGGACTGCAAGCAGTGCTGCATGTGGTATGAGGAAGCAGGTGCTATCATATTTCTGTATATGGGAGAAATTTAAAAATATATACGGATGCATTCTTGGCACTTAATGGTTGCTCTGCATATTGAAAATTTAAGACACATCGTAATAAAGCAGCTGCTTTCTTAAAGGAGCAGAAATTAGAGATAAGGGCAGTTGAGCTTTCCATTGAAATTTATGCAACGTCTAAGAAATCCTTCTATAACATTCTGGTAACTGCTTTGCTGATTCAAAGAACCTTTCTGTTAAAAAAAAAGTCATAATTGGCAACCGTGCAAATTATCTTAGATGGGACAGGTGGCTTCCATTAAAACGAATGTACTACCATGCTTACTCTACCTCTTCCAGGCATTACCAATTGCAGTGTTGGATAAGGTGTTGCAGAATTTACAGCAGAAAATTATGACATTTATTTGGCAGAGGAAGAAACCAAGATTGGCAAAGCAGTCTTAATGGAAGGGAAGGATCAGGAGGGGCTTGGCAGTTCCCAACTTAAAAGCGTATTATATTGCAGCTCAACTCAGGCATATATTTGAGTAGAAAAGAAGGCAAATGGGGGAAATGTGCAAATTGAAACGCATATAATCCAGGATGCCTGATTAAATTCTGGCCATAAGAACAAAAGATATGCCATACTTAGGATTGCCAACTGGCCCCAGATGTGCCCGACAGGCTTGATCCAGTCCTAGGTTTACTCCATTGCATGCAGGGACATGTAGTTCTGATTTCTCCATTGCATTCCATAAGAAAAGTAAGACAAATCCCTGCATGCAATGGGGTAAACACAGGACTGGATCAAGCCTTTGGGCACATCTGGAGCCAGTTGGCAACCCTAGCCATATTGGATCAGACCAAGGTCCATCAAGCCCAGTATCCTGTTTTCATCAGTGGCCAATCTAGGTCACAAGTACCTAGCAGTTTCCCCAGAAGACACGGGTTCCACAATGCTAGTATTGGGACAAGCAGTGGATTTTCCGGGTCTCCTTTAATAATGGTTTATGGACCTTTTCTCCAGGAACTTGTCCAAACCTTTTTTAAACCCAGCTACACTAATAGCTTTTGCTACATCCTCCAGTAACAAATTCCATGGATGGAGTGAACCTGTAAATAGGGGGAGAAAAGCAGGGAAATCCCTTTACATCCCATATAATAGGTTTATGGCGGAAAGAGAAAGATATAGTGGAGGAAAGGGGGAGATTATCACTGATACCCATAAGATATAACTCTGTACTGAGGGAATTTGCTATCTCCAGGAACAAGCAGGAATGAGTCTTCACATATGGGTATCGTCGGTACCGACGGAGCCTGCGTGGGAACGCTCCCCAGCGTCCAAAGGGAAGCTTTTGGGAGCATCCCACAGCGCCTGCGCGCTGCCTTCCCGCCTTTCCTAACTGCCTCTCTCCAGTTCTTCTTTTCCGCGGAGCCAGCAGGTCGTGTTTCCTGTCACCGCTGAAGAATTTCTTATTTTTTTCTTTATTTCTTTAGTCGCGTGTCTGCCTTCTCGTCTCCGGACCGGTACTGCCGGTTTGTTCTTTCTTCTTTTAAAAAAAAAACAAAAACAAAAAATCCTACTATTTTTTCTCACTTCGGTGCTTTCTTCTGTGGCCTTAGGCCTACACAAATTTTTCCTCATGGAAAAGCCCGCCTCCGGGTTTAAAAAGTGCACGAAGTGTAGCGGCACTATTTCTGTCACCGACACCCATGACTGGTGTCTCAAATGTTTAGGTCCTGACCATTCCATGACGGACTGTGAGTCCTGTTCCATGATGTCTAAAAGAGGTCTACAGAATCGAGCAGCCAAGCTCAGTACCCTGTTTCCCTCTGATGCCGCTTCGGTGGCATCGACGTCTTCCAGGGCTTCCTCTTCCTCCCATGGATCTCAGGTAACCAAACTTAAGTCCAACCGGTCCTCGAAGAGTAGATCTCCCTCTAAGTATCGAGATGCCTCCGGGCTTGCTCTCGAGGAATCCGCACCGGCAAAATTACCCCGGCGGGAGGCTCCGGCTTCCAAAGCTCTATCTATGGGGTCACAGGTTGACATCGATGGCTCGGCCTCGACCGATCACCTGTTACAATGTTCTGGGGTACCGTTGGGTTCCACTGGTACCGACATCCAGACATTGGTGGCGTCGATGGATCAGAATATTCTGACCATGCAGCGTGCCATCACGGCATTCATTCAAGCTGCGACGCCTTCGGTACTGCAACAAACTTCGTTGTCGGTACCGATTTCGGTACCGGACCTGATATCGGTTCCGGTGCCGGTACCGATTGCATTGACATCCACATCGACGGCAGCGGTACACTGTGCTGTGATGCCCATCGGTACCGAATCGGTACCGATTACTCCCGATGTCGATACCCCCCGGAACGCGTATCGGGCTCTGCAGCAGCATCCAGACAGATGATACTTCGATTCCTCTGAAGACTCTGATGAATCAGAGGCCTCTATCGCAGCATCGGGGATCCTTCCTCAGGAACCCTCTTCTCCAAAAAGGAGAATGTCTCCTCCAGAAGACTTGTCCTTTCAAGACTTCATCAGGGAGGTGGCCAGGGGGCCTTTCCATCTCAGTGGCCTCTGAGACTGAGCCTAGAGCCAAAAAATTAGATATTTTACAATATCCTAAGGCTCCTAAAGAGGCAGCCACTTTACCAATACATGAGATTCTTTATGATCACATGTTGGGCATATGGGAGACTCCTCTTACCACCTCCCATCATTCTCATAGGTTGGACACCATGTATCGTGTTCCTCCTTGTCCTGGTTTTCATAAGACTCAGCTTCCTCATCACTCTATTGTGGTGGAGTCTGCTATGAAAAAGATCAAGAGTGCAAAAAGGCACTCTTCTACTCCACCAGGAAGAGAATGCAGAACCTTAGATGCCTTTGGCAGGAGAATCTTCCAGGCCAGTATGCTTGTGGCCAGAATCAATTCCTATAGCCTCTATATGGGGATGTTTCTAAAGGAAATTACAGATCATCTGCAAACCTTATCTCCTTTTATTTCAAAAGATAAAAGGGAAGAGTTTCTCACCTGGCTTAAACATGCCCAGGATATTTCCAAGTTTTCCAACCGTGCAACCTTTGACTCTTTTGAAGGTGCCAGCAGAGCCTCGGCTATTGCTATAGGTGCACGCAGAGTTGCTTGGTTACAAGCTTCTGATTTGGAACCCTGGGTTCAGGATGGACTAGGTAACCTTCCTTGTACAGGTGAAAACCTTTTTGGCAAAGATTGGCAAGCAAAGGCCAACCAGATGGATGCTGAAAACTCTGCTTTAGATAGACTTTCCAAGTCTACTTCTACTCCTTTTAGAAAAAGGTTGTTCAAAAAAGGATTTTTCCCAAAAAAAGAGAAATATTCTTCTGCTTATGGTCAGGCCTCTTCTGCAGGTCGTTTTGCTACAAAGAGACAGCAACAACCAAAACAGGCCAAGCCTAAGGCTGCCAGGACTGCTACGGCCCAACAGCCTCAGCCTCCTCAGGGCCTTTGACTTACACCTAGAGAACTTAGCCTTTCTGGCTCTAGAACATCCAGAGCCTCTCACCATTCCAGGAAGGTTAGCTTATTTTGCTCCCAGATGGGAACAAATCACAGCAGAGCAATGGACCCTCTCCATCATAAGGGATGGGTACAAGCTTCATTTCTTAAACCTTCCCCCTCACACCATGGTGAAACAGTTCAATTCTCCAACATCTCTCCTCGACCTTCTGGGTCAGGAGATTGCTACCCTTCTTGCCCAAGGGGCAATAGAAGAAGTACCCCTTCTTCAACAGGGCTCAGGGTTCTACTCCCCCTATTTTCTCATCCCAAAGAAAACAGGGGGCTACAGACCCATCTTAGATCTCAGAGAATTGAACAAGTTTCTATGCAAGGAGAAATTCAAGATGACTTCTCTCGGAACTCTCCTTCCATACCTCCAGAGTCAGGACTGGCTTTGTTCTCTAGATCTCAAGGATGCGTACACCCATGTCCTCATCCATCCAACACACAGAAGGTTCCTTCAGTTCCTTTACCAAGGGAAGCACTACCAATACAAAGTGCTTCCTTTCGGTCTGGCCTCTGCACCAAGAGTGTTCACAAAATGCATGGCAGTAGTAGCTGCATTTCTACGCACTCTAGGGATATTCGTATTCCCATATCTGGACGACTGGCTCATTTGAGCTCCATCCCAGTCAGAGGCCCAGACTTCCCTGGCCTGCACAAGGCGTGTTCTTCAGTATCTGAGACTGGTAATCAACATTCCAAAATCCCATCTCACCCCTACTCAGTCTCTAGAGTTCATAGGGGCCTTACTGGATACCACAACTGCAAGGGCCTATCTTCCCCAGGCCCGTTGCTTATGCTTGGTGCAGTTAGCCTCACAGATTCAGTCAAAATCCCATTTAACTGCTCGAGAGATGTTACAACTGTTAGGCCACATGGCATCCACCGTGCATGTGGTTCCTTATGCTCGCCTTCACATGAGAGCAGCTCAATGGACTTTATCCACCCAATGGACCCAGGCATCAGGGTGCCTGTCAGACAAGATAGAGACCTCCAGTCGCCTCTCTTGCTCTCTCCATTGGTAGAAGTCCACTCAAAATCTGTTGTTGGGGGTCCCCCTTTCAACAGGTGTTACCCCAAGCAACCCTTACCACAGATGCCTCTCCAAAGGGTTGGGGAGCTCATCTACAAGATATCTCCACCCAGGGCATCTGGTCTCCACAGGAGACATCTCTACATATCAACCTCTTAGAGCTCAGAGCAATCTTTCTGGCTCTCAGAGTCTTCCACACCCTGCTCAGCTACAAGACAGTCCTCATCCACACGGACAACCAAGTAGCCATGTTCTACGTGAACAAGCAGGGGGGGACTGGCTCTCTGTCGCTTTGCAACGAAGCTCTGAGATTGTGGGCCTTTGCCAGAGAGCATCAAATCCATCTCATGGCAGTGTATCTTCCAGGGGTTCAAAACTCTTGGGCAGACAGTCGAGTTCTGCTTCCACACGAATGGTCCCTCCATGGGGACCAGATAGCCAGGATCTTTCGAATTTGGGGAACCCCAGACAGACCTGTTTGCAAGTCCGTGGAATGCCAAACTTCCCCGGTTCTGTTCCAGGATTCCGTGTCAGGGAGTTCAGGCCAGGGATGCCTTCCCCCTTCATTGGGGGCAAGATTTCCTCTATGCCTTTCCTCCTATTCCCCTTATTCCCAAGACACTGTTCAAGCTTCAGAGAGACAAGGGGTGTATGATCCTCATAGCACCACGTTGGCCACGCCAAGTGTGGTACCCTCTACTTCTGCATCTCTCTCAAGCTCCCTCCCTGGACTTGGGGTCTGCTCCAGATCTCCTCTCCCAGGAGGAAGGAACGTTGTGGCACCCAAATCCCCAGTCTCTTCATCTCAGGGCCTGGTTGCTGAAGGCCTAGACCTTCAAGATTTACCTCTTTCTCAGCAGGTGAAGGATATCCTTCATGCTTCCAGAAAGCCTTCCACCAGACGTTCCCATGCTTTTAAATGGAAGAGGTTTACCATTTGGTGTGCAGAGAAGGGTCTTAACCCTCTTGCAATACCTCTGAATTCTTTACTGGAGTATTTGCTGCATTTATCCCATGCAGGCCTTAAGACGAATTCAATCAGAGTCCATTTGAGTGCTATTGCAGCATCCCTTAAACCCCTCAATGGACAGCCTATTTCCTCTCATCCTCTTATAGCAAGATTCATGAGAGGCCTTCTTTTGACTAAACCTCCCATTAGACCACCTCCAGTGGCATGGGACTTGAATCTGGTTCTTGGCCAGCTCATGAAGCCACCCTTCGAACCCTTTGCCACTACCTCCTTGAAATTCCTTTCCTGGAAGGTTATTTTTCTCATTGCAGTCACATCAGCTCGCCGTACAAGTGAGTTGCAAGCCTTAGTGGCTAATCCTCCTTATACAAGGTTCCATCATGACAAGGTAGTCCTCAGAACTAATCCACACTTTATGCCTAAAGTGGTCTCACTTTTTTATCTGAACCAGGTGGTGTATTTACCTGTCTTTTTTCCAGAACCTCATGCATCAAGTGCAGAGAGGAATCTTCATACCCTGGATTGTAAAAGAGCACTTGCTTTCTACTTACAAAGGACACAGCAACATATAAAGTCCTCTCAACTTTTTGTTGCTTTTGATCCCTCTCATTTAGGACTTCCAGTGTCTAAAAGAACTCTGTCAAATTGGATTGCTCAGTGTATTTCCTTCGCCTACCAGAGTAAGAACCTTTCTCTGGAGGGGCCATGTCACAGCTCACAATGTGAGGGTCATGGCAGCTTCTATTATGGAATGAGGGTAAGGGCAGTAAAGGGTTAATTTCTCTTTTGTATAGAATAATTAGAGGATATAATTTTACTAAATTACCCTACATGATCTTGAGAAGGAGTTTGGTGATAAGGAATGACAAAAAAATGAGAAGAGATATTCATAAAGTGTCAGTGTCTACTTTAATCAGAGAGAATGAGTATAAACTACTAACTAGATAGTACTGTACTTCAGGAAGATTTTTAAAATAGGAAAAGGGAATAATCCCTTATTTTTGAAGGGATATGGGGAAGTGGAGATGTTTATGCATATGAGGTGTTTGTCCTAAGGTGCAATTGTACTGGACTGATATTAAAAAGATGAGGGAATTATCTTTGAGTCATTGATTGAGCTGAATGCCAATGAAGCATTGCTTGGGTTCTGCTAAGATGAAGCTGGGGAAAGAAACAAGAAGGCATTGTTTTCAATTTGTCTAGTATGGATAAGTGGATCAGGAGGCTTAGGAGAGTAGTATTAGTCTATAATGTTTAATATCAAGTTTTGAAAAGGAATAGTTGTGGAATTTTTGAGTCTACAGTAGTGGGAAGGGTAGGGTGCGGGTTGGTGGGAGTGGGGAATGGGGTAGTTGGTGATGATGATGATTATATAAAGATGATAATTGTTTGGGATAGGTAGTAAGGAAGAGGATTGTTGTTAATATGACAATGTGAAAGAAATGTGTAACATTTGGATCTGGCAAATAGATTTAAAGTCTAGCATGTCTTTATCTTTATTCATTTATTTGATATACCGCTTAGGCCGGAGCATAAAAGTGGTGAATAATACAAAATGACAACTTAACGAAAGAAAGAAAAGAACACCAATACCTGATAGGACAGTGGGGGAAGAAACAGGGAGAGCTGACAGGTAAGAAAAGAGAGAAAGAGGAGAGAGCCAGAGAATGTGGTGGTGTTGGGGAGATTAAAGGCTAGGTAAAATAGGTAAAAGAGATGCGTTTTCAGGGCTTCCTTGAACCAGGCAAAGGGGGGTTCTGAGCGGAGGGTGAATGGAAGGGAATACCATAGAGAGGGACCCAGGAGGAAAAAGACAGAAGAGCGGGTACGTTCAAGATGAGCCTGAGTAGCAGAGGGGAGAGCCAGACGATAGTTATGAATGGAGCGCAAGAGGCGATGGGGATTATGGTAGTGAAGAAGGTCTGCAAGATATTGAGGCGTGACGGAATGGATAGTCTGATGAACAAAGATGAGTATTTAAACTTAATTGTGAAACACATGGGCAGCCAATGGAGGCGGACAAGGAGGGGAGAGACATATCCGTAGTTGGAAGAAAAGGTGAGAATGCGGACAGCTGTATTTTGCAAAAGTTGGAGCCTGTGGAGCTGATATTGTGAGAGACCAGCAAAGGTGATATTGCAATAGTCTATCCTTGAGGTAACGAGGGAGAGGAGGAGGGTAGTCAGAGAAGCGGCAGAGAGAAAGGGGTGGACCACATGTATCTGATGGAGGTGGTAGAATGCACGATGAGTAACTGTGGAGATATGTTCAGAAAAGGAGAGAGAGAGGAATCAAGAGTAACACCAAGGTACCTAAAAGATGAGACCACAGAGATAGTGGTAGAAGCAAATGATGGAGCCAAGGTTGGGGAGGGGGAGCCAAGGTTGGGGAGGGGGCCCCAAAGGTGGTCCAAGTTGCTGTGGATTTAGAGGGATTCAAGTGAAGGAAATCAGAAGTCATCCAGTTGTCGATTAGGGATAGACAGGCGTCAAGAGGGGCAGTGTCAGGGGTGGAAGAACTAGTCCAGTGAAGAAGGATAATATAATTCGCATAGTAGTACATGAAGATACTGGATTGTTGTATAAGAAGGGCAAGTAGAGCCAAGAAGACATTAAAGAGAAGAGGAGATAGAACAGAGCCCTGAGGGATACCGCAGGTCAGGGGCAAAGAGGAGGACAGAAGGGAGAAGGAGCGAGCGGTGAGGAAGGAACAGAACCATCTCCAGGAGACACCGGAAATACTGGGGTCAGAGAGATGCAGGAGAAGGGTGCGGTGATCTACTAAGTCAAAAGCAGTGGAAATGTCTAGAGAAACAAGGAGAGTGAAGTCTCCTCGATCGTGGATAGTGTGCAATTCATTCAGAAGGGAAAGAAGAATAGACTCTGTGCTATGACCTGCCCGAAAGCTGGATTGCCGTGAGTGAAGGGCATTAGAGGAAGCAAGATAGGAGGACAACTATGCGAAAACGAACCGCTCAAGGAGTTTAGAAAGAAAAGGGAGATTGGAGACAGGGCGCCAGTTAGCAAGGGTGGGGGGGATCAAGGGAAGGTTTCTTAAGGAGGGGACGAACTAAGGGCGTGTTTCCACACAGGGAAAGTAGCCAGTAGAAAGGCTAGTGTTGAGCATAGTGAGAACAGGAAGGAGAAGCATGAAAGATGGTTTCAGGAGCCATTTAGAAGAAATGGGATCCTGAGGTCAACTGGTCTTCCAGGAGGACAGGATGGTTTTGGTTAACTCTTAGGCAGTGATTTGTTGGAAGGAGGACCTAATATGGGGAAAAGGAGATCTCCAAGAACAAGCAGGAATGTAGTCATCACATATGGGTAATGTCGGTACCGACGGAGCCTGCGTGGGAATGCTCCCCAGCGTCCAATTAGGAAGCTTTTGGGAGCATCCCACAGCGCCTGCGTGCTGCCTTCCCGCCTTTCCCACCTGCCTCTCTCCAGTTCTTCGTTTTCCGCGGAGCCAGCAGGTCGTGTTCCTGTCACCGCAGAAAATGTTCTTCTTTTTTGTGGTCGCGTCTGCCTTCCTCAACGCTTTACCGGTACCGCCAGTTTTTTCTTTCTTCATTCTTTTCTTTAAAAAAAAAAATAAAAAAAAATCGTAGTACTTTTTCCTTTTCTTTTCAGGTGCACGCGCCATTTTGGGCCTTAGGCCCAGGATTTTTTCCATAATGGAGAAACCCTCCTCGGGTTTTAAAAAGTGCACCAAGTGTGGCGGTACCATCTCCGTCACAGACACCCATGAGTGGTGTCTGAAATGTTTAGGTCCTGACCATTCCATCTCGGAATGTATGGCCTGTGCCATGATGTCCAAGAGAGGTCGACAGAACTGAGCTGCCAAGCTCAGTACCCTGTTTCCCTCTGATGCAGCTTCGGTGGCATCGACATCTTCCAGGGCTTCGTCTTCCTCCCGTGGATCTCAGGTAACTAAATATAAGTCTAGCCGGTCCTCAAAGGGTAGATCTCCTTCTAAGCATCAAGATGCCTCTGGCGTTGCCCTTGAGGACTCTGCACTGGCAAAATTGCCCCGGCGGGAGGCTTCGGCATCCAAAGCATTATCGGGGCTCCAGGATGTTCTCGAGGCCTCGACCTCGGCAGAGCTACTGGTGCCATGCTCTGGGGTACCGGCGGTCTTCTCCGGTACTGACATCCAGGCATCGGCAGCGTCGATAGACCAGAGAGTCCTGGCTATTGAGCGCAGTCTGGCGGCTCTCCTTGTGGCGTCGACGCCCTCGGAACCGCGACAGACAATCCAACCAGCACTGGCACCAGTATCAGTACCGGTACCGATAGCATCGACATCGGTGTCTGCATTGTCGGTACCTAGTCATCCGATGCCTTCCGGTACCGATTACTCCCGGTACTGACTTCGGTCGGTACGGGTATCGGGCTCTTCAAGAGCATCCAGACAGACGGTACTTCGAGTTCCCAGAAGAATCTGAGGATTCTGACAGTTCTGTCGATGCAGGAATGCATCTCCCAGAGGAGCCCTCCTCCCCTAAGCGTAGGATGTCTCTTCCAGAGGATATTTCCTTTCAGGATTTTATCAGGGAGGTGGCTTGGGTCTGTCCATTACTGTTGCCCCTGAAACAGAGCCCAGAGCAAAGGAGTTGGAAATTTTACAATATCCCAAAACTCCCAAGGAGGCAGCTACCTTGACCATTCATGAGATTCTGCATGATCTCATGTTAAGAATGTGGGAGACACCTCTTACCACCTCTCCTCATTCTCATAGACTGGATACTCTGTTTCTCCAGGACCAAGCAGGAAGTCAGTCCTCACTTACGGGTGACGTCGGCGCCGACGGAGCCCTCGCGGAGCAATTTTCCCCAGCTTTCAAAGAAAGCCTTTGGGAATTGCAGCGCGCATGCGCGGTCCCCTTCCCGCCCAAGGGTGCCATCTTAGCCAGTCTTCTTTTTTCCGCGGAGCCCTACAGACGTACCCGTCGTGTCCCCGCGAAAAAGTTGATTTTCTTTAGAATTACTCTTTTTTTCCATTCGGTTCGACGCCGGTCTTTTTCCCGCCGGACTTGCGACGCCGGTCACGAGTCCTCTTCTTATTTTTCGGTTTTTCTGACTTAGTCAGTTTTCGTTTCGGTTTTTCCCTGGCAGCCTGGTCCTTTGACCTCGCCGGGGACCTTTTTCCCCCGATGGCTGCCAGTGGTTTCAAGCGGTGTGGTCAGTGTGACCGAAATATGTCACTAACTGACACACACGACAATTGCCTCCGCTGCCTGGGCCCGGATCATGAAGAAATGATCTGTGGGCCTTGTGGCAAACTATCCTCCAAAGCGTTGAGAAGTCGGCGGCATCAGCGGGATAGAATCTTTGCTGACCCCAGCCGTACCCGGACCTCGTCCGAGGCCTCCGCGTCCAGGGGTTCCAGCTCGGACCGTCGCCGGAGTTCCTCCGACAGGGGTTCTCCCTCCGGGGACCATCGACGGAAGGTGAAACCCGCGAGGGCGGCGTCGGTGGACGCTCCTGGCTCCGCGAGGGCCAGGTCGCATAGCCCCGATAGCCGCCCCGGGTCCTTGGAGAAGGAGCACCTCATGAAGCGACCTCGCCTGGAGTCGGAGCTGCCTGCTCGGGTAAGTCCTGTGGTCCTTCTGGACTCGCCTCCGTGACAGCCGACGTCGGGCCCGACGCCGTCGGGGCCCGAGTCGGGGGCTGCTGGGTCACCTGAGCTCGGACTCAGGTTGACGGCCTTGGAGAGCAGACTGTCTGCCTTCATGGACCAGCAGCGGGCACTGCTCGCTGGCTTCGCTGGCGCCGCTGCCCCGACCACCGGGACGTCGACGTCTAAGTCGACCCCGGAGACCGAGCCGATCCTCGAGTTGATGCGAACTCGAGTCGATCCTCGGTCGAGGTCGCCCTCGGCCTCCCGTTCGGGACCGAGGTCGCCGACGCCGACTCCCTCGGCGTCGGGGCGGCAGGCGCCGCGCCCTGCCCGGGCCGACCCCACCGAGTCCTCGTCGGAGTCGGTCTGGGAGTCTGAAGAGGAAGAGTTGCCTGATTCTTTTCGGACTCGGTGTGTCCCCTCGGACTCACCTGAGTCCGAACCTCAGAAGCAGTCCCCCCCGGAGGATGCCCGGTTCTCGGACTTCGTCAGGGATATGGCCAAGGCTTTGGCCTTCCCTGCGGACCCCGAGGAGGAGCCTCGAGCCGAAGAGCTCGACGCCCTCCAGTATGACTCTCCCGCCAGGGAACACTTTACTGTACCGGTTCCTCCCATGCTGGAACGACTACTCTTCCGCATGTGGGAGAGTCCGGCCACCTCGCCGGTCCTGAGCAAGCGGGTCGATTCTATCTATCGAGTCCGCAAGAGCCCTGGCTTCCAAAAAGCACAGCTACCACACCATTCCATGGTAGTGGAATCGGCCATGCATCGTCTTAAGAGCCAGAAGATGCACTCCTCGGTGCCTCCTGGCAGGGAGGCCCGTAACCTGGATGGCCTTGGTAAGAAGTGTTTCCAGGGCTCTATGCTCGCATGTCGTGTCCAGACCTACCAGCTGTACATGGGCATGTATCTCCGAGACCTGGCTAAAGAGCTAGCCGGCTTCTCCGCTGGTTTGTCCGAGGAACCCTTGCGGAGGTTCCTGGCCTTGTCCACTGGCATTCGGGAATGCTCAAAATTCATGTCCCGAGCAGCCTATGATGGCTTTGAAGCATCGGCTCGAGTGGCCGCAGCCGGCATCGGTGCCCGCCGACAGGCTTGGCTTCAGTCGTCTGACCTTGAGCCCTGGGTGCAGGACAAGTTGGTCGATGTCCCTTGCCGAGGCGAAAACCTCTTTGGCAAACCCATGGCTGATAAGGCTGCACAAATTGAGATAGAGACTCTCACCAGGACTAGGCTTTCTAGGAAGACCTCCGCCCCTTCCCAGAAAAAGAAGGGCTCGGGAAAGAAGTCCTTTTACCCGAGGAAGGCGGCTGCCTACAAACAATACCCCCACTATCAGGCCCCTGCAGCTCCCCAACAGGGCCAGCAGGCCAAGGGACGGGGTAACGGGTCCCGTAGGCAGCAAGCCCCCAAGCCTGCACCACCAGCCCCTGCTCCGCAGGGTGGGGGTTTTTGACTCCTTAAGCATAGCCTCTTCCCCCCCGCTGGTTCCTCCCAGCACCGGAGGCCGGCTGGTTCACTTCGCCCACAGGTGGTCCAGCATCACCTCAGATGCCTGGGTGCTTCAAGTCGTGCGAGAAGGCTATCTTCTCCACTTCCACCAGGTCCCTCCCTCCTATTTTCCGGGAGAACCTGCACGACCCCCTCTGCACAGGGAATTACTCCTTCAGGAGTTAGCAGGTCTTCTATGGGATCAGGCGGTGGAACCGGTGCCCCACCACCTGAAAGGTCAAGGCTTTTATTCCAGGTATTTTCTAATACCAAAAAGAACAGGAGGCCTCAGACCCATCCTGGACTTGCGCAACCTCAACAAGTTCCTCGTGCGGGAGAAGTTCAAGATGCTTACCCTTTGAATCCTTCTGCCCTACCTCCAGCAGGGAGATTGGCTATGCTCCTTGTATCTAAAGGATGCCTACACGCACATCCTCATCCACCCAAGCCACCGCCAATACCTAAGGTTTGTGGTGGCAGGAAATCATTACCAATACAGAGTACTACCCTTTGGCCTGTCCTCCGCACCGCGAGTCTTCACAAAATGTCTCGCGGTGGTGGCGGCCCATCTCCGGCTTCACGGCCTCTGTCTTTCCGTACCTCGACGACTGGCTCATCAGAGCAGCGTCGCTCTGGAGGTCACCAACGCCACGCGCCGCACGGTGACTCTTCTGCAGTACTTGGGCTTTGTTATAAACTTCGCAAAGTCCACTTTGCTCCCCTCACAGGATCTCGAGTTCATCGGCGCAAGGCTGCACACTCCTCAGGCACGAGCGTACCTACCGCTCGACAGGGCTCAACGGCTCATGGACCTAGCCGACCGTTTTCGCAGCCAGCCCCTGGTGTCCGCCAGGCGCTTCCTGAGACTACTCGGCCATATGGCTTCCACCGTCCATGTGACCCCCAATGCCCGCCTGAATATGCGGCCTGCTCAATGGTGTCTCCGCCGGCAGTGGCGACAAGCCACAGGCGGCCTAGCAGACCTAGTGCGCGTCTCCGAGCCGCTGATCTCGTCTCTCCGGTGGTGGCTTCAGCGGCCGAACCTGATATTCGGCATGCCTTTCCAGTCACCTCAGCCGGCCCGGGTGCTGACAACGGATGCATCCCTCCTGGGCTGGGGAGCACATTGCCAAGGGGCACGTACTCAGGGCCTCTGGACCACGTGGGAGTCTGCTCAGCAGATCAACTTCCTGGAGCTCAGGGCGATCCGCCTGGCTCTCAAGGCCTTCTCCCACCTGACTTCTCACCAGTCCGTCCTTGTCCAGACGGACAATCAAGTTGCCATGTTCTACGTGAACAAGCAGGGGGGCACGGGCTCCTTCCTCCTCTGCCGGGAGGCACAGAAGCTCTGCTCTTGGGCCGTCAGTCACGGCGTTCTCCTCAAGGCAGTTTATCTCCCAGGCCAAGAGAATTGCCTGGCGGACAAACTCAGCAGGGTCCTCCAGCCGCACGAGTGGCGTCTGGATCCCTTGGTAGTTCAGAAGCTCTTTCTAAAGTGGGGCCTCCCCACGGTGGATCTCTTTGCCAGTCCTCACAACCGGCAACTTCCTCGCTTCTGCTCTCGTCAGCCACACCCCCTTCGGGTTGCGGCGGACGCTTTTCTACTCTCATGGTCGGGGAGCCTTCTGTACGCTTTCCCTCCCATCCCGCTAGTCTCTCGGACTCTTTTCAAGGTTCTCTGAGACAAAGCCTTCATGATCCTGGTAGCTCCTCGCTGGCCCAGACAGCCGTGGTTTCCACTCCTGCTGCAATTAGCGGTGGAGGATCCGTTCCCTCTGGGGTTTCAACCGGATCTCCTCACTCAGGATCAGGGGTCTCTGCTACACCCCAACCTCAGGTCTCTCAATCTAATGGCCTGGCTGCTGAGAGGGTAGTCCTTGCTCCCCTTCTCCTGCCGGCAGAGGTGGAAGAGGTCGTCCTAGCTTCTCGGCGACCTTCTACCCGCAAATGCTACGCCCTTAAATGGCGTCGCTTTTCCGTTTGGTGTACCCAACAGTCTCAGGATCCCTTCTCCTGCCCGGTGTCGGTGATCCTGCAGTACTTGCTATACCTCTCTAATCTGGGACTTAAGTCCAACTCCGTCAAAGTTCACCTCAGTGCTCTTTCAGCACATCATGTGCCGGTGGACGGCAGACCTCTTTCCAGCGACCCTCTTGTAGCGAGGTTTCTCCGAGGTCTCCTTCTACTTAAACCACCTCTGCGCCCGCCAGCGCCTGACTGGGATCTGAATGTGGTTTTACAGCGGATCACCTGTCCGCCTTTTGAACCTATGGCTACCAGTTCTCTCCGTTTTCTTTCTTGGAAAACATTGTTCTTGATAGCCCTCACTTCCGCTAGACGCGTAAGTGAATTGCAGGCCCTCGTGTCTGATCCCCCCTACACTCGGTTCTACAAAAATAGGGTAGTCCTACGGACTCACCCAAAATTTCTTCCAAAAGTGGTCTCCCCCTTTCACATCAATCAGGAGGTGGTACTTCCAACCTTCTTTCCCAGACCACACTCCAGCCGAGCTGAAACGGTCCTCCATACCCTGGACTGTAGAAGGGCTCTGAACTTCTACCTTGACCGTACGCGGGAGCACCGTAAAGCTGCTCAGCTTTTTGTGTCTTTTGACCCCAATAAATTGGGACTCCCGGTCTCCAAGCGTACTCTGTCCATCTGGGTTGCGGACTGTATCTCTTGGGCTTATGGGGCAGCCGGACTCTCCTTGGAAGGTCGAGTCACGGCTCACTGCGTTCGGGCAAAGGCTACGTCAGTGGCTTACCTCCGCTCTGTTCCGCTGGCAGACATCTGCCGGGCCGCTACTTGGTCTTCGAGCCAGACTTTTGCGGTCCATTACTGTCTCGAGAGGGAGTCCCGCAGGGACAGTGCTTTCGGACAGGCAGTCCTCCGTAATCTCTTCGAGGTCTGAGCAACTCCTACCCTCCATCCCGGATGTGGGCTACCGGTGGGTAATAATTCAGCGAAGATTCTTTCCTTCTGTGCTGCTGAGCTAGAGGGAGCTCATTTTTGTGCTTAGGGTCTCCGGTAGCCTTGAGCTTGGGAGTCCCATAAGTGAGGACTGACTTCCTGCTTGGTCCTGGAGAAAGCGTAGTTACTCACCTGTAACAGGTGTTCTCCAGGAGCAGCAGGAATCAGTCCTCACAACCCTCCCTCCTCCCCGTGGAGTTGCAATCATCTGCTTTAGTTTTTTGCAAATTTTTATGCTATCTTTTTTAGCTATGTCATCTGACTGGCTAAGATGGCACCCTTGGGGGGAAGGGGACCGCGCATGCGCGCTGCAATTCCCAAAGGCTTTCTTTGAAAGCTGGGGAAAATTGCTCCGCGAGGGCTCCGTCGGCGCCGACGTCACCCGTAAGTGAGGACTGATTCCTGCTGCTCCTGGAGAACACCTGTTACAGGTGAGTAACTACGCTATCGAGTCCCTCCTTGTCCTGGTTTCCAAAACACTCAGCTTCCTCACCACTCTATTGTAGTGGAATCAGCTATGAGAAGGATCAAGAGTGCAAAGAGGCATGGCTCTAATCCTCCAGGACGTGAGTGCAGAGCTCTGGATGCTTTTGGACGTCGTGTCTTCCAAGCTTCCATGCTTTCTGCCAGGATCACTTCCTATAGTCTATACATGGGAATGTTCCTGAAGGAGGTCACAGGTGATTTAGAGGCTTTGAGTCCTATTTATTTAGAGGCTTTGAGTCCTATTCTTCCTGAGGATAGAAGACAGGATTTTCTCACATTGGTCAAACATGCCGAAGATGTTTCTAAATTTGTCAACCGTGCAGCTTTTGACTGTTTTGAGTGCATAAGCAGAACCTCTGCCATTGCCATAGGTGCACGTAGAATTGCTTGGCTCCAGACATCTGATCTGGAGCTCTGGGTACAAGACAAATTGGGAAATATCCCTTGTACTGGTGAGAACCTGTTTGGTAGAGATTCGCAGGAAAAAGCCAATGAGTTGGATGCTGACAATTCCACCTTGGATATATTATCCAAGTCTACAGCTGATCCTGCTAGAAAGAAATCTTTCAAGAAATCATTCTTTTCTAAGAAGAAACAATATTATCCTGCTTATGCTCAGCAGGGACGTTCTGCAGGTCAGCTTGTCAGGAAAGGTCAGCAACCACCCAAACAGAAAAATGCAAAGACTGCTAAGCCTCAGCCATCCCAGCAGTCTCAGCCTCCACAAGGCCTTTAACTTTCAGCTAGAGAACTTAGCCTTCCTGGCTCTCGTGGGACCAGAGCCTTTCACCATTCCAGGAAGGTTATGTCACTTTGCCCCCAGATGGGGGCAAATAACAGCAGAGCATTGGGCACTCTCCATCATAAAGGAGGGGGTACAAGCTTCATTTTTCGAACATGCCCGGTCCCACAATAATAAGACAGTTCAATTCTCTGACCTCTCTCATCAACATGTTAGGTCAGGAGGTCACTATGCTTATTGCCCAAGGGGCAATAGAAGAAGTACCCGTCCATCAGCAGGGTGCAGGGTTTTACTCCCCCTATTTCCTTATCCCAAAGAAAACAGGGGGATACAGACCTATTTTGGACCTCAGAGAATTGAACAAATTCCTTGTCAAAGAGAAATTCAAGATGATTTCTCTGGGAACTCTGCTGCCATACCTTCAGAGTCAGGATTGGCTTTGTTCTCTAGATCTCAAGGATGTGTACACCCATGTTCTCATCCATCCAACTCACAGAAGGTTCCTTTGGTTCCTTTTTCAAGGAAAGCACTACCAATACAGGGTGCTTCCTTTTGGCCTGGCCTCAGCTCCAAGGGTGTTCACGAAATGCATGGCTGTGGTAGCAGCATTTCTCCGCACTCTAGGGATATTCGTCTTCCCCTACTTTGACGACTGGCTCATTTGAGCCCCAACAGAGTCAGAGGCCAGGACTTCTCTATCCTGCACAATGCGTATCCTTCAGTATTTGGGTCTGGTAATAAACATCCCAAAATCCAGTCTAACTCCCACTCAGTCTTTAGAGTTTATAGGAGCTTTGCTGGATACCAGAAAGGCAAGGGCCTATCTCCCCCAGGCCCCGCTGCCTTCGCATTGTGCAGTTAGCTTCTCAAGCAGTGCTAAAGCATCATCTCACTGCCCGAGAAATGCTATAACTACTAGGCCACATGGCATCTACTGTGCAAGTGGTTCCCTATGCTCGCCTTCATATGAGGGCAGCCCAGGAGACTTATCTACATATCAATCTCTTGGAGCTCAGAGCAATCTTCCTTGCTCTTCGAGTGTTCCACACCCTGCTCAGCTACCAGACAGTCCTCATTCATACGGACAATCAAGTAGCCATGTTCTACGTTAACAAGCAGGGGGGAACAGGCTCTCTGTCGCTTTGCAACGAAGCTTTGCGACTATGGACCCTCGCCAGAGAGCATCAGATTCATCTTCTGGCAGTGTATCTTCCTGGCATACAAAACTCTTGGGCAGACAGACTCAGTCGAGTTTTGCTTCCACACAAGTGGTCTCTGCATGCAGACCAGGTGGCCAAGATTTTTCAAATTTGGGGAACCCCGGACATAGACCACTTTGCAAGTCCATGGAATGCCAAACTTCCCCGGTTCTGTTCCAGAATTCTGGCTTAGAAGGCTCAGGCCAGGGATGCTTTCCTCCTTTGCTGGGGTCAAGACTTCCTGTATGCCTTTCCACCTATTCCCAAAACCCTGTTCAAGCTTCAGAGAGACAGAGGCCGTATGATTCTCATAGCTCCACATTGGCCAAGACAAGTGTGGTACCCTCTGCTTCTACATCTCTCTCAAGCTCCCTCCCTGGAGTTAGGGTCTGCTCCAGATCTCCTATCCCAGGAGGACGGAATGTTACGGCATCCCATTCCCCAGTCTCTGCGTCTCAAGGCTTGGTTGCTGGAGGCCTAGATCTCCATGATCTTAATCTCCCTCAGCAAGTAAAAGATATTCTTTTTGCTTCCAGGAAGCCTTCCACGAGATGCTCTTATGCTTTGAAGTGGAAAAGGTTTACCATATGGTGTTTGCAGAAGGGTCTTAACCCCCTTGCGATACCTCTGGAATCATTGCTGGAGTATCTCCTTCATTTGTCCAATGCAGGTCTTAAGACTAACTCAGTAAGAGTCCATTTGAGTGATATTGCAGCTTCCTTTAAGCCTCTAAATGGACAGCCTATTTCCTCTCATCCTCTTATAGCAAGATTTATGAGAGGCCGCCTTCTAACTAAGCCTCCCATTAGGCCACCACCGGTGGCATGGGACTTAAACCTTGTTCTTGGGCAGCTCATGAAGCCACCTTTTGAACCCTTAGCTACTACCTCCTTGAAATTCCTTTCTTGGAAGGTTATCTTTCTCATTGCAATCACATCAGCAAGTCGCATTAGTGAGTTGTAAGCGCTAGTAGCTGATCCACCTTATACAAGGTTCCATCATGACAAGGTAGTCCTTAGGACTCATCCACACTTTATGCCAAAGGTGGTCTCGTCTTTTCATCTAAACCAAGCGGTCTACCTACTTGTGTTTTTTCCAAGGCCTCATGCATCAGATGCAGAGAGGAATCTTCATACCTTGGACTGTAAAAGAGCTTTAGACTTTTTACTTACAAAGAACATAGTAACATAGAAAGTCCTCTCAACTCTTTGTTGCTTTTGATCCTTCTCATTTGGGACTTCCAGTCTGTAAGAGAACACTATCCAACTGGATTGCTCAGTGTATATCCTTTACTTATCAGAGTAAGAATCTTCCACTGGAGGGCCATGTCACGGCTCACAATGTGAGAGCCATGGCTGCTTCAATGGCTCATCTGCACTCTGTGTCTATCGACGACATCTGTCGAGCAGCCATCTGGGCCTCGGTTCATACCTTCACAGCCCATTACTGCTTGGACAAGGACTCCCGCCGGGATGTCTTGTTTGGTCAGGCTGTTCTCCAACACCTGTTTCATACCTAATCAACTCCTACCCACCATCCCTGGTAGGATGCCAGAGATCCATGGGGGGAAGTGGAGCCCTTCTCAGGGGCACTCAACTTCTGGGGTCTCTCCCTGGCACCTAAAGCTAGGGAGTCCCCATATGTGATGACTACATTCCTGCTTGTTCCTGGAGATAGCATAGTTACTCACCTGTAACAGGTGATCTCCGGGAACAGCAGGAATTTAGTCCTTACAACCCACCCACCTCCCCTAGGAGTTGTATTTCTCTATCTGTCTCTTTCCCTTTTCCTCTCTCTCTCTTTGTCTCAGCTTTAAAACTCAACTGGAGAGAGGCAGTTGGGAAAAGCGGGAAGGCAGCACGCAGGCACTGTGGGATGCTCCCAAAAGCTTCCTAATTGGACGCTGGGGAGCGTTCCCGCGCAGGCCTCATCGGTACCGACGTTACCCATATGTGAGGACTAAATTCCTGCTGTTCCCGGAGATCACCTGTTACAGGTGAGTAACTATGCTGTATTGAGGACGATAAAGGCAGAAGCGAGGATGGAATGGAAGAAAAAGGCGGGGGACATGATTGAAAGGCTGACTGAAGAGACAGAATCTTATTTGAGAAAACGTTAGCCAGGTTAGTGTGGTCAGGATACAGGGAGGGTGCTGGAGTGGGGGCAGAGGGAGTGGATAGGGACCAGAAAATAGAGTAAAGCTGTCTAGAGGAATTGGAGGATCTGAGGATTAAGTTGGAGAAATATTCCTGTGACGACGATAATAGTTGTGGAGATTGACGAGAAGGATGGGCACGCCAGAGACATGCAAGCATGGCAGAGTTGAGTATGGTGGATGCACAGCCCCGGGGAAGGCCAGGGATGATGAGTAGGGGGACATGCAGCTGGGACCAGGAAAGAGGGAGTCAGGAGATCAAGGACGAGAGAACATTATTCCAGGTATGCACCTGGGAGGAGATAGCAAAGGGAAGTCAGAGGGTAGAATTTGATCCGCTGGTGGAAAATTCTGGAGTGTAAGTGGTCTGATCTGCCGGCGGAGCTGGTGAGATTGAGGGATGAAAGATGGAGGGGCAAACTGGGTGGGGTAACTGTAGGGTAAAAAGGAGACAAAAATGATCGGATCATGGTAACTGGAGGGATAAAAGAGACATGGGAGTAATAGGAGAAGTGGAAGGGGTAATAAGAAGGTCAAGGTTATATCCAGCAGAATGGGGGGGAAAAGGGACATGTTGCAGGAGGGAGAGATCATCTGAGAGGCAAAGGCCATGTCCCTAGACCAGAGGAAAGGGTTAGGATTAAAGTCACCAAGGAGCAAAACATGGGGGTAGGACATGGAGACCTCGGAGATGGTCAAAAGTAGATCGTCCCAGCCCTGGGTTGGAAGAGAAGGGGGGGCATAGATCAGCAAGAAGTGGAAAGGGGGAGGGTAGAGTCAGTCTGAAGAAGAGATTCGTGATAGTGTAGAACTGGAGAATGAATAATCCAAAGCTAAATCGAGGAGAAATAGAGGACTGCCACTCCACCTCCCGTCTGTCCAAGATGGGGAGTGGAAAAGGTAGAGTAGCCAGGCACCAGGTAAGAAGAGGATCTTCCCCCTCATGGAGCCAGATCTCAGTCAGAAATAAAGCATCTGAGTGATCAAGGACCAGATCGTGAACCAGAATAGATTTGGAGCGGAGACTGCGACAGTTAAGAAGGGCAAGACTAAGGATGAGTTGGGAAGTCAGGATCAGTAGAGCAGAGGGTCCAGGGTGGGCGGAACATCAGGGCAGTAAGTTTGAAGTGACCCGAGACAGGTGGGGTATGATGGGAGTGCAAGGAGGGTCAGGACGCCAGCCCCAATGGACTGCTATTGAAGCCATGGGTGGGGCCTTAGAAAGTAGACTGGATAAAAGCCTCAGGAGAGCAAAAAATATGAAGACCAACTTACAGGTGGATGACCCCCGAAATTTGGAGAAGCCCTGGAGCAACAGCCACGCGATCGAGCACTGACAAAATAGATGTAGGAAAGACTCCCCAGGCCCCTCTGAGTTGCTTCAAGGAGGTCGCCCAAGGATCACATCCTGCTCCTTGGATGCGCTTCTTTGGCACGTGCCCACGGCACGCAGCGCCGCAGGAGACAGCTTTAAATAGCCGGGGCACATAAAGGAGACGCAGCCACGTCTTTTCTGTGTGGGCAGGAGGCAGCTAACTGCAGTCTGGTAAGCCAATAGGGGTCTCTGGAGCAAAAGACAGAGGAGAGGCATAGATTTTTTTTTTAGCCCACAATTTAAATTTCTTGCAGGATACATTGTGCCAGTGGCTAATTTTTTATTTTTAATAAATCTTTTCTTTCCCAGTTTTTTTCTTTCTTCTTTCATGATCCACTATAATACTTTTACTGGTAGAATCCTGAGCCAGGAAACCTTTGAAATTAGCCTGGTCACGCACATTGAAAATCATATATAGGAAGTCGAGCTGCAAAAAACTGGCTATTTTGCCATTATGAAGATCTACAGTGGCCAAAAGTCATTTGGTGGCCTGTGAAATGGTAGCTGGTTTTAAGTTTCAAGTGTCTGGTAGCTCAGTAATATTACTGCTGTGTGGAGGGACTTGTTAGATATCTGGGCCAACCAGGGCTGAGGAGCATGCAGAGAAAATGCTCACAGTACATGGGGGAAGGGAGGCCCAATATTCAAACAGTGACAATATCTAGTGACCAGATATAAGGTTCTTGATTATATAGGGGCTTCTGGAAGGAGTCATCGTGATTTGTGGCCTTTGGCTGAGAACTGTTGATGTGATGGCTTGTCTGAATTGGAAGATGATCTCAGTAATCACAAATGAAGGTTCTTTGTAAGAAATAAACTTTTCCATAACCCTTGTGCACTCTATTCACACCTCATTTTTCCTCTTTCTGTGCCTTCTGGAAAAGTTCAGTTTATGCAAATATGATAATGCAGCAACTTAAAATCCTATTGAGAGTATATTTAACAACATGCAGCTGCAGGCAATTGATAAAACAATTACTCGCCTGTAGCAGGTGTTCTCCATGGACAGCAGGAAAAGCCCTCACATATGGGTGATGCCATCCATATCCATATCAGACCAATTCAGACAAGCGAGTTATGTCTCTGCCAGCAGATAAAGCCAGAGAAAAAAATCTTAGAGCTGACTTCGTTCCTCTTACTGTATATGAGAGCTGGTGCTGCTTTTACCTTGTCAGTATTTCCCTGGCTCTACAGATGGGGCAGAAATATGGAACCTGGTGCAGCATTTATGAGTATGCCTCTCCTGGGAAGGCTGCAGGCCCATATTCCCAGTGGAGCATAGACAGAGTGAGGGGGATGATCTGGGCAACAATCCTTTTGAGACTAATTTCTCTTCTCCCTCGAGAATAGCCTTGGTTGGTATCTGATTTCTCACATCAAAGGGTCCAGTACTGGGTGGTGCCTGATGACATTTCACCCTTGGTAGGTTCAACAGCAGTAGCTTCTGACAGAACACAATTGGAGAGCAACAGGGAGGCAGTAATGTTAAAAAAAAAAAAAAAAAAAAGTCTTTCAGTGCAGCCTCTCCCCAGATTTACCCCCCAGTTTATTTTATGATGCTGTCACGGATTTGGATTTGATTAGAGTAAGTGATCACACCCCCCCTCCCTTTCCCTCCACTTGCTTCCAGTATGTCTGGGGAAAAAAAGGAGGTGATATGCTGCAAGTTAAGTCATGACATTTCAGCATGTCAGTTAGTGCATTTGCCTTGGATTGAGAGCAAGCAGGCAAACAGGCACCAGATAAGCAGCTAGAATCTTCTCTCTCCACTTTATTCCATTATGTCTGGTGGCAGGGGATGAGGGGAGGGAGGTGATGCTCTACGTTAGGTCATGGCAATTCAGTATGTCAGCAGTGCATTGGGTCAAGCTTGGGAACAGGCTAGCTACTACTGAACATTTGTATAGCGCTACAAGGCGTATGCAGTGCTGCACAGATACATGTAAAAGACGGTCCCTGCTTATTGGAGTTTACAATCTAATAGAGGCAGACAACACAGTAGTTGTAGACTTGGGATACAGCTAGGGGGAATGGTAAGGAAACACAAAGGGCATCAGGTGAGTAAAAATCCAAAAGCAAAGAGGAGAATTGTCAGCCTGGATTTGGAAAGGGTCAGAGAAGGTGCCTGACGTACAGATTCAGGTAGTTTGTTCCAGGCATAAGGAGCAGCAAGGTGAAAGGGGTGAAGTCTGGAGTTGGCAATAGAAGAGAAGGACACAGATAGAAGCAATTTGCCAGAAGAGTAGAGTTCCCGAGGAGGGATGTAGAGAGATAAGAGAGGAAAGGTAGTGAGGAGCTGCAGAGTGAAGGCACTTATAGGTCAGCAGGAGAAGTTTGAACTGGATACGGAAATGGATAGGAAGCCAGTGAAGAGAAGAGGAGTAATATGAACATGACGAGGCTGGCAGAAGATTAGCCGCACAGCAGAGTGTTGAACAAATTGAAGGGGAGAGAGAGACTCAGAGTGAGACCAGCAAGAAGCAGGTTACAATAGTCTAGATGGGAGGTGACTAAGGAGTGGATAAGTGGAAGTGACTTAGTAGTGGATAAGTGGAGGTGACTTAGTAGTGTGTTCAGAAATTAAATGGCAAATTTTGTTGATGTTGTAGAGAAAGAAACGGCAGGTTTTAGCTATCAATTGGACATGTGTGGAAAAGGGGAGAGAGGAGTCGAAGACAACCCCAAGGTTTGAGCTGAGAAGACAGGAAGGAATAGAGAGTTATCCAGAGAGACAGAGAAAGGAGGAAGGGGAGAGGAGGGTTTAGAGGGAAAAATAATCTCAGTTTTGGCCATGTTCAGTTTCAAGCGGCGGTGAGACATCCAAGCAGCAGTGTCAGAAAGGCAGGCAGAGATCTGGGCCTGGATTACTGGAGAAATTTCAGGTGTGGAGAGGTAGATCTGGGAGTAGTCAACCATCAAGATGGTACTGAAAACCATAGGAAAAGATGAGTGCACCAAGGGATTCGGTATAGAGAGAGAAAAGGAGTGGACCCAAGACTGATCCTTGGAGTACACCAACTGATAGGGGATAGTAGTAGAGGAGGAAACACCAGAATAAACACTGAAAGAGTGATGGGAGAGAAAAGAAGAGAACCAGGATAGCACAGAGCCCTTAAAACCAAGCAAGGACAAGGCATCAAGGAGAAGGTTGTGATCAACAGTGTCATCTAGCAAGGAGGTGACAGGTTGGCCAGTGCAATCCCTGGAAGTTTAGCACCCAGCCAGAAGAGAAGTTGGGAGGTGGGGTTCCCAGATTGAAATGTGGCCCATATAGTGTGCATGGAATAAAGTCTGGTCAACACTCCTCTTTTGGTGGGATCAGCAGCCATTTTATTCCTGCTTTTTGCCGAAAATACATAAGTGATTGAATCACTGAGTTATAATCCCTAACTATATAGATGACATTCAGATTCTCTTCACTGCTCATTCACCCCATTATGATATCTCTATCTCTCAGTAGTGTCTTCAGTTGACCGCTGGCTCCAGATCAACCATCTGTTCCTTAATGGCTTAAAATGTGAGTCCATCTGCTTTCCTTCTTCAGGCCTCCACCATGAACTTCCCCCTCTGATGCTTTCTGCCTCTCCTGTCCCTTATCATGAATCTATCAAACACTGGGTGTTTGCCCTTGATTCCTCACTGACCTTCAAGTCCCAGATAAATTCTATCACTGAAACCTCTTTTATGCCTTCTGCTGTCTCTGTCTCACTGGTGAGAACAGCCTGCAGAACCAGCTCTCCACCCCTCTATTCAGGTGAACCTTTCCAGAGTGTCTTTAAAGCAGATTAGGCTTGTGATGCATGAAAAATTGCTCCAGCACAAGAATAAAAAAAGGTCTTGGTGTTTTCTTCTTCAGCAGCGCCTTCAGGTTCTACTTTGAGTCCTTCCTATCCCTGATCTGTGACCCTGCATGAAAGGAATATCTAGATGACTGTGCCAGTGTTTGGGGTGAATAGAGCATTTCTCTGACTGGGGCTAAATGGCAGAGAAAATAGCCAGTTTGGCAGACAGAGGAAGGATAATGCCTCAATGGAGAGGTTATTTGGGAGAGAGGAGCTGGTGATCCTTATTTTCTAGAGTACAACCTCCTGGTAGGTTTTAGATGGGTCATGAGGAAGAAGACCTCCCCCTACCCCACCAAGTGTACCCCGCTACATCAGAGACCTGGTGATATAATAATCTAAGGCAGGCAAGTGTTTCTAGTCTTAAGATGGCTGAGACTGAAAAATTTCTGTTGCCTCCCAATGAAGAGAAGTATATGAAATTGAGTCACCTGGGAGGATTGTCCTTGTCTTGTAAAACCACAGTCAGAAGAAAGCACAATATTCAAGGGCCTCTATGGGGGAAAAAAAAGAAATTAAGGGGGCTATTTAGCAGCGGCTAGCACTGATAAAGTGGTAAGCCATCACCGCTGAACTCTAAACCTCAATATTCAATGCCTGGGACTATATCCAGGTTATCCGGGTTGGCTGGGAAGTGCCCAGGCTAACCAAGCAGCGATGATATTCAGCCGCTGCCTAGTTAGCTTCAGCGAGTACTAGAAAATACACCCCCAAAAATCAATCCTAACTATCCAAAACCATACTTTGATTTCCATTAGCAGCCCATATTTACTGGAACCCAAACACCTACCTACATCTCAAAGAACTCCATGGGCACAATCATGTGAACTTAAATTCCAGGCTATATCACTATTTTTTGTCGGATCACCCACCATGAACAGGAACTTTCCTGCTCTCAAAGTGGACCCTCCTTTTTAATCAATTTATAACTGACCCGAAGGCCATAAGAAACAGAAGCGGCAGCACTATTTAGCTGTCTGATCCGTTAAAACTTTAGCTCAATTGTCCCAACCGACACCAAACATACACTCCACTTAGCTTAAGTTGGAAATGTCCTTTCTTGGTTGGAAGTGATTTTCTCAACCATATTCTTTGAAGTCCATTCGCAGAAAAACGGCCCCCTCCTTTGAATTATCTTCTTCTTATGACAGAGGAAAAATCCTTCTACTCCCAAGACACGGTCGGGAATAATCCAAACCTAAGGTTCACGCTACACCAATCAGTGTTTCAAGCCGTGTAGCTTCCCAGCTCTTCATCAGGCGAATGAACCTTACCCCAATCTAGTTCCAATTTAATCACAGCTGAGAAAGAGACGTCCGAGCGTCAGTGACATCACACACCTATTGGATGTCCACCAATCAAAGACGTAAACTCCACCAGTCAATCTCCATATTCATGCCTTCGGGGGTCATCGAACGTAAACGGAAAATCCACTGTTGTTCCTTCAGATGCAATTGTGCTTTACAATCTCCCCCAATCTGTAATGGAGGTATAACATCCAAGATGCGCCAAGTTAAATCATCAAATTTATGGCCCCTAGCCTGGCAATGCGGGATTTTCCCAGAAGGATTGTGGTTTCTCAAGGTGGATTTAGGCAAAGATCAAGTGTGTCTTTTTATGTCTGTCTTTGAGCAGTGGGGCTCTCCTTGACCTTTGCCCATAAAGTCCTTCTTTGTTTAGTGCATGGCATATGGTGCGGATTGAAACCACCACTCCAGATTGCTCCAGGTCAGCCTTAAGCTTTTTAGATGTTATATGTGGTATTTTCCAACTTTTCATACTAACCTTCAAAGACTATTTGGATTAATTTTCCTCTTTGCAACATATCCTGGGAGGTTCTTGACAGATCCATGAGCAGAAAACTAATAATATTGCAGACTGTATACACAGGAATCCCAAGATCTTCAGAGATGGCCTTGTACCCCTTTGATGTTTGGTCATAATGGCTTTTCTGACAGTCTCTGGCAGCTCTCTAATCTTCACCATTGTGAAAATGGAACAGGAAGTAAATGTGGCCATTTTAAACGTTAGAGCCATCTTTCATTGGTTGATTCAAGTCATGTAAGTACAGACAGTTGATCACAGATGCATCTGATTTTACTGTAGTGGGAATGTGGTTCTTCTGTTCAAACTGATTTGAATTGTTTATAAGGGTACCAAATAATCATGTCCTGGCAATGTCTCAGTTTTTATATTATTTACTGCTATTTCCTTTTTTAATTGGTCTTGTTTTATTTGCAGCTTTTATGTGTCAAATATGTGTGCATATAGGGCCTGGTATGCATTTGCGACAGCTATGCACCTTTACGGCGCATAGCCATCATCGTCAAACTTTAACTCTGTATATTCAATGCTGGGGTCATATGCAGGCCCGGGATTGAATGTCCGCGGTTGTCACACAGCCTAAGACACCGCAGGAGCTAACCGGGCAACAAGGACCTCTGGACCGCAAGATGGATTCGTTGTTGTGGATCCAGTTTATCATGGCGGCTACTATCCTGCAGCTGGCAGTATATACCAGCCTGAATCTTGAACCCTACTCCAGTGGATTCAGTCTCTTCCGCCAGATGATACTATCCCTCTTTTGGAGTCTGGTACGCCTTCCTTTCTGGTACGTTTGGTAGCCAGGAGTGGTGCCCTGACAATGGTAACTCAGCATTGGATTTCACTCAGGCACTGGACAGTGGGACACATCTTCCAAAGCCCAGTGGCTTTTAAGGGGAAGCTTCTGTTTGGAGCTTACTGGAAAAGCTGGTGAAGTACCTGGGCGAGACAAAATCTTACTGACTTCCAGAAGACAGGTCCAAGGGCCTGTGAAGTCAGCTGGTGCCCTTTTCTCGTCAGACTTTGCCCATCCACCAAGGGCATGCTAGCTGAATTTTCAGTGGTCTCAGGACTCTTGTCATTACCAACCTGAAAAACCCTTTCTTCCCCTCGGCTTCTGGGCTTCAAGCTTGTTCTCAGTCCTTTCGTGGCGTGCATGGACCCAAGGACTTGGCCCCTCCAGAGGACCACCCTCCTGAGATGCACAATAAAAATTTAGGTGCTTGTAGAATGACCTGGCTACAGGCATCTGACCTTGAGCAGTGGGTTCAGGATAAATTAAGAACATAAGAACATAAGATATGCCATACTGGGTCAGACCAAGGTCCATCAAGCCCAGTATTCTGTTTCCAACAGTGGCCAATCTAGGTCATATGTACCTAGCAGTTTCCCCAAGGGACACAGGTTCCACAATGCTTGTATTGGTTCAAGCATTGATATCCTGGGTCCCTTCTTAATAATGGTTTATGGACCTTTCCTCCAGGAACTTGTCCAAACCTTTTTTAAACCCAGCTACACTAACAGCCTTAATTGGCCAATATCCCTTGCTCTGTAGAGAACCTCTTTGGAAAAGGTTAGAGAGAGAAGGCCGGAGAAATTGAGACACATGATCTCACTCTCAAACGTCTCTCCAGAAAGATGTCAGACCCTTCTAGGAGAAAGGCTAATCCAAAGAAGTCTTTCTATCCTAAGAAGAAAAGATGATATCCTTCTTATCCATCTGCAGGTGCTTCTCTGCAGGGACAGCAAGGCCCTCGCCAGCCCAAAAGCCTAAGACTCCTAAGCCACAACCAGCTGCACAGCAACAACCAGCACCTGGTTTTTGTCTTCTTTCTAGAGAGCATAGCTACTCTGCCTCTGCAGGGTCCCCCACCCCTACATCTAGCAGGCAAACTCTGTTCCTATTCCCACAGGTGGCACCTCATCACATCGGAGCAGTGGACTCTCAACATTGTGTGTGACCACCGCGGACATTCAGTGGACTCTCAACATTGTCCAAAGGGGCTATTTGCTTCATTTTGAAAGCTTGCCCCCCTCCACCTACACAGGGGATTATTGTACAAACTCCTTACAGACAAATCTATCAGTCGAGGGGGCCGTAGAAAGAGTTCCACCCACCCAAAAGGGCAGGGGCTTCTACTCTGCTTACTTTCTTATCCGCAGGAAGACAGCAGGGTTCAGACCCATTCTAGATCTAAGAGACCTAAACAAATTCCTTTTTCAAGAAAAATTCAGAATGATTTCCCTCGGTACACTTCTGCCATACCTTCAGAGGAACGATTGGCTATGTTCTCCAGACTTCAAGGAGGCATACACATATTTGCTGATCCACCCTCAATACAGACAGTACCTGCGTTTTCAGTTCCAGCAAAACCACTACCAATATCGGGTGCGCTCCTTTGGGTTAGCGTCCGCACCCCAAGTGTTCACAAAATGCATGGCTGTGGTTGCCATCTACCTTTGTACTTTGGGGATCTTTGTCTTCCCCTACTTATGTATAATCATTTTTATTGAGTTTTCCATAGATATACACACAGTCACAGTCACTTGTGTCTCCCCCCCAACAGGTAGGGCAAGCAATCAGGGAGGCTCAAACAAGTAATAAGCAATAAGCAAGATCTGCTAACAGAGGAATGCAGAAATGCACATAACAGGAAAATACCGGCCAACCGGGGTTAGCGCCTAGCAGAAGAGGAACAAACACAATAGGGTTATCCCCTAACAGTAGTAACAGTATGCCTGAGGCCTCTAAGGGACCCCATACCTAGCATCAGCCTCACAGGGGATCTACCCAAAACAACAATAAGGGAGAAAACAGTAAACAGGAAAGCAATATAAATAAATACAGACCCGCCCCTCCCAAATTCCCCAACTCCCTCTCCCCTCCCCTCCCCACCCTCTGTAGGCCCCCCCATCCCCCCCCACCCTGACGTCCCCAAACCCTACCCTTTGCCCGAAGAAGCCCAAGGGGGAACCCCGCCAATCCCACCTTCCTGAGCTTTCCAACCGCTCCCCACTGACCGGTCTTTGAGTAAAAACCCAGGGAGCCCCTCTTAATCCTCATCTGGGGGCACCCCAACCGCTCCGCACAGGGGTTCCCAAATTAATTGAAATCGTTCCCAAGACTTGTGCCCGAGTAATTTGGATGTTCTACGCTCCATCTGCATCAAATCACGCAGGTGGTTTTCCCACTCCTCCAATCCCGGTCCGAACTCAGATAGCCAATGGCGCAAAATACAGCGCTTGGCCACTAAGAAGCCCTTTTCATAAAGCTGCCTCTGGGCCAATGAACCGGGGTCCCCCGGGGTAACCAAATGAAATAGACACCAAAGAGGGTGCAGGGATAACTGCGTATGAGTCCAGCGACTGAGTTTTACTCCGACGCCCTCCCAGAATAAGGAGATGATGGAGCAGGACCAAAATCTATGGAATAGGGTTCCCACCTCCTTCCTGCAGAGACCACACACATCCACTGAGACAATGCCCATCCGCCGCGCCCTCACCTCGGAGATATACGCCCTCCACAGCAACTTAAATTGTAACTCACGATACCGCACGGCTTCCACCATTCCCCGAAGCAGCAGAAAAGCCTGTCCCAGAGTCTCCTCAGTAAGGCCTTCCATCCCATCCGTTCTCCAGCGGGCCACCAAAGAAGTTAAACATTGCAGAGTGGGCGGAAGAGTCAGCTCAGCACGGAGCTGACGTGCAGACGTGGCCTCCTGAAGTCTGCCCATCAATATCCAAAGACTAGTTGTGCTCGACCAGGGCAAGGCGTCCCGAGCCAGACTAGTCACATAGTGGCGAGCCTGCAAATAGAAATAAAAAGAGGACCTCTGGAGTCGGTATCGACCACAAAGATGCGTAAACGATTCTAATTGATCGGAGGTCTCCATTCGCAATTGTCCCAGATATTCCACACCTGCCTGCTTCCAGGCCCGAGCAACCCCCCCCTCCCGCCCGGGCGCAAAACTGCGATTACCGAGCAGAGGCAGGCAATCCGTGATCGACCAGCGCTGCTTCTGGGACCGACAGATAACTCTCCACGCCAGCCGCAGCGTCCGTAAGTAACACGACTCACGCCAGAACGCCGGTAGCAGCGAGCCCCCACAATGCAGCAAGAACACTCTGTGCCAGGATTCAGAGACCTGATCCAGAAGAGCGACAGGTCGCTCACCCGGCGCGCTAGGTAGCTAAGATTATAAGTTCTTAGGGAGGACCATCCCACACCCCCTTCACTCACCGGTCGCATAAGCGCTGCCAGGGCTATCCTAGGCCGTTTAGACTGCCAGATAAACCAACCCAGTCGTTTATGTAGCTCCATCAAGTCTCGCCGAGTTACCCATACAGGTAAGTGCCGTAATAGATAAATCCAACGCGGCCATTCCACCATTTGCACTAAGGCTATTCGCCCCATGAGGGAGAGTGGAAGATCCCTCCACTTCTGCAGATTTGCTATCGTCGACGTCAGCATAGGCCGAACATTGACCTCATAGAGACTCCGTGGGTGTGTCGGGATATGGATCCCCAGATAACGAATGGGCCCCGATGCCCACGTTAATGGAAAGACTCCCTGCCACGTTGGGCGCGACTGATTATCTACATCTAGGACCAGGGACTTCGAGCGATTGATGCGGAGTCCGGAAAAAGCTCCAAAACTCTCAATAAGGCGAAGGGCTTCTGGCAGAGATCGTTCAGGATCTGTAAGGCAAAGTAGAAGATCATCTGCAAAAGCACTGACCTTAATGCCCCCCCCCCTCGCCACTCGATACCCTGTATGGAGGACGACTCGGCCAGGGCAACTAACAAGGGCTCCAATTGTAAAACATACAACAGCGGGGATAGAGGACAGCCCTGTCTGGTCCCCCTGTGCAATGTAAATGGGTGAGAGCACCCCCCTCCGGTGTCGACCATCGCTCGGGGGTCTGTATAAAGCGCCTGGATCCACTGGGGAAACTGACCCTGAAAACCAAACTTCTGTAGGGCTGCGAACATATACTGCCACGATACCCTATCAAACGCCTTTTCCGAGTCTAAGCTAGCAAGGATCAGTGGTTCGCGGTGGAGCAGACACTTCTCAATTCCTAGGAGTACCTTGCCTATATTGATCGAAGCCTCGCGTCCCTTAACAAAACCCGCCTGATGTCGTCCTATCAAGGCCGGAAGAAATAATTGAAGTCGATTCGCTAGGACAGAAGCAAACAGTTTCAAGTCCACATTGATCAAAGAGATAGGCCTATAGGAGGCCGGGTCCTCCAAATCCTTCCCCAATTTTGGAATCAAACTAATACTGGCAGTGCGCATATCACGTGGAAAAGTGCCCGAGGCACCCGCCTCCTCATAGACCGCCACCAGCGTGGGCACCCACGCCGACATCAACAGCTTGTAGGCCTCATACGTGAAGCCATCGGGCCCCGGGGCCTTGTGTGGGGATCCCGCTTGAATCGCTTTTTGGACTTCCCCCCCGTGAGAGGTTGATTCAAAGCCATTTGTTGCTCCTCCGAGAGTTTAGGGAGAGAAAGTCGTTGCAGGAAGGCTGCCACATGATCAGGATCCCCATCTTCCTGTCTGTAGAGGTGTGCATAGAAAGAGCGGAACACACGCGCCACTTCATCACCCCGCGTGTGCTGCCGTCCCTCAGTATCCCTAATTACCGTAACACCATGGGGACCTGCCTTATCTCGCACTAAGCGTGCCAGTAGTTTACCGGACCGATCCCCGTACCGAAAAAATTGATGTCGGTAATATTGTTGCGATTGAATGGCTCTCTCTTGTAACAAATCGTTCAACTGTTTCTGGATGCCCACATATGGTAGGACGCCGCCCGCCCGACGAAGTGCCTGCGCCTTCGCCTTGCAGAGATCTCGGGTTAGTCTGAGAATATCATCATTAACCCTACGTTTCTCTGCAGCGACATAAGCAATGATATGTCCGCGAAGAACGGCCTTACCTGCTTCCCAAAAAATGGCCACCGAACTCGTGGACTTCTCATTATGGTATACATAGTCCGCCCAGCTCTTCCGCAGATATTCACCGAATTCCGGTTTCTTCCAGAGATAGCCGGGAAAAGTCCATTTTTTATTCCCCAATCTCTCCCCCCTCCAACCCATACAAACCATGGCATGATCTGACACAATAATAGACTCTATCTCTACATTACGCACTTTCCAAAACCAGTGTCTCGACACCAGAATATAATCAATTCTCGACCAGGTGTGGTGGGCTCGCGAGAGGTGTGTGTAGTCTCTGCTGTCCTGATGCAAAACCCGCCACGTGTCCACCAGCTCCCCCAGATCACAGAGAAAACCTACTCCCTTGGTGTCCCATTTCCGTCCAGGGTGGGGTTGGGATTTATCCAAAAGCGGGTCATGGGGGCAATTAAAATCCCCCGCTAAGACTATCGGGATTTTGGGGGCTGCCAAGACTTTCTTTAACACTTCCCGGAAAAAGTCATGATTATAAGTATTTGGGGCATAAATATTTCCGATAAAGAACTCTTCTCCCTGAATTTTAGCGTGCAAAAAAAGATATCTGCCCATGGGGTCCCCTTCCATCCCCAGAAGTTCGCAAGAAAGGTTTTTATGTATCAAGATGGCCACTCCTTTCCGCCGCGTGTCCGACGAGGCAGAGTAGACCGTCCCCACCCAATCCCGCTTCAATTTAGCATGTTCTGCGGCAGTTAAGTGGGTTTCCTGCAATAGCGCTACTTGGGCCTTACGCCGTTTGAGGGCTTGCAAGATTTTTGTACGTTTCACCGGTGTGCTGACCCCCCCCCACATTCCAAGTAACAAAGTTCAGGTCAGAAGGCATATATCAGGTGGAGTCAGCACTACCAAATGATCACCAGTAATATTACCCCCCTTAGTGCGGAGCAGCCCAGCCTCCACTCCGCACCCAGACAACAGAGTCTCAAAATATGGGAGCAAGTCACCCCAGGAATCACTCAGGAAGTCCATCATAAGGAGTAAATAGTCCCGGTCCCCCCCCTTAGGGCTCTTTGCTGCTTCCCCACCCTCTTCCCCCTCTCCCCCCCCCCCCCGTCCCCTTCCCTCCCCTCCCAAAAAAATCCCCTAAATTCCAGGCACATCCTATACCTCAGTTAACTTCACTGAGGTCCGAGCCTTAAGTGATGCCGCGGGGCAGCCCCAACATTGCCCACCCCCCCCTCCCACTTATATAGCGCACCTACAAAAGATACTAGACACTAGACAACCCACCCACATAGCCAGTGAATATGATAACCTGGCAACATAAGGAAGGCAGAATATAAAAGCAGAATATACAAAGAAGAGAAGAAAAAAAAAACAAAAAAACAAAAGTATAGTAAGTTACAGAGGAGCATATCAGGTTGCAGACATTAGCTGAGAACAACGGAAGTCCGGCTCATCCAGGCCAAGCAGAATAAAATGAACTCTCAGCCGGCCATGCGTCCGAGGCCTCCCACCCGGGCTCTCTGCCGGCGTGCCAGTCCAGTATTCAGGCCATTCAGGGTCACCCAAAACCCGCGGCGCCTCATACAGCCAGGTCCGATGTCTGCCATTTCGCGAGAAATTGCTGCGCCGCACTCACGTTATCAAATATGTGAGTCTGACCCTGATGAGTGATGCGCAGCGTGGCTGGGAATGCCAGTGTGAATCTCGCATGGCGCCGAAACAGTTCCGCACAGATCGGGCCAAATTCTCGTCTCCGTGCCGCCACTGGCGCAGAATAATCTTGGAATAAGAGGATCTTGCGGTTGCCCAACATCAGCTCACCCTTCTTCCGGTATTCCTGTAAGATTTGCATTTTATGTTGAAAGTTCAAAACGCGCAAAATGACAACTCGTGGTCGCTCTGTTGTTTCCCGACGGGCACCCAACCGGTGAGCTCGTTCGATCTTAAAGTTCGCCGCCAGATCAGTCAGGCCTAAAGCCTCTGGCAACCAGCGCTCCAGAAAGGCCAACAGCTCCCGTTCCGGTTTGTCTTCTCCGATGCCCACAATACGCAGATTATTGCGCCTGGATCTATTCTCTAGATCGTCCAGTTTCTGTTGTAGCTCACGTAGCTGTTGCGTTTGGGCTTCAAGCGTTCTGTCTCGGGTGCCCTCGTTCTCCTCCACACTCGCCACGCGGAGTTCCACCTCGTCCATTCGATTCCCAAAAGCCGTTAAGGCTTCTTCCATACCATCCAGCTTTTTTAGTAACAGATCGAACTTAGGATCAAGTAGCTTGACCACCTCTTTGGCCAATTCGGCTGTGGCCGAGTCTACACTGTCTCCACTCGGCGAGGACGGCTGTGTCATGGCCGCGGAGGAGGGCCCCGCTCTCGTTGGCTTTTCGCGGTCTTTTTTCGGTGCTAAAGGCATCGTCAGGCAGGGTGGGAAGCAATGCAGGCTGCGCCGAATCTCACAAGCGTGACCACTGAGGTGGGAGGAAGCAATCACCGAGATTGAGAGATAAACTGGCCGATTAATTGTCGGGGCTGCACCGGAGCGAGCGGGACACGTCCACCCTCACTCACACATCACGTGGTCTCAAGTCCTGTCTTCCCCTACTTAAACAACTGGCTAATCAGGAGAGAATCCCCACAAGAGGTAAAACTATCTCTTCATCGCACCATCACTGTACTCCAAGATCTGGGATTCGTCCTAAACCTTTCAAAATTGCACCTGGTCCCATTCCAGTGACTCGAATTCATCAGAGCACTTCTGGACACTCAGCATGCCTGAGCTTTCCTTCCACAGGATCATTCTGCCTGTCTCATCGAGCTGGCCAACAGCATAAAGAGTCACAGTGCTGTGACAGCTCGAGAAATGCTGCTCCTTCTGGGACACATGGCCTCCACATTCCATGTTGTCTCCTTTGCCCGCCTACACATGCGGCAAGCCCAATGGACTCTGTCATCTCCATGGACTCAAGCAACCGGGCGTGTCTCAGACAACATCTGCTTCACTCCTCCACTTGTCAACTCCCTTCAGTGGTAGTGCTCCCATCAAAACCTACTCGGAGGATCACCTTTTCAGATGCCTCCACCTCAATGCACCCTGACAACGGATGCTTCCAAACTCAGGTGGGGAGCACATCTAGACAACCTCAACACACAGGAGCAGTGGACACAACAGGAATCTTAGTTGCAGATCAACCTTCTGGAGCTACATGTTCTCATGAATGCCCTTCGGGTTTTTCAACCCCAACTTTTGGGAAAACAGATCTTAGTCTGAATGGACAACCAGGTTATCCATGTTCTATGTGAATAAGCAGGGGGGAACAGGTTCCTATCCACTCTGCCAGGAATCCCTTCATCTCCGATTCTTCTCCATTGCACACCGCATCCATCTCAGGGCGGTGTATCTCCTGGGCGAACTCAATCTCTTTGCGGACAGACTCAGCTGTATCCTATGGACTTTAAATCGGGAAATGGCATCTTGGATCTTCCACATGTGGGAGACCCCCAAAATAGATCTGTTCGCCACCCTGGAGAATGCACAACTTCCATTGTTTTGCTTCCCTCCTGGCACAGCCAGGCAACGGATGCCTTCCTTCTCCATTTGGGAAAGGGCCTACTTTATGCATTCCTGTCCATACCCATAATACCCAAGACCCTGTTCAAGCTGCAGGCTGACAAGGGCTTCATCATCCTAATAGCCTCTTACTGGTCCCATCAGCCATGGTTTCCTCTGCTAACTTGTCTGGCGCAGACTCCACCTCTCAACCTGGGACATGCACCCAACATCCTCTCTCAGGATCATGGGATGCTTCTCCATCCCAATCCACAAGCCCTCTGTCTCACGGCATGGCTGCTGAAAGCATAATCTTTCCTGACCTCGACCTTCCACAACGGGCCAAAGACATCCTACTGGCATCTTGCAAGCCATCTACCAGATATTCTTATGCCTTCAAATGGCAAAGGTTCACTCTCTGGTGTACCCAAAACATATTGACCCCTCTGCCTGCCCAGTGGAATTCCTTTTACAATATCTCCTCTTGATTTCTTTAATTTTTTTCTTCTCTTGATTTAGATTAAAGGGGTTTTGTGAATTTGTTTTCAGAGATGATGCTGGGTTTTTTTGTTTGTTTTTTATTCTATGGAATACTGTCCTTGTTGTGCACTTGACTAGGTATACATATATAGTATACTATTTTTTTTCCTTTTATAACAAATTTTAAAATAAAATAATTAAAAAAAAACAAAAAAAGAACAATATCTCCACCACTTGTCTCGGCAGGTCTAAAGACTAACTCAGTACAAGTTCATCTGAGTGCCATCTCAGCCTATCATAAGCTGGTGGACACGCATCCTATTTCTTTGCAGGGTCCCCTGCTGTCCAAGCCACTGATCAAACCACCACTGGTGGTCTGGGACTTCAAAGTGGTCCTAGCGCAACTTCTAAAGCCTCATTTTGAGCCTTTAGCCACCACTTCTTTAAAATTCTTGTCTTCGAAGGTAATCATTCTCATTGCCCTCACCTCAGCTCCCCGCATCAGTGAACTGCAGGCTTTAGTGTCGGATCCTCCATTCATCTGATTCCACCATGACAAGGTGGTTCTCCGTACTCATCCACATTTTCTTCCAAAGGTGGTCTCGCCCTTCCACCTCAACCAATCACTGATACTACCAGTCGCCTTCCCCAGACCACATGCCTCTAGGGCTGAAGCAGCACTACACATTTTAGATTGCAAGTGCGTACTGGCTTTCTACTTGGACACAGCCAAGAATCACAGGAAATCCTCTCAGTTATTCATTTCCTTTGATCCAAGTCACTTTGGACTGCCAGTAACGAAGTGCACCTTATCCAACTGGATTGTGGACTGCATTTCTTTTGCCTACATTCAAGCTGGACTCTCTCTTGAGGGTCACAACACTGCTCACAACGTGTGAGCCATGGCAACCTCAGTTGCCAACCTACGCTCCGTCTCTGTTGATAAAATCTGTCAAGCAGATACCTGGTCCTCCATTCATACCTTTGCTGCACACTACTCCCTAGATAGGGACTCCCATCGAGATGCTGTCTTTGGCCAGACTGTTCTCCAGCACCCTTTTAACTCCAACTCCTACCCTCCGTCCCAGACTACTCAGCACCAGACTTCCCTGGCGATGGTCTTGCCAACTGAAATTGAGTCCAATGGGGCCACTTTGTGTTCACACCTTCTCGGTTCTATTCTTCAGCTTCGGGGATACCACTGCTGCCAACTCCAGTCTGGTACCTGGGAGCTAGTGAGTCCCATATGTGAAAACTACATTCCTGCTTGTTCCTGGATATAGTATTACTTACCTGTACAGGTGATCTCCGGGAACAGCAGGAATCAGTCTTCACAACCCACCCTCCTCCCCTAGGAGTTGTAGGGTATTCTCTTTTTCCTCTGTCTCTCAGCTACAAACTCAACTGAGGAACTCTAGGGGAATGCAGATGCTCGCAAAAGCTTTTCCATTTGGATGCTGGAGAGAGTTCCTGCGTGGGCTCCATCAGTACCAACGATACCCACATGTGAAAACTGATTCCTGCTGTTCCCGGAGACCACCTGATCTCCAGGAACAAGCAGGAAAGAGTCTTCACATATGGGTATGTCGGTACTGACGGAGTCTGCGCGGGAACGCTCCCCAGCGTCCAATCAGAACGCTTTTGGAAGCATCCCAGCACGCCTGCGTGCTGCCTTCCCGCCTTTCCCAACTGCCTCTCCTCAGTTTTCATTTTTCCGCAGAGCCGGCAGGACATCCTCCTGTCACCGCAGAAAATTCTTCCTTTATTTTTGTTTTTTCTTGTGGTCGCGTCTACCTTCCCTCGACGCACCGGTACCGCCGGTGTTTTCTTTTTGTTTTCTTCTACAAAGATTTCCTTTTGTGGGAAACTTTTTCCTGTTTAGTGCCTGACAGGCTTCGGCCTGCTAGGCCTCTCCTTTTTCCCTCATGGAAATTCTAGCCACTAGAAAGTGTTTTAACTGTGGCACTACCAAATTACTTTTGGACACCCATGATTGGTGCCTTCCATGTTTGGGACCTGAACACAATCCGCTGGACTGTCCATCCTGCACTACTATTTCTGCAAGAAGTTTTCAACATCGAGCTCAACTCGATACGCCGTTCCCCTCAGCCCTGAGGGTACCAGCTCCATCTTCTTTTTCGCAGGATCAGGTAACCAAACAAAAGTCTGTAAAGACTAGCCAGTCCTCAGGTGGTAGATCTCATGTACATCATAGAGATGCCTTTCGGCTTGCCCCCGAGGACATTTTGGCTTTAAAACCCCGGCGGGAGGCTTCTGTCTCCAAAGCACTAACAGGGTTTCAGGTTGTTCCCGGGGTTTTTACCTCGGTGAACATGCCTGAGCCATGCCCGGTGGTGGTATCCGCTTTGAGCGGTGCTGGTACCCCGGCATCGGCAATGGTGCTGGATGAAACATTCCACACCGATGATCGTAGTCGAGCGCACTCGGTATCTTCGGTGCCGTTAGAGCTGCTACCGACCAATCTTTCCACATCGGTCCCGGTACCGATGCTGGTATCCACGTCGGTACCCTCCAGACATGCATCGATAGACTCGCTTCTTTCGATGCCGAGTCTAGAATCGATCTCTAGTCTGGATGACTGGGTACCGACTCGTCTCGGTACCGACTTCAGACGGTACCGTAGACATTCCACCGATGATCCAGGTCTGCCACATTAGGTTACCCCAGTACCGGTAGTGCCTTCACAGACTGATCTTCATACATCGGTGTCACTGACGGTACCAGCCCAGGTATCGGCATCAACATCGGTGTCAGTACTTCCCATGCTGTCAGCCGGCTCGCTTCCTTCCATACCAAGTTTGGAATCGATCCCCAGCATGGACGATTGGCTACCGACGGGTTGTGGTACCGATTTTCAGCGGTACCGACAACTATCTTCCAAAGATAATCCGATGCTCCACCCCTCCAAGAATCTAAATGAGCAGGTGGGTGCTAGAGCTAGTTCTTCAACAGATCTAGTTCTTCCTCCTCTTCCTCGAGGACTCCCCTCTGGGGAAATTTCTTTTCAAGCTTTTCTGCTTGATATGGCTAAGTTACTTGCCATTTCTGTACCTGGTCAGGACCCTGCACCAGGGGATCCACAACCTATACAGATCCCCTGCAATCCAAAGGAAGTCATTATGTATCTCCAGGAACAAGCAGGAATAAGTCATCACATATGGGTACGTCGGTACCGACGGAGCCCGCGCGGGAAAGCTCCCCAGCTTTTCAGATTAAAAGCTTTTGGGGCCTCCCACTGCACATGCGCGCTGCCTTCCCGCCTTCCTGACCAGCTCTCGTCAGTTTCTTTTTTTCCGCGGAGCCAGCAGGTCGTGTTCCTGTCACCGCTGAAGAAATTGTTAATTTTATTGTTTTCTTTAGACCGCGTACCTGCCTTCCCCATTCTGAAACCGGTACTGCCGGTCTCTCTTTCTTTCTTTAAAAAAAAAAAATATATTTTTTTTTCTTTTCTTCAGCACAGCTTGGTACTTTGTTAGGCCTTCAGGCCTACACAAATTCTCCTCATGGAGAAGCCAGTTCCTGCTTTTAAAAAGTGTACCAAGTGCAGTGCTGTCATTCCTGTTACAGACACCCATGAATGGTGTCTTAATTGTTTAGGACCTGACCATTCCATACCGGACTGCCCATCCTGCTCCCAGATGTCGAAACGTGGATTGCAGAACCGGGCCAACAAGTTCCATGTGCTGTTTCCTTCAGAAGCATCACAGTCATCCAGGTCTTCCTCTCCGGATGGATCTCAGGTAACCAAAACTCCAGTGGGCAAATCCTCTAAAAGCAAATCTCTTTCTAAAGATCGAGAGGCTCTCAATTCTGAGTTCGAGGATTCTGCCCAGGCCAAAAAACCCCGGCAGGAGGTTCCGGCCTCCAAAGCAATCATGGGGTCACAGGTTGACATCGATGGCGCGGCCTCGACAGATCACCTGTTGTGCTGCTCTGGGGTACCGGCCCATACCGGTACCGACATCCAGGCAGCAGTGGCGTCTATGGGCAATACTGTCCAAGTCATGCAGCAGGCCATTCTGGCTTTTATTAATGCTGCTACGCCCTCGGTACCGCAGCCAGCGGTACCGGGTCCGGTTCCGGTAATGGCTTCCATACCGGAACCGAGGCCATCGTCTTCCAAACGCAGATCGGTTCCGCATGCTGGATCCGGGCTTTTGCCCGGTACCGATCCCATACCCGGTACGCCCGATGTCGATACCGAACGGTATGCGTACCGTGCGTTGGAAGCACATAGAGGATACTCTGCTTCTTCAGAGGATTTTAACTCCTCTGATGATTCTGATGAGTTCTCCCTTGATCTTCCTGAGGAGCCTTCTTCTCCTAAAAGGAGAATGTCTCCACCAGAGGATTTGTCCTTTCAGGACTTCATCATAGAAATAGCTAAAGGTCTTTCTATTGCTTCATCCTCTGAAAAGGAACCCAGATCAAAGAAACTGGATATTTTAGGATACTCTAAGTCTCCTAAAGAGGCAGTCACCCTGCCTATCCATGAAATCCTTCAAGAACACTTGATGGACTTATGGGAGGCTCCTCTAACATTGTCTCCTTCTTCTCGCAGGTTGGACACCATGTACCGTGTCCCCCCTTCTCCTGGTTTCCAAAAAACCCAGTTGCCTCACCATTCTATTGTGGTGAAGTCTGCAATGAAGAAGATAAAGAGTACCAAAAGGCACTCTTCTACTCCTCCAGGGCGAGAATGTAAGACTCTAGACTCTTTTGGCAGGAAAATTTTCCAGGCTACTATGCTTATAGCCAGGATTAATTCCTATAGTCTTTACATGGGCATGTTTCTCAGTGAAATCGCTCTAAAAGTTCGGCATTTTGCCCCCTTCATCCCTGAGGATAAAAGGGAGGAGTTCATTTTCTTAGTGAAACACCTTTTGGATATTTCAAAGTTCTCCAACAGGGGCAGCTTTTGATTCCTTTGAGGGTGCTGGTAGGGCTTCGGGCATTGCTATAGCAGCCCGACGTCTTGCTTGGCTCCAGGCTTCTGATCTAGAACCTTGGGTCCTAGATGGCTTACGGAATCTGCCCTGTACAGGTGAGAACTTATTTGGTGAGGAGTGGCAAATTAAGGCCACTCAAATGGACGCAGAAAATGCCACCTTAGATAGACTTTCTAAGTCTACCTCCACTCCTGCCAAAAAGAAGTCTTTTAAGAGGCCTTATTACAAGAAGTCCAGATTTTCCACAAATACTGGCCAACAATCCTCTCAGCCTCGTTTTGCTGCTAAACGTCAGCAACCTAAACAGGCAAGGTCAAAGCCTGCGGCGTCTGCTACGCCTCAGCAGGCTCAACCCCCTCAGGGGTTTCGACTTGCCCCTAGAGAACTTAACTTTTCTGGCTCTAGAACAACCAGAGCCCCTCACCATACCCGGAAGGTTAGCTCACTTTGCTCCCAGATGGGAGCAAATTACATCAGAGCAATGGACCCTCTCTATCATCAGAGAGGGTTACAAACTCCATTTTTTCCGACCTTCCTCCTTATACTATGGTGAGGCAGTTCAATTCTCCCCCATCTCTCCTGACCCTCTTGGGTCAGGAAGTCTCCTCCCTCCTTGCCCAAGGGGCAATAGAGGAGGTCCCTCTTCTTCAACAGGGGACGGGATTCTACTCCCCTTATTTTCTAATACCAAAGAAGACAGAGGGCTTCAGACCAATTCTAGATCTGAGAGAATTGAACAAATTTCTTTTCAAGGAGAAATTCAAAATGCTTTCTCTGGGCATTCTCCTTCCATACCTTCAGAGTCAGGATTGGCTTTGTTCTCTAGACCTAAAGGATGCGTATACACACATACTCATCCACCCATCCCACAGAAAATACCTTTGATTTCTGTTTCAGGGACAACATTTCCAGTACAGAGTACTCCCCTTCGGTCTAGCCTCTGCTCCAAGAGTGTTCACCAAATGCATGGCAGTCGTAGCTGCCTTTCTAAGAGGCCTGGGAATTTTCATATTCCCATACCTGGACGACTGGCTCATCCGAACTCCATCTCAGTCCCAGGCCCAAATTTCCCTGGACCGCACAAGGCGTCTTCTGCAGTATCTGGGACTGGTAGTAAACCTTCCCAAGTCTCAACTAATCCCTACTCCGTCTCTCGAGTTCATAGGGGCCCAGTTAGACACCATCACTGCGAGGGCCTACCTGCCTCAGCTCAGGGCCCAACGCCTGCTGAGTTTGGCCTCCCAAGCTCAGTCCAGCAGTCATTTGACAGCTCGGGAAATGCTGCGACTTCTGGGCCACATGGCCTCCACGGTACATGTGGTGCCCTACGCTCGTCTGCATATGAGAGCAGCTCAATGGACCTTGGCCACTTAGTGGACTCAAGCATCTGGAGCGCTCTCCGACCAAATACTCACCTCAAGCCGTCTGTTTTGGTCCCTCCAATGGTGGACATCCACCAAGAATCTGTTGTTGTGGGCCCCCTTCCAACCTTTGTTGCCCCAAGCAACCCTCACAACAGATGCCTCCCAGACAGGGTGGGGAGCTCATCTTCAGAACCTCTCCACTCAGGGCACTTGGTCTCCACAGGAGACCACCCTTCATATCAACCTCCTGGAACTGCGAGCAATTTACCTTGCCCTCAAGGTCTTCTATACCCTCCTTGTCAACCTGACTGTCCTAGTTCAGACAGACAATCAGGTAGCCATGTTCTATATAAACAAACAAGGAGGGACAGGCTCTCTGTCGCTTTGCAACGAAGCTCTCAGATTATGGGCCTTCGCCAGAGAGCATCAAATTCACCTTCTTGCAGTGTATCTTCCAGGAGTTCAAAACTCTCGTGCGGACAGATTCAGTCGAGTTCTGCTTCCACACGAATGGTCCCTACATATGGATCAGATACGCAGAATCTTTCAGGAATGGGGGACCCCGGACATAGACCTCTTTGCAAGTCCGTGGAATGCCAAACTTCCCCGGTTCTGTTCCAGAACTCAGTGTCAGGGAGCTCAGGCCCACGATGCCTTCCTCCTGCATTGGGGTCAGGAATTCCTCTATGCCTTTCCACCCATTCCTCTAATATCCAAGACTCTGTTCAAGCTCCAGAGGGATCACGGGACTATGATCCTCATAGCTCCCCGCTGGCCACGCCAGGTGTGGTTCCCTCTACTTCTGCATCTCTCCCAGGGATCCTCCCTGGACCTGGGAGCTGCGCCAGACCTCCTGTCTCAGGAGAAGGGGACTTTGTGGCACCCAAACCCCAAATCCCTACATCTCAGAGCTTGGTTACTGAAGGCCTAAGTCTTCAAGACTTTAATCTTTCTCAGCCTGTGAAAGATATCCTTCATGCCTCTAGGAAACCTTCCACGAGGCGTTCTTATGCTTTCAAATGGAAGCGTTTTTCCATTTGGTGTGCTCAGCAGGGTCTTGACCCTCTAGCACTTCCTTTGAATTCCCTCTTGGACTATCTCCTGCATCTTTCAAATGCAGGCCTTAAGACGAATTCAGTAAGGGTCCATTTGAGTGCTATTGCAGCATCCTTAAAACCTATAAATGGACAACCTGTCTCCTCTCATCCTCTTGTTGCACGTTTCATGAGAGGCCTGACCCTAACTAAACCTCCCATCCGACCTCCCCCGGTAGCATGGGATTTGAACCTAGTTCTAGGTCAGCTTATGAAGCCACCTTTTGAGCCTTTGGACTCTACCTCCTTCAAATTTCTTTCCTGGAAGGTTGTTTTCCTTATTGCAGTCACTTCGGCTCGCCGCATCAGTGAACTGCAGGCTTTAGTGGCTCATCCACCTTATACTAGGTTTCATCATGATAAGGTGGTCCTTAGGACGAATCCCCACTTTATGCCCAAAGTGGTCTCGCCTTTTCATCTTAATCAAGAGGTATATCTACCTGTCTTTTTCCCGGCTCCTCATGCATCCAGTGCAGAGAGGAACCTTCATACTCTGGATTGTAAAAGAGCTCTTGCCTTTTACCTCAACAGGACTCAACCACATCGAAAGTCTTCCCAACTTTTCGTGGCTTTTGATCCTTCTCATTTGGGACTTCCAGTCACCAAGCGTACACTTTCCAATTGGATCGCTCAGTGTATTTCTTTTGCTTACCAGAGTAAGAACATTTCTCTGGAGGGCCATGTCACAGCTCACAATGTGAGAGCCATGGCCACTTCTATGGCTCATCTTCACTCTGTGTCCATAGATCAGATCTGTCGAGCAGCCACTTGGGCCTCGGTTCATACCTTCACAGTCCATTACTGCTTGGACAAGGACTCCCGCCGGGATGCCTTGTTTGGTCAGGCTGTCCTCAAACACCTGTTCCATACTTAAACAACTCCTGCCCACCTTCCCTGGATGGATGCCTGAGATCCATACGAAGATGGTTTACCCTTGGAGGGGGATCTCCCAGGCATCTTAGCTAGGGAGTCCCCATATGTGATGACTTATTCCTGCTTGTTCCTGGAGATAGCACAGTTACTTACCTGTAACAGGTGATCTCTGGGAACAGCAGGAATTAGTCATCACAACCCACCCACCTCCCCTAGGAGTTGTATCTCTATCTATCTATCTTCCTGTCCTCTCTCTCTATTGTCTCAGCTTTAAACTCGAACTGACGAGAGCTGGTCAGGAAGGCGGGAAGGCAGCGCGCATGTGCAGTGGGAGGCCCCAAAAGCTTTTAATCTGAAAAGCTGGGGAGCTTTCCCGCGCGGGCTCCGTCGGTACCGACGTACCCATATGTGATGACTAATTCCTGCTGTTCCCAGAGATCACCTGTTACAGGTAAGTAACTGTGCTTTCCTTTGCATCAGACCTTGCAGGATCTCCTATTTAGACCGTGGGAGACTCCTTTAATGGTATCCCCACCTTCTAGGGCAACTGATATTCTATACAAGGTGCCCCCTTCTCCAGGTTTTCAAAAGCCTCAGCTCCCTCATCATTCTCTGGTTGTAGAATCAGCAATGAGGCGTGTTAAGAGTACTAAAAAGCACTCTTCTTATCCGCCAGGTCATGAGGCTAGGACTTTAGATGCCTTTGGACGATAAACTTTCCAGGCATCCATGTTTTCAACAAGAATCCTTTCATATATTTTCTATATGGCATTATCTCTTGAGGAAGTCACAAAATATTTATCACTTTTGACCCCTTTCCTCCAAGAGCCTAAAAGAGCAGATTTTTCTATGCTAGTCAATCATGCTCAAAATATTTCTAAGTTCCTTACTCGTGCTTCCCTAGACTCTTTCGAGTCTGTTAGCAGAACTTCTGCTATAGCCATAGGAGCACGACGTAGAGCCTGGCTCCAAGCTTCAGACTTGGACAAATCTGTACAAGATAGACTGTGAAATGCTCCTTGCACCGGAGAAAATCTCTTTAATAAAGAGACTTTAATCCAGGCTGCTCAGTTAACCACTGATACTATTGCTTTACAAGGCTTGTCTTTGCCTTCCTCTACCCCAGTCTGTAGAAAATCTACTACTAAGCGTTGTTCCCTTAATGGGAGAAGGTTTTATCCATCTTCTACCCATCATACAGATGCTTCTAGGCAGGGGAATCAACCAGCCAGGCTCAGGAAACCACAACCTCAACGGGTTCAGCAAACCCAGCAGCCGCAAGGTTGCTGATAAACTCTTCCCTGAATCCTTTTTCCTCTTTGAGGTTTAGATCCTGTAGTTTGCTTCTTACCTCTACAAGCATCTACATCGTTTCCATCCTAAAATTTACATATGTCCCTATCAAAGAGACATCCTGACTATTAGCTCATTGAGCTTCTTAAAATTATTATGCTTTACAGGTAGTACAGTTGCTCCTCGTCCTCTGAACCACACAGAGGAGTAACAGTTGTCAATAAGGTCACCATGCCTTTACCTTTGACTTTTCTCCTGTATCAGCATCTCTCATACTACTTATCAAGGATTTACTTCACAGTAAGTCTTCTTTTCAACTCTGCCACTCTTACTAAGACATTTGGTCTGTACGAGTGATACCACTTTTTTGAGGGCTTTTCCTTAAGCCCCTAAGTTTGCTTTCAGAGTTGTCTCCCCCTTGCATTCTTATTTTTCCTGGCAGCTTTTCAGACAATAGCGGAGTCTCAACACTCCTACTTACGTCTGTATTTCTTTCCCAATTCTGGGACCTAAGATGTCTACTGCTGCCTTATCAATACTTAGAATTGCAGGGGTTCTTACTGGTTAGACCACTGACTTGTTGACCAAGCAACCAGGGCTTGTCCTCCAATTTCAATGGTCTCTGGCCTTACCACCAGATCCCAGAAGGTTTAAGAACCTTTTCTGGCTATTGTTGCAGACACATCACCTTGCTTTCTATCCGTAGCCTTCCCCAATCCTTGGGCTTGGCTGAATAGTCCATAATATCTACTGGCTCTTAAACACCAGTTTTTCTTCTGATTAACCTGCAACATGCTCTCTGCATCTCTATGGAGCAGCTCTACACTATGGGGCCTTGTTAGAGAGCACATAATGTCAGATGGTTGGGAAGGGCTTTACCTAGTCAGGCCTACTAGGTTCTCCCTGCCCTTACCATTTCCATTAAAGGCTCCTTTAATAAAGGTCACAGGCCTTTGATTAAGGGAAGACCTAAAGAATTATCCAATTCCTTGGTTTGCTTCACATCTCCAGGGGACCCCTTCACCAGGGATGGTTTTTCTTTCAGTATAGACCATCTCTGTCTGGTTTTTCCTTCCTTCCTCAATTCTTCATGCCGTGATCCATGTTGAGCACACAAATGCACCATACCCTTTTTACCCTCATCAAGGGTAAATGTGGTAATTTTATTTCATGGCATCTTTTTCTCCAACTACCTGCTGGAATTACGGAAGGATTCAGACTTACTGTCTGCAGATTGCAAACCTCCTCTGCATTATCCAGGTAGGTCTCCATTCCTGGTTATTCAGGGGCTAGAGTTCTTAGAAGACTCTAGACTTTTCTTGCCAGTGAGAGAACTCCCTTGGCTTCCTACCCATAACCAGGAAAAAGGGATTCTTTTAATATCTTCTCAAGTAGGTACCTCCCTCCTTGTTGCTAGATAAATCTTTCTCTCTCCACATACCCTATGTGCAGACATGGGTATGTGTCGATATATATATATATATATATATATATATATATATATATACACACATGTGTATGGACATCTCCATATCTGTGCCCATATGTATATACATATGAGGTATATATCTGTATTTACCTACCTATATATATTTGTATTACAATATATGATAGTGCGTAGATATGTCTATATGCTCTTTCTGTCTGTCTGCTTGGGTATATATATATCCATATATATATATATATATATATATATATATATCCCCCTATGGACCCGACAGATACTCTCAATCCCTTTCCATGCTGTCCCAGCATACTTAGGGTCCTCCATAATCAACCACTTCCTGTGGTAGTTGAGGAGTTTTTGTACCATGACCTTCAGTTTAGGTACACCTGAAGCCCTCCATATACTTTCCTTTTCAATTAGGAGGGACTTTTTCTGAATCTTCAGAAAAGGGGAGGCTACAGTGCCTCATTACTCCTATCCTCCTTTGCTATCGGTTATAAGGATCTCCGAAGCTCCCTTCTCTTACAAGAACTATGTCTCTTAAAGTCAAAGGAGCTTCAGTTTTATTAATAGAGACTTCTGCGTTTTCCGCTACGTCCTACCTCTTTGAACTACCCCAGTTCCACTGGGATTGTTTCTTCTCAACCTAAGGGTTCTACCTCAGCCTGTTTTTTTGCACAGTTTTACCTCTCCTTACATTGAGGTACTCCATGAGAATATTCGGTTGGTTCATATTCACAAATCCACATGAACCTCCATATACCCTTTTTAGAATGCCACCAGGTGAGGTCCATATTGGTTTATTGCTCTTCAATATTACCACTAAATATCACCTGCACAGAGACTCCTATCTAGGCATCCTGTTTGGTCCAGCTGTTCCACAGCACATCTTTTTAGTTCAACTCCTACCCTCCATCCCTAGGATGCCTGGGGTTTCGGTAAATCAGCATGGCTCTCAGATTCGCAACATGCTGGGACTCCTCCAGGCATCTTAGCTTGGGAGTCCCCATATGTGAAGACTCATTCCTGCTTGTTCCTGGAGATAGCACAGTTACTTACCTGTAACAGGTGATCTCTGGGAACAGCAGGAATAAGTCTTCACAACCCACCCACCTCCCCTAGGAGTTGCATTTCTCTATCTCTATCTTTCCCTTTCTCTCTCTCTCTTTGTCTCAGCTTTAAAACTTAACTGAGGAGAGGCAGTTGGGAAAGGCGGGAAGGCAGCACGCAGGCGTGCTGGGATGCTTCCAAAAGCGTTCTGATTGGACGCTGGGGAGCATTCCCGCGCAGACTCCGTCGGTACCGATATACCCATATGTGAAGACTTATTCCTGCTGTTCCCAGAGATCACCTGTTACAGGTAAGTAACTGTGCTTTACAGGTGAGTAACAACACTTTATCCATGATGATGCCTAAATCTTTTTCCTGGGTGGTGGTTCCTAATGTGCAACCTTGCATCGTGTAACCATAGTTTGGGTTGTTCTTTCCTAGTGCATAACTTTGCACTTGTCCATGTTAAATTTCATCTGCCATTTGAACATCCAGTCTTCCAATTTATCAAGGTCCTCATGAAAATTTTCACAGTTCTCTTGGGTTTTAACAACTTTGAATAATTTTGAGTCATCTGAAAATTTGATCACTTCGCTCATTATTCCTATTTCCAGGTCATTTATGAATATGTTAAAAAGTGTTGGGCCCAGCACAGATTCCTGGTTACTCCACTATTCACCTTTCTCCATTGAGAAAATTGGGCATTGAGCCCTACTCTGCTTTCATCTTTTAATCAGTTTCTGATCCACAATAGTGCACTGCCTCCTATCCCATCACCTTTTAATTTTGCCAAGAGTCTCTCATGAGGGACCTTGTCAAAGGCTTTCTGAAAATCTAGATACACTATATCAACCAGCTCACCTTTGTCTACCTGTTTATTCATACCTTCAAAAAAATATAACAGTTTAGTAATACAAGACTTTTCTTGGTTAAATCCATGTTGGCTTTCTCCCATTAAACCATGACTATCTACATGTTAAGTAATTTTATTCTTTATAATAGTTTCTAACATTTTGCTGGGAATGACATCAGGCTCACAGGTCTGTAGTTTCCTGGATCATCCCTTGAACCCTTTTTAAAAATTGGTGTTACATTGGCCATTCTTCAATCTTTAGGTATTACAGATGATTTTAATGATAGTTCACAGATTTCTTATAGGTTTGCAATCTCATGTTTCAGTTCTTTCAACACCCTTTGATATATTATAACTTTGGTACATCCATCTTGTCTGGACTGGTCTAGCAGGACAATATGAAAGGTGACATTTTACTTACCAGTTAATGTCCTTTCCTTGAGTCCTGCTAGACCAGTCCAGGACTCTCTCCTGAAACTGTGTTGCTCTGTTCTTCTGCTGTGATACTCTTGTGTCCACTATGATTTTTATACTTGGCTCTGCAGGTTCATCTTCGACTGACAGACTTCTGTTTATGCTTTCCTGTACATAGTTATGTACTGTTGATTACCCATTGTTGCCCACGATTGAGGATGTGTGAGGCTTGACATGTTTCTCCCATATGCTTTGGGATGAACCACTGAAGGGACCTCTGGTGGCCGAGGTGAATAGAGGCTTGAGAGTGATGTCATTGAAACCTGGGCTTTTCTTTGGTTCTTTGTCTCCACCAATATGCTGGTAGTGGAACACAACCCACTTGTCTGGACTGGTCTAGCAGATCTCAAGGAAGATATTAACTCTTAAGTAAAATAATAACATAAGAACATATGTCACCTTAGTGCTGGGGACTCAGTCATCATTTCCTCCCAAGCCTGGCAGGGTAGCATCTCTTTAGGTGTAAAGGGTCAAAGATCTGTCTCCTTAGATAATTGTAAAGGAGAGGGTATCTCTGTACCCAATATTCTCCTCCTTGTGAAGATAATGTTTCTCTTTTGGCGGAATTGGACTTTTTCTTTTCTGATGGTAAGGAAGTCTGGTGATCTAGGCTAGGGCAGGTGCAGCCATGTGCCGGCATTCTCAAGTCATTTTTGAGATGCTTGTAGCTGCCCAGTTCCTTTTGAAATTCAGAAGGGTCTTTGATCTACTGATGTGCCTAATAAGGCATAGTGGTCTTTAAGGCATAAATTTCAGGTGGTGTCAAAGAGATAACCTCAGAACATATCAGCAAGTCCTAGAGAGCAGGCGAACCCACTCAATTAGAGCACAGGAGTTAGAATTTATCTTTCCATAGGATAATGGCAAGGCAGTGCTATTGCTTACATTGCACCCCTTCTTTAAGTGCTTCAGCCTAGATATGTAGGTCTGGAAGGACTAAACCTTAGATGTAGGAGTCCTGAGTGCTATTGTGGCTTCCTCCCGCATAGCCTAAGTAATACTTGGGAGCATCCCACTCATCTGGATTGGTCAGCATGGACAATAAGAAAGGTGAAATTTAAGCTTACCTGTTAATTTCCTTTCCTTGAGTCCTGGCAGACCAGCTCTTGAACACAAATTTAGATAACTAAGAGTATGTTGTAGCCCATTCTGAAGATAGTTGACCTAGTCATGTCTTTTGGTGTATGGTATTATTGCATTCCCGCACTTGATTTGCAGCATGTTGTGCTGTGAAGGCTTGTGTGTGTCATTGATGCTGAGAGCTAAGCATTCAGTAGCTTAAGCACTGGCAGGATCTCCCAAGATGGACAGGTCTCAGCTGAGACTAAGACAAACCATCCATCTAGGCAGCAGCAGAATGGGAGGATGTAGGTAGTGGAGGATCACATTTCTGTGACAGTGGTAACAACACTAGAATTACCTGCGCAGAAGAAAGGCCTGGCAATCTAATTTCATATTTATTTATTTATTTAGACAGATTTGTATCCCACCTTATCCTTCAATCAAAGTGGTCACAATACAAGTGGAAGGTTACAAATAACATAGGGTATATAAGACATTAACATTATTATGTCATGAAAATCCAATGGATAGTCACAACAAAACAAATTGCTCTATAGTGCCTGAAGATGAGACCCCCCCCAAGGTCGGAAGGCACCCAACTGACCACTGGGAAGGAGTTGAAGACTTTTCATAGTAAAGCCAGCATTTATGATGTGGTTGGATTAAAGCCCTTGGGACGTCTGACTGTTGATGTAACCGTGCATGAAATGAGAGTCAGAAGCTGCAAAAATGTCATACATATTGGGACATAGAACGTGTGAAGCATGAACCAAGGGAAGTTAGAGGTGGTCAAGAATGAAATGGAACGTGTACAACTCAATCTGTTGGGTATCAGCAAACTGAAATGGACAGGCATAGGGCACTTTGTATCAGATGATCACATGATATACTATGCTGGAAATGAAAGAGCAAAGAAGAAATGATGTTGCAATTATAATCAAGAAGAAACTTGCAAGAACTACAATGAAATACAATGCAATCAGTGAACGCTTAAGTTCTATTCGTCTACAAGGAATGCCCATCAACACAACTATAATTCAGGTATATGCCCCAACAAGAGCTACAGAAGAGGAAGAAGTTGATGAGTTATATGAACAATTGCAAGCTGAAAGTGACAGGACATGCAAAAAAGGAAATCCTGATAATCATGGGTGAATAGAATACAAAAATTGGTAACAAAGAAGGCGGCAAAGTAGTTGGAAAATATGGACTTGGCAACAGAAATGAAGCTGGAGAAAAACGGATAGAATTCTGCAAGATCAATGATCTATTCATCTCAAACACCTTCTTCCAGCAACACAAGCAAATGGCAGATGAAATGTAATGTGGACAAGTGCAAAGTTATGCACCTAGGGAAGAACAACCCAAACTGTGGTTACAAGATGCAAAGTTCCACATTAGGAACCACCACCCAGGAAAAAGATTTAGGCGTCATTGTGGATAACATGTTAAAACTCTTGGCCCAGTGTGCAGCGGCAGCCAATAGAGCAAATAGAATGCTAGGTATCATAAGGAAAGGAATGGAAAATAAAACAAAAGATATTATAATGCCTCTATATCGTTCCATGGTGAGACTGCACCTTGAATATTGTGTGCAATTCTGGTCGCCGTATCTTAAAAAGGATATAGCGTTATTAGAAAAGGTTCAGAGAATAGCCACCAAAATGGTAAAGGGGATGGAAGGATACTCCTATGAAGAAAGGCTAAAAAGGTTAGGGCTCTTTAACCTGGAAAAGAGACGGCTGAGGGGAGCTATGATAGAAGTCTATAAATTAATGAACGGAGTGGAACGGGTAAACGTAGATCGATTGTTTACATTATCAGAATATAGAAAGACTAGGGGACGTGCAATGAAGCTACAGGGTAAACTATTTAAGACTAATAAAAGAAAATATTTTTTCACTCAACGTGTAATCAAACTCTGGAATTTGTTACCGGAGGATGTAGTAAAGGCTGTTAGTGTAGTTGGATTTAAAAGAGGTTTGGACAAGTTCCTGGAGGAAAGGACCATAAACCATTATTAAGAAGGGAACCTGTGTCTTTTGGGGAAACTGCTAGGTACGTATGACCTAGATTGGCCACTGTTGGAAACAGGATACTGGGCTTGATGGACCTTGGTCTGACCCAGTATGGCATATCTTATGTTCTTATGGATGACTGAAGAAACTCTGAAAATTGCCCAGAAACGTAGGCAAACTAATGCCAGACAGGGGAGAGAAGCAATCGCAGAACTCAACAGAGACTTCCAACGTGCAGCAGAACAAGACAAGGAGAAGTACTACAATGACGTATGCAAGGAAATAGAATCTGAAACTATTAGAGGAAGAACAAGATCAGCCTCCTAAAGCTTTGAGAGCTAAAGAAAAAATTCCAGCCTTGAATTGGAATGCTACAATTCATGCTCAAGGATCCATGTTAAATTATGCTGAGAAAATCAAGAAAAGGTGGAAAGAATATACAGACTCATTATACCATAAGAAACAAGTGGACCAACAGCCGTTTCAACCTCTACCGTATGATCAGGAGCCATTGGTGATGAAAGAAGAAATTGAAGCAGCATTGAAAGGCTTATCAAAGAACAAAGCACCAGGTATTGATGGCATTCCCATTGCAGTATTACAGCAATTGGATGCAGCTCTTACCATACTTACAAAGCTCTGTCGGGAAATTTGGAAGACAATATCATAGTCACCTCCCTTCTACGCTCAAACATGCACAAATCCGCCCAATTCTCAAAAACAACACGCTTGATAAAACATCACCAAAATCATACAGACCTATATCAAGTATACCTTTTTTAGCTAAAATAATAGAAAAAGTGGTACAAATTCAGACACAAGAATACCTAGATTCATCCTACCCACTTGATGACCACCAATATGGATTTAGGCCTCAACATGGAGTTGAAACACTTTTAACAGTCTTAACTGATGTACTACTCAAAGGAATCGATAATCATAAACAAGCATTTATACTCTTATTTATTGATATTTCGGCAGCATTCGATAGTGTTCACCACACTATAATGCTTAATAACCTGAAACAAATAGGAATAAAAGACACTGTACATAAATGGTTTACCTCTTACTTAAATAATAGAACACAAAACGTAAGAATTGGTAACCAAACATCAACCATATATAAACAAGAAATTGGTCTCCCACAAGGCTCTGCACTATCAGCCCTCCTGTTTAACATTTACATAAAACCTGTCAGTGATATCTTTAAAAAATTCGGAGTATACTATCATCTATACGCAGATGACATTATGATGTACATCCCATTCACGATTCCTAATTTACCAATAAAACTACTATCAGACTGCTTCAATGAAATTACTACATGGCTAAAAGCTCAAAACCTTCACATTAATCATTCAAAAACAGAAGTCCTAATTGTAACAAAAAATCAATCATATATCCACCCAACCCATATAACATTACAAAACCATGACATTAAAATAAAAAATGAAATAAGATACCTAGGTGTTATTCTAGATACTCATCTTACGATGAACACTCACATCAGAAACACCATAAAGAAAATATACTTTAAACTTAAAATTCTTAAACAATTACGCCCGTTAGTACACCAACTAGACTTCATTAATATAATCCAGGCTACAATAACACCGCACTTTGATTTTGCCAACCTAATTCTTTTAGGTATAACGAAACAAAACATAAAAAGAATCCAATTAGCACAAAACGCAGCAGCAAGAATTATAATGAAAGCACATTCAATCCAGCACATAACACCAATACTAGCGTCCCTACATTGGCTGCCAATTCAAAGTAGGATAATATATAAAACCATAATAACTACATATAAAGCTTTAAACAACATGGCCCCAATCCCATTAAGCAAACTAATTAGCATGGAATCTCAAAAAACCACGCACAGAAAAGGATACTCAAATAAACTAAATACTTCTAATGATTTCATAAAAGCAAATAAATTAACTAACAAAAGAGCTTTTTCTCATGCTGCCCCATCTATTTGGAATTCCCTTCCGGAGGACCTACGAACTATAACTGAAATTATGGAACTCCGTAAAAAACTAAAAACCTATTTATTCTCCATGCACTACGGCAACATAGATAACCCCTGGATACACTCAGATAAAGGTTAAAAATTATGACAGAGTAATACTAATCCCAACAATTTAACAGACAATACACAATTATAAAAACATTATGATCCAATTCCAAAGTACCCACAACATGTATTTGTATATAGTTTTTTGTACATAGTTTACAAGCCAGTTTTGCTATTTTTGCATTAGTTCATGCTGTTAACTATTACGTTTATTGTTACAAAATGTTCGATGTAAAACTAAGCTTTTGCTTTGTGGATTGTTGTTTTTTTGTGAACCGCAACTGAACTCTGGAAGTTGCGGGTTATAAATATATGTTAAATAAATAAAAATAAATAAATAAATAGTCAATTGACTGGAAAAGATCTGTGTTTACACCAGTACGGAAGAAAAGTGATCTGGCCGACTGTGGAAATTTTCGCACAATCGCTCTCATCTCACATGCCAGAGGTCAGACAGAAGATGAAGGTGGAACAAAAAGCCTACTGGAATGGTGTCACAGCCAACCTGAAAGAAGCAGCATCTAGGCACGAGTGCAAGATTCTGTATCAGACCTTCAGGAGACTGAGTGGTAATACCAAGTTGACCAATGACAATATCAAGAAAGCTGTTGGCACCTTTGTAATCTCCCCTGGTGAATACATGCAACGGCGGAAAGAATTCTTCCAACAGCTATACAACCACGATCCGCCCCAGGAACCACCACCCGAGCCACCACTCATCTACCAGGAACCACCACCCGAGCCACTACCCATCGAACAGTCGATGAAGAGTGTGATAAGATCATTGAAGAACAGAATGCGCTCGGAGTGGACTAAGTCACTGCCAAAATGATCAAAGCTGGGGGAGACATCTTCATGCAATGGCTTCACATCCTCCTAACACTCATCTGGCACATTGAAAGAGTTCAATCAGCAGGGAAGAAAGTCATCATCGTGCCAATCCTGAAGAAAGGCAATAGCCAGGAATGCAAGAACTACCGCGGCATCAGCCTCCTTTCAGTTGTTGGTAAGGTGTACATGCAAGATCATACAATCAAGGCTGCAGAAACATCATGAACAGACCAGCTGAGAAGAGAAAGCAGTTTTTAGGCCACATTGGGGCTGCACCGATCAAATACATAGTAACATAGTAAATGACGGCAGATAAAGACCAGTATGGACCGTGTGGGGCCGTTTAAAATGCTGCTACTTTGGTTCTGCTTGCTGTGGAGATCGGAGCGGTGGAGGGGTGATGTCGACAGCGGAGGTTGTGAGTGGGAGCTTAAACACCTGGTGGTATGATATCTACCTCTTCAGATGCTATGTGGAGCATTTCTTCTTGTGTCCTCTATTCCTTTAACTCTCACTGTATCTCTTATTCTGTCCTATCTAATTAATGGCGTTCTTTTCATATTTTCTGTAACTTTTATGTAATATTGCAAACCGCTCTGATGCTTTGGCTTGAGCGGTATATCAAATGTAATAAACATAAACATCTAGTCTGCCCAGTAAGATGGCAGGAGTAGGTGCACCTGCCGCTCCGTGCAGGCCACCCCTCCCCATGTCTTTGTTTTAAGGGTGAACCTACCGCTCCGTGTAGGGCACCCCTGTATGTTGAGAAATTAGTTAGTTAAGTTTATTGTGATTTTATCCTGTTGCTGTAAAGGGATCCACTGTGTCTGTCCCATGCCATTTTGAATTCTGTCACTGTATTTGCCCCCACCACTTCCATCGGGAGGGCATTCCAAGCATCCACCACCCTTTCAGTGAAAAAGTATTTCCTGACATTGCCTTTCAATTTAACCCCTTGCAGCTTCATGTTATGCCCTCTAGTTTTACAGCTTCCCTATCTTTGGAAGAGGTTTGTTTGTTCATTATTTCTCTAAGTATTTAAAGGTCTTAATCATATCTCCCCTGTCCCTCCTCTTCTCCAGAGTGTACATATTTAGGTCTTCAAGTCTCTTCTCATAAGGCTTCTGACGCAGGCTCCAAATCATTTTGCTCGCCTTCTTCTGAACAGTTTCCAGTCTTTTTATATCCTTTGCAAGATATGGTCTCCAAAACTGAACACAGTATTCTAAGTGAGGCCTCACCAGTGACTTAGACTGCACCACAACACAGCAAGTAATCACGTAAATAGAAGCACCCAGTCCAAAAGGTGATTAATGTGGAAAAGACAGAGCTTTATTTCTATTGAACCATTGACAACCCGACACAGGCTGTGTTTCGATACCCTTCGTCAGGGGTTAGTCTGGTAAAAGAACTAAAAACATAAACATACAATTTAAAAAGTCATGAAAAGAACAGATGGCTAAAAAGATAACATAAATACCTCGTACAAACCATAAATACATATGTGTGTGTATATATATATATATAAAATGAAAGTGAAAATGAAAATAAAATTAACCATAAAAACATGTTTTACATGAAATTGTATGTTTAATGTAAACATATATATTAAATAAATATTGTAAAAAGGATGTGACAGATAACTTATAAAACATATATAAATACCTCTGTGTAAGATAGTGAGGACACAACGACTTGTGACACTGTTAAAGTTGTAAAAATCCTGTTCAACTAAAAAATATAATTGACAACAATGAGAATGTAAATAAACCAAACATATATGTAAAAATGTTTTAAACGTTAAACTATAGAGATAAAGAACACATATACAAACTTTTATTTTTATCTTAATCTAAAAGGAGGAAGAACTTAGCAGGCGCGAATAAGGAGGACCAGGTTAAAAAACTATTCATTATCATACTTTGAATAGCGCATGCATGAATTTAAACTCATAGTATAAAAATAAAAGTTTGTATATGTGTTCTTTATCTCTATAGTTTTTTAACGTTTAAAACAGTTTTACATATATGTTTGGTTTATTTACATTCTCATTGTTAATTATATTTTTTAGTTGAACAGGATTTTTACAATTTTTACAGTGTGTCACAAGTCGTCATGTCCTCGCTACCTCACACAGAGGTATTTATATATGTTTTATAAGTTATCTGTCACATCCTTTTTACAATATTTATTTCATATATATGTTTACATTAGATGTACAATTTCATGTAAAACATGTTTTTATGGTTAATTTTATTTTCGCTTTCATTTTTAACTTTACTTTTTTAATATAAATATATATATATATGTGTGTGTGTGTGTGTGTATTTATGGTTTGTATTTATATTATCTTTTTAGCTATCTGTTCTTTTCATGACTTTTTAAATTGTATGTTTGTTTTTAGTTCTTTTACCAGACCCCAACCCCTGATGAAGGGTATCGAAACACGGCCTGTGTCAGGTTGTCAATGGTTCAATAGAAATAAAGCTCTGTCTTTTCCACATTAATCACATTTTGGACTGGGTGCTCACCAGTGACTTATACAGTTGCATTAGTACCTCTTCCTTTCTGCTGGTAATTCCTTTATATGCAACCCAATATCCTCCTGGCTTTTCCCACTGCCTTGTCGCACTGCTTTGCCACCTTGAGATCCTCAGAAATCACACCAACGTCCTTCTCCTGGTCCGTGCACACCAACCTCTCGCCCCCTATCGCGTACATTTCCCCTGGATTTCTGCTTCCCAAGTGCATGACACTGCACGCCTTCGCATTAAATCTTAAATGCCAAGCATTAGTCCATTCTTCCAGCTTTTGTAGATCTTTCCTCATGTTATCCACTTCCTCAGGGGAGTCAACTCTGTTGCAAATTTTCATGTCATTTGCAAAAAGACCGACTTTTCCATGCAGTCTTTCAGCAATATCATTCACAAATACATTGAACAGTGCCAGGCACAGGACCGAACCCATATTCACCATTCGTCAACTGGCGGAGGAAAGGATCAGATGTGGAAAGCGAACCATCATTGTCTTCATTGACTTCAAATCCGCATTCAACTGTATTCACTGGCCACCCTATGGATGGCTTTGGAGAACAAGCACGTGCTGCTAAGATCATCCAACTTCTCCAAGCATCATACAATGGCTCAACCAGCAGTGTGCGGATCCAAAATGAACTATCCAAAGGAATTTCCTATCCAAACTGGAGTCTGCTAGGGAGTTGTTGCCTCACCTCTGCTTTCCAATATCGTGATCAACCCCATTATGAGGAAAACATTCGAGGATAGATGCGGGGTCCAGTATGACGTGAACAACTTCCTGACTGACTTGATGTTCACAGATGGTGCTATATTTGCTGAAACAGATGCAGAGGCCATCGATATCCTTTACCACATCGCCCGCATCACCTAATCTTGTGGCCTAAGAATCAGTGCGGACAAGGCCAAAGTTATGAGCATGGATGGATCACAGGCCAATGCTCACCTCAATGGAAACCAAATTGAGCAGATCCCAGAATTCAAATACCTGGGATCACTGTTGCAGGAGAAGAAGGTGGCATCCACCACCGACATCCAAAGCAGGATTGGCTAGGCAACAGTAGTGTTTGCCTTGCTCAAATGGTGCTTTTGGAAGAAGGCCAGTATCTCAATATACTTTACCTCTTCCGAAGACTGATCCTGCCAATTCTCCTGTACGGATTGGAAACATGGACTCTGCTCAAACCTGACATGAACAAGCTCGAGGTCTTTCAAATGTGATGCCTGAGACAGATTTTGGGTGTCTCTCTTCATGATTTGCCATCGAAATGACACAATTCAGATAAGGTGCAACCATCAACCTTCAGTCGAAGAACAAATCCAAAAATGCAGACTGTGATGGTTTGGCTACATTTGCAGAATGAATACCAGCCAACTGCCATACAAACTCCTATGGCGAAAGTGACCTGTCTACTGAAGGGTTCAACGAGCAGCACCGAAGAAAACTTGGTTCAGACACATTGAGGAAGACATAAGGAACCAGCGACTGACCATCGATGAAGCCAGAAATATCGTCACCGATTACCAAGGTTGGAAGCATATTGTGAGCAACACAGAGAATCCAGCAGCATATTGGTTGAGAGGATGACCTGCTCCCAAACGCCAACTAAGGATTAAAGAAGAAGAAGAAGCCAACGGGATTACACTCGGATCATTCAGCAGAGACTAGAACCATACCTGGAATAAGAACCTCCTGAAGTGCAAGCAGGGTTCAGGAAAGGGCAAGGAACAAGAGACATTGCAGATATGAGATGGATCCTTGAAAAGACAAAAGAATACCAAAAGGATATCTATATGTGTTTTATTGACTACAGTAAGGCTTTTGACTGTATAAACCATGAGAAACTCTGGGCCACATTAAGAAGCATGGGTATGCCAGAACACCTGATAGTTCTCTTGCACAACCTTTACATTGATCAAGAAGCAACAGTTCGAACAGAACAAGGAGAAACAGAATGGTTTAAAATCAGCAAAGGTGTACGACAAGGCTGCATACTTTCCCCCTACCTGTTTAATTTATATGCAGAAAAAATCATCAGAGAAACAGGACTGTATGAAGAGAACCAAGGTTGAAGATTGGTGGAAGACTCATCAACAACCTTCGCTATGCTGATGATACTACATTACTGGCTGAAAGTGAAGACGATCTGAAACATTTGCTTCTCAAGATCAAGGAACATAGTCTTAAAATGGACCTGCATCTTACCGTGAAGAAGACAAAGATCCTGACAACTGGCAAAATCAATAAGAAATTGAGAAAGTTGACAACTTTAACCTACTTGGATCAAAAATCAATAAAGAAGTGAGAAGCCGTCAAGAAATCCGATGCATTGCTTTTGGCAGAATGGCTATGAAGGACCTAGACAAGATTCTCAAGAGCAGAGATGTCTCTCTTCATACAAAGATTTGACTTGTCCAGGCCATGGTATTTTCAATAACAGCATATGGATATGAAAGTTGGACAGTGAAAAAGATAGATAGGATGAAAATTGATGCCTTTGAATTATGGTGCTGGCGACGAATACTGTGTATCCCATGGACTGCCCAAAGAACAAATCAGTCAGCACTAGAGGAGATCAAATCAAAGCTTTCTTTAGAAGCTCAAATGACACAACTTTGACTTTCATACTTTGGACACATCATGCGAAGAGAGAGGTTGTTAGAAAAAGAGATCATGCTTGGCAAGGTAGAAGGTCAACGCAAATGAGGAAGGCCATCAATGAGTTGGATTGATACAATAACAGCAGCTATGGCTGCCACTCTATCGATAATGAGCCGCCTGACTAAAGACCGAATACAGTTTAAGACAACTATCCAGAGGGTCACCATGAGTTGACACTGACGCTATGGCACTTAATAGCAACAGCATTATCTCATTCCTGGGTAGTGATTATGAAGTGAAGGTTTTTACTGCTTCGGGTTTGGAGTTGGTGGTTAATTGGAAACTCAAACTATGACAATTGCCTTTGATCATGTTAGCTTTGACAGGATATTGAGTTGCTCAAGGCAGCCCAGTCCCCCAATAAAGGGAGTGAATTCAGTGCTGAGCTTCTTTTTTTCTTCTGGCCTCAACTGCTGGCAGGGGGATATAACTCACTTTTTTGGACTGGCCTTGGAGGACTAAAATAAAGGAAATTACTATTACTATTAATCATTTGTATAGCACTACAAGGAATAAGCAACGTTGTACATGTACAAGTAAGAGAGAGTCCCTGCTCATCAGAGTTTACAATCTAATTATGACAGACCACACAATAATAACTGGGGCCTAGGGTAGTTCAAAGGGAACCACAAGATACAGATAGGTGATGAATAAGATCAGGATTTAGCCTGGATTTGAATAGGACCAGAGAAGGAGCCTGGCATACTAATGCAGGTAATTTGTTCCAAGCATATGGAGCAGCAAGATGGCATGAGCGATATAAGGGATCTGCCAGAGAAGTGGAGTTCCCGAGGTGGAATGTAAGAAATTCTAAGAGGAAAGTTAGCGAGGAGCTGCAGAATGAATACATTTATAAATCAGTAGGAAAAGTTTGAATTGGATGCAGAATCGGATAGGGAGCCAGTGAAGTGACTTGAGAAGAGGGGTTTATATGAGCATAGCAATACTGCCAGAATATTAGCCCTGCGGCTAAGTTTTGAACAGACTGAAGGGGGATAAAGATGATTCTGAGGGACATCGGAAAGCAGCAGGTTGCAAGTCTATACGGGAGGTGACTTGAATGGATAAGGGTCTTAATAGTGTGTTCAGAACGGAAGGGACACATTTTATTTATGTTATAGAGGAAGAAATGGCAGGTTTTAGCTATCTGTTGGATGTGTTCAGAGAAGGAGAGAGAAAAGTCAAAGATGACCCCAAGGTTGCAAGCTGAGGAAACAGGAAGACGTCGAGTGCTATCCACAGAGACAGAGGAAGGAGGGAGGTGGTGTTTGGTGGAAAGATAAAGTGTTCTGTTTTAGCCATGTTCAATTTCAGATGGCACTGGGAAATCCAGGCAGCAACGTCAGATAAGCAGGCTGAGACACGGGCTTGGATTCCCAGAGAGATTTCAGATGTAGAGAAGTAAATTTGAGAGTCATCAGCATAAAGATGATACTGAAAACCATGGGAGGAGATGAGTGTACCAAGGGACTGAGTGTAGAGAGAGGAGAGGTCCCAAGACAGAGCCCTGAGGTACTCTTACTGATGGGGGTAGAGGAGGAGACACCAGAACATACACTAAAGGTGCAATGGGAGAGATAAGAAGAAATCCAGGCCAGAACAGTGTCCCTAAAACCAAGAGAGAACAAGGTATCAAGGAGAAGGTTGTGATCAACAGTGTCAAAAGTAACAGAAAGGTCAAGAAGAATGAGGATCGAATAAAGGCCCTTGGATTTAGCAAGGAACAAGTTATTAGGAACTTTGGCAAGAGCAATTTCTGTAGAATGTAGAGGGCGAAAGCCAGACTGCAGTAGATCCAGAAGGCCTTGAGACGAGAGAAAGTCCACACAATGGCAGTGAACCACACATTCAAGGAGTTTAGAAGCAAAGGGAAGGCGGGATATGAGCCAATAATTAGATGGGCAGGTAAGTTTAAATTTCACCTTTTAAATCCATCCAATTCAGTTTTTCAAGTACCTGTGTTGCAAAATAATAGATTATATCTCAGATGGCACCGCAGTGATTTCCTTCCACAACTTGCCCTTGGTCACTATGGGCCCTATATTCAAAGGCATTTACACGGTTTACAGACTTGTAAACTGTGTAAATGCTACTTAGAGTGATATTCAGCGGCACTAACACAGTTAATGTGCTGAATATCCGCAGGTTCCATTACTACATACCCCTTTGCTAATTGTGTAGCATTGGGGTGTGTCGTGGGCATTATAGGGTGGAGTTGAGGTGGCATCCATTGCTAACCAGGCAGCAACGATATTGAACCGTTGCCCGGTTAGCTAAGTGTGTGAAAAGCTGGCCTATCTTTACCCGTGGGAGCTAACCGGGCAGCGGTTCAATATCACCACTGCCCAATTAAAGTCCATGCCATGCGGCAGACCTAGATATTCAGTGCTGGTATAAAAAACAGATGTTAAATAAATAATAAATACGGTTCAGAGGTGATGGCTATGTGCTTTAGAAGTGCTAGCTGCCGCCGCTGAATATCAGCCCCAGTATTTCTTAACTGAAAGTATGCATTGAATGGGAATGCTTCCAGCTCAAAGGTGTTACAAATATCTGTCCAACAGTGGAAGATTCTTTCACTGAAAAGCTGAGAAAAAAGTTTAATCTGGAATGAGCAATTACTTCATTTGTGCCATAGGCCAGAATTTACTTAATAATCTATAAGTAAGAATGGGCAAAATGAGGATGAAACACCTCTCTGCACTCCACCACTAAATATTCATCACATCTTAGTACAGACTTCTAATCCATAGTTGCTGTCCATCTTACTTGTGCTGCAAGGGTAGAGGCCCTTGATCTCCATCAACTTTTCTCTTTGCTGTCAATGCAATGCTGGCAGTACTTGGATGCAACCATTATGTTATGAAATTAGTGTTTCTCCAGGACCAAGCAGGAAGTCAGTCCTCACTTATGGGTGACGTCGGCGCCGACGGAGCCCTCGCGGAGCAATTTTCCCCAGCTTTCAAAGAAAGCCTTTGGGAATTGCAGCGCGCATGCGCGGTCGTCTTCCCGCCCGAGGGTGCCATCTTAGCCAGTCTTCTTTTTTCCGCGGAGCCCTACAGACGTCCCCGTCTTGTCCCCGCGAAAAAGTCGATTTTCTTCATTATTTTATTCTTTTTCCTTTCGGTTCGACGCCGATCGCTTTCCCGCCCGGACTCGCGACGCCGGTCTCGAGTCCGCTTACTTTTTTCGGTTTTTCTGACTTAGTCAGCTTTCGTTTTCGGTTTCCCTGGCAGCCCGGTCCTTTGACCTCGCAGGGGCCCTTTTTCCCCCGATGGCTGCCAGTGGGTTTAAGCGGTGTGGTCGGTGTGACCGAAATATGTCACTAACCGACACACACGACTTTTGCCTCCGCTGCCTGGGCCCGGATCATGAGGAACTGATCTGTGGGCCCTGCAGCAAACTGTCCTCAAAGGCGTTGAGGAGTCGGCGGCATCAGCGTGAGAGAATCTTCGCTGACCCCAGCCGTACCCGGACCTCGTCGGAGGCCTCCGCGTCGAAAGGCTCCAGCTCGGACCGTCGACGGAGCTCCTCCGACCGGGGTTCTCCCTCCGGGGACCATCGTCGGAAGGAAAAACCCGCGAGGGCGGCGTCGGTGGACGCTCCTGGCTCCGCGAGGGCCAGGTCGCATAGCCCCGACAGCCGCCCCGGGTCCTTGGAGAAGGAGCACATCCCGAAGCGACCTCGCCTGGAGTCGGAGATGCCTGCCCGGGTAAGTCCTGTGGTCCTTCTGGACTCGCCTCCGCGACAGCCGACGTCGGGCCCGACGCCGTCGGGGCCCGAGTCGGGGGCTGCTGGGTCACCTGAGCTCGGACTCAGGTTGACGGCCTTGGAGAGCAGACTGTTTGCCTTCATGGACCAGCAGCGGGCACTGCTCGCTGGCCTCGCTGGCGCCGCTGCCCCGACCGCCGGGACGTCGACGTCCAAGTCGACCCCGGAGACCGAGCCGATCCTCGAGTCAATGAGAACTCGAGTCGATCCTCGGTCGAGGTCACCCTCGGCCTCCCGTTCGGGACCGAGGTCGCCGACGCCGACTCCCTCGACGTCGGGACGGCTGGCGCCACACCCTGCCCGGGCCGACCCCACCGAGTCCTCGTCGGAGTCGGTCTGGGAGTCTGAGGAGGAAGAGTCACCTGATTCTTTCCGGACTCGGTGTGTCCCATCGGACTCACCGGGGTCCGAGCCTCGGAAGCAGTCCCCCCCGGAGGATGCCCGGTTCTCGGACTTTGTTAGGGATATGGCCAAGGCTTTGGCCTTCCCTGCGGATCCCGAGGAGGAGCCTCGAGCCGAAGAGCTCGACGCCCTCCAGTATGACTCTCCCGCGAGGGAGCACTTTACTGTGCCGGTTCCTCCTATGCTGGAACGACTACTCTTCCGCATGTGGGAGAGTCCGGCCTCCTCGCCGGTCCTGAGCAAGCGGGTCGATTCTATCTATCGGGTCCGCAAGAGCCCTGGCTTTCAGAAGGCACAGCTGCCACACCATTCCATGGTAGTGGAATCGGCCAGGCATCGTCTTAAGAGCCAGAAGATGCACTCCTCGGTGCCTCCTGGAAGGGAGGCCCGTAACCTGGATGGCCTTGGCAAGAAGTGCTTCCAGGGCTCTATGCTCGCATGTCGTGTCCAGACTTACCAGCTCTACATGGGCATGTATCTCCGGGATCTGGCTAAAGAGCTAGCCGGATTCTCCGCTGGTCTCTCCGAGGAGCCCTTGCGGAGGTTCCTAGCCTTGTCCACGGGCATTCGGGAATGCTCAAAGTTCATGTCCCGAGCAGCCTATGATGGCTTTGAGGCCTCGGCTAGAGTGGCCGCAGCCGGCATCGGTGCCCGCCGACAGGCTTGGCTTCAGTCGTCGGACCTTGAGCCCTGGGTACAGGACAAGTTGGTCGATGTCCCCTGCCGAGGCGAAAACCTCTTTGGCAAGCCCATGGCGGAAAAGGCTGCACAAATTGAGACTGAGACTCTCACCAGGACCAGGCTTTCTAGGAAGACCTCCGCCCCTTCCCAGAAAAAGAAGGGCTCGGGAAAAAAGTCCTTTTACCCGAGGAAGGCGGCTGCCTACAAACAGTACCCCCATTATCAGGCCCCTGCAGCTCCCCAACAGGGCCAGCAGGCCAAGGGACGGGGTAACGGGTCCCGTAGGCAGCAAGCCCCCAAGCCTGCACCACCAGCCCCTGCTCAGCAGGGTGGGGGTTTTTGACTCGTTCAGCATAGCCTCTCCCCCCCCGCTGGTTCCTCCCAGCACCGGAGGCCGGCTGGTTCACTTCGGCCACAGGTGGTCCAGCATCACCGCAGATGCCTGGGTTCTTCAGGTCGTGCGAGAAGGCTACCTTCTCCACTTCCATCAGGTCCCTCCCTCCTATTTTCCGGGAGAACCTTCGCGCCCCCCTCTGCACCGGGAGTTGCTCCTTCAGGAGTTAGCAGGTCTTCTGCAGGAACAGGCGGTGGAACCGGTGCCCCACCACCTGAGAGGTCAAGGCTTTTATTCAAGGTATTTTCTGATACCAAAGAGAACAGGGGGCCTCAGACCCATCCTGGACTTGCGCAACCTCAACAAGTTCCTTGTGCGGGAGAAGTTCAAAATGCTTACCCTTGGAATCCTTCTGCCCTACCTCCAGCAGGGAGATTGGCTATGCTCCTTGGATCTAAAGGAGGCCTACACGCACATCCTCATCCACCCAAGCCACCGCCAATACCTAAGGTTTGTGGTGGCAGGAAATCATTACCAGTACAGAGTACTGCCCTTTGGCCTATCCTCCGCACCGCGAGTCTTCACAAACTGTCTCGCGGTGGTGGCGGCCCATCTCCGGCTTCACGGCCTCTATGTCTTTCCGTACCTCGACGACTGGCTCATCAGAGCAGCGTCCGCTCAGGAGGTCGCCAACGCCACGCGCCGCACGGTGACTCTGCTGCAGCACTTGGGCTTTGTCATAAACTTCGCAAAGTCCACTTTGCTCCCCTCACAGGATCTCGAGTTCATCGGCGCAAGGCTGCACACTCCTCGGGCACGAGCGTACCTACCGCTCGACAGGGCGCAACGGCTCATGGACCTAGCCGACCGCTTTCGCAGCCAGCCCCTGGTCTCCGCCAGGCGCTTCCTGAGACTGCTCGGCCATATGGCTTCCACCGTCCATGTGACCCCCAATGCCCGCCTGAACATGCGGTCTGCTCAATGGTGTCTCCGCCAGCAGTGGCGACAAGCCACAGGCGGCCTGGCGGACCTAGTGCGCGTCTCCGAGCCGCTGCTCTCGTCTCTCCGGTGGTGGCTCCGGCAGCCGAACCTGATATTCGGAATGCCTTTCCAGTCACCTCAGCCGACCCGGGTGCTGACCACCGATGCATCCCTCCTGGGCTGGGGAGCGCATTGCCAAGAGGCACGTACTCAGGGCCTCTGGACCACGTGGGAGTCTGCTCAGCAGATCAACTTCCTGGAGCTCAGGGCGATCCGCCTAGCTCTCAAGGCCTTCTCCCACCTGACTTCCCAACAGTCCGTCCTTGTCCAGACGGACAATCAAGTTGCCATGTTCTACGTGAACAAGCAGGGGGGCACGGGCTCCTTCCTCCTCTGCCGGGAGGCACAGAAGCTCTGCTCTTGGGCCGTCAGTCACGGCATTCTCCTCAAGGCAGTTTATCTCCCGGGCCAAGAAAATTGCCTTGCAGACAAACTCAGCAGGGTCCTCCAGCCGCACGAGTGGCGTCTGGATCCCTTGGTAGTTCAGAAGCTCTTCCTCAAGTGGGGTCTCCCCACGGTGGATCTCTTTGCCAGTCCTCACAACCGGCAGCTTCCTCGCTTCTGCTCTCGTCAGCCACACCCCCTTCGGGTGGCGGCGGACGCCTTTCTGATCTCGTGGTCGGGGAGCCTTCTGTACGTTTTCCCTCCCATCCCGCTGGTCTCTCGGACTCTTTTCAAGGTTCTCCGAGACAAAGCCTTCATGATCCTGGTGGCCCCTCGCTGGCCCAGGCAGCCGTGGTTTCCGCTCCTGCTGCAACTGGCGGTGGAGGATCCAATCCCTCTGGGGGTACAACCGGATCTCCTCACTCAGGATCAGGGGTCCCTTCTGCACCCCAACCTCAGGTCTCTCAACCTCATGGCCTGGCTGCTGAGAGGGTAGTCCTTGCTCCCCTTCTCCTGCCGGCGGAGGTGGAGGAGGTCGTCTTAGCTTCGCGACGGCCTTCTACCCGCAAATGCTACGCCCTTAAATGGCGTCGCTTTGCAGTCTGGTGTACCCAACAGTCTCAGGATCCCTTCTCCTGCCCGGTGTCGGTGATCTTGCAGTACTTGCTGCACCTCTCTAATCTGGGACTTAAGTCCAACTCCGTCAAAGTTCACCTCAGTGCTCTTTCAGCACATCATGTGCCAGTGGACGGCAGACCTCTCTCCAATGACCCTCTCGTAGCGAGGTTTCTCCGAGGTCTCCTTCTACTTAAACCACCTCTGCGCCCGCCAGCGCCTGACTGGGACCTGAATGTGGTTTTGCAGCGGATCACCTGTCCGCCTTTTGAACCTATGGCTACCTGTTCTCTCCGTTTTCTGTCTTGGAAAACACTGTTCTTGATAGCCCTCACTTCCGCTAGGCGCGTAAGTGAATTGCAGGCCCTTGTGTCTGATCCCCCTTACACTAGGTTCTACAAGAATAGGGTAGTCCTACGGACTCACCCAAAATTTCTGCCTAAAGTGGTCTCCCCTTTTCACATCAATCAGGAGGTGGTACTTCCAACCTTCTTTCCCAGACCACACTCCAGCCGAGCTGAAACGGTCCTCCATACCCTGGACTGTAGAAGGGCATTGAACTTCTACCTTGACCGTACGCGGGAGCACCGTAAAGCTGCTCAGCTTTTTGTGTCTTTTGACCCCAATAAATTGGGGCTCCCGGTCTCCAAGCGTACTCTGTCCATCTGGGTTGCGGACTGTATCTCTTGGGCTTATGGGGCAGCCGGACTCTCCTTAGAAAGTCGAGTCACGGCTCATTGCGTTCGGGCAAAGGCCACGTCAGTGGCTTACCTCCGCTCTGTTCCGCTGGCAGACATCTGCCGGGCCGCTACTTGGTCTTCGAGCCAGACTTTTGCGGTCCATTACTGTCTCGAGAGGGAGTCCCGTAGGGACAGTGCTTTCGGACAGGCAGTCCTCCGTAATCTCTTTGAGGTCTGAGCAACTCCTACCCTCCATCCCGGATGTGGGCTACCGGTGGGTGATAATTCAGCGAAGATTCTATCCTTCTGTGCTGCTGAGCTAGAGGGAGCTCATTTTTGTGCTTAGGGTCTCCGGTAGCCTTGAGCTTGGGAGTCCCATAAGTGAGGACTGACTTCCTGCTTGGTCCTGGAGAAAGCGTAGTTACTCACCTGTAACAGGTGTTCTCCAGGAGCAGCAGGAATCAGTCCTCACTACCCTCCCTCCTCCCCTTGGAGTTGCAATCGTCTGCTTATGTTCTTTTTTTGCAAATTTTTATGCTGTCTTTTTTAGCTATGTCATCTGACTGGCTAAGATGGCACCCTCGGGCGGGAAGACGACCGCGCATGCGCGCTGCAATTCCCAAAGGCTTTCTTTGAAAGCTGGGGAAAATTGCTCCGCGAGGGCTCCGTCGGCGCCGACGTCACCCATAAGTGAGGACTGATTCCTGCTGCTCCTGGAGAACACCTGTTACAGGTGAGTAACTACGCTATCTGCTATAAAATATTTGTAGAAATTTTGCACATTGATCCTCTTCCTTTAGGTTTTGCTAACTTTTTAAGGCTGATTCTGGCCTGCTTATTGAAGAATTATATTTTAATGCTTAGTATTTGTTGCTTTAATTAATTTTTCCATGGGAAATAAGTGAATTGTCTGATGCCATTCGTGATTTCTAATGTGAATATACGTCATTTACTATGTTACTATATCAATATTGTTAACGTGGCTGAGAGAGAAACATGTCTTGTCGGTAGAGCATGTGAAATCTTTACCACTGGTCTATGATACTACACAGATTTTCATAGTTTCATGTCTGCCTCATTTTTTGCCTTTCCTGCTCTTTATATAGTATTGTTTACCTGATTGACTCGATTTGCAGACCATCATAAATGACTATGTTGCTGAATTAGAGTTATTAATTTTTAATATACAGCTTGCCAGACTTGGCATTCTTGCTTAGCTTTTCCTGTATAATATTTCCTTGTAAGTGTGCTTATATGACTCTTTAATAAATACTTTGCTGTCTGTGTATGTTATGCATTTCATATGAATAATTTATATCTGTTCAAGTTGTCCATAGTCAATAACCTCTTGTGGATTCTATTAACTTTCTCAAATAGCTAGTATAAATCTAATTTTACTTGCTGCCAGATGCAGTGAGAAAGAGGGAGGGAAAACCTTTTAAATGGAAAACATTACCTAAATACGCTATTGTGCATTACAGTAATACGCTACTACTGCATTATAGTGAAAAGTGTATTGTCTATTTTTTTTTGTCTTAATTTTTTTCACTTGGTGACTGCGTAGTAATTATAATATGGACCAGGATTCTCGATAAACATTTTTGAAATCTTATCGCATCAAAAAATATTCTGTGATAAGAAAGCTGAGATTTTTAGCATTAAGAGATGGAGATCATACCTAACATTCCCTGGCTTAGAAATGAGGTTTCTACCATTATGGTATGTTATGGTAAATTAAGAATGCACAAAGATGTTATTACTTGCCATTGCATGCAATATTTTTCTCAGCATAAGAACTTGAGATAACTTGAGGCCTGCCCGAAATAATTTTTTCCATTTTCTGATTAGGAGCTAGATCGCAGCTTCCTCTTGCCATTGCTCCACTGATAGAAATTCCTAGTTCATGTTTATTGGAAAGTAGATATGATCTTGGGAAATTTTACCTCATGAAAATTATATTGAATGTTTAATGGTTAGACACATGCACTCAGGAACAGACCACTAATACAAATACTAGATACAAGTTGTTTTGTCATCTATATATTAAAATTGAAAAAAAAAATATAAACAAGCCTTTTCCCTTTCAATATGCAGGATTTATATCTGGTCATACAAGTATCTTCTTTCATGTTTTAGAAGTACACTTTTCAGATTACTTGCATGTATAGCATTACTTAATGGGCACTGCATTCATAGGTAACAAGATTTAATGTTACAATGCTTTCACAACAAAACAGGGATTTGATATCCATTTCATATTCAGAAACCAGTTTTTTTTAATCCAGATTGTCTGCTTGTGCTTTTGACAAAATGCAAGGTTGCAGATGTTTTGTAGGTTCAGTAAATAGCGGTGATCTGATGCTGCAATCATGTATTTATACTAAAATCGGTAGCTACGTCTAGCAAAATCACCTTATAAAAGAGAATGTCACAAAGTGGAAAAAGATTACTAAGAAATCTAAGATGCTTTTAAGTGAGATTAAGATAAGGACCATTAAATGTCCATGTCGCCGACCTGTCTGCATTAAGATATATTTTGCCTGGTGCCTGAAACCTAGATGATTCGTTCAATATGTGTCATATCAAAGTATGCAGCAATGAAGATGATGCTACAGCTTATAAATCCTAGTGCTGATCAGTCTCATTTTGTTACTGCTTTCCATGAACGGTTAGAATCCTTAGACGACCTCACCATTGCTTTGAGGTTGCTGTACTATCTTCAGGAGCCAGAGCTGGTTAATGCAATTACTGGGATTGTTGAAACAAAATTGTAAAATGCAGTTGAGCAGGAGAAAATGAAGTGCCAAGGGAGGAAGTGTTTTGAAGTTCACAACTTCACTAGTAAAGAGAGGAAATATCACTCACCATTAGTTGACAAATCCATATTTTCGCTTTGTTTTTTGCACTGATGCAATGCTGCTGCTTTTCGCAAACGCCCTGCTTAGCAGTTGTAGGTTTGAGGGGATATTTTTGGCACCCTCACCTTAGCATATTTATGCCATCACATGTTTATAATAACACAGGCTAAAAGAGGGTAGTACTTTGAGGAAGATAACCTTTGAATATGACTTTTTGAACTTTGATTCACTGGGTTAGAAAAGTGAAGTACCACCATCAGTGCAGAAAATATACATTATACCAGGCCTTGACAAATTTTGTTTGGATTTAGGAGCCAGGACAAAATCTTAGGAGCCAGTGGCATGGCCTCCTAGCATTCCCCCACCCCTCCTTTGTTGTCTCCATTCTCCATTGACATTCCTCCATTTGCAAACTCTTATATGTCTGGGGAAGGTGGAAGAATTTGAAGTGAGATGATAGTGTGTCTTGTTACAGCAGCAGAGTCTATCTGAGGCCTCTTCAGACAGAAGTATATAGATAGCAAGTATCTTTGTGTGGTGCAACAGTGGTTTAGCCGTCTGTGCATGGGATGTGGTGGTGGGTGCCTTTGTTTGGGTAGGGTGCAGTGCTGTGGTGCATGTGTTTGCATGCTGCATAGTTGGGCAACCTCTGGGTGTGTGTAGTTTGGTTGCAGAGGAAGGAGTGCCTGGGGGGGGGGGGGCGCTTGTGTGTGTGGGGTTCTTCTGGGGGGAAGGGGGAACATATAAACGTTGTGCCCTCTTAGCCCCATGCATTTATTTCTTTAATCTCCAACATCTTGCATTTCCTTCTTCTCCAGTCCCTCTCCACTCTCTATTCCCCTTCCAGACTATCTCCTCTTCTCCTTCCCCCTAGCACTCCCACCCCCTGCCATTCATTTCCACATCCTCCTTCCTTTTTAAGCTGCTGCCCCTTTACATTTTTGCTGACTTGCTAACCCCCCTTCCCCCCTCCCCACTGTCTGACTTTTTCTTTTGCAGACCCTGATCTGGCTGTCCTGTTCTGCATGTGGGAGATGGGGTCCCTGTGAGCTGATAAATGGGGTCTCTGCCAGAATAGCGGCTGTCGTCTGCCATGCAATCTTTTTTTTTTTTTTAAAGGGGGGAATCTCAGGCAGCAGATGCAAACTTATGGTTGCATGGTAACCTGACGCCTGGGATTTGTCGAGCTCTACATTACACACAGATTTCCAGAAAGTGGAAGGCATAGTCCAAGACCAATCTTACTATTACTTTGAACAATTCCAACTTACAGCTTGGTTCAGAAAACAGTTATTAACTGGAAGGTATTTCTTTTCCTCTTCTCTTTCTTTTGCATTTATTAATTTGATACCTGATATACCGCCGTTCGAACAATAACTTTGACAGCATGGCAGTTTACAAAATAACTGATACAAGAGCAATAGTAGACTAATAAAATGAACCAGATAATAGTCACAAAAAAATAAGAGAGAAAAAGTGGCAGGGGAGAGCATAGGATTACAATTTTTAACTATGAAAATAAAATGTGTATGTAAAAAATGGTAACTGAAAAGGAAGGGGGAACACATTGGCACTGTGTTTTCAGAAATTATGTATGCTAGTACAAATCTATCATGTAATGAGAATTCTCCAGGACCAAGCAGGAAGTCAGTCCTCACTTATGGGTGACGTCGGCGCCGACGGAGCCCTCGCGGAGCAATTTTCCCCAGCTTTCAAAGAAAGCCTTTGGGAATTGCAGCGCGCATGCGCGGTCCCCTTCCCGCCCAAGGGTGCCATCTTAGCCAGTCTTCTTTTTTCCGCGGAGCCCTACAGACGTACCCGTCGTGTCCCCGCGAAAAAGTTGATTTTCTTTAGAATTACTCTGTTTTTTCATTCGGTTCGACGCCGGTCTTTTTCCCGCCGGACTCGCGACGCCGGTCACGAGTCCTCTTCTTATTTTTCGGTTTTTCTGACTTAGTCAGTTTTCGTTTCGGTTTTTCCCTGGCAGCCCGGTCCTTTGACCTCGCCGGGGCCCTTTTTCCCTCGATGGCTGCCAGTGGTTTCAAGCGGTGTGGTCAGTGTGACCGAAATATGTCACTAACTGACACACACGACAATTGCCTCCGCTGCCTGGGCCCGGATCATGAGGAAATGATCTGTGGGCCTTGTGGCAAACTATCCTCCAAAGCGTTGAGAAGTCGGCGGCATCAGCGGGATAGAATCTTCGCTGACCCCAGCCGTACCCGGACCTCGTCGGAGGCCTCCGCGTCCAGGGGTTCCAGCTCGGACCGTCGCCGGAGTTCCTCCGACAGGGGTTCTCCCTCCGGGGACCATCGACGGAAGGTGAAACCCGCAAGGGCGGCGTCGGTGGACGCTCCTGGCTCCGCGAGGGCCAGGTCGCATAGCCCCGATAGCCGCCCCGGGTCCTTGGAGAAGGAGCACCTCACGAAGCGACCTCGCCTGGAGTCGGAGCTGCCTGCTCGGGTAAGTCCTGTGGTCCTTCTGGACTCGCCTCCGCGACAGCCGACGTAGGGCCCGACGCCGTCGGGGCCCGAGTCGGGGGCTGCTGGGTCACCTGAGCTCGGACTCAGGTTGACGGCCTTGGAGAGCAGACTGTTTGCCTTCATGGACCAGCAGCGGGCACTGCTCGCTGGCTTCGCTGGCGCCGCTGCCCCGACCGCCGGGACGTCGACGTCGAAGTCGACCCCGGAGACCGAGCCGATCCTCGAGTCGATGCGAACTCGAGTCGATCCTCGGTCGAGGTCGCCCTCGGCCTCCCGTTCGGGACCGAGGTCGCCGACGCCGACTCCCTCGGCGTCGGGGCGGCAGGCGCCGCGCCCTGCCCGGGCCGACCCCACCGAGTCCTCGTCGGAGTCGGTCTGGGAGTCTGAAGAGGAAGAGTCGCCTGATTCTTTTCAGACTCGGTGTGTCCCCTCGGACTCACCTGAGTCCGAACCTCGGAAGCAGTCCCCCCCGGAGGATGCCCAGTTCTCGGACTTCGTCAGGGATATGGCCAAGGCTTTGGCCTTCCCTGCGGATCCCGAGGAGGAGCCTCGAGCCGAAGAGCTCGACGCCCTCCAGTATGACTCTCCCGCCAGGGAACACTTTACTGTACCGGTTCCTCCCATGCTGGAACGACTACTCTTCCGCATGTGGGAGAGTCCGGCCACCTCGCCGGTCCTGAGCAAGCGGGTCGATTCTATCTATCGAGTCCGCAAGAGCCCTGGCTTCCAGAAAGCACAGCTACCACACCATTCCATGGTAGTGGAATCGGCCATGCATCGTCTTAAGAGCCAGAAGATGCACTCCTCGGTGCCTCCTGGCAGGGAGGCCCGTAACCTGGATGGCCTTGGTAAGAAGTGTTTCCAGGGCTCTATGCTCGCCTGTCGTGTCCAGACCTACCAGCTATACATGGGCATGTATCTCCGAGACCTGGCTAAAGAGCTAGCCGGTTTCTCCGCTGGTTTGTCCGAGGAACCCTTGCGGAGGTTCCTGGCCTTGTCCATTGGCATTCGGGAATGCTCAAAATTCATGTCCCGAGCAGCCTATGATGGCTTTGAAGCATCGGCTCGAGTGGCCGCAGCCGGCATCGGTGCCCGCCGACAGGCTTGGCTTCAGTCGTCTGACTTTGAGCCCTGGGTGCAGGACAAGTTGGTCGATGTCCCTTGCCGAGGCGAAAACCTCTTTGGCAAGCCCATGGCTGATAAGGCTGCACAAATTGAGACAGAGACTCTCACCAGGACTAGGCTTTCTAGGAAGACCTCCGCCCCTTCCCAGAAAAAGAAGGGCTCGGGAAAGAAGTCCTTTTACCCGAGGAAGGCGACTGCCTACAAACAATACCCCCACTATCAGGCCCCTGCAGCTCCCCAACAGGGCCAGCAGGCCAAGGGACGGGATAACGGGTCCCGTAGGCAGCAAGCCCCCAAGCCTGCACCACCAGCACCTGCTCGGCAGGGTGGGTTTTTTTGACTCCTTAAGCATAGCCTCTCCCCCCCGCTGGCTCCTCCCAGTACCGGAGGCCGGCTGGTTCACTTCGCCCACAGGTGGTCCAGCATCATCTCAGATACCTGGGTGCTTCAAGTCGTGCGAGAAGGCTATCTTCTCCACTTCCACCAGGTCCCTCCCTCCCTATTTTCCGGGAGAACCTCCACGACCCCCTCTGCACAGGGAATTACTCCTTCAGGAGTTAGCAGGTCTTCTACAGGATCAGGCGGTGGAACCGGTGCCCCACCACCTGAAGGGTCAAGGCTTTTATTCCCGGTATTTTCTAATACCAAAAAGAACAGGAGGCCTCAGACCCATCCTGGACTTGCGCAACCTCAACAAGTTCCTCGTGCGGGAGAAGTTCAAAATGCTTACCCTTGGAATCCTTCTGCCCTACCTCCAGCAGGGAGATTGGCTATGCTCCTTGGATCTAAAGGATGCCTACACGCACATCCTCATCCACCCAAGCCACCGCCAATACCTAAGGTTTGTGGTGGCAGGACATCATTACCAGTACAGAGTACTGCCCTTTGGCCTATCCTCCGCAACGCGAGTCTTCACAAAATGTCTCGCGGTGGTGGCGGCCCATCTCCGGCTTCACGGCCTCTGTCTTTCCGTACCTCGACGACTGGCTCATCAGAGCAGCGTCCGCTCTGGAGGTCACCAACGCCACGCGCCGCACGGTGACTCTTCTGCAGTACTTGGGCTTTGTTATAAACTTCGCAAAGTCCACTTTGCTCCCCTCACAGGATCTCGAGTTCATCGGCGCAAGGCTGCACACTCCTCAGGCACGAGCGTACCTACCGCTCGACAGGGCTCAACGGCTCATGGACCTAGCCGACCGTTTTCGCAGCCAGCCCCTGGTCTCCGCCAGGCGCTTCCTGAGACTACTCGGCCATATGGCTTCTACCGTCCATGTGACCCCCAATGCCCGCCTGAATATGCGGCCTGCTCAATGGTGTCTCCGCCGGCAGTGGCGACAAGCCACAGGCGTCCTAGCAGACCTAGTGCGCGTCTCCGAGCCGCTGATCTTGTCTCTCCGGTGGTGGCTCCAGCGGCCGAACCTGATATTCGGCATGCCTTTCCAGTCACCTCAGCCGGCCCGGGTGCTGACAACAGATGCATCCCTCCTGGGCTGGGGAGCGCATTGCCAAGGGGCACGTACTCAGGGCCTCTGGACCACGTGGGAGTCTGCTCAGCAGATCAACTTCCTGGAGCTCAGGGCGATCCGCCTGGCTCTCAAGGCCTTCTCCCACCTGACTTCTCACCAGTCTGTCCTTGTCCAGACGGACAATCAAGTTGCCATGTTCTACGTGAACAAGCAGGGGGGCACGGGCTCCTTCCTCCTCTGTCGGGAGGCACAGAAGCTCTGCTCTTGGGCCGTCAGTCACGGCGTTCTCCTCAAGGCAGTTTATCTCCCAGGCCAAGAGAATTGCCTGGCGGACAAACTCAGCAGGATCCTCCAGCCGCACGAGTGGCGCCTGGATCCCTTGGTAGTTCAGAAGCTCTTTCTAAAGTGGGGCCTCCCCACGATGGATCTCTTTGCCAGCCCTCTCAACCGGCAACTTCCTCGCTTCTGCTCTCGTCAGCCACATCCCCTCCGGGTTGCGGCGGACGCTTTTCTACTCTCATGGTCGGGGAGCCTTCTGTATGCTTTCCCTCCCATCCCGCTAGTCTCTCGGACTCTCTTCAAGGTCCTCCGAGACAAAGCCTTCATGATCCTGGTGGCTCCTCGCTGGCCCAGACAGCCGTGGTTTCCACTCCTGCTGCAATTAGCGGTGGAGGATCCGTTCCCTCTGGGGTTTCAGCCGGATCTCCTCACTCAGGATCAGGGGTCTCTGCTACACCCCAAACTCAGGTCTCTCAATCTGATGGCCTGGCTGCTGAGAGGGTAGTCCTTGCTCCCCTCCTCCTGCCGGCAGAGGTGGAAGAGGGCGTCCTAGCTTCTCGGCGACCTTCTACTCGAAAATGCTACGCCCTTAAATGGCGTCGCTTTTCCGTTTGGTGTACCCGACAGTCTCAGGATCCCTTCTCCTGCCCGGTGTCGGTGGTCTTGCAGTACTTGCTTTACCTCTCTAATCTGGGACTTAAGTCCAACTCCGTCAAAGTTCACCTCAGTGCTCTTTCAGCGCATCATGTGCCGGTGGACGGCAGACCTCTCTCCAACGACCCTCTCGTAGCGAGGTTTCTCCGAGGTCTCCTTCTACTTAAACCACCTCTGCGCCCGCCAGCGCCTGACTGGGACCTGAATGTGGTTTTACAGCGGATCACCTGTCCGCCTTTTGAACCTATGGCTACCTGTTCTCTCCGTTTTCTTTCTTGGAAAACACTGTTCTTGATAGCCCTCACTTCCGCTAGACGCGTAAGTGAATTGCAGGCCCTCGTGTCTGATCCCCCTTACACTGGGTTCTACAAAAATAGGGTAGTCCTACGGACTCACCCAAAATTTCTTCCAAAAGTGGTCTCCCCTTTTCACATCAATCAGGAGGTGGTACTTCCGACCTTCTTTCCCAGACCACACTCCAGCCGAGCTGAAACGGTCCTCCATACCCTGGACTGTAGAAGGGCTTTGAACTTCTACCTTGACCGTACGCGGGAGCACCGTAAAGCTGCTCAGCTTTTTGTGTCTTTTGACCCCAATAAATTGGGGCTCCCGGTCTCCAAGTGTACTCTGTCCATCTGGGTTGCGGACTGTATCTCTTGGGCTTATGGGGCAGCCGGACTCTCCTTGGAAGGTCGAGTCACGGCTCACTGCGTTCGGGCAAAGGCTACGTCAGTGGCTTACCTCCGCTCTGTTCCGCTGGCAGACATCTGCCGGGCCGCTACTTGGTCTTCGAGCCAGACTTTTGCGGTCCATTACTGTCTCGAGAGGGAGTCCCGCAGGGACAGTGCTTTCGGACAGGCAGTCCTCCGTAATCTCTTCGAGGTCTGAGCAACTCCTACCCTCCATCCCGGATGTGGGCTACCGGTGGGTAATAATTCAGCGAAGATTCTTTCCTTCTGTGCTGCTGAGCTAGAGGGAGCTCATTTTTGTGCTTAGGGTCTCCGGTAGCCTTGAGCTTGGGAGTCCCATAAGTGAGGACTGACTTCCTGCTTGGTCCTGGAGAAAGCGTAGTTACTCACCTGTAACAGGTGTTCTCCAGGAGCAGCAGGAATCAGTCCTCACAACCCTCCCTCCTCCCCGTGGAGTTGCAATCATCTGCTTTAGTTTTTTTGCAAATTTTTATGCTATCTTTTTTAGCTATGTCATCTGACTGGCTAAGATGGCACCCTTGGGCGGGAAGGGGACCGCGCATGCGCGCTGCAATTCCCAAAGGCTTTCTTTGAAAGCTGGGGAAAATTGCTCCGCGAGGGCTCCGTCGGCGCCGACGTCACCCATAAGTGAGGACTGATTCCTGCTGCTCCTGGAGAACACCTGTTACAGGTGAGTAACTACGCTTTCTGTGTGCCTCTGTATGTATGTGTACGTATCACTATTTGTGCCTTTGTGTGTTATGTCTGTGTTCCTCTCTGGGAGGAAGGAACAAAGGAACAGATACCAAGACTGGCAGATATTCAGGTTTAAAAAAAACCCTTTTATTAATTCCCAGGTTTAATAAAATTACTAATTTTATTAAAGCTGAATATCTGCCAGTCTTGGTATCTATTCCTTTGTTCCTACATATTCTACAGATACTTTGTTGCTTCTTTTCGTTCTACCTCTGTGTTCCTCTCTGTACATGTATGTCTCTTGGGGTAGTGTCTCCAAATGAGTGAGTTCTGTGAATCGTATAACAGTAAGAATCCTCGCTCCTAAGCCAGGAAATATTGGGGCATGTTCTCAGTCTTTCAAATTTACTGTTGGTGTTCTTCTTAGTACTTGCATTGTGCTAATGGAGGGCTTCTTTCTGGCATTCATAGAATATAGAATATAATATGTACGAGGTGTGACAAAAAAGAAACGAGACTGTCCCATATATGTTTTATTACAAAATCTACAGAGAAATTATGCATAGTCCCCTTCAAAGTAATCCCCCCCCCCCCCCGAGTTAATGCACTTCTGCATTCGCTTCTGCCACATGCAGAAGCACTCGGTAAAGTCCTCCTCCTTGAGGTCCCTCAGCTCCCTCATCACAGTGGCCTTGATCTCTTCTACAGAGGTGAAATGAGTTCCTTTGAGCACAGTCTTCAGCATGGGGAAGAGCCAGAAGTCGCACGGTGCGACATCTGGGGAATAAGGAGGGTGTTCAAGAGCTGTGATCTGTTTGTTGGCCAAGAACTGCCTCATACTGAGCGTGGTGTGTGTGGACGCGTTGTCATGGTGGAGCAGTCATGACTTGTCTCTCCACAGAGCCTGCCTGCTGCTCCAAACCCGATCATGGAGGCGATTGAGGACCTACTGGTAGAAGTGCTGGTTGACTCTCTGACCCTCAGGCACAAACTCATGATGGACCACTCCCTTCTGGTCGAAGAATGTGATCAGCATGACCTTGATCCTTGATTTGGACATGCACACCTTCTTAGGTCTGGGTGACAGTCGAGTCTTCCACTGCAGGCTCTCTCTCTTGCTTTCAGGGTTATACTGGAAGACCCAAGTCTCGTCTCCTGTGATGACTTGGCCAACGAACTCTGGATCTTCTCCGATCTTCTCTAGCAAGTCTCGACAAACATTGACCCGTGCGCCTTCTGGTCGTCCGATAAAAGCTTGGGCACCATCTTGGCGCACACCTTCCGCATCCCCAGCTCGTGCACCAAGATGGTCTGCACTGACTCCCTGTTCAGTCTGAGCCCCTCAGCTATCATCCACACCGTCAATCTGCGATCACTCCGCACCAGCTGGTTCACTCTGTCAATGTTCTCAGCCGTCTTTGTTGTGGAAGGCCGTCCTGACTTGGGGTCATCCTCTACCTCTTTGCGGCCAGTCTTGAAGCATTTGTGCCACTCAGACTCGCGGCCTTGACATTGCATCTTCTCTATAAGCCTTTTGGAGAAGTTGGAGACACTCAGCTGGGCCCTTCTTCAACTTAACCAGAAATTTCAAGTTGATTCTTTGCTCCATATTTCTGCCACCTCCAGTTGAGTGACAAAGCGATGGAGCAGTGTGCTACAAAAAAACCTGAAAAAGAAAAACAGAGTGAGATGAAAAATATTATAGCAGAATAGTGGCGAGACGTTGCACAACACAGTGACATAAGCGGTTAGCCAATTGGCATTGAGTCATAGGCGTGGCTGCCACAGTCTCATTTCTTTTTTGTCACACCTCGTATAGGTAACTTTTCAAGGTGTGTTTGAAAATTCTTTTTAATTAGGCCCATGGTGCCCAATACAATTGGGAATATTTCTGCCATATATTCTTGGTTTTAGAGGGCATCTCTCTCTCTCTCTCTCTCTCTCATATATATACAGGGTGGCCCAAAAAAAGTGAGAACATCTCGTAAATGAAAAGCTTAAATCGTTTATTTATTTACCTTTTTAGCTATATAACACCTTTATTTTGACAATTTCCGGTCGCCATCTTTGTTTTTTAAATTTGTCTTTTCGAATTTTTAAATAGCTTATATGCTACGAGATGTTCTCACTTTGTTTGGGCCACCCCGTGTGTGTATATGTATGTGTGTATATATATTAAACCCAAGAGGATTGTGGAAAATTGCAAGAGGATCTTGATAAATTAGAAGACTGGGCATCAAAATGGCAGATGAAATTTAATGTGGACAAGTGCAAAGTTATGCACCTAGGGAAGAACAACCCAAACTATGGTTACACAATGCAAGGTTCCACATTAGGAACCACCACCCAGGAAAAAGATTTAGGCATCATTGTGGATAACATGTTAAAACCCTCGGCCCAGTGTGCAGCGGCAGCCAAGAGAGCAAATAGAATGCTAGGTATGATAAGGAAAGGAATGGAAAATAAAACAAAAGATATTATAATGCCTCTATATCGTTCCATGGTGAGACCGCACTTTGAATATTGTGTGCAATTCTGGTCGCCGTATCTTAAAAAGGATATAGCGTTATTAGAAAAGGTTCAGAGAAGAGCCACCAAAATGGTAAAGGGGATGGAAGGATACTCCTATGAAGAAAGGCTAAAAAGGTTAGGGCTCTTTAATCTGGAAAAGAGACGGCTGAAGGGAGATATGATAGAAGTCTATAAATTAATGAACGGAGTGGAACGGGTAAACGTAGATCGATTGTTTACGTTATCAGAATATAGAAAGACCTGGGGACATGCAATGAAGCTGCAGGGTAAACTATTTAAGACTAATAAAAGAAAATATTTTTTCACTCAACGTGTAATCAAACTCTGGAATTTGTTACCGGAGGATGTAGTAAAGGCTGTTAGTGTAACTGGGTTTAAAAAGGGTTTGGACAAGTTCCTGGAGGAAAGGTCCATAGACCATTATTAAGAAGGGACCCAGGATATCAATGCTTGACCCAGTACAAGCATTACGGAACGTGTGTCTTTTGGGGAAACTGCTAGGTACGTATGACCTAGATTGGCCACTGTTGGAAACAGGATACTGGGCTTGATGGACCTTGGTCTGACCCAGTATGGCATATCGTATGTTCATATATATATATATATATATATATATATATAACAGAATAATTGGCGTTCATACTTCTGTTAGCAATGCTGTTCTTGTCCTTTACTAGTATATCTAGTATAACTAGTATATCTATACTAGTATATACTACTACTACTACTATTATATTTTCCTTTTACAACAGAGAACCCCGACCTCACTCCTTTAACAAACTGCATAAATGAAGTATCCAACTGGCTACAATCTCAAAATCTAAGGATCCAACACAAAAAAACAGAGGTGTTATTCATTACACGGAACCGAAATTTCACTGCTCTGTCCTTTTTGAAAGTAAAGGATGCTAACCTCCAGACCAAGACCACCATCAGATACCTTGGTGTCACTTTAGACCAGAACTTGGATATGAAAGCACACATAGGAAATATTGTAAGAGCAGTATACCACAAAATACGTTCCCTTACACATCTACGATCCTTGCTAGAGCCAGACGATTTTAGAACCATCTATCAGGCGCTAATCATACCTCATTTTGATTATGCGAACTCAATATTACAAGGTCTCCCTCAAGCCACATTACATCCACTTCAATTGGCAATGAATGCTGCAACAAGAGTCCTTCATGGAGCATCCCGGAAAGAACATATTTCACCTATTCTAAAACATCTTCATTGGCTCCCGATACGAAATAGACTCACTTTCAAAACTTTACTAATTACATTCAAAGCCATCAAAGAGCTCTCATCTGCATCATTATCAGATATGATCCAAACAACACCCCTCAATAGGGATAGAAGGTCAGTATCACTCAATTCTCTGTTAGTCCCTAAATCAATAACACAATACACCAAAACTACTACTGACAGGGCTTTCTTTTTCTGTGCACCAAGGTGTTGGAACAGCCTTCCTCAAAACATCCGATCAATACCAGACCTTTTGCAGTTTCGAAAAGCTTTGAAACACTACCTCTTCCTCTTGTCTTATCCATTAAACAATCCAGATAACACAACCTACCCACAGACCTTCCAAACATACAAATTCAATACAGTCACCCCACAGACCTCCCATACACAATACTGAAGCCAGGATGAGATCATGTCTGTTATATTAATTAATTACCCTGTTATCCGAGTTGTATTTCCTGTTTTTTCTGTAAACACAAAGTACCGTTGAATTGTGTAACTCCTTGTTTATTGTAAACCGCGCTGATGCTGAATAGTGCGGTATATAAGAGACTATAAATAAATAAATATCCAGATTTCTTGTTTCAAACATTTTATTGGGGGAACTGGAATTTCCTATATGTTTGGAATCTCTTCGTTCTCAGCAATTCTGTAAGGATTGTTATCCCAATGTTTTTCTGATACAGCAATGTTAGTTTTTATACAATGTCCAGTATATGTCGTGATACCTTATGTTGCCTTTCTGTATTCAAGCCTTCTGATATCGACACATCACAGATAGTTTCTAATTCTGTCTTCTCTAAGCTACATTTGTCTATTTTGCCATTTTTTTTCTGTGCATCCTGTGACCCATCTTGTTCAGATTCTTTTACCCTGAGCTGCCCCATCAATCTCTCGTCCTTAGGTTTAAGGTCACCTCTACTTGACCATTTCTATGTTAGTTTTGATTAACACATGGTTCCTGAAGTAATACTTGCTTGTATTTGTGCATTTGCCCATTATTTTTCCTTTTTTGTTGTTCTGATTCTTTAAAGATTTTTTCTCTTGTTTTGTAAATTCTGTTGATTCTTTCCCCCACCTGTTCTAGAAGATTTCATTTTCATTTTTTGGATTATAAATATACAGCTCATTATTACTCATCTGGGGTGTACTATGTTACAAATTAGCAGCATATATTAATGTTTGTATTAATACTATCTATATATAAAACAAAAATAATGAATAAAACATAACGATAATAAATCATAAGCTAAAGTTAAGTCTTCAAAAAAGAGCTTTCAATTTTGTACTAAATGTCAAAAATAAAAGGGGGAATAGTCAGGGGCAGTGGTGGCTAACCCTTGTAAATGGTTAGCTGTTGCAGCTGTACTTAAAACCCAGATATTCAATGCCAGGGCCATATCCAGTGACCGGCATTATCTGAGTCAGCCACATAGCAACATAGCTAACTGAGCAGCAGAGATATTCAGCTGTCGTCCAGTTAGCTTCTGTGGTGAAAGTTAGGCCAGCCTTTAAGGTGCCTAACTTTCACAGCTTAGGGATAACCGGGCAGTGGGGCATTCAGTGGCACTGAATATCGGCCTCAAAGTCTCTTCGCACAAATTCAACAGTACGACATTCCATAATTTTTGGCCTACTAATAAAAAAAAATCTTGTGTATCCATCAGTTTTATACTGATGAAAGAGGGGACCTTTAATCAATTTTGTTTCCCGGAACTTAGAACCCATTCTAGGTAATAAGGGGGGGGGGGGGAGGGCCATATTCAAAGCAGTTTAGCTGGTTAAACTGCAGTCAGGGAGATATTCAGCAGCACTACTGTAAATCATTTGATGCCGCTCAATATTCCCTGCTATATCCTTAGTGTTGAGGCTTTCCGGGGGTGGCACTTGCGGGTTAACCCTGGCCGGTTAATCTTAAATGGCAAAAGTTAGACCAAAAATAAAGCTGGCCTAACTTGGTTTAGCAATCTGGTCAGTGGCCGAAAATCACAGCTAATAGCTAATAGCTAATCTTCTATCCAGCCAAACTGGGTATTCAATGCCGGTGGCGAGATATGACCCCAGCATTGAATATCCGGATTAAAATTAAAGTGGTGACAGTCATTTGCTTTAAGTTTGCTGGCTGCCGCCACTGAAAGTGCCCCCCTAAGTCAATAAGTCTTACAATGAATAAGGCACAAGCATTGAAATTGCACATAGTACTGTATTTGATTAAATGTGAAAGTCATCGCAGAAGAAATATGATCAAATTTACTAAACGGCATGTTTACTAAGCTTTGGTACCTGTTATCATGGCAGATAGCATATACTATCAGGCCTCCTTAACAGATATCGCAGGGGAAATGCAGATAGCACAGCAATTTTCTGGGTTGTCTGCTGATCCCGTGGTAACTGTTGGAATAGGCAAGATCAGGGCGGAGAGAGGGCATGGCAGCAGATGACAGCCAGTTTGTGGGAAATTGCCACTGTACTTACTGACTGTCATGACTACCGATAGCGCGGCTGCAGCTAATAGCACCTCAGGGTGGTAGTAGGTGTAGCCATGCTATCGGCAGCACAGCCACTGCTGCTTATAGAGGCTGTAGGGCAGTTACAGCAGCCATTTCTGGCCTCCCTCACTAGTAGTGACCTTAAGACTGGTGCCATGGATCGAAGCCTCCCCTCCCCCATCAGTTCCCCTCCACCTTCAGAACCAATCCCCCAGACAGCACTCGCATCATGGAGGTGCCAGTAACTCCGCCTCCCTGAACCCCTCCTCACCAGAGACCAAGAGCTCAAAGCCTTCCCCCAAACCAACACCATCCCTTACTGGGGGCTCCATTTGTAACTGGGATAGGAATGGTCCACCTTAGCTCCTGTCCTGTCTCTGGCAACTTATAAAATGGCACCAGTCTTGTGGCGCTGACCCCCAGCAATAAGACATCTTACCACTAGGGTCAGCACTGTGAGACTGGCGCCATTTTATAAGCTGCTGGAGACCAGGCAGGAGCTAAGGGGGGCTGTTCCTGCCCCAAGCACCACTGGATCACCAGGGAACCCCTGGTAAAGCATGGGGGGTGGGGTTAGGGGGAAAGCTACTGCTATCCCTCTCTCAGTTGGTGTACCCCAAGGGTCTGTTCTAGGCCCTCTCCTTTTCTCTCTCTATACCCAGTCCCTTGGTGCTCTCATCTCTTCCCATGGCTGGCCAGATTGCAATTATGCAATCCTGTCAGCAGCAATATTCAGCCACTAGCTGGATTGCAAAACCAGCTACAGTTAGGACAGCCATTCCGCTGTCCTAACTTTAGCCAGTTAAGACTAACCGGCTAGTTGCTTGATATCACTGTTGACTGGTTAACCCCTGGTGATGACTCCACTCTGCCCTGGAACACCAAACTCTAAGCAGTTTTAGTGCCTCTGAATATTCCATTGACTGCGGTTTAACTGGTTAGCAGGCCCACGGGAAATCCTCCTGAACTTGCCTGCCCTTTGTGACTGAAGCTCTGATATTACTGCAAAAATCCCAATGGCAGGAAAGCAGGCAGACTGCCACACATCTTAGAGGAAACACTAGTGTCCAGCATTTCCTCCTCAGTTCCCTTCCCAGTCCCCTGGCCGTTGGTGTAGTTTGCCTTTTTAATTTGTGAGAGCAAAGGGAAAGGAAGTCATACTGGCAGTGGGAGCAGGGGACCAGTTCACCATTAGTTGCCTGCACCATTGGGGGTGGGGGAACTGCCCCCCTATGCCCTCCCCAAACTACACCTATGCTCCCAGGTTCAGCATCCAAAATTTCACCTGCTTGCCTTCCCTTTTCACCGATGCTGCTATCATGCTGCAGCCTTCCCAACCAAAAGAAAAATTCAGCATGGGGCCATTGAGTCTCTGTATGTGCTCTTGGCCTGTCACAACTTACCCCCTCAGAAAGCGGAAGTCTGTATCGGAGGGAGTGAGACATGATAGACATCAAGCATATGTCCAGTGTCAAAGGCTACACATGGCTTTATTCCCTGCAGCTGCTGCTTCTTCCTCCCTCCCCACCACCGTATATAGCTTCCCCAGCGACTGAGGACAGGTGCCACATGCCCCTCCAGCAACTCTATCACATTCGCACCCGGTGGCATAGTTTCCCCCCACCTCCCCCTCCTTTAGTATGCCACTGAAAAATAAAAAAAGCACTTCACATATGATGATCTAGTAAGAGGTACGGGCCACAGCCACAGACTTATTTTTTTGTGTTTTGGGGCATGGGATGGTAGTTAGGTGCTAAATTGATATTCTCCAGGACCAAGCAGGAAGTCAGTCCTCACATATGGGTGACATCGGTGCCGTCGGAGCCCCCATGCGGAGCATTTCCCCAGCTTTCAAAGAAAGCCTTTGGGAATGCAGCGCGCATGCGCGGTCCCTTTCCTGCCCAAGGGTGCCATCTTGCTCAGTCTTCTTTTTTCTGCAGAGCCCGATGGACGTGTTTCGTTTTCACCTGAGGAAAAAGTTGATTTTTCGGCTTGGACCCGTGTTTTCTTCGGTTCGACGCCGGTTTCCCTTTCCCGCCTGGGCCCGGTATGCCGGTATTGAGCCCGGACTTCATTTTTCGTTTTTTGTCCTTAGTGACTAGCGTACGCGCCTTTTTTCTTTTTTCACTGGCAGCCCTGTCGTTTGACCTCGCAGGGGCCCTTTTTCTCCCGATGGCTGCCAGCGGGTTTAAAAACTGTGATCGGTGTAAGAAACTTATGTCTCTCACCAACACACATGACTGCTGCCTCCGCTGCCTCAGGCCCGATCATGTCCCGATGATTTGTGGCCTGTGCGGGAAAATGTCCTCGAAGGCATTGAGGAGCCGGCAGCACCAAAAAGAAAGAATCTTCTCTGACTCCGCATCCGGACGGGCCCAGACTTCGTCAGAGGCCTCGACGTCTCAGGACTCCGATCCCAAGCATCGTCGGGGTTCCTCTGAGAGGGGGTCTCCCTCGCGGGAACATCGCAGGAAGAAGAAACCCGCGAGGGCGGCGTTGGTGAACGCACTTAGTTCCTCCAGGGCCAGGTCGCATAGCCCCGAGCGCCGTCCCGGGTCTTCGGAGTTGGAGTGGCCTGCTAAACAGCCTCGTGTAGAGACGGAGTCCTCGGGTCACGTGAGTGCTGTAGTCCTCATGGACTCTCCTCCGGGGGAGCTGACATCGGGCCCGACGCCATCGGGGCCCGAGTCGGGGGCTGCTGAGTCTCCTGAGCTCGGACTCAGGTTGATGGCCTTGGAGAGCAGCTTGGCTGCCTTCATGGAGCAGCAGCGGGCACTGATTGCCGATCTCCCCGGTGCATCTGCCCTGACCACCGGGACATCGACGTCCAAGTCGACCCCAGAGGCCGAGCCGATCCTCGAGTCCATGCGCTCTCGAGTCGATCCTCGGCCAAGGTCTCCCTTGGCCTCCCGTTCGGGACCAAGGTTGTCGACGCTGGTACCCTCGGCGTCAGGACGGATGGCATCGGTGCCTGCCCGACCGGAGCTGCTCGATTCCTCCTCCAAGGGGTCGGGCTGGGAAACGGAGGATGAGGAGTCCCCGGACACATTTCGGACCCAGTGTGTCCCTTCGGACTCACAGGAGTCTGAGCCTCGGAGAAGGTCCCCCCCGGAGGACACCCGGTTCTCGGACTTTGTGCGGGACATGGCCAAGGCTTTGGCCTTCCCCACAGATCCCGAGGAGGAGCCTCGAGCCGAGGAGCTCGAGGCCCTGCAGTATGACTCCCTTCCCAAGGAGGCCTTTACTGTACCGGTTCCTCTGATGCTGGAACGGTTGCTCTTCCGCATGTGGGAGGCGCCGGCCTCGACGCCTGTTCTGAGCAAGTGGGTCGATTCCATCTATCGAGTCTGCAAGAGCCCCGGGTTCCAAAAGGCACAGCTACTGCACCACTCCATGGTTGTGGAATCGGCCATGCATCATCTGAAGAGTCAGAAGATGCACTCCTTGGTGCCTCCCAGCCGGGAGGCCCGGAACCTGGATGCCCTCGGTAGAAAGTGTTTCCAAGGTTCTATGCTTGCTTGCCGTGTCCAGACCTACCAGCTGTACATGGGCATGTACCTTCGAGACCTGGCAAAGGAGATTGCCGGGTTCTCTGCTGGTCTCTCCGAGGAACCTTTGCAGAGGTTCAAGGCCCTGTCATCGGGAATCCGGGAGTGCTCGAAGTTTATCTCTCGAGCAGCCTATGATGGCTTCGAGGCTTCGGCCCGAGTAGCCGCGGCCGGCATCGGTGCACGCCGCCAGGCCTGGCTATAGTCATCGGACTTCGAGCTATGGGTACAGGACAAGTTGATCGATATCCTCTGCCGATGTGAAAACCTCTTTGGCAAGCCCATGGCTGAAAAGGCTGCAGAACTCAAGTCTGAGACTCTCACCCGGACTAGGCTGTCCAGGAAAACCTCTGCCCCTTCTCAGAAGAAGAAGGGCTCGGGAAAAAAGACCTTTTAGCCGAGGAAGTCATCTGCCTACAAATCATACCCTCACTTTCAGGCCTCTGTAGCTCCCCAACAGGGTCAGCAGGCCAAGGGGCAGGGACATGGGCCCTATAGGCAGAAAACCCCCAAGCCACCAGCTCCGGCTCCTGCACAGCAGGGAGCGGGGTTTTGACTCCAATGGCATAGCCTCTCCTCCTCAGCTGGCCCCTCTCAGCACAGGAGGCTGGCTGACCCTGTATGCCCACAGGTGGTCAGCTGTAACAAGGGATACCTGGGTGCTAAGCATAGTCCAGAGAGGCTATCTCCTCCACTTCCACCAGGTAGCTCCCTCCTACTTTCCAGGGGAGCCTCCAAGACTCCCTCTGCACAGGGACTTACTCCTGCAGGAGTTGGCAGGTCTTCTAAAGGAGCAGGCGGTGGAACCAGTGCCCCACCACCTGAGAGGTCAAGGCTTCTATTCCAGGTACTTTCTGGTACCAAAAAGGACAGGAGGCCTCAGGCCCATCCTAGACTTGCGCAGTCTCAAGTTCCTGGAGAGGGAAAAGTTCAAGATTCTTAACCTTGGAATCCTGCTGCCCTACCTCCAGCAGGGAGATTGGCTATGCTCCTTAGACCTGAAGGATGCGTATACTTATTCATCCAGACCACAGACAATATCTCCGATTTGTAGTGGGAGGAAACCATTACCAGTACAGGGTACTCCCTTTTGGCCTAACCTCCGCCCCCAAGGTTTTCACCAAGTGCCTGGCGGTGGTGGCGGCCTATCTCAGAGTTCAAGGGCTCTTTGTCTTTCCATACCTGGACGACTGGCTCATCAGGGGTCAGTCTCCACAGGAGACCAATCAAGCCACCCTTCGTACTGTGTCTCTTCTCCAGCATCTGGGATTTGTCATAAACTTCGCAAAGTCCGCTTTGCGCCCCTCACAAAACATGGAGTTCATAGGAGCAAGACTAGACACTCTTCAAGCCAAGGCCTTTTTACCCGTGGACAGCGCCAACAGACTGATGAATCTGGCCAGACAGTTCCACAGCAATTCTCTAGTCTCCGCCAGACAATTCCTAAGGCTCTTAGGCCACATGGCATCCACGGTCTATGTAACTCCAAATGCCCGTCTGCACATGAGGCCCGCTCAGTGGAGCCTAAGGACTCAGTGGCTGCAGGCCACAATCAATCTAACAGACAGAGTAAGGATGTCCAATCTACTGGCAGATTCTCTGCAGTGGTGGCTTCATCTTCCGAATCTACTGCAAGGGGTGCCTTTTCAAGCCCCTCTACACTCTCAAGTGCTGACAACCGATGCTTCTCTTCAAGGTTGGGGTGCGTATTGCCAAGGGGCATGCACTCAAGGCCTGTGGACTCCTTGGGAGGCCACACAGCAAATCAATTTCCTAGAGCTCAGAGCAATCCACTTAGCCCTGCGGACTTTCTCTCATGTCCTCTCTCAGCAGTCTGTCTTAGTTCAGACGGACAATCAGGTTGCTATGTTCTATGTGAACAAGCAAGGAGGCACAGGGTCCCGACCTCTTTGTCATGAAGCACAGGACCTGTGCTCCTGGGCAGTCAAGCATGGCATACTTCTCAAGGTGGTCTACCTCCCTGGACAGGAGAATTACCTGGCAGACAAGTTGAGCAGGATCCTACAGCCACACGAATGGCAGTTGAATCCTCTGGTAGTTCATCGCATCTTCCTAAGATGGGGTCTTCCCACCATGGATCTGTTTGCCAGTCCACTGAACCGTCAACTGCCCAGGTTCTGCTCCAGACAACTGCATCCTCTCAGAGTAGCAGCAGATGCATTTCTCATACCATGGTCTACAGGCCTCCTATATGCGTTTCCTCCCACACCTCTAGTACCCAAAGCACTGTTCAAAGTGCTCCGGGACAAGGCCTCGGTGATCCTGGTGGCCCTCAGATGGTCAAGGCAACCGTGGTTCCCACTTCTTTTACAGCTAGCGGTGGACTCTCCTCTTCCTCTGGGGATGCAACCCGATCTCCTGTCTCAGGAGCAGGATCTCTCTTACACCCCAATCTCCAGTCCCTCAATCTGATGGCCTGGCTGCTGAAAGGGTAGTTCTAGCACCCTTACTGCTACCTAGGGAAGTGGAGGACGTGGTCTTGGCCTCTAGGAGGCAGTCCACTCGGAAGTCATATGCTCTTAAGTGGCGTAGGTTCTCCGCCTGGTGTGCCCAGCACAAGGAGGATCCTTTCTCATGCCTGGTACCTGTGGTGCTGCAGTATTTGCTGTGCCTGTCCAATCTGGGCCTTAAATCCAACTCTGTTAGGGTCTACCTCAGTGCTCTCTCAGCACACCACCCTCCGGTGGAGGGTCAGTCTCTCTCAAGCCACCCTTTGGTAGCTCGCTTCCTCAGAGGCCTGCTTTTGCTTAAGCCTCCAGTTCGTCCACCTGCCCCTGAGTGGGATTTGAATGTGGTCTTGCAACAACTTACTTGCCCACCATTTGACCCTATGGCTACTTGTCCTTTGCGCTTTCTCTCCTGGAAAGTGTTTTTTGGTAGCTCTTACCTCAGCGAGGCGAGTAAGTGAGCTTCAAGCCCTGGTGTCAGAGGCACCATACATTAGGTTCTATAGGAACAGAGTAGTCTTACGGACTCACCCTAAGTTCCTTCCAAAGGTTGTCTCCTTCCACCTCAATCAGGAGGTGGTTCTTCCAACTTTCTTTCCCAGGCCGCATGCCGGCTGGGCTGAGATGGTCTTGCATACCCTGGACTGTAGGAGGGCGATGTCCTTCTACCTTGACCGTATGCAGGGACACTGAAGGGCTGTTCAGCTCTTCGTCTCTTTTGACCCTAATAAGTTGGGTTTACCTGTCTCCAAGCATACCCTGTCCATTTGGTTAGCAGACCGTATCGCCTGGGCATACAGGGCAGCCGGCCTCTCCTTGCAGGGTCGAGTCACGGCTCACCGTGTCAGGGCGAAGGCTGTGTCAGTTTCTCATCTCCGCTCTGTTCCGTTGGCAGACATCTGCCGGGCCGCTACTTGGTCTTCAAGCCAGACTTTGCGGCCCACTACTGCCTCAAGAGGGAGTCCCGCAAGGACAGTGCTTTCGGACAGGCGGTATTCCGTAATCTCTTTGAGGTATAGGCAACTCCTGCCCTCCGGCCCTTGTGTTGGGCTACCGTTCGGGGGCCTTCTCAGAGAAGATTCTTTTCACACATGCTGAGGCTCTAGAGGGAGCTCATTTTTTCAGCTTTGGGTCCCCGGTAGCCTTAAGCTGGGGAGTCCCATATGTGAGGACTGACTTCCTGCTTGGTCCTGGAGAAAGCGTAGTTACTCACCTGTAACAGGTGTTCTCCAGGAGCAGCAGGAATCAGTCCTCACAACCCCCCCTCCTCCCCTTGGAGTTGCAGTCATATAATTTATTTTGTTTTTTTGCTGTCTTTTAGCCATGTCATCAGACTGAGCAAGATGGCACCCTTGGGCGGGAAGGGGACCGCGCATGCGTGCTGCATTCTCCAGGACCAAGCAGGAAGTCAGTCCTCACATATGGGTGTCATCGGTGCCGATGAAGCCCCAGCGGAGCATTTCCCCAGCTTTCTATGAAAACCTTTGGGAATGCAGGCACGCATGCGTGGTTCCCTTCCCGCCTAAAGGTGCCATCTTACCTCAGTCTCTTTTTTTTTCCGAGAAGCCCACCGGACGTGTGTCCTGTTCTGGTTAGAAGTAGATTTTTTTTTCGGCGATTATCGCTATTTTTTCTCCCGGTTCGACACCGGTTCCCCTCCCGCCGGGTTCGGTACACCGGTATCAAGCCCGATTCTTCTTTTTCGGTTTTTGCCCTTCGTGGCTGGCGTTCGTGCCCTTTTGTCCATTTTTCCCTGGAAGGCCGGTCCTTTGACCTCGCGGGGACTCTTTTTTCCCCGATGGCTTCCAGTGGTTTTAAATAGTGTGATCAGTGTAAGAAATTAATGTCTCTCACCGACACACACGACTGCTGCCTTCGGTGCCTCGGCCCTGATCACGATCCTTAAGTCATGCGGGCCATGTGGGAAGATGTCTTCCAAGGCACTCCGAAGTCGCCAGCAGCAGAAAGAAAGGCTTTTCTCGGACTCAGCCTCCGGCCGGGCCCGGACCTCGTCTGAGGCCTCGACATCTCGGGATTCCGATCCCGAGCGCCGTCGAAGTTCCTCGGACAGGGGGTCCCCCGACCGGGAACGGAAGAGGAAGAAGAGGCTCGCGAGGGCGTCGTCAGAGGAGGTCCCTGGCTCCTCGAGGGCCAGGTCTAAGACCCCCAACCGTCGCCCCGGGCCCGTGGAGCAAGAGAAGCCTGCCGAAGTTCCTCGCGTGGAGCCGGAGTCTGCTGGACACGTAAGCCCCGTAGTCCTCGAGGACTCTCCTCCCAGAGAGCCGCCGCCGGGGCCCGAGTCAGTGGCTGCTGCATCTCCCGAGCTGAGTCTCAGGATGACAGCCTTGGAGAGCAGACTGTCTGCCTTCATGGAGCAGCAGCGAGCACTGATGGCCAACCTGTCTGGCGCATCTGCCCCGACCACCGGGACATCGACTTCGAAGTCGACCCCGGAGACCGAGCCGATACTCGAGTCCATCATGGCTCAAAGTTGACCTCGGTCGCGGTCTCCCTCGACCTTCCGTTCGGGACCGAGGGCATCGACGCCAGTGCCTCCGGCGTCGGGGCGGGTGCTCCAGGGCCCCGCCGGGTCGGACCCTGACTCCTCCTCGGACGAGTCCGCCTGGGAGACGGAGGACGAGGAGTCTCCCGATACGTTCAAGACTCGGTGCGTCCCATCGGACTCACCGCAGTCTGTGCCCCGGAGTAGATCCCCTCCGGAGGATACTTGGTTCTCGGAGTTCGTCCGGGATATGGCCACTGCCTTGGCTATTCCGGCGGACCCCGAGGAAGAGCCTCGAGCTCGAGGCGCTGCAGTATGACTCTCCTCCGAAGGAGGCCTTTACTGTCCCGGTTCCTCCGATGCTGGAACGGCTCCTCTTCCGTATGTGGGAGGCACTGGCCTCGGCGCCGGTTCTGAGCAAGCGAGTCGACTCGATCTATCGACTCAGAAAGAGCCCTGGTTTTCAGAAGGCACAGCTACCACACCATTCTATGGTTGTGGAATCGGCCATGCATCGTCTGAAGAGCCAGAAGATGCACTCCGCGGTGCCCCCTGACAGGGAGGCCCGAAACCTTGATGGCGTCGGTAGAAAGTGCTTCCAGGGCTCGATGCTTGCTTGCCGTGTCCAGTCATACCAGCTGTACATGGGCATGTACTTGCGGGACCTGGCCAAGGAGTTGGCCGGGTTCTCTGCTGGTCTCTCCAGGAAACCCTTGCAGAGATTTAAGTCCTTGTCCTCGGGGATTCGGGACTGCTCGAAGTTCATGTCCCGTGCCGCCTACGATGGCTTCGAGGCTTCGGCCCGAGTTGCGGCAGCCGGCATCGCGGCTCGACGCCAGGCATGGCTGCAGTCATCAGACCTCGAGCCATGGGTTCAGGACAAGTTGGTCGATGTCCCTTGCCGAGGTGAAAACCTTTTTGGCAAGCCCATGACTGAGAAGGCTGCTCAGCTCAAAACAGAGCACCTTACACGGACAAGGCTGTCTAGGAAGACCTCTGCCCCTTCTCATAAAAAGAAGGGCGCGGGTAAAAAGCCCTTTTACCCGAGGAAGGGCACTGCCTACAAACAGTATCCTCAATATCAGGCTGCCCAAGCTGCACCCCAGGGTCAGCAAGCCAAGGGGCAGGGTAATGGGCCCCGTAGGCAGACCCCCAAGCCTCCGGCCCCTGCTCCCACTCAGCAGGGTGGGGGTTTTTGACTCCTTGAGCGTAGCCTCTCCATCCCTGCTCTCCCAACCCTGCACAGGAGGTCGCCTAGCCCTCTTTGCCCACCAGTGGCCCCTTATCACCGGGGACAGTTTATTTATTTAATTTTCTTATATACCACGCTCTTCAGCATCAGTGCGGTTTACATCGAACAAAACTGTTCAGTGCAGAATATCTGTACTGGACTTACAATATAACAGTTATCTAAAGTACAGCTATAACAATGTAACTATATGTAGTTAAGCTGTGTAACTAGATACAGTTAGAACAGGACAGGGTAACTATATACAGATATATACAGGTAGTACAACATATGCTCATGAATATCAAAAGTGTGTAGCTATTGTTTCGATAGCGTATTAGCTGACAATAGTGTGAAGAGACGCTATTTGTCAGGGGGATCCGGGTCTGGGGGATCTGAGTTTGGAGGGTTAGGTTTCGAACTTGTGTGGTTGTTATTCGTGGGTTGCCTATATAAGGCACTGGGAGTGGTTTGCTGTGGATAGTGCTCCTGATCAGTGTAGTATTGTAGGAAAAGGTGATGTTTGAGTGCCTTCCTAAATTGTAAGAAGTCATTGATAGCCCTGATAGCTGGGGGTAGTGCATTCCAACAGGTAGGTGCGTAAAGCGAAAACGCTCTGGACCTGGCTGCTTGTGAGCATTTTGTGATCTGATTTGGTAGGGTCAAAGTATTTATAGCGGCTGATCTTCTTGCTCTGTTGGAGGGTGTCATCTGGATGAGGTCGCTGACTGATGTAGAGGAGCAATTGTTTACGGCTTTGAATGTCAAAGACATCACCTTGAATGTGATCCTGCTTTTGATTGGAAGCCAGTGCAGGTTCTTTAGTATTGGTGTTATATGTTCCCTCCTTGATGCACCATGAAGGATTCTGGCAGCTGCATTCATGGCAAGTCCACAGGGGCTATGCACTGCATTTTCACCAACTGCCTCCTCCTTACTTTCCAGGGGAGCCTCCAAGGCCTCCCCTGCACACAGACCTTCTCCTTCAAGAGCTTCAAGGTCTGTTGGTGGACAGGGCGGTGGAGCCTGTGCCTCGCCACTCACAAGGTCACGGATTCTACTCCAGGTATTTCCTGGTACCCAAAAGAACTGGTGGCCTTCGACTCATTCTGGACCTCAGGAACCTCAAGTTCCTAGAGAAAGAAAAGTTCAAGATGCTTACTCTTGGAACACTTCTGCCCTACCTCCAGCAGGGAGATTGGCAATGCTCCTTAGGTCTAAAGGATGCGTACACTCACATCCTCATTCATCCAGACCACAGAAAGTACCTCAGGTTCATTGTGGGAGGAAACCATTATCAGTACAGAGTGCTGCCTTTCGGCCTCACCTCCGCTCCCAGGGTCTTTACCAAATGCCTGGCAGTGGTGGCGGCCTACCTGAGAAATCAGGGAATCTTTGTCTTCCCCTATCTGGACGACTGGCTCATCAGAGGTCAGACGTGCCAGGAGGCCCAACAGGCCACCCTCCGGACTATTGCTCTTCTTCAAGGCCTGGGGTTTGTCATAAACTTCACAAAGTCCACTTTGCTCCCCTCCCAAAACTTGGAGTTCATAGGAGCAAGGCTGGACTCTCTGCTGGCAAAGGCTTTCTTGCCAGAAAACAGGGCCCAAAGGTTGGTGGCCTTGGCAAATCAGTTTCTCAGCAGGACACTGGTCTCTGCCAGACTCTGCCTAAGGCTGCTTGGCCACATGGCTTCGACAGTGCATGTGACCCCCAATGCCAGGCTCCATATGAGGCCTGCACAGTGGTGTCTTCGGACTCAGTGGTCACAGGCCACAGGCAGTCACAGGATAAGGGTGTCCAGACAATTTCTGAACTCCCTCAACTGGTGGCTGCACCCACCCAATCTACTAAAGGGGGTGCCTTTTCAGATTCCTGGGTACACGGTGGTACTGACCACAGACGCCTCCCTGCAGGGCTGGGGAGCTCATTGTCTAGGCAAGTGCACCCAGGGCCTGTGGTCTCCTTGGGAAGCTGCACAGCAGATCAATCTCCTCGAGCTCAGAGCTATTCGATTAGCACTCAAAGCTTTCTCTCCTGCCCTGGCTCATCAGTCTGTCCTGGTTCAGACAGACAACCAAGTAGCCATGTTTTATGTGAACAAACAGGGCGGGACTGGGTCCAGAATCCTTTGTCGGGAGGCTCAGAACCTTTGTTCATTTGCCCTCAAGCACAACATGCTCCTCAAGGCTGTGTACCTTCCAGGCCAGGACAACTACCTGGCCGACAGGTTAAGCAGAATTCTGCAGACCCACGAGTGGCAGCTGCATCCTTCAGTAGTTCAGAGGATCTTCCTAAAATGAGGTCTCCCTTTGGTAGATCTCTTTGCCAGCCCAATGAACAATCAACTGCCAAAGTTCTGCTCCAGGCAACCGCATCCTCTGAGAATAGCAGCAGATGCTTTTCTGATTCCATGGTCTCAGGGCCTCCTGTATGCGTTTCCTCCCACGCCCTTGGTGGCCCGAACTCTCTTCAAAATTCTTCAGGACAAGGCCTCGGTCCTGCTGGTGGCTCCCAGGTGGCCGAGACAGCCTTGGTTTCCTCTTCTGCTTCAACTGGCGGTGGATCCCCCACTGCCTCTGGGGTTGCAACCCGACCTTCTCTCACAGGAGCAGGGTTCCCTTCTGCACCCCAATCTCAAAGCTCTCAATTTGATGGCCTGGAGGCTGCAAGGGTAGTTTTGGCTCCCTGGGGCCTGCCTCAGGAAGTTGAGGAGGTTGTCCTCGCCTCTAGAAAACAGTCCACTAGGAAAACCTGTGCTCTCAAATGGAAAAGGTTTTCTGTGTAGTGTCAGCTACGTACAGAGGATCCTTTCTCCTGTACTGTGCCAGTAGTGCTTCAGTACTTACTGCACTTATCAAATCAGGGACTTAAGTCCAATTCTGTTCGGGGCCACCTCTCAGCTCTAGCAGCTCACCACTCACTGGTGGAGGGACATTCTCTGTCAGGTCACCCCTTGGTGTCCCGCTTTCTCAGGGGCTTGCTTTTGCTCAAGCCTCCAATCCGTCCTCCTGCCCCTGAGTGGGAGTTGAATGTGGTCTTGCAGCAACTGACTCGCCCACCTTTTGAGCCGATGGCTACTTGTCCACTACGCTTCCTATCCTGGAAGACACTCTTCCTGATAGCCCTTAACTCGGCTAGGCGAGTGAGTGAGCTTCAGGCCCTGGTCTGTGATAGGCCTTACACCAGGATTTATAGGAACAGGGTAGTCCTCAGGACTCATCCCAACTTCCTTCCAAAGGTTGTCTCCTCTTTCCACCTCAATCAGGAGGTGGTTCTTCCAACATTCTTCCCTAGGCCTCTTGCAAGCCAGGCTGAAGCAGTCCTGCATACCCTGGACTGTAGGAGGGCCTTATCCTTCTACCTTGACCGTACGCAGGGGCATAGGGGGGCTACTCAGCTCTTCGTATCCTTTGACCCCAATAAGTTGGGGTTGGCTGTGTCCAAGCATACCTTGTCCATCTGGGTGGCTGACTGTATCACCTGGGTTTACAAGGCGGCTGACCTTCCTTTGCAGGGTCGGGTCACAGCCCATCGTGTCAGGGCAATGGTTGCCTTAGTGGCTCATCTCCGCTCTGTGCCCTTGGTAGACATCTGCAGGGCTGCAACTTGGTCTTCAAGCCAGACTTTTGCGGCCCATTACTGTCTGGAGAGGGAGTCCCGTAGGGACAGTGCTTTTGGCCAGGCAGTACTCCGGAATCTCTTTGAGGTTTAGGCAACTCCTGCCCTCCTGCCCTCTGTTGGGCTACCGGTGGAGGTTGTGTCCTTGAAAAGCCTTTCTTTGCTGCTGAGACTAGAGGGAGTACTCTTGTTCAGCCTGGGTTCCTCGGTAGCCCAGAGCTAGGGAGTCGCCCATATGTGAGGACTGACTTCCTGCTTGGTCCTGGAGAAAGAGTAGTTACTCACCTGTAACAGGTGTTCTCCAGGAGCAGCAGGAATCAGTCCTCACAACCCTCCCTCCTCCCCTGGGAGTTGCAGTTGTACATAGTTTATTTTTTCATTTTTGTGTGCTGTTCTTAGCTATGTCATTTGACTGAGGTAAGATGGCACCTTTAGGCGGGAAGGGAACTGCGCATGCGTTCCTGCATTCCCAAAGGCTTTCATATGAAGCTGGGGAAATGCTCCACTGGGGCTTCATCGGCGCCGATGACACCCATATGTGAGGACTGATTCCTGCTGCTCCTGGAGAAACACCTGTTACAGTTGAGTAACTACTCTTTCCCAAAGGCTTTCTTTGAAAGCTGGGGAAATGCTCCGCATGGGGGCTCCGTTGGCGCCGACCTCACCCATATGTGAGGACTGATTCCTGCTGCTCCTGGAGAACACCTGTTACAGGTGAGTAACTACGCTATCTGTCCATATGTTAGTTAACCTGAGATTTAGGAGTCATATGCAACTCTTTTCTAGTTCTACAGAATGCTTTTTTGGTGGGGGGGAGGGGGTAAGGGTAGTCAGGCAGGTTTTTCATGCACCTTAGGCTTCCAGCTTAGTTGGAACCTGTCTTGAGGGACTACCCAGAGGGACTACTACAACTGGAAATAGATCTGCATTTGTAAGTAATCTTCTGAAATATAATCTAAATCTTGGAGAGAAAGGGTACTGTTTGGGTTAAAGCAGATAAACATAGAACAGTGTTTTATGCACAGAAATAGCATTTTATAAAAATGCCCAGGGTATATGTGTGTAAACTTAAGTGCATACACTATGTTCATAAGTTTGTCTGACTTGGTTGGAGATATTCTCTTAGGGACGGGTTTGGATCGGAGGTTGCACTTCTGTGCATATTTTACAAAGTACATGCATAAGCATGCAAAATAAGCTGGCAGATTTGTGCATACCCAAGAATAAGCATAAATGTTTGCATGTGCTTTCCATGGAGTAATTGTGAAAAGGGAAGGTATGAGCAGCTTAACATTGGTATAACTATTCACATTCCTGTTGCACAGGTTATAAAAATACTCTCAGGAGATGGTGGCGGCAAATGTTCTCTGATTCACCTCCACAGAGCATCTCTGGCTGTGTGGTCTTATTTCCCTTGCTTGTTAATTTTCTTCATGCTGCATATTTCCCACAAGCGGAAGGTGAAGCCGTCGATGGTGAACTCTGAGTCTAGCAGGCCTATGGATATGTTCATGAAGCCCATTGGCAAGGGAAAAGTTCAGGGCAGTCTGTTGGGTAAGGCAGAGGTGGAAGGAAACTCTTCGCCTACCCTTGGGCCCGACGTCTTTCTAAGCCCGGAGAACCAAACTCCTCCAGTCCAGCCGGCACAGAGGGTGGTCAAGGCCACAGTTGGGGAATCCTTGCTGGCTGCCCTGCTCTGGAAGTGTTAATCAGGTGATGAGGGTTCCAACTGGCACATCTGGAGAGTCTGGGGCACGGAGGAGCGGTTGGCTCAGTTGTATTGTCGAAAGCGGTTTCTCTGCTGCCTTCAGATCTTCGGTCTCTGGATTCAGTTCTGGGGAGTCCTGGTGTCAGAGTCCATTCAGCATTGGTGAAATCTCAGGTTTTCTCTTTGGAAACTTTGTGAGAAGCGTTATCCAAGCTAGAAGAGTCTCTTTCAGCACAGCTATCAATACTCAGTTTGCACAGACTGGACAGAAGATTCAGGCACATGAATCTTTTTTTGAACACTCTTCAGGCTAAAGTTGCCTCTATGGAAGTCCTTATGGATCAGTTTCAGGATACTGCTTTGGCTGTAATGAAAGACACTGAGGTTATATATCAGAAAATGGGATCTCTTGAAAACTCTTCCAGAAGTAAGAATTTAAGGATTCTGAATTTTCCCAGGGTTTCTTCTGTTTCACCTTTAGAACTGTTCAAGAAATTTATGATTTCAGTTTTAAAGATACCTGCTGAATCATTGCCTTCAATATCTAAAGCTTTTTTTTTTGCTTACTGCTAAAGCCAAGCTTGTAGATGGCCAGGATCAATCTTCTATTTTGTCCTCTGATAGTTTGTATTTAACTGCTTTTTTGGAACAATCTGACTCTGAACCCCAGCTGACTGCTATTTTGTTAGTCACCTTGGCTTTAGATGCAGATCGGGATTGACTTCTAAAAATGTGTTTTCCCTCCTTTAGTAAGGTGTTTATGGATTGCCATATCAGGATTTTCCCTAACGTCTCTTGGGTCATACAGAAAAGAAGGAAGCAATTTTTATTGCTTAAACCTGGTGTGTTTCATTTGAGTGGGTTATTCTTTTTCTGTTTTCCCTGTAAATGTCTAGTCAAGCTGGCTGGGTCTAATTACCTTTTTCTTGACCAACAGCATCTGTCCACCTTTATTTCCTCTAGAGTGGCTGCTGTACAGTCCGCTTCTATGCAGGCCCCTAAAACTGGCCCTGCGGTGGAGTAGGGTTGATACTCTATATAAATGTAGACCCCTTCCATGTCCGTCTGTATTGCTTGGTAATGAATCTGGTTTGGATCCTTCTTCTTTTGATTTGGGTTTTCTCTCTCCTCTTATATTGAGAGATAATGGGTGAAAGTCTTTATATTTTTTCCTATGATTTATTTTCTTGTATTTTGACTAATTGCCTTTTTCTGTGCAAGATATGATGTTGTAATCATTTAAAAATTGCATAAATAAATACTCTTGGGGGACGGGGCTTATTAAATCCTGGTTTAAATGCTAATGCATATTGAATGAGGAGGCTATAGACCACTAGTCAAAACATGAAAGCTGAACAGTTTCACTTTAAAATTGCTGATCTCTTCCACTTTTGTTCTTTAATTATATGAGTGCTTGCAAACCTGTACATATAGATTCACCCTTTATTCTCTCTCATGAAGGTAAAAGTAGAACATGGATGCAATATAGTACAATTAAAATCTAATTTCTTAAAGTTTGGAAATACTGTGTGAAGGGGGGGGGGGGGGTTCAGCAGAATGACAGGGAGCAAATAAGATAAAAATGTATTGCAAAATAAATGAATAAAACACCACAACAGTAGTTACCCACTGCACCAATTATACTAAAACGATTACTACCATAGTAGTTTGTTTATCCAGGCCTATTTAAAAAAATTGAGTTAGCAACAATATAAAAAGTTAAAAAAATGCCAAAAAAACAGTTTCCAGTTTAGTGGGATTGTAACAATGCTATTAATAATGGCAAAGAGGTTTTTATGCAATTTCCACATTCTAGAGTTTCGAAAAGAGGTTTTAAATTGGTGCACTACCGGTATTAATATCCTGAACATCTGGAACTGTGTATAAGCCATGGACACTGAGCAAGTACAGGGTTTCCCGGCAAACCTTTCCCCACTAGTTCTGATGTGGAAAAGCTTCCTCCCTGGTGAGAAGCTTGTTTGAAGAAGTTTCTGTCACTAAAAAGAAAATATCCAGATAGGATGTAAACATTTCGTACAGTGTTTTTGTTAGGAGAGATGTGTAAAAACGAAAATTTCTGCACCTCAAATAGTGAAGCTTAATAGCAAGTTAAACTCATTCACAGCTTTCTCCAAATTTCTGCAAGATGTTTTCATGCTGTATGGATTAAGTTGTAATTGTGGAACTTGTGGTTGTAGGTTATACAGTGGACTTTTTTTATACATTATTTGTCTGTTCCATGTTTGACTTTTTCTAGATTATTGAAAGCCTCTTCCTTGCTTACTTCATTCACTATTCAGACAGATACACTTGTCCATTTCATACATAGCAAACTTCAGCATTGATAACCTTGTGCAGTTGAGGTTTTCATGAACATAAAACTGACATGGGGGTTTAAATATTTTTCCTACAAGTTAAAAATGAAAATAAAAATCTCATTCAGTTTCACTTTAACTTTATTTCAGTAACTTCTGGTGGATTATTAAACATGAAAAACTAGATTTAAAAAAGAGTGTGAAGAGAGTGTGATGGAAAATTAAATGGTTTGAATCTGTGAACTATTATCAGCGGAGAGAGAGGCCATGTACCAGTGTGTGCTAATATTGGCTAGTAATGGGCATAAACACTGTGTTAGGGGTGTGCGTCCATTAGCATTCCTTAATTCATTAGTTAGTACATGTTATATAAAAACTTGATGGCAGATAAAGACCATACAGCTTATCCAGGCTACCCTTCCATACAAACCACTAAGCTCTACAGTCCCTCTGTGTTTGTCCTATGCATTCTTGAATTCAGATACAGGTTATGTCTCTTCAACCTCCACTGGGAGAGTATTCCATGCATCTACCACTCTTTCCCTAAAGAAATATTTCTGCAAATTACTCCTGAGTTTCTCTCCTTTCACCTTCATCCAATGCCCCCCCCCCCCCTTTCACCTTCTTGAAGAGCTGCAGAATGAATGCACTTGCAGGTGAGTAAGAGACATTTGAGCTGTATGTGGAAACTTATATGGAGTCAATAAAGTGACTTGATCAATTTAGCATGTACTATTCCCTATTAAAACACATTTTGTAAAATTGACAAAAAAAAGCAACCAAATATCAAGCCTACTGACTATTATCCGATGTTGCTCATCCATGTTGGCACAAATGATACTGCTAGGTATTCCTCTAAGCATATGAAAAGTGATTTCATGGCTCTGGACAGAGGGCAAAGGAAATAGGTATGCAGGTGGTGTTTCTTCAGTCCTCCCTGTTAAAGGCCGAGGCAGAGAAGATATTCTGGCTTAGACATTCCACATTGCACTTGGACTGATCTTTTACAATTCCTCTCATTGTGTTTAGAAAAGATTTGCTTCATTCTCGGTAATAGTCCAGAAAGACTGCAGGGAGAGCATTAGCTGCAGGAGGCCCCAAATGTGCTAATGTAGACTGCCTTACACAAATGACCAATTGGTGTCAGGACAACAACCTCGCAATAAACTACAACAAGACTGAAGCTTTAATCATCACTCGGAACCAAAGCTTCATACACCCACCGAATATAAAGATACAAAACACTACTATACCAATAAGGTCAGAAGTGAGATACCTCGGGGTTACGCTGGACAATAAACTCAATCTCAAGCCACACATAGGCAAAACAATACAAAAAGCCTACTACAAGATGCGAATCATCAGGAGACTGAAACCACTCCTCGCCCCAGAACACTTCCGTACCGTATGTCAAGCTCTGATAACCCCACTACTGGACTTCTGCAATCCGATATACCTTGGTCTACAGAAACAAGCCATCAAACCACTCCAACTGGCACAAAACACCGCAGCACGAATCATATCCGGAACTGCAAGACAGGAGCACATCACACCCACCTTAAAGGACTTACACTGGCTTCCAATCAGTGCACGCATCAGATACAAAACTATCATAAACCTATACAAGATAAAACAGCACACATCAGCCAACAGCCTGCACACCCTCATACAACCAGACACCAGTACACGTCCAAGAAGAAAACAAACTCACAACCGAGTCAGCACCCCAAGTGAATACAAACACACACGCAAGGACACAACAGACCGAGCACTCTCCATGGCTGCTCCAACAATATGGAACAAACTACCGGACGATTTGAGGGCAACTACAGACCTCAAGGACTTTAGGAAACAGCTGAAAACCATGCTGTTCATAGAACACTATGGACACATCACATAGTCTAAATAGCTGTATATCAGCACACGTCACCGCCTAACACTGTATGTATATAAGATGTTTTTAGCACCACTGTATATAGCCCACATTGTACATAACTCAAACTAATCTAGCACACAACACAACACGCACCCAACTAAATTTTCACCCTCACTGCATGTATAACACACTCACACTACCAGATTGTTTGCTGTGATACCACCTTGATTATTATGATAAGGCGGTTTAGAAATACTGTTAAATAAAAATAAATTTGACAAAGTTTTTTGAATTTAGTAGCCAGCAGCTCAGACCTCTTTTACTCCCCACACCCCGACCTCCCTTGAATTAAAGAACTGGGGAGGGGGAGGGAAGAGACATCCTCTTCAAGATCATCGGCAACTCCTTTAGGACCTGATTTACTAAGGCTGTTTTTCCATTCTGTATCTAAGACAAAACTTAGTAAGTCATACTTGATAATACTGCCTATACAAATAGATCTTTAAGCAGCTTACAGTATTAAGTGGAGGAGTAGCCTAGTGGTTAGTGCAACAACCTAGCACCCAAGAGATCTGGGTTCGATTCCTACTGGCACTCCTTATGACCTTGGGCAAGTCACTATCTCCAGGAACAAGCAGGAATGAGTCTTCACATATGGGTACGTCGGTACCGACGGAGCCTGCACGGGAATGCTGCCCAGCTTTCAATCAGAAAGCTTTTGGCAGCATCCCTCGCGCCTGCGCAGTGACTTCCCGCCTTCTCCACAGCCTCTCTTCAGTTTTCGTTTTTCCGCGGAGCCGGCAGGACGTTCTCCTGTCACCGCAGAAACTTTTCTTTTCAATTGCTTTCATTACTTTCTTTTTTTGTTTTCTTGTGGTCGTGGCTGTATTTCCCGCTACCACCGGTACCGCCGGTGGTTTTTTGACTAAATTCTGTAAAACTTTTCTTCAGTTTTTTTGCCTTAACTTCTTAGGCCTACTAGGCCTTTTCATTATGGAGCCTTCTTTTCCTAAGAAGTGCATCCGATGTGGAAACACCTGTTTCTTTTTAGACACCAATAGTTGGTGTCTCAACTGTGTGGGTCCTGACCCTTTTTCCCCTGACTTGTCAGGAGATAATTTTGTGAGGAAACCTTCAGTATTTAGAGTTTCCCTTGATACCATTTTTTCTTCGGCAGTGAGGGTACCCGGTTTCTCTACTTCACAGGATCAGGTAACCCAAAAACAGTCTGTTAAGACTAGTCAATGCTTGAGTGGTATGTCCCATGCCCAGCATGGTGACGGCTCCGGCCTTACCCTCAAGAATCCATTGGCATTACCCCTGCGGGAGTCTTCGGGCTCCAAAGCGTTAAAGGGGTTTCAGGATGTTCCTGGGGCTCACCCCTCACAGAACATGCCTGAGCCATGCGCGAGGGTAGTATCCGCTCCGAGCGGTACCGAACCTCCGGCATCGGCACCGGTGTCGAGTATTCCACTCTTCACCAGGGATCGTCATCGGGCATCCTCGGTACCTTCGGGACCGATCGATACGCACCGCATTGACTTCCCTCAATCTCAGCCATGCTCCGGGACGGTACCGGCGTCGATCGGTTCCGAAACCCCAGCATCGGCATCGGGATGGATAGGTGCTCATCGGGTATCCTCGGTACCATCGGTATCGATCGATGTCACCCATGCTGCCTTAGTGGTATCGGCATTGCCGATACTGCCACCGGCGTCGGAACTGTCGAGACATGCATCGATAGTCTCGCTCTCTTCGATGCCGAGTCTTGAGACGATATCGAGTCTCGAGGACTGCGTACCGACGCGTCCCGGAACCGACTCCTGTCGTTTCCAGATAGGTAGTTCGGAAGATCCTAGCCATAACTCCCTCATGATCTCGGTACCACTACAGCAGTTCCCGATGGCTACTTCACCTGCTAGTCCTTTATCAGTATCGATGTTGATGCCTGTTCTTGCACCGATGCCTAGTTTGGAACCGATACCTGGCATTGGTGCAGTACCCTGTCCGTCCTCTGATGCTCGGGCTCTTTCTTTAGCCTTACCAGGGATAGTTCCCATTGGAGATCAGTCTTTCCAGGCTTTTCTCTGGGATATGGCAACCTTTCTTAACATTTCTATCCCTGCTTGTGATCCTACTCATGGCTCACCGGCACAAATGGAAAATATAAACTTTCCTTTACATCCTGCTCTGCAGGATCTCCTTCTCAGGGTCTGGAAATCGCCCTTACGACTTCCTCAAGTTTCTCCAGACATTGAGGTTCGGTACCGAGTGCCACCCTCTCCAGGGTTCCAAAAGCCTCAACTTTCTCATCGTTCCCTTGTAGTGGAATCGGCACTGAGGAAAGTTAAGAGCAAGAAGAAGCATTCTTCTTTTCCCCAGGTCGTTCTTCAAGAACACTCGATGCTTTTGGCCGTCAGGCCTTCCAAAACTCTATGCTGGCTTCCAGAGTTCTCTCATATATTTTTCACATGAGTCTAACACTCCAGGAAGTCACAGAGAAATTGTCTCTTTTGACCCCTTTTTTACCAGAGCCCAAGGCTACTGATTATTCCTTGCTCATCAATCACAGCCGGAATATATCCTGATTCCTGTCTCGTGCTTCTATAGATTCTTTTGAATCCGTTAGCAGATCTTCTGCTATTGCCATTGCAGCACGTCGCAGAGCCTGGCTTGAGGCTTCAGACTTGAGCAAACGGGCACAAACTATACTAGCTCATTCTCCTTGTACAGGGGAAGGTCTTTTTAATAAGGAGGCTTTACGTCAGGTTGCTCAATGCTCCCCTGACTCTTCATCCACTAGAAACCATTCTACGCCACCTCCTTCTTCAAATAGTAGGAAATGTCCTACCAAACCTTCTTTCCCTAAGAAAAGAAAGTTTCATTCATCTCCTGCCCATCATTCGGCTGTACCTAAACAAGGGACGCCTCAACCTAGTCTGAGGTCCTCCAATTCTGGCCAGTCTCCGCATTCCCAGCAACCATAGGGACCGGGGATTATAACTTACACTTTACTTCTACATCTTAGAAGTTTATTCACTGTGCTTTCTTTTTCAGTGTACTAACCTGTCGGAAAAATTTTTTGTTCAGGGACTACACACTTCTCCTCTTCTTACTCTCTAGAAGAGCAGTTGCAACTATCACCTGATAGTTTCTTTCCCAACTGAACATTTTTTCCTTCAGTTGACTTACCCTATGGGTACGTCATCCTTCAACTACTTGAGGGCTACCATACTGAACTACTTCTCTGGCAAGCTCGTTCCCCAGACAGGGAGAAGAGATATCCCCTCTCTTTCTTGTCTGTTTTTCTTTATTCAGCACAGGACAATCTCTCTGCTGTTTCTGTCAGCAGCTCTGCCTGCAGGAGTTACAGTAATTGTATTACTGGGACTTTTCCAGGTTCCAGTCCCTTGTTCAAAATTTGTCTAGCCTCAGTAGTGATTCCAAACTATCTTGGATCCCCCTACTCGTTTAGGCTTTCTCACATTATTCTAACCATCTCCTTTTCTAGGATATGGCAACATACCTGACTTTCAGTCAGTTTATCTCATAGCTCTCCTGCACAATGCTCTCTGCAGTCTTCAGAGAAGCTTTCTACTATGAGGGCCTTGCTATAGAGCATTGACCTTGTCTCTGAAGTTCCTCTATTATTAGAGAAAAACTTATAAACCCTATCTATACCTGTGAGGGTTCTCCACACCCCCTCTAGCCTGGGGTGTTAACACGAGATATCAGTTCTTCTGCGTGAAAATCCAAGGCATCTCCCATGTCAGTGTTCTGTAGAACTCCCGCCTTGTTCCTTACAGATTCATATCTTCATCTGTTCTCACGCGAACATCACGGTTAGCTCATGGGATTGCCTTCCTGCATCCCTCAACCCACGAAAATAGATTCTCTATACATATCCCAAGTGGGCTCACCCTCTTGTAGAACGCAGAATCTTTTTCTCTTATATACCCCATGTGCACTTATGGGGCTGGGTGATAGACATGTATCTTCAATCTCTTGTCTTATATGTAGCATCTCCATATATGTCTACATACCTATATCATTACTCTGGTGGTGCTAAACCATGCCCCACAAATTAACATCTATCTAAGTATATCATATCTTTATATAGATATATGTTTGCTATGTATTTCACCACCCATATCCTAATATATCTGGACATATGTGTATTTATATATATATATATATATATATATATATATATTCCAGCCACGTATATATATCCCTATGTATATGTGTTTGATGGGGGGCTTCTTAAGGGTTGGTCTGTCTTATACACTATCACCCTTACTGTCTCTACTACATGATTTACCTCCTAGAGGTTCTAGACAGTCTATCGCCCTACCTCTCATACCATATTACGATACAGAATCTGTTAGGCACCAATAACCACTTTGGTGCTAACATCTTCCATTTTTTCTTTATGTCCTTGAAGCATCAAGCTTCAATGTTTTTTCCTCTCTCTCGCCAGCTAGGAAAAACAGTCTACATCTTTATCTTAAAATACACAACTGTTTTCCGAGGGAATAGGGGTTTTCCAGTCCCCCTCTTCCCGCCAGGACTGGGCTAGTTCTCCAACTCCGTCAGTCTTCTTCCTTTAGTCCTCAATGTTAATGACCTTATACCTAAAGGAGTTTTCAGCTTTCCCATAAAGCTTTCCATTGAAGACCTGACGTCTACTCCTACCCAGTTGACACCTGGATCATCTACTACCTCCAAGTCTGGACCTTCATCCTCACTACTGAGAGGTCACCTTGAAGATTCCGCCACTGCTTATCCAGTAGACTCCATCATGCTTTCTACTTCCTACAATACAGTAGGTAAGCTGCTTTTTTTAAGTGTACATTAAATGTGTTTTAATGCTACTCATCATATCTACCAAGGACTCCTGTAGTCTGTAGAACCCTCTAGTCCTTGACTATGCTGTTTCTTTCCTCACAGCTCCTTTATTGTCAACTCCTACCCTCCATCCCACATCGGATGCCGGGGATTCCTGGAGACAAAATGCACCCCTATTCCAGGCACTTGCATTTTTATGGGATCTCCCCCTGGCATCTCCAGCTAGGGAGTCCCCATATGTGAAGACTCATTCCTGCTTGTTCCTGGAGATAGCACAGTTACTTACCTGTAACAGGTGATCTCTGGGAACAGCAGGAATTAGTCTTCACAACCCTCCCACCTCCCCTAGGAGTTGCATCTTTTTTATCTTTTTCCTTTTCTCTCCTCGCCTTTGTCTCAGCTCTGAAACTCAACTGAAGAGAGGCTGTGGAGAAGGCGGGAAGTCACTGCGCAGGCGCGAGGGATGCTGCCAAAAGCTTTCTGATTGAAAGCTGGGCAGCATTCCCGTGCAGGCTCCGTCGGTACCGACGTACCCATATGTGAAGACTAATTCCTGCTGTTCCCAGAGATCACCTGTTACAGGTAAGTAACTGTGCTTTACCCTCCATTACCTCTGAAGAAAAGGCCCGGCAATCTACTTCTGGTCATACTTGCCAAGAAACCCAGGGGCTGCCAGGAGTCAGCAGTGACTTGACTGCACTTAAAAAAACAACCCAAAACAAAACAGTATTAATAGATGAAATGCCTAACAGTGACAAAAATACACTGTTATCAGTTCCATTCCCTCAGGTCTCTTTCAGTCGTCCCACCCTGTCCTCAACCAGTCTTTCAGCCTCCTAGCCTTTTGACAGCACTTTCTCTCTCAAACCCACCTCTGCAGTGTCTCTCTCCCCAGCACTGTCTCTCTCCCAATCCTCCCACCTTGTCTTGCCTCTCTTATAATCCCCCCTCATCTCCCACAGTCTCAGCCCCCCAACATAAGCAGGCACCTTTCAGCCACCAGGCTCTTCCCACAGCTGGGAAGCCACCCGGTGCATCCTAGTCCACCCATTTCGCCAGCCCCTGCCCTCCAGGCGCACCCCCTTCCATCCTCTTCATCTAAAAGGCTGCTGCTGCCAAAACAGGAGCTGCCATCTTGTTTTCACCATGTGACGTACCGCATTTTTGCTGTGCAATACAGGAACACCTGTGCTGATTTTGGAATGTATTGTCTCACAACACCTGTGCTGCGCAGTTCAAATTCATTGCGAGCTGTGTGGTGCTGACAAGAAGATGGTTCTTATTTTGACAGAGGCAGCACAAGTTGGGTGCACAGAAATCATAGGCGCTATTGGGAAATTTCTAGTTGCCATGACAACTTGATGTCTGGTATTTGTCGAGCCGTGCTCAAATAAAGAAAATTAAGGGCTAATGCCCTGGCAAAAATTTACAGTCCAACCAATGGAAAGTAGTTCTGGGTGAATGATCATTTTCATATCCAAACATACTGTGAGCTAACTTATGTCGATAAGGATACTTTACTGCATCGTTTTTGTATTAGTAGTAATAGAGATCTGATAAAACCCAGGGGCTGAGTCGGCATCAACATATACGGCACACAACAACATCACAAGACACACTCTTTCCTCTCAGGAGCAATGTCTTCAAATAAGTTAGTTATGCACATACCATGACAGTGCTGAACTGCACTTCTAAGCCAGGATATGTACAGTATGATCTATGTTTTTCAAATTTACTGCTAATGCTCTCTTTAATACTTGCTATAAGTGACTCACAAAATCCTCTACCAAAAAAAGCTCCAAATCAGGTAATTTTTGTTGGACATTTAAATTCAGGGTACCATTAAAGAGCATCCTCCAAACTGTCCTTTTTAATCAATTTTCAGTGAGCACGCATGATACAGCACCTGAAACCACTACTGCAAAGCAACAAATTTAGAATAGTACTATAGGCCATGATTTTCCCACACCTAGACTACTGTAATAGTCTACTACACGGATTACCTAAACAAACCCTACACAGCCTCCAAATGGCCCAACATATGACTGCACACATTATCTACAACTCTCACCACTCGGAACACATTACACCAATATTATGTGCGCTTCACTGGTTACCAATTCATAGCAGAATAAAATATAAGATGATTATGACCAATTTTAAACTTATCAGAAACATAGCTCCCTCAACTCTAACACACTTAATTAGGATAACGCCTAATGATTGCCAACGAAGAGGTTGAATGATAAATACATTAGTAATACCCGCTGATTACTGCAAAACGAAACAATACACCAGTAAGAGGGCTTTTGAATACTTATCCCTAACCTTATGGAATACATTGCCAGATAGACTAAGAGTTATAACTGATTTGTTTACCTTCCAGACTGAACTCAAAACATTTCTCTTCATTGAGCACTTTGGCATTAATGAGGAAAAATATAAATTGTGACCAAACATAAAAGCCAGAAGTCCATTCAACATAAGTGAATATGATCCTCCCCCCTCCCCCACTACATTACATAATAAAGAATTAATAGGTACAAAATAATCACTATACATACATACATACATAAAGACACTTCATACAAAACAGCTAAACCAACCCTAAATTAAGAAACCAGTGAAATCAAGAAAGTAGTTAAGTATGTACTCATTAAAATTCTATGACATTTGGTACTGTAAATAAGTTATCAAAAGAATTGTAAATTAATCATGTATATATCTGTGATTTAACACATCCACATCTGTTACCTTTAATTGTTTAACTTGTTATAATGTAATACTGTTGTTTATAATGTAAACCACCCTGATTACACGATAAGGCGGTATAAAAGACGCATAAATAAATCTAAAAACTGCCATAAAACAATCAGAAAAGCAACGCATTTTGAACCTTTAGTTCTGCGTCAGGGTACGGCAGTACTTACCTGAGTTGAATGAACCCTCATTCCATCTATTATGGGAAGAAATCAATTTGTCATTCTTCCTGTGGAGCTCAATGGCTTATGCTAAAGAAAAATGGCCACGGCATCTTTTTAACTTCTCAAAACTCTGCCCTCTATCTCTGATTAAAGAGCCAGGTAGATTTACAAAAGCGAATACCGTTCAGTCTGTAAGTTCAAACCCTTGGGCTGTACTGTATCCAAATAATAAATCCAAAATTGTTCTCTTCTGTTCGACAGTATATCACGATCACCCCTCCACCCCCTGCCACCATGGTTGAGGTATATATTGCACAATCCGCCAACGCAATTGAACAAAAGTATGTTGGTTCTGTATACAGTGCTCAACCAACGGAGACGAGTGGGTACCAGTGTCCAATCGAGATTTATGTTCATGACAGCATACGAGCATACTTCTGCGGGTACAACCTACATACACCTTTTTACAAGGGCATACTATTAAGTAAACCACAAAGGGGTTCTACAGTCTGTAGGAGTATGAGCCCTAATAACATACTTTGATACTGGATCAGTCCAAGAACTCCCTTCCAGTATAGATGAACAAAACTCAAGTTACCGCAGGCAAAATTGCTAGGGGTGTCTGTGCTATTAACTTCAGTGCACCAGTTTGAGAAGGACTGACATATTTGGTTATATTTCTTCCTCTCCGAAATGCTACTATAAGTCGTTCTGTAAAGCATGTATGTAACTGAAGTACCCTCCAATGCTTGTAGATCAGAGAAGCTATATAAGAAGCTCGAGTATAAGAAGTTCGAGTGGAATAAGGTAAAGTACAAACAAGCAAATCTCTTTCCGTTGTTTTATCTTTATCCAATGATTCTATCAATAATTCTCCTTGAGCATGAAACCACGTAAGTAAGCTTATTTTATAACTTTAAAAGGATAGCCACGATCAAGATATTTTTGAAACATCTTTTTTGGTTCTTCTATATAATCCTGCTTAGAACAGCATAATCTTCGAATCCGAAGAAATTGGCTTACTGGAAGACCATTTTTCAGCTTAAACGGATGGTGGCTTTTATTTTGTAACAAATTATTTTGAGCTACAGGCTTTTGATAGATCATAGTTTTAAATTTCTGACCTTCCCAGATAATCATAATATCCAAGAATGCAATTTTCAGTTGATGAAAGGTATTCTCAAACTTAACATTAGCTTTAATAGAGTTTAGCCAATTAGTAAATTCCTTCCAAGGTTCTAGACTTCCCATCGTCTGGATATCTTTTCCATAAATGCACATGTTGCTTCCAAACTGGGGGGGGGAGGGGGGATATGGATATCGTTCTTCTAGGGTAGCTACAGTAGCTCCCATAGCCACCCCAAATTTCTGATGGAAAAAATCCCCATTAAAGCAAAAATAATTATTCTCGGGTACAATACTTAATACTTCTATGACACATGATTTAGGAAGTCGTCCTGGAAGACTAGTGCCCCATGTTAATTGCTGAATCACTACTTCCAACTGATCTATATTGATATAAAGTGATTGCACATCATAGGTCACTAGCCAAACTTCCCCCATGAGAATGGTCATAGAATCCAATATTTGCAGCATGCATGTAGTATCTTTTAGAAAGGAGGTCACTTGACGAGTCAGAGGATTCAATATCCTATCTACAAAAATAGATAAAGGTTCTAACAAGGAACCATTACTTGCCACTATTGGGCGACCTGGTGGAGGATCCAAGTTTTTATGGATTTTAGGAATAGTATAAAAAATAGAAATCAACGGACACTTCTGTATCAAACATTGCATCTCCTTTTGAGTGAGAAAATTATTTAAGTATCCTGTAGTAGTTGGTTTTTTTATATGACATGTCAAGTCAGGAGTAGGATCTTCACTCAAACGTCATATTTTTTATCCCCCAGTTGATGCAAAATTTCATACTCTAAACAAGATTGCACCCCCTTTGTCTGCCTTACGAATAATAATATCCTTATTCTTCTGCAGACTGTTGAGGGCCATGAAACAATCATGTGAGAAATTCTATTTTTCAGTGATATATTTTCTTTCAACAATTTCTAAATCTTGTAAAACTAATCGCTGAAAGGTTGTAATCATTGGATCAATAGGTCCTGGAGGAATCCATTTTGAGGCAGGCCATACTAATGACATATCTTCAGGTATATTATGACTAGATGCATAGTGACAGATAACTAAACGGCGAAAGAAGCCATATAAGGCCACTTGCATTTCAAAAGCTTGATAAGACACTGTAGGAATAAAAGACATTCCATAATCCAGTACTTAAATTTGAGACACATTAAAATTCACAGATGTCAAGTTGACAGTGACTGTTTTTTGGAGCATCCACGGGTGATTGGCCCCCCTCCAAACACTGGAATGATCATATGGGCAAGATCCGTGGCAACGTTCGCATGCTCTGCCCCTCCAACCGTGTTCCTCTATAAAAAAAAATTTAAAAAAAAATCTTGTAAATACTCATCACCACTCGTGTCCTCGGACATATAATTAGTGAATTAATGTGCCTGTCTTATTCATCAATGGAAAAATCAATTTTTGCTCAAAATCTGACTGGTCTCGTTGGAATTTCTTAAGCATCATTTATTTTATTTATTTAAAGGTATTTGTATCCCGCCATTATCCTAAAATAAAGGCGGCTTTCACTTCAAATGATTCAAGTTGTAAGGGGAGGGGGTGTCTGCATGCAGTGGTTGGATAGAAGTGTTTGTGTGGGTGTCTACAAGGGTAGTTTAATTAACAGATGTAATATATGCAGCGTGGGCTATTTACAAGGGGTATATATAGTGGAGGAAGAGGGGGTTAGGGTAGGCGGGAGGGGGCGCTTGGGGGAAGGAGGGGAGTCAGGAGCAGGTGACTGAGGTCTCAGGACAGGCTACGTGATGTCTCCGTAATGCTTTATGTAGAGTGTGGTTTTGAGTAATTTTCTGAAGTCCTTCAAGTCGACAGTTGATCTTAGGTTGGCGTTCCATATGGCTGGTGCTGCTAGGGATGTTGCTTTCCTTGATGTGGTTTGCTTCATTTTGGTGAAGTCTTTAGGTGTTGTGATGTTGTCGGTGGTGCCCCTCCTCCTGGGTCTGCTGTTTGGGTCAAAACTGATAATGGATTGTAGACTGCTCGCTGAAAGTCCCTGTTTGACTTTGAAAATGTTCAATATAGTTTTATATTGGATGCGAGAGTTGATAGGAAGCCAATGTAGGAGGTTCATAATGGGGGTGATATGATCCTGCCTTGCAGTGCCCGTAATTATGCGAGCTGCGGGGTTCTGTGCTAACTGCAATGGCCGGGGTTTTGGGAGCCCCAGGTAGATGTGATTACAGTAGTCCAGTATAGGTGTGATGATGGCTTGACATACGGTCCGGAAGTGTTCTTGGGAGAGAATTGACTTGAGGCGCCCAGTGGTTTGCATCTTAAGGTAGGCGTTCCTGGTTGTTTTGCTGATGTGAGATTGGAGGTTTATCTCTCTGTCCAGGGTGACTCCGAGGTATTTTACTTCTGGTTTTATGGGTATTGTGATGTTAAGTTCGATGGTTGGTGGGGAGATGAAGGCGGAGTTTCTGGTTATGAGTAGAACTTCTTACTTGCGTGACCCCACAGATCCCGTATAGGCCTTCGCCTAGGGCCCCGGGGTTATAGTTGCCTCCTAGCTTGCAGAACAAAATAGTCTTCAGTCGAGTGTTAAGGCAAAACAAAGATAAGGGCTTTATTCCCCTTCCCTCAAGGATATCTTTTTGTACAACAAAACTTGGAAACAAAAACAGTACTTCCAAAGAAAAATATGCTCTTTTCCTTTGTAGCTTACAGGCCTTCAGCACAAGGATTCAACATCATCCGACAAGCATAACGTACAGTCCATGGGAGCACATTCAGGAATATTGTTATTACTTTCCCACTGCATCAGCTTGCATTCACCCGGTGTTACACTTGGGTTTAAATCCTCATAGCTGTTTCTGTACAAGCCTCTCTCTGAGGAATCAGTTGGACTACAAGGGTACAGTTCTAAGCAAGTAGGTTTTGGAATACCTGTTACTGCAGTATGTCCTCTCTGGCTCTCCTCCTCTAACCTCCAACGGCTGGGAATTGTTTTATATCTTCCTGTACCCTGCTCTGACCCTCTGGTACAAACAGACTTTTTAGCTTTCCCTTTGATAAAGCTTGGTTCCCACCTGTATAAATGGTGAGGTCTTCTCTCTGGTAATGAGGACTGTGGACTCCCCTGCTCTCCCAGTCGGGACAGCTTTCTGACCTCAGCTTGGTCTCTCCTTCTCTCTGGAGTTATAGCTTCTACCTCTTGGCTGTAAGCAGGCTCCACCTCAGACCTCCAGTTGCTAGCACTCTGAGCACTTCGACGGCCACGTTCTTCTGAAGCCTTTCCCTTGCTGCTTCCTGTTCCAAGGCTACTCCCACTGCTTCCTGGATTCAGCAGGCTTCTCTCTCTGTGACCTCTGCTTCCTGCACTGCTGCTGCTCACACTGACACTGCCCTCTGCTGGATCTAACCAGCAGCTTTTATCTCCCTCTCCACTACACGTTCCCTGTGCTTTCCTGGACAGGTGATAATAATCAGATCCTAAACTTCCTGCTGCGTCCTGGCTTGGGTGTGGTAATCCTATTCCACTGTTTCTTTGCTCCTTCTGAGCTGTGTGTGCTGGCTGCCTAACAGGTTTTAAGGTAAATTTCTCTTTTTCCTCTATTGTCATAGGCTCTGTATAGGTTTCCATGTCACAATTTGCATTAGTGAGATTTCTTGGACAGGATCTCTTTCGTATGGATTGCAGGGTTTCATGGTACTGTGGAGCGTGTGTGTAGATCCATGGGGGTGCCTGTGTGGTGTTAGAGGGGTTTGAGTTGGGGGGAGCAGCTGTGTTATGAGGAGAGCTATGGGAAGTTAATATATGGTATGTATTACATTGGTCAAGGTGCTTTGTGTATTTCCGACTGCAGTTGGAACGTCTAGTGCTTTGTTACTGGAGTGTCTCCTTGTATTGGTTGCCCGTCTCCGTCGTGGTGTCAGGTCGTCGTTGGTTTCTGCTGTTGGGCACTGTTCTTGAGGTGTTCTTCCTTCCGCCTCCGTGACTCGCCTAAGGGCCATGCGAAAGGGCCCTCTGGCGTGGGTACGCCTGTTGGCAGTGCTGGCTTTGAGGAGTCCTGGTGGGCCCTGATTGGCCTCGTGGCGGAGAGCGAGAGGAGGAGTCCTGGCTTCCTGTTGTCCGCCACAACGTCGATCGGGGCTGCTGCTTTTCCGTTGTCTCTGGCTTCCGCTGCTTTTCCCTCGTTGGCTGCTAGTTTTGAGGAGCTTTAATGGTCTCACATTATTTCTGTATTGTAGTTATTGTCTCTTCCAGTTGTCATGCAAAATAGATTCAGTAATTTCAGTTTCTGTTGCAGATAAGGTTTCAACTAATAGTAACATAAGGTCAAGAGTGCACTTCATAAAAATGCCATTCCACTTATGTAAGAAGACATCATCTGCATTGAATAGTTTGGGATATTTTAAAACACACAATCCCCGAGGTGAAGTGACTATGTACTGTGACAAACTTGCACTATGTAACTGTGTAATTTGCTGTTTCTTATATAATTCCAATAATTATGACAACTTTTCTGTTTCTGTTAATTTATCTTGAGGGCCTAACTCTGTTATACCTTTTTAATATTTTATTCATTTGTTCTTCGGAATTGGCATACATATCTGACCATTTTGCAGTAGCCATCATACGGTCCAAATAGCTATATTTAAATATAGTAAAGACCAGTATAGGAAAAACAATTCACAAAATTCACAAAATCCTATACCAAAAAATGCTCCAAATCAGGTAATTATTGTCGGACATTTAAATCAAGGGTACTATTAAAGAGCGTTCTCCAAACAGTCCTTTTTAATCAATTTTAAGTTAAAATGCATCTAAAAACGGCCATAAAACAACCAGAAAACCAACATGTTTTGAACCATAACTTTTATTTATTTAGACAGATTTGTATGCCACCTTTTTCTTCAATCAAGGTGGTCACGTCACATAACAATTGGAGGGTTACATTTAACATTAGGGTACGTGTAAACATTTAGACAGTACAGTTACTTAACAGCATTTAGACAGTACAATTGAGGTAACATTTAACATGAAGGTATTTAATAACGCGGTATGATAGACTTGTGTGTGTGGATAGGATGGGTGTGTGTTTAGTTGGCAGAGGTAGTAGTATTTCTGTTTGGGTAGGGGATGTTACCTGAATGCTCATAGGTTTCTATAAATAACAGTGTTTTGAGGTCTTTGCGGAAGTCTGTTCTGCATCAGGGTAAGGCAGTACTTAATCTGAGTGAAATGAACCCTCATTCCATCTATTTCGGGGAGAAAGCAGTTCTTCCTGCGTAGCTCAATGGCTTATGCTAAAGAAGAATGGCCACGGCGTCTTTTTAACGTCTCTAAAGTCCGCCCTGCATATTCACTTAAAGAGCCAGGTAGATTTACAAAAGGAAATACCATTCAGGCTGTAAATTCAAACCCTTGGGCTGTACTGTATCCAAATAATAAATCCAAAATTGTTTTCTTCTGTTCAACAATGCATCACGATCACCCCCCTCTCCCCCCATGGTTGAGGTATATATTGCACAGTCCAACGCAACTGAGCAAAAGTATGTTGGTTCTGTATATAGTGCTCAACCAACAGAGCCGAGCGGGTACCAGTATTCAATTGAGATTTATGTTCATGAAGGTGTTAAATCATCTGTAATACCTGAAGACTGGAGGGTCGCCAATGTAACGTCAATTTTTAAAAAGGGTTCCAGGGGTGATCCGGGAAATTACAGACCGGTGAGCCTGACGTCAGTACCGGGGAAAATGGTAGAAACCATCATAAAGAACAAAATTACACAGCATGTAGATAGTCATGGCCTAATGGGAGACAGCCAACATGGCTTTAGACAAGGAAGATCTTGTCCTACTAATCTGATATGTTTTTTTGAAGGTGTGAATAAACAGGTAGACAAAGGTGAGTCGGTTGATATAGTGTATCTGGACTTTCAGAAAGCCTTTGACAAGGTCCCTCATCAGAGACTTTTGGCAAAACTAAAAAGTCATGGGATAGGAGGCAGTGTACTATTGTGGATCGGGAACTGGTTAAAAGATGGAAAGCAGAGGGTAGGGCTAAATGGCCAATTTTCTCAATGGAAAAAGGTGAATAGTGGAGTACCCCAGGAATCTGTACTGGGTCCGCTACTTTTTGACATATTCATAAATGACCTCGAAAAGGGAATAACTAGTGAGGTTATCAAATTTGCAGACGACACAAAAATGTTTAAAGTTGTTAAAACACAAGAGGACTGTGGAAAACTGCAGGAGGATCTGGATAAATTGGAAGACTGGGCATCCATATGGCAGATGAAATTTAATGTGGACAAATGCAAAGTTATGCATCTAGGAAAGAACAACCCACACTATGGTTACACGATGCAAGGTTCCACATTGGGAACCACCACCCAGGAAAAAGATTTAGGAGTCATCATGGATAACATGTTAAAAACCCTCCGCCCAGTGTGCAGCGGCAGCCAAGAAAGCAAATAGAATACTAGGTATCATAAGGAAAGGAATGGAAAATAAAACAAAGGATATTATAATGCCTCTGTATCGTTCCATAGTACGACCGCACCTTGAATATTGTGTGCAATTCTGGTCGCCATATCTTAAAAAGGATATAGCGTTATTAGAAAAGGTACAGAGAAGAGCCACCAAAATGGTAAAGGGGATGGAAGGCTACTCCTATGAAGAGAGGCTACAAAGGTTAGGGCTCTTCAACCTGGAAAAGAGACGGCTGAGGGGAGATATGATAGAAGTCTATAAATTAATGAATGGAGTAGAACGAGTAAACGTAAATCGATTGTTTATGCTATCAGAATATAGAAAGACTAGGGGACATGTAATGAAGCTACAGGGTAAACTATTTAAGACAAATAAGAGAAAATATTTTTTCACTCAACGTGTAATCAAACTCTGGAATTTGTTACCGGAGGATGTAGTAAGAGCTGTTAGTGTAGCTGGATTTAAAAAAGGTTTGGACAAGTTCCTGGAGGAAAGGTCCATAAACCATTATTAAAAAGGGACCCAGGATATCAATGCTTGACCCAATACAAGCATTGTGGAACCTGTGTCTTTTGGGGATACTGCTAGGTACGTATGACCTAGATTGGCCACTGTTGGAAACAGGATACTGGGCTTGATGGACCTTGGTCTGACCCAGTATGGCATATATTATGTTCTTAAATAAACCTCATAAGGGGTTCTACCGTCTGTACGAGTACGAGCCCTAATAACATGCTTTGATACTGGATCAGTCCAAGAATGCCCTTCTAATGTAGATGAACAAAACTCGCAGTTACGTGGGCAAAATGGCCAGGAGTGTCAGTACTATCAACTTCAGCACAGCAGATTTGCATCATGCTAAAGAGAGCTGCTTTCTGGCACTCACATGACTGAAATAAATGTGTTAAAAAATCTGTCAGTGAATGAATTTCAAAATTTATTGTTAACAACTTAGAATGATTTTTTAGTGAAACAGGCAGTATATAAATTTTAAATAAATGAAAAAAACATGAAACATTCATGGACAATCAATCAAAGTGTGATTGAAAATTCTTTGTAATCCAGGCCTATGACATCCAATTTAGTGGGAGATATTTCTGTATCTTTCTGCTACATTTTTTTGGGCTCTAACTGGATTTTTTTTCACTACTTAAGGATCTTTCCCCTCTCCACCCAATTCACAGAATAATTACTTGGAACTAATGCCTTTATAATCAATACTATTCTGGTGTTTTTCTTCTTTACCATTATATCCAGTTTTCTTACACCCAGCTTTTTTATTGGTCGGAATGAGAATGTCCCAGGTGAACATAACTTCTTCTTTCTCTATAAATTCTTTTAGGACCATGATTCCATTGCTCTTCCAGTACACTGATGTTGTAGTGTTTACAAAATTTCCAGTGGATGCAATATTCCACTTTATTGTGCCTTTCTGTATAGAGATTTTCTGACATCAGAACTTTACAGCCAGCTATGAGGAGCCACTTCTAACTCTTTCTTACAGAATCTACATATGTCTGTTTTACCAGTTTTCTTTTTTCTAAGTTTGCTATGAACCATCTCATCTATAATCCACTGTGCTGGGCTGTAACTATCAATTTCTTGTCCATAGTTTTTTGTTCACCTTTCCTTAACCATTCATTGTCCAGTTTTTATCAACAAATGGTTCCTGCAGTAACATTTTATATTCTCCACTGTATTTGTGCATTTGCCACTTATTTTTCCTCATTTGCTAATCTTTGAAGAGTTTCTGTTTTTTAAATTCTACTACTACTACTTATCATTTGTATAGCTCTGCAAGGCATATGCAGCGCTGTACAGACACATGTAAAAAAACTGTCCCTGCTCATCAGAGCTTACATTCTAGTCAAGACAGACAGCACTCTGGCTTCCTTCTTTACATGTCCTGGTAGATCCTGGCTCATTCTGTCTACTCCTTGGAATGCTTATCCAAATATTTAATGATGGAACTGGATTTTGGTTGTTTATTTCATACTTAAACATTAACTGTGCATTCAGGTCTATTGATGCTGCCAAGTAGGCTTGGAGGCTATATAAAACCAATTTCCATGAGACACATTCCTCCTTAGGTTCTAAAAATGTATTTTCTTGGCATATACTGATTCTTATAAATTACCTTGTGGGCATAGAGGAATTTTCTTGTTCATACATCCAGTTTTTCAAGATATTTAAGAGGCCTTTCTGCAATTCCAAATACTCTTTGCTCGTCTTTTTTGACAGTAATTTATGCAGGACTGTTGCTCCTTTCTCTAATCGGAGATATTTATATAAAGTTTCCTGTTCAGGTTCCTTTATGTCACAACCCTCAGAGAGATGTTTTCAGTTTTGCTCAATTTTCCTCCAAGGAAAATTGCCTTAGCACATTTGTCCAGGCAAGGCCATTCTGATGTCGTCTGAAAAGCTTTTTACTTAAACAGAGTTGTTCCGCAATGTATTGATCGCTGACCATAAATCTTTCAGTTGCCCACAAAGCAATAAGTGTGATGTTACCTCTGGACTTTTGCTAGCTTTAGGATTAAGGTACCCCAAAGTGTGCTCGAAGGATTCAAGTTTTATACAAAAGTGTCAACAAAGAGTCTCCCTGAAATATTTCTTACTGGCTCTTGATGTTAGGAATGATGAACTGTCCATCTTCTTAGTGTAGATGAAGTGCATAGTGAGCTTGATGTATTCAATTTAGTGGATTTATTTGTACATTTAAAGGCAATTTATTATCCAGAAGTGTGAGATGCTATCAAAGGCTTTCTTATAACAGTGTAACACAATTTTTGTTCCTGGTTAGTGACTGTTATTTCCTAATTGTTTATAACTTAAAAGTATGGAAAATGGTGGTTATTCTCATTAAACTTTGCTTTTGTGAACAGGAGATTGATATTTGTGAAATTTATGTATTCCTGTTGTTAAAACAGGCTTAGTTGTGCCTTTTTGTTCACATAAAATAAAATCACAACATATAATATTTACTTATATTTAAGAGCTATTCAAGAAAGATCTTAAAATATTTAGAAGTTAGTAGATTTTCGACATCTATGATTATATTGTAAATCACTTTCACGAATAAGCCCCCAGATGTAGTCTCCCATCATATTCTCGTTATACTGTCCTTGGTAGCTGTCACAAATTGTTTCATAAGGCCCAATTTGATGTGCAGTGGTGGCATCAGCACCTTCTGTGGTTCGCCAGTGACCCCCACTTCACGTTCTTTTTCCCACAGAAAATTCAATTCACTGTGGCCAGTCCTGCTGCGCTGTCCCTGCTGTCCCAAAGATAAAGGTAAAACTGCTTTGGAGACCCATCAGAAATGCCACCATTTTAAAGTCTCCAATAACCTCCCAGCTGTACTTGGCATACTTCAAGGCTTCTAGCAAGGCCTTGATGCTGCTGTAATCTTCTTTGATGCTCACTGAGTGAGGGGAAGAGATGGGTACTTGATCCTGTTATACAGCAGCACGGCTTTGAGGCTTCTGGAAGAGCTGTCAATGAACAGGCGCCGCCGCCCTTTCGTGTTACATACAATTCCGATAGTGTTGAACAGACAGTCACATTGTGGCAAAAGCAGAGCCCAACTTGACTAATGAAGAAGCTAGAAAAAGTGTGGTGACGCTTTCTCTGACCTGTGGCTTGCACCCTTTCATCCAACAAATTCCACTGCTTGAACCTGGATCTCAAAAGCTCGGCTTTGGACTTGGTGATACCAAGATCTCTGACAAGTCATTGATGTCATTTTGGTTCGGGTGGTAAGGGTTTCTCTCCTCAGCTCCACTTCCGATATTGTAATCTAGATCTACAATGCCGCCTTCGTTTTGTGAATTGCTGCTTTCGTCTGAAGACAGCTGCTTTCTCTGTGAAAGAGGGGTACAGGGAGCTATGCGCAGTGTGGTTCTGGGGCAGTGGATGAACGAATGCTCGGATACATGACAGAAGGAGCATTCTTGCCAGTCCAATATTTGGAAGGATCCACCATGCAGAAGTGGCAATTGCTCAAGTGGTTAGTGGGTTCCTGCCAAATTCTTGTGATAGCGAGCTTCATGACTCTTTTCCCCTCTGTATCATCCTGCCAAAGAAAAAGTGAAAATGTGAAAATAAAAAAAAAAAATATATATATAATTATGATGATAAAATTAATTTGAATTAATGATGTTGTTGCTAAATATTTCATACATTATGTAAAAATTCAGTAATAAAGATTTTATAACATAAAATGCCACAGTCTAAGCCAGCATCAGTTGTCCATCTGACCTTCCAGAGTTTTCTTGCAGTGCTCGTAAATGAAATGAGGCACCCAGGATTTGTCCTGATCCTCAAAAGACATGCCACAATATACCTTGTAAACTTCACTCATCTTGGCAGATGCTTCCACGGAGTACTTTTTCGCTCTTGTCTTGATAAAACCGCCAGTCATAGGAAAATGCATCTGCTGGATGCTTACAGCCTCTTGATGCCATGTCGGTCCACTTAAGAAGCTAGAATGTAAATAAACTGGTGAACTTAAGACACGTGTTATTGTTACTCGCTCCTAGGCTTTTATTAAAAGTTCTCAAAAGTTCCAAAAGTTTTGCAAAGTTCTGAAAAGATTTAGAAAGTTCTAGAATTTTCCAAAAGATATTCCAAGTTTACTTTGCACTAAATCTATCTAGAATGTCCTGCAAAATAGATAACTTTCAAAAATATCACTCTCCTGGTCCCAAAAGCAATGTTTGTGGGCCATAATTGCCATTTCCTATGGTTTTGAGACATAAGATATCGGGAAAATAACACTTATTATCCAGGAACAAGAAAAAATAAAAATTGGTTACACAGTCAATCCATGCTAGACTGAGATTTATGCTTTTCTTAACGATAGCCACGATAGCTTTATTTAGCAGTAGCTGGTCTTTGGTTCTATATACTTGCCTCTTGTTGCTTTTCTGTTCTTTCCCCATGGTGTTAATTGGAATCAATATTATATATTCTATCTGCATCTATCGCAGTGAACAGCTTATAGATTGTAAATAGATAAGTTATTAGTCTGTAATTTTTGGGAATGTTATTTGGATCCTCCTTTGGAAAGAGCGTGGTGGAGAGGCTAGGCCCAAGGCTGGGTTGAAAGGTGCAGGTGCCAAGTAGGATCCAGGACCAGATGTAGAGCAGGAAGAGGTCACTCCAGTAGCGAAGAAGAGCTAAATAGCAGGGAAGCTCCCTCTGCCATTTGTGGTTATGTTTCCTGGATTTGGCTCTGTAACTAAATGGCCTCAAGGTCACAGGTTTGAATCCTGGCAGACCTCACTGCTGGGTAGCCATTTGGTTGTGTTTTACAGAGTCCCTGTATAAATTTCTTCAAAATCTTTCTGTTTCAGTTTTAGTTAATGGTATTTACACCATGCTGATACTCTTTACTAGTGCCCTGCAGAAATGTTTTGGGTTCTCTCTAAGTACTTTATTTTCATATCTCTCTTTTCTCCAGGACCAAGCAGGAAGTCGGTCCTCACATATGGGTGACGTCGGCGCCGACGGAGCCCTCGTGCGGAGCATTTCCCCAGCTTTCAAAGAAAGCCTTTGGGAATGCAGCGCACATGCGCGGTCCCCTTCCCGCCAAAGGGTGCCATCTTGCTCAGTCTTCTTTTTTCCGCGGAGCCCAACGGACGTGTATCGTGGTCACCCGTGAAAAAGTTGAGTTTTCGGTGTGGATCCGTGTAATTACTCGGTTCGACGCCAGTTCCCTTTCCCGCCTGGGCCCGGTACACCGGTATCGAGCCCGGACTTCATTTTTAGGTTTTGTCCTTAGAGGCTAGCGTTCGCGCCATTTTTCATTTTTCCCTGGCAGCCCAGTCTTTTGACCTTGCAGGGGGCTCTTTTTCCCCCGATGGCTGCCAGCGGGTTTAAGAAGTGTGATCGGTGTAAGAAACAGATGTCTCTCACCGACACACACGACTGCTGCCTCCGGTGCCTCGGGCCCGGCCATGACCCGCTGGTCTGTGTCCCGTGTGGCAAAATGTCCTCCAAGGCATTGAGGAGCCGACAGCATCAACACGAAAGGATCTTCTCTGATTCCGCGTCAGGCCGAGCCCAGACTTCGTCCGAGGCCTCGACATCTCGGGAGTCCGACCCTGGGCATCGTTGTGGATCCTCTGAGAGGGGGTCTCCTTCGCGGGAGCACCGCAGGAAGAAGAAACCCATGAGGGTGGCGTCGGTGGACGCTGTTGGCTCCTCGTGGGCCAGGTCGCATAGCCCCGACCGCCGTCCCGGGTCTTCGGAGTCGGAGAGGCCTGCTAAACAACCTCGTGTAGAGACGGAGGCCCCGAGTCACGTGAGTACTGTAGTCCTCGTGGACTCTCCTCCGGGGGAGCCGACGTCGGGCCCGACGCCGTCGGGGCCCGAGTCTGAGGCTGCTGGGTCTCCTGACCTCGGATTCAGGTTGACGGCCTTGGAGAGCAGCTTGGCTGCCTTCATGGAACAGCAGCGGGTACTGATCGCCGGTCTCACCGGTGCATCTGCCCCGACCACCGGGACCTCGACGTCCAAGTCGACCCCGGAGGCCGAGCCGATCCTCGAGTCCATGAGTTCTCGAGTCGATCCTCGGCCGAGGTCCCCCTCGATATCCCGTGCAGGACTGAGGTCGTCGACGCCGGTACCCTCAGCGTCGGGGCGGATGGCATCGGTGCCTGCCCGACTGGAGCCGCTCGACGACTCCTCGGAGGGGTCGGGATGGGAAATGGAGGACGAAGGAGTCCCTGGACACTTTTCGGACACGGTGCGTCCCTTCAGACTCACCGGAGTCTGAATCTTGGAGAAGGTTCCCCCCCGGAGGATACCCGGTTCTCGGACTTCGTGCAGGACATGGCCAAGGCCTTGACCTTCCCCACAGACCCCGAGGAGGAGCCTCGAGCCGAGGAGCTCGAGGCCCTGCAGTATGACTCTCCCCCCAAGGAGGCCTTTACTGTACCGGTTCCTTCGATGCTGGAACGGTTGCTCTTCCACATGTGGGAGGCGCCGGCCTCGATGCCGGTCCATAGCAAGCAGGTTGATTCCATTTATCGAGTCCGCAAGAGCCCTGGGTTCCAGAAGGCACAGCTGCCGCACCACTCCATGGTTGTGGAATCGGCCTTGCAACGTCTGAAGAGTCAGAAGATGCACTCCTTGGTGCCCCCCGGCAGGGAGGCCCGGAACCTGGATGCCCTCGGTAGAAAGTGCTTCCAGGGCTCTATGCTTGCTTGCCGTGTCCAGACTTACCAGCTGTACATGGGCATGTACCTACGAGACCTGGCAAAGGAGATTGCCGGGTTCTCTGCTGGTCTCTCCGAGGAACCTTTGCAGAGGTTCAAAGCCTTGTCATCTGGGATCCAGGAGTGTTCGAAGTTTATATCTCGAGCAGCCTATGATGGCTTCGAGGCTTGACCCGAGTAGCCGTGGCGGGCATCGGTGCACGCCATCAGGCCTGGCTACAGTCATCGGACCTCGAGCCATGGGTGCAGGACAAGTTGGTCGATGTCCCTTGCCGAGGTGAAAACCTCTTTGGCAAGCCCATGGCTGAAAAGGCTGCAGAGCTCGAGTCCGAGACTCTCACCAGGACAAGGCTGTCCAGAAAGACCTCTGCCCCTTCTCAAAAGACGAAGGGCTCGGGGAAAAAGTCCTTTTACCCGAGGAAGTCCTCTGCCTACAAATCTTACCCTCAATACCAGGCCTCCACAGCTCCCCAACAGGGTCAGCAGGCCAAGAGGCAGGGACATGGGTCCCGTAGGCAGAAAACCCCCAAGCCACCAGCTCCGGCTCCTGCACAGCAGGGAGCGGGGTTTTGACTCCAGTGGCATAGCCTCTCCTCCTCAGATGGCACCTCTCAGCACAGGAGGCCGGCTGACTCTGTACGCCCACAGGTGGTCAGCCATAACAGGGGATAACTGGGTGCTCAGCATAGTCCAGAAGGACTATTTGCTGCACTAAAGCCAGTTACCCCCCTCCTACTTTCCAGGGGAGCCTCCAAGACTCTCTCTGCACAGGATCTTACTCCTTCAGGAGTTGACAAGTCTTCTAAAGGAGCAGGCGGTGGAATCGGTGCCCCACCATCTGAGAGGGCAAGGCTTCTATTCCAGGTACTTTCTAGTACCAAAAAGGACAGGAGGCCTCAGGCCCATCCTCGACTTGCGAAATCTCAACAAGTTCCTGGTGAGGGTAAGATGCTTACCCTTGGAATACTGCTGCCCTACCTCCAGCAGGGAGATTGGCTATGCTCCTTAGACCTAAAGGATGCTTATACTCACATCCTCATTCATCCAGACCACAGACAATATCTCAGATTTGTAATGGGAGGAAATCATTTTTAGTACAGAGTACTTCCATTTGGCCTAACCTCCGCACCCAGGGTTTTCACCAAATGCCTGGCGGTAGTAGCGGCCTATCTCCGAGTCCAGGGCATATTTGTCTTTCCATACCTGGACGACTGGCTCATCAGGGGTCAGTCTCCACAGGAAACCAGACAGGCCACCCTCCGCACTGTCTCCCTTCTACAGCATCTGGGGTTTGTCATAAACTTCGCAGAGTCCACTTTGCACCCCTCACAAACCACAGAGTTCATAGGAGCACGGCTGAATACCCTTCAGGCAAAGGCTTATCTGCCTGTAGACAGGGCCCACAGACTGATGGACTTGGCCAGACAGTTCCACAGCAATTCTCTGGTTTCCGCCAGGCAATTCCTGAGACTATTGGGCCACATGGCACCCACGGTCCATGTTACTCCAAATGCCCGTCTGCACATGAGGCCTGCTCAGTGGGGCCTCAGAACTCAGTGGCTGCAAGCCACAGGACACTTGAGAGACAAAGTAAGGCTGTCCAAACTGCTGGCGGCCTCCCTGCAATGGTGGCTGCATCTCCTGAATCTAGTGCGAGAAGTGCCTTTTCAGCCACCGCCACAAACACAAGTGCTGACAACAGATGCTTCTCTTCAGGGTTGTGGGGCACATTGCCAAGGGGCATGCACCCAAGGCCTCTGATCCCCTTGGGAGGCCGCACAGCAGATCAACTTCTTGGAGCTGAGAGCTATCCGTTTGGCTCTCCAAACTTTCTCACATGCCCTCTCTCACCAGTCTGTTCTGGTTCAGACGGACAATCGAGTCGCCATGTTCTATGTGAACAAACAAGGGGGCACAGGGTCCAAACTTCTGTGTCAGGAGGCTCAAGCCCTGTACTCATGGGCAGTCCAACAGGGCATGCTTCTCAGGGCAGTTTATCTGCCCGGCCAAGTGAATTATCTGGCAGACAGGTTGAGCAGGATTCTGCAGCCACACGAATGGCAATTGAATCCTCTATGGTCCAGCAAATCTTCCTAAGGTGGGGTCTTCCAACCATCGATCTCTTTGCCAGTCCACTCAACCGTCAACTACCCAGGTTATGCTCCAGACAACCGCATCCTCTGAGAATAGCAGCAGATGTGTTTCTAATCTCTTGGTCGACGAGCCTACTGTATGCGTTTCCTCCCACGCTCTAGTGGCCCGGACCATTTTCAAGGTGCTTCGGGACAAGGCCTCGGTGATCCTGGTAGCCCCCAGATGGCCGAGGCAACTGTGGTTTCCACTCCTTCTGCAGTTGGCTGTGGACACTCCACTCCCTCTTGGGGTGCAACCCGATCTCCTATCTCAGGATCAGGGATCTCTATTGCATCCCAACCTCCAGTCCCTCAATTTGATGGCCTGGATGCTGAAAGGGTAGTTCTAGCTCCCTTACTGCTACCTAGGGAAGTGGAGGAGGTGGTCTTAGCCTCTAGGAGGCACTCTACTAGAAAATCGTATGCCCTCAAGTGGCGTAGGTTCTCCACCTGGTGTGCTCAGCACAAGGAGGATCCCTTTTCGTGCCTGGTGCCAGTGGTGCTGCAATATTTGCTTTATCTGTCCGACCTGGGCCTTAAATCCAACTCTGTTCGGGTCCACCTCAGAGCTCTGTCAGCGCACCACTCACCGGTGGAAGGTCAGTCTGTCAGGCCACCCTTTAGTGGCCCGCTTCCTCAGAGGCCTTTTCTTGCTCAAGCCTCCAATTCGTCCATCTGCACCTAAGTAGGATTTGAGTGTGGTCTTGCAACAACTTACTTGCCCACCATTTGAGGCTATGGCTACTTGTCCTTTACGCTTTCTTTCCTGGAAGGCGTTATTTTTAGTAGCTCTTACCTCAGCCAGGTGAGTCAGTGAGCTACAAGCTCTGGTCTCAGAGGCACCATACACAAGGTTCTATAGGAACAGGGTGGTCTTACGGACTCACCCAAAGTTCCTTCCAAAAGTTGTCTGCTCCTTCCATCTCAATGAGGAGGTGGTTCTTCCGACCTTTTTTCCCAGGCCACATGCCAGCCGGGCTGAGATGGTCTTGCCATCTGGACTGTAGGAGGGCGTTGTCTTTCTACATTGACCGTACGCAGGGGCATCGAAGGGCTGTTCAGCTCTTCGTATCTTTTGACCCTAATAAGCTGGGGTTACCTGTGTTCAAGCGTACCCTGTCCATTTGGGTAGCAGACTGTATCGCTTGGGTGTACAGGGCAGCCATCCTCTCCTTGTAGGGTCGAGGGTAGAGGGCGAAGGCTGCGTCAGTAGCTCATCTTCGCTCTGTTCCGTTGGCAGACATCTGCTGGGCCGCTACTTGGTCTTCAAGCCAGACGTTTGCGGCCCATTACTGCCTCGAGAGGGGGCCTTGCAGGGATAGTGCTTTCGGACAGGCGGTACTCCGTAATCTCTTTGAGGTTTAGGCAAATCCTACCCTCAGGCCCTTGTGTTGGGCTACCGTTCGGGGGCGTTCTCAAAGAAGATTCTTATCACGCATGCTGAGGCTCTAGAGGGAGCTTATTTTTCAGCTTTGGGTTCTCGGTAGCCTAGAGCTAGGGAGTCCCATATGCGAGGACTGACTTCCTGCTTGGTCCTGGAGAAAGAGTAGTTACTCACCTGTAACAGGCGTTCTCCAGGAGCAGCAGGAATCAGTCCTCACGACCCTCCCTCCTCCCCTTGGAGTTGCAGTCATATGATTCATTTTATTATTTTTTGCTGTCTTTTAGCTATGTCATCAGACTGAACAAGATGGAACCCTTGGGCGGGAAGGGGACCGCGCATGCGCGCTGCATTCCCAAAGGCTTTCTTTGAAAGCTGAGGAAATGCTCCGCACAAGGGCTCCGTCGGCGCTGACGTCACCCATATGTGAGGACTGATTCCTGCTGCTCCTGGAGAACACCTGTTACAGGTGAGTAACTACTCTTTCTCTTTTCTTCATATCTCTGCAGTTTTTGTGCTTTTGCAGCTACTTTCACTTTATTGTCGGAATATATGAATTTAAGATAGTCTTCTGTTAATGCAGCATATTTCAGTTTGATGTTTTCGATCTTTCTCATAATTTTAGGTGATTTTGATCATTTGAGATACTCATCTATCAGGGACACCTCTGCACGCAGTGATTTTATTTTTCCTCAAATGCTTTTTTCTAAGGAGAAATTCTCTTTCTCCTTTTCTTCTGGCTCCGTGTCCTTTTTGGTAGAATTGTGTCAGCAGCAATTTTGGATGCACATTATTGGATCAGTTTCTCTGCGTAATGTCCATAGAAGGTTCCTTTATGCGAATTTTGGCTTTATTGATTTTACTTATCAGGCTTTTTACCTTAGGTACAAGGTGTAATTTTGTTAGACGTTCCCTCTCTTGAGTGTCAACACACTTATTAACCTCCATGCAGGATAGGAGGTCCACTGCCAGCTCTTCGATCTCATGACCTTACTCCTGATTCTTCTTTCTGCCCTCCCTTCTTCTTTCTGCATTATTCAAATCTTCCCCAACTCTTCCTCTACTCACTAGGCCATACCCACATTTCCTCCTCACTCACTCCTGCTCCATATTCTTATCTACCACAGATAACTTCTTTATTGCCCCATCTAAGTGCTCTGGTTGTGGCACATCGTTTTTTGGTTAGGTTTTTTTTTTTGTACTCATTCCTGAATCAGTTTTCTCTTCCTCTGTTTCTCATTCTGCAGCATTGCTCAGCTGTTTTAAAACATGCTTACTAGGTTTCTTTTCTTTAATTTTGCAAGTCTGTGATTTTATATTTGCATCAGGCATCAGTTGCCTTTTGCAGATTTCCTTTGATAGTTTTCCTCTTTTTTTTCAGTTTTTTAGCACACGTTTTTTATGTATCTTCTTTAGTCAAATAAAGGGTTTGTGGCATAATAGTAGCAGCATATTATCTCTTTTTCTTTTTCTTCAGTCCACCTAACAGTTTTTAGTCCTCTTAACTTTTTCAAAAGTTTATTTGGTTTATCTCCTGCTGCAATGGATACATGAACATGTTCACCATGGTCTATTGCTGCATCAGTGATGTTATCATCTCCTAAGGGTTTTGCACTATTGCTACCACCATCTTTAACCCTATTGCATAAGCTATAGGTGGGCACCATTTTATCCGAGCGACATGCTAGCCAGTATGTATACTTCTTTTTCTTTCTTACCATATGTTTACTGTAGTGCCACCTTGCTGAGATTTGATATAGATTTTATACAAGGGGGGTCACCTCGTGAAGGTGCACAGCAAGACTGAGGAAAAAAATTATTTTCTCCCCCTTGGACATACACAGCAATGCGCCAGTTTTCCTGTTGAATTTTATGTTGCATTTCCCTTTAACCCCTCTGATGTGGAGTGTGCTCTGTCGTTACTTCTTTGTTGTAAGCATACAAGTACTTTCCAAGCACCAGTAGCACAAGCTCTCATTAACATACAATAGCTAACAATCCATTGGCGCTTTTAAAGCTGTTTTTGCATTTAAGCTATGGAGTTCTTTAATATGACTGGACATTTTGCTACCCTGAATTTTGAGCATTCAAAAATGAACATTAATGGCAGTGCCCTTCCATGTGGGAGAATTCACTCTGGTTTCCGTCCGAGTGGTAGGGCGGAAGAAAGAGAACTGAGCCAGGTAGGGGCAGGCCCGGGGGTGGAGACTACCATGTGCTCAGAAAGGCTTTCCTTTCTGAGCTCTAGGAGAGCACTTCGGTACCAGTGGCGCCGTCGGATGACATCACCAGGTGTGGCTGACACATCCTGCTTGTCCTAGGAGAATAAACATAACATCTTCAATCTTTACTGGCATAATAAGCAGAAAACTGATTTAGGAATCTCAGCTCTCCAACCTTCCATCAACATGAATAAAGACAAAGAAAAAAACACCAAAAGAAACAAAGACAAAAAGGATAAGGGCAACAAGCTTGGGTTTAAAAAATGCCATGCTGCGCTAAGAAGATGAATATCACAGATACACACGATTGGTGCTTACGCTGCCTGGGCAAGGACCACCGCATGGAGGACTATCCCCACTGTGCCCGGATGCCAGGGCACGCCGATCCCGCTTACTCGGTTTCTTTTTTTTAATTTGCCAAATCGGTGATTTTATAATCTCCAAGAACAAGCAGGAATGTAGTCTTCACATATGTGTATTGTCGGTACCGACGGAGCCTGCGCGGGAATGCTCCCCAGCGTCCAATAGAAAGCTTTTTGGAGCATCCTGCAGCGCCTGCGTGCTGCCTTCCTGCCTTTCCCAACTGCGTCTCTCCAGTTCTTCGTTTTCCGCGGAGCCAGTCACCGCAGAAAATTCTTCCGTATTGCTTTCTTATTTTGTGGTCGCGTCTGCCTTCCTCAACGCTTTACCGGTACCATCGGTTTTTCTTTATTTCTGTTTTTTATTAAAAAAAAAATAATACTTAGTACTTTTTCCCATTTTTCCCAGGTGCACGCGCCATTTTGGGCCTTAGGCCCAAAATGTTTTCCTACAATGGAGAAACCTGCTTCGGGTTTCAAAAAGTGCACCAAGTGTGGCGGTACCATTTCCGTCACCGACACCCATGAATGGTGTCTAAAATGTTTAGGTCCTGACCACTCCATCACAGATTGTATGTCCTACGCCATGATGTCTAAAAGAGGTCGGCAGAACCGAGCTGCTAAGCTCAGTACCCCGTTTCCCTCTGATGCAGCTTCGGTGGCATCGACGTATTCCAGGGCTTCCTCTTCCTCCCGTGGATCTCAGGTAACTAAACATAAGTCCAGCCGGTCCTCAAAGGGTAGATCTCCTTCTAAGCATTGAGATGCCTCTGGCGTTGCCCTTGAGGATTCTGCACCAGCAAAATTGCTCCGGCGGGAGGCTTTGGCTTCCAAAGCATTATCGGGGCTCCAGGATGTTCTCGAGGCCTCGACCTCGGCAGAACTATTGGTGCCATGCTCTGGGGTACCGTCTGTCTTCTCCGGTACCGACATCCAGGCATCGGCAGCGTCGATAGACCAGAGATTCCTGGCTATTGAACGCAGTCTGGCGGCTCTCCTTGCGGCATCGACACCCTCGGAACCGCAGCAGACAGTTCAACCGATACCGGCACCGACTCCAGCACCGGTACTGATAACATCGACATTGGTGTCTGCATTGCCGGCACCCAGTCACCCAATGCCCTCCGGTACCGATACACCGGTACTGATTCCTCCCGGTACCGACTTCGGTCGGTACGGGTATCGGGCTCTACAAGAGCATCCGGACAGAAGGTACTTCGAGTCCTCAGAGGAATCTGAGGATTCTGATAGTTCTGTCGATACCGGAGCACTTCTTCCAGAGGAGCCCCCCTCCTCTAAACGCAGGATGTCTCCGCCAGAGGATATCTCCTTCCAAGATTTTATCAGGGAGCTGGCTCGGGGTCTCTCCATTACTGTGGCTCCTGAAACAGAGCCCAGAGCAAAGGAGTTGGAAATTTTACAATATCCCAATGCTCCTAAGGAGGCAGCTACTTTGCCCATCCATGAGATTTTGCATGATCTCATGCTAAGAATGTGGGAGGCCCCTCTTACCACCTCTCCTTATTCTCGTAGGCTTGACACTATGTATTGAGTCCCTCCTTGTCCTGGTTTCCAGAAAACTCAACTTCCTCACCACTCTATTGTAGTGGAATCGGCTATGAGAAGGATCAGGAGTGCAAAGAGGCATGCCTCTAATCCCCCAGGACGTGAGTGCAGAACTTTGGATGCTTTTGGACGTTGTACTTTCCAAGCTTCCATGCTTTCTGCCAGAATCAGTTCCTATATTTTATATATGGGGATGTTCCTGAAGGAAATCACAAGAGATTTAGAGATTTTGAGTCCTCTTCTTCCTGAGGATAGAAGACAGGATTTTCTCACATTGGTCAAACATGCCCAAGATGTTTCCAAATTTGTCAACCGTGCAGCTTTTGACTGTTTTGAGTGCATAAGCAGAACCTCTGCCATTGCCATAGGTGCACGAAGAATTGCCTGGCTCCAGGCATCTGATTTGGAGCTCTGGGTACAAGACAAACTGGGCAATATTCCTTGTACTGGTGAGAACCTGTTTGGCAAGGATTGGCAAGAAAAAGCCAATGAGCTGGATGCTGACAACTCCACCTTGGACAGATTATCCAAGGCCACAGCTGATCAAAAAAGAAAAGGTTTTATCTTGCTTATTCCCAGCAGGGACGTTCTGCAGGTCAGCTTGTCCGGAAAGATCAGCAACCATCCAAACAAAGAAAGGCAAAAACTGCTAAGACTCAACCACCCCAGCAGTCTCAGCCTCCATAAGGCCTTTGACTTTCAGCTAGAGAACTTAGCCTTCCTGGCTCTCATTGGACCAGAGCCTTCCACCATTCCAGGAAGGTTGTGTCACTTTGCCCCCAGATGGGGGCAGATAAGAGCAGAGCATTGGACACTCTCCATCATAAAAGAGGGGTAAAAGCTTCATTTTTTTAAGCATGCCCCCTCCCACAATAAGGCAGTTCAATTCTCAGACCTCTCCCACCAACCTGTTAGATCAAGAGGTCACCATGCTTCTTGCCCAAGGGGCAATAGAAGAAGTACCCATTCATCAACAGGGTACAGGGTTTTACTCCCCCTATTTCCTTATCCCAAAGAAAACAGGGGGATACAGACCTATCTTAGACCTCAGAGAATTGAACAAATTCCTGTTCAAAGAGAAATTCAAGATCCTTCTCTACTGGAACATTCCCCTGTAGCCTGAAACAGACTGCGATCAGACCTCTCCTAAAGAACAGTAAGCTGGACCCCTCATCGATGGATTCCTACAGGCCTATCTCCAGCATACCTCTCCTCTCGAAGATCATTGAAAAGATTACACAACGTCAATTACAGGATCATATAGATTCCAACGCACCCCTTCATCCCTGCCAGCATGGATTCCGGGAAGCACATGGTGTGGAAACGCTACTGACAACCCTTTTCAACACCCTTTCCATAGGGTTGGATAACATCAGACAAGGCTTTGTTCTAATATTCATGGACATTGCCGCTGCCTTTGATACAGTAGACCACGAAATTCTCCTTCATCGCCTCAGAGATAAGGGAGTTCACGGCTCAGCTCTATCTTGGTGCGCGTCTTATCTCACAGACCGTTGGCAACATGTACGTTCTGGTCCTTCCACCTCTGACCCCTTCCTTCAAACTAAAGGTGTCCCGCAAGGCTCCTCCTTATCGGCCTTACTATTCAACATTTACATGCAACCCATCTGTGATCTTATCCACTCATTTAACATCAACTGCCTTGTCTACGCCGACGATGTCTTGATGTACATGCCAATCTCGACTGAGCATCTTGACCTCTCTCCCCTAATCAAATGCTTTGATGCAGTCACCGACTGGATAGACGCACAAAGGCTTAAATTAAACTTCAAAAAGACCGAAGCCCTCTTCGTCACCAGGAACCCGGCTTTTATCCCACCTCTATCCATCAAAGTTCGGGACGCAGAGCTCACATGCAAGACTACAGTAAGATACCTCGGAGTTATACTTGATCAGCAGCTTAATATGAAGGCTCACATCAATAACATAACAAAATCTGTCTATCACAAAATCCGGTCCCTTCGCCATCTTCGTCAGCTGTTAGAACCTGAAGACTTCCGAACTGTTTTTCAGGCCCTAATAATGCCCCACCTTGACTATGCTAATGCGATATTACATGGCCTACCAAAGAATACGACCAACCCCTTACAACTTGCTATGAATTCTGCTGCAAGAATCCTTCATGGAGCTTCCAGAAGATCCCACATCACTCCAATACTAAAACAGTTGCACTGGCTGCCCATACAGGCCAGGATCTCCTACAAGGTTCTAACAATGACCCATAAAGCCATCAAGAAATTCCCGGCTACTGCTATCACCGACCTAGTATCCATCACACCTCCTAACCGGCTAAGGAGATCGAATGCTGCAAACACCCTCATTCTACCTAAGGCAAGTACTAAGTGCTCTCAAGCTACCAGATCTAGAGCCTTTGCCTTTTTTGCACCATCTTGCTGGAACGCACTCCCGGCGCCTATCAGAACCATCAGCGATCTCTCCAAATTCAAGAAGGAACTGAAGCATCACCTTTTTCTCCTTTACTACAATGCCGCAGCCCCCCCTCCACAGTCACCTACTTCCACACCTCATGGTAGCTCCTCAAGCCCATACATCATACACTCCTAGTCTGAATACCTGCAACCACACCTTAACCGCCTCCATAATTAACTTACTCTGAGAAGCTCGTGCTGTGCACGTAACCATGTATATAGTTATTGTTCTCCCTGTTCTCCCTGTTAAGAAACTTGTTCATTGTACATCCGAGTTATTTTTACCTGTTTATTGTAAGCACAAATCACTAAACTGAGATGTGTAGATTCAATGTTTTATTGTAAACCGCACTGATCTTAAATAGCGCGGTATAAAAGAAAATGTAATAAATAAATAAAAATAAATAAATTTCTCTGGGAACTCTGCTGCCATACCTTCAGAGTCAGGACTGGCTTTGTTCTCTAGATCTCAAGGATGCGTACACCCATGTCCTCATCCATACAACTCACAGAAAGTTCCTTCAGTTCCTTTTTCAAGGAAAGCACTACCAATACAGGGTGCTGCCATTTGGCCTGGCCTCAGCACCAAGAGTGTTTACGAAATGCATGGCTGTGGTGGCAGCATTTCTCCGCACTCTAGGAATATTCGTCTTCCCCTACTTAGACGACTGGCTCATTCGAGCCCCAACAGAATCAGAGGCCAGGACTTCTCTATCTTGCACAATGCGTATCCTTCAGTATTTGGGTCTGGTCATAAACATCCCAAAATCCAGTCTAACTCCCACTCAGTCTCTAGAGTTCATAGGAGCTTTACTGGATACCAGAAAGGCAAGGGCCTATCTCCCCCAGGCCCGTTGCCTTCGCATGGTGCAGTTAGCTTCTCGAGCAGTGCTAAAGCCTCATCTCAGTGCCCGAGAAATGCTACAATTACTAGGCCACATGGCATCTACCGTGCATGGGATTCCCTATGCTCGCCTCCATATGAGAGCAGCCCAGTGGACTTTATCCACTCAATGGACCCAGGCATCAGGATGCCTGTCAGACAAAATAGCAAATTTTGTCCCTCCAATGGTCCCCATTTCAACAACCCTTACCCCAGGCAACTCTCACAACAGATGCTTCTCCAGTGTGTTGGGGAGCTCATCTGCAAGACCTCTCCACCCAAGGCACCTGGACTCCACAGGAGACTCATCTACATATCAGTCTCTTGGAGCTCAGAGCAATTTTCCTTGCTCTTCGAGTGTTCCACACACTGCTCAGCTACAAGGCGGTCCTTATTCATACGGACAATTAAGTAGCCATGTTCTACGTGAAGAAGCAGGGGGGAACAGGCTCTCTGTCGCTTTGCAACAAAGCTTTGCGACTATGGGCCCTCGCCAGAGAGCATCAGATTCATCTCCTGGCAGTGTATCTTCCAGGCATACAAATCTCTTGGGCAGACAGACTCAGAGTTCTGCTTCCACACGAGTGGTCTCTGCATGCAGACCAGGTGGCCAGGATTTTTCAAATTTGGGGAACCCTGGACATAGACCTCTTTGCAAGTCCGTGGAATGCCAAACTTCCCCGGTTCTGTTCCAGAATTCCGGCTCAGGGTGCTCAGGCCAGGGATGCTTTCCTCCTTTACTGGGGTCAAGATTTCCTGTATGCCTTTCCACCCATTCCCCTAATTCCCAAAACCCTGTTCAAGCTTCAGAGAGACAGAGGCCATATGATTCTCATAGCTCCACATTGGCCTTGGCAAGTGTGGTACCCTCTGTTTCTACATCTCTCTCAAGCTCCCTCCCTGGAGTTAGGGTCTGCTCCAGATCTCCTATCTCAGAAGGACGGAATGTTAGGGCATTCCAATCCCCAGTCCCTGCATCTGAGGGCTTGGTTGCTGAAGGCCTAGATCTCCATGATCTTAAGCTCCCTCAGCAAATAAAGGATATCCTTTATGCTTCCAGGAAACCTTCCACAAGACGCTCTTATGCTTTCAAGTGGAAAAGGTTTACCATATGGTGTTCACAGAAGGGTCTTAACCCCATTGCTATACCTCTGGAATCATTACTGGAGTATCTCCTTCATTTATCCATTGCAGTACTTAAGACTAACTCAATAAGGGTCCATTTGAGTGCTATTGCAGCTTCCTTCAAGTCCCTAAATGGACAACCTATTTCCTCCCATTCTCTTATAGCAAGATTTATGAGAGGCCTTCTGCTGACTAAGCCTCCCATTAAGCTACCACCTGTGGCATGGGACTTAAATTTGGTTCTTCGTCAGCTCATGAAGCCACCTTTCGAACCCTTAGCTACTACCTCCTTGAAATTCCTTCCTTGGAAGGTTATCTTTCTCATTGCAATCACATCAGCACGTCGCATCAGTGAGTTGCAAGCACTAGTGGCTGATCCTCCTTATACAAGGTTCCATTATGACAAGGTAGTCCTTAGGACTTATCCACACTTTATGCCAAAGGTGGTCTCGCCTTTTCATCTAAACCAAGCGGTCTACCTACCTGTGTTCTTTCCAAGGCCTCATGCATCAAATGCAGAAAGGAACCTTCATACCTTGGACTGTAAAAGAACTTTAGCTTTTTACTTACAAAGGAACACAGCAACATAGAAAGTCCTCTCAACTCTTTGTTGCTTTTGATCCTTCTCATTTGGGACGTCCAGTCTCCAAGAGAACACTATCTAACTGGATTGCTCAGTGTATTTCCTTTGCCTATCAGAGTAAGAATCTTCCTCTAGAGGGCCATGTCACAGCTCACAATGTGAGAGCCATGTCACAGCTCACAATGTGAGAGCCATGGCAGCTTCAATGGCTCATCTGCACTCTGTGTCTATTGACGACATCTGTCAAGCAGCCACCTGGGCCTCGTTCATACCTTCACAGCCCATTACTGCTTGGACAAGGACTCCCGCTGGGATGCCTTGTTTGGTCAGGCTGTTCTTCAACACCTGTTCCATGCCTAATCAACTCCTACCCGCCATTCCTGGTTGGATGCCAGAGATCCATGGGGGGAAGTGGAGCCCTGGTTCAGGGACACACAACTTCTTTGGTCTCTCCCTGGCATCTAAAGCTAGGGAGTCCCCATATGTGAAGACTATTTATTTATTTATTTATTACATTCTCTTATATACCGCGCTATTCTGCATCAGTGCGGTTTACATTGAACAAACTGAAATTACATTGAACAGGGCATTATAACTTGGAGATAACTATTTTACAGGGAACATGGGCTATGGAGGGTTAAGTGGCTTGCCCAAGACCACAAGGAGCACCTGTGGGACTAGAAACCCCAGTCCTTCCGGCCCAAGGTTGCTGTCCTGTAGTGGGATTTGAACCCCCGACCTTCTGGCCTGCAGTACCTTGCCCCAACCACTAGGCCACTCCTCCACTCCTACATTCCTGCTTGTTCCTGGAGATAGCATAGTTACTCACCTGTAACAGGTGATGTCAGGGAACAGCAGGAATTTAGTCTTCACAACCCACCCACCTCCCCTAGGAGTTGTATCTCTCTATCTATCTCTTTCCTTTTCCCTCTCTCTCTCTTTGTCTCAGCTTTAAAACTCAACTGTAGAGAGACAGTTGGGAAAGGTGGGAAGGCAGCACGCAAACGCTGTGGGATGCTCCCAAAAGCTTTCCTATTGGACGCTGGGGAGCGTTTCTGCGCAGGCTCTGCTGGTGCCGACGATACCCATATGTGAAGACTAAATTCCTGCTGTTCCCAGAGATCACCTGTTACAGGTGAGTAACTATGCTTTTGCATTAGTTGCCTTTTGCAGATTTCCTTTGATAGTTTTCCTCTTTTTTTCAATTTTTTAGCACATGTTCTTTATGTATCCTCTTTAGTCAAATACAGGGTTTGTGGCATAACAGTAGCAGCATATTATCTTTTTCTTCAGTCCACCTAACAGTTTTTAGTCCTCTTAACTTTTTCAAAAGTTTATTTGGTTTATCTCCTGCTGCAATGGATACATGAACATGTTCACCATGGTCTATTGCTGCATCAGTGATGTTATCATCTCTTAAGGGTTTTGCACTATTGCTACCACCATCTTTAACCCTATTGCATAAGCTATTGGTGGGCACCATTTTATCCAAGCGACATGCTAGCCAGTATGTATACTTCTTTTTCTTTCTTACCATATGTTTACTGTAGTGCCACCTTGCTGAGATTTGATATAGATTTTATACAACGGGGGTCACCACGTGAAGGTGCACAGCAAGACTGAGGAGAAAAATTATTTTCTCCCCCTTGGACATACACAGCAATGCACCAGTTTTCCTGCTGAATTTTATGTTGCATTTCTCTGAAAAACGGTATAGTAAATTGAATAAACCGTAAACCATACCAATCATGGGTAGGCAGCTATAACTGGTCTTCCATCTGCTTTCTTTGTTCTGAGATATATGCTTGGTATTATGAAGCTGTTATTTTTATAGCCATTTTTATGCATAGCTTCAAAAGATTTGAAGAGCACAAATTCAAACTGACAGCTGCCCTTTGTCTTCTCAGAATTCAGCAATATAACAGGCTGCAGTTTTTCACAGCAGCAGGCTATCTCTTTAGTTTTATCTAAGTTACAGCTCATCAGTAAGAATCATTTTATTCCCTGTGGGAGTGCTTCAAATCCAGTAGCCAGAATGGGGCCAGTATTCAGTGGTGGTGGCCAGTGCATTTAAAGCAATTGGCTGTCATTATTTTAACATAGGCCCAGATATTCAGTGCCAGGGTCATATCTGGCCACTGGTATGGAATATTCAGTCTGTCTGGATAGTGTTTTAGCTAACCAGGCAGCAGCAGTATTCAGTTGCTGCCCAGTTAGCTAAACTGGCAAAACGTACGCCAGCCATTAAAATGTCAAACTTTAGTTGGTTTAAGATAACCAGGCAGCAGCTAAATATCACCACTGACCAGTTATCTCGAGTACCGCCCCCAGAATGCCATGATGCTACGTGGTTAGCATTTGGGGGAGGGGGGTGTTAAGAGGGGATAGTCGGTGGCACAGTTGGCTATGTGACGCTGAATATCCTGCTCACCGCAATTAATGCAGTTAGCAGATCTGCTAACTGCGTTAATTGTTTTGAATATGCACTCCAATATCTACTTTATTGAAATTTTATTTAATTTTTAAAACTTGATAATCCACCTGTTCGCTATATGTGTACAAAGCAGCTACAAAGTTAAACAACATCATACATTAAAATTCTTATAAACACATCTATATAATTCACACAAAATATGCTAACATTCTAAAAGAACAATAGCATCCAAAAGCTTTCTAGAAAGAGCTGGGAATGCTCCTGTGCAGGGATTCCATCATATTGATGTCACCCATATGTGAGGACTTTTCTTGCTGTCCATGGAGAATCTCTGCTACAGTTCAGTAACTACGTTTTACACACATGCCTTCTGAACTCCAAAAGTGTTATTGTGTTACGTGTATGCAGTAGATAGCACTGTAAAGACACACAAACTAGAGGCAGTCTCTGACCCAGAGAACTTACACCATAGTCTGAATACATCATTAATGCTTGGGAAGGGCAAGTGTGGAAAGGGTCATAGAAGGAAACAAATGCGGGGGAGGGGGGGGCGAGTAAGACCAGCAGCAGCACAAATGTGGAGGCAGAGATGGGTCATTCCAGTAAGTATGCCTTTGGTCTCTTATAGTTCACCAGTCAAGCTGAAGAGACTTTTACAAAGAAGAGAGTAGCATCTAGTACATTTGTGAAAAAGCAAATTTCAGGTCCCATTTCTGCAGAAGGGCAAAAGGAGACAAAGCCAGAGACACAGTGTAGGGTAGTGGAAAGGGGGGTGGTGGTACTGGAGAGAAGCAGCAGAGCAGAGCAACAGGCGCAGGTGCACCCTATTCCCTGCTGAGAAGTGTATGCAGATGGTCTTGGCAGATACAGAATCTGATGAATCCTGGTGGTATGGATTTGCATAAGACTCAACAGATATTGAAAGTGTATAATAGTTGAAGAGGTCTTGAGGATCTTCTTGGCCCTGCCAGTGCCAATATATGTTCCTACTTCCTCACCACTTACAATGTTAACAGCACACCATGGATAGAACAGAGAGTATGAAGCATGCCCTTGCTCCTTTGTCCTCTCCTCCAGCCCCAACGCCGGGTCCACCAACAGCAGCAGCAGTTTTCCACCCTTTCCCACCCCAAGGAAGAAAAGCGGAATTCTCATAAAATCTCCGAGGTATGGAGGCATCTTAAAGTGCTTGAGGATCCATGGAGTGGCCTAGTGGTTGGGTAAGTTACCTCAGGGCAGAGGGCCAGGGGTTCAAATCCTGCTAGAGGACAGCAACCTTGGGCCAGAAGGACTGGGATTTCTAGTCCTGCAGTTGCTACTTATGACCTTGGCAAGCCACTTAACCCTCCATTGCCTCAGGTACAACAACATAGATTGTGAGCCCTTTGACAAGGGAAAAAAATATATATAGTACCTAAATGCACACTGCTTTGACTGGTAGAAAAGCAGTATATAAGCCTAGTTAAATAAATGGTATGCAAAATGCAATTAAAGTAGGAAGCACATTAGTAGAGGGAAGCTGGTGAGCCATCTTGCCAACCATGGCATGCAGCATCAATTACACAAACAGTATCCTTTTCAGTTTCGTATATTAGGCTGGGACTTGATCAGGAAGTGGAAATGACAGCGGTAGGAAAGCTACAGAAAAAAGATATCCATTTCCTAAGAAGAGCCCCCGCCTTGTCTCCCAGTGAGGTTGTATGCCAGTAGCTCTTACATGTATCAAAGCAAGCCACCAGTAGGAGATAGGATGATGGATGGCAACACTGTCTTGGAGCAAGCAGTGGGTAGCTGGATAGCGTCAAAGGTGGTAACATGGTGCATCAGGGAATTTATTGCTCTGCATGACCCGTCCTTGCAGTTGATTGAGAATGTGAGGTTTAAGAGGCTTCTGCATATCTTTCCCAATTACCAAATGCCCTACAGGATTACTTTTGGTAAGCAGATGATCCCCAGCCTGTATGATTGGTTTTATGTCCAACTGCAGGCAGAGCTAACAAAGGCAGAATTTAGTATCATGCATTTTACCAGCCACATCTGAATTACTTCAGAGCACTACATATGCCTACCTCTCCCTGAGTGGGGAGCACACTAGTGGCAGCTGAACAAGGCAAGGACAGGCTTGAAGATACAAGGGGTGGGGCACTGGGAGAGGGGAATTGGTAAGCTTGCTGCACACCCAGGTGATGGATAACCATAGTGTACCTGGGCCCATATTTCAGCAAAAATGAGAGGAATGCTGCAGGACTAGCAGTCATTAGATCACAGAGAGAGCACCATGCTTCCTAGTATTTTGTAACAGACGGTGGGATAAAGATTGTTAAAATAGTGAAAGAGGGGGTTTTCTTGGTGTCAGATGCTTTGCACACCTGCTGCACCTGGTTTTCAGAGACTCCATATGCCTGTGGAGCAAGGGAAGCAGTAGTCCGGTTCTGACCCTACTGATGAGAAGTGCCAAAAAATAGCAGGGTATTTTCACCACAGTGTAAAGGATGCACATGAGCTTCAGGAAGCAATGGGGACATCTCTGTATCAGTTCAATCAGGATGTTGGCACCAGGTAGAATTCTACTTATTGAATATTGGAGAGGTTAGTGGAGCAACAGGCAGCACCGATGAGATGTAATTGGAGATTGAGATTTATTTCTAAAATCCCCTAAGGCACTAGGATTTGACAAATATGACTCGGGTCATAGAAGTCCTGATAATCTTCAAGGATTCCACAGAGGAACTAAGTTCCAGATGGGCTACCCTGAGCCTTCTCATCCCAATAGTAAATATTCTACAGGTGAAGTTAGAGAGTTTTGGGCAGCAATAGGGATTCACGTCAGAGGTTTTGGCACTGGTGGACGTCTTACATGCTCAAGTGGAAGAAAGGTTGAAACCCCCTCACAAAGGAGGGTGCTTTTGCCAGAACAATTGTGACTGGGTCTGAGAAGTCGTCTCAGGAATGGCACGAAGTCCAAAGGATGGCAGTGGTCCAATGCAGGCAGCAGACAGTCCGGGCGAGCCGCGTGATAGCACAGAGTTTCAGATCTGTTGGAGAGATTCACTTCTTCCCGAGGTTAGTCCTTGTCCTTGCACACTATCTGACTTTCTAGCTGGAGACAGGCAGGCAGTAGGGCTAGATACTGCAGAGAGCAAACTGCCAGTGTCAGGGAGCTAAGTTAAAGTTCCCAAAAAGTGTTCAAAAGTAAAGAGTCTTCAAAGTGGACTTAAAAGTGCCTGTGCCCCCTTGTGCTTAACCCTGGAATTACCGAGATTTTTTGCACACACTGAATACCGTTGGGGTCATAAATGACCCCACGACAAATTTTAATTGTTAACCATGAAAATTTTAAACTAAACAGACAAAATATTATTCTGAATTAATTATTTATTATATGAAGGTTACATGTTTTGAAATTTAATGCTTTATCATAAAATTACATGAAGAAGAGTTGCCATGAAAGCAGTTTTTGCATGCACTTGATGAACACAGTAAAGTACTACAGTCATTTGCATGAGACACAGACAATTTATGAATGTTCTTTGCAAACATTGCGCTTGCAGGAGGTGCAAACTATGTTGCTTTTCTTGTCTTTTTCTCTGGAACAGCAGTGACACCTTGCCCTTTTCTTTGGGATCAGCATCAGTGACTTCTTCAATGCTGGAAGAAGTCTTGCTGCAATTACTCTGAAGCAGCTGCTTTCCTAATTCCAAGAGGAATAGACAACGTCTGTGCTTTGACTTGGACTGCCATTCTGGATTTAGTGACATCCAAACAATGAAGGCATTCAAAGCACTGATGTCCAACATGTTGTAGAAAATTGTCACTGGCCAGCGTCTTGTCATTCGTTTTGTGGTATACGTGCGCAACATTTGATCTGCTGTAACTACTCCACCTTTACTAGAATTATAGTCCAAGATCATGTATGGTTTTTTGTCTGGACGTGTGTTATCTACTTCTTCTTGATCATGCAAACTGCTCAGAAGAACAACCACTTTTCCTTTCTTTGGGCAATAGGAAACCAGAGTGGCGTCATCGCGAAAGGCAAACAGTGAAGTGAATACCTCTCGGCCCTTTGCTGTTACAAATTCTGGAGGTAATTCTTTTCTGTTCTTTCAGATTGTCCCCAAAAGTGTCATTTGTTTTTTTAGCAATGCCCGTGACAGGGATAAACTGCAGAAGAAATTGTCAACAGTAACATTTCTGCCAGATCGCGTCAATCCTTCAGTGAGTTGCAGCACAACCCTTTCACCCTCATTCTGTTCCCTGTTTTGTCCGAGTTCCCTTCCTGTATATACTTGAAGAAGCAGAACATATGACGTTGCACTATCACACAACATCCATAGCTTTATGCCATATTTCCCAGGTTTGCTGGGAATGTATTGTCACCAGGAACAAAGGCGTCACTTAGAGTTGCTTCCCAGGTATCAAAAACCTGTCTGATTGGAGCAAGCTTATCCACGCCTCGTTCATGTCTGTTGGTTGCATCATCAAATCTGAGAGCACAAGAAATTTGCTGAAAACTGTTACGGGCCATATTTTTGCCGAAAACTGAATGACCAACTTCAAGGTTCCACAACTGAACTATGGATTCATTTCGTGACTTGTAAACACCTGAGAGGATCAGAAGTCCAAGAAAACGTTGAAATTCTCCATCTGTCAAATCTTTCCAGGTATCGTCATAAATGTGTCTTCCTTGTTTGCTCGTCCACATCATGATTTCATTCAGTAAGTTCTTCCTCATGAATAAGTGGAATGCTGCGAGAGGGCCATCAACATTTCGTACAGCATACCTTGTAGGACCTTGTAGGGGCATGGCATTAGCTCTGGCGTATCTTCCAGCAGCTTGCTTTATAGGTTTCCTGTTCCATGATGTGGCATCCTTAGATACATAGGCTTCAATGGCAACATTTGTGCTTATAGTTGATGACCTCTTAGCTCCTCTACGACCACAACTAAGATTCCTCACAGATGATACTGACACCGTGGACTCCTGCCTTCTTCCCCATCCAGCACAGCTTCGACCTTTGCCTCGACCTGTAACTTGACTTTTTGCTGCAGGCGATGTTGCCGGCTCAACATCAGTCTCACATTCACTTGGCGACCAACTGCTGTCGCCATCTGAATCATGACTCTCATCATCAGATTTATCGTCCGAACTTGGCTGATATGCTTCTTCGCTTGCTGAATATGCTGCATCATCAGACGACTCAGAGCCATCACTGTCAGCATCTCGTTGCAATATTTCTCTTACTTGGGCAGCTGAATACTTTCGTTTTGACATCATAAACAATAACCTAAATTAAATAAACAAAGATAAAGTTGAATAAAACGCAAAGCAGTTTTACTATATGTGTACAATAATTGTGATGAAAGCCTTTAGATTTCATCTGAAATAATGAGAGAACGTATGATATCAATTACAGAAAATGTGTAATTTTCATAAAATAAGACTACAAAAAATAAATGATACATAATTAATGATAACTACCTTTGTCAGATCAAAAAATTCACAAAACTGCAAATTGTATCACGATCCAAACCGGACATAAGCAACTGGGGGTCAAAAATGACCCCACTGGTACTCTGTGCTGCAATTCATCACTAGCGTCACCTAGCGGATGAAAATTATTCCTCTCATGGCGCAATATAAAGAGAATATTGACATGTGAAAGTGTCATAAAAAGATTGCATTCTTGAGCAACTAGTTTCCGAGATACGCGTTGTGAAACTTGCAATGGGGTCACTTTTGACCCCATCGGTACTCCCAGGGTTAATGTATAGTTCTTTGTCCTGACCTCCTCTTCACGGCACAGTGATTGGCTGGTCTCAGATACTGTATGTCATCTTCAGCGAATCATGTAACGGTTGTCAGGTGGTCCTTCTCCAAACAAAGATCCATAGTGAGAAAAGATGCTGGTATGTTCATACATTGTTGCACATGCTAGGAACATAGGATGAGAATGGGCCTCAGCATCGAGTTCTCTTGCACATAAGTCATAAACAATAACTCTGCTGTATGGAACATAACTTTGCTGAATTGCTTGATCTGCAGGTTTAATGCATGCATGGCAGAAAAGAGTTCCATCTTGTAAGAGGAAGCCATGTTGCATGGTTCAGGCTTTAGTTTCTGAGCAGGCCCCAGTGGTACCAGCCCTACACCATGCATGAAAACGTCTTTCGGCTCCTTCTAGAAGCTTTTAGAATAGTGCCGCTCTAGATGCACACGTATTCCTGTCAGCCACTGCCATACCTCATTTTCTCAGTCTCCCATTTTCTGGAGAGCCCCACAGATGTTTTTTTTTCGTGTCAGTTCACAGTATTGGTCTGACTTCATTTAAATTAGTCGATATCTTCTTTTTTGGCTGTGTAGGCCTCCTGTCCTGCAGCCTTTGTTGTCGTATGTTTTCTCCTTTATTTTCCTTAGTTTAGCATTTTTTTGGTCATAAGGGTTTCCTTTCTTTTTCTTGCAGCATTAATAAAGGTCACATTTAGGTCTCGGGCATTCCAGTCTTGGTATATGTTTTTGTTTTTACTTTCTTTTCAAAATAATTCACAAGCATGCAGTTGCTCAAGAAACATTAAAAATGGAAAAATTAAAAAATGGAATATAGTAAAAATACCCATTTTAAACTTAGACCACAATTACAAGGCAGAGGATATACAGAACAGCGTGGGAAAAATTACTAAATAAACATATCTAAAGAAGAAACGTAAGGCATTAGGTACACTCTTCTGATTTCTATCACTAATCACCCTGAACTCTTGTTTCCAAGTCTTGTATTGAAGATACATCAACAGCAATCTTGTTCAAATCCAAAAACAACTGAAGCTGCTGTGGAGAAAATAAAATGTATCTGACATTCAAATAAGCAACGAAGCATGGGCAAGGGTAACATAAGCGAAAAATCACTCGCATTGAAGGGGTTTCTTGCCGCATAGCCAAGAAGGAATGTCTCCTCTCCTGGGTAATTCAAGAAACATTGGGAAACATCTTACAGTCTGATTCAAAAAGGATGAGTCCATTTTCTTAAAGTACAACCACAGGATCCTAGACAAATCCAATTAAAAAATAAAATTTGCAAGTAAAGTAGATCTGTCCAAGAAAGCAGTCTAGTCCAAAGATTCTGCAGGGTTACCTAGTTGTTTCCCTTTTGGCAGAAAATAAACTTTATTCAGTGGGGCAAAGCATTCTGAGGAACAGAAAGCACTTCAGGCAAGAATTTCTTAAATATGTCAATAAGTAACATATTTGGGACTTTAGGAAAATTCAAACTCCTCAAATTTAAATGCCTAAACTTATACTAGAAATGTTCCATCACAAGCGTGATCAAACAAATCAATCACAGACTTACACAGATCAGAGCAGATTACTCCTGCATTAACATGCATTGGATGGCAGTTGTGGATTGGATTCAATTTAAATGAGTACTGATGCCAGAGACTTTTATGACGCCATAGTAACATAGTAAATGATGGCAGATAAAGACCAGTATGGTCCATCTAGTCTGCCCAGTAAGATGGCAGGAGTAGGTGCACCTGTCACTCTGTGCAGGCCACCCCTCCCCATGTCTTTGTTTAGGGGTGAACCCACCGCTCCATGTAGGACACCCCTATTTGTTGAGATGTTAAATGGTTCAGAAGTTATATGTTTCAGTTTATTTGTTTTTATCCTGTTGCTGTAAAGGGATCCACTGTGTTTGTCCCATGCCGTTTTGAATTCCGTCACCGTATTTTCCCCCACCACTTCCATCGGGAGGGCATTCCAAGCATCCACCACCCTTTCAGTGAAAAAGTATTTCCTGACATTACCTTTCAATTTACCACCTCGCAGCTTCATGTTATGCCCTCTAGTTTTACAGCTTCCCCGTCTTTGGAAGAGGTTTGTTTGTTCATTATTTCTCTTTAAGTATTTAAAGGTCTGAATCATATCTCCCCTATCCCTCCTCTCCTCGAGAGTATACTCGTACATATTTATGTCTTCAAGTCTCTTCTCATAAGGCTTCTGATGCAGGCTCCAAATCAGTTTGGTCGCCTTCCTCTCAACAGTTTCCAGTCTTTTTACAACCTTTGCAAGATATGGTCTCCAAAACTGAACACAGTATTCGAAGTGAGGCCTCACCAGTGACTTTCAGTGGCATTAGTACCTCTTCCTTTCTGCTGGTAATTCCTCTTTGTATGCAGCCCAACATCCTCCTGGCTTTTGCTACTGCCTTGTCGCACTGTTTTGCCACCTTGAGATTTTCAGAAATAATCACACCAAGGTCTTTCTCCTGATCCGTGCACACCAACCTCTTGCCCCCTATCGCATATATTTCCCTTGGATTTCTGCTACCCAAGTGCATGACACTGCACTTCTTTGCATTAAATCTTAACTGACAAGCATTAGACCATTCTTTCAGCTTTTGTAGATCTTTCCTCATGTTAACCACTCCCTCGGAGGAGTCCACTCTGTTGCAAATTTTCATGTCATCTGCAAAAAGACAGACTTTTCCATTCAGTCTTTCAGCAATATCACTCACAAATACATTGAACAATGCGGGGCCCAGGACCAAACCCTGGGGCACCCCGCTAATCACCTTCCTTTCATCCGAGTGAGCTCCATTTACCATCACCTTCTGTCGTCTGTCAGTCAACCAATTTCTGATCCAGTTTACCACCTTGGGACCCATCCCCAAACTACTGAGTTTATTGATAAGCCTCCTATGAGGAACAGTATCAAAGGCTTTGCTAAAAATCCAGGTAGATGACATACATTGCATGCCCCAGATCTAGTTCTCTGGTCTCCCAGTCAAAGAACTCAATCAGATTTGTTTGGCAAGATTGTTCTTCGGTAAAACCATGTTGCCTCGGATCTTACAACCTGTTGGTTTCGAGAGAATCCACTATTCGCTCTTTCAGCAGCGTCTCCATTACTTTTTCCGCCACCGAGGTAAGGCTCACGGGCCTGTAGTTTGTCACTTCTTCCCTGTCACCACTTTTGTGTAGAGGTACCACATCAGCCATTCTCCAATCCTGAGGAACTTCTCCTGTTTCCAAGGATCTGTTGAAAACATCCTTTAACGGCCCTGCAAGAACCTCTCTGAGCTCTTTCAGTATCCTGAGATGTATCCCATCCAGATCCATGACCTTGTCCACTTTCAGTTTTGCAAGTTGTTCTAACACATCATCTTCTGTGAATGGTGTGGTATCTACTTCATTCCCATTTTTATATTTGGGAGTCAAAGGTGGTCCTTCTCCAGGATTTTCTTTAGTAAAAACAGAGCAGAAGTATTTGTTTAGCAATTTCGCTTTTTCAATGTCACGTTCCATAAGTCCGTTCCCAGCACTTCTGAGTCCTGCAATTCCACCTCTGATCTTCTTCCTTTCCCGAATATGCCTGAAGAAAGTTTTGTCGTCACACTTCACATCTTTAGCCATCTTTTCCTCTGCCTTTGATTTTGCTTTCCTTATTTCTTTTTTGTCTCTTTGAGTTTGATCCTGTATTCATTTCTGTGTTCCTCTGTTTGCAAGCTTTTGAATTTTGCAAAAGCTGTCTTTTTTGCCTTGATTTGAGCAGCCACTTCTTTGGAAAACCAAATAGGTTTCCTTCTGCTCTTGTTTTTATTTACTTTTCTTACATATTTATCTGTTGCCCCTTTTATTGCCACCTTTAGTTTAGCCCATTGAAATTCCACTTCCCTTACCCCCTTCCACCCTGCCAACTCCTCCTTTAGGTACTTGGCCATTTTACTGAAGTCAGTGTTTTTGAAGTTTAGGACTTTGAGTTTGCTATGATTGGACTGCACCTTGGCTTTTATCTCAAACCACATCGTGTGATGATCGCTGCTGCTCACAGGGGCACCCACCCAGACATTTGACACGCTATCACCGTTGGTGAGCTCTGAATCCAGCGTTGAGCTTTCCCTGGTTGGTTCCATCACCATTTGTCTAAGTAACGCTTCTTGGAAAGCATCCACAATTTTTTTGCTTCTTTCCAGATTTGCAAAAGGAGTAATCCAATCCACATCGGGTAGATTAAAGTCACCAAATATGATCACTTCCCCCTTTGTGGCTATCTTGGCAATATCTATAATCAATTCATTATCTATCTCTTCAGTTTGAGTCGGAGGTCTGTAGACTACAGCAGTATGGATGACAGTGCAATCTCCTCTTTCCAACACAATCCAGAGTGCTTCTTCTTTTCCCCATGCCCCCTGCATTTCAGTAGCTTTAATATTGCTTTTGACATACAAGGCTACTCCTCCTCTTTTTCTATTTTCTCTGTCTCTTCTGAATAGATAGCCAGCTATGGCTATATCCCAATCATGCGATTCATTAAACCATGTTTCTGTAATGGCCACAATGTCCAAGTCCATTTCCACCATTAGGGCTTCCAGGTCCGGAACTTTGTTGGCTAAGCTTCGAGCATTTGTGCTCATTGCTTTCCAGCATTTAACTGGCTTGCATGTATTTTGCATTGATTTTGTTCTGCTCACTTCTTCCCACTTGCTTTTGATGTGTGGTTTAAAAGTGTGGCTGTTTCTGATGATGATCTGCTTTTGCAGGGAGTGACATCCTGATCTTGACCTTCCCCATCCATCACCCCCTTTTTCTAGTTTAAATGCATATCCACATACTACCTGAAATTTTCACTTAGGATTCTTTTTCCGGCGACAGAGAGATGTAGTCCATCAGCACAGTATAATCTCTTGTTGGTCCATCTGTTTCCCCAGTCGCCTATAAATCTGAATCGTTCTTCTTTGCACCAGGTCTGGAGCCATGTGTTAAAGCTGTTTATGCGATGTAGCCTTTCTGCCCCCTTACCAAGAACAGGTAGGACTTCTGAGAATGCTACAGTGTTAACAATGGGCTTCAGTTTCTCTCCCAGAGTTTGGAAGTCCCTTTGAGCTGTAGTGGCACTGTTTCTAGCCAGGTCATTTGTACCCAAGTGGATGACAACATCAATTTTGGAATGCTCACTTTCAGCGCTAAGTACATCAACAATTTGGTTTGTATTCCTGCCAGCTGAAGAGCCTGGGAGGCATTTGACTAACTTCTCTCCTTTGAACTGTGTTCCTAAGTTGATGCCTCTGATGATGGAATCGCCAAGTAGTAGTAGTTATCTCCAGGAACAAGCAGGAATGAGTCTTCACATATGGGTATCGCCGGTACCGACGGAGCCTGTGCGGGAACGCTCCCCAGCGTCCAGTAAGAAAGCTTTTGGGAGCATCCAACAGCACCTGCGCGCTGCCTTCCCGCCTTTCCCAACCGCCTCTCTCCAGTTCTTCTTTTCCGCAGAGCCAGCAGGTCGTGTTCCTGTCACCGCAGAAGAATTCTTTATTTTTTTCTTTATTTTTCTGTGTCGCGTCTGCCTTCTTCGACGTCAGACCGGTACCGCCGGTCTTTTCTTTCCTTTCTTAAAAAACAAAAAACTTTCCTTTCTTCACTGTGCATTGCGGTTTGGGCCTTAGGCCTGAACATTCTTTCTCCTCATGGAGAAGCCCGCTTCCGGGTTTAAAATGTGCACAAAGTGTGGCGGTACTATTTCTGTCACCGACACCCATGACTGGTGTCTAAAATGTTTGGGTCCTGAGCATTCCATCACGGATTGTGTGTCCTGTACCATGATGTCTAAAAGAGGTCGGCAGAACCGAGCAGCCAAGCTCAGTACCCTGTTTCCCTCTGATGCAGCCTCGGTGGCATCGACGTCTTCCAGGGCTGCTTCTTCCTCCCATGGATCTCAGGTAACCAAACATAAATCTAGCCGGTCCTCGAAGGGCAAATCTTCCTCTAAGCATCGAGATGCCTCTGGGCTTGTCCTCGAGGAATCCGCACCGGCAAAATTACCCCGGCGGGAAGTTCCGGCTTCCAAAGCATTGTCTATGGGGTCACAGGTTGACATCGATGGCTCGGCCTCGACCGATCACCTGTTGCCGTGTTCTGGGGTACCGGTGGCCTCCACCGGTACCGACATCCAGACTCTGGTGGCGTCGATGGATCAGAAGATTCTGTCCATGCAGCGCACCCTAACAGCGTTTATGCAGGCTTCAACGCCTTCGGTACCGCAACAATCTCCGTTGCCGGTACCGACTCCGGCACCGGCATTGTTCCCGGTGCCGGTACCGATTGCATCGACATAGGCTTCGGTGTCGACTGCAATGGTACCCTGTCCTATGATGCCCATCGGTTCCGAACCGGTACCGCTTACTCCCGATATCGATCCCAATCGGTACGCGTATCGGGCTTTACAAGAGCATCCAGACAGGCGATACTTCGATTCCTCCGAGGACTCTGATGAGTCGGAGGTTTCTGTCGAGGCACCGGTACTACTTCCTCAGGAGTCTGATTCTCCAAAACGAAGAATGTCTCCTCCAGAAGACTTGTCTTTTCAAGACTTCATTAGGGAAGTGGCTAGGGGCCTCTCCATTACAGTGGCCCCTGAGTCAGAGCCTAGAGCCAAGCAATTAGATATTTTGCAATACCCTAAGGCTCCTAAAGAAGCAGCCACTTTACCTATTCATGAGATTCTCTATGATCTCATGTTGAGCATGTGGGAGACTCCTCTTACCACCTCTCCTCATTCTCGTAGGTTAGACACCATGTACCGTGTCCCTCCTTGTCCTGGCTTTCATAAGTCTCAGCTTCCTCACCACTCTATTGTGGTAGAGTCTGCCATGAGGAAAATAAAGAGTGCAAAAAGACACTCATCTAATCCTCCAGGACGTGAATGCAGAACTCTTGATGCTTTTGGCCGAAGAGTTTTCCAAGCTAATATGCTTGCTGCCAGAATCAACTCCTATAGTCTCTATATGGGGATGTTTCTAAAAGAAGTCACAGATCATCTGCAGACTTTAGCCCCTTTTATTTCAGAAGATAAAAGGCAGGAATTTCTCACTTGGCTTAAACATGCCCAAGATGTTTCCAAATTTTCCAACCGTGCAGCCTTTGACTCTTTTGAGTGTGTAAGCAGAGCCTCGGCTATTGCCATAGGTGCACGCAGAATTGCTTGGTTATAAGCATCTGATTTGGAACTCTGGGTCCAGGTGAAAACCTTTTTGGCAGGGATTGGAAAGCAAAGGCCACTCAGATGGATGCTGACAACTCTGCTTTGGATCGACTTTCAAAGTCTACCTCTGCTCCTGCTAAGAAAAGATTGTTCAAAAAGACACCCTTTTTCTAAAAAGGGAAGATACTATCCTGCTTATGGTCAGCAGGCCTCTTCTGCAGGTCGTTTTGCTGCAAAGCGTCAGCAACCACCTAAACAGGCCAAGTCAAAGGCTGCCAGGCCTCCCACGGCCCAGCAGCCTCAGCCTCCTCAGGGCCTTTGACTTGCAACTAGAGAACTTAGCCTTTCTGGCTCTGGAAGAACCTCACCATTCCAGGAAGGTTAGCTTACTTTGCTACCAGATGGGAGCAAATCACAGCAGAGCAATGGACCCTCCATTATAAAGGAAGGGTACAAGCTTCATTTCTTAAACCTTCCTCCCCACACCATGGTGAAACAGTTCAATTCTCCAACATCTCTCCTCAACCTTCTGGGTCAGGAGATTGCTACACTTCTTGCCCAAGGGGCAATAGAATAAGTACCCCTTCTTCAACAGGGCTCAGGGTTCTACTCCCCTTATTTTCTTATTCCAAAGAAAACAGGGGGCTACAGACCCATTTTAGATCTCAGAGAATTGAACAAGTTTCTATTCAAAGAGAAATTCAAGATGATTTCTCTCGGTACTCTGCTGCCATACCTTCAGAGTCAGGATTGGCTTTGTTCTCTAGATCTCAAGGATGCGTACACCCATGTCCTCATCCATCCAACACACAGAAGGTTCCTTCGGTTCCTTTTTCAAGGAAAGCACTACCAATACAGGGTGCTTCCTTTCGGTCTGGCCTCTGCACCAAGGGTGTTCACAAAATGCATGGCAGTAGTAGCTGCATTTCTACGCACCCTAGGAATATTCGTTTTCCCATATCTGGACGACTGGCTCATTCGAGCTCCATCCCAGTCAGAGGCCCAGATTTGTCTAACCTGCACAATGCGTATCCTTCAGTATTTGGGACTAGTAATAAATATCCCAAAATTCCATCTCACCCCTACTCAGTCGCTGGAGTTTATAGGGGCCTTGCTGGATACCATAATTGCAAGGGCCTATCTTCCTCAGGCCCGTTGCCTATGCTTGGTGCAGTTAGCCTCCCAGATACAGTTAAAGTCCCATTTAACTGCTCGAGAAATGTTACAACTATTAGGCCACATGGCATCCACCGTGCATGTGGTTCCATATGCTCGCCTTCACATGAGGGCAGCTCAATGGACTTTGTCCACCCAATGGACTCAGGCATCAGGTTGCCTGTCAGACAAAATAGCAAACTCCAGTCGCCTATTTTGGTCTCTCCAGTGGTGGAAGTCCCCTCCAAATCTGTTGCTGTGGTCCCCTTTTCAGCCGTCACTACCCCAAGCAACTCTGACAACAGATGCTTCTCCAATGGGTTGGGGAGCTCATCTGCAGGATCTCTCCACCCAGGGCATCTGGTCTCCACAGGAGACTTCTCTGCATATCAATCTCTTGGAACTCAGAGCAATATTCTTAGCTCTCAGAGTGTTCCATTCCCTGCTCAGCTACAGGACAGTCCTTATCCATACGGACAACCAAGTAGCCATGTTCTATGTAAACAAGCAGGGCGGGACTGGCTCTCTGTCGCTTTGCAACGAAGCTTTGCGACTGTGGGCCTTCGCCAGAGAGCATTACATCCATCTTCTGGCAGTATATCTTCTAGGCATTCAAAACTCTTGGGCGGACAGACTCAGTCGAGATCTGCTCCCACACGAGTGGTCCCTCCACATGGACCAGGTAGCCAGGATTTTTCGAATTTGGGAAACCCCGGACATAGACCTCTTTGCAAGTCCGTGGAATGCCAAACTTCCCCGGTTCTGTTCCAAAATTCCGTGTCAGGGAGTTCAGGCCAAGGATGCCTTCCTCCTTCACTGGGGTCAAGACTTCCTTTATGCCTTTCCACCAATTCCCCTAATTCCCAAAACACTATTCAAGCTTCAGAGAGATCGAGGGACCATGATCCTCATAGCTCCATGTTGGCCACGCCAAGTGTGGTACCCTCTACTTCTGCATCTCTCTCAAGCTCCTTCCCTGGCCTTGGGCTCTGCACCAGACCTTCTGTCCCAGGAAGGGGGAACATTGTGGCACCCAAACCCCCAGTCGCTCCATCTCATGGCTTGGTTGCTGAGGGCCTAGACCTTCAGGATTTTCATCTCTCTCAGCAAGTCAGAGATGTTATTCATGCCTCTAGAAAGCCTTCTACTAGGCGTTCCTATGCTTTCAAATGGAAAAGATTTACCATTTGGTGTTCAGAGAAGGGTCTAAACCCTCTTGCAATACCTCTGAATTCTCTACTAGAGTATCTCCTGCATCTATCCCATGCAGGCCTGAAAACGAATTCAGTAAGAGTCCATTTGAGTGCTATTGCAGCGTCCCTCAAGCCTCTCAATGGACAACCTATTTCCTCTCACCCTCTTATAACAAGATTCATGAGAGGCCTTCTTTTAACTAAACCTCCCATTAGACCACCTCCAGTGGCATGGGACTTAAACCTGGTTCTTGGCCAGCTTATGAAGCCACCCTTTGAACCTTTAGCCACCACCTCCTTGAAATTTCTTTCTTGGAAAGTTGTTTTTCTCATTGCAGTCACCTCAGCACGCCGCATCAGTGAGTTGCAAGCTTTGGTGGCTAATCCACCTTATACAAGGTTCCATCATGATAAGGTAGTCCTCAGGACCAATCCACACTTTATGCCTAAAGTGGTCTCGCCTTTTCATCTGAACCAGGAGGTATATTTACCTGTCTTTTTTCCAGGACCTCATGCATCAAATGCAGAGAGGAATCTTCATGCCTTGGATTGTAAGAGAGCTCTCGCTTTCTACTTACAAAGAACACAGCAACATAGAAAGTCTTCTCAACTCTTTGTTGCTTTTCATCCTTCTCATTTAGGACTTCCAGTCTCTAAGAGAACACTGTCCAACTGGATTGCTCAATGTATTTCTTTCGCCTACCAGAGTAGGAACATTTCTCTGGAGGGCCATGTCACAGCTCACAATGTGAGAGCCATGGCAGCCTCAATGGCTCATCTAAACTCTGTGTCCATCGACCAAATCTGTCGAGCGGCCACCTGGGCCTCGGTTCATACCTTCACAGCCCATTACTGTTTGGACAAGGACTCCCGCCGGGATGCCTCGTTAGGTCAGGCTGTCCTCAAACATCTGTTCCATTCCTAATCAACTCCTACCACCTACCCTGGTCGGATGCCAGAGATCCATTGGGGGAAGTGGAGCCCTCTGCAAGGGCACACAACAATGGGGTCTCTCCCTGGCATCTGCAGCTAGGGAGTCCCCATATGTGAAGACTCATTCCTGCTTGTTCCTGGAGATAGCACAGTTACTTACCTGTAACAGGTGATCTCTGGGAACAGCAGGAATCACAACCCACCCACCTCCCCTAGGAGTTGTATCTCTCTATCTATCTTTCCTTTCCTCTCTCTCTCTTTGTCTCAGCTTTAAAACTTGAACTGGAGAGAGGCGGTTGGGAAAGGCGAGAAGGCAGCGCGCAGGCGCTGTGGGATGCTCCCAAAAGCTTTCTTACTGGACGCTGGGGAGCGTTCCCGCGCAGGCTCCATCTGTACCGACGATACCCATATGTGAAGACTTATTCCTGCTGTTCCCAGCGATCACCTGTTACAGGTAAGTAACTGTGCTTTCTGTTCCTTGTGTTTTTCTTCATATTTGGTGCTTTTTCAGGAGATTGGGCATTGACTGTCTCATTTAAGGGCCCTTCAGTTTCCATGGATTGGGCATCCTCATTAACCAAAGCAGAGAAGGCATTATGCAGTGATATCTCATGATGTACAGGGTGTTTCTGCGTTACAGGACGCAATCTACCAGAGCCTACTGTGATCCATTTGTTCCTGGGATGTTTGATTCTTTGTGGGAGCAGTGGTGGACTTTGTTTGGTTTGTATCCTAAAAGAGGTGCATTTCATTGCAGCTACTTCTTTCCTTAATAGAGTCAATTCTTTATGCATGGCAGCTAACTTGAGGCAAATAGGGCAAGCTCTTAGGTTCCAGATGATTCTTCTCAGAATGAAGGCACCACAATTATTGCACTGAATACAAGACAAGCGTGGTCCTAGAAGGAGAAGAGAAGGTGGACGTAACACCAAATTAAGAGCATAGATGTCAACGTATATGACCGCTATATAGGCAATGCAGCCCTAGGGTGGGTGGGAACCTAAGTGTCCTTGGCCAGTAGGCCTTTCATGAACTGAGGGCACACTTAGATATCTGATTTAAGGGCTGCACAAGGAATGTAGGCAGTCAGAATATTCCCAGAAGTGAATGTAAAACCAGCAGTTAAATTTTATATCAGTAGCAGCAACAACAACCAACAAGACAGGCAAAAGATACAAGGCTGAAAGCTGAGCTGTGTGCAGGCTCTGGAAGCTGTGAAGCCTAGGGTTGACCAGGTGGCTGTAAAATAATTTAATTAGCCCCGCCCTGTGAGCAGGCTTGCAGACAATTCAAACAATGGAAGCAGAAATAGTCAAACGGAACTTTTAACTTCTTTCTATCTGCCTACTGTGCAAAGGTCCCTGTAACTTTAAATGATATCTTTGCTTCTAAAATAGGAGACTCAGGTATGACCAGGCCCCTGCAGATCAAAGTATTTCTATTCCAGACTTACAGCCTAGTATGCAGGAGCAACATGCTGTCATGCCAGGCCATGAAAACAGTCTCTTTGGAGACCAGATCCAAGAGGCCGCGACCCTGATCAAGCGGCATACTGTGACACTTGTGAATGTTGTTGAGGCCCATTACTAACCTGGCATCCTCATCTAGGGGGTTCCACAGTAGGGGGGAGGTAGCGGAGGTTCTACTACTGTCATATGTGCAGATATTTATTTATTTATTATTAGTATTTAGCTCCTGCCTTTCCAAGAGAAGATCAAGGCTCTTCCCATACCAGGCAACCTTTGTGTTCCTGCCCTCAGCAGTCAAAGTTTCCGAAGCCCCAGCTAACTTCCCAGCCAAAACAGGGATGGGATTTTGACTTGCTCCTAGAGAACATAGCCACAACCCCTGTCCTGCTCCCGGGCATTCTACCAGTCAGAGGAAGGCTCACATTCTTGGCTGATTGCTGCCCCTTGAAACTTCTGACTCTTGGGTGCTGAAAATAGTCCGAGAGGGGTACAGACTGCACTAATTTGAACTTCCACCAAATTGCAACCAAGAATTCCATTCAGTCAACTCTCAGGATTGGGAAATTCTTCTTCAGGAACTCCTCCATCCTTCAGACTGCCAACACAGTCAAGGCTGGCTCACCAGGCTAGGAAGGGCTGGGATTGTATTTGAGGTATTTTTAAAGCCAAAGAAAATGGGGATGATACTGTTTCATCCTAAACCTCAGGGACCTGAGCAAATTTCTCTTCAGGGAAAAGTTCAGAATGGTTTCTGGGTACCAGTCTCCAAAAAGGGGATTGGCTATGTTCTTTGGATCTAAAGCTGCCTACACCCATATACAGATAAATCCCAGTCACAGTAAGTATCTGCAGTTCGTTGTTGGAACATGCCACGTCCAGTACCGCCTTCTGCCCTTTGGCCTCTCCTTCACTTCTCTCATGTTCACGAGATGCCTCACGGTTGTCACAGCATTTCTATGCAAATTGGGCATGCATATGTTTCTCTACCTGGATGATCAAAAGCACCACTCAGGGAGGGATTCATGAATCTGCATGCCTGATCATCCAGGTGCTAGAGCTGCTAAGCTTTGTCATCAATTATACCAAAAAGAAAACACAACTCTGCACACTTAACTCGAAAGTATACCAGTATCATCAAGAACGATGTATTCAAGTAAAAACTTCAGGCAGATTTCACCAATCAATTAAAGCCCCACTGACAGAAGCAACTAGTAGGTCTCAGACTCAGCGGGCAAAAACAAACTCCAGTCAGTAACAACTGTCTGGGCATAGCCCTTATTGCATCAACGACCTTTAATACTTCGTTGCTCTGAAAGAGGCATCCACTAACTCTTTAAACCAAAATAATAAACAATTTAGGCTCAAAATTGCTCAGCCAGAATTATGTAAAGAGAGTGGTCAGCTTAACTTAGCTTTAGAGGCATTGTTTGAAAAAGTGCTTGGCCATCGCCTTATCCCCAACGCTCTCACTCGCGCTATCGTGCGTTTCACCCGAACAGGTTTCTTCAGGGGGTGGCTAAAACACTCACAACACATTGATTGAAGACCATCCAAGCTTGCCAACTGTTTCAGCTTGGATGGTCTTTAATCAATGTGTTGTGAGTGTTTTAGCCACCCCCTGAAGAAACCTGTTCGGGTGACACGCACGATTGCGCGAGTGAGAGCGTTGGGGATAAGGCGATGGCCAAGCACTTTTTCAAGCAATGCCTCTAAAGCTAAGTTAAGCTGACCACTCTCTTTACATAATTCTGGCTGAGCAATTTTGAGCCTAAATTGTTTATTATTTTGGTTTAAAGAGTTAGTGGATGCCTCTTTCAGAGCAACGAAGTATTAAAGGTCGTTGATGCAATAAGGGCTATGCCCAGACAGTTGTTACTGACTGGAGTTTGTTTTTGCCCGCTGAGTCTGAGACCTACTAGTTGCTTCTGTCAGTGGGGCTTTAATTGATTGGTGAAATCTGCCTGAAGTTCTTACTTGAATACATCGTTCTTGATGATACTGGTATATTTTCGAGTTAAGTGTGCAGAGTTGTATTTTCTTTTTGACAAAAATGTTTGCTCTGTAATAAATTTTGACCATTACTATATTTATCAATTATACCAAGTCAAACCTCAACCTGTCCCACCAATTGGAATTCAGTGGAGCCCTGCTACACACTACTCAGGCAAAAGCCTTCCTTTTTCAAGACAGGCTCACCTGACTGGTGGCAATAGTGGAAGAAGTACATCAGAGTTAACAGGCATCAGCAAGAGACATGCTGAGAATGTTGGACCATTTGGCTTTGACAGTTAATGTAACTCCCTTGGCACATCTCAACATATGAGACAAGCTCAGTGGACCTTGAGCACGTTCTTACAGATTACCCCTACCAAACGTTGCAGACAACAGACACATCCAGACTTGGCCTGGACAGCTAATGTAGATGGGTTCTGCATCCAAGGCACATGGTCCACCCAGAAAAGCCTTCATGAAATCAATTTTCTGGAACTGAGCAATATCCAACACTCTAAAAGCTTTCAGAAATCGGTTAGCCAATCAAATTATTATGATCCAGATGGACAATCAGGTTGCAATGTACTACATAAACAGGGTGGGGAGGGACTAGTTTGTACTTCCTGTGTTTGGAAAAGGTCAGGATATGGAACTTCACTGTCTCCTCAGAGGCACATACCTGTTGGATGAGGGCAGCACCCTGACGGACAAGCTGAGCCACATCTTTCAACTTCACAAATGGATCCTGAACTAGGAAATGGCTCTGTCTCCCTTTTCAAGTGTGTGGTACCCTGCTTGATAGATCGTTTGCCATTCCTTGAAACAGGCAAATGCCTCAGTTCTGATCCAGGGTGGGGCACATAGCAAACTAATCTCGGGTATCTTCCTCCTACATTGGAGAGGAGGACTTCTGTATGCATATCCTCCTATTTTTTATGATGGTGCGTTCTCTCCTGGAGCTTAAGGATGACAGGAGCATGTTAATTCTCATATTGCCCTATTGGCCCGGTCGGCCATGGTTTCCTCTTGGAAACATGGATATAGAAACATGATGGCAGAAAAAGACCACATAAAAACATAACAGCAGAAAAAGAAGACATGGCCTATCTAATCTGCCCTTCCATATCAACTACTACAAGAGTCCCCTTTTTTCCTTTAGAGATCCTCTGTGTTTGTCGCATGCTTTTTTAAATTCAGATACTGTCCTCATCTCTACCACATCCACTGGAAGACTATTCCATGCATCTACCACTCTTTCCATAAAGAAATATTTCCGCATATTACTCCTGAGTCTATCCCTTTTCATCCTCATCCAATATCCTCTCGTAGCAGAGCTTGCTTTCAATTGAAGAAGTTCTCCTCCTATGCATTTATGCCATGGAGGTACTTAATCGTCATTTCCTCTATCCCACCTATCCTCTAAAGTATACATATTAAGGTCCTCAGGTCTGTCCTCACATGCTTTATGACAAAGACCACTAACCTTTTTAGTAGCCATCCTCTGCATCAACTCCAACCTCCTTTTGAAGATGCAGTCTCCAGAATTGCACACAATACTCCAAATGAGGTCACACCAAAGACTTAAACAGCACTATCAGCTCCTTTCTTCTGCTAGCATTCCCCTCCCTATGCACCCAATCATCCTTCTGGCTTTTGCAGTCACCTTTTCTACCTGTTTAGTGACTTTAAGATTGTCAGATATAATTATGCCCAGATCCCGCTCTACTTTCGTGGACAGAAGTACCTCACCCCTTGCACTGTATCGTTCCTTTGGATTTTTGCAGCCCAAATGCAGGACCCTGCATTTTTTAGCATTAAATTTCAGCTGCCATATTCTAGACCATTCTTCAAGCTTAGCTAGATCCCTCCTCATGTTATCTAATCCTTCCTGGGTGTCTACTCTATTGCAGACTTTATATCATCCTTAAACAAGCAAACCTTACCTAACAGCCCTTCCACAATATCACTAGCAAAGTTGTTAAAAAGAATCGGACCAAGAACAGATCCCTGCGGCACACCCGATTTGCCGGGGCAACTCACCAAATCTGATTATATGGGATCAGGGAACTTTGTTGCAGCTCAACTTCAAGTCCCTAGCTGTCACAGATTGGATGTTGAGGGGGTAACTTTGCCCACACTAAACCTGCCAGTTGGTGTTACCTCCATCCTTCTGGCCTTTAGAAGCGATTCCATAAGGATTCAAGTGGAAGAGGTTTGCCATCTGGTGTTAGTGCCGAGCCCTAGACCCTTTCTTATGTCCCACACAAAAACTGCTTGAATAACTTCTACATTTGTCTGAGTCAGGTTTAAAAACCACTCTGTCAAGGTTCACCTCAGTATGATTGGCACACACTTGCCTGCATTCTATGACTTCACTGTATTGCCTTTGTTGGTTGATGCAGTCTTCCTCCTTATCACTATCTACTACCTAGAGTCTTAATTGTGCTGTCAGTATTGCCACTTTAACTCTTTTTTTTTTCTTAGGCAGGTTGTTCCTCCAACTATTGCTGCAGCTTTCTCCCCCCACTACAACATCAATTTTCCTCGTTGTATAAAAGCTGCTTATGAAGAGATACCAGAGGTTTTTCTCCATGACAGAAATCCTCCATACCTGACCTTCAGATATTTGTAATAAAACTTCTTGCTTCTCTGTTGACTCTATTAAGATGTTTTTGGACCTTACAGACTATCTTAGTACAGTCAAACCTCGGTTTTCATGATTAATCCGTTTGAAAAAGTCTGACTAAAACCGAAACGTATGAAAACTGAAGCAATATTTCCCATAAGAAATAATGTAAATCCAATTAATCCGTTCCAGACACCCAAAAATATTCACAAAAATACATTTTATAGAGAATAACTATATTTTTACATACAGAAAACAATGAGAAATAAATATAAATGACTAATGAAATGGATAAATGAACATTTAACTTCAGACATACCATGCAAGAGAAAGAACTGCCTCCCACATTCATGCAACATCTCCTGCTTATGTTGACAGCTTTTCTTCCCTGCTACCTCCGAGCCTGAGGGGGCGCTCCTGAGAACGGGCAGGCGGTGGACGAGATCGGGGCCTTCCTCTCTGCGCAATCCTTGCCTCTCTGACTCTGACCAGGCTCGAGGATGTGTTTCATTTACATGCTCAGCTGGCTTTTGCTTCTCATCACGCTGGCGATCGGTGAGTCCGGAGGGCAGTGCTGCCGGGACCGGGCAGGCATTCTGGCAGTGTATACAGAATGGTGTGCAGCGCGAGGGTGTATGTATTTACAGTACTGTACTTTACGAAAACCGAGGCGATGTACGAGAACTGGGACAAAATCTCAGTCAAAAGACGTTGAAAACCGAAGCGATGTATGAAAACCGGGACAAAATCTCAGTCAAAAAAGACGTTGAAAACCGAAGCGTATGAAAACCGGGGCAAATGAAAACCGAGGTTTGACTGTACTTTCTTAGCTCTCTTCAGGTGTTCTTGGGCCTTACAATCTTTCTTGCTGCTGTGCTGGTCCTTTAGGGTTGTTTTATAGGGTCCAGCTTGCAGCTGATGTACATGCTATAGTGATCCTCTTTGGGTGAGTTTGTGCCTTGCACTCTGTCTGGTTGCTCAATTGGTATACTTTAGGCTGTGATGGCGAACAACCTGAATGCAAGAAAAATGGAACCCACTGCGACTAAGGGTCACTACTGGCCTAACACAATTGACAAGCCTTAAACTTTCTCTTCATACTCTTTTCATATTTTGATTACTATACTTGTTAACTGTCTTCTGACACTAGTATTAGCCTTTCATTTTAGAGCCTAACTTGCTGCAACATTGGCCCTTCTTCTGGTGTCCTTGGCTTTTGCAGCCAGTGGTATCACCCCTTTCACCCACTGTTCCTGTTTCTGAGGCCGCCTTCATCATGGCTCATTCTCTGATATTTTTTAAAATCCTTTAGGATCTCATTCTAAGCACTCCATCAAACTTCCCCCAGCCCAGGAGGATCTTCATCAAAGGTTCTCATACTGGAACAAATGTCTTCAGTGTCAGGACTCTAACTTGCAAGCGCACAGCTTTGCCGACCTCACTCCAGTCCCATTGGCTACTACTACTGATCATTTTTATAGCACTAAAAGGCATATGCAGCGCTGTACAGACACATGTAAAAGACGGTCCCTGCTCATCAGAGCTTACAGTCTAGTCAAGACAGCAGAGGACAAGGATACATTTAGTGGAATGGTAAGGAAGCACATAGGAGAATAAGTGGATCAGGATCGAAAGGCAGCCTCAAAGAGGTGAGTTTTCAGCCTGGCAATAAAAGAGCCAGAGTGCGTCAAGGCCTGACGCACAGACTCAGATAGTTTGTTCCAGGCATAAGGAGCAGCAAGGTGAAAAGATCGAAGTCTAGAGTTAGTAATAGAAGAGCAGGGCACAGATAGAAGCGATCTGCCGGAAGAGCAGAGTTCCTGATGAGGGGTGTAGGGAGAGATAAGAGAGGAAAGGAAGCGCGGAGCAGCAGAATAAGTGCACTTATAGGTCAGTAGGAGAAGTTTGAACTGAATATGGAAACACATAGAGAGCCAGTGAAGCAACTTAAGAAGAGGGGTTATATGAGCATATCGAGGCTGGCAGAAGATAAGCTGCGCAGCTGCATTTTGAACAGATTGATGGGGAGAGCGATGATTCAGAGAGAGACCAGCAAGGAGGAGGTTGCAATAGTCTAGACAGGAGGTGGACTAAAGAGTAGATGAGTGTCTTAGTAGTGTGTTCAGAATATAAGGGGTGAATTTTGCTGATGTTATAGAGAAACAAACAACAGGTTTTAGCTATTAGTTGGATGCATGTGAGAAGGAGAGGGAGGAGTCAAAGACGACCCCAAGGTTGCAAGCCAAGGAAATGGGGAGTAGTCTAGCATTATCCACAGAAATTGAGGAAGAGGGGGAGGTGGGATCAGGGGGGAAAAATAAGAACCTTGGTATAGGCCAAGTTCAATTTCAAACGGCGATGAGATATCCAGGCAGCAACGTCAGATCGGCAAAGATCCGAGCCTAGATTGCCAGAGAGATTTCAGTTGTAATCTGAGCGTTATCAGCATAAAGATGGTACTGAAAAACCATAGGAGGAGATGAGTGCACCAAGGGACTTGGTATAGAGAGAGAAAAGGTGTGTGGGACCAAGACAGACCCTTGGGATACACCAACTGAGAGCAGGATAACAATAGAGGAAGATCCACCAGAACAAACACTGTAAGTGCGATGGGAGAGATAAGAAGAGAACCAGGATAGCACAGAGCCCTTAAAACCAAGCAAGAACAAGATATCGAGGAGAAGGTGGTGGTCAAAATGTCAAAAGCAGCAGAAAGATCAAGGAGGACGATTGAGTAAAGGCCCTTGGATTTTGCCAGGAACAGGTCGCTGAAGACTTTGGCAAGCATCGTTTCAGTAGAATGAAAAGGATGAAAGGCAGATTACAATGGATCCAGAAAGGCTTGAGAGGAGAGAAAGTCAAGGCAATGACGGTGAACTGCACATTCAAGTAGTTTAGAAATGAAGGGGAGTAGAGAGATGGGTCAATAATTAGAAAGACAGGTAGGGTCTAGTGAGGGTTTCTTGAGGAGAGGTATGACCACAGCATGCTTTTGAAAGCTGCAGGAATAGTTGCAGTGGAGAGCGATAAGCTGAGACTATGAGAGATGGAAGGGATGGCAGTGGAGGAGATGGAACTTAGGAGAAGGTGAGAATAGGATCAGAGGAGCAGGTAGTGAGTTTGGAGGAGGAAAGAAAATGTGTGGTTTCCTCCTTAGAGATCTTAGAAAAGGAAGAAAGGGTGGCAGAGGTTGAGGGGAAGAGTTGGGAATGAAAAGGGGGAAGAGGGGATGGAACTAATCTCATGGGGAATTGGAGTGTAATCTTGTGGACGTTGTTATGGAAATAGTTGCCCAAAGTTTGGGCAGAAAGAAAAGGAGGGGTCGGAGGTGGAGGCACTTTGAGGAGAGAGCTGAGAGTTGTAAAGAGATGGCGAGGGTCAGAGGCAAGAGAGTTAGGTGGTGTCACCACGTGGCCAGCCCTCCGCCTAGGGCGCAGAGGGTTGGTCTGCCATGATAATTTCTCTATGCAGAAAGTGAGACTACAGCTAGGGCTCTTGCAAGGCCTCTTGGAATTTGTAGTCCCTTTTTATCCTCTCTGATAAAGAAGCGGTTGTAGTCCGAGTGTTTAAGGCAAAATGACAAGGATTTATTTCCCATCACAAACAGAACTTCGGTGCAGAACAAATCAGAACAGTGTCCAGGAGTTTAGCATGAGGATTATATACAATAATTAAGGCAAGTGCTTCTTCACTCTCTGGTTCCCAAAACAATACAGTGCTCGTAATACAAACTGAAAATAAACAGCTTCTTGGAACAAAGAAAAATACCTCCTTTTTCTTTGCTGTTAACTTAGCACTCTTACTTACAGGTTTCAACACAGTGACTCAGTGTGGTCAGCCAAACAGCGTGCAATCCATTCGCATATCAGCTACGTCCTCAACATTAGAGTCTATCTGCATATCTTCTATATCAGGGCTGGCAGTGTGTGTTTGCAGACGGTTACTGAGGGATTTAAAATAGCTTCCCTCTTTATACCCAGGTGTTTTCACTTTATACAGCTCTACACAGCAAGGGTTTAAAATACCTGTTGCACTAGAGTTTCTTCTGTGGCTCTCCTCTAATTCTTGGCAGTTATATGCGAAGGTTTCTGTGCTGGGTTCCCACCTGTGAAAACTCTGAAGGCTCCCTTCTGATTGCAGATCTCCCTTCTCTCTCCGTTCCTGCAAGTTCCTGGTCACAGGGCGTGCTTTCCTTCCTTCAAGTCTGCTGGCTTTTCTCACAGACCGGTAAGAAGTTTCTCTATCAGGTCTCCAACTCCCTGGAGTTTCTGAGCCTCTCCAAGCCTGCCTTACAGGAGCTCTCTCTTCTCTCCTGTCTTTCCTTCCTTGAGCTGCTTCTCTGCCACAACTCCAACTCTCTCTGCTGCCACGGCTCCAACTACCGTCCAAGCTGCAATTACCCGTCCAGCTTGCCCTCTGGCCTCTTCTCCAGCCTTTGTCTGCTGCTTCTCCACCTGGCTTTGCTTCCTTCTCTGCTTCCCTCGTGGCCCTCTCCTGGGAGCTAATGACGATGTTTTATAATTCTATTCCCCTGGGCTTGGCTCTGCTCTCACCCTGAACAGGTGTGCTTGATTAAGCTCGGGGCTTGTTACTACGTCAGAGTCTGGGCGTGTCAATTCAGCTCCTGTCTTTCCCTGTTTACCTTTTCTATGTAAACAGTGAGCCATGTGCTCTAGCTGCCTGTCAGTTTTAAAAGTGAAATCTTCCTTTCTCTCTATTTCCATGGGTTCGGTAAGGGTCTCTACATCACATATCCCCCCCCCCCCCTTAAGCTATTATGGGCTGGCGAAGCCACGCTCGCACAGCACGTAATCATTGCTGAGGCCTTGATATGCTTTTCTACTTTGGCCAGACGTGCTGCCGCTGTCCTCTCATGCCAGGGCCTAAGGACGTTCAGATGGTAGGCCTGGCGGCGTCCTCTATAGTTTTCCACCGCATAGGAAACTGGACCTACTTGTTCTACCACTTTATATGGACTCTTCCATTGGGACTCAAATTTTGGTCCGGCGTCTGCTATCATCACCACTACTTTCTCCCCTATGGCTAACTGACGAGGCTTCATCCCTCGGTCATAATACTTTTTCTGACTTTTTTGACTGGCTTGTAAGTTTGCCTCCGAGGTCTGAGAAATCCTTTGTAATCTACTCCTCAGATCTCGTAGAAAATGAGGTACCCCTATTTCTTCAACTTCAGGCTCCACCCATTGTTCACGTAAAATATCTAGAATTCCCCTTGGGGCCCGACCGAACAGTAGTTCATAGGGGGACGCTCCTAGAGATGCCTGCCTACGCTCCCGACAGGCGTATAATACAAACGGGAGCATGACGTCCCACTCGGACATCTTCCCGTCCAATCCACGCCTTAGCATTTGCTTGATTGTCTGATTTAATCTTTCCACCAGTCCGTTGGACTGGGGATGGTAGGCGGTAGTCCTTATGTGGTGTATCCCAAATGCATCCCATACTTGGGCCAGGTATTTCGACATAAAATTACTGCCTTGGTCCGTGAGCATTTCTTGGGGAAACCCTACCTCACAAAACAATTTGACCAATTCTAAGGCTATGGTCCTAGCCGATATGTTCCGCAAAGGCATTGCCCATGGGAATCGGGTGGCCTGGTCTATCACTACCAGAATGTACTGAAAACCTCTCGGTGTCCTAAGCAAGGGTCCTACAATATCCATCGACATACGTCGTATGGGTGTCAATATCGTGGGTGTAGGGATCATGGGCACTGCTCGTGGCTTGGCAGCGGTAACTCACTGACATGAGGGACAGGATTCGCAGAAACGGGCGGTTTCTTAAAAAAACCCCGGCCAATAAAAACGGGCTAAAATCTGATCCAATGTCCCCTGGATCCCCTTATGACCACCTACAGGGTGATCATGGGCCAGCCTTAAAACCACTGCTTTAAATGCAGTCGGTACTACTGCAAGGTACTTCAGGCCGGAAGGTCGGGGGTTCAAATCCCACTAGAGGACAGCAACCTTGGGCCGGAAGGACTGGGGTTTCTAGTCCCACAGGTGCTCCTTGTGGTCTTGGGCAAGCCACTTAACCCTCCATAGCCCATGTTCCCTGTAAAATAGTTATCTCCAAGTTATAATGGCCTGTTCAATGTAATTTCAGTTTGTTCAATGTAAACCGCACTGATGCAAAATAGCGCAGTATATAAGAGAATGTAAATAAAAAAAATAAACACTACCAATTGTTTTCTAACCGCTCCTGTCTGCGGCTCATTACTTTCCCTGTATAATATTCCTTTATCTAGCAGGAATCTTGGGAGAGTATCCCTCTCATTTTGGGCATACTCGAATGCTCGCTTTAGCGCGGGATCCACTTGTTGCTCTTTGGGGAAGGATGGAAATTTCTTAACTACATCCGCGGGAACCCAGGGCAATTCTTGTCCGATCTCCATCTCTGCCCTCCCCTGAGCCCTATGCTGTCTCTCCCGGCGCCTATCCGCCTTGCCTTTCCCAGCCTTCTTAGAAGGGGCGTTAATCAGGTCCTCATGTATAGGAAGCTCTTCCAGTGCCTCTTCTACCTGTCCACCCTCATCCTCTGGGGATTCATCCCTCTCTTCAGGGAGTTCATCGCTCTCTACAGGGAGTTCATCGATCTCTACAGGGGGTTCAACTCTCATTTCTGAGGTTCCTACCTGGGACCTAGTAGAGACCATGCCTGTCTTGGTGTGTAGACCCTTCTCCATCCCTCTACTAAACTGGGGCCAGTCTCTACCCAGCACAATATCATGGGGCAGCTTGGGGACTACGGCCACTAGGACCTCTTTTTGGGTTTCTAATCCCTTCACTGAGAGTTTATATAATGGATAGAAGGAGGATGCACCATGTACGCAGCAAATTTTAACCGTGCCTTCTGGTCAGCTCGGTACTGACCCGATGCGGGTTTCTATGGCCTACCAGATCTTCTTTGAGACCATGCTCTGGTCAGCGCTCGAGTCGAGCAACGCACTGGCCAAAACACCATTAACTTCCACCTTTAACAGAAAACCTTCTTGTACTTGTTTTTCCTTGGCTGTTATCAGTGCTGTTCGCAATACACAGTTTCTCTGTAAATGACCTGCTTTCCCACATTTATAACATTTACTTTTTTCCTATTTCCATTCTGGCTTTGGCAAACCAGTGGTTATACCTTTTACCTTGGTTCTTAGTTCCTTCTCTGATTTTCCAAAGTTGGCGGACCCAGATGCACGCAGAGCGCCTCCTCTTGGCTTACCAGCCAACTCTGCCTCCAGATAACGTTCGGTAAGGAGGGCTGCTTCTGCGGTGGTCTGGCAACTTTGCAAGATCAAAAAGGATCTTATTTCCTGAGGAACCGCCTCCATGAATTGTTCCAGGACAACAGTGTCTATGACAGACTCGAGGGTCTTGCCCTCAGGAGCAAGCCATTTCCACGCTAAGCTCCTTATCCTGTGGAACAAAGCTTTGGGCGTTTCATTAGGCCTTAGCCTAGTATCCCTTAACTTTCTTCTATATACCATGGGTGTTAATCCCAACCTATCCCTGATTGCCTTCTTAAGCTCTTCATAGCTAGTCGCAAGAGCAGCGGGCATGGCTTTATAGGCCGCTAAGGCCTCTCCCGTTAGAGATGTAGAGAGCCTTACCGCCCATTGCTCTGGCGGCCACTTCACTGTAAATGCAATTCTCTCAAAAGCATCAATGAAGTCATCGATATCATCATCTACCATTAACTGTCCACAAGTTAAAGCTCCACAGTTTTGTGGTCCTACCACACAAGTAGTTAAGAGTCCTGCTGGTTCCGTCGCCTTTTTACCAGCCAGCAAAGCTTCTAACAAGTCCACGATAGGTTTTTGCTGTGCCTGCATGGCTACAGCAGCTTGTTCCTGGGTGTGCTGGGCCATCTCCCTTTGTTTTTCAAACTGGTTGGCCATCCAGCATAAAACTTCTTGGGGCTCCATCTTCAGGACTTTTCTGTAGAGAGGAGAGAAAAGAAAGAAAAAGCCCACCAAGTGCGGCACAATAACTTCTCTTTAAACCTGTCTAGGTCCTATGCTGAACAAGAGTTCTCCTTCCTCCCACGAATCCTACACACCCGTGCCCAAATACCCGTTACCTGAGCACGGTGTAGACTCAAAACTTTGAGAAAGGAGTCCTTCTGCTGTTCCTCTGTCCTCCTGGCTGATATTGCCAGTGGTATCTCCCACTGCTCTTCAGCCTACAGCTTAGCAGAATTTTTTTTCCTCGGTGCTCTTGTGGCAAATCCTCCAGCGTATATCCTGGTGTGTTTCACAGTTGAATGTCCTTATATTCCACACGAAATCCTAAATACTACGCCACTTGTCACCACGTGGCCAGTCCTCCGCCTAGGGCGCAGAGGGTTGGTCTGCCATGATAATTTCTCTATGCAGAAAGTGAGACTACAGCTAGGGCTCTTGCAAGGCCTCTTGGGATTTGTAGTCGCTTTTTATCCTCTCTGATAAAGAAGCAGTTGTAGTCCGAGTGTTTAAGGCAAAATGACAAGGATTTATTTCCCATCACAAACAGAACTTCGGTGCAGAACAAATCAGAACAGTGTCCAGGAGTTTAGCATGAGGATTATATACAATAATTAAGGCAAGTGCTTCTTCACTCTCTGGTTCCCAAAACAATACAGTGCTCGTAGTACAAACTGAAAATAAACAGCTTCTTGGAACAGAAAAATACCTCTTTTTTCTTTGCTGTTAACTTAGCACTCTTACTTACAGGTTTCAACACAGTGACTCAGTGTGGTCAGCCAAACAGCGTGCAATCCATTCGCATATCAGCTACATCCTCAACATTAGAGTCTATCTGCTTATCTTCTATATCAGGGCTGGCAGTGTTTGTTTGCAGACGGTTACTGAGGGATTTAAAATAGCTTCCTTCTTTATACCCAGGTGTTTTCCCTTTATTCAACTCTACACAGCAAGGGTTTAAAATACCTGTTGCACTAGAGTTTCTTCTGTGGCTCTCCTCTAATTCTTGGCAGTTATATGGGAAGGTTTCTGTGCTGGGTTCCCACCTGTGAAAACTCTGAAGGCTCCCTTCTGATTGCAGATCTCCCTGCTCTCTCCTTTCCTGCAAGTTCCTGGTCACAGGGCGTGCCTTCCTTCCTTCAAGTCTGCTGGCTTTTCTCACAGACCGGTAAGAAGTTTCTCTATCAGGTCTCCAACTCTCTGGAGTTTCTGAGCCTCTCCAAGCCTGCCTTACAGGAGCTCTCTCTTCTCTCCTTCCTTGAGCTGCTTCTTTGCCACAACTCCAACTCTCTCTGCTAGCACGGCTCCAACTGCCGTCCAAGCTGCAATTACCCGTCCAGCTTGCCCTCTGGCCTCTTCTCCAGCCTTTGTCTGCTGCTTCTCCACCTGGCTTTGCTTCCTTCTCTGCTTCCCTCGTGGCCCTCTCCTGGGAGCTAATGACGACGTTTTATAATTCTGTTCCCCTGGGCTTGGCTCTGCTCTCACCCTGAACAGGTGTGCTTGATTAAGCTCGGGGCTTGTTACTACGTCAGAGTCTGGGCGTGTCAATTCAGCTCCTGTCTTTCCCTGTTTACCTTTTCTATGTAAACAGTGAGCCATGTGCTCTAGCTGCCTGTCAGTTTTAAAGGTGGAATCTTCCTTTCTCTCTATTTCCATGGGTTTGGTAAGGGTCTCTACATCACAGTGGACATAATAGTTTGGCGAGTGCTATGGCTGACTGGAAAGAAGCAATCATGAATTTGAAGTGTAGAATGTCTGCAAGGGTATGTGATTTGAGCCAAATGTGCTCAGCTGAGCTGGCACAGGAATGTAGATAGCGGGTAGTCAAAGACAGCGAGGGCAGAGGTATAGTATGCCTCACAGGATGTGGCATGGGTGGAGCAAGAGTATCCAGAGCAGAGGAAAGTGCAGTGTTATAGGAAACTACTGCCTCATCAACAGACTCCGATGACATAATGGAGGAAAGAAGTGATGAGATAGTAGTAGAGAAAGCCGATGGTTGATAGCATAAAGATTTATAGAGTTTGGAGGAGACTGGGCGAGATTGAGGTGGGGATGATGAAGAGTGATGGTTATCAGGTGATGGTCAGATAAGGGAAGATCTAAGGTACAGAAGTTTGATGGTAAGCAATTACAGAAGAAGACAAGGTTGAGACAATAGTCGTGCTGGTGAGCGGGGGCAGTAGACCAAAGCTAGAGGTTGAATGAGGAGGTAAGTGAAAGGAGCTTTAAAGCATAAGAGTCAGAGGAGTTATCAACATGAATGTTAAAATCCCCGAGAATAAGGGAAGGGGCAAGATGAATCCAGAAAGAAGGAAAGTCTGAGTCAAAGTCAGTGAGAAAGGTAGAGGTGGACTTGTTGGGGGGTCAATAAATAACAGTTATCCAGAGAGGTAATGGAGCAAAAAGGCAGAAGGAGGGAAAGGAGTGAGACTGAGGCAGAAGGAGGAGTTGAAATCGGCAGGAATGAGAGTAGAAGCCAAAACCACCACCATGGCCAGTGGGACGAGGCATGTAGGAGAATTGGAAGCCATCATGACAGAGGACAGCAACTGAAGAAGAGTTCTGAGAGGAGCCAGGTCTCAGTTAGAGGAAGAAGATGGAGAGCATTAGAGATAGAGATCATGAATAAAGAGATGGAGTATGCATTCCACAAGGCACATGAGAAAGGGAGAGAAGAGGAAGAAAGGATAGGGATATGAATAAGATTTGAGTAGTTGTGTGAGGATCTGTCCAGGGAGTGAGAGAAGTCTAGGGGGGGTCAGGGTTGGGATTGATATCTCCAAATAACAGAAGGAGCAGAAGAGTGTGGGGCAGAGAGGAGACAGCATGGCGGTAACGAGGTGGAGGCTCTTAGAGAGAGAGAAGATGGCTGAATATGAGGAAGAGCTGATGATAGGGTGGATGACGGGAGAAGTGAGGAGGGTAAAGAGGGGATGATAAAGAGGGGGTTTAAAGGGATTGGTATATGGGGAGAAAATTACTGAGCGTCAATGGAAAGAGAAAGTGAAGTGGAGAGGAAAGCAGAGGTCAGAAGAGATATGAGGGAGAGGCAAGAATGGAAGAGGGGAAAGCAGCACTGCCATTGGTGAGAGAATACAACAGCACTAACGCTGGCAGGAAGATTCCATGGCCTAGGCAGAGGGGTAAATCAGCAACAATACCGTATAGATGACTGCAAGGCAGTGTATCCTTCTGATGTGTTGGCATGCTTTGGGTGTTTTTGAGCCTTCCAGCCTGTCTTGGTATTATGCTAGTCCTCACTGGGTGTTTGTATAGTCCTTACAACCTGTCTTGAGGCTGTGTTGGCACTTTTCAGGTATTTTAGGGTCTTTCTCCAACCATTCTTAAATACCATATTGGCTTGTTTCTGATGTTTCTTCCTTTGCCTTCCAGCTGATGTTAGCACTGCTTTAAGCCACTCACACTGCCTTGCGGTCATTTATAAAGTATTGTTGCAGATTTACGCCTCTGACTATGCCCTGGAATCTTCCATGTGGTGGTAGTGCTGTGGTATTCTCTCACCAATGGTGGTGCTGCTTTCCCCTTTTCCATTCCTCTGGAGCATTAATTCCACTCTTTCTGCCACTTTTCCCTTCTGATGGTTAGCTTGTAGTCTTTGCCACTAGCGTATTGCCTCACTTTCGATACTATGGGATATTTGTGACACTCTTGATGGCTATTACAAATGCCTATTAGCAAGTTTCAAGCTGTTTGATTGAAAATAGATGGCAAGCCTCACCGTTCCGTTGTAAAATAGCTTGTCCCGCAGCCTTGAATGGGATGAATGCACGAATGATTTGATATATGAATACTAACCAAATGGGGACTGCGGTCAAATACCAATGAATACGAAAAATTTTGGCATGCACATCCCTATTGTTGCCATTGTTTTAGATGGAAAAAGTACCCACAGAAAAAGTAGATGTGATTTTTTTTTAAAGTGCCATCAAGTCAATACTGGCAACACAGCAGCCCCTGGGTTTTCTTGGCAAGGTATGACTGGAAGTAGATTTCCAGGCCTTTTCTTCCAAGGCAAAGGAGAGTAAAGTGACTTGCCCAGGGTCACAAGGCGTGCCAGTGGGAATCAAACCCCAGTCTCTTGAATATTAGGCTGTTGCTCTAACCACTAGGCTACTTCTCTACTCCTACACATGAATATCTGCAGGTATTTTTATTTTGCTTTAGTCAATTTTCTAAATGAAAGTATGTGCCAAATCTGTGGGTAAAAAGTATCTGAAGACTTTACAGCAATAAGGGTAATTATGAAAATTGCTTTCATGATATGGGAGGCAGCCGTGAATGCATGTCTCTGTGCATTACCTAAAAATTGTGAAAACATACAGATGGAAGAGCAGTATCAAAAACAGCAGTAGTAGACTCTGTTCTTTTTGTTCCTTCTGTTGCATTTTTTTCTGGGATGGCATGACTGCAATAGTTTATCTCCATACATTTAGGAAGTTTTCATTTCTTCCTGGCTGAGGCATCACTGAACTGCTGGCAAATTTTGTCCCTTAGGCGATTACTGTGAAATGGAAAGATTTATACACTTACTATGTCTTCGCTGTGGATGAAACTTTCTTGTTTTTGCATCTTAAAAGGGTTACACCATTTTCTCCAGGACCAAGCAGGAAGTCAGTCCTCACATATGGGTGTCATCGACGCCGATGAAGCCCCAGCGGAGCATTTCCCCAGCTTTCTATGAAAGCCTTTGGTAATGCAGGCACGCATGCGCGGTTCCCTTCCCGCCTAAAGGTGCCATCTTACCTCAGTCTCTCTTTTTCTGAGAAGCCCACCGGACGTGCGTCCTGTCATCCCGGATAAAAGTTTGATTTTTTTCGGCGATTCTCGCTATTTTTTCTTCCCGGTTCGATGCCGATTCCCCTCCCGCCGGGTTCGGTACACCAGTATCGAGCCCGATTCTTCTTTTTCTTTGCCCTTCATGGCTGGCGTTCGCGCCCTTTTTTGATTTTTCCCTGGAAGGCCGGTCCTTTGACCTCGCGGGAACTCTTTTTTTCCCCAATGGCTTCAAGAAGTGTGATCGGTGTAAGAAGTTAATGTCTCTCACCGACACACACGACTGCTGCCTTCGGTGCCTCAGTCCTGATCATGACCCTAAGACGTGTGGACCATGTGGGAAGATGTCTTCCAAGGCACTGCGAAGTCGCCGGCAGCAGAAAGAAAGGCTTTTCTCGGACTCAGCCTTCGGCCGGGCCCGGACCTTGTCTGAGGCCTCGACATCTCGGGATTCGGATCCCGAGCGCCATCGAAGCTCCTCGGACAGGGGGTCCCCCGACCGGGAACGCAAGAGGAAGAAGCGGCTCGTGAGGGCGTCATCGGAGGAGGTCCCTGGCTCCTCGAGGGCCAGGTCTAAGACCCCTGACCATCGCCCTGGGCCCGTGGAACAAGAGAAGCCTGCCAAAGTTCCTCGCGTGGAGCCGGAGTCTGCTGGACACGTAAGCCCTGTGGTCCTCGAGGACTCTCCTCCCAGAGAGCCAACGTCGGGCCCAGCGCCGCCGGGGCCCGAGTCGGTGGCTGCTGCGTCTCTCGAGCTGAGTCTCAAGATGACAGCCTTGGAGAGCAGACTGTCTGCCTTCATGGAGCAGCAGCGGGCACTGATGGCCAGCCTGTCTGGCGCATCTGCCCTGACCACCGGGACATCGACATCGACATCGAAGTCGACCCTGGAGACCGAGCCGATACTCGAGTCCATCATGGCTCGAGTTCGACCTTGGTCGCGGTCTCCCTCGACCTCCCGTTCGGGACCGAGGGCGTCGACGCCGGTGCCTCTGGCATCGGGGCAGGTGCCCCAGGGCCCTGCGGGGTCTGACCCTGACTCCTCGTCGGACGAGTCCGCCTGGGAGACAGAGGATGAGGAGTCTCCCGACACATTCAAGACTCGGTGCGTCCCCTCGGACTCACCGCACTCTGATCCCCGGAGTAGATCCCCTCCGGAGGACACCCGGTTCTCGGAGTTTGTCCGGGATATGGCCACTGCGTTGGCTATTCCGGCGGACCCCGAGGAAGAGCCTCGAGCTGAGGAGTTCGAGGCCCTACAGTACGACTCTCCTCCGAAGGAGGCCTTTACTGTCCCGGTTCCTCCGATGCTGGAACGGCTCCTCTTCTGGATGTGGGAGGCACCGGCCTCAGTGCCGGTTCTAAGCAAGCGAGTCGATTCGATTTATCGACTCCGGAAGAGCCCTGGTTTTCAGAAGGCGCAGCTACCACACCATTCCATGGTGGTGGAATCGGCCATGCATCGTCTGAAAAGCCAGAAGATGCACTCTGCGGTGCCCCCCGGCAGGGAGGCCCGGAACCTCGATGGTGTAGGTAGAAAGTGCTTCCAGGGCTCGATGCTTGCTTGCCGTGTCCAGTCTTACCAGTTGTACATGGGCATGTACTTGCGAGACCTGGCCAAGGAGTTGGCCGGGTTCTCTGCTGGTCTCTCCGGGGAACCCTTGCAGAGATTTAAGTCCTTGTCCTTGGGGATACGGGACTGCTCGAAGTTTATGTCCCGCGCCGCCTACGATGGCTTCGAGGCTTCCGTCTGAGTTGCGGCAGCCGGCATCGCGGCTCGACGCCAGGCATGGCTGCAGTCATCGGACCTCGAGCCATGGGTTCAGGACAAGTTGGTCGATGTCCCTTGCCGAGGTGAAAACCTTTTTGGCAAGCCCATGGTCGAGAAGGCCGCACAGCTCGAGACTGAGCACCTTACAAGGACAAGGCTGTCTAGGAAGACCTCTGCCCCTTCTCACAAGAAGGCCTTGGATAAGAAGCCCTTTTACCCGAGGAAGGGCACTGCCTACAAACAGTACCCTCAGTATCAGGCTGCCCAAGCTGCACCCCAGGGTCAGTAAGCCAAGGGGCAGGGTAATGGGCCCCGTAGGCAGAGGACCCCCAAGCCTCCGGCCCCTGCTCCCACTCAGCAGGGTGGGGGCTTTTGACTCCTTGAGCGTAGCCTCTCAGTCCCTGCTCTCCCAACCCTGCACAGGAGGTCGCCTCGCCCTCTTTGCCCACTAGTGGCCCCACATAACTGGAGACAGTTGGGTGTTGAACATAGTCCAAAGGGTCTATGCACTACATTTTCACCAACTGCCTCCGCCATACTTTCCAGGGGAGCCTCCAAGGCCTCCTCTGCACACAGATCTTCTCCTTCAAGAGCTTCAAGGTCTGTTGGTGGACAGGGCGGTGGAGCCTGTGCCTCCCCACTTGCAAGGTCAAGGGTTCTACTCCAGGTATTTCCTGGTACCCAAGAGAACCGGTGGCTTCGGCCTATTCTGGATCTCAGGAACCTAAACAAGTTCCTAGAGAAAGAAAAGTTCAAGATGCTTACTCTTGGAACACTTCTGCCCTACCTCCAGCAGGGAGATTGGCTATGCTCCTTAGATTTAAAGGATGCGTACACTCACATCCTCATTCATCCAGACCACAGAAAGTACCTCAGGTTCATTGTGGGAGGAAACCATTATCAGTACAGAGTACTGCCTTTTGGCCTCACCTCCGCTCCCAGAGTCTTTACCAAATGCCTGGCAGTGGTGGCTGCCTACCTTGGAAATCAGGGAATCTTTGTCTTCCCTTATCTGGATGACTGGCTCATCAGGGGTCAGACGTGCCAGGAGGCCCGACAGGCCACTCTCAGAACTATTGCTCTTCTTCAGAGCTTGGGATTTGTAATAAACTTCGCAAAGTCCACTTTGCTCCCCTCCCAGAACTTGGAGTTCATAGAGACAAGGCTGGACTCTGCCCTGGCAAAGGCATTCTTGCCAGCAGACAGAGCCCAAAGACTGATGGACTTGGCAAATCAGTTTCTCAGCGGGTCAGTGGTCTCCGCCAGACTCTGCCTGAGGCTGCTTGGCCACATGGCTTCGACAGTTCATGTCACCCCCAATGTCAGGCTCCATATGCGGCCTGCACAATGGTGCCTTCGGAGTCAGTGGTCTCAGGCCACAGGCAGCCTCAGAGACAGAATAAGGGTGTCCAAACCATTTCTGGACTCCCTCAACTGGTGGCTGCACCCACCCAATCTTCTGAAAGGGGTACCCTTTCAAATTCCTGGGTACACAGTGGTGCTGACCACAGACGCCTCCCTGCAGGGCTGGGGAGCTCATTGTCTGAACAAGTGCACCCAGGGCCTGTGGTCTCCTTGGGAGGCGGCACAGCAGATCAATCTCCTGGAACTCAGAGCTATTTGACTAGCGCTCAAAGCTTTCTCTCCTACCCTGGCTCATCAGTCTGTCCTGGTTCAGACAGACAACCAAGTGGCCATGTTTTATGTGAACAAACAGTGCGGTACTGGGTCCAGACTCATTTGTCGGGAGGCACAGGACCTTTGCTCCTTTGCCCTCAACCACAACATGCTCCTCAAGGTTGTGTACCTTCCAGGCCAGGAGAACTTCCTAGCAGACAGGTTGAGCAGGATTTTACAGCCCCACGAGTGGCAGCTGCATCCTTTGGTAGTTCAGAAGATCTTCCTAAAATGGGGTCTTCCTTTGATAGATCTGTTTGCCAGTCCACTGAACAAGCAACTGCCAAAGTTCTGCTCCAGGCAACCGCATCCTCTGCGGATAGCAGCAGATGCTTTTCTGATTCCATGGTCTCAGGGCCTCCTGTATGCGTTTCCTCCCATGCCCTTGGTGGCCCGAACTCTGTTCAAGATTCTTCAGGACAAGGCCTCGGTCCTGCTGGTGGCTCCCAGGTGGCCCCACAGCCTTGGTTTCCACTTCTGCTTCAGCTGGCGGTGGATCCTCCACTGCCTCTGGGGCTGCAACCCAACCTTCTCTCTCAGGATCAGGGTTCCCTTCTGCACCCCAATCTCAAGGCTCTCAATTTGATGGCCTGGAGGCTGCAAGGGTAGTTTTGGCTCCTGGGGCCTCCCTCAGGAAGTTGAGGAGATTGTCCTAGCCTCTAGGAAGCAATCCACTAGGAAAACCTATGCTCTCAAATGGAAAAGGTTTTCTCTCTGGTGTCAGCTACGTACAGAGGATCCTTTCTCCTGTACTGTACCAGTAGTGCTTCAGTACTTACTGCAGTTATCCAATCAAGGACAAGTCCAATTCTGTTCAGGTCCACCTCTCAGCTTCTGGCAGCTCAGCACTCACTGGTGGAAGGACATTCTCTGTCGGTGCATCCCTTGGTGTCCCGCTTTCTCAGAGGCTTGCTTTTGCTCAAGCCTCCAATCCGTCCTCCTGCTCCTGAGTGGGAGTTGAATGTGGTCTTGCAGCAGCTGACTCGCCCACCCTTTGTACCGATGGCTACTTGCCCTCTACGCTTCCTGTCTTGGAAGACACTCTTCTTAGTAGCCCTTACCTCGGCTAGGCGAGTGAGTGAGCTTCAGGCCCTGGTCTGTGATGGGCCTTACACTCGCTTCTATAGGAACAGGGTAGTCCTTAGGACTCATCCAAAGTTCCTCCCAAAAGTTGTCTCCTCCTTCCATCTTAACCAAGAGGTGGTTCTTCCAACATTCTTCCCTAGGCCTCATGCAAGCCAGGCTGAAGCAGTCCTGCATACCCTGGACTGTAGGAGGGCCTTATCCTTCTACCTTGACCGTACGCAGGGGCATAGAAGGGCTACTCAGCTCTTCGTATCCTTTGACCCTAATAACTTGGGGTTGGCTGTGTCCTAGCGTACCTTGTCCATCTGGGTGGCTGACTGTATCACCTGGGCTTACAAAGCGGCTGACCTTCCTTTGCAGGGTCGGGTCATGGCCCACCGTGTCAGGGCAATGGCTGCCTCAGTGGCTCGTCTCCGCTCTGTGCCCTTGGTAGACATCTGCAGGGCTGCAACTTGGTCGTCAAGCCAGACTTTTGCGGCCCATTACTGTTTGGAGAGGAAGTCCCGTAGGGACAGTGCTTTTGGCCAAGCAGTACTCCGGAATCTCTTTGAGGTTTAGGCAACTCCTGCCCTCTGTTGGGCTATCGGTGGAGGTTGTGTCTGTGAAAAGCCTTTCTTTGCTGCTGGGACTAGAGGGAGTTCTCTTGTTCAGCCTGGGTTCCTCAGTAGCCCAGAGCTAGGGAGTCACCCATATGTGAGGACTGACTTCTTGCTTGGTCCTGGAGAAAGAATAGATCTCCAGGAACAAGCAGGAATGAGTCTTCACATATGGGTATCGTCGGTACCGACGGAGCCTGCGCGGGAACGCTCCCCAGCGTCCAAAAGGAAAGCTTTTGGGAGCATCCCACAGCGCCTGCGCGCTGCCTTCCCGCCTTTCCTAACCACCTCTCTCCAGTTCTTCTTTTCCGCGGAGCCAGCAGGTCGTGTTCCTGTCACCGCTGAAGAATTTCTTTACTTTATTTTATTTCTTTGGTCGCACGTCTGCCTTCTCGACGCTGGACCGGTACCGCCGGTCTTTTCTTTCTTTATTAAAAAAAAACCTACTGTTTTTTTCTCATTTTAGTGCATTTTCTTCTTTGGCCTTAGGCCTAGGAAATTTTTCCTCATGGAAAAGCCCGCCTCTGGGTTTAAAAAATGCACGAAGTGCAGCGGCACTATTTCTGTCACTGACACCCATGAATGGTGTCTAAAATGTTTAGGTCCTGACCACTCCATTGCGGATTGTGAGTCCGGCTCCATGATGTCTAAAAGAGGTCTACAGAATCGAGCAGCTAAGCTCAGTACCCTGTTTCCCTCGGATGCAGCTTCGGTTGCATCGACGTCTTCCAGGGCTGCTTCTTCCTCACATGGTTCTCAGGTAACGAAACTTAAATCCAGCCGGTCCTCGAAGGGTAGATCTCCCTCTAAGTATCGAGATGCCTCCGGGCTTGCCCTCGAGGAATCCGCACCGGCAAAATTACCCCGGCGGGAGGCTCTGGCTTCCAAAGCTTTATCTATGGGGTCACATGTTGACATCGATGGCTCGGCCTCGACCGATCACCTGTTGCCATGTTCTGGGGTACCGGTGGTTCCCACTGGTACCGACATCCAGACATTGGTTGCGTCAATGGATCAGAATATCCTGACCATGCAGCATGCCATCACGGCATTCATACAAGCTGCGACGCCTTCGGTACCGCAACAAACTCCGCTGCCGGTACCGATTGCATCGACATCCACTTCAGTGTCGACTGCAGCGGTACACTGTTCTGTGATGCCCATCGGTACCGAACCGGTACCGATCACTCCCAATGTCGATACCACCCGGTACGCATATCGGGCTCTGCAGGAGCATCCAGACAGGCGATACTTCGATTCCTCTGAAGATTCTGATGAATCAGAGGTCTCTGTCGAAGCATCGGTGATTCATCCTCAGGAGCCCTCTTCTCCAAAAAGGAGAATGTCTCCTCCAGAAGACTTTGTCTTTTCAAGACTTCATTAGGGAAGTGGCCAGGGGCCTTTCCATCTCAGTGGCCCCTGAGACAGAGCCTAGAGCCAAAAAATTAGATATTTTACAATATCCTAAGGCTCCTAAAGAGGCAGCCACTTTACCAATACATGAGATTCTTTATGATCACATGTTGGGCATATGGGAGACTCCTCAAACCACGTCCCCTCATTCTCGCAGGTTGGACACCATGTATCGTGTTCCTCCTTGTCCTGGCTTCCATAAGACTCAGCTTCCTCACCACTCCATTGTGGTGGAGTCTGCTATGAAGAAGATAAAGAGTACAAAAAGGCACTCTTCTGCTCCTCCAGGAAGAGAATGCAGAACCTTAGATGCCTTTGGCAGGAGAATTTTCCAGGCTAGTATGCTTGTTGCCAGAATCAACTCCTATAGTCTCTATATGGGGATGTTTCTAAAAGAAGTTACAGATCACCTGCAAACTTTATCTTCTTTTATTTCAGAAGATAAAAGGGAAGAGTTCCTCACCTGGCTCAAACATGCCCAGGATATTTCCAAGTTTTCCAACCGTGCAGCCTTTGACTCTTTTGAAGGTACCAGCAGAGCCTCGACCATTGCCATAGGTGCACGCAGAGTTGCTTGGTTACAAGCTTCTGATTTGGAACCTTGGGTTCAAGATGGACTAGGAAACCTTCCTTGTACAGGTGAAAACCTTTTTGGCAAAGATTGGCAAGCAAAAGCCACCCAAATGGATGCTGAAAATTCTGCTTTAGATAGACTTTCAAAGTCTACTTCTGCTCCTTTTAAGAAAAGGTTGTTCAAAAAGGGATTTTTTCCCAAAAAAGGGAAATATTATTCTGCTTATGGTCAGCAGTCATCTTCTGCAGGTCGTTTTGCTACAAAGAGACAGCAACAACCGAAACAGGCCAAACCTAAGGCTGCTAGGACTGCTACGGCCCAACAGCCTCAGCCTCCTCAGGGCCTTTGACTTACAACTAGAGAGCTTAGCCTTTCTGTCTCTAGAGCATCCAGAGCCTCTCACCATTTCAGGAAGGTTGGCTTACTTTGCTCCCAGATGGGAACAAATCACAGCAGAGCAATGGACTCTCTCCATCATAAGGGAGGGGTACAAACTTCATTTCTTAAACCTTCTTCCTCACACCATGGTGAGACAGTTCAATTCTCAGACATCTCTCCTCGACCTTCTGTGTCAGGAGATCACTACCCTTCTTGCCCAAGGGGCAATAGAAGAAGTACCCCTTCTTCAACAGGGCTCAGGGTTCTACTCCCCCTACTTTCTTATCCCAAAGAAAACAGGGGGCTACAGACCCATCTTAGATCTCAGAGAATTGAACAAGTTTCTATGCAAGGAGAAATTTAAGATGATTTCTTTCGGTACCCTCCTTCCATACCTTCAGAGTCAGGATTGGCTTTGCTCTCTAGACCTCAAGGATGCATACACCCATGTCCTCATCCATCCAACACACAGAAGGTTCCTTCGGTTCCTTTATCAAGGGAAGCTCTATCAATACAGAGTGCTTCCTTTCGGTCTGGCCTCTGCACCAAGGGTGTACACAAAATGCATGGCAGTAGTAGCTGCATTTCTACGCACTCTAGGGATATTCGTATTCCCATATCTGGACGACTGGCTCATCCGAGCTCCATCCCAGTCAGAGGCCCAGACTTCTCTAACCTGCACAAGGCGTATCCTTCAGTATAAACTTTCCAAAATCCCATCTCACCCCTACTCAGTCTCTAGAGTTCATAGGGGCCTTGCTGGATACCACAACTGCAAGGGCCTATCTTCCCAAGGCCCGTTGCCTATGCTTGGTGCAGTTAGCCTCACAAATTCAGTTAAAATCCCATTTAACTGCTCGAGAGATGTTAGAACTGTTAGGCCACATGGCATCTACTGTGCATGTGGTTCCTTACGCTCGCCTTCACATGAGGGCAGCTCAGTGGACTCTGTCCACCCAATGGACCCAGGCATCAGGTTGCCTGTCAGACAAAATAGCAACCTCCAGTCGCCTCTTTTGGTCCCTCCAGTGGTGGAAGTCCACTCAAAATCTGTTGCTGGGGTCCCCCTTTCAACAGGTGTTACCCCAAGCAACCCTTACAACAGATGCCTCTCCAAGAGGTTAGGGAGCTCATCTTCAAGATCTCTCCACTCAAGGCATCTGGTCTTTACAGGAGACATCTTTACATATCAACCTCTTAGAGCTCAGAGCAATTTTTCTAGCTCTCAGAGTCTTCCACACCCTGCTCAGCTACAAGACAGTCCTCATCCACACGGACAACCAAGTAGCCATGTTCTACGTGAACAATCAGGGCGGGACTGGCTCTCTGTCGCTTTGCAACGAGGCTCTGAGATTGTGGGCCTTCGCCAGAGAGCATCAAATTCATCTCATGGCAGTGTATCTTCCAGCGGTTCAAAACTCTTGGGCAGACAGACTCAGTCGAGTTCTGCTTCCACACGAATGGTCCCTCCATGGGGACCAGATAGCCAGGATCTTCCGAATTTGGGGAACCCCGGACATAGACCTCTTTGCAAGTCCGTGGAATGCCAAACTTTCCCGGTTCTGTTCCAGGATTCCGTGTCAGGGAGTTCAGGCCAGGGATGCCTTCCTCCTTCATTGGGGGCAAGACTTCCTTTCCACCCATTCCCCTAATTCCCAAGACACTCTTCAAACCTCAGAGAGGCAAGGGGTCTATGATCCTCATAGCACCACATTGGCCACGCCAAGTGTGGTACCCTCTACTTCTGCATCTCTCCCAAGCTCCCTCCCTGGACTTGGGATCTGCTCCAGACCTCCTAACCCAGGAGGAGGGAACATTGTGGCACCCAAAACCCCAGTCTCTTCACCTCAGAGCCTGGTTGCTGAAGGCCTAGACCTTCAAGATTGGCATCTTTCTCAGCAAGTGAAGGATATCCTTCATGCTTCCAGAAAGCCTTCCACTAGTCGTTCCTATGCTTTTAAATGGAAAAGGTTTACCATTTGGTGTGCAGAGAAGGGTCTTAACCCTCTTGCAATACCTCTGAATTCTTTACTAGAGTATTTGCTACATTTACCCCATGCAGGCCTTGAAACGAATTCAGTAAGAGTCCATTTGAGTGCTATTGCAGCATCCCTTAAACCTCTCAATGGACAGCCTATTTCCTCTCATCGTCTTATAGCAAGATTCATGAGAGGCCTTCTTTTGACTAAACCTGCCATCAGACTACCTCCAGTGGCATGGGACTTGAATCTGGTTCTTGGCCAGCTTATGCAGCCACCTTTTGAACCCTTAGCCACTTCCTCCTTGAAATTTCTTTCCTGGAAGGTTATTTTTCTCATTGCAGTCAGTTCAGCTCGCCGCATCAGTGAGCTGCAAGCCTTGGTGGCTAATCCTCCTTATACAAGGTTCCATCATGACAAGGTAGTCCTCAGGACTAATCCACACTTTATGCCTAAAGTGGTCTCACCTTTTCATCTGAACCAGGAGGTTTATTTACCTGTCTTTTTTCCAGGACCTCATGCTTCAAGTGCAGAGAGGAATCTTCATACCCTGGATTGTAAAAGAGCTCTTGCTTTTTACTTACAAAGGACACAGCAAAATAGAAAGTCCTCTCAACTCTTTGTTGCTTTTGATCCCTCTCATTTAGGACTTCCAGTCTCTTAGAGAACTCTGTCCAATTGGGTTGCTCAGTGTATTTCTTTCGCCTACCAGAGTAAGAACCTTTCTCTGGAGGGCAATGTCACAGCTCACAATGTGAGGGCCATGGCAGCCTCTATGGCTCATCTAAATTCTGTGTCCATCGACCAGATCTGTCCAGTGGCCACCTGGGCCTCGGTTCATACCTTCACAGCCCATTACTGCTTGGACAAGGACTCCCGCCGGGATGCCTTGTTTGGTCAGGCTGTTCTCAAACACCTGTTCCATACCTAACCAACTCCTACCCTCCATCCCTGGCTGGATGCCTGAGATTCATGGGTGGAGGTAGAGCCCTTCCCAGGGACTCACAACCTGGGCGGTCTCCCAGGCATCTCTAGCTGGGGAGTCCCCATATGTGAAGACTCATTCCTGCTTGTTCCTGGAGATAGCACAGTTACTTACCTGTAACAGGTGATCTCTGGGAACAGCAGGAATAAGTCTTCACAACCCACCCATCTCCCCTAGGAGTTGTATCTCTCTATCTTTCTTTCCTTTCCTCACTCTTTGTCTCAGCTTTAAAACGCGAACTGGAGAGAGGCGGTTAGGAAAGGCGGGAAGGCAGCGCGAAGGCGCTGTGGCATGCTCCCAAAAGCTTTCCTTTTGGACGCTGGGAGCGTTCCCGCGCAGGCTCCGTCGGTACCAACGATACCCATATGTGAAGACTTATTCCTGCTGTTCCCAGAGATCACCTGTTACAGGTAAGTAACTGTGCTTTACTCACCTGTAACAGGTGTTCTCCAGGAGCAGCAGGAATCAGTCCTCACAACCCCCCCTCCTCCCCTGGGAGTTGCAGATGTACATAGTTTAATTTTTTAATTTTTGTGTGCTGTTCTTAGCTATGTCATTTGACTGAGGTAAGATGGCATCTTTAGGCGGGAAGGGAACCGCGCATGCCTGCCTGCATTCCCAAAGGCTTTCATAGAAAGCTGGGGAAATGCTTCGCTGGGGCGTCATCGGCGTCGATGACACCCATATGTGAGGACTGATTCCTGCTGCTCCTGGAGAACACCTATTACAGGTGAGTAACTACTCTTTGTCATTTACTCTTATCATTATAGATAGAAAAAAATGTAAAATTGCATTTAATTATTTTCAGACCATTTTATTAACAATTATGATAGGGCTTTTTAATGATCCTTCATAATGCCTGAAGCTACTGCTACAATAGATATTAGAATGAAGAATTATTAAAGCTCTGTTTATTCTCTTTAGAATGTAATTAAAATACACTTTTTATAATGTTTATGTTTATATTTGTATTTTAACACTTTAGATGTTAGACAAATTAAAGAATCGGTGGATGCACACAGGTTTATGGGAGATGGTTGAGCGTATTAAGATGGTTGTCGTGGAACCACAAGGAGGAGACAAAACTGACTTTGATAAGTTGCTGCGGCTGTACTACGATGGAGTGAGAAACCAAGGAGAAAAAGGTAAAGGTGAAAGTTGCTAAAGCACGAAAGTCATTGAACATTGTAGGCTAAAGAGTAAAGCAGTAGGAGCAAAATTCTGTCTAGTTTCAATTCAAATCTCAATGAATTTCCTTTTATAAAATTCTCATATTTGCTTCTTACCCATGCTCCTTGAAAGCACTTTCCAAGTTTTAAAACTAAAATAATAAAATATATTTCTCAAGTTTGTCTGAGAGAGATCCAGTAATAAAAGTAATTTTTGAATGTACTGTATATTCCACTTAACCAAATGTTCACAGTAAATAACAATAAATAAAATTATAATAAAATAAAATACAAATAAATATAGGCACCACAAGTTAACTAATAAGAAACATATCGGCGAAACAGTTATTACCAATTAAACTTTAAAAAAGAAATGTTACAGCCTAAAAACGGTCTAATCTCAATGGAAACACCTTGCTTTCAACCTCTGGAATTCAAAATCAAGTTCCATTTTTTGAAAACAGTCATGTCTTTAATTTTTTTCATAATGCTAAATGGATTATATTCGTAATTACAGTGTAAAGTGATTCCAGCTTAAAGGGGCAACCCTCTAAGTGAATATAATCTGGTAAACCTAAGCTCCTTAACAGAGGGTATTTTCGAAATAAGACCCCACGAAAGAGCAGGGATAGAGACTTCCACAAGAAAATGAAATAAGGTAGGACCAATCCCAAGTGGATTTTAAAAACCATGATTAGAAGCTTAAATATGGTCCTTGTGTGTATAGGCATCTGATATTACTGAATGGGAAAAGATGTGGCTCCTTCCCACTTCTTGCCTCCCAGGATTACCTCCATTGCATTATTCTGTAATAACTGTAGGTGAGCCAATACCTTCTTTTGGATTTCCAGGTAAATAATAGCATAGTCAAGGGGAGAGAGAATGAATAACTCCTGTGTCACACTCCTAAGATCAACCTTTGACGAATAGGCCCAGGTATGACACATCAAATGAAGGATCTGCAAATGACTTTCATACAATTGAAGATATCTGGGTTTCCATTCTCAAGGTGGGATCAGTAATCACACCCACCCAGAGGGATAAAGCCATAAAAGGTAAATCTCTTAAGAATTTATCTTTACAAAGTTCTGTTCCATCCATTTTTAATCAACCCATAGCACTATTCACGCAAAGCAAAAGCCTGCTACAATGAATCTTTGATAAGGATAATAATCTGTCATCCACGTATAAAAAATAAAGCACCCCTGTTTAATACTGAACCTGGATAAAGAAGAAAAACATTAAACAGGATGGGAGATAGTGGCAAACATTGGGGAACTCACCAACTCACCATCTTCGATAGCCTACTCAAGATGATTGACAACATCAAAAGAGGGGTCCTCATCTTCATCAACATCACATCAGCTTTTGACACAGTCGACCATAGCACCCTGCTAGCATGACTCCAAAGTATTGGACTGCAAAGCACAACCCTGAACTGGTTTACCTCCTACCTCTCAAACAGACAGCTACAAGTCAAATGTGGCCCAGTAACATCCCGAGCATTCTTAGCCAGACAAGGAGTGCCACAAGGCTCAGCCCTTTCTGCGCTGTTATTCACCCTCTACATACACCCCATCTGTGAGTCATCCCAATACGCTATCTACTCTGACGACATTATGATATACACCCCGATCAACATTGACAACCCAGATTACTCAAAAATAACAGACTGCCTACAACAAATGACGAGCTGGCTCACACAAAACAACTTGACCATAAACTACAATAAAACAGAAGCACTACTCATAACAAGAAACCCCACATTCATCTCACCACCCAACATTGAACTCAACAACATCACAATTCCCATAAAACCAGAGGTGAAATACCTCGGAGTCACCCTCGACAGAGAGCTGAACCTCCAAGCCCACATCAGCAAAACTACCAGGAACGCCTATCTAAAGATGAGAATCATCAGACGCCACAAGCCTATCTTTTCCCAAGACCACTTCCAGACTGTTTGTCAAGCCATCATCACACCATTATTGGATTACTGCAATCGCATCTACCTAGGACTCCCAAAACAAACACTCCGACCCTTGCAGTTAGCACAGAACACTACTGTCCGCATAATAACTGGTTCCTCAAAGCAGGATCACATTACCCCCATCATGAACAACCTGCACTGGATTCCAATTGACTCCCGCATCCGATACAAAAACATATTGAACATTTACAAACTCAAACAGGGCCTCTCAGCGAACAGTCTACTATCCATCATCAAATTTGACACAAGCAACAGGCCGAGGAGGAAAGGCACCTCCGACACCATCGTAACCCCCAAGGATGTCACCAAAACAAAGCAAACCACGTCAAAAAGAGCAACATCCCTCGCGGCACCAGCCATGTGGAACTCCCTCCCCGCAGCCTACAATCAACTGTCGACCTGAAGGAATTCAGAAAATTACTCGACCACACTTTACATAGAACACTACGGCGACATCATGTAAACTGTCCATAGACCTTGCTCCATTCACCCTCCCTTCAAAGTCCCCCACCCTTTTTCTCTCCAACCCCCTCCCCACCACTGTGTATAGTACAACTGTGTATAGTACATTGTAAATAGCACACACTGTATATATTGCATGTATTGATTAAACTCCACAGATCCTCCCCCTCACAAACACCTCTACTCAACCACTGCATGCCGACACGCCCACCCTACCACAAATCTAAATCATTTGATGTGAAAGCCACCTTGATTTTAGGATAAGGCGGGATACAAATCCATCTCATGCTGAGTTTTTTCTGACAAAAGATCTTTTTGTCAGAAATTCAAAAAGGGAAAGGGTTAGAATGGACTGTGGGGAGAGAATGGATTTTATTTTATGTGTTCTGTGTTGGAAGGAGGAGAGAGATGTGTTTTACTATTACTATTTATCATTTGTGTAGCGCTACAAGGCATATGCAGTGCTGTACATATAGATGTAAGACAGTCCCTGCTCATCAGAGCTTACAACCTAATTAAGACAAAGAACATCACAAAACTGGACACTAGATTATTTATTTATTTATTTTACTTATTTGAACTCATTTTTATACCACTCCTTCCAGTGATCAGCAGCGGTTCACATTTAACATTTAACTCTGCAAAATTAGCAATTTACATAAAACAAAATTATGATAAAATACATATATAAGTAGTGAACAAGAGAGTGAGCAGCATCAGGAAACCCCAGGACAAGGCAAGAGAAGATTTGTGGGTGTGCGTAGCGAGGAAAAAAATTCAGCTCGTGCTCGTTTTAAATGCACTTTTTTCTGATTTGTGGTTATCTTTTATGTTTTGTTTCACGTATTCATTTTTAATGCATGCATTGTATGCATGATAAAACTTTAAGTACACAAAATTAATTGTATTCATGTTAATTTGTAGGTATACATGAATATAAGTGATTTGCATGCACAAGTTTTAGGTGCCCAAACAAATACATGCTCTGCCCCAACAGGTTCCTCTGCCCCAGATTTCAGAGGTATTTACAGTTCAGCCATAGGAAGTGACAACATAAGAAATGGGGGGAGGGGAGAGTAGATAAGCATGGCGAGCCCATACCTGCAGCTGGAAGATCATAAAGCAGTGGACCCATGTACAGAAGAGAAGAGAGCCTGTGGAGAGGGGAGGAGCTGAACAGAGATGGTTAAAAAAAGCCCTCTTCTTCCCCTCCCCTCCACCAAGCGTAGTCAGTGTGTGAGAACAAGAGCTGCAGAGCATGGGAAAGGTTGAACTAGCATAGTCGGGAAAAGACCAGTGCAGCTGGAGAAGCTGTGGCCTAAGGAGAATCCCCAGGAATATCACGACCCATCATAAGACATGCTTAGTCTGCCAAGAGGTCTAGGTTTGCAGAAGCTGGAAGTGTGCTGCAAACAATATAAAATAGATATACTTATGTGTGAAAGACTTGCAAACTCTTATGGCCTGCCAGCTAGATACAGGGAGATTTTCTTTGCCTTTTATAGACAGCAATAGGTTCAGCAGGGGCAGAAAGATCCTCATATGCAGAGATCCTGTTGTATCTCATGATTTCCAGGAACACAGTCTTCACATAGGGGTGACGTCAGCATCGACAGAGCCCGTGCGGGAACGCTCTCCAGCATCCAATAGGAAAGCCTTTGTGAGCACTCCACTGTGCCTACCTTCCCAACTCCTCTCCTCAATTCATTTTCCACAGAGCCAGCAGGTTTCTAAATTCTGTCACCGCCGAAAACCTTTTCTTTTTTGGTGTAATACTGTGCTCTGCCTTTCCGTCGTCACTGGTCCCGGTCCCGGTCTGATAAATTTTTCTTTTTTAGTTATAAAATCTTTTATTTTTTTTTCTTCTGCTGTTTTCACTACTAACTAGGCCTTGGGCCTCTATATCCTCTTCAATTTTGAAGAATATTTTCTAAAATGGAGAAACCAACTAGTGGTTTTAAGAAATGTACCAAATGTGCCAGTACTATATCAGTCACGGATAAACATGACTGGTGTCTAAAATGTTTGGGCCCTGACCATTTACCAGATTCTTGTCCTTTGTGTCAACACATGACAAGGAGAGGCCTAAAGATCAGAGCCAGACAGTATGGATCGCTGTTCGCCCCAGACTCATTTTCAGTGGCTTCCACATCATCGAGAACATCGGCCTCCTCTCATGAGTCTCAGGTCTCTTCCAAGTCCTTACATAAGAGTAAGTCTCTGATTTCCAAAAAGGCATTGGCATCGAAGATCGATACCGAGACCAGAGGAAAATCACAGCATAGAGACTCCCTTAGGGGGTCCTTCCGATGCAGACCGGCCAACCAAGCAGCTCCGGCGGGAGGACCTGTCCTCCAAAGCCCAGGAGTTGCTCCAGGACTCTCCCAGGGAATCGACTTCTAGAGAACTACCAGTTCCATTCTCTGGGACAGTGGCTCAAAGCCCCATGGGTGATTCCAACCAGACATCGGCCATTTCCCTGGACCAACGCATGCTTGCTCTTGAGAGGAGTTTGGCTGCACTCCTGGCAGCCTTAGTACAGACAGTATCAACAGCTCCAGCAGTGCAGGCTTCGGCATCCTACCTAAAGCCAGATGTATCGACCCCAATGCCAGTCTTCGAACCCGTATCATTGGAGCTCCCGAGGCCGATGACTTTATTGGAACCGACCGATACCACAGGCTAAAACTGCTATGGCTCCTGATGCTCATACCTCTGAGCATAGGTATCGGTATTGACCCTTGACGTCAGTGAAGCATCGAGATCAAACACATGACTGCCGATACTTCGACTTTTTGTCAGACTCTGATTCCAGTTCTTCAGATTCTGACGAGGGATCACTGAATTCCCAGGAACTTCCAGACATCCCTTCCGACCCACCCCCTCCACATGAGCGGCGCAGCTCTCCACCAGAAGATATGTCTTTCCAAGACTTTATCTGTGACATGGCAGCAGGACTGGCCATCACAGTAACCTTGGAGAAGGAACTGAGAGCAGAGGAATTGGAGATATTCCAATACTCTCATACTCCCAAAGAAGCGGCTACTTTACCAGTGCATCGCATCTTACAAGATCTTATGCTCCGGCTGTGGGAAGCTCCTCTCACATTGCCGACTATTGGTAATAGACTCAATACGATGTACCGAGTTCCAGAATGCCCAGGCTTCCAGAAGCCTCTGCTCCCACACCACTCAATGGTGCTGGAATCGACAATGCACCAAATAAAAAGTTCAAAAAATCACTCTTCCACATAGAGACTCGAGGACACTCGATGCCTTTGGGTGTTGATGCTTTCAGGCATGTATGTTGGCCTCCAGGATAAACTCCTACATGCTATATATGGGCATGTTCCTAAAGGATGTCACCAGGGATCTGAAGACGTTTGCCCCCCATGCTTCCTAATGATAAGTGGAGTACATTCCAGATACTCAGGCAAGATCAAAATACTTCAAAATTTACTACCAGGGCATTTTTTGATACCTTTGAGTCCACAAGCAGAGCTTCAGCAATCTACATTGGGGCTCGGAGAATGGCCTGGTTACAGGCATCAGATCTTGAACAGTGGGTCCAGGACAAGCTGGCCAATATCCCATGTATGGGAGAAAACCTTTTTGGAAAAGGTTGGAGAGAAAAAGCTCGGGAGATTGAGACAGATGATCTTATCCTCAAACGCTTTTCCAGGAAAATGGCTGACCCCTCCAAAAGGAAGTCTCTTCCCAAGAAACCTAAGAAGAAAAGATGTTATCCTTCCTACCCACCTTCACCTGCTTACCAGCCTCAGAAGCAGCAGCAGGGCCCTCACCATCCCAAAAAGCCCAAGGCTCCTAAGCCTCAACCAGCGGCTCAGGCACAACCTGCGCCTGTTTTTTGACTCCTTCCTAGAGAGCATTGCCATCTGCCTCTGGAGGGTCCCCGGCCCCTCCACATAGCAGGCAAACTATGTTCCTATGCCCATAGGTGGCACCTCTTAACTTCAGAATTGTGGACTCTCAGTATTGTCCAAAGGGGGTATCTGTTTCTCTTTGAGACTTTACCCCACACCAGCTTCACAGGGGACTATCCTACACATCCCCTTCAGAGCACTCTCTTAAGAGAAGAAGTATTTACCCTGTTATCCCAGGGCGCCATAGAAAGAGTTCCTTCTCCTCAAGACGGGATGGGCTTCTACTCTCCATATTTCCTCATTCGAAAGAAAACAGGAAGATTCAGGCCCATCTTGGATCTCAGAGACCTAAACAAGTTCCTGGTCAGAGAAAATTTCAAATGATTTCCCTGGGAACTCCTCTTCCATACCTCCAAAGGCAAGATTGGCTAAGTTCTCTAGCCTAAAGGAGGTGTACATGCACTTAATGATCTATCCTCAGTATCTGCACTTCATGTTTCAGGAGAACTACTACCAATACCGGGTACTGCCCTTCGGCTTAGCCTCTGCACCACAAATATTCACAAAATGTATTGCAGTAGTTGCTGCCTATCTCCGCACCTTGGGTGTCTTCGTCTTCCCTTACCTAGACAACTGGCTAATCAGGGGAAACTCCCCTCAGGTGGTAAATATCTCCCTTCATCGTACCATCATGGTGCACCAACATCTGGGATTTGTCCTAAACTTCCCAAAGTCTCACCTTGCTCCAACTCAATATCGCGAGTTCATCGGAGTGTTCTTAGACACTCAACAGGCCTGAGCTTTTCTTCCTCAAGATCACTGTGCCCCCTCATCGAGCTAGCAAAACAAATGGAAGAGCAAAGCCACATAACAGTTTGAGAGATGTTTCTTCTGTTGGGACACATGGCCTCTACGGTCCATGTCTTCCCCTATGCTCACTTACACATGTGACAAGCCCAATGGACTCTGTCTTCTCAATGGACGCAAGCAACGGGGCGCCTCGGAGACAAGATTCACATCACCCCTCAATTGACTAGCTCTCTTCAGTGGTGATGTTCTCCACAAAACCTACTCGGCGGGTCACCTTTTCAGATACCTCCACCTCAATGCACCCCGACAACGGATGCCTCCAAGCTGGGTTGGGGAGCTCATCTGCACGACCTAACCACACAGGGCCTGTGGACACAATGGGAATCTGCTCTGTAGATCAACCTCCTAGAACTACAGGCACTAACAAATGCCCTTCAGGCTTTTCAACCCCAACCTTCCGGGCAACATGTCTTAGAAAGGACAGACAACCAGGTTGCCATGATCTACGTGAACAAACAGGAGGGATGGGATCCTGTCCTCTATGCAATAAAGCGCTTTGCCTGTGGTTCTTTGCTATAGCACACCGTATTCACCTCAGAGCGGTGTACCTCCCGGGTGAGTTCAATGTCCTTGAGGACAAGCTAAGCCGTATCCTTCGTTCATACGAGTGGACCCTACATCAGGAGACAGCTGCTAGGATCTTCCAAATGTGGAGGACCCCACTCATAGATCTTTTCACCACTCCGCAGAATACACAACTTCCACTCTTCTGCTCCAGGCTTCTGTCCCTGCACCAACAGGCCCCGGATGCCTTTCTTCTCCACTGGGGACAGGGTCTGCTCTATGCATTTTCTCCCATCCCCTTGATACCGAAAAAGCTGTTCAAACTACAGGCCGAGAAGGGGTCCATGATCCTCATAGCCCCTTTTTGGCCCTGTTAACCATGGTTTCCTCTGCTTCTTCACCTTGTACAGACTCAACCCCTCAGACTCTGATGTGCCCCCCGAACTTCTCTCCCAGGACCAAGGAACGCTCCTCCAGCCCAGTCTTCACTCCCTTTGCGTCACAGCATGGCTGCTGAAGAGATAGTGCTTGCTAACCTCGACCTGCCACAGGAGGTCAAAGATATCCTCCTTGCATCATCAAAGGGTTCCACTAGGTGATCTTATGCCTTCAAGTGGCGAAGGTTTGTCCTCTGGTGCTCCCCAAAGGGCATTAACCCCTTTGCTTGCCCAGTGGGGGGAGTCCTACTATATCTCCTCCACTTGTCCTTGGCAGGTCTTAAGACATGGACAGCACACCTCACACCTCTTAAGTAGCACGCTTCATGCGGGGTCTCCTACTGTCCAAGCCGCCCATTAAGCCACCTCTGGTGGTCTGGGACCTCACCATGGTTCTCGCTCAACTTTTAAAGTCTCCTTTTGAGCCTTTAGTTATCACTTCACTGAAGTTTCTATCTTGGAATGTCATCTTCCTTATTGTTGTCACATCAGCGAGCTGCAAGCTTTGGTGGCAGATCCACCGAATACCCGGTTCCACCATGACAAGGTGGTTCTCCGTACTCATCTGCATTTCCTTCTGAAGATAGTCTTCCATCTAAACCAGTTGGTAATCCTACCGATTTTCTTTCTGAGACCTCAAGCATCTCGGACAGAAACAGTGCTATACACCTTAGACTGCAAGCGAGTGCTAGCTTACTACTTGGATTGAGCTAAGGTTCATAGAAAGTCCTCGGTTATTCATTTCCTTTGATCCCAGTCACTTTGAACTACTGGTTACAAAATGAACTCTATCCAGATGGACAGCAGATTGCATTTTATTTGCTTATACACAAGAAGGACTCTCTCTAGAGGGTCACATTAATGCTCATAATGTCCAGCTATGGCAACCTCCATACCCAATTTCTGGTCAGAATCCATTGAGATTTGTTGGGCAGCTACCTAGTCCTCCATTCATACTTTTGCTGCACATGATTGTCTGGACAGGGACTCCTGTTGGGATGCTGTCTTTGGCCAAGCTGTACTCCAGCACCTCTTTGGGACTTAAACTAAACTCCAACCCTCCGTCCCAAACTTAAAAGTGACCAGACTATCATTAGAGGTGGTATAGTCTCCTGGAATTGAGTCAAATGGACCACATTGTGTCCACACTCTTCGACTCTAAGCTTTAGCCTCAGGGATCACACTGCTCTCCCCCCATGCCATTCTGGTGCATGAGAGTTAGTGAGTCCCATATGTGAAGACTGCATTCCTGCTTGTTCCTGGAGAACATAGTTATTCACCTGTGACAGGTGATCTCCAGGAACAGCAGGAATCGGTCTTCACAACCCACCTTCCTCCCCTAGGAGTTTTAAGGTTAATTTATTTTTCACGTCCTCTCAGCTACAAACTCAACCGAGGAGAAGAGTTGAGAAGGCAGGCACATAGGCACAGTGGAGTGCTTACAAAGGTTTTCCTATTGGATGCTGGGGAGCCTTCCCGCATGGACTCCATCAGTGCCGATGTCACCCATATGTGAAGACTGATTCTTGCTCTTCCCGGAGATCACTTGTTACATGTGAGTAACTACGCTTTCCAGGACATCTATGCTTCAGTAAAAAACAGACTACCAGGGGCCCAACAGTGAGATATATTTTCATGTACTCACACACATACTGGCCCGAACATGCTTAGTAACTAAGCTCATTTTCAGGGTTGGCGATGCAAACTTGTGGAGTGCATCAGAGCTCTAACTATTTATACCAAGGAGGGATATTGCCTACCTATAGTGACACAGTTCCAGTGTTTGCTTAAATCCTGTTGCAAACTCCTTTGATTCTGGGAAAAAGATTGACCTCAGAAGACACCAAGGAGTCTGTTTATTAAAACGTGTTAAGATGTGTATAGACTAGATGCGACACAGCATGCAATGCAGCCTAGCCTGCAATGTTATTGTGTAGTTGAGACATGCTTGCAAATGGTGCACACGCATCCTGAGCACACACTACACGTGTTCGCTTCATGCTTGGTTTGTTCTGAATACTGTTGGGTTTTGCCACACTCAGTATCAGTTGAGATGCTGTTTAGAGCACTTCTCTAATTAATATGTGCTTGTGAACTAAGTGGATCATAGTGTGTGCAGTTTGTCTCCGAGGATGGTGCTTTGCACGTGCCCTGCATCCCATTAGTTTGAATTTCATTGCACGTTGCATTACATGTTCGGATCACCCAATCTATACGCACCTTTAGGCTTTTGCAGTTAATGTGGCAAAAAAAGTGCAGGTAGTGCGATGTTAGCTGCAAAAGCCATGCATTATCTGTTGGGGCGTGCACAGCATTTCCTCAGCAGATAACATTCTGAATTTGCAGAGTGCGCGATCACACAGCAGCCTGAATGGAGCTAATGCCACCCATTGAGGTGACTTTAGTAACATCCGCGCTGTCTGCAAATCTGATGATTACCAGACGCTGTTGAGGTCCACAGTAACCGTGCATTAAAGACACACCATCCTAATCCTGCCCACATGCAGATACGGGGATTTGCTTGAATGAATCCATCTCTTTTGAGGAGACTTTCATGGTACAAGAAGAGTTAAGAATAGTGATAATTATGTAATGCTTCAGTTGAATTAAATTGTTACTGAATTCATTCTAAGGAAGAAGGATCCCCTTGAAATTGTTAAAGGGAGCCATCGGCTATAATTGTATATAAGCTGATCTCCAGGAACAAGCAGGAATGAGTCTTCACATATGGGTATCGTTGGTACCGACAGAGCCTGCACGGGAATGCTCCCCAGCGTCCAATAAGAAAGCTTTTGGGAGCATCCCACAGCGCCTGCGTGCTGCCTTCCCGCCTTTCCCAACCTCCTCTCTCCAGTTCTTTTCCACAGAGCCAGCAGGTCGTGTTCCTGTCACTGCAGAAGAAGTTCTTTATTTTTTCTTTATTCTTTTGTGTCGCGTCTGCCTTCTTCGACGTCGGAGAGGTACCGCCGGTCTTTCTTTTCTTTTCTTTCAAAAAAAAAAAACCCCTTTATCTTTGCTGTGCATTTTCAGTTTTTGGACCCTAGGCCTAAAAATATTTTCCTCATGGAGAAGCCCGCTTCTGGGTTTAAAAAATGCACAAATGTGGCGGTACTATTTCTGTCACCGACACCCATGACTGGTGTCTAAAGTGTTTGGGACCTGACCATTCCATCACGGATTGTATGTCCTGTACCATGATGTCTAAGAGAGGTCAGCAGAACCGAGCAGCCAAGCTCAATACCCTGTTTCCCTCTGATGCAGCTTCGGTAGCATCGACGTCTTCCAGGGTCTCTTCTTCCTCCCATGGATCTCAGGTAACCAAGCATAAATCTGGCCGGTCCTCGAAGGGTAGATCTCCCTCCAAGCATCGAGATGCCTCCGGGCTTGCCCTCGAGGATTCCGCACCGGCAAAATTACCCCGGCGGGAAGCTCCGGCTTCCAAAGCATTATCTATGGGGTCACAGGTTGACATCGATGGCTCGGCCTCGACAGATTACCTGTTGCCGTGTTCTGGGGTACCGGTGGCTCCCACTGGTACCGACATCCAGACTCTGGTGGCGTCGATGGATCAGAAGATTCTGACCATGCAGCGCACCTTAACGGCTTTCATACAGGCTGCGACACCTCCGGTACCGCAACAATCCCCGTTGCTGGTACCGACATCGCTCCCGGTACTGGTACCGATTGCATCGGCTTCGGTGTCGACTGCAACGGTACCCTGTCCTATGATGCCCATCGGTACCGAACCGGTACTGATTACTCCCGATGTTGATCCCACTTGATACGGTTATCGGGCTTTACAGGAGCATCCGGACAGGCAATACTTCGATTCCTCTGACGATTCCGATGAGTCTGAGGGTTCTGTAGAAGCATCGATACTTCTTCCTCAGGAGTCTTCTTCACCTAAACGAAGAATGTCTCCTCCAGAAGACTTGTCTTTTCAAGACTTTGTTAGGGAAGTGGCTAGGGGCCTCTCTATCACAGTGGCCCCTGAGTCAGAACCCAGAGCCAAGGAGTTGGATATTTTACAATATCCTAAAGCTCCTAAGGAGGCAGCTACTTTACCTGTTCATGAGATTCTTTATGATCTCATGTTGAGGATGTGGGAGACACCTCTCACCTCCTCTCCTCATTCTCGCAGGTTAGACACCATGTATCGTGTCCCTCCTTGTCCTGGCTTCCACAAGACTCAGCTTCCTCACCACTCTATTGTGGTAGAGTCTGCCATGAAGAAGATAAAGAGTGCAAAAAGACACTCATCTAATCCTCCAGGGCGTGAATGCAGGACCCTGGATGCTTTTGGCCGAAGGGTTTTCCAAGCTGCTATGCTAGCTGCTAGGATCAATTCCTATAGTCTCTATATAGGAATGTTTCTAAAAGAAGTCACAGATCATCTGCAGACTTTAACCCCTTTCATTTCAGAGGATAAAAGAGAGGAGTTGAACCAATACAAGCATTGTGGAACCTGTGTCCCTTGGGGAAACTGCTAGGTACATATGACCTAGATTGGCCACTGTTGGAAACAGAATACTGGGCTTGATGGACCTTGGTCTGACCCAGTATGGCATATCTTATGATGTTATGTTCTTATGAGTTTCTCACTTGGCTCAAACATGCCCAAGATGTCTCCAAATTTTCCAACCATGCAGCCTTTGACTCTTTTGAGTGTGTAAGCAGAGCTTCGGCTATTGCCATAGGGGCACACAGAATTGCTTGGCTACAAGCTTCTGATTTGGAGCTCTGGGTCCAAGATCAACTGGTAAATCTCCCTTGTACAGGTGAAAACCTTTTTGGTAAGGATCGGCAAGCAAAGGCCACTCAGATGGATGCTGAAAACTCTGCTTTGGATCGACTTTCAAAGTCTACCTCTGCTCCTGTTAAGAAAAGATTGTTTAAAAAGACATCTTTTTCCAAAAAGGGAAGATACTATCCTGCTTATGGTCAGCAGGCATCTTCTGCAGGTCGTTTTGCTGCAAAGCGTCAGCAACCACCTAAACAGGCCAAGTCAAAGGCTGCCAGGCCTACCACAGCCCAGCAGCCTCAACCTCCTCAGGGCCTTTGACTTTCAACTAGAGAACTTAGCCTTTCTAGCTCTGGAAGGGCCAGAGCCCCTTACCATCCCAGGAAGGTTGACTTACTTTGCTCCCAGATGGGAGTAAATCACAGCAGAGTAATGTAACTCTCCATCATAAGGGAAGGGTACAAGCTTAATTTCTTAAGCCTTCCCCCTCACACCATGGTGAAACAGTTCAATTCTCCAACATCTCTCCTCAACCTTCTAGGTCAGGAGATTGCCATCCTTCTTGCCCAAGGGGCAATAGAAGAAGTACCTCCTCTTCAACAAGGCACAGGGTTCTACTCCCCTTATTTTCTTATTCCAAAGAAAACAGGGGGCTACAGACCCAACTTAGATCTCAGAGAACTGAACAAATTTCTATTCAAGGAGAAATTCAAGATGATTTTTCTCGGTGCTCTGCTTCCATACCTTCAGAGTCAGGACTGGCTTTGTTCTCTAGATCTCAAGGATGCGTACACTCATGTCCTCATCCATCCAACTCAAGGAAAGCACTACCAGTACAGGGTGCTTCCTTTTGGTCTGGCCTCTGAACCAAGGGTGTTCACAAAATGCATTGCAGTAGTAGCTGCATTTCTACGCACTCTAGGAATATTCGTCTTCCCATATCTGGACGACTGGCTCATTCGAGCTCCATCTCAAGCAGAGGCCAAGACTTGTCTAACCTGCACAATGCGTGTCCTTCAGTATTTGGGACTAGTAATAAACATCCCAAAATCCAGTCACACCCCTACTCAGTCCCTCGAGTTTATAGGGGCTTGGTTGGATACCACAACTGCAAGGGCTTATCTTCCTCAGGCCTGTTGCCTACGCTTGGTGCAGTTAGCCTCCCAAATACAGTTAAAGCCCCTTTTAACTGCTCGAGAAATGTTACAACTCTTAGGCCACATGGCATCCACTGTGCATGTGGTTCCATATGCTCGCCTTCACATGAGGGCAGCTCAATGGACTTTCTCCACCCAATGGATTCAGGCATCAGGTTGCCTGTCAGACAAAATAGCAAACTCCAGTCGCCTTTTTTGGTCTCTCCAGTGGTGGAAGTCCTCTCAAAACCTGTTGCTGGGGTCCCCTTTTCAACAGCCACTTCCCCAAGCAACCCTTACAACAGATGCCTCTCCAATGGGTTGCGGAGCTCATCTGCAAGATCTCTCCACCCAGGGTATCTGGTCTCCACAGGAGACTTCACTACACATAAATCTCTTGGAACTCAGAGTAATTTTCTTAGCTCTCAGAGTGTTCCACTCCCTGCTCAGCTACAGGACAGTCCTCATCCACACGGACAATCAAGTAGCCATGTTCTATGTAAACAAGCAGGGAGGGACTTGGCTCTCTGTCGCTTTGCAACGAAGCTTTGCGACTGTGGGCCTTCGCCAGAGAGCATCAGATTCATCTTATGGCAGTATATCTTCCAGGAGTTCAAAACTCTTGGGCAGACAGACTCAGTCGAGTTCTGCTTCCACACGAATGGTCCCTCCAGAGGGACCAGGTAGCCAGAATTTTTCGAATTTGGGGAACCCCGGACATAGACCTATTTGCAAGTCCGTGGAATGCCAAACTTCCCCGGTTCTGTTCCAGGATTCCGTGTCAGGGAGTTCAGGCCAAGGATGCCTTCCTCCTTCACTGGGGTCAAGACTTCCTTTATGCCTTTCCACCCATTCCCCTAATTCCCAAAACACTGTTCAAGCTTCAGAGAGATCGAGGTTCTATGATCCTCATAGCACCACATTGGCCACGCCAAGTGTGGTACCCTGTACTTCTGCATCTCTCTCAAGCTCCGTCCCTGGAGTTTGGCTCTGCTCCAGATCTTCTCTCCCAGGAAGACGGAACGTTGTGGCACCCAAACCCCCAGTCTCTCCATCTCAGGGCCTGGTTGCTGAAGGCCTAGACCTTCAAGTTTTCCATCTCTCTCAGCAAGTCAGAGATATTATTCATGCTTCTAGAAAGCCTTCCACTAGACGTTCCTATGCTTTCAAATGGAAAATATTTACCATTTGGTGTTCAGAGAAGGGTCTTAACCCTCTTGCAATACCTTTGAATTCTTTACTAGAGTATCTTCTGCATCTTTCCTATGCAGGCCTCAAAACGAATTCGGTAAGAGTCCATTTGAGTGCTATTGCAGCGTCCCTCAAGCCTCTCAATGGACAGCCTGTTTCCTCTTATCCTCTTATAGCAAGATTCATGAGAGGCCTTTTTTTAACTAAACCTCCCATTAGACCACCTCCAGTGGCATGGGACTTAAATCTGGTTCTTGGCCAGCTTATGAAGCCACCCTTTGAACCTTTAGCCACCACCTCCTTGAAATTTCTTTCTTGGAAGGTCATCTTTCTCATTGCGGTCACCTCAGCACGTCGCATCAGTGAGTTGCAAGCCTTGGTGGCTAATCCTCCTTATACAAGTTTCCATCACGATAAGATAGTCCTCAGGACCAAACCACACTTTATGCCCAAAGTGGTCTCGCCTTTTCATCTGAACCAAGAGGTATACTTACCTGTCTTTTTTCCAGGACCTCATGCATCAAGTGCAGAGAGGAATCTTCATACTTTGGATTGTAAAAGAGCTCTCGCTTTTTACTTATAAAGAACACAGCAACTTAGAAAGTCTTCTCAACTCTTTGTTGCTTTTGATCCTTCTCATTTAGGATTTCCAGTTTCTAAGAGAACACTGTCCAACTGGATTGCTCAGTGTATTTCTTTCGCCTACCAAAGTAGGAACCTTTCTCTGGAAGGCCATGTCACAGCTCACAATGTGAGGGCCATGGCAGCCTGAATGGCTCATCTAAACTCTGTGTCCATCGACCAAATCTGTCGAGCGGCCACCTGGGCCTCGGTTCATACCTTCACAGCCCATTACTGTTTGGACAAGGACTCCCGCCGGGATGCCTCGTTTGGTCAGGCTGTTCTCAAACACCTGTTCCATTCCTAATCAACTCCTACCCACCTACCCTGGTTGGATGCCAGAGATGCATGGGGGAGGTTGAGCCCTTTTCAAGGACACACAACTCTGGGGTCTCTCCCTGGCATCTGCAGTTAGGGAGTCCCCATATGTGAAGACTCATTCCTGCTTGTTTCTGGAGATAGCACAGTTACTTACCTGTAACAGGTGATCTCTGGGAACAGCAGGAATAAGTCTTCACAACCCACCCACCTCCCCTAGGAGTTGTTTCTCTCTATCTATCTTTCCTTCCCTCTCTCTCTCTCTCTCTCTCTCTTTGTCTCAGCTTTAAAACTCGAACTGGAGAGAGGTGGTTGGGAAAGGCGGGAAGGCAGCATGCAGGCGCTGTGGGATGCTCCCAAAAGCTTTCTTATTGGACGCTGGGGAGCGTTCCCGCGCAGGCTCCGTCGGTACTGACGATACCCAAATGTGAAGACTTATTCCTGCTGTTCCCAGAGATCACCTGTTACTGTGCTTTCCTGTCGAGCTACAGAATGATACTTAAGATGGATACTATTGCCAAGACACTGAAAGATCATCATCTTATCTTATGTTACATTGCCTTGACTTGTTTATTTTATTTTGTCCTCCTTTTTGTTATTTTATCTACCCCAAAACAACTTATAAAATCTGTTAAATACTTATTTTTTTCTGGTTATTGCCAACCTTCCCCATGCCCAGGAAAACATTTTATGCTTTTGCATTTCTTTTTCTAGTGTCTCCCCTCTCCCCTACCACCAGGGAAACCTTACATGATTGTTTCTACGCACACCATGGAGGGGTAGTGTTTCTGCCCCATCCAGTGGAAGGGTTGGTTCCTGGCTGTCCTAGTTCAACACTGGTGATATGGGGAAGCCCGGGTGTCCAACCCTGCCCGTGCAGCTGCTTGGATTATATTAGTTGCAAGTGTTTGATCACTCTAATTTCAAATGTATGTTCAACTTGCCTGCTGACCCTTATTTCCACATGTTTAACTGGACTAACACAGCAACCATTCTCAGCTCAAGACTGTTGAGGGCAAATACAGAAATATGGGTTGATATTGTAGGTTTTGTTTTCTTAAATAACTGGTAATTTTACTCTGTCCTCTTGCAGATGGTGCACTCCTTATAGCAGTATGCAGAGGGAAAGTAAGCGAAGGACTGGATTTTTCTGATGATAATGCCCGGGCTGTTTTGACTATAGGTATTCCATTTCCAAACGTGAAAGACCTCCAGGTAGGACATGAATGAATGCTCTATTAAAGAATAGTTGCAGATTGATAAATCTGTGGTAGTTCAGTCTATGACACACAAGTTTAGCCATGTAATAAATAAGTCTACCCAACCTAATTAACTGAATTAGGAAAATAAAGATTAGTTGGGTTGTGTGATATGCTTGATTGTTACAAAAGAAAAATATATAGGAAAAAGGGAACTGATATGTTTATTTTTGGACATCACTTTTTAAAAATAAAGTTGTTGTAGGCCTTATGGAAATATACATGTGAAAGTGGTACATGTGTAACATATGCATTGTTCACTTTTGGTTCCAGTAACACAGGAACATTTAGATTTCAAACCAGAAATATGACTGGTTTGGCAGTAGCCTGGATTTCTTCTACCCACCTTCAGGAAACAGCATTAGGAAAATCTTTTTGGAGACCAGCATGATTTGTTTTGCTCATGTCATATTTGTTGTTGTTGTTAAGTGCCGTCGAGTCGGAGTCGACTCATGGCGACCCTCTGGATAGCTATCCTAAATTGTGTTCGATCTTCAGTCAGGCGGCTCATTGCTGACAGACTGGTACCCGTAGCTGCTGTTATTGTATCGATCCATCTCATTGCTGGCCTTCCTCTTTTGCGTTGACCTTCTATCTTGCCAAGCATGATGTCTTTCTCTAATGATCTCTCTCTCCGCATGATGTGTCCAAAGTATGAAAGTCGAAGTCTTGTCATCTGAGCTTCTAAAGAAAGCTTAGGTTTGATCTCCTCTAGTACAGACTGATTTGTTCTACGGGCAGTCCATGGTATACACAGTATTCGCCGCCAGCACCATAATTCAAAGGCATCAATTTTCTTCCTGTCTATCTTTTTCACTGTCCAGCTTTCACATCCATATGATGTTATTGAAAATACCATGGCCTGAACAAGTCGAATCTTTGTATGGAGAGAGACATCTCTGCTCTTGAGAATCTTATCTAGGTCTTTCATAGCCATTCTGCCAAGAGCAATGCGTCGTCTGATTTCTTGACTGCTTGTTGCTTCTTTATTGATAGTTGATCCAAGTAGGTTAAAGTTATTCACGATTTCAATTTCTTCTCCTTCGATGATGAACCTGTTGATTATGCCAGTTGTCATGATCTTTGTCTTCTTTACATTAAGGTGCAGGCCCATTTTGAGACTATGTTCTTTGATTGTGAGAAGCACATATTTAATCTTGCCTATTTTCAGCAACATTTATAACAAGTTTTTTCAGTGCCTAGTAGTGGGCAACTCAAAAGTGCAGACACAAAACTAACTTTGGCAGAGAGGCTTTCATTGATTCCACATTCTTCCCACAATAACTTCCTCTGGATTTAAAAAAATTGGAATGAAGTTAAATGTTTTCATTTCAGTATTGTCATGTTGCGGGGTACACAGGAAGCAAGAGTCGAAGATCGTCAGACTAGATTCAAAAGTTCTTTATTAGGGTCGTCCCTGACGCGTTTCGGCATACAATGCCTTCCTCAGGGGGTAACAACTAAAACACCAAGCATAAAGAGCTTATAACAATAATGAATACTGAACAAGATCAATATGTGCAAATATAAATATTGTCACCAGCAGTGGCTGAACTAGTAGTATATAGCTAAGCACACTGCTGGGCCTGACCCTTCTATGAAAGAAAGTGTAGTTGAGACGGAGTGGTCAGGTTGAAATAAGGATTTATTTCCCTTCCGGGGTTTGCTGGATTTTCAAAACAGTACAAAAATACCAAACTTAAGAGGCAGCCATGCTTCTGGCAAAAACAAAAGGTGAAAGGAAAACACAGCTTCTTGCTTGAACAGAACAAATAATTATAACAAACAGAAATCAGGTAACAACGTTGGCAGTTCCCTCTGTGCACGTTTTATCTTTCTCCCAGGCACACTTATCTTCTACTAGCGTAGAGAAGTTTCATCAGTTATTAATAAAGAACAGTCCATGTCCTCAACATAGGGAAAGCATTCACTTTGCTCCGTGCACATCGGTTCATCGACTATCTTATCTTCTTTAGGGCAGAGAGTCTGGAACTTTCTCCAATCAGTCCCTAGCTTCTCTTCACCACTCTCTCCACAGTATGGCAAATAATTATCAGATAGTTTGTAAAACTGCCTTGTTCTCCAGGACCAAGCAGGAAGTCAGTCCTCACTTATGGGTGACGTCGGCGCCGACGGAGCCCTCGCGGAGCAATTTTCCCCAGCTTTCAAAGAAAGCCTTTGGGAATTGCAGCGCGCATGCGCGGTCCCCTTCCCGCCCAAGGGTGCCATCTTAGCCAGTCTTCTTTTTTCCGCGGAGCCCTACAGACGTACCCGTCGTGTCCCCGCGAAAAAGTTGATTTTCTTTAGAATTACTCTTTTTTTCCAGCCGGTCTTTTTCCCGCCCGGACTCGCGACGCCGGTCACGAGTCCTCTTCTTATTTTTCGGTTTTTCTGACTTAGTCAGTTTTCGTTTCGGTTTTTCCCTGGCAGCCCGGTCCTTTGACCTCGCCGGGGCCCTTTTTCCCCCGATGGCTGCCAGTGGTTTCAAGCGGTGTGGTCAGTGTGACCGAAATATGTCACTAACTGACACACACGACAATTGCCTCCGCTGCCTGGGCCCGGATCATGAAGAAATGATCTGTGGGCCTTGTGGCAAACTATCCTCCAAAGCGTTGAGAAGTCGGCGGCATCAGCGGGATAGAATCTTCGCTGACCCCAGCCGTACCCGGACCTCGTCGGAGGCCTCGGCGTCCAGGGGTTCCAGCTCGGACCGTCGCCGGAGTTCCTCCGACAGGGGTTCTCCCTCCGGGGACCATCGACGGAAGGTGAAACCCGCGAGGGCGGCGTCGGTGGACGCTCCTGGCTCCGCGAGGGCGAGGTCGCATAGCCCCGATAGCCGCCCCGGGTCCTTGGAGAAGGAGCACCTCATGAAGCGACCTCACCTGGAGTCGGAGCTGCCTGCTCGGGTAAGTCCTGTGGTCCTTCTGGACTCGCCTCCGCGACAGCCGACGTCGGGCCCGAGTCGGGGGCTGCTGGGTCACCTGAGCTCGGACTCAGGTTGACGGCCTTGGAGAGCAGACTGTCTGCCTTCATGGACCAGCAGCGGGCACTGCTCGCTGGCTTCGCTGGCGCCGCTGCCCCGACCGCCGGGACGTCGACGTCTAAGTCGACCCCGGAGACCGAGCCGATCCTCGAGTCGATGCGGACTCGAGTCGATCCTCGGTCGAGGTCGCCCTCGGCCTCCCGTTCGGGACCGAGGTCGCCGACGCCGACTCCCTCGGCGTCGGGGCGGCAGGCGCCGCGCCCTGCCCGGGCCGACCCCACCGAGTCCTCGTCGGAGTCGGTCTGGGAGTCTGAAGAGGAAGAGTCGCCTGATTCTTTTCGGACTCGGTGTGTCCCCTCGGACTCACCTGAGTCCGAACCTCGGAAGCAGTCCCCCCCGGAGGATGCCCGGTTCTCGGACTTCGTCAGGGATATGGCCAAGGCTTTGGCCTTCCCTGCGGACCCTGAGGAGGAGCCTCGAGCCGAAGAGCTCGACGCCCTCCAGTATGACTCTCCCGCCAGGGAACACTTTACTGTACCGGTTCCTCCCATGCTGGAACGACTACTCTTCCGCATGTGGGAGAGTCCGGCCACCTCGCCGGTCCTGAGCAAGCGGGTCGATTCTATCTATCGAGTCCGCAAGAGCCCTGGCTTCCAAAAAGCACAGCTACCACACCATTCCATGGTAGTGGAATCGGCCATGCATCGTCTTAAGAGCCAGAAGATGCACTCCTCGGTGCCTCCTGGCAGGGAGGCCCGTAACCTGGATGGCCTTGGTAAGAAGTGTTTCCAGGGCTCTATGCTCGCATGTCGTGTCCAGACCTACCAGCTGTACATGGGCATGTATCTCCGAGACCTGGCTAAAGAGCTAGCCGGCTTCTCCGCTGGTTTGTCCGAGGAACCCTTGCGGAGGTTCCTGGCCTTGTCCACTGGCATTCGGGAATGCTCAAAATTCATGTCCCGAGCAGCCTATGATGGCTTTGAAGCATCGGCTCGAGTGGCCGCAGCCGGCATCGGTGCCCGCCGACAGGCTTGGCTTCAGTCGTCTGACCTTGAGTCCTGGGTGCAGGACAAGTTGGTCGATGTCCCTTGCCGAGGCGAAAACCTCTTTGGCAAACCCATGGCTGATAAGGCTGCACAAATTGAGACAGAGACTCTCACCAGGACTAGGCTTTCTAGGAAGACCTCCGCCCCTTCCCAGAAAAAGAAGGGCTCGGGAAAGAAGTCCTTTTACCCGAGGAAGGCGGCTGCCTACAAACAATACCCCCACTATCAGGCCCCTGCAGCTCCCCAACAGGGCCAGCAGGCCAAGGGACGGGGTAACGGGTCCCGTAGGCAGCAAGCCCCCAAGCCTGCACCACCAGCCCCTGCTCCGCAGGGTGGGGGTTTTTGACTCCTTAAGCATAGCCTCTCCCCCCCCCGCTGGTTCCTCCCAGCACCGGAGGCCGGCTGGTTCACTTCGCCCACAGGTGGTCCAGCATCACCTCAGATGCCTGGGTGCTTCAAGTCGTGCGAGAAGGCTATCTCCTCCACTTCCACCAGGTCCCTCCCTCCTATTTTCCGGGAGAACCTCCACGACCCCCTCTGCACAGGGAATTACTCCTTCAGGAGTTAGCAGGTCTTCTACGGGATCAGGCGGTGGAACCGGTGCCCCACCACCTGAAAGGTCAAGGCTTTTATTCCAGGTATTTTCTAATACCAAAAAGAACAGGAGGCCTCAGACCCATCCTGGACTTGCGCAACCTCAACAAGTTCCTCGTGCGGGAGAAGTTCAAGATGCTTACCCTTGGAATCCTTCTGCCCTACCTCCAGCAGGGAGATTGGCTATGCTCCTTGGATCTAAAGGATGCCTACACGCACATCCTCATCCACCCAAGCCACCGCCAATACCTAAGGTTTGTGGTGGCAGGAAATCATTACCAATACAGAGTACTACCCTTTGGCCTGTCCTCCGCACCGCGAGTCTTCACAAAATGTCTCGCGGTGGTGGCGGCCCATCTCCGGCTTCACGGCCTCTATGTCTTTCCGTACCTCGACGACTGGCTCATCAGAGCAGCGTCCGCTCTGGAGGTCACCAACGCCACGCGCCGCACGGTGACTCTTCTGCAGTACTTGGGCTTTGTTATAAACTTCGCAAAGTCCACTTTGCTCCCCTCACAGGATCTCGAGTTCATCGGCGCAAGGCTGCACACTCCTCAGGCACGAGCGTACCTACCGCTCGACAGGGCTCAACGGCTCATGGACCTAGCCGACCGTTTTCGCAGCCAGCCCCTGGTCTCCGCCAGGCGCTTCCTGAGACTACTCGGCCATATGGCTTCCACCGTCCATGTGACCCCCAATGCCCGCCTGAATATGCGGCCTGCTCAATGGTGTCTCCGCCGGCAGTGGCGACAAGCCACAGGCGGCCTAGCAGACCTAGTGCGCGTCTCCGAGCCGCTGATCTCGTCTCTCCGGTGGTGGCTTCAGCGGCCGAACCTGATATTCGGCATGCCTTTCCAGTCACCTCAGCCGGCCCGGGTGCTGACAACAGATGCATCCCTCCTGGGCTGGGGAGCACATTGCCAAGGGGCACGTACTCAGGGCCTCTGGACCACGTGGGAGTCTGCTCAGCAGATCAACTTCCTGGAGCTCAGGGCGATCCGCCTGGCTCTCAAGGCCTTCTCCCACCTGACTTCTCACCAGTCCGTCCTTGTCCAGACGGACAATCAAGTTGCCATGTTCTACGTGAACAAGCAGGGGGGCACGGGCTCCTTCCTCCTCTGCCGGGAGGCACAGAAGCTCTGCTCTTGGGCCGTCAGTCACGGCGTTCTCCTCAAGGCAGTTTATCTCCCAGGCCAAGAGAATTGCCTGGCGGACAAACTCAGCAGGGTCCTCCAGCCGCACGAGTGGCGTCTGGATCCCTTGGTAGTTCAGAAGCTCTTTCTAAAGTGGGGCCTCCCCACGGTGGATCTCTTTGCCAGTCCTCACAACCGGCAACTTCCTCGCTTCTGCTCTCGTCAGCCACACCCCCTTCGGGTTGCGGCGGACGCTTTTCTACTCTCATGGTCGGGGAGCCTTCTGTACGCTTTCCCTCCCATCCCGCTAGTCTCTCGGACTCTTTTCAAGGTTCTCCGAGACAAGGCCTTCATGATCCTGGTGGCTCCTCGCTGGCCCAGACAGCCGTGGTTTCCACTCCTGCTGCAATTAGCGGTGGAGGATCCGTTCCCTCTGGGGTTTCAACCGGATCTCCTCACTCAGGATCAGGGGTCTCTGCTACACCCCAACCTCAGGTCTCTCAATCTAATGGCCTGGCTGCTGAGAGGGTAGTCCTTGCTCCCCTTCTCCTGCCGGCAGAGGTGGAAGAGGTCGTCCTAGCTTCTCGGCGACCTTCTACCCGCAAATGCTACGCCCTTAAATGGCGTCGCTTTTCCGTTTGGTGTACCCAACAGTCTCAGGATCCCTTCTCCTGCCCGGTGTCGGTGATCCTGCAGTACTTGCTATACCTCTCTAATCTGGGACTTAAGTCCAACTCCGTCAAAGTTCACCTCAGTGCTCTTTCAGCACATCATGTGCCGGTGGACGGCAGACCTCTTTCCAGCGACCCTCTTGTAGCGAGGTTTCTCCGAGGTCTCCTTCTACTTAAACCACCTCTGCGCCCGCCAGCGCCTGACTGGGATCTGAATGTGGTTTTACAGCGGATCACCTGTCCGCCTTTTGAACCTATGGCTACCTGTTCTCTCCGTTTTCTTTCTTGGAAAACATTGTTCTTGATAGCCCTCACTTCCGCTAGACGCGTAAGTGAATTGCAGGCCCTCGTGTCTGATCCCCCCTACACTCGGTTCTACAAAAATAGGGTAGTCCTACGGACTCACCCAAAATTTCTTCCAAAAGTGGTCTCCCCCTTTCACATCAATCAGGAGGTGGTACTTCCAACCTTCTTTCCCAGACCACACTCCAGCCGAGCTGAAACGGTCCTCCATACCCTGGACTGTAGAAGGGCTCTGAACTTCTACCTTGACCGTACGCGGGAGCACCGTAAAGCTGCTCAGCTTTTTGTGTCTTTTGACCCCAATAAATTGGGACTCCCGGTCTCCAAGCGTACTCTGTCCATCTGGGTTGCGGACTGTATCTCTTGGGCTTATGGGGCAGCCGGACTCTCCTTGGAAGGTCGAGTCACGGCTCACTGCGTTCGGGCAAAGGCTACGTCAGTGGCTTACCTCCGCTCTGTTCCGCTGGCAGACATCTGCCGGGCCGCTACTTGGTCTTCGAGCCAGACTTTTGCGGTCCATTACTGTCTCGAGAGGGAGTCCCGCAGGGACAGTGCTTTCGGACAGGCAGTCCTCCGTAATCTCTTCGAGGTCTGAGCAACTCCTACCCTCCATCCCGGATGTGGGCTACCGGTGGGTAATAATTCAGCGAAGATTCTTTCCTTCTGTGCTGCTGAGCTAGAGGGAGCTCATTTTTGTGCTTAGGGTCTCCGGTAGCCTTGAGCTTGGGAGTCCCATAAGTGAGGACTGACTTCCTGCTTGGTCCTGGAGAAAGCGTAGTTACTCACCTGTAACAGGTGTTCTCCAGGAGCAGCAGGAATCAGTCCTCACAACCCTCCCTCCTCCCCGTGGAGTTGCAATCATCTGCTTTAGTTTTTTGCAAATTTTTATGCTGTCTTTTTTAGCTATGTCATCTGACTGGCTAAGATGGCACCCTTGGGCGGGAAGGGGACCGCGCATGCGCGCTGCAATTCCCAAAGGCTTTCTTTGAAAGCTGGGGAAAATTGCTCCGTGAGGGCTCCGTCGGCGCCGACGTCACCCATAAGTGAGGACTGATTCCTGCTGCTCCTGGAGAACACCTGTTACAGGTGAGTAACTACGCTTTCTGTTTCTACTAGGTCTCTCTCTTGGCAGTTTTCTGCCAGGCTTTAAATACATGCAATCATCTTCTTCACTCATACATATGTCCTCAATCACTTTCCTTTCCTTTTCCCAAGGTTGTAAATATCTTAGTCAAATTTATAAAAACACCACCTCTCAGTAACCCATCAAGCTAAAAGTCAACTTTAATTCAATTTCTCAGAATTTCAATACTATTTCTAACAATAACGTCAGGTTTTTCTTGGACCTCAGGACTTATACACCCTCCATCTGGCGAATTAAATCACCATAGGGAAATGGTGGACACTTACATCATAGGTCCAAAACCTTCACACCATACAAAAGTTTCACCAACCAAAATCTCTCCAATATAATAATTTATTTAAACTTTCCCTACCCCCAACTATACACAAGGATTCACTTAACCATTCACAACCACATAACCAAATCCACTAACATTCATACAACGACAACCTCATCACACATCTCCCAGCAACAAAAGTGTCCAATTTATTTCAAAGCTACTCCGAAGCAGAAAATATGGAAAAAATCTCCAAAAATCTTTTTAAAGTGCAAAATATCAATGGAATATCGAATATCAAATATCGAATTTCACTATCCGCAGGAACGCTGCAAAAAAGAATCAAACAAAGATTTTAAAGCGATAAACAGCAATCCTCATTATGCAGAAAGCAATCCATTACTTATCTGCTAGGGAGCGATACGCAAACTTCTCTCCACGGCACTGAAATACAGCAGACTGCCCCAAAGACCACTCGCCATTGATCACTGTTCGACGAAAGCTTCCGTTTCGCCACACGGCTTCGTCAGGAACCAGAATTAAGCAAAATTCACCATAGACTAAAAGTCTTCTTTTTTAGTTTGATGGGTTACTGAGAGGTGGTGTTTTTATAAATTTGATTACAGTTATTCCTCTCAGACGGTTTATTGTTTTATGTAAATATCTTAGGCCATTCTGCCTTTCAGTAATACAGAGTTCCTTACCAGCTGCTCTCCGTTCTCCCCACTGACCTCTGTGTCTGGGAAATTCTTCCTGCGTCACAGGTGAGGGTTTCCTGCAGTTAATCCCTCTGCTGGTAAACGGGTTTCTGTCTCTTTTCAAAGCCCTGCTTGGCTTTCTATTCCAAGACTCAAATGAAACAGCATTAGGCTGAGAGTATTCTGACCTTCTGTTAGAGAGCTGCAAGTCTTCCCTTACTTGCCAAGTTTCCAAATCACTCTCAACTTCTGAGTCTCCAAAACCACCATCAGAATCAGCACATGAATCCAACTCAGCCTCTCTCACTGCAACTCCTGCTGGATCTCCTACCAGCTTTCTGCCTCGATCTAACTCTGTTTGCCTACCACGTTTCTTATACATGGTTAGGGGCGTTTTCCTGCACATGTGCAAACTGTTCTCTTCATTACTTGGGGAGTGTTTGTTGGCTAGGCGTGCCCTCAGACCTCGTGTCTCAGCCTGCTTTGGTTGCCTATGGTAACTGTGAAGCTTTTGATCTCCCTTCCTGTCAGAATCTGTGCCAAACTCAGCAGCTTTCTGTGTCTTAAAGGTATAGGGCAGAACTTCGGTGTCACAATATATATAAATAAAAAACTTAAAACAGTGCATAGAAATGAATGAACTTGTTATCTAAAATATCATGTGGGACAAGGCTCATCAAATACGTGTAAAAAGACATAGACGTTCTTAATAAATAGCATTAAAAATTATCTAAAAGATGTATCTAAAAGATAAAATTAAAAGATGAACTTAACAATAACTTAATATATAAGAGACAGACAACCAAAGTTATAAAATGACAGACAAGACAATAAATTTACAAAAATACTCGCAGTAGATCAAAGTTAAACTGCCTAGTATATCATAGGTATAGATGATATCAGGCTACAAAATAAACAGAACCAACAAACTTATACTTTAGATTATAATTCTAACGTTAGTATTGTGGCATAATTGATTATACAAACTGGTTGGAGAGACATCCATTTGCAATTGGAGAAAGGAGAAAAATGAGCTTGAGAAAATGAACCCCAGAAAACGCGCATGTCATGGGCCCAAAACAAAATGGCCTCAACTGGAGAATGACCTGAAAAAGTGGGTTCTTTCTCGGAGGGAACAAAATCAAGCTATCTCTACTGTCACAGTTCAGATCAAAGCAAAGCTTCTGGCAAATGAAAGAGGAATCACGGATTTCAAAGCGGGTTTCACCTGGATTTCTAGATTCATGAAAAGAAATGGACTTTCAGTGAGAATGTTAAAACCCAAGAGGATTGTGAAAAATTGCAAGAGGACCTTGATAAATTGGAAGACTGGATGTTCAAATAGCAGATGAAATTTAATGTGGACAAGTGCAAAGTTATGCAACTAGGATATTATAATGATTATGTATCGTTCAATGATGCAGTATGCAGTTCTGGTTGCCGTACCTTAAAAACGATATAGTGGAATTAGAAAAGGTACAGAGAAGAACCATCAAAATGGTAAAGGGGATGGAAGGATATCCCTGTGAGGAGAGGCTTAAAAGGTTAGAGCTCTTCAACCCGGAAAAGAGGCGGCTGAGGGGAGATATGATAAAGGTCTATAAATTAATGAATGGAGAGGAACGGAGAAACGTAGATTGATTGTTTACACTATTAAAAAGTAGAAAGACTAGGGGACATGCAATGAAGTTACAGTGTAACCCATTTAAGAACATAAGATATGCCATACTGGGTCAGACCAAGGTCCATCAAGCCCAGTATGCTGTTTCCAACAGTGGCCAATCTAGGTCTTATGTACCTAGCAGTTTCCCCAAGAGACACAAGTTCCACAATGCTTGTACTGGGTCAAGCATTGATATCTTCGGTCACTTCTTAATAATGGTTTATGGACCTTTCCTCCAGGAACTTGTCCAAACGTTTTTTAAACCCAGCTACACTTAACAGCCTTTACTACATCCTCCGGTAACAAATTCCAGAGTTTGATTACACGTTGAGTGAAAAAATATTTTCTTTTATTAGTCTTAAATAGTTTACCCTGTAGCTTCATTGCATGTCCCCTAGTCTTTCTATATTCTGATAATGTAAACAATCGATCTACGTTTACCCGTTCCACTCCGTTCATTAATTTATAGACTTCTATCATATCTCCCCTCAGCCGTCTCTTTTCCAGGTTAAAGAGCCCTAACCTTTTTAGCCTTTCTTCATAGGAGTATCCTTCCATCCCCTTTACCATTTTGGTGGCTCTTCTCTGAACCTTTTCTAAAATCGTTATATCCTTTTTAAGATACGGCGACCAGAATTGCACACAATATTCAAGGTGCGGTCTCACCATGGAACGATATAGAGGCATTATAATATTTATTTATTTATTTATTTTATTTATTTATACATCTTTTCTATACCGCCACTTCCAGAGATCAGTGGCGGTTTACAGGTAACAAACATTAATAATAGAGCACTATTATTTTACATAGAACAGATTTAGAACAAAGAACTATTTTACATAGAACAGATTTAGAACAAAGAACATTCAACTATTAAGTGTAACTTCGAAATACAATGAGATAACAGGAGGGGTAGGAACATTTGAACTGGGTATTAATTAGATAATGTTTCAAAACATAGTACCAACAGTATATCAACAGTAAAGTCAAATATCTTTTGTTTTATTTTCCATTCCTTTCCTTATCATACCTAGCATTCTATTTGCTCTCTTGGCCGCCGCTGCACACTAGGCTGAGGGTTTTAACATGGTATCCACAGTGACGCCTAAATCTTTTTCCTGGGTGGTGGTTCCTAATGTGGAACCTTGCATCGTGTAACCATAGTTTGGGTTGTTCTTCCCTAGGTGCATAACCTTGCACTTGTCCACATTAAATTTCATCTGCCATTTTGATGCCCAGTCTTCCAATTTATCAAGATCCTCTTGCAATTTTTCACAATCCTCTTGGGTTTTAACAACTTTAAATAGCTTTGTGTCATCTGCAAATTTGATAACCTCACTCATTATTCCACTTTCCAGGTCATTTATGAATATGTCAAAAAGCAGCGGACCCAGAACAGATCCCTGGGGTACACCACTATTCACCTTTCTCCATTGGGAAAATTGGCCATTTAGCCCTACCCTCTGCTTTCTATCTTTTAACCAGTTCCTGATCCACAATAGTACACTGCCTCCTATCTCATGACTCTTTAGTTTTGCCAAAGGTCTCTGATGAGGGACCTTGTCAAAGACTTTCTGAAAGTCCAGATACACAATATCAACCGACTCACCTTTGTCCACCTGTTTATTCACTCCTTCAAAACAACATAACAGATTAGTAAGACAAGATCTTCCTTGTCTAAAGCCATGTTGGCTGTCTCCCATTAGGATTTGACTATCTACATGCTGAGTAATTTTATTTTTTATGATGGATTCTACCATTTTTCCTGGTACTGACGTCAGGCTCACCAGTCTGTAGTTTCCCGGATCACCCCTGGAACCCTTTTTAAAAATTGGTGTTACATTAGCGATCCTCCAATCTTCAGGTATTAGAGATGATTTTAATGATAGTTCACAGATTACTGATAGCAGGTCTGCAATCTCATATTTCAGTTCTTTCAACACCCTTGGATGTATACCATCCAGCCCAGGTGATTTGCTACTCTTCAGTTTATCTAATAGTTGTAAGACATCTTCCCGATGTATCGATATTTCCTTCAATTCCTCCACACCTTTAAATACCACTTCAGTCATGGGTAACATCCCTACATCTTCCTCAGTAAAGACCGAAGCAAAGAATTCATTCAGTCTCTCCACTATCGCCTTGTCGCCTCTTAGTGCTCCTTTAACCCCTTTATCATCTAATGGACCAATTGACTCTCTCACAGGTTTTTTGCTACGAATGTACTTGAAAAGGTCTTTATTTCGCGTTTTTGCTTTCGCAGCAAGCTTCTTCTCAAATTCTCTCTTTGCCTGCCTTATCAATGCCTTGCATTTGACTTGCCAGTGCTTGTGCTGTTTCCAGGTTTCGTCGTTTGGCTCTTTTTTCCATTTCCTGAAAGATGCTTTTTTGGCAGCAATAGCCTCTCTGACCTCACCTTTAAACCATGCTGGCAGTTTTTTGGACTTCCTTCCACTTTTCTTAAAGCGTCTAATACAGCTGGTCTGGGCTTCCAAGATAGTATTTTTCAACAACACCCAAGCTTGATGTACGTCTTTAACCTTTGCAACTGCTCCTTTTAGTTTTTTCTTAACTGTTTTCCTCATTTTATCATAGTCTCCCTTTCGAAAGTTAAAAGGTAGTACTGTGGATTTCCTTACTATCCCTCCTCCACTAATTAAATCAAAGGCGATCATGCTATGATCACTATTGCCAAGTGGCCCCAACACCCTTATCTCTTGAACTACATCTGGTGTTCCACTAAGGACTAGGTCTAATATGGCTTCCCCTCTGGTCGGTTCATGAACCAGCTGCTCCAAGAAGCAGTCATTTATTTCATCTAGGAACTTTATCTCCCTAGCATGTCCTGACGTGACACTGACCCAGTCGATACCGGGGTAATTGAAATCACCCATTATTATTACTGCGCTGTAACCTTTGTTAGCTTCCTTGATTTCTTTGAGCATTTCATCATCCATTTGTTCATTCTGGCCAGGCGCTCGATAGTACACCCCCACTGCCATTGCCTTCCCCCTTTTATATGGAATTTCAATCCATATAAATTCTACAGCAGATTTTGTTTCCTGCAAAACTTTAATCCTTTCTGAGTCAATGCCCTCTCTAACATAGAGCGCAACCCCTCCACCAATTTGATCAGCTCTATCATTACGATATAGTTTGTACCCAGGTATCACAGTGTCCCACTGGTTGTCCTCCTTCCGCCATGTCTCTGATATTCCAATCATATCTAACCTTTCATTTAGTGCTATATATTCTAACTCTCCCATCTTATTCTTTAGACTTCTAGCATTTGCATACAGGCATTTTAGAGAATGTATTTTATTCATGTTAATTTGGCTAATGTTAGACATGGGTAAATTGGGATCTTTAAGCTCTGTCTGCTCCATACTTGAGGGCATTTGGGCTACTTTACTCTTTTGTGGAACCTCTCTGCTTTTGGTAGTATCCTTCAAGGATACATTCTTCCGAACCATCCGCTCTTGGGCGACTGTCGGCTTTCCCCTAATATCTAGTTTAAAAGCTGCTCTATCTCCTTTTTAAAGGTTAATGCCAGCAGCCTGGTTCCATCCCGGTTAAGGTGAAGCCCATCCCTTCGGAAGAGCCCCTCCTTTCCCCAGAATGTTCCCCAGTTCCTAACAAATCCAAAACCCTCATCTCTGCACCATTGTCTCATCCACGCATTGAGACTCCGGAGCTCTGCCTGCCTTTTGGGTCTTGCGCGTGGAACAGGAAGCATTTCGGAGAATGCTACCATGGAAGTTCTGGATTTCAACTTCCTACCTAAAAGCCTAAATTTTGCCTCCAGAACCTCCCTACCACATTTTCCTATGTCATTGGTACCGACATGTACCAAGACAGCAGACTCCTCCCCAGCACTATCTAAGACCTTATCTAGGTGGCGCGTGAGGTCCGCTACCTTCGCCCCAGGCAGGCATGTTACCAGGCGATCCTCACGTCCACCAGCCACCCAGCTATCTAAATGCCTAATGATCGAATCACCAACTATAATGGCTGTCCTAACCTTTCCCTCATGGGCACATGGCCCTGGAGAAACTTCCTCGGTGCGAGAGGGTTTTACATCACCTGGAGGACAGGTCCTAGTTACAGTATCACTTCCTGCCACACCAGGGTGATGCTCTCCTGTCACGTGACCTCTCTCCTCCATGGCAACAGGGGTGCTGCCAGACTGGAGATGGGACTTCAGGACTATATCCCTGTAGGTCTCGTCTATGTACCTCTCTGTCTTATGTTTTCCAAGTCTGCTACTTTAGCCTCTAGAGAACGGACTTGTTCCCTGAGAGCAAAGAGCTCCTTGCACCTAGTGCACACGTAAGACCTCTCACCAACTTGGAGAAAATCATACATGTGACACTCAATGCAAAAGACTGGAAAGCCCCCATCCGCTGGACTGCTGTCTGCATCTTAGTTTTAAATTTGTGTCTAGATCTTTAAGTTCTTACTTACTAGGGGTTGCTATGGGTATTTATACCAATAAAACTGTACCTAATACGTTTAATATACCTTGTTCACCTGAAGCTTAATTAATCTCAGGTCCTTAGTGTATGACTGATTTGGGTAATGAGCTTCACTTGAAAGCACCTCCTGTCTTTTAAGATGTGTAAGTACCTATAAAGTTATGATTATCCCAGGGGTGGGTGGGAAATAACACTTATTAAAAGAGGGCTGCTACGCAGTACCCTGTCTTGTGCTGCTGAGGTAAGCTAAATTCTGATTTGATTTAAATTATAGCTCTTAGCTGCTGCTAGGCTCTAACGTCTTATGAAATTTAAACTACAAGCTCTCTGCTGGGTTCTAAATTTAACCAGAAAGCTCTCTTCTGTGTTTTAAAACTAAAAGTACTTTTCTGATGCTAGGCCCTGAGTGACTATTAAATTTAAACTACAAGCTCTCTGCTGGGTATGAAATGTAACCAGAAAGTTCTCCTCTGTGTTTTAAATTCAAACTTTAATTGCTGCTAGGCCCTAACTGATCCAACAAAAAACAGTGGGTTCACAGATTAAGTAGCTTTAATACAAAGAATTCTTTTTAGAAAATTACCAGAAGTATATACTCACAGTTGCAGATTTCTCTCCAGAAGTAACAGTCCCCCTTTCTAGTCCTTCAAGACTAATAAGAGAAAATATTTTTTCATTCAACGCATAATCAATTAAACTCTGGAATTCCTTACCAGAGGATGTAGTAAAAGCTGTTAGTGTAGCTGGGTTTAAAAACAGTTTGGACAAATTCGTGGAGGAAAGGTCCATAAATCATTATTAAAGAGGACCCAGGAAATTCACTGCTTGCCCCAATACAAGCATTGTGGAACCTGCGTGTCTTTTTGGGAACCTGCAAGGTAATTGTGACCTGGATTGGCCTCTGTTGAAAACAGGATACTGGGCTTGATGAACCTTGGTCTGACCCAGTATGGCATATCTTATGTTCTTATGTTCACTGTAGACCAGCGACTTCTGGATGACTGGGAGCAAAAGATGATAGACTTCCATGAATTTGTCTCCAAGGAAATCTCTGAATATGTTATCTCTGCAATGGATGTTATAAATATGGACGAAGCTCTAGTGTCTTCCGACAACCTTGCCATTAGGAATGTAGCTGCTTTATGTACAAAAACTGTAGGCATTATAACCACTGGGCATGAGAGGGCCTAATGTACTGCGAGTGGAGTGAAATTAAAGCCAGTGGTAATTTTCAAGAGAGCTTCCATGCCCTGTGAAAACTGCCCACTGGTGTGGTTGTCCATTGCAATAGGAAGGGATGATGGACTGTGACCTTATAAAAGTATGGGTAGATAAAGGTTATAAGGTCAGGCAGGGGGGGTATTCTTCTCAAAGAAGTCCTTACTAATTTTCGACTCTATAGCAGCCCACAAAGAAAAAAAATATTCAAAATTATATAAGCTCTACTGGTGCCCACATAGCTTGCGGTCTTACCTGCAAGCTACATCTGTTAGATATAGCAGTTAACCATCCATTCAAGACGTTCGTGAGAAGAGAATGTGATGAACGGATGCAGTCTGGGATTCACAAATTCACACCATCAGGAAGACTGAAGTAGGCAAGATTTTTGAAAGTGTGCAAGTGGATTTCTTCTGCTTGGAAGAAAATAATTCCACAAACTATCTGCAATGGCTTCTGAAAGGCTGGGATTGTCTAACAGCAGAATAAGACACATTCAGATAACCCATAACACAGGTGAAGAAGCCAGTAGCAGTTACAGCGACATCACTTCAGAAATCACAGAAAATCGTTTGCAGGTGGCTGTTAGATATTATCAATGATGACATTAAAGACGGAATGGATTTTGAAAGGGTTTGAGGAGAATAAGACATTTTTCAGGGGGATAAGACATTTTTCAGATATGTTAGTGAGTGGAGGCAGGGCAAAAGTGGTGAAGGAGAGGAATATGTAGAAGCTGATGAGGATAAAGCAGAATTGCTTAACAAATATTTCCGTTCTGTGAAGAGCAGGACTTCAGAAAACACCCACAAACAGGAACAGAAGCAACGGGGATCTCAAATGATTTTCAGAAAACTGTGTTCGTGAGGAACTACTGTAGCTAAACCAAAAGACAAAGCGATGGGGCCAGAAGGGATACATCCGAGAATACTGAAGGAACTTGGGGACATTCTAGCAATTCCACTGACTGACCTTTTCAATACCTGTTTAGAGTCAGGAGTGGTGCCAAAGGACTGGAGAGAGGCACATGTGGTCTCTTTACACAAAAGCGGAAATAAGGATGTGGTTGAAAACTACAGGCCGGTTAGTTTAACCTCGGTGGTGAGTAAATTATTGGAAACACTGCTGAAAATAGTGACGTTTCTGGAGTCCAACGGATTACCAGATCTGAAGCAGTATGGATTCACCAGAGGCAGGTCTTTTCAGACAGATCTGATTGATTTCTTTGACTGAGTGACTAGGGAGTTGGACAGAGGGAGAGCCCTAAATGTGGTGTATTTAGATTTCAGTAAAGCCTTTGACAATGTTCTGCACAGGCGACTTATAAACAAACTGAGCACCCTAGGGATGGACCCTAAAGTTACTACTTGGGTTAGAAATTGGTTGAGTGGGAAGCGACAAAGGGTACAGGTAAATGGAGCTCACTCTGAGGAGAAGGATGCTTTGGTGCATAGAGAGAAGAATGGCCAGCAGAAGAAAGGAGGTGATAGTGCCTCTGTATAGATCTTTAGTGCGACTTCATTTGGAGTGTTGTGTGCAGTTCTGGAGACAACACCTTCAAAAGATATAAACAGGTTGGAGTTAGTGCAGAAGATGGCTACTAAAATGGTTAGTGGTCTTTGTTATAAAACATATGAGGACCAACGTAAGGATCTTAATATGTATACTTTAGAGGAAAGGCGGGATAGAGGAGATATGATTGAGACATTTAAATACCTCTGTGGCATAAATACACAGGAGGAGAGCCTCTTTCAATTGAAAGCGAGCTCTGCTATGAGGGGACATAGGATGAGGGTGAAAGGGAATAGACCTAGGAGTAATATGCAGAAATATTTCTTTACGGAAAGAGTGGTGGATGCATGGAATAGTCTCCCTTTGGAGGTGGTAGCGATAAAACAGTATCTGAATTCAAAAAAGCATGGGTCAAACAGAGAAGATCTCTAAAGGAAAAAAGGGGACTGTTGTAGTAATTCATATGGAAGGGCAGACGAGATAGGCCATGTGGTCTTTTTCTGCCGTTATGTTTCTATGTTTGATTGAACTGGAATTGGCCTAGTCTAATTTAGAATCCATAACAAAGAATGTACAGAAGTAACCCTTATTAAAATTCAGGATTTAAGAAATAAAGAAGTTTAAGAAAATTAAAAACGATGACTTGTTTTTTCTGCATTGTTTCATCAATAACGTATATAATGCGCAGGGCACATTCAGTTACATAAAAAAGCATGTAATGACGCGCATTATATATGTGAAAATATAGTATTCTTTTTGTAAGAAAATAACCCCAGTCCTTCAGCTTGCACTGACTATTTCATCCCTTTTATTAGCTTATTAATATTTTCAATGTTTGAATCAGTATTTTAAAGAATGGGGGGTTCATAAGTGAACCTCAGAATACACATTGATTATAGTGAGGATCCAGCCCCTTTTCTTTAATGCATGCAAATATAGATCCAGCCTTCACTGCTGCTACTTGACTTTTTGCGCAGATCCAAATTTATTTTTAATTAATATGTCCAGATTTCTTCAAAGTGTACACTTTGATTATTTTTTCCACTTCTACCTCACTGGTTATGAATTGAATTTTCAATAGTGTTTTTCAGTTGTATTAGTTTTTTAATCAAGTTAATTGTTCAGTCACTCAAAGTCTATAAGAAGAGTAGATGGGCCTAGGGTGAGTATAAGAACATAAGATATGCCATACTGGGTCAGACCAAGGTCCATCAAGCCCAGTATCCTGTTTCCAACAGTGGCCAATCTAGGTCATACGTACCTAGCAGTTTCCCCAAAAGACACAGGTTCCACAATGCTTGTACTGGGTCAAGCATTGATATCCTGGGTCCCTTCTTAATAATTTTTATTTATTTTTATTTATACACATTTATATACCGCATCTTCCACAGTTCAGTTGCGGTTTACAGAGAACAACAATTAACAAAACAAGTTTGTTTTACAAGGAACATCATATTATAAGTATGATTAACAGAATATAATTTACAAGGAACGTCATATTATAAGTATAGAGATAAGCAAAATAGTATATGTATTGAAGAACGAGGTAATAAACTAAACAATATATTGTCTAACAATGTGAGACAAAGAAGAACAGAATAAACTATATACAAATATTTATGTATATATATATATAAGAGTAAAGGGCAAAAGAAGTGGAATCATCAAGGGGTTTAACTATATGAGCTATCTGTGTGAGTTGAGAGGATTTTAATTGGAGCAGTCAGATGCCTGTTTAGCCTTTATCTAAAGCAGGTGGGAGATTATCTATGTTGTTATAATGTTTGGTGAACAGATAAGTTTTCAAATTTTTGCGGAGTTCCATGATCTCAGTTAGTGTTCGTAACTCCTCGGGGAGGGAATTCCAGATAGTAGGGGCTATGTGGGAAAAGGCTCTGTTGTTTGTTGATTTATGAGCTCTTGTGTAATCTTTCGGGGTTTTTAGTTTGTTTAAATGCCCTTTTCTGTGTGTAGGTTTAGGTGGTTCTTTGTGTATTAAGTTACATAGTGTGGTTGGAGCCAGATCGTATAAGGCTTTGAATGAAGTTATTATTGTTTTGTAAATTATCCTGCTTTGAATTGGAAGCCAATGTAGGGAAGCTAGTATTGGTGTTATGTGTTGGAATGAGTTAACTTTCAGTATAATTCTAGCAGCTGCATAGTGGTTTATGGACCTTTCCTCCAGGAACTTATCCAAACCTTTTTTAAACCCAGCTACACTAACAGCCTTTACTACATTCTCCGGTAACAAATTCCAGAGTTTGATTACAGATTGAATGAAAAAATATTTTCTTTTATTAGTTTTAAATAGTTTACCCTGTAGCTTCATTACATGTCCCCTTGTCTTTCTATATTCTGATAACGTAAACAATCGATCTACGTTTACCTGTTCCACTCCGTTCATTAATTTATAGACTTCTATCATATCTCCCTTCAGCCATCTCTTTTCCAGATTAAAGAGCCCTAACCTTTTTAGCCTTTCTTCATAGGAGTATCCTTCCATCCCCTTTACCATTTTGGTGGCTCTTCTCTGAACCTTTTCTAATATCGCTATATCCTTTTTAAGATACGGCGACCAGAATTGCACACAAAATTCAAGGTGCGGCCTCACCATAAAACGATATAGAGGCATTATAATATCTTTTATTTTATTTTCCATTCCTTTCTTTGATACCTAGCATTCTATTTGCTCTCTTGGCCGCCGCTGCACACTGGGCCGAGGGTTTTAACATGTTATCCACAATGACGCCTAAATCTTTTTCCTGGGTGGTGGTTCCTAATGTGGAACCTTGTATCGTGTAACCATAGTTTGGGTTGTTCTTCCCTAGATGCATAACTTTGCACTTGTCCACATTAAATTTCATCTGCCATTTTGATGCCCACTCTTCCAATTTATCAAGATCCTCTTGCAATTTTCCACAATCCTCTTGGGTTTTAACAACTTTAAATAGTTTTGTGTCATCTGCAAATTTGATAACCTCACTCGTTATTCCTCTTTCCAGGTCGTTTATGAATATGTCAAAAAGCAGTGGACCCTGCGCAGATCCCTGGGGTACGCCACTATTCACCTTTCTCCATTGGGAAACGTGGCCATTTAGCCCTACCTTCTGCTTTCTATCTTTTAACCAGTTCCTGATCCACAGTAGTACACTGCCTCCTATCCCGTGACTCTTTAATTTTGCCAAAAGTCTCTGATGAGGGACCTTGTCAAAGGCTTTCTGAAAGTCCAGATACATTATATCAACCGACTCACCTTTGTCCACCTGTTTATTCACACCTTCAAAAAAACATAACAGATTAGTAAGACAAGATCTTCCTTGTCTAAAGCTATGTTGGCTGTTTCCCATTAGGCCATGACTATCTACATGCTGAATAATTTTATTCTTTATGATGGTTTCTACCATTTTTCCTGGTACTGACGTCAGGTTCACCAGTCTGTAGTTTCCCGGATCACCCCTGGAACCCTTTTTAGAAATTGGTGTTACATTGGCGATCCTCCAATCTTCAGGTATTAGAGATGATTTTAATGATAGTTCACAGATTACTAACAGCAGGTCTGCAATCTCATATTTCAGTTCCTTCAACACCCTTGGATGTATACCATCAGGCCCAGGTGATTTGCTACTCTTCAGTTTATCTAATAGTTGTAATACATCTTCCCGATGTATCGATATTTCCTTCAATTCTTCCGCACCTTTAAATACCACTTCAGTCATGGGTAACATCCCCCTACATCTTCCTCAGTAAAGACCGAAGCAAAGAATTCATTCAGTCTCTCCGCTATCGCCTTGTCGCCTCTTTGTGCCCCTTTAACCCCTCTATCATCCAGTGGACCAACTGACTCACAGGTTTTTTGCTACGAATGTACTTGAAAAAGTCTTTATTTTGCGTTTTTGCTTTCGCAGCAAGCTTCTTCTCAAATTCTCCCTTTGCCTGCCTTATCAATGCCTTGCATTTGACTTGCCAGTACTTGTGCTGTTTCCAGGTTTCGTCGTTTGGCTCTTTTTTTTTCCATTTCCTGAAAGACGCTTTTTTGGCAACAACAGCTTCTCGGACCTCACCTTTAAACCATGCTGGCAGTTTTTTGGACTTCCTTCCACTTTTCTTAAAGCGTGGAATACAGCTGGCCTGGGCTTCCAAGATAGTATTTTTCAACAACACCCATGCTTGATGTAAGTCTTTAATCTTTGCAACTGCTCCTTTTAACTTTTTCTTAACTAATTAAGGTAGTACTGTGGATTTCCTTACTATCCCTCTTCCACTAATTAAATCAAAGGTGATCATGCTATGATCACTATTGCCAAGTGGCCCCAACACCCTTATCTCTTGCACTAGATCTGGTGTTCCACTAAGGACTAGGTCTAATATGGCTTCTCCTCTGGTCGGTTCATGAACCAGCTGCTCCAAGAAGCAGTCATTTATTTCATCTAAGAACTTTATCTCCCTAGCATGTCCTGACGTGACACTGACCCAGTCGATACCGGGATAATTGAAATCACCCATTATTATTACTGCGCTGTAACTTTTGTTAGCTTCCTTGATTTCTTTGAGCATGTCATCATCCATTTGTTCATTCTGGCCAGGCGGTCGATAGTACACCCCCCACTGCCATCGCCTTCCCCTTTTTACATGGAATTTCAATCCATAGAGATTCTACAGCAAATTTTGTTTCCTGCAAAACTTTAATCCTTTCTGACTCAATGCCCTCTCTAACATAGAGCGCAACCCTTCCACCGATTTGATCAGCTCTATCATTACGATATAGTTTGTACCCAGGTATCACAGTGTCCCACTGGTTGTCCTCCTTCCACCATGTCTCTGATATTCCAATCATATCTAACCTCTCATTTAGTGCGATATATTCTAACTCTCCCATATTATTTTTTAGACTTCTAGCATTTGCATACAAGCATTTTAGAGACTTTATTTTATTCATATTAATTTGGCTATTGGTAGACATGGGTAATTTGGGATCTTTAAGCACTGTCTGATTCATACTCGAGGGCATTTGGGCTACTTTACTCTTTTTTGGAACTTCTCTGCTTTTGGTACTATCCTTCAAGGATACATTCTTCCGAACCATCCGCTCTTGGGCGACTATCGGCTTTCCCCTATTATCTAGTTTAAAAGCTGCTCTATTTCCTTTTTAAAGGTTAATGCCAGCAACCTGGTTCCATCCCGGTTAAGGTGAAGCCCTTCCCTTCGGAAGAGCCCCTCCTTTCCCCAGAGTGTTCCCCAGTTCCTAACAAATCCAAAATCCTCATCTCTACGCCATTGTCTCATCCACGCATTGAGACTCGGGAGCTCTGCCTGCCTTTAGGGTCCTGCGCGTGGAACGGGAAGTATTTCAGAGAACGCTACCCTGGAAGTTCTGGATTTCAACTTCCTACCTAGAAGCCTAAATTTAGCCTCCAGAACCTCCCTACCACATTTTCCTATGTCATTGGTACCGGCATGTACCAAGACAGCAGACTCCTCCTCAGCACTATCTAAGACCTTATCTAGGTGGCGCGTGAGGTCCGCTACCTTCGCACCAGGCAGGCATGTTACCAGGCGATCCTCACGTCCACCAGCCACCCAGCTATCTACATGCCTAATGATCGAATCACCAACTATAACGGCTGTCCTAACCCTTTCCTCTTGGGCACATGGCCCTGGAGAAACTTCCTCGGTGTGAGAGGGTTTTACATCACCTGGAGGACAGGTCCTAGCTACAGGATCACTTCCTGCCACACCAGGGTGATGCTCTCCTGTCACGTGACCTCTCTCCTCCATGGCAACAGGGATGCCAGATTGGAGATGGCAATTCAGGACTATATCCCTGTAGGTCTCGTCTGTGTACCTCTCTGTCATTCTTATGTTTTCCATGTCTGCTACTCTAGCCTCTAGAGAACGGATTCGTTCCCTGAGAGCAAAGAGCTCCTTGCACCTAGTGCACCCGTATGACATCTCACCAACTGGGGGGAGAGGTCATAGATAAAGTTTTGGGATGTCTAATATGTCGCATACTGCAGTTAACATAACTCAGGTGTTCAGCAATTGCAAAGTTATATAAGCCTTGCATGTTTTTTTTTTAGCACTGAGATGGAGTGTGAATGTGCTAGAAAATGAATGAAGTGCTTCTAGTAGTAATAATACTTTGCTGGTAAGCAAGTTTTGAATATGGTTAGGGCCCGATTCTGTGCCACAATTTGGGACGTCCATCCCCGCTATGCGTGTCTTCCCCCCTCTGCCGTCTAACCTCCCCACCGGTTGTGCGGTGAAATTAGATGGGGGTGGGGAAGGGGCGGAGTCTGGACAGGCAGGGGTGGTCACCAGCCCTGAACATACAGGGCTGAATCTAATATAGGCCCTGTACGTTCAGGGCTGGCGACTTGTGTGGGGAAGATATTCCACCTCCGAAGTGGACTAACTTCCCTGGATGTTATTTTTTCGTGCCTGGGCCACGGATGGGGCGTGGGGGGGGGGGGGGACAAAGGGCCTTCCCCGCAGCCTGACCCTGGCCTTAGGAGGCCAGAACGGAGGTCGAGCTACAGGGAAATTAATTTTGTAGTCCGACAGCTGACATCATGGCTTTTAAATGGAGCCGCGGTGCCATGGCAACCGCACGCCATTGCACCGTGGCTCCATTTAAAAGCCCTAACAGTTAGTCGGGCTTTTCCTGTACGTGCAGGCCGGGCTGAATTGCAGTCCCAGTCTGCACGTACAGGACTGATCACAATTCTGATCCCGCAGGGCTAGACACGCCCCGCAGGATCAGAATCACGACCCCCCTCTGTACGTCCGGTCAAACCGGACGTACAGAGGGGGTGTACATCTGGGATGGAATGAGCCTGTTAATATTCTTAAATGCTGGTTAAAAAATTATAAGCATGTGGTATTAACATTCTGGAAGATATTTTCTTTTTTTATCCACTTAACAATAACAAAACATTTTGTCCACAACAGAGGTAAAATCGTGGGAGAATATCAATTTAAATTACCCTGTCCTTTTTGAAAAATTGATTCTCTGGAAGTCAGTCCTCACATATGGGTGATGCCGACGTCGACGAAGCCTTGCACGGAAGCAGCTCCCCCGCTTTCAAAGAAAGCCTTTGGGAGATGCACCATACATGTGTGGTTCCCTTGCCGCCCAAGTGTGCCATCTTGCCTCAGTCTCCTTTTTTCTGCAGAGCCCTTTGAATGTCTATCCAGTTCCCCCCGGAAAAAGTGTGTTTTTTGATACTGTTTTATCCAGTTTGTGCACCGGTTCCTTTCCTGCCCTGAGCCATCTCTCCTTGGTGTTGCTCCTCGGGTTTGTTCCCTTGTTGTTTTAATTTTTCTTCAAGGTATCTCTTGACCGGAGTTTGCGCCCTTTTTTGGCTGAAGGCCTCGGACCCCTGCCAGGCGGCAGGGCCCCCTTTTTTTTTCAATGGTCTCCAGCGGCTTCAAGGAATGCAGTCGGTATAGTAAGATGATGTCCCTCACCAATCCATATGAGTGCTGTCTCCAGTGCCTTGGCCTGGAACATGACAACTCGGACTGTGAGCTTTGCAGGACCATGACCCCAAAGGCCCTTAAAAGCTGTCAGCAGAAGCAGGAAACGTTTTTTACGGGTCTGACTCCATGCCGGAGTCTCCAGCGACAGCCCGTTCCAGGGCCCCCTCCGGTACCTCAGTGCCCCGTGAAGCCTGGGCTACCTCAGAATTCTGCGTCTGCAGTTCCTCTGAGAGGAAATCGCCGGTGGTGGAATGCAAGAAGTCATAGTCCTTGAAGAAGAACTTGGAGACCAGGACCAGGAAGACGGGAAAATCCCACTCCAGGCCCCCGGCGTGAGTCAGAAGGATCAGAACAGGAGCAACCTCACAAGCTGCCTGGAAGGAGTTGTCGGCATGGACATCCAATGCCATCCTTGTCGAGGACTGTCCCTCGACATAACCAACGTCGGACCCGAAACCCTCGGTGTCTGCATCGAAGACTGTGGAACCAACTGGTATGGAGACCAGGATGGCGGCCTTAGAGTGCAGTATTTCTGCCCTCATAACCCAGCAATTTGCGTTCATGTCCAGTTCATCCGCCCCGACGATAGGACCCTCAACATCGAGGGCCTTCCCGGACATCGAGCCTATCCTCGAGCACCACCGGCCTCAAGAGAGCCATTGGCACTGGGTGAGATCCTGGTCCCTTTCCTTGGGTCACTGGTCCTCTCTGTCCAAGCGCACACGGCTCGGACCATAAATCCTCCTGATGTCCCGGGCCCCTGGGCTTGGACCTCGACCGCAGTGACCGCGAAGCTTCGGAATCAATCTCTGACTTCCAGTCCGATTGGGAGATCGAGGACAAGGAATCCCCAGACACCCAGTGACACAGAGATGTGCCCTTGGACCTGTCTCCCCTGGCACCTCGACGTTGTTCTCTGCCCAAGGACGTCGCCTTCCTCGACTTTGTGCGGAACATGGCTAAGGTGCTCGCCATCAAGATCAAGGCAGAGAAGGACCCTCACATGGAATAACTGGAGATCTTCCATTATGAGGCTGCTCTGAAGGAGACCCTCACGGTGCGTGTTCCTCCGATCCTTGAGCGCTTCCTTCTCCATATGTAGGAGACACCGGCGTCTGTGTCCATTGTAAGCAGGTGACTCGACTCCATGTACTGAGTCCAAGGCTCCGGGTTCCCAAAGACCCAACCTTCCCACAACTTGATGGTCATTTAGTCTGCCATGCGCAGGCTCAAGAGCCAAAAGACCCATTCCTCTGTACCCCCTACTAGGGAGACCTGGACCCTTGATGCCCTCAGTTGGAAGGCCTTCCAGGGCTCGATGCTCGCGTGCCTAGTTCAATCCTATCAACTGTACATCGGCATGTACCTCAAAGATCTATTGAGGGAGCTCTCTGGGTTCTCGGCAAGCCTCAACGGAGAACCCCTCCAGAGGTTCAAGGCTCTGGCCTCTGTGGTCAAGGAGTGCTCGAAGGTTTTATTACAACCAGCCTATGACTGCTTCGAGACCTCAGACAGAGTGGCCGCCACGGGCATCGGGGCCCGATGTCAGGCATCGCTGCAGTCGTCTGACCTCGAACCATGGGTTCAGGACAAACTTATTGATGTCCCCTGTATAGGAGAGAATCTCTTTGGGACACCCATGGCAGACAAAGCTGCACAGATAGAGACCAAGTTCCTGACGAGAACCAGACTCTCTAAAAAGACCTCTGTCCAGCCCCTGAAAGAAAGTACCTGGGAAGAAGCCCTTCTTCCCGAGGGAAAGGGGAGGCTTTGGCAATGCTTCACAGTTCCAAGCCTTCTCGGCCCTTCAGCAAGGCCAACAGCATAAGGGGCAGGGGCACGGTCCCCATAAACAGAAGGCCTCTAAGTCCCAGGCACTGGCACTGGCTCGGCCTGGGAGGAGCTTTTGACTCCCAGGTTGTGACCACCTCTTCCCCAGGAGGTTCTCAACAGCCCACAGGGGGGAATCTGGTCCTGTTTGCCCACAGGTGGTCCACCATCACCACTGATTCCTGGGTACTGAAAATGGTCTAAGAGGGCTACCTCCTCCACCTGCAAGGGGCACTGCCATCACACTTCCCAGGAGAGCCATTAAGACCTCTCCTTCACTAGACCCTGCTCCTCACTGAGCTCACAGGTCTCCGCGAGGACAAGGTGGTAGAGCCATTTCCCAGTCATCTATAGGACAAGGGCTTCTACTCCAGGTATTTCCTCATCCCCAAATGAACAGGAGGTCTCAGGCCCATTCTGGACCTGCGGGACTTGAACAGATTCCTGATGAGGGAGAAGTTCAAAATGCTCTCCCTTGGAACATTGCTGCCGTACCTCCAGCAGGGAGATTGGCTATGCTCCTTAGACCTGAAGGATGCTTATGCACACATCCTGATCCATCCCAACCATCGAAAGTTACTCCGCTTCATGGTGGAGGAGGCCACTACCAATACAGGATGCTACCCTTTGGACTGGCCTCATCGCCAAGGGTCTTCACCAAGTGCCTAGCAGTGGTAACGACACACCTTCGTCTCCAGGGGGCCTTCATCTTTCCCTATCTGAATAACTGGCTCATAAGGGGGTGCACGGCTGCAGATGTGCACCACGCTATCAGGCGCACCATCCACACCCTGCAGCACCTGCATTCGTCATCAACTACCTCAAGTCATACCTCTACCTGACTCAGTGCCTAGAGTTTATAGGGGGCTTAACTAGACACCCTCCAAGCAAAGGCCTTCCTCCCTCAGGAGAGGGCAGAACGTCTCAGGAGACTAGCCATAGAGGTACAACACCACCGGACTTTACCCGCCCATCTTCTCCTCTGCCTGCTGGGCCACATGGCCTCCATGATCCATATGACCCTATATGCCCACCTACATATGAGAGTGGCCCAGTGGTGTCTCCCCTCTCAGTGGACACAAGCCACGGGCAGGCATTGGGACAGGGTGGTAATGACCCACTAGATGGCGGACTCCCTCAACTGGTGGCAGAACCCCTGCCACCTCCAGACACCCACCCCCCAGAGGGTCCTCACTTTGGACGCCTCCCTGATGGATTGGGGAGCTCACTGCGGTAACCTCTTCACACAAGGTAGCTGGTCGCAGACGAAACGCATGAGCAGATCAACCTTCTAGTGCTCCGGGCAATATTTCTAGCACTACGAGCCTTCTGCCACTGACTGCACCGCCAGTGCTGGTCCAGACCAACAACAAAGTCGCAATGTTCTATGTCAACAAGCACAGTGGAACAGGGTCATACTCCCTCAGCCAAGAGGCAGTAGCCCTCTAGTCATATGTGAATGCAACGAGATGCTCCAGAGGGCGGTCTACTTCCCGGCCAATACAAGCTGAGCAGAGTCCTTCAGCCACATGAGTGGCGCCAGGGTAGCCTCAGAGCTGTTTCGACTCTGCGGCATCCTCCTAATGGACCTGTTCGCCAGCCTGGAAAACATGCAGTTGCCTCGCTTCTGCTCCCGTCAACTGCACCCGTCCCGGGAGGCGGCAGATGCATCCCTCATGCAGTGGATGGAAGACCTCATCTACACCTCCCCACCGACACCACTGATCGCCAAGACCCTCTTCAAGGCCCAACGCAACAGGGCATCACTGATACTGATAGCACCTTGGTGGCCCAGACAACCCTGGTTCCCACTGCTTCTCTCCCTGGTGACGAAATCACTGATTCCCCTGGGCCGCACCCCAGACCTACTCTGAGGAGGGAGGGCTCTCTCCTGCATCCCAACCTGGGGTCCCTGTTGCTCACAGCTTAGCAGCTGAAAGGGTAGCGCTAGCCCCCTTCAACCTCCCGCATGACATTTAAGAAGTCCTTCTGGCCTCCCGAAAGGCCTCCAGAAGGAGGGCATACGCCTTCAAGTGGTGCCAGTTTTCAGTCTGGTGCACTGAGAGAAGAGCGAACCCGTTCTCCTGCTCCGTGCAGATGATGCTCCAGTACCTACTCCACCTGTCACAGGTGGGACTGAAGTCTAATTCAGTCAGCGTGCACATGAGCGCTATCACAGCGCACCATTATTCCGTTGAGGGAAAACCCCTTTCGGCTCAACCCCTGGTATCTTGGTTCCTGCTATCCAAACCCCCCCCCCCCCCCACTGTCCGCCCACCAGCAACGGAAAGGGATCTCAACGTGTCCTTGCGCAGCTTACTAAGCCGCCATTTGAGCTGCTGACTACCTGCCACTTCGGTACCTCTCCTGAAAGGTCGTCTTTCTTGTGGCACTCACATCAGCTCGCAGGGTTAGTGAGCTCCAAGCTGTCATGGCAGAGCCCCCTACAGGAGATTTTACAACAACAGGGTGGTGCTCTGCACACACCCCAAGTTTCTACCGAAGGTGGTGTCCCCATTCCAACTCAATCAGGAAGTGGTGCTCGCCACTTCTTTCTGAGGCCTCACGTCGGCAAGGCAGAGACAGTCCTCCATACTTTGGATTGTAAAAGGACCCTGTCCTTCTATTTGCAGTGGACCCAGGGCCACTGCAAAGCACCTCAGCTTTTCATCTCCTATGACCCCAGTCAACTCGGGTCCCCAGTGACTAAGAAAACTCTGTCCACTTGGGTAGTGGACTGCATTGCCCTTGCCTGTGAGCAAGCTGGGATCTCACTAGACCAGCAGGTCATGGTGCACAGTGCACGGCGTCAGGGCCATGGCTACTTTCATGGCAAATCTGCATTGCATCCCCATGACCGAAATCTGCCAGGCCACCACCTGGTCTTCGCTCCATACCTTCGCAGCTCACTACTGCCAGGAAAGGGAGTCCCAATGGGACAGTGTCTTCGGCCAAGCCATACTCCGTAATCTCTTTGGGGTGTAGGCAACTCCTGCCCTCCGATCCTTCTGTGTTCAGGCTACCAGAGTGTGGATTGCCTGCCGGACACTTGGATCTTCAAGAGTCTCTCACTTGGGACTCAACTACTGCAGTTCACGGCTCACCCCGTGCAGGTCACCATGGCATTTTACAGGTTCTTGGTAGCCTGTAGCTGGGGAGTCCCATATGTGAGGACTGACTGTTTGTTCCTAGAGAAAGCATAGTTACTCACCTGTAACAGGTGTTCTCCGGAGACAACAGGAATCAGAACTCGCAACCCTCCCTTCTCTTCCCCTTGGAGTTGCTTCTTTATTGCTTTCCTAACCAGGGCTCTACAGATCAACAAACAGTAAGGATTTGAGGGTTTGTTTGTTTGTTTTTATTATATTACATTGCTAGCTCTCTGACTGGGAGCTCTTAAAAGGGTTTTTTGTATATTTTTTTAAAGCAAGGTTACTTTCTTTTTGGTGCTTTAGTGGAACGTTCCTTGAGCACAGTAGGTTGCTGAACTCTAGTAACCTCCTCAGGTTTAGAAACTGCTAACACCTAATCAGGAGTTAGTGGGCCTGATTTCCTGAGTGCAGCTGAGGCCTGCATAAAAGGCTCCAGTGCCCTGCCCTGTTGAGGCTTTCCTAACCAGGGCTCTACAGATCAACAAACAGTAAGGATTTGAGGGTTTGTTTGTTTTTATTATATTACATTGCTAGCTCTCTGACTGGGAGCTCTTAACAGGGTTTTTTGTATATTTTTTAAAGCAAGGTTACTTTCTTTTTGGTGCTTTAGTGGAACTTTCCTTGAGCACAGTAGGTTGCTAAACTCTAGTAACCTCCTCAGGTTTGGAAACTGCTAACACCTAATCAGGTGTTAGTTCCCTCCCTACCCACCCCGACACCCACCCGCCCCTAGTGAGCAGTCTTGCTTTATAGGGCACCTCCCCCTTTAACACATCACAGAGAATTGGACCAGCACATTTTGAATATAATTAAAGAGATTTAATTGCTTTTTCTCTGAAAGGACAGCTGGGAAACCGGCTGGTACTTGGTAGATCTCTCTCTTTTGCTTTAACAGATACCTGAGCTCCACAAACAGAACAATGGCTGGGAAAAATCGTATTGCTAAAGCTGTTGCCCCCGTTACAGCTTCTGCCTTGGTCCAGACAGAGGTCCTAATGCCAGTTGAAGGACCAGTTCAATGTGCAGGGTGCCTGCATGCTGAAGCTCTGAGGAAACAAGTGGAGGAACTCAGAGAGGAGGTGGCGAGGCTGAGGAGCATTCAAGACAGTGAGAAGTACATTGATGAGATGCTTCTTGCAGCAACCAAGCTCTCCAGCACAGGAGAAAGATGGGTGCCAACAGAATGTCGATGGTTGGACACAAGTAATCAGGGCCTGCAGAATCACCAATCCAACTTCTCCAGCCCTTGAATTGAAGAACCATTATGCAGCCCTGGAAGTGGAGGAAGTGAAAGCATCCCTGGCAAGGGAAGAACCAGAGTTCAAGTACCCCAAAGTTGCAGAATCAGTGACCAGAAGGAAACGAGGGGTAGTGGTGGTTGGAGACTCTCTTCTGAGGGGTACTGAGGCGTCCATCTGCCGACCAGACTTGATGTCCAGAGAGGTATGCTGTCTGCCTGGTGCCAAAATTCAAGATGTTACGGAGAGTTTGCAGAGACTCATCAAGCCCACTGACTATTACCCAATGTTGCTAATCCATGTTGGAACAAATGATACTGCCAGGTATACCTCGGAACGTATCAAAAGTGACTTCATGGCTCTGGGACAGAGGGTGAATCAGTTAGGTGCACAGGTGGTGTTCTCTTCAATCCTCCCTGTTGAGGGTAAAGGCCAAGGCATAGAGGCTCGCATCCTGGAGATGAATGCATGGCTGCGTGGATGGTGTCATCGAGAGCATTTTGGTTTCCTAGACCATGGGATGCTGTTCCAAGGGTTGCAGAGCAGAGATGGCATCCATCTGTCCAAGAAAGGTCAATGCATCTTCGGTAGTAGACTGGCTAATCTACTGAAGAGGGCTTTAAACTAGATTCGTTGGGGATGAGTGAAGAAAGCCCCCAGGTAAGTGAAAGCCCACAGGTAGGTGATACATTAAATACCTTTATGGAAATGGGTAACAGGGGTAACATATGGAAAGCAGTGTGTATAAATGCCCATAGCATGGGAAATAAGATCCCTGATGTTGACGCTTTGGTGGGAGTGGCTGACTTGGATTTAGTGGCAGTTACAGAAACATGGTTCACAGAAAACCATGATTGGGATGTAACTATACCTAGCTATACTTTATTCAGAAAGGACAGGGTAGGAAGAAGGGGAGGAGGAGTGGCACTATATGTAAAAACTACTATTAAAGTTTTGGAATTACAGAGCTTAAAAGGGAGAGAGGAGGCATTGTGGCTTAAACTAGAAAGAGGGAAAGAGAAATCTATTTGCATTGGTGTGATATACAGACCTCCCTCACAAGAGGAAGAGGTGGACAGAGAGTTAATTGAAGACATACACAGCATTGTTAGGAAAGGGGAAGAGCTACTGATAGGAGATTTCAATATGCCAGATGATGATTGGCACATTCCTGCTGCAGTATCATCTAGAAGTAAGGAGATCCTGGATTCTCTACAGGGAGAACTATTCAGGCAATTGGTAACAGACCCCACACGTGAAGGGGCCATACTGGACTTGGTGCTTACCAATGGTGAAAGTGTTTCTGATGTTGTAGTGGGAGATCATTTTGCATCCAGTGATCACCAGATGGTGTGGTTCAGTATTAGGACTAGGGCTGTTAGAATCCATTCCAAGGTGAGGATCTTAGACTTTAGGAAGACTAACTTTGCAAAGATGGGCCAATACCTCAGGGAGTCGTTAGTGGGATGGGAACAGCTGGGGGATGTAGAAAAACAGTGGGCAAAACTGAAAGGGGATATTTTAAGGGCAACCAACCTTTTTGTTAAAATGGTAAATAAAGGCAAAAGGAAAAGGAGACCGCTATGGTTTTCGAAGGAAGTAGCTGAAAAAGTGAAGAAAAAGAGGGAGGCCTTCATGAAATACAAGAGATCACAGAGAGAGGAAGACAGGCATCTGTATTTGGAAAAACGTAGAGAAGCTAGCAAAGTAGTCAAGAAGGCAAAGATTCAAAAGGAGGAGGAAATAGCCAATGCAATAAAATGGGGGATAAGACATTTTTCAGATATATTAGTGAGAAGAGGAAGGACAAAAGTGGTATTGTCAGACTCAAGGGTGCAGGGGGGGAATATGTAGAAGTTGATAAGGATAAAGCGGAATTGCTTAACAAATATTTTTGTTCTGTGTTCACAGATGAAGAACCAGGAGCAGGACCTCAGAAAACATCCACAAATAGGAACAGAAGCGAGGGACATATTGAACAATTTTCAGAAGACTGTTCGTGAGAAACTAGCTCAACTTAAAGTAGACAAAGCGATGGGACCGGATAGGATACACCCTAGAATACTGAGGGAACTTGGCGATGTTCTAGCAACTCCACTGACTGACCTTTTCAATGCCTTGTTGGAGTCGGGAGTGGTGCCAAAGGACTGGAGAGAGGCTCATGTGGTGCCTTTACACAAAAGCGGAAATAAAGATGTGGTTGAAAACTACAGGCCGGTTAGTTTAACTTCGGTGGTGAGTAAATTATTGGAAACGCTGCTGAAAGAGAAAATAGTGAGGTTTCTGGAATCCAGCGGATTACAGGATCCAAGGCAGCATGGATTCACCAGAGGCAGGTCTTGTCAGACAAATCTGATTGATTTCTTTGACTGGGTGACCAGGGAGTTGGACCGAGGGAGAGCTCTAGATGTGGTGTATTTAGATTTCAGTAAAGCCTTTGACACTGTTCCTCACAGGCGACTTATAAACAAACTGAACACCCTAGGGATGGACCCTAAAGTTACTGCTTGGGTTAGAAATTGGTTGGGTGGGAGGCGACAAAGAGTACAAGTAAATGGAGCTCACTCTGAGGAGAAGGATGTTACCAGTGGTGTGCCCCAGGGATCTGTCCTTGGTCTGATTCTTTTTAACATCTTTGTTAGTGATATAGCGGAAGGGCTGTCTGGTAAGGTTTGCCTCTTTGCGGATGATATCAAAATCTGCAATAGAGTAGACACCCAGGAAGATGTAGATAACATGAGGAGGGATCTAGCTAAGCTTGAAGAATGGTCTAGAATTTGGCAGCTGGGATTTAATGTTAAAAAATGTAAGGTCATGCATTTGGGCTGCAGCAATCCAAGGGAGCAATACAGTATAGGACGTGAAGTACTTTTGTCCACTAAAGAAGAGCAGGACCTAGGCGTGGTTGTGTCTGATGATCTTAAAGTAGCTAAACAGGTAGAAAAGGTGACAGCAAAAGCTAGAAGGATGCTTGGGTGCATATGGAGAGGAATGGCTAGCAGAAAAAAGGAGGTGATAATGCCTCTGTATAAGTCTTTGGTGCGACCTCATTTGGAGTATAGTGTGCAATTCTGGAGACCGCACCTTCAAAAGGATGTGAACAGGATGGAGTCGGTGCAGAGGGTGGCTACTAAAATGATTAGTGGGCTTCATTATAAAGCATATGAGGACAGACTTAAGGATCTTAATATGTACACCTTAGAAGAAAGGCTGGATAGAGGTGATATGATTGAGATGTTTAAATATCTCCGTGGCATAAATGTTCAGGGAGAGAGCCTCTTTCAATTGAAAGCAAGTTCTGCTACGAGGGGACATGGGATGAGGGTGAAGGGAGATAGATTCAGGAGTGATATGCGGAAATATGTTTTTACGGAAAGAGTAGTGGATCCATGGAATAGTCTCCCAGCGGAGGTGGTAGAGATGAGGACAGTAACTGAATTCAAAAAAGCATGGGACCAACACAGAGGGTCTCTAAAGGTAAAAAGTGGACTGTTGTAGTTGTTGATATGAAATGACAGACTAGATAGGCCATGTGGTCTTTTTCTGTCATCATGTTTCTATGTTTCTATTGTATCTTAATGTTTGCCGTCTTAGCTATGTCGTCAGACTGAAGCAAGATGGCACCCTTGGGTGGGAAGCGGACCACACATGCGTGTTGCATCTCCCAAAGGCCGACATCATCCATAAATGAGGACTGATTCCTGCTGTTCCCAGAGAACACCTGTTACAGGTGAGTAACTACGCTTAACCACAGTACATGCACGTGCAGTACATTTCTAAATAAAAATGGATTTACTTTCTTTTATAACATGTTGATTCTAAATCATTCTGATTCATAAAAGCACAAAGAATCAGAAAGGGCAAAGATATCTTGTAAAGAACTTTTAGGGCCAGAGAGTTAGGCTATACCCAATGTAAACTGTATTTTTATCAGAAAAGCATGGTCAAAGCATTTTGAAAGTGATCTTTTGGGGTATGCTTTCAGATTTCATCTTTGAACAAAACCCCTGCTTAATACATTTATTCAATTAATAGGTGATGTGTGTATGTATCCATATAAGGTATACTTGAACCTTTGCAGAAGAGGGATGTCTCTTCAGAGCTTGTGAAGAATCACTCAGATTCTTTCAGATGCAATAGTGAAATTTTTGAAGATGCCATTTGTGTGTTGGAAGGTGAAAAGTATTAAAAGGAACCTAGTTGGGGGATATGCAGGAGAGCATGCATAAGTATAATTACTGGCAGGGCCGTACCGAAGGCTGTGCGAGCAGTGCGTCTGCACAGGATGCGAGTACAGAAGAGTTGCCAGTATCAACATTGGGCTGCTAGGAAGCTCAAAGTGAGTTACCGCACGTGGCTGGGGCGGAGGGGAGCACCAGATTCATTAGTCGCATAAGGCACATTTCTAGCTTGGTATGGTCCTGGTTGCTGGCATTTTGATGAGCAGTAAATCCCAGAACTGAACTCGTGGGAAAATATAACTTTATTTGATATATTATGAGGTCAATCAGTGTTTCTCATTTTCATTGCCTCCTGCTGTTGAATTGACCAGCTGAGCCATGTTAAAAATGTACAAAACATTTAATAGTGTTCTGTGTCATACCAGAGAAATTGGGAACATTTGAAAAATGGGATTTTGAATGTTATTAGATCTAAACATCATCACAGACTTGTTAACCCCTGGCGACAGTAGATTAATTTACTGGTTTTAGTTGAAGTGCAGTCGCTCTTTGGAGAAGAATAAACAATTCTTTGAAAATCTGCCAGGCAAAATACAAACTGCTGCCGCCTTTTTTCTTTTGAAATGATTTAATGTAGAAGCTCTTGTACTGTAGTCTAGTCTAGGCCTTTAACTGCGGAATTTTTATTGTGATTCACACACTGATAAATGTGTTTACAATATAATGATTCTGGGCAGTAAATGCCCCTAATGCACATTCCCTCTTTCTTTCCAGTTTTACTTTGCTATAAATTGTTTAGGTTTCATGCTCTGTCCTTTGGCTGAAGATTAAAAGTCCTTATTGAGTGTCTGCTGGAAAGTGTGTTTATTTTTGAGCAATGTTTTTTTAATAAAGATTTAGCAGATTTCATGTTCTTTTATGTTTTGTTAATTTTCTAACTATAAGGGAAAGAGGTAGTCATATGTTTTAATGTGTGCCCCATACATGAAGCAGATTGTTAAAAAAATATATCTCCTGCACTTTCTTCTGATGAAAGAATACTTGTTTTCTCCTTAGTTCTTTATTCCAACTAATATATGTCGTTGATATTAATGCTTAAAAGACACGTATTTCATCTTTATATGATATATCATCTACCTTGACAAGTACAATTTGGGGGGAGGGGTTTAAATTACTATCAGAGCAAAAAGAGCAAGAAACAATAAGAATTTGGAAGCATTAGTGGCCCATTTGAGGCTCATATTGGATTCTTATTAGCCTGGTCTGTGTTAGGGTACTTCAAAGGCAATCTTCAGTGTAGCATATAATACCATTTTTATATAGCGATGTCTACCTACAGACCTGATAACAGTGACTAAAAGAAGCTGCTTCCCCATCTTTCAGCCATAGGAAGTAAGTACTAGAAGAAAAGTATGAAGTCTTTAATGAAGACTAGTTTCAATCAGTCCATAGGTGCTGCCTGCCAGGCAATGCAGGGATAAACCAAAATGATCTTAATAAGTCGGCAGGTATCTGAAAAACTGAAAGAGGCTGCAAGGAATAATTATCAGACAAAAAAGTTGTACCTTTTAGATGTAACAAATGGGGGGGGGGGGGGGGGGGGTGTTGCATGCCGCACAAGAGCTAAGCGGACTGCCTACAGCTCAGCTCTGAAATAAATCTCCCTTATTCTACTAAAATATCATTAACTTTACCCCCTCTTCTGCAAAAGCAGCAGAGACTGATTCTGCAGTGTTCAGGGAGCAGATCTGTTGCAAAGTTATGTAAAATAAATTGCAGCAAGCAGTGAAGTGATGGAGAAACTGTGTCAGATGGCAGTGAAGCATCTGGCCCCAGTCCTTGCCTTGGAGGTTACTGTTGTCAGATTACTAGTTATCTATGATAAGCTCTCTTAAATTCAGTCCTCTATAGAGGAGATAAGAGAATTGGAGACATAAGCATCACATATCCGAGGAGAGGAAGTATGCATTGCCGAACAAGAAGATTAGACCGAGGTGTGAATAAGGGTGCTAAGATGCAAAATAGAACTCTGTTAAACTGAATTGAAGATCAAGAAAAGATCATGAGCTGAGAGGCATCGTAGAGACAAGGCTCCCCTGAAGCTCTGGATGTCCCATTGAAGACATTTATTTTTATTTATTTATTTTAAGTCTCTTCTATACCGCACTATTCAGCATCAGCGCGGTTTACATTGAACAAAGAATTTACACATTTCCGATGGTACTTTGTGTTTACATATGAACAGGAATAAATAACTTGGATAACAGGGGTAACTATTTACATGTGGTATTATAGTGGAAGGATGCATTGCATAGATCAGTGAAGAGAAGGCAACAAGAGACAAAGACCCATGGTAGCCTGAATACTTAACTGGGTGAATAAGGAGAAAATCTTATCCTGCTATCATCAGGAAAAAAAGAGCATATAAATGATGGTTCTAAAATCTTAATATTCCAAGAGTAATCCATGCAAGTAGCAGCATGTCAGGGGGTTTTAGCGCCATATTGTAGTTAGCTCTATTAGTGAGGCATTGAGGCGTCTTATTTAAAAAAAAGCAAATCTTTCTGCTTCGAAGACCCTACGGCACTGTGAATTTGTTGAGAGCCTACTACAATCGGAAACAGCATAAAAAGAAATAATGTCAAGATTGGAGACCATAGTGAGTGTGACAAAGATTGGTCATATTGATGTATATGGATGATGTCTGGATGAACATTAGTATATTGGATTTGTGTGTTGCCTGGGTGCAAAGGACAGGGAGCTAATGGCAGTTCCATATCATCCTGCTAGACCAGTCCAGACAAATGGATTGTGTTCCACTACCAGCAGATTGGTGGAGACAAAGAACCAATGAAACACCACTTCCAGTTCATACTGCTAGACCAGTCCAGACAAACTGGTTATGCACCCCTGCCAGCAGATCTTGGAGACAGAGAATTCTACCAGAGCTCTGATAGGCTGGAGCCTGGTAATATAATCCTACCCCTAGGGGTCTCCTTCAGTTTTTCTCTGTCTCCAGCAGATCTGGATGCTTCTTTTTTGCTCCTTCAAAAAAATTTAAGATGCTTTATTTCTTTGTGATTTCTCTGGGAGAGATTATACCCTGTAGTTGCCAGTGTACTTATCTGGGCACCAGGATGAATTCCAGCTGAGCTCCTGTGTCCTGCGGGTCACAGTAGAGCTCGCTGATGTGCAGACTTCCCAGCACTAGTCAAAAAGACTATTTAGCTGGATGATAAGCCTCCTAAAATCCAGTCCCTGGGGCTGATTTTAGTGGTGAGGCAGCTGGCAGTGCTCTCAGCAGCGGTCCGTGGATTCTCTGCACTTTCTGTACTGTGAGTACAAAACCTGTCTCCCACTGCTGTCTGCATCTCTGTGGTGACTGGATTTATTTTTCTTGATTTTTCAGCGATTTTAGGCATTTCTCTCATGCCTGCAACCCTCCCACCTTGTCATTTGACTTTTTAAGTTCATTCTTTAGTTTTTGGGGGTTTTAATTCACTCTTTTTGAAGTTTATTTTTGCCGGCGGCCATTTTGAATAGCTAATGAGCCCTGGTTTTTGGCGGGAAGCCAGATTCCTTCTCTCTTTGCTGGCTTCTAGCACCAAAAAAATAAATAAATAAATAAAATAGCTGTTTAAATTTTTCCACAACACTGGCTAGCTATGAGTTGTGTGGGGGGTTCCTTTTTTCTCTGCCTATGTATTAACATAATGAATAAAAAGTACGGAAGGCATGATTAGAGAACCGGATGCAATTCAGAGCCACAGTACAATGCTAAGACACTGACCACTGGTGCAGGGCTCATGGGTTCCATCCCCCACTGTGCCCAACAAAGAAGGCTGGCTGAGGCATTGCATAGTATGGGGAATATTGTTAAATGCCTGTTCCTCCGGGGCAGAGTTATTATTTTTTTTAGTTCTCCCTATGCCTTATTCAGGTCTACGCTGCATAAGCTGTCAGAAGACACACAGGGACCTCAGAAATCAACTGTGCTCTTCCCCCAGCGTCTTGATTCCCCAGATAAACTTGGGATCTCCTGAGCCTGGCTTCAGTGGAGCTCTCCATTGGCTTTACGCTGCGCTGAGTCTTTGCCACGGACATCCCCGGGAAGTTCAGGTATCAATTCCTGAAAGGAAACTGTGAGTAGCCTGTTTTTTTTTCTCACTTGCCTCAGCTACTGCTCCCGGACCGGCTGCCTCTGAGTTTTGAAGTTCCTACTTTAAAATTTTTAATCCACATACTGCAGCCGGGTTACTTTGTACATCTTACTGGAATATTGTACCTGTCTTTTTCAATATACCATTTGATTGGAATTTTAAGTCAGTGTTTTGGATCCTGACTGTTTTGGGCTCTACCTAATTAAACATACTCACTGTCATCTTCCGTACGGCTGGGTTTGAGCTTCTACATCCCTCCCCAGAAACACCTTTCAGCCCCTACCATGGAGGTCTGAGTGGCTGCAGAGGAATCAAACTCTAAATTTCCCTACTTTCAGTCACTGTAATGGCCTTACCCTGACTTTGAAAGTTTCTCTGTACCAGCACAGTGAATGACTGACAGTTCCCTTCTCAGCTCAGTGAATACCTGGCAGTTTTTCTGTGCCAGCGGCCATTTTGTTTTTCTCTTCAGTGTTTCTTTTTGGAGGGAACAGCTCTAGACAGCAGTTTCCACACATTTAAACATGCTGTGGAGGCACGGAGAGTTTCAAAATCCTTTTCTTTGAAGAGTCTTCGGTTTCCCTGAGCCTACCTTGATTTTTGTTTTAAATGCAAAAAAAAAAGGGAAAAAAAGAGGAAAGGTGGTTTAAGTCTCTACAATGCTTGTTTCTCTGGCTGTATTATATGTAATAAGTAATCAGCCGAATGGGGAATTAAGAGATTGCTTGTGTTCCACCTGCACGCTGCATCCCGGAGACTCTTTCCCCATTCCCACTGCGCTGTTAGATGGGTTCATCAGCACCTTATCTCCTCCCTCCTCAGAGCCCCTGCTGCAGGATCTTCCTGCAGGAAACGATTCAGTCAGCTCCCATGTCGCTTCCACAGCCGCTGGAGGCCACAGCAGCCTTGACTGACAGTGCCTTCCTCACACTCTTCCATCTGGCATGACACTTGTGACCTTTGGAGTCTTTTGGAATATCTCCTACACCTGCCCAGTAGCAGGCAAGCATATGGCGTGGTCTCGCAAGTGGTCCCATAAGTCCTCAGATCTTAGAGCAGTACGTCCTCCTTGGAGCGTTGCATGTGCCTTGCGGGGTACTATGGATATTCAAGAAGACTTTAAATCTTCGGAGGTCAGCCCTGACTCGTTCAAGTACGGAGATGGGGAATATTCTCCGTCTGTTTTCTTCGCTGACGGTTCTCAGCCTTTTTCGGAAAGAGGAGTTGCCGGCTCTAATCACACAGGTGATGGAGTCGCTCCCCCTGGCCGACACACCTGATCCTCCGGATTCTCAAATCCGGTTGCAGCCGGATCCCATTTTCCAGGGCATTCGTACGGCACGCGGTATTGGTCAGTTATACCCTTGGTCTCCCTTTCACTTGGACCGTTGGCTGACATACCCGACAGTTGATGCATTCTGACCAGGGTCATCAGGCATACCACACTTCCGGTTGAGGGCGGAGTGGCGCTCCGCGACCAGCAAGACCTAAAGAGTTGGGAGGATGCTGAAGACGGGTTTTCCTTCGCCCGCTATTTCCTTCTTGCAGGGGTGTGCAGAGGTCTAGCAGCTCGGGCCTCCCTTCGCTGGATTCAGCAGCTTCCAGGTGTTCCCGAGTTGGTTCATTTTGAATCCATCGCTGCATTCCGGGCAGAGGCATTCTGTGATCTCTTGCGGCTCAGCTCGTTTCCTAGCACCGGTGTCGGTAGCTCGGGGATGGCTCAGCCTGCGGCAATGGGCAGCGGATGTTGCTTCATTTCCAGGCTCCAGCGTTTAGATGCCATTCGTCCCGGTCCACCGTTGGAAGGAGGACTGGGCCGTTACTCTGTCTATTTTGGGATGCTTCAGGTCCTGGATTTTCTAGGGGCTGGGTGCGACACTCGTCGGGGGCGGGTGTTTCTACCTCAGGAACGTTTTCAGAAGATCTCTCTTCAGCTCCGCCGCTGCTTGGATCAAGCGGTACCTCGGCCTTGGGGGCTACCTTCAACTCTTGGGGTCCTTGGCAGCAACGATAGCCCTCGTTCCGTGGGCGGAAGCGCACATGCGCTGCTTGCCGACGGCGCTTCTATCTCGTTGGTCGCCGGTGTCGGACAGTTATCTAATCCGGTTACCTTTGCTTCTGCCGGTGCACTGCAGCCTCCGCTGGTGGCTTCAGGCACACAATCTTCTATGGGGGGTCCCTCTGGAGTCTCTGCGCTGGATCTTGGTGACGCCAGTCGCCGACCTCTCCGGTTGGGGAGCGCCTTGCGGCTTGGCCTTGGCGCAGGGGAGTTGGTCACCTCGCGCAGCCCAAGGGTCTATCAATCGTCTCGAGACGCGGAAAGTGCGCTTCGCCCTTCTTCAGTTTCAGCCTCTTCTGCGGCGGCGTGCGGTTTGGTTCCTGTCCGACGCCACGATGGTTGCTTACCTAAGCCGCCTAGGCGGCACGCAATGTCCGAATGTCTCACAGGAAAGGCGTTTGCTCCTCCCGTGGGCGGAGGAACATCTTCAGGCTATCGGCGCAGCACATCACAGGCGTGAACAATGTGTAAGCCAATTTTCTCAGCCGGCACTCTCTGGAGCCCGGGGGCTGGGCTCTGCAGCCGGATGCGTTCCGGTCCATTGTTCACCTGTGGGCACTGCCGACCATGGATCTAATGGCTACGGCGCAGACTGCCAAGGCTTCGCTGTACTTCGGCCATTGGAGGGACGAGGGAGCGCACGGCATAGATGCTCTCTCTCAACCGTGGCTGGCTCATCTTCTCCTGTGTGTTTTCCCTCCCTGATCCGTGATATGCATAGTTCTCCGGCGGCTCCGAGACCATCGCGGCCCTGTACTCCTGCTGGCTCCGAATTGGGCTCGCAGACCATGGTATGCGGATCTCTTCCGTCTGTCTGGGGCATGGCTGCTCCGCCTCGAGGCGTTTCTCGGCCTTCTGATTCACGGACCGGTGGAGATGGAAGACCCGGCTCCTTACTCGCTTTCGGCCTGGCTATTAACCGCCGCCGGTTTGGTCGCTACGGCTCTTTGCCTAGCGTGGTCGTGGCGCTTCTCACGGCGCGGCGGTCTTCCACGAAGCTGACTTACGCTCGGGTTTGGCGTCTCTTGATGGTTAGTGTTCGCGAAATAACCTCACACCCTGGCGTTGCGGTATTCCGGACATCCTGTCCTTTTTACAGGCTGGAGTGGATAAGGGATTAGCATTCAATTCCTTGCGAGTACAAATGGTCGCTTTAACTTGTTTTCGGGGTCCTATACCGGGGCGATCGATAGCTTCGTATTCGGACGTGTCTCGGTTTCTCTGCGGAGTTGGGCCTTCCGGCCTCCTCTGCGTTCACCTGTGCCGGCATGGGCTCTCGTGCTTGTCCTCTGTGCCCTCGTTGCTCCTCCCTTTGAGCCTCTGAGGACCTGTTCTCTTCTAGATTGGACTCTGAAGGCAGTCTTCTTGGTGGCCATAACTTCGGCACGCCGTGTTTCTGAGCTCCAGGCTCTCTGTGTCGAGATCCCTATCTCTCGTTTTCCTCCGAAGGCGTTTCTCTGAGAACTGTCCCTTCCTTTGTTGCCCAAAGTGCTGACGCCGTTTGCTGTTGACCAGCCTCTTTCCTTTCTGTCTTTTCCAAAGACGCAGTGTGACAGTGGTCGGTCTCCATTGCGGGCGGTGGACCTTAAGAAGGTTTTTTTCAGTATCTGGGGGTCGCCAGACCCTTCCATATGACTGTTCCTCTTTTGTCTTGTTCGCGGGTTCTCGTCGGGGATCCGCAGCCTCCGAATCTACCATTTCTGGATGGGTTACGGAGGCCATTGAGGCGGCGTACCTTCTTCAAGGAGAACAAGCTACACCGGGACTCCGTGCTCACTCCTCTCAGGCGCAAGCAACTTTGTAGGCCGGGAGGTCTCATGTAGTTCCTCTCGATATTCGCCGGGCGGCGACTTGGTCGTCGCTGTCCACCTTTGTCGGTCATTATAGGTTGGATGTTCATGCCCGTCAGGAAGTCCGTTTTGGAGTTGCTGAGCTGTCGGCGGCCTTGCCCCCCCTTGAAAGCAGGTAGCTTGGGTACTGCCCGTTTGTCTGGACTGGTCTAGCAGTATGAACTGGAAGGAGAAATTTCACTTACCGTTAATTTCCTTTCCTGGAATACTGCTAGACCAGTCCAGGACCCGCCCTGCTGTTGGTTGGAGTGCCGCTGGTGCGGTGCAGCCGCCGACCGCGGTTCTTCTCTTTGCCGGTATGCCTCGCCATGGGCAGTCCATGGGTTCGTAGGTGGATACTGTTTTCAGCTCTAGGGAGTTCTTCGGCACCCTTGTATATAGTTCACTTGGGACCCTCTGGGGTGATGTTACAGTTCATGTTGCATTAGCTTGTGGACGTAACTGAGGGAGACCCCTAGGGGTAGGATTATATCACCAGGCTCCAGCCTATCAGAGCTCTGGTAGAATTCTCTGTCTCCAAGATCTGCTGGCAGGGGTGCATAACCCGTTTGTCTGGACTGGTATAGCAGTATTCCAGGAAAGGAAATTAACGGTAAGTGAAATTTCTCCATCACTCTCATGTCTCTATATGCCTCAGCCACCAGAGATCTCTTCAGTATTTCTTTGTCTCCAGCAGATGGTGGATGGAATTTCTCCTCTCTGAAGAAAATTCTGAAGATTTGAGAGGAAATTATTGATTAAATGCTTGTGAGCAACCATCTTGAGGGTGACTCTCGAGCATGACGTGAGAGACTACTAGACTGTGGTCTTTTCGGTAGCCATAGGAGGAGAAAAATTTGGTTCCATTTCACGCACTTATCATGATAAGAGCTTGTTAAGCAGCCAGAAATTGGAAGGATCTGGAAGAGTGCAGCAGCCTCACACAACCTCCCCCTCATTTCTCCTCTCTTGCCCCCTGCCCTCTCCCGAAGATTGCAGAAGGCTCTCAGAGGGATCTGCTTGTCGGCCACCTTAAATGCAGTGCTGCAAAAGCCAGTGAAATAGTATCAGGGGAGTAGAGCTGAGCCCGGCATGGAGCTTCTGCCTGGGATTTCGAGGTGAGTACCAAGGTTTGACCTCATCCTTGTTGAGGGCTCTCTATTCCATCTGTGTGGAATGCACAACCATTGGTGCAGTATGGGTTTTTCCCCACTGTTTTCTGTGCATATTAGTAGCGTGTTCTATTGTGTACCAGGCGGTCACACAGTCTGTACGCACATTCCACCCAAGTGGCTCTAACGTGTGTTCCTACTCTAGTGCCTGTAACATGCATTGCATTAAAAATGGAGGTAACACATGACTTTGGGCCACCATGGCCTTAGCGTGCACTGTTATGATACTTGCCTTAAAAACTCTGTCTTCTTCCAGGAATCATTGCTTGGCCTGTGGCAAGCAAGGTGCCTCATCTCTGGCTTCTGGACTCTGCTGTTCTAGCATGACAGCTTTTATGTTCTCCCTGGAGGCATTATTTCCCCTCACTACCCTGGGGGATGTGGTTGGTTCGGCCTTGCCTGCCTAAGGGCAGGAGGTGGCAGATGGCGCTGTGGGTAAGGATAACCAGCCGGCCAGAGGTTCCAGTGACCATACTGTGTGCTGCTTCCCATCCTCTAGGATTGACGGCGTCTGAGTCCCCTGGTGTAGGGAGATCATTTCCACGAGGAGAGCTTCCAGAGTCAGGATTGCCCTCCCCGAAATTCTTTTCCTTTTACAACAGGCCTGATCATTCTGATATAGAAATTCAGACTCTGCGGCCTCTGAGTTCCCCCGAGCACAGTCTCGTGAGGGGCAGACTGAGAGTGAAAGCCCTGTTAGATTGCCTATAGCTAAGCATCCCTGGCATTGCTGCTTGGATGTCTCACCGCCACTTGAAATTGAATATTGCCAAAACTGAGCTGCTTATTTTTCCTCCTAAACCCTCCTCTCCCCTTCCTCCTTTCTCATTCTCTTTGGATAGCTCTCTACTCCTCCCTATTTCTTCAGCTCGCAACCTTGGGATCGTCTTTGACTCCTCTTTCTCCTTCTCCACACACATCCATCTGATAGCTAAAACCTGCCGTTTCTTTCTCTATAACGTCAACAAAATCTGCCCATCCCTTTCTGAACACACTACTAAGACACTTATCCACTCTTTAGTCACCTTCTGTCTTGACTATTGTAACCTACTCCTTGCTGGTCTCCCTCTGAATCATCTATCTCCCCTTCAATCTGTTCCACACTCTGCTGCACAGCTAATTTTCCACCAGTCTCATCATGCTCATATCACCCCTCTTTTCAAGTCACTTCATTGGCTTCCTATCTATTTCCACATCCAGTTCAAACTTCTCCTGCTGACCTATATGTGCATTCACTCTTCAGCTCCTCACTACCTTTCCTCTCTTATCTCTCCCTACACCCCTCCTCAGGAACTCCGCTCTTCTGGAAATCACTTCTATCTGTGCCTTTCTCTTCTATTGCTAACTCCAGACTTCTCTCCTTTCACCTTGCTGCTCCTTATTCCTTGAATAAACTACTCAAGTCTGTATGTCAGGTGCCTCCTCTGATCCTTTTCAAATTCAGACTGAAAGCTCACCTCTTTGCTGCTGCTTTCGGATCTTGACTCACCTGGTTCCCCTTATGTTTCCTTACCATTCTCCCTAGATGTTTCCCGTGTCTACAGCTACTGTGTTGTCTGTCTTAACTAGATTCTAAGCTCTCATGAGCAGGGACCGTCTTTCACATGTGTCTGTGCAGTGTTGCATATGTCTTGTAGCGCTATACAAATGCTCAGTAGTAGTAGAAGCAGTAGAAATGGGGTCAGCTGGGATCTGTCCAAGATTTGGACTGTGGCTTGGATTCTGATATGGATGAAGAAGTACTGTCGCCTACAGAGGAGCATGAGGAGGTTGATGTTATCTGCCTGTTCTGGAAGGAGGAACTGGAGGCCTTGATTCTTGGGGTCTCATCCACCTTGAGCTTGCAGTTGCTCCAGGCATGGAGCAGGAACTGAGGATGCATCCACTCCTGCAAGGTGTGTGGACATCCACTACTTTCTTCCCATTCCTGGAGATGCCCAAGGGCCTGGTCCAGTTGGCGTGGGATTCTTCCAACTACCCGCTTTTGGGGCTAATGGTGTATAAAAGGATGCACGCTCTCCCGGAGAAGGAGTGCATTGTATGGTTTGATGTTTCTAAGATGAATATTCAGGTCATGGTGGCTACCAGATAGACCTCCATTCCTGTGGAAGGCAGATCGGCCTTAAAGGATACTCTGGACCAAAAGATGGCTTCGTGTTGAAGATCCAGTTTGCTGTGGTGGCTGCTATTCTTCAGTTGGTAGTATGTGCAGGCCTGATGTCTCGAGTTCTGCTCCAGTGGATTCAGTCTCTTCTGCCGAATGATTCTACCCCTCTTTTGGAGTCTGCTGTGGACTTCCTTTCAAATACAATGTACCTCCTTGTATGTCTAGGGGCCAGGGATTGTGCACTGTTGATGGTGACACGATATTGACTTTGCTCAAACACGGGGCAGTGGACTCATCTTTCAAAGCCCAGTCGCCCATCTGACCTTAGAGGGATGCTTTTATTGGGTCTGAATTGGAGAAGCTGGTGAATGACATGGACAAGATGAAATCTTATGGCCTTCCAGAGGACAGGTCCAAGGGGCCTGTGAAGTGGGCAGGACCTCCTTTTCCATCAACCTCCAAAAGTTCCTCACTGCTACTACTACTAATACTGAGCATTTTGTATAGCGCTACAAGATGTACGCAGCACGGCACAGACATGTAAGAGACAGTCCCTGTTCATCAGAGCTTACAATCTAGTCAAGACAGACAACACAGTAGGTGTAAATATGAGATACATCTAGGGGAATGGTAAGGGAACACAAAGGAGATCAGGTGAGTCAAGATCCGAAAGTGGCAGCGAAGAGGTGAGTTTTTAGCCTAGTGTGATCAGACTCCCTGGGGTCTTTGGACTCCTGTCATTAACAGCTTGGAAAACTTTTCTCCCCCTCTGCTTATGGTCTTTGGGCTCATTCTCAGCCCTTTTGTGGAGTGCTTGGGCCCAGGGTCCCAGTCCCATTCAGAGGAGAGCCCTCCTAGGCTGTGCAATGAAGGTTTGGGGGCCCATTCCCTGGTTGTTCTGGTTGGGGGCAGGCTTCACCTCTTCTTCAGGAATGGGCTTGGGTCACTAAGAATCACTGGGTGCTAGTCCCGTTTCAGTACGGCTGTGACCTGGAATGCAAAGTGCCAATCCCAGTCACTTGCATCTTCTCCCCTTGTGGGTCTGCGAACAACAGGGCCGCTGTGCGGATCACCTTGGACAAGTTGCCTCTCCTGAAAGCAGTTGTGCCTTTTCCCCCAGACAGTCGGGGCAGGGGCAGGTTATCCCATCAGTTTCATTGTGGCGAACACAGAAGGAACATTCCACACATTCTGGACCTCAAGTGTGTCAATGAGCGGTTGCATGTCATGCATTTCTGGATGGAGCCTTTGCGATCCAGGATTCAGGTGGTGTGCAGAGGGTGTTCCCGGCATCTCTGGTTTTGGCTGAGGCATATTTTCATATCCTGATCCAGGGGATTAGCAAGTATTTGTGTTCTGCCATGCTTGGTCCTCACCTTCAGTTTGCCACCCTTCCATTCGGACTCTCCACTGCCCAAAGGACATTCTCCAAGGTCTTTGGTGGGTGGTGTCCGTGGTGCTACGGTGCCAAGGGATTTGTATGCATCCATATCTGAACTATTGGCTCATCTGAGCCCATTCTCCTTCAGAGGCATCTCGGGTAGCTCCCTGAGTGGCGTTCTTTCTGATGAGCCTCAGCTGGGTGCATATTTTCAATCCTCAAGTATGTAGTGTCACACCCTTACCACTCGCCTCTAGCTTAGAGGGGCGTGGTTATATAAGGAACTTTCCCCTTTCAGCCTTTACTGACTAATTCCCCGCAATGTTTTCTGGGAAATGTAGTTTAATTGCGCTATATATGGGCTTCAGGTAGAAAGCTGTAGTCGGGCTCCTTGGGGTAAGGCAATGACAGAAATTTATTGAGCACAAAAAAGGTTCATAAATACCACATTCAGGCATACTTCTCCAGGCTTCTTCAAAGTACAACAGGTTATAAGCAAAACAAAACCCAAAACCAAAGTGGCAGCTTAAAGTATTCTTCAGCTCAGAAAAACATAGCCTTTTAACAGAAAGGCTACCAGCTTCCTTTAGCCTTGCTGGTTAAAGCACAAAACACAAAACAGGCTTTCTTCTGTGGCAGTTTGCCTTCTTTTTCAGTCTCCAACCTTTCCAGGCTGTTTTCCAATTAACAAGCAAAACAAAAACTCCAAACAGGAACAAACTTTCAACGTGCAAGCAAAGTTCTATTCAGGTTTTTCAGGAAAATTCAAGAGTAAAAAGAAAGCTAATTGAAAAAGTAATTCAAACACAATTGCAAGAATTTGTTGACACATCAACTCCCCTTGACGAACACCAATATGGATTTCGACCATTTCACGGGGTTGAAACATTGCAAACAGTCCTATTTGACACACTAATACGAGGTATAGATGACACCAAACAAGCATTCATATTAATTTTTCTAGACATCTCTGCGGCATTTGACAGTGTCAGTCACACAACGATGTTACATAGACTCCAACAAATTGGACTAACCTCCACAGTATATAAATGGTTTAAATCATATCTATCAAATAGGACTCAAACAATAAGAATTTTCAACCAAACCTCAGACACATTCAAGCAAGAACTGGGTCTTCCACAAGGATCTGCACTCTCAGCACTGTTGTTCAATATTTACCTACAACCACTCTGCAACATTTTTTAAACGTCTTGTCCACTATCATATATACGCCGATGATATAATGTTTTACCTCCCATTCAGGATCCCAAACCCACCAATACAACTAATAACCAAATGTTTTAATGAACTTACAATATGGCTTAACTCACATAACCTACACATCAACTTCTCAAAAACTGATGTTCTATATGTCACTAGAAATCAAACTTACACACCACCAAGTTCCATCATCCTAAATAAACATGAGATTAAAACAAAGAATGAAGTAAAATATCTAGGTGTGATACTTGACAATAAACTCACTATGGACTCTCACATAAAAAACCTAATAAAAATTACACACCTTAAACTCAAGACACTGAAACAAATACGTCTGTTGATTCACTTGCAAGATTTCATAACCATAGTCCAAGCAATAATAACACCTCACTTTGATTTCGCAAACATTATACTTCAAGGTATTATGAAACAAAACCTTAAAAAGATTCAATTAATGCAAAATGTAGCAGCAAGAATTATATTAAAAGTGAGAACTATAAAACATATAACACCTATTTTAGCTAAATTACATTGGCTACCAATCCACAGTAGAATAAAATATAAGATACTGGTGACTACCTAAAAACTAGTCAATAATCTCGCACTATCTGCCCTTAATAAACTAATCAACATAGAAATACCTAAACGTACACAAAGGAGTAGAAACACAAATAAAATAGCAATACCAAGAGAATATACTAAAGCCAAAAAACACACCAATAATAGGGCGTTCTCTCACTCAGCCCCTATTCTCTGGAATGAACTACCAGATGACATACGCCTGTTGACAGACTTAAAGGAATTTCGTAAAAAACTTAAAACACACCTATTTACCTTACACTATACTACACAAAATAAACAAGAAATGCAAAGAGACACAGGTTAACATTCTATACTACACACTGTTATACTACATATGTAGTTTAAAACTATCTCTAACAATTATTATACCCTGCACATGTTGACCTTTATACACCCTAATAATGTAATAATGTAATATTGTAAAATGTTGGTTTACATCCCAAACATACCCCTTGGAATGTAGCCCGTATTGTAAGAGTTGTAATATTGTTAATTGTATTGTATACATTTAGTTATTCTGTTACCTGCAAAAGTTACAATTGTTATATGTAAAATGACTAGGTATAAACCTCTCCATACCTTATAAACTTTAGTTCTCTGTAAACCGCACTTGAACCATGGGAAAGAGTGATCTCCAGGAACAAGCGGGAATGAGTCTTCACATATGGTATCGTCGGTACCGACGGAGCCTGCGCGGGAACGCTCCCCAGCGTCCAGTAAGAAAGCTTTGGGGAGCATCCCACAGCGCCTGCGCCCTGCCTTCCTGCCTTTCCCAACCGCCTCTCTCCAGTTCTTCTTTTCCGCGGAGCCAGCAGGTCGTGTTCCTGTCACCGCAGAAGAAGAAGAAGTTATTTTTTTTCTTTATTTTTTCTGTGTCGCGTCTGCCTTCGACGTCAGACCGGTACCGCCGGTCTTTTCTTTTCTTTCTTCTTTAAAAAAAACAAACAAAAAACTTTTCTTTATTCAGCTGTGCATTTTCAGTTTGGGCCTTAGGCCTAAATGTTTTCTCCTCATGGAGAAGCCTGCTTCCGGGTTCAAAAAGTGCACAAAATGTGGCGGTACTATTTCTGTCACCGACACCCATGATTGGTGTCTCAAATGTTTGGGTCCTGACCATTACATCACGGATTGTGTGTCCTGCACCATGTCTAAAAGAGGTCGGCAGATCCGAGCAGCCAAGCTCAGTACCCTCTTTCCCTCTTATGCAGCCTCAGTGGCATCGATGTCTTCCAGGGCTGCTTCTTCCTCCCATGGATCTCAGGTAACCAAACATAAATCTAGCTGGTCCTCAAAGGGCTAATCTCCCTCTAAGCATTGAGATGCCTCCGGGCTTGTCCTCGAGGATTCTGCTCCGGCAAAATTACCCCGACGGGAAGTTCCGGCTTCCAAAGCATTGTCTATGGGGTCACAGGTTGACATCGATGGCTCGGCCTCGACCGATCACCTGTTGCCGTGTTCTGGGGTACCGGTGGCCTCCACTGGTACCGACATCCAGACTTTGGTGGCGTCGATGGATCAGAAAATTCTGTCCATGCAGCGCACCCTTACGGCGTTTATGCAGGCTTCGACGCCTCCGGTACCGCAACAATCTCCGTTGCCGGTACCGGCACCGTTCCCGGTGCCGGTACTGATTGCATCAACATTGGCTTCGGTGTCGACTGCAACGGTACCCTGTCCTTTGATGCCCATCGGTACCGAACCGGTACCGCTTACTCCCGATGTCGATCCCACTGGGTATGCGTATCGGGCTTTACAGGAGCATCCAGACAGGCGATACTTCGATTCCTCCGAAGACTCTGATGAGTCGGAGGCTTCTGTCGATGCACCGGTACTTCTTCCTCAGGAGTCTGCTTCTCCAAAACAAAGAGTGTCTCCTCCAGAGGGCTTGTCTTTTCAAGACTTCATTAGGGAAGTGGCTAGAGGCCTCTCCATCACAGTGGCCTCTGAGTCAGAGCCTAGAGCCAAGTAATTAGATATTTTGCAATATCCTAAGGCTCCTAAGGAAGCAGCTACCTTACCTATTCATGAGATTCTTTATGATCTCATGTTGGGCATGTGGGAGACTCCTCTCACCACCTCTCCTCATTCTCGTAGGTTAGACACCATGTACCGTGTCCCTCCCTGTCCTGGTTTTCATAAGACTCAGCTTCCTCACCACTCTATTGTGGTTGAGTCTGCTATGAAGAAAATAAAGAGTGCAAAGAGACACTCATCTAACCCTCCAGGACGTGAATGTAGGACTCTAGATGCTTTTGGCCGAAGGATTTTCCAGGCCAATATGCTTGCTGCCAGAATCAACTCCTATAGTCTCTATATGGGGATGTTTCTAAAAGAAGTCACAGATCATCTGCAGACTTTAGCTCCTTTTATTTCAGAAGATAAAAGGCAGGAATTTCTCACTTGGCTCAAACATGCCCAAGATGTTTCCAAATTCTCCAACCGTGCAGCCTTTGACTCTTTTGAGTGTGTAAGCAGAGCCACGGCTATTGCCATAGGTGCACGCAGAATTGCTTGGTTACAAGCTTCTGATTTAGAACTCTGGGTCCAAGATGAGTTGGGAAACCTTCCTTGTACAGGTGAAGACCTGTTTGGCAGGGATTGGCAAGCAAAGGCCACTCAGATGGATGCTGAGAACTCTGCTTTGGATCGACTTTCAAAGTCTACCTCTGCCCCTGTTAAGAAAAGATTGTTCAAAAAGACATCTTTTTCTAAAAAGGGAAGATATTATCCTGCTCATGGGCAGACATCTTCTGCAGGTCATTTCGCTGCAAAGCGTTAGCAACCACCTAAACAGGCCAAGTCAAAGGCTGCCAGGCCTACCACAGCCCAGCAGCCTCAACTTCCTCAGGGCCTTTGACTTGCAACTAGAGAACTTAGCCTTTCTAGCTCTGGAAAAACCAGAGCCCCTCACCATTCCAGGAAGGTTGACTTACTTTGCTCCCAGATGGGAGCAAATCACAGCAGAGCAATGGACCCTCTCCATCATAAAGGAAGGGTACAAGCTTCATTTCTTAAGCCTTCTTCCTCACACCATGGTGAAACAGTTCAATTCTCCAACATCTCTCCTCAACCTTCTAGGTCAGGAGATTGCTACCCTTCTTGCCCAAGGGGCAATAGAAGAAGTACCTCTTCTTCAACAGGGCTCAGGGTTCTACTCCCTTTATTTTCTTATCCCAAAGAAAACAGGGGGCTACAGACCCATATTAGATCTCAGAGAATTGAACAAGTTTCTATTCAAGGAGAAATTCAAAATGATTTCTCTAGGGGCTCTGCCTCCATACCTTCAGAGTCAGGATTGGCTTTGTTCTCTAGATCTCCTCAAGGATGTGTACACCCATGTCCTCATCCATCCAACACACAGAAGGTTCCTTCGGTTCCTTTTTCAAGGAAAGCACTACCAATTTATTTATTTATTTTTTATTTATTTACATTCTCTTATATACCGCACTATTCGGCATCAGCGCGGTTCACATAGAACAAAAAGTCTCAGTACAATAACATGCATGAGTTTACAGATAACAAGGGAAGGAACTTGGATAACAGGGGAAACTATTTACAGTCTATTTACAGATATAATACTACAGCATGGCTACAAGTTATTAGGAACAGGTGCTAATAATATGTTCAATAAACAAAGCGATTCGTCCTATTTCTGTTATTGAGATACCATGGAACTGACTAGCTGGGAGGAATCACTGAAGTCGATGGGTGTAAATGGCTCAATAAGATGTTTGTTAAAGAGGTGGAATTTGAGGGCTTTCCTGAATTGTGTTAAGCTGTCAATGGCCCGTATGCCAGGAGGTAGTGTATTCCAGCACCTAGGGGCACAGAGGGTAAAGGCTCTATTGGCTGTGGAAGAAGAGCAGCTTGTAAGGGCCTTTGGGAGTTTTAAGGAGTTGATGGCTGATGATCTTCTTGCTCTGTTTGGTGAAGTGGTATGGATAAGGTCAGATAAGGAAGGAGCAGAGAGCTTATTGAGTGCTTTGAACGTGAGAAGTAGCGTTTTGAAGATAATTCTGGCCTGAACGGGTAGCCAATGTAATTGAATCAGCAAAGGAGTGACATGGTCAGTCCTGGCAGCCCCCTGGAGTATCCTTGCTGCGGCATTCATAGCCAGCTGTAATGGGTTTAAAGTGGATTGAGGAAGACCTTGGAGAATGACATTGGCGTAATCGAAGTGTGGTATTATCAGTGCCTGGTATATAGTCCTGAAATCTTTTGGTTCTAGCATGGAGCGTAGGTGTCTCAGGGAACGGATCTTGTAATATATTGTTCTGACTGTGTTTCCTATGTGGGACTTCATATCCAGGCGTTGATCCAGAGTGACACCTAGATAGCGTATTGAGGGTTTGGATTGCAGTTCCGCTTCCTTAGTTCTGATAGATTGTGGTGGGGTGAAGTTGGGGTTCCTTGTGATAAAGAGAACTTCAGTTTTCTTATGTTGAATACGAAGGTTTTGAGAGAGCAACCACTCAGAAACTGCGTTGAAGCAGTTTATTAGGGGGGAGAGATCCAAGCGATCAGTGGAGATGGGAGTGTAAAGTAGAAACATCATCGGCATACAGCATACAGTCGACATTAAATGACCGTATGATCTTACAGATTGGTTGCATGTAGACGTTAAATAGAAGGGCAGAGAGTGAAGAACCTTGAGGGACTCCGTGATCTAGGCGGAAGGGTTCTGAGGTTCTGCCTCCTGAGCGGACATGCTGCCATCTTCCGGATAAGTAGGACCTGCACCATTCAAGCGCTGTTCCAGTGATGCCCTTCTCAGTTAACCTCATTAAGAGGAGATCATGATTCACTGAATCAAACGCTGCTGCGATGTCCAGAAAGATGAGGGCAAATCCTTGGCGGATGTTGTCTATGCCAGTGATTATCTTGCTGAGGAGTATGGTGAGGAGAGTTTCGACTCCGTGATATTCCCTGAAGCCATGTTGGCAGGGGTCAAGCGGAGCAGTGGTGTCAATATGGTCCTGTAACTGTCGTTGGACCTCCTTTTCGATGATCTTAGCAAGTAGAGGTATGCTAGAGATAGGCCTATAGGACTCGGCCTTTAGGGGGTCGAGTTTGCAGTTTTTCAACAGGGGTCTAATTGAAGTGTGTTTAAGGGCTGAAGGGAAAGATCCTGTTGAAAAGGAGAGGTTCATTATGGAGGCAATAACTGGGCTGAAGTGGCTGCGGAGCTCCTTGATCCAGAAGGCAGGGCATGGATCAGACTGAGATGTAGTGATGTTGAGTGCAGTAATGGTGTCTTCGATTCCTTTCTTAGAAGGAATAGAGAATGTAGAAAGAGCTCCAGGGGTGACCTGCCCAAGGGTGGTAGTTGTTGTAGTGGTTCTGTTAATAAGGCACATCTTAGATTGTAAGTGTGCTGCAAAATCTTGAGGGTGTATTTCAACTTGCGGCCCGGAGGATGGTTCCTTAGATAGGGACTTAACTAGGTCAAAAAGGTCGTGTGGCTTATTGAGTGATCTCATCAAGGTGTCCGAGTGGTGTCGTTTCATTGCCTCAGAAATTGCCTTACGGTGAGCAGCTAAGTGGTTATTGAATGCTGTCAGGTCCACCATAGCATGGGAGCGGCGCCAGCGTTTTTCAAGTTTACGTAATAGGATGAGGGAATCTCTAAGGTCCGCAGTGTACCAGGGGGCATTCACTCTTTTCCTTGAATACTTTTTTGCTGGGGGACGCACGGCAATAGCACTGAGACTATTGTTCCAGAGAGAGATTAGGTCCTCAAGATCTGTAATAGTGGTATTTATGAGTTGCTGAGTTTCCTCGATGATGAGCTCTTTGTTAAATGGCTTAAAAGATCTAGTGGATGGTCTTGCTGCGTTAGCTGGCGTATTGAAGATTTTGGAGAAGGTTTTGCTAGAAGGAATCTGAAGGATGATCAATTTGTGATCGGACCAGGGAACAGGGGTAATGGATGTAATAGGATCAAGAGATGTATTAAGGGATGACTGTGGGGCGAATATCAGATCTAGGGTGTTGCCCTTAGTGTGCGTGGGGGCTTTCACTAGTTGCGTGAAGCCGAGGTTTTCAAGGGCTTCTAGGAATGGGACCGCTTGATTATCTTGTAAAGTTGCTAGGTTGAAGTCACCTAGGATCCACATTGGGGAATGTGGGCTATGGGAGTTGGAGGCGAGCTCGATGATAGAGGCGAGCTCATCCGGTGACGTGGAGGGAGCTCTGTAGAGCAAGCTGATGGAGCAGCGTCTATTGGAGATGGTAATGGTAATGGTTTCCATGTGACTTGTGCTGGTGGAGTGCTTTGTCTGGAACTGGAGGTCTGATCTAGAGAGGATGAGGACACCACCACCTCTTTTATCTTGCCTGTGACTGGTATGTACTGTAAATCTTGGTGGGAGGAGCTGGTTTATTATGACGTTGTCTTCCTCGGATAACCAAGTCTCTGTGACCAAGAGTAGGTCAAGGTCATGAGTGGAAATTAAGTCAGTGACAGCTGGCCATTTCTTCCGGATGGAGCGTGCATTGATGAGAGCACATTTGAGGCTGTCAGGGTAAGTTTTGTCAGGTTGTTTGCTTCTGTTGAGATGTTGAGGGGTAATATGGAGGAGATGAGGGTGGCGAGGGCGTGTGTCCCAGTGTAGGTTGCTGTGGGATGTACCAGACCATCTCCTTCCGTGGCTCTGCAGTATTGGGATTTGTTTGATGGATGAGGTTAAGGCTAGAGAGCAGGAGAACCAGTTAGTAAGGATGATGTAGCATCCAAGGATGGTGGTAATGAGGGGACCCATCTTTGTAAGAATGGGATAAATGTGTTAGGGAAATAAGGGTGGACAGCAGGTGAGTATTGTCAATTGGTGCACAAGAAGACTACCTAGAGCAGCTATTGGGTAGTACTATGAGGGAGGTTGCTATATTTCTACCGCCCAGACCAGGCTCTAACTTGGTAGGGAGACATGCTGGATATAATAAGGGCCTATAAACTGGCTGATCAAGTAATTTCAATGTATTGTTGGCTTAGAAGTATTCAGGTTAATCCACACTAAGGGTGCTTCCTTTCGGTCTGGCCTCTGCACCAAGGGTGTTCACGAAATGCATGGCAGTAGTAGCTGCATTTCTCCGCACTCTAGGAATATTCATATTCTCATATCTGGACGACTGGCTCATTCGAGCCCCATCCCAGTCAGAGGCCCAGACTTGCCTAACCTGCACAATGCGTATCCTTCAGTATTTGGGACTAGTAATAAACATCCCAAAATCCAATCTCACCCCTACTCAGTCTCTGGAGTTCATAGGGGCCTTGCTGGATACCACAACTGCAAGGGCCTATCTTCCTCAGGCCCGTTGCCTACGTCTAGTGCAGTTAGCCTCCCAGATTCAGTTAAAGTCCCAATTAACTGCTCGAGAGATGTTACAACTATTAGGCCACATGGCATCCACCGTTCATGTGGTTCCATATGCTCGCTTTCACATGAGGGCAGCTCAATGGACTGTCCACCCAATGGACTCAGGCATCAGGTTGCCTGTCATACAAAATAGCAAACTCCAGTCACCTTTTTTGGTCTCTCCAGTGGTGGAAGTCCTCTCAAAACCTGTTGCTGGGGTCCCCTTTTCAGCAACCACTACCCCAAGCAACTCTCACAACAGATGCTTCTTCAAAGGGTTGGGGAGCTCATCTACAAGATCTCTCCACCCAGGGCATCTGGTCTCCACAGGAGACCTCTCTACATATCAATCTTTTGGAACTCAGAGCAATATTCTTAGCTCTCAGGGTGTTCCATACCCTGCTCAGCTACAGGACAGTACTCATCCATACGGACAACCAAGTAGCCATGTTCTATGTGAACAAGCAGGGCGGGACTGGCTCTCTGTCGCTTTGCAACAAAGCTTTGCTACTGTGGGCCTTCGCCAGAGAGCATCACATCCATCTTCTGGCAGTATATCTTCCAGGCGTTCAAAACATTTGGGCGGACAGACTCAATCGAGTTGTGCTTCCACACGAATGATCCCTCCATATGGACCAAGTAGCCAGGATTTTTCGAATTTGGGGAACCCCGGACATAGACCTCTTTGCAAGTCTGTGGAATGCCAAACTTCCCCGGTTCTGTTACAGAATTCCGTGTCAGGGAGTTCAGGCCAAGGATGCCTTCCTCTTTCACTAGGGTCAAGACTTCCTTTATGCCTTTCCACCAATTCCCCTAATTCCCAAAACACTATTCAAGCTTCAGAGAGATCGAGGGACCATGATCCTCATAGCGCCACATTGGCCAGCTTATGCAGCCACCTTTTGAACCCTTAGCCACTTCCTCCTTGAAATTTCTTTCCTGGAAGGTTATTTTTCTCATTGCAGTCAGTTCAGCTCGCCGCATCAGTGAGCTGCAAGCCTTGGTGGCTAATCCTCCTTATACAAGGTTCCATCATGATAAGGTAGTCCTCAGGACCAATCCACACTTTATGCCTAAAATGGTCTCGCCTTTTCATCTGAACCAAGAGGTATATTTACCAGTTTTTTTCCAGGACCTCATGCATCAAGTGCAGAGAGGAATCTTCATACCTTGGATTGTAAGAGAGCTCTTGCTTTTTACTTACAAAGAACACAGCAACATAGAAAGTCTTCTCAACTCTTTGTTGCTTTTGATCCTTCTCATTTAGGACTTCCAGTCTCTAAGAGAACACTGTCCAACTGGGTTGCTCAGTGTATTTCTTTCGCCTACCAGAGTAGAAACCTTTCTCTGGAGGGCCATGTCACAGCTCACAGTGTGAGAGCCATGGCAGCCTCAATGGCTCATCTAAACTCTGTGTCCATCGACCAAATCTGTCGAGCGGCCACCTGGGCCTCGGTTCATACCTTCACAGCCCATTACTGTTTGGACAAGGACTCCCGCCGGGATGCCTTGTTTGGTCAGGCTGATCTCCAGGAACAAGCAGGAATGAGCCTTCACATATGGGTACGTCGGTACCGACGGAGCCTGCGCGGGAACGCTCCCCAGCTTCCCAAAAAGGAAAGCTTTTGGGAGCATCCCACAGCGCCTGCGCGCTGCCTTCCAGCCTTTTCTAACCAGCTCTCCTCAGTTCTTCTTTGCCGCGGAGCCAGCAGGTCGAGCCCTGTCACCGCTGAAGAAGTTCTTTATTTTATTTTATTTCTTTGGTCGCGTGTCTGCCTTCCCCAACTCCGGACCGGTACCGCCGGTCTTTTTCTTTCTTTCTTTAAAAAAAAAAATATCTATACTTTCCTCAGTGTATTTTTCTTCTTGGGCCTCAGGGCCCACAAGAAAATTTCCCTCATGGAAAAACCAGCCTCCGGGTTCAAAAAATGCACTAAGTGTAGCGGTACTATTTCTGTTACAGATACCCATGAATGGTGTCTTAAATGTTTGGGTCCTGAACACTCCATTCTGGATTGTCCGTCCTGCTCTCTAATGTCTAAACAGGGTTTACAGAACCGAGCAGCTAAGCTCCATGTGCTGTTTCCCGCTGATGCAGCGTCGGTAGCATCGACATCTTCCAGGTCTTCTTCTCCTGATGGATCTCAGGTAACCAAACATAAAGCTAGCAGGTCCTCGAAGGGTAGATCTCCCTCTAAGCATCGAGATGCCTCCGGGCTTGCCCTCGAGGATCCTGCACCAGCAAAACAACCCCGGCGGGAAGCTCCGGCTTCCAAAGCTCCTCCTATGGGGTTACAGGTTGACATCGATGGCACGGCCTCGACCGATCACCTGTTAGAATGCTCTGGGGTACCGGCACAATCTCCCGGTACCGATTTCCAGGCATTCATGGCGTCGATGGATCAGAATGTTCTGTCCATGCAGCGGGCTATCAGGCCTTCATTCAAGCTACGACGCCGATGGTACCACAACAAACTCCGTTGTCGGTATCGGCTCCGGTACCGGCACCAGCGCCGATACCGGTACGGACTGCATCGACATCGACCAGGATACCGGCTGCAGCGGTTCCTTGTCCAGGGCTACTTCTCGGTACCGATCCGGTACCGAGGACGCCCGATGTCGATACCGCTCGATACGCGTATCGAGCGTTAGAAGAGCACCCTGACAGGCAATACTTCGATTCCTCTGGTCGAGAGGAGATCCAAGATGGCGTTTTGAGAGGGAGCTTTAGCGGCGGCGTTTTTCTTTACCTCTTGAATATGGGCAAACGGAAGGCTAAAGGGCCAAAGAAGTCCTCCTCTAGCCCGGCAGCCTCCTCTGCTTCTTCCCTGGTTGTGGGACTGATCGACGCGTTTGTAACGCCGTCGCGGCAGTCGCAGATTTCGGCGGTGCAGAGCCCGATTAACCCCCCTTCAGAGCGGGTTTGCTCGACTGGGGGTTCCGGGCCGGAGATCTCTCCGCCGGAGCAGTGGCGGCCTCCCAAAGATCCTCTGGTGGGGCGGAGTCCTGAGCGGTCAGAGGTTGAGCTCTCTTCCGAAGTTGTAGAGGGCTCGGACCCCGGAGGAGCGGCAGCACAGTTGAGGAGCATGGAGCTTCGGTCCGCTGACTATTCCAACCCAGAGGATGTGATGTTGCGGGGGGTTATTGCAAGCGAACCGGATGCCTTCTTGGGTTTGCCCCGGTCTGGAGAAACGAGGAGTGAACGTCGTGCAACAGAGGGCTCTTCGGGACAGGTATTTACTTTTTCCTTGGAGCGACCCGCTGAATTTACTCTTGAATCGATATGGACTGCTATAGTCAAGCTTGGGGAAGTACTTGCCCCCCAGGTGGTGGCTGTAGCAGCACAGGTACAAGGACATACTACCCTACTTCAGCAACATACCCTTGAAGTAACAGCTTTGCAAACATCGGTTACAGAATTGCAACAGAAGGCTACTTGCTACTTAGAAGGTGTTTCGTCTTGTCAGAGGGACATGGTGGCTTTAAAAACTCGGATTGAATCCTTGGAAAATAACTCCAGATATTGTAATCTTCGTTGTATTAATTTCCCTAGGATATCTAATATTTCATCTAAAGATATGTTTAGGAAGTTTTTGGTAGAAGTTCTTGGTGTTCCAATTGATTCCCATCCCCCTATGCTTAAAGTATATTATTTACCATCTGGGAAGAAAGATCTTGGGGCTGGAGTTATTGATGGGGAGAGCCAGGCAGATTTGCTCAATATCTCAGCTTTATTGGAGTCCTCGGCTGAGGAGGCGGTTTCTCCTTCCACATTGATTGCTGTTTTTGCCCTGTCCTCTGATAGGGATTGGTTTTTACGAATGTTTTTTAAGAAGCGTTCTGTTCAATTCTATGGTTTATTTGTTAGGGTCTTCCCAGACCTTGCGAAGGAAACTCAAAAGCGTAGAAAGGAATTTCTTCTACTTCGACCTGGGGTTTTGTTGTTGGGGGGGTTATACTTTTTAAAGTATCCCTGCAAATGTATGGTTAAAATTAATAATGCCTCTTATATTTTCTATGATCCGTCCCAGTTGTCGAGCTTTCTGAGTGCTCGACGGCTTCCTAATGAGGCTCCAGATGCCCTGCCTACTACTTAAGTTTGACTGTTTTTTGTTCTCTTTCTTATGCTTCTCAAATTTTTTGGTTAATTGTTTTCTTACTTGGATCTCCTTGTGGTGGGCTATAGTAGGACTTGGAATTTTTTTTGTTTCTTCTTTTCTATTCCCTGTTTTTTAAATATTGGTGTATCAGTGTTAGTTTTCAGACCATTTGTCCTAATTTCCGTGAAGCTTGTGTAATTTAGCTTCTTTGTATTGTAAAATTAATAAAGATTAAATAATAAAAAAAAAAAGAAGAGCACCCTGACAGGCAATACTTCGATTCCTCTGGTGATTCTGATTCATCAGATGAGTCTCCTGAAGTATCCATAGCCCTTCCTGAAGAGCCTTCTCCAAAAAGAAGAATGTCTCCTCCAGAGGACTTGTCCTTTCAAGACTTCATAAGAGAAGTAGCTAAAGGACTTTCTATTTCAGTAACCTCTGAATCATTTGGTGTGCTAAAAAGGGTCTTGACCCTCTAGCACTATCTTTAAATTCTCTGTTAGACTATCTCCTGCATCTTTCCAATGCAGGACTTAAGACAAATTCAGTAAGAGTCCATTTGAGTGCTATTGCAGCGTCCCTTAAGCCCATCAATGGACAACCTATCTCCTCTCATCCTCTCGTTGCAAGTTTCATGAGAGGCCTAACTTTAACTAAACCTCCCATTAGGCCTCCTCCGGTGGCATGGGACTTAAATTTGGTTCTTGGTCAGCTTATGAAGCCACCTTTTGAACCCTTAGCCACTACCTCCTTGAAATTTCTTTCCTGGAAGGTTATTTTCCTCATTGCAGTCACTTCTGCTCGCCGCATCAGTGAACTGCAGGCCTTAGTGGCTAATCCACCTTATACAAGGTTCCATCATGATAAGGTAGTCCTTAGGACAAATCCACACTTTATGCCTAAAGTGGTCTCACCTTTTCATCTTAATCAAGAGGTATATTTACCTGTCTTTTTTCCAGCTCCTCATGCATCCAGTGCAGAGAAGAATCTTCATACTCTGGATTGTAAAAGAGCTCTTGCTTTTTACTTACAAAGGACACAGCAACATAGAAAGTCTTCCCAGCTTTTTGTTGCTTTTGATCCTTCTCATTTGGGACTTCCAGTCTCTAAGAGAACACTGTCCAATTGGATTGCTCAGTGTATTTCTTTTGCCTACCAGAGTAAGAACCTTTCTCTGGAGAGCCATGTCACAGCTCATAATGTGAGGGCCATGGCCACCTCTATGGCTCATCTAAATTCTGTGTCCATCGACCAGATCTGTTGAGCAGCCACCTGGGCCTCGGTTCATACCTTCACAGCCCATTACTGCTTGGACAAGGACTCCCGCCGGGATGCCTTGTTTGGTCAGGCTGTCCTCAAACACCTGTTCCATTCTTAAACAACTCCTACCCTCCTTCCCTGGATGGATGCCTGAGATCCATAGGAGGACGTAGAACCCTTCCCAGGGTCTCATATCCTTGGGGATCTCCCAGGCATCTTAGCTAGGGAGTCCCCATATGTGAAGACTCATTCCTGCTTGTTCCTGGAGATAGCACAGTTACTTACCTGTAACAGGTGATCTCTGGGAACAGCAGGAATAAGTCTTCACAACCCTCCCACCTCCCCTAGGAGTTGTACCTCTTTTCTATCTTTCCTTTCCTCTCTCTCTATTGTCTCAGCTTTAAACTCGAACTGAGGAGAGCTGGTTAGGAAAGGCGGGAAGGCAGCACGCAGGCGCTGTGGGATGTTCCCAAAAGCTTTCCTTTTTGGGAAGCTGGGGAGCGTTCCCGCGCAGGCTCCGTTGGTACCGACGTACCCATATGTGAAGACTTATTCCTGCTGTTCCCAGAGATCACCTGTTACAGGTAAGTAACTGTGCTTTCTCAAACACCTGTTCCATTCCTAATCAACTCCTACCCACCTACCCTGGTTGGATTCCAGAGATCCATGGGAGGAGGTAGAGTCCTTTTCAAGGACACACAACCTGGGGTCTTCCCCTGGCATCTGCAGCTAGGGAGTCCCCATATGTGAAGACTCATTCCTGCTTGTTCCTGGAGATAGCACAGTTCTCCAGGACCAAGCAGGAAGTCAGTCCTCACATATGGGTGACGTCGGCGCCGACGGAGCCCTCGCGGAGCAATTTTCCCCAGCTTTCAAAGAAAGCCTTTGGGAATTGCAGCACGCATGCGCGGTCCTCTTCCCGCCCAAGGGTGCCATCTTGCTCAGTCTTCTTTTTTCCGCGGAACCCTACAGACGTTGTTTGTAATTCCCCGCAGAAAAGTTGATTTTATTTATTTTTTCTCGGTTCGACGCCGGTTCTTTTACCGCCCGGACCCGCGACGCCGGTTGCGAGTCCGTTCTTTATTTTTTGGTTTTTTGTCCTTCGTGACAGATTTCGCGCCTTTTTTCTTTTTCACTGGCAGCCCGGTCTTTTGACCTCGCAGGGGCCCTTTTTTCCCCGATGGCTGCCAGCGGGTTTAAGAAGTGTGATCGGTGTAAGAAACCCATGTCTCTTACCGACACACACGATTACTGCCTCCGCTGCCTCGGACCCAATCATGACCCGATGATCTGTGGTCCGTGTGGCAAAATGTCCTCAAAAGCGTTGAGGAGTCGGCAGCTTCAGCGGGAACGTATCTTCTCTGACTCCGGCCGGGCTCGGACCTCATCAGAGGCTTCGACGTCTCGGGACTCTGGTCCTGAGCATCGTCGCAGTTCCTCTGAACGGGGGTCTCCTACCCGGGAACATCATCGGAAGAAGAAACCCGCGAGGGCGGGGTCAGTGGACGCTCCTGGTTCCTCGAGGGCCAGGTCGCATAGCCCCGATTCCCGTCCCGGGTCCTCGGAGATGGAGAGGCCTTCCAAATATCCTCGTCTCGAGATGGACTCGCCCGCTCCCGTGAGTACTGTTGTCCTCGTGGACTCGCCTCCGAAGGACCTGACGTCGGGCCCGACGCCGTCGGGGCCCGAGTCGGGGACTGCTGGGTCTCCTGAGCTCGGACTCAGGTTGACGGCCTTGGAGAGCGGTTTCGCTGCCTTCATGGACCAGCAGCGGGCATTGATCACTGGCCTCGCCGGTGCTTCTGCCCTGACCACCGGGACGTCAACATCCAAGTCGACCCCGGAGACCGAGCCGATCCTCGAGTCCATGAGGGCTCGAGTCGATCCTCGGTCACGGTCTCCTTCGGCCTCCCGTTCGGGACCGAGGTCGTCGACGCCGACTCCCTCGGCGTCGGGGCGGACGGCATCGATGCCCGCCCGACCGGAGCCGCTCGACTCCACCTCCGAGGAGTCAGCCTGGGAATCCGAGGACGAAGAGTCACCTGGTTCTTTTCGGACTCGGTGTGTCCCATCGGACTCCCCCGAGTCCGAACCTCGGAGACGGAGCCCCCCGGAGGATACCCGGTTCTCGGACTTCGTGCGGGATATGGCCAAGGCCTTGGCCTTCCCCGCGGATCCCGAGGAGGAGCCTCGAATCGAAGAACTCGACGCCCTCCAATATGACTCTCCCCCGAAGGAGGCCTTTGTTGTACCGGTTCCTCCGATGCTGGAACGACTTCTCTTCCGCGTGTAGGAGAGCCCGGCGTCGTCGCCGGTGTTAAGCAAGCGGGTCGATTCCATTTATCGAGTCCGCAAGAGCCCCGGATTCCAAAAGGCACAACTACCGCACCATTCCATGGTGGTGGAATCGGCCATGCATAGACTTAAGAGTCAAAAGATGCACTCCTCGGTGCCTCCCGGTCAGAAGGCTCGGAGCCTGGATGCCCTCGGTAGGAAGTGTTTCCAGGGCTCTATGCTTGCTTGTCGAGTCCAGACCTACCAGCTCTACATGGGCATGTATCTCCGAGACCTGGCTAAAGAAATAGCCGGGTTCTCTACTGGTCTCTCCGACGAACCTTTGCAGAGGTTCCAAACCTTGTCAACTGGTATTCGGGAGTGCTCAAAGTTTATCTCTCGAGCAGCCTACGATGGTTTTGAGGCATCGGCTCGAGTAGCCGCAGCCGGCATCGGTGGCCGCCGCCAGGCTTGGCTTCAGACATCCGATCTCGAGCCATGGGTGCAGGACAAGTTGGTCGATGTCCCCTGCAGAGGTGAAAACCTCTTTGGCAAGCCCATGGATGAGAAGGCTGCACAGATCGAGACCGAGACTCTCACCAGGACTCGTCTCTCAAGGAAGACCTCTGCCCCTTCTCAGAAGAAGAAGGGCTCGGGGAAAAAGCCCTTTTACCCGAGGAAGGCGGCTGCCTATCAACACTACCCTCATTATCAGGCCTCAGCAGCTCCCCCACAGGGTAATCAGGCCAAGGGTAGGGGTAATGGGTCCCGTAGGCAGAAAGCCCCCAAGCCTGCACCACCGGCCCCTGCTCAGCAGGGTGGGGGTTTTTGACTTCATCAGCATAGCCTCTCCCCCTCAGCTGGTTTCTCTCAGCACGGGAGGCCGGCTGGTCCACTTTGCCCACAGGTGGTCCAACATCACCACAGATACCTGGGTGCTTCACATAGTTCAAAAGGGCTATCTTCTTCACTTTCACCAGGTACCTCCCTCCTATTTCCCAGGGGAGCCTCTTCGACTCCCTCTGCACAGGGACTTACTCCTTCAAGAGTTAGCAAGTCTTCTTCAGGAACAGGCTGTGGAACCGGTGCCCCACCACCTGAGGGGTCAGGGGTTTTACTCCAGGTACTTTCTGATACCAAAAAGAACCGGAGGCCTCAGACCCATCCTGGACTTGCGCAACCTCAACAAGTTCCTCGCAAAGGAAAAGTTCAAGATGCTTACCCTTGGAATCCTGCTGCCCTATCTCCAGCAGGGAGACTTGCTATGCTCCTTAGATCTAAAGGATGCCTACACTCACATCCTCATTCACCCCAGCCACAGACAATATCTCAGGTTTGTTGTGGGGGGCAATCATTACCAGTACAGAGTACTACCCTTTGGCCTATCCTCCGCACCAAGGGTGTTCACCAAATGTCTAGCAGTGGTGGCGGCTTATCTGAGACTTCAGGGCCTCTTTGTATTTCCATACCTGGACGACTGGCTCATCAGAGCGCAGTCTTCCCAAGAGGCCATTCACGCCACGCACCACACTGTGGCTCTGCTCCAGTACTTGGGCTTTGTCATAAACTTCGCAAAGTCCATTTTGCTCCCCTCTCAGGATCTCGAGTTCATCGGCGCAAGATTGAACACGCTTCAGGCGCGAGCTTTTCTGCCTCTGGACAGGGCAAACAGGCTCATGGATCTTGCCAGCCACTTTCGTAGCAATTCCCTGGTCTCTGCCAGGCAATTTCTGCGACTGCTCGGCCATATGGCTTCCACAGTCCATGTGACCCCCAATGCCCGCCTAAACATGCGCCCTGCTCAATGGTGCCTTCGCTCACAATGGCATCAGGCCACTGGGAGCCTAGCGGACTCCGTACTGATCTCCGACCCGCTGGTCTCTTCTCTACAATGGTGGCTTCATCTGCCAAACCTAGTGCTAGGAATGGTTTTTCAGCCTCCTCCGCCTTCTCAGGTCCTGACGACCGATGCTTCTCTCCTGGGCTGTGGAGCTCATTGCAAAGGGAAATGTACTCAAGGCCTCTGGACTCCTTGGGAGTCTGCTCAGCAGATAAACTTCCTGGAGCTCAGAGCCATCCGCCTAGCTCTCAGAGCCTTCTCCCACCTGACTTCTCAACAGTCTGTGCTGGTCCAGACAGACAATCAGGTTGCAATGTTCTACGTGAACAAACAAGGCGGAACAGGCTCCTTCCTTCTCTGTCAGGAGGCGCAGAAACTGTGCTCTTGGGCCGTTCACCACGGCATCATCCTCAAGGCTGTCTATCTCCCAGGTCAGGAAAATTACCTGGCAGACAAGCTAAGCAGGATCCTCCAGCCACACGAGTGGAGGTTGGATCCGTTGGTGGTTCAGCAGATCTTTCTCAAGTGGGGCCTCCCCACCATGGATCTGTTTGCCAGTCCTCTGAACAGGCAACTTCCCAGATTCTGCTCTCGACAACCACATCCTCTCAGAGTAGCGGCGGATGCTTTTCTGATTCCATGGTCCACAGGCCTCTTGTATGCCTTTCCTCCCATGCCGCTGGTGTCTCGGACACTCTTCAAAGTTCTCAGAGACAAAGCCTCGATGATCCTAGTGGCTCCCCGGTGGCCGAGACAACCGTGGTTCCCGCTTCTGATGCAGCTGGCGGTGGACACTCCTCTTCCTCTGGGATTTCAGCCCGACCTCCTGTCACAGGATCAGGGGACTCTCCTGCACCCCAACCTCCGGTCCCTTCATCTGATGGCCTGGCTGCTGAAAGGGTAGTCCTTGCTCCCCTCCGGCTGCCTCCAGATGTGGAGGAAGTCGTCTTGGCCTCCAGGCGGCCCTCCACCCGGAAGTCCTACGCTTTTAAGTGGCGTCGGTTCTCCGTCTGGTGTGCTCAGCAGTCTCAAGATCCCTTCTCCTGTTCAGCCTCAGTGGTCTTGCAGTACTTGCTTTGCCTCTCCAATCTTGGACTTAAATCCAACTTGGTCAGGGTCCACCTCAGTGCTCTTTCTGCGCATCACATGCCGGTGGATGGAAGACCTCTTTCCAGCCACCCTCTAGTGGCTCGTTTTCTCAGAGGCCTCCTTCTCCTTAAACCACCTTTGCGCCCACCAGCCCCTGACTGGGATCTGAATGTGGTTTTACAGCGGATTACCTGTCCGCCCTTTGAACCTATGGCTACCTGTCATCTTCGTTTTCTTTCTTGGAAAACCTTGTTCTTGGTTGCCCTCACTTCTGCTAGACGCGTTAGTGAGCTACAAGCCCTAGTATCTGATCCTCCTTACACTAGGTTCTACAAGAATAGGGTAGTCCTACGGACTCACCCGAAATTTCTTCCCAAAGTGGTTTCCCCTTTTCACATCAACCAGGAGGTGGTACTTCCGACCTACTTTCCCAGGCCACACTCCAGCCGAGCTGAAATGGTCCTGCATACCCTGGACTGTAGAAGGGCGTTAACCTTCTACCTTGACCGTACGCGGGAGCACAGACGAGCTGTTCAGCTCTTCGTCTCTTATGACCCCAATAAGCTGGGGCTCCCTGTCTCCAAGTGTACTCTGTCCATCTGGATTGCTGACTGTATCGCTTGGGCTTATGAGGCTGCTGGCCTCTCGTTGGAAGGTCGAGTCACGGCTCATCGAGTTAGGGCGAAGGCTACGTCAGTGGCTTACCTCCGCTCTGTTCCATTGGCAGACATCTGCCGGGCCGCTACTTGGTCTTCAAGCCAGACCTTTGCAGCCCATTACTGCCTGGAGAGGGAGTCCCGCAGGGACAGTGCTTTCGGACAGGCAGTCCTCCGTAATCTCTTTGAGGTATAGGCAACTCCTACCCTCCGTCCCGGATGTTGGGCTACCGGTTGGAGGCGTATTCAGAGAAGATTCCTTCCTTCTGTGCTACTGAGCTTGAGGGAGCTCCTTTTTGAGCTTAGGGTCTCCGGTAGCCTTAAGCTTGGGAGTCCCATATGTGAGGACTGACTTCCTGCTTGGTCCTGGAGAAAGAGTAGTTACTCACCTGTAACAGGTGTTCTCCAGGAGCAGCAGGAATCAGTCCTCACAACCCTCCCTCCTCCCCTTGGAGTTGCAGTTCTATGCTTTCGTTTTTTTTGCTAATTTTTTTGCTGTGTTTTCGCTATGTCATCTGACTGAGCAAGATGACACCCTTGGGCGGGAAGAGGACCGCGCATGCGCTCTGCAATTCCCAAAGGCTTTCTTTGAAAGCTGGGGAAAATTGCTCCGCTAGGGCTCCATCGGCGCCGACGTCACCCATATGTGAGTACTGATTCCTGCTGCTCCTGGAGAACACCTGTTACAGGTGAGTAACTACTCTTTACTTACCTGTAACAGGTGATCTCTGGGAACAGCAGGAATAAGTCTTCACAACCCACCCACCTCCCCTAGGAGTTGTATCTCTCTATCTTTCTTTCCTTTCCTCTCTCTCTCTTTGTCTCAGCTTTAAAACTCGAACTGGAGAGAGGTGGTTGGGAAAGGCGGGAAGGCAGCGCGCAGGTGCTGTGGGATGCTCCCAAAAGCTTTCTTACTGGACGCTGGGGAGCGTTCCCGCGCAGGCTCCGTCGGTACCGACGATACCATATGTGAAGACTTATTCCTGCTGTTCCCAGAGATCACCTGTTACAGGTAAGTAACTGTGCTGTATAGAAATGCTTGTTAAATAAATAAATAAATAAAAATAAATAAATAAAGCTTTTTCCTCACAGTTAATTTGGCTTCTTGCCGTCTCAGTTCACAGGTAGCAGGTGGTTAACAAGCACAATTCACAACTCCAGCTTGTTCTTACATCTTAGTAAAACTTCCCCTCTTTACCAAGTGGGAATTTACAATCCATCTACCTGCTTCTTATGGTTACCTTTCTCTGGAGGGCTTCCTCTCAGGGCTGGCTTTCCTTCAACCCTTCTGTGGCTAAGGCTTGGCACAAAGAGCAATCCATGAGGTTGTCTTCCTCATTCAGCTCAGCATCAGGTTCTCCTAGTTGCATAGACTCTGACTCTCCTTCTGGCTCACCGGGCTCGGTTAACAGCCTCTTGTTAGAGCTGAGAGCGTCTCCTGCTCCTCTGCATTCCCAGCATAAGTCAGGCTTCTCCTGCTCTGCTCAGCATTAATCAGGCTTCTTAGGCTCGTACCTGTGCCTCGGCTTGTATCAGCTTCTCTCTCTCTTTCTCCTCTTCTATAATCTAGCATAGGCTTATATCTCCAGGGTTCTAGCCCCACCTCCTCTCTTCCCAGGTGACGGAGATCACTCTGCTTTCTGGCACCTGAGCAATCAGGGAGCTTACTGACGTAAGGGTCTTGGACCTTAGGTCTGTATTCACTCTCCCTTATTTCACTAGGGGAAACATGAAACCTGTTCCAGCTGGGGGTTTTCTGGTTCCTAGGTGAGGTCGTGGCTTTGTTACCCTGACCTTGCAAAAGGGGCCCTTTTACTAGGGTGAACTCTTTGCCTTTTCCCCTTTCCCCTAACTCAGGATAGGCTTCCTTACCACAGTAGAGTCTGCCAATGGAAAAAGTCAAGGCTATTGGCTTGCCTAGTGCTGCTATTCTGTTCACAGCAGGCTCTTAGAGTCTGAATTGATCTTCATCAGCAGTTCAAGCTCAGGCTCCTGCTCCCACTGATGGTGAAGGCCAGGCTGCAGTGGTAGCAGCAGCCGCCGCCTTAGGAAATACGAGTCACTGGACGACTGCTCATAGATCCTTCTGGCAATGAATGCCAGTCTCTCAGGCTGGGGAGCCCATTGCTAAGGCTGAATAGCCTGGGACCATTGGAACTGTGGGAAGGTGGCGTGATCTGTCAACTGCCCTGCAGTGAGGGCCATCAGATTGGCCCTTTTGCATCTCTGGGCCCTGGTCAGGTGCCAGGCAGTTCATTTGTTCTTGGAAAATGCCATGGTAGTGGCTTATGTTGATCAGCAAGGCGGCATGAGGAGTGCTGGAGTAGCCCTGGAGATGGCTGTCCGGTTTGCTTAGGTGGTGAGGAGCCTTCTAGTTTATCGGCACTGCACATTGTGGGTTGGATACTGTGGAAACAGATTTTCTCAGCCGGCACTCTCTGGTCCCAGGAGAGTGGGAGTTGAGTCAGGAGGTGTTTTTAGTTTTTCTGCACCGCTGGGGTCATCCCGAGAGGGATCTGATGGCAACCCACTCCAATGCCAAAGTGTGCTGCTTCTTCAGTCACAGCACAGAGATGGGGTCCCAAGACCTTGACCAGGTCAGCACCTGCCATAGGTTTTTCTTCCATGGCCCCTGGTGGGGCATGTGATTTGACATATTATGGAGTGTCATCCAAGAAGGATTATTCTGGTGGCGCCGGGTTGGCCAAGGAGATCGTAATGCACAGATCTGATACGACTCCTGCAAGCCACCTATTTGCTTGCCTCTGTCTCAGGTCTTATTTTGTCAGTGGCCCCTTGTCCTGGAGGACCCGGCTCCCTTCTTGCTTCAGTTTAAAAAACAAAAATTAAACAAAACCTCCATAGTGTAATTGCGTGTGCCCCCACCCCCCAAACTTCCCTTGGGAGGGCGCCTACTCAAGAACTCAAAACAAGAAAAAATAATCGGTTCACCAAGCCAGCATCTCAGTCTTATGGAAGGGAATCAGATGCGATCCCCCTCATCTTCTGCCTCCTCTCATCAGGCCCAGACTATGCATGATCAGGAGCCCCTGGTGCAGGCTTGCGGCCAGAGCAGACTTCCTACTGGCCCCAACTCAATGTACATATGCCCAGAGCCTGCACACTGAGGCCCGTGGCTCTACCCCATCTCCCTCAGATCCTGCAGCTTCCACGCAACCATCTGCAGCCTCAGGGGCTCCTGAAGGAAAGAGTAAAGGAAAATCTAAGTATAAATATCATCAGGAACAGCCAGCTACCCCCACTCCCCAGGTAAGAACATCAGAACCATAGGAATCTGGGAATCCCTGGGGAACCACCACTCAAGATTGCTAGACAAAATGAGCTTGCCATGCCTGCTTTATCCCTGGAGAGACACCCCTCCCCCCGGGATCTCAACTCCACGAACTCATCACTAATTTCACTCCTATGGAACTTCATGGAGGACAGCACACTCATCTTTTAGACTATGACAATGACAGCACCGACAACCTCTCAGAGTACCCCTCCGGAGGTCCCAGCAGACTCTTGCCTCCCCCCTGCCCAGAATTCTCCCCCTTGGTCCATTGGAGGTCCCCCCTCCACTAGAAGAAGATGCTTCTTCCCTCTAGAGTTACCCCCTTCTCCCAGGCAACAGATACACAGCTACCCAAAAACACTTCTCTGCCAAAACACGGATCAGATGAACCACTCGATGGCTACTTATACCCTAAATTTCTCCAAACGATCTCCCGGGCCTTTGCTCTCAGTGACGCCCAGACCCCCATCAGCAAAAGAGATTTTCAGCCCATCCTAAGTGTGTAGTGGTCCCAAGGAAGTCATCGCCTTGCCAGTTCCTCCTATCCTACAAGATCTACAGGCCTCCATCTGGAAAAATCCCATGACAATGCACGCTACGTCACAACTCTTGGACCTTAGATATACATACAGTCTTCCAATTTATCACGGTTTTCTTGCAATTTTTCACAATCCTTTTGGGTTTTAACAACTTTGAATAATTTTGTGTAATCTGCAAATTTGGTTATCTCACTCGTTATTTCCATTTCCAGATCTTTTATGAATATGTTAAAAAGCAGCGGACCCAGCACAGATCCCTGGGGTACTCCACTCTTCACCTTTCTCCATTGGGAAAATTGGCCATTTGTTCCTTCTGGCCAGGCGGTTGATTCTTCACCCCCAATGCCATCGCTTTTCTCTTCCCTTTTTACATGGAATTTCAGTCCATAGAGATTCTACAGTGTATTTTGGTTCCTGCAAGACTTTAATCCTTTGTGACTCAATGCCCTTTCTAACATAGAGTGCAACCCCTCTACCTATTTGATCTTCTCTATCCTTATGATATAGTTTGTACCCAGGTATCACAGTGTCCCACTGGTTGTCCTCCTTCCACCATGTCTCTGAGATACCAATCATATCTAACCTCTCATTTAGTACTAACTCTCCCATCTTATATTTTAGACTTCTAGCATTTGCATACAAGCATTTTAGAGGCTGTATTTTGTTCATATTAATCTGGCAGGGGTAATTTGGAATATTTAAGCTCTGTCTGCTCTGTTCCTAAGGGCATTTGGGTTACTTTTGTCTTTATTGGAATCTCTCTGTCGATATGCCCTTACTTCAGTCTTTTGCTAGTATCCTTCAATGATATATTGTTATGAACCATGCGGCTCTTAGGCGACTCTTGGCTTTCCCCTATTATCAAGTTTAAAAACTGCTCTATCTCCTTTTTAAAGGTTAATGCCAGCAGCCTAGTTCCATCCTGGTTAAGGTGGAGTATTGATTCATCCAGATCTAGATGACTGGCTAATTAGAGCAAAGTCATTGCAAGAGAGTCATAAGAACATAAGAAATGCCATACTGGATCATACCAAGGTCCATCAAGCCCAGTATCCTGTTTCCAACAGTGGCCAATCCAGGCCACAAGTACCTAGCAGTTTCCCTAAAAGACACAGGTTCCACAATGCTTGTATTGGGGCAAGTCATGGATATCCCGGGTCCTCTTTAATAATGGTTTATGGACCTTTCCTCCAGGATTTGTCCAAACCTTTTTTAAACCTGGCTACACTAACAGCTTTTACTACATCCTCTGGTAATTAATTCCAGAGTCAGGAAGCAACAAAGTGAGTGATAACCCATCCCAACCATTGCAGGAGTATTATCAACTTCAAAAAGAACCACCTAAATCCCACATGAGATCTAATTTACCTATTGGTGCTTTTCAACACCGGCTTGGACCTGGTTTCTCTACCTCTGGATTGTTGCAAGAAAGTGCAGAACCAGGTCTGGAAATTTTGTTGCATGAAGTCCCTCTGTGCATGGCATTACCTGCAACTACTGGGCACCATGGCAGCATCCTTGGATCTAGCTCCATGGGCCAGAGTGCACATGCGGCTGCTGCAGAAGGTCTTGTTGTCCAGGTAGTCACTGCAGAAACACTCTCTGTGGAGGAGGTTACATTGTCTGGAAGAGACTCGGGCGAGCTGGTGGCTGCCAAGTTGCTGGTGGGAATGCCACTGGAGCCTCTGGAAAGGATGATAGTGCCAGTCTTTTCAGATGGGGGGTGGGGGCGCATTGTCAGGCTCAAGTAGCTAAAAGTCAGTGATTTCTGGAGGAGAGGACCTGGCCCATCAACCACTCAGAGATGTGATCGGTATTTTTGGCTCTGCAATCCTTTCTCTCTATGGTACAACATAAAGTGGTGAGAATATTCTCGGACAATGCGATCACCATAGCTTACCTCAATCCTCAGAGAGGCACAGGAAGCGCAGTCTTGGTGAAGAAGGTATCGCCTCTACTTCTCTGGGCAGACTCATCTGCCAGCTCTGTCAGCAGCTTACCTGGCCGGCAAGAAAAACGTGCAAGCTGACTTTCTCAGTCATCGTTACTTACATCCGGGGGAGTAGTCCCTGGAGAGCTCGGTGTTTCAGAGCATAATGTGCTGATGTGGAATGCCAGTGATGGATCAGATGGCAACCGCATCCAATGCGTAGGTGGCCCATTTCTTCAGCTGCAGACAAGAAAAGATGTCAGAAGGCCTGGATGCCCTGGTGTTCTATCTGTATTCATACCGTGGTCTCTCATCAGACAGTTGCTGCAGAAGATAGAGGCCTATTGGAGTCTAGTAGTTTTAGTAGCTCCAGATTGGCCTCTGAGGCCATGGTATGGGAATCTAGTTTGGCTAGCTGTGGAAAATTCTTGATGCCTTCTAGTAGTGGACAACCTGCTGGTGCAGGGGCCAATCCTAATGCTGGAAATAGCTTGATTCTTGCTTATGACTTGGCTCTTGAGAGGACTAGATTAAGAAAGAAGAGCTACTCCCCTCAGGTCATAGTGACATTACTTCGGGAATGGAAGTAGTCACCTTCTCTGGCTTACGTTAGAGTCTGATGCATTTTTGAGAACTAGGGTGAGGAGAGGGGTATTTGGGCCCTCCCTCCCTCTCAGACATATTGGCCTTTCTTCAGGACAGTCTGTATAAGGATCTTGCCCTGAATTCTTTAAGGGGAACAGGTAGCAACCTTAGTCTGCTATCACAGCTGAATGCAGGGAGTTTCTCTGTCTTCTCACCTGAATGTGATTCATTTTCTGAGAGGAATTAAGCAGGTGAGGCCACCAATGCATCCTATTGTACCATCTTGGGGCTTGAATTCCATCTTATCTATGCTTAAGAAAGCTCCCTTTGAGCCCCTTAGTCAAGCTTCTCTGAAGGATTTTACTTGGAAGATGGTGTTTCTGGTAGCTGTTCGGCGTGTAGAATTTCAGAGTTACAAGCCCTGTCTTGTTGAGAGCCTTTCACGTTGATCTCCAAAGAAAAGGTAGTGCTTCATCTGGTTCCATTATTTTTACCAAAAGTGGTCTCTGTGTTTCACCTTAACCAAACGATAACTCTCTTGGTCTTTTCTGGTTCAGAAGCAGGCTCTGAATCTACGCATTTGCGTCTGTTGGATGTTCACAGATATCTCAAACAAAGTAAGGAGTATAGGAAATCAGATCATCTTTTTGTTCTGTTTGGAGGACTGTGCGAGGGAGAAGCAACTTCTAAGGCTTCCATTGCGTGGTGACTAAAAGAAGCTATTGCTTTTGTATATTTGCTGAAACATAGGACACTGCTGGAGGAGTTGAGGGCTCATTCGATTAGAGCTCAGGTGGCATCTTGGGCCACATATAGTCTCTTTCCTCCGGTTAATATCTATAAAGCAGCGACATGGTTGTCACTTCATTCCTTTGTGTAGTACTACCACTTGGATGCTCATGTGAGAAGGGATCCACGGTTCAGCACGCGAGTGTTGCAAGCCAGGCTCCCGTGTCCCGCCCATAGTTGAGTACTACTCTGCTACATCCCAGACATCTGGACTGGACTAGTAGGGGTGATAAAGAAGGTAAAATTAGACCTTACCTGCTAATTTTCTTTCCTTTCTCCAGTCCAATCCAGAACCTGCCCATTCTGTCTTTAACGATCCCGGTTGAAGAAATTAAGCTGCGTGTCTCTGTCCGGCGCTTTCTCTTTCATGCTGTTTAGGTTTATAGTTTATTTAGATGTCATATACTGCTCTTTGCTAGGCAGACAGAGCGGTTTACAATAAAATTGTTAAGATGGAGGGAAGTTCTTTTCATAAAGTTGAGTTAGTGGTTCTCAGTTCTCTGGGGAGCCATGACACTCACTCCTTCTGTGTTTCAGAATGTAAATAGTTTCTACAAATTGGTTATGAATTTGCTTAATATTTGTCTTTGTGGAGTCTGCTTTGTTAATAGTGTACTGGAGTGAGCTGTTCTGCACAGATCCTATATAGAGTGACATCATCAAAACCAGTGGTTCTCATTCTCCATCTGCTGGTGATAGGGCATCCAATATACACCGGGCTACCAAAGCAGACCCTCAGACCACTACAACTGGCCCAAAACACAGCTGCCCGCATAATAGCCGGTACTACAAGACATGATCACATCACACCCATACTGAAAGAACTGCACTGGCTCTCAATCATCTCACGCATCAAATACAAGACTATCATAAACATATTCAAGATCAAACACCACTCCTCCGCCATAAGCCTACACACACTCATACAACCCGACACAAGCACACGGCCAAGAAGAAGAGGCACCTCCAATCGGGTTAACACCCCAAAAGACTTCACCAAGACCCACAAAGACACCGCACAACGAGCAATCTCACTGGCTGCTCCATCCATATGGAACTCCCTCCCAGATGATCTGAGACTAACCACAGAAATCAAGGACTTCCGAAAACAGCTGAAGACAACCCTATTCATCGATTACTATGGACATACCCCCTGAACCAGCATACAAGTCAGATCATCAACCCCCCCCCACCCCAAGACTGTATATAAGACAGTATAATAGCTCATGATGTATAATAGCGCACTATATAGATAAACCAAATCTAATCACATCCCCGCCAACACATACCACTCTGTACACTGCATGAAAACATTTGCCCCCTTGATTGTTTGCCGTGGAAACCGCTTTGATTGAATGATAAGGCGGTATATAAATACCATTAAATAAATAAATAACCCATGCATCTGGACTGGACTAGAGGGACACAAGAAAAGAAAATAAGCAGGTATGGTCTAATCTCACTGTTTATTGATGGCTAGTCATTCTCGTTCTCTTTAATCATTGTGGTTGTATGCTAAGGAACTTTCAGTAATTTAAAGTAGATGACTAATGCCAGAATTCATGGGATCGTTCTCAAGTTTGCTCATTGATTTTCAAGCATGCAGTTTTCAAATCATGCCATTAAGGGTCCCACAATTTTCCTTTAGGTTGAGCTGAAAAAGAAGTACAATAATCAACACTCGAAGAGCCGGGGACTTTTACCAGGAAGTCAGTGGTATGAAATTCAAGCTTATAGAGCTCTCAACCAGGCACTGGGCAGGTAAAATTAACAATTCAGTTAATGACGTAATATAATTAAAGGCACTGGCATGTCCAGTTTGATACTTTGAACCTCTCATACTGAAACAAGCTGCCACTTCTCTTGGTGGTGACATAGGCTTATTTATTATTTTATTTATTTAGCATTATTTATAAGCCACAGATCTCTTGCATACTCTATAGTGAAGAAAGCAACAAACGGAGTAATAAAGGGACAAATCACATAAAACAAACAGTTTAAACAAAAATCCCCCTAAAGAGTTCATAAAACGAAATAATTACAATAATCAAATCTTAACCCTAAAATAAAATCAAACTAGTCGTGAAAGTGCATCGAAAGTAATAAGCATATCATTAAGCAATCATGCATCATGAGGTTACTGATTCCACTCCTGTGCAACTGAAAAGGACAACAGTTGATTTAGGATCTGCCTCATGAATCCTAGGGAACAAAGGGTATCTCAGTTGCCTATCCCGGCAAGACTTCAGCTTCCACGAGGGGCAATAAAACTCTCACGGAGATGACAAAGGGAGACTGATATCTGACTTGAAAACATTAAAAAATTAACATCATCACTCAAAATTGAATTCTATATGAAATAAGTAAAAAATGTAGGGTATACAAGTGGAACGATATATGTTCATGAAAAGGCATCCCTAAAAGAAGGTGTGTTGTGTCATTCTAAATAGACCGTAAAGGTCTGTAATAAGAAACAGGAAGGCCATACAAGACTATATTACAGTAGTCAAAGGGAGATATAACAACTGCTTGTAAAACTATCCTAAAATCATCAGTATTCGAATACTGTAGCTCTTAAGCCACCTTAGCAACCAAAGCTTAAATAAGTTGCAAAGTATACACTTGTAGTGTAACACAATGGCACATTTCCTCCATTTGCAGAATTAGGCATGTGGTGAGGTTCATATATGTCTCTCATAGGAAGTGTTGGGCGGTGCATCCATGTGCATGTATGTAAGTGGGTGTGTGCATGTGTGTCGGGGTTTGGTGCATGCATGTGTATGTGTCATGAGGATTGTCAGGAGCTGAGTGAGTATCATGAGGAGTGTCGGGCTGTGTGTGTGTGTTGAAGGGTGCGTGTGTGTGTCATGGGGAGTGTCGGGGACTGCGTACATATATATGTCAATGGGAGTGACAGGGGCTTGAAAGACTTGAAACCACAAAATCAGCCTGAACTTCCTCCACCACGCAGCTCAAACATGCAGACAGCCGATTACGGTAGGGGAAGTGTGAAATGCAACTAAATTGGGAGTTAGCATATGCATGTTTGTGCATGTTTACACATGGGCAAATGAACATGCATACAGACAGACAAAATCTGCCCAGCAGCCTGAACGCTCAGTGATAGACCACTGCACCTAATAATGATCTTTTTACGAGGTCTCTGATAAACAGGTGGAATAAAAGATGGTAATTAATTAAAATACCTAGGTAACAAACCTCCTGGGAGAAGCACTTTTATGTCCCCCATTGTCAGTAATTAAAGATGGATGCGTGTAGGTGTATTGATGGAGGACTAAAAATTCTTTTTTAGGGAAGTTTAACTGAAGGCCCTGGGATAATAGCTAGGCAGCAACTTGAGAATGCAATTGCTTGAATGTGAGAGCATTAGATATAATTTACAATCAAAAGAAACAATATGATGTCATCTGCATATAAAGCATATTGAATCTGTAAGGTCTGCAATAAATCAGAGGGAGCAAAGATAAAGGTTAAATAAAACAGAGAGGGTAGAGGCCTGAGAAAGTCTCCATTCTCCAGGACCAAGCAGGAAGTCAGTCCTCACATATGGGCGACGTCGGCGCCGACAGAGCCCTCGCGGAGCAATTTTCCCCAGCTTTCAAAGAAAGCCTTTGGGAATTGCAGCGCGCATGCGCGGTCCCCTTCCCGCCCAAAGGTGCCATCTTGGCCAGTCTTCTTTTTTCCGCGGAGCCCTACAGACGCTGTCTACAAGTCACCGCTGAAAAGTTGATTTTCTTTCTTTATTTTAGTATTTTCTTCGGTTCGACGCCGGTCCTTTTTCCGTCTGGCCTCGCGACGCCGGTTGCGAGGCCTCCCCTTCTTTTCGGTTTTTTCTGTCCTTCGTGACAAATTCGCGCATCGGAGGAAGAAACCCGCAAGGACGGCGTCGGTGGACGCTCCTGGCTCCGCGAGGGCCAGGTCGCATAGCCCCGATAGCCGTCCCGGGTCTTTGGAGCTGGAGCGGCCGTCCAAACAGCCTCGTCTGGAGATGTACTCGTCTGCTCACGTAAGTCCTGTTGTCCTCGTGGACTCGCCTCCGAGGGGTCCGACGTCGGGCCCGACACCGTCGGGGCCCGAGTCGGGGGCTGCTGGGTCTCCTGAGTTCGGACTCAGGTTGACGGCCTTGGAGAGCAGCCTGGCTGCCTTCATGGACCAGCAGCGGGCATTGATCGCTGGCCTCGCTGGCGCTTCTGCCCTGACCGCCGGGACGTCGACGTCTAAGTCGACCCCGGAGACCGAGCCGATCCTCGAGTCCATGTGGGCTCGAGTCGATCCTCGGTCGAGGTCCCCTTCGGACTCCCTCGGCGTCGAGGCGGACGGCGTCTGTGCCCGCCCGGCCGGAGCCGCTAGACTCCTCCTCCGAGGAGTCCGCCTGGGAATCCGAGGTGGAAGAGTCACCTGATTCTTTTCGGACTCGGTGTATCCCTTCGGACTCCCCCGAGTCCGAACCTCGGAGACAGTCCCCTCCGGAGGATGCCCGGTTCTCGGACTTCGTGAGGGATATGGCCAAGGCCTTGGCCTTCCCTGCGGATCCCGAGGAGGAGCCTCGAGCCGAAGAGCTCGATGCCCTCCAGTATGACTCTCCTGCAAAGGAGCATTTTACTGTACCGGTTCCTCTGATGCTGGAACGACTTCTCTTCCGCATGTGGGAGAGCCCGGCGTCGTCGCCGGTATTAAGCAAGCGGGTCGATGCCATATATCGAATCCGCAAGAGCCCTGGCTTCCAAAAAGCACAGCTGCCGCACCATTCCATGGTGGTGGAATCGGCCATGCATAGGCTCAAGAGCCAGAAGATGCACTTCTCGGTGCCTCCCGGCAGGGAAGCCCGCAGCCTGGATGGCCTCGGTAAGAAGTGTTTCCAGGGCTCTATGCTTGCTTGTCGGGTCCAGACTTACCAGCTCTATATGGGCATGTATCTCAGGGACCTGGCTAAAGAAATAGCCGGATTCTCTGCTGGTCTCTCCGAGGAACCTTTGCGGAGGTTCCAGGCCTTCTCCACTGGTATTCGAGAGTGCTCAAAGTTTATCTCTCGAGCAGCCTATGATGGCTTTGAGGCATCGGCTCGAGTAGCCGCAGCCGGCATCGGTGCCCGCCGACAGGCTTGGCTTCAGTCATCCGACCTCGAGCCCTGGGTGCAGGACAAGTTGGTCGATGTCCCCTGCAGAGGTGACAACCTCTTTGGCAAACCTATGGATGAGAAGGCTGCACAACTCGAGACAGAGACTCTCACCAGGACTCGGCTCGCCAGAAAAAACCTTTGCCCCTTCCCAGAAGAAGAAGGGCTCGGGGAAAAAGCCCTTTTACCCGAGGAAGGCGGCTGCCTATAAACACTACCCTCATTATCAGGCCTCCGCAGCTCCCCAACAGGGTCAGCAGGCCAAGGGACGGGGTAACGGGTCCCATAGGCAGCAAGCCCCCAAGCCTGCGCCACCGGCCCCTGCTCCGCAGGGTGGGGGTTTTTGACTCTTTCAGCATAGCCTCTCCCCCTCCGCTGGTTTCTCTCAGCACGGGAGGCCGGCTAGTCCATTTTGCCCACAGGTGGTCGAACATCACGTCCGATACCTGGGTGCTCCACATAGTCCGAGAGGGCTATCTTCTACACTTCCACCAGGTACCTCCCCCCTACTTTCCAGGGGAGCCTCTGCGACCCCCTCTTCACCGGGACTTACTCCTTCAAGAGTTGGCAAGTCTTCTTCAGGAACAGGCGGTGGAACCGGTGCCCCACCACCTGAGAGGTCAAGGCTTTTATTCCAGGTACTTCCTGATACCAAAGCGTACTGGAGGCCTCAGACCCATCCTGGACTTGCGGAACCTCAACAAGTTCCTGGAAAGGGAAAAGTTCAAGATGCTTACCCTTGGAATCCTGCTGCCCTACCTCCGGCAGGGAGATTGGCTATGCTCCTTGGATCTAAAGGATGCCTACACTCACATCCTCATCCACCCAAGCCACCGACAATACCTAAGGTTTGTGGTGGCAGGCAATCATTACCAGTACAGAGTACTGCCCTTTGGCCTATCCTCCGCACCACGATTCTTCACAAAATGTCTCGCAGTGGTAGCGGCTTATCTCCGGCTTCAAGGCCTCTTTGTCTTCCCTTACCTGGACGACTGGCTCATCAGAGCACCGTCCGCCACGGAGGCCACTCACGCCACGCAACGTACTGTGACTCTGCTCCAGTACTTGGGCTTTGTCATAAACATCGAAAAGTCCACTTTGCTCCCCTCTCAGGATCTCGAGTTCATCGGCGCCAGATTAAACACGCTTCAGGCGCGAGCCTTTCTGCCGCTCGACAGGGCACAACGGCTCATGGCTCTCGCCAGCCGCTTTCGCAGCCATTCCCGGGTCTCGGCCAGGCACTTTCTGAGACTGTTCGGCCGTATGGCTTCCACGGTCCATGTGACCCCCAATGCCCGCCTGAATATGCGGCCTGCTCAATGGTGCCTTCGCTCACAATGGCGTCAGGCCTCGGGGAGACTAGCGGACTCAGTACGAATCTCCAGCCCGCTGGTCTCTTCTCTACGGTGGTGGCTTCATCTGCCCAACCTGGTGCTCGGAATGCTTTTTCAGTCTCCTCCGCCTGTTCAGGTACTGACGACCGATGCTTCTCTCCTGGGTTGGGGAGCACATTGCCAAGGGACATGTACTCAGGGTCTCTGGACCCCGTGGGAATCTGCCCAGCAGATCAACTTCCTGGAGCTCAGAGCGATCCGCCTGGCTCTACGGGCCTTCTCCCACCTTACCACTCACCAGTCCATCCTCGTCCAGACGGACAATCAAGTGGCCATGTTCTACGTGAACAAACAGGGGGGCACGAGCTCCTTCCTTTTCTGTCGGGAAGCACAAAAGCTCTGCCCTTGGGCCGTCAGCCGAGGAATCCTCCTCAAAGCTGTCTATCTCCCAGGTCAAGAAAATTACCTGGCAGACAAACTGAGCAGAATCCTCCAACCACACGAGTGGAGATTGGACCCGTTGGTGGTTCAAAGGATTTTTCTCCGGTGGGGCCTCCCCACGCTGGATCTCTTTGCCAGTCCTCTGAACAGGCAACTTCCTCAGTTCTGCTCTCGGGAGCCGCATCCCCTCCGAGTAGCGGCGGATGCGTTTCTGCTCTCATGGTCCACGGGCCTTCTGTATGCCTTTCCTCCCATGCCGCTGGTGTCTCGAACACTTTTCAAGGTTCTCCAAGACAAGGCTTCGGTGATCCTGATAGCTCCCCGGTGGCCCAGGCAACCGTGGTTCCCGCTACTGATGCAACTGGCGGTAGATACTCCGTTGCCTCTGGGGTTTCAACCCGATCTCCTGACCCAGCATCAGGGGTCTCTCCTACACCCCAACCTCAGATCTCTTCATCTGATGGCCTGGCTGCTGAAAGGGTAGTCCTTGCTCCCCTCCTGCTGCCTCCAGAGGTGGAAGAGGTCGTGCTAGCTTCCAGGCGACCCTCTACCCGGAAATCCTACGCCCTTAAATGGCGTCGCTTCTCCACCTGGTGTACTCAACAGTCTCAAGATCCCTTCTCCTGCTCGGTGTCGGTGGTCTTGCAGTACTTGCTTTCCCTCTCCAATCTTGGACTAAAGTCCAACTCGGTCAAAGTTCACCTCAGTGCTATTTCTGCACATCATGTGCCGGTGGAAGGCAGGCCTCTTTCCGGCCACCCTCTCGTGGCACGGTTCTCCCGAGGTCTCCTTCTCCTTAAACCACCTTTGCGCCCCCCAGCCCCTGACTGGGACCTGAACGTGGTTTTACAGCGGATCACCTGTCCGTCTTTTGAACCCATGGCTACCTGTCCTCTCCTTTTTCTTTCTTGGAAAACCTTATTCCTGGTAGCCCTCACTTCCGCTAGACGCGTTAGTGAACTGCAGGCCCTAGTGTCTGATCCCCCTTACACTAGGTTCTACAAGAATAGGGTAGTCCTGCGGACTCACCCTAAGTTTCTTCCAAAAGTGGTCTCCCCTTTTCACATCAATCAGGAGGTGGTGCTTCTGACCTTCTTTCCCAGGCCACACTCCAGCCGAGCTGAAAGGGTCTTGCATACCCTGGACTGTCGGAGGGCGTTAACCTTCTACCTTGATCGTACGCGGGAGCACCCTAAGACTGTTCAGCTCTTCCTGTCTTACGACCCTAATAAATTGGGGCTCCCTGTCTCCAAGCGTACTCTGTCCATCTGGGTAGCTGACTGTATCACTTGGACTTATGGGGCGGCAGGCCTCTCGTTGGAAAGTCGAGTCACGGCTCATTGGGTTAGGGCGAAGGCTGCGTCAGTGGCTTACCTCCGCTCTGTTCCATTGGCAGACATCTGCCGGGCCGCCACTTGGTCTTCGAGCCAGACTTTTGCAACCCATTACTGCCTCGAGAGGGAGTCCCGCAGGGACAGTGCTTTCGGACAGGCAGTCCTCCGTAATCTCTTCGAGGTTTAAGCAACTCCTACCCTCCATCCCGGATGTTGGGCTACCGGTTGGAGATTAGTCAGAGAAGATTCCTTCCTTCGGTGCTACTGAGCTTGAGGGAGCTCATTTTTTGTGCTTAGGGTCTCCGGTAGCCTTAAGCTGGGGAGTCCCATATGTGAGGACTGACTTCCTGCTTGGTCCTGGAGAAAGCGTAGTTACTCACCTGTAACAGGTGTTCTCCAGGAGCAGCAGGAATCAGTCCTCACAACCCTCCCTCCTCCCCTTGGAGTTGCAGTCATATGCTTTAGTTTTTGCAAATTTTTTGCTGTCTTTTCGCTATGTCATCAGACTGGCCAAGATGGCACCTTTGGGCGGGAAGGGGACCGCGCATGCGCGCTGCAATTCCCAAAGGCTTTCTTTGAAAGCTGGGGAAAATTGCTCCGCGAGGGCTCCGTCGGCGCCGACGTCACCCATATGTGAGGACTGATTCCTGCTGCTCCTGGAGAACACCTGTTACAGGTGAGTAACTACGCTTTCCAGGCTCATTCACTTGTATTAACAAACCCCAATATATACACAGAAAGTCTTGTCAGAAAAATATGATACAAACCACTGTAACGCTTTTCTGCCTATACCAATGGAAGAAAGCGAATAACTGAGTCGAAAACTGCAGAGACATCCAAAAATATTATTGCAACCCTCTGACCTGCACCTAAAATAGATAACCATTTATCAACTACAGAGGTAAGAAGAATCTCTGTGCTCAGGTTGTTTTCTCAGATTTTTTTTTTAATAAAATGAAAGAAGCCATATATTAATATGACTGTTCACTTTTTAAATGTCAGGATATATTTTGTAGGATTTTGGAATCTGAAGATTTTTGTGATATGACATACATTGACAGTAATACGGGGGAGAATGAAAACAGCAAATAAAACTATTCTCCAGGAACAAGCAGGAAGTCAGTCCTCACATATGGGTGACGTCGGCGCTGACAGAGCCCATGCGGAAGCATCTCCCCTGCTTTCAAAGAAAGCCTTTGGGAGTTGCACCATGCATGTGTGGTCCCCTTCCCGCCCAAGGGTGCCTTCTTGCCTTGGTCTCCTTTTTTTCATGGAGCCCTCTGGACATCTGTCCGGATTCTCCCGGAAAAAGTCTTTTTACCTTGTTTTTTTCCGGTATGCGTAGCGGTTCCTTTCCCACTCTTGAGCCAGCTCACTTTGGTGTCTCTCCTCGGGCTCGTTTTCTTTCTTTTTTCTTTTTCTGGAGATATTCCTTGACTGGTGCTTCATGCCCTTTTTTGCCTGCATGACTCAGAGCCCTGCCAGGCGGCAGGGCCCCCCTTTTTCCTGGTGGCCTCCAGGGGTTTCAAGAAATGTGATCGATGCTGTAAGATGATATTCTCCAAGAATAAGCAGGAAGTCGGTCCTCACATATGGGTGACGTCGGCACTGGCGGAGTCCGCGCGGAAGCATCTCCCCAGCTTTCAAAGAAAGTCTTTGGGAGATGCCACCACGCCTGCATGGTCCCCTTCCCACCCAAGGGTGCTATCTTGCTCAGTCTCCTTTTTTCCGCGGAGCCCATTGGACATCTGTCCTGTTTCTCTGGAAAAATCCTTTAAAAAATTGTTTCTAAAAGTTAGTTTTCCAGTAGGCATATCGGTTCCTATCCCGTTTCAAGTCTGCACCGTTCTCGGTCCCCTTTTTTTCTTGAGGTCTCCTTCAACTGGCGTTCGCCCTTTTTTTCGCCTGTGTATCGTCGACCCCATCCGGGTAGTTTCCCACCGTGTCTCCCGGTGGGTTCAAAAGTCTGACCGGTGCAGTCAAACCTTGTCCATTACTTGCTCCCATGACTGCAGCTTGCGCTGTCTGGGCCCAGACCATAATAGCACCTCCTACGAACTGTGTCAGGCCATGTCGGCCAAAACCAACAAGAAAAGGTCGGAGTTGCAGTAGAAGTTGTTCCCTAGATCTGACTCAGCACCTGCCTTCCTGGCACAGAGCTCCAAGCCCAGCACATCCTGTGACACCCAGGCGTCCTTAGAATCCCACGGCTGCGGTTCCTCCAAGAAGACCCTGGAGCCTGAAAAGAAGTAGTCATCGAAGTCCACTGAGGCTGCCCGGGAGAAACCCGATCAAACTCCTTGGAGGGACTCGGGTGGCTCTGAGAAGCACCCCATCAAGGTCCTCAAGAAGGATTCCTCGGCCAGCGAGGTTACTCAAGACTGTAGTCCTCATTGAGGACACACTCCCTAGAGTGCTGGCGCTGGACCCAAAATCCTCGGTGCCTGTACCAAAAGCTGCAAAGCCTTCTGGCTTGGAGACCAGAATGGTGGCCCTGGAGCAGAACATCACTGCTATCCTGGCCCTGCAGCAGGTAATGATGGCCGGTTCCTCTGCCTCATCTGCCCCGATGATTGGGCTCTCAGCTTCGAGGGAGTCCCCCGGTTCTCTAGCTGAGCATTGAGCGCCCTTGGCCTCAAGAAAGTTCTCGGCACCTTTCGAGGTCCCGTCCCATTCGTTGAGTATCCAGCCCTCGCCAGCCAGTGACGGTGACTCAGACCCCAGGTCCTCCACAGGCCATCGGCCCTTTGGCACCAGCCTCAACACAAGGAGTCGCAGGGCCTCGGACTCTTCGTCACCACTCGACTCCAAGTGGGAGAAGGAAGATGAGGCGCCTCCGGACATCAGAAGGCACTGAGGCATTCCCTCAGACCCATCTCCCCTGGCACCTCAACATTCTTTCTCGGTGCAAACAGAGGCAGAAAAGGACCTGCGCACCGAAGATTTGGAGATTCTCCAGTATGAGACTCCACCTAGAAAAACCCTCATGGTGCCCATACAGCCGACCCTCGAGAGGCTGCTTCTCCGAATGTATGAGACACCGGCATTGGTGCCCATAATCAGCCATTGGCTCGGTGCTATGTATCACGTCAGGAAGGGGCAGGGGTTTCACAAACCCCAGTTGCCACATAACTCCATGGTTGCCGAGTTGACCATGCAGAAGCTCAAGAGCCAGAAAACCCACTCCTCTATCCCTCCCGGCATGGAGGCCTGGGCTCTCGATGCCCTCGGGCGCAAATGTTATCAGGGCTTGATGCTGGATTACTGGATACAGGCCTATGAACTCTACATAGGCATGTACTTAAAGGCACTGGCCAAAGAGCTGTTGGGGTTTGCAGCAAGCTTCATTGGGGAACCCCTCCAATGGTTCCAGACCCTGACCTTGGGAGTGAGGGACTGTTCCAAGTTCCTCTCCCTGTCCACCTAAGACGGCTTCGAGCCGGCAGCTTGAGTTGTGGTGGCTGGCATCGGGCCCGGCGATAGGCCTGGCTGCAATCCTCCAACTTCGAGCATTAGGTCCAGGACAAACTGCTCAATGTCTCTTGCACTGGTGAGAACCTTTTCAGCAAAGCCATCGCCAACAAAGCTGCTGAGATCAAGGCAGAGTTTCTAAGATCACAAAGAACCACATTGGGATTTGAACCCTGGCTACTCTGCTCTCAACCCACTATTTTTACCATTATGCTATTAGACATAAGTTTGTGACCTATCAGAGGCTCTCTAAGAAGACCTCATCCCATCTCCGCAAAAATCTGTCGTGGAAAAGGTCCCTTTTCCCGAGGAAAAAGAGTGCCTTTGCACAGGGACATCAGTACCAGCCCTGCTATGGCCATCAGCAAGGTTCTCATCTCAAGAGGCAGGGGCATGGGGCTCAGAAGGCAAAAACACCCAAGCCCCAGGCTCCAGCTCCCACCCAGCCTGGGGGGAGCTTTTGACTCCAATGGCAGGGCCTCCCTTCCCCTCCTCCAGGAGGCCTTCACAAGCCCACAGAACGGCGTCTGGTGCTGTTCGCCCACAGATGGGCCTCAATCACTTTGAACCTCTGGGTACTACAAGTGGTCAGGGAAGGATATCTCCTCCACCTGCAGCAGATTCCACCTAGGTTCTTTCCTGGAGATCCAGTGCGGCCTCTCCTTCACCAGACCCTGCTACTCACACAGCTTGCAGGTCTTCTCAAGGACAAAGCAATAGAACCAGTGCCCAGACACCTGTGGGGCAAAGTTTCTATTCCAGATACTTCCTTGTCCCAAAGAGGACTGGGGGCCTTAGGCCCACCCTAGACCTGCAAAACTTAAACAAGTTTCTGGTGAGGGAGAAGTTCAAGATGCTCTCCCTTGGAACACAGCTGCCTTTGCTCCACCAGGGAGACTGGCTTTGCTCCTTGGACCTAAAGGATGCTTACACAGAAATGCTGATCCACCCCTCCCACAGGCAGTACCTAAGGTTTGTGGTAGGAGGAAGACACTACCAGTACAGAGTTCTACCCTTTGGTCTGGCCTCCTCCCCAAGGGTCTTCACAAAATGCCTAGCAGTGGTCGCTGCCCACTTATATCTGCAAGGGGCCTTTGCTTCCCCTACCTAGATAACTGGCTCATCAGGGGCAGCATGGCTGAAGAGGCACAGTGTGCACAACACTCCTGCTGCAGCACTTGGGGTTTGTCATTAACTACCCAAAATCTCATCTTGCTCCAGTTCAGAGCCTGGAATTCATAGGCACTCAACTGGACAACTGCAGGCTAAGGCCTTTCTCCTCAAGGAAAGGGCAGAACGCCTCAGGGAGCTAGCTGCAGAGGTGCGGCGCTGTAAGTTGGTGCCAACCCGTCTCCTCCTATGCCTTCTGGGCCACATGGCCTCCACGGTCCACATGACCATGTTAGCCTGCCTACACATACAGGCAGATCAGTGGTGCCTGCACTCCCAGTTGACCCAAGCCACAGGCAAACTGCGGGACAGGGTCAGTGTGTCCCACCAGCTGGCAGAGTCTCTCGACTGGTGGCAACTTCTCCGCTGCCTCTGGGCCGGGATGCATTTCCAGGTACCCACGCCTCAGAGGGTCCTGACCATGGACACCTCCCTCCTCGGTTGGTGGGGACTCCTGAGGACCTTCGCACCAAGGCCATTGGTCCCAGGTGGAATCCCTGCTACAGATAAATCTACTGGAACTCAGAGCGATCTTCCTAGCCCTATGGCCATTCCGCCACCATCTGCGGCACCAACCGGTGCTGATAGAGATGGACAACCAGGCAGCCATGTTCTACGTCAACAAGCAAGGGGGCATGGGGTCGAACTCCCTCTGCCAAGAGGTGGTGGTTCTCCTTTCCTCTGCAGCTCGCAATAGCATGCTTCTGCGAGCGGTGTACCTCTTGGGCCAGGTCAACCTCTTGGCAGACAGATTGAGCAGGGTGCTCCAGCTGCACGAGTGGCTCCTAAACCCAATGGTGGCCTGATAAAATATGCCATACTGAGTCAGACCAAGGTCCATCAAGCCCAGTATCCTGTTTCCAACAGTGGCCAATCTAGGTCATATGTACCTAGCAGTTTCCCCAAAAGACACAGGTTCCACAATGCTTGTACTGGGTCAAGCATTGATATCCTGGGTCCCTTCTTAATAATGGTTTATGGACCTTTCCTCCAGGAACTTGTCCAAACCTTTTTTAAACCCAGCTACACTAACAGCTACACTAACAGCCTTTACTACATCCCCCTAACCTTTTTAGCCTTTTTTCATAGGAGTATCCTTCCATCCCCTTTACCATTTTGGTGGCTCTTCTCTGAACCTTTTCTAATAACGCTATATCCTTTTAAGATACGGCGACCAGAATTGCACATAATATTCAAGGTGCGGTCTCACCATGGAATGATACAGAGGCATTATAATATCTTTTGTTTTATTTTCCATTCCTTTCCTTATGATACCTAGCATTCTCCAGGACCAAGCAGGAAGTCAGTCCTCACATATGGGTGACGTCGGCGCCGACGGAGCCCTCGCGGAGCAATTTCCCCAGCTTTCAAAGAAAGCCTTTGGGAATTGCAGCGCGCATGTGCGGTCCCCTTCCCGCCCAAGGGTGCCATCTTAGCCAGTCGTCTTTTTTCCGCGGAGCCCTACAGACGTGGTCTTCTTGTCCCCGCAGTAAAAGTTGATTTTTCGTCGTTTATTTCTCTTTTTTCTTCGGTTCGACGCCGGTCTCTTTCCTGGGAGTCCCGCAGGGACAGTGCTTTTGGACAGGCAGTCCTCCGAAATCTCTTCGAGGTTTGAGCAACTCCTACCCTCCATCCCGGATGGGGGCTACCGGTGGGTAATAATTCAGTGAAGATTCCTTCCTTCTGTACTGCTGAGCTAGAGGGAGCTCATTTTTGTGCTTAGGGTCTCTGGTAGCCTTAAGCTTGGGAGTCCCATATGTGAGGACTGACTTCCTGCTTGGTCCTGGAGAAAGCGTAGTTACTCACCTGTAACAGGTGTTCTCCAGGAGCAGCAGGAATCAGTCCTCACAACCCTCCCTCCTCCCCTTGGAGTTGCAATTATCTGCTTTAGTTTTTTTGCAAATTTTTATGCTGTCTTTTAGCTATGTCATCTGACTGGCTAAGATGGCACCCTTGGGCGGGAAGGGGACCGCGCATGCGCGCTTCAATTCCCAAAGGCTTTCTTTGAAAGCTGGGGAAATTGCTCCGCGAGGGCTCCGTCGGCGCCGACGTCACCCATATGTGAGGACTGATTCCTGCTGCTCCTGGAGAACACCTGTTACAGGTGAGTAACTACGCTTTCTATTTGCTCTCTTGGCCGCCGCTGCACACTGGGCCGAGGGTTTTAACATGTTATCCATAATGACGCCTAAATCTTTTTCCTGGGTGGTGGTTCCTAATGTGGAACCTTGCATTGTGTAACCATAGTTTGGTTTGTTCTTTCCTAGGTGCATAACTTTGTACACCACATTTCTCCATTGGGAAAATTGGCCATTTAGCCCTACCCTCTGCTTTCTATCTTTTAACCAGTTCCTGATCCACAATAGTACACTGCTTCCTATCCCATGACTCTTTAGTTTTGCCAAAAGTCTCTGATGAAGGACGTTGTCAAAGGCTTTCTGAAAGTCCAAATACACTATATCAACCGACTCACCTTTGTCTACCTGTTTATTCACACCTTCAAAAAAACATAACAGATTAGTAAGACAAGATCTTCCTTGTCTAAAGCCCTGTTGGCTGTCTCCCATTAAGCCATGACTATCTATATGTTCAGCAATTTTGTTCTTTATGATGGTTTCTACCATTTTTCCTAGTACTGACGTCAGGCTCACCGGTCTGTAGTTTCCCGGATCACCCCTGTAACCCTTTTTAAAAATTGGCGTTACATTGGCGATCCTCCAATCTTCAAGTATTACAGATGATTTTAATGAAAGTTCACAGATTACTAATAGCAGGTCTGCAATCTCATATTTCAGTTCTTTTAACACCTTGGATGTATACCATCCGGCCCAGGTGATTTGCTACTCTTCAGTTTATCTAATAGTTGTAATACATTTTCCCGATGTATCGATATTTCCTTCAATTCTTCCACACCTTTAAATACCACTTCAGTCATGGGTAGCATCCCTACATCTTCCTCAGTAATGACCGAAGCAAAGAATGCCTCTGATGGACCTCTTTGCCACCCCAGACAATGTGAGGCTGCCCCACTTCTGCTCACGGCAACCGCACCCGGCAAGGGTGGCAGCAGGTGCCTTTCTGATCCTGTGGATGGAAGGTTTCCTCTATGCTTTTCCACCAACCCCTCTGGTCACCCTCTTCAAGGTCCAGCGCAGGGGGCAGCTCTGATACTAATTGCCCCTAGGTGGCCCAGACAGCCTTGGTTCCCACTGCTGCTCTCCCTGTTGGCGGCACTCCTGGTCCCACCAAGCTGTGCCTGGCCCTTCTATCTTAAGAGGAGGGCTCCCTCCTGCACCCCAATCTGGGGTCTCTAACGCTAACAGTGTGGCTGCTGAAAGTGTAGCTTTAGCCTCTTTCAACCTCCCATGGGAAATCAAGGAGGTCCTTTTGGCCTCCTGCAAGCCCTCCATGAGGTGAGCTTATGCCTTTAAATGGTGAAGATTCTCAGTATGGTGTGCGAAAAGGCTGGAGAACTTTTATTCCCGCCCGGTGCAACTAGTGCTCCAGTACCTATTGCATCTGCTGCACACGGGTCTAAAGTGAAATTCAGTGAGAGTGCACCTCATTGAGATCACCACAAACCACCACCCTATCAAGGGGAAGCCCCTCTCAGGTCAGCCCCTAGTCTCTCGGTTCCTCCAGGGCCTTTTGTTGTCTAAGCCCCCCATCCACTTCCTGGCGGAGGAATGGGACCTCAGTGTGGTGCTCTCACTGCTCACCAGGCTGCCATTCGAGCCACTAGCTACTTGCCATCTGCGGTACCTTTCAAGGAAGGTTGCCTTCCTGGTGGCTCTCACATCCACGCGCAGAGTAAGCGAGCTTCAGGCCCTGGTGGCAGAGCCGTGGTATACAAGTTTCTACAATAACAGGGTAGTGCTCTGCACACACCCCAAATTCCTCCCAAAGGTGGTATCCCCTTTCCACCTCAACCAGGAGGTTGTCCTCCCAAGCTTTTTCCCATGGTCTCATGCCAGTCGGGATGAAACTATACTCCATACACTGGATTGCAAGCGGGCCCTGTCCCACCTACAGCGGACTCAGGGACATTGCAAAGCTCCTCAGCTTTTGCTTCTTACAACCCCAGCAGACTGGGGCTTCCTGTGACTAAGCAAACTCTGTCCACTTGGGTGGCAGATTGTATTGCCCTTGCCTATGAGCGAGCTGGACTTTCTCTGGAACACCGGATCACAGCGCATCACGTGCGAGCAATGGCCACATCAGTGGCCAACCTGTACTCAGTGCTGATGATGATCTGCAAGGCCGCCACATGGTTGTCAATTCATACATTCGCAGCTCAGTACTGCCTGGAGAGCGAGTCCTGTCAGGACAGTGCCTTCAGCCAGGCAGTAGGTACTCCGTAATCTTTTTGGGGTATAGGCAACTCCTGCCCTCTGACCCTTCTGTGTTCAGGCTACCAGAGAGATAGTACTACTGGATGATAGGGCCTTGCAGAGTTCCTCAGTTGGGGACTCGCCTTCTGCAACTCACGACTCGGTCGCCGTTGGTGCTGTTGTGGTTCAACCCTCGGCAGCCTGAGAGCTAGGGAGTCCTGTATGTGAGGACTGACTTCCTGCTTGTTCCTGGAGAAAGTGTAGTTACTCACCCATGAGGTGTTCTCCAGGGACAGCAGGAATCAGTCCTCACAACCCTCCCTCCTCCCCTGGGAGTTGCCTCCCTACTTTGTTTTATTTTTACTACTGTCCTAAATATGTCATCTGACTGAGCAAGATGGCAACCTTGGACGGGAAGGTGACTACGCATGCATGGTGGCATCTCCCAAAAACTTTCTTTGAAAGCTGAAGAGATGCTTCCGTGTGGGCTCCATCGGTGCTGACGTCACCCATATGTGAGGACTGATTCCTGCTGTCCCCAGAGAACACCTGTTACAGGTGAGTAACTACGCTTCTCTGGGAGCAAGCAGGAAATCAGTCCTCGCATATGGGTGACATCGGCACCGACGGAACCCTCGCAGAAGCATCCCCCCAGCTTTTAAAGAAAGCCTTTGGGAGATGCCACCACGTATGCATTGTCCCCTTCCTGCCCAAGGGTGCAATCTTGCTCAGTCTCCTTTTTTCCGCGGAGCCCTTCAGACGTCTGTCTTGTCCCTGGAAAAAGTTGATTTTTCAACCTGAGTTTCATAGTCGCCTCCTGTACTGCACCAGTACTCTTCCCACCAGCCAACCTCACTGTCTCAACATCAAGTCCAGGTCTTTTTTTTTTGTATTTTTTTCCCCTTGGCGTCTTTGCGTCTTTTTTCCAACTGGCAGCTCGGCGGGTCTTCGACCTCGTTGGGGTATTTTTTCCCCATGGCTACCAGTGGTTTTAAAAAGTGTGATTGGTATGCCAAGATTGTCTTCACCGACATACACGACTGCTGCCTTCACTGTCTTGGGCTGGACCACGACCCCGCAGCATGCGGTCTCTGCAAAAAGATGTCCAACCAGGCCCTCGAACCACCAGCAGCAGCACAATAAGTTTTTCCCCAAGTCCCCGGTACCTCCAAAGGCCAGGGCCTCATCTGAAGCCATGGCATCTCGGGGTGGCTCCACGGAACCCGAGCGGCGCCATGGTTCTTTGGAGAGGGGGTCTCCCTCGAGGGAACCCAAGAAGAAGAAAAAGACTTTGAAGGTGGCATCCAACAAGCCAGGTATGTCCCAAGCCAGATCCCGCAGTCTGAGACACTTGTCTGAGGGATCGGAAAGGGAGCGACCTGCAAAGGTCCCCCGAAAGGACTCGACCTCAAACTGGCCTCGGTCGCCAGACACCACCCTTGCTGAGGATTCCCCTTCGGTGCCAGCGCCAATGACTGCGGAGCTTTCTGGCCTGGAGTCCAGAATGGACGCTCAGTTTGTCTGCCTTCATTGACCAGCAGCAGGCGCTGTTGTCCGGCATGACTGGTTTCTCCGCCCCAACCACTGGGCTCTCGATGTCGAAGATGTCCCCGGAGGCCGAGCTGATCCTCGAGTCGATCCTCAGCTGTGGTCTCGTTCCGGTTCCCACTCGACGGGGCCGCGATCATCCCCAGTCAGTGCACTCGGCGCCAGCCACGGGGCCTTGGAGGGCCCCGGCCCGGGGTCAGCCCCAGGGCCCATGGACCAGCCTTCCATCGAGTCCTCGACGGAATACTCCAAATGGGAAACAGAGGATGAGGAGTCGCCCAACACCTGTCACCATCCTTGGACTCTCCCACTTCAGAGCCCCGGCGGTAGACTCCGCCGGAGGACATGGCATTCCTTGACTTCATCAGCGACATGTCTAAGGCTCTAGTATTCCCAACGGAATCGGAGGAGGACCCTCAGGCGAAAGAGCTGGAAATCCTCCAGAATGAGGCCCCTCCGAGGGAATCACGGTGCCCATCCCTCCCATCCTGGAATGGCTAATGCTCCGTATGTGGGAGACACCAGCATCGGTGCCAGTGGTGAGCAAGCAGCTTGACTCAATGTATTGAGTCCGCCGGAGCCTGGGCTTCCAGAAATCACAGCTGCCACATAACTCCATGGTGGTGGAGTCGGCCATGCGTCGACTGAAGAGTCAGAAGAAGCACTCCTCGGTGCCTACTGGCAGGGAAGCACACACCTTGGACACCCTCGGCAGAAAGTGTTACCAGGGCTTGATGCTCATAGGCCACATCGAAGCCTACCAGCTGTACATGGGCATGTACTTGAGAGACTCAGCGAAGGAAATTGCCGGGTTCTCAGCTGGTCTGTCCGAGGAACCCCTACAGCGGTTCAAGAACCTGGCCAAGGCTGTCCGTGAGTGCTCCAAGTTTGTCTCGGGCAGCCTATGACGGCTTCAAGTCGGCAGCTCGAGTAGCGGCGGTGGGCATCGGTGCCCGATGCCAGGCTTAGCTACAGTCCAGTCTCGAGCAATGGGTTCAGGACAAATTAATTGATTGTCCCATGCCAAGGAGAGATCCTCTTTGACAAACCCATGGACCGACAAGGCTGCTGAGCTGGAGACGAGTTCATTACGAGGACCAGGCTCTCTAAAAAAGACCGCTGCCTCTCTCTAACGGAAGGGCTCAGGTAAAAAGTCCTTCTACCCGAGAAAAAAGGGACTGCCTACAGAAACTATCCACCTTTCCAGGCCTCCCTGGCTCCCCAGCAGGGTCAGCAGGCCAAGGGAGATGGGCATGGCCCTCGAAAGCAGAAGGCTCCCAAGCCCCAGGTGTCGGCCCCAAGTCCCAGGTGTCACCACTTATGGCACCAGCCGGTGTTGGTCCAGACGGACAGCCAAGTGGCAGTGTTCTATGTGATCAAACATGGGGGCACGGGGTCTTGTGCCCTCTGCCGAGAGGCATTGGTCTTCTGCTCCTACGCAATCCAGTATATTCCTGCGGGCAGTATACCTGCCAGGCCAGAACAACTTGCTGATCGACAGACTGAGCATGGCCCTCCAGCCACATGAGTGACAGCTGGACCCCAGTGTGTCCTACCAGCTCTTTTGGATCTGGGGGAAACTCGAAATAGACCTGTTCGCCAGTCCGAGCAACTACCAGTTGCCCCGCTTCTGCTCTCGGCAGGCCCATCCTCCAGGGTGGTGGCGGATGCATTTCTCATCTCGTGTTCGAGAGGCCTCATGTACGCCTTTCCGCTCACTCCGCTAATTGCCAAGACATTATTCAGGACTCTTCGCAACAAAGCCTTGCTCATCCTGATAGCCCCTCGATGGCTCAGGCAACCATGGTTTCCGCTATTCCTCCGGTTATCGGTGGAGACCCCCATCCCATTAGGAACTTTCCAGGGCCCTTGTCCCAGGCAGGGAGCTCTCTTCTGCACTTAAACCTGGGGTCCCTGTCACTGACAGTGTGGCTGCTGAAAAAGTGACCCTAGCCCCTTTCAACCTCTCGAGTGAGGTAGAGGAGATCCTGCTGGCCTCTCGTAAGGCTTCCACTAGGAAAGCGTGCACCCTCAAATGGTGTAGGTTTTCAATTTGGTGTGCAGAGCACAAGACCGACCCATTCTCCTGCCCAGTGGGACTGGTACTACAAGTACCTTCTCCACCTCTCACAATCCGGGCTTAAATCGAATATCGTCAGGGTGCACCTCAGAACCCTGGTGGCACACCACCACCCGGTGGATAGCAAACCCCTCTTGGTCCAATTGCTGGTGACCCGCTTCCTATGGGGTCTGTTCTTATCAAAGCCCCCAGTTCTCCCTCTGGCGACCGAGTGGGACATCAATGTGGTATTGGGGCAGCTCACTCGCCCACCCTTTGAGCCTCTGGCTACCTGCCACCTGTGATACCTTTCGTGGAAGGTGGCATTCCTGGTTGCGCTCACCTCCGCTTTCAGGGTTAGCAAACTTCAGGCCTTAGTGACGGAGGTGCCATATACCAGATTCTACAAGAACAAGGTGGTGCTCTGCACACATCCTAAATTCCTTCCGAAGGTGGTATCATCCTTCCCACCTTCTTCCGAAGATCTCACTCCAGTAGGGGGAGACAGTCCTTCACACCCTGGACTGTAAGAGGGCCTTGTCCTTCTACGTCCAGCATACTCAGGACCACCGTAAAGCTGCTAAGCTTTTCGTCTCGTATGATCCCAGTAGACTGGGGGAGGTGATGACCAAACGTACACTGTCTACCAGGGTGGCGGACTGTATCACCCTCGCCTATGAGCAGGCAGGGTTCCCGCTGGAAAGCTGAGTCACAGCGCACCGTGTCGGGGCCATGGCGGCCTCGGTGGCAAACCTGTGCTCCGTCCCGATGGTGGACATCTGCCAGGCCACCACCTGGTCCTCAGTCCATATCTTCACAGCCTATTACTGCTTGGCGAGGGAGTCCCATTGAGACAGTTCCTTCAGCCAGTGCTTTTCGGGGTTTAGGCAATTCTTACCCTCCGACCCTTCTGTGTTCAGGCTACCGGAGTGCTGGTTTTCAGTGGACACAGGGGTCCTCCTGTAGTCTTTAATTACGAGTTTAATTGTTGTTGCTCACGGCTCCCCTTGATGCTGACCGTGTTTTTTGCTATGGGCTTTCGGTAGCCTGTAGCTGGGGAGTCCCATATGTGAGGACTGATTTCCTGCTTGTTCCTGGAGAAAGCGTAGTTACTCACCTGGAACAGGTGTTCTCCAGGGACAGCAGGAATCAGTCCTTACAACCCTCCCTCCTCCCCTTGGAGTTGCTCCTTTACCATCTTTTATTTATTTTTGCCATCTTTTAGCTATGTCATCTGACTGAGCAAGATGGCACCCTTGGGGGTGAAGGGGACCACACATGCGTGGTAGCATCTCCCAAAGGCTTTCTTTGAAAGCTGGGGGGATGCTTCTGCGAGGGCTCAGTGGTGCTGACATCACCTCTATGTGAGGACTGATTCCTGCTGTTCCCGAAGAACACCTGTTACAGGTGAGTAACTATGCAGTTTTTCCAGTTCATCTGCTCCGACAATGGGACCCTCAACATCGAGGGCTTCCCTGGGCGTTAAGCTGATCCTCGAGTGCCACCAGCCTTGAGAAGACACATTGGTATCAGACAAGGTTCCGGTCCCTTTCCTCGGGATTCCGGTGAGTGCACATGGGTCTACAGACTCGAGCCTCTACTGCAGTGACCATGGAGCCTCGGGCCTCATCCTTGGACTTCGAGTCCAAATGGAAGACAGAGGACGAGGAGTCCCCGGGCACTCAGCAACACCAAGACGTGCCCTCAGACCTGTCTCCCCCGGTGTCCTGATGCCGTCCCCTGCCCGAGGAAGTTGCCTTCTTTGGCTTTGTGCAGGACATGGCTAAGGCGCTCACCATCGAGACAGAGGCAGAGGAGGATCCACGCACGGAGGAACAGAAGATTCTCCAGTATGAGGCCCCCCTCTAAGGAAGCCTTTTTGGTGCCTGTCCCTCCGATCCTCGAGCACCGCCTCCTCCGTATGTGGGAGACCCTGGCATCTGTACCTGTTGTCAGCAGGTGACTCGACTCAATGTACCAAGCCCACCAAAGCCCTGGGTTCCAGAAGACCCAAGTGCCCCACAACTTGATGGTTGTCAAGTCTGCCATACGCAGACTCAAGAGTCAGAAGACCTATTCTTCAATGCCCCCCGGCAGGGATGCCCAGGCCCTCGGCCAAAAGGCCTTCCAGTGCTTGATGCTTGAATGCCAACTCCAATCCTACCAACTGTACATTGGCATATATGTCAAAGAACTGGCGAGGGAGCTCACCGCCTTCTTGGGAGGCCTCGACGGAGAACCCCTTCAACAGTTCAAGTCTCTGACCTAGGCAGTCAAGGAGTGCTTGAATTTTTTATTCCAAGCAGCTTACTACGGCTTTGAGTCTTCAGCCAGAGTAACCGCTGCGGGCATCGGGGCTCAATGCCAGGCATGGCTGCAGTCATTTGACCTGAAACAATGGGTTCAGGACAAACTTATCGATGTCCCCTGTATCGGAGAGAATCTCTTCTGGAAACCCATAGCAAACAAGGTGGCTGAAATAGAGACTGAGTTCCTGACAAGGACCAGCCTCTCTAGAAAGACCTCGGTGCAGCCCCGTAAGAAGTCCCCAGGGAAGAAGCCCTTCTTACCGAGGGAAAAGGGAGGTTTTGGCAATGCCTCACAGTTCCAAACCACCTTGGCCCCGCAGCAAGGTCAACAGCACAAGGGGCAAGGACATGGCCCCGCAAACAAAAAAAACCCAAGTCCCAGGTGCCGGCTCCAGATCAACCTGGGGGAGCTTTTGACTCCTTGGGCACTACCTCTCCACCCAGGAGGTCCCAGACAGCCCACAGGGGGCATCTGGCCCTGTTTGTCAACAGGTGGTCCACCTTCACCACCGACTCCTGGGTACTGGAAGTGGTCAAGGAGGGCTACTTCCTCCACCTGCAACGGGTGCTACCCTTGTGCTTCCCAGGAAAGCCTTTAAGACTTCTCCTCCACCAGATTCTGCTCTTCACTGAGCTCGCAGGTCTTCTCGAGGACAAGGCGATGGAACCAGCGCCCAAGTATCTCTGGGGCACCAGCTTCTACTCCAGGTATTTCCTCATTCCTAGGTGAACAGGGGGCCTCAGGCCCATCTTGGATCTGCTGGACCCAAACAGATTTTTGGTAAGGGAGAGGTCCAAGATGGCTCTCCCTTTGAACACTGCTGCAATACCTCTAGCAGGGAGATTGGCTATGCTCCTTAGACCTGAAGGATGCCTATACGCACATCCTGAACTCTGAAAATACCTCTGCTTCATGGTGGGAGGAGGTCACTACCAATACAGGGTGCTGTCCTTTGGGCTGGCCTCATCGCCAAGGGTCTTTACCAAGTGCCTAGCGGTGGTCGCAGCCCGCCTTTGTCTTCCCCTACCTGGACGACTGACTCATAAGGGGAGGCAAAGGTGCACCATGCCACCGAGCACACCATCCACGCTCTGCAGCACTTGGTATTCGTCATCAGCTTTCCCATGTCCCACCTTCTCCCAGTTCAGTGCCTGGAGTTCATAGGGGCTCAGCTAGACACCCTCCAGGCCAAGGCCTTCCTCCCTCAGGAGATGTCAGAACACCTCAGGGGCTAGCTGCAGGGGTACAGCACTGTCGGTCGCTACCCACCTGGCTTCTCCTCCGCCTGCTGAACCACATGGCCCCTACGGTCCATGTGACCCCATATGCCTGCCTACACATGAGGGCAGCCCAGTGGTGCCTTCGTTCTCAGTGGACACAAGCAATGTGCAGGCTCTGGGACACTGTAACCCGCCAGCTGATGGACTCCCTTGACTGGTGGCAGATTCCCCGCCGCCTGCAGGCCAGGATGCCCTTCCAGGTACCCACCCCCAGAGGATCCTCACCACAGACACCTCCCTGCAGGGCTGGAGAGCTCGTTGAGAGGACCTCCGCACACAAGACAACTGGTCCCACACGGAATACCAGCTGCGGATCAACTTTCTGAAGCTACGGGCGATATTCTTGGCTCTCCGGACCTTCCGCTACTGGCTGTAGCACCAGTTGGTGCTGATCCAGACCAGCAACCAAGTCGTAATGTTCTACGTGAACAAGCAAGGGGGGCACGGGGTCGTACTCCCTCTGCTCATATGCGACATGCAATGGGATCCTCCTGAGGGCAGTCTCTACCTCCCTGGCCAGGACAATGCCCTGGCAGACAAGTTGAGCAGAGTCCTCCAGCCGCACGTGTGGCGCTTGGATCTCAGGATAACCTCCTGGCTATTTTGACTCTGGGGTGTCCTGCTAATGGACCTGTTCACCAGCCCAGACAACATACGGCTGCCCAGCGTCTGCTCCCGCCAGCCACACCCATCCCGGGTGGCAGCAGATGCATTCCTGATTCTATAGGTCCAGTGCGACAGGGCATCACTGATACTGATAGTCCCATGATGACCCAGGCAACCTTGGTTCCCGCTGCTCCCTCCACCTGTCGATGGCGCCACCAATCTCTCTGGGTCATGCCCCAGGACTGCTATCTCAGGAGAAGGGCTCTCTCCTGCACCTCAACTTGGAGTCTTTGTCTTATGGTTTGGCTGCTGAAAGGGTAGCCCTGGCTCCCTTCAGCCTCCCATGGGATGTGGAAGTGGTCTTCAAGGCCTCCACAAGGAGGGCGTATGCCTTCAAGTGGCATCGCTTCTCGGTCTGGTGCACCAAGAAGTGGGCAAACCTGTTCTCCTGCTCGATCCAGATGGTATTCCTGTACCTACTCCACCTACTGCTGGTAGGACTAAAGTCCAACTCAGTCAGAGTGCACATGTTCACTATCTCACCGCATCACCATGCTGTTCAGGGAAAGCCCCCCTTGGCCCAGCCCCTTGTATCATGTTTCCTGTGAGACCTCATGCTATCCAAACCCACCATCTGCCCACCAGCAGCGGAGTGGGATCTCAACATGGTTCTCTCGCAGCTTACTAAGCCGCCGTTTGAGCTCCTGGCTACCTGCCACATGCAGTATCTCTCCTGGAAGGTCATCTTTCTCGTGACTTGCAGAGTCAGCGAGCTCCAGACTTTGATGGCAGAGCCTCCCTACACAAAGTTCTACAAGAACAGGGTGGTTCATCCTACACACTCCAAGTTTCTGCTGGAGGTGGTGTCCCTATTCCATCTCAGTCAGGAGGTGGTACTCCCCACCTTTTTTCTGAGGCTCCACGCCGGCAAGGCAGAGACTGTCCTCCATACTTTGGATTGTAAAAGGGTCCTGTCCTATTTGCAACAGACTCAGGGCCAGCACAAAGCACCTCAGCTTTTCGTCTCCTATGACTAAGTGACTAAGCAAACTCTGTCCACTTGGGTGGCAGAATGCATTGCTCTCGCTTATGAGCAGGCTGCGATCTCACTAGACCAGCAGGTCGTGGCATACCACGTCAGGGCCATGCCTACTTCCGTGGCAAAGCTGCGTTCCATCCCCATGACTGTAATCTGCTGGGCCGCCACCTGGTCTTCAGTCATACCTTCGCAGCTCACTACTGCCTGGAGAAGGAGTCCAGACAGGACAGCGCCTTTGGCCAGGCTGTACTCCATAATCTCTTTGAGGTGTAGGCAACTCCTGCTCTCCGACCCTTCTGTGTTCAGGCTACTGGAGTGCTGGTTCTCCACCAGACACCTGGGTCTTGCGAGAGTCTCTCCGTTGGGACTTAACTGCTGCAGTTCATGGCTCACTTCTCTGGCCGCCGTGGCATTTTGTACAGGTTCTCATTAGCCTGTAGCTGGGGAGTCCCATATGTGAGGACTGACTTCCTGCTTGTTCCCAAGAAAGCATAGTTACTCACCTGTACTCCGGGGACAACAGGAATCGGTCCTCACAACACTCTCTCCTCCTCTTGGAGTTGCTTCTTTACTGTATTTTATTTTTGCTGTCTTAGCTATGTCATTAGACTGAGGCAAGATGACACCCTTGGGTAGGAAGGGGACCACGCATGCATGGTGCATCTCCCAAAGGCTTTCTTTGAAAGCTGGGGAGATGTTTCCGCCTGGGCTCCATTGGTGCCAATGTCACCCATATGTGAGGACTGATTCCTGCTGTCCCTGGAAAACACATGTTACAGGTGAACAACTATACTTACTTAAAGTTCTCCTTTAACTACAGTTTGTAAACGTTTACCTTAAGTTGTATATAGCTGGTGTTAATTTTGCAAATATATTTAGACTTGATTAGGTAGACTGTTTCACTGACTCTCTGGCAAGACATTTTATTTTCCTGTGCTTCCAGGACCCATTGTCTAAATGTATTTTCCAAGTCAACAAATTTAAAAAAAAAGCACTGCACTTGCATAGAATTTAGTGTTCAAATGTTTAGGAATGTCTCTAATGGATAAAAGTTTTCAATGTGTAAAGTTAGTTTTGGGGCAAAAGGAATGTGTGTGTAGATACAAAACAAAGTGACAATGTTTGACCAGAGGCAGTAGTGCATCAGAAACATTTTTGTTTTACATAGAAACACATTTTCAGACTTATTTTCATGCCAGATTACTGTTGAATATCCTTTGCAGGGCTTTAGAATCATAAATCCACATGAGAAGTCACTACACTTTCTTCGTGAAGTGTTTTGTTCATAACCTTTTGAATGCCTATTTCAAAGACAGACTTTAAATAATAGCTGAAAATACATACATTTTAAAATGCTTTGAAAAACAAAAATGTCATGCCTTACCATGACATTTAAATGTTTAAAGTGGTACAAATTTAAAGGAAAGTAATCTTGTACTTGGGGTTATCTTAAATGAATATAAAATGTATGGGCAGGTTGGATGGATGAGTGCTGTCTACAGGTAGAGAATGGCCTATGGAAGGATAAAATCTGCAGGAATCTAAATGAACATAGGATTGCCTTTCTACAATTTGACATTTCTGGTTCAGACAACCTCTACCCTAGAAATGTTAGGTGTACATTGTCCACATAAACATTTTCAGCTGTGGTTTTCGGGTCCTTCCCCACTAGCACAATTATTGTAGAAAAGCAGGCAGTTATCTACCACAGCTTTGGATTGCTGGAAGTATGGGAAAGATCTTATCATATACAGCAAAATATTTGACTTTGCATTTGAGATGCTAAATTTATTCGCTTTTGTTTTTCTCTTGTAGGTGCATTCGACACAAGAATGATTGGGGTGCACTGATTTTGGTTGATGACCGTTTTCGAAGCAATCCTAACAAATACATAACTGGTAAGGTCATTAATAAAGCATAGAAAGAATAACAACTTGTTATGTAATTTATTAATCATTTTTTAAAATTTTGGCATGACAATTTTCTCCTGCTCCCAGTAACAGAAATTCAAATTAAGGGGTAGTTCTGGAAAGGGCTCCAAGACTGGGAGGCTCCATATCAGAGGATCCAGAGGCAAATTCAAGCAGATCCTCATCTTTCTTGGGTTCCCACTGCACTGAAGGGACTACTTGGGGAGAATGTTTCCTACTGCCTGCCCCTTTAGTCTTTCAACTCAATTGGAATTAGTTTCCTTTGGGCTATGGCTCCTTGAGCCTTTATTAGCTACTTAAGGTTTTTGCTTCTACTTTTATATCCCTCTCCCAGTTAAGAATATAAGAACTGCCATACTGGGTCAGAACAAAGTCCATCAAGCTCAGTATCCTGTTTCCAATAGTGGCCAATCTAGGTCACAAATACCTGGCAGGTTCCCAAAAAGGCACACAGGTTCCACAATGCTCGCCCCAGGGTAAGCAGTAGATTTCCCGGGTCCATTTTAATACTGGTTTATGGACTTTTCCTCCAGGAACTTGTCCAAACCTTTCTTAAACCCAGTTCAGTCTAATTATTGCAGTATAGTTCCTGGCCAGGGACCACAAACTGAGCTCCCTTTGGAGCCTGGCTAATATGGATCTAAGTCTGGGTATTAGGTATGTCTGTTGAGTGCAGAAGCCTGGGTTGGTAATCAAACCCAGGACTTTCAAATGGCAGTGCACAGCACTTGATACCAAGCGACCAGGCTGTCCTGCCTTCTCTCTCTTTTTTTTTTTTTTTTTTTAACTTGGGTGTGTAATAAAAGGCTAACTGGATGGCCCAGTATTTTGAGTTCTAGTATGCCAATTAAGATTTTTTGAGTCCCATCTCTGTCTATACTGCTATTCAGTTTGAACAATTTCAGAAATGTCATGAAAGAAACTTTCATCGTTTCCTAACAGAGAATTACACCTGCTGCCCGTTCTCATAGAAGCACATTCCATTGAGTGCGTGCAGGCCCCTGTGCGTCCGATCAGAATTGGGGCCTAAACGTGCCTCACAAGATCAGAATCGGGTCTAGGACCTGTATGTGCAGGCTGGGACCCGATTCCGATCGGCCGGCAAGCACAGCCACCTGCCCGGCTACCTCAGTGAGGCTCCTAAATGGAGCTGCGATGCCATGGGGTCCCATTGCCATGGCACCGCGGCTCCATTCAGAAGCCACGATCCCTGGCCGCCAACCACAATCTTCCTGATCGTGTCCCCAGTCTAGTCCCGGAACCTCTGCGTTGCCCATCTCATCTAGTAGATTGGAGACTGAGAAACTCCTCTTTTTGTGACATCACCAGTATAACTCTCCAGTGTCCGCCCCCTGCCACTAGCAGCATGACGCTAGAAGCCGAAGCCAAAGTCCTGTGCGGCTGGGCGGAAGCAAATCTCTTGGACCTGTCGGCAGCACATGTCGCAGGGTTGGACAATGTGGAAGCCGATTTCCTCAGCCAGGTGAGGGTGGATCCAGGGGAATGGGTCCTCCATCCCGAGGTCTTCGAGATGGTGGTTCGCAGGTGGGGGTCGCCGGTCATGGATCTCATGGCGACCTTCGCCTCCGCAAAGGCTCCTCGCTTCTTCAGCAGGCGCAGGGAAAGGATGTGGGAAGGCTTGGATGCCCTTGTGTAGGTCTGGCCGGAGGATCAGCTGCTGTATGTCTTTCCTCCTTGGGTTCTGGTTGGAAGGGTCCTGCAAAGGGTGGAGAAGTTCAGAGGTCACGTAATTCTGATAGCGCCAGATTGGCTGCGTCGCCCCTGGTACGGGGACCTGGTGAGGCTGTTGGTGGCAAGACCTTGGAAGCTTCCCTGCCGGGCGGATCTGTTAAGTCAGGGGCCCCTGTTCATGCTTCATGTGGATCGGTTCTCACGGCTTGGCTCTTGAGAGGGCTCGCTTAAAATCCCGGGGGTACTCGCTGGCGGTCATTGCTACCTTATTGAGGTCCAGGAAGCAGTCCAGTTCTCTAGCGTATGTTCGGGTCTGGAGGATTTTCGAGGCATGGTGCGGGGAAAGGAAGTGCGAGGCTTTGAAGGCTTCTATTCCTCAGATCTTGGAATTCTTTCAGAATGGCTTCGACAAAGGGCTAGCGGCAGCGTCGTTGCGGGTTCAGGTGCAGCGTTGTCATGTTACAGAGGCAGATTTGCAGGCCAGACGCTCGGAACTCAGCAAGATGTGAAACGGTTTTTAAGGGTGGTGTCTCTTGTTAGGCCCCCGGCTAGGCAGGTGTTTCCTAGGTGGCGTCTGCCCTTTGTTTTGGACGCTTTAGAGTGGGAGCCTTTTGAACCGTTAGGGTGGGCGTCGCTCAAGGATCTCACTCTGAAGGGGGTGTTCCTAGTAGCTGTTTGTTCGGCTAGACGAGTGTCGGAGTTGCAGGCGCTTTCCTGTAGGGAGCCCTATCTTTCGTTCTTTGCGGCTAAGGTCGTTTTGCGGCCTGTTCCGGCGTTTCTCCCGAAGGTGGTCTCAGCATTCCATGTGAACCAGGAAATTTCCCTGCTGGTGTTTGCCGAGGGCAGGGATGGTCCTTCGTCGAAGAACCTGTTAGATGTCCGGCGGGCTTTGAAGAAGAACCTGTTAGATGTCCGGCGGGCTTCGTCGAAGAACCTGTTAGATGTCCGGCGGGCTTTGAAGAAGTATCTTGGCCGGACGGCGTCCTTTCGAAAGTCAGATAGGCTTTTTGTTCTTTTCGCAGGACCGAGAAAGGGAGAAGCAGCGTCGAAGGCGTCCATTGCGTGTTGGATTAAGGAAGCTATTGCGTTGGCTTATGTGTTGAAAGGTAGAGTAGTGCCGGAGGGGTTAAGGGCCCATTCCACTAGGGCTCAGGCTACTTCCTGGGCGGAAGTTCGGTTGGTGTCGCCGGTGGAGATTTGTAAGGCGGCGACGTGGTCGTCGTTAAACTCTTTTGTTCGGCAGTATCGTCTGGATGCGCAAATGGCGGAGGAGACCTCGTTTGGGTCAGCGATTCTTCAGGCTGTTTTGCCAGGTCCCTCCCGTGGTTGAATTTTTTCACTGCTCTGGTACTAACCCAGAGGTTCCGGGACTAGACTGGGGACACGATCAGGAAGGTGAAATTAGACTTACCTGCTAATTGTTGTTCCTGGAGTGGAACCAGTCTAGTCCCGTATCCCTCCCAGTGTTCGCTGGCAAACGGATCCCTGAAGTATCTCCGTGGGTCACAGGTAAGACATGTTTGGTTTTCGCTAACTGCAGCAAAAAAAAAAAAAAAAGAGAAAAAGTAAAAGAAAAAAAGAAAAAGAAGAAATGCTGAGGGGGAGGGGTGCGAGTATTGTTTGCTCTTGGGGCTTACTATCCTTTCTTTGCTGTGAAGGAGGGGCCTGTGCAGGTTTCCTGTCAGTGTTGCAGGGGTTTAGTGTCCTCTGTCAATGGTTGCGAGTTTTCTGTAGTTCTGGTTAGTTTAAATATATTTTAGATTCTTACTTGTTTCTCCGGTGAGTCTGCTTTGTCAATAGGGTACTGGTGGCAGGAGGCAGACACCGGAGAGTTATACTGGTGATGTCACAAAAAGAGGAGTTTCTCAGTCTCCAAGCTGCTAGATGAGATGGGCAACCCAGAGGTTCCAGGACTAGACTGGTTCCACTCCAGGAACAACAATTAGCAGGTAAGTCTAATTTCACCTTCTTTTCCCGCAGCCCAACTCCCGATCTGGCCTTCCATGGCCAGGGTCGGGCTGCGGGGAACTCCCTGCACCCTTCACCTTTCCTCTGCTGCCCGGACCTGCTGTCCCCTGACGTCCAAGGGGACTTATTCCACCTCCAAGGTGGAACAAGTCCCCCATGCAGTTTTCCGACCCCGGAAGTACACACCCAACCTAAAATCGGCCTTGTACATCCCCTCCTTCAAAATGCCCCACCTTCAGAATGCCCACTCCTGCCCCCATCGAAGCCTCCCCGTACAAATGCATTGTTTGTATGGGGAAGCTTTTGACGGGGCCGGCAGGGAGGCGAATAGCGGGGATAGATGTCCCAACGGGACGGAATAGACCCCATAGTTTATAATTAGTGAATAGAATGCACACATGACCAGAACAGCCACCTCATCAAACTTGATTCTGCATGCTGCCACCCCAAGTCACTGTAGTGCTGCTGCTGATGTTATAAACTGGTACAGGTTTGCATTAATTAGACCTTTCCACATTCTTACTAGTTTAGTTTGATTAATTTGATCTTGATATACAGCCTTTATTTAGTACGACAGGATAGTTAAAGAAACTATTTAGCAGTAGTTCTTTGTGTCAGTCCTTTGTCTAATATGCTCCAGCTTACAAGTTCAGAATGAGGGGTAACCTGTATAATACCTTATGATTCCGAGATAGAAACCAATAATCATAGAGGAGGATCAAAACTAAAGGGATAACATCCAGGAAAGCTGTATTTACGGCTAGTCAGTCAGTAGGGGGAGCTCAGATTCTTTCTTAGAAGCAGAGAAACCAGGAAGGAAATGGAGCAGAAAGATAAATAAGCGTTCAGGTCTCTCCTACTCTCACAGAGCTGAACATTTTGAATTGATAACAATCTAATAATGATTAATTATTAAATAATAAAGTATCTTCGGGGAAATGAAAATGTATACCTTTAAAAATATTTTAATGTTGAAATGCAAAAAGTGTTGCCTGGTAGTGATATAAAAGTATAATTACACTTCCAACAATTTTTTTGCAAAATAAATAAGACTATTAGGTCAAATAGAAACAACCTTTATGTAATAAACATACTTCTTTTAACGTTTGATTTTTAATATGAACATTTGGAGGGTTCTTCGGATTTTTCTATATATAAAGCATACTTTACATGTGGAAAAGGCCTTTTATGAAATTGCACGACATACGCATGTTAAAAGTATGCATGCTGAAAAATCACACATATTTTACATTGGCCAGGTGTAGGCATTCCGGAAGCATAGTCTGGATGGAGTGGAGGCACAGTTGGGATGTATGAACGTATTTTATAAAATATGCAGGTACATGCATAGAATGAATGCACACATGTACACCATCTTCAGGGCGCTTGTATACGTGAATGTGTGTACTATTAGGCTGGTTCTGGGTGCCTATAAAGGCAGATAAATGTCTATGTCGCTCTTATAAAATAGCCCTGAACTACACCTTCTAGGTCCATCAGATATTCCTGCTCCACATTTTTCAAGTTATGGCTATCAAGGAGTTATCATTCATCAGTCCCAGATTTTCTATGAAAGTCCTTATATTTTTTTTTAACTTTCATATAGCAAATTAAATAAACCATCATGGAGCCTACTGTATATACTTCATGTTGATGCTTGTTTTTATATACTTAAAGCATATTAATTCCACTTTATGTATGTTGGCTTACATATTGGATACTCAAAAAAATGGAAATCTTGCTATTAAATTATTTTTGTCAGACCTGTTCAGATATTCGTTAACTGACCACTTTGAACAGGTCCATTTTACCTTATTAAATCACACTAAGCGAAAATACCCTTTTCCCATTCAAACAAATATCAAGTTTTAATTATAAAACAAAAAAATTCCATTGACATTTGTTTGAATGGGAAAAAAGTATTTTTGTTTATTGTTATTAAATAAAGCAAATGGACCAGTTCTAAGTAGTCAGTTAATGAATATCTGATCAATAGTAATCTAGTCCAAAAAAAATTATTTAATAGTGGGATTTCTATTTTTTGAGTATTAATTGCTATCCCCTATACAGGATTCGTTTCGTATTTATTTGGCTTAAATATTGGAGCTACATATTCACAGATGCTGTGCAGTTGCATCTTTCCACTTCAAATTTTGAAAGCTGAGTACTTATCTCAATAGAAACAATCACTGAGCCAACGCCATTCTTAGCCCAATTTGACACCAATTTTCATACTATTTTTGCCTCAGGAGTCGGCACACTGAAGTTATCGCCATTTTTATCTGCTGGTCTTCATTAAGTTAGCATTAAATCTCAGCTGCCAAGTTCTAGACCATTCTTCAAGCTTAGCTAGATCCCTCCTCATGTTATTTACACCTTCCTAGGTGTCTACTCTATTGCAGATTTTGGTATTATCCGCAAAGAGGCAAGCCTTACCCCACAACCCTTCTGCAATATCACTAACAAAGATGTTAAAAAGAATTGGACCAAGGACAGATCCCTGTGGCACTCCACTAGTAACCTCCTTCTCCTCAGAGTGAACTCCATTTATCTGTACCCTTTGTCGCCTCCCACTCAACAAATTTCTAACCCAAGCAGTAACTTTTTAGGGTCCATCCCAAGGGTACTTAGTTTGCTTATAAGTCACCTGTGCGGAACAGTGTCAAAATCATTACTGAAATCTGAATACACCACATCTAGGGTTCTCCCTCAGTCCAACTCCCTGGTCACCCAGTCAAAGAAATCAATTAGATTTTTCTGACAAGACCTGCTCCTGGTGAATCCATGCTGCCTCGGATCCTGCAATCTGTTGGATTCCAGAAACCTCACTATTTTCTCTTTCAGCAGTGTTTGCAATAATTGACTCACCACCGAGGTCAAACTGACTGACCTGTAGTTTTCAACCACGTCCTTATTTCCACTTTTGTATAAAGGGACCACTTGTGCCTCTCTCCAGTCCTCTAGCACCACCCCGACTCCAAAGAGGCATTGAAAAAGTCAGTCAGTGGAGCTGCCAGAACGTCCCCAAGTTCCTTCAGTATTCTTGGATGTATCCCATCTGGTCCCATTGCTTTGTCCACTTTTAGTTTAGCTAATTAAAGAAACTTTAAGTGCCATCAAATCAATGCTGACTCCTGGCGACCCAGCAGCCCCTGGGCTTTCTTAGCAAGGTATGACCGGAAGTAGATTGCCAGGCCCTTTTTCTTCTGAGGCAATGGGGGGTAAAGTGACTTGCCCACAGTCACAAGGTGTGCCAGTGGGAATCAGAACCAAATCTCTTAGGTGCTAGGCCATCTCTCTAACCACTAAGCTACTCAAGAAAGCATGGGACCAACACATAAGATCTCTAAAGGGGAAAAAAGGAACTATAGTAGTTGGTATGGAAGGGCAAACTGGATAGGTTGTATGTTTTTTTTCTGCCATCATGTTTCTATGTTTTTATGGATTGAAGGTGTAGTTTAGGGGTTTTTTGTTTGAAATATTTCAGTGTCTCCTTACTTCTGTAGGGCCTATATAAAATAAATGATACACACCACTGCCAGCAAATGAAGGTACTTAACAACCACCATGTTTTAGGTCCTGCCATTTGTCTGGGAAGTAGTTATATAAGTTCAAGTTTATTCACCTGGCTATAGATTATATGTTAGGAAGTGAAGGGTTTGAATATATTTTGTCTATATAAAATAAAAGCATATTTTTTGGCTTTTTGCCTAGATATCCTGTTATAAAATTACCCCTTAATTAATTATCTCCTTTCTTAATGAGAAAGTTTGTCTTTAATATGGCTGATATTATAGTGAAAAGAACGTCTGCTAGAAAGGTCAATTTACTCTAATCATAACGATTGCATGATGTACTAGTGTTCTATAATATAATATAAGCTTATAAAGTAACTTGGAAAGTCTAAAGCTGTGGCTTTATGATTCATGTTAATTATTTTAATTAATGTACTTAATATATTGCTTTTCTAAGAACCAAAGCGGTTGGAAAAGGAGAAAAGGAACTCCATCGTTAAGACAAGACAGGGATAGAGAGGAGATAACGTAAAGATCAGAGTAGAGTAGGAAAATTAGAGAAACACATACATCAAGCACCCCTCACTGTCAAGCTCCCTAACTGGCCTTCTTCCCTGGCAAATTAATTAAATTCAAACGCTTGCTGAAATAAATGGGTTTTCAGTTGGGATTTGAATTTTGGGTATGATGTTTCCAGCCGTAGTTGAAGAGGGAGAGAGTTCCAAAACAATGCGACAAAAAGAAGAAAGCAGAATGGCGAATTGACTCCAGTTGGGGATCCGATCTCCTACAGGCAGAGAGAAGTCTGCCACTGTCGCAGCCATTCCCTTCTCTTTTGCCCATGGGAGATGGGATTCCTATGGGCAGAACAGAGGGGAAGGCCACAGGGGCTAGCTGCCTAAGTCAAGACAGAGTTGGCCCCCTGCCCCCAATCCAAGAGGTGTTCTGCAGCCCCTGTGACTGGGTGTGATACTAATAACCCTTTCAGGCTGCTGTACCCTAGTCTGCAAGACTAATTTTCAAAAGTTTGTCTTGAGAAGAGGGCTTTACAAAATGTTGAAAGGAGGAATCGGATACCAAAAATGTAACTGCTTACCCGGAACAAGCATTGTGGAACCTGTGTATCTTTTGGGAACCTGCCAGGTATTTGTGTCCTGGATTGGCCATTGTAGGAAACATGATAATGGGTTTGATGGACCTTGGTCTGACCCAGTATGGCATTTCTTATGTTCTTATGATAAAACATTTGCATGAAAACACATTGAAGTTACCTTTTACTTAGGGGTATGTTTACTAAAGCATGTTAGCTGTCTTCGTGGTGTTAACACAGGATTGTCATGCCACAAAGACAATTAACGTAGGAGAGATGTAGCTACCTTGAGCCTTTTTCTGCGATAGCTATATTTCACGTGGTAATGGCCTGAAAAGGCAGAAGGTGGGCAGCTATTGGGCATTCACATCACGCAGTAGCAGTTCTTTCTATAGGCTTCGCGAAGCAGCTATCGCTACCTCAATGGGTGGTGATAGCTGCATCCATGAAGCTGGCCCCCCACGATCCCTGCACTTTCTTCGTGGTATCTGCAAGGTAAATGCTGGGAATGCCCCTGCACATACCATGGGACTTTTGCAGCTGATACCAGCTTTTTGCAGCTGTCACCTGGCATTAGCTGCAAAAGCAGGTCACATTTTAGTAAACGTACCCCTTAGTTTGTTTAATAGGACTGAATTACCAACCACTGAATTATGTCTAGCAGGTCAGTTATTTCATTTTTTTATTTTTCTAGGATTGTCAAAATGGGTTAGGCAACAGGTACAGCACCATGCAAACTTTTCTAATGCATTGCAGTCTTTAAAGAGATTTGCTAAGAGGTGTCGGGAGAACACTGATTCTGTACTGCATTGTAATGGTGATTCTCTGCATGAGCAGTCGAGAGACCCATCACCACCTTCTTCTCTACTTGAGGCAACCATTCATCCAACTCCGCATGATTCTGCTGATGCCCCCTTGGAATATGAAATTGCTCAGGAATCTTCAGCTGCCCAGTCTTCTACTGTCCCTTCTGTGTCTTCATCCACATGCAGCCAAAGTCAAATCACCAGACCAAATAGCACAGGTATGTATTCCTGCCAGTTATTGCAGTTGATCAGTAATTCTCTAGCATGGTATTCATTTGCAGTTCTTACATTATATTTGTATGAAATAGAAACACAGAACTTTGAAAAACAGCTGTGGACATAATCTTTTAATTGTGTTTTCCATTAGCTTAAACTTTCTTCATAAAGTTATATTTTCAAACATTTGCCATGTGCTTGGTTTATTGATACTCATCTGCATGGTATTTGTAATTTCTCTGTAAGGGTGTGAGTGGTGGGAAGGAAAGTGTATGCGGAGCAATGTGGAAGCTCTAGTTTCATACAATCTCCAGGAACAAGCAGGAATGTAGTCTTCACATATGGGCATCGTCGGTACCGACGGAGCCTGCTCGGGAACGTTCCCCAGCGTCCAATAGGAATGCTTTTGGGAGCATCCCTCAGCATATGCATGCTGCCTTCCCGCCTTTCCAACTGTCCCTCTTCAGTTCTTCATTTTCCGCGGAGCCGACAGGACCCATACCCTGTCACCGCAGAAAATTCCGTCTTTAAAATTGTTTTCTTGTGATCACGTTTGCCTCCGCACGACACCTACTGGTACCACCGGTTCTTTTCTTTTCTCAAAAATATTTATACTTTGAACTGTTTCTCTTCAGAAACTTTTCTTTTTCAGTGCTAGGCGCCATTTTGGGCATTAGGCCTCATATTCCTGAAACATGGAAAAACCAACTAGTGGTTTTAAAAAATGTACTAAGTGTGGCGGTACCATTTCCGTCACTGACACCCATGATTGGTGTCTTAAATGTTTAGGGCCTGAACATTCTCCATCTGAATGTCTTTCCTGTATGGGGATGACTAAGAGACGAAGACAAAACCGGGCTGCAAAGCTTGGTACTCTTTTCTTCAGATGCCAGATCCATTGCATCGACATCTTCAAGAGCCTCCTCTTCCTCCCATGGATCTCAGGTAACTAAACAAAAAAGCCGGTCTTCAAAGGGTAGCTCTCCTGCTAAGCATCGAGAGGCCATTGGCATTGCCCTTGAGGGAACCACACCAGCAAAACAGCCCCGGCGGGAGGCTTCGGCTTCTAAAGCATCAAGGGGGCTCCAGGATGTTCTCGAGGCCTCGACCTCGCAAGAACTACTGGTGCTATGCTCAGGGGTCCCGGCCGTTTTCACTGGTACCGACACCCAGGCATTGACAGCGTCGATAGACCAGAGGTTCCTCGCTATCGAATGCAGTATTGCAGCTCTTCTCACAGCTGCGGTACCGTTGACACCTATGGTTCAACGGGCACCGGTACCGACATTGATACCGATGCCGGTACCTACACCGGTACAGACACTGGTTCCGGTACCGATGGTACCATCCTGATGAGAATTCTTCCCATGCCATCTTTGGCTGGAATCGACAGATCGGTACCAGATCAACTCGGTACCGACTTCGATCGATACCGGGACCGTGCTTTGCATGAGCATCGTGGTCAAGAATACTTCGAATCCTCCGATTCCGAAGACTCTGACAATTCTGCTGGTACCAGAGGGTTTCTCCCGGAAGATCCCTCTTCTCCCCAACGCAGAATGTCACCTCCAGAGGACATGTCTTTTCAGGATTTTATTCGTGATGTGGCCAAGGGCCTTTCAATCACAGTAGCTCCTGAACAGGAACCCAGAGCAAAGGAATTGGAAATTCTCCAATATCCTAAAGCTCCAAAGGAGGCAGCCACTCTGCCCATCCATGAAATTCTGCATAATTTGATGCTCAGAATGTGGGAGACACCTCTGACTACATCTCCTCATTCTAGGAGGCTTGATACTCTGTATCGAGTTCCGCCATGTCCTGGATTTCAAAAGACTCAGCTGCTACACTATTCAGTGATGGTGGAGTCAGCCATGTGTAGGATGAAAAGTGCAAAGAGGCATGCATCCAATCCCCCAGTTCGTGAATGCAGGACTCTGGACGCTTTTGGGCGCCAAATGTTTCAGGCTTTCAGCTAGGATCAGTTCATATATACTATATATGGGCATGTTCCTCAAAGAAGTTACAGGAGACTTGGAGCTTATGAGCCCACTTCTCCCAGGTGACAAGAGACAAGACTTCCTTGCTCTAGTTAAGCATGCTCAAGATGTCTCCAAGTTTGTGAATCGTGCAGCCTTTGACTGCTTTGAATGCATTAGCAGAACCTCTGCTATTGCCATTGGGGCACGACGGATTGCCTGGCTTCAGGCATCAGACTTGGAGACTTGGATACAGGACAAGTTAGGCAACATTCCTTGCATGGGAGAGAATATCTTTGGCAAGAACTGGCAGGAAAAGGCTAACGAATTAGATGCTGACAATACCACTCTAGATAGATTGTCAAAATCTACAGCCACTCCAGCCAAAAAGAAGCCTTATAAAAAACCCTCTTTCAGCAAAAAGAGGAAATTTTATCCTTCCTATACCTTGCAGAGTCAAACTCAGGGTCAGGTTGCCCAAAAGGGACAAACTAGACAGCAAAAGAAGCCAAAAGGCCCGAGAGCCCAACCAGCTCTGCAGGTTCAGCCCCCTCAAGGGCTTTGACTCCTTCCTAGAGAGCTTAGCCTTCCTGCCTCTGAGGGGTCCCCAACCCCCCAATATCCCAGGCAGGTTATGCCACTTTGCCAACAGATGGCATCAGATAACAGCAGAAGATTGGACTCTGTCCATTGTAGGAGGGGGGTACAAGCTTCATTTTCACAGCATGCCCCCTCCTACAATTCTAAGGCAATTCAATTCTCAAACCTCCGCAGACAATCTGCTAGATCACGAGGTCTCAACACTTCTTGCCCAAGGGGCAATAGAAGAGGTACCCATTCTTCAACGGGGTGCAGGGTTCTACTCCCCCTATTTTCTTACTCCAAAGAAAACAGGAGGACACAGACCCATTCTAGACCTCAGAGAATTGAACAAATACCTGTTCTGAGAGAAGTTCAAAATGATTTCTCTTGGAACTCTTCTGCCATACCTTCAAAGCCAGGATTGGCTTTGCTCTCTAGACTTAAAGGATGCATACACTCACATTCTGATCCATCCAGATCACAGAAAATTCTTACAATTCCTGTTCAATGGAAAACATTTCCAGTACAGGGTTCTTCCCTTTGGTCTGGCTTCAGCACCAAGAGTATTCACGAAATGCATGGTAGTAGTAGCTGCATTTCTGCGAACCCTGGGGATATTCGTCTTCCCTTACTTAGACGACTGGCTCATTCGAGCCCCTACAGTTGCAGAGGCCAGCACTGCACTGTCTCGCACAATGCGAATCCTCCAATACTTGGGGTTAGTAATAAACTTCCCAAAATCCCAACTTATTCCTTCCCAATGCCTGGAATTCATAGGGACCTGTTTAGATACCAGACAGGCAAAGACTTTCCTTCCACAGGCCCGGTGTCTTCGCATAATGCAACTAGCTTCTCAAGCATCAGGGAAATCCTCCCTAACTGCTCGGGAGCTACTACAGTTGCTGGGACATATGGCATGCACAGTTTATGTAGTCCCATATGTTCGCCTCCACATGCGAGCAGCTCAGTGGACCCTATCCACACAGTGGACACAGGCCACAAGACATTTATCAGACAAAATAGTAAATTCTCAACGACTAATTTTGTCCCTCCAATGGTGGCAATCACTAGAAAATCTGACAGTGGGGTCTCCTTTCCATCAACCCCTTTTTCAGGCCACCCTAACAACAGATGCATCACAGGTGGGTTGGGGAGCATACCTGAATCATCTCTCTACCCAGGGCACCTGGACTCCACAGGAGGCCGGTCTATACATAAACCTCCTGGAATTAAGAGCAATCTATTTAGCTCTTCGAGTATTCCACGCCCAACTCAGCTACAAGACAGTCCTGGAACAAGCAGGGCGGGACAGGCTCTCTGTCATTATGCAACGAAGCTTTACGACTGTGGGCCCTCGCCAGAGAGTATCAAATTCATCTTCTAGTGGTATATCTTCCAGGTATTCAAAACCTTTGGGCAGACAAAACTCAGTCAAGTACTGCTGCCTCACGAGTGGTCTCTCCACCTAGACCGGGTGGCAAAGATAAACAAACAATAAACAAACCCCGGGAGCTCTTCAATATAGTTAAGTCATTAACCAAAGAACCTTCTCCACCTCAACAAGAACCCATACACCCTCAGAAGTATGCCAATTTTATACAATCTAAAGCAATCAGAACAACAACCTCTTCATCCCAAAGTCCACTCCAGCAACAAGGACAAAACTTCCCACTCCTTCAGCTCTCAGCTCCCTCTGCAAAATGCGTTGAAGACATTATCGTAAAAATGAATACTACCACAGCACCTAACGACCCCTGCCCAGCACACTGGATAAGAGCTATGCGATCCGACTTTAGCCCTGTCATAGCAGAAATAATAAAGATGTCCTTCTCAACAGGTACCTTTCCATCGGCACTAAAGCAGACCTCCATAAGACCGCTGCTGAAGAACAATCAACTAGACCCAACAAAAGAAGAATCATACCGCCCGATAGCTAGTATACCGCTACTATCCAAAATAATTGAGAAAGTAACCAATAATCAGATACAACAACACATAGACACCTCCTCCCCCCTTGACCCCAGTCAGCACGGATTCAGGGAAGCTCACGGAGTAGAGACGCTGTTGACCACATTAACCAACACACTCATCAGTGGACTAGACGACATCAACAAAGGCTTCGCACTAATATTCCTCGACATATCTGCAGCATTTGACTCGGTGGATCATGAAATACTACTAACTCGCCTATATGACAAGGGAATCCACGGGCTAGCATGGCAATGGTGCAAATCATACCTGGAAGATCGCTTGCAACACGTCAGGACTATCACTGGTACATCAGAACCTTTCCAGCTAAAACAAGGAGTTCCACAAGGCTCATCCCTATCTGCACTCCTATTTAACATTTACATGCAGCCTCTGTGCGATATCACTCGATCCTTTGGCATTTCCTCGCTGATCTATGCAGATGATGTGCTAATATTCACACCATTCAATACCAAGCTCCCAGATTACACATCTTTAGTAGATTGCTTTAATGCAATAGCAGACTGGCTACTCACGCAGAATATGCGAATAAACTACAAAAAAACTGAAGTACTGATTGTCACGAAAAACAGAGAATTCTCACCCCCGGAGACCCTAAGAGTACGTGACGCAAACCTACCAATCAAGCCCTCCATAAGATACCTTGGAGTGATACTGGACCATCGCCTAGATTTTAAAGAACATATCAACCGCACTGTGAAAACCATTTATTTCAAGATAAGGACCCTACGCCATCTGAAAAATATGCTTGACCCAGACAGCTTCAGAACCATATTCCAAGCCATAGTCACACCCCACTTCGACTATGCGAATATAATACTCCATGGTCTCCCTAAGAACTCCCTAAATACATTACAACTAGCCATGAATGCCGCAGCCCGGGTATTATACGGTGCTTCAAAAAGCGAACATATAACACCCATCCTAATGGAGCTTCACTGGCTCCCTATATACTGCAGAATAACATATAAAGCCCTTATCTTGACCTTTAAGGCTATAAATACTATAGCTCCGTCATCAATTTCAAAACTCATCCATCACACTCCCAACACCAGAGTCAGGAGGTCAGCAGCGGCAAATACACTAGCGACACCACACGAGGCCACAAAGTACAAACGATCTACAACAGACAGGGCTTTCGCGTACTACGCACCCAGATGCTGGAACAACCTCCCTACCAACATTAGAGCTATTACTGACCTCAAGCAATTCAGAAAAGCCATAAAGCACCACCTCTTCATTCTACATTACCAAAGCACATCATCAATCCTCTAACATTTACAGATAAAGTGTAACCGCCTACTTACTCAAGATGATGATAAGAAATTCTATACTGTGTATATAGGTTCTTTACATGCTACAAATTTGTACATAGTTTCCCTAAGTTATAATCCCAGTTGTATATTTCCTGTTATATGTAAACTCACCACAGTCTGTTGATTGAAATGAGTATTCCTGTTTAATGTAAACCGCGCTGATGAAAAAGAGTGCGGTATAGAAGAACTGCAAATAAATAAATAAATTTCATCTCTGGGGCACTCCAGACATAGACTTCTTTGCAAGTCCACTGAATGCCAAACTTCCCCGATTCTGTTCCAGAATTCCGGCTCACAATTGTCAGGCAAGGGATGCCTTCCTCCTTCACTGGGGTCAAGACTTCCTTTATGCCTGCCCACCCATTCCCCTCATCCCCAAAACACTCTTCAAGCTTCAGAGAGATGGGGGTTGCATGATTCTCATAGCGCCACGATGGCCATGCCAAGCAAGGTATCCCCTGCTTCTACATCTCTCTCAAGCTGCACCTCTGGAGTTAGGGCATGCTCCAGATCTCCTTTCCCAGGAGGACGGGATGCTATGGCACCCGATTCCCCAGTCCCTGCATCTCATGGCCTGTTTGCTGAAGGCTTAGACCTCCAGGATTTCAACCTGTCCCAACAGGTAAAGAATATCCTTCAGGCTTCTAGAAAACTTTCCACAAGAAGATCTTATGCCTTCAAGTGGAAACGTTTTACTATATGGTGCTCCAAGAGGGGATTAAACACCCTTGTCATACCTTTAGAATTGATACTAGAGTATCTTCTTCACTTATCGAATTCTGATCTAAAGACCAATTTGGTAAGAGTCCATCTTTGTGCAATGGACAACCGATTTCCTCTCATCCACTCATATCCAGATTTATGAGAGGTCTTCTGTTAACCAAATCTCCCATTAAGCCACCACCGGTGGCATGGGATCTAAATCTAGTTCTCGGGCAGCTCATGAAGCCGCCTTTTGAGCCTTTGGCCACTACAACCCTTAGGTTTTTGACCTGGAAGGTCATCTTCCTAATTGCAATCACCTCTGCACGTCACATTAGTGAACTGCAAGCTTTAGTGGCTGATCCTCCTTATACTAGGTTTCATCATGATACGGTTGATCTCCAGGAACGAGTAGGAATGAGTCTTCACATATGGGTACGTTGGTACCGACGGAGTCTGCGCGGGAACGCTTCCCAGCGTCCAATCAAAGAGCTTTTGGAAGCATCCCACCACGCCTGCGTGCTGCCTTCCCGCCTTTCCCAACTGCCTTTCCTCAGTTTTCGTTTTTCCGCGGAGCCGGCAGGACGTCGTCCTGTCACCGCAGAAAATTCTTCTTTTATTTCTTTAGTTTTCTTGTGGTCGCGGCTGTCTTCCCGACGCCACCGGTACCGCCGGTGTTTTCTTTTCTTTTCTTGTAAAATCGTCCTTTTTCAGGGAATATTTTTTCTTCATAGTGTCTCACGGTATCTTAGGCCTTTTAGGCCTCTTCTTTTTCCTTCATGGAACCGCCAGCCACTTTCCCCAAGAAATGTTCAAACTGTGGCGGTACAACTTTATTTTTAGACCCTCGACGTCGGTGTCTAACCTGCTTGGGTCCTGACAACAGTTTGGTAAGAAGAAGTCTTCAATATCGAGGTTCCCTCGATACACGGTTTCCCTCCAGCTTCGGGGCACCGTCCCCTTCTTCTTCTACACAGGATCAGGTAACCCACAAACAGTCTGTTAAGACTAGCCAGCCCTCGAGTGGTAGGTCTCATGCACAGCATGTAGACGGCTCCGGCCTTGCCCTCGAGGGCCCTCTGGCTTCAAAACCCTGGCGGGAGTCTTCGGTCTCCAAAGCGTATAAGGGGTTTCAGGTTGTTCCTGGGGTTCACCCCTCACAGAACATACCTGAGCCGTGTCCGGTGGTGGCATCCACTTCGAGCGGTACCGATACCCCGACATCGGCACTGGTGTTGGATGAAATACTCCTCACCATGGATGGTCATCTGGCGTCCTCGGTGCCTTCGGGACCGGTGGATACACTCCAGACTGACCTTCCATTATCGGTACCAGCACCGATACTACCACCGACGTCGGTACCCTCCAGACGTGCATCGATAGCCTTGCTTCCTTCGATGCCGAGTCTGGAATCGATCTCCAGTTTGGAGAACTGGGTACCGACTCGCCTTGGTACCGGCTCCGGGCGGTACCGAAGGCTCGGTTCCGATGATTCAGATCCACAACTCTTGGTTCCCTCGAGGCCGCTTGAGTTGTCACTTGCGGACCTTCACTCACCGGTATCAGACACGGTACCGAAGTCGGTACTGATGTCCTCTTTACCCTTACAGTCGGTGCATTCCATGCTTCGCTTATCGATGCCGAGTTTAGAATCGCTCTCTAGTCTGGAGACTCGGTACCAGTATATTTTGGTACCGACACCGATCGATACCGGTGGCTCGGTACCGAGGATAGCACCCGGAGGGTTTTGGTTACCTCGGTACCGATTGAACGGTCACCGATGACTGCTCCGATGTCTTTGTCGAGCTCGACTCCGACATCTGTACCGGTATTGGCATCGGTACCGGTATCCACAGTACCATCGTGGCCAACTCCTACCATGCTTTTTTCAACAGGATCGCTCCCTTCTATGCCAAGCTTGGAATCGATACCTGGCATGGACAATGTGGTAATAACGGTCGCTGCTCCTGACAGCCAGTACCGGCGACCATCCTTTAAGCATTCCACACTGCCCTGTGCAGGATCTTCTATTCCTATATATCTGGATAGCTCTGTCGGTGCTCAGGCTAGTTCTTCAGATCTAACCTGTCCAAGGGAAAATACTGTTGGGGAACCCTCTTTTCAGAGTTTCCTTCTGGATATAGCAAGATCTCTTGCTATTCCTATCCCAGAACATGATCCTGCACAGGACTCTCTTTCTACCAAAGCAAAGGAGAACATAATGCTTCCTTTGCATCATTCCTTGCAGAATCTCCTTCTAGGAATGTGGGAAACACCTTTAAGGGTACCCCCACCTTCCAGAGCAACTGATCTCTTATATCAGGTGCCCCCCTCTCCAGGGTTTCAAAAGACTTAACTTCCTCATCATTCCATAGTTGTGGAATCAGCAATGAGGCGGGTAAAGAGCAAGAAAAAGCACTCTTCTTATCCTCCAGGTCGTGAGTCTAAGATACTTGATGCCTTTGGACGTCAAACCTTCCAGACATCTATGCTTTCTGCAAGAATTCTCTCATATATTTTCTATATGAGTCTATCTCTTGAGGAGGTCACAAAGCAATTACATCTTTTGACTTCTTCTCTTCCAGAGTCCAGGAGTGCAGACTATTCTTCACTACTCAGGCATCTCCAGAATATCTCTTGGTTTCTTACTCGTGCTTCCCTAGACTCTTTTGAGTCTGTTAGCAGGACTTTTGCTATAACCATAGGGGCACGACGTAGAGCCTGGCTCCAAGTTTCAGGCTTGGACAAATGGGCACAGCACAGACTGGGACATACTCCTTGCACTGGAGACAATCTTTTCAACAAGGAGTCTTTACGTCAGGTTACTCAGTTCTTCACTGACTTACCTGTTCCTAGGAGCTGTTCTGCACCTTCTTCTGTCCCGTAGGTAGGAAATGTCCTGCCAAACTTTCTTCCCATAGGAGAAGAAGGTTTTATGCATCATCTGCCCATCATACAGATGTTCCCAAACAGGGGAACCATCGTCCTGGTCTACAGAGTTCAACCTCTCACCAGGCTCAGCAAACCCAGCAACCACACGGTTTCTGATCAATTCATCAGATGCTTGTGACTCTGGGGATTACAATCTGCAGTTGCTTCTTCTCAATAGAGGCAATCCACTGCTGTCATTCTTTCTATGTTCTATGGGCTGTTAGGATGTTCATGCTTCTAGGTCACAGGATTTTTCCTCTTTTTCCTTCTAGGGAAAGAGGTCTATCTACTATCAAATGATAGTTTCCTGTGCCAGCATGTCTTTTTTCCCTACTATAAACTTACTCCTTGTAAGTTTTCTTCAGCTCCATTCTCTTTACCCTCTTACTAGGGTTTTTCCTCTGTAAGAGCGGTATTGCTTCACTGGAGGGCTTTTCTTCAGAGCCTAGCAGCAGCAAAGAGCTATAATTTAAATCAAATCAGAATATAGCTTAGCACAAAAGGCAAAACAAGGTCAATTCTCCTTGAGCAGCATATAAAGTCTTCTAGAGACCTTTACAAAGAGGCCTTCTACCTAGTGGGCAAGCAACCTGTGAAGCTTTTTCAATAGGTGTTAACACCAGCTGGCAGTTCAAAAGGCCATTTTGAAAGACTCCTTCTATCCAAGCAAGGACTGTTAATTACCCAGGAAGTAGGTCACTGCTTACATCAGCAGCACAAGCATAAATAGCTCAACCAGAGCTTGAAGGACTAGAAAGGGGGGCTGTTACTTCTGGAGAGAAATCTGAAATTGTGAGTATATACATCTGGGAATTTTTCTGAAAGGAATTTTTTTTCTTTTAAAGCTAATTAATCTGTGAACCCACTATTTTTTGTTAAATCAGTCAGGGACTAGTAGCAACAGTTTAAGATTCAATTTAAAACACAGAAGAGAACTTTCTGGTTACCTTTCATACCCAGTAGGGAGCTGTAGTTTAAATTTCATAGTCACTCAGGGCCTAGCATCAGCAAAGTACTTTTAGTTTCAAATTAAAACACAGAAGAGAGCTTTCTGGTTAAATTTAGAATCCAGCAGAGAGCTTGTAGTTTAAATTTCATAATAGGTTAGAGCCTAGCAGCAGCAAAGAGCTATAATTTAAATCAAATCAGAATATAGCTTACCTCAGCAGCACAGGACAGGGTACTGTGTAGCAGCCCTTTTTTAATAAGTGTTATATCCCTCCCTCCCTCCCTCCCCACACCCACCCTCCCCTGGGATAATCACAGCTTTATAGGTACTTGCACAACTTAAAAGACAGGAGGTGCTCTCAGGTGAACCTCATTACCCAAATCAGTCATACACTAAGGACCTGAGATTAATTAAGCTTCAGGTGAACAAGGTATATTAAACTTCTTAGGTACAGTTTTAGTGGTATAAATATCCATAGCACCCTTTAGTACATAAAGAACTTAAAGATCTAAACACAAACTTAAAACTAAGATGCAGACAGCAGTCCAGCAGCGGGATGTGGGCTTTCCAGTCTTTTGCATTGAGTGTCACATGTATGATTTTCTCCCAGCTGGTGAGAGGTCTTACGTGTGCACTAGGTGCAAGGAGCTCTCTGCTCTCAGGGAACGAGTCCGTTCTCTAGAGGCTAGAGTAGCAGACTTGGAAAACATAAGACAGACAGAGAGGTACATAGACGAGACCTACAGGGATATAGTCCTGAAGTCCCACCTCCAGTCTGGCAGCATCCCTGTTGCCATGGAGGAGAGAGGTCACGTGACAGGAGAGCATCACCCTGGTGTGGCAGGAAGTGATCCTGTAACTAGGACCTGTCCTCCAGGTGATGTAAACCCCTCTTGCACTGAGGAGGTTTCTCCAGGGCCAAGTGCCCATGAGGGAAGGGTTAGGACAGCAGTTATAGTTGGTGATTCGATCATTAGGCATGTAGATAGCTGGGTGGCTGGTGGACTTGAGGATCGCCTGGTAACATGCCTGCCTGGTGCGAAGGTAGCGGACCTCACACGCCACCTAGATAAGGTCTTAGATAGTGCTGGTGAGGAGTCTGCTGTCTTGGTACATGTCGGTACCAATGACATAGGAAAATGTGGTAGGGAGGTTCTGGAAGCTAAATTTAGGCTTTTAGGTAGGAAGTTGAAATCCAGAACTTCCAGGGTAGCGTTCTCCGAAATGCTTCCCGTTCCACGCGCAGGACCCAAAAGGCAGGCAGAGCTCCGGAGTCTCAATGCGTGGATGAGACAATGGTGCAGAGATGAGGGGTTCGGATTTGTTAGGAACTGGGGAACATTCTGGGGAAAGGAGGGGCTCTTCCGAAGGGATGGGCTTCACCTTAACCGGGATGGAACCAGGCTGCTGGCATTAACCTTTAAAAAGGAGATAGAGCAGCTTTTAAACTAGATAATAGGGGAAAACCGACAGTCGCCCAAGAGCGCATGGTTCGGAAGAATGTATCCTTGAAGGATACTACAAAAAGCAGAGAGGTTCCAAAAAAGAGTAAAGTAGCCCAAATGCCCTCGAGTATGGAGCAGACAGAGCTTAAAGATCCCAAATTACCCATGTCTACCAATAGCCAAATTAATATGAATAAAATACAGTCTCTAAAATGCTTGTATGCAAATGCTAGAAGTCTACAAAACAAGATGGGAGAGTTAGAATATATAGCACTAAACGAGAGGTTAGATATGATTGGAATATCAGAGACATGGTGGAAGGAGGACAACCAATGGGACACTGTGATACCTGGGTACAAACTATATCGTAATGATAGAGCTGATCAAATTGGTGGAGGGGTTGCGCTCTGTTAGAGAGGTCATTGAGTCAGAAAGGATTAAAGTTTTGCAAGAAACAAAATTTGCTGTAGAATCTCTGTGGATTGAAATTCCATGTAAAAAGGGGAAGGCGATGGCAGTGGGGGTGTACTATCGTCCGCCTGGCCAGAATGAACAAATGGATGATGAAATGCTCAAAGAAATCAAGGAAGCTAGCAAAAGTTACAGTGCAGTAATAATAATGGGTGATTTCAATTACCCCGGCATCGACTTGGTCAGTGTCACAACAGGACATGCTAGGGAGATAAAGTTCCTAGATGAAATAAATGACTGCTTCTTGGAGCAGCTAGTTCATGAACCGACCAGAGGGGAAGCAATATTAGACCTAGTCCTTAGTGGAACACCAGATGTAGTGGAAGAGATAAGGGTGTTGGGGCCACTTGGCAATAGTGATCATAGCATGATCACCTTTGATTTAATTAGTGGAGGAGGGATAGTAAGGAAATCCACAGTACTACCCTTTAACTTTCGAAAGGGAGACTATGATAAAATGAGGAAAACAGTTAAGAAAAACTAAAAGGAGCAGTTGCAAAGGTTAAAGACGTACATCAAGCTTGGTGTTGTTGAAAAATACTATCTTGGAAGCCCAGACCAGCTGTATTCCACGCTTTAAGAAAAGTGGAAGGAAGTCCAAAAAGCTGCCAGCATGGTTTAAAGGTGAGGTCAGAGAGGCTGTTGTTGCCAAAAAAGCATCTTTCAGGAAATGGAAAAAAGAGCCAAACGTTGAAACCTGGAAACAGCACAAGCACTGGCAAGTCAAATGCAAGGCATTGATAAGGCAGGCAAAGAGAGAATTTGAGAAGAAGCTTGCTGCGGAAGCAGAAACGCGAAATAAAGACCTTTTCAAGTACATTCGTAGCAAAAAACCTGTGAGAGAGTCAGTTGGTCCATTAGATGATAAAGGGGTTAAAGGAGCACTAAGAGGCGACAAGGCGATAGCGGAGAGACTGAATGAATTCTTTGCTTCGGTCTTTACTGAGGAAGATGTAGGGATGTTACCCATGACTGAAGTGGTATTTAAAGGTGTGGAAGAATTGAAGGAAATATCGATACATCGGGAAGATGTCTTACAACTATTAGATAAACTGAAGAGTAGCAAATCACCTGGGCCGGATGTTATTCATCCAAGGGTGTTGAAAGAACTGAAATTTGAGATTGCAGACCTGCTATCAGTAATCTGTGAACTATCATTAAAATCATCACTAATACCTGAGGATTGGAGGATCGCCAATGTAACACCAATTTTTAAAAAGGGTTCGAGGGGTGATCCGGGAAATTATAGACCAGTGAGCCTGACATCAGTACCGGGAAAAATGGTAGAAACCATTATAAAGAATAAAATTACTCAGCATGTAGATAGTCACGACCTAATGGGAGACAGCCAACATGGCTTTAGACAAGGAAGATCTTGTCTTACTAATCTGTTATGTTTTTTTGAAGGAGTGAATAAACAGGTGGACAAAGGTGAGTCGGTTGATATTGTGTATCTGGACTTTCAGAAAGCCTTTGACAAGGTCCCTCATGAGAGACTTTTGGCAAAACTAAAGAGTCATGGGATAGGAGGCAGTGTACTATTGTGGATCAGGAACTGGTTAAAAGATAGAAAGCAGAGGGTAGGGCTAAATGGCCAATTTTCCCAATGGAGAAAGGTGAATAGTGGTGTACCCCAGGGATCTGTGCTGGGTCCGCTGCTTTTTGACATATTCATAAATGACCTGGAAAGTGGAATAACGAGTGAGGTTATCAAATTTTCAGATGACACAAAACTATTTAAAGTTGTTAAAACCCAGGAGGATTGTGGAAAATTACAAGAGGATCTTGATAAATTGGAAGACTGGGCATCAAAATGGCAGATGAAATTTAATGTGGAGAAGTGCAAGGTTATGCACCTACTGAAGAACAACCCAAACTATGGTTACACGATGCAAGGTTCCACATTAGGAACCACCACCCAGGAAAAAGATTTAGGCGTCATTGTGGATACCATGTTAAAACCCTCGGCCCAGTGTGCAGCGGCGGCCAAGAGCAAATAGAATGCTAGGTATGATAAGGAAAGGAATGGAAAATAAAACAAAAGATATTATAATGCCTCTATATCGTTCCATGGTGAGACCGCACCTTGAATATTGTGTGCAATTCTGGTTGCCGTATCTTAAAAAGGATATAGCAATTTTAGAAAAGGTTCAGAGAAGAGCCACCAAAATGGTAAAGGGGATGGAAGGCTACTCCTATGAAGAAAGGCTAAAAAGGTTGGGGCTCTTTAACCTGGAAAAGAGACGGCTGAGGGGAGATATGATAGAAGTCTATAAATTAATGAACGGAGTGGAACGGGTAAACGTAGATCGATTGTTTACTTTATCAGACTATAGAAAGACTAGGGGACATGCAATGAAGCTACAGGGTAAACTATTTAAGACTAATAAAAGAAAATATTTTTTCACTCAACGTGTAATCAAACTCTGGAATTTGTTACCGGAGGATGTAGTAAAGGCTGTTAGTGTAGCTGGGTTTTAAAAAAGGTTTGGACAAGTTCCTGGAGGAAAGGTCCATAAACCATTATTAAGAAGGGACCCAGGATATCAATGCTTGAACCAATATAAGCATTGTGGAACCTGTGTCCCTTGGGGAAACTGCTAGGTACGTATGACCTAGATTGGCCACTGTTGGAAACAGAATACTGGGCTTGATGGACCTTGGTCAGACCCAGTATGGCATATCTTATGATCTTATGATCTTATGAGCCTCTCTAGTTTTCTTACTTTTCCAGTGCGGAGTTCTCTTCTCTGAGTTGACTCCTCTTTTTCAATCTTGCTTTGAAGCAGTTCATCAGACACGTCCAGAGTTTTCTACTCTTGTCTGTTCTTACTGTTTTTAAACAGTACCGTTCTTATGCTGTCTGGCAAGCAACTGCCAATGCAGGAGCCTTAATGTTTCAACCACTGGTTCTTGTCCACCAGCAACCAGATTTGTCCTCCACTAACTTTCTGTCTGGTCTTAGTAGTAGTTCCAAGTCAGTGCTGTCATCTGTCTTGGAAATTTTTTCACTACAAGCTTGCTGGATTGTCTTCTCTGTCTGCCATCTCCATTCCCCTGGGTTTGGCAGCATAGTTGACATAGCTACTGGCTTCTCTGCAGCCAGTTCTATCTCCCCATTCTCCTGCATCATGCTCTCTGCAATTCTACAGAGAAGCTCTCCACTATGGGCCCTTGCTAGAGAGCATGCGGGGGGGGGGGGGGGGGGGGGATTTTTCTCCAACAGCCATACTAGATGGTTGAAAAAGGCTTTTTCAGTCATGTCCCCCATGACTAGATAAGTTCTCCTTTTTAATATAAAGGACATAGGCCTCCTCTTACGTGAAAGCTTAAGGAGTTGCTAATTCCCTGCTTTGGTCCATAGTATTTCCAATAGGGAATATGTTTTCTCCTTCCAGCTCATCCTCATGGTAAGAACGCATGATACCTTTTTGGCTTTAAGCAGGTCAGCATGGTATCTCCTTCCTATGCGTCTTCTATTCACTTACCATGCTAGAATTCTAGAATACTCGGGACTTGCAGGCTGCAGACTGATATCATCCTCTGCTTTTCACGTAACCATCCTGGTTATTCTCCTACCTAGCATTCCTGTAGCCATAACCAGTGGGAATTGATTCTCTATATGTCTTCTCAAGTAGGTTCCACCTTCTTGTTATTAGATGAATCTTTCCTCTCCACATTTTCCTATGTGAATACCCTTTGTAGGCATATCTCTGTCTGCTTCTTGCAGACTTCCATATAGAGGTGTATATATATATATATATATATATATTCATACCTATAGCACACATCTTACAGATGTCTATGTCTATCATGTGTGGGTATTTTATGCCCTTCATATCTCACTATAGATATATTTTCATATATCTATATGATATATCTATATTTCTCCAGGACCAAGCAGGAAGTCAGTCCTCACTTATGGGTGACGTCGGCGCCGACGGAGCCCTCGCGGAGCAATTTTCCCCAGCTTTCAAAGAAAGCCTTTGGGAATTGCAGCGCGCATGCGCGGTCGTCTTCCCGCCCAAAGGTGCCATCTTAGCCAGTCTTCTTTTTTTCCGCGGAGCCCTACAGACGTCCCCGTCTTGTCCCCGCGAAAAAGTTGATTTTCCTCTTTATTTTATACTTTTTTCTTTCGGTTCGACGCCGATCGTTTTCCCGCCCGGACTCGCGACGCCGGTCTCGAGTTCTCTTACTTTTTTTCGGTTTTTCTGACTTAGTCAGCTTTCGTTTTCGTTTTCCCTGGCAGCCCGGTCCTTTGACCTCGCAGGGGCCCTTTTTCCCCCGATGGCTGCCAGTGGCTTTAAGCGGTGTGGTCGGTGTGACCGAAATATGTCACTAACCGACACACACGACTTTTGCCTCCGCTGCCTGGGCCCAGATCATGAGGAACTGATCTGTGGGCCCTGCAGCAAACTGTCCTCGAAGGCGTTGAGAAGTCGGCGGCATCAGCGTGAGAGAATCTTCGCTGACCCCAGCCGTACCCGGACCTCGTCGGAGGCCTCCGTGTCGAAAGGCTCCAGCTCGGACCGTCGCCGGAGCTCCTCCGACCGGGGTTCTCCCTCCGGGGACCATCGTCGGAAGGAAAAACCCGCGAGGGCGGCGTCGGTGGACGCTCCTGGCTCCGCGAGGGCCAGGTCGCATAGCCCCCGACAGCCGCCCCGGGTCCTTGGAGAAGGAACACCTCCCGAAGCGACCTCGCCTGGAGTCGGAGATGCCTGCCCGGGTAAGTCCTGTAGTCCTTCTGGACTCGCCTCCGCGACAGCCGACGTCGGGCCCGACGCCGTCGGGGCCCGAGTCGGGGGCTGCTGGGTCACCTGAGCTCGGACTCAGGTTGACGGCCTTGGAGAGCAGACTGTCTGCCTTCATGGACCAGCAGCGGGCACTGCTCGCTGGCTTCGCTGGCGTCGCTGCCCCGACCGCCGGGACGTCGACGTCCAAGTCGACCCCGGAGACCGAGCCGATCCTCGAGTCGATGAGAACTCGAGTCGATCCTCGGTCGAGGTCGCCCTCGGCCTCCCGTTCGGGACCGAGGTCGCCGACGCCGACTCCCTCGGCGTCGGGGCGGCTGGCGCCGCACCCTGCCCGGGCCGACCCCACCGAGTCCTCGTCGGAGTCGGTCTGGGAGTCTGAGGAGGAAGAGTCACCTGATTCTTTCCGGACTCGGTGTGTCCCATCGGACTCACCGGAGTCCGAGCCTCGGAAGCAGTCCCCCCCGGAGGATGCCCGGTTCTCGGACTTCGTTAGGGATATGGCCAAGGCTTTGGCCTTCCCTGCGGATCCCGAGGAGGAGCCTCGAGCCGAAGAGCTCGACGCCCTCCAGTATGACTCTCCCGCGAGGGAACACTTTACTGTGCCGGTTCCTCCTATGCTGGAACGACTACTCTTCCGCATGTGGGAGAGTCCGGCCTCCTCGCCGGTCCTGAGCAAGCGGGTCGATTCTATCTATCGAGTCCGCAAGAGCCCTGGCTTTCAAAAGGCACAGCTGCCACACCATTCCATGGTAGTGGAATCGGCCATGCATCGTCTTAAGAGCCAGAAGATGCACTCCTCGGTGCCTCCTGGAAGGGAGGCCCGTAACCTGGATGGCCTTGGCAAGAAGTGCTTCCAGGGCTCTATGCTCGCCTGTCGTGTCCAGACTTACCAGCTATACATGGGCATGTATCTCAGGGATCTGGCTAAAGAGCTAGCCGGATTCTCCGCTGGTCTCTCCGAGGAGCCCTTGCGGAGGTTCCTAGCCTTGTCCACGGGTATTCGGGAATGCTCAAAGTTCATGTCCCGAGCAGCCTATGATGGCTTTGAAGCCTCGGCTCGAGTAGCCGCAGCCGGCATCGGTGCCCGCCGACAGGCTTGGCTTCAGTCGTCCGACCTTGAGCCCTGGGTACAGGACAAGTTGGTCGATGTCCCCTGCCGAGGCGAAAACCTCTTTGGCAAGCCCATGGCGGAAAAGGCTGCACAAATTGAGACTGAGACTCTCACCAGGACCAGGCTTTCTAGGAAGACCTCCGCCCCTTCCCAGAAAAAGAAGGGCTCGGGAAAAAAGTCCTTTTACCCGAGGAAGGCAGCTGCCTACAAACAATACCCCCATTATCAGGCCCCTGCAGCTCCCCAACAGGGCCAGCAGGCCAAGGGACGGGGTAACGGGTCCCGTAGGCAGCAAGCCCCCAAGCCTGCACCACCAGCCCCTGCTCAGCAGGGTGGGGGTTTTTGACTCGCTCAGCATAGCCTCTCCCCCCCCGCTGGTTCCCCCCAGCACCGGAGGCCGGCTGGTTCACTTCGCCCACAGGTGGTCCAGCATCACCGCAGATGCCTGGGTGCTTCAGGTCGTGCGAGAGGGCTACCTTCTCCACTTCCATCAGGTCCCTCCCTCCTATTTTCCGGGAGAGCCTCCGCGCCCCCCTCTGCACAGGGAGTTGCTCCTTCAGGAGTTAGCAGGTCTTCTGCAGGAACAGGCGGTGGAACCGGTGCCACACCACCTGAGAGGTCAAGGCTTCTATTCAAGGTATTTTCTGATACCAAAGAGAACAGGAGGCCTCAGACCCATCCTGGACTTGCGCAACCTCAACAAGTTCCTTGTGCGGGAGAAGTTCAAAATGCTTACCCTTGGAATCCTTCTGCCCTACCTCCAGCAGGGAGATTGGCTATGCTCCTTGGATCTAAAGGATGCCTACACGCACATCCTCATCCACCCAAGCCACCGCCAATACCTAAGGTTTGTGGTGGCAGGAAATCATTACCAGTACAGAGTACTGCCCTTTGGCCTGTCCTCCGCACCGCGAGTCTTCACAAAATGTCTCGCGGTCGTGGCGGCCCATCTCCGGCTTCACGGCCTCTATGTCTTTCCGTACCTCGACGACTGGCTCATCAGAGCAGCGTCCGCTCAGGAGGTCACCAACGCCACGGGCCGCACGGTGACTCTGCTGCAGCACTTGGGCTTTGTCATAAATTTCGCAAAGTCCACTTTGCTCCCCTCACAGGATCTCGAGTTCATCGGCGCGAGGCTGCACACTCCTCAGGCGCGAGCGTACCTACCGCTCGACAGGGCTCAGCGGCTCATGTACCTAGCCGACCGCTTTCGCAGCCAGCCCCTGGTCTCCGCCAGGCGCTTCCTGAGACTGCTCGGCCATATGGCTTCCACCGTCCATGTGACCCCCAATGCCCGCCTGAATATGCGGTCTGCTCAATGGTGTCTCCGCCGGCAGTGGCGACAAGCCACAGGCGGCCTAGCAGACCTGGTGCGCGTCTCCGAGCCGCTGGTCTCGTCTATCCGGTGGTGGCTCCGGCAGCCGAACCTGATATTAGGAATGCCTTTCCAGTCACCGCAGCCGACCCGGGTGCTGACCACCGATGCATCCCTCCTGGGCTGGGGAACACATTGCCAAGAGGCACGTACTCAGGGCCTCTGGACCAAGTGGGAGTCTGCTCAGCAGATCAACTTCCTGGAGCTCAGGGCGATCCGCCTAGCTCTCAAGGCCTTCTCCCACCTGACCTCCCAACAGTCCGTCCTTGTCCAGACGGACAATCAAGTTGCCATGTTCTACGTGAACAAGCAGGGGGGCACGGGCTCCTTCCTCCTCTGCCGGGAGGCACAGAAGCTCTGCTCTTGGGCCGTCAGTCACGGCATTCTCCTCAAGGCAGTTTATCTCCCGGGCCAAGAAAATTGCCTGGCGGACAAACTCAGCAGGGTCCTCCAGCCGCACGAGTGGCGTCTGGATCCCTTGATCGTTCAGAAGCTCTTCCTCAGGTGGGGTCTCCCCACGGTGGATCTCTTTGCCAGTCCTCGCAACCGGCAGCTTCCTCGCTTCTGCTCTCGTCAGCCACACCCCCTTCGGGTTGCGGCGGACGCCTTTCTGATCTCATGGTCGGGGAGCCTTCTGTACGCTTTCCCTCCCATTCCGCTAGTCTCTCGGACTCTTTTCAAGGTTCTCCGAGACAAAGCCTTCATGATCCTGGTGGCCCCTCGCTGGCCCAGGCAGCCGTGGTTTCCGCTCCTGCTGCAACTGGCGGTGGAGGATCCAATCCCTCTGGGGGTACAACCGGATCTCCTCACTCAGGATCAGGGGTCCCTACTGCACCCCAACCTCAGGTCTCTCAACCTCATGGCCTGGCTGCTGAAAGGGTAGTCCTTGCTCCTCTTCTCTTGCCGGCGGAGGTGGAGGAGGTCGTCTTGGCTTCGCGACTGCCTTCTACCCGCAAATGCTACGCCCTCAAATGGCGTCGCTTTGCAATCTGGTGTTCCCAACAGTCTCAGGATCCCTTCTCCTGCCCGGTGTCGGTGATCCTACAGTACTTGCTACGCCTCTCTAATCTGGGACTTAAGTCCAACTCCGTCAAAGTTCACCTCAGTGCTCTTTCAGCACATCATGTGCCGGTGGACGGCAGACCTCTCTCCAACGACCCTCTCGTAGCGAGGTTTCTCCGAGGTCTCCTTCTACTTAAACCACCTCTGCGCCCGCCAGCACCGGACTGGGACCTGAATGTGGTTTTGCAGCGGATCACCTGTCCGCCTTTTGAACCTATGGCTACATGTTCTCTCCGTTTTCTGTCTTGGATAAAAATGTTCTTGATAGCCCTCACTTCCGCTAGGCGCGTAAGTGAATTGCAGGCCCTCGTGTCTGATCCCCCCTACACTCGGTTCTACAAGAATAGGGTAGTCCTACGGACTCACCCAAAGTTTCTGCCTAAAGTGGTCTCCCCTTTTCACATGAATCAGGAGGTGGTACTTCCAACCTTCTTTCCCAGACCTCACTCCAGCCGAGCTGAGACGGTCCTCCATACCCTGGACTGTAGAAGGGCATTGAACTTCTACCTTGACCGTACGCGGGAGCACCGTAAAGCTGCTCAGCTTTTTGTGTCTTTTGACCCCAATAAATTGGGACTCCCGGTCTCCAAGCGTACTCTGTCCATCTGGGTTGCGGACTGTATCTCTTGGGCTTATGGGGCAGCCGGACTTGCCTTAGAAAGTCGAGTCACGGCTCATTGCGTTCGGGCAAAGGCCACGTCAGTGGCTTACCTCCGCTCTGTTCCGCTGGCAGACATCTGCCGGGCCGCTACTTGGTCTTCGAGCCAGACTTTTGCGGTCCATTACTGTCTCGAGAGGGAGTCCCGTAGGGACAGTGCTTTCGGACAGGCAGTCCTCCGTAATCTCTTTGAGGTCTGAGCAACTCCTACCCTCCATCCCGGATGTGGGCTACCGGTGGGTGATAATTCAGCGAAGATTCTATCCTTCTGTGCTGCTGAGCTAGAGGGAGCTCATTTTTGTGCTTAGGGTCTCCGGTAGCCTTGAGCTTGGGAGTCCCATAAGTGAGGACTGACTTCCTGCTTGGTCCTGGAGAAAGCGTAGTTACTCACCTGTAACAGGTGTTCTCCAGGAGCAGCAGGAATCAGTCCTCACTACCCTCCCTCCTCCCCTTGGAGTTGCAATCGTCTGCTTATGTTCTTTTGCAAATTTTATGCTGTCTTTTTTAGCTATGTCATCTGACTGGCTAAGATGGCACCTTTGGGCGGGAAGACGACCGCGCATGCGCGCTGCAATTCCCAAAGGCTTTCTTTGAAAGCTGGGGAAAATTGCTCCGCGAGGGCTCCGTCGGCGCCGACGTCACCCATAAGTGAGGACTGATTCCTGCTGCTCCTGGAGAACACCTGTTACAGGTGAGTAACTACGCTATATCTATATGTATCTGTCGAGATATTTTACTATCGGTAGATATGTTTCTGCTCTATCTACCTGACTGTCTAAGCTCATATAGCCATATGATTCTGACAGATGGGCTTACCCATACTTATGCTATCCAGCATGTTTGGGGTCCTACACTCACAACCACTTTGGTGGTAGTTAACACCTCCCATAACCCTAGGGTTAGGTACCTCTGAAGCTCTCCATGTTCCAATATCTCTCCCAGCTGACTTCAGTTAAGAGAGACATTGCGGATCTTCAGCTACTCACAGGCTCTAACGCCTCCAGCGTTGTCCTTTCTTTTGGGATACAAGGGGTTCCCATACCCTTTCTCCCCACAAGGACTGGGCCTGTCTGTCCAAATCGGTTAGCTTTTCTCTTTTTGTTCCTAAGAGTGAACCACTCTGCTGCCAAAAGAGTTGGGCTTTTATCATAAAGCCTTCTGCTGTAGGCCCACCGTTTTTGTACTACCCTAGTTTCTCCTACTGGGGTTCCCTGTTACCTTTCAGGATTCTGACCTCCATTACTTTTCCCACAGGTTTACTACCTCCACTTACAGTGAGGTCCTTCTCGAGGTTCCTCTACTGGGTTCCCCAGTAGATCCCATGAACCTCCATACTTCTCTAAAGTCCTGTTAGGGGAGGTCCCTATTGCACTATTTTTCCTTTGCAATATCATTGATGACAATTATCATCCACACATGGACTCCTTGTCTGCAACCCTATGCTAGGTTAGCTGTTCCACAGCACCTTTCTTTCTTCAACTCCTACCCTCCATCCTCAGGATGCCTGGTGTTCTGGGAGATAGCATGTTCCAACCTATGACATGCTGGGACTCCAGGCATCTCAGCTTGGGAGTCCCCATATGTGAAGACTCATTCCTGCTTGTTCCTGGAGATAGCACAGTTACTTACCTGTAACAGGTGATCTCTGGGAACAGCAGGAATATGTCTTCACAACCCACCCACCTCCCCAGGAGTTGTATCTCTATCTATCTTTCCTTTCCTCTCTCTGTCTCTTTGTCTCAGCTTAAAACTTAACTGAGGAGAGGCAGTTGGGAAAGGCGGGAAGGCAGCACGCAGGCGTGGTGGGATGCTTCCAAAAGCTCTTTGATTGGACGCTGGGAAGCGTTCCCGTGCAGACTCCGTCGGTACCGACGTACCCATATGTGAAGACTTATTCCTGCTGTTCCCAGAGATCATCTGTTACAGGTAAGTAACTGTGCTTTCTTAGAACTCATCTACACTTTATGCCAAAGGTGGTTTCGCCTTTTCATTTGAATCAATCAATTTATCTTCCTGTATTTTTTCCGAGGCCTCACGCTTCTAATGCAGAAAGAAACCTTCATACTTTGGATTATAAAAGAGCCTTAACCTTTTACCTACAGAGAACACAGCAACATAGAAAGTCCTCGCAACTTTTTATAGCTTTTGACTTTAGTCATTTGGGACTTCCAGTCTCCAAAAGAACTTTATCTAAATGGATTGCCCAATGCATATCCTTTGCTTATGAGAGTAAGGGTCTTCCTCTTCAAGGCTATGTCACAGCTCATAATGTGAGAACCAAGGCAGCTACCATGGCTAATCTCCACTCTGTGTCTATCGATGACATTTGTCGAGCAGCCACCTGGGCTTCGGTACACACCTTCACAGCCCCCTACTGCCTGGATAAAGCCTCCCATCGGGATGCCTTCTTTGGCCAAGCTGTTCTTCAGAATCTCTTTCAGACCTAGTTCAACTCCTACCCACCAACCCTGGTGGAATGCCAGAGATCCATGGGAGGAAGGACGCCTACCTTTCTAGGGTACTACCGTAACGTAATCCCCAATAGTGTTCCCCAGAAATGTACTATAATCGCTATTAAGAGCAACACTCATCTATCATATTTTTGTTGGAACTCACACAATAAGGATCAATTGACATTATATCCTATTGTAGTGTGATATTCCTTTTTTATTTTCATTCTGTGATGCTCTTTGGAGAGGATCTGCTGGAACACAAAGGATTATGAACATTTGAAGGTTTTGAGAGCCATATTAGAGAGAAGATATTTTTCCCTTTGATGACTGCCTTTATCTCCGGTTGACTGCCTCCTTGCGAGGGTTTGCGACAGCTAAGTGATCCTCCTTTTTCGAATAGAACTGGTATTGCTGATACATGCTATGGGGTTTGATCTCCTTCGTGTGGTTTAAGGGTTTATTAACCCTTTTTTAAAATGAAAATAAAAAAGGAATATCACACTACAAGAGGATATAATGTCAATTGATCCTCATTGTGTGAGTTCCTACAAAAATATGATAGATGAGTGTTGCTCTTAATCGGGATTATAATACCTTTCTAGGGTGGCACTTTCCTGGGGCTATCTCCTTGGCATCTTCAGCTAGGGAGTCCCCATATGTGAAGACTACATTCCTGCTTGTTCCTGGAGATAGCGTAGTTACTCACCTGTAACAGGTGATCTCTGCGAACAGCAGGAATTTAGTCTTCACAACCCACCCACCTCTCCTAGGAGTTGTCTCTCTATCTCTTTGGCTCTTTCCTCTCTCCCTCTATCCTTTCACTCAACTACAAACTTAACTGAAGAGGGACAGTTGGAAAGGCGGGAAGGCAGCGCGCATGTGCTGAGGGATGCTCCCAAAAGCATTCCTATTGGACGCTGGGGAGCGTTTCCGCGAAGGCTCCATCGGTACTGACGATACTCATATGTGAGGACTAAATTCCTGCTGTTCCCGGAGATCACCTGTTACAGGTGAGTAACTACGCTTTCCTTTAATGCCTTTGAAACATCAATGCCTGCTGGTAATATAGCATGGGAACTGGAATGACAGATGAAGTTATATTTTCATTTTGTTTACTCTTTCTCAAATCAGTAGTGCCTCCCAAATACATAGTGAAAAACCTTTATAAAGGATTTCCCTGGAAAACATTTTTTGATTTAAGATTTTTTTTAAAATTTGCTGTAAATTTATTTATTTCATATCCAGTTATGCTGTTTTACTAAGCTCTTTTATTGTTCTCAGTGCATCTGCAGTAGGACTGGACCCTTCCCCATTATTTTGGACATTTAGCTGGTTCAAGGGCCTGCATCCTGTAATGTAGAAGGAAGAAACAGGTTACAAATGGGCAAAATGAGAGAAATGCTGTGATGGGCATAGTTAAAATGAAATGACAAAAACTTACAGAAACGGATGTCAACATGAAAAGGGTCACTTGTTTCCACCCATTTTCCCCATTGTAGCTACATACAACAGCGTCATAGGTTGTACTTGATCTGTGGATGACTTCTGCCTACTTTCACTAAGGTTCACTGGAGAGTAAAGGGGTCATTTTCAAACTGTTTTAGCTGATTAGCAGACCTGCTAACTGGCTAAAATGTGTAACCTCTGAATATCCCTACAGACCATTACACAGATGGTCAGTGACAGCTGCAATCCAATTGTGACAATATTCAGCCGCTAAACTGGATAGTTTCAGCGGGTAACATTGGGACAGGTGAGCCAGTTAGCGGCTGAATATCGCTGCTAACCAGATAGCATCTCTAGTGCCCAGCAGTGGAAAGGGATATAAGAACATATGTGTAATATATGCTGTACTGGGTCAGACCGAAGGTCCATCAACCCAGTATCCCATTTCCAGCAGTGGCCAATCCAGGTCACAAGTACCTGTCGGGTTCCCAAAAGGTAAATAGATTTCATGCTGCTTATCCCAGGGGTCAGCAGTAGATTTCTCCAGTCCATTTTAATCATGGTTTGTGGACTTTTCCTGCAGGAACTTGTCCAAACCTCTTTTAAAGCCAGGTACAGTAACATGTGGTCCCTTTACACAGAAGCGAAAGTAAGGATGAGATTGAGAACTACAAGCCGGTTAGTCTGACCTCTGGTGAGTAAATTAAAGGAAACGCTGCTAAAACAGAGGATAGTGAGGTTTCTCAAGTCCAGTGGATTACAGGATCTGAGGCAGCATGGGTTTACTAGAAGCAGTTCTTGTTAGACAAATCTAATTAATTTCATTGACTGGGTGACCAGAGAGTTGGACCAAGGGAGAGCCCTAGATGTGATGTACTTATATTTCAATAAAGCCTGTAACACAGTTCTGCACAGGCAACTTATAAATAAATTGAGCACCCTAGGGATGGACCCTGAAGTGACTGACTTGGTTAGACATTGGTTGAGTGGGAGGGTGACAAAGAGAACAGGTAAATGGAGCTCACTCTGAGGAGAGGGATGTTACTAGTGGTATGCCGCAGGGATCTGTCTTTGGTCTGATGCTTTCTAAAATTTTTGTTAGTGATGTTACGGAAGGGCTGTCAGGCAAGGTTTGCCTCTTTGCAGATGATACCAAAATCTGCAATAGAGTAGACATCCAAGAAGAAGTAGATAACATGAGGAAGGACCTTGCTAAACTTGAAGAATGGTCAAGAATTTGGCAGCTGAGATTTTAACACTAAAAAAATGCAGGATCGTGATTCTGAGCTGCAGAAATCCAAGGAAGCGGTACAGTATAGGAGATACAGTACTTCTGTCCACAAAAGAAGAGTGGGACCTGTGCATGATTGTTTCTGATGAACCTAAGATGGCTAAACAGATAGAAAAGGCGACGGTGAAAGCCAGAAGATGCTTGGGTGCATAGTTTTAGAAATGGCCAGCAGGAAGAAGGAGATGATAGTGTCTCTGTATAAGTCTTTGGTGAGACCTCATTTGGATTATTGTGGGCAATTCTGGAGACCAAAACAGGCTGGAGTCTGTGCAGAAGGTGGCTACCAAAATGGTTAGTGGTCTTCGTTATAAACCATGTGGGGACAAACTTAAAGATCTCAATATGTATACTTTAGAGGAAAGGCGGGACAGAGGAGATATGATAAAGACGTTTAAATACCTCCGTGGCATAAATGCACAGGAGGAGAGCCTCTTTCAGCTGAAAGAAAGCTCTGCAACGAGGGGACATAGGATGCGGGTGAAAGGAGCTAGACTCGGGAGTAATATGCGGAAATATTTCTTTACGGAAAGAGTGGTAGATGCATGGAATAGTCTCTCGGTGGAGGTAATAGAGACAAGACCCCAGTCTAAAAATGTGGTAAGGAAAGACAAAGCTTTTATTTTACCAATAACCTGAGAGATTCTGCCGAAAAGACCCGACACTGGCCGTGTTTCGTATAACCTTCTTCAGGGGGAGATATGATAGAAGTCTATAAATTAATGAACGGAGTGGAATGGGTAAGCGTAGATCGATTGTTTGTTATCAGAATACAAAAAGACTAGGGGACATGCAATGAAGCTACAGGGTAAACTATTTAAGAATAATATAAGAAAATATTTTTTCACTCACCGTGTAATCATACTCTGGAATTTCTTACCAGAGGATGTAGTAAAGGCTGTTAGTGTAGCTGGGTTTTAAAAAGGTTTCGACAAGTTCCTGGAGGAAAGGTCCATAAACCATTATTAAGAAGGGACCCAGGATATCAATACTTGACCCAATACAAGCATTGTGGAACCTGTGTCTTTTGGGGAAACTGCTAGGTACGTATGACCTAGATTGGCCACTGTTGGAAACAGGATACTGGGCTTGATGGACCTTGGTCTGACCCAGTATGGCATATCTTATGTTCCTATTTTGTACTGGAATGTCCTAGCTTCCAGAAGCCACAGCTTCCCCACCACTCCATGGTAGTGGAATCGGCTATGCGCCAAATCAAAAGCATGAAAACTCATTCCTCTAACCCTCTGGATAGGGAATCGAAAACCCTCAATGCTTTTGGGCGTTGATGTTTCCAAGCATCAATGCTCTCATCTAGGATTAACTCCTATATACTCTATATGGGAATGTTCCTGAGGGAAGTCTCCAGGGATCTCGAGGCCTTTGCCCCTTTCCTCTCGGTTTACAAACAGGTGGATTATCTTGCCCTGGTTAAGCATAGCCAGAATGTGTTGAAGTTTGTCAATAGAGCTACCTTTGATGCTTTTGAGTGCATGAGCAGGGCCTCAGCAATTTGCATCGGTGCACGTTGTATTGCATGGCTTCAGGCCTAAGATCTTGAACAGTGGTTTCAAGTTAAGCTGGGCAACATACCTTGCACAGGGGAAAACCTCTTTGGCAAAGACTAGCAAGATAAGGCCACTCAATTAGAGTCAGAAAATTCTACTCTAAAGAGACTGTCCAGAGTAACAGCTGACCCTGCTAGGAAAAAGACTTCTGCAAAGAAGTCTTTCTAGAATAATAAAAAAATTCTTATCTTCCTATCCTCCTGCTTCTCAGTATCAAGATCAGCCCCAACAGAGGAGGCAGTGGCCTCCTCAACAGAAGAAGCCACAGGTGGCTAAATCGCAGCCAGCCCCGCAGCCACAGGCTGCACCTGTTTTTTGACTCTTTCCTAGAGAACATTGCCACCCTGCCTCTGGAGGATCCCCACCCCCTCCACATAGCAGGCAGACTGTCACTATGCCCACAGATGGCACCTCATCACCTCAGAGCAGTGGACACTCACCATAGTTCAGAAAGGGTATGGACTTCACCGGCAAACTCTGTCCTCCTCCACATTCAAGGGGGAGTATCAAACACAACCCCCTCTCACTGCTCTCCTACAAGACGAGGTGTCCTCTCTTCTGTCTGAGGATACCACAGAAGAGGCCCCAACATCCCAGCAAGGAGTGGCTTCTATTCTGCCTACTTTCTCATTCCAAAGAAAACCGGAAGGTACAGGCCCATTCTGGACCTCAGAAACCTCAACAAATTTCTAGTTCACAAAAAGTTCAAGATGATCTCTCTCGGTACTCTTCTTCCTTACCTCCAGAGTCAGGACTGGCTCTGTTCTCTAGATCTAAAAGAAGCGTACACACGTCTTCATCCATCCAGGACTCAGGAGGTATCTACGCTTCACCTTTCAGGGAAAACATTATCAAAACAGAGTCCTTCCTTTCGGACTCTCCTGTGCCCCAAGAGTCTTCACAAAGTGCATGTCGGTCGTGGCCACATATTTAAGAACGCGGGGGATATTCGTCTTCCCCTACTTAGACAACTGGCTAATAAAGGCAGACCCCTCCCAAGACGTTCTGCTGTCCTTGCATCATACCATAACAGTACTACGATACTTGTCATAAACTTCCCAAAATCCCAACTCACTCCAACTCAAAGACTAGAGTTTATTGGAGCTCTGCTAGACACCCAACAGTCCAGGATGTTTCTGCCCCATCTCCATTGTACCCGGCATCCCAGACATTCCTAGAGACCATGTAACAGCCCAGAAATGCTGCATGTCCTTAGGACATGGCCTTTGCAGTACATGTTGTTACACCTGCCCGACTACATATGCTGACAGCCCAGTGGACTCTGGCCTCCCAGTGGAAGCAGGCTTCAGGCTGTCTTAAGGACAGGATCCAAGTCACTTCCCTTCTAACCACATCCCTTCAGTGCTGGTGCTCTCCAGAAAATCTGCTGATAGTCACCTTTTCAGATGCCTCCACGTCAATGCATCCTGATGACAGATGCCTCAAAACTGGGTTGAGGAACCCATCTGGGCAACCTGACTGCACAAGGACTCTGTGCAGGAGTCACAACTCCAGATCAATCTCCTGGAACTTCGGTCTGTCTTCAGTACCCTCCAGGTGTTCCAACACCACCTCACAGTGCAACAGGTCTTAGGACGGACAATCAGGTTGCCATGTTCTATGTGAACAAGGAAGGGGGAACAGGCTTGTGGGCCCTTTGCGAGGAGGTGATACACCTCTGATCCTTTGCCATTGCTCATCAGATACACCTCCAAGGGGTGGACCTCCCGGGAGAATCCAATGTCTTGGCAGACAGGCTGAGTCGCATCCTTCTTCCCCATGAATGGTCTCTACATCTGGACACAATGTCCTTAGATCTTCCAGACCTGGGGAACTCCAGACATAGATCTGTTTGCGATTCCGCAGAATGCCAAGCTTCCTCGCCTCTTCACAAGAACTCCGACATCCACCAATTAACAGGTGGATGCCTTCCATCTACCATGGGGTCAGGGTCTGCTTTATGCATTTCCTCACATACTCCTTATTCCCAAGAAACTTTTCAAGCTTCAGTCCAACAGATGCTCCATGATTCTCATAACCCTCCACTGGCCGCAGCAACCGTGGTTTCCGCTGCTTCTATGTCTGACTCAGACTCAACCTCTGCGATTGGGATGTGTGCCGGATCTCCTCTCCCAGGACAATGGCTCACTACTCCATCCCAATCCACAGTCTCTCCACCTCACAGCTTGGCTGCTGAGAGCATAGCTTTACAGGGCTTTGACCTTACTCAAGAGGTTAAGGAGATCCTCTTGGCTTCAAGGAAGCCCTCCACCAGATGTTCATACGCTTTTAAACGCAATGTGTGCCTTCGAGTCATAGATTTTCTGTCTGGTGTTCGCAGATGGATCTCAATTCTTTTTCTTCTCCAGTGGAGTCACTCCTTCAGTATCTCCTCCACCTGTCTTCGACGGGTTTAAAGACAAATTCAGTGGGAGTCCAACTTAGTGCCATTGCAGCCTCTCATCATCTGCTTGATAGACAGCCCATCTCCTCACAACCACTAGTAGCACATTTCATGCTAGGTCTCCTACTGTCCAAACCTCCCATTGAGCCACTGCTGGTTGCTTGTGGGACCTCAGTGTCATTCTAGCGCAGCTCCTCAAGCCGTCCTTTGAACCATTAGCCACGACCTCACTTAAGTTCCTCTCCTGGAGGATGATCTTCCTAATTGCCCTCACATCAGCGAGTCACATTAGTGAGCTTCAGGCTTTGGTGGCGGATCCTCCCTATACCCGCTTCCACCATGACAAAGTAGTCCTTCGGACGCACCCACACTTCATGCCAAAGGTGGTATCTCCCATTCATCTAAGCCAGTCAATTTATTTTCCAGTTTTCTTTCCTAGGTCGCATGTGTCTAGAGCAGAAGCAACTCTGCACACTTTTGACTGCAAGCATGTGTTGGCTTTTCACCTCCAAAGAACTCAGGCTCATCATAAAGCCTCACAGTTATTCATCTCATTTGACCCCAGTCACCTGGGATTACCTGTCTCTAAGGGTACGCTCTCCAGGTGGATAGTGAACTGCATTGCATTTGCCTATGACAAGGCAGGACTCTCACTGGAAGAGTATGTCACTGCTCACAATGTTCATGCCATGGCTACCTTGATGGCAAACCAACACAGTGCCCATTATTGTTTGGGATGCCATGTTTAGTCAAGCTGTACTCCAGCACCTCTTTCAGACTTAGATGTAACTCCTACCCCCTCTGTCTTGGACTTTGAAGATACCAGAAATACATGTGGGATCTATGACCTCATCATGTCTACTCCGAGGCGAACCTCCACTGGTTCTGAGGTCACTTTATCTGACATCTAGGAGCTAGGGAGTCCCATATGTGAAGATTACATTCCTGCTTGTTCCCGGAGATAGTGTACCTACTTGTAACAGGTGATCTCCGGGAACAGCAGGAATTTAGTCTTCACAGCCCTCCCTCCTCCCCTAGGAGTTATAGGGTTTATTTTATTCTCTTATCTCCAGGAACAAGCAGGAATGTAGTCTTCACATATGGGTATCGTCGGTACCGACGGAGCCCATGTGGGAACGCTCCCCAGCGTCCAATAGGAACGCTTTTGGGAGCATCCCACAGCGCAAGCGTGCTGCCTTCCCGCCTCTGTACCTCTCTCACTTCAGTTCTTCGTTTTCTGCGGAGCTGACGGGATGTGTACCCTGTCACCGCAGAAAATTTCCTTTTATTCTTTGTTTTTTTGTGGTCATGTCTGCCTTCATTCGACCCTACCGGTACCGCCGGTGGTTCTTCTTTTTTTTTTTTTAAAAAACAAACAAAAAAACCTTGTATTTTCTTCAGGGGTCTTTCTCCTGTTTCTGGTGCTAGGCGCCATTTTGGGCACCAGGCCCACTTTTCTTCAGGCATGGAGAAACCATCTAGTGGTTTCAAAAAATGCTCGAAGTGTGGCGGTACCATTTCCATCACCGACACCCATGATTGGTGTCTAAAATGTTTAGGTCCTGAACATTATCCAACGGATTGTCTCTCTTGCACGAGGATGACCAAAAAGGGCCTGCAGAATAGAGCTGCAAAACTCGGTACCCTTTTTGCCGCGGATACGATGTCACTTGCATTGACGTCCTCCAGGGCTTCATCTTCCTCCCATGGCTCTCAGGTAACTAAACTTAAGTCTTCTAAGTCTTCTAAGACTTCTAAGACTCAAAGGGTAAATCTCCTTCAGAGTATCAAGATGCCACTGACGTTGCCCTCGAGGATAGTTCACCAGCAAAACAGCCCCGGTGGGAGTCCTCGGGCTCCAAAGCATTAACGGGGCTCCAGGATGTTCCATAGGCTTCCACCTCTCCAGAACTACTAGTGCCATGTTCTGGGGTCGTAGCCGCCTCTACCGGTACCGACACCCAGGCATTGGCAGGAGCGATGGATTGAAGAATCCCTGCTATTGAACGCAGTCTAGCATCCCTCTTAGCAGCTTCGGTACCGCTAAGACCGCTACAGACGGTTCAACAGGTATCGGTACCGACACTACCTGCTTTGACAGGACTTCTTCCCCCCATGCCGAGCCTTGAGTCTGTATCGGGAATCAGGAACCGAGACATTTTGGTACCGACTTCGAGCATTACCGATACCATGCGTTACGAGAGCACCCGGTACAGAGTGCCCTTGAGTCTTCTGATTCCGATGACTCTGACGATTCTACCGGTACCAGAGCAAACCTAGAGGATTCAACTCCTCCTCCTCAACGCAGGATGTCTCCTCCAGAAGATATGTCCTTCCAGGATTTCATACGTGATTTAGCAAAGGGCCTTGCAATCACTGATTCCAGAAAAGGAACCTAGGGCAGAAGAATTAACAATTCTACAATACCCTATGGCTCCCAAGGAGGCAGCTATGCTTCCCATTCGCAAGATCTTACATGATCTGATGTTGAGAATGTGGGAAACTCCTTTAACGATATCTTCACATTCCCGACGCCTTGACACTATGTACCGAATGCCAAGTTGTCCTGGTTTCCAAAAAACTCAGTTACCACACCATTCAGTGGTAGTGGAATCGGCCGTGCGAAGAATCAAGAGTGTTAAAACACATTCTTCTAATCCTCCAGGCCGGGAATCCAGGACACTCAATGCCTTTGGGCGTCGATGCTTTCAATCCTCCATGCTATCAGCCAGGATCAGTTCCTATATTCTTTATATGGGAATGTTCCTGGAAGAAGTCACAAAAGACTTAGAGCTCATTAGCCCTTGTGTCTCTGAGGACAAAAGAGCAAACTAGCTTATTCTGGTCAAGCACGCCCAGAATGTCTCTAAATTCATGAACCGTGCTACCTTTGATTGCTTTGAATGTATTAGCACGTCATATTGCTTGGCTTCAAGCATCAGACTTAGAACAGTGGGTGCAAGAAAACCTTGGAAACATTCCTTGTACAGGAGAAATCAAAGTCTACAGCCAACTCAGCAAAGAAGAAAACATTCAAAAAACCTTTTTCAGTAAGAAAAAGAAGCTTTACCCATCTTACACCCATCAAAGCCCTCATGTTCCCCAGAAGGGGCTACAACAGAACAGACGGCAAAGAAAGCCGCAAGCTCAAAGAGCTCAACCGGCCCAACAGACCCAGCCCCCTCAGGGTCTTTGACTTCTTCCTAGAGAACTTAGTCATTCTGCCCCTGAAAGGTCCAGAACCCTTAACCATTCCAGGAAGACTATGCTTTTTTGCCAAAAGATGGCAACAAATAACATCAGAATACTGGATTCTGTCCATTGTACGACTGGGGTGCAAGCTTCATTTTCTCAACTTGCCCCCACCTACAATAATAAAACAGTTCAATTCTCAGGCCCCTGCCACCAACCTCTTGTGGCAGGAAGTCACATCACTTCTCGCTCAAGGAGCAATCGAAGTACCCATACCCCAACAGGGGACGGGGTTTTACTCCCCCTATTTTCTTATTCCAAAGAAGACAGGGGGACACAGGCCTATACTAGACCTCAGAGAATTAAACAGATATTTGTTCCGAGAAAAGTTCATAATGATCTCCCTCGGGACACTTCTACCATACCTTCAAAGTCAGGACTGGCTATGTTCTCTAGATCTAAGAGATGCGTACACGCATATTCTCATCCACTCAGATCACAGGAAGTTCCTTTGATTCCTGGTCCAAGAAAGACACTTCCAGTACAGAGTTCTTCCTTTTGGACTGGCCTCTGCTCCAAGAGTCTTCACAAAATGCATGGCAGTGGTAGCAGCATTTATGAGGACTCTGGGAATATTCATCTTCCCTTACTTAGACAATTGGCTCATTCGAGCATCGACAGCTCCAGAGGCCAGCTTCGCTCTTTCTTGAGCAATGAGAATTCTTAAATACTTGGAACTGGTCATAAACCTCCCAAAATCTCATCTCACCCCCTCTCAATCTCTCGCATTCATAGGGGCTCGTCTAGACACACAGCAGTCAAGGGCTTTCTTGCCACAGCCATGCTGTCTACGGATAATACAACTGGCATCTCAAGCATCTATGAAGGTGCTCCTTACTGCTCGAGAGATGCTTCAACTTCTGGGACACATGGCATCGACTGTCCATGTGGTTCCCTATGCTCACCTCCACATGCGAGCAGCCCAGTGAACTCTATCCTCTCAATGGTCACAGGCCTCTGGTCAGTTAATGGACAAGTTCAGAAACACCACAGATCTGATTTTGTCCCTGCAATGGTGGCAATCTCTAGAAAACCTCCTCATAGGCTCTCCTTTCCAGCAGCCTCTATATCAGGCCACCCTAACAACAGATGCTTCCAAGATGGGTTGGGGGGCCCACTTGCACGATCTCTCCACTCAGGGTTTTTGGACCCCACAGGAGGTTTCCCTTCACATAAACCTCCTAGAGCTGAGAGCAATTTTCAGTGCTATTCACGTCTTTCAGATCCATCTCAGCAATAAAACAGTTCTGGTCCAAACCGACAATCAGGTAGCTATGTTCTATGTGAACAAGCAAGGCGGAACAGGCTCTCTGTTGCTATGCAACGAAGCTTTGCAACTATGGGCCCTCACCAGAGAGTTGCAAATTCACCTGTTTGCGGTATACCTTCTGGGCATTCAAAACTTATGGGCAGACAGACTCAGTCAAATATTGCTGCCACACGAGTGGTCCCTCCACTCATACCAGCTTGCTCGAGTATTTCAAATCTGGGGAACACCAGATATAGACCTCTTTGCAAGTCCACAGAATGCCAAACTTCCCCGATTCTTTTCCAGAATTCTGGCTCACAACTGTCAGGCAAGAGATGCTTTCCTACTCCACTGGGGTCAGGACTTCCTCTATGCCTTCCCACCCATTCCCCTCATTCCCAAAACTTTATTCAAACTTCAGAGAGACAGAGGTCGTATGATACTCATAGCTCCACGTTGGCCATGACAAACGTGGTATCCTCCTCTTCTGCGTCTCTCTCAAACCACTCCTCTGGAGTTGGGGAATGCTCCAGATCTTCTGTCTCAGGAGGACGGATGCTTACTGCATTCCAATCCCCAGTCCCTACATCTCAGGGCCTGATTACTGAAAGCCTAGAATTCCAGGATATTAACCTTTCTCAACAAGTAAAGGATATCCTTCTGGCTTCCAGAAAACCTTCCACAAGACTTTCCTACGCTTTTAAGTGAAAAAGGTTCTCTCTGTCTGGTGTTCACAAAAGGGACTTAACCCCCTTTTGGTACTAGTAGAGTCGCTACTAGAGTATCTCCTCCAATTATCAACTTCTGGTCTAAAGACCAATTCAGTGAGAGTCCATCTTAGTGCTATTGCTGCTTGTCATAAACCTTTCGATGGACAACCTATTTCCTCTCATCCATTTGTATCAAGATTTATGAGAGGCCTACTCTTAACAAAACCTCCCATTAAACCACCAGCGGTGGCATGGGATCTGAATCTTGTTCTTGGTCAGCTTATGAAACTGCCCTTTGAACCTTTAGCCACTTCAGACCTAAAATTTCTTTCATGGAAAGTTATTTTCCTAATTGCCATCACTTCTGCAAGACGCATTAGTAAACTACAGGCGTTAGTAGCTGACCCTCCTTATACAAGGTTCCACCATGATAAAGTAGTCCTCAGGACTCATCCTCACTTATGCCAAAGGTGGTTTCGCCTTTTCATTTAAACCAGTCAGTTTATCTTCCTATATTCTTCCCTAGGCCTCATGCCTCTAGTGCAGAAAGGAATCTTCACACATTGGATTGTAAAAGAGCCTTAGCCTTTTATCTCCAAAAAACTAAGCCACATAGAAAATCTTCTCAGCTTTTTGTGGCTTTTAACTCTAGTCATTTGGGACTTCCAGTTTCCAAAAGAACTCTGTCAGATTGGATTGCAGATTGCATATCCTATACTTATCAGAGTAAAGGACTTTCTCTTGAGGGCCATGTCACAGCTCACAATGTGAGAGCAATGGCAGCCTCAACGGCTAAACTTAGTTCTGTGTCCATTGATGACATCTGTAGAACAGCCACTTGGGCTTCATTACACACCTTCACAGCCCACTACTGCTTAGACAGAGACTCCCGTCAGGATGCCTCATTTGGCCAGGCTGTTCTTCAGCATCTCTTCCATACTTAATACAACTCCTGCCCACCATCCATGGTTTGGATGCATGACCCATGTGACCTGGGTTTGCAGCTTGCTGGGTCACCCCTTGGCATTTTTCAGCTGGGGAGTCCCCATATGTGAAGACTACATTCCTTCTTGTTCCTGGAGATAGCTTAGTTACTCACCTGTAACAGGTGATCTCCGGGAACAGCAGGAATTTAGTCTTCACAACCCACCCACCTCCCCTAGGAGTTGTCTCTATCTCTTTCTCTACTTCTCTCCTTTGGTCTCATCTATAAACTCAACTGAAGTGAGAGAGGTACAGAGGTGGGAAGGCAGCACGCATGCGCTGTGGGATACTCCCAAAAGTGTTCCTATTGGACGCTGGGGAGCGTTCCCGCGCTGGCTCCGTCAGTACCGACGATACCCATATGTGAAGACTAAATTCCTGCTGTTCCCGGAGATCACCTGTTACAGGTGAGTAACTATGCTTTCTCAGCTACAAACTCAACTGGAGTTGGGAAGGTGGGAAGGCAGTCATGCAGGCGCAGTGGAGTGCTCCCAAAAGCTTTCCAGTTGGGCGCTGGGGATCGTTCTTGCACGGGCTCCATCAGTGCCAATGTCATCCATATGTGAAGACTAAATTCCTGCTGTTCCCGGAGATCACCTGTTACAGGTGAGTAAATACGTTTTCTAATCACGTTTACAAAGAGGCCTTCGTTAGAAAGCAATAGATCTGTGAAGTTCTCTTAAATAGGTGTTAAAGGCAAGTGACAGATCAAAGGGGCAATTTGAAAGGCCCCCTCTATCAAACCAAGGGCTCTGTGAATCACCCAGGAAATTGGTAAGACTTAACCTTAGAAACACAAGTATGAATAGGTCAGCCAGAGCTCTGTGAATCTCAGTCTTGAAGGACTTCCCAGAGGGACTATTACAACTGGAAATAGATCTGTACTTTTAAGTATTTATGTTCTGGAATATTTTCTAAATTTTGGGGAGAAAGGGTAATCTTTGGGTTAAAGCAGATAAAGCTGTGTTTTTGCTGAGTCAGTCAGGACTTGGTACTACCAGAGAGCTTTTCGTTTAAATTAAATCAGAGTATAGCTTAGCATAGAAAGATAAAGTAAATAGTTACTGAAATAACTTTGTTTCTAGAGGGCTTTTTTATTTATATCTAATCTGAATATAGCTTAGTATAAAAGTAGAATAAACCGTCTCCGAGTTCAAAGAACTAAACTTTTTCTAGTGATCTTTACAAAGAGGCCTTCCAGTTAGGAAGCAAAAGATCTGCGAAGTTGTCTTAAACAGGTGTTAAAGCAAGTGACAGATTAAAGGGACAATTTGAAAGGCCCCCTCTATCAAACCAAGGGCTGTGTGAATCACCCAGGAAATTGGTAAGACTTTACCCTAGAAACCCATGTCAGGGCACTGTGTAGCAAGCCAGCCTGTAAGTCTTCTTTCCCTCCTTCCCACCCACCCCTGGGATAATCTTAGCTTTATAGGCTCTTAAACCTATTAATGGGGAGAGGTGCCCATAATTACTTTTAGGTGTGGCTGGTTAGCTTCATCAGGAAGACATTTATTAAGGACCTGAGATTAAGTATTCTTGAGGTGAACAAATTCCATTTAACACATAAGATGAAGTTGTATTAGTATAAGATTCCCTGAATAAGTAAACAATTTTAATAGCTGAAGAAAACCTTAAAACTAAGATGCAGTCCAGCAGCAAGATGGGGGATTTCCAGTCTTTTGCACTGTGTCCCATGTATGATTTTCTCCCAGTTGATGAGGGGTCTTAACGTGTGCACTAGGTGCAAGGAGCTCTTTGCTCTCAGGGAGCGAGTCCGATCTCTGGAGGCTAGAGTAACAGACTCGGAGGACATAAGGAAGACAGAGAAGTATATAGACGAGACCTACAGGGAGATAGTACTGAAGTCCCACCTCCAGTCTGGCAACATCCCTGTTGCCATGGAGGAGAGAGGTCACGTGATAGGAGAGCATCATCCTGGTGTGGCAGGAAATGATCCTGAGGCTAGAACCTGTCTTCCAGATGATGTAAAACCCTCTCACACCAAGGAGGTTTCTCCAGGACCATATGCCCATGAGGGGAGGGTTAGGATGGTTGTTATAGTTGGTGATTCGATCATTAGACATATTTTATTTTTATTTTTTTATTTAACATTTTTTATATACCGCACTATTCATCATCAGTGCGGTTTACATCGAACATCAACATACCTGTCAATCCATGACTGATCTAGGTTTACAGATAACAGGGAAGATAAACTGGGTGTTAACTGGGGAATAACTATCTACATAATTATACATAATTATATATACATTGAATAGGTTACATCAAGTTTTGATATTTGATAAGAATATAGTGTTTTCACATTTTGATCCTTTGTTCTGGATTGTTGTTATGTGTAGTAGTTATCTGAGTGATGCGGGAGACGGATTCTATTGTGTGTATGGTAGCTTGAAGTGTAAAGTGAATAGATAGTGCTTGATGGACTTTCTAAATTGGGTGATATCCCTGATTGATCTGATGTTTGGAGGTAGTTTGTTCCAGCACTTGGGAGCATAGGACACAAAAGCTCTGTTAATAGTTTGTTGTGTCCATTTTGTGGAGATACTGGGAGTAACTAGTGTGTTTTCTGCTACTAGTCTCCTGGGTCTGTTGTTTGGTGTGTGGGTGATGAGATTTGAGATCGATGCAGGAGATAATTTATTAATAGCCTTGAATGTGATGAGGAGGGTTTTGTATGTTATTCTGCAGTTTATCGGAAGCCAGTGCAGATCGATCAGTATTGGTGTTATATGATCTCTTATAGAAGCTCCAGATAGGATGCGGGCTGCCGCGTTCATCGCCAGTTGAAGTGGATTTAGTGTATTCTTGGGGAGACCATGAAGGATGATATTCGCATAGTCGAAATGCGGTGTGACTATTGCTTGGAAAACTGTACGGAAGTCCTTGGTCTCCATCATTGGTTTCAGGTGGCGCAGTGTTTTTAGTTTGTAGTAAATTGACCTTACTGTGTTCTTTATGTGCTCTTTAAGATTGAGTTGTTGATCGAGTATCACACCGAGGTACTTTATGGAGGCTTTGATAGGGAGTTCTGCATCTCTTACTGTGAGGGTGGTTGGCGGAGCAAATTGCTTGTTTCTTGTTGCTATAAGTACTTCGATTTTCTTGAAGTTTATTCTCATGTTTTGATTGAGGAGCCAGTCGGTTATTGCATTGAAACAATTGATTAGTGGAGAGTAGTCAGGATTTGATATATTGATTGGTGTGAATATTAGCACGTCATCTGCGTATAATAAGCAAGATATATCGAAATCTCTGGTGATTTGGCAGATTGGCTGCATGTATATATTAAAAAGCAATGCAGATAGAGATGAGCCTTGAGGTACTCCCTGTTTCTGTTTGAAGGGTTCAGATGTAATGTTGCCTGTACGGACCTGTTGCCAGCGCTCATCTAAGTAAGATTTGCACCAGTTCCAGGCTTGGTTGCGGATGCCTTTTTCGTGGAGTCTAGCTAGCATGATCTTATGGTCGACTGAGTCGAATGCCGCTGATATGTCCAGAAAAATCATTGCAATGGCCACGTGAATGTTGTCAATCCCACAGATGAGTTTGTTAAGTAGTGAAGTCATGAGTGTTTCTGTTCCGTGAGCTTCTCGGAATCCGTGTTGGCATGGGTCCAACGGGGCTGCTGTGTCAATGTGGTGTTGGATCTGCCTCTGAGTTTCCTTTTCAAGTATCTTGGCTAGGTAGGGAATGCTGGAGATTGGGCGGTAGGATTCTTCCTTCGTTGGGTCCATCTGGTTGTTTTTTAGCAGAGGGCGAATTGATAGATAGATAGCTGGGTGGCTGGTGAATGTGAGGATTGCCTGGAAACATGCCTGCCTGGTGCGAAGGTATAATACCTCACACGCCACCTCAACAAGGTGTTAGATAGCGCTGTGGAGGAGTCTGACGTCTTTGTACATGTTGGTACCAATGACATAGGAAAGTGTGGTGGGGAGGTTCTGGAGGCCAAATTTAGACTTTTAGGTAGAGAGTTAAAATCCAGAACTTCCAGGGTAGCATTCTCAGAAATGCTTCCCATTCCACGTGCAGGACCAAAAGCCAGGCAGAGCTCCGGAGTCTCAAAGCATGGATGAGACAATGGTGCAAAGAAGAGGGCTTTGGATTTGTTAGGAACTGGGAAACATTCTGAGGAAAGGGGGAGGCTTTTCCGAAGGGATGGGCTCCACCATAACCGGGATGGAACCAGGCTGCTTGCATTAACCTTTAAAAAGGAGATAGAGCAGCTTTTAAACTAGATAATAGGGGAAAGCCGATAGTCGTCCAAGAGTGCATGTTTCGGAAGGATGTATCCGTAAAGGATACTAGCAAAAGATTGAAGTGAGGGCTTATCGACAGGTTCCAATAAAAACAAAACTACTACTACTGTTTATCATTTCTGTAGTGCTACCATTCGTACGCAGCGCTGTACAGACATAAAAGAGACAGTCCCTGCTCGTCAGAGCTTACAATCTAGTTGTGTTTTGTCTCGACTTAACTAGATTGTAAAAACAAAAGTAATCCAAATGCCCTTAAGTACAGAGCAGACAGAGCTTAAAGATTCCAAATTACCCCTGCCTAACGATAACCAGTAATATGAATAAAATAAGACCTCTAAAATGCTTGTATGTAAATACTAGGTCTAAAAATAATAAAATGGGAGAGTTAGAATATGTAGCACTAAATGAGAGGTTAGATATGATTGGCATCTCAGACACATGGTGGAAGGAGGACAATCAGTGGGACACAGATACCTGGGTACAGTTTATATCGCAATGATAAAGTAGATCAAATTGGTGGAGGGGTTGCACTCAATGTTAGAGAGGGCATTGAGTCACACAGGATTAAAGTGTTGCAGGAAATAAAATACAGGGTAGAATCTCTATGGATTGAAATTCCATGTTAAAAGGGGAAGGTAATTGCATTGAGGGTGTCCTACCGACCACCTGGCCAGAATGCACAAATGGATGATGATATGCTCATAGAAATCAGGGAAGCTAACAAAAGTTAAATTACAGTAATAATAATGGGTTATTTCAATTACCCTGGTATTGACTGGGTCAGTGTCACAGCAAGACATGCTAGGGAGATGAAGTTTCTAGATGAATACAACATCTAGACATACAACATCATACAACATCTAGACATACAACATCTAGACACACTAACCATTGCAAACAAACACAACACCCTCAACCTTATTTATAGGGCGCCTAATGCCTCATCAGACGAGCTATCAAATATAATCAACCTAGCTTGTAACCCAGAAAACCCAACCAAACCAAACTGGATTATGGGAGATCTTAATTTATCCTCTGCACAACCCACTCTTGCCAACACATTCCTAGACGCAATGTCCAATTTGAACTATACTCAGATTATAACAGACCCCACTCACAAACATGGGAACACTCTTGACCTAGTCTTCGCTCCACCTATGGCCACAGGCAGTAAGGACCACATTAACCCCTCCACCACCCTTGTCCCCTGGTCTGACCACTATCTAATAACATTCCTGATTCCATCACATCAAGACCTGTATAACCAAGGTAAACCTAAGACAGCAGCAAACACAGGTCGCTTCAAACCACTTGATATGGAATTGTTGTCCAAACATGCAATCCCAAAGCTCTCTCAGCCTTCTGACAACCTCAATGACATGGTCGCTAAATGGAATGAAACTCTACAGAAGTACGCACGCCAGCCCCCGCCTAACAAGCAGGCAACACACAAGAAGAATACAACTAAAAGGCCGACAGCCCCATGGTTCTCATTAGAGTTAAAGAAGTCCCTACTGCTATTGAGAAAACCCGAAAGAAAATGGAGGCGCACCTACAACACAGATGACCAGGCAAATTACCTAGCCCACCTGAAAACTCACCGAGAAGCAATTTGGGCCAAAATGAAGGAATACCACACCGAGCTCCTCAACCGTTCACTAAATAAACCACATGAACTCTTCAATCTAGTAAAATCTATAGCTCAAGAACCCTCACCGCCACAAAATGAGCAAATTCAACCCCAATCATATGCCAACTACATACAATCCAAAGCTCTCCAGCCAATTACGGCTATCAGTCCAGGAAAACCACAAACTCCACCCCACATGGAGCCTCTCATGAAGCTCTCACCCCCAACAGCGAAGAACATCGAAGACATCATCGCCGCCATCAACACTACCACTGCGCCTAACGACCCGTGCCCAGCTCACTGGGTCAGAGCACTGCAATCTGAGCTTAGCCCAATCATAGCAGAAATAACAAAGATGTCATTCTCAACAGGAAGTTTCCCAGCAGCACTTAAACAGACATCAATCCGGCCTCTACTAAAAAACTCCCAACTAGACCCGAAGAAGGAAGAGTCTTACCAGCCAATCTCAAGTATCCCGCTATTAGCTAAAATACTTGAGAAAGTGTCCCTGAGACAAATACAACACATAGACGCCATGGCCCCCCTAGACCCTTGCCAACACGGGTTTAGAGAAACCCACGGAGTCGAAACTCTCCTGACCTCCCTATGCAACACATTAATCTGTGGGATAGACAACATCAAAGAGGGCTTTGTGCTGATCTTCCTGGATATTTCTGCAGCGTTCGATTCTGTTAATCACAATCAACTCCTCGCCCGTCTCCATGAGAAGGGGATCCAGGGTCTAGCTTGGGAATGGTGCCAATCATATCTTGAAGATCGATGGCAGCAAGTTAGAATTGGCTCTAACACATCTGAACCTTTCTAACAAAAACAGGGAGTACCCCAAGGATCCTCCCTATCGGCTTTACTCTTCAACATATACATGCAACCAATCTGTGAAATTACCCGTGCATTTGGCATATCGTGCCTCATCTATGCTGACGATGTGCTGTTATATACACCTTTCAATGTCACGACTCCAGACTACACACCCATCATCGACTGCTTCAATATGTTAACAGACTGGCTCTTAAACAATAACCTGAGAATAAACTTTAAGAAAGCAGAGGTTCTAACCATCACGAGAAACAAACGATTCACGTCCCCCCCCCAACCCTGAAGGTCAGACGCCGAACTACCAATAAAGCCTACCATATGCTACCTCGGCGTTACACTAGATCAACGATTAACATTCAAAGACCATATAAGCCGCACAGTGAAATCCATCTATTATAAGATCAAGACTCTTCGACACCTTAAACCCATGCTGGACCCCGACAACTTCCGAACTATATTCCAAGCAATAGTCACTCCCCACTTTGACTATGCAAACATTATACTACACGGCCTCCCCAAGAACACATTGAACCTGCTCCAATTAGCGATGAACGCTGCTGCCCGTATCCTAAGTGGGATTCCTGCGAGCGATCACATATCCCCCATATTAAGAGAGCTACACTGGCTCCCAGTAAGCAGTAGGATAACTTACAAAGCCCTTCTTATGTCATTCAAAGCCTTAAATAACATATCACCCTCATCAATCTCAGCTCTTCTTTCCCACATTCCCAGTAACAGACCTAAGCGAGCACTTGCCGACAATATGCTAATCATCCCAAAAATAACCACAAAATGGGCACAATCAACAAACAAACGTGCCTTCGTGTCCTATGCCCCCAGGGCCTGGAACAATCTGCCACCCTATATCAGAGCAATCAAAGACCTCATGCAGTTTAGAAAAGCCATCAAACACCACCTGTTCCTCATACACTATTCTCAACACTACTACCCCACCACATCTCCCTCCCCTCCACCTAACATCTCAACTTGAACTTCACAATCCACAAGGGGCAACTGTCAGGTTACGCAAAACAGCCTCAGACAGATTACACCCTGCTGTCCTACACTTGCTCTCAGCAATTGTATAACCCTAGGAACAATGGAAAGATTAACGTTTTAACTTGTAATTTGTACATAGCTTTATATGCAAACTGTTCATATGTATATTGTACATAGTTTCCCTCAGTTCACTCCAAGTTGTTTTCCCCTGTTCTATGTAAACTCTGATTGCCTTCGCTGTCATTGAGCCACTTTGTTATTTGTAAACCGCACTGATGGAAAAGAGCGCAGTATAAAAGAAATGTTAAATAAATAAATGAAATAAATGACTGCTTCTTGGAGCAGGTGGTTCATGAACTGACAAGAGGGAAAACCATTTTGGACCTAGTCCTTAGTGGTACACAAGATCTGGTGCAAGAGATAAGTGTGTTGGGGTCACTTGACAATAGTGATCTTAGCATGATTGCGTTTGATTTCATAAATGAGGAAGGATGGTAAGGAAATCCACAGTACTGCCTTTTAACTTTCAAATGGGAGACTATGATAAAATGAGGAAAACCATTAAGAAAAAACTAAGAGGAGCAGCTACAAAAGTTAAAGATTTACATCAAGCATGGGCATTGTTTAAAAATACTATCTTGGAAGCCCAGACCAGCTGTATTCCACGTTTTAAGAAAGGTGGAAGGAAGTCCAAAAAAACTGCCAGCATGGTTTAAAGGTGAGGTTAGAGAGACTATTGTAGTCAAAAAAACATCTTTCAGAAAATGGAAAAAGGAGCCAAATGATGAAAACTGGAAATGACATAACCACTGGCAAGTTAGATGCAAGGCAGGCAAAGAGAGATTTTGAGAAGAAGCTTCCTATGGAAGCAAAAACGCATAATAAAGACTTTTTCAAATACATTCATAGTAAAAACCTGTGAGTGAGTCAGTTGAACATTAGATGATAGAGGGGTAAGAGGGGACAAGGCCATAGCGGAAAGACTGAATGAATTCTTTGCTTCGGTCTTTACCGAAGAAGATGTAGGTATTTAAAGATGATGCATCGGAAGAATTGAAAGAAATATTGATAAATCAGGAAGATACACAAGAGGGTGTTGAAAGAACTGAAATATGAGATTGCAGACATATTAGTAATCTGTGAATTATCATTAAAATCGTCTGTAGCACCTGAAGATTGGCGAATGGCCAATGTAGTGCCGATTTTTAAAAGGCTTCCAGGGGTGATCCGGGAAACTACAGGCCAGTGAGCTGGACATCAGTACTGGGCAAAATGGTTGAAACCATGATAAAGAACAAAATTACTGAACATGTAGATAGTCATAGTTTAATGGGAGAAAGCCAACATGGTTTTAGCCTAGGAAGGTCTTATATTATTAATCTGTGTTATTTTTTTGAAGGTGTGAATAAACAGATACACTATATCAACCGGCTCACCTTTATCTGGATTTTCAGAAAGCCTTTGACAAGGTCCCTCATGAGAGACTCTTAGCAAAGTTAAAAAGTCATGGGATAGGAGGCAGTGGACTATTGTGTATCAGGAACTGGTTAAAAGATAGAAAGCAAAAGGGTAGAGCTGAATGGCCAATTTTCCCAGTGGAGAAAGGTGAATAGAAGAGTACCCCAGGGATCTGTGCTGGGTCCGCTGCTTTTTAACATATGCATAAATGATCTGGAAATGGGAATAACGAGTGAAGTAGTCAGATTTGCAGATGACACAGAATTATTCAAAGTAGTTAAAACACAAGCAGATTGTGAAAAATTGCTTGAGGACCTTGACAAATTGGAAGACTGAATGTTCAAATGGCAGGTGAAATTTAATGTGGACAAGTGCCAAGTTATGCACCTAAGAAAGAACAACTATGGTTACACGATGCTAAATTCTTCATTAGGAACCACCACCAGTCAGGAAAAAAATTTAGTCATTATTGTGGATAACACATTGAAACCCTTCGCCCAGTGTGCAGCGGCCTAGAAGGCAAATAAAATGCTAGGAATCATAAGGAAAGGAATGGAAAATAAGACAAAGGATAATCTCCAGGAACAAGCAGGAATGTAGTCTTCACATATGGGGTATCATCGGTACCGAAGGAGCCTGTGTGGGAACGCTCCCCAGTGTCCAATAGGAAAGCTTTTGGGAGCATCCCACAGCGCCTGCGTGCTGCCTTCCCACCATTCCAACTCTCCCTCTTCAGTTTCTTGTTTTCTGCGGAGCCGACAGGTCGCATATCCTGTCACCGCAGAAAATTCTTTGTTACTTCTTTGTGTTTTGTGGACGCGTCTGTCTTCATTCAACACCTACCGGTACCGCCGGTTCTCTTTTCTTCTTTACTAAAAAAAAAATATATATATATATCTTTTCTGAAGTATTTTCTTCAGAAGCCTTTTTCCCCTCAGTGTTAGGTGCCATTTTGGGCACACGGTCTATTTTTCTTTTACAATGGAAAAACCAGCTACTGGTTTTAAAAAAATGTTCTACGTGTGGCGGTACCATATCCGTCACCGACACTCATGACTGGTGTCTCAAATATTTAGGACCTGACCACTCTCCATTGGATTGTCTCTCCTACAGAAAGATGACCAAGAGGGGCCTGCAGAATAGAGCTGCAAAACTCGGTACCCTTTTTGCCGCAGATGCGATGTCCGTTGCATTGACGTCTTCCATGGCTTCATCTTCCTCCCATGGATCTCAGGTAACTAAACATAAGTCTGCAAAGACTAGCCGATCCTCAAAGGGCAGATCTCCTTCAAAGAATTGAGATGCCAATGCCCTTGAGGAAAGTTCACTGGCAAAACAGCCCCGGCGGGAGGCTTTGGCTTCCAAAGCTCTAACGGGGCTCCAGGATGTTCTCGATGCTTCCACCTCTGCAGAACTACTGGTGCCATGCTCTGGGGTCCCAGCCGCTTCTACCGACACCCAAGCATCGGCAGGAGCGATAGATCAAAGATTTTTCGCTATCAAACGCAGTCTAGCGGCTCTTCTAACGGCTTCGGTATAATTGAAACCGCTTCAGACCGTTCAACAGGCACCGGTACCAGTACCAATGGCACCGGCCCCAACAGCTATACCCCCATGTGGAGTCTAGAGTCCATCCCTGGTATTGAAAGATCAGTACCGGGACACCTCAATACCGACTTCGATTGATACCGGTACCGTGCCTTGCACGAACATCGGGATCAGAGATATTTTGAATCTTCCGACTCCGAGGACTCTGCCAATATCAGAGCACTTCTGGAGGATCCATCTCTTTCTCCTCAGCGTAGAATGTCAACTTTTTGTTGCTTTTGATTATAGTCATTTGGGACTTCCAGTTTCCAGAGGAGATGTCCTTCCAGGATTTCATTCGTGATGTGGCTCGAGGCCTTGCAATCACAGTGGCTCCTGAAAAAGAGCCTGGGGCAGAGGAGTTAGAGATTCTCCAGTACTCTAAAGCTCCTAAAGAGGCAGCTACTCTGCCCATTCATAAGATCCTTCATGATCTTATGCTGAGAATGTGGGAGACTCCTTTAACCACATCTCCACACTCTCGCAGACTCGATACCATGTACCGAGTTCCACCTTTATTTATTTATTTAATTTATTTATTTACATTCTCTTATATACCGCGCTATTCTGCATCAGTGCGGTTTACATTGAACAAACTGAAATTACATTGAACAGGGTATTATAACTTGGAGATAACTATTTTACAAGGAACATGGGCTATGGAGGGTTAAGTGGCTTGCCCAAGACCACAAGGAGCACCTGTGGGACTAGAAACCCCAGTCATTTCGGCCCAAGGTTGCTGTCCTCTAGTGGGATTTGAACCCCCGACCTTCTGGCCTGAAGTACCTTGCCCCAACCACTAGGCTACTCCTCCACTCCACCTTGTCCTGGCTTTCAGAAGACTCAGTTGCCACATCATCCAATGGTAGTGGAATCGGATCTCCAGGAACAAGCAGGAATGAGTCTTCACATATGGGTACGTCGGTACCGACGGAGCCTGCACGGGAACGCTGCCCAGCTTCCAATCAGAAAGCTTTTGGCAGCATCCCTCGCGCCTGCGCGCTGACTTCCCGCCTTCTCCAGAGCCTCTCTTCAGTTTTCGTTTTTCCGCGGAGCCAGCAGGACGTCCTCCTGTCACCGCAGAAACTTTTCTTTTTACTTACTTTAATTACTTTAGTTTTTGTTTTCTTGTGGTCGCGGCTGTATTCCCCGCTGCCACCGGTATCGCCGGTGGATTTTTGACTAAATTCTGAGAAACTTTTTCTTCAGTTTTTTGCCTTAACTTGTTGGGCCTACCAGGCCACTTCATTATGGAGCCTTCTTTTCCTAAGAAGTGCATTCAATGTGGAAACACCTGTTTCTTTTTAGACACCAATAGTTGGTGTCTCAACTGTGTGGGTCCTGACCCTTTTTCCCCTGACTTGTCAGGGGATAATTTTGTGAGGAAACCTTCAGTTTTTAGAGTTTCCCTCGATACCGTTTTTTCCTCGGCAGTGAGGGTACCCGGTTTCTCCACTTCACAGGATCAGGTAACCCACAAACAGTCTGTTAAGACTAGTCAATGCTTGAGTGGTATGTCCCATGCCCAGCATGGTGACGGCTCTGGCCTTACCCTCAAGAATCCATTGGCATTACCCCTGCGGGAGTCTTCGGGCTCCAAAGCCTTGAAGGGGTTTCAGGTTGTTCCTGGGGCTCACCCCTCACAGAACATACCTGAGCCATGCTCGGGGGTGGTATCCGCTTCGAGCGGTACCGAGCCTCCGGCATCGGCACCGGTGTCGAGTGTTCCACTCTTCACCAGGGATCGTCATCGGGCATCCTCGGTACCTTCGGGACCGATCGATACGCACCGGATTGACTTCCCTCGATCCCAGCCGTGTACGGTGCGGGTATTTGCTTCGAGCGGTACCGATACCCCGGCATCGGCTTCGGTGTCGAGTGTTCCACTCTTCACCAGGAATCGTCCTCTAGCATCCTCGGCGCATTTGGGGCCGGTCGATACGATACCGATGGACATTTCCATATCTCAGCCATGCTCCGGGACGGTACCGGCGTAGATCGGTTCCAATACCCTGGCATCGGTATCGAGGTGGACCGCCTTACCCTTTGCAAGGGGTGCTCATTGGGTATCCTCGGTACCGTCGGTACCGATCGATGTAACCCAGGCTGCCTTAGTGGTATCGGCATCGGAACCCTCGCGACATGCATCGATAGCCTCGCTTTCTTCGATGCCGAGTCTTGAACCGATATCTAGTCTCAAGGACTGGGTACCGACGCGTCCCGGAACCGACTCCTGTCGTTTCCAGATAGGCAGTTCCGAAGATCCTAGCCATAACTCTCTCATGCTCTCGGTACCACTGCAGCAGTCCCCGATGGCAACTTCAACTGCTGGTCCTGTATCAGTATCGATGTCGATGCCTGTTCTTGCACCGATTCCACCGATGCCTAGTTTGGAACCGATACCTGGCATTGATGCAGTACCCACTGCCTCTAAGTTAACATGCCAGTATCCCTGTCCATCTACTAGGTTTCTCTCTTCACACCACTGTACGTCCTCTGGTGCTCAGCCTCTTTCTTTAGCCTTACCAGGGATGGTTCCCATAGGAGATCAGTCTTTTCAGGCTTTTCTCCTGGATATGGCAACCTTTCTTAATATCTCTATCCCTGGTTGTGATGCTACTCATGGCTCACTGGCACAAATGGAAAATATGATGCTTCCTTTACATCCTGCTCTGCAGGATCTCCTTCTGAGGGTCTGGAAATTGCCCTTACGACTTCCTCTAGTTTCTACAGCCACTGAGGTTCGGTACCGGGTGCCACCCTCTCCAGGGTTTCAAAAGCCTCAACTTTCTCATCGTACCCTTGTAGTGGAATCAGCACTAAGGAAAGTTAAGAGCAAGAAGAAGCATTCTTCTTATCCGCCAGGTCGTTCTTCAAGAACACTCGATGCTTTTGGTCGTCAGGCCTTCCAAACCTCTATGCTGGCCTCCAGAATTCTTTCATATATTTTTCACATGAGTCTAACACTCCAGGAAGTCACAGAGAAATTGTTTCTTTTGACCCCTTTTTTACCAGAGCCCAAGGCTACTGATTATTCCTTGCTCGTCAATCACAGCCGGAATATATCCTGGTTCCTGTCTCGTGCTTCTATAGACTCTTTTGAGTCCGTTAGCAGATCCTCTGCTATTGCCATTGCAGCACGTCGCAGAGCCTGGCTTGAAGCTTCAGACTTGAGCAGATGGGCACAAACTATACTGGCTCATTCTCCTTGTACAGGAGAAGGTCTCTTCAATAAGGAGGCTTTACGTCAGGTTGCTCAATGCTCCACTGACTCTCCTTCCACTAAAGACCATTCTAAGCCACCTCCTTCTTCAAGGGGTAGGAAATGTCCTACCAAACCTTCTTTCCCTAAGAAAAGAAAGTTTCATTCATCTCCTGCCCATCATTCGGCTGTACCTAAACAAGGGACGCCTCAGCCTAGCCTGAAGTCCTCCAGCTCTGGCCAGTCTCAGCATTCCCAGCAACCCTAGGGGCCGGGAATTGTAATCTACAGTTCACTTCTACCCATTAGAAGTTTATTCACTGTGCTTTTCTTTTTCAGTGTACTAACCTGTCGGAAAATTTTTGTTCAGGGACTACAGACTTCTCCTCTTCTTACTCTCTAGAAGAGCAGTTGCAACTATCCCCTGATAGTTCTGTCCCAACTGAACATTTTTTCCTTCAGTTGACTTACCCTATGGGTACGTCACCCTCCAATTACTTACTCTACCCTCTCAACCGGGTTTTTTCCCTGACTGGAGGGGTACCATACTGAAAAGCTTCTCTAGCAAGCTCGTTCCTCAGACAGGGAGAAGGGATATCTCCTCTCTTTTCTTGTCTGTTTTTCTTTATTGGGCACAGGACAATCTCTCTGCTGTTTCCGTCAGCAGCTGTGCCTGCAGGAGTTACAGTAATTGTATTACTGGTACTTTTTCCAAGTTCCAGTCCCTTGTTCAAAATTTTGTCTAGCCTCAGTAGTGATTCCAAGCTATTCGTCATCTATCTTGGATCCTCCTACTCGTTTAGGCTTTCTCACATTATTCTAACCATCTCCTCTCCTAGGATATGGCAACACACCTGACTCAGTCAGTTTGTCTCATATCTCTCCTGCACAATGCTCTCTGCAGTCTTCAGAGAAGCTTTCTACTATGAGGGCCTTGCTATAGAGCATTGACCTTGTCTCTGAAGCTTCTCTATTAGTAGGGAAAAGCTTATAAACCCTTCCCATGCCTGTGAGGGTTCTCCACACCCTCTAGCCTGGGGTGTTAACACGAGATATCAGTTCTTCTGCGTGAAAATCCAAGGCTGATGTTTACGCATGCTACCTCTGGGTCCCTCCAGTAGGTCCCTCTGGTATCTTCTTCTGCGTTTCTGCACATCTGCCATGTCAGTGTTCTGTGGAACTCCCGCCTTGTTCCTTACAGATTCATATGATCATCTGTTCTCACGCGAACATCACGGTTATCTTGTTGGATTGCCTTCCTGCATCCCTCAATCCATGGAAATAGATTCTCTATACATATCCCAAGTGGGTTCACCCTCTTGTAGAGCGCAGAATCTTTTTCTTTTATATTCCCCATATACAATTATGTGGCTGGGTGGTAGACATGTATCTTCAACCTGTTGTCTTGTATGTAGCATCTCCATATATGTCTACATACCTATATCATTACTCTGGTGGTGCAAAACCATGCCCCACAAATGTATCTATATTTAGGTATATTATATCTCTATATATATATATATATTTTGATACATTTCTCCACCCATATCCTAATATAAACATCTGGACATATGTGTATATATATATATATATATATATATATATATATATGTGTATATATATATATTCCATCCACATATATATATCTGTATATATATGTGTCTGTTGGGGGGCTTCTTAAGGGTTGATATGTCTTACACACTATCACCCTTACTGTCTATACTAAATGTTTTTACCTCCTAGAGGTTTTAGACAGTCTATCGCCCTACTTCGCATACCATATTACGATGCAGAAACTGTTAGGCACCAATAACCACTGTGGTGCTAACATCTTCCATTTTTTCTTTAAGTCCTTGAAGCATCAAGCTTCAATATTTTTCCTATCTCTCGCCAGCTAGGAAAAACAGTGTACATCTTTATCTTTGAGTACACAGCTGTTCTCCTTGGGAATAGGGGTTTTTCCAGTCCCCCTCTTCCCGCCAGGACTGGGCTAGTTCTCCAACTCCGTCAGTCTTCTTCCTTTAGTCCTCAATGTTAATGACCTTATGCCTAAAGGAGTTTTCAGCTTTTTTCCCATAAAGCTTTCCATTGAAGACCTGACGTCTAATCCTACCCAGTTGACACCTGGATCGTCTACTACCTCCAGGTCTGGACCTTCATCCTCACTGCTGGGAGGTCACCTTGAAGATTCCGCCACTGCTTATCCAGTAGACTCCATCATGCTTTCTACTTCCTACAATACAGTAGGTAAGCTGCATATTTTGAGTGTACATTAAATGTGTTTTAATGCTACTCATCATATATACCAAGGACTCCTGTAGTCTGTAGGACCCTCTAGTCCTTGGCTATGCTGTTTCTTTCCTCACAGCTCCTATTGTCAACTCCTACCCTCCATCCCACATTGGATGCCGGGGATTCCTGGAAACAAAATGCACTCCTGGTCCAGGCTCCTGCATTTTTATGGGATCTCCCCCTGGCATCTCCAGCTAGGGAGTCCCCATATGTGAAGACTCATTCCTGCTTGTTCCTGGAGATAGCACAGTTACTTACCTGTAACAGGTGATCTCTGGGAACAGCAGGAATTAGTCTTCACAACCCTCCCACCTTCCCTAGGAGTTGCATCTCTTTATCTTCTTCTTCCTTTTCTCTCTCGCCTTTGTCTTAGCTTTGAAACTCAACTAAAGAGAGGCTCTGGAGAAGGCGGGAAGTCAGCGCGCAGGCGCGAGGGATGCTGCCAAAAGCTTTCTGATTGGAAGCTGGGCAGCGTTCCCGTGCAGGCTCCGTCGGTACGGACGTACCCATATGTGAAGACTAATTCCTGCTGTTCCCAGAGATCACCTGTTACAGGTAAGTAACTGTGCTTTATGCGTAGGATAAAGAGTGCAAAAAGACATTCTCCCAATCCTCCAGGCCGTGAGTCCAGGACTCTCGATGCTTTTAGGTATCGATGCTTCCAAGCTTCCATGCTCTCAGCTAGAATCATCTCATACATCCTATACATGGAGATGTTCCTCAAAGAGGTTACAGGAGACTTGGAGCTTATGAGCCCCCTTCTTCCTGATGATAAAAGACAGGATTTTCTTGCTCTGGTCAGACATGCCCAAGATGTTTCTAAGTTTGTCAACCGTACAGCCTTTGATTGCTTTGAATGCATCAGCAGAACCTCTGCTATCTCCATTGGTGCACATCGTGTTGCCTGGCTTCAGGAGGAAATTTGGGTACAAGATAAAGTGGGCAACATTCCTTGCACAGGAGAAAATCTCTTTGGCAAGAATTGGCAAGAAAAAGCTAATGAGATTGACTCTGACAATATTACCTTGGACAGGTTATCAAAGTCTACAGCCAACCCAGCAAAGAAAAAATCTAATAAAAAACCCTTTTTCAACAAGAAAAAGAAGTTTTATCCTTCTTATACCCAGCAGGGTCACTGTCCAGTCCATGCTGCCCAAAAAGGGACAACAGCAACAAACTAGACAACAGAAGATACCAAAAGTCCCAAGAGCTCAGCCAGCTCAGCAGACTCAGCCTCCTCAGGGGCTTTGACTCTTTTCTAGAGAACTTAGCCTTCCTGCCCCCCTGCAGAGTCCAGAACCCTCTACCATCCCTGGCAGATTATGTCAGTTTGCCACCAGATGGCACCAAATAACATCAGAACATTGGACTCTGTCCATTGTACGAGAGGGGTACAGACTTCATTTTCACAGCATGCCCCCTCCTACAATCATATGACGGTTCAATTCTCAAACCACTGTCGCCAATCTTCTGAGTCAGGAGGTCACAATACTTCTTGCCCAGGGAGCAATAGAAGAGGTACCCATACCTCAACAGGGTACAAGGTTCTACTCCCCCTATTTTCTCATCCCAAAGAAAACAGGGGGACACAGACCCATTTTAGACCTCAGAGAATTACCTTCAGAGTCAGGATTGACTATGTTCTCTAGATCTAAAAGATGCTTATACTCATATACTCATCCATCCAGATCACAGGAAGTTCCTTCAATTCCTTTTCCAGGGAAGATACTTCCAATACAGGGTTCTTCCTTTTGGTCTAGCTTCTGCCCCAAGAGTTTTCACAAAATGCATGGCAGTAATAGCTGCATTCCTACGGACTCTGGGGGTATTCATCTTCCCTTACTTGGATGACTGGCTCATTCGAGCACCCACAGCTCCAGAAGCCAACTCTGCTCTTACTCGCACAATGTGAGTTTTGCATTACTTGGGATTGGTCATAAACCTTCCAAAATCCCATCTTGCTCTTTCTCAGTCCCTAGAATTCATAGGAGCTCGCCTAGATACCAGACAATCAAGGGCTTTCCTTCCACAGCCCTGCTTTCTTCGCATAGTGCAGCTAGCTTCCCAAGCAGCAGTAAAATCCTCCCTAATTACTCGGGAAATGCTTCAGCTACTGGGACATATGGCATCCACTGTACATGTGGTTCCCTATGCTCGTCTTCACATGCGAGCAGCCCAGTGGACCCTATCCTCTCAGTGGACACAGGCCTCAGGTCGCCTGTTGGACAAAATAAGAAACTCAAAACATCTTATTTCGTCCCTCCAATGGTGGCAATTTCTGGAAAATCTTCTCATAGGCTTTCCTTTCCAGCAGCCCCTATTCCAGGCCACTCTAACAACAGATGTGTCCCAGTTGGGAAGGGGGCCCACCTGCACGATCTCGCCACCCAGGGTCTCTGGACTCCAGAGGAGGCTTGTCTTCACATAAACCTCCTATAACTCAGAGCAATCTTCCTTGTTCTTTGAGTATTCCAAGCCCAGCTCAGCTACAAGACAGTCCTAGTCCAAACCGACAATCAAGTAGCCATGTTCTATGTGAACAAGCAGGGCGGAACAGGCATGTCGTTATGCAATGAAGCTTTACAACTATGGGCCCTCGCCAGAGAGCATCAAATTCACCTCCTCGTGGTATACCTTCCAGGCATTCAAAACCTTTGGGCAGACAAACTCAGCCGAGTACTGCTGCCACACGAATGGTCTCTCCACTTGGACCAGATTGCCCGAGTATTCCAAATCTGGGGAACCCCAGACATAGACCTCTTTGCAAGTCCACAGAATGCCAAAGTTCCCCGGTTCTGTTCCAGAATTCCAGCTCAATACTGTCAGGCAAGGGATGCTTTCCTTCTTCATTGGGATCAGGACTTCCTCTGTCTTCCCACCCATTCCCTCATCCCCAAAACACTGTTCAAGCGTCAGAGAGACAGAGGTCATATGATACTCATAGCTCCACGTTGGCCACGGCAAACGTGGTATCCTCTACTTCTACATCTCTCTCGGGCTACACCTGTGGAGTGGGATGCGCTCCAGATCTTCTCTCCCAGGAGAACGGGATGCTATGGCACCCGAATCCCCAATCCCTGCATCTCAGTGCCTGGTTGCTGAAAGCCTAGAACTTCAGGACCTCAACCTTTCTCAACAGGTAAAGGATATCCTTCCGGCTTCCAGAAAACCCTCCACAAGGCGATCATACGTCTTCAAGTGGAAACGGTTTACCATATGGTGTTTACAATCGTTACTGGAGTATCTCCTTCATTTATCAAATTCTGATCTTAAGACCAACTCAGTAAGAGTCCATCTATTACAAGCCTCTAAATGGACAACCTATTTCCTCTCATCCACTCAAAGCAAGATTTATGAGAGGACTTTTACTAACAAAACCTCCCATTAGACCACCACTGGTGGCATGGGATTTCAACCTTGTTCTTGGGCAGCTCTGAAACCGCCCTTTGAGCCTTTAGCCACTACAGCTCTAAAATTCCTTTCATGGAAGGTCATCTTCCTAATTGCAATCACGTCTGCACGACGCATTAGTGAGTTACAAGCTTTAGTGGCTGATCCTCCTTATACAAGATTTCACCGTGATAAGGTTTTTCTTAGGACTCAGCCTCACTTTATGCCAAAGGTGGTCTCGCCTTTCCACTTAAACCAAGCGGTTTACCTTCCTGTATTCTTTCCGAGGTCTCATGCCTCCAAAGCAGAAAAGAACCTTCGTACCTTAGACTGCAAAAGAGCCTTAGCCTTTTACCTGCAAAGAACGCAGCAACATAGATTCTCCAGGACCAAGCAGGAAGTCAGTCCTCACATATGAGTGATGTCGGCGCCGACGGAGCCCCCTGCGGAGCATTTCCCCAGCTTTCAAAGAAAGCCTTTGGGAATGCAGCGCGCATGCGTGGTCCCCTTCCTGCCCAAGGATGCCATCTTGCTCAGTCTTTCTTTTTCCGCAGAGCCCAACGGACGTGAGTTCGTGTCACCCGGGAAAAGTTGATTTTTTTTCTGCGATTTTTGCTGTGTCTTATCCGGTTCGACGCCGGTTCCCCTTCCCGCCTGGGCTCGTTACACCGGTATTGAGTCCGGAGTTTTGATTTTTGTTTTTTGTCCTTTGTGACTAGCGTTCACGCTCTTTTTGTGTTTTCACTGGCAGCCCAGTCTTTTGACCTTGCAGGGGCCTTTTTTTTTTTTTTTTTTTTTTTTTAATTTTTTATTTATAATAATTTTCAATTTACAATAGAAAGAATCATGTACATAACATAATTTGTAAATAGGAAAAAAATTAAAGAAAAAAGAACAGATTATAAACCACTTCAAGGAGGAGTGCTGTAACTTCAACAAAGAGGAAATGGTTTCAGGAGAAATACTAAATACTCCATAAAGAGACCCTATCCAACTTTATCCTTTAAAAAGTCAATCAAATGTTCAGGGTCAAAAAACAAATATCTATTACCCTGATGAACAATAAGACATTTACATGGAAAACGAAGATGAAAAACCGCGCCTACGGCCAACACACGCGGACGCAGCTCTAAAAAAGCTTTGCGCCGCAGCTGTGTAGTCCTAGACACGTCAGGGAATACTTGAATTGATTGACCACAAAACTTTTCAAACTTTTTTGGAAAGTAAGCCCGCAGTACTTTATCTTTATCCGATTCAGAAATAAAGGAGGCCAAGAGAGTAGCTCTAGAGGAATTGTCATCCGAGGTAGTTTCCAGAAAGGCTGAAATATCCAAAGTAGAAGAAAGAACTTTGAGTTACAGCCTTCCCAGGAACCAAAGGAACACCCCCCTCACCCCCAACTTGCTGATTAATATTGCTCAAAGATACATAGTACATTTTTGAAATAGAGGAAGCTAGAACATCAGTAATCAACAATATCTCTTTTAAGTATTTTTGAAAAAGAATCATTGGAGACAAATAATGTGTACAAGGAAAATTCAGAAACCGAAGATTCCGAGAACACATCAGATTCTCCAAAGCCTCATCTTGCCGATGCAAAGAATTAAAATTTTGAACTGATGAAGCCAACACAACTTTATTAGCGGAACTATCCGCCTCAAGTAAATCGACTTTAGACTCGATACACACCAACCTTTTATCATGGTCTGCAAGTTTCTGAACCGTTGCCTTGGAGAATTCAGAAACCCGCTGCAGAGAGGCCCCCAATACAGATTCAATACGAGAAATAGCCATCCATATATCTTTTAGGGACAAATCTGCAGGCGGGGCTTGAGGTTCCCCAGGCAACGGGAAAGATATCACTGAGGGTAAAGGAGGAGAAAGATCATTTTCTAGACGTAAAAAAGACCCCGGTAGCACTTCAGTCTCTGCAACATCACAACCATTTAAAGGTAAAGACGAAGTTACTGCAGGCAAACACTTAGCCTCTTGAATGGGGGGAGATAACCCCATTCCTCGGGAATCGTCGCAGGAGGACACAGTACTTACAGAAAGCAAATTTTCAACACCAGCGTCCAACAAGGCAGTAGGCGAAGACGAAATAAGTTTGTCTCCCAAAACGACATGGGCATCCATCGGACCTACCACTTTTACTGCTTTGGATTGGGCAGCTTGAGAAAAATGCTTGCGTCGTTTCCCCATCACAGAGAATCTCCTGCACCGAACTGGCACCGAAGGGGCGCCAAAGGGGCAGACCTGCCCCTTTGGTCACGCGCCCACGGGACGCGTCCCGCGAGCAGGGCACGCTGAAATAGCCCTTGGAAGGCTCCGCCCGCCGCAGAGAGCAGCCTCCGGTCTCCGGGAACCAATCACAGCACAGGTAACAATTTCCAGGAACAAGCAGCACTCCTCGGGAACCCCGCGAGCAGGGCACGCTGAAATAGCCCTTGGAAGGCTCCGCCCGCCGCAGAGAGCAGCCTCCGGTCTCCGGGAACCAATCACAGCACAGGTAACAATTTCCAGGAACAAGCAGCACTCCTCGGGAACCCCGCGAGCAGGGCACGCTGAAATAGCCCTTGGAAGGCTCCGCCCGCCGCAGAGAGCAGCCTCCGGTCTCCGGGAACCAATCACAGCACAGGTAACAATTTCCAGGAACAAGCAGCACTCCTCTGCAGGGGCCTTTTTTCCCCCAATGGCTGCCAGCGGGTTCAAAAAGTGTGAGTGGTGCAAGAAACTTATGTCTCTCACCGACACACATGACTGTTGCCTCGGGCCCGACCATGACCCGCTGGCCTGTGGCCCGTGCAGCAAGATGTCGTCGAAGGCGCTTCGGAGCCGTCAGCATCAACGTGAGCGAATTTTCTCTGACTCCGCGTCTGGCCGGGCCCGGACTTCATCAGAGGCCTCGACATCTCAGGAGTCTGACCCCGAGCGCCGTCAGGGTTCCTCTGAGAGGGAGTCTCCCACCCGGGAGCACAGAAGGAAGAAAAAGCTTGCGAGGGCGGTGTTGGTGGAGGCTCCTGGTTCCTCGAGGGCCAGGTCGCGTAGCCCTGACCGCCGCCCCGGGTTATCGGAGTCGGAGAGGCCGTCCAAGTTACCTCGTGTGGAGCCGGAGTCCCCGAGTCACGTAAATGCAGTTGTCCTCGTGGACTCTCCTCCGGGGGAGCCAACGTTGGGCCCGAGTCGGGGGCTGCTGAGTCTCCTGAGCTTGGACTCAGGTTGACGGCCTCGGAGAGCAGCTTGGCTACCTTCATGGAACAGCAGCGGATGCTGATCACCGGTCTGACCGGTGCATCTGCCCCGACTACCGGGAACTCGACGTCTAAGTCGACCCCGGAGACTGAGCCGATCCTTGAGTCAATGAAGTCTCGAGTCGATCCTCGGTCAAGGTCTCCCTCGACCTCTCGTGCGGGGCCGAGGTCGTTGATGCCAATACCCTCGGGGTTGGGACAGGTGGCACCGAGGCCCACACGGCTGGAGCCGCTCGATTCCTCCTCGGAGGAGTCAGCGTGGGAGACGGAGGACGAGGAGTCCCTGGAAACCTTCTGGACCCGGTGCATCCCTTCGGACTCACCGGAGTCCGAGCCTCGGAGATGGTCCCCCCACCCACCCCCCCCCCCCCAGAGGATACCCCGTTCTCGGACTTCGTGAGGGACATGGCCAAAGCCTTGGCCTTCCCTGCAGACGCCGAGGAGGAGCCTCGAGCCGAGGAGCTCGATGACCTCCAGTATGACTTTCCTCTGAAGGAAGCCTTTACTGTACCAGTTCCTCTGATGCTGGAACGGCTGCTGTTCCTTATGTGGGAGGCACCGGCCTCGGCATCGGTTCTTAGCAAACAGGTCGATTCCATTTATTAAGTCTGTAAGAGCCCTGGGTTCCAAAAGGCGCAGCTACCGCACAATTCCATGGTTGTGGAATCGGCCATGCACCGCCTGAAGAGTCAGAAGATACATTCCTCGGTGCCCCCCAGCTGGGAGGCCCGGAACCTGGATGCCCTCGGTAGAAAGTGCTTCCAGGGCTCTATGCTATCTTGCTGTGTCCAGACTTACCAGCTGTACATGGGCATGTACTTAAGGGACCTGGCAAAGGAGATTGTTGGGTTCTCAGCTGGCCTCTCTGAGGAACCCTTGCAGAGGTTCAAGACTTTGTCAACAGGGATTCGAGAGTGCTCGAAGTTTATCTCTTGAGCAGCCTATGATGGCTTCAAGGCTTCGGTCCAGGTAGCCGCGCCCGGCATCGGTGCACGCTGCCAGGCCTGGCTACAGTCATCAGACCTGAAGTCATGGGTGTAGGACAAGTTGGTCGATGTCCCCTGCCGAGGTGAAAACCTTTTCGGTAAGCCCATGACTGAAAAGGCTGCGGAAATCAAGACTGAGACTCTCACCAGGACAAGGCTGTCCAGGAAGACTTCTGCCCCTTCTCAGAAAAAGAAGGGCTTGGGAAAGAAGCCCTTTTTCCCGAGGAAGGATATGCTGCCTACAAATCCTACCCTCAATATCAGGCCTCTCCAGCTCCCCAGCAGGCCAAGGGGCATGGGCCCCGTAGCCAGAAGACCCCCAAGCCGCCAGCTCCGGCTCGTGCACAGCAGGGAGCGGGGTTTTGACTCCCACAGCATAGCCTCTTCTCCACAGCTGGCTCCACTCAGCACAGGAGATCGGCTGACCCTGTATGCCTACAGGTGGCCAGCCATCACAGGAGATACCTGGGTACTGAGCATAGTTCAGAAGGGCTACATGCTCCACTTCCACCAGCTACCCCCCTCCTACTTTCCAAGGGAGCCTCCAAGACTCCCTCTTCACAGAAACCGCCTCCTTCAGGAGTTGGCAAGTCTTCTAAAGGAACAGGCGGTGGAACCGGTGCCTCACCACCTGAAAAGACAAGGCTTCTACTCCAGGTACTTCCTGGTACCAAAAAGGACAGGAGGCCTCCGACCTATCCTAGACTTGCAAAACTTAAACAAGTTTCTGGAGAGGGAAAAGTTCAAGATGCTTACCCTTGGGATACTGCTGCCCTACCTCCAGCAGGGAGATTGGCTATGCTCCTTAGACCTGAAGGATGCTTATACTCCATCCTCATCCATCCAGACCACAGATAATATCTCAGATTTGTGGTGGGGGAAACCATTTCCAGTACAGAGTACTTCCCTTTGGCCTAACTTCCGCCCCCAGGGTTTTCACCAAATGCCTGGCGGTGGTGGCGGCCTATCTCAGGAATCAGGGAATTTTTGTCTTCCCATACCTAGACGACTGGCTCATCAGTGCTAGCTCCCTTACTTCTACCTAAGGAAGTTAAGGAGGTGGTCTTGGCCTCTAGGAGGCAGTCCACCAGAAAGTCCTATGCCCTCAAGTGGCGTAGATTTACGGTATGGTGTGCTCAACGCAATGAAGATCCTTTCTCTTGCCTTGTGCCAGTAGTACTGCAGTATCTACTTCACCTGTCACCTTCACCTTAAGTCTAATTCTGTTCGGGTCCACATCAGTGCTCTGTCAGCGCACCACTAACCGGTGGAGGGACAGTCTGTCGGTTCACCCCTTGGTATCCAGATTTCTCAGAGGTCTGCTTCTACTCAAGCCTCCGGTTCGTCCACCGGCAACTGAGTGGGATTTGAATGTGTCTTGCAGCAACTTACTCACCCACCGTTTGAGCCGATGGCTACTTGCCATTTGCGCTTCCTCTCTTGGAAAGGGCTCTTCCTGGTAGCTCTAACCTCGGCCAAACTTGTGAGTGAACTACAAGCTCTGGTTTCTGATAGGCCATATACACGGTTCTATAGGAACAGGGTGGTCCTACGGACCCATCCAAAGTTCCTTCCAAAAGTGGTCTCCTCTCTTCACCTCATCCTGGAGGTGGTTCTTCCGACCTTCTTTCCCAGGCCGCATACCAGCCGGGCTGAAACAGTCTTGCATACCCTGGACTGTAAGAGGGCATTGTCTTTTTACATAGATCGTACGCGGGGGCATCGAAGAGCTACTCAGCTCTTCGTCTCCTTTGACCCTAATAAGTTGGGGTTACCTGTCTCCAAGCGTACGTTGTCCACTTGGGTAGCAGATTGTATCGCCTGGGCGTACAAGGCAGCCAACCTCCCCTTTCAGGGTCGAGTCACGGCCCACCGTGTCAGGGCGAAAGCCGCGTCAGTAGCTCATCTCCGCTCTGTTCCATTGGCAGACATTTGCCGGGGCGCAACTTGGTCTTTAAGCCAGACTTTTGCAGCCCACTACTGCCTCGAGAGAGAGTCCCGAAGCGACAGTGCTTTCGGACAGGCGGTACTCCGTAATCTCTTTGAGGTTTAGGCAGCTCCTACCCTCCGGCCCTTGTGTTGGTCTACCGTACGGATGCTGAGGCTCTTGAGAGGGAGCCATTTTTCAGCTTGGGGTTCCCGGTAGCCTAGAGCTGGGGAGTCCCATATGTGAGGACTGACTTCCTGCTTGGTCCTGGAGAAAGAGTGTTACTCACCTGTAACAGGAGTTCTCCAGGAGCATCAGGAATCAGTCCTCACGACCCTCCCTCCTCCCTGGGAGTTGCAGTCATATACTTCATTTTGTTTTTTGCTGTCTTTTAGCTATCTCATCAGACTGAGCAAGATTGCACCCTTGTGTGGGAAGGGGACCGCGCATGCGCACTGCATTCCCAAAGGCTTTCTTTGAAAGCTGGGAAAATGCTCCGCACGGGAGCTCCATTGGCGCCGACGTCACCCATATGTAAGGACTGATTCCTGCTGTTCCTGGAGAACACCTGTTACAGGTGAGTAACTACTCTAAATCTTCTCAACTTTTTGTTGTTTTTGATTATAGTCATTTGGGACTTCCAGTTTCCAAAAGAACTCTCTCTAACTGGATTGTACAGTGCATATCCTTCGCTTATGAGAGTAAGGGACTTTCTCTCGAGGGCCATGTCACAGCTCACAATGTGAGAGCCATGGCAGCCTCTATGGCTAACATTCGTTCTGTGTCTATAGACGACATCTGCAGAGCAGCTACTTGGGCTTCATTGCACACTTTTACAGCCCACTACTGTTTAGACAAGGACTCCTGTCGGGATGCCTTCTTTGTCCAAGCTGTTCTTCAGCATCTCTTTCAGACTTAATGCAACTCCTACCCACCATCCGGATTTGGATGCCAGAGATCCATGCGAGGAAGCATGTCCCATCTCACCATGAGTTTGCAGCTTCCTGGGGCCATCTCCTTGGCATCTTTCAGCTGGGGAGTACCCATATGTGAAGACTACATTCCTGCTTGTTCCTGGAGATAGTGTAGTTACTCACCTGTAACAGGTGATCTCCGGGAACAGCAGGAATTTAGTCTTCACAACCCACCCACCTCCCCTAGGAGTTGTCTCTCTATCTCTCTCTTTCTCTTTCTCCTTCTCTCCTTTGTCTCAGCTATAAACTCAACTGAAGAGGGAGAGTTGGAATGGCGGGAATGCAGCACGCAGGCGCTGTGGGATGCTCCCAAAAGCTTTCCTATTGGATGCTGGGGAGCGTTCCCGTGCAGGCTCCGTCTGTACCGACGATACCCCATATGTGAAGACTAAATTCCTGCTGTTCCCAGAGATCATCTGTTACAGGTGAGTAACTACACTTTATTATAGAAACATAGAAATATGACGACAGAAAAAAACCACATGGTCTATCTAGTCTGTCCTTCCATATCAACAACTACAACAGTCCCCTTTTTTCCTTTAGAGATCCTCTGTGTTTGTCTCATGCTTATTTGAATTCAGTTACTGTCCTCATCTCTACCACCTCCACTGGGAGACTATTCCATGGATCCACCACTCTTTCCGTAAAGAAATATTTCCTCATATCACTCCTGAATCTATCCCCCTTCACCCTCATCCCATGTCCCCTCGTAGCAGAACTTGCTTTCAATTGAAGGAGGCTCTCCCCCTGAACATTTACGCCACGGAGGTATATAAATATCTTAAGCATATCACCTCTATCCCCCCTTTCCTCTAAGATGTACATATTAAGATCCCTGTCCTCATATGCTTTATAATGAAGACCACTAACCATTTAGTAGCCACCCTCTGAACCGACTCCATCCTGTTCACATCCTTTTGAAGGTGCGGTCTCCAGAATTGCACAACTCCAAATGAGGTCACACCAAGGACTTATACAGAGGCACTATCACCTCCTTTTTTTCTGCTAGCCATTCCTCTCCGTATGCACCCGAGCATTCTTCTAGCTTTTGCCGTTGCCTTTTCTACCTGTTTAGCTACTTTAAAATCATCAGACACAACCACGCCTAGGTCCCACTCTTCTTTAGTGTACAAAAGTACTTCACTCCCTATACTATATCACTCCCTTGGATTGCTGCAGCCCAAATGCATGACCTTACATTTTTTAACATTAAATCCCAGCTGCCAAATTCTAGACCATTCTTCCAGCTTAGCTAGATCCCTCCTCATGTTATCTACACCTTCCTGGGTGTCTACTCTATTGCAGATTTTGGTATCATGCGCAAAAAGGCAAACCTTACCCAACAGCCCTTCCGCTATATCACTAACAAAGATGTTAAAAAGAATCGGATCAAGGACAGATCCCTGGGGCACACCACTGGTAACATCCTTCTCCTCAGAGTGAGCTCCATTTACCTGTACTCTTTGTCGCCTCCCACCCAATCAATTTCTAACCCAAGCAGTAACTTTAGGGTCCATCCCTAGGGTGCTCAGTTTGTTTATAATTTGCCTGTGAGGAACAGTGTCAAAGGCTTTACTGAAATCTAAATACACCACATCTAGGGCTCTCCCTCGGTCCAACTCCCTGGTCACCCAGTCAAATAAATCAATCAGATTTGTCTGACAAGACCTGCCTCTGGTGAATTCATGCTGCCTCGGATCCTGTCATCTGCTGGACTCCAGAAACCTCACTATTTTCTCTTTCAGCAGCGATTCCAATAATTTACTCACCACCGAAGTTAAACTAACTAGCCTGTAGTTTTCAACCACATCTTTACTTCCGCTTTTGTGTAAAGGCACCACATGAGCCTCTCTCCAGTCCTTTGGCACCACTCCCGACTCCAACGAGGCATTGAAAAGGTCAGTCAGTGGAGCTGCTAGAACGTCCCCAAGTTCTCTCAGTATTCTATGGTGTATCCCATCCGGTCCCATCGCTTTGTCTACTTTAAGTTGAGCTAGTTTCTCACGAACACAGTCTTCTGAAAATTGTTCAAGATGTTCCTCGCTTCTGTTCCTGTTTGTGGGTGTTTTCTGAGGTCCTGCTCCTTGTTCTTCATCTGTGAACACAGAACAGAAATATTTGTTAAGCAATTCCGCTTTATCCTCATCAGCTTGTACATATTCCTCCCCTTCACCCTTGAGTCTGACAATACCACTTTTGCCCTTCCTCTTCTCACTAACATACGTGTCTGAAAAAGTCTTATCCCCCCCCCCCCCCCCCATTTTATTGCATTGGCTATTTCCTCCTCTTTTTGAATCTTTGCTTTCCTGACTACTTTGCTAGCTTCTCTAAGTTTTTCCAAATATAGATGCCTGTCTTCCTCTCTCTCTGATCTCTTGTATTTCATGAAGGCTTCCCTCTTTTTCATCACTTTTTCAGCTACTTCTTTCGAAAGCGATAGCGGTCTCCTTTTCCTTTTACCTTTATTTACCATTTTAACAAAAAGGTTGGTTGCCCTTAAAATATCCCTTTTCAGTTTTGCTCACTATTTTTCTACTTCCCCCAGCTGTTCCCATCCCGCTAACGACTTCCTGAGGTATTATGCCTCTGTTACGTTCCATGGTGCAACTGCACCTTGAATATTGTGTGCAATTCTGGTCACCATATCTTAAAAAGGATATAGCGGAATTAGAAAAGGTAAAGAGAAGATGGTAAAGGAGATGGAAGGATCCCCCTATGAGGAGAGACTTAAAAGGTTAGGGCTTTTCAACCTGGAAAAGAGACGACTGAGGAGAGATATGATAGAGGTCTAGAAATTAATGAACGGAGTTGGACGGGTAAATATACATTGATTGAATGTTTTTTAAACCCTGTTTATTAAGAATATGCACAACAAAGAGTACAACACTCTAACAGACTTATACAACCATAACAGTGCATGGTACCATAATATCGGCAACATTCATTTTTTTTTTAAAATTTATTCCCCCCACCCTTTCCCATCCCTTGGATCCCCTCACATTAATACAAAGGTTATTGAGTGTTCTGTGTTCCGGTAGTGGTGATGGTTCTTATAGCACAACCCGGATTTCTTTGTTGAGATCATTAAGGAAACCCTTACACCCCCCCTTCCCCTCCCTCCCTATTTGTTTGAAACAAAACAAGGATGGCCGACTAGGAGAACAGTACCCATGTCCGGATCATTTCCCTTGGGGTGACTCTTCAGCTGTATACAGGTATGCGCTTTCTACCAGGACATTAACTCATTGCAGGCTTCTGGAGATAGAGAGATAGAGCATCAGTATTAACCTCCCCACACTCCCATAAAGCTCATCTGTCGCTTTTTGCTGCCTTTAGCAGCCATACACTCCATGAGCATCAGCTTGTGGAAGTGATTATGCCACTTCCAGTATGATGGGATCTGAGACTCCCTCCATCTACATAGCAAGATCTGCTTACCAACTAAACAGGCCTTCCGCACCAGCAAGCGGGCGCCCTGCCCCTTTGGTCTAGTTGGGGTCAATTCGTCCAACACCACCATACTGGCGGACCATTGGATGCCCTGCCCTATAAGGAAGACCAAATATTTTTGTATCAACATCCAGTATCAGTGAACCTTCTTACAGGTCCACCACATATGCCCCAGGTCTGCCAACTGGGAGCCGCACCTCGGGTACCCTCCACTGTACGCTAACCCACTTTGAAACCCTCGCTTGGGTGAGAAATGGGCACGGTGGAGTGCCCGATATTACACCTCCCTCAGATGGGCACTTTGCACCAGCCTAGGAATGTGCGATATCGCCCGCCGCATTACCCCTGAGCTCACTACAGTCCCCAACTCAACTACCCACTGCCCTTTCTCTCCTTGAAACTCTCACGGAAGGGCCCACTGCTGTAACTTCCAAGTGAATTGCGAGATTAACATTTGCTCTTTCTCCCCGAATTCAAAAAAGTGTATTACTTGAGCCGACACCTCTGCACACAATGCCTCTCGTGGGAGGGAATGTATATAGTGTGTCATCTGCAAGTAAGCAAATACATGAGCGGCCTTCAAGTCGAACTCTGTCTTTAATTCATCAAACAATTTTGCCGGCCCCTCTAGGTTCACTAAGTGCCCAACCTTATGGAGTCCATTGCGTTTCCATTCTCGAAGTACCTTATTTTCCATACTTGGAGTAAAGCTAAGATTCCCCTGAATAGACAAAAAACTAGTTATCTAGTCTATATTCCATTGTGCGCATATGTGCTTCCATATACCTCGAATGGGGCTAAACAATAAACTACGAGTGACCCACAGGGGCAAGTCCTGCACTAATAAGTGCAGTACCGTCGACAATGTTAAGGAGGCCATGAAGTCCTCCTCCAACCTACACAGTGTGAAAATCTCGGTATGTCCTAACCAGTCTCTTAAATGCTGCTGTTGACATGCCCTGGCATATCCAATTAGGTCTGGGATGCCGACCTCCTTGCAGCCAGGGACCCTTCATTTTTCGAAATGCGATTCTCGCAGGCTTATCCCGCCACAAAAAGTGACTTAGCTCCTTCTCCAGAAGGCACACGTTTTTCTGTAGCAGCCGGAGGGGCAATAACTGCAACACGTAGAGCACCTTTGGGAAAAAGGCTATATGATATGTGGCCACCCGACCCATTAATGATAGGGGTAATGGCACCCAATCTCTCATTTTAATCTGCAATTGATGCACAAGAGGCTCCCAATTTAATGAAGTAAGTATGAGTTCCCTGGTATGTGGATACCTAAATACCGAAAGGACGTACCAGCCCAGCGAAGCAGAAATTTCTGCCCCCATCCAGTCCGTAATTGTCCCAAAATGTCTATAGCCTCAGATTTGTCCATATTTAATCAAAGGCCTGAGATTTGGCTGAATGCCTGAAATTCTCCCAGCAGATGTGAAAGTGAGCTCCGCGGGCGAGTCAGGTGAACCAAAATTTCATCCATGAAAGCTGATAGCTTAAACTCCGAGCTCCCTGCAATTCTGGGATTCTGTTCTACCTTACGTAAGAAAGGGTCCAAGGCAAGAACAAATAATGGGACAAAAGAAAGCCTTGATGTGTCCCACATTGTAAGTTGAATCTCTCCGAAGTAGTCCCATTAACTAGCACCGCTGTCGTGGGTCTCCTGTACAAACTATGAAACATCTGCATAAAGGGCTTTCCCAGACCATATCTGGGAAGTACCCGAAATAGATATTCCCATCCAGTCCTATCAAATGTCTTTTCAGCGTCGAAGCTAACCAGGAGAGATGGGATCCATTTTTCCTGTACTCATTCCAGGGACACTATTATGCGCCTCATGTTAAGCACCGCATGCCGTCCTCTCACAAATTCATCCTGAGAGCCTTGTATCAACCCAGAGAGTAGGTCTACCAGTCTATCCACCAGCATCTTAGCTTACATTTAATTGTCAAAATTAATTAGTGTGATAGGGTGATAGGACTCTGCCTTTAGAGGGTCCTTCTATGGTTTAACTATAAGAGTAATATGGGCTCGATTATCCTCCCACTTGCTCCCCCTGGTCTGATACAAGCCTGAAACATTGCGGAATCTGGTCCCGCCATCCAATCCTGCAATATCTTATAAAATTCGACTGTGTAGCCATCCGGACCGGGTGCCTTGCAACACTGCGCTCGTGTCACCTCCTCTGCCGTCACTGGGGCCCCCAATTCTACCTCCTGCTCTGGCGTACGTTTTGGCAAGTCCATTCTCTGCAGGTATGTCTCTATTCGTGATGGTGAAACCTGCTCCCCAGTATACAATGTTTTATAATACTCCTGAAAAATGCATGTTATAGTTAGGGTATCCCTATGTCTTTGCTTTGAGTTATCATAGACTGCTGGTATTAGCCAACCTCCCCTAGGTCCTCACAGGCATTTAGCAAGCAGCGAACCCGTTGTTGGCCCCATACTGATAAAGCTGAAACTTGTAATACAGTAAGGACTTCTTTGCCCTTTGGTGTATGGCTTTATTAAGGGCGGCCTGAGCCCCCATATACCGCGTTCTCGCTTCAGTACAGGGTTGTCAAATACTTTGCTGCCTCAGTCTTGCGATCTGACATTCCAACCGCACCACTCGCGCATCCAGCAGTCTCCTACGCCGAGCCATATACAAAATAATATCCCCCTGAAGAACCACTTTGGCCGCTTCCCAAAAACAATTCCGGGTAGTCCCTATGTTGACCGTTGTGTGTCACATAAGAATCCCATCATTCTAAAATATAGGAATGAAATTGTGCATCCCTGTAAAGCTCAAGTGGGAAGCGCCACAGCCGTGGCCCCTCTAGTCCCCACACCATCACATTTCAACCCCTGTCGAAGCCTGATCCTAAAGTCCAAACTTGGCTATTGCCACCACCTATATCTGAAAAAAAAGAGCAGCCGAGACTAGCAGGTAATAAATTCTAGTGCCATTTCCATGCGCCCTTGACAGATGGGTAACATCTCTTTCCCCAGGGTGGAGCAAGCTCCAGGGGTCCACCATTGCCAATCTATGCCGAAATCATTGCAAGATTCTGGAGACACCAGCCCTAGTATGTGGACCGCCTCGTGAATCAATTGCGAGATCCAATACTCTATTAAAATCACCTCCCACCACGTAGTCATCTATTGGTTGCTGCTCAATAATTGAAGCAAAGTTGGCATAAAAGGAAGCGGTTGGTACATTTGGTCTATAAACATTACCCACCACTATCGGGTGCCCCTCCAGCTCACCCACCACTATGATATACCGCCCATGCGGGACAACAATCTCTTGGGAACAAGTAAAATGGAGTCTTTTATGAAGGCCTTGACACCATCCTAATTCAGACAAGTGGGGCTAAATTCTACCTTATATACAGAGCGCCCACAAAAGACCATAATTCCCTTAGCATAATACTTAAAACAGTATGCACCCACGATAATCCTAACAAAAGATTAATAACATTTGGTGACTTTAATCTTGCATCTCTTTTAAAATGCCCAAGCCCTCTCCTTCATTAAAGCCATGAAGGAAATGGACTTTACCCAAGTCATAAATACTGTGACACACAGCAAAGGAAATACCCTAGACCTTATTTTCCTCCCATCCCACACGTTAAAAGATCAAACCCTACCTCTCCAAACACAGCCAGTCCCATGGTCTGACCACCATAGCATCACTTTTCAAATACCACATAATGTCACAGTACAAAAACAGAAACCCGATACAACCCAACAAGCACTTCATACACTTCAGCAAGGATACATTCACACGAGATATTCTTCCGCAATTATCCTATGATACAATTGATATAGATACACTCCTGAACTCTTGGAACACAGCGATTTCAGAGGCAGCAATTGCCCCACTAGCCACAAATGAGCAAACCCCCAGGAGTTCTAACATATGGTATAATGAGCTGAGAACCCTAAAAAGACTCCTCCGAAAAATAGAAAGAAAATGGAGGAAAAACAAATCCACATCAGACACACAACAAAACATGATTGCGCTGCAGAAATATAAAGATTCCATTAACAAGGCCAAGAAGGAAAACCACACAAAAATCCTTATGAACTCTCAACAGACCAAGGGACCTATTCCAAATAGTAAAATCTTTAACTAAGTCAACAGACACTCCAAACCATCTTCCCAAATTAGACCACAGACACTAGCAGACTATTACAGCGCCAAATTATGTTCCACCTCACAAATCCCAACAAAACGTTTACTACAACCTCCATTTGATTCTCTAAAACTAGATTCATTCCCAACAATCTTCATAACTCATCTAGAAAAGATTGTTTCTACAATAAACACTACAACAGCTCCAGGGGATCCATGCCCTGTTACCTGGATTTAGATGTCACATGATGCCCTAGCTCCAGTAATACAAAAGATCGTAAACCTTTCCTTAACTCAAAGTTACATGCCCAGACCCCTCAAACAGGCAACTATACGGCCCATATTAAAATCTAATAAACTAGACAAACTACAACCAAGCTCATATAGACCAATATCAAGCCTACCTTACCTAACTAAAATAATAGAAAAAAACAATAAAAAAACAACTACAGGACCACCTAGATTTAAACTCTCCTCTTGATACTCAACAGTATGGCTTCAGAACACACCATGGAGTAGAAACCCTACTCATAGCCCTATTTGATACACTCACCAAAAGTATTGAAAACCCCAAAAATGCAGTTGTAATGATCTTCCTAGATATTGCAGCAGCTTTTGATTCCATTAATCACTCCATGCTATTAGCAAGACTCCAACAAACTGGAATCTATGGAATAGCCCTGGTTCACCTCGTATCTTAATGACCGAACCCAACAAGTAAAAATAGACCATACAGCTTCCCAACCTTTTAGCCAAAACCAGGGAATACCCCAAGGGTCCGCATTATCTTCCCTACTATTTACCTACAGCCAGTATGCAAAATCTTTCAGAAACACACAGTTTTCTACCATATATATGCAGACGATATCATGATGTACCTCCCAATCAATACTTTAAACTTAACCTAGAGCAAATCGCAAAATGCTATCACGAAGTCTACGAATGGCTTACCTCTAACAACCTGGCAATAAACATTAACAAAACAGAAACTATATTCATATCAAGAGATAAAGATTTCACCCCACCTTCCCAAATACACCTTGGAAAAGCAACAATCACAATAAAAGATGAGATAAAATACCTAGGAGTCATCATTGACAGGGCACTAACACGTACTGCACACATAACCAATGCGTCTCAAGCTATATACAGAAAAGCCAAAATGCTTCAGCGGCTAAGACCACTTCTTGAACCATCAGATTTTAGAACGGTCATTCAAGCAATGATCAATCCCTACTTAGACTATTGCAACAGCATCCTCCATGGTCTCCCAATGCAAACGCTATTGCACCTTCAACTTGCGAAGAACACAGCAGCACGTATAATAATGCATGCAAATAATACAGAGCACATCATACCAATCCTACAGAGCCTCCGCTGGCTCCCAATAGCCTGTCGAATCAAATACAGAAACCTGGTTATCATATTCAAACTGCTACATGACATAATACCATCACACATGACCACATTAATATCAAAAGCACAGAACACTAGACTAAGAAGGAGTTGCACAAAAAGCTCTCTATGCCACCCAGACAACTTCCGTAAGGCAACCAAAACCACAAATAAAAGAGCATTCTCTCACTATGCCCCAACACTTTGGAATGCATTACCACGAGATTTGAAAGAAACAAAAGACCTCACCAACTTCCGAAAAAGGTTAAAGACGTTCCTTTTCAATGAACACTATTGGCATTCCCACCTGGAATCCCCTACCATAAATCGGAAAGCACCGTAACACCACTCCATATACTAACCTCCCTGACTCGATACTATGCAACTTTCCCATCAAGTCCTAACACAACATTACATCCCCTAACCCACTCAGACCAAATTATGTAAATTTTTATTTAAATTTATTTATTTATTTAAACGTATTTCTATACCGCCTTATCCTGCAATCAATAAATAGTTTTGCAGTTACGCTGTTATTGTACATAGTTATGTTTAATGTACATTGTTCTGTTAATTGTAAACCGCCTTGATTACCAGATAAGGCGGTATATAAGAATGTGAAATAAAATAAATTAATTAATATTACAACCCCTCCCCTCCAACCCACTGCTGGTGCTCCAAAAACCTGTCCAACCCACTCTCTACGAAGCTTCTGATGCTCGACTGCTGACTGATGCGTCTCCTGGAGGAGTGCCATGTCACATCCATGATGCGGTAGTGCCCACAGAATTTTTGATCTCTGAATACCGGGGTCTCCAACACGCATGCGGCCCGCGAGAGAACTTTGTGCGGCCTGTGACGGAGAGGAAACTAAAAAAAAAAAAAATCCCTGACAGAATCAACTGTCCCGCGGCGCCTTCCCGTCTGCCCGGCAGAGCCTCGTCAGCTCCATCAGCGGCAGCTTTCAGGGCCTCCCGTGAAGAGAGAGTTTCTCTCTCGCAGCTCTGTTAAGCCAGCCGGGGCTGATGGGAATTCCCATCAGCCCTGGCAGGCTTAACAGAGCCGCGAGAGGGAAATACTCTCTCTAGTCTTCCTGGCTTGAAAAGCCCGCCACTGATGGAGCTGATGAGGCTCTGCCGAGACTGCTAGGCAGACGGGAAGGGGCCGCGGGACAGTTGATTCTGCCACTGCCATGGTGGCGGCGGCGTCAGCAGCAGCAGAAGTCAGGGTTTTTTTTTTAATTTTTATATTTACCTGGGATGATGGGGGGAGGGGGGTTAGGACTGGTAATGGAGTGGGCTAAGACTGAAAATGGGGTGATGGGGGTTAGGACTGGAAATGGGCTGATTGGGGGTTTAGGACTGGTAATGGGCTATGGGGGGGCTAAGACTGAAAATGGGGTTATGGGGGAGCTAAGACTGAAAATGGGGTGATGGGAGGGTTAGGACTGGAAGTGGGCTATTGGGGGGCTTAGGACTGGTAATGGGCTATGGGGGGGCTAGAACTGGTAATGGACTAGGGTGGTTGCTAGGACTGGAAATGGGCTGATTAGAAGGGGGGGGCTTGAACTGCAAATAGCTGATGGGGACGGGGTTTTGGAATGGAAATGGGCTGAGTGGAAGGGGGGGACGTGAACTGCAAATAGCTGATGGGGAGGGGGGCTTGTAATGGAAATGGGCTGTGAGGGGAGGGCGCTAGGACTGGAAATGGGCTTAGTGGGGGGGGGCTAGGACTCGAAATGGGCTGATGGAGGGGCTAGGATAGGACTGGAAATGGATGGGGAGCTAGGACTGGAAATGAGCTGATGGTGGGGCTAGGATTGGACTGGAAATGGGCTGATGCAGGGACTAGAAGGGAGCGGATGCTGGGTGGGGCTGGAACTAGAAGGGAGCTGATGTTGGGGGAGGATTAGAATGGGATGGGGCTGGGAGAGTGAAATGGAGAGGGGAAAAATCTTTTGTGTGGGAGGGAAGAAAAATCTACAATTGGCCGGATATTGGGAGAGTAAGTGTGGATTGAGGACAGAGGGGTAAAATTTGAGTGGATGAAATAGGAATGAGGAAAGAGCAAAAGGAGAAAGATTAGTATGTTAAAGCAGATGTAGAGAGAGAATGGAAATAAAAACTAGAAGAGAGAAGAAAGGACAAATGGACAGCAGACGATGGAGAGTTAGCAGAAGACACGAAGAAACCAGAAGAAAGTGGCTGGAGTAATTGCAACTGAAAAAAAATGCACAAAAAGGTAGAAAAATATCTCTTTATTTTGAATTTATTAACTGGAATATGTCAGCTCTGGGAAATGTGCATCATTAACATCTGTGCTTTGTTTAGTACCAGAGGAAATTAATTTATAGTTTTATTTCTACAGTGTTGTACATTCCAAGTTTGGCTTTTGGGGTTCCCAGTTTAATTATTGTCTTTCTGTTTCTAAATTGTGATCCCTTGTTTGGTAATGGTGTATGTTCTGCATGTGTAACTGAGCTGAGGTATTCTGTTTATATAATTCCTATTTGACATTGCCACTTGTTCTCTTTCCCCAGTAGGTCATGTATTGTTATTCTCTGAAATGTATTGATTTAATATTTGCAGTGTTGCCTTTTGATAGGTAGAGTATGGTGCTTTGTGAGTCCTGGTAGTGCTGTTAGGATATGGCGGGTTTGCTATGGGTTCTAAATGGGCAGTATTTGTAGTAGTTCCTAATGTGCCTGGCGGTTGGCACTGAATTTTAGTAATGTAGAAATATTTTAGTCTTTCTTTATCCATACACTCATTAAGAGGCATGTTTACTAAAAGTTAGTGTATGGTAACATTATGCAAATATTTATGCAAATGAGGCCCCGTGTCTTATGCGGCCCGCGGGTTACTTTACAAGTCCTCATTTGGCCCTCAAAGCAGTTTGGGTTTGAGACCCCTGTCTTAATAGGTGTAGTGAGCCCGCATACATTCCAAGAATAAAACTTCATCCCTTGTCTGTTATCAGCTCCATCTTAACACTGATTCCTCTGCTACTCGCATATGGGGGTCCCCCCTAGCCCAGGGACCCTTCCATCCATCCCTCCTTCCTCCATGTTCCCAGTCAGCCCACCCCTGACAACCCAGTTAACTAATATCTTCCCCTCCCCCTCTACCCTCCCCTCCTCCTTTGCCTCTCCCCAGAGCTCTGCTGCGGAGCACTACTGAGATCAGATGTGATGGGACTAAGCCAACTCAAGAATTACTGTACCCACCCATCTACACCCCCCCCCCCATCTTACTACTCAGAACATACCTCTCTCTCTGTTTTGCCTGCCCCCCCCCCCAGACTACCCGTACCAGGGCTATCGTCAGCCCTGCGCTCCTACTAACACACTCAATCCCCCCCCCCCCAACGAAAGCTCCATTAGAGAACAACCATGCACTAACTACCCATCCCTGCCCTAGAAGCATATCAATGGGCACCCCCCTTCCTAAACCTCTCAACCCAGGCACGATCCACCTACACTCCTCCCCCATCCAATAAGCATGCTGCAATAGCGCGCAGAATATGTAAGCCAACAGTCAGCCTGGCTACTAATACCCAATCAAACTAATGTACGCGCTGAAACCCATCCATCGCTCTCCATCCCCCCCCCCCCCCCCTGGCTAGTTCACGTGGGGCATGGCACTCCCCAGACTTAAGAACCCCTGAATTCCAATCCCTTCTCTGTCTATCAGGGCTACCTCTTCCAACAAAGCCACTCTGAGCTATTAGGCCTTGAATAGTCTATAGCACCAGGCCCTCTGGTAATGAAAAATAAAAGAAAGAAAAAGGAATGGAAAAAAGGGGGGAAAGAAGGAGAAAAAAGGAAGGAGAAGAAAAAAAAATATATATATAACAATAACCAAGTAGAGCAACTGCCCACTGTGAGGCTAGGTAGGCACAGTCGTGAGCTAGCTTGGGCTCCTTTAGGCCACAGATATCACCCCCTCCAAGCTCCCCGTATACGGGGATTCACAACTCTAAATGACCCTATCCAGAGGGGCCACCCTGAGGCCACCGTCTATCCCAGGTAGAAAAACAGGAGAGCTGGCTTGAAATATTGTTCACTCCATCAGTTCACACTTGGCAACGACAGGGGTCTCAACACCGCTTCACTTAAACATAAACATTCTTGTAGGACTGGGATTAAAGTAGCCTAGGTAATTCTGTCCATTTATGATATCAAGGCTAAGATTACTTGTGACAGTCTGATGTGGTGCATCACGAGGCACCACTACCTTGCCGTGCATCCCAGCATCCTGGTACCTGGGCATGGCAGTAAGTTCAAATCTGCGGGTCCTACAATCAGTTCTCAGCCTGGGCCTCCCCTTATAACAATATAGCAATATAGGACATACGCATTCCCTCCGCTCCTGGAGAACTCCCAGTAGCACAAAAGGCCTTTTGAGTCCTCTGTCTCCTTGGAGATGTGCTCATCGCTAGGCTATCCAAGAAAGTTATAGCTGCCTCTGGCATGGAGAAGTATTCACAGTAGCCCTCTCTCTCCACCTGCAGTTTGGCAGGATACTGCAAGCTGAAACGGATCCCCGCAACTGAGAGTCTCCCACAGGCCACCTCAAACACCCTCCACCTCTGGCTCACCTGTGCAGAGTAATCCTGGAACACAAGTAAGTCCGTGCAGGAGTGATCTCGCATTTCCACGTGAAGCACCACTTCCTTCTAGAGGTAGCTATGAAAACACGCTATAACAATGCATGGGCGATTAGCTCCTTCCTGCCGCTGTCCCAGATGGTACACACGTTCCAAAAAAATCTTGCCATTGTCTCCTCCTAGTTTGAGTTGTCGCCATCCAAGCCTCCAGGAAGCCACACAGCTTGCTGTTCGCTACCGTTTCAGCCACCCCGATGAACCACAATTTCTTCTGGCGCCTCTATTTTCCAAATCGTCGAGCTTCTCGTTCTAGCTTTTGGAGTGTTTGGGAATATCACTGCTGATCTTCAACTGCAGATATGCGGTGCTCAACCTCCATCATCTGGCCCCCCACCTCTGACACTGCCTGCACCAACTGCTGGTCAAAAAGGCCCCACAATCTGCTTTCCAGCGCAACAACCACCTCCTGGGTTATCTCCTCCACTAGGCTTGCTGTATCCTCTGGCGTTCTGAGGGAAGTGGGGTCCGCTATCTTTGCCTCTAGGCCTTAGGCTTTTTCTTTTTGAGATATAAGGGATGCCATTCATCTGGTAGGGCAAATTAACCCTGATAGCTGACGACTCTCCCCTTTTTCCCCTCCACAGGGGAATTTCCAGGTGTTTTGCAATGTTTGGGGTGGCGGTTTACATAGATTTCAGGCAACTTGCCCCAGAGCCGAGATGGACACGTCCTCCCTGCTCAACACATCATGTGATCTCTCATGTAGATTGATTGTTTACGCCATCAAAAAGTAGAAAGACTAGGGGACATACAATGAAGCTACAGTGTAACCCATTTAAGACTAATAAGAGAAAATAATTTTTCACTCAACACATAATCAAACTCTGGAATTTGTAACCAGAGGATGTAGTGAAAGCTGCTAGTGTAGCTGGGTTTAAAAACGGTTTGGACAAGTTCCTGGAGGAAAGGTCCATAAACCATTATTAAACAGGACCCACTGCTTGCCCCAATACAAGCATTATGGAACCTGTGGGTCTTTTTGGGAAACTGCTAGGTACTGTCGCGCCCCCTGGTGGCCAGGCTGTCGCCTAGGGGCTGGAGGCGCGAACTTTAATATGTTTTCCCTTGATGATTGCCTATAATTTTGTAGTTGTGTGGTTGAAATGACTCAGCCGAGAAGGATTATAGGCTCACAGGATTTTTATTTTTTTTCTCCAGCCAAATGAACTGCTTATTTATAGTTCAAAATATCAAAACATAAGTTGCGGGTGTTTTTCCCAGAGTAACCAACAAAGTAAAGTGCTTCTACATTCAGCTTGCCAATCAAATCAACAGAAAGTATTTCTTCATACAAGAACAGCAGTGAAACTCTTGTGCAGACAGAAACCAGCTCCCAACGTGGCTTTTAAAACAGGAACAGTTTGCAACTCTCCAGTAATGCACAAACTTCTAATGCAGCCTGTTTCCTTCTTCTCACAATCATTGGGTTTCTCTATCTGCTGTATTGCAAGCTCTATACTTATTAGCCAACAGTCCTTTAAACACACAGTCAGAGCTTAAAATCTCAGCAACCTCATTTGCATATTCTGCTCAGCCGTGCTCTTTCTGAAAGCAGCTGCTAGGTTTTTAGAGTCTCTAGAAACCTTCTAGCTTTCACTTATTTTGTATAAACTAGAGAGCAATCCATTTCCAGGTCTGAGCTCACGTCCTTTATGATAGGGGCTTCTAATTCCATGCTTTCCACATCTGACTCTATTTGAGAAGCCTTGGATTCAATCTCAGAATTATCCTGCTTTAACCTCTCTAGGATTTGTAACACTCTGCTTAATGCAGACTCTTCTCTCTTCTGAGGAGTGCTATTACATTTAGGAGGTTTCTTAACTTTCAGGAGATTCGTATCAGATTTAAAACTGCTCACCTTACTTTGTGGAAGTAAGCTTTTGGCAGGCTTTACTGATGAAGGCTCGGTTTCCATATAAATTTCAGGAGAATGGTTTCTGCTACTCACATGGCTTGCAATTTCCCCTGGGTAAGCTTTCCTTCTAAACGGAGTTCTCCTGTCTCTCTTACAGGTCATGGGGCTAACTTCAATACCTCTGGCTGGCCTTGCCTTCCTCCAAGAGGTTTCTGGTGAAGTTCCCCTCACTCTCCGTGTTCCTTCCTTGGTTAGTTCTCTGAAGCTCCTAGGGCCTCCTCTCCTTCTGGGACCTTCTGACCCATTCCAACCGGCACCAGAATCAGAACTAGGACTGCTCCTTGTCCTTCCTCTCTCAATAGAAGTTTCACCTTTTCTGGAAGTCAGTCTTCCAAGGCACCTCCTCTCTGTGCACTTCCTTCCAATGCACTTCCTCCCCAGGCACTCTCTCCCCAGGCTCTCCCGGCACTCCCTTTCTCCAAGTTCCTGCCGTTTATATCTGTGATTTCCCTTTCTGCCTCCTAGCCCCTCCCCCAGCTGTCCCTCGTGAGCAGGGCTGGTAACTATGGAGCTAGGGCGTGTCTCTTCACTACAAAACTTTCTGCAGGGAGCTTTTTTCTGAACCAAGAGTTTTAACCCCTAAACTCCTGGATTTGGTTCCTTTCTCTGGGGAAAATGACTGATTTTTCCCTCTTTTTGTATGCTCTCTCTCAGCTGCGCCACCACAGTACTTGTGACCTGGATTTGCCACTGTTGAAAACAGGATACTGGGCTTGATGGACCTTGGTCTGACCCAGTATGGCATTTCTTATGTTCTTAAGCTGTGTCTGTGTTATATGGTCAAGGTGGATTAGAAGCAAACATTATCAGAATAGCAGTCAGTCATACAATTTGAAAGCTTATAGTTATCTATTTAAAAAATGTTAGATACTATCTCCAGGAACAAGCAGGAATGTAGTCTTCACATATGGGTAACGCCGGTACCGGCGGAGCCCGCGTGGGAGCGTTCCCCAGCATCCAATAGGAAAGCTTTTGGGAGCATCCCACTACGCCTGCGTAGCTGCCTTCCCACCTTTCCAGCTCTCCCTCCTCAGTTCTTAGTTTTCCACGGAGCCGACAAGAAGCAATTCCTGTCACTACAGAAAATTTGTTTTTTTCTTATTTTTTATGGTTGCGTCTGCCTTCCCGTCGACGCTAGTACCGATTCTGTCAGTGCATGCTTGCTTTCTTTCTTTAAAAAAAAAAAATCTCTTCAGTGAGGGAAGAAAACTTTCTTCCTTCAGGCGCATTGACGCCATCTTTGGCTTAGGCCTCTCCCTTTTGTCACAGATAAAATGGAAAAACCATCCAGTGGTTTTCAGACGTGTTCCAAATGTGGCAATACAATTTCGGCCACGGACACCCATGACTGGTGTCTAAAGTGTTTAGGGACCTGATCATCAACCGTCAGAATGTCCTTTCTGTAGGAAGATCACAAAGAGAGGCCTACAGAATCGAGCTGCAAAACTAGGCACCCTCTTTGCCTCCAATGCAGTATCTTTAGCATTGACGTCATCGAGGGCTTCATCTTCCTCCCAAGGATCTCAGATATCGAAACCTAGGTCTTCATCGAAGACTGGCCGGCCCTCCAAGAGTAGGCCTCCTTCTAAGCCTCAAGATGCCTCGGGCGTTGCCGTGGAGGGGGACACACCGGCCAAACAACCCCAGCGTGAGGACTTTGCCTCCAAAGCCTTAGTAGGGTCCCAGGATGCTCCTGAAGCCTCCACCTTAGGAGAGCTCCTGGTGCCATGCTCAGGGATCATGGCTCTCAATTCTGGTACCGATACCCAAGCATCGACAATCTCCATGGATCAACATATCCTGGCCATCAATCGGAGTTTAGCAGCCTTACTGGCAGCCTCCATACTGGTAAAGCCTTTACAGTCGATTCCTCAGACATCAGTACCAGCTACGGTAACGAAAGAGCCTGCATCTACTTTTTTGCCGCTTACCATGCTACCACCCCTGCTGGCCCTTGAGTCCGTTTCCGGTACCGAGGTGTTGATAATGCAAGCTTCAGCTACTGGTTTTGAATGATATCGAGTACATGCAGAGCGCAAACACCCTGCCCGTCGATACTTTGAGTCTTCGGATGACGAATCGGCCAGTACCCGAGAAATGAGAACTCTCCCGGAAGACCCATCTCCGTCTCCACAATGTCGCATGTCCCCTCTGGAGGACATGTCTTTCCAAGACTTTATTCGCGATGTTGCTTGGGGTCTGTCCATAACGGTGACTTCAGAGAAAGAACCTAGGGCTGAGGAACTCAAAATCCTTCAATACCCTGCAGCCCCGAAGGAAGCTGCTACTCTCCGTATTCATCGCATACTTCACGACCTTATGCTTTGTATATGGGAGACTCCCCTAACCATCTCTCCACATACTCGACGACTCGATACAATGTACTGAGTACCGGAGTGTCCCAGCTTTCAAAAGACGCAATTACCACACCATTCCATGGTGGTGGAATCGGCAATGTGTCGAATAAAAAGTGCTAAGACACATTCCTCAAGCCCACCAGATAGAGAATAGAGAACCCTCAATGCTTTTGGTCAACGTTGTTTTCAGGCCTCCATGTTATCGGCCAGAATCAGTTCCTACATACTCTATATGGGAATGTTCCTTAGGGAGGTGGCTAGAGATTTGGAGTTGATGGCTCCTCTTCTCCTGGATGATAAGAGAGCTGATTTATCTCACCCTTGTAAAGCATGCCCAAAATGTTTCAAAGGTTGTTAACAGGGCAACCTTTGACTGTTTTGAATGTATCAGCAGAACTTCAGCTATATGCATCGGTGCACACAGCATTGCTTGGCTCCAAGCATCTGATCTTGAAAAATGGGTTCAAGATAAGCTGGGTAATATCCCTTGCAATGGTGAAAACCTTTTTGGCAAGGATTGGCAGGACAAGGCTTCTCAGCTAGAATCTGAGAACACCACTCTTAATAGTCTATCTAGATCTACTGCCAACCCAGCTAGAAAAAAAGACAGCGAAGAAGACGTTTTTCAACAAGAAAAAGAAATACTACCATTCTTACAACCCTGCGGTGCAGTGCCCAATCCATGCTCCCTAGAAGGGGCAGCAGCCTCCGAAACAACATAGGAAGGCTCAGACTCCTAAGTCACAGCCATCTCAGCAGACCCAACCTCCTCAGTGTCTTTGACTCTTTTCTGGAGAACATAGCCATTCTGAGAGGAGGAATGGCCTAGTGGTTGGGGCAAGGTACCACAAGCCGGAAGGTCGGTGGTTCAAATCCCACTAGAGGACAGCAACCTTGGGCCAGAAGGACTGGGGTTTCTAGTCCCACAGGTGTTCCTTATGGTCTTGGGCAAGCCACTTAACCCTCCATTGCCCATGTTCCCTGTAAGCAGGGCCGGATTTACCTATACGCCATGTACGCCATGTACGCCATGGCGTAGGGCCCACAGCTGGCAAGGGCCCACAAAAAGCTGCCGCGGCAGCATGGACGGTCCCGCGGGGCCCCCTCTGCCCTGCCGAATCCCCGGCTGAGCCCCTCCGCGACGGCTTTGAGAGGCGCAAAGGGAGAGTGTCTCCCTCGCGTCTCTGTTAAGCCCGCAGGGGCTGATGGGAAATTTCCCATCAGCCCCTGCGGGCTTAACAGAGACGCGAGGGAGACACTCTCCCTTCGCGCCTCTCAAAGCCGTCGCGGAGGGAGGGATTCGGCAGGGCAGAGGGGGCCCCGCGGGACCGTCCATGCTGCCGCGGCCTTGGTAGCAGCCAGCGGTTTTGCTTTTTTAAAATTTCATTTTACTTGAGCCGATGGGGGGAGGGGGGGCAGGACTGGAAATGGGCTGGGGGGGTTAGGACTGTTAATGGGCTGTGGGCTGTTGGGGGCTGTCTGGTAATGGGCTATGGGGGGGTTAAGACTGGAAATGGGATGGGGGGGGTTAAGACTGGAGGTGGGCTGATGGGGTTAGGACTGGTAATGGGCTGTGGGCTGTTGGGGGGGTTAGAACTGGTAATGGGCTTTGGGGGGGTTAAGACTGATAATGGGCTGTGGGCTGTTGGGGGGGTTAGAACTGGTAATGGGCTATGGGGGGGTTAAGACTGGTAATGGGCTGTGGGCTGATGGGGGCTGTCTAGTAATGGGCTATGGGGGGGCTAGGACTGGAAATGGGCTGGGGGGGTTAAGACTGGAGGTGGGCTAATGGGGTTAGGACTGGAAGTGGGCTGATGGGGGGTTAGGACTGGTAATGGGTTATAGGGGGGCTTAAACTGAAAATGGGGTGATGGGAGGTTAGGACTGGAAGTGGGCTGATGGGGGGGCTAGGACTGGTATTGGGTTGGGGGGTTGCTAGGACTGGAAATGGGCTGATGGGTGGCTAGGACTGGAAATGGGCTGATGCAGAGACTAGAAGGGAATGGATGCTGGGTGAGGCTGGAACTAGAAGGGAGCTGATGTTGGGGGAGGATTAGAATGGGATGGGGCTGGAATAGTAAAATGGAGAAGGGAAAAATATTTTGTGTGGGAGGGATAAAAAATCTACAATTGGCCGGGTATTGGGAGAGTAAGTGGGGATTGAGGATGGAGGGGTAAAATTTGAGTGGATGAAATAGGAATGAGGAAAGAGCAAAAGGAGAAAGATTAGTATGTTAAAGCAGATGTAGAGAGAGAATGGAAAAAAACTAGAAGAGAGAAGAAAGGACAAATGGACAGCAGACGATGGAGAGTTAGCAGAAGACACGAAGAAACCAGAAGAAAGTGGCTGGAGCAATTGCAGCTGAAAAAAAATGCACAAAAGATAGAAAAATATCTCTTTATTTTGAATTTATTAATTGGAATATGTCAGCTCTGGTAAATGTGCATCATTAACGTCTGCGCTTTGTTTAGTACAAGAGCAAATTAATGTATAGTTTTATTTCTACAGTGTTGTACATTCCAAGTTTGGCTTTTGGGATTCCCAGTTTAATTATTGTCTTCCTGTTTCTAAATTGTGATTACTTGTTTGGTGATGGTCTATGTTCTGCATGTGTAACTGAGCTGAGGTGTTCTGTTTATATAATTCCTATTTGACATTGCTACTTGTTCTCTTTCCCCAGTAGGTCATGTATTGTTGTTCTCTGAAATGTATTCGTTTAATATTTGTAGTGTTGCCTTTTGATTGGTAGAGTATGATGCTTTGTGAGTCCTGGTAGTGCTGTTAGGATACGGCGGATTTGCTATGGGTTGGCACTGGATTATAGTAATGTAGAAATCTTTTAGTCTTTATTCATACACTCATTAAGAGGCACGTTTACTAAAAGTTAGTATATGGTAACATTATGCAAATATTTATGCAAATGAGGTCCCTTATGCAAATGAGACCCGCACCCCCCTTGGGCCGCCCCTGCTGGGGGCCCACAATTTTTGTTGGTGTAGGGCCTCACTCGAGGTAAATCCGGCCCTGCCTGTAAGTATTAGTGTATGTGTCTCATATCCTCTCGTGTTAAATGTATCCCCCAACTGCTTTGACCCGGTAAAAAACGGGATATAAATACAGCTAAATAAATAACTTCCAGATCCCATCCGCATTCCCGGCAGACTTTGTCACTTTGCCCACAGGTAACATCAGAGCAGTGGACTCTCTCCATAATATGGGAGGGATACAAACTTCATCTACGAAGTCTACCCCCCACCCCGGACTCCTCCAAGAGAGTTCTGTTTTCAACGCCCTCTCACCGATCTGTTGTTGCAAGAGGTCACCTCCCTTCTCTCGCAGGGCGCAATAGAAGAGGTACCACTCTCCCAGCAGGGACTGGGCTTTTATTCTCCCTACTTCCTCATTCCAAAGAAAACAGGAGTTTACAGGCCCATTGTGGACCTCAGAGAACTGAACAAGTATCTATTATGGGAGAAATTCAAAATGATCTCCCTAGGTATTCTTCTGCCCTGTCTCTAGAGTCAGGGTTGGCTCTGTTCTCTAGATCTAAACGAGGCATATACTCACATACTTATTCACGCGCAACACAGAAGGTTCCTGCGCTTTCTGTTCCAAGGGAGACATGATCAATACAGAGTCCTGCCTTTCGGCCTCACTTCTGCCCCAAGAGTCTTTGCAAAGTGCATGGCATTAGTAGCCCCTTTCCTAAGGACTCTAGGGATATTTGTCTTCCCTTACTTAGACGACTGGCTCATTCAAGCAAGCACCTCTCGAGAGGCCAATCTTTCCCTCTCACACACCATGCAGGTGCTGCAACACTTGGGATTTGTAATAAATCTTCCAAAGTCCCAACTCGTTCCCTCTCAAACTCTAGAGTTTATAGGGGCTCTCCTAGACACTCAACAATGAAAGGCTTATCTGCCCCAAGCGCTCTGCGCTAGACTCGGTCAGCTTGCATCTTAAGCATGCCTCAAGAACTTTCTCACTGCTTGAGAAATGCACAACTTCTGGGTCATATGGCATCAACAGTATATGTTGTTCCATATGCTCATCTACATATGTGTGCGCAGCTCAATGGACTCTGGCTTCCCAGTGGTCTCAGGTATCGGGTCGCCTGGGAGACAAAATAATGGTCTCTACACGTTTAATCGCCTCTCTCCAGTGGTGTCAATCCTCAGAAAACCTTCTCATAGGGTCACCTTTTCAGATGCCTCAACATCAATGAACCCTGACGACAGATGCATCCAAATTGGGCTGGGGAGCTCATTTGGACAATCTCTGCACTCAGGGTCTTTGGTCTCATCAGGAGTCACAACTCCACATAAATCTGCTGGAACTCAGAGCCATCCACAATGCTCTCAAGGTGTTCCAGGACTATCTTCGCTTCCGGACAGTTCTAGTCTGGACAGACAATCAAGTAGCCATGTTCTACTTGAACAAGCAGGGCGGAACAGGCTCTTGGACCCTTTGCACCGAAGCCCTGCATCTGTGGTCTTTTGTAATACAGCATCATATTCACCTATTTGCAATGTATCTTCCAGGCAAGCAGAATGTCTTGGCGGACAAACTCAGTCGAGTCCTGCTATCCCACGAATGGTCTCTCCATGCGGACAAGGTCGCTCACATTTTTCAGATCTGGGGAACCCCAGGTATAGGCCTGTTCCCGCGTCCTCAGAATGCCAAGCTTCCCCGTTTCTGCTCCAGGATGCCTGCACAGAACAACCAGCAGGTAGATGCCTTTCACCTTCACTGGGGTCAAGGCTTCCTATATGCCTTCCCTCCCATTCCCTTAATTCCCAAAACTCTTTTCAAACTCATCGACAGGGGCTACATGATTCTTATAGCCCCGCATTGGCCACAACAGCCATGGTATCCTCTCCTCCTTCGTCTGTCTCAAGCTTAGCCAGCAGATTTGGGGTCTTTTCCAAATCTCCGCTCGCAGAAGGACGGGACACTGCTGCATCCCAGTCTGCAGTCCCTACATCTTACAGCATGGCTGCTGAAGGCATAGTCTTCCAGGACATCAACCTCTTTCAGCAGGTAAAAGATATCCTCTTAGCTTCTAGGAAGCCTTTCACCAGACTCTCCTACGCCTTCAAGTGGCATAGATTCTCTCTCTAGTGTTCTGAAAGGGATCTTAACCCCTTCTCAGCTCCAGTGGATGCATTACTTGAATATCTTCTCCATCTGTCGTCTTCTGGACTCAAAACCAATTCGGTAAGAGTGCACCTAAGTGCAATTACGGCCTCTCACATACCCCTGGATGGTCAGCCCATCTCTACTCAGCTGCTTGTAGCACGCTTCATGAGGGGTCTTCTATTGACTAAACTTCCCATTAAGACACCTCCAGTGGCATGGGATCTTAATGTTGTTTTAGGACAGCTTCTCAAGCTGCCCTTTGAACCTCTAACCACCACTTCTCTGACGTTCCTGACCTGGAAGGTCACTTTCCTTATTGCCCTCACTTCAGCAAGGCGCATTAATGAGCTCCAGGCTTTGGTGGCTGACCCTCATACACAATTCCACCATGATAAGGTAGTCCTTAGGACTTATCCCCACTTTATGCCAAAGGTGGTCTCACCCTTCAATTTAAACCAGTCGATTTACCTCCCTCTAGATTGCAAACGTACTTTGGCTTTTTATCTCCAGAGAACTCGAGAGCACAGAAAAGCTTCCCAATTTTTCATCGCCTTTGACTCGAGTCACCTAGGATTGCCAATATCCAAGCAAATTCTATCCAGATGGACAGCGGCTTGCATCTCCTTTGCTTATGAAAGTGCAGGTCTCTCTCTCGAGGGTCATGTCACTGCACATAATGTTCGGGTCATGGCTGCTTCTATGACAAATCTATGCTCTGTAGCCATTGATGAGATATGCAAAGCAGCAACCTGGTCTTCCGTCTACACCTTTGCTGCTCACTATTGCCTGGACAAGGACTCCCACCAGGATGCTTTGTTTGGCCAAGCTGTTTTCCAGCATCTCTTTCAGACTTAGATCAACTCCTACCCTCCATCCCGGTTTTCAATACCAGACATCCTTGGAGGATATATGACCTACTTAATTATGCCTGTGATCCACAGCTCACTCTGAGGTCATCTCTCTGGCATCTTCGAGCTAGGGAGTCCCAGATGTGAAGACTACATTCCTGCTTGTTCCTGGAGATAGTGTAGTTACTCACCTGTAACTGGTGATCTCCGGTAACAGCAGGAATCTAGTCTTCACAACCCACCCTCCTCCCCTAGGAGTTGTACTTTTCCTCTTCTTTCCTTCTCTCCTTTTATTTCAGCTACAAACTCAACTGAGGAGGGAGAGCTGGAAGGCGGGAAGGCAGCTACCCAGGCACAGTGGGATGCTCCCAAAAGCTTCCCTATTGGACGCTGGGGAGCGTTCCCACATGGGCTCCGTCGGTACCGATGTTACCCATATGTGAAGACTAAATTCCTCCTGTTCCCGGAGATCACCTGTTACAGGTAGTAACTACCCTATCTCTGTGATATCCATTGTTCTAAATGGTTTACATGTCAAATAAAATAAACAAAGAATGAAAAATATGAATCGAGGAGTCAAGATGAAATCATCAATTCCATAACCTACTGCCAAATGTCAACCATAAATATTGTAATCCTCAATTTAACTATTTTATAAGGAATAACAAAGAGGGGAATATTCCAAAGCATTTATACGGTTTGTGGATGCCACTGTTACATGCCCCAAAGCTAAGCGGCTAACATCAGGGCTTTCCGGAGCAGAGCGGAGGCAACACTTGTCACTAACCAGGCAGTGGCAATAGTGAGCTGCTGCCCGATTAGGGACATATGGGTAAAGTAAGAGACAGCAGATGTTGTCCTTACTTTAGCTGCTGAAACTAACTGGACATCAGCTCAATATCACTGCTGTCTGGTTAGCTTCTGGGTTCTTCAGCCAACCTAAATATTCAATGCCAGTGGCCGGATATGGCTCCTGCATGGCATATCCGGGATTACAGTTCAGCAGCAATGGCTAGCCGCTGTACAAGCGGTAGCTGCCATCACTAAATATCTCCCCCCAAAGATTTTGGCCCCCTTCCAAAATTCAGAATAATAATCTCCAGTCTTAAATGTGCAGGGAGAACATGCCACCATTCTGGACCCACCACACTAAAAACCTTTGATCTCCATGTAGACCTAATATAGTAAATGGCCACAGATAAAGACTAACATGGTCCATTTAATCTGCCTAGTAAGGTGCCAGACTTGTACATGACGCTCCAGGCAGGTTACGTCTCTCTATTTAGAAGTTATTTACATTTGTTTTAATTCCATCCTCTTGCCATGTGTGTCTGTCTCATGCATTTTTGAATTCCTTCACTGTTTTTGCTCCCACCACCTCCTTTAGGGTATTCCTGGCATCCACCACCCTTTCCATGAAAAAGTATTTTGTGATGTTGCTTTTTAAATTTACCTCCTTGTAAGTTCATTTCATGTCCTCTAGTTCTAGAGCTTCCCCGTCTTTGAAAACGATTTGTTTGTTCATTAACATAATAACATAGTAAATGACGGCAGATAAAGACCAGCATGGTCCGTCCAGTCTGCCCAGCAAATATATGGCAATACCCTTTAAGTATTTAAATGTCTGCATCATATCCCCTCTGTCTCTCCTCTCCTTTAGGGTATACATATTAAGGTCTTCTTTTCCCATATTCCCTCTGGTGCAGGCCCAAAATCATCTTGGTTGCATTTTTGCCCTGAGAGGATTTGGAAAGCCGCAGGGGAAATTTTTTTTCGCATGTAAAGAACCCCCATGGGCCTTGTGGATGACCATGAGCCAAAGTCAATTTTGATGCCTCTGCCATGTTCCCCCTCAATGTTTCTAACAATAACAGTTATGTCCGGAATTTCTAAAACGTTACTCTGGGAAGAACATAGTTGTGACAATTACAAATTTTGTGATACCACCTTGACCGGCTCCAGCTCACTGATGACACATGACATGGCTATCATCTTTGTTGTATATTTGTCCTTGCAAGTTAAAATATATTGGTCATACTACTCGTTCAGCAAAAACCCGTCTGCATGAACATACCTCTCAAGGATAAATACTAAAGTTCTTTCAGCCCCGATGGTAAATCAATTGTATACAGATGAACCACGCTTTCTTTGACTTATATTAGCGTATCATTGATCACATCCCCTTTGATCCCTGGAGAGGTGATCATGAATCCAGATTACAATATTTAGAACAATTGTGGATTTTTAAATTACAAACTATTATGCCTAGAGATCTCAATCAAGAATTGGATTGGTGGAGTCTCCTTTAGACTGTTCTTCATTTTGATTGTTTTTTTTTTATTTATGCATTTTAAAGTTAGAATCAAGTATATACACTTGTACAGAAAAGATATACACCACTGAAAATTTTTTTTCAAAATACATCACAAAAGAAAAACAATCTCTAAGGTAATACATCATCAGTCCCCAATTTTGATTGTTTTTTTTCCTGCTATCCAATCCGTTTTGGTATGGTCATCAATGTCGTCACCTGCCGTCTTTTTGGGTGTTTAAAATGGGAGTCTTGATTGTTTGTTTATTTTTTGATTTTGATTCAATTCTGTGATTATGAAGCTTCCACTACTGAGTGTTGACACAGAGCTTGTGAAAGTGTGAAGAGATCTCGAGACGCAGTACTGTGTTCATACTGGATGTAGATAGCTTCACACACTTATTTGAAGTCGGCAGCCTTATATGGCTTTCAAATAGCTTTGATAGGCACTTCAAAACTGCCAGCTAAATACAGCTATTTTAAACGTTAATAATATTTGTGTTGGGCACATTGTAGTTTGTGTTTGGCACATTTTTGTTGTTGGGAACACCCTTATTAAATGATTAAAAGGAAAGGTTTGTTTTTCGAGGAATTTTTTTTCCCCATAACAAATATTCCGACATAAAAAGTTTAGGCTCTTGTTTCAGATAATTTTGGTCTGACCTTATTGTTTGTTGACAGTTTTTTGGTGGACCTAAGGGTTTTCTTATTTATTTTGACATTTTTAATACATTGACAGGCCTTTTCTTTTGTGATTACAGATGGCCAGAAAATTGGTACAGAAATGTGTTCCCCCCTCGGAAGCTCAGCCATAAAAAGTTCCACTCCGAAATACGAAAAGAAGAAAGGAAACAATGTGACAAAATATAGGACTTTGAAGAGCTACTTAATCCATAAGCCCCTCACTTCCACCCCTCTGTTTTCAAGAGCAAAACAAAGTGTCTTTTCAACAAGTAGTAAGAACCACCATGGTGGCTGTACAGCTGAAATCTCTCATGCTGATGGGTGCCAAGGATCAACCTTGACATCACAGATGATGAATCTACCACAGAAACCAGTAATTGATTTGACCACAGAGATGGATGGAGCTGCTGACCATTCAGAAACAGCACTAGACAAGGGCACATTTCTCTGCAACCATGAAATCACAGAGGTTGACACAGAGCTTACGCTGGTGAGAGAAACTGAAATTCTGACATCTGTCAAAGAACAAACTGAGGATGAATCCATTTATTTCACACCAGAACTTTATGATGATGATTCTGAAGATAGTCTGGATTCAGAGATACAGAAGAGTGACTTGGTGCACCAGAATGTTACTGGTAAAGAATGGGCTGTGGAGGATGAGAATACAGGAGGAGTATGTATTTCCTCAAAAAATCTTTTGGAAGCCTGTTCCTTAAAGGCTATAGACTCAGATAAAGAGCTGGACACAAATGATGCCAGTATGAATGCAGGAAGGGACAAACGAGTGACTCAGGAAGAGACTCGGGGGGACTCAGGTCGCCATAATGACAGTGATTCTACTGCAGGTGAAACAGATCAAATACAGCTTCAGAAAAAGGAGACGACAAAAAAACGTAGCCTTTCCAGATCAAAAAACAAATGTGTGTCTTCCATCATGTTTAAGTAATGATAACCATACGTAACTTCATCAGGGATCTAGTTAAAAATGATAATGATGAGGGCATTTTGTCCATTTGGGAGATGCTTCTGAGACCAGCAAGGAAGTATTAATCTTGAGGCACTTGTTCCGTTCAGAATTCATGTATGTTGGTTGCTTCAGTTCTGCAGTGCACCTATAAGATACCCATGTGTGTCATGCCCAAATGATCTGGATCCTAATTTGTTTTTAATAATGGACTTGACTTGCACACAGTACTCAAACAATATGAAAGCTAGTTGAATCAGGTGGGTAAACAATGCACTTCTGTGCCTCGAAATGTTTAAAAAAACCATGCAATATGGCCTTAATTTTGCTTTATAAAATAACAGAATCCAGAGCTGCAAAAACAGTACAGCAAGCTCTAAAAGTTTGAACACCTTAAATAATGACAGAATGCACAAATCGACATTGTACCAACAGTGATTTCATGTGGATAAAATTCTTTAAAAAAAATTATCAAGCAGTTTGGTCTTTGGCATTCAAAAATGAAAACACATTATTCAGTTTCTAAAAAACATTCACAGCATATTGTGTTTAGGTAGACAAGGCATCCTAAGATGTTGGGGAACAGACTGATCCTTGGTAGAGGATCCATGATAGAGAATGCATGACTGCCACACTGTAGTGGAGGATTATAATTCTAGAGTTGTGCTGACAGGTGGTTACTTGTTTTAATAATCTCTTTTGTACTGAAATAAATCTTTGAAAGTACCAGTGAAGTTTTGGGTCTGTTAACATGTAATAACTGTTATATTTCCTTCCATGTTTGGTAGATACAGGCAGTACTAGATTTGTATGTTTAGATTTTATCACTCTGATGCTGGTCTGTTTCAAGTGTCATCTTTGTCTATATTGTTTCTCCCCTCAAATACTAGCTAATGAGTTAAACTATACAAACTGCTTAAAGCAGCAGTCCTTCCAAATGGAAAATTCTGCTGCAATTTGTTTTTTGAGTGGCACCAAATTGTGCTTTATTTTTGTTTAATATTGAAAAGCTTTCAGAGAATTAAATCTCTTATTCACATTGTCTTCCTTTTCATCCTCTTTAATGTTGCAGGGTCAGCTAAGAATGTTTTTCTGGAAGGTTGGGAACTCATTCCACTGAAAATGGAACTAGGGTCAGATGTATCCACGGCATAATTTCTAGGGGAACGTGGTGTAACGTAATTCTGGCTCTTCTTTTCAGACTCCAAAACAGCAAGGGTGTTCTGCTCCAGCCCCTCCCTTCCAGGCGGCAGCCTTTGGGGAAGATGAGGGGATGGGACGAGGCTGGAGCAGAGAATAGTCACTACTCTCTAATCCAGGTACTCTTCTGTTGTTCTGCGCCTGGCCAGCCTGCCTCCCCCCTCCACAGTTCCACTTCCTTTTTCTCTACAAGTAAGTCCTGGATGTATCACACAAAATAGATAAAAACCCCACCACAAATATATTAATACCCAATCTAGAAAGTAGTGGTAACAACCTATTGCAGCTATCGACTATGTTAACACTATCTCTTCATCAATCAAATATCCAATCTTTATATATATATATTGTTCCTAAATTGATTTTACAATTTTATCTGCAAAAACATTATTCTACATACAATAAGATACAAATACACATACATACAATCTGTTTATACCCATCCATTCCACCCCATTATGTATAAGCATGGTCCATCACAAAAACTGTTTACTGTTTAAACACATTGCATCACAAAAGATATTTAAAAAAATTCAGTCTGCAAGGACTTCTTATTGGCAATTCAAAAGATATTCACATAAAGCTATTTCAAATCCCTTCAAAATAGTTGAAAAAAACGTGTATATTTCCATCAAAAGTCCAATGGTAATCCATTGCTCACAATGCTTCTTTTTTAGAAGGCTTGTCGAAGTTTCCACAATTTCCACCATTTATCAACAGGGACCAACTGCTTAAAATCTTCCAAACACACGGAAAAGGTAAACAATATATATAAAGATTGTATATTTGATTGATGAAGAGAGAACATTAATATAATAGCTGCAATAGGTTGTTACCACTGCTTTCTAGATTGGGTAGATGTGCAGAACATTTTCCCTATAAACCTAAAATGAGAGAAACCCCTTTTTAAGTCTGATCTAGGTTCTTCCAAACCCAAAATAAACTTTTTGGTATGGAAGAGGTGCTGCTTTCGTTTCTTTTGGTGAAGATCAAAATATGTTTGCGAAAATTATTTGGCAAATAGGTGAGAGAAATGTTAGCATCCTCTATTTGCAGAGTGGTCAAATCTAGTGTTTTCAATGACAGTGGACAAAAATAGTTTGACAGTTTCTTCTCTTCTTTGTTTTTAAATTTCTTGTTAGTATGAAGTATAAACATGCAAGATATTTTGGTAGCTATAACTTTCCTTGGCATAGGTCTTTGTGAAGAGCACAAAAAGAATCCTCTATTTGCAAAGTGGTCAAATCTAGTGTTTTCAATGACAGTGGACAAAAATAGTTTGACAGTTTCTTCTCTTCTTTGTTTTTAAATTTCTTGTTAGTATGAAGTATAAACATGCAAGATATTTTGGTAGCTATAACTTTCCTTGGCATAGGTCTTTGTGAAGAGCACAAAAAGAATTTCTCATCCCAGCTTGCATAGCTTTGGGAATATATGGCCCACAAAATCCATTTTGTGCTTTTTTGGGTATCTCTTGAACTACCAGTCCTAATCTGTATCATAAAGAAAAATCACCAATAGTGTCCCCTTATCTAATCATTCAGTTGCAGTCTCCGGGCCACCCAATATGAATATTCTGGTTCTGTTGATACCTAGCCACTGACTTTGCTATTCTGACATTATCAATTTGCAAATCTTAAACAGTCTATCTTGTCATTTCTTTTGAGGTGTGAAATGCACTTTCCATTTCATATGTACTAAACTTGGATGTAGCCCTACCTATTTCATGGTCTTTCTAGGAAAGTTAATATACATTTTTCAACATAAATACATTTTCATCATTTTCTGAGTTATGACAGATTGCAACATTATCATGACTTAGGGGTATGTTTACTAATCGGAGCCACAGCTCCAGTATCACACGGAAGCCACTACCGCTGATTAGTAAACATACCCCTTATAGTATTTATTGCACCTAGCATTATAACTGTTTTTTAATCTCATCCCTGTTCTCTACCACTTGCTGTTAATATGAGGGTACTTGCTTACAAAGTTGCATGAATGTTATCCAGCTCATTGTTTAGTGAGAGAGATTTCACTGAATATATTCTGTTTAATGCCAACATAATGACCAATGGCAGATAAGACTAGCATAGCTCATCTAATCTGCCCAGTAGAGTAGTTATGGTTGTAACTGCCTCTCTGTGTAGGTTACTACCCCAAAGCCATCTCTGATGTGCATATTTCTTTTTTTTAATTTAAAATTTTAAATGTATATATACATATCAAGAATACATCTTGAAACAGAAATTGAGATGGATAACTGAAAAGTAACACAGAACATGGTCCCATCAATATTAAAGGAAACAACATCCATTCCCAATCCACTCTAGCCCTCAAAAGAAGGGGGGAACTATAAATAGAAAAGTATAACATCCAGTATTCTGAAAGAAATCAGGTGTGCGTAACTGTCGCTACCTAAATACGCTCAAACCGAAACAGACAGAGGGTCAGCCACCCCCTCAGAAAGTCGGGCGTTTATGAAAGCCAGCAATTGGGAGGGCTCATAAAATATTTAGGAATGTGACTGATATTTGATCAAACATTTACAAGGAAATTTCAAGGAAAAAAAAAAAAAGCCCTCCCAATTGCTGGATCCCAGGACGTAAAAAGAGACAGTCCCGTCGCCTCTTCTGAGTCTCCCTAGATAGGTCAAGAAACATACGAACAGTCAAACCTTTAAATAACATATGACGTTTCTTAAAGAACAACTTCATAAGCCATTCCTTATCCGATAACAATGCCAAAGTAATCAATAAAGTAAAGGGTATAACCTGCTCTTCTTGTGATATTTCTAAGATATCAGTAACATTTAAAACATCAACATTAGATAATACTCTAACCACTCCCGACCCCTCAACTTTTTTCCCAGATGGCAAATAGTACATTTTGACTACAGGGGGATGGGATTCAGGCAGAATACCCAAATTTTCAATCATATAAGTCCGAAACATATCCCTCGCAGAAACCAATGCTACTTTGGGAAAATTAACCACACGGCTATCCACACATGCTGCGTTCTCCAGCATTTCCAACTTTGACCGAATAGGTATAAGAGTTTTTTTTAAGAGATTCTAAATCATTCTCAACAGTCACAACTTTAGCCTGGTAACCAGAGGCTTCAGCCTGAAGAGTAGATATTTTAACAACAGTTTCCTGGATATCATCAGTGTTAGTAGAAACCTGAGACACCAAAGTAGTCATTCGCGGGACCAACTCCTCCTGAAGCTGCATAATAGCAGCCCATATCACCTCCAATGTTATCATCTCTGGGAGTGCCATGGACGCTGAAGGAGCAGTCTCCACTTCAGGTACAATTGCCAAAACATTGCCCGTCAACGAGGCTGGTGCCGACAGGCTAGGGACAAAGCCTTCACTGCCCTCAGCCATTCCAGTCAGGACCTCTGCCCTCTGACGCTGTCCGTGGGAAGCTACAGAGCTCCGGCCACGCTCCTCACCCAAGCTGCCTTCTGACGGACTCCGCTGACTCAACGCCCTCCAACTGGTGTCCCAAGACGCTGCTGTCCTGCCAAGGGACCTTTGAGGCCCGGATAGAGCTCAGGGAGGAAAGATTTCCACTCGATGCAGAAAGCGAGGAATCCACCTCCGACCGCTGCACAGCCGAGTCACTCTCCCCTTCAGTCAACTGTCGTGGCACTGGCGAAAAAAGGGTATCCAGTGGTCCAACCACCGTAGCAGGTAATGGCGTCGAAACCAGGGGGCTGCAGGCTGTTTTGCCCCTCTGGTCTTTTGCTTCCTCCCCATAAGTGAACCGTGCCGATCAGCACACCCGATCAGCCGCCATCTTAGATCCCCCGATGTGCATATTTCTACAGTAAGAGTATGTAACTGAATGATCATACTTAACATTCTATCATCTGAGTATATTACAGACTGTTTATATTTTATTATAACTTGGAAATGTTAGTTTCCATATTGTCCTGCTAGACCAGTCCAGACAAGTGGGTTGTGTTCCCCTAACAGCAGACTGGTGGAAATAAAGAACCAATGAAAAGCTCAAGCTTCAATGACATCACGTACATGCCTCTGTTTGCCTCAGCCACCAGAGGTCTCTTCAGTATTTTTTTGTCTCCAGCAGATGGTGGATGGATTTTCTCCTCTCTCAAGAAAATTCTGAAGCTTGAGCGGGAAAGATTGATTAAACACTCGTGAACAACCACCTTGAGGGTGACTCTCTTTACTTGTGGACAACATGGGAGGTTCCACTAAACTGTGATCTTTTCAGTAGCCATAGGAGGAGGGAAAATTGGTTCATCTCCACGCTCTTATCAGCTCTGGAGATAGCTGTCCTGTTTGCCTCGGTGGAGAATAATTTCCTAGCCTTGTCAGCTCAGCACTTTGCCGAGGTGTACAGTGTAGAAGTGGACTTCCTCAGCCAGCACTCTCTAGATCCAGGAGAATAGGAGTTGATTTAGGAGGCATTTCAGCTGATTCTTCACTGCAAGAGTTGCCCCGAGATGGATCTGATGGGGACCCGTTCCAAAACCAAAATGTGCCACTTCTTCAGTCTCCGCACAGAGATGGGGTCCAAGGGCATCGATATCCATCCCAACTTTGGCCAAGTCAGCATCTGCTATATGTGTTTCTTCCGCAGCTCCTGGTGGGGCATGTGATTCAGCATTCAGTGCATCTCCCGGGGAGGATTATTGTAGTAACACCAGATTGGCAAGGACAGCGTGGTTCGGGGATTTTATGTGGCTTCTTCAAGCGCTGCCTCTTCGGTTGCCTCCGTTTCAGGGACTCTTGCGGCAGGGACCGATCATCCTGGAGGACCCAGTTCCCTTCTCAAGTACAGCTTGGCTCTTGAAAGGAGACAGCGCGTAAGGGCTACTTTTCAACAGTAGTTTCCCCTCTTCTTGAAACCTGGAGGAGGTCTACCAATCTGGCCTACGTGTGGATCTGGTGCCTTTTTGAGCGATGGTGTACACATGGCACCTGGTTTCTGAGACGGCCAAGCTGCCTTCTCTACTGGCCTTTCTGCAGGAAAGTCTGGAAAAGGGCCTCTCTCTTAGTTCTCTGTAGGTTCAGGTGGCAGCTGTGAATAGTTTGTGATCCGGTGGCTGGGAAGTTGCTAGCCTTACACTCGGATGTTTTGCGCTTTCTTCAGGGGGTTCAGCATCTGCGCTCTCCCCTTCGATCTATGGTCCCTTCCTGGGATCTGTGTCTGATGCTCAGTACCCTGATGTCAGAGCCCTTTGAGCCGTTGAAGTATGCTACTCTGAAGAATTTGATGCTCAAGATGGTCTTTTTGGTTGCAGTTTGTTCCATAAGGTGGGTCTCTGAGCTGCAGACTCTGTCTTGCCAAGATCTTTATCTCTCTTTTTCAGAGGAGGCTGTTTCCATTTGGCCTGTACCTTCCTTTTTGCCTATGGTGCTTTCTCCCTTTCATGTGAACCAGGTGATTTGCCTGCCCTCCTCCTCTACAGAGCACCGTCAGGGGAAGGATAAGGATCTTTGCTTTGTGGAGGCTGCTTCTCTGATACTTGGAGGTTACAAATGCCTTTTGTAAGTCTCGCCATCTGTTTGTACTGTTTGCTGGCCTGCGCAAGGGTGATGTGGCGGCTGAGTCTCCATTGGGGCGCTGGATTAAGGAGGCCATTGCCTCAGCGCGGCTGTTGCAGAACCAGTTGGTTCTGGAGAGTTTGCGCGCCCATTCTACCCGAGCACAAGCATCCTCATGGGCAGAGCAGAGCTTGGTAGCCCCCTGCAGACATCTGTCAGGCGGCAACGTGGGCATTACTTTCCACTTCTGTCAAGCATTACTGCTTGGATGTCCATGCGTGGGCAGACACGGCCTTTATTTAATCCATTTTATATACCACCTTATCCTTCAATCAAAGTGGTCAACAAGACAACAGAGGGACTACATCGAGGGGGGGGAGACAAGATGGCTCTAAGTTTTTTGCGAACTGCTGTCTTCTTCCCACTCAGTGGAGTCATAGCTTTGGTACATCCCACTTGTCTGGACTGGTCTAGCAGGACGATAATGTCCTTTCCTTGAGTCTTGCTAGACCAGTCCAGGGCCCGCCCCTGGAACTGCATCTGCTCTGTTCTTCTGTAGCGGTACCCTTGGGCCTGCTATGATTCACTACTGACTGCCTTCTGTTGATGCTTTCCTGAACATAGTTCTCTGTTTTGCTTACTCATTGTTGCCCATGTTGAAGTTATGTGAGGCTTGCCATGTTCTCCCATATGCTTTGGGATGGATACTGAAGAGACCTCTCGTGGTTGAGGCGAATAGAGACATGGGCGTGATGTCATTGAAGCTTGAGTTTTTCATTGATTCTTTGTCTTTCCCAATCTGCTGGTAGGGGAACACAACCTACTTATCTGGACTGGTATAGAAGGACTCGAGGAAAGGACATTATTTGGTAAGTAAAATGTCACCATTCATTCTGCCTACCTCAGTAGGATTAAAATCTAATCAGCCATGTCAGAATTTGAACCTGTGAACCTCCATGTTCATTATAACTGCTATATCAGGACATAAAAGAGAAAACAAAACCTTGTGCTATACAAAATCCACTTGGTCAAGGAACATTTTTTTTTCAAAATTAGAATGGAACTTAGACATAGTTAATTTTGAGCAAGAGTATTGAACTGGTTATCACACAATTAATGGCAAGTTAAGATACATGTAAGCTTTGAAAAGATTTGAATATGTACACATTTCATTCATATTTTTAGGTGTTCTGTGATCATCTGCTCTTTTCGGTATCCTGAAAGCTACATAATACTGTTTAAAGAAAATTCTTTACTGATTGTGATATCATTTGTTAGATCCGCATAAGAATTATGCAAAGATGATTTTATATGTGATCTTTAAAGACCACATATGTTCCTTCTTTCATCTCCAGCTGCACTTTAATGTACTAATAAGTTACTTTTATTTTGCCTTTTTATTTTTTCAAATTTGTCTATCAGTGAAAGTTTTGCTTCCTTTAAAATATGTCATGCTTTCCTGCCAATTATTTAGTATAACTGGAAGATTTTCTCACTGCAACATGGTTTTGTGGCTAAAAATGACTAAAAAAATGAGACTTTAAGAAGCGTGGTATATATCGGAGAATTTATTAAAAATGAAAAAGGATGTAGTTGATATGGAAGGGCAGACTAGATAGGCCATGTGGTCTTTTTCTGTTTCTATGTTTCTAACTGTATGGTTTTTATAGCTAGTAGGAAGGTTATTAAATAAACAGAAAATGATCTGTCATCTTTCTTGCAGTTGTTTGAATTTGAAGAATAAAAATGATTGAAAATTCTTTGTGTGATTATTACTAAAACAGTAATTTTACCCCAGTTTATTTGCTTTGGTTCATATTATGAGAGCAGTTCACTTGCCTTTAATTCACTGAAGAATCATTATTAGCTGCTTGACCTTGAGAACATTTTATTTTGTTTTAGAGCATTTTAATGTATTTTAATATTTATAACAAGTGCGTGTCTTTTTGCCACATATTTTTTTAAAAGTTTCTTTTTATCCTAAATGCATCAAAGGACTGAAAGTTCAGAGGGCATATAAAAGAAGAAGAAGAAGGAACACTAGTAATAAAGAAAATGACGTCAAGTGTAGGAGAAAGGTAACATACATTGTAAAAGTGTAGAGAATGTTTTCGGTATCTGTTAATGACATAAAACTAATGGGACTAGCCCAGTGCAGGAGAATCAAGTGTTCTTTTCAAATTGTAGCGGCGGAACACCACCAAACCAATTACACCAGGAGTCTTTATCAAGGTTCAAGCCAGTTTATTGTGCACAAGGCAGTCTAAAAAGTGACAGAGCCCCGCTTTAGCGGAAACATGTTCATTTTATACAGCCAAAACATTTTGATACATGAAAACATTCTATTGGTCTCATGCTAATTTCTACAAACTTTCTATTGATCTGACATTTCCCTGAATTTGACCAATCAGGATCTATGCCCTTTGCTCTGCTTTCTCCAGCTAGCTAAACAATGGCTTGGTTCAAACCTGGTTACTTTCCTTCATCAAGGTCATATCTAGCTCCTAAAATGTGTAAGTAACAATTCTGGAGTAACGATTTAACATACAGGCATTGTATTCACTTTGTGCAAACTTTGCTATAGCAGCATTTCATTCTAAAGCAATATTCAATTCTGTCTTTTAATTTTATGTCTCAGCACTACTGAAATCCAGGCTTGGTTCTGAGGCCTGTCATTTTTCAGGTTCAGGCTTATGGCCTAGTCTATAGGTCTTGGCTACCACATTCCTCCCTTTGATTATTCTCACCCAGAATGTTAAGATGGGTGAGAAACAAATCACTTATACTTGAGTTGTTGCCATGTTAAGTGGTATAGGCTGATACCGTCTCATAGCTAGGAGCTTAGCTGTTGTCTTTCTTTCTACAATATTCTCAATGATTGTAAATACATTACGTAGGCAGAGGGGTAAAATGCATGGAAGTATTAAACATGTTATTACTACTAGTGCTGCAATTACCGCAAGTGTATTCAGGCCACCAAACATTGAGAACACAGAACCAAACCATCCATTTAACTCTAGTCCATGCCAGGTCTGAACTGGTATGTATGTTTGTTTGCGCATATGTTCAGCAATTTCTTCTACTACATGACCTTCATTATCTATTTGTAAACAACAATTGGTTAAATTCAATTTTCCACATACTCCTCCTTCAGCTGCTAGTAAATAATCAAGTGCTAAACGATTTTGATATATAGCTGTACGCATTTGAGTACTTTGCCTGGCTAAAAGCGTTAGTGTGGCAGGTGCAGGCCTGTGACCCACGGTGTCTGACATAGGCAGGCCAGCATGGCTAGCTTGACCTGTAAATGAGGCCTGTGGAGAGGCATATAGGATTGCACATCCCCCAATATGCTGCTATTGTAAGAAAGAACTCAGTAGAAATATTGAATTAGCTTAGATAAGCAGAATTGCAGAATTAAGAAATGGAAAAATACAGAAAAGATGTGTTTTAAAGTTACTGATAAGAAAGAGTACATTTGCAGAGAAATATTGAGGAGTGCTGACAGATGAGTTACAGAACCTTGCTCTTCTGCACGCACAAATGGTCCCATAGCCTTGAAAGTGTGAAAGTAACAAGTTGATGAACTGACCATTGTAATTGGGACTAGAAGGGGGGCAGGCAGGTGTCATGCCTACAGAAGCCCACAGAAGGAACATAATTGGAGAAACTTATCAGTACCGGGACCAATAGAAGGGCTACGGGAGGTACGGGAGCGTACCGGGACCAATGAAATGTTTTTCTATACCTAGAATGGAACAGAAGTCTATAAAAGTTGTTGTAATGCTTGAAAACTTTGCTCAGCCATTTTGAAATTGTCTTGCTTGAGACTTGTGCACAAATAAATGATTTGGACCTTCTGAACAGACTCCTGGTATCATTGGTTTGTCTGCGCTTTGCTGCTACATATTCCTTGGTGCGTTGGCCGGGAAGTTGTGGAATCAAAGTGTATATAGGGCAATATACCACGACTTTCCGCCTCTATAGGCTTGGTCCTGCCGGGATCGCGCCCTTCCGACGAGGGCCGCTCCCTGGCGCCACCGGTCCCTTGTATCGGAGGGAGCTGGTCGGACCTCGGCGGGCGACGAGCCCGGCTGGAGTCAACGCCTCGAACCCGAGTGAGGGGAGTCCGAGGTCCAACTCATGCGCCTGCTTGGGAAGTTTGAGGACCGGATCCGGTGAGTATAGTTTTGATTTTGGGTCTAGACAGAAATAGAAAGAGCAGTACTGCCATTGGAACTTGGAATTTGGAATTTGTAATCTCGAGATATTGGGAATTGGTAAGAGAGCTTGATCAACTCTCAAGGAAGAGCCGAGTAGCCTGGCATGGGAATGCGCTAGGTGAAACCCTCATCCTTTTTGTAATTGTACTTGGAAAAGACTAGTCAGAATAGATAGAAACGAATGCATTCTGGGAATACGTTGCTAGCATGATTGTGTGAATGAAGTGTGATTGAGAGGTCTGGCAGCACGGACCAAGTGAAAGCGGACCCCTGATTAGCGCATTTCCTGACCGGGCGACCGCGTTCAGGTCGCGAAAAGGGGGAAGCGATTGTCGTCTTGTCTTGTTATTTGTATTCCCTATACGTTTCCAGGGCCGTGAGGACCCCTTACCCACGGTCCGCCCACCTTTTCCCTTCTGTCTGTTGTTGCGCGCACACATCGAAATGGGAGGGGCGGAGTCTACTAGGAACACTCCATTAGAATGTATGATCGCACATTTTAAAGAGGGATATTCAGGAGATTATGGTATTAAAATGACAGCAGCCCGTTTGCAGATTTTGTGTACTAGGGAGTGGCCCGATCTAGACCCCATCTGGCCCCGAGAGGGAACGTTCACCGTAGAGATTATCCAGTCAATACATCGTAGAGTGCGGGTAGCGCACCCAGACCAGTACCCCTATATAGATTCCTGGTTAAGTATTTGTGAAGATCCGCCCTCCTGGGCGCAGCGCTGTTATGAGGAACAGTGCAGAATAATGTTAGCTAAAACAGATTCTAGACAGAGAAAGGAACAGCCTAGAATGAAAGAGCAGGATAAGAAAGCCAAGAAGAAACCCATCTTGGCAGATCCCGATTCCCCAGAAGTAGTCCTCAGGCAACCCCGAACCCCAGGTCCAGTAAGAATAGCCCGGCGGCGTCCTGCCCCAGTACCCCAGAGACCGCCGGAGCCGAGGCCAGACCCAATCCCTGACCTCCCTCCTCCTGGAGAAGAGGAAGAGACAGAATTAGCGGAAAGAAGAGAGGAGGATGTAAAAAGTGAGCCAGAAGCGGAGCTAGAAGAAGAGGAAAGTGAGGATCCCCCAGAAGAAGAAGAAGAGGAAAGTGTACAAATAATTGAGAAAGCCAGCGCTAGCACTAGCAAGCCAGTGAAAGAAAAACCCAAAGCAAAATCAGTTGAGAAAAAGACAGCAACTCCTGCCAAGACCACGACAATAGCCCTTAGATCCCAGACTCAAATGACGCCTAGGACAGCCAAACTGTTTCCCTTAAGGCAAGTCCCGGGGGTGCCCGTAAAGAATGATAATGATGAAGTGGTAGCGGGACCCCTAACTTATGTGTATATCCCATTCTCTACAACTGATTTATTAAACTGGAGGTCGCACTATGCCTCCTATACTAGCAAGCCCCAGGAGCTGACAGAATTAGTAACTAGTATTATGGAAACTCACCAGCCCACTTGGCCAGATTGCCGTCAGCTCCTGACCACCCTATTCACTACAGAAGAACGAGCGAGAATTAGAAAAGCAGCTATTGAATGGATGGCAGAAAACCCTGCAGCTCCAGCGCAGGGGCAGAATATAATAGATCGTAGAGAAGCAGCTCAGAGAGAATTCCCAAATGAAGACCCCCAATGGGATCCAAATACAGATGAAGGATCCACCGCCCTAGCCCGGTTTCGCCAAGGCTTTTTACAAGGCCTGCGAAGAGGAGGCCAAAAAGCTATGAACCTTTCCAAAGTAGCAGGAATTATCCAAGGAATAGATGAGAGCCCAGCAGATTATTATGAAAGATTAACTGAAGCTTATAGAATGTATACTCCCTATGATCCTGAGGCACCAGGAAGTTTATGCATGGTGAATTCTGCTTTTGTAAACCAGTCTCAACCAGACATTAGACGTAAATTACAGAAATTAGAAGGGTTTGCGGGCATGAATGCAACACAGTTATTGGAAGTCGCTCATAAAGTGTATGTGAATCGTGATACTGAAAGACAGAGAGAATGTGATAGAAAGATGAAGAAGAAAGCTGATTTTTTGGCTGCGGCCATAGTTGAAAAGAAAAGGGGAGGTGTCCCTAATCGAAGGAGCAGAGGAAGAGGGCGGGGTCAAGGCGGAGGCCGGACCCAGAGACTAGGCGTGAACCAATGCGCCTATTGCAAAGAGGAAGGACATTGGAGAGATACTTGCCCGCAACTCGAAGACGCCCAGCAGGATGACGACAACGATCATCAGTGGCGAGAAGAAAGAAGAGGCCGTCCCCGAGGCCGAGGAGGAGCCAATCGAGAACAATTCCAGCGAGAGAGGGGAGGAGGAGCCATCCAAGCATTGGCCACACAGGCCCATGAAGAGGATGACGTGGATTAGGACAGACCGGGCTCCAAGTTTGCTTTAGGTCTCCAGGAGCCTATGGTCGAAATACAAATAGGAGACCAATTCATGAACTTTATGGTTGATACTGGAGCAGAACATTCAGTAATAGACAAAAAGATAGCCCCATTCACCAAGAAAGCAGTCACCATTATAGGAGCAACTGGTGCCAAAGCCACAAAGTCTTTTCTACAAAACCGAATATGCAGTCTAGGAGGACAGCAAGTAACGCATCAATTCCTTTACATGCCCGAATGTCCAGTACCCCTACTGGGACGAGATATGCTAGCCAAGCTTCAAGCCCAAATATCTTTCTCCGAACAAGGAGAAATGCAAATGACAGTGAATTCCCAAGCCAAACCAGCAGGAGTAATGCTGCTGACAGTACCCCGAGAAGAAGAGTGGAGATACTACATTGATGATTCGATTCAAGATACCTATTTTGAACAAACTTTAAAGAACATTCATGCACCACTTGAAGTGTGGGCAGAAGGCAGTCCCCCAGGCCTAGCCAAGCATATAGCACCAGTGATTGTAACCCTCAAGCCTAGCGCTACACCAGTGCACGTCAAACAGTACCCTCTCCCAAGAGCCGCAATTGAAGGCATTCATCGCCACCTACAGAGATTGCTTGAGTATGGCCTACTAAAAGTATGTCAATCCCCGTGGAATACCCCACTTTTGCCAGTGAAGAAACCTGAGACAGATGATTATCGCCCAGTGCAAGATTTGAGAAGAGTAAATGATGCAGTTGAAACTATACATCCAGTTGTACCCAATCCTTACACTCTACTAGGATTGATACCCGCTGAAGCTACCCATTTCACTGTACTGGATTTAAAAGATGCATTCTTTTGCATACGATTAGCCCCTGTAAGCCAAATATTGTTTGCATTTGAATGGCAGGACCCCATCTCTGGAAGAGGGGGCCAACTCACCTGGACAAGATTACCCCAAGGATTCAAGAATTCACCTACCATCTTTAGTGCTGCACTAAATCAAGACCTTTCAAGCTATCCAGTAGCCCCGGGGAAGAGAGTACTTCTCCAGTACGTGGATGATCTGTTGATAGCTGCCGTATCAGAAAGAGAATGTATATTAGCCACCAAAGATCTCTTGCAGTTGCTAAATGAAGCTGGATATAAAGTTTCCAGAGCCAAAGCACAACTATGCCAAACAGAAGTGAAATACTTGGGTTTTCGTATTACCCAAGGAAGCAGAAGATTAGGCAGAGAAAGAAAAGAAGCAGTATGCAGAATTCCAACTCCAACAACCAGAAAGCAAGTCAGAGCCTTTCTGGGAGCAGCAGGATATTGCCGAATCTGGATACCCAACTTTGCCCAAATTGCCAGACCACTGTATGAAGCCACAAAAGGAGAAGAGAAGTCACCACTGGAGTGGGGACTTGAGCAGGATACAGCCTTCCAGAAGTTAAAAGAAGAATTGATGTCGTCACCAGCACTTGGACTACCAGATGTCCACAAACCTTTCCACTTGTTTGTACATGAAGCACAGGGAAATGCCTTAGGCATGTTGACTCAGAAATTAGGAAATTGGGAACGACCTGTAGCCTACCTATCGAAACAATTGGACCCTGTGGCCAAAGGATGGCCACCCTGCTTGAGAGCAGTTGCAGCTACAGCGCTATTAGTGAGTGAAGCAGACAAACTCACACTAGGACAGAACATACGAGTCACTGTGCCACATGCAGTCCTTGCCCTTATGGAACAGAAAGCAAATTATTGGCTCACCAATTCCCGAATGTTGAAGTACCAGAGCATGTTATGTGAAAACCCACAGATACAACTCGAAGTGAGCCATGCCCTGAACCCAGCTACCTTGATACCCATCAGTGAAGAACGCCCAGAACATGACTGTATCGAAGTCATGGAAACTGTATTCTCTAGTCGACCTGACCTAACAGATGTGCCCATAGACAATCCTGACCAGATCTATTATGTAGATGGGAGCAGTCTCATCCTTGACGGACGACGCTGTGCCGGATATGCAGTCGTCACTCAACACGAAGTAGTTGAATCATCAGCCCTAGCCTCAGGCACATCAGCCCAGAAAGCCGAATTGATAGCACTCACCAGAGCATTGTTGTTAGGAGAAAAACTTGTGCTAAATGTATATACAGATTCCAAATATGCTTTCACTACCTTGCATGCCCATGGAGCTCTCTACAAAGAAAGAGGACTCATCACATCCGGAGGAAAATCAGTTAAGTATGGTCCCGAGATATTGATGTTACTTGATGCAGTCTGGGCCCCAACACGTGTAGCTGTCATGCATTGTAGAGGACATCAAGCAGGAAAAGGAGAAGTTGCTCGAGGGAATAGATTCGCGGATGCCTCAGCACGACAAGCAGCTATGACAGGACAGATTGCCCCACAAGCTATGCCAATGCAAGCAGCATTGTTTCCAGTACCCTTGAATTTATGGACCCCACGATATACCACCAAAGAATTGGATTACTATTGTGACAAAGAAGGGGGAGTATTGAAAGATGGATGGATTGAGCTGCCACCAGAAGAAGGTAGTCAACCTCCGGGAAGAATAGTAATTCCAGAATTGTTAGGACCAGCCTTTGTTAAAGCTTTCCATGAAGCCACCCATTATGGAAAGAGTGCTATGGAGAAAGCACTCAGACCACATTTCTACATTCCTCTGATGACAACCATATCAGCCTCAGTAGCCCGACAATGTCAAATCTGTGCCAAAAATAATGCCAAGCAAGGCCTTATTACAGCACCCCGAGTTCAGTCAAGAGGTGTGACCCCCATGCACAACCTCCAAGTTGATTTCACCGAAATGCCAAAAGCCAATGGATACCATTACCTACTAGTATTAGTTTGTACTTTCTCTGGGTGGGTAGAAGCATTCCCAACCAGAACTGAGAAAGCCCGAGAAGTTACCAAAGCCTTAATGAGAGAGATTGTCCCCAGATTTGGAATCCCAGCAGTAATAGGGTCAGACAATGGACCCTCATTTGTCTCCCAAGTTACTCAGCAGTTAGCAAAAGCCTTGCAGATACAGTGGAAACTCCACACTGCATACAGACCCCAGAGTTCAGGGAAAGTTGAGCGAATGAATCGTACTTTGAAAGCCCAAATGTCTAAGCTTTGTCAGGAGACACACTTGAAATGGCCCCAAGTGCTCCCCATAGCTTTACTCAGAATACGCTCAGCCCCTGTAAAGTCAACAGGATTTTCCCCTTTTGAAGTTTTGTATGGTAAACCCCCACCAATAGTGCAGGGAGTCAAAGGAAATCTAGCCCAGATTGGTTCAGAAGTAACCAGACAAGAACTCCTAGCTCTTAGTTTTGTTCTGCAGACTCTCCATACGTGGATCCAAGACCAGTTGCCTATCAACTTGACGGAACCCTTGCATCCCTACCAGCCTGGAACTTCGGTGTGGATCAAAGATTGGAAGAAGATACCGTTGGAACCCCATTGGAAGGGACCGTACACCGTCATCCTGTCTACCCCAACTGCAGTAAAGGTAGCCGAGATCGACGCCTGGATCCACCACAGCCGAGTCAAGCCCGCCGCCGATCCTGAACCAGAGCGGTGGACAGCAGAGCAGCACCCTGATGTACCCTTGCGAGTTACTCTGAGACGGCAACCAGCAGTATAGACACTTCATCACAAGTGCTTTGCAGTAGCCAAGTCTTTCGAAGAGGATTGCTGTTTTCCATGCAGCAACAGTTTTGTTTCAACGAACCCAATCTGTGTGTGTGATTTGACACACTACGTCGAGACTACATTGACTAAGCCAGACTTCACAAGCCAACTGAATTGCTAAGTTGGTTAATGTGTGCTGGACATCTTGAGGATCTTCAATCAACACTCAGCACCCGTTAAATTGCTTCATTAGCAAACGGGACGAAGAATAATAGACCGTCGTGATCAAGATCAGCAAGCTGAGGATTCAGAAGAACTCCAATCAACATCAACATGTATCTTTGCTTCTGCTTTGCCTTGGTTGCCTTCTTCGGAGGTTTTGAACAGACTTATGCTCTACCTCCATGCACAGCTTGCATTACTTCTACTAGAACTGGACTGAAAGTAACTCAGACTTTGCTTTATCATTCTTACTATACCTGCAAGGGAACAATAACTCGGTGTATCTATAACACCACTGAACTAAATGTTTGCACTCATGGCAAAATTAAAGCATGCTATAATCCGCATCAGAATCCATCCTATTACACGTTGGAAATAAGATGGAAGGATGCAGATGGACCTATATTAGCTGCTACACCACCACTTAAGGACATTACTAAACCTGCTGTTTTGAATTTTGATGCATGTAATGCTATTAATAGAGATAGTCAGTCCACCTGTGGTACATGGGAGAAAGCGTATCGAAATGACCATAAGTATATGTGTCCAGAAGGAGCCACAGGATGGAGGAAGTGTACAGGTAAAAAGGAACCAGGGTATAGTACTGCTACAGCGGCAGACTACTATTGCCCGTATTGGGAATGTGTTTTTTATGCTACCTGGAACACTGGTATAACTGATGAGAAAATAGATAAGCGGATGGCTACTCTAACCAAGCCAACCACAAATGATAAATGTCAGAAAGATGCTTGCAACCCCTTACATTTGCGTGTACATAACCCCCATGCATGGAAACAAGGATATAAGTTTGGTTTACGTATTGCAGGAGGAGGAACAGATCCAGGGACCATTGTGTATATTAGATTGAATACTCAAGCCCACAAGTCATCTAAATATCATATTCATAATACCTTTTATGAAGCTATGCATGTAAATAAGTTTGAGATCCCTCACCCTTCGCAGAATTTGTTTCTAGAATTAGCCGGAGCAGTAGTATCTAGTCTTAAGATCACAGATTGTTATTTCTGTGGCGGAACCCAGATGGGAGACCAATGGCCCTGGGAAGCCCAAGAATTGAATTATTCCATGATTTACAATCAGACTGAATTACACAAGACTACCAGTGAATGGGTGTTAGCGCACTCAATCGTTGGACGTCTTTGCTATGCCAGAACTGGACCCCAGTTCACCCAAAAGGTAGGACAGCTGGTCTGTCTTAGCCAGAAATACTATAATGCCACAACTAAAAAGACAGCATGGTGGTCAGGAATCAGACATCCTGAACCTCCTAACCCATTAGCCAGATTTCCTGAACTTGCAGGTTTATGGACTAACCTAGCCAAAGTCCAAGCCTGGCAAGCCCCACCTGGCCTATATTGGATCTGTGGAAACCGAGCATATGCGCAACTCCCACCACAATGGGGAGGAGCATGTGTCTTAGGAACCATCAGACCTTCTTTCTTCCTGTTAAACACTGAACATGGAGAACAATTAGGATACCCTGTATATACTACCCACAAACACAAAGGAGCATCTAGACAGAAAAGAGAGGCCTTACAGATAGGCAAGTGGGAGAAATGGCAAGGTGATGATTGGCCACCAGAAAGAATTATTGAGTATTATGGACCTGCCACTTGGAATGATGATGGTATGTATGGTTATCGTACCCCAATTTATATGATCAATCGTATTATTCGCTTACAAGCAGTAGTTGAAATAATAACCAATGAAACTAGTCATGCTCTCACGCTTTTAGCTAGACAAAGTACTCAGATGCGCACTGCCATATACCAGAATCGCTTAGCACTTGATTATTTATTAGCAGCTGAAGGAGGAGTATGTGGTAAACTGAATTTAACTAATTGCTGTTTGAAAATAGATGATAAAGGTCAAGTAGTTGAAGAAATTGCTAAAGATATGCAAAGACATGCTTATGTGCCAGTACAGACTTGGCACGCCTTGAAGTTTCCTAATTGGTTTGCTAACCTTTTCTCTTGGCTGGGAGGATTTAAGACTTTCGTTATCTTAGTACTAATCCTTGTTGCTGTTGTCCTCTGCTTACCATGTTTAATCCCATGTTGTATGCGTTCCCTTCATAGTGCTATTGATAATACAGTAGAGCGGAAGACCGCAACTAGAATAATGGCTTTATACAAAGTCAGCCCTAATGGAACTAGTAAGAATCCTTTAATCAGGATTTGAATCCTCTGGAAAGTGATTTAATTCTCACACCTTATTAAGTAATAGGGTGAGATTAATCAAAGGGGGGAATGTGGCAGGTGCAGGCCTGTGACCCACGGTGTCTGACATAGGCAGGCCAGCATGGCTAGCTTGACCTGTAAATGAGGCCTGTGGAGAGGCATATAGGATTGCACATCCCCCAATATGCTGCTATTGTAAGAAAGAACTCAGTAGAAATATTGAATTAGCTTAGATAAGCAGAATTGCAGAATTAAGAAATGGAAAAATACAGAAAAGATGTGTTTTAAAGTTACTGATAAGAAAGAGTACATTTGCAGAGAAATATTGAGGAGTGCTGACAGATGAGTTACAGAACCTTGCTCTTCTGCACGCACAAATGGTCCCATAGCCTTGAAAGTGTGAAAGTAACAAGTTGATGAACTGACCATTGTAATTGGGACTAGAAGGGGGGCAGGCAGGTGTCATGCCTACAGAAGCCCACAGAAGGAACATAATTGGAGAAACTTATCAGTACCGGGACCAATAGAAGGGCTACGGGAGGTACGGGAGCGTACCGGGACCAATGAAATGTTTTTCTATACCTAGAATGGAACAGAAGTCTATAAAAGTTGTTGTAATGCTTGAAAACTTTGCTCAGCCATTTTGAAATTGTCTTGCTTGAGACTTGTGCACAAATAAATGATTTGGACCTTCTGAACAGACTCCTGGTATCATTGGTTTGTCTGCGCTTTGCTGCTACATTAGTGCTCTACTTGTTTCATTAGTTATTATTTCTACAACAGCTTGCAAACGTATAATTCTATTCAACATATAAACTGGGGTACGATATCCCCATGTGCCATCTTGCTCCCAAGTGGCAGGTCCATAGTAGGAAATAATTCTTTCAGGTGGCCACTCATCCGTACCACCCCATTTGTCCCATTGACCTATTTTTAAGGCTTCTCTTTTCTGTCTTCTGTATATTGGGTATCCTAGCTGTTCTCCCTGGGCAGTGGATAGAAGAAAGAAGGACTGTCTTATTCCCAATACACATGCTCCTCCCCAATTAGGAGGAAGTTTAGCATATGCTCTAGTTCCACAAATCCAGTAAAGCCCTGGTGGAGCTTGCCAGGTATTAGGTGATACTAGATTTGTCCATAACTTAGCAAGTTCAGGAAAAATAACTAGAGGATTGGTGGGTTCAGGATCTTTTACTTCTGACCACCAGGACGTCTTTTTCGTTGAGGCATTATAAAACTTCTGGCTGAGACAGACCAGCTGTCCAACCTTTACAGTAAATTTTGGCCCAATACGTGCAAAACATAGACGTCCCACAATGGGGTTAGCTAATACCCATTCACTTGTAGCTTTATGAATATTTGTATAATTATATGATACAGAAAAATTTAATTCTTGTGCTTCCCATGGCCATTGATCTCCCATTTTAGTTCCTCCACAGAAGTAACAATTAACAGTCTGTTTACCACGGCTCCAGCTAATTCAAGAAACAAATTCTGTGCGGCATGAGGAACTTCAAACTGTGATTTCATAGTTTCATAGAATGTATGGTGTATTCTATATGGTGATGATACATGAGTTTTAGTGTTAAGTTGTATATATACAAAAGTTCCAGGATCTGATCCTCCCACTGCTATGCGTAAGCCAAATCTATATCCTTGTTTCCATTGACTAGGATTTATGACCAGGAGCCTTAAAGGATTACAGGCACCTTTCTTACATGTCTTTGGATTAGATAAAGACAGTTTTTGTAAATTGGCTCTACGATTATCTCCTTCCTGTCCTGTAGGGCTACCTGACCATGTAGCATAGTATACACATTCCCATTTTGGACAGTAATAATCAGCTTTTGAAGGTTTACCATAATGTGTTGGAGAGTGTACCCCTGTACATATTCCCCATTTATATGCTCCTTCAGGACACATATATATCTCCAGGAACAAGCAGGAATGAGTCTTCACACATGGGAGACGTCGCCGACGTCGCCGCACAGGAATGCTCCACAGCATCCAATCAGAAGGCCTTTGGGAGCATACCCCGCGCCTGCGCGGTGGCTTCCCGCCCTTCCTACTGCCTCTCCCCAGTTTTTCGTTTTCCGCGGAGCAGGCAGGACGTCCCTCCTGCCACCGCAGAAATTTTTTTCCGTTTTTCTGTAGTCGCGGCTTTCCCGCCGACGGTGGCACCTCCGTGCCCCCCCCCCCTTTATTTTCCTTTAATTTTCGTCGCCCCCTCCGGGCACTGAGGACCGGGGCATGGAGCCTTCTTCCCCCCAGCCTCATGGCGGGGACTCCAATGCCTGGTGCCTCTCCTGTGTGGGGCCTGACCACTCTCTCCCGGATTCCCCGGGCTGCAGTGTCGGCAGAAGACCCTCCCTCTTTCGGGTATCCCTCGACGACGTCTTCGCGCCCAGGGCGCGGTCGTCGGGTTGTTCTTCTCTCCAGGATCAGGTAACCACACAACAGTCTGTTAAGACTAGCCGAGTCTTGAGGGGCAAGTCTCATGCGAGGCATGGCGACGGCTCCGGCCAACCCCTCAAGTCCTCCTTGGCTGATATACCCCGGCGGGAGTCCTCGGGCTCCAAAGCATTTACGGGGTTTCGGGATGTTCCTGAGGTTCATTCCTCACAGAACATTCCCGAGCCATGCCCGAGGGAGGTATCCGCCTCGAGCGGTGCCGATTCCCCGGCATCAGCGTCGGCGTCGAGTGTTCCACTCTTCGCCAGGGATCGTCAGCCGGTGTCCTCGGCGCCTTCGGGGCCGACTGGCTCGACCGGGTCTGACATCCCTACATCCAAGCCATGCTCGGGCGTGGTAGCCGCTTCGGGCGGTACTGAGCCGCCGGCATCGGTGTCGGTGTCGAGCGCTCCGCTCCTCACCGAGGATCGTCGGCTGCTGTCCTCGGCGCCTCCGGGGCCGATCGACTCGGTCCAGTCTGGCGTTCCTCCATCCCTGCCATGCGCGTGGGCGGTGCCCGCTTCGGGCGGTACCGACCCGTCGGCGTCGAGCATTCCGCTCCTCACCGGGGATTGGCAGCTGAGGTCCTCGGCGCCTCCGGGGCCAACCGACTCGCGCCGGTATGGCCTTCCTAGGGGGCCGGTATCCGCCTTGGGCGGTGCCGACCCGTCGGCGTCGAGTGACCCGCTCCCCACCGGGGATCGCCGGCCGCTGTCCTCCCTACCTCGGTGGCCGATCGACTCGACACGGTCTGACGGCCCTACGTGCAGGTCATGCGCGGGGGTAGTACCCGCTTCGAGCGCGCGGGCGTCGGTGGTTCCGCCCTGCGCTGGGGATGGTCATCGGGCCTCCCTCCCCTCGGGGCCGCTCGCTTCGACCCGCGCCAGGTCGCCGTTTTCCCAGCCCTGCGCAAGGGTGGTACCGGGTTCGAGCGGCGCCACTCCGCTGGTGATGGCAGGGGCGTCGAGCACGAGGGGCCGCCATCAACCTTCCCCGGGGACCTCGGGGTGTGTCGGCCAGCGCTCGGACGACTCCCCGGCATCGACGCGGCCGTCAAGGGCCCCGTTTTTTCCTAGAGAAGGGGCCTCGGGGCCTTCGACTGCTTCGATCCGATCTGGGTCTGCGCCGCCCCGCAACGGTATACCGACGTCGGCGCAGGGGCTTTGCACCCCCGCAGGGACTCGTTGTCGGGTGACCGGGGTCCCCTCGGGGACGGGCCGTATGCCCCGGGAGGGTTTCTCTCCGGGTCGAACGGGTGTGAGAGGGAGCCCAGCTTCGGGCAGTGCCTGCCGATCGACATCGGCGCCGGCGTCGGATGACCCCCTCTCCACCGAGCTCCGCCCTCGGGGACCCGTGATGCTCGCGGCACCGATCGGCGCGGTTCCGATCCGCGCTCCGGGTTTTCCACCACCGGCGCGGTCGCCCCCGCCGGGGCCCCCTGGAAGGGAGTCGCTCTCCTCGCTCGGTTCGATGCCCAGCCTGGAGTCGGTATCCAGCCTTGAAAGCTTGGACACTACACGTCTCGGGATCGGTCCCTGTCCCCTCCCGCGACAGAGCAGAGACCGCTGGCCCCTGCCCTCCGGCGGCCGCGGAACCGCTTCGATCGCAGGGAGCAGCGCCACCCCCGGGTTCGGGGCCGAGGCCGATTCCTGCAGCGCTGTCGGTGCCATCAACCCCTTCGATGCCTAGTTTGGAATCAATCCCAGGAGCCGACGACGCCATGGGGACTGCCCTGATCCGGGGCGGTGGTCCCCTCCTATGCCTAGCGGGCGTCGGGCCGAGCGGCCTCTGTGTGCCCTGGCAGCCTCCCCCGCCATAACTCCTCCGGCAGAGCCACCTTTTCAGGATTTCCTCCTTGACATGGCGGACTTGCTGGCCATCCCTAGCCTGGGCCCTGAGGAACAGGCAGCCGTGATGCTTCCTCTGCATCCCTCCCTGCAGGATCTCCTGCTGGGGGCTTGGCGGTCGCCTTTGAGGGTTCCGGCACCGTCGACTGCGATGCAGGCTCTATACCGGGTGCCTCCGTCCCCGGGTTTTCGGCAGCACCAGCTTCCACATCGGTCCATTGTGGTGGAATCGGCACTGAGGAAGGCCGGAAGCAAGGAGAAGCATGCTTCTCGCCCCCCAGGCCGCGCCTCAAAGACGCTAGATACTCTAGGACGTCAAGCTTTCCAGACGTCTATGCTGACGGCCAGAATTATCTCATATATATTTTATATGAGTCTGTCGCTGCGGGAGGTCACCGAGAGGTTGTCTCGGTTATCCCTCTTCGTATCGGCGACCAAGGCCTTTGAATATTCCATGCTCCTTTATCACTGCAGGAATATCTCCGGGTTCCTTTCTCGTGCTTCGCTGGACTCCTTCCAGTCGGTCAGCAGAGCTTCTGCTGTGGCCATTAGAGCACGCCGTACAGCATGGCTGCAGGCGTCCGAGTTGTGTAGACGGGCACAGCACAACCTGGGTAATTCTCCCTGCGACGGAGATCACCTCTTCAACAGCGAAGCCTTGCGTCAGGTCGCACAGTGCTTCGCTAACCTTCCCAGGGTTAGCAGCCGGCCTAGGGCCCGGCCCCACGGCAGCGGTAAACGCCTCTCTAGGAAGAGGAAATATCAGACCTCCGCCCACCCTCCAGGCGCGCCCAGGCAAGGGGCCTCTCACCCCGGGTTGATGCCCCCGGGCCCGCGCCAGGACTCTCCTTCTAAGCATTTTTAGGCTCAGGCAGGCGGCTGCCTGCACTTAACCCTCTTAGCGGACGTTTAAAAATTGAGCTCTGCTCGGGGGCTCGTTCAGTTGCAAATGGTTCGGAGGCTTATCTAAGGGTTCGGGTATTCTCCTTCCGTTGGGAGGGAGACCACCTCTATTCCGTGATAGCTATGGCCAACTTCTTACCCTTCGGTACGTCTCCGAACCCTTCTCAGCCGGTATCCCCTGCTGATTGCTTCCGTACCGGAATTACCTTCCTGTCCCCCGTCTGTGCGGGGGGGGGGGGGGGGCGAGTTCTGCGTGCAGGTCCTGGGGACACATATAGGGCCTCCAGCCCCTGTGGCGTTCTACCAGACTGATGCTATCCCCTGTCCCCCACGCTACCGCGCTGTTGGTTCGCCGATCTGCCCTTGTCCTCTGGAATAGATCCCTCTACTGACGGATCTTGCTGCCACCTTCCAGGTGGACGCTCTGTGGATCGATGGCAGATCCGCCTTACCAGGGTGATGCGCAGGGAGGTAGGCTCCTCGACATACCTGCATTAGTACCGGAGTGGGCGCCCTCATGCCCACCGGCTTAGATATACTAGATATCTCCTGCGCGATAGGCACATATTGGGGGGATGCCCGCAGTACCTGTGCTATACCGCCTTTTTCCCTATGGCCGGTACTCACGTCCCGTCCCCCCCTGGGGTCCGGCCAGTCCGCCTGCCTATTCCTCAATCGGGCCGCGGACTGGTGGTACTCTACCACTGTGGAGTCTACAGCTCCTTTCAGTTAGGTCCTCCTCCCGGGGGTTCGGACCCTTGTCTCCCTATCTCTCGCTAGGGTAGCCTGTGTACTCCTGCTCCGGGGTGCACCCCTACTCTTCTCCGGAATGAGCTCTCTGGTTCGGCCAGTCTTCTACTGTTAGTCCTCTGAGTTCTGGACTCTACTCCTAAGGGAGTGCTCAGCTTGCACTAAGCCTCCTGGAAGACCTGCCATTTCTTCTCCTGACCCAGCTGACGCCTGGATCTCCTAGCCTTCCGGATTTGGAGCTTCCTCCTCGCTGCGGCGAAGTTTCCTTGACGACTTCGCTACTGCGTCTATGGTGCCTTCACCACAGGTCTGCTTCCGGCAACCCGGTAGGTAAGCCCTACGGGGTTCCACACCATTACTTCATTAAAACTTAGTGACCGGTAAGCTCTACATGGTACTAGGGCATTTACTCATTAAATGCTTACTGATACTATTTGTGCATCCCTCTGGCTACTCTTCCCGTAGCCTGGGTTTTTTTTTGCTGTATCTTAATGTTACCTGTTCTGCACTCTAAAGACTCCCTCTGTAGTCTGTAGATTCGCTGTTCCTCTATTTAACTCCTGCCCTCCATCCCTCAGGGGATGCCGGGGATTTAGGCTGGGCGAATGCCATCCCGTCCTGGGCTGCGCTTATGGGACCTTCCCGGGCATCCTAAGCTAGGGAGTCCCCATGTGTGAAGACTCATTCCTGCTTGTTCCTGGAGATAGCACAGTTACTTACCTGTAACAGGTGATCTCCGGAACAGCAGGAATTAGTCTTCACAACCCGCCCACCTCCCCTAGGAGTTGTATCTCTTTTTTGTCTCTATTCCTTCCTCTCCTCTCCTTCTGGCTCAGCTATGAAACTCAACTGGGGAGAGGCAGTAGGAAGGGCGGGAAGCCACCGCGCAGGCGCGGGGTATGCTCCCAAAGGCCTTCTGATTGGATGCTGGGGAGCATTCCCATGCGGGCTCCGTCGGCGACGTCTCCCATGTATGAAGACTAATTCCTGCTGTTCCGGAGATCACCTGTTACAGGTAAGTAACTGTGCTTTATCATCAACATAATAATTTCTCTCCCAAGCCCCACATTTCTGATTATAGTTTCTGTTTATGGCATCACAAGCGTCAAAGTATAGAGCTGCAGGTTTTGTAGGGTCTTCAAGTTGTTGAGTAGCATTTAAAAGAGCTCCATCTTCATCATTCCATCGTATTTTTAGCACATAATAGGATGGATTCTGTCGTGGGTGAAAACAAGTTCTGCTCTTTCCTTTTGTGCAAATGTTCAGTTCCGTGCCATTATATATGCATTGACTCACTATACCTGTACAAGTATAGTAGGTATGATAAAGCAAAGTCTGTGTAATCTTTTCTCCAGTACGGGTAGTAGTTATGCATGCAACACAGGGTGGCAAGGCAAAAGTCAGTTCAAAGCATCTCAAGGCTGCTATCAAGATGAAACAGTAGAGAATCATGATGAAACGTCTCTGAAGAATTAGTACAAGTCTTTGAAAAACCAGTGCAACTGTTGATAATTCTTGACCACGAATTCTTCTTCTTTACTGTACGTTGACCTGTTTTGCTCTCAGTAGCATGCAACAGGTGTAGCGTTAATTGTAGATCCTCAAGCTTCCGCTGTACATGACCTTACCAATTTCATTGGTAGGTGTGTAGAGCTGTAGATTCCAACGTATTTCAATAGACACAGTCCTTTTAGTTTGCACTGTCCTTGATCAAAATGGCACAAAGATTTTCAAATAATATAGTCCATAATACAGTCTCTTTCTGTTGATAATAATCTCTTCAGAATAAACAAATAGTCTCTTGGGATTCAGGAATTCTATATTAGCACAGTCTCTTTTTTTTTTAATTTCCTGAATTTTTCAATTTGCTTGTCTTCGCAAAGTTAGCCGCAATGGAACTTCTGGATTATGTTCTGATGTCCACTGGTCTGGCTCTGGCGCTGCTGCTGATTTCACTCTGCTGTGATGAATCCAGGGTTCGAGTTCTGCAACTTTAACTGCTGTTGGGGTTAACAAGATGACAACATAAGGTCCTTTCCAATGCGGTGCCAACGGTGTCTTTCTCCACTCTTTGATTCACACCGAGACTCCAGGCTTGAGAGGATGCAGCGGTTCAGTCAAGTTGATGGGTAGCTGATCTCGTATCCACGTATGAAGACTCTGCAAAACAGAACTTAAAACCAATAGTTCTTGTCTAGTAATTTCAGATACTATCTGTTTCATGGCTCCCTTTATTTCCTATACAATAGGTGAGGGTCGCCCATACAAAATTTCAAAAGGGAAAACTCCTAAAGACTTAGCAGGGGCTAAGTATATCCTAAGAAGGGCTATAGGAAGAACCTGGGGCCACCTCTTGGCAAAGTTTGGACAACTGAGATTTCAGGTTTCTATTCATACGCTCTACTTTCCCTGAACTCTGAGGTCTGTATGCTGTGTGTAACTTCTATTGTATCTATAGAGCTTTAGCTAACTGTTGAGTTACTTGGGATATAAATGAGGGCCCATTGTCTGACCCTATGACTAATGGTATTCCAAATCTTGGAACAATTTCACGAAGTAGGACTTTAGTGACCTCTCTGGCTTTCTCAGTCCTGGTGGGAAAAGCTTCTACCCACCTAGAGTAGGTACACACTAGAACAAGCAAGTAACGATATCCATTTGCTTTTGGCATTTCAGTAAAGTCTACTTGAAAATTACTCATGGGAGTAACTCCTGTTGATTGAATTCTTATTGGTAGATTAGGACCTTGCTTGGCATTGTTTTTGGCACATGTTTTACATTGATGAGCTACTGAAGCTGTCAAAGGTCCCAACAAAGAAATATAAAAATGAGGTTTCAAAGCTTTTGTCATTGCAGTTTTTCCATAATGTGTTGCTTGATGAAATGCTTGAACAAAGGCTAAACTTAATGCTTCAGGAATCACTGTTTGTCCAGGAGGTTGACTCCCCTCCTGTGGTGGAAGTTCTATCCATCCATTTCTGAGTACTCCCCCTTCTTGTTCACAATAATAGTCCAATTCTTTTGTAGTATATCTGGGATCCCATGAATTAAGAGGTACAGGAAATAGAACTGCTTGAATTGTAGTATTCTGAGTTAGAGTCTGTCCGGTAATGGCTGCTTTACGAGCAGAGGCATCTGCAAATCTGTTCCCTTGTGCAATTTCTCCTTTTCCTGCTTGATATCCTCGACAGTGTATAACTGCAACTTTCTCAGGGGCCCATACAGCATCTAACAATGTCAATATCTCTGGGCCATATTTGATAGATTTTCCTCCTGAAGTTATCAATCCCCGCTCTCTGTACAAGGCTCCATGAGCATGCAATGTTGTGAATGCATACTTAGAATCTGTGTATACATTTATACAGAGTCCTTTTCCCAGTATTAGTGCTCTTGTGAGTGCTATCAATTCTGCTTTCTGTGCTGATGTTCCTGAGGCTAGGGCTGATGATTCAATTACAAGATCCAGAGTTACTACTGCATATCCAGCACAACGATGTCCATTGACTACAAGACTGCTTCCATCCACGAAGAAAGTTTGTTCTGGATCTTCAAAAGGTACATCTGTCAAGTCTGGTCGACTTGAGAATACAGTATCCATGACTTCTATGCAGTCATGATCAGGAGGATCAGTTCCAATTGGTAACAGTGTAGCTGAGTTTAAGGCCTGACTGACCATCAATTGCAATCGAGGATTTTCACACAACATGCTCTGGTACTTTAGCATTCCTGAGTTGGTGAACCAGTAATTTCCTTTGTGATCCATAAGGGTTTGAACAGAATGTGGCACTATTACACAGAGATTTTGTCCTAGAGTGAGCTTATCTGCTTTGGTTACTAGAAGTGCTGTAGCTGCGATGGCTCTCAGACAAGGTGATCACACACAAACAACCGCCCAAAGGGTATAGGATAACCACATAAAACAAAACTACCCTTTAACACCTCCTATCTCATCCTTTTCTTTAATGCACTATACCTAAACGCTGCCAACCAATTAAATAAAATTAATATAAGGTCAAAAAGGCCTCAGTTATCGCTCATACCAATCATCGGTGAACAGTGTCACCATAGGACAGAGCTGAAGAACTTCCACATCATAGGCCTTACCCTACCCACCTACACCTTTAGTTAACAACAAGCTATAAAATTTTATCCTGAAAAAGTACTTTTAAAGGATTCACACAAACAATCGTTCTTTATGAATCTATTCAATAACTAAGGTATATCATTTACTTGGAATCAAGACTAAATCAGAGGAAAAAACACCTCTTTCATATAAAGAAATGTAATGATGTCTCTAACAGAGACCAGCACACATCTGGAAAATTAAAGAGAAAAGAAACGTTATGAATGACCAGTGTCAATCTCTTAATCCTATAGCAATACTCCACTTATCTGAACAATCAGCTCCCGATGTAATTTCTTCAACAATACACCAAATGCTTCATGGTTCGCCACCTCTGGCAAACAGAACCGCTGGTCAGACAACACCATGAGCAAACTGGGCAGCAAAAGCGTTCCAGATCCGACAAAAGCTTCTGTTTCACCCTACCGGGCTTCCTCAGGGATCCAACATCATGCCCAAGTAACAGTTACACCATTAAAAGAGAGCGACACAAGCGCTTCAGCTACTACAACGGCGTCTGACATCACTGCCCTTAAATGCAATCAGATACCAAGCTGATACGCTAGAAGAATCTTACGTCATCCCCCTTTCAAGCTCCACTCAGCTTTATTAAATACACAAACACACTAAAATCAATATATTCAATATACCTAACCATATCTCTACTTACTTATAAATATACACACATCCGAACACTTATGACTAAACCCATATACACCCGCCTTCAAATATCAAAAGAATCCAAGAGAAAACACAGAACTGGAACTCTCAATTAGGCCAACCTATAGGAGAAAACTAATCCATCGAAAATTGTATCTTGGAAATATATTAAAAAAACAATGCCCATTCGATCTTATCGTTCAAACCAGTAGGGGCAAGAGTGTGTAGAGTATAAATCCAATACTGTTCTCTTTGAAGAAGTAAGCGACCCTTATCGCCTCTGCGAATATCAGGAAGAATTTGTTCAATAACGGTGCATTGTAGATCTTGAAACTTATGATTTGTAGCGATACAATGTTGGACCAAAGGAGTTTCTGTCCGTGTTTTCCCCACGCTATATTTATGCTCGGCTAAGCATGTACGCAAGGGTCTTGTGGTTTTGCCGATGTATAACAAGGCGCAAGGACACTTCAAAGCGTAGACCACATATGAAGAATCACAGTTCGTTGGTTGTTTAAGACAAATTTTACGCTTAAATTCAAAACATGATGAATCAACCATCATCGTACAATATATGCAATGTCCACATTGATGATGTACAGCAATCGAAAGATTCACAGGTCTAGCAACTGCAGGACACAATCGGTCCCTAAAGTTCCTACCTCTTTGATAAGCCATACGGACCAGGTAAGAAGACAGTACCGAGTGCCTTGAAAACATTTTCCAATGCTTGTGTATAGAAGCTGCCACGCACTGCGAAAGAGTAGAATATGGTAAAACGCATGCAATTGGTGTCAGCTGATCTTCAGAACCAGAATTATCACTAGAAGGGTATAGCAACCAATCTCTATGGTTATACTTAGCACACTTATAGGCTCTCTTTAACAGAGGCAGAGGATAACCACGATGTTTGAACTTAGTGATCATCAACCTTGCTTGTATTTCAAACTCTTCTTTGGATGAACAGATACGGCGACAGCGTAACAATTGTGAATAAGGTAAATTATTATTCAGATGGCTTGGATGGAACTACCTTCTGGCTTCTGCCTGCAAGGCTTACTGAGCAGTGCTCTTTCACTATTAGAAAAGTTCAGAGGTTTGTACCTTTCTCTCTCATGAGCTTCTGAACACACCCAAGCTGGCTCCCTGCGGGGCTTCTCTCTCCAGCTGCCTTCCTCCCAAGGCTTTAACTGAGAGAAGCTTTCCTGCAGACTGTGGGATTTAACCCTCGGTACCTTTTCAGCTTGAGCTTTCTTTGTTCCTCTGTTCCAATGTTTTCTCCTGGTCTAGCTCTGCTGCAGGAATTCACAGCTGCTCCATCAGAACTCCTCCCGGATCCTAATCTAGATCCTGAGCTTGCTCCCCAGCTTGAACTTCCTCTCCAGCCTGAACTTGAATCAGCACTCGAACTCGTACCAGCACCTGGACTAGAGCTCACACCTGAATTAGAACTAACTCTGCTTTCTAATGAGTGCTTTTTATCTTCCACAGTGCTTAGCTTCGCCCCTCCTCCACCCAGGTGAATCCTATTGCACTCAGGGCACGGGGCTTGTTTGCAGCTTGGGCGGGGCTGCTGCACTCGTGGCTGGGTTTGTTTACATCTCCCTTGGCAACCTGTAGCCATGTGCATTGCCTGGCTGTCAGAATCTGACCTGTTTTCTTCAGTTTCCTCTGACTGCACAGCAAGGGACGGATCTTCCCCATCACATATCCCCCCCCTTAAGATATTATGGGCTGCTGACTGTTTAAGCTGCCAGCACGTAATCCTTGACTGGTTGCACATACGTTCTTCTACCTTAACTAGCCTCACTGTTACTGATCTGTCTTGCCAACTTTTTAATACATTTAGGTGGTACACTTGGCGTCGTCCCTTCTCATTTTCCACCCTATAGGAAACGGGACCTACCTGTTCCACCACTGTACAGGGTCCTTTCCACCTAGATTCAAACTTTGGCCTGGCATCTGCCACTACGATTATTACTTTATCTCCTACAGCTAACTGCCTTGTTTTTGTCCCTCGGTCATAGTAATGTTTTTGCCGGCGCTGGCTAGCCTGCAAATTCTCGATAGAGACCTGGGATGTCCTCTCTAGGCGGTTCCTAAGATCCCTTAGAAATTGGGGTACCCCTACCTCCTCTGTTTCTGACTCAACCCATTGCTCCCTTAGGATATCTAAAATCCCTCTCGGGGCTCGGCCAAATAGGAGTTCATAGGGCGATGCCCCTAAAGATGCTTGCACGCGTTCTCGGCACGCATACAGGACAAATGGGAGTAAATTGTCCCATTCAGACATTTTTCCCTCTAGGCCACGTCTCAACATTTGTTTGATAGACTGGTTCATCCTCTCTACCAGTCCGTTGGACTGAGGATGATAAGCTGAAGTCCGGATATGACGCACTCCAAAAGCGTCCCATACCATAGCTAAATGTTTTGATGTGAAATTGCTCCCCTGATCCGTGAGAATTTCCTGGGGCAATCTGATTTCACAAAACAGCTTGATAGGTTCCTGGGCTATCGTCCTGGCTGAAATATTATGTAACGGGATAGCCCAGGGGAATCGAGTAGCCTGGTCAATGATTACTAAAATGTACTGGAAACCCCTTGGTGTCCTAACCAGAGGTCCTACTATGTCCATAGCCAGACGACGTACTGGTGTGGAAATAGTGGGTGTGGGTATCATTGGCACAGGTTTGGGTTTCGTGGCAGTGACTCTTTGACACGCGGGACAGAACTCACAATAATGGGCTGTTTCCTTAAACACCCCTGGCCAGTAAAATCGGGCCAGTATCTGGTCCAACGTCCCTTGGGATACCCTTGTGACTGCCTACAGGGTGGTCGTGGGCCAACCGCATAGCTACAGCTTTAAAAGTAGTTGGCACCACCAACTGCTTCCTTACAGCTCCTGTGCGTGGGTCAGTGCTCTCCCTGTATAATAACTCCCCCTCTAGGAAGAACCTAGGAAGGATAGTCCTATCTTCCTGAGCATATTCGAATGCCCTTTTTAAAGCTGGATCACCTCTTTGTTCTTTTGGAAAGGAAGGGAATTTCTGGACGAGTTCTGCAGGAACCCAGGGTAACTCCTCCCCAGCTTCTAACTCCGCCCTCCCTTGGGACCTATGTCGCCTCTCCTGGCGTCTCTGGGCCTTTCCTTTCCTATCTTTAGAGGGAACATTAATCAAATCTTCATGAGAAGGAAGTAGTCAGGTACTTCTTCTTCTATCCCAGTTTCACACTCCAGGGGCTCTTCCCTATCTTCAGGTGCTTCCTCTGACTCGCCTACAGAAATGATCTCTGTTCCCGAAGCCTTGACCTGAGATCGGGTAGAAACCAGGCCTGTTTTCTCGCTCAAGCCTCTTTTTAACCCCTTGTGAAATGGAGGCCAGTCTCTCCCAAGTACAATGTCACGTGGGAGTCATGGGATTACGGCCACCTGTACCTCCTCATCAATTCCTAACCCTTTCACGCATACCTTGTGTAAAGGGTAATATGAGTACTTCCCATGCACACATCTCACTTGCACACGTCCCTCTGCTTGACTCGAGGTAGACCGGTTATGGGCATCGATGGTCTGCCACAGCTTTTGCGAGACCATGCTCTGGTCTGCCCCTGAGTCGAGCAGCGCCAGGGCCTCTATACCTTCCACTTGGACTTTCAGTAGGACGCCTTCCCCAAGGTGATTTTCACCTCCTGACACTTGGGCAGTTCTCAACTTGCAATCCCTACGAAAATGTCCAACCTGGCCACAATTATAACATTTGCCTTTCACAACAGATTTTGCAGTATAACCATCAGATATTTTAACCTTTGGGGTCTTTTCTGATTTCCAAAGATTATTAATGCCAGCCACCTTTAAAACACTTCCCTTTGAGGTCCCGGCCAACTCCGCCTCAAAATAACGCTCAGTGAGGTCGGCCGCTTCCTCCGTGGAATGGCATTTTTGGAGCATCAGAAAAGCCTTTGTTTCAGGAGGCACGGCTTCCAGGTATTGCTCCAGGATGATGGTGTCCATTATGGCATCCATCGTCCTCCTCTCTGGAGCAAGCCACTTTATAGCCAGTCCTTTTAATCTCTGAAACAGAGCTTTAGGGGTGTCTCTAGGCATTAGCCTAGCTTCTCTGAACATGCGCTTGTAATGGGTGGGTGTTTACCCCAACCTATCCCTTACAGCATTTTTAACTTCTAGATAATTAGATGCTAGAGCAGCAGGCATTGTTTTATAGGCTGCCAAAGCCTCTCCGGTCAAAGATACAGCAAACCTTACGGCCCACTGATCAGCCGGCCATTTAGCTGCCTCAGCAATGCGTTCAAACGCATCTGCAAAGTCATCAAAACTATCATGGTTGGTTAGCTGTCCTAGTGCAAGCGCACTATATTCAGGCAGTCCTACCCCCTTCCGCACTACGGGAATAGTCTCCTCTGGGTCCTTAGACTTTTTCAGCAAAGCCTCTAGCAGTTCCAGGAGTGGCTGCTGTTGCGCCGCCATGGCCGCAGCAGTCCTCTCTTGGGTCAGCCTTGCCAGCTCGCTCTGTAGCTCCCACTAAGTGTTCATCCAACTCAGGACGTCTTGCAGATCCATCTTGGGTTTCCTGCAGGGACAGAAAAACAGGCCCACCAAGTGGGGCACAAACAAAACTTTTTCCTGCCTCCTATCTGCAGCACCGATGTTTCCCCCTTTCTCACCCAATCCTTCTACTGCTGTGCCCACCTACTTTTACCTGAGCACAGTGTAGAGTCCAACACTGAGAAAGGTTTCTGTGTCCTCCAGGTCAGTCTGCTGAAGAATCAGGTCCGTCTTTCCTTTTTCTCAGGACAGCAGAATTTCTCCCTTTTCCACACAGCTGGTATCTCCTGAGTTTTTTCCTTTTATAATGTCCTTGTCTTGTGCAAAAATCCGCAACAACTACGCCAACCTTGTCACCAGTTGCCTCCCTGGGTCCTAGGGCTAGCAGAGAGGGTTCAGCTGATGACTATCCTAAGCCAGGAAGTGGGGGTAGTGCAGGCGTAGTAGTACACTGGCCCTCTGGGTAATGGAGTCCCAAACACCTCACAGGCAAAGGAATTGAGGTAACAGAGTGGTAAGGTCAAAATAAGATTTTATTTCCCCGTCCCGGGGTTTTGGTAAACACAAATGAACTCAGGACAAAACCATACGTCTGGTATAAAGAAATAGTAACTCAGGAACTGCAGAAAAATGACATCTTTTTCTTCCAGCTTTTAAAGACACAGTCCTTTACATAGGAAACAATAAAGGCTTCTTTTTCAATGGCAGTAATGCTCACTTTGCTTTCTCCAGCTATACCATTAGCTTCAAACATTCAATTCAGCAAAGTGTTTCCATATTATCTGCAATGGTTAACGTACAATCCATTGGTACATCGTTTATGCCTTCATCTGTGTATTCAACCTGCATATCCTCCAGCCAATCCCCCGCTGGATACAAAGGAACGCATTCACACAGGGTTCTCAAAACATTCTCTTTAGCCTTAAGAGAATTCTGGAAAGCTTTATTGTCCCAGAGAAAACTATTAGGCTTAGTTTTCTCCCTGTTCCTCTTATAGGAACTACCTTCTGGCTTCTGCCTGCAAGGCTTACTGAGCAGTGCTCTTTCACTATTAGAAAAGTTCAGAGGTTTGTACCTTTCTCTCTCATGAGTTTCTGGACACACCCAAGCTGGCTCCCTGCGTGGCTTCTCCCTCCAGCTGCCTTCCTCCCAAGGCTTTAACTGAGAGAAGCTTTCCTGCAGACTGTGGGATTTAACCCTCGGTACCTTTTCAGCTTGAGCTTTCTTTGTTCCTCTATTTATTTATTTATTTACATTCTCTTATATACCGCGCTATTCTGTATCAGTGCGGTTTACATTGAACAAACTGAAATTACATTGAACAGGGCATTATAACTTGGAGATAACTATTTTACAGGGAACATGGGCTATGGAGGGTTAAGTGGCTTGCCCAAGACCACAAGGAGCACCTGTGGGACTAGAAACCCCAGTCCTTCCGGCCCAAGGTTGCTGTCCTCTAGTGGGATTTGAACCCCCGACCTTCCGGCCTGAAGTACCTTGCCCCAACCACTAGGCCACTCCTCTGTCTGTTCCAATGTTTTCTCCTGGTCTAGCTCTGCTGCAGGAAATCACAGCTGCTCCGTCAGAACTCCTCCCGGATCCTAATCCAGATCCTGAGCTTGCTCCCCAGCTTGAACTTCCTCTCCAGCCTGAACTCGAATCAGCACTCTAACTCGTACCAGCACCGGGACTAGAGCTCACACCTGAACTAGAACTAACTCTGCTTTCTAATGAGTGTTTTTTATCTTCCACAGTGCTTAGCTTCGCCCATCCTCCACCCAGGTGAATCCTATTGTACTCAAGGCACGGGGCTTGTTTGCAGCTTGGGCGGGGCTGCTGCACTCGTGGCTGGGTTTGTTTACATCTCCCTTGGCAACCTGTAGCCATGTGCATTGCCTGGCTGTCAGAATCTGACCTGTTTTCTTTAGTTTCCTCTGACTGCACAGCAAGGGACGGATCTTCCCCATCACAGTATGTACTTATTTATTTAAGTCACTTGGTATATCGTTATCTACACAAAATACATTTCATTTTTTACATACATAAATATTTTGTACTGTGATTTAAAAAAAACTGGAAAATACCGTAATCAGTTTCCAGTCTATCTTTGCATTGTATCTTTTAAAAGTCTTAACAATAGAGCAGGAGTTCTCAACCCAGTTCTCAGGACATACCTAGCCAGTCGAGTTTTTAGGCTAACCACAATGAATATGCATATGAGAGATTTGTATGCACTGCCTCCATTGTATGCAAACCTCTCTCATGCATATTCATTAAGATTATCCTGAAAACCTGACTGGGTTGAGAGCTCCTGCAATAGAGGCATGAATGAATGGGGGTAGTTTTATAAGTCACGCCTGGATTTACGTATGTGCATGTCTGCTTGCATATAATCTAGGTGTTTTAGTCATGTATGTGTGTAAATGGGCATTTATACACATATTTGATGCAGTTGCTATTCTGAAAATACACACTTTGGGTCAATCACATGTACTTTCACTATGAGACTTGAAACCACAAAATCAGCCCAAACATCTACTACATAGCTCAACCATGCAGACAGCCAGTCGTGGTAGGCTAAAACTCACCTCTTCAAGGTTGCTTTTAGATCCTGATCCCCCTTAGTCTCCTGTTCACCTCCTATGTGTATGTTTACCATTCCCCTAGATCAGGGGTGGGCAATTGTTTTGGCTCAGTGGCCACTTTGAGAGGGCCGTGGTTAGCGGAGGGCCGCCCCTTCTAAAACTGATCAAGAGTAAGAGAGTGCGCGCGCGAGAAACAGAAAGCGATGGAGCGGGTGCACACCCGCTCAGGGTAGCCCCGCCGCCTCCTCCCTCCCCAGACAATGGGTTTTTACATCATATACCCTCCCTCCCACAATGCCCTGCCCCCTCCTTCCCAGGGCACTGCCGCCACGCATGCGCTTCATCCCTCCTTGCCTCCCAGCCCTCTCCAGTCTCCGCTCCGGCTATGCATGACGTCACTCCCCGGCGCAATAATGGGCTGTGCGTGGGAGGGGGACGAGAAGAGAGGAGCAGGGAGGCAGCTAAACCCCACACTAATGGTTAGTGTTGTTTAGTAAACATGCCCCTATATGCCAATTGAAGAAAGAACACAACTGGAGCTGGAGAATAAGAACCGAGTATGCAAGAGATTTTATCCAGAACCACCTGGTGAAAAATGCAGTTGTTGGAAGCCAAAATAACTGTGATAGAAAGTTTTTTTTTCTCTCATTGCTGTTTAAGAAACAGGTACCTTAAATACAATATTTATTTATTTTTTTCATTTATGTTTTAGACTTGACAATGGATTTGTGATCAGAGTGGAAGAGAACTGATTTTTTTAATTTAAAGAATGTTTTGTTATTTTTTTTTTATTGAAAGGCTTCCAAAGAATACATAAAATCATAAACCACAAAGATCTTCAAAGAAGAAGCAACAGTAATAACATAACACCAGATCACAACGGCATTCAACAATATGCCTTCATTTTTGCAGTTTTAAAATAAGGAAACGGAGAACAGTAACCCCCCAACCTCCCTTCCTCCCCCCCCCCCCGAAACCTCCCTAGCCCAGGACCCCCCTCCCACCCAACCTCCCAGTCCCCCCCTCTGTGGCTTGCTAACATTCAAATACGGGAAGGGGATGAGCAACAGATACACTCAAGGGGCGAGCTCCCTTTAAAGTTTGCATGTTCCCCCCCTCTTATCCAGCACAGTCACGCACCGTAACGAGAGACAAAGGGTACCCACACCAACTCAAAGCGCGCCAGGCGCATCCTACTGACCGCTACCCCTCGTTCCATGGTGTACATATCCCACATCCGTTCCAGCCAAGTCTGAAAGGAGTGGGCCAAGGCACACTTCCAGGCTGCGGCAAGGGATAATCTAGCTGCATTCAGGCCATGGCGAAGTAAAGCAAGCTGTAGAGCTCGTGCACCCGGCACCGCGGCCCCAAACAGGAAAATCCCCGGATCCCAAGGGACACTCACTCCCAAAAGCAATTGCATCCGAAATTGTATACCCCTCCAATAGGCGCGAATGCGGGGGCAGTCCCACCAAATGTGCCCTAGGGTACCCCGATGCCCACAATTACACCAGCAGAGGTCCACCGCCCTAGGATATATGCGCGCAATCCGCGCCGGAGTCATGTACCAACGGTACAATATTTTATAATTGGTTTCACGGGCATTAATCGCTACCGCACTTTTCCACAAGTGAGTTTCTGCCCTCTCCCACTGCTGCTCAGTATAGTTCAAGTCGGAGTTCCAAAGTTCCCTGTGTCTTGTAGAACACGATTGAGAGCCCTGCAAGTGAGCATACAGGGTCGCCACGAGTCCCTTAGTGGTAATGCACCCCTCACAGTAACGTTCCAAATCGGTCAGGGCCCGTGCAACGTGGGGCCGAACAAGCTTGGATCCAACCCAGTGTGTCACTTGCATATATTGATAATGCTGCCTGGCCGGAATGTCAAATTCATCTTGTAACGCACAAAAGGTTGTAGTTGACCATCATCAAAAAGCTGTCCGACCCGACTAAGGCCGTGATGTCCCCACTGCCGAAAAACTGCATCACTTAACCCCGGCGGGAAAGAAGCATTATCTACTATAGGAGCTAAAGGGGTTAAGTCCATGTCGCGAGATCGAAAGTGCCGGTCCCAACAACGGAGGGTGTGAAGAATATAGGGATTGCTAGTGCGCTTACCACGTCGGAGTTTTGGACCAAGCCACAGCCAGTCTCCCAAGCCGGCTCCCCCCGCCAAGTTCATTTCCAGTTGCACCCATCGCTTAGTGCTATCAGCAATCATCCACTCCACCCCCGCCCGACATTGCGCCGCCGTGTAGTACCAATATAAATTGGGCATGCCCATACCTCCAGAGCGCGTACGGGCATAAAGAACCTGTCGCGCCAAGCGTGGGCGACGATAATGCCAAATGAATTTCATAAGCAACTGCTGCCAGGTCGCCAAAGTGGCCCGCGCGATGGGAAGCGGCAGAACCTGAAAAAAGTAAAGAAAGCGGGGAACAATCACCATTTTGACTACGGCTATACGCCCGAACCAGGAAAGGAGCAGGCCATTCCATACTTCTAGGTCCCGCCGAACCTGACGAAGCAAGGGATCATAGTTGGCCTTAAAAAGGTCCGCCCGCTCCACGGTCAACTGCACCCCTAGATAACGTAAAGCTCCGGACACCCAGCGAAGAGGATAAGCCGCCTGGAGCTCCGCACAAACCGCCCCGGGGACCCCAACATTCAGAATCTCCAATTTAGTGTAATTAATTTTAAAACCGGATACTCGCGCATAGTTTTCGAACAGCTGCATCGCAACTGGAAGGGAAGTGGACGGATCCACCAGGGACAGTATGATGTCATCCGCAAAAAGTGCAATCCTATAATCCGCAGGGCCAATATGAACCCCCCTCAGGCCTAGATGTTCTCGGAAGCTCTGGGCCAGGGGTTCCATCGCAAGTGCAAAGAGTAGGGGCGAAAGAGGGCAACCCTGTCGCGTGCCCCGTTCCAGCAGAAAGCGTCTCGAGTGTCCCCCATTGATCCGAACGCACGCCTGGGGCATCTGATAGAGACTACGAACCCAACAGATATAATTAGAGCCGAAGCCCATTTTCTCCAGAACACACCATAAGTATTCCCAGTCAACCCGATCAAAGGCTTTTTCTGCGTCAATCCCCACCAGCAGAGCTGGTTGTGGGTCCCGTTGGGCTACGTGAATGACCTGCAACATACGCCTAATGTTGTCTGCCGCCTGGCGACCCGGCACGAAGCCCACCTGATCTGGGTGGACCAAGCCCGGAAGGACCCGATTCAGGCGCGCCGCCAGTACAGAGGCAAATATTTTAACGTCAACATTTAACAGAGAGATGGGGCGGTACGACGCCGCGTCATGCAATGGTTTACCAGGCTTGGGTATCATCACGATCAATGCCTCGCGCTGGGACGGTGGTAAGGAGGCCCCTCCCAGGATCTCATTGAACAAGATAGTCAAGGTTGGCGCCAATTGTATCCGAAACTTCTTATAATATTCTGCTGGGAAGCCATCACTACCTGGCGCACTCCCAGTTTTCAGTCGCCGGATTGCGGTTTCCACTTCATCTACCGTTAATTCAGAATCTAGCTGAGCCCGATCAGGGTCGGAAAGATGCGGCAGACCAATCCCCCGCAAATAGTCCTGTACACGATCCCACTCAAAGGGCTCCGCCTTATAGAGCTGCTCCAGAAAGTCAGCAAAAAGATCACGTATCTCCCGGGAGATAACCCTCTTCCGTCCCCCAGTGTCACGCAATTCGCGTACCACTCGCGCAGATTGTTGTTGGCGAAGACGCAAGGCTAGGAAGCGGCCTGTTTTATTCCCATGCTCATAAAAAGTTTGTCGTAACTTTCGGCGCTTATTATCTAATTCTTTCTGCAAACACGCATCCAAGTTGGCTCAAGCAGTCCGCCACTGGCGCAGGACCTGTCGCAAACCAGTGCGGGCGTGTTCCGAACCTAGGCGGGTAGCCTCCGCCACCAACTGGTCGCGATCACGCGTCCACTTTTTGCGCGTGCAGGCCGCCTCCGCCATGAGTTGACCGCGAGCCGTAGCCTTATAAGCATCCCACACCGTGGGGAGAGGAACATCCCCAGAGTTGTTAAGCTCAAAGAATTCCGTCATAAAACGGACATGATCCTGCACTGCACCCTGCCGCCGTAGGAACCTCACGTCTAGGCGCCAAAGCCGCTGGTGCTCACTGTACAATCCGGCCGGAAGAGCAAGCCAGCACGGGGCATGATCTGACCAGGTCAGCGCTCCATGTCCAGCCTTCACTCTCCCGTCCATCAGGCGCTGATCCAATAGAAAATAATCAATGCGAGTGTGAACCTGATGGACCGGAGAGTAGTACGTATAGCCTCTTTCCCCCCCATAGGTATCCCTCCAGACATCCCTCAGACCTAAGTCAAGCATAAAACTTTGCAGGGCTCTTGCCGGTCCCCCCACTCGCCCCCCAGCACGACTTGTGGAATCCAGGTGGGGCACCAGGTGCGTGTTACAGTCCCCCCCCAGAACAATAGGACCCCTTGCAAAATCCGCCAATGAGGCTTTCAATCGTGCAAAGAAGGCCCCTTGACCTGTATTGGGAGCGTAAACATTAGCCAAGGTGAGCAGGTGCCCTTCTAGACGGATATTCAAGAAAAGCCACCTCCCCAAAGTATCTTGCTTTATCTCCTCTATCTGTAGAGAGAGGCTCTGGTGAAACAGTAAGGCCACTCCCCGCTTCTTCCGTCCCTGTGCATCTGAGGCCACCCGCACCTCAGTATATGGGGACCTCCTTAGCCAGCCCTGCTTACAGTTCTGAAGATGGGTCTCCTGTAGGTAAACAATGTCCCCTTGCAAAGTGCGCAATTCGGAGAACAGTAGGGATCTCTTCCTCGGGGAATTAAGGCCCTTAACATTCAAGGAGATAAAGCGCACCATTAGAAATTACAATCCACTCCCTCGCTGCCACCCGCTATCCCCCCCCCCCTCAAACCCGAGGAATTAGTTAGCCGGACCCACCCATTCCACTTTCCAAGAACAGGAGCCATAGTCCCTCCTCCCAAGCCCAAGCACACCCCCCAATTCCATGTTAAGAAAAAGCCCCCCCCCCACCCATCTCCCCCCCCTTCCCGTCAATACCACCTGCCTGTTTAAATTATTACAGGACACGGTAAATTGACCACAAACCCCGAACCCCCCAGAACCCCTTAAGGCAAAAACTTAGCCTAAACAGTGAAGAACAGAGATAAACATACCCCCCACTACTCCTCCACCTCCCCCGGATCATCAAGCTCATCATGCCCCTCTATCAAAGCCATAACATCAACAAAACGTGTGCAGATCATCTGCGGCCCCCCGGGTATCAAAAAGAAAAAAAGAGTGGGGACCCCAATCTATTTCCCACCACCAGGTATCCAAAAAATCGGGGGACCCACAGAATGAGACTCACTAAAAGAGAAAAAATAAGAGGAGCTCCTCAAGACAACAAAAGAATTCAAGTGGGCTTGCCCACCCGAGTCCACCTGGAGTGCTGGGATTTAGGGGGCGGCGGATGAGGCTGAGCATTGTCATCTACTAAGCCCGCCTGGCGCAGGGCTCGCCAAGCTTCAGTGTAATCTTTTGCAGAGATCTTTTTGTTGCCCAAGAGAAAGTTCATCCTAAATGGGAAGGACTAGGAATAGCGAATCCCCTTGCTGTTCAGGACCTCGGAGACCGGCTTCATCTCTCTCCGCCGCGCCAGGGTGAACGTCGAGAGGTCCTGATAAATAGATACTGTCGCATCCTGAAATCGGACCGTCTTTTTCTCCCGGCCTCGCCGGATAAGGAGCGCAGCATCAGAATAGCGCAGAAATTTCGCAATAACATCGCGAGGTTGGTTGTTAGGGGGTTTCCCCAGAGCGCGGTGAACTCGTTCAATTTCCATACCAGAGGCGTGTGCAGCCATGTCCTCTGTCGAGAGCAATTCCGCTATCAGCAATTTAAGTACAGTTGGTAGATCTTCTCCGCCCCCTACCGCCTCTGGAATTCCACGGAAACGCACATTGTTGCGGCGGGAGCGGTTTTCAATGTCATCAATTTTATAAGTCAGTTCCATTGCTTGCGCATGCTGCCGATCTAAAGCACATTGTAAATCCATCAGCGTCCCATCTTGTTCTACCATCTTGGTCTCCACGTCTTCCACTCGAGCTCCCAGCTCCTTGACGTCAGTCCTGAGTTCGGCGACATCTTTCATCAGGTCCTCTCGTAGTGCGCGAAACTCATTAGCTAGTTCCGCAAAGCCCCTACTGAGTTCTTGTTTGAGTTGAGCCGAGGAGAGTTGCTTGTGCGGATCTAAGTCCTCCTCGCTGACAGTCTCATCATCAGAACCTGATGGGAGGGGTTGTTCGTGTGGGCTACTGGGGGCTCCGGACTTGCTCTGCAGGCGCTGGGAGGAGCGCATCCCCTCCCGAGTTTCAGAGCTTTTAGCTTTGGCAGCCATCTCACAAAGTCACCAAAGGCTCACAGTGGTAGGAGAGAGATGTATCCAATGTCAGCAAAAAAAAAATTTGGGACCCCAAGGAGACCGCAGCGTCCACGCTCTCACCAATCCTCAGTGCAGTTACCACCACACAGTGTCAGGAGACGGGTATAAGCAATGTCAGCAAGGCATAGGGCACTGGGTAGTCAGCGAGACAGCAGAGAAGAAAAAATTTGGAGAAAGCTGCCCCAGCCCTCCCAGGGCAACAAGTATTTAACAGGGCCCCCAAGTTCCACTCAGAGGAGACATAGGCTTCGGCGGGGCTCCAAGCTGTTAATAAATGGCCCCTGTCACCCGCTCCAGATGTAAGCCAAAGTGCAAGAAGGAGGGAAGTGGACGCTCGGACTTACCCCCCTCGGGGCGATTCGTTATAGCATAGGATGAAAGCACACGCCGGCAGCTGCCACGCGGTCTCCACGCTGGTTCTGCAGGCCTCGTAGGCAAAGTTGCAACAGCACACGCAGAGGCCTCAGTGTTTGGAGCAGTTGCCTCCCCCGACCAACGGGCTGCCGCACGTTCCACAGTGCAGCGCCCAAGAAGCAGCCGCTCGATCGTGCAGGGCTCCGCTCCAGAATTAGTTAAACTCGCGTAGGGCTCCTCCGTTAGCCGCGGTTGCAGGCAGGCTCGGATCCGTCGTTGGGTGGAGGCATTCAGCAGGCCTCGCTCCAGGGATGACCCCCACGATTATCCAGTCTCCAGGGAGCCCGCCAAGCCGCCGAACCCGGCTCCGAGGGGGACCACCTACTCACGCCGACCCAGGGTATGTAGAGGGGGGCAATTTGCTAAAGTTAGCACATGTTTGCTATGATTTTGGGGTTGTGAGGACGGAGCTCTAGCAAAATGCGGCCATCACGCTGCGGGCTCACGAGCGCCCCCCCGAATGCTTTGTTATTTTAACAAACGTTCTTTATTGATCAAGAATCCATAGTGCACAAAAGTAAAACTGCCATGTGGAGGACTTTGGTTCGGTTCCTAAGTCAGGTCTTCTGTTTTCTGGACCCTAGTTCTGGATTTATGGCCATTGACCAGGGGCTGTCAATGGAATGACTGGGCTGAGTTGGGAGAGGAATATAAAGTCAAAAAAAACAAACCCTTGGCATGTTACACGTGAATGCTCATGATGCTCCTGCCCAATAGACCATGACTGCTTTGGAAACCGAAAGAAGCAAGTATCACAAGCACAACGCTCGAAGCCACTTGCCTTTAGTGGTCGAGGAGCGTGGTGGTTGAGGGTTCCTTCTTCTATCAGCTCTTAGCAGCCTATTTCTTTATGTTGGCTTCTGGGAAGTGTAGTACTGCTAAAATATGTTGGTGCTTTAAATAGAAGGTTTGTAGTTGAGGTAACTGAGGGTAAGGCTTGTAACAGAAAGTTTATTTCCATAACACAAAACACAGCAGGTTCAAGGTATCATTTACAGGATTATAACTGTAGGATTTGCTTAAGGTACAGCAAATAATGGCAAACAAACCAAAAGAACTCAGAAATGGCTTTTTAAAGTCCTCTTACTTGCAGAAGCAATTGCCTTTAGAAACTAGGCTGCCACTTTCCTTTTTAGTCCTTGTTAATCAGAGCATAAAGAAAAATTCAAGCTTAATTCTTCTACAGCAGTTTGGTTTCTGCCAGCCTCAAAACCCCTCTCTAGGCTGCATTTTTATGTGAAACCAAACTTAGAACAAAACAAACATTCTCCAAGACCAAGCAGGAAGTCAGTCCTCACATATGAGTGACGTCGGCACCGACGGAGCCCTCGTGTGGAGCATTTCCCCAGCTTTCAAAGAAAGCCTTTGGGAATTGCAGCACGCATGCGCGGTCCCCTTCCCGCCCAAGGGTGCCATCTTGCTCAGTCTTCTTTTTTCCGCGGAGCCCAACGGACGTAGTTCGTTTTTCGCCGAGGAAAAAGTTGATTTCCCTATTTTTTGTACTTCTCCTTTGGTTCGACGCCGGATCCTTTTCCCACTTGGGCCCGATACGCCGGTATCGAGCCCACTCTCACCTTTTTCGGTTTTTGTCCTTCGTGACTAGCGTTCGCGCCATTTTTTATTTTTTCACTGGCAGCCCTGTCTTTTGACCTCGCAGGGGCCCTTTTTCCCTTGATGGCTGCCAGCAGGTTTAAAAAGTGTGATCGGTGTAAGAAACTTATGTCTCTTACTGACACACACACGACTGCTGCCTCCGCTGCCTCGGACCCGATCATGACCCGATGATTTGTGGTCTGTGTGGCAAAATGTCCTTGAAGGCGTTGAGTTGGCAGCACCAGAAGGATAGGATCTTCTCTGATTCCGTGTCCGGACGGGCCCGGACCTCGTCAGGGGCCTCGACGTCTCGGGACTCCGGCCCCGAGCAGCGTCGAGGTTCCTCTGAGCGGGGGTCTCCTTCGCGGGAACAGTACAGGAAGAAGAAACCCGCGAGGGCGGCGGTGGTGGACGCTCCTGGTTCCTCGAGAGCCAGGTCGCATAGCCCCGATAGCTGTCCCGGGTCTTCGGAGTCGGAGAGGCCTGCCAAGCAACCTCATCTCGAGATGGAGTCTCCTGGACACGTGAGTGCTGTAGTCCTCGTGGACTCTCCTCCAAGGGGCCCGAGTCGGGGGTTGCTGGGTCCCCTGAGCTCGGACTCAGGTTGACGGCCTTGGAGAGCAGCCTTGCTGCCTTCATGGAACAGCAGCGGGCATTGATCGCCGGTCTCGCCGGTGCATCTGCCCCGACCACTGGGACATTCACGTCCAAGTCGACCCCGGAGGCCGAGCCGATCCTCGAGTCCATGCGGGCTCGAGTCGATCCTCGGCCACGGTCTCCCTCGGCCTCCCGTTCGGGACCGCTGTCGTCGACGCCGGTACCCTCGGCGTCGGGGCGGAAGGCATCGTTGCCTGCCCGACCGGAGCCGCTCGACACCTCCTCCGAGGAGTCGGGCTGGGAGACGGAGGACGAAGAGTCACCCGACACCTATCGGACTCGCTGTGTCCCATCGGACTCGCCGGAGTCCGAGTCTCGGAGACGATCCCTACCGGAGGATACCCAGTTCTCGGACTTCGTGCGGGATATGGCCAAGGCCTTGGCCTTCCCCGCGGATCCCGAGGAGGAGCCTCGAGCTGAGGAGCTCGAGGCCCTCCAGTATGACTCTCCCCCGAAGGAGGCCTTTACTGTACCGGTTCCTCCGATGCTGGAGCGGCTGTTCTTCCGCATGTGGGAGACCCCGGCCTCGACGCCGGTGTTAAGCAAGCGGGTCGATTCCATCTATCGAGTCCGCAAGAGCCCCGGGTTCCAAAAGGCACAATTACCGCACCACTCCATGGTTGTGGAATCGGCCATGCATCGACTGAAAAGTCAGAAGATGCACTCCTTGGTGCCTCCCGGCCGGGAGGCCCAGAACCTGGATGCCCTCGGTAAGAAGTGCTTCCAGGGCTCTATGCTTGTTTGCCGTGTCCAGACATACCAGCTCTACATGGGCATGTATCTCCGGGACCTGGCAAAGGAGATTGCCGGGTTCTCTGCTGGTCTCTCCAAGGAACCTTTGCAGAGGTTCCAGGCCTTGTCCACCGGTATTCGAGAGTGCTCGAAGTTTATCTCTCGAGCAGCCTACGATGGCTTCGAGGCTTCGGCCCGAGTAGCCGGGGCCGGCATCGGTGCCCGCCGACAGGCTTGGCTACAGTCATCCGACCTTGAGCCATGGGTACAGGACAAGTTGGTCGATGTCCCATGCCAAGGTGAAAACCTCTTTGGCAAGCCCATGGCTGAAAAGGCTGCAGAACACGAGACCGAGACTCTGACCAGGACTAGGCTGTCTAGAAAGACCTCTGCCCCTTCTCAGAAGAAGAAGGGCTCGGGAAAAAAGTCCTTTTACCCGAGGAAGTCATCTGCCTATAAACAATACCCTCATTATCAGGCCTCTGCAGCTCCCCAGCAGGGTCAGCAGGCCAAGGGGCAGGGTCATGGGCCCCGTAGGCAGAAGGCCCCCAAGCCACCAACACCGACCCCTGCTCAGCAGGGTGGGGGTTTTTGACTCACAAAGCATAGCCTCTTCTCCTCAGCTGGCTTCTCTCAGCACAGGAGGCCGGCTGGCCCACTTTGCCCACAGGTGGTCAGCCGTCACATCAGATACCTGGGTACTTCCTATAGCCCAAAAGGGGGCTATCTTCTACATTTTCACCAGGTGCCTCCCTCCTATTTTCCAGGGGAGCCTCCGAGACTCCCTCTGCACAGGGACCTGCTCCTTCAGGAGTTGGCAAGTCTACTAAAGGAACAGGCTGTGAAACCGGTGCCCCACCACCTGAGAGGTCACGGCTTTTATTCCAGGTACTTTCTGGTACCAAAAAGAACAGGAGGCCTCAGACCACTGTTCCCTCTAAGCTGTGCGCGTGTGCGCGCGCACACACCTCGCCGAGCGAGCGCACATACTTTACAACAGAGCGCACAAAAATTACGGCTCTGATTCTGATAGAAAACACCACAGACATCTTAAAATTTAAAAGTTATGATTGTAATTACTAGAAATTTCCCGCTTCATTTAGTAATCGTCTAATTTCATTTAATTTGATTAAAATCAGTGTGGTGTACATACTGTATTCTGATGTGTAGTCAAATTTTAAAGTATATAACTCTGAGTGTTATTATGTGGTGCACAAAAATTTAACCTTCCTTCAAAAGCTGCACACAGCTGATATTTTATGCGCACATAGCCTACAGAAAATTAGAGGGAACATTGCCTCAGACCCATCCTAGACTTACGCAACCTCAAAAAGTTCCTGGAGAGGGAAAAGTTCAAGATGCTTACCCTTGGAATCATGCTGCCCTACCTCCAGCAGGGAGATTGGCTATGCTCCTTGGATCTAAAGGATGCTTATACTCGCATCCTTATTTATCCAGACCACAGACAATATCTCAGATTTGTTGTGGGAGGAAACCACTATCAGTACAGAGTACTACCCTTTGGCCTGACCTCCGCTCCCAGGATGTTCACCAAGTGCCTGGCAGTGGTGGCGGCCTACCTAAGGCTTCAAGGTCTTTTTGTGTTTCCGTACATGGACGACTGGCTCATAAGGGGCCAGTCTTCCCAGGAGGCCAATCAAGCCACCCTTCGCACTGTGGCTCTGCTTCAGCACTTGGGGTTTGTCATAAACTTCGAAAAGTCCACTTTGCTCCCGTCCCAGAACTTAGAATTCATAGGAGCAAGGCTGGACACTCTTCAAGCGACGGCTTTTCTGCCAATGGACAGGCCCACAGGCTGATGTATCTGGCCAGGCAGTTTCACAGCAATTCCCTGGTCTCTGCCAGGCAATTCCTGAGAGTACTCGGCCATATGGCTTCCACGGTTTATGTCACCCCCCAATGCCCGCCTGCACATGCGGCCTGCTCAGTGGAGCCTTCGCACTCAGTGGCATCAGGCCACAGGGAGTCTAGCAGACTCCGTAAGAATTTCCGACCTGCTGGTCTCCTCTCTGCAATGGTGGCTTCATCTTCCGAATCTGGTACTCGGAGTGGTTTTTCAATCCCCTCCTCATTCTCAAGTGCTGACGACAGATGCTTCTCTTCTAGGTTGGGGAGCTCATTGCCAAGGGGCTTGTACTCAGGGTCTCTGGACCCCCTGGGAGGCTGCTCAACAGATAAACTTCCTGGAGCTACGGGCAATACGCCTAGCTCTGAGAGCCTTCTCCCATCTCGCCTCTCACCAGTCTGTACTAGTCCAGATGGACAATCAAGTTGCCATGTTCTACGTGAACAAACCAGGAGGCACAGGCTCCTTCCTTCTATGTCAGGAGGCACAACGGCTGTGCTCTTGGGCCGTCAATCACGGAATCCTCCTCAAGGCTGTCTACCTCCCAGGTCAAGAAAATTACCTGGCGGACAGACTGAGCAGGATCCTGCAACCACACGAGTGGAGATTGAACCCGTTGGTAGTTCAGCAGATCTTTCTCAGGTGGGGCCTCCCCACCATGGATCTTTTTGCCAGTCCTCTGAACCGGCAACTCCCAAGATTCTGCTCCAGACAACCGCATCCTCTCAGAGTAGCAGCGGATGCGTTTCTGATCTCGTGGTCCACAGGCCTGCTGTATGCGTTTCCTCCCACACCACTAGTGTCCCGAACACTGTTCAAAGTCCTCCAGGGCGGGGCCTCAAGGATCCTGATAGCCCCCAGGTGGCCGAGGCAACCCACGTCTGCTGCAACTGGCGGTGGCCACCCCTCTTCCTCTAGGGTTTCAGCACGATCTCCTGTCTCAGGATCAGGGGTCTCTCTTGCACCCCAACCTCCAGTCCCTTCATCTGATGGCCTGGCTGCTGAAAGGGTAGTCCTTGCTCCCCTACTACTGCCCCGTGAGGTGGAAGATGTAGTCCTAGCCTCTAGGCGGCAATCCACCAGGAAATCCTACGCTCTTAAGTGGCGTAGATTCTCCGCATGGTGTGCTCAGCACAGCGAGAATCCCTTCTTGTGCTTGGTAGCGGTAGTCTTGCAATATTTGCTTTACCTCTCCAATCTAGGCCTTAAGTCCAACTCTGTCCGGGTTCACCTCAGTGCTCTCTCAGCGCACCACTCGCCAGTGGACGGACGGCCTCTTTCCAACCACCCTTTGGTGGCTCGTTTTCTCAGAGGCCTCTTTCTGCTTAAGCCTCCTTTGCGTCCACCAGCCCCTGAGTGGGATCTGAATGTGGTCTTACAGCGGATTACTTGTCCGCCCTTTGAACCTATGGCTACCTGCCCTCTCCGTTTTCTCTCCTGGAAAACCTTGTTTCTGGTAGCTCTTACCTCTGCTAGGCGAGTGAATGAACTTCAGGCGCTAGTATCTGATCCTCCTTACACTAGGTTCTACAGGAATAGGGTAGTCTTACGGACTCACCCGAAGTTTCTCCCTAAAGTTGTCTCCCCTTTTCACCTCAATCAGGAGGTGGTTCTTCCGACCTTCTTTCCCAGGCCGCATGCCAACCGGGCTGAGATGGTCCTGCATACCCTGGACTGTAGGAGGGCATTATCCTTCTACCTTGACCGTACGCGGGAGCATCGGAGGGCTGTTCAGCTCTTCATTTCTTTTGACCCCAATAAGTTGGGGTTACCTGTCTCCGATTTGCAGGCCTTCGTATAAAAGCAGACAAATCGGAGGCCATAGATGTTTCGGGCCGGATGCGAGGAAGTTGGCCTGGGGATTTCCCTTTAAAATGGGCGGATCAGAAATTTGTGTATTTAGGTATTGTTTTGACAAGGTTGCCTCAAGACTTATACTGTACTAATTTTGAAAGAATTTTGACTGGAATGAGAAACCAGATGCGAGCTTGGAATCCCCTGCCATTGTCTTTGTTGGGGAGAGTAGCCGCAGTTAAGATGGTGATTCTACCCCGAGTTCTGTACTGGCTGCAGACCTTGCCAGTTTGGTTGTGGCGTCACGATCTTCATCGATTGGAAACTGAAATCTGGAGATTTCTGTGGAGGGGAGCTAGGGCTCGTATCCCGATGAATCGTATGATTGGACCCTGGCGTGATGGAGGTCTTGGTCTACCGAATTTGTGGTTTTACGCCTTGGCGTGCCAAGCGCGACACGTGGGTGATTGGCTGGGCGAGACTGACGTCTATACACCTAGACACCTGGAGATGGTAGCGGTGGCCCCGTTTTCCCTGTTGGGCGTTCTACACGTGGAAAGCACCCAACTGCCTAACAGAATTAAACGCAGTGCGATGATGGCTTCTGCGCGACGCACTTGGCAACAGTTGAATTGCTATTGGAATCGGAACTGGAGGGTTTCGAGTTGGCTGCCCCTAGGGGGTAATGTGAATTTCATGCAAGGCTCTGAGTCTCGTGAGTTTCGGTCTTGGCGGGAAAAGGGAGTACGAACTTTAGGCCATGTCATAGGACTGACCGGTGCGTGTAAACCGTTCCCAGAACAGTGTGCAGAGTATGAGCTGCAACCTCACCAGTTTTTTGCATACTTGCAACTATCTCATTATGTGACTTCTTTACCCAGGGAGGACCTTGCAGCGGATCGGTCGGCGCAGATTATCGAATTCTTTGGCCTCGGGGGGGATTCCCCCCCCTCAATAGCAGGATTAAAGGCCCGGCTTGATCGCTTTCGGGTGTTGCCGGATTACGGCGGAGTTGAGCGGGCATGGGCAAGGGAATTGGGACAAGAGATTCCAGCTGGGACAATCCAGATGGCCTTGGGGCGGATTGCTCTACTGACGGAAGGGGCACGTTGGAGGGAAATCCAGTATAAAGCGTTAATCTGTGTACACTTCTCGCCCTGGCGGGCCTTGCGGAGCCATATTACCCAGGATGGGTCCTGCCCTAGATGCTTTGTGCCAATGGCGGATTTAACCCACATGTGATGGACATGTAAGCGCATTTGCCCGTACTGGGCACGTATCTGTAATTTCATAGTTGGACTGCTACAGCAGCGGTTTCCTTGGACGGGATCCTTGGTAGTGTTGGATCAGCTGAATCAGTCCTGTCCTAGTGGGAGGGGGTCGCGGCTTTTGGTGCATAAGGCGTGCTTGGTGGGCAAAGGCCCGATTCTACACAGATGGCGTGAGCAGTTCCCACCAACTTTCCTGGAATGGCGTAATAGTTTTCACCAAATGATGCTGGCGGAGCGCTGGATAGCTAGGAGTCCTGTCAAGCACTGGGCCACTTTTATGATAATTTGGGAACCCTATATTCAGAATTTGGGGCCCTATTGTCGGAATGAAATAGTCAGTGTGGGTCCTTAGAGTGTTCGAGCATAGTCGAAGAGGCTCTTCGGGGTGGCAATGGTGAATATTCCTCCTGTAGATAAACCTATCTGGTTATGCTGAGGCTGGAGATTGCGACAGGGTGGGGAGGGGGAGGGGGGTTTCCTTTCACGACGCACATTGGGATAAAAATTACAAAACTGGTTAATTCATAAGGCAATGTTTGTTTTGATGTTTATGATGACTGCATATGCGATTTACCCTACGGCAGGGATAAGAGTACACCCCGCTGGGGGCTTGTTGTTTGTTGCTTGATATGGTCTTGGTTATGATTTGTTGCTGATCAATAAATAAAGTTAAAAAAAAATACAATAAAATAAAGAAAATAAAGAAGATAAAAACAAGGGAGCCTGGCGGTCAAGGGATCACCGAGCGGAAGGCAGGTTGGAGGTGCAACTTTGGAGGACGTGGCTCTGGAGGAGGCATGTTGGGGGGTAAGTGTGGGGGGGTTCTAAAAAGAAAAAACAAAACAAAACTGGATTTGAACAGGAAAATTAGTGCAGCCTGAGGCCTCCTCGCAGAGGCCGTGGGGTCAGGGCTGGAGGGTCTAGCAGGGCGGTGAGGGCCGCTGGCCAACAGTCTGAGTCCTCTCCTTCGGGGCGGGGTGGAAGGGTAGCAGGTGATGGGGACGAGGGTCCTTCGGGGGAAGGTGTGAATCAGGCGGTGGAGAGGGGTATGCCGGGACGGTCTGGTCCTAGGTGGGGCCCCTCAAGAGCTAGAGGGTCTGAAAAGGGACATCAGGGGTCACTAGCCCTACCTCGCCGGGGTAGGGGGCAGGTGCAGGGCCTGGGGGGCCCGGGGGCAAGGCCTCCCATTTGGAGGTGAGCTGGGCTCTTTGCCGGGGGAATTGAGGGACGGGGGTTAGGAAGTGGGGTCTAGTGGGGTAGCAGGCTAGGCCTCTTACATGCTGGGTTTGGGTCCACCAATGAGCAGCGCAGACAGTGTATTAGAAGACCCCAGTGGAGCAGGGGTAGGGCAAGGGCATGGGGAGTTAAGTCCTCCTTGGTGGGATGATAGGATTGGGGGCAGGGTTGCACCAGTTCATGGGACCCCCAGTTCATGTAGTTGGGGCGTAACCTTTCCCGTTGGTTGGCCGATGGTTCAGGGTGGTTATCGTTCGAGGGGGTCCACGGCATGGGAGCACTGGCTCGGGGGGGGGCAGGGTCCATCCAGGGCAGAGTGGTTGGGGGCGTGGCAATCCCCATGGCCTCCGGCGGTTCCCCCCCCCCCTGCTTTTCCTTTTATCCCTCCACAGGTTTCTTCAACGTTGAAGCACCCCTCGGGTCAAGAGGAGGGGGGAGGGCATCGAGCATGGGAGCAGTAGAACCAGCAGGACTGCATCAATTGGAGGCAGACGCCAGCGCATGAAGTGATGGTCAGCATCAGCGGGAAGTGGAGGTCCACGAGCCTGCCGGCATCCCAGTGGTAACACCTTCTGCAGCTCCGGTTGCTGCAGGTGAGTTACCGACGGAACATAGGGAGGCCACAGAAGAACGGGGGAATAGCTCGGGGGAAGGTCTGGGGCGTAAGGCTCGTAAGAAAGGGAAGCGTTCATGTCACCGTCTTCATGCCTTGACTTCATCCTCCTCCTCGTCATCGTCAGCTGGACCTGAAGGTGCGGGGCAGGTGGCGATTGGCAGTTCGGCTGTGCCAGCTAGGGTGGAAGGTGTAGCCCCTATGTTAGCAGCATTTTCAGAGTTATTTTATTTATTTATTTATATTCTCTTATATACCGCACTATTCAGCATCAGCGCGGTTCACATAGAACAAAAATCTCAGTACAGTCAACATGCATGAGTTTACAGATAAGGGAAGGAACTTGGATAACAAGGGTAATTATTTACAATCTATTTACAAGGATAACACTACTGCATAGGTACCTCTTACTAGGAGCGGTTACTAAGAATATAATCTTTACTTATAGAGAATCAGTCTTGGCGTGTTATTGAGACACCAAGGAATTGTATTAATGGGTGGAATCACTGAGGTCTATGGGTGTCGTTGACTCTATAAGGTACTTGTTGAAGAGATGGAATTTGAAGGCTTTCCTAAATTGTGTCAAGCTATTGATAGCCTGGATGCCAGGGGGTAGTGCATTCCAGCACCTTGGGGCACAGAGGACAAAGGCTCTATTGGCTGTAGAAGAAGTGCAGCTTGTTAGGGCCTTTGGGAGCTTTAGGGAGTTGATGGTCACGGATCTTCTTGTTCTGTTTGGTGTAGTAGTGTGAATAAGGGCAGATAATGATGTGGCGGAGAGCTTATTGAGAGCTTTGAACGTGAGAAGTAGAGTTTTGAAGATAATTCTGGCCTGGATGGGTAGCCATTGTAATTGAATCAGCAGAGGTGTAACGTGGTCGGTCCTGGCGGCTCCATGAAGGACCCTTGCTGCGGCATTCATTGCCAGCTGTAACGGGTTCAAGGTGGATTGAGGAAGACCTTGAAGGATGACATTGGCATAATCGAAGTGGGGTATGATCAGTGCTTGGTAGATTGTCCTGAAATCATTTGGCTCCAACATGGAGCGTAGGTGTCTCAGTGTACGGATCTTATAGTAAATTGTTCTGACTGTGTTTCCTATGTGGGACTTCATATCCAGGCGTTGATCTAGAGCAGGGGTCTCAAACTCAAATTGCTTTGAGGGCCAAATGAGGACTTGTAGAGTAACCCGGGGGCCGCACAAGACGCAGGCCTCATTTGCATAAGGGAATCATTTGCATAAGGGATCATTTGCATAAATATTTGCATAATGTTACCATACACTAACTTTGAGTAAACATGCCTCTTAATGAGTGTATGGATAAAGAAAGACTAAAAGATTTCTACATTACTATAAACCAGTGCCAACCGCCAGGAACTACTAGAAACACTGCTCATTTAGAACCCATAGCAAACCTGCCATGTCCTAACAGCACTACCAGGACTCACAAAGCACCATACCCTAACTATCAAAAGGCAACACTGCAAATATTAAATCAACACATTTCAGAGAATAACAATACATGACCTACTCGGGAAAGAGAACAAGTGGCAATGTCAAATAGGAATTACATAAACAGAATACCTCAGCTCCGTTACACATGCAGAACATACACCATCACCAAACAAGGAATCACAATTTAGAAACAGGAAGACAATTAAACTGGGAACCCCAAAAGCCAAACTTAGAATGTACAACACTGTAGAAATAAAACTATACATTGATTTCCTCTTGTATTAAATAAAGTGCAGACGTTAAAGATGCACATTTCCAAGAGCTGACATATTTCAGTTAATAAATTCAAAATAAAGAGATATTTTTCTACCTTTTGTGCATTTTTTTTCAGTTGCAATTGTTCCAGCCACTTTCTTCTGGTTGCTTTGTGTCTTCTGCTAACTCTCCATCGTCTGCTGTCCATTTGTCCTTTCTTCTTTCCCAGTTTTTTTTCCATTCTCTCTACATCTGCTTTAACATACTAATCATTCTCCTTTTGCTCTTTCCTCATTCCTATTTCATCCACTCAAATTTTACCCCTCCATCCTCAATCCCCACTTACTCTCCCAATACCCGGCCAATTGTAGATTTTTCTTCCCTCCCACACAAAATATATTTCCCCTCTCCATTTCACTCTCCCAGCCCCATCCCATTCTAATCGTCCCCCAACATCAACTCCCTTCTAGCTCCTGCCCCACCCAGCATCCGCTCCCTTCTAGTCCCCGCATCATCAGCCCATTTCCTTTCCAAGCCCCCCGCCCCATCAGCCCATTTCCATTCCAAGCCCCCTTCCACTCAGCCCATTACCATTCCAAGACCCTGTCCCCATCAGCTATTTGCAGTTCAAGCTCCCCCTTCTACTCGGCCCATTTCCAGTCATAGCACCCCCCCCCCAGTCCATTACCAGTTCTAGCCCCACCCCCCCATAGCCCATTATCGGTCCTAAGCCCCCCAACAGCCCACTTCCAGGCCTAACCCTTCCATCGCCCCATCTTCATTCTTAGCCCCCCAATCAGACCACCTCCAGTCCTAACCCCCATCTGTCCATTACCAGTACTATCACCCCATTTCCAGTCCTACCCCCCAAGCAGACCACATCAATCCTGCTCCCCCCCCAGCAGCCCACATAAATCCTGCTCCCCCCCCCAGCAGCAGCCCACATCAATCCTGCTCCCCCCCCCAGCAGCAGCCCACATCAATCCTGCTCCCCCCCCCCCAGCAGCAGCCCACATCAATCCTGCTCCCCCCCTCCCCCCCCGGGGAAACAAACTTTAGAAAACAGCGGCTTCTGCGCGCATGTCCCGCGGCCCCCCCCCCTTGCCTGTCAGTTCTTCTCTGCTTCGGCTTTCAGAGCCGCGAAGGGAGAGCTTCTCCCTCGTGACTCTGTTAAGCCCGCTGGGGCTTATGGGAAATTTCCCACCTGCCCCGGCGAGCTTAACAGAGTCGCGAGGGAGCAGCTCTCCCTTCGCGGCTCTGAAAGCCGAAGCAGAGAAGAACTGACAGGCAAGCAGGAAGGGATCGCGGGCCGCGGGACATGCGCGCAGAAGCCGGGTTGTGTATCGCGGGCCGCACAAAGGTCTCATGCGGTCCGCGGGCCGCGTGTTTGAGACCCCTGATCTAGAGTGACTCCCAGGTAACGTATTGAGGGCTTGGATTGCAATTCAGCTTCCTTTGTTTTGAGATATTGTGGTGGGATGAAGTTGGGGTTCCTCGTGATGAAGAGGACTTCCGTTTTCTTATGTTGTATACGGAGGTTTTGGGAGAGAAGCCAGTCAGATACTGCATGGAAACAGTTTATTAGAGGGGAGAGATCTAAATGGTCAGTGGAGAAGGGGGTGTAAAGTAGAACATCATCGGCATAAAGCATGCAGTCGACATTAAATGACCGGATGATCTTACAGATTGGTTGCAAGTAGATGTTAAACAGAAGGGCAGAAAGTGAGGAACCTTGTGGGACTCCCTGATCTAGGTGGAAGGGTTCTGAAGTTCTGCCTCCTGAGCGGACATGCTGCCATCTTCCGAATAGGTAGGACCTGCACCATTCAAGCGCTGTTCCACTGATGCCCTTCTCAATTAGTCTCGCTAAAAGAAGTTCGTGATTCACTGAATCAAACGCTGCGGCGATATCCAGAAAGATGAGGGCAAATCCTTGGCAGATGTTATCAATGCCAGTGATTATCTTGCTGAAGAGGGTGGTGAGAAGAGTTTCGACTCCATGGTATTCCCTGAAGCCGTGTTGGCAGGGGTCTAGCGGTGCAGCGGTGTCAATATGGTCCTGTAACTGTCGTTGAACCTCCTTTTCGATGATCTTAGCGAGTAGAGGTATGCTAGAAATGGGTCTGTAGGAATCTACCCTTAGGAGGTCGAGCTTGCAGTTTTTCAACAGGGGTCTAATTGAAGTATGCTTAAGAGCTGAAGGGAATGATCCTGTTGAAAAGGAGAGGTTCATTATGTTGGAAATTACTGGGCTGAAGTGACTGCGGAGCTCCTTGATCCAGAAGGCAGGGCATGGATAAGACTGGGATGTAGTGATATCTTCAATTCCTTTCTTAGAGGGGATAGAGAATGCAGAAAGGGCACTTGGGACGCCCAAGGGTGGTGGTTGTTGTAGTGGTTCTGGGAGGGAGTTCCCAAGGTCTTGTGCCGCAAGATTCGGAAGCGGCGTTATATAGATATTTTACGCCTGCTAGAGGGTAGGCTTGGAACTCGTTACCAGAGGACTTACGATCACTAACAGAGATAACAGAATTCAGAAAAAAATTGAAAACATATCTATTCACTAAACACTATAATTCCATAGAAAACATTCCACTCAACTTAGATAAAGGCTAAACATGAACCCCCCCACATCAAGCGTATACTCCCTTCTTCAAGGGATAACACACAAAACATAATCGAATGAACACTCCACTCCTATGCATTGATACCCTACTTGTATATAGTTGCAACTGATATGATCTGCCTATGCGGTAGAGTCAGTACTTTGTTTAAATTGTTACACAATCTGTGTTAGTTGAATTATTCTGCTTAGTTTTTAAACCTATGTGTGCATGTTAAGATGTTCTATGTAAAAAGTTATTCTGTTCCATGTAAAACAAGCTCTGCATTGTTAACTGTTGTTAATTGTACACCGCAACTGATCGCTGGAAGATGCGGTATATAAATAAGTGTTAAATAAATAAATAAATAAAGAAGACGGAGCAGATCAAAAAGGTGTCACGTAATGTGGTGAACTGGACTAGAGCCTTTTTACGTTTAGCCAGTGTATGGGGCCACCATGCTCCTTAGCAGTACGGGATGTTGCTGGCATATGCAGATTCAATTTTAGAGGTGTCTCAGAATTCACGATGGGTGGGCCTGGCTGAATTACGACGAGATGTTTCGGGACAAGATGGAAGAGAATAAATTATTGTCGTGGGGTACGCAAGACATTAATTTGTGGTTGATGCACATGTCGGCCAGGGCAGATTCTGCAGGGGTTGGTGGGGCAAAAGGGGGGACTGCAACCACTGTAGCCATTGGTTGTTCTTTTTGGCCAGAGGCGGTCGGGCCACAGCAGAGAAAGGGGGGGAGGCGAAGCAGGGGATATTTGTTGGAGGTTTAACAAGTCCACCTGCCTGTTTCCCGACTGCAAATTCCAGCATGTGTGTTCCGTGTGTGGCGAGGGACACTCAGCTGTCAAGTATAGTAAAAAAGGGACCACATTGGCCCCTTCACCTGTACCCAAGCAATAGGGACTTATTCGGCCTGGCTCCTACTCCGATACGGGTAGAGGCCTTAAGGTCTTGGCTTCGGCGTTACCCGAGGCGGGGGGATCGGGTGGTATTAGAGATGGGGTTTCAAAGTGGTTTTGTAATAGGAGGTGTTTTTGCGTCGAGGGCGCAAATTGCGCCTTCGGTCTGGCGCTTCTCGGCCATTGTCCGAGATAAATTAACAGGCGAGCTTGAATTAGGCAGAATTGCGGGTCTGTTTACTGAGCAGCCTTTCCCGAATCTGGTGGTTTCTCCCCTTGGAGTCATACCTAAAAAAGAACCAGGGAAGTTCCAGCTGATTCATAACTTGTCGTTTCCATTGGGAAGATCGGTGAACGATCACATCCCCCGGGCGTTGTGTGTCGTTCACTACGCATCATTTGACTCGGCAGTGGAGTTGGTTAGAAAATGTGGACCTGGGGCCTTGCTGGCAAAAGTAGATATCGAGTCAACCTTTCGTTTGCTGCCAGTGCACCCGTCAGCATTTCATATGCTAGGGTTTTGTTTTGGGGTGAAATGTATTTTGATAAATGCATGCCTAAGGGGTGCTCGGTTTCTTGTGCCTATTTCAAATATTTTAGCAGTTTTTTGCATTGGGCTTTAGTACAGCGGGTAGGCTGTTCGAATGTGGTACATTATTTAGATGATTTCTTGTTTGTCGGAGCGGCTCAGTCTGCGGTGTGCCATGATCTACTAGAAGAGTTTGTTGAATTGTCCTGCGAGTGGGGCGTGCCGTTGGCTTCGGGTAAGACGGAAGGCCCAGTGACACGGATCACATTTTTCGGGGTGGAGTTGGGTTCGGTCGAGATGATTGCTAGTCTCCCTCCGGAGAAGGTGTCGAGGTTGCGGGCGCTGGTTGCAACTGTGTTGGCTTCCAGCAAGATAACGCTGAGGGAGATGCAGTCCTTGGTAGGTTCTCTGAATAGGTAAGCTTGCCGTTGTCTTGTCTGCGGCAGAAGCGGAGACGGTGTCACCTTGTTAATTGCATGGCTGGTGAGATATTGCTTCCGTTAGTTGGGTTGTTATGAGGATTATTGTTTGATTCTAATGTGTTGACAAAGTTATGGATGTTAATAAAGCTGCGACCAGTTTATTCCCAATGGCTTGTCTTGAGTTTTTGTGACAATTGGGGGGGTGGGGAGGAAGGGAAAGGGGGATGAAAGAAGCTGGGGGGGGGGGGGGTGTGGCAGGGTGAAAAAGGGGGAGCACCGGGTACGGGTTACCTCGGTTAGACTAAGGCCGCGGGGCAGGGTCCACGGGCGGCCGCCCATAACTGGGAGTACAACTTGGAGATAAGCGGGGAGAGTGAACTATTTACATATAGAGGTGATCTTTTCTGGGGAGGGATTGGTTGATTTATCATATCTGGTCTGGTCAGTGAGTTAGTGTTTGGCTTATGTTTTGTCGTGAAGTCAGTAGTATTCTCTGAATAGATGCGTTTTCAATTGTTTTTTTAATTCATTGATAGATTTAGCTGATCTTACATTGTCTGGTAGTGAGTTCCATATTGATGGAGCATACAGGGAAAATGCTCGGTTGCTGGTCTGTTGTGTGGTTTTGGTCTTGAGTAAGGGAATGTTCAGGAGGTTCTGGTTGGATGCTTTTCTTGGTCTTATTTTGTATGTTGTTGTGATCAGTTCAGAGAGGCATGGAGCTGATAGATTGTGAATGACCTTCAAGGTGGTGGTGATGGCTTTGTATTTTGCTCGTTGTGCTATTGGGAGCCATTGTAGTTTTTTTAGGATTGGTGTTATATGTAGCATTGTCGAACTTGTGGTGAGAATTCTGGCGGCGGTGTTTTGGACTAGTTGGAGTAGAGATAGAGTGGATTTTGTGAAGCCTTGGTAGATGTTTCCGTAATCAAGGTGTGGTGTAACTATGGCTTGTAGTATTGATCTGAAGTCAGACTCAATGTCGTAGGAGTTTGATGAGCTTTAGCTTCCAATAGGCAAGTTTAGATGCATTCTTGATGTGGGCTTCCATGTTGATGCTGCTGTCGATGGTTATACCTAAGTATTTGATCTGTTGTTTTATTCATATTTCAGTATCTTTTTTGGTGGCTTGAATTCTTGATCTCTGAATATGAGTAGTGCTTCAGTTGTACTTCTCTTTACTGAGAGGTTTATATTAGCTAGGAAGTTTGTCACGGCATTGAAGACATAGTCGAGAAGTCTGGATTAGTGTTGAACGGCATATAGAACATGATGTCATCTGCATAGAGGTGGTAGTGCATGTTTTATTTCCTTAGTAGATTGCAGTTTGGTTGAATATGCATTTAATATGCAAAGCTATACCTATACGCCAGATAATTACTATAGAATTTTGAAAAATCTGCTGCAGGAGCCTGGAGGCTATGATTAATCTAATTTTGAAAGTAGGAGCATGGATATTTTGCAGTAATTAAACATATGTGAATTCTTTGCATGGCACATAACATCATTACAACAGAAATGTGTGCTATGATGCCTGCAATTACTTTAGGGTCTAGCTTAGACAAATTCCTCCTCAGATCACTATAAAAAACAATGTGCTATGTAGAAAGAGGGTGTTTTGATCTGAGCAGTCAGCTTTGAATTTATAGTTTGTTTGTAAACAAGTAATGTGTAAACTTGTGAAGTCCCTTGGCAGGAATTATGAAGGACTGTGCATGCAAATAAAAGTGGCTGCTTTATTCTTGCATTATTTGTAGCCTGAGTTTTGAATTTCATTTATTCAGCTACTCTGAGTCTTATTGAAGCTGGGAAATAAAGTAGATGAGTTCAAGAGGTGTTGATCGTTATTACACCAGGTGCATCATGTCTGACTGTGTGATCAGCTGCTGCTAGATTTCCATACTTGCTGTTTTGTAACTGTAAAATAAACAAACCAGGCATTCTTTGCCTCTTGGCAGGCCTTAATCTTTTCTCGTTTAACTGCAAACACATCTTTTTTTTTTTTCAATTTTTTTTTTAAGTGCCATCAATTCAATGCTGACTCCTGGTGACCCAGCAGCCACTGGGGTTTTTTTTTGGCAAGGTATGTAGATTGCCAGGCCTTTTCTTAAGAGGCACTGAAGGTAAAGTGACTTGCCCAAGGTCACAAGGAGTGCCAGTGGGACTCAAACGCTGGTCTCTTGGATGTGAGGCTGTTGCTCTAACCATTAGCTGGCTACTCCACTCTTTTTCAATATATACATACAGACAATTCCTAATAATAAAGAATACCAAAAGGATATCTATATGTGTTTTATTGACTGCAGCAAGGCTTTTCACTGTGTAAACCTTGAGAAACTCTAGGCCATATTAAGAAGCATGAGTATACCAGAACACCCGATCGTTCTCTTGCACAACCTTTACATTGATCAAGAAGCAACAGTTTGAATGGAACAAGGAGAAACAGAATGGTTTAAAATCAGCAAAGGTGTATGGGAAGGCTGCATACTTTCCCCCTGCTTGTTTAATTTACAGTATATGCAGAACAAATCATCAGAGAAGCATGACTGTATGAAGACAACTGAGGTGTGAAGATTGGTGGAAGACTCAATAACCTTCACTATGCTGATTGATACCACATTACTGGCTGAAAATGAAGACAATCTAAAACATTTGCTTCTCAGGATCAAGGTACATAGTTTTAAAATGGGCCTGCACCTTAACGTAAAGAAGACAAAGATCCTTGACAACTGGCAAAATCAATAAGTTCATAATTGATGAGAAGAAATTGAAATAATTGACAACGTTAACCTACTTGGATCAACTATCAATAAAGAAACAGCAAGCAGTCAAGAAATCTGACGATGCATTGCTCCTGGCAGAATGGCTATGAAAGACCTAGACAAGATTCTCAAGAGCAGAGATGTGTCTCTCCATACAAAGATTCGACTTGTTCAAGCAATGGTATTTTCAATAACGTCATATGGATGCGAAAATTGGACAGTGAAAAAGATAGGAAGAAAGTTGATGCCTTTGAATTATGGTGCTGGCAACGAATACTGTGTATACCATGGACTGCCTGAAGAGCAAACCAGTCAGTACTAGACAAGATCAAACCTAAGCTTTCTTTAGAAGCTCAGATGACAAGACTTTGACTTTCATACTTTGGACTCATCATGCAAAGAGAGATCATTAAAGAAAGACATCATGATTGGCAAGGTAGAAGGTCAATGCAGAAGAGGAAGGCCACCAATGAGATGGATCAATACAATAACAGTAGCTATGGGTGCCACTCTATCAACAATGAGATGCCTTACTGTATGTCACCAAGGTGAAGACCTACATTGTCTTCCCAGTTTAAGCCCCTGCCCCGGAATTAGTTGGAATAAGGAATATTGATGTAGCAGGAGATCATTAAAATGAGCTGCTGTGGTCACTAGGGAATGGAAAATCACTAACAATGCTTCACCATAATGAAGGGAAGCACTATACAGAAAAGATCCTTTTTATAGCAAGTTCCTGGTGTTTGTGTTCGATGAATTGGAAGGGGGATTTGCTATTTTTGACGTGGTTTCTTCTGCAATAAGGTAGTATCTTTATTTTATGTAAGTCTTACACTTCACGGGGAGGTGGTGTTATTCTATGGGGTGGAAGACATTGTTATTTGGAATCGGGGGGGGGGGGGGAGTCAGGGAAGCTGTTATTTTCAGCTGGGTGTAGAGAGACTCCCAGACTGCACATGTGTTCTTTTCAGGCTGCCCCTTTAAGGCAGGGTCCTGGAGCATCAGGCTGCATTTTAACGGCCCAATGCTTCTGGTTGGGAAAATAACGCAGCTTGTGGTACCCACAACAAAGCCTTGTTATTCCTTTAGTCAGTAAATTATTCTGCAGTACAATTCAAAATTTTACCCCAGCTTTGTAACTATCCTCCATAAACTTTAAATGGTAAAATGGAAAGTTTTGTATGAATTTTCAACACTGTCACTTGGACAAATTGAAAAGCTAAAAATCCAAATAAATTCTGTGTTCCATAAACCATTGAAAATTGACTATCTCCAGGAACAAGCAGGAATGAGTCTTCACATATGGGTATCGTCGGTACCGACGGAGCCTGCGCGGGAACGCTCCCCAGCGTCCAGAAAGAAAGCTTTTTGGAGCATCCCACAGCGCCTGTGCGCTGCCTTCCCGCCTTTCCCAACCGTCTCTCTCCAGTTCTTCTTTTCCGCGGAGCCAGCAGGTCGTGTTCCTGTCACCGCTGAAGAAGTTCTTTATTTTTCTTTATTTCTTTGGTCACGCGTTTGCCTTCTTCGACGTCGGACCAGTACCGCCGGTCTTTTCTTCTTTCTTCTTTAAAAAAAAAAAAAAAAAACACCGTTTCCCACTTCTGTGCATTTTTTCCTTTTGGGCTTTAGGCCTAGAAAAATTTTCCTCATGGAAAAGCCCGCTTCCGGGTTTAAAAAGTGCACGAAGTGCAGCGGTACTCTTTCTATCACCGACACCCATGACTGGTGTCTAAAATGTTTGGGTCCTGACCACTCCATCATCGATTGTGAGTCCTGTTCCATGATGTCTAAAAGAGGTCGACAGAATCGAGTGGCCAAGCTCAGTACCCTGTTTCCCTCTGATGCAGCTTCGGTGGCATCGACATCTTCCAGGGCTTCTTCTTCCTCCCATGGATCTCAGGTAACCAAACATAAGTCCAGCTGGTCCTCGAAGGGTAGATCTCCCTCTAAGTATCGAGATGCCTCCGGGCTTGCTCTCGAGGATCCCGCACCGGCAAAATTACCCCGGCGGGAAGCTCCGGCTTCCAAAGCTTTATCTATGGGGTCACAGCTTGACATCGATGGCGTGGCCTCGACCGATCACCTGTTGCCATGTTCTGGGGTACCGGTGGTTTCCACTGGTACTGACATCCAGACATTGGTTGCGTCGATGGATCAGAATATTCTGACCATGCAGCGTGCCATTACGGCATTCATACAAGCTGTGACACCTCCGGTACCGCAACAAACTCCGTTGTCGGTACCAGTTCCGGCACCGATATCGGTTCCGGTGCCGGTACCGATTGCATCGACATCGGCTTCGGTGTCGACTGCAGCGGTACCCTGTTCTGTGATGCCCATCGGTACCGATCACTCCCGATGTCGATACCACTCGGTATGCATATCGGGATCTGCAAGAGCATCCAGACAGGCGATACTTCGATTCCTCCGAAGACTCTGATGAATCAGAGGCTTCTGTCGAAGCATCGGTACTCCTTCCTCAGGAGCCCTCTTCTCCAAAAAGAAGAATGTCTCCTCCAGAAGACTTGTCTTTTCAAGACTTCATTAGGGAAGTGGCCAGGGGCCTCTCCATTTCAGTGGCCCCTGAACCAGAGCCTAGAGCCAAGAAATTGGATATTTACAATATCCTAAGGCTCCTAAAGAGGCAGCTACTTTACCAATTCATGAGATCCTTTATGATCACATGTTGGGCATATGGGAGACACTTCTCACTACCTCCCCTCATTCTCGCAGGTTGGACACCATGTACCGTGTTCCTCCTTGCCCTGGCTTTCATAAGACTCAGCTTCCTCACCACTCTATTGTGGTGGAGTCTGCTATGAAGAAGATAAAGAGTGCAAAAAGACACTCATCTAATCCTCCAGGAAGAGAATGCAGAACCTTGGATGCTTTTGGCCGGAGAATTTTCCAGGCCAATATGCTTACTGCCAGAATCAACTCCTATAGTCTCTATATGGGGATGTTTCTAAAGGAAGTTACAGATCATCTGCAAACCTTATCTCCTTTTATCTCAGAAGATAAAAGGGAGGAGTTTCTCACCTGGCTTAAACATGCCCAGGATGTTTCCAAATTTTCCAACCGTGCAGCCTTTGACTCTTTTGAGTGTGCCAGCAGAGCCTCGGCTATTGCCATAGGTGCACGCAGAGTTGCTTGGTTGCAAGCTTCTGATTTGGAACCCTGGGTCCAGGATGGATTAGGAAATCTTCCTTGTACAGGTGAAAACCTTTTTGGCAAGGATTGGCAAGCAAAGGCCACTCAGATGGATGCTGAGAATTCTGCCTTAGATAGACTTTCAAAGTCTACTTCTGCTCCTGTTAAGAAAAGGTTATTCAAAAAGGCTTTCTTTCCCAAAAAGGGGAAATATTATCCTGTTTATGGTCAGCAGGCATCTTCTGCAGGTCGTTTTGCTGCAAAGCGTCAGCAACAACCTAAATAAGCCATGCCTAAGGCTGCAAGGACTGCTACGGCCCAACAGCCTCAGCCTCCTCAGGGCCTTTGACTCACATCTAGAGAACTTAGCCTTTCTGGCTCTAGAAGAACCAGAGCCTCTCACCATTCCAGGAAGGTTAGCCCACTTTGCTCCCAGATGGGAACAAGTCACAGCAGAGCAATGGACCCTCTCCATCATAAGGGGAGGGGTATAAGCTTCATTTCTTAAACCTTCCTCCTCACAGGAGGCGGAGCTAGCACGATTCCAAGATGGTTGCCTAGATCTCGAGCTGCCCTAATCCTGTGAAGAATACTGCTCCCTGTGCCCCCCCAGGCGACTAATACAGTGGTCGGAACTGACCTAAGTGGTGCTGGAATGCCTGCGGGTAAGTCTACTAGATTGGAGTATCCTGCGTCCACTGGTTCTGGTGTCAAACGGGCCAAATCAGATCCTCCCTCCCCACAAAAGATGGCACATGGGGGGGAGACACCAGCGGGCCTACAGACGGTCCTTGATGAACTCCGTGCTGTGCAGGATATGGTTGCAGCGAACGGGGAGACCCTCAGTGTGCTGCAAGCCGACATGCTGGAACTCAGAGAAATGAAAACTCAAGTGGCTGCCATAGCGGAAAAACTTACTCGCGTGGAGGAGGCCGTGGCAGTGCATGAAGACCGCCTGAGATCGGTTAACTCCAATTCCAAGCACATAGCTATGTTGGAACGGAACCTGGAAGACTTGAATAACAGAACTCGCAGAAATAATGTGAGAATCGTGGGAGTCCCGGAGGGAGCTGAGGGACCGGACATAACTGCTTATATAATATCAATGGTGCCAAAACTGCTGAATATCGTTTTTGATACTCCGTTTGAGATTGAGCGAGCGCATAGGATCCCCTCGCACCCGGGCCCTAATGTGCGGCAACCTCGCCCTATCATCTTTTGTGCTCTGGGTCATTCGCACGTTACCAGGATCCTTGCAGTAGCCCGAGTGAGCCCCTCTCTCCAGGTGGATGGCCAGAAGGTGGCCTTTTTTCCAGACTTCCACAAAGCGACGGTGGACAGAAGGAAGCAGATGCTCACCTTCCGCCCTCGACTCCAGGCTCTGGAGGCTCGGTACGGCCTCATGTTTCCTGCACGGATGCGGGTGACGCTGCACAATCAAACGCGCACATTTGAGGACTCGGATGTGCTTAAAGCGTTTATTGAGGAGCACGAGGCGGCCCGTATGCATTGACTGTTGCAAGCACTGGAGCTCTGGCTTTAGTAGACCTGACGTGGGACATGGATGTTGCCGCTCCCGTCGAAGATGAACAATTGTCAAGTATGTGTGGTTCCCTTACTGATGTTAGACTGTAATGGGGGAGTTGGCGCTGGATAGCAGTGGCCCAGGTCAACCTGGGGGTAGGCCGGGAGGGCGGCACCGGGAGAAAGTAGGTACGTTCTGGTTCGGGGCGTGGGTAACACTTGGGCATGCTGGCTCACCCGTGCGGGCCCCTCTTACGGGGGTATGTGTTGGCTCCTTATGGTATCGGGGGTTTTCCCAAGGTTCTGCTAGGTCCTAGTGTTAGAGTCTATGTTAGTCTATGTTTATTTTCTAATTGTATGCCACTCTTGTAATACACTGAAGCTTTGTACATGTATCCTGTCCCATGAGCTCTCTTAAGTTCTTATCGTTGAACGTGAAAGGCATAAACAATCCCATCAAGCGTAAGAAGATTTTAGTATACTGTGCCAGGGAACGGGCAGACGTGGCCCTGATTCAAGAGACCCGTCTAACTTCTAAAGAAACCCTAAAGTTGGGGTTGGGGAAATGCACCTTAGTAGCCCACTCCGCAGCAGTGAAAAATAAGAATGGGGTGGCAATCTTAGGAGGGCACTTCTTCCAGCAATTGAGCTCTGCCACTCGGATCTGGAGGGCAGATGGGCTTCAGTGGTAGTACGCATAAATGGGAGGAAGCTGGCTATTTTAAATTTATATGCTCCGAACATCAGTGATGCTGCCTTCTTCCACGGGATTGCGGCTGAGCTGTTATCACACACTGCCCATGATATAGTGGTTGGAGGGGACTTCAATCTGGTGTTAGATCCTTTAATTGATTGTTCCCCTTACCGTTCTCATCGTTCTCATTTGGCTGCCCCAGTGGTTGCATCCATTATGCAAGAAATAGGCTTAACAGATATATGGAGGCTTCTACATCCCGAGGAGAAGGATTTTACTTTTTTCTCTCTCCCCCATAAATCGCATTCACGGATTGATTACTTTCTCGTCTCTAAATCTCTCATTCCCATAGTGGAGGAGGCCACTATAAATCCCATTCAGATATCTGATCATGCGGCTATAACATTCTCGGTGATGATGGGAGAAAGGGAGGATACTACCCGGGCTTTTCACTTTAATAAAGAGCTACTGGGTGATCCAGGGTTTTGTGATACCATGCGGAAGGCCATCCAAGAGTATTTTTCCATAAACCTGCCCGGAGAGACTTCTGGTTGGGCCTGGTGGGAGGGTTTTAAGGCAAATATCCGAGCCAGGATAACCAGTTATACAATATCTCTGGCTAAACTGCGGAAGGGGACGCTTCGTGATCTAGACCTACAAATTAAGGCTGGAGAGCGACTTTTGCTTACCAGGTCAGATCCTAATATTCTGCTACGGCTACAGAGGCTTAGATTTCAGTATAATCAAATATTAACTTCGGAAGCTCAGCAGATCTTAAGCCGGCAGCAGACTAGAAACTATTTGGAATCTAACAAATCCGGCAATCTGTTGGCTAATGTATTGACCCCCCGGGCATCTAAAGCTAGAATTGAGGTGATCAAAGGGATGAACCAGGAATCCTTCTCGAAGAATTCAGATATAGTGGAGGCGTTTCGTCTCTTTTATGAGAATTTGTATTCCTCCGAAGGGGAGTTGAGGGAATCGGATTTTCAGGGTCTGCTGGGACAGTTAGCTCACCCGAGACTCATGGAGGGCCAACAACGTGAGCTAGATGCTGATATAACAATAGGTGAGATCCAAGAGGCTATTAAGGCGGGGAAGCCTGGGAAGGCGGTAGGGCCCAACGGAATCCCGTGTGAATTTTATCAGGTGTTCATGAAAGAATTATCACCTCAATTGTTGGAGTACTACAGTCTTCTTATGGCTCATTTAATGAAGCCACTGTAATAGTTCTCCCTAAGCCAGGAAGAGATCTGCAAAAGGTGGAGAACTACCGCCCCATCTCATTACTAAATGCGGACTACAAGTTGTTTGCTTCTATCTTGGCTCGAAGGCTATCCAGGGTTGTTGTTGACCTGATTCACCCCACTCAATGCGGTTTCATCGCTGGTAGAGCCACCTCGGATAATGCGCGGCTCCTCTTGGATGTATTGGCGGTGGTAGAGGGTCAAGAAAGCCCGATGATAGGCCTTGCCTTGGACGCAGAGAAAGCCTTCAACCGATTAGAGTGGGCTTTTTTGTCTCGCACCCTACAGTGGTTTGGTTTTGGAGATACCTTTTTGCGCTTTACCCAAATTTTGTATGCCAATCCCTCTGTACATATCCTAGCTAATGGGGCCCTGTCATCTCCTGTAGCCTTACATAGGGGAACGAGACAGGGATGTCCCCTATCACCTCTATTATTTGATTTGGCCCTCGAACCCCTCTTACTTCTTGTTCGCTCTCACCCCGGGATCAACGGAGTCCGGATCGGGGATCTGGAGGTCAAAATATCAGCGTATGCAGATGATTTGTTGTTGTATGTACGGCCTTCTTCGTTAGATACCCTTTTGGATTTGATCGGTGTATACTCTGGTCTGTCAGGATATAAAATTAACTGGTCGAAATCGGTTGCATTTCCATTAAATAAGTATGCTTTTAAGTCTCTGATAGAACCCCATCCCTTTGTCTGGGCTACCGAGGATGTTAAATATCTCGGGGTTCGGTATATGAGGGATTTGGATGATACCATTGCATTGAACGGGAAAGTCCTGAGCGAGATGGTCCAGGAGTTTACAAAACGATGGTCACCCTTACACATATCCTGGTGGGGCAGTGTGGAATCAATTAAAATGGTATTGGCTCCCAAGATTAATTATATATTAGAAATGCTACCATTGCGCTTTCCCCCTCAGTTCTATCGCTCTATAGAAAAATGTCTAATCAACTTCCTATGGCAGGGTAAACCCCCCAGAATTGCTACGCGTAAGTTGAAGGCAAAGAAGGAGGCGGGGGGAGTCCAATTTCCGGATTTCCAGAATTATCACATCGCCTTCCGCCTTAAGCAAGGGGCGCTATGGTTGATTGAGGCTGAGCAGACGGGATCTCCTGTGTGGCTAGAGGTGGAGAGACGGATAGCTCACCCGATCCCATTAGAATTGTTGTTGGGCATGGAGTGGCCAGACTCCTTCCCATCTGGTAGAATTGTTTCTGCCACTCAGGAAGCTTCCCGCCTGTTTGAGCGGGCAGTATGTAATGACTCACCGCAAACCCGGGGAGTCCCCCTTTGGTACAACAACAGGTTTAAGATTGGGCATAAGGTAATCTCTTGGAAGAGTTGGCAAAATAAAGGGATCTGGACGGTAGGGCAATTAGCGACGTTGTGGAACTGGAAGACCTTCCAGGAACTGCAAAGTGAGTTCCAACTCCCCGCTTCCTCCTTTTTTCAATGGGTGCAATTAACTCATTGTTTATCCAAGGCCGAGGTGCATGTGGGTAAACTGACTGCGGAGTGGGAACTGCTACAACGGGTGGAACTTGGTGGCTCCGGGAAGGGCGCAGCCTCCCGTTTCTACGCTCTTTTGCGTGGTGCCTCCCCGAATTATTTAATGGGGCTTGAAAAGGTCTGGGAAAAAGAACTAGGCGCTCCTTTCCAACTGGTAGATTGGAAAAGAATCTGGATCAAGGCAAACAGAGCGGCGCATGGTGCTGCTATCCTGCAATCCCTTTTCTTTTTGACCCATAGGGCTCACATTACCCCGGTAAAATTATCTAAATGGGATAGTAATATCACGAATGCATGCTGGACATGTAAAACTATCCCGGCCACACTGAAGCACATGCTATTTGATTGCCCTCACGTTCGCGATTATTGGGTGTGGATATGGGACAGGATACAATACATTTTAGAGTTTCAGACCCCTTTGCGCTGGCCGACAATTTTACTATGCTCTGCTGATGATACAGTAGGCTTAACTAATGATAAGCTTTATTTGTTTGACTTTATGATGGACGTCGCATTAAAGTTGATTTTCACCTGCTGGAAAGATCTCTCCAAGCTGGACTTTAATCAATGATGGAATATTTTGTGTTTGTATATTAGTTTTGAGAAAGGACAACGTCGGTCCAAAATCGTTAGCACATTTACCTACTGTCAAAACACATGTATTCGGGCAGCGACGAAGGGAAAGAACAAAGTGAACAAATGGCAATGTATAGATGACTTTGTCGCTAGGTCTAAATGTTAGTAAGTAGTGTGACATGGTGGGTCCTTCTAGCCCGTTTAATGAAGCTAAAAAGCCAGGAACAAAAGTAGAGCTGAGCTGTAAACAGAAGCACATGGCTCCTGGTTACCGTGGGTACCAAGCACGGAAGCAAGAGAAACGCCGGTGCTATCATTCAAGGGGTGAATCACAAGGTAATGCAGGACACCTGCTAGGGGGTGGAGTTGAGCACGGCCCCAGAATTCACCCTATTAAAGAAGGTTCAGGTGAGTTAAGTAAGTGGAGTAGGTGGAGTAAGGTAGGCAGAGAAGGAGGTAATGAAGAGTTGGCTGAAGAAGCAGGAAGTGAGGCATATGAGCTGGAGAGAGAAGCTATTGAGAGCTACACTGAAGACAGCTATGCCCAGAGTAAGCCAGAGTCTCTATGGAAAGGAGAGACAGATTCCTTCTTGAGGAGAAAGAAAGAAACCCCGAGGACAGGATATAACAAAGGCAAAGGAGATTGTCTGCAATATCCTGGGGAGCACGGGAGAGACAGAAAGCCTAGGAGGCAAGTGAAGGGCTATGAGCAGGGCTTAGGTTGGGAACCTACAGCTGTTCAAAAGCACCAGAGAAAACCTCCACCAGTAAGGCTGAAAGGTAAGCCAAAAGGCTTGAATATACTTAATTACAGTGACTGTTTGTACCCAGAAGGGTGGTGCTGGGAAAAGAATACTGGGCCTGATAGTCTGTGTGAAAGCCAGTATTTGACCCAAGCATATCGTGTAAAGCCTGGAGCAGTAAGAACGGGCGTGGCACCAGCAGTGCCGGTTCAAACATTTCCTTATGAACAGGAGGAATTGATGGACTGTGAACCAGAGTGTATTGATACTGGAGAAGATATAGATATAATGGACTGTACATTATCTCTGGCCAATGGAATAGTTTAATTACGGTGAAAGCCTGCTTGAAAAGAGAGTACAGCACAGATAGCACGTGGAAACAGAGAGCTGTGAGGAAACAGCGTGGTTTTGTTTGAATGTTTGTTTTCACCTTGGTTAATGCTGAAGAAAGCCTTTTTCTGTTAAGGAACTTTTGTTTGTCCAAATACCAGTAGATACCTGGATTGTGTTTTCTGTTCATGGTAAAATCCACCCCGGGAGGGGAAATAAAATCCTTTGGTTGCTTAACCACTTTTTCCACAACTGCTCCTTATTGATTGGGTGAAAAGACTACATTTCCCAAGGGGCATTGCTCCAGGATCTGTAAAATAGCTATTTCAATAGGGAAAAACCCACTCCCTTAATCTCTACTCGTGGGCTTAAGGAGAGCTGGTGACAGTAGTTATGTACCATAAGGAGCCGGGGGGGGGGGGTGAGGATGGATGGAGGGAGGGACTAGGGGGAGGGATGGTTAAATAGGAAGCTGTGGTTAAGATTCTGTGATTGTAAGTCATAGTGGATGTATGTTGTATAAAATGAAAATAAACTTAAAAAAAAAAAAAAAAAAACCTTCCTCCTCACACTATGGTGAGACAGTTCAATTCTCCAACATCTCTCCTCGACCTTCTAGGTCAGGAGATTGCTACCCTTCTTTCCCAAAGGGCAATAGAAGAAGTACCCCTTCTTCAACAGGGCTCAGGGTTCTTCTCCCACTATTTTCTTATCCCAAAGAAAACAGGGGGTTACAGACCCATATTAGATCTCAGAGAACTGAGCAAGTTTCTATGCAAGGAGAAATTCAAGATGATTTCTCTCGGTGCTCTCCTTCCATACCTTCAGAGTCAGGATTGGCTTTGTTCTCTAGATCTCAAGGATGCGTACACCCATATCCTCATCCATCCAACACACAGAAGGTTCCTTCGGTTACTTTATCAAGGAAAGCACTACCAATACAGAGTGCTTCCTTTCGGTCTGGCCTCTGCTCCAAGAGTGTTCACAAAATGCATGGCAGTAGTAGCTGCATTTCTACGCACTCTAGGAATATTTGTATTCCCATATCTGGACGACTGGCTCATCCGAGCTCCGTCCCAGTCAGAGGCCCAGACTTCCCTAGCCTGCACAAGGCATGTTCTTCAGTATCTGGGACTTGTAATAAACATCTCAAAATCCCATCTCACCCCTACTCAGTCATTAGAGTTCATAGGGGCCTTCCTGGATACCACAACTGCAAGGGCATATCTTCCCCAGGCCCGTTGCCTACGCTTGGTGCAGTTAGCCTCACAAATTCAGTTAAAGTCCCATTTAACTGCTCAAGAACTGTTACAACTGTTAGGCCACATGGCATCCACTGTGCATGTGGTTCCTTACGCTCGCCTTCACATGAGGGCAGCTCAGTGGACTCTGTCCACCCAATGGACCCAGGCATCAGGGTGCCTGTCAGACAAGATAGCAACCTCCAGTCGCCTCTTCTGGTCTGTCCAGTGGTGGAAGTCCACTCAAAATCTGTTGCTGGGGTCCCCCTTTCAACAGTCACTACCCCAAGCAACCCTTACAACAGATGCCTCTCCCAAGGGGTTGGGGAGCTCATCTACAAGATCTCTCCACCCAGGGCATCTGGTCTCCACAAGAGACATCTCTACATATCAACCTCTTGGAGCTCAGAGCAATTCTTCTAGCTCTCAGAGTCTTCCACACCCTGTTCATCTACAAGACAGTCCTCATTCACACGGACAACCAAGTAGCCATGTTCTACGTGAACAAGCAGGGCGGGACTGGCTCTCTGTCGCTTTGCAACGAAGCTTTGCGATTGTGGGCCTTCGCCAGAGAGCATCAAATTAATCTCGTGGCAGTGTATCTTCCAGGGGTTCAAAACTCTTGGGCAGACAGACTCAGTTGAGTTCTGCTTCCACACGAATGGTCCCTCCATCGGGACCAGATAGCCAGGATCTTCCGAATTTGGGGAACCCCGGACATAGACCTGTTTGCAAGTCCGTGGAATGCCAAACTTCCCCGGTTCTGTTCCAGGATTCCGTGTCAGGGAGTTCAGGCCAGGGATGCCTTCCTCCTTCATTGGGGGCAAGACTTCCTCTATGCCTTTCCACCCATTCCCCTAATTCCCAAGACACTGTTCAAACTTCAGAGAGACAAGGGGTCTGTGATCCTCATAGCACCACATTGGCCACGCCAAGTGTGGTACCCTCTACTTCTGCATCTCTCTCAAGCTCCCTCCCTGAACTTGGGATGTGCTCCAGACCTCCTGTCCCAGGAGGAGGGAACGTTGTGGCACCCAAATCCCCAGTCTCTTCATCTCAGAGCCTGGTTGCTGAAGGCTTAGACTTTCAAGATTTGCATCTTTCTCAGCAGGTGAAGGATATCCTTCATGCTTCCAGAAAGCCTTCCACTAGACGTTCCTATGCTTTTAAATGGAAAAGGTTTACCATTTGGTGTGCACAGGAGGGTCTTAACCCCCTTGCAATACCTCTGAATTCTTTACTAGAGTATTTGCTGCATTTATCCCATGCAGGCCTTAAAACGAATTCAGTAAGAATCCATTTGAGTGCTATTGCAGCATCCCTTAAGCCTCTCAATGGACAGCCTATATCCTCTCATCCTCTTATTGCAAGATTCATGAGAGGCCTTCTTTTAACTAAGCCTCCCATTAGACCACCTCCAGTGGCATGGGACTTGAATTTGGTTCTTGGCCAGCTTATGAAGCCACCCTTTGAACCCTTAGCCTCTACCTCCTTGAAAATTTTTCCTGGAAGGTTACTTTTCTCATTGCAGTCACCTCAGCTCGCCGCATCAGTGAGCTGCAAGCCTTGGTGGCTAATCCTCCTTATACAAGGTTCCATCATGACAAGGTAGTCCTCAGGACTAATCCACAATTTATGCCTAAAGTGGTCTCACCTTTTCATCTGAACCAGGAGGTGTATTTACCTGTCTTTTTTCCAGGACCTCATGCATCAAGTGCAGAAAGGAATCTCCATACCCTGGATTGTAAGAGAGCGCTCGCTTTTTACTTACAAAGGACACAGCAACATAGAAAGTCCTCTCAACTCTTTGTTGCTTTTGATCCCTCTCATTTGGGACTTCCAGTCTCTAAGAGAACTCTGTCCAATTGGATTGCTCAGTGTATTTCTTTCGCCTACCAGAGTAAGAACCTTTCTCTGGAGGGCCATGTCACAGCTCACAATGTGAGGGCCATGGCAGCCTCTATGGCTCATCTGAACTCTGTGTCCATCGACCAAATCTGTCGAGCGGCCACCTGGGCCTCGGTTCATACCTTTACTGCCCATTACTGCTTGGACAAGGACTCCCGCCGGGATGCCTTGTTTGGTCAGGCTGTTCTCAAACACCTGTTCCATGCCTAATCAACTCCTACCCCCCATCCCTGGTTGGATGCCCGAGATCCATGGGGGCAGGTAGAGCCCTTCTCAGGGACTTACAACCTTGGAGATCTCCCTGGCATCTCTAGCTGGGGAGTCCCCATATGTGAAGACTCATTCCTGCTTGTTCCTGGAGATAGCACAGTTACTTACCTGTAACAGGTGATCTCTGGGAACAGCAGGAATAAGTCTTCACAACCCACCTACCTCCCCTAGGAGTTGTATCTCTCTATCTTTCCTTTCCTCTCTCTCTCTCTCTCTCTTTGTCTCAGCTTAAAACTCGAACTGGAGAGAGGCCGTTGGGAAAGGCGGGAAGGCAGCGCGCAGGCGCTGTGGGATGCTCCCAAAAGCTTTCTTTCTGGACGCTGGGGAGCGTTCCCGCGCAGGCTCCATCGGTACCGACGATACCCATATGTGAAGACTTATTCCTGCTGTTCCCAGAGATCACCTGTTACAGGTAAGTAACTGTGCTTTTACTGCATGCAAACATGGTTTCTTCTTAACTCATGAAATACATCTCATTTAAACCTTTCTACTTTATTCAGCTTTTTAAAGAAAGAGTGAATCTCTTATAGTTTTCTAAGATCCTAGAAAAACTGGTCTTCTCGCAACTGTCCTCCCACCTTGACACCACCTTTGCCATTCATTCCCACCAGTCCAGTTTTAGATCCAGCCACAGTACAGAAACCATTCTCCTCTCTTTCCTGAACAAGCTCCATACTTTTCATGATCACGGTCATCTCTCTAGCTGTATCACTAGATCTATCTTCTGCTTTTGATCTGGTCAATCACTCTACCCTCCTCAGCCGTCTTTGTAATTCCAGGAACTGTGATACTGTCCTCTTTTGGTTTCGCTCCTTTCTCACATCCAGGCCCTACTCTGTTCTCTCAGGCTCCACCACCTTCCCGGTCACTCCTCTACCCTGCAGCATCCCTCAAGCTCCCCTCCTTTTTAATGTTTTCCTGGCCCCTCTGACTTTGTCCAGCAGCATGGTATTTCAGTCTATTATTACGCAGACGATATCATTCTTCTACACTACCCCAGCCCCACTGCTCCCGACTTGACTCCTCTGAACACCTGTCTCTCCTGTATTGATTCCTGGATGTCCTCCAGTTTCTTAAACATCAACCTTTCAAAGACATTGGCCATCTGGTTCACCTTCGGCAGCCCTTCACCCTCCTAGGCTCCCCTGCTTTCATATATCCCTATCCCATTGGTGCCCTCCCTCTGTTATCTTGGTGTCACATTAGACTCCACTCTATTCTTCTGTGAACACCTCACATCTGTTATCCATCATTCCTTTCACTCCCTACGTCAGATCTGTGCTGTTCATCCCTTCCTCTCCTTCTCTTCCTTGGCTACATTCGTCATGACATGGATCGATTACTGTTATGTCACTTTCACCAGTCTTCCCCAGTACCAACTGCACAGATTACAACTTCTTCAAAACGCCACTGCTTACATCCTCACACACGCCACCCGTTCTGACCATATTATCCCCTTACTCATATGCCTCCATTGGCTCCCTGTCAGATACCGGATACATTACAAGATACTCACCTTAGTTCACAAAGCCATTCACCCTAATCCTCCACTATACCTCTCAGATCTGGGTCCACCTCCACACCCCTTACCGTTCACTCTGATTCATTCATTCCAATCCTCTGTTTCTTCTACCTGCATCACAAGCACATTTAGAGTTCACCCACAACTCTATTTTCTTTTTTCTTGGCCCCAGATTATGGAACTCCCTCCCATCAAACGTCTGTTCATAACTTTCCTTCTGTAAATTTGTCCATGCCAAACACTTCGCTCTTTTGCACTGCCTTTGATCTTCGTCCCTCACAGGCACTCCCTGCTCCTTCCCTTCTCCATTGAAATGCCTCCTTTTCCCCCTCATACCTGTCCTCCTTTTTCGTTGAGTATGACTGTTTCCTATCCCTTTCCTATCTGTGTAATGGCATTCTGTTTCTTTTTCCAATTTTTCACAGTGATATTGATATTTTTGTAAACTGTTCTGATGCCTTTGTGTTGGGCAGTATATTAAATAATTGAATGAAGATAAAAATAAAGATATTCAATGCCGGGGCCATATCCAGGCTCCAGCAATGAACATCTGGGTTGGCCAGCTTGCCGCAAAACTAAGCAAGCAGCAGCAATATTCAGCCATTGTCTTGTTAGCTTCTGCGGTGAAAGTTAGACCAGTGTTTATCGCGCCTGACTTTCGCCACATGTCGCGCTCAATATCACTTCGTACTGGTTAGTATTGGTGCGTGCAGCAGCGACACCCATGGATATTCAGTGACACCATGTTAAAGGGGCCAGTGTGAAAATAACATGTGTCAATGCTGCTGAATATCCTACTGAGTGGCAATGACACAGTTTGCAGGTCTGCAAATCGTGTAAATGCTTTTGAATATCAGGCCCAAATGTGACCAGAAATAGGAAATGTTGTTGATGTTGCCTATGTCATTTCCAGTGAATGCACATCCCTAGTGGGTACTTCATATGTGCCCCCTGTGCGCTAACCAGCCCTCACTGTGCATCTGCCACCCTCAGAGGCGCTGTAGTGTTGTGCATATAGTGTATAAGTAATCTAATGCAGAGACAATTATATCCCCAACATATATTTAATGTTTTTTGAGAAACAGCCCCCCAACCAGAGCCCTCTCCCCTGTGTACTGATGGAAAAAGGGCAGAGGCATACTACTACTACTTATTTGTATGGCGCTACAAGGCGTACATAGTGCTGTATATATAGATGTAAGAGACGGTCCCTGATCAGAGTTTACAATCTAATCCAGATACATGCCAGCAGCTGCTGTATTGCCTCTCTCAGGACATGTATCTCTGCCCTTAATCCCTCCAGTTGGCCCATTCTGAGGTCTTAGAGCCAGTGATGGCACCAAAGCCCTGCTGCATCTTCTGCCAGATGGCCTGGAGATGTAGCAGGACCTCTAGCTCACCCAGACCCAGGGTAGCCCTTATGCTGTTGCAGCACAGAGGTCATGCTGTGCCACTGATAACGGCATGTGGTGCCACAGCATGGCCCTCTGTGCCATCCCCCCGACCTCCCCTACCCATTTCAGCAAATGAGTCCTTGCATGTCTCCATCACTGTATTTTCCATGGGCCATATATGCAAATTCCCGGACATTCACATGGCGATTTCAGACACTGCCTTCACGTTCACAGGACCCATTCTGAAATTGGCTCCATTTGTGGCACATCCCTATTTGCACGTTCCCCCCCCCCCCCCCCCCAATGTCAGGATATCCTTCCTGAAATCCCACTTATAGATTTTGGCCCATCCAAACTATGCTCAAACTACATCGCCTTAAAATCTCTGTGGAGTAGATCTCCACATCTAAATAGCTTTCTAAAATCATCGTTTATACGTGTATGTGATTTATACATGTAAATGCCACAACTTCCTTGATGTGTTGAGGTCCAACCCAGCTATTTTAGATATTTTCTCTATTATTAAAAGATAAATGAAGCTGCTTTAATTTAGAGGACTTTTAAAAAAATGATTAGACAGTTGTTACCATAACCAATTAGACAGCTGTTGGTATTTTAGCTATTATATAAGAGGGTGTTGTGTTTGCTGATCACATTACCACATTTGGCAAACTTTTGTTTTAATGCGCCTTTTGAAATAGCAGCCTGACCTCAATCTGGGTAAAGCCTTGACAGTGCACAAGAGGGTTTCTTGCAGGAGGTAGCAATGATGCAGTCATACCCGCTATGTATTTGTCATCGCATATTAATCAGATTCATCATTCTGTTTAATAAAGATTTCATCTGCCACGCGAATGTATTATAAACTATGTCTGAGTGGCTGCCTTTTGTCTTGAGCAGATTGCTAAAACTGCATTAAGCGTCATTAGAAAAAAATGATGACCTTTTTAATGTGTTTTCCTGCAGATTGGATCTCATTATTATGCAAACACAGTGAACAGAATGGCCCCAGAAGTAGCTCATTAATGTTTCTGTTCCCTAGTGCACAATAGCTTTATACTCTGAACACTGCATGAAATAATTACTAATTCCTGTATCTGTATCTAGTTATATAGTGTTTGGGAGATTTTTTTTTTAACAAAAAATATTGTATATGCTGTGAGTTTTCAGACTCATATTTGCAGGAGAAATTAGAAACTCTTTTACACACACCTTTGGGCTCTCTATTCCCCAACTGTGTTTTTAGTTGAACAGGAAAGACACACAGCACTTTGGCTAAATGGTATGTTGATGCTTCATTGCCTTCAACACCTGCCACTTGACTGCTTAGGGCAAAATAGGTTCTCATGACATCAGGTATCAAAGCACATTCACAAGGAATCTCTCTGAGCAGGTAAACAGAGGCATGCCTGTGTGAGCCCCAGAGCTGAATAATGCTTCACAAAGATATTGATCTAATTAAAAGCAATTCTTCATTATTTAACATGCAGAATGTCACAGTAATCTATGTGCCTTTATAATATCAAGTCTGTATTACTTTTTCTGGCTCAAATATAGTTCCTTATCCCTTTAAACAGTATGTACATACAATGGGATAGCACCAAAAATAACAATCATTTTGAATCCTTGAAAAGCAAGTTATTTAGGAGGTTTTTATAGTTATAAGGAATAAGATTTGGGTTCATGCCCAGAAAGTGTCACCACTTAGCCAGTGAGAAGTGATTATGAAAGAACTGAATAAACATAAACATAAACACATTGAGCTATAGATCCCAGTGTGGTAATATGTCAAATGGGCTGTAACCTGATGATTATCTTTTGTCAGAAATTTGGTACTATGAGGGATTCTGTTTAGTGCACTGCAGCAGTATGGGACATAAGGAGAGAAGTGATGGAAGTAGAAAGAGAGAGAAAATATAGAATGTAAAGCTTACATTGAAATATGATAAGAGACATGGGGGCCAATGCAGAAACCTTGCGTTAAAGTTCTAGCCGTGGACTTCCTAATTCAAGATTAACGCTGACTTTTTGTGCAGCAATGCTGTAAGCAAACGTCATGCAGATCAGCTGTGTGCAAAAAGTCAGCGCTAAACAAGGAGGAAGCCAAACACATGTGACTTTCTCCTAGAATCTTCCTACCATAAATTTAAGATTGCACTTAAAACTTACCTATTTCATAACACTTTTGGTATTCCTATCCCTATTTCTTAACCTCTTTGGTTTACCCATTTGCCAGCTGATACCACTCATTAGAATTCTGCTTCCCCTCTCCCTCTGCCCCTCCCTTCCTTCCCCCTCTTCCCTTCCCTCCTGCTTTGTTGCCTTCACTGTTCTATCGTATCTTATGAATTTTATGGCGTTCCTTTCACACTATGAGATGTTTTTATTGTACACCACTTTGACATAATTTGAAAAGCGGTATATCAAATTTTAAATAAACCATAAGCCATAATAAGCCATGTGGAAGGTGTCTGCATTATCAGCCCCTTTATTTTGTGCAAGGTTGGCATGCTGTCCTGAAAAAAAAGTCATCTGAGGTAAAGCATAGCACCTGATTCCCCCCTCCCCCCACCACTACCCTCAACCACCCAAAGAAAATCAATGGTGGACCTCTGAGCCTCCTCATACCCTTCAGGTCTCCCCTTCAGTATCTTAAGAAAGCCGGGAGGCAGTGTCTGGCCCTACCCAATGCATCCCAGGCATGCACCACCCAGGGAGACTCAGTTTGACACTCTTCCCCCCCCCCTCCCCACAGTGCATCATGGGATGCACGGTGCGGGGTCAGCATGCTAGCTGTCAGTGTCTGTCACATCCTATCTCATAGTAACATAGTAAATGACGGCAGATAAAGACTAGTATGGTCCATCTAGTCTGCCTAGTAAGATGGCAAGAGTAGGTGCACCTGCCGCTCTGTGCAGGCCACCCCTCCCCATGTCTTTGTTTAGGGGTGAACCCATCGCTCCGTGTAGGAGACCCCTATTTGTTGAGAAATTAGATAGTTAAGTTTATTTTGATTTTATCCTGTTGCTGTAAAGGGATCCACTGTGTCTGTGCCGTGCCATTTTGAATTATGTTACTGTATTTGCCCCACCACTTCCATCGGGAGGGCATTCCAAGCATCCACCCCCTTCCCTGAACCCTCCTCAGTCTATACTAAGCATTCAGCATGCTCTTTTGCTGCACAGGAATTGTTAGCATGGGTCTGCACTAACAGTTAGTGAGCACTAAAACCTACACTAACTCAGTGCGGCTCAGTTTTCTCTTTTTGCCGCGTCAGAAGTTCATTGCATCATGTACATTTGATTGAGTTGGCTCCTCTGAATATACTTATTTGTCAATGTGAAGGAAATTACATCTGTGATTGTTGATATTTGTCTACTATTTAACAGCTTTGTACTGATCCTTTGCATTACTCTAATCTGCCCGCCACTGTAATGGGTAAGTCTTGGCAGCAGTTAAAGACTGGGCAAGACTAGGAATAAAATCCTGATCCATAAAAGATTTGTATGGATTTAAGTTTCTAAATGGGTTTAGAAAGTTTGAACAGACAGATCAAGGAGGACACGTGTCATTTTCAAAAGTCTGGATGAGACTCGTCAAATTGGCTTTTTTTTAAAATAGTATCCAGTTTTTACCTGAAAAGCATTTTGTGTCTCGCATAGTTTCATGATATTGTTGACTCTGTAGAGATAACAGTTTTCCCTCTTATGCCATTATTTTGAAGATAACCTTACTTCTGATTAATTATGTTCTCTTACACTCATATTTTATAGGCATACTCAATATGACCCGACATATTGTGCAATAACTATATTACTGTTTTGTAACTTTAACATATTTTGACATTTTTTAGATGATAGTAAAATTGATCTCTGGTGCCTGTTTGAATGTGTCTGCCATAAGTACACCTTCACTACCCGAGGCTAGTAAGTCTAGTTTCAACAGACTGTTTTGTATATGTTTATGATTCTAATTCCTAGACTTTTGCATATATAATAACTCATTTATTACCACTTTTGATTCTATTAGCTAACCTGCATGTTTTCTGTGACATTTTTAAACATGAGCTTGGATTTTAAAACACAAGTCATTAGATCCATAATCCAAAGTTAGATAAAAATGTACAGATTTAGAATGCAATCAGTGAATCAACTTGATTATGTGTATAGTAGTTTTATTTTTTCAATTGCATCACTTACAGTTGTTATTGCCCTTCCTTTAATACTGTCTGTTCCTTTCCCTCAACAGCTCCTGTTCTCATATTTTATAGTTCTGCAACATTTTCTCTGTTGACAAGCAGGATTCAATCTGGTACATAAGTGGTTGATGTCGTCAGATGGTGCCAGGATGGAACAGCTCTCCCAGAGCATAGAACTAGTAGAAAATTGTGAGTGTACTTAGTCCTCTCCGTTTTCTTTATCCCAGTCTGCCGAACAACTTAGCACAGCTGTGGGAGCAAAGGAAAATGTTCCTGTGGCTGTGAAGAGGTGAGCCGGAGAGGCAGGCTTCAGGCTTCACTAGTTTTTTCTTAAGCCAACCAGGCACGGAGCTCTTCTGGGAATGAGGCCATGTGTGGGCAACATACCTGCACATTCATAGGACTGGTCCTGGCCACTAGGTGCACCCTAAGCTATTGCAGATCAAATGCTGAGAAGAATAAGGCCTGAGGCCTGACTTAAATTTTGTGAGGGAGGTTTTGATTCTCAACTATTTAGGAATAGAATTCTAAAGAAGGGGTGCTGGGATGTTGAAGGCAGACTGATGTGTCATCTTCAGATGGGCACGAGCTGGGGAAAGAATAGCCAAAAGTTTATCATTTTGAGAGTGCAAGAAGCTAGGTGAAGCATGAGGAATTAAGGTATCGGAAAGATAAGCAGGTAAACCGCTGCTCATTGCCTGACAGGCCAATACTAATAGCTTAAATTTAATCCTGTAACTTACAGGCAACAAGTGGTGCTCAATCAAGAGGAGGGAAACGTGATCCAGTGATTCTCCAGGACCAAGCAGGAAGTCAGTCCTCACATATGGTTGACATCGACGTCGATGGAGCCCCCATGCGGAGCATTTCCCCAGCTTTCAAAGAAAGCTTTTGGGAATACATCCACGCATGCGTGGTCCCCTTCCCGCCCAAAGGTGCCATCTTGCTCAGTCTTTCTTTTTCCGTGGAGCCCAACGGACATCTGTCCTTGTCACCGGGAAAATTTTGGATCTTTTCTGCGATTCTCGCGCCTCTTTTTGTCCGGTTCGATGCCGGTTCCCCTTCTCGCCCGGGTTCGATATGCCGGTATCGACCTGATCTCTATTTTTTTGTTTTTGCCCTTCGTGGCAAGGGTTCGCGCTCTTTTTTTCTTTTCCCTGGAGGGCCGGTCCTTTGACCTCGCAGGGGCCCTTTTTTCCCCCATGGCCTCCAGTGGTTTTAAGAAGTGTGATCGTTGTAAGAAACTCATGTCTCTTACCGACACACACGACTGCTGCCTCCATTGCCTCAGGCCTGACCATGATCCCAAGGTCTGTGTCCCATGTGGCAAAATGTCCACCAAGGCACTCAGGAGCCAGCAGCATCGGAAGGAGAGAATTTTCTCGGACTCGCCTCCGGAAGGGCCCGGACCTCGTCAGAGGCCTCGACGTCTCGGAGGTCGGACCCCGAGCTTCATCGAGGTTCCTCTGAAAGGGGGTCCCCCAGTCAGGAGCATAAGAGGAAGAGAAAGCTCGTGAGGAAGCTTCTGCATCGGAAGCATCGGAGGAAGCTTCTGGTTCCTCAAAGGCCAGATCTCGGACCCCTGACCACCGCCCCAGGCCCTTGGAGTTGTGTAGCCGTAGTCTGTCGAGCACGTAAGTCCTGTAGTCCTCGAGGACTCTCCTCCTAGGGAGCCGCCGCTGGGGCCCGAGTCGGTGGCTGCTGAGTCTCCTGAGCTTGGACTCAGGCTGACAGCCTTGGAGTGCAGATTGTCTGCCTTCATGGATCAGCAGCGGGTGCTGATGGCCAGCCTGACTGGTGCATCTGCCCCGACCACCGGGACGTCGACATCTAAGTCGACCCCAGAGACAGAGCCAGTTCTTGAAGCCATGAAGGCCCGAGTCCGGTCTCGGTCTCCCTCGACCTCCCGTTTGGGACTGAGGGCGTCGACACCGATGGCCCCAGCATCGGGGCGGGTGTTGCCGGAACCCGCGCAGTCGGAGCCCCTCGACTCTTCTTCGGATGAGTCTGCATGGGAGACGGAGGACGAGGAGTCCCCCGATACTTTTCGGACTCGGTGTGTCCCTTCGGACTCGCCGTAGTCCGAACCCCGAAGTAGGTCCCCTCCGGAGAATACCCGGTTCTCGGAGTTCGTTAAGGACATGGCCAAGGCCTTGAATGTTCCTGCGGACCCTGAGGAGGAGCCTCGAGCCAAAGAGCTCGATGCCCTCCAGTATGACTCTCCCCTGCGGGAGGCCTTTACTGTGCCTGTTCCTCCGATGCTGGAATGGCTCCTCTTCTGAATGTGGGAGGCACCGGCCTCGGCGCCTGTTTTAAGTAAGCAGATCGATTCCATGTATCGAGTCCGAAAGAGCCCTGGTTTTCAGAAGGCGCAGCTGCCGCACCATTCTATGGTTGTGGAATCAGCCATGCATCGTCTGAAGAGCCAGAAGATGCACTTTGCGGTGCCCCCTGGCAGGGAGGCTTGAAGCCTAGATGCCATCGGCAGAAAGTGCTTCCAGGGCTCGATGCTTGCTTGCCGTGTCCAAGCCTACCAGCTGTACATGGGCATGTACTTGCGGGACCTGGCTAAGGAGGTAGCCGGGTTCTCGGCTGGTCTCTCCGGGGAACCTTTGCAGAGGTTCCAATCCTTGTCCTTGGGGGTCCGGGAATGCTCTAAATTCATCTCCCGGGCGGCCTACGATGGCTTCGAGGCTTCGGCCCATGTAGCGGCAGCCGGCATCGCTGCTCGACGCCAGGCGTGGCTGCAGTCATCGGACCTCGAGCCATGGGTGCAGGACAAGTTGGTCGATGTCCCATGCCGGGGTGAAAACCTCTTCGGCAAGCCCATGGCCGAAATGGCCGCTGAGCTCGAGACTGAGACTGAGACTCTGACGAGGGCTAGATTGTCCAGGAAAACTTCTGCCCCTTCTCTTAAGAAGAAGGGCTCGGGGAAAAAGGCCTTTTACCCGAGGAAGGCACCTGCCTACAAACCTTTCCCTCATTATCAGGCCTCCCTAGCTCCCCAGCAGGGTCAGCAGGCCAAGGGGCATCAGCAGCATCGATAGACCAGAGGTTCCTGGCTATTGAACACAGTCTGGCGGCTCTCCTTGCGGCATCAACGCTCTTGGAACTGCGTCAGATGGTTCAATCGGTACCAGCACCGATGACATCGACATCGGTATCGGCTTTGCCGACACCCAGTCATGTGATGCCTTCCGGTGCCGATACCCCGGTACCGATTACCCCCGGTACCGACTTCGATCGGTACTGGTATCGGGCTCTTCAAGAGCATCCGGACAGACGGTACTTCGAATCCTCGGAGGACTCTGAGGATTCTGACAGCTCTGCCGGTACCGGGATACTTCTCCCGGAGGAGCCTTTCTCTCCTAAGCGTAGGATGTCTCCTCCAGAAGATATTTCCTTTCAGGATTTCATCAGGGAGGTGGCTCGTGGGTTGTCCATTACTGTGACTCCTGAAACAGAGCCCAGAGCTAAGGAGTTGGAGATTTTACAATATCCCAAAGCACCTAAGGAGGCGGCTACCTTGCCTATCCATGAGATTTTACATGATCTCATGTTGAGAATGTGGGAGACACCTCTTACCACCTCTCCTCACTCTCACAGACTAGATACTATGTATTGAGTCCCTCCTTGTCCTGGCTTCCAAAAAACTCAGCTTCCCCACCACTCCATTGTGGTGGAGTCAGCTATGAGAAGGATCAGAAGTGCAAAGAGGCATGCCTCTTATCCTCCAGGACGTGAGTGTAGGACCTTGGATGCCTTTGGACGTCGTACCTTCCAGGCTTCCATGCTTTCTGCCAGGGTCAGTTCCTATATTTTATATATGGGAATGTTCCTTAAAGAGATCATAGGAGATTTAGAGGTTTTGAGCCCTCTTCTTCCTGAGGACAGAAGGCAGGATTTTCTCACACTGGTTAAACATGACCAAGATGTTTCAAAGTTTGTCAATCGTGCAGCTTTTGACTGTTTTGAGTGCATAAGCAGAACCTCTGCCATTGCCATAGGTGCACGAAGAATTGCCTGGCTCCAGGCATCCGAGTTGGAGCTCTGGGTGCAGGACAAACTGGGAAATATCCCTTGTACAGGTGAGAATCTATTCGGCAAGAAAAGGCCAATGAGATGGATGCTGACAACTCTACTTTGGATAGACTATCCAAAGGCACAACTGATCCTGACAGAAGGAAATCTTTCAAGAAGCCTTTCTTCTCGAAAAAGAAGAGGTTTTATCCCTCTTATTCCCTACAGGGATGTTCTGCAGGTCAGCTTGTCCGAAAAGGTCAGCAACCACCTAAACCAAGGAAAGCAAAGACTGCCAAACCTCAAACGTCTCAGCCTCCACAAGGCCTTTGACTTTCATCTAGAGAACATAGCCTTCCTGGCCCTCAATGGACCAGAGCCTTCCACCATTCCAGGAAGGTTATGTCACTTTGCCCCCAGGTGGGAGCAAATAACAGCAGAGCATTGGACACTCTCCATTATAAGAGAGGGGTATAAGCTGCACTTTCTGTGCATGCCCCTCCCACAATGGTAAGACAGTTCAATTCTCAGACCTCTCTCATCAACCTGTTAGATCAAGAGGTCACTATACTTCTTGCCCAAGGGGTAATAGAAGAAGTACCCATTCATCAACAGGGTACAGGGTTTTACTCCCCCTATTTCCTTATCCCAAAGAAAACAGGGGGATACAAACCTATTTTGAACCTCAGGGAATTGAACAAATTTCCTGTTCAAGGAGAAATTCAAAATGATTTCTCTAGGAACTCTGCTGCCATACCTTCAAAGTCAGGATTGGCTTTGTCCTCTAGATCTAAAGAATGCGTACACCCATGTTCTCATCCATCCAACTCACAGAAAATTCCTTCGGTTCCTTTTCCAAGGAAAGCACTACCAATACAGGGTGCTTCCTTTTGGCCTGGCCTCAGCTCCAAGAGTGTTCACGAAATGCATGGCTGTGGTAGCAGCATTTCTCTGCACTCTAGGCATATTCGTCTTCCCCTACTTAGATGACTGGCTCATTCGAGCCCCATCAGAGTCAGAGGCCAGGACTTCCCTGTCTTGCACAATGCGTATCCTTCAGTATTTGGGTCTGGTCGTAAACATCCCAAAATCCAGTCTAACTCCCACTCAGTCTCTAGAGTTCATAGGAGCTTTGCTGAATACCAAAAAGGCAAGGGCCTATCTCCCCCAGGCCCGTTGCCTTCACATGGTGCAGTTAGCTTCTCAAGCACTGCTAAAACCTCTTCTCACTGCCCAAGAAATGCTACAACTACTAGGCCACATGGCATCCACCGTGCATGTGGTTCCTTATGCTCGCCTTCATATGAGAGCAGCCCAGTGGACTTTATCCACCCAATGGACTCAGGCATCAGGGTGCCTGTCAGACAAAATAGCAAACACAAATCGCCTTATTTTGTCCCTCCAATGGTGGCAGTCCATTCAGAACCTGTTGCTGGGGTCCCCTTTTCAACAACCCTTACCCCAGGCAACTCTCACAACAGATGCTTCACCAATGGGTTGGGGAGCTCATCTACAAGACCTCGCCACCCAAGGCACCTGGACTCCACAGGAGACTCATCTACATATCAATCTCTTAGAGCTCAGAGGAATCTTCCTTGCTCTTCAAGTGTTCCATACCCTGCTCAGCTACAAGACAGTCCTCATTCATACGGACAATCAGGTAGCCATGTTCTACGTGAACAAGCAGGGGGGAACAGGCTCTCTGTCGCTTTGCAACGAAGCTTTGCGACTATGGGCCCTCGTCAGAGAACATCAGATTCATCTCCTGGCAGTTTATCTTCCAGGCATTCAAAACTCTTGGGCAGACAGACTCAGTCGAGTTCTGCATCCACATGAATGGTCTCTACATGCGGACCAGGTGACCAAGATTTTCCAAATTTGGGGAACCCCGGATATAGACCTCTTTGCAAGTCTGTTGAATGCCACACTTCCCCGGTTCTGTTCCAGAATTCCGGCTTAACGCAAAGCCTTTTTAGTGGTTTAAAGACGTGGACAGCATTGATTATAATTTAGGTAATGAATAATGATCCCCTGAGGAAACTACACAGTGAAACGCATTGGCGCCGGTAGAGAGCGTTGGGATGTGCAAGTCTAAGCGAAACTTGAAGGATCAACAGGCCTCAGCGAAGTGCTATTGCCTGTGAAGAAGATTGCTTTAAGTTAAGTACTTCTTTTGAGGATAAGGCCAGTTTGAAGTTATTGAAAAGAAGTTTTCGCTTTGTTATATGCAAGGAAAATATCATTGGGGAGTCGTTGATGCTAAATCAGCACTGTTCGTTGGGCATTTAAAAAGTCCATCAGTGGAGTGTGTTGAAGTCTGAGATCCCCTCTGATTTTATTGAAGAATGTGTTCAATTTAATGCTTATAAGTTCCATGGAAAATAGATGAGCGCATAACTTTTGTTTTGACTGCCTATTTATGGCAGACACTACCGCCGCATTGTCAGAGTGGAAAACTATCCTCCTATTTGCTAAGTGTTCTTGCCATATAACTAAGGCTACCACAATTGGGAACATCTCCAAGAATGTGATATCCTTGGTTTTGCCACCTTTCGCACCACCTGGCAGGCCACTGTTCCTGGCACCATTGTCCCTTAAAATATACACCAAAACCTAGCGCATCAGCGAAGAGGTCTAGGTCCTTATTACTGACTGCCGGTGCCCTCCATATGTTCCTGCCATTGTATCGAGATAGGAACCGTTGCCATACCACCATGTCCTCCCTTATATGTGCGTGGACGCTAATGAAGTGGTGCCCTCTGCACATGCCCTTAGTGGCATCCGCCAGGTGGTGGATGAACGCCCTCCCCATGGGCACCACCCAGCAGGGGAAGTTCAGGTGTCCTATCATTGACTGCAATTGTCGCAGTTTTACCTTCCTCAAGCCCACCACCGTATGCACCGCGGCCCACAAAATGGCTATCTTATCTGCTGGGAGGTGCATCGTCATTTCCCCAGGAATGACAGGCACAGTGCCGGCCCCTAAGTCGTCTTCTCTGCCAGCGGAACCCCTAGCTCTCCAGCCTTCCATTGGAAAACTTGCAGGGCATGTTGGCAGCTTGACTCATCCCCTGCCATGAGCAAAAAATCATCTAGGTAATGTATGATTTTGCCCTGGCCCAATTCCTCCTCAACAATCCATTGGAGGGCAGAGCTGAACCCTTCAAACTAGGTGCATGAAATCACACACCCCATGGGGAGGCATTTGTCCACATAGTGCTGGCCCCCAAAACGCATCCCCAGCAGGTTAAAGCTATCAGGGTGTATTGGGAGCAACCGAAAAGCGGACTTGACGTCCGTCTTTGCAAGCCATGCTCCTACCCCCATGCTCTGGAGCAACTCCAGCGCATGGTCTATGGAGGCATATTTTACCGAGCAGACTGCCGGGTCCAAATGGTCATTCACCAAGGTGCCATCGGGGTAGGATAAGTGATGTATGAGCCGGAACTCTCCAGGCTCTTTCTTCAGGACCAGGCCCAATGGGGAAACAATTAGGTTGGGCAGGAGCCTGCTCTTGTACAGGCCCACTACCTTTCCCAACCGTAGCTCCTTTTGGAGCTTCTGTTGGACCACCTCCGTATGTTCAAGTGTGGATTTTAAGTTCCAGGCCATTCGCAGGCCGTTGTAGGGAATGACAAACCCCTGCCTAAAACCACTGAGCAACCATTTTGTTTTTTCCCAATTATACCCCTGCAAGTTCATCCCCAGCGCCTCAACCTTAATGGGCGTCAAAGCTCGACCCAGTCCAATGACCTCAGCACAAGCGTTGGGTGTTCTTCCCCTTGCTTCTTATTGCATCGGATCTGGGGGTGTCTCTCCCCGCAAGTGGCGCAGGCGTGGCGGTATTTGCAGGTATTATTAAATCTGTAGTGAACAGCCTTGCAAATCCCCCGGTGCCTCGGGTAATTGGGCAGCAGAGGGTTGTTGCCGTCTGCGGCATGGGGAGAAAGCTTCCCTCCCCTGAGCCGAGCCTGCCGTCTTCCCGAAAAGCTACTAGGGGCCTACGGACTTGCTGGGCCAACCACTATCCGAGGCCCCACCCGGTCGGCCTCCCCGCTGATCTTGTGTCATCAGCCGGACCCACAGGTCGATGTCCTTCCTGTCCCGACCCAGCCCGTGGTTACCTGCCATGTTCTGACGAAACTGCTTGTCGTACTCTAGCCGGGGGGTCCCCCCCGTTTACCCTGTAGGCTTCACATATGCTGTCCTGGTATTTCAACAGCCCCCTGCACTGTTCAGCATGTCTTTCACCCACTACCTGCTGGACAGTATCGTAAAAGCTGCACACCAGTTTGCGATTGTCTGAGGGATACTGTCTGCCTTTTTGGAGACAAGTTTCCACTTCTTGTGGCAGCAGAGCAATTGCAATTCTCGTCCCCATGCTGAATGAGTAACAAGAAAATTTCTGTGTACTCACCCTTCCAGATTTTTTCTTTCTTGGTGAGAGGCACGTGGCTGTCCAATATGCTGGTAAGGCACGCGTATTCCACCAGTCTTAGCTTAGATACCAGTCCCCCTTCCCTGGGCATCGCCCCCCCCCCCCCACCACTGTGACCCACTGTGCAACTTGTGCTGGGTGCCCCCTCTGGGATATTTAGAAGTGGGATGCTTGGGTTCCCCATAACCCTGGCCTCGTTCTGGATCACTCAAGCCCCCGCTGTCATGCCTGCAACAGACCCTCGATGCCATGGTGGACACCTTCCGCCCCCCCTACTCCCCAACTTGCATCGCTGCTATGACTGTCTCCCCTGCCCTTCCCCCAACATCCTTCACTTTCTCCCTTCTGACCCCCATACCCCGGCTGTCACCTGCCCCTAGTGACCCTGTCATCCGCTCCTCCACTTCGCCCCTCCCTCCCAGATAACAAAGAAACATGCTCATACTCACCTCTCGGTCCCTCTCTTCTGAGTGTGGCCACTTGGTGCCGACCCACCTCTTCCGTGGTTATCCCACCCCCGGCTGTCATGCCATCAAATGCACTCAGGAGAGCCTGCACGCGTGCCGCGCCATGGCTCAGATCTTGTTCACGAGGTTACACATACCAGGTGGGTCCTCCCCTTGCTCTGTCCTACTGCACAGCGGGAGCAGGCTGCTTGTTGTTGGTATCGGTGCCCCTGCTGCGGGATTCGTGTTCCGCAGAGCACCATGGCATCCTGCCTGGGCCTTGTCAGCACTGGGTCTCTTTGTGGAGTCCTTGCACTTGTTCTGTTTTCCTTTCGCTGCCTTCCAAGTTGCTCCGTCTGCCTTCTTCATCGTCTTCCACGCTGGCTCGTGTTCCCTGCCTCTGATGTGCTGCCACTTTGCCATAGTGTCCATCCCTCATGCAGTGCCTCCTCCCATGTCAATGGGCATGCACTGCCTAAAGTCTCAATGGTTTATTTAATGTCCATGCTGGCACAAAACCAATGCCTTTGCCCCAGTTCATCACTAGGTGGCGGGCTTGCTCAATTTTCTGATGGAATGTCAATTTGCTTTTTTCCCATTCTCCACCAGGTGGCAATCTGTTTAGGACTCCCTTGTCCACTTCTGCTGTTCTCTTTTCCCCAGCCTTCTGCCAGAACACTGCTGCTATTAGTCTAAGGTTGTCCCGCCGGTCTCCAGGACTCCCTCCATGCCTGTTGGCCAATCTCTGCTGCTGCTCCCTCCTCTGCCCACACAGTGATATAATTCAACATGGCATAGGACAGACATAGTGGATCCCTTTATAGCAACAGGATAAATCAAAATAAGCATAACTATCTCTTATATCTGAACAAATAGGGGTGACCTACATGGAATGGTGGGTACACCCCTAAACAAAGGCATGGGGAGAGGTGATCTGCATGGAGCCGCAAGTGCACCTACTCTTGCCGCCTTGCTGGGCAGACTAGATGGACCATACTGGTCTTTATCTGCCGTCATATACTATGTTACTATGAGAAGGTCCCTCATGAGAGATTCTTGGCGAAATTAAGAAGTCATGGGATAGGAGGCAGTGTACTATTGTGGATCAGGAGCTGGTTAAAAGATAGAAAGCAGAGGGTAGGGTTAAATAGCCAAATTTCCCAATAGTGAAAAGTGAATAGTAGAATACCCACTATGCTAGGTCCGCTGCTTTTTAATATATTCGTTAATGAATTGGGAATGGGAATAACGAGTGAGGTAATCATATTTGCAGATGACACTAAATTATTCAAAGCTGTTGAAAACCCATGAGGATTGTGAAAAATTGCAAGAGGATCTTGATAAACTGGAAGACTGGGTATCCAAATGGCAGATGAAATTTAATGTGGACAAGTACAAAGTTATGCACCTAGGAAAGAACAACCCAAACTATGGTTACACGATGCAAGGTTGCACATTAGGAACCACCACCCAGGAAAAAGATTTAGGCGTCATTGTGGATAACATGTTGAAACTCTCCGCCGAGTGTGCAGCGGCAGCCAAAAGAGCAAATAGAATGCTAAATATCATAAGGAAAGTAATGGAGACTAAAACAAAGGATATTATAATGCCTCTGTATCATTCCATGGTGCGACTGCACCTTGAATATTGTGTGAAATTCTGGTTGTCGTATCTTAAAAAAGATATTGTGTTATTAGAAAAGGTACAGAGACGAGCCACCAAAATGATAAAGGGGATGGAAGAGAGGCTTAAAAGGTTACGTCTTTTCAACCTGGAAAAGAAATGACTGAGAGGAGATATGGTAGATGTCTATAAAATAATGAATAGAGTGGAACGGGTAAACGTAGATCAATTGTTTACTCCATCAAAATATAGAAAGACTAGGGGACATGCAATGAAGCTACAGTGTAACCTATTTAAGACTAATAAGAAAAAATATTTTTTCACTCAACCTGTAATCAAATTCTGGAATTCATTACCTGAAGATGTAGTAAAAGCTGTTAGCTTAGCCAGGTTTAAAAAAGGTTTGGACAAATTCCTGGAGGGAAAGGTCCATAAACCATTATTAAAGGGGACACAGGATATCCACTGCTTGCTCCAATAAAAGCATTGTGAAACCTTTGTCTTTTGGGGGAAACTGCTAGGTACTTGTGACCTAGATTGAGCACTGTTGGAAGCAGGATATTGGACTTGAAGGACCTTGGTCTGACCCAGTATGGCATATCTTATATTCTTATGTCGTTCTCTTGCACAACCTTTACATTGATCAAGAAGCAACAGTTCAAATAGAACAAGGAGAAACTGAATGGTTTAAAATCAGCAAAGGTGTACAACAAAACAGAATACTTTACCCCTACCTGTTTAATTTATATGCAGAACAAATCATCAGAGAAGCAGGACTGTATGAAGACAACAGAGGTGTGAAGATTGGTGGAAGACTCATCAACAAACTTCGCTATGCTGATGATGCCACATTACTGGCTGAAAGTGAAGACGATCTGAAATATTTACTTTTCAAGATCAAGGAACATAGTCTTTAAATGGGCCTGCATCTTAACATGAAGAAAACAGAGATCCTGTCAACTGGCAAAATCAATAAGTTCATCATTGATGGAGAAGAAATTGAAATAGTTGACAACTTTATCCTACTTGGATTAACAATCAATAAAGAAATAAGCAGCCAAAAAATCTGACCACGCATTGCTCTTGGTAGAATGGCTATGAAAGACAAGATTCTCAAGAGCAGAGATGTCTCTCTCCATACAAATATTCCAATTGTCCAAGCCATGGTATTTTCAATAATGTCATATGGATGTGAAAGTTGGACAGTGAAAAAAATAGACAGGAATAAAATCGATGCCTTTGAATTTTGGTGCTGGTGATGAATACTGTGTATATCATAGACTGCCCGAAGAACAAACCAGTCTGTTCTAGAGGAGATCAAACCAAAGCTTTCTTTAGAAGCTCAAATGACAAGACTTCAACTTTCATACTTTGGACACATCATGCGAAGAGAGAGATCATTAGAGAAAGAGATCATTCTTGGTAAGGTAGAAGGTAAACGCAAATGAGGAAGGCCAGAAATGAGACAGAGTGGCACCCATAGCTGTTATTGTATCAATCCATCGATAATGAGCCACCTGACTGAAAACCAAACACAGTTTAGGACAACTATCCAGAGGGTCGCCATGAGTCAACACCGTCTCAAAGGCACCTAACAACAACATCACTACAAAAAGAGGAAGGGAATCTCTGTGATGGATCAATCCAAGTGAACAGAAGTTGTAAATGGAGAAAAAACCATAGCAGTGAAAAACAGTTGTCCTTCAATGGATATTTATTAAGAGGACCTGACTCAGCCAAGTTTTGGCAAGCACACCTGTGTCAGGGGTCTACAAATTACAGCAAAAAAGAAGCAGATAAAAGCTTAAATCAGAGAATACATTAAAACATAAAAATAGTAAAAAGCCATAGTAAACATAAAATAATAATAATAAATGAATAATAATAATAAAAGAGCATAATGATGATGAAAAAAACAATAAATGCTAAAAATGACCATATACAACAAGCAATATATACAAATAGAAATGTGTATATAAATATATGTGAAAAAATATATATAGAGAGAAATGTAACTGTTCTAAATAAATACATCAATATATAAGAAACGTTTTGGAAGATATTGCGTGACCAACCTTTATATGGAAATGGAAAGTCAATTTTGAATATGGCACTTACAATAAGTCTCTGATATGAATCTGTCAAAAATAATTTGTTATTGAAAAATAGTAAGCAAAAAGTAGTTATAACCATGAAGGAATAGTGGGAATAAAAACATATTATCGATACCAAGAATTCACTATGAAAAATTCAACTGAGGATACCTAGGAAAGGAACAAAAGCATTTTTAAATATATATATAGTTGTGGTCAACATTATTGGTACCCTTGCATTTTAGGTATGTGGTGTACAATATCTTGAGAAATAATTAGAAATATTCCAACTGTATGTCATAATATTGTAGTAGTACTGTTTCCTACCCAAACATGTACTTATTTATTTATTTATTTAACATCTTTTATATACCGCGCTATTTGTTGTCAGTGCGGTTTACATATAACAAAGTTTGCACATTCGGAGGACAGTTGTGTGCTTACATTATAACAGGAAACTTAAACTTGGAACAACAGGGTAAAACTGTAACTATGTGCAAAACATATTAGATTCTTTAGTATTCACAAGGAGGGCTAAGGCAAGACCGCAGAGAACCTGAGGCGGAATTGCCTATGAGGGGATTGGGAGTGGAGATTGGGAGTTTTTGGGTTTAGGAGTGCTGAAGTTTGTGTTTAGGAGTGCTGAAGTTTGGGTTTAGGAGTGCTGAAGTGAAGAAGGAAAATGTGGTGCTTGATTGCCTTGCGGAATTGAGTGAGGTCTTTAATTGCTCTTATTTCAGGTGGGAGGTCATTCCAGCATTTAGGTGCATAGAAGGCGAAGGTCCTTTTCTTGGTTGTCTGGGTGCATTTGATGGACTCTTTGGGAATGATCAGGGTGTTGTCCGTTATTGACCTTCTCATTCTGTTTTTTGGAGTGAGGGAAATGAGATCATTGAGGGATGTGGGGGCAAGGTTGTTGATGATCTTGAAAGTGATGAGGAGGATTTTATAGGTTAACCTGCAATGAATTGGTAGCCAGTGGAGTTCCATGAGAATCGGGGTGATATGGTCTGATCTTGCTAGACCACAGAGCACCCTAGCAGCAGCATTCATAGCGAGTTGCAGCGGATTAATGATGTTTTTTGGGAGTCCGTATAAGATGTACATAGTTCTTCTGTTGTTTTTAGTTGATTGCAAATAAGTATACCAATGTACATAGTTTTTATTGTTCCATGTAATTGAATATGTACTATTTATTGTGCTATTCAAAAATTTGTTCATTGTAAACCGCATTTGATCTACTGGAAAATGCGATATAAAAATGTTCAAAAAATAAATAAATAAAATAAATAAAGGTATACAACTAAAAAAAGATGTCTGTGCAACTTAGACATAGTAATTTCTGAGAAAAAACCAAAATATCACCTGGACAGGAATAATAGCACACTTCACTAATATTTGGTTGCACAATACTTGGTAATGATGATGGCCTCCAAACGTTTCTTGTAGCCATCTATAAGTTGTTGTTTTTTTTTGTACATCTGTCTACTGGTAGTTTCTCCCACCTTTCTACTGTGATTTGTTCCAGCTCATGAAAGTTTCCAGGATTCCTTTTACCAATGCCAGATTTTAGCTTTTTCCATAGATTCTCTAATTGGATTGAGATCAGGACTCATTGTTGGCCAGTTTAAAACAGCCATTTGTTCCTTTTTAACCATTCTTTTGTACTTTTGGATGTATATTTTGGGTGTCCTGCTGGAGGACCCACGACTTTCAACCAAACCTAGCTTTCTGACACTAGGTAGCACATTTAACTCCAAAATACCTTGATAGTCCTCTGACTTTATGATCCCTTTAATACGTTCCAGGCCTACAGTTCCTGAGCCCTTCAGGATCCACTGCAGTCTGGCTTTCATTCTCTACATTCCACAGAAACGGCTCTTGCCAAATCTCAAGTAATTTGTTCCTTGCCAAATCCAAGGGCCTTTACTTGATCCTCATTCTTCTTGACTTTTCTGCTGCCTTTGACATTGTTGATCACCACCTTCTCCTTGATATCCTGTCCTCGCTTGGATTTAGGAGCTCTGTTCTGTCTTATCCCGGTTTTCTTTTTCTCTTTCCCATCACACTTTTGGAGTATGTTCTGGTGGATCCTCTTCTACTTTCATTTCACTTTCAGTTGGTGTACCTCCGGACTCTGTCTTGGGACCTCTACATTTCTCTCTCTACACTCAGTCCCTTGGTGCACTTATTTCCTCTCATGGTTTTCAGTACCATCTTTATGTTAATGATTCTCTGCACCTGAAATTTCTCCAGAAATCCAGTCCTGGTTCTCTGCCTGCTTATCCAACATTGCTGCCTGGATGTCTCACCACCTTTTGAAATTGAACATGGCCAAAACTGAGCTCCTTATCATTCCCCCTAAGCCCACATCACCCCTTCCTCCCTTCTCTTTTTCTGTGGATGACATTACACTCCTTCCCGTTTCCTCAGCTCGCAGTCTACTCTCTTTCTCTGCCTACTCCAACAGATAACTAAAACATGCCGCTTCTTTCTCTGTAACATCAGCAAACTTCGTCCTTTCCATTCTACTCACACTACTAAGACCTTTAACCACTCACTAGTCACCTCCTGCCTTGAATATTGTAAACTGCTTCTTGCTGGTCTCCCTCTGAATCATCTCTCTCTCCTTCAATCTGTTCAAGACTCAGCTGCACAGCTTATCTTCCACCAGGGTTGCTATGCTCATGTAATCCCTCTTTTCAAGTCACTTCATTGGCTCCCCTATAAGTTTCCACATCCAGTTCAAACTTCTCCTTCTGACCTACAAGTGCATGCATTCTGCAGCTCCTCACTACCTTTCCTCTCTTATCTCACTCTATACCTGTCCTCAGGAATGCCACTCCTCTTGCAGATCCCTTTTATCTGTGCCCTTCCCTGCCACTGGCAACTCCAAACTTCGTTCATTCCATCTTGCTGCTCCAGATGCCTGTAGCAAATTACCTGAGTCTGTGCATTGGGGTTTCTTCTCTAGCCCTCTTCAAATCCAGGCTAAAACCCATCTCTTTGGATCCTGATGCTCCTCACACTCTTACTCACTACTTATGTATATCTTACTATACTCTAGTCTCCAGTTTTGCTATGTGTTTTGTCTTGATTAGATTGTAAGCTCTGATGAGCAGGGACTGTCTTACATCTATATGCACAGTACCGCGTACGCCTTGTAGTGCTAGTATTCCTTGATTTGTTATTGGTGACTTCATAAGCAAGAAATGGCCATAGGGACTAAGCATTTGCATTGCTCACATGGCAACTCAGTATTGGCTTCTTTCAGCAGTAGGGAAAGGCTTAGCCTGCACTACTCACAGTGGAGCTATGGCTACTGGGTAAAAAGCTGAAAACAGGAAGAAACTCATAAAAAATATATATGTAGAGTATCATGTACTGCTAAAAGCCACAGAGTTGATCCACAGGCAGGTATCAGTTTGTTCTTGAAAAGTAAGAACCTATTAATCATTGGACAAATTAAACTACTGCTCATGCATCCATTTTCATGCCATGAATTGATACGTGCAGGAACCTTTTTTATGCCAAATTTCAACATTGTTTCATAATCTTAGAATACACCAGCCAAGCATAATAAAGGTTTAAATACAAGAATGGCATTTTTATGTCTTTGATGAACCATGCTAATAAAGTAATAGTGAATGAATGCTGACTGTGGCTTTTTCTAAAATAATCATAATGTTCTTTTCTGGCTATTATTCATCTATATGCTTTTATCCCACCTTTGTAGTCTAAAAGGACTGAGACTCTGTAAAGTCCAAGTTTTAAAAAGTCATTGCAGTCTGTAACAATTTAAAATATAGATTATTTGAAAAGATTCTAAGAGCTTTTCAGTATTTTAAGGATTAAAATGTGTTTCATTGATCCCAGCTAGAAAAAGATACTTTGGAAATTGTGGCGTATTTGTTTTATTCCACTGAACAAAGGCTTTATGCATTGATGTCATGATACATTAATTTTCTTAGTAACATGAGGGCTCATTCCATCCCGGACATAGATCCCCTCTGTACGTCCGGTCTGAGCCAGACGTAGAGTGGGGATCGTGATTCTGATCCTGCGGGGCACATCTAGCCCCCTGGGATCATAATCGCAAAAAGTCCTGTACATGCAGTCCGGGACATACAGGACCTTCCCGGCTAACTCAGTCAAGGCTCTTCAATGGAGCCACGGTGCCATGGCGTCATATTGCCATGGCACTGCTGCTCCATTGAAGAACCGCGATGCTGACTGCCAGACTCCAACGCTGCATTCCCCGCAGCCCGATCCCTGATCTGGCCTCCTAAGGTCCAGGGTCGGGCTGCGGGGAATGTCTTTGGGCCCCCCTACCCCATCCGCGCCCCGGGCCACCAATCCTGTGGATGACATTACACTCCTTCCCGTTTCCTCAGCTCGCAGTCTTGGGGTTATCTTTGACTCTACTCTCTTTCTCTGCCTACTCCAACAGATAACTAAAACATGCCGCTTCTTTCTCTGTAACATCAGCAAACTTCATCCTTTCCTTTCTACTCACGGGGAAGTTATTCCACCTCCAAGTCACCAGCCCTGTACGTCCAGGGCCAGCCACTGCCTACCCAGATGCTGCCACCGAGCCGCCCCTTCCCTGTCCCAATCTAACTTCCCTGCACAACCGGTGGAGAGGTTAGTTCTCCAGGACCAAGCAGGAAGTCAGTCCTCACTTATGGGTGACATCGACGCCGATGGAGCCCCTGTGCGGAGCATTTCCCCAGCTTTCTAAGAAAGCCTTTGGGAATACTCCACGCATATGCGGTCCCCTTCCCGCCTAAAGGTGCTATCTTGCTCAGTCTTTCTTTTTCCGTGGAGCCCATTGGACGTCTGTCCATGTCACCCAGAAAAGTTGACGTTTTTTCTGCGATTACTTCGTTCTTTTTCTCCAGTTCGACGCCGGTTCCCTTTCCCGCCGGGTTCGGTACACCGGTATCGAGCCCGTCTTCTATTTTTCGTTTTTTGCCCTTCGTGGCTGGCGTTAGCGCCCTTTTTTGCCTTTTCCCTGGAAAGCCGGTCCTTTGACCTCGCGGGGGGGCCTTTTTTCCCTGATGGCTTCCAGTGGTTTCAAAAAGTGTGATCGGTGTAAGAAACTGATGTCTCTCACTGACACACATGACTGCTGCCTTCAGTGCCTCGGCCCAGATCATGATCCTAAGATCTGTGGCCCGTGTGGCAAAAAGTCCACCAAGGAATTTCGAAGCCATCAGCATCAGAAAGAGAGGATTTTCTCGGACTCTGCCTCCGGCCGGGCCCGGACCTCATCTGAGGCCTCGGCGTCTCGGGAGTCTGATCCCGAGCATCGCCGGGGTTCCTCGGACAGGGGATCCCCCGATCGGGAACGTAAGAGGAAGAAACGGCTCATGAGGGCGGCATCGGAAGAGGTCCCTGGTTCCTCGAGAGCCAGGTCTAAGACCCCCGACCGCCGCCCTTGGAACAGGAGAAGCCGTCCAAAATGCCTCGCGTGGAGCCGGAGCCCATCAGACATGTAAGTCCTGTAGTCCTCGTAGACTCTCCTCTGAGGGAGCCGACATCGGGCCCGGCGTCGCCGGGGCCTGAGTCGGTGGCTGCTGAGTTTCCTGAGCTTGGACTCAGGCTGACAGCCTTGGAGTGCAGACTGTCTGCCTTCATGGATCAGCAGCGGGTACTGATGGCCAGCCTCGCTGGTGCATCTGCCCCGACCACCGGGACATCGACATCGAAGTCGACCCCTGAGACCGAGCCGATACTCGAGATCACGAAGGCTCAAAGTCGTCCTCGGTCACGGTCACCCTCGACCTCCCGCTCGGAACCGAAGGCGTCGATGCCGGTACCTTCGGCGTTGGGGCGGGTGCCACCGAGACCCGCGTGGTTGGAGCCCCCCGACTCCTCTCCGGATGAGTCTGCGTGGGAGAGGGAGGACGAGGAGTCCCCCGATACTTTTCGGACTCGGTGCGTCCCTTCGGACTCACCGCAGTCCGAGCCCCGGAGTAGGTCCCCACCAGAGGACACCAGGTTCTCGGAGTTCGTCAGGGACATGGCCAAGGCATTGGCGATTCCCGCGGACCCCGAGGAGGAGCCTCGAGCCAAGGAGCTCAAGGCCCTCCAGTATGACTCTCTTCCGAAGGAGGCCTTTATTGTGCCAGTCCCTCCGATGCTGGAACGGCTCCTCTTCCGGATGTGGGAGGCACCGGCCTTGGCGCCGGTTTTGAGAAAGCGGGTCGATTCTATCTATCGACTCCGTAAGAGCCCTGGATTCCAGAAGGCGCAGCTGCCGCACCATTCCATGGTGGTGGAATCGGCCATGCATCGTCTGAAGAGCCAGAAGATGCATTCTGCGGTGCCTCCCGGCAGGGAGGCCCAGAACCTGGATGCTTTCGGCAGAAAGTGTTTCCAGGGCTCGATGCTTGCTTGCCGTGTCCAGTCCTACCAGCTGTACATGGGCATGTACTTACGAGACCTGGCGAAAGAGATTGCCGGGTTCTCTGCTGGCCTCTCCGGGGAACCTTTGCAGAGCTTCCAGACTTTGTCCTCAGGAATCCGGGACTGCTCGAAGTTCATGTCCCGAACGGCCTACGATGGCTTCGAGGCTTCGGCTCGTGTAGCGGCAGCCGGCATCAGAGCCCGATGCCAGGCATGGCTACAGTCATCGGACCTCGAGTCCTGGGTGCAGGACAAGTTGGTCTACATCCCTTGCCAAGGTGAAAACCTTTTTGGCAAACCCATGGCCGAGAAGGCAGCTGAGCTCGAAACTGAGCACCTGACTAGGACAAGGCTGTCCAGAAAAACTTCTGCCCTTTCTCACAAAAAGAAGGGCTTGGGTAAAAAGCCCTTTTACCCAAGAAAGGTAACTGCCTACAAACCTTTCCCTCGGTACCAGGTCTCCCCAGCTCCCCAGCAGGGTCAGCAGGCCAGGGGGCAGGGACATGGGCCCCATAGGCAGAAGACCTCCAAGCCTCTGGCTCCTGCTCCTACTCAGCAGGGAGGGTTTTTTTGACTCCCACAGCATAGCCTTTCCACCTCTGCTGCCCCATTCCTGCACAGGAGGTCGTCTAGCCCTGTTTGCCCACAGGTGGCCACCCATTACAGGGGATGCTTGGGTATTGAGCATAGTCCACAGAGGCTATATGCTCCATTTCCAGCAGTTGCCCCCTGCCTACTTCCCAGGAGAGCCTCTAAGACCTCCTCTACACACAGACCTCCTCCTTCAAGAACTTCAGGGTCTGCTTCTGGACGAGGCGGTGGAGCCTGTACCCTCTCGCCTGCACGGGCACGGTTTCTACTCCAGGTACTTCCTCGTGCCAAAGAGAACCGGTGGCCTCAGGCCTATCCTAGACCTCAGGAACCTCAACAAGTTCTTGGAGAAAGAAAAGTTCAAGATGTTTATGTAATCTTCTGGTATCTACTCTCCATTTGGTCCTGGGTTCATTTCACAGAGACAGTATGGTAAGTAGCACAAATAAGACAACCAAAACTGGTGTGGCTTGGAAAAAGAGTTTTATATAGAAATAGGCTTATTACATAGGTACAGAACAGAGTTATAAGGTTGTTACAGAGCTGCATCTGTGTGTGTGTGCATGTGTGTTTATGTGAGTGAGAGAGGGGGGAAGTGTATGTCAGAGTCTCATACGGTAGTAAGAAGAATATAGAGAGAAAGAGAGAACAAGGGGGAGGAGAGAGAGAGAGAGAAGTGGGTGTCAGAGCCTCATGTCCCTCATGTCTGATGAATAAGAAAGAGCGGAGAGAGAAGGGCGGGGTGTCTGATGAATAGGAAGAGAGGAGAGAGAAGGGGGGGGTGTAAGGAGTAGTGTGTGTCAGAGCCTCATAGCAAGAAGTATCTGATGAATAAGAAGAGAGCGATATTTTATGTTTCTCTCTGTATTTATAGTGAAATTCTTCAGCACCTCCCTCTGTCATAATTTGGTTTGTTTGAGGTCTGCTATCACTTGTTTAGCAAGGGAGGGGCTGTTTCATTAAGTCTGGAGACAGACATCACCAAGGGGTCAGAGCTAATCTCATCCTGTGAACTATGCTCATTAAGGTTGGAGACTGACATCACCAGAGTAACAAAGCTGCTTGCAATCCAAGGTCTGGGAAAAGCCATGACACTTACGCTAGGCATAATGTCATGCTGATGTATGCTGACATCTCCCACACCTTTTTATTTTTATTTATTATTTGTGCCTGGAAATGGTGGAAGCAAACCTGTGGTACCTGCATTACATGATAGTAGGCAGCTTGTCTAATACCTCCTGTATTAAATACCTTGCTATGTCCAGCAGGTCCCCTGTCCTGCACAGTACTGTCTCTAGTTTTCTAGAGATAAGCAAGTCCCATTATGAGTCCAAACCTTGTGTCTTAGGTAGGGCAGCCACTACGGGGGGAAAACCCAATATGCTACTTCAGTGCCTGTCTTAGAGAGAATGAACAGTGCATAAGGGCTGCAGGAATTTCTGAAGAGGTTAATGCCGAAAGGTACCAGGATGCTATGAGTGAGGATAGGAAGCAATACTAGACTGCAGCTGACTCTGGTATTCAATGTAATAGGAAATGCCAAATTAGCAGGCCAACAGAGTAACAAAGCTGCTTGCAATCCAAGGTCTGGGAAAAGCCATGACACCTATGCTAGGCATAATGTCATGCTGATGTATGCTGACAGCTTACTCTTGGAACACCTCTGCCCTACCTCCAGCAGGGAGATTGGCTATGCTCCTTAGATCTGAAGGATGCGTACACTCACATCCTCATTCATCCAGACCACAGAAAGTACCTCAGGTTCATTGTGGGAGGGGAAACCATTACCAGTACAGAGTACTGCCTTTTGGCCTAACCTCCGCCCCAAGGGTCTTTACAAAGTGCCTGGCTGTGGTGGCGGCCTACTTGAGGACTCAAGGTGTTTTTGTCTTCCCCTATCTGGACGACTTGCTCATCAGGGGTCAGACTTACCAGGAGGCCAGGCAGGCCACCTTTCAAACTGTGTCACTCCTTCAACACCTAGCCTTTGTCATAAACTTCGCAAAGTCCACTTTGCTCCCCTCCCAGAACCTAGAGTTTATAGGGGCGCGCCTGGACTCTCTACAAGCAAGGGCTTACTTGCCAGCAGACAGGGCGCAAAGGCTCATGGAGTTGGCATCCCGGTTTCTCAGCATGCCAAGGGTTTCTGCCCGACTCTGTCTACAGCTCTTAGGCCACATGACATCGACAGTACATGTGACCCCAATGCCCGCCTCCACATGAGGCCTGCACAGTGGTGCCTCAGAACTCAATGGAAGCAAGCCACAGGGAGCCTAGCAGACAAAGTAAGGGTATCCAAACCCTTCCTGAATTCCCTGCAGTGGTGGCTACACCCCCCCCCCAACTTGCTTCAGGGGGTGCCTTTTCAGGTGCCTGTCGCCACAGTGGTGGTGATGACAGATGCCTCCTTGCAGGGCTGGGGTGCACATTGTCTGGAAAAGTGCACTCAAGGCCTATGGTCTCCATGGGAGGCCACGCAACAGATCAACCTACTAGAGCTTCGGGCTATCCGTTTAGCCCTCAAGACCTTTTCTCACACTTTGGCTCACCATTCTCTTCTGGTTCAGACGGACAATCAAGTGGCCATGTTCTATGTGAACAAACAGGGAGGCACTGGGTCCAGGCCCCTGTGTCAGGAGGCACAGGCCCTGTGTTCCTTTGCGCTCAAGCACAACATGTTCCTCAAAGCTGTGTATCTCCCTGGCCAGGAGAACTTCCTGGCAGACAAGTTAAGCAGGATTCTGCAGCCCCACAAGTGGCAGCTGCACCCATTGGTGGTTCAAAAATGTTTCATGAAATGGGGACTTCCATCCATGGATCTCTTTGCCAGTCCCCTGAATCACCAGCTATCCAGGTTCTGTTCCAGGCAACCGCACCCTCTGAGGTTAGCAGCGGATGCCTTCCTGATTTCTTGGTCCCAGGTCCTCCTATATGCGTTTCCTCCCATGCCTCTGGCCCGAACATTGTTCAAGATTCTAAGGGACAAGGCCTCGGTACTTCTGGTAGCTCCCAGATGGCCGAGGCAGCCCTGGTTTCCACTTCTGCTTCAATTAGCAGTGGACACATCACTATCTCTGGGGGAGCAGCCCGATCTTCTCTCTCAGGATCAGGGTTCCCTTCTGCACCCCAATCTCAAATCTCTCCATTTGATGGCCTGGAGGCTGCAAGGGTAGTGTTGGCTCCCTAGGGCTTGCCTCAGGAAGTGGAAGAGATGGTCTTGGCCTCTAGAAAGCAATCCACCAGGAAAACCTATGCCCTGAAGTGGAGAAGGTTCTCCTTGTGGTGTCAGCAGCGCGAGGAAGATCCTTTCGCCTGCACTGTGCCGGTAGTGCTTCAGTACCTGCTGCACTTGTCCAATCAGGGCCTTAAGTCCAATTCTGTTTGGGTCCACCTCTCTGCTCTGGCAGCTCACCACTCTCTGGTGGAAGGACACTCTTTGTCGGTTCACCCTTTGGTGTCCAGATTTCTTAGAGGCTTGCTATTGCTCAAGCCTCCTCTCTGTCCACTGGCCACTGAGTGGGAGCTGAATATGGTCTGAATGTGGACTCGCCCACCTTTTGAGCCGATGGCTACATGTCCTCTCTGCTTCCTTTCTTGGAAGACTCTCTTTAGTGGCCCTGACCTCGGCCAGGCAAGTGAGTGAACTTCAAGCCCTGGTCTGTGACAGGCCATACACTCGCTTCTATAGGAACAGGGTAGTTCTTAGGACTCATCCTAAGTTCCTCCCAAAGGTTGTCTCCTCTTTCCATCTCAACCAGGAGGTGGTTCTTCCAACGTTCTTCCCTAGGCCCCATGCCAGCCGGGCTGAAACAGTCCTGCATACCCTGGACTGTAGGAGGGCCTTATCCTTCTACCTTGAACATACGCAGGGGCATAGGAGGGCTACTCAGCCCTTTGTATCTTTTGACTCTAATAACTTGGGGTTACCTGTCTCCAAGCGTACCTTGTCCATCTGGGTGGCTGACTCTATCACCTGGGCTTACAGGGCAGCTGACCTTCCCTTGCAGGGTCGGATCACGGCCCACCATGTCAGGGCAATGGCTGCCTCAGTAGCTCATCTCCGCTCTGTACCGTTGGCAGACATCTGCAGGGCTGCAACTTGGTCCTCAAGCCAGACTTTTGCGGTCCATTACTGCCCGGAGAGGGAGTCCCATAGGGACAGTGCTTTCGGTCAGGCAGTGCTCTGGAATCTCTTTGAGGTTTAAGCAACTCCTACCCTCCAGCCCTCTGGTTGGGCTACCGATGGGGGTATGTTTCAATGAAATCCTTTCTCTGATGCTGCGGCTAGAGGGAGCTCATTTTTCAGCTCTGGGTCCCCGGTAGCCTGAAGCTGGGGAGTCCCATAAGTGAGGACTGACTTCCTGCTTGGTCCTGGAGAAAGAGTAGTTACTCACCTGTAACAGGTGTTCTCTAGGAGCAGCAGGAATCAGTCCTCACAGCCCTCCCTCCTCCCCTGGGAGTTGCAGTTGTACATAGTTCATTTTTTATATTTTTGTGTGCTGTTTTTTAGCTATGTCATTTGACTGAGCAAGATGGCACCTTTAGGCGGGAAGGGGACTGCACATGCTTGCAGTATTCCCAAAGGCTTTCTTAGAAAGCTGGGGAAATGCTCCGCACGGGGGCTCCATCGGCGTCAATGTCACCCATAATTGAGGACTGATTCCTGCTGCTCCTGGAGAACACCTGTTACAAGTGAGTAACTACTCTATGCGGCGGGGGTAGACACAAATAGCCCCCATAGTAAATAATGACAGAAAAAGACCAAATTAGTCTAGCCAGTTTGCAGAGTTGCAATTTTTCCATTTTAGTTAGATAATCATATAATATCCATGCATAACCAACCACCATTCCTCTCCCTTATATGTTTTCTCTGATCCATTATCCCATTTCCTACTATGGCTTTCCATATCGGTCACAAGCATGCATAGAATGGAACCATACCACTACTGTTCGAGTTGCACCTGGAAGCCAGATGCAGTCTTATCACAGCTGTTAGGCTCATAACCATATACAGGATGTTTCTGTTGGCTATCCCCATTCTGAGGTCTCATGGATATCTTCTCCGATATCTCTGGTCTGTGACAGTGAACCCCTGGAAAGTTAAAGTGCCTAATAGGGATGAATAAAACATTTTGTCAGAACATGCCCTTTGGAAGGCCCTAAGCACAGAAGTATGTTGGGTCTTTCATCATAATATAAATAAATGTTAAAATTCTCCCAAATGGAGCTCTGCATAGTTCTGACTTCAGAAAAGGAGGCAGCAGATAAGAAGTTCTATTCATCAGCCTCTACTGCTGACTAGGGAACAGTGCAGAGGAGGTGAGGAGAATAGACAGACCTCTGCAGGCAGTGGTGACTTTCTTCTCCCCTTTCTCAACTTTTCTTTATGTCAGCAGTTGACTTATTAGAGAAAAAAATCTGCCTTGGGAGCCACTGAATTGTGCATTTGAGAGAGCCACTCCTAAACATTTGGGCCCTAGGAATGTGTCATGTTTGCCTATGCCTAAATCCCACCCTGCTTTTTGTTGAACTATGAGAAGGTGTTACCACTGCCAGATCCAGAAGGCTTCAACAGGTTATCACTATCTCACCTCTAGCTTTTGCTGCTAAGTGGATACTCAGATTTCCAAGTGAAAAAAATCATTAATTCATATGCAAACTGTCTGTCCTTTGACAGAAAAGATGCAGACATTAGTGATTAGGTTCAGTAGATTAGTGATTTCTGTGCTCTAGAAATTTGTAGCAGTTGTATAAGCAACACTAGTACATGTCTGCAGTAATTTAAAGGTTTACGGGCCAGCTTAGATAGATAGGTAAATGTATCATGGAAAGTGTCTTCATATACAAGCCTCTAGTACGTGAGGTACTTTTCATTCTCTTGTCAAAGCTCTTAGCTGCACTTTCTTTTATGTTTAAACTGATTAATCTATCATACCTTTGTCTTTCTCTGTTTCTTTGTGGAATTTAATTACTTTAAACTGTTGTGCAGTAGTGGCAGGAACATTCCTCTGGATTTCTTTAACAATGGTTATGGGATCAGCCAGTTTTGTAACAATGCAGTATTGGCTAATGGAGGCTAGATGAGGTCAGAGAGGCTATTGTAGCCAAAAAGCATCTTTCAGGAAATAGAAAAAAGGAGCAAATGATGAAAATTGGAAACGCATAAGCACTGACAAGTTAGATGCAAAGCATTGATAAGACAGGCAAAGACAGAATTTGAAAAAAAGCTTGCGGTGTAAGCAAAAATGCATAATAAAAACTTTTTCAAGTAGCAAAAAACCTGTGAGAGAGTCAATTGGAATATTAGATGACAGAGGGGTAAAAGGGGCACCAAAAAGGGACAAGGCCATAATGGAGAGACTGAATGAATTCTTTGCTTCAGTCTTTATTGAAGAAGATGTAGGGAAGTTGCCCATGATTGAAATGGTATCTAAAGGTGATATATCAGAAGAATTGAAAGAAATATCGGTAAACCAGGAAGATGCTGCTGCCGCCAACAATCCAACTCCCCCCACGGTGCTCCTGCCCAATCCGGGCAGTGGGAGAGCAGGGGAAAAGCGGCCCGCCAGCATAAAAGCGGCGTCCCTCGCCTCCGGAGGGAGCCGCTGCTGCCGCCAACACTCCAACTCCCCCCACGGTGCTCCTGCCCAATCCGGGCAGTGGGAGAGCAGGGGAAAAGCGGCCCGCCAGCATAAAAGCGGCATCCCTCGCCTCCGGAGGGAGCCGCTGCTGCCGCCAACACTCCAACTCCCCCCACGGTGCTCCTGCCCAATCCGGGCAGTGGGAGAGCAGGGGAAAAGCGGCCCGCCAGCATAAAAGCGGCGTCCCTCGCCTCTGGAGGGAGCCGCTGCTGCCGCCAACACTCCAACTCCCCCCACGGTGCTCCTGCCCAATCCGGGCAGTGGGAGAGCAGGGGAAAAGCGGCCCGCCAGCATAAAAGCGGCGTCCCTCGCCTCCGGAGGGAGCCGCTGCTGCCGCCAACACTCCAACTCCCCCCACGGTGCTCCTGCCCAATCCGGGCAGTGGGAGAGCAGGGGAAAAGCGGCCCGCCAGCATAAAAGCCCTTCCGCTATATCACTAACCCAACCAATTTCTAACCCAAGCAGTAACTTTAGGGTCCATCCCTAAGGTGCTCAGTTTGTTTATAAGTCGCCTGTGAGGAACAGTGTCAAATGCTTTACTGAAATCTAAATACACCACATCTAGAGTTCTCCCTCGGTCCAACTCCCTGGTCACCCAATCAAAGAAATCTATCAGATTTGTCTGACAAGACCTGTCTCTGGTGAATCCATGCTGCCTCGGATCCTGTAATCCGCTGGACTCCAGAAACCTCACTATTTTCTCTTTCAACAGCGTTTTCAATAATTTACTCACCACCGAAGTTAAACTAACTGGCCTGTAGTTTTCAACCACATCCTTACTTCCGCTTTTGTGTAAAGGCACCACATGAGCCTCTCTCCAGTCCTTTGGCACCACTCCCGACTCCAACGAGGCATTGAAAAGGTCAGTCATTGGAGTTGCTAGAACGTCCCCAAGTTCCCTCAGTATTCTAGGGTGTATCCCATCCCGTCCCATCGCTTTGTCTACTTTAAGTTGAGCTAGTTTCTCACGAACACAGTCTTCTGAAAATTGTTCAAGATGTCCCTCGCTTCTGTTCCTATTTGTGGGTGTTTTCTGAGGTCTTGCTCCTGGTTCTTCATCTGTGAACACAGAACAAAAATATTTGTTAAGCAATTCCACTTTATCCTTATCAGCTTCTACATATTCCTCCCCTGCACCCTTGAGTCTGACAATACCACTTTTGCCCTTCCTCTTCTCACTAATATATCTGAAAAATGTCTTATCCCCCCATTTTATTGCATTGGCTATTTCCTCCTCCTTTTGAATCTTTGCCTTCTTGACTACTTTGCTAGCTTCTCTACGTTTTTCCAAATACAGATGCCTGTCTTCCTCTCTCTGTGATCTCTTGTATTTCATGAAGGCCTCCCTCTTTTTCTTCACTTTTTCAACTACTTCTTTCGAAAACCATAGCGGTCTCCTTTTCCTTTTACCTTTATTTCCCATTTTAACAAAAAGGTTGGTTGCCCTTAAAATATCCCCTTTCAGTTTTGCCCACTGTTTTTCTACATCCCCCAGCTGTTCCCATCCCACTAACGACTCCTTGAGGTATTGGCCCATCTTTGCAAAGTTAGTCTTCCTAAAGTCTAAGATCCTCACCTTTCAATGGATTCTAACAGCCCTAGTCCTAATACTGAACCACACCATCTGGTGATCACTGGATGCAAAATGATCTCCCACCACAACATCAGAAACACTTTCACCATTGGTAAGTACCAAGTCCAGTATGGCCCCTTCATGTGTGGGGTCTGTTACCAATTGCCTTAATAGTTCTCCCTGTAGAGAATCCAGGATCTCCTTACTTCTAGATGATACTGCAGCAGGAATGTGCCAATCAACATCTGGCATATTGAAATCTCCTATCAGTAGCACTTCCCCTTTCCTAGCAATGCTGCGTATGTCTTCAATTAACTCTGTCCACCTCTTCCTCTTGTGAGGGAAGTCTGTATATCACACCAATGCAAATAGATTTCTCTTTCCCTCTTTCTAGTTTAACCCACAATGCCTCCTCTCTCCCTTTTAAGCTCTCTAATTCCAAATCTTTAATAGTAGTTTTTACATATAGTGCCACTCCTCCCCCCCCCTTCTTCCTACCCTATCCTTTCTGAATAAAGTATAGCCAGGTATAGTTACATCCCAATCATGGTTTTCTGTGAACCATGTTTCTGTAACTGCCACTAAATCCAAGTCAGCCACTCCCACCAAAGCTTCAACATCAGGGATCTTATTTCCCATGCTACGGGCATTTATGCACACTGCTTTCCATATGTTACCCCTGTTACCCATTTCCATAAAGGTATTTAATGTATCACCTACCTGGGGGCTTTCACTTACCTGGGGGCTTTCTTCACCCATCCCCAACGAATCTAGTTTAAAGCCCTCTTCAGTAGATTAGCCAGTCTACTACCAAAGATGCGTTGACCTTTCTTGGACAGATGGATGCCATCTCTTTATTAAAGAGGACCCGGGAAATCCATTGCTTGCCCCAGTACAAGCATTGTGGAACCTGTATGTCTTTTTGCGAAACTGCTAGCTACTTGTGACCTGGAATGGCCACTGTTGGAAGCAGGATGCTGGGCTTGATGGACCTTGGTCTGACCCAGTATGGCATATCTTATGTTCTTATGCTAGTCCATTTATATACTCTGAATTTAAACGAACTGACCGCTCCACCCTAAGAAAGGAGAATTGCATTCTGGAATAGTCACTGGTTTGTGTAACAAAAGGAGAGTAGTAATGGCTATGTGTGCTAAAAAAAAAATAGGGTCCGATATTGAATTGGGCAGGCTATGAGCCGCTATGGCACATATCCCTGTCCATGGACTCTTAACCCAAGATATTCAATGACATGGCAACCCAAGTAGAAACAATCAAATATGGTACAAATAATAAACATTAGCAACCAAATATCAAGTGACCAAAATCATACAATATCATAAAACAATGAATTAAAAAGACTTCTGTTTATGACTATATTGTTATCTGATAGCTTATTCATAGATTGTTACTGAAGAGTGAAAACCACAAGTGTTGCTGAGCTCTATATTTTGTCCACTATGATATGGCGGGTCATTTAAAAAATCGTAGTTGTGATTTGGACATCTGGAGACAAGCACGTGGACATCAAAATCACGAAATGTCTCTGGAGACCTCTGGAGCCATTTCACAAATGACATTTAGAGATGTCTCTGATGCGAGGACATCCAAGTAGGCAAGGGGCACAGTGAAGACATATCTGGTGAGGTGCAGTGAACTTAGATGTCCCTATTTGATTTCAGAAACATTGGTGACGTCTGCAGGCACGTCCACATTTAGATGTGCTCCAGGCACGAACAAACATCAGGAAAGTGCATGTTTTGGCCTTAAAACATCCAAAGGGTGTAGAGAAGATGGTGAAGTAGTGTGGATAGAGTGGCGGCAGTGGTTAGGGCAGCAGCCTAGAGCCAGAAAGAACCAGGGTTCAAATCCTACTGGCATTCCTTGTGGTCTTGGGCAAGCCGCTTCACCCTCTGTTGCCTCAAGTACAAACTTAAATTATGAGCCCTTTGGTGACAGAGAAATACATACTGTACCTGAATGTAATTTGCCTTGATCTTCTCTTTGAACAGTGTGAGTTAATTCTAGATAATAGAATTAAGTAACTAGTCTAAGATCACAAAGGCCCACACTGGGATTTGAACCTTGGCCACCCTGCTCCTAACCCACTACTTTAACTATTAGATGTCCGTGTTCTGAAATGTTATTCTGGGGACATCTATGTAGACGTTGACATAGACGTCTATATTGGGCACATCCATGTTTCTGAAATTGTGCCTGAACTTGCATGTGTCTGCTTTTTTTTGCAGACGTTCTGGCTTTGACATCCAGATTGCACTTGGATGTCTCATTGTAAAATGTGCCTTATAGAATTTTTGTTATTAAGACTGTACAGATGTACTGAGGACTATCAGGACAGATGTGTAGTATGTCTGTCATAATAATATGAGAATTTGCTGCCTTCTTAATTCATATATATGATACAAATTTCACACACATGTTCCTGAGATGGACATCACAGGGGTCTTTGTGGTGCATGGATGTCATATGAGAACTTGCAACAGAACAAGGAAGCTTTTGTTCAATATATCCTGCTGTAAGTGGATAATTTAAGTCACTAGAAAACAAAATAACCTCTCTTCCTCGTTCCTTTTCCATTTCCTTTCCTGTTCTCTGTGCTACTGCCCTCCCTTTTGTTCCTCTTCTCATTTTTTTTCTTTCTCTCCTCCACCCTCCCCTTTCCTCAAAACAGAAGTCTCAAACATCTTTACATTTTTTTCCCAAACATTGTTTCTGAGGAAGGTTTAGAGTCCTTGGAAATTCTATATCATGTGAATTTCTTTCATCTTGATTTTTGTCAGTCTAGGAAGATGATAATTCCTAGAGCCTTTTGAGGCTTTTATTTGTTAAGTCATTTTAGCTTGCCACCCACCCACTCCCTGGACCTTGAGGGTTAAGGGAGGGGCTGGCCTTGAATGCCCTTGAGGGTTAAGGTTGTAGTTGTGTAGGTGCTCAAGTAGTAAGGCAAGGCAAAGAAAATTTCTTTTGTGAGGTTTATTCCCGCTTTCGCAGTTCAAATGCAGCAGACGTAAAGGAAACAATGTAGCATAAAACAAGGCTGAGAAACTTAACTAAACAAGGCTTTTCACTGCTTGGCTAAATGTCCATTCTGGATCACATTCATTTGTCATGTGACCTCCTTTCAATAACGTAACAGAAAACTCTGGTAACAGCAATGCTCCTGAATTGCACACAATATGCTTTTACTTATTCTCTTCACATAAGCTTCTTTAGCATAGCAATCAGTGAGGTAACTTTGTTATATTCCTTTATAAAACATTGGCAAGCATATCATTTAAATGTCCTTTTGAATCACACAAGTAGAGCAGTCCATCGGGACTTCCTGCTCTGTAGACGGCAGAGAAATTAGAGGCATATCTTCCTCACAGCTGCTCATGGGCTTTGCTACGTTATTGGGAGAAACTGCTCTGCTCTTTAGGAACTCCCTGAATTCAGTGAGAAGTAATTCAGCCTGTGTATTTTCTGAACTAGGCTGAGAATATCCTCCTTCAGGTGAATGCTTGTTTACAGTTCTTATCTCTTGGCAATTATCAGTGCTTCTACTCGGACAAGAGTTCAGCGTGTAAGCATTTCCCTTCCCCCACCTATCTCCAAATGAAAGTGCAGGGTAAAACGCTTCAGCTGTGCTTGGAGAGTCTCTCAGAGTTTTAAAAGGAAAACAGGCTTCTCTTGGCTTAACCAATTACTACCAAACTTTCTGCCTTTGTCCTGTCTTTCACAATTAAAGTTCACTCTTTCTGGCTTCCACTGTTAAGCTTGCTAGCCGTTCCAAACCCACCAGATACCTTGTGCTGGGGCTTCTTCCAGGGTATTTCTTTCTCCCACTGCCTCCTATTCCAAGGTTCTGCTTGGTCCTTTAAACTCCTGAGCTGTAGCCTTGGGTCTCTCAGTGCCTTTGAATTCTTCTGCTCACAGAAGTCTTTCTTTGCCCCTGAGTCTCCCAGGTCCTGTCTGCTCCTTCGTGGATCACAGCTGCTTAGTGGTTCTCTCACCAATGGTTCCTGTTCCTGGTCATCTGACCTGTCCTCATCCAGGTACTTGTATCCTGACTCCTCCTCTCCTTGCTCCACTCCTTGCCAATCTCGCTGATGTTCTCTTTGCCTATCTCGCTGCTCTTCTAACTGTTTCTGTTTCTGGGTTCTTAACAAGCTGCTTGAGTACTGCTCTGCCCGCCTCCTGCTTGGGCGTGCCCAATCAGAGACTTGGCTCCTCACCTGCCTTGAGGTGAGGTGTGGTTCCTGATTAGCTCTGTGTTTCTTTATCTCAGCAGAGAAAATCCTGCATTCCCCTGTAGTACCGGTTCTCTCCACCGGATCACTATCAGTTTCCATTGCTTCATAAGAGTCTGCTACATCACAAGCTGTAGTATTGCTATGTATTAACTAGGGATACATTTAATATGTAATCCAATATTTTCTATGGTTGTATGTGTTCTATTTTATAAAAAGATATCAGGAGAATGCATTTTTCCTAAAATATAGTATGCAAATTTTCTTAAAAACCGCTTTGTTTGATATCAATACTTACAAAATGTTCTTGTAAAGAGACCTCACTCACATGTGATTTCTATTTTCAAATTCTTGTCTGTCCTGTATTGTTGTCTCTCTTGTAAATTCTTATAATCTCCAGGAACAAGCAGGAATGAGTCTTCACATATGGGGTTCGTCGGCGCCGACGGAGCCCGCACGGGAATGCTCCCCAACATCCAATCAGAAGGCTTTTGGGAGCATCCCTCGCACCTGCGCGGTAGCTTCCCACCCTTCCCACTGCCTCTCCCCAGTTTTCGTTTTTCTGCGGAGCCGACAGGACGTACCTCCTGTCACCGCAGAAACGTTTCTTCTTTTCTTTTTTTCTTGTTTCCTGTGGTCACGGTTTTTTCCCCGCTGACTCTGGCACCGCTGGTGCCCCATTTTTCCTTATTTTTTGTTTTCCTTTATTTCCTTCGAGGAGCATCCTCCTCGTATTTTGAGGCCTACCGGGCTTTCCAGCATGGAGCCTTCTTCCCCTAAGAAGTGCCCCCACTGTGGAGACGTTGTCTTCTTCTCCGACTCCAATGCCTGGTGTCTCTCCTGTTGGGGCCCTGACCCCTTCTCCCCCGGTTCCCCGGGCTTCAGCGTCGGGAGAAGACCCTCCCTGTTTCGAGTGTCCCTCGATGACGTCTTTCCCTCTGAGGTGCGGTCGTCGGCTTTCTCTCCTTGCCAGGATCAGGTAACCCAACAAAAGTCTGTTAAGACTAACCGAGCCTTGAGGGGTGAGTCTCATGCGCCGCATGACGACGGCTCCAGCCTTCCCCTCCAGTCCCTTACACCCCGGAGGGAGTCTTTGGGCTCCAGAGCCTCCACGGGGTTTCGGGTTGTTCCTGAGGTTCGCTCCTCACAGAACATTCCCGAGCCATGCCCGAGGGTGGCACCCGCTTCGAGCGGTGCAGATCCCTCGGCATCGGCGCCGGCGTCGAGTGTTCCACTCTTCGCCAGGGACTGTCGACTGGTGTCCTCGGTGCCTTCGGGGCCGATCGACTCGACCCAGTCTGGCTCTACGGCATCCTGGCCCTGCGCAGGGGCGGTACCCGCTTTCGGCGATGCCGATTCCCCGGCATCGGCGTCGGTGTCGAGTGTTCCACTCGTCACCGGGGATCGTCGGACCAACCTGACCCGGTATGGCATGCCCACACCCCTGCCATGCGCGGAGGTGGTGACCGCTTCGAGCGGGACCAAGTCCTCGGCGTCGGAGTCGGTGGCCCCACTCCCCGCCGGGGATCGGCACCGGGTGCCCTCGGTTCCGCCAGGGCCGATCGACTCGTCCCCGGCTTCCGCGGGGGCGGTACTGGCCTTGAGCGGCTCTGCCCCTCCCGCGGCGGTCTCGGGAACAAAGGCCCCGTTCTTCGCCAGGGGTCGCCTCCGGGCTCCACCTGTGGAGCCGATCGATCTATCCCAGTCGGGCGGGTCGGCACCCCCACCTTGCGCAGGGCCGGGGCCTCCCCCGGACGCCACCGACCTCCCGGCATCTACTCGGGCGTCGAGTGCTCCACTCGTCACTAGAGTCTGCCCGCGGGACCCGGGTCCTTCGGTCGAATCGACCCAAAGAAGCGCCGCGGCCACGGAGCCGGGGCTGGGCGTCTCGCTCCCCGCCGGGGCTCGTCGGCGGGTTACCTGGGTACCCTCAAGGCCACGTAGTACGCCCTGTAAGGGTTTCCCGCTCAATAAAACAGGCGCGGGCAGAACCCCGGCGCCTAGAAGGGCCTCTCTCCCGGCGTCGGAGCCGACTTCGGGTGTTTCCCTCTTCGCCGAGTTTCGGCCTGGGAAGCCCTCGTTGCCCTCGGCACCGATCATCGCGACCCCGACTCCATTCGCGGGAGTGGCAGCACCGGCGCGGCCGCCGACACCGGGGCCCCCTAAGGAGGCGTCGCTCGGTTCGATGCCCAGCCTTGAATCGATCTCCAGTCTGGAAATCGTGGCTCCGGCGCATTTCGGATCCGACCCTGGTCTCTTCTGACGGCGCAGTGCTGCGCTCGCCTGCTCTCCAGCGGCCTCGGCACCCTTCCAACCGCCCTTGCGGATTGCTCCGGGGGCGGCCCCGCCCCCGGAATCGGGGCCGAGGCCGAGTCCCGCGGGCCCGTCGGGGACGTCGCTCCCTTCGATGCCCCACTTGGAGTCAATCCCAGGCTCTGACGATGCAGTACCGACTGCCTCGAATTGGGACTGTCAGTACCCTCCTCTGTTTAGAGCGATTCCCCCCGTGTACCAGCACGGTGGGTCCCCTGGTGTTCAGGCGGGCTCCTCCACCTCGGCCTCCCCCGGGATAGCCCCTCTGGGAGAGCCGTCTTTTCAGGACTTCCTCCTTGACATGGCTGACTTGCTCGCCATTCCTATCCTGGGCCCTTCGCTAAGTCCGGGTACTGCGGAACAGGCAGCCGCAATGCTTCCTTTACATCCCTCCCTGCGGGATCTCCTGCTCTGGATTTGGCGCTCGCCCTTACAGGTACCGGCGCCGCCTGTAGCCATGCATGCCTGGTATCGGGTGCCCCCCTCTCCGGGTTTCCAGACGCACCAGCTTCCCCATCATTCCATTGTGGTGGAATCGGCCCTGAGGAAGGTCGGAAGCAAGAAGAAGCACTCTTCCTGCCCCCTGAATCGTGCGTCTAAAACTCTGGACAACTTTGGGCGGCGAACCTTCCAAACATCCATGTTGGCTTCCAGGATTCTCTCATATATTTTCTATATGAGCCTGGCGCTTTGGGAGGTCACCGAGAGGTTATCTCTTTTGTCTCCCTTTGTGTCGGCCCCTCGGGCCCCTGACTATTCCTTGCTTCTTTACCATTGCAGGAATATCTCTTGGTTTCTTTCTCGGGCTGCCGTGGACTCTTTCGAGTCAGTTAGCAGGTCCTCTGCGGTAGCCATAGGGGCACGTCGTACAGCCTGGTTGCAGGCTTCCGACTTGTGCAGCTGGGCACAACATAACCTGGGTACTTCCCCGTGCACCAGGGAGAACCTCTTCAATGGCGAGGCTTTGCGTCAGGTTGCTCAGTGCTTCGCCGACCTGTTTGGCACTGGCCGCCCGCGGCCCTCCCCCTCTCCCGGGGGTAGGAAATGTCCTTCCCGACCCTCCTGTCCGAAGAGGAGGAGGTTTCATCCCTCTGCCCGCCTGCTGGGTGCGCCCATGCCTGGGACGTCTCACACCGGTCGGCAGTGCCAGGGCTCGTGCCAGGCTGCCCATGCCAGGAAGCCTTAGGCTATGGTATACAACAGTTTGCGCTTAACTCCTCTTACATGAAGTTACTGTCCAGTTCTACACTGGGGTTCTTTCAGCGTGACAAGCGGTTCGGCTGCTTGATTGGAGGTATGGAGCCCCCTCCCCCGGGGGGGGGCCCTTCCCACTCTAGGTTAGCCTGGCTCCTCAGGGCCATGCTAGTCTTCTTCAGACTTACCCTCGGGTACATCCCTCGGATTCCCCTCTGCCTGGTTCCCCCGGATTGAGGGGATCGCGCACCGAATCTCCTTCTCCCAGTGTAGGCCTTGGCCGCTACTCTCCGAGCGTGGCCAAACCATTCCTCGACAGGGCCGGACCACCCCCCCCCCCCTGGTCTGTGTCTCCGCTCTCGCAGAGAAATCCCTGGGTCCGTCAGGTTATGGTGGACAGGGGTCCCACTGACCCATGCCGATCCCCGGCTCCGCTCCCTGCACTCTTCGGAGCGGCGGAGGGCATTGGCCCTAACCCCGAGGGGTTTTTTATATAGGCCGGAGATGGCCCCACGGTCACACCGTGGCTATAGGGTTTTCTATCCTCCTGCCTTCCCTGTGGCACGGAGGACACGTTTTGGGTGGCTGTCAGGTGGACGCCTCAGGGGCCTACGTACTCCTGATGTGCTTCTCCCCAACTGATCTGGCGGTCACGCAACCATACTGCTACTCTCGCCGATCTGCCCTGCTCCACGCACATCGGCCCATCACTTTGGATGACCCTTCCTCCCGCCACCTTCAAGGTAGGCGCCCTCCTGTGGATCAAGGACCGGTCCGAGTTGGCGATATCGTTCTCACGTGTCCATACCGGTTTAGTAACCTGGGTGGTCGCTCCCGGGCCCACCTATAGCCCGATATACATCTATACCTGTTATTGGATATATATCGGTACAGGTGGGCGCTTTTTGGGAAATGTTATAGCGCCCTGTGTCCTACCGACTATCCCCCAATTGTCGGTACTGACGTTTTATTTCTTACGGGGTACGGCCGGCCCGCTTGCCTGCGTTCTGCGGCTCGGGTGCTCGGACCGGTTATGCTTAAACTTGCTGTGATGTCAACAGCCCTTTGGTTTACGTCTCCTTGTCTGGAGGTTTTCGAACCCATTGTCTTCCTATCCCTTGCCGGCTACGGTAGACAGTGTACCCCTCGGTATCCCGGGGTACACTTCTGTTCTTCTCCGAGCTGGGTTCTCCCAGATCGGTCAGTCTTCTGATTAGTCCTCCGGATTGGGGACTCTGCTCCTACTGGAGTTCTCCGCTTCTTAGAGCTCCTCGTGAAGACCTGCCGTCTTTCCAGTGCCGGTTGACACCTGCGTCTCCAGCCCGCCCGGACTGGGAACTTTGTCCTCTCTGTGGTGAAGTTCCCTTGAAGACTTCGCTACTGCATCTACAGTACCCGTCGCAGCTCTGCCTTCTACAATCCAGTAGGTAAGCTCTAGATTGTGCTAGATCATTAACGGTTTAATGATATTTGACGTGGTTTGAAGACTCCCCTGTAGTCTTCGGTTGCTGTGCCTTGGCAACTCTTCTCAACTCCTACCCTCCATCCCTTCGGGGATGCCGGGGATCCAGGTTGGGCGATGCCACCCTGTCCAGGGGCGCGCATTCTAGGATCTCCCCTGGCACCCTCAGCTAGGGAGTCCCCATATGTGAAGACTCGTTCCTGCTTGTTCCTGGAGATAGCACAGTTACTTACCTGTAACAGGTGATCTCCGGAACAGCAGGAATTAGTCTTCACAACCCACCCACCTCCCCTAGGAGTTGTAACTCTCTCTCTCTCTCTTCCTTCCTCTTCTCTCCTTCTGTCTCAGCTATCAAACGCAACTGGGGAGAGGCAGTGGGAAGGGCGGGAAGCTACCGCGCAGCTCCCAAAAGCCTTCTGATTGGATGCTGGGGAGCATTCCCGTGCGGGCTCCGTCGGCGTCGACGAAACCCATATGTGAAGACTAATTCCTGCTGTTCCGGAGATCACCTGTTACAGGTAAGTAACTGTGCTTTCTTCTAGCAAGCATTTTCTTCTATGATAACCTCTGTAAAACATTAATTTTGAAGAGAGCTATCTGTGTAGCATTACTCTTTCTACATATACCAAGCACTTTGCATGTAAAGGTGTAATAGGTAAAGAAAACATTCCTTAAATCTCTACTTACTGCTAAATCCTGCCATTAGCTGTAGTTACATTTTCTTAGAGGTCAAGTATCAGGAAGGTTCAGTTTTGTAAAAGAGACAGATAGCATGCATTGAACCTTCATTGAAAAAAAAAGATAATAATGGGAGACCAGATTCATAGCTTTATACTTTTAATCCTGATTGTAAGAGGGCTGCAACATATATTTATTTTAAAATGATCCAGCCTAGTGACTTGCTGACTCCACTTTCATATGGAGGACCTGTGCTTGATTCCTACCTCAAATATTCAGGCCGATGAAGAAACCCTGCACTAGACCCAAATGCTTAAAGCCCTAGAATAGGGTTTCGTAGCATGACTGTAATGCTGACTCTTTGTGCTGGGATGCAACATACAAATTATCCAGTGCACAAAATATCAGCGTTAAACTGAGAGACCAAGCCAAGCACATACGCACAGAAGTCGGTGCAAGTTTGGCATGCTGTCCCAGAGAAACAGGGTCATCTGAGGTGAAATTTGACATCAGTGACCACAACCCCCCCCCCCCCCCCCCCCCCCACACACACACACACACTCTTCCAATAAAAAATCTCCGGTGGCCCCAATTCTTATTGTCAGAATCTTTGTCTTCTTTACATTAAGGTGCAGGCACATTTTAAGACAGTTCCTTGATCTTGACAAGCAAATTTTTCAGATCGTCTTCACTTTCAGTCAGTAATGTCGTATCATCAGCATAGCAAAGGTTGTTGATGAGTCTCCCACCAATCTTCACACCTCTGTTATCTTCATACAGTCATGCTTCTCTGATGATTTGTTCTGCATATAAATTAAACAGGTAGGGGGAAAGTATGCAGCCTTGTCATACACTTTTGTTAATTTTAAACCATTCTGTTTCTCCTTGTTCCATTCGAACTGTTGTTTCTTGATCATTGTAAAGATTATGCAAGAGAACGATCAGGTGTTCTGGTATACCCATGCTTCTTAATGTGGCCCAGAGTTTCTCATGGTTTACACAGTCAAAAGCCTTGCTGTAGTAAATAAAACACATATACATATCCTTTTAGTAGTATTCTTTAGTCTTTTCAAGGATCCATCTCACATCTGCAAAGATGACTCTCATTCCTTGCCCTTTTCTGAACCCTGCTTGCACTTCAGACAGTTCTCATTCCAGGTACGGTTGTAGTCTCTGCTGAATAATCTTCCTTAGAATCTTGCTGGTATGTGGGTTCAGAGCAATTGTGTGCTAGTTTCCACAGTCAGTCGGATCACCTTTCTTTAGTATTAGTATAAACACAAATCTTTTCCAGTCAGCCATGATGTCTTCAAAATTTCCTGGTAGAGCCTTGTAAGTATGGTAACAGCTGCATCAGATTGATGGCATTCCCACTGAAGTATTACCTCTATGCCTGGTGCTTTGTTCTTTGATAAGGCTTTCAATGCTACTTCGACTTCTTCTTTCATCACCAATGGTTCCAGATCATAAGGTACAGGGTGAAACGGCTGTTGGTCCACTTCATCTTTATCATAAAATAACTCTGTATATTCTTTTCACCTTCTCTTGATCTTCTCAGCATCATTCACCGTGGATCCCCGAGCATCTTATAGCATTCCAATTCGAGGATGGAATTTTTTCTTTAACTCCCATAGCTTTAGGAAAGCCGATCTAGTTCTTCCTCTAACAGTTTCTGCTTCTATTACCTTGCATGCATCATTGTAGTACTTTTCAGAATAAAGTCAGCATTTATGATGTGGTTGGATCAAAGCCCTCGGGACGTTCTGACTACTGATGAAGCTGCGAATGAAATGAGTCAGAAGCTGCAAAGATGTTTTGCATATTGGGACATGGAACATCCGAAGCATGAACCAAGGGAAGTTGGAGGTGGTCAAGAATGAAATGGAACATGTACAACTGGATCTGTTGGGTGTCAGCGAACTGAAATGGGCTGGCATGAGGCACTTTGCATTTGATGATCACATGGTCTATGCTGGAAATGAAAGACCAAAAAGAAATTGTTTTGCTTTTATAATAAAGAAGAAACTTGCAAAAACTGTAATGAAATACAATGCAATCAGTGAATGCTTAATTTCTGTTCGTCTACGAGGAATGCCCATCAACACAACTATAATTTAAGTATATGCCCCAACAACAGCTGCAGAAGAGGATGAAATTGATGAATTCTATGAACAAGTACAAGCTGAAATTGATAGAACTTGTAAACAGGATATCCAGGGTGACTGGATTGCAAAAGTTGGCAACAAAGAAGGCAAAATGGTTGGAAAATATGGACTTGGCAACAGAAATGAAGCTGGAGAAAAACTGATAGAATTCTGCAAGACCAACGATCTATTCATTTAACACCATCTTCCAGCAACACAAACGGCAACTGTATACATGGACTTCACCCAATGGATTGTACAAAAATCAAATTGACTACATCTGTGGAAGTCAATGATGGAAAAGCTCTATAACATCAATAAAGACAATACCTGTAATGGACTGTGGTACACATCACCAACTACTAGTGTGCAAACTCATGCTAAAGTTGAAAAAGAGCAAGCCACTCACTAATGTAGCAAAATATGACCTTGCAAATATACCACCAGAGTTTAAAGATTGCCTGCAAAATTGATTTGCTGCTTTAGATACAAATGACAGAGCTCCAGAAGAGTTGTGGGATGACATCAAGAAGGAAGAAAGTGAGAAATCTCTACAAAAGGTGAAAAAGCAAAACTGGTCAAAATGGATGACTGAAGAAACTCTGAAAATTGCCCAGAAATACAGAGAAGCTAAAGCCAGAGGAGAAAGAGAGGCAATCACAGAACTCAACAGAGATTTCCAACGTGCAGCAAGACAAGACAAGGAGAAGTACTACAATACAAGATTATGATGATAAAATGAAGGCATTGAAAGCTGTGAATTAGTCTTTGGTTAAAGGTAATTATTTCCTTGAAAATGAGCTTGAAAGGCTTGAAAATTACACAGGTACACTACCAAAAAACTGCCTCCAGTTTTGCAACTGATTCCTATAGATTTTGGGGTGCTGAATCCAGGAAAAATAGCCAAAATGTTCCATCACGTCACGTTTTCTTGCAAAATTAGATTTCTTACCCATATAAGGAATGTTCACATAATTTCTTTTTAGCCGACTGCAGTTTATTTTCTTGGCCCAAAATAGAGGATGTAATGGTTAACTAACTAGAAACACTCCCTCATGATATTTTAGAGTGTTTTGTATTCATTTTATACATTAACAGGACAATTGGGAGGCGGGGGGCTAAATCCAGTACTCGCGCTGGCGCATGTTCTTTCCTGTTCGCCTCGCCTCGTTCGCTCGCTCAAACATGGTGGTTGCGACATGAACGTTCCTGTCAAATTTCAGTTTCTTGCAAGTTCATTATTACCTTTTGTTTGCTCAGTCGTAATCCAGCTTTATTCCGAAGTGGTTCACTACAGTTGTAGTTTGCAGTGCTGTGTATTTGTGATGGCTCACAGAGCCAGAGGTTGCGTCAACTCTCCGGACAGTTTTTGTTTTATTTGTGGGGAATATACCGTGAAAAAGCGGCAGAGGAACATTTCTACATTTATTAAAAAAGTATATTTTGCCTATTTCGGTTTGAAGTTAGGCGATCAAGACAAACCGTGGGCTCCTCACAAAGTGTGCAAGACATGTGAGGAAGATCTATGCTTATGGATGAAAGGTAAAAAACAAGCATTTCGTTTCGGAATACCTATGATGTGGCGTGAACAAAGAGACCACAGCAGTGACTGCTATTTTTGCTCTTGCATTGTGAAGGGATACAACTTAAAAAATAAGAACGTAATAAGTTACCCCAACCTTCCCTCAGCAATTAGGCCTATGCCTCATAGCAACGAAGTACCTGTGCCTGAACCACCAAAATCTTTGGATCATATTTGTGTGGACGGTTCTGATCATGATGAGACTCATCAGATGGCTTTTCCCAATGAGTCCAGTACTTCCGAGTTTGAAACTGAACCAGATCCGAAACCTGAACTTTTCTCTCAAGCTGAATTGAATGATTTAGCCGGGATTTAGGACTCCCAAAAGATGCTGCCCAACTGCTAGGTTCTCGACTTAAACAGAAAAATCTATTGTCACCAGGAACAACTTTTTATTGGTACCGCAACCGCGAGACACAATTTTGAAGTATTTCAGCAAAGAGGAAGATTTGGTATTTTGCAACGATATATACGGAGTGATGGAAAAGTTTAAACTCAAGTATGATCCTGCTGAATGGCGGCTGTTCATTGATTCGTCAAAAGACAGCATAAAAGGTGTTCTTCTTCATAATGGCAACACATTCGCTTCTGTTCCTATTGCTCACTCTGTTATTCTCCAAGAAAAATACGAGAATTTGGCCCTGATTCTTCAGAAGATTCGTTATGATGAGCATAAGTGGATGATTTGTGGAGACTTTAAAATTCTATCCATGCTATTAGGGCAGCAATCCGGTTTCACCAAATATCCCTGCTTCCTTTCCTTGTGGGATAGCCGGGCCCGCGACCTACACTGGGGGAAAAAAGACTGGCCAATTCGGGAGTATTGAGACCCGGTGAGAAAAATGTTCTTCATGAGAGCTTGGTACCTCGTGATAAAATTCTATTACCACCTCTCCACATTAAGTTGGGTCTCATTAAGCAATTCATCAAGTCCCTTCCAAAAGATGGTGAGTGCTTTCGGTACCTTTGCTCAAAGTTCCCCCGACTTTCTGAAGCAAAGCTAAAGGAAGGAGTGTTTGTTGGCCCTGATATAAGGAAACTCATTTCAGATGGAGCATTCGCTGAAACGATGTCTGAGAAGGAAAAAGAAGCCTGGGATTCCTTCAAGGATGTTCTCAAATTCTTGGGGAACAGGCGGGATGAGAACTATAAGGATATTGTTGCCAGGATGCTCAATGCCTTCAAAGAACAAGGCTGTAACATGAGCCTGAAAGTCCATTTCTTGCACTCCCATGTGAACTACTTTCCCGAAAACTTGGGGGCGTACAGTGAAGAACAAGGTGAAAGGTTTCACCAGGACATCAAGGACGCAGAGAGAAGGTACACCACTATGATGGCTGATTTCTGCTGGTTGCTGCTGCGGGAAACCCCAGATGAAAAATACGCCAAGCAGCGCACCAAGAGAAGCATTCGGGGGAAGAAGAAACGGGCCCACCAGGAGATTGATTGACCCAAGAATGACTTTAAAATCTAAACTGTGTTGACAAATATCGTGTTTTTACTAAACTTTGAAATAAAAATTTGCTAGTTATTACCACAGTGTCGGATCTCATTTATTAGAATTTTATTTTCACACCATCGGGTGTTTGTCTTCATGTATTGCAATGGTGCGGTTTGCGTTTTCTATTCTTACATACATACCTGTACAACATTTTTTGCACATTTCTTTGCTTTGCTTTGTGTCTAACCTCGCTCTTATATGCTCAATGTTTGTGCACATGTATGTGGCTGTTTTAAGTGCAGACAATTTTGCTACCATCACAGTGTGTTTTGTTGACATTACTCTATTCTTATGTACTGCCTTGTTACAATTTTCTTTATTCTTATTTGAATAACTACTAAACAATTAGTATAAAGAATTCATCCAAGAAACTTTTATCTCGATCGCACTCAATCTGAAACGTTCACCTCAAACTGCTAACCCAATGTAGCAAAAAATCTGTACATGATGGAGCAAATTGGTTACCAGATTTGGATTCAGTGCACCAAAAAACGTAAAAATCAATCGAAACATTAGAGGCAGTTTAAAAAAAAAATTTTTTAGTGTACCTGTGTTATTTTTATAATAATCTTATTGTAAAATGATTTCTGCAGATGAGATGTTAGCAAAATATTTTGCTGATATATTGAAATTGGATTCCAGCCTCTTCCGTCTGTTTCCAGAGCTTGTAACATTCTAGGATCAGGAGACAAGTGGGAGAAGGAGAGGGTGTGTTTGATTATTTTGATCAAGGGACTTTAATGGTCTTGCTGGAGGCATCCACAGAGAAGAACATTAATAGGGCCACATTGGTCCCTGAAAAGCATTGGGATCATGACCCTAAGAGAATTACAAAGAGATTATGATCACCTGGGACATTCCCATTCTGACGGATAATAAACTGAATGTGAGGAAACCCAACATAATGGTAAAGGAGAAAAACACCAGAATGGCATTGATAATAGAGGTGTCAGTTCCAAGTGATTATTCTGTGAATCATGTGGCGAGGCAAAAGATCCTAAAATACCAAGAAAATGTGGCAAAAAGATGCAGAAATATTTCCCATTGTATTGGGAGCCACAGGCTTGATAAAGAAGAACTTCCAAGCACATCTTGACAAACTAGCTATACTTGTTACATCTTACAAACTCCAGAAGGAAGCTTTCTTTGGCACAATGCAAGTACTATGCCAAGAATTAGCAGTAAATTTGAGAGACTGAGATCATACTCCACATACCCTGGCTTAGAAGTGAGGTGTATGACTGTCATGGTATGCGCAAACCTCTCTCATTTGGAGAAACTGCCCTGAGTGACTTCCTTCATGATGTCATTGGACAGGTGTGAAGTATTCAAACTTTTCTTAAATCAAGATTGATTTTGTCTCATAGAGCTATGGTGGATGTTTTTCCAGATGTGTTTTCTAAAATTCAGAGTGTAAGGAGAGAATTTCTTATATGACAGCCTAGGGCGCTGTCGTGAGGGCTACCCTTTTGGCTAGTAGAGGTCAGGGCAGGTCAGACACAAAAATTATAAAGTTGAGATTGGCAAGTATTCCAAAGGCCCAATTGACTTTTGGTCCTAGTAGTTTCCTTGATACCATTCTTCAATGAAAACAACTGCTCAGAGTGGTGGGAAAAATAAAGGCTTTTTATTTCCCTTCTTCGCAATGGTTCAAATGATTGGGATACAACTATAAAGCAAAATGTCCTTACTTCAGGTGAGGAAAAGAAAAACTCAGGTTTAAACCAAAAACTGTTACTTTCACAGGACTGGTGCTATTTACACAAAACAAGAATGTTCAATTCAGCAAGTCACATAGCTCACAAGCCTGACAAGGATTCTAGGCTTCCTGTAACACAGTATGTACAATCCATTTCTGGATCTGAAATATCCCCTGCTAGTTCCACTTGCATTGGCTCATCTTATGAAGCCTCTGAATCTGTGTCCCTGGTTTCAGGTAAAATATATTCAGGCTTTTTATACAGCTCCTGTATCACTTCCCAATGTTCTGGGCCAAGCCTAGGGCGTCGGCTATGTGCTGTTTTATACTGAAAAGATTCCTCTTTATTCAGAGGTTTTATAGCAGCTCTATGTAAACATTTTTCATTGAGAACTTTCTTCTTAGGTAAACATTTTTCATACCTTGTATCGTAGGAACCTTCAGACAAATGGTTTTCTTCTACTGCCTGTCTTCTCCATACAGCAGCTTTCTGAAATCTTTTTCCAGGAAAGTATGGTTTACCTTGTGAGGTTGGAGTCCCTTCTCCAAGTGAAGGTCTGGGCCTGTACCGGCTTAGCTTCTGGCTTGCCTGTGCAGCACGGCTTAGGTTCTCCAGCTGTCTCTCATTTGACTTTAGACTACAGTTGCAGCCAGGGGTGGCCCAAGGGGGGTGCGGGGCCATGTGCGGAGACTCGGTGCGGGGCCTCATTTGCATAAGTGGCCTTATTTGCATACATATTTGCATAATGTTACCATACACTAACTTTTAGTAAACATGTCTCTTAATGGAGGGTATGGATAAAGAAAGACTAAAAGATTTCTACATTACTATAATCCAGTGCCAACCGCCAGGCACATTAGGAACTACTACAAACGCTGCCCATTTAGAACCCATAGCAAACCCGCCATATCCTGACAGCATTACCAGGACTCACAAAGCACCATACCCTACCTATCAAAAGGCAACACTGCAAATATTAAACCAATACATTTCAGAGAATATTGGGGAAAGAGAACAAGTGGCAATGTCAAATAGGAATTACATAAACAGAATACCTCAGCTCAGTTACACGTGCAGAACATAGACCGTCACCAAACAAGAAATCACAATGTAGAAACAGGAAGACAATAATTAAATTGGGAACCCCAAAAGCCAAACTTGGAATGTACAACAACACTGTAGAAATAAAACTATAAATTAATTTCCTCTTGTACCAAACAAAGCGCAGACGTTAATGATGCACATTTCCCAGAGCTTTCATATTCCAGTTAATAAATTCAAAATAAAGAGATATCTTTCTACCTTTTGTGCATTTTTTTTCAGTTGCAATTGCTCCAGCCACTTTCTTCTGGTTTCTTCATGTTTTCTGCTAACTCTCCATCGTCTGCTGTCCATTTGTTCTTTCTTCTTTCTTCTCTCTTCTAGTTTTCTTTTTCCATTCTCTCTCTCTACATCTGCTTTAACATACTAATCTTTCTCCTTTTGCTCTTTCCTCATTCCTATTTCATCCACACAAATTTTACCCCTCCATCCTCAATCCCCACTTACTCTCCCAATAACCGGCCAATTGTAGATTTTTCATCCCTCCCACACAAAATATTTTTCCCCTCTCCATTTTACTCTCCCAGCCCCATCCCATTCTAATCCTCCCCCAACATCAGCTCCCTTCTAGTTCCAGTCTCACCCAGCATCCATTCCCTTCTAGTCCCTGCATCAGCCCATTTCCAGTCCTACCCCCCATCAACCCATTTCCGGTCCTAGCTCCCCCATCCATTTTCAGTCTGAGTCCCTTCATCAGCTCATTTCCAATCCTAGCCCCCCATCAGCCCATTTCTAGTCATTTCCTAGCCCCACCATCAGCCCATGTCAAATCCTAGCTCCCCTCCACTCAGCCCAATTCCAGTCCAAGCCCCCCTATGAGCCTACTTCCAGTTCTAAAGGGGCAGATGGGAAATTTCCCATTAGCCCCTGCGGGCTTAACAGAGACGCGAGGGAGACCCTCTCCCTTCGCGAATCTGAAAGCCCTTGCAGAGAGGCTCAGCGAGGAGAGGGGGCCCCGCGGGACACTCCATTTTGCCGCGGAGGCCGCGGCGGCCACGGCAGCAGCCAGAGCCAGCTTTTTTTTTTAAAATATAATTTTAAAAAAAAATGCAGAATGTTCTTTGCGCGGGGCCCCCTGAAACGCGGGGCCCTGTGCAAAGAACATTCTTGCTCAATGGACGGGCCGGCCCTGGTTGCAGCAATGCTTTCGCCTCTCTGGACAAACAGCTTTCACTCTTGTTTGAGCTGAGACCTTCCCAGGTCCTTCATTAGCTCCAGGGAAATCACCTTCCACTCGGGGTGGTTTGCTAGCGCTAGAGTAATCAGGTTTCCATTCTAACCTCTTTCTCTCTGTGCTGCAAGTGATCCTTCCCTTGCTTTTGCTGGACTTCCCTCCTTGGCCTGCTTCTCTTTCTCCACTGCTGCTCTTCTCTCTCTCCTTCCTGCCGACCACCTTCCTGCCCAACTCCTTCCTGCCGAACTGTCTCCAGTCTTCCACACTCTCCTTAAGAAGCACTCCTGCCCTCCAGGATTGGAAGCTGGCTGGCATTACCTTGTGACCAGCGGGGCGTGGCTCCTCAGTGTCTCTGAAGTCGCTCTGGCTCCCTCTAGCTGGTTCCTCCGAATAATGCAGCTTGTGCACATCTTTTTCTCCGTTTAAAACATTTTCTTTTCTTTCAAGAGGGTCTGCTGCATGACAGCGCTTGTACAAGACATAGGTTACTTTTTGAAATTCCCAAAGAAATGTATGATTAAATATCAAGATTGTTTTTTGAGCATTCACATTTGATAGATTTATTTTGCAGAAATATGTAAATCTTGGACCGAAAAATGTTTGAGGATATGCGCGTTGGATGTCTTGCCAATGGGTGACATTTGGATTATGAGGTGAGAATTGATTCTCAATTTGTATTTCCTTTATTGTTTATTTTTGCATGAAATGTAACCCAGGCATCTCTTGCAATATTGTGGACTCTGTCTAATTGTTGTATAATATTTAGCTTAGATATCTGTATATTAACCTCCTTTCCTGTGGAGGTATGATTATATTCTTTTTTTTCCCTGTTTTACTTTGGGTTTTGAAAGTTTAATAAATAGTAAAGCTTTTTCAAAATCACTTTTATTTTGGTGAAATTCCCAATTTAAAAGTGAAAACAGAAAAACAATATACTCAAAATCATTTAAAAGAAACTCCATTTGCAGCAGCTTAAAGTTCTTCTCAAAGTCTCTTTTCAAAATGAGAAAAAAAAATCAATTCCTCTTTCTGTAGCCAGATAGACCACATCTTGAATTCTCTTGGGCAGCTTCCTCATGGACTGATCTTTCTCCTCTCTACAAGTGCTGGACAGGGTTCCTCAGATTCTTTACTCTTTCTCTGAAAGCACTCACAAAATGCAGTCTTCAAAACATGGGTTTTCTACCAGAAAATGCAAAAATTTATTTGCAAAAATAGGTACCACTGGGGAAAGGATCACAGGAACCTATTTCACACCCCAAAGACAAAATCAGAAAAATAATCAGTTTTTTTCCTTACTGTGTGCTTTGGATGCACTAGGTTCGGTCATCATACTGCAGTATGGGCTTTTCAAGATGTTAAGTGGGATGCATTCTCTAGGATCCATTAACCTCTCAAAGCATACTAAATCTAATACTTGTAACTGGTATCCATCTGGGAGCTCTAGCAGAGTCCCTTCAGATATCTGCTGCTTCTTCCAGCTACCCACAGCTGGAACACCTCCACGAGACCTCATCTATGTCTACATTCCTTTCAGATTCTCTCTATTGGCTAGAACAAGTTGTTCTATGAAACTCCTCTCTTTATAGAAAGACCCAGATGACCATGAAAAGAGGCAACTCTTGTGCTGCTCCTCAGTAGCCTGCCACACTAAAGGACTCCTGTTCTCTTCCCTTGAGGGCAACTTCTGCTGAAAAATGCTCCGGCATCCTAAGTACAGGGCCTTTTATGTAGCTCCTTCCAAATTCACGATAAGGACATTCATTAGCAGTGACAGATACCAGGCTCGTTCTCACTTCAAACGCACCTCATCAGCTAGGAGCAGGCTCCAGAATTCTCCTCTTGAAAAATATAGAGGGACAATTCAGAAGCACTCCTACACTTGTAGCCTTTTCTAACTTGAAGATTTTGTATCAAATAATGCAGTGCAGACCACCGAGATTCCTTCTTCTTTTAATGGGTGAGCCCAACCACTGCTGGTATCAGCTGGCAGTTTTGTTTTGGTTTGCCTCTGCAACTGCACCTTGAATATTGTGTGCAAGTCTGGTCGCCATATCTTAAAAAGGATATAACGGAATTAGAAAAGAGACAGCTGAAGCGAAGGTATGATAGAGGTCTATAACTTAATGAATGGAGTGGAACAGGTAAATGTAGATCGATTGTTTACACCATCAAAAAGTAGAAAGACTAGGCGACATGCAATGAAGCTACAGTGTAATCCATTTAAGGCTAATAAGAGAAAATATTTTTTCACTCAATGCATAATCAAATTCTGGAATTTATTACTGGAGGATGTAGTGAAAGCTGTTAGTGTAGCTGGGTTTAAAAAAGGTTTGGTCAAGTTCCTGGAGGAAAGGTCCATAAACCATTAATAAAGAGGACATCAGTGATTTTTGAAAATTTACAAACAAGATACTGAAATCCTTTTGAATTTGTTTGTGTCATTCTTTTCACTAGATTTTTCATTAAACCCAGTTTTATATGCAAAGGAGGAAGCAAAATATTTGTTGGATCCGACTAATGGAACATCACTAACACTGCTGGTTCCTGGATTATAGGCAGTTCTTAAAGGCCAGTCATGAACAGCATAATGAACTTTGACAGTGCAACTGTTCCAGAGGCAGAGAAAACAGAAATATTTGGTAAGAATATAAGAAATGCCTTACTGTTCATCATCCCTTTTCCATTTCCTCAAGGATGTTTTTTGGCAATAACAACTCTCTAACATCGCCTTTAAAACATGCTGGCAGTTTTTTGGCCTTCCTCTTTTCTTAAAGCGTAGAATATGTCTGGTCTGGGCTTCCAAGATAGTACCTTTAAACAATGCCCATGCATCTTTAACCTTTGCAGCAGCTCCTTTTAGTTTTTTCTTAACTATTTTCCTCATTTTATCATAGTTTCCCTTTTGAAAGTTAAAAGGTAGTACTGTGGATTTCATTGCTGTCCTTCCTTCATTTATTAAATCAACACCCTTATCTCTTACATCAGATGTTGTGTTCTACTAAGGACTAGGTCCAAAATGGCTTCCCTTCTTGTCAGTTCATGAACCAGTTGCTCCAAGAAGCGGTCATTTATTTCATCTAGAAACTTTATCTCCCTAGCATGTCCTGCTGTGATATTGACCCAGTCAATACCGGGGTAATTGAAATCACCCATTACTGTGTTGTAACTTTTATTAGCTTCCATGATTTATTTTAGCATTCATCTGTTCATTCTGGCCAGGTGGTTGCTAGTATACCCCTACTGCCGGCACCTTCCACTTTTTACATGGAACTTCTATCCATAGAGATTCCACAATTTATTTTGTTTCGTGCAAAACTTTAATCCTATGTGACTCAATGCCCTCTCTAACATAGAGTGCAATCCCTCTACCAATTTGATCTACGCTATCATTACGATATAGTTTATACCCAGGTATCACAGTGTCCTACTGGTTATCCTCTTTCCACCATGTCTCTGAGATACCAATCATATCATATCATTTAGTGCTATATATTCTAACTCTCCCATCTGTTTTTTTAGACTTCTAGTATTTGCATACAAGCATTTTAGAGGCTGTATTTTATTTATATTAATCTGACTATCAGTAGGCAGGGGTAATTTGGAATCTTTAAGCTCTGTCTGCTCTGTTCTTAAGGGCATTTGGGTTACTTTTATCTTTATTGGAACATCTCTGTTAATATGCCCTAACTTTGGTAGTATCCTTCAGTGATACAGTGTTCCAAACCATGCGCTCTTGGGCCGACTGTCTGCTTTCCCCTATTATCTAGTTAAAAAGATGCTCTATCTCATTTTTAAAGGTTAATGCCAGCAGCCTGGTTCTATCATGGTTAAGGTAGAGCCCATCCCTTCGGAAAAGCCCCTCCTTTCACCAGAATTTTCCCCAGTTCCTAACAAATCCAAAACCTCTTCCTTGCACCATAGTTTCATCCAAGCCTTGAGATTCTGGAGATCTGCCTGCCTTTTAGGTCCTGCATGTGGAACGGGAAGCATTTCAGAGAATGCTACCTTGGAAGTTCTGGACTTCAACTTCCTACCTAAAAGCCTAAATGTGGTCTCCAGAACCTCCCTACCACACTTTCCTATCTCATTAGTAGCAACATGTACCAAGGCAGCAGACTCCTCCCAACATTATCTAAAACCTTGTCTAAGTGATGCATGAAGTCCCCTAACTTTGCATCAGGCAGGCATGTTACCAGGTGGTCTGCATGTCCACCAGCCACCCAGCTATCTACATGCCTAATGATCGAATCACCAACTATAACAGCTGTCCTAACCCTTCCCTCATGGGCACCTAGCCCTGGAAAAACCTCCTCAGTGCGAGAGGGTTTTACTTCACCTGGAGGACAGGTCCTAGCTACAAGATCACTTCCTGCCACAGCAAGGTGATGCTCTCCTGTCACGTGACCTCTCTCCTCCATGGCAACAGGGATGCTGCCAGATTGGAGGTGGGACTTCAGTACTACATCCCTGTAGGTCTCCTCTAGGTACCTCTCTGTCTTCCTTATGTCCTCCAAGTCTGTTACTCTAGTCTCCAGAATTGAACTTGTTCCCTGAGGGCAAAGATCTCCTTGCACCTAGAGCACACGTAAGACCCCTCACCAACTGGGAGAAAATCATACATGTAACACTCAACTCAAAAGACTGGATAGCCCCCATCTCGCTGCTAGACTGCTGTCTGCATCTTAGTTTTAAGGTTTTGTTTAGCTATTTAAGTTCTTTACTTAAAGTTGCTAGGGGGATACTTGTACTGATACAACTATACCAATTACCCTTAAGGGACTTTGTTCACCTCAAGATTAACTTCAGGGCCTTAATCTACTGCATTCTTGTTGATGATAACCAGCTGAACCTGAAAGTGACTTTGACCACCCTTCCCCCTTTAATAGTTTTAAGAGCCTATAAAGCTAAGATAATGCCTGGGATGGGCAACAGTTGGTATGGGTGGGAGGGACCTAACCCTTAGTAAAGGCTGGCTTGCTACACAGGTTTGGGACCTGTGCTTCTAAGGTAATATGTTAACAATTTCCTGGGTGATTCACACAGTCCTTGATTTGATAGAGTGATCCTTTCAAATTGCCCCTTTGACCTTTCACTTGGCTTTAGCACCTATTTAAAACAAATTCCCAGATTGCTTGCCTCCTAAGTGGAAGGCCTCTTTGTAAAGAGAAACAATTTCTTTCAATTGAGATGAGGACAGTAACTGAATTCAAAAAAGCATGGGACAAACACAGAGGATGTCTAAAGGTAAAAAGGGGACTGTTGTAGTTGTTATGGAAGGACAGACTAGATAGGCCATGTGGTCTTTTTCTGTCGTCATATTTCTATGTTTCTATGTTTCTAACTCAAAGAATATTTTACTCTATTCTTCCTTCTATGGTAAGCTATACTCTGATTTGATTCAAATTAAATGCTCTCTGCTGATACTAGGCCCTGACAGATTTAAATTTAAACTAAAAGCTATCTGCTGTTTTTAAATTTGAACTAAAAGCTCTCTGGTGGGTTTAAAAGTAAACTAAAAGCTATCTGCTGCTACTAGGCCCTGACTGAGGTGTGCAATCGGAATTGACAGTTTTACGTTGCCATTATGAATAAGAACGGTCTTGAGGCTTTTTGTTGAAGAATCCATGAATAAGCGCCATTCTGACGATCTGTGTACCTGTAAGAGGGCTCCAAAAAGTCCATCGATATCGTTGCAACAACACATTGGACTGTCTACTTTAAAGAAAGTCAGTAAACAGCAATCGTCATGATGGTTTCTCGGCTCCCTCCATATCATCGGTACAGCAAATGGCATCACTGTTTTCCTTTCATTTAACCAATCACATAGTCCTTTTGCACAGGCAGTGCAAATGATGTGAGGCGCCCATGGCTTAATCTGGTCACCCAGTGGGCATCCAAAATATAACATGTACATTTTGTAAAGATCTGACGTTATGGTACGACATTGAGATATAGTAGCAAACGAACCACAAACATAACAAAAAACATCAGAATAATTTCCACACTATCTTGGCATGATTATTTTATTTCTGATGATTTCTTCAGTGCTATTATTACCAAATATGTAATCAAAATAATTAACCTGAAAAGCAAAAGAAATACCAATTAGTATTGGTAATCACTGACACAGTTTGTCGATTTGATTAGCATAGCAAACTTTCCGACATTAGAATCTTTCAAACCTGACATGTTTTGAATATTGTTCATCATAGATTTTCTAATACACATGAAATTTGTGATGATTTTTTTCATGTTGACCAGTATAATTGAAGATAGTAAATCTATTTTTTGTTGCATTATCCTCCAACCCCAGCTTTCCTTGGATTTAAATGGAATATGTTTTACAATTATTTCAAACCCATTTGTGGGGTTGTAAACAAGTAGTTAGGATTGGGGGATCCAATTTGAATTGGAAGTGCCTCCAGTCAGGAGTACCTTGGAGGTCATCATTTACAGCAGCAGTTATTGACCTTCATCTTCAGCCACTGGTTGTTTAGTTGACGACATTAGGAGTCCCATATAGGAGTGATGCTAGACCAGAAACTCACTTTCCAAGCCCACATTAAGAAAACAACTGCAGAAACATATCAAAGGATAAGAACACTACATAATCTCTGCCCATTGCTGGACCACAACCTATTCCATATGGTCTGCCAAGCACTCATTACTCCAATGTGGGACTATTGCAACTCAACACTACAAAGCCTACCAAAAAGCACACTTTTTCCACTACAGATTGCACACGCTTAATATCAAGGACACTCGGACAAGAACATATTATCCCAGTACTAAAGGAGCTACATTGGCTACCCATTCAAGCTTGGATACAATACACAGCAACAATGAACACTTTCAGAAGTATATGTAACCTAACCGCAGCCTGTCTACAAACTCTCATAATTATAATCATTCCTCCTGATGACAGATCAAGACGAGGCCCAACATCTAACCTCAAAATCCCCAGACAGGAAACAACCAGTACACAAGAAATATGCCACTGCACATTCTCCATATACGGGCCTACACTATGGAACTCCCTCCCAACCAATCTCAGAGCAATTACTGACATAAAGGATTTCAGGAAGTTGCTAAAAATGCACATATTCAAGATATATCATGGGACTTACTGTAGAGATCTCTCACCCACAACCAAAACCTACACACAAACCTAGATGTCTGAAATTCAAAAGCATGGTTTATATATTGACCAAATGTAAGTAGTTATCAGATCATTGTTCAGACAGTAAATACCTTACAGCCTATCAGTTAAAATGGAGTTAGTTGCATTGTTATTCCAGTTACCTGTAATTAGTTAGTTGTACTATATTTCATGTAACTCTTGTTCTGTTAGATGTAAACTGCCTTGATACCACTGAAAGGCGGTATATAAGAAATCTTAAATAAATATATATATATATATAATATAGTTATGACATTCAGCTTCTCGTTTCCTGTCAAAAAGATGTTTCTGAGACTGTTGCTGTTTTATTTCAGTATATGATTAGATGGTCAGTAATAAACCGGTGCTTAACTTCAAGAAAAGAGAAGTAGAGTGCATAAGTTATCAGATTACTCCAAATGAGTTAGCAGAGGTTGAGATGGATAGAATAAAACTCCCTTCACCTTTTAAAGCACTTAATTTAGGGGCTTTGATTGGTTCTCAGTTGTCATTTACATGTCATATGAAAGCTGTTGCAGCTTCTTTTAATAAGTGACAACTACTCCACCAGTTGACATACATTCTGTCTCCTCAGGACATTTGGAGTATTCTCCAGAATCTTGTTAAGTATAATTTAGATTGTTGTAATGTCTGGCAGCAGTGATGAGAGCCCTGCACTTTGTGCTAAACACTTCTGCCAGGCTCCTGATTGAATGTTAGCATCATAGATATATCTCTTCCAAGTTGAAAGCCCTTCCTTGGCTCCCAGTGGTCCAACAAGTTAAGTTTTTAAGCTTAGGATAATGATATTTAAGGTTCTGCATTCTAAGTCTGCAACCGGGTAGACAGACCCGGCGCTTACCCCTGCTGCATACAACATTACTTCCCCCCCCCCCACCCTTTTCACCACCCTTCCACAACTTCCTCTTTGCCCTTCCCAGAGATTACACCAATAGCCAAGTGTGGTGATAAACTGGTCGCAGCTTTATTTCAATAACATCCAAAACAATAACCAAAACAATTGTTTCAACAATCGTCTCCCCCCCCCGCAACGGAGCGATGCGTCACCAGCCATGCTACTAGCAAAGCGACCTCGCCTCCGCTGCAGCCATGGTCACACCCCCGGCAACGTTCCGACCACCCCTATCCGACTTCGCCATATTACTAGCAAAAGTCTTCCAGGGGTAGTCCGGGTCGAGGGCACCCCGCCCCCGTCCCGAGTCGCCTAAGGCTCCGGACCCCGGAAACCTCCGGGATCCCACCACCGGCACAGGGCCTGTAACTGTGCCGCCCCCCACCGTTAGGACAAGCTGCGACCAGTGAAACCACCCCGAACAACCCTCTCCAGCACCTCCTGCCAGTCGTTCAAGAGCAAGTCTATTCCCACTGGCGAGAGGTGCACACCATCAGCCCTGTACAACCCTGCCCTGTAAGTATTAGTGTATGTGTCTCATATCCCCACGTGTTAAATGTATCCCCCAATAGTGTTGTGACCGCTTTGATTGAAGGATAAGGCGGTATACAAAACTGTCTAAATAAGTATGCTGCACCTGATAACCCCCTCTCTCGCAGACCCATCTCCCAATCTGCCGATTTATCTTGGTCAGTCCCCGAGACCACCGCCTCTGGCTCCATGACGATGGCCTAGGGATAATGTCGGACCAAATCAAGATGACTCCGTCCAGCAAACGGAGGAAAGTCAGAAAGTCCTTCTTTGCCACCCGTATCAGCCGCTTACAGGACCACTCCATCAGATCATTGCCGCCCAGATGAACCAAGACGACCGCAGGCCGCCCTCGCACCCGAAGATGGTGACGAAGCAAGGGGAGCAGCTGAGACCACCTCAACCCCCGCTCACCCAGCCATGAAACCGCCACCTCAGCTGTGTCCAGCCCAAGATTCAGCCCGATCGGCCGAACAGCTGCCCGCTGACCAGCCCAGAAGACAAAGGAGTGTCCCATTATCCAGCAGACCCTCTCACTACGCACCCCACCTGCAAGAGAAAAGAACAGCATTAGTAACCCCCCCCCCAACCCTCCAACATCTCAAAGTCGCACATAACCCTGAAAAGCCCGAGAGCGCCATCGGCCAATACTCTGGATCTGCTCCCCCGACAGACCCGCAGCCGCCGCACTGGTGGCAGCCCCAATGCGAAAAGAGTGGGCCGAAAACAGCCCCGGCTCTTCACCAATTTGGCGCAGCGCCATGCGCAACACCGCTGTCACCTGATACCTGGTCACGCAGGAAGAGTTCGCATGCACGAAAAGCCCTTCGCCACCGCCCGGGCGCACCCCCAAGTAGGTCTCAAGAGCAGAGACAGGGCAAGTCGGACCCCCTATCCTGCCCAGCACCACCCACAAACCCTTCCCTTTCTGGTCAGTTTTGGACCTGGCCAACAGCACCCTAATGCGCCCCTGCTCCCTCCACACATGCCGCAACCGCAAGCAATTACCCAAACCGGACTTAACCGAATCAGCCGCCAACTCACCGACCCTAAAGGCCCCAAAAAACGCCAAGCAAAACACCGCCCGAAATAAAACCTCCTCATAGGGCGATGCCGCCACCCCAGACAACCCAAGACATAGGCGCCTCAACAAGTCGTGTGAGATTGGGAGACGCCGATCACACCGCCTAGGGAGCTCCCGCTCCCACCCTTGCATTAACCGCCGCGCCAGGCGCCCCTGCAGGGCGCACGGCCAACCCGCCGCCCTGGCAAAAAAGTCAAACCCCGCCAGGTGCCCCCGCACCGCTGATCTTGTCCACCCCTTCGCCTTCGCCCACCCCACGTACCCCCCCAGCATAAACTCGGACACCCCACTCCCCACACACCCCCTCCCGCGCAGATACTCCCATACGTGCATACACCCCTGCCGATAAGCAGCCCACGTACGCTCTGCTACTGAATGTCTTAAGAGGTGCTTCATCTCGGTAGGCCACAGCTCCACAATTTCCAAGGGACCTTGGACCCGATCTCGTCTGCCTCCGGCGCCAATTGCCGAAATCGCTTCCACTGCAAACGAGAAAGAGCATCAGCAATGGCATTAGTACATCCAGGAATATGGCGAGCCCTCAAGTCCACGTTCAAACGCAAACAGGCTAAAATGACTTGACGCATTAAGGCCGCTACCATACTACAGCGAGGCGAATAACGATTCACGACGGACACCACCGCCTCGTTATCACACCACCACACCACCCTACGGTCAGCCAATCTGTCCGGCCATAATGCCAGCGCCACTAATATTGGGAACAATTCGAGAAAGGTAATATTCTTCAAAAGCCCTTCCGCCTCCCATTCCGGCGGCCACCGCTCAGCACACCAAGCTCCGCCGAAATAGATACCCAGCCCGACACCACCCGCAGCATCCAAATACAGCTGCAAATCATTACTTGAAAGCTCCGCTTGACGCAACACCGAAGTGCCATTAAAGTCCCGCAAGAATAGATCCCAAACCCTCAAATCATCCCGCATCACCTTGGACACTCTTATACGATGATGGGGCTTCCGGACCCCCGCTGCCGCCAAGCGCCGAAGGAACACCCTCCCCATAGGGATAACTTTACACGCAAAGTTCAGAGAGCCGATTAAGGCCTGCAGCTCCCGGAGGTTCAACTTAGATGACGCTAGAGCATTCGCCACCAGAACCCTCAATTTTTCAACCTTATCTAGAGGCAAACGCGCCTCCAAAGTTTGCGAGTCCAATTCCATGCCTAAAAAGGTCAACAGAGTCGTCGGACCCACCGTCTTATCCTGTGCCAAAGGCACCCCCAGCTCGCGAGCTAAATTACCAAAACCCACTAACAGCTCGCTACACCCTAAGGACCCTGCCTCTCCCACAAATAAAAAATCGTCTAAATAGTGAACCACCTCCCCCCGACCAACTCTCTGCACTAACAACCAGTGCAAAAAGGAGCTAAACTTCTCAAAGTAAGAACAGGAAACTGAACACCCCATGGGCATACACTTATCAAAATAAAACTCCCCTTCAAACTGAAAACCTAACAACCGGAAAGAAGACGGGTGAACCGGCAGGAGACGAAAAGCCGACTCAATATCGACCTTCGCCATCAAAGCCCCGCGCCCTGCTCCCCTGACTAAACCCGCAGCCATGTCAAAAGACTCATAACGAACCGAGCACAGCTCCCGAGGAATCGAATCATTCACTGAGGTTCCAGCCGGGGAAGACAAGTTGTGAATAAGCCGAAACTTCCCTCGCTCCTTCTTAGGTACAATGCCTAACGGCGATACCACAAAATCCGGGAACGGCGGGTGCTGAAAAGGCCCCGCTATCCTGCCCAACCGTAATTCCTCCGCTATTTTGCCCCGTACGATTGCCCCCAAACGCCTCACACTGGGTGAATTCCGAGTCGATGCAACCGCAACCACACCATGGACAGGAATTACAAAACCCAAACTAAAACCCGACTGCAACATTAACCCATCCCGTCTCCGCGGATAAGAACGCAACCAAGAACTCAAGAGCGTAACCTGAATCGGCGAAGGCGCCAGCTTGAACGGACCCCCCTTACTTGAGCCCTGCCGTCGGTGTAGCCACGGGCCCTTTTTTAACACATTTGGCTGCCGCATGGGGGCCGCCGCAGCTCGAGCACGCATGCCGGAATTTACAGTCGGGGAAGGGACACATCGACCTGTTAAACCGCCAGCAGACATCTCCCCCCCCTCCGGAGACCGTCCTAGCCTGCCCTGAGACGATTCCCCCTCGAAAGGAACGCGCCGCCCCCCCACTAACCCCCGACCCTACCTTACCGCCGCTTCCACCACCCCCCCCACCTTTAACCTACATCTGGGTTAACCAAAGGTTAATATCCTGCGTGCCCCACGTTAGCAACTTATTCTCCTCCATCTTATCACGGAATTTCTTGTCGTAATTAAGCCACGACCAGCCTTCATGCATCTGAGACGCTTCAAGAATCGAATCAGCATAAGATAACAACATACCGGACTGATGAGGAAAATGATGCCCCCACACACTTGCCAACCGCAAGAATGACCGTACCCAATTAACAACGTTCCGCGACACTTTCCGAAGCCGCCCTGCCTTCTCGTCCTCCTTCCGTTTTTTCCTACTGTCCCCCGAACGCTTCCTGCCTTCTAACAAACGAAAAATATCAATATATTTTCGCTTTTTAATCTTCCGCCGCAGTTTCTTTGGTACTCCCTCCCACAACTCCGACATGGCCACCAAAGACGCCGAACCCCCACCCGAAAGACACCCCTCCTCCCCTCCGGCCACGGCCATCCCACGCACGCCACCAACCGCCCCCGAAGCATCCGACGATGAGGACGGCGATGAGGAAGTAGAGGAAGAGTTATGGCGATACCGACATCCACGCTTCTTTTTGCTGCGTGCCTTGCCGGACCGAGCGGTCCGCGACCCCTGCTCCGAAGAAACACCCCCATCAGCCACCCTGATCTCACCTGCCGAGTCCTCGATGCCACGAGCCTCTGCCGAGAGGAGCCCCTCGCCTCCAGGGCCCAAAGGCATCCGGAGCACCTCCGCTCCTGAAGCTGGTATGCCGACTCCGGCTGCTCCCGCCTCTGCCAGGGATCTCGACGCCATACTCCCTTCGCTGCATGACGGCACTGCCGACGGGCCTGTACCCAGCGCCGTCATATAGGGAACCTGTGAAGACAAAATGGGAAAACTCGACGAAGACAAGCCAAGAGCACCCCTCGGGGGCCATGCCCCAGTCCAATCGGACCCGGACGAACCCTGCCCCCCTCCTAACCAGTGCTCCCATCCAGCCCGGTGCCCCAACTGCCCATACCACCCAGCAGGGGACATACCCACCACTGAAGGAACCAAACCCCCAACCGGAGACATCCACCCCCAACCGTCACCCCCAGGGGCCCCAAAACCTTGCCTAGGTCCCCCCCCCATCTGCCCTAAGGGGCCAACTCCCCCCTCCTGACATTGCCCTAGTTCAGGCCTCTGAGACCGCCCTTGCAAGCCTTCTGCCTGCCCCTCCCTGCCACCCATTGCTCCAGCCGGAGCAACTGTCGCTGATGTCACTGCCAGCCTTTGAGGCTCTACTCCCTCAGCCTGTCTTATGGGCTGTTCAACCGCCCCCTCCCCCCTGCTAGGCCCTCTACGCCCCCTCCTCACATTCCCCACACCTCGCACCCCCCGTTTACCAACCCCAGTCTTACCCACACTCCCCGACCCCGAACGCCTTGTTCTTGCCAACTCCCGCCCCCTCAGTCCCCTTCCCTGCTTCCCTCTGGCAGCCCGGCCCCCCCCCTGGATGGCTGCTTTCCCGCCATCCCACCGGCTCCTGACCTTGCCTGTAAGCAGGAATGGGGCACACGCGGCCTACCTCTAGAGCCCCGAAGAGTTCTTTATTTTATTTTAAAGGAGGCTAAAAAAACAAAAGCGCTGCCTGTGCCGGGATCCCGGCAAGCACCCTGCACGCGAGGTGCGGCCCTATCCCCAGCAATCCACCGTCACTTGCCTGCTTACTGGCTGGCAATCAACTGCCCGCACCGACGCGCCGTAAAACGCCGATCCGCAAAGGACTCCGCCGCCGCCGCAGAGCCTCTCTCTCGCACCGACCACCGCCGCCAACAGAAAGGAACGGGGAATCGCCGCTGGAGGAATCAACCGGTAAACAAAACCCCACCGCCGAACACGATGCTGCTACCGCCGAGCCTCCCGCCAAACTGCCTGTGCTCTGGCAGCAACGCGCACGCCAGAGCACATGGCAGGCTGAACCCTGATTGGCTCCGCTCACTCAGAGCCTGAGCGGAGCCAATCAATTTAAACCCCGCGCCGCAGGCACGGGCTCAACGAGGCGCCCGATCCTCACCCTCCCCCCCCCCCCGCACCCCCCCCTCCTGTTCACAGGCAGGGTCCCGCGCCGGGCAGAGCACCCGGTTACGAGCAGGCGCCGGGACCCTGCCCGCGCCTTTAATCTTACTGGACATGACTAGATCAGTTGTACTTGCCAGCATGCGCACTGAGGTTTGCTGGAATCTTTTAGCTTGTTAGTTCCATCATTCCAGAACGCACAATTCATGGTGACTCAGAATTGTGCTTTTTCTTTGAAAGGACCTATATTTTGGAACGCTCTTCCTGAGGAGATATGTAACCTACTGTACATAATTATTTAGAGTTTTGGAAGAAACTCAGAAGGTTTTTGTTTACTGAGACATATGGAGAATGAATTGTAGTTTATTTGGAATTGTCTGCACTGTTAAATTCCACTTTTTGGAACTGATTTTATAAATAGTGTGGAAAGTTATGTGCGTAAATCCTTATTTTAAAGGACTAACACTCAGGCAGTCGCTATTCTGTAAGCATGCGCATAAGTCCTATCGTGCATACTTTCAGTTTGGGTTTGCAAAGGGCTGGAGCTTAATTTTAACACACAAAAGTTATAAAATATTATAACTTAACATGTTTATGACCAGTTTAAGTGTGGGCATTTATGGCTGCTCTAGAATGGGCGTAACAATCACGACCAGACTGAGTGGCATCTGTATGTTCCTATTTTATAACATAAAGTACACATGTTCTTCACTTTGGGGAGTGGAGGAGTAGCCTAGTGGTTAGAGCACTGGCTTGAGAACCCAGAGACCAGGGTTCAATTCCCACTAGCACTCCTTGTGGCCTTGGGCAAGTCATTGCTCAGAAAAATCCAAGTTATCAATGTCCCTGTTTAATGTACATTTACCATGTTTAAGTTACAATGTAAACCGCTTTGATTGAAATGATAAAGCGGTATAAAAAATATTAAATAAATAAATAACTTTATGAAATAGGCCCTAGCTATGGGTCAACCTTCATTAACTACGCAGGAGTTTATAAAAGTACACTCTTTATGTTAATTTGTAATCTGGGGAGAATAACAGTTCAAAATTAGTTCAAAATAAAGTTGTTAAATACAATTAGAGGAATCCAAGATGTTCTGGTCACAAGATCAAAGCAGAGTAGCATACATTTCTTAGTCTGATTTTTATTTTTTTTTCATTTTGTAAATTGCTTTGCGTATAACTCAGGGCTGGTCCATCCACTAAGTGGACTTGGGCCTGGAGGGCAGCATGTCATGATTTTTGAAAGTAGCAGCTTTGAGCTGCCACTTTGGTGCCCATTGGAAGCCTGCCACTCCTGACCCCCTCTGATGCAACTTCCTGTTAGAGAGGGCAGGGGTAGCACGCCATGAGTGTGCATATGTGCATAGGGGCTTTAAGGCCTTCTGTGAGCACCAAATGTGCATGGCCTGCCACAGACATAGAAGTGGCAGCACAAATCCACTGCTTTAAAATCCATGGAATGGGTTATGCTACCATCACCCTTTCCCCCCCAAAGTGAGATGATGGATGCGGGGGGAGGGGAGGGGCAGATTGGGATAGCATAGTGGGGTGGGGGTCGGCACCTCTAGGGCAGCAGAAATCCTTGGGCTGGCCTTGGTGCAGCTTAATTGTTTTCCTAAACACTGACGGGTCAGTATTCAAAGCCAATGATGAATGTGTTGTTTTAAATGCCAACCATGACATTAAAAAAAAAATATGTATACTCAGTGCTTCCATACGTGGAGAAAGCTTGCTGCCCTACAGCTATGCATATAGCACCATCAGTATTCACCCATTATGCATATAGGTGTGTCATTTAATTTAGGACAGCATTTTTGGTGGCCTAAATTAAATTGCTTAATTATGGATTATAGCTGCATATCTCTTCTATACATGGAGCCAGATGGAATGCCCTGATCTGCCCCCAGCACGAGCTCTTTAGTGCCTTAAAGGCATGTTTTACAAATGAAATTCAAGCCAGAATGTCTGCAAAAAAAACCCAGGCACATCCAAGTTCAGGCACAATTTCACAAACCTTTGACATTACTGATAGGACATATATGGGGAGATCTACATAGACATCCCCAGAATAATATTCCAGAATGGGGACATCTAATAGCCTAAACAGGGTGGAGGAGTAGCCTAGTGGTTAGAGAAAGTGCCTAGTACCAAAAAGACTTCAATTCCCACTGGCACTCCTTGTGACCTTGGGCAAGTCACTTTCTCTAGGAAGTCAGTCCTTACATACAACGGCGCTGACAGAGCACTTGCAGAAACATCACTCCAACTTTCAAAGACAGCCTTTGGGAGATGCCACCATGCATGCGTGCTCCCCTTCCCGCTCAAGGGTGCCATCTTGCTCAGTCTTCCTTTTTCTGCAGAGCCCTACAGATGTTCGTTTTGTACCCCCGGAAAAAAGTTGATTTCCTCATGCACTTTGTGCCTTTTCTGGCTAGCGCAGTTCCTTTTCCACCTTCGAGCCCCGCTGCCCCAACATTGGGCCTCGAAACTTTGTTAGGTTTTTTCCATCCCAGTGCCTTTCATGCCTTTTTCAACCACTGGCTGCGTCGAGGGTCTTCGACCTCGCTGGGGTCCTTTTTGCCCCAATGGCCACTGGATTCAGGAAGTGTGATGGGTGTTCCAAAAACATGTCCCTCACTGACACATACGATTGTTGCCTCCAGACTGTTAGCGTTGGAACGCATCATTTCTGCGTTCCTTGCCTCGCAGCAGGCGTCGCTGCCCGGCTCCACTGGTACATGCCCCGAGACCACAGGGACCTCGATGCTGAGGATTCCCCAGGCTGGCGAAATGATCCCTGAGAGCCACATGCCTTGAGTGGATCCTCAGCAAGGGTCTCTATCTCGCTCCTGCTCCTCGGGAGAGAGATCTTCACAGGCGAGTGCCTCTGGCTCCAGTCAGGCACTGGCACTGAGGCATCAAAGACCAGTGCCTCTGGAGCTGTCGGGTCTCTACTCTTTGATTGACTAGGAGTCTGATGTTGAGACCTCCCCACACTCACGGGCACACCATGACCTCCCCTTGGACCTGTCCCTGCTGGCCTCGAGGCACCAAACCCCACCCGAGGACACCTCATTCCTCGAGTTTATCTGGGACATGGCGAGGGCTCTCTCCCTCACCATGGAGTTGGAGGAGGACCCTCGTATGGAGGAACTTGAAATCCTCTAGTACGAGACCCCAGCAAGGAGGCCCTCATAGTCCCTGTTCCCCTCGTCCTCTGTCAACTCCTCCAGGTGTGGGAGCATCGGCATCAGTGCCGATCAACAGTCAATGCCTGGACACCATGTATCTGGTAGTGGATCCGTGGAATAGTCTCCCAGTGGAGGTGGTAAAGATGAGGACAGTAACTGAATTCAAAAAAGCATGGGACAAACACAGAGGATCTCTAAAGGTAAAAAGGGGACTGTTGTAGTTGTTATGGAAGGACAGACTAGATAGGCCATGTGGTCTTTTTCTGTCGTCATATTTCTATGTTTCTAGCGCGAGGGCAGCCGCCGTGGGCATTGGCGCCTGACGCCAGGCCTGGCTCCAGGCTTCAGACCTCCTTGAAAGGAAAAACTCCTTGACATCCCTTTCCTCAGGGAAAATCTCTTCAGCAAGCTGATGGAAGACAAGGTGGCCAAGATCAAGACCGAGTATGTCTTCAGGACTAAGCTCTCGAGGAAGACCTCCACTCTTCCCAGAAAGAAAACACCAGGGAAAAGGCCTCCCTTCCACAGGAAGGGCCAGCTCTACTGGGGCTATTCCCTGTACTCGGCCACCCAGATCCCTCAATAGGGTCACCAGGGCAAGGGAACAGGCTGGGGCCCACGTAAGCCCAAGGGCCCCAGACACCAGCCCCAGCCCAGACTGGGTCGGGTTTTTGACACTCAAGGCATAGCCCTCTATACATGGGGGATCAGCTACCAACAGGAGGGTGCCTGGCCCTTTTTGCCCACCGGTGGGCTACCATCAGCATCGACATCTGGGCACTCCAGGTGGTCATTGAGGGTTACCTCCTTTATCTGGACCAAAAAACGCCGCCTCCTTTCTCAGGAGAGCCCCCTCGGACTCCCCTGCACCAGGCCCTGCTACTGCAGGAACTCACAGACCTTCTCAGGGGCAAGGCTGTCGAGCCGATACCACCCCACTCAAGGGGGAAGGGTTTCTACTCCAGGTACTTTTTAGTCCCAAAAAGAACAGGGGGCCTAAGGCCAATTCTGGATCTGAGAAACCTGAACACATTCCTGGTGTGGGAGAAGTTCAAAATGCTCTCCCTTGGAATGCTGCTCTACCTCCAGCAGGGAGATTGGCTAAACTCCTTGGACGTAAAGGATGCTTATACCCACATCCTTATTCATCCTAGTCACAGGCAGTACTTAAGGTTAATGGTAGGGTGTGACCACTACCAGTACAGGGTACTTCCCTTCGGCCTAGCCTCCGCACCAAGGGCTTTACCAAATGCCTGGCAATGGTGGCTGCTTGCCTCCGTCTCCAAGGGGCCTTTGTCTTTCCATACCTGGACGACTGGCTGATAGAAGGAGACACTGCTTCAGAGGTGCAACAGGCCATGGCCTGCACCATCAAGGTGCTACAAGATCTGGGGTTCATGATAAACCACCCCAAATCCCACCTCACTCTGGCACAGGGCCTGGAGTTCATATGGGCTCATCTGGACAGGCCAAGAGCAGATTGTCTCAGGGCTCTGGCAACCGAGGTAAAGCACCGTCACAACGTGTTGATGCAGTCCATGTTACACCTGCTCGGCCACATGGCTTCCACAGTCCATGTGGTCCCCAACACCTGCCTCCACATGCAGGCAGCTCAGTGGTGCCTCCGCTCTCAGTGGACTCAGGCCATGGGCAGGCTCCAGGACATGGTCTCTCTATCCCATCAATTAGCGGAGTCACTTAATTGGTGGCAGAACGCACAGCATCTGCAGAGGGGTATGCCCTTTCAACAGCCATGGGGTTGGGGTGCCCACTGCGAAGAACTGCGCACGCAGGGCAACTGGTCTCTCAAGGAAAGCCAACAGCAGATCAACCTGCTGGAGCTAAGAGCCATCGTTCTGGTGCTCAGGGTTTTCTGACACCGCCTGCAGCACCAATCAGTCACAATGTTCTATCTGAACAAAGAGGGGGGGCACAGGGTCTCAATGCCTCTGCCAGGAGGCTGTTGCCTTCTGCTCATACATGATCAGGCAAAGGATGCTCCTCAGGGCAGTATACCTTCCGGGCCAGAACAATGCCCTCGCGGACAGGCTGAGCAGGGTTCTCCTGCCACATGAGTGGCACCTAGACTCCAGGGCGGCACAGCAGCTGTTCTAACTATGGGAAACTCCAAGTCTGGACCTCTTTGCCAGCCTGGCCAATGCTCAGCTGCACCACTTCTGCTGTCCCCAACCATACCAGGCCCAGGTAGCGGCAGATGCCTTCTTCATCTCGTGATCAGAGGACCTGTTATATGCCTTCCCTCCCATGCTGCTAATTGGGCAGACCTTCAAGGTCTAATGGGACAGGGCTTCCATGATCCTGGTGGCCCCATGGTGGCCCAAATAGCCCTGGTTTCCTCTGCTACTCCACCTCTCGGTGGAGCTCCCGGTCTCTCTGGGGACTTCACCAGAACTACTGACCCAAGAGGAAGGCTCGATTCTCCACCCCAACCTGGGATCCCTCTCACTAACAGCATGACTGCTGAATGGGCCGCTTTAGCGCCCTTCAATCTCCCTATAGAGGTGGAAGAAGTCCTCCTGGCTTCTCATAAAGACTCCACAAGATGAGCTTATGCCTTCAAGTGGTGCAGGTTTTCAGTATGGTGCGCAGAACAATGGATTGGACCATTCTCCTGCCAGGTGCACACGGTACTCCAAGACTTGCTCCACCTCTCACAAGCTGGACTTAAGTCCATTTCCATTAGGGTACACCTGAGCGCGCTGTCCGTGCATCATCACTCCATAGAGGGCAAGCCTCTTTCTGTTCATCCCCTCATCACCCACTTCATGTGGGGCTTGCTGCTTTATAAGCCCCCCATCTGCCCGTCCCCGGTGAAATGGGATCTTTTTGTGGTTCTGGCGCAGCTCACCAAGCCGACTTTTGAACCCTTAGCTACCTGCCATCTGTGGTATCTATGTTGGAAGATTGTCTTCCTGGTGGTGCTCACCTCTGCCTTCAGAGTCAGCGAGCTCCAGGCCTTGGTGACTGAGCCACCCTACACCTGGTTCTATAAGAACAAGGTCATGCTTTGCACCCACCCTAAATTCCTTCCGAAGGTAGTATGCACCTTCCACCTCAACCCCACCTTCTTTACACGGCCCCATGCCGACAAGGCAGAGGCCGTTCATACTCTGAGCTGCAAAAGGGCCCTGTCCTTCTACCTGCAGTGTACTCAGGGCCACCGCAAAGCCTCACAGCTTTTCATTTCATACGACCCCCAATCAACTGGGGAAGGCTGTCACCAAGTGGATTCTGTCCATCTGGGTGGCGGATTGTATCACCTTCGCACACGATCAGGCTGAACTGCCGTTGGAGAGCCGGGTCACGGAACACAACGTCAGAGCTATGACAACTTCAGTTGCAAGCCTACGCTCTGTCCCTATGCCAGAAATCTGCCGGGCCACCACGTGGTCTTCCGTTAACTACTGCCTGGAGAGGGAGTCCCGATGGGACAGTGCCTTTGGCCAGGCCATACTCTGTAATCTGATCAGGATATAGGCAACTCCTGCCCTCCGACCCTTCTTGTTCAGGCTACCAGAACCATGGTTCTCCCTGGACACTGGGGTCCTCAGATTTGCTTATGGCTGATCACGGCTGGGCTGTTTTTTTGCCTTTTTCTACAGTCCTCTGTAGCCTGTAGCTAGGGAGTCCCATATGTGAGGACTGACTTCCTGCTTGTTCTTGGAGAAAGCGTACTCACCTGTAACAGGTGTTCTCCAGGGATAGCAGAAATCAGTCCTCACAACCCTCCCTACTCCCCTTGGAGTTGCTGTACAATTTTGGCCGTCGTCTTTTGTCGGCTTTAGCTATGTCCTCTGACTGAGCAAGATGGCACCCTTGGACAGGAAGGGGACCACGCATGCATGGTGGCATCTCCCAAAGGCTTTCTTTAAAAGCTGGGGCAATGCTTCCACGAGGGCTCCATCGGTGCCAATATCACCATATGTGAGGACTGATTCCTGCTGTCCCTGGAGAACACCTGTTACAGTGCCTCAGAAGGAAAGGCCTTGGCAATCTACTTCTGATGATGCATTGCAAAGAAAACCCAGAGGCAGCTTGGTCACCAGGAGTTAGCACTTGATGGCACTAATAAAACAAAACATAGCCTAATGGTTAGAGTAGTGGGCTAGGACCAACATGGCCAAGCTTTAAATCCCACTGTTCTTCACTCTCTATTTTCTCTACATCCGTTGGATGTTTTACAATCAAACCAAGGATGTTCCATTGCCTATTTGTGCCTAGAGCAGGTCTAAACTTGGATGAGGTTGCAGACATTCCCCACATATCTGAAATCATGCGGGGGATTTCTAAGTCCATTGTACTGCCCAGACATGCCTCTGCCATGTCCCCTGCCTTCTTGGATGTCCCTGTACCAGAGATGCATTTAAAAGCCATTTGTAAAATGACTCCAGAGGCATCTACATGATTTGGACATCCAAATCACATCTAAGGCTTTTAAAATGATCCCCTTAATGTTTAGAGGAATTTTCAGTGACACTAACTATATAGTGCTACTGGAAATTCAAGGATGGGGACTTATTCTCAGCAGTGGATACTACACATGTAAATTCCTTTTAATTTTTGACCATAATACAATAGGAATTTGCTGTATATACAGTGACTGTAAGCCAGTGCTGAATAATTATAGTTCTTGAGCACTGTCAGGTTTTTTCAGCAGCACATGATTACAGTAGTTTTAATAGATGCATGCTTATTCTGATATGATGAAATCTAAAAATTGTAATTTCCTTTTCTCTAATTCATTAAAACATCTAATAATCTTGGGTCTAGGCTTCATTACCGAACATATTTCAAGTGTGTTAAATGTGGCAAAATATTCTGTTAGGAGACTTTTCAAAAACTCTTCAAATAGAATACTTTTTCAACACCAAACAAGTGTGAGGATTAAAATTGAATTCATTGACTGTGAATGTAGTTCAGGCTTGTAGTCCTTGCTGGGCTTGTCATTTGCTTAGCCCAGGTGTTTATTAAATGGGAAGAACTTCTGGGATGTGATGAGAGATGTAGCTTGCCTGCAGTTGGTTTGACAAGCCCCATACTGAGCTGCTTTGTTTTGTTATAAACCTTCCCTTACAAATGCTTTACGTGGCAGCTTTGAGGGTTTCTACTGATTTCACTCCATAATGAACACCAAGGAAGAGTTCAGCATAAACAATACAGATGTAGGGGGGAGGAGGATTCTGTTACAGCTGCCAGTTGACCCCAGGTAAATGGTGCAGTTTTGGGCCATGCCATATTTTGTAACTGCCAATCCAAAGCCAGATTGCCAGAAGGTAAAAATGACATGGATGCATTTTGTCAAAACAGTTTGTATCACTTAGAAAATGATTTTTTCCTAAGCCTTTGGTGATTAATAACAATGATACAACATGTTTCTTCACAAATCTAGATCCATTAGTCATAATCCTCTGTTCTCAGTGAGAAAAATGCTGAATTTGAAAAGAAGTTTGCTGTGGAAACAAAAGTATATAATAAAACCTTTTTCAAGCGCATTTGTAGCAAAACACCTGTGAGAGAATCAGTTGGACCATTAGATGATAAAGGGGTAAAAAAGGTACTAAGAGAGGACAAGACCATAGTGAAGAGACTGAATGAATTCTTTGCTTCAGTTATTACTGAAGAAGATGTAGGAAACTTACCCATACCAAAAATGATATTCAAAGGTGATGTATTAGAGGAATTGCAACAAATCTTAATAAATCAGGATGTATTACAGTTATTTGATAAACTAAAGAACAGCAAGTCACACCTGTATTGGAAATATGAGATTGCAGACCTACTTTAAGTAATCTGTGAACTATCCTTAAAATCATCTGTTGTACCTGAAGATTGGCGAATGGCTAATTTAATGCCAGTTTTTAAAAAGGGTTCCAGGGATGATCTGGGACACTATAGACCGGTGAGCTTGATGTCTGTAGCTGGCAAAATGGTAGAAACCATTTTAAAGAACCAAATTACTGAACGTGTGGATAGTCATGGCTCAATGGCAGAAAGCCAATATGGATTTAGCCAAGGAAAGTCTTCTTTCACTAACCTGTCATATTTTTTTGAAGGTGTGACTAAACACATAGACGAAGGTGAGTTGGTTGATGTGGATCCTGATTCTGGAAGGGGCACGTCCAGGTCGTCTGGACTGCCCCAAGCAGGATGGACCCGTTTGGACCCGATTCTGAAACATGGGAGCAAAACGTTCCTGTGGCGGTCAGAATCGGGCCCGAGGACAGCCCATGTGCCCCTTCTGCAGTCATGGGGATGTCCTCCCGCAGCTCCATCTGCCCACAGCACCGGACCCTTGGGTCCCCCATGCCCGACCCTGACTGGGGCCTGGATCGGGTGGCAGGTACTCACTCTCCATGTCCTGGACTCGGGGGAGGCTGCCAGCAACATTTGGGAGGGCGCCCGCTCTTATTCCACCTTGGAGGTGATATAAGCAGGGCGTCCTCCCAGTGACCTCTGGACGTACAGGACCGTGAGTGGAATCAGCCCTGTATGTCCGGGGATCGGTCCCGCCCATGCCCCTCCCACTCTCCACCCCCATCCCCCCATCCCCTGCAACACACACAGTGGCTCTGTATGTGCAGCGGGGGACAGAGGCAGAATAACGGCAAGGCGGATAGCGGGGATGCAGCCCCACTGTTTGCCTTATAGAATCGGGCCTATAGTGTATCTGGATTTTCAGAAAGCCTTTGACAAGAAACCTCATGAGAGATTCTTATGGAAATTTAAAGTCATGGGATAGGAGGTAGTGTACTATTGTACATTAGAAACTGGTTAAAAGATAGAAAACAAAAAGTAGGGCTAAATGGACAATTTTCTCAATGTTGAAAGGTAAAAAGTGGTACCCCAGGGATCTGTGCTGGGCCTGCTGCTTGTTAACATATATATAAATGACCAAGAAATGAGAATAATGAGTGAGGTGATCAAAACTGTAGATGACACAAAATTATTCAAAGTTGTTAAAACGCAAGATAGTATAAGGATTGTGAAAAATTGCAAGAGGATATTGAAAAATTGGGAGATGAAATTTAATGTGGACAAGTGCAAAGTTATGTACCTAAGAAAGAACAACCCAAACTATGGTTACACGATGCAAGGTTCCACATTAGGACTCAGGAAAGAGATTTAGGCGTCATTGTGGATAACATGTTGAAACCCTCTGCCCAGTAGGCCGTCATAGCCAAGAAAGTAAACAGAATGCTAGGAATCATAAGGAAAGGAATATAAAATGAAACCAAGGATATTATGATGCCTCTGTATTGTTCCATGGTGCAACCGCACCTTGAATATTGTGTGCAGTTCTGGTCACCATATCTTAAAAAGGATATAGCAGAATTGGAAAAGGTACAGAGAAGAGCAACTAAATTGGTAAAGGAGATGGAAGGATATCTTATTATAGATAAAAATCCTCACCTACTCTGCATAACTGAAACCTGGCTAAATGAATCTGACTCAGTTCTCCTTAACCAACTAGGAGTACATGGTTATACCATACTCAACAATAACAGAGACAGAAAAAGAGGTGGCGGAGTTCTTATAATAGCAAAAACTCATCTCAATCTTTCGCCTACCTTACTAGATAAACATGATGGTATTGATATCCTCAGAATTGAAAGTCACACCATGGCCATCTGCCTTATCTACAGACCCCCCACACCTGACATACATAGCCTAGACATAATACTTGAGGTTGCATGTAACTCTTCACTGAGAAAGCCCTCTGTTATCTTAGGAGATCTTAACCTTGCCTCATTACCAGATAGCCATGCCCTATCCTTCCTTGAAGCAATGGAGGAAATGGAATTTAAACAAATAATAACCCTCCCCACTCACTGCAAAGGTAACACCCTTGATTTAATATTCATACCATCACACTTCACACTCTCATCGACTCCTACTCCACCCACCACAACTCAGGTACCATGGTCAGATCATTTCATGATACATTTCTCTCTCCCTTTACAACCCACCAACTCTACTCAAGGTAACACCAAATTCACAGAACAAAGATTCCGCCAGTTTAACAAGGAAAGTTTTCTGGAATCTATTTCCCCAAAATTAGACAACACCGCAAACAATCTTAACGAATTTGTTTCTACCTGGAACTCTATTATTGAGACAGAAGCTAAATATTCAACCTCCAATAAAAGAAAATCTAGATCTAAATTGACTGAAAAATGGTACACCTCTGAGCTTGCTACACTAAAGAAAAACCTTCGGAAATTGGAGACTAAGTGGAGGAAGAAAAAAACCACTGAACTCAGAGTTCAATACTTCACAAGCCTTAAAACCTACAAGGAAGCCATTAACAACACAAAAAGGCTATTCCACACTAAAACATTAGCCAAGGCCATCAATCGACCCAGAGAACTTTTTGAGATTATTAAATCTCTAACTAAGGTTCCCGATAACACCTCTAACAAAACACCAATAGATCCACAACTCCTTGCAAACCATTTTGCTAATAAGCTTAAACTAAGCGCCCGTCCAAGCATTATCTTGACCTCTCCCACACCAAATTCCATCTCGGAGTGGAGCTCATTCCATACAATCACCAACAAACAACTGATAGAGATTATATCAAACCTCAATACCACCACGTCATTACTTGATCCTTGCCCAGTGTCTTGGATTAAAACAACAAAATCCGAACTAGCCCCATACATTTTGAAGCTGGTAAACCAATCTCTACTTCAAGGCTTCATGCCAGATGATCTGAAATACTCGGCGATTCGCCCTTTACTAAAAAATAAAACCCTTAACAGTTCTGACCCTTCCTCATACCGCCCCATTGCCAGCATACCTTTCTTGGCCAAAATTATTGAAAAGGTAGCTCAGACACAACTTCAGGATCATATTGATACCAACTTCCCTTTAGATGAATACCAGTATGGTTTTCGCTCATATCACGGAGTAGAAACCCTACTCATATCCCTTCTTGATTCACTTATCCGAGGTATGGATAATATAAAACAGACCTTCTTGCTCATCTTCCTTGACATTTCCTCAGCCTTTGACAGCGTTGATCATAATACGCTCTTATCTAGACTATCCCAATTAGGTTTAAAAGATACCACTCTTAACTGGTTTAAGTCCTACATTTCTAATCGCTTCCAATATGTCCATTTAGACCATTCCCCCTCACTACCATTCCCCCAAGAACGTGGTATCCCACAAGGATCCTCACTCTCTGCATTACTTTTTAACCTTTATATACAACCTATCTGTACAATCTTTCAACGCCACAATCTAAAATATTTTATCTATGCAGACGACATCATGCTGTTCGCCCCGTTAGACATAGCTAACCTTAATTTCAACAAAATCGCCACCTGCCTCTTTGAAGCTGAAAAATGGCTCCACTCAATCCATATGGATATCAATTTCAAAAAGACCGAAGCACTTTTCGTAACCAGAAGTACCACCTTCACCCCTCCAACTTCCATCAACCTTATGAACATTACTCTCCCAGTCAAGTCTGAAATTAAATACCTTGGAGTTACACTAGACAAAACCCTAAGCATGACCAACCACATAAAACAGACTGCCAAAACTATATTTTTCAAACTGAGAACCATTCAGCAACTCAGACCCCTCATCGACATCAACGATTTCAGAACAGTTGTCCAGGCTCTCATTATGCCACATTTAGACTTCTGCAATGGCATACTCCAAGGAACATCCAAAAAGAATTTACACATCCTTCAAAGAGCTCAGAATGTCACTGCTCGAATCATTATGAAAGCTAAAATATTCGATCACATCTCTCCTATCCTATACGCTCTCCACTGGCTTCCTATCTATAGTAGGATTCAATATAAAACACTTGTCACCACTTTTAAACTCATTAATGACCTAGCCCCATCACAGTTGGCCACTCTACTCCAAACCCCACAAGAAAACAGAATCAGAAGAAAAACTAACCTCAACATGCTATTAATTCCCATTGCAGTGACAAAATCAAAACAAATAACCACCAACACTGCTTTTTCATATTATGCTCCCAGCCAATGGAACAAACTGCCACTAAACATCAGAGAGATTAAAGATCTTACAACTTTCAGGAAGGAACTTAAAACCTACCTATTTAGTCAACACTATAGCAACATACAACCTGAAATCAAATTTACTACACAAAAACATGCAACAAACCAAACACAAGTCTACCCCACCTAATTCCATTTTCATATCCACCCAAGTTAGTCTACTCCCAACACTGTACTTATGATCGCAAATAACTATTATAATCTCTTGCTAACCATGTAAAGCTACTTTTTGGTTATTTGTAACATAGTTTTATGTTTCCTTTTATGTTAATAACCCACACATTGTTCTCCATGTAACCTAGTTCTTATGTAATCTAGTTTTATGTTCCCCTAATGTTTAATGTAATGCAATATTGCACTGTTTTGCTATATTGTTGTTTTAAGTTCCTTGTAAACCGCCCCTGATCTCTGGAAGAGGCGGTATAGAAAAGCACACAAATAAATAAATAAAATAAATAAATAAATCCCTATGAAGAAAGGCTTAAAAGGTTAGGGCAACTTGGAAAAGAGACGGCTGAGGGGAGATATGACAGGGGTCTATAAAATAACAAATGGAGTAGAATGGGTAAATGTAGATCAGTTGTTTACTTCTTCAAAAGGTAGAAAATCTAGGGGACATGCAATGAAGCTACAATGTGGCACATTTAAGACTAATTAGACAAAAAATATTCTTTCACTCAGCGTGTAATCAAACTCTGGAATTCATTACCGGAGGATGTAGTAAAAGCTGTTAGTGTAGCTGGATTTAAAACAGGTTTGGATGAGTTCCTGGAGGAAAACTCTATAAAAACCATCAGGCTAGAGCAAAGACTTTTTCATTGTAAGGAACTGTTATGCACGATAATCGGCTCTTTTGCCAATAATGAGGTGAAATTTTAAACAGAGGCTGTGAATGGGGGCTGTTTTTTATGAAGTACTACAATGCACTACAGCATTGAATTCCAGTCAGTAAGGTACTTTAATGCCCAAGGTGTTCATGCTTCCCTTATACCTTTGCTCCTTTTGAAAGGCATAAGAGCTATATTTGAATGGCTATATATGTTCCCTTTTTTCAAAAATTTCAGGCAGTGCATAAGTTCATCTAAAATGCTTGCAATAGCACAAGTGTTCAAAGTGTTTTTTACTTTCCCTTCTTCCTTTCCCCTTCCGTTCCCCCTTTCCACCCCCCCCTTCTCCCCTCCCCTCCAGGACCAAGCAGGAAGTCAGTCCTCACATATGGGTGACGTCGGTGCTGACGGAGCCCTCGTGCGGAGCATTTCCCCAGCTTTCAATGAAAGCCTTTGGGAATGCAGCGCGCATGCGCGGTCCCCTTCCCGCCCAAGGATGCCATCTTGCTCAGTCTTTCTTTTTCTGCGGAGCCCAACGGACGTGAGTTTGTGTCACCCGGGAAAAGTAGATTTTTTTTGGCTATTTTGGCTTTTTCTGATCCAGTTCGACGCCGGTTCCCCTTCCTGCCTGGGCTCGGTACACCGGTATCGAGTCCGGAATTTTGATTTTTGTTTTTTGTCCTTCGTGACTAGCGTTTGCGCCTTTTTTGTGTTTTCACTGGCAGCCCAGTCTTTTGACCTTGCAGGGGCCCTTTTTCCCCCGATGGCTGCCAGCGGGTTCAAAAAGTGTGATCGGTGCAAGAAACTTATGTCTCTCACCGACACACATGACTGCTGCCTCCGCTGCCTCGGGCCCGACCATGACCCGCTAGTCAGTGGCCCATGCGGCAAAATGTTGTCGAAGGCACTTCGGAGCTGTCAGCATCAACGTGAGAGAATTTTCTCAGAGTCCGCGTCCGGCCGGGCCCGGACTTTGTCAGAGGCCTCGACATCTCAGGAGTCTGACCCCGAGCGCTGTCGGGGTTCCTCTGAGAGGGAGTCTCCCGCCCGGGAGCACAAAAGGAAGAAGAAGCTCGCGAGGGCAGTGTCGGTGGAGACTCCTGGGTCCTCGAGGGCCAGGTCGCGTAGCCCTAACCGCCACCCCGGGCTCTCGGAGTCGGAGAGAGAACTGACGTCTGGCCCAATGCCGTCGGGGGCTGCTGAGTCTCCTGAGCTTCGACTCAGGCTGACGGCCTTGGAGAGCAGCTTGGCTGCCTTCATAGAACAGCAGCGGGTGCTGATCGCCGGTCTGACCGGTGCTTCTGTCCTGACCACCGGGACCTCGACGTCTAAGTTGACCCCGGAGACTGAGCCGATCCTCGAGTCAATGAAGTCTCGAGTCGATCCTTGGTCAAGGTCCCCCTCAACCTCCCGTGCGGGGCCGAGGTCATCGACACCCGACTGGTACCTGTAGCTGCTTTTATTGTATCGATCCATCTCATTGCTGGCCTTTCTCTTTTGCGTTGACCTTCTATCTTGCCAAGCATGATGTCTTGCTCTAATGATCTCTCTCTTCGCATGATGTGTCCAAAGTATGAAAGTCAAAGTCTTGCCATCTGAGCTTCTAAAGAAAGTTTAGGTTTGATCTCCTCTAGTACTGACTGGTTTGTTCTTCGGGCAGTCCATGGTATACACAGTATTCGCCGCCAGCACCATAATTCAAAGGCATCAATTTTCTTCCTATCTTTTTCAAGGCATCGATAAAGAAGACAAAGAGAAAATTTGAGAAGAAGCTTGCTGCAGAAGCAAAAACGCAAAATAAAGATTTTTTCAAGTACATTCGTAGCAAAAAACCTGTTAGAGAGTCAGTTGGAACATTAGATGACAGAGGAGTTAAAGGGGCACTAAGAGGCGACAAGGTGATAGCAGAGAGATTGAATGAATTCTTTGCTTCAGTCTTTACTGAGGAAGATGTAGGGATGTTACCCATGACTGAAGTGGTATTTAAAGGTATTTGGGGCGGGTGGCACCGAGGCCCACACGGCTGGAGCCGCTCGATTCCCCCTCGGAGGAATTGGCATGGGAGACGGAGGACGAGGAGTCCCCGGACACCTTCCGGACCCAGTGCGTCCCTTCGGACTCACCGGAGTCCGAGCATCAGAGAAGGTCCCCTTGGAGGATACCCGGTTCTCGGACTTTGTGAGGGACATGGCCAAAGCTTTGGCTTTCCCCGCGGACAAACCTCGAGCCGAGAAACTCGATGCCCTCCAGTATGACTTTCCTCCGAAGGAAGCCTTTACTGTACCGGTTCCTCCGATGCTGGAATGGCTGCTCTTTGGTATGTGGGAGGCACCGGCCTCGGCGTCGGTTCTTAGCAAACAGGTCGATTCCATTTATCGAGTCCGGAAGAGCCCTGCGTTCCAAAAGACGCAGTTACCGCACAACTCCATGGTTGTGGAATCGGCCATGCACCGCCTGAAGAGTCAGAAGATGCACTCCTTGGTGCCCCCCGGCTGGGGGAGGCCTGGAACCTGGATGCCCTCGGTAGAAAGTGCTTCCAGGGCTCTATGCTATCTTGCCGTGTCCAGACCTACCAGCTGTACATGGGCATGTACCTACGAGACCTGGCAAAGGAGATTGCCGGGTTCTCAGCTAGCCTCTCCGAGGAACCTTTGCAGAGGTTCAAGGCTTTGTCAACAGGGATCCGAGAGTGCTCGAAGTTTATCTCTCGAGCAGCCTATGATGGCTTTGAAGCTTTGGCCCGGGTAGCCGCGGCCGGCATCGGCCCCTTAAATGTGAATCCTGCTAATGTGGGGTAAGCTAGCTGGTTTTGTTAGGTAGCTCCTCTTTCTACTCATGATTGCTGTGTTGTTTCCTGAATGTATTTAAATATCCTTTGAATTGCGTATCCTCCTCCTTTTAAGTTTGGAGGCTTGTGGGAGTACGCCATGTATGGGTTTTTTTTCTATTTTTTCCTTTTATTTTTCCTCTTATATGTATGGATTAGGCTTAGTTGCTTTGGTGACTCCTTTTTCTGTTCAAGATTGATCCTTGTATTCTTTTGAAATTGCATAAATAAAAAAAAAAACTTGATATACCGTCCTGCAAACATCAGAATGATTTACAAAATAAAAACAATAGTTAAAGAAACAAGACAAGAACTCCAATTAATTAAGATAAAGCAGATAGGCCCATAATTAAATGAAACTACACGCACATACATAGATAAACAACAGGCAAGCATGCCATTTTGCAGTATCCTGTGATCCAAGAACCAATGATTTTAGAAGGCAGAGTTTGAGAATAAAGCTGCAGTTGATGGTATTCCAACGAAATCATACAGTCAGAAGAATACGTTAAAGTCTTCATAATCTATGGTAGAGGGTTTTGGAAGATAACAACATGACTGACTGACTGGAAGAAATCAGTATACAAACCACTCCTAAAGAAAGACAATCCACCATATTGTAGAAATTATCAAATAATTGCTTTGATTTCACATGTGAGTCAAGATCCTCTTGAAGATCATTCAGTAAAGACTGCAACTACATTTGGAAAGAGAATTACCTGGTGTACAAGCTGGTTTCAGCAAAGAATGAGGTACTAGAAATATTATTGCAGACATGGAATGGATCTTGGAAAAGACAAAAGAATATCAAAAAGGAGTTCATATATGTTTTATTCATTACAACAAAGCCTTTGTGTAAATCATGAGAAGCTTTGGACTACACTATGAATGTCAGAACACCTTATTGTTCTCATGCGCAAACCATATGTTGGTCAAGAAGCAGCAGTTGAATGGAACAGGGAGAAACAGAATGGTTCAACATTGGCAAAGGTGTATAACACGGTGGTATACTTTCTCTATACAGTATTTTTTCAATTCTTATGCAGAACAGGTCATCAGAGAATCAGGTTTATGTGAGAAAGCATGAGGAGTACAGATCAGTGGAAGAATTATCAACAACCTATGATATACATATCACACAACTCTGCTTGCAGAAAGGTACCACGAGTACCTTATTTTGAAAATCAAAGATCAGAGTCTAAAGATGGTATTATATTTGATTATGAAAAAAACAAATTTTGTTGACTATTGAAATTATTAGCAATTTCACAACCAAAGAGAAGAAATCAAAGTAGTTGAATGTTTTAACTAACTTGGATCAGTGGTCACCAGTCAAGAAATTAAGTGAAGAAACACACTAAAGAAGAGGACTATGAATGATGTGGGCCAAATACTATTATGCAAGAATGTGTCATTAAACATAAGAATATAAGATATGCCATACTGGGTCAGACTGAAGGTGCATCAAGCCAAGTATCCTGTTTTCGAACAGTGACCAAGCTAAGTATCTTTCAGGTTCCCTGAAGGAAGACAGATTCCATGCTGCTTCTCCCAGGGGTAAACAGTGGATTTCCCTAGTCCATGAGAACATAAGATATGCCATACTTAGTCAGACTAAGGTCCCTGAAGATCAGTATCCTGTTTCCAGCAGCGGTCAATCCAGGTCACAAGTACTTGTCAGGTTCCCAAAAAGGTAAGCAGATTCCACATTGCTTATCCTGGGGCAAGCAGTGATTTCCCTGATCTTTTTAATAATGGTTTATGTTTTTTTCCTCCAGGAACTTGTCCAAACCTTTTTTAAACCCAGCTATACTGACAGCTTTTACTACATCCTCTGGTAATGAATTCCAAAGTTTGATTACAGGTTGAGTGATAAAAATATTTGCTCCTATTGCAGCTTTACTGTGTGTTCCCTAGTCTTTCTACTTTTTGAAGGAGTTGACAACCGATCTAGGTTTACCCATTCCACTCCTTTCATTATTTTATAGACCTTTATCATATCTCCCCTCAGCTGTCTCTTTTCCAAGTAGATGAGCCCTAATCTTTTAAGCCACTTTAATTATGGACTTTTCCTGCAGAAACTTGTCAAAGCCTCTTTTTAAACATAGCTGCACTAAAAGCTTTTACTACGTCCTCTAGCAACTAATGGCAGATCCCCTGGTATTAAGGCATATGTGATATTGGCATCCACAAATAAAGGCTGTATTGTTTAGCAAATGGCATCATTTTGGGTTATTATAATTATCAGTCAGGATGGAGCAAGTCTCTTACAGCAGAGGTTATATGCAACATTCACTGGCTGACAAGCAAGGTTCATTCTTGTCATGGCATGTGCTAAACAAGTCCAATTTGGAGACAACTGTCCCTACTGAGAACCTTTCTGAAAAGTTGACTGTACTTCCATTCAATTTTATAGAGTCATGGATCCATAGTTGTGGCCCTACCAACCGATCTATGTTTACTTGTGTCAGTCCACTCATTATTTTAAAGACCTCTATCATATCTCTCCTCAGCCATCTCTTTTCCAAGTTGAAGAGCCCTAACCTTTTAAACTTTTCCTCAAAAGAGATATCCTTCTATCCGCTTTGTCATTTTGGTTGCTCTTCTCTTTACCTTTTCTAATTCTGCTATATCCTTTTTAAGATATGGCAACCAGAATAGCACACAATATTGAAGGTGCGGTTGTTCCATGGAGCCTTACAAAGGCATTATGATATCCTTGGTTTTATTCTCCATTCCGTTCTTTATGATTCCTAACATTCTATATGTCTAGTGAAAGCTGCCAAATAATGGTAGTGAGTATTTCTTCATTGCTATCAGGGCTTCGTAGTGCATTGCTGTTAGTGTGGATGCAACCACAATATTGCAGTGCTCTTAACATGCAGTAAATATCTGTGTTGTATGGTAATTGCATGAGCATACCCCCAGAGTTACCACAGAGGTTTTGCGACTACTGCATGGTAATATTTATAACTAATGTACGATAACTGCAAAGTTTTACCACATCCATAGGTGGCATCTTTTACATTATCTTATTATATTAGACTTGCTTATTGATTTAGGGGTGACTGAAACATGGCTGACACCCGGTGATATACTTTAGCTTCATGATTTTATGTCCTCCTAGATATGTGATAATCTCCAGGAACAAGCAGGAATGAGTCTTCACATATGGGTACGTTGGTACCGACGGAGTCTGCGTGGGAACGCTCCCCAGCGTCCAATCAGAACGCTTTTGGAAGCATCCCAACATGCCTGCCTGCTGCCTTCCCGCCTTTCCTAACTGCCTCTCCTCAGTTTTCGTTTTTCCGCGGAGCCGGCAGGACGTCGTCCTGTCACCGCAGAAAATTCTTCCTTTATTTTTTGTTTTTTCTTGTGGTCGTGTCTACCTTCCCTCGACGCACCAGTACCGCCGGTGTTTTCTTCTTCTTTTCTTTTACAGATATTTCCTTCTGTAGGAAATTTTTTCCTATTTGGTGCCTGACAGGCTTCGGCCTGCTAGGCCTCTTCATTTCCCTCATGGAAATTCTAGCCACTAGAAGGAGTTTTAACTGTGGCACTACCAAATTACTTTTAGACACCCATAATTGGTGCCTTCCATGTTTGGGACCTGAACACAATCCGCTGGACTGTCCCTCCTGCACTTCTATTTCTGCAAGAAGTTTTCAGCATCGAGCTCAACTTGATACGCCGTTCCCCTCAGTCCTGAGGGTACCAGCTGCATCTTCTTTTTCGCAGGATCAGGTAACCAAACAAAAGTCTGTAAAGACTAGCCAGTCCTCGGGTGGTAGATCTCATGTCTTTCATAGAGATGCCTTTTGGCTTGCCCCCGAGGACATTTTGGCTTTAAAACCCCGACGGGAGGCTTCTGTCTCCAAAGCACTAATGGGGTTTCAGGTTGTTCCTGGGGTTTTTACCTCGGTGAACATGCCTGAGCCATGCCCGGTGGTGGTATCCGCTTTGAGCGGTGCCGGTACCCCGGCATCGGCAATGGTGCTGGATGAAACATTCCACACCAATGATCACAGTCGAGCGCTCTCGGTATCTTCGGTGCCGCTAGAGCCGCTACCGACCGATCTTCCCACATCGGTCCCGGTACCGATGCTGGTATCCACGTCGGTACCCTCCCGATATGCATCGATAGACTCACTTCTTTCGATACCGAGTCTAGAATCGATCTCTAGTCTGGATGACTGGGTACCGACTCGTCTCGGTACCGACTTCAGACGGTACCATAGACATTCCACCGATGATCAAGGTCTGCCACATTCGGTTACCACGGTACCGATAGTGTCATTACAGACTGATCTTCATATATCGGTGTCACCGACGGTACCGATTCCGGCATTGGTGTCGGTACCTCCCATGCTAGCCGACTCACTTCCTTCCATACCGAGTTTGGAATCGATCCCTAGCATGGATGACTTGCTACCGACCAGTTGTGGTACCGGTTTTCATCGGTACCCACAACTATCTTTCAAGGATAATCCGATGCTCCACCCCTCCAGATCTGCTATTCCACAGAATCTGAATGAGCAGGTGGCTGCTAGAGCTAGTTCTTCAACAGATCTAGTTCTTCCTCCTCTTCCTCGAGGACTCCCATCTGGGGAGATTTCTTTTCAAGCTTTTCTGCTTGATATGGCGAGGTTACTTGCCATTTCTATACCTGGTCAAGTCCCTGCACCAGGGGATCCACAACCTACACAGATCCCCTGCAATCCAAAGGAAGTCATTATGTTTCCTTTGCATCAGACCTTGCAGGATCTCCTATTTAGAATGTGGGAAACTCCTTTAATGGTATCCCCACCTTCTAGGGCAACTGATCTTCTATACAAGGTGCCCCCTTCTCCAGGTTTTCAAAAGCCTCAACTCCCTCATCATTCTCTGGTTGTAGAATCAGCAATGAGGCGTGTTAAGAGTACTAAGAAGCACTCTTCTTATCCGCCAGGTCGTGAGGCTAAGACTCTAGATGCCTTTGGACGTCAAACTTTCCAGGCATCCATGCTTTCAGCAAGAATCCTTTCATATATTTTCTATATGAGATTATCTCTTGAGGAGGTCACAAAAGATTTATTACTTTGACCCCTTTCCTCCAAGAGCCTAAAAGAGCAGATTTTTCTATGCTAGTCAATCATGCTCAAAATATTTCTAAGTTCCTTACTCGTGCTTCCCTAGACTCTTTCGAGTCTGTTAGCAGAACATCTGCTATAGTCATAGAAGCACGACGTAGAGCCTGGCTCCAAACTTGGACAAATCTGTACAAGATATACTGGGAAATGATCCTTGCACTGGAGAAAATCTCTTTAATAAGGAGACTATACTCCAGGCTGCTCAGTTTACCACTGACACTATTGCTTTCAGAGGCTTGTCTACACCTTCCTCTATCCCAGTTTGTAGAAAGTCTACTACTAAGCTTTGTTCCCCTAATGGGAGAAGGTTTTATCCATCTTCTATCCATCATACAGATGTTTCTAGGTAGGGGAATCACCCAGCCAGGCTTAGGAAACCACAACCTCAATGGGTTCAGCAAACCCAGCAGCCGCAAGGTTGCTGATAAACTCTTCCCTGAATCCTTTTTTCCTCTTGAGGTTTAGATCCTGTAGTTTGCTTCTTACCTCTACAAGCATCTACATCAGTTCCATCCTAAAATTTACATATGTCCCTCTCAAGGACACATCCTAACTATTAGCTCAATGAGCTTCTTGAGATGATTATGCTTTACAGGTACTACAGTTACTGCTCGTCCTCTGAACTACACAGAGGAGTAATAGCTGTCAATAAGGTCACCATCCCTTACCTTTGACTTTTCTCCTGTATCAGCATCTCTCTTACTACTTATTGAGGATTTCCTCCACAATAAGTCTTCTTTTCAACTCTGCCACTCTTTCCAGGACATTTGGTCTGTAAGAGTGATACCACTTTACTGAGGGCTTTTCCTTAAGCCCCTAACAGTTTCTTTCAGAGTTGTCTCCCCCTTGCATTCTTAATTTTTCCTGGCAGCTTCTCAGACAGTAGCGGAGTCTTACCTCTCCTACTTCTGTCTGTATTTCTTTCCCAACCTTGGGACCTTCTGCTGCCCTATCAATAGTTAGAACTGCAGGGGCTCTTACTGCTTAGACCACTAACTTGCTGTCCAAGCAGCCAGGGCTTGTTCTCCAATTTCAATGGTTTCTGGCCTTGCCACTAAGTCACAGACGGTTTAAGAACCTTTTTCTGGCTATTGTTGCAGACCTTACCTTCTCTCCTTAGCCTCCCCAATTCTTGGGCTTGGCAAGGTAGTTCATGCTGCCTGCGGGCTCTTGAACATCACGTTTTCTTCTGTTAACCTGCAACATGCTCTCTGCATCTCTACGGAGCAGCTCTACACTATGGGGCCTTGTTAGAGAGCACATAATGTCAGATGGTTAGGAAGGGTTTTGCCTAGTCAGGCTTACTAGATTCTCCTTGCCCTTACCATTTCCATTAAAGGCTTCTTAAATAAAGGTCACAGGCCTTTAATTAAGAGAAGACCTAAAGCATTATTCAATTCCCTGGTTTGCTTCACATCTCCAGGGGACCCCTTCACCAGAGATGGTTTGTTTCTTTCAGTATAGACCATCCCTGTCTGGTTTTTTTCCTTCCATCCTCAATTCTTCATGGCGTGATCCATGTTGAGCACAGGAATGCACCATACCCCTTTTTACCCTCATTGAGGGTAAATATGGTATTTTTATGGCATCTTTTTCTCCAGCTACCTGCTGGAGTTATGGAAGGATTCAGACTCACTGTCTGCAGATTAAAAACATCCTCTGCATTTTCCAGGTAGGTCTCCATTCCTGGTTTTTCAGGGGCAAGAGTTCTTAGAGGACTCTAGACTTCTCTTGCCAATAAGAGAACTCCCTGCGCTTCCTACCCTTAACCAGGAAGTAGGGATTCTCTTAATATCTTCTCAAGCGGGTACCTCCCTTCTGGTTGTTAGATACATCTTCTCCACATACCCTATGTGCGGACATGGGTATGTATACTGTGATGCACCTCCATGTCCCTATTAGGCAGCCGCCTAGGGCCGTGAGGCGCGAGTTGCCTTTTAATGTAAGAACAGTCTGTAGTCTAGTGTTATAGGCAAAAATAAATACAGGGCTTTATTCCCCTTCCCTTAAAGACTTCCTTTTTAACAGCAACAGAGGATAAACAAAACAACTGTTTCTTCACAGCAAAATAAACTCTTTTCTCCAAGTAATTATCACAGTGCTTCAGCTTGCTTGTTCAACATAAAAATTCAATCTCATCTGAGAAACATAGTGTACAATCCATGGGACTGGATTCCAAATCACAGCTAGCGTTTTCCCACTGCATTGGCTCACAGTCTGGGTTTTCAGGTGGGTAACAATCCTTACAGCTGGTATTATCCCAACTCCCTCCTTGTGAGACACCGGTTATTCTAGCAGGAAACTGCTCTATATAGACAGGGTTCTGGGCACCTGTACCTTGGGCAGTTTCTCCTGGGAATTCTCTCTCTTTCCAGTAATGAGGATTTTCCTCTAAGCTTCTAGCCTTTGCTTTACTGGCTGTGCCCACCTCTTGCCCTCTAGGGAAAATAGAGTACTTAGCTTTTCCTCCATGGCAGTTAGCTTCCCCTCTTCCCTCTGTTATCCGGGCTTCTCTCTTTGGGCCATGGAGTGCTCTTTCTCGGGACCTCCAGCACCAGTAGTCGGGGCAGTTCTACAGCCACGTTCTGGAGAGACTTTTCTCCTGCTGCTCCTTGCTACAGGGACACACCCACTGCTTCCTGGATCCAGCCAGCAATCCTGTCTGTGACGTCTGCTTTCTACCTGGTTTCTCACTCCTCCCAGGACGCTGCCCTCTCTGACCTGAGAGACTCCTGCACTCGTCTCAGAGACTCCTGTTCTGCCACCTCCCCCTGCTGGGATTTCCCAGCAGCTTTTATCTTCCTGTTTCTTGCACGCTGTACGTGCTTCCCTGAACAGGTGCTTCTGATTAGCTTTTTGGTTTTCTGCTGCGTCATGACTAGTGTGTGGAAACCTGGCTCCACTACTCTTTTGCTCCTTGTAATCTGAATATGCTTGCTGCCTATGCGATTCCAAGGTAAGCTCTTCTTTTTCCCCTATTACCATAGGTTCTGTACCGGCCACTGCATCACATATCCCCCCCCCCCTTAAGCTATTACGGGCTGGAGGACTTATGTTCTCACAGTCCGGAATACGCGATAATGTGTCTGCATTGAGGTGCAGTTTGCCTGCCCTGTGCTGTATGGTAAAATTAAACGCCTGTAGTGCTAAATGCCAGCATGTAAGACGTGGGTTATGGTTTCTCATAATTCCTAACCACTTCAAAGGTGCGTGGTCCGTTACTAGCACAAAGTGACGGCCCGTAAGATAAAATCTAAGTGCCTTTACTGCCCACTTGATAGCCAGGCATTCCCTCTCTACAGTTGAATAATTCGTTTCTGCACGGGACAACTTTCTACTTAAATACATGATGGGGTGTTCTATTCCTTCAAATTCCTGGGAGAGGACTGCCCCCAATCCGGATTCTGAGACGTCCGTTTGGAGGATGAAAGGCCTCCGGAAATCTACCCCATACAGAACCGGGGCTTGGCATAATTTTCCCTTCAGTAACACAAATGCCCTCTCCGCCTCCGGTGTCCACCTTATAGTATTAGGAGCATTTTTCTTTAGCATATTGGTCAGGACATCACTCTCCTCTGCGAAGCGGGGTATAAACCGGCGATAATAGCCTATAAGGCCCAAGAAACTTCTAAGGTGTTTCTTAACTTCCGGCTTCTGGAAGTTCTGCACACTTTCTACCTTACTAAGCAAAGGTCGGACCATTCCCTTCCCGACCATATGGCCCAAATACTTAACTTCTGTTCCGGCGAATAGACACTTCCCCGGGTTTAGGGTCAACCCTGCCTGTCGCAGAGCCCTCAAAACGGCCTCCACCCTAGGTAGATGTTGTGCCCAGCTGGTACTATGGATGACGATGTCATCCATGTATGCTATTGCATAGTTTTGGTGGGGACGCAAAACTTGGTCAACCAACCGCTGACATGTCACCGCTGCCCCATGCAAACCTAACGGCATTCATCGGAATTGGAATAATCCAAGAGGAGTACTAAAGGCAGTTTTGGGTCTAGAGGCACGGGTCAATGGGATCTGCCAATATCCTTTGGTAAGGTCAAGGATGGTCAGATACCGTGCCTGCCCTAGCCGGTCCAGTAACTCCTCGATTCGCAGCATGGGATAGGCATCGAAAAGGGAGATTGCGTTAACCTGTCTAAAGTCGATGCAGAAGCATAAGCTTCCATCGGGCTTGGGCACCAGGACTACTGGGCTGCACCACGGACTCTTGGATTCTTCTATTATGCCCATCTTTAGCATCTCTTGCACTTGTGATACTACCTCCCTCTTACGGGCCTCCGGTAAGCAGTAAGGCCTTTGCCTTACTACTTTCCCAGGGGGTGTGAGAATTTCATGGGCCACTAAACCCATTTCCCCCGGCAGTGGGGTAAGGACATCTCTAAACCTCGCCAGTAACTGAGCTAACTAGAGCTGCTGTTGTTGCGACAGCTCTGCGCCCATTCTTGGAGTTGGGTTCTCTCTACAGTCTATGACTTGTGGACCTAGATCGTCCTCTATCTTCTCCTCAGATGTGGCGGTCATGCCCTTCACCTCCCTCTGCCCGGTGGAGCCAAACCAGTCTCCTCCCCGGCCGGTAGGGGTCAATAAGGGTACCTCTTTCAACTCTGGGAAGCCAATCCACTCGCAAATGAGCTGGGCCACCCTGTCACTTATTTTGACTTTAAAATCTCTCTTGCCGAAATTAAAAAGTAAAATTTTGATGACCCCCCTGTAGTCAGGGTCTATAACCCCTGCCCCAACATCAATAAAATACTTGGAGGCTAGTCCGGAACTGGGGGCTATTCGGCCATAACAACCTGGTGGTACTTGTATCTGTAATCCCGTGTCTATCAAAATTTTCCCTCTTTGGGGCACCACCTCATCTACAGCACTAAAAAGGTCATACCCCGCGGCAGTGGCGGTTGCTCATTGTGGGTTCTGGGCATTAGGGGATGTTTTGCAAAACTTTAAAACAAAACCCTCCTTACAGGATATCTCTGTTTTCACCGGGCCTTTTACATCTGGGGCTGTCTCTCCGGGCTTTGCAAACAGGGGCTCAGGAACTAGGGTCACCATGGCCTCCCCTTTTCCACTACCTTTCTGTTCAGGCTTTTTCTGCATTTCCGCCTGTAAGATGTGGTCAAGTTACTCTCCTGTAGGTCCTGGGTTCATTTCACTTCACAGAGGCAGTAGGGTTTGTAATAAAACAACCAAACAGGTGTGGCTTGGAGAAAGGTTTTTTATGTAGAAATAGGCTTATTACATAGGTATTGAACAGAGGTATATAGTGATTGTTACAGAGCTGTTTTCAGTGTGCATCAATGAATCTGTGTGTGCATGTGCATGTGTGAAGTGTGAGAGAGAGAGAGGTCAGAACATGTGGGTCAGAGCCTCATGGCGAGAGAGAGAGGGGGAGGGGTGGAGAGAATTGATTATCAGAGCCTCCTGTCCTTCATTTCCGATGAATAGTGGAAGAGAGAGAGCAAGAGGAAGTGTTTCTGTCCTTTATAGTGAATTGAATCCTCTCCAGCACTTCCCCTTGAGGTCTGCTATTGTTTTTAGCCACTCCCTTTGAGGTCTGCCATTCTTGATTTAGCAAGGAGGGGCTGCAGACAGGCCCTGGAGACTGAAATCACCAGGGGGTCAGAGTTAATCTCATCTTGTAAACTGTCCTATTACCTTTGGAGACTGAAATCACCAGAGTACAAAGCTGCATGAAATGTATGCTGACATCTCCCACACCTTTTTTATTTTTCTTTATTATTTGTGCCTGGAAATGGTGGAAGCAAACCTGTGGTACCTGTCCCAGCTGCCATTACATGATAGTAGGCAGCTTGTCTAATACCTCCTGTATTAAATACCTTGCTATGTCTAGCAGGTCCCCTGTCCTGCACAGTACTGTCTCTAATGTTCTAGAGATAAATAAGTCTCCTTATGAGTCCAAACCTCGTGTCTTAGGTAGAGCAGCCACTACTGGGGGGGACCCAATATGCTACCTCCGTGCCCGTCTTAGAGAGATTGAACAGTGCATAAGGGCTGCAGGAATTTTTGAGGAGGCTAGAGCCAAAAGGTACCAGGATGCTATGAGTGAGGATAGGAAGCAATACTAGACTGCAGCTGACTCTGGTATTCAGTGTAATAGGAAATGCCAAATTAGCCAAATTAGCCGGCCAAATTAGCCTGGATGGAGGGGTGGATGCTGGAGAAGTTCAGTGTAACTACCTTAAAATGTTGTTGATGTTCTATAGGACATGCGCTGCAAGGAAATGTACATTTGTTTCATCTTACAGCACAGGAAAATTACGATAATGCATAGCAATATTTGTACAGCAGTTAAAATAATAGGGTGAATAAAAACATTAAAGACATGATCAGCAGTAGGTGAGTAACCAAATAACAATTCCCACACAGACACATGAGCATCTTGTAGCAAGTGTCCTACAATTTGCTGAATGTGTCCATTCTCATAAGCGATGGTGTGATTCACTTCAGTGGATGTTGTTTTAAGGTGATCAATATAGGCATGGAGTTCTGTAAAGTTGAGCAGTTTATGTAGTGTCTCTTCTCCCATGCCAAGTGGTAAGGGATAAGAACATAAGAACATAAGATATGCCATACTGGGTCAGACCAAGGTCCATCAAGCCCAGTATTCTGTTTCCAACAGTGGCCAATCTAGGTCATATGTACCTAGCAGTTTCCCCAAAAGACACAGGTTCTGCAATGCTTGTACTGGGTCAAGCATTGATATCTTTGGTCACTTCTTAATAATGGTTTATGGACCTTTCCTCCAGGAACTTGTCCAAACCTTTTTTAAACCCAGCTACACTAACAGCCTTTACTACATCCTCCGGTAACAAATTCCAGAGTTTGATTACACGTTGTGTCCTTTCTAGAGAAGTGGAAACTGGTGGCTTCCACTGTACTTGAGTGATGTTTAATGAATAGAACACTGGCTTGTCCTGTAGCTTCATTGCATATGAGATAAAGTGTGGAATGTCCATAGAGTCATTGGTAACCAGCGGTGTGGAATAAGTTGTCCCATTAATGGTGAGGGAGACCAGTGGTGTATAACTGCACCAGGTATTGTTTGGTAAATAGTTTGAACTGTACAACAAAGTGTTCTTGGGAAGGCGAATGTCATGCATTCTGGGAGCAATCGAAAAAGAAACATTCTGAGGAAAGAACAGATGAAAACAAAAGTGTCCAGCTCCAAGGTAATACAAACTGTGTGAGGTAGTCAGGGAATATGAGAGCTTAACAGTCAGGGAGCAAGAGGAGGAATTGTTCCAGCAGGATGTGCCAGCCTCTTTAAACTGGTGAGGTTGACACTTGAACTGAAATGTAGTCTATTCACACAAACTGGGGTCCATCGGCTTGAATGAAGTCCAGGTGTCGTCCAGTGGCTGCACCCATGTGAGATGGTCCACAGGATACATAAGCATATTATAAAACTGCACCCCAATATTATTCTGCATATGCTAAGGTAACAATTTTCTGTTCTATAATGGGAGATATCAGAGCAAAGGTATCTACAACTACATTGGACAGTTTAGAGGAAGCTTCATTAATAATATGTTGTGAGGTAAAACCATCAGCAGCATGCTGAGCAGTGGATCCCATTTTATTACGGAGCACCTCTATATCAATTATATTAAGGGCACCCAGTGCAGTCCCTGTGCCACCTAAAATTGTATCAATTAATTCACGCTTGTGTCGAAATTGCTTGGCTCGGGGTGTTACTGACTGCATATCAAACCAAGTATTGAGCATTTGTATGTGGCTGGCAACAAACTGAGAGCAATTTGGATATTTGTGAGTAACTAGAAACAATTTGGGAAATAGATGCCAAGTAAGAAAATGGTATTCCACATCATATAAAACATCGTGTGGTGCATCATATTTAATCTGAAAGGGATGTCCTTCCTGATATGGGTGGATATCAGAAAGGTAGAGTACAGGAGGAGCAGAAGTGGTGGGAGGGGTGGGATGAGGGGTGGTAGGTAAACAAGATACATCCAAAAGGAAAGAAGTCTCAGTGATGTGCTGTTGATCACTCACAACCCATCTATAAGTTATTTTCCAGGTACCTCTGTCCTGACAGGAAATATTGTACAAAATCAAAGCAGGAGGACCTAGAAAGTAACGTTCTGGGCGTGCCCTCAATTCTTGTGTCCTTTCTAGAGAAGTGGAAACTGGTGGCTTCCACTGTACTTGAGTGATGTTTAATGAATAGAACACTGGCTTGTCCTGTATCAGGGGCGGCCCAAGGGGGGTGCGGGGCCATGTGCAGAGACTCGGTGCGGGGCCTCATTTGCATAAGTGGCCTTATTTGCATAAATATTTGCATAATGTTACCATACACTAACTTTTAGTAAGCATGTCTCTTAATGAGGGTATGGATAAAGAAAGACTAAAAGATTTCTACATTACTATAATCCAGTGCCAACCGCCAGGCACATTAGGAACTACTACAAACGCTGCCCATTTAGAACCCATAGCAAACCCGCCATATCCTGACAGCATTACCAGGACTCACAAAGCACCATACCCTACCTATCAAAAGGCAACACTGCAAATATTAAACCAATACATTTCAGAGAATACTGGGGAAAGAGAACAAGTGGCAATGTCAAATAGGAATTACATAAACAGAATACCTCAGCTCAGTTACACATGCAGAACATAGACCATCATCAAACAAGGAATCACAATTTAGAAACAGGAAGGCAATAATTAAACTGGTAACCCCAAAAGCCAAACTTGGAATGTACAACACCACTGTAGAAATAAAACTATAAATTAATTTCCTCTTGTACCAAACAAAGCGCAGACGTTAATGATGCACATTTCACAGAGCTTTCATATTCCAGTTAATAAATTCAAAATAAAGAGATATCTTTCTACCTTTTGTGCATTTTTTTTTCAGTTGCAATTGCTCCAGCCACTTTCTTCTGGTTTCTTCATGTTTTCTGCTAACTCTCCATCGTCTGCTGTCCATTTGTTCCTTCTTCTCTCTTCTAGTTTTTTTTTTCCATTCTCTCTCTCTACATCTGCTTTAACATACTAATCTTTCTCCTTTTGCTCTTTCCTCATTCCTATTTCATCCACACAAATTTTACCCCTCCATCCTCAATCCCCACTTACTCTCCCAATAACCGGCCAATTGTAGATTTTTCATCCCTCCCACACAAAATATTTTTCCCCCCTCCATTTTACTCTCCCAGCCCCATCCCATTCTAATCCTCCCCCAACATCAGCTCCCTTCTAGTTCCAGTCTCACCCAGCATCCATTCCCTTCTAGTCCCTGCATCAGCCCATTTCCAGTCCTACCCCCCATCAACCCATTTCCGGTCCTAGCTCCCCCATCCATTTTCAGTCTGAGTCCCTTCATCAGCTCATTTCCGATCCTAGCCCCCCATCAGCCCATTTCTAGTCATTTCCTAGCCCCACCATCAGCCCATGTCAAATCCTAGGTCCCCTCCACTCAGCCCAATTCCAGTCCAAGCCCCCCATGAGCCTACTTCCAGTTCTAGCCCCTCCATGAGTCCATTTCAATTCAAGCCCCCCCAACAGCCCATTTCCAGTACCAGTCCTAGCCCCCCATCAACCCACTTCCAGTCCTAACCCCCCATCACCCCATTTTCAGTTTAAACCCCCCCTATAACCCATTACCAGTCCTAACCCCCCATCAGCCCACTTCCAGTCTTAACCCCATCAGCCCATTTCCAGTCAGCCCCCCATAGCCCACTGCCAGTCCTACCCCCCATCAGCCCACAGCCCATTACCAGTCCTATCCACATCAGCCCACCTCAAGTCCTAACCCCTCCCCATCAGCCCATGTCCTGTCCTAGCCCCCCCATAGCCCATTATCAGTCCTAATCCCCCCATCACCCCATTTCCAGACAGCCCCCATCAGCCCACAGCCCATTACCAGTCTTAACCCCCCCCCACCCCATTTCCAGACAGCCCCCATCAGCCCACAGCCAATTCCCATTGTTTTCTGGCCCCGTATAGCCCATTTCCTGTCTTAACCCCTCCCCATCAGCCCATTTCCTGTCCTAGCCCCCCCATAGCCCATTATCAGTCTTAGCCCCCCCCATAGCCCATTACCAGTCCTAACCCCCCATCAGCCCATTACCAGTCCTAACCCCCCATCACCCCATTTCCAGACAGCCCCCATCAGCCCACAGCCCATTACCCGTCCTTACCCCCCCATCTGCCCACAGCCCATTACCAGTCCTAACCCCCCCAACAGCTCACAGCCCATTACCAGTCCTAGCCCCCCCTAGCCCATTATCTGTCCTAGCTCCCCCACAGCCCATTACCAGTCTTAACCCCCTCAGCCCATTACCAGTCTTAACCCCCCATCACCCCATTTCCAGACAGCCCCCATCAGCCCACAGCCCATTACCAGTCTTAACACCCCCCCAGCCCAGCCCAGCCCAGCCCCAGTCTTAACACCCCCAGCCCAGCCCAGCACCAGTCTTAACACCCCCCCCAGCCCAGCCCAGCCCAGCACCAGTCTTAACACACCCCAGCCCAGCCCAGCCCAGCACCAGTCTTAACACCCCCCCCCCAGCCCAGCCCAGCCCAGCCCAGCCCAGCACCAGTCTTAACACCCCCCCCAGCCCAGCACCAGTCTTAACACCCCCAAGCCCAGCCCAGCCCAGCCCCCCCCAACGGCTTATGGCAAATTTAAAAATTAAAAAAAACCAGGCTCTGGCAGCAGCCGCGGCCTCCACGGCAAAATGGAGTGTCCCGCGGGGCCCCCTCTCCTCGCTGAGCCTCTCTGCAAGGGCTTTCAGATTCGTGAAGGGAGAGTGTCTGTCTCCCTCGCGTCTCTGTTAAGCCCGCAGGGGCTAATGGGAAATTTCCCATCTGCCCCTGTAGACGCGAGGGGCTGATGGGAAATTTCCCATTAGCCCCTGCGGGCTTAACAGAGACACGAGGGAGACACTCTCCATTCGCGAATCTGAAAGCCCTTGCAGAGAGGCTCAGCGAGGAGAGGGGGCCCCGCGGGACACTCCATTTTGCTGCGGAGGCCGCGGCAGCAGCCAGAACCAGCTTTTTTTTTTTTTTAATATAATTTAAAAAAAAAAAGCAGAATGTTCTTTGCACGGGGCCCCCTGAAACGCGGGGCCCTGTGCAAAGAACATTCTTGCTCAATGGACGGGCCGGCCCTGTCCTGTATCGAACAGAAACTCAGGATGACCAGATCCTTTCCTTCCGAGAAAGGTGGGGGTATTTCTTGGTAGCGATACACTCCACCTGTGGAGTTAGCCCAGCCAATCGTGCATATTCGGATGATAGCTCCTGTAATGAGACTTGAGTAGAAGAGAGCAGATACAAGAACAACAGGAAACCAAGACATAATAAAAGCAAACTTGTTTCACTCTACTAGGGAGTAAACTAATTCTCCCCACTTATACTATGAAACAACAAAACAAAAATAAAAAATAATAATAATTTCTACTACTTATTTACATAACTATTAAACACATGTACAGCAGGAGTAACTAGTTAGCGTCCTCAAGCGACTTTTGTTCAGAAAGCAGCTGTCCGTGCTGTCTTCAGGAAGCAGCTGTCCGTGCTGTCTTCAGGTGGTATCTGAAAACAAAGACTGATAAAACACGTATTACCCATATGGTTTTAACTGGGTGATGTGTTTCCAGTACTGCTGGTTGTCGGGCATTAGGATCTGGTATAGGCTTGGGCCTAAGGTATCAGTAACTAAGTACGGTCCCTCCCACTGTGCAGTTCCAAAGGGGAGGTTTGGTCTAGGTCTCATCTCTGCAAGACACTAGTGACAGGTCTTCCTTCATGTATTCATGAAATATTGATGGGGAATCCTTATATCCCTGTGGAAGCACAGTCCATGCATATTGTTTATTCAGCCACTGAAAGGCTGTTTTGTACTGGCATTCAAGGGCCAGGGGCAGACTCCAAAACCCATTGGATATGTCTAAAACAGAGAAAAATTTACATTTGGGATTCAGTTTAGAGATCATTTCAGGGTATAAGGCTACCACGGGCACTACAGATTTTGAAGAGATCACAGGAAGCGAGAGAGTATGATGACACAAATGCTTGGTCCAACGGATTTTATTAAATTCCCCAACGCGTTTCAGCTTACGCCTTCCTCAGGGGGACTTAAACATGAATAAAAACATAAAATAAAAACACATATATTAGATTAATAACCATAATGCATAATATTGTATAAAAGCGACCCAGGCATGGTAGAAACACATGAAAATATATTTAAAAATAAATAACAATTAAAAATACCAATTATAAACATTTCCCACCACATTAAACCTATAAACATATAGAGGGATAAAAAATAAATAAATAAATACATTCATTATAAATTATTAGGGTAAACATATATATATATAATGTAATACATCAATATCAAATCAGATACCAAGGGTTACACAAAATATTTTAAAATATTAAACAATATTTTAAAATATTTTAAAATTAAAACTAAAAAAGGATTGTTGCAGAATAACATTTAAATTGATAACATTAAAAAGTAACAATGATAAGAAAAGAAAAGACGCAGGGCAAAGGAGACTACTCACTAAGAAATGCACAAAGGTGCTGGAATCAATGTGGTCTTCTGCTGATTTGACCACTGTATCATAGAAAAAATAGGTTGTAAATTATTATACATAAAACATAAATAAAAGGAGGACATCCAAGGATCTAAAGATAATTCTTAAAACAAAATACCTGTTAAGACTGTATAGCCCAAGTTGTGTGCTGGACGGATTGAATACACTCAAAGAGAAGTACTGAAAAACAACATTGTGGAAGTGGTCACTCTGTGTTCTATTAACAAACCAGACATAGGTAACTACTATACTCAAATGTAAATAAAACTGAGAACAAGGGAATTCTAAGACCCAGAAGAATTAATCCACTCAAAACAAGTAGACTTCATTCTAAAAACTGTGCTATAAGAACACTACTTTTCCCGCCAAATCGGCTGAAGCTTAGTTCTACTGTACACTGCCCGAAAAACAGTAAAAATGCTATGTGGCTTACCCAGGGGGATTGTATAAAAGATACTTATAAATATGTGTCAGATAGCTCACAAAAGAGAAACTCACAAAAGAATACTCCTTTCCGGCCAAATCAGCTGGAGCTTATCTCTACTGTGCACTGCCTGAAAGACGGTAAACATGTTACGTGGCTTACCCAAAGGGAAATATATAAAAGATACATATAAATATGTGCCTATTGGCTCACAAAAGAAAAAGAAAAAGAATTGATTAATCCTATATCGCAGTGTGCCTCTGCTTGAGGGCCGATACAAGGAAAATGCTCTGTTATATTGAAAATCCTAAGTATGATCTTAGAACATGATGATAAAGATGTGCAAGAATAAAGATACACTCATTACTGCGCCTGTATGACTACCTAAGAAGGTGAAGGAAAAATGGTGAAGGAAAAATAAATCCGATGTACTTACGATAGGCAGCCTCTGTTATCCGGGCATCTCCCTTTGGGCTGTGGAGTGCTCTTTCTCGGGACCTCCAGCCACCAGTAGTCGGGGCAGTTCTATAGCCACGTTCTGGAGAGACTTTTCTCCTGCTGCTCCTTGCTACCGGGACACACCCACTGCTTCCTGGATCCAGCCAGCTCTCCTGTCTGTGACGTCTGCTTTCCACCCCTCCCAGGACGCTGCCCTCTCTGACCTGAGAGACTCCTGCACTCGTCTCAGAGACTCCTGTTCTGTCACCTCCCCCTGCTGGGATTTCCCAGCAGCTTTTATCTTCCTGTTTCTTGCACGCTGTACGTGCTTCCCTGAACAGGTGCTCCTGATTAGCTTTTTGGTTTTCTGCTGCGTCATGACTAGTGTGTGGAAACCTGGCTCCACTACTCTTTTGCTCCTTGTAATCTGAATATGCTTGCTGCCTATGCGATTCCAAGGTAAGCTCTTCTTTTTCCCCTATTACCATAGGTTCTGTACCGGCCACTGCATCACAATACATATATATATATACAAATATATATATATGTATATGTTACATGTATATGGACATCTGCACGTCTATGCCCATATCTATATCTATATACATATGTGATGTATATATCTGTATTTACCTCTCTCTATAGATATACCTACCCACTATCATATATTGTAAGACATATGTCTATATACTCTTTCTGTCTGTCTGCCTATATATATATATATATATTTATATATATATATATTCCACCACGGACTGACAGATACTCTCTATCCCTTTCCATGCTGTCCCAGCATACTTAGGGTTCTCCATGATCAACCACTTCCTGTGGTAGTTCAGGAGTTTTTGTACCATGACCTTCAGTTTGGGTACACCTGAAGCCCTCCACATACTTTCCTTTTCTATTACGAGGGACTTTTTCTGAATCTTCAGAAAATGGGAGGCTACAATGCCTCCTAACTCTATCCTTCTTGTCATCGGATATGGAGATCTCGGAAGCTCCCTCTCCTATAAGAACTAGGTCTCTTAAGGTCAAAGGAGTTTTCAGTTTTTATCCAATGGAGACTTCCGCGTTTTCCGCTAAGTCCTACCTCATTGAACTACCCCAGTTCCACTGGGATTGTTTCACCCTAAGGGTTCTACCTCAGCCTGTTTTTTGCACAGTTGTTTACCTCTTCTTACATTGAGGTACCCCCTGGGGATATTCTGTTGGTTCATATTCACAAATCCTCATGAACCTCCATATACCCCTCTACAATGCCACCAGGTGAGGTCCATATTGGTTTATTGCTCTTCAATATTACCATTAAATATCACCTGCACAGAGCCTATCTAGGCATCCTGTTTGGTCCAGCTGTTCCACAGCACATCTTTTTAGCTCAACTCCTACCCTCCATCCCTGGAATGCCTGGGGGTTCGGTAGATTAGCATGGCTCTCAAACTCACAACATGCTGGGACTCCTCCAGGCATCTTAGCTTGGGAGTCCCCATATGTGAAGACTCATTCCTGCTTGTTCCTGGAGATAGCACAGTTACTTACCTGTAACAGGTGATCTCTGGGAACAGCAGGAATAAGTCTTCACAACCCACCCACCTCCCCTAGGAGTTGCATTTCTCTATCTCTATCTTTCCCTTTCTTGCTCTCTCTCTTTGCCTCAGCTTTAAAACTTAACTGAGGAGAGGCAGTTGGGAAAGGCGGTAAGGCAGCACGCAGGCGTGTTGGGATGCTTCCAAAAGCGTTCTGATTGGACGCTGGGGAGCGTTCCCGCGCAGACTCCGTCGGTACCGATGTACCCATATATGAAGACTTATTCCTGCTGTTCCCAGAGATCACCTGTTACAGGTAAGTAACTGTGCTTTCCAGACCCCAGGATTTGTGGGCAGACTGGTACCATGATAATAGGTGGGGATTATTTATAACTGTCAATACCCAGAAGGTTTTCAGCATACTCAGATCCTGTATTCATTAGTAATTTGACACATGTACCGGGCATCAAACCCATGACCTTAGGACCAGAGTCAGTGGTCATGTGTCTGGAGCCATGGAGGCTACAACAAATAACCTCACATCCTAGTTAGTAAGACCATTAGCCTAGCGAGACACACATTTGCAGATTCAACAGATAGATCTCAGTAGGCCTGACCCAGCTCTTTCAACATTTAGTGGAGTAGTGTTCTACCTCACTTACTGCCAACTCCTCCAGCTCCTATTCCACATTCATTTCCAGCTCAAATTCTGCTCTGTCACTTCGGGTTTAGTCCCTGCTCCACATCTGGTCCTGCCACTACTACTTCTCCTGGTTCCTGTACCGCTCCATCCTGCTGTGGACCTAGCCGCTCCACCCACACTTCTGCCCATGGCAGGGCCATAATATAAAGACTGGGAGACATGCATGATGTATATGCCACCCTACCATGTATATAAGGCTATCTCTAAGCTTTTAGAATGGTGGTTTTTCTTCCATTTTAACATGCATGCAGACACAGGACTGGCTCAAACATTAGGCAAGACCAGGCAATTGCCTAGGGAAGCAGTTTCTGAGGAGCAGCAGTCAAACAAAACAATAGGAACTGGCAGTCAGACAAACTCAAAGAACCATCAGCACATTCCTTTACCTATAGGGAGAGAGGGCACCCGCGTACATACAAAGCAAAGTTTAATATTTAAAAGTATGATGTCCATTAATGCACATTTACGAGATTATTGTGGGAGATGTGGTTTTCGATAATGATTTTTATCAAGTTTAATTATCAAAAGCTCAGGGGCGGGGCATATAAGGCTGAAGGGTCACTTAAGGTGCCCAATAGCCTTGTACCAGTTCTGTGCAGACAAATCTGATGCCCCAGTTGTAGCATGGACCTTTTTGCAAGCAAATAATGCAGTGGGGGGTTTTCCCACAAATGAGTGATTTCTCCACACATCAAAAAGGTCACACTTTAGACCGATATTTTAATAGGGGAGTTAGACATTTGTTATGCTTTCTTAGCTAATAGACTAATGCCATGGTCTGATCATTATTTAATAGATTTTATTCTTGAATTCCATAAAGACAGAGCAGTGTTCTTCGAAAGCCCAAGAGCTGATGGTTCTCCTATTGGCCCTAACTACAGCTCCCTGACTTTCTTCCCCCAATCAGGAATGGCCCCAGAGTTGGTTGATGGCATTGGTGCCCTAGGCAAACCTTAAGCCTTTTGCTCTCCCTGGCTGTCAGAATCTATTGTTTAACTTTGAATGCCCTGTTTGCTGCCCCGCCCCCCCCTAAGAAACTTCCACCCTAGATAACCACCTGGTTTGCAATGGTTGAGCTGACCCTGCCCCTGATAAACACCCCACCACTTCCTTAAGAGGCTTGCTACCTATGTTGCCTCCAGAACACCTGCTCTATTTTTCTTTGATACTACAGTTTTACTTATGAGACTATATGGGGTCTATTCTGAGGGACGAATAATGGGAATGGATGTCCCTTTGGGACATACATCCCTGCTATTTGTCCCCCTTCCTGTCCCTGATTATGCCTCCCCGTACGAACAGGGAGTTTGTACGAGGAAGATAGACGGGGGCAGGGGCAGAGTTAGGGTGGCAGTGGGTGGTCTGCGGCCCTGGATGTACAGAGCCGATTCTGATGTCCCCCGCAGACTAGATGGGGAACTTATTCCACTTCTGGGGTGGCAGCAAAGGTAGGAGGGGTTGCAGGAGATTCCCCACAGCCCGACTCTGGCCATGGGTGGCCAGATCGGGGGTCGGAATGCAGGGAAGTAAGGAGTAAGGAGTTTTTTGAATATTTAGAGAAACAAGAGGGGCTCAACAGCACCCATGCAGCATCTCCCATTTCCACAAAAACGAGCAACTTGGCACCCCAATGCAGCACTTCCTACCCTCTGTAAAACAAAGAGAGGCTCAGTGGCCCCTACACAGCACTTCCCACCCTCTAAAAAAAAAAAAAAAAAGAAGGACTTTGTGACCCCATCACAACACCACCTACTCCAATATAAACACCAAGAAGTGCTTGGCAACCTGAAACTGTACACTGGACCAACATGGTGTTAATGTAAATATATATTCCGTAAAAAACAAAGGAAATGTAAGATGCTCTCACCAAGGAACTAAAAGAAAAAGTGAGAACCACAGCACAGTTATAAGACCAAATTATATAACTAAATTTATTCTGTTATAAACTCCATTATGGTTTCACTTTTTCTTTTTGAATATATATTCTGCATCCGCAGAAACCTCTCCCTCGACAATGGGTGCAGAGCAGAAGTAGGACATTCACCCACAGAATTCAGTGTATTTAAAAAAATCTGCTTCTGGTCATCTAGCAAACATTCTTCAGTAACAGGCATATTGAGAACTACTATAAAACCCTTCAAAAGTCACCGAAGATCTACAAGGCCAAATCTACTATACCACACCATGATAAACTTCCATAACTCACATAAGTGGCCTAGCCAGAAAAACGATGCACTATAAATACTGCTGTAATCACCAAAATATCCAAACACCTATTTGAAAAGCTGAAGAAGTCAAATTACTACAGTATAGTATAGATCCCTATGTATAATCTCCATGTTAACAGAACACGGCCTCAGTCACACACTCAGAACACAGACCCTCACCAAGTACAGAATAAGTGACTACAACCTAAAGTAAAAATAAAAATATGTAGACAAAAATTAAACTGAATCCTCAAGAAGCCAGACTCTGCATGCAGTGTAACATCAAATAAATAAGAGATGCAGTTCCCCATAAAGATCGCGCAAATTCCAATCACTAAATTGAAAATAAAATTATTTTTCTACCTTTGTTGTCTGACCATTTTATTCTCTGATCATGCTGGTCCTGAGGCTTCTGCTTTCCTGTCTTCTCTTAGCTCTCTTTCTATGGTCTATAGTCCATCTGCCATTTCTTGTCTCTTTTGTTTTCTTCACTTCCTTCCATCAGCCTATTTCCAGTCCTAGTAACCCTCCTCAGTATTGGCCCTCTTTTCCAGTCCTCCCCTCCCAATACCTTCCAGTTTCAACCCACTTGCATTCCTAGGACTGCCACTGGTGTCCATTCCCTTCTAGTACCCCTCCTTCCCCACTGTCCAGCCCCTTCTAATTCAAATACCATGCCAGTGCCCGTACCCCCTCCCAGCCCCCACCCTCATTACCCAGTCACCTACCAGTTCTATTCCCAAGAGTCAGCTCCCTTCCAGTACCCCTCCAGTCCCATTCCTAGGTTCCAGATCCCTTCCAACCCTCTCCTCTCTTCCCCAGTGTCATCACTCTCCCAGTCCCCCTCTAGTACTATCCCCAGGTATCAGCTCCTTTCCAGTCCCTCCTCCCCCCATGTCAGCCCCCTTTCAGCCCCACTTCCCCTGTGTCAGCTCCCTTCCAGCCCTCTCCTCCCCCTGTGTCAGCTCCTTCTCCCTCCCATGTCAGCCCCCTTCCAGCCCCCACCTTCCCCTATGTTAGCTCCCCTGTAGACTCACCCTCTCCCTGGCAGCCGTGGCTCCTGTCTCTTAGAGACCTGTGGCTGTGCTAGCAATATTAAGTTTAAATAAAAGTGAAACTGGTGCAGAACCTTCCTGTTTCTGTGAAGGAACCTGTACAACTGCGTCCTCCCCCAAAGGAAGTTAATGTGACTTCTTTTGGGAGCGGGATGCAGCTGCACAGTTTCTTCACAGAGATGGGAAGGCTCTGCACTGATTTGGCTTTTTATTTAAACTGAATATCACTAGTACAGCCATGGCTCTCTAAGAGGCAGGAGCCGCAACAGCCAGTGAAAGGAGAGGTTGAGTCTGCTGCTGCAGAGAAGCGGACTCAGTAGTGGCAGCAACTTGTGTGCTTGGGGTTTTTTTTTTTTTACTTTTGAAGGCGGAGTGAGGTGGCTATTTTGGAGGCATTTTTTATGCTGCCCTCAAAACTTTGCTGCCTGAGGCAGCCACCTCACTCTGCCTCATTATAGAGCCGCCCCTGCCTTTAATGTAATTTCTGCATATAGGTGGGAAAGAGCAAAGATCCTTTTTTTTAGAGAAAAAATATCCAATTGAAATCTATCTGTGAGGATTATAAAATATAGACTGTTCCCTTTATTCAATTTACTGTATGTTTCTTTGAAACAATATTCAAAAGTAATTTGAGGATTATATATTCATCCCCCTGTGTTTTTAATCAGGTTTTTTACACCTCCTAGCCACATCCTGCAGGAAAGGCACATGAGTAAATACATTTAATCCATTTTTATCCTGCTATAGCAGTACCTCTTATCTTATTGATTTCAAATTTAAATAAAATCTGCTTTAAATTCCTCTTTGTATGATTGTTATGTGCTTAAGTGCTGTAAAAATGGAAAAAAAGGTAATTGCTAGTAATTGGATCCCTGTGCATTAGAACTTTGTATGCCATTCATTTAGAAGGGATTATGGTAGGTATGAGCTCCCAAAGCAGAAGGTAGTACATAATATCAGAACAAATATAATTATTGATAGGATGGACAATAGGGGGTTTAAGTGTGTCTGTGCTGAAAATGGGAATTAGTTATTCACACACCCCCTTGGGAGGGACAAACCATTTTGTAAAGGGTGGCCTAGTTGAAACACAGAGAAAAACCAATGATCAAATGCCATACCAGCCTAGGGATTAGCACAAGTGTTTACTTTCAGCAGTCTTTATGTTGGGTTGCATAGGTTGGGGGGAAGACAGAATGAATGGCATGTTTGAAACTAGAAAAGTAAATATATGTACAAGGAGCAAAAAACAACTTAGCTGCTTCTAAGTAGCCAGATAAATCTTATCCAAACTAAAAGCACATCTATTTCTTACTCATCTTTTGAGACATCAGTGAGACGTACCTTCCACTTAAATCATGAGGAGAGGAATGGGATGGAAAAACAATATCTTTCAGAAGAAAATGTGCCCATGCCTGCTTACATCTGGGCTGAGGAAAGGTTCTTTCTCAAACCTCACCGAAGTTCCAAGCTGTGATGGAGGTCAAGAGCAGTTATTGCAGAACCTATTGCCAAGTGGTCCATGGCTTTCTTGTTACTGTAACTTTCAGAAAGCTAACTTGTAATCTTTGTTTTGTTTCATTTCTATTGTATCTGCAAGTTCCAGGGGACTTCTGGCAGGCAAAGGTTACAGGAGCTTGCAGCTGATTGACTGAGATGTGCATTGCATTTTTTAAGAACCTTTGAGATGAACGGTTCTAATGAAACTGACTTGCTGATGAAGTCATATTTTTCATACAGTCAAACAAATAATTATGTCGTCACCTATTAACCAATTGTTGAATCCTTTCACTTTGTTTTTCCAAGGTCAGCTTGTCTGCCTGTTTTGACTAGACTGTAAGTGCCACCATACAAGGACTGACTTGTGTGTCTGTACAGCACTGTATACACCTTGTAACGCTATATAAATGTTTAGTAGTGATCAATAGTTGAGTGATAGTTTGGGCTTATTCTTTGGTTGGGATCTGGTGATACAGGTCAGTTTTGAAAAGAATAAAACTGCATCTTTGTAGTTTTATAAAAGCTGAAGTAGTTAATATTTAAACATTAAAGAGTTTCTCTCCCTATAGTAGCCCCAACTTATGTTTCTTGCAAGGAAAGAGGAAAGCTTTTTTTTTTTAAGTGCTGTTTTGTTATGTTAATTAGATTTTTTTTCCAAAGATTTTATGCTGCTTCTGATGTCTTCCCCCTACTCCCGGCTGATTTCTTTTGCTTTTGGGCAGTGAATGTGTGATGCAAGGTGCAGAGTTAGCATTTATTTTCACAAGGCAATTTTCCACGGGATACAATTATTATTGAAGCTGGTCAATTCATGCATCCGTATTTAAAATATACTAATTCTCCTTCCCCCTTCATTTTGGTAATAATGAGTTGCTGGCTTACTGCCAAAAGTGCACCTAGACGGTATATGGAGTTGTGGTACAGTGGGGATGAATCATAGTTCATAGCCCCTGAAGCACAGCTACTTGTAGTCTTCTGCCCTGGATTGTAAGTGTGTCCTTTGGCTGAGCAAAAGAAAGAGTAGTGACATCAGAACATACACTGTACATAGTCCTTATCTGTGGTCGCAATTGAAATATGGCCATGTAAAGCTCTGGTTAGGGCACTATATGCAAAATGTGAAACTAACTTAGCTAAGGGGCATGTTTACTAAGCCCCATACTGGTAACATCTCTGGGCCACATTACCAGCAGGGGGCAGGCACAGCCATCTCTGTGCACTTACTGCTTGTCAGTGTGGCAGACTGACTATGGTGCAACTAATGATACCCACTGAGGTGGTTTTATTTGCACCCATGCTACCAGCACTGAGTGCAGAAAACCCAGGCCACAAATGCTTGTGCTAGCTGCCAAGCCAGGAACACCCCATTCCACCCATTCTCCTCCCTGACATGCACTGCAAGGTTTTTTTGGCATGGCTACTTTTCAGCACTGCATCCTGCCCTTTAATAATGCAATGCAATGTGTGCCTTTGAACCAGTGCTGGCTTCTGGTGATCCAGCAGCTCCTAGGTTTTCTTGGCAGTGTAACTAGAAGTAGTTTGCCAGACCTTTCTCCCAAGGCAATGGAGGGTTAAGTGATTTGCTCAAGGCCACAAGGAGGGCTAGTGGGAATCAAACCCTGGTTTGATAGTTACCAAGCCAGTGCTCTAACCACTAGGCTACTCCACCACTTGCCCCTTAATAAGCATACCCCTACATGTTCAGCGCTTGTTTATCTCTAATTCTCTGGCATAGATATATCATTAACAGGCAGGGTCAGCCCATCCATTGTGCGAGAATATTGTTTGCACAGGGCCCTGTGCGAACTTCATTCGCGCACAATGGGCAGCTTCAGAGGTGAGCCAGGGAAGCCGTGTGAGGCCCCGGCTCAACTCTGCACAGCCACCAGTGTGAAGAACAGTGTTTTCCCTCACGCTGATGGCTGTATTACTATGAAGCGTGCAAGTGCCAGGAAATGCCCAATAACCTTTCCCAACATTCAGCATGTCACAGTAACACAGCTGCCAGCATGAGGGAAAACAGTGCTTTTCACGCTGGTGGCTTTGCAGAGGTGAGCCAGGACCTCGCATGGGCTTTCCCGGCTCACCTCTGAAGCAGCTTAGATAGACGCGGGGCTCTTTGGGGGGGGGGGGGTCTAGGATAGGACAGGAAATAGCCAATGGGTGGTTAGGATTGGAAATGGGCTGATTGGGGGGGGGGGCTTGGACTAGAAATGGGCCGATGGGGATCTTGGACTGGAAATGTGATGATGGGGGCTGGAATAGGACTAAAAATTGCTGCTGGGGGGGGGGGTTAGGAATGGAAATGGGCTGATGGAGGCTGAAATAAGACTGGAAATGGTTGTTGGGGGGCTAGGATTGGAAATGAGCTGATAGGGGACTAGGATGGGACTGGAAATGGCTGATGGGACTGGAATATGACTGGAAATGGCTGATGAGGGGGCTAGGATTGGAAATGGGCTGAGGGGAGTCTGGAATATGACTGGAAATGGGCTGATGGGAGAGCAAGGACTGGAAATGGGATGACGGGGGGGGGGCTAGGAATGGAAATGGGCTGAGGGGGGAGCTTGGACTGGAAATGGGCTGATGGGGAATGGAATAGGATTGGAAATGGGCTGATGGGGGGGAGCTTGGACTGGAAATGGGCTGATGGGGAGCTAGAATTGAAAATGGGCTGATGGGGGAGCTTGGACTGGAAATAGGCTGATGGGGGGCTGGAATAGGACTGGAAATGGCTGATGGGGGCTAGGACTGGAAATACGCTGATGCGGGAGAATGGGACTAGAAGGGAGCAGATGCTGGGTGGGGCTGGAACTAGAAGGGAGCTGATGTTGGGGGAGGACTAGAAGGGGATAGGGCTGGGGGAGTGAGGATGGAGAAGGGAAAAGATATTTTGTGTGGGACGGAAGAAAAATCTACGATTGGCCGGGTATTGGGAGAGTAAGTGGGGATTGAGGATGGAAGGGTGAAATTTGAGTGGATGAAAAAGGAATAAAGAAAGAAATGGAGGAAAGACCAAAGGGGAAGATCAACATGTTAAAGCAGATGTAGAGAGAGAATGGGAAAAAGCTAGAAGAGAGAAGAAAGGACAAATGGATTGCAGACAATGGAGAGTTAGCCAAAGACACAAAGAAACCAGAAGAAAGTGACTGGAGCAATTGCAACTGAAAAATAAAATGGCCAAACAACAAAAGGTAGAAAAATATTTTTTTTATTTTGAATTTATTAACTGGAATATGTCAGCTCTGGGAAATGTGCATTACTAACATCTTTGTGGTTTTGTTTAGTGCAAGTGGAAATTAATTTATAGTTTTATTTCTCCAGTGTTGTTGTACGTTCCAACTTTGGCCTTAGGGGCTCCCAGTTTAATTATCGTCTTTCTATTTCTAAATTGTGATCCCTTGTTCTTTGTTTGGTGATGGTCTATGTTCTGCATGTGTAATCGAGCTGAGGTATTCTGTTTATATAGTTTCTATTTGACAGTCCCACTTGTTCTCTTTCTCCAGTAGGAGATGTACTGATATTCTCTGAGATGTATTGGTTTAGTATTTGCAGTGTTTCAGCCTTTTGATAGGTAGCGTTTGGTGCTTTATGAGTCCTGGTAGGGCTGTTATGATACGGCGGGTTTGCTATGGGTTCTAAATGAGCAGTGTTTGTCGTACTTCCTAATGTGCATGGCTGTTGGCACTGGAGTATAGTAATGTAGAAATCTCATAGTCCAGACAATCATTAAGAGATATGTTTACTAAATGTTAATGCATGTTAATATTATGCAAATATGTATGCAAATGAGGCCCTGCAATGAGTCTTCGCATATGGCCCCGCACCCTCCCTTGGGCCGCCCCTGTTAGTAGGTGTGTGCTGTGAGTATGAAAACACTGAGAAACTTTTTTTATTGCCTCTCAGAAGGCTTTTTCTTTCCAAATACATCCTCAGATAGTGCCTAACATATATGCTTCTGTGTTTTACACTTGTTTTTATCCAGGCCTTTTATCATTTTGAGTTCTGAGAGTTTGAACCATTAAAAGTAAATTGCGTTCTTGAAAGGCCTATTGTGGAGAAACAGAGTTTGCTGTCTTCCAGTCTCAAGTGCCTCCTCAGTTATTGCTGTCTTTATTTAAACAGCCTGATTGGAAGGATTTCTTCTTTTTTGCCCAATGATGAACGAAAATGTCTGAAAAGAACTCATGTAGGGGTTCACTTATTAACAGCATGCTCTAACATGGTTACTGTGCATTATGTAGCGCAGAGCCCTAAGGTAGATAATGCGAGGCAATGGCATTAGCATACGCTGGTAGTAAATGACTCCCACAATTCTTATGAGTACTTATTTTAAATCATTTACATCATTGTAAAAAACATAGACTTTGTGGGATCATGATGCAAACAGATCTTTTAGAAACAGGCCAGTAGAAAAGTGATTGGAAGAGGAGGGGGACAGAGGTTGAAGAAGTATGCAATCCGTCTTTGCAAGAATCAGTGGCTCCCTACAGTAACAGTGATTTATAAGTTCTAGAAATATTTTGCATCGTTTGCGGTGACGAGTAAACCATTAGCCACTGTGACAAGTGTTTCTGCAGTGTTATTAGAAGCATGCACAAGATTTATGTTGACAAGCTAAACATATTGCGTGGTCTGGAAAAGTTGGCATAAAGAGCAAGTAGCTGGCATAATTTTTCATCTGAAGCAATTGCAGTGGTGTTAATATCTATAAATGGAATGCATTTGTTCATGCTGTTCATTTGTTTGCTAATCTTATGGTGGTATTTATTATGTACTAAGCAGTAGAATAAAACCCTGTTCACAAACAATCCAGTTGTAATTGCCACTTACATTATAGTATTACCATGTAGTATACTGTAAAACTGTCCATGTTCATTTTAAGAGATTCACTGTAGTTATTTACTATCTATAAACAGTGGCATAGCCAGGACAGATTTTTTGGTGGGGCCTGGGATTAACATGGATGGGCACAAGGTAGTGCAAATGTTGACACCTTCTCCAATTCTATCATTCAACTGTTCTGCTGCTGCTGACTGGGTGGGCCTGATGCCAAAGTGCCATAGTATCTGAGCATTGTACATTTTTACTGCTGGTATTGTAATGAATCCCAATGTTTTATGCATGCATGTGTGCACACAGTAATCAGGGAAATTAGGAAATAGACTGAGTATACAAATAGAACTTGTTACACATTTCAGCAGGTAACATAGTATTTATTTATTTACTATATTTATTTGAGACGTTTATATACTACATTTCCAATGTTCAATACAGTTTACATTGAACAGAACAGAACTTGACATGGAATGTGTTAACATTACAAGGAACAGTGAACCAAAATATAAGAAACCAATATAACTTTGCAAGGAACTACAGTAGTAAATAATCCAAAACATTAACATTAATAACATGTAACTATTAAATAATCCAGAACATTAATAACATACCACAATACCAGACAAGATGCCGAACAGGTATATTTGGTACTGTATTTTGTTATTGCATTGTTCTTGTTGAGGATTGAAGGTATGGGGTAGAGGTGCCTTTGTGTGAAGTTTAGTTTTGTTGTTTTCATGTTTGTTACGCCCTGGAAGCACATATGGAACAGGTGGGGTTTGAGGAGTTTCCTGAAATCCTTATTGTCTGTAGTTGTTCAGATTTTCACAGGGAGGGAGTTCCATATTGTTGGAGCATACAGTGAGAACGCGCCTTCACATGCTGATTGGTTACATCACAAAGTCTGTGTGAGAGGCAAGAAGGTGTTCTGCAGTGCTTCTTCTTTGTCTGTTATTGGGGAGTTTTCAACAGTTTGTAGGTACTCAGAGGATTGGTCATGGAGTATTTTAAATAATACTATCAATGTTTTTGTATTTGATTCTGTCTGGTAGAGGTAGCCAGTGTACCTCTTCCATTATTGGGGTGATGTGCGATCCCTAGCCGCAAAATGTGTGTGTGTGTGTGTATGTACGTTTTTTTGATCTACCTATATCCATATATCTAATTATTAATTGTTTAATATTACTAGATGTATGCAATGCTTTACAGACATATACAAGAGATTCTTTGTTCCTTCAAACTTGCAATCTAGTCAAAATATGTATACATTTATGTAACATACATAATGAATAAATATATATATATATATATATACAGTATATATTTCTTTATTATATTTTATTTTTATTTGAACTTATTTTTATACTGCTCCTTCCAATGATCAGCAGCGGTTTACATTTTAACATTTAAATTCTGCATGTATAGCAGTTACATATAACAATAAGATAATCAAAAATCACAGACTTTGAACTATTTACATAGAGAAAAGAGTATGATTGGCTAACTATATGCAGAATATTTACAATGACATACAAGGGGAAATGTCACATGTCTAATGGGTTACCTTTTAATATTCTCTGTTGGGCATTGGTATATGTGTGTATGTTATCTATGTGTGTATATATATATATATATATATATATGCTGAGAGAGAAATATATATTGTAAGAGTGTCCTGCAATAGTCAAATTTCTAGTACAGTCAAACCTCGGTTTTCATGATTAATCCGTTCCAAAAAGTCTGACTAAAACCGAAACGGACTAAAACCGAAGCAAGATTTCCCATAGGAAATAATGTAAATTCAATTAATCCGTTCCAGACACCCAAAAATATTGACAAAAAGTACATTTTATAGAGAATAACTATATTTTTACATACAGAAAACAATGAGAAATACATATAAATGACTAATGAAATGGATAAATGAACATTTAACATCACATTTAACTTTATTGAAGACTCTTGTTGAGGGGAGAGGGAGGAGGAGAGGTTATTGTTTGGAAGGGGAGCCATGTGGCAATTGCTGCAGCAGCACGAGCTCCCGAAGTCTCAGCCAGCACTTCTCTCAGCTGCCCGATCGTCCACAGCACAGCAAACACAACGAGACTTTAGGACACCAATCTGATCGCTGACTCCGTCTCAACCCCGCAAGAGAAAGAACTGCCTGCCACATTCATTCAACATCTCCTGCTTACCCTGCTACCTCCGAGCCTGAGGGGGCGCTCCAGAGAACAGGCAGGCGGTGGAGAGATCGGGGCCTTCCTCTCTGCAATCCTTCCATTGTACCACACCATGTCTGGCTCGAGGATGTTGCTCACCTGGGCAGGCACACGCAACAGCTGGGTTTGAAGTCTGCCCCTCCAGATCTTCACGCACACGCGATCGGTGAGTCCGGGGGGGGGGGGGGGTAATGCTGCCGGGACTGGGCAGGCAGTGTACAGTACATTACTCTGTTTGCAGGCACACGCGATCGGTGAATCGGGGGGGGGGGGGGGAGGCTGTACGAAAACCGAGGCTATCGACGAAAACCGAGACAACATCTGAGTGGGGAAAAGACGTCGAAAACCGAAACCGACGAAAACCGGGGCAACCGATAACCGAGGTTTGACTGTACATACTACTGGGTCTTCCTAAAATCCTTGGATATTTTGGCCTATAAAGTTTCATATATCTTGATAGTAGATTTTGCAAGTTCAGGGAGCCTGTGTACTAAAGATTTTCTTTCATTTTATATCTATAGGGAAATATTGGTCTAAGAAGATTGCTATCAGAAATGTCAGTAATAAGAAATTAAATCCAGATTTCATCTGAATGTGTAGACTTAAATGCACTTTTACATATCCAAGTGAACCAACATAACATCCACTTTCTTCAAACCATGAAAATGACATTCTGTCTGTAGGTGGCAGCAGAATACTAAACCTAGAATTTTGTGTGACAAAGAAAAAAAGTTTTAAAATACAATAGTTCAGAAATTGTTGTATTTTAGAATCAGTAAATGTATTAAATCAGGGCTTTTTTGGAGAGGGTGCGCAGTGGTACGGAGCACCGGCACCTTTTGCATTGCTTCTAAAATTGACCAGTGGTCTTCATGTATTAATGAATGAGCCCTGTATATTTATTTATTTATTTTATTTATTTAATAGCTCTTATATACCCCGCTATTTGACATATGAGTACCGGCGCCTCTTTTTCTAGAAAAATGCACTGTATTAAACTAACCAAAAATTGTGTTGTGTTAAACTAAGATATTTATATTTAACACAATGTTTTCCCAGTTTAGTTTTTGGAAATAAAAGTGACAAACTACTGCCCTCTAGGCCTTTATGTGCAGTGTTATAACAGGAGGAAGCATTGTGTTCCCTAATGCAGGGGTGGGCAATTCCGGCCCTCGTGTACCACAATCCAGCCTGATTTTCATGATGTCCCTAATGAATATTCATGAGATCTATTTGCATCCACTGCCTTCCACTGTATGGAAATAGGCCCATGAATATTCATTAGGGACATCATGAAAGCCAGGCTGGTATGTGGTGCATGAGGACCGGAATTGCCCACCCCTGCCCTAATGGGTTGTATCCTTTGAAGGAGTATTCCCAACATGGTTCAAGAGAGTTATAGGATCTCCCTGGATTTTCATCAATAAGTTACCTAAAACTTTATTGGTCTGGAATCTACTATGTTCAGATGAGCAGGTCCAGGAATACGTCAGAGAGTCCAGAAAGGTCTTTCCCATTCTTCATGTGAGGCTAAGGGCACCTTTTACTAAAGTGCACTGTGGTGTTGCACCTATCACACCCATAAGGTGCAAAACCATGGTGCGTTAGGGCAACACTACAGTGTTAACTTCTGAGAGCATGGAAATCATGTTCCTGGCAGTTACTGTAGTGTATACAGTCCTGCCGTGGCACTAGAAAAGCATGGGTGCACTCAACACCGCCTATGGAGGTGGTAGTGAGTACACCCATACTATTAGCCTGGCATGGAGGTAACACGTGTGTGCTGCCTGCATGGTACTTGCCCCTCCTACTCTCCACCCCTACCCCTCCCACTTGGAATCCTAATGCATCATGCACAGTGCTGCTGGATTATGGCACTATCATGATCCCATGCTAGCTGTCAACATCTCTTTCTCCTCTGAAAATTGCCCAAAAATGCACAGAAATGAAAGCCAGAGTTTCTTCAGCCATCCATTTTGGCCATTTTTGCTTTTTCACCTCTTGCAGAGACTTCTCACTTTCTTCAAGCACAACTTTCTTGATGTCATCTCATAACTCTTCTGGTGCTCTATCATTTATTTTATGTATTTATTTATTTAACACTTATTTCTATACCGCCCTTCTACAATTCAGAGCGGTTTAAATAGAACAAAACAAGCCAGAGCAAAATCATGCAATCCGTTGTTTAGTACATGGAATGGTAAAACATGGCAACACAACAATGTACAGGTGGTGTGAACGTAGCTATGTACAGGGCATATGGGGATTGAACGAATTTGTATCCAAAGCATCAAATCAATTTTGCAGGCAGTCTTTAAATTCCAGTGGTATATTCTCAAGGTATTATTTTGCTATATTTATGAATGGTTTGATCTTTTTCAGCTTTACCTTGAGTTTTCATGCTAGTAATTGGTGATCTGTACCACAGTCAGCTCCAGGTTTTGTCTTTGTTGATATTATTGAGCGTTTCCATTGTTGACTTCCACAGATATAGACAATTTGATTTTTGTACAATCCTTTAGGTAAGGTCCATGTGTATAGTCGCCACTTGTGTTGCTGGAAGGTGTTTGAGATGAATAGATTGTTGATCTTGCAGAATTCTATCAGTCTTTCTCCAGCTTCATTTCTGTTGCTGTCCATATTTTCCAACTACTTTGCCTTCTTCTTTATTGCCAACATTTCTGTTCAGTCACCCATGACTATCAGGATATCCTGTTTGCATGTCCTGTCAATTTCAGTTTGTACTTGTTCATAGAACTGGCTGAAAAGTTTTCAGCTCCTCCCCAGTAGCCAGTTGAGTGCCTTTTGACCTGGGGGTCTCATCTTCCAGCACTATAGTGCAATTTGTTTTGTTGTGATTATCCACTGGGTTTCATGGCAAGATACTGAAGTAGATTGCCAGGCCTTTCTTCCATGCAGGTAATGCTATTGTGTTGGTATTGTCACAAAAATGTGATCCTCCACCGCCAACACCGTCCCATTCTGCTGCTGCCCAGATGGATGGTTTGTCTTAGTCTGGAATCTCAGCTGAGACCTGTCTATCATAGGAGACCCTGCCAGTAGTTAAGCTACCGATAGCTTAGCTCTCAGCATCACTGATGCACACAAGCCCTCACAGCACGACAAGCTGCCATGGCGACTAAAAATCTCTATCTGGTGCCTGAGATTTTTCTTCAACCCCACCCTTGATTTTTGTTTTCTTCTTGAACACAATCACCATTTGAAACATGAAATGAGATACTTCCTGTTTCTGCAAGAAGCGCCTCATTTGATATTTCAAATCTGCTGGTTGCTGAGGAAGAGGAGCAGCACAATCAAGCAGGTAGGAGCTGAGGCTAGGGATTAGGGGAAAAGGCTTTGAGGCTTCAGGCTGATGCTAGGGTTTCAAAGGGGACTGGAGGCTGATGCGAGGACTGGAGGGTTGGGGATTGTAGGATGGTGGCTGATTGGTTTGCTGGAGCAGGGATAAGAACTGGGGGGCTGATTGGTTTGCTGGGTGAGAGATTGGCATACTGGCTTTCTGGGTGGTGAGGGCTCACTAGGGGGATAGGGGCCAGGGTGTAGCTGATTGGCTAGTTTGGAGGATTGGGGCTGGAGGGATTGGTGGAAGTGAGGAGGCTAGGGCTAGGGGGTTGGCTAATTTTAAGAGAAAGGGAGATAATGGAATAGGGAAGGAAGACTGGTAGGGAGGAATAGGATATAAGAGGGAGACTGAGTGACAACAGGATGAGTGGGTGGAAAGAAAGACTGGGTGAGGAGGGAGATGCTAGCTTTGCATTTCTGTCAGTGGCCTGCAGGAGTGCCTGATTTACTAGGCTTTCTTTTCTCTTAGATATGAGTAAATCATGCCCTAAAGTATAGATTCCCCTTACCCCTTCTCAACCTCGGAGGAGATCTCAAATTGGCTCCTTACTTTTTGGGATGGCTTCATAGACATCATTTGAGAAAGGGCATGGGGGGCAGTAGCCCCCCCCCCCAAAATGTTGAAGGCACTAATGGTGATCTGGTACCCCTTCCCCCAAAGTAAGAAGGCAAACTATACTGATGGATGGTTACTAAAGTCAAAGAAAATTTGTTGAGGCCTGCTTTATATACCATGAGCTCCTGTATCTTTATATTTAATCTGCTGCTCATGCGTTTGGAAAAAATTGTATTAATTTTTGCCTATGTACTTTTATTTAGTTTGATCTATTGATTTGTGCAAGGTTTACGATTGATTGAGGTCATTGTAGTATTTTTATATGGAAATAGAAACTTTTTTTGTCAGACCCATAACTCACCACTCAGGCATATTATCCTATGCAATTCATTTATACTTATACAATTGCCAATATTGATTTTCCTCAAATTTGATATTTTAAATGTCCTGAATATTCACAGCTGCATGGTATAATATTCCTGAGTGGTGAATTATGGGTCCGACAAAAAAAAGTATATTTCCTTGGAGGAGATCTCTTGGTTATTGGATATAGCTAGATGTGTTCCTGAAAAGAATCCCATATTTAGTGCTCATCTGTGGTTGAGTATTTTTATGATATATAGTTGACTACTCAGTAATGCTATGTAAAAGTGAACTTATTCAGCATGTGCTGAAATGTGCTATAATACTAACTAATCAGAATTTTGTATTTCATGGTCCTTTTTGGTTGCCCTTGTTTTATCCAGAATCTGAATGTTACATAGCCCTTTTTCAATATTACTTAGGACAGCACTGAAGAGACCTGGAGCCAGGATTGATGGTGGAGGCAATCCATTGTGACCTTGCTTTCCTTAGTATGATTTTTATATTCCACTAACTCTGGTTTCTAATATTGTTTTACCATTCCCATAATAAATTAAACTCCCTAATTCACTTATTTGTCCTGTTTGTCTCTCTTAAATAGACTATAAGCTCCAGAGAGAAGGGACCAATCAAGTGGTGCTATAGAGATGGAGCCCGATTCCAGTAGGGGCATGTCCAGGCCGTCTGGATGGCCCCAAGCAAGACAGGCCCATTTGGACTCGTTTCTGGACCGCAGGAACAAAACATTCCCGCGATAGCCAGAATCAGGCCTGAGGATGCCTGGCGTGCCACAACCGTCTGCAAGGACATCTTCCCCACAGGCGCCCCTGACTCCGGCATTCCCGGTCCCCCTATTCTCCACCGCCTGACCCAAGGCTGGCCTGCCGTGGTTTTTGCTGCTGCTTCCATCTTTGAGGTAGAATAAGCAGCACGTCCCCACGGGCCTGGCAACACGTACAGGGCCGTGACCTGAATTGGCCCTGTACGTGCTGCCGAGCTGGTCCGCCCCTGCTCCATCCTGATCCCACCCCCCGCCGGCTCTCCCTGTGCTGTACAGTGAGAGCCGGTGGGAGAATTGGGCCCCGACAGCTTGTGGGGCTGCCATATATAGGACTCATAATAATAGTAGTAATTTACCACCCAAACACCCACCCTGAAACTATTCACTATTTTTATGAACTTCCCTTGTGGAACAGTGTCAAAATGTAGGGGGAGGATTTCTTTTTATTATTTTTTTAAATTTTAAGCTGAACCATTTCCTTCTGAAGGGAAGACTTCAGGAGGCGTATTGAAGAAGAGGATTCCTAGTTACTTTCCTATGGTAGCACTTACAAGTTGACTAGAAGAGTCACTAATTCCATGCTCCAGGAAGTGTTGCATTGTGTGTTCCTCAGCTGGAAAAAAGTGACTCTGTGACACATGAAAGGTGAGAGATGTTAACAGGAAATGAAATGCAAAGTGAACTGAAAACCGTTTATGGGGGTAAAACCTAGATAATTCATAGCTTAAATATTGTACACGTGACTTCGGGTGACGTCATCGGGGCTAATGGAGTGAAGGGCAAGCTCCAGCATTAAGGCATATTGAAGCGGGAGAAAACACTCCAAAATGAGCAGAAAATAAGGGCAGAAGTGAGGAGGAAGCAAGGAAGGAGGACCCCGAGTGCGATCGGGGACGGGGAGAGCGGTAGCTTCCCCCCCCCCCCCCCCGATGCAATTGAAATGCTGAGAGCGAGGGCTGAAAGTGAAGGCACATGGTTCGGAGAGAATGGAGCTGATCGCGAGGAAGCAAAGGAGGTGGAAAGCGAGCGGGAAAGGGCCGGTGCGGTGCAGGCTAAGATCTGACTGCCTGGAATTAAAAGGAGATTGAGAGATCGGCGATTGAAGAGAAAGAAGCAGAATCGGGAGCAGAGAGGGGTGAGAACGCTGAGGCCTGCAGTGGGAGAGAGGTGTGCATAGAAGTGAGGAGCAGCACGCAGGAAAAGCCAGATTGCAGGGCAGAGAAGCGGGCGGCACATGTGGAGTCCGGTGGAGAGTTTGCTGTGGCAGGGAAACTGGAGGAGTGATCGGAGAGACACAGCGTGAGAAGGAGGAAACAGGCAACCACGGGAGAAATATTGGACTGTACGAGGGCTGTATAGGACTGCACAGTATCGGTAAGCTGCAGAAGGACTGCCCGGACTGAGTGCATCAGCAGAGTATAACCAAGGGAGATCTATGCAGAAAGCAAGGCAAGTTTAATTTAAATCACACTTCATTAGAGATCTGAAGTAAGAGGAACAAAAAGTACCAACCAGTAGAACAATAAGCAGTCCAGAAAGAGCAATAATCGGGGAGGGGGGGGGGGGGAGAGCACGCTTTCCACGCTTCCACGCAGAAATCACTGCAAGCAGAAGGGAGCAAACAAGGTATTCATGGATAAAACAAAAAGAGACTTGGCAGTGAAGAAGAAGCTGGCTGAATTTCGATCACCAAAGGTGGGAAGGAGGGAGAGAAAGACGCTAAAATGGCAGCTGAGAAGCTGCAGAAGGAGGAGATGGAAGGAGAGGAGAGTTTGGGAATGGCTGACAAAATTAAACGGTGGCTCACAGTACTAAAAGAGGAATTGAAGGTGGAAATTAGTGGCATAAAAAATGAGCTAAAAGAGACTCTACAAATAATTAGACAAGATATTATAGATCTGGGAGATCGGGTGGAAGAAGCAGAGAATCAGTTGGAACAACATGAGACAGTGATGGCAAACGTGCAAAAAGGCTGGGAGGATTTAAAGCAGGCTCAAGAGCTGCTGAAGGTGAAAGCAGAGGACTTGGAGGACCGGTCCAGAAGATGTAATATCAGAATGAGAGGCATACCAGAGGAGCCCCAATACAAAAACTGCGAGGAAGTGATCCAAAAGGTATTTGGAGAACTCTTAAAAGAGGCAGCAATGATGGAGGAGGGAGAAGGGGGGGGGTGTTGAAAATAGAACGGGCACATAGAGGACTGGGGCCCATAAGAGATAACCGCCCACGAGATATAGTGACCTGTTTGCAGTCCTACAAAATGAAAGAATGCCTTTTGGGAGCAGCAAGAAAAGTGAAAAACTTCCAATGGAGAGGGCACAAGCTGGAACTCTTTCAGTATTTGTCCCCGGGAACTCTGCAAAGACGGAGAGCGTTGAGGGAGGTCACGACATAACTAAGGCGGGCAGACCTGAGATATAAATGGATGTATCCTTTTGGATTATTGCTAACAGTGCAAGGGCGGTCGAGGAGAGTGAGGAGGACAAGTGCAGAAGCTTGGAGAGCGCTGAGAGATTTAGGAGTAACTAATCTCCCAGAAGAGGCTGGAAGTCCAGCCACGTCAACTGAGAAAAGCATCACAACTCCTGGGGCGGATAGCCCACGATGGCAGAGAGTGGCGGAAGGTAGCTGGAGATTGGCGAGAACGGCCAAGGAGTGCCAAAGAGATAAAGCGGCGGAAAAAGAAACACGATGAAGCTGAGAAGACTATACAGATTTGTGTCAGGAAATACCTTTAATGAGAAAGTCAAGGGAATGTTGTTATAGATATCATACAGCAGTCTGAGTTAGTAGGGAGGTGGGATGAAGGAGGGGTGAGGGAGGAGGGGCAGAGAAGGGCTGGGCAAGAAGAGAGGGGGGTTAGGGAAGGGAGTGAGGGGGGGGGCTTGGAAGAGGTGAAGTGCTCACACCAGAGTAGGTAGGGGAAAGGAGGGGGGATAGGGAAGGGGGGAAGGGGAGGGGAGGGGGGCAGATGGAGTACAAGGCAGGGGAGTTAGGGAAGGGAGGGGGGAAGGAGAAAGGAGGAGGGTGGGGGCGAGGAGGACAGGTGGGCAGCATAGGCCACGGCCTGATAGTCGGTTACCTTAATGGAAGTCATATCTCCTGTGAGGAGGAGAAGAATGGGGAGGGAAGGGGGACTAGTGGAGAGGAGGAGGAAGATGGAGGGGGAGGGGGAGGGGGAAGATGGAGGGTGGAGGGGAGGAGGTAGACAGACGAAGTGGGACAGAGAAGGGGGAGGTAATACAATATACAAGGTGAGTTAAAAATTGTAACATTGAATGTTAAAGGGCTTGATTTGCCAATTAAACGGCAGAAATTGTATAAAGAAGTAAGATGTCAAGGAACGGCATTGGTGCTCTTACAGGAAACACACTTAACAAGGGCAACAGAACACATGGTCAAACCCAAGGGTTATGGAATATGTCTGTATGCATCAAACACAGTGGAAAAAAAGAAGGGTGAGTTGGCAGTCCTTATACCCTCTAAACTCAAGGTGGAGGTACAGAAGGTAATTCGAGATAAAGAGGGAAGATATATAATGTTACGAATATGAATAGGAAATGAATGGTATTGTCTAATAAATGTCTATGCACCAACAGGGGGGCAAGGGGAATTTTGGGCAAAATTAGGCGAGGAGGTGGGGAAACTAGGGGAAGGCAAAATTATATGTGGGGGAGATTTCAATTTAACATGGAACCCAGATAGGGATGCAACGGGGAAAAGGGAGGGTAAAAGAGCAGATAGGAGAAAATATCAAAACTTTGTTGCACAGCATTGCTTGATAGATCCATGGCGATTCCAACATCCCCCGGAAAAGGCAGTTGTCATACTTTTCTCATGTACATGGCTCATACTCCAGAATAGATGCTATTTGGATAACAAAGGAGTTGGCGGGCAGGGTCAAAAGGGCAGACATGGACTCTATCACATGGTCTGACCATGCATTGGTGGAGGTCAGGCTGACCACGGAGGGGGAGGGAGGAGGCATCTAGTTCTGGAGGTTAAATGAATCTCTGCTGGAGGATGAGAGGGTTCATAAGGAGACAGAGCGGGAGATAGTGGAATATTTCTGATGGAATGATAATGGAGAGGTGGCCTGGGGGGGAGTGTGGGATGGGTATAAGGCAGTAGTGCGGGGAGTCTTCCTCAAATGGGGGGCACGCAAGAAGAGGGAGAGGAAGGAGAGAGTACGGGAACTGAGAGAAAAATTAACAAACAAATTTGAGCAAACAATATGAACATTAATTAAAAAAAAACTGAAGTATTATTTACTTCAAGAAACAATAATTTCACACCACTATCGGACATCAAACTCCTGAATTTTACCCTTCCAGTTAAAGAAGAGATCAAATATCTAGGAGTCACCCTTGACAGGACCCTTAGTTTTACCTCTCACATTAAGAAAATAACAAAAACAATCTTTTACAAGCTTCGATCTATTCAACAATTGAGGCCGCTCTTAGAAAATGATGATTTTCGAACCATTACACAAGCCTTAATAATCCCCCACTTTGACTACTGTAATAGCATATTACAAGGCGTAACAAAGAAGAATTAAAAAATCCTACAAATGGCTCAAAACGTTACCGCACGAATAATCGCTAAAGCCAAGCTAACTGATCACATTACTCCAATTCTATACACACTACATTGGCTGCCTGTTTCTAGCAGGATTCAATACAAAATCATATTGACCACCTTCAAGTTAGTTAATAAGATTGCCCCATCATATCTATCCACACTGATTCATAGCCCTCCTGAAAACAGAATAAGAAGGAGGAGGAATCTTAATACTATCCTAGTGTCTGACCTATTAAGAAAGACAAAACAAACTACAAGCCACAGCACCTTCTCATATATAGCACCAACTTTATGGAATAACCTCCCAGATCAATTAAGAGAGATAAAAGAACTACAAAAATTCCGAAGAGAACTAAAAACATATCTGTTCACACAACACTACTTCAATATAGATTGTGACCTGGATATGGCCTCTCATCCTCCTCAACACAACCGAATACACCACTTCAATTTGATTCTCATTCAATCTCTATTTATAATTGAACCTAAGCTGATGTTTCAAATTTGTATATATGTAAAACTATGTCATAAGTTTTAAATAGTTCTAAGTTCTAAGTTTTGATATCCTACCTGTATATAATTGCTTAATGTTCCATGTATTTGATATATAGTTGCACATTGTTCTATGTACTTTGACACTGTTTGATGTAAACCGCCACTGATCTTGGGAATTGGCGGTATATAAAAGTTTTGCAAATAAATAAATAAAATGGAACTGGAAGCATTAGATGGGCAACATGGAAGAGGAACATATAGAGGCCACGTGCTGGCTGTTCGAGGGCAATTAAAAGCTATGCAAGCCGAAAGTATCAGATACCGAATGCAATTATTGAAGCAGGGTTTTTTTGAGGGGGGAAACAAAGCGGGGCGTTATATGGCGCAACACTTGAAACAACGGAAATTAAGGTCACAAATATTGCAAATAAGGGACTGGGAAGGGAAATTAGTTCATAAAGATGGGGACATACGAGAGGCCTTTAAAAGATACTATTAAGAGCTGTATGCGGCCCGGGCAGCTCTGGATCTGGAAAGAATACAAAGTTATCTAGACTCAATTAAGATCCCGAAATTGAGTATGGAGGAACAAAACCGGTTAAATACGGCAATTGTAGCAGAGGAGATCCAGCAGGCTATACAACATTAATAAATCATGAGAACTACACTAATACACTACAAATTTATAAACAAACAATAAACAACTCCAAACAAAATTATTATTCTAATATAATCTCAAGAGCCACTAATCGCCCAAGAGAACTATTCTGTATAGTACAAAAACTAACAAACAAAACACTAAATTCTGATGAAATATCAATTGATATCTCCCCACAAGAATTAGCTCAATACTATATCAATAAAACAAAGCTACAAATAACACCTCTACATATTACTCAACCACAAATTCAAACACAAACAAAGCAAGCTACATTTGATAACTGGACCAACTTCAACTTAATATCAAAATCTACTCTCAAAACTACAATAACTAACATTAATACAACAACCTCATACCTTGATCCATGCCCAGTTGATTGGATAAAGAAGACTTTCTCAATACTCTCTTCTTTCATTCTACCCTTAGTGAACCTATCCTTACAAAAAGGCTACTTACCACCATCTCTCAAACACGTTCAAATACGACCTATACTTAAAAATAACACATTAGATAAATTATCCCCAAAATCATACAGACCCATATCAAATATTCCTTTTATGGCCAAACTTATTGAAAAAATTGTACAAATTCAACTACAAGACTTTATTGACACATTAAACCTCCTTGATGAACATCAATATGGCTTTAGACCCTTCCATGGAGTAGAAACCTTGCTAACGATCCTTTATGACACAATATTAAGAGGTATTGATAATCCTAAACAAGCCTTTATTCTTGTTTTCCTTGACATATCAGCTGCATTTGACAGTGTTAATCACTTAACAATGTTAAACAGACTTCAACAAATTGGAATTACATCTACTGTTTATAATTGGTTCAAATCATATCTATCAAACAGAACTCAAACAGTAAGAATCCACACCCAAATTTCTAACACCTTCAAACAAACTCAGGGTCTCCCGCAGGGTTCTGCATTATCTGCGCTATTATTTAATATTTACTTACAACCAGTTTGTAACATCTTTAAACGTCACAATGTTTATTATCATATCTACGCTGATGATATAATGTTCTACCTCCCATTTGAAATCCCACATCCACCTCTTCAAAAAATAACAGAATGTTTCAATGAACTAACTGAATGGCTCAAAGAACAAAATCTACTTATCAACTTTACTAAAACTGATATATTATTCATCACTAAAAATCAAACATACATACCCCCAAACACGATCACACTAGATACTCATGAAATAAATACAAAAAAAGAAATAAAATATTTAGGTGTGATACTTGACAATAATCTAAATATGGATTCACATATAAAATATCTAACTAAAAAAATACATTACAAACTCAAAACACTAAAACAATTAAGACCATTGATTCATCTACAAGACTTTATTAATATAATTCATGCTATCATCACCCCACATTTTGATTTTGCAAACACAATACTTAATGGCATTTCAAAACAAAATATTAAAAAGATACAAATAATTCAGAACATAGCTGCCAGGATGATTATGAATATAAGCCCACTTGAACATGTTACACCAATTTTGGCTGAACTTCATTGGCTACCTATTTACTCCCGAATCAAATATAAAATTCTTGTCACTACATTTAAACTTATAAATAATCTTGCACCATCGGCACTCAATACACTGATTAATATAGACATCGATAAACGATCCCAAAGAAGCAGAAACTTAAATACCTTAACAATACCAAAAGATTTCACAAAAGCCAGAAAACAAACAAATAAGAGAGCTTTCTCACACTCTGCTCCAATTCTTTGGAACAATCTACCTGACAACATTCGCCTGCTATCTGATATAAAGGAATTTAGAAAAAAATTAAAAACTCACTTATTCATATTACACTACAATACACCCTCAGAACAGAATACTCAAATAGATACAGGCTAACATTTATACATTATTATTACATACTCTATTTTCAAAATAAATATCACTAATACACTATTAACCATACCACACTCTCATTCACATGATGATTATAAATTTAAACTAACAATGTATATATGTTCTAATATGTTATACCTTTAATGTTACAACATTCCTTGTAAATTATAATTATCTGTTCTATGTAAACTGACTTGGTATATTACATACCAATTAACCTACTGTTCCATGTAAACCGCACTTGATACTAGGGAAAGAGCGGTATATAAATAACTGTTAAATAAATAAATAAAATAAAAAACAGTTAAAGGTAGATAAGGCACCGGGATTGGATAGGCTAACAGCACGATTTTATAGGAAATTCAGGGAGCTGTTAACAGCTCCATTATTGAGGCTGTTTAATTTACCAAGAGAGGGTGGGGTGCTAGCAGCTACTATGGGATGGGCCGGGATAATGGTAATTCATAAAGAAGGTAAGGATCAGCAAGAATGTGCGTCATATAGACCCATTTCATTGCTCAACTTAGATGCTAATTTGTTGGCTAAAATATTAGCAACCCATTTAAACAAGGTTATCGGGAAGCTGATCCATCAAGATAAAGCGGGGTTTATTCCAGGGAAGCAGCTGGCGGATAATATCAGGAAGATTTTGAACACTATTTGGTCGGTGGGGCAAAGTGATAAGGAGGCCTTGCTTATCTCTGTAGACGCGGAGAAAGCATTTGACCAGGTGTCCTGGACATTTCTTTTTCAGGTCATGGATAGAATGGAGTTGGGAGGGGAATTTAAGGGTTGGGTGGAAGCACTGTACCGAAACCCGAAGGCATGCGTCAGGGTAAATGGAGCGTATTCGGGCTTTTTTGAGCAGGGGAGAGGGACAAGGCAAGGATGCCCGTTGTCACCCATTTTATTTGCGATATCATTGGAACCATTCGCAGAGCGAGTGAGAGAAAGGGAGGATCTGCGGTGTATAAAGGTAGGAACGGGAGAATATAGGATATCATTGTTTGCGGATGACATTATACTGAGTGTAGCCCAGCCGAGATGCTCAATACCAATATTAATGTGGGAACTAGAGGAATATGGGAGGCTGTCAGGATTCACTATAAATTGGGCAAAATCGGAAATTTTGAATTTGTCAGTACCAGAGGAGGAGCAGACGAGATTAAGAACGCGGTACCCATTTAGGTGGGCAAAGGGGGAGATAAGGTATTTAGGGATTCAGATAAGTAACAAGCTAGAGGGCCTATATGATTTAAACTATAAAAAGCTGTTCAGGCAAGTAGAAAGTCTCTTGGACGGGTGGGGGCGGGGACATTTATCCTGGTTCGGTCGCATTGCCATAGTAAAAATGATGCTATTGCCCCGTTTTTGTTTTTGTTCTTGTTCCAGGCGTTGCCGATAGACATACCACGGCAAAAGCTAAAGCAGTTACAACGAAGCATCACTCGATTTATATGGCAAAATAAGAGCCCAAGGGTGGCAATGTCCATATTGCAGAAAGCCAGGGAAGAGGGGGGTGGGGATTCCCAATTTTAGCAAATATTATATGGCTGCGCAATTGAAAACAATGTATGATTTGCACAGAGAAAAACAAAAGCATTGGGTTAGGATGGAAGCAGATTCGGTAAGGGGAGTGGGGTTGGAAACGTTGGTATGGAGGGGGGGGGGGTGCAGCTTCAGCCGGTAGAGGGCTGAACCCCTCTGTGGGGCATATTTTGCAGATTTGGCGGAGAACAAGGAAAATCCTAGTACAGGATAAAAGGTATATACAGGGGATGACACTAGAGGCGTGTTTTGAGAGGGGACAGGGACCAGGGGGGCAGATACTTAGGAGATAGGCAGAGCAGGGACTTACACATATCTCCCAGATAGTGGTGGAGGAAGGGATAAGGGATTTTGAGGGATTAAGGATCTCTATGGATTATCTAGCAATGATTATTATAGTTATATCTAGGTTGGACACTTTGTGAGGCAACAGGGAGTATGGTGGGACCTGTGGAGTAATAGAGGGTGGTTTGAGGTCCTTTGCTCAGGAAACTTCGGTCGCAAAGGTCTCCTGTCCAAGACCTATAAAGGGCTAATGGAAGGTGGGGAGGGTAAATTAGAGTTTATAAAGAAATGGGAGGCAGATCTAGACGTACAATGGACGGAGGAAAGGTGGGACAAAGTCATACAGACTATAGCGGGAATATCTATTGCAACTCAAATAAAAGAAAATGCCTATAAGGTACTCTATAGGTGGTACTGGACACCAACAAGACAAAAAAGGGCGGGGAGGGGAACATCAGACCAGTGTTGGAGAGGGTGTCCAGAGAGAGGGGATATGATGCATATGTGGTGGAAGTGTGGACAGATTCAAGGCTTTTGGGAAGAGGTATTATCGATAATTGCTGAAATGACAGGACATAAATTACAGAAAACACCAGAGGTATGTCTTTTGCGTCAGTTGGGGGAGGATGTTGGGGCAAGGGAGAGAGGGGTAATACATCACTGCATAGTAGTAGCAAGAAACAAAATAGCACAACATTGGTTGGGGGTGGGAAGGCCCAAAAGTGCAGGGTTTATCAGAAGAATGGAGGACCTGTGTTTGATGCATCGATTGACAGGGTTGCGACATGGAAAAGGGGATGGAACAATGGCAGTGTGTTTGGAAATGGCTGGGGAAATGGAAAGTAACTGGGAAGGAGGGGAAGACCATGTAAAGCCGCGCAGTTAATAAAGGATTGGGACTTGATGTCATTGGCGAAAGTATGAATATGTATAAGTGGTACACACGAGAAGGGGTGGAGATTAAGTAGTTTGTCTATAAAGGGGGGGATATTTGAGTGGGGGGGAAGGGGGCAGGGTGGTTGAGGAGACAATAAAACAATGTTGTATTAGAATTGAGGGGGAAATAGTGAAGATAATGACAGATTGATGTGGTTGAATATCCATGCAATGTTGAGTTAAGCAGAAGTTTGTAACTTATATGATATACGGTTCAATAAAAATGTTAAATGGAAAAAAAAATATTGTACACATGAAGATGAACAAGTGGGTGTACTTTGTTCTCCATGGTTTTTAGCATTGTTATGACATCGATGAATAGACTAAATGGTTTTAGCTTTATGATACTCTGATCATTAAAGAGATTTCTCATTTTGTGGTTAAAACTCTGATGCTTACTCAAGCTATTAATATGAGGCAGTTCTTAATACATAAAAGAGCACATTCATCTTCCTGATTTCCGGGTTACACCCATTAACACAAAAGTTGTAATGTTTTCTGAGTTATTTCCATTTAACCAACAGCTCCATTGAACTTTTGCAACTCAAATGAATAGTGCATCACTAACAACACAAGCATTGCCCATCACAACACCAAACAATAGACCAAAACCCAAAGATTGAATCTTCAAACGGTGCAAATAAAATATCCCTTTGTCTGTTTGTCTTTTACAAGTTCTAGCAAACAATAGAAGAGCAATATTATTTCTACAGGTGCTCATTTCTCTTCAAATGACTGGTTTCTTTTCATTGCCAACATCTATCACAGCATTCACCTGTTCATAGTGGTGGAAACACGAGTTCATTGGATGCTCCATAGAACCATTGTTTTTTTTAGAGTTTTGCTTTTGTTTTGCTTCTAAATGTCTTTATTATTCCTTAAACCTTCTTATTTGCATTCTTTATAGGGCTTTTTTTATTGACCAGTTTCCTTCCAAATCAATGCAAACCTGGGTTCTGCACAGTTTCCATGTGGTCAAACAGGAGGTCTGTCTTCACAGAGACAAATTATATTTCTCATGCTATGCCTTGGATATTAGTGGAAGCTTTTTTATATACATATATTGAAGTGCTACAACTCCTGTTCTGGGTGCTGAGAAACATGGGCATAGTTTGACTGCTTCATTTGGGGGGCCAAAGGGTGGGGTGACATATTTGCATATTCATCATGTTTATCTTTAAAAGAAATACTATATGTATAGGAAGCCAGTATAACAAACAGGTGAGAGATGAGCTGGTGTCCCAAGATACTCAAAGAGGGAGCAGAAGCTCTCATTCAGTGGCTTTGGCAAAAAAGGGAAAGCAACATATTCCCAGGCTGTATAATTAAAATGCAGCAAAAATTATAGCTGTTCAGTTATTTAGCCTAACACTCTCATATTAAAAAACTACTGATAGCTGTAAATATATATTCTGCAAAAAACAAAGGAGATATAAGGTCCTCGCACACCAATTAATTTTATTTTGGTGTTAGAAACTGTGTTATTTCATTGTTTCACAAGAAAAAAACATCTGCTCCGGTATCATCTCATTAACAGCCTCTCCAGTACCAGGTATATTGTGAACTAACACAAAACTCTACAAAAGTCACTGAAGACCTATAATGCATATCTACCATACCATAATGACACCAGCTTCTAAAATTAACACAATAAGACGCCTACCCAGAAAAGAACAGTTTTATAAATATTGCAGTGGGTCTTAGAACATCCTTATATCTATTCAGAAAACTGAATAGATCCTACATAGAAACTCCATGCTAACACATGCAAACACAGTTAGACCCTCACCAAGCACAGAATAAATTATAGTAAACTCAAAGTAGAAATATATAGATAAATTAAATTAAAACCCCATCATGCCAGGTTCTGCATGCAATGAAACTCAAAAAATAGAGGAGGCAGGTGACATTGTACCTCACCTTTGCTGAGCAGGAGCATGAGACAACCTGGCCTCTCTGATCCCACATGCAGGCGGCACAGCCTCTCTTCATAGTCTTCCCCCTCCATCAATCTCAATGCTATTTGCTAAGAGGCGGCCATGATGCTGATTAGGTGCAGTGCAGGCTCTCTCCAAACCCCACCTCAGAAGAAGAATCACCGGGATCAATGGAGGGGGCAGAACATGGGTAGAGGCAGTGTTACCTGCATGTGGGATCAGAGAGAATTGTGCCTTATGTTTCTGCTCTATTACAAGTAATCCTTGGTCTGTTTCCAGAGTGATAAATAATAAAAATGTTAATCACTCAATTTAAACACTAGTAAAATGTGAAATTCTGTTTTACTATCTGCTTTTCTCTCCTGCTGTGGGACTTTTCTACCTTATTCTTATATCAAAAGCTGTTGGGTTTCAAACTACTCCCTTATCCAACCTTTACAACTGTTTAATGCACGGGCGGTCTCAGACTTGTCGGCACTGCATTATAGATGTTGGAACTTATCTATTATAGTGCCTAATAGCATCAATGACCTGTCCGGCAAATTTACACACCCACAGATTAAACTTTCAAGTTGTTCTCAAACTTGTAAATTGTGAATTTGAAACCAATGCTTAGCTTTAAAGTGCTCCCCAACGCCATCCATTGGCACCCTTTCTTGGGTTTCACTCCTTCTAGGTTTCTTCAGGGGAACCCGCAACTAAAAACAATCAAAAGATCGAAAAGTTCTAAAAATGATCAAAACCTTCATTTCCACGTTTACTGATAAAAATCCTTAAACCTAACTATGTAAACTGCCACATACCATTCAAAGCTTGTAGACAGATGCTGCAGACGCTATCCTCCCTGAGGATTTCTGAAGTCAGTGAATGTTCAAAAAGATGCCGCGCATGCAGGATAACACTGAAACTCCTCTATTATACCCCACTCTGCCTACGTCATCTTCTAATTCACTCAGCTGTTTTCACATTACGATGTCATCCATCAAAGACATGCCCCCCAGTCTATATACGTATTAAGACCCCCTGGTGCCAATGTTTTCAAAGTAAATATCCATCGTTGTTCTTTTATCAATAGTGTTTGTTGTTGTGATTTTCCATTTATTCCCGAAGGGACCTTCTCAATGCAAAAACATCGCAAATCTTCAAATTTGTGGTTTCTCTCTAAACAATGTTGAACCACTGGTGCCGTCATGATTTTACATTTTAGCCGACTTTTGTGTTCCATCATACGCATTTTAAAAGATCTTGTAGTTTTCCCTATGTAAAATAAATCACATGGACAACGTATTGCGTAGACCACCGATGTGGTTTCACAAGACGTGTTATCTCTTAAGACATAATGTTTTCCTTGATAGGTAAAATTTTAAATTTCATCAGTAATATCACAAATTCCACATTGATTAATTTGTGGTTGTGTAAATTTGCCGGACAGGTCATTGATGCTATTAGGCACTATAATAGATAAGTTCCAACATCTATAATGCAGTGCCGACAAGTCTGAGACCGCCCGTGCATTAAACAGTTGTAAAGGTTGGATAAGGGAGTAGTTTGAAAACCAACAGCTTTTGATATAAGAATAAAGTAGAAAATTCCCACAGCAGGAGAGAAAAGCAGATAGTAAAACAGAATTTCACATTTTACTAGTGTTTAAATGGAGTGATTAACATTTTTAGGTTATGTTTTGTAGGGATTATAAGGATATGTTCCTGGTTCATAATCACTCAATGGCCTTTATTCTGTTCTGCTCTAATAAAAATATGTCAACCAAACTACTATACAGTGGGCAAGGAGAAGCAGGCCAGCATAAGGATATCACAGGCCTTAGCAATGCATATGTCCGAACTGAAGGGTCCAGACATAGACATGCAGAGGCTTTGTGCAAAGAGCACGTACACAGGAAACCATGCAAACAGCATAAGCTGAGCCGTTAGCCCTGAAGACAGTAGATGGTTTTTGACAGTTGGTGAGTATAGGCAAGACAGAGGCCTGAGGAATGTTGAAACAGGAACAGAGTGGTCAGAAAGGTCAATGACAGGAAACAGAAGGAGAGAGGAGAGGGGGCCTCACAGAGGGATGAATGTGGAGACTGTATGCATATACGGAAGTAATACACGGAAGCAAAAAATGTATATAAATAATATGATTATTATACTCAGGGGGAGGAGGGATTCTGATGTCTGATGACTGACAGAAATTCTCCTCTCCTGCCTTTATTGTTCCATCAGTTATCTAATAAACAGAGATTCTGATTGCACCTGTACTGACCTTTGGATCTGGACTATACAGGAAATTAGTGATAATTAGTAATCGGTCTCTTGTGAGTAACAGGGCCTCACAATTTGTGACGAAACCTGGGATTGGGGTACGGGTGGGTCTTTATGACCAAGATACAAATTTAAAGATTTGGATTCCCCTCAAGAAAGAAGAGGGAGGTACGTAAAGATTTGGATTCCCCTCAAGAAAGAAGAGGGAGGTACGTTCCCGGTGCATAGTAGAGACCGGAGGAGAAGACGTGAGTGACGGATTCCCTAGGATGACGGCGGCTGTGACGACGGCGTCGTGAGTATAAGTATTTTTAACTAAGCTTGGTAAGTGTTGTTTAATTTTTGTTTTTGTTATATGAATAAAGTGTAAGAATAATTTGCTGTTATAAACTGGGACTGAATGATAAGTGATTGAGACAGTACGTCGTCTGACACGAAGCGTGTGTGTGTTCTTGCTCACGGTTCCATACCTCCGTGAGGAGATTGGCTGGGCTTGAACGAAGCGAATTCTTGTTTGAAAGGTGTCCTGGACATTTCGTGCACTTCCTTCCTCTGTAAATAAAGAGGGTGGATATTTGAGATCCTTAAATAAAAGGTTGCACGTAGGAATCATGTCTCTGTTTAGGAGAAAGAAAGATGGCAATCAGGACATAATGGTAAATCAAGTTTCCCCAGTGACTCCGGTCGAACGGATGATGAGAGATAATCCCTTATTAGGAAAGGAAATAGAGAAAGTTTTGTCTATTTTCACCCCCACACAGTGAAAACACCAGGTTTACTGATTATAGGCTGAGGGACAGTGAAGGAGAATAAAAGATTGTTCTAAAAGAAAACACTGGAAGAAATCTCCTTATCTGGGATGCTTACAGACCAGAGAGGGCGACAATTAGATCAATTGAAAGGAACTAGTCTAGTTACATAACAGTGTACACATCAATTGTAATTATGGAGTTCTGAACTTTGAGGTTTGTTCTTTGAACATTGCCGGTCACCTGGCCAGTGCCTAGCTGTGTTTAATGAATAATTGCTCCTATATGTCACCTGATGAAAGATAGCTAATTGTCTGCAGCAGGATAAGATGGTTGCCTGTTTCAGCTAGAGAGAGGGAGAAAGGCTGCTAAGGGATTTTCTTCTGGGAATGGACGCATTACCTAGAGGAAACTCTCGATTGAGCAGTCTTTCTTGTTTGTTTAAATAAAGGATTTATTCAGTCGAAACAGGAGATGAAGTTCAGAACTCTTTTAGTGAAGTATTTTTTCCTCTGTAATTAGCTTGCTAGCTTTCTAGGTACGGAAATGACGCTGAGAGAAAGAAAAAACTGTTTAGAAAACTTAGGGACCTGATTCCATTCTATGTGTGATGTATTTTAGTTATAAATTGTTATGAATGAATGAATGAATGGGAAGATCTTCCATGCTTTGATATATGATTATTGTTTTGTGGTAATTTATATTCTGGAAACAAAATTGGTAATAGAGGAACAATAACAGCTATGATATCTGCAGAGTGTGATTCAAAAGTTACTTTACTTTTGAAGCAGAATTACCAGTGCAGCCGTTTCCCTTCTGGAAGTGCCTAGTTCTGTATAACACTCACGCAATCAATGTTTTCTTAATTAGATTTTATGATCTCTGAAATTGAACTGCTTAGAATTTTTTGCTACTGATACAACAAAGGAAAATTGTTTCCGTTTTTCCTTTGACCTTCAAAGTAGAGGTTAAGAGCCCTGCAGGATAATGTGGTATTCTGGGCCAGTGGTTGCCAGATTGCAACTTGAGAATGGTTTAAATCCTGAGTGAATAAGAAGTTAATCATGTTTGGATTTTGTTCTGATTGTTATGCTATTAAGCAAAATTAAAAGTTAAACAGGGATTTTATATCAGTTTTAAATGTCTGCTTCCCCGAACTGTGAGATTCAAGGTAAATTACTGTGTGTGTGTGTTAAGCTCTGCACTGATGACTGATGAACAGGCCAGTGCCACCATGGGCGTTCACTCATCTTCCCAGTTTTTATTTGCTACGATATTGGATTTTAGGATAAATTCACCTGTTTTTAAAGTTATGTGTTAGTGTCCAGAGCAAAAGTGTACTTTTTTGGAAGTCTTTTAAATTTCAGTTCCAGGAGTTCTGTCTTTAGTTGCTGTTTAGAATGAGCACATATATCCATTCAAAACCACACCAATTAAGTTAGTGGGACTGGGACACTGTTTAAGAATCTAAATTTATATTTTCTGCCTCCCATTTGTTTGACTTTTAACAATTGTTTTAGAAGCAGGATTAGCTGTTGTGTGCGAGCAGCAATCCCAGAAAGCAATCCAAGAAGAAGAAGGGGGAGGGAAATAGCATTCTTTTGTTTGTGCTTGTAGATTTCAGGCAACTGAATTGGTGGAGCGAGTGAAGGACATTCTGATAAGAAGTTATTTCAGATCTGATGCAGCACACCTGTGGACAACAGCGACCCCTACTGCAACTACATAATGCTGACTTTTGTGTGACCTTTTGAACTGGTTCAAGCTTGTTTGCAATTTATATAGAATGGTATAATGGTATAAACAGTATTGTGTGTTCTCTCCTAATGCTCTCTCTCTCTGGAGAGTGGCAAGTGTCTGCTGCATTATGTTTTGAATGCTATCATGTATCCAGGAATATCAGGGTTTCACTGCTGTTGTACTTAATCCTTTTTATGCCTGGAAGCTAGTGTATCAGGCTCTATTTCTGCTCTTTTTCTAAGCCATGCTTTAGGCTTACCTCTTTAAGGCTACTTTTGAATAAGTGATTCCCACATTGTCTATTTGATTTGGCTAATTACATTAGAGAGGTTCGACCAGAGCCTTGGCTTCGGATCACGTTCCAAGAAATTGCTGATCGGGTGGCTCTACTTCCTTCCTGTACCAAGATGACTGCTGCCAAACCTGCTCTTTGGGACACCATCTGTTTCCTTCATCCTGATGGACAATTAGTTTTACTTCTGCGTGTTCACAATACAACCCACATCTCCAAAGAAGTTCTCACTTCAACCCCCTGCTTTGAACTGAAATCGGGACAGTCTGTTGAACTTTTTGATACCCTTGTGTTCTCCATTGCTATTAAACGTAGGTTAGATGCTGGACTTCCTTGGTACCTTTCCAGACCCCTGCCATAACTGCTGAACTTGGTATGGCTATACGCCATCTTCAATGCTTACTGTATGTTCAAATGAAAGCTGTTATTGATTCTATTAGTAAGTTGTCAGAGTCATTAGAGCAAAATACACAAATGACTCTACAAAATAGACAGGCACTAGATTTGCTCCTTGCATCTGAAGGAGGCCTGTGATCTTTTATTAATGCCACTATTTGTTGTATAGTTATAGCGAATCATTCAGTGTTTGTGCTTAATGCTATGGATAAAATACGCCACCTGTCAGATTTACATATTGATGACTTTAAGGGAGGACTGAATGTAGGTAATTGGTTAACATGCCATACACATGTGAATGCTTCTTATGCCACGGTCCCCACTTCTGAATTCTCTGACTTGGTCTTATCTCCTCCACAATAAAAAAATAAAAATAAAAATGGGAGAATTGTAGGGATTATAAGGATATGTTCCTGGTTCATAATCACTCAATGGCCTTTGTTCTGCTCTAATAAAAATATGTCAACCAAACTACTATACAGTGGGCAAGGAGAAGCAGGCCAGCATAAGGATATCACAGGCCTTAGCAATGCATATGTCCGAACTGAAGGGTCCATACATAGACATGCAGAGGCTTTGTGCAAAGAGCACGTACACAGGAAACCATGCAAACAGCATAAGCTGAGCCGTTAGCCCTGAAGACAGTAGATGGTTTTTGACAGTTGGTGAGTATAGGCAAGACAGAAGCCTGAGGAATGTTGAAACAGGAACAGAGGGGTCAGAAAGGTCAATGACAGGAAACAGAAGGAGAGAGGAGAGGGGGCCTCACAGAGGGATGAATGTGGAGACTGTATGCATATACGGAAGTAATACACGGAAGCAAAAAAATGTATATAAGTAATATGATTATTATATTCAGGGGGAGGAGGGATTCTGATGTCTGATGACTGACAGAAATTCTCCTCTCCTGCCTGTATTGTTCCATCAGTTATCTAATAAACAGAGATTCTGATTGCACCTGTACTGACTTTTGGATATGGACTATACAAGAAATTAGTGATAATTAGTAATCGGTCTCTTGTGAGTAACAGGGCCTCACAATTCCTCACAGTTTCTGCTCAGCAAACAAAAAAGCAGCAGCTAGCAGAGAAGTACACATGGTGATGGGACTTTATTTGTGCAGTTGTTCAGCCTATAGCTGATGCCAAAAATTCCAAACATGCTGTACCTCTATTGCAGGCCTCAACCAATTTTGTGTGGGTTTAGGAACCAGGCTAGAATCCTAGGAGCCAGTGCATGTGACTTCCTTGCACTCCCCTGCCCATTGTCTCTCACACTGGTATGATATTCTCAAGTTTTACGAGGCCAGCGCTAGAGTTCCTATACCATGCAGCATCTTTAGACAAATATAGATAACATGTGTGTGGTGCACCTGTCTGTGCATGGGATGTGGTGGTAGCTGTCTGTGTGGGTGGAGTGTGGGGCTGCAGAGTTGGGGAGGCTTTCTGTTTGTGGTACAGAGGGGGGGTGCCCATGTATATATATGTGTGTGTGTATGTGGTGCAGAGATGGGGTGCCCATTGGTGTATGGTGCCTATCTGTGTGTGGTTTGGAGGTAAGACACCTCTTTGTGTGTGTGTGTGTGTTACGCGGAGGTAGGTTGCCTATGCGTGTGTGTATGTATGTCGTGTGAAGGTGGGGTGCCTGTATGTGTGGAATGGGATGTAGATAGGGACAGGGTGCTTGTGTGTGTTCTGGGGGGAAAGGAATGCACCTTTTGGCAACACCTTGCACCTTCCTTTCCACCCCTACTCCTGCTGGTTCCCCTCCTCTATCACCCTTCCAGACTCTCCCCTTTCACCAACCCCCCTAGCACTCCCACCACTTGCCCTAAAATCCCCCCATCCTCCTGTTTTAAATTGGCCCCCTGCCCTTTTAAATTTTCCCTGCCTTCTCTACCTCGCTTGAACTCCTCCCTCCACACACAAAACCTAATTTTGCTGCAGGCCACCATCGAGGCTTCCCTCTTCTCTTCTGCCTGTTGGGATCCAATCTCCCGCAGGCAGATAGGAGGATTCTTTGCCACAATTGTGGCCATCCCCTTCTCTTCTTCTTCCCATTGGGGATTTCATCCCCACAGGCAGACAGCTGCCTCCTGGACCATGATTGCAGCCTCCCCCTTCTCTTCTGCCCGCGGGGAATCCAATCTCACGTGGGCAGATTGAAGGGGACTTTGCCATGATTGCAGCAATCCCTTTCTCTTCTGCCCCCAGGAGATGTGATCCCGGTGGGCAGACAAAGCATCATGGCGATCGTCTGTAACAACTTGTTTGGGGGGGGAGCAATGCCCTCCAAACTACGCCCGTGCTGAAAAATATATAGCTTGATGACATTTGTTTTCAAGGATTTTTCTCATTTTGTGTCTGGGAGGGGAAAAGTCTCAGTCCATCTGTCCCTTAGTCAGCAGATCTGTAGTTGTCCTCAGATTGTTAATAAATTTGCTTTTCCTCTATAGCAGAGCAATGTATTGGCCTACTTAGTGATGTACTTGCCTCTTAAATGCTGTTCACTGCTGTGATTTTTTTTTTTAATCTTGATATGCTATGTCCTAGCTCATGGTATTCTGGGAATTCTCATTTTCAGAATAGCAGGACTTCACCAAAGTGATTTTCAATCACTTGTCATACTTGTGGTTATCACTTTATTTCTCTCTGATTTTTATGTGCTGGAAAAGACAATATACTTTTAGTACCTTATTGTAGCTTATCTTATATGAGTTGTACAAAAATCATAGCTGTTTTATGTTTAAATAGTTTTATTAAAGAAAAAAACATATATTAACACAGTATGAGTAAGTTCTTCACATTACCAGTTTCTTGAATGGAACATTTCAACTGAAACGTTTCTCCCTATGATCACTCCCTCATAAAAACATAAGAAATGCCACATTGGATCAGACCAAGGTCCATCAAGTCCAGTATCCTGTTTTCAACAGTGGTCAATACAGGTCACAAGTACCTGTCAGGTTCCCATAAAGGTACACAGTTTCCACAATGCTTGTCCTGGGTTAAGCAGTGGATTTCCCGGGACATCCGGTGACATCACGGAGCTAATGGCAGCCTAAAAGCCTAGCTCCGTCCGATTCCCGAGTGTGGTGATATATTGGTGTGTCCCCAAGTGCCAAAGTGGAAGGCAGGCGAGTAGTTAGCAGTCGGATGGCCGCGAAGAAGAAATTAGCGGGTTTCCAATCCCCGTATGTGTGGCGGGAGCTGATGGTGGCGGCGGCGGCGGAATCGGCCTGCTCTGACGCGGGAGCACATGGCGAGAGCTCTGGAGATGATGGAGGCACAGATACGGAGGGGCTGGAGGAGATGCCACTGCGTAAGTGGCTGCAGGAGTTTAAAATTGAAATTTGGACTGAGATTAAAGCTATGCGGAAGGAGGTGAAAGAAACCCTGCAGGCCATTCAGCAGGAGATGAGCAGCCTGGGCAGCCGTGTGGAAGACTTGGAGAGCCGTGTGAGAGAGAGGTGCGAGGGATGGCGACCCTGCAGGAAAATCTCCAGGCCCAGCAGGACGAGCTACAGGAGAAAATTAAGGAGATTGAAGATTGAGCTCGGAGAAACAACCTGCGTTTCAGGGGGGTGCCAGAGGAAGCGGCTGCTAGAGATTGTGTGGCGGTGGTCCAGAAGCTATGTGGACATATATTTCAGCGGGGGGAAGTGGCTGGCGTGAATGCTGAGCAAATAGGTGTGGAGCGAGCTCATAGAAGCTTAGGCCCCCGGCGGGAAAAGCAGGCACGGGACATAATAGCATGTATGAGCAGTTTTCCATTGAAAGAACAAATTCTGAGTGTGGCCCGGAAGTTTGGGCGAATTGCGTGGGAAGGCAATGAAATAGAAGTCTTTAATGATTTGTCTAAAGGAACTTTGGACAGAAGGAGAGCGATGAAAGAAGTTACTGCGTATCTGAGGGGGCAGAACCTCCGATATCGCTGGATGTTTCCGTTTGGGATCTTGCTGTCCGTGAATGGTGTGAATCGGAAGGTGAAATCAGTGGAGGAAGCGTGGGCTACCCTGCAAGAATTGGGCTGTGAGGGATTGCCCACAGTGGCGGAGACAGAGCGGCTGCGTAAGGCCCACGTGGAGACAAGCAAGCAGCAACGTCAAACAAGTGCACAATGGCAGAGAGTGGGAGAGCACGGGAAGCGTTTGAAGCGGCTGTCCATGGACCGGCGGAGGGTTGCTTCAGAGACAGACACCTGAGTTGGGAGACTGGAAAAGCTAATTCCGGCTGCAAGTATTGAGCCTGAGGAGGGGTGTTAGAGCTCCTTTTCTCACGGAACTTGGACACTGGACTCATAGGGCTAATGGGGGGTGGGGAGGGGGCAGGGAAGGAGGAGAGATGAGCTGTGTTTGGCGGGGCTCAACGGATATAGGGGGTAATTTGTTGTGAGGGGGGAGGTGGTGCTGGGATTGGTTGGCACGGGGGTGTGTGCTGGGACGGGATAGGACAAGGCGTCCGGGAGGGTAGGTAGAGGTGGAGGATGGTGGGGAGGGGGGGGGGAGTGGGGGTTCAGGGGAGGGTTGGGGAGGGGGGAAGGGGGGCTCAGAACACACGGTGGTAGCGGAGGGAGGGTGAGTAATTCAATTAGATGGTGCGTATAGGAACTATTAACGTGAAGGGGTTGAACTCTCCCACTAAGCGGGGCCTGCTCTTTCGGGAGGTGGTGAGAGATCAGTGGGATGTGGTATTGATCCAAGAGACCCACTTGAGGGCGGGTGAGGTGGGGCGGATGCGGCATCGGCAGTATCCTAGTCAGTATTTTTCATGTAATAAGGAGGGTGGCAGGAAGGGGGGAGTGGCTATCTTGGTAAGGGAGGGTTGTGGAATACGGGTGGAAGGGTCATTTAAGGATCTGGAGGGGAGGGTGGTAGGGATTAAAGGGAAATTGGGGGGAGGATATTGTGGTGGTGGCGGTGTATGGACCTAATGGGTAGCAAAAGGGGTTCTGGCGAAAGGTAGGGCACTTAATTGAGGGGGCAGGGGGTGGGAAGGTTTTGGTGGGTGGTGATTTTAATTTGGTGTTGGACCCGAGGGTAGATCGGAAGCCGAGGGGGGGAGATGGGGGGAGAAAGAATAGGATAGAATTAAGAAGGGTGATGGGGCAATACAATTTGGTTGACATGTGGAGGGCCCTGAACCCGGGGGGAGAGGAGTATACATTTCACTCGGCTCCACATGATAGCTGGAGCCGGATAGATATGCTGCTGCTGGATAAATCCTGGATGAAGGAGGTGCAGGATGGGGGCATCCAGCCGGTGGACTGGTCGGATCATGGGGCAGTAGTGGTGAATATCAAATGCCCGGGGAAGGGTGGGGGGGGGGGTGTTTTGGAGGCTGAATGATAGCTTACTCAGGGATGGGATGGTGGTGGCAGATGTGCGTGAGGCTATAAGGGAGTATTTGCGTTTTAATGATACTGGAGAAGTGACGGATGTAATTGTATGGGAGGGGTTGAAAGCGGTGGTGCGGGGAAGGTTTATCATGTCAGGGGCTAGGAAAAAGAGGGAGTGGGAGAGACAAGAGGATGCACTGCGGAAGGAGTTAATGGTGGCAGAGGGGAGGTACCGGGGGTCAGGAGCAATGAAGGATAGGGGGGAGATGGAGAGAGTGAGAGTGGAATTGCGGGCTTTACAGATATGGTGGCTTTCCTCTTACAAAGAGTGCGGCAGGTGCACTATGAGTTTGGGGATAAGGCCAGCCGTTTGTTGGCACGGAAACTACGGCAGCAAAAAGGGATAGCGACAATATTTCAGATAGAAGGGCAGGATGGGAGGATGTGTAGGGGGGATGAAGCCATTCAGGAGCGGTTTAAAGAATATTATCAAGAACTCTACCGAGAGATGGATGGGGTGAGAGGGGGGGGGGATAGAGGAGTACCTAGCGGGGATCTTCTTACCTGAATTGTCGGAGGAAGCTGTTGAGGGGATGGAGGATGAGATCTCCGGGGAAGAACTGGAGAGGGCGGTGAAGGGATTGGTTGGGGGGAAATCGCCGGGATTAGACGGGTTAACGGGGACTTTTTATAAGGTCTTTTGAGGGGAGCTAGGGGGTATTTTAAGAAGGGTATTTAATGGGGTATTAGTGGAGGGGGGGGGGTTGTCAGCAGAAATGCTGACGGCGGGGATCACCGTGCTGTTAAAACCAGGGAAGGACCCAGGGAGGTGTAGTTCATATCGACCCATCTCTCTGTTGAATGTGGATGTTAAATTGTTAGCAAAAATTCTTGCAGGAAGGTTGGCTGGGTGGATGCTGGGGATAATCCAGGTAGATCAGGCTGGATTTATAGCCGGGCGGCAGGCAGCGGATAATATAAAGAGGGCTATAGGAGTGGTTTGGGAGGCGAGGCAGGACACGGAGGATTTCCTTTTGATGTCCATAGACGCTGAAAAGGCCTTCGATAGAGTACATTGGGGGGTTTTAATGCAGGTATTGAAGAAGGTAGGGTGTGGACCGAATTTTTTGGCATGGGTGGGGGCTTTATACCAGGGACCAAGGGCTCGGGTAAAGGTTAATGGGAGATATTCCCGGGATTTTGCGTTGGGCCGCGGGACTCGTCAGGGTTGTCCACTTTCGCCACTACTCTTTGCGTTGGTGGTGGAGCTGTTGGTGGAATGTATACGGTTGAATGATAGGATCCAGGGGTTGCGAAGGGGGGAGCGGGAGCATAAGATTTCATTGTATGCTGATGACATTTTGTTATACGTAGGCAATCCGCTTTTTTCGCTGCCAGAGATAATGAGGGAGGTGGAAAGGTTTGGGGCAGTCTCGGGTTTTAAAATGAATGTGGATAAAACCGAGGTGCTGAAAGTGAAGTTGGACAAGGAGGTTGAGGGGAGCCTGCAGAGAATGTTTCATTTGCGATGGGTGCATGGGTCCCTGGGTTACTTGGGGGTTCATATCACGGATAAGTATGAGACTTTATTTACTGCTAACTATCCGAGACTTATTAGAAATATTAATAGAGTTTTGGCAGGTTGGATGAGGATGGAGATATCATGGCTGGGGAGAATAGCGGCCATTAAAATGAATATTTTGCCCCGTTTGCTTTATTTATTCCATGCCTTACCGGTGGAGGTGCTGGAGGGGATGATGAGGGCCCTACAATGGCGGGTGTTTAGTTACATCTGGAAGAGGAAGCCTCCGAGAGTAGCGCGGGAGGTGATGTTTGCGCCAAAGGAGGAGGGGGGGTTTGGGGGTTCCTAATTTGAAAGCTTACTATTGGGCGGCACAGCTTGCACATGTATTGGGTTGGAGGGAGGGGGGGAGGAGCGACCCTGGGTGAGCCTGGAGAAAGGGAGGGTTAGTGGTGGTCGCTTAGCTGCTTGGCTCTGGGCGCCGAAGATGGGGAAGGGGGAATTGGGGCGGGGGTCGCCGGGGATGAGGCAGGTAGTGCGGATATGGGATAAAGCCCGGGGACCGGATATAGTTAGAAGGGGATCGGAGTTTTCGGTGATGACACCGTGGAGGGGGTGTAGAACTTTTAAACCGGGCTGGGAGGGGGCGGCAGGTTTGATCTCTGGACGAAGAAGGGTTTGGTATGTAGTTTTCAACTGGTGGAGGAGGGGGTGCTGAGGAGTTTTGAGGAGGTGCAAGAGGAATTTAATTTGGAAGCTGGGGATAGGTATGGCTATGTGCAAATTAGGTCGTTTTTAAGGAAGGTAGTGGGGATAGAAGGGTTGGGAGAGGAGGTCTCGGGGTTGGAGGCAATGTGGTTTGGGAAGAGAGGCTCTAGGGGAATGGTGTCTGGATTGTACAAGGTGGTTTTGGGGGGTGGAGGAGGGAAGCATAGGTATATGGTGCAGTGGACCTCGGTAGGGCTTTGACTGTGGTGGAGTGGAAAAAGGTGTGGGACCAGATTAAGAGGGGGCTCAGCTCTAGCGGGGCCAAGGAAAATAGTTATAAGGTTATGATGCGGTGGTATTATACTCCTAGTCTCTTGCATAATATATATAGGGAGGTGTCCCTGCTATGTTGGAGGGGGTGTGGGGAGATAGGGACGTTTTGGCATGTTTGGTGGAGTTGTGAGAAGGTACAGAGGTATTGGAAGTGGCTAACGGGGTGGCTTAAAGAGAAATTGGGGACAGAGGTGGAGTTGGAGCCCACTATCTTGTTGTTGGCTCTGTGTGGGGAGGGGGGAAGAGGACGGGGGGGGGGGGGGGGTAAGATGGTGCTGGCATGTTTGAGTGCAGCCCGGTGTGAGATTGCCGCAGCGTGGAAGCACAAAGAGATGCCCTCGCTAGAGCAGTTCGAAAGACGCCTTAGGATTATAGTTCTTATGGAAAGGTTAACGGCAGCACGATGGCAGAGATTAGCTGGGTTTGAAGGACGGTGGGGTGTATTGGGACGTGTTCTGGGGTTGGGGGGGAGGGACGGGGTACGGGGGGGTCAGGGGGGGTAGTGGGTGAATAGGAGGGGGGTTTCGACTGTAAGGGAGCTCTGCTAGTTCGGTTCTCAGTCACAGGGAGAGGGGGTAGGGCACGGCGGTGTCTCTCTAAGCTCTGGAGGCCCAGAGGGAATCAGGGGGATGGGGGGGGTATTGGAGGGTTGCGGGAGTTGATTGCTTCAGAAGGGGGTGGGTAAGGGCGGGGGAGGGGTATTAAAACACGGTAAAAGGCTGGAGTGGGTGTTAGATACTTTTGTATAGCAGTATATGGTGTGTATTGATGTCTCTGTTGGGTTTTATTACTGCACTGCTGACAATAAAAATTTATAAATAAAAAAAAAAAAAAGCAGTGGATTTCCCTTGTCCTCTTTTATAATGGTTTATGGACCTTTCCTTCAGGAACTTGTCCAAACCTTTTTTAATCCCAGCTACACTAGCAGCTTTTACGACATCCTCCGATACCGAACTCCAGAGTTTGATTACATGTTGAGTGAAAAAATATTTTCTCTTATTAGTCTTAAATGGGCTACATTGTAGCTGCGTTACGTGTCCCCTAGACTTTCTGTTTTTGATGGAATAAGCAACTGATCTACGTTTATCCGTTCCACTCCATTAATTAATTTATAGACCTCCTCACTTTTCCACCCTTATATTCCATGCCTGGTGTGATAACAAAAAATACAAATACATAACACTGAATAATCACACTAATTAAGCACTCCACTTCATGCTCTATATGGCTCCCGATGTTGCCAAAAAGGCTTTCCAAGCAGGCCTAGCGGGTCCTTCTGCAGCTAATTTCCACCATCATTAACTTGTTTAAAGCCACCTTCCACTGAGTTATGGAAGTTAGTTGGGTGTTGAGCCAATTTGCTAATACACATTTCTTAGCCACCAGCCATGCTTTTTGTAGAAAATATTTAAGAACATAAGAAATGCCATACTGGGTCAACCAAAGTCCATCAAGTCCAGTATCCAATTTCCAACAGTGGCGAATCCAGGTCACAAGTACCTGGCAGGTACCCAAAGTCCACAGCTTCCACAATGCTTGTCCTGGGGTAAGCAGTGGATTTCCCAGCCCTCTTTAATAGTGGTTTATGGACCTTTCCTCCAGGAACTTGTCCAAATCTTTTTTAAACCCAGCTACACTAACAGCTTTTACTATATCCTCCAATAACAAATTCCATTGTTTGATTATGCGTTGAGTGAAAAAATATTTTCTATTAGTTTTAAATGGGTTACATTATAACTTCATTGTGTGTCCTCTAGTCTTTCTACTTTTGATGGCATAAACAACCAATCTACGTTTATCTGTTCCAGTCCATTCATTAATTTATAGACTTCTATCATCTCTCCTCTCAGTCTTCTCTTTTCCAAGTTGAAGAGCCCTAACCTTTTAAGCCTTTCTTCATAGGGATATCCTTCCATCACCTTTACCATTTTGGTGGTTCTTCTCTGTACCTTTTCTAATTCCACTATATCCTTTTTAAGATACGGTGACCAGAATTGCACACAATATTCAAGGTGTGGCCGAACTATGGAATGATACACAGGCATTATAATATCCTTGGTTTTATTCTCCATTCCTTTCCTTATGATTCCTAGCATTCTATTTGCTTTCTTGGCTGCTGCTGCACACTGGGCGAAGGGTTTCAACATATTTTCCACGATCATGCCTAAATCTTTTTCCTGGGTGGTGGTTTCTTAGGTGGTACCTTGCATTGTGTAACCAAAGTTTGGGTTGTTCTTTCCTAGTTGCATAACTTTGCACTTGTCCACATTAAATATCATTTGCCATTTGAATGCCCACTCTTCCAATTTATCAAGGTCCTCTTGCAATTTTTCACAATCCTCTTGTGTTTTAACAACTTTGAATAATTTTGTGTCATCTGCAAATTTGATCACCTCACTCATTATTCCCATTTCCAGGTCATTTATGAAGACATTAAAAAGCAGCGGATCCAACACAGATCCCTGGGGGTACTCCAATTTTACTTTTCTCCATTGAGAAAATTGGCCATTTAGACCTTCTCTCTGCCTTTTAACTTTTAACCTGTTTCTGATCCCCAATACTACACTGCTTCCAATCCCATGACTTTTTAATTTTACCAAGAGTCTCTCATGAGGGACCTTGTCATGGGCTTTCTGAATCCAGATACACTATATCAACTGGCTTACCTTTGTCTTCCTGTTTATTCACACCTTCAAAAAAATATAACAGATTAGTAAGACAAGACTTTCCTTGCCTAAATCCATGTTGGCTTTCTCCCATTAAACCATGACTATATAAATCATCAGTAATTTTATTCTTTATAATAGTTTCTACCATTTTGCCCGGTACTGATGTCAGACTCACAGGTCTGTAGTTTCCTGGATCATCCCTGGAACCCTTTTTAAATAATGGTGTTACATTGGCCATACTCCACTCTTCAGGTACTACATTTGATTTTAATGATCGTTCACAATTTACTAATAGTAGGGCTGCAATCTCATATTTCAGTTCTTTCAATACTTTTGGATGTGGTACTCTTCAGTTTATCAAATAGTTGTAATACATCTTCCCAGTTTATTGATATTTCTTTCAATTCTTCCAATACATCGCCTTTATATACCATTTCAGGCATGGGTAAGTTCCCTACATCATCTTCAGTAAAGACTGAAGCAAAGAATTCATTCAGACTCTCTGCATGGCCTTGTCTTCACTTAGCACCCCTTTTAATCCTCTATCATCCAATGGTCCAACTGACTGTCTCACAAGTTTTTTGTTACGAATGTACTTGAAAAAGTTTTTATTATGCATTTTTGCTTCCACAGCAAGCTTTTCTTCAAATTCTCTTTGCCTGCCTTATCAATGCCTTGCATCTAACTTGGCAATGCTTATGTTGTTTCCTGTGTCATTTGACTCCTTTTTCCATTTCCTGAAAGATGCTATTTTGGCCGTAAGAGCCTGTCTGACCTCGCCTTTAAACCATGCTGGCAGTTTTTTGGCCTTCCTTTCACTTTTCTTAAAGTGTGGAATACATCTTTTCTGGGCTTCCAAGATAGTACTTTTAAACAATGCCCATGCTTTATGCAAATCTTTAGCCTTTGCTGCTGCTCCTTTTAATCGTTTGTTAACTATTTTCCTCATTTTATTATAGTCTCCCTTTTGAAAATTAAATGGGAGTACTCTGGATGAGTGGAGGAGTAGCCTAGTGGTAGAGCAACTGCCTAGTACCCAGAAGATCAAGGGTTCGATTCCTTCTGGCACTCCTTGTGACCTTGGGCAAGTCACTTTACCCTCCATTGCCTTGGAAGAAAAGGCTGGCAATCTACTTCCGGTGATACATTGCCAAGAAAACCCAGAGGTAGCTGGGTCGCTATGAGTCAACACTGACTTGATGGCACTAAAAAAAACCCTGTGGATTTCCTTGCCGTCCTTCTTTCATTTATTAAATCAAATGCGATCATGCTATGATCACTATTTATTTATTTATTTAACAGTATTTCTATACCGCCTTATCCTACAATCAAGGCGGTATCACAGCAAGACAATCAAAAGTAGTGAACGTGTATTTCATGCAGTGAAAGATATGTCATGATTTGTGTGTAAGATGTTATAGTGTGTTAGAGTAGGTTGAACTATGTACATTGTGCGCTATGATACAGCATGTGCTATAATACATTCTTCTATACAATGAGGGTTTAAGATACATCGTGTGCCGTTATACATTTTCTATTGCCAAGTTGCCCCAACACCCTTATCTCTTGCACCAGATCCTGCATGCCACTAAGGACTAGGTCCAAAATAGCTTCCCCTCTTGTCGTTTCATGAACCAGCTGCTCCAAGAAGCAGTCATTTATTTCATCTAGAAACTTTATCGCTTTACATGTCCTGCTGTGACACTGACCCAATCAATACCAGGGTAGTTGAAATCATCCATTATTACTGTGTTGTAACTTTTGTTAGCTTTCCTGATTTCTTTCAGCATTTCATTATCCATCTGTTCATTCTGGCCAGGTGGTCGGTAGTACACCCCAGTGCCATTGCCTTCCCCTTTTTACATGGAATTTCTATCCATAGAGATTCTACATCATATTTTGTCCTGCAAAACTTTAATCCTATGTGACTCAATGCCCTCTCTAACATAGAGCCCAACCCCTCCACCAATTTGATCTACTCTATCATTGTGATATAGTTTGTACCCAGGTATCACACCTTCCACTAGGTCTCTGAGATACCAATCATATCTAACCTCTCATTTAGAGCTACATATTCAAACTCTCCCATCTTATTTTTTAGATTCTAGCATTTGCATACAGGCATTTTAGAGGTTGTAGTTCAATCATATTAATCTGGTTATCAGTTGATAGGGGTAATTTGGAATTTTTCAGCTCTTTACTTAAGAGCATCTGGGTACCTTTTATCTTTATTGGAACCTCTCTGTTTGGATGTCCTAACTTCCCAGTTTTGTTAGTATCCTTCAAGGATACATTCTTCCGAACCATGCGCTCTTGAGCGACTGTTGGCTTTCCCCTATTATCTAGTTTAAAAGTTGCTCTATCTTCTTTTTAAATGTTAATGCCAGCAGCCTAACTCCATCCCAGTTAAGATGGAGCCCATCCCTTCGGAAGAGCTCTTCCTTCCACAGAAAGTTGCCCAGTTCCTAACAAATCCAAAATCCTCTTCTTTGCACCATTGTCTCATCCACGCATTGAGACTCTGGAGCTCTGCCTGCCTTTTGAGCCCTGCATGGGAAGCATTCCAGAGAATGCTACCCTGGAAGTTCTGGATTTCAACTTCCTACCTAAAAGCCTAAATTTGGCCTCCAGAACCTCCCTCCCACACTTTCCTATGTCATTGGTAGCAACATGTACCAAGATAGTAGACTCCTCCCCAGCGCTGTCTAAAAACCTTTCTATGTGGCGTGTGAGGTCCACTATCTTTCACCAGGCAGGCATGTTACCAACCAGGTGATTCTTAAGTCTACCAGCCACCCAGCTATCTACATGCCTAATGATTGAATCACCCACTACAACAGCCATCCTAACCTTTCTCTCAAGGGCACATGGCTCTGGAGAAAACTCCTCGGTGCAAGAGGGTGTTACATCTCCTGGTGGAGAGTTCCTAGTTACAGGATCACTTCCTGCCTCACAAAGGTGTTGCTCTCCTTTCACAAGACCACTCTCCTCCATTGCAGCTGAGAGGCTGCCAGACTGGAGGTAGGGCTTCAATACTTCGTCCTTGTAGGTCTCGTCCATATACCTCTCTGACTTTCTTATGTCTTCCAAATCTGCTACTCTAGCCTCCAGAGATTGCACTTGTTTCCTGAGAGCAAAGAGCTCCTTGCACCTAGTGCAAGACCGCATACATAAGACCGCTCACCAACTGGGAGAAAACCGTATATGTGACACTCAATACAAAAGACTATATAACCCCCATCTCGCTGCTGGACTGCTGTCTGCATCTTAGTTTTAAAGTTTTATTTAGTTATTTAAGTTGTTTTTAGTTGCTAGGGATACTTGTACTAATACAACTATACCAAATAAGTTTAAGAGACTTTGTTCACCTCAACATTAATTACTTTCAGGGCCTTAACTCATCTATTCCTAATGAGTATGATCAGCTGAACCTAGAAGGGAATGTGACTACCACTCCCCCTTTAATAAGTGTAAGGCCCTATAAAGCTAAAATTATGCCTGGGGTTGGGTGGGAGACAGGAGGGCGGGAGGGAACTATCACTTAGTAAAGGCTGGCTTGCTACACAGGTCCCAGACCTGTGCTTCTAAGGTAATCTGTAACCAATTTCCTGAGTGATTCATCCAGCCCTTGCATTCATAGAAGGAGTCTTTCAAAATGCCCCTTTGATCTGTCACTTGGCTTTAACACCTATTTAAAACAATTTCACAGGTCTCTTGCACCATATCTAGAAGGCCTCTTTGTAAAAGTCTGTAGAAACAATTTATTGCTCAAAGAATACTGACCTTGTTTTTCCTTTTATGCTAAGTTATACTCTGATTTGATTTAAATTAAAGCTCTTTGCTGATACTGGGCCCTGACTATTAAATTTAAACTAGAATCTCTCTGCTGGGTTTGAAATTTAAACTGAAAGCTCTCTGCTGGGTTCTGAATTTAAACTGCAAGGTCTCTGCTGGGTCTTAAACTTAAACTGAAAGCTACCTGTTGAGATTTTAATGTAAACTAAAAGCTCTTTGCTGATACTAGGCCCTGACTGAGTATTACATTTAAACTAGAAGCTCTCTACTAGGTTTTAAATGTAACTGAAAGCTCTCTGCTGGGTTTTAAATTTAACCAGAAAGCTCTCTGCTGGGTTTTAAATTTAAACTGAAAGCTCTCTGCTGGGTTCTGAATTCAAACAGCAAGCTTTCTGCTGGGTTTTAAATTTAATCAGAAAACTCTCTGCTGGGTTTTAAATTTAAACTGAAAGCTCTCTGCTGGGTTTTAAATGTAAGCCAAAGATGAATCAATTACTCTATCATTGTGAGAATACCAGGTGATAGGTTTAACTCATAACATTTTTTGTATGGAAATTGGGTCTCAGACTAAAAGGAGCTATGGCATTTGCTTTATAACCAGAATGCTCCGTTTTTGCATCAACGACCCTATTTTTTGAAAATTATTTAAATAGTTTCCTTAATTCAATTTAAAAATCAACTTCTTTCAAGAACAACAAGTCAGGCTTATCTTAGATGGAAAATCCCAACGCCATTCTCAGCGCTGCTGCGTTTCACGAATAAGTCGTTTCATCAGGGGTTGTGCACTGACTTCCAAAGTTGTCAATATGAACTAGGTACTAGGAAAATGAACAAAATATTCTCGAATTAGTAGTCTACTTTTCAACAATAGTTTTCAAGAAGAATATGTACATATCACATCCGCAACAAAAAAGAAGACAAAAACTAACAAACGGCTTACCACATACCACGGACAGTCCCCACTATTGAGTATCTCTGACAATGTGAAAAAATGCCGCGCATGCGGCTTAAGCTGTAGGAGGACCTATAAATGAAATAGGGATCCTCATGGAATTAATTGGATTAGGTGCATAAATTCCAATCAATTTGAGAGTTAAGGCCCCCTGGAGAAATAGTTTGCAAAATAAAGATCCAGTGTTGTTCCTTATAAATCAATGTCTGATCTAAAGATTTGCCACCGCTGCCTTTTGAAACTCGATCCACGCAAAAACATCGAAGATCAGCAAATGCATGATTATGAGTCAAACAATGTTCTACAAGTGGTGCTGTCAAAATTTTGCATCTAATTCTACTACGATGTTCTGCCAATCTCACTTTAAAAGATCGTAATGTTTTGCCAATGTAAATCAATTGGCAGGGGCATTGTATAGCATAGATCACTTGTGTGGAGGAACAGTTGGTCGACTGCCGCAAAGGGTAACTTTTTCCATGATAATTAAAGGAAGAGATCTCCCAATTTTACAAATCCATTAAAAAAACTCAGGATCCATAGCTCTCATTTAAATGAAGAGAAGCATATATCATATATCAAGCGCTGATCCTGCCGCATTTTGACTTTGCAAATGCCATCTTACAAGGTCTCCCCCAATCCACACTAACCCCCTTACAGTTGGCCATGAATGCCGCAGCTAGGGTCCTCTACGGTGCATCCAGAAACGACCACGTGACTCCTATTCTCAAACAACTGCACTGGCTACCAATTCACGGGAGAATCACCTTCAAATCCCTTTTATTAGCATTTAAGGCAATCAAAGGCACCTCATCCCTCTCACTCACGAATCTAATCCACATGGTCCCCCCCAACAGATCAAGAAGAACATCAGCTGTAAACTTGCTAGCTATACCAAAGGCTTCGATAAAGTCCAACACGAACACCACAAACAGGGCATTCAGTTTTTATGGCCCAAAATGCTGGAACACCCTACCCCCCAACATTAGAGCCATTACCAATCTATATCAGTTCAGGAAGGCTCTCAAAACATACCTTTTCTGCCAATACTTCACAGACAGCAACTGAACTAGATATCCCCTCCAAGAAATGACCCAATCTAGAAATGCCCTCACACTGTAGTGTAGATAGATTATGTATATAGTTAACCCAGTTATCCAAGTTTGTACTCCTGTTCAATGTAAAACCTGACAGTTTGTCGTTATGGTCGTTGTTGTTATGATGTAAACCGCGCTGATTCTAAATAGCGCGGTATATAAGAAACTGTAATAAATAAATAATAAATAAATAATAAGCCAGCACCTCCGATTTATAATAAATTAATTTCAGGCCTAAGAATGCCCCAAAATTATCGATTTTGGCCAAAACATCCTGGAGGGACACTACCAGATCTGTAAGGTGAACAAGAAGGTCATCTACAATTTAAAAGGTTCCCCCGGCAGATTTACCCCTTTGACACCTATATGTGATTTGAGATGAACCAGTAAAGGCTCCAAATATAAAAGGAATATGAACAGAGATAGAGAGCATACTAGCTAGATATCCCGCTTTAAAGGGAAATAGAAACATGACGGCAGAAAAAGATCACATGGCCTATCTAGTCTGCCCTTCCTTATCAACTACAATAGTCCTCTTTTTACCTTTAGAGAGCCTCTGTGTTTGTTCCATGCTTTTTTGAATTCAGATACTGTCCTTGTGTCCACCACCTCCACAGGGAGACTATTCTACGCATCTACCGCTCTTTTTGTAAAGAAATATTTCTGCATATTACTCCCGAGTCTATCCCCTTTCATCCTTGTCCTATGTCCCCTTGTTAGGGAGTTTACTTTCAATTGAAAGAGGCTCGCCTCCTGTGCACTTATGGCATGGAGGTTTTTAAATGTCTCAATTATAGCACCCCTATCCTGCCTTTCTTCTAAAGTATACATATTAATATCTTTGTCTGTCATCATATGCTTCATAACAAAGACCATTAACCATTTTAGTAGCCACCCTCTGCACCTACTCCAATCTGCTTCTATCCTTTTGAAGGTGGTCTCCAGAATTGCACACAATACTCCAAATGAGGTCATACCAAAGACTTATACAGAGGTACCATCACCTCCTTTTTTCTGCTGGCCATTCCTCTCCCTATACACACAAGCATCTTTCTGTCTTTCGCAGTCACCTTTTCTACCTGTTTAGTTACTTTTAGATCGTCAGACACAATTACATCCAGGTCCCACTCTTCTTTTGTGGACAGAAGTATCTCACCCCCTACACTGTACTGCTCCTTTGGATTTTTGCAGCTCTAATGCCTGACCCTGCATTTTTTAGCATTAAATTTTAGCTGCCAAATTCTAGACCATTCTTCAAGCTTAGCTAGATCCCCCTCGTGTTATCTACTCCTTCCTGGGTGTCTACTCTATTGCAGATTTTGGTATCATCCGCAAATAAGCAAACCTTACCCGACAGCCCTTCTGCAATATCACTAACAAAGATGTTAAAAAGAATCGGACCAATCCTGGGATACTACAGTGTTTGCTATCACAGCCACTGCAGGGTTAGAATATAATATTCCCGATACCTTTAGAAAGGACTCCCCAAATCCATATTGATCTAGAACTGTAAACAGATATGCCCAATTGACATGATCAAAAGCTTTTTCTGCATCAAAGGATATAATTAACAAAAGTATGTACATCCTTTGACATCGTTCTATTGATGTCAAAATTGTCACACATTCATGACTGCATAGTACTCTCTCATGAACCCCACTTGGTCAGGGCCTATCAAATCAGGGATTAGGCCTGCTAATCTGGTAGCCAGTATTTTGGAGAAGAGAGATTGGGTCTACAGGATGCAGGAGAAAGAGGATTACTTCTGGACTTGGGTAAAATGGTCGCCCAAATTGTATTCATTTCTTTCATAAAGACCCCTGCCTCACCTAAACATAGAAACATGATGGCAGAAAAAGACCACATGGCCTATCTAGTCTGCCATTTCATATCAACTACAATAGTCCCTTTTTTATCTTTAGAAATCCTCTGTGTTTGCCCCATGCTTTTTTGAATTCAGATACTGTCCTTGTCTCTACCACCTCCACTGGGAGACTATTCCATGCATCTATAACTCCCAGGTAAGGTGAAAGCCCAGAAAGCCCCCAGGTAGGTGATACATTAAATACCTTTATGGAAATGGGTAACAGGGGTAACATATGGAAAGCAGTGTGTATTAATGCCCGTAGCATGGGAAATAAGATCCCTGAAGTTGAAGCTTTGGTGGGAGTGGCTGACTTGGATTTAGTCTTGTTAAAAAGTCAGATCATGAAATAGGACAAAAACAAACTAACAATTACAACATAGAACATATAAAATTGTAATTAAATGTAGGAACATCCGTCAAGTCAGGGGACAGGAAACCCCCTCGTGTGAACGGACTTCTCCCTTTAATCTTTTTTATTATTATTTCAACTTCTACAACAGCCTTAATGAAAACGAAGCAGACCCAAAGAGCCACAGTGCTAAGAATATAAATTCTGAATGACCAAAAATTAAAGTCAAACTTAGCTGGCAATGGGGTCCTGCAGCATACGTCCACCTCCCAAGGTATTTCAACAGGAAGGCATCTTCCGAAGAATTCCACAAAATTATTCAGCGAGAAAACAATTCTTCAGGATTCCATAACCCAGCGCTGCGTTTCGGGTTCTCCAACCCTGCATCAGATGGCACAAAAACAGTCGTCTTCAGGTTACAGCCGTTATTACTTTCCTTTTTGGAAGGACGTTCTTTGGAAAGTAATAACGGCTGTAATCTGAAGACGACTGTTTTTGTGCCATCTGATGCAGGGTTGGAGAACCCGAAATGCAGCGCTGGGTTATGGAATCCTGAAGCACTGGACTTGGTGCTTACCAATGGTGAAAGTGTTTCTGATGTTGTAGTGGGAGATCATTTTGCATCCAGTGATCAGCAGATGGTGTGGTTCAGTATTAGGACTAGGGCTGTTAGAATCCATTCCAAGGTGAGGATCTTAGACTTTAGGAAGACTAACTTTGTGAAGATGGGCCAATACCTCAGGGAGTCGTTAGTGGGATGGGAACAGCTGGGGGATGTAGAAAAACAGTGGGCAAAACTGAAAGGGGGTATTTTACGGGCAACCAACCTTTTTGTTAAAATGGTAAATAAAGGCAAAAGGAAAAGGAGACCGCTATGGTTTTCGAAGGAAGTAGCTGAAAAAGTGAAGAAAAAGAGGGAGGCCTTCATGAAATACAAGAGATCACAGAGAGAGAAAGACAGGCACCTGTATTTGGAAAAACTTAGAGAAGCTAGCAAAGTAGTCAAGAAGGCAAAGATTCAAAAGGAGGAGGAAATAGCCAATGCAATAAAATGGGGGGATAAGACATTTTTCAGATATATTAGTGAGAAGAGGAAGGGCAAAAGTGGTATTGTCAGACTCAAGGGTGCAGGGGGGGGGGGGGAATATGTAGAAGCTGATAAGGATAAAGCGGAATTGCTTAACAAATATTTTTGTTCTGTGTTCACAGATGAAGAACCAGGAGCAGGACCTCAGAAAACACCCACAAATAAGAACAGAAGCGAGGGACATCTTGAACAATTTTCAGAAGACTGTGTTCATGAGAAACTAGCTCAACTTAAAGTAGACAAAGCGATGGGACCGGATGGGATACACTCTAAAATACTGAGGGAACTTGGGGACGTTCTAGCAACTCCACTGACTGACCTTTTCAATGCCTCGTTGGAGTCGGGAGTGGTGCCAAAGGACTGGAGAGAGGCTCATGTGGTGTCTTTACACAAAAGCGGAAGTAAGGATGTGGTTGAAAACTACAGGCCGGTTAGTTTAACTTCGGTGGTGAGTAAATTTTTGGAAACGCTGCTGAAAGAGAAAATAGTGAGGTTTCTGGAGTCCAGCGGGTTACAGGATCCGAGGCAGCATGGATTCACCAGAGGCAGGTCTTGTCAGACAAATCTGATTGATTTCTTTGACTGGGTGACCAGGGAGTTGAACCGAGGGAGAGCTCTAGATGTGGTATATTTAGATTTCAGTAAAGCCTTTGACACTGTTCCTCACAGGTGACTTATAAACAAACTGAGCACCCTAGGGATGGACCCTAAAGTTACTGCTTGGGTTAGAAATTGGTTGGGTGGGAGGCGACAAAGAGTTCAAGTAAATGGAGCTCACTCTGAGGAGAAGGATGTTACCAGTGGTGTGCACCAGGGATCTGTCCTTGGTCCGATTCTTTTTAACATCTTTGTTAGTGATATAGTGGAAGGGCTGTCGGGTAAGGTTTGCCTCTTTGCAGATGATACCAAAATCTGCAATAGAGTAGACACCCAGGAAGGTGTAGATAACATGAGGAGGGATTTAGCTAAGCTTGAAGAATGGTCTAGAATTTGGCAGCTAGGATTTAATGTTAAAAAATGTAAGGTCATGCATTTGGGCTGCAGCAATCCAAGGGAGCAATACAGTATAGGAGGTGAAGTACTTTTGTCCACTAAAGAAGAGCGGTACCTAGGCGTGGTTGTGTCTGATGATCTTAAAGTAGCTAAACAGGTAGAAAAGGCGACGGCAAAAGCTAGAAGGATGCTTGGGTGCATACGGAGAGGAATGGCTAGCAGAAAAAAGGAGGTGATAATGCCTCCGTATAAGTCTTTGGTGCGACCTCATTTGGAGTATGGTGTGCAATTCTGGAGACCGCACCTTCAAAAGGATGTGAACAGGATGGAGTCGGTGCAGAGGGTGGCTACTAAAATGATTAGTGGGCTTCATCATAAAGCATATGAGGACAGACTTAAGGATCTTAATATGTACACCTTAGAGGAAAGGCGGGATAGAGGTGATATGATTGAGATGTTTAAATACCTCCGTGGCATAAATGTTCAGGGAGAGAGCCTCTTTCAATTGAAAGCAAGTTCTGCTACGAGGGGACATGGGATGAGGGTGAAGGGAGATAGATTCAGGAGTGATATGCGGAAATATTTCTTTACGGAAAGAGTAGTGGATCCATGGAATAGTCTCCCAGTGGAGGTGGTAGAGATGAGGACAGTAACTGAATTCAAAAAAGCATGGGACCAATACAGAGGATCTCTAAAGGTAAAAAGTGGACTGTTGTAGTTGTTGTTATGGAAGGACAGACTAGATAGGCCATGTGGTCTTTTTCTGTCATCATGTTTCTATGTTTCTATGTTTCTATAAAGAAATATTTCCGCATATTACTCCTGAATCTATCCCCTTTCACCCTCATCCTATGTCGCCTCATAGCAGAGCTTGCTTTCAATGGAAAGAGAGTTTCCTCCTGTGCATTTATGCCATAGAGGTATTTAAACATCTCTATCATATCTCCTCTATCCTGCCTTTCCTCTAAAGTATACATATTAAGATCTTTAAGTCTGTCCTCATATGCTTTATGATGACCACTAACCACCTGCTGCATCAAAAACAGAAGCTAAAGGCACACTGGTTTTATCCTGTAAAATTTTATAAAAATCTGCCCCAAAGGCATCTGGTCCTGGGGTCTTGCTCAATCCTGCTGCTCATATCACTCTTTAAATCTCCAGAGCAGATATTGAGATCTGAAGAAGCTCCCACTGCTGATCTGTTAATTGGGTTAATTGCACCAGATGCCAAAAACTGCTGAATATTTTTCTGATCTACAATTTCTTGACCATAAAGATGGACACAATACTCCCAAAAAATGGCCATTATATCCTTACTCTGGTGAATTAACCATCCTTGGTATTATAAAGCTGATACAAAGTTTGTGCCCCCAGAGCTCTTAACCAGTCGAGCCAACATTTTGCCTGATTTGTTACCATATTTCTGAAAATGCATCTTATAATAAGCCACATCCTTTTTGGTACAGCGCCACTTGAGTGACCACAAATTGGTCACACATTTGCCTAGAAGGACATCTTGACAATGTTTTCCAATCTCTGGCTAATTATTTTTCCATCCTCAATATGTTTGTAGCCAAATCACTTTTCATCTGGCTACATGTACAAATAAAATTTCTTTATGTGGCCCTGCCTTGAGGTGAGAATCGAGATACTGTAGTTTGGCGCTTTGAACTGCAACCTTGGGAAATTTGGTCAGCTCTTTCCCCTTCTTCTTAGAAGGCATATTAGCAACAAGGAAACCACTAAAGCACAGCAAACCATGAGCCAACCTCAGCATGCTGCCCACTACCACCATTTATTATGATAATTCAGAAAAAAATCACTCTTTCTGCATGAGAGCCACACCCTATCTAATATAACCAAACTTCCTCAGATGTGCTCCTCTTGAAACCCACCCTTCTCCTCAGTCATACATATTGACCAACAAAGGCAAAATATAAATAAAACAATACAGTTCAGTGGCTCCAAAAGCACCAGGCTAGAAGTACCCTATTCATCTGTCTCTTGGGGTTCACCACACTAATACAACATGAACAATCTCAATCAAAGGTCCCATGACTTTCTCCATGCAGGGTCGCCACACAAGTCAGCTAGTATTTATCCATCATCAAGTTGGCATACAATTGATCTTCTGTAGCCCCAAGAATTAAGTAGTGCTTCCATGTTGGATCTAAGAGCTTTTACGATATCTGTAATCCACCCAAGGCAACTATCAGGTTTGCTGCTCATTCTAAGGGCTCAAAAATGCAGAAACAAGCCTACAGTACAACTAAGAAGCAAAACACCACTCGCACAAGCTGCCAGCAAAACAGTCCAGAGCAAGTTGTAAAACACAATTCCTTTTTTGAACTAACTATTGGGGGCCATGAAATCCAACACGCCCATGTTTCAACATCGCCTTCTTCAGGGGTATTGGCCACTACAAAACAACATTTGTTTAAAAACAATTAATATCATATCAAACAAATTAAGACCATATAAGTGACACATAATGATGTTTAAAAGAGATAATGTCATCCTAAATATCGAAGCAAACTAAAATGAGATATGTTAAAAAGGTAAAATATAAGATATATAAATGAAATCAATAAATACATTAAAATGAAAGATAAGTTGCACACCAATGAAAAGGACAATAAGAGGAAGCATGATAAATAATAAGAACAATCTTTAAAACACATCTTTAAATTAAAATCCCTAGGAGAAGGTGATGTGCTCAGAAGAACAGCCATGACAGGTTTTGTGGCTCTTAGTGGTTCCCTCAATAAAAGATATTGTTTTTTACAACTTGCTCTGGACTGATTTGCTGAAACAAGCCTACAGACATTACACGGTGAAAAGCGGGATATAAATGCAGCTAAATAAATAAAACATATGAGGATATAACAGAAATTTTCAGAATATTGAAGAATCATCCATCTTCACATTTGATGCAAGAAATATCCACTTATCACCAAGACACAAAATGACATTAAAGCTCCGAGTCTTACACACTTAGGTCCATCAAATGTCTGCCTTGTTCTCTGTGTTGGAATTCTTCAAAAGTTTATTCAAGAAGACTTCTTCTTCGGCTGCAATACAGAAAAGTATTTATTTAACAGGATGGTTATGCACAGCAGTGCAGGATATTGTAGTGAAAAACACATTCAGTCTTCATATAAGCGGCTGCAAATCAAAGAAACATTTTTGTGTCTTTCCACAACCTTGGCTAAATAATCTTGGAACATTAATATCTTCTGATTGTGTTAAGCCAAGTCTTTGCACTGTTTGTATTGGGATAGAAATGCCATTTTTGGGGGGAATAATTCAGAAAGGTTGCAGGGTTTCCAATCACTGGTTCTATCCGCAAGACCTCCAGAGATTCCACCATTACCAATGCCTCAGCCACCCATTGCTCTAAAAGGTCCCACAGATGCTCTCTCCCACATCCACCGCGATGCCCTCAAAATACAAGTTACTGCATCTAGACCTCTTTTGTTAGATGTTTGCCCATATCATTGATAGTTGTGATCCCAGAGTCCAACTGTTCAAATAGTTTATTAAGTTTACTCTTATACAATGCTGCTGTTAATTCCACAATCAGAGATTTACTCACCACCAGTGATGGGGAGGGGCTCTTCCCTGCCATCTTGTCCTCATTTGTTTTTTTTCTTTTCTCTATCTTTCTTCACTGACTTGGCTTGCATTTTGGCTATCTGTTTCATAACAAAACTATCCACTAGCAAAGCTTGCAGTGTTCACCTCTGGCAAATTGGAGCACAAATGGATTGGATGCTAGAGGAAAACACGTTCACCCATGTACACTGTATTACATGCCCCCATTATAATTGTTTTATTTCTGGAATATACAAGCTTTTGCATTTTGTAGCTGCATTTATGTGGTTCTATCAAAACATGGTTGATGCAGAAAATTCTCCCTTAGTCAATGAAGATGGAAATTGAATACTCGTATCAACATGGAGTGTAATTTTACATAAGAACATAAGATATGCCATACTAGGTCAGACCAAGGGTCCAACAAGCCCAGTATTCTGTTTCCAACATTGACCATTCCAGGTCACAAATACCTGTCAGGTTCCCAAAAGATATACAGAACCCATGCTGCTTGTCCCATGAGTAAGCAGTAGATTTCTCCAGTACTCTTTAATAATGGTTTATGAACGTTTCCTCCAGAAACTTATCCAAACCTCTTTTAAATCCAGCCATAATAGCAGTTTTTACTGCATCCTCTTGTAATGAAGTCCAGAATTTAATTATGCGTTGAGTGAAAAAATATTTTACCCAATTAATTTTAAATGTGCTTCATTGTAGCTTCATTTTGTGCCCCCTAGTATTTCTACTTTTTGAAGGAGTAAACAACTGATCTACATTTACCCATTCCACTCCATTCATTATTTTATAGACCTCTATCATATCTCCCCTCAGCCATCTCTTTTTCAAGTTGAAGAACCCTAACCTTTTTCCTCATAGAGATATCCTTCCATCCCCTTTACCATGTTTGCCGCTGTTCTCTGTACCTTTTCTAATTCTGCAATATCCTTTATAAGATATGGCAACCAGAATTGCACACAATATTCAAGGTATGGTCATACCATGGGCAATACAGTGACGTTATAATATCTTTCATTTTAGTCTACATTCCTATCTTTTTGATTCATAGCATTCTGTTTGCTTTCTTGGCCACCGCTGCACACTGGGCAGAAGGTTTCAATGTATTATCCATGATGATACCCAGATCCTTTTCCTGGTTGGTGATTCCTAATATGGAACCTTGAATCATGTAACTATAGTTTGGGTTGTTCTTCCCTAAGTGCATAACTTTGCGGTTCTCCACATTAAATTTTATCTGCCATTTGGACGTCCAGTCTTCCAATTTATCAAGGACCTCTTGCAAATTTTCATTATCCTCTTGTGTTTTACAACTTTGAATAATTTTCTGTCATCTACAAATTTGATCACTTCACTTGTTATTCCTATTTTCAGGACATTTATGATTATGTTAAAAAGCAGAGGGCACAGCACAGATCCCTGGGATAGCCCACTATTCACCTTTCTCCATTGAGAAAGTTGACTTTTTAGCCCTACTCTCTTCTTTCTCTCTTTTAGCCAGTTTCTAATCCACAATAGTACACTGCTTCCTATCCCATAACTTTCTAATTTCTCTGAGAGTCTCTCATCAGGGACCTTGTCTAAGGCTTTCTGAAAATCCAGATACACTATATTGACTGGCTCACCTTTGTCTACCTGTTTATTTGCACCTTCAAAAAGATATATACAGATTAGTAAGACAAGACTTTCCTTGGCTAAATCCATGTTGGCTTTCTCACATTAAACCATGACTTTCTACATGTTCAGTAATTTTATTCTTTATAATTGTTTCTACCATTTTGCCCAGTACTGATGTCAGGCTCACCAGTCTGTTGTTTCACTCCTGGAGCCTTTTTTTAAAAATTGGTGTTGGGAGCTGTATCGGATGTGTGGAGGAGAATGAGTGGAATACCATCTGTTGCTGGATAAGCCCTAGTGTTTGCTAGCATTTATTCCCTGAACGGGCAAGTGCTTGGTGAACTTTCCTCAGCAAGGACCCCAAGCCCTATCTGTGGCCACAAACTAAATATTTTCCTGATGTTACTTGCCAGACCCAGGCTAGGTGATGTCAGTTTTTGGAGCTTAAGCAATGGGTAGTTCAATTGGGGGCGATGTTTTATTTGAAATTTCCCTGCAAATGTGTAATATAGGTTTGCAGGGTCAAACATATGCTTTTTTTGTTGCCTCTCAATTGCAATCTTTTCTAAGGGATAGAGAGAATAGGTAATTAAGAGCTGTGGGTGTTAGAATGCTTATTTATTATCTCTTCAGGTAGCGCTTTCGCATTTGATTTCCTCATGCTAATGTGTTTGTTTTTCCTGATGTTTCTCCCTTGATGAGGATTTGACCATGTATATTGTAGTTTGATGTGTTATTTGTATTGATACCTTATATTGTGTTTTTCTTTATATTGTGATAATATAATTTGCAATAAATCTATAAAACAAATTGGTGTTACATTGCCATTCTGCAATCTTCAGGTACTACAGGTGGCTTTAATGATAGGTCACAGATTACAAATAGTAGGTCTGCAGTCAAATATTTCAGTTCTTTCAACAGTATCCTGTTCCCAACATGGGGCAAGCAACATACAATCCGTATACTTTTTGAGAACTTGACAGGTACTTGTGACCTGGATTGGCCACTGTTGGAAACAGGATACTGTTGAAAGAACTGAAATATTTGACTGCAGGTCAAAGCTACAGAATCACTTCCTGCCATACCAAGGTGATGCTGTCCTTTTATATGACCTCTCTCCTCCATGGCAACAGAGAGGCTGCCAGACTGGAGGTCAGACTTCAGTATTATGTCTCTTTAAGTCTCGTCTATATACTTCTCTGTCTTTCTGAGGAACTCCAAGTCTGCTACTCTAACCTCCAGAGATTGGACTCGTCCTCTGACAGCAAAGAACTCCTTGCTCCTAGTGCACATGTAAGACTCCTCACCAATTAGGAGAAAATCGTACATGTGACACTCAATGCAAAAGACTGGATAGCCCCCAACTTGCTGCTGGATTGCTGTCTGCATCTTAGTTTTAAGGTTTTGTTTAGCTATTTAAGTTTTGCTGGGGTTGCTTATACTAATACAAGTATACTTAATAAGTTTAAGGGACTTTGATCACCTCATAATTAATTAATTTCAGGGCCTTAATTAATTTATTCCTGATGAGATTAACCAGCTGAACCTGAAAGTGAATTTGACCATCTCTTTCCCTTTAATAGCTTTAAAGATTAGATTCTAAGCTGCGATGAGCATGACTCTGACAGGCAGGGATTGTCTCTTGTATCTTAGCCACCTCTTGTACGTTAGCTGTGCAGCGCTGCGTGCGTGGCGCTTTATAAGTGCTAAATAGTAGTAGTAGTAGTAGTAGTAGTAAAGAACTTATAAAGCTAAGCTTATACGTGGGATGGGTGGGAGGGAAAAAACACTTTGTTAAAGCTGGCTTGCTACACAGTGCCCTGACATGTGCTACTAAAGTAATCTCTTAACAATTTCCTGGGTGAATCACACAGCCCTTGGTTTGATAAAGAGAGCCTTTCAAATTGCCCCTTTGATCTGTCACTTGACTTTAACATCTATTTAAAACACTTCATAGGTCATTTCTCTCCTAACTGGAAGGTCTCTTTGAAAAGGTTTCTAGAAACAATTTCTTTCTTTCTACTCAAAGAATATTTACCCTACTCTATGTTCTATGGTAAACTATGCTCTGATTTGATTTAAATGAAAAGCTCTCTGATGGTACTAAGCCCTAACTGACTTCAAATTTAAATGAAAACTCTCTAGGAACAATTGATTTATTTCTACTCAAAGAATATTTACCCTGTTCTACCTTGGGACCTGGCTATGCCACGTGATCCTAGGTGTGATTGCTTTCGTGATTGCTTTGTACCTCTCCCCATCAGTAGGAATGCTGGTGGAGGACTCAGCGCAGCTTGTCGGGAACTTTGACAAGTGCAGATTTCTTTCTAGCAGTAACAGTCCCTTTTGATAGTCCTTCAAGACTATTTACAAACACAAGTAAAGGGATGGTTAATCGTTTTGTTTTGTTTTTTCCTTCCTCCATCACAATTGTCAAATCCAGGATCCCTGTAAAATAATCTTAAACATAATCTCATGATCATGCAGATTTATATCTCAATAATGTTACTGCCAATTGGACCTAGAAGTGGTTGGTTTTATATATCTATGGGAAGAAGAATTAGGAATATTCATGCTTTACTTTGTGTTCTATTTTAATATTAAATTACTTTAGTTTTAGCTGTCAGGTAGATTGGAAACAAAGTACAATCCCCTTGCGCTTCATTAATTAATACATAGCAGTGGCTAAAACATCCTCATTGAAATTTTAAAAGTAACTTTTCTAGCAAGGCATGCTGGTATCTGGCAAGAAGGAATTTCCTTATGCCCTTAAGAACTGTGCAATTATCTCTCACTAACAGAGCTAACACACAGTCCTGCCTTATTTGTTCCTCCAAACTATTATCTGTGCTATCTACTTCTATCAAGGTCCACAGCAGTGTACATTCCGCTTCCCAATTCAATGAATCAGAGAATCCATTACATACTATAGTACAAACCCATACAAATAGCAAGAGAAAAAAAAAACTAGCAGTGCATAAGGTATGAGAGACATGGGGGAGGGGCATTCAGGAAGCACCTGAAAACTCATCTATTCATTAAACACTATGGACCTGGAACCTAACCCTACCTACCCACACACCATAACTAAAGCATACCAATTTATATAGTTAAGTATTTCTATAAATCAGTTCATAACTAAGTTTATTTGTACATAGTTAATATATGTTTACTCCACATTTTATTGTATCCTTCAGTTGATTGTAGATCACTTTGACCAGGCGAAAAGCGGTATGAAGCACAGCTAAATAAATAAATACAGTATAGGAGAGATGCTGAATAGGGTAAGTGGCTGAATTGCCCATAGATGAGTATCTTGTATGTCAGGGCAAAGCCTGCAGCAACACAGGGAAGAATAACCGAAACTATGGTTACACACTGCAAGGTTCCACATTAGGAACCACCACCCAGAAAAAGGATTTAGCGTCATCATGGATAATACGTTGAAACCCTCTGCCCAGTGTGCAACAGCAGCCAAGAAAGCAAATAGAATGCTAGGAACACAGAGGATCTCTAAAGGAAAAAAGGGGACTGTTGTAGTTGTTGATATGGAAGGACAGACTAGATAGGCCATGTGGTCTTTTTCTGTCATCATATTTCTATGTTTCTATGAATCATAAGGAAAGGAATGGAGAATAAAATGAATGACATTATAATGCTTCTGTATTGTTCCATGGTGCGACCGCACCTTGAATATTGTGTGCAATTCTGGTCACCATGTCATAAAAAGGATATAGCAGAATTAGAAAAGATACAGAGAAGAGACACCAAAATGGTAAAGGGAATGGAAGGCTACCCCTACAAGGAAAGGTGTAAGAGGTTAGGTCTCTTCAACTTGGAAAAAAGACAGCTGAGGGGAAATATGATAAGAGGTCTTTAAAAAATGAATGGACAAACATAGATCAGTTGTTCACTCCTTCAAAAAGTAGAATGAAGCTACAATGTAGCACATTTAAGACTAATCAGAGAAAATATTTTTTCACTTGAGTAATCAAACTCTGGAATTCATTAACAGAGGATGTGCTAAAGGCTGTTAGTGTTGCTGAGTTTAAAAAAAGTTTGGACAAGTTCCTGGAGGAATAGTCCATAAACCATGATTAAAGAGGATTGGGGAAATCCACTGCTTACCTCAGGATAAGCAACGTGGAATCTTTGTACCTTTTTGGGAACCTGATAGATACTTATGACCTTGATTGCCTACTGTTGGAAACAGTATACTGGACTTGATGGACCCTTGGTCTGACCCAGTATGGCATATCTTATGTTCTTAATCTTTGTTAGAGGACATGGCAGAAACACAGATGTGAGTGGCAGAGGGATATGTTAGCATCACACAGATGCTGCCTTGGAATTGCAAGCAGGACAGGTTGTGCATGTGGAATGGATGACAGTCAGAGATAAATGGATGGCACATATGTAGGTTGGCGTAGCACTGCCATGGGCACTGTACTCTTGCAACTCATAAGCATTCTTGGAAATGGTCTAGGACAGATGTGGGCCAGAACAAAGAGGCTACTGCTGCCTGATAATGCAATGAAGGACCAAGCCAGCCCATATGACCCTCAGAAAAGAGGGTGCAACACAGCACATGCCCGCTGTCTGCCTGTCCCCAGCTCTATGTGGGTAACCAGCATCTTGAGGGGTTAGGCTACATCAATCAGCAGATGTAGAGCAGGCAACAGAGGAAGTCCATCATCAGTACAAAGCCAGCCAAATCCTAGACTTGATCTGAAATCTCTCACCCACCATCCCAGCAGCAACAGCAACAGAAGTAGAGGCGGCAGCAGCAATGGAGATGGTAGCAACCACAGAGGCAGAGGCAGCAGCAGCAGCCGGTGGCACTGAAACACCATTGTCCTACTAGCAGCCCCCAGGAGAAGGAGGAGACATTGAGTTTCAGTGACCTGCAGTGCTGCGCCATCTGCTAACCTTTCCTGGTCCTTCCATTCCAGCAAAGGGCAGGGTGCAAAGTATAGGGGCACAAAGGGAGGGTGAGAGGAAGATGGGTATTCTAGCTCGCCAGGTATCATGGCAGGTGGAGGAGTGTGAGGCAGACCCTTACATCATGGCATTTCTAGTGTTAGCTATATGGCTATATGATGTTTTTTCCCTAAAATTTGGGCATGGGTGCTTTGGTGAGGGAGGACCTAGTGAGCCCTGATGGATGTGGGGTATAGGAGAGGATTAATGACTGTGGGAATGATTGCTGTTGTGTGGTGAGAGGGGAGGTTGTGGGTTAGTGTAGCAGGTGAGGGAGGTGTGTGTAATTGGGAGGGTGTGTGTGAGAAAGGGATGTATGTGAGATGGCCTCAGATATGCAGTGGGATTGGTGATGGGGGAGGATGGATAATAATACCTATGCATGTGTGTTTTAGTGGTCATGACTGTAATAAAACATCATCCCATAAAATGTCGCTCAATTACTTCATTTCTAGGTGTCAAACCTTGCCTGTATGGATGCTCCGTTTCCTCATGGCTAGGGGTTAGCCCCTCCTTGATATCTGTCTCCACTGATTGGTCTTCAGTTGGGATGGGTTGTCGCCTCCTCAGCACAAGGTGTGCAACATGCAGCACGCCATGGAGATCTTGCACATTCTGGTAGGGTCGCCTCCAGATCTGTTCAAGCACCTAAAACAGATCTTAAGCTGGTCAAGCATTCTTTTATTGATAGCTCTGGTGGTTCTTTGGGATTTATTATATCACTCTTCTGCCTCTGTCTTGGGTGCCACAACCAGAGTCATGCGCCAGCTATTTAGAGGATATCCTCTGTCATCAACAGATGCTGGTAGAGCGGAGATATCCTCTGTCATCAACAGATGCTGGTATAGCGGACATTAGAAATGAGTGCTCATGGTTATGACATAGCTGTCTCTTGGCCCTTGACATTTCTGCTGCAATGTTTAATAAGCCCTGCCACATGCAGGTTTGAGCCCATGGATATGTGTTGCTGCTGGCAGCCATGCCTTTATAACACATCCCCTTCCCCCTATCCATGGATGACTTTGCAGACATCATTCCATCAACCCTGCCATAATTGCATCTTTCCTTCTCTACAGCAGGCAGTGAGCATACATTGACATATGGCAGTACACTGTAACACAATGACTGGGATATCTTGGAGTGGGAGCAGCTGCAGCTGACAGGGGGAAGCAGAGATATATAGTACAGATTATGCACCAGGCAAAAGGCATTTTTCTTCTTGCCATGCTGTGACTCAGTGCTGCACCTAGCCTGTGCGAGTGGTGCAGCCACACGGTGCAAAAAAATAGGGGCACATTTGCGGATGTTGGCCTCTGCTCCCCCCACGCTGCCTGCCCTTGCTCCACTGCTGCTTTTAGAGTTCCCTTGATGGCAGCGGGACCTCCAATTGAAAAAACCCCCACACAGGTCTGTCCGACTTTGCGCTTGCATGCTGGCCTGATCCCCCCACTTATGACGTATACTTGCATCAGAGGAGTGAGGGACCAGACCAGCCATTCAAATATGGGCCTTTGTAACTCCGCATTTGAATGGCTGGTCTGGTACCTCCCTCGTCTGGGGTGAGCATATGTCAGAGGAGGGGGATCAGGTCAGCATGCAAGTGCAGAGTTGGAGAGACCCGCATGTTGTTGTTTTTTTCAATTGGAGGACCTGCTGCTGCCTCCACAGGAGCCCTAAAAGCAGCAGTGGCGGGGCAAGGGCAGGCCGGATAGGGAGCCGGCTGGAGACATGGACGTAAGATGGGGAGATGCTGGGTATGGGACATAGGACAAACCGGGGCAGGGGGGGCAGATATGCAAGTCACACAGGATGCATTTATGGCCCTGCGGTGGCTCCTGCTAGTTCCCCCCTCCCCCCCAACTCTAAATTATGTGACTAGGTGGCTGCCTATGCCTACCTGGTGTGGGTCTGGAGGGTGTTCCTGGCTGCCCTCTTCCCTGCACTGATGGCATGTGTTTATCCTTTCACTTGCTGCAACGGGAATGGGTTTAGAGGGTCTTCTGGCACTTGGATATGAGGAATAGGAGAGGAATTTGCACACAGCTCCCTCGGTGCACTTCTCACCCATCATTCTCTCCCACTGTCCTCCCTTCAATTCTGGAGACCGCACCTTCAAAAGGATGTGAACAGGATGGAGTCGGTGCAGAGGGTGGCTACTAAAATGATTAGTGGTCTTCATTATAAAGCATATGAGGACAGACTGAAGGATCTTAATATGTATACCTTAGAGCAGTGATGGCTAACCTTTTTGAGCCCGAGTGCCCAAACTGCCGCACAAAACCAAAGAATTTCCTCAAAGTGCCAGCACGTCAATTAAAGCCCCATTTGCATAAGGTGCTTCATTTGCATAAATATTTGCATAATGTTACCATACACTAACTTTTAGTAAACATGCCTCTTAATGAGTATATGGATAAAGAAAGACTAAAAGGTTTCTACATTACTATAATCCAGTACCAACCGCCAGGCACATTAGGAACTACTACAAACGCTGCCCATTTAGAACCCATAGCAAACCCGCCGTATCCTAACAGCACTACCAGGACTCACAAAGCACCATACTCTACCTATCAAAAGGCAACACTGCAAATATTAAACCAATACATCTCAGAGAACAACAATACATGACCTACTGGGGAAAGAACAAGTGGCAATGTCAAATAGGAATTATATAAACAGAATACCTCAGCTCAGTTACACATGCAGAACAGACCATCACCAAACAAGGAATCACAATTTAGAAACAGGAAGACAATAATTAAACTGGGAACCCCAAAAGCCAAACTTGGAATATACAACAACACTGTAGAAATAAAACTATATATTAATTTCCTCTTGTACTAAACAAAGCGCAAAAATTAATGATGCACATTTCCCAGAGCTGACATATTCCAGTTAATAAATTCAAAATAAAGAGATATTTTTCTACCTTTTGTGCATTTTTTTTCAGTTGCAATTGTTCCAGCCACTTTCTTCTGGTTTCTTCGTGTCTTCTGCTAACTCTCCATCTGCTGTCCATTTGTCCTTTCTTCTGTCTTCTTGGGTTTTTTTTCCATTCTCTCTACATCTGCTTTAACATACTAATCTTTCTCCTTTTTCTCTTTCCTCATTCCTATTTCATCTACTCAAAATTTACCCCTCCATCCTCAATCCCCACTTACTCTCACAATACCCGTCCAATTGTAGATTTTTTATCCCTCCCACACAAAATATTTTTCCCCTCTCCATTTTACTCTCCCAGCCCCATCCCATTCTAATCCTCCCCCAACACCAGCTCCCTTCTAGTTCCAGCCTCACCCAGCATCCATTCCCTTCTAGTCCCTGCATCAGCCCATTTCCAGTCCTAGCAGCCCCCCAACCCAATACCAGTCCTATCCCCCCCTCATCAACCCACTTCCAGTCCTAACCCCCCATCACCCCATTTTCAGTTTAAGCCCCCCCCCTATAACCCATTACCAGTCCTAACCCCCCACTTCCAGTCAGCCCCCCATAGCCCATTGCCAGTCCTAACCCCCCCATCAGCCCACAGTCCATTACCAGTCCTAACCCCATCAGCCCACCTCAAGTCCTAACCCCTCCCCATCAGCCCATTTCTTGTCCCAGCCCCCCCATAGCCCATTATCAGTCCTAAACCCCCCCATAGCCCATTACCAGTCCTAACCCCATCAGACCACCTCCAGTGTTAACCCCCCATCAGCCCATTTCCAGTCCTAACCCCACCCAACAGCCCACCTCAAGTCCTAACCCCTCCCCATCAGCCCATTAGCAGTCCTAACCCCCCCCCCCAGCCCATTAGCAGTCCTAACCCCCCCTCTCTAGCCCATTAGCAGTCCTAACCCCCCCCCCATAGCCCATTACCAGTCCTAACCCCCATCACACCCCATTTCCAGACAGCCCCCACCAGACCACAGGCCATTAGCATGCCTAACCCCCCCGAGCCCCTTAGCAGTCCTAACCCCCCCTCCTAGCCCATTTTCAGTCCTAACCCCCCCAAGCCCATTAGCAGTCCTAACCCCCCCCCTCCTAGCCCCTTAGCAGTCCTAACCCCCCCCCAGCCCATTAGCAGTCCTAACCCCCCCTAGCCCATTAGCAGTCCTAACCCCCCCCCTCCTAGCCCATTAGCAGTCCTAACCCCCCCCCCTCCTAGCCCATTAGCAGTCCTAACCCCCCCCAGCCCATTAGCAGTCCTAACCCCCCCCTAGCCCATTAGCAGTCCTACCCCCCCCCCCCTAGCCCATTAGCAGTCCTAACCCCCCCCCACTCTAGCCCATTAGCAGTCCTAACCCCCCCCATAGCTCATTACCAGTCCTAACCCCCCATCACCCCATTTCCAGACAGCCCCCATCAGCCCACAGCCCATTAGCAGTCCTAACCCCCCCTAGCCCATTAGCAGTCCTAACCCCCCCCTCCTAGCCCATTAGCAGTCCTAACCCCCCCCAGCCCATTAGCAGTCCAAACCCCCCCCCAGCCCATTAGCAGTCCTAACCCCCCATCACCCCATTTCCAGACAGCCCCCATCAGCCCACAGCCCATTAGCAGTCCTAACCCCCCCTAGCCCATTAGCAGTCCTAACCCCCCCCCTCCTAGCCCATTAGCAGTCCTAACCCCCCCCCTCCTAGCCCTTTTGCCGTCCTAACCCCCCCCCGCCCATTTGCATTCCAAACCCCCCCCTTGCCCTTTTGCATTCATAACCCCCCCCCACCCCATTACCAGTCCTAACCCCCCCCCCCCCTAGCCCATTAGCAGTCCTACCCCCCCCCCCCCCGGCAAATTTAAAAACAGAAAAAGCGGGCTCTGGCTGCTGCCGCGGACGCGGCAGCATGCAGTGTCCCGCGGGGCCCCCTCCGCCCGCTAAGCCCCTCTGCAAGGGCTTTCAGATTCGCGAGGGAGACAGCGTCTCCCTCGCGTCTCTGTTAAGCCCGCAGGGGCTAATGGGAAATTTCCCATCAGTCCCTCGCGTCTAAAGGGGCTGATGGGAAATTTCCCATTAACCCCGACGGGCTTAACAGAGACGCGAGGGAGACGCTGTCTCCCTCGCGAATCTGAAAGCCCTTGCAGAGGGGCTTAGCGGGCGGAGGGGGCCCCGCGGGACACTGCATGCTGCCGCGTCCGCGGCAGCAGCCAGAGCCCGCTTTTTCTTTTTTTGCGGACCTTCACGCGTGCCAGCTGCAAGGCCTTCGCGTGCCACAGGTTCGCCATCGCTGCCTTAGAGGAAAGGCGGGATAGAGGTGATATGATTGAGATGTTTAAATACCTCTGTGGCATAAATGTTCAGGGAGAGAGCCTCTTTCAATTGAAAGCAAGTTCTGCTACGAGGGGACATGGGCTGAGGGTGAAGGGAGATAGATTCAGGAGTGATATGCGGAAATATTTCTTTACGGAAAGAGTGGTGGATCCGTGGAATAGTCTCCCAGTGGAGGTGGTAGAGATGAGGACAGTAACTGAATTCAAAAAAGCATGGGACAAACACAGAGGATCTCTAAAGGAAAAAAGGGGACTGTTGTAGTTGTTGATATGGAAGGACAGACTAGTAGGCCATGTGGTCTTTTTCTGTCATCATATTTCTATGTTTCTGGCAGCACTGCCACTTTGCCACTTGCTCTCTAGTGGCACATGCTGCAGGTACATTGTTCTGAGGCTGCTGGTAGTCTTTTTTCTTATCCCTTGCACACACTTGACACCTGTGGCCTAGGTTCTTTGCTTGATTACCCAACAGCCAGCATCTGGTGATGTCTCCACTGGTGATGTGCTCATATATGCCTCACTGTGTGAGGATACATGAATCATGGCATGAACCTGGGAAGCATGGAAAGAAACCATTATTTCACCCTGGGCATTGCAAACCAGCTGCATATTCATGGAGTGGAAGGCTTTCCTATTCTCCAGGAACAAGCAGGAAGTCAGTCCTCACATATAAGGGTGACGTCGGCGCCGACAGAGCCCTCATGCGGAACAATTCCCCAGCTTTCAAAGAAAGCCTTTGGGATTGCATCGCGCATGCGCGGTCCCCTTCCCGCCCAAGGGTGCCATCTTGCTCAGTCTCCCTTTTTCCACGGAGCCCAATGGATGTGGTCCTAATTCCCTTGCGGAAAAAGTGCGTCAAATCTCCTGAAGATTCTTTTCTTTGGCCCGGTTCAACGCCGGTTCCCCTTCCCGCCTCGGTTTGGTACACCGGTATCGAGTCCAGTCAGTATTTTTCGGTTTTTGTCCTTAGTGACTAGCGTTCACACCTTTTTTCTTTTCCACTGGCAGCCCAGACATTTGACCTCGCAGGGGCACTTTTTCCCCCGATGGCTGCCAGCGGGTTTAAGAAGTGTGATCGGTGCAAAAAGTTAATGTCCCTCACTGACACACATGACTGCTGCCTCGGGGCTGACCATGACCCAATGGCCTGTGGCCCGTGCAGCAAGATGTCTTCCAAGGCACTCAGAAGTAGGCAGCAGCAGCGTGAAAGGATTTTCTCCGAGTCCGCATCCACCGGGTCCAGACCTCATCAGAGGCCTCGACGTCTCAGGAGCTGTCTGACTTCGAGCATTGTCGGGGGTCTTCTGAACGGGGGTCTCCCTCGAGGGAACACTGGAGGAAGAAAAAGCTCGCGAGGGCGGTGTCGTTGGATGCCTCTGATAGGCCTGGGTCCTCGCGGGCCAGGTCGCAGAGTCCTGACCGCCGCCCTGGTTCCTCGGAGTCGGAGTGGCCTGCAAAGGTACCTCACATGGAGCCAGAGACGCCGAAGAAGGTAACTGCTGTTGTCCTCATTGACTATCCTCCGGGAGAACCAGCATCGGGCCCAATGGCGTTGGGACCCGGGCCCGATGGCGTTGGGACCCGGGCCCGATGGCGTTGGGACCACTGTTCCCTCTAAGCTGTGCGCGTGTGCGCGCGCACACACCTCGCCGAGCGAGTGCACATACTTTACAACAGAGCGCACAAAAATTACAGCTCTGATTCTGATAGAAAACAACACAGACGTCTTAAAATTTAAAAGTTATGATTGTAATTACTAGAAATTTCCCACTTCATTTAGTAATCGTCTATTTTCATTTAATTTGATTAAAATCAATGTGGTGTACACACTGTATTCTCTATATAACTCCGAGTGTCGTTATGTGGCGCACAAAAATTTAACCTTCCTTCAAAAGCTGCACACAGCCTACAGAAAATTAGAGGGAACATTGGTTGGGACCCGAGCCGGAGGCTGCGGAGCCTTCTGAGCTCAGTCTCAGAATGGCGGCCTTGGAGAGCAGCATGTCTGTCTTCATGGAGCAGCAGTGGGCGCTGATGGCCGGTCTCAAAGGTCCATCCGCCCTGACCACTGGGACCTCGACGTCCAAGTCGACCCCGGAGGCCGAGCCGATCATCGAGATTCTTCGGACTCGGGTCGATCCTCAGCCGAGGTCTCCCTCGACCTCCGTTTGGGACCGAAGTCATCGACACCGGTGCCATTGCCATCGGGGTGGTTCAGACCGAAGCCCTCATGGCCGGAGCCCATCGATTCCTCCTCGGAGGAGTCGGCATGGGAAACGGAGGATGAAGAGTCCCTGGACACCCACCGGACCCGGTGTGTCCCATTGGACTTGCCGGGGTCTGAGCCTCGGAGAAGGTCCCCCCCAGAGGATACCCGGTTCTCGAAGGTCGTCAGGGACATGGCCAAGGCTTTGGCATTCCCGGCTGACACCGAGGAGGAGCCCCGAGCCGAGGAGCTCAAGGCCCTCCAGTATGATTTTCCCCCTTGGGAAGCCCTTACGGTACTGGTTCCTCCGATGTTGGAATGGCTTATGCTCCGTATGTGGGAGTCACCAGCCTCGATGCTGGTTCTCAGCAGGCGGGTCGATTCCGTCTATTGAGTCCGCAAGAGCCCTAGGTTCCAGAAGGCACAGCTGCCACACAACACCATGGTTGTGGAATCGGCCATGCACAGGCTCAAGGGCCAAAAAACTTACTCCTCGGTGCCTCTAAGCCCGGAACCTGGATGCCCTCGGCAGAAAGTGCTACCAGGGCTCAATGCTGTCCTGCCGTATCCAAACATACCAGCTGTACATGGGCATGTACTTGCGGGACCTGGCAAAGGAAATTGCCGGTTTCTCAGCTGGCCTCTCCGAGGAACCCTTACAGCGATTCAAGGCCTTGTCCATGGGGATTCGAGAGTGCTCGAAGTTTATGTCTCGGGCAGCCTATGACGGCTTCGAGGCTTCGGCCCGAGTAGCCGCAGCCGGCATCGGGGCCTGACGCAAGGCATGTCTAATGTCGTCAGACCTAGAGCCATGGGTACAGGACAAGTTGGTCGATGTCCCATGCCGAGGTGACAGTCTTTTCTGCAAACCCATGACTGAGAAGGCTGCCAAAATCGAGTCTGAGTACTTGACCCGGACAAGACTCTCCAAAAAGACTTCTGCCCCTTCTAAAAAAAGGGCTCGGGTAAAAAGCCCTTTTTCCCGAGGAAGGGTGCTGCTTACCCCAACTATCCCACTCACCAGGCCTCCCCGGCTCCCCACCAGGGGCAGCAAGCCAAGGGACAGGGGCATGGTCCGCATAAGCAGAAGACCCCCAGGCACCAGCTCCTTCCCAGCCGGTAGGGGGTTTTTGACAGCCACAGCATATTTATTTATTTATTTATTTACATTCTCTTATATACCGCGCTATTCTGCATCAGTGCGGTTTACATTGAACAAACTGAAATTACATTGAACAGGGTATTATAATTTGGAGATAACTATTTTACAGGGAACATGGGCTATGGAGGGTTAAGTGGCTTGCCCAAGACCACAAGGAGCACCTGTGGGACTAGAAACCCCAGTCCTTCCGGCCCAAGGTTGCTGTCCTCTAGAGGGATAGTCTCTCTCCAGCCAGGGGTGAGACTTGGCACAGGAGGAAGGCTGGCCCTGTATGCCCACAGGTGGCCAGCAATCACTACAGATACCTGGGTTCTACAAATAGTCCAGAAGGGCTATTTGCTCCACTTCAACCAGGTACCTCCCTCCTACTTCCCAGGGGAGCCTCTCAGACCCCCTCTACATAGGAACCTCCTCTTACAGGAGTTGGCCGGTCTTCTAGAGGATCAGGCGGTGGAGTCGGTGCCCCACAGCCTACAAGGGCAAGGCTTCTACTCCAGGTATTTTCTGATACCAAAGAGAACAGGAGGCCTCAGGCCCATCCTCGACCTGCGAAACTTAAACAAGTTCCTGGTGAGGGAAAAGTTCAAGATGCTTTCCCTTGGAATATTGCTGCCTTACCTCCAACAGGGAGATTGGCTATGCTCCTTAGACCTGAAGGATGTCTACACTCACATCCTTATACATCCAGACCACAGACAATATCTCAGATTTGTAGTGGGAGGAAACCATTTTCAGTACAGAGTACTTCCATTTGGCCTAGCCTCCACCCCCAGAGTATTCACCAAGAGTCTGGTGGTGGTGGCGGCTTTTCTCAGGAACCAGGGAATCTCCGTCTTCCCATACCTGGACGACTGGCTCATCAGGGCCCTGTCACCTCAAGAGGCCCAACAGGCCACAGCTCGCACTATCAACATACTGCAGCATCTAGGCTTTGTCATAAATCAGGCAAAGTCCACCTTTGTGACCAGTAATGCTAGGACTGTGGTTATCTTCAAGAGCACTGGAATAGGCTGGCCTCTCTCAGTGGCTGAGTGGAGGGGATCTAGCTCCAGATATAGCTGGTGTATAGCTACTTTATCAAACCTGAACTGGGTCAGACACTGGTCATCTGTGAGCTCCAGATTTGACCCTAGCTTGGTACACCCTCTGGTAGGGGTGCTCTCCTCTGTCCTACCTGTGCTCTCTGTGGTTCTCCTTTTGCAGGACCAGTGCTAACCAGGCTGACACAACATCCATGTTTTTTACCCACCACTAACACCCATACCCCATCACCTACACCCTTGATATCCTACCACCAAACCCTTGTGCCACCACCACCACCACCAACACACAAACACTGAAACACAGACAGACAAGAAGACAAACAGTGACAAACACTCACTGATACTCAAACTCCCACGACAGGCTACTCACACACCTCCTCTCCAGCCAACCAATACACAAGGACAAAATAAGCTCATGGTGTCACAATATGGGCACAAACTGGCAGAGACTGCAACACATGGGGGCTGTAAGGGAGCACAGAGGGACACACAGTTTTAGGGCAAGGGGATCACCGGGTCTGGGAGGGGAACAGAAGTGATTGAGGAATGGGGGTCAGCTAGAAGGCGACAACATGGTATAGTGAGGGGATGGGAATGCACAGCAAAGATACAAGGGAATCGCTACAAAGACTGGACAACAAACGCACCAATATTTCTCCAATGCACTCTTCTCCAGTCACAATCGTAAATGGCGGTCAGCACGGACAGCAAAATCCCTTACCTATTCAGGATTTATAGCAGGTGTACAGTGGGACTTGGATCTGTCCCTGGCGCATCCCGAACACTATGCAAAATACTTCTGGGATATGCAGCTGCTTGCTTCGCCCTAGCCATGTGCATGCCCAAAAACACCCGCAAACACCTCCACCTAGGAACATCCAGACTTGGGTATGGCTACCACTAGAATGTGCAGATCTGCTGGGTTCTAAAATCAGTTACTGCACATCTCTACAGTTACAATGTCCATGTCGGCTTTTTGGGACAGCCACATCTCATTTATCTCATCTAAAATAACACCCAAAAGATACAGAATAAAATTATTAAGCAAGATGAATACTCTGCAAAGAAATTGGTTTCCTGGGAGTTAAAAGCGAGTTACCTTGGTGTCCTCCAGATTTAGGCCTCTAATAAAATTAAGATGTAGATTTTTTATTTAAGGAGATAGAGAACTCTCTCTGGGCTTCTCTGGTCCTTTGCAGGCTACAAATGGCAGGCTTATGATTAATCCAGAACTAAAAATAAAATACACATACACTTAGAGCACGCAGCCAGAGTATTGGTTACTTGCCCCAGACAAGTCAAAGGTACTCAAATAAAGGAAGTAATGTTATTTATTAGATGTGTTGCAGCAGCTGTTCATGTTTTGTGAAGTTTTGGTCAGTGACTCTGTAGTTTGATAGATTCTTCTGCCTTGATTTAGGATTGTCAAAATCAGGCTGAGCTTTTCCAGACTCAAGGCAGTCTCATTTTTCTTAGCTCAGCTGTAAATCATTTCTCCGTGAGAAGATTTGGAGACAGACTGAGGAGCTAAATCTTGCAGCTTGCGTCCTTATTGTGGCTAGCTACAGGATTAGATCAAACGTTTTGGTAAAGTTCACCAAGGTCCTGATTGACTAAGGCTTTTCTCCTTTTCTGCATCTATGGGAAGAAAGTGGCAGTGAATCAGGTCTCTGGAGCAAATGCGGCTGCAATTATACTTGAAACCTCTTCTGGAGAAATTCATTTAGCATTTGGCCAGGAAGAAGGGGAAAACTTGCAGGACTTACAGAAATGTTCTGCATGTACAGCTTTTCTTATGAATTATGAGGATCATTTTATAGCTGTGTGCATGGATAAAAAGTGCACACATACTTTCCTCTGTGCTGCCGTTGCCAGATTTTCAAAGGGAAAATACTTAACGTACTTCCTCCTTGAAAATGACCCCAGGGAAACTACACCTGCTCTTTGGGGTGCACAGTTTTTCTGGGCTAATTTATGTGGATGTGCTTGAATTTTCAAAAGTGTGCGTGTAAATGCAAGCGCTATCCTTTACTTACTGTGAGTAAAATACGCTCGTACATTCTGTATGCATATGCTTTTCACCAAAATGTAGGTAAAGCACACACATGAAACTAAAGAGCCTTTGTAAACATGATGTGTTTCCTAAAATATTCTGAACTGTAGGTGAGCCTCATTACACTGGAGTTCATTTGCAGGAAATGGGAGCTGGGAGCACATACAGGGCAACACCATTATAATGAACAGCATTAAGCTTATGGTACTGTGCTGGAACCAAGAAGCTAAATAACATGTTCTATGGGACAAGTTGCTTTAAGGTTTGAAATTGGCAACAAAGAGAGGAGTTTTAGATTACTTCCTTTTTCTTTTTCTCCCCCATCTATCTGGTTAATGTTGACTGACCACACTAGCCTAGCTAGACCGGCTTCATATCTGAACCTTTGCCATACAGGGGCGCCCAACAGCAACTCTGAATGACACTCCACACTCACTGAGTGACTAAAGGGAGGTGTCTGGGAAGGGGTCACACTTTCACTGTGCTCACTCTCTCCATCTGCTTCCCCTAATTTTATTCCATTGTAGGCTTTTTGGAATAGATACCCATAAATCTTCCTTTGATATCCTGGGTGTGAGTGTATGATGTTTGTAGACACGTGGAGGGTAATTTTATAAACCATTTTTGTATATAAAATAGCCTTTTATAAAATTAGACCACGCTTAAAAGTATGCTTGGTGCAAGCTGGCACATTCTTGTACAGCAGGTGTGCTCGGGGTAGAATTTCGGTAGAGTGTGGCAGAGTCATGATTTATGCATGAATGCTATAACATATGTGCATATGTGCACAACACATGTGACGTACTAACATTTACATCTGCTCTCAAACAAGCATTATGTCCAAACCTTGAATGTAGGTGCTATTGCTGTCCGTTTTATCCTACTGTGGTTGGGGCAAGGTACTTCAGGCCAGAAGGTCGGGGGTTCAAATCCCACTAGAGGACAGCAACCTTGGGCCGGAAGGACTGGGGTTTCTAGTCCCACAGGTGCCCCTTGTGGTCTTGGGCAAGCCACTTAACCCTCCATAGCCCATGTTCCCTGTAAAATAGTTATCTCCAAGTTATAATGCCCTGTTTAATGTAATTTCAGTTTGTTCAATGTAAACCGCACTGATGCAGAATAGCGCGGTATATAAGAGAATGTAAATAAATAAAATAAATAAAGTCATATAGGCACCCATGAGTCTTTATAAAATAGCACTAAAGTAGATGCCGTCTTGCCCTGTTCTAAAATTAACCCCTAAAGGGTAACTAGCATGACCAAATAGAAATGCAGAAAAATGGCAGCAGATAAAGGACCATATGGTCTATCCAGTCTGTACTAAGACCTACAATCCCCTCCTTTCCCTTAGAAATTCTCTGTGCTTCTCGCAAGAAAAACATTTCTGATCCAGTAAGATGACAATAAGTGGTTGGCTAGACAATTATCCCTCCCACTTGCCATGAAGGCAAAGCACCTCGCTACAGTGGGCAGTGAGAGCAGCCATTTTGTGTCAGTGGTTTCTTCTCTATTTCATGCATAGCAGCAGAAATTCATGGAGCTACTGTCATGTCATTTATGACAAATATAAGCATGACTTCTTCCTGAGGAACTGTTGAAAGAAACAACAAAGTTCTCTAAAGTTTGGAAAAATATTTGCTGTCTGAATTGCTGAAATACTGACCTAGTTTTCTTTGGGGAAGTTTAAAAATTGACCTTCACTGCACCTCACTGCCATTATGTGGTACTTCCAGCTTTATCTAGGAGCTCAGTTTTATCTCCAAATGTTTCACTGATTAATTGCTTGAATGCCTTCTACATCTGGTCTGAATGTTGGAAATGTCATACTGTAGTATAAATTAATATGTTCTGCTGAGATGTCTCTTATAGAAATAAGAGAAGCATCTCGTGTAGCTTGGGCAAGAGGGCTGCAAAGCTGAATGGTTTTGTTTACCATGAATTTTGATATGAGACATCTTGACATGCCATATTAATTAATAATGTTAACTCCCTGGAGCATGCAGCTTTAAAGACCTTCCTGCTAGCTCTGTTGCTTTTGCAAGTTATAAGAGCTTAACTACAGGCACCAATCAGGAAAAGTACAAGAGTAATGAATCTCTGTATTTGTAGTTACTTTAATTTTTTTATCTTTAGCAAAACAAAATAATTTAAATAAAATCGCCCGAGAGAGGCCACGTGACGCATGAGGGAGTAGACGGCTGTTCTACTCGCTCTGGAGCTGCCCCGCTAATAATCTGCAAATTTGGTGAGTTCTCCCCAGTGTAGGGGGCCGGTAGACGCACGGGAACCTTGAGTGTGGTGCTGCGGTGCGTCTCAGCAATTTTGGAGTGTTAAATGCCTCCTCCGGCGCGCCGAGAACGGGAGAAGCCCCTGAAGTCTGGGGCCTCCTCTACCGTGTGCCCAACTACCAATATGGCACAGCCGCGATCACCTGGGGGAGAGAGCTCGGATTCGGGGGCAGAGGAGCTCGCCCGGGAGGTGGCAAAGATTTTGGAACCCAAGTTTGACCTCATTTTGAACAAACTTGAGACGATGGGAGAGACGCTCACAGAGTTTAGCCAGAGACTTGATGAAGTGCAAAACCGAGTGTCGGTGCTAGAGGAGGAGGAGGGCCAGCGGACCCGAGGAACAGCTCTGATGCGCAAGCAACTGGAGACCCTGCTGGATAAGGTTGATGACCTGGAAAATCGATCCAGGCGCAACAACTTGCGAATTGTGGGGGTCCCAGAGACAAAGACTGACGCAATGCTGGTGTCTATTGTGGAGAACTGGCTGCCTAAGGAACTGGGACTGGAGGGCCTGGTTGGACAACTTAAAGTGGAGCGAGTGCACCGTTTGGGGCCCAGAACTGAGCTTCAGCAAAGGCCCAGAGTGATCCTCGCGCGGATCCTGAATTTTCAGCACAAGTGGCAGCTTCTACAGGCATTTCGACAGAAAAGGGACCTGCAATTGGACAACCAGAGAGTGCTGCTGTTCCAGGACTATTTGGCGAATGTGGCGGCAAAGCGTAAAGAATTCTCCCCGTTGTGTGCGGCCTTATTTAAAAAGCGGCTCAGATTTACACTGGCGTTTCCTGCTGTCCTCCGCGTGGCACATGCGGGGAAGAACCACGTGTTTACATCGGCGGCAGCGGCGCAGAACTTTGTGGCGGGACTGCCTAATGGTGTGGAGAGCTGCTCGACGGAGAGTGACCCGGTGCCCTGACGAGGTAGCTGCTGATCTCTAAGTGGCCCTGGCACCTAGGGTGGATGGAGTGGATCGCAGGTCCTGCGGGGAGCAAATGTTGCAGCGGGACTTTGTGAGCTCTGGAGTTGTAACGCTCCAGCACCGCAGTTATGTTTAATAGTTATGTTAAATGGTGTGCTCTACCTATTTTTTGTTCTTGTTTCTTTCCTTCTTTTCTTTGCTGCGGAGTTCTGGTGTTGGTGGTTGGGCTACGGGGGGTGCACAATTGGAGGAGGGAGGCTTTTGGGATGCTATGTGTTGTGCGGAGTGCTGGCGGGTGGGCCCGATGGGTGCAGCCTTAGGGGGTAGGCCTCACTGTGTGTGTTTCTACCGCCCGTAGCTATTGATAGCTGCCAATGTTTACGGGAGTAGCTTTTGATGCAGCTCTGGCTTGGTCTTTTGGGGAGTGCGGGTTCTACGAGAGGGGCAGAGCGGGACAGCCCTGTAGCGCCAGGAGGTGGTACTCAAGCCTGGCGCAGCGGGCCAGGGGTAGGATGAGTGGTTTTATTTTGGGGAAGGAGAGGGAGGGCGTTCAGGGGGGAGTGGGGGGCGGGGGGGGGTGGGAGTTGTGGATGCGCTTGGGTATAGGGGGGAGAGGGGAGGGGTTGGGGGGATGGGATGGGGGGGTGGGGATGGCAATGGGGGGGGAGGGGTGGGAGGAGTGGGTTGATTGGGGACACATGCTAGGCCCTCCTTGGGTTCAGATGGTTAGGGACAGGCTTCAGGGCTGGAGGGGTGAGAGGCAACTGAGACAAGTGTGTACGGGGAAAGGTGATGGGGGGAGCTCTAGGCTGGGGGAGCTCTCTTCGGATTTGTGTGTGGTGGTGCTCCTATGTATGGTTTGTATGTATGTGGATGATCACGGGTGAGGGTTTGAGGGCTGGTTACTTGGAATGTGTGTGGTATCGGATCCCCGGTGAAACGTTACAAGATTTTACGTGTTCTTAGAGATCAACGGGCTGATGTGGCCTTCTTACAGGAAACACATCAGAGTGCCCTGGAGCATGACAAGCTGGCAAGGGGCTGGGTCGGGAAGGTATACGGGGCCTCCTCGGGCAGGAAGAAAGCAGGAGTAGTGATTTTGATTAGGAGGGGGGTGGATTTGGAGGTGGAACATACTACTTGTGATCCGGATGGGAGGTTTGTTATTATAGTGGGGAACCTTAAGGGAGTTAAATTAGGCTTGGTGAATATCTATGGTCCAAATATATATGATGCTCACTTTTATGCCAGACTGAATAAATGTTTGAGCGCACTTGGCCCAACTCCTTTCATTATGGGAGGGGATTTTAATTGTGTGTTAGATGACACGATAGATCGGTCTGGGAACCGAGGGCTGACCAAGGACAGGAAATCTCAGTGGATTCGGGGAGTGTGCGAGGGATTTAATTTGCTAGACTATTGGAGGGTGCTGCACCCCCTGGATAGGGATTATACTCATGTCTCTAGAGCCCATGACACGGGGTCCCGGTTGGATTATTTTTTGGGGTCTCGAGAATTATTTCCTAAAGTTACTTGGCAGAGATTGGGTCAGTGGAGGTGTCGGACCATGCCTTTGTCAGGTTGGATGTGAGGTGGGGGGTGCAGAGATGTGGGTCTCTGTGGCGTTATCCGCTCAGCTATACCCAGGGTGCTCAGTTTGCGGCTTTTTTACATTCGCAGTGGGCTGAATTTGAGGAATTTAATGGACAACATCGGGATGACCCCATTCTTTTTTGGGAGACTGCCAAGGCAGTATTGCGAGGACGAATCATTGAATTCGGTGCCCGGAAAAGGAAAGTCTATGCTTCTCGTTTGATTGTGTTGGAAAAACAGTTGTGTCAGGCGCGGAGGAAGTTAGCGCAGAGACCAACGAGGGGGCAGAAATTGGAATATAGTAGATTGCAGCAGGAGGTGAATATGCTATTGCATGAACGGGCGCAGCAATCTTTGCTATACTATCGGTATAAGTTTTATAGGTACGGTAGTCGGGCGGGCGTCTGCTGGCAAGGTTGGTGAAGACCAGTCGCGGGCAGACAACTGTCGGAGCCCTGCGGGATACTCAGGGTGTGATCCGGACCGGGCAAGCTTACCTCGAGGAAAGATTTCGTGAATATTACCAGACGCTTTATGGTGCTGGCCCTGGGGACTTAACGCAAGCTGCGAAGTTTCTTGCGGCGGCTGAGATGCCTAGTCTTTCCTTGGAGGAGCGTGCATCTCTCAATGGCCCGCTCACGGATGCGGAAATCCGGGGGGCCATAAAGGCTCTGCATACTTGTAGGGCGCCGGGTCCCGATGGGTATAGGGGTGAATTCTATAAATTAATGGGGGACAGGGTGGTTGGACCGCTGCGAAGGTATTATTCGGATTTGATCGAGCGTCAGGCTTTCCCCTATGAGAAGAATAGTGCGGTGCTTACCTTGATTCCTAAACCTGGTAGAGATGGGTTGTTACCGGAGTCGTATAGGCCTATTTCGCTTTTGAACGTGGATATCAAAATTCTGGCCAAAATTATGGCTAATAGGCTAGCTGAGTATATCCCCCAACTGGTTAAGGAGGATCAGGTGGGTTTTGTGAAAGGTAGACACGTTATCAAGAATCTGCGTAAGATCGTTTCGTCGTTATATTTGACTGCCGAGGCGGGGGAGCCAGCCTTATTAATCAGTTTTGACGCTGAGAAAGAGTTTGATCGCGTGGAGTGGTCATACATGTATCATTTGTTAGAGGTCATGGGGATAGGGGGGTTCTTTTTGGATACGGTTAAGCTTCTGTATTCGGATCCCCGGGGGCGGCTTTTGATTAACGGTTCTCTCTCCCAGGACTTTCAGATTAGGAGGGAGACGTGGCAGGGTTGCCCCCTGTCCCCGCTCTTGTTTGTTTTAACACTGGAACCTCTCTTGGAGCGCATACGGACGCACAGGGGATTGGTTGGGGCCCGGGTGGGCGCCGAAGAATTCCGGATTTCGGCTTTCGCTGATGACCTTCTAGTGTACCTGGGGGCTCCTAGGCAGACCTTACCCGTTTTGTTGAGGTTGGTAGAGGAGTTTGGGACATTTTCGGGTCTGAAGTTAAATTTGGACAAGTCTGAGGCCTTGGATCTGCGGCAGTCCTGGTCTGGGGACTGGGAAGCCTTCCCCCTAAAGTGGGCAGGGACGAAGCTTCACTATTTGGGGATATATTTAACTGCTGATATAACACTTCTGCAGATGGTTAATCTGGAGGCCTTGTTGTCACAGACTGCGGAGCGCTTGCATGGTTGGCGAGATCTGCCGCTTTCTTTGGGAGCCAGGGTAGCTTTGTATAAGATGATTGTATTTCCCAAATGGCTCTATATGTTGCAGAGCTTGCCCATTTTGCTGACGAGGAAGGAGATTGCAAAGGTGGAGAAATGTTTAACTCTCTTCTACTGGAAGGGGAAGAGACCTCGGCTAAGTCTTAAGATCTTGCAGAGACCCTGGGGAGGTGGTGGTCTGGGAGCCCCCGATTTGCGGAGCTATAATATTGCCTGCCTGCCTGCTGCGGAATTTGCGGGATTGGCTGGCGACCTCGGCGGATTACACGCCTTTGGAGTATGAACAGGAAGTAGCGAAGCCCCTGGCCTTACGCTATATCTTACATGCGGCGGCGGCGGACTTACCTCCCCTGGTAGGGGGGCACCCTATCTTTAGAGTTATGCGATGGATTTGGCGCCTGTTATGCTATCAGAGTTCTTGGAATCCTGGGACGACCCCCTTTTTGCCTCTGTATGGGAATGGGGCTTTTGAGCCAGGGATGCTAGGGGGGGCATTTTGTGGCTGGGAGGCTAAGGGGATAGTGGCACTGGAGCAAGTCGTGAATGAACATGGGCAGGCACTAGGTTTTCCTGATCTCCAGCGTAGCTATGGTTTGGTACCTCGGGATTGGTTCCCCTATTTACAATTGCACAGCTATATTCGAAGTTTGGATGGACAGAATCTGCGTACAGACATCTGTTCCAAGCTTGAGGAATTATTGTATGCAGGGAGCGTGCACCGGGCACGGGTGGCCACATTGCACAAGGAATATCTTTCTCTAAAAGGGTTTCCGGATGAAAGTGTCTTGGCGGCAGCGTGGGCATATGATCTGGGGGTGGAGCTTCGAGGGGTGGATATGGTGCATTTTCTAGCGGATATTCCTCGGAGACTTAAGTCGGCAGACTTTAGGGATTTGCAATATCGTATTCTGCGACGCTGCCACTTTGCTCCTTGGGCGTATAAGGCGGGTTGCGGGGCGACCGTGAGCTGCCCCCGGTGTGAGGTGGCACGGGAGGACCTGGGACATATGTGGTGGCAATGCTCGGTGGTGGTCACATTCTGGAAGGCCCTTGTGGGTTGGCTTACCGGGGTTTGGGCTGTCCAATTAAATGGGACCCCAGGGTGTTGGTGTTAGGTATGACTAGCTGGGTGGTCGGTCTGGGGGGGGGCCCGAGGCGCTGGGTCAGTAAGGTTTTATTAGTTGCCCGGAGGGTGATTTTGCTGAATTGGCTGCTCCCCTGTGGCCCGACCATGGGTCAGTGGAGGAGGGAGGTGCATCGGTTGTTACTGCTCGAGCAGCAAGGGGCCAAGCATGGGGACGTAGCCATTGATCGGTTCTTGGGGGAATGGGGTCCATACTTACACACTTTGTCTCCGCGAGAACGGAGCCGAATCCTTAATGTGCTTGGGTGATGAAGCGGGGGGTGGTCTGGCATGGAGGGGGGGGAGGTCTGGGGTTCGGGGGGGGAGGGGAGGGAGGTGGGTACCCCTTGAATGTGAGTGGTGGTTGTGTGAGGGATTGGGGTGTGGAAGTTGATGTTAGAACGCGGCCCGGCCTCACACACGTTGACAGGGACAGCTGGGGAATGGGATTTGAGAGCGGTTGGTGGGTTCGTGGATTGGAAAGGTCACTGGGTTCTAGAGGTAGTGTATGCCGACCGGGCGCTTTGGTGGGTAGCGGCGCTGCCATAGGTATGCGCTGTGGCATATATTCTCTTGCTTTCTATGTGTGTAGCATTTATTGAGTGGTGGGGGGCATTGGGGTTAGTAGTACTTTTATGTATGCTGTCGCCCCTTGAGAAAAGACTGTATATGATATTGGGGGGGGGGGGATATGATGTTGTTGAAACCTGCCACATGGTTGTGATATTAGTTGCTTGTTAATGTGTGAGGCTGTTTTGTTTGTTATTGTTGTGTGCGTTGTATTCAATAAACAAATTTATACATAAATAAAATCGCCCTATCAAAGTGTAGTGAAATAGTCTGGCATTAGTGAACCCTGTGTGAGATTGTAAAGGAGTAGATGTCCTATACACTGCAATATGGAATGAGCTCACCACTCTTCAATTGAAAGGAAGCTCTCTAGAGCAAGAGGTCATAAGATGAAGCTGGAAGGGGTTAGACTCGGGAGTAATCTAAGGAAATATTTCTTTACAGAAAATGGTGGTGAATTCGAGAAGGCATGGGATTCATTTTTTTTAGTATTTTAACAGTCTTATTACTTTCTTGTATTTCTGATTACCGTGTTCTATAATTATTTCTTTTTATATTTGACTTAATAGAGGATTTCTTTGTTATTTGTTACTCCCCTGTATATGTAGAATTTTAGTACTGGAGCATTTTGTTCTATAAGTTTATTAAAAAAGAAAAGAAAGCATGGGAGACAAGCATAGAGGATCTCTAAGGGAGGGGAAGAGTTGCAGGGCTGGTGCAAGGATTGGAGGCACCCTAAGCTGTCCCTCCATCCTGCCACCCCCCATTTCCTGCCCCCGCCTCCATTGCCACCACTGTTGCCCCTTTCTGGGGTCTGCAGTGGCAGAAATAGCCCCAAAACCTTGACACAGTGCTTACTAACATTCCGGCAGCACATCACTGTTTCCTTCTGTTTCACAATGTGCCATTTCCACCCCCTTTGACACTAATTCTGGTTTCAGCACGTTGTGGAACAGGAGGAAACCATGAAGCAGCGCCAGAGTATTACTAAGCGCTGTGTCACAGTTTGAGGGCTATTGCTGATGCTGCAGGCCCTGGAGAGGGGCAGAAGCAGAGACAATGGGTGCCCTTGAAGGACCAGCACCCTAGGTGACTGCCTAGTTTGCCAAGTGGTAACGCCGGCCCTGAAAGATTGTTCAGTTTTCTACTGTAGCTAGTGGGTGAGCAGACTAGCTAGCCTGACTGGTCTTTATGTGCTGTCATTTTCTATTTCTCTATTTTACTCCATCTGGATCAGTGGGTTTTATGAATGGTGGAGGGGATTCCTGTTCAGAAATGCTTACATTAACTTTCTTTACAGGCTGAACCATAGGCGGGGATGTTGTTTGATATTCTGTGGTATCAATGGCAGACTTTGGAAGTGAAATCTAGGCCTAGATGGAGAAGTGCTGCCTTAAATGAAATACTATGGGTAAAAGAGGCTAAAATAATAATCAGATAGTTGCTGGTTTCAACTTTTGCATCCTTTTTTCTGTTTGATTGGTATTATTACTGTGGTTTAGAAATTAAATACACATTCAATTAATATTGCATTGTAAAAACCTCTGTGGAGTCAACAAAAAGGTAATTAAAAGAAGATTAGGTCTTTGGACAGTAGCCATAGGCTCATATTGTTGGAAATGAGTGATTATTGCGTTTATCTCTGTACTTGTAACTGTCAGAACAAGATTTTACAGCACACCTCACTTCCATACTTGCAAAGAATTCATACCAAAGTTCAGTTTGTTTTCTATATTGTCTTTTCAGTATTGTCTTTCTACCACATACACTTTGCAAACCTTTTGTACAACGAGAAGCCTGAAGCACCACAGTGTCCTAAACTTAGCTGGTTATTACAGTCGATCAGTCACCCCAAGGGAAATGACCTATGTGCATCTGATACATCATGGAATCTAAGTCAGAGGCATTTTTCCATTGGAATAACCCAACGGAAATGGTGTAGAAGCGTCATGATTCTTTATTCCCCTGGCACCAGAGGCAGCTCTATAATTAGGCGGAGTGAGGCAGTGGCCTCAGGCGGCAAACTTTTTGGGGGGGCAGAAACAACCCCAAAAGAGCCGCCTCACTCTGCCTTCAGTTTAAAAAAAAACAAAAAAAAGCACGGACAAACTGCTGCGGCTGCGATAGCTTTAGAAATGAGAGGAAACCGGTGCAGAGCCTCCTGGTGGTATGGAACCTCTGCTGTTGCCGCGTCCTGCCCCCAAAAGGAAGATCGGGATGCAGCAACATCAGAGGTTCCATACTGTCGGGAGGCTCCATACCGGTATCCTCTCATTTCGAAAGCTATCGCAGGCAGCCAAAGGGGAAGGAGCAGAACTATGGAGAAACAACCAGCAGAACAGAATGAGCTACATGGAGGGGGGGGGGGAGGGGAGAAGAGGAACGAGCAACATGGGGGGGAGAGAAGAGGAACGAGCTACATGGGGGAAAGGGGGAGAAGAGGAACGAGCTACACGGGGGGGGGGGAAGGAGGGCTGGAAGAAAGCTGACAGGGGGAAGAGAGGACTGGAAGGGAACAGAGAGGGGCAAAGAGTGAGCTGGAAAGCTGACGGGGAAGAGAGGACAGGAAGGGAACTGAGAGGGGCAAAGAGTGGTCTGGAAGAAAGCTGACAGGGGGAAGAGAGGACTGGAAGGGAACAGAGAGGGGCAAAGAGTGGGCTGGAAGAAAGCTAACACAGGGGGAAAAGAGGGTTTGAAGGGAGCTGACAGGGGAGGAAAGAGATGGCTGGAAGGCAACTGACACGGGGGGGGGGGAGAGGGGGATGGAAGTTTTTCTGATACCTGAGGGTGGGAATGGAGAGAGCTGACCTTTGCGGATGGGACTGGTAGGTGGCTGGGTAATAGGGAGGAGGCTGGCAGGGAAGGGGCACTGGGACTGGAAGGGAGCTGACACATGTGGAGGGTCATTGGGACTGGAAATAGGTTGATGGAAGGAAGTGAAGAAAACAAAAGAAAAGACAAGAAATGGCAGATAGAGTGCTAAGAGAAGACAGGAAAGCAGAAGCCTCAGATCAGGATCAGCATGACCAGAGAAAAAAATGGTCAGATGACAAAGGTAGAAAAAAATAATTTTATTTTCAATTTAGTGATTGGACTTTGTGCTATTTTTATATGGGATACTGCATCTCTTATCTGGTGTTGCACTGCATGCAGAGTCTGGCTTCTTGGGGTTTCAGTTTAATTTTTCTCTAAATATTTTATTTTTACTTTAAGTTGTGATCACTTATTCTGTACTTGGTGAGAATCTGTGTTCCTAGTGTGTGACCAAGGCTGTGTGTTCTGTTATCATGTAATCTGTACGGAGGGATCTGTACCGTAGCAATTTGCCTTGTTCAGCTTTTCAAATAAGTGTTAGATGTTCTAGGGCAGTGATGGCTAACCTTTTTGAGCCCGAGTGCCCAAACTGCCGCACAAAACCAAAGAATTTCCTCAAAGTGCCAGCACGTCAATTTGCATAAATATTTGCATAATGCTAACATACACGTCTCTTAATGAGTGTATGGATAAAGACAGACTAAAAGATTTCTACATTACTATAATCCAGTGCCAACCGCCAGGCACATTAGGAACTACTACAAACACTGCCCATTTAGAACCAATAGCAAACCCGCCGTATCCTAACAGCACTACCAGGAGTCACAAAGCACCATACCATACCATACCTATCAAAAGGCAACACTGCAAATATTAAACCAATACATTTCAGAGAACAACAATACATGACCTACTGGGGAAAGAGAACAAGTGGCAATGTCAAAAAGGAATTACATAAACAGAATACCTCAGCTCAGTTACACAGTTGCAATTGCTCCAGCCACTTTCTTCTGGTTTCTTCATGTTTTCTGCTAACTCTCCATCATCTGCTGTCCATTTGTCCTTTCTTCTCTCTTCTAGTTTTTTTTTCCATTCTCTCTCTCTACATCCGCTTTAACATACTAATCTTTCTCCTTTTGCTCTTTCCTCATTCCTATTTCATCCACTCAAATTTTACCCCTCCATCCTCAATCCCCACTTACTCTCCCAATACCCGGCCAATTGTACATTTTTCTTCCCTCACACACAAAATATTTTTCCCCTCTCCATTTCATTCTCCCAGCCCCATCCCCTTCTAATCTCCCCCAACATCAGCTCCCTTTTAGTTCCAGCCCCACCCAGTATCCGCTCCCTTCTAGTCCCCTCATCAGTCCATTTCCAGTCCTAGCTCCCCCATCCATTTCCAGTCCTATCCGAGTCCCTTCATCAGCTCATTTCCAATACCAGCCTCCCATCAGCCCATTTCTAGTCCTTTCCTAGCCCCACCATCAGCCCATGTTAAATCCTAGCTCCCCTCCACTCAGCCCATTTCTAATCCAAGCCCCCCATGAGCCTACCTCCAGTTCTAGCCCCTCCATGAGTCCATTTCAATCCAAGCCCCCACCACAGCCCATTTCCAATCTTAGCTCCCCCAACACCCAATTCTCAGTTCTATCCTAGCCCATCCATCAGCCCAGTTCCTGTCCTAGCTCCCTCCCCTAAGAGCCCATTCCAAGCCCCCCTTCCCATCAGTTATTTGCAGTTCAAGCCCCCTTCCACTCAGCCCATTTCCATTCCAAGTCCCCCTCCCCATTAGCTATTTGCAGTTCAAGCCCCCCACTTCCCCTCAGCCCATTTCCATTCCAAGCCCCATCCCCAACAGCTATTTGCAGTTCAAGCCCCCCACTTCCCCTCAGCCCATTTCCATTCCAAGCCCCATCCCCAACAGCTATTTGCAGTTCAAGCCCCCTTCCACTCAGCCCATTTCCAGTCCTAGCAACCCCAACCCATTACCAGTCCTAGCCCCCCATAGCCCACTCCCAGTCCTAATCCCACCAGCCCATTTCCAGTCCTAATCCCCCATCACCCAATTTTCAGTTTAAGCCCCCCCATAGCCCATTACCAGTCCTAACCCCCCATCAACCCACTTCCAGTCCTAATCCCACCAGCCCATTTCCAGTCCTAATCCCCCATCACCCAATTTTCAGTTTAAGCCCGCCCATAGCCCATTACCAGTCCTAACCCCCCATCAACCCACTTCCAGTCCTAATCCCACCAGCCCATTTCCAGTCCTAATCCCCCAGCACCCACTTGTTAGTTTAAGCCCCCCCAGCGCCCATCACCACTCCTAACCCCCCAGCCCAGCGCCCATCACCACTCCTAACCCCCCCAACCAGCCCAGTGCCCATCACCACTCCTAACAACCCCCAGCCAGCCCAGTGTCCATCACCACTCCTAACCCCCCCCCAGCCCAGTGCCCATCACCACTCCTAAATCCCCCCAGCCCAGCACTACTCCTAACACCCCCTCCAGCCCAGCCCATCACTACTCCTAACCCCCCCAGCCCAGCCCAGCCAAGCCCATCAACACTCCTAAACCCCCCAGCACAGCCCAGCCCATCCCATCACCACTCCTAACCCCCCCCAGCCCAGCCCAGCCCAGCCCATCACATCACCACTCCTAACCCCCCCAGCCCAGCCCAGCCCATCACATCACCACTCCTAACCCCCCCCCAGCCCAGGGAAAATTAAAAAAAAAGTAAAACAGGCGGTTGCCGCTGTCGGGGCCGCCGCGGCAGAATCGAGCGTGCCGCGGGGCCCCCCTGTATCCGGCAGAGCCTGCCCTCCCCGTAGCAGCTCTCTCTTTGGAGCTGCAGTCAGACGCGCCGGCTTGCAGAGCGCGAGGGAAGAGTTTCTCCCTCGCTGCTCTGTTAAACCCGCGGGGGCTGATGGGAAGTTCCCATCAGCCCCCGCGGGCTTAACAGAGTCGCGAAAGGGAAACTCTTCCCTTCGCGCTCTGCAAGCCGGCGCGTCTGACTGCAGCTCCAAAGAGAGAGCTGCTACGGGGAGGGCAGGCTCTGCCGGGTACAGGGGGGCCCCGCGGCACGCTCGATCTTGCCGCGGCGGCCCCGACAGCGGCAGCAGACAAGTAAAATTGAAAAAAAAAAAAAACAACCTAATTGCGGACCTTCCCGCGTGCCAGCTGCAAGGCCTTCGCGTGCCACAGCTGGCACGCGTGCCATAGGTTCGCCATCGCTGTTCTAGGGCCTGCTGCAGTATTTATAGTGCTGCCTTTTTTGTATGAGTTTTGTAAGTTTATGCTGGTAATGGTATGGTAGATTTGGTCTTGTAAATCTTTGGTGACCTTTGTAGGGTTTTATATTAGTTTCCAATATTCCCGGTACTGGAGAATATTTGTTAGTGAGATGACCAGAATCAGATTTCTTTTTTTTTTTTTAGGTTCTGAGTTCTGTGGGTGAATGTTCTAGTTCTGCTCTGCACCCACTGTTGAGGGAAGGGGTTCTGTGGATGCAAAATATATGTTCAAAAAGAAAAAGCAAGAACCATAACGCAGTTTATAACAAAATAAAAATGAGTTATAATTTACTTTTATAAAGTGTGCTGTGATTCTCGCTCATTCTTTTAGTTCCTTGGTGTGCAAACATCTTGCATTTCCTCCATATTACCTAATTAGCTTTTTGGTTTGGTTAAGTCCCTGACTGAGTTTTGAGAAGGCACCCCCCCCCCACACTCTACTAGGGTTGCCAACTGGCCGGTTTTTCCATGGCCAGGCCGGCTGCCGGCGCAGAGGCAAAACCGGCCCTTGAAAAGCCGGTTTTTCTGCTCTGGCCGCAAGATCGGGAGCGGCCAGAGCAAAAAAAACGGCTTTTCTCCCAACCCGGAGGGCTTCAGAGGGAGCCGGGGAAGCCCGCGCGAGGCCCCGGCTCCCTCTGAACAGCCGCCAGCGTGAAGAGCCTTTACCTTCACGCTGGCGGCTGTTCCTGTGAAGCCGCGATTGGTGGGAAAGGTTAAAGGCAATGCCCTTTAACCTTTCCCAGCATTCGCGGCTTCACAGGAACAGCCGCCAGCGTGAAGGAAAAGGCTCTTCACGCTGGCGGCTGTTCAGAGGGAGCCGGGGCCTCGCGTGGGCTTCCCCGGCTCCCTCTAAAGCCTCAGACAGCCGCGTCTTGGGGGGGGGGGGAGGCCAAGGACTGCCTGGGCTGTGATGGGGGGAGGGGGCCTGAACTGGAAAAGGGCTAGGAGGGGGGAATTTGACTGGAAATGGGTTGTGATGGGGGAGGGGGGGGACCTGGACCGGAAAAGGGCTATGGGGGGGGGGACTTGGACTGGAAAGAAATGGGCTGTGATGGGAGGGGACCAGGACTGTAAAAGGGCTATGGGGGGGGGCATAGAATGGAAATGTGTATTGATGTGGAGGGGGACCAGGACTGGAAAAGGGCTGGGGGGGGGGACATGGACTGGAAATGGGTTGTGATGGGGAGGGGGACCTGGACTGGAAAAGGGCTATGGGGAGGGGAACTTGGACTGGAAAAGGGCTATGGGGGGGGGGAACTTGGACTGGAAATGGGCTATGGTGGAGGGAGGGGGAACTTGGACTGGAAATAGGCTGTGATTAGGGGGACTTGGACTGGAAATGGGTTGTGAAGGGGGGGGGGGACCTGGACTGGAAAAGGGCTATGGGGGGGCATTGGACTGGAAAGAAATGGGCTGTGATGGGGAGGGGACCTGGACTTTAACAGGGCTATGTGAGTTGCGGACATGTACTGGAAATGGGTTGTGATGGGGAGGGGGACCTGGACTGGAAAAGGGCTATGGGGGGGGGGAACCTGGACTGGAAATGGGCTATGGTGGAGGGAGGGGGAACTTGGACTGGAAATAGGCTGTGATTAGGGGGGCTAGGACTGCAAATGGACTGTGATGGTGGGGGGGGGTAGGACTGCAAATGGGCTGTGATGGTGCGGGGGGACTCGGACTGCAAATGGGATGTGATGGGGGGGGGCTAGGACTGGAAATAGGCTGTGATGGGGGGGGGCTAGGACTGGAAATGGCCTGTGATGTGAAGGCTAGCACTGGAAATGGGCTTATGAAGAGCTGGAATAGGACTGGAAATGGGCTGATGTGGGGCATGGGAGAATGGGACTAGAAGGGAGTGGATGCTGGGTGGGTCTAGAACTATAAGGGAACTGATTTTGGGGGAGGACTAGAATAGATGGGGAATGAGTGGAGAGGGGAAAAATATTTTGTGTGGAAGAAAAGTCTATGATGGGCTGGGTATTGGGAGAGTGAAGGGCTTGAGAATGGAAGGGTGAAATTTAAATGGATGATAAAGGAATAAGGAAAGAATTGGGGGAAAGAGCAAAAGGGAAACAATCAGTATGTTAAAGCAGAAATAGAGAGAGAATGGAAAACATCTAAAAGAGAAGAAAGGACAAATGGATAGCTAGCAGAAGACACGAAGAAACCAGAAGAAAGTGACTGGAGCAATTGCAACTGAAAAATAAAACGCCCAAACAGAAGGTAGAAAAATACTTTTTATTTTGAATTTATTAGCTGGAATATGTTTGGTCTGGGAAGTGTGTATTGATAACATCTTTGCGTTTTTGTTTAGTGCAAGAGGAAATTACTTTATAGTTTTATTTCTCCAGTGTTGTACATTTCATGTTTGGATTTTGGGGTTCCCAGTTTAATTATTATCTGACCAAGGAAGTTAGCCTACACATATCCTCGGTAATTTTTGTGGGTGGGGCTGGGGGCGGGGCAGGGGTGGGACTAGGGGCGGAGAATGGGTGGAGCATGGCGAGCCACAGGTGTCGGGTTTTTCTCGGTGAAAAGGTTGGTAACCCTATACTCTACAGGGGGGGGGGCAATGGGGGCACCATCTCATCCTTCGCCTCAGGCAGCAGATTGCCTTGAGCCACCCCTGCCTGGCACCCCTCTATGCACCTTTTCCTTAAGCAAATATGTCACTGTAATTTGTTTGAAAGCTTCTGGTGTTTTATGTTTGATCTTATAGAAGTTCTAAGTCTTATGAGCTCTGTCCGATGAAGTATGTGGAATGACAAAGAAGGTCGTCTTGTGCTCATTTTTGTCCTCCTCTAGATGGACCATCGCTTTTAGCAACTTAGATCTCATTCAGCTATTCTCAGTCAGCAATACAGAGATCCCATTTAGCAGCATTTATCAAACTAACAGGCCGATGCAGAAAGCGGACGATGAAGTTGCGTGCTATCAGCTTTTTACACTTGTTTGCAGTGCACCAACAGCGCATGACCTCAGCATGGCTATTCAGAAAGGGGCTCATTTATAAATGAGCCATGAGTTAAATTGTGCATAAAATAACAGCATTAAACTGGGAGAGCAAGCCAAACACATGAACACAAGAAATCGGCATGCTCTCCCAGAGAAACGGGCATCGCATGGCTAATTTGCATATCGGCCCCAACAGGATTTTGATGACATTGGGAGAGATCGCGGTGTCAGGAAATACCCCCGATGCCATCAAAATACTGTTGGGGGGGGGGGGGGTCGGTGCCCTGACAGAAAGTCAGTCCCTGCTGGTCTAGTGGCTCCAAAACCCCACCCCCACCCAAAAAAAAACCTAACCTGGTGGTCTAGCAGCCCCAGAACCCCCTCCCAGTATCTTTCAAAGCAGGAGCACTGCCTACATGCTCCCGCTCTCGTACCACCATCTTGGAAAATGGCAGCATCTGGCCCTGCGTGGTACATCCTGGATTGTGCTGGGCGAGATCAGACTGCCAGGATGCACCATGTGGGGCCAGGTGCCGCCATTTTCCAAGATGGTGGACCAAGAGCGGGAGCGCATAGACAGTGCTCCTGCTTTGAAAGATACCGGAAGGGGGTACTGGGGCTACTAGACCACCAGGTTAGTTTTTTTAAAGAGGAGTGGGGGATTGTGGGGCTGCTAGAGCACCAGGTTAGTCTTTTTTCAGTAGGTTGAAGGATGGGGAGATGGGGCCGTTAGACCAACAAGGAGTAACTTTCTGTCAGGGCACTGGCCCCCAACAGTATTTTGATAGCAGCATCAGGAAAAGCCATGATGCCATCAAAATCCTGTCAGGGGCACACACTAGAGGTTTAAACCACCTCATACCCAGGCCTAGAGAGATTGGTGCTATAGCTGGTTGCAAAATCCTCTATGCCTGTCTCTGCATCAGGTACAGCAGTCATTTGCATACCAGATTATTATGTGCAGCTCATTTGTCTGCAAATTTAAATACTTGTGGCATTAATTGGGCACTAGTTTTTCTGTCCCCATTTATGCATGCGTCTCTCTCTTTTTTGCATTTGACTTTAGTTTAAATGTACTTAAAGTGTGCTTAAATGTGCTGTTTTCGGTGCTTAAAGGTAGCGCTAGTTTTCTGCATCAGCCTGTACACACTTAATCTGTATCAGTACATCACATAGAGGCAAGTTCCAAAACCCAAGAAGAAGGAGAGTGAGCTGCTGCTTGAGGGAGCTGCCGCTTGTGTTACTCTTGCGGAGCTGTGCAGCGTGAGGTCTGGTGCTGTGGAATATCTAGCAGGCACTTCGGAGGACGATCCCAGGGCTGGAGGACCCCCCCCCCCCCACCTGCTGTATAAAGCCCAAAGGTACCTGTATCCGGGTGGAGAGTGAGCCGCTGCTTGAGGGAGCTGCCGCTTGTGTTACTCTTGCGGAGCTGTGCAGCGTGAGGTCTGGTGCTGTGGAATATCTAGCAGGCACTTCGGAGGACAATCCCAGGGCTGGAGGACCCTCCCCACCTGCTGTATAAAGCCCAGTGGTTCCTACACGCGGCCGCGTGTCGCAGCCTGCATGGCGTGGCCTAAGGGGCGTGAACCCAGGGGCAGGTGACGCCCCTTTTGCGCCCCTTCGGCGCACGTGAGGAGAGTCGACCGGAGCCGGAGGTCTGAGTGTTTTGGTCCAACGCTATGGGTAAGAGAAAAGGGAAGCTTGGTTTCAAGTTGAATGAGAGTGGAAAAGGAGGTAAGGTGATGGGCCCAATGGACAAACACTTGACTCCCTCGCTGCCAGCTATCTTGTCACCGGATGGGGCTTCGTTAAGTCCTGATTCCCGGTCTCCTCCTCCTCTCCCGCAAGCTCCCTTCTCATCTACTATATTAGAGGGCCCTTCTGAAGTTTCTCCTCCGTTGCCACTTCCGGTTTATTTGGCGACTCCTGAAACATTTACTGTTGCTCCCCCGTCTGAGGAAGTGACATTAAAAGACATATGGTCTGCTATCCAAAATATTGATTGTCGATTAACTTCAACAGTGTCATCACTTTGTAAATTTTCACAAGATGTTGTTTGTAAATTGAAAAGTGTAGACCAACAACTTGGTTCTTTAACTACTTCGGTTGCACAGTCTGATTCCCAGCTCAAATCCTCTCGAGATACTGAAATTGCCTTAATTAGAGATTCCTCTTTATTATCTTATCAATTGGAAGCGCTGGAGAATCAGCATAGAGTGTGTAACCTACGATTTCTTAATTTTCCTATGACCCACTTGTTGTCCTCAAATATTTTGCTCGAGAAATACTTTTCTGAGGTTTTACATTTGCAAGATAGCATGGATATTCACCACATGTATTATCTTGCTGGTGGCCCTGGTTCAGCACAGCCGGGTGTTGGAGGTTCTGAGCCCTCCCCCGGCTCAGTTGGACAGGACCTCACAGCCTTCCTGGAGGATTCAAAGGATATCATTTCCAAACGTTGCACCCTAGTGGTGCAGTTTGGTTCTGAGTCCATTAAGTTGCGTGTATTAAGGGCCTATTTTAAATGTAGAGAGGCCCTTTTTTGTGGTTTTAAAGTTCAGGTTTTCCCGGATGTTGGCCGTCATACTCAGCTTCGTCGTAAGCAATTTTTGGGTTTGAAAACCAGAGTTGTGGCTTTAGGAGCTACCTTTTTTCTAAAATTTCCATGTCGTTGTATTATAACTTTAGAGGGGCAGACTTATACATTTACTGATGTTTCTTCATTATTAACTTTTCTGAGTGGAAGGGAAATTGTTGGGGAATAGTGGGTGGGAATGGATTGGTAAATATTCAGCTCCCTATTGTGGAGTATCAACTCCTAATTGCTTTATTTTTTCTTTCTGTATCTTATGGGTTGGCTTCTCTCTCTTGATGTGTTTCTTTTTAAGTGGTTTAATTTATTCTATGGATCATTTTGATGTATTATTCGTTTTCTTAATGATTGTGTTGTATTCAAGAAAATACTATAAATAAAAGTTATAAAAAACAAAACAAAACCCAAGAAGAAAGTTGCAGTTTGTATTTAGGAGGATGCTTTATTATCTGAGATTTGAAATAGATTTTCGCAGCTAATCCAAATGTCGTCCACCTAGATATGTTGACAAAGCTCCTCTTTATCTTTATTTGTGCATTTAATAAACCACCCAGACTGAAGTACCAGGATGGTTTACAACAAACAAACAAGTTTGCTGCAAGAGCCAAAAAGAGGAAAGGAACGCCATTAGTAGATAGGACAGAAAGACGGTCATGCAAACAGTGAGAGGGAGAGCAGGGTTAAGTCTAGGGGAGGGAGAGGTCAAAGGCATCGTGGAAGAGGTGCATCTTTAACATGGATTTGAATCTCTGAAAGGAAGACTCTAAATGGAGTGCAGATGGGAGGGAGTTCCAAAGAGCAGGGCCAAGGAAGAAAAATGCAGAGTTGTGTGTCATTTCCAAGTGGGGTGGAGAGGCAGAGGGAGGTACAGGCACTTGGTGTGAACAGAACGAAAGAGGAGGTGAGAAGCATGAAAGTGGATCAGAATGGTATTTGGGAATGCCAGAGTGGATAGCTTTGAGTATTTTGAATTGAATCCGTAATTTAATGGGAAGCCAGTAGAGATGTATGAGCAGAGGAGTAATATGGTCTGTACATGAGGCATGGGTGAGGATACAGGCTGTGGTATTCTGAAGAAGCTGAAAGCAGTGTAACTCGTATTGAGGGAGACTGGCAAGTGTGACATTACAGTAATCAATACGTGTGATAACCAGCAAAGGAGTGTGGTTAGGGAAGAAAGGGGCAAAAAAGGCGGATAGCACAAATTTGTCGTAGGGCATGAAAAGAACAGTGGATGATGGAAGAAAGGTGTTCCCAGAAAGATAGTGAAGAATCCAAGATGACACCAAGATAGTAAAGAGAGGGGATCAGTGGGATAGAAAGCAAGGGAGCCAGTAAGGGGCATGGGGCACTGAAACGGAACCAGATGGCTGCTGTTTTAGTAGGGTTGAGGTGCAAGTAGTTTGAGGACATCTAGGAGCTTATCTGAGAGAGATAGGAGTTGAATGGTGCCAGATTGGGAGCAGAAGGATAATATCATTGGCATAATAGTATGCCGAGATGCCATGTTGCTATATGAGTAAGATCAAGGGAGCTAGAAACACATTGAAAAGGAGGGAGGCCGGAACTGAGCCTGCTCCCAATCTGGCACAACTCAACTCCTGTCTCTCTCAGATAAGCTCCTGGATGTCCTCAAACTACTTGCACTTCAACCATATTAAACAGCAGCCATCTGGTTCAGTGGGAGAGGAGGATGAACTAGAGAGAACAGAGAAGGACCTAGAGGAGAGAAAGGAGTGAATTACTGTAGGAGTGTCCCACGGATTCCAAAGTCATGAAGGCAAATGAGAGGGGTGGAGTGATCGACCAGGTCGAAGGCGGAAGAAAGAGCCAGGGAGACATCACCATGATCATAAGAGACATGCAACTCAGAAGAGAAGGATAGTTTCCATGCTGTGTCTGGAGTGAAAACCAGATTGGCGGGGATGAAGGGCATGTGTTGCGTCAAGATGTGAGGACAGTTGTGCAAAGACCAGTTTCTCCAAGATCTTAGAGAGAAAAGGGAGATTTGAAATAGGACACCAGTGTGCTAGGACTGAGGGATCCAAGGTAGGTTTCTTGAGAATGGGACAGATCAGGGCATGCTTCCAGGAGGATGGGAAAGAATCAGAGGAGAGACTGGTGCTAAACATAAGGATGTATGGAAGAAGCGCCAGAGAGGGTTTGGAAAGTCAGTGAGATGGGATGGGGTCAGAGGGGCATGTAGTCCTACAAGAGGAGGAGGAAAGGGCTTTGGATATATCTGCTGTGGAGATAAGGTGGAAGGAAGACCAGATATGTGAAAGGGAGGTAGTCAGGGAAACAGAGGAGGGGGGGGAAGTTGATGAGAGAGGAGAGGGACAGGTGTAAAAAGTAGAGCGAAGAGACTGAATTTTATCCGATAAAAAGATGGCAAGCTGAGCTAGATCAGGAGAGGAGGAAGGGGTAGTTACAGAAGGGGAGGTGTTGGGAGCATAGAGTGAGTGCAAAACAGAATACAACTGGTGAGAGGAGTTAGAGGAGGAGGATAAGTTAGAGTAATACGATTGTTTGGCAGTATGGATCAGGGAACGATAATGGCAGTGGCAGTGTTGAAAGTAAAGAAGAGACTCGGGAGAGAGATGTTTGTGCCAGAGGCGTTCGGCATGGCAAAGGTATGTACGGTGGAGGGTGATGCTTTAATGTATGAGGAGGCAGAGCTGGATGGAGAGGGGCTAGCTGGTCAAGAACAGTGGTCAAGATGGTGTTCCAGGTTTGCACCTGGAGATCTGATGAAAGAGAAATGAATCCAGCAGGAAAGAGTGTGTTGGATGAGGGAAAATGTTCTAGTGTAGAGGGTGTAATGTGACCAGGAACAGATGCTAGATCCCCAGCTGAAAAGGGGGGGGGGGGGGATGGTGCAGAACGGAGCAGTAAGGAAAAGAGTGTGCACAAGTGGTCGGACCAGGGGAGCGGAATTGTAGGCAGAGAAGTAGGAGTGAATGGCAAGTCAGAGGGTGTGAGAATCAGGTCAAGGATGTAGCCGGTGGAATGAGTGGGACAGTGAACATGCTGGAAGAGAGAGAGATCATTGAGGTGAGCGAGAAAAATCTTGTCGCAGGGTCGGGAGGAGCAATCAAGGTGCTTGTTGAAATCCCCAAGAATCACTAGATGTGGGTACGAAAGGGAGATCTCAGAAAGGGTTAGCAACATAGCGTCTCACAGATGGGGTCGGAGAGATGGAGGGGAGTAGAGAAGGAGAAAATGATTAGGGAAGAGAGTTCAGTTCAGTCAGAGAAGGAGTGCTTCGGGGGATAGTGGAGTGCGGAGGAATGGACTTCAGTCATGGGTAAGGTAGAGCGATGAAGGACAGCCATAAGAACATAAGATATGCCATACTGGGTCAGACCAAGGTCCATCAAGCCCAGTATCCTGTCTCCAACAGTGGCCAATCCAGGTCACAAGTACCTAGCAGTTTCCCCAAAAGACACAGGTTCCACAATGCTTGTATTGGGTCAAGCATTAATAACCTGGGTCCCTTTTTAATAATGGTTTATGGACCTTTCCTCCAGGAACTTGTGCAAACCTTTTTTAAACCCAGCTACACTAACAGCCTTTACTACATCCTCCGGTAACAAATTCCAGAGTTTGATTACACGTTGAGTGAAAAAATATTTTCTCTTATTTGTCTTGAATAGTTTACTCTGTAGCTTCATTGAATTTCCCCTAGTCTTTCTATATTCTGATAATGTATACAATCGATCTACGTTTACCCGTTCCACTCCGTTCAGTAATTTATAGATTTCTATCATATCTCCCCTCAGCCGTCTCTTTTCCAGGTTAAAGAGCCCTAATCTTTTTAGCCTTTCTTCATAGGGGTATCCTTCCATCCCCTTTACCATTTTGGTGGCTCTTCTCTGAACCTTTTCTAATAACACTATATCCTTTTTAAGATACGGCGACCAGAATTTTACACAATATTCAAGGTGCGGTTGCACCATGGAACGATGCAGAGGCATTATAATATCCTTTGTTTTATTTTCCATTCCTTTCCTTATGATACCTAGCATTCTATTTGCTCTCTTGGCTGCCGCTGCACACTGGGCCGAGGGTTTTAACATGTTATCCACAATGACGCCTAAATCTTTTTCCTGGGTGGTGGTTCCTAATGTGGAACCTTGCATCGTGTAACCATAGTTTGTGTTGTTCTTCCCTAGGTGCATGACTTTGCACTTGTCCACACTAAATTTCATCTGCCATTTTGATGCCCAGTCTTCCAATTTATCAAGATCCTCTTGCAATTTTCCACAATCCTCATGGGTTTTAACAACTTTAAATAGTTTTATGTCATCTGCAAATTTGATAACCTCCCTCTTTATTCCATTTTCCAGATCATTTATGAATATGTCAAAAAGCAGCGGGCCCAGCACAGATCCCTGGGGTACACCACTATTCACCTTACTCCATTGGGAAAATTGGCCATTCAGCCCTACCCTCTGCTTTCTATCTTTTAACCAGTTCCTGATCCACAATAGTGCACTGCCTCCTATCCCATGACTCTTTAGTTTTGCCAAAAGTCTCTGATGAGGGATCTTGTCAAAGGCTTTCTGAAAGTCCAAATACACTATATCAACCGACTCACCTTTGTCTACCTGTTTATTCACACCTTCAAAAAAACATAACAGATTAGTAAGAAAAGATCTTCCTTGTCTAAAGCCATGTTGGCTGTCTCCCATTAAGGCATGACTATCTATATGTTCAGCAATTTTGTTCTTTATGATGGTTTCTACCATTTTTTCTGGTACTGACGTCAGGCTCACCGGTCTGTAGTTTCCCGGATCACCCCTCAAAACCTTTTTAAAAATTGGCATTATGTTGGCCATCCTCCAACCTTCAGGTATTACAGATGATTTTAATGATAGTTCATAAATTACTAATAGCGGGTCTGAAATCTCATATTTCAGTTCTTTCAACACCCTTGAATGTATACCATCTGGTCCAGGTGATTTGCTACTCTTCAGTTTATCAAATAGTTGTAATACATCTTCCTAATGTATCGAAATTTCCTTCAATTCTTCTGCATCTTTAAATACCACTTCAGTCTTCCTCAGTAAAGACCGAAGCAAAGAATTCATTCAGTCTCTCCACTATCGCCTTGTTGCCTCTTAGTGCCCCTTTAACACCTCTATCATCTAATGGACCAACTGACTGTCTCACAGGGTTTTTGCTACGAATGTACTTGGAAAAAGTCTTTATTATGTATTTTTGCTTCCGCAGCAAGCTTCTCAAATTCTCCCTTTGCCTGCCTTATCAATGCCTTGTATTTAGCTTGCCAGTGCTTGTGCTGTTTCCAGTTTTTGTAATTTGACTCTTTTTTCCATTTCCTGAAAGATGCTTTTTTGGCAACAACAGCCTCTCTGACCTCACCTTTAAACCATGCTGGCAGCTTTTTGGACTTCCTTCCACTTTCATAAGATCATAAGATCATAAGATATGCCATACTGGGTCAGACCAAGGTCCATCAAGCCCAGTATTCTGTTTCCAACAGTGGCCAATCTAGGTCATACGTACCTAGCAGTTTCCCCAAGGGACACAGGTTCCACAATGCTCGTATTGGTTCAAGCATTGATATCCTGGGTCCCTTCTTAATAATGGTTTATGGACCTTTCCTCCAGGAACTTGTCCAAACCTTTTTTAAACCCAGCTACACTAACAGCCTTTACTACATCCTCCGGTAACAAATTCCAGAGTTTGATTACACGTTGAGTGAAAAAATATTTTCTTTTATTAGTCTTAAATAGTTTACCCTGTAGCTTCATTGCATGTCCCCTAGTCTTTCTATATTCTGATAAGGTAAACAATCGATCTACGTTTACCCGTTCCACTCCGTTCATTAATTTATAGACTTCTATCATATCTCCCCTCAGCCGTCTCTTTTCCAGGTTAAAGAGCCCCAACCTTTTTAGCCTTTCTTCATAGGAGTAGCCTTCCATCCCCTTTACCATTTTGGTGGCTCTTCTCTGAACCTTTTCTAAAATTGCTATATCCTTTTTAAGATATGGCGACCAGAATTGCACACAATATTCAAGGTGCGGTCTCACCATGGAACGATATAGAGGCATTATAATATCTTTTGTTTTATTTTCCATTCCTTTCCTTATCATACCTAGCATTCTATTTGCTCTCTTGGCCGCCGCTGCACACTGGGCCGAGGGTTTTAACATGGTATCCACAAGGACGCCTAAATCTTTTTCTTGGGTGGTGGTTCCTAATGTGGAACCTTGCATCGTGTAACCATAGTTTGGGTTGTTCTTCCCTAGGTGCATAACCTTGCACTTCTCCACATTAAATTTCATCTGCCATTTTGATGCCCAGTCTTCCAATTTATCAAGATCCTCTTGCAATTTTCCACAATCCTCCTGGGTTTTAATAACTTTAAATAGTTTTGTGTCATCTGCAAATTTGATAACCTCACTCGTTATTCCACTTTCCAGGTCATTTATGAATATGTCAAAAAGCAGCGGACCCAGCACAGATCCCTGGGGTACACCACTATTCACCTTTCTCCATTGGGAAAATTGGCCATTTAGCCCTACCCTCTGCTTTCTATCTTTTAACCAGTTCCTGATCCACAGTAGTACACTGCCTCCTATCCCATGACTCTTTAGTTTTGCCAAAAGTCTCTCATGAGGGACCTTGTCAAAGGCTTTCTGAAAGTCCAGATACACAATATCAACCGACTCACCTTTGTCCACCTGTTTATTCACTCCTTCAAAAAAACATAACAGATTAGTAAGACAAGATCTTCCTTGTCTAAAGCCATGTTGGCTGTCTCCCATTAGGTCATGACTATCTATATGCTGAGTAATTTTATTCTTTATGATGGTTTCTACCATTTTTCCCGGTACTGATGTCAGGCTCACCGGTCTGTAGTTTCCCGGATCACCCCTCGAACCCTTTTTAAAAATTGGTGTTACATTGGCGATCCTCCAATCCTCAGGTATTAGAGATGATTTTAATGATAGTTCACAGATTACTGATAGCAGGTCTGCAATCTCAAATTTCAGTTCTTTCAACACCCTTGGATGTATACCATCCTGCCCAGATGATTTGCTACTCTTCAGTTTATCTAATAGTTGTAGGACATCTTCCCGATGTATCGATATTTCCTTCAATTCTTCCACACCTTTAAATACCACTTCAGTCGTGGGTAACATCCCTACATCTTCCTCAGTAAAGACCGAAGCAAAGAATTCATTCAGTCTCTCCGCTATCGCCTTGTCGCCTCTTAGTGCTCCTTTAACCCCTTTATCATCTAATGGACCAACTGACTCTCTCACGGGTTTTTTGCTACGAATGTACTTGAAAAGGTCTTTATTTCGCGTTTTTGCTTCCGCAGCAAGCTTCTTCTCAAATTCTCTCTTTGCCTGCCTTATCAATGCCTTGCATTTGACTTGCCAGTGCTTGTGCTGTTTCCAGGTTTCATCATTTGGCTCTTTTTTCCATTTCTTGAAAGATGCTTTTTTGGCAACAACAGCCTCTCTGACCTCAGCTTTAAACCATGCTGGCAATTTTTTGGACTTCCTTCCACTTTTCTTAAAGCGTGGAATACAGCTGGTCTGGGCTTCCAAGATAGTATTTTTCAACAACACCCAAGCTTGATGTACGTCTTTAACCTTTGCAACTGCTCCTTTTAGTTTTTTCTTAACTGTTTTCCTCATTCTATCATAGTCTCCCTTTCGAAAGTTAAGGGGTAGTACTGTGGATTTCCTTACTATCCCTCCTCCACTAATTAAATCAAAGGCGATCATGCTATGATCACTATTGCCAAGTGGCCCCAACACCCTTATCTCTTGCACTACATCTGGTGTTCCACTAAGGACTAGGTCTAATATTGCTTCCCCTCTGGTCGGTTCATGAACCAGCTGCTCCAAGAAGCAGTCATTTATTTCATCTAGGAACTTTATCTCCCTAGCATGTCCTGTTGTGACACTGACCCAGTCGATGCCGGGGTAATTGAAATCACCCATTATTATTACTGCACTGTAACTTTTGCTAGCTTCCTTGATTTCTTTGAGCATTTCATCATCCATTTGTTCATTCTGGCCAGGCGGACGATAGTACACCCCCACTGCCATCGCCTTCCCCTTTTTACATGGAATTTCAATCCATAGAGATTCTACAGCAAATTTTGTTTCTTGCAAAACTTTAATCCTTTCTGACTCAATGCCCTCTCTAACATAGAGCGCAACCCCTCCACCAATTTGATCAGCTCTATCATTTCGATATAGTTTGTACCCAGGTATCACAGTGTCCCACTGGTTGTCCTCCTTCCACCATGTCTCTGATATTCCAATCATATCTAACCTCTCGTTTAGTGCTATATATTCTAACTCTCCCATCTTGTTTTGTAGACTTCTAGCATTTGCATACAAGCATTTTAGAGACTGTATTTTATTCATATTAATTTGGCTATTGGTAGACATGGGTAATTTGGGATCTTTAAGTTCTGTCTGCTCCATACTCGAGGGCATTTGGGCTACTTTACTCTTTTGTGGAACCTCTCTGCTTTTTGTAGTATCCTTCAAGGATACATTCTTCCGAACCATGCGCTCTTGGGCGACTGTCGGCTTTCCCCTATTATCTAGTTTAAAAGCTGCTCTATCTCCTTTTTAAAGGTTAATGCCAGCAGCCTGGTTCCATCCCGGTTAAGGTGAAGCCCATCCCTTCGGAAGAGCCCCTCCTTTCCCCAGAATGTTCCCCAGTTCCTAACAAATCCGAACCCCTCATCTCTGCACCATTGTCTCATCCACGCATTGAGACTCCGGAGCTCTGCCTGCCTATTGGGTCCTGCGCGTGGAACGGGAAGCATTTCGGAGAACGCTACCCTGGAAGTTCTGGATTTCAACTTCCTACCTAAAAGCCTAAATTTAGCTTCCAGAACCTCCCTACCACATTTTCCTATGTCATTGGTACCAACATGTACCAAGACAGCAGACTCCTCCCCAGCACTATCTAAGACCTTATCTAGGTGGCGTGTGAGGTCCGCTACCTTCGCACCAGGCAGGCATGTTACCAGGCGATCCTCACGTCCACCAGCCACCCAGCTATCTACATGCCTAATGATCGAATCACCAACTATAACTGCTGTCCTAACCCTTCCCGCATGGGCACTTGGCCCTGGAGAAACCTCCTCGGTGCGAGAGGGGTTTACATCACCTGGAGGACAGGTCCTAGTTACAGGATCACTTCCTGCCACACCAGGGTGATGCTCTCCTGTCACGTGACCTCTCTCCTCCATGGCAACAGGGATGCTGCCAGACTGGAGGTGGGACTTCAGGACTATATCCCTGTAGGTCTCGTCTATGTACCTCTCTGTCTGTCTTATGTTTTCCAAGTCTGCTACTCTAGCCTCTAGAGAACGGACTTGTTCCCTGAGAGCAGAGAGCTCCTTGCACCTAGTGCACACGTAAGACCTCTCACCAGCTGGGAGAAAATCATACATGTGACACTCAATGCAAAAGACTGGAAAGCCCACATCCCGCTGCTGGACTGCTGTCTGCATCTTAGTTTTAAGTTTGTGTTTAGATCTTTAAGTTCTATATGTACTAAAGGGTGCAATGGATATTTATACCACTAAAACTGTACCTAAGAAGTTTAATATACCTTGTTCACCTGAAGCTTAATTAATCTCAGGTCCTTGGTGTATGACTGATTTGGGTAATGAGCTTCACCTGAGAGCACCTCCTGTCTTTTAAGTTGTGCAAGTACCTATAAAGCTGTGATTTTCCCAGGGGAGGGTGGGTGTGGGGAGGGAGGGAGGGATATAACACTTATTAAAAAAGGGCTGCTACACAGTACCTTGTCCTGTGCTGCTGAGGAAAACTATATTCTGATTTGATTTAAATTATAGCTCTTTGCTGCTACTAGGCTCTAACCTATTATGAAATTTAAACTACAAGCTCTCTGCTGGATTCTAAATTTAACCAGAAAGCTCTCTTCTGTGTTTTAATTTGAAACAAAAAGTACTTTGCTGATGCTAGGCCCTGAGTGACTATGAAATTTAAACTACAGCTGTCTACTGGGTATGAAAGGTAACCAGAAAGTTCTCTTCTGTGTTTTTAAATTGAATCTTAAACTGTTGCTACTAGGCCCTGACTGATTTAACAAAAAAAATAGTGGGTTCACAGATTAATTAGCTTTAAAAGAAAAACAATTCCTTTCAGAAAAATTCCCAGAAGTATATACTCACAATTTCAGATTTCTCTCCAGAAGTAACAGCCCCCCTTTCCAGTCCGTCAAGACTTTTCTTAAAGCGTGGAATACAGCTGGTCTGGGCTTACAAAATAGTATTTTTAAACAACACCCAAGCTTGATGTAAGTCTTTAAGCTTTGCAACTGCTCCTTTTAGTTTTTTCTTAACTATTTTCCTCATTTTATCATAGTCTCCCTTTCAAAAGTTAAAAGGTAGTACTGTGGATTTCCTTACCATCCCTCCTCCACTAATTAAATCAAACGCGATCATGATATGATCACTATTGCCAAGTGGCCCCAACACCCTTATCTCTTACACCAGATCTGGCTCTCTGCCACTTTGGCCTGAACATGAGATGGGGAGACAGCGATTAAGCAGAGGATCTTCACCCTCCTGCAGCCAGGTCTCAGTAATAACTAAGGCATCTAGAGTGTGCTGGTGATGAAGTCCTGAATGTGAATAGATTTGGACCTGGAGAAATCTGCAATTAATAAGAGCCAGGCCAAGAAGGAGGTGGGAGGGAGCAAATGAATTACGTGGGCCAGGAAGTGGAGGGGAACGACAGGGTAGCAAGTTAGCAGTGACTTGAGAAAGGTGGCCAGACAGAGGAGGAGCAAGAGACACAGGACATCATCCCCAGTGGACAGGGATAGCTGATATAGTGTGCCACAAGGTGTCGTGACACAAAGATTGCGCGCCACTATGTAGCGCTATAAAGAACAATAAGACCTGAGTGAAGGGTAATAAAAGGCTTTATTCCCCGTTATAATGCATGGGTTCAAATTAGAGATACGTTGCTTAACAAAATAGTCCTTTGTTTCAAAAGGTGCCAAGGCTCTCTGGCTTGAGAACTGTTACTTCACAGTTTATAGCAGGTTTTTCTTAAAGGTAATATTCTTCACAATAAACAACCAAAAGTATATTTACATTCATTCTTCGTTACAGCAGGCACACTTGGGAGCGTAGGCCGTGCACCAATCGCACTCCATGTCCTCCGGCAAAGATGAGGGAATAGCATGGGGGAAATCTACCTCCATCATATCCTCTTCCTCATATTGGGTCAAAGGGGTTTCACTATCCCTGTCTATGTTAGCCTGACAATCTTCAGCATGGGAGTTTTGCTTTAGGTAAGCAGGAACTCTTATGGCTGGTGGTAAATTAGAATACCAATCTTTATTCAGGTTGTTTTTAGAGAGAAGCTTTCTTTGCGGGTGGCTTCCAGCAGTGCAGTGCTTAGGGTTAAACCTTACTGTTTCAAACCTTGGCTCATGGAGTAAAAACCTCTGTTGTTTATACAACTGTTTTTCCTTCTGACTGGGTAAAACTGAGCAGTGCTTTTCTGGAGATAAACTCCTTACAGAACCTTCCCCTCTGGTTCTTAGCTTCCTTCTCCTTGTATCATAAACAGGCAGAGTAAAAGAACTAGGCGTGGCACCGCCTCTTACCTTGGAGCACCTTCTACCAAACTCTCCTTGCCCAATAGGCTTAGTTTGGATTCTATGGCTTCCCACCTCGTGTGGTCTGTTTCTGTTCCAACTTCCAGCTTGGCCTCTTTCACAGCAAACAGGTTTGTACCTCTGATAGCTTCTAGGCTTTACTGTTGGTTCAGCTTCTAGTTCAGCTCCGGTTCAAGTTCCTTCCTTTCTCAGCTCCTGCTGTTGTTCCCACTGCTTATTTGTCCATGGCTTTCTTTGCAACTGCTGCCATCTCCATTGCTGTGTCTTTCGGTTCTGCTCCTGCTTTTTCTTTTCCTCTCCTTCTCCTCCTCCTCCTCCTCCTCCTGCCTTCCAAGAGCGTTCTGCTCTGGTTTATAAAGAGAACCTTTGTTACTGACTTCCTGGTTCTCTGTCAGCTGCAGGTCATTACTGTGATTAGATTCACTGTGACTAGGATCAGTATGTCTGCTCCCGCTCCCTCTATGTGTGCCAGGAGGTAACTGCACCTCTAGTTCCTCTAAATCAGGATTTCTTTTCATAAAATCAGCTTTATTAGTGCCCGCATCATGACAAGTGACACAAAGGAGAATGAAGGACAGCAACAAGGAAGCAAGAAAACAAGGAGGCGCAGAGCACTTATTCAATGAAAAGTCACGGGACGTGGAAGATACAGGCTAGAGGTTGCAAATGAGCACAGTGGAATGTTGTTTTCAGTGCCTCCAGAGTCGCCCCAAGGAGCTCGCCCAAGGAGCTCCACTGCGTGCCACCGTTGTGCAGAATGTCGCCGCAGTCTTCTTATTAAAGCCTTGCAGCTTACCTTCGAGATCACGGTAGCATCACTTCTGGGTGGGTGGGATTAGGCAGAGAATGGCATAGAGCAGCGATGGCGAACCTATGGCACGCGTGCCAGCTGTGGCACGCGAAGGCCTTGCAGCTGGCACGCGTGAAGGTCCGCAGAAAAAGAAAAAGCGGGCTCTGGCTGCTGCCGCGGACGCGGACGCGGCAGCATGCAGTGTCCCGCGGGGCCCCCTCCGCCCGCTAAGCCCCTCTGCAAGGGCTTTCAGATTCGCGAGGGAGACAGCGTCTCCCTCGCGTCTCTGTTAAGCCCGCAGGGGCTAATGGGAAATTTCCCATCAGCCCCTTTAGACGCGAGGGACTGATGGGAAATTTCCCATTAGCCCCTGCGGGCTTAACAGAGACGCGAGGGAGACGCTCTCCCTCGCGAATCTGAAAGCCCTTGCAGAGGGGCTTAGCGGGCGGAGGGGGCCCCACGGGACATTGCATTCTGCCGCTGCCGCGGCAGAAGCCAGAGCCAGCTGCTTTTTTTTTTTTTTTTAAATTTGCCATGGGGGGTGGGTTAGGACTGCTAATGGGCTAGGGGGGGTTAGGACTGCTAATGGGCTAGGGGGGGTTAGGACTGCTAATGGGCTGGGGGGGTAGGACTGCTAATGGGCTGTGGGCTGATGGGGGCTGTCTGGAAATGGGGTGATGGGGGGTTAGGACTGGTAATGGGCTATGGGGGGGGTTAGGACTGCTAATGGGCTAGAGAGGGGGGGTTAGGACTGCTAATGGGCTAGGGGGGGTTAGGACTGCTGATGGGGAGGGGTTAGGACTTGAGGTGGGCTGTTGGGTGGGGTTAGGACTGGAAATGGGCTGATGGGGGGTTAACACTGGAGGTGGTCTGATGGGGTTAGGACTGGTAATGGGCTATGGGGGGGTTTAGGACTGATAATGGGCTATGGGGGGCTGGGACAAGAAATGGGCTGATGGGGAGGGGTTAGGACTTGAGGTGGGCTGATGGGGTTAGGACTGGTAATGGACTGTGGGCTGATGGGGGGGTTAGGACTGGCAATGGGCTATGGGGGGCTGACTGGAAGTGGGCTGATGGGGGGTTAGGACTGGAAGTGGGCTGATGGGGGGTTAGGACTGGTAATGGGTTATAGGGGGGGGCTTAAACTGAAAATGGGGTGATGGGGGGTTAGGACTGGAAGTGGGTTGATGAGGGGGGGATAGGACTGGTATTGGGTTGGGGGGTTGCTAGGACTGGAAATGGGTTGGGGGGCTGCTAGGACTGGAAATGGGCTGATGCAGGGACTAGAAGGGAATGGATGCTGGGTGAGGCTGGAACTAGAAGGGAGCTGGTGTTGGGGGAGGATTAGAATGGGATGGGGCTGGGAGAGTAAAATGGAGAGGGGAAAAATATTTTGTGTGGGAGGGATAAAAAATCTACAATTGGCCGGGTATTGGGAGAGTAAGTGGGGATTGAGGATGGAGGGGTAAATTTTGAGTAGATGAAATAGGAATGAGAAAAGAGCAAAAGGAGAAAGATTAGTATGTTAAAGCAGATGTAGAGAGAGAATGGAAAAAAAACCCAAGAAGACAGAAGAAAGGACAAATGGACAGCAGATGGAGAGTTAGCAGAAGACACGAAGAAACCAGAAGAAAGTGGCTGGAACAATTGCAACTGAAAAAAAATGCACAAAAGGTAGAAAAATATCTCTTTATTTTGAATTTATTAATTGGAATATGTCAGCTCTGGGAAATGTGCATCATTAATTTTTGCGCTTTGTTTAGTACAAGAGGAAATTATTATAGTTTTATTTCTTCTGTGTTGTTGTATTTTCAAAGTTTGGGTTTTGGGGTTCCCAGTTTAAATATTGTCTTCCTGTTTCTAAATTGTGATTCCTTGTTTGGTAATGGTCTGTTCTGCATGTGTAACTGAGCTGAGGTATTCTGTTTATATAATTCCTATTTGACATTGCCACTTGTTCTTTCCCCAGTAGGTCATGTATTGTTGTTCTCTGAGATGTATTGGTTTAATATTTGCAGTGTTGCCTTTTGATAGGTAGAGTATGGTGCTTTGTGAGTCCTGGTAGTGCTGTTAGGATACGGCGGGTTTGCTATGGGTTCTAAATGGGCAGCGTTTGTAGTAGTTCCTAATGTGCCTGGCGGTTGGTACTGGATTATAGTAATGTAGAAACCTTTTAGTCTTTCTTTATCCATATACTCATTAAGAGGCATGTTTACTAAAAGTTAGTGTATGGTAACATTATGCAAATATTTATGCAAATGAAGCACCTTATGCAAATGGAGCTTTAATTGACGTGCTGGCACTTTGAGGAAATTCTTTGGTTTTGTGCGGCAGTTTGGGCACTCGGGCTCAAAAAGGTTAGCCATCACTGGCATAGAGAATGCACAGTTTTTCATATGTTTTTCAGCTTAAGTGGGAATTGTCATTGATGTTGCCAAGAAGTAGTTCCTCAAGAGAATAAGTTGGTGAAGGACACAGTGAGACCAATTTTGAAAGGGCTTATGCTCCTAACTTTGAGAGTTATGCTCCTAAATTGGCTTGCTTTTAAAATGTATATGCTGCCCATCTCCTCACTTGGTTGGCAGCTTGTCGTGCTGTGAGGGCTTGTGTGCATCAGTGATACTGAAGGCTAAGCTATCAGTAGTTTAACTACTGGCAGTGTCTCCCAAGACGGACAGGTCTCAGCTGAGGTGCCAGAACAAGACAAACCACCCATCTGGGCAGCAGCAGAATGGGACAGTGTTGGTGGCGAAGGATCACATTTCTGTGACAACGGCAACAACACTAATCTTAAACTGCGCAGAGAAAAGGCCTGGCAATCTACTTCTGTATCTTGCCATGAAAACCCAGTGGATAGTCACAACAAAACAAATTGCACTATAGTGCCGGAAGATGAGACCCCCAGATCAGAAGGCACTCAACTAACTACTGGGGAGGAGCTAAAGACTTTTCAGAGTAAAGTCAGCATTTAAAGAAGTGGTTGGATCAAAGCTCTGGGGACGTCTGACTGCTGATGTAGCCGCGCATGAAATGAGAGTCAGAAGCTGCAAAGATGCTTACATATTGGGACATGGAATGTATGAAGCATGAACCAAGGGAAGTTGGAGATGGTCAAGAATGAAATGGAACGTGTACAACTTGATCTGTTGGGTGTCAGTGAACTGAAATGGACTGGCATCAAGCACTTTGCTTCAGATGATCACATGGTCTACTATGCTGGAAATGAAAGACAAAGAAGAAAGGGTATTGCATTTATAATAAAGAAGAAACGTGCAAGAATTGTAATAAAACACAATGCAGTCAGTGAACTTTTAATCGCTATTCGTCTATGAGGAATGCCTATCAACACAACTATAATTCAAGCATATGCCCCAACAACAGCTGTGGAAGAGGATGAAATTCATAAGTTCTATGAACAAGTACAAACAAATTGGCAAAACGTGCAAACAGGATATCCTGATAGTCATGGGTGACTGGAATGCAAAGGTTGGCAATAAAGAAAAAGGCAAAATGGTTGGAAAATATGGATTTAGCAACAGAAATGAAGCTGGAGAAAGACTAATAGAATCTGCAAAGACCAACGACCTATTAATCTCAAACACCACCTTCCAGCAACACAAGCAGCAACTGTACACATGGACTTCACCCAATGGATTATACAAAAATCAAATTGACTACATCTGTGGAAGTCAACGATGGAAAAGCTTTATAACATCAACAAAGAGAAAATCTGGAGCTGACTGGTACAGATCACCAACTACACATGCAAACTCAAGCTAAAGGTGCAAAAAGAGCAAGCCACTCATGAATTTAGCAAAATATGACCTTGAAAATATACCACTGGAATTTAAAGACTGCCTGCAAAATTGATTTGCTGCTTTAGATACAAATGATAAAGCTCCAGAAGAGTTATGGAATGATATCAAGAAGGTTGTGTTGGAAGAAAGCGAGAAGTCTCTACAAAAGATGAAAAAGCAGAAATAGCCAAAATGGATGATGGAAGAAACTCTAAAAATTGCCCAGAAATGCAGAGAAGCTAAAGCCAGAGGAGAAAGAGGGGCATTCGCAGAAATCAGAGATTTCCAACGTGCAGCAAGACAGGACAAGGAAAAGTACTACAATGATGCATGCAAGGAAATAGAAGCAGAAACTATTAGAGGAAGAACAAGATCGGCTTTCCTAAAACTAAAAGAGTTAAAAAAAAAATTCCAGCCTCGAATTGGAATGTTACAAGATGCTCAAGGATCTATGTTGAATGATGCTAAGAAGATCAAGAAAAGGAGGAAAGAATATACAGAGTTTTTATATGATAAAGATCAAGTGGACCAACAACCATTTCAACCTGTACCTTATCCAGAACTATTAGGGATGAAAGAAGAAGTCGAAGCAGCATTGAAAGCCTTATCAAAGAACAAAGCACCAGGCATTTTTGGCATTCTGATAGAAGTATTACAACAATCTGATGCGGCTGTTACCATACTTACAAGGCTCTGCCAGGAATTTTGAAGACAACATCATGGCCAACTGACTGAAAAAGATCTGTGTTTATACCAATACTAAAGAAAGGTGATCCAACTGACTGTGGAAATTATCGCACAATCGCTCTGATCCCACATGCCAGCAACATTCTACTGAAGATTATTCAACAGAGACTACATGGCTCTGGGACAGAGGGTGAAGCAGTTAGGTGCACAGGTGGTGTTCTCTTCAATCCTCCCTGTTGAGAGTAAAGGCCAAGGCAGAGAGGCTCACATCCTGGAGACGAATGCATGGCTGCATGGATGGTGTCATCGAGAGCGTTTTGGTTTTCTAGACTATGGGATGCTGTTCCAAGGGTTGCAGAGCAGAGATGGCATCCATCTGTCTAAGAAAGGTCAACGCGTCTTCAATAGTAGACTGGCTAATCTACTGAAGAGGGCTTTAAACTAGACTCATTGGGGATGGGTGAAGAAAGCCCCCAGGTAAGTGATACATTATTTACCTATATGGAAATGGGTAACAGGGGTAACATATGGAAAGCAGTGTGTATAAAGGCTCGTAGCATGGGAAATAAGATCCATGATGTTGAAGCTTTGGTGGGAGTGGCCGACTTGGATTTAGTGGCAGTTACAGAAACATGTTTCACAGAAAACCATGACTGGGATGTAACTATACCTGGCTATACTTTATTCAGAAAGAACAGGGTAGGAAGAAGGGGAAGAGGAGTGGCATTATATGTAAAAAATACTATTAAAGCTTTGGAATTACAGAACTTAGAAGGGAGAGAGGAGGCACGGTGGGTTAAACTAGAAAGAGGGAAAGAAAAATCTATCTGCATTGGCGTGATATACAGACCTCCCTCACAGGAGGAAGAGGTGGACAGAGAGTTAATTGAAGACATAGGCAGCATTGCTAGGAAAGGGGAAGTGCTACTGATAGGGGATTTCAATATTCCAGATGTTGATTGGCACATTCCTGCTGCAGTATCATCTAGAAGTAAAGAGATCCTGGATTCTTTACAGGGAGAACTATTCAAGCAATTGGTAACAGACCCCACATGTGAAGGGGCCATACTGGACTTGGTGCTTACCAATGGTGAATGTGTTTCTGATGTTATAGTGGGAGATCATTTTGCATCCAGTGATTACCAGATGGTGTGGTTCAGTATTAGGACTAGGACTGTTAGAAACCATTCAAAAGTGAGGGTCTTAGACTTTAGGAAGACTAACTTTGCCAAGATGGGCCAATACCTCAGGGAGTCGTTAGCGGGATGGGAACAGCTGGGGGATGTAGAAAAACAGTGGGCAAAACTGAAAGGGGATATTTTAAGGGCAACCAACCTTGTTGTTAAAATGGTAAATAAAGGAAAAGGAGACCACTATGGCTTTTGAAAGAAGTAGCTGAAAAAGTGAAGAAAAAGAGGGAAGCCTTCATGAAATACAAGAGATCACAGAGAGAGGAAGACAGGAATCTATATTTGGAAAAACTTAGAGAAGCTAGCAAAGTAGTCAGGAAAGCAAAGATTCAAAAAGAGGAGGAAATGGCCAATGCAATAAAATGGGGGGATAAGACATTTTTCAGATATGTTAGTGAGAAGAGGAAGGGCAAAAGTGGTATTGTCAGACTCAAGGGTGAAGGGGAGGAATATGTAGAAGCTGATGAGGATAAAGCGGAATTGCTTAACAAATATTTCTGTTCTGTGTTCACAGATGAAGAACCAGGAGCAGGACCTCAGAAAACACCCACAAACAGGAACAGAAGCGAGGGGCATCTTGAACAATTTTCAGAAGACTGTGTTCGTGAGAAACTAGCTCAACTTAAAGTAGACAAAGCGATGGGACGGGATGGGATACACCCTAGAATACCGAGGGAACTTGGGAACGTTCTAGCAACTCCACTGACTGACCTTTTCAATGCCTCGTTGGAGTCGGGAGTGGTGCCAAAGGACTGGAGAGAGGCTCATGTGGTGCCTTTACACAAAAGCGGAAGTAAGGATGTGGTTGAAAACTACAGGCCGCTTAGTTTAACTTCGGTGGTGAGTAAATTTTTGGAAACGCTGCTGAAAGAGAAAATAGTGAGGTTTCTGGAGTCCAGGGGATTACAGGATCCGAGGCAGCATGTCTTCACCAGAAGCTAGTCTTATCAGACAAATCTGATTGATTTCTTTGACTGGGTGACCAGGGAGTTGGACCGAGGGAGAGCCCTAGATGTGGTGTATTTAGATTTCAGTAAAGCCTTTGACACTGTTCCTCACAGGCTACTTATAAACAAACTGAGCACCCTAGGGATGGACCCTAAAGTTACTGCTTGGGTTAGAAATTGGTTGGGTGGGAGGTGACAAAGAGTACAGGTAAATGAAGCTCACTCTGAGGAGAAGGATGTTACCAGTGGTGTGCCCCAGGGATCTGTCCTTGGTCCAATTCTTTTTAACATCTTTATTAGTGATATAGCGGAAGGGCTGTCGGGTAAGTTTTGCCTTTTTGCGCATGATACCAAAATCTGCAATAGAGTAGACACCCAGGAAGGTGTAGATAACATGAGGAGGGATCTAGCTAAGTTTGAAGAATGGTCTAGAATTTGGCATCTGGGATTTAATGTTAAAAAATGTAAGATCATGCATTTGGGCTGCAGCAATCCAAGGGAGCAATATAGTATAGGGGTATAACTACTTTTGTCCACTAAAGAAGAGGGGGACCTAGGCGTGGTTGTGTCTGATGATCTTAAAGTAGCTAAACAGATAGAAAAGGCGATTGCAAAAGCTAGCAGAATTTCTTGGGTGCATACGGTGAGGAATGGCTAGCAGAAAAAAGGAGGTGATAGTGCCTCAGTATAAGTCTTTGGTGTGACCTCATTTGGAAGATAGTGTTTAATTCTGGAGACTGCACCTTCAAAAAGATGTGAACAGGATGGAGTCGGTGCAGAGGGTGGCTACTAAAATGGTTAGTGGTCTTCATTATAAAGCATATGAGGACAGACTTAGGGATCTTAATATCACCTGTATCCCGTCTTAGAGGAAAGGCGGGATAGAGTTGATATGATTGAGATGTTTAAATACCTCCATGGTATAAATGTTCAGGGGGAGAGCCTCTTTCAATTGAAAGCAAGTTCTGCTACGAGGGGACATGGGATGAGGGTGAAGGGGGATAGATTCAGGAGTGATATGCAGAAATATTTCTTTATGGAAAGAGTGGTGGATCCATGGAATAGTCTCCCAGTGGAGGTGGTAGAGATGAGGACAGTAACTGAATTCAAAAAAGCATGGGACAAACACAGAGGATCTCTAAAGGAAAAAAGGGGACTGTTGTAGTTGTTATGGAAGGACAGAGTAGATAGGCTATTTGGTCATTTTCTGTCGTCATATTTCTATGTTTCTATGTACAACCATACCTGGAACAAGAACTATCTGAAGTGCAAGTAGGGTTCAGGAAAGGGTGAGGAACGAGAGACATCATCGCGGATTTGAGATGGATCCTTGAAAAGACTAAAGAATACCAAAATGATATCTATTTGTGCTTTATTGACTACAGCAAGGCTTTTGACTATGTAAATCATGAGAAACTGGGCCACAATAATAAGCATGGGTTTACCAGAACACCTGATCATTGTCTTACACAATCTGCACATTGATCAAGAAGCAACAGTTCGAATGGAACAAGGAGAAACAGAATGGTCTAAAATCAGCAAAGGTGTACGACAAGGCTGCATACTTTCCCCTTACCTGTTTAATTTATATGCAGAACAAATCATCAGAGAAGCAGGATTGTATGAAGACAACTGAGGTGTGAAGATTGGTGGAAGATTCATCAACAACCTTCGCTATGCTAATGATACCACATTACTGGCTGAAAGTGAAGATGATTTGAAACATTTGCTTCTCACGATCAAGAAACATAGGGGTATGTTTACTAAATTGTGGTAACGTTACATACTGCACGTTAACGTTACTTAACGATCGTTAACGTCCCCGGCCGCGGCAAACACCGCAGAAGGTGGAGAGAGGGCGTAGAGAAGGGGTCAATGGGTGGAGAGTGGGCGGGGAGAGGCCCCTTTCACACTAACACGCTGAACTGAAGGGCTGAATCCTACCGCAAATGAAAACCTGCCTTTAGATGCACATTTGCAGGAGAGAGAAACCATTTAAGTGTCAGCAATGTGCAGCCTAGGCAGGGAGCCCAAGAAATGTGATAGTAGTGCTCCATTTTCAGCAACACCATAGTGCCAAAGTATGAATGGCCACTATGGTGATGGTGCAAATGGGGCATAGGGGGCTGCAGGCGGGACATGTAGCATGGGCAGCTGGGGCACAGGGTGGACCAGGCGGGCGCCTAGGTGGCACATAGGAACATAGAAACCGGAAATCAGCAAGACAGCAGCTGACCAAGGCCAAACACAATCCACCTATATCTATCTGGTTCACCCTAGCCAATAGTTGCTAGGGCACTGACCTGACATCCCCCCAGCCATCCCGCCCCCATGTGAAAGGGACATAATATCGGTAGGCAGTGATGGGGGGATGTGAGGATGTCCATGTATGGCCTCCCACCCCGGGATCCGCTCCCTAGGCGGGCACCTACCTACACAGTCGATGGCCTGGGACTGCACACTTACCAGCACTGACAGCAAATGGCCATGTCAGCTTGACGGGGGGGGGGGGTGCCACCTCCCTGCAGTGGACCTAGGCCATGCCCTGCATCAGTACATGGTGTGCAGTGCAACATACAAAGTCTGGCTGAGAAAAAGTACAGGTAGCCCCAGGGACTATTGTGCATCTGTGGCAACAGTGTGGTGCAGTACACCCAGCCAGTGTGTCCAGAAGCAGAGGGTCACAGGTTCAAGCCCCACCTGTGGTTCCTGCAGAGCATGTCCCTATGTTTTACCCTACAATGCAGATACAACAGCATGTGCAATGCCCAAAGCAGCAGCGAACAGGGGTACAAACACCCACCTACATAGGCTCCACAATCCAAAGATGCATGGAGAGTCAGGCTGTTGGCCCCAGCATTGAGCTGAGGTTATCACCAGAGCACTACTTCTACCCCCTGCACAGTTTAGCAATGTCAGCACTGTAAGCAGGACCAGTGTGGCGGGCAGGGTTGCCAACCACCCCTATCTTTGTACAATGCTGCAATAGGAGTGAGCGTGTGTGTATGTCTATCCATTGTTCTGTGGCTGCCCACCCTTCACTGTGCCCAAAATGTCCCACTGTTACCAGAGTTAGCCTGAATAGGTGCATAATGAGGAGCAAGGTATTTTGGGTATGGCCCGGACAGGGCAGATTGGCCAGGATGCATCTTCACAGGGTGTGGGGCAATGGCTGGGACACTGTAGTGCCTGACCTCCACCTGCATGGACAGGGTGGCCACAGCATGGCATGCTGGAAGGGCACTCACTCTGACTGAGCAGTGACCATGGCAGGTCTAGGTTACCACATAGCGCTCTACACTATCTGCCTCCAGTGATATATTTGTGTTCCCCAGTCCTGGGGTCCCAGTCACTGAGTTGCCTGCTTGCTGCACATAGTTTCTTTGTGAGCAGGCTGGTGGACTGTCTGCAGTTAGACTGTGCATGGTCAGAACACCTTTAAGGTACAGTCTGACTGTGCTGTCTGCTGGTGACTGGCAGACTGTGGTGGGAGGCAGTTGGGGTTTTCCAGACCTAACCCCAGCATTGCTGCTGGTCTGCCACTGCTCCAGTCATAGGTATGGCTCTGGCCCACCAACCCTGGAGGGCTGTCTCATACAAACAGGATGGAGGTTGCTTCCCCGGGGCAGGGGCACCTGTTCTTTACCTACAAAAAGGGTGATGTGGGCCCTTTGGGGTATGTAGTATATACCACTGCGACCTATAAAGGCACTGCTACACACACCTCATGCAATTCTTGGAACCCCTCTGCCCTGATAACAGCTGCCCATGTCAGCCAGACCCTAATACAGGGTACACACCAGTCTGGCTGGTGTCTGGTCCCACAGGGCCACATGTGACTGCAGGATACAGATGGACACCAAATTACCTTCGGCTGCACTGCACGGAACACCTGTCACACACTGGTAGTGATGGGGATGTACAGCAGGACCTATCTCTAGCACCACATGTACTGCGGACCTAGTGCTGGGCACCAATCCTATCCCTCAGGGTGACCACAGAACCTGCACAATGGCATGGTCTGTAGCTTCTCTGTGCCAGTATCACACACTGCCAGTTCGTCTTTCCAAGCTGAGGTACCGGAGAGGTGCAGACCCCATTTGGTGATCAGCTGTAGACTGCATGGGTATGGTGGGGTTACCCTATCCTGGCACTCAGAGCAGACAATTTGTGGGGTGACCTGCAGTCCTTCTGTACCCAGACATTGCTGTGACATATACCATGGAGGTATAGCCTACTGGTTAATACAATGCCATTCTTGGCAGTGTTCATGGGTTCAGTTCCTCATTGTTCCCCCCTCTCATGCCTGTCCTACTCATATAGTGTGCATGCCTGTAGAGGTCATATTTTTGCAGATCTGTGCTTCCAGCCCATAATACCCTCGCCACAATTGCCAACATTCCCTCAGTCCGTCTATCTGCGTCTGTCAGCTGTCTAGAGTCCTGTCTGCCAGTGCAGGCTGCCACCCCATGTCCTACCCTTTCCTGCATTGCGCCTCTTCATGCTTGCCTCGCCTGTGCCTGATCTGCATGGCACCACCACTCCTCTGTCCACCCATCATTGTAACTATCCTGCCACCTCTGCCTCCACTGGGGGACACGTATTCTCATTATCTGCCACCAACTGTTTTTCTGGTACTTTACATTGCCAACACCCTGTGCTGTGGTACAGCTGCCCCACCATGTTTGTCATCAGTACTGGCAGGCACATGGGATGCCCGCAGATATGGCAGGTCCAGCGGCTCCCACTTCTCCCTCCTTCACTCACCTGTTCATTGCCTTTCCTGAGTGCTCTATCTAGTGTTAGGGCTACATCTGTCTCTGTTCCGCACAGGTCATGCATGTCATCCTGAGGCACCTTGCAGTCCCTAGGGCACACTAACCTAGGACACCATAACGTTGTTAGGCCACCTTAACCTATGGTTCCATAGCCCAGGGTGCCTTCTGCGGTGCCTTGTCCAAGGGTGCCTAATGTGGCACTTAGCCTAGGAGGCCCTATAGGGCACCTTATGAGGCACCTTACAGGGCACCTTACTAGGCACCTGATAAGGCACCTTACATGGCACCTTATAAGGCACCTTACAAGGTGCCTTGCAAGGCGCTATACAAGGTGCCTTGCAAGGCGCTAAACAAGGTGCCTTGCAAGGTGCCTTACAAGGCGCCTTGTAACGCTCGTTAGTCTAAGGCGCCTTGTAACGCGCGTTAGCTGTCAGCTTGCTGTAACAATGCAACGCCCATGCCTTTATATGGGCATCTCTACCTTTACCGTGGAACCTACTGCGAATGACATTACCGCAGTTTAGTAAACGTACCCCATAGTCTTAAAACTGGGCCTACACCTTAATGTACAGAAGACAAAGATCACGACAACTGGCAAAATCAATAAGTTAATTGTTGATGGAGGAAAAGTTGAAATAATGGACAACTTTAACCTACCAGGACTCACAAAACATCAGACCCTACCTATCAAAAAGCAACACTGCAAATATTAAACCAATACATTTCAGAGAATAACAATATATGACCTACTGGGGAAAGAGAGCAAGTGGCTATGTCAAATAGGAATTACATAAACAGAATACCTCAGCTCAGTTACACATGCAGAACATAGATCATAGATCATCACCAAACAAGGAATCACAATTTAGGAACAGGAAGACAATAATTAAACTGGGAACCCCAAAAGCCAAACTTGGAATGTACAACAACACTGTAGAAATAAAACTATAAATTAATTTCCTCTTGTACTAAACAAAGCACAGATGTTAATGATGCACATTTCCCAGAGCTGACATATTCCAGTTAATAAATTCAAAATAAAGAGATATCTTTCTACCTTTTGTGCATTTTTTTTCAGTTGCAATTGCTCCAGCCACTTTCTTCTGGTTTCGTCGTGCCTTCTGCTAACTCTCCATCGTCTGCTGTCCATTTGTCCTTTCTTCTCTCTTCTAGTTTTTTTCCATTCTCTCTCTACATCTGCTTTAACATACTAATCTTTCTCCTTTTGCTCTTTGCTCATTCCTATTTCATCCACTCAAATTTTACCCCTCCATCCTCAATCCCCACTTACTCTGCCAATACCCGGCCAATTGTAGATTTTTCTTCCCTCCCCCCCCACAAAATATTTTCCCCTCTCTATTTCACTCTCCCAGCCCCATCCCATTCTAATCCTCCCCCAACATCAGCTCCCTTCTAGTTCCAGCCCCACCCAGCATCTGCTCCTTTCTAGTCCCCGCATCAGCCCATTTCCAGTCCTAGCCCCCCATCAGCCCACTTCCAGTCCTATCCGAGTCCCTCCATCAGCTCATTTCCAATCCCAGCCCCCCATCAGCCCATTTCTAGTCTTTTTCTAGCCCCACCATCAGCCCATGTCAAATCCTAGCTCCCCTCCACTCAGCCCATTTCCAATCCAAGCCCCCCATGAGCCTACTTCCAGTTCTAGCCCTCCATGAGTCCATTTCAATCCAAGCCCCCACCACAGCCCATTTTCAATCTTAGCTCCCCCAACAGCCCATTTCCAGTCCTACCCTAGCCCCTCCATCAGCCCATTTCCTGTCCTAGCTCCCCCCCACCACTCAGCCCATTTCCAGTCCTAGATCCCTCCCCTCACAGCCCAATTCCATTCCAAGCCCCTCTCCCCATCAGCTATTTGCAGTTCAAGCCCCCCTTCCACTCAGCCCATTTCCATTCCAAGCCCCCATCCCCATCAGCTATTTGCAGTTCAAGCCCCCCCTTCTACTCAGCCCATTTCCATTCCAAGCCCCCGTCCCCATCAGCTATTTTCAGTTCAAGCATCCCCTTCCACTCAGCCCATTTCCAGTCCTAGCAACCCCCCAAGCCCATTATCAGTCCTAGCCCCCCATAGCCCATTACCAGTCCTAAGCCCCCATCAGCCCACTTCCAGTCTTAACCCCCATCACCCCATTTTAAGTCTTAGCCCCCCCGCATAGTCCATTACCAGTCCTAACCCCCCATCAGAGCTTTTGTGTCCTATGCTCCCAAGTGCTGGAACAAACTACCTCCAAACATCAGATCAATCAGGGATATCACCCAATTTAGAAAGTCCATCAAGCACTATTTATTCACTTTGCACTTCAGGCTACCATACACACAATAGAACCGGCTCCCGCCTCACTCAGATAACTCCTACACATAACAACAATCCAGAACAAAGGATCAAAATGTGAAAACACTGTAATCTTGTCAAATATCAAATCTTGATGTAACCTCTACAATGTAAATATAATTTGTATAATTATGTAGATAGTTACCCCCAGTTCACACCCAGTTTATCTTCCCTGTTATCTGTAAACCTAGATCAGTCATGTATTGACAGGTATATTGTTGTTCAATGTAAACCGCACTGATGATGAATAGTGCGGTATATAAAAAATGTTAAATAAATAAAATAAATCAGCCCACTTCCAGTCCTAACCCCATCAGCCCATTTCCAGTCTTAGCCCCTCCATTGCCCATTACCAGTCCTAACCCCTTCATCAGCCCACAGCCCATTACCAGTCCTAACCCCATCAGCCCACCTCAAGTCCTAACCCCCCCATCAGCCCACTTCCAATCCTAACCCCCCATCACCCCATTTTCAGTCCTAGCCCCCCCCATAGCCCATTACCAGTCCTAAACCCCTATCAGCCCACTTCCAGTCCTAACCCCCCCATCAACCCATTTTCAGTCTTAGCCTCCCCATAGCACATTACCAGTCCTAACCCCCCATCAGCCCACAGCCCATTACCAGTCCTAACCTCATCATCCCACCTCAAGTCCTAACCCGTCCCCCATCAGCCCATTTCCAGTCCTAGACCCCCCATAGCCCATTACCAGTCCTAACCCCCCAATCAGCCCTTCCAGTCCTAACCCCCCATCCGCCCACTTTCAGTCCTAACCCCTCCCCATAGCCCATTACCAGTCCTAACCCCCATCAGCCCACTTCCACTCCTAAGCCCCCATCACCCCATTTTCAGTCTTAGCCCCCACCATAGCCCTTTACCAGTCCTAACCCACCCCCATCAGCCCACAGCCCATTACCAGTCCTAACCCCCTCCCCCCATCAACCCAGGGAAACTTTTTTTAAAAAGCTGGCTGCTGCACTGATGGAAACAGGCATTTCCTGTTTCCCATCAGCCCCGGCGGGCTTAACAGAGCCACGAAAGGGAAACTCTCCCTTCGGGGCTCTGAAAGCCGGCACCGAAGAAATTGATGCAGGGAGGGAGGACTCTGCCGGGCAGGGGGGGGGGGGGCCGCGGGACACTCAATTCTGCCGCAGAGGCAGCAGCTTTTTTTTTTTAAATTTACTTTTAATGCAGAATGTTGTTTGCGTGGGGCCCCCTGAAACACGGGGCCCTGTGCAAAAAACATTCTCGCTCAATGGACGGGCCGGCCCTGAACAGCACCATACATCTATGTCTATACCTGCTCCTAGCTATGAATAGGATTTGAAAAGTGCTCATTATGGCCAGCAAGCACCAGTAGGGAGAAGAGGGGAATGCTCTCTGACTCCTCCAATAAGTTGTGTACAGCGGCCTTTTTGGGAGCTGCCACACCGCAGCACTGCTCACAGAATGGCAGGCTAGGACATGTATGTAATGACAAATACACATGCGCATCCTGAAATACAGTCGCAGACATATCTATGTTGCCAGTTTCACAAATGTGCATGTTTTGCATGTGCACATTTCTGAAATCATTCATTTTCTTGCATGTGCCTGGGGCTTTATTCTGCATGTCCCTGTTCCCTTGTATGTTGGCGGAGACGTTTATCTTTTGGAGCGGAGATAGGTTGATTTTAGAACACATTTACGCATGCCAAAATTCTCTACTGCCCTCCTCTGAAATTTTGGATATTTTGACTTTGACATCCCACATGGCATCTAAATGGCCTCTCTAAGATACCTCTTTAAGCAAATAGATATTATATAAGTAAAAAATGAACAAGTAAGTGAGATCAGACTTCCTGAGTTGGTACGTCATGCTCCTTTTCTGGCTTTTCAAATCCAATCTAACAACTTATCTTTTTGAGGTAGCTTTAAAATCTTGACCACTTTCTTATTTGTCTCGTATGTTCGTCTTGACTAGATTGTAAGTTCTATGGAGCAGTGACTGTCTTATGTGTATCTCTGCAGTGCTGCGTGTCTCTAGTTGTGCTTTAGAAATAAGTAGTAGTGCCCATAGTGGTATGGGAGTTAAGGGAATTTGAGAGGCTATCCAGGTTCAAAATAAACATAAACAGAGATCCTAAATCATAGAAACATGACAGCAGAAAAAGACCACATGGCCTATCTAGTCTGCCCTTCCATACAGGACTGTACCTAGCCATGTGCAAGCTGTGCAGCTGCATAGGGTGCAAAGGCTTGGGGGGGGGGGGGGCGCCTTTCGTCTGCCAGCGATTGCCCTGCCACCGCCACTTTTTCTTCTCTCAGCGGTGGCAGGGCAACAGCAGACAGACGAAATGTGCCCCCTAAGCCTTTTCGCAGCATTTTAAACAGGTCTGGTCCCTCCCTCCTCCGATGCGACATCAGAGCAGGGAAGGACAGATCTGCTTAAAGTGCTGGCGACTTGCAGATTGGGCATGCGCCCCCCCCCCCCCATACCTCCATCCAGCGCTACCTGCTCTTTCCCTGCTGCCAGTGTGACTGTGAAAAAAACAGAGGCGGCAGCAGCAGGGCAAGAGCAGGCAGCTGCTGGACGGAGGTATGGGAAGGAGGGGAGGCGTGAGCCCGATGTGCAAGTCGCACAGGGGGTAATTCCAGCTTGGTACGGCCCTGCTTCCATATCAACTACTATAGTCCCTTTTATTTCCTTTAGAGATCTTCCGTGTTTATCCCATGCTTTCTTTATTTCAGATAGAGGCCAATTCCAATCGGGACACATCTGGCCCGTCCGGACATCGAAAATCTGGACGGGTCGGATTTGCATCCGATTCTGATCCCGTGGGGGCTAGACATCCCCACGGGGTCAGAATCGGGTGCAGCGGGCAGGATGTGCCCCGATTCTGGCCCCTTAGCATGTCCAGGTATTTCCCCGGCTAGCTCAGCCTGGGCTCCTGCATGGAGCCGCGATGCACTGGAATCCTGTTGCCATGGCACCGGGGCTCCATGCAGGAGATCCGATTACCTGTACTGGCAGCAAAGTTTATTTTCCCCACCGCTCGACCCCCAGTTGGGCCTTCCGGGGCCAGGATGGGGCTGCGGGGAACCCTCTGGTCTTCTCACCTCTTCTAGTGGTCCTAGGCTGTATGGCTGCTGGCATGGGGGGGGGGAGAGGTGGGCTTGTTTCTCCTCCGAAGTGAAATAAGTCCCCTATCTAAGTAACCCAGGCCGGACATACAGGACCATCACCAGAATTGGCCCTGTATGTCCAGATTGAGGGCCTCTGGCCCGCCCTCGCTCTTCCTCCGGAATGTCCCCTCCCACCCTAGTACAGAGCTTCCCACACATATCGGCTGTACATGCAGGGAGCTCTTTGATGGGAATCAGATCCGGATGTTTGGTGGGGAATATACATCCACTCCAGGTCAGAATCTACTCCATACTGTCCTTGTCTCTACTTTTTCCATTGGGAGACTATTCCACACATCTACCACTTTTTCTGTAAAGAAATATTTCCTTGTATTACTCCTGAGTCTATCCTCTTTCACCCTCATTGGAGAGTTTACCTTCAATTGAAAGAGGCTTTCTTCCTGTGCATTTATGCCATGGAGGTTTTTAAAAGTCTCTCCCATATCTCCTCTATCCTGCCTTTCCTCTAAAGTATGCATATTGAGATCTTTAAGTCTATCCCCATATGGTTTATAACAAAGTCCATTGACCATTTTGGTAGACACTCTCTGAATTGACTACATCCTGTTTATATCCTTTTGAAGGTATGGTCTCCAGAATGGCACACAATATTCCAAATGAGGTCTCACCAAAGACTTATACAGAGAGACTATCACCTCCTTTTTCTTGCTGGCCATTCCTCTTCCTATGCACTCAAGCATCCTTCTGACTTTCCCCATCACCTTTTCTACCTGTTTAGCCACCTTAAGATCATCAGAAAGAATCATGCCCAGGTCCTGCTCTTCTTTCATGGACAGAATTACTTCACTCCTTATACTATATGGATCCCTTTCATTTTTGAAGCCCAAGTGCATGACCTTGCATTTCTCAGCATTAAATGTCAGCTGCCAAATTCTTGACCATTCTTCAAACATAGCTAGATCCCTCCTCATATCCCTGCGGCACACCCCTGGTAACATCCTTCTCCAGAGTGGGGTCCATTTACCTGTACCCTTTGTTGCCTCCCACTCAACCAATTTCTAACTCAGTCAGTCACTTTAGGGTCCATCCCTAAGGTGTTCAGTTTATTTATAACTCGTCTGTGAGGAACAATGTCAAAGACTTTACTGAAATCTAAGTACACCACATCTAGGGCTCTCCCTCGTTCCTACTCTTGTCACTCAGTCAAAGCAATCAATCAGATTTGTCTGACAAGATTGGTCTTTAGTAAACCCATGCTGCTTCAGATCCTGCAATCCACTGGATTTCAGAAACTTCACTATCCTCTGTTTTAGCAGTGTGTCTATTAATTTGTTCACCACAGAGGTCAGACTAACCGGCCTGTAGTTCTCAACCTCATCCTTACTTCCGCTTTTGTGTAAAGGGACCATATGTGTCTTTCTCTAGTCCTCTAGGAACACTCACGACTCTAAAGAAGCATTTAAAAGGTAAGACAGTGGAGACACTAGAACTTCCCAAGTTCCTTCAATACTCTCGGATGTATCCCCATCACTTTGTCTACTTTTAGTTAACTACTTCCTAACGAACAGTCTTCTGAAAAGCATTCAAGACCCCCTTCATTTCTGTTTCTATTTGTGGGTATTTTCTGAGGTCCTGCTCCTGGCCCTTCATCTGTGAACACCGAATAAAAATATTTGTTAAGAATTCTGTTTATCCTCACCAGCTTCTTCACATTCCTCCCCTTCACCCTTCAGTCTGATAATACCACTTTTGCACTCCCTCCTTCACTACCATATCTGAAAATTGTGTTGTCCTTCCATTTTATTGCATTGGCTATTTCGTCTTCTTTTTGTATCTTTGCTTTCCTAACTATTTTCTTAGCCCCTCTCTTTCTTCCAAATATTGATGCTTATCTTTCTCTTTCTGTGATATATTGTAGTTTATGAAGGCCACCCTCTTTATCTTCACCTTTTCAGCTACTTCTTTTGAGAACCATAATGATCTCCTTTTACTTTTCCATTTATTTCCCTTTCTAACAAAATGGTTTGTTGCCCTTAAAATAGCTCCTTTCAGTTTTGCCCATTGCTTTTCTACATGTCTCATCTAGTCCCATCCTGCTAACAACTCCTTGAGGTATTGTATTTAATAGTAGTAATAGTAATCTCCAGGAACAAGCAGGAATGTAGTCTTCACATATAGATGATGTCGGTACCGATGGAGCCTGCATGGGAATGCTTCCCAGCGTCCAATAGAAGAGCTTTTGGAAGCACTCCACTGCGCCTGCACAGCTGCCTTCCTGCTCTTCCAACTCCCTCTCCTTGGTCCTTCTTTTTCCGCAGAGCCATCAGAACAAAATCCTGTCACCACAGAGAAACGTCTCTCTTCAAAGTGCTTCTGCCTTTCCGCTCTCATGGAATCGCAGAAATGATTCCAGTACCACTTTTTTACTATCTCTTCTTTTATTTTTCTTTTAATTTCTAGTTTAGTTCATTTTATTTTTATCTTGTGGGCATTGTCCTCTCAGGTTTTGAGCCTCCCATCTCCACGATGGAAAAACCGACTAGTGGTTTTAAAAAGTGTACAAAGTGCTCCTGCACCATCTCAGTCACAGAGAGACATGACTGGTGCGTAAAATGCCTTGGGCTGGAGCACTCACCAGACTTCTGTTCCCTCTGCCAGCTCATGACCAAGAGAGGTCTTAAGAACTGGGCCTACAAATATGGAGAACTCTTTCCCTCGGACTCGGTATCCTTGGCCTCAATGTCATCAAGGACATCGTCATCCTCCATTGCCTCTCAGGTATCCAAGAAATCTAAACATGGAACAGGCTTCAAAGAGGTATTGCACAAGAAACACAAATCCCCAACTAAAATGTCCCGAGAATCATGGAAGAAGTCATGGGAATTGAGGGAAAGGTCCCGCTCTGAACACCAGGACTTTCTGAGGGCCTCCTCCGACTGGCCATCCGGCCAAGCATCCCCAGCGGAAGGACTTGTCCTCTAAAGCCCCAGTAGGGAACTGGGAGGCTCCTAAGGCATCAACCTTCAGAAAGCCCCTGGTGCCGTGCTCTGGTATGGTGGCAGCAAGCCCTGTTCTATCTTTGGACCAGGCACTGGCAGTCTCTTTGGACCAGTATATGCTATTCATAGAGAGGACTCTAGCAGCACTCCTGGCAGCACCGGTAACACTGACACCAATGGCTAGAGGACTGCATGCATCAACATCGGCATCCATCCTGGTACCAATGACCGATGCCCCTGGTCCTGCTACCCCAGCCCTGACACCACGGCTGGAACAAGGCTCTGTACTGGCATTGATGGCCCCGAGCATGGGCAGCATGCCTCTGCCGGAATATCGATGCAATTCTGAAACAGAAGATTGCTACTGCCACCGTCGATTGCATGATCATTGACACCGCCGACACTTCACATATTCAGACTTCAATTCCTCTGATTCTGATCACCGATCCTTTGACTCCACCAAGTTCCAGGAGATTGTCTCAGAATCTTCACCTCCGAATACTTGGAGGAAGACATGTCCTTCCAGGAGTACATCTGGGACATGGTAGTGGGCTTATCCGTTACAGCTACAGCCAAACCGGAGCCAAGGGCAGAAGAGCTGGAGATCTTCCAGTACTTCACAGCCCCAAAAGAGGCTACAATTTTAAAGTTGCATCGGATACTCCATAACCTGATACTATGTATTGTCACGCCCCCTTCTGTCCAGGCGGCTGCCTAGAGGAGGGGACGTGCCTTAATATTGTCCAGAGTTTATACAGGGAGAATTAAAGCAGGATACGGAAAGCACGGATGGTGAAGAAATGCAAACTGAATGTTATGAATCTGACCAGGAGTCCGAGTCTTCTATAATGGACTGTTCTTTATATCATAAGACTTTGTAATGGTCTTAACTGAAAGGAGAAAGGCCTAGAATCTTACTGTCTGGTAAAGCAGAAAAGAAAACAGGCTGGACGTATAAACTCAGGTTTAACCCCTTCTAGCAGCTCTAGTACTTTCCTCCAATAAGACTTCTCTTTGCCCACAGGCTTTTCAGCAGGCCCGTGAAGCCTCTTCTCTCTCATTAAGTGGCACAGTGCCTCTAACTGTCTTGAATTACTTTTAGTCACAGATTTACTCACGTTCCCTTTTGGAGCTGGCAAATTTCCTATAGCTTCCTGGATTATTGCCAAAGTATGTTGCTCTTCGTCAGGACTTCTGTCAGCTATAAATCTCCTCCCTCTAGAGCCCAAAGCAGTTTCTCTGCAACACTGGCTCCTCTCTGGGTCATGGCTTCTACCACTGAGAGCTCCACTGCATTCCTCAGCGTTCTCTGTGGTTAAACTTTTCCTGTGACTTGGTCTCACAGCTTCCTTCCCTCTGGAACCCTCTCTAGTGTTATCCTTGGAAATACTCTTCTCTTCAGCTGCCCTGAAGGTCTTCTTTCCTTCAGACTTCCTCGAGTTTCTGCTTCCTTCTATTTCCCTGGTGGTTCTATTTCCTTCCATTCCCCTGCGTTTATATGAGTGTGCCTGAACTAGGGTCCCGTGCTCCTCCCCCAGGTGGCTCTCATTAACTTTACTACTTGCTTCAGAACTTGGGCGTGGCTTGTAACCAGGAGCTACATGTGTTGTTTTCTGTTTAGCTTCAGCATGAGAGCTACAGCCTTCCTGCCTGTCTCTCTCCCTAAAGGTAAATGGGTGTTTTTCTCCTGTTTCCATAGGCTCAGAAACACTTTCGCCATCACAGTATGTGGAAACCCCCCTCACGGTATCTCCTATTAGCAGAAGACTGGACACCATGGACTGGGTTCTGGACTGCCTTGGCTTCCAGAAACTACAACTACCACACCATTCCATGGTGGTTGAATCGGTGATGTGCAGAATCAAAAGTGGCAAGAACCGCTCCCCGATACACCAAGGTGGAGAATCGAGAATCCTTGATTCCTTTGCGCTCTGGGCATTCCGGGCTTCCATGCTAGCGGTATATCAAGAAATTACATAAACATAAACATAAGATAAACTCCTACAATCTCTTCATGGACATATTCCTTAAAGAAATCAATAAGGACTGGGAAGGATTTCTCCCTCTTATCCCTGAGGAAAAGAGACCTGTCTTTCAAACTCTTTTGAAGCACAATCAAAATGTGTCCAAGTTTGTTAACAGAGCTACATTTGATGCATTTTAATCCACTAGTAGGGCCTCTGCAGTAGCCATAGGAGCCTGCAAATTGGCATGGCTTCAGGCATCTGACCCGGAACAGTAGGTCCAGGATAAGATGGGTAATATCACTGTACAGAAGAAAACTTGTTTGGGAAAAATTGAAGGGAAAAGACTGGAGAACTGGAGACAGATGACACCACTCTAAAGAGACTCTCCAGAAAGGCTACTGATCTATCCAAGAAAACGTTAGCAGCCAAAAGGCCTTTCTATCCCAAAAAAAGGAGATTTTATCCCTCCTATTCTCAGCCTGCTGCATACCAACCTCATCAGAAGCAGCAAGGCCCAAGATAAATGAAGAAGCCCAAGACTGCCAAGCAACAACCATCTACACAGGCACCTAGCTTTTGACTCCTTTCTAGAAAGCACTGACATCTTGCCCCTGCAGACTCCCAATACTCCCCACATAGCAGGCCAGCTATGCCATTATGCATACCAGTGGCACCTCATCACTACAGAACAGTGGACCCTGCAAATCATTCAAGGGTGTTATAAGTTAAACTTCCAACATCCTTCCCCTCCTCATGTCAGGGCTCTGCTAAAGACAGAGGTGACCACACTGCTCTCCCAGGAAGCCATAGGTATCCAAGCAAGGACTGTTAATCACAGCTTACCTTAGAAGCACAGTACAGGGTACTGTGTAGCAGCCCTCTTTTTTAATAAGTCTTATTTCCATCCCTCCCCAACACCCACCCGCCCCTGGGATAATCGTAGCTTTATAGGTACTTACACATCTTAAAGGAAAGGAGCAGCTCTCAGGCGCAACTCTTTATCCAAATCAGTCATACATTAAGGACCTGAGATTAATTAAGCTTCAGGTGAACAAAGTATATTAAACATATTAGGTACACTTTTATTAGTATAAGTATCCACAGCAACCCTTAGTAAGTAAAGAACTTAAAGATCTAAACACAAGCTTAAAACTAAGATGCAGACAGCAGTCCAGCAGCGAGATTGGGGCTTTCCAGTCTTTTGCATTGAGTGTCACACGTATGATTTTCTCCCAGTTGGTGAGAAGTCTTACGTGTGCACTAGGTGCAAGGAGCTCTTTGCTCTCAGGGAACGAGTCCATTCTCCAGAGGCTAGAGTAGCAGACTTGGAAGACATAAGAAAGTCAGAGAGGTACATAGACGAGACCTACAGGGATATAGTCCTGAAGTCCCACCTCCAGTCTGGCAGCATCCCTGTTGCCATGGAGGAGAGAGGTCACCCTGGTGTGGAAGAAAGTGATCCTGTAACTAGGACCTGTCCTCCAGGTGATGTAAAACCCTCTCGCACCAAGGAAGTTTCTCCAGGGCCATGTGCCCATGACGGAAGAGTTAGGACAGCCGTTATAGTTGGTGATTCGATCATTAGGCATGTAGATAGCTGGGTGGCTGGTGGACGTTAGGATCGCCTGGTGACATGCCTGCCTGGTGCGAAGGTAGCGGACCTCATGTGGCACATAGATAAGGTCTTAGATAGTGCTGGGGAGGAGCCTGCTGTCTTGGGTACATGTCGGTACCAATGACATAGGAAAATGTGGTAGGGAGGTTCTGGAGGCTAAATTTAGGCTTTTAGGTAAGAAGTTGAAATCCAGAACTTCCAGGGTAGCGTTCTCTGAAATGCTTCCCGTTCCACGTGCCGGACCCAAAAGGCAGGCAGCGCTCCGGAGTCTAAATGCGTGGATGAGACGATGGTGCAAGGATGAGGGATTTGAATTTGTTAGGAACTGGGAAACATTCTGGGGAAAGGAGGGGCTCTTCCGAAGGGATGGGCTTCACCTTAACTGGGATGGAACCAGGCTACTGGCATTAACCTTTAAAAAGGAGATAGAGCAGCTTTTAAACTAGATAATAGGGGAAAGCCGGCAGTCGCCCAAGAGCGCATGGTTTGGAAGAATGTATCCTTGAAGGATGCTACCAAAAGCAGAGAGGTTCCAAAAAACAGTAAGTAGCCCAAATGCCCTTGAGTATGGAGCAGACAGAGCTTAAAGATTCCAAATTACCCATGCCTGCCAATAGCCAGATTAATATGAATAAAATACAGTCTCTAAAATGCTTGTATGCAAATGCTAGAAGTCTAAAAAAATAAGATGGGAGAGTTAGAATGTATAGTACTAAATGAGAGGTTAGATATGATTGGAATCTCAGAGACATGGTGGAAGGAGGACAATCAGTGGGACACTGTGATACCTGGGTACAAACTATATCGTAATGATAGAGCTGATCAAATTGGTGGAGGGGTTGCGTTCTGTTAAAGAGGGTATTGAGTCAGAAAGGATTAAAGTTTTGCAGGAAACAAAATTTGCTGTAGAATCTCTATCGACCACCTGGTCAGAATGAACAAATGTATGATGAAATGCTGAAAGAAATCAAGGAAACTAACAAAAGTTACAGCACAGTAATAATAGTGGGTGATTTCAATTACCCCGGTATCAACTGGGTCAGTGTCACGGCAGGACATGCTAGGGAGATAAAGTTCCTAGAAGAAATAAATGACTGCTTTTGGAGCAGCTGGTTCATGAACCAACCAGAGGGGAAGCCATATTGGACCTAGTCCTCAGTGGAACACCAGTTCTGGTGCAAGAGATAAGGGTGTTGGGGCCACTTGGCAATAGCGATCATAGCATGATCGCGTTTGATTTAATTAATGGAGGAGGGATGGTAAGGAAATCCACAGTACTACCTTTTAACTTTCAAAAGGGAGACTATGATAAAATGAGGAAAATAGGTAAGAAAAAACTAAAAGAAGCCGTTGCAAACATTAAAGACTTACATCAAGCTTAGGTGTTGTTTAAAAATACTATCTTGAAAGCCCAGACCAGCTGTATTCCACGCTTTAAGAAAAGTGGAAGGAAGTCCAAAAAACTGCCGGCATGGTTTAAAGGTGAGGTCAGAGAGGCTGTTGTTGCCAAAAAAGCATCTTTCAGGAAATGGAAAAAAAGAGTCAAATGACAAAAACTGGAAACAGCACAGGCACTGGCAAGTTAAATGCAAGGCATTGATAAGACAGGCAAAGGGAGAATTTGAGAAGAAGCTTGCTGCGGAAGCAGAAACGCGAAATAAAGACCTTTTCAAGTACATTCATAGCAAAAAACCTGTGAGAAAGTCAGTTGGTCCATTAGATGATAAAGGGGTTAAAGGAGCACTAAGAGGCGACAAGGCGATAGCGGAGAGACTGAATGAATTCTTTGCTTCGGTCTTTACTGAGGAAGATGTAGGGATGTTACCCATGACTGAAGTGGTATTTAAAGGTGCGGAAGAAATTGAAGGAAATATCGATACATCGGGAAGATGTCTTACAACTATTAGATAAACTGAAGAGTAGCAAATCACCTGGGCCGGATGGTATACATCCAAGGGTGTTGAAAGAACTGAAATATGAGATTGCAGACCTGCTATCAGTAATCTGTGAACTATCATTAAAATCATCTCTAATACCTGAAGATTGGAGGATCGCCAATGTAACACCAATTTTTAAAAAGGGTTCCAGGGGTGATCCGGGAAACTACAGACCGGTGAGCCTGACGTCAGTACCAGGAAAAATGGTAGAAACCATCATAAAGAATAAAATTACTCAGCATGTAGATAGTCACAACCTAATGGGAGACAGCCAACATGGCTTTAGGCAAGGAAGATCTTGTCTTACTAATCTGTTATGTTTTTTGAAGGAGTGAATAAACAGGTGGACAAAGGTGAGTCGGTTGATATTGTGTATCTGGACTTTCAGAAAGCCTTTGACAAGGTCCCTCATCAGAGACCTTTGGCAAAACTAAAGAGTCATGGGATAGGAGGCAGTGTACTATTGTGGATCAGGAACTGGTTAAAAGATAGAAAGCAGAGGGTAGGGCTAAATGGCCAATTTTCCCAATGGAGAAAGGTGAATAGTGGTGTACCCCAGGGATCTGTGCTGGGTCCGCTGCTTTTTGACATATTCATAAATGACCTGGAAAGTGGAATAACGAGTGAGGTGATCAAATTTGCAGATGACACAAAACTATTTAAAGTTGTTAAAACCCAAGAGGATTGTGACAAATTGCAAGAGGATCTTGATAAATTGGAAGCCTGGGCATCAAAATGGCAGATGAAATTTTTTTTTTTTTTTTATTTAATATTTAAACAATTTCCCATTTTTACAAACACAAAAAATTAGGAGCATTCCACACAAAAAATATATACAGCAAAATATACTTACTTCACAATAGTCAGTAGAATAGTTCCATTAAACTTAGTCCCCAATAGAAACACCTCTATAGGGTTCCAAACAGAGTAATCATATAAAGGAAAAAATGCAAAATCAATTGAGCAAAGATATATCACATGGCAGCCAGTACATGAATTATCCCACCTCCCCTCCTCCCGCCTCCCTCGCCTGTAGAAATTTAAGTAGTTGTAGGGGTTCAAAAAACAAGAAATGCTTAGACTGATACAATAATGCACACTTACAAGGAAACCTCAACTTAAATTGGGCACCCAAAGCAGTAGCTCTCTGGCGTAAAGCCAGAAACTCCTTCCGCCGCTTTTGGGTGTCTCTAGACAAATCAGGGAATAACATTACCTTTGATCCCATAAACTGAGAGAATAACATTCTGGTGAAATATAACTTAAGCACGGTATTGCGGTCAGACTCAAAGGCAAAGGAGACTAACAAGGTGGCTTTACCGGTAACCACCTCCAGGGAGCTCTCCAGGAAATCCGTTAACTCCAACTGGGCCGGCTCAGAAGCTCCCACATCCCCTCCCTTCGCCCCAGACCCAAAAGGCAAAACATACTGGACTCTAACAATAGGCGGTAAATTGTCCGATGGCATCAGGAGGACTTCCGTAAGGTACTTCCGAACCAGTCCCAGTGGTTCCAATAATGGTGATCTCGGAAAATTCAAAAACCGCAGCGTATTCCTACGCAAAGCATTGTCCATATATTCCAATCGTCGCAAAGATATCAAACGTTCCTTGGTAGAAGCCTCCCCCACTTTCTGTAACTCCTCCACCTTAGCTTCCAATACTGCCATCTTATCAGCCTGCTCCACACACTTGGACTCAACCGCCACACACCGGCCTTTCACAAGTAAAAATTCTTGAGACAATGCTCCCACTACCGGAGCAAGGGAGTTCTGGAGTGAAGAGATAGCTTCCCATAAGCTATCTAAGGTTACCTTAGCTGGTTTCTTCAAGCAGCATATCACCCGCATTGCTGGAGGTCCTGTCGGCTCGATTGATAATGGAGCCCTACCGGGTCCCACGTCAGAAAAACACTCCACTGCCACTGCACCTCCCGAATGTACCGCAGGGCTCCTAGGCGGAAGAGAGGAAGCGCCCTCGTACACGGTAGGTTCCTCCTGACCCGGAGGCAAACCCGTTCTCTCTGCTTCCTCTCGCCGACCACTGGGCTGCGGCGGCAACAGCTGACTGACAGGGCTGAGATCCACCCCGTCGCTGCTCAGATCCCCCGACACTTCAGAGGGATCCGCTGAAGCCATGATAGCCGTCGGACGAGCACAGAAGGAAGCAATAGAGGTTTGTACCAAGCCCCCAATAGGGGTAGAAGAAGCCGAGGGCTGTGCTGACTTTTGCTTCCGCTTTCTCCCCATCGGAGCCACGTCCACCTCACTGCTATCCTGAGCTCCGACTGGCGGCGTCTACTCCTCCGCCATCTTGGAACCGGAATAGGATGGCAGATGAAATTTAATGTGGACAAGTGCAAGGTTATGCACCTAGGGAAGAACAACCCAAACTATGGTTACACGATGCAAGGTTCCACATTAGGAACCACCACCCAGGAAAAAGATTTAGGCGTCATTGTGGATACCATGTTAAAACCCTCGGCCCAGTGTGCAGCGGCGGCCAAGAGAGCAAATAGAATGGAAAATAAAACAAAAGATATTATAATGCCTCTATATCGTTCCATGGTGAGACCGCACCTTGAATATTGTGTGCAATTCTGGTCGCCGTATCTTAAAAAGGATATAGCGATTTTAGAAAAGGTTCAGAGAAGAGCCACCAAAATGGTAAAGGGGATGGAAGGATACTCCTATGAAGAAAGGCTAAAAAGGTTAGTGCTCTTTAACCTGGAAAAGAGACGGCTGAGGGGAGATATGATAGAAGTCTATAAATTAATGAACGGAGTGGAAAGGGTAAACGTAGATCGATTGTTTACGTTATCAGAATATAGAAAGACTAGGGGACATGCAATGAAGCTACAGGGTAAACTATTTAAGACTAATAAAAGAAAATATTTTTTCACTCAACATGTAATCAAACTCTGGAATTTGTTACCGGAGGATGTAGTAAAGGCTGTTAGTGTAGCTGGGTTTAAAAAAGGTTTGGACAAGTTCCTGGAGGAAAGGTCCATAAACCGTTATTAAGAAGTGACCGAAGATATCAATGCTTGACCCAGTACAAGCATTTATTTATTTATTTAATACACACTTATATACCGCTGCTTCCAGCGATCAGCAGCGGTTCGATTCTCCTTTTGGGGATGTCAAATCAGGACAGGGAGGGGACAGTAATTACATAGATCCGAGGGGAGGTCACAGCACACAGGGTTAGTGTCATGGGGGAATGCGTTATACATATTTACATTTATACATACATATTTACACATTTCTTGATTACAATTGTACAATTACTCATTTTTGAAATTACACCTTTTTCATATTTTTATATTTGGATTATACATTTTTGGATTACACATTTTTGTATTATACATCTTCACATATTTCTACATAAAGTGGTATCCAACGCATATAATTATCTGCTTGCTTTGCTACGATTCATTGGCACTTGAGAGTCATGGCTGATTGTAATAGCATTTGAATAGGTGGGTTTTTAACTCTTTCCTGAAGATTGTAATGTCCGTGATTAAGCGCAGTTCAAAAGGGAGTTGATTCCATATTGTTGGTGCAGAGAATGAGAAGGCTCTTCGAGATGTACTTGTTTTTACTGTTCTGATGGTGGTGGGGACCTGTAGGGTGCCTAAGTTGGTATTTCTTCTGTCTCTATTTGCAGGTTGTGTGCTGATAAGGGTGGTCAGGAATGAGGGGGCTATGTTATTGATAAGTTTGAATGCGGTTACTAGCATCTTGTACTGTATCCTCGCTGCAATTGGAAGCCAATGTAGGTCTATTAGTATGGGGGTGATGTGTTCTGCAATGCTTGTTCCCATTATGATCCTGGCAGTCACGTTTTGGGCCAACTGAAGGATATTTAGTGATTTCTTGGGCAGACCTTGAAGGATGGCATTACAGTAGTCCAGATGTGGCATAATGAGCGCTTGAGCCACTGACCGGAAGTCACATGGATCTATTATTTTTCTTAGCGGTTGTATCACTCTAAGTTTATGGAAGATGGCTTTGTTTGTTTTACGTAGGTGAGTCTCCATTTTTAGGTTGCAGTCGAGTGTGACTCCTAGGTATTTGATTTCATCCTTCGCCTTGTACGTGTTATTGCACAGGGTGATTGTATCAGGTGGCTTGAAGTTCGGTTTGCTGGATATATACATGACCTCCGTTTTTTTGTGGTTAATCGTCATGTTATTTTTCTGTAGCCATCGCAACATTTCATCCAGGCAGCTTTCGAGCTGTGTATAATTGGGGTCAGTGGCGTCCAGTTGTGTGTATAACATGATATCATCCGCATAAATGTGGTAGCTGATGTCATGTCTTTTAAAGATGTCGCATAGGGGTTGCATGTAAATGTTGAACAGTAGAGCCGAGAGAGCTGATCCCTGTGGAATGCCCTGTGTTTGAGAGAACGGCTCAGCTTGTTCGCCATTGAATTGTACTTGAGGCCTTCTATTCGATATGTAGGAGGAGAACCATTTGAGGGGGGTTCCCACAACTCCTATGGATTCCAGCTTGTTAAGGAGGATCCCATGATGTACAGTGTCGAAGGCGGCGGAGATGTCAATGAAAATGAGTATAAACATTTTCTTTCTGTCTTCAAGTCCTTTAAGGAGGTTGTTCATTAGCGCTATCAAAAGTGTTTCAACTCCATGATTTCTTCGGAACCCGTACTGTTGTTTGTCTAAGGTATCATGGTCATCAAGGTGATCTTGTAGTTGTAGGAGCACTGCCTTTTCAATGATTTTTGCAAGGAATGAAATGCTGGATATGGGTCAGTATGAGGTCGGGTCTTCCTTGTTGAGAGTGTTGTTTTTTAGGATTGGCCTTATTATCGATCGTTTTAGTTGGTTAGGCATTATTCCTTGACTTAGCGACTGATTTATAATGTGGGCTATTTGCTGGTTGATCTCTTTTTTTGCCTCTTTGATCCATGCAGTTGGGCAGGGGTCGAGTGGTGAGGTGGTGGTATTTATGGAGGTTAGAATGTTGGTGGTTTGTTGTTCATCAATGTTGTGGAATGTGCTCCATGTCAGTTCTTGCTTCTCTTTTGTTCTTTGATGTGGTGTGCCTACCTCCATCGTGGGGGCGGTGGTAGTCAGCTTGCTTGCATAGTGATTTGCCAGTGTTTGTGGATGGATGGGGCTATCCTGATGTTCTGGTGGCACTGTTTTGGTAAGCGATTTTACTAGTGCGAAAAGTTCACGTGGTTTGTTGATGGCTTTGTTTAGGATGTTGGTATGGTGTATCCTCTTTGCTGTGTTTACTTCTTCTTTGTATCTTGAGAGGAGATTAAGGTATACAGTTCTTAGTTCGGTGGATTTGGTGCATCTCCACATTCTTTCGTGCTTCCTGAGGTCTCTCTTCATTCTGGTCAATGTTATGGTGTACCAAGGTTCAGATGGTTGTTTGGATGTGTTTGGCGTCTGGTTCCCTTTGGGGATCGCTATGGTCTGAATTCCGGAATCCCAATTGCTTGTTAAGTCATCGAGGTCTGTTTTTCCCAGGTCAATGTGGGATTTAATAGCATTGATGAGGCCTTCCATGTCAGGTTTGTTAAATCTCCGTTGTTGGTGTGATACCCTTTTCTCTTTTGTGTCTTTGGTCAAGTTCGGAAGCTTTATCCGTATATTGATTTGGTGGTGATCTGACCAGGGTAGTGGATTGATCTCTATCAGGGGCTTCTCATCATTTGCCTGTTCTCTTTTGGGTGTGAAGACCATGTCAAGTGTGTGGCCTTTTTCATGGGTTGGTTCTGTTATTAGTTGCTGGTACCCTAGCTGGGTCATAGCTTCTAGGAAGGTGTTTGCATTTGTGGTTGATGTTGATGCTAGATTTAGGTCTCCTAGTATTATCTGGAATTTTCTAGGTTGTGTCGATGAAATTGCTTCCAGTGCTGATGCAAGTATCTCATGATGTGGCGTAGGGGGTCTGTATATCAAGCAGATGGATAATGCTGAGTTTTCTACCTTGAGTAAGTCTATGTCTGCGTTTGAGTTCTGATATGTGCTTGCGAGTTTCAGATTGTCATTTGCTATTATAAGGACTCCTCCACCTTTCTTGTGGGATCGGGGACAGTTATACAGGTTGTATCCAGGTTTACTGATCTGGTTTAATATGGCTGCATCTGTTTCTGTGACCCATGTTTCGGTTATACATAGGATGTCCGGTTGTTCGTCAGTGATGATGTCATATATTATGTGGGTTTTGTTCCTGATTGAGCGAGCATTGATGAGGATGATATTACAGGCTTCATGCAGGACCTTCGTATCCCGGTTGCTAGTGATTAGTGATGATGTTTGGTTGATTGCGCGGGGCAATGCTGCTTTGTGCTTGCGGTGTCTCCGATTTCTCGTAGAGGTTTTCGTGGATATCCTGTTATTGGGCATGTGTGTTATAATCTTTCCTGTGAAGTAGTATGGTTTGAGTAGGAGTGGTTGCTGTGTTTGTAAGGTGTAGAGGAGGTAGAATGGGGAGTAAAGGTGTGGGAGGGATTGGTATAGGTTTTGATTGAATGCGTAGGCAGGGATTAGTGTGGCCAGGTATATCGCTACGTACCAGAATAGTGCCATCATTAAGCTGGGTGGTGTTGCACTTCAGTGCCCTATACTCTGACGGCTATATTATTATACTTGGTAATTGTGTTGGCAGCCTTAACACTGATGAGTAGCAACAGTATATCTTGTAACAATGATGAGTAGTAACAGTATATCTTGTAACAGTTATTTAGTACCAGCAATTATCAACTCTATCAGTGTCATCAGTATCCAGAACCAATGCCAGGGATCTGTGTTAGTAGTATCAAGACATTAGCAACATTAATAATGGTTAAAAATATCGATATATTGGTACTGTTGTAGTTATAAGAAACAAGACTAGTACAGGTTACAGGTAGGGGTGGGTGTGCCTGTTAAGGTCGGCAATATTGGACAACAAATTTCATGGTGCCTCTATTTCAACTTAGTCGGATTGAACAGACGGATTTTAAGTGTCGGTTTGGTTTATCTGATTAGTTATCGCTAGCCGGCCTATCTCTTAGCGGATGACTTACGTGGCGCATTGTGGAACTTGTGTCTCTTGGGGAAACTGCTAGGTACATATGACCTAGATTGGCCACTGTTGGAAACAGAATACTGGGCTTGATGGACCTTGGTCTGACCCAGTATGGTATATCTTATGTCCTTATGTTCTTAGATGGCTGAGGAGGGATATGATAGCAGTCTATAAATTAATGAATGGAGTGGAACGGGTAAACGTAGATCGATTGTTTATGTTATCAGAATATAGAAAGACTAGGGGACATGCAATGAAGCTACAGGGTAACCTATTTAAGACAAATAAGAGAAAATATATTTTCACTCAACGTGTAATCAAACTCTGGAATTTGTTACCGGAGGATGTAATAAAGGCTGTTAGTGTAGCTGGGTTTAAAAAAGGTTTTGACAAGTTCCTGGAGGAAAGGTCCATGAACCATTATTAAAAAGGGACCCAGGATATCAATGCTTGACCCAATACACGCATTGTGGAACCTGTGTCTTTTGTGGAAACTGCTAGGTACATATGATCTAGATTGGCCACTGTTGGAAACTGGGCTTGATGGACCTTTTTCTGACCCAGTATGGCATATCTTATGTTCTTATGTTTCAACATCTCAAGGGTTTCTACTCTTCTTACTTCCTCATACCAAAAACGTCAGGAGTCAATAAGCCCATACTTGACCTCAGGAATATGAACAAGTTCCTGGTAAAGGAAAAGTTCAAGATGATCTCTCTAGGAACTCTCCTATCCTACCTGCAGGAAGAAGACTGGCTTTGTTCTCTGGATGTAAAGGAGGCCTATATTCACATTCTCATACTTCCAGAGTACAGGCAATACCTCCGTTTCACGTTTCAGGGGACCCATTATCAGTAAAGGATCGTTCCCTTTGGTTTCGCATCTGCACCCAGGGTTTTCACAAAGTGTATGGCCGTAGTTGCCGCATAATTTGCAGCATGGGAATCTTTGTCTACCCCTACTTAGACAATTGACTGATCAAGGCAGACTCTCCCAGAGAACTCTGCAATTCACGCGAGTGAACCCTGTCGTATTACAGCACCTGGGATTTATCGTAAAGTTACCAAAATCACATCTTCTCCCAATTCAGAGGTTAGAGTTCATAGGGGCTGTGCTGGACACCCAGCAGTCCAAGGCTTTCCTTCCAGAAGACCGCATGAACTGCCTTGTGGGCCTAGCCACCCACGTGTCAACAACCGAGTTTCACAGCTCGAGATTTCCTATGTCTCTTAGGTCATATGGCTACATATGGCTACAGAGGGAGGAGTGGCTCAGTGGTTGGGACAGTTTACCTCAGGCCAGAAGGCCGGGGGTTCAATTCCCACATGGGGACAAGCAACTTCAGGCCGGAGGGACTGGGGTTTCTAGTCCCATGGCCACTCCTTGTGGCCTTGGGCAAGCCACTTAACCCTCCATTGCCCCAGGTACACTTAGATTGTGAGCCCTTTGGGGACAAGGGAATAAAAAGTACCTGTTAGTATACATGTAAAACCGCACTCATTCTAATAATAAAATAATAATAATAATAAAAAAAAAACATATGCGCCTAGCACAGTGGTTGTTAGCTTCCCAGTGGACACAGGCCACGGGAGACTTATGGGATCTGATCCAAATAAAAAAAACCCTAGTCCAGTCCCCAGAAAATCTCATTATAGTGTCACCTTTTCACATGCCTCTACTTCAACATACCCTCACCTCAAACTTGGCTGGGGAGCCCATCTTGATTCCATCTCCACTCAAGGACTCTTGATGACACAAGAATCAGCTCTGCAGATCAACCTCTTAGAGCTTCGGGCAATCACAAATGCCCTTCATGTCTTTCAACACCATCTCAGGGCAGTCAAGTCCTGATCTGTACAGACAACCAGGTGGCCATGTTCTATGTAAGCAAACAGAGAGGAACAAGTTCACATCCCCTCTGCTAAGAAGCCATTCACCTATGGACCTTCGCAGTCTCCCAGCAGATCCACCTCCAAGCAGTCTATATGCCAGGCAAACTCAATCACCTAGTAGATTGGCTGAGTCAGATCCTCCACCCGCACGAGTGGACCCTCCACCCACACACCGTGGCAAGGATCTTTTGAAAATGGGGAACCCCAACCATGGATCTTTATGCCACTCCCCAGAACAGGCAGCTCCTGTTGTTCTGCTCCAGAGTACCTTCCAGACTCAGCCAGACACCCGATGCTTTCCTCCTTCATTGGGGTCAGGGACTGTTGTTTGCCTTCCCTCCCACCCCCTACTCCCCAAAACCCTCTTCAAGCTCTCTAATACCAGAGAGACTGCACAAGGTTAGTAGGTTTGGTGAATGTGCAGGGAGCTTGGATCCTTTCACATGCATGGTGATCCTGCCAGGCGATTCAGGCATGTCAGAGGAAGTGTATAGCTTTTATGGAATCATTAATGGAAAGCAGCTCCCAAGGGACCCCAAATTCTTTTTGTTGCACTACAAACTTCCTGAGGTCAATAAGAAACAATGGGGGCTAATAAAAATATACATGGAAGGGAACAAATCTGCCTAAGTTGTCAAGACTACTGTAGGCTGGGAAATCTTTATCTCATTAGTAAGTTGATAAGAACATAAGAACATAAGATATGCCATACTGGGTCAGACCAAGGTCCATCGAGCCCAGTATCCTGTTTCCAACAGTGGCCAGTCTAGGTCATACGTACCTAGCAGTTTCCCCAAAAGACACAGGTTCCACAATGCTTGTATTGGTTCAAGCATTGATATCCTGGGTCCCTTCTTAATAATGGTTTATGGACCTTTCCTCCAGGAACTTGTCCAAACCTTTTTTAAACCCAGCTACACTAACAGCCTTTACTACATCCTCTAGTAACAAATTCCAGAGTTTGATTACATGTTGAGTGAAAAAATATTTTCTCTTATTAGTCTTAAATAGTTTACCCTGTAGCTTCATTGCATGTCCCCTAGTCTTCCTATATTCTGATAACGTAAACAATCAATCTACGTTTACCCGTTCCACTCCATCCATTAATTTATGGACTTCTATCATATCTCTACTCAGCCGTCTCTTTTCCAGGTTAAAGAGCCCTAACCATTTTAGCCTTTCTTCATAGGGGTATCCGCCATCCCCTTTACCATTTTGGTGGCTCTTCTCTGAACTTTTTCTAATAACGCTATATCCTTTTTAAGATACGGCGACAAGAATTGCACACAATATTCAAGGTGCAGTCGTACCATGGAACGATACAGATGCATTATAATATCCTTTGTTTTATCTTCCATTCCTTTCTTTATGATACCTAACATTCTATTTGCTCTCTTGGCCGCCGCTGCACACTGAGAGAGGGTTTTAACATGTTCTCCACAATGACGCCTAAATCTTTTTCCTGGGTGGTAGTTCCCAATGTGGAACCTTGCATCGTGTAACCATAGTTTGGGTTGTTCTTCCCTGATTCCGGAACAGTGGGCATGTCTATCTCTGCAGTTTTGGAATCGGGTATATTATGTGCCTGTTTTCACTTTAGATGTTTCTGTCAGCCAGACGTTCACATTATAGAATTGGGCTCTTAATGTATAGTACTAGCTAAAAATATCCATCTAATTTAGTGACTTCTATTTACTTTTATATGCAGTCTTTGTCACTTAGTATTTCAGTTTAGCCACAATTCAGTTCAGCTCTATACCTCTGTATTTTTTCTTTGCTTTCATAGAAAATTCAGTTTGCAGAATGTGTTCAGGACTTTCTGAAATATTAATCCATTCCTTTACTTCCTTTAAGAAATTTTACAGGCCAATCACAATGCAAATTTAATCTGACAAAAGAAATAAAAATGATTAAATATTTGCAGATTAGTATCAACATAGGCCCACTAAATCACTCATGCAGAAGTAGCCCAGTCTGAGTTGTGCTAATTCAGTCCTGTGTATATATGCTTCCCTGGTTCGAAATTTCACTCATATTTGCTGCAGTATGCAATCTGAACACTAGAGGCCCTCAAGACCCTAACTCTTAATCAGCAACACCCAGTAGTTCTAACAGTATGCATTGTTTTTCAATAAACTAGGGAGGGGGGAGATGAGAATTGGTATGGGCTTTTATGTCAATTCTTATTCAATGAATTCCCGGGGGGGGGGCATTTTCAAAGCCATTTAGGCAGTTCACAGACTTGCAAACCTCCCAATTGGTGCTCTGTGGGATATTTAGCAGCGCTAATGCAGCTAGTGCCTTTGAATATTCTAGGGTGCCGTCACTGAATGCCTCGACGTTAGCCAGCTAGTGTCAGGGCATTCCGTGGGCGGATCTGAGGCAGCATCCAGGGATAACTTGCTAGTGGTTGAATATTGCTGCTAGCTGGTTATCCCTGGATCTGTGAATATGCATTTTTCAGCCATGGGTGTAGTTTAAAGGCTTCATTTGAGGGGACAAAGGGTGGGTGACATATTTGCATGGTCATTTGTATATTTGCATAATATTTGCATATTGTTTGCATATTCATTATGGTTTTCTTTAAAAAAAAATACTAGATGGATAGGAAGCCAGTATATCAAACAGGCAAGGGATGAGCTGATGCCTCGCAGAGGTTCTCATTCAGTGGCTTTGCCAAAAAAAAAAAAAGGAAAGGAACATATTTCCAGGCTATATAATTAAAATGCTGCAAAAACTGTACCTTTTTAATTATTTAGCCTGGCACTCTAAGATTAAAAAAATACTGATACCTGTTAATATATTCTCCAAAAAAAAGAGATGTAAGATGCCAAGGGACAAAAAGAAAGAGAACCAGTGTGCTATGATTCTCTTTTTTTTTTTTTGCTTCCAGCGAAACCCCTCCTGCAACAGTAGATGCAGAACAGAACTAGGGCATCTCACCAAAGAACCCAGCATACAAGAAAAAAAAATCTGATTCCAGTGTCATTTCATTAACAGCCTCTCCAGTACCAGGCAGATTGTAAACTAACATAAAACCCTAGAAAAGTCACTGAAGACCTATAATGCCAATCTACCATATAATAATGATGTCAGCTTCTAAAATTAACACCATAAGGAGCCTACCCAAAAAGAGCAACACCATAAATATTGTAGTGGGCCTCTTAGGAGCCAGTGTTTGTGACCTCCTCCCTCCCCTTCCCCCCCCCCCCCCACCCGGTCTCTCGTGCTGGTCTCATGTTCTCGTCTTACGAGACTAGCTCCAGATTTTCTATGCCGCGCAGCATTGTCAGTTACAGCTTCAGATATTAAGTGTGTGTGGTGCAACGGTGGTTGGGATGTGACAGTGGGGGTGGGGGGTGGAGTTGCCGTGCATGTCTGTGTGTGTGTGTGTGTGTGTGGTACGGCGAGGTGCCTGTGAATGTGTGTGTGTGTCTGATATGTGGAGTGCATGTCTGTCGTGTGGAGGTGGGGTGCCTGTATGTGTGAGTGTGGGGGTGGGGGTGGGGACAGGGTGCTTATGTGTGTTCTAAGGAGAGGGGAATGTACCTTTTGGCAACACCTTGCACTCTTCCCTCCCCTTCCAATCCCTCTCCTGCTGATTCCCCTTCTCTGTTCCCCTTCAGACTCTCCCCCCTTCACTAACCACCCTAGTATTCCCATCCCCTGCCCTAAAAATCTCCTCCTCTATCCTCCTTTGCTAAATAACCACTGCCCTTTAAAATTGTCCCGGCCTTTACCTCACTTCCTCCCTCACAAATACCTTTACTATTGCAGGCCGCGACCATGACCTCCCTCTTCTCATCTGCCTGCTGGGATCCAGTCTCCCGTGGCAGATAGAACGGGGTCTTTGCTGTGATTGCAGTCATCCCCTTCTCCTCTATCTGGGATGGGAAGCAGCAATCATGACCCAAAGGCAAGTTGTTTGCGCGGATCCCATCTCCCGCAGGTAGACAAAGGGTTGTGGCCATTGGGGCAACTTGTTTTGGGGGGGGGGGCAATGCCCTCTCTCACCCCTGCCCCCAAACTATGCCCATGTTTTCAACATGTCTTGCACCTTTGAAGCAGGTGTAATTTGTGCATGAAAGATTTGTGCTACAGGGGACAGTTCTGGGTGCCCGTAAGTGTAATTATTAGAGGTCATAGGACTCAGGTCCTGCCAGGTGGCAGTAACAGGTTGCCCGATTGGGAGGCTCCATGCCCTCTTGAGATCAGCCAGTTTGTTAGATATGGCTAGTTAAGTTATTGCTGACTTTGTATAGGGCAGAGAATAGGGATGGTAGTTGTTTAGCTTGGAGTGGGAGGGAGGGGTGCGGAATGTAGTTTAGTTTTTAAATTCTCTGAGCTAGCTAAGGGATAATCTGATTGGAGCATGGTGGGATGGCATGGATTCCAGGGATGTGTGGTTCCCGAGCAGCAGAGTGTTTATGCATGCTGCGTGCTTTGAGGACGCCATTTTTCTGCCTTGAGCTGATGAAGATTTTGCTTCCCGTTCCACCCACTTTTTATTTTCTGCTTCCTGGAGTTTGGTGATCTAAGAGTTGATTGTTGCAGTGTGTGTATGTGTCGGGGAGGGGGTGGGGTGTTACCCAAGCCGGTGGTTGTGTAAGCTGTTTCTTAGATCTGGATGATGGAGGGCTGTTATCAAGTCATGGCAGCTCGGATGTGGTCTAGAAATGTGAATGTCCATGGAATGGGATCCTCACTTTGGAATGCCAGGCGAACAAGTGGATTGAAGTTTAGACAGAAAGAAGTTGTTAGGATAAAACCTTTAACATTAATTACATTCATTGCAATGTTGGTATTTTCACTCAAAAATTATTACAACAGGCAACTACTTTTTTACTTTCACTTGAGTAAAATTTGTAAATGTTCTCAATGTGTACTTTTACTTTTAATTAAGTACCAAAACCTTTTGCTCAAGTATTTTGATCTAATACTTTGAACAACCTTGCTTCAAAATCTTTCTCCTGGTCCGTGTATAGCAGCCTCTCATCCCATCACATTTAACTTCTTTGGATTTCCACACTCCAGGAATCAAAATCCACTATTACTCTTTGTGATCTAGGGAAAGTCACTTTAACCTTCATTACCTCAGGTACAAACTTAGATTGTAAGCCCTCTGGGGACAGGAAAAATACCTACTGTACATGAATGTAACTCACCTTAAAACTGCTACTGATAAAGGCATGAGCTACAGTACATTCAAACTCCCATCATAACTTCATATTGCAGTATGTTAGCCTCTGTTTTAGACCCTTTTCAAATTGTAGATTTAGTCCCTGGTAATTATATTTCATTTTACTTGAAATGCAGCTAACAAACCTCCAACCTGTTTCCTTTTAATCATGAGGGTTTGCTGGCCATTGAAGTCTAAAATGTAGCTATCTGTTTTGTTAAGAAGTGAACATGGGAATATAATCTATGCCATACTGGGTCAGACCAGAGGTCCATTGAATCCAGTATCCTGTGGCCAATCCACGTCGCAAGCACCTGTCAGGTTCCCAAAAGGTAGACAGATACCATGCTGCTTATCCCAGGAGTAAACTGTGGATTTCCTCAGTCCACTTTAATAATGGTTTATGGACTTTTCCTCCAAGAACTTGTCCAAATCTCTTTTAAACCCAGCTACACTAACAGCTTTTACTACATCCTCTGGCAACAAATTTGAGTTTGATTACGTCTTGAGTGAAAAATAATTTCTCCGATTTGTCTTAAATATACTACATTGTAGCTTCATTGCATGTCCCCTAGTTTTTCTACATTTTGAAGGGGTAAACAACTGTTCTACATTTACCCATTCCAGTCATTATTGTATAGAATTCTATCATATCTTCCCTCAGCCATCTCTTTTCCAAGCTGAACAGCCCTAGCCCTTTAAATCTTTCCTCATAGGGATATCCTTACATCCCCTTTATTATTTTGGTCTCTCTTCCTTGTACTTGTTTTTAATTCCACTATATCCTTTTTTAGATATGGTGACCAGAACATCACACAATATTCAAAGTGCTGTTGCACCATGGAGCAATAAATGCAGAGGCATTATAATATTCTTGGTTTTATTCTCCTTTCCTTTCCTTATGATTCCTAGCTTTCTATTGCTTTCTTGGCTGCTGCACACTGGGCAGAGGGTTTCAGTGTATTTTATTTATTTATTAGTATTTACAGTAGCTTATACCTTTCCAGTAGTAGTTACAATCAGGTATTGTAGGTATTTCCCTGTCCCCAGAGGGCTTACAATCTAAGCTTCTCATTATCCACAGTGACACCGAGATCATTTTCCTGGCTGGTGATTCCTAATGTGGAACTTTGTATTGTGTAACTGAAGTTTGGTTTGTTTTTCCTAAGTGCATAACTGCACTTGAGCACAATAAATTTCATCTGTCATTTGGATGCTCAGTCTCCCAATTTCTCTAGTGCCTGCTGTTTGATTTTCTAATAGTATGTTCTCTATTAACAAGTTGAAAACAATTGGCCCAATATTCAAAAAGGTTGATGTTCAAAAGCTACAGTGGTCAGTCATGGCGCTTAAATATTAGCAAGATATTCAGCAGTAGTATCCAGTGTCAGTACTTATCCAGTCCATGCAATACACAGCTGGCACTTATCTGGACTGCAACCTGGGTCTGCTTTTCATGTGGCTCACCTAGTCTGGATAAATGCTGGCTGAATATCGTGCTGATCAGGTAAGTGCTAGTGCTTATCCGGTCAGCACCAACAGGCTTTCCCTCCTCCTATGAACTGCTCCTGTACTAACCAAATAAAGCCTGGACAGTCTGTAGAGATATTTGGCGGTACTAACTGAACACTGCAGCTGAATATCATGCTCAGCATCCTTCTTCGGACAGCCTCCTGTTGGCCATCCAACTAAGGGTTTTGCATATCAGCCTGATCTTTTCTGTACTCTGTTCTGTGCAGCAGAAATGAAGGCCAAAGCCAAGAATGTAGCCAGCATCATTCCTCTGTCAGCCGCCTGCTGACAATAGTTCAAAAGTGAACTCACCCTCAGTTTCATGCGCCATTTTCATTCTGTAGTAACTCATAAGAACATAAGACATGCCATATTGAGTCAGACCAAGGTCCATCAAGCCCGGTATTCTGTTTCCAACAGTGGCCAATCCAGGTCACAAGTACCTGGCAGGTTCCCAAAAAGACACACAGCTTCCATAATGATTGTTTAGGGGCCAGCAGTGGATTACCTGGTTCTTCTTTAATAATGGTTTATGGTCCTTTCCTCCAGGAACTTGTCCACACCTTTTTTTTAAACCCAGCTACACTAACAGCTTTTACTACATCCTCTGGTAACAAATTCCAGAGTTTGATTAAGCGTTGAGTGAAAAAATATTTTCTCTTATTAGTTTTAAACGGGTTACACTGTAGCTTCATTGCATGTCCCCTAGTCTTTCTACTTTTTGATGCTGTAAAGAATCATAGAAACATAACAGCAGAAAAAGACCATATGGCCTATCTAGTCTGCCCTTCCATATCAACCACTATAACAGTCCCCTATTTTCCTTTAGATTACTCCTGAGTCTATCCCCTTTCACCCTCATCCTATGTCTCCTTGTAGCAGAGCTTGCTTTGAATTGAAAGAGGCTCTCCTCCTGTGCATTTATGCCATGGAGGTATTTAAACATATCAATCATATAACCTCTATCCCACCTTTCCTCTAAAGTATACATATTAAGATCCTTAAGTCTGTCCTCATATGCTTTATAATGAAGACCACTTACCATTTTAGTAGCCACCCTTTGTACCGACTCCAACCTGTTTATATTCTATAGAAGGTGCGGTCTCCATAATTGCACACAATACTCCAAATGAGATCGCATCAATCTTATACAGAGGTACTATCACCTCCTTTCTTCTGCTGGCCATTTCTCTCCCTATGCACTCAAGCATCCTTCTAGCATTTGCTGTTGCCCTTTCTACCTGTTTAGCTATTTTAAGATCATCAGACACATTCATGCCTAGGTCCCACTCTTCTTTTGTGGACAGACGTACTCCCCCCCTCCCCCCATACTATATTGCTCCTTTGGATTGCTGCAGCCCAAATGCATGACCTTGCATTTTTTAACATTAAATCTCAGCTGCCAAATTCTAGACCTTTCTTCAAGCTTAGCTAGATCCCTCCTCATTTTAACTACACCTTCCTCGGTGTCTACTCTATTGCAGATTTTGGTATCATCCACAAAGAGACAAAAACCTTAGCTGACAGCCCTTCTGCAATATCACTAAAAAGATGTTAAAAATAATCGGTAACCTCCTTCTCCTCAGAGTGAACTACATTTACCTATACCCTTTGTCGCCTCCAACTCAACCAATTTCTAACCCAAGCTGTAACTTTAGGGTCCATCACTAGGGTGCTCAGTTTGTTTATAAGTTGCCTATCTCCAGGAACAAGCAGGAATGTAGTCTTCACATATGGGTTTTGGGTATTGTCGGTACCGATGGAGCCTGCGTGGGAATGCTTCCCAGCGTCCAATAGGAAAACTTTTGGGAGCATCCCACAGCGCCTGCGTGCTGCCTTCCTGCCTTTCCTAACTGTCCTTCTCCAGTTCTTCGTTTTCCGCGGAACCAACAGGTCGCACATTCTGTCACTGCAGAAAACAATTCCCTTCTTATTCTTCTTTTTTGTGATCGCGTCTGCCTTTCCTTGATGCTACACTGGTACCAACGGTTCTTCTTTCTTTTCTTAAAAAAAAAAAAAAAAAAAGACTTTTTTCTGGTGTCTTTCCAGTAATTTTCTCTTCAGGTGCCATGTGCCATTTTGGGCACTAGGCCCAACTTTTTCTTCAGAATGGAAAAACCCGCTTCGGGTTTTAAAAAGTGTTCTAAGTGTGGCGGTACCATCTCCGTCACTGACACCCATGAGTGGTGCCTCAAATGTTTAGGTCCTGACCACTCTATTTCAGAGTGTGTTGCCTGTGGGATGATGTCGAAAAGGGGCCGGTAGAACCAAGCTGCTAAACTTAGCACCCTTTTTCCCTCTAATGCAGCCTCCATGGCATCAACGTCTTCCAGGGCTTCGTCTTCCTCCCATGGATCTCAGGTAACCTAACATAAATCTAGCCGGTCCTCAAAGGGTAGATCTCCTTCTAGACAGCGAGATGCCTCTGGCGTTGCCCTTGAGGGACTTTCACCGGCAAAATTGCCCCGGCGGGAGACTTCGGCTTCCAAAGCACTAACGGGGCTCCAGGATGTTCTCAAGGCTTCAACCTCGGCAGAACTACTGGTGCCATGCTTTGGGGTACCGGCCGATTCATCCGGTACCGGTACCCAAGCATCTGCAGCGTCGATAGATCAGATATTCTTGGCTATTGAGCGCAGTCTGGCGGCTCTTCTCACGGCCTTGATGCCTCTGAAACCACTTCAGACAATTCAACCGGTACCAGCACCGACTCTGGTGCCGGCACCGACTGCATCGACATCGGCAGGTATTCTACCGGGACCAAATCATGCGTATCCATCCGGCATCGACAAGTCGGTACTGGACCACTCCGATGCCGACTTCAATTGGTACCGGTACCGTGCCTTGCACGATCACCCGGATCAGAGGTACTTCGAATCCTCGGATGAGTCTGAAGACTCTGAAAGCTCTGCCGATACCAGAGTACTTCCTGAGGATTCCTCTTCTCCTCAGCGTGGGATGTCTCCACCAGAGGATATGTCCTTTCAGGATTTTATCCGAGATGTGGTCCGAGGTCTTTCCATCACAGTGGCTCCTGAAAAGGAGCCTAGGGCAAAGGAATTAGAAATCCTACAATACCCTAAAGCTCTCAAAGAGGCAGCTACCTTACCTATTCATGAGATCTTGCATGATCTCATGTTAAGGATGTGGGAAACACCTCTAACCACATCTCCTCACTTTCGAAGACTCAACACCATGTATCGAGTTCCTCCTTGTCCTGGGTTTCAGAAGACTCAGTTACCACACCATTCCATGGTGGTGGAATCAGCTATGAGAAGGATCAAGAGTGCAAAAAGGCATGCATCTAATCCTCCAGGACGTGAGTGTAGGACTCTTAATGCCTTTGGACGTTGAACCTTCCAGGCTTCCATGCTTTCTGCTAGGATCAGTTCCTATATCTTATATATGGGAATGTTCCTTAAGGAGGTCACAGGAGATTTAGAGCTTATGAGCCCTCTCCTTCCTGATGATAAGAGGCAAGATTACCTCTCCCTTGTCAAACATGCTCAGGATGTTTCCAAGTTTGTGAATCGTGCAGCCTTTGACTGCTTTGAGTGCATAAGCAGGACCTCTGCTATTGCCATAGGTGCACGTAGGATTACCTGACTCCAGGCATCTGACTTGGAAATTTGGGTACAGGATAAACTAGGGAATATTCCTTGCAAAGGAGAGAATCTCTTTGGCAAGAATTGGCAGGAAAAAGCTAATGAGATAGATGCTGACAATATCACTTTGGATAGATTGTCTAAATCTACAGCTGATCCTGCGAGGAAAAAATCCTATAAGAAACCATTGTTCAGTAAGAAGAAGAAGTTTTATCCCTCCTATACCCAGCAGGGGCATCGCTTAGGTCAGTCTGCCCAAAAGGGACAGCAGCAACAACCTAGGCAAAGAAAGACAAAAGCAGCTAAGCCTCAACCGGCACAGCAGATTCAGCCTCCACAGGGGCTTTGACTCCTATCTAGAGAATTTTGCCTTCCTGGCCCTGAACGGCCCAGAACCCTCCACCATCCCAGGAAGGTTATGTCATTTTGCCCCCAGATGGGGTCAGATAACAGCAGAAAATTGGACTCTGTCTATTGTAAGAGAGGGGTACAAGCTTCATTTCCTCAGCATGCCCCCTCCTACAATGGTAAGACAGTTCAATTCTCAGACCTTTCTCAACGACCAGTTAGGTCAAGAGGTCACTGTGCTTCTTGCCCAAGGGGCAATAGAGGAGGTACCCATTCCCCAACGGGGTACAGGGTTTTACTCCCCCTATTTCCTTATTCCAAAGAAAACAGGAGGACACAGACCCATTTTAGACCTCAGAGAATTGAACAAATTCCTGTTCAAAGAGAAGTTCAGAATGATTTCTCTAGGAACTCTGCTGCCATACCTTCAGAGTCAGGATTGGCTTTGTTCTCTAGATCTCAAGGATGCGTACACTCATGTTCTCATCCATCCAACTCACCGAATGTTCCTTTGCATTCTGTTTCAAGGGAAGCACTACCAATACAGGTTCTTCCTTTTGGCCTGGCCTCTGCGCCAAGGGTGTTCACAAAATGCATGGCTGTGGTGGCAGCATTTCTCCGCACCCTAGGAATATAAGTCTTCCCTTACTTAGACAACTGGCTCATTCGAGCCCCTTCAAAGCCAGAGGCCAGGGTTGCTCTCTCTTGCACAATGCACATCCTTCAGTATTTCGGACTTGTCATAAACTTCCCAAAATCCAACCTTGCTCCCACTCAGTCCCTAGAGTTTATAGGAGCTCTGCTGGATACCAGACAGACAAGGGCCTACCTTCCACAGCCCCGCTACCTTCGCATTGTGCAGTTAGCTTCCCAAGCAGTGCTAAAACCTCACCTCACTGCTCGGGAGATGTTACAATTGTTAGGCCACATGGCATCCACCGTGCATGTGGTTCCTTATGCTTGCCTCCATATGAGGGCAGCCCAGTGGACTTTATCCACTCAGTGGACTCAGGCGTCAGGTTGCCTGTCAGACAAAATAGCAAACTCAGATCACCTTATTTTGTCCCTCCAATGGTGGCAGTCACCCCAGAACCTTTTGGTGGGGTCTCCTTTTCAGCAACCCCCACCCCCAAGCCACTCTAACAACAGATGCTTCACAGGTGGGTTGGGAAGCCCACCTGCAAAGCCTCTCTACCCAGGGTACCTGGACTCCACAGGAGGCCTATCTACACATCAGTCTCCTGGAACTCAGAGCAATCTTCCTTGCTCTTCGAGTATTCCACACCCAGCTCAGCTACAAGACAGTCCTAGTTCAAACAGACAATCAAGTAGCCATGTTCTATGTGAACAAGCAGGGCGGAACAGGCTCTCTGTCGCTCTGCAACGAAGCTTTGTGACTATGGGCCCTCGCCAGAGAGCATCAGATTCATCTCCTTGCGGTGTATCTTCCAGGCATTCAAAACTCTTGGGCAGACAGACTCAGTCGAGTTCTGCTTCCACACGAATGGTCTCTCCATGCAGACCAGGTGGCTAAATTTTTCAAATTTGGGGAACCCCGGACATAGACCTTTTTGCAAGTCCACTGAATGCCAAACTTCCCCGGTTCTGTTCCAGAATTCTGGCTCAAGGTTGTCAGGCCAAGGATGCTTTCCTCCTCTATTGGGGTAAGGGCTTCCTGTATGCCTTTCCACCCATTCCCCTAATTCCCAAAACCCTATTCAAGCTTCAGAGAGACAGAGGTTATATGATTCTCATAGCTCCACGTTGGCCACGGCAAATGTGGTACCCTCTGCTCCTACATCTCTCTCAAGCTCCGCCTCTGGAGTTAGGATCTGCTCCAAATCTCCTTTCTCAAGAGGACAGGATGCTGTGGCATCCCAATCCCCAGTCTCTGCATCTCAGGGCCTGGTTGCTGAAAGCCTAGAACTTCACGGTCTTAACCTTTCCCAGCAGGTAAAGGATATCCTTTATGCTTCCAGAAAACCTTCCACAAGACGCTCTTATGCATTTAAGTGGAAAAGGTTTACCATATTGTGCTCGCAGAAGGGTCTTAACCCTCTTGCAATACCCCTGGAATCATTACTGGAGTATCTCCTTCATTTATCAAATGCAGGGCTTAAGACAAATTCAATGAGAGTTCATTTGAGTGCCATTGCAGCTTCTTTCAAGCCTCTAAATGGACAACCTATTTCCTCTCATCCTCTTATAGCGAGATTTATGAGAGGCCTTCATTTAACTAAGCCTCCCATTAAGCCACCACCGGTGGCATGGGACTTAAATCTGGTTCTTGGGCAGCTCATGAAACCGCCCTTTGAACATTAGCCACTACCTCTTTGAAATTCCTTTCCTGAAAGGTCATTTTTCTTATTGCAATCACATCAGCACGTCGCATTAGTGAATTGCAAGCGTTGGTGGCTGATCCTCCTTATACAAGGTTCCATCATGATAAGGTAGTCCTTAGGACTCATCCACACTTTATGCCAAAGGTGGTGTCACCTTTTAATTTAAACCAAGAGGTTTACCTTCCTGTATTCTTCCCAAGGCCTCACGCCTCAAATGCAGAAAGGAATCTTCATACTTTGGACTGTAAAAGGGCTTTGGCCTTTTACTTACAAAGGACACAGCAACATAGAAAGTCCTCCCAACTCTTTGTTGCTTTTGATCATAGTCATTTGGGACTTCCAGTCTCCAAAAGAACAATGTCCAGCTGGATTGCACAGTGTATATCTTTTGCCGATGAGAGTAAAAACCTTCCTCTTGAAGGCCATGTCACAGCTCACAATGTGAGAGCCATGGCAGCCTCTATGGCTCATCCTCATTCTGTGTCTCTCGACAACATCTGTCGAGCAGCTACTTGGGCTTCGGTTCATACCTTCACAGCCCATTACTGCTTAGACAAGGACTCCCGCCGGGATGCCTTGTTTGGTCAGGTTGTTCTACAACACCTGTTCCATACTTAATCAACTCCTACCCATCATCCCTGGTAGGATTCCAGAGATCCATGGGGGGAAGTGGAGCCCTTTCACAGGGGCACACAACTTCTGGGGCCTTCTCCCTGGCATCTGCAGCTAGTGAATCGCCATATGTGAAGACTACATTCCTGCTTGTTCCTGGAGATAGCATAGTTACTCACCTGTAACAGGTGATCTTCGGGAACAGCAGGAATTTAGTCTTCACAACCCACCCACCTCCCCTAGGAGTTGTATCTCTCTTTCTTTCTTTCTTTCTTTCCCTCTCTCTTTGTCTCAGCTTTAAACTCAACTGGAGAGGGACAGTTGGGAAAGGCGGGAAGGCAGCTGTGGGATGTTCCCAAAAGTTTTCCTATTGGACGCTGGGGATCGTTCCCGCGCAGGCTCCGTCGGTACCGATGATACCCAAAACCCATATGTGAAGACTAAATTCCTGCTGTTCCTGGAGATCACCTGTTACAGGTGAGTAACTATGCTGTGCGGAACGGTGTCAAAGGCTTTACTGAAATTCGAATACACATCTAGTGCTCTCCCTCAGTCCAACTCCAGGTTGAAAAGCTCTAACCTTTTAAGCCTTTCCTCATAGGGGTATCCTTCCATCTCCTTTACCATTTTGGTGGCTCTTCTCTGTACCTTTTCTAATTCCGCTATATCCTTTTTAAGATACGGTGACCAGAATTGCACATAATATTCAAGATGTGGTCGTACCATGGAACGATACAGAGGCATTAAAATATCCTTTGTTTCATTCTACATTCCTTTCCTTATGATTCCTAGCATTTTATTTGCCTTCTTGGCCACTACTGCACACTGGGGGGAGGGTCTCAATATGCTATCCATGATAACTCCTAACTTTTTTCTCCAGGGCCAAGCAGGAAGTCAGTCCTCACATATGGGTGACGTCGGCGCCAACGGAGCCCTCGTGCGGAGCATTTCCCCAGCTTTCAAAGAAAGCCTTTGGGAATGCACCGCGCATGCGTGGTTCTCTTCCCGCCCAAGGGTGCCATCTTGCTCAGTCTCTCTTTTCCACGGAGCCCAACGTACGTAGTTTGTGTCACCCAGGAAAAGTAGATTTTTGTCTGCGATTTTTCGCATCTCTTTATCCGGTTCAATGCCGGTTCCCCATCCCGCCTCGGCTCAGTACACCGGTATCGAGTCCGTAACTTCTTTTTCGATTTTTGTCCTTTGTGAGTAGCGTTTGCGCTTTTTCTGTTATTTTCACTGGCAGCCCTGTCTTTTGACCTTGCAGGGGCCCTTTTTCCCCCGATGGCTGCCGTTCAAAAAATGTGATCAGTGTAAGAAACTTATGTCTCTCACCGACACACACAACTGCTGCCTCCGATGCCTCAGGCCCGACCGTGACCCGCTGGACGGTGGCACATGCGGCAAGATGTCGTCGAAGGCGCTTCAGAGCCGTCAGCATCAACGTGAAAGAATTTTTTCGGAGTCCATGTCCGGCCGAGCCCGGACTTCATCAGAGGCCTCGACATCTCGGGAGTCTGACGTTGAGCACCGTCATGGGTCCTTTGAGAGGGGGTCTCCCACCCAGGAGCACAAAAGGAAGAAGAAGCTCATGAGGGCGGCATCAGTGGAGGCACCTGGATCCTCGAGGGCCAGGTCGCAAAGCCCTGACTGCCGTCCTGGGCTCTCGGAGTTGGAGCAGCCGACCAAACTACCTTGCCTGGAGCCGGAGTCCCCGAGTCAGGTAACTTCAGTTGTCCTCGTTGACTCTCCTCTGGGAGAACTGCCGTCGGGGCCCGAGTTGGGGACTGCGGAGTCTCCTGAGCTCGGTCTCAGGTTGACGGCTCTGGAGAGCAGCCTGGCTATCTTCATGGAGCAGCAGTGGGTACTGATCACCGGTCTGACAGGTGCATCTGCCTCAACCACCGGGACCTCGACGTCTAAGTCGACCCCGGAGGCCGAGCCGATCCTCGAGTCCATCAAGTCTCGAGTCGATCCTCAACCAAGGTCTCCCTGGACCTCCTGTGTGGGGCTGAGGTCGTCGACACCAATGTTCTCGGCGTCGGGTGGCATCGAGGCCCACACGGCTGGAGCTGCTCGACTCCTCCTCGGAGGAGTCAGCGTGGGAGATGGAGGACGAGGAGTCTCCTGACATCTTCCGGACCCGGTGCGTCCCATCGGACTCCCCGGAGTCCGAGCCTCGGAGAAGGTCCTCCCCCCCCCCCCCCCCAGAGGATACCCGGTTCTCGGATTTCATCAGGGACATGGCCAAGGCTTTGGCATTCCTGGCGGACGCCGAGGAGGAGCCTCGAGCCGAAGAGCTCGATGCCTTCCAGTATGATTTTCCTCCGAAGGAAGCCTTTACTGTTCCGGTTCCTCCGATGCTGGAACAGCTGCTCTTCCATATGTGGGAAGCACTGGCCTCGGTGCCGGTTCTTAGCAAGCGGGTCGATTCCATTTATCGAGTCCGTAAGAGCCCTGGGTTCCAAAAGGCACAGCTTCCGCACAACTCCATGGTTGTGGAATCGGCCATGCACAGGCTGAAAAGTCAATAGATGCACTCTTCGGTGCCTCCCGGCTGGGAGGCCCGGAACCTGGATGCCCTTGGTAGAAAGTGCTTCCAGGGCTCTATGCTGTCTTGCTGTGTCCAGACTTACCAGTTGTACATGGGCATGTACTTACGGGACCTGGCAAAGGAGATTGCCGGGTTCTCGGTTGGCCTCTGCTAGGAACCTTTGCAGAGATTCAAAGCCTTGTCTTCAGGGATCCAAGAGTGCTCGAAGTTTATATCTTGAGCAGCCTATGACGGCTTCGGCCTGGGTAGCCGCGGCCGGCATCAGTGCACACCGTCAGGCCTGGCTACAGTCGTCGGACCTGGAGTCATGGGTACAGGATAAGTTGGTCGATGTCCCGTGCTGAGGTGACAACCTGTTTGGCAAGCCCATAACTGAGAAGGCTGAAGAAATCGAGACCGAGACTCTCACCAGGACAAGACTGTCCAGAAAGACTTCTGCCCCTTCTCACAAAAAGAAGGGCTTGGGAAAGAAGCCCTTTTTCCTGAGGAAGGGTGCTGCCTACAAAACCTTCCCTCAGTATCAGGCCTCTCCAGCTCCCCAACAGGGCCACCAGGCCAAGGGGCAGGGGCATGGGCCCCGCAGACAGAAAACCCCCAAGCCTCCAGCTCCAGGTCCTGCACAGCAGGAAGGGGGTTTCTGACTCCCACAGCATAGCCTCTCCTCCGCTGGTGGCTCCACTCAGCACAGGAGGTCGGCTGACCCTGTACACCTACAGGTGGCCACCCATCACAGGGGATACCTGGGTACTGAGCATAGTCCAGAAGGGCTATATGCTTCATTTCCAGCAGCTACCCCCCTCCTACTATCCAGGGGAGCCTCCAAGACTCCCTCTACACAGGGACCTCCTCCTTCAGGAGTTGGCAAGTCTTTTAAAGGAACAGGCGGTGGAACCGGTGCCACACCACCTGGAAGGGCAAGGCTTCTACTCCAGGTACTTCCCAGTACCAAAGAGAACAGGAGGCCTCAGACCTATCCTAGACTTGCGAAATCTGAACAAGTTTCTGGAGAGGGAAAATTTCAAGATGCTTACCCTTGGGATACTGGCTATGCTCCTTAGACCTAAAGGATGCTTATACTCACATCCTCATCCATCCAGACCACAGACAATATCTCATATTTGTGGTGGGAGGAAACCATTTTCAGTACAGGGTATTTCCCTTTGGCCTAACCTCTGCCCCCAACGTTTTCACCAAATGCCTGGTGGTGGTGGTGGCTTTTCTCAGGAATCAGGGGATTTTTGTCTTCCTGTACCTGGACAACTGGCTAATCAGGGGCCAGTCAATCCAGGAGGCCCGACAGGCCACACTTCACACTTCAAACTATGCAAAGTCCACTTTGCTCCCCTCTCAGAACCTAGAGTTTATAGGGGCGAGACTAGACACCCTTCAGGCAAGAGCTTATTGCCCGAGGACAGGGCCCACAGACTGATGGACTTGGCCAACCAGTTCCAAAGCAATTCTCATGTTTCCGCCAGGCACTACCTGCGGCTCCTGGGCCACATGGCATTCACTGTACATGTGACCCCGAATGCCCGTCTGCACATGCAGGCTGCTCAATGGTGCCTCAGAGATCAGTGGACACAAGCCACCGGCGACCTCCGAGACAGAGTAAAGGTGTCCAGACAACTTTTGAACTCCTTACAGTGGTGGCTACATCTGCCAAACTTTCTCAGGGGTTTACCTTTTCAGGCTCCAGCACACGCAAGGGTGCTGACAACAGATGCTTCCTTAAAGGGCTGGGGTGCATATTGCCAGGGCACGTGCACTCAAGGCCTGTGGTCCCCTTGGGAGGCCACACAGCAAATGAACCTTTTAGAGCTGCGAGCAATCCGCTTAGCTCTGCAAACCTTCTGTCATGCCCTCTCTCAACAGTCTGCCCTAGTTCAGATGGACAATCAGGTGGCAGTTTTCTACTTGAACAAACAAGGGGGCACAGGGTCCAGGCTCCTATGTCAGGAGGCACTGGCCCTTTGCTCCTTTGTGGTCAGGCAAGGTGTGTTTCTCAAAGCAGTTTATCTACCTGGTCAGGAAAACTTCCTAGCAGACAAGCTAAGCAGCATTCTCCAGCCTCACGAATGGCAGTTGAATCCATTGGTGGTCCAGCAGATCTTCCTCTGCTGGGGACTTCCATCCATCGATCTTTTTGCAAGTCCACTAAACCGTCCGCTGCCCAGGTTTTGCTCCAGACAGCCGCATCCCCTGAGGATGGCAGCAGATGCTTTTCTGATCTCTTGGTCTACGGGCCTCCTGTATGCGTTTCCTCCCATGCCCCTGGTGGCCCGAACTCTGTTCAAGATCCTCCGGGACAAGGCCTCGGTGATTCTGGTAGCCCCCAGATGGCCGAGGCAGCCGTGGTTTCCACTTCTTCTGCAGTTGGCGGTGGAAGCTCCGTTCCCTCTAGGGCTGCAACATGATCTCCTGTCTCAAGAGCAGGGTTCTCTTCTGCAATCTCAGGTCCCTCAATCTGATGGCCTGGCTGCTGAAAGGATAGTGCTAGCTCCCTTACCTCTACCTAAGGAGGTTGAGGAGGTGGTATTGGCCTCTAGGAGGAGTCCACCAGAAATTCCTATGCCCTCAAGTGGCGTAGGTTTACGGTGTGGTGTGCTCAGCGCAATGAAGATCCTTTCTCTTGCTTTGTGCCAGTAGTACTACAGTATCTACTTCATCTTTCAGACCTAGGCCTTAAGTCTAACTCTGTTCAGGTCCACCTCAGTGCTTTGTCAGCGCACCACTCACCGGAGGAAGGACAGTCTCTGTCAGTTCACCTCTTGGTGTCCAGATTTCTCAGAGGTCTGCTTCTACTCAAGCCTACGGTTGGTCCACCGGCGACTGAGTGGGATTTGAACGTGGTCTTGCAGCAACTTACTCGCCCACCGTTTGAGCCGATTACTACTTGCCATTTGCGCTTCCTCTCTTGGAAAGCACTCTTCCTGGTGGCTCTTACCTCAGCCAGACGTCTGAGTGAAAGCTCTGGTTTCTGATAGACCGTACACGCGGTTCTATAGGAACAGGGTGGTCGTACGGATCCATCCCAAGTTCCTCCCAAAAGTGGTCTCCTCTTTCCACCTCAATCAGGAGGTGGTTCTTCTGACCTTTTTTCCCAGGCCACATGCCAGCCGGGCTGAAACAGTCTTGCATACCCTGGACTGTAAGAGGGCATTGTCTTTTTACATAGAACGTACATGGGAGCATCGAAGGGCTACTCAGCTCTTCGTCTCATTTGACCCTAATAGGATGGGGTTACCTGTCTCCAAGCATACATTGTCCACTTGGGTAGCAGATTGCATCGCTTGGGTGTACAGGGCAGCCGACCTCCCCTTGCAGGGTCAGGTCACGGCCCACCGTGTCATGGTGAAAGCCGCATCAGTAGCTCATCTCCACTCTGTTCCGTTGGCAGACATCTGCCGGGCCACAACTTGGTCTTCAAGCCAGAGTTTCGCAGCCCATTACTGCCTGGAGAGAGAGTCCCGGCGGGACAGTGTTTTCGGCCTGGCGGTACTCCATAATCTCTTTGAGGTTTAGGCAACTCCTACCCTCCGGCCCTTGTGTTGTGCTAACGTACGGGGTGCATTCTCAGAGAAAATTCTTGTCACGGATGCTGTGGCTCTCGAGAGGGAGCCATTTTTTCAGCTTTGGTTTCGCGGTAGCCTAGAGCTGGGGAGCCCAATATGTGAGGAATGACTTCCTGCTTGGTCCTGGAGAAAGCGTAGTTACTCACCTGTAACAGGTGTTCTCCAGGAGCAGCAGGAATCAGTCCTCACGACCCTCCCTCCTCCCCTGGAGTTGCAATCCTACCCTTCATTTTCATTTTTGCTGTCTTTTAGCTATTTCATCAGACTGAGCAAGATGACACTCTTGGACAGGAAGGGAACCGCGCATGTGCACTGCATTCCCAGAGGCTTTCTTTGAAAGCTGGGGAAATGCTCCGCACGAGGGCTCCGTTGGCGCCGACATCACCCATATGTGAGGACTGATTCCTGCTGCTCCTGGAGAACACCTGTTACAGGTGAGTAACTACGCTTTCCTTGGTGGTGGTTCCTAATGTGGAACCTTGCATCGTGTAATTGCAATTTGGGTTTTTCTTTCCTAGGTGCATAACTTTGCACTTGTCCACATTAAATTTCATCTGCCATTTGATTGTCCAGTCTTCCAATTTATCAAGGGCCTCTTGCAATTTTTCACAATCCTCTTGGGTTTTAACAACTTTGAATAATTTTGTGTCATCTGCAGATTTGACTACCTCCCTCATTATTCCCATTTCCAGGTCTTTTACAGAAATGTTAAAAAGCAGCGGACCCAGCACAGTTCTCTGGAGTACTCCACTATTCACCTTTCTCCATTGGGAAAATTAGTCATTCAGCCCTATCCTCTGCTTTCTATCTTCCTGATCCACAATAGTACACTGCCTCCTATCCCATGACTTTTTAACTTTGCCAAGAGTCTCTCATGAGGGACCTAGTCAAAGGCTTTCTGAAAATCCAGATACACAATATCGACTGGCTCACCTTTGTCTACCAGTTTATTCACAGCTTCAAAAAATAAGGCAAGATCTTCCTTGGCTAAAGCCATGTTGGCTTTCTGCCAGTAAACCATGACTATCTGCATGTTCAGTAATTTTGTTCTTTATAATAGTTTTTACCATTTTGCCTGGTACTTATGTCAGACTCACTGGCCTATAGTTCCCGTAAGATTGTAATTTTAAATATTAAAGTGATGTTCTGCAGTAGTCACACAAAGGCTTACTACAGTTTAAGTGACTTTGCCACTGAAAAAATACTTTACAATGTAATTCTATGCCATCTTTTGCTGTGCTGCTCCAAAAAACGCTGGCATGCAGTCATACCGATGGAGCAAAGATTGATGTGCTGTATCACTGGATTGCATTTTCAGTTTAAAAAGAAATCAACTACATGAAAAATGTTCCCTAGTCATTGATGGAAGCAGAAAAGAAGGCAGAGCAGAAAATAACATTGATTTAAGTCATTGTGTTTTCTGGTCAATATCACCGTTGTCACTTTGGCTAGCTAGACTGACATTAAGATTGCTCTTAAATTTTACTTGGATTAAGTTTGAAATGAACATAAAAGAATAAGAATGTGAATCAAGTTGATCAAAGTGGAAGTGTCACTAGTTATTTCAACAGTACTTTTAGAGCAGAAGTTTAAAGGAAAAGCAGCAGATTTCCCTGCATGTGGATCAAATCAGGAGCGTCTTATAACTGACTCTTTGCAAGACCTGGCAGCAGTTTAATGGACTAGATATTTAAGGCCAGTTTCCGTCTCTCTCTGAAAGGCCCACCAGTAAGAGCTATTTTACAAGTTGGGCACATTAGCTGCATTGCTGTGAAATAAGGGAGCTCTCCTGCCAGCCTGCATTTCAAATGTTTTCAGGAGTGAAATGGGCAGCACTGAACCTGTGAGAAACCCTGAGTCATCGGACCCATATAAATCCCACACAAGTCTTTCCAGTAGTGATGCCAAAGAGGGACAACAAAGGGACTCGTATGCAAGACATAAAATATTTTATCCCACTAAAACCCAAATTCTTTTTTTCTACTCCATTTTTCGGATACTCGATTAATACACAGGAGGCCTTTTATTAAAGCATGGTACTAAGCTTTAGGAGCAAAAACCAATGCATGGGAAATGAAAAAAATCATGCTGTAATGTTGGGGGCATGGCCACATAGAAAAGACCATTACCATGTGTTCAGTTCAGTCGCAATTAGTGCAGGTGCATTAATGCCTCCTCTTGAGGTGGCAGTAAATGCACCTCCGCTAACTGCAAAATTCACTGAATGTGGAAATTACTATGTGCTAATGGCAATGTGCAGTTCATGCTCATTCTGCATTCATGACCACCCCAGCCCCTGGTCCATTATGCGCTAAGTAGTTAGCGCAAGATAGTTACCATGCTGGTTGCTTTTTGCGTGCAGTAGCCATTACCTAAGACCCACACTAATGGTTACCGTGCGCTACAGAGCGTGTTAATTGCTTAGCGTGCTTTAGTAAATGGGTTCCATAATGCCACCTATTGCATCTTTATTATCTACAATGCACTTAACACATAGTAAAAAAATGCTCTCTGCAGTTAACACAGAGCTTTTGCAGTTACTGTGTGTCAAAGTTTGCAACAGTAACTACAAATCTTTAGCACACTTTCCATTTTAAGTAGATGTTTTCACATTTCTAGTAATCTTGTACTTGTGAAATATGACATTGACAGTACTAGAATGGAAGATTTCCACATATTTGGGAAATGTTTGAGACCAGACCACTGCACCAAATGATCCCATGATGACGACACTAAAAGAGAAATTCAGAATGATCCAGCAACATAAGACATTTGAAGTGAAAATGATCAAAGACTTCACATGAAAGAATTTAACAGACATCAGTTTTCTTAACTTGCTGCCAGACATAATTTTGCTGCGTCTCTGTCACCTTATCACTCTACCAACACATCAACCCTCCTCTTCCTTCCCCTTCACACCACTGTTGTAATATAATCTGCGATTCACTTGTATTTTCTGGCAACGCCATCTTTTGCTCTGACCCGCTTATACTGTCTGGACCTGTGGAAGGGAATGTTAGCTTGCAGCTATTGAAAAAGTCTAATAAGTCACTCCCATAAAACATATCACCTTATATTTTTTATTCACTTTTCTTTCCACGCATGTATCTGGGACAGCATCCTCCCATGTGCCCCAAATCTCTTCTGGAACTGTCACTTCTGCACGTGAGAAATTGGTTCATTTTCCTTGCCTATCCAGCTTTTAGCCTCTCCGTGGAGGCTTCTGCTTGCCCTAATATCCAGTTTTTAGTTTCATATGACCACCTAGGCCAAGACTATAATATAACTGAATAACACTGGCCACAATTTGTTTCAGTGACTTTTGATCACTACTGATCTGAGACAAGTTTAAAGCATTTACCTGGATATGAACGGTTCTATGTCATTTTGTCAGTTTGTTTCATCAATCCTGTTGTCATGAGGCTAAATTTATTCTTTGTGTGTGAAGATCTCTCATGCAAAGGGAGGTAGTTCTCTGAAGGGGTGTTTTACTAAAGGTTTTAATGTGTTTTAATGAAGTTTACTTGTGTTAAGTGCTCACAGCCCTTCTATTTCTATTGGTAGAATGGCACTTAACGTACGTTAACTTCATTAAACTGCTTTGTTGTTGTTAAGTGCTGTCAAGTCAGTGTCGACTTATGGCGACCCTCTGGATAGTTGTCCTAAATTGTGTTCAGTCTTCAGTCAGGTGGCTCATTGTTGACAGACTGGCACTCGTAGCTGCTGCTTTTGTATCAATCCATCTCATTGCTGGCCTTCCACTTTTGCGTTGACCTTCTATCTTGCCAAGCATGATGTCTTTCTCTAATGATCTCTCTCTTTGCATGATGGGTCCAAAGTATGCAAGTCGAAGTCTTGTCATCTGAACTTCTAAAGAAAGTTTAGGTTTCATCTCCTCTAGTACTGACTGGTTTGTTCCTCGGGCAGTCCATGGTATACACAGTATTCGTTGCTAGCACCATAATTCAAAGGCATCAATTTTCTTCCTGTCTATCTTTTTCACTGTCCAACTTTTGCATCTATATGAAGTTACTGAAAATGCCATGGCTTGAATAAGTTGAATCTTTGTATGGAGAGAGACATGTCTGCTTTTGAAAATCTTGTCTAGGTCCTTCATAGCCATTCTGCCAAGAGCAATGCATCGTTGGATTTCTTGACTGCTTGTTGTTTCTTTATTGATAGTTGATCCAAGTAGGTTAAAGTTGTCCACTATTTCAATTTCTTCTCCATCAATGATGAACTTATTGATTTTGCTAGCTGTCATGATCTTTGCCTTCTTTACATTAAGGTGCAGGTCCATTTTAAGACCATGTTCCTTGACCTTGAGAAGTAAATGTTTCAGGGTCCCAAGATGGTGAACTGGATCAGAAATTGGTTGACTGACAGACGACAGAAGGTGATGGTAAACAGAACTCACTCAGATGAAAGGAAGGTGATTAGCGATGTGCCCCAGGGTTCAGTCCTGGGACCGGTACTGTTCAATGTATTTGTAAGTAATATTGCTGAAGGACTGAATTTAAAAGTCTGTCTTTTTGCAGATGGCACGAAAATTTGCAACTGAGTGGACTCCGCTGAGGGAGCAGATAACATGAGGAAAGATCTACAAAAGCTGGAAGAATGATCTAATGCTTGGCAGTTAAGATTTAATGTGAAGAAGTGCAGTGTCATGCACTTGGGAAGCAGAAATCCAAGGGAATTATATGCGATAGGGGGCGAGAGGTTGGACCAGGAGAAGGACCTCAGAGTGATTGTTTCTGAGGATCTCAAAGTAGCGAAACAGTGTGACAAGGTGGTGGCAAAAGCCAGAAGGGTTGCATACAGAGAGGAATTACCAGCAGAAAGGAAGAGGTACTAATGCCACTGTACAAGTTGCTGGTGAGGCCTCACTTTGAATATTGTGTTCAGTTTTGGAGACCATATCTCGCAAAGGACATAAAAAGGCTGGAAAGAGTTCAGAGGAAGGCGACCAAAATGATTTGGAGCCTGCGTCAGAAGACATGAAAAGAGACTTGAAGACCTAAATATGTACACTCTGCAGGAGAGGAGGGACAGGGGAGATATGATTCAGACCTTTAAATACTTAGAGTACTAATGAACAAACAAACCTCTTACAAAGACAGGGAAGCTGTATAACTAGAGGGCATAACATGAAGCTGCAAGGGGGTAAACTGAAAGGCAATGTCAGGAAATACTTTTTCACTGAAAGGGTGGTGGGTGCTTGGAATGCCCTCCCAATGCAAATGGTGGGGGCAAATACAGTGACAGAATTCAAAATGGCATGGGACAGACACAGTGGATAACTTTATAGCAACAGGATAAAATCAAAATAAACATAACTATCTCTTATATCTCAGCAAATAGGGGTGACCTACATGGAACGCTGGGTAAACCCCTAAACAAAGACATGGGAAGGGGTGACCTGCACAGAGCGGCAGGTGCTCCTACTCTTGCCACCTTACTGGGTAGACTAGATGGACCATACTGGTCTTTATCTGCCATCATATACTATGCTACTGTATTACTATGTCTTCACTTTCAGCCAGTAATGTGGTATCATCAACATAGTGAAGGTTGTTGATGAGTCTTCCACCAATCTTCACACCTCTGTTGTTGTCATACAATCCTGCTTCTCTGATGATGTGTTATTTATATAAATTAAACAGGTAGGGGGAAAGTATGCAGCCTTGTCATACGCCTTTGCTGATTTTAAACCATTCTGTTTCTCCTTGTTCCATTCAAACTGTTGCTTCTTGATCAATGTAAAGGTTGGCAAGAGAATATCAGATGTTCTGGTATACCCATGCTTCTTAATGTGGCCCAGAGTTTCTCATGGTTTACAGAGTCAAAAGCCTTGCTGTAGTCAATAAAGCACAAATAGATATCTTTTTGGTATTCTTTAGTCTTTTCAGTGATCCATCTCACATCCGCGATGGTGTCTCTCATTCCTCGCCCTTTCCTGAACTCTGCTTGCACTTCAGGCAGTTCTCGTTCCAGGTATGGTTGTAGTCTCTGTTGAATAATCTTTAGTAGAATCTTGCTGACATGTGCTTTAACTTTTAGTAAAAAGGCCCCTAAATTTTTAATTAGTTTTGAAATTTGCTATGGATGCAAATGAACTCATCTGCATCAATAGCTAAATTTCATGGAAAAAGGCTGTTAATCTGCAAAGATTTTTGCAGTTTATGGGTCCTCTAGTATGAGATTATTTTAAAAAAACGTGTTCTTTTTAACCTGTCAAAATATGTTTAGAGCCTCTTACCGGGGTGGATTGTGAACCAAAATCGTCCCAGGCATGATGATGCTGTTCCCGGCCCCTCCCATCCAGGGCTGGCCCAACCACTAAGCAAACTAGACAGTTGCCTAGGGGAGCAACCTCTGGAGGGCAGCAAAATCAGGCCGTACAAAGCTAAATAAAAGTTTTTGACTGCCAGAGAGGGTGTAAAGCTTGAGGTTCGCCTAGGGCTCCACTTTGGACCAACTCTAGGGCTGACCCTGCTCCCACCCCTCTCAGTCTCTCTCGCTTCCTCCTCCTCCCTACCTAAATCTGATGCTATAGCCTGAGCTGCTTCAGTCTCCGGCTGCTAATGTGGCCTTAATTGATGTTAACAAATTTCAACAGCAGCCTGCTTTTTCTTTACCTCAGCAGCCCACCAGGCAATGTGTCCCTGCCTCTTACCTGTTCAGGTGTGGCTAATAAAGTCTGGAATGACTTAAAGTAAAATGCAGGAAGAAGCTTACATTTTTTTCTAGTGGTCATCAGGGGCGGCCCAAGGGTCATGTAGGGCCATGTACAGAGACTTACTGTGGGGCCTCATTTGCATCAATATTTATATAGTCATTGGACCTCATTTGCATAAATCTAATTAATTTTAACATTTATATGCTGGCCATCTAAAAGCCTAGGTGGTTTCCAAGCATACATGCATACACAATTTATTAAAACAACCGATACAATAGAATAAACATAACAAAAATCCTGAATCAAAATTAACTTTCATACACCCACAAAAGAATAAACCATTTGAAATATCTGTATATTGGATTCATTTGGTCAGTGCTATGACCAGCTTATTGATGAGGGAAGATATAAAATGAGAAAAATGAATCCTGGTAGCCATGAATTCAAGATCATAGAGCCCAGGCTGGATTGGATCGTGCCAGAGCTGGAAAAGTCCAGAAATCAGCAGCAATGAAGTTATCAGGCTACTAAAACAATTAAGAGACATTCCGTTAAAATTTGAAATTTCCTCGAATCATAAGTGACAAAATATTTTAACATTTCAGCCTGGCAGTAACAAGAACACAAAACTGCAAATCTCAAAGACAATCCATATTGCACTATCAACCACCAGCACCCTACTGTTGACTCCACACAAGGAATAAAAAGAAAAGCAAGAATCCACAATACAGGACACATAGAGCAAATTTACCATTCCATAACAGCACTAACTTTCAAAACTCTCACAAGGAGCCTACCCAGAAAAGGGCAGCACCATAGAACCTAGAACATCCATACAGCTACTGGGAAGACGGAAGACGTCAGATTCCTGCATAGAAACTCCATGCGAACAGAATACCTGGCCCGTCACACACTTTAGAATATAGATAGACCCTCACCAAGTACAGAATAAGTGACCACAAACTACAAAACAAAGTATGTTGACAAAAATTAAACTGAAATCCCAAGAAGCCAGACTCTGCATGCAGTGCAGCACCGCACCAGAGAAATAGACAGTGATGCATTTCTGCCTGTACTGTGCAACATATAAAACCAGCAGATTCAAAAACTGACACAGTCCAATCACTAAATTTAAAGATAAATTCTTTTTTTTACCTTTGTTGTCTGTCTGTTTAATTTTTCTACTCATGTTGACTCCAGTCTTTGGTTTCTGTCTTCTCTTCGCTTTCTTTACAAGAGCTTCTGTCATTTGTCATTTTCCTCTCTTTGTGTCGTCTTTGTTTCCTCCACTACATCTCAGACACTGAACTTTACTTTCAGTTTTCTTCCCTTTGCTTTCCTGCCTCTCTATCCACTTAGATTTTATTTTTTCTTACTATCCAGCCCTCACTTTCCCTCTTTTTACTGCATCTATCTACAGCTCTTCATATTCTTCCATCACCCTGGTTAACCTGTTCCCCTGGTTGTTTTTCACCAGTCTTTCATAACCCTTCATTCACTCTCTGAGATCTAGCCATCTAGCCTCATCTCTCTCTCTCTCTCCCACCTCCTTCCATCCAGTATCTCCTCTCTTCCTTCCTCCCCACCTCTTCCATCCAACATCTCTTCTTTGTCTCTCTCCACCACTGGTGTTAAACATGCAGAGGCTCAGGGCCGAAACTGGTGAGGAGGCCCCCAAAGCCCACCTGCAGCTTGAAGCAGGCTCAGGGCCCCCTATGATATGGGGGCCCAGGGCAACTGTCCTGTTTGCCACCCCCTAATGCCAGCCCTGCTTTCTATCCAACATTTATTCTCTCCCCGCCCCCTTTGCATTCACCATTTCTTCTGTCTCAGTACTTCCCCATGTGTCCCAGCATCCCCCTGTTCCTCTATTCTCTTGATGACAAGCATATGTCCTGTCACCCTTATCAGCCTCTCTGACCCTGGTTTCTACTCTTTGGGTCCCTGTCCTTCCATTCCCTATTCAGAGTCAGCATATCCTCTCTGCCACCCTACTCCCACTCCTGTGTCTGACCCCGACCTCATGCCCCTTTTCTCCCCTCCCCCTTATCTCTAATCCAGCACCTCCTCCCTCCTTCTCTCAACTGCCCCCCCCCCCCAGGCCCAGCACTTCTATTGTGTGTCTTCCCATAAATACCACTCCCCTCCCCCACAGCATCTTTCTCCAATCCCTCCCCCCTCTGTCGCTGCTTTCTAAGATTGGTCTCCTACGGCAGCAGCAAAGGAAACAAGTACAAAGCAGGCCCAAGACCTTTCTTACTGTCAGTGTGGCCACACGCTCTGCTGGTCCCACCCCCTAAACAACAGGAAGTCAAAGTCAAAAGGGGCAGGACCAGCAGAGCTCGTGGCCTCTCTGACAGTAAGAAAGGCCCCGCCTCTGTGTTGTGCTTGTTTCCTTTGCTGCTGCTGCAGGGGACTGATCTTAGAAAGCGGTAAAGGATAAGGCGTGGCTATGCTGCCTGCCCGGTGGAAGGAGCGTTGATTGGGGTCTTTCGGGTGTCCCAATTTATTTAAAGTATGTGGGTGGCCGGGCACGAGGCCTCTAGTTGACTGGTGTCATGTGCGGGCAACATTCCTGCATATGCCTCGTGCTGGCCCTGGTGGTCATCATGCCTAACCCTTATTCATCTTTCACTGAGAGGCTGGCTCTGCTGTAAACATCTGTCACGCCAATTCTGTTTACTTCTCTTAATTAGAAAAGACTTTTGCTTTTTAAATTACCTTATTTTATCCTATTTCTACAGCTAGAAAAGTGGTGGCATAGACCGAAACAAGCCATAATTTGTATAGCCCTCTCCTTCCCTCAGCACCTCTCCCCACTGCTTCACCCCATCTTTTTTCATGTTTGCAGATTGTGGGTCCCTGTGACTGTGCATCATTTTTTTTCCTCATCTTCTTTCTAGTGCCATCTTCCTGAATCCCTTCATCCTCATAAGAGCACAGTATGTATGTTTTTCTGCCGGAGTGCATTCCTCTCTGAAGTATGTCATAGTCCTTGTGATGTCAGCCAGCCTGAATCTAGCTTTTCTCCAGTCCTCGGACTGATATGTTTTAGATTAATGAAGTCTGTGTGCTCGGTCTTGAACTTATTTAAGCTACTTGTAAACTGAACGGCTTGTAAGGATGAATAGCTACTCTTCAACCTTTTGGGGTCTTGCAAAATGATTTGTGGGTATTTTCTGACTATTTGGAGGTTGAAATGAGTCATTAATACTCATGAATTATGACAATGATATATATATGTAGATAATGTCTGGTGCATTTGCTGTAGAAAACACCTTGAATTAGAGTCAGACTCGCTAATACCCCAACCCTCTTCAGTGAGTACTTCTATTTCTAGTATGTAACTGTGGTATGTTAACATGTTGAATATTAAAACTTAGCTTTGGCCAGACTCTCAGCCCTGTGGTTAATGTTGTCTCCTGACAGGTTCTAATCTAGATTGAATTGAAAGTTTTGATTCTTTCTGTTCAGATCAGACATGACTGGAAAAGTTTGGTTGTAGGTGCACATGGAGACTGAACCATGTCCGATTTGTGTGGCGACGCCTGGTCAGCTATAGAACTGTACAGGAAGTGTTACTGGGATGAAATAATGTAGGCAGACATGGCAGTGCTTGCCCTATACAGGACAGAAAAGTGAATAAAGAAAATACTGAAAGCTGTGCTTGGTGATTCCCTGATGGGAGCCAGTTGGGAAGAGCATTAAGAAGAGTCATTGCTGGAAGGGACTTCAAACCTAACACTTTTTATAGTAGCCAATTAAGAAAGCTCAGACATACCACTGCTTCTAATGAGCTTATGACAATGCACGATTTGGCTTAACTAGCTAATTTATGGTAAGAGAAAGCATAGAGTAATATAGTCTAGGTTGGATGTTCATAGTAGAAGAGTGTATGCCAGGGATAAAGATAAGAGAATAGGTGGGCATGGAATTTTCTTACAAAGGACAAATTCCCAGAGACTCGGGTTTTTTTATTACTACTACTACTACTGAGCATTTGTATAGCGCTACAAGTCGTACGCAGCGCTGCACAGACATGTAAGAGACAGTCCCTGCTCATCAGAGCTTACAATCTAGTCAAGACAAACACAGAAGGTGTAGGCAGGGATAAAACAAGGGGAAAGAAAAAGGAGATCAGGTGAGTCAAGATCCAAAAGCAGCAGCGAAGAGGTGAGTTTTCAGCCTGGATTTGAAGAGGGTTAAAGAAGGTGTACAGACACAGGTAGTTTGTTCCAGTCATAAGGTGCAGCAAGGTGAAAGGAGTGAAGTCTGGAGTTAGCAGTAGAAGAGAAGGGCATAGGTAGAAGCAGTTTGCTAGAAGAGCGGAGTTCCCGAGGGGGGTTGTAAGGAGAGATAAGAAAGGTAGTGAGGAGCCGCAGAGTGAATGCATTTATAGGTCAGCAGGAGAAGTTTGAATTGGATGCAGAAACAGATAGGCAGGGCCGGATTTACCTATACGCCATGTACGCCATGGCGTAGGGCCCACAGCTGGCAAGGGCCCACAAAAATGAACAAGTTAGGCTTTTTTTTAAAATAAAATTTAAAAAAAACCTGCTGGCTGCCGCCGCAGGGCCCCCTCTGCTGCCGCGGCAGCATGGACTGACCCGCGGGGGCCCCCTCTGCAATGTCGATGCCTCCCTCCCTCCCTCCGTGCAGGCTGTGAGACACGCGAAGGCAGACTGTCTCCCTCGCGTCTCTGTTAAGCCCGCAGGGGCTGATGGGAAATTCCCCATCAGCCCCTGCGGGCTTAACAGAGACGCGAGGGAGACAGTCTGCCTTCGCGTCTCTCACAGCCTGCACGGAGCCATCAGACGCGAGGGAGACAGTCTGCCTTCGCGCCTCTCACAGCCTGCACGGAGGGACCGACCGACATTGCAGAGGGGGCCCCCGCAGGTCAGTCCATGCTGCCGCGGCAGCAGAGGGGGCCCCGCGGCGGCAGCCAGCAGGTTTTTTTTTTTTAATTAAATTTTACTTTAGGCCGACGGGGTGGGGGGGAGTAGGACTGGTAATGGGCTATTGGGGGGGCTGGGGCTGGGACTGGAAATGGGTTGGGCCGGGGGATTAAGGCTGGAGGTGGGCTGATGAGGTTAGGACTGGTAATGGGCTGTGGGCTATTGGGGGGGTTAGAACTGGTAATGGGCTTGGGAGAGAGGGGGTTAAGACTGTTAATGGGCTGTGGGCTGATGGGGGCTGTCTGGTAATGGGCTATGGGGGGGCTAGGACTGGAAATGGGCTGGGGGGGTTAAGACTGGAGGTGGGCTGAAGGGCTTAGGACTCGTAAAGGGCGGTTGGGGGGGTTTAGAACTGGTAATGGGCTTTGGGGGGGTTAAGACTGGTAATGGGCTGGGGGCTGTGGGCTGATGGGGGCTGTCTGGTAATGGGCTATGGGGGGGGCTAGGACTGGAAATGGGCTCGGGGGGTTAAGACTGGAGGTGGGCTGATGGGGTTAGGACTGGTAATGGGCTGTGGGCTGATGGGGGGGGTTAGGACTGGCAATGGGCTATGGGGGGCTGACTGGAAATGGGTTATAGGGGGGGCTTAAACTGAAAATGGGGTGATGGGGGGTTAGGACTGTAAGTGGGTTGATGGGGGGCTAGGACTGGTATTGGGTTGGGGGGTTGCTAGGACTGGAAATGGGCTGATGGGTGGCTAGGACTGGAAATGGGCTGATGCAGGGACTAGAAGGGAATGGATGCTGGGTGAGGCTGGAACTAGAAGGGAGCTGATGTTGGGGGAGGATTAGAATGGGATGGGGCTGGAAGAGTAAAATGGAGAAGGGAAAAATATTTTGTGTGGGAGGGATAAAAAATCTACAATTGGCCGGGTATTGGGAGAGTAAGTGGGGATTGAGGATGGAGGGGTAAAATTTGAGTGGATGAAATAGGAATGAGGAAAGAGCAAAAGGAGAAAGATTAGTATGTTAAAGCAGATGTAGAGAGAGAATGGAAAAAAAACTAGGAGAGAAGAAAGGACAAATGGACAGCAGACGATGGAGAGTTAGCAGAAGACACGAAGAAACCAGAAGAAAGTGGCTGGAGCAATTGCAGCTGAAAAAAATGCACAAAAGGTAGAAAAATATCTCTTTATTTTGAATTTATTAATTGGAATATGTCAGCTCTGGTAAATGTGCATCATTAACGTCTGCGCTTTGTTTAGTACAAGAGCAAATTAATGTATAGTTTTATTTCTACAGTGTTGTACATTCCAAGTTTGGCTTTTGGGATTCCCAGTTTAATTATTGTCTTCCTGTTTCTAAATTGTGATTACTTGTTTGGTGATGGTCTATGTTCTGCATGTGTAACTGAGCTGAGGTGTTCTGTTTATATAATTACTATTTGACATTGCCACTTGTTCTCTTTCCCCAATAGGTCATGTATTGTTGTTCTCTGAAATGTATTGGTTTAATATTTGCAGTGTTGCCTTTTGATTGGTAGAGTATGGTGCTTTGTGAGTCCTGGTAGTGCTGTTAGGATACGGCGGGTTTGCTATGGGTTCTAAATGGGCAGTGTTTGTAGTAGTTCCTAATGTGTCTGGCAGTTGGCACTGGATTATAGTAATGTAGAAATTTTTTAGTCTTTCTTTATCCATACACTCATTAAGAGGCACGTTTACTAAAAGTTAGTATATGGTAACATTATGCAAATATTTATGCAAATGAGGCCCCTTATGCAAATGAGGCCCCGCACCCCCCTTGGGCCGCCCCTGCTGGGGGCCCACAATTTTTGTTGGCGTAGGGCCTCACTCAAGGTAAATCCGGCCCTGCAGATAGGGAGCCAGTGAAGTCACTTGAGAAGAGGAGTAATATGGGCATGATGAGGCTGGCGGAAGATTAGCCGTGCAACAGAGTGTTGAACAGATTGAAGGGGAGAGAGATGAGTCAAAGGGAGACCAACAAGGAGTAGGTTATAGTAGTCAAGACGGGAGGTGATTAAGGAGTGGATAAGCGTTTTAGTAGTGTGTTCAGAAAGGAAAGGGCGGATTTTGCTGATGTTATAGAGAAAGAAACGGCAGGTCATAGCTATCAGATGGATATGTGTGGAGAAAGAGAGAGAGGAGTCAAAGACAACCCCCAGATTGTGGGATGAGGAAACAAGAAGGAGTACAGAGCAATGTTCCCTCTAATTTTCTGTAGGCTGTGTGCGCATAAAATATCAGCTGTGCAGCTTTTGAAGGAAGGTTAAATTTTTGTGCGCCACATAACGACACTCGGAGTTATATACTTTAAAATTTGACTACACGTCAGAATACAGTATGTACACCACATTGATTTTAATCAAATTAAATGAAAATAGAAGATTACTAAATGAAGCAGAAAATTTCTCGTAATTACAATCACAACTTTTAAATTTTAAGACGTCTGTGTTGTTTTCTATCAGAATCAAAACCTTAATTTTTGTGCGCTCTGTTGTAAAGTATGTGCGCTCACTCAGCGAGGTGTGTGCGCACGCACACGCGCACAGCTTGAGGGAACAGTGGTACAGAGTTATCCACAGAGACTGAGAAAGGAGGAAGAGGAGGGGAGGTTTTAGGGGGAAAGATAAGACGTTCAGTCTTGGCCATGTTCAATTTCAAGCGGTGGTGAGACATCCAGGCAGCAGTGTCAGAGAAGCAGGCAGAGACCCGGGTCTGGATTGCCGGAGAGATTTCAGGCGTAGAGAGGTAGATCTGGGAGTCATCAGCATACAGATGGTACTGAAAGCCATGGGAAGAGATAAGTGCACTAAAGGACTGGGTATAGAGAGAGAAAAGGAGCGGACCCAAGACAGTTGGGGTACACCAACTGGGAGCGGGGTAGCAGAGGAGGAGGAGCCACCAGAACACACACTGAAAGAGCGATGGGAGAGGTAGGAGGAAAACAAGGATAGTATAGAGCCCTTAAAGCCAAGCAAGGACAGGGTATCGAGAAGAAGGTTGTGGTCAACAGTATCAAAAGCAGCAGAGAGGTCAAGAAGGATGAGGACAGAGTAAAGACCCTTGGATTTTGCCAGGAAAAAGTCACTGGAGATTTTGGCAAGAGCCGTTTCAGTAGAGTGGAAAGGACGAAAGCCAGACTATAAGGTATCCAGGAGGGCATGAGAGGAGAGGAAGTCGAGGCAGCGGGGGTGAACCGCACGTTCAAGAAGTTTAGAAATGAAGGGAAGGAGAGAGATGGGTCGATAACACAGGTACACTACCAAAAAACTGCCTCCAGTTTTGCAACTGATTCCTATAGATTTTGGGGTGCTGAATCCAGGAAAAATAGCCAAAATGTTCCATCACGTCACGTTTTCTTGCAAAATTAGATTTCTTACCCATATAAGGAATGTTCACATAATTTCTTTTTAGCCGACTGCAGTTTATTTTCTTGGCCCAAAATAGAGGTTGTAATGGTTAACTAACTAGAAACACTCCCTCATGATATTTTAGAGTGTTTTGTATTCATTTTATACATTAACAGGACAATTGGGAGGCGGGGGGCTAAATCCAGTACTCGCGCTGGCGCATGTTCTTTCCTGTTCGCCTCGCCTCGTTCGCTTGCTCAAACACGGTGGTTGCGACATGAACGTTCCTGTCAAATTTCAGTTTCTTGCAAGTTCATTATTACCTTTTGTTTGCTCAGTCGTAATCCAGCTTTATTCCGAAGTGGTTCACTACAGTTGTAGTTTGCAGTGCTGTGTATTTGTGATGGCTCACAGAGCCAGAGGTTGCGTCAACTCTCCGGACAGTTTTTGTTTTATTTGTGGGGAATATACCGTGAAAAAGCGGCAGAGGAACATTTCTGCATTTATTAAAAAAGTATATTTCGCCTATTTCGGTTTGAAGTTAGGCGATCAAGACAAACCGTGGGCTCCTCACAAAGTGTGCAAGACATGTGAGGAAGATCTACGCTTATGGATGAAAGGTAAAAAACAAGCATTTCGTTTCGGAATACCTATGATATGGCGTGAACAAAGAGACCACAGCAGTGACTGCTATTTTTGCTCTTGCATTGTGAAGGGATACAACTTAAAAAATAAGAACGTAATAAGTTACCCCAACCTTCCCTCAGCAATTAGGCCTATGCCTCATAGCAACGAAGTACCTGTGCCTGAACCACCAAAATCTTTGGATCATATTTGTGTGGACGGTTCTGATCATGATGAGACTCATCAGATGGCTTTTCCCGATGAGTCCAGTACTTCCGAGTTTGAAACTGAACCAGATCCGAAACCTGAACTTTTCTCTCAAGCTGAATTGAATGATTTAGTCCGGGATTTAGGACTCCCAAAAGATGCTGCCCAACTGCTAGGTTCTCGGCTTAAACAGAAAAATCTATTGTCACCAGGAACAACTTTTTATTGGTACCGCAACCGCGAGACACAATTTTTGAAGTATTTCAGCAAAGAGGAAGATTTGGTATTTTGCAACGATATATACGGAGTGATGGAAAAGTTTAAACTCAAGTATGATCCTGCTGAATGGCGGCTGTTCATTGATTCGTCAAAAGACAGCATAAAAGGTGTTCTTCTTCATAATGGCAACACATTCGCTTCAGTTCCTATTGCTCACTCTGTTATTCTCCAAGAAAAATACGAGAATTTGGCCCTGATTCTTCAGAAGATTCGTTATGATGAGCATAAGTGGATGATTTGTGGAGACTTTAAAATTCTATCCATGCTATTAGGGCAGCAATCCGGTTTCACCAAATATCCCTGCTTCCTTTGCTTGTGGGATAGCCGGGCCCGCGACCTACACTGGGGGAAAAAAGACTGGCCAATTCGGGAGTATTTGAGACCCGGTGAGAAAAATGTTCTTCATGAGAGCTTGGTACCTCGTGATAAAATTCTATTACCACCTCTCCACATTAAGTTGGGTCTCATTAAGCAATTCATCAAGTCCCTTCCAAAAGATGGTGAGTGCTTTCAGTACCTTTGCTCAAAGTTCCCCCGACTTTCTGAAGCAAAGCTAAAGGAAGGAGTGTTTGTTGGCCCTGATATAAGGAAACTCATTTCAGATGGAGTATTCGCTGAAACGATGTCTGAGAAGGAAAAAGAAGCCTGGGATTCCTTCAAGGATGTTGTTCTCAAATTCTTGGGGAACAGGCGGGATGAGAACTATAAGGATATTGTTGCCAGGATGCTCAATGCCTTCAAAGAACAAGGCTGTAACATGAGCCTGAAAGTCCATTTCTTGCACTCCCATGTGAACTACTTTCCCGAAAACTTGGGGGCGTACAGTGAAGAACAAGGTGAAAGGTTTCACCAGGACATCAAGGACACAGAGAGAAGGTACCAAGGAAGATGGAACACCACTATGATGGCTGATTTCTGCTGGTTGCTGCTGCGGGAAACCCCAGATGAAAAATACGCCAAGCAGCGCACCAAGAGAAGCATTCGGGGGAAGAAGAAACGGGCCCACCAGGAGATTGATTGACCCAAGAATGACTTTAAAATCTAAACTGTGTTGACAAATATCGTGTTTTTACTAAACTTTGAAATAAAAATTTGCTAGTTATTACCACAGTGTCGGATCTCATTTATTAGAATTTTATTTTCACACCATCGGGTGTTTGTCTTCATGTATTGCAATGGTGCGGTTTGCGTTTTCTATTCTTACATACATACCTGTACAACATTTTTTGCACATTGCTTTGCTTTGTGTCTAACCTCGCTCTTATATGCTCAATGTTTGTGCACATGTATGTGGCTGTTTTAAGTGCAGACAATTTTGCTACCATCACTGTGTTTTGTTGACATTATTCTTATGTGCTGCCTTGTTACAATTTTCTTTATTCTTATTTGAATAACTACTAAACAAATAGTATAAAGAATTCATCCAAGAAACTTTTATCTCGATCGCACTCAATCTGAAACGTTCACCTCAAACTGCTAACCCAATGTAGCAAAAAATCTGTACGTGATGGAGCAAATTGGTTACCAGATTTGGATTCAGCACACCAAAAAACGTAAAAATCAATCGAAACATTAGAGGCAGTTTAAAAAAAAATTTTTTTAGTGTACCTGTGTAATTAGAAGGACAGGTGGGATCAAGTGAGGGTTTCTTGAGGAGAGGTGTGACCACAGCATGCTTGAAGTCTGTAGGGACTGATGCATTGGAGAGCAATAGGTTGAGAATATGAGAGATGGAAGGGACAACGGTGGAGGAGATGGGACTTAGGAGACGGGTGGGGATAGGATCAGAGGAGCAGGTGGTGAATTTGGAGGAAGAAATAAGGTGTGCAGTTTCATCTTCAGAGATCACAGGAAAGGAGGAGAGGGTAGCAGAGATGGGGGGGGGGGAAGTTGGGAGTGAAGAGGGGGAAGTGGCTGACTTTGTGGGGAATTTCTTGGTTAAGTTTGCTTACTAATATTATATCTCTTTTGTAGATCTGGCTATTTCCATCATCTGAATATTATTACATATGATTACTAATCCCAACAGACCCAAAAGCTGAGCATCCATAGTGGGCTGATTTAAAAGATCTTATTGATGAATTTCCAATCTGTGCTTAAACTGTACTAGCAGGACAAGAGCAGACCAGCCTTTTTTCTTAATACCAGACTTAGCTAGAACTCTTCTGAATTGTTATCAGAAATCACAGTTTGTACTGCTCTTGCCCATAAACAGCAGTGGTCAAAAAAGTTTTCAAAAATATTTAGGTGCCTTAAAATATACAATTGTTGTGTGTACTGTCATGTCAATTTCATTCTGTACGTATTTTGTTTGGTCTTATGTAACTTTTAGAGTTTGCCAGAAAAACTCAAAGCAGTTCTTGGCTGGTTTGACAGGAAAAACCTTCCTGCACAAAGCACAGACTTGGGCTGTAAGGCAAACATTTAATAAGTCATTAAAATGCCACTTAGCTGGACACACAGAAAAGCTGGAAAAAGAAAGCCATTCAAATAATTAAGATCTTATGTTCAAAATCAACCTTTAGTTTGAGCACTGCAGGGAAGCTTTTGAAGAAATCCGGCTTGGTTGAATCTAATCATCTAATACATTTGTTTTAAAGTGTGAAGTGTGGTTTAGAAAGCTGCCATAAAAAGAATTTGCTGTTGATATTTCCATTTGTTGCTATAGCAGGCAAAGTTCCTAGATCATTTATACCCACTATTTTAGCCAATCAGGGCCAGCCCCAAAGTTGGTTCATGGTGTTGGCACCCTAGGCAGACCTTAAGCCTTATGCCCCACCTGGCTGTCAGAATCTGTTGTTTAGCTTTGAATGCCTTGCTCTTTGCTCCCCCCCCCCCCGAAGCTGCTGCCCTAGGCAGCTGCCTAGTTTGTTTAATGGTTGGCTTGGCACTATAGTTAATCAGGCAGCTACATCCCCCCCCCCCCCAATGTACTAGTGGGAATCCCACTGCTGCTCCTTGCGATCTTAGGCAACTCACATAATCCTCCATTGCTTCAGATGCAAAGTTAGATTGTAAGCCCTCTGGGGACAGGGAAATACTTACTATACCTGAATATCTTTCTATGGTTTCTTACAATCTGGAAAAAGAATTTCTAATATAATTCTCTAGTGTAGTGCTGTTTGACCTTTTTAATTGAAATTTCATATTCATTGTGAATTGTATAAGAGTGCAACTTGTTAAACCAATAGTTTGTCTTGTAACTGCATCAGTAGAAAGATTTTGCAGGGCAGCCCAGAGCATGTACAATGGTAGCAACATGAAGCCTCACTTTTGGTGGGTCTTTCTTTACTCATTATCCAATCAATGCACATATAACTGCAAAAAAAACCCCCACCAAACATATACACAATACAATATAGCACATTTCATGACTGTAAAAACTTGCAGCTAGGTTAAGCCTGCAACAGTCTTTTTTTAATTTTTATTATTTATTTATAAGTTTTCAAAAGAAAAAAACAAGCAAAACTGCTTGTACAGAAAAGATGCATACTTCCACAAAATGTTTTATAGAAACATTCAACTAATTACAAATACAATCAGAAGCATCAATAGCCCTCAACATGGGGGAGAAAGCATAAGCAATAGCACTGAAGGTAGGAGGTCCCGACAGTGTTATACAATAGAAGCAATAGAGGATGAGGAACTCTAATTAATGATGAAAAAGAAGAAATTAGACCTTACCTGCTAATTGTCTTTCCTTGAGTTCTCTCCGGGCCAGTCCAGGAACAGTAGGGTGTTGTCAATCCTCTCCAGCAGCTGAGGACTGAATTCTCAAGTCTTTCTGACCGGATAAGCTCCTCCCTCCAGTGTGAGAGACTCAGTCTACTATTGTCAAAGCAGCTTAAAAACGACACTAAGAACAGCCGAAAACCTACACAAAGTTAGCCCTATCAAGACAAAGTAAAAAACCGAAATAGCTGAGACGCTGCATGCATACGCCCTCTCTTATTTATTTATTTTTTATTATTTTTTTTTTCTATACCGGGAGCCCCCTAGACAGACCACCAGCGCCAGCTCCCCAAAACCTAACCATGCCCTCTCAAGCGGCACGTAAAGTCCGTTCACCAGAAGCACCTCCAGCGGAGCGAGCAATCCCACCCCCGAAAGCCATCGCCAAAAACCAGCGAGCCATAATCAAGCTTGAATCTGAAACGGGTGGGCCCTGGACTGGCCCGGAGAGAACTCAAGGAAAGACAATTAGCAGGTAAGGTCTAATTTCTTCTTCCTCTTCGTCTCTCCGGGCCAGTCCAGGAACAGTAGGGAAGTACCAGAGCAGTACTCAATATCGGGAGGGGCCTGCTAAACCTGCCACTATGGCCGCGGCTCCTACCTTAGCATTGCTCCTTGCCTGGACATCTAGCCGGTAGTGCTTCGCAGACGTATGAAGAGATGACCACGTAGCCACTCTACAAATATCCTCCGGAGGAATTAAAGCGAACTCTGCCCAAGAAGACGCTTGGGCCCGTGTGGAATGTGCCCGAAGGCCTTCAGGAACCGTCTGTCCAGCCGACTGATAAGCTCGAACAATCGCTAACTTCACCCAGCGAGCAATGGAAGCCTTAGATGCCGGCTCCCCTCTCCATGGTCCCCCGAAAAGCACAAACAATCTGTCCGTCTTCCGAAACGCGCTCGTCTTCCGCAAATAGCGACGGAGCACTCTGCCCATATCCAGGCTACGCAAAGAAGCATCCCCGTCCCTGCCCTGAAAGGTAGGAAGGGAAATTGGTTGGTTCATGTGAAACCCCGAGACCACCTTTGGCAGAAAGGCCGGTACCGGACGCAAGACGACCTTCTCCGCCGAAAACTGAAGATAGGGTTCCCTGCACGACAGCGCTTGCAGATCCGATACGCGTCTTGCGGAACACAAGGCCACCAAGAACGCCATACGCAAAGAGAGTTCCCTGAGAGAATCCGCCGGCTGAAAAGGAGGCCGCTTGAGTGCTTCGAGAACCAGGTTCAAGTCCCAAGCCGGTATCACCGACCGCACCGGAGGACGGACATTCTTGACCGCCCGATAGAACCTGAGAACATCCGGGTGCTGAGATAAGCCGGACCCTTGAACTCTCCCCTGGAACACAGATAGCGCCGCCACCTGAACCCTCAGGGAACTGAGAGCCAGACCCTTCTCCAGGCCGCTCTGCAGAAATGACAAAACGTGGGGAACCAGAGACAAAAAAGGCCGAATGCCCCCTTGGACACACCACCTTTTGAAAATGCGCCAGATTCAAACATAGGCCAAAGACGTAGACTTCCTTCTGGATTTCAGCAGGGTGGAAACCACGGCGGACGAGTATCCCCTACGGCTCAGCCGCTCCCTTTCAATAGCCAAGCCGTAAGCGAGAAGCGATCCACCCGATCCATTAGAATCGGAGCCTGGTGCAACAGATTGGACCGACTGGGCAACCTCCAAGGAGTGTCCACCAACAGTCGCCGCAGATCTGCATACCAAGGCCTCCTCGGCCAATCCGGAGCAATGAGAAGCACCACGCCCACGTGACGAGCTATCCGTCGAACCACTCGAGCAATCATCGGCCACGGAGGAAACACATAGAGAAGGCCAGACGCCGGCCACGGCTGCGCCAAGCCGTCCAGCCCTTCGGACATGGGTTCTCGGCACCTGCTGAAAAACCGAGTCGCCTTTGCATTGGCAAACGTGGCCATAAGATCCATGAACGGCTGTCCCCAACGCAGTACAAGATCGTGAAAAACCGCCACATTCAGCTCCCATTCGCCTGCCTCCACCACATGGCTGCTGAGGTAATCGGCCTGTAGATTCTGCTTGCCCGCCACATGGGCCGCTGACAATGCGACGACATGAGATTCCGCCCACCGCATGAGCAACTGACTCTCCTCCAGCAACGTCGCACTGCCCGTACCGCCTTGCCGGTTGATGTAAGAGACTGTGACCGCATTGTCGGAAAAGATTCACACCGCCTTTCCCACGACTAGGGCATGGAAACTCTGAAGAGCCATCCGAACCGCTCTCATCTCCAACCGATTGATGGACCAGTCGCCCACTTCCGGCGGCCAGGTTCCTTGTGCTATTTGTGACAAACAATGCGCTCCCCAGCCGGTTAGACTGGCATCCGTGGTGACCAGAACCCAATCCGGGCATTCTAGAGGCATCCCTGCCGACAAATTCTTGACGTCCAACCACCACTGCAAGCTGACCCTCACCGGGTCTGGCAGCTCCAACCGCCGACTCATCTCGTGAGCTTGAGGAGACCATCTGGACAGCAAGGCCTGTTGAAGAGGACACATGTGTGCCCTGGCCCAAGGGACCAAATCCAACGTCGCTGCCATGGAACCCAGCAGCTGCAAATATCGCCATGCCGTCGGAGCTCGTGAGCGGACGAACGCTGCGACCTGCCCCAAAATCTTCCAAATCCGGTCGTCCGGTAAAAACACTGACCCCACGGCTGTATCGAACACCGCTCCGAGATACACCAGATGCTGCACGGGCTCCAGATGACTCTTCGCCGGGTTGATGACCCAGCCAAGCTGCCCCAACAACTCCACGATCCTCGCCGTCGCCTTGACAGAGTCCTGCCTTGACGACGCACGAATCAGCCAGTCGTCCAGGTAGGGATGGACTAAGATGCCTTCCTTTCGCTGAGCAGCCGCCACCACCACCATCACCTTCGTGAATGTGCGTGGAGCCGTCGCCAGGCCGAACGGGAGCGCTCGAAACTGAAAATGCCCCATGGGCAGCGCAAAACGCAGAAATTTCTGATGTCCCTGCCTGATCGGAATGTGCAGATAAGCCTCCGTGAGATCTATGGAGGAAAGCACCTCGCCCGGGTGCACTGAACAAATGACGGACTGCAGCGTTTCCATACGGAAATGCGGCACCTTTAAACAACGGTTTACATGTTAAAGGTCCAGAATAGGCCGAAAAGAGCCTTCCTTTTTGGGTACCACGAAGTAAATGGAGTACCGACCGAACCCGAATTGGTCCGGTGGCACAGGAACCACCGCTCGCAGATGTAGTAAGCGCTGGAGTGTGGAGCAAACCGCAAGTTTCTTCTCCTGCGACCCGCACGGAGACACCACGAACGCATCCGGCAAAAATTGTGCGAATTCCAGTGCATAGCCGTCACGGATAATCTCCAGCACCCACTGATCCGAGGTTATCTTGGCCCAAGCAGAGAGGAAATCCCGCAGGCGGCCGCCTACGGGAATCTCCGCCTGGACCAACGTCCCATCATTGGGACTTCTTGGCGGAGCCTGGTTGGGTACTAAAGTATCCCCTGCCAAAACCTCGCGCTCCTCGAAAGGACTGCCCTCTGGACAGCCCCCGACCTCTCTGATAAGGCGCAAAACGCGCTCCCCGGAACCTGCGAAATTCTCTGCTGGGACCTTTCGGTAGCCCTCCCGGCCTCGAGCCCCTAGGCCGGTCCTCCGGAAGGCGACCACCTTTGGAGTCCCCAAGATCCTTAACAATCTTATCCAGAGCTTCCCCAAAAAGCAGCTTGCCTTTATAGGGTAGTTTACTAAGGCGTGCCTTTGAAGCGGCGTCCGCCGCCCAACTCCGCAGCCAAAGAAATCGCCACGCCGCAATCACGGATGCCATAGACTTTGCCGACAAGCGCACCAAGTCATAGAAGGCATCGGCTAGGTACGCCGCTGCCGATTCGAGTTTTGCCCCGTCCCCCAACGAGCCCTCCGACCCGACCGTGGGAGCTTCCCCCTGGAGCCAACGAATAGCGTCTCTCGCTACGTAAGCCCCACAAATGGAAGCCTGCAGGGAAAGGGCATTAGTATCAAACGCCTGCTTCAGAAGGGCCTCCAATTTCCTGTCTTGGAGATCCTTAAGGGCCGCTCCGCCCTCCACAGGGATCGTAGTCTTCTTAGTTACGGCCGACACTAACGCATCCACCTTGGGCATCTTAAATAACTCCTTCGCCTCCTGCGGCAATGGATACAGCCGACCTATGGCCCGAGCACCCCTCAGAGTGGCTTCCGGGCACTCCCATTCAGATTCCACCATCTGCTGAATGACTCTATGTAGTGGAAAGCACCGCTGCTCCAACTTAAAGCCCTGAAGCAACGGATCCTCCAAGGGCTCTGCCTGCACTGACGGCAGCACTATATTAAGGGCCGCTAAGGAATGAGCAATTAGAGGCCCCAACTCCTCTTTCCGAAACACTCGAAACACGTTGGGATCCTCACCCGGAGGAATTTCTCCCTCCTCCAAGTCACCGGCCCACTGATCCAGATCCATCTGAACCAGGTCACTCTCCTCTGCTACCTGCGGGAAAGCCTGCAGCCCTAAGCCATCCAGAGTCGCCTCGGGCAGCAAAACCTTGCTAGAGGTCCCTTCACCAGGATCCTCGGACTCCTCCCTCGCCCTCAGCGACTCGGGCTGAGGAGTTTGAGAAATTTTACCTGTATCCTGCCCTAGCTTAAGGCAGTAGGCTTTGTGGAGCAATAAAATGAAATCCGCTGAAAAAACAGATTCCAAGCTGCCCTGAACCGCCGGCAGCTTTTCCTGACCAGCCGGCTCCTTTGTCACAGACCTCTTGGTCTTAGCCCTCTTCTTTTTCGGCTTCTCATGGCGTGCGGGAGAAACTGCCGCGCTCTCAAAGATGGCCGCTGTTCCCGCTTTTTCCCCGCTCGCGGAGGACACTATCTTGCACTTCTCCTCCATGCGGCGAACTCCCAATCTGTCCGGTCGACCCCCCCCGACCACACCAGACCGGCAGTCACCAAACCCGACCGATCGCGCAAAGAAAACCCGAGCGCAGAAGCCGCCGATGCCGACAGTCCGCCCTGACAGAACTACTGAATGCCGGCACCGCCGACCGCGTGGCTGACCGCCGCAAGCGAGGCCCGACTCCAAGCAGTTAAGAAACGCTCACCTGCACTTCCACCCCGTACTGCCTCCTCATGCTGCTAGCGCTGTAGGCAGAATGGGTTTCTGGCACCGACAGGGCTGAACTCTGGGGCTCCCAGGTTTCCCCTACATTATCGGATCACCACGCTGCAACTAGCAAGGCAGGCTCTGCCTCTGCAACGAAAGCCAGCAGGCTTGTCTTTAGCGGGGTCTGCAGCTCGTGTCTCAGCAAATAATTTATTATTGCTCGCTGTCAGTTTGCTAGGCCCTGAATAGTGAACCCTGCTAGGGCTCTCAGGCACCAATTTAACCCCAAAATAGAGGCTACTTCCCCTTCGTCTCCATCTCTCCAGGAGCCTGTCAGAATCCGGTCCTATCCAGCTGCTGAGGACTGATAGACTGAGTCTCTCACACTGGAGGGAGGAGCTTATCCGGTCAGAAAGACTTGAGAATTCAGTCCTCAGCTGCTGGAGAGGATTGACAACACCCTACTGTTCCTGGACTGGCCCGGAGAGACGAAGAGGAAACCCCTTATAAAGGTGAAGATATTACTAAATGGGTACTGACAAAGGAAGACAAATCCCCTGGCTGAAAAATACATATTTCTGAGATTTATAAACCACAATCCATTTACAAGGAAATCTCAAGAGGAAAGAGGCACCCATCTGAAGCACCCAAGATCTCAACAAAAGAAAAGATTTACGCCTTTTCTGGGTATCTCTGGCCACATCCGGGAATATAGAAATCTTTTTTCCCATGAATAAATTAGCTCTCTTTTTATAATATACTTTAACTCATTGAAGGCTTACTTTAAATTTTTAATCCACATTCTGCAGCCGGGTTAATTTTTGCATATTTCAGGAAAATTGTACCCGTCTTATTCAATATGTTCTAATAGTGATTTTCCTTCTGCTATGGTCATGTATTATATACCATTTGATAGGAATATTTAGTCAGAATTTTGGATCCCGAGAGTTTTGGCCTTGGCCTGGAAAGGGTTTTTAAGGAGCCAGTCTCTATCAGAGGACAACGCAAAAATCACCAATAACGTGGAAACCACTAGTTCTTCTTCTTGGGGAGATTGGAGTAATGCAGAAATATTGAGAGAGTCCATCTCTAGAGGACCAACAGCACGCTTTCCTTCCTTCCTCCCAGCTGGTAAATAGTATGCTTTTGAAATTGGAGGTATTAACTCAGAAGGTATCATTAAAGACTCTTGAAGGTACTTCTTAAACTGTTCCACTGGAGCTACCGCCAGAATAACCGGAAAATTTAATAACCGAATATTAGAGGCTCTGGTAGCATTTTCTAATATCTCCAATTTTGCTTTCAACACAATATTATCTTTCATCAGGGATTCAGTCAATTCAGAAACCTGTACAAGTTTCTTATCAGAAACCACTACTTTCTCTTTCATTTCCAACATATCATTAGATAACTTAATAATGTTATTCTCCATTTTAGAAACATTAGAAAAAGATAAAGTCAATTGCTGATTTACAACCTGAGAAAGTTGATTAATGGCTTCCCAAATGTTCTCCAGAGTCACCTTAGCAGGGCGAGAAAGTGTAATCAGGGGTGGCGATGCAGCTTTAACTATACCGGGTACAGCCTTCTCTACGCCAGCACCCTTCACCAAACAAGCGGCGCCAGCAACCTCTGCACGTTGTAATTCTCCAGGAATAGCCGCCCCAGTCCCAGGCAGCATACTATCGGGGTCAGCCATCAGCACACCCCACTCCAGATTCGCAGCAGCGTCCTGAACAGAAGGCGCCACAGATCTGCGTCCTGAAGCAGCCCCCAATAAACCTGGAACAGCAGGATGAGTGTGTTCGTCTGGGGAGAGAGATATCTCTAGGGCGGAAGATGCCGAAACCTCCTCAGCCGGCGCAACCAAGCCCATTCGAATCTCCCCAATCTGTTCCTCTGAGAGCTGCACAAAAGGATCCATGGGTTGAGAAATGGCAGGTGAGGGCTCCGTGGGTAGAGCCCGAGGTTTGCCTTTACGTTTAGGCATTCTGCTCACTCCAACTCTGCCACCATCTTAGATTTAACCACTCCCTGTACTCACCTCAAATCTTAATTGCCTGCAACAGAGTCTTTTTAAGTTTGTTTCACTGGTCCTGGCAGATTTCTTTTGTTTATTTTCTTTTAGCTCTCTATGGTGCAAGCCATTTATAGGGTTTGTAATTCTGCCTGCCTTGTTGAGAAAATAAAGATATATACCCCAAATGCTTTGGAAAGGGAGTTTTTTCAGGAAATGAAAAGACTGATCAGAGAAGCCCATTTTAGAGCTGTCATCTTATTCATTGCTATTTGCCTTTTAGGGGCCCTTTGACTAAAATGCACTAAGACATTAGCATGCAAATTAGCACACACTGCTAGTGCATGAGCATAGTAACTGTTACTGCGCTGGCATGACTCTTAGCACATAATAATTTGCCTCGTTGCACGCCAGACCACCACCCTACACCCTCAGTCCCCACTTGGGAGTCATTGGTAGACAGTGGGAGCAGTAGCGATGCGCAATCACTCCTGCTCAGGAGTGGTCAGCTCCAAGATGGCACCATTGCCCCTAGTGGTAACCTCATGGTACTCGCAGTACTGTGAGATTACCACTAGGGGTCATCAGCCTCATTTTGAAGCTGACTGCATCCTGAACAGCAGCAATTGGGCATTGCTACTGCTCCCACTTTCTATCAGTAACCCAAGTAAGTTCGAATTTGAGATTGGGTGGTCAGCCAGGAGGGGGGCAATCATAGTCATATTGAGAGGGGTCAGGAAAAGTGTCATGTGTTGTGTGGGTGCATTTAGAAGAATAGAATAGAAGTTGCCTGGGAAGGGAAGCTTGTTTCTGCTTTGGGGAGTATTGGGGGATGGATGCTGCTTCAGGGGGAGGGTGGCTTGGACACCAGGTAGGAGAGGGGGGTCCTGAAGTCAGGGCAGTGATGGGGAGGGTGGGAGGTAACCTGTGGTGCTGAATTGGGTATGTCGTCTGAGCCGGAGCAATGATTTTAATAGGCTGCTCCCATACCTAGGTGGGAAGGGGGTGTTTTAATGGCTTTTTCCCCCTCTCATGCAGTTTCTTAAAATTGCTGCTCCTGCTAGATGTGGTGTGACATTCCCGCATAGTGTTGCACCTATTTTATAAGGGGCTCTGCATTTGGCAGAACCTCTTATAAATTAGTCATAATTTTCCATGTCCTGGCATGGGTGTACAAATTCCCCTCTCTAGGTCCTTTCTAAAATGTGCCTTTAAACTTACTATATGATAAAGAATTTCTCTGTATGGAACAGTTAACATAACAGGCTTTACGCTTACCACGTGTTAAGTTTTGTATCTAACATGCGGTAACTGCAAATTTTATCACACTTTAGTAATGGGGCCTCTTAGTATTGGAAGATATCTTTAGATTTTTAACCTACTGTAGAGTTTCAAGACTAGTACCTGCATTTGGTCTCCAGCTGAGAACTGTTTCTAACTCAGTCTGATGTGAAGGCAGTGCCATTCTCAGCCCCCATGAATAAGGTGACCAGACAGCTCAATGTTATAAGGGACTGAATGGCCAAACTTACCGTGCTGCATTTTAGCATCCTGACTTACCTTTCTTTCCCCAGAAACTGAAACTAGAGTTCTTTAGGGTCAATGGCATAAAATCAGGCCTGTTTCCTTCTGTCCCTTGTAGTATGAATTACTGTGCTAGAGAATTTTGGCTCTTTGAAGCATCCCAGTTGTTGCTGCATATTAAATTTCCCTCTTCACACACACTCAGAAATGAAATCTTGCTCAAAATCTATTTTCAGCACTCACTGAACATGCCTTGTTGAAAGAATTGTATAAAAGTGCAGCTCTGTTCCATCAGCCTTTCTAGGCTTCAAGGCCAAAGAAGCTCATAACAAAGCTAATTGTATTTTGAACACCTTTTTGATGCTTCCCTTGTCTCGTTTCTGCTGTGTTATTTTGATTGAACTTTTCTAATCTACAATGTTAAGAGGGTAATTTTATAACAGGACACTTAGGATGTTGTTGTTAAGTGCCATCAAGTCGGTGTCAACTCATGGCGACCCTCTGGATAGTTGTCCTAAATGGTGTTCGGTCTTCAATCATGCGGCTCATTATTGACAAACTGGTACCCATAGCTGCTGTTATTGTATCGATCCATCTCATTGCTGGCCTTCCTCTTTAGCGTTGACCTTCTATCTTGCCAAGCATGATATATTTCTCTAATGATCTCTCTCTTCGCATGATATGTCCAAAGTATGAAAGTTGAAGTCTTGTCATCTGAGCTTCTAAAGAAAGCTTAGGTTTGATCTCCTCTAGTACTGACTGGTTTGTTCTTCAGGCAGTCCATGGTATACATAGTATTCGCCGCCAGCACCATAATTCAAAGGCATCAATTTTCTTCCTGTCTATCTTTTTCACTGTCCAGCTTTCACATCCATATGATGTTATTGAAAATACTAGGGCTTGAACAAGTCAAATCTTTGTATGGAGAGAGACATCTCTGCTCTTGAGAATCTTGTCTAGGTCTTTCATAGCCATTCTGCCAAAAGCAATGCGTCATCGGATTTCTTGACTGCTTGTTGCTTCTTTAGTTGATCCAAATAGGTTAAAGTTGTTCACGATTTCAATTTCTTCTCCTTCAGTGATGAACCTGTTGATTTTGCCAGTTGTCATGATCTTCGTCTTCTTTACATTAAGGTGCAGGCCCATTTTGAGACTATGTTCTTTGATCGTGAGAAGCAAATGTTTCAGATCATCTTCACTTTCAGTCAGTAATGTGGTATCATCAGCATAGCGAAGGTTGTTGATGAGTCTTCCGCCAATCTTCACACCTCTGTTGTCTTCATACAATCCTGCTTCTCTGCTGATTTATTCCGCATATAAATTAAGCAGATAGAGAGAAAGTATGCAGCCTTGTCTTACACCTTTGCTTATTTTAAACCATTCTGTTCCTCCTTGTTCCGTTCAAACTTTTGCTTCTTGATCAATGTACAGATTGTGCAAGAGAACAATCAGGTGTCCTGGTATACCCATGCTTCTTAATGTGGCCCAGAGTTTCTCTTGGTTTACATAGTCAAAAGCCTTACTGTAGTCAATAAAGCACAAATAGAAATCCTTTTGGTATTCTTTAGTCTTTTCAAGGATCCATCTCACATCTGCGATGATGTCTCTCGTTCCTCACCCTTTCCTGAACCCTGCTTGCACTTCTGGTAGTTCTTGTTCCAGGTATGGTTGTAGTCTCTTTTGAATAATCTTCAATAGAATCTTGCTGGCATGTGGGATCAGAGCGATTGTGCAATAATTTCCACAGTCAGTTGGATCACCTTTCTTTAGTATTGGTATAAACACAGATCTTTTCCAGTCAGTTGGCCATGATGTTGTCTTCCAAATTTCTTGGCAGAGCCTTGTAAGTATGGTAACAGCTGCATCAGATTGCTGTAATACGTCTATGGGAATGCCATCAATGCCTGGTGCTTTGTTCTTTGAATGCTGCTTCAACTTCTTCTTTCATCACCAATGGTTCCGGATCATAAGGTACAGGTTGAAATGGCTGTTGGTCCACTTGATCTTTATCATATAAAAACTCTGTATATTCTTTCCACCTTTTCTTGATCTTCTCAGCATCATTCAACATAGAACCTTGAGCAGCTTACAACATTCCAATTCGAGGCTGAAATTTTTTCTTTAACTCTCGTAGCTTTAGGAAAGCCGATCTTGTTCTTCCTCTAATAGTTTCTGCTTCTATTTCCTTGCATGTATCATTGTAGTACTTTGATTTCCAACATGCAGCAAGACAGGACAAGGAAACGTACTACAATGACACATGCACTTAGGATAAGAGAGTATATTTTATAAAGACACATAAGTGTTTATCTGTAAAAAGTACTAGTTTAAGTGGCAGGGATCATGCTCTAAAAATAGGCATAAACATTTACACCTCCTCTTTGTGAATGGTGATTCCAGGCAGGGCCATACCGAGGTTGAATTGCGCCCTGTGTGACTTGCACAATGGGCACGCGCGCCCCTCCCCCTCCCCGCGGTGGGAGAGAAGAGGCATGCCTGCTGTGTAAGTTGCCGGCACGCCAAGCAGATCTGTCCCTCACTTCTCTGACGTCGTGTCAGAGCAAGGAGGGATAGATGTGCTTAGCATGCCGCGAGAAGGCTTAAGGGGCGCATTTCGGCTGTCTCGTTACCTGCCACCACTGAGTGAAGGAAAAGTGGCGGCGGCAGGCAACGGCAGACAGCCAAAATGTGCCGCTTAAGCCTTTGCGCCCTGTGCTGCCTCACCGCTCACACAAAGCTAGGTACAGTCCTGATTCCAGGACACACCTTCAGATATCTGCAGTACCCAGTGATATGCTGATGCGAATATGCAGCTCATTGGGATGACACAAAAGGTGCAAACCAAGCTTCCAGTTAAGCGGAGAGAGACCACAGCCACACAAAAAGGTCTTCTATTAACACATTTTATTGAAGACCCGACTTGGCCAAATTTCGGCAATTATGCCTGCATCGGAGGTCTAAAAGAATGTAAACATTAAACGAATCAATCACAGAACATAAATATAAAAAACAGAAAACTATTCATAATAAGTATTTGAAAACATGCAGTAATACAAAAAAACCTTATGAGTTCAATAAAAGAATAAAAATTATATGTATATGAAAAATTATATGTATATAAAAATATACATATTAAAATATGTATATCTTTCTTCGGAAGAAAAGGCTTGGCAATCTACTTCCAATGATACATTGCCAAGAAAACCCAGAGGTAGCTGGGTTGCCAGGAGTCAGCACTGACTTGACGGCACAAAAAAAGAAATTTTCTTGTAATCTACTGCTTGAATTGAACAACTTCTATTTATCTTATTTATTTACCAGCATTGTATTGTATGTCTCCCAGTAATTGTCCAAGGCGAGTTGCAATATTCAGCATAAAATGATAGCATACATCCACCCTTTCTTCAGCTTTCGAGCTTCACCTTTTTCTTCCTATCATTCATCCCTCTCCTTTCTGAAACAACCTCATCTTTGTTTCTTCCATGCCATCTCCTCTCTGCTTTGCACTCTTCTTTTCCTTCTCCTTCAATTATTCGGGGATATTAATCCCAACCCTGGCCCCTCTGGACTTTTCTCTTACTACCATGATAGTTCCTCTCTCAACTACTCCAATTTCATTCATATTTCTCTCCATTCCCCCTCCTCTCTCTCTTTCTCATATGCCTTATGGAATGCTCATTCCATATCTATGTAATAAACTCCCCTTTACTCATGATCTTTTTATCTCTAATGCTTTCCATCTTCTAGCTCTTACTGAGACCTGACTCCTCCCTGATGACACAGCTTCAGTCGCTGCCCTCTGTCACAGCGGCTACCAATTCTTCCATACACCTCATCCCATTGGCTGTAGTGATGGTGGTGGTGTTGGGTTTCTACTCTCTCTCTCTTGCCAATTTCAACCCCTCCTTCTACCTCAGTCATACTCTTCTTCCTCCTTTGAAGTCCATTCCATCTGCCTTTTTAATCCCTTACCTCTCTAGATAACTGTTATTTATATATCCTCTGACAAGTCCGCCTCTATCTTTCTCACTGACTTTGACTCATGGCTTTCCTTATTTCCGCACAACTATGATTATTTAACTCTATTGTAAATATGTTGATTGTAATATATGTTCCTATACTGCTATTTTATTCATGATGTTCAAGTTCAAGTTACTTGTATTAATTTTAATGTATCTGTTTGTTGATTGTAAACCACCCTTGATCTCTGGAAGGGGCGATATAGAAAAATCTCAAAATAAAATAATAAATAAAATAAATAAATAAATTCCTCTTCATCACTCCCTGCTTCAGACTTGCCCAGTCTCCTCCTGTCTTTTTAGGAATCTTCGTACTATCGATCCATTGGCTCTCTCCACATTGTCTCATCACCTCTTTCCTCCACCTTGTCTTCTAAGTCGGTTGATGAGGCTGTAGTTTCCTATAATACTGCTCTCACCTCTACTCTGGATGCTCTTGCTCCGCCCATATCATTCCCTGGCTGTCTTCAAGTACCCATTATTTACGCTCCTGTGCCCATTCAGCCTTATGCATTTGGCTCAAGTCCCGCAGCCTTTTTGACTTTCTTCACTTCAAATTCATGCTTGCTTCCTTTCAGTCAGCCTTAGCACTCGCCAAACATTTGACTAACTCTTTTGCCTCTGATCCTCACCGTCTCTTCTTAACTCCTCAAAGCACCTCTGCCTCTGACCCCTCCTTCCCTTTCTGCCCAAACCCTAGCCAACTATTTCCATGACAAAGTCCACAAAATTACACTCCAATTCCCCACAAGATTGGCTTTGTCCCCTCTTCTTCCTCTTCAATACCAACTCTTCCCTTCATTCTCTGCTATCCTTTTGTCCTTTTCTAAGATCTCCGAAGAGGAAACCTCTCATCTTCTTTCTTCCTCTAAACTCACTACCTGTTCTTCTGATCCTATCCCCACCCATCTCCTCCTCTATCATCCTTTCTATCTCTCATATTCTCAACCTATTGCTCTCCACTGCAATTGTCCCAGCAGTCTTCAAGCATGCTGTGGTCCCACCTCTCTTCATGAAACCTTCACTTGACCTTACTTGTCCGTCTAATTATTGACTCATCTCCCTTCTTCCCTTCATTTCCAAATTTCTTGAATGTGCAGTTCTCCACCGTTGCCTTGAATTTTTCTCTTCTGAAGCCCTGCTAGATCCACTACAATCTGGCTTTCATCCCTTGTATTCTACTGAGAAGGCTCTTGCCAAAGGCTCCAGTGATTTGTTCTTGGCTAAATCCAAAGGCCTTTATTCAGTCCTCATTCTTCTTTACCTTTCTGCTGCTTTTGACACTGTTGACCACCACCTTCTCCTTGAAACATTGTCCTCACCTGGTTTTAGGGTCTCTGTGCTATCCTGGTTCTCTTCTTATCTCTCCCATCGCTCTTTCAGTATTTGTTCTGGTGGTTCCTCCTCTACTGCTATCCCACTCTCAGTTGGTGTACCCCAAAGGTCTGTCCTGGGCTCTCTCCTTTTCTCTCTCTATACCCAGTTCCTTGGTGCTCTTATCTCCTCCCATGGCTTTCAGTACCATTTTTATGCTGATGACTCTCAAATCTATCTCTCTACACCTAATATTTCTCTGACACTCCAGGCCCAAATCTCTGCCTGGCTTTCTGACATCGCTGCCTGGAGGTCTCACCGCCATTTGAAATTAAACATGGCCAAAACGGAACTTCTTAATTTTCCCCTAAACCCTCCTCCCCCTTTCTCTGTCTCTGTAAATAACACTCTTATACTTCCTGTTTCCTCAGCCTGCAACCTTGGGGTCATCTTTGACTCCTCCTTCTCCTTCTCCACACACCTCCAACTGATTGCTAAACCGTGTCATTTCGTTCTCCATAACATTAACAAAATTTGTCCCTTCCTTTCTGAACACACTACTAAGACATTTATCCACTCTTTAGTCACCTCCCATCTAGACTATTGCAACCACCTCCTTGCTGGTCTTCCTCCGAGTCATCTCTCTCCCCTTCAGTCTCTTCATAACTCTGCTGCACGACTAATCTTCTGCCGGCCCCGATATACTCATATAACCCCTCTTCTCAAATGACTTCATTGGCTCCCGTTTCATTTCCGTATCCAATTGAAACTTCTCCTTCTGACCTATAAATGCATTCATTCTACTGCTCCTCATTAATTTTCCTGTCTCCTCTCTCCCTACACCCCTCCTCGTGAACTCCTACTGGCTTGCTTCTCTCTATGCCCTTTCCTTCCACTGCCAACTCCAGACTTTGATCCTTTCACCTTGCTGCTCCTTATGCCTGGAACAGACTAACTGAATCTGTACGTCAGGCTTCATCTCTGCCCCTTTTCAAATCCATGCTAAAGGCTCACCTCTTTGAGGCTGCTTTTGGATCCTGATCCCTTGTTCTCCTTGTGTCTCCTTACCTTTCCCTATTTGTACCCTGGTTCTCAGCTATTTTATTGTCTGTCTAAATTAGAATGTAAGCTCTGATGAGCAGGGACCATCTTCTGCATGTATCTGTACAGCACCGAGTATACCTCGTAGCACTATATAAATGAATAATAGTAGTAATAGTTTGCTAATACAAATATTGCAACCCAATTGCCCACATCAACCCCCTCAAACTCACCCCTCTAATAGGCAGAGCAAAGCCTTTCCAAATACCAGATTTCCATTTCCCTCCTAAAAATAGAAAAACTATGCTTCTATGTAAGGCCCAAGTACACAAAGTAATAGCTCTAGTACATTACATTTTCACCCTACCTCCTCCCCTGTGACCACACCTCTCATCCCCATAAAGGCTTGGGCTCTAGTACATTTCAGCTTCATCCCACCAGGAAGTACTGAAAAGGACTTTGTAGCAGAACACAAGGATTTTCTGGTCATTTAAGGTTGTAATAGTTTGGCAATATACCGTGGCCCCTCATGACCTAATGCCTTAGAAATAAGGTACAAAGTTTTAAATTGGCTTCTAAACTCAATTAGTAGCCAGTTAAGTGATATAAGCAGATGTAAAACTTTTGTTTAAGGAAGGCAGTATTAAGCACAACATAACATTACATTACAGAGGTGAAACATCATCTAAAACTACCTTTCCTAACAGAAAATATGCAGCTGTGTGTTGTATAAGTTGAAACCTTTTTAGCTGACACTTCAATAACCCATGCAAGCAAATCCTTAGAACTTAACCAATTAAAAACATAATGTAGTAGCAGAAAGGTGACGAATGAAGTCCATACTGTGGAGGAAATATGATCCCGCATTGTTAACATCTTGTCAAGCCAAACACACAAAAACGAGGTTACTTACTTGTAACGGGAGTTCTCCATGGACAGCAGGATAAGTCAGCCACAATAGGTGATGTCATCCGATGGCGCCGAGACGGAAGTACTCTCTATAGCTCAGAAGGGCTTCACCCTTCTGAGCATGGGCCACCCCTCCGGGCCTGCCCCTAGCCAGCCACTGAGTTACTAGCTGAGCCTACTGCTAGGGGCATGTGCCCGGGAGAAGACCGGCCCTTGAAAGGGAAGAGGGCAGGAATGAATGGCTGACTGATCCTGCTGTCCATGGAGAACTCCCGTTACAGGTAAGTAACCTTGTTTTCTCCTAGGACAAGCAGGATGAGTCAGCCACAATAGGTGCCTCCCCAGCTATGAGGAGATGTGGTGCAAGGGTCGGTCAAGAGAAGGAGGCCAGGCTGGTGATTGAACAATTCACCTGTTTATAGAGAACGTAGTTGGTGCAAGAATTGCTTCAAAGGTGCAAAAAACAGGTGCAAGGTGCAAGTAATGGCAAACAGTGCAACTGTGCAAGTAACAGTGTAAATACGGTGCAAGTAACAAGTGCAAAGTGCAAGCAACAGTGCAGGATGGAGTTTGCAGTTCCGGCAGTCTGGTGACTACGGCTGCCAACATTGTGGGTCTGCCATGGTTAAGACTGCCCGTCCAAAGGCCAGGTCCTCGTTGGAGAGGTCGCGGTAGTAGTGTCTTTGGAATGTATGAGGGGACAACCATGTGGCTGCCTTGCAGATATCCTCCACAGGGACAGACTTTAAGTTGGCGATAGAAGAGGCCATCGACCGCAGCTGGTGTGCATTGACTGGAGGTGCAGGTGCCATGCCCGCTCGCACTAGGCAGAAGGCAATGCAGGCGGAGATCCAGAGGGACAGAGTCCGTTTGGAAACAGGGTGCCCAGGTTTGTTGGGTCATAAGAGACGAAGAGTTGTGTCCCCTTGCGGTGAAGAGCAGTCCGGTGGAGATAGACGCGGAGAGCTCTGACGCAGTCCAAGGTGTGTAGCCGCTGCTCCTCAGCAGAGGAGTGCGGTTTGGGGTGGGAGCTAGGCAGTTCAATGGACTGGTTCATGTGGAAGGCAGAGGCCACTTTCGGCACAAACTTCGGGTGCTTCCGGAGGGTGGCTCTGTCGCTGGTGAGCTGGGTGTAGGGTGGGTGTGCCACTAGGGCCTGCAGCTCACTGATCCGTCGATGAGAAATAGAGCCTTCCAGGAGATGTGTTTCATGTCTGCTGTGTGTAGGGGCTCAAAGTGGGGTAGCGTGAGCTGGCAGAGGACGGCGTTGAGGTTCCAGTGAGGAATCGGATCCCTGCGCGAGGGGCGCATATTGGTGAGCCCCTTCATGAAGCGGGCGATGATAGACTGGACAGCAATGGATGCGTCTCCATAGCGGTCGTGGAAGGCTGTGATCACGGCCAGGTGGATCCATATTGATTGACGTTGCAGTCCCTGCTGGGAGAGTTCCGTGAGGTATTGCAGCACCTGCAGCGTAGGGCAGGAGAAGGGGTTGAGCTGCAGGGCTGAGCACCAGGAGGAGAAGCGTCTCCATTTCAGACAGTAGGACTTCCTTGTTGATGGACGTCTGGTTGCAAGTACCACCTGCGTGACCTCTGGCGGGAGGTGGAGGTCTGTTAGGGCGACCCGCTCAGCCTCCATGCTGCTAAGGACAGGGTCTGCAGATTGGGGTGCAGGGTGTTGCCATCGTCCTGGGAGAGGAGGTCCTGTCGCAGGGGAAGGCGAAGAGGCGCCTCCTGTGCCAGGCGACCGAGGAATGGGAACCACCCCTGGCGGGGCTAGTAGGGGGCTATGAGGATGGCCTCCGCCCTGTCCGAAATGATGTGCTGCAGGGTTAGCGGTATTAGGGGGAAAGGTGGGAAGGCGTACACTAGTGACCAATCCCCCCAGCACACATCGAATGCATCCAGGGTGATGCTGTGGTGGGAGGGACGCTTCGAGCAAAAGATGTCACACTTGGTGTTCTTCTCCATGGCAAAGAGGTCTACCAGTGGTTGCCCCCATCGCTGGAAGATGGTGAGGGTCACCTGGCTGTTGAGTGTCCATTCATGTGGGTTGAGCTGCCGGCTGAGTCAGTCCACTAGCTCGTTCTGGAGTCCTGGCAGGTAGGAGGCCTGGAGGTGGGATTGGTTTCATAGGGCGAGGATCCATACCTTCAGAGCCTCCCTGTAGAGGGCGTGTGAGCCCGTTCCCTCTTGTTTGTTGATGTAGAACATGGCCACCTGGTTGTCCATTCGGAGGAGGATGTGTTTCTTGTGAGTCAGACCCTGAAAGGCCTTGAGGGCGTATCGGATCGCCCTGAGCTCCAGTAGGTTGATGTAGTAGGACTGCTCCCGTGTCATCCACGCTCCCTGTGCGGAGGTGGAAGCAGTGTGCTCCCCAGCTGGATGGGGAGGCATCCATGGTTATGCTCAACTGGTGCGCGGGCTGCCTCAGCAGGCGGCCGAGCGCAAGGCTCCTCCTGCAGGTTCACCAGAGGAGGGATGCTTTTACTGAGGTGCCACGGGTATGAGGGTGCCGAGGGGCTGCGAGGACTGGTTCCAGTGTGACCTCAGATGCCATTGCAGACGGCACATGTGGAGCTTTGCCATAGATATGACCTGGGTAGAGGCTGCCATGTGGCCCAGAAGGCGGAGGAGTGTACTGGCGGATGTGGAGCTAGCCTCCGAGATGTGTCGTATTAGGTGGCGCTCCTTTGAGAGAGGGGCAGGAACGCCCGGGAGACTATGGTGTCTATTATTGCTCTTATGAATTTGAGGCGCTGCGTTGGCTGCAGGTGTGACTTACGGAAGTTGACCAGGAAGCCCAGAGTTGATAGGAGGGCGATGGTCTGTTGCGTAGATGCTGCGGCTTGCCGCAGGGATGGCGCTGAAATCAACCAGTCGTCCAGGTACGGGAAGACACATATGCTGTGTTTGCGCAGATGGGCGGCAGTCACGGCCACACATTTGGTGAAAACTCTTGGTGCAGGGGATAGGCCAAAGGGAAGGACCTTGTATTGGAAATGCCTCCCCTGGATTTGGAAGTGGAGTGCACATGATGACTATTATTTATTCTTTTTTATTTTTTGTGCATGGTGCCATGGTTATAATGGTGTTGGTAGTTTTTTGGTATTTACATGTTCCTCATTACGATGTCATTTTTTGCTTGTTCATATGTGTTTTTATTAATTTTAGTCATATTGTTGGTTTTATATTCAATTATGTATTTATTTATTTAATTATTTATTTATTTATTCAGCATGATCTGGCTTCTTCTTTTATGTGGTGATATTAATATTCTTATATACTTATTTATATTATGTTTTGTGATCATCTTTACCCTTTAATTGTTTTATTCATTTATTCTTCACAATGTGGTTCTTATTATTGTATTTATGAATATTTATTTATGTTTCTGTTTTTATTATGTTTTTCATGATTTTATTTTGCTTTGTAGTTTGTGGTGTGCCTCACCCCTGACGAAATACCTACGAAACATGGCCTGTGTTGGGTCTGGCCCCCCTTTTTTAACGCATAAGGACCAATAAAAGTTTTGTATACTGCTCACGTTTTGTGTTGGGTTGTTACGAGTGTCTGCGTGGCAGTTGCTGTTTTTCTTCCTGGTGGATATTCCAGAACCTCTACTGCATCGGCGCAGGCTGGAGTGGTGTCTCTGCGCCGACGGAGAGGCTTGCCGGTGGGAGGGGGAGCATCGGGATCGTTGTGGTGATGTCGGCACGTTGCCATGGCACTGGCCAATGGCGCCACGGTGGGCAGAGCCGGGGTGGTCTCGTTGCCATGGCACCGTCCAGTGGCGCCACGGGGCAGAGCCAGAGGCGAAGGAAGGAGGCAAGATGGCTGCCTGCATGCTCAGGGGATCCCACGTTGTCGGCTGCAGCTGCAGAGAAGACTCTGAAGGAAGGAGTCCAGCTTCAAGCGGTGCAGGAGGTGCAGGCAGACCTGAGGGCAAGGCAGAGGCATTGTGGCTGTGGATGGAGGCCGGAGGGGGCACATCTGGAGCCGCGGAGGAGGCAGGATGCATCGTGGAGGCATCGGGAGCAGGGAGGACAGCCACGTGGTCAGCCGGAGCTAGGATCGCTGGGCTTCTTACCTCCTGGATGAGATCTTGGAGGGCATGCCATCTGGATTTTCTGGCTCAGTGAGACATTCTGGCACAGTGAGTGCAGTCTTCAACCCTGTGGGAGACTCCGAGGCACCTCAAGCTTCGGCCATGTGAGTCTGTGGAGTTCATCTTTCTTGAGCAGCCGGGGCATTTTTTAAATCCTGGTTTAGGCATGTACAAATAATTGCATGCCAATATCAGCAAACAGCAGGAGTGGAGGAACAATGAATTTGGCCAGGAGTAATACATTCTTTAAAATGTTTTAATATCAATATTCAGAATCAAAACACATAAAAATAGCATTCCTTTCCAACAACAGCAGTTAAGCTTAAGTCCAGTTTGTTCATCAACGGTAGTTGAGAGTCAACCTTGGCAGTGTTGCCTTTCTTTGTCTGATCTTACCTCCTGCACCCATCTAAAAGGCAGAATATATCAAGGCAATGGTTCTATCTAATATGCACCTAAGGGCTCTGCGAACCCTTTCTCAAAGGACAAAGTAGCTATTCAGTGAAAATTGGGAATCAGGTATGCTATATGTAGCTGAGGAGCCCCCTTATTCTGAAGAACTTGAGCAGTTGCCACTACTGCTAGTGTAACTAAAGAATGGAGAGCACCTCCTGCTCCTGTGTTTCAATTTTTTACAAGACACTGTCTTATTCGCTCCACAAGACTACTGAACTGGTTCCCAGGCCTACAAAACCTCACCTTCCTGTTGTTCAGGACTGACTACCTCTATGTTCTATGACATGTCATGTGCAAATGGCTGTCTTGTCACTGAAACCAGTTGTTCCTGTGGTGTCCCTGCTGGCAGGAGAGAATAACATATGCTCTTCTGGGGAGGAATCTGTGCTGGCAGTTTGGAACCTTTGCTCTGTGTGCCATTACCCCCATAGTTAAGCCCGTTCTTGCATGCAGATAATTCAGATGTGGACCCAGAGATCCATTGAGTCTAGTAAAAATGCCAGGGAGGCTGACCACCCCATAATATAGGGGGAAGGGGCCTGCCCATTCTCCTAGATGGGGTTAATGATTGCCCCAGTCATTGTCTCCCCACGCCTCCTCCGCCCTTGTCACTTGAAATTGGAGAAAATACTTCCCCACCTCTGGCTGCTGACTGATACATTCTACTGGTCAAGAGCAATCAGAGGCAGGAAGAGGGGAATTAGTAGTTGACTTCCTGTCTCAGTTACCATCCTAGTGCCTGCCTTGTTATCAACATATATCTTGTCAGTACTGCATAATCCAGCCCTGTCTGTCTGCCCAAATTTTGGTAAGGCTTAGCTTTTCCGAGCCTTTTATACCGGGCTTCTATGGACACTTGGCCTTAAATCCCTGGTGAGCCAGTGGCCCACATGGCCCTCCCCCCAGCCTTGCTCCAGGGCTCAATGTAAAAAATGTTTGGCCCTCCACTGGGAATACCTGCCTTTTTAATCCATCAAACTTGTTCCCCTGTCCCAGGCCTATTCCGGATGCTTTATTCAGCAGAGTGCCAGATCATTCCTGTTTGCGCCTGCTCATTTCTTAGTAAGACACTTGGGGCAAGTCTGAGGTCTGGGAGGATCTGGGAGCTGAAGTTTTTTTAAAGACGGGGGAGGGGGGAGGTTAGTGGGTACCAGATTATTTTTTAAACTTTGAACTCCAGACTGATACTGGGAGTAACGTTTGTGGGCCACTGTCCACCAGAAGGTGAGCCACTGCCACCATGCAACTGACTGAACCAGTGGCCTTCATAGAAAAAGAGCTACACTTCGTTTTGCAAAAACAGGCCTGCAAAGCATTTTTTGTGCCACTGTTTTCACAATATTGATCACTAGTGACCTGCTTTACATGCTTTGGCATTGAAAATAATGTGGAATTTTAATAAACCTTTGCACCTAGTAGACTACAAGCAGAGGTTTAGTACTTCAAAAGGCACTTTTGCAAAAGCATGCTTAATGCAAAAAAACCTGCAAAGTGCAAAAAAGATGGCATTTTTGCATATTTTGAGGCCTATTTCATCCTTGATGAGGTTGGCTAAGGTGGTGGAGAAAATGGTTCTTGTGCAATTGTTAGCTTTTTTGGATCAAGAAGGAGGTTTGTATTGGGAACAGACTGGATTTAGAAACTGGTCAAGTACTGAGCCTCTCTGGTGGCTATAGGGTTGCCAACTGGCTCCAGATGCGCCCGACAGGCTTGATCCAGTCCTGGGTTTACTCCATTGCATGCAGGGACATGTAGTTCTGATTTCTCCATTGCACTCCATAAGAAAAGCCAGACTACAAGTCCCTGCATGCAATGGGGTAAACACAGGACTGGATCAAGCCTGTCGGGCGCATCTGGAGCCAGTTGGCAACCCTAGGTGGCTATTACAGTCTCCTTGGGTAAAGCCAGGAATATGGGGAGAACTGTACTTATGGTGACATTAGATTTGTCAGCCGCATTCGATTTAGTTGACCCAGATATTATGGCTATGTGATGCAGGGCCTTAGGGACTGGAGGTTTGGTCCTTCAATGGTTGCTCTCGTTTATGATCGATCGGCGGTTTTGTGTTCGATGGAGGGGGTACGGTACTCCTTGGTTCGGCAGTGGGTATGTAGGGTCCCGCAGGGCTCCGCTTTGTCCCCAGTATTGTTTAATATTTATATGAGTCCTTTGTGTGCTTTTTGTAGGAATCATGGATTTGTGGGCTTTCTTAAGGCTGATGATATACAGCTTTTGATTGAGATTAATGATGATGAGGCTGTGGTGTTTCAATGTGCAAATCGCTGTTTGGAAGATATTGCGGCTTGGCTACAGTCTCATCATCTTCTTTTATTTATTTTTTATTTTATTTATTTATTTTTCTTATATACCGCACTATTATAATCAGTGCGGTTTACATTTGAACAGAACATACAAGAATGTAACAAGTTACATCGAGTTTTTACATTGAACAGGGAATGTAAACATGGAGAAAGGAACAAGGGAAAACTATGTACAAATTATATACAAATTATATAAATAGGGATACTCTTACGGATAAATAAAGATAAGAACCCTGAATGTAAATAAGTCGGAAGTATTATTTTGTGGGGATTTAAAGGAAGATAGTTTGTGCTCTGGGCTTGTCATAGGCGGTGTTCATTTGCCCTGGAACAGTGAGATTCAGGAGCTGGGTGTTATCTTGGATGGTGAGCTTTGCCTTTGACAGCAGGTGTTGCGGGTAGTGCGAGTTGCCTTTGGTAATTTGTGATTGGTCTGGCAGCTCAAGCCCTATCAGGAGGCTTTACATTGGGTAGTCCAGGTGTTGGTATTATCCTGTCTGGACTACTGTAATGCTTTATATGTTGGATTGCTGGCCTATCTGCTGAGGAAATTGCAGCTGGTGCAGAACTCAGCCGCGTGTGTCATCTGGGGTCTACAGAAGCGAGACCCAGTAGTTGGAGTTTTGCACCAACTGTATTGGCTTCCAATAAAACAGAGTTATTTTTTTAAACTTCTGGTATTAGTGTTTAAAGTTTTGCGTGGATCAGAGCCATGGTACCTGCGAGAGATGGTACAATGGAATTTGCCTGGGCGGGTCTTGTGCTTGGTGAGTGAATGCCGGTTAGTGTTACCGGGTTGCTCCCAGGTCCATTTGCAATGTTGGCAGGGGTTGAGTCTTCTCGGTGGCGGTTCCTACTTTGTGAAATGCTCTGCCAGTGACACTTTGGATGGAGACAAATCTACTGTTGTTTTGGAAGGCATTAAAAACCTTCCTTTTTCCTTAGGTTTCTGGAACAACAATTTCTTGGTGGGTAGAAGGAGGATTGGGACTATAGGCAGCACAGTAAGTGGGGGTGGGAGTTTGTGGGACTTGCTGGATGGGACTTGTGGGGTTTTATGTTTTTTTATGAATTGTTGTACAGCACCATGAAAGCTTTGGCAAACGGCGGTATATAAATGTTTTAAAATAAATAAAGACATTTTGCACTTTTTTCCCCATGTAAAGCGCATTTTTGCAAAGTGACTTGTATTCCAGTACACCAGTCTCTTAATTCCTCCCCTTTGATCTTGCACCTCTGATTTTCTACCCTTAATTCTTACATTCAGTCTTGTGCAATTAGTTTAAAACAGCTGTAGAATACAAAAACAAAACTGATGACAAGAGTTTAACTTTTTGTTACAGTTTTAAATCAGGATTTTTCTGTGATCATTTGGAAACTTCACTGCTTGACTGTAATTTAAGGAAATGTGGGAGGTGGATCATGAAAACTTCAAAAGTATGAGATGTCAAAGAGAAAATACTTCATCACCAAGCACTGGCAATAATAGTTAGGATGACCACTGTGGATCAAATTAGGTAACTAGGGCCAGCCCAACCCTAAAACAGCAGCAGTCAAAACTGTCTGAATGGCTTAATACTATCCATATAATATGGAGGAGTAGTCTAGTGGTTAGAGCAACTGCCTCGTATCCAGATGATCAAGGGTTCAATTTCCACTGGCACTCCTTGTGACCTTGGGCAAGTCACTTTACCCTCCTATTGCCTTGGAAGATAAAGGCCTGGCAATCTACTTCCGGTGACACATTGCCAAGAAAACCCAGAGGCAGCTGGGTCACCAGGAGTCAGCACTGACTTGATGGCACTAAAACAAATATGGATCTGGGGTCTGATTTTCTGTAACAGACTTTTCTACAATGACAGAAGGCATAGTGCGGTAGTTAGATGCCAAGGAGTGAAGTGAAAATCTCCTGGGTTAGAATTTCTACTACTGTCCTACTCTTGAGACCCATAGCAAGCTGTTTCACCTCAATGTACACAGCTTCAGTGTACATTGAGGTGTAAGAAGTGTAAAAAGTGTAATAAGAACATCAGAACTGTCATGATGCATCACACCAAAGGTCCATCAAACTCAGTATCCCTGTTTAAACTCTGGACAATCCAGATAAATGTAGAACACTTTAAAATCCTTGGCAGGAAAGCATGGTAAATCTTAAATTTAAAACAGAAAAATCAGTCACTCTCTCGTACAAAAGTCTTCTGAAAGCACGTCCATTCTGCAGTGTCTGCCTATTGACTCCCTGATCAGCCGGTAGAGCAGACAGATGAGAAGTTGACCCCCTCTCCCAAACATTGGATTGCACTGGCCTTTTGATAAGTTTATCTGCCTTTGCATTTGCTTGCCAGCTTGTTTTCTGCCAATTTCCTCCTACAAATGGCTTTCATGTTTTCCTTAACGGCAGCTATATTCCTCAGCCTGTCTTGGGGTGATGCTGCCAGCAGGGCCTTTCTTTTCCCTGTGTGCTTTATTCCTTTCCACTGTGTCTCACTATGTTATGCTTTGGGCGCGCTACGACACGTGGTCCAGTTTTGAGTCAGCAAAGTAAAGGCTGCTGGGACGAGTAGCATTTTCTATCTTCTGCTACTTTTAAAATGAGAAATCTGGACTCCAGGATACAGAATTTGATTAGCACTGAGCATCTGCCCAGCTTTAACTGTAAAATGTAAACCTGATCCTTATTTGTGATATTACACAGAAATCCCTTTGGACATTTTTGAGCTTCTGCTGTCCCTGATGATAAATGGTGGAAAGGGGAAAAAACGGCCTAATTTTAGAAAATAATTCCCTCGTAAAAGAAGAAACCAGCAAGAAACTGCCATAGGAAGCCACAGACTGCTTAGCAGTAACTCGCATCATGGAATAGTCGTTTTTATGGTTTGTATTTTACTCTACTCTCTCCATTTTTCATCCAGGAAGGAACAGATGGCCTTACTTATTTTTTATATTTAAAAAAAATATTATATTTATGCATTTTAAACAATATAACACATAAGCAAAAATGCTTATAAAGCAAGATTTAATAATGTTAGTCAGAAAAACATTAATATGAAAAGCAAAATAACAAGAAAAAATGAAAAGGAAAACATACTAGATACCTGGAATTAGTCCAAAGGGGGGGGGGGGGTATCTATCAACTAATTAAGAGAGAAATTCAAAGAAACAACCAAATAGGTGACAAAGCTTACTACGAACTTCAAGCATGCAAAGTGATTTGTCAGGTATGGGGCTTTCAGTGGTTTGAATGAATAGAGGAGGTACAACTACCTGCAAAAAAGATGTTAGCAGAGGAGGGTCAGTGAACGATGTACCAGTCGCCCTGAAGCTTCACAAACATTTACATGGATATTGTTGTGGAAAGGAGGCATTCAGCTGCAGTACTCTATATCTCACTAACAAAAATTGTTTCCTCTTTGGATTTGAGATTGAATTACTAGCCTTTCCAAATCCATGGTGAGATACAAATTCAGGTACTAAAGCTGTTTCCCTGTCCAAATGGGTTTACAATCTTTTTTTTTTTTTTAAATTGAAGTTTATGCTTTACCAGACCGAAGCAAAACAGAGAAAGAAATACAATTGACAGGAAATTAATAAAAAAAGAAACAATCATATTTCCTAGCCTCCATCACAAGAAGAGACTGACCTATGCACGGAGTAACATATAAATGAAAATTAGAATTCCCCTCTAAAGAAAAAAGCCAAAACCAAACTGATAATAAAAATAGTAAAATAGGTATTTCACACTCACTCACCAACAAGAAAATTCTCTAGTTGCAAAGGTTCAACAAAAATATGACATACCCCTTGAAAAGTAATAAGACCTTTACAGGGAACGTGGAAAAAGAAAATCCCTCCATCTGCCACCACTCAAGGCTTAAGCTGGAGGAAGGATCTTCTTCTAGCTTGAGTAAAATCTAGAGACATCTGGAAAGATAGTAATCTTTTGACCACAAAACAAGTTATCTTTCTTATGAAAATAAGCCTTCAACACATTCACCTTGACCACATCAGTTGGGAAAGAGACAATCAGGGTAGCTCAGGAGCATATTTCATAATTTGATGATTCAAGGAAATTAGTTAAATCCAAATCAATTTGTTCCTCAATCTGAGCCACCTCAGCCCCATCTTGAGACAAAACCCTAGAAGGTAAATAATGTAGAGTAGATACCACTATGGCATTTACATCTTGCAACATCAAAACCTCTTTAAAATACTTCTTCAAAATAATCAAAGGGGATAACAGCCGAGTCTTTGGAAAATTCAAGATCTAAGATTCATAGAGCAAAAAGAATTCTCCAAAGTCTCAGCATGTGTATGCAAAATTATTTATTTAACAAGTTTTTTTATATCACTTTATCATTCAGTCAAAGTGATTTACAGTGTAACTTAAACTTGGTAATGTACATTAAACAGGGACATTGATAATTTGGATTTTTCTGAAGCAATGGAGGGTTGAGTGACTTGCATGATGGCAGAAAAAGACCATATGGCCTTACTAGTCTATCCTTAGAAATTGTAGCTTCCCACACCTTAGAGAAAGGCCTACTGCTGTTTTTCCATAGGTTTGAACCAGGGATCTTTTTGCATAAGGCAAATGTGATAACCACTGCACCACAGAAACATGGCTATAATATTCAAGGAACCAGCAGGTTGTAGGGAGCCCAACTGAACATCAATCTTTTCCAATCTTTGAGTTATAGCAAATATCCTAAGATTGAAATTTTTTAACAGACAGCTTGAAAAACTTCATTGTTTGATCCATAAAAGCTTGTGATAAAGAATTGGTCTTTAAAACTGCTTTCCAAATGCCCAATAGAAACCAAAGCTCCTGAAGCTAGTGAAGGAGAAACAGAGCCAAGAACTTGGATCGGTACCGGCATAATGTCTTCTGATAGCATTTGCAGCAGGGTCTGGGAAGACAGACTCTGTTGCCTCCTTAGAACCCATTAAGGGGGTAGCAATATCCCCATCCATCGAGCCCTGTACCCCTCCAGACGGCGGGGGAAGAATTCTAACAATCAGGCTAAGAGATGCCCCAGACAAGGGGACAAAGGAGGGCTCGTAGATGAAACAAGAACTACCTCCATCTTTGTTGATCCAGCCTGTCCATTGGTATCACAGTTATCTTGGACATAGATAATATGGATACAGATGTCAACAAGGAGGAGTGGCCTAGTGGTTGGGGCAAGGTACTTCAGGCCAGAAGGTCGGGGGTTCAAATCCCACTAGAGGACAGCAACCTTGGGCCGGAAGGACTGGGGTTTCTAGTCCCACAGGTGCTCCTTGTGGTCTTGGGCAAGCCACTTAACCCTCCATAGCCCATGTTCCCTGTAAAATAGTTATCTCCAAGTTATAATGCCCTGTTCAATGTAATTTCAGTTTGTTCAATGTAAACCACACTGATGCAGAATAGCACGGTATATAAGAGAATGTAAATAAATAAATAAATAAACATCTTCTCCTTGATTTTCCTTTTCCTGGACCCTTTGGCCATCTCAGTATAAAATTCAGAGCCCAAAAGCCCCAAAATGGCACTGAAGGGGCACCAAAATGATTTTCCCTTTGATCCTATGCCCCTTCAGGCCCGCAACTGTTGGCCAGAAGCAGTAACAGTTCTTTTGGAGGTATCCTGGGTACATGCCCAGAGGATATCACAGGGAGGGTCGGAGCTACCTCCCGGTCAGGTTCCCCACACTGTTCGCCTCCACAAGCACTAATCCAGACACAGCCGCACTCCACACACAGGATCCTCCTCTTCTGATCCCAGTGAGCTGCAACAATTTTTTTGAAGGTGTCCCAGGGGTGCGCCAGATGACATCACAGGGAGGATGGTGCTGCTTCCCGGTCTTGTCGCACACACTGCTCGCATAGTCAGGGTGCCTCCTCAAGTGCTACTCCAGACACAGCCACACTCCACACACAGGGTCCTCCTCTCCTCTGGGCTTACAACCTAAGCTACATTGAGGCAATTGAGAGTGGTGATTTGCCTAAGGTCACAAGGAGAGGCTATTGGAGATGACAGCTTCAAACCTTTGTTTCCCTGGTCCTCAGCCAAATGCTCTAAATAGGCTACTCTTCGCCTGTATGTTTCTAGATACATCTAGGAACATACAGATTTTATGTTTCAAAAACGTAAACAGCTGTGCATTTAAGAAAAGTCCTTAGAAGCCATTTCCTGTCAGAATGAAGTGACAGCTAACAATATTATAAGATTAACATGATCCTCGATAATGCGCTTTTATAGCACGACAGGGGCAGAGCAGCCACAGTAAATACAGGGGGGAGCAAGGTCATGATAGGGAAGTAATGCCACATTAGGCACATCAGTCGCATGGTACTAGTGACCATGTGTCAGGTGCACACATGCTAATACCAATGTGACCCCTCTAGACAGGTGTATGTCACATGAGCCACAGCACTGTGCTATGTGGAGGGTTGAGAGCACCCTACAGATGCCTGCAGGACAAGAGAGAACACATGCAGGTAGCAGCAACATGTCATGAAATCAGAGGGGCATGACAGCAGATAGGCTGTATATGAAACCCTAGAGGATAACTGCAGTACAAGGGTGTGCCAACAGAAATGGAATCCATGCCATACAATGTCTGAGAGAGGAGCAAGATCAATGCTATGGGTGGACACAGACCACTAAACCCCAGCAGAGAGGATAGACAACAACAACATATGACCACCAACAGATCATAGGCAGCCAGATTTTCACTGGCCACTTGCACTATTTTTATATCCCCTCCCAACCAGGGCCAGTCCAAGGATTTCTGCTGCACCAGGCAAAGCTCTGGTCATGTCATGACGCTGCCCCCGCTGCCACTGATTCGGTGGCAGGGTGGGAGGGGACAGCTCAGTGCCATGTTGTGGCAGCAAGAGATCATGTGCTTCGGCACACATGGCCTGCCTCTTTGACCCTCCTCCGACACAGCTTCCTGTAGGAGGGGAGTCAGAGATGGCAGGTCATGTGTGCCAAAGCACATGGCATGCCACCCACAGAGGTCGGCCACCCTAGGCAGCTGCCTATCCGGCATAGTGGACATGCTGGCACTGCTGCTTTCCTGAACTGTGCAGTCCTGTACCCTAACTGCACAGACGACCTAAACCATAATCAAATCCAGGTCCCTATGCATGGCATTACGCAGCACTGCCACTGAATTTGGATTTAATTACTTGCCTTTTCAAAGCCAATGAGCCTGTCTTTTGCTATCTCCTCCTGATCTATGGGGGGAAAGACCCAGGAGACAAAACCATTTTTGAAATTTATGTAATCAGTATAATTGAAGTTTTGATTGTGGTTACCTTGTCTTTAGATGAATTCTGACATTCCACTGTCTTGTGTCCCTATTAAACTTTAGAAGCCACAGTATATAGACAAATATTTAATTTAATATGAATTGCATAGTGCACCTTTTTACAGTGAAGTACTTTGAAAGTGGATTACAAACTAAAAAAGATAAAACACATACAATCTACTGGAATGCATCAGTGCTTCAAAGACATAGGGTAAATCGATTGAAAGTTTTATTTTAGTTTAGTTTATGGAGTGGAGGAGTGGCCTAGTGGTTGGGGCAAGGTACTTCAGGCCAGAAGGTCGGGGGTTCAAATCCCACTAGAGGACAGCAACCTTGGGCTGGAAGGACTGGGGTTTCTAGTCCCACAGGTGCTCCTTGTGGTCTTGGGCAAGCCACTTAACCCTCCATAGCCCATGTTCCCTGTAAAATAGTTATCTCCAAGTTATAATGCCCCGTTCAATGTAATTTCAGTTTGTTCAATGTAAACCGCACTGATGCAGAATAGCGCGGTATATAAGAGAATGTAAATAAATAAATAAATAAATATTTTACATTTTGTGCTTATTGTGAAAAAAAAAGGTCTAGCAATCATGCAAAAATGATAAAGCAGGCCATTTATGCAGGAGTGGCCCAGAATTCTTCAAGGAAGTCTTCATTTCCACATTGTTCTTGTTGCATTTAGGAATTTAGGCATTGAATATACATGAATTTTCTAAAGTATAGGTTCAACCAGAATGCAATAAAAAACTAATTTCACAGCTTTCAAAGTTCATTAAAGGCCACCTCTGGTGAGTAGAATGGATTTCTTAGATTTTCCTCCAATCTAAAATAATATGGGCTATGCATTGTTGTCCCAGACTGAAATGTCTTGATGAGCTATGGAACATGAAGACGAAGGCCCAGTGCTTGTAATTTCATCTGAAGAGTATGATCATTGCACTGTATTGTGTGCCCTGGAATACCTTATGATCAAAATCTTTACCCTACTAGCATTTGCTCAGTACAGATTCCAAAACTTTTTGTTGGACTATGTTCATCAAAGCCGCTATCACAAGCTGCTGCTAGCTTAATAGTCTCTTTTTCTCTTTTTTTTGGTCAACTTTTAATATTTTCAACTTTTTGGTTTTCTCTTTCTTTAATCAACTTTTTTCATGCATCAGCTTTATAATATTTCATTCTAAACGTGGTCCATAAAATTCAGTATTATTTTCTTAAAGACTTCCACACTTCGGCAAATTCTCTTTTCACCTTTAGTAACTATATATTCACCGACCACAACCGTCATGTTTTGAACAGTTTTAACTTATTCTGCTTTAGGGGCTAACAGTTTTCTCTACACAGTTCTTAACCACACATCTTTTTTCAAAGGATGCCTCCATTCACCATCCGATACCTACAGGATCACACATTATTTCCTCATGAGCATCCCAGACCTTCTGACAATGGCTTTGGCATTTGTGCTTTATATAGACCAAATAACCACTCCTCTCTTCACTCATTGATACCTCAATATCCAATGATATCAAAGACCCATTATTCCCTATTATGACATCATCCTCCATTCACAACCATCCTCTCAGATTACCATAGGTGAGAATTCCAGCCTAGTTCCCTACTCTTACACAGTGAACCACTCTATCTGCCAATTTAAGCCAGTGGGTATCACAGTATTCAAAGAGAAAATCCAGTACTGTTCCTTGTAATTCAATTTTCCCTCTTCCCCCTTCCCCCCTCCCTTCCCTCCCCCTCCTTTCCTTTCTCCCTTTTCCCTCTCTTCCCTTCCCTTCCCTGCCTTTTCCCTTTCCCCCTTTCCTCTTCCTCTTTCCCTTTCCCTCCCCCACCCTCCCCCTTTCCTCCTCCTCACCCCCCTTTTCCCTTCCCTCCTCCTCCTCCCCTTCCCTTTCTCCCCCTTTTTCTTCACTTGTTTTACGTCTTTATCATTCAGTTAGTTTTATGTATTTTTTATTGTGTACTGGATTTATATTATTTATTATTCTTTTACAGAATATTATTTATGATCTTAACTGAATTATCAGTTTATGTGGTTTTAGCACGTTCTTTTTTCTAATTTTAATAGTTATTGTTGTCTTTTAATAGAGATTGCATTAGTACTGACCATCGATTATACTTTATTTGTTTTGGCCTTGTTCAACAGTAAGTTTTTATGATCTAGTGTATTTTGTTTTATGTTCACATAAGCTGTCTCCTCCCCTTTGTGACCAGCTCTCACCTGTCCTGAAGGATATACCTTTTATTCATGTGGTGTTCTTTGCACATTCTTTTACATATGAGTATTTATTGGTGTAGTGGTTCTTATCCTTTATTCTTTTTATGATTATTACTTAATTATTTAGTTTCATATTTATTTATTATTATGTGTTTAAATTATGAACATTCTAGGTGTGCTCTTAGAGTTATTTTACTGGTTATACATATATTTTTCTATATACATATGCATATGTTTTAATTCATTTATAATTTGTTGTTATTGTTGTATATCTTTGTCATGCTATTTTGCTGTTCTCTTTGAGATTTACCCCCTGACGAAAGGCATCGGCGAAACGCAGCCGTGTAAGGGTTTGTGAATAAAGGACCAATTTACCTTCTCGCTCTTGTGTGCTTCCTAATTTTAAAAAGCCCATTTTCACAATTACTTATTTAATGGTTAAGTAATAATTTCTTTTAGGCAGGGCATTTATTGGCAATGAAACCCAGAAATGCACCAGTGCTCTGTCCAAATACATTGTCTTGTCTCTGAGTCTACATAGCCTTTTGGTGTCTCCTTTTGTCGCATCTTTGTACTTTTTTGCTGCAGTTTCCCACCTTGTGCTTTCAGAGCAGATTTGTCAATGAAATTTACTATGAAGTCATATCTGAAGAAAAGATGTACATGACCTAACTTATGTGTAAGGTGGTATATCAAATTGTTAATAAACATAAACACAAGGGGAGTATATTCAAAGTGATTTAACTGTTAGCAAGCCTGCTGAATTATCCTGCTGACCATGGTGTAGCCCACTAGCATTGGGGTGTTCTAGAGGCAGCACCGAAGTTAACCGGTCAGCAGCAATACTCAGCCGCTGGCTGGTTAAGTTAAGCCAGCTAAATTTAGGCCAAGGCATATGCAGCACCGTACAAATTCACATAAAAAACAGTCCCTACTCCACAGAGCTTATAATCAGCTAGGGCGGACAAACAGAACAACAGACACATTTCTTAGTCTCCTGTTGTACTGTTTGTTTGGCTTAGCTCCTGCTCCAGAGAGGCTTAATGTGTATTTGTACAGTGCTGTGTATGCCTTGGAGCGAGATCTAATTTATAAGTAGTAGTAAGAGTGGTTGTTGTAGGAATGACAACCCCGACAGCACCTGGCTCATACCCAAGATTCCACAGCAGGGGATGCCACAGTCCAACCCCCTGCACCTGGTTGCTTCTCTCACTCTTTTGTGCCCAATACATGTGTCCTACATCGGGAAATGTCTCTGCAGAGAAAAGACATGTTGCCTTGCAGGGTATTGTAACAGTCCAGTAGTGATAATGCTCTTTCCACGCCTCCCCACCACCCTGCCCCATCTCTCAAGCACCAATTAAAGTATGTTTTGGCTTGTGCATCATTGTTTCTGTTGCCAGTTGCTGCACGTTAAAACACGCATTAACCAGCTGATGGGCTTTAGTAAAAGGAGCCCTAAGCCTTTAATGCAGTTTTAATGCATACTTTCACTAAATACAAAACCACTTGAAACACTTAGCATGGAAATCACCGTTACTGTGTAGCAGGGCTGTACCGAGGTTGAATCGCCCCCTGTGCGACTTGCACAATGGGCGTGCATCCCCCCCACCCCCCGCGGTGGGAGAGAAGAGGCACGCCTGCTGTGTAAGTTGCCGGCATGCTAAGCAGATCTGTCCCTCCCTTCTCCGACGTTGTGTCAGAGCAGGGAGGGACAGATGTGCTTAGCGTGCCACGAGAAGGCTTAAGGGGCGCATTTCAGCTGTCTGCCGTTGCCTGCCGCCACTGAGAGAAGAAAATGTGGCGGTGGCGGCAGGCAACGGCAGACAGCCGAAATGCGCCTCTTAAGCCTTTGCGCCCTGTGCAGCCGCACTGCTCGCACAGGGCTAGGTATGGTCCTGATGTGTAGGGAATGCACCTTGCAATTAACATGGAGGTCATTATTGCACATTAACTGCTAACATGGCAGATGACACAGGAGGCGTATCTCAGTGCAATCCATATTCTTGGTCCTATCAGTAACATCCACTTGCAATCATTTCTTTGCGTTATCTATTCCCTAAAGTGCTGGGAATGCCCCCAACAGTTAATGCTGAGATTTTGTATCTAATGCACCTTACCTTTAGCTGTAAAAATGCATGAAGTGTAAAACTTAGCACCCTCTAGTAAATAGGCCTTTAACAGATCTAAAAATGCCTGCAAATAAAGATTAACAAACTAAAAAAAGCTGTTCCCTTTTAATTGGACTAACCCAGTACATTAATAATATTCAAAGGGCTCTATGCGGTTTGCCATTCCTGCTAACAGCATAAACCCCGCTAAGCCCAATATTCAGCGGCACTAACTGGCCAGTGCCACTCTATATCCCCCAGATAGTGCTGGGGTGATCTGTGGATGAAGCTACAGCTGTCCCATTATTTATCCATTTTCAACCCACTGACCGGATAGGTAGCAACATAACATTAGGACAGATAAATGGTTGTCTTAACTTATAAGAACATAAGAACATAAGATATACCATACTGGGTCAGACCAAAGTCAATCAAGCCCAGTATCCTGTTTCCAACAGTGGCCAATCTAGGTCATTCATACCTAGCAGTTTCCCCAAAAGACACAGGTTCCACAATGCTTGTTCTGGGTCAAGCATTGATATCCTGGGTCCCTTCTTAAAATTGGTTTATGGGTCTTTCCTCCAGGAACTTGTCCAAACCTTTTTTAAACCCAGCTACACTAACAGCCTTTACTACATCCTCCGGTAACAAATTCCAGAGTTTGATTACACGTTGAGTGAAAAAATATTTTCTTTAATTAGTCTTAAATGGTTTACCCTGTAGCTTCATTGCATGTCCCCTAGTCTTTCTATATTCTGATAACGTAAACAATCGATTTACGTTTACCCGTTCCACTCCATTCATTAATTTATAGACTTCTATCATATCTCCCCTCAGCCGTCTCTTTTCCAGGTTAAAGAACCCTAACCTTTTTAGTCTTTGGATCCGATGCAGATACATTAGGGTACTGTTTGCACGTAGTTAGCAGGGTATCTGTGCATACTCTCCACTGTGCCGCAATGCAGAGAGGGGATTGGTGCAAATGCTTGTGCCGATGGTAGCGTGGTGCCTATTAAAATTACATTATATTCAGTTGTGTGTATTCAAATGACATGGTAATGAGGTCATTAGCTATTCCACCCGGATGCAAAGAAATACACAGAAGATCGAAAAGCCAAGCACAGAGTTCAGTAGTGCCAGTGTTCAAATGCCTGATCAGAGGTGAAGTAAAACTTCACTATGTGTAGTAGAAGAAAACTTTGGTGTGTGAAACTTTGACAAGTATTGGAGAAAACAGATCAGCATGTAGGAGAACAGAAATGTTTTCTGGTGTGCTTTACCCACTGGTGGCTTTGCAGTGGGTCCATTCCTTACTGTGCTTACAAAACATATAGGCGCCCTCCAAAAACCGCTGCTTTGGGCACTAAAGTTAAGCGCACAACTTTCCCCATTGCTATGCGGCTAAACTGTTATTACTCCAAGCTAAAAATTATTTTAAATTTCGCTACAGATATGTCACCACTAGTGCATAAGCTTTCTGCGCATGCATCTGGCGCCTGCCACGCATTTAGCGCTAAGGTTTTGCACATATTTCATTTGCATACGTTTTGCTTATGGCATACCAGCGCACAACTTTTGCAGTGCTCTCACACTAGAAAACCATGCGAATGGCTTTTAGTGCATAGCTCTAATGTCAACAAAGGGACCAATGTAGAACGCTATTTTGCTATCCAGTTAGTGACTGAATACTGTCGCTGACTAGATAGCAATGAAGGTTGGCAGGAAAATCAGATATTCAGTGAGGGTGGATCTCCATTGTCTGGCACTGAATATCTGGTTTCACTTTTGCCTGCGGCGGCCAGGCACTTTACAAGCACTGACAGTCCCCGACTGAATATCGGGTCCATCCTAGCTAGCTTTTGCGAACTGACACTTCCGCAGCTCCAAAGAATATAAGAAGTACCATATTGAGTCAGACCAAGGTGCATCAAGTCCATTATCCTATTTCCAACAAGGGCCAATCCTGTCAAGTTCCCAAAAAAGGTACAAAAAATACATTGTCAGAAAATGCAAATGAATCATAAAATAGATTTCATGGCTGTAAACTCACCACACAGAAGAAAGGCCTGGCAACTACTTCCAGTCGCACCTTGCCAAGAAAGCCCAGGGGCTGGGTTGACAGGAGTCAGCATTGACTCAATGGCACAGATTGCATTGCATTGATAGCATGAAGAGGAAGGAGAAGGGGAGAAGGAGCTGATGCATTAGAACAAAGTTTCCCAACCTTTCTGAATGTGTGGACCCCTTATTGACCTCCAAAAGGTTCACGGATTCCTAGTTCATCCCAACTACTCTTCCTGGACATCCTTCCCTTAGCATCAAGCTTGTCTCTACTAGCTTCTGTACCTCCCTTCCAAGGCAGGAGTGGTTCAGTGGTTGGGACAGGTTACCTCACACTGGAGGGCCAGGGGTTCAATTCCTGCATGGGGACAAGCAACCTCAGGCCTTGGGTAAGCCACTTAACCCTCCATTGCCTCAGGTACACTTAGATTGTGAGCCCTTCGGGGACAAGGGAATAAAAAGTACCTGTTAGTATACATGTAAACCGCTCTGATGCACAAGTAAAGGGCAGTATATCAAGTGCCTAAAACCATAAACCATAAGGAGCACAAGTTGGGGTCCATTGTGTTATAATTATCTGAAATGTTAAGCACGTTAAACTGTAATAGTTGCAAGTTGATATTTATAAGATAACCAACAAAAATGGGAATGTACATCAGCTTTCAAGACTACACAGGCCCCTTCTTCTTCTGCATTGACCCAATGAAGAGGATATAGCTCTGGAAAGCTAGTCACATATGTAATAAGGGGCCCTTTCACTAAAGCCTGGTAAGCGGTTAACATGTTTTTTAATATGTGGCAACTGGAAGCTGGGAACGCTAATGTGGGGGCATGTGAGTGACATCACGTTAAAGCACATGGTAATCAGCCATCACACAATAGAGTGGGGAGTAGGTGGAGTATGGGTATGGAGAACACATTGCCGCTGGCATGAGGGCAATTGCCAGGCATTTGGTGGCAACGTGGCAATTAGTGCTGGTGCAGCCGCCTTAAGTGTGCCATGTGTTGGCGCTCACAATCATGTGCTAACTGCCAAGAACAGGCAGGGCATGCCCCCACTAGTTAGCCCACGAGGGCATTGCTGCCAGTCGCGTGGTAAGTGCACATTTTTAGAAAGGGGTGCCTAAGATAATCCAATAAAGACGTGTCACCTACAACTTGCTTTTGCTACCAGCAACAAAACTACATTGTTAAAAAATCTGAATAACTTTGGAAAAGTTTCCATCTCCATAAATTTAGGGACCTTTTTTTAAACAGATCATACCAGAAGGTCCACTAACCCAGAGCAGGCCCTACTGGAAGTCAGTGCAGGAAAAATGGCTTCTAGATAGACTTTATAGTGACATTCACTAAGCCCTGAATTATGGAGAAATTGCCCTCTAATTTAAGATCTGATTTTGAGGTTGCAGCTTGTAGGTTTTTTGATATATCCTCTAGTAGCTTTCCAGCCCAGTCACTGAGGTTGCAGAGCCTTTATTTATTTATTTAACTATTTCTTTTAACTATTTCTTTTATACCGCCCCTTCCAGAGATCAAGGGCGGTTTACATATAACAGGTTAACAGTCTTGTACACATTTGTATACGTTTATAAAGAAATAAGGAATGTTAAAAACAAAGACTGCCACCTTTGAGACAATCATATCATGACAATAGCATAGTCTATGCCAAGGAGCTCTGATTAGACAAATCGCTTCACTGGGACTGTAGACAAAACTCCCATAAATTATTAAGAGGAGGCTGGCAACACTTGTCTGGTCTGATGTTGATTCAGTGTCATTAAGACAAATGTAAATGCCCATTTAGTCTGTGATATCCCTACTCTACATCTATTCATCCTTTATTTCCAAGCCCTGTCATTAAATTTATCATCAAGATGTATTGGTAGCCCTTTCTCGGTGTGCATGTTAACTCTCTCCATTCATTTAACATGAACAGAATTTCCAAGTTTGGCCTATCGAATTATCTTTGAGCCCAGATTGTGGAGCATCAAATGAACCTTAAAAAATGGAATTTAAAGTGTAAGTACGTGTGGCTGGAATCTGGGAAAAGGTTGTAAGTTCAAGCCTGCACCCTGGGAAAGGGTAAGATTTATATAAGTCAAAGAAGGGAAAGGAGGAGAAAGATTGCATCCCTAGTGACTCACAGCAGAAAGTATTTACACTGCAAAGAAAGTCACTAAAGCACCCAGAGCTAGTTTTTGCAAAACATTTCGTAATAACTGTATTTAATATAACATGATGTCTTTATATGTTAACTGGATTTTTTGTGTGCATCCAGTTTGTGGATTTTACATCAATGTGCAATAGAAAAAAATTCTATCCAGATCCTTTTTGTATTCATTTTTATTAAGTATTTCATTTGTAAAAGCAAAGCGGAATTGGACATGTGGCCTGCATTTGTGAGAATTATATATATTCATATATATTTATAGACACAGAGCTATTCAGCATGCAAAGACCGTAATGATTTCTCAAATTTTGTTACAGGTGCACGCCAGACACTTGTACAGAATGCAGACTTTTATATTATAAAGGCCACATGTGTGCCAAAAAACGTTTTGCAAATTATATAATTTAAATAGGAATGGAATAGCAACACTTTTCTGCTTTGCCCATCCTAAATTGGCTGCTCTTTAATCTGAATGACACTTACTTCCTTTTATGCCACGGACTGCATCCACCTCCCGAATGATGTACCTCTTATGGTATCTTCTGGTCTTTTTTATTCCCTGGATGTCTCTCTGCCTACAAAGCAGCCATTTATATTCCAGGGTCACGCCAATGGCTTGATAGCTCTTAAGGGCATGTTTACTAAAGTGCATTAAGATTCGGCACTTTAGTTTGACTTAAGAGGCAAACATGCGCGTGAGAGGTGAAACGAGAGCTGTGCTCAACATGTCCACCTGTGATTACTACAGTGGGAAGCACCTCACTGCTCTAAAACTGCAATTGCAATTAAAAGCGGGTGCACTTAACCCCCTCACTGAGGTGGCGGGAAATGCACCTACCCTGCCTGCAACAGTAACAACGTGCACTATTCCCCCTGCACTCACCGTAATATGTAATCAATGCCCACTCTCCTCCCCAGCCCTCCCAGGCCCTGCCTCATTGCATGCTATGCAGTTAGTGTAAGGTTTTTATCAGTTACTGTGCTTCTGAGCTGACTGCTTAGCACTGGTTTTAGTGCACAGTAACATTAGCGCACTTTAGTAAACATGCCCCTTATTGTTTTTTCTAACAAAGCCCAGAGACTACACAACGACGACTGACTGTTGAACAGTGCTTTGAAAAGCTTTAAACATGATTCTTTCCACTTGCTAATTGACACCTATTGAAGTTTTAATCCTGTTTTTGACATGCTCCGTCATTGTTTCAGGACTTCAGGGTTGAAGGTTTACTCCTGGGAGAGGAGAGACTAACTTTAGCAGCAGTTTATCTTTAGACTCTTGAGTCTTTACTTCTTTTATTAACATTCAACACAGTACACACAAGCCATTTTTGCCCATTATAGATGATGACTTTGTGAGCCAAAATATTATAAAACTAATTTTATTTGTGAAAAAGAAAGCATCCAGTACTTTTTAGTGTCTTTAGATTGCATTCTACAGCGTGCCATGATTTTTCAAATGAGCAGACTGGAATCTTTCCCCAGATGACAAGGTTCCAACCCTAATTGTGACAGAAATATGAGTGACCTCTGGTTTCAAAATGTTAATTGGTTTGAATAAGTTGGCCTCAGGATTACCTTTCCTGCATTTTGTAATATGCTCCACTTATTTTATAAGATGCTATTTTACCTAAGCTTTCTTAGTGTCTGACTGGCTTACTGGTGTCAAAAGTGATGCATGATTCTACTGTGCACAGTCTCTAGTTTTTCAAAAGGCCCATTTTGAAGGTTTCAATGAGGTGCAGGCTGCTCACAGGCTCTGGCACCGAATTAATAAATGTTCAGGCCTGATGAAAATTAGTTGTTTAGTGTCATGAGAAACCGCAGTCATCCATCAGACCAGTTGTCCACAGTCCCCATTCCTGCATTATATTGTAATGAGGATTCCCTTGGCAAGGAAAAGCTTTGTGAGTACAGAAATTCGTTGGCTGTGTTTAAGTGAGGCGAGGGGGGTTTCCTCTCACACAAGGAAGGATGAGCTCTTTCTCTCGAAAAGGAAGGAGGAGGAACTCTCTCGCGGCCCTGAGACTGAGAAAGATGGTTGTAGACACTGATGTGCGAGTCACCAGGTGGCTGAGAGCTTTGACCTGTTATGGAAGGGAGACGTGGCATCATGGTGGTGGCAGTAAAATGGGCAGGAAAAGGTTGGTAAGGCATAGTTTCCATTGTCTGAACACTATAGCTGGTGTAAGGTGCAACAGAAGTCCACATGTTACAGCTCAGAGGGGGTGGAGGATGCGGCAAGTCTTCTACGGTTGAAATGCCTCCAATTTCAGCTCCAGAGCTGGAATACATGCAGGCCTCTCTGGGGCCCACTTCACTGCGATAAGAAGGGCTTAGCATTTGTTGATCATAGGGAGGTGGGGACCGAAAATAATGGTCCTCTCCCATCGAGGCAGAGGAGGAGGCGGCATCCAGATAGGATCTCTTGCAGGGCAAATCCAGGTGACAGGCACTTTCTGTAAGCAAGAAATTCAGAAGTAAGGATCAAACAGTTTCTAGATAATATCTTTTTATTGGACTAACTTAATAAATCTTTGAGTAGATTTCAGAAATTATCCTCTCTTCATCAGGTCAGCCCAAGTGGACTAATACAGCAACCACTGCTGTCTGAGCAAGAAAGAAACAAAGCTTCAGATATGATACCGTTTGAAAACAGACTACATTCAGTTTATGAGGAACATTTCAAACACAGACATGGCAGGCACTAGTCCTCATCCTGTACAAAGTACTGAAAATTTTACCTTGCCATTCTATTGTTTTAACAAACTGCCCTGCAATTCACTTGCATGGCTGATATTCGCAAGTGTTGTGAGATAAATAAAAACAAGAAGCGGAGAAAAAGACAGGCCATAACATGCAAAGTGTAGATAGTTGAACTTTAAAGTGACCCAACACAGCCGATTTCGGTTACATGCCTGCCTCAGGAGTATTTGTTTATCCAAAATTCACTTGCAGCCTATTCCAACAAGTGTAAATGTATCAACTATAGCAAAGGTCTATATACAAATTAAACATATAGGATTCTCTTGTAATCTCTTCCAACAAGAGTCAGTGTATCATTACAGCGTAGAAACATGATGGCAGAAAAAGACCACATGGCCTATCTAGTCTGCCCTTCCATATCAACTACAATAGTCCCTTTTTTACCTTTAGAGATCCTCTGTGTTTGTCCCATGCTTTTTTTGAATTCAGATACTGTCCTCTTCTCCACAACCTCCACTCGGAGACTATTCCACATATCTACCACTCTTTCCGTAAAGAAATATTTCTGCATATTACTCCTGAGTCTATCCCCTTTCACTCTCATCCTGTGTCCCCTCATAGCAGAGCTTGGCTTCAATTGAAAGAGACCCTCCTATGCATTTATGCCACGGAGGTATTTAAATGTCTCTATCATATTGCCTCTATCCTGCCTTTCCTCTAGTCTAAAGTATACATATTAAGATCTTTAAGTCTGTCCACATATGTTTCATAACAAAGACCACTAACCATTTTAGTCGCCATCCTCTGCACAGATTTCAACCTGCGTATATCCTTTTGAAGGTGCGGTCTCCAGAATTGCACACAATACTCCAAATTAGGTTGCACCAGAGACTTATACAGAGGCATTATCACCTCCTTTTTTCTGCTGGCCATTCCTCTCCCTATACAGCCAAGCATCCTTCTGGCTTTTGCAGTCACCTTTTCTACCTGTTTAGCTCCTTTAAGATAATCAGACACAATTACACCCAGGTCCCACTCTTCTTTTGTGGACAGAAGTACCTCACCCCGTACACTGTATAGCTCCTTTGGATTTTTGCAGTCCAAATGCATGACCCTGCATTTTTTAGCATTAAATTTCAGCTGCCAAATTCTAGACCATTCTTCAAGCTTAACTAGATCCCTCCTCATGTTATCGACTTCCTGGGTGTCTACTCTATTGCAGATTTTGGTATCATCTGCAAACAAGCAAACCTTAACCGACAGTCCTTCAGCAATATCACTAACAAAAATGTTAAAGAGAATTGGACCAAGGACAGATCTCTGTGGCACACCAGTGGTAACCCCATTGATACTGCTAATCGTTGGCACGCAACGCGCCATTCAGATTAATTTATAGCAACCCAGAGACTAGTAGGTGCTGTTTTCATTTACACTGTCTAGCACGTGTGAAATTTTTATTTTATTCCATTGTATGTTGGAAAATAGTATTTAACAACATCAAAAAATCCTCATTATGACAATATTATTAAACATGTGGAGCCCGATTCACTATGGGGCAGCTCCAGGCTGTCTGGGCGGCCCCAACCAAGATGGGGCTGTCAGCTCCTGATTCTGCACAGTGGGAGCAAGACGGTCCCGTGGGTGCATGATCAGGCGCTGGGAGGATGGTCCGGTTGCTCCAGCATTGCCACGGGGACATCCTCCCCATGGTACAACCTGCCCAATGTCCACCTGGACCCTGATTCCCCACAGTGGGCAGCCAAGGCCCCAAATGGGCGGCGGAGACCCATCTTGGCCTTCCTGTTGCTGAGGGGGAGGCTGCCAATCTCTGAGGGGAGCTGCCAGGCAGGATCATTGTGGCGCCCCATGCTTATTCCACCTCAGTGGAATATGAAGCACGGATTCCTCAGTGGTGGAATAAGCAGGGCATCCTTCTGGCGGTCCCCAGACGTACAGGGCAATTACTGGAATCAGCCCTCTACATCCAGGGGTCAGTTCTGCCCATGTCCCACTTACTCTACGACCTGTGCCAACCACGTCCCCCACAGCACACATAGCGGCTCTGTGCTTGCAGGGGGGATGGCAGGCAGAATACTGGCAAGGCAGATAGCAGGGCAGGACGTGCAGCTCCACTATCTGCCTCATAGAATCGGGGCCAGAGGGGGTTATTTTAGAAGCCTTATTCACAATTTTCACATGGAAAATCTGGCATTTACACATAGAAGTGGCATCTATATGTAAATGAGAATTTTAGAAAGGGCTAAATTTACACATGAATGTCCATAATACATAAAAATTGCAGGGGGCATTTTTGGGGGTATGGTCAGGGCGCGGCCTGGGTGGGTCAAAAATCTCCACATGCATTGCCCATTTCATATAGGAAATGCACATATAACCAAAATATCTATGTCAGGATTTGCAGCTGCTCCCTAGCACATATAAGTTTCTAAAAAGTGCTTCTTTACAGGACAGATTAAGGGGGTTATCCTGCTTAATCCCTATTACATATTTCCCCCTTCCAAACTGAAATTTGTAGTTAACGGGCAGCATTCATACATACAGGTTTGCAAAATGGCCAACACACACATTTAAGTGTCAGCACATGCATACCAAGTTACCCATGCATGACCCAACACTTACACATGTAAGCTGACGAGTTGCCTCTGTTGATTTTTCCCACAAGTAAAATGGCTCCTCTGTCTGCATATGTCAGCAAAACACAAGCATTCCTGCACGTCCTTATTGAAGTTTCAGAAAACTCCTCATTCAGCAGCCTTTTCTCAAATATTTCCAGTATTGTGTATGTTCGATTCTGACGTCTCAATTTGGATCTCCACAACTACCTAAAATTTGCCTTATAGTCTGTTCTGGTTATTTTTAAATTGCTTGGTTACTTTACTCAGGTGAAAAATAGTAATGGAGTTGGCCAGTTTCCATCTCGAAAGGTTACTTTTTATTCATTCAGATAACCCATATCACTTTGCTTTTTGCTGGGTTACACTTGACAGATTCAAGAACCCTTTTTCAACTTTCTTATCTCATCTATTTTCCTCCCCGTAGAATTTCCCTGCATTTACCAGGTATGTGTGTCCAGGGCAGGAGAAATGTTTGAAGATAATACAGCCGGAGTGACTAAATACTGTTGTTGGTTCCTGCTTAATTCTGGAATGAGGTGCCTTCCTTGCAGTTCTCAGATAGACTTCAAGTACCAGTCTGTTGATATGGTTTACCACTTAGTAAAATGTTATCTTTAGATATTGTCACTTATGGTTAAAACAGTACTTCTTGTCAAATATAAGTGAATGTGAAGAGGCTGCTATGCAGTTATACATATATGTCAATTGGAAATTATGAGCAATTACATTTGAAGAACTGATATTAAAACTTTCCTCTAAATACTTTTTACTTATGATTTAACAACCTTAGTGGTGCAACACATGTTAAAAATCATAGTGTAATTAGAACAAGCATTGCTTTCCGACATTCGGACCTGAATCCAATGGCTCCAGTAAGAACTAAAGGTTAAGAGATTTGTAAAAGTTACCAAAATCCCCACAGCACCTTAACAGCTTTAGGACAATACAGCTTTCTGGTTTGTTTATTAGTTATGATACTTGAAGTTTAAGTTTCCTCAACTATATGTAGGAGTGTACAGTAACCCAGAAGGGGGCATCAGTTTTTCAGGAAATTAAAGACCATTCGTGCATTTATTTGATTTGTATTTTCCTGTGCCTTACCTCTTCTTTTCAGGCAGTGATAAAAGAGTCCTGATTCTCTCTGTGCAGCAAAGGTACTGAGTGGCAGGTCTTGCGTATCAGAGTTTGCAAACTGCACATGAGCCCCGTTTTCGTACTGGTAATGCTGCAAGACCTGATGACTCCCATGCAGTGGATTTGCCTCTCCTTTCCCATGAAGTGGACCATGATGATTGGAAACCAGTCTCTGCCTCATGATGCTTTTGGAAATCACAGGATATTCTTTACTGGAGAGGAAACATTTAGGTAGTTAACAGCAATACACGTCTAGGACTACATCAGATAGGTTGGTAAATTCCTTTTATGGGGGAAAGTGCTCAGACATTGTAACAAACTCACTCTGGTGACTGGAGAGAAAAAAAGAGTTATAATTGAGAGACCGGCCAACAGACTTTCTATGGGTAGACCAGTAGGAGAGATTCTTTTGGGGTGATCAGTAGAACTGCCACCTCAACACCAGAATGTTGTTGGTTCTGGTTGTAAACGAGACAAAAATTCTTAGCCAACAACTACTCTGTAATAGAACACACACACACACACACACACAAAAGAAAGTTCATAGTATCAAGTGATATTTCCATGCAACTTTCTTCACACCTTTGTAGACGTGCTACACGAAGATCACTGTCATCGCTCCCCCGAAATCCTTTAGCAAAGGGATTGTTCTCAATTTTTAGCTGGGTGATCTTAAAGAAAGGAAGAAATCAATAAAGCAAGTTATCACAGACTTTTGGATTATTTCGGCCTCCTATCCTCATTTAATGGTTAGAAGTTGCTCTGTTTTTGGAAGAGGGACTTTTGAGAGGGCATCTGTACTAGGTATACTTTCCAACTAATATCTCAGGATGTACGATACCTGACTAATAAAAATTGATGTGGTCCAGTTTTGTAGGTAGCATCATCATCCTTCATGATCTGAAAATTGTATTGTAAGTTATGCTCTAACGATGAATTTATCACAAATTTACTTCAGCAGATGTTCCCCAAAGGAATCACACTGGAGCAGTTTGAGTGAGAGAATGGAAGCTTTAATCCTCTATCTGGTGAATTTCTACTCCTTGACCACATCTAGATGTATGTTGGATCTGATTATTCCAAAATGAGTCTGATGAAATCTTACTTGACGTTTTATGAAGAATGGCAGGACATCTTAGTAATCTAGAAATGGGACCTAGTACTGCTTTGCCATCTTTGTACAAGTCATGTCAGGTTTAAAGGGCTCTGATCCCTTGACACTACTATCCCAATAAATATGGAAAATGCAAAAGCCATACTATTTCTAATGAGCAATAAAAGACCATTTGGCAAAAGCTTTCCAGCAATTTCCTTTACTAATGTGCTGTAATTCTAGTCTTATTTATCTGAACTGAGCATTTTGTAAGCTTTGTGGCTACATGAGCTGACTCTTATTTAATTATTCTTTTATCTATTTCAGTGCAGTGGTGAAGTTCTCTATTATATGATACCACAGTCTTTGGGGTCAGTTTATTAAAGGGCTTTGGCCATTGTATATCTAAAAAAAAAATCTTTATTTTCTATTGACAAAGGATCTAAGCAACAAAAGTTTACAGGAGCTGGACAGCATTTCTCCAATCTATTCTTACTGTTCTTTGTTTTATTACATATTTTAAATCAGCATTTTAGTGTTTGATTATTCTCAGGGGCAGCCCAAGTGCGGTGCGGGACCATGTGCGGAGACTTATTGCAGGGGGTCATTTGCATATCCACTGGACTTCATTTGCATAAATGTAATTTATTTTATTTTAAAATGTATATGTTGCCAACTAAAATTGTAGGCGGCTTTCAAAGGATCTCTTCACAAGACTCTCTTTTGTCCTGGCAATGACTTAGGGGCATGTTTACTAAATATTAATATGCGTTAAGTGCCACTGCGCCAGTAGAAATGAATGGGTGTTCCTGCACTTAGCGCACATTAGCATTTGTGAATGTGCATTAATTTTTAAACATGCCTTTTAATGAGTGTCTGAATACCATTTGCATGGGCAGTGAGGATAAAGAAAGATTACCAGATTTCTACATTACTATACTCCAATGCCAATTGCGAGGAAGTACTATAAACCCTGCTCATTTAGAATGGTGAGGCCGCGGGGCAGGGTCCCCGGCGGCCGAAGGTAACCAGGCGCGCGGCCCGGTGAGGGGACCCTGCCCGTGGTCAAGGAGGGGAGGGCCCTGGCAGGCATAATTCAAACTCATTGGCTCGCCCCGAGGAAGAGTGGGGTGCGAGCCAATGAGCAGCGCTGGGCAGTGGGGGGTTAAAAGGGGGGCGCGCGGCGGCGACGGTCTCTCTGGAGACCAGCAGCGGGGAGAGAGGTCCGTCGTCCCACCCGCCCGCCCTTGCTGTTGTGTGGGTACCGGGTAGGGTTGTCGCAGCTGGTGGGGGGGGGGCGGGATCCCGGAGGTTTCCGGGGTCCGGAGCCTTAAGCTGGAATTGGGGCGGGGGCGGTCGCCCCCAACCCGGATGACCCCTGGCCGGTCTTTGCTAGTAATATGGCGAGGCCGGGGAAAGGGGGGGGGGGTTGACTTTGCCGCTGGCTCGGCCGCGGCGGGAGTGGAATGAGGTCACCTTGCTAGTAATATGGCTGGTGAGGGCTCATTCCGCTCGGGGGTTTGTTATGTAATGATTGTATGGTTTAATCAATGTTTGGAATGTTATAATTTGGTTAATAAAGCTGCGACCATTTTGAGCCAAGTGATTGTCTGGACTGGTTATTGGGTGAGAAAGGGAGAAGGAGGAACTAAGGGGGAGGGGAGGGGGGAGGAACAGGGTACCACCGGGTCCGACCTGCCTTGGTTACCCATAGCAAATCTGCCATATCATAATAGCACTACCAGGACTCACAAAGCACAAAACTCTACCTATCAAAAGACAACACTGCAAATATTAAACCAATATATCTCAGAGAATACCAATATATCTCCTACTGGGGAAAGAGAACAAGTGGGACTGTCACATAGAAACTACATGAACAGAATTCTGCAGCTCAGTTACACATAGACCGTCAGCAAACATAGAACAAGAGATCACAATTGAGAAATATGAAGACAATAATTAAACTGTGAACCTCAAAAGTCAAAATTCGAATGTACAATAACACTGTAGAAATAAAACTATAAATTAATTTCCTCTTGTATTAAACAAAATGCAAAGACGTTAGCGATGCACATTTCCCAGAGTTGACATATTCCAATTAATAAATTCAAAATAAAATTGTATTTTTCTATCTTTTTGTTGTTTGGGCATTTTATTTTTCCATCGCAACTGCCCCAGTTGCTTTCTTCTGTTTTCTTCGTGTCTTCTGCTAACTCTCCATTGTCTGCTGTCCGTTTGTCCTTTCTTCTCTCATCTAGTTTTTTTCATTCTCTTTCTACATCTGTTTCAACATACTGATCTTTCCCCTTTTGTCCTTTCCTCCATTTCTTTCTTTATTCCTTTTTCATCCACTCAAATTTCACACCTCTATCCTCAATCCCCACTTACTCTCCTAATACCCGGCCAATTGTAGATTTTTCTTCCCTCCCACACAAAATATCTTTTCACCTCTCCATTCTCATCCTCCAGCCCCATCCCCTTCTAGTCCTCCCCCAACACCAGCTCCCTTCTAGTTCCAGCCCCACCCAGCATTCTCTCCCTTCTAGTCCCATTCTCCCCCCCCCCCCGCATCAGCCCATTTCCAGTCACAGCCCCCATCAGCTATTTCCAGTCCTATCCTAGCCCCCATCAGCCCATTTCTAATCCTAGCCCCCCTGCAGCCCTTTCCAGCTCTATCCTAGACCCCCATCAGCCCATTTCCTGTACAAACCCCCCCAATCAGCCCTTTTCCAGTCCTAGCCCCCCATCAGCCCATTTCCAGTCCAAGCCCCCCCATCAGTCCATTTCCAGTCCTGGAGTGAAAAGCAGCATTTTCCTTTACTCCGGCAGCTGTGTTCCTGTGTAGGCTGCTGGCGCGCTGAATACCGGAAACAAGAGATACCCTTTAACCTTTGGTGCACCAGCGGGCTACATGAGAACACAGCTACAGGAATGAAGGAAAATGCTGCTCTTCACTCCAGCGGCTGTGCAGAGTTGAGCCAGGGCCTTGGGCCTCCATGGCTCCCTCTGAAGCCAGCCCTGCCAGGAACCTAACAGCCAGTCCTGCCGGAAGCCAAACAGCATGTACAGGATGAAGTTGGCACAGAGTCCCCTGTGCAAACAGCATTCCTGCACAATGGACGGGTCGGCCCTGATTACTCTTATTACTTGCATCACATTTTCTCTTTACAAAGTCTATACTTTCCCTGTTCTCATCATTTATTTAGCTCCTTAGTTTTATGAACCATTGTCCCCAATAAACTGCTTACACAGATTGTACAACTAAGAAACAATACATATGTAATAAATATACATCATAAAGATCTTGAACCAATGCACAGCAGATATTCTATACAGCCTGCTAACCAAAGACATCAATGACAGACCTAGATGATCTAGCAATGCTAATAAATTACGAACACCTGCTGGATTCCACAAAACAAAACAAACCACCTCTAATAGGGCAATTTCATTAATTGCACCAATACTCTGGAACTCTCTTCCAGATAAATTGTGGGACACAAAAGATTTAAAGGACTTACGTAAATCCCTTAAGACAGTCCTATTTATGGGATTTTGTAACCAAGAAACTTATGAACTCATTTAACTATGCATGAATTTATATATTACAAACAGACATTAATGTAATACTTTCCCTTTGTAAGTTATGTTATCTTTTAGTCAATGTAAACCCGTCCTTCCTCCAATAAGCCCCAGTGAAGATATAAGATCTAAAGAATAATAACCCTGTCCATTGAAATTATCATCTAGCTAATTAATGGCTTTATCAAGTAACAGATATGCAGATGAGCCAGGAAAACTCATCTGTATATCTGTCCCAGCAGCCCCGGCAGAGGATTCGAGAGGTCACCATGAGTCAACCAAACAAGAACTGCTACAGACCTTGCACTCGTCCCAGCAGCAGAGGACCGGAAGACTCAACTGCATATCCCAGCAGAGGACTCCAGAGGTCACTGTGAACCAACCAGGCAAGAATTGCCACTGACCTCGCACTCTCCCCAGCAGCAAAGGCTATTCATGTGCATATCTGTCCGGTCTCTCTCATTTACATCAACAGGTACCAAAGCTCCACCAACTGAACGATGGCTGGGAAAAATCATATTGCCAAAGCTGTTGCCCCTGTTACAACTTCTGTTGCTGTCTAGACAGACAGCCGGATGACAATTGAAGGACCAGTTCCATGTGAAGGATGCCTGCAAGCTGAAGCCCTCATGAAACAAGTGGAGGAACTCAGAGAAGAGATGGTGAGGCTGAGAAACATTTGACATTGATGAGATGCTTCTTGAAACATCCAAGCTCTATGACAGAGGTGAAGAGAGTTGGACACGAGTCACCAAAGCTTGCAGAATCGACAACCCAACTCCTCCAACCCTCAAATTGAAGAACCAGTATGTAACCCTTGAAGTGGAGGAGGTGAAAGCATCCCAGGAAAGGGAGGAACCAGAGCTCAAGCACCACAAAGTTGCAGAATCAGAGACCACAAGGAAGCAAAAGTTAGTGGTGGTTGGTGATTCTCTTCTGAGAAGTACTGAGGCATCCATCTACCAACCAGACTTGATGTCCAGGGAGGTGTGCTGTCTGCCAGGTGCCAAAATTTGAGATGTTACAGAGTTTTCCAAGACTCATCAAGCCTACTAATTATCCAATGTTGCTCATCCATATGGGCACAAATGATACTACTAGATATCCCTCCGAGCATATCAAGAATTACTTCATGGCTCTGGGACAGAGAGTGAAGCAGATACATGCGCAGGTGGTGCTCTCTTCAATCCTCCCTGTTGAGGGTAACGTCTGAGGCAGAGAAGCTCACATCCTGAATGTATGACTGCTTGGATGGTGTCATTGAGAGCGTTTTGGTTTCCTGGACCATGAGATGATTTTCCAAGGGCTGCTGACTAGAGATGGTGTCCTCCTATCCAAAGAGGGTCAACATGTCTTCCACAGCAGACTGGTTAACCTACTGAAGAGGGCTTTAAACTAGATTCAGTGGGGATGGGTGAATAAAGCACCCAGCTAAGTAAAAGCCCTCAGGTAAGTAAAACACTAAATACCTCTGTAGAAATGGGTAAAAAGTGCAACATCTGGAAAGCAGTGTGCATAAATTTATTTATTTATTTATTTACATTCTCTTATATACCGCACTATTCTGCATCAGTGCAGTTTACATTGAACAAACTGAAATTACATTGAACAGGGCTTTATAACTTGGAGATAACTATTTTACAGGGAACATGGGCTATGGAGGGTTAAGTGGCTTGCCCAAGACCACAAGGAGCACCTGTGGGACTAGAAACCCCAGTCCTTCCGGCCCAAGGTTGCTGTCCTCTAGTGGGATTTGAACCCCCGACCTTCTGGCCTGAAATACTGTGCCCCAACCACTAGGCCACTCCTCCACTAAATGCACATAGTATGGGAAATAAGATCCCAGATGTTGAGGGTTTAATGGAAGAGGCTGACTTGGATTTAATGGCAGTTATGGAAACATGGTTCACGACCAACCATGATTGGGATGTAGTTATATCAGGCTATACTTTATTCAGAAAGGACAAGGGAGTAAAAAGGGGAGGAGAAGTGGCACTATATGTAAAAAATAATACTACAGCTATAAAATTACAGGGCTTAAAAGGGAGCAAGGAAGCATTGTGGGTTAAACTAGAAAGAGTGAACAGAAAATCCATTTGTATTGGTATGATATACAGATCTCCTTCATAGGGAGAAGTAGACAGTGATTTAATAGAAGACATATACATTATTGCCTTGAAAGGAGGAGTGCTACTGATAGGTGATTTCAATATGCCAGATGTTGATTGGCACATTCCTGCTGTGGCGTCACATAGAAGTAAGGAGATCCTGGATTCTCTACAGGGAGAACTATTCCAGCAACAGGTAACAGAACCCACACGTGAAGGGGCCATACTGCACCTGGTTCTTATCAATGGGGAAAGTATTATTCATGTTATAGTGGGAGATTATCTCGCATCCAGTGATCACCAAATGGTGTGGTTCAGTATTAGGACTAGAGCTGATAAAACCATTCAAAAACTAGGGTCTTAGACTTTAAGAAAACTAACTTTGCCAAGATAGGACAGTACTCAAGGAGTCGTTAGCGGGATGGGAACAGCTGGGGGAAGTAGAAAAGGAATGGACAAAACTGAAAGGGGATATTTTAAGGGTGACAGACCTTTTTGGTAGAAGGGTAAATAAATGTAAAAGCAAAAGAGGAGGCCATTATGGTTCTCAAAAGAAGTAGCTGAAAAGGTGAAGAAAAAGGGGGTGGGTGGCCTTCATAAAATTAGAACATAAGAACATAAGATATGCCATACTGGGTCAGACCAAGGTCCATCAAGCCCAGTATTCTGTTTCCAACAGTGGCCAATCTAGGTCATACATACCTAGCAGTTTCCCCAAGGGACACAGGTTCCACAATGCTTGTATTGGTTCAAGCATTGATATCCTGGGTCCCTTCTTAATAATGGTTTATGGACCTTTCCTCCAGGAACTTGTCCAAACCTTTTTTAAACCCAGCTACACTAACAGCCTTTACTACATCCTCCGGTAACAAATTCCAGAGTTTGATTACACGTTGAGTGAAAAAATATTTTCTTTTATTAGTCTTAAATAGTTTACCCTGTAGCTTCATTGCATGTCCCCTAGTCTTTCTATATTCTGATAAGGTAAACAATCGATCTACGTTTACCCGTTCCACTCCGTTCATTAATTTATAGACTTCTATCATATCTCCCCTCAGCCGTCTCTTTTCCAGGTTAAAGAGCCCCAACCTTTTTAGCCTTTCTTCATAGGAGTATCCTTCCATCCCCTTTACCATTTTGGTGGCTCTTCTCTGAACCTTTTCTAAAATCGCTATATCCTTTTTAAGATACGGCGACCAGAATTGCACACAATATTCAAGGTGCGGTTTCACCATGGAACGATATAGAGGCATTATAATATCTTTTGTTTTATTTTCCATTCCTTTCCTTATCATACCTAGCATTCTATTTGCTCTCTTGGCCGCTGCTGCACACTGGGCCGAGGGTTTTAACATGGTATCCACAATGACGCCTAAATCTTTTTCCTGGGTGGTGGTTCCTAATGTGGAACCTTGCATCGTGTAACCATAGTTTGGGTTGTTCTTCCCTAGGTGCATAACCTTGCACTTGTCCACATTAAATTTCATCTGCCATTTTGATGCCCAGTCTTCTAATTTATCAAGATCCTCTTGCAATTTTCCACAATCCTCTTGGGTTTTAACAACTTTAAATAGTTTTGTGTCATCTGCAAATTTGATAACCTCACTCGTTATTCCACTTTCCAGGTCATTTATGAATATGTCAAAAAGCAGCGGACCCAGCACAGATCCCTGGGGTACACCACTATTCACCTTTCTCCATTGGGAAAATTGGCCATTTAGCCTTACCCTCTGCTTTCTATCTTTTAACCAGTTCCTGATCCACAATAGTACACTGCCTCCTATCCCATGACTCTTTAGTTTTGCCAAAAGTCTCTGATGAGGGACCTTGTCAAAGGCTTTCTGAAAGTCCAGATACACAATATCAACCGACTCACCTTTGTCCACCTGGTTATTCACTCCTTCAAAAAAACATAACAGATTAGTAAGACAAGTTCTTCCTTGTCTAAAGCCATGTTGGCTGTCTCCCATTAGGTCATGACTATCTACATGCTGAGTAATTTTATTCTTTATGATGGTTTCTACCATTTTTCCCGGTACTGATGTCAGGCTCACCGGTCTGTAGTTTCCCGGATCACCCCTGGAACCCTTTTTAAAATTGGTGTTACATTGGCGATCCTCCAATCTTCAGGTATTAGAGATGATTTAATGATAGTTCACAGATTACTAATAGCAGGTCTGCAATCTCGTATTTCAGTTCTTTCAACACCCTTGGATGTATACCATCCAGGCCAGGTGATTTGCTACTCTTCAGTTTATCTAATAGTTGTAATACATCTTCCCGATGTATCGATATTTCCTTCAATTCTTCCGCACCTTTAAATACCACTTCAGTCATGGGTAACATCCCTACATCTTCCTCAGTAAAGACTGAAGCAAAGAATTCATTCAATCTCTCCGCTATCACCTTGTCGCCTCTTAGTGCTCCTTTAACCCCTTTATCATCTAATGGACCAACTGACTCTATCACAGGTTTTTTGCTACGAATGTACTTGAAAAGGTCTTTACTTCGCGTTTTTACTTCCGCAGCAAGCTTCTTCTCAAATTCTCCCTTTGCCTGCCTTATCAATGCCTTGCATTTGACTTGCCAGTGCTTGTGCTGTTTCCAGGTTTTGTCATTTGGCTCTTTTTTCCATTTCCTGAAAGATGCTTTTTTGGCAACAACAGCCTCTCTGACCTCACCTTTAAACCATGCTGGCAGTTTTTTGGACTTCCTTCAACTTTTCTTAAAGCGTGGAATACAGCTGGTCTGGGCTTCCAAGATAGTATTTTTCAACAACAGCCAAGCCTGATGTACGTCTTTAACCTTTGCAACTGCTCCTTTTAGTTTTTTCTTAACTGTTTTCCTCACTTTATCATAGTTTCCCTTTCGAAAGTTAAAAGGTAGTACTGTGGATTTCCTTACTATCCCTCCTCCACTAATTAAATCAAAGGTGATCATGCTATGATCACTATTGCCAAGTGGCCCCAACAACCTTATCTCTTGCACTAGATCTGGTGTTCCACTAAGGAATAGGTCTAATATGGCTTCCCCTCTGGTCGGTTCATGAACCAGCTGCTCCAAGAAGCAGTCATTTATTTCACCTAGGAACTTTATCTCCCTAGCATGTCCTGACGTGACACTGACCCAGTCGATACCGGGGTAGTTGAAATCACCCATTATTATTACTGCACTGTAACTTTTGTTAGCTTCCTTGATTTCTTTGAGCATTTCATCACCCATTTGGTCAATCTGGCAAGGCGCTCGATAGTATACCCCCACTGCCATTGCCTTCCCCCTTTTACATGGAATTTCAATCCATATAGATTCTACAGCAGATTTTGTTTCCTGCAAAACTTTAATCCTTTCTGACTCAATGCCCTCTCTAACATAGAGAGCAACCCCTCCACCAATTTGATCAGCTCTATCATTACGATATAGTTTGTACCCAGGTATCACAGTGTCCCACTGGTTGTCCTCCTTCCACCATGTCTCTGATATTCCAATCATATCTAACCTTTCATTTAGTGCTATATATTCTAACTCTTCCATCTTATTTTTTAGACTTCTAGCATTTGCATACAAGCATTTTAGAGAATGTATTTTACTCATATTAGTTTGGCTATTGTTAGACATGAGTAATTTGGGATCTTTAAGCTCAGTCTGCTCCATACTTGAGGGCATTTGGGCTACTTTACTCTTTTGTGGAACCTCTCTGCTTTTGGTAGTATCCTTCAAAGATACATTCTTCTGAACCATCCGCTCTTGGGCGACTGTCGGCTTTCCCCTAATATCCAGTTTAAAAGCTGCTCTATCTCCTTTTTAAAGGTTAATGCCAGCAGCCTGGTTCCATCCCGGTTAAGGTGAAGCCCATCCCTACGGAAGAGCCCCTCCTTTCCCCAGAATGTTCCCCAGTTCCTAACAAATCCAAAACCCTCATCTCTGCACCATTGTCTCATCCACGCATTGAGACTCCGGAGCTCTGCCTGCCTTTTGGGTCCTGCGTGTGGAACAGGAAGCATATCGGAGAATGCTACCCTGGAAGTTCTGGATTTCAACTTCCTACCTAAAAGCCTAAATTTTGCCTCCAGAACCTCCCTACCACATTTTCCTATGTCATTGGTACTGACATGTACCAAGACAGCTGACTCCTCCCCAGCACTATCTAAGACCTTATCTAGGTGGCGCGTGAGGTCCGCTACCTTCGCACCAGGCAGGCATGTTACCAGGCGATCCTCACGTCCACCAGCCACCCAGCTATCTACATGCCTAATGATCGAATCACCAACTATAACGGCTGTCCTAACCCTTCCCTCAGGGGCACATGGCCCTGGAGAAACTTCCTCGGTGCGAGAGGGTTTTACATCACCTGGAGGACAGGTCCTAGTTACAGGATCACTTCCTGCCACACCAGGGTGATGCTCTCCTGTCACATGACCTCTCTCCTCCATGGCAACAGGGATGCTGCCAGACTGGAGGTGGGACTTCAGGACTATATCCCTGTAGGTCTCTTCTTTGTACCTCTCTGTCTGTCTTATGCTTTCCAAGTCTGCTACTTTAGCCTCTAGAGAACGGACTCGTTCCCTGAGAGCAAAGAGCTCCTTGCACCTAGTGCACACGTAAGACCTCTCACCAACTGGGAGGAAATCATACATGTGACACTCAATGCAAAAGACTGGAAAGCTCCCATCCTGCTGCTGGACTGCTGTCTGTATCTTAGTTTTAAGTTTGTGTTTAGATCTAAGTTCTTTACTTACTAAGGGTTGCTATGGATATTTATACTAATAAAACTGTACCTAATAAGACTTCCGGTCTGGCAATGAGCTGACCAGACGTGGTCTGATCGGCTCCGGGTAATTACCCCTTATATCTGCTAAAAATCTGCAACCACGCTCCCGATCCCCTCTAAATTTGCTGAACAGTTGGACTCCGTGGCCGGGAGCTTTAAATTATTGGTGTAAGACTACAGCAACCAAGGCACACACGATACAACCCGATGGCAGCGAAGTCGGTCCGGCGGGAGAAGCCTCGTGCAGGGGAGGCTAAAATGGCCGAAGGGAACCCGGCTAGCCCGCGATCAGGGGATACTACTGACCTGGTGACCGAGGTGAGCGCAGCTGTGGTGAGCGCGTTGGAAACTCGCCTCCAGGGTCTCGCCGGGAGCCTCCAGACTCTTAACCAGCATTTTTCAGAGTTTACTGGACGGGTGGAGAGAGCGGAGGAGCGCATCGCCGCCGTCGAGGATTCCCAGCAGTCTCTTGAGGCCAAAGTGGCTGCCCTCGAAACCGTTGTGAAGCAGCAAAATGAGAAGCTGGATGACCTGGAGAACAGGGGACGCCGCAAAAACCTCCGTTTTGTGGGAATCCCGGAGTCTGTGAGCGACGGAGCCCTTCTTCATCATTTGCAGTCCTGGCTGACACAACTCCTCGGCGCTGCTGATAGCGGCCAGGTGAAGCTGGACCGCGTGCACCGCCTGGGACCTCGCCGGGAGCAGGCACAGCGGCCGCGGGCGGTGATTGCCCGGTTTCAAGACTATCGGCAGAAAGAGGAGGTCCTGCGCCTTGCCCGCAACCGACGAACCCTGGACCAGCCGCCTGCTGAGCGCATTCTGGTTTTCCAGGACTATTCGGTCCTGGTTAGCCAACAGCGGCGCGCCTTCTCCTCGATCTGCGCCCAGCTTTTCTCACGAGGACTCCGTTTCTCCCTGCTATACCCGGCCCGTCTGCGGGTGGAACACCAGGGCCGCCCGAAATACCTAGCAACGCCGGCGGAGGCCTCTGCGTTCTTGGACTCTCTGAACATAACCAGCTCAAGCCCCTCCTGAGGACCTCTGTGTGGCTTGGACTGAGGTTTCACTTTTCTCTGGCGTGGCCTTTGGATTACCGGGGCTTGCCCTGTGCGGGCGGATTTGCTGTCTTGCTGGACACTTGTTCTCTGCTTTTGGGACCCGGTTTACCTTTCTATTTTAGTTTTTAACCCCCCACCCCCCCCTTATCTGTAATTTTTATTTCCCTTTAATCCCTTCTGGTTTTTTTTATTTTTTTATTTTAGTTTATTTTCTTCTCCCCGCTGTGGCAGCCATACACTTCCTCTTTAATTATACACCCTTCATGTATCCTTCTTTCCCTCTGTTAATTCACTGGGGCCTTAGCCTCCCTCTTCTTTTAGGCTCTGTTCCCTGGGACTATCTTCTCTCCTGCGGCGTGGGAGATGTTACTGTAACATTTTCTAATTATCTGCTTCCCTTAGCTGTATCAGCTTAAGGCAATACTATCACAATATGAAGTCTCTGTTAAGTTACTTTGTTTTAAAAGAGCGTAGCTATTGTGACTACTTTGTATTATTCCCATGTCCTTGATTACTTGCAATGGTGGCATTCCTTTTGTGGGCCCCAGAGAATTGAGTTGGGCTGAGCGGCGGAAAGAGGGATGTTCAGGGGGGGGGCAGGATGTTAGTGGTGGCGTGGTTGGGGGGGATTCTAGGGGGAAGGGGGTAACCCGAATGCTAGTGGGAGTTGTCCGACCGGATGGGCGGACTCGTTGGGATTGGAAGGAAGGGGGAGAGGAGACAGGTGGGGAGGGGGGGAGGGATAGGAGAGGGTGTAGAAGGGGGGGTGGCGGGAGGGGGAAGGATGAGAGGGCAGGGGGTAACCGGACCATGGGTGACATTGTGGTGCTGCATCCGCGCCATTTTGGAGAGAGGGGAGTCCCAGGCTGGGGGGGCTCCCCTACTACATGTGAGCTTGGCCTTTTGTTGGATTCTTGACACTGCCTCATGCCCTTAAAGGTGGTCACATGGAATGTGTGCGGGCTGGGGAACCCGATCAAGCGCTATAAGGTGCTGCAGGCTTTGGCCCGCCAGAAGTGTGACATTGCCCTCCTTCAGGAGACCCACCAGACAGCTGAAGAACATAACAAATTGTGCCGCTCATGGGTGGGCCAAGTCTGGGGTTCTCCGGCACAGGGGCGGAAGGGGGGCGTGGCGGTTTTGTTCCACAAGAGAGTGCGTTTTTCTCTGGCCTCCCTCAAGGCGGACAAGGCGGGCAGATACTTGTTATTGCATGGCCACCTGGACGGGAAATTAATCACGATAGGTAACGTTTATGGGCCCACCACGTTTGCCCCCACTTTTTTCGGTGATTTGGCCTCCCAGATTGAACAGCTTCCCGACAGTCCTTTGCTTCTAGGGGGCGATTTTAACGGCATCTTAGATGTCGAGCTGGATACTTCGACGGAGGGGGGGAACCGAGAGAGAATCCCCACGACCCGTATGCTGCAAAGATTCCGGAGACGGTTGGATCTGGTGGATCCATGGAGACTCCTCCACCCCACGGAAAGGGACTATACTCACCAATCCCGGGCGCATGGTTCAAGTGCTCGTCTTGATTACATCTTGCTCTCGGGGGACGCCATGGTCAAGGTGGGGGAGACTCAGATTGGCCCAGTGGAGATCTCCGATCATGCCTGGGTCTGGATGGAATTACATTGGGGGGGAGCCTCCCCCTCCGGGTCCCGGCTCTGGCGCTTCCCGCTAGATCTGTATCATGATGCTCAGTTCCACGGCTTCCTCCGCCAGCGTTGGCATGAATTTCTAGAGAACCATCGTTGTCACGAGGACGACCCAGAGCTGGTTTGGGAGACGGCGAAAGTAGTTCTGCGCGGCGATATCATTGGCTTTGCGGCCCGCAAGCGCCGTCAGCTCACCGACCGCATCGTACGATTGGAGAGACAGGTGGTGAGTCTGCGTCGGCGTTGTGCTCGCGCCCCACTCGCAACGACTAAAAAACGGCTATGGGAAGCTCAGGTGGCGTTAAACGAGCTACTGCACCAACGGGCTAAGAAATCCCACCTTTATTATCGCTTTCAGATGTACTGCCATGGAGATAAAACGGGGCGGTTGCTTGCCCGCTGTTTGCGAGGTCAGCGTGGCTCCCGACTGGTGGCGGCCCTGCGAGACGATGCAGGTCGGCTCCGCCGCGGCAGTGACGAAATTGTACAACTTTTCCAGACCTTCTTTCGTTCTCTATATGAGCCAGAGAGTGTGCCGTCAGACGACCTTCGTGACTATTTGGGGGGCATTGATCTCCCCCAGCTGACTCTGGCTCAACGTGAGTCCTTGGAACAGCCGCTGACCGTTCAGGAGGTCCAGGCGGTCATCAACGCTGCCAGTTGTTGCAAGTCGCCCGGTCCGGACGGGCTCGGCGCCGAGTTTTATAAGCTCCTGGGCGACACGGTGGCCCCAACATTGTTGGCGGTCTATGATTGTCGCATCACGCAAGGGCACTTCCACTGGGGAAATAATCATGCACATATTGTGTTGATCCCTAAGCCGGGCAAGGACCCCCTAACGGCAAGCTCATACCGGCCTATCTCGTTGCTTAATTTTGACTTAAAAATTTTAGCCAAGATCTTGGCCAACCGCCTGGCGGAGGTGCTGGAACACCTGATACACGACTCACAGGTGGGCTTTGTTAAGGGGCGTCATGCGGTGCGAAACCTGCGGAAAATTTTGGCCTCTCTGGAATGGGTGCACCATCACCATCTCCCCTCTCTGTTGATCAGCTTTGATGCTGAAAAGGCCTTTGACCGAGTGAACTGGGACTATCTCTGGGCGCTTCTGCCTAAGTATGGACTCGGTCCGCAGTTCTGCCAGATGGTGAGAAGTCTCTATGCCCGACCGACAGCGGGGGTGGTTTGCAATGGCGTCGTCTCCAAGGCCTTTGACCTCGGTCGAGGGACGCGCCAGGGATGCCCTCTCTCGCCCTTGCTTTTTGTCCTTTCCCTTGATCCTTTGATCCGGACTATCGAGACCTCCAGAGAGATTTCCGGAGTCCGCATCGGACCACAGGAGTTCAAGCTCTCGGCCTTTGCCGATGATTTACTGGTTCATCTACTATCCCCGGAGCGTTCCCTGCGCGGTTTGATGTCGGAATTCGACCGGTTTGGCAGAGTGGCGGGTTTACGCATTAATAAGGAGAAATCAGAGGCCCTTGATGTGCTGGGCACCCTTCGGGGCGACTGGACCGGTGAGTTCCCGCTTGAATGGGCGTCCGGCGAGTTTCTGTATCTGGGGATTGTATTGCCCGACCACCCCACTAGGTTGTACAGTCGGAATCTTGATCGGATTCTGCGGCGACTGCAGACGCAGCTGCGAGCGTGGGGAGCACTCCCGTTGTCCCTCTCCGGGAAAATAGCGGCGGCCCAGATGGTGGTCCTTCCCCGCCTCCTTTACTGGTTTCAGACCATACCGGTATGGCTTTTGCGCAAAGATTTGCGCCGTATCGAGGCCTGCTTTCATTCCTTTTTCTGGAAGGGAGGCAGAGCACGTATCCCATGGGCCCGATTGCTGGGCGGGTGGCGTGCGGGGGGGATGGGGTTCCCAGATCTACGAGCTTATGCCTTGGCCTGCCAAGCACGACATTTGGCAGATTGGTTTGGCGCCACCGCCTATTACACGCCCCGGCACCTCGAGGAATGCTTCGTTGCCCCGCTCACTTTATTGGGGGCTCTACACACCGCCAACTCGGTTCTCCCCCAATATCTACAACGGAGTGTGTGGTTGACTGCGGCGAAACGAACTTGGCAATACCTAAATGATCGATGGGGTGAACCCTGGCAGACCTCTAGTTGGTTGCCCCTGCGCGGAAACCTCTCCTTTCCCTCAGGCTCGGAGTCGCTCCCTTTTCGAGACTGGGACAGCCGGGGACTCCGGCTCCTGGGACATTTGGTGGACCCTTCTGGAGCCTGCAAGTCATTTCGGATGTTGAGTCGCGAGTGGGATCTTCCCCCTCGACACGCTTATGCTTATATTCAAGCGGCACACTACATAGCCTCCTTGCCGCGAGCGGCACTGAGGGCGGACCGAGCCCAGCGGATCCTGGAGTTCCTTGGGCTTGGTGGCGACCTCCCCGTATCAATTTCCGTTTTTAAAACCCGAGTGGCCGCCCTCACTCCTGGCCCGAATTATAGGCAGGTTGAACTGGCCTGGGAGGAGGAACTGGGCTGCGTAGTGCCGCCTGGCACTTTGGTGATGGCGCTTTCCCGTATAGTTACCCTAGCCAGGGGAATGCGCTGGAGGGAGGTGCAGTTTAAGTGCCTTACTAGAGCTCATTTCTCCCCGAAGCGAGCGCTGAGGAGCCGACTCACTACCGACGGCAGTTGCCCCCGTTGCTCGGAGCCCCTGGCGACCCTCCTCCATATGTGGTGGGGTTGTCCATCCTTGCAGCCTTATTGGAGTAAAATCTCTTCCTTCATAGGGAGGCTCCTGCAACGGCGCCTCCGATGGTCGGGCTCCCTTGTGGTGTTGGACTGCATACCTCCCCCATGCCCAGGGAAGAGGGGGGAGCGGCTTCTGGTTCGCAAGGCTTGTTTGGTGGGAAAGGCGCCGATACTTCGGCTCTGGCGGGAATCCCGGCCCCCCGCGTTTGGGGAGTGGAGGAACAATTTCCATCAATTGATGCAGATGGAGCACCGTTGGGCGCGAGGCAGTGTCAAACGGTGGCCGGCCTTCATGGCGATCTGGGAGCCCTATATCCTACAATTGGGACCCCATAGTCGGAATGAGATTTTGCAGTGTGGGAACTAAGACATTCTGCGGAGAGTTCAAGGCGCATCCCCCCGGGGGACGTGCGGTACCACTAGCTCTCTCAGGGGGGTGGGGGTGGGGGGGTTGGATGGGGAGGGAGAGTGGGCGGGCATGGGGGAGGGTGGGTGGGAGAAGAAGGGGTGGGTGAGAGGGTGGGGATGGGGGCCGCATATACTATGTTAAAAGCCGCCTTATATTTCTTCTATGCAGGTCCCCGGGGGCAGAGAGGATCAGAGTACACCTCAAACCCCTCGGGTTCCCTGTTTACTGTTCTATACTGAGTTGTATTGTTTTCGGTGGATTATAAATAAACTATTCAAAAAAAAAAAAAAAAAACTGTACCTAATACGTGTAATATACCTTGTTCACCTGAAGCTTAACTAATTTCAGGTCCTTAGTGTATGACTGATTTGGGTAATGAGCTTCACTTGAGAGCACCTCCTGTCTTTTAAGATGTGTAAGTACCTATAAAGCTACGATTATCCCAGGGGTGGGTGAGATCACAGAAAGAGGAAGACAAGCATCAATATTTGGAAAAACTTAGAGAAGCTAAGAAAGTAACATAGATACATCTCAGCAGAAAAAGACCTTATGACCTATCTAGTCTGCCCTTCCATATCAAATACTATAGTCCCTTTTTTCCCTTTAGAGATTTTCTGTGTTTCTCCCATGCTTTCTTGAATTCAGATACTGTCCTTGTCTCTACTACCTTCACTGGGTGACTATTCCATACATCTACCACTCTTTCCGTAAAGAGTGGTAAATTACTCCTGAGTCTATCCCCTTTCCCTTTATCCCATTCCCCTCATTGCAGAGCTTACTTTCAACTGAAAGAGGCTCTCCTCTTGTGCATTTGTGCCATGGAGGTATTTAAATCTTTATCATATCTCCTTTATCCTACCTTTCCTCTTTAAGTCTGTCTCCATATGGTTTATAATGAAGAACACTGACCATTAGTAGCCACCCTCTGCACCAACTTTATCCTGTTTATATCCTTTTGAAAGTGTGGTCTCCAGAATTGCATACAATACTCCAAATGAGGTCAACCAAAAGACTTATACAGAGGCACTTTCGCCTCCTTTTTTCTGCTTGCCATTCCTCTCCTATACACCCAAGCATCCTTCTGGCTTTTGCTGTTGCCTTTTCTACTAGTTTAGCCACTTTCAGAAACAATCACGCCCAGGCCCCGCACTTCTTTCATGGACAGAAGTACTTTTCCCCCTATCCTGTAGTAGGAAAGCATCCAAGCTCTCTGACAGAGGTGAAGATGGTATGCTACAGAATGAAGAGAGTGGACATGAGTCACCAGATCCTGCAGAATCGACAGCCCATTGCTTCTAGCCCAAGAACTGAAGAACCCACATGTAGCCCTAGAAGTGGAGGAGGTGAAAGCATCCCAGGAAAGAATTGTAGTAGGAAAGTAGTCAGGAAAACAAAGATACAAAAATAAGAAAAAATAGACAATGCAATAAAATGGGGAGACAAGACATTTTTCAGATATATTAACGAAAGGAGGAAATGCAAAAGTAATATTGTCAGACTCAAGGGTGAAGTGGAGGACTATGTAGAAACTAATGAGTATAAAGCAGAATTGCTTAAAAAATATTTTTGTTCTGTGTTCACAGATGAAGGGCCTGGAGCAGGACCTCAAAAAACACTCGCAAACAGGAGCAAAAGTGAAGGAGATCTTGAACGATTTTCAGAAGACTGTGTTCATGAGGAACTAGCTAAACTAAAAGTAGACAAAGCGATGGGGCCAGATGGAATACATCCGAGAGTATTGAGGAACTTGGGGACGTTCTAGAGGCTCCACTGTCTGACATTTTCAATACTTCTTTAAATTCAGGAGTGGTCCCAGAGGACTGGAGAATGGCACATGTGGTCCTTTTACACAAAAGCGAAAGTAAGGATGAGGTTGAGAACTACAGGCTGGTTAGTCTGATCTCTGTGGTGAGTAAATTAATGGAAATGCTGCTAAAACAGAGGATAGTGATGTTTCTGGAGTCCAATAGATCACAGGAACTGAGGCAGGGCTTGTCAGACAAATCTGATTGATTTTTTTGACTGAATGACCAGAGAGATGGACCAAGCGAGAATCCTAGATGTGGTGTACTTAGATTTCAGTAAAGCCTTTGACATTGTTTTGCAAAGGCGAGTTATAAATAAATTGAGCACCCTAGGGATGGACTGTTAAAGTGACTGACTGGGTTAGAAATGGGTTGAGAGGGAGGCGACAAAGGGAACAGGTAAATGGAGTTCACTCTGAAGAGGAGGCTGTTACCAGTGGTGTGCCACAAGGATCTGTCCTTGGTCTGATTCTTTTTAACATTTTTGTTAATGATATTGCGGAAGGGCTGTCAGGTAAGGTTTGCCTCTTTGCAGATGATACCAAAATCTGTAGTAGAGTAGACACCCAGGAAGGAGTAAATAACATGAGGAGGGATCTAGCTAAGCTTGAAGAATGGTTGAGAATTTGGCAGCTGAGGTTTAACGCTAAAAAATGCAGGGTCATGCACTTGGGCTGCAAAAATGAAAGGGAGCCATATAGTATAAGAAGTGAAGTAATTCTGTCCACGAAAGAAAAGCAGGACCTGGGCATGATTGTTTCTGATGATCTTAAAGTGGCTAAACAGGTAGAAGAGCTGACGGCGAAAGCCAGAAGGGCGCTTGGGTGCACAGGAAGAGGAATGGCCAGCAGGAAGAAGGAGGTGATAATGCTTCTGTATAAGTCTTTGGTGAGACCTCATTTGGAGTATTGTGTGCCATTCTGGAGTCCACACCTTCAAAGGGATATAAACAGGATGCAATCAGTACAGAGGGTGGCTACCAAAATGGTGAATGGGCTTTGTATAAACCATTTGAGGACAGACTTAAAGATCTCAATATGCATTATTTAGAGGAAATGCAGGATAGAGGAGATATGATAGAGACATTTAAATACCTCCAAGGCAGAAATGCACAGGAGAGCAGCCTCTTACAATTGAAAGTAAGCTCTGCAATGAGGGGACATAGGATGAAGGTGAAAGGGGATAGACTCGGGAGTAATATGCGGAAACATCTTTTCATGGAAAGAGTGGTAGATGCATGGAATAGTCTCCCAGTGGAGGTAGTAGAGATGAGGACAGTATCTGAATTCAAGAAAGCAAGCGACAAACACAGAAGATAGCTCTAAAGGATAAAAGGGACTATAGTATTTGATATGGAAGGGCAGACTAGATAGGCCATATGGTCTTTTTCTACCGTCCTATAGCTATGTTTCTATCTAACTAATCTGGAAATAGTTCCTAAAAAATAACTCAAGAAAGTGGCAAATTGAGACATTTATAGTGTTTCTCTGAATTGAATCTTCCACTACACTATTTGAGAAAAACGTGTTACGTATAGGACAAAAAACATTCAAGCCATTCAATAGTAGAAAGTGCTCAGTGAAAATAACTGGGAATTAATGTTGCATGTTTGTGATATTTAATGTATTGTGTGTGATTGTGCTGTATTGATATATATTATTGCTTTATGTTCTATTGTATGCCATGCACTGTTTTGGGTGACTTTTTTTTATAGAAGCAGAGAAATGGTATATAAGCTTTTTAAATAGATTGCATATCCTAAAAAGATGCAAAAATCATAGCTCTTAAAGTTATTTGCCTTTCAAAATACAGGCGAGAGATGTCAAAACTATCCATACTGTCGAGGCCGCGGGGCAGGGTACCTGGCGGCCGAAGGTAACCAGGCGCTCGGCCCAGTGCGGGGGCCCTGCCCGCGGCCTTTTGTGAGGGGCGGGTGCCTGCGGGGCAACATTTTAAATTCATTGGCTCGCCCGGTTCAGGCGTGGGTGCGAGCCAATGAGAAGGGCTTTGCCGTGGGGGGTTTTTAAGAGAGATGCGCGGCGGCGACAGTCTCTTTCGGCGAGACCAGCGGTGGGTGCGAGGGCTCTTGCTTTTGCCTGGCGTACCTCGTGGCAGCGGTTTGGAGCGGCGCGGTTCTGGGTCAGCGGTGATCGGAGCGGCGCAGAGTCCTTCGGCCAGTGGGCAGTGCGGATCCGGAGTCAGCTGTAGTGGTATTGTGCGGGATTTCTGGGTGGTGCGCCAAGTGCGGCGGTTTGCGGGCCTGCGGCTTATTTTAAAAAAAAAACACAAAAGGGGGAGCAAACGGGAGGACGGAAGGGGTAGCAGCGTGGCCAACGTTGGGGGAGTTTATGGGTAGCACGTTCTTTCTTTTTCCTTTCAGCTTTGGGTGAGCGGGGCCTGGGAGGGGAGAATGCCTTTGCGTAAGGGACGGCAGGCCAGTGTTGGGGGACGTGGCAGGGGAGAGCATGCTGCGGAAGGTAGGCGAGGAGGGCGGACAGTGTCTTCGGGGGGGGCAGTCAGATGGGGCTACTAGGGGAGCTGCTAGAGGTAGGCTTGTGCAAAGGGTGGCTCCCGGGGCCAGGGGCAGAGGTGCTGTTGGCAGTAGGGGAGCTGGGGTAAGGAGGGGAAAGGAGGCAGCCTCAGCAGGGAGGCAAAGAGGGAGGTCTCATATCAAGGGGCACAGGGGGGGTGGAGACTTGGATCCCGGGCAGCGGGTAGGTGAAACCGGGCTGCAGGGACAAGTGAGGGGTATGGCTGCAGATGGGCTAGCTAGTGTGGAGGCGGCTGGTGGGGGGGATGGGGGTGGGGCTATGCAGGGGTGTGCTGGGAATGGGTCAGCGGGGGTGGGGGAAGCGCGGTTGTGGTGGACAAGAGCTGGTGGGGTGGGACGGGGGGCCAGTGCTGTCGGGTTGGGCCGCGCCTTGGCATGGGGCCAATACTTTTGGTCAGGGTCCCTCGTTACAGATGGGGGTCGACAGGAGTGTGGGAACTCCGGGTGGGTATGCGTCTTGGGAACATTGGCGGGGTGGGGGCCAAGGCTCGTCCAGGGCTGAGTGGTTGTCCGCTTGGCAGCCTTGTGGCTCTCCTTTCGTCCCCTCTCCCCCTCTTCTTCTTTTTTGTCTCCGCAGGTTTCCACATTGGCTCAGGCAGCGGGGCAGATGTCCGGTGTGCAGCACGCAGCAGTGGAAGGTGGGTTTGGAGCGGCATCAGGAGGATCGCAGAGGCTCGAGGCCAGCTCGGCGAGCATCGCGGGAGCGCAGTCATCCGGCTCGGGGATGCGGGATCCCGCGGTTCGGCCTGGGGAAATGCAGGCTGGTGACGGAGGAGCGTTGGGTGAGTTGACAGCGAGCAGTGGGGGTGGGGGTGAGGCGGATCAGTTGGAAGGGCAAGACGGGGTGGGCGCAAGGCGAAACGAAAGTGTAGGCATTCCCGCCTGCGTCGTCGCAGTTTGGAGTCTTCCTCGTCGTCCACCTCTTCCACTTCGTCATCCTCGCTTGAACCTTCCCATTCGGGGCAGGGGGTTGACGGGGTGCCAGGTGGGTCCTCCGGAGGGAAGGGCGTGCCTACGCTGGTCGCATTCGCGGAGTTATGGGAAGGGGTCCCTCGTCATTTACGGCGTAAGATATGGAAGAGGCGGTACATAGATATATTCAGATTGCTGGAGGGCAGGAAGCAGTCGGGAGAGAGTAGAAAGAAGCGAAAGGAGGATGAAAAGGCGGGTCGGGTCAAGAAAGTATCGCGGAATGTTATAAATTGGGTTAGATCGTTTTTAAGGTTGGTGAGCATCTGGGGTCATCAAGCTCCGGAGGATTATGGAATGCTTTTGTCGTACGCGGACTCTATCTTGGAAGCTGCGCAAACGCATGGTGGTTTTGCTTGGTTGAATTATGATGAGAAGTTTCGGGACAAGATGGAGGAGAGTAAGTGGTTGTCTTGGGGCACACAGGATATCAATCGGTGGTTAACCCAGATGTCGGTTGGAGCAGGTGTGAGTGGGGGGGCTGGGGTGCGTGTTGGGGCGGGTAGCACGGCAGGATTGGGGCGGCCCTTTTGTGCGAGCGGGGGTACTCCGCCGCAGAAAGCAGGGGGAGGGGGTGCAGGGGACATCTGTTGGCGTTTCAATAAGTCCTCGTGCCCCTTCCCTGACTGCAAGTTCCGGCATGCTTGCTCGGCCTGTGGGGGTGGACATTCCCCGCTTAAATGTTTCAAAAAGGGCGGCATGCCTCCCCCTACCACGGCCCCCAAGTAATAGTGATGTAATGGGGTTGTCTCCCACTCCAATTTCCCGGGAGGTAATAGGCGAATGGTTGAGAGTTTATCCACGGAGGCGGGAGAGGGAGGTGTTGGAGCGGGGGTTTTCAGAGGGGTTCATTATTCCGGTGCAAGGTACTATAGTAGGTAGGTCGGCGCGCAACTCTCCCTCGGTGCGGCGTTTGGCGTCGGTGGTCCGTGAGAAGTTGGTGGTCGAGCTGCATTTGGGCAGAGTGGCGGGTCCTTTTGTTGAGCCGCCATTGGCGAATTTGGTGGTTTCCCCATTGGGGGTGGTGCCCAAGAAGGAGACGGGGAAGTTTCGTTTGATACATAGCCTCTCTTTTCCATTGGGGGACTCGGTGAATGATCATATACCAAAGGAGCTGTGCACGGTTCGTTATGCGTCGTTTGATGAGGCGGTGGATTTGGTGAAACGTTGTGGCCCGGAGGCTCGGTTGGCGAAGGTGGACATCGAATCGGCTTTTCGGTTGCTGCCCGTCCATCCGGCTTCATTTTATTTGTTAGGTTTTTCTTTTGATAAGGAATTCTACATGGACAAGTGCATGCCTATGGGCTATTCGGTGTCTTGTGCCTACTTTGAGATGTTTAGTACCTTTTTGCATTGGAATTTAGTCCGGAGGGTGTGCTGTGGGAATGTGGTGCACTATCTTGATGATTTTCTGTTTGTTGGGGCGGCACGGTCTGAGGAGTGTCAACAGTTGATGGAAGGTTTTGTACACATGGCTAGCGCGTGCAGGCTCCCATTGGCCGCCGACAGAACGGAAGGCCCGGCCACCTGTATCACTTTTTTTGGGGGTGGAGATTGATTCGGTCGAAATGGTGGCGCGCCTCCCGATGGATAAGGTGGTGAAGTTGCGGGTCCTTGTGGCTAATGGGTTAGCGTCCGCTAAGTTATCCTTGCGAGAGTTGCAAATATTGATTGGTTCTTTAAATTTTGCTTGCAGAGTTATACCAATGGGCCGTGTTTTTATGCGACGATTGGCGGCGGCCACAGCGGGGATTCGTAAGCCGCATCATCGTATCAGAATGTCCAAGGTCATGAAGGCCGACTTGAGAGTTTGGGATGTTTTCCTGGAGGATTTTAACGGGGTGTCTGTTTTGATGGAGGCAGAGGTGTCCAGTGCGGATTTACAACTATATACGGATGCGGCAGTTAGCGGTGGTTTGGGTATTTACTTGGGGGGGGATTGGTGTGCGGCCCAGTGGCCTCAGGCGTGGCACATAGCGGGTTTGACTAGTAACATTACGTTCTTGGAGCTGTTTCCTTTGTTGGTAGTGTTGCACTTGTGGCCTGAACGGCTGAGGAACTGCAGAGTGGTCTGGTGGTGTGACAACGAGGCCGTGGTTGCGGTGGTTAACCGGTATACGCCGCGCTGCACGCAGGTCGCTGGTTTAATGCGGGACATAGTTTTCGCTTGTTTGCGTTTGAATGTAGCTGTGAAGGCTCAGCACATTCCGGGATGCACTAATAGAATTGCTGATGCTCTCTCTCGTTTCAAGTGGGAGCTGTTCCGGACCTTGGTGCCAGAAGCGAGCGAGAAGGGCTTGGCGGTTCCAGAGCAATTGTGGAGGATTGGCCAGCGGAAATGGTACGCCTGCTGAAGAATTCTCTATCGCCTGCGACGTGGTCGGCCTATAGGAGAGGATTTGACGCCGTGTTGGAGTACCTTGAGTCTCAAGGATGGCGGCCCAGAGTTGCTGCCGACGGTTTGCTGGGACAGTATATAGTGGTGGCTAAATGCAATGGTGTGTCCCGGGCCTCGGTTCGGAGTCGATTGGCGGGCTTTACCTTCTTTGCCAGGGCTGCCGGCTGGGGATCCGCGGGGCCTGGTTTTTTGGCTCGGAAGTTGTTACGGGGCTGGGATAGAGCTTGTCCGTCTCCTGGGGATGCACGGTTGCCAGTGACACACGAACTGCTGGTCCGGCTTTGTGCGACGCTGCCAAGTGTGGCGTCGTCGCGCTATGAGGCTATTCTTTTTAAGGCATTGTTTTGCTTGGCCTTTTTCGGGGCTTTTCGGATCGGGGAGCTGGTGGCTAGCTCTGGCAGGGCCGCGCGGAGTGGGGGCTTATTGTCTAGTCATGTGCAGGTCGGGGGGGGGGGCAGCTGAGGGTTAAGCTGGCCAGATCAAAGACTGACCAGTTGGGCAAAGGGTTGTGGGTGGTCCTTCACGAGGTGGTTTCCCTTCCGACTTGCCCCGTGTCGGCAGTGAGGGACTATTTATTGGTGCGCCCGGCGGCGGGTCGTCTGTTTTTCTTGCATGAGAATTCATGTTGGGTGACCCGCTTTCAGGTGGCGGCGGTGCTGAGGATGGCCATACGGCATTTGGGCTTGGATCCTATGCGCTTTGCGCCGCATTCTTTTCGTATTGGAGCGGCAACAAGTGCAGCAGCGGCGGAGCTCTCAGAGGCGGCGATTCAGAGCATTGGCAGGTGGAGATCACAGGCCTTTAAAGGTTATGTGCGATTATGAGGGGAAGCTGGTGGTCATGGGGATAACCTTTGTTTTCTTTTTCAGATGCTGTGTGGTGCCCGCATGTATGCTGGATGATCGGACATTCATTTGTGCATTGGGCGGGACTGCAGGCAGCTGAACGACCATTGGGTTGCAATTTAGGACTCAACCCGGCATTGGTGTCTCTACTATAGCTGGGTGAGCGTGGTCTGCGTTGGCCGCAGCTTTTACCTTTGCTTCGGCACCATAGCCGGGTGAGGACGGAGCCCACCGTGATCCTACTGCATGTGGGAGGAAATGATCTAAGTGGATGGACTTGTAAACAGATAATTCGAGCAGCAAAGAGGGATCTGGTGGAGGTTCTTCGGCTGTTCCCTCAAGTTATTGTGTTGTGGTCAGACATCATTCCAAGGCCTGTCTGCCGGCAGCAGCGGCGTTGGTCTAGGGGATTGGCAAAGGTCAATCAGCAGATTGGGCGGTGGGTTTGTGAGCACGGGGGATATCAAATTTTGCACCCCTGGGTTGACGTTGATTGTGCTGGATTGTATCGCCAGGACGGGGTTCACTTATCCCCGGTGGGTGTGGATCTACTGTTGAATGACTGGCAGGAGGCTTTGGAATGTGTTGATCAGTGGGAGTCTCGATGGTCGCAGCTTGGGGGGGGGGCGGCGTAGAGGCGTGAACATGCCCTACACCGGGTGGCGGGATCCCGGAGGTTTCCGGGGTCCGGAGCCTTAATCTGGAATTGGGGCGGGGGCGGTCGCCCCCAACCCGGATGACCCCTGGCTGGTCTTTGCTAGTAATATGGCGAGGCCGGGTAAAGGGGGGGGGTTGGCGTTGCCGCTGGCTCGGCCGCGGCGGGAGTGGAATGAGGTCACCTTGCTAGTGGTATGGCGGGTGAGGGCTCATTCCGCTTGGGGGTTATTATATTAAGACGTTGGATGTTGCAAAGAAATGTTTTGGAATGCTATGTTTGTTAATAAAGCTGCGACCATACGAGCCAAAGTTCTTTGTGTCTGGGCTGGTTATTTTGAGGTCGGGAGGGGGAGCGGGGGTGGGAGGCTATTGGGGGGGGGGAGCGGGGTACCACCGGGTCCGACCTGCCTTGGTTACTGCACTATCAGCCCTTCAGAATTTAACTCACCTGAAACAATTTTGTGGGGAAGCTGCTCTGTAGTAAGAACATAAGAGATGCCATACCAGGTCAGACCAATGGTCCATCAAGCCCAGTATCCTGTTTCCAACAGTGGCCAATCCAAGTCAGAAGTACCTGTCAGGTTCCCAAAAAGGTACACGGATTCCATGCTGCTTATCCCAGGGGTAAGCAGTGGATTTCTCTGGTCCTCTTTAATAATGGTTTATGGACTTTTCCTCCAGGAAATTGTCCTAACCTCTTTTAAACACAGCTATATTAACAGTTTTTACAACATCCTCAATAATAAATTTGAGTTGGATTATGCATTGAGTGAAAAAATATTTCTTAAATGGGCTATATTGTAGCTTCAATGTGTCCCCTAATCTTTCTACTTTTTGAAACAGTAAACAACCGATCTACATTTATACGGTGCACTCCATTCAATATTTTATAGACCTCTATCATATCTCCCCTCAGCCGTCTTTGCCAAGTTGAAGAGCCCTAACCTTTTAAGCTTTCCTCATAGGGGTATTCTTCCATCCCTTAGTGGCTCTTCTCTGTACCGTTTCTAGTTCTGCTATATTCTTTTTAAGATATGGTGACCAGATTTGTACACAATTGAAGGTGTGGTTGCACCATGGAGCAATACAGAGGCATTATAATATCCTTAGTTTTATTCTCCATTCATTTCCTTATTAGCTTTCTTGGCCACTGCTGCACACTGGGCGGAGGGTTTCAATGTATTATCCACAAGGACACCGAAATCCTTTTCCTGGGTAGTGGTTCCTAATGTGGAACCTTGCATCGTGTAACCATAGTTTAGATTGTTCTTCCATAACTGCATAACTTTGCCCTTGTCCACATTAAATTTAATCTGCTATTTGGATGCCCAGTCTTCCAATTTATCAAGGTCTTCTTGCAAGTTTTCACAATTCTCGTGTGTTTTGACAACCTTGAATAATTTTGTGTCATCTGCAAGTTTGCCACTTCCTTTTCTTTTGTGCTGTCAAGTCAGTGCTGACTAGTGGTGGCCCAGCTGCCTCTGGGTTTTCTTGGCAATGTATCACTGGAAGAAGATTGCCAGCCTTTTCTTCTGAGGCAATGGAGAGTAAAGTGACTTGCCCAAGGTCACAAGGAGTGCCAGCAGGAATCAAACCTTTGATCTTCTGGGTACTAAGCAGTTGCTCTAACCACTAGGCTACTCCTCCACGCAGGTCATTTATAAATATGTTAAAAAGCAGCGGACCCAGCACAGATCCCTGGGGTACTCCACTATCTACCTTTCTCCATTGAGAAAATTGGCCATTTAGCCTCTGTTTTCTATCTGTCAACCAGTTCCTAATCCACAATAGTACAGTGCCTCCTATCCCATTACTTTTTAATTTCCCCAAGAGTGTCTCATGAGTAGAGTGACCAACTGTCCCAAATTTTATGAGATATCCTGATTTTTGGATCTTATTAGTGGCATCTCAGAAGAACCCTAGGCGGCACACCATTTGTCCTAATTTATCACATAAATCCCCCACGCCGCCTGCCCTTGTCTTGTCACCACCACTTTTCTTGGCGATGGCGGCACTGGAAGCAGTGTAGCAGACTTGACTTCAAATTTAAAAAAAAAAAGAACATGTAGGTCTTTCCGACTCCACGCTTGCATGCATGTCTTTCTCTCCCTCCTCTGGTGTAGGTTTGTGCCAGATGAGGGAAGGACCGGACCAGCAATTCAAGTGTGGAGTCGCAAGGACCCGTGTTTGAATGACTGGTCTGGTCCTTCCCTCCTCTGATGCGAACCTATGTCAGAGGAGGGAGGGAGCAGACATGCATGCAAGCGCAGAGTCAAAAAGACCCGCGTGGGGGTTTTTTTGAATCAGAGGTCAGGTCTGTTCAGCTGCTGCTGGTGCTGGTGCTGCTACCACCGTCGAAAAAACACAAAATGTGGTGGCGGCAGGGCAAGGGCAGGCAGCCAGATGGACATAGAGGTGTGAGTAAGATGCTGGGCATGGGGAAAAAGGTGGGATGGGGGGTGCGCTAGATGTGCAAGTTGCACAGGGAGCAGTTATGGCTTGGTGCGGCCCTACTTAGACATGTTACTACATGTTGACTTTCTTTACATCCAGCAATGGAAAGACTTTTAAATCTGATGTACCAATGAAGAAAACCCCTAATTTGTTTGGTTGTGTCACGATTTTTTAAGGTCAAGATCCCAAAACCTGCTGATCAAGATTGAGTCGCCCTACCTATGAGGGACCTTGTTAAAAGCTTTCTGAGAATTCAGATACACTATATCAACTGGCTCACCTTTATCTACCTGTTTATTCACACCTTCAAAAAAAATGTAAGACATTAGTGAGACATAAGAACATAAGATATGCCATACTGGGTCAAACCAAGGTCCATCAAGCCCAGTACCTTGTTTCCAACAGTGGCCAATCTAGGTCACAAGTACCTAGCAGTTTCCCCAAAAGACACAGGTTCCACAATGCTTGTATTGGGGCAAGCAGTGGATATCTTGGGTCCACTTTAATAATGGTTTATGGACCTTTCCTCCAGGAACTTGTCCAAACCTTTTTTAAACCCGGTTACACTATCAGCTTTTACTACATCCTCCGGTAGCAAATTCCAGAGTTTGATTACATGTTGAGTGAAAAAAGTATTTTCTCTTATTAGTCTTAAATAGGTTACCCTGTAGCTTCATTGCAAGCCCCCTAGTCTTTTTATATTTTGATGGCATAAACAATCGATCTATGTTTACCTGTTCCACTCCATTCATTAATTTATAGACCTCTATCATATCTCCCCTCAGCCATCTCTTTTCAAGGTTAAAGAGCCCTAACCTTTATAGCCTCTCTTCATAGGGGTATCCTTCCATCCCCTTTACCATTTTGGTGGATCTTCTCTGTACCTTTTCTAATAACACTATAGCCTTTTTAAGTCAACAGTTTTCCTTCGCTAAATCCATGTTGACTTTCTGCCTTTAAGCCATGACTGTTTAAATGTTTAGTAATTTTGTTCTTTATAATGGTTTCTACCATTTTGCCAGGTACAGACATCAAGCTCATTGGTCTTTAGTTTCCTGGATCACCCCTGTAACCCTTTTTAAAAACTGGCATTACTTTGGCCACTCTCCAATTCTCAGGTACTACAGATTATTGTAATGATAGCTCTCAGATTACTAAAAGTAGGTCTGAAATCTCATATTTCAGTCCTTTCGGCACCCTGGGATGTAAGTAATAGAAGCAACCTACTTTCTTTCCCATTTGACTTTGCCCTTCTGGTTGGCTTAGGTTGACTGTGTCCCCCTCACTCACATGCACTTTGGAGCCTGACCCACTTAGTCAGTGGCAGCAAGCCAGGGTAATGAGAGGAAGACGAGCGGCAGTGTTAACATTTATACTTCCTAGTGCACACTCACATTAACCTCAGAACCCAGTAAAAAATTAGTCCAGGCTATGCTACTGAACTGCAGAATTAGAAAATTCAGCTCCCACATAAAGTACCTCGGAGTCATACTCGATCAACAATTGACCTTCAAGGAACAAATTCACAGCATAACCAAAGTGGTATACTGCAAGCTAAAAACAATCTGAAACCTACTCCCCCTCCTATCCACCAATACTGTGTATAGTCTGCCAGGCCACCATCACTCCTCTATTCGATTACTGTAATTCCATTTATCAAGGGCTACCCAAGTATGCAATCCATCCATTACAGCTCATCCAAAACACTGTTGCTAGAACCATCTTCCAAGCTTCATGGAAGACCCACATCATTCCCATCCTCAAACACCTCCATTGGCTCCCCATCACTCAAGAATACAGTACAAGGTTCTAACCCTCATCCACAAAACTTGGAATGGGAAATCAGCAGAGCAACTACACGCCTTAATTCACAACTCGAACTCTCATAGACTAAGGAGAAAGAGCACACACAACCTTTTCAGTATCCCACCATGTACTTGCAATTGCAAGCAGACTACAAGAACAAGAGCATTCTCGTTATAGGCCCAAACCCTTTGGAATGCATTACCCCCAGCAATTCGAACCATCAAGTCTTCCACGTACTTTTGTAAACAACTCAAGACACACCTCTCCCAGAAGCATTTTGGCAATGAGCAACCAACAAATTAGAAACAACAGAAACTCATGCCCACAAGCACATCTTCCTCCTGTCCCACCCTCATGAAACCCCTATGACTCCAACACCCCAACACCCCTACACCCACCAACCCTTCATCCCTTTGTTTATAGTTTCATTTGTTCTAAGCTTCATAAAATGTTCTTTGTTATTAGTTCACTGAATTACTCTCCATATTCATTATAAAAGTTCTAATGCTGTTCATATCTTATTCGATGTAAAAACATAGTCTTTTGTAAACTGCTTTAAGTTGTAGAAAATGGTTATCAAAATTTGTTAAATAAATAAATAAAATTACATTAAATGGGGGCTTCTACCATGGACCATGAACTCACCAGCACAAACCTTGAAACATCCTATTCATGGAATTCTGGAATTTGGTGCCTTTGGTTCTTTTTCATTTGGTTTGCAGCTACTCTACCAGTACTTCTGAAATATTATGTGACTGTGACCTCATTTGAACAAACCCTTGCCCCCAGCCCTACCTTGCTGCCCATATTGCTGCTCCCAACCCTCATGTACTGTAGCATTGGCTGCAATGCTGCTGTAATTCTCTACCTCCCGGCAAGCACTGCTCTAAATTCCAAACAATGTCACCTATTGATTTCTTATTCAATTCTTTGGTCATTTCACAATTCAGAATATATCATTATGCCTTAACTTATACCAATATTCAATATTCCAAAACAAGCAAATTCAAAGTGCTGCTCTTCAGGTCCTAAGCTCTGAGTTGCCGTTCTGCACCTACACAGATACATTCCTTCTAGGATTTGATGACCGGAAATGCAGTACTTTCTTTGCAATCTATTTAAGAATGAGTGAACCTTTTCTTCATTATTGGATTTGATTGCTCTATTGACACTGGAGAATGTATCTGCATGATGTTTCATTAGTTACTATGCCAGTACAGATTACCATGTTCAATCTTTGGAGTAGGATATCAGCTTGGTTTTCCAAGCTTTAATCCTGTAGGATTTTTCTTCTGGTTTGATACATGTGTTTGCTTATATACACATACACATTTATTTATTAAGTGTGTATTAGACTTCATGCCTCAGAATAACATTGTTTTTTTAAATTAGTCTAAGGATTAATACTTCCTGCATAAGGAAATACATCCATTGCTTGTTCTTGATTGCTTAGCTTCTTTTTCATTTCAAATTTTTAGAGTGTGGAATTGCAAATGGCTAGTTGTCTATATGAAGACTTAACTACAATTAGGGATTCTAATCATGGCAGTTGCTGTGCGAAATGGCACTCAGGGTGAGGGTTGCTTTTGGTGTTCCCCTTCCTATGTGGGCTTACATGCTCACAGATGGATTCAAAAGGGCAGAATGGCACCATCTGATTTGGCACACTGGGAAGTTGCCCTTCTTGCATACCTGTAGTGACTGCCCTGTTTCTAGTTATTTGAGCTATGAGACTGATGGTTCAGTGTTTTGTTTTGTTTTGTTTTTAATTTTGCATTACTAGAACCCTAAAATGGAATTAATTTTATGAATAATGTTTCTTTTCTTTTATATTATATTGAAAACAAATTAGCATTTTACTTTGTTTCTGCCACTTTTCTCATTGCCTGCTGTCAGTTATCTTGGGGCTTCGTTGTCTCTATACATCCTACCCCACACTAAATCATTCAGATTTCCCTCGTCCACAGAAGTTCTTTTCAAATATGCAGACTGCCCAGCTCATGAATTCCACAAGCACCTAAAATCTTAGAAGGGCAAAGAGGAGGTGTCATTGTTTTCTTTAAGTGAGTAGAACGGGCATCCCTTATAATTGAATTATATCGGCAAATCAGGCCACCTTTTTTATGCTGTGCAGAAATGGTAATTGTGTGTAAACATTATAAAATTATAAACCGCTGTCATGAATTAGGACATGAAAGCGGCTTTGAGGCTCAGCAGTGCTATTGTAAACAGAAGATGGATGTTCCATGCCTTACCTTGTGATTCTGATAGGATGTTACAGATATAAAGGTGGTCTCAGGAAAGACATGCGTGCAGAAGGCTGTGTTCTTGGAACCAAAGGCATTATTTTCATCTGCTTTCACAATGTGCAGTCTTGGCTGATATTTGTGCATGGAATTCAGAATTATCTGCAATGCAAAAGGGTAGCTGGTTACAGGAGCTTTGGTGGCTCATCTATGACCCTGTGATTAAGGAAGAAATAGGACCAAATGCACAAGACAAACTCCATCTGCTTTATTTTGTAATATAGTGGTAAGAAACTATGTCATGGATGCCAAAAAGGGAACAGATAAACAAGATGGCCATTCTGGAAGCAAATGATATTCTTTTGACTAGCTATTCATGTCATTATAATACTGTTTAGAGCAAAATATGGAAATCCAGGTTAACTTCTCTTTAGATTTTTGCCATTGTATTATGATTTAGAGGCAGCACAAACCATGGGGATAGCCAGAGGGTAACCATCACGGAGCAGCAGTCATGCCTCTAACAACAGCGATATCCCTGCAGTGGACATCCAAGAAGGCACTGGGATAGCCTGCACAGAATAGTAGTTACAACTGTAGCAGCCTAGAAGGCATTTGGGTCATAATCCTTGCTCTATGCACATTACTCCATAGACAGTGGCAAAATTGCATTGGGCTTCCAAGACGTCACTGGGTAATCTGCAGAAAGTGGTACTTGCATCCCAAATAACAATGGTGTAGCTACATCACACTTCCAAGAGGACATTGGGGTTGTCTTCTTGAGCTGTTCATAGCCTGGCCATGGATAAAATTCAAATTCCCGATAAGCATGGAAACGCTAGATATCTGGTCTCAGATGTGTGGATTACTGAAAAAATTTGGTAACTAGACATGGAGGGGAGGGGAGGGGAGTATTACATCAAGTGAGGATCACCGACGAAGATGACAAGTCTTGAAATGGTCTAATACCGGAGGTTCTGAAGGCAAGTACCTGTACAGATCTGGACATGCTTAGGACTGACATGGCAGGCAGAGGGGAGAAAAGAGTTAAAGGATCAGGTGAAAGACATGCGACATGAGACAGGGAGCTGGAGATGGAGCTGGGCTGTAATTTGGGAATATATATGTTCATTTACCCAAAGTAGAACTGCAAGCAGCAACTTGATGGGCAAATTTGCTTCAGTAGTTTTTCTCTAAAGAACATCTTAAAGGAAGCAATTTGTTACAGTTTCTTTTTGAAAATATGGAGTTGGTAGTATCCTTAGACTGCATTTGCAATCAAGTGCACACAGAGATTTAAAGATGAAATCTCTGCACATACGTCACATGTCTGAGCTCCATCCCTTTTGACTGTATTGGGACATACTTTTAGCCAATGAGGGGAGGGTAGTTTTCAGCCCAGGGAATTTACACAGCTAACTGCCTAGTTACAGCAGGTAAATTCCTTTGAAAATTGTCCTGAAATAGAATTTTTCCTCACTTTCACCCTAGTTTTGCACACAATATTGTAAACAAAAAGCTGCACAATGCATTGGTAAGTCATGTCTAAAATGTTCACTATTCTTTGAGATTGTTGGATTGCCCTAGAGGAAAAGAGTAGAGATCGAGATGGACTCAAATTAAATGTTACTTTCAGAGAATATGCATAGAAACATAGAAACATAGAAATATGATGACAGAAAAAGACCACATGGCCTATCTAGTCTGTCCTGCCATAACAACTACAATAGTCCCCTTTTTACCTTTAGAGATCCTCTGTGTTGGTCCCATGCTTTTTTGAATTCAGTTACTATCCTCATCTCTACCACCTCCACTGGGAGACTATTCCATGGATCCACTACTCTTTCCGTAAAGAAATATTTCCGCATATCACTCCTGAATCTCTCTCCCTTCACCCTCATCCCATGTCCCCTCGTGCAGAACTTGCTTTCAATTGAAAGAGGCTCTCTCCCTGAACATTTATGCCACGGAGGTATTTAAACATCTCAATCATATCACCTCTATCCCGCCTTTCCTCTAAGGTGTACATATTAAGATCCTTCAGTCTGTCCTCATATGCTTTATAATGAAGACCACTAATCATTTTAGTAGCCACCCTCTGCACCGACTCCATCCTGTTCACATCCTTTTGAAGGTGCGGTCTCCAGAATTGCACACTATACTCCAAATGAGGTCGCACCAAAGACTTATACAGAGGCATTATCACCTCCTTTTTTCTGCTAGCCATTCCTCTCCGTATGCACCCAAGCATCCTTCTAGCTTTTGCCGTCGCCTTTTCTACCTGTTTAGCTACTTTAAGATCATCAGACACTACCACGCCTAGGTCCCGCTCTTCTTTAGTGGACAAAAGAACTTCACCCCCTATACTATATTGCTCCCTTGGATTGCTGCAGCCCAAATGCATGACCTTACATTTTTTAACATTAAATCCCAGCTGCCAAATTCTAGACCATTCTTCAACTTAGCTAGATCCCTCCTCATGTTATCTACCCCTTCCTGGGTGTCTACTCTATTGCAGATTTTGGTATCATCCGCAAAGAGGCAAACCTTACCTGAAAGCCCTTCCGCTATATCACTAACAAAGATGTTAAAAAGAATCGGACCAAGGACAGATCCCTGGGGCACACCACTGATAACATCCTTCTCCTCAGAGTGAGCTCCATTTACTTGTACTCTTTGTCGCCTCCCACCCAACCAATTTCTAACCCAAGCAGTAACTTTAGGGTCCATCCTTAGGGTGCTCAGTTTGTTTATAAGTCGCCTGTGAGGAACAGTGTCAAAGGCTTTACTGAAATCTAAATAGACCACATCTAGGGCTCTCCCTCGGTCCAACTCCCTGGTCACCCAGTCAAAGAAATCAATCAGATTTGTCTGACAAGACTTGCCTCTGGTGAATCCATGCTGCCTCGGATCCTGTAATCCGCTGGACTCTAGAAACCTCACTATTTTCTCTTTCAGCAGCGTTTCCAATAATTTACTCACCACCGAAGTTAAACTAACCGGCCTGTAGTTTTCAACCACATCCTTACTTCCGCTTTTGTGTAAAGGCACCACATGAGCCTCTCTCCAGTCCTTTGGCACCACTCCCGACTCCAGTGAGGCATTGAAAAGGTCAGTCAGTGGAGCTGCTAGAACGTCCCCAAGTTCTAGCAGCTCCATGCCCTCCATTTAAACACATGGAGGGCATGTTTTAAATTAAGCCTATTTTATAAAGACAAATGGGCACCTTCTTATTTTTATAATAAACTAGAGTGAGTGGCAGAGAAAGTCACTTACACTCTCCCTAGAGCTGGTGTAAATGGCCACACTTACCTTTTGCAACTATGCACATAAATTATTGTATTTTATAATTGATGCACATATTTGCTCGCACTGCCCAAACCCTACATACACACTTTTGCCCTGGTCAGTATTTTATAAAACGTCTTTTACATGCATATTGGGCTACATATGGACAACACTCAGCGCTAATGAAATGACGATCCTATCTCCTATGACCTAATACCAATGCATGTATATAGTTGTATCAGTTATGTACTATCTTACGTATATAGATACTACACTTTGTTAGTTAACTGTTTTTACACGGTCCCAGTTCAAAAACCCACTTTGTTTATTTATGATATGTTAAGATGTTCTATGTAAAACAAACTTAGCTTTGTTAATTGTTGTTGTTTGTACACCGCACCTGATCTCTGGAAGATGCGGTATAAAAATGAGTGTTAAATAAATAAAATAAATAAATATGTGTGTAAATGATGGAAATATCAACATTCATGTGCCTTCTTAGCGTCTAAAATAGGAAACTCCTTATAAAATTGTCCCCATATTACAGCATGGAGATGGCAGACAAATAGAAAATGATGTCCTCCTTAGAGGGAGCCAGACTAAGTTACTTTAACCCCTTCCCCTCCTGTTCTGAGTTTCTAAGTTTTTATGTTTTCTAAAAAACTTTTCTATTAAGCTTTTCTTGTAAGGTCAGTAATTTGAGTGAGATGGATTAATTTGATCTTCCCATTATATAGCATTCATTTTATCTGTATCAGCAGCTATGTCTGCTTGCACCATGCCAAAGGATTTCTTGTCTTTACTAGCATAAGGAGAGCAAAATCCCTCTAGTTTCTGCCGTGTGGACATCCTTAGGGGCACGGTGACTTCTGCTCCCGGTAATCGCCAAGTCCCGCTGTCTGGAGCACAAATAAATTGCTCGAATTCGACATCCCGATGGGAGTCTGGGTTTTAGGCTGCCATCCCAGATGGTGACATCACTTTTTCTCATCTATAGCATTCATTTTAAATACTTTGGAACTTTGGAGACACTAATTAATTGACTTTATCATATAATGTTTTTTTAAGTAAATGAGTTACATGGGCCACCGCCATATGCTGCCTGCAGATTAGCCCTTGCTCAAAAATCAAATGTTAATCAGAAATGTAGTTTTCTTTAAAAAATAAAATAAAATTGAAAAATCAAGTGCTGCTGTTACTGTGCCCTTCCTCTGTTCTGTTTTGCTTCATGAGACTGCCAGAGTCAGACAGGAGAAACAGAAGCCCATTCTGCATTTAAGGTGGATAAGAGAGCAGGTATCTGCGCAACAGATCTGACAGCACCTCAGCCTACCCCAGTAGCTGCTTCATATAACATTTAAATGTATTTTTTATTGCTGACATTTTCCAGACCCTCCCAAGAGGGAGAATGAGGAATTTTGGACACTTTATAAGCCATGCATGATTTCTGTTAACTATTTCATTGCCCTGGGTCATTCACAGGAGCTGGACATGTGACGAGTTATCTTGTTTTATGGAGAATATCTTACCCTTTGACTTTACCCCTACAGTATATAGAAAAGGGTTGTAGTGCTTTAGGTGTGCAAGACTTGCACTGAGGATTGGGAAGGACAACACTTTGACCTTTTAATGTGCTATTTCATCAAAATCAAAGAATGCCAGGCCCAAGTGGTGTCACATACAGAAGGCAGTGTGGATAAGGTACATCTTCCCATTGCAGAGAGAAGCTCCTGTTCTTCACAACTGTCAGTGCACTCCTTTCATTAAAGGGCAAACACAGATCCATCACAAATGAAGCAAGGCACTCTCTTCCTTCATCTGGTTTCTCCTTCATAGAATACTTTGCAGGTTCCTAAAACTATGTTTCTCCAGTCAGTCCTGTAGTACCCTCCTAGCCACTCTGGTTTTCAGGATAGCCACAATAAATATGCTGAGGAAATGTGTATGCAAAAGAGGCAGTGCACGCAGATCTCTTTCATACATATTCATTATGACTGTCATGAAAGACTAGACTGGCTAGGGGAAATGCCAGAGCCAGCTCGAGAAACAATACCCGAGGAAAAAAATCCCAGCAAAAAAATCCAGCTTGGCATACTTATATCGTAAGAACTCCTTTTCATCATATGATCGACGCTATCTTCCTATCCATTTTGTCACCTCATTAAGCACTGTGAGGGGACTTCTACAAAGGCTTTTATCATGTATATGTCTTATAAACTTAACCCATGCGTAAAACCAATGTGTGATGACAAGGATGCATGTGTAACACACTTACCTCCCAAGAGATCTTCCTCACAGATCAAGTGAGCTGCGGCCTCTGCCTGCGTTTATGATGCTACTAATCTCAGCCTGATGATGCAGCTTGCCTTAATTGGCCCTCTGAGGATGCATCCTGCTTTGATTGGTTCTCGAGGAATATATCATCTCTGATTGGCTCCCTGCACTTATTGAAACCCAGGCACTCCTAGACCATCTCACCCTTGGATAAGTCTCACATTCTGAATGCCTTACTTCATCTGCTGATCTTCACTATCTGATCTCAACTAGCCTTCTGATAATGAACCTGTTCTGCCTATCCTGTCTCTCGCCTGTTTCTGAACCTCACTACTGCCTATTGTTTTGACTTTGTTCCTGTGCTACAAAACTGCTCTGCTAGGTCTGCCCACATTCCTGCACTTCGGCTCTTCTCTTGCTTCCTCCTATCATTTGGTGACCAGTATCTCCTCTACTTGTGTGGGGAACAGCTTGAGCTGGTGCTTCAAGTCCTAACAGTCTTTGAGCACCGGAATATAGGTGAACACTTATGACCTAGACTCAAGGTCTCTGGTATTCCCGGAGGAGCTTGACCTAGCCATGAAATGTGTACTTTTATGGAGCTCAGGTATAGGCATGTTTGGGAGCAGATTTTATAAGAAGGTGTTTTCTAAACAACATGCATAAATGTCAGTATTTTAGTTTACATATGTAAAGTGGTCACTTATGCATGTCAGTGACCTCTTATAAAATACCAACTATCAGGAAAGTATGTGTACTGTTGCATTGTACATACTTCAACCTGTTTAGATCCATAATCAATAAAGAAACAATAAGCAGTCAAGAAATCTGATGCCATGCACTGCTCTTGGCAGAATAGCCTAGACAAGATTCTGAAGTGCAGAGACTAATTTCAGCATTCAAAGATTTGACTTGTCCAAGCCATGGTATTTTCAAAAACGTCATGGGGATGCGAAAGATAGATGGAGAAGAAGAAAGGCAGGAAGAAAATTGATGCCTTTAAATTATGGTGCTGGCGAAGAATACTGTGGACTTCCCAAAGAAGAAATCAGTCGGTATGAGAGGACATCAAACCTAAGCTTTCTTTAAAATCTCAAATGACAAGACTTTGACTTTCATACTTTGGACATATCATGCAAAGAGAAAAATCATTAGAAAAGGACATCATGCTTGGCAAGGTTGAAGGTCAACATAAAAGAGGAAGGCCAGAAATGCAATGGATCAATACAATAACTGCAGCTATGATTGCCACTCTATCAACAATTAGCCGCCTGACTGAAGACCAAACACAATTTAGGCCTTCTCTGCATCTATTGACAGAAGCACTGGAGGGATCTGCTTCTTCTGGGCCCACCACATTAGCCATCAAATCTTCTTTATGTTGTCTCCCGCCTACCTTCACTGTACGAACCCAGCTTGGTCCTCACCAATTAATCCCAGTAAAAATCTGCTCAATCAATTAGCCAATACCTCAGCGAGCAATTTAGCATCAATATTTAACAACAAGATGGGTCAGTAAGACCCGCATTGCATTGGATTTTTCCCATCCTCTGGGATGATTTTGATACCAGCCACCAGCATTGACTCGGGTAGCACCCTCCCACACAACATTAAACACGTCAACCAAGGGGCCATCAACCTGGGCATTAAATGTTTTATAGAATAAGGAAGTCAACCCATCCACCCCTGCAGATTTCCTTGACTTCAAAGATTTTATGGCCTGCATAATCTTATCCTAAGTAATCTGTGCCTCCATTACCTCCCACTGTTCATCTCTCAATACTAGGGTCCCACATCATGCCAAATAGTCCTCACTCTCCTTTTTCCAACCTTCCCAGTCAGATGTATATAGCTCTGAATTAAAAGCCATGAAGCATTCCTGAATATGCTCTGAGAGGGTCACCTTCTCACCATTCTTTTGCTGGATCTAAATAATATGGCTACATCTCCTCTGGGCCCGCAGTTGGGATGCCAACAGTTTTCCCCGCTCTATTGTTATACTAAAAAAAAAACAAAAAAAAACAGTTGTCTAGTTCACTCTGTCTTTCTGTACTCTACTCATAAGACAACCTCAAAGTGCCATATGAAGGTGTCCCACTTCCAACCTCCCACCCTGCTTAGATGGCGCTAATTGATTCTCTACATCCTTCTGTTTAGTTTGGCTTAAAAGATCAGTCACCTCTTTCTCCCTCTCTTTCTTCAACTGACTCGCCCATATAAGTAGTCTACCCCGAACTGTAGCCTCGAAGGCATACCATGTAGTAGCCGACGTGATTTCCCCTCCCTCATTATGGTCAAAGTATTACTGAATATCTCCCCCTATAGCTTTGAGAACCTCTACCTGATTCAGAATCTCCAAAACCTGATTCAGAGTCTCCAAAACCTTAGGTTCTGGAATTCACTTCCCTTCAACTCCCCCCAGACTGGAGCATGGTTGGACCATGCTATCATTTCTATATCCGCTTCCCTTATCACAGGAACAAACTCTTTATTGATCAGGATATAATCTACAGTAAGAGTAAGACCTCCCTTTTGGAAACAGAAGCCTCCAGACATCCACCAGGCCCAATTCCTTAACCACTTCTTTCAAAATCTTCCAGTACTTCCCCCCCCCCCCACCTCACATACTTCACCTCACCATTGTTGTCTTTGGTAGGGTCCCAAGTTAAATTGAAATCACTTCCCACCACCCATTTTAGCCCAGCCATGTTCAGCAGCTTATCCTCCAATAGCCTAAAGAAAGTTCCCTGTTTTTTATTCAAGGGATATATATTTACCAGAACCACTCTGAACTTCCCATCTTAACTCTCAATATTAGATATCTACTCTCTGGATCAGCAATCTTTTTACAGATCTCAACATTCATTGTTCTGGAGAAGAGAATAGCCACCCCAGCTTTATTCCTCACGAGTACTGAAAGCAGCCACCACTACAGGGAAACTGGGCAATTTCAGAAGACATAAGTCTTTCTGGAGCATGTGTATCTCCTAAACCAGGGCAATGTGCGCCCCTAGTCTCTCCAACTCTTTAATCATGTATGCCTGCTTAACAGGATATTGCAATTTTACATTGTATGTTACAATTTTATAACTCATACAGAACCAAACAAATGAGTAAGCTACTCACAACCCCTAGAGTGACCCAGTCACATTAGCAATGCATTTCCATAAACACGCCCCTCCCCCCACCCCATCATCCTCACCCTCTCTATCCATTACCTGGCACTCCCAATCCTGAGGCTCTGTCTCCATAAGAAGGGATAACACCCACTTCAATGCTCTACCAAGACCCCTCCTCCCCAAAGAAACAACCCCCACCATAGATAGCTTTCTCACCCCCAACTTCCCCAATCACCTATACTCAGCAATAGTACCCCCCAGGAGAAGGACATCCTCATTCACCCACAGCCACACTCCATCCTTCCCATTCATTCCCCGTCTCCCCAACCAAACCTCATCCAATTCAATCGCTCCAACACACACTCTCATCCAGCTCACCTTCTGCACACAGAAAGATCCACATTCACTCCGCCATCAGATCCAACAAGGAGCTGAAGAGTCCAAAAGCAATCACCCCCCCCACCACTATAGACCCCCTGCCACTCATCCACACACCAATCATTTCCCGCAAGCCAACCACCAGTCTCTATACCCATCCAGTGGCATAGAACAAAACAGTCCTCAAAAAGTCCAAGTTATAGCAGCACCCTCCAACTTTTAATGGGATTGGTCTTTGGAGTCCATTATGCTCGGTATGAGATCACCTCCTGAGTTCCATTTCAGCTGACCTCTGCACTTCTCGACCCTCTGCCACTGCACTGCACTTTTCTGCGTTGCTCTCTTACCATCACCACCATCCTTCAAGGTCATGATCCCCATCTCTCATTGAATCTTGACTGCTTCCGATCTGGATTGAGCCTGCAATGTCCTCCCATCCTTGGAGATTGCCAGGCTGAATTGGAGCAGTCACCAATATTTCACCTGCCTCTCCTGCTTCTGGGCGATTTTCATGCATTTCCCTCCTTTTACAAAGAGTTATTGCAGAAAGGTCTTCAAAGACCTCAATCTTTTGTGATTTCCACTGGACCTTCTTCAGCATGTGGGCTGTTGCAGCCACCTTCTGGTTTAGGCTAAGCCTGTGGAAGCATACAATGTCTCCTGACAAGTTGGTCCGGTTGACTGGAGGGGTCTGCACCAGCTCCACCTCCAAAGCACTCTGTCCATCAGGTTCTGACAGTAGCAGAGACTTAACAATGCTGGTAACAACCTCAAAACAGTTATCGTACCCTAGTTCTATGGGGGACCCCCCCCCAAATTGTCCATACGCTGTCCATGTTTACCAGCTCCACTTCCAGCTGTACACCAAGAGTAGTAATATCAGAGTAAACTGAGCCAAGATTCGCTTTTAATTCTTTGAACTAGCACCTGAATTCACGGGGCGAGATGCAATCCGAGTCGCTTGCTCCCGTGCACCACTCTCCAGAGTCTGTCCTCTGCATGATGGCCTTACTGGCTGCCATTTTGTGCCCATCCTTGTGTGTTTTGCAAATGCTGGAGTAAGAAAACGCTTTAAGGTCCACAGACTGCTTTTTCTGCACCATCCAGATTTGCTGCGGTATGGGAAGATTTGTGCCCAGCTTCGACCATGATACCACTAGGGATTGCAAGAGTTATTTGCAAAATTAAGTAGAGGGTCCACAGAGCTTCAGAACTTCCTCCCTCTGTCTTGTTATTTTTTATTATGAACAATGTTAGCGCGTTGCAGATTTTTCATTTACTGAGCTTTTGGAATGGCTGTCATGATATTCACAATAATATGATTAACATGATCATTCCTAGAGGGTATCTACTTCAAGAAATGTAATTCTGTGATTCTTAATAGAAATTCTCAACCTGAGAGTTCTTAAGAAAGGGTGCTATTTTTATTTTTATTAGATAACATTTTATTACTGCTTAGGTTACTGATATAGTTTTCTAGCTGTTTGCAGAAGGAGATCCCTGGCCCTGATCGTGGCAGAAGTGCTGCTTATTCCATCTTTGAGATGGAATAAGCAGTGCGTCCCCAAATGCCCGGCAGCATGTATAGGACCATGACCTGAATCAGCCCTGCACGTGCTGCCGGGCTGGCCTGCCCCTGCTCCGCCCTGATCCTGCTCCTCCTGCCAGCTCTCCCCCGTTCTGATGCACAAGGCGTACTGGGAGAGCCGGTGGGAGAATCGGGCCCCAATGGCTTGTGGGGCTGTACATCCTGTTGAGTTGCGGCTTGTGGGCTGCACATCTCGCCGGGACATGCAGCACCGCAACCTACATTTCAGAATAGGGCTCTTAAGAGATGAATGCATGGCTGTGTGGACTGTGTCATTGAGAGTGTTTTAGTTTCTTGGACCACTGGATGATTTTCCAAAGGCTGCTTAGCAGAGGTGGTGTCCACTTATCCAATAAGGGTCAAAGTGTCTTCTGCAACAGAATGGCTAGCCTACTGCAGAGGGCTTTAAACTAGATTCATTGGGATTGGGTGAAGAAAGCCTCAGGTAAAGAAATACCTACGAAGAAATGGAAAAAAAAGAGTAATAACATCTGAAAAGTAGTATGCATTAATGCTTGTAGCATGGGAAATAAGGTTATGGATCTTGACGCTTTAATTAAAGAGGTTGACTGAGATTTACTGGCAGTCACAGAGACATGGTTCATGAAGAACCATGACTGGGATGCAATTATACCAGGCTATAATTTATTCAGGAAGGACAGGGTAGGAAAAAATGGAGGAGGCGTGGCACTATATGTAAAAAATAACATTAAAGGACTGGATGGTGTGGTTCAGTATTAGGACAAGGGCTGAGACAGTTCATTCAAAAGTAAGAGTCCTAGATTTTAGGAAAACTAAATTTATTGTTTATTGTTTATTATTGTTTATAATCACTTGATATACCGCCTCCCATTACATCGAGGCGGTTTACAATAAAACTATAAAATACATAAAATGGTTAAAAAAAGAAAAGGAAAATAACAATACTTTAAAAAAATACTCTTTTTTAAAAAAAGGATAGGAGAAAAAGAAGGCCAGGATAGAGAAGATAGATTACAAATAGGAGCAAATCATAGGGGAAGCAGAAATCACTAGAGAAGATTAAAAGCAGTAGAGAAAAAATGTGTTTTAAGACGGGAGCGGAAAGTAGGCATGGACTGTTCTAAACAGAGGTCAGTGGGGAGGGAGTTCCAAAGAGCAGCACCAATGTAAAAAAAGGCTGATTGCCGGGTAGAGTGAAGGTGAGCTTGAGAGGGAGAGGGAGAGGGGAGGTGCAAGCGATTAATATGAACTGAACGGAGACTGCGGGTGGGAGTGTGAAAGGTTAATAGATCGGATAAATACTGAGGGGTGTGCAGATAAATAGCCCGATGGACAAGAGTGAGGATCTTGAACTGAATCCGAAAGTTTATTGGCAACCAGTGCAGATGCTGAAGAATGGGAGTGATATGGTCACGGGGAGAGGCATGGAGGATCATCCGAGCTGTCAAGATGGGACAATACATCAAGGAGTTGTTAGCTGGATGGGAATGTGGAAAAGCAGTGGGCAAATCTGAAAGGGGATATTTTAAGAGCAACACCTTTTTGTTAGGAAAGCAAATTCCTTTTACATGTAAGGTAGGCCACTATGGTTCTCAAAAGAAGTAGCTGAAAGGTGAAGAAAATGAGAGTGGCCTTCATAAAGTACAAGAAATTACATAAAGAGGAAGACAAGCATCAATGTTTGGAAGAGTTAAGAGAAGCTGGGAAAGTAATCAGGAAAGCAAAGATACAAACAATAGAAAAAAAATTAGCAAATGCAGTATAATGGGGGGACTAAAATTTTTCAGATATGTTAGAGAGAGGATGAAGTGCAAAAGCGATATTGTCAGACTGAATGGTAAAAGGGAGGAATATGTAGAAGCTGATGAGGATAAATTGAACATGTTTAACAAATATTTTTGTTATGTGTGTTTACAGATGAAGGGCCAGGAACAAAACCTCAGAAAACACCCACAAATAGAGAACAAAAGTGAGGTTGATCTTGAATGATTTTCAGAAGACTATATTTGTGAGGAACTAGCTAAACTAAAAGTAGACAAAGCAATGATGCCAGATGGGATACTTCTAAGAGTACTGAAAGAACTTAGGGAAGTTCTGATAGCTCCACTGCCTAACCTGGAGAAGGTTGCTTGTGGTCGCTCTACACAAAAGCGGAGGTAAGGGTGAGTTTGGGGACTAGAGGCCAGTTAGTCATAAGAGCATAAGATATGCAATACTGGTAATACCAAAGGCCCAGCAAGCCCAGTATTCTGCTTCCAGCAGTGGCCAATCCAGGTCACAAGTATCTATCTGGTTACTAAAAGGAATCTGCTTATCCCAAGAGTAAGCAGTGGATTTCCCTGGTCCTCTTTAATAATGGTTTATGGACTTTTCTTCCAGGAATTTGTCCAAACCTCTTTTAAACCCAACTACACTAACAGCTTTTACTACACCTCCAGTAACAAATTCCAGAGTTTGATTACACATTGAGTGAAAAATTATTTTCTCTGATAAGTCTTAAATAGGCTACTGTATATTGTAGCTTCATTGCATGCCCTCTAGTCTTTCTATTTTTTGAAGGAGTAAACAACTGATCTACGTTTACATCTAACGTCTGTGGTGAGTAAATTAATTGAAACAATGCCAAAGAAGGAGATAGTGAAGTTTTTGGAATTCTAAGGATTATAGGATCTGAGGCAGCATGGTTTTACTAGAGACGTCTGGTCAGACAAATCTGATTAATTTGTTTGAATGGGTGACCAGAGAGTTTGACCGAGCGAGAGTACTAGATGCTGTGTACTTAGATTTCAGTAAAGCCTTTTACACTGCTCCAAAAAGGCGACTTATTAATAAACTGGGCATTCTGGCGTTGGAACCTAAAGGGACAGAACGGGTTAGAAACTGGTTGAGTGAGAGGCAACAAAGGGTAAAGAAAAAGGGAACTCACTCTGAGGAGAAGAACACTATCAGTGCTGCGCCACAGGGATCTGTCCTGTGTCCAATTCTTTCTGAGAGTTTTATAAATGATATTGTGGAAAGGCTTTCAGGTAAGGTTTGCCTCTTTGTAGATGATACTAAAATCTGCAATAGGGTAGACAGTCAAGAAGGTGTATCTAACCTGAGGAGGGACCTAGCAAAGCTTGAAGAATGGTCAAGAATTTTGCAGCTGAGATTTAATGCTAGAAAATGCAGGGTCATGCATTTGGGGTGCAAGAATGCAAGGATGTGGTACGGTATAGGGGGTGTGGTACTTCTGTCCAAAAAGAAGAGCGGAAATTGGGGGCGATTGTTGCTGATGATTTTAAAACAGTTAAAAAGGTAGAAAAAGTGACGGCAAAAGCCAGAAGGATGCTTGGACGCATAGGGAGAGGAATGTGCTGCGGAAAGAAGGAGGTCATAGTGCCTCTGTATAAGTCTTTGGTGAGACCTCATTTGGAGTATTGTGTGCAATTCTGGAGACCGCACTTTCAGAAGGATACAAACAGGATGGAGTTGGTGCAAAGGGTGGCTACCAGAATGATCAGTGGTCTTCGTCATAAGGCATATGAGGACTGACTTAAAGATCTCAATATGTATACTTTGGGAGAAAGGCAGGAGAGAGGAGATATGATAGAGTCGTTTAAATACCTCCATGGAATAAATGCACAGGAGAAGAGCCTCTTTCAATTGAAAACTCTGCATACTTCTACTGGAGAAAAACATTTGTTGCAATACCTTTTCCAGTTTAAATAGGTAGCAAAATATATCAAATATTTAACGGTTAGGATTTCAGGAAATATCAAGGAAATTTATAACTAGAATTATCCATTTGTATTGAAGAAGGTAGTGGGATAATGGGATAATCTCTATCATGACTGGGCAAACCTGCCACTTTAAAAATAATGGCACTACTAAGATTGATCTACTTTGTTCCAAGAATTGACAATGGAAGTCCCCAAGAGGGAAATGAATCTGCAGAGAAAACATTTTAATTGATTTGGAAGAAATGTTCCCTTAGAGTAACTAGGAAAATTTTGTATGGTAAAAAGGAACAGGGGGGGGGGGGGAGCTGAGAATTCCCCATTTTTACAATATAATTTAGCTGCACGCAAAAGAATATCTTGGAATAGCAGGATGACAAGGGTGAGAAGTGGGTGTCGATGGAACACTACACTGTCCTGCTCTTTCCTCTGGAATTTCTTCCATAGGTTGATAAAGCTGTAGAATGGAAACAATATGAAATCCATTTAGAAACATAGAAACAAGATGGTAGAAAAAGACCACATGGCCTATCTAGTCTGCCCTTCCATATCAACCACTACAAGAGTCCCCTTTTTCCCTTTAGAGATCATCTGTGTTTGTCCCATGCTTTTTTGAATTCAGATAGAGTCCTCATCTCTACCACCTCCACTGAGAGACTATTCCACGCATCTACCACTCTTTCCTTAAAGAAATATTTCCGCTTATTGCTCCTTTGTCTATCCTTTTTCACCCTCATCCCATGTCCCCTCGTAGCAGAGCTTGCTTTCAATCAGAAGAGGCTCTCCCCCTGTACATTTATGCCATGGAGGTATTTAAATAACTCAATCATATCACCTCTATCCTGCCTTTCCTCTAAAGTATCCAATACAATAAAAATAGTGAATTCAAAAAAGATGCTTCCTAAAATGATTGAAAAGTTATTTTGAACAACATTTTTTTGTTGGACTAAGCTCCACTTACCCAAGAGCCAGATAAACGCTCTGGTAAAAAGCACATGTGTCCATTTTATTCAAAAGAATCATGCAGTCTAGCAGGAATTTTGTACGTTGGAAATATTAATTTCAAAACTTGAAGTATATCTAAAAATACATCACTTAACTGTGATGCTATGCAGTTAAGTGATGTATTTTTAGATATACTTCAAGTTTTGAAATTAATATTTACAACTTACAAAATTCCTGGGAACAGCTGGGGGATGTATAAAAACAATGGGCAAAACTGAAAGGGGATATTTTAAGGGCCACCAACCTTTTTGTTACATAAGAACATAAGATATGCCGTACTGGGTCAGACCAAGGTCCATCGAACCCAGTATCCTGTTTCCAACAGTGACTGATCTAGATCATAAGTACCTAGCAGTTTCCCCAAAAGACACAGGTTCCACAATGCTTGCATTGGGTCAAGCAGTGATATCCCAGGTCTCTTTTAATAATGGTTTATGGATCTTTCCTCCAAGAACTTGTCCAAATCTTTTTTACCTTTATTTAGTCAGAATGGTAAATAAAGGTAAAAGGAAAAGGAGACCGCTGTGGTTCTCAAAAAAAGTACCTGAAAAGGGGAAGAAAAAGAGGGAGGCCTTCATGAAATACAAGAGATCACAGAGCGAGGAAGACAGGCATCTATGGCATCTAAGTTTTGGAAAAACTTAGAGAGGCTGGCAAAGTAGTCAAGAAAGCAAAGATACAAAAAGAAGAACCAATAGCTAATAAAATAAAATGGGGGAATAAGACATTTTCAGATATTAGTGAAAGGAGGAAGGGCAAAAGTGGTATTGTCAGACTTAAAGGGTGAAGGGGAGGAATATGTAGAAGTTGATGAGGATAAAGCGGAATTGCTTAACAAATATTTCTGTTCTGTGTTCACAGATGAAGGGCTATGGGCAGGACCTCAGAAAACAGTCAGAAACAGGAACAGAAGCGAGGAGCATCTCGAACAATTTTCAGAAGACTGTGTTTGTGAAGAACTAGCTAAACTAAAAGTAGACAAAGCGATGGGACCAGATGGGATATATCCGAGAATACTGAAGGAACTTGGGGACATTCTAGCAGCTCCACTGACTGACCTTTTCAAAGCCTCTTGAGTCGGGAGTGGTGCCAGAGGATTGGAGAGAGACACATTTGGTCCTTTACATAAACGCAAAAATAAGGATGTGGTTGAAAACTATAGGCCGGTTAGTTAACCTTGGTGGTCAGTAAATTATTGGAAACGCTGCTGAAAGAGAAAATTGTGAGGTTTTTGAAGTCCAAAGGGTTACAGGATCTGAGGCAGAATGGATTTATCAAAGGCAGGTCTTGTCAGACAAATCAGATTGATTTCTTTGACTGGGTGACCAGGGAGTTGGACCGAGGGAGAGCCCTAGATGTGGTATATTTATATTTCAGTAAAGCCTTTGATATCATTCTGCACAAACTGAGCATCCTAGAGATGGATCCTAAAGTTACTGCTTGGGTTAGAAATTGGTTGAATGGGAGGTGACAAAGGGTACAGGTAAATGGAGCTCACTCTGAGTAGGAAGTGGTTACCAGTGGAGTGCCACGGGAATCTGTCCTTGGTCTGATTCTTTTTAACATCTTTGTTAGTGATATTGTGGAAGGGCTTTCGAGTAAGGTTTGCCTCTTTGCGGATGATACAAAAACCTGCAATAGAGTAGACACCCAGGATGGTGCAGATAACGTAAGGTGGATCTAGTTAAGCTTAAAGAATGGTCTAGAATTTGGCAGTTGAGATTTAATGCTAAAAAATGCAGGGTCATGCATTTGGGCTGCAACAATCCAAGGGAGCGGTACAATACAGTGGATGAAGTACTTCTGTCCACAAAAGAAGAGCGGTATCTGGGTGTGATTGTGTCTGATGATTTTAAAGTAGTTAAACAGGGAGAAAAGGTAACTGCAAAAGCTAGAAGGATGCTTTGATGCATAGGGAGAGCAATGGCCAGCAGAAGAAAGGAGATGATAGTGCCTCTGTATAAATCTTTGGTGCGACCTCATTTGGAGTATTGTGTGCAAATCTGGAGACTGCACCTTCAAAAGGATATAAACAGGTTGGAGTCGGTGCAGAGGGCAGCTACTAAAATGGTTAGTGGTCTTTGTTATACTGTGGCAGGTGAAGGCCTGTGATCCACAGTGTCTGACATAAGCAAGCAGGCCTAACTAGCTTGACCTGTAAATGAAGCCTGTGAAGAGGCCCATAGGAATTACACATCCCCCAACATGCTGCTATTGTAGAATTAAAACTCAGTAAAAGTATTGGATTAGCTTAGACAAGCAGAACTGAAAGTTGGAAAAATACAGAAAAATATGTTTAAAAGCCACTGATAAGAGAATACAGCTGTAAGGGATTTAATTAAAACTGCTGACAGAAAGGTTACAGAACCCTGCTTCCCCGCACGTACTAACTAGCCCAATGGCCTTGGAAATAGGAAAGTAACAAGTTGGTGAACTGACCATTGTAATTGGGACTAGAAGGGGGGTGAGCAGGTGCTGAGCCCACTCAAAGAACATAATTGGATAATCATATCAGTACCGGGACCAATAGAAGGGGTACGGGAGGTACGGGAGGTTACCGGGACCAATGAAATGTTTTCCTATACCTAGAATGGAGCAAAAGTCTATAAAAGTTGTTGTATTGCCGGAGAACATTGCTCAGCCATTTTGAATTTGATCTTGCTTGAGACTTGTGCACAAATAAATGATTTGGACCTTCTGAACAGACTCCTGGTATCATTGGTTTGCCTGCGCTCTGCTGCTACAATACAGCATAAGAGGACAGATTTAAGGATCTTAATATGTATACTTTAGAAGAAAGGCAGAATAGAGGAGATATGATAGAGACATTTAAATACCTCTGTGGCATAAATGCACAGGAGGATAGCCTCTTTTGATTGAAAGCAAGCTCTGCTACGAGGGGACATAGGATGAGGGTGAAAGGGAAAGACTCCAGAGTAATATGCGGTAATACCTTTTTACGGAAAGAGTGATAGATGTGTGGAATAGTCTTCCAGTGGAGGTGGTAGAAATGAGGACAGTATTTAAATTCAAAAAAGCATGGGACAAACATAGAGGATCTCTAAAGGAAAAAAGGGGACTGTTGTAGTAGTTGATATAGAAGGGCAGACTAGATAGGCCATGTGGTCCTTTTCTGCCATTATGTTTCTATATTTCTACGATTAAGATTTCCCCTAATGTATCTAGATTATGCTGGAGGGAGCATGTTCATGTGGGAGATTTTTACCATATCTGTTCGACCTGTCCAATGATCCAGAGTTTCAGTTAGGCAGTAGCAAATGTTATCCAGATAATGGTTAAAGGGAAGTTCAACTAAGATTCTAAAGTGGCATTGTTATGTCAGATAGAATCTGAGGAAAAAGATAAACAGGGGAAAGTAATAAGGTTGCTAGTGATTGGAGCTAGGTGCGAAGTTGCATTGAGAAGGAAAGCAGCACTACACTCAAGAGTGAACTAATGGTTGATTAGAATGAATAGAATATATTTGATGGAAAGATTAACAGTGTCATGTTATGAGAGGAATCCAAATTTTGAGACTATATGGGCAACCTATGCCCAATATGTGGAAAACATGTCCCAAACCAAGCAATGTAACTAATTTTGGGAATAATTGAGACTTCTGGGGGAAAGGGAGGAAGGGGGTGGGGTGGTGAGAATGAGAAAGGGGAGGGAAGATGACCAATGGGTAATAAGGGGGGTGGTTAAAGGACGTGACTAGGTGTAGAGTTTAATGGAAGAGGGATACTAGAGTTGTGTTTTGTTGAATTCCATTTTAAGTCAATTGTTTGTGAGGTTATGAAGATGTAACATAGTAACATAGTAAATGACGGCAGATAAATGTGTTTGTACTTTACAAATATAGATCAATAAAAAGTAAATTAAAAATAAAGAAAATGGCTTTTATAAAATTGCACAGCACATAAAACTGTAAAAAATACATAGGTTTCCAGAGACGTATTGAAATGTATTGTGATCCTCCTGGTTCATAGTGGGCACTGCCACATCCATATCTCCCCTTTCAGGCAAAGAGAAAGCCACGACAAGGAGGGGAGGGGGAGAGGGACTAGAGATAGACCCTTGGGAAAAAGGTCAGGGTTCCTTTAAGCCCAGGGCTTCCCCAACAGTGTTCACTCCCCTTCCCAACCCCTGTGTTGCAGATATAAGTCAGGGAGGGTTGGGAGGAGGAGATGAGTTCTCAGGCCCAGCATTGGGTCATGTCACTTCCTTTGCAACACCTGAGCCAGAAGGCTCCATGACTGAAGAGGAGCTTGGTGGTTTGGAACTGATGGAAACTGAGTCTGCTTCAGAAGAACCGCCACCACAAGGTACTAAGCCTATGGTTATTGTTGTTAAGTGCTGAACAAGTCGGTGTCGACTCATGGCGACCCTCTGGATAGTTGTCTTAAATTGTGTACGGTCTTCAGTCAGATGACTCATTGTTGACAGACTGGCAGCCATAGCTGCTCTTATTGTAGCGATCCATCTCATTGCTGGCCTTCCTCTTTTGCGTTGACCTTCTATCTTGCCAAGCATGATGTCTTTCTCTAATGATCTCTCTCTTCGCATGATGTGTCCAAAGTATGAAAGTCGAAGTCTTGTCATCTGAGCTTCTAAAGAAAGCTTAGGTTTGATCTACTCTAGTACTGACTGGTTTATTTGGGCAGTCCATGGTATATGCAGTATTCGCCGCCAGCACCATAATTCAAAGGCATCAATTTTCTTCCTGTCTATCTTTTTCACTATCCATATTTCGCATCCATGTTATTGAAAATACTGCGGCTTGTATGGAGAGAAACATCTCTGCTCTTGAGAATCTTGTCTAGGTCTTTCATAGCCATTCTGCCAAGAGCAATGCGTCGTCGGATTTCTTGACTGCTTGTTGCTTCTTTATTGATAGTTGATCCAAGTAGGTTAAAGTTGTCCACGATTTAAAATTTCTTCTCCTTCAATGATGAACTTATTGATTTTGCCAGTTGTCATAATCTTAAAATGGGCCTGCACCTTAATGTAAAGAAGACAAAGATCATGCTCCTTGATCATGAGAAGCAAATGTTTCAGATCATCTTCAATTTCAGCCAGTAATGTGGTTTCATCAGCATAGCGAAGGTTGTTGATGAGTCTTCCACCAGTCTTCCCACCTCTGTTGTCTTCATACAATCCTGCTTTCTCTGATGATTTGTTCTGCATATAAATTAAACAGGTAGGGAAAAAGTATGCAGCCTTGTCGTGCACCTTTGCTTATTTTAAACCATTCTGTTTCTCCTTGTTCTGTTCGAAGAATTGCTTTTTGATCAATGTACAGATTCTGCAAGAGAACGATCAGGTGTTCTGGTATACCCATGCTTCTTAATGTGGCCCAGAGTTTCTCTTGGTTTACATAGTCAACAGCCTTACTGTAGTTGATAAAGCACAAATAGAAATCCTTTTGGTATTCTTTAGTCTTTACAAGGATCCATCTCACATCTGCAATGATGTCTCTTGTTCCTCACCCTTTCCTGAACCCTGCTTGTACTTCAGATAGTTCTTGATCCAGATATGGTTGTAGTCTCTGTTGAATAATCTTCAGTAGAATCTTGCTCTCATGTGGGATCAGAGCGCTTGTGTGATAATTTCCACAGTCAATTGGATCATCTTTCTTTAGTATTGGTATAAAAACATCTTTTCCTGTCAGTTGGCCATGAATGTGGTCTTCCAAATGTCTTGGCAGAGCCTTGTAAGTATGGTAACAGCTGCATCAGATTGCTGTAATACTTCAATGGGAATGTCATCAATGCCTGATGCTTTGTTCTTTGATAAGGCCTTCAATGCTGCTTTGACTTCTTCTTTCATCACCAATGGTTCTGGATCATAAGGTACAGGTTGAAACGGCTGTTGGTCCACTTAAACTTTATCATATAAAAACTCTGTATATTCTTTCCACCTTTTCTTGATCTTCTCAGCATCATTCAACATAGAACCCTGAGCATCTTGTAACATTCCAATTGAGGCTGGAATTCCTTCTTTAACTCTCATAGGTTTAGGAAACTCGATCTTGTTCTTCCTTTAATAGTTTCTGCTTCTATTTCCTTGCATGTGTCATTGTAGTACTTTTGCTTGTCCTATCTTTCTGCACGTTGGAAATCTCTGTTGAGTTCTGCAATTGTCTTTCTTTCTCCTCTGGCTTTAGCTTCTCTGCATTTCTGGGCAATTTTCAGTTTCTTCCATCATCCATTTTGGCCGTTTTTGCTTTTTCACCTTTTGTAGAGACTTCTCGCTTTCTTCCAACACAATCTTCTTCATGTCATTCCATAAGTCTTCTGGAGCTCTATCATTTGTATCTAAAGCAGCAAATCAATTTTGCAGACAGTCTTTAAATTCCAGTGGTATATTCTCAAGGTCATATTTTACTACATTCATGAGTGGCTTGCTCCTTTTCAACTTTAGCTTGAGTTTGCATACTAGTAGTTGATTATCTGTACCACACTCAGCTCCAGGTTTTGTCTTTGTTGATGTTTTAGAGCTTTTCCATTGTTGACTTCCACAGATGTAGTCAATTTGATTTTTGTACAATCCATTGGGTGAAGTCAATTTGTATAGTTGCCGCTTGTGTTTCTGGAAGAAGGTACTTGAGATGAATAGATCGTTGGTCTTGCAGAATTCTATCAGTCTTTCTCCAGCTTCATTTCTGTTGCCAAGTTCATATTTTCCAACCACTTTGCTTTCTTCTTTGTTGCCAACGTTTCGCTCTAGTCACCCATGACTATCAGGATATCTTATTTGCATGTTCTGTCAATTTCAGCTGTGCTTCTTCATAGAACTCATCAATTTCATCCTCTTCTGCAGCTGTTGATGGGGCATATACTTGAATTCAATCCAACTGCTCTGTCCTAGGACAGTTTGTGGGAGGGGCAAGCAGAAGAAAGCTTAAAATGCCCAGATCTTGCTTGCCAGAGGGTGGTAGCTGTCCTCCCTGCTAAACCTGAGTAGCAGAGAGACAGAGCAGCCAAAGGCTAGTAAAGCACTTGCAGTTACCAGCAGTAAGCTATTATAAAGACTGTGGTAGAAATGCTGAACAGTTATAAAGGCTATTCTTTGATTTTGAGAACTGAAAAATAAGTAGAGAGAACAATTGTCTCACTGGGATCCGGGGACAAGTTGCACATTTTAAAACAGAACCAGAGCCAAACAGCAGAAGCTGTTGGAAAAAACTTAGGCAGGATTAATTTACATAAGAACATAAGAGATGCCATATTGGGTCAGACCAGGGTCCATCAAGCCCAGTATCCTGTTTCCAACAGTGGCCAATCCAGGTCACAAGTACCTGGCAGGTTCCCAGAAGATACACAGATTCCATGCTGCTTATCCTGGAATTTTCCTGGTCCTCTTTAATTAATGGCTTATGGACTTTTCCTCCAGGAAATTGTCCAAACTTTTTTTAAACCCAGCTACATTAACAGCTTTTACTAAACTCTCCGGTTATGAATCCCAGAGGTTGATTACGCGTTGAGTCCCCTAGTTTTTCTACTTTTTGAAGCAGTAAACAACCAGTCTATGTTCATACATTCCACTCCATTCAATATTTTATAGACCTCTATCATATCAACCCTCAGCCATCTTTGCCAAGTTGAAGAGCTCTAATCTTTTAAGCCTTTCCTCATAGGGGTATTCTTCCATCCCCTTTACCATTTTGGTGGCTGTTCTCTGTACCTTTTCTAGCTCTTCTATATCCTTTTTAAGATACGACAACCAGAATTGCACACAATATTCAAGGTGCGATCTCACCATGGAACGATACAGAGGCATTATAATATCCTTTGTTTTATTCTCCATTCCTTTCCATATGATTCCTAGCATTCTATTTGCTTTCTTGGATGCCGCTGCACACTGGGCAGAGGGTTTCAAACTATTATCCACAATAATTCCTAAATCCTTTACTTTGCATCGTGTAACCATAGTTTGGGTTATTCTTCCCTAAGTGCATAATTTAGCACTTGTCCACATTAAATTTCATCTGCCATTTGAATAGCCAGTCTTCCAATTTATCAAGATTCTCTTGCAATTTTTTCAGTCCTCTTGGGCCCGATTCTATTCATGACATAGATCTCCTTTGTACGTCCGGTCTGACCCGGACGACAAAGGAGATCACAATTCTGGTCCTGTGGGGCACGTCCAGCCCTGCGGGATCAGAATCGCGAACAGCACTGTACATGCAGGGCAGGACTGTGATTTAGTCCCAGCCTGCATGTACAGCGCTAGCCTGGCTAACTCAGCTAGGGCTTTTAAATGGAGCCACAGCGCCATGGCGTTCCATTGCCATGGCACCGCGGTTCCATTTAAAAGCTGTGATGCTGGCTGCTGCCCCAAGAAGTTAATTCCCCACAGCCTGACCCCCGATCCGGCCTCCTAAGGCCAGGGATGGGCTGTGGGGGATTAACATTGTCCTTCCCAGCCCCTTCCATGCCCCAGATCGGAAAAAAAAAAAAAAACGTCCAGGGAGGTTATTCCACCTCGGGGGTGGAATAACCTCTCTGGCCAATTCGCTGGCCCTGAACATACAGTGCCAACATTAGAATTAGCCCCGTACATCCAGGGTTGGCAACCGCCCACTGCCCATTCTCTCTCCGCCCCCGGCCGCCTCTTCCCCACCCCCAACTAACTTCCCTGCACAACCGGCAGGGAGATTATTTGGGGGCCCGCAGCCGCACGAATAGCGGGGATGGATGGATCAGAATAACCTCCGTTGTGTTTTAACATCTATATATATATATTTTATATATTTAGCTGTATTTATATCCCGCTTTTCACCGGGTCAAAGCGGTCAATTTGGGGATACATCTAACACGAGGGGATATGACACACATACGCTAATACTTACAGGGAACATGGGCAATGGAGGGTTAAGTGGCTTGCCCAAGACCACAAGGAGTGCATATAGAACTAGAAATCCCAGTCCCTCCGGCCTGAGATTGCTGTCCCCAGGTGGGACTTGAACCCCCGGCCCTCCGGCTTGAAGTACCTTGTCCTAACCATTAGACCACTCCCTCTTTGAATAATTTTGTATCATCTGCAAATTTGATCATCTCACTTGTTATTCCCATTTCCAGGTGATTTATAAATATACTAAGAAGCAGCGGGTCCAGCATAGATCCCTGGTGTACTTCATATTTATCTTTCTCCATTGGGAAAATTGGCCATTTAGCCCTACTCTCTGTTTTCTGTTAAGCCGTTCCCAATCCATAATAGTACACTGCCTCCTATCCCATGACTTTTTAATTTCCCCAAGAATCTGTCATGAGGGACCTTGTAAAAGGCTTTTTGAAAATTCATACCTTCAAAAAAAAACTGTAAGAGATTACTGATACATGACTTTCCTTCACTAAATCCATGTTGGCTTTCTGCCATTAAGCAATGACTGATTAAAAGTTTAAATTAAAGTAATTCAGTAATTTTTTTCTTTATAAAGATTTCTACCTTTTTGCCTGGTACAGACATCAAGCTCATTGGTCTGTAGTTTCCTGGATCACCGCTGGAAACCTTTTTAAAAATTGTCATTAAATTGGCCACTCTCCACTCCTCAGGTACTTAAGATGTTTTTAATGATAGCTCTCAGATTACTAAAAGTAGGTCTGCAATCTCATATTTCGGTCCTTTCACCACCCTGGGATGTAAGTAATAACAGCAACCTATGTTCTTTCCCATTTGACTTTGCCCTTCTGGTTCCAACTGCATCAAGTGCATGACCATGGGAGGCTTAGGTGGGCTGTGCCCTCTCACTCACACACACTTTGAAGCCCGACCCACTTAGTCAGTGGCAGCAATCCAGGGTAATGAGAGGAAGATGAGAGGCAGTGTCAACATTTATACTTCCTAGTGCCCACTCACATTAACCTCAGAACCCAGTAAAAAATCAGTCCAGGCTACACCACTAAACTGCAGAATTAGAAAATTACATTAATTGGAGGCTTCTGCTGGTTATTTGGACCCATGAGCTCACCAGCACAGAGAAGAAACCTTGAAACATCCCATTCTTGGAATTCTGGAATTTGGTGCCTTTGTTTTTTTTTTTCCATTTAGTTTGCAGCTACTCTACATCAGTACTTCTGAAATATTATGTGGCCGTGACCCTATTTTAACAAACCCTTGCCCCCAGCCCTACCTTTCTGCCCATATTGCTGCTTCTAGCCCTTGTGCACCGTTGGCTGCAATGCTGCTGTAATTCCTTGCCTCCCAGCAAGCACTGCTCTAAATTCCAAACAATGTCACTTATTGATTTCTTATTCGATTCTTTGGTCATTTCACAATTCAGGCTGTTTCATTATGCCTTAACTTTTACCAATATTCATTTCATCTTCAGTATTCCAAAACAAGCAAATTCAAATTGCTGCTCTTCAGGTCTTAAGCTCTGAGTTGCCGTTCTGCACCTACACAGATACATTCCTTCTAGGATTTGATGACCACAAATGCAGTACTTTCTTTGCAATCTATTTATGAATGAGTGAACCTTTTCTTCATTATTGAATTTGATTGCTCTATTGACACTGGAAGGTTTATCAGCATGATGCTTCATTAGTTACTATGCCAGCAGATATTACCATTTTCAGTCTTTGGAGAAGAATATCAGCTTGGTTTTCAAAGCTTTAATCCTGTAGGATTTTTTTTCTGGTTTGATACATGTGTTTCCAAAGAGAGAATTCGAAGAAACTTGCCGTGGAAGCAAAAATGCATAATAAAGATTTTTTCAAGTACATTTGTAGCAAAAAAACAATGAGAGAATCAGTTGGATCATTAAATGATAGAGAAGTAAAAGAGGCACTAAGAGGGAACAAGGCCATAGTGGAGAGATTGAATGAATCTTTTGCTTCAGTCTTTACTGAGGAAGTTGTAGGGATGTTACCCATGACTGAAATGTATTTAAAGGTGATGCCACAGAAGAATTGAAAGAAATATCAATACACTGGGAAGATGTATTACAACTATTTGATAAACTGAAGAGTAGCAAATCACCTGGACCGGACGGTATATATCCAAGGGTGTTGAAAGAACTGAAATATGTGATTGCAGACCTACTATTAGTAATTTATGAACTATCATTAAAATGATCTGTAATACGTGAAGACTGGAGGATGGCCAGTGTAACGCCAATTTTTAAAAAGGGTTCCAGGGGTGATCTGGGAAACTACAGACCTGTGAGCCTGATGTTAGTATCGGGCAAAATGGTAGAAACCATTATAAAGAACAAAATTACTGAACATATAGATAGCCATGGCTTAATGGGAGACAGCCAACATGGCTTTAGTGAAGGAAGGTCTTTTCTTACTAATCTCTTATGTTTTTTTGAAGGTGTGAATAAACATAGACAAAGGTGAGTCAGTTGGTATAGTGTATTTGGATTTTCAGAAAGCCTTTGACAAGATCCCTCATGAGAGACTCTTGGAAAAATTAAAGAGTCATGTGAAAGCAGACAGTGTACTACTGTGGATTTAGGAACGGATAAAAAGATAGAAAGCAGAGGGTAGGGCTAAATGGCTAATTTTCCCAATGGAGAAAGGTGAATAGTGGAGTACCCCAGGGATCTATGCTAGATCCGCTGATTTTTAATATATTCATAAATGACCTGGAAATGGGAATAACGAATGAGGTAATCAAATTTGCAGATGACACAAAATTATTCAAAGTTGTTAAAACCCATGAGGATTGTGAAAAATTGCAAGAGGACCTTGATAAACTGGAAGACTGGACATCGAAATGGCAGATGAAATTTAATGTCAACAAGGCAAAGTTATGCACCTAGGAAAGAACAGCCCAAACTATGGTTACATGATGCAAGGTTCCACATTAGGAACCACCATCCAGGAAAAAGATTTAGGTATCATCATGGATAACATGATGAAACCTTCCACCCAGTGTGCAGCAGCGGCCAAGAGAGCAAATAGAATGCTAGGTATCATAAGGAAAGGTATGGAGATAAAAACAAAGGATATTATAATGTCTCTGTATGTTCCATGGTGCGACCGCACCTTGAATATTGTGTACAATTCTGGTCGCCATATCTTAAAAAGGATATAGTGTTATACAGAGATGAGCCACCAAAATGGTAAAGAGGATGGAAGGATACCACTTCGAGAGGCTTAAAAGGTTAGGGCTCTTCAATCTGGAAAAGAGATGGCTGAGGGGAGATATGATAGAAGTCTATAAATTAATGAATGGAGTGGAACAGGTAAATATAGATTGATTGTTTATGCCATCAAAAAGTATAAAGACTAGGGGAAATGCAATGAAGCTACAATGTAGCCTGTTTAAGACTAATAAGAGAAAATATTTTTTAACTCAACGCGTAATCAAACTCTAGAATTCATTACCGGAGGATGTAGTAAAAGCTGTTAGTATGGCTGGGTTTAAAAAAGGTTTGGACAAGTTCCTGGAGGAAAGGTCCATAAACCATGATTAAAGAGGACCCGGGAAATCCACTGCTTGCTCCAATACAAACATTGTGGAACCTGTGTATCTTTTTGGGAACCTGGTACGCACTTGTGACTTGAATTGGCCAATGTTGGAAACAGGATCCTGGGCTTGATGGACCTTGGTATGACCCAGAGTGGCATATCTTATGTTCTTATGTCCATTTTCACATCAGGCCCTTCCTGTGGCTTTCCTCAGTTGGCTGCCTATTTTAACATGCATGTTGCGGCTGCAAATTGGGGAAAAAAGGCCTCAGAGCTCCCATTGTACCATGGAAAGGGTAAACACCATGGAGGAGGAGAACCTGGAATATCTATTCTCTCCCCCCCCCCCACCATGTTAACCCTCGGTCCTCCTAAAGGTTTTGTTCTGGCTATGCCCCTAGCCTCAACGATTGGTTCTGGAGCCAGTTCTCTTCAATATTATAGAAAAGTTAAAGGAAATGTTTGTCTGTTTGCAGATGAGACAAAGATCTTCAACTGAATGGACACCTGAGGGAGTAGACAGATTGAGAAGTTGATCTAAGAAAAGCTAGAGGTATGGTCCAATGCTTGGCAATTAAAATTCAATGCCATAATAATATAAATATAATTCTGGCATAAACAAGTCACTAGTGTAAAAGAATTAAATAAAAGGAAGTGGTATTTTATCAGGAAAAGTAGGTGCCTTCTTTATAAAATAAGAGGCTAAAAAGGTACATCAAATTGAGGTACAATTATTATACTAGCCTTATGGTTGGTGTAAATGCCGAGATTTTTAAAGAATGCATGTAAATTATAGTATTTTATAATTTATGCCTATAACTTTGCACTCCACCCCTGTTCATGTCTTCAGTGAAAGTCCGCATGATTGGCTTGTTTGTGCATATTTTCTGAGTTACTTTTGCCTGACGTATGTGCATGTACCACTAAATACCATGGTTTATGCATAATATTAGCACACAATGTTCTGTAGCTCTTTCTAAAATTACTCTTGGGGGAAGTTTATAAGGAGCTTCCTATTTTTAGGTACCTTTTCTGTATTTGGTCATTTGCACATATAAGTGACCACTAATATGCATAAATGATTGACATATTTAAAGTACACATAGTGGCATATTTATTAAGCTGGGTTAGCAGTTAGCACAGGCTTGTAAGTAGGTCCCATATTATTCACTGACCTAATTATAAATGGACGATGTTCACCACTAGCCTAGCTTAGTAAACATGCCCCATATTGTTTGCACTGTGCATACTTTCACTGCGGCTGTGCATATGGGCGGAGTTTGGTCAGAGAATAGGTGGACGATGCAATGCACATGTTGATTAATTATTGCGCATCCTTGCAAAAAATAGGCACAGTAAGATACACCAGCTTTAGGAGCAGTGTAAATCATCGTGCCTTAACTAAAGATTCATTCCCTGCCACGTACGCTAGTATTTTATAAAGTCAAGTATGCACATACTCGACTTTAGTTTATTAAAATTTGATATACTGCCTACAAGAAACACATCAAGGCAGTTTATGTATTATTATTTAAGGTGAGTTACATTCAAGTACCTAGATATTTCCCTATCCTTAGATGGCTTACAATCTAAGTTTGTACCTCAGGAAATGAAGGGTTAAGTGACTTGTCCAAGGCCACAAGGAGTGTTAGTGGGATTCAAAACCTGGTCTTTCTGGTTCCAGGCTGCTACCCTAACCACTAGGCTACTCCTCCACTGTAATAAGAGAATGTAAAAAGTAAAGAATGTAAATATAATAAGCATAAAATATGTGCGTGAAAAGACATTTACTGGGAGGGTAATTTTATAAGGACGCCTAGTCAAAGCGCCTTTTAAAGGCATATGTTAAACCTTTTATAGGAAAACAAGTAGGAGTCTATTTGTCTTTTAAAATACTCACATAAGTGGCAGACATCACATCTTAATTAAGGCGCAGACATTTCCCTCAGCCCTAGAGTCAATGTAAAGTGCCTAGATTTTTCAAGAACAGGTGGAAATTATAGCATTTTATAATCCACACATGTGCTTGTGTGCTCTGCCCATGCTCCGCCCAAACTCCACCCATGTGCACGCCCTCTGGCAAAGTACACGCATCATGCAACACATGTACATTTCAGCTGCTCAATATTTTATAAGAGTGTATTAACGCATGTTATGTGGCCACATAGACGCATTAAGGGCTAAAATAACCCTCAAGGAAGTGAATACACTGCACCTAAAAGTATGTGCCCCCTTAAACATAGAAGTCCTTTTTAATATGGACCCACAAGAAGTCATTGTTTGCAGCCTTCATGGAGCTATAACTTCATTGCTAAAAGGCAAAGGAAAGACTTTGTAGAATGGGTGAGGAACATGGAAGAGGCAGTAGGCGCTAGGCTCCATATACAGATTTATGTGCATATCTACCCAAAGTAGATAAATCAGTGCTGGGTGAACTGACGGGCCATTTTGGTCTTTATCTGCCATCATATAATATGTTATCATAAAAAGGATAAACAACGATACCACTCCTTGGTAATCTGAAAACAACTCTAAACAAAGCAGCCATTAAATGAGTTGTCCAAAGAGGAGTCCTTGCCAATTAGCATTTAGCATCAGGAACTCTGACTTTCAAAGCTAAAGGTTAAGTAGGAAATGATAACTTTTCTTGACCTAATGTGTTATACTGAATACCTAACCAGTATATAGCATTATAGGATACTGTCCTGCATCGCTTCTGCCATTGGTTTGGTAAAGTAGGGTTACTTCATAGGTAGCTCTCCAAATATATGTCTAATCCTAACCAGGGCTGGTGCAAGGATTAGGAGCACCTGTCACCCACACCATCCCTACCCCCATTGCTACCACTGCTGCCTCTCTCAGGGACCTGCAGCGATGGCAATGGCATTGAAATCATGACTCAGCACTTATCTGAACTCTCCAGTGCCGCGTCATGGTTCCTGCCCTCTATGACCTGCCACTTCCACTCCCCCTCCGACACAGACTCCTGGTTTGCATGAGGAACCGTGAGCGCTGCATCATTGTTTCAATGACATTGCCACCACTGCAGGTCCTGGAGAAGGGCAGCAGGCAGCGACAATGGGGCACCCCCGTGATACCAGTGCTCTAGGGGTCTACCTAGTTCACCTAACGGAAGCACCAGCCCTGATCCTAACCAATATCAAGAGGGGCCGAATGTGCAGCAACTGTCTTTTTGAAGGACAGATAGTAAATCACTAGTGTTTTCCTTCATAAAAGTCATTTACAAGCTTCATCCTGCTGCGTATGCCTTGCTCTAGGATTCCTTGTTGTATTTATTTGCCTTTTTAACTTGTTTTGCACTTCAGAATAAAATTTTTTAATGTTTTTACCTAACATTAAGAAGGACTTCTGGAAGGTACAACATGGTACTAGTTTTGCCTGTCAAAGCCGTTTCTTGTGTATTAATGTACGGGTAAGGAAACATAAGGGACCTGCAGTAGACAGACTTGTCATGCTTGCAGCAGCTTATAGCCAATGTGTCTGGCACTACAAAGAGACCAGGTGCTTCTTCTCAGGAACTAGCAATGGCTAGGATGGGAGGCGGGCAGAGACGGAACAAAGACTGTGGGGACTGTTGAGTGATTTTTTGCTCTTTCATCAATGCTACTCAATGGCATAAACTAATAAACTTAAGAAATGTGTCTGTTCATCATTTACTTAAGAAGTCAACCGAAGAAATATTTCAAAATGTTACTTCTTTCATTGTAATGAGTCTACAAGTCTCTAAATGGTTGACGGGTTTAGGATTAACACGCAAGGTCTAACTTCTGCTGTGATTCTTTCTTTGATTTACTGTATATGGCAATAGTATTGAACTGGGGTATGGAAACTCTATGTGGCTCCACAAAGCCCTCGAGGGTGGATTTTTGGAACTATAAAAGAGCTCTTTTAAGACTGAGCTTTGGCTTCAGGACTGAATGCCAAAAATGGAACATCACTGCTATACTCAAAAACACTCTTTGTAGATATATATGTATATATATATATGGAGAAAAAAGATCTCAAGTTTTAAGCCATCCACAATTTATATTGTACGTGACGCTTTCCATCACCATCATTGATCCAGATTAAAAAAACGTCTTAATAGTATATTTCTTCATTCTATATATGTTTTTACTTTTTCAATTTATCAACAAACTCAAGAATGTTTTCTTCATATCAAAAAATGCATACTTTATCAAAAATAGAAAAAGTCGTATCAAACAATTCATACTTGTAATCAAATTAGAAAAATTCATAAAAAATGGCATCCCTTATCAACAATATGCAGTATTTTTCTCAACTGATAGCTTATCACTGGACAAATCCAGCTAAAGAGGCTTTTTATTTATCTTGGAACAAACAATTCATTTCCAGGGGCCATTCTGAACCCGTCCACTCATGCTCGACAAAGAAAACCTGCTGCATCAGAGGCTTATCACTTGATCACATCATATCTCATGCTCTCCCTTAGTTTCAGCATTTCATAATACAAAACTTTAGCATGATCTAACTGCATACATCAATTCATACAGGGGGGCATTCCGTGGCATGAATAGCAGGGTTGGATGTGCAGACTGGACATCCAATCCGTGCTCAGATGCTGGCCCCAATTACGCTGCCTGCGCTTCCCGCACATATAGAGTGTTTGTGCAGGAAGTGCTGGAAATGGGCAGGAGGGGGTGGTCCTGGGGCAGGGGGGAGCTGTGGCCAGGTGCTGGGATGTACAGAGGCTATTCAGGAAAGGCCTCTGTATACCTCCCAGCCCCGAGATGGATGCCTGGCTTATTCCACCCTGATGGTGGAATAAGCGCCGGGCACAGTGGTGTTCGCGGGCTGGAGCCCTCCAACTCCATCATGATGCCAAGTACCCGCCGCCCAATCCAGGCCTTGGGGACCCCCACTGAGGGTTGGATGGCGAAATGCCAGGGCCGCTCTCACTCGGGGCATTCTGTGGCTCTGGTTGGACGTGTTGGTGCCATGGCGATGCGATGCTACTGCACCAGCACACCAGCCGGAGCGTTGTGCGGTCTGGGCGGGCAGCCTCCAGGACGTCTCCCTCCATGGAATCGGGTGCATGCCAGGCTGTCTATCTGCCCAATTTTGCAATCGCGGGTCCAGCTTGGCCCCGTGCTGGTTCTGGGCATCCCCATGGCCCAGGCATGCACCTTTTGGGATCGGCCTCACAGTGTTTAAAAGAAGATAGATAGCGGGACAACTTTTATACAATTATTCATTCGAAGCAATCACTGCTGATGTCAGAAAATTACCTATTCCCATAGACAAAAGAACAATTTTTCTTCAACGCCAGTCAAGTAGAAAACATTTTCCACTCAATGCAAGCATACAAACCACCAGGTTTGAGTAATTGTAGCTTACTGTATATATCCAATGCTGCTTACGCTGTAATAGCAGCTCTGTAGGCCTCCTCCTTGCTGCCTAGGACTCCCCATATTATGGGCTGTTTGGTTGGAACTTCTGCCACTGAGAGCAGGATTATATGTATTGATAGCTAGGAATTGTCAGTTTTTCTGTGAACCTCCCAGAATATCATCAAACTACTGAGTTTCCTTTCTGAACTGGGTAAATAGTTGGTATTAAAATCTTACTTCAGAAATAAAGATGCTGGCTTTTGTGATCAAAGGTAATGATTTACCCTATAATTGCTAAGGGTTCAGCGCTACAAAAAAATTTTTTGCTTAGATCAAGATTATGTAGTCTTGCAGCTGGGCAAACATTTTTTCCTTAAATTTTCTTGTAAGGGCGATCAGCATTTTTAAAGTGGCTGGCTGCTACGGACAGAACTGAAACCGGATGTTCAGCACAGGAATCTGGATGTTCCCCAGTGTTGCTTCTCTGGCGTCGGCACTGACCAGCCTGGTTAGCTGGACTACAGCAATATTCAGCTGCTCTCTGAAGAGCAGAACCCGCATAAAGTTTGGGCAGCTTCTTTTGCTCACCTAACTTTATGTGGCCACTTATCTGCTTTGTGGACTGCAAATCGCCTCTAACCGGATAAGCGCTGGGACTGCCCTTGCCCCTTCCTGGGACCGCCCTGATACTCTCCAGACAATGCTAGGCGGTTAGAGGGGATATTCAGCAGTGCTGCCCAGTTAGGGCCACTAAATATCCCTCTCAGCTGGCTTTATCCGCTTAGCAGATCTGTTAATGGTATAAACTCTTTTGAAGATTGGCCACTACCTAGCAGAGAAAAAAGTTTACTTTGGTTGACCCTACTCATTTGGAAAATTTCCTGAGAGATGGTATTCGCAGGATTCATTTTCTTTTTTGTAGGATTAGAATATTGGTTTAAGGCCCCTATTAACTGTTGTACTGTGGACGGTCTTTAGGAAGACCTTTGTGTGTGGGATGAGGGGGAGGAGAGGCTGGATCTTTTCTCTTTAAAGTGGACTAGTTGTAAGTTAATCATTCATTTCTTATTTACTTTGTTCCTTTTCTTCTATTGTTAATTTTGTATTTGCCTATAGATTTATACTTGTAAATCTTGGAAAAAGTCTTAAGTTTAAAAAAAGATCAGGTAATTCTTCCGAGGTATCATTGTATAAATACTGAACTTTACAGCTTGCCATCGATTACTCTGCGGAAGTGGAGAATCTCTTTTTTCCTTACATGTCCAAAGGGATCCAAGTGGTTGTTGGTGAGCTTCAGTTTTTGAAAGGAGACGAGCTGTCGCATCCAGTGGGCCCCTGTAGCTGGGGAATCTGGGTGCACATAGAGCCTTCCAGGCATGGCTGCTTCTGCCTTTCCGGCCACCATCCTGTAAAAACAGTATTTATTTTCTTAGTTACAATGACATTTTCATCCTGTGCCCACACTCATTTATACCTCTACAGCCTAATAATTAGATTCTACTGCCAATTGACTTGCATTAATAAAGCAAGAGGCTCTTACAGTGCTGAGAAATACAGAATCCATCACAGAACTCAGAGAGAGTAGTGTGACTGTCATTAGTCCACTTTAATGGTAGTTAGATAAAAGGAGAAACAAAAAAGGAAAATGAGGTGATACCCTTTTATTGGCCTATCATCTTATTTTCCTTTTTTGTTTCTCCTTTTATCTAACTACCAAAAACTTGGAGGAGTTTTTCATAATGACCAGCAAAGAAGATAAAGGGGGACATATGACGATGAACCAATTTCCAGAAACCCATTGAGCAGCTAAGATAACTGGGGAATTTACCCGTTTATCTTGAACTAGAGTGACAAAACTAACAGGCTAGTTTCTTTTGGAGTGAAGATTTGCCTAAACCTGGCCAGCCAAAATCATTTGTCTATATGTAGACCTGCCATCTGAGCCATAAGTGCAGTTTGGGGGAGATCTGGTAGGGTGGTAGCCCCCCCAAATATTGCAGGCACTAATGGTGATCTGGTACCCCTGCCTCCACTGTCAGTATTTTATTTATTTATTTTATTTACATTCTCTTATATACCGCGCTATTCTGCATCAGTGCGGTTTACATTGAACAGGGTATTATAACTTGGAGATAACTATTTTACAGGGAACATGGGCTATGGAGGGTTAAGTGGCTTGCTCAAGACCACAAGGAGCACCTGTGGGACTAGAAACCCCAGTCCTTCCAGCCCAAGGTTGCTGTCCTCTAGTGGGATTTGAACCCCCGACCTTCCGGCCTGAAGTACCTTGCCTCAACCACTAGGCCACTCCTCCATGACTTCTGTACCCTTTCTGTATGACTTCTGTACCCTTTGCCTACCTCCCCCCTCCCCCCAAAATAAGAAGACAAACTACACCGATGATCTGAGTAACCAAGCTGAGAAGTTAAATTTAGTTGGCTAGTGCTGAAATCTACAATAACCGATTACATAAAAAATCCACCCAGAAAATGCCTCTGGCCATAACCCTTTCCTGATCAGCTAAAAATATGAGAGCCCTGAGTTTCATCTAAGGATGTGCAGTCATGTGAAACAACATTAGCTATGTCGTTGACTTTTATTAAGTCATTTCATGCCATTTGCAGTACAGAATAATAGGAAACCCCTCTGAAATTTTAGAGTTTTCATTGTGTCCTCAATAGCACATGCTACTTGACTAGTGTACACTACTTAAGAAAGATCAACACTAATGACAAAGAGGATCCCTGAAATAACACATGTCTGAAAACATAACAAACAAAAAATGATCGACCAGAAACAAAATGATCGACAGTCAGATCTGGCAGCAGGACCAGCTTGTCCACTAAGCGGACTAGTTGCCATCTACGGCAGCAGACCCTAGTGGATAGCACGACATCGCAACCCTCTGTCGGAGGGGGCAGGAGTGGCAAGCCATGTTCATGCACACGCATAGATGCTTTAAGGCCCGTTGCAGCGGCAGCACAAAGCTACTACCCCCCCCCCAAGGTGAGATGATAGCCAGTGGGAGGGGCAATACAGCGGGACAGCGGGACACAGCAGGGGGGTGGGGAGCAGATGTGCCGGCTGGCCGCCTAGTGCAGCAGAAACCTTTGGGCCTGTCCTGCCTGGCAGCGAGCATTTTTTGAAAACTCTGACTGCAGCATCTAAAATAATAAGTAAATTCAGGGCCACTACACGAATAAGTGGTGGCACTGAATATACGCAGACAGCACTTGCTGCTAGTAGCTATATGCATAGCAGTGCTAGTCAGTCACTCTTCAGGTAGCTAGGCAGCTTAAGTTCGGTCGGCATTTCTTCATGTGCGAACTTAATATCCTGACTCTACAGATCAGTATTAAATATCACTTGCTATGCAGACCAGATGGACCATGATGATCTTTATCTGATGTCATATACTATGTTACTATGTATGCATATAGTAAGACAGAACGCCTCCATTCAGACTCACCATTATCCAGATAGTGCTATTGGGAATTTTTGACAATTTTATAAGGAGACATTTCATTTAAACATGAAAGTAGGACCTAAAGGAGCTCATTTAGTCATTTCCATCTGTAGGTAGTCACTGACGCGCGTAAATAGTCTCTCATAAAATAACACCCAGTGTAAAAGTGCATATGTTGATTTCATGGTGCATGCATATGGGTGGAATTTGCGCAGAGCATGGTTGGAGAGGGCAAGTACCTGCATAGATTATAAAACACTATAACTTACGTGCATACTTGCAAAACACAGCACTAGAGCTGGCATAAATGTTTGTGTCTTAACTTAAGGCACAATTTTTGATCCTTACACCTGGATATTCTAAAGACAGGTAGGCGATTACTTGTCTTTATAAACAAGCGCCTATGTAGGCACCTACCTTCCGGCATGAGGAAAGCTACATGCTAGCTATGCACATAAGTTCCTATGTTATGAAAAACTTACATGTGTGCTTTAGGCAGTCACTATTCTGTATGTGCACGTGTAAGTCCTAGCATGTGAACTTTCGGTTTGGGTTTGGAGTTTGCGAAGAACACATAATTTATGCACTTTCCTGAGCAATCTATAGAGCCGGCGTAATTGCCGTGACTGAGTTAAGGGTATCACTATGCCCCAGTTTCATAAAGTATGTGTGTACTTCACTTTATGCAGTAATATAGACCCCGAGCCTGTTTGTGATGATGCTTATTAAATGCACAGGAGTTTATAAAATTACCCTTTGTGTGGGTCATTTTAAAAGCCTTAGTTGCGATTTGGATGTCTGAAAGTGTGCATGTGGACATGCAAATCACAGAGACTTCCCCGGAGCCATTTTATAAAGACATCTCCGGCGTGGGGATGACTATGTAGGCAGGAGACGTGGTGAAAATGTGTCTGGGACGGTATAATGGACTTATTTATTTATTTGAGAAGTTTATATACTGCATTTCCAATGTTTAATGTGGTTTACATATAACAGCACAGAACTAAAGAACATTTAAACTACATGTAAGAAACCCATATAATTATACATTCCCGCTCAATTTCAGATGTCTGCCACCCCTTCCAAGTCTAGACATGCTCCAGGCATCGGGAAAGAGCTTATTTTGGCCATAAAACATCCAGAGAGCGTAGAGAAGATGGCATTCTGCTATCCTCAGTACTCTCCACAATCACAATGATAGCAGCAGCGGGATTCAAACCCTGGTCCTAGCCCACTACTCTAACCATTAGGCTATTCTTAGACATCCCTGGTCTGGAATACTATTCTACGGGCATCTATGTAAAAGCCTCCCAGCAGAGGTCCATATTGGGCACGCCCACATTTGTGAAATCGTGCCTGAACTTGGATGTACCTGCTTTTTTTTTCAGACATTCTGGCTCCGATGTCGCAGATTGCACTTGGATGCCATTTGTAAAATGTGCCTTCACATCTGTGTATGTTTACTGCCCCAAAAAATTCAGGGATAGGAGACTTACGATATGTTTAATGGCCACCAGTAAACATATAAATCCCCTTGAATGTAAGGTCCATTATGAAAAACAAATTCACTGTATACTCCTCGTTTTATCTGAAATACTTTAACCAGTTGAGGGGAGCAAGGAGGAGCGAATTTTTAACTGGTAGATATATCTGGCTAACTCCCAAAATTAATGAAATAGATCTTTTTTGAAAGTCCATCCTTCTGCATTTTTCTAAGGCATAATCTGAAAACCATATTCCATACACCAAGAATCATTAAAATAATATAGCATTGAAATTTAATTTAAAAAAAACCTTAACATAGACTGCAAAATGAAATAGATTAGCTGAGCTTTTCTGACTAAAAAAAGATAAGAAACTTATCAAATTCTTACCATTTGTTATCACAGAATTTGTACCGATGATCATCAGATGGGACAATGTCAATCAACAAGATGTACTTGGTCTTTGGGTTCATCCCAGTTACTTTAACCTTGTAACTTGGAAACATCCTCCTTCACAGAAACAGAGTTAACAGAAATACATGTTTACACATTGTACATTGAATAGTGCTTCACAGTGGTTGTTCTGTGATGAGCAACTGTCCATGACATTATTCTATCCTTGTTGTCATGAGTGTGATCTAATTTCTATACAAGAATATAAGACAGAGTCAAGTTGCAGGCTGCCTTCATGCAGTCCATAGTAGATGGTTTTCCAACTGAATGTTTCGAATGAAACCTGCATTTAGTACTGAATGGTCACAAGCCTTGTAATATCCACTGGAAAGATCTACCATACAGAATCCACCATTACTATTTTGCTTGAAGTTGCCACCGTCTACCAGTAGCAAGTGGCAAGTGGCATCTACACTCATTAATAGTGAGTATATGTATTTTATTTATCTTTGTTTACAAGACCTCTTTCTTTTCTCTTCATGCATTGGTGTTACCTAGGAGTCATTAGACTTAGGGGTACGTCTGCTAAAGGATGTTAGGCTTCTGCAGCTAACATCGGGTGTTAGGGCAAATAACGTCCTGTTAGCTGCAAAGGTCACGAGTTATCTGCTGGGGGTGCAGCGAAAATTCTGAGATCACAGTGCGGCAGTATCACAGATGCAGCTAACAGCAGCAATTGTGACATTACCTGCACCCATGATGTCTGCAGAACATGCGGTTATCAGATGCCGCCGACATTCACAATAACTGCTTGTGGTAGGCAGGGGCGGCCCAAGGGGGGTGCGGGGCCATGTGCGGAGACTCGGTGCGGGGCCTCATTTGCATAAGTGGTCTTATTTGCATAAATATTTGCATAATGTTACCATTCACTAACTTTTAGTAAACATGTCTCTTAATGAGTGTATGGATAAAGAAAGACTAAAAGATTTCTACATTACTATAATCCAGTGCCAACCGCCAGGCACATTAGGAACTACTACAAATGCTGCCCATTTAGAACCCATAGCAAACCCGCTGTATCCTGACAGCATTACCAGGACTCACAAAGCACCAGACCCTACCTATCAAAAGGAAACACTGCAAATATTAAACCAGTACATTTCAGAGAATACTGGGGAAAGAGAACAAGTGGCAATGTCAAATAGGAATTACATAAACAGAATACCTCAGCTCAATTACACATGCAGAATATAGACCATCACCAAACAAGGAATCGCAATTTAGAAACAGGAAGGCAATAATTAAACTGGGAACCCCAAAAGCCAAACTTGGAATGTACAACAACACTGTAGAAATAAAACTATAAATCAATTTCCTCTTGTACCAAACAAAGCGCAGACGTTAATGATGCACATTTCCCAGAGCTTTCATATTCCAGTTAATAAATTCAAAATAAAGAGATATCTTTCTACCTTTTGTGCATTTTTTTCAGTTGCAATTGCTCCAGCCACTTTCTTCTGGTTTCTTCATGTTTTCTGCTAACTCTCCATCGTCTGCTGTCCATTTGTCCTTTCTTCTCTCTTCTAGTTTTCTTTCCATCCTCTCTCTCTCTACATCTGCTTTAACATACTAATCTTTCTCCTTTTGCTCTTTCCTCATTCTTATTTCATCCACACAAATTTTACCCCTCCATCCTCAATCCCCACTTACTCTCCCAATACCCGGCCAATTGTAGATTTTTCATCCCTCCCACACAAAATATTTTTCCCTCTCCATTTTACTCTCCCAGCCCCATCCCATTCTAATCCTCCCCCAACATCAGCTCCCTTCTAGTTCCAGTCTCACCCAGCATCCATTCCCTTCTAGTCCCTGCATCAGCCCATTTCCAGTCCTAGCCCCCCCATCAACCCATTTCCAGTCCTAGCTCCCCCATCCATTTTCAGTCTGAGTCCCTTCATCAGCTCATTTCCAATCCTAGCCCCCCATCAGTCCATTTCTAGTCATTTCCTAGCCCCACCATCAGCCCATGTCAAATCCTAGCTCCCCTCCACTCAGCCCAATTCCAGTCCAAGCCCCCCCCATGAGCCTACTTCCAGTTCTAGCCCCTCCATGAGTCCATTTCAATTCAAGCCCCCACCACAGCCCATTTCCAATCTTAGCTCCCCCCCAACAGTCCTATCCTAGCTGCTCCATCAGCCCATTTTCAGTCCTAGCTCCCTTCCCTCACAGCCCATTTCTATTCCAAGCTCCCTCCCCATCAGCTATTTGCAGTTCAAGCCTCCCCGTCCACTCAGTCCATTTCCAGTCATAGCAATCCCCCAACCCATTACCAGTCCTAGCCCCCATCAAACCCATTTTCAGTTTAAGCCCCCCCTATAACCCATTACCAGTCCTAACCCCCCCATCAGCCCACTTCCAGTCTTAACCCCATCAGCCCATTTCCAGTCAGCCCCCCATAGCCCATTGCCAGTCCTAACCCCCCATCAGCCCACAGCCCATTACCAGTCCTAACCACATCAGCCCACCTCAAGTCCTAACCCCTCCCCATCAGCCCATTTCCTGTCCTAGCGCCCCCATAGCCCTTTAGCAGTCCTAACCCCCCCATAGCCCATTAGCAATCCTAACCCACATCAACCTATTTACAGACAGCCCCCATCAGCCCACTGCCCATTACCAGTCTTAACCACCCCCCCAGCCCATTTCCAGTCCTAACCCCCCACCCCATTTCCAGTCAGCCTCCATCAGCCCCAGCCCATTTCCAGTCCTAACCCCCCCCAGCCCATTAGCAGTCCTAACCCCCCGCCTTCCCTTCCCTTCCGGCAAATTTAAAAAAAAACCAAAACCTGGCTCTAGCTGCTGCCGCTGCCGCGTCCGTCGCAGCAGCGGCAGAATGGAGTGTCCCGCGGGGCCCCCTCTCCTCGTTGAGCCCTCTGCAAGGGCTTTCAGATTCGCGAAGGGAGAGTGCTCCCTCGCGTCTCTGTAAAGCCCGCAGGGGCTAATGGGAAATTTCCCATCTGCCCCTTTAGACGCGAGGGGCTGATGGGAAATTTCCCATTAGCCCCTGCGGGCTTTACAGAGACGCGAGGGAGCACTCTCCCTTCGCGAATCTGAAAGCCCTTGCAGAGGGCTCAACGAGGAGAAGGGGCCCGCGGGACACTCCATTCTGCCGCTGCTGCGACGGACGCTGCGGCAGCGGCAGCAGCCAGAGACAGGTTTTTTTTTAAAATGTAATTTAAAAAAAAAAAAGCAGAATGTTCTTTGCGCGGGGCCCCCTGAAACGCGGGGCCCTGTGCAAAAAACATTCTTGCTCAATGGACGGGCCGGCCCTGGTGGTAGGCATACTCACACACTGCCCATATGTGCTGCTAACTCACAGCATGAAGGTAGTCGGTGGCATTCCCAGCCCCTTTGGCACCCAGGACAGGCGCCTCCCCTTGCATCTGGCGCACCACAGTGCAGTACACACACACACACACCCCCGGCCCACACTTCGAAGGCAGCATGGAAATATTACCTTAAAGTCGGGTGGCTTGCCTTGCTGCCTCCACTCCAGGCCTGGCAGCTCTTCTCTCTACCTTGGTACGCCACTGCAGATAGTGCAGGAAATTATCTGTGCTGTCTGCATTTGCTCACATTAGCTGTTACTGTGGCATGCTTTCCCCACATTATCACCGCATTAACAGCTAACGCCATTTAGTAGACATACCCCTTAGCCTCTAGCATTTTTCTGATGTTCTCATACATTCTATAAGATCAAGAGATGTGCTGTATTGGTTAGACCAAAGGCCCATCAAGCCCAGCATCCTTTCTCTGACAGTGGTCAATCCAGGTCACAAGTGCCCAGCAAGATGCCAAGGACTAGATTCCTTCCTTATTGGGTACACTCAGGGATAAGCAGTGGCTTTTTTCAAGATTACATGGCTAATGATGATTTATGGACTTTTCCTCCAGGAATTTGTCTAAACTCTTGTTAAACCCAGCTATGTTAACTGCTTTGACCACATCTTCCGGCAATAAATTCTGCAGCTTAATTGTACATTGAGTGAAAAAAAAATACTTTCTCTGATTGTTTTAAATATACCATCTAATAGTTTCATAGAGTTTCTCCTTATAATATTTAATAAGAAACTTTAACCTATTTACTTATTCTACCCAACTCATGATTTTACAGATCTCTTTCATATCTCCTTTCAGCTGCCTTTTCTCCAAGTTTAGTGTTTTTTTGTCATTAGAAAATTATTTCCTCCTTTTCTTATTTTGCTTGTCCTTCTTTACACCTTTTCTGGTTTTGCTGTATCTTTTTTGAGATGGGGCAACCAGAATGTCACACAGTACTCAAGGTGCAGTCATACCATGGTTTGATACAAAGGCATTATAATCTTCTCCATCCTAGTCTCCATCCCCTTCAGAATAATTCCCTAACCTTCTACTCTATTCTATTTAATTTATCTATCCATCCCTTTGATTTATATCCACCCATTCCAGTCGACTCAGGGCAGCTCACAATAAAAACATAAACCATCGAGAAATGACAGACATTCATAAACAACAAAGAAAAACAAATTCAAACAGCCAGTCTCATGTCTCAGAGAGTAACTAAAAGCCTGGCAGTGGATATTCAGCAGCACTTAGCCTTATAGCAGGATAAGTGGCCCGCTATACGGATTGGTGTCACTGACTAGGCTATTCAACGGCATTATATCAGGAAAGCGCCGGAGGCGGAGCAGCAAATTATCCATGTAGTAGTGATTTTTGGCAACACTATATGGATAGCTATCTGCATAGCTTGGGACAAAATAACAATACTCAACCAGTGGAGTGGTGCTAAAAATCGCCACGATACTGATAGCTCTCATGCTGGCTGCACTGCTCAGATATTCAGCTGCAACTACTATCCTGAGTCCAGCGCTATCTGCTTCTTATTTGCCGGTGGCAGCCAGCACTGACCAATACGGCTGGATATTGACCCCATTGATTTTTTGACCACTGCCACACACTGAGCTGAGGATTTCAATCTTATACATGACGACTCCAAAGTCCTTTTTATGGATAGTGGCTCCTAATATGAAACCCAGCATCATGTACTATATTTATAGTTAGGATTATTTTCTTCTGTGTGCATCAGTTTGCAATTGTGCACATTACATTTCTTCTGCCATTTAGATAGCCACTTTCACCGGATACTGTTGCAGCACCTCACAATTTGCTCTTGATTTAACAAATAAGAATAATTTTGTGCCCTCTGCAAATGTGAAGGCCCATCTTCCAGTAGTAGACAGTAAATGGAGAGGAGAATTCAGACATCCAGGTCAGGATGTGCTCAGTTCCCTTCATGTTTTACAAAAGACTCTGCCAAAATGGAGCCTTAGGTAAAATAGCAATAAAGACATGCAAGAGTGCTTGTCCACTTGCCAGCAGGTCCAGCAGGACCAGTAGTTATATAAAGCTACACACAAGAAAAATAAAGTGTCCTGCTCTCCCAAATGCGCTGCAGCTTTTAACAATTGCTGCTCCTGACAGTATCGACACCTCCCCCCCCCCCACACCCCACGTTCTCCAACAGCATCAAACACCTCCCACTCTATTCCATCCCATCCTCAATCACAAGAGAGCATGTCCCTGCTGGTTAGTGCTGGGGGCAGGAGTGATCCCTGGATGCTCTTTTCTATGGGTGCAGAGATTCAAAATGGCACCAGTTGATCTTAATGGTTATACTTCCACTAGGGGTCCAGCTGCCAAATAAGGAATATGCCAACCTATTCCCACTTCTGAGTCGGTCCCTTTTTGCTGCAGGTAAATATTCCTACCTAGTGAAAGTAGGCAAGAATATTTTCCCGAGCAGGTAATTCCGTAGACCGTCGGGGGGAAGGGGGGGGCACAACTTTCTCCTGGACTAGTCTAAGAAATTACCCAGCTAGATGACTTTGAAAATTGTCCTTTTATTGGTGAGATCTCCTGGACTTGTTTTGCTGTTCTTCACTAATTCTGCAAGCTGCCAAGCAAGAACTGCAGGACTCATAAACGTTAAGTGCTTTTTTAATGGCAACTAAAATTAAGCTTCAGCATGTGGAGCTCACATGGGGTAGACACGAATGTGCTGGTAATGTTCTTTGGTTCATCCTTCTTAACTAAATAGAAGATGTAAAAGTACTAAAGCAAAAACTATCTATCTATCTATAGACATCTATAGATGTTGCTATATATAGTTACATATAGATGCAGATACATATATATATATTTATATGCACAGTTTAAATTCAGTAATACTAACAAAACAAAAGTGTATTTTAACTTCTAACATTCTTCCCCGTCTCACAGTGGTAGTATTATTTTTAGAAAGTCAGAAGGCTACAACAGTGCACTTTGCGTGCACTCTTTTCCAGGAAAGATGTAAGTTTAAAAGTTAGCTTTAAAAAAAAGTTAAAACAAAAGGCCTGCTAGATTATCTTCTCCTCCTTATACCAACTTTGGAGGATTTTAGCATGTAAACTGATCTGTGGTGTAGTTCCAGGAGATCTTTTTCTGTTAAAAAATTTCTGCATGCAGAGATTTCTCAGCATTTTTTGGCAATCCAGCTGCTATAACTGCATCCCGCTCTGTGATATAATATCAATACAACCAGGAAGTCTTTTGTGAGGATAAAGGGGGGAAATCCTAGTGGGCTGTCCCAACAGGCATTCCCCTGCACTCTGGTTCAAAAAAGGTGAAAGCGGATTTGTGTCTTATATTTTCACATTGATCTGGTGGAAGGAATTTAAGGGCATGTTTAATAAAATGTGCTAAACTCCGCAAGACCACCTAAGAAAACCAGAGAGATCAGCATTGTCCTTAGTGTAGTAGCAGTATTTACTATTTCTATAAATAAGGAGAGATTTTGGGTCTCGCCAGGACTTGTGCACCCTGTTCTGGGACCTGCAGAGGCAGGCAGTGCCTTCAAAACAGCTCCATAGAGCTCACCTAAACCTCCAGCGCTGCAAGGCTCTTTGTGCTTCTGGACCCTCTGATGCCTGAAACAGATCTCCATTTGCATGGGGGCAGAAGCGACTGATTAGCTGCTTCTGCCCCCATGCAAACAAGCAAGTCAGCATCCAACATCAGAGGGGGCAGAAGCACAAACAGCCTGGAGGTTTAGGTAATAAGTGCAGAGCTGTTTGAAGCTATTGCTGCCGCTGCAGGTCCTGGAGAGGAGCAGCGGCAATGGGCTACCCTTAGACCACTGGCACTCTAGGTGACTACCTAGCTTGCCTAATGGTCACACCAGTCCTGAGTCTCACATTTGTGGTGCTTTCATTTTCCAAAGAGAGACTGCTAGTGTAAGTGAGTGTAATCTTCTCACCTTGAAAACCATTCAAGAGATCATCAGAGGCACAGCTAAGATGAGGAAGTAGACATGCAGCATTGAGTTTCATGTTTTCTTCACTTGCTTTTAGCAATGCTGCATATACACAGCCAAAATCAGTTCAGTAGCTTGTAGCCATTGGTCTGCCTGGTATTCTGCACGTGCGGAATTAGAATTGCTTCTAACAATGCATGGAATCAGAAATGCGGGTGTACTGGCAGAAGTTGTCCCCTTCTGAAGGGCAATTTTCCAAGCCATTCAGTTGGCATGCCTAGGAATCATTGGGTTCTGCTTACACTGAGACAGGTGTACATTAGTTTGGGTGTGAGGTGTAAGTAAACTTTCTAACTCCTGCAAATTGACTCATGCACATGTTCCTCCAGAAGCGACTCCAGCTTTCCCCCTCTCCAGAACAAATCCAAGCATTCTTCTTCTTTCTTACCCCGGTCTCAACTTCACCAGCCTCCCAGCTTTGAAGATAAGCTCCTAGAGGCCAGTTCAACTGCAACCACACAGGTCAGTTCAGATGCAGCTGGCCACTCCCTTTGGCTCAACATGGTACATCATCACCGTAAATATATTTTAGGTCTCTGGAGATCCAACAATTTCAAGAAAATGGTTGAAACCCAGAGAGCTCTGGTATGTAAATCAACCTCTCTAGAAATTGTTGTCTGCCATGAGACTAATATGCAGGCTTCCACAGCATGTCTAATAGCTGGCTAAAAAGAGGCATTCCTAATGGTGTGTTTAGGTCAAAGAGGACAACAGCGCACACAGCTGCCATCTTTGAAAACTACATGTACTATTTTACCATTTCTTCCAGATGAGCTGACAATTCTATCTGTCTTGTGAAGATTTCAAGGACCCCACAGCCTGGGGGAGATAGGGAGAAGAACTGGGAGACTTTTCTTTTGTGGTGGGGTCTGAGTTTTAAAAATGAAAACTAATGACATTTTGTCTGTATTTCATTTTAACAACAAAATTAGATGGACCAAGACGTTTTCACTGAAAGTACATTCCTAATGTTTACCTTGTAGGAATTTTGTGATGCTTGAAATTTTATATAAAGTTAATGCCATTACTGCAAGTTTGGCCATTCAAATTTAATCTTGATCCTTTCACATCATGAGTTGGGTTGTTTGGAGCTAGAGAATACCTGAGTGCAAATTCCAAAGGGCTAAAATGTCTCTTACTGATGCAACATGCAATAAAATGTCCTACTACTACATGGAGCAGCAACTACAACCCTAAAAACCAAGGCAAAGAAGGGGGTAGACTAAATAGGCAATGCTAGTCTTTATTCTCCGTCATTTACTATGCTACTACCATGTATCATTTCTGTAGTGCTGATAAACATATACAGGTTGTACACATACATACATGTAAGAGAGGGTCCCTGCTCAGTGGAGCTTACAATCTGTTCAAGACAGAAAACAGGGCAAATAAGAGAATTAGGGTGTTTCATTTATTATGGGCATGGTTAAAAACAACAAGACCAATATTCAAAGGATTTCTGCTTCTAAGTTTGAGAGCTCTGGGCCTGATATTCAGTGCAAATTTAGAAACCTAACTTAGGATCCTAAATTTAGGAGCTCAGTTTTTTTTTATATTAGGCCCAACAGAAGAAGAGGCGGGGGAGGGGGTTAAGCTTTCAAAGCAGATTTAAAAAGGTAAGCTTAAGACTGAATTTCAGTAGACTCAGATAAGGAGCAGACGTGTGGGGGAACGTCAACATCTTTTTCCCTATCAAACATGGTTTAGCTGTTTTGGATTCAAAACACACAAGACATTATATTCAGCAGGAGCTGCTGGTCTTGCATGGGACAGCTGAAGAACACTTGTTGGGAAAAAATGTGTCAGTGGTCTCCCGTCTTCCTTAACGGTAATGTATACAAACAAATGTTCTCGGGCAATGCCTCCAAATGGGTTGATTTTGCACATACCATGACAGTAATGAGCCTTATTCCTACACAAGGCAGACATCTCAATCTTTCCTTTAAAATGCTTAATAATCTCATTTATACCTATCTACAATTTTTCATTGGAATTCTTCTTGCAGTGCACATGAAAAGACAGAGCAGGGTGTCCTCAAGGGAGCACGGATAACAAAATATCATGTGTCAGAGATGCAGCTTTTTGTACTGTAGACCCAATACCCTCTAAAAGCTTCCTTACAGTTGCTATTAATTACAGTAAAAGGTTTCCTGCTAAAGTTCTCCCTCTAGAGTTTTGAACCATATGGGGGGAAGAGATCATAAAAATGTTTCAATAACATAGCAACATGCATTTCCAATGCACTGAAAAGAACAAAGCTGAAGAATGAGCAACCAAAATAAACAAGTGGCAGGATCCCATTACCCACTGCTGGCCGGGGACCTAGTATGTGAGCGAGTCGCTGGCTCCGATAATACAGCAAGGCAGTTTTCAAAATGTTTATTTTATTTTTGTGTGCCGTGTACATTTTAATCTTACTTTAGATTCGCAAATGGTTTTCAAATGAACTGTGTCGTGACGAGCTCTTTGAGCTATAACTTGTTTTCTAAGTCACACTCACCCTAGTTTTCCTTATTGAAACAAATCCAGTTCTAATGTGGTTCCCTTGTTCTCTTTTTTTTTTCCTTCTCTATCTCTCTCTTTCTCACTCCCTTGCATGTTTCATACAGGGTTATCACAGTCCTCTCTCAGTGGTATTATCCAGATATGCTTATACCATATCTTAAGGTAATAACCGTAGCTGTAGGCTATGATCTATCTTAGGAAACCAGATTAGTCCATGAAGATTATCCATCCCACACCATCTTTATTCTGTGAACCATTGACCAAGTCAGGCAGCCCCCAAACCTGACTACAACCCAGACTCAAACCCTGGCTGCACACTTTTTCTATGAATGGTGGACTCAAGGATAGACAGATGCAGTGTGAAAACTGTAGTCATTACAGATTCTGTTGGATGAAACCAAAATCCAGCAGTCATCGGTGTGGTTTTAATGCTACTTTTTTCTAAGTCATTGAAAAGCTTCAGGATTCTAGTTTTGTTACTTCAACCCCTCCAATCCCTAATTTCTCTTATCACTCATCCCACTCTGTGATGACCACATTTTGTACAAAGTATGAGCAGTTAGCTTTGAACAAAACCAGCCTTTATTCCTCTTGACTCTGTCTCAGAAATTTCTAGCTTGTTTGCCTGTCTCTTTTGCAGATCTTGGCCCATTCTCCATTCACGTGTTTCAGTAAATTAACAGAATCTTCACCTGCCATCAGCTGTGAGGGAGTGCTTTCAAAATGGCCTTCATTACTGCCTGCTGTTATTTGTAATTGCCGCTGTTGACTCATGGCGACCCTGTGGATAGTTGTCCTAAATTGTGTTCAGTCTTCAGTCAGGGGCTAATTGTTATAGAGTGGCATCCATAGCTGTTGTTTATTGTATCGATCCATTGCATTGTCAATCTTCCTCTTTTGTGCTGACCTTCAACCTTGCCAAGCATGATGTCTCTCTCTAATGATATTTCTCTTCGCACGATATGTCCAAAATATGAATGTCAAAGTCTTATCATTTGAGCTTCTAGGGAAAGCTTAGATTTTTTTCTCCTCTAGAAGCGATTGATTTGTTGTTTGAACAGTCCATGGTATACATACTATTCTTAGCGCCATAATTCGAAGTCATCAATTTTCTTCCTGTTTTTCTTCTTTACTGTCCAGCTTTCACATCTATATGAGGTTACTGAAAATACCATGGCTTGGATAAGTTTATTCTTTGTACACAGAGATAGATCTATGTACTTGAAAATCTTATCCAGGTCCTTCATAGCCATTCTATCAAAAGCAGTGAGTCATTGGATTTCTTGACTGCTTGTCATTTCATTATTGATTATTGATCTAAGCAGGTTAAAGTTGTCTAGTATTTCTATTTCTTCTCCATCAAGGATGAAATTATTGATTTTGCCAGTTGTCAAGATCTTTGTTTTCTTCAATTTATAGTGTATGCCTATTTTTTTTATTATGATTTTACTTGTGTACATATACAAGAAAAAAAAGAGGAACAACATCTTACAGTACAATCAAAAAAACAGGAAACTCATCCAAAAAAAACCCCACTAGAAATTAAACCTGCTAGGATGCTAAAGTCCACATCAAGGAGAACATCAGAGGCCTGAGTTATCCCAGGAAGCAAACCAAAACCCCTTTTAACTATCCCAACTCACTACCTAACACTTATCTAGAAGAAAAATCTCTAAATGAGATACATCTGTAAACACATATTTCAAACCAGAATACAAAAAAACACATTTACAAGGGAACATCAAAAAGAAAGTCCCTCCAATAGCCAGAACTTTAGGTTTTAATTGCAAAAAAGCTTTCCTTCGAAGCTGAGATCGAACCACATCAGGAAAAATATTTAAAGGATATCCACAAAAATGGACAGCCTACTTAGGAAAATACAATTTCAATATGGCTGACTTATCTGCTTCTGTCCTAAAAGTGACTACAAGAGTTGCCCTTTTGTGAACCTTCTCCAGAGATGACTCTAAAAACGGAGCCAGCTCCAGATCATCCACATTTTGTTCCTCTGCCTCATCTTCCAAAAGAGCTGAAAAGAAGTCTGAGGGACATAATATAAAGAAACTATCATAGATTCTTCAAAAGTGGAAAAATTCAAGATATCTCTCATATACTTCTTCAAAAGCTCAAGGGGGGAGAGCAGGCGGACAACAGGAAAATTTAAAAATCTCAAATTTATAGCTCTAGCGTTATTCTCCAAATATTCAATCTTATTATGCAATAATAAACTCTCTTTAACAAAAGTAATACATACTGACTGACCACCCAGCACTGTGCTCTCCAGTTTGATTGCTTTACCTTCCAAACTGGAGAGCCGAGACTCAACTTGATGTAACATTTGTGTAGCCCCCTGTGAGAAGGTACACAATTAAGTTAATGTCCCCTTCAAAACTTCTTCCATCCGGGATACAATTAACCAAACATCTTTTAAGGAAATATCCACCCCCCAATCCCCTCAGAGGCCAATGCTGCTGAAGCAGGCATGGAGACTGGAGTCAGGAGGGACAAACAGAATCCATCCGAATCCTGTTGGAGAGGAGTAGAAGCAGAAGGAGGTATGGCAGGCAGCTCAGCACCAAACATCCAGATTTATCAACATTCTGAACAGTCTTGGGAGTGGGTTGAAGGGAGGGGTACACAACCCCAAACTAATAGAGGCTTCCGAGGATGAAAGATCTTCATCAAACAACAAAACAGAAGGTATACCTGTAGCAGTACTCATGATATGCTTATCCATCGGTCCTTGAACAGCCACAGAATCCATTGATTTAACTTTCACTTTACGCTTCCCCATACTAACCAAATAGGAAAGCCAAGACTCCTCGGCTCCCTCAATGCTCCTCAGTGCTCCCAAGGGGCCAAACAAGCCCCTTGGTACATGCCCCTTAGGACACGTCTGCGTCCCGCGGAAAACAGCTGGTTATCAAACCCGATCACTGAGGGAGGAGCAGGGACGTACCGGCAGCACAGCTGATGATCAAACGCTACTAACCAGCTCAACTCCAGGCAAGGCAAGCCTCCGATGTCTCAGCTTCTTCTCAGCACAGCCAGGTTTTAAACCCAATCACTGGGGGGAGGAGCAGGGACGTACCAGCAGCACAGCTGATGATCAAACGCCACTAACCAGCTCAACTCCAGACAAGGCAAGCCTCCAATGTCTCCATATACCTATTTTAAGACTATGTGCAGGGCTGGCCCCAGAGTTGGTTCAAAGTGCTGGCGCCCTAGGCATACTTTAAGCCTTAAGCCCCCTTAGCTATCAGATGCTTTGAATGCTCTGCTTTTTGTCACCCACAAGAAACTGTCTCTCTAGGCAACCGCCTAGTTTTCCTAATGGCTCGGCTGGATCTAAATATGGGGGTCACTTTAGAGGCCCTATTCATGAGTTGGACATTCAAAAATGGGGCGTGTAGATGTGCAAATCTCAAAAAGGTCTCCAAAGCCATTTTAGAAAGCCAGGTATATGGACATCTCTGGGACGAACATGCCCATGTCGCATGGGGGTGTGGCAGAAGTATGTCCAGGGTATTCTGGAAAAGATACACATGTTTCTGATTTCTGAAATGGTGAACACATCTAAATGTACCAGTGGTAACGTCTATGTCGCTTCCTGTCTATTCATGTCTTCTCACCTCGGTTGTCTTCATATAGTCCTCCTTCTCTAATGATTTGTTCTGCATATAAATTGAACAGGTATGGGGAAAGTATGCAGCCATGTTGTACACCTTTACTGATTCAAAACCATTCTGTTTCTCCTTGTTCCATTTGAATTGTTGATTCTTGATCAATACAAAGGTTGTGCGTGAGAGCTATCAGGTGTTCTGGCATAACCATGCTTCTTAATGTGGCCTAGAGTTTCTCATAGTTTATGCAAAGGCCTTTCTTTAGTCAGTGGAAACACATGTAGATATCCTTTTGATATTCTTTTATTTTTTCAAGAATCCATTTCATATCCGTGATAATGTCTCAGGGAAATTATTATAAATGAAGGTTTCTGACAATTGTGACGTTTTGTACTCTAATTTACAGCTCACAATTCATATACCCAGAGGCACAGTAGGCCTGATTCCTCAGGCTTTACTAACATTAGGCAAAATATAACTCTATTCAATTTGCTTTGATGGATGTTTTTATTTCACAGTCCTATCTATATTCCTTGGCTACTCTTAGCCAACTTACACACCTGTACCTGGGCTGGCACTACTTCCTTAAAGGCTAGGTCACTGCTAACCCAAAAGATAGGTTCCTATATCCACAGGTACTTCTAAGCCTTCCACATGGTATCTATCCCCTTTGGACAAGGGATCTACTCATGGTCTAATCAGACCCCTATTTGTTGGGATCTGTGAACACTGATTTTTTAGTCCTCCCAAAAATGCATAATCAAGGATCTCATATGTTTCTGAGCTTATTGTTTATTGCACACTTGATATACTGCCCCCCATTACATTGCGGAGGTTCACAATATAAATAATAACTAAATCAGAAAAGGAAAAGAAATTACAATAATTTAAAGGAAAGAAAAAGATGGAGAGTAAGAATAGCTTAAGCAAGAAGGGAGAACGAGGTCATGAGGATTCACAGAGAAACGTTAAAGGCAGAGGAAAAGAAATGGGTTTTGAGAAGAGAGCAGAATTTGGGGTAAGATTCTTCCAATTGGAGGGCAGTAGGTAGGGAATTCCATAGGGAGGGGCCAAGGTAGAAAAATGCTGATTTCCGAGTGGACTGTAGGTGGGCTTGAGAGGGAGCTGGGAGGTGCAGGCGATTGACATGAATGGATCGGAGGCTGTGAGTGGGAGTGTGAAAAATTAACAAATCGGATAGATATTGAGGTCTGTGGAGATAGATAGCTCGATGTACTAAGGTGAGAATCTTGAAGGGGATCCAGAATTTCAGTGGCAACCAATGGAGATGCTGCAAAATTGGGGTAATGTGATCCCGTGGGGAGGCATGCAAAATCATTTGGGCAGCTGTGTTTTGTAATAACTGTAACCGATGTCATTGATATTGAGGAATGCCAGCATAGATGGAGTTACAGAAGTCCAATCTGGTTATAATGTGCTTCAGGATATGGGGATGTTTACATTAAAAGGAGCAGTTGCAAAGGTTAAAGACTTACATCAAGCTTGGGTGTTGTTGAAAAATACTATCCTGGAAGCCCAGACCAGCTGTATTCCAAGCATTAAGAAAAGTGGAAGGAAGTCCAAAAAATTGCCAGCATGGTTTAAAGGTGAGGTCAGAGAGGCTGTTGTTGCCACAAAAGCATCTTTCAGGAAATGGAACAAAGAGCCAAATGACAAAAACTGGAAACAGCACAAGAACTGGCAAGTTAAATGCAAAGCATTGATAAGGCAGGCAAAGCGAGAATTTGAGAAGAAACTTGATAAGGAAGCAAAAACGCGAAATAAAGACTTTTTCAAGTACATTCATAGCAAAAAATCTGTGAGAGTCAATTGGACCGTTAGATGATAGAGGGGTAAAAGGGGCAGTAAGAGGGGACAAGGCTATAGCGGAGATATTGAATGAATTCTTTGCTTCAGTCTTTAATGAGGAAGATGTAGGAATGTTACCCATGACTGAAATGATATTTAAAGGTGATACTGCAGAGGACTTGAGAGAAATATTGCTAAACCGGGAAGATGTATTACAACTATTTGATAAACTGAAGAGTAGCAAATCACCTGGTCTGGATGGTATACATCCAAGGGTATTGAAAGAACTGAAATATGAGATTACAGGTCTGCTATTAGTAATCTGAACTTTCATTAAAATCATCTGTAATACCTGAAGATTGGAGGATTGCAAGTGTAACGCTAATTTTTAAAAAGGGTTCCAGGGGTGATCCAGGAAACTACAGACCGGTGAGATTGACGTCAGTACCGGGAAAAATGGTAGAAACCATCATAAAGAACAAAATTACTCAGCATGTAGATAGTCATAGCTTAATGGGAGACAGCCAACATGGTTTTAGACAAGGAAGATCTTGTCTTACTAATCTGTTATGTTTTTTTGAAGGTGTGAATAAACAGGTAAATAAAAGGTGAGTCGGTTGATATAGTGCATCTGGACTTTCAGAAAGCCTTTGACAAGGTCCCTCATCAGAGACTTTTGGCAAAACTAAAAAGTCATGGGATAGGATGAAGTGTACTATTGTGGATCAGGAACTGGTTAAAAGATAGAAAGCAGAGGGTAGGGCTAAATGGCCGATTTTCCCAATGGAAAAAAGGTGAATAGTGGCATACCTCAGGGATCTGTACTGGGTCTGCTGCTTTTTGACATATTCATAAATGACCTGGAAAAAGAAATAACTAGTGAGGTTATCAAATTTGCAGATGACACAAAACTATATAAAGTTGTTAAAACCCAAGAGGATTGTGGAAAAATGCAGGAGGATCTTGATAAATTGGAAGACTGGGCATCCAAATGGCAGATGAAATTTAATGTGGACACGTGCAAAGTTATGCACCTAGGAAAGAACAACCCAAACTATGGTTCACGATGCAAGGTTCCACATTGGGAACCACCACCCAGGAAAAAGATTTAGGCATCATCGTGGATAACATGTTAAAACCCTCCACCCAGTGTGAAGCAGCAGCCAAGAGAGCAAATAGAATGCTAGGTATCATAAGGTAAGGAATGGAAAATAAAACAAAGGATATTATAATACCTCTGTATCGTTTCATGGTGCAACCGCACCTTGAATATTGTGTGCAATTCTGGTCGCCGTATCTTAAAAAGGATATAGCGTTATTAGAAAACGTACAGAGAAGAGCCACCAAAATGGTAAAGGGGATGGAAGGCTACTCCTATGAGGAGAGGCTACAAAGGTTAGGGCTCTTCAACCTGGAAAACAGATGGCTGAGGGGAGATATGATAGAGGTCTATAAATTAATGAATGGAGTGGAACGGGTAAACGTAGATCGATTGTTTATGTTATCAGAATATAGAAAGACTAGGGGACATGTAATGAAACTACAGGATAAACTATTTAAGACAAATAAGAGAAATATTTTTTCACTCAACGTGTAATCAAGCTTTGGAATTTGTTACCGGAGGATGTAGTAAAGGCTGTTAGTGTAGCTGGGTTTAAAAAAGGTTTGGACCTGTTCCTGGAGGAAAGGTCCATAAACCATAATTAAAAAGAAGAGACCCAGGATATCAATGCTTGACCCAATACAAGCATTGTGGAACCTGTGTCTTTTGGGAAAACTGCTAGGTACGTATGACCTAGATTGGCCACTGTTGGAAACAGGATACTGGGCTTGATGGACCTTGGTCTGACCTAGTATGGCATTTGTTATGCTCTTATTACAGCCAGTGATAGATAATGAAATTTTGCATTTATCTTCATTGTAAGGCAGAAATTTTACATAGCTAAAAATTGTTGATTTTTCATTTTTGTTAGAGTGCATCTTAATGAGTGATTCTTAAAAGACGAATTATTATTATGTTAACTCAGAACTTTGAAGCGATGCCTCTAGAAAATGCATAAATAGCACGTCAGGGTGCTGGCTGTTTTTCGAGGTTTTATATGACATTTCTTTTTGATCGAGTCTTTCTTTCAGAAAATACTTTAGATCAAAGAAGGAGGATTTTTTTCACAGTCTCATTTTCCCAATGTATTCAACCCCTCCAGTCCTTGATTTCTCTTATCACCCATGCCACTCTGTGATGACCGCTCTGTATACAAAGTAAAGGCAGTTAGCTTTGAAGTAGTGGATTAGCGTATGCCAGACCCCAGCCTCTGAATAACAAACAACACAGGTTCAACAGGAGTTCCCATCACTGGTTCATTTTTCAAGCCCAATTTCACTGTCACTAACACAAGCAACATTGAACTCAAAGTCTGGGAGTAGATAGAAGAGATTTATCTAGTAATAGGGCCGAGACCTCTTGATGAGAAGGTCAGGCACTCAGGGAATTTTCACTTTCAGGAAAAGAATGATGATGTCAAATCATCTGTACTTTGCCTTTCCTGAAACATTTCTCTTTCATATTTTTAAGGATAGGTTGCACCAAATATTATTTTTTTTCTGTTTCCTTCTTTTGCATACAATGCACTAATCACTAGACACAATGCACAAATCACTAGAGCCTCAGTTCAAAGTTCTCAGCAGCATAAAGATTGCGTCCCCTGAAAAAGCCTGACTCGGTCAAATCAAATGGCTGGTTTGGGTTTTTAATTACTGCATATAAAAGACCCTGTATGTACGAATAAGTGAACCCCGTGCATACCAGTCATAAGCATTCAATAGAAAAAACACTGGAAACAAATACAAAAATTGTGTTAAGTATGTTTTCTGGTGATACTCAGCAAAATATTTGTCCACAGCAAATACCTGAAGTTGAATTTGAAAAAAATATCCAAAATAAGTTATAATTTATCATTCCCAGTTCTCCCCCCTTCCTATGTTTGCTAAGGAAGTTTTTATGTATTGGAACAAAGTTAATTGTTACTTTTAAAAGTGCTCTGTAAATTGAAGTTCTTTGTAAACCGCCTTGATTTTAAGATAAAGCGGTATAGAAAAATTGCTAAATAAATAAAATCAATCTATGATGTTAATGTTGCTGCATAAAGAGAGCACTTTTTACAGGTAATTTACCTTTGTAAATGACTATTTACCCAGGTAGAAGAGCTTTTTGGAAACGGTCCATCATCTATGCAGGTAAAAGAATGTGAGCACATTTACCTGCATCTTTAATGGAGGCGTTCCCAGGGCAGGGAGGCAAAAACACGTGCAGTTTTGCATTTTCAAAACTATGGGAATGTTTACTAAAGTGCGTTAAGTGGAATATAAAACACTAACAAACATACATAAAACACTTGGAGCAAATTTTCTAAGAAGCGCTGAAAGTTAGACGCTATTTACTTGTGTGGGCCCTAGTTTCACAGATTTATGAGTGTGAATGTGCACTTCCATGCAGGCGTTGGCAAACTGATATTCTGTATGGACCCGTAGAAGGGCCACTCACACATAATTTCCGATAGGCCGTGCATGGGGACTGTGCTTGGGTGGCTAGCGAGCATAAGTTCTAGAATACTATGACCTAAGTGTGTCAGTGCACCAAACTAAGTGCCCAGGTACGTTTGCCCTAAAGTAGGCATAAGTGGCCACATCTCGCTTCCAAAATGTCCATTTCCTCATATTTTATAAAGCAGCATGTGTGCGTACTTTATTCTATAATATAGGGCCTGTGTGCATATGCAGGAATGTGCGTAGCCTGAGCAGCAACTTATAAACTTACTGTCCACGCATGGGAGTTAACTCACAGTATATGTTAGCATGGGCCCATACTAATGGCTACCAGATGGTAAAACTACCATGAGGTAAAAAAAGAAAAACACACTAAGGGGCTTATTTTTGAAACCTTATTCACAATTTCTACATGGAAAATTTGGCATTTGCACATGGAAATGGCATCCACACGTAAATGGCAACTTTAGAAAGGACTACATTTACAGAGGAATGTTCATACTACACAGAAATTGCAAGGGGGCGTGTCAGGGATGTGGTTTAACCCTTTCCAGGCCGAGCCCAAAACTCTCGGGATTTATGTGTCTAGGTTTGCAAAATACATGTGTAAGTTGAATTCTAGAACTTACACAAGTAAGTAGAAAATTACTGGCTTATAGCGTGTAAGTTGCCAAGTTTCCTCTGTTCATTTTTCCCACGTATAGATTGTAAAATGGCTCCTCTGGCTCTACACACTGCCAAATACACCTGCACTCCTGCACTTCCTTAGATGTATTTTAGAAAATTGGAAAGAAAGTGTGCTGTGAAAGCAAAAACATGCAATAAAAACTTTTTCAAGCAAAAAAATCTTTGATAGTCAGTTGGATCATTAGATGATAGAGGGGTAACAGGGGGAAGGATAAAGTCAAGAGACTGAATAAATTCTTTGTTTCGTTCTTTACTGAAGAAAATGTAGGAAAATTACTCATGCCTGAAATGGTATTTAAAGATGAATTATAAGAATTTAAACAAATTTCAATAAACCGGGAAGATGAATTACAATTATTGATAAACTAAAGAGTAGTAATTGGTATAAATCTGAGAGTGCTGGAAGGACTGAAATATGAGATTACAGACCTACTATTAGTAATCTGTGCACTATCATTAAAATCATCTGTAGTACCTGAAGATTGCAGAATGGCCAATGTAATGCCAGTTTTATAAAAGGGTTCCAGGGGTGATCAAGGAATCTACAGACCGATGAGCCTGATGTCAGTACCGGGCAAAATGATAGAAACCATTATAAAGAATAAAATTACTAAACTAGTAGATAGTCCTGGTTTAATGGGAGAAAGCCAACATGGATTTAGCCAAGGAAGATGTTTAACTAATCTGTTAAATATTTTTGAAGGTGTGAATAAACAGGTAGATAAAGGTGAGCTGGTTGATATAGTGTATCTAGATTTTCAGACTCTTGGAGAAATTAAAAAGTCATGGGATAGAAGGCAGTGTACTATTGTGGATCAGGAACTGGTTAAAAGATAGAAAGCAGAGAGTCAGGCTAAATAGCCAATTTTCCCAATGGAGAAAGGTGAACAGTGTAGTACCCCAGGGATCTGTGCTGAGCCCGCTGCCTTTTAACATATTCATAAATGACCTGTAAATATAAAATATTCCATCGGAGGAGCCAAAGCACGCCGCTGCCAAGGGTGATCAAAGGGCAGCTGCCCTTTGAAGCAGCATGCTCCATCGGGCGTGCCCGCACCTGAGGGCCTCTTTGGCGTGGCCCTTAGGCGCGGGCCTGGGAGTGCTCTGGTGTGAGCCGTGAACCCTGCTCCTCCTAATCATAGCAGCTGCCTGGAGCTGACCCTGGAACCAGGTAGGCACGATCGCTCCTCCACACGTCTCACACTTCTCCTCCTGACCCCTACCATCTTGCCAACACCACCTTCCTTCAAGCAACTCTCCTTGACTTGCTGCCCACGGCTGTCATTAACCTCTCCTTCCATTATCCGCCTCGTACCTGCTACCCATTGTCTGCTTAGTACTGTTACCTGCCTGCCTAGAGCTGCTAACCATTGTTCGCACTGAACCGCTACCCACTGTTTGCCTAACTTGTTGCCCACTGCCTGCACTGAACTGCTATCCAGCACTTGCACAGAACTGCTGCTCATTGCCAGCACCCCAGCAGAACTGCTACCCAGTACTACATAAGCAACATAACATAAGATATGCCATACTGGGTCAGAGCAAGGTCCATCAAGCCCAGTATCCTGTTTCCAACAGTGGCCAATCTAGGTCATATGTACCTAGCAGTTTCCCCAAAAGACACAGGTTCCACAATGCTTGTACTGGGTCAAGCATTGATATCCTGGGTCCCTTCTTAATAATGGTTTATGGACCTTTCCTCCAGAAACTTGTCCAAACCGTTTTTAAACCCAGCTACACTAACAGCCTTTACTACATCCTCCGGTAACAAATTCCAGAGTTTGATTACACGTTGAGTGAAAAAATATTTTCTTTTATTAGTCTTAAATAGTTTACCTTGTAGCTTCATTGCATGTCCCCTAGTCTTTCTATATTCTGATAACGTAAACAGTCGATCTACGTTTACCCATTCCACTCTCTTCATTAATTTATAGACGTCTATCATATCTCCCCTCAGCCATCTCTTTTCCAGGTTAAAGAGCCCTAACTTTTTTAGCCTTTCTTCGTAGGAGTATCCTTCCATCCCCTTTACCATTTTGGTGGCTCTTCTCTGAACCTTTTCTAATATCGCTATATCCTTTTTAAGATACGGCGACCAGAATTGCACACAATATTCAAGGTGCGGTCTCACCATGGAACAATATAGAGGCATTATAATATCTTTTGTTTTATTTTCCATTCCTTTCTTTATGATACCTAGCATTCTATTTGCTCTCTTGGCCACCGCTGCACACTAGGTGGAGGGTTTTAACATGTTATCCACAATGACGCCTAAATCTTTTTCCTGGGTGGTGGTTCCTAATGTGGAACCTTGCATCGTGTAACCATAGTTTGGGTTGTTCTTCCCTGGGTGCATAACTTTGCACTTCTCCACATTAAATTTCATCTGCCATTTTGATGCCCAGTCTTCCAATTTATCAAGATCCTCTTGCAATTTTCCACAATCCTCTTGGGTTTTAACAACTTTAAATAGTTTTGTGTCATCTGCAAATTTGATAACCTAACTCATTATTCCACTTTCCAGGTCATTTATGAATATGTCAAAAAGCAGCGGACCCAGCACAGATCCCTGGGGTACACCACTATTCACCTTTCTCCATTGGGAAAATTGGCCATTTAGCCCTACCCTCTGCTTTCTATCTTTTAACCAGTTCCTGATCCTACTCTGAACTGCTACCCAGTGTTGCGTAGAACTGCTACCCATTATTGCCTGAACTGCTACCTAATGTTGCTTAGAGCTACTACGTATTGTTGCTTGAACTGTTACCCATTATTGCCTAGACCTGCTTCCCAGTGTTGCATAGAACTGCTTCCCAGCATTGCACAGTACTGCTACTCAGTGTTGCTTAAAGATGCTACCTATTGTTGCTTAGAACTGCTACCCATGGTCGCTTTGAATTGCTACCTATTGTTACATAGAACTGCTTCCCAGTGTTGCTTAGAACTGCTACCCATTATTGCTTAGAGCTGCTACCTATTATTGCCTAGAATTGCTACCCAGTGTGGCTTAGGACTGCTACCTATTGTTGCTTAGAACTGCTACCCATTAGTGCTTAGAACTGCTACCCAGTGTTACTTTGGACTGCTACCCATTATTGCCTAGAATTGCTACCCAGTGTGGCTTAGGACTACTACCTATTGTTGCTTAGAACTGCTACCCATTATTGCTTAGATCTGATTCCCATTAGCGCCTAGAATTGCTACCCAGTGTTGCCTTGGACTGCTACCTATTGTTGCTTAGAAATGCTATCCGTTGTTTGCTCAGACCTTGCTGCCTACCCCCATGGCCCCATATCTCATTGTCCTCCTCTCCCTCATCCTCCCCAACTGCCTCCCTTCCTACCAACACCCTCCCTCCTCTCCCCCTATCTCCTCACTCGTTCCTCCACTCTTTCCCCTAACCTAGCATCTACCTTCCTTACTTCTCCTTCCACTCTCCCCCCTAGCCTAGCATCTGCTTTCGAGCCTCTCCACACTATCCCCTGCACTTACCCAGCCCCCCTCTCCACCTTCCTCACTTCTCCCTCCATTCTGCCCCCTACCCTAACACCTGCTCTTGAGCTTCTTCACACCATCCCCCGCATTCAACCTGCCCCCGTCTCTTTAAGGCAACCCCACCCTCACTTCCGCCATACTATCTCCACTTTACCTCGCTCTCTAATACTCATTCTCCTTCTCTCCTCAGGAAATATCAACCCTAACCCTGGCCCCCTTCCCCCGATTTCTCTCACACTCTAAAGATAGGGTACATGAGGAACTATCTAATCTCATCCACATCCCGTTCCTCCCCCCACCCTCTCCCAGTCATCCCACAATCACTCACCCATAAATATCAACTCCAACCCTACCCCCAAAAATAATCCCTCACATAACCTACCTACCCCCCAAAATAATCCCTCATATAACCTACCTGGCACCATCAAATTATCCCTCATTTCCCACCCCCCCTTCATATCCCTCTCTGGGAGCACATACACCCAAACATACCCACCCTCACCCTTCTCTATCTAAAGCTCGCTACTACCCTAAAAATAGACCCCTGCACTATTCTAATAAGAAATCCGCACGTAACTTATTCAACCTTATCCATATCCCTCTCCTCCCCCCCTCCGCTCTCCCATTTACTTGTGCCCTTTGGAACGCATGCTCAGTCATTAAAAACCCTCTTTTATTCACGATCTTTTCATCTCTAATGCCCTACACCTCCTTGCCCTAACCGAGACCTGGCTTCCCCCAGATGACACCGCATCCATTGCCTCTCTCTGCTATGGGGGCTACCAATTCTCCCATACACCTCGATCTACTGGTCGCGGTGGTGGAGTTGGCCTCCTACTCACCTTCAAAAGGATGTGAACAGGATGGAGTCGGTGCAGAGGGTGGCTACTAAAATGATTAGTGGTCTTCATTATAAAGCATATGAGGACAGACTGAAGGATCTTAATATGTACACCTTAGAGGAAAGGCGGGATAGAGGTGATATGATTGAGATGCTTAAATACCTCCGTGGCATAAATGTTCAGGGAGAGAGCCTCTTTCAATTGAAAGCAAGTTCTGCTATGAGGGGACATGGGATGAGGGTGAAGGGAGATAGATTCAGGAGTGATATGCGGAAATATTTCTTTACGGAAAGAGTAGTGGATCCGTGGAATAGTCTCCCAGTGGAGGTGGTAGAGATGAGGACAGTAATTGAATTCAAAAAAGCATGGGACAAACACAGAGGATCTCTAAAGGTAAAAAGGGGACTGTTGTAGTTGTTATGGAAGGACAGACTAGATAGGCCATGTGATCTTTTTCTGTCGTCATATTTCTATGTTTCTATGTTTCTCTCCCTCTTGCCAATTCCAACCCCTCCTGCCACCCCAATCACACTCCCCCCTCTCCTTCGAAGTCCACTCCATTCGCCTCCTCACACCACTTCCCCTCTGAGTAGCGGTTATTTATCGCCTACCCGACTACTCCAAATCAACCTTCCTCACCGACTTCGACTCCTGGTTCTCTGCCTTTATGGATCCCGCCTCCCCCACTCTTATTCTTGGCAATTTCAACATTCACGTCGACAACCCCTCCGACCCCCATGCCTCTAAGTTCCTCACTCTTGCCGCTTCGTTTGACCTCCAACTTTGCTCCACTGCCCCCACACACCTACACGGCCACTGCCTTGACCTAATACTCTTCTCCAATTCCTCTCCCTCAAACTTCTGCAAATCAATCCTTCCCTTATCTGACCATCATCTCTTAACTTTTACTTTTCAGCTCTCGCCATCCCAACCTCATCCTGTCTCCTCCGTCCTATTTAGAAATCTTCCTAATATTGATCCCCTGACTCTCTCCTCCACCATTTCTCCATCTCTTTCCTCCATTTTATCATCTGAGTCCGTCGACAAGGCACTATCCTCATACAATACTACACTATCCTCAGCTCTTGACACTCTTGCCCCTCCCACCTCATGTCCTGTAAAACGATCTACTCCCCAACCCTGGCTTTCACCCACAATCTGTTACCTATGCATCTGCGCCCGTTCTGCTGAATGAGCCTGGTCCAAATCCCGCTCCCAGGAAGACCTTCTACACTTCAAATTCATGCTTGGCTCCTTCCAGTCAGCCTTAGCATTTGCCAAACAAGATTACTACATCCACCTGACTAATTCCCTTGCCTCTGATCCTCGCCATCTCTTTAACACCCTCAATTCTCTCCTCAAGGTCCCCCCGCCCCGACCCCTCCCTCCCTCTCTGCCCAAACCCTAGCCGATTACTTCCATGACAAAATCCTCAAAATTACTCTCCAATTCCCTACCCCCTCATCCACCTCCACTCCCCCCCATTTCTCCTCCCCCATTCATACTCCCCCTGTCACCCTCTCCTCCTTCTCCCCGATCTCTGAAGAAGAAACCACACTTCTTCTTTCCTCCTCCAAACCCACCACCTGTTCATCAGATCCTATCCCCACCCATCTCCTAGGTTCCATTTCCCTCACCATTGCCCCCTCCATTACTCATATCCTCAGCCTTTCACTCTCCACTGCAACTGTCCCCGTTGACTTCAAACATGCTGTTGTCACACCCCTCCTCAAGAAACCCTCCCTTGATCCCACATGCCCTTCTAACTATTGACCCATCTCCCTCCTTCCCTTCATATCCAAACTGCTAGAATGAGCAGTCCACCATCGCTGCCTCGACTTCCTCACCTCCCAGGCCCTCCTGGATTCACTGGATGTTTTACGAAGGTGAAAGGGACAGAGCATGGGTCCATAACTTGGACAGATCATGCCCCAGTATCAGTAATCTTTGATTTGGGGACTAGGGAGGAGGTACTGAAATTTTGAAGGCGTAATGATTCACTATTGGAGGGCACGGCTAATGTAGAAAGTATCAGGCAGAATATATAGGAGTATATTCATTTTAACAACCAAGGGGAAGTAGTGGCCGGTACTGCATGGGATGGGTTTAAAGCAGTAGTGCGAGGACTTGCTAGGCTTGGCGGTGAAAGCAAAAAAAGGTGAGAGAAAAGAAAGAGAAGGAATTATTAAGGAAAATAAGGGAGTTAGAACTGAGTCACCAGAGTGATTGCAACCTGGTAGTGTTGGAGGCCCTGATGAAGTTGCGATTGGAAATGGGGAGGTGAGAGCCAGTGCTATGGCGCATGAATTGAATGTGCTAAAACAGGCATACATAGAAGGAGGGAGCGCAGCTGGCAAAGTGTTGGCTAGTAGGCTTAAAGCACAGAAACAGCAGGGGGTGATAAGTGGCATAAAAAATAAAAGAGGTGAACTAGAGTATGATGCTACAAAGATAAGGGAAATATTTAGAGAATATTATAGGACCCTTTATAGCAGTGAGGTGCAAGAAGGGGAGGAAAAGAATGCGCAATATTTGAAGGAATGTAATTTGAAGAAAATAAGTAGCGAGGAGGTAGAAAGGTTAGATAAACTCATTAGCAGGGCAGAAATCACAGCAGCCATTAAAGAGCTCAAAGTTGGGAAAGCTCCAGGGCTGGACGGACTGACAGCTAAATTCTATAAAGTTTTTCAGATCCAGGTGCAACCCTTAATGGTCGAAGTCTTTAACGATATACTAATCGGGAAAAAAATACCGAGTTCTATGGAGGAGGCTGGCGAAACTATATTACCGAAGCCGGGTAAGGATCCTACAGTGTGTGGGTCGTATAGGCCATTTTCCTTAATCAATATAGATGCAAAAATATTGGCAAATAGTTTGCATAAGGCATTGCCAAACTTAACCCATAAGGATCAAACTGGATTTGTGAAGGGCAGGTTGGGTGGAGATAACATTAGGAAGATTGTTAACCTCGTATGGCATACACAAAAAGAGGGCCAGAAGGCAGTTTTGGTCAAGGCAGATGCAGAAAAAGCATTTGACAGAGTTGAGTGGCCTTTATATTTAAAGTATTAGAGGATATGGGGATAGGCCCAATTTTTTGAGACTTGATTAAAGTACTATATGCGCATCCAAAAGCCCGCATTAGGGTGAATGGGAGCTACACTGAAACTATAGAGCTGCAGAGGGGCACAAGGCAGGGGTGCCCTTTGTCACCCCTGTTGTTTGCACTAGTTATAGAGCCTTTGGCAGAGGTAATTAGAAAGCAAAGAGATATAAGAGGGATACAGATGGGGGGGAACGAATCAAAGGTGGCTCTCTTCGCTGATGGTGTCATATTTACAGTTAGAGACCCGTTTACATCTTTGCCAGTCCTCATGCAAGAGATTAGACAGTATAGTGCGACACTGGGGTATAAGATAAATATCAGCAAATCTGATATAATGGGGGTAGACCTCCCGGAAGAGTTGCAAAGGCGGTTACAGGAAACATTCCCCTTTAAGTGGGTCCAACGAAGCTTTCGGTACCTAGGCATCCAATTGGGTAGAGAGTTAGAGTGGTTAGTGGAATGGAATTATGTACCAATAATTCGGGCGATTAGTCAGGACCTACAAAAATAGAAGGGGTTGAACTTAACATGGTTGGGGCGTATAGCTGCTATTAAGATGAATGTCACTTGCCTCCCTGCCTTGTAGGGTCACGAGGGGAATGCTAAAAAAGATCCAGAATGAAATCTTTCAATTCATTTGGGGAGAGAAAATACCCAAAATATCTAGGAAAGTGATGTTTATGCCCAGGGAAGGAGGAGGGTTGGGGGTGCCGCATATTGTGAATGACTATAAGGCAGCACAATTAAGAGCATTGGTGATGAATAGAAGCATAGGAGAGGTGCCTCAATGGGTGCAAATGGAGAGGGAGGGAAACGAAAATCTGGAGGCTTGGATGTGGAATCCATACCTAGGTAAAGAAAGGGGAGAGGATGAGAATCCCTTTAAAGCAGGGGTTCTCAACCCTGTCCTCGGGACCCACCTAGCCAGTCCGGTTTTCAGGATAACCACAATGAATATGCATGGGAGAGATTTGCATATAATGGAGGCAGAGTATGCAAATCTCTCTCATACATATTCATTGTGGTTATCCTGAAAACCCAACTGGCTAGGTGGGTCCCGAGGACAGGGTTGAGAACCCCTGCTTTAAAGAGATGAAGGATACATGGAGGGAGGTAAGAAACAAACTCATGGGGATTAGGAAATATTCTAGGAGAACCTTCATAATGGGATTGCTAGAATTTCCACCAGGGTTGAAGGGAGGAGTATTCCAGGAAGGGGGGGGAAAAAGGGCTGCAAAGACTAGGTCAGTTCCTAAAAGAGGATAATACAGTGCTGACTTTATTAAACACTGCGTGGAAGATATAATATAGACCACAAAGCTTGATATGCATTTGCACAAGTATACTACTTCATCCAGAAGCTAGAGATTAGGGAGGAGAAGAAGAAGACATTTGTAGGAATAGAACAGTTAATGGAAGAAGAGAAGGTGCCAAAGCGGTTAATTTCTAGGCTATACAAGGAAGTGTTAAGGACAGAGGGGACGGAGATAAGAAGCCATCAAAAATGGGAACAGGAGCTTTTAGGGGAATGGGATAAAAATGATGGCAAGCAGTAGTGGAAAATGCTAAGAAATGAGCTCCGGGGGCAGTCTATCTTTGAAAGCAGCATCAAGGTGAGGTTACAAATGTATTGGACGCCAATGAAGATGCAGGTTAGGAAACTACAGCAAAGCAATTTATGCTGGAAAGGGTGCGGGAGGCCAGGGGATTTAATACATTTATTGTGGGGGTGTCCAAAGGTAAAGTAAATGTGGGAGGAGCTAGAGGATTTATACCATGAAATTACTCAGGTGGGGGTAAAGATTAATCAGAATATGGCAATATTAACAGAGATAATAGAAGAAAGATAAATATCTAGACAAATTTCTGGGGTACTGTATTAACGTGGGGCGAATGGAATTACTGGTGAAGTGGAAGGACCACAAAATACCTACCAAAAGCAAGATAAAGGAAGGCTAGAAAGAATGTGGTGCATGTGCGAAACTGAAGCCTTTAAAAATCATAATAAGAAGCAATTTGACCAAACCTGAAGGTGGTATAAAAAATGGCGGGCAAAGAAGAACTAAAGGGATAGAAGTGGGATAAATAGGAGATAAGGGGAAAGGGGATAGAGGAAGAGGGGCTGGAAGAGAGGGGAAGGAGGAGGGAGGAGGGGAAGGAGGGGGGTGGGACGGGAGAGGGGGAGGGGAATTAGGTGGGAAGACAGCAAAGAAAGGTAGTGAGGATATAAAGGGACATATAATGCAAACTGAACTCTTGTAAGGGATGTTGGTAGATATTTGTGGTTAGGTTAAGGAAAGTGGAATGATAAGAAGTTGTGAATTTAATATTGTTATGTATAAGTTCAAATAAAAATTGAAATTACAAAAAAAAATGAATATGTGAAATGAACCAAAAGATCATTGAAAATATTGGGAAAAATGCTAAATGAACCAAAAATGAGCCAAAAATATTTGCCCTTTGCACGTCCCTATTGTCTTACTCATTTCTTGGTGGGTCACTACAGAGCAAACTAGTTTACTTTCCCATCCTCTTGGGCAACCATCAGCAAAGAGAAGAGGCAGGAGGCAGAAATGAATGGAACATAAAAACATAACATATGGCATGCCATAGGTCTATAAAATAATGAATGGAGTGGACCGGGTAAACGTAGATCGGTTGTTTACTCCTTAAAGTAGGGGACATGCAATAAATATTTAGGGACCTTTTATTAAAGGGCACAATGGTGTTGCACCTAACAAGGCAAATGCTCTGAAATGATGGCGCGTTAGGTGCAACACCTCTACTATTGAGGGGGCGTTAGGTGATCCCATGCTAATGCTGTTAACACAGGGAGTAAAGTCCATGCTAACCGCACATCACACCACACCCATGCTCTGCCTCAACTCTGCCCACTCATGACCCTTATGTGAGTTAGACAGTTTGCTTGGGAATCGGCCCACACTAACTGTCATAGCCCTGTGGTAGCTGTCAATGCGTATCCCAACCCACATTCAACATGCACAAGAATATGTGTTATCAGGTAACACCCTTTAGTAAAAGGCCCCCATAATGTAGCACATTGAAGACTAATCACAGAAAATATTTTTTCACTCAATGCATAATCAAATTCTGGAATTCGTTACCGGGGGATATAGTAAAAGCTGTTAGTGAAGCTCTATTTAAGAGAGGTTTGGACAAGTTCCTGGAGGAAAAGTTCATAAACTATATTAAAAAGAACCAGGGAAATCTACTGCTTATCCCTGGGATAAGCAGTATGGAATGTGTATACCTTTTTGGGAATCTTACAGGTGCTTGTGACTTGGTTGGCCACTGTTGGAAACAGGATATTGAGCTTGATGGATCTTTGGCCTAACCTAGCATGGCATATCTTAATTTCGTATATTCTTATGTTGCCATACTGGGTCAGGCCAAAGATCCTTCAAGCCCAGTATCCTGTTTCCAGCTGTGGCCAACTAGGTCACAAGTACCTGTCAGGTTCCCAAAGGTACACAGATTCCATGCTGCTTATCCCAGGAATAAGAACTGATTTTCCCCCAGTTCATCTTAATGCTTTATGGAATTTTCCTCCAGGAACTTCTTCAAATCTTTTTTAAATCCAGCTACATTTTATTATATTCTCTGGCAATGAATTCCAGAGCTTAATTACATGTTGAGTGAAAAAATATTTTCTCCAATTGGTCTTAAATGTACTACTTAGTAGCTTCATGACCCGTCTCCTAGTCTTTGTACTTTTTGAAGAACAAACAACCGATTAACATTTACTTGTTCTACTCCACTCATTCTTTTATCGAACTCTACCATATCTCCCCTCAGCCGTAACTTCTCCAAGCTCTGGGCCCCTAACTTTTTAAGCCTTTCCTCATAGCGGTATCCTTCCATCCCCTTTATGATTTTCGTCACTCTTCTCTGTATCTTCTAATTCCACTATATCTATTTTAGAGGGCCAAAACTGCACACAGGACTCAATGTTGGTTGAACCCAAGACTGGCCCAAGGGTTTGTGCTGCCCCAGGCAGAAGCTCCAGCCGTGCCACCCACACCCCCTCATGCTGAGCTGAGCCATGCCGCCTTCCCCCCTCCCCCATGCTGACCCATGCTGCCAACCTCTGCTGCCTCTGATTCTAGTGGCGGGGTCAGGGTGGCTCGCTTGGCATGATGGCACAGCCCATGAGCTTCAGCACACATAGCCTGCCACTTCTGACCCCCTCTGACACAACTTTGCCTAGTGGAAAGGCTGGCCCTGGTCGTACCATAAAGAAATTGTAGAACTAGAGGACATGAAATAAATCCGCAAGGTGTTAAACTTAAAAGCAACATCAGGACATGCTTTTTCACAGAAAGGGTGGAGGGTGCCTGGAATATCCCTCCAATAGAAGTAGTGGAGGCAACAACAGTGATGGAATTCAAAAAGGCGTGAGACAGACGTAGAGGATCCTCAAATGGGAAGAGGACATTATCAAACCAAACTCAAGTAACTTAAAAAATAGACGGGGTAACTTGCATGGAATAGAAGGTACAACCCTAAAAAAAAGGCATAGAGGGGGTTAACCTGCACAGAGCGGCAGGTACAACTCTTACTGGGCAGATTAGATGGACCCAGTTGGTGTTTACCTGCCATGATTTATTATGTTACTCTGTTACTACAGAGGCATTATGATATACTTTGCTTTATTTTCCCTTCCTTTCCTTATGATTCCTAGCATTCTATTAGTTTCTTGGCCACCGCTGCACACTGAGCAAAGTATTTCAATGTATCATCCACAATGACACCTCGACACCTGGGTAGTGACTCCTAATGCGGAACCTTGCATCATGTAGCTATAGTTTGGGATGTACTTCTCTAACTTTGCACTTGCCGATGTTACATTTCATCTGCCATTTGAATGGCCAGTTTCCCAATTTCTCAAGGTTCTCTTGCAATTTTTCACAATCCATTTGTGATTTAACAACTTTAAATAATTTTGTGTCATCTGTAAATTTGATCAGCTAATTTGTTCTCAGTATAGATCCTTGGGACACTCTAATATTCATCTTTCTCCACTAAGAAAATTGACCATTTAAGCCTACTTTCTATCTTTTAAGCAGTTCAGATCACCAAAAGGGCACTGCCTCCTATCCCATGATCTTTTAATTTCCTCAAGAGTCTTTCAGTTTACCCTATTACGTATTTTATTTCACTGAGATTTGTTTTAGTTCCTCCAAATTATCACCATTAATTACCATTTCTGGCATGGGTAGTTCTCTTACATCTTCCTCAGTAAAGACTGAAGCAAAGAATTCATATACTGTAAAGGCAGAATTTAGATAGTACATGGTGAGGGGAATTCACACATCCAGGTAGGAATGTGGAAAATTCCCACAGTAATGTAGAACCGCTTGTAAAATAGGCGCAGGAGTGCATGTGTATGAAGAACCTCTTGTAAAATAGGCGCAGGAGTGCATGTGTATGAAGAACCTCTTGTAAAATAGGCGCAGGAGTGCATGTGTATGTAGAACTGCTTGTAAAATAGGCGCAGGAGTGCATGTGTATGTAGAACCACTTGTAAAATAGGTGCAGGAGTGCATGTGTATGAAGAACCTCTTGTAAAATAGGCACAGGAGTGCATGTGTATGTAGAACCTCTTGTAAAATAGGTGCAGGAGTGCATGTGTATGAAGAACCTCTTGTAAAATAGGCACAGGAGTGCATGTGTATGTAGAACCGCTTGTAAAATAGGCGCAGGAGTGCATGTGTATGTAGAACCACTTGTAAAATAGGCGCAGGAGTGCATGTGTATGAAGAACCACTTGTAAAATAGGCGCAGGAGTGCATGTGTTTGAAGAACCTCTTGTAAAATAGGTGCAGGAGTGCATGTGTTTGAAGAACCTCTTGTAAAATAGGTGCAGGAGTGCATGTGTTTGAAGAACCTCTTGTAAAATAGGTGCAGGAGTGCATGTGTATGTAGAACCACTTGTAAAATAGGTGCAGGAGTGCATGTGTATGAAGAACCACTTGTAAAATAGGTGCAGGAGTGCATGTGTATGTAGAACCACTTGTAAAATAGGTGCAGGAGTGCATGTGTATGAAGAACCACTTGTAAAATAGGTGCAGGAGTGCATGTGTATGTAGAACCGCTTGTAAAATAGGTGCAGGAGTGCATGTGTATGAAGAACCACTTGTAAAATAGGTGCAGGAGTGCATGTGTATGTAGAACCGCTTGTAAAATAGGCACAGGAGTGCATGTGTATGTAGAACCGCTTGTAAAATAGGCACAGGAGTGCATGTGTATGAAGAACCTCTTGTAAAATAGGCGCAGGAGTGCATGTGTATGAAGAACCTCTTGTAAAATAGGCGCAGGAGTGCATGTGTATGTAGAACCGCTTGTAAAATAGGCGCAGGAGTGCATGTGTATGAAGAACCTCTTGTAAAATAGGCGCAGGAGTGCATGTGTATGAAGAACCACTTGTAAAATAGGTGCAGGAGTGCATGTGTATGAAGAACCTCTTGTAAAATAGGCGCAGGAGTGCATGTGTATGAAGAACCTCTTGTAAAATAGGCGCAGGAGTGCATGTGTATGTAGAACCGCTTGTAAAATAGGCGCAGGAGTGCATGTGTATGAAGAACCGCTTGTAAAATAGGCACAGGAGTGCATGTGTATGTAGAACCGCTTGTAAAATAGGCGCAGGAGTGCATGTGTATGAAGAACCTCTTGTAAAATAGGCGCAGGAGTGCATGTGTATGAAGAACCGCTTGTAAAATAGGCACAGGAGTGCATGTGTATGAAGAACCGCTTGTAAAATAGGCACAGGAGTGCATGTGTATGAAGAACCACTTGTAAAATAGGCGCAGGAGTGCATGTGTATGAAGAACCTCTTGTAAAATAGGCGCAGGAGTGCATGTGTATGAAGAACCTCTTGTAAAATAGGTGCAGGAGTGCATGTGTATGAAAAACCTCTTGTAAAATAGGCGCAGGAGTGCATGTGTATGTAGAACCGCTTGTAAAATAGGCGCAGGAGTGCATGTGTATGAAGAACCGCTTGTAAAATAGGCACAGGAGTGCATGTGTATGTAGAACCACTTGTAAAATAGGCACAGGAGTGCATGTGTATGAAGAACCTCTTGTAAAATAGGCGCAGGAGTGCATGTGTATGAAGAACCGCTTGTAAAATAGGCACAGGAGTGCATGTGTATGAAGAACCGCTTGTAAAATAGGCACAGGAGTGCATGTGTATGAAGAACCACTTGTAAAATAGGCGCAGGAGTGCATGTGTATGAAGAACCTCTTGTAAAATAGGCGCAGGAGTGCATGTGTATGAAGAACCTCTTGTAAAATAGGTGCAGGAGTGCATGTGTATGAAAAACCTCTTGTAAAATAGGCGCAGGAGTGCATGTGTATGTAGAACCGCTTGTAAAATAGGCGCAGGAGTGCATGTGTATGAAGAACCGCTTGTAAAATAGGCACAGGAGTGCATGTGTATGTAGAACCACTTGTAAAATAGGCACAGGAGTGCATGTGTATGAAGAACCGCTTGTAAAATAGGCACAGGAGTGCATGTGTATGAAGAACCGCTTGTAAAATAGGCACAGGAGTGCATGTGTATGAAGAACCGCTTGTAAAATAGGCACAGGAGTGCATGTGTATGTAGAACCGCTTGTAAAATAGGCACAGGAGTGCATGTGTTTGAAGAACAGCTTGTAAAATAGGTGCAGGAGTGCATGTGTTTGTCTCTCCATGTCCAGGGGGAGCAGCAATTTTAAAAAGCTGAATGTGGAGAAAACAACATGCAAGTTCTCCCAACATATGTATGGGATTAGCTTTTTAGAATCACTGCTTCCATTCTAAATGCAAACCCACTGTAGCACTACCAGTTTGTTCCATCACCCCTAACCTTGCCCGTCCCCCCCCCCCCCCCCCCCGGATCATTTCCCAAGACATCCAGTTCCCTTGCTGAATCCCCAAGATGTATGATTCCCCTATCTTGATCTCTCCCATCACCTCCCTAGTCGTCTGATTATAATATAATAATTATCGCTAGGGGTCATTTTGTTCCCACTAGGGACCGGGTTAAGGCCAGGGATGTGGATCGGCAGGTTACAGGTGGGGTAGACCATGCAGCGAAGTCTCAGAAAGGGTTTCTTGTTGCTAGGGGGGTTGGATGGAGGTCTTCATACTGAAGAGAGCTCAGAAGGTGATGATCGGATGTCCTGGGAGTGTCGGGGGATGGAGGGGGAGAATCAGATGTCTTGTGAGGTGATCAGGGTTGGATGTTGGGTGGAGGTTAGGAGGTACCTGACCTTAACCTTTATGGCTACCCCTTCAAAAAGGTATTTATTTGTGCCTCGGGGCAGCTGTAACTGATGACATCTACATTTTTTCTGTTCCTCTTTCTTCAGTCAGCCCTTCACTTACTTCTCATCTTATCATAACCCAGGCCCTCTCTCTCAGCTTGTATTTCTTCTCTCAACTCCATTCTCCCTCCCATACCTTCTTCCCATCACAACCCATGTCATCCTCTTTCAGCCCTCATAGCCTCCATTTACTTTCTTCCCCCTGTCTCAACTCCACTGTCACTCCCTTCCCTTAAGTTATTTTCTTCCTCTGCTACTCAGGATTCCTTCCCCCGCCCCCCCCCCCCCCGATCTTCACAGCAATATCTCCCAGCCAGTACTCCCCTTTACAGCTGGCCTCCGCTCTCTCCCAGTCTCTCTATCAGCTCCTCTGCCAGCATTTCTCTCAACCCCTCTACCACCCACTTCATAGGTCCTCTGCCCTCTCTCAGCCCTTCCTTCACCTCATTGGTTTCTCTATCGGCTCCTCTTTCCCAATACATATATCTGCACCTCCTCGCCTCTACATGACAGACCAAAGACAAAAAGCCTGTCTGACCTACACAGCTGCTGTTCTTTTCTCCCTTTGAAGTCTATCAGTCAGGCATTCCTGAGTGGAGTAGCTTAGTGGTTAGAGCACTGGCTTGGGAACCAAGAAACCAGGGTTCAATTCCCACTAGCACACCTTGGGCAAGTCACTTAACCCTCCATCACTTTAGAAAAAATCCAAGTTATCAATGTCCCTCTTTAATGTACATTACCAAGTTTAAGTTACAATGTAAACCACTTTGACTAAAATGATAAAGCAGTATAAAAACACCTGGTAAATAAATAATAAAATAATTCCTTAGCCAGCTAAAAGGTTACATCTTCTGATCAATGGAAGTGCATGAGAAAATATTGGGGGTGTTCAAACACACAGAGAAGTGGTGCTTATGTCTCTTCTTCTTCACACACACACACAGTATGAGGGCAATTTTTAATCATGTGCAAGGATAAAAAGCACTAGACCTGAGAAAGTTGCTCTCTCTGAGAGCTGCTTTCCTCAGCCCAGCTGAAAGTTCCCGCAGACTTCCACAGCCCAGCGAGTGATTTTCAAACTCCCCACAGGGCCCCTGGCTTAGAAGTGAGGCTCATGACTGTCATGGTATGTGCAAAACTAAACGCTAGTAACCAAAATCCCACACCAGGGGACTCTATCACTAAACCAAAAAAAAAAAAAAACCCAGCCTAGGACTTGCAACTACACAATAAAAAAAAACAATTTCTTATGTCTAAAAGGAGGCTTAACTAACCACTTTTCTACCATAAGTACAGTCTCATCTAAAGAGCAAAAAAGCTCTTAACGGGAGAAAAAGGTCTCAGTAACTTTCAATAGTATCCCTCTGTACGGCAATTACTTGCCCGAAGGGGACACATTGCACCTTACCATCCATCACAAGCCTAAAAAATCTCTCTTTTAAATAACAGAGTAACTGTCTTTATTGAACAACTTATTTATATATAAAAAGCAAATCAGAGATTTCTAAACACAGCTTTACACAGACGGCAAACCTTAGCTGTTGCAGCAACTCAAAGACAGACACTAGCACTAGGTCTTACACGCTGACAAGGCAAACTGTCTCACGATTCCATTGTTTTTCCTAAAATAAAAAAAGAGTAGCTCAACTGGAGGACATAATCAAACAACGGCACAAGCAGCACTCCACAACCTCTCTCAAGAAACACAGCTCTTCAGATGCAACAGCACCCAACAAAGATCTCTGTTTCACTGAAAACCAGCTTCATTAGGGCCGTGGCTTAGAAGGGACCAGTCAAAATCACTCCAGAAGCAAAAAAATCTCATAATTAATCAATCTAAAATGGAAGCTCTCCAAATCCTTTTCCAATCCTTCCTATACGCGCCCCCCCCCCCCCCGACATCTCTTGCCCTTGGCGATTTCACCCTCCCCATAAAAAGCCAAGTCAAATATCTCAGATTAACACTTGACCAGAACCTCACCTTCCATGACCAGATAAGGAAAACAACGACTACAATTTATTCCAAATTACAACCCTTGAGGAACCTCCAACCTTTACTTAACCCAGACTCTTTCCACACTGTCTGCCAAGCACTTACCACACCTACCCTTGACTACTGTAATATTATCTACCAAGGTCTCCCTAAGCACAGTATCCACCCCCTTCAAATGGCACAGAACACAATAGCATGCTTAATCACAAATAACTCCAGACGTTCCCGCATCGCCCCAGGTACGGATAGGTAACATCACCTCCCAGCCTTTCATCCAAAAGAAAGGAGTTCCACAAGGATCTAGCTTATCCGCACTCATTTTCAACATCTTCCTCCAACCCCTATGCAGAATCTTTCAAGAACACAGTTAAAGACTTTGAAATGCAACGTTTCTATTTACAGTTGAAGTTCCTTGTATAATGAGTATGAAGTTACAAGTCTATTTAAGTTGTTAAAACATGATGTTACCCTCCCTGTATATAACCCTTTGTACATAGCTCATCCTGTAAATAACACACCAAGAAATCATACCTGTCACTCACACAAATGCCCACACATGTTAACATTGCATGCCTACCCCTACTGACACTGATCATTGATTGTTTGAAGTGTAAACCACTTTGATTTCAGGACAAAGCGGTATATAAATACTTTTAAATAAATAAATAAAATAAATCCTCTACAACCTCCATTGGCTCCCCATACTGTCTAGAATAAAATTTAGAACCATCACACTCATACACAAAATTAGCTACAATGAATCAGCCCCCTGCTTATCCTCACTCCTATCCAAAACCAAGAACACCAGATCACGTCGACCTAATTCCGTCAACATCCTAAACATACCAGCAGCAAAGAAAAAAAGCAAGCAATACACCAGTAATAGGGCCTTCTCCCTTTGTGCCCCATCTTTATGGAACGCCCTTCCATCCGAACTTCGTAATTGCCCGGACCACTCTGAATTCTGAAAGAAACTCAAAACCTACCTCTTCCAAGAACACTTCTCTCTGCCCCCTTAAGACTTCCCCCTGCTAATTCTCCCAACCACCCTACGACCACTACTTACCCCTACCCTCTTATCTCCCCCATTGCCCCCACCCACCTCCTCCTACCCCTGCCTCTCAACATGTATATATGTCAATAATTCATGGTTTAAACTACACAGTTTCTTGTTCAAAATTTACTGCTACATGTAAAGCAGCTGTGTTACACTGCTATGTTTTTGTTCCTTGTAAACCATCTTGGATTGTAGAAAGACGGTACATAAAAGCAGTTAAATAAATAAATAAATATAAGAATTTGTTTTTATTGTGTAGTTACAAGTTCTGGGCTGGGGGGGGAGGGTTTAATGTGTAAAACTAACCCATTTGGAGAAACTACTTTGAAACTTGCTGTGCATATAAGGTGCTCCCTGACATTTGCACCTGTCCATTATGTGGGTCTGGTTTCAATGGAAAATAGCATGTATACAGTTCAATATGTAACCTGAATGTGCGATACCCTTCTCTAATCTCAATATGGCTCTTGAAATGCCTCTACAACATGAGGATAAAAGTTTGCATGTTGTGGATACCAAGAGCTCTTTTAGCCAGACAAATGGTTTACACAGCTAAATCACAAGTTATTTGTATAAGTAGCTTTCAAAATCGTTCTCCCTATCTTTAAAAATAAATGGATTATTTTCTTCCCTGTCAATTACCCACAGAAATAGCAGACATGAAGTATATGATTACTTTTAGAGCATGTTACTTATTTGAGTGGAAAGCTACTTGGGTAAATTAGCCACAAAGCACACACATGTGCATGTACTTTGCAGTTATACAGTCTAAGCATAATCATTGCCTGTGTACACATACAGATATTCTCAAATCCTATTTTAGATCTCGTCCTTAATGGAACACAGGATCTGGTAGGAGAGTTAACAGTGTTGGGGCCACTTGGCTATAGTAATAACATGACCAGCAAGGAAATCTCATTGATTTGGGGAAATGTGACAGGGCAATTTGACAAACTCAAGAGTAGCAAATCTCCTGGACCGGATGGTATACACTCTGGAATACTGAAAGAACACAAAAAAGAAATTTCAGATCTAGTATTAGTAATTTGTAACCTATCTTTAAAAATATCTATGGTACCTGAAGATTGGAGGATGGCCAATGCATGCCAATTTTTTAAAAGGGTTCCAGGGGTGATTCAGGAAGCTACAGACTAGTGAGTCTGATGTCAGTGCCAAGCAAAATGGTAGAAGCTAGTATAAAGAAAAGACTTACTAAATATATAGATAGTCATAGTTTAATGGGACAAAGTCAACATGAATTTAGCCAAGGAAAGTCTTGTCTTAACAATCTGCTACACTTTTTGAAGCTGTGAATAAACAAGTGGACAAAGATGAGCCAGTTGATATGATGTACCTGGATTTTAGAAAACATTTGACAGAGTCCCTCATGAGAGGTTCCTGAGGAAATCAGATAATCATAGTAATGTCCTCTTGTGGACTGGGAGCTGGTTTAAAAAAGGGAAAAGCATATTCAAAAGGGTTCAGCCAGTAAGCAGAGCCTGCACCAGCTAAACCGTGGTGATCCCGATATTCAGAAGCACTGTTCAGATAGTGCCGCTGAATTTCCCAGAGACTGCAAAAAAGTTAAAGTCAAAAGCAGAGCGATCTGTGGGCAGAGTGGGGACAGTCCTGGCAGCTATCCAGTTATTGCCAATATTCAGCTGCTAACCACTTAGCTAAACCAGGTAAAGTTAGGAGAGGTCCAGTTAACAGCTGAATATCACCGCTAACCAGATAGTCAACGCTCCATTCGACAAAACCAGATAGTCAGTGCCAAATGCCAGATAAGCTCTGGCACTGAATATTTATTTTTAATTAAAGTGGGGGTGAATATGACCCCATAGAAAAAAAAAGAATAGGGTTAAATGGCCAATTTTATAAAGAAAGAAAAGTGAATAATGCAGTATGCCAGGGATTTGTACTGGAACTGATGCTTTATAACATATTTATAAATGATCTGCAAATGGGAACAACAAGCAACGTCTTCAAATTATTCAAGATTGAGAGAAATTATAAATTGAGAAATTGCAGGGATAGTTTAGGAGATTAGGCATCCAAATGGCATATGAAATTTAATGTGGACAAATGGGAAGAATAGGGAAGAATAGCCCAAATTATAGTCACCACCCAGAAAAAGGATCTACGTGCCATCTTGCACAATTAATAATACATTGTAATCTTCGGCTCATTGTTTGACAGTGGCCAAAGAAACAAACAATGTCAGTAATTGTTAGGAAAGGAATAGAGAATAAAACAAGAGGCGGTCTATGGTGTGACTGCATCTTGTGTGCAATTCAGATCTCCACATCTCGAAAACATATAGCAGAATTAGATAAGATATAAAGAAGGGTGACCAAATTGATAATGGGTATAGAACGATTCTCCTAAGGGGAAAGATAAAGAGGTTAGGGCCCTTCAGCTTGAAGAAAATGGCAGAGGGTAAATATGATAGAGGTCTATAAAATCCTGGGTAGAAAAATGTGAATAAATTGCTTACTCTTTCAAAAAGTACAAAGATTAGGAGATATGCCATGAAGTTACTAAGTAGTATATATAAAACAAATAGGAGAAAATATTTTTTTATTCAATGCATAATTAAACTCTAGAATTTGTTGCCAGAGCATGTCGTAAAAGCTGTTAGTGTAGATGGTAAAAGGGAAATGGGGAAATCCACTGCTTACCCCTGGAACATGGAATCTCTCCATCTTTTGGGATCCTGCCAGGTACTTGTGACCTGGATTGGCCACTGTTGGAAACAAGATACTGGGCTCGATGGACCTAATATGGCAAATCTTATATTTTTCTGACTTCAGTTTAGCCACAATTTCAGCAGCTTTAATGGGGTATTTTTATAAAGACACCTGTAGATACCTACGTATATGTCTTTATAAAATAGGCTTGAAACAGGCGCCTACTTGGCCTTCATATATAGGTGGCCTTTTATAAAATAGCTCTCACTGTGAGGACTCTGCTGGTACGGGCTGCCACTGGCCTTTAATCACTGAGTACTAGGAAAAGTGTTGCCGGAGATGGGGAAGTAGGATCCGTCCCAGAAAACATGGATGTGCCTGGTCGGAGGGAAAGTAGAGCGGAACAGAGAAATAATCCACATCTATGGAGGATGGAGAGTCACAAATTGATTAAGCTGCCAATGAAGGGAAGTCTCAGCTGCTGAGGAAAGGTGAAGGGTAAGGAGCAATGATGGGATCGCTGAGCAAGTCTGTAGAGGAGGGGCTCTAGTAGGAAGGGACGGAGAAAAACAGAAAACCAGTTGATGGGGAAGTGAGAGGCAAAGAAGACAAAGGAGATTTGGGAGTGAAGTAGTTGGGAGAGCTACTGAACCCTATGCCTCCAAATTTAAAAAGTCAAACTAGTCCCCAGCAGGAGAGAAGAATTAAAAAGGAGTAAGGAGGGGAGGGGGAAGATAGGATAAGGAGAAGAGAGGAGGAAGAAGTATGAGAATGTGAGTGAATAGGAGGATTGAGAGAGAGTGGTGCGGACAGTCTGGGGGGGCGAGGGGAGAGATGTGTGGTATAGATGGGCTGAGCTGAGAAGGATTAGCTGGACGGGGTAATGTCTTGTGGACAGGCTGCAGGAGGTGAGGAGAGAGGCTGGTAGGTATGTACTGGGGTTGCAGAAAATAATGACTGAAAGGACTTTTGAGCATTTCTCTATCTTTTGATTTCGCTGTGTGGATTTTTTCCATGTCCACATTACCTGTGCAGCTCTTGACATGTAAATATGGGCTGGTCATTTACTCAAAACCCACATCATTAAAAAGCTCTGGGGTCATTTTATGATAGTTTGCAAAGATAGAGAGGACAAGCAGACAGTTATGTATCTTTTATAAAATATGCTTAATAAGTGCCTATGTATCTTTATAAAATATTAGCACAAATACTGGAGAAATTCCATCTAGAATGTAGCACATCCACTTCCGCCATGAGTAGAAGTAAAATGTACATGGGGGAGGTGCCCATGTCGGTGGGTATTTTACACATACTTTGCAACTCTGCCCACACTGTGCTCAAACTCTACTCCAGAATTTACCTACACATGGTTTACATAAAAAAAACCTGCATTCTTGTGCATGCATACCATGCAAGATCTTTTTACAGAAGGCCTTTTACGTGTGTAAAACCAGGTTTTACATGCATGAATTTTATAAAATGATTCCCTATGTTTATAAATCATGTCCCTCCCCCCTTCCAATTACCAAATAGCATAATGATCCATTTTCCAGTTGTCACCTCTATTAGAATGGAATACAACGAGGAGGTTCTGATCTAACAAACCTCACTTAGACAATAAGGGACGGATTTTGTAAGGGGCGCACAGAAGGTTGAGTGCTATTTACACGTGTAAATCTCTATTTTAAAAGGACTTACACACGCGAATGGGCACATATGTGGGCACTTCGGGCAGTTGCTATTCTGTAAGTGCACATGTAAGCCCATCGTGCATACTTTCAATTGGGGTATGCATGAAGGCACAGCTTGGGTGGAGTATAGGTGGGCCTACGTTTTTATGCATAAATTATAGAATATTATGACTTACGCACATTTCTGCCCAGTCTAGGCATGGAGTGGAGTGCAGTGGTTTGGAGTGATATAACAAATGCTAGATATGTAAAAAAAATTAAAAAGGGAACGGCAGACATCGGGGGGTTGAGCAACTGCCTACTCTTTCCCCAGTCTGCTGGTCCCGACCTTTTCTTTGGTGTGATTTAATTTGCAAACTTTGTCTGCCATTTGAATGATCTTGTTTTCAGGATCATTTTCTAGTGATCGGTTCTCTGTGTGGGGGTTGGTAGTTTGTTCAATCTAGGCATGAGCAGTTATACTCTACGGCAGGTGTAACTGTCGCAACTAGGCTAAAGCAAGTCGGTACACCTCTGTTTTATAAAGTATACATGTACTTAATGTTATAAAATAAGCCCCAATACGCAGGTGACAATGCACATAAACTACTATCTAAACTTGGAGGGGCTGCTGACCACATAGCAGAAATTTGTCGCATTCACAGCACACTCGCGATGTATGTATCCAGATGGATAGATAGCATGTGTGCTTTATTATTAAATGTATCTGATAAACTGCGAGAGAAGCTCCAATGGCTTCTAGAAGTGTCTTCCGCTAATGGTATCACATCTCGTTTTTTCCTAGTGTTATCTGTGATCTTCATACAGTTTTAAAAAGCTCAGGCTGTAGTTACTTAGAATTGGTAAAACCATTAGAGTAGTCAGTTTTGCTTGCATTTTCTCACAAGGCTTTCTTTGCAGAATGATATGTGTTTGGTTGTCTGTCTGTGTGCACGTTTCCTGAATCACTCAACTGACAGCAGGCAAATATTCAGGATAGATTTATCTACAGTATATAAAAACTAGAGCCCAAAATAATGTTTTCCCAGAAAATGTATGGATCTAGCCCAAAATTGACAGAATATGTTTTTCCCCGTTAAACTGATAGAACTAGCACAACTTTGTTTTTTAGGGAAAAAGGCTCATATGATTGTTCTGCAATTATTTTCCTACTTGGGTATTTTCTGCCAGAGGAAAAATACATTTTGACTCCGCATCTGCTTGGCCTTCCCAAGCCCTCTAGCTCTAATTAAACAGGGGTGTTGCTCATATTATCCAAGGTCTTGGTTGCCTGCTGCAGTCTTACCAGTATAACTATGGCCCTGAAGAATAAGTTCATGAAAGGAGATTTCTGAAAACAAAATCATGCAGTTGCTAATCACCCCTGATTAACACATCACTGTTATTAAGATCTATGTCTATCTGACAGATGCTTTTGGGACTTTCAAATGTGATTTTATCACAACTGTAATCAAATATTTTATATAAAGGACAAAATAATATTCAATTTAATGGCAAGGAAAATAGCTAGTGACAAAAAATAATCAAGTTTCAAATTTAGAAATGTTTTACTCTTTTCTTTTATAATATTTATGACATTTCTAGAAGACTTTTAGGAAGTAGTTTTATAAACCTTTTCCACTAATAAAACACTGATTTATGCGCATAAATGTTCTTTGATAAAATTAGGTCATGCCTAAAATTACGCAGAGTACACCAAGGGGAGAAATTTAAGTGGAGCATGAGTGGAGTCCTGATTTATATGCATATTTTATAAACTACAAAGTCCATATGTACTTTACGTACTAACGTGCTCCTGCTGCCAAGCAAGCGTAAATGTCAGAGCCCACAATCTAGGCACTAGTTCTGCAAGATCTGTGCTAATATTTTATAAAGATGCATAGATGTCTATCTGTCTTTATGAAATAAGCTAAAAGTAGAAGTCTTCTCCACCTCCAAATTTAGGAACATTGTTACATAATTACCCTTGTGGAGGGTAATTTTAGAAGCCATTTTTGCACATAATAATCAGGCCATACTTACAGTATGCGCGGTGCAAGCCGGCATGTACTTTCACAATGGGCGTACACAAGGGTAGAATTTGGGTGGTGTGTGAATGGGCGGAGTCACATTCTATGCAAAGTACATGCTACTCTCAAGCAGACATACTGTCTGTGCCTTCGGAGTAGGCACTATTGCTGCTAGATTTGCTCTAATATTTTATAAAGTGACATAGGCACCTATAGATCTGTATTAAATAGGCACCTTACTGCCCACTTAACCTAGTGCCCTGCTATAAAATAACCCTCTGATGGTCTAATTTAGAAAGGAAATAGAGAGAATGTATATGCAGTGTCTGGAAATGTAACTGTAAATTTTAAAACTAACAACTTTTATGAGCAACTCCAACTATTTTTAAGGATCAGTTTTTAAAAGGAATATTCTGAATTTATCCTGCATGGCTTGATTACTTATTCACACAGACACTTAGCACATGCTGGCAGATAAGGACCATATGGTTTATCTGGTCTGCCCGTTCACACCTCTTGCTCAGTTCAACATTCCCTTTCCCTTAAAAATATCTTCTGTTTCTCCCATGCTTTCTTGCTTTTAGATACTCTCCTCGTCTCCATCACCTCCGCTGGAAAGCTGCTCCATGCATCCATCACCCTTTCTGTAACAGCTCCTTCCTTAGATTACTCCTAAAACTGCCCCTTTCACCCTCAACCTATCACCCTTCACTGCAGAGTCTTCTTCCCAGTGAAAGAGGCCCATCTCTTGTGGTTTTATACTTTTGAGGTATTTAGTTGTCTGTCATATTTCCTTTTTCCCACCTTTCCTCCAGGTTTGAATATTTCGATCTTTAAGTCTGCCCTAATATGCTTTACAATGATGCTAAAGACTTTGGGGTATGTTTACTAAGCGGCAGTAGCGGCTGCAATGCCATGGGGCCGCGGCTCCGATTCCGCACGGCAGCCGCTACTGCTGCTTAGTAAACATACCCCTTTGTTTCAATAAAGTCTTTAATCTTGTTTTTGCTTCTCATTGCAACTTTTATTAGATCCAGTTTTATGCATAATATTAAACAAACCCAACAGTCTTTACCTTCCATCATATGCTGTGCTTCTATATTTAAAAACAAAATCTGACATTGAAAGCGATAAGTTTTCTATAGAAGAGAAACTATGAGAAACTGGATTGCACCCAACATAACCTGGGCTGGGAGTGAGGTTCATTCTTGTCATGATATGTGTAAAGCTAACCCATTTGGAAACACTACCCAGAGAGAGAATTATTTCATTTTGGAAAGACATTTTTTCTCTTAAAATGAAAGTTCAGCAATCGAAGAGATAGTGTGCTTTACAAGTCATCATTTACTTTGTCTTCCTAATGTCTCCTTTGCCAAACTCTTGCAAACCTCCCTTTCAACAACTGATTTTTTTTCTTTAATGAAGTGCTCTTCCTGGAGTATGTAACTCTGTACTGAATTCAACATCTATCTGGCTTAAATAAAATCACTTCTCATGAGAACCAGAGCAGGAAGATTCAGGACCGGCTCTACTGTTAGGCTCACTAGGTGGTCACTTGGGGGGGGGGGGCAACATTTTGGCGGTGTCCCAATACCTATGGCTGCCTTCACCTGTTCCTTTCCTCCTTGCTGCTCTTTCGCCCAAAGAGCAGGAATCATTTTGCCACGGGCATGGACGTGCTATCTCTGCTGTGTGGTGTAAATGAAAATAATACCTGGTGTCCTCTGGGGATTTTGAGTGCTGCAAGGGAGAGCTCTTTGGAGGTGCTCCAGAGTGGTTGGAGGTGGGGGCATGGTAGAGATATTTACAGTGGGGCACTGAAGCCCCAGTATTGAGTGTGGGGTAAACAGTGAAAATTGACCTTGAAGGGCCCAAGGTTGCGGCACTGTGCACCGCTCTATTGGAGCCAGGCAGAGTCAGTAGAGTTACTCCTGCACAGCTGAAGCATCATGGCAGGCCTGGGCTGGAGATTCACATCATAGCCCTTTAAATCTCTGCAGTCTGAAATGCCAGAGAACAGGCCCCAGGTTAAGAGGGGCAGAGATTGTGGCTCCCAGTGGGGATATGAGCTTAAATGGTTATGCCTGATGCCTAAGAAAAACAAATGTAAAAAAGCAGAAGAGCTAACGGGGCTTGAGAGACTCCAGATGACTGAGATGGTAAATTTAAAGGGCCAGAGACCTGTGTGGAGCAATTGGAGCAGGCAAGATGCACAGATATAGGGAAAAGAAAGAGGAGGTAGAGGGGAGGGGAGCTGCTGGCCACCTGGGGATGGACAAAGAGAAGAGCTTGGATACCTTGGAAGAGGGAAGGGAAGAGGAAATGATGGACACATGGGAAGGGAGGGGATATGTTGGACTATGGGGGGTAGGTCCTTGAACCTCTTGGGGGAGGGGGAAATAGGTCCTTTTGCCATCCTGAGGATGGGCACACTGCTGAAGGTTCACCTATGGTATCAGATTCCCTTGGATTAGTCCTGGGAAGTATCATCTGATAAATTACTGGAAACTTTGCAGTGATTCATTGACTTTCTTAATACATATTAAGTAAGACAAGTGTTGATGAAATGGGGTGTGAAGGGAGGTCCTATTAATTTCAGAAAGAAGTAAGTTTGAACCAATAAAGGGCACTGCTTTTAAAGTTTATTTAGGGAGGAGATGGCTGGGAAACTCCTGAGGCAGCAAAAGGGCGAAGGTGATGGGGCAACTGCCATTGCAGCCCTGATAATAGGATGATTCCTCTTGGATTCCAGTCTTGGAAGTATTGAGTTAGCCTTTTAGAAAAGGAATCAACAACTTCTTCTTTGGCCCTTATTTCTCGATATTTGAGGAAATTTTGTCAGATATGTTTAGTTCTCTGAACCTTACATTTCACCCCCTTGCAGTTTATATAGTGTGAAATATGCAAAAATGAACTGCTTATACTAGCATCAAGCCCCAATATATTGCGGATCTATATATCATAGTCGAGTTTGTTGTGAATTTATTTTTATGTGTTACTTTTGTCTGTGCTTTTGTTATGTGTTTATTTTTTATATTGCTTTTTCGCTGCCTTGATGTGCAGATTCAAAGGGCAGTTAATCAAATTTTAATAAACAGAAATAATCATCTCCATCTGATTGATCCAAATGATCTGTTTTTACTTTATTAAATGTATCTCCTATTAATGTTCAGTTGGAAAGAAGTTTTGCAAAGACTAAGGGGCCATTTTACTAAAGCCCATTAGGGTTTTTCACTTACCGCATGTTTAGCATGAAAACTAACCTGCATTAAATGCAAAGACTCCAGTGTAACTGTCGGGGGTATGGGCAGCATGTTCCTGGCAGTTACCTCATGGACCCCTACCCAAATGCGCGGTGAAATGATCATAGAGGTAATACTAGCTGCAATGTGCTCGCCATGCCACACTCCACCCATACCTTGCTCATTCCCCGCCCCTTTGCACAATGGACAAATAATGTGCATTTTAGCAGCTGGTAGCCGTTATGCCTGTGTGTTATGCAAGCACTGCCCGCTAAAACATGCATTAACCACTTAGCGGGCTTTAGTAAAAGGGTCCCTAAATCTAGAGTTAATCTTTTCCTGTTGGATTGACATATTGTGGGCATTAAAAATGAGGAGTTTGTCACGCTGGTAGTTTTAGAGTGACCTTGTTTATCTGCCGTCATTTACTATGTTACTATGTTAGTCTCAAAAGCTCATGTGTCACAACATCTCTGTTGCTGGTCTTCTAAAATATAGCACATCTACAACACACTCCTGTTTCTTCCAGAGTCAATATAGTTTTTGGAATTCTTCACTACTATGAGCCCCATTTAGAAAGGTCCCTATACAAACATTTTATGCCATTTTAACACGTGACCAAGTAGTCGAACCATATTTGCCTGAAAAGCCCTAAATCAACCATTGATCCATTGCACAGGATCCTATGGGTGATTCATTTAACAAATGGCATACAGAAAGGAAAAAAATTAAGATATTTGCAGGTCAGAACTGAAAATAATACAGGTGGTGGCTGTACCCAGTGAAATAAAATGCTGTGAAAATCTCAAGGATAGCAAAATAATAAACTTTTTTACAATTATTAATCATAAAGCAGATGATTTTATAAGGAGCTGCCTAGATTTATGTGGCAAATATGTGTGTAAATGGCTTCTTATAAAATACTGACTAGTGTGAAAGGACACATGTTTGCATCATGCTTATTTTCACTGTGGTCGCGGAAATGGATGGAGTTTGAGCAGAACATGGGTGGTGCTAGCAGGTATTTGCAGAGTTATAAAATGCCTTAAGTTACGCGCAGACTTGCAAAATGTAAGTGTGGTCCTTTACATCACGAGTGGTAAATGACTAGAGCTGGTGACAGTGATCACGTCTTAATGTACCTATGTACTTCTGCCTTATTTTATCAGGTCAAGTAATGCATATTTGACCCTACAAAATAAGTGTTAAGTACCTGTGCAAAAACATGCATTAATCAGGTGTGATTTTAGAGGAAAAATTAAGTTGTCATAGAGTATTACTTAAGTCCCAGCCATGAATAGTAACTTACACTCAAACAATAAAAAATAAAAAGAACAGAACAGAGAGCTCAGAAAGGCTGGGAATGGTATCCTTTTTAGAAATTAAAAGTCCAGCTGTTAAGCCAAAAAGAAATGTATTTCCACTAACCTTCCTGCTTTGGTAATGATCATTTCTGTGCCAGCTTCATGAAATTTCTTCCACAGTTCTTTCTCATGGAGATATACTTTGATGTTTTCTATTGTCTAAACACAAATAAAATGGAAAATAGATTAGAGTTGTTTTTACCCTAGACATCAGAACACTTTATATTTTGGCTACCATTAGCTTTTTTCCATAATGGTAAAACAAATATTGTTTATGATTACTCTTTGCTGGGAATTTTTGGGGGGAGACCTTGTAAATCGCCTGTAATTTCACAATCACTAGATTAGCTAGTTGTAGAATTAAACCCAAAACATCCACAGTTTTATACAAATGAATAAATCTTTTCTCATTAAACTCAAGAACTCTGCCCCACTCCCCCCAAAATAAGTCTTCATATCAAACTAAAGGATAAGATTTTGATCAAGTGTCTATTCACCACCTTCAACCCATATGATAGAGAGGAAAAAGTTAGACCAGGGATATGCAGACTCGGTCCTCAAGGCCACAACCTAGTCAGGTTTCCAGGATTTCCGTATTGAATATGTATAAGATTATTTACATACACACACCAAGAGGCACAACACCATCCAGCAACGAATAGACAGTACAAAAAAGGTAGCCTTCCTCGGGGGTCTCTCATTCGAGAGCACAGTACTATGCAGAATTGGATAAGAGAAGGGAAAATACTGGGCATGGAGCAGAGGGAAGGGAAGAGAATGGGAGATGCTGGACATGCGGAGTAAGGAAGGAAAGAGGAGATGCTGGACTATAGTGGGAGGTAGGAAAGGGAAGAGGAAATGCTGGAGGTGCAGCTGGTGGAAGGGTAGAAGAGATGCTGGACTGCAGGGGAAGATGGGGAAGAGAAGAGGAAATGCTGGAGATACAGCTGGTGGAAGGGGAGAAGAGATGCTGGGCTGCAGGGGAAGATGGGGAAGAGAAGAGGAAATGCTGGAGATACAGCTGGTGGAAGGGGAGAAGAGATGCTGGGCTGCAGGGAAGATGGGAAAGAGAAGAGGAAATGCTGGAGATGCAGCTGGTGGAAGGGGAGAAGAGATGCTGGGCTGCAGGGGAAGATGGGGAAGAGAAGGGGAAATGCTGGAGATGCAGCTGGTGGAAGGGGAGAAGAGATGCTGGGCTGCAGGGGAAGATGGGGAAGAGAAGAGGAAATGCTGGAGATACAGCTGGTGGAAGGGTAGAAGAGATGCTGGACTGCAGGGGAAGATGGGGAAGAGAAGGGGAAATGCTGGAGATACAGCTGGTGGAAGGGGAGAAGAGATGCTGGGCTGCAGGGGAAGATGGGGAAGAGAAGGGGAAATGCTGGAGATGCAGCTGGTGGAAGGGGAGAAGAGATGCTGGCTGCAGGGGAAGATGGGGAAGAGAAGGGGAAATGCTGGAGATGCAGCTGGTGGAAGGGGAGAAGAGATGCTGGCTGCAGGGGAAGATGGGGAAGAGAAGGGGAAATGCTGGAGATGCAGCTGGTGGAAGGGGAGAAGAGATGCTGGGCTGCAGGGGAAGATGGGGAAGAGAAGGGGAAATGCTGGAGATGCAGCTGGTGGAAGGGGAGAAGAGATGCTGGGCTGCAGGGGAAGATGGGGAAGAGAAGAGGAAATGCTGGAGATACAGCTGGTGGAAGGGTAAAAGAGATGCTGGACTGCAGGGGAAGATGGGGAAGAGAAGGGGAAATGCTGGAGATACAGCTGGTGGAAGGGGAGAAGAGATGCTGGGCTGCAGGGGAAGATGGGGAAGAGAAGGGGAAATGCTGGAGATGCAGCTGGTGGAAGGGGAGAAGAGATGCTGGGCTGCAGGGGAAGATGGGGAAGAGAAGGGGAAATGCTGGAGATGCAGCTGGTGGAAGGGGAGAAGAGATGCTGGGCTGCAGGGGAAGATGGGGAAGAGAAGGGGAAATGCTGGAGATACAGCTGGTGGAAGGGTAGAAGAGATGCTGGGCTGCAGGGGAAGATGGGAAAGAGAAGGGAAAATGCTGGAGATGCAGCTGGTGGAAGGGGAGAAGAGATGCTGGGCTGCAGGGGAAGATGGGGAAGAGAAGAGGAAATGCTGGAGATGCAGCTGGTGGAAGGGTAGAAGAGATGCTGGGCTGCAGGGGAAGATGGGGAAGAGAAGGGGAAATGCTGGAGATGCAGCTGGTGGAAGGGGAGAAGAGACGCTGGGCTGCAGGGGAAGATGGGGAAGAGAAGAGGAAATGCTGGAGATACAGCTGGTGGAAGGGTAGAAGAGATGCTGGGCTGCAGGGGAAGATGGGGAAGAGAAGGGGAAATGCTGGAGATGCAGCTGGTGGAAGGGGAGAAGAGATGCTGGGCTGCAGGGGAAGATGGGGAAGAGAAGAGGAAATGCTGGAGATGCAGCTGGTGGAAGGGTAGAAGAGATGCTGGGCTGCAGGGGAAGATGGGGAAGAGAAGAGGAAATGCTGGAGATGCAGCTGATGGAAGGGGAGAAGAGATGCTGGGCTGCAGGGGAAGATGGGGAAGAGAAGGGGAAATGCTGGAGGTGCAGCTGGCGGAAGGGGAGAAGAGATGCTGGACTGTGGGTGGAGGGGCACCTGGCTGAAGGTTCGCCTAGGATGGTGCCGACCCTGTAGATTACATGCATTTTCATTTTGGAAGTCCTGAAAACTCAACTATGTTGGAGTCTTCAAAGACCAAGTTTGCCTATCCGTGAATTAGACAGTGCTCTGCCATAGGGAAGATGGTTAAACACCACTATACCACACAGTAGAGTGAAACTGCAGAGCACTCGGCTCCATCCCGCAGTATGCCGTATTGTAGGGAAAGATGAGTGACATGGCATTTGCCCCATCCCTAAACATACAATGCTGTGCACCAAACGGGCTCAAGAAGTTGCATCAACACCTGCTTTGATTCCATCCGTATTCATAAATATTGTAGAAACAAACTACCTGAGTCTGTACACAGGGCTGTATCAAGGGCTGTGCAAGCAATGCGGCCGCACAGGGAGCAGTACAGAAAGGGCCCTGATATCAACTCCAGACTTTCAGGAAGCTCAAAAAGAACGAGTTACTGCTCATGGCTAGGGTGGAGGAGGGGCACCTGATTCATTAGTCGCACAGGGCACATTTCTAGTTTGGTACAGTCCTATCTGTACGTCAGGCTTCATCTCTGCCCCTTTTCAAACCATGCTGAAAGCTCACCTCTTTGAGGCTGCTTTTGGACCCTGATCCCTTGTTCTCCTTACCGTTCCCTATTTGTACCCTTGTTCTCAGCTATTATATTGTCTGTCTTGATTAGATTGTAAGCTCTGATGAGCAGGGACCGTCTTTTTACATGTATCTGTACGGTGCTGCATACACCTTGTGTAGCATTATATAAATGACTAATAATAGTAGTAGTAGTTGGAAGGAAAACTAGGATTTAACTCAATCTAGCAATGTGATTGGCAGGGACCTGAAGATATCCTATGTATCTATCATACAGTGTGGGTGTCTATCTAGAATATGAATCCTATGCAATTGCAGTGTGACCACTGATTGCATGTTTTAATATCTGTCTTGAGTGAAACTTAATTTGAACAGAGTATATAGTATGAAAAAGCATAGTACCCGATTGAGTGATCTGTAAATATTCCATTAATCTGAGCAGCATAGCAAAAAGAGCTTTCTAGTTCTGTTGTCTTTTGAGAGATTATAAATTTGATTTGAGAAAAGTTACAAGGATCTCATAAAAATAAGCACACTAAAAAAACTTGCAGTCACAGAGTGCATACAGTGATAAATATTCATTAACGTCTGTAAAGTTCATATGGATATTTTTATAATGCCAACATATGCTACCTTGTTAGTGCTACCAAACGGTGGTATTTTACTATAAGACACTATGGTGTCTTAAGGACTCTGGCCCAAGCAAATTAAGCCCCCTCCCTCCCCCCATTATATCAAAAGCATTTCTGTGAGGATGGCTTCTGTTTATCTGTTTACTGCATTTGCATTAAGAAAACTCTGGAGCAGTCTGTGATGTATGTTGCTATAATATTGAACTGGTTGTAAGACTTGTTAAATTAATAAAATGATATGTTTAAATTACATTCAAGAAATTGGGCAATCAAAATTGCAGTATTGCACTGTATTTAGTAAGGTTAAAAATGTTATTTTCTTTGCAATGAAATATCATTTGAAATTGTATTCTGCTCTAGTTGCCAAGAATTTAACACGTTTATTGCAGTACTTTGTTCAAGTACTTAACTCAGTTTAACAATTATGGAAGAAAAAAAGAGTTTATCTTTTTCTGGAGGCTTTACGTTGTGCATTGCGATTCCGATGATCATACTAAAAATATTTTGAATTACAACTTTTGGGAGGTGAGATCTGGTGAACTAAGATGTTTCTTACACAGAGGCTCTGAAAACTGTGGGTGAACGTTGGTGAATGGCGAAAGAGGCAGTAAAGCTGGAAGCGACAACGACGTTTACTTTGCCACTTCACACATAAGGGGATCCGCAGACTGAAACCCTGTAAACAGCACATCTAGCGGTGTCTGCACTTACAAGGGGAGCGCGAACGGCAGAGAAGCAAGTGGAAACACTTTTAAACGCAGCCATCTGTGGCGGCAGCATTACATTACTAGGGTTATGGTCATTCCGCCACGAACCACTAGGAAACGTATCTTGCAACCCAGGGGTTCGGGGCTGGTTTTCTGCCCACTCCTGTGAAAGGATACCTCGGCCATCTTATTGCAGGAGTACGGATTTTGAATTTTAAGTGGAAGTAGATTATGTTATGATAGCTTCCGGTTTGCAGAATAACAGTTGGTTTTGAGGCTAAAAACGCACTTCTGCAAAGATTTAGGTAACTATAAACCGCAAAATAGAGTGTTATATACTAACAATAGCCCTGGAATGTAATACATTGAATGTTTGAAAATAAAAACGCTCCTGTTTTACTATTTTTCTAAAATAATAATAATTTATGTATTTGCTTTGTCTGTCTATTACCCAAACCATTTAATCTACAGCAAACACTGTTTCAGGAGAGTTATGAAACGCAGGGGCCGTCCGGTCGCCGGGAGTCAGCATTGACTTGAAGGCACTTTAAAAAAATAGCTATAGAAAAACTAGAAAATGAAATACGTTCCTATAAAAATAAAAACTTACGGATATAATGCAAGAGTGTTCTTATGGTAACAAAAATGTTCATGCAAAAATGGCTCTGTACTTTTCTTGTTTATCCGTGGTAGGTTCATCTCACTGCCCACTTTTCGTTCGCTTGAGCCTTGCCCTGTACTGGAGGGGAAGGGAACACAGAGAGGCAGGGTGGAGAATGCAACGAACCCATTAGCCAAGAGGGCCGGGATCTTATACGCCACTGGATCTCCAAGTACCAACGTGTATGGGTTTATGTACGATGCACTTACTAGAACTGAGCTGTATGATTACCGAAACAAAATAAAATCATTTTATTGATACAAGTCCATAAATGTTACACTTAACCGTTTCACAGCCAGGAAATACTAGACGAAAGGTGTGAAAATAAACACACTACAAAGTAGGATATCGCCGGGGCAGAAGAAAGCACTCCTGCAACCTAATAATGCTTGCTACACAGGAGGGCCGGAAGGGAATTAGGCGATGAGAATCCTTCCCCCGTGAGCAGCAATCACGGAATTTCCAGACTGGCAAATGTTTTTGGTTCTTGCTATCGGTGCCTAGGATCTCTGCATAGAAAGAAAGCAAGAAGGAGTTTGATACCTGCTCCGAATCCTGGTCCTGAGAAGTGCGCAGTCCGGCCACTCCACGGACGGGCGATCGTGCGGCAGACTCTGCTGCAAAGCCTTCCTGGCTCTCGGAGGGACCCTTCTCCTGCAGCATCGCCTTCTCGACAAAAACACACGGTGTTACTTCATGCAAAAAGAGAACTGTCCAGGAAGACTCGTAATACACATTTCTATAGAATATTAAAACCAGAATCAAAAGAACTGTTAAAGGTTATCCCAGAGAAATGTAGGCGTTTCCCCAGCACGTTGGGGCTGTTTCTCCCAGGTATATAAGAAAACTCTTCTATAAAATGTGGCCTTTGGGGCTCTAGTTAACGTCCCAGCATTTGCTCTTCTGTTGCCTTTAAAAAGAATCGTTTTTTACCATTTGTACAGCTCCACTGCAGAATGGTAGGAAACATTTTGTACATCGCTCCCCAGAAAAGAAGACACTTAGTTAAACAGTTTACGTCCAGATATTGAAACAAGATGAAAGTCGCTCCAGAGAAGCTCCAGACAGCCCTGAACTTGGCCAACCTGTTGTGATGGCTTCTTGTTTTATGAGGCTGCTATATTTTTCCTTCAGTATTTTGCAGATTAAAGTCATTTGATATAATTAAGTTCAGCTCAATTAACGGGCATCCTTCCCAAATAAAATGTTCAACAGTGCTGTTAATAATTAAATTTAGATACAGAGCAACCTCGTGAGGCAGACCAAACTGAGGCAGTACTAGAAAGCAGCAGCTATATTATTACTAACCTCCTAGGCTCTCTAAAAAAAAAACCCCTTGAAAATGTTAATTAAATGGCAACATCTGAGGTTCCATGACGTTTCTCCCCAATGTTAAGTTTGTGGAAACCTCTCTTTTAATTGCTTACTAGATTAATGAAACTTTTGTGACACTTCCTTCCTCCATTAGCTTCTCTAACACCATTAAGTTGCGAGTCAATAAATTGATTGAGGAAAAGTTTATGGTAGTATGAGTTTGAACAGTATTCCACCTTTTTTTCTGGGGAGGGGGCTTATAGTTGGCTGTGATGAAGCCCTGGCTATGACGGCGTTGGGTCAAGGGATGCTGAAAGAATTTATTTTCATTCAGGAAGACTGAAATTTCATGAGTACACCTAGGTTGATTTATTAAAGGTTGGCTCCTGTTTTGCTTATATTGTTTTAGCAGAATAACTCAAAATATCACGTTACACCCTTTTGTGCTCTAGTAAATACAATGGAATGGGCACCTTACCGTTAAACCCAGAAGGAAAATTGCTTTCCCGCTGATGATTGTAGATCTCTAAGTTATTTTTTATATTCCAGAAATATATCCATTAAACGCAATCAACTGCCTGTTATTTTCTTGAACAGACTCCGTGCTTTTCGTTCTCAAAGTACATTTTAAATAGGTTTCCCCATATTTCCAGGAAAAAATACGAAATAATAGAGCACCCTGGTCTGTATTATTAATAAAGAAATTAACGTGCACGGTTCGGAAGAATGTCCCTGTTCGGTTTAAATGACCCTTGAAATCTCATAGAGCACATTTGAAATGAACATTTTAAACCCTTAAGGATAACTACATCACCCATCATTCTTTCCATTTTTTATTTTTTACTTAGAAACATTTGTACCCCTTAGCATTATTATAGAACAATATTTCAACAGATTCTGCCCAAATCACTGCCTTTTCCAATGAGGTATTATTTCCTAAAAGAAAGCTAAAATGGATCTGTAACCCCCCTTCCCCCACCCCCAACCTTTAGTTTATGTTTTTCGGATCCTCTTAAATGGTGCTCACTCAAAACGAAGTTTAACTTCGCTGATGCCGCTAACCAAAATAAAATGAACACAAGCATTAGATGCAATAAACGCGCTTACGAAGAAGCACCCCGCCAAATGCCACCCCAGTCTCGTGTGAACAAGCCAGGCGCAGATGTCAGATCTTCCATTGCCACTGCACTGCTACAGCATGTTTTAGGTATAAATCTTTTCTCATGTGGTCTATAGGCAATTGTGGGTTGAGATTTAGAAACCAGTGACAGTACATAACTCACAAACAACATTATCTTGAATGAATTATATCCTACAGCTGGATGATGGCCTGGAGAGGCAGGACACCGAAATATTCCAATTAGTTGGCATGAATGTTGAAATTGTTTAAATGAAGTGAACCACAGTAAGTTATCTCCTTAAGAATCATTTAAGAAATGATGTGATTTGGACCGCTACCTACAGGTTTGAAACTACATAACCGATAGAGCGTGTGTTCAGCAACAGCCGAGCAACGAGAGACCTGGAAGGATTTGCCTAATTGTTAAGCATTACTGGCCGCGAACTTGTGATCAAAAGCTGCAAAATAAATCTCACTTCAGAAGTTGACTTGGGAAAGGTCGCTGAAGATCTTGAAATTGCTTTAGTGGATCTACACAACCAGTGGTTTCATTTGTACCCTAGGTCTGAGCCCCCCAGAAGACATTCCCTCACTCTGTGAAACTGTGCTGCACCCACCCCCACAGGAATTTCACATTTAATGCTACAGCAACTTAGCACATGAAATCTTGATAACATTTTTCCAGTAATTCTGCACCATGAATAGGATTTACAACGTGAATCTGACAGAGCGTCTCTCTTTTTTAAGAGTAATGTGATGCTTTTATTTTAATAAATCGCAAAAAGAGAAACCTATTTGGACTCCATTTTAGATGTCCCTAACCCAGAAGTCAGCATTGACTGGACAGCTTCACAACGTATTCAAGTCCATAATTCTATTTTATTCCAATACTACCCACTTTTCTACTTGATGCAACTATTTTAAACTAGAACAAAAATGCCTTCTATAAACATTTTAAGTGCAAGCCCTCTTAGATAATCGGGGACCGCTTTTAAACTTGGACAGAGACTGGGAAAAGCCAATAAAGATAAGGCGTGACAGTTATGTCGAGACTGCAGCTCATCAGCTTGGACTTCTGTTAGAAATGTGCATAGCAAGAGGGAGCTTTGTGTTTACGCTGTAAGTTGTGGCAACATTCAGTAAGCATCTCAGTACTCCGGCACGTTCAATGCATTTTTAGGCGTCTACTATGACACCTCGTTCGGATAACTGCTCCTTTTTTTTCTTTGCAGCCCTTATTAAAATATATAATGGAATGGGCCACCTTAATTCTCAGCAGCAACTTCCGTAAATTATCGGAATCTATCCTGAATATATGGGATCCCAAAACTACAAATGTCAACGTTGCTTTAGTGCTTGTTCTACTTATTTCGTTAATAAAATTCCATAAAGTTTGGAACGAAGTGTTTCGAGTCTACTTCCCTAAATTCGTTCGAAATTTAGCAACCTTCCCCTTCCCCCTCCAAATAAAATACATTGTTTACAACTGCACAGACCTTAATAAATCAGCGCTATGTCCTTCGTTTACATTTTAGGGCATTTTGTTCACATTTCACACTGCACAGATTATTTAAAAAGTTTGTTTACTGAAGAGTTTTGATTGTTTTTGTCTCCAAGATTCATATGTAAGATTTCTTTCGGATTTTTGTCAATGCACAGTTGAACATAGAATATTGTAGGAAAAGCCAATAGGGGAATATTGACACAGCTTTCACAGGTTGCCTCGGACATCATATAAAGCCGTTGCACGAAGTGCGCATATCCTAAACGTTCTGGTGTTCCTTTCACATTTTCCTATACGCTGCTTAACCATGTCAAAGTTCTTCTTTCATAGCTCTCCTAAAGTTTTTTTTTCTGTTGTTTTACAGCAAGTCTCAGGCTCTCCTCTCAAAAATGTAAATGATCCATCCTGACTCGACCTCAAAGACACCGACTGGATAAACGCTGCAAGCCATCATCAATTTCTCCAAATGTCAAATTATCCTAGATTATACAGTCTTCTAATAAACTCAGACTGGTTCCAGATACCCCACTGTATTTACGTTGATAGTGTTATAGCGAGTTTAAATGGACCGGAGGCTACACGGAACGTTTATGCATGCTATATAATTGCTGTCATTGGGATTTAATTCGCCTATCCCAAAGTTTACCACACTGTTTTAGTAGTGTATTATGCTGACATTTGGTCATTTTACTATTCTGCTGCTTCTACAATGTAAATTGTTTATGTTACACCTGCTGTACCCTGTCTTGGCTGAATTTCTTCAAAAAGATGGTTAATAATTTGTAACAAATAAATAAAATAAAATATTCATACACGCACAGGCGCAGGCACATTTATATGCTTCTGGTTTCTTTTCTCCTTTGATGGTAACTTTTTTTCCAGTTTCTTGTTCCTTTCATATTTTATCTAAACCGCTTTGAAGCATCCTTCCGGTCAGCAAGCGGTATATCAAATGCACAAATAAACTAAATATGGCATTAAAAGCATATGTATATATGTGTGTGTGTGTGTGTGCATGTATGAGGGTGTAGCTCTAAAGATGTATCATATTATCCGCGATCTCTTTAAAACACAAAGCAGCCTCATTATTTCTTCTGTAGTCCATGAATGTCCCAGTGACCTTTATCTTGTAAGCTTACAGCCTCCCTGTTCAAAGAGGTCCTGGTCCATTTAAACTGGATATAATGTCATTAAGATATATATATATATATATAATGTATTTTTGAAGAGTCTGTCATCTCAAGATTATATTATATATAAAACTAGACTTTTGGAAAATACCTAGATGCTAAATGGACACACACACTCCCAAGCTCTTTTCTACACTACCACTTCTGTCCGTAAAAAAGACCACAAGCATTCTTTTGGTTGTGTTGAGAACCATGGTTCAACCTGGCAAATGTTCCCCATGCCAAAGGGAAACTCAGGAAAAATGGTCTTTGAAATGATGGCAAAGTATTCATATGCCGAATGAATTCTCCTTAAAAACAGATGTCCTAGTTAAAGGAACCCCTGTGAGAAAATCATGGCATTAGCCATTCCTGAAGGTGTGATAGGACCTTTAGGTTGCTGGTTTCTTATGAAAGCAGGCTGGAATGGCCTTTCTATTAATTAGGACTCAGATCTACTGACAGAGGCCAACACCCACGGATGACCTGATTCACTTAAGAATGCTTTGGTAGGCCCAGCCTCAGACCCTGCTATATATGACTGCTGGCATAAGAACTAAACAACCCACACCCACATACAGGTCACTTGCCATTTTCATATTGCCAGGCCTCATAAGAAAATAAACATAGTACTGCTATTGTATTGACATAATGAACATGAGAGGCTCCTGGTTCCTTTGGTAAGTTTCTGTTATTTTATACAATTGTTTTCTCTAATTGACAACACATCACTGTATGCTCTAGAATTGTCTTTTTTATAGAAACATTGTACTTTAATTTGTACAATATTGATTAGAGTAATTGATATTCCCCAGATTTCTTGGTTTATAGTTGCTTACAAAATCATAAATCATTTTACCATAACAAGGAAAGAAGTGTCTGAATGTCAGGAAACTAATAGAGGATTTCTTATAAACTCTTTTTTTAGAAGGACATAAACTCTTCAAATTTAAACTTTTCAGTATACAGTACCTGTAGAAATCAAAATGATAAGGATGATTGAACTAGTAATCTGTGTCTGCTTCAGCCTTGCTCTGCAAAGTATCCGGGCACATAAGACACTTAAGGGCTACTGGACAATAAAGCATATCATCATATTGGAAAAATAATCGTTTACTCGATTCCATTTTTGGCAGAATACAGTGAGTATGTTCTTTTTAAGTATTGACCTATGACAGTTAAAAGATACCTGTAAAACTTCTCTAAATCCTTTTTAATTTGTATTTGACCCTAGTAAGTAGTCATATATATGTGAAACATCTTCTTAGTCCTAGGGAACACTGTATTTTGTACTACCTATTTTCATTAATAAAATTCAATAACATTTGGAACTTAAAAGCATACCATCATAAGACCCAAACAACTAAATGGCCATATCCTCAACCTCAACCGAATTTTAAATATTCATGTTCGACTTTTTCCTGAATTAAAATGAAAATCTGTCAAACGGGCAGATAATAAACATGCTAGAATAGTTAATAAAACGCATTAATCATTCAAAACTAAAAAAAAATGGACTGTTTTCTCCCACTGTGTGTTAGTAGGACAATAAGCTTAGTACACAAGTAGATATATTTAGGTATCTCTCACACACGGACACCGGGGCCAGGCCATGCTTTTAACAAATGCAGAAAGGGCTGAATTATAACTACTTATGGTGAACATGCGAAAAGTACAACCTGACTCCATTCCCTATAGTCCATTCCAACTTCCTTTAAATCTAATGAATCCTTGAACTTAGAGCAAACAGCACTATTAGTATATTTTTTCCAACAACAACTCAAATAGAAATGCATATAGTACCATGAAAATAAAGCTAGAATTATTACAAGCTGCTTCACTTCATTATTACATTTTGCAAGGTAGGCATATTCAAAACAATCGAAAAAAAAATAAAAGTATTGAACGAATGACGAGTTTCGAAGGCAAAAATGCAACCATAAAAAGGTTGTTAAATCTCTGCTCATTGAGAAACCTCTAAAGACTGTAGATAATGTAAACCACTTGCTCAAGGGTCTCCGATCTAACCTTACTCAATCTTAAACTGCTTCAAATGGAGTTTAAAAGACAGGCCAAATGTGTGATGGTGCATACAAAATTCTGCAGACTGTTGTAAACCGGAGGGAGGAAGGGGGAAAGGGGGAGAAATACTGGACGTCAGGAAAATCTGCAGTTCTTAACCTGTAAAATAAGAGGTAGGAAAGAAGACTGCCATTCAAATACACATATTAAAAGGTACACACACTCATATACGCACACATTCATTATCTATGGAATCATTGTAGAACGTATATTGGATTTTATTTAGTTTGAAATTATGGATTTTCACTTTCTTAATCACAGATAATACCAACATTTAAGAGCGTTAACAAGTAGCCTCTCCTCTCCTATACCCCTACAGTCTTTTAACAAGCAGAATAATTTATAGCTAGGAATATTTTGCTGAGAAGCTGGAAGACAGACATTTAAACAGGATAAGATTTTTTTCAACCCTATTTTAAGTGACTTTTACAAACTTTCTGCAATTTTGTTATGATCGGTGCAGTTTGCTGTTACAGAGAAATCCAGGCGAAATCGTACTTGGGGGGGGGGGGGGGAGGAGGGGAGAGACCATTTGTGCCCGGAAATAAAAAGTTCTACAACTCTCACGCATCGATAACAGATCGTGATAAACAATAATGAATTCTGCAAGAAATGCCAAGAGATCATAGCTCAACCCCACGCTCTGAGTCCCGCTATTTGCTCTCAGCTTCTCTGTACTCAACATCCTCTGACAACTGTAGTGAGTAAACAACGACGAAATAATAAAAGCTACAGATTCGCCTTGGGAGAAGAGAAAAATGATTGGAAAGTGTCACAGGATGGCACCTACCCTGATTGCAGAAGTTCGGTGCTTTGTAAACCTCTTCTGAAGTCAAATTAGCAGCATCCAGAGCCCGGCCGCAGCATTTCTGGAAAGCCGGGTCCTAGACTCTGAGCTCCTGATCCCTCTCTTGCTGAGCTGGACTGCGGCTCCTGCACCTTCCGGATTATAGAAAGGGGGTAGGGAGAGGACTGAGACCCGGGGTTGGGACACTCAGAAGCAGCTCCCGATCCCTTGCATTGTCACCGACCGTGAGCTATAACCTTCATTGCGAGGAGCCAGAGGAACCATTCTGGATCCCAGCGAATCTCTGCCTTAATCTCCTCTCCAAATGTTGCATAGAGATAAAGGTTTTGGCCTTCCCCCCTTCCCCCTCCCTCATTCCTTCCTCTCCTCTGCTGACGTTGCTACCGTCAATCAGACCCAGCGGCGCTGAGCTACAGCCAGACTTAGCCAACACAACTCACTAGTCCTTTGCGCCCCGCATCATTAGCCCCTTCTACCCCATGCGAATCCCTTGGCTCCAGTCCCTCCGCCACCCGCACTTTCCTGCAACTTTTCCCCAGGATAAGAACCAGACTCGTTTTAGGACCTTCATTTTCAAAAGCTTTAACCTCTTCTCTGCCCATAGGCAAAATCCGAGATGATAAACCCACAATAGTCACGTGGAGTCAGAACGAATCGTGGTGTTCGGAAAGAAAGATGGATAAACGTCTTCGTTTACCCCTTAAAAGCGTTGGGGCCGCTGGGGACGATCATGGTCGCCTTGAGATAAAAAACAAAAACCTGCAGATAGGGATTGATCGATAATTATATATATTTCTCTTTGATAAGTGACAAAGCCTTTTTTTTTCAAGAAAGTTTAAAAGTAATGCAAAAATAAGTCTAAAAAGATATACTGAACCGCTGGTCACAAAATGTAGGAGTCCAGAGGCTGCTAAGGGTACAAGTGGCTGCAAATCCATCAATCACTTATTACCATAAGGTGATCCAACTGACTGTGGAAATTATCACACAATCGCTCTGATCCCACATGCCAGCAAGATTAAGAATATACGAACATGAGATATGCCATATTAGGTCAGACCAAGGTCCATCAAGCCCAGTATCCTGTTTCCAACAGTGGCCAATCTTGGTCACAAGTACCTGGCAGTTTCCCCAAAAGACACAGGTCCCACAATGCTTGTATTGGGTCAAGCAGTGATATCCGTGGTCTACTGAAGATTATTCTGCAGAGATTACAACCATATCTGGAACAGAACTACCTGGAGTGCAAGCAGGGTTCAGGAAAGGGGGAGGAATGAGAGACATCATTGCAGATGCGAGATGGATCCTTGAAAAGACTAAATAATACCAAAATGATATCTATATGTGTTTAATGACTACAGCAAGGCTTTGACTGTGTAAACATAATATACCCATGCTTCATAATGTGCCCAGAGTGTATCAGAACACCTGATCGTTCTCTTGCACAACCTTTACATTGATCAAGAAGCAACAGTTTGAACAGAACAAGGAGAAATAGAATGGTTTAAAATCAGCAAAGGTGTAGTAGACAAGGCTGCATACTTTCCCCCTACCTGTGTAATTTATATGCAGAACAAATCATCAGAGAAACAGGACTATATGAAGATAACAGAGATGTGAAGATTGGTGGAAGCCTCATCAACAACCTTTGCAATGCTAACCGTACCACATTACTGGCTGAAAGTGAAGACGATCTGAAACAATTGCTTTTCAAGATCAAAGAACATAGTCTTAAAAATGGATCTGCACCTTAACATTAAGAAGACAAAGATCTGACAACTGTCAAAAATCAATAAATTCATCTTTGATGGAGAAGAAATTGAAATAGTGGACTACTTTAACACTTAGTATTTTCAATAACGTCATATGGATGCGAAAGTTGGACAGTGAAAAAGACAGGAAGAAAATTGATGCCTTTGAATTATGATGCTGGTAACGAACAAACCAGTCATAGTAACATGGTAAATGACGGCAGATAAAGACCAGTATGGTCCATCTAGTCTGCCCAGCAATATGGCAGGAGTAGGTGCACCCCTACCCATGTCTTTGTTTAGGGGTGCACCCACCAGGAGCAGGTGCACCCCTCCCCATGTCTGCACCCTCCCCATATCTTTGTTTTAGGGGTAAACCCACCGCTCCTCCCCCCCCCCCCCATCGCTCCATGTAGGACAACCCTATTTGTTGAGAAATTAGATGGCTCCGTTTATTTTGATTTAATCTTGTTGCTGTAAAGTGATCCACTGTGTCTCTCCCAGGCCACTTTCAGTACTAGAGGAATTAAACAAACATTCTTTAGAAGCTCAGATGACAAGACTTTAACTTTCATACTTTAGACATCACGCAAAGAGAGAGATCATTAGAGAAAGACATCATGCTTGGCAAGGTAGAAGGTCAACGCAAAAGAGGAAGACCAGCAATGAGATGGATCCATACAATAACAGCAGCTATGGAGCTGAAGACTGAACACAGTTTAGGACACTTATCCAGAAGCCTGACTAAAATATATCATCTCAATATTAATTACCAGTAGCCCCCACACCTGTAGTGCCACTGTTGGAGGTACTATCAAACGAACTCTGTCTACTTGTTCATACTGTGAATTGTTTCTGAAAAGTGTTTCAATATATTGGTGGTGATACACTTCAAACTACAGACGAGCTGACTGAAGAGCGAGCACGCTACATCGTTTAAATATCAAATATAAGCGTTTCCAGTAAGTTCTGCTGATAACTGGTCATGATTCTCAGGATGGTGCGATTAACCTAAAGATGTTTTATCTTGTACCAACAATTTACCATGCAATAGTGAACTGAGGCCTAAAGACCTCTCCATTTTCCGTGGTTAAAGTCATGTAGCTGCCCTGTTAGTCCGAGTGGGCACCTAAAATTAATTTAAGTTGTAAGTAGTAATTGTTATAATGGAATAACTTAAAACATCTCTGACTAGTTTTCAAGGATTCAATTAAATTATTTCCTTTCAAAGGTTCAAATGCAGTTTACAGGGTGACCGATTTCTTCCTCTGTGGCTAAATGTTTGTAAGAGATGGTTCTTTGAGCCTTATATAAATGCAGAAGAGTGGACTATTGGATTAAATGAAGTTATCCATATCGCCCAATAGCTCACTATCACAGAGGAATCATGTTCAAGAGGTTGTAAAGGTCTTCGACCGCTGAAAATACTTCCCACAGAACTGCATTCCAAAAATGGGACTCAAACGCGCATTTCAGTCCAACCAGCTTGCTCTTTGTGGGGCAACAGCAGACTTAGACTCCTAAGGAAAAAAAATAGCAAAACGGCATTTTGCAGGGAAATATTTCACTTTAAGAAGGGGCAGCTATAGGGTTTTGGAAAATGGAAGAGAGATGATCGCCCTTGAGTCTAGAAGCACACGGCCATTCTGTTACCCAACAGTAGGCAAATTTTCTAGTAAAGGCAAGATGTTTAAAAAAGACAACTGGAGATTCTTGCCTAGTGACCATATCTCCATTTTGGGCAGTTTCTCCCATCTAAAATCTCCATACCAGTTTTCAAATCATGGGGCTAAACAAAGACACAGATTGTAACGTGTGCATATGAATTTCTATATGGCAATAAAATGCTACTTAAAACGAACCATTTATCAATAAAAACAACTGATTTTGTATAGTCACGCTGGTTGCGGTGAATAAGGAGCTGCTTATTTTTGCTACTCGTACACAAGATCCCAACTATATTTCCTATTCCTCCTTAAGAAGTAATATTCTTCTTCTTTCCGGAGATACCCTCTATTATGCATGCTTCTTGGAAAAACCCGAGGACTTCAGGATGCTCTATAGCGTGTCCATACTGTAGGAGGGAGGTGGTCCGTAGAGTACCAGGCTAACATGTTAGCAATTGTTCCATACAGGCTTAAAGGGTCAGTCAGAATCTGCTGAAGCTAAAGAGATCTCAAGGGTTTGCTATTTTCCAGAATTGATGCATATTTTATTTGTCGCCATAGGGAAAACCCCATGCCATAGAATTAAGTGCAAAATTTAGTGTAGCAAGCCGGAGCGGCGAGATCTGGAGTTGAGCTCATCGGTCTGCAGTCTTTCAAGAGCCTGAAAGGCTGGTTTAGACCAAAAATGGTAATCAAGGACGAGCAAGACATGTTTTCAATAAAAGGTAAATGGAGCAAAAATATTTATTTTAGATGTGGGACCACAATGGTTGATCCTAAGGGTGAAAATACAGTTTTACACTCAGATCTGAACAACGGCACTTTTTTCATTTCTTAGTGTCCAGCCAGACACCAAATAAAGCACCCCACTCATTTTATGCCAAGCCCTACTCAATAAGCCTGAATTTAGATAGTAATAAATAAAAGTTTGGAAACCCCGTGGAATGTTAGAAATGGTCACATATCCATTTCTTTAACTTTAGCCTAGAGATTAGAGCGGCAGCAGCAGCCTGGACTAGGGTTCGAATCCCACTTACGGCCTTGGGTAAATTACCCCATTCTCCATTGCCTCACTTTCAAATTTGAAGCCCTCCGAGCACAGGGCAATACCTAGACTTGATTGTGTAACTGGCCTTGAACTACCACTGGAAAGGCATGAGCTAAATACTACAAAGAAATACGTTAAACTAACAAATGAGAGGCTATCACAACGGCAATTAGCATAGCTTTCAGAAGAGCACGCTTGATCTTGCTCCTGAAGCGGAGTCGACTCTCCACTGAAGTACCTTCCCCTTCATACTAGTTACTTGACCCTTGTGTCACTTTTCGTCCATTTTGACAGTTATTAAAATAAACGCAAAACATTGAGATTTTTTTAAACTCTTATTTCAAGGATAAAAAGTAAATGAAGAAAGGTTCCACAGAAATAGGAAGCTATGGGTTCGCTGATCAAAATAATTCTGAAACACTAAAACCTTGTAGCATAAAAAGGCATTATGAGCTAAATACTAATAATAGTAATATGCACACGCAGCCATAGACCTGTATGATCATACCTAGCTATGCCTCTGTTCGACGTAGGATAATGTTGGACAATGCCCCACGTACATTCCAGAACTATAATTGTGGAAGTATTCTTTAAATACTTTATTAAATACCGTATGGTAACTTCGGCTCCTTATATTACAATTACAAAACTGAACCTTATCTACTAGCTTTGTTTTAACTTTCTTTGCATCTATGGATTCTTAGCTAGAGGAGACAGCTGTGCTCTCCTTCCACCCTTAACTTTCCCGATTTCTGTGCTGCCTCAGAAGGTATTAGATGAAATTTCACCAAAAGATACAACTCCCAGGAGCATAACAAAGTCCTTTTCTGTTACATTATAACACTGATCATCATTTGCACATTCTCCCGATGTCCTATATTGAGATTAATGAAACAATAAAAAGGGAACGTTTCAGTAATTCAATAATCTAAAAGCTTAAGCCAGTAATAACAATGGCTCAAACATCCTGGTGCTTCTTTAATATGCCTAAGCAAATCCAACAGGACTCGGACGTTCTCAGTTATACAGTCTTCTGGAAGCTGAATCTGATATACTGTGTAGAATCTTCCATAAAACAATTCAGCCCAGATTTTTGAGAAGTTTCTTTGCTGTAACTTCCATGCGCAGTTAAATAAATACATGTTTTATTTAGTTATTTGCACACAATTTTATACCGCTCCTTCCGGTGATCAGCAGCGGTTTACATTTTAACAATTCGGTTCTGCAACAATAGCAGTTACATAAAACATCAGCAACATATAACAATAGTAACAGTATACAAACTATGTACAAATAACAGCAGTAATAATAGAATAAATGTTGTACAACCCATGGATATCTGTTAAATATAGCAATATTAACAGTAGTCAGCCTATGTAGAAGGTAATGTTAGTATAGGGATTCGTAGGACATGGATAACCCATGGATATCTGTTAATTATAGCAATATTAACAGTAGTCAGCCTATGTAGAAGGTAATGTTAGTATAGGGAATGTTGTGAGAATTCTGGAGGAAAATCCATCCTGCTGCTGTTTTCTTCGAATAAAAAGCTCATTTCATCTGTTCTGAATATTCTCTGGTTAGTAATGTAATGGGCACAAAAAGGATTTGGGTACTTAGATGGTAACTGTTGTAAATGTAAGCAAGCTATGTGTGTTAGGAAGTTATTACTTTTTAAAAAATCCATTTTTTTCATGGCTCAGGTAGACAAAAAAATAAAAGGGATTAATAACAGAACTGCGTGCCTTCTCATAAATACAGTTCTAAAATCCAAACCGAATTGCCAAAGGAATAAAGACAAGGAGTTTTCTTCCTGTCATTACTTTTTACGCCCATCAATTAAGCCTTTCCAAAAATTATGATAATAAACCCATACATAAGCAAGTTTGGCAAAGCTACTTAGATAAAAAGTTATTTGTTACAATGGTAAAAGATTAACTAATTTCTTATTATTAATAAACCATTTTTGGACGTTTTAAAACCTGTTTGTATTTTTTCTTGCTAAATAGCTTTAAAAACTACTCATTAATTTATTTAAGTTCCACATTTTATTGAATTGTATTAATGCAACAATTAAAGATTTATCTAGTAATTTAACCTGTTATTCCATGCATGTAAGATGGGCCAATCAATCAATATGTGTATTGTACTATATGAAATAATATCACCATATAATAAAATCACTAGGTTCTTCATAAAGCGGTATATAAGATCATATAAATAAATAAATAAATAAATAATCCATAGCTAAAAACCGAAGCATATTTAGCTCACTGCTGAAAGTTAAAACAGTACATGCATTACAATTTTTAAGGATGAGTTTTTTTGGTGTATTGCTAATTATTTCTGCGGTATGTGAAAAAAAAGGAAAATGTAGGGCAGATCTTACCAATCCTAGTCGTTTGCTTGGTCCAGTTTTCCTTATTCCGAACCTTAACTTTAATTTTGAGTAGGAGACGCTATCCCCGAAGACAATCCTATAAAACTACTGATTCTTTATGGGGCTAGATTTTATCTGGATTTCTTTGAAAGTGAATTTTAAGCCAAGCGCACTCCCACCGTCACGTGGTGCAGAAACAGGGAACAGGAGCAGACTGAAAGTAAACTGTGTGTGTAGCAATAAAATCAATTCTACGAAATGTAAGATCCGGAAGAAACAGGGGATTGCCGTATATAGGATGGAAATGCCAAGGATTAAATAGAATATGTGGAAGGCAAGATGGAAATGGCCAGGTTGGATGGGCCTTATGGTCTTTACCTAAATTGAAACTGTAGCGAATATTTGAAACTATGTTTTTAGTATATAAGAAAGCAGATTATTTTTGATTTACAAATGCCTTTGTTATGTTTGCAACACCAAAGCGCAGGTTAAAATATCCTTGGGTTCAGAGGTATCGGCATTAACGCTCAGCATGGAGTAGTATAGATTGCAGGTATCTAATCCTATTTGATATAAAAAGTTGTTCTTATTATATTAGTTGTGAGGATAGATGTTTTCTTTAAAAAAAAAAAACTTCAAATGTATCACTTACACAGAAACTAAAGCGAAAGAAGAGCAACCGTAAGTGACGCTGCTGAAAGATCATTCATATTTTTATTTTTAAATCATATCTTTGTAAGGTGTTCATTCAGTGCTTAAATATTTAAAAAATGTATTTTGGGGAGACTTTGTATATGTTTTACAGGAAGATGAAATCTGCCACACAGAGTGTCATCTTCGCTTACGGTGATATGTAAGCTATTTTTAGCTATTTTTGCAGGAGATTTTGAATTCTGGGCGTCTCTAGATAAGGACCTGTTTTCATTCCCAACATTACCAAAATAAAACTAAACACAAATGATTACATTTCTCTTCTTAATAAGCCAGTATCCTTTCCAGATCCCCCAGTAACCTACAAACCTGTAGAACCTTTTTAAACATGAGCATTCTCCTTTTCCTGGAGTAAGCGTTATTCAAAGTCAATATTTGGGGTCCTTCAATTAACTGCGAATAAATATTTGAAACAGATTTCCAAAAGAAAAACTTTCTTAAAGTTAGTAATTATAATACTTTTTGAGGAGGGTTCAAATAGTCAAATTGGTGGTCCCTGGTTGTAACTCGTCTTGATGATCTACTGGAAGACGTAAGCGAAATAAATGTATGTATTTATGTCACATCACAAAACGTTTCCCTCCAAGAGCCACGTGCATGGTGGAAATGATGTTAAAACTATAACAGCCTCGTTGTGGTTGTTGTTGAACTTAAAAAAAAGGCAATCAATACCTGATGTCTAAATCACACATGGCATTCAATAAGAGGGAAATATTTCACCTAAACAGATCCAAGCAGAAAGAATCTGCAGGACACCATCCGCTACGGACAACTGTTGTTTGTAGAGCAAATTCTAAAAGTTTTGAAACAATACAAATTTTCTCCTACTCTACCAAACTTTCTTTTCCACCTGTTTGCCCTATTCCCTAGATTTCACAGGACCAGACCTACCAGCCTTCCTATAAACTCTATCGTATAGAGTCTTAGTCAAATTCTGGTGGACACTGAAACTGCCAATCCAGGCTGCTCAGAGCTGGAACCACTAGAACCCATTTTTGTCAGATCTACTGACATGTAACTAGAGTGGAGGCGTAGCCTAATGGTTAGAGCGCTGGCTTGGGAACCAAGAGAGCAGGGTTCAAATTCCACTAACTCGCCTTGTGGCCTTGGGCAAATCACTTAACCCTCCATTGCCTCAGGAAAAATCCAAGTTGGAGTTACGATATAAACAGCTTTGACTGAAATCATTAAGCGGTAAAAAAAGAAACCCTGAAAAATAAATAACTCTGGCCCTCTTAGCAAAATGCTGAAGGAAAAGTGGAAACTATAAAGACGGATAAGAGTGAAATATTTACATATATAATTGCAGATTTTATGGTAACTTGCAGAGGAATAGAAAGACCACAAGGACTGACAGGAACAAAATAGCTTTCCGATAGCAAGTCTAAAAGCAGAATACTAACATGATGAACCCCATCAGTTAATACAACCTAATACTTCCACGTAAAATAAACTTAGCCCATTAAACATGGGCTTGTATGAATCATATCTGTGCACGGTGACAGGGTGATTTTGAATGTTCTGTAGGAATTTACACTCAGCAAGAACTACAAGACAGAAGAGAATTTATCATAAAGTTTAAACAATCAAGGATTATAATACACGCAGAAAAGGCAAAATGTACTGGCACAAAATGGAGGGCGGGAGAGGGGGAGAAATCCTTAGCACATACCCTAACGATTCAGATTATAAGGTCCAGGTCTGGAAGAGGATTGGATGAAATGTTCTGTTATTCAGTGGGACCTAGGAGCAGATAGCCCGGGCTAACCGTTAGACCGCTTTAGTAGACATATCCCTAAGTCAAGTGTTAGACCATCTACGCAGAACCTTTCGCCTCATACAACTCCTCCTGCTGGTCTGTACCTTATAATTTATTTATTTTAAACCCTTCTTATATACCGCCCCTTCCATTGATCATTTGAATCGTTAGGGTATTGCTAAGGATTTCTCCTCTTCTCCTCCCCTCCCCCCCCTCATTTTATGCCCATGGGAGAAATGTTAGTATATATGCGCTAGATTGTGATTTATTTTACTAAACATCTCTCTATTGCTTATTCTTAACTTGAGGCGGACTCAAGATGCATTGTTGTCTTTATGTAAGTGCAGACTTTGTATTTTCAGTCTTACTTTCAAATGTATTTCTAAAATCATGTGTCTTTCATACAGAAATTTAACTGAGGTTTCCGTTTAATCTAAAGTAAAAATAAATATGTAACTATTTTCCAAATAAGAATAATATTCAATAAAAATTGTTATATCGCGTAATATTTTTATGGGAGGGACATATCTAGATAAGGGGAAAGCAGATAAATCATGCAACTGCATTAACGAACACTATTCATTTTTAGACCTGAATTGTCATCGATTTAACCTTTCCTATTGTGCAATGCAATCTGTCATAATAAACCTCAAATGCTAAACGATGAGCACCTTTAAACAGTATACTCTGCTGCACCCGTTTTTGAACATTTAGCTGCCCCAGAATTTTTTTTCCATTTTTATTTCCAAGACACAAATTATACACACGTCTTTATTACAATACCTCTCCCAGAAATAAATAATCATTAAAAGGAAATTAGTTACATGGCAGTGTAAATACATTCAGGGAATTTTAATTTACAGTACGTGCGGTTTATTTGCTATATCTCTGAAACAATTTCTTCGTTGTTCCAATTTTCCATTCGGGTTTTCTTTTAAGTATGTTTTCAACGCAACAGACAAAAAGGGAGAGATCATTGTACAGAGTTAAAACAAAGACCTAAACCTTATTCCAGATTTCTTGGAATGCCATTATGTTTGTGCATTAAGATAAAGGTAACCCCGTTTCAGAGGTCTCCAGTCAGCCACTTTAAGAAATTTACACACAGCAAAAAGTATGTCAGGCAGTAAAAACATTCAGAACATGTAAACACCTCGAGTGAGCCTCTACTTATTCTGACAAGTCTTACCACTTTGAACTTTTCCCTGCTGATTCCTATTTAAGGATTTTTGTAGGGGGTGGGGGGAAGGGCACCCAGATCCGATTTTTTTCTTTTCACCGGTGCCCAGACCGAAAATATTTAGTCACATCAATATGTTCTGTAGCACGGGACGATAATACTAGTGGCAGACTATTTATCTGGTGACAGAGACGGGAATGTTTAGAGAACTGGAGAAAGCCATCATTCCTCATAAACACAAAACTGGCCAAGAAAAGCGTGTGCTGGTTAAATAAAAGCAATTGCACAACCTACGTTTCGTTATTTCAGCTTAATGACATCGAGAGAGAGAGAGAGAGAGAGAAACGTTTATCACGCTGTCCAAAACGCATGAGGAGCTTTCTTTGGACCAACACATGTTCCACCAGTACCAATTGTCATTTCTTCCGCCCGTTTTCTAGAAAATGTCATCATTTTGCTCCTTTTGTTCCGACGCATATTAGCTCCCCAAAGTCAGTCAAGAAATGTTAGTCCATATATCTGTTAACCTTTATATCTGTGCATTCAAGAGGACTAACCAAGCAACCGCACTACTTTTCCCTGCATTGAAGTGTATATCTACTACTAATCCATTATTATTAAGCATTATATAAAGGGAAAATGGGCTCCAGGGCATTCGTGAGGGCGATTATATTCAGAAAGATAAAGGCATAGGCAAAATAAAGAAGTCTTATTGATCTACTTACGACTAATTAGACTTTACCAAAAGTAATAGGTTTGCTTTAGTCAGATACTTGACTTGGATGAACGTGTCCAAAACGCTGGTATCTGCTTCGTAACGTTGATCATTTTTTGCAGTGCATTTAACAAAACAACTTCACCTCGCGCAAAATTGTTGCATGTTTCCCATGCAGACATATTTCTACCTAATTACAATTGCATAGGCTTCCACTGTAGTTACAATAAAAATTATTCTATTAGCACGCACACATTACAGAACCCTCAGATTAAACTAACAATTTGTAAGACCAGCACCAAAGATGATAAGATGTGCCTTCTCTTGTTTCAACCAATGCACAAGCTTTTTCCAGTCTCTCTCTTTTGAAGTAACAAAATGAGTGAAACCATTAAGGCTATTTAAGTTCCATTTACAAAGTCTGAAATGTTGCAAGTGTCAGCAGAGGATCTGTGTGTTTTTAAAAGACTATAGCAACTGATTGGGAAACTCAGCAACACTCACACTGTCATCACTCATTAAGTGGAGAGATCCAGAGAGAGAGAGAGATGCACCCAATAGTGGGAGCCTTTCTTCCCTTTATTCACCACCAGGCCTAGTGCAAGGATAGTAAACACCCTAAGCCAAACCTCAGTCTAGCACCCCTTTGAACTTAACGTTTAGACCCCTTCCCTACCCTTAATATTTTGATTATTGAACTCAATTGCAATCATTTCAATGCAATCCCTCCCAGTCCCCTTGACCCAAAAGAAGCTGCTGCCCTAGGTGACTGCCTAGTTTCCCTACAGGTTGGACTGGCTCTATTCACCACTCTTAGGAAATCACCTACAATTCTGTAAGGGTTATTACAGCTCTATGGGGGATGGCTCTAGCCAGCCTGCTCATAACTGTCTTGTATTGCCTGGGGCAGATAGTACTCATTTTGGCATCACCACCAAAGCTACATAACCGACTGCTGTCTACAGATGGACCCAGTGTTTGGTCTACATAAAGATGATTAAATCAGGGTTACAGTGCTACTATATTTTGATACAGTGTTACCATGTGAAAGCTCTGCTGCTATGGCTCTGAGATCCTTCGGCTTTGTCTCATTCTTTATAAGCTTTTATTTCCATACAAGGAAGAAAGAGTGGCTCCTCCTTTCTCTTGTATTCAGTTAGACCCATTGCTGGGATTCTGTTGCCATGAGATTTCCCTCTATTTCTAATCAACCTCCCCTTCTTCTGATCCTACTCTGGTGATTGCAACAACAGGCTTGAAACCTTGAATCATTCATCAGGACCACTGTTCCCTCTAAGCTGTGCGCGTGTGCGCGCGCACACACCTCACCGAGCGAGCGCACATACTTTACAACAGAGCATACAAAAATTACGGTTCTGATTCCGATAGAAAACAACACAGACATCTTAAAATTTAAAAGTTGTGATTGTAATTACTAGAAATTTTCCGCTTCATTTAGTAATCGTCTATTTTCATTTAATTTGATTAAAATCAATGTGGTGTACATACTGTATTCTGACGTGTAGTCAGATTTTAAAGTATATAACTCCGAGTGTCGTTATATGGCGCACAAAAATTTAACCTTCCTTCAAAAGCTGCACAGCTGATATTTTATGCGCACACAGCCTACAGAAAATTAGAGGGAACATTGATCAGGACTCTTTCATTTTAAATATTTATTTTACATTTTCTTGAATACAATAAACAGCAAGAAAACAACTGTGATTACAGCAACTCCAAAGATTGAAAAAAACAATTCAAGAAATACATGAAACACATAACATGAAACCACCTTAAAGAAGGAGAGATAACCTTCAAAAGAGTGAAAATAAATTGCAAGAAAAAAGGATACTGGACAAATCCAGTCTCCACATAAGGAAGCCATAACCATCCCACCCAATTAATTCCCCACATTTTCCTTAGCAGACAAAACTTTCTGGAGCTGAATCACATCCGAAAAGACATAATTCTGTTCCTCAAAAGTTATAAGACAACGACAGGGAAATTTGAGGAATAAAGAAGCCCCCAGTGCTATAACCCTAGCTTTCAAGTCCAAAAATTGTTTACGACGTAACTGAGTGGTCCGACCTACTTCAGGGAACACCTGGAGCTTAAACCCACAAAACACCACATCTTTATGCTTAAAATAAGCACGTAATACCCTTAATTTATCAGACTCAGAACAGAATGTTACCACCAAGGTGCAACGCTTGGGGATAACATCTAAAGAGTCTTCCAAAAACGCAGTTAAATTCTGGGCAACTGAATCCTCAGGGGGGAGCAAATCCCCCTCAGGATTCAAAATCGCCCAAAGAGCAGGAGAAAAGGAAAACATTTGTGCAATTTCAACAGTTTCTTTCAACTGGAGTATCTCAGTAAAGTATTTTTTTAACAACAGATCAAAAGAAAGTAAATGAGTGGAAGTAAAATTAAGAAAACGTAAATTCCGAGCCCAGAACTGATTTTCCAAAATCTCAGCACGATAGGAAACCGCAGAAAGCTCCTTAACAAGAGCTACATTACTATCTAAATACAACTGGACTTGGGACTCAGTCCGGGCAGTCGAACTAATTAAATAATTAAGACGCTGATCGACAACTTTTATTTTGTCGACCACATCAGAAGAAAATTTACACAAAGAAGAAACAGTACCAGACAAGCGCACATCAATTTTTTGTATTGCGGTCCAAATGTCCATGAGGGTCACCTCCCGGGAGGGAGGAGCCACCAGGTCTTTAGACGCGATCGGAACCACAGGACATAGAACAGGAGCTTCAGAAATAGCAGAAGTGTCCAAAAAAATAGAAGACAAAGGATCTTGTGGGAGAGGAGGTGGTGACCGAATCTCGGGACTTAAAAAAGCCCCGTCCGGCGACTGATTTACAGGCTGCAGGGACGTGACATGTCTGTCCATGGGGCCCACCTTACCTCCATGAGAACCATCTCGAGTTGTCGTCGAGGCAGTGGATTTCGCCTTCCGCTTTCCCATGAGCAGGCCAAGCCAACTTCCAGTGAGCTCAGTGGCGTCAAAGGGGCATCAAAGTGGCATGCCTTGCCCCTTGTGACATGCCCCTTAAGACACGACCATGTGGGCCGCGAACACGCGGCCGCGTGTAGACCAACTGAGCTTTGTAGGGTTTGGGGGGGGGGGTCCTCCATGCCTGGGCCATCCACCCCACGCCTGCAGCTGACCCGGCAGGCTATCAGGTCGCAACTGCAGCACTTCTCTGCGGCTAGATGAAAACACCGCACCGGCTCCCAGGTAAGGCTGCTCTCCTCTTTCATCAGGACTCTTATTAGAAGTAGCTCTTAATTTGACCATGACTCTCCTTCAGGGGGCTCTACAGCATCCCCAATAGCAGCTGGCCAGGCTGCTAAAATCAGATCAGGGGATCAAGTCTGGGACTCTCCACATGGCACTATACAACACTGCCACTGCGTACTGGGGGAGGCTCCAGGTGATACTTTTTAATTCCACTAACTTAATATAATTCTTGACTATCATTTAAGAGCTAATGCTATTGAACACATGAAAAAAAAATGTGCATGTCAGAGCAAAAGATGACATTGCCTAAATCTATATTATATTGATAGCCATTTAAACATGTGAAAATAGATAACAGAGTAAACAATGACTTTTCTCCCTTGCAAAACTGTACATAAGTATTAGGTTTAGAACACATCTTCAAGGAATGCCCCTTTCAAAAACTACCTTAAAGAGTTTTTGATCTTATATCCAAAATATTATATATATGAGAAACATACAAGCAAGGCTTCTAGTTTGTATGCATTGAACATTTTTTTAGATGGCTAAAACACAGTATTGCTTCCTAGTCCTAAGATGCCCATATAGATAATGGCACCATCACCTATATTTATTTATACCAGAGCTGGACTCATACGCTTCATGGTCTAAAACATATGGGCATTGGATTTTTTTCTGTCTTTTATACTATTGCCAGCAGCTTAGATCTTTGCCTCTTTTCTTAGGAAACATGTCCCCTTTGTGTATCTAATCATAAGATCATAAGATATGCCATACTGGGTCAGACCAAGGTCCATCAAGCCCAGTATTCTGTTTCCAACAGTGGCCAATCTAGGTCATATGTACCAAGCAGTTTCCCCAAGAGACACAAGTTCCACAATGCTTGTACTGGGTCAAGCATTGATATCTTCGGTCACTTCTTAATAATGGTTTATGGACCTTTCCTCCAGGAACTTGTCCAAACCTTTTTTAAACCCAGCTACACTAACAGCCTTTACTACATCCTCCGGTAACAAATTCCAAAGTCTGATTACACGTTGAGTGAAAAAATATTTTCTTTTATTAGTCTTAAATAGTTTACCCTGTAGCTTCATTGCATGTCCCCTAGTCTTTCTATATTCTGATAAGGTAAACAATCGATCTACATTTACCCGTTCCACTCCATTCATTAATTTATAGACTTCTATCATATCTCCCCTCAGCCGTCTCTTTTCCAGGTTAAAGAGCCCTAACCTTTTTAGCCTCTCTTCATAGGAGTATCCTTCCATCCCCTTTACCATTTTGGTGGCTCTTCTCTGTACCTTTTCTAAAATCGCTATATCCTTTTTAAGATACGGCGACCAGAATTGCACACAATATTCAAGGTGCGGTCTCACCATGGAACGATATAGAGGCATTATAATATCTTTTGTTTTATTTTCCATTACTTTCCTTATCATACCTAGCATTCTATTTGCTCTCTTGGCCGCTGCTGCACACTGGGCCGAGGGTTTTAACATGGTATCCACAATGACGCCTAAATCTTTTTCCTGGGTGGTGGTTCCTAATGTGGAACCTTGCATCATGTAACCATAGTTTGGGTTGTTCTTCCCTAGGTGCATAACCTTGCACTTGTCCACATTAAATTTCATCTGCCATTTTGATGCCCAGTCTTCCAATTTATCAAGATCCTCTTGCAATTTTTCACAATCCTCTTGGGTTTTAACAACTTTAAATAGTTTTGTGTCATTATTTATTATTTATTATTTATTACAATTTCTTATATACCGCACTATTGTCAGCGCGGTTTACATACAACCAAATGACCATAACAAACTGTTTGGCTTCACATAGAACAGGAGAAAACAACTTGGATAACATGTTTATGCTTTACATAGAACAGGAGTAATAACTTGGATAAACGGGGAATGCAAACTAAACTACTTACATATGTACAATGAGACCGAGTATTGGGAATTCAGTGTGAACATGTGTACAATGGAGTTGATATATTAACTTGAGGGGGTGAGGGAGAGGCACTTATGTAGTGGTAGGGTTAATCTGGTAGTATTGAGTAAATAAATGGGATTTGAGAGCCTTTCTGAATTTTGATAGGTCAGTAATTGCACGGATGCCTGGTGGTAATGCGTTCCAACATTTTGGGGCATAGATACTAAATGCCCTGTTAGATGTTGCGGTTGTGTACTTTGTTGAAGCCTTTGGAATTACTAGCACATTTGTAGATGGGGTTCTCCTTGTTCTGTTGGGAGGAGCTGGCTGGATGATGTTGGTTAAAGAGGGGGAGGTGATGCCATGGATAGATTTGAAGGTGAGTAACAAAGATTTGAATGTAAGCCTTCCTTGAACGGGGAGCCAATGAAGTTGTATTAGGATAGGCGTTATATGGTCGCATCTTGCTGCTCCTACTAAGATTCTGGCTGCGGCATTCATGGCAAGTTGCAACGGATTTAGAGATGATTGAGGGAGACCTTGGAGAATAGCGTTGGCAAAGTCAAAGTGTGGTAAGATAAGTGCTTGGTATATTGTCCGGAAGTCTTCAGTGCTTAGAAGGGATTGCAGGTGTCTGAGTGACCGGATTTTGAAGTATACGGCTCTGACTATGTTGGATATATGGGTTTTCATATCTAGTCGTTGGTCGAGGGTGACCCCTAAGTACCGAATTGCTGATTTGGTTTGGAGCTCAGCTTCTTTAACTTTTATATGAGTTGGGGGGCAGAATTTCTGGTCTCTGGTGATGAATAGCACCTCAGACTTTTTGTGTTGGATCCTGAGGTTTTGTGATAGGAGCCATTCGGAGACTGTATTGAAGCATTCAATCAGTGGCGAAAGGTCCATTTTTTCTGTGGAGAATGGCATAAATAGGAGGATGTCATCAGCATAAATTAGACAGTCGACCTTGAATGATTCGATAATGTTGAAAATAGGTTGCATGTAAATATTAAATAATAGAGATGAGAGGGAAGACCCTTGGGGGACGCCTTGTCGCTGATGGAAGGGTTCGGAAGATCTTGAACCTGATTTTACATGCTGCCATCTGCCATCAAGGTACGATCTGCACCAATCGAGGGCGACGCCACTTATGCCCTTTTCTTTTAGTCGTTCTATTAGCAGACCATGGTGTACAGAGTCAAAGGCTGCCGCAATGTCTATAAAGATGAGGGCGAAACCTTGATGGATGTTGTCGATACCTGTCATCTGCAAATTTGATAACCTCACTCGTTATTCCACTTTCCAGGTCATTTATGAATATGTCAAAAAGCAGCGGACCCAGCACAGATCCCTGGGGTACACCACTATTCACCTTTCTCCATTGGGAAAATTGGCCATTTAGCCCTACCCTCTGCTTTCTATCTTTTAACCAGTTCCTGATCCACAATAGTACACTGCCTCCTATCCCATGACTCTTTAGTTTTGCCAAAAGTCTCTGATGAGGGACCTTGTCAAAGGCTTTCTGAAAGTCCAGATACACAATATCAACCGACTCACCTTTGTCCACCTGTTTATTCACTCCTTCAAAAAAACTTAACAGATTAGTAAGACAAGATCTTCCTTGTCTAAAGCCATGTTGGCTGTCTCCCATTAGGTTGTGACTGTCTACATGCTGAGTAATTTTATTCTTTATGATGGTTTCTACCATTTTTCCCGGTACTGACGTCAGGCTCACCGGTCTGTAGTTTCCCGGATCACCCCTGGAACCCTTTTTAAAAATTGGTGTTACATTGGCGATCCTCCAATCTTCAGGTATTAGAGATGATTTTAATGATAGTTCACAGATTACTGATAGCAGTTCTGCAATCTCATATTTCAGTTCTTTCAACACCCTTGGATGTATACTGTCACGCCGTTGCTTGTCCCTTCAAGCTAAGGCGGGGTATTAAGCCGAGGCCTTGTGTTTAACCAGCCCAGAGACCTTGCTTGGCACTCTGGGATATGTAGTTTTTCTTAGGCCAGTCAAAAGAATAAGTTGTGGAAACGAGGTAAGGCTTAAACAGGTTTTATTCCCCTTCCGGGAGGATTCTTTCAGTGGTCAAAACAAAAAGGTAAACAGCCCCACTTTGGGCACAAACAAAGAAACAAAATGGGAACAGAAAAATGCTTATCTTCAGCTTTTAACATGCAAACAAAAGTATTTAAGCAGCCCTTTTCCATCACACAAAAACCTTTCCTTTGTAGCTTTAAGGCTTGGCAAGTTTCACAACTTGTTCACCGCAGAGAAGATACATTATCAGAAATTGTAAGCGTACAGTCCATGTATTCATTACACGTTGTGTCCCCCTGTACCTCACACTGCATATCCTCCTCTTCTGCCTTTAACAATTCTTCTCTTGCACAGTTCGGCACATTATTAAACAGTCTCTCTTTGTTATTCAGAGATTCTCTTTCTCTCTCTATGAGAATGTGTGACAGGCTACTACCACATTCACTGGAGTACTTAATTTGGGAGCCTTCCAAATGCTGAGGACCATAGCGGAAATTACAACATTCACCTTTCCCTCTATTAGCTACAATTGGTTTACCTCTTGGCAGTCTCTGACTCGGGCTTCTCTCTGCTGCTGCAGACACCGGAGTAACATCAAGTGGAAGCTTTCCACGGCTCCTGCCTTTTGTCCTTCTCCCAGATACAAGATTATCTTCAGGTACAAAAGCTTTACTTTTCCTGTGCCAATTACTAGGGTAAATAGTTTCCTCAGGCTTCCTCCAACTAGCTTCCCAATTGAACTCTCCGTTACCTTTTAGATAACTTCTGCCGAGCTCTGACGCTTCTGTGCTCTGCCTTCCACCACAGGCACCTGGGTTCTCACTCTCCCCCTTGGAATAAAACTTTTTAGCTTTTACAGCTCTTCCATCGGCTTCATTCCAACCTGAGCTTCTCCCAGCACGTCCTTGGCTCTCTGAACACTCACAACTGCCTGTTCCCGTGTTCCTTCTGGGTTCTGTTCTGCTTCTCCCCATAACTCCATGTGCATTGAGTTTATCTGCGTGTGTGTCAGCTCCACCCACTCCCAGCTGGCTTTCATCAGTTACTGATCCCTCAGCCTTTCTGCTGCTTGGGCGTGTTTCTCTAGCTCGTGACCTGATTTGTTTGGGTTGCCTATAGCAACATCCTGACATGTGCTCCTCTGAAATGTCAGAATCAGTTTCACTGCCTGCATCTTTGCCTATTTCCATGGGCTCTGTTAAACCTACTTTGTGACAATACCATCCGGCTCAGGTGATTTGCTACTCTTCAGTTTATCTAATAGTTGTAAGACATCTTCCTGATTTATCGATATTTCCTTCAATTCTTCCACACCTTTAAATACCACTTCAGTCATGGGTAACATCCCTACATCTTCCTCAGTAAAGACCGAAGCAAAGAATTCATTCAGTCTCTCCGCTATCGCCTTGTCGCCTCTTAGTGCTCCTTTAACCCCTTTATCATCTAATGGACCAACTGACTCTCTCACAGGTTTTTTGCTACGAATGTACTTGAAAAGGTCTTTATTTCACGTTTTTGCTTCCGCAGCAAGCTTCTTCTCAAATTCTCTCTTTGTCTGCCTTATCAATGCCTTGCATTTGACTTGCCAGTGCTTGTGCTGTTTCCAGGTTTCGTCATTTGGCTCTTTTTTCCATTTCCTGAAAGATGCTTTTTTGGCAACAACAGCCTCTCTGACCTCACCTTTAAACCATGCTGGCAGTTTTTTGGACTTCCTTCCACTTTTCTTAAAGCGTGGAATATAGCTGGTCTGGGCTTCCAAGATAGTATTTTTCAACAACACCCAAGCTTGATGTACGTCTTTAACCTTCGCAACTGCTCCTTTTAGTTTTTTCTTAACTGTTTTCCTCATTTTATCATAGTCTCCCTTTCGAAAGTTAAAAGGTAGTACTGTGGATTTCCTTACTATCCCTCCTCCACTAATTAAATCAAAGGCGATCATGCTATGATCACTATTCCCAAGTGGCCCCAACACCCTTATCTCTTGCACTAGATCTGGTGTTCCACTATGGACTAGGTCTAATATGGCTTCCCCTCTGGTCGGTTCATGAACCAGCTGCTCCAAGAAGCAGCCATTTATTTCATCTAGGAACTTTATCTCCCTAGCATGTCCTGATGTGACACTGACCCAGTCGATACCGGGGTAATTGAAATCACCCATTATTATTACTGCGCTGTAACTTTTGTTAGCTTCCTTGATTTCTTTGAGCATTTCATCATCCATTTGGTCATTCTGGCCAGGTGCTCGATAGTACACCCCCACTGCCATCGCCTTCCCCCTTTTATATGGAATTTCAATCGATATAGATTCTACAGCAGATTTTGTTTAATTGCTTGGTACTATCTGGAGCTCAGAGATTTAAAAACAGAAGCACTGGTGGCTGCAATATTATTTGTTAAAACAAAATACATCGTGACTCAAATTTTGTTCCATAGACAAACCCCTCAGAACAGTTCTATTATCATATTGTCCATAAAGCATCATTGATGTGGAGAAAGATAAAAGTGATATAAACTAAACCAAGTTTAGCAAATATTTGACAAAATCAGGTAAATTGGAATATGTGGTTAAAATGAAGGTGCGGGGGAGGGGGGATACTAAAAGGTTCCTTCATGTTTTATCCAATCAGTACCAGGATGAATCAATAACTATCGCAGAACATCCAAAAATATCATGGATAATATGGGGTAACACATCCATCTTCCCTTTCCATAGATTACAACTCTTCCCTTTGCTGTATATTTTTCTGTTGCTCCTTACAGTGGACGGATCCCATTTTATAAAGATTTTCCCTACAAAGTGAAAAGATCCAATTAATAGTGTGCCTTTTGAATTATATTGCATGGAACACTGAATATTTCTGAAGTCAGTTTTCTGAATGAGTGTAAGTTTGTTCACAGAAGGGGTTGGAAATCTCTCAGAAGACTTGTGCTGAATGGCACAGCCTAAATTTATGAACTCTTACATTTAAGACTATCACCCTATTTCTCATGGTATTAATTTATTTGCCCCAGTCCAATGATACTTTGCTTGCCTGTTACTCAGGTCCCATATTATTCAGATCACATATTTACAAGAACATGTAATTTGGCTACAGATGTTGAATTTGAAAGACATACCTACCTAGAAAGATACTTTCTACAAGTCACTTTTCTCTTCTATAAAAACTATCTGGGATGCAAAGATAAAAATGGGGCAAGATTTATGTTCATCAAAAGAAAAACAAAACTCTAAATTCCCATCTACAGAACTCCATTAAGACATCAAAGCTTTGGAAAATAGTTTATACCAAAACACAAATTTCTCTTTCATTTGATTGAATAGCAATATATAACTACCCCAGAAATTCAAAAGGCTCATCAGTGGCATACTGATGAGGGGAAGGGGAGAGTCCATGGCCCCCAGGGGCCCAGGGGTGTGCTGGAGGAGGAACTGGTAGATAAGAAAACAAAAGCATGGGGTCTTTGTGGTGTGGTGTGTGGTGGGAGGGGCCCGAATGTAACCCTTGTCTTCCAGGCACTGGAGACCCATAATACACCACTGATTATCATGTCCAATGTAAAACATTCTCTTCCTATATGGAATTATAGAACAATGCAAGACTAATAAACAGGCGTATACCAAATACTATGCAAATATTACTTCAATGAAGTAGGAGGACTTTAAAAAAACCTGGTGTTTTCCTAAATAAATTGTGGGTGTGTAAGGGCCTACCAATCTGTTTGCTATAACATCAGCAATAGAGAAACTGTGTGAATAAGTTCAGCACAGTTGTCTTTGACCTTCAAGGACAGATATACAGACACTGAAGAACAAAGTGCAACTGAAGAAAGCAGAAGAGTGGGGAGGTGATCATTGAAATGTAACACACTAGGTGGCAAGATGCAGACTAATTAATTAAAAAGAAAGAAACATACGAGTATTTTGCAGAAAGAAATGATACAGACATGATGTCTGGGAAGAAAAATTACAAAGGAATAAGTGAAGAAATATAGAGATAACAACTCGTATATGTGCATTTGCATGGGTACGTACTGGAAGGCCTTTAAAGGAAATAGGAGAAGAACTGTATGGGAGGGAGTTAGTAGGAACAGATCACGGAGGTGGGCTGCACCGACCTCTCTCTCTCTTATTAGGTAAACCTATGCTATCTGCTTGCTAGGTGCAATTAGACATTATACTCATGTTTCTATAATAAAGATTTCTTATTGAGCACTGCAATAATTGGTGTGCTTATTAACATGTGTATGTGGGCCTGAGGGGGGGGGGGAGGGTATAGCATGAGAAGGCTATCCTGGGCAATTTCCCAACACTTCAGAGTCACTAGGTGAATGTCCAAAGGAGTGTCGCCTCTGAACCTGAGCGGAAAGTAACTAACTGCTAACATATCGGCTAGCCCAGCTAGGAGTCCTGACCACGAGGAGGCGCTACAGTGCACAGTGGCGTATCTCTGAAGAGGTCCGGGACTGGTGATGACACTTTGCATGAGGTAAGATACATTTGTTATGTTAATGCTTAATGCGCTGTTTCTTATTATTTTTGCAATAAATCTTTGGTTAGTGCTGTTTATTTATTTATTTAGCTGTATTTATATCCCGCTTTTCACCGGGTCAAAGCGGTCAATTGGGAGATACATTTAACACAAGGGGATATGACACACATACGCTAATACTTACAGGGAACATATACCAGTTCCTTCTGTTAGTAATTTGCTTAGTTTATTGCATAACTTGGATCCTTAAGAAAGAGAAAACTATAGGTTGTTAAAATGCAAGGCTCTCCTGAGTGTAGTCCTTTAGGGATATTTTATTTATTTTATTTATGTATTTAACTGCATTTATATCCCGCTTTTCACCGGGTCATTAGCTGGATAGCAATCGCATTATGCGATTGTTATCCAGCTAATCAGGGAGAATTGAAGAAATATTGTCAGAAATGCTACAAGCACACCAAGGGACTACCCCACCATTGGTCAGAGAGTGGGTCCTGGGCACCAGAATACAGGATGCAGGTTAAAAAAGGATAGAAGAATCTAAGAAGAGCAAGAAGTCTAAGAAAAAGCATAGAAACATGATAAAAACCTGGGAAAATATGATTGTAGCCGCAGAAAGGACCATAAGTCCGCCAGCATACCAGTGTGTTCAAGGAATCCCACGTGAACCCTTAGCTGCCCCAGAATTTGAGGATCCTGAATTTAATCCACCAGGGAGAGGAGCAGAAGTAGCTTTAAAAGACAAAAAGTCAGACAACTCTGGAAGTGGAGTTTCCCCACTTTAGAGTAAGTGGCAGGGAAATCCTTTTATACTAAAGTAAGTGGCATGTTAAAACAGGAGGTGTTTGGGGAAAAGCAACAGCAGAGATGGTAGAAGAGATAGTGGAGGAGAAAGGAAGAAGGCAGAAGGGAAGAATGACAAACAAGCAAAACAGAAAAAAGCAGAAGAGAGGACAGGAGACAGCAAGACAAAACAACAGATAAGCAGTGCATTACACTCTGAGGCAGGAGTAAGGAAGAGCTTTCAGTGGTCTAGTACAAGCGAAGAGCGAGAGGAATACAATACCAAAATAAAGGATTATGACTTAAGAGATAGGGACATTTGACAAAATTAGCAGTAGAATCAAATGCATGTTTTTAGGAACTGGAAATGACCTGCAGAAAACCGATGGAATACAAGTATCTGAAGCTGTCAAGGCTAAACAATGGAGTTTTAAGCTAGATGGTTTGTTTAACCAGTTTTTCCAAAAATAGTGGCTAATAGAGTACCTAAAGTAACAAATCTGCAGCCAATACGAGAGTATATCTTGCGACCCCTAGAGGTTGGGGAAGGAGAGTATATACCCGATCCAGCAGATTTGGGACCTTTGCGAGTGGAAGCAATTAGTTACAGAGAAAAGGAAGTTACTTTGTGGGCTGAGTTGCAGAATTTAGAGGGCTCACAGGGAGGATTATTGTACAAAGAAAAAGAAAAGAGAGCAAAGAAAGTGTGGGGACAGCTGATGTATGATATGAAAGCAGTTGATATTGGGTGGAAAAGGTAGAAAATAGTGCAATGATGTTATTCTGTGATATAGCGCTGGAAGAAATGCTAGATCGAGTCCCTGAAGCAGTTTGGGCTACAGAGGCAAACCCATATGGCTTGGTGCAATCAGCTGGATATGTGCAGGTGAACTGGAAAAAGGGAATGGCAGGGCCCTATAAGAAGCAGTATCCTTTGTCAATTGAAGATGCAGGAATAAGAGGAGAAAACAACCTTTTGGTGAAGCAAGGTGTACTGTATGACATGAGTAGCCCATTCAATACCCCAATTTACCCAGTGCACAAGCCTAATGGTAAGTGGCGGCTTGTGCAAGATTTCAGAGAATTGAATAAGCTGGCGACAGCTGAATTTCCAGTAGTTGCTGATCTGGCTAGGATCCGGGAGTCAGTGCAAGTCCATCCTTATTTGACAGTCATAGATTTGGCAAATGCCTTTTATTGTATCAGACTGTATGGTCCAGACCAGGAACAATTTGCATTCACATACCAAGACAGGCAGTATACATGGACACGTTTGCCCCAAGGTTATTGTGAGAGTCCTTCCATTTTTCACAAAGTGTTGGCACAAGATTTAGGTCAGTGGTGTAGGGAGAACAAGAGAGAACCTTACAGCATTTTGCAATCTGTACATGATGCTTTGCTTTCAGACAGTTTAGAAAATTGCACAGAGTTAACAATCAGCTTGCTCAAATGGTTGGGAGAGAAGGGGGTACAAAGTGAGCAGAGAGAAGTTAGTAGTGGCACAATTGAATTTTTGGGATTGATGGTTTCTAAAGGCACTAAGGCCTTACCTGGAGAGAAAATTGGCAGTATGGGACCAGCTAAGCAAGCCAGCCACAATATCAGAATTGAGAGGGCTGCTTGGGCACCTGAACTTTTGCCAAATGTGGGTGCCAGACTTTGCCAGATGGGTAACCCCCATTAAAAACATCTTAGAGGAAAGAAAGCTTGAGATGGGTGTAAACATGTGCATGTATCAGACTGAGTGATTAGAAAGCTTAAACAGGCAAACCCCCGAAGATCTCTCGTGCAGGATTACCTTTTGTTTTGCTTGCTGCAGCTACAGATTTGTACTAGTCAGCAGCATTGACACAATATGACGAGGAAAGAAAAGAACATGTTTTGGTGTATTTCCTGTTCAGTACGTATTCAGCAGTAGAACAAGGTTTCAGCCTGTGTGAAAAGGGAGTAGTAGCTGTAACTAAGGGAATAGAGAAAGTACTGATGACGATTGGAGATCAAAAGGTACAAGTGCATTGTCAGCATGATGTTTTTCAGGTATTAACATTACCCACTGTAAGTTTTTCCATTCAGAGACTACCCAAATATCTAGTGGTGATTCAGCAGCCAAATGTGGTTCTGTTACCCCCAACAAGGCTTATGCTTATGCCTTATGCCTTATGCTTTGGATATACCACCTCTTGAGATCGATCATGCTTGTGATGTTTTGAATGCCCTAGAGCTATGTGAGGATAGGTGTATTCCAGATTCAAAGGTGGTGTTTGTGGATGGTTCTGCAAGGGGTCCATAAGAAAGTCCTCAGAGGGTTGGATATGCTGTAGTAACATATAAGGAGTTTGGCTACATGACTATGGCAGCAGGTGAACTGTCTCCACAGGATTTTTTGGCTCAAGCAGCAGAGTTAGTGGCAGTGGTAATGTCATTGATTCTTTTTTCTGCACAGATTCTGACTATGTATGCACTGCTATACTGACTCATGCCCAGAAGTGGAAGAGGAGAGGGCTGATTACGTCCAGAGGTAAGCCATTGCTGCATGCTCCTATGACGACACTGATACAGTTGTTGATTCACCGTATGGAGGAAGGTATTCATACGGCCTTTGTAAAATGTGCCGCACATGCAACAGATGGTTCATTTGTTTCAGAAGGGTTCAGCAGCTCGCAGTCACAAAATAGTAAACCCGAAAACCATGTAGATGGTCTTAACCAAAGCAACCCTCTCTCAAGGAGAGATGATTGAGGTGCTTCAGTCAGCTCAGGTAAGTGCTACTGCAGAAGAACGAGAGGAATGGGAACATGTTGGAGCATATTTCTCCAAAGGGTTGTGCTATCACCCATCAGGAAAGAAATGTTTGTCAGATTTTGCTTTGCATTGCATTTGTCATTGCCTATGGTACATCTATCTGAGCACAAGTCACCCCAGTGCATAATGGAACTTCTAGGAAAACTGGTATGGAGTCCCAGATTGAAAGAAAAGGTATGTCGTTTTGTTTCAGGAGTGTGCCAAAAATAATCCTTTAGGAACTAAAGTAGGAGTGTTTCTGCCTAGACCAAGAGGCCCCTTTCTAACTGTTCATATGGATTTTACAGATATGCAAACACCAGTCCAAGGTAAACTTTACCTCCTGGTGGCAGTATGTCCCATGACACAGTGGGTGGAAGCTTTGCCCACGAAACTGGAAACTGCCACAGCTGTAGTGAAGTTTCTTTGTTCAGAGATCATTCCCCAACATGGATGCCCAAAAACAATATATACGGACAATGGGTCACATTTTAGAAATTTGGTGATGCAGGACTTGGCAAAAGCTTTACTAGTGAAACTACTGTGTATAGGCCACAAGCTAATGGCCTGGTAGAAAGAATGAATGGTCTTTTAAAATCTGTTCTAGGAAGTGTGTGCTGAAACTTCTTTGAATTGGGTGCAGGCTTTGATCCTGGCTCTCTTTTTTTTACAAAACTCGCCACTGAAGAAAAATTCACTAACCCCATTTCAGTTGCTTACAGGAAGGAGATGCAGATTGCCATTGATTAATCCAGAGGACAGCAAGGTTCCAGATGACTTGAACACTTATCTTACAGCGTTGCATACCTCCTTGTAGTTAATTGATCAAATTATCAGTAGGCCAGACTCAAGGACAACATTGCATGTTCCACCAATAATAAAGTACAAAGCAGGAGATTTGGTGTAGAAGAGGGTTAAACCCCTGACTGGTTGGACACAGCCCTTTATCTTTATCTTTATTCATCGCTTGATATACCGCCCAAGCGTATGCGTCAGGGCGGTGTACAATAAAATCAAATCAATTAGAAAGTAGAAAAAGAAAGGAACGCCATTGCTTAAATAGAAAAGAGAGGGACAGGGAGAGACAGAAAAGGATAGCTAGACAAGGTGGGTGAGGGTGGAGAAAAGGCCTGATGAGGGGACTGGTGGGGCAAGGTAGCTTTAGGGATTGGGGAGGTTGAAAGCCTGCTGAAAAAGGTGCGTTTTGACTAAAGTGAGCTCTTGAAGCGTTGAAAAGACAATTCGGTACGAAGGGCAAAAGGGAGGGAGTTCCAGAGTGCAGGGGCCAGGAAAAAGAAGGCAGAATGACGTGTAGATTCTATGTGGGCTGAGGAGGTGGAGGGAAGGGTGATTACCGTGTGCTGAATGGAGGAGACGAGGAGAAGGCTGCAAGCGGATGGAGTCAGCTAGATATTGGGGAGAACCGGTGTGTAGTGCTTTATGGGTGAGAATGAGAATTTTATAGAGGAAACGGAAGTTGAGTGGAAGCCAGTGCAGATGGAAGAGGAGAGGAGAGGAGTGATGTGATCTCGGGTGGAGGAGTGGGTGAGTCCTAGTTTGAAGGACCATTTTCAGTACATGCATCTACACCAACTGCAGTGCAGATATCCGAGGGAGGAGTATGGATCCATATTTCAGACGTCCGGCCTGCTCCATGTGTCTGCTCGGACTGATTTATTTTTGGGATTCCTTTACATTAATTTCTTCAAGAATTCTGAGTCATGATTTTATTTACTTATTTAACAATTTTTCTATACCGCCTTTTCATTTAATCAAGGCAATTTACATTGAAACCCAAAAAACGGTTGCATAGAACTGTTACAAATTGTTACATGATACTTCTTTGACAGACTTTAACAATTCTCTGAATATTGCTCCACCAAATTTACTGTTAACAAAATGTGTGCTATTTTTTTTATGAGCAAAATAGCAGCCTCTTTGGATACTAAGGATTGTGTGTTTTCAAACAAATTTGTAGCTACAGACATGTCTGCATTTTTTTCTATTTCTGTGCCTAATATTACTGTACAACAAAGCTTGGGATTAGCATACTATTTAATGTTTCTAATTGCACTCAAGGACTTATAACATATAAAGCATCCCCTTTACAGATATAATGTCACAGCAGCTCTACTAAAGCTGTAATTTGGTCTACAAAGTTCATATTGTTACATAGTTACACTCCTGAAGAAGCTTGTGTTGCACTGCTAACAGATATTACTATACAAAGTAAAGCAGTATATATGGCAAATATAAGCCATATGGAAATGCTGGATATGGATTTTTTGATTTATGCTGCAGATCCCTTAATGGAACATTGGAAGTGGGAGACAATCTCCCCTGTAAAACAAATGTGGCTATGCCTGCAAATAGCTTTTTTATAGTTTTCTATCATTACAGTTACCTGTGTGGTTACAGATTATATCCTTGCTTGCCATCAGGCTGGAGAGGTACATGTGCTTATATACAGACATTATAGCCAGTAGCATCTATTCCTTTGCATGATTTTTCAGGATTTCCAAAGGCATTAGCTAAATATAGCCCCCATTATAGACAAAAGAGATCTTCCTCATATTTTTCTGAAAATGATGTAGCTTGTGAATTTCGTTTGTTCTCAGATACTGAAGTTATGTTTGCCTCAATTCTTACACCAGGATTGTAGGCTGCTACCAATGCTAAATGGATAGAGAAAGTACATTTTGATTTAATGAAGTTACTTAATTTGACAGAACAAGGTTTTCGTGTTTTGAGCACAGCACTTGATGCTAACACACATATGACTTTGCAGAACAGGTTAGCGTTAGATTATCTTCTAGCAAAAGAGGGAGGAGTTTGTACAGTCGTGGGAGGGACTTGTACTTATATCCCTACAGTAGCTGGAAAGGATGGAAACCTATCCATTGTTACGCAGCACCTGAGGGATCTAAGTGTGTACATACAAGCACAGGCTGGGGTAGATCCTAAATTAGATTGTGGTGTTCTTCCCTCACTTTATGGTTTGGAGGTTTTTCCTCCTGGCTCCGAAATTTGTTATTTGGTCTAGTGCTACTTATTCTGTTCCCCTGTATTTTGTTCCATTCTATAAATTGTACCAGGTCACAGTGTTGTTCTCCTGCTACCAAGGTTATGGTACAATTGCTAACTACACATCCTGTTCCTGCACACCATTTGGTGTCACACATGTAGGCCACTAGTTGCACTTATGACATCTAGGTCTGTGGTGGGCTCATGCATTCGGCACCCCAGAAGGGATGGAGGAGATGTAAGGGCCTACCAATCTGTTTGCTATAACATCAGCAATAGAGAAACTGTGTGAATAAGTTCAGCATAGTTGTCTTTGACCTTCAAGGACAGATATACACTGAAGAACCAAGTGCACTGAAGAAAGCAGAGGAGTGTGCAGAGCAGCAGGTCGCGACCCCCACGGGGGTCGCCACAGGATTCAGCAGGGGTCGCCTCACTCCGCTGTTAAAAAAAAAAAAAAGCGCACAAGTTGCTGCAGCTGCCGAGTCCGCTTCTCGGCAGCGGCAAACTCACCGCCTCCCTTCTAATGCAGCCGCGGCTTCCTGCCTCTTAGGGAACCGCAGCTGAGCCTGTGAAACCGTTGCGGAGCCTTACTGTCTCTCGGCAGGCTCCGTGCAGCATTGTTCCGCCTCCAAAGGAAGTTGTTTACTACTTCCTTTGGAGGTGGGACAATGCTGCACAGAGCCCATTTAGAGACAGAAAGGCTCTGCAACGGCTTCACAGGCCCAGCCGCGGTTCCCTAAGAGGCAGGGAGCTGCGGCTGCAGAAGAAGGAGGCAGACATGGGGAGAGGGGAGCAGGGAACCTGCAACGGGGCTGACATGGACAGAGGGGGGCTGACATGGAGGGAGGGAGGGGGTCTGACATGGACAGAGGGGAGCTGACATGGCGAGAGGGAGGGCGGCTGATATGGATGGATGGATGGATGGAGGGAGGGGGCTGACATGGACAGGGGGGCTGACATGGAGAGAGTGGGGCTGACATGGAGAGAGGGAGGGAGGGGAGGCTTACATTGATGGAGGGAGGGAGGGGGGCTGACATGGAGGGAGGGATGGATGGACGGAGAGAGGGGCTGACATGGACAGGGGGGCTGACATGGATGGATGGAGGGAGGGAGGGGGCTGACATGGAAAGAGGGGGGGCTGACATGGAGAGAGGGAGGGAGGGGAGGGCTGGGTTGACATGGAGGGAGGGAGGCAGGGCTGACATTGATGGATGGATGGAGGGATGGAGGGAGGGGGGCTGACATGGACAGAGGGGGCTGACATGGAGGGAGGGAGGGAGGGGGGCTGACATGGACAAAGGGCAGAGACAGGGGGACATACTGGACAGATGGGGATAAATGCTGGACAGAGGGGAGAGACAGTGCAGGTTAGGATTATAATGGGCAGATGGGGGGCTAGGACTGGTAATGGGTTGATTAGGGAAGGCTAGGACTGGGAATGGACTGATCAAGGGGGGGTTGGGACTGGTAATGGGATGATGGGGGTAGGACTGGTAATGGGCTGATTAGGGGAGGCTAGCACTGGTAATGGGGTTGAGGAGGGACTAGCACTGGAAATGAGCTGATTAGGGGAGGCTAGGACTGTCAATGAGCTGATGGGGGATGTTAGGACTGGAAATGGGCTGATTAGAGGAGGCTAGGACTGGTAATGGGCTGATGGGGTGTAGGACTGGTAATGGGCTGATTAGGGGAGGCTAGCACTGGTAATGGGGTTGAGGGGGGACTAGCACTGGAAGCAAGCTTATTGGGGGCTTCGACTGGGAATGGGCTGATTGTGTGGGGGGGAGGATAGAGCTGCTGGCCCTGGAAAAAAACTGGGGGCTAAGGCTACAAATGGGCTGATATGAAGGGATGGGAGAATGGAACTGGAAGGGAGTGGATCTGAGAGGGGCTGCCATGGTATTTGTACTAGAAGGGACTGGGAGGGGGACTGGAAGGGAATGGACACCAGTGGCAGTCATGGGAATGCAAGTTGACATTGGAAGGTACTGAGAGTGAGGACTGGAAAGGGGCTGATACTGGGGAGGGTTACTGGGACTGGAAATAGGCTGATGGAAAGAAGTGAAGAAAATGAAAGAAGAGATAAGAAATGGAAGATGGACCATAGACCACAGAAAGAGAGCTAAGAGAAGACAGGAAAGCAGAAGCCTCAGATTGGGACCAGCATGATCAGAGAATAAATTGGTCAGACAACAAAGGTAGAAAAAATAATTTTATTTCATATTAATGATTTGACTACAAAATCATCATAATTTTGAAATTAAATATGGTTACTTGTTATTGTGGTTTAAATAAGTAAATTTTATAAATAAAAACATATTGCAAAGGCCTATAATATATTAATAATTCAACAAATGATTACAGCGACAATGCGTTAATGATAAAGGAAGAGAGACGCATTTGATTTTATCATTGGGGGTCACCACAAATTGACCAGTGGTAAAAGGGGTCACGGTACAAAAAGGTTTGAGAACCACTGGTGTAGAGGGAGGCGATCATTGAAATCTAACACACTAGGTGGCAAGATGCAAGCTAATTAATTAAAAAGAAAGAAACATATTTTGCAGAAAGAAATTATACGGACATGATGTCTGGGAAGAAAAACTACAAAGGAATTAGTGAAGAAATATAGTGATAACATATGTGTTCACATGTGTACGTGCTGGAGGACCTATAAAGGAAATAGGAGAAGGACTGTATGGAAGGGAGTTAGTAGGAACAGATCACAGAGGTGGGCTGTACCGACCTCTCTCTCTCTCTCTTATTAGTTAAGATTATGCTATCTTCTTACTAGGTGCAATTAAATATTATAATAAAGATTTCTTATGGAGCACTTCAATAATTTGGTATGCGCGTCTGAGGGGAGAGGGGAGGGTATAGTAAGGGAAGGCTATCCCAGGTAATTCCCTAACACTTCGAAGTCACTAGGCGAGTGTCCAAAGGAGTGTCACCTCCAAACTTGAGCGGAAGGTAACTGCTAACAGGTTTGAGGAAGGAATCTATCTGTTGCTGGTTTATGCTATTTTTTCACTCTGTGGTTAAAGGAGGGAGGTGGGGGAAGGAGAGTGTGAGCATCAATAATTCAGCCAGGATTTATGTATAATGGTAGGTTTCATGATTTTATGAATGTTGGATTTTTAAAAAATGTGTTAGGTTTTTTTTTTTTTCTTTTCACATCTTTAGTACCCCTTGAAGTCAACACCATGTTGGTCACAATGTCTGAGAGAAACACCCATTCGATTCCCTCTCCCCTCTCCTCAACTCTTATTGTGGCTTTTGCAGACTGAGAAAGGCTGGCATGAACATTTCAGCCCAAGACAGGTCAGAAGATACTCTTTGCAGGGAATTTGCACTGTTAATCCCCAACAGATTATATAAACCCTAACTCTTACCTCATTAAATAATTAGTAAAATCAAATCCATGCTCCACTGTTCTATGTAAACCGCCTTGACTGCAAGATTAGGAGGTATAAAAAGAACTTAAATAAATAAATGACTATTATACTTAAAATGAAAAGTTTAACCTATTTTTGTGTGCTAGCATATTAAAGTACCATAAGTTATAATGAGGAGGTGGCGGGGTTGATGTATGTATGGAAGAGGATGGTGGGATGGAAGGGGTAGGTGGAAAGGGGTAAAGATGACATAAAAATGTTAGCTGGTAATGGTATTATGTCAGTGCATTGCTGAGTTGGAAGAGTAGGAGGTACATTCTGTTCCCTGCTGTCAGGGCCTACCCCCGGTGGGAGCATAGCTGGAGAGGTGAGGCCCAGGGTAGGGTGAAGCAGTGCAGGAGCCAGGTGAGGATTGGGAAGCAGAAGGCATTTAGCTACGAGGACTGGAGTACAAAGCAAGTGAAGCAGGAGAGCAAACTGGCCCCCACTCTGCAGGGTAATGGATCTGATCCCTGGCAAGTCTGACACCTGCTAAGAAGTATGTGGAGCATGTTTTGGCAAATACAGATTCTGATGAATCCCTAGGTGAGGGATTTCCATAAAAAGCCCCAGATATTGAAAGCGTCATAGCTGAGGAGGTTCTAGAAAATGTTGTCACTAGCATGTTAAGAAGTACAGAGTTAGGAAGTGATGCTGTCAGGGCCAAGGACCTCCTCCCTCCAAGAGGTAGAACAGATACTGAAGAGTGTGAAAGAGGCACCTAGTCTTTCATCTTCTGCTCTGCCCTATTGGCAGCAGTATCAACAGCACCAGCAGCCACCAAAGAAGCAGAGAGAAATTGCCAAACATCCAAGGCATTTTTAAGTGCTTGAGGATCCACATCATGCAAAGTGCATGTACTGTCAGAAGGTCGTTAATAGAGAAAAGCTAATGGGCCGCTTTCCCAACAGTGCCATGCTGCATCATTTGCAGAGACAACACTCTTTCAAACTAGGTTCACTAAACAGTGATACTAGGCTGAAGACTCAATCATGCACTGTAAGTAGTAGTGGCAGCAAAGTTACAGAAAAGAGGAAATCCATTTCCCAATCTGAGCCTCCAACAGTTTCCCCCATTGAGGCTTCAGGTGAACAAGCCCGACACCTGTCTAAGCAGTTCTCCTTAACAGGAGATGGGGTGGTGCTCAGCACCACTGTCCCAAGGTAAATGGCAGGCAGCATCAAAGATAGTGAGGTGGTGTATTGGGGAAAGAATTGCCATAGATGATCAGCCTCCGCAGGTGATTGAGAACATGGGATTCAAGAGGTTACTGCATCTCTTAGTCCTGCTCTCCAGGAGAAGTTTTAGGAAGTCAGTGATCGCCAGCTTGTGTCACTGGCGCTGTGCCTGGCTGCAGACAGAGCAGCCCAAGGCAGGGTATAATAGCGTGTGTTTCACTAGCAATATCTGGATGCTATACACTCCCGCCTTTCCTTGATGGCACATGGTGGCAGCTGGTTGTAGGTATAGCAGAGGTTGACCAAGAGAAAGGTACAGGTGGGCTGTGTTGAACACTCAAGTGATGAATGATAGCCATACCTGGACCCATAGCTTAGCATAAATAAATAGGCCAGAGGAATAACACCAGATTTCCTGGATATTTTGCAACAGATGTTGGGAAGACCATGGTCAAGAAAGTGGCATCAGGTGGAATTCCACTTGTCTAATGCTGGAGAGGTTAGTGGATCAATGGGCAGCCCTTCATCAGATGTCATTGGAGACCAATATTGATATAGAAAGCCCCCTGGGGTGTCAGGATTGGACACAACGCAAATCATTATAGGTTTTTGGCAGCGAGAGGGATTGCCAGCAGAGGGGACTTTTGCTGGTGGACCTCGTGTATGTGTAAGTGGAAAAGAGGTTGAAACCCTTTACCAAGGAGGATGTTTATATATTAGCTACCCTGTGTGACCCAGGGGTGAAAGGGAGTATTGCTCTCCAGTGCAACACACTTATGGGAGAAGCAGGTAATTCAAAAGGGGGAAAGGGAGCAGCAGAGGTACAGGGGCATTGGGGAAAGTGTAGGCATGCCGTCAAGCAGTACTGGTGGCATGAGCAGTCTACGGTAGGCATAAGTCCTTGCTACAGCAGTAACTGTCTAGCAGAGACCAGCATCCGTTCACTGCTAACAAGATTCCTGCATAAATGTCTGCGGAACGGTAACTTGTAGAACCCACTGAGACCTTGAACAGGTTCATTGCAGTACTGAGCACACAAATCCTTAGTCTGGCCAGAACTGACCAAAGTCATCCAGCATTTTCTTTCCTGACCACCAGTCAGCATGCCAAAGGAATGGACATTATCAATGGTCGGGGACATCGTTTTTCCACATCATCAGACCTGGTGTTAAAACTGGTGTTCCCCCTGCTTGGTTTCTCTCAATTTCTATGCGACTGGGAACAGGACCAAGTGCACAGCTCCACTAAAGCAATACACACGTTTCCCCACACTCTTTGTCCTCAATGTATTGGTGTGGTTTTGCCAGTTGACTACTCGCCGTTACCTGTTCTCTTGGTGCCAATGGATTCTGCTAAGTGGAGCCCACATATAAAAACCAGCAAAAGACAGAAAACCCTCCTCCTTCTCCATCCTGCTCTGCTTCTGCTGGAGTTTCAGCAGCCTGCGACACTGGCAGCCCCATCTGTTCCGTGCCCTACTACTACCCAGCCTGCTCTCTTGGCTGGAGTTCTACTATATTGTTCGTCCTAGTGCCAATCTAGCTGCTGCCGTGTGGCATGAAAATCTGCCCTACCATAATCTTTGCTCCACTGGAGTGTTTTTGTAACCCAAAATGTAAAAAACTGAAAACAAAATGAAAAAGAAAGACTATAAAGAAAAATACATATTTTCATCCCCTAATGTTAGTGTGTGGGCTTTTCATGTCATTCTTTGTTGAGTTCTTCCCCACTTTTGCTAAATTTGGCATGTTCAAGCTAAGCTCACTCTGCTGTCTGGTGTGAGCATCTGCTCTGAGGTGTTTTATTCATTATGGGGAGGAGTATAATTGAGTGTTTTATATTCAAATTATCAGTTGGGTGGGCAGAGACTAGAAAGTTAAATGAAAACACCACAAAACTGAGGGACAGCAAATACCCTTGTATCATTCCTAGTTAAATGTATCATGTAAAAAATGCTGAATTATTATAACAATATTGTGTACCAATTTAATTTAATTTAAATCCAGTTTTTATATTTAACATAATTCCAGCTAGTTCAAGGCGGGTTACATACGAGTACAATACATAAAAGATAAAACATAAAATCAAACAGAACTTACAAAAAGGTCCATTAAGAGCAAAGATATTAACAAACTACAAGCCTCCGGATAAATTAATTCTAACATTTTAAATACTTCAGAAAGAGATAGGCTTTTAATGTACAATGAAAAGACACATAGCCCTCTAGACTCTTGACCTCATGAGATAATTGATTTTATTCTATGGCTCCTCAATATGAGAATAATTCACCAGGAGTTTCCTTAAATTGAAAATTCTTTATAGAAGGATAAGATAACTGAAGATGTTTAGCAGAATGCAACAGCCTTTTATTTTCAGGAAAAAAACACTAAATGCATCATATATTCAGGAGCTAGACTATATAAGTACAACAAAATGGCTTGCTTTAACCAAGTATTCTCAGGATGGGCAATGGTACACTACACTAGAAGTCTTCTTTGGGTGTTTTGTGGCTTTCCAGTTATCTTGCTGCTGCTTTGGCCCTCTTCAGGTATTTTGGGGACTTAGTGGGTCAGGTCAAAGGTCCATCAGACCCCATATCCTGTTTCCAAAAATGGCTAATCCAGGCCACAACTATCCCAGAAAGGATCCCAAAATGTTGCCAGATTCCATGCTACTTACACCCCCCCCCCCACCCCCGCCCCCTTCCCCCAGGGATAAGCAGTGGCTTTCTCCAGGTTTGAATTAATAACAGTTTATTGAAAGATGGTGTTGTAACAGGACTCAATGTGAGCTGTTCTTGTTAATACTGCCTTTTTTTTTGCCTTGTCGAAGTTGATTTTTCCTTTTTTCTACCCTATGCCGAAATGGAGGGCAAGGGAGGATTACCCATGGGGCAGCACACTATGGATACCTATGCGGCGGTGAAGGATTTGGGCATCCCGTTGGCCGAGGTGGAAGAGAATCTCGGCCTGGGCAGCGATGTTTCGTTGAGCCCTGTTGGCCCCTCCACTCCTCCTGCGCCCAGTGTGACGAACGCTACTGCAGTGCCAGGTAAGCAGAGACGTCTTCTCTTCTGGGAGTGCGGTGGCAGCTGTTGTTTTGTCACTTTCTGATGGAACTCAGTTGCGGGGCCACAGGTGGGTGCAGCTACGCGGGGGAGTTTGGTTACCCCAGATTCCAGTGTTGATTTTTAGCTTGCTTTTCCTCCTTTACGGGATCCACAAGAAGTAACTCTGGACTCAATTTGGTCTGCCCTGCAATCGGTGCACCAGGTATGTGCTGGGGCGTTCCAGGTCTTGACTCTGCTCCCAAATCGTTTGGAGAGTGTGGAAAAACGTTTGGAAGCCCAACAACGGGCTTGATATAAGTTTGTAAAATTTGATAAACATAAAATAAAAAAAATAAACAAACAAACAAGTCTATTGACTTTTTCACCAGGCACTTGTCCAAACTACTACTACTACTACTACTACTACTATTAACCATTTACCTTTCTTAAATCTAACTGGGCTAACTGCTTTTATCACATCCTCTGGCAACAAGTTCCAAAGCTTTACTATTTATTCCATTTTTATTTCTCACAATACAAGAATTTTGGTGGGTCACGATGAACATTCATAATAAAAACATAAAATCACTTAAAATAAGATTAGATACAATCCAGAAAAAAGGATACTAGGTACATAACAGCTAAAATCATAACATAAAACCATAACAGACAACAAAAAAACCTATTATTTGCAAGAGTGTTACTTAAAACATCTGCACACTCTTACATAAATGAAATTATAAATTAATCAAGAAATTCTTGTTAAAAAAAAACCTTAAAGTGTAGTTCTTCTAATTTAGTAAGATGTGAAATACTGCGTAACTCCATTGGCAAAGCATTCCAGAAAACATGCAATTTCATTATTTTTTAAACAGTATGGGGGATATTCAAAGACATTTACATGGTTTGTAGACCTACAAACTGTGTAAATGCCACTGAGCTGGATATTCAGCAGCATTAACATGGTTAGTGCCACTGGATATCCTTGGGTGCCACTGCTACATGCCTCAATGCTGAGTGGTTAGCATTGGGGCATGTCCATCAGCAGCCCCCTGATCGGCATCCGATATCAGGGAGTGGGCCTGAAGCTCCTCCTGCTCCCTGCACCGAAGATCAATCAGTCTGCAGAAGCAGGGCTTTAAACACCAGTGCCAGGAGGCACACTTGTGCCTGGCGGGCCCACACCTGAAGGCCTCGCCTGAGGGCCTTTAGATGTGGCCCTTGAGCAGGGCACTGAACGGAAACAATCAATAGTACCTTTTCTGCGCTCTGACCACCAACTAGCCCAAACTAATACCATATGCTGAGGCCCCACACATGGAACAGGACAACTGTTGAGACAGGCACCACTCCAAACTGAATAAAAAGAGCCAAGTCCCTGCACTACAAGACAATGGCTGGTATAACTATCCCCTTGTGTTCAAACCTAGTCGCCACTTGATCCCTGTGACCTCTGTCTGAAGACGATCCAGCTCTGGAAACATGATACCCAGCCCAACATCCAGGCAGCCATCCTCAAGCAATTACCACACCGTGCTGCACAGCCTGTCCCTGAGGAGATACATGGTAAGCTCCACCCATACCCCTACACAATCCCAATGCTATGCTCCAACCACACCTGACATACCTGCACCAAAAAGACTCCACTAAGGGTCCCCTGACAAGACCTTAAAGGAGGCCCAGTAACAAAATATCTCAATTAGCCACCCACGAGAGCTCCATCATATCCTCTTCTCGATCATAAAAGCATCCAGTGGTATTCAAATACCCACACAAAAGCCTACACAATGTGTAAGAGAATACTAACCCTTATACTCCTTATACTGCTAGTCCTCAAACCCCATGCATAAATGCCTGGGACCCCACCCTTTGCCAAACAGCACAGATGATTCCTATAATACAAAGAAGCGGACATGAAATGAGAAGGATACATATTCACCAAAATATTCATGGCAGGCCATGCAGACTCATCCAAATAAATCCCATTAACCCACCAAAAATAGCTCCAACTGGAACTTATCAACATAACCCGCTTAAATGTGCGCTAATTAATGCTCGCTTCATTCGGAACAAATTCCATACCATACTCGACTCTGGTCATACAAGACCAAGACATAGATATAATATGCATCACAGAAACATGGCTTTCAGACACAGACAATGTCATCATAAATCAAATGACCTACCAAGCATGCACTATGCACAATTGCATAAGGCCCTCTAGTAGAAGAGGAAGTATCCTCATTTTAGCAAAAATCACACCTCGAACCATCTCCATCTCCTCCTATCAATCAAAAGGAAATAACATAATAACAATCTCGAATAGGAATATAGCAATATGCCTAATATAAAGGGCACCAAGCTCTAATACAGAAGAACTCTCAGTCATCCTTGAGGCAGTATGTTCCCACACAACACTGAACAAACCTCTCCTTGTACTAGGAGACTCAAACCTCCCCTCACTACCCCAAAAGGATGCAACCTCATTCACGGGCGCTATGATAGATCTACACTACACTCAGATAGTAAACACCCCAACACACAAGAAAGGGGAAACACTCAATTGTATTTTCCTACCCACCCAATACATTGATCACAACCTACTGACACACCTATACACCATCCTAATCCCTTGGTCAGACCATCACATGATCAACTCCTCCATTAAACCACCTGTGACAAAGGGAACATCAGCTAGAACCCTGAAAGAAAAAAAGAAGATTTTGAACCTTCAACAAAGATGAATTTCTAAAGCAAGTCCTACCAGAGCTAGAATGGAACTCACCTGATCTAGACTTAGACTCTATAATTAATAACTGGAACCACACACTCAACAATGCAGCAGCTGCCTCAAATAAAGTAATCCAAGATAGAAGGAAACACAACACTCCTTGGTTCTCAACCAAAATCAACAATTAAAAGAAGCTGCTAAGGAAGCTAGAAAAAAAAGGCATCAGAATAATGACCAAGAACACCTAATCAAACACAAAGACATGCTATCCTCATGTCACAACATGATAAATGCAAGAAGGAATATTATTCAAAGCTAATTACAAAGTCACTCAATAAACCAAGATAACTTTTTGAAATAGTGAACACAATGATTAGCACTCCAAAACAACCAAAGAACACCAACTCCTCAGATCCCCAAGAAATGGCAGATCACCTGATGCTAAAATTCAGAAGCACACCTTCCCCACATCTTACCTCGTTAGATAGTGATGATCTTATACCCTTTTAGATCTGAAGCAGCCACACCCCTAGAGTAGAAACTCATGGAAATCCTTTCGCATCTCATCCGAAGACCACCTGGAAGCCATCATAACAGCATAAAGATGGCTAAATCTCCTCTAGATCCATGCCCAACCATATGGATCAAACTCACAAAAGAATACCTAACACCCTTCCTACTAAAAATCACCAGCTCCTCACTCACACAAGGATACCTACCCTCACAACTTAAACGGGCAATGATAAGACCCATTCTAAAAAACAAGAACCTCAACACCAAGGGTGTCAACTCATATGGGCCAATATCAAGCCTACCATTCATAACCAAAATGATTGAAAAAGTAGTCATGCCAACAACTTCAAGACCATGTAGATGAACATACCGCTATAGATCCACACCAGTATGGTTTCAAACCCAATCACAGTGTGGAAACACTAATTACATCATTCCTTGACACCATAACAATTGGCATAGACAACAAACGACAAGGTTTGGTCCTGCTCTTCACTGACATCACTTCAGCTTTTGACTCTGTCAACCATAGGACCTTGCTGTGAAGGCTTCATGAAATAGAAATCCACGGAAAGTGATGAAATCGGTTCTCATCCTACCTATCAAACCGAAAACAACATGTGAGATCCAGCAACCAACAATCAAGACCATTTGCAAAGCAACAAAGAGTCCCACGGGGCTCTGCCCTCTCAGCATTGCTCCTCAACATCTACATACAGCCACTCTGCAACATTATGAAACACAACACACAATCCAATACAAAATATACGCGGACAACGTAATGGTCTTTACTCCAATAAACATTGAACAACCTGACTACACACAGATCACCTCATGCCCAATGTTCCCTCTAAGCTGCGCTGGGTTCGCCGCCAACATTCCTGCCGGCAGGGGGGGGATGCAGTGCGATCGCTTGCTCCACCCCTCCCCCCACCAGCGGGAATGCCAGCGGAGGACCCGGCGCAGATGAAAGGGAACATTGTGAGGGTGCTGTGGCATGTGTTAGCAATCGCACTGCACCCTCCCTCCCCCCGCCGGCAGGAATATTGGCGGCAGACCCAGTGCAGCTTAGAGGGAACATCGCTCATGCCTCGAAACAATGACTGGATAGATTAAGGACAAAACCTCAATATAAACTTCAAAAAATCAGATGTGCTACACATCACCAAGAACATACTATTCTCCCCACCAGAATCCATAAACATCTCAGACTACACTCTAAGAGTCAAGAATGAAGTCAAATACCTTGGAGTGACATTTGACAGACAACTCAGCTTTCAGACCCACATCAAGAAAATGAGCAAGGCAGCATACCAAAAGCAAAGAACCATACACAGACTCAAGCTTCTACTCAATGATAGAGACTTTAGATTAGTCTGCCAAGCCATTATAACCCCCACATTAGGTTATTGTAATATAATCTACCAAGGTCTCCCAAAGAAAACAACACTTCCACTTCAACTCGTAGAAAACACTGATGCACGCATAATAACCAGAATGGCAAGATACTGCGACATAACTCCTATGCTACAACAACTTCACTGGCTCCCAATAGTCACACGCTCAAAATATAAGGCCTTATTGATTATCTTCAAAATAATCCACATCCTAGCACCCCCAGTTCTTCAACCGCTGTTAAAAAAAAAAGACAGACACCAGAGGACAGAGCAAGAAGAACCCCAAATGACAATACCCTGAACATCCCCATGTATAAGGCGAAAGCCAAACAGACAACATGTAGGAGAACATTCTCCTTGTATGCTCCCTCCTTATGGAATGACCTACCTTACACAATATGAACCATTAGAGACTCATCAGACTTCAGAAAGGCAATAAGGACATTCCTATTTACAGAATACTACGGGAACACCCCATAAACAATGGACATATACTGAAACATCTCAGTTAACAACCCATATCCTCCCAACCATCTGCCCCATATATGCTGAATAAATCACCCTCAACACTGCTACAATTGCATTACCTGTTACCCCATATAATTCCCCAAATTTATCTCCCTTGTTCAACGTAACTTTTATTTGTGTTTTGGTTCATGTTGTATGTAAACCGCTCTGAATCCTATGATAGGGCGGTATAGAAAAACTGTTAAATAAAATAAAATAAATAAATATATGTCAGGTAAGTTCTGGGGTGGAACAGAGGCGGCACCCATCATTAACCAGGTAGTGGCAATATTGAGCCGCTGCCCGGTTAGCAACATGTGGGTAAAGTAAGACATGGCAAAATCTGGCCTAACTTTACCTACAGAAGCTAACTGGGCAGCAGCTCAATATCACCTGGTTAGCTTCTGGGTTTTGCAGCGACCTGGATATTCAGTACCTGTGATCAGATATGGCCCCAGCATTGAACATCTGGGTTAGACTTCAGTGGCCACAGCTAGCCACCACCACTGAATATCTCCACCCAGGAGTTTAAAGGATAGAACAAATACAAATATATTTCTCCTATTTTTTTTACATGTACTACTTTATAATTTCATGGCATGTCCCCTAATCTTTGTACTTTTTGAAAGAGTAAACAGTTGATTGTGTGTACCCAATTCCACTCCACTCGGGATTTTATGGACCTCTATCATATCTCCCCTCAGCCATCCCTTCTGAAGAGCCCTAATCTCTTTAGCATTTCATCCCCTTTTTATCATTTTGGTTACCCTTCTCTGTACCTTTTCATATTTCACTCTGTCTTTGTTAAGAGTGGTGACCAGCATTAACATTCAATACTCAAGGTGTGGCTGTAGCAGGAGCAATATAGAAGCTTTAAGATATTCATCGTTTTAATCATTATTCCTTTCCTAATAATTTCTAATATTCTGTTTGCTTTTTTGACCACTGTCACACACTGAGCAAAAGATTTCAATGTATTGTCCATGATGATGCCTAGAACCTTTTCCTGGGGAGTGACTACTAAATGTGGAGCCCAGCACTATGTAGCTATAATTTGGGTTATTCTTCTCTACATGCATCATTTTGCACTTAATCCACATTAAATTTTGATGCCTAGCTTCCCAGTCTCCTTATAAAATTTCTCACAATCCGCATGCAATTTAATAACGTTGAATAATTTGGTGTCATCTGCAAATTGAATAACCTCACTCATTGGCCATCTTCAGGTGTTCTATGGCCTTCAAACCAATCTTGATGCTGCATTGTCCTTTTCATAGTGCCTTGGGTTTTTCCAGCCAATGTTGGTGCCATTTTATCATATTTGCGATGCTTTGAGGGTCTTCACATCCACTGTCTCTTTATTTATGGATGGGACATCTTACAATCCTATTGTCTCTGAAGTTCATTTTAGGTCTGCTTGGCTTCTTTGTAATGGGAAAATAGTACAGATGAATCATTAGACTGCATTCCAGTCTTACTTTCAAAGTAGAGGCTTTATATGTGATCTGGCAGTATAACGGAAAGTAGGCTCGATGTCAAATTTTCCTAGGTTTACCCCAGTTCTAGTCAGGTTATAATTTCCTGTTTTATTGTAAATACCATGCAGCCACGACTGCATTGTATAAGTATCAGTTGGATATACACTGCACTGATATCGAATAGCGCGGTATAGAAAATAAATAAATAAATAAATAATAGCATGAGGTGAGATTTTAAACATAAAATAAAGCTAACCAAGGTCCAGGTTCAGAGCCAAAGAATAATATCTATTTTGCATCAGCTAAAGATGTTCCAGGATTATCTTGTAGGCTCAAAACAGTTAAATCAAGTCCTTTATACATACATTCTCCAAACTTATTCCTGGGACATTCATTCTACCTGTCTGGGCCTCTCAGTTTTACTCTAGAGCTCTGGGTTTAGCTTGTTCCCCCAGAGGCCTGCCTGTGACTCAGCTTCCCAGGCTACACAAATTGTCAAGGTAGGCTGGATTTAAGGAGGATTGGGGATGTTTTTCGGCACACCCCTTCACATACCCTCTGGGTTGAGCACCTGCCAATACCAAAGTCTCATTGCTAAAGAGGGAATCCATACTCAGATGAACCTTGTCCTCTCCCTGTAATCAAGGCTGGTGCAAGGATATTGGGCACTCTAAGCAAACGTTCAGTCTTACACCACTGTCCTCCCAAGATTTTGATAATTAAACTCAATAATCATGATCATCCCAGCACCACTCCTTCTACAACAATCCTGTAAAAATGTATACTTGCACATCCTGCTTTTATATGTTAAAACTTTGCTTTGTATGTATGTGTGTGCCCACTCTTCCTGCGGGTAAAAGAAGGTGCTGATGGTTCTTTGAGTTCATGTGGCTGTCAGGACCTATCATTTTTCTTTGGCTGCAGCTACGCTGCCTCTTGGAAGCTGCAGCCCTAGCACTCACTTCGTCTTGCCTAATGGTTGGGCCGACCACGTTTATAACACCTCATTAGTGGAGAGTTGACGGTTCAGGAATTCTAGTATTAGTCTCTTCTAGCCAATACAACAATCAGGGAATTCAGAGAGAAGTATCTTGTGGGTGCTGCCACAGAAGCTGCTAAGTATTCTCGCCCATTTTATTTTATTTATTTATTTATTTACATTCTCTTATATACCGCGCTATTCTGCATCAGTGCGGTTTACATTGAACAAACTGAAATTACATTGAACAGGTCATTATAAAACTTGGAGATAACTATTTTACAGGGAACATGGGCTATGGAGGGTTAAGTGGCTTGCCCAAGACCACAAGGAGCACCTGTGGGACTAGAAACCCCAGTCCTTCCGGCCCAAGGTTGCTGTCCTCTAGTGCAGCGTTTTTCAACCACTGTGCCGCGGCACACTAGTGTGCTGTGAGATATTGTCTGGTGTGCCGTGGGAAAAATTCCAATTTCATCCGTAACATGTGGCCTCGGCTCACAAATAGACCAATCATTAGATTCTAATGATTGGTCTATTTGTGAGCCGAAGCGCATGTTACGGACTATAAATAGCTCCGGTGTCACTGTTACACTGACAGGAGAAGACATCGCAGTAGATCGCCGATGCGCAGAAGAGCACCGAAGGATCTGGACTCTGGAGGATTATTGCGGACGCAGCACAGAAGAGCGCTGAGTGATGGATCTGGAGGAGACAGGAGCAGAAGAGCGCTGACTGATGGATCTGGATGGAGTGCTGAGTGTGACGGACAGCGGCTATCTGGAGGAGACAAGCGCAGTAAGTACTGAGTGACAGTGAGACAGGAATAGATACTGCAGTGATGGACAAATTTTTGAAAAGGAAAGAACTGGATTCTGAACAAAATTCGGAGCCAGATAAGAGCCCAAGTATGAGTGGGGATCAAAAGAAAGCAAAGATGGTTAGCTCAAGGAAATTCTCTGGCACAAGGCAATATAGCGAAAGCTATATTTCATTTGGATTTACTTTCACCGGAGATGCAAAGAAACCAACTCCACTGTGTGTGGTGTGTGGTGAAAAGCTATCTAACAGTGCTATGGTCCCAAGTAAACTTAAACGCCATCTCCAAACGAAACACCCTTCGCTTCAAAACAAGAATGCGGACTTTTTTGTTCGCCTGCGTGAAAACACGGAGAAACAGGCAACTTTCATGAGAAAAACCACAAAGGTAAATGAAAGAGCTCTTAAAGCTAGCTATCAAGTTGCTGAACTTATAGCCAAGTCAAAAAAGTCGCACACTGTGGCAGAGACATTAATACTTCCCGCCTGCAAAGCTATTGTAGAGGAGATGCTCGGACCTGAAGCAGCTAAGGAAATAGACAAAGTCCCTCTCTCAGACAACACAATTTCCAGACGTATTAATGACATGTCTGCAGACATAGAAAGTGTGGTTTTGGAAAAGATCCGTATCAGTGAGAAATTTGCATTGCAACTTGACGAGTCTACTGATATCAGTGGACATGCTCAACTCTTGGCCAATGTGCGTTTTGTGGATGGTGATGCAATTAGAGAAAACTTCTTTTTTTGCAAGGCATTGCCAGAAAAAACAACAGGAGAAGAAATTTTTCGGGTCACATCAGAATACCTTGAACAAGGAGGACTTAAGTGGGAAAACTGCACAAGTGTCTGCACCGATGGAGCTGCAGCCATGGTCGGGCGCACCAAAGGCTTTGTAAGCAGAGTGAAGGAAAGAAATCCAGATGTGATTGTTACGCATTGTTTTTTACACCGTGAGGCCCTCGTAGCCAAGACTTTACCAGCAGACCTAGTTCCTGTGTTGGATGATGTTGTGCGCATGGTAAACTTTGTAAAGTCACGACCCGTGAAAAGTCGCATGTTTGCAGCTTTGTGTGAGGAGATGGGAGCGAAGCATAAAACCTTGCTGTTTCATACGGAGGTCCGGTGGTTGTCGCGTGGCAAGGTCTTGGTTCGTGTGTATGAGCTGCGGGAGGAACTTAAAGTGTTTCTGACAAATGAGAGGTCAGATTACGAAAAGTTGCTTACAAGTGATGAGTGGTGTGCAAGGCTGGCATACCTGGCAGATATTTTTCATCATCTGAATGAGCTGAACATACGAATGCAAGGCCGAAATAAAAATCTGCTTACAAGTACAGATAAAATTAATGGATTCCGTTCAAAGGTGCAACTCTGGAATCAACAAGTAGAAAGTGGCAATCTTGAAATGTTCACACTCACCAAACAATGGCAAGGTGTTCACACTGCTGCACTGGGTGAGATAATAGTTAAACATTTAAAAACTCTCGAGGAGAAGTTGTCATGTTATTTCTCTTCAGTCTCCACTGAATGCCTTGACTGGGTTAGGGACCCTTATAGCTCAGCATCAGTTGGTGGAAAGGACATGACTTTACAGGAGCAGGAGGAACTAACTGAACTGAGACAAAATCGTGGTTTCAAGCTAAGATTTGCTGATCTACCTTTGGACAGTTTTTGGTTGGATACTGCCAAGGAGTTCCCCGTTCTGGCAAACAAAGCTATTTTGACATTGTTCCCATTTTCCACTACATATCTGTGTGAGATGAGCTTTTCAAGCCTGATTGCTATAAAAACTAAAGACAGAGAGAGACTGAGAGCTGTTGACGAAGAGCTACGTGTGTGTCTTTCTTCGATTCCTGCCAGAATATCAGCTTTGTGTTCAGCCAAACAGGCCCAGGTTTCGCACTGAGTAAGTAAACAGAAATATGAACAATTATAAAATACTTTATTATTTCATAATAAAGTAATTATAAAATAATTTCTTTGTGTTTGATTCCTATTCAAGAGAATTACTTTATATATAGTCAATATAGGCACAGAGGTAAATTTTTTTAACATTTTCTAATGGTGGTGTGCCTCGTGATTTTTTTCATGAAAAAAGTGTGCCTTTGCACAAAAAAGGTTGAAAAACACTGTTCTAGTGGGATTTGAACCCCCGACCTGAAGTACTTTGCCCCAACCACTAGGCCACTCCTCTTGGATCAGCACTGCTCCCGGGTAACCTTCTGAAATTTCTATTTGCACTTTGAAGGGGCAACAGAAGTCAACACTCCTCAGAACCACCTCTGAACGGGGGATCCAAGATAGTGCTTCCAGAAGTCCATGGGCAAGACACACCTGCAAGTTGTTCTTTCTGCCTGTTCGTTTTGAAGCCTCCTTACCCCTAGCAATTGGGAAGAGGAAAGGGAAGGGGAGATCGGTTCTCTCAGATGGTGTCCCTCCTTTGACTTTGTGGCAGACCACTTTTGAATGTTTTCACTGTGCTACCCGCGTCTCAAGTCTCAACCCCCTCTGCCCCGCCTGGTGGGAATCTTTTGAGCAGCTATGATGGGGTTTCTTTTAGCCCTGTGATGCGGAAGCTGCCTCTCAACCCTGGAAGCTTGTCCTCCACTGGCAATTTGGATCCTCCGCGGTCCCAAGAGGTGTGCTTTGGGGCTTCACCAGGAGGAATGCTGGCTGTTGCCTTGTCTCCCTGCGAGGGGGGAATAGATGGTAGAGGAACTGCTGTCCTAGTGAGAACTTTGGAGTCCATTGTGGCCGAACGGGGTAAGCTGGCATTTTGTGGAGATATGGGGGAGACATAGAGACTTAAGGTGGTGACAATAGAGTATTTGTGGAAAAAGAGCTTCAATGCCTCCTTGCAAACTCTATCAAATCAAATTCTTGTGATATAAAAAGTTGTTTCTAAAGCTGTTTTCGATCACTCTAAGGTAATAGAGGATTTGTCTGGGAGAACGAATGCTGTGGAATCAACGGTGGCCAGTCAGCAAGCAGTGGCTGAAGCAGTGATGAAGGACTGTACTATTGCTGCCTGGCATATGGAATGTCTGGAAAATCAAGTATGGTGCAATAATTTGCACCTACTAGACTTTCCTAAATCCCACCAGTTAATATGGCCAAGAAATACCTTATTGAATATCCAGGGTGGGGTGTCCCCCCTATCCAGCAGTGCAGGAGAACTTGGTCACTGCTAATCTGATTGAGTTCCTGGAATCATCACTGGAGATCATTACCCAGAGGACTACACTTATATTGACTTTTGCCTTGGAGTTTGATCAAAATGCAGTTTTTAAATTGTATTTTTGTGCAATGAAGAAACCCTTTGTAGGATATTGTATACATATATTTTCTGATATGTCTCGGCACATTCAGAAATGGCATAACGGGCCCTGCAGGACCCAGTCTCTGGGGCTGAAGTTTGTCCTTAGATTCCCTTATGTTTGTGTGATATCTTATGATGATAAGGTTTCTACTTTTTTTGACCCTAAAATGTTGGCTGATTTTCTTGTGACTAGGGAAGGTATGCAGTTTCTGTCTCCTTTCGCACAGCTGCCGTAGTTTGGGCATTGAAGAGGTTGACTGGGTGAGATGTCATTTGGTATGGTTTTCTTCCTGTTCTTCCCCCTCCCCCCCCTTTTAAACTTAGGAAGAAAAGATGACCTATTACTTGTGGCTGTATTCGATGATTTTTTTTTATTTTCCTGGTATTGTTGTGGATTGTATCCTTCTTCCCCCCCCCCCCCCCCCCCCGAGTTTGTTTTCCTTCACATTTTTTGTGAATTGATATATTGTAAAATTGCATAACTATATTAAAAAAAAAGAACCACCTCTGCACACAGGGCTCTCTTCAAATCTTGAAAGATCTCTGATTCTTCAGCAAACCCTCTATGGTGTCTTCTTCCTTAAATACTTATATTTGTGAAATTTTTATACCGCCAGTTTGGTTAATCATAGTGGTTTACAATAGAACAACTGGTACAATAAACAAGTTAACATTAGAACAGGTGCATGGGTGCAAACAAACAATCATTAGCTTTACAAGACTCAGATTAATTGAACTTATATACAATTAGGGAGAATGTACTATATACATTGTGTGCTTTCAGTAGAGTCTTAGTCTGGTATATATGATGTGGAATGTGAAATGCACTATGTTGGGTCAACCTCGGTAGTTATATCATTTGTATACAGGGTGGCCCAAAAAAAAGTGAGAACATCTCATAGCATATAAGTTACTTAAAAATTCAAAAAGACAGATGTAAACGATTGACAAATTTTAAAAAAAAATGGCGACCGGAAATTGTTGAAATAAAGACGTTATATAGCTGAAAAAGGTAAATAAGTAAACTATTTAAGCTTTTAATTTACGAGAAATGTCTCACTTTTATTGGGCCACCCTGTTGTGTGTGTGTATATATATATATATATATATATATATATATATAAGTTGCATATATTAATACCCATAGTATGGGAAATAAAATTCTGGATCTAGACGCTAATGGAAGAGGTCAACTTGGATTTAGTGGTGGTCAGGGAGACATGGTTTCTGGAGAACCATTACTGGGATATAATTATAGCGGGCTATAATTAATTCAGGAAAGACATGGTAGGAAGAAAGGGAGGAGGTGTGGTGCTATATCTACACTCAATAATATTAGAACTCTGAAAAATACACTTGAAGTTTAACGTGGCCAAAACAAAGTGGTTTTGGTTAGCAGGGGACACCTCTGTTTCCAGGACCCTTTCAGAGTCCTTGTTGAAGTCTGGGGGTCTGGCTGGACTTCCAGCTCTTGATGCAGGATCAGATTTCCAGAATGGTGAGGAGTTCAATTCAAAATGGCATGGGACAGACACAGTGGATCCCTTTATAGCAACAGGATAAAATCAAAATAAGCTCATTTATGGTTTAAGATGATTTGATATACTGCCTTTTTGTAGATAGTCAAAAGCTGTTTACAATAAAAATTAAAATATTCAATAATAAAGTAAAAAACGATACCATATCAGAGTACATTTAAAATGAAAGTCAAAGAGGAGGGGGAGAGGGGGTAAGGGTAAGGAAAAACAGACAAATACAATACAAGCGAGGCTCAGCTGGAGACCTGATAGATCCTCTCAAACAGTGCATGCAAATTTCTCTTATGCATATTCTGACTGGCTAGGTGTGTCCTGAGGACCGGGTTGAGAACCCCTGATATGGAGTATCTGTCTTGTCCTCAATCATAGTAATCTTTCTAATGTGGCCTCTTTTGCTGACATCTTGGCTGGGGCCCAACAGGGGGAAAATGTGTTTTGTGGCAGGTTCTTCATTGATGCCCTTCTCTCTTGTAGGTTGATTTGATTTCATGACCTAGGCTCTTCTTTTTTCAAGATCATTGTAATTTTGTGTTTGTGGGTCTCCCTCAGTGGGAAGTCTGCTGGAATGTGTCCAACGTACAGCTGCTAAGCTCATAAGGGGACTATTGTAATTGATATGGAAGGGCAGACTAGAAAGGCCATGTGGTCTTTTTCTGTCATCATATTTCTATGTTTCTTGGCAGTCGAATCATGTGACACCCATTTTGAGGGAATTTCAATTGGTTGCCCTTTCGTTATCATGTTCAGTATAAGATTTTGATGATGGTGTTTCATTCTAAGTGTGATTTGGCTCCCAGTATCTTTGGATTAAGTTGGTCCCTTACATTTCTTGTCAATCTTTGAGATGTCAAGGGCATAAAAACATAAGAAATGCCATACTGGGTCTGACCAAGGTCCATCAAGCCCAGTATCCTGTTTCCAATAGTGGTCAATCCAAGTCACAAGTGCCTAGCAGGTTCCCAAAAAAGGTACATAGGTTCCACAATGCTTGTCCCAGGATAAGCAGTGGATTTCTCAGATCCTCTTTAATAATGGTTTATGGATTATTGGGCAATCCCACCATTAAGGAGATGTGGAAGAGTTAACATAGGGGTAGAACTTTTTCTGTGCAAAGTCTGTTATATTGAAGTACTCTCTCTCTTGAGCTATGCCAGGGAGCAGGATTTGGAAAGATTTAGAAGATTGTTAAAGACCTACCTGTTCCAGTGTGCTGATGAGGACTGGCTGCTAGGCTTGATCACTCCTTGGTTCACTCCTTGGAGGGGTGGAAGGGTGTTTTGATTGGTGTGGCAGGGGGGCTGAATTGACCTGCTCTATGGAAGGTGGTGCATTAGATAGTTATGGGGGGGGGGGGGATAAGGGGGTGTGCTGCTAGTTCGGGTGGGGATGGCTGGAGTTTTTATGTATTTTATGCATGTTTTTTTTGTTGTTTGTATACAACATGAAGTGGTTTATAGGATGTGTAGTATAAAAGTGGCAATAAATAAATAAAGCAAGCTACAGAATTGCAGGAATTACAAAGTAAGGAGGAGACACTGTGGGAAGGAGGGAATGAAATATTTATTTATATTGGTATGCTATACAGTCTTCCTTCACAGGCAGAAGTGGGCAGATATTTCATTGATAGACTACTATTTGATAAAGATCATAGCAATGTACAAAATCCAGACAAATTTGACTGCTACAATGGAATATAACATATATGATCAAATAAAAGGAGTGGGGAAGGAAGTGGCACTACATAGTCAACATTAATAACCAACAGGCCGATGCAGAAAGCTGGTGCTAGACCCGCGTTGAAGCAATTTTTTACATTCCTGACAACACATTCATTTTAACATGTGATGCAAGCCGGACAGGGTATGCAAATGACCCCCATATCTTAAAATAGGCGGGAGTGCTGCCTACGTGCTCCTGCTCTGGTTCGCCATCTTGTAAAATGGCACGCCTGGCCCCGCGCAGTGCATCCTGGAATTCACCGGGCGGGGGTGATTGCCATAAATAGCACTCCTGACCTCACCCAGTACATCCCAGGTACGGGAGGGGAGTGATTTGGATTTTGGGGCCCGTAGACCACCAGGTAATTTTAATTTTGCTTTGGGTTGGGGATGGGGGATACAAGGACCACTAGACCACCAGGTACTTACTTTTTGTTGGGGCACTGGCCCCCGACAGTTTTTCGATGGCATTGGGGGTATTTTACAATGCCACGATTGTCCCTGATGCCATCAAAATACTGTGGGAAAGGGCCACTGGGCCACAGGGGATTCTTTTTTGTCAGGCACCAGCCCCTTTCAGTGTTTTGATGGCATTGAGGGCTTTTCCTGATGCCTGATCATCTGAGGAGAAGATGATCTAGGCATTGGGGAAAGCACCCAGTGCCATCAAAATACTGTCGGGGGCACACGTTCTACTCAGACCCTGCAGAAAACATTTTGGCATATTGCTGGTTGTGAAATCTTCTACAACTGTCTCTGCATCAGCGTAGCCATGATTTGCATACCAGACCAGAAGATTAAAATACATTTAAATAATTAAAAATAGATTTAAATATGCGTGGTGTTAGTTGGGTGCTAGTTTTTCAATCGGCATTTATGTATGTTTTCTGCATTTAAAGGATCTTAAAGTGTGCTTAAACATGGCATTAGTGATTCATAAAGCCCATATTAGCTTTCTGCAATGGGCCGCAAGACAGTGCTCACTTAACTCTACATTAAAAACTGCTGATGGCAGTCATGACAGCTAGCACGTGGTAGTGTCCCATGCATTGTCTATCACTGGCAACTACGCCCAATCTCCACCCAGAATCCACCCCAATTCCACTCCCTACGCAGCATGCAGTTAGTGCACTGTCATGTCTCCATGGTAACAGCTAACGTGGGTGTGCACTAACAGCACATGCTAATTCGCCTGATAACTGCCTAGTGCACTTTAGTAAAAGGGCCTCAAAGAAAAAGTATGTATTAGAATGAAAAAAAAATATTGATATAAACTAAAGGTACTGATAGCGCAGCAATCAAATCTACAAATCTTTATAAAATCTCTTAGAAGGAAACAGAAGCAGAGATTTTAAGAAAGATAAATTTAATGACTTCCTTGTTCTGTCATTTCTGGCTATGAATCTTTACATTATTTAAGATTAATTTAACCTCAAGCTTTTCTTCCCCAATATAATTTATTCCACAGCTGTCATAATCCCTATTGGTTCTTTCATTAGTCCACCAATTCTTTTTGTTTCTCACACATTACTGAACAGCCTTCAGACATTAATCCAATGTTTGTTTTGAAACATTCATTCTGGCTAATTCATTATTCTCTTTTTTCTTTTATGAGTGAGACCTATAATCTCTCTACCCATCTAACATCATTTCCAAGTGTAATCACCTAGGGACCTATTTACCAAACTACAGTAAGATTTTGTATTTATCACATGGTGATTGCCAAAATTCATGTGTGGTAGCTACCATACCTGTGTTCACTGTTAGACATTCGCTATTCAGAAAAAAATAATTTTAACAGCATTGCAAATAACGTAATGAGGTTAGCTATATCTATTCAGGTGGTGCTTACTGTGTGGCGTTATCAGCTAAAGTAACTGTTAACGCCTCATAACCAAGTCTGCACCCCATTTTCTGCCCCATTCCATTCAGCAGGCATGTCCAACTTTGAACAGGTCGTGATTTACTTTTTCCGGCCAAAAGTGCCGGTGATCTACCACCATGAAAATTAAGTTTCAAAATTAGTTTCAAATTAAATTTTAACCCAATAAAATTGGAGGATCCCCCCCCCCCATTTTTAATGAACCTTCTGTCATTTACTTGGATGTGATCAGCTGTTAAGCAAATTAAGCAAAAACAAAACAGAGGCGAAGATCCAGTAAGAACTGCGAGGGGGAAATGGAAAGTACATTTTTTCTTAGTTTTATTGAGTAATAACTTTCTTTAACTTTTATTGAGTAATTTGTGTTAAATTTAGGTTGAGTATTGATCCAGGCTGATCTTGCACAATCTTTAATATTTCGCTCTTGTTCATTAGTGAGACGTCTGAGCCTGCATTTTATCCACCAGCTTTTTGAAGTTGGGTGAATATTGCGTGAGGGCCAGTCTCACGAAATCCTGGAGATGTTCATCTGTCATGTTGGATCGTTTTCTACTCTTTGTCATTTTTAGATGGGAAAACACAGATTCACACAAATAAGTTGAACCGAAACAGGAGTGTACAGCTTCACTGCATCTTCTCAAGTTGGGAAATTTGTCTCTAGGCACTAGCTTCCAAAACGATTCTTGCTCATCACGAGTCTTGAGAAAAATGTCATTTTTAAGGGTTAATATTTCGTTTTCAAGAGATGGCTTGTTGAATGAGTAATTTTTTACTGATAGCAGCTGCAGTTTCTTTAATGTACTTTGAATGGGTATGACAAGTACTCCACAACTGTTCCAATTTTTTGGAGGTCACAGAATCTATTTTCAAATTCCTGGATAACAGAACAGATTTCTGTCACATCTCATTCTGAAAAACAAAAATGTGGATATTGTCCCAGATGGTCCTGCGTATTAGGAAAATGATCAAAAGTGTTGTTTGCAAGGTCAGTCATCATTAGCTCAAATTTGCTCTTGTAGGATGAAACTGTACTCATCATCTTGCCAATGCATTCGTTTTTATCTTGTAGTTCAAGGTTCATTTCACTTAGTTCGCCTGTAAAGTCAGCGAGAAATGCCATATCACATAACCACTCCTCATCTTCCAACTCTGCTTGGTCATCTCCCCTCTCCTTCAAAAAACTTCTTATTTCATTCAGCAAATCTTGAAATCTTTGCAGAAATTTGTGCCTACTTAGCCACCTTACATCTGTGTGCAAAATGATTTCCGCTGCCCCTTCATCAAGAGTAAGATTGAAAAGCCGTCTTTGAAGTGATCTTCCACAAACTGAATTTACAATTTTGAAAGTGATGTCTGTGACAGTCTTTGTATTGAGTCTCTTGCTTGCCAAAACTTGCTGGTGAATGATGCAGTAGTAAGAGAGGAAATCTGGGAAGTCGTCATACTGTCTACAGAGGGCTATGAAACTGTTAACCTCACCTGTCATTGTTCTTGCTCCATCAGTAGTGATGGAAACAAGTCTATGCAATGGAAGATTACACTTTGTCACAAAAGAATGGAAAGAACTGAATATTTCCTGACTGGTAGTTCTCCCTTTTAAAGAAATCATTCCAAATAGTTCTTCTTTAACACTGAAGTCTTCAAAAAACATCCGGATAAAGACTAGTAACTGGGCTATGTCTCTTATGTCTGTAGATTCATGTAGTTGGAGTAAGAAAGCAACACAATTTGAAATATCCTCCAACAATTGTTCGGTTGTGTCTCCACCCATCTTTTCTATTTGCTGTACAACGGTGTTTCTTTACAATTGTTCATCTTGAATAGCAGCTATGATCTTTCTTATTTTTTAAATTCTTCAAAAAGATTGTCAGCTGCTTCAAGAAAACAATCTTTTACAAATTCCCCTTCAGTGAAAGGTTTGCATTTCTTTGTGATCAGGTTGATGACCTTGAAGGATGCTATGGTTGCATTGACCGAATGTGACCTTGGCTTTGCCATCAACTGTCGCTGAGTAGCTAATTTTGATTTAAGTTCTTTGAGCTTCAGTTACAAATTTCACTTTTGGGTGGAAAATCGGCATCAAACTTATGAAAGTGGTAGGTTTTGCTCTTCTTTGAAACGCTCATCTTCGTTATACTGGGGTGGCTGTCACTGTCCCAAAGTATTAAAGATCAACAGGAACTGAAGATCTCTGGATGATGTGCAATACAAGGACTGGAGATGCCAAAACCACACATGCAGTTCTAAAAGTAAAAATAAGAATTCATCATACTGGCACCAATAATCAAATACCACCAATCATCAAAAAAACTCAAAGCAAACCAGATAAAATCAAATACCGCCAAACAAGTTCAAATACCACCACACGCAATTTAATAAATTCTGCACACAGTGTAGAATCAACGCAAAGGCAAGGCGAAATAAAATTGCAGTGTAGAAATCAACGCAAAGGCTAGGCAAAATAAAATTGTAGAGGCAAGCAAAAGTCAGTGGTTTGAACCAATTCAAAGGCAAGGCATAGGCAAGTTAGAAGAAAATTGGAAAAGCCCACCAAAATCACCAAATTCTTGACACTTTGTTGTGTCTGCCCGAAAACATTTAATGAAAACGAACTATAAAGCAACCAACGACCAGCACACGACACAACTAATACGGTAAGTGTATTCAGGTAAAGCCCGGGCGAATGGATATCGCCCTGTATATAACACATTTCTAAGGGGTGTTGGGGCAGGGGCAGGAATGGGTGATTCTGAGATGCAGGAGACCAGGTATGACACCGGGCCTTTGTCGTCTTGTCGTAGGGCACGGGCGGTGGCCCCCTGGGGTACCCACAAACTATTGGCACGAAAACAACAAGTGCCCCCAATACACCCGCAGGCAAGATTCCCGCAGGCAGGGAAAAAAGACAGGAAAAAGATCAGCAGGGCGGCGGCGGCAAGCCCTCGGCAGATGACCTGCCGGCACGAGCTCTCTCCTAGTGATGGAGCGAGCTGCTGGAGAGATGGAACCAAGTGGGGCTGGTGATCTCTGACCCCTCCGCGATCTACAGGTAGATTGTGATCTACCTGTTGGAAATGCCTGCCATACAGTATTTTATTTATTTATTTATTTAACAGTATTTCTAAACCGCCTTATCTTAATAATCAAGGTGGTATCACAGCAAGCAATCAGGTAAAGTGTGTGTGTTGTACATGCAGTGAGGATAAAACTTAGTTGTGTGAGGGATGTGTTGGGTGCTTGATTTGTTTGAGCTATATACAGGGTGGGCTATTTACAGTGGTGCTAGAATCATATTTTATATATATTCAGTTGTTTGGGAGGATTGGAGTGCTGTTATCCATTCTCTTAGGTTATGTGATGTGACCATAGTGCTCTATGAACAGCATGGTTTTCAGTTGTTTTCTGAAGTCTTTGAGGTCTGGAGTTGCCCTTGGATCGTCCGGTAGATTGTTCCATATTGTTGGAGCAGCCATGGAGAGAGCTCTGTCTGTTGTGTCCTTGCGTGTGTGCTTGTACTCATTTGGGGTGCTGACTCGGTTGCGTGTTTGACTTCTTCTGGGACGTGCGCTGGTTTCCGGTTGTATGAGCAGGTGGAGGCTGTTGGCTGATGTGTGTTCTTTTATCTTAAATAGGTTTATGATAGTCTTGTATCTGATGCGAGCAATGATTGGGAGCCAGTGTAAGTCCTTTAGTGTAGGTGTGATGTGCTCCTGCTCCAGTATTAGTTGTTAACACAGAAATTGCCACATGTTAACTGCTAAGGGACTGCACTGACTGTTAGTGCAAGCTTATTTACTGTTAACACAACAATTGACTTCCCGGTATCTTGATATAAAAATGAACAAAAAGATTGTCCTAACTTAAACCACATAGCTATATGAATAGTGAATATAGAAAGACTAGGGGACATGCAATGAAGCTACAGGGTAACCTCTTTAAAACTAATAGAAAATATTTTTTCACTCAACGTGTAATCAAACTCTGGAATTTGTTACCAGAGGATGTAGTAAAAGCTGCTAGTGTATCTGGGTTTAAAAAAGGGTTTGGACAAGTTCCTGGAGGAAAGGTCCATAAACCATTATTAAAAGGGACCCGGGATATCACTGCTTGCCCCAATACAAGCACTGTGGAACCTTTGTCTTTTGGGGAAACTGTTAGGTACTTATGACCTAGACTGGCCACTGTTGAAAACAGAATACTGGGCTTGATGGACCTTGGTCTGACCCAGTATGGTATATCTTATGTTCTTATGAATATTGACACTATTTGTAGAGGCAGCAACAGTCACAGGGGCATGTTTACTAAGCGCCATGAATAGCATGGGAAATGCACAGTTAGAATGCAATTTTACCATGGTGGGAGCAAAACAGTCATGGCAAATGCAGGGGGCACTGACTCAGTAGAGAGATCTTGCCATGCTAGATGTGTCAGTCATGCGGTCATTGCAAACTCACGGCCATCAAATATGTCCAGATGCAGCCCCTTGGCCCATCACATAGGATAACCACCCCTGTAGTGTAACCTCAGTCAGGGGATTGGGCGGCAGTCCACAAGGGGCATCTATGCTCCCACCCTGGGGAGTCACACTGCAAGACACAATACACACCCCTATGGAGACAGGCAACTACAAGCAGCTCCCAGCTGGAGCACACCAGCTCTCAGGGAAATGAAGGCCACATGCCCTTGAAGCCTACAACAGTGTCCAGGTCTGTGGAACACCTCACCCTCTAAGCAATGAGTCAGAGAAGGCAACATTTATCAGAGAACTCCAACCAAGCTAACCCATGTTCAGTGATGGAAGTGGAGGTATCTGCAGTGATCCAGTAGGCCAAAGACATGTCCTCCATTGGTCAGTGTGAGGGGTCATTTACCCATAGGAAAAAGGCCCATGGTACTGCCATAGCTCCCTGGTGCACATATGCACCGCTACATGGTTCCCCATGCAGAGGAGGTGATGATCTGACAGCCATATTGGTGCCGAACCTTCATTTTGCCAGTGGTAGCAACACCTCATTTGCATGATTTTCCTCCAGCTGATCTCTGCCATCTCCAGCCGTGGCTGTGTGGCCAGTTCTGGCTGTTTCACTGAGCTCAACCCTAACTCCTTACACTAGCAAGCCTCCGGTACCTATCCAGTGCATATACATACTTGAACATCATAATTTCAAGAGCGACGTTGCTTTGTATTTATATATGTGTGCCCACATTCCCAGCAGATACAGTGATGTGCCGTAGACTCTGGTTTTGTGGCTGCCAGGCTACAGTGCTCCGCTGCTGTGGCCATCACACCATGCTGTTCATACCGATGCCCTTGGCGAGTGACTGGTTCATTTCTGGACACTGCCATCCGGGGTTGTCAATGATGGTATATGTCTGGAATCGTTCAGGACTTTCAAGTGCCTGGGCCATGTATTCGTGGCGTGTTAGAAAGGCAGGTGCAACTACTGCCGGTTGGAGGTTGGCAATAGTTGCACCCATGCTAGCAACATCTTCATGTCTCTAGTGTGCCACCAGCAATGCCGTGCCAGCCACACATGGACGTTACTACCCTGCTCTGCCCTAACCCTGCCTATTCATACAGTGCTCAGGCAGCACAGAGGTTTTAGTGTGGGAGCCTTCTGGCAGCACAATCCTGGTTACTGTGCAGCTAAAATGCACGTTAGCTCTATCCAAACCTCATGCTACTAGCTACCCACTTTAGTGAACATGCCCCTGTGACTTTCTTTAAAACCTCACTAGCAAGCCTACACTTCTTGTCCTTAGCCCTGAAATTTATTCCAGTTAAAATTATGGAAGGATAATTGCTGCATGCCTGGGTCATGGCCAAGTTTTCTTTGGCCGTTAAGGATTGACTCTGCTACTGAGCATTAGGAGTGCTGAATATAATTGAAATATTTCATTGCTTAAGTCTCCCAAGATCTCCCTTGGTTCCAAAAATCTACAATAGTTTCAGAAATAAAACAGCTTTTTTTATGCTCTTTGCTCAAAGCTATAGTTAGCATTGGCATATGTTCAACATTTTGCTTTAGCTCAGATAGTTCCATCTATTTCCTCATGGCGTTTCATTCTAAGTGTTCACAAAGTGCCATCATAGTAAGCCCGTTCTTGATATAGTGCTTAAAAATAATCAACTACTGAGCTGCACTGGATGCCATACCTCCACCCCTCCCCCCCAAGTGCTCCTTTGATCTTTTTCTGGATGCAGAGTCCATCAGCAGTGCTGAACGTTAAGCTGCAGCCTCCCCCTTCTGTTTTGGGTCCGGACAGTGGTGCCTTGAACGATGTGGTGAGAAGCGTGCCCGTTGATCTGGAAGTAAAAGGGGAGCAAGCAGCTTAAAGTTCAATGCTGCCGCCACAACCACAGTTGCTTTTGCCAATGCTCTGGCCCTTGGTCTCTTGCAGCAATTCTGGGAAGGGATGAATTTTTGGCTCTTCCTGCAGCCATGGAATCATAGGAGTTTGAAGAGCCTAGCCATTAATGGTAGAAAAAAAGGAGTTCTTAAGGTCTCTTTCGGAGCCAGTCAACCATGAGGGATTGGTTCTGGGATCAGTACTGTTCAATGACTTTGTGAAGGACTGAAGAGAAAAGTTTGACTTTTTGCAGATGACACAAAGATTTGCAACAGAGTGGACGTCTCTGAGGGAGTGGCCATCATAAGGAAAGATCTACAAAAACTGGAAGGATGGTCTAAAGCTTGGCAGTTCAGATTTAATGCAAAGAAGTGCAGTGTCATGCACTTGGGATGCAAAACTACAAAGGAATTGTATGTGATGGGGGCGAGAGGTTGGTGTGCATGGACATAACTGGACATCATACATTTAAATATTACATTTTTTCTCTGTATGTAGGCATGTGCCCACTCTCCCTGCAAATAAAAGAATGCTGATGGTTCTTGGAGTTTGTGGGGATGTCGGAATCTAATGTTTGGCTTTGAATGCTGCTGCTCTCGGTATACTAAGATAGCAATAGTATACGATGGGGCTAGTGCTAGTGTCTGAGGATCTCAAGGCGGCAAAACCATGTGACAAGGCAGCATACAGAGAGGAATAACCAGCAGAAAGGAGGAGGTATTAATGCCCCTCTATCAGTCGCTGGCGAGGCCTTACTTGGAGGATTGTGTTCAGTTTTGGAGACCATATCTCACAAAGAATATAAAAGACTTGAAATGGTTCAGAGGAAAGCGACCAAAAATGATTTGGAGCCTGCGCCAGAAGGCATATAAGAAGAAACTTGAAAACCTAAATATGTACACCCTAGAGGAGAGGAGGGTCAGGGGAGATATAATACAGACCTTTAAATACAGGTATTAATGAGCAAACAAATCTTCAAAGGAGTGGGGGGCAATAAAACTAGAGGCATAAAATGAAGCTGCAAGAAGGTAAACATAAAAGCAACGTCAGGAAGTACTGAAAGAGTGGATGATGGAAGTGGTGGAGGCAAAAACAGTGATGGAATTCAAAATGGCATAGGACAGACACAGAGGATCCCTGTGTAGCAAGAGGATGGAATCCAAACAAACTTACATATCTTTTATACTTCAACAGATAGAAGGGGCGGCCGGCCTGTACAGAGCAGCGATTAGTCTGCCTTCTGGGCAGACTAGAGGGACCATAATGGTCTTTATCTGCCTTCATATACTGCTACTGTCTTAGCATTCAGAGCAAAACAATAGATTCCGACATCTCCACAAACTCCAAGAACCATCAGCATCCTTTTATCTGCAGGGAGACTGGGCACATGCCTACATACCGAGAAAAAATGTAATATTTAAAATATATGATGTCCAATTATGTATTTTTATAGGATTGCTGTTGGAAAGATGATATTCAGATGGTCATGATTATTGGGTTTAATTATCAAAATCTCAGGGGTGGGGGGGCAGTGGCATAAGTTACAAGGAGGGGCCCCCAATCAAAATTTTGCTAAGAGCCCTCCACTGTTGTGGCAGTGGCATGCCACCCCCCCCCCCCCCCCCCGTACAGGCCTTCTCTTCATGCGGTACACCCCCCCCCCCCCCCCCCGTACAGGCCTTCTCTTCATGCGGTAGACCCCCCCCTCCATCTCCATGAGGTGTTGGCAGCAGACTTACTTCATTGTGTTTGTTGTGCTGCCTACACTCTTGTAAGTTTGCCACAGGCCTAGCGGCTGTTCCCGCCAGGCTAAAGTCTCGTGGTGTGACTGTGATGGTCAAAAAACAAGAGAACAAAAATGGTGTGGTGTCTGTATCAGCGCTAACCTCAGAGCTGGTTCAAGGTGTTGGTTCCCTAAACAAAACTTAAGCCTTATACTACTACACACTGGTTGTCAGACTCTATTGTTCAGCTTTGCATACCCTTATCTTTTCCGCCCCCCAGCAGCTGCAGCCCTAGATGACTGCCTAGTTTGACTACTGATTGATCTGACCCAGATCTGTATCAGAAATCAAAGGGCTTGAGGATATAAACAGACATTTAAATACCCAAAAATAAATTTATAATGCACAAAAAGTAAATCTTTTGCAATGGAAAGGAAGGGTTCACAATCTGAAGCGCCAAGTGTGTAGGTTCAAGAACATCAGCGAGTATATTTCTTTAACAGAAAGGGTGATAAATATCTAGAATACCATCTCACAAGAGGTAGTGGACGCCAAAACAGTAATAGAATTTTAAAAAGTGTGGGATAGACACTGAGGATCCCTAGTGATAAGAAGATGCAAATGAAGCACCAGAACAGAGGAGCATCTACAGCCCAAACCAGCAGTGATATGATTCAATGATATCTGCAAGAAAACAATGGGGTAACGTGCACATGGCAGTAGCAACAACCTTAAGGGGCCCTTTTACGAAAATGTGCTAGGCAGATAACACGTTTTCATGTGCGATAACTGTGTGCTTGGGCCCACAGTAACTGTTACTGCAGGGCCAAGACACAAAATTGCCAAGTTATCCAGTTCCAGGAGTGAGATTTTAAGCCAGTCCTTGTTTTGTGATAAGCTCATCCTGTTGCATTATGGGACCTGCAGTACTGATTCCAATGAGTAAAATCAGGGACAACAAATACCATACTGCATTGCAATGCAAATTTAAAACCAGAACTGGCAAAACATCTCACTCCTGGAATGGGGTAACTTGGCAACTCCAACTATCAGAGGCATGACCAGCATTTTACCCATTGGAATCAGCACCTCAGGTCCCACAATGCATCAGGATGAACTTGTCAAAAATCCAGGACTGGCTTAAAATCTCACTCCTGGCACTGGGCAACTTGGTAGCACTGCTTAATTACCACTGAGGCTTTGCACTTACTGCACATTAGTGTTTGCACTAAACACATATTAGGTGGGAAAACCTAACACACTTTAGTATAAAGGCAGCATCGTCACTTTGAAAGGTTTGGTGAGGGACAAAGGGAAACGGAAGAGGCATTGGGTTCCATTTGGAAATTTGGCTGTGTATCATGCAGAGTTGCCAAGTTATCCAATTCCATGTGTCAGATTTTAAGCCAGTCGTGGATTTCTGACATGCTCATAAATTGCATTATGGGACCTTCAGCATCGATTCCAATGCGTAAAATCAGGGACTACAAATACCATACTGAACTACAATGCAAATTTAAAACCAGAACTGGCAAAAAATCTCACTTCTGGAACTGGATAACTTGGCAACTCTGCTTATTCCTGGGGAGGATCCTAAGAATCAGTTAGAAGCTGGAGACCAGAAATATTGCTTTGCTCTGCTAAAAGAGGTGAGATCAGCAGTATGGTTAATGTCTATAATTACTAAGGGGAATGCAGAGTAAAAGTAATAAGAAGGTTCACTTACCTTGTTTTAGGCTACTGTAAAATCTGAAGTGAAGAGACATTGTGTGGAACTGAACTGCAAAGCTGAAGGAAGTTTGCAGGAACTTTAGTTTGAGTTGACCTGTAAGTGCTCCCAGGTGGTGGGAGACTGCGCAGAGTTTCCCAGCTGTGCTCATTCACTGCCAGGCTGGGAGAAAACCGAGTTACTTACCTGTAACGTGAGTTCTCCAGGGACAGCAGGATAAGTCAGCCACAAGTGGTGATGTCATCCGACGGCGCCAGAGACGGAGTACTCTCACTAGCCCAGAGGGCTTTAGCCCCCTGGGCATGACCACTAGCCCCACCTCCAGATCCGCCCCTAGCTGGCCAGGTTTCCCAAGCTGAAGTGAGACTCAGGCTAGGAGGCGGACGAGAAGACAGGAGGTCCTCGCCGGGGAGGAGGGTGGGAAGGTGTGGCTGACTTATCCTGCTGTCCCTGGAGAACTCAGGTTACAGGTAAGTAACTCGGTTTTCTCCCAGGGCAAGCAGAATGAGTCAGCCACAAGTGGTGTCTCCCTAGCTATATATGCAGCGGCGGGGAGGGCTTGAAAAAAAAACAGAGGCACTCATAGCCAAGGTGCAATAAGTTTAATGAATGACAGAACGTGCCAAGGGGCAAGTTCAAGTCAATAATGACAGAAGTGCAACAACTAGCAAAGTGCTCAGAACAGTGCACAAAACAACACTCGTGTGATAAGGCAGGAAGTGCAACAACAGCAAAACAGTGAGCGTACACAACAAGTAGCAATGGGCACGACTAGTGCCGTAACAACAAGCGGACCCCGGAGCCGGCAGGCAAAGGGGCAGCGTACTCAAACAAAGGCGAGAAGGTGCAGAGCAATAAGGTGCAACAAGCTAGACCACAATCATCAAAATGGTAAGAAGGGCAGAACAATGAGGTGCAATGACCTAATAACAACCAATTAATAGTCAATCTGCAATCTTCAATAAGCAATGAGGTACAATGACACCAATAAAGACATCAATTAGTACATCAATAAGACATCAATTGGTGCAGTCAGTCGCAAGTCCCTGTTCCGGCAAGGGGGTGGCAGTCGACAGCACTGCCAGCCCGAATGCAGAGCCTCCGTGATCCGCTCTGTCGAGGCAGTAGTGTCTCTGGAAAGTCTGTACAGAGGACCACGTTGCAGCTTTGCAGATGTCTGGTATAGGCACAGAGTGGAGGTTTGCGATGGAGGCTGCCAGGGCCTGCAGGTGATGTGCTGTGACACCTGCGATAGGGCTCTCTCCAGCGCGTGAAAGGCAGAAGGCGATGCAAGCGGAGATCCAGCCGGAAAGCGTGCGCTTGGATACTGGCAGGCCAGGCTTGTTGGGGTCGTAGGCTACGAAAAGCTGGGACCCCTTGCATAGAGGTGCCGTTCTACTGAGGTAGCACCGTAGGGCCCTGACACAGTCCAGTGTGTGAAGGCGTTGTTGATCCGGGCTGGAGTGTGGTCCAGGGAGGAAGCAAGGCAGCTCGATGGTTTGATTGATGTGGAAAGCGGACACCACCTTGGGAACAAACTTGGGGTGTGTCCGGAGGCATACGCGGTCTAGGTGGAAGATGGTATAAGGCGGATAAGCCACAAGAGCATGCAGCTCACTGATCCGCCTGGCTGAAGTAATAGCGACGAGGAACAGGGTTTTCCAGGAGGCGAACTTTAAATCTGCTGATTGTAGGGGCTCGAAAGGCTCCTCTGTTAGCTGATTGAGGACGACATTCAGGTCCCATGCGGGTACAGGTTCTCTGAACGGAGGGCGTAGAATGGATAATCCTCGCATAAAGCTGGCCACAACGGGCATCGCGGCTATTGAGGTGTCACCAACACAGTGATGGAAGGCTGCGATGGCGGACAGGTGAACTTTGATGGACTGAGTCTTGAGGCCGAGCGAAGAGAGGGATTCAAGATATTGTAGGAGCTGCGGCATAGGGCAAGCGAAGGGATCAATATGCCGAGCCGCGCACCAGATGGAGAAGCGCCGCCACTTGAGACAGTAGGATTTTCTGGTGGATGGACGGCGGGCCGCTAGCACGATCTTCTGAACCTCGGTAGTTAGGTTGAAGGGGGCCAGAGTTAGCCTTTCAGCTTCCAGGCCGTCAGTGATAGCATCCATAAGTTGGGGTGAAGCATTGTGCCGCCGTCCTGCGAGAGTAAGTCTGGCCGCTGGGGAAGGTGGATGGGAGGTGCCACCGCTAGGCGTTGGAGGTATGGGAACCAGATTTGCCTGGGCCAGAAGGGAGCTACCAGGATGATCCTGGCCCGATCCCTGATGATCCGTTGGACTGTCCGAGCTATGAGCGGAGTTGGCGGGAACGCATAGGTTAAGGTCCACTGGCCCCAGGTCACATCAAAGGCGTCTGCCGCCAGTCTGTGCGGGGACGGTCTCTTGGAGCAAAATAGGGGGCATTTGGCATTCTCTTGGGAGGCGAAGAGATCGATCTGGGGAAGGCCCCACTCCCTGAATAGGAATGAGGACGCGTCCTCGTGCAGCGTCCATTCGTGAGGGCTTAGCTGTCTGCTGAGGCGATCTGCTAGGACATTCTCCTCTCCCGGTAGGTAGCAGGCCAGGAGGCTGCATTGGAGCGAGAGGGCTAGATGCCAGGTACCTCCCTGCTTGTTTATATAAAACATGGCGACCTGGTTGTCGGTCTGTATCTTGATTGTTTTCCCCCTGACCAGGTTCTGGAAGGCCAGGAGGGCAAGGCGGACAGCTCTGAGCTTGAGGACGTTGATGTGTAAGCTCCTCTCGGTGGTGGACTATGACCCTTGCGTATGTGCATCCGCGCAGTGGGCTCCCCACCCTAGAGCCGAGGCATCCGTGGTCACGGTGATCTGAGGGGTCGTGGCTTGCAGGAGGTTGCCCTGTGAGAGATTGGTGGAATATGTCCACCAGCGGACCACTTTGTCTGCCCGCAGGTCCCTGGGGATCAGGGATGACAGGGGTTGGGAGTGTTGGCACCAATGGGAGCGGAGATGCCATTGTAGGACACGCATCCGCAGTCTCGCCATGGGGAGAACATGTGTGACGGCTGCCATGTGGCCCAGAAGGCGTAGGATCACTCGGGCGGGGGTGTGCGTGGAATTCAGGACTTGTAGGGCGAGGGCGCTGATGGTCCCCTTCCTGTTCTGAGGCAGGAAGGCCTTGGATTGCGTGGTGTCGATTAGAGCACCGATGAACTCCAGACGTTGCGTTGGGACAAGATGAGACTTCGGGTAGTTGACTAGGAATCCCAGCGAGGAGAGAAGAGAGATGGCTTTTCTGACGGCCATCCGCAGTTCCGCTGGGGATGGAGCCGAGAACAGCCAGTCGTCCAAGTAGGGGAAGACACAAACCCCTTGTCTGCGTAGGCGGGCTGCAGCCACCGTCAAACACTTGGTAAACACCCTTGGAGCAGGAGACAGTCCGAAGGGGAGCACCCTGTATTGGTAGTGTTTCTCCGCTACCCTGAATCGCAGGAATTTCTTGTGGTGATGGTGCATGGGAATGTGAGTGTACGCATCTTGAAGGTCCAGAGAGGCTAGCCACTCCATAGGTTGGATGAGGGGCAGGATGGTGGACAGAGAGTGCATTCTGAACCTCTCTTTGGCAATGCACTTGTTGAGCTTGCGTAGATCGAGGATGGGCCGCACACCCCCCGACTTCTTGGGGAGACAAAGAAGCATCTGGAGTAAAAACCCTTGTTGGTCTCGCCTGGAGGAACAGGCTCGATGGCCCTGGAGGCAAGTAAGGCCTGTATCTCCGCGTCCATGGCCTGTAGATGCTGGGGTGGGATGTTGCTCGCCGAGGGAGGTCGTGCAGGCGGCTTGGAAGAGAAGTTGATGCGGTAGCCCTGTTTGATGATAAAGAGGACCCATTGATCCGTAGTTATCAGCTCCCATGAGTGAAGGAAGGCGGATAAGCGTCCCCCTGTCGGAAGGTGCTGACGGGGCGGTGAGTCAAAAACTCGGGTTGTTTTTAGCAGGAGCAGAAGGTGCTTTCTTTGATGTGCGCTCTCGTTGGCGTGGTTTTTGCCTATACGAGGATTGGTAAGGCTGCTGCTTATAGCGTGGCTGCTGCTGCCAGCTGTGGTAGGAGTTGTAGCGCTTTGGACCAGAAGTGCCGTGGAATGCTCCCTTGCGGTAGGATCTTGAGCCCCCTGAGCCTTCCTCTAGTGTTTTGAGCGTGGTGCAGCGTTCGCGCATGTCATCCACTGTCTCCTTGACCTTGTCACCAAAGAGTGATTCGCCCGTGCAGGATGTGTCTGCGAGCTTGTCATGGGAATCAGTCCGTAGGCCCGAGGCCTTGAGCCAAGCGAGTCGGCGCGCAGAGATGGCTGTTCCGGCTACTCTGGAGGCTGTCTCGAAGGCGTCGTGGGCAGCTTGACCTTGATGTTTGGTGCATTCCTCGAGGTCAGTGAGGGCAGACAGGAATGCTGCTGGGAGATCTGTGTCCTTGGTGGCGGTTCTTATGTTGGCCAGCAAGGTGTCCTGGTAGATGGCGTGCTGGAAAAGGTGCGCGGAGATCCTGGCATTCAGCATGGATCCTTGATAAATCCGCTTAGCAATATTGTCCAGAAGCTTGTTGTCTTTCCCAGGAGGCGCATTGGTAGAAGTGCGCGTGGATTTTGACCGCTTGAGAGCGGATTCCACCACAATGGAATGGTGGGGCAGGTGCTGCTTGTCAAATCCTGGGACAGGTTGGACCACGTACTTAGAGTCCAATTTTCGTGGGCACAAGTGGTTGGACGCAGGGGTCTGCCATAACTTTGTAAGGTTCTCACGTAGGAGCTGGTGGACAGGTAGTGCCGAAATGGCCTTGGGGGAGTCCACGAACTTGAGGGCGCTTTGCACCTCGTCCCGTTGGTCTACGTCCTCCACAGGGGTGATGGATAAGGCAGCCAGGACCTTCCGAACGAATTTCGCGTAGGTCAGGTCCTCAGGAGGATCGGGTGGCCCTGAGGGGTTATCCTGGTTAGCAAGTGAAGAGTTTGCTGATAGCAAGGGGTCCTCAGGGTGGTCTTGAGGCTGAGGTTGGCCTAGGCTGGCCGAGGAAGCCATTGTGTGTTCCTGCTCCATTGAGGCAGTGGTGGTGGCGTTCAAAGGTGTGGCGGAGATTGCTGCTGGGGGCGCCAGGGGCTGCGCCTGGTGTGACAGGGTAGAGAGCACTGAAGTCAATTGCTGGAGCGTGCCTTGGAGTAGCAGGAGTGTGTCGGGGGTCCCTTGGAGGGGTAGGACCACCGGAGACTGTTCGTTGCATTGGAGAGGCTGGCTAGGCTCTACATGAGAGGCTGGTGGCACCGGAGATGCAGGAAGGTAGAGGTCGGAGTCCCCAGAGCTGCAGGAGGCGGCGTAGCAAGAGTTGTTAGCAGATGAGGGGGTGTGCCGGTCAGAGCTGCTGGAGAGAGAGCCTTGAGAGAGCGAGGAGCTGTAGCTGCTGTGCCTGGTTCTTTTCCCATGGAAATGTGATGAGTCCGAACTGGGACTACGGTCCCTGCGCCGTTTGTAGTCCCTATGCCTGTGCCTGCTCTGCTGATGGCTGTCAGAGGATGAGTGTCTGCGCCGGCCGCTTTGCTTCCTGCCTGCTGACTGCCGATGACGTCTCCGTGTGTGGCTCCTCCTCCTGGAGCGTCTCCGGAAATCGGGGGAGAGTCTGCGCTGTTTGCGGGCTCTGAGCTGATGGCTTCCGTGCCGGGCAGCATTGCTCAGAGTCTGATGGAAAGCGCCGCTGAAGTCTGCCCCGGGGAGATCCTGTACTCTGCGCTGAGAAGAGGCTGGGCCGGAAGGGCAGGAAGCGGTCATCGCTATGGCAGGAAGTAGAGAGGACACAGCAGGCAAGATGGTGGCCTCCATAGGGGCACACGTGTCCGGAGCAGCGCGGCGGGGAACGGAGGCCGAAAATGGTGCGTCCCCGGCCGGAGGCACGACGGCGGCACAAGAAGCAGCACAAGAAGCAGCATTTGAAGGAGCGCTGATAACAGTAGCAGGGGTACTCACAGCGACCGCGGGAGCCAGGAATTCCCGGAGAGCGTGCCGGCGGGACTTCAGGGCCCGGGGGGACATGCGGCCACAAGCAGAACAGTTCTCCACCGCATGATCTTTGCCAAGACAACGGAGGCAGAGATGGTGGGAGTCCGAGTTGGCCATTTTCCTTGAGCAGGCAGGGCATTTTTTGAATCCAGGATTCTTCATTGTGAAGGTGAGCAAAATAAAAAAATTGGTGAGAGCAAAATAAAAAAACGTCTTACTGGCAAGGTGGAAGACGAAGACTGGCCAGCTAGGGGCGGATCTGGAGGTGGGGCTAGTGGTCATGCCCAGGGGGCTAAAGCCCTCTGGGCTAGTGAGAGTACTCCGTCTCTGGCGCCGTCGGATGACGTCACCACTTGTGGCTGACTCATCCTGCTTGCCCTGGGAGAAACCCTGTTTCCTTTTCTTTGCATATTGTTTATTGCTTGTAAGGATATTCTAGCAGGTGAGCCCAGTATCTAGGTTTTGAGGTCTCCAATATAGTAAGAAATCAGAGAGAGACTATTTCAGATCTATAGGACTGGAAGCACTAGCCGGATTCCTTTTCCTGTTAGAGTCAGATTTGGCCCAGGTTTTCTTTTACACATTCACTCTGGTGTTATTTAGAGCCTACCAACCAGCAGTGTTGCCAACAGGCTCCAGATTCACCCAGTAAGCTTGAGATCCAGTCCTGGGTTTACCCCCCTTGCATGCAGGGACTTGTAGTTCTGATATTTCTATTGCACACCATAAGAACTACAAGCTCCTGCATGCAACGGAGTAAACCCAGGATTGGATCAAGCCTGTCTGGCTAATTTGGAGCAAGTTAGTAACCCTACCAGCCAGTTCTGTTAGAAGCTGGGTTTAAGGAGAGGCTCAATATAATTTCTACTGATTGTCTTTTGGTTGCTGTTTTGCAGCAACTTATAAACATTTCCCATTGGACACTCTGAGCCTTTTTTAGGGTAACCTGAATTTCTGACAATCTCATTCTGATGTATTATGGGACCTGCAGCACTGATTCCAAGGGGTAAAATCAGGGACTACAGATACCATGCTGCATTTTAATGCAAATTTAAAACCAGAACTGGCAAAAAAAAATCTTACTCCTGGAACTGGTAACCTGGCAACTCTGCTTTTTGGTTTGTTCCTCAGCCGAAAGGGTTATATCAAACATGACTAGGTCAGTACAGCCTAAAGACACTCACAAAAATAGCCCACAGCACCCCCTAGCTGTGACAGCATCTACCCAAAGTAGACAAATGACTTCTGGTCAGACTGGATGGGCCATATTTGTCTTTATTTGAAGTCATGTACTATATTACCAAAATGCTGCCACAAAATAGACATGACTTTGTAGAAGGGGGCAAGTTCACCTTGCTGTCCTGTCATAAGGGAGGGAGGAGTGGCTCAGTGGTTGGGACAGGTTACCTCAGGCTGGAAGGCCAGGGGTTCAATTCCCACATGGGGACAAGCAACCTCAGGCCAGAGGAACTGGGGTCTCTAGTCCCATGGCCACTCCTTGTGGCCTTGGGCAAGCCACTTAACCCTCCATTGCCTTAGGTACACTTAGATTGTGAGCCCTCCAGGGACAAGGGAATAAAAACAAAAAGTACCTGTTAGTATGCATGTAAACCACACTGATTCTAAAGAGCACAGTATAAAAAAAAATAAGGGATAACTCTTTCAAGACATTGCAAGTGCAAAAATCAGGATTTGCCATCAATACTAAAACTATCATTTGGGACAGTAACAGCAAGTCCTAATTTTAGCACTTGCTATCCTGGTCATAAGAGAGAACACGCTCAATACATTGCAGGGTGAACTCGCCCTCTTCTACAGAGTCAGGGTTATTAAATGATCTTAAACCTTGGCTGAAAATGAAAAAAGGAGTGCAATACAACATCATGCAGTCTGACTATAACAGAGTCAATCATGTTTATTACATTTAATCAAAACAGGATTCTTTCAAATGTTTTCCATATGATTGCAATACAATTTGTACATTCCGTTCCAATCTGGATCCACTAGTGTAGTTTTACCAGTTTTATAGATATTTTACAGTTAAAGGAACATGCTGACCTTCTATCCATGCGAGATAGGATTTGCAGTGCTGATCAGTGCATTCAATAAGGTTTTCATGTATGTTCTACTCCATTATCTTTGATTTTACGACCCTGTCTAATACTTGTCCTTTCTCTTCCTAGTCAGTAAAGCTGGGTTGCTTAGCTCTGACTTTGTTCTCCCTTTTTGTGATGCCATCAGGGAGTTGCTGGCTGTACCTCTAGGAAGATTAGGCATCCACCTAGGGCAGGGAATTTCAGGGAGGAAGACAGTGGCACAGAGTGACAGCGCCCTTTAAAGTGGACAGCATTACCCACCTCTTCCCTCTGTCACTGTTGCTGCTGTCATGGCCATCTTACCTCCATTCTCCTGCCAGGGCTGAGGCTATAAAAAATAAAACTCAGCACAGTAGAGGGCCTTTTAGCACCCACACGTGCTTTAGGCCTGTGGCATCCTGCCCCCTCCCAGGGCCAGCCCGAGGCATGTGTGGGAATATCGCTCATACATGGCCCTGCACCTCAAGGGGCCCTGTGTGTGCATGACCAACTTAAGAGGGAGCCGGTGAGACCTGAAGCCCGGCTCCCCAACTCACCTCTGAACAGCTGTGGGAGTGTTTTCCTTTTACTCCCATGGCTGTGCTAATTTTCAGCAGCCGGTGTCGCTCACTTCATAGAGGTTAAACAGGGGTATTGTGCCACTGTCTTCCTTCGTGAAATCCGCTGCCCTAGGTGGATACCTAATCTTCCTAGGGGTACAGCCAGCAACTCCCTGATGGCTTCACAAACAGGGAGAACAAAGTCAAAGCTAAGCAGGGGTGGTTCAAGGCAATCTGCTGCCTGAGGTGAGGGATGAGATGGCGCCCCCCCCCCCCCGAGCCGGGGTGGGGGCTTTCTCAAAACTGCAGTCGGGGACTGAACCAAATCAAAAAGTTAATTAGATAATGTGGAGGAAATAAAAAGATGTTTGCATACCATGGAACTAAAAGAGAGAGCGAGAACCACTGCACAGTTTATAACACCAAATTAAATAACTCAGTTTTGTTTTGTTGTTATAAACTGTGTTATGGTTGTTGCTTTTTCTTTTTGAACATATATTTTGCATTCACAGAACACCCCCCCCCCCCCCTCAACAATGGGTGCAGAGCAGAACTAGGACATCCACCCACAAAAACAAAATCTGATTCTGGTAATCTCACTAACAAACATTCTCCATTACCAGGCATATTGTGAACTAATACAAAACCCTACAAAAGTCACAAATGATCTACAAGGCCAAATCAACCATATCCTACCAGCATAAACTTTCAAAACTCATATAACAAGGGGCCTACCCAGATAAAAGCAGCACTATAAATACTGTAGCGGGCCCTAGAAACATCCATACACTGACTGAAAAGCTAAACAAGTCAAATTACTACAGTACAGGTCCCTTCGTATAAATTCCTGGACTCAGTCACACACTCAGAACACAGACCCTCGCCGAGAACAGAATAAGTGAGGATAACCTAAAGTGAAAATAAAAATATGTAGACAAAAATTAAACTGAAAGCCCAAGAAGCCAGACTCGGCATGCAGTGCAATACCAGAGAAATAAAAGAGACACATTTCCCTGTACTGTGTAAAAATAGTGCAAAGTCCAATCACTCATTTGAAAATAAAATTATTTTTTTCTACCTTTGTTGTCTGACCATTTTATACTCTGATCATGCTGGTCCCCATCTGCAGCTTTTGCTTTCTTCTGTCTTCTCTTAGCTCTCTTTCTACGGTCTCAACTCCATCTGACATTTCTTGTCTCTCCTTGTTTTCTTCACTTCCTTCCATCTTGGATATTGATTTTTTTTCTTTCCACCTTTCTTCCATTTATTTCTCTCTCTCTCTTTGGCACCCAGATTTCACTATTCCTTACTATCCAGTTCTCAATCTCCCTCTTTTTTATGCCATCTACCTACCATTTTTCAACCTTCACCCCTAGTCCTCCCATTCCCAAACTCTTCTTCCCCTCTGTGTTTCCAGCATTTCTCCTTCTGTCTCCCCCCCCCCCCACCCCATTGTCCAGCATGTCTCCCTACTTCCATCCATCTAACATTTGTCTCCCTGCTTCCTCCCTTCAGCATGTCTTCCTGCCCCCTCTCCTGTTGTACAGCATTTGTCCCCCTGTCCCCCCCAGTGTTGTACAGCATTTGTCCTCTTGTCTCCCCCCTCCCGTTGCCCAGCATTTGTCTTCCTGCCCTGTTTCCCTGTTGTCTAGCACTTGTCCCCCTGTCTCCCCCTTTGTCCAGCATTTGTCCCATCTTTCCCCTTTGTCTAGAACTTGCCCCCATCTCCCCCCTTTGTCCATCACTTGCCCCCCTCTCCCACCTTTGTCTAGCACTTGTCCCCCTGTCTCCCCCTTTGTCCAGCACTTGTCCCCCTGTCTCTCCCCTTTGTCTAGCACTTGCCCCCGTCTCTCCCCTTTGTCCAGTATGTCCCCCTGTCTTCCCCTTTGTCCAGCATTTGCCCCCTGTTTCTCCCTTTGTCTCTCACTTGTTCTCCTTCTGTCCCTACTCCCTCTACCTGCACCTCTCATCTGGCAGTGGCAGCGGCACTCTGGTTGTTTTTATTTTAGATTTTGCTGCCTCTGGCCTGCCTCTGCCTTCCCATCGCTTTTTTTTCCTCAAAAATGCTTGCAGCGAGGAAACAAAAAGCAGCGTGAAGGCAGAGGCAGACCAGAGGCAGCAAAATTTAAAATGAAAATGCCGCTGCCACCGCCACACAAATCAGCCTGATCGCTTGCAGGGTTCCTGCAAGCGATCAGGCTGATTTGTCCGGCGACAGTACTCCGGCTCTGTTTTTAATTTTAGATTTTGCAGCCTCTGGCCTGCCTCTGCCTTCCCACGTGGGAAATCAGAGGCATGCCAGAGGCTGCAAAATCTAAAATTAAAACAGAGCCAGAGTGCCTCCCCCATCAGCGTGCCGCCTGAGGCCGATGCCTCAGGTGGCCTAATGGAAGAACAGCCCTTCGAGCTAAGTAACCCAACTTTATTGACTAGGAAGAGAAAGGACAAATAAGTAGACAGGAATTGCCCCTGTTTAAACTCTATGTAGTGAACCATGCTGGTAGCTGCAATTTAGTATAGCTGCAGGAGAAAAAGGAAAATGCTCCGGGGCTCTTTACTCCCACTTCTGTGCAGAGGTGAGTCAGGGAGCTGGGCTGCTGGGCTGCTGGGCTTTGGCCCTCACCGGTTCCCTTTTAAGCAGATCAGGTATGCGTGGGGCCCCTCGTGGTGTAGGGCCATCTATATTCATATATGGGGGACTGCTAGCACTGGAAGAGGGCTGTTACTGGGGCTAAAATGGGAAATGGACTATGTTGTGGGATGGGGAGACTGCAGTTGAAAGGAAGACAATGCTTGGAGGGACTGGGACTGGAGGGGGACTGATACTGGGGATCCAGGACTGGAAAAGGGCTGATACTGGGGGATGGAGGGACTAGCAGGGAGCTGATGCTGGGAGGAACTGGAACTGGAGGAATACTGATACTGGGAGGCTAGTACTGGAAATAAGCTGATGCTAGGGGATGGGGGCGCCTGGAATTGGAAGTGAGTTGATGCTGGGAAGGACTGGGACTGGAGGAAGAGTGATATACTGGATATAATCTTAATATTCATGTATCATGGCTTAAGAGTAAGAATTCCTTTTGTGGTATTGTTCTAAACAAACTTGTTTGGAGACATTACTCCAAGAACATTACCCCAAAGACAGCCCATATCTCAGTGACTTGACTCTGCTACTAAGAGGTATCCAAGTGCACTCTAGAGTAGCAGTTACTTTAAGATAAACATAGTGAGCCCGATATTCAAAGTGATTAACGCAGTTAGCAGAGCTGCTAATCATGCTAATTGTGGTGAACGGCATATTCAGTGGTACCAACTGCTTAGCATCCAGGGTAGAGTGGAGTTGGTGCCAATCAATAGCTGGGCAGTGGTGATATTGAGCCGCTGCCCGGTTACCAATATGTGGTGAAAGCCAGGTGCAGGTAAACCTGTCCTAACCTTTGCTGCATATCGCTAGCCAGGCAAAACAAGATATTCAATGCCGGGGCCAGATATGACCCTGGCACTGAATATCCGGGTTTAATGTTCAGCGCCGGCAGCTACCTGTGTCAGCAGCACCAACTGCTGGCGCTGAATTCGGGCCCATTCTCCTTATCAATATCACCACTACCTGCTTAGCTTCTGTGGCGAAGAATAGGCCAGGGTTTCCTGCACCCGACTTTTGCCGCATATTGCTAACTGGGCAGTGGCTCAATATCGCCGCTGCCCAGTTAGTGATGGGTGCCTCCCCGGAACACCCCTGGCTTAATGCCGCTGAATATCCTGCAACCGTGTAAATTCCTTTAAATATCCCCCCCCCCCCCCCTTGTTTTTTAAATTTCTTCAGAGGAAATAATTTCTCCAACTTTCAGGGAAATTTTAATTCTGATTTAGCAGGAAAATATTTTTCTGCCAGTGTCAGTCACATAATTCATTCTCACTGTCTCACAGAAATGCAGCAGAACTTTTAAAATCCAGCAGCACTAGTTTCCTCTTTTCAGAAAAAGAGTAAATCTTCCCTGAACAGTTAAAGACTCGCAGCAAGATTTCTTTTTTCCATCAGATGAAACGTGCCAGCTTCAGAACTGAGATATCAGCAGAGCTGTCAGCAACTGTTACATTTTAAAACCAAAATCTTCTCTTTTTCAGTTCAATATGTCCAAGAAAGGGCACCTCTTACTAAAGCCTGCTAAGGCTTTCCAATTCATGAGTTTAAAAAATGCACTTTAATTGCAAAGCCTCCATGTTAGCTGTCAGGGGTGTGACCAGTATGTTCCCAGCAACTAAAGTGCAATGGGCTAATTTAATGTGTGATCCACCAATTCGGGTTCGCTTAAGGACTCCCATAGTGAATTTGCATTAAGAGCTATGTTGCTGGTGAGCAGCAGCAATTGCCCTGAAAACTAGTGGCAATGTGATCTCCATGCTCACACTCCGCCCTTTGGCTGTCTCGTCCCGCGACTGCCGATTAATGTGTGTTTTACTGACCCAATATGGCATATCTTATGTTCTTCTGTTCTTACCTTTGATTGCAAAGGCTCCTTAAAACAAGGAGGAAAAAAGTCTCTCCCACACTTTCTTACACACTCTCACTTTCTCTGTCTCTATCCGACCCAGTTTAGGCAAATTAATTTAAGAATACTCTTTTTCTTCTCTCACAATTATACCCCTCTTGCCTCAAACAGTATCAAATCCCAACTGCCAAAACAGATTGGAACTTCATTTTACAGCTCCTGAGCCAAGTAACCAGATTAGTGCTCTCCGCCCAGCAAAATAGTTCAGAGAGACTAGATCCGGCCATAACAGTGCACTGGCAAACGTTTGCCCTCCATGACAGCCCTATACAGTCTTCATTATTAATTTAAATTACATTATATAATTGAGCAGTTTCCCTTTAAATACTTTAATTAACCTACGTCAGGGTTGTGGCTCCAAAGCTCATTCGTCCGGTGTTTAAAACAACCTCTTCACAGCTTTAATTTTGCTCTCTCTCTGCGTCTGAATGCCTTAGGATGGGAGCGATTCTGCACATGCCCCTACCAGGATATATTGGGCTGATATTCAAAGGGAGTTGCTCTCTTTATCCGGGATATTCAGCAGCACTAACATGGTTGGTGCCACTGTGGGTACCATTACTGGATGCCCGGATGCTAACTGGGGGTTCTGGGGGTGGCACCCAGCCAAAACTGGGCAATGGCAATTCTGAGCAGCTGCCCGGTTTATTATTTGTTTTTAATTCTCCAGACCTCTCCATCCCATTTGGGCACTTTTTAAGCAAAAAGAGTCTTCTAGAGCCACCCAGAGCCTCTTGAATATTCAGCCACGACAGCCCCATTTTAACCTTACTTATCCTCTGCATGGCCCTAGCAGCACTCAGGTGCACAGCCCTGCCATCCCAGTGCCTTGTCCGTAATTCTTTAAAGCTTCCTTAGTACTCTTCTTTCGGATATTGCTGTGCACTTCTAAAGTGGCCACCTCTCCCCTGATACTGCCAATGGGACTTTGCTCCTACCCCCAAACACAATTCCTCTCCCAGACCTGTCCAATGCATACCCTAATGCCAGTCCAAGCTGGTGCCTACAGCAAGCCGCAGTAACAGCAGCCCCTCACTGACCACCAGCACAGCACATCACAGCTTCTCTTAAAAAATGAAAGCTGTCCACTGCCACATCCAGGGGCGGCCCAAGGGTACTGCGGGGCAATGTGTGGAGACTAATTGCAGGGACTCATTTGCATAAATATTTGCATATCCACTGGCTCTCATTTGTATAAATCAAATTTATTTTATTCTAAACTGTATATGCTGCCCATCTAAAATTTTAAAAGGTTTTCAAAGGAGTCCTCCACTAGCCTCTTTTTTTGTCCTAACAATGACTTAGGAGCATGTTTAGTAAACATTAATGTGTGTTAAGTGCCACTGTACCCATAGTCATAAATGAGTGTTGCTGCACATAGCGCAAATTCAAATTTCTGAATTTACCTTTAGTAAATATACCTCTTAATGACTGTCTGGGAACCATTGGCATATACAGTGAGGATAAAGAAAGGCCACCATATTTCTGCATTACTATCCTCCAGTGCCAACTGTCAGGTGCATTACTACAAAACCCTGCTCATTTAGAACCCAAGTCCCAAAACCCTGCTCATTTAGAAACTTAAGTCCCAGTCCCTGCTCTCCCCCATCTCCCTGTCCTCAGTACTGCCTCCTACATCCCTTCCACACACCCATCCAATTACGTCCTTCTGCAGTATTCATTAACTCTCCTTTTCCTCCTTTTTATCCCAGCATTTATTCTTATGCCCCTCTCTTTCAACCTTTCCCTCTGTATGACCTTTTTTCTTCCCTCCCGCACTAAATATCTGTTCCCCTCTCCATCCTCAGTTTCTTTTTTTTCTCCTACCAGCCCCAGCCCCACCCCACCCTACCTGCACCAGCATCAGCTCCCTTCTAGTTCCAGCCCCTCCCAACATCCACTCCATTCCAGTGTCATTCTTCCCATCCCCCAGTATCAGTCCTTCTCCAGTCCCAATCCCTCCCAGCATCATCTCCCTTCCAATACCAGGCACCCCACCCCCCAGCATCAGCCAATTTCCAGTCGTACCTCCCCAGTATCAGTCCTCCTCCAGTCCCAGTCCCTCCCAGCATCCTCTCCCTTCCAATCCCAGGCTCCCCACCCCCCAGCATCAGCCCATTTCCAGTAGTTGCCCTCAGTATCAGTAGTCCTCCAGTTCCAGTCCCTCCAAGCATCAGCTCCCTTTCAGTCCTTCCATCCCCCAGTATCAGCCCTTTTCCAGTCTTGGCCTCTAGTATCAACCCCCCTCCAGTCTCATTCTCTCCCAGCATTGTCTTTCTTTCAACCACAGTCTCCCCATCCCCCAACTTTAGCCCGTTTCCCATTCTAGCCCCAGTAGCAGTCCTCTTCCAGTGCCAGCAGCTCCTCTCCCCCCTCATACACACACACACACACGGCCCCACACAATGAGAGGCCCTGCGCACATCTGACCTGTTTAAGGAACCGGTGTGGCCCAAAGCCCGGCTCCCCAACTCACCTCTGTATAGCCACGGGAATAAATAGACACAGAAGCGTTTTCCTTTTTCTCCCGCAGATGTGCTAAGTTGCAGCTGCTGGTGTCACTCAGATCATAGAGGTTAAACAGGGGCACTTCCTGTCTTGTGCAAGAGTCAGGAAATGCCCCTGTTTAATCTTTACAAAGTGAGTGACACTGGCGGCTGCAGTTTAGTACAGCTGAAGGAGAAAAAGGAAAGCGCTTTTGCGTTTGTTTACTCCTGTGGCTGTACAGAGGTGAGCTAGGCTTTGGGCCGCACCAGCTCCCCCCCCCCCCCTTAAGCCAGTCAGATGTGCGCAAGGCCCCTCAACGACATTTCTGCACATGCCTTGGGCCATCCCTGGCCACCTCCTTCCTGCCCTGATACTGTTTGAAAAATAGCCCCAGCCTAACCCAACAGCACCAGATCGCCTTGTTTACTCAAAATTTGCCCAAGCCCTGCCAACCACCAGCACAAAGAAACAAAACTGCCCACTCCACGTGAATTCTGCACAAGCCATAATAACTGTATCCAGCATGGCCATTAGCATGGCTCTCTCCCCCAGAAAAGTGCTGCCTGCTCTTTGTACATGGCCTAGATCCCCCTACAATTCAACGCAGTGGTAAAACTGCAGCATTCCTCCCTTTTACATTGCCCAAAGTCAGCTGAGAAAATTGTAGCCCTCACAGCACCTGACCCGGAGCCCGCCAAATAACAGAAAAGTTAATTTTGGGTGCTCTTCTTGCCTTTAATTGTTTGAACTCCTGGTTACACAGACTATGGGGAGTGGGGGGTAGGAAGGTAGGGAAGGATATGTTTTGAAGCTTGGCCTGGGGCATCAGATAACCTGAAGCCAACCCTTAGTTGCTTTTTTTTCTCTAATGTCATATGCTGGGAGAACAGTTCCAGGACAGAATGATCACTTTTACTGAGCTCTAATATAGAGTATGAGAGAATTAATAGTAGACAAAAATCTGGATAAAGAAGATGGGCCCGATATTCAGCACCAGTGGTTGGCACTGTGTTGGGATGAAGCAGGTTGAAGCCCACTTCATACCATGTCCAGAAGGAATTCTGTGGCCAACAGAGTGACCAGAAGTAGACCTGTAGCAAGAGCCTAACTAAATGTGGCCGTTGTCTTGTTGCTGGGCAGATTTCAGACAGCATAGACTGAGAACAGATGGCAGTGGGTCAGGTACAGAGCATGTAGAAACAGGAAATATGCCCACCAAAGACTAGACAGGGAAAAGAAGGGTAGAAACAAAGGGCCCAATTCCATCCTGCAGAACAGGGCCCTCTGTGCATCCATTTGGAATCGGACGCACAGAGGAAATCGCGATTCTGATCCCGCAGGGCACATCTAGCCCCGTGGGATCAGAATCATGAACAGGCCTGTACGTGCAGGCCAGGACTCTGATTCTATCTGGCCTGCAAGTACAGGCCTTCCCAGCTAACTCAGTCAGGGCTTTTCAATGGAGCTGCGGTGCCATGGCATCCGGTTGCCTGACCCCCGATCTGGCCTCCTGCCAGGGTCAGCTGCAGGGAATGTCCTCGACTCCCCCCGCCCCATCCGCACCCTAGGCCCGCCGATCCCTGGTGACTAGGGGAACTTATTCCGCTTTGGAGGTGGAATAAGTTCCCCATGTAAGTCGCTGGCCCCAGACAGGCCCGACATTATAATCGTCCCTGTACGTCTGGGGTCAACAACCACCCATTGGCTGCCCTAACGCCGCACCCAATCTGCCCCATTTCTGCCCCCGTCTACCTTCCCCATACAAGACGTGGGGAAGGTAGATGGGACTGGGAACAGCACAAATAGCAGGGATGGACATTCCAATGGGACGTCCATCCCCCTTATTCGTGCCTCAGAATAACCCCCAAAGTAAAGACAAGCTGGAAGGGATGTTATAGCACAAACTGCCATAATTTGCGGAAGTCTAAAAGTCTAAAAGTACAAGCACTGGAAAGAGAGTTAGATCTACCAATAGGAATATATTACAGTAAAAAGTCCCAACTGCAACTAGATGACAGGCTAAACCAATGTATATAAGAATGGCACTCAGTATCATTCGTGGGGGGAGGAGACAAACAGGATCCATACAGAGTCCGTGTTTAGTAGCTCAGCTTCTGTTCTCTTTGTCCCCTAACCTTCCAGCACTCAGGCAAACTGTATTGCTAAGAAAATAATGCTGCATTTTGCTTTTTGGCTAAGATTGCAATTGATTAGGCATAATAAAGATCTCATTTCCTTCTAAGTGTCAGAGTCTGTTTCGAGCAGTGCGAGGTCAATCTTACATCTTTGGAGTACAACACAGCAGCCTTTGTCCACCAAAATCCCCAAGAACTGCTAACCCAGGTAGCTGCCGGCGCTGAACATTAAACCCAGATATTCAATGCCGAGACATATCCGGAACCAGCATTGAATATCTTGTTTTTCCGCATAGGCCAATCACTAACTGGGCAGCAGTGATATTGAGCCACTGCCTGGCTAGCGATATGCAGCAAAGGTTAGAAGAGGGTTACTTGCATACTTGCACCTGATTTTCACCACATATTGGTAACCGGGCACGGCCTCAATATCACCACTGCCCAGCTACCGATTGGCACCACCTCCACTCTATCCCGGAACATCCCCATCACGCCCCGAAGCTAAGCAGTTGGTACCACTGAATATCTCATTCACCGCGATTAACTTGGTTAGCAGCTCTGCTAGCTGCATTAATTGCTTTGAATATCGGGCTCAATATGTTTATCTTTAAGTAACTGGTACTCTAGGGTGCACTTGGATGCCTCTTAGTAGCAGAGCCAAGTCGCCGGGCTATGGACTGCCTTTGGATTGCACATTCTTAGGGTAATGTCTCCCAACGAGTTTGCTTAGTATATATCACAACAGGAGTTCTTACTCTTAAACCATGATATAATGGATATAATCTTAATCCCCATGTAGCCAAGGCCGGTGCAAGGATTGGAGGTGTTCAGAATCGCAATGCAGCACTTACTGAAAGCTCCAGCACTGTATCACGGTGCCTGCCTGCTATCTCTGGATGCTTCCACACACACACCCCTCCGACGCAGACTTCCACCCACACTGAAAGTATGAGCAATAAGATTTACATGTATGCTTACAAAATGGTCACTGCTTAAAATATGCATGTATGTAATTGCCTATTCATCAGCATATGTCCTTGAAAATAGAGTCAGGTGCATAAATGGAGCATATCTTTATACGGCTCCTTTATTAAAGCACCTTCTGAAAGTATGCAAGGTAATAACCAGACCCAGTTGTGAGCGATGTACCAGAATAGCTTTACTCTTTTCAAATGTGTACAATGCAGGTTATTTTGCATATAATCTTAATTAGCAGAATTTAAATGAAGATTTGGGTCTATATCTCTTAATCTGTCTTGTCCCTGAGCCATCTTGTTCAAAGGGGTTAGTAAGTCTCTCACTGGGTTTCTTGAAAGGCAAAGAGGAATCTCCTATTCCTGTTACAATTCCTCTCTTTTATACCTGAAATCCGTCATCCAGGTTCTCTTCATATATTTGTGTGTGAATATAACCAAAGTAGACCAATCATTGCTGGAAAGACTGAAAGGGCCACATTTGGTGTTTTTCTGATGTCATGTACTTCCTCTCTTCCTGCCTCTGTCCCCCTGTGATCCACTATCCCTCTACGGCAGTGCTCCTCAGTCTTTTTTTTATCTTATGGCACACTTTTTTTTAGTTTTGTTCAATCCTCGTGGCACACCAAAACCAGTTTTGCATGATTCTCACTCTGTCCCTCCCACTAAAGGAAGAGGAGCAGCACTTTTACCCTTTGTGGGTCTCATTCTGCTGGGTTCATTCTGATGTGTGAATATGTGAGGTTGGAAAAGACATGCACAGGACAACAACACTGTCCTTTTCCTATCAGGGGAGGCAAGGTGGAGAGTAAGGCTACCTGATTTCCTGTGCTAGTACTAAGCAGGCAGTTCATTTTAGAAAAAAGGAGGAACACCTTCACGAAGCCATGCCTAACCATGCTCCTATCAGTCACCACAAGGCACACCAAGGATGTTCCAGAGGCACACAAGTGTACTATGGCGCACTGTTTGAGAAACACTGCTCTACAGGGCTGGCATTAGAGGGTGGAAGGGACACTCTCCTGTTTGCCAGTGTCATCCAGGAGTTCCTGCCTGCCGCAGCACCAGGAGGAGGGGCTGAGCAGCCGACGTCGGCCAGAGCTAGTAATAAAATCTGCAGCTCGCTGCAGGCGCGTGTCTGAAGGAGTGTGACTAAAGGGGCATGTCAGACCCTTTGGTGCATGGAGGTGTTTTGTATCCATGGAGAACTTTATGGGGAAAAGGAAGAAGAGGATGCAGCCGGCAGTCCAAGCGAAGTCTGTACAGATTTTTGAACTAATGGATCGACATGTGCAGCTGGCCGCCCCGACGACCTCTGTCTACCCCAGATATGGACTTTTCAATGAAGACTGTGAGTACTGCCTTGGATGTGTTCCCTCCAGTAGATAAGGGTTTTTTTACCTTACCCAACAAGGAGGTTGGTGTGATAGGTCTATCTCCTGATTTAGTGGAAGGGGAGGAGTTTCTGTCCCTTTCCCGGCCTGGGACTCCCAAGAGGATTACTGGACTAACTTTAAAGAATTTGGAGCCTTTAAGTTTTGAAGCTTCCTCAATACAGATAGATATCGTTATGTGATATCTGGGAGGTAGTGACCACCATGGAAGTTTCCTTGCAGTCATCTCTCTCCCAGATTGCACATTTCTCTACTAAGGTTGTGTCTAAAATATCTGAACAGGACACTTGCATACAGAATTGTTCCTCTGCTATTTCTAAGTTGGAGGGGCAGATGGCTCTTGCGCAAGCTGCTCTCTCATCTTCTGTGCGAGACAGCTTGACGATTCATCAGCAGTCTCTGAGAATGCTGCTAGGGCCAGTAATTTGAGGTTTATTAATTTTCCCCGGACACATTACTTGTCCCCTCTTATTTTGTTTCAGAAATATTTGAAAGATTGTCACGCCGCCACCACTCGCCTCTAGCTTAGAGGGGCGTGGTTAATAGAGGAACTTTCTGCTATCTGCTTTTTCAGCTTTTTCCAAACTATTTCCCCACAGTGCCCTCTGGGAAATGTAGTCTTTGTTTAGCTGTATGGGTTCATCACAACGTATCACCATCGGGTTTTATGGGAGCAATTTAAAGACCAAATCCAAAATGAAAACGATTGCTCCACGTACTAACTATTCTAAAAAAATACTATTGTAATTGGGGAACAGGTCTCAGACTAGATCGGGGAAGGATTGTGTGAGGTGGCTTTCCTCTAATCACCTTACCCCTATGTTGCATCAAGAACCTGAACTTTCCCCTTATAAACTCAACGTTAATTTGTAATCCATATGTTATACAATTATTCAAATGTTCATGGCTCTTTTTCCACTGCTTAAAGAAATAGCAAAATGCTTATCTGTGAAAATGATAGGAGCCAGAGCTCAAATCCCAATGCAAATCCTTAGCGCTCATGCGTTTCACCGACTGTGCGGTTTCTTCGGGGGATAATGTTGCTTGTTGTTGATTTTAAAATGCAGTCCAAAATTTTACAAAAAAATTCTCAAAATAGAGGATATCCAGAGGGTGTTATAAAACGGGCATACACACGGGCGCGATTCAATAACAGGGAGTTGTTATTACAACGGAGAGGGGGCAAGGATCAATTGGATGAGGGGAAAGTGAACCTGACAACAAAATTTTCACCTTACAGTAGTCACCTCAAAAAGATCTTGAAACGTCATATGAATGTGCTTCACAATATCCCTGGTTTGGAAGAGAAATCAATTCGTTGTGTATGGCAACGTCACAAAAATTTGAAAGAGCTTTTGAGCCCGGCAGTGTTGAGGCCCATGGAGATCCAGGGGAGTAACATAAAACGGGGTCATACTAGATGTGGGGAGTGCAACATTTGCGACATCACTCTGGAATTGACTGAGTTTACATATCATGGAATAACTTATGCACTAAAAAAACAGACGTCATGTGGTTCAAATCATGTGGTATATGGCATCCAATGCCCCTGTCAGTTACTCTACATTGGCAAAACTATTAGCCCTTTAAGAATTAGGATCAACGAGCACCATAGTAGATTACGATGTAAGAAGACAGAGGCACCCATAGTAGCTCATTGTCTAAGGCTTAATCATCAATTTGACCAACTCCGTTGTTTCTGCATTGATCAAGTGACCGTAGGTTTTGCTGGTAAAACGAGGGATCAAAGTCTGCTGATATGCGAGCAACGCTGGATATATACCTTACGATCCACTCATCCAGAAGGCCTAAATGCACAAATTGATTGGGCGATCTGTGTCTAAATAATGTTTTGAAAAAAAGAAGAAAGAAGAAAGTATATTTGGAGGAAACATAATATATTTAATAAAAACACAGAAGAAGGATGGAGTTATTAGACTATATTGTTTGATCGTCAAAGAAAAGTCGGGCATCGATTGAGTATCAGAAGGCGAGGTAGGTCATTGGGTGTAACAGCTGTAGCTAACGAGCTAAGGTTAGAAGGAAGTGCCAGCATAAAAGTTGGTCACCCCTATAGCAATTACGCATGCGCGGCATTTTTTAGTAACGACAAATCTGTGGGGAGAAAGGGGAGGTATGGTGCTCTCCTATTGGAACTATATTTAATGTCTTTGAAAACAAATTATAGTCTAAAAACATCATGTTTTTATATAAAAAAATGCTGTGATAGATTAACTTGTTTTGTTGATTATTTCATTTAGAACTCACATAGATGAATAGTTGTCGCATGTTTACAACAAGCAACATTATCCCCCAAAGAAACCGCACAGTCGGTGAAACGCATGAGCGCTAAGGATTTGCGTTGGGATTTGAGCTCTGGCTCCTATCATCTTCATAGATAAGCATTTTGCTATTTCTTTAAGCAGTGGAAAAAGAGCCATGAACATTTGAATAATTGAATAACATATGGATTACAAATTAACATTGAGTTTATAAGGGGAAAGTTCAGATCCTTGATGCAGCATAGGGGTAAGGTGATTAGAGGAAAGCCACCTCACACAATCCTTCCCCGATCTAGTCTGAGACCTGTTCCACAATTACAATAGTATTTTTTTAGAATAGTTAGTACGTGGAGCAATCGTTTTCATTTTGGGTAGTGGTGCATCAGGCAAAAAGTTGTAGTCAGGCTCAAAGAGGTAAGGCAAATGACAGAAATTTATTTTGTACACAATGGTTCAATCATACCACATACAGGATTAGTTGTTCAGGACTCTTTGAAGTAGAGCATTGTCCAAAAACAAACCCAAACACAAAAATGGCTGTTTAAAGGTTCTCTATAGTTCAGGATACACAATCTTTTAACAGCAAGGTTATTGCATTCCCTTTTTAGCCTTGCTGGCTAAAGCACAAAACAAAATCACATTTAGAGTCTGTGGTAGTATAGCTTCTATTCAGCTTCAAACCTTTCTTGGCTACCTTCCAAGTGACAAATATAATCCAGGGGCAAAAGAAAGCTTTGTTATAATAGCTACTTTAGCTTACCCCAGTGTCCTCATTCCAGCAGCAGGTGGTTAACAAGCACATATCACACTTCCAGGCTTGCTCCTTAGTCCCCGTAAACCTCCCCTTTACAAACACGAGGGAATCACGGCCACTCTGCTTGTGGACTATGGGTACCTTTTTCCTGGTAGACTCTCAAGACTGGCTTGTTTTCTCTACGTTCCCAGGTTTAAAGCTTGGCAAAAGGAACAGTCCATGAGAGTGTCCTCATCATTCAGCTTCACCTCGGGCTCTCCCAGCTGCATAGGTTCTGACTCCCCATCCTGCTCACAGTGCTCAACTAACAGCCTCCCGGGGAATCTTGGAGTCTCTCTTGTTCCTGGCACCAAACTCTCTTGCAGACGTGCTATATTCCAATTAGCAGTTTCTTCTCCTGGAAGCTCAGTTCCTCTGCTCTGCTCAGCACTAGTCAAGCCTCCCTTGCTTGCATCTGTGCTTCTGCTCGTGTCAGCCTGGCTTCCTGCTTCTCTTCCCCCTCTCTCATACTCTGGCCTAGGTTTATACTTCCAGGGCTCTAGCTCCAACTCCTCCCTTCCCAGGTGACGGCAATCAGCCTGACTTCAGGCACCTGAGTGCTTGGAGCATTCACTGCCTAAGGGGTTCTGGGCCCTGTATCCTCTCCCCTTCATTCCACTAGGAGGAGCATGAAATGTGGGCCACGTGGAAGTTTTCTGATTCCTAGAGGTGGTTGTGGCTTTCCTACCCTGTCTCGGTGAAAGGGGGCCCTTTACTAGGGTGAATTCCCTGTCTCTTTGTCCTCCCCCGGACTCCGGATAGGCCTCCTTGCCACAAGATATACTATTAGTTGAGGATGTGGAGAAAGTTGGAGTTTTAAATGTGTATTATGTACCCCAAGGGGCCAAGACCGTGGCACAGGGTGAGGGGGAGCTTGATGTTTTAGCCTCACATGAGACGCTTGATATGTCTGCCTTTTTGGAATCTTCACAGGATGTAATTCCAATACATGCTACTTTGGTAATTTCCTTTATTTCTTCCTTCAATAAAAATATGGTATTACGTTTGTATTTTTCCAAAAAGGAGGTTCCTTTTTGTGGTAAGGCGATTCAAGTGTTCCCTAATGTTTGTTTATAAATCTACGCAGAAACACCATAAGGCATTTTTGAACCTTGAACTGCAGGTCTTGGCCCTAGGGGCTTCTTTTTATTTAAAGTACCCTTACAAGTGTCTTGTTAATTATCAAAATGATAAATGTTTTCTTTTATCCAGCACAATTGAAAGTGTTTTTGGCTGGGAAGGTTTTGCATGCTTATTGATTGGAATAATATGCTTGTTGCTTCCTTGTTATGTTAAAAGGAGTATAGGTTGTGATTTCAGGACTCTCTGGATGTTTCTTTAGTGATTAGATGGTTTTGAGTCAGTTTTATTTTCCTTGAGGTTTGTTTCCTGTGAATATGACTTATAATTATGGAAGTACTTCCCTAGTGATGGGGACGGTTCGTAAAATTTCCTAATGTATTATTTGAATAAAGTTTAAAAAAAGAGGGTGGTAAATAGGGCTATTGCCCTGGGCCCTCAAGCCACAGGGGACCCCAAGCCTGCTTCAAGCTGAAGGAGGAAAGCCTGCATGTGGGTTTTGGGAGCCCCCTTACCAGTTTCTGCCCTGGGCCCCAACACTGGCCCCTCTACCCTCTTGCCTGAGATGCCCTCATCATTTCCCTCCTCTGAGATCTACTTTTCCTCTGCTGAAATTCCCCTCTCCTTTTCCATCAGATCCCTTCTAATTCCCCTATTCTCTATCCCCCTCCTCTTTCCCCAGCACCAATCACCATGATCTCTTTTTCCCAAAAATGGCCAAACGGTTCTAGCACCCAAAAATTCCAGAAAATAACTGTTTGTTTCTATAACATTAAAAAACAAAAGTAATATGTAAATATATGCAAATTTTGAAAAATGCCACACAGTTACCATGGAACTTTAAAGGATTTGCTGCAGAAAAGTGGGAGCTGTGGTTTCCTATTGTAAGGCCTCCTACTGGTCAGGCGGTTGCCTAACCATGGAGGGCGTACCTCTTTATGTCCCTTTTTATTGCTGAGAGTTTCTCAATGTTGTAGTTGTGTTGTCAATCAAACAGACAGCCGAGGGTTTCCAAGGTTAACAGGAAAATTTATTTTTGCACAGGAATTATTTTCTACTGCCCACTGAACTTCTTTGGCATCAGTTCAGGTATTGCACAAACATAAAAATACAGGATACTTTCTCCAAAAGAAAAACAAAGCTCAAACGATACAGCACAGTCCATGCATTAGTCTTCACAGCTAGCTTGTTTAAACAGAGCAGCAAACCCCTCTGTCAGCAGGGATTATACTCTCACGGCATTCAGGGCTTTGCACAGCACCTTGGCTTCCTTAACAAGCTGCTAAACGTTTGCATCAATCCTTAAAGCAATTGTACTTTCCACATTCAAGTTTTGCAAGTACTGGCTCTTTCACTTCTAGCACTCTCAGCTTCCTTGAGCTTATCTGGCTAGCTCAATTTAGGGCTTTAATTAACACCCTTCCTCAAGTCACGCAGTTTCAAAGCTTCTGGCTTTTCCCACTATTTTAAAACTCAAATAGCTTTACTGCTTCTGGCTTTTACAGTAAGAACAGTCCATTTCAAAATCTGAGGACATGCTTTCAGAAAGACATTCTTCTGTTTCCATACTCTCTTGCTCTTGGTGCATAGAGTTTTTTTCTTTAGTAAGAGTTTTAACCCTTACACTTCCTGAATCTGTCCTTTGCTCAGGGGAAAAGACTGTTTTTTCCCACTTTCCTTGGGCTCTAACCCTGTCTCACCACCACACTATATATCCAGCCTCCCTCTGGCCCTGGCCCTGGCCATAGTCTTTATCACACTGTTTTATGCCTTGAAATGATCAGACGCATAAGAAAAGCTGTGCTAGGTCCATCAGGCCAAGCATCTTTCTCTGACATGGGCCAGCCTGGGATCACAAAAACCTGGATGCCAAAATGTCCAAATTCTCATGGACCAGTTCAAGGTATAAGCAATGATCCTTCCAAGTCTACCTGGCTAATAATTTTTTATGACCCTCTTTTGATCATTGTTATGTTAGACATCTTGACCACATCCTCCGGCAACAGATTCCATAGCTTAATTATACCCTGTGCAAAAATAATATTTTCTACAATTTGCTTTTAGTGTGCTGGTTGTTAGTTTCATGGAGTGTTCTCTGTTTTAATGTTACATGAAAGGTTAAACAATCATTTTTTTAACTGTTCCACTTTACTCATGACTTTATAAACTTATAGCTGATATTCAAAGCCTTTCACTGACCAATTAAAGAGGTAGACTATAATATCTGCATAACGGTGCTGAATATCTCTATAGACTGCCCCAGCGTCGCGGTCCGTGGGCAGTACTGACACTAATTGGGTAATGCCAGCCCTTAGCCAGTTAGCACAATGTTCAGGGACAACTTTTCTGGACATCTTGGGCCACACGAAAAGCAGGCCTAAGCTGAAACTCATGCTACATGGGTAAGTGCTGGCATTTACCTGCTCAGCCTGGATCTTCACTCATAGCTCCTCTCCAGATCCTGCTGTTGAATATTCTGCTGATTATTAAGCACCACAGCTGACCTCCTTGGCATTTGGATATCAGCAGTTTTGAACAATGGACCCTTTCATTTATTTAAAAGTTTTCATATCCTGCATTATCCATAAATCTAGGCGTGTTACTAGTTTACACATAATATCAAAATAAAAACATAAGGCCCGATTTTCATCTGGGCGGTGCTATGCACTGTGTCGGCGCACAGCCCACCCCCCTTTCGCCAAGCCCAGATTTTCAATGCCAGGGTCATATGCGGCCCCAGCATGGAAACTCCGGGTCTCACCGCACAACCCGCAAGCCGCAGGAGCTAGCCAGGTAGCACCAATTTTTGATGGCCATAGGAAAACCCCTCACCTATCTTTAAGGCACAGAGGGATAAGCGGATAGCATCGAAAATCGGTTCTACCTTGTTAGCCCTTTTCTCTGTCCCCGCTCTGCCCCAGAACGCTCCTAACATGCCCCGATGCTCACCGCATAGCCTCTGGACGTATTAGGGATTTTCGAAGGGCACTATCCATGTAGGTGCCTTTAGAAAATTCCAGATAAGGCAATTACACTGGTAACTAAGGCAGCTACTCATGTAAACGCCTTTGAAAATCAGGCCCATAAGACATAATAAATTAAAATGATAAATATCAAAAGCAAAATAAAAGTAAATGTAAAAATAAAAAATAGCCTCCCTTCTTAAAAGAAAATTCTACAGCAGTAGTTTTCTTAAGTGTCCTCCTTCCAGTGATTATGACAAATTTTGATTACATTGTAATCACTATTGTCAAGTGGACAATCCACCATTACTCACTGCACCAGGTCCTGTGTTCCAGTAAGTACTAGATCTAAAATAGTTTCCTCTCTTGTTGCTGCCAGGACCATGTCATGTACAGTCTGTACAGCTTCGAGAAGCTTTATCTCTCTAGCATGTACCAATAAAAGGTTTACTCAAACAATATGGGGGTAACTGTAATCTTTCATTATTATTGTGCCACCAATAGTTTCCTTCCTAATTACTGTTAGCATTGCAATGTCTGTCTCGTCATCCAGTCCAGGTAGATAGTATCAAATTTCCACCAATATACTCTTCCTTGGGCCAGCCCAAGAATATCTGATGCCATGCGTCCCCCTCTCTCCCTGGGGAGCTCAAGGCAATCTGCTTTCTGAGGCAAAGGATGATATGGTGCCCCCCAACCCAGGCACCCAAAAGGGAGAGCCCCCTCAGAACTCTGGTTAGGGAGTAAAAGGGAGGGAGGCTCACCTCACTCAAAACACTGACCAGGCACATGCCCTAAGAAAAAAGAAGGGTATCTAATACTGTATTCCCAGGGTATACAATAAATAAATGAAAACTTTGTAATCACAGGTTATGCTCAACAACTACTGCATTATGTCAGTTAAATTATGTAGCCTAGAGCTCTAATATAAAAAAAATTTGACCCCTTGACCCTGTACACTAGACCATCATGTTGTTAATTGCCAACATATATTCTACATCCACAGAAGTCTCATTTGCTGAACATTGGGGGCAGAACAGAACTAGGATATTTATTTATTTATTTAGAAGTATTTAGAATACCACCTTATCATTAAATCAAAGCGGTTTGGCACATCAAACAATCAATAGTAGTGTGTGGTTTGTAGCATGCAGTGGTAGAACTGGGAAGAGTGGTGTGTGGTGCAGTGTGCTAGATTACATCAGTGAACTATTTATATAATGAGCAGTATATACATATCGGTGAGCTATTTACATAATGAGCAATATACATATATACATTAATGGGGGGGCCATTTGAAGGCGCGCTAGGATCGTGATCCTGTATTGCCTTGGAGGTATTGGATAGGGCCTATTTATGTGAGGTCTTTGAAATGTTCTGTAAATAGAGCAGTCTTAAGAAGTTTTCTGAAGTCCTTGAGGTTCTTGGTTGATCTTATGTGGTCTGGGAGTGAGTTCCATATAGCGGGTGCTGCAAGGGAGAGTGCTCTCCTTGATGTGGCCCGCGTTGTTTTAGTAACTTCCTTTGGTGTTCTGATGGTGTCTGAGGTTCCTTTTCTTCTTGGTCTCTTGTTGTCATTGGTTATTATGAGAGGTTGTAGGCTGTCAGCTGTGAGGTTGTGTATTATTTTAAATATGTGTAAGAGAACTTTGAATTGTACTCGAGAGCTGATTGGGAGTCAGTGTAGGTGGTACAGTATAGGGGTGATGTGGTCATGATTTGTGTGACCTGTTATGAGTTGTGTGGCTGTGTTTTGGGCTAGCTGTAGTGGTTTTAGTGTCTTTTTTGGAAGCCCCTGGTAGATGTGAGTGCAGTAGTCTAGAGTTGGAGTGATGATGGCTTGACAGACTGTTCGGAAATGTTCATGGGCGAGGATGGGTTTGAGCCTTCTGACTGTCCTCATTTTGATGTAAGCGCTCTTTGTTGTTTTTGCAATATGGGATTGGAGGTTAAGGTCCTTGTCGAGCGTTACTCCCAGGTATTTTATTTCTTGTCTTATTGGTATGATGGTGTCATTTAGGTTGATGGTGGCCGATGGTGAGAATGTCTGGTTTCTTGTGATGAACAGAGCTTCGGTTTTATTGCAGTTTACTGATAGGTTGTTTTCCTGTAGCCAGGTTGTCATTTGTTGGAAGCAGTTGGCTATGTTGGAATAGTCCGGGTTGTCCAGATTGATTGGTGTGAATATCATTATGTCATCTGCGTATATGGTGTATTGAATCTTGTGGTCCTTGATGATGGCGCAGATGGGTTGTATGTAGATGTTAAAGAGCAGGGCAGAGAGAACTGATCCTTGTGGGACTCCCTGAGTGGCTCTGAACGGTTGAGAGGTCTTTGTTCCACATTTTACTTGTATCTGTCTGTTGGTGAGGTAAGATGTGAACCAGCTCAAGGTGGTGCTGTGTAGGCCTGACTCCTGTAGTCTGGTTAGTAATGTTGCGTGGCAGACAGTGTCGAATGCTGAGGAGATGTCCAGGAATATCATAATGATGCCCATTCTGGTGTTGTCTATCGTCCTCAACAGGCTGTCGAATAACTGAATCAGTATGGTTTCAACTCCGTGGCTGGATCAGAAGCCGTGTTGATTGGGGTCCAGGGGATTGTGGATGTCAATGTGTTGTTGGAGTTGGTGTTGGACTGTTTTCTCGATGATCTTGGATAGGAAAGGTAAACTTGATATGGGTCTGTAGGCGGCGGGTCAGTTTTAGCCAAGGTGGTTTTCTTGGGGATTGGACGTATTGTGGCTAGCTTCAGGGAGTTTGGCATTGTTCCTTTGGAGAGAGAGTTGTCTACTATATTCCGTATGACTTGTAGCAGGTCCTCTTTCGTTGCTTTAATCCAGGATACTGGGCAAGGATCTGTAGGGGCGGTGCTGATGTTGAGGTCGGTGATGATCTTGGATAGTTGTTCGTTCGAGGGGATGTTGAATGTTCCCCAGCTCTGCTTAGGTGCGGATGTCTTGGTTTTGACAGTCGTGATGTTGTTCTGGGGTGTTGCAGTGAATTAGTTCTTGAGGTGGTTAGCGAAGACCTGTGGGTCTATTTGTTGCTCGTTTCTGTTGTAGGGTTCTTTGGTGAGGGTCTTTATGACTTCATAGAGTTTGCGGGGTTTGTTCATGGATTTCAGGACGATGTTAGTATGGTATTCTTTCTTCTGATGGTTGATGAGTTTGTTATATTCTTTTTGTTTTGTCTGGTATTGTTCCTGTAGGGATATTGATTTGTTGCGTCTCCAGCGGCGTTCAAGTCGTCTTAGTGCTCTTTTTGCTATGCGTATATCTTTGGAGTACCATGGGATGGAGCAGGGCTTTGTTTTGTGTGATTGTTGTGTTCTGCGGGCGGGTGGCTTGGCAGCAGATGAAATGATGTCGTTCCATTTGGTGATTTGCTCATCTATGTCCATTATCTTTGTGTTGAGGAGTTGTTGTGTGTCTTGTGTGAACTGTTCCTTGTTGAAGCTTTTGAATCTCCAGGTTGGGGGTGAGTTTTTGTTTTCCTCTTTTGAATCTGTGATTTGTAGTTTAATCTTTATTATGTGGTGATCTGACCAGGGTACTGGAGTGATGTATGGTCCTGAGATGAGGTTTCCTTTCTTTAAGTTGTTTGGAGCAAAGATTAGGTCGGGGGAGTATCCAAGATTGTGGGTGGGGGTGTTGATCAGTTGGGTGAATTGGAGGGAGTCCAAGGCTGATAGGAAGGCTTCTTCTTCTTTTCTGCTGGTAGATCTGAGATTGAAGTCTCCGAGTATTAGAATTTGTTTGTGTAGGTTGTTGACTGTACATACTGCCTCTAGGATTGATGATAGTGCATCTGGTGGTGCGTCTGGTGCTCTGTAGGTGAGGCATATGGCTAGCTCTAGGTTTTCAATGATGATTGTGTTGCAGTGGTCTGTGCTGGTTGAGATTTTACATTTCATCTTTAGGCTGGTCCTTGCTATGATGAGGACTCCTCCTCCTCTTCTTTGAGCGCGAGGGCAGTTAAATACTGAGTGGGTGTCAGGGACTATCTGGTTGAGTAGCACATTGTCGGTGGGGGACAGCCATGTCTCAGTGATGCATAGGATGTCTGTTTGTTGGTCTTTTATGTAGTCCGAGATGGTGTTTATTTTGTTTTGTACCGACCTGGTGTTGATAAGCTCTATGGAGATGTTTGTGGGTCGGTTTGTGTTTATGTGGATGCGTGCGGGGGTGTTGTGTTTTTTCTTTCCTTGCTTGCTGGGTTTTGTTGTTTGTTCTGTATTGTGGTCTTGCTTTTGCTCTTGGTAGTGTGTGTATGTTATTATTGGTTGTGGGAGAAACCAGGAGGTGTTGGGGGTGTTGATTGGTATGTTTGTGAGTTGTGGGATAAGATGGGTGGTCAGGAGTAGCAGTGGAAGGTAATGTGTAGCGACCATGTTGAAATTACCTGTGTTGCTGTTGTTGTTGCGTTTCTTCGATGCAAAGGGTTGTTCTTTATTGTCCGTTGTTTGTTTTTCGTTGTTTCTGTTGTTCCAAGTGTTCTTTGTATCGATCCTGTTGGTCTTCATGCAGGGTCCGTTCTCTTTGTATTGCTTTCTTTCGTACCCCGCCTAAGAGCCACGCCAAAGGGCCCTCTGGCGAGGCCCTCAGGTGCGGGCCCACCAGGCACGGGCCCGCCAGGCGCGGGCGCGATGAGGTGCGTTTCCTTTTAATCTCCCTCCCACTGCCCCGATTGGGCAGGAGCCTCCGAGCGGGATGGTTTCCCGCTCAGGTGCTTCTCCCCGATCGGGGGAGCTTTGTGGCTGCTGATGCGGTGTTTCTGGTGCAGCGCCGAGGTGCGCTTCCTTTTAATCTCCCTCCCACTGCCCCGATTGGGCAGGAGCCTCCGAGCGGGACGGTTTCCCGCTCAGGTGCTTCTCCCCGATCGGGGGAGCTTTGTGGCTGCTGATGCGGTGTTTCTGGGGCAGCGCCAAGGTGCGCTTCCTTTTAATCTCCCTCCCACTGCCCCGATTGGGCAGGAGCCTCTGAGCAGGATGTTTTTTCTTCATTGAACTCTCTATTCAAAAAATGTTTGATCCCAGTTTCATCTAACAGCAAAATAAAACCTTCTACAGTACCAGGCATATTATTTATTTATTTATTTATTTATTTAACATCTCTTATATACCGCACTATTACCATCAGCGCGGTTTACATGGAACAAACATATACATACAGAAAAACTGTAATGCATTTTACAAGTAACAGGAATTTGAACTTGGTAGTAAGGGAATTATGAAGCAATGCAAAACCCTTCAAAAGTCAATGGGCTCTAGACCATCAATACACCTATGGACTGCTACAGATCCCTACGTAGAACTCCATGCTAGCAGAATACCTAGCCTCAGTCGTACATGCTAAACACAGATACTCTCACCAAATATAGAATAAACTACCACAAACCAAAAGTAGAAAAATATAGAGAAAAATTAAACTGAAACACCATGAAGCCATACTCTATATGTACTGCAACACTGGAGAAATAGAAACAGTAATACATTTCTCCCTGTATGGTGCAAAATATAAAAATGCTAGATGCAAATTCCAAAAACGGACAAATTCCAGTCATTAATGAAAAATAACATTCTTTTTTTCTACCTTTTGTTTTCTGGCCATTTCTTTCTAATTACCTTGCTCTCAGTCTCTGGTTTCTGCTTTCCTCTTTATTCTAACTCTGTTCCCAGGGCTTCCGGTCCATTTCCCATTTCTTTTCTCTTCTCCTGTCTTCAGCTTCCTCCCTTATATCTATTCCTGACAATGATATTTCATTTTCAGCTTTCTTCCATTTATTTTTCTACTCTCTGTCCACTCATATTTCATTCCTCCTTCTCACTATTCAGTCCTCAGTCTCCTTTTTTATTTCAGCTACCTAAAACTTTCAATTTCCCTTCCCCCAGTGCTCCCAGTCCTCCCTCTCTCTCTCTCTCTCTCTCTCTCTTTCCCCAGCCTCTGACTAAGTTCCCCCTCTCTCCATCTTCCCCTCCCATGGATTATGTCCAGCATCTCCCCGTATTGTCCCCTCCCCCTGCTCCATGTCCAACTTCTTATATTCCCTTCCCTCTTCATGTCCAGCATCTCCACTTCCCTTCCTTTCTCCTGCTCCATGCCCAGTACTTCCCCTTCTCTTCCTTTCCCCATCTGCCCTATTATCCAACATCTTTCCTTCTCTACACCCCCCCCCCCCCCCATAGTCAAGCATTTCCCCTCCTCTCCCCTTTCAGGTTCAACATTATTGGTTACTATGGACATTATATTACTATATACTCAAATATCTCAAGAGAGTGCTTTATCAATGATGCAGCAAATGTTGCCAGTGAATCATGTAGACCATCGTTTTTCAGCAGATTTTTATGACATAGCAAAGATTCCCCTTAACAAAAAAAACCTTTTATTAAGATGGCTTTTTTTATCAATAATGTCACAGGATTGCTAACGGGGCAACTTTAGCCCCATCAGAGGCTACTCTATTTGTAGCTATGTTTGAAGAGAAATAATGTATGTATCTGAGAGATTTATTAACATAATTTGGAAATTATTTTTGGATGATATTTTTATGATTTTGAGGAATTGTGAATGGCTTAGAAGATTTTATGAGATGGCTGACCTACTCACATGATCATTTTACTATGAAATATCATGAATCGGTAATGGATGTTTTGGATATTTACATCATTAAAGATCATGGTCAATTAAAAATGATCCTATATTGGAGCACTAACCCGTTAACACAAGAAGATTACTGGAGAGGGGCATAACCGAGATCATGGAATCTAGCTAGACTCTCGATGCTGCTTGATTTTCTTCATTACCTCTTTCTTGCTATGGCACCTAAGAAGAGAAGGAAAGGATAACTAAGAATATGAAAGTCATCCTGTGGACCACAAGCAGTAGACAGTCATGGGCAGCTCCAGAAAAACACTGTTTGTTTGCCTTTCAGCCACGAGTGAAGACCAGATGTCGCCAGGAGACGAACTGGCTCTGATCCTGCGGCAGCACTCAACACCGCTCAATGGGGGGCACAACTCTTGCCAAAGTGAAATAGTGGTTGAAGCTCTGGAGTTCCTGGTGGAGAGTGGGAGCAGAACAACTGCAGTGTCATATTCTATTCTCTCCCCTTACCTAAACAAAGAAGTGGTGGAACTGGTTAAACTGGGAAGATGGCTATGCAAATGGTTGAAGAAGCAAGTTGTTACAGCTGAGCCCCAGGAACATCAACGCACTGCTCAGGTAATGAGTAACAAATGGAATGCCTGAGATTATTTTACAGTCCATATAGACAATCTTACTTAAACTGGAATATACTGTCTCTCAAAGTGCGTTGGGTATCAGTTCTTTAGTACAAACTACAGGAACTTATGATTAAAGAGGTCAATGAGAAGATCTTAAATTTGGAGAAAAAAGCTAAGGACACAGGTCAAATAATTGACGCTCTCTGTGGAGGCCTAGATGATGAACGTGCTCAAAGCACATTGGGACATATGTGCTGGCCAGGACCAACCATCTCAGTAGCAGGTGCTCGCAGAGATGCAAGAGTTCGCATTGTGGGAGTGCCAGAATCGGTACATTTCACAGATCTCCTGGAGGGTACATTGTAATGGGGCCAGCCTGTCATTGACAACAGCAGTGATACACTGAGTTAGTTGTCAGGCAACCTCCTTGGAAATTATGAGTATCAGTTCTCCCGAGTTTGCTGCCATCTTACTTTCAGGTAAATGGGGCTTGTTCTGCTGTGATTTTTTTATGGGCTTGGCAGACATCACCCAGTGTTCAGTAAGTAGAACACCTGGTGCACACTCTTCCCGTGTACACTCCACGTGCAAACTCTGCTATTTATTCAGCCTCCCAAGTTCAATTGAAACTGTTTTTAGCAGTTTGGTGTAGAGTCAAACAGGGGCCAAGCTTAGCAGAGTCCACCTATCACCCAGTCATCGAGTGACTGCTAACAGAGAGACATTTTGATTATCAGGGCCACGTATCAGACTTCTCCACATCGGAAAGAATAGAAACTACTTCAGGCAATATGGCATTTGATATATAAGTAGATCTCCTAAAGGTCCCACTTACTTGGGGATTCTTACAGGCTTCCTCATTCCTGGGATCAAATATCAGCATTCAGAGAAGCCATAGGAGGAGGAACACAGGTATACTCAGCAGAGTTTAAAGAAACTCCATTTACAGAAGAGATGGATTGAAGAGTACTTATTTGACTCAGACCTTCCTTACTCAACAAGTGGTTGTCCATTTGGCCTTTAATCACTAGCATGGACACTGCAGAATATTTGGCATTAATCTTCCTCTTACTGGTACACATATATAAGGGCACAGTAAGCAATCAAATACAAAATTCAGCATCTGCCAGTGCCCCTTCCGACTCTACTAGTGTACGGCTAGTGCTCCAGAGAGGTATTCCCCTTTGAGTACACCCTATGGGTATGTGCCTATGGCCATATGCCACATTACATTCAAGACCGGATTAACACTATATTGGGCCCTAGGCAAACATATGTTTCTGGATCCCTATCGCAGACCCCCCTTTATTTTTTTTATCAAGCACCCCCCCCCCCCAATCATATTCACTGTTTCTCTGCTATGCATCCCTAAGATCTTTGTTTATGGCATCCCCTTCAGGCTGTCATACATCACCTTTCCAGAAGTAACATGGGGAAAACTATAGGGCCTAGTTCTGAGTGGTATAAGAACATAAGATATGCCATACTGGGTCAGACCAAGGTCCATCAAGCCCAGTATTCTGTTTCCAACAGTGGCCAATCTAGGTCATATGTACCTAGCAGTTTCCCCAAGAGACAAGTTCCACAATGATTGTACTGGGTCAAGCATTGATATCTTCGGTCACTTCTTAATAATGGTTTATGGACCTTTCCTCCAGGAACTTGTCCAAACCTTTTTTAAACCCAGCTACACTAACAGCCTTTACTACATCCTCCGGTAACAAATTCCAGAGTTTGATTACACGTTGAGTGAAAAAATATTTTCTTTTATAGTCTTAAATAGTTTACCCTGTAGCTTCATTGCATGTCCCCTAGTCTTTCTATATTCTGATAAGGTAAACAATCGATCTACGTTTACCCGTTCCACTCCGTTCATTAATTTATAGACTTCTATCATATCTCCCCTCAGCCGTCTCTTTTCCAGGTTAAAGAGCCCTAACCTTTTTAGCCTTTCTTCATAGGAGTATCCTTCCATCCCCTTTACCATTTTGGTGGCTCTTCTCTGAACCTTTTCTAAAATCGCTATATCCTTTTTAAGATACGGCGACCAGAATTGCACACAATATTCAAGGTGCGGTCTCACCATGGAACGATATAGAGGCATTATAATATCTTTTGTTTTATTTTCCATTCCTTTCCTTATCATACCTAACATTCTATTTGCTCTCTTGGCCGCCGCTGCACACTGGGCCAAGGGTTTTAACATGGTATCCACAATGAAGCCTAAATCTTTTTCCTGGGTGGTGGTTCCTAATGTGGAACCTTGCAACGTGTAACCATAGTTTGGGTTGTTCTTCCCTAGGTGCATAACCTTGCACTTGTCCACATCAAATTTCATCTGCCATTTTGATGCCCAGTCTTCCAATTTATCAAGATCCTCTTGCAATTTTTCACAATCCTCTTGGGTTTTAACAACTTTAAATAGTTTTGTGTCATCTGCAAATTTGATCACCTCACTCGTTATTCCACTTTCCAGGTCATTTATGAATATGTCAAAAAGCAGCGGACCCAGCACAGATCCCTGGGGTACACCACTATTCACCTTTCTCCATTGGGAAAACTGGCCATTTAGCCCTACCCTCTGCTGTGAGTTAGCAGGGGAACTGTACAGACACACGCTTTGACTAGATTGGCCCAATGATTAGACCAATGGGCTGAGAACCAAGGAAGCTGAGCTAGTCATTTTTACCCTTCATTGCCTCTAGTACAAACCAGAGATCTCACTGGTGGACTGTCCCAAAGTGAAATTTATGGGCACTGTGTCTGAGGTATAAATATAGAAAGTTTTTAAAGCATCAAAAAAGATTCACAAATTAAAGCAACAAAATAAAATATTTTGCTTTTTTGATGCCTCAGAAAGGATATAAACAAGGGAAAGGCAGAATGTTTTCAAAAGAATTTTCCCATCCACAGACTCCACTTAGTATGTACATTTGTACCAGTGGTCTTCTCCACTTCAGCCCAGACTTTCAAAGGGAAAGTCTATTTATATGACACCATTCCTATCAGGGAAACACACATATGCAGTTGTGGTCAACATTATTGGCACCCTTGCTGTTCAACCCCTTAATGTCCAATATCTCCTAAAAGAAAGTGGCCAGTGAAATGGCTTTGGATTATATATGCGCACATATTTGACATATAAAAGAATCAAATTAAACAAGACTAATTAAAAACGGAAATAGTAGTTAATACTACAAAATCTGGAGCATTGCCAGGACATGATTATTGACATCTTTAAACAATTCAAATCAGTTTGAACAGAAAAACCACATTCCCATTGCAGTAAAATTAGACACATCTGAAATCAATCGTCAGTACTCGCATTATTTATTTAACAGACTTTTTATACCGCTTTATCATTTCAGTCAAAGCGGTTTACGCTTTAACTTCAACTTGGTAATGTACATTAAAAGAGACATTGATGACTTGGATTTTTCTGAGATCAATGGAGGGTTAAGTGACTTGCCCAAGATCACAAGGAGTGCTAGTGGGAATTGAACGCTGGTCTCTTCATTCCCAAGCTAGTGCTCTAACCATTAGACTACTCCTCTCACATGACTTGAATCAACCAATGATGGCTGTAGTTTTAAAATGGCCATATTCACTCCCTGTTCCATTTTCACAATTTATTTAGCTGCATTTATATCCCGCTTTTCACCGGGTCAAAGCAGTTGGGGGATACATTTAACACGAGGGGATATGACACACATACACTAATACTTACAGGGAACATGGGCAATGGAGGGTTAAGTGGCTTGCCCAAGACCACAAGGAGCACCTGTGGGACTAGAAACCCCAGTCCTTCCAGCCCAAGGTTGCTGTCCTCTAGTGGGATTTGAACCACCTACCTTCCAGCCTGTGGTACCTTGCCCCAACCGCTAGGCTATGGTGAAGCTACCTGAGACCATCTGAAAAGCCATTATCACCAAACATAAAACTTCAAAGGGGTACAAGACCATCTCCAAAGACCTTGGGATTCCTGTGTTTACTGTCTGTAATGTTGTTAAGAAGTTTTCTGCTCATGGAACTGTCAAGAACCTCCCAGGACGTGGTGGGAAGAGGAAAATTAATCCAAGAAGTCTTTGAAGATTAGTGTGAACTGTTGGAAAAACACCACATACAACATCCAAAGAACTTAATGCACAACCCAGTACCCCATGCAAAGCTTAGTCTCCCTCTCTCACTTGCACAGCTCAGGAATATCCCATGGTTTAATCATCTCCCTTCCTGTAACTAAAGCAGCTTTCTAAATGACCGGTTGTTTACTTCATGACTAAGGGGATATGCAATGAAGCTACAATGTAACCTATTTAAGACTAATAAGAGAATACTTTTTCATTTAATGCATAATCAAACTCTGGAATTAGTTACCGGAAGATCTAGTAAAAGCTGTTAGTGAAGTTCGGTTTAAAAAAAGGTTTGGACAAGTTCCTAGAGGAAAGGCCCATAAACCATTATTAAAGAGGACTCGGGAAATCCACTGTTTACGTGGGGACGAGCATTGTGTAACCTGCATGTCTTTTGGGAACCTGCCAGGTGCTTGTGACCTGGATTGGCCACTGTTGGAAACAGGATATTGGGCTTGATGGATCTTGGTCTGACCCAGTATGGCATTTCATATGTACTAATGCTCCCCTGTCTTTGCTGATAAACAGGTCAGCGTCATAGCTTACTCAGGAAGTGGCATAGGCTTTGGGATGGGGTGGGTTACACGGGCCCTGACCTTTCCAAAGTTTGGCCTGTCAGATGCCAGCTGTAACCTGCATGAAGGCCACAATTAGAACCTTTCCCTCCTATTCTGCCTGCAGGGATCCCATCCCCCGCAGGCAAAAGAGAAGAGAGCAGTCATGATCGCAGCAAGGACTCCTTCTGTCTACCTGCTGGAGATCGGATCCCCACAGGCAGAACAGGAGGGGAAGGCCATGGGGGCTAGGAGAAGAGTTAAGGTGGAACTTGGGATGGCGGTTGGGCCCCTCCCAATAATATGGCTATTCTGCTGCCTCTGGGCAGGTGGCAGGAAGGGAGATTTGCAAATAAATTTTAAACTCTGAAAATATCCAAATATTTTAGTCATCCTTCTGGCTCTTGGACATGAATGCTAAACTCTGTAGACTTCTGAAAAAGCCAGATGTCTGGCAATCCTAATGTCCTGAGTGCCTCCAACAGGGTCCCTAAATATCTGGGCCCTAGGTACATACCTAGTTGTCTATCCCTTAATCTGATCCTGAGCATGCCTCTGATCATAAAGGGGCCCCTTCAGCCCCATGTATGACATTAGTGGAGGATTTCCTTGCTATCTGTGCAATTTTCTTGCACCAAGATCCAAATTTGGCTCAAACACTCCAGCATCAGTAGGTTATCAGCTTCACTTTGAGCTCCCAACTATTACTGCAGCATATCTTTGATCTTAAAGATCCCCTTCAGCCCTGTGGATGTTGTCTGTGAAGGACATCCTTGCTGCCTGTGTGATTTTCTTGCATTACAGTCCCAATCTAGCTCAATTCCCAGGAGCCTGTAGACTTTCATCTTTGCTCTGAGCTCCCCAGAGAGCACTAGGCTTTAATGTACGAGGGAGGCAGAACTGGCCTTGGAAATATTCATCCTGTCTAATGCTGTAAAACAGGTACTGAAAAAAACGTAGATCCCTGTTAGAGTTCACTTTCATTATAGATAAGGAATGTAAACCATAAGTTCAAAGTTGTTGGATCTTGGCTTTACTGGTTGTCCCTTTCTGAACACACTACAAAGACCTTTATCCATCTCTCTAGTCACCTCCCATCTACAGTAGACTATTGATAATCTTCTCTTCGCTGGTCTTCCTCGGAATCATTTTTTCTCCACTTCAATCTGGAGGAGTGGAGGAGTGGCCTAGTGGTTGGGGCAAGGTACTTCAGGCCGGACAGCAACCTTGGGCCAGAAGGACTGGGGTTTCTAGTCCCACAGGCACTCCTTGTGGTCTTGGGCAAGCCACTTAACTATTTTACAGGAAACATGGGCTATGGAGGGTTATCTTCAAGTTATAATGCCCTGTTCAATGTAATTTCAGTTTGTTCATTGTAAACCGCACTGATGCAGAATAGTGCAGTATATAAGAGAATGTAAATAAATAAATCTATTCAAAACTCAGCTGCACAGCTAATCTTCCACCAGTGTAATTATGCTCATGTCACCCCTTTTCTCAAGTCACTTCATTGGCTCCCTATCCATTTCCTTATCCATTTCAAACTTCTATTGCCCTATAAGTGCCTTCATTCAGTTGCTCCTAACTACCTTTCCTCTCTTATTTCTCCCTACATCCCTCCTTGGGAACTCCTCTCTTCTGGCAGATCCCTTCTATCTGTGCCCTTCTCTTCCCCTGCCAGCTCCAAACTTTGATCTTTCTAGCTTGCTGCTCCTTATGCCTGGAACAAACTACCTGAGTTGGTACATCAGACTCCATCTGTAATCCTGTTCAAATTCAGGCTAAAAGTTCACTTCTTTGAGGCTGCTTTGGGATCCTGATCCCCCCTAGTCTCCTGTTCACTTCCTATGTGTTTCCTTACCATCCCCAGATATATCCTAGTCCCTAGATGGTTGTCTGTCTTGACTGTTGTGTTGTGTTGTCTGTCTTGACTAGCTTGTAAGGTCCTATGAGAAGGGACTGTCTCTTACATGTTTCTATAAAGCACTGCGTACACCTTGTAGTACTATGCAAATGTTAGTGGTGATGGTAGTAGTAGTAACCTACCATAAGGAGTTGAGAGGCAAGGCTGGGGAAGATTTCTTTCCTTTTTTTTTCTTTTTAATTATGAAATTAAACATATTTCACAAATATCCATTTGCTCATAGTAAAAAGAGTGCAAAATACAAATTAACAAATGCAAAAGGTAACCCTAAAAATAAAGCACTCTCTCATTAGACCACAATTTAATAGAGGAGGGTGGAAAGCCAAAAAAGATGGAGAAATGAAGAAAGAAAACAAAAGAAATATGAAACCGATCACTTACTCATGCTGTGGAAAATAAAGAAACCATGCACCTGCCATCCCGCAGACACCACCTGTCACCACTCACCCTCCCAGAGGTAATTAGCATAGGTAGGGCAAGTGGGTAGTTGTGTTTCTTGGGTGGTAAAACTTAAAATGGAGGTGTAGAAAGGCCTCCTGGGTAATGTAGTCCACCAACCATGAAAATGAGTACACGTTGTGCACGAGTGGTTTAAGGAAATTAGGATTTATTTCCCCTCCCGGGGTTAGATGTTGAAGACCAAGAATAAGGACTATTTACAACGAAATTATACTTCCAGTGATAACAAAAATATTGCTTACTTTCAGCTGTTATACAAAACCAAAACAATAAACAGTTCCTTCCAAAATGTTTCTTTTGGCTGTTTCTTTCTCCTTAGTAAAAACCAATATATTCAGCACAGAGACTGCACATTATCCGCCACCATAAAAGAACAGTCCATCATATATTCTGACTCAGGAGGTTGATATGGGTCCCAGTGCATACAGTCAGTTTCTTCCTGGAAACCTTTTAGAACAGGTTCTTCTCTTTGCCAGGCAAACTGTTCTCTTTCACTCACAGGGTTTCCTTCCCCCAACCTGCTTGGTGAGTCTAAATGCTTGCTCTCAGGTGCAAACAGCTCTCTGTAGTTAAAGGGTAATACGTTTCCCTCTTCAGCTTTATAACATGGAATTCTTCCTTTGCTTTTAACACTACTTCCTCTCAGGATTCTCCCTTGGCTACCACACGGAAAACAAAACTCCTCTCCCCCTTCTGATATATATTTATAATCAGGGAAATTGACTTTACCTGGAGTCTGCCTTTTGTGAACCCAGCGTGGCTGTCTTTTCTGCTTTTCAGCATAAATGTCCTTGCTTCCTGAGCAATAGAAATCCTCTGTGCCTCCTACGTTTAAGCACTGCTCCCTGTGTCCTGGACCTGAATGTCCTACACAGCTCTTGTCCTTTGAAGAGTATCTCCAACTAGGATTGGGATTTCTTTTACCTTTCCCCACGCTTGCTGTGTCTCTCTCCGTGTCGGAGACTGAGCTTCCATCTGAGACTCTCCCCTTGTCTCTGCTCGTATCTTTGCCCGTGTCTGTGTCTGTCTCCGTCTCTGTCTCTGTCTCCCCTCTTCTTTTTACTAGAGGGTTTTTATCTAGCTTCCTTCCCCCGTTGTATTGAGCCACACCTCCCCCCAGGTGTTCACAGTTCCCTGATGAGGTAGGAGCTAGCTCAGGGGATGGGCGTTCCCTAGCCCTCTGTGACGAGGTTTGTTTATGGTTTCCATGCCAACCCTCCATGCTTGACTCAGCACTGACCGCTTTGGTTTCATTTTCCACAGAAACCTCTGTTTCCATCGGTTCTAAACCTTTCACTTCACGACATATCCCCCGCCTTAAAATATTACGTACTGCCGCACCTTCCGGACAGTACGTAATACCAGTGTGGGATCTGCTGTGCTGTTCCATGTACACCATACTGGCAGTGGCAACTCTGTCTTTCCAGGGCTTTAAAAGGTTCAGGTGATATACCTGCCTACGACCCTTTGCGTTCTCTATCCTGTAGGAAACGGGCCCTACTTTCTCTACGACCGTACATGGTCCCCTCCAATGGGCTTCAAATTTTGGGCCTGGATTTGCCACCTGGATAATTACCTTATCCCCTACATTTAACGTTCGGGGTTGTTTTCCCCTGTCGTAGTATTGCTTATGCTTCTGCTTACTCGCTTGCAGATTTTCCATTGCAGCCTTTGCCGTTCTCTCTAAACGCTGCCTTAGACCCTTTAAAAACCGAGGTATTTCAATTTCAGAAATGTCTGGTTCCACCCATTGCTCCTGTAATATATCTAATATCCCCCTAGGGGATCTCCCAAACATAAGCTCATAGGGTGAGGCCTTTAATGAAGATTGCACGCGTTCTCGGCATGCATAGAGAACGAATGGGAGCAAGGTATCCCATTCTGCTATCTCCCCTTTTTCCAGCCCTCTCCTCAGCATCTGTTTAATGGTCTGATTAGTACGTTCTACAAGACCATTTGTCTGTGGGTGGTAAGCCGAAGTCCGTATGTGTTTTATCCCAAAAGCCTCCCATACGGTAGACAGATGCTTGGATAAAAAGTTGCTACCCTGGTCTGTAAGTACCTCTCTGGGGAACCCTACCATGCAGAATAGTTTGACCAGCTCCTGGGCTATAATCCTCGCAGAGGTGTTCCTTAGGGGAATAGCCCAGGGAAACCGGGTGGCATGGTCGACTATAACGAGAAGGTACTGAAAACCCCTGGGTGTGCGTGTCATAGGGCCTACCATATCTATGCCTATCCGGCTCATAGGTACGGCTATGGTGGGAGTAAGCACCAAGGGTACAGCTTTTGGCCTTAACGCTGATACCCTTTGACATGGAGCACACGACTCGCAATACTGCTTAGTCTCCTTGAACACCCCAGGCCAGTAAAAGCGACCTAATATTTGGTCTAGGGTGCCTTGGATGCCTTTATGGCTCCCTATAGGGTGGTCGTGCGCGAGACGCAAGACCGTGGCTTTGAACGCCGTAGGCACTACCAGCTGTTTCCTTACTGCCTCAGAGTAAGGGTCTACGCTTTCCCTATACAGAACGCCATTGTCCATAAAGAACCTAGGTAATGTGGGCCTAATCTCCTGGGCCCATTCGAAGGCTCTCTTGAGCGCTGGGTCGGCCTGCTGCTCAGCAGGAAAGGAGGGAAATTTATTCACTAACTCGGCGGGTACCCAGGGTAGGCTTGCACCCGCCTCCAACTCCGCTCGGCCGCGGGACCTAGACTGCCTCTCATGGCGCCTCTTTGCCTTGGCCTTTCTCCCTGGTGCATTAGGTTCATACACTAGGTCCTCATGGGTAGGAAGAATATCTGTCTCTTCTTCCCCTGATACCTCCTCTTGGGGCACTAATCCTTCCCCAGGTTCTCCCCTGTCCCCAGTTGATGTCTCTCCCATCCCTGAGGTCCCGGCTTGTGATCTAGTGGAGACCAGGCCGGTTCGGGTGTTCAAACCTTCCACTAATCCCTCATAAAAGGGTACCCAATCCCTACCTAAAATAAGGTCTTGGGGTAATGCAGGAAGTATGGCTAATGACATAACTTGCTTAAACTTTAGTGCATTTACCAAGAGATTCCGGCGAGGGTAAAATGCAAACGTACCGTGTATGCATTTCACTCTGACTTGGCTTCCTGCTTGTCTCGGGGGTGTCGAACAGCGCCGCTCGATGGCCTCCCAGAGTGTGCGAGAAATCATACTCTGGTCGGCCCCCGAGTCAAGCAGGGCCAAGGTGTCCACCCCTTCCACCTGTGCGTGTAATAAAAATTTACTCTGAACTGGGTCATCCACCCCAGATATCAGAACAGTCCTCTTAGTGCATTCCCTTTTAAAATGCCCCACTTTCCCACACAAATAACATTTACCCTTGGGTGTAGACACATTCTCTCTGGGCACATAAACACTCTCATCATTCTTACTTCTAACATTCCCATTAGCCATTGTATATTTTTCATCATAGGGAACCTTTCCCTTTTTAACATTATATAAACCTGCAGCTTGCAGTACGCTGCGCTCTGAGGGGTCAGCTATTTGGGCCTCCAAAAACCGGTCCGCCAAACTAGCTGCTTCCTCAGTGGTCTTGCAATTTTGCAAGGTGAGGTACATCTTCATTTCCTTAGGTACAGCCTGTACAAACTGTTCTAATATAACTGTATCTAATACACTTTCCATTGTCTTATTTTCTGGACTTAGCCATTTCCACGCCAGACTCTTAAGACGCTGTTGTAACGCCTTGGGCGTTTCATGAGGCTTCAGGCGAGCCTCCCTGAAAAGCCTCCTATAATGTGAGGTTGTCAGCCCCAACCTGTCCTTTACCGCCCTTTTTATTTCAGCATAATCATCCGCAAGAGCGGCTGGTATCGCTTTGTAGGCTGACAGGGCTTCACCTGTTAGCGAAACTGCAAAGCGCGTAGCCCACTGACTATCAGGCCATTTTAACGCCTGTCCAATACGCTCAAATGCATCTATAAAGTCATCAATATTGTCTGTTGGACTCAATTGTCCTAAAGAAAATGTATGACTTGCGTGCATTGGGGGTCCTGGCATAACCAAAGGATTGTCCGTCCGTGGTCCTTGGCGTTCCTGTAGAAGTGCTGCTACAGCGTCCAGCAGCGGCTTCTGCTGCTCTCTCTGGAGCGCGGCATTCTCCTCCTGGATGCGTTTAGAAAGTTCCATTTGTAAGTCCCACTGCTTCCGCATCCACGCTATTACGTCCTGGGCCTCCATCTCTTGTCAGCACCTGCAATGAAAGACAGAAAAAAAAAAACCCAAGTGCGGCTCCCTTTTTCAGGTTTTTTTTTTTTTTTTTTTTTTTCAACCCCACAGCGCCCCTCTTTTCCTGGTATCCTCCCTCACTTATGCCCAGGTGCTATTACCTGAGGCTTCGTGTAGAGGTCTGCGTTCAGGAAAAGAAGCTGTGTCTTGTCTTTGTCTTTCCTGCAGCCTTCTGGTAGCCCACTTGCTTGTGCCGGAGTCCTGGTGCTGTAATCTTCCGTTGTCCTTCCTTCAAGGTCAAGCATCCGAAAAACTACGCCAGATATGTCACCACTCACCCTCCCAGAGGTAATTAGCATAGGTAGGGCAAGTGGGTAGTTGTGTTTCTTGGGTGGTAAAACTTAAAATGGAGGTGTAGAAAGGCCTCCTGGGTAATGTAGTCCACCAACCATGAAAATGAGTACACGTTGTGCACGAGTGGTTTAAGGAAATTAGGATTTATTTCCCCTCCCGGGGTTAGATGTTGAAGACCAAGAATAAGGACTATTTACAACGAAATTATACTTCCAGTGATAACAAAAATATTGCTTACTTTCAGCTGTTATACAAAACCAAAACAATAAACAGTTCCTTCCAAAATGTTTCTTTTGGCTGTTTCTTTCTCCTTAGTAAAAACCAATATATTCAGCACAGAGACTGCACATTATCCGCCACCATAAAAGAACAGTCCATCATATATTCTGACTCAGGAGGTTGATATGGGTCCCAGTGCATACAGTCAGTTTCTTCCTGGAAACCTTTTAGAACAGGTTCTTCTCTTTGCCAGGCAAACTGTTCTCTTTCACTCACAGGGTTTCCTTCCCCCAACCTGCTTGGTGAGTCTAAATGCTTGCTCTCAGGTGCAAACAGCTCTCTGTAGTTAAAGGGTAATACGTTTCCCTCTTCAGCTTTATAACATGGAATTCTTCCTTTGCTTTTAACACTACTTCCTCTCAGGATTCTCCCTTGGCTACCACACGGAAAACAAAACTCCTCTCCCCCTTCTGATATATTTATAATCAGGGAAATTGACTTTACCTGGAGTCTGCCTTTTGTGAACCCAGCGTGGCTGTCTTTTCTGCTTTTCAGCATAAATGTCCTTGCTTCCTGAGCAATAGAAATCCTCTGTGCCTCCTACGTTTAAGCACTGCTCCCTGTGTCCTGGACCTGAATGTCCTACACAGCTCTTGTCCTTTGAAGAGTATCTCCAACTAGGATTGGGATTTCTTTTACCTTTCCCCACGCTTGCTGTGTCTCTCTCCGTGTCGGAGACTGAGCTTCCATCTGAGACTCTCCCCTTGTCTCTGCTCGTATCTTTGCCCGTGTCTGTGTCTGTCTCCGTCTCTGTCTCTGTCTCCCCTCTTCTTTTTACTAGAGGGTTTTTATCTAGCTTCCTTCCCCCGTTGTATTGAGCCACACCTCCCCCCAGGTGTTCACAGTTCCTTGATGAGGTAGGAGCTAGCTCAGGGGATGGGCGTTCCCTAGCCCTCTGTGACGAGGTTTGTTTATGGTTTCCATGCCAACCCTCCATGCTTGACTCAGCACTGACCGCTTTGGTTTCATTTTCCACAGAAACCTCTGTTTCCATCGGTTCTAAACCTTTCACTTCACGACACACCCCCGGAAAACCTAGAGTCACTGCACAGAAATCTTCTTGAGATCTAAAAAGGCACGAAGTTGTTCAGGAGAGAAAAACACATATTTAACATTCAAATAGGAGACAAAGCACTTGCAAGGATATCGCACACGAGAGGTTGCTCCCAACGATATTGTCTCTTGTCTCATGGACAAAAATGATCATCTCCTCTCCTGAGTAGGATGACTATCATCCAGATAGATCTTAATCGTTTGACCCAGAAATGGTATATCCATCTTCTTAAAGTAAAGAGAGAGAATTTCAAAGACAAAGTTTATCGACAAAGTTGCTCTCTCCTTGATTTTGACTAGGGATCTTTCCAGAAAATTACTCAGATCCTGAAGATCACTGGATTCTGTAGGAGTAATTTGTACTGACTTTCCCCGTGGCAGGAAATAAACCTTGTCCACAGGTGGAAAGACACTTTCAGGCACCTATAAAACTTCCTGCAAATATTATTTAAATGTTTGTAAAGGCGACATACTTGCCACTTAAGGGAAATTTAATAGCCGCAAGTTTAAGCAACGCATCTTATTTTCAAATTGTTGTAACTTTTGATGAATAATAATCTTGTCTTTTACCAGCTGATCAATTACTTCCTTAGAGTCTTTAACTTCTTTCCCCATCAAAATTAAGTGGAGTGGAGGCATAGCCTAATGGTTAGAGCACTGGCTGGAGAACCAAGAAACCAGGGTTTGATTCCCACTAACACTCCTTGTGGCCTTGGGCAAGTCACTTAACCTTCCATTGCCTCAGAAAAATCCAAGTTATCAATGTCCCTCTTTAATGTGCATTACCAGGTTTGTTACACTGTAATAGCTCTGACTGAAATGATAAAGTGTTATAAAAAAAGCCTATTAAATAAATAATTTCTCCTAAGTCTCTTTAGCCAATATCTCTTGCTGAGAGGAAACTTGCCCAATTGATTGAACTAGAGCAGATATGTCCTCAGAACACTTGGCAACAATCTTATCCAATTTAACCAACATTTCCCATATAGATTGCAAAGATACCACCGATGGAACTTCCTTTATTGTAAGGGCAGGGAGTGTTTCCAGCTTGCGTTTTCTCTCCGAAGTTGGAGCAGATTATCAGTCCTACAGCAGCTCCCACCTCCACGGAGACCAAGTCAACATTCGCCGCTCACTCAGGAACAAAGGTCAGCAGTGTAGAACAAGAGATGGATTTCCCAGCACCCATGCCAATTCCATCACCGATGGAGCCAGACATTAATGGCTCAGGTCAGACTGATCCAAGCTCAATGGAGAACCACTCAAGTGTGACCACAGCAACAAAGTTGGTGTTTGTTCAAGCATGGGCGTCCTCCCATCGGAAGCCCACACAGCCGAACTCTCCTTCGTGGCAGTTTCAATTGCCACAGCCTTCAGGAAGTGAGCCTCAATCTTCTGCTAATCCGCAGTGGAGGAAGCAGCCTTAGCCAATTTGGTGTGCCTTTCTCCTGACGCTTAAGAGCCATAGGTAACAAGCAAAAAGGTAGAAGAATGAAGCATCTCAGACGAGAGCCTCCTGAGGTGCCAACATCATGACTCCAATCCCTCCTCAGTACCCCTTCAGGTTCTAATGATTCTCTTTCACTGGCATTAACAGTGTGTGCTCCGTTAACACCTGTTGCACAATGTGCGTTAAAGCCCTTTAACACTGGGAACCCTAATGCCAAGTAAAACCTCACCGAAAGAGTGTACTTTGAGGTGAGAGAGCCTATTTAAACGTCTGCAATGTGATGCACTGTCAGTGGATCCCCAGAGTGTGATAGCAGTGCTCCATTAGCAGCACAGCATAGTGCCCAAGTATGAAAGGGCACTATGTTGATGGTGCAAATGGGGCAAAGGAGGTGGCACGCAGATCATGCAGTGGGGGTAGCTGGTGCACAAGGCAGATCAGGCAGCTGCCCAGGTGGCACTTAACAACATAAGAATATAAGATATGCCATACTGGGCCAGACCAAGGTTCCTATGTTCAACAGTGGCCAATCTAGATCACAAGTATCTAGCAGTGTCCCCAAAAGAGACACAGGTTCCACAATGCCTGTTTTGAGGCAAGCTGTGGATTTCCCGGGTCACCGTTAATAATGGTTTATGGACCTTTTCCCCAGGAACTTGTCCAAACCTTTTTTAAACCCAGCTACACGAACAGCTTTTACTACATCCTCCAGCAATGAATTCCAGAGTTTGATTACGCGTTGACTAAAAAAATATGTTCTCTTATTAGTCTTAAATGGGTTACACTGTAGCCTCATTGCATGTCCCCTAGTCTTTCTACATTTTGATAGCGTAAACAATTGATTTACGTTTATCCATTCTACCCCAGACATTAATTTTTAGACCTCTATCAAATCTCTCCTCATCCGTCTCTTCCCCAGGTTGAAGAGCCCTAACCTTTTAAGCCTCTCCTGCCATTCACATTGCCATCCGTGATGTTTGTCATGATCCCACAGTGACAGTGGTGGCCCACAGACCTGCTGCTGCTACGGAAAGGTGATGTGCCACATGGGGCGATGCAAGGGTCCTGGCACCCTAGGCAGAGATCCTGGCTGGCCCTCCCCTAGATGATGGGGTCCCTGCAGAGGCAGATGATTGGGGGGGGGGGGGTTCAAGGCCGTCCATGTATGCCTTGGCTGTCCTTGTATGCCTCTGCCCCTCCCCCCCATCCGGACCTGCCAATGATACATCTTGGTGGGAGGATGACAGCGACTGCTGTGGTAGTCACCTGGGCACCTGCATGTTCTAGCTACCTGGAGAGCTACAGCTGCTGGTGCTATCGGTCTCTTCCCCCACAGCTGGGTTCAGCAGCAGCAGGGGAGGGCCAGCCAGGATCTCTGCCTAGGGTGCCAGGACACTTGCATCGCCCCATGTGGCACATCACCTTTCCGCAGCAGCAGCATGTCTGTGTGCCACCACTGTCACTGTGGGATCATGACATCAAAATGTAGAAAGACTAGGGGACATGCAATGAGGCTACAGTGTAACCCATTTATGACTAATAAGAGAACAAATTTTTTCAGTCAACGCGTAATCAAACTCTGGAATTCATTACCGGAGGATGTAGTAAAAGCTGTTCGTGTAGCTGGGTTTAAAAAAGGTTTGGACAAGTTCCTGGGGAAAAGGTCCATAAACTATTATTAATGGTGACCCGGGAAATCCACAACTTGCCCCAAAACAGACATTGTGGAACCTGTGTCTCTTTTGGGGACACTGCTAGATACTTGTGATCTAGATTGGCCACTGTTGAACATAGGAACCTTGGTCTGACCCAGTATGGCGTATCTTATATTATTATGTTGTTAAGTGCCACCTGGGCAGCTGCCTGATCTGCCTGTGCACCAGCTACCCCCACTGCATGATCTGCATGCCACCTCCTTTGCCCCATTTTCACCAACAACATAGTGCCCTTTCATACTTGGGCACTATGCTGTTTCTGCTAATGGAGCACTACTATCACACTCTGGGGATCCACTGACAGTGCATCACATTGCAGACATTTAAATAGGCTCTCCCACCTCAACATACACTCTTTCAGTGAGGTTTTACTTGGCATTAGGGTTCCCAGCATTAAAGGGCTTTAACGCACATTGTGCAACAGGCATTAAGGGAGCACACACTGTTAACGCCCATTCTCCACCTACTGCACCCTTTACACTGCAGGAGCCTTTAATGCCTGTTAAATCAGCTTTTTTGCAACGTTAACGACACACTTGCTCCCTTAACACCTTTAGTAAACGTACCCCTAAAACTAGCTGTCACCCAGTAAAAATTCATCAGAGAAGCAGTGTTGCAGCTTGTCATGAAAACCCAGAGGACAATCATAACTATCCATAGGGTCACCAGAAGTCGGCACCAACTCGACAGCACACAACCCTCTGCAGCTCATCCCCATTAACCCTCTGCAGCTCATCCCGATTATCTCCATACTAGATATTTGCCTCCCTTCCTTGCCTCAACCCATTACTCTCATTCCTCCTTCCCCTCCAATTCTACCCTGGACCTAACCCAACCAATCTTCCCATGCCACTCTCCTATTGAGTGGATCTGCCTATGGTTCTGTCGTCCTGCCCTGTTTATCTCTTGTCCTATGGCTCTGGACTATACTGATCTACTGCCAGGAGCCAACAAGTCTTGCAGCTTCTCCTCTGATAACCAACAAGATGCACAGGTGTCACCTGCTCCCCCTCCAACAGCCAATGAGTCTTGGAGGTTTCCCTGCTGCCTTTTGACAGCCATCAAGTCTCACAGTAGAATGTGCATGTGGACCTTGCCAGCCAGCAACAGATAAGCACCACTTGGACCTAGATGTTCTAACCATTCTTTTTAAAGTTCCTCTCTTCCTAAAAAAAAAAAAGCCATGTTTTGTTCAGTTTTTCAGCTCAATATTAAAAGTGGCATTTTAGAAAGCATGTCCAAGTCAAATTGGGGACATCCAAGGCAGGATGTGCTGAGAAACACAAGGAATGACTGTATCCACTTGATTTTAGCAACATAGATATTCCTAACGTGGTTGTCCATGCCAGCGGCTGCATGGATATTGCCCTCAGCAAAGTGTGGGGCGGGGACAACCATCTCATGCAAGCTCACGTAAGGGGACACTCGGTCACGTAGCAAAACAAAAACATGCACCCTCATTCCCTGTCAATGTTCATTATTGGCATGGAAAATATAGAAGACATGAGCAGATCTCCTTCTCCATACCCTTCAAATGCCTATTCGTGCCTTGAGCAAGTATAAGTTTGGACACAGCTTGAGATGTCCAGAGTATTTCTGAAATTGGGCGAGGATGTCCATATACTGGGAACATCCCCGTTCAGACTTGGACATCCTCATCCCAGGGATGTCCACAGATCTGGCTTCTAAGATGGCTCTGGAGAAGTCTCCATGCTTTGGACATTTCCATGATTGTTTTCAGATGTCCAAAGTATGAATAGGGCTTTTAATATTTTATATCATAGTATCTAGCTCACACCTTTCCAGTAGTAGTTCAAAGCAAGTTACAGTCAGGTACTGTAGGTATTTCCCTGTCTCTGGAGGGTTTATAATCTAAGTTTGTATTTGAGATGTTCAAATCACCTGGACCAGATGGTATACATGCAAGGGTGTTGAAAGAACTGAAATAATAGATTGCAGACCTGAAATTAGTAATCTGTGAACTATCATTAAAATCATTTGTAATACCTGAAGATTGGAGGATGATCAATGTAACGCCAGTTTTTAAAGAGTTCCAGAGTTGATCCAGGAAACTACAGACCGGTGAGCCTGACGTCAGTACCGGGAAAAATGGTAGAAACCATAATAAAGAACAAAATTACTGAACATGTAGATAGTCATGTCTAAATGGGAGACAGCCAACATGGCTTTAGACAAGGACGATCTTATCTTACTAATCTGTTATGTTTCTTTGAAGGTGTGAATAAACAGGTAGACAAAAGTGAGTCAGTTGGTATAGTGTATCTGGACTTTCAGAAAGCCTTTGACAAAGTCCCTCATCAGAGACTTTTGGCAAAACTAAAAAGTCATGGGATAGGAGGCAGTGTACAATTGTGGATCAGGAACTGGTTAAAAAATAGAAAGCAGAGGGTAGGGCTAAATGGCCAATTTTCCCAATGGAGAAAGGTGAATAGTGGAGTACCCCAGGGATCTGTGCTGGGTCCGCTGCTTTTGGACATATTCATAAATTACCTGGAAAAGGGAATAACGAGTGAAGTTATCATATTTGCAGATGACAAGAAACTATTTAAAGTTGTTAAAACACAAGAGGATTGTGGAAAATTGCAAGAGGATCTTGATAAATTGGAAGTCTGGGCATCCAAATGGCAGATGAAATTTAAGGTGGACAAGCGCAAAGTTATGCACCTAGGAAAGAAAAACCCAAATTATGGTTACACGATGCAAGATTCCACATTAGGAATCACCACCCAGGAAAAAGATTTAGGTGTCATCGTGGATAACATGTTAAAACTCTCCGCCAAGTGTGCAGTGGCGGCAAAGAGAGCAAATAGAATGCTAGGTATCATAAGGAAAGGAATGGAAAATAAAACAAAGGATAGTATAATGCCTCTGTATCATTCCATGGTGCAACCGCACCTTGAGTATTGTGTGCAGTTCTGGTCGCCGTATCTTAAAAAGGATATAGCGTTATTAGAAAAGGTATAGAGAAGAGCCACCAAAATGGTAAAGGGGATAGAAGGATATCCCTATGAAGAGAAGCTAAAAAGGTTAGGGCTCTTCAACCTGGAAAAGAGACGGCTGAGAGGAGATATGATAGAGATCTATAAATTAATGAATGGAATGGAACGGGTAAATGTAGATCGATTATTTATGTCATCAGAATATAGAAAGACCAGGGGACATGCAATGAAGCTACAGGGTAAACTATTTAAGACTAATAAGAGAAAATATATTTTCACTCAACGTGTAATCAAACTCTGGAATTTGTTACCGGAGGATGTAGTAAAAGCTGTTTGTGTAGCTGGGTTTAAAAAAGGTTTGGATAAGTTCCTGGAGGAAAGGTCCATAAACACTTATTAAAAGGGACCCGGAATATCACTGCTTGCCCCAATACAAGCATTGTGGAACCTGTGTCTTTTGGGGAAACTGCTAGGTACTTATGACCTAGATTGGCCACTGTTGGAAACAGGATACTGGACTTGATGGACCTTGGTGTGACCCAGTATGGCACATCTTATGAGGTAATAGAGGGTTAAGTGTCTTGCCCAACACCATAAGGAGTGTCTGTGGGATTTGAACCCTGGTCTTTCTGGTCCCAGGCTGCTGCCCTAAGCACTAGGCTACTTCTTCACATCTTTTAAAATAACTCCCTAAATATTTGCATGGTTGACAAACTCTTTTAAGACTTTTGCAATCTTATTCCTGAGGAACCTTGATATTTTCAGCCTCTATAGCCAGTGATCTGCACAATGACTGCACAATACAGAAGACCTATAAAGATGACACAGTGCTGTGTAACACATGCATCAGAAGCAGCAAGGACTTTGTAGGAGGGTTAAATGTTCTTGTGACATCAACTATTAAATGATCCTTAGAAGAGTAGAGTATTTTGGAAACCCCAAGGTTTCCAGCTCTGTTTCTCAAGGGCTGCAGATAGGTCTGGTTTAAGGGGGTAATCAGCTTATGCAAATAAACACGATTCTTTGAACCTAGGTATGCAAACAGAGCTGATGAATATTCATCTTTGGATATCCTGAAACCAGACCTCATTGAGAATTCCTGCTGTATTCTACCTGTGACTTCAGAATTGGGAAGAAAAAATAATAGGGCCTTTATAATGATGAACAGAATAAGACCTGTAAAGTAGGCCGTGACTAAATAGGTGGTGTTTTTCAAAAAAGTCTTTCTCTTCCATAAATGAAGCACAAATTCAGGACGTTATAAGATCTACAGCGTTTTGTATCATGGAATTCCTACTGTCATCACATACAGAAGAGGCCTTCACAGCTTACTGCTATTTATAATCTAGACAGTTTGTCCCCATTAAGTCCTCCAAGATCTTTTATAGTGATACTTAATAATCTTTAGAATCTGTTTGATCAAAGGGGTACATCGAGATTACTACAGCCTTTTAAAATCTCAGACAGCTCTCAGTTTTCTTCCACCAGAAAGTTAAAACAAAATTTGGCAAAAGATCCTTAGCACTGTGCACCTTGGATAGAGGAGAGACTTTCAAAGGGAGCTTCCTGTCAGCATTCCCCGACAAGAAAATGTCTTTGAAACAAGGCTAATCTTGGCCTTCAAAGCTGTATAAAAATTTGGTACAGAATAAGCCTGAGTATGAACTGCTCCCATTGTTGGCTGGGGTTTTTACTTGGATTTGAGCGTGTGCTCCTCACAGACCGTACATCCCACCTCATTATTCTTTTATCCAATGAGGTGGGATGAGGCTGAGGTAACAATCGGTGTTCTGTACTATACATTTTACATGAAGAAACAGTCCGCACTTATGATACTCAAAGTAAGCCCTATGTTCCACAAAGTGTCTACGTATGACTAAGATGCCAGATTCAGATGTTCACCATTCCCCTAAATGCAGTCTTGTTGTTTGTTTGTTTTTTAAACGTACCTGTATAGGGATGCCAGCAGATATACATCTATTTGTTGGAATGTATAGCATGAACATCGATTTCACAAAACCAAATGAATTACATCACTCAAGGCTTTACACATATAAATATCGGTAACTAAGAACTGATCTGGCAACATACCCATGTATTTGCCTGCACTTCCATGCATTAAGTGTCAGATTTCACCAATTAAGGAGCTATGTGAAATAATTTTGTTTTTCATATTTGATGTTGAGTTAGAATAGACACCACCATGGCCTCCTCAGTCACTGGTGGAGGTCCCATGTCCAAACGAACTGCTAGCCGACACAGGCAACTTATGAATGCCAATATGGATATTTTTTGAAAGTAAACGCACATTGTTATTCTAAAATGGGAAATACTTCTATAGTTTTTTGGATTTCCCAAATACCACCCAGGATAGGCCCCCTTAAAATCTAGGCATCCCCCAGCATCGACACATACAAATAGTGGCATTGTAAAATCAGTATTTACGCATATGCATGTCGATTACATGCTTAAGAGCTGCTATTCACAAGTGTAGATGCCGCACAGACAATTTTTTAAGATGCTGTCCTACTCCCACCCCTCCCCACCACTGTGATAGGCGATGGCATAGTATGTAGCAGAGCTAGGCCTGGAGCTAGGCCTAAAGCCCTTTTTCCTGCTTTAAAATGTTATTGCTGATTTTGGAAAATTGCAGAATGCTGTTAGCTGTTAGAAAGAAATTCCGTTCTATTCTGGTTTGATAACATGTTCTGCTCTCCTGGAGATAAGAGAATTAAACCTTGGTACTGTTTATTGTTTAGGTAAGTCAGATGTCTCTTTCAGTAGAATGCCGCGCCACTGTATCTTTGCTGATTGTGCACTGACCTCGTAATTAGGATGAAAATATAGCAGAGAAACTGAACAGTGTAAGAATATTTTGTCTAGCATTATGAAGATTGTTTAGTGTTTTGAGCCAAGGCTAGAGATACGTCTTAACCTTGCTTTGTTTGGCCTCGCTTTGTTTTGCTTTTGTTAAGAATGCTTCTGATATGCCTTCCACTATCTTTGCAAGCTAACTGACCTTGCAGAAGTAGCAAATATACTGTAGTAAAAGTATTATGTTTAGTGTTATGTCTAATTGCTGACCTGTGGCTAGTAAGACCCAAGAAGGGGGAGCGAGTCCTGGGCCCGGTCAGAGATGTCTATTGGATGAGAGTAAGTGGGCCACTGTGGCCAATGAGGAGTTTTGCCTGTATTAGACTGGAGAAGAAAAGTATATAAACTGTCATTTTTCTGAGCTCTGGGCTCAGACCATTTTAAATGCTACTGCAATCTGAGCCTGTGCACATTAAACTGGCTTGAATCGTTGCCTGACTCCGGGTATTATTTATTGCATTCTTATCAGCTACTACATATTTCTGGTGCGTTGGCCGGGAATGTGCGAGTGGGGGATGGTATGCAAGTGAATATGCCCCGACATCTCGCCTCACAGGTTTGGTCCAGCTAGAGCCGAGCCTGACTGACCGCAGGAGGGTCTCTGGCGCCCCTGGTCCTTTTGTATCGGAGGAGACTCCTCCTTGCCTCCGCAGGCTGCTGTTTCTGGCCGGCCAACACCTCGAACCCGAGGGGAGTCCAGGATTCAACCCAAGGAGGGATTGGTTGCGCAGCGCATTAGCTACCGGATCCGGTGAGTATTGATTTTTCTGGTTCTTAGTCAGATAGCTTTGGGAAAGTCTCGAGACACTTCTGGTACAGTAACAGGTAAACGAAGTCTGATCAACTTCCACGGGCGATCCTAGTATCCCTGCAAGTAGTGCGCGGGGCGAACCCATCAGCCCTTTTGGTTTCAGTAATTCTGGTTTGTCAGTCAGCCCGGGAATTCGGAATTTGGAAAATGCTAGCATGTTTGTCTGTGTGAAGAATGCTTGTGAAAAGGAGGAAGCGTTGGGAGTTTGTCTTTGTTATCTGTTGAAACCACGAGTTTCCCTTCTAGTATAAGGGTAGGATTATATTCCGTTGGGTAATTTGTGACACTTTACCGCATATGAAATAGTAAAAGTATAGTTAAGCAGACTGCGAACCCCTAGAGTCACTGTAAAATCACGAAGCTGTCTCTCTCTCATTCAGCTGTCTTGCAGCGCAGAGTGAAACTGACAGGAGACGTGTTTGTGCAGAGGAATGTTTTAACCCTATGAAGGCATGTTTTCAACGTTCTGCTGCTGGGCTATTGGGTGCTTATTTTAGGGAATTATACCTGTTTTTATTCAATATTTTGTAATAGTGATGTGCCTTCTGCTATGGTCATGTATTATATATCATTTAATAAGAATGTTTAGTCAGAATTGTGGATCTCGATAGTATTGTACTTAGCCTGGAAAGGGTTACATTCCTACTCGAATTCCTGTGCAGATCAAGTGAGCAGAAATCTTGTAGGGCTCAGGTTTCAATAGGAAAGGATGCTTGTATTTTCCCTTTGCCCTACGAAGCCTACGAACTAGGAAGGAAAATGTGTATATGTATTTTAGATGTCTACCCGCTTTATGGAAAAAGCATCCAGAATGAATGTCTTTTTGAATCTCTGCTTCCTAAAAACTGTAAAATTGAAAGTAATTTCTTTTGTAAAGCCAAGCTGATTACGGCTGGCAGTTAGTTTTTTTGCCAAGTAATTTTATTCCAGTTATACGTAACAGCTATGTAGTCTTCATGTTATGAACTATAGTTCTTTCTGTTAGGATTTGTTATTATAACATGTTGCAGAAGTGTTGTTTTCTATTGTAAGGACTCTATCTAGATTGTTCCTCTGTCTGCTGACAAGCACATGTGGGGGCTACAGTCCACCGCTGACACTGCAGGCAGGGATTCATTTTACCAGTTCAGAGTCACCCACAGTCAGCGCCCGAGAACATGAAGTGGAATCCAAATAGTGCAGGCAGCCCTCACTATATGCCCCATGCAATCCAGCAGCCCAGGAGAATTTGCGCCTGGTAAATGCAGTTTTTGTCAAGTCAGTCCCAGGGAGATATAAAACAGAACTTGCAGAAACGGGATGGATTTGCGGGCATGAATACAGCACGATTAAGTTGTTTAGAATGTCTGTGAATTGTGGAGATGATGTGACAGAGAAAGTGAATGTAAGATGGCAAAGAGAGCAGTTCTTCTTGCTGATACTTTAGTTGAATGATGTGGAGGAAGTTTTCCTAATCGAAGGAGCTGGATTGATAGTACTGACTGTTCCCCGAGAAGAAGAGTAGCGGTTCTATAGTGCATCTCCAATCAGGCCAGCAAAGTTCCTGTATACTTACCAGCATTGCAGCCCCACCTGGAGTATGGGCAGAGAATAATCCACCTGGCCTAGCAAAGAATATAGCTCCTGTACTTGTTACCCTTAAGCCAGGAGCAGAACCAGTGCATGTGCGTCAGTATCCCCTCCCGAGACCAGCAATTGAAGGCATTCATCGCCATTTGAAGAAATTATTGCAGTATGGACTTCTCAGAGAATGCCACTCACCCTGGAACACCTCCCTTCTCCCAATCAAGAAGCCTGGGAAAGGTGACTACCGCCCAGTGCAGGATTTACGTCGAGTGAACAGTGCAGTTGAAACCATACATCCAGTAGTACCAAATCCTTACACCCTCCTGGGACTGATTCCAGCAGAAGCCACTCACTTTACTGTTTTGAACTTAAAAGATGCCTTTTTTTCTGTATACCCCTGACAGAGGCCAGTCAGTTTTTGTTTGCATTTGAATGGGAAAACCCTACCACAGGACGGCGAGGGCAACTTACTTGGACTCGATTACCACAAGGATTCAAGAACTCACCCACTATCTTCAGTGCAGCCCTCAGTCAAGATTTGTCAAGCTACTCTGTAACTCCGGGAAAAAGAATTTTGCTTCAATATGTAGATGATTTGCTCATAGCCACCAATAACAAATCTGATTGTATACAAGCTACAAGTGACCTCTTGCACCATTTGAATGAAGCTGGCTTCAAGGTTTCCAGAGCCAAGGCGCAGCTGTGCTAGACAGAAGTGAAATATTTAGGGTTCCACCTGTCCACAGGAACCCGGAAATTAGGACTTGAGCGAAAAGAAGCAGTATGCCGCATCCCAACCCTCACTACTAGGAAACAGGTGCGAGCTTTCTTGGGAGCTGCAGGCTACTGCCAAATATGGATACCAAATTTTGCACTCATGGCGAAACCCTTGTACCAAGTCACACAAGGAATGGAACGATCTCCCCTGGAATGGGGCTCAGAACAAGATAAAGCATTCGAATCACTGAAAACAGCATTGATGTCATCCTCAGCCTTGGGCCTACCGGATGTGCAGAAACCATTTTGTCTGTATGTCCATGAATCAAGTGGAAATGCATTAGGAGTCTTGACCCAGCCTCTTGGGTCTTGGCAGCGACCTGTGGCCTACCTGTCGAAACAATTGGCCACCTTGCCTGAGAGCTGTAGCAGCCAGAGCCCTCTTAGTGAGCGAAGCAGATAAGCTCACCTTAGGACAAAACCTTCAAGTTACTGTACCACACTCTGATTTAACCCTGATGGAACATAAAGGAAGCCATTGGCTCACTAATGCCCGAATGCTGAAATATCAAAGTATGCTATGTGAAAATTCTCGATTGCAATCAAGTGTCAGCCAAACTCTAAACCCAGCCACCCTATTGCCCGTCGGTCCAGGCCCTCCTGACCATGATTGCTTGGAAGTAATGGACATTGTGTGCTCAAGTTGCCTAGACTCAACTGATATCCCCTTGGACCGCCCAGACAAAACTTTCTTTGTGGATGAAAGCAGTCTTGTCATCATTACTGGACATAGTTGTGTTAAATATGCAGTGGTGACCCTTGATCTAGTAGTTAAGTCCTCAGCCCTGGCCCCAGGTTCTTCCTATAGCCCTTCATAGGATATACTTAGCCCCTGCTAAGTCTTTAGGAGTTTCCCCTTTTGAGATTCTGAGATTCTGTAGCCTATTGTATAGAGAGTAAAAGGAGATGTGTGACAGATAGGATCTGAAATTACTAGATAAGCACTATTGGTTTTAAGTTCTGTTTTGCAGGGTCTTCATGTGTGGGTACGAGATCAGCCCATCCAGGCCCCTGCATCCTTTCAAGCCTGGAGCCTCGGTGTGGGTGACAGAGTAGAAGAAGACACCGCTGGCGCCCCATTGGAAAGGGACATATATCGTTTTGCTATCATTCCCAACAGCAGTGAAAGTGGCAGAGATCGACTCCTGGAATCACCACAGTCATGTAAAACCAGCCACAGTACCTGAGAGTCGTCCCTGGACTTCGAGCGCCAATCCTGCAGCACCCTTGCGACTCACACTGCGAGGAAAAGATCCGTCATCGTAAGAACTTTACCAACTTGCTCCTGGACGTCAAGGGAACAGACGTCCTCCAGTTTTGCATTCCAGCAGCCGCTTCTGAACTTGGTCGTGGACTTCCATAAATGATCCTGAGACTCCATTGCGCCTTACCCTACGACAACAGCCACGGACCTAAGACTTATTGGTCCCTCGGAAACTGCACTATTTCAAGACTGTTTGTTTATCCGAAGGTAAGCCTCGCATCTGGAGAAAGCTGAAATCATCAGAAATAGACTGTGTTGTGTTAAGAAATTGAGTCTTCTACGAGACTGTGTTCAAATGCTCTGAAAAAAAAAAGAAAAAGAAAAAACTGTTTTGATCTCCTAAAAAGTGAACTGCTCTAAGGAGGCAATAATAGCCTGAGAGACTGTACTATGATATTTTAAGAACCTGAGACATCCCAGAGGACAGTGATATTTTGGAATCTACAGCCCTACTCCTGCCACAAAGCTGGTAGGTCTACGTACGGCAGAAGCTTGAGGACCTACAATCAACGCTACGTCTGCTACCTGTTGTGGATGCCGACAGTTCCACCAATTTTCCAGAGACTATGCCCATTATGAATTCTTATTATTGCTCCATTCTGGCGGCAGCCTTGGGGTGCTTTGAATTGACTCTTGCCCTACTTCCCTGTGCAGCCTGCAAACCTAGTATTTGCACAACAGGAAATACCCGGACTTGTCTCAACCCCCGCCAGGATCTTTCCTCTCCTGTTATGGGAACTGCGATGGAACAATGAGAACAGGCCTATTGCTATGATGAACAGTATATATGTCATTTGTTCCTCTTATGTCTCCTGCCCCTCCGCTTATACACTAGGCATGCTATATGATTTGACAAAGACACTTGTATCAAATGTATTTTTGATTGTGGCTATTTGCATATGTATCCCATGTTTCCTGCCCTTATGCTTACGCATGCTGAACTCTATTATCGATAGTACTATTGACCGCAAGGCAGCGGCACATATATTAGTCTCATGGAATTATTACCCTATATCACACAGTGATCCCTCTACTATGGTCTGAAGTATATTTGCTATTTGTGTGATTAGATTCTCACCCTTCCTCACTTGCGGGTGAGAATAATCAAAAGGAGGGAATGTGATAGGCTATGGCCTAGTATGTAGCAGAGCTAGGCCTGGAGCTAGGCCTAAAGCCCTTTTTCCTGCTTTAAAATGTTATTGCTGATTTTGGAAAATTGCAGAATGCTGTTAGCTGTTAGAAAGAAATTCCGTTCTATTCTGGTTTGATAACATGTTCTGCTCTCCTGGAGATAAGAGAATTAAACCTTGGTACTGTTTATTGTTTAGGTAAGTCAGATGTCTCTTTCAGTAGAATGCCGCGCCACTGTATCTTTGCTGATTGTGCACTGACCTCGTAATTAGGATGAAAATATAGCAGAGAAACTGAACAGTGTAAGAATATTTTGTCTAGCATTATGAAGATTGTTTAGTGTTTTGAGCCAAGGCTAGAGATACGTCTTAACCTTGCTTTGTTTGGCCTCGCTTTGTTTTGCTTTTGTTAAGAATGCTTCTGATATGCCTTCCACTATCTTTGCAAGCTAACTGACCTTGCAGAAGTAGCAAAATATACTGTAGTAAAAGTATTATGTTTAGTGTTATGTCTAATTGCTGACCCGTGGCTAGTAAGACCCAAGCAGGGGGAGCGAGTCCTGGGCCCGGTCAGAGATGTCTATTGGATGAGAGTAAGTGGGCCACTGTGGCCAATGAGGAGTTTTGCCTGTATTAGACTGGAGAAGAAAAGTATATAAACTGTCATTTTTCTGAGCTCTGGGCTCAGACCATTTTAAATGCTACTGCAATCTGAGCCTGTGCACATTAAACCGGCTTGAATCTTTGCCTGACTCCGGGTATTATTTATTGCATTCTTATCAGCTACTACACCACCACATCCCCCTTCTTGCTGAGCAGGCTATTAGTGATGCATATGTATATTTCATTTTCTTTGTTGTGAAATCTACTGCAAGACACACTGAAATGTTTGGCTTTCTCACTATTAACTAAGTATGGTGACACCTAGTGACTAAATAGTGCAGTTCCTATGTGTACTGACACCCAGTAGTGGAGACTCACAGTTATACCTGTTGCTTTGGTTCAGCGGCACCCTGTGGTTAAACTATAAAATGCATCCTTTGAAATCTATTGACAGTGACGTCTAATGATGAAACATATTATCCCACATGGTTTCATTTTTATTATGATTTCCAATCCAAAAGAATGTATGGAACTGGTCCATTCAAACTGTCCTCTGTCATTTCTCCCAGTCATAGATGCACACAGAGATGGCACAGATACACGCCCTGCCCCCACCCCCCAAACACAGATGGTTGGAAAGAGCCCTTGCTCCACATGCTCCTACGTTTTGTTTTTGTGTTTCAGTGCTCTCTTGCTTCTTTGTCACTTCTTCAGGATGGCTATCTTACTGCATTCTCTTCTTTCTCTCTTTCTTCTGTTCCTCTCTGTTTCCTCGTCCTATTCTTATTCTTCTTGCCTGCTCTTCTTTCCCCATTTCTCCTTCATCTTCTTCCTCCTGAAATGTCTCACGGGATTTTTCCACACATCCAACCCTTCCACAGTTCAGAATCATCTTTCTCTCTCTCTCCATCTCCTGCCATCCTCAGTCCTTTCCCACATCTGCTCCTCTATTTTCTTTCTTTCCCTTCCATACAGGACTATCTCTACTTATACCTATCCTTAGCCTCCACCCCCTATCTCTATCTGTCCCTTTCCCATTATCATGGGTCCTTTCTCCCTCTACTCAATACTTGGTCCTGTGTCCCTGGTCCTGTGTCACTCCCCCCCCCCCCCATTATCCTATGCCCTCTGTTCCTCAGCCCCCATTCCACTAGCCCAGGTTCTCTGTCCCTCAGATTCCGAGCCACTCTGTCCTTCTCATTCCCCCTACTCTGAATTCTCTCTTTCCCCCATAATAGTTTATTTATCCTATTCCTGATTTCTGCTACACCTTCCCAGGTAAGTTTTCCATACCCCCCAACCCCACCCAGAAGACTAATCCACATTTCCCCACCCATGGTTCCTAGTGCTCTGCCCTTCCATGATCCCCATCTCACAACCTCAGTCCCTAGTATGATCTGGCTGAAAGTACTTATACCGGGGGACTTGAAGGCCAAAGAGGGTGCACAAGTGTCTTCCCTTGTCAGCTATGATCACCTCTAATGGTAAGAGAATGTGTGGCAGTGAAGCTGTTCAGACCATGCTGGAGATAGGAGTAACTTTCTTTCTTCACTCCCCAGTTGCCATTCCCCTCCCCCTTGTTGTGATCAACTCTTTGGGCAGAGGACAAACATTACATGATTTCAACCACAGCTGGCCACTGGAAAACTGCCTGTCTAGCAACTGAATAGGGGATCAGGCTCAATAACTAACACTGCAGCCTCCTCACCACCTGACATCAGCAGCAGGAGCAGGACTGGCCCTCCTGTAGGCAGCGTTTCCTGCATGTGGCCCTGCTCCTTATGCTGTAAGCAAGAGGGAACCAACCATTGGGAGCTGGTGTGGGACCTGCAATGTGATTTAGAGATGCATGTGGCTCAGAGTCAGCCTTTCTGCTGCGTGCTTCTGGTATTCAGTGATTCTGCTTGGGTACGATTTTTTTTTCTCCATCTGCTTTTCTTAGATTGCAACCCGTTCCATTCCAGCCACTGCAAATAAAAAAGCCTCCATCCCCCAAAATACAAACACAGTTCAAAAGCAGCCTTGGTCTTGCACACAGGATGGGTGATAAAAAGTAGACTTTCTTTCCTGGCTGTGTCACTGTTTAAAAGTAATTTGCACCATTGTAGGTCCCAGAGTGGGGTGACGGCAGCAGAAATGAGGTTCGCTTATGGTGCCTAATATCCTTGCATCGGCCCTGACTGGAGAGGCCCCGGCTCATCTTTACAGTTGCCGAAGTGAAGCACGTCTTTTTCCTTCACTTCAGCAGCTGTACTGAAGTTTAGAACGTTGCTGTCAAAGGGGAATTCGTGTTTCCCGGCGCTCAGCACGGCAGCATTCTAAACTTTAATACAGCTGCCGAAGTGAAGGGAAAAGACATGCTTCACTTCAGCAGCTGTTAGAGGGAATTGGGGCCTCTCCGGCTCCCTCTAAAGTCACCCTGGCTGCCGGTCTTCAATGCCGGATGTTGTTGGCGCGGGGCCCCCTGAAACGTGGGGCCCTGTTCAAACAACATTCTTGCTCAATGAACAGGTCGGCCCTGCCATCAAGTTGGTGTCGACTCATGGTGACCTTCTGGATAGTTGTCCTAAACTGTGCTTGGTCTTCAGTCAGGCGGTTCATTATTGGTAGAGTGGCATCCACAGCTTCTGTTATATTGATCCATCTCATTGCTGGCCTTCCTATTTTGCATTGACCTTCTACCTTGGCAAGCATGATGTCTTTTTCTAATCATCTCTCTCTTCACATGATGTGTCCAAAATATGAAATTTGAAGTCTTGTCATCTGAGTTTCTAAATAAATTTTAGATTTGATCTCCTCTAGTACTGACTGGTTTGTTCTTTGGGCAGTCCATGGTATATATAGTGGTCTTGGGCAAGCCACTCAACCCTCCATTGCCCATGTTCCCTGTAAAATAGTTATTTCCAAGTTATAATGCCCTGTTCAATGTAATTTCAGTTTGTTCAATGTAAACCGCCTTGATATCATGAAAGGCGGTATATAAGAAATGTTAAATAAAATAAATAAATTCATTGCCAGCACCATAATTCAAACAACATCAATTTTCTTCCTGTCTATCTTTTTCACTGTCCAACTTTCACATCCATATGACATTATTGGTTATTGAAAATACCGTGGCTTGAACAAGTTGAATCTTTGTATGGAGAGAGACATCTCTGCTCTTGAGAATCTTATCTAGGTCCTTCATAGCCCTTCTGCCAAGAGCAATGTGTCGTCAGATTTCTTGATTGCTTGTTATTTCTTTCTTGATTGTTGATCCAAATAGGTTAAAGTTGTCCACTATTTCAATTTCTGAGTGCCAGGAAACACGAAGTCCCCTTTGATCTCAGTGCGGCAACGTTCTAAACTTCAGTACAGCTGCCGAAGTGAAGGAAAAAGACTTGATTCACTTTGGCAACTGTAGAGGTGAGCCGGGGCCTCTCTGGCTCCCTCTTAGCTAACCGTGGGACTCTTCGGGAGGGAAAGGGAGGCGTGGGGCTTGGACTGAAAATGGGCTGTGGTTGGGAGCTAGGACTGGAAATGGGCTGAGTGGAGAGGGGGGCTTGAATTGCAAATAGCTGATGAGGCGGGGTCTTGGAATGGAAATGGGCTGTGAGGGGAGGGAGCTAGGACTGGAAATGGACTGTGGAGGGCAGGCTTGAACTGGAAATAGCTGATGGGGAGGGGGACTGTTACGCCCCCTACTGGCTAGGTGGTAGCCTAGGAGCAGGGGATGTGACCTCTTTAAATGTCCCTTGTTTAATCACCTATGTTCCCAGCACTTGGCCTGCTGGGTAATGTAGTTGTGTAGTTGAAAAAATCAGCCGAGAAGTTTTCCATAGGCAAACAGGATTGTTTATTATTTTTATTTCAGCCCAGTGAACTTTTCTTTCCAGTAGTTCAAAATATCATAACATAAATTTGGATTATTTTCTCCAGTGAAACAAAAGAATAGATGCTTCTCATGTAAACTTGCTAGAGTACAAAAACAGCAGTGTTTCTTCACTTGAAAACAGTCAGCAACTTTCCTGCGCCAAACATCAGCTTTGGGCTCTTTAGCTTAGTTTAAAACAAAAGCTTTATATCCTCTAAGCTATACAGAGTATTGGCTTCTTCACTGTAAGCTGTTTTATCTCTGGCACTCTTTGCTTTTTCTCAGTTGCTATATTGCACACCCTGGCTTCCCTTATTCAAACAGTACTTTTTGAAACACCGGAACAAGCCCAGGAGACCAGCAACTCATTTGCATAATTCACAGCACTGCACTTCTGTTAACTAAGCCTCCAGGTTTTCCTACTCTTTAAAACCTTACAGCTTTTTAGTTCTGAGATAAAACTAGAGAGCAATCCATTTCATTGTCTGAGCAAACCTCATCTGGCAAATACTCTTCCATTTCCATGCTCTCAATATCAGAGTCCGTTTGTAACTGATTCAACTCTGTATCAGAAATGGCAGGCTTCAGTTTCTCTAAAACTCTTAAAACTCTCCTCAATACAGATTCCTCTCTCTGCTGAGGCTTACTGGAGGGATTATGGAGTTTCTTATCTCTTAATACACTCTGGGAGGATTTCAAGGTGCTCACCTCTCTCTTTGGATCCAAGCTCTTTCCAGACTTTACTGAAGAAGGCTCTGTTTCCATCGGCTTTCCTAGAGACACCTCTCTGCCATTCTCATAGTCAGGCTTCTCCCCCTGGTAAACTCTCTCTCTTACCATATTCCTCTTGTGTTCCTTACAGGGCTCCTGGATAACTTCTTTACCCCTGGAAGGCTCTGCCTCTCTCACAGACCCTGCCTCCCTGCCAGCGTCTGGCAAACTCGACCTTCCTCCAAGAAGGCAACTCTCCCTGGGAACCTCTCTGGGAACTCCCCCGGGAACTTCTTACTGTCCTGGGAGCTTGCTTGTATCTTACTTCCCCGGAAGCCTCTCCGGAAACCTCAGAAGTTTCAGCAGTCCCAGCAGTTCCAGCCGTTCCCACCCTTCTCCTTCCTCTTGCTTCCTTCAGCTTATATGTGTGGTTTTTCCTTCTGTTCCCCAGCTCCACCCCCCCCCCCCCATGATCCTCGTGATCATGCCTGGTTACCATGGAGCTAGGGCGTGGCTCCCTATCACTTACTTTCTGCAGGGAGTTTTTTTCTAAAGCTGGAGTTTTAACCCCTAAACTCCTGGAGCTAATTCTTTGTTCAGAGGAAAATACCTGGTTTTTTCCTCTTTGTTTCTGCTCCCCTACATCCTCGCCACCACAGGGACTTGGACTGGAAATGGGCTGATGGAGGGGCTAGGATAGGATTGGACATGGGCAGTTGGGGGGGCTAGGATTGGAAATGGGCTGTGGTGGGGGCTTGGATTGAAATGGACTCATGGAGGGGCTAGGACTGGAAATAGGCTCATAGAGGGGCTTGGATTAGAAATGGGCTGAGTGGGGGGGGGGAGATAGGACTGGAAATGGGCTGATGGAGGGGCTAGGATAGGACTGAAAATGGGCTGTTGGGGGGATCGGATTGAAATTGATTCATGGAGGGGCTAGGACTGGAAATAGGCTCATGGGGGGCTTGGTTGGAAATGGGCTGAGTGGAGGGGAGCTAGGATTGGAAATGGGCTGATGGTGGGGCTAGGAAAGGACTAGAAAAGGACTGATGGGGGGCTGGGATTGGAAATGAGCTGATGGAGGGGCTCAGATAGGACTGGAAATGGATGGGGGAGCTAGGACTGGAAATGGGCTGATGGTGGGGCTAGGATAGGATTGGAAATGGGCTGATGGGGGGCTAGGACTGGAAATAGGCTGATGCAGGGACTAGGAGGGTGCGGATGCTGGGTGGAGCTGGAACTAGAAGGGAGCTGATGTTGGGGAAGGACTAGAATGGGAACAGGCTGGGAGAGTGAAATGGAGAGGGGAAAAATATTTTGTATGGGAGGGAAGGAAAATCTACAATTGGCCGGGTATTGGGAGAGTAAGTGGGGACTGAGGATGGAGGGGTAAAATTTGAGTGGATGAAAAGGGAATAAAGAAAGAGATGGCGGAAAGAGCAAAAGGAGAAAGATTAGTATGTTAAAGCAAATGTAGAGGGAGAATGGAAAAAACTAGAAGAGAGAAGAAAGGACAAATGGACAGCAGACGATGGAGAGTTAGCAGAAGACACAAAGAGACCAGAAGAAAGTGGCTGGAGCAATTGCAACTGAAAAAAATGCACCAAAGGTAGAAAAATACCTCTTTATTTTGACTTTATTAACTGGAATATGTCAGCTCTGGGAAATGTGCATCATTAACGTCTGCACATTGTTTAGTGCAAGAGGAAATTAATTTATAGTTTTATTTCTACAGTGTTGTTGTACATTCCAAGTTTGATTTTTGGGGTTTCCAGTTTAATTATTGTCTTCCTATTTATAAATTGTGATTATTTGTTCTTTGTTTGATGATGGTCTATGTTCTGCATGTGTAAATAAGCTGAGGTATTCTGTTTATGTTGTTTCTATTTGACAGTACCACTTGTTCTCTTTCCCCAGTAGGAGATGTATTGGTATTCTCTGAGAAGTATTAGTTTAATATTTGCAGTGTTGCCTTTTGATAGGTAGAGTATGGTGCTTTGTGAGTCCTGGCAGTGCTGTTATCATACGACGGGTTTGCTATGGGTTCTAAATGGGCAGTGTTTGTAGTAGTTCCTAATGTGCCTGGCGGTTGGCACTGGATTATAGTAATGTAGAAATCTTTTAGTCTTTCTTTATCCAGACACTCATTAAGAGGCATGTTTACTAAAAGTTAGTGCATGTTAACATTATGCAAGTATTTATGCAAATGAGGCTCCGCACCGAGTCTCCGCACATGGCCCCGCACCCCCCTTGGGGCACCCCTGCTCAATGGCACTTACCAACAACATTGCATTGCATTTCTACTTTTAGGGGTATGTTTACTAAAGGGCGTTAGCTGCTACTGCAAGGCTAATGCAGATTTATTGCCCTGCAGCAGCAGCTAATGCATGAGAAAATCAGATATCACAGGCATTTTTCTGTGATATCTTGTTTTTGTGTGGTGCAGAGCTATAAGGGCAGGATCAAGGCGGGAGTGGCGATGGTTGACTGTACAAAACATTTTCATGCAGTAGTTTCCAAAATCTGGCCCGATTTTGGTGCAGATAACGCCACTTCTTCTTTACTAGCAGCCCCCAGTATTGCTGGTACAAAGCTTCCTATGAAAGATTGTGTTATATCCTTGGAGTTGTTTTAGATAGGCAATTGGATTTTGATCTACACTACAAATCACCAATGTTATCATGAAATCCTTCTTTATGCTGAAACAGTTACATGCAAGATGATTTTTACTGAACAAGAAGTCAATGTATATCCTTATTCTTGCTTTAATGATCTCATGACTTGACTACTGTAAATTTTTATACCAAGTACTGAAGCAAGTGCATTTAAGAAGACTACAAAGAATTCAGAACACTTCAATTAAATTTCTTTTAAGTGCAAGAAATACAATCTTGTGACTTCCCACCACCACCCCCCCCCCCCCCCCCGGTCTTCGTGAGCAGCACTAGCTCCCAATTACACATAGGATTCCATTTAAGATCCTCACTATTACAGATCATGTCTACGCCATTCACGGGCTTCGAAATGGGGTGGGCCACACAGGCTCTGGCCGAACCAAAACTTTGCCCATAGCCACTATCATGGTAAACTTTCTGTTTGCCTGGGGGAGATTGGATCCCATAGGCAGGATGGAAGGCCACTGCGATGACGCAAAGACTCCTATCTACCCCGTGGCAGAAAGAAGGAGTCTTTGCTGCAATCACAGTGGCCTTCCCCGCCTGCCTGCAGGGATCCAATTTCCCGCAAGCAGACAGGAGTCCACCACGATCACAGCCATTCCAGTCTCTTCTGCCCACGGGACATGGTATCCCCATGGACAAAACAGAGGGGAAGGCTGTGGGGGCTGGGAGGCAGAGTTAGGGCAGAGCTGGGGCAGAGGCAAGGTAGAGCTTGCCCACTCTCCAATCTGAGAGGCGTTCCACGGCCCCTGATACTATGTGACACAGCAGCTGGCACAGAGCCCATGGAGTTAGGGGAAAGTAAGGAACTTACCTCAGAATCAGCTGGGCAGCAGACAAACTCAGCTCATGTAGAATTAGCTGAACAGCAAACAAACCCAGCTCATGTAGAATTAGCTGAGCAGCAGACAAACGCACATGTAGAATTAGCTGAGCAGCAAACAAACTCAGCACAAGAAAAGCAAAAAGGCATTAGAGTAAAATGTCCTTGCACTAGTCCTGACGTAGCTAGAAGCAGAAAGGCTAATCAGGAACACCTGTGCTCAGAAACCCACGCAGCATGCAAAGAGAACAAGGATAAAAGCTGCAGGGTAGAACCAGGGAAGGCCAGTAGGGGCAGCGACCTGGGAGGACTAAGCCAGCATCCAGTGAACACACGTCATGCTGGAGGAGATCCACTGAGGGAAGGAAGCAGTAGGTGGGGCAGCAGAGCAGGAAACAGCCAGCACCGTGCCCAGGACCCTACTAGGATTCCTGGCAGTTGGAGAGCCCAGGAGAGAGCTGCCAGAAGCCCAGATATAAGAGACAGAACCACAGCTAAGAGGTGGGAACCTAGCTTTGCTAAAGAAAAGGCAAGAAGTTCTGTTTGGTTTGAAAGGCAAGGGCGTGGCACCAGAAGTAACTTTGACACTGAAAGTTACACAGTAATTCCACCAGCGTGGAGAAGAAGGGAAAGCCAGAAGGAAGCTTTTAATATACCAGGCATTCAGAGCCCTGGATTTAAAGAGCCCTTTCGAGAAAAGCTAGCCCATGACTCACAGGAGGGTTTTAAGGAAGACAGCAGCTGTGAAGAGTGTGACCCATATGCAGTCGTAAGTGACTCTGAGTTAATGCAGTGGGAGAACAGCAGCTATAATTCTGACCCTGTGCCCATGGATTGTACAATTTGTTTAACTGACGATATTGTATCTTTATGTTGAACGTGTGCAAAGCAGCCAGCTGATGGTGCCTAAAGGAAAGAAGATATTTTTCTGTGCAGCAGTTCTTTTGTTTCATATTGTTTGTTGTATCTCAGGAATATCCCATCAGGGCAGGGAATAAAGCCCTAATATTATTTTTGCCTTACCACTTGACTACAAGACTCTTTTTGTATCAAAGGCAACTTAAATCTTAACACCCTAGGCAGCCGCCTAATAGGGTTATATGAGGTAGCTATCACTCACTATCTCTCACAACTATTATCACTGATTCGCCTGCATGCTGCAACCTGACCAGGGCTCTGTGGTTCTCCTCCCCTTCTCCTTTAGCATCTATAACTAACTAATTGTTTTAAATATTGTATTATAATCCTTGTTGTTTTATTCACTATCACTGTCATTTCACGCTCTTAAAGTTTGGTTTACCCCTTTTATTATCCTCGGTGATTTAAATGTAAACCATGTAGTTTCTTACCCAGTGAGTCACGTTTAGGGCTCATCCCAAAGGCACTCAGTTTATTTATGTCACCAATGCAGAATGATGTCAAAGGTCTTGCTGAAATGTAAGTATACCACATCTAGTGCTCTCCCTCAATCCAATTCTTTGGTCACACAGTCAAAGAAATCAATCAGATTTGTGTGGTAACACCTACCTCTTGTAAAACCATGTTGTCTTGCATCTGTTAACCCCATGGATTTCAGAAACCACACTGCACTCTGCTTTAGCATCATTTCCCTTAATTTACCCACCACAGAGGCTAGACTAAATGGCCTGTAGTTTTCAGTATCTTTTTTACTTCCACTTTATGGACAGGAACCACATTTATTTATTTTTATTTTATTTATTTCTCTTATATACCGCGCTCTTCGATATCAGTGCGGTTTACATGGAACATCGGGTGTTTTACAGAGGGGGATTACACCGTAATTACATATAACAGGTAGCTCAACTTGGATAACAGTATTAACTATTTACATCTGTATGGCACATCCCTCATCTCCGGTCTACCGGCATCACTCCCAACTCTAAAGAAGCACTAGAAAGGTCAGACAGTGGAGCCACCAATGCTTCACTGAGTTTCTTCAGTATCCTCGGATACATCTCATCTGGCCCATCACTTTGCTTTTAATTTAGTTAGTTTCTTATGAACACAGTCTTCTGAAAATCATTTAAGGTCTACCTCACTTCCATTCCTATTTGTGTTTGTTTTCTGAGGTTCTATTCCCACCCTTCATCTATGAATATAGAACAGAAATATTTGTTAAATAATTCCGCTTTATCCTCATCAGCCTCTACATATTCCCTCCTCACCTTGAAGTCTGACAATGCCAACTTTGCCCTTCCTCCTTTCACTAAGAAACCTAAAAAAAAAAAAAAAAATTGGCATGTCCCCATACTTTACTGTATTGGCTAGTTTTTCTTCCATTAGCACTTTTGCTTACCTGACTAAGCGCTTCCCTTAGCTTCTTCAGATATTGTTGTTCATTTTCCTCTTCCTGCTATCTATGAAGGCCAACTTCTTTTTCCCTACCTTCTCAGCTACTTCTTTTGAAAACCATAATGACCTCCTTATCTGTTTTACTTTTATTTACTTTCCTAACAAGGTTCATTGTCCTTAAACTTTCTCCTTTCAGTTTTTCCCACTATTGTTTTACTTCCCCAGATGTTGTCATCCAGCTAATGACTCCTTGACATATTCCCCCACCTTGACAAAGTTAGTTTTCCTGAATTCCAGGACCTCACTTTTGAATGATCTATCTCCTCCTGAATCAAATACTGAATCACACCATCTGGTGATCACTGGATGCCAGATAATCACCCACTAACCACATCAGAATCACTCTCTCCATTTTCAAGTACCAAGTGCAGTATCGCCTTCCTCCCATGTGGGTTCCTACCAGTTGCTGGAGCAATTCTCCTTGTAGAGAAATCAGGATCTCCCTAGTTCTTGATGACTCCGCAGCTGGGATATCCCAATCAACATCTGGCAAATTGAAATTTCTTACTAATAGCACTTCCTCTTTCACAGCAATATTGTGATTATCTTCAATTAAATCTTTATCTACTGTATTTCTTCTGCTTCCGAGGGAGGTCTGCTTATCATACCAGTGTAAATAGATGCCGCATTCTCTCTTTCCAGACTAACCCACAATACCTCCACTTTTCCTGTGGCTTTAATATTATTTTTTTTTCCATATAATGTCACTCCTCCTCCCTTTCTTCCTACCCTGTCTTTCCTGAATAACTACATCCCAGTCATTGTTTTCCATGTAACATGTCTCTGTGACTGCCACTATATCCAAGGGATGGGATCAACTCACCCGCACCATTCCAGAGACCTCAGGAAAAACAGCTGTGTGACAAAGAACAAGAGAATCTCAAACACCTGAGCTCAATCACTGACTGTGTAAAATGTCAAGCTATTCTTTGTGCTTCACTAATAACATCTATATTTCCTCATCAGCCCCTTTCAGAAACCATGTCTGTGTATTTCTTCCTTGCTGCTGCTGCTGCTGTTCTGCTTAACCTTTGAATTCTCCAGGGAGCCAGCAAAAAAGAGTCATTGCCCTCCTCCCTTTCCTCTTGCCAAGATAAACTCACAAAAACAGATGTCAATTTTACCAGGACAGAGCACTCATCTTCTCTCTCAAACCCACTCATCACTACATCCTCGAGAAGTAAGTGAAAGACTGATCTTATTTAAACAGGATTCTTTCTACACAGCCCATCATCGCCTGGCCACATCTTGTATGTTAGTATCATACCGAGATCTTTTCTGCCTGAAGTTGTCTATTATATATATATATATATATATATATATATATATATATATATATATATATATATATATATACACATACACGAGGTGTGACAAAAAGAAATGATACTATCCCATAAATGTTTTATTACAAAATCTACAGAGAAATTATTCATTGTCCCCTTCAAAGTAATCCCCCCAGAGTTAATGCACTTCTGCATTCGCTTCTGCCATGTACGGAAGCACTCGGTAAAGTCCTCCTCATTGAGGTCCCTCAGCTCCCTCGTCACAGTGGCCTTGATATCTTCTACAGAGGCAAAATGAGTTCCTTTGAACACAGTCTTTAGTCTGGGGAAGATCCAGAAGTCACACAGTGTGAGATCTGGGAATAAAGATGGTAGTCGAGAGCTGTGATCTGTTTGTTGGCCAAGAATTTCCTCACACTGAGCATGGTGTGTGCAGGTGCATTTTTGTGGTGGAGCAGCCACGACTTGTCTCTCCACAGAGCCCTCCTGCTGCGCCGAACCCGGTCATGGAGGCGATTGAGGACCTGCTGGTAGAAGTGCTGGTTGACTGCCTGACCCTCGGGCACAAACTCATGATGGATCACTCCCTTCTGGTCAAAGAATGCAATCAGCATGGCCTTGATCCTTGATTTGGACATACGCACCTTCTTGGGTCTGGGTGACAGTCGCGTCTTCCACTGCAGACTCTGTCTCTTGCTTTCATGGTCGTACTGGAAAACCCAAGTCTCATCTCCTGTGATGACGCGGCCAACGAACTCTGGATCTTCTCCGATCTTCTCTAGCAAGTCTCGACAAACATTGTCCCGGTGCTCCTTCTGGTCATCTGATAAAAGCATGGGCACCATCTTGGCGCACACCTTCTGCATCCCCAGCTCCTGTACCAAGATTATCCGCACTGACTCCCTGTTCAGGCTGAGCTCCTCAGCTATCATCCGCACCATCAATCTGTGATCACTCTGCCCCAGCTGGTTCACTCTGTCAATGTTCTCAGTCGTCTTTGTCGTGGAAGGCCGTCCTGACTTGGGGGTCATCCTCCACCTCCTCGCAGCCAGTCTTGAAGCGTTTGTGCCACTCGAAGATTTGCGGTCTTGACATTGCATTTTCTCCATAAGCCTTTTGGAGAAGTTGGAGACACTCAGTTGGGCCCTTCTCCAACTTAACCAGAAATTTCAAGTTGATTCTTTGCTCCATATTTCTGCCACTTCCAGTTGAGTGACAAAGCGATGGAGCAGTGTGCTACAAAAAAACTGAAAAAGAAAAACAGAGTGAGAGAGATGAAAAATATTATAGCAGAATAGTGGCGAGATGTTGCACAACACAGTGACATGGCATTGAGTCATGGGCGTGGCTGCCACAGTCTTGTTTCTTTTTTGTCACACCTCGTATATGTGTGTGTATATATACAGGGTGGTCCAAAAAATGTGAACATCTCATAGCATATAAGTTATTTAAAAATTCAAAAAGACAGATGTAAACGATTGACAATTTAAAAAATAAAAAAGATGGCGACCGGAAATTGTCGAAATAAAGACGTTATATAACTAAAAAAGGTAACTATTTAAGCTTTTAATTTACGAGATGTTCTCACTTTTTTGGGCCACCCTGTGTATATATATATATATATAGGCAATGATGCAGCGTGTATGCTTTTACCTCTTGTGAAGTGTCTGTGTATTTCCAACCCAGAGCTGTAAAAAGAAGCATTCCCAGTGGCAGGGCCGGCCCGTCCATTGAGCAAGAATGTTGTTTGCACAGGGCCCCACGTTTCAGGGGGCCCTGCGCAAAGAACATTCTGCATTAAAACTAAAAAAACAACTGGCTGCTGCTGCTGCCGCTGCCGCCGCCGCCATGGCAGTGGCAGAATCAAGTGTCCTGCGCCCCCCCCCCCCCCACCTGTCTGGCAGAGCCCTCCCGGCATCAGCTCCATCAGCGCCGGCTTTCACATCAGCCCGGCGGGCTTAACAGAGCCGCGAGAGGGAAACATTCCCTTTGTGGCTCGAAAAGCCTGCGCTGATGGAGCTGATGCCAGGAGGGCTGAGGGACACTTAATTCTGCCGCTGCCATGGCGACAGCGGCAGCAGCCAGGTATTTTTTTTTTAGTTTTAAATTTACCTGGGCTGATGGGGGGAAGAGGGGTTAGGACTGGTAATGGGGGGGGGGGGGCTAAGACTGAAAATGGGGTGATGTGGGGGTTAGGACTGGAGGTGGGCTGATGGGGGGGTTAGGACGTAATGGGCTATGGGGGGGGCTAAGACTGAAAATGAGGTAATGGGGGGTTAGGACTGGAGGTGGGCTGATGGGAGGGTTAGGACTGGTAATGGGCTATGGGGGGGACTAAGACTGGAAATGGGCTGATGGGGGGGTTAAGACTGGAAGTGGACTGATGGGAGGTTAGGACTGGTAATGGGCTATGGGGGGGGCTAAGACTGAAAATGGGGTGATGGGAGGATTAGGACTGGAAATGGGCTATGGGGGGGCTAGGACTGGTAATGGGCTGGGGGGGTTGCTAGGACTGGAAATGAGCTGAGTAGAAGGGGGGCTTCAACTGCAAATAGCTGAAGGGGAGGGAGCTAGGACTGGAAATGGGCTGAGTGGGGGGGAGCTAGGACAGGAAATGGGCTGATGGAGGGGCTAGGATAGGACTGGAAATGGGCTGTTGGGGGTGCTAAGATTGGAAATAGGCTGTGGAAGGGGTTTGGATTAAAACGGATTCATGGAGGGGCTAGAACTGGAAGTAGGCTCATGGGGGGCTTGGATTGGAAATGGGCTGAGTGGAGGGGAGCTAGGATTTGACCTGGGCTGATGGTGGGGCTAGGATAGGACTAGAAATGGGCTGGGGGGGCTGGGATTGGAAATGAGCTGATGGAGGGACTCGAATAGGACTAGAAATGGATGGGGAAGCTAGGACTGGAAATGGGCTGATGGTGGGGCTAGGCCTGGAAATGGGCCAATGGGGGGCTAGGACTGGAAATGAGCTGATGCGGGGACTAGAAGGGAGTGGATGCTGGGTGGGGCTGGAACTAGAAGGGAGCTGATGTTGGGGAGGATTAGAATGGGGTGGCACTGGGAGAGTGAAATGGAGAGGGGAAAAATATTTTGTGTGGGAGGGAAGAAAAATCTACAATTGACCGAGTATTGGGAGAGTAAGTGGGGATTGAGGATGGAGGGGTAAAATTTGAGTGGATGAAATAGGAATGAGGAAAGAGCAAAAGGAGAAAGATTAGTATGTTAAAGCAGATGTAGAGAGAGAATGGAAAAATCTAGAAGAAAGAAGAAAGGACAAATGGACAGCAGATGATGGAGAGTTAGCAGAAGAAACCAGAAGAAAGTGGCTGGAGCAATTGCAACTGAAAAAAATGCACAAAAGGTAGAAAAATCTCTTTATTTTGAATTTATTAACTGGAATATGTCAGCTCTGGGAAATGTGCAACATTAATGTCTGCGCTTTGTTTAGTACAAGAGGAAATTAATTTATAGTTTTTATTTCTACAGTATTTTTGTACTTTCCAAGTTTGGCTTTTGGGGTTCCCAGTTTAATTATTGTCTTCCTGTTTCTAAATTGTGATTACTTGTTTGGTGATGGTCTGTTCTGCATGTGTAACTGAGCTGAGGTATTCTGTTTATGTAATTCCTATTTGACATTGCCACTTGTTCTCTTTCCCCAGTAGGTCATCTATTGTTATTCTCTGAAATGTATTGGTCTAATATTTGCAGTGTTGTCTTTTGATAGGTAGAGTATGGTGCTTTGTGAGTCCTGGTAGTGCTGTTATGATACGGCGTGTTTGCTATGGGTTCTAAATGGGCAGTGTTTGTAGTAATTCCTAATGTGCCTGGCAGTTGTCACTGGATTATAGTAATGTAGAAATCTTTTAGTCTTTCTTTATCCATACACTCATTAAGAGGCGTGTTTATTAAGAGTTAGTGTATGGTAACATTCTGCAAATATTTATGCAAATGAGGTCCCTTATGCAAAGGAGGCCCCGCACTGAGTCTCCGCACATGGCCCCGCACCTCCTTTGGGCTGCCACTGCCCAGTGGGAGGAAGAGTGGTCAGCGAAAAGATCCTTTGAAGAATATTTTTAAAAATTGCACCTTGTTAACATGCATTTTTCTGTGCATCAGTGGTAGCTATTTTATAAACCAACCCCCAAAAATCCTTTGCCTTAGAATCTTAATTTGATTGGCAGTTATTTCATTTTTAGTTGTATCAAGTGTCCCCAGAACTACTACCTCACCAATAGAATAGTTCACCAAAGCTAATGGGAGGAAAGCGCCTCAGAATTGATAACACCGGGCTTTCTCATATCGTGCATTTGTGCTACCTGCTTCAATCACTGGCACAAAGAGACTCCCATATTTGAAATGCACTTAAACTTTAAGAAAACTTTAGTACACTTATCTTATTGATTATATAACTACAGTTTAGAGGAAGGTGACCAAAGTTATATGGAGCCTGCGCCAGAAGACATATGAGAAGAGACTTGAAGACCTAAATGTGTATACCCTAGAGGAGAGGAGAGACAGGGGAGAGATGATACAGACCTTTAAATACTTAAAGAGTATTCATGAACAAACAAACCTTTTTCAAAAACAGAAAAGCTGTAGAACTTGGGGACATGAAATGTAGCTGTGCGGAGGTAAACTCAAAAGCAACGTTAGCAGATACTTGTAGTTTGTAAGATCAATTTTAACAGAGAGAAAAGAAAAAAGGAGAGAGAACAGGACTTTCAGGAGTGGATGGCTCTAAATTCCTTGTTTGCCGACTGCTAAAATCACAAACAACTCCTATCTACCCACACACGCGTCTCTCTCTCTCACGCCTTCCCTAGTCAATTTTTTAATGTACTTACAAAGTGAAAAATTTGCTGGCCACAATAAATTAATAATTATAATTAGACACTAAAAGGCTGGTGGTAGGCTGCAAGAAAGGGGCTAATGAAATCGCCATCTAGTGGTGCAATTTTATAAGTCTAAACAGGTATTTCGCTCGTGTTTTGCCTCTACTGCCATATGACAGCACAAGGTGTGACTCACCACAAAATTCAAGTTCGCAAAAGAAAGCAGAATAATAAAACTTCAGATACATTTAGATCTTCCATTTAGCACAGGCCTTTCTCTTCAGCTCTTCTTTCCCTTCTACCAGCCCCTTGTTCTGGGATTCATTTCTCCTCACAGTCTGCAACTCATCAGGTACCTTTTGTCGCTAAGAAGCACTTCCCTTAATCTACAAAAATTCCATCAGCTTCTTGGAGATCTACCAGCACAACACTATCCTCGCACCTGCTATCCCACTGATTTTCTTCTGTCACCTATTCTACCTGAAAGACACAACTGGAGCACCATTTCCTTTAGCTGATGCATTTGTCTATCTTGGATAGCTCTATGCATATTATTCATCCCATATTAAAAAAAACAATAAAGAGAGTTTTAACATGACACAGATCCACACTGCTGAATCATTAATATGGAGATGCATGGGTCTCATTTCAGTACTGGTTGTAAAACTCCTCTTATTACTGCTTTGTTTGAATTCTTTACTGATTTATTTTTTTTGCCTGTTCACCTCTGACAGTGTAATTTATACTAAACATGAAGATCTGATTTCTTCCAGTTTTTTCAAGGTTCTTTTTTTATCTCAGATGGCTTTGAGTATTTTGCTACTCTGAGATTTTATTGTCTATTAAGAAATAAAAAGACTTGCTCCCTTATTGCAGAGGTAGTGTATTGCTATTAATTTGTGCTAGCTACCAGATTTTACCCCATCACCACTTCACATCAGCTAGTTTTCAGAACAAAACAATCTAATATTTCATGGAAAATACTGTGATTTTCCTGATCAGTTGCAGCAACGTTTTATGGCTTTTGAGAGAGAAATGTCCACTTGCCCTTGTAATGCTTTCAAGGATGACCTTTCTCCCCTAAAGAAATCATCTTCCATGTCCAGTTTACAAAGCATCCTACTCTTGAGATGTTTGGCTATGTAACACACCTTAATTTCTTTATTTTAACAAAACTCAGAGTTTTACAAGGCCTATAACATGTCAGATGACAATTCCAGTCCTGTTCCAAACCTTTCTGCTGTTCCCTGTGTTTACTGCTCAACAATAAAGCAACAAATCAGAGCAGACTGTGCAGCTCTAACTTATTCAAAGTGCAGGAGCAACGTCAACCTGTTCTTGGGTCAAACATTTCATGCGCCAAAATGGAATTCTTTGTGCCCTATTGTGTTAGGCTAAAGGCCTACTGTAACAACCATGATCATTAGTCCCTAAAGGAAAGGTCTATAAACCAAAGAGGACTCAGGAAATCCACTGTTTGCCCTGTGTCATTAATTGTGGAACCTGTGTGCCTTTTTGGGAACCTGCCAGGTACTTGTGACCTGGATTGGCCACTGTTGAAAACAGGATACTGGGCTTGTTGGACCTTGGTCTGATCCAGTATGACATTTCTTATGTTATGTTCTTACAAAATTTTAAAATTTAAGGGAATGTCTCAGTTTAATTTTGTTTAGTAGCCTGATAGCTTCACCACTGCTGAGTTCTGGACTTTTCCAGCTCTAGCACAATCCAATCCAGCCTTTGAATTCATGACTACCAGGATTAGTTTTTCTAATTTTATATCTTTCCTCCTCATCAAAAATCTGGTTATAGCAAAATAAATCTGATGTGCAGATACTTATAATGGTTTGATTTGGAGGGAGGGCCGTGTAAGTGTTTTTTCATTAATCAAATTTAATGTTTTATTATAATGTTTGTTTTATTGTAACATCTGTTTTACTAAACTGCATGTGTACGTTTGGAAGCCACCTTGGATTTTAGATGGGTGGCATATACATTTTAAAATAAGGTATATTAAATTTACGCAAATGATGCCGCAATGAGTCTCCGCACATGGCCCTGCATCACCCTCATGCTGCCCCTGGGGGGACGTAGACTGGGGGGGGGGGGGCACTGGGAGGTGAAGGAAAGCAGAAATTTCAGATTGGGACCAGCATGATCAGAGAATAAAATGATCAGACAACAAAGGTAGAAGAGAATTGTATTTTCAATTTAATGATTGGACTTGGTGTTATCTTTATATTTTATACAGTACAAGGAAAGACTTTAAAATATTTTGAGTTTTTTTGGGCTATAAGTTAAATCTGGATAAGTTGGAGGCATTGCGGGACGAGAATCGCTGCGTGCGAAATGGAAGGGAGATAAAGTTTCTGGATGAAATAAATGACTGCTTCTTGGAGCAGCTGGTTCATGAACAGACCAGAGGGGAAGCCATTTTGTACCTAATCCTTAGTGGAACACAAGATCTGGTATTGGGGCCACTTGACAATAGTGATCATAGCATGATCGTGTTTGATTTAATAAATGGAGGAAGTATGGCAAGGAAATCCACAGTACTACCTTTTAACTTTCAAAAGGGAGACTATGATAAAATGAGGAAAATAGTTAAGAAAAAACGAAAAGGGGCCATTGCAAAGGTTAAAGATTGACATCAAGCATGGGTGTTGTTTAAAAATACTATCTTGGAAGCCCAGACCAGCTGTATTCCACACTTTAAGAAAAGAGGAAGGAAGTCCAAAAAACTGCCAACATGGTTTAAAGGTGAAGTCAGAGAGGCTGTTGCCAAAAAAGCATCTTTCAGGAAATGAAAAAAGGAACCAAATGACAAAAACTGGAACAACATAAGCACTGGCAAATTAGATGCAAGGCATTGGTAAGGCAGGCAAAGAGAGAATTTGAGAAGAAGCTTGCTATGGAAGCAAAAATGTGGAATAAAGACTCTTTCAAGTACATTCGTAGCAAAAAACCTGTGAGAGAATCAGTTGGACCATTAGATGATAGAGGAGTAAAAGGGGCACTAAGAGGGGACAAGGCCATAGTGGAGAGACTGAATAAATTCTTTGCTTCGGTGTTTACCGAGGAAGATGTAGAGAGGTTACCCATGACTAAAATGGTATTTAAAGGTGATGCTGCAGAAGAATTGAAAGAAATAATCGATACACCGGGAAGATGCATTACAACTATTTGATAAACTGAAGAATAACAAATCACCTGGACCGGTGACCCTTCAAGGGTGTTGAAAGAATTGAAATATGAGATTTCAGACCTACTATTAGTAATTTGTGAACTATCATTAAAATCATCTGTAATGCCTTAAGAGTGGAGGATGGCCAATGTAACACCAATTTTTAAAAAGGATTCAAGGGGTGATCCAGGAAACTACAGACCAGTGAGTCTGACGTCAGTACCAGAAAAAATGGTAGAAGCCATTATAAAGAACAAAATTATTGAACATATAGATAGCCAACATGGCTTTAGCCAAGGAAGGTCTTGTCTTACTAATCTGTTATGTTTTTTTGAAGGTGTGAATAAACAGGTAGACAAAGATGAATCTATTGATATAGTGTATCTGGATTTTCAGAAAGCCTTTGACAGTCTATCATGAGACTCTTGGTGAAATTAAAAAGTCATGGGATAGGAGGCAGTGTACTATTATGGATCAGGAACTGGTTAAAAGATAGAAAGCAGAAGGTAGGGCTAAAAGACTAATTTTCCAAATGGAGAAAAGTGAATAGTAGAGTACCCCAGGGATCTGTGCTGGGTCTGCTGCTTTTTAACATATTCGTAAATGACCTGGAAATGGGAATAATGAATGAGGTAATCAAATTTGCAGATGACACAAAATTATTAAAGTTGTTAAAACCCATGAGAATTGTGAAAAATTACAAGAGGATCTTGATAAACTGGAAGACTGGGCATCCAACTGGCAGAAGAAATTTAATGTTGACAAGTGCAAAGTTATGCTCCTTGGAAAGAACAACCCAAACTGGCTACACGATGCAAGGTTCCACATTAAGAAACACCATCCAGGAACAAGATTTAGGCATCATCATGGATAAGATGTTGAAACCCTCTGCCCAGTGTGCAGCAGCAGCCAAGAAAGCAAATAGAATGCTAGGGATCATAAGGAAAGGGATGGAGAATAAAACAAAGGATATAATAATGCCTCTGCATCATTCCATGGAGCAACCGCACCTTGAATATTGTGTGCAATTCTGGTTGCCGTATCTTCAAAAGGATATAGCGTTATTAGAAAATGTACAGAGAAGAACCATGAAAATGGTAAAGGGGATGGAAGGATACCCCTATGAAGAGAGGCTAAAAAGGTTAGGGCTCTTCAACCTGGAAAAGAGACGGCTGAGGGGAGATATGATAGAGGTCTATAAATTAATGAATGGAGTGGAACGGGTAAACATAGATCGATTTGTTTACACCATCAAAATATAGAAAGACTAGGGGACATGCAATGAAGCTACAGGGTAACCTATTTAAGACTAAGACTAATAAGAGAAAATATTTTTTCACTCAAAGTGTAATCAAACTCTGGAATTCGTTACCAGAAGATTTAGTAAAAGCAGTTAGTGTAGCCAGATTTAAGAAAGGTTTGGACAAGTTCATAGAGGAAAGGTCCATAAACCATTATTAAAGGGGACCCAGAATATCTACTGCTTGCCCTAAAACAACCATTGTGGAACCTGTGTCTTTTGGGGAAACCTATAGGTACTCGTGACCTAGATTGGATACTGTTGGAAACAAACAGTATACTGGGCTTGATGGACCTTGGTCTGACCCAATATGGCATATTTTATGTTCTTAAGGGCGAATTTCCTTTTAAGTGGGCAGGGGATTCATTTCACTATCTGGGAGTGATAATACCAGTGGCTCCCAAAGATTTATATAAGTGCAACGTAAGGCCTTTCCTAGCTCAGTCCGCACGGTTACTAGCGAAATGGCAAGACCTGCCACTCTCACTGGGAGGTAGAATTGCCCTGTTTAAGATGACACTCTTTCCAAGGTGCTTTATGTGCTCCAGCTATTGCCCATATGGCTCCTGAAGAAGGACCTAACCAAATTAGAGGACCCGTTGTCTTGTTTCCTCTGGCAGGACCGGCGTGCCCGGGTGGCAATGCAGGGTGCTCAAGGGTTCCTGGCATGGGGAAGAAATGGGGGTCCCTGATCTTTGTGCGTATAAGCTGCTACGCCACCTGAAAGACTGGTTCTTCAACTCTGTAGACTATAAGTATTTGGTCTGCAAGCAAGCCCTGGCTGTAGCCCTAGCACTACGTTCTGGGGGTCATTCTGCACAGCGATTAGCGGGGATGTACATCCGGTTTGGACGTATATCCACCGCTAATCGCTTGGGGCTGATTCTGTCCCCAAAGCTCCCCACACGTACAGAGGAGATGTGCGGGGAGCTCTGGACAGAGGTGGGAGCGGGAGGGCTGGAGGAGGAGAATGGGCAGGGCAGAGGTGGGCCTATGACCCTGGATGTACAGAGCCAATTCCAGTCATGGCCCTGTACATCTGGAGTTGAGGAGATAAACGGGGGACTTATTCCACCTCAGAGGTGGAATAAGTCCCCCCGAGGCTGGCAGCCATCATGGTAGGACCCTCCCAACCAGGTGAGCAAGGCAGGGGGATCCCACTGCCCGATCCTGGCCTTGGCCAGCCCCTCCGGGGATTGGGTGGTGGGGAAAAGCTCATTTAATGTTGTGCGGGGCAGCGGGGCTTCTGCATGGAGTCCCGTTGCCATGGTGACGGGACGGCATGGCACTGCAGCTCCATACAAGATCATCGGCTGGATAAGGAGTTTTCCAGATGTGCAGCAGGGCTGAATCAAGGCCCATCTGGCCCGTCCAAGTGCCCCGATTCTGCACCCGCGGGAACATCTAGTTCCTGCAGGTGCACAATTGGGTGCAAATCCGGCCCGTACAGATTTTGAACATCCGGACAGGCCCCATTCAGAACTGCCCTCCACATGTTACTTGCGACCCTGAGCAAGTTACCCCTTTCCTTGCGGCAGTGCTCCCTCATACAGGCTATACGTCAGACCTGGAGATGGATCTGTGGCTGCTTGGGACATTCCTCTTCACAATCAGTATACTTGCCGATACAATGGAATGCTGACTTTGTTCTGGATATGTCAGTTTCCCGATTTTGACAATGGCAGCATCTGGGGATACATCACCTTAACCAGGTACTGACGGATGAAGGTGAATTGCTATCCTTCGAAGAGCTTTGTGTTCAGTTTGGCTTGGGTGGAGGTGACCTTTTTTCTTATTACCAACTTTGGAGTTAAATTCGGTGATTGGAAAATGGCAATTTGTCAAGTGAGTTTTGCATTGACCTGTGAAAGGTCAGGCCAGATAACAGTCCTCCTTCACAACTCAAGCCTCAAAAATTTCATGTCATAGACTGTTAGAGCTGTGTAATGCGGATCTCAGTACGACTTTAACAGGGGAAGACCTATGGAAAATTCTTGGCAGGATTCCACAGTTTACCGCTATGATCTCTCTCCGAGATATGCAATATTGGTTAATTCAGCGAGCCTATTTCTCGCGAGTGATGGGATATAGTGGTCTAACTGCCCTAAATGTGATGAGGTAGGTGTCCCACTAATCCATCTATTGTGGTTCTGTCCAGGGTTGCGGGACTATTGGCCGAGATTCACTTGTTTATGGAAAGGATTCTTCGACAACATTGGACATTGACCCCACAATCCACCCTACTCCATGTGATGGAGGGGATGGAAGCTACCAGTTAGGATAGACGGTGTTGGCTTAAACTGTCATAGACATTAGTGACACGAATTATCCTAATGGGCTGGAAGGCCACTGAGCCCACAAATTACTGGCAATGGCGGAACGCTCTGCACCAGCACATGCAAATAGATAAGCTTTGGGCCAAGGCTAAACAGAGGCGCATACCCAGATTTCACATGGTTTGGGACAACTGTGTTCAGGTACTACCCCCATGCAGTTGTAGTTATGTTCTGAATGATCTCTAGGAGACAATTCGTAACACGTCTGTTTCTAGTGGTGGATGCTTGGAATGCCCTCCTGATGGAAGTAGTGGGGGCAAATACAGTGAAAGAATTCAAAATGTCATGGGACAGACACAGTGGATCCCTTTACAGCAACAGGATAAAATCAAAATAAACTTAACTAACTAATTTCTCAACATACAGGGGTGTCCTACACAGAGCGGTGGGTTCACCCCTAAAACAAAGACATGGGGAGGGTTCACCCATAAAACAAAGACATGGGGAGGGGTAGCCTGCACGGAGCGGCAGGTGCACCTACTCTTGCCATCTTACTGGGCAGACTAGATGGACCATACTGGTCTTTATCTGCCGTCATTTACTATATTACTATGTTAGTGCACAGGGATACTTGCAAGAAGGGAAGGGGAGGGAGAGAGAGGGGTTTGGGGACCGGCCTGGCAGTGTGTCAGGGCAAGCACACCCCGGCATGAGTATTTGTCTTTTAATGTGTTTGCTTCCCCGTGACCTGGTTAATGGGGTGAGGGTGGGGGGTGGGAGAGAAATGGAAAATTAAAAACTTGTTAATTGTTGATGTAGCAGATTTGACAATTCTGCTTTCAGTGGCATTTTGTGGATGTTTGACCTTATTGATTAATGTTTCAATAAACTGTTTTGAAGATACAGTACAGGGAAATGCATCTCTTTTTATTTCTTTGGTATTGCATTGTATGCATAATATGACTTTTTGGGGTTCCAGTTTAATTTTTACCTACATATGTTTATTTTTAGGTTACGGTCCCTTATTTTGTACTTGGTGAGGGTCTGTGTTCTGAATGTGTGTTCTGTTAACATGAAGTTTGTACGTAGGGATCTGTACTGTAGAAATCGGAATTGCTCAGCTTTTCAAATAGGTGAGAGATGTTCCAGAGCCCACCGCAGTATTTACAATGATGCCTTTTTTGGGTTTGGTACAGAATGGTATCATAGATTTGCTCTATAGATCCTCAGTGACTTTGTTGTAGGGTTTTGTATTAGTTCACAATATGCCTGGTACTGGAGAATGTTTGTTAGTGAGATGACCAGAATCCGATTTTTTTTAAGATATTGAGTTCTGTGGGTGAATGTCCTAGTTCTGCTCTGCACCCATTGTTGAAGGAGGGGGTTCTGTGAATGCAAAATACATGTTCAAAAAGAAAAAGCAAGAGCCATAATGCAGTTTATAACAACAAAATAAAAATGAGTTATAATTTGGTGTTATAAACTGTGCTGTGGTTCTCTCTCTTTCTTTTAGTTCCTTGGTGTGTGAACATCTTGCATTTCCTCCACTTTATCTAAGAACATAACATAAGAGCATAAGAAATGCCTTAGTGAGTTGGACCAAGGTCCATCAAGCCCAGTATCCTGTTTCCAACTGTGGCCAATCCACGTCACAAGTACTTGTCAGATTCCCAAAGAGGCACACGGGTTCCACAATGCTTGTCCCGGGGCAAGCAGTGGATTTTCCGGGTCCTCTTTAAGAATGGTTTATGGACCTTTCCTCCAGGAATTTGTCCAAGCCTTTTTTAAACCAGCTACACTAACAGCTTTTGCTATATCCTCTGATAATGAATTCCAGAGTTTGATTATGCGTTGAGTAAAAAAATATTTTCTCTTATTAGTCTTAAATGTGCCACACTGTAGTTTCATTGTGTGTCCTTTAGTCTTTCTACTTTTTGATGGCGTAAACAATCGATCTACGTTCCACTTCATTCATTAATTTATAGACCTCTATCATATCTCCCCTCAGCCGTCTCTTTTCCAAGTTGAAGAGTCCCAACCTTTTAAGCCTCTCTTCATAGGGGTATCCTTCCATTCCCTTTGCCATTTTTGTCGCTCTTCTTTGTACCTTTTCTGATTCAGCTATATGTTTTTTAAGATACAGCGACCAGAATTGCACACAATATTCAAGGTGTGGTAGGCTTTTTGGTTTGGTTCAGTCCTTGACTGTAGTTTTGAGAAAAGGGACCCTCCCCCTTGCTCTGGAGAGGGGCGCCATCTCACCCCTCGCCTCAGGCAGCAGATTGCCTTGAGCCGCTCCTGGCTGGCATCAGAGCGAGTTCAAACCTTAAGGCCTAGTATGTCCTGATGCTGATCCTATGTACCAGAAGTGGCTGAGCATTCTTCTGGTGCCAGCAAAGAGCAGTGGGGAGCAGTGGTAGAGGCCACTAGCTGATGTAGCGGGGGGGGGGGGGGATGGGGGAAGAGGGGGAGCAGAAACACTAGAGGCAGAGGTTGAGGGAAGGACATAAGGAAGAGAAACAATGGAGCAAATGCTGAGGAAGGAATGGGGAGAGATGCAGGAGATAGATGCTAAGAGAGAGGGAGAGGCAGGGAAGATGAATGCTAAGGGAAAAGTAGAAGAAAGCAGCAAGACAAATGTTAGGAAAAGTGGGGATAGAAAGAGGAGGGACGATGCGTCAGAGTCGCCACTGTCAAAGGACAGAACACTGTATCGGAGCTGTTGCCCTAGGTAAGTCTGAGGGAGGCATGCACAAGGCTGAAGAATTGCCTGGGGCCTGGCGTCCCTAATGCCCTTGTGCTAACCCTGCATCAGATCCAAGGTGATAACCACAGTCAAGTCTTGTATCACAAAACACAGTTCCCAACCGACCTGAAGACCCACTGATAACAGGGACATGAACAATGTTATTTCAGGTGCTTGACTCTTTAGCCATGCAGGAGGTTAGGAACAGTCCGTGGTCTTCAAGGTACAATTCTAATCGTCTGCCACTAGAGGGGGGAATTGGTAAAACTGTGAAATAACTAATAAGACATTTGCAGAGCTACATATAAAATGCAAAATAAATTAATCAAAAAGCAAACCCTAGAGAACCAGCAATGGTGTTCTAAATATTTATGGTTCCCAAATCTGTCCTCAGAGGTATTCAGGGGATTCCCAATGAATATATGATTGTCCTCGAGGACAGGTTGGAAACCCTAATCTCCCTTTTCCATGACAGGTTCATTTCGTAGTGCTCTAGTGTAACTGCTGCTGGTATACAGAGTTCAGAGGGAGACCTGGTCAGAATATTCTGCTGGAGAAGCTACAGTTCGTCTCGCCCTGTCTGAGGTAAGATAAGTGCATTCTTTAGTATGAGCACCCCAATTCTCCTATGTTGCTAGTATTCAAATGAATATAACAAGGAACAGATTATTACCTGCCATTTTGATTTAAATCTTGGTGGTGTTTACATAGATGGCTAAATAACAATTCAGCATAATGTTTTCAACCCACCTCTTCATTTTCAGCAGTTGTATCTCAGTCCCTCTTGCTGGCATTTGATGTAGGGTGACATCTGGTGGTAGAATGTAAAAATGGCCTTTTGTAATTTTTATTTTTTACTGAGACATTAAGAAGCAGGGCTTCTGTTACTACTGCTTAACATTTCCATAGTGCTACTAGGCTTAGGCAGCACTGTATAGACACAGAGAGAGTTCCTGCTTTGAGAGGGGAGGGAAGGGGTGACCCAGGGCTCTCAGGAGCTCCTTCTTAAATTATCCTATTGAAAACAAAGTGTAACAGGGCTGATATTGATGAAGTGTCCATTCAACTCTTTTCTGAAGTATTTTCTCCCTTAGAAATGAGAAAGATAACTTTGTAATAGGCAGATATGTGAGAAATCCAAAAAGGTGCCTACTTTAAGCCTTTTTTTAGCAAAGCAAGACAGGTGCCTACATGGCTTTATAAAAGGCTGTCCCAGAACCAGTCCCTATCCTTGTCTGCACTCAGCTCACACTTCTCCTACAGATGGACAAGTGCAGTCACTCTGCAGTTCCTCTGTTACTTCTCCTCTCTTAAATCTCCCCCCCCCCCCACACCCCCCATCCCCAGGTAAATCATTCTTATCTGTGTCCTTCTCTTCCAAGGCCAACTCCAGACTCCCTTTGTTCCACTTTGTTGCATTTTATGCCTGGAATAGGCTCCTCAGTTGGTAGGTCGGGCTCTGTCTCTGCTTTTGGATCCTGACCCCCTTAGTCTCCTGTTAAATACCCTGCCCCACCCTGTTTGTCTGTCTTGAATAGACTGCTCTGTGGAAGAGGAACTGTCTCTTATGGGCATGTCACAGTGCTGTGTACATCTAGTGCCATTATAGAAGTGATAAGTAGAACCAATAGTCGTAGTAGCACCGAGAGGATGCGAAAGCTGAAGAGCACAGTCGCACCTGCTTTGAAGGTGCAAATTCATGTGTCCACTCTACATATGCACATGTTTAGTTTATAAAATACGCATCTATGCTGCAACCCTGCCTTTGATCCAGCCACCTACACCCCCCGGGAATGTGCAGATTGCATAAAGGTAGGGGCATGCTTTCTACGTAGGCACTTTTTATGTGCATGCACGGTCGCACATTTTTATAAAAGCTCTTCTCTGCTTGTAAAACAGGCTGTACGTTACTACTTCTGCTGCATTTGTTAACACTACAGTGTACACAGCACTGTACAGACACACGTAAGAGATGGTCCCTGTTCGTTAGAGCTTAAAATCTAGTCGAGACAGACAACACAACAACTGGGGACTATCAAGGGAAGTGGAAAGGAAAGTGAGCAGGAGGCGAGGGGTTCAGGATCTGAAAGCAGCCTCAAAGAGGTTCTTTAAGAGCCCTCCGTAATGGTAGAAAGTCTTTAGCAGAGGACACCAGGCTCTAGTATTGTAGGACAGAAAAGAAAATCACCTCTCAGAGTGCTCTGACAGGCTGCACTGTCTCTCTTCCTCAGTAACCCGCTACCAGGTATACCCCTTTGTGTCCGTTTTTAAAGATACAGTACATTAAAAAAATAAATAGTCAATCTTAATTGTATGAGAGAAAAGAAATCAGATTTCTAGCACTCATACTAATAAGCTATGAGGGAAGACTATATTACATTATAATTAAAAGCTGCTTCAACTTTCAGCAGATCCTCTACATGGGTCACGACTTTTGAGTTTCAGACTGAAGAGAGTCGTGGAGCAGCTTCTCTGTACAAGAGATCCTTAGAAGTTAGGGATCTAACAAGCACGTTGAGACAGATTGTCTCTATTTTCCATAGTACATCTTCCCACGATGGTTCCTGTTTAGTCTGAGGACACTCAATCTATTGAAATCAAAACTGGCAGAAGCACAGAGATCATTTACATTAAACACTACCGTTTATAAATAATTAAAAATCCTCCCTTTCCCCTTTTAGATCCTGCTGCCCTTAAAGGAGGAGACAGCCCAAATGTTATTTTAACAAGAAATAACTAACTTCATTTTTAGTTAAACAATTTTTTCAGAACACTTGTCTCTGTCATTATTCCCCAGCAGATCAAAGTGTTGTTTCACTCGGCTCCTTAGCATGCCAAGCACTAACCAACCGCTAGGACAGTGAAGGCTCATTTACAAAGTGTTAGTATCAAAAGCACGGTAACCCAAATAGAGCCGGAAAATCTGATGGCACATGAGAACCATAATACTAACCAGCCTGCCCAAATGCCGTCCTGCCAGCTGATCTCCGGTTCTCCCTCACTTGTTTGCATCTAAGGCTCGGTGACTATTCCAGACTTTCTCGAGTTCTATTTCTCATTTGCCTTCATCACTTCAACTGAGAGCCTGGCCCAAGTATCCGCCGCCCCTTTCTGATAAAAATTGTTCTCTGATGCTACTCTTGATTCTATATCTTTGGAGCCGCCTCTCATGGCCTCTCACTCTAAATGTCTTTTCCACTGAAAGGTTTGCTTCCTGCACATTAATTAAACCCTGGGGGTATTTGAATATCTAAGTCGTATCTCCACTTCTAGCGCTGAAAATGCTGCCGCATTTTTAATTGAAAACAGACAAGGCTGCTTTATTAATGGAATCCTCTCCGCCTCCCATTTGCAGGTTTGCATTCACCAAATATCAGTGAGCCCCTACACTTTTTCCTTGCATAATATAAGATATACTGTTTTCATACCTGCAGTGCACTTAAAAAGTTTCTATAGTGATGCCAGTGTTTCCTTAATGCTATTGGCTATTAGGATTGCAGGGTCTTTATCTTCTCTGGTTTATATGCTAAAAGCATTTGCCAGAGGACTAGGAATTAAAAGTCTGGTTACTTTTGATCTAAAAACAGTGGTCATTTCTTGAAAAGTGGCAAAAGGGAAAAGCATAATGTACTCTGTAGAAAAGTTTGGGAAATAATAGCTGAAATACTGTAATAAATCTCTAAAAGTTAATTAGGTACATTTTGCTGTCCTTTTCTTTTAATGGAACTGTAAACCTCCTTTACAGAAAAATAGCTCTGGGGTCCTTATCTGGGAAAGAGGCAGAGTTCCTGCAAATGTGAGTGGGAGTCTGGGGCCACTGAGGGAAGAGATGCTGCAATAGAGCGGAGAAGGGAAGGGGAGATGCTGGACTATGGGGCGACGGGGCCTTGAACTAGGGCCTTGAACTACCCAAAGGGGTGAGAAGATGCATGGCTGAAGGTTTACCTAAATGCACTAAAAACATGCTATCGCAGCACCTCTCCCACTGGCAGCAGTGCTGGTGGAGGATTCCACACAGCTTTGCAGGAAGGCAACTTTAGACATTTTGAGCCATTGTGTAAAGTGTTTCCAGACAGATATAGACATGTTCACATAAGTCCACACACACTGTATACAACATCCATGAAAATCAGTCCTCTTAGAATATCATTTCTCCATGTCATCTCTATTGCAAGATATCTTTTATTGGACCAAAGGTAATAGAGTTTGTGTTTCCGGACAGCTGTGTGTGAAAATGACTTGAATTTATGTAATCTTCCTGAAACTCTTTTTAGCCAATGTGTGACTTCTATTCATCTCCAATCAGCTCTAAAGTGACTCGTCAGATCTCCCCCACCAGCTCCATGACCCGGATTAAGACAATAAGACTGAAGAAAATGTGGCCTGCCCTGCCATGCCCTGTTGACTCTGTTTGCGGATTAGTAATTGGGGAACAAAAGGGACAGGTTGGAAGGGATAAGAATTTCTTGACTCTGGATTCTACTGAGCAGTGAATGGTGGAATGTATTTGCTTACATGACCAATGTATACTGCAAAATATGTTGGCTATAGAAATACAAAGACCATAGTTACCATATTACTACAGCACTGGAACCACACAACTTTGAAAGCAATATTAATACAGAGATGCCAAATCTCACTCATTAGGAGTGTGTCACAGTCATTTGAAGGCTCTCACACTCTTTCAGTCCCTTGTTGCAAGCATTAGAGTCTCAGGGCTAATGCACCAATCCTGATCACTGCTTCCATGAGAGAGGAGCCTAAGAGAAGAAAAAGCAAGTGGCCCAGCCAGTAAGAAGACCTCTGAGCTCACCTTCCCATGCAGTGCCTCCTGCTGCACCCTCCCTTTTCCCTGGACCTGGACCTATGTAACATCTGCTCATACGTTTAGCCACAGAGTGGAGACCAGAGAATTTATCTATAGTGCCTCCACCAATGTTCCCTCTAATTTTTTGTAGGCTGTGTGCGCATAAAATATCAGCTGTGTGCAGCTTTTGAAGGAAGGTTAAATTTTTGTGCGCCACATAACGACACTCAGAGTTATATACTTTAAAATTTGATTACACGTCAGAATACAGTATGTACACCACATTGATTTTAATCAAATTAAATGAAAATAGACGATTACTAAATGAAGTGGGAAATTTCTAGTAATTACAATCATAACTTTTAAATTTTAAGACGTCTGTGTTGTTTTCTATCAGAATCAGAGCTGTAATTTTTGTGCGCTCTGTTGTAAAGTATGTGCGCTCGTTCGGTGAGGTGTGTGCGCACGCACACGCGCACAGCTTAGAGGGAACAGTGGTTTCCACTCTGTCTACATCCTTTCAGAGGCTCCACAGAAAAGCAAATATTTAATGCTGCTTTTTTTCATAAGCAAAGTAATACTAGATTTAAATCTTTCTAGATTTATATCCTGGATGCACCATCTGAAAACATCTCACTTTTAGGACTTCAAATTCACGTTGCAAAAAATGCAGCGTGCGCCATCAAGTCAATGCTGACTCCTCTAGTGTACTAAGTCTTGTTCAAAATATGAAGGTAATGGGAGGTAAGATAGGGGCCAAGATAGCATCATTGGTAGCTGCCTAGTCATGATGCCCAAATATCTCCTGTTGGCTTACTTATGCAGCATTGACGTCGCTTCTGTGGAGGAAGAGGAACGGCAAAGTTCTGGAGGCCACCTCCACTCCTCAGCGGCCTAAGTCACCAGCTCAAATAACTCTGGAAGTATTTGGGGTACAGCGGACAAGAGAACTCTTGTTTTGCCTCAGTGATCTCTACGTTAAGAACGGCAGAGAGCAGGAGTGAAGGGATGTCTCTCAGCCCCAACTACCATATATTATAGCCCCATCAAGACTTGGACGTTGCATCAACTACAGTGAGAGCCAAGCATCATCGAGGGAGATATCAGGGACCCTGGAGCCTGGCATATAGGGGTTTCCTGTGGCTAATTCCTCCCCAGTTGATCTACAGGGAGGTTCTACCTCCCAAAGACAGTCTGTCGCCACAATTAAACTTGCTATTATTATGTTAGAAGTGCTCTGGAATGCAATTCAGAAAATGAGCCTTTTGTAATTTCTTAGTGCTACTGTTCTTGTGCCTGTGTCTGTAGCTAATAGGACAGAAGACAATGGCAGCACCAGAAGGGAAGATCCAGGAGATAGTGCAAGGGTATTTGGCACTCTAAGCAGCCTTCAATCTTCTGCCCTCCCTTCCCCCCCCCCCCCCAGCTCAACCCAACTTCCCCATAGGTCTTAACCTAGTACTTACCCCAACTGTTAGACATCTATGGCTGGCAGGAGGAAGGGCACTTAATAGCAAGTCCAGTCTCCTCTGCCACACAGAGGATAGCAGGGTGGGGAGGGTCATACCTGATGGACTCCAGATCAGCCAAGGAAGGGAACTGCTGCTGTAAGCACAGCTCAGGTCCTTTTAGCACAGGCCTGTGATCCAACGCGGCCACATCTCACCCTGCCTGACAGGATGTGTGTGCCAGAGGGGGCAGCACTTGAACACACACCTGTGTTTAAGAACCTGCAACATGCTGAATTTGTGCATTGTCACCTGGGAAGAGATAGGGAGCCTGGAGAAAGGAAGGAGATGCTGGCCATTGGAGGGGGCACTGGGGATAAAGGGGAACATGCTGACCAACTGGGAGGAGATAGGAATTGGGAAAGGGAGATGCTGGACATGGGAGGGGGGAGAAATGAAAAACAGATGCTGGGCATGGGGGGGATGGGGGGGGGGCAATAGTTGAATGGGATATCTCTGGACCACAGTGGAGGTTTGAAAGGAAGATGCTGGCCACACTGGAGGGGGTAGGGAAAGGGATATGCTGGACAGGGAAGGGCGCTATGGAAGTGCTAGACAAGGGTAGAGGATGGAAGGGGAAATGAATGCTGGCCACCTTGAGAGTAGGAAATGTTGTGAGGGCTGGTAGGAGCTCTAAGCTGCCCTGGGGGGGGGGGGGGGATACACAGCTGAAAATGTGCCTAGGGCATCAGCTACCCTAGGGCCAGCCCTGGGAGAAAGATAGGGATGCAGGGCAAGAAGTGGAGTGGATAAAAGAGGGAAATGCAGCAGAGGAGGAGGAAGGAGAAAGAAGGGTTCTGTGTTGGAGCCGCTGCCACCAGCGAGAGATCTGTGCCTCTGTAGCAATAGCAGAGGACATTGGTAAGTCGTAGGGTGAGGATGTGAGGGTGTATTTCTGAATAGCTGCCCCAGGCACAGAAAAAGCTGGTTCTAGCCCTGAGAAGTACCTGAAAAGATATTAATATTGTGCAACCAGCAAGTTATTTTACAATGAAAAGAAATTTCTAAAACAAAAATGGGTAGACCCAGGAGCAAGACCAGCTCAACCATTAGGCAATACAAGGCAGTTGCCCAGGGCGGCAGCTTCTGAGGGGCGGCATAAAGCAATAGTCACAGAAACGCAAAGAGCCGTTACCATATTCTTTGCTTTGTACGTGTGCGTGTGCGTGTGCGTTCCCACTCTCCCTGCAGATACAAAGTTCCATCTTTAAAGATATGATGCCCAATTATGCACAATTACAGGACTGTGGTAGAAAGGGACAGGATTTTATTTATTTATTTAGCCATATTTATATACCGCCTTTCGCCAGATCAAAGCGGTTACAACACACACGGTGAGAGTACATTGAACAGATACAAGTGAGGGGGGGCTACCTTCACCCGAGGGGGGGTATAGCATATTTACAATGATATTATATTATTTACATTTATTTACATTACTGTTGTTCTCTTCAGTCAAATTTGCATTTTAGTATTATTTACATTTCCGGTTCTCTCTGTTATCTCAGCCTGTTGTGTGTAGTTTTGTTCTGTGATGTCCCAAGATGCTCCCTGAAGAGGAGAGTTTTTATCTGCTTTCTAAATGCAGGGAGATCCTTGTTGTTGCGGATTAGGTTTGGTAGGGCGTTCCATAGTGAGGGTACATAAAGGTCGAATGCACGGTTACAGGTTTGAGTATTAAATTTTGTTCTGTCATGAGAAACAACGAGAGTATTGTTTGAGGTCTGCCGAGTAGTCCTTCCAGAGTTCATCCGGGATAGCATGGTTTGCAGGTGAGATGAAGGCTGTTGGTGGATTGCCTAATGTATGAGGGTCAGTGCTTTATATTTAATGCATGCTTCTAGTGGAAGGATGTGCAGATCTCTTAAGACAGGCGTTATGTGCTCGTGTTTCTTTGTCCTTTGTATTATCCGTGCTGTGGTGTTAAGGGTAGTCTGTAGTGGATTGATGGTGGTGGTGGTGTGTCCTTGGTATATTGTATTACAGTAGTCTAAGTGAGGTAGTGTCATTGCTTGCATAACTGTACGGAAGCCTTGTGGGTCGATGAGCGTTCTGAGTCTCTGTACCATCTTTGCTTTGAAGTAGACAGCTCTTGTGGTTTTTGCAACCTGTTGTTTAAATGATAGTGTCCTGTCAAGGATGATTCCCAGATATTTTACGTGTGGTTGTACTGCTATTTTAGCTGTGCCTAGGTTGAGTGATGGATCATGTTGACATGAATAGCAAAATCGCATGGTAAGTCACAAGACTAAATGTTAATCTGGGACACCCCATGTCTTTTTACCAGCCCTAATCAAGAACAATATTAAAAAATCTGTCACCCATAGAGGAATAGCTTTATGTTTAGAGCAACAGTCTAGTTCCCAAGCGGTTTGGATTTGATTACTACTGGCACCCCTTGTGACCTTGGGCAAGTCATTTAACCCTCCATTGCCTTAGATTGTAAGCACTCTGGAGACAGGGAAATACCTACATGCCCAAATGTAACTTGCCTTGAACTACGTTTTTAAAGGCGTGAGTTAAATACTAACAAATAAAATTCAGCAGAAGAGACAGCATGCTCTTTTCCAAGGCTGACCCCAGAAAATGTCATTCCCTAACCCAGCGATTCTCAACCGGTGTGTCACGAAGCACTGGAGGTGTGTTGCGGAGCCAGAGCAAGCAGGGCGGTGATCCCAAGGAGGTATCAGCAGCACAATAAACCCTGGCGGCAAGAGACATGGCCGTACAAGCCGCGGCATCCTTATTCACTTAGCTCAAAGTCAGTGCTCCTGAGACAATAGTATGATCTCCTCAGAGCTCAGTTAGAATCCCACCGTTGAGCTCAGCCTTGCGGTCTCCTCCGCATCGGCGCCGCATAGCGAGCTGCTTCATTGCCGTCCGTTTTAATGCCCTGGGTGCTGCCATTACGCTGTTAGATCCCTTCCTGCATTCTGCAGCCACACTAACACACTAAATTGTGAGCAACCACTGTGCTGTCGCCTGGCTGATGGTGAGGACTGGCTGGAGGGAGAGACTGGTGGAGCCAGCAACAGCAAAGGGGCTAGGGCAGTGATGGCTAACCTTTTTGAGCCCGAGTGCCCAAACTGCCGCACAAAACCAAAGAATTTCCTCAAAGTGCCAGCACGTCATTTGCATAAGTGGTCTTATTTGCATAAATATTTGCATAATGTTACCATACACTAACTTTTAGTAAACATGTCTCTTAATGAGTGTATGGATAAAGAAAGACTAAAAGATTTCTACATTACTATAATCCAGTGCCAACCGCCAGGCACATTAGGAACTACTACAAACGCTGCCCATTTAGAACCCATAGCAAACCCGCCGTATCCTGACAGCATTACCAGGACTCACAAAGCACCATACCCTACCTATCAAAAGGCAACACTGCAAATATTAAACCAATACATTTCAGAGAATACTGGGGAAAGAGAACAAGTGGCAACGTCAAATAGGAATTTCCTCTTGTACCAAACAAAGCGCAGATGTTAATGATGCACATTTCCCAGAGCTGACATATTCCAGTTAATAAATTCAAAATAAAGAGATATCTTTCTACCTTTTGTGCATTTTTTTTTCAGTTGCAATTGGTCCAGCCACCTTCTTCTGGTTTCTTCATGTTTTCTGCTAACTCTCCATCGTCTGCTGTCCATTTGTCCTTTCTTCTCTCTTCTAGTTTTTTTTCCATTCTCTCTCTCTCTACATCTGCTTTAACATACTAATCTTTCTCCTTTTGCTCTTTCCTCATTCCTATTTCATCCACACAAATTTTACCCCTCCATCCTCAATCCCCAATTACTCTCCCAATACCTGGCCAATTGTAGATTTTTCATCCCTCCTACACAAAATATTTTTCCCCTCTCCATTTTACTCTCCCAGCCCCATCCCATTCTAATCCTCCCCCAACATCAGCTCCCTTCTAGTTCCAGTCTCACCCAGCATCCATTCCCTTCTAGTCCCTGCATCAGCCCATTTCCAGTCCAAGTCCCTTCATCAGCTCATTTTCAATCCTAGCCCCACCATCAGCCCATGTCAAATCATAGCTCCCCTCCACTCAGCCCAATTCCAGTCCAAGCCCCCCCATGAGCCTACTTCCAGTTCTAGCCCCTCCATGAGTCCATTTCAATTCAAGCCCCCACCACAGCCCATTTCCAATCTTAGCTCCCCCCAACAGCCCATTTCCAGTCCTATCCTAGCTGTTCCATCAGCCCATTTCAGTCCTAGCTCCCTTCCCTCACAGCCCATTTCCATTCCAAGCCCCCTCCCCATCAGCTATTTGCAGTTCAAGCCTCCCCTTCCACTCAGCCCATTTCCAGTCCTAGCAACACCCCAACCCATTACCAGTCCTAGCCCCCCGTCAATCAACTTCCAGTCCTAACCCCCATCACCCCATTTTCAGTTTAAGCCCCCCCCCCTATAACCCTTTACCAGTCCTAACCCCCCATCAGCCCATTTCCAGTCAGCCCCCCATAGCCCATTGCCAGTCCTAAACCCCCCCATCAGCCCACAGCCCATTACCAGTCCTAACCACATCAGCCCACCTCAAGTCCTAACCCCTCCCCATCAGCCCATTTCCTGTCCTAGCCCCCCCCCATAACCCATTATCAGTCCTACACCCCCATCAGCCCACTACCAGTCTTAACCCCCCCATAGCCCATTACCAGTACAAACCCCCCACCATCAGCCCACTACCATTTTAAACCCCCCCCCCCCCCCATAGCCCATTACCGGTCCTAACCCCCCCATCACCCCATTTCCAGACAGCCCTCATCAGCTCACAGCCCATTGCTAGTCTTAACTCCCCCCCATAGCCCACTGCGTCTTAACCCCCCTCCCCAGCCCACTGCCAGTCTTAACCCCCCCTCCCTAGCCCATTGCCAGTCTCAACCCCCCTCCCTCCCTCCCTAGCCCATTGCCAGTCTCAACCCCCCTCCCTCCCTAGCCCATTGCCAGTCTCAACCCCCCTCCCCCCTCCCTAGCCCATTGCCAGTCTTAACCTCCCTCCCTCCCTAGCCCATTGCCAGTCTTAACCTCCCTCCCTCCCTCCCTAGCCCATTGCCAGTCTCAACCCCCTCCCTCCCTCCCTAGCCCATTGCCAGTCTCAACCCCCCTCCCTCCCTAGCCCATTGCCAGTCTCAACCCCCCTCCCTCCCTAGCCCATTGCCAGTCTTAACCTCCCTCCCTCCCTAGCCCATTGCCAGTCTTAACCTCCCTCCCTCCCTAGCCCATTGCCAGTCTTAACCCCCCTCTCTCCCTCCCTAGCCCATTGCCAGTCTTAACCCCCCGCCCGCGGCTCATGGCAATAAAAAAAAAAAAAAAAAAGCGGCCCGCTGCCGCCGCCGCCGCGGCATGGAGTGTCCCGCGGGGCTCCCTCTGCCCGGCGGGACTCTCCCGGCGCTGCTCAGCCCCTCTCTGCCGGCTTGCAGAGACGCGAAGGGAGAGAGAGTCTCCCTCGCGTCTCTCTTAAGCCCGCAGGGGCAGATGGGAAATTTCCCATCAGCCCCTGCGGGCTTAACAGAGACTCGAGGGAGACTCTCCCTTCGCGTCTCTGCAAGCCGGCAGAGAGGGGCTGAGCAGCGCCGGGAGAGTCCCGCCGGGCAGAGGGAGCCCCGCGGGACACTCCATGCCGCCGCGGCGGCAGCGGGCAGCTTTTTTTTTTTTTTTAATGTGCGACCTTCCCGCGTGCCAGCTGCAAGGCCTTCGCGTGCCACAGCTGGCACGCGTGCCATAGGTTCGCCATCGCTGGGCTAGGGGGAACAGGCTTGCTGCTGCAGGTAGGGGGTCTGGGAAGAGCGGTGGGAAAGAACTGGGGGTCCCTAAACTTTTTGGAGGTTAATAAAGGGCCCACACAAGTACATAGGTCGGGGACCTCTGGCCTAGAAGAATCTTGCAGCACTGAGGTGTTTCTATGGAGCCTGTATGAGAGTCGTCGCATGCCAATTCCCACAGTAGCTGCACATCCAGCAATGGGCAGTTTAGAGAGGGAGTATGGATGCTGAGTATGCAATTAGCAGGGCTGCACTTAAGCGTACCGGTGTTAGACAGACGTACATTAACTGTGCCGCGTGTTGAGTTACGCGTCCATGTGATAACTGCAGCGACTTGCTGGCCGCACCCTGATATAACCACAAAGGGTTTGTACTTACCGCACCTTAGTGTTTGTGCTAAACCCGCTAAGTGCAAACTCCTAAGGCGCTTAATTAAAACGGACCCTATGGTTCACTATTGAAGAAATGCATTTTCCTGCCCAGTCCTAGAGTAATTTCTGTAACATTACCTACAAAGTCAGAACAATCAGCCTCTCTTATTAAGCGCAGTTTTGTCTGTAAAGAGTTAGAAACAGCCGACTTGGCCGTTTTGGACAATTAGTCGTCTTCCGTGTCTGCGAGGCAGAGTTCGTCCATTGATCACCGATTGATTGCTTTGGACAAACAGCTCTTCCCTCCCCGAGGGCGAGATCAGCAGCTCCGGCCGCTAATTGGCGAGAGCGTCTGATTAAAGCCGGGGCCCGGAGTCGGGCTTAGCCGCGCTAATTGCAACTAGCAGGCAGGGTGAGGCGGTGGGCAGGCGGACAGGCGTCAGCGCGAGGCTCCGGGACAAAGAGCTGTCTGCTGACGAGGAGGCTCGGCGCCCCCCCTGGCCCAACAAGACCTGACGTGGCTGGGGGGGGGGGGGGGGAAGAGCTTCTCTGAGAGTCGAGAAGAACAATGCCAAGGGTCCAACTCTCTCATATTGCACGCAGATTACTAGTTACTTTGCTTTTTCTGAATAGCAGCTGTGCTACTTCTTGATCTCCCATGACTTTTTTTTTGCTAATGTATAATGTATATATTTGATCCTATTGCACCCTGTAGGTTGAAACGCTCTCCGCATATGTCAAGGGGAGGCCTGCAAATGGCTCCTATGAAGTCCACCACGAAGCTATCCCACCTTAAAGAAGGGTTTTCAAAACCCGGAAACACTAAGGTTGCCTTAGAATTTTAAGAAAATCGAAATGAAAAGGGAGGATTGTGCCACTTAAACAAAATGTTGCCTTTCTTTACTAGCCGCCCACAAGCAAAGGCTAAATATCTGAGCTTTTTGTTTTAGAATAATGTTAAATTCTTGGTCAGTAAACCCTTCTCTGGTCACACTGCTCCCTGTTTCCAGCTCTAACACTCTGTCTCTCCCCCATGACGACCCTTGTAGTCCCACAGTACAGTTGCCCCGTCACCCTGAACCTGTTCATAGTAACATGCAAACATGGGAACACTTCGGGTCCTGGTGACACCCGAAAGATAACACATGCACAGCATTAACCGGACTGGAAAATCTGTTCTGCATCAAAAGTTACATTTTTGGTAGATATATTGACTTGACATGTGGGCAAAAAACTGGCATTGTAGGAGGACACTCCTAAATTCTACCTTTAATATGAGAATTGTCCTTCCAGAAGGGTTTATCAGAAGGCAAACTCTTGAAATCCTCTCTCCAACAGGCCGATGCAGAAAGCCGGCGCTAGACCTGCGCTGGATGGATTGCTTAACGTTCCTGACAATGTACGCATTTTAACGTGTGATGCAGGAAGGTTACAATATGCAAATGTCCACCGCGGTAAACCTGCCCATGCAAATGAGTCTCCACAGCCTTAAACCGAGAGAACAAGCCAAACACATGCGCACAAGAAGTCTGCGCTAGTATGGCTTGCTGTCCCCAAGCTCGGTTATCCCTCTGCTTCCTGGCAATGTAAAAACAGTAGCATTATCTGCACACAGCAACATCTTATGACAGACTGATGAACAGCACCATACAGGACACCAGAAAAACAATTTCACTTCGGCTTTATCAGCACGGCCCAACACTGTTTGATGGCATTGGGGGCTTTGCTCGATGCCTAATCATCTGGGGAGAGGATGATCTAGGCATCGGTCAAAGCTCCCGGTACCGTCGGGGGCAGCATTAGAGGTTTACTTCTGCTCAGACTCTGCAGTTAAAATGTTGTGGCTATGGCTGACTGTGAAATCATCGACACCTGTTCCTGCATCAGGCGTAGCCATGATTTCCATACCAGCCCAGCAGATTTAGTCATTTACCACTAGAAGCCCCAAAGTGCGTCAATTGACGCAAATGCATCTTCGAAGTTGTATACCAGCGCCACTGCTAGAACCATGTCAGTCATGTTCCATGACTTTGTTAGCAAGGTCAAGATGTTCAAATATGTGCTTCGAAAATTAATGACTGATGCACCACCTAGCGGGAAAATGAATTTATACCTAGAAGCCCCAAAGTACGTCAGTTGATGCACTCAATTGTCTTGGATGTGTCAATGACATACTTTAGGGCTTCTAGGTATAAATTCATGTTCCAGCTAGGTGGCGCATCTCAATCACTGTTTACAGTTTTACTCCGACATGACGTCACATACTGCACGTATTTAACAAATAAGTAACTTCACATTAATTCACACACACTGCACATATTTAACAAATAAGTAACTTCACATTAATTCACATCTGCATTTCATGCTAAACGCAGTCGTTGTGATAATGCGTCAATGGATGCACTTTGGGGTTTCTAGGTAAAATGCCTTTTGGGGCTTCTAGTGTTAAATATGCGTGGCGTTAATTGGTCACTAGTTTAAGTCTATTTCCTGTATGGAGAGGATCATAAAAATGTGTTTAAACATGCTTAAACGTGGCGTTATGGGCTCCTAAAGCCCCTGCTAGCTTTCTGCATCGACCTGCAAGACAGTGGAGCTCTGTGCTACATTGTCCCTGACTTTTTCTGGTTTTGGAGCCGCTGTTAGCGGCTCCTTTGGGCCTCCAGCTCATCTGGAACCAGCCTGTTCTGGTGTTACGGTGCCTGTACAGTCCTAGGAGTTTGGCCCTTTTAACCCTTTTCCTTTCCTGTCTAGCTTAGTCACTGAGGCAGCCGAGTGTGCTCTGAATCTGGCTGCTGGGTGCCCTTTTCTACCACGGCTGGGGCTTCCCCCCTGTCTTCACGGCATCCTTAGTCAGCCCCAGGAGCAGACGCTGCACTCTGCACTTGCACCCAGAACTCCCGCCTGGTAGCATACAACACTCACTGACCCCTGAAGCCAGCCGCTGGTTATGGCAATTTGATCAACTGCTGAAAGATCCATTGAAAATTACCTAAAGAAGAAAAGATAGTAGAAAAGACATATGAAAAGAATTCCTATGACTGGGCAGGGGAAGAGGAATTGAGGAGTGCTGTCTGTCAAGCGAGGAAACCAGGGTTCAAATTCTTCTCCTACTTTTGGCAAGTCACTTCACTCTGTACTGGCTCAGGTAGCCACCTCCTAGACTGTAAACCCACTGGTGCAGAGACCTGCAACTAGCCTTGAGTATATCTTTTTGGAAAGGTAATAATACCTGGTCTGACTTTAACAAAATAATAGACACAAGAACATACTCTCCCCACGAAGAGGTAACACTGTAGATGAACGCAGGAAGACCAGCTGGCACATTCAGTCTGCTCTGCAATTTTGTCCACATTGCTACGGTTATATATGTTATATGTTTTCTATGAATTTTTTGATTTTTACATGTAGTAAGTTTTGTAAATAGTTACCCCTGTTATCCAAGTTTCTTGTTCCCTGTTATCTGTAAACTCATACATGTTATTGTACTGAGCATTTTGTTCCATGTAAACCGCACTGATGCCGAATAGTGCGGTATATAAGAGAATGTAAATAAATAAATAAATAAAATATATATTAAATACATGCTGCTTCTAGAGCTTTGTCATTACGCTTACCTGTAGATACTTTATGTAAATAGTTCACCCATGTTGTCCAAGTTTTTTCACCTGTTCTCTGTAATACCGAACAGCCTGTTGTTCCGGTCTTTTTGTTTTAATGTAAACCGCGCTGATGTCGAATAGTGCGGCATATAAGAAATTGTAATAAATAAATAAAAGATAAATCCCAACTGGCAGCTATAGAGGGAGAAGCCTGCAAGATTTCTTTCTCCATAAAGGTCCTTTATTTGGCTTCCCTCCTTTGCACGCTGCCATCTTACATCAAAGAGCAGCCTAGGCCCCCACTTAGTTCTTCCCAGCACCCACCTGGCTATATGACAATGGCTCCCTTAATGAGGGAAGCATCGGCTCATGAAAGAGGGACCCTAACTCAGGCAGCACCCTTTTGTTGCCAGTTACAATGAGAGCTGTTTTGCGAGACCTCTCTTCTGTGCTAACCATTCATTCCTCCATCCTGTCGATCATCATTGATCTCTTTGTTGAACTCGGGGTGCACGTGCTTGTGTTGCAGCCCCTCTCCTCGTACCCGAAGGTGTCGCTATGAACCTCGGCCTTTAGGGACTGCCGTGAAAGTGCCAGCCCCTCCACCTGCTTTCACTCTCAAAACTATTCTGAAAAGTTTCACGTCGCTTGCCAATCCTTTTCAATACTGACAGAGCAAAGAAAATGGCTTTTCTCTAGTTGAAAGAGACGGCAGAACTTCTTGAAGATACATAGCCAGTCTATAAATAGCAGCGCCGAGTAGTACAATAGCAGCCCTCTGAAAGAAGGAAGCCCACATCCATCGGCAAGGAGCCCAGGATGGCAAGGCCTGGGAGGTGACTCCTAACCACTAGCAGATTTACTAGATAGCTTCTTTAACCATAAAACATGTTATACCTTAAATATTCTTCGACATCAGCTTCTCATCACCATATATACAAAAAAAAATCTTACCTAAGGAGGAGGAAAATTCTATATTAAAGCATTTGTAATATCATTAATTATTCAAATCTTGAATTATATATTTAGCTGTATTTATATTCCGCTTTTCACCGGGTCAAAGTGGTCAATTGGGGGATACATTTAACACGAGGGGATATGACACACATATGTTAATACTTACAGGGAACATGGGCAATGGAGGGTTAAGTGGGTTACCCAAGACCACAAGGAGTGCCTATAGGACTAGAAATCCCAGTCCCTCCGGCCTGAGATTGCTGTCCCCAGGTGGGACTTGAACCCCTGGCCCTCTGGCCTGAAGTACTTTGTCCTAACCACTAGACCACTCCTCCCTACATATATATATTCAAAACTGCCCCCCACCACCATAGAAATATAATTATACAGCAATCTTTTTAGTTCAAACTTGAAACAAACCATATCCTAATTATAAAACAGGATGAATAAGTAGGACATTGAAGTCGTAACCAGAAGGTGAACACGACTAAATTGTGGCCTTTTGCGGCCATACATTACCAAAGACCAATATCTATTTTCTCAATAAAACTAGACCATTAAAAAGTAGAAAGACTAGAGGACACCAATGAAGCTACAATGTAACCCATTTAAGACTACTAAGAGAAAATATTTTTTTACTCAAAGTGTAATCAAACTCTGAAACTAGTTACTGGAGGATGTGGTAAGAGCTGTTAGTGTAGCTGGGTTTAAAAAAGGTTTGGACAAGTTCCTGGAGGAAAGGCCTATAAACCATTATTAAAGAGGACCCCCAAAATCCACTGCTTATCCTGGGACGACTGTTGTGAAACCTATGTGCCTTTTTGGGAACCTGCCAGGTACTTGTGATCTGATTGACCACTGTTGGAAACAGGATACCTGGCGTGATGGACCTTGGTCTGACCAGTATGGCATTTCTTATGTTCGTAACTATGTCGTTTTGAAAAGATCTATTGTTATAGGTGATATACATCACATTTTTTAAAGAGTATTTCATTTTTTCACTACTGTACATATATTCTTATTTGAAGAACCACATTACATTAAGAAATCTGAACACACGAGCTGCAAAATTATCCGGCTAATAGTTAAGGCATGGAACAGCTGTGTAATTCACGTTGCCAGCAGATGGCGCTTTGCTCACGCCACAAAGGGCAGCCCAGTAAGTAGAATTTTTGTTACGCAATTTGACTAATAAATCTTCCAAAGAATGCGAAAAGGGTAATTGGTGAGGAAAAGGGTTGTTTATGTCATCCTTTATTACTTTTACTCCAAAGCCGCGAAGTTGTGCTTAAACAAGGGAAACGGGACCTCCCACCCATCCGATGGCTTAGGAAAATGGATCTTGTTTATTAGATTTTTTTTCGGTGAAGTCTCCGTGCAAATGGGATAAGCTTTTCAGGCACCGAACCTTTACTTAAAAGAAAAACTCCCGAGAAGAGCCTAAAGAGGGCTGCAACGAGATAAGGCTAGGACAGGAATTAGTATCCAAACTAAAACGTTAAGCCTAAAAACTTAAACCCAAAAAAGAGTTCTTGCCGAATAGCCTAAAACCGCATTCCTTCTTATACCGAACGACACTCTACGATACTCTTTACATTTAAATTCCTCGTCGATATATTTGTGCTGCATATTGCAAACTTAATTCCTTCTCTTTTTTTTTTTTTTGCAAAGTCATACTGTCCAAGGCTGTGAAACACAATCATACATATGGCTTTTTCCCCCCTTCCCTAGGGAAAAGTCCTTGCACCTGTTGAATTAAAACAAAAGCTGCCTTTTACGGCGAGTAAAGCTGATCCCCTTCTCTCTCTAGTTTCTCCAGAAAATGGAGAGCTCTATCTGATCAGTCATCGGAGAGAAAATCAACTCTTATACGGCACTTATTAAAAAAAAGGTTTACCATGTGTAGTAATTTAGCATAGATAGACGCGCTTTTCGGGGACTTGCCACCTGCTGATTTTCATAGTGTTTCACTTTGTTCGCTCTGAAGGGTTTGGCTTTAGGACGCCTACCGATCCCCTCACCCCTGTAAGCAAAGAGGGGCAAAAACAAACAGCCCTTGAGAGAAGACATTAGGTAAATTGGAAACGAAGTCACGCACTAAGCGTTTCATTATCTTAGTCCTTTTGGACTTACTCGTATTTCCTTATTTCTTTCTCTGTTCGTATTTCATTTTGATTGCTGCGTCATGGTTTTTACCTCATGCTGAATCATCACATCCTCCTACCCCGTTTTTATCCCTTTCTGGGCGAGAGAGGAGAGAGTGAAGTTCAGCACTAAACTGTTGAAAAAGGGAGAAGGGCGTGAACGCAACGGGTCTTTTTATGTAACCTAGATCTTATTTATTGGGTTATTGCGCCAATTAGAACGAATTGGTCAGTCAAATAATGAGAGCAAGGCGGCTCTTCCACGTTACACGGACAAACATCAAGCTCACGCTAGAGTGGACGGGAAAAGTGCAGGAAAACAATGAGCTCTGCTTTTTACTTTTTGCAGTTCACGTTCTGCATCCCGAGGACTTTCTATGGTGGAGCCGTGGGCCTGACTTAGAGGAGATGGCAAGGAAAGAAGGACAGCGGGCTTTAGGGTGTCCAGAAGCCCACCCACGCCATTAGATCCCAGGCTCAGCTCGGTCCTAGCCGCAGTCCCCCTGCAGCGCTTCCACGGGTCTGCACGTCTTTCTCTGCACCTTGTCCGTATAACACGGGGGAGCGGAGCCGCGCGCTGACTTGGAAAATGAACTCTGCTGTCACGTTAAATACAACTGTGCGCCTTTGGCTTGCATTTCAATAACACAAAACGGATGTTTATATGCGCTGAAGCATTTTAATCTTTCCGGAACAGAATTGAATGCAGACTCCAAGGGTTTACAGTAGACTCCCCACACACCCTCTGATTGCAAATAGAGGACATGGCAAAATGGGTCGAGCCCAAGAGGCGTTTTAAGTGTCAGGCCCCCAGCTTAAGATGTGGCTCATCCAACCCGGACGGGAGTCACTGGCCCTCTGACCCAGACCTTGTAGAGTACCCAGAAGCACACTGTCAAGGGAAGTAGAGAGAGTAATATGTAAGATTTATAAACTGAAATATAATCACCTGCACTTGAACGAACTGTTCTACTTTCCTCCCTTTGTAGTTGCGGCAGGGGCAGCTGAGCACATTTATGGTTACAGGGACCAAACAAACCAACCTCTAGCTCTCTATTACTGATGTGATCTGCAAAACATTGGTGGGACCATGGTCTATGTGACGCATCCCCTCTCTGTTGCCTATGAATTGCTGTCATTTTACGAAGGGAAATGTGTCTCTTCTCACATCCTAAAGTCTTTATTTGCCTGTTTGGAGATTTAGAAATATATTTCTATTCATCCCCGATATTTCCCAAACCATCCGAATTAGGCGTGTCTCTACATACACGCATAAAGGCGTATATACTAAGCACGTTTTGCCAAGACACAGGGCTGGCCCAACCACCAGGCAAACTAGGCAGCTTCTGTGGGGGGGGGGGGGGCGGCAAAGAACAATACATTCAAAACTAAACAATAGATTCTGACGGTCGGGGGAGGGGGTTTATAAGGTTTGCCTACAGCGCTAACACCTTGAACCAACTCTAAGGCCAGCCCTGCCAAGACAATAGACACAAATGCCTCTTGGACACATACAGATTACCGATTTGATCAGAAATACCTAATTTGTTATTGAGACTTAGAAATGAAAAATATACTGGTTAGGCTATCGAATTCATGTTATTGTTTTACAAAATGGGTCTTGGGGAAATACAAATTTAAAATCATTAAATATCTTCATAAGTATGTTGTTTTGCAACGAGTAGGTAATATCACCAGAACAACTGGAATCTACAAATTACTATTGCGCTGTCAAACCACAGTGATACAGTGACCAACGAGAGCAAAATCGAAATAACTAGTCAGTAATAGCTCTCTGGTTTTGCAGGCTCTGGGTCTGGTCCTGGAGCACTGTTCCCTCTAAGCTGTGCGCGCGCACACACCTTGCCAAGCGAGCGCACATACTTTACAACAGAGCGCACAAAAATTACGGCTCTGATTCTGATAGAAAACAACACAGACGTCTTAAAATTTAAAAGTTATGATTGTAATTACTAGAAATTTTCCGCTTCATTTAGTAATCGTCTATTTTCATTTAATTTGATTAAAATCAATGTGGTGTACATACTGTATTCTGACGTGTAGTCAAATTTTAACGTATATAACTCCGAGTGTCGTTATGTGGCGCACAAAAATTTAACCTTCCTTCAAAAGCTGCACACAGCTGATATTTTATGCGCACACAGCCTACAAAAAATTAGAGGGAACATTGTCCTGGAGACACACTTAAGGGGCTGACGCGTTGGATATTTGTAAGACAGAGTTGCACATCCTAGAGTGACACTGTATAGGAAATCTGTCTCGTGCATATATTCACTGCCGAGATCTTGCAGACCAGATGGGCTACTGTACTTCCAGGATATAACTGAGAACCACTGACCTATAGAGTCACCTAGAATTAATTAATCTGAAGCCAGGTTTGTACCGAGGCAACACTTTGATGTGTCCATCCATTCTGAAACTCCAGAAGAACTTGAAACGCTGGGATTTCTTCAAATAAGTTTTATTGAAAGATGTGACATAATTCATAAAAAAAAACAGATAGATACCCGGATACCCAGCACATATTTAAATCATGGTTTAAAAAAAAAAAAAAACATAGCATACAATCCAAGTGATAATTCAATTGTATTTATTTTGTGCTGGAATGAAAAAAAAAAAAAAGAAAACCTGAGGTTAATCCTTGCATTTTCTATCCCTGCATTGTAAGGATAATTATCTACTTGATGAAATATTTGTATTTGAAACATCCCTCTATAATTAAATTATGCCTGCATGGTTTAATAATGGCACATAATTGTCCTAAAGAAAAGGTGAGATAACAATATTTAAAACACAGTTAATCATCACCTTTCCACAAAGAGCTAAATATTTTTTCCATTTACAATATATAATGAAAAAAATCTTAAATGCCATGAGTTAAAATCTAAATATTATATACACACCATGTACAGCTCTGAATAAATTAATACTATTTGCATATTCTGGGATCATTATAGCTTATTTACACAAATTACTATTTCTTTCATAAATATTTCTGGTACACAGGTAGATCAGAAATGCCTATCTGTGCCACACTGTACCAGTTTTGCTGGGCACTTCTGTTTCCTCATTCTTTAAACTCTACATAGTCTCTTCCAATTTGCAGCTAGAGTTACTAATGTGCACTAAGGCCATACCATGCTCTAAAGCCATTAATACGCATTAGTAACTAGGTCCCATTGCATCAAATGGGACTTGCAGTAAAATAGCGTGAATTAATAGCGTTAGCACACGCAGTAACTCCAGTCCTTAGTTTGTACTGTACTACTGTACTATTTGTTGCTTTACAATCAGAATAGAACTATTCCTTTGTAATACCTCTTTAGTTTCTGCATTAGCATCAAGTGGTCCATTCCAAAGGCAATGTCTCTCCCCTACTCTCAAAAGAAACTTTCCTTAACATCTCTCCATTCCTTCTCCTTCGGTCTTACAGGGATTGGCAAGACCTTATCTAGAACATTCTGTCAGAAGAGAAAGGAAATCTACCCTATTACTCTTCACATTTTCTCTTCCTCTGAGGGTTTTTTTGTGTGTGTGTGTGTGTGTGTTTTAGTGGTAGAACTGTTTTCAGTCAAGATATGGACGTATTTGCATGTGTTCTTCTCCAGAGGATGCTTGGTGTGTGTCTCTCTCACCATTAAAATGCTATTTCTATATTTGTTTTCTTCCCGTTTATGAGGAAGGAAGATGCAGGGGGTTACTGCAAACCATTGTTTCTGCTTCTGATCTTTTGATCGTTGCCCCTTTCAATAAATATTTATACTGTGCTGTACAGAATCGCAGTGCCTTGCAGGTCTTCTGGTTGGGAAATTACCAGATATTAATGGTCACTTGGATGTCTCCCTCCCAGGGGACAGTTCTCTCTGGCTGTCCAATCCACTGACCAGTCTCTGGATATTCTGCAGCTCGTTAATGGAATCTTTCATGGGGGTTTTGGGGGACAAAGACCTTGAAATAGACCTTTGACTGCTGGATTTGTGCACTGGGGGCTCTGGGATAGGGCTAGATTCTCTGCTGCTGCCTGGTTTAGAGCTTTCAGATCCTGGGTTCAGGCTGGCTGGCAGTCCTGTTGTGAGGAGATTGGTGCTGGGAGGGATGGTGACAGGGATCTGGTAAGGGCTGAAGCGGAGGCGAGGCCGGGTGTTGCTGAGGAATGGATTCCTAGAGAGCGAACTGGCGACACTGGTCGCAGGCATGGCTGATGCTGCAGCTGCTGCGGCTGCCATGTAGGTATATGGGTATGGAAACAATCCTCCAAAAGTGGGCATTGGAATCCCCTGGAATGAAAGAGAGAAGACATAACAGACTTAGTCTTAGTTCTTGCGTTCATGTATACCTTCATCCACTGCTTTCCATCAGGTTCCCATAAAATACATTCCAAAATATTATGACCTCTGGAATGCTTTAGGAAAATCCAATGAGGAAACAAATTACTCAGAGAAAAAGAAATGCACAAGAAATGCTATGAAATATACCGGCACATTTGTAGGCAATACGATGGTGATTCTGTAAGGCATGGCTTGTTTGCCACACATGCATGTGTGTGTAAATCGTGGAATTTTAGTGGTTTATGCATGTAAATGACTCCTTATGCATGGAGTTTAGTTGGCCACTAATCTGAAAGTATGGCGCATACTTTCACTGTGGGTGTGCATAGGGATGGAGTTTGGATGGAGTGTAAACATATGCACATATCTTCTAGAATATGGTGCAATGTGTGTAAGATATGTGTGGTTACTCAAGAGCCGATGTAAGGGGCTGCGGCTTCATTTTTGCATGATTGCAGCCATGTACTCTAGTATTCTATAAAGTCAAATCGGCACAAATTTGACTTTTAGACTAGGCACCATTAGCGTGCCTAAATATGCTCATATATCTAGCCACCACTTACAGAAAGTTATATCATAGCCTAAAAATGCTGTTGCATATGAGCTTATTTAGAGAGGATTTTTTTGTTCGGTATGTGCCTTATTATTTTGTGCTGCTGTGTTTGGCTTTTATGTATAATGTATATGTTTATTGTTATCCGCAGAGAGAAGGATGCCTTTTCTGGATCAGTAGGCTATATGTTTTTGTGAAATAATCAATATATTTAGGGCCTGTTATCATATGTACATCATCTCTGGATGATGTGCTGTGTCGGTCCTATGAAACATATTATAGTCTCCAGATTAATCCATTTTTCTCCAGGGTTATATTGATTCTAGTACTCTGAGCAGAGAGGAATAATTGCATGTGTTTTCAACAGAACTTTGATAAGATGATATCCTCTGAATCAGAACCACATCATCATCCAACGGGGATGATGCCAATTGACATCATTAGAATTGTATTTTCTAAAGAATTTATGAAAAAATCATACAAGCCAGAACTTGATTATAAAATCATCTGAAACTCCATGTTTTTTTCATGACTTAATTATGAAAGTGCAGGGAAAGGTGCTGGACACAGAATGAAAGAATAAAGACCTGATATGCAAATCTAAGGCCTGGCGATTAATCTACTTCTGGTCACATCTTGCTAAGAAAACCCAAGAGTTGTTGGGTCGCCAGGAGTCAATATTGACTCAATAGCACACACATACACGTGTATGTGTATATATATATATATACACATACACACACATGCAGGCCCCGTGTTAGACATGCAGAGGCCCAGGGCAGAAACTGCAGAGGGTGTCCATCTTCAAGCTAGTCCTCCTTCAAAAAGAAGCAAGCTGGGGGCCCCGTGTAGCATGGGGGGGGGGGCAGGGTAATTGCACTGTTTTCCACCCCCTAATGGCAGCCCTGCACACACGCAAATCTACAATTGGGAAGGGGAAAGGCTGAAAAATAAATATGGAGGGGATAATTTTCAGATAGTTGCAAAGCTTTCATGTACTTTGCCTATGCCTGGCTGCAGTTAATTTTCAAAAAGAAACAAAACTAACTGGGTAAATTCTTTGATATTTAGCTAGCGTAAAGAACTCATGCTAAAACTATCCATGGACCTTTCAGCTGTTTGTTTAGACAGCCAAGGAGGGATAAAATAATACTCTGTGCTACATATGCCTAAGCGTGGTATAGAAATGATAAGTACAGTTAGCTTGGTAGAGAATGATTATAAGAGACTCTAGAGATGTATTTGACTCCCTTCAGCCTCCAGAAATTGTATCCTAATATGTCTGCTGATTGCTGTGAGTTGCTGGGAAACTTTATGAATGTGCGGTGGGACACAGTCCAAATCTTTTGGGTACCGGTGAACCAGCTGGTTAAGTAAATCATTGATCTGATGCTGCCTATGGATCTGAAAATCTTTCTTCGGCATATAAAAATTTCCCCAGAGGTTTGCAGAATTTGGCAAGTAGCATTATTATTGTGGCTGCAAGAATCAAGATTGCCCTGGCATGGAGGAAGAGATCTTCCCATGAGCAATGTCCTTCTAGCGTATTTGGAGGGTGTACGTTCTGTCCAAGCTGAGGGTAATTTGGCATGCTAATGTGTGGCAGTTTGAAGACATGTAACTGTGACATCCATGTATTCAGTGGTATCATAGGGAGTTGGTTTGAGAGTAGATATGCAAAATGGCTTACTGTGGATTTGGTATCCCATCAGGGGGCTGGGGATTGCTCTTGTTAATTTTGAGGTTGATTAGGTGTTTGGATTTGTGACATTTGGTTTTCTACTGGATAATAGGACTTGATTTGTAAGTTAATCATGATCCAATAAAAATTTGAATTTTAAAAAATAAAATAAAATAATAAGTAGTAGCAGTAGTGCATACTTTTCAAACTTTCACTCCCTCTTCCAACCTAAACATGCTTTTTCTATCCTGGGTAAAAGGATGTGCACTATGAAAGGCCGTGTTACTTTCAGTTGGATAAAGAAGCGCGATAATCAGATGGGGCCAATTTAGCAAGGGAAATCACTACTCACCTGCTGTAATGGCTTTGAAAATTGCCCTCCAAATCCAAAGATGTGTTATCTAAGTTAGAGGTTCCTAAGTCTGTCCTGTGGGACCCCAACTTGTCAGATTTTCAGGTTATCTATAATGAATATTCATGAGAGAGATTTGCATAGACTGCATCGATTCCATACAAATTTCTCTTCTGCATATTCATGGTGGATGTTCTAAAAATCCTATTGACTTGGCATCCCCCAGAACAGGCTTGGGAATGACTATTCTAGATTCTGATGTTGTAATCAACTTGAGATCAGTATTTCTCAATGTGTTGCAAGAGGAGGGGCTGAATATTACATGTTGGGGATACTGTTTTCTAAAGATTCTATCCCACTCTGTTTCTCAGTTGCTCAGTGTGATTCATTTTGCTACAAGAAATAAACCCCTCAAAGTTCTATTCACTTTATTGTTGAGTTTATATACATCTATATAGAATAGCAATAAGGCAGGTTGGCTCTGTCAGTCACCAGCGTGCAAGGTGCACCTCACCAGCAAAGGGCAGACATGGTGGATGTGGCAGCAGGTGAATTGGGGGAGCAGTTGGAACTGGAGAAGGGAGAGAAATACAATGCTGGGAGAGGGGAAAGAAGGGAAAAAGAGGGTGTGACTTGGGATGAGTAGGGACAGAGAGGGAGAAAGAGAGTGTGCCTTCAGGAGGAGGAAAGGGAAGGGAAGAAAGAGAGACAGAATGCCTGAGATGGGGGGAGTGGTCATTAATGCTGGGGTCACCGCAAATGTTTTACAAGAGTCTGCTAGAATCTCTATTTTATGATTGCTCAGATACATTGGTACACTAATAGCAATAACAAGATTCTTTATGTACAGGGTATGCTACAGTGAGCTCTAATCCATGACAGGTAACAAAGTAATCTTCATTGTTTGACTGACTTTATAGTCCTATACATAAAATACTTTTCCTCTCCTACAGAAATCCTTGAAGAAAGACTTAAAATCCCTTTTAATAATAGTATTTGTACTAAATTGTTCAATTCCCTCTGGCACTTCTTGTGACCTTGGGCAAATCACTTTACCCTCCATTGCCTCAGAGGGGAAGGTCTGGCAATCTACTTCCAGTCATACCTTGCCAAGAAAACCCAGGGGCTGCTGGGTCGCCAAGAGTCAGCATAGACTTGACGGCACTTAAAAAAAAACAACTAAATTTAACATGAAATGATAAAATGAAGCTGCAAGGAGGTAAACTTAAAAGCAATGTCAGGAAATACTTTTTCATTAAAAGGGTGGTGGATGCTTGGAATGCCCTCCCAATGGAATACAGTGACAGAATTCAAAATGGCGTGGGACAGACACAGTGGATCCCTTTAGCGCAAGAGGATAAAATCAAAATAAACTTAACTATGTTTTTATACTTCAACAAATAGAGAGGGGTGACCTGCACGGAGCGGTGAGTAGAACCCTAAACGAAGGCATAGAGGGGGGTGACCTGCATGGAGCAGCAGGTACACCTACTCTAGCCACCTTACTGGTAGACTAGATGGACCATACTGGTCTTTATCTGGTGTCATTTACTATGTTATTATGTATGTTATTAATAATCATAGATGCAAATAGAAACAAAAAAGAATAAGCATCTGGCTGGCAGTTTTGGTCACTGTTTAAAGGAGTGTGATGATGCTGGATACTATGGTAATATTGTAGATGATGCAAAATCAACAGAGCGATTCCATACGCTAAGCGCTAAGGAAAATTCAGCATAATCGCCCCTAGAGTAAAGGATTCTTATTCTCAAAAAGTGGTGGATTCCTTTTCATCAACATTACAGTTCTCCAGCCATGATACATTTGAGTTCAGGTGGTCATGTGAGTTCCCTCTTCAGAGGCATCACGACCAGAAAGGAATCCAGTTTTCTGCACATGCCGGTCTAGCTTTATCTTTATTTCAAGGCTTAATATACTGCGTCTTCGTAGACATCAGGGCGGTTTACAAAATTAAAATAGTGCTGACAACAGGAAGGAAAGGAACTCCATTAATAGATAACAGAATAGTGCACTCATACAGAGGAGGGGAAAGGAAGCGAGGAAAAGAGAGTAGGGGGAAGGAAGAATAGGAGAGGACATTCAGGAGTTAGAAAGGGGAGGTCAAAAGCAGATTGGGTTTGGAGTAATGATTTCAATTTCTGAAAAGAGGGCTCAAGGCGGAGGTCAGCAGGTAGAGTTCCAAAGGGAGGGGTCGAGGAAGAAAAAGGCGGAATGATGGGTTGATTCAAGGTGGGCTCGAAGGTGTAGATGATTTGTGTGGACAGACTGCAGAACACATGGTGGAACATAGAGGTGAAGAATGTCAAAGATATAGTGGAGTATGGGTGTAGACGGATTTGTGGACCAGAGTGAGGATTTTGTAGTGAATGCAGAACATGTTGGGGAGCCAATGGAAATGGATTAGTAATGGGGTGATATGATCAGAGCGAATAGCGTGTTAAATGATCCAGGCAGTTGTCTTCTGAAGTAGTTGAAGGCGGTGAAACTGATACTGGGGGAGACCGGCGAGGACGACGTTACAATAATCAGCTGTGTCATGATAAGGGACAGAAGGAGGGTGGTGAGTGAATGAAAGGAACGGCGGATGAGCAGGGAGAGGTGATCGTGGAACAACAGGGCAGAATTGAATGTGATGCCTAGGTAACAAAGTGAGGGGGCCAAGGGAACAGGAGAGCCTAGAAGAGAGTGGGCCAGAATAGGAGAGGAACCACTGCAAGTGAACCATATAGCCATTGTTTTGGATTGATTAAGCTGCAGATAATTAGAGGGCAGCCAGTGTGCAATTTGTGAGAGGCATGCATTCAGTAGGGACAGATTAGGAGCGGAGGGGCTAGTGTAGAATAGAAAGATGATATTGTCAGCACAGTAGTATGCCAACAGCCCATGTTGTTGAATTAGCAAAGTGAGAGGGGCCAGGAAAACGTTAAAAAGAAGTGGGGCCAGCAGGGAACCCTGGAGCACCCGGCAGGGAAGAGGCGTGCATGCAGAGGAAAACAGAAAAAGACCGTGAGAAAAGAAAAAAATGAAACCAGCGAAGAACCAAGCCATGAATGCCAACTTCGCAAAAATGTGATAGAAGAGTGGAATGCTCAACCAAATTGAAAGCAGAAGAAAGATCTGGTGAGACAGCCAAAGAGACATCATCACGATCATGTGAAATGTGAAGCGCATTGAGAAAGGAGAGCAAGATGGTTTTGGTACTAAGACCAGGCCTGAAACCATTATGATGGGGATGAAAAAAAGTGAATGGTATAGAGGTGAAAAGAAAGTTGGGAGAAAACAAACTTTTCTAGAATTTTAGAGAAGAAGGGAAGATTGGCCACAGGATGATAATGTGCAGGGTCAGCAGGGTCCAAGGTGGGTTTCTTGAGGAGTGGATGGACTAAAGCGTGTTTCCATGATGTGGGAAAGGTACTGGAGGAGAGGCCAGTGTTCAGAGTAGTGAGTATGGGTGGAAAGAGGGCAAGAGAGGTTCCAGTAGCCAAGCAGAAGGAATGGGGTCAGAGCGGCAGGTAGTCTTATGTGAAGTGGAAATGGTCTTTGATAGTTTGGCAGCAGTAATAGGCTGAAAGGTGGCCCAGGTATGAGAAAGGGAAGGAGAGAGGGGAGAAGGTGAAGGAAGGGGGGAAGGGCAGGCAGGAAAGGAAGAGCAGAGAATCAAGAAGAAGGGGGTGAGCTGAGTTGGACTGGTGGGCAAAGAAAAAGAGGCAGAGGGGAGGGATGATTGCGAGGTGGAAAGGGATCTCAAAACCAAATACAGCTGGCAGGAAGAGTTGGAGAATGAAGAGATGGGGTTAGAATAATAGGACCTCTTGGCATTGTGAACGAGAGAATGATAGTGGCAGTGACAATACTGGAAATGATGCAGAGAGTCAGGGGAGGGGTGTTTCCTCCAAAGGCGTTCAAAGCGTCAAAGATAGGAGCAATGTAGATGAAGTCCAGGATGATACCAGGGGTGGTGAGATGAGGTACGAAGGGGAACTGGACGAAGAGGGACAGCTTCTGAAAATATGCACTCACAGCATAGGTTTAGTTTGTGGAGAGGGATGTTGGTGGGGGGGGGGCGGTGTCCTCCCCCAAATGTTGCAGGCATTTATGGTGAACTGGTTTCCTTGCCCCCATTGTTAGTATGACGTCCTTACCCTTCCCCCCCCCCCCCACCCCAATTAAAAAGGCAAATTACTCCGATGACTCAGGGTGAAATTATGGAACATTTTACCAGGGAAGACTATCATAATTACGGCCCCTAGAAGGGTTTTTTTTCACTCATATTGTAACTATGGAAAATAATGGTCAACAACTAAGGTGTAGATGAGACATTTTTTAACTCATTTAATATATTTGTAATATGCTTTTAAGAATTATCTTTTCCATTAGGCCCATGCTTATGGGAAAAATGCTTAGTAGATTTGGCTAATGTATTAAGTTGGCTAATGTATTAAGTTGCTAATTTTTTGTCACAGATGGGGTCCTATGTATGTAAAAAAGCACAAAATACCACTAAAACGTAAGAATGGCTGGTGTTTCATGCTTTTGTTTTCTCTTTCATGTGTAGGACCCATTTACAAAATTTGCCTTTAAGCTGTAGTAAACATTCATGCATAATCCACTATGTAGAAAAGTTTACATAAATTCATTAATAATAATGAGCTGCTCCAATACGAAAGCATGCCAAGAAGCTCACTTTTTATGAATTTCTTAACTACACCAGTTTTCTCATGCTTGATTTTATCTTTTTTCTGCCTGAGTCCATAGCTAATTTTCAGGCATAGGTCTTCTACGGAGTCTAGCTGCAGCTGCAGCTGTAGAAAAACTGCATGCAATGACACTGTTAACATTGGAAAGTCTATGGGTTAGCACAATGACCTCTTAAAAAGAGACTGGAACCCACCTTAGGAAGGGGTCAGTGAGTATGATGGTGTAGTTAGATTCTACAGAAAAAATGCTGATTCAAGTTCGTAGGCTACTAATTGCCTTTGGGGTCTTTAAGGGATAACCTTCATTGTACTGCAGAACTGGTCACAGGAGTTTTAAAAATGTCCTCTGACTTACCATGTAGAACTAGTTGTTTAGGAAGCTAGAAGACTGGCAACAAGATACCTAGTCTCTTCTTTCAACTAGGTCAATGGTTCTCAGATGGTGCTTGACTACCCTCTTCTTAGTCTGGTTTTCAGGATATCCACAATGAATATGCATGAGATAATATCAGCTGCGGATAACCTGAAAACCATACTGGCTAGAGAGTACTCAAAGACAGGATTGAGAACCATTGACCTAGATTAGTTCATATGTAGCTGTATACTAATTATATTTTATTTTAATACATACTTTGTGATCATTGGTAACTCAGGATGAATTACATTCAGGTAGGTATCTCCCTGTCTGCAGAGGGCTTACAGTCTCTGAACCTGAGACAATTCAGGGTGAAGTGATTTGCCCAAGGTCACAAAGAGCCTAAATGGAATTTGAACCCTGGCTACCCTAATTCTCAGCCTGCTTCTCTAACCACTGGATTACTCCACCAGATTACACAGTAAGAAATAAATTTCCACCCAGGACTATATCACAGGCACAATCTATACTAGTATTTTCCTTCATATTTAATCATGAAAACTGAATGTGGGATGGTTTGGATTTCACAGTAATACCCTACTGCATTTTTACTCGGGGGATTATTTGAGAAGGAAGAGTTTCTTTTGACATAGCCAGGGTGCTGAAAACAGACAAGAGATTGGCCTTTGGCTCTCCTGGAAATCAATACACAGAGTTTTTCATTTAAAAAAAAAATCTTTCAATGTAAAACTTAAACTGTGCTTCTTCCCACCTCAGAAAATCTGACTAGCATCACTTTTTACATTCTTCACAACTTAAGTGTGATCAGGTTTAATAAAATTTGTGCCCAAAAGACTTTCACATTAACAGTCATGTGAATTAAGCACTTTCCCTATAGATGCAAAATGAGAATGGCCTTTTAAAAGTCGTTTTCTCTGTACTTCCTCTATTGAGAAAGGTAATTTTCTGCATAGTTTGCATCTAAATATTCTATCTTTTTGTATGCCCATAATAATGAGTAAAGATCAAAATTTGCGCTTTTTAAAGAGTAACCAACTTTAATGTCTTTGGACCCCAGAGCAGACTTAATAAAAGTAAAACTTCTGCCAAAATGCTAAGGTTTCTACAGTAGTTATTTATTTTACTTTGCAAGTGAAACATTTGCCCAGCTTCTGAATATTGGAGAAGAGAACACATCCGCTAAGGGGCCCTTTTACTAAAGCCCATTAAGGTGTCACACCACACGCACATTTAGTGTGAAAACTAATAAGTGTCAAGTGCAAAGCCTCCGGAAGTTACCGCATGGAGACATACTCTACTATGAGGCGCAATCAAACAGGTGCACCTAACACAACCGATCAAGGTATATGCACCTTTGCTAATTGACACATTGACAGCACATAATTTGCACCCACATTTTAGTGGGCAGTAGCTGTCATGCCCACTTAGTGGACTTTAGTAAAAGGGCACTTAAATATTTTGCTCAAAAAAATTTACATGAAAGAATTGCATTAAATTTATGGTGTAGAATGATATTTAACCATATCAAATGTGAATGTGCTAGTATAATTCCTTAATACATTTAATTATAGTATTAGGCCACCTCTAGATGTTGACAAATGGGCTGAATAAGGAAAATAGATAACATGTATTTTTTACTCAAGGGGGCTCAGAATCAGTATCACAAGTTTTCAATACATGTCCATGCGTATTTACACACACCCACACCCACACCCACACCCACACATTTCAGTTGAGGGCAGAAGATAAAATCAACCACCAGTATCCAATATCAGAGGCTTCACTTTACAGAATTAGGAGATTTCAAAATAAAATTCCATATCAAGAAGTCCAGAGCTTTAATTTCCCACTGTGAAAATGCCCAGGACTGTTTGAAAACTTTGCAACAAAATCCAATGGAAAATGGAGAGGACAGAAGGACTGAGCAAAACTCTGCACGTGGTGGGTAGCATAGCAAACTAGTTCCTGTACAAGTGAGAAGACAGTTTTCTATGCTTTGGATCTTTCTGTCTACCCAAAAGAAACGGGTCTTCTTACCTGAGAAGCCAGCATGTGCTGGGACAAGTGGAAGGGAAAGGCGGCGGCTGTGCCCGTAGCTCCAGTCTCTAGGCTGCTGCCTGCAGTCATCGAGGCCAATAAGTGCCCCATGCCCATAGCTGAGAAAGCTCCAGGAGCCATTGTAAATTGTCCAGGGTGGATGAACAGGGGCTGTCCAGCACCCAAGGGGTTAAAGAACTGTTGCCCGTGGATGCCGGACAGAGCTAAACTCTGCAGATGGCTAGCACTTAAGTGGGGTGGGCTATCAGTCTGGACCATTAAGGGAGAGAAGCTGTCCTTGCTTAAGCTGCCACATTCTGCGTCCTTCTTGATTTCCTCTTTCCTCCGGCTCTCCAGCCGGATACCGAAAACGCTTTCTGGGTCCTTGCGGTAGTCGGGCGAGCGGTCCTTCTTCTCGGGGCTCGGTTTGTCTTTGACTCTCTCTTCGAGCCGGGGGCTGCTTGGCATAGAAGGGTCCCCAGGGCTACGGCTTCCGGCCGATCTTTCTTCGGGTTTCTCCAGCTCCTGGTCACTGTCCAGACAAGATTTGTCATCTGTAGAAAAAGGAAATGTGCTGCCGGTTACCTTAAAGCGTAGCTCAGATACGAAAATACAACTCTGTGCGATTGATTATTCCCCACCAGAAACGCGAAGGGAAACAAAGGCCAACAATCCCTGTAGGATTTACTATGTGATTATAAATATCCGCGCGGATGTTCAGCCTTATGAACAGAGAAAGCTAAAGGGAATTTTAGACCAGGTCTAGACGCGGCGCCAGGTAAGACGCGCTGTCACTCTGCTCGGTTACACCTGCACGAAACACAAGTTATGCGGATCCAAATCAAGCTGCCTTTCCAAATTTTGTCTTTCTACATTAAAAAAAAGCCTTTCAGGGATGCAGAAGATACCCTGAAATCTCTCACGACGATGACCCAATTAGAAAAATCCAGTTTATAAAAACTGGCCGAGCTGAAATGGCTGCAGCGCTAGAGACAATGAACAGACCCAGCTCTTTGTTGTCGTGAACGTCTAAGAAGCCTGCCATTTTGAGCCGTTTTGTGAACTACAAGAAACAGGTGGGCAATGGCGGAACTAAAGTTTAGAGAGGTGCTAACACCTATGGAAGTTTCACAAAAATAATACATAAATTTCTAACTGCCATGGCAATTTTTCAGCTGAACGGATTTTCCCTGGCCCACTGTTTTTCTGTCCCCCTTCCCTTCAAGTACAAATTAAATGATCGATAGTCTTAAAAGAGCCAAATCATAACCCTTCTCAGAAGTGCTCTTACTAGAGAGATCAATACGCCCATCCCTATGTAGAGGGTCTTAAGGGTGGGACTAATAGTATAGACGGCATAAGAAATCGTTCAGAGCATTAGGTTCAAGATCTAGTCCACTTCACGCCTAGGATTTACAGATTCCGACTAGAGAAATAGTTCAAGGCTTTACTTAAATTAACAATTTAATAACTGGAAATGTTTTCAAATCGTCAGGCCTCTCACAATACGATATTCGATGGAAATCGTAGTTACTGGTTAATTAGCAGGTCGAGGTCTATTTTAAAATTATGCCTAGGGAAGGGACCCAGAATGTATCGTAAATATAAAGGCAAAAATATTCTGTCATGTTTTCAGTGCAGAACAGGAAAAGGCACTGTTCTGAAAGGTAATACTCATTTCCTTAAGATTAAGGATGAAAAGCACGTTTAGAGATTAGCATAGAAACATTCATCTATAAATAAAATTGCATTGTTCGTTATTTATTAATAAAATATCTCCATTTAATTCATAAAGCCTTTACAGTAATTGTGGGAGTTGTTTCAGCTTTCTGAATCTTCCTTGCTCAAGCTAAGGCATAATAGTAAAATATTAAAACATCTATCATCCTTGTGAAATGTAATCATTTAATATTATAACTAGAAATACCCCAGCACCCTATGACTTGGAGGAGAGAAAATGCAAGATTTAGGAGGGCAATAAAATCATCCTCTACCCTTTCTGCAGCCGGTAGGGGAAGGTGCTGCGATATCATGTTTTCGGTCGCGAGGAGCAGGCACCGCTGGCTATAAAGGCAATATCGCAGCACCTCCCCCTCTCGACAGCAGGGCCGGCGGAGGACTCATGCGCGGTTTTAAGGTTGAACAGGATACGGACAGCGTGCGAGCAGTAACCCTAAGCAGAACCTGAAAAAAAATGTGCCTGGCAAAATAACCAACCTGGAGAATGTGAAATAAAATTTCAGATAGAAAAAAATAGAGAATAAACAGTCTGAGAGTGAAGACATGCGATTATAGCAGAGAGGTTCACCTTAACCATTTTCAACATGACTTTCGGCGAGTCGGCCTCATGGGGTCATAACCTGAGATCTTCCAATAAGGAGTAGGGCAATTCTAAAACGTCCTACACGGTTGCTCTGCAAGGGCAAAGCAATCCAAATAACACAAATGAGGTCGGAAAGACACAAATGAAACTCTTCACCTCTGGTGCTTCGACTGAGCCTCAGGGGACTGGGTTCGGTACTGAGAGGAGAGTGCAAAAGGTCCCGGCCTGAAGCTGCATCGCAGGAGGAGGTGTCCGATTCTCCTCCATCTCGGTCAGCTTTGCACTGCTCTCCATACATCCGCAGGGAAGGAAGAGTCAGCTGTTTCCTTATGGAAACACAAAAACACAACAAACCAAATGATTTAACAGTACACGTGCATTGGAGTAAGCCATAGATTTCCAAAGAAGGGAGGAACGTACAACCTACACCTTTCTAAGCATGCAGAGGGCAAGAAATATCTTCAGAGTGTTAAATAAAACACGCATTTTAGATCTATGTCTATAGATATTCTGAATATACAGTTATATGGGGGGGGGGGTTTCTGAACGTCTATTGGTCAATTTGATTGGAGGTGGGGTGGGGGAGGGGGTACAAATGGCTAGGTTTCAAAAAATATTCTGGTATTACCTCTTTTCCCGCCTTCCATTGCCCGTGTCTCTGAACCCCTTTGCAAAAGGATTATTATCGATTTTGAGCTGTGTGATCTGGAAAAGAAAGGAAAGGTTGGGCTTTTGTACACTGTGGGTAGCTAAGGCTAGATATTGCGCCGTGCTCTAAATAATGGAGAGAGATGCTGGATGGATGCAGTTACAGGCTACTGCAACTCCGATGTTCTCTGTTTAAAAACAACCTTCTTGCTTAAATAGATGAGCCAAAGTTCCCTGCTTAGGTGAGCTCTTAATGTCATCTCCTAGCCAGGTTCTGTTCCAAACAGCTCAAACACAAAATCCCCGATTTAACACACCACATGCTTTATTAAAAAATGATGCTGAGGTTTGGCTTGAATTATTAATAATCTTAACGATGGGAAGTTATTTTTCACGGCCCCCTGGAGGAAAGATGGCGACTAAACATCGCTGCGTTGGTTAAAAGCTAATCTTATCTCTCACAGAAGACTGGCTTATAGGCTGGCGACATTAGGTCCTTTAATAATTCATACTTTTGAAATATGCCCCCTCCGTGCTAGCTTTCAAAATGCACGCCCGATCTTTCTTACATTATATGGGTACAAACAAAAACACAAATTCCTTATCCCTTTCCAATTCCAGCACACCGGTCACCTCCAAATCGACCCACTATGGTAAAGCGATTTTGCAATCCAGCTGTATTAGTGGTTTCAACTCAGTGACGATCATTCTAAAATGTTCGGAAACTGCAGTGTGAATTCACCTGCTTCCCTATTTTACGGACAGGAGACTGCATGTTTGTAAATAATGCGTATTAAAACTCAGCTTGTAACACGCAGAGTTGCACTTGGTATGTATGCATTGGGTAGCTTGAGGCTATGTTGCAGCCTAAGTGTGCTTTAATCGATTTTGACTCTTTGCCATAGAGTTTAGGAAGGAAACAAGCCCACCAGGACCCTCAGACCGAGCTGTCAATTAACATCAGCAGGCAGAAGGATTTGGGCAGCCAACCCTCTTGAAGTGTGCATTAGGTGGGATCATTCTCTGAGCACACTAACCAGGATTCTAAAGGCCCATAGCAAATACCTTTAACAACAAGAACTCCTATGACAGAATGTAAATGCTGTTCCCCTATATCTTAAAGGTAAAAAAGGGTCAACACACTTAAAATATTGCATGTTTGAGAGTAGCACCGGGATGTTTGTACTGCATTCCACTAAAAATTCAGGTGAGGTAGTTTTTAAATTCTGGATAGTTCTGCATTCAAAAACATATATTGTTACACGTATTAGTTGTACTTGTCAGTTCCCATGGCAGGTGTTTCGTTTTCATGCAAAGAGAAAATGGATTAGCACTTATTTGCAAAAGGAGGAAATAAAGGCTTTCTGGGTTTTATCAACTCTCCCCAATTTCTTCCTCTAACGCAAGGGCTACGATTTTAAAACATTCTTTTTTTTTGGGGGGGGGGGGGGCGCTTATCTCAGGCAGTAGGTGGAAATAAAAGAGGGCAGCTTCACCTTTTTGCCCACTGATGGAAACAGGATACTGGGTCTGATGGACCTTGGTCTGACCCAGTATGGCATATCTTATGTACTTTTGTTTTCTCTAGCAAGAATTCAGATTCTATTTTACGAAAATTAAGAGAAAAAAATGAAACGGATATGATATGATAACATAGTTTTTGCGAAGATTACTTTTCCATAACGTTGAAAGGGCGAAGACCTTGGGAAATTGAGTCCTAAGAAGGAATCCAAGCAAGCTTTTCCTCGTTACGCAGATCTGTAAGTTTTCAGATTTTCACTGTGTTTGGGCGAGAAGAGAGAAAGCCCCTTGTACCTTATCGTTCTGATAAGCAGTGACGGCTATGAAATCCGTTTCCTGGAACACGTAGGTCCTAAAGGTGCTGTAAGGAAGTTTTAGGATGTCATTGGCTCGTACAATGTGAAATCTCGGCTGGTACTTGTGCATGGAGTTCAGGATCGTCTGCAAAATACAAGATTTCAAAGCGTCCAGTTAACAAGATTGGGAACAACATAATTACGAGATGACGATTTTGTTTATAAATCGGGGGTTGTTGTTTTTTGTATCAACTGTAGCTGAGAACCTCTTGAGTAAACATAGGTAAAAAAAATATTTTAAAATATTTACTGTCCAGGAACAAATAATGTAGAAAAGAGTTATTAGGTTATTAGGCACAAAACAGTACCAAATCCTTAGTAAAACAGACTAAACATTAACATCATTAGTCAACGTCCTTTAAAAGATGAAATTTTAAAGCAATATTTTTTATGACATTTCCCTTCACAAATTTTTAGGTTTTACGAAAATGAAGGAAGCTTTTCTACCAATATGTAAAACGGTTGTCTATATTGGCATTGTTGGTGCACGCAAACGGGTGTGACACTAATTTTACATTCAGGTAAATATTATGAACGTATTAAATGTTTCCCCCAGTCGTTCTTAGAGCCACTTCAGGCCGTTTCTGCTCACTATTCTACGAAATACCCTACGTTGACCTAAATGCCTTTCATCCTAGAGAGTATGTGGCGTGATTGATCAAGAGTTTTCCTCGGAGGCACAGAATCAGGCCCTGAAATACCGGTTCCTGTGCGTTCAATTAAAATGTAACACATTTTAGCTCGCAATAAAGCCATTTCTCTCCAGTAGCAAACCTCGGGAGACCCCAGGACAGATTTGGAAGTTAAATACACTTCATCGTATTATCATAGTATAACAACGTTACACAGACTTCCCAATCAAGTCGTTCTAACGAGTGCTGTATCTGCGTTAATCTGGAAGGGATTTGTATTGAAAAGAACACAGAATTTCTCATCCAGGCGTGCAAATCTCCACTGCAGGACTATCCCCTCTCTTGGCTAGGATCAGAGTACCAGATGGGCATTGATTAAGCCCTGGACTTTGGGATTTAATATTACCCACTCAACTTCCTGAGCAAAATCTTTCAAGTCAGGAGCAAGCCAGGAAAATTTAGAGACACATTGGTTGAATTAAATTAAATATTCTTTATTTTACGGGTATCTGACTGGAGATGTGTAAATAACTTACGATCTAACTATATTATATTATAGTCTACGGAAAACAAGGGGCTTCCCCTCTTCACATACGGCCGAAATCTGTTTCAGGCCTTGTTTTCTCAGGGTTTATTGCTGTCCTTGACTGGGGCGCTAACTAGCTTCGAAACTGATTGAGTGACACAAGAAGTTGCTTACATGCTCGCCAAATCCAGTTAATCACCATATTACGAAAAAGAACAGTCGGCGTTATCTTTTATCTCCTCGACTCGTCAAAGAGCTGAACTAAACGTCGTTTTTCTATTGATAGCTGTCCTAATCTTACAAGCGCACCCTTCGTTCACTAACAAGGCTTGTAAAGTGCTAATAAAAAGGCTTCGATTTTTTTCTATGCTATAAAACAGGATCAATAATGAAACAAATAGGTTAAATAAAGCTTTTTTCACGTTAGCCTTGCCAAGGAAAGCATAAAATGTACAGTTTAGAGAGCTATCCAAAATAACAGACCCCAAGAGGCCATATACCTCGTATATCTATGCTCTTCCCTAACTAGTGTGGTGATAGTTTGTGCCCCTCTCTAATTTATTCGATTGCATTAATAACAGGCCCTAAGGTTGAACTTGCAGACTCTGTTTCTGTAACGTGCACCTGTAGCCATGGCTACTTGCTTGGACTGCATAACTTCCTACTCTCTCCCTTCCCCCATCGTGGAATTATACTTCAGGGAGATTCAGCAAAAGTACTCGAGGCTTCAAATAAATGGACACGTATTTTTTCATTCTTGCTTCTGTAAGCCCCCACCAAAAGTTAAGTGATCCAGGGAGACGCCAAGGGTCAGAGGAGGGAGCCTTTGCCTTTCACACAGAAACCCACTCAGACAAGTCCTGTCTCTCTGACCTCATTTCAGCGGCTTTATTTAATCCCAAACATTTTTAGAGCTTTAAAAGGCTGTCTATCAGAAATTCTTCCTACTGTTTCACCAGGAACATTACCTAAACGTTTGGTACATCTTTTCTTTTGTTTGTTTGTTTGTTTTAAACCACGGCAGAGCGTTTGAAACTATCGTAGGGACGTGAAATCAAGGAAAAATCCCTTAGGCAAAACTAGGCTATTCGGTTAAGTTACCTCTGGCTTTAATAGTTTCTTTTGTAGGCCCAAGAAACAAAATGTCTAATCATAAGATAAAGATCCGGAACCCGACTTTTTAGATTTCTTTACCTAATAATTAGGTTCCAAAGATATTGCTTATAAACGACACGTTTATGATTCGCATATTTTCCATTGTCAAAAATTATATTTATAGTTATTGGAGTTAGAAGGCGCATATGAAACTGACCATCTTCAGAGCATTGTCCCTGGATGATAAGTCCCTACCCATTAATTGATTTTTACATCCTAGTCTGTAATAGTGGATGAGAAGTTAAGGAGATATCAGAACAGTATCCGCAGTATTTCCAAACGCATATGAGGTTTATCCCTCGCAGTCGAAGGACTTAGACCCCACCTAAACATTACCATCTTTTAGGCCTGGTTGTGTCCGTGTGTATATCATGTACAAAGATATTTGAGTAATCTGCTATCCACATACTAATCATCTTGTCTTAGAACAGCTAATGCAGCCGCAGCAGATATTACCCATAGTCTCTTCTAGAATGGCTTTCAAACCACAGAATGATTTATTTGTACTGAAGGAAGTGCAAGAACGGGCAATAACCGTGCATTAGGGACAACATAAACCTGATTAAAAGAACAGGACCTAGATTTATAGAAAGCACTTATTCTGTTTGGGTGAACAAACCGAAAATATATAGTGCAGCACCTATATTACATTTATTGCTAGTTAAATCAATGTAGCGCCATTATTTAAATGTCTTAAAAGACAATAAAGGAGAAAAGCCCATTTCGTAAAAGATGCCAGAAGAGTATTATTGCTATTGTGTTATATTTGTTTTCTATTTACAATTTCCAGTACACAAATACCTGACCCAAATATATCACAAAATGAATTACTCTGCTGGCCTCTACAGTATTATCAGTGTATTTATGCCAAAAACTTAAAAGGCTTTGGAACTTCTATCGTCTCAACTCATTTTATAGCTAGTTCAGAAAACTATGTATTTGGGGAGCCCCTTTCTTCAATTTCAACAGGCAGACGGGGTAGAATTTGTGCCGATGCAAACTTTCCGGAGAATTCAAGAAGCTCTACGACGAATTGTCTGATACTTACAAACCCATGCTTGTCGGATATGTTGTTGGTGAGTTTCAGTTTGTGAAAGGCGACCGGTTTTGCCATCCACTGCTCCCCCGTAGCAGGGCTATCCGGGTGAATGTACATGCGCTTGGGCATTTCAGGGTCAGCTTTGCCGGCCACCATCCAGCGAGAATTGTGGAATTTATACCGGCAATCGTCCGCGGCTACTATATCCATTAACAAAATGTACTTGGCCTTCTTATCCAGGCCGCTCACACGCACTTTAAATGGAGGGAACATTCTCCTGTAGAATGAGGAAGGAGAGAGGGTGGGCAGTGAATATCGAGACATTCAAATTGTAAATAATATTTTCAACATAGTGCTCACGCATCCTTTCTTGAAAGACAAAATTATTCGTGAAAACCTCCCAACATTTCACGATTAAGGGAATATATGTGTGTAGCTAGCGACTAAATCCAGGTCTCCTACTTTATGAATCAAACATAACTAACCGGGTAAATTCTCAATGTATGATCGAATAACCTCAATTCATACGGAGTGCTTTAAATAATTTGTTATTGAATAAACTGTAGTCTCCCAGTAATTTCGAAATAGTATTTATGGAACATGATAAACTAGATGTAATCTCTCTACATAGTTGTAGATTGTACCTAAAATTCCCCCGTATAAATTTACTTTGGTACTTTCACAACACATGATACAGTGTTGTCAGTGAAACCGGCTTGTTTTTAATCATATACTTTGTAATGAAAGTTCTGTCTTCTGCTAAGCAATTGATAAATTAAAGAGCTAAAGTTTGGTACTGTAGTTTGTTCTAAGCATCCATAAATTAAAGAGATAATTTTTAGGTTGCATTTCTAAAGGTCACATAAAAATTTTTCCCCATTTAAAATTTGAGGTTTTGTGGCATACCAGGTGGAAGGACTGGGAAACTATGGGGAAAAATTAAAATGCAAGACAGTCATTTGGCTTTTATTAGAGAACATCTTCCTGATTCATTTTAAGAATTATTATTCTGTGAACATTTTCCGGAGCAATGCAATACAAGGCGTATATTTTACAAATTAAACTCAAATGTATGTATATATACGTACAGGTACGATATGTGTATGAATACCATCCTATAACTTAAAACCTTATAAATGATGTTAATTTTTGAGCAAATTGTTCATATTCACACCTGCAGATTACAGATCATTTGTTCTACTTGTTTTAATTGAAAATTTTAACAACGGTCATTTTAAAAACATAAAACCAGGGACGAGTGTATTTTCACTATTATATGGAATTGCTTGACGTATATTTAAAAAAAAACCCTGTGTGTTTTAAATTCCTATACCCTATATTTGATCATGCTGTTTTTCACCAAGTAACTAGTTTAGTTATCCCGTGACCATCAAATGATATTGAGGGGTAGGAAATAAAGTTAGTCTGCTTGACACCCCCCCCCCCCCTTCCCCCGGATACCAATCCAATAATATTGACACTCGTGGCAAAGCAGACTTTAACATGCTCAAACTCCGGAGTTGATGGTTGTGTATTAAGAAAGAACCAAAGATCGGCTGGACGTGAGATGGTTCACCCTACGCCGACGGAGGGCCGGGAGCTGATGGTTGTGTATGAAGGAAAAAAGAATCGGGCAAGGTGAACGCAAGTGGGTGGATGTGGGACGGGTCGTCAATCTTACCTTCCTGATTTCGTGATCACCATCTCGGTCCCCAGCTTATGAAACTGGTCCCAAAGCTCTTTGGCTTCCAGAGTCACCTTGGGATCGTCCTCCACTTCTTCCTCGGGCTCCAGGCTCTTCAGGGAGCGCAGATGGGCTGCCTGGGGATGGTGTCCCAGGGACGAGATGTGGAGTCCGGCCTCTGCAGCGCCGGCCAGGCTGGGGTCCACGATGGGTTTCGCCAGTGCCGACGGAGGCAGCGCTAGGGCCGGGAAGAAGGAAGGTTGAGCCGCTGCTAGGAAAGCAGACATGGGAAAATCGGCTGGTCTGGGAGCGTGAAACGGGTGATAAGCCATTGCAGTCCCCGGGAAAGCTGGATCTCTCATCGGTGCATCCAAAAGTCCAGGAGAGAAAAAAAGTATCGTCCAAAAAAAAAAACTGGCTAAATAAAGTCTATGGCTAAAACCAACAGGAACAACGATCAGGGTGGATTTTGGAAGAGAAAGAAAGGGAGGGACGAGAGAAACAATCACACGGCTTCAAGATGGAAATTAGACTGTCGTCTGGACTAGAAAATAAAAATGAAAGCGAGCGAGCTGCACGCAACTCTGCACGGAAACAACGGATAATCTGGCAAGCGAGTTTCCAAAGAACAGTCTTGTCCTGGGAGGGGTGGGGGAGGTAGTGTGAGAGACAGAGAAAAAACACAGACACACAGCCCAGAAGTCGGCTACTGCGAACGTGGAGAGGTTCTGGCGAAGCCGATCCTCCTGCAAAATCGCGGCGCGAAGCGGTTCGATCTTGTCCCGATCCCCGTAAAACTGTGACTATCTCACAGGTCCTCCTCGCTCTGATCCCCCTCGCTAATGAGCCAAGCCTCCTTGATTGCTGATTTTACGCTTTTTCCACCAATTGCGGAACTCCATAGGCGTGGTTTTGACAGCTCCGGCCAAGATCTGGATGAGAAAAAAAAAGGGGGGGGGGGGGTAAAGAGTAGAAAAAGCGAAAAAAAAAGAAGGTGTCGGGAAGCATCAGCAGTAAGAAAACATGTCAACAGAATAAAATATTAACCAATGGCCGAGGAAAGAGCTCGCAGTCTCCACCCACCCCGTCTCGTTTGCCGTGGAGCGGGGTCAGCTCTGAATTCTCTGCCGACTGGAAAAAGCTGATCCGACGGGTCTCTGCTGTCCCGGGCAGGGGGGCAGCGCAGGAGAGCTGGGAACAAGCCCCCTCCCTTTCAGGAAATCAACTGCAAACCGCATCCAAAGTACAAAACTGACACGGAACAGAATGTGCACTCTTTAGAAAGGAAGTGGGCTGCAGAGAGCGAAACATTTATAAGAGATACACATTTCTGGCTCCAGGCGTTTTCCAGATTTTTGTAAATCATTAATTTTCTTCCCTTTTTTTTTTTTCAAGTGCTATTCTAAAATTGCCTCAGAAAATATCAGTGGCAAAATACGTCTAACAAGCCTCTTTTCTCCGGTGTTGTTGAAACGGGAGGAGCTGTGGGGTGTGTATTTCAGCCTGATTTTAGCACTGGACATTGGAAGCTGATTAGAGGTGGGGCCCACCGAGACAAATATCAGACGCAAATCAATCGCAATGGGCATTTCTGTGGACTCTCACCAGTGAGTAAGGAGAGGAAGGGGACGGGAGAATGGCGCATTGTTGTTACAGTGGGAAAATACAGTGCGGTCATATTGGGGTCCACCACCACACACTTACACGGGGCGTGTGCGGGGATTGCAAGACCTGGAGAGAGTGGGGGCATCGCCGCTTTAAATCCCACCCTCAGGCCACTTGCCCGTTCAGTTAGACACGAAGCGTTCCTCAGAAGGGAAACAGACACCACTGAATGGATTTCCACAATAGTAGGACAAAACTGGGGTGAGTGACGGCTATCCAATATTTTCAAGACGTTTAAGAAGTAGAACAACCAACCAGTTTATTTTATGTTTATTCTTAATAAAAACGCACAGTTTCTATTGCAGGGAGATGCAACTGGAGTGTGATGTGCGTCTTATTTTTTTTGTGCGTTTTAAAATACGACATTCACGTGTACAGTGAAATAGGAAGGGAGAGTGCTTGACGATCACCTCTAAAGGGACTGTAAGCCTGAAAAAGCAGAACATGAGAGTTAAGGCCCTTTTCATGTGCATTTTGTGTTGTTTCAGAAAACAACAATGCAAACTTTCACATCCAAAGAAACAAAGATTAATAGTTATAAGAATGAAGGGAGAGAGCCATCATTTACAGGAAAATATACTCTTTAGACTAAAGTAATGAATCCATTTTAATCACATACCAGAACGAAGATGCGCTGTCTTTGAGGCTCCAAAACGTGAGTGTGGGTAAATGGAGAGAACATGCAAGTAAATATTACTTATTCATGGATTTTTTTGTCTGTTTGTTAGCTGGGTTATAGGTCACACCAGCTTCCAGCTCTTCCATACAGGAAAAAATGATGCGGACGGAAAGGGGAGGTGTGAAAAGAGAGATTGTTTTTCTTGGGTGTGTGTCCCTTTAAGAAGTCCATTTGTAGATTTGTTCTGGTTAACTGGGAGTTCAGTTTGTTAAAGAGCCTCTTGGCGCCAGTCTTCTGACGTCCTACCATAAGAATCATCTCTTGTCACTTCATATTTACCCCAAAAAAACTTCAAACAGCACCCTCCAAATCCTCGGCTCTTCGCTCCAGAGGAAAGCAAAGGTTTCCGACATCCGGATCTTCAGCCGAGATGAGCGGATCCGCCAGCCGCAGCGCCAACCTCTTCTCTGGGCTGCCCAAGCGCTTCCATCTCAGCCCAACTACTTCTAATCCGAAAACATTGCGCTCTACCTGATTTTCAGTAGGGAACATTAACTTCCCTTGGACAACGCTTTTCAAAACATAAACAACAACAACAACAAAAAATCTATAAAAGGATGTGTCCGGGGTTTCAGACAAGCTTGATAACGATTCTGTAACCTCTAGGGGGCCCCCTACAACATCTTTTAGCCACAGTACAGCACTAACTCGTATTTTTGTGTTCTTTTTTTTTTACTTCCTAGCCCTGCGAATTATGTTTATAACTTTGGGTGCATTTCCTTAGTCTCCCACAACAAAGTCAGGATTGAAAAAAATGACTGAAAAAAAATAATAAAAGATTCTTAAGTTTGTACAGTGTGTGCTTGTAAGGGTCACGTCTGTTCCCTGTGTTTTACAATAAATATTTGCCTGGAAGCTTATTTTGGTTTTCTGATAGTATTTAAACTATAAACCAAGCACTAAGGCCACCTAACCTTACAACTGACGAACCTAAATAAAATGGGGTGGCTGTTGCAGGAGTGCAGATGGAGGGCCCCAAATCTTACCTATTCTAATTATTCAGACACTACCGCAACCAGTGTTAGGCAATACGCCCGTGATCAGCACTGGTCTCCTCCTTTTGTGCTCCCCGGCCAGGTATGTACTGCATCTCTGGTTAAAGCGCATCGCCGGAAGGGTCTCGAAAGTTTTGTGTTTTAAAGGTGACAGCTCTCCCCTCCCCACATTGTTTTCTCGGATCAACGGGCCACATAGAAGCCAAATCAGTCATACCAGTGAAATCAGAGTTATTTTACAGGATTTTGTTACGGTGCTTATGTTTTGCAATGGTGCGGTGCCATTTTTCCCCGTTGGTCTTATCAAAGGCCCCTAAGTATTGATTACCAGAAGGAATTTATCTAGTGGGGGCGTTATACTTCCGTTACCTCGAAGCCTAGAGTATCTCATAAAACCCATTAGCCACCCAACCTAGAGCAGGTTAATGCCCTAATATGACATTTTAGCTCAGAATTTTCAGGGGGAGGGAGGGCGGAGTGAACATAAATATTTATGACGCTGGAAATAAAATTGCATAGGCGCAAATAGTAAATTATTGTAAATTTGAATTAAAACCATCTCAACATCTTCCCCCTGGCCTAAGCCCTCTGCGAATTTGCACTGACCGCTTTTTGGATGCGACAGACAGAGGGCTGAATTCAGAGCCCTTTTTTTATTATATGAGTTGAAAAAATATTCCCAAGCCAACATTTCTGACGACCTGCAAACCGAGACAAGAGAAGGCTTCGGATAGTAACCGCAACTTTTCTGATTACATAACTAGTGTCTTATTTTTCAGTGCTGTGAATTAAAGAAATGTTTCCCTATCAGTTTCCAGTCTAAATAAGTGGGAAAATGGATCTGTGATAGTTTTGGTTGTGCTCTGTAAGAAAAGATGTAAGGATGGAAACCAAGTCTAAAAATCTTTTCATCGTGGATCCCCTTCTGCCTTGGGAGAGGATACGCGTCTCATTCAAACAGTCCGTATATGATACTGCAGAGGGAATCACTAAGAAAATTAACACGAAAAATACAGTATTAGCTAAAACTCTAATTCTGCTTTTTATTTTAAATTAGGGACACTCTGTTTTCTGAAGGGTGTGCAACCTGCTTCGATTTAAGATGCTATAAGATCTAGGAATATTTTTTTTCAATGTGATTCCATGGGTGCAGTTTTATGGATACCCCTTAGCTTACTACATTATACCTATGGCCTTCTGATTTCTTGAACCGTCCTAGATATTTCAAAATTATGCAATTAAATACGTCAAAGACAGGTATCGATCTAAAATATTACTCCATCCCAGCCTATCGCTGATCCTCACGTTTTATGAAAAAAAAAATCAATGTTTTTAGAATCACTGTTCTACTAATTCTCAAGCCAAACAAATTCCTATTTCAAGTAATAAAGAACATAGGACTTTGAAAAAAATCACTTCTACGTTGTTCATTGGAAATCGCAGGTCGAAAACCTTCATTGACAGGTAGATTAATCAGGGTGGGTCATTTTGTCTCATTGGGTAGAAAATAATAGAAAAGGTAAATTCTTCCGCAACAGAGGCCTATATCAAGGACCCAAAATAAGTACCACTGAAATTCATTGGAAGGAAAGAGGGCTTCAGGCAACATTGTCTGTCACAGGAAATCCAGCTCAGAAAAAAATCGCTGAATTCTCTTTGTTAAATGCAGGTGCTATCTATAAAAAGATCACGTTTGATTTAAAAGAAATTCTGCCAACTCACCTGGCGCAAAGGTCTTAGATACTTGATTGCAGTAATTATTTTCTGGCTCAATTCATACAGTCTATCCGTGCACTTGATGGGTTCTTGGGCATCCATCGGCTGTCTGCTAGCACAGAACTGTGTAAGCTTTACCTGTTCAGGAATTTGCTGCATTTCCCAGCAAGTGGATTAAAACGCCGATAACAGGGTTTTGATTTCCTTTTTAAATTTCCAAATACAAAGCATTCATGTATTGGCCGTTTCCTCTCTAAGGTCTTCTTAAGACTGCCTGTGGTAGGGAAGAAGATGGTTTTACTATATAGCGCCTGAATCTTACTTACTTACTTATTAAGATCTTTTTTAAAGACTTTATGAGGAAATTCACCCAAGGTAGTGTATTTAAATGTTAAATCAGCTTTGAAGGACCATGTATTCTTAAAATGTATATTCTTCATAGGACCTGCAGTAAAAGAGTTGGGGCCCTTTTACTAAAGGGTTGCAAGTACCGTGCCATTAGCGGGAAAACCGACGTGTAATAAGGGCAACCTGCCGGGGTCGCCCAGCAACTTCCTGACAGCGCAAGATCAAGCACCGGAACACGTGGTGCAATTAACCTGGATGCACCTAATGCCCATGGAGGTATTGTTCAGTGCACCGACGCTAATGGTCACATTGGCGCTGAGCGTGCGGCAATTGCCCACGTGCCAGTGGCAATGTGCTCTCCAGGCCTACACTCCACTTCTAACCCGCCCTAGCGCGTGGTGGCCACTTACTGTGCGTTTTAGTGGCCAGTAGTTGGCATGTGCCCTGTTAGCGTTCTCCGCTGTCAGTCACCGCATGCTAAAGCGTGTATTCACTGGTTAGCGACCTTTTGTAAAAGGGCCCCTTACTGTTGATTCTAGCTCACCTCATTATTTGTGTGGAAGTGGTAAGGTATGTGGTTTGCACAACTGTAAAAACTGCAATATAATATCTACCATACCTTCACTTTCTTGCCTTTATTTCTGTGCTAACATCACCCTAGTTAAAGTTTAGAAGGAAATATTATATTAGCTAAGTAGCCATTTTCTACTGTATGATTTCTGATCCACAAATATGCAGGCGAACTTTGTTTTGAACTTTAATCTGTGATTGACTTATATTTTCTTTTCCTTGTCCTGTAATTATGTATCATATATCACTAGAAACAATATCCACATGCTTCCGGTGAAACAAGGCTGCAAAAAGTTAACTTGTAAATTTGTGTGTATACAGAGTAACGGTATATTTCCATATTTGTAATTTTCTCTGTAAATACGTATATCCTTTCAGGTGTTTTTCCCCCTCTACTTGCTGTCTAACTTTTGATACAACATGTTAATATACGATTTCTAAATTGTATCACATAAAGACAAACATATAAGGAATTGAAGCTACCAGACTATTTTATAATCTTATAAATGTTAAATAAACTGTGTTATCACAGACCGTCTCTCTCCTATATAAGCACGCACAGAGTGAGGGCCTCAAAAAATAAAACAAGGTTTCTACTTAGTATGATTAAACGGGTTAAAGATCTTTTTCTCACGAGAAACATTGGAAACACTAACTTTTAATACTATTTTTCAGATTGTTCCTCTTTTTTTTCTCTATTTCCCCCTTTCATCTTTGCCCATCTCCTCTCATAGTCCCTCTTCTATTTTTAGCCTGTAGACTTAGACCTTGGCGCCAGGCCGTTTAAGACCTGTCAGAGTCCTTCATATTTCCCTCATGTCACATGCACCTCTCTCCCTCTCTAGTCCGTGCAAAGACGGTAATTTGGATCTGTGAGTTTGGGAGCGAATGCAATTTGCTCTTCTCCATTGCTGTGTTGTCACTGTGACCTCAGTCAGCTGGGCTGCTGGTGTCCTGTCCTGTTCATTTAGACAAATTGGAAGTGATTGATGAAAAATAACAATTCTCACAAGAAGTAATTTCCACTCCCCTTTCTTGCCCCCCCCCCCCCCCCTTCCCTATACAGGGGCTTCGGCTCAATAGACACAATAGGACAGCAATGGAAATCTCAGAAATAAGGAACAAAGAACTCCTAAAAGGGACACAAATGCTCGCTGCTTCTATAAACATATATATTTGACTAAACCACTTCTCTCACAGCAGCACTCATAAAAGCCCAAGGCACAAAGTTTAAGCTTTCAAAGAAAGAAAACAGATACAGTCCGGGTTTCCGGATTTCAGAACCTGGTAAGTTTTTTGTTGCTTTTGCTGGGATCAGGCCAAAACTGAAGAATCTCTTGAAACAGGTGAATCCAAGGCAGAAGAGACGCCAGCGGCCGGTTTCACAGAGACCCGTGAAATATTCACCTCGCTGGAACTCGATCTTTGTAAATGAAGGCAGGCGTCTTATATGCCCTTAAAGCCAGATCATTTCAAACAATGCAAAAAGACTTGTCAAAATAAGATTAAAATTAGGTAGGATTTAGAAGGGGTAAAGGCATACATGTTTTTTTAAAACTTTATTTAAATCCACCATTGAATCGAACAACATATCAACAGGCGGCACCGCGGGGGAGGTTTGCTCTTTTCCCCCCCCCCCCCCCGGGAGCCAACAGCAAAATAATACAATAGGTGGTCATTTTATATTATAGCCCTACCCCCCTTCTCCCACCCCTCTCCCCTCACCCACCCTCCCACCCTCACTCCATTGCCAACTTCTTACTTCAAAAATCACCTAAAACAATAAGGCAGCTGCCCCCTATCCGCTCCTCAAGTCCACCTTCAGTCAGCTCCCCCCCTGGAGGGCTGCATTACGGCTGAGGGGTCCCAACTGCTGAATATAAGGTTCCCAAATTGACAGAAAGACTGTCCAACGCTTGGCACTGCCCCTCGCCATCCACCGCTCCGTTAACTAAAGGCATACATGTTAAGTGAACAGCCATATAAACTCCGCACAGTTCTTATATCCTATGAAATGTTTTACAAACACCTGCTGATATTTTTCACATAAACAGTCCTTCCTAGTACCACTTAAGTTAAAGTTGTGAGACTTATCGTTAAATGACCTCTTGCTCATATATTGCATGTCTACTTTTTTTTTTAAATAACCCGTTTAATCGAGGTTGGAGATTCTTTAAATAGTCCTTTTTGTAAAGGAAATTTCCCTTTTATTTTATAAGTCGTCCAGTGTTTAAATACGGCTAAGATGACTGCAAAGTTTGCACACAATCTGGCTTTGGCCTTCCTGCTCTGAATGGTTCTCATTGCTCGGAGAATTCAATGGTTCACGTTGTTCTGGGGACCGAGGGCTGAGCAATTGATGAAAAGAGAACCGAGGAGAAGGCGGGGTAAGAACAATTTCCGTTTCTTTCCGGATTTGAAGCTCTTTCCTGTCTTAGTGGCTCTTGATTACTGGTCTCCAGTCTGTGTAGAATTTAAAAAAAAGGAACCTCGGGCTAAGTCTCAGAGGAGCCCAGAAAAGAAGAGGAAAGATCATTAAGGAACCTCCGAAAACCGATGGAGGGAAATGGACATCCAGGCAAACAGGTGCATTACAGTTTATTTAAGCATCTTTTTTATATTTAAATAAAATGCTATTTTATTTCCAACCAGCACTGAAAAAAAAACTGTAAAATGAATGAGCCAGGAAACAATTGGGGCTAAAATTCAAGAGGTTTATAACATTAATGCTTTCACAGGTGTTTAAATTGGAATTTAGGGTCGATTTTTTTTCCATCAAAAATGTTTGCACATAAAGATTTTCTTGTGTAATATATTTAGTAAAACAGTGTCTATCTTATGAGCAAATGTTAGTGCTCAATTTCCAAAATAAAAAAAGTGTTCACTTTCTACTCTTTTGTTTAAACGTTGTCCTGCCTTTTCATCTTCGCACAGCCTTTTCGAAGTAGTGATGTAGGATTTGATAATCTGGCTATGTGCGACTGTCACTCTAGGAGAAACGATATGGTTTAGCTGTACCTCTTTTTGGAAACAAGGATAATAAATTCAAAGAAAAATCACACGGAGGCGATATTCATTCACATGGATATCCTTAAGGTTTCATTGCCCCAGGTTCCCGGATATCCTTTTTTTTTTTTTACTGTAGTTAAATCCAGTCACGTTGAATGTCTAGATAGGTCTGGACTAAAGCAGCAAATCTGAAACAAATGAAAAAAAAATCTGAACAAGAGTTTGAGAACCAGGAGGAAAAAATACGGAAACCACCACCGTCGCTCCCATCCCCCATCCAGCAGCCTCCGCTGCGCGTTTCAAGTCATTTAGCTGCATAGGTGTAATTATTATACTTATAATATATCATAACCATACCCTGCGGATTGTGTTAAGACGTTGCCAGGCAGAATCGGATTGAAAGGCTCGTTTTGAAACCTAGAAACAATGTATTTCAACCCTTATTTATGTATAGATAGCCTTAACAATGAAATTATTCTACAACGTACAGGTAAACCCTGCAAATGGGTAGAATATATGTTTTAATAACGCACGAGAGATGAGAAGGGTTTTGCTGCGTGGGAGCGTTTACTGTTAATTAATTATACTATGACCTTGATTTCTATAGAGATAAAAGAAGTAAAACATACAAGTTGTGGTCTCAGTTTTTTACAGGTCTTTGTGCCTAGCTTTGGAGAACTGCAGATCTTTATTTCCACCTATCCAGCTGGACCAATATAGGGCAGCCACAATTCTTTATTATAGATTTTAAAATAAGTGGATACTGTGAATAGCGTGAGTGAAAATGGAAATAGCCAGACCAGAGTATAGGTATCCGTTTGAGAATCGATATCTTCTCAAAATAAATAAATAAAAAATTCCGGTGTCCGGATGGCCGGGGCAAGGGTGACAGATTCTGGGTTAAGTAGACGCGCTCCTGAGCCCGGGGTCCTAGACGCCACGCGCTTAGAATCTGTTCTGGGTGCTATTTCGACATTTAGCTTCCTTCTTGAAGAGATTCTTTGAAAGAAAAAGAAAAATCATCTCTTCAAGAAAGAAGCTAAATGTCGAAATAGCAATTCTTTGAAACAGTTCTAAAGGATAGACCCCCCCCCCCTCCCCACTACCCTACCTCTGAAAACCATATTCAGCCTCCCAGAAACTATTCCCAGCCCGAGTCTGTGCTCCCCCATCGTCTGACCTCTCACCATTCAGGCATCTACCCCTATCCCTAGATTGAAAAGACCCGGCAGTGTTTTTTAACAAAAGCTCAGGGCCGGCAAAAGGTATTGGGCCCCTTTCACACCACCCCCTCCGAGATTGTGATAATTAAATCTAATAATCATGATAATCGAAACACCTCTTCTCTCCCAACAATACTGCAGCAATGCATAATAAGTATCATACTTTTAAATATGAAACTTTGCTTCATAGGTATGGGTGTGCCAAAAGAAGGTGCTGATGGCTCTTTGAGTTTGTGGCTGTCAGCCCTATTGTTTTGCTTTGACTGTTGCTGCCCTAGGCCACCTCCTAGATCAGCCTAATGGTTGGGCCGGCCCTGCAAACGCACCCAATTTTCTGTTGTTTTTCAATTTCCCTACAAAGTGTGTGTGGGGGGGGGGGGGGGGAGGAGGGGGATTTCTAAACCATGTCAGAACCTGACTTGATCTGGAGTTCTTACCAAGATATTCATTTACACAAAACAACAACAACAAACTGAGCAGAGGTTGCTTTAAAATAAATATTTGGCCAGGAGGCACTATACTGAATTGCAGGACAGTAATGCAATATTATATGATCTATATCTAAAATAATTATTTCTAAAAGATTTAGAGCTGAAAGGATCCGCAAAAGAAATGCATTAAGAAAATAGGAATTATTTTATATAGAAGCAGATACATTCTGCTCTCTGGACCTTACCTAATTGAGATTATTTTTTTCATTGGCAAAAAACGGGAGAAAAAAGGTGTTTTTTTAAAATAAGATTCTTCGATGGATACAAATATAGATACACATATATTCATTCACACAGGTAAGAGGCAAAAAGTCGCATATTTTCACTCTATCAGAACAGTTAGGAATACTTATTTTTAATAGCTGTGTAAATACATCCTTGGGTGCTTAAAACAGTTATACCTATGCAAAGGAAACTAGTCTGAAAACAGAAAACCGCTATACATTTCTGAAGCACTTGTCCATTTACTAGAAAACGGAACGACTTGTAGGGCCTGGGGATGTTATAATAATTAAAGTAGAGTGCAGAAGGCATCCCACAGCTAAAAATGCAGGTTTCGGAAGGCCCCCTCCTCCAATCGGGTATTAAGCAACACTGGACTATAGAGGCCCACCTTAACTGCTGGACAAATGACAAACATTATAGCCCAGGTCAGAAGCCAAACGAGCTGAAAATCTAATTATTGTACTCTCAAATTCAGCTTTAAATGAATCCGTTTGGTACCTGAAAGGTTTTTCCATACTGGCTAGTGGCCTCAGGAATACCAATTGTCAGGGAGGGGGAGGTTTAGGATGGGGGCACTAGGAAGCTGCTAGGAACTGTCTTCTTCATGATGAACATGCAATGATGGCCATAACTTTCAGAGACATTCGAGATGCTAAGATTTTTATATATAAACTATTGGAGTAGAGGGCTGCAGTCAGAGGACAGAGCTATGCCTTCAGGAGACCAAGGTTCCAAGCCCACTGCCGCCACTCACACTGGAACCCTGAGCAAGTCATGTTTTTATGCTCAATTCTTTAGGACAGGGACCTTGCAGCCTTCTGTCTGGGACTTATGTTGTCTAATGTTTGTTAGACAAGTAGCTCTCTACAACTTAATGGCAATAATTTGATTCTACCGTTTACTAGTTTGAAATAGTGCTGGTGGAAGAGCTCATATCAGAATTAAACAAAATCGTGACTTTTTCAAAATTTGTTTTTCTTTTCTTGCATAAATAATAGAATCCAAAGTCGTGTTAATTTAAAGTGCCTTTGGTTTTAATTTTCTGCCTGTAAGCTATTTCCTGAGCGGGTGACTCGCAAAATGCTTCTTACCAACTCCCAGACTGTTTAGTTTTAAAGAAAATATTTCCAGTAATCCAGATTTCTGGAAAAACACACACACACACAAAACAACACACAGAAAGAGACACAGACTTTCTGAAGTTTATCCAAGATTTAACAATTTATAAACACATTTTCCAGACTGTTTGTAAGAAAAGTTGCATGTATACCTCACTTATTGAGGAATACAGGGGAGCTGCATTCTCCCCTCCCCTCTCTAGAAAAAGCAGCAACAGAAGTTGCCTCTGCATTTCAATCTACAGAAGGAAATGCTCTGGGCACCGGCACTTTCTATTTTAGGACACTGTGATATTAGATTTATAGGGCACCTCCGGCTTCACATACCTTAAGCAAAAACATAACTACTGATATACTCTTACAGTTTCGCTCTCTGAGCTTCCAGGATAGCTGGGAGTCTGACAAAAAAAAAAAGAGAATAAAGCCAATGGATTTGTGAAACGAATGCAATCAGTTAAACAATAAAGTCAACAATAAAGTAAAAGTTATACACAGAAATAACAAATTATTATGTCCAGCATCTGAACGGGATTAACAGTGAAGAGCAATGAACAGCCAGACGGGTCAGAGGACACGCAAGTTTCACATCCCCAGCCATCAAGATAGTAGGAACAGGAACAGGCTTATCTGCAGAGTCTCAAACCCGAACCAAGAAAAACAAAGAGAAAAATCTGTTCCCGAACTTTGGTCTGCAGTAACTAATAATGTCTGATTCACACTAAGGGTCACCGAATGACGGGCCATCTTGCCAATTTTTTTAAAATTTGTATGTTACTATTATTATTATTACCACCTGAAATGCTAAAACCTGGTATCTTAGACGCTTTATCCAATCCCCTTTGTCCGCCACTTTTTCCAGACTCTCCTTTTTTTGATCATTGAGCTCTTTTCCTTGTTCAAACCCGTTCAACAGGTTGATTGATTTTCAATTACAAAGTCTTCGTCAAGCTGGACTGAATTTAGTGTCTGTAGATTTTCTCTCCCTCGCAATACTTCCCTGAGAAAGATAAGAGTCTTCATTAACGCCGAAGGATACACTTTTTCCCTCCCCTATAAATTAAACAAAGCAAAAAAAAAAAAAAAGAAGTCTGCATGAAAGAAGGGCCCCATTAGGTTAGTGGTTGTGAAAGATGATCATCTTCTGTCTTGCGGAATTCAGAAATGAAAATTTGTGGGATTATCCATTCTTAGTAATTTTCTTGAACAGAACTAAAATAAGGTGTTTAGGTCAGCAGGGATTATTTTTCAATTTGCAATCTATTAATCGAATAAAAAGTAGTCACTTGAAAGTATTAGATATATCCAAAACCACGAATTCATTTTGATAGTCTGGAGCACAGCAGTTACCTTAGTGATCAGAATGATGACGCCATTGCTTAAGGGGTAGCTTAGGTTAATGTAAGGGATAGCCTAGTGGTCAGAACAGAGGCTGTTACCCAGGGGAGCTAGGACACAAACCCTACTTCTCAAACTAAAACACCTTGGGACCTTGAGCAAGTTACCTCACCCTGCATTGCTTCAGGTGCAAAACGTGAATCGGAAGCCCTCTGGAGCATGGAAAACCTGTTTGGATTTAGAAAGGCGAGCAATTCAGATCTTTGCTTCTTTTTAGATTAATTCCACTTCTCTTCTTTAGTCCCATTTTTGTTGGTGCCAATTTTTTGAAGTTTAGTTTGCTTTTTGCTTTAGGCAGGTACTTCCTGTGCGGTATTTGTGAATACAAATAAGGAAACTATTTACCATATACCTCTGAAATCATTAATGTAAGATATCAGGCTTAGGAGATAGCCCTTAGATGCTGAGGGTCATACAACAGTCTCTCCGGTTTTTGGGAATACCTTCTATTCATTCAGTCTATTGGCAGACATTAGCCTTGGGTATTAAAGCTGTCACTGCATTTTTGCAAATGCATACCTTAAATAAAGGATGTTATTTAATAGCAAGGTGTTGCTTGTACGTCTTCCATAAAATAGCGATTTGAAGCTGGTTTGATCAACAATGCAGGATGTTTAATATCTAAACCAACACTAACGTTATAATGACACTAGTCACCAAAGTAATGCACCAGTAAAAGATAGACCACTAAGTCAATAGGACAGGCTCAAGAAGACTTTTTTTTGTAGGACTGTTCATAAGGAGGGATCAACTCTCTTGAAATCCAGATCCTTTGGAACCGGTCTTCTTGTGTGTATGGACTGACTCTCAAGCCGTCTGCTCAGAGCTAAATGCCATTTTGTTTGCCTATTTTAATTTGAATGATTAAAATAGGTTAGGTTATTTGAAGAGGGGCGATCCCTTCTTATGAACGGTCCGACAAAAAAAAGTCTTCTCAAGCTTGCTCTATTAACCTAGTCTATTCTTTCCTCGTATACGCTTTGTGTATGTGTTTTTGAGTCTATGGTGTGTATGTGTGTTTGTGTTTGACTCTATGCTGACTCAGCAAGGCAATCTGTAAATATTTATAATACAAACAAAACAAAACATGGAGGGAATGAATATCGGACAGAGAATGACTTTGAATATTGATTTTAGCAAGAGCACCGTGTATAAAAAAAGAAAGTCTTCCGTAATTATATGAAACCGGGGAAGACCAGAAACACAGGCAATGAGGCGAGGACACTCAACTCTTGAAAATAGATTAGCTTTTCAGCAGCACTTTTCTTCAATCAGTCCGCCTAGCTTTAGCCGGATTACTTCTGTAGTGGAATCAGTCCTAGTTTTACACATTGGGTATAAAGAGAAAACACTTTCTGGCGACCCCTTCTATCACCCACCTAGGCTGTAAGAAACGGAAATCCTGCCCCCAGTCCATTGCGCTCCTTGTGCAGTTGCTTTCTGCTACTACAGCAAACAGACTGCAAGACAAGACCACCTCTTACAGAGAGAAGGTGGTGGTGGTGGTTGGGGGGAGTAGAGTCAGGTCCATTTGCTCAAAGGAAGAAGAAAGGCGCTGTTCTCGCAATGCCCAGATGAGATCCGCAAGCGTTCTACAGTTTAGAAGGCAAAAGCTCTTTATTCTGGGTTGTTCCTTCTTAGGACAGGATAGCTCTCCTCACAACACCCTGTAGACTACTCTCCCCCGCTCCACACAACATGCACACAGGATACCTGCGTATCCTTCGTTTCCCTAGAACTGCTTCTTTTAAACAGGACTTTAACTCGTTGTTGTCCTCTGCTAACTTAGACGAACAGAGAAGCCGCTGTCACCGCCGAGGAGTAAGCACGTAAACAGATCCAGGAATCGTCTCTTGGCCGCGAGGGCTCAGTTTCAGGAGTCTGGTTTTTGCAACCAGCCTTTTTTCCTTCAGTTTCCTTCTTCTTTACTTCACGTTCCCTTCCTATGATAAATAAAGGGGGCAATTTGAGCCTATCTCCCAGAAAAGCCAGACAACTGCGAATTTCTTTTCAAAGCAAAGTCCACTATTGAAGATCTTTAGGTCATGGCTATGAGTTTCTGCCAGTGGCTATTTTGACTTTACATTTTTGTGAAAACTCGTTACAGTAAATGAAGTCGGGTGTAAATTTAAAGGGCAGGAAGTCAGTTGTACCGGTTATTATTAAATGTACAAAAGACTGGATGAACTAGAGCTCCTGGAGCCTGGGAAAACACGATTCTTTTTTTTTAAATAAAGAAAAGGAAGACAGTTATAGCAAAGCATACTGACAACGAGTTCAAAGTAAGAGAGATAAATAAAACATGTTCCACTCTAGCGCAGTTTGCATGTGGAAATTATCCCACGACGCATAGCTTTCCTAAAAAGGTATAGCTTTGGCGATTTTAAAATACGACATTAAAATGTACACGTCGAAAGCAAAGGAGCGGTGCAAGACATTAACTTGCTGGGAAAACTGTGTTAGCAGCATATTTCACATTCAAAACTCTGCTGCAAGAGAGGAGAAAGTTCCGTAAAATGTTAAATTCAATTACACGATGTGCCAATGATGATACATGCAACTTTCTGTCGTCGTGTTTACTCCGGTAGGAGCTCGATTCGCTACCAACTCGGGCGCAATTATTTCAACCAAACCAAATCTTATGATTGTTGAAATGATAAATCCATCCATCTATCCTTCACATTGCTAGCGTTCCCTTCCAACCTTTTCTCTAAAATTAACCCTCTTCATTCCGGCAAAAAACCCCCCACTAAAAATCCTCATTAACTCAAAGCAAATAATTTCCCGGTACTTCAGATGTTAAAGGGATTTATTCATTTTTTGCCCTCTCTACTTTTTAAAAAGATTCCTAAAACAAGGGTATAAGTGTATGCCTAGAGCTAAGGGAAGATCGATTTGGCCTTTCTCTCCTTCCATGACTGCCCGAGCAGCTGATACAAACCAGTTTCGGAAGCCCAGGTAAACAAGTGAATGAGAAACTATTCCACCATTTATAGAGAAATGTACCATCGAGAGACTTCCGCCCACGTCGCTGCCAGTAGGCGGCGCAGTTCGGCGGGCGAGTAATTTCTAAGGTGTGCTGCGAGATCCTATTTGAATACAAAGATTTGCACAAACGGATGCCTTCGACTTCCCTAAAACGTTCTGCACTTCGGATGAAATTGACCTCAAGTTGATGGAAAAAGCAGGTGCTCCCTTTAATCCGTGCCATTAATAGCACCAAACATCATTGATAGCAGCAACGGCTTATTTAGTCGGTCAGTGCGCCATATATCCTTACTATATCTTTTCTCTGCCAGCTAAGTCAATGCCATTCACAGAAAGCCAATATCAGGTATATCATCACCCCGAGGCACGTGCGGTTATGTTGCCCGCACATGGCCCCATCCACTAGAGACCCAGCGCTCCTTCCAGCGGGCAGGCAGCATAGCCGTTCCTTATCCTTTGCCGCTAAGATCGGTCCCCTGCGGCGGCAGCAAAGGAAACCAACCAATACAACACAGAGGCGGGGTCTTTCTTCCTGGTAGCTAGTCCGCGAGCTCTGCCGGCCCCGCCCCTAAACAACGGAAAGTCAAAGTCAAAAGGGGCGGGGCCGGCAGAGCTCGCGGCCACGCTGACAGGAAGAAAGGCCCCGCGGCTGCTTTGTGCTTGTTTCCTTTGCCGCTGCCGCAGGGGGATGGTATTTATGGGAAGACGCATGATAAAAGTGCTGCCTAGGGCTGGGGAGGGAGGAGTATGCTGTATTAGAGAGGGCGTGGGGACTTGGAGTCAGACACAGGAGCAGGAGTAGGGTGGCAGAGAGGATATGCTGACTCTGAATAGGGAATGGAAGGACAAGGACCCAAAGAGTAGGTACTAGGGTCAGAGAGGCAGATAAGGGTGACAGGGCTGACATCGAGAGAGTAGAGGAACAGGGGGATGCTGGGACACATGGGGAAGTACTGGACAGAAGAAATAGTGAATGCAAGGGGGGGGGGGGAGAGAATAGTTCCTTATCGGTCCTCCAGTTTAATCCTCCACCTCTGGGTTGTGCACCTCCTACTGCAGCTTGGAGACTGGGCATGTCAAAATCCTGACACTGGATGTAGCCTGCTGGTATCTCCTATCAGCCCCAGTGTGTCCAGTCTCCATGCAGCAGGAGGACGTAGTGAGCCTAGGTTCTGGGCTCACTTGAGAATCAGATAAGGAGCAGTTAGGCAGAATCTAGTTTTAACTTTGGTTTTAATTTAATTTGGGTCTAATTTAACTTGACAATTATTAATTACTGGTTTTAATTGTCTTAGTAATTTGGCTTTCTTTGGGCTAATTACTTAGTTAGTCTAATTACTTAGTTAGTCTAATCCCTTCCAGTTTATTCAGTTTAATAATTTAATCATCTGATCTAACTTGGGTATTTTAATCTAATTTAATTTAATTCAATTAATTTATCTGAGGAACTGTCCCTTTAAAATAACCATCTCCCGCCTAGCTCCTGTGGCCGTTGGTGTGTACTGCTCTTGCGGTTTCCAGCCTCGAGCCATTGCTTCTTTTTCCCCCCAAGGCTTCCTCTTCATTTTATGATGGTTGGCTCTCCCCTCCCGGACCATATGGAGAGAAGCCCGACAGAGGAAGGGGCGAGTGGCACACGCGCTGCCCCAAGTTACTCGGAGCAGCGGAGAGAGAGCGGAAGTGTTGCCGTGCCCGGCCCTCACCGTGAACGCTGCTCGCAATGGGATCGAGCGGTTTGCAGGGCGGCGATTCGGTCTCCATTTGGAAAGAGGCTGTGGGGGCCGAAATTCGCAGGATGGCTGCCTTGTCTGCGGCGCAATGTCCCAGCGGTGCGGCTTGAGCGGCAGAGGTTGTTTGGGCGCGAAACGTAGCTGAATGGGGCTGGAGCCTTTCCTGCGCTCCGCGGCCTCGTGGCAGCGCTTACAATCAGCAGAACGCTTTCAGGCTGAGTACCGGACAAAATAAGGTTTGGTTTTCATACAGCATACGTTTAATTTTATAATTTTATAATTTGAAAATGCATTTTTCTCTAAGTTAAAAAAAAATCATACTTTGAAGGGGGATTAGGCAACCATTTATTTGATGACTTTGCTGGCCCTTCTGGCATTCTGTATATTATATATATGTACTTAGGGCCCTTTCTTTCTTTATTTTATTTCCTTTATTTCTTTTATGTCTATTATGTTTAATGTGTCTATAGCTGGGAGGTGCTGTACCCTAAAGCTAAGGCGAGGTGACCTTTCCAGGGGTCTGTCTTTATTGCCCCTCTTCCAGTCACTGACAGGCGGGTCAACCTGTGTCCCTTTTGGTTATGGTACGCTGGTGCCCTTACCAGTGATGCCGGGGCCTGCTCTGTTCTATGCGGATGTGTGGACAGCAGGACATTTTGTTTATTGGTATACATGTTGTATTGTGTAAAGATATTGATAACGAATTTGTTTCTGTTCTATTGAAACCTTAATTCTGAGGGTCGTTTTCCATCAGGGTGTTTGTTGTTTCAACAAGGCAGCTCGAATTCCCGTGTTGGGCTCCTACCACAAAACAGTGATTCTGAGCTGCTAGGACAGTATGCTGAACTATGGGAGAGTGTTCCTTTTTGGAGACCAAACCACAGCAGGAGCACGGATCTGCTACCGATGGGTCTTGCTGTAGCGGATCATCGGAAGGCTAGTGCAAGATCTTAACCCGTGTTTACAGCTTTAAGCTTAGTGGTTCATTCAGGGAGGCTCTGCCTCATAGCAGCTGTTACCAGGGGTACCAGGGATTGATGCAGCGGTGTCAGCGGTAACTAGGAAAACCACTATTCCGGTGGAAGGTAGTGCAGCCTTAAAAGTTGCCAAGGATAGTTAGATAGCTGGTTTATTGAAACAATGCTTGAAGCAGACCCTTCATCATTGCAGGCTTCCTTTGGCGGAGCGTGGATGGCTGCAGCATGTTTCAGATGGTCCCACAGTTTGCGACAGTCTACCCAGCTAGAGCAAGTAAGTTTAAGGGAGCTGGATCGCCTAGAGTCGAAAATGGCTTGTTTGTCAGAGGTGCAATATGACTTGATCAGAGCTCAGGCTAATAGTATGGCGTCGGTGGTGGACGTCCGCAGGGCCCTATGGTTAAGAAATGGGGCGGCGGACGGTTCTTCTACGGCACGCCTCTGTAAACTTCCATTCAAAGGAACCTGGTGGTTTGGAGAGGATCTTGACAATAGCTTGATGCAGGCAGGTGGGCATAGGCCTGATCCGATAGGCCATGGTTATTACCGTGCACATGTCAGAGGGCTGCATGCTTGGTCAAGTGATTTCAACGGTTAATACTTGGGAGATTTCTCAGGAGATGAATCTGTTAGACAGTCGGAGACAGAAAAAAAACAACCCCCCCCCCAAGAACCTGCATATCAGTTTGTAGCAGCTTCAGTTCTGTAGGAAACAGGAGGCGACTACGTATAGGAAATATATCTAGTTCGAAGGATAATGGATAGAATACAATAGGATTCTTCCAGCTGCCTACGGTCAATAAGTAACCGCTTCTTTGGAAACGATGGTGGTGCGTCCATCTTAGGATTGTCTTATACAGCTAGGAGCTGTAGGGCCAGTCCACAGGAGAGTTACGGCATCGGTTGTTACTCTGTGTATTTCATAGTGTCCATGAAGGAAGGATTGCTCTGGCCTATGCTGGATCTGAAAGGGGTACATCGTCTTCTTCAAGTACCTCACCTTCGAATGGAAGCTTACGTTTGGTATGGGGGCGGTACACATGGGAGAGTTCTGGGCGGCTCTTGGTCTTCTGAGGGGTAGGTACAGTCCCCATCCGATCAGTTCAACAGCAGTTTCTAAGGTTCGCTCCCTTGGGGACATTTCCAATGTCCAGCATTTCCCTTTGGTCTAGTGGCAGCTCCACGAACCTTCACCAAGGGGATGGTGGTGGTAGCGGGGGCGCTGCGAAAAGTCCTCTTAAGGGCATCCTTATTTGACAAATCCAAAATCAAGAGTGCAGACGTAAGACATCTAGTGCCCTCTCAGGAGCTAGAATTCTTGGTACTGCGTTTCGTCACGCATATGGGGGCAGTGTTTCTGCCTGATCAGCGAGCTCAAATCTTGCGACAGCTTCTGCGCAAGCTCGTATCCACTACAGCCCCTTCGGTGTGGAGCTGTCTTCACGCGTTAAGAACAATGGCGGCAACCTAGTTGAGGGTTCATAGGCTAGAGTTCTCACGCAACCGTTGCAGTGGTCGGTGCTCCGCCGTTGGTCGCGTCAGAACGATTTCCTGAGCAACCGTTTTCGAAGTTCTTGGCGGCCTTCCATCCAAACCCTGCTCCAACAAGGGGTCCAGCTTTCTGTGCTCGGCATCCTTGAGTGCAGCGATACCCTCTACTGGAATGGTGGTGGTCTTAGCAACCGCCGACATGGCCGCTTCCACCTTGGGCAACTTAAACACTTTCCGATCTTGTTCCACCAGTGGGTACAGGCGAGCCATAACCCAAATGGAGATCGGCATTGAGGAGGTCCCTTCAGGGGTGGCTTGGTCCATGGAATCTGACAGCAGACGTGCCATGGGGGTGACGGAAATGGCGCCCGGTGATGATGGAGGCGAGTCCCGCAGGTTGGGGTGCGTTGCGGGTATCTGCTCGCGAAAGGAGCTTGGAACGACCAGGAGGGCCAGTGATCGATCAGCTGTCTTGACCGGCGAGCTGTGTTCTAGCACTTCAGGCGGTCGAGCGGTGCGAGTGCTTTTGGACAACTCCGCGACGGTGGTTTGCTTTAATTGGCAGGGTGGAACAGGAAGCGTTACCATGAAAGAGAAAGCAGGGGCGTTTTTTGCCTGGAGGAGCCTCGGCTACAGGAGATCTCGGCGGTGCACATTACAGGAACGGACAACTTGAAGGCAGAGTTTCTCAGCAGAGTCCAGGTGGATGCTGGGAATTGAGAGTTTCATCCGGAAGGGTTTGCCCAGATAGTTCGCAAAGGGGGTTCTCTGATTGTGGATCTCATGGCGGCTTTTCCTTCGGCGAAAGCAACTTGTTTTTGTTTTTCAGTAGGACATGAGAGAGGAGGGCTGAGGGGATTGATGCTCTAATGACACTTTGACCATCAGTCGGACTTCTCTGTTCCCCCCCTCCCCCCCATGGGTGCTCATAGTTTGGGTGATGCAGTGCTTTGAGGCTCAGCGGGGGAGAATAGTTTTGGTGCCACCTGATTAGCTGAGACGGCCGGGCTATGCTGATTCGGTTTGGCTTCTCTTCGAAGAGCCTTGCAGATTACTGGTAATGAAGAATCTGTGGATTCAGGGTCCGCTTCGAATACCTCAAAGGGATTGATTCTCGTTTACTGCTTGTCCATGGAAAGGGTGAGTTTAAAAAAAAAAATTTCTGAAGCGGTTATTGTAACCTTTCTCAGGGTCAGGCCAAAGATCCAATTCCTTTGGAGTTGTAAGTATATGACATCTGTTTGGCATCTGGTGATCTTGCTGACAAGTCAGTTCTTCGATACTCTCCATGCCAATCAGGGTAAGTCCTTACAGGACGGCTTTGATACGGTCTGATGGTCAGCTCTTTAGGAGTCCAGTGGATGGCGCTTGCCGGCTATAGAGGTGGCTTGGATTTATGTTGACGTGGTTCGTCTTCTAACAGCGGTCTCTAGATGGCGTTCTTCTCGCTGAGGGAGGTTCCGCTGTGGGATCTCCACTTGGTGCTGAGGGCCTTGACTAGTGATTCCTTTGAATCCTTGCTCCGAGCTTCAGACAAACATCTAACCTGTTTAACTTGAATCAAGCGGTGCCCTTACCGGTATTGGTTTCCACAGAGGGAAGCTTTTCTAGCAGTAATTTGTCGTTTGGTCATACTGCGAGTGTTGCGGCAATACTTAAAGGTCTCACAGGCCTTTTGTAAGTCTGAACGGATCTACGTTCTGTTCAGAGGTCTCCGTAAAGAGGAAGCGGCTGCTAAGGCACCTATTTCCAGATGGGTCAGAGAAGCTGTTGTATCAGCTGGTATTTTGCAAGGTAGTCAGGCGCCAGGGGAGTTAAGGGCTCACTCTTCTAGAGCATAAGTGCCGGCATGGGCAGAACACAGTTTGCTTTTGCTGGTGGAGATTTGCAGAGTGGCCACCTGGTCATCCCTTCATACCTTCAGTGGACACTACCGCCTGAACGTTAGGGCACCAAATGATACTTGTTTCGGGTCGGTAGGGTTGCGATCCAGGGGTAAAAGTCCCTCACAATAATTACTGCTCTGATACATACCAGAGGTGGAGAACTAAACTGGAGGACCGATAAGGAAATAGAAAATACACTTACCTGGTAATTGTTGTTCCTTTAGGAACTCCAGTTTAGTCCTCATTCCCGCCTGGTAGGTGATCTTTTCAGAGTTTATGGTCAGATGGGGAGGAGCATCTATTCTTAAAAAAAAAACAACTTTTGGTTTCTGGATCGCAGTGAGTATTTCTGTTGGACCTGATTTACTTTCTTTCACTCTTAATCGCTTTAAGGGGTGGAACAGGGAAAGTAAAAGAAAAATGAGAACGTAACCCCCCCCCCCCAAAAAAAAAAAGTTTCCTTTTTAGTTGAAGATTTGTTAGTTTAGTTCTCACTTATGGTTATGAATACAGTTGAAATTAAGTATAGCTATTTATTTGTTGCTCCTTTGAGTTTGCTTTGTCAATAGGTCACTGGGGCTGATGGGAGATACCAGCAGGCTACATCCAGTGATGTCACGATTTTGACATGCCCAGTCTCCAAGCTGCAGGAGGAGGTGCACAACCCAGAGGTGGAGGACTAAACTGGAGTTCCTAAAGGAACAACAATTACCAGGTAAGTGTAATTTCTATACATCGGGTAGAAAACAGGGCTGGCATTAGAGAGTGGCAAACAGGACAGTTGCCCTGGGCCCCCATACCACAGGGGGCCCTGAGCCTGCTTCAGCTGCAGGTGGGCTTTGGGGGCATCCTCACCAGTTTCTGCCCTGGGCCTCTGCATTTTAACAGCAGCCCTGGGGGAAAGAGTGGTGGAGAGAGAGACAAAGAGGAGATGTGGGATGGAAGGAGTAGGGAGGAAGAAAAAGAGGAAATACTGGATGGAAGGAGGTGGGAGAGAGAGATGAGGCTGGATGGTTAGTTAAAGACTGGGGAATAAGAGCAAGGGGAATAGGCTAGCTAAGGTGATGAAAGGAGATGAAGAGCTGTAGATAGAATTCAATCTGAATGGATAGAGAGGCAGAAAAACAAATGGAAGAAAACTGAAAGTAAAGTTCAGTTTCTGAGATGTAGTGGAGGAAACAAAGACGACACCAAAAGAGAGGAAAATGGCAAATGGACAAAAGCCCTTGTAAAGAAAGCAAAGAGAAGACAGAAACCAAAGACTGGAGTCAACATGAGTAGAAAAATTAAATGGCCAGACAACAAAGGTAAAAAAAAGAATTTTATCTTTAAATTTAGTGATTGGACTGTGTCAGTTTTTGAATCTGCTGTTTTTATATGTTGCACAGTACAGGCAGAAATGCATCACTATCTATTTCTCTGGTGCGGTGCTGCACTGCATGCAGAGTCTGGCTTCTTGGGATTTCAGTTTAATTTTTGTCAACATACTTTGTTTTGTAGTTTGTGGTCACTTATTCTGTACTTGGTGAGGGTCTATCTATATTCTAAAGTGTGTGACGGGCCAGGTATTCTGTTCGCATGGAGTTTCTATGCAGGAATCTGACGTCTTCCGTCTTCCCAGTAGCTGTATGGATGTTCTAGGTTCTATGGTGCTACACTTTTCTGGGAAGGCTCCTTGTGAGAGTTTTGAAAGTTAGTGCTGTTATGGAATGGTAAATTTTCTCTATGTGTCCTGTATTGTGGATTCTTGCTTTTCTTTTTATTCCTTGTGTGGAGTCAACAGTAGGGTGCTGGTGGTTGATAGTGCAATATGGATTGTCTTTGAGATTTGCAGTTTTGCGTTCTTGATGCTACCAGTCTGAAATGTTAAAATATTTTGTCACTTCTGATTCGAGGAAATCTCAAATTTTAAGAGAATGTCTCTTAATTGTTTTAGTAGCCTGATAGCTTTACTACTGCTGATTTCTAGGCTTTTCCAGCTCTGGTGTGGTCCAGTCCAGCTTGGGCACTATGATCTTGAATTCGTGGCTACCAGGATTCATTTTTCTCATTTTATATCTTTCCTCATCAATAAGCTGGTCATAGTACTGACCTGATAAATCCAGTATACAGATATTTATAATGGTTTATTCTTTTGTGAGTGTGTGAAAGTTAATTTTGATTCATGATTTTTGTTATGTTTATTCTGTTGTAATGGCTGTTTTAATAAATTGTGCATGCATGTATGTTTGGAAACCACCTAGATTTTTAGATGGGCAGCATATAAATGTTAAAATAAACTAAATTTATGCAAATGAGGTCCAATGACTATGTAAATATTGATGCAAATGGAGCCCCACAATAAGTCTCTGCACGTGGCTCCGCATGACCCGCGGGCTGCCCCTGTTATCACCATACCTGAAGGTAGTTCTTACAGGTGGCGGTTGCAATCTGCTATTTCTGCACTGGAAGACTCCATCTCCATATCTGCTATTTCCGGACCTCTAGACATGCTCCCATGCAGAAAACAGTGCAGAATATAACTCCTGTATTTGCAGAGACCTTGTACTTTTAAAGAGTTTTACTGAGCTTTTATAAAAAGGATACTATGTGAAAGCACCCCTTGTTATGGAAAACAGTATTTGGTTCACTTTTTTTTCCCCCCAGTAAACCGCAAAGTATTATTCTAGATCTGACCTTCGATTTCTCAGAGGAATAGGTCTTTTTTGCTTAAGAGATAGCAATATCCTTGTTTCATTAAACCAAATAAATAGATAGTATTCTGGGAGTATCGCTTCATTGTAATGAATCGTTGTATCGGCCCCATATGAATTTTATCAAGGTATTTGGTGTCTGTTTGAGAAAAATGTTAATGCTTTCGGGTCAAACTGTTTTCCTCTTCTAGAAACAGATATAGTTTGGTGACAAAAAGGTTACTTGGGAAAAAGACTGTATAAGAAACTAATACAGCCTCCCACCTCTCTTCAACTATGCTACTGTATTTTGGTGTATGTTTAATGTTTAATTACATTTGATATACCGCTCAGGCCAAAGCATCAAAGCGGTTTACAATACAATATAAATATTACAGAAAATACGAAAAGAACGCCATTTATGAGATAGGACAGAGTAAGAGATACAGTGATAGTTAAAAGAATAGAAGAGACAAGAAGGAAGGAAAACAGCAGGTTACAACCATGATATAGCAGCATGACAGTTAAGCCCAAAGTTATAATGTAAGTTTTACTCACACGCCATGGACCCACGCCTAAGGACCACGCCAAAGGGCCCTCTGGCGAGGCCCTCAGGCGCGGGCCTGCCTCAGAAGCGGTGGTTTTTGAGCCGTTGGAAAGGGCTGCTGATTGGCAGGCAATGGAGGTGAGGAGGAGCTCCCGTTCACTCCCTCCGATGACATCCGCTGCTCACCCCGATCTAATATGCGCCTCAGAAGGGATTACTGCTGTTTTAAATCATTTAGGGCCCCTTTTACTAAAGTCCACTAAAGATTTGCAGTTAACATGCCGAACAAATGCATGCTAATTGCAACGCCTCTGCAGTACCTATCAGGGGTGTGATCTGTATGGTCCCAGCAGCTAACATGTGTTGGGCCAGTCTAACATGTGCTCCACCAATGCAGGTTCATTTAATGACTCGCATAGAGGAAAGCCCCCAGTGCCTTCAAAATATTGTTGGGGGCACGTAAAACATCTAAGCCACCTTAAGACCAGGTGTAGAGATATTGGTGCTACGGCTGGTTACAAAATCCTCTATGCATTTCTCTGATTGGGTGCATTTAATTACCGCCAGCTCATTTGCCTATAATGTAAATACTCTTGGCATTAATTGTGTGCTAGTTTTTCCTTTGCTGTCTACGTGCGCATCCGTCTCTTTTCTGCATTTGGCTGTGGCGGTTATTGTGCCTAAAAGTGGCGTTCCTTATCGTTCCTCCAGTCCAGTCCTGCACCTGTGGGTAATGACACCTCACCAGCAGCTTGGAGACTGAGCATGTCTCAATCTCTGACATCGGGGCATACATACCGATGGCACCACCCTCCAGAGCCAGTATCTCCAAGCAGCTGGGGTGAGGTGATTCCATAGGTCGGACTCACTAAAGGAACTCGTAAGGAATAGGGAAAGATATTAAAACAATTAAACGCTTTGGGCTCCACTGGGCAGTAAGCACTGGACTGCGGCAGCAGGGAAGTTGCTTTAAAAACAAAGAAAAAAGATCACAGAAGGCTAGCGCCTAGAGCTGGAGCTGGGAGGACAGGCAGGGGGCCCCGGGGCAGAGAGAGGGGATCGCTGCTGCACTCCTTTTCATTAGTGGTCAGCTCCGGTGTTTCTGAGCAAGCAGGCCTTATCTTGTGAGCACTCCCGTCAATACCGAAATTCTAAAGGCAGCCGAGTGTCGTGCGGGAAGTGTGGAGAACAGAGCGCTACTCCGGGTGAGTGAACAGAAAGGCAGAACCCGACTCGGTGTGCTGAGCGACTGTCGGCCGAGTAGAGCAGGAACGGCTGCCATTTTGAGAAATGTGATTTTCTTTTACTTTTACTTTATTTTCGCTGCAGTTCTCATTTTTTGGGGTTCTTGCCAGGTGATCGTGTTTGATAGGCAGAGCAGAGTAGCCTGGGGCTGTTAGTCGGACTCTGGAGTCTGCAGCCACATTTTCTTGTTTTTGGTTTCTCCGGGGGGTAATAAATAAATACATATTACTGGAAATGCACTTGCTATGAGAGAATCGGGGACAATACTGACTGAATTGGTCTGAGGACCTAGAGGTTTTCCTTTTATTGCTCTCCTTTAAAAAGTGAGGGCCAAGATACAGCAAGTGCAGGACATCCCTTGAGATCACTTGTTTGATGTGTGACTCTTTTAGGACATTGGTGTCCAGTGCCGGGCCCTGCCGTACTTGTGAGGCAGATGCCAGGATGGCAGAGAGAGGTTTCCTTGAGGGCCAGGAAGGCGGTATGCCAGGGCCCTCTAAAGAGAACACTCCTTTGCATTCCCGTGGGTGGTCCACCCCCGCGGTTCAGGCCGGAACTCCGGAGAAGGACTCTGAGGTCCAGGCCCCAGGAACACAGGATGCAAAAAGGAAAGTGGGGAAGTCTGGGAAAGCCTCAAAACGCTCTTCATGGACAGATCATTGGAGAGAGGTGCCAGGCGCTTTTTCACCAGAGTTTGTCCTCCTTCTGCAGAAGGCATTTTGCCTGAAGCAGCGGACGAGTGAACTGGAAGGTGCACACGCATCAAGTTCAAAGCATATGTTGCTGGGGGCACTCTCGGAAGGTAGGACACCAGGTGAACCGGGCCCTAGAAGAAGGCGGATGGAGGAGGACTCTTGGAGGGAGAGGGTTTCTCTTGCTTCTGAGGAAGAAGAAGAAGAATGTACATTGGCACAGGAGGAGGGGGAGGAGGAGGTGGAGCTGGAGGAAGGAGAGATTCCTCAGGTGGAGGAGTCACACATAGTGCGGGTTTTTCGAAAGGAAGAGCTTACGGCACTGATCGCTCATTCCCTGAAAGCCCTTATATAGACACAGAGGCTTCCTTAGAGAAGGAGCCACTAGAGCAGGGGTTCTCAACCCTGTCCTCGGGACCCACCTAGCCAGTCGGGTTTTCAGGATAACCACAGTGAATATGTATGAGAGAGATTTGCATACACTGCCTCCATTATATGTAAATCTCTCCATGCATGTTCATTGTGGTTATCTTGAAAACCTGACTGGCTAGGTGGGTCCTGAGGACAGGGTTGAGAACCCGTGCACTAGAGGATCCCCTCTTCATGCGTTCAGAAAGTCGCAGAACGTATTCCCTATGCACTGAGTCATCAGGCAGATGATTCAGGAGTAATGGGATGTGCCAGAGGCTGCTTTGAAAGAAGCATGGATGATGGCGCGGCTCTACCCACTCCCAGAGCAGGATAGGGACCTTCTGCAATCCCTGAAAGTGGATGCTGCAGTATCGGCAGTGTCTAAGAAGATTACAATTCCAGTGGAAGGAAGCTCGGCGCTCAAGGACATCCAGGATCGGAAAGTGGAAACGCTCTTAAAGCAAGCATTTGACATCAATGCCCTCTCCTTGCAGGTGTCGATCTGCAGTTCTTTTGTGGCACGCACATGCTTGAGATGGATGCAAAGTATGATTAAGTCTTGGGGCAGCAGCTTCCGGTAGAGGTGGCCAGTCAGGGGTGGCCTACCTGACCGACTTGTTTTATGACTTGATTCACAGTGGTTCCAAGAGTATGGCGGTGGTGGTGGCGGTGCGTCGATACCTCTGGCTTCGAAATTGGTCAGCTGATGGCTCATCCAAGGCACAGTTGAGCAAGTTACCTTTCCGAGGGAAACTCCTTTTTAGGTAGGACCCTGTCATGCTGGTGAAGGACTTGGGAGAGTCTAAAGGGGGTCACCTGCCAGAAGACAAGTCAAAGCCTGTTAGGTCCAGTGGTCCATAGCGGGGTCAGTCATCAAATTTTTGCTGTTTTCATTTTTATCCCTATTAAAGAGGCAGGTTCCCTTCTAGGGGGCAGTCCTTTCGGGGATTCAGGGGAGCGGGTAGAGATTTCTTCTCTCCCACTACTGTGGCCCCAAAAAGATCACAATGAAGTGAGGCCTGCCTATGCAGCGGTGGTATCTGTAGGGGGTCAGCTGTGGGACTTTTACCCTGTGTGGGCACAAGTGACTTCCAATCAGTGGGTATTGGAGATCATTAGAGATGGTTACGTGTTGGAGTTCAGGCATTCACTCACGGAGGCCTTTGTCCTTTCTCCTTTCTCCATACAAGGCCCCTCAGAAATGGGAGGCAGTACAGGGTACTCTGGACAGACTCCTTGAGCTTCAGGCTGTCAAGCCAGTGCCAGAAGACCAATGTGGTTGTGGTCTGTACTCAATCTGTTTTGTAGTTCCTAAAAAGAGGGCTCCTTCAGGTTCATTCTGGATCTCAAGCACATCAGTCAGTGTCTAAAGGTGACTCAGTTCCACATGGAAACACACTTGTTGGTGATTGTGGCAGTAAGAGAAGGGGAATTCTTGACTTCCCTCGATCTGCATATTCCAATCCAGGTAGAGCACCAACAGTTCCTAAGATTTGCACTACCCTTGGGCCATTTACAATTTCAAGCACTCCCTTTCAGTTTGGCAACCGCACCACGCATTTTCACGAAGTTGATGGTGGTGGCGGCGAGTCTGTGACAGAGAGAGATTCTGGTATACCCTACCTAGACGATTGGCTCATCCAGGCAAAATCAGAGGATGAAAGCACACGGGTCACAGTAGAGCTGATCAAGTATTTACAGGTGCTTGGATGGGTGATAAACATGGCAAAGAGCCAACTCCGTCCCTCACAGGACTTGGTGTATCTGGGGGCCAGGTTTCAGACAGCGGCAGGATGGGTTTCCTTGCTGGAGAGCTGGGTGCAGACATTGCAAACACAGATTCAAACGTTTTGCGATATGAAGAGGCCGACGGCATGGCACTACCTGCAGGTGTTGGGCTCTATGGCGGCAATCATCGAACTAGTGCCATGGGCTCGGGCGCACATGTCTGTTGCAGCGGAGTCTGTTGCGCAGATGGCACAAAGTCAGCCATTGTCATTCCTGCTTCCATGTCCAGAAAGCATCCGAAGCTCACTCAGGTGGGGGCTAATTGGCGACAACCTTCGAGTGGGTATGCCTCTGGAGACACCCAGTTGGATAACATTGAGAACAGATGCCAGTCTAGCTGGCTGGAGGACTCATTGCGAGGGTACGCATTGTGCATGGGCGTTGGTCAGACCTGGAGGCCACTTGGTCAATAAACCATCTCGAGTTGAGGACAGTTTTTTCTTAGCATTACAACAGCTTCACGCTCAGCTTCTGGGCGAGCCAGTTCGGGTGTTCAGGAGGGCACAAGCTGTATCAACTTGGAGGAAGAAGTAGCGCCATTGTTAGCCTGGGCAGAGGAGCATCTACAGTCTCTCTTGGTGACACATGTGGCAGGGAAGGACAATATGGCAGCTGATTACTTCAGCCGGGTACATTTTGACCCAGGGGAATGGATGCTCAACGACATGGTTTTTGCTCGCCTGGTCAGACAGTGGAGTCAGTCGATTATGGACCTCATGGCGACATATGAATCGGCAAAAGCAACACAATTTTTCAGTAGAAGGAGAGAATGAATGTCAGAAGGGCTAGATGCCCTAGTCCAGGGGTGGCTGCCGGACAGACTATTTTATGTATGTCCACCATGAGCGCTGATAGGGCGAGTGATACAGAGGATAGGGGCGCATCAGGGCCCAGTGGTGCTGATAGCCCCTGATTGGTCTCGCCGCCCATGGTATGCCAACTTGGTGTGCATGCAGATGGACCGTCCGTGGCGGCTGCCATCATGGCCAGACCTGCTGAGTCAGGGCCTCATCCTGATGCGCAGGTGGATTGATTCTCACTTATAGCCTGGTTATTGAGCAGACACAGTTGCAGTGACAAGGTTATGCGACCCCGATGATATCGATATTACTGAAAGCCAGATGGTGCTCAATGTCGCTGGCTTACGCAAGAGTGTGGAGAGTGCTTTGAGGACTGGTGTGCGCAAAGCCACTGTAGGCCACTGTCGGCATTGGTGCCGGAGGAGTTGGCTTTCTTGCAGGCAGGTTTCGAAAAGGGTCTAGCATGCAGCACCCTCAGGGTTCAGATGGCAGCCATCTCTTGTTACCGGAAGAGAGTTCAGGGAGTTTTGCTAGTGGCTTACCCCGGCGTGGTTAGATTTCTCAGAGCGGTGAAGCAGGTGCGTCCACCCATAAGAGCGCTGGTGCCTCTTTGGGACCTTAATTTTAGTATTATCAGTTCTGACGGAACTGCCTTTTAAACCCTTAGGTTCGTGTACGCTAAAGGACATTACTATAAAGATGGTGTTCTTGGTGGCAATCTGCTCTGTGAGATGGATTTCCGAGTTGCAGGCTTTATCCTGTAGAGAACCATTTCTGGTGTTGGATAAGGAAAAGGTGGTTCTGCGGCTGGTCTCTCCCTTTTTGCCGAAAGTTCTGTCGGTGTTTCACTTGAATCAGACAGTGACACTCCCGATGTTTTCATGGCAGGGGGAAAGGAGAAGGATCCTCTTCTGCACTGTTTGGATGTCAATCTGATATTATGCAGATACTTGAAAAAGAACAGAGTCTTTTTGGAAGTTGGATCGACTGTTTATTTTGTATGGGGGCGTGCATAAGGGTGAAGCAGCTTCAAAAGCCTCCATTTCACGGTGGGTGTGAGAAGTGATATCTTCAGCATATTTACTGCAGCGCAAACAGATACCTGGAGGGTTGCGAGTGCACGCGACTCGAGCACTGGCTACTTCGTGGGCAGAGTCAAGGTTGGTGCTGCCAGGCTATATCTGTAGGGCAGCAACCTGGTCGTCCCTACATACCTTTGTCAGACATTATAGACTGGATGTTCAGGCCGCAGGGGACGCATGTTTTGGACCGGTGGTTCTTCAGGCTGGCCTGGCAGGTCCTCCCAGGGGTAGTACTACTATGGTACATTCCCACAGGTGTGGGACTGGACTGGAGGAATGATAAGGAAAGTGAAATTAGGCCTTACCTACTAATTGACATTCCGAGAGTGAGTCTAGTCCAGTCTTGGTCCCACCCTTGGGTTTAGTTTTTTTCAGTACAGCAATAGGGTTTCGGTCCTTAAGAATATCAACTCGTTTTAGGGCCGGATAGCAAGGTGGAGAAGCGGTGCGGAATAGTGTGGCATAGCGAAGAACCCTTGGCAGCTAGACTCAGCATGTTTGGGAGTGTTCATTAAAGGTTTGGCGGTGTAGAGGTTCTACTGTGGTAAGTGAACTCACTCTCTCTCAGGCGGGGCTGGTTTGTTTTTCCTGTCTGGGGGGTAGAGGGCTTATTATATATAGTTTAAATTTGTTCTGTAATTGTTACTTTTGTGAGTCTACTTTGTGAATAGGATACTAGCTCTGGTGGGGAGGTGCCACTGGTATGTAAGCCCTGATGTCAGAGATTGTGACATGCTCAGTCTCCAAGCTGCTGGTGAGGTGTCACTACTCACAGGTGCGGGACTGGACTGGATTCACTCAAGGAGCGTCAATTAGTAGGTAAGGCCTAATATCACCTTATCTGTGCCTAAAAGGCCGTGCTAGTTTTCTGCATCGGCCTATAATAGCCATGTTGCTGCTGGGCATGTGGCAGTAGACCTGGCACTAGCAGTAATGTACTTTCCACACCCGCACTCTGACCATTCTCCTCCCCATCTTGTGCTTGCCATTTAGCATGTGTTTTAGTGTGTGGTGATAGACATACTTGCGCTTTAGTGTTCTCAACTGCCAGTTGCCACACATTAAAATGCACATTAACTGGCTTTAGTAAAAGGGGCCCTTGGGTGACTCATTGATTTCGAGCGGAAAATCAAGAAGCGAGCAGGTTTTGAATTCACAATGAATTCTCCTGATTCACAGAGCAGATCTCAGGAGACCACACCTTGGTCTTAGTCCACATTTCTAGTTAGGATCTGGTTGATGATGATAAAATGCATGTTAAAGACCTTCATCCTTTTGCGATGCAGCTGACTAATAACAGAATAGCAGGGGCACTGCACCGGCCTTGGATTCTGCTCTTTCCATGTTTTCATTATTCCTGCCAGGTTTCAGTTGGAAGGAGAGAGAAAATTCCAGTTCTGTAAAGATATTCTGAAGGTGCATTTACCAATAAAAACACTGAGGATAAGAGAATTACCGGTGCCAGATGTAGGAGGTATGGAAAGCAAAGGGGTGTAGGTATACTTCACATTAGGGGGGGGGGGGGGCGGAGGGCGAGAGGGAAGGACGACGAAAGAGAAGAGAAACCTAAATTCTATGCTCTGTCTTTAATATGAATTGCAGAACTGTTACAAGAGAAACCACCTGTAGTTTTGAAGAAGTTTCCCAGCAATCCTGTATCCGTGCATTATAGGAAAATGGACCATAATAAAATGTTCAACACAGGTAGTAAACTATGGAGCTAAACTCAATATATTAAGATAATTAGAGGCACTAAAGTGGGACCTTGACAAAAGATTAGCAGAATAACTGGCATCATTTCTGAGGAATAGATTTTATTCAATCAATAGGATACAAATGCCCTCCCTCCTCCTCAAAACACAACATGAATCATAGATGCAGCATGGTTACAGAAATGTTTTCACTACAATTTAAGTGTCCATCCAAAACATTTGCAACTGTATTTTTATGTTCATCTCATCAAAAATACTTCCAAAATGTTAGGTGAGTTTGACTAAGGTGGTCATTTTAGAAGTCATTTTAGAAGCCTTATTAGCGATTTTAAACATCCGAAAATGGGCACGAGGATGTCCAAATCATGAAGATGTCCCTGGAGTCATTTTAGAAACGATGTTTAACGATATTCCTGTTGCAGGGACATTCATAGGTAGGGAATGTGATGGAGGCATGCCCAAGATAGGGCAATGGACTTAGACGTCTCCAGTTGATTCCAGAAATGTCAAGGACGTCTGCAACCTCATCCAAGATTCAGGCCTGGATTTATACATAGGCAACAGAGGCACTTTCCTCTAGTGCCAAGATTTAGAAGCCTTTTGAAGTCTGTGCCTCCTGCTGAGAGTTTAGATCTGTTCCATGCTCGAATAAACATCTGGAAAATGTTTCTTTGGCCTGCTAAACATCCAGAGGGTGTAGAGAAGATGGCGCTCCACCATCCCCAGCACTCTCCACAATTGCAATGATATAGGTAACTGGGAAACATGTTTTGTGTTTGAACCACTGCTGAATATCTTTTGTTTCCGGTGTTGGATACTACTCCAGGGATGTCTGTGTAGACGGCCCTGCAAACGTCCATATTGAGCACAACCGTGTTTATAAAATTGTGCCCGAACTTGGAGGTGCCTGCCTTTATTCTGACATTCTGGCTTGGATGTCCCAGATATTGGACAATATTTATAAAATATGCCTCCACAACATCTTAGGATAATTCAAACACACCTTGTTTTCTATCTGTCTATAACATAACAAAGGCCTCACAAAGAAACATAATCTATTCCATAGAACACTCTCAAAATGCACACATATATAATACTTTCGACCTAGAACTAGTTAAAAAGCACGGGAACATAGCTTCACATGGAAAGCCATCAGATGAGACCTGGAGGTAGAGTTCTTTGCAAATTTCAACATGGAATAAAAAAAACTTAAATAGAGGTATTTTCTGGTATGTCTACTTGAAACTCTGTCTTTCTGCCTTTGGTGACTGTATAGAAATGGGGGTAGGAAAGAGCTCACATTAATTTTGTCTATTAGGATTTATTACAGTTTTGGAATGAGACATTTTAACCTCAGTGATATGAAGTGTTACCATCTGTTTTCGCTTTAAGAATCCTGACGATCTTATTTCATTACCTTCTAAAGGTATCTTTCTCCCCAACCTCTGGACAAAATATCCCACTTATTAACAATAAAGGCATTCCCTTGTGCAATGTCTATATAGTTTTTTATTGCTGAGTCACTACATGATAATTAGTTTCCTAAGGTTTAGAAATAAGAAAGTAAGAAATCCATATGTATATAGTCCTTCGTACCTATGGTATCATTTCAAGAGATTGCCATTACTTATTCTGCATTGACCTTAGGAAGGAAGCATAGGCCTCCAAAGATATTTTAAGAAGGTCCAATAAAACAGGCTTATATGTATAACTTGTTTGTCAACCTTTATTCTAAGTCATGCATTAGAAAACATGAAAAATAGTCCAGCGTGCCTAAGCACCTTGTTAAGCTGAGTAGAGATTTCCTCTATTATAAGGCTAAGATGGGAAAAAATCCTTTTGAAATATAATATTGAGGGTCATTTTGGAAGCCCTATTCATGCTTTCATATTTCTGTTAAGCCATTTTGGAAGCTGGCTCTGGGGACATTCAAGTCTGAACAGGGACATGGTGGAGGTGTGGCGGGAGCATTCCCAGGAACCTGGACATTCCCACCTGATCTCTGAAACATTATGGATGTCTGGCATTGCTTCTAAGTTTAGACCTGCTCTAGGCATCTGACAAGTACTCCTTTTGGCTGAAAAACATCCAATACTCGTCACAATCTCAATGATAGCAGCAGTGGGATATGAACCCTGATTGCCTTGTTCCTAGCCTACTACCCTAACCATTAGGCTATCCTAGACATCCAGGTTCTGAAATATGGTTCTGGGGATGTCTATGTAGATGTCCCCACAGATGTCCATGTCCACGCTTGTGAAATTGTGTCTGCACCTGGACATGCCTGCTTTTTTTTTTTTTCCCCCCCCAGATGTTCTCCCAAATTTCTCTTGGCTGCCCCTTCTAAAATTCCCCTCCACGAGAGTTAAACTGTTTCACATGAGTGTGTTTCTACTTCTGCTCCCATTACAGTTTTTCCACAGGAAATATTGTATACTGTCAAGCATTCTGATTGCTGGAGACTTTTCTACCTTACCATGTATCCCTCAGAAACACTGACCTGGGAGAGATTCTAAATCATGAAATCTGAGCAGAGTCGGACACACCTTGATGGAAGAGCACTAGGGAAGATCAGAACTTGACTTCTGCAATATTCTGCCAAGGAAAGGTCATAGGCACTGATCATCCCACCATCATCACCCAGCAATGCGGAGAAAGAAGAAAGGGAAAACATCAAACTGCCCCACTGAGGTTTTGCAGTCTCGATTTAAAGCAGGTGGAAATAAAGACTAGTTGACACATGCCAGAATGCTTCAGTTTTTACTGGAGTAGTGCTAGAAAAAATCTTAGAGAACTACATTACCCTGGGTGGCACGGGCCATTGACTTTGGAAAGCTTATTACAGGATTTTAGTGCTCATGCAAGCTTGTAGCCAATGACAGTAAATTCAGAAAAGCTGAAGTGATGATGACCACACTACTCCTGGAGATCCTGCTGCTAACCTAATAGTATTAACATCCTCCGGGATCCCTGCCACTCTGCCACTGCACGCAGATTGCTCTACTTCTTTCTGTCTTTCCTAGTCCAGGGATGGCAAAGTTTTTTTTCCTGAGTACTGCAGATGAGGTCTGCTTTTCAGGATTTCCACAATGAATATTCATAAAACATAAGCGAATGCATTTGATCCAGGGTCCAAGTGAATTAGCATGATTTGGCTATCATTCTGTCATTGCTTAGCAACTGCAAGCTGGGGTGGGGGTGGAGGGAGAGAGAGAGATTCCATTTTCTATGCTTCTCCAATAAATGTATCTCTTCTTTGCTAGTGGCTTCCAATTCTGTGCTTGCATAGATGATTGGCCATCCATTATGAATATGCATGACATATATACTGGCATACCATGGAAGCAGTACATACAAATACATTTTATGCCTATTCACTTTGCATATCCTGAAAACCCAACTGGCTAGGGGCACTTGAAGACAGGTTTGAGAACCACTGCTATAAGCCTGGGGGGGGGGGGGGGGGCTAGAGAGTGTCCATTGACACTTTTCTCTCCCATGACTGTTTTGTAAACCACTATGATGTGACATGGATGGCAGTATATGAAGACTTGTGATAAACATAAATGTATAAACATAAAACAACAATTATATAAAGAAGGCTAATTCTGCCAATTTCAACCCCTCCTTCTGCCTTAGTCTCACTCCTTTCCTTGCTTTGAAGTCCACTTCATTCGCCTCTTTACTCCACTAACTCTCTGGATTGCTGTCATTTATTGATCCCTGATAAGTCTACCACTGCCTTTGTCACTGACTTTGACTCATGGTTTTCCCTCTTTCTGGATACATCTGACCATCACCTGCTAAGTTTCACTCTTCATCACCCTTCACCTTGCTTTCACACAATCTCCTCCAACATCTTAAGGAATCATCAGCTCTCTCCACTGCTGTCTTACCACCTCTTTCCTCAACTATGTCATCTAAGTTTGTTGATAAGGCAGTATCTTACTATAACACAGTACTCTCCTATGCTCTGGTCTAGTGCATGTATATTTATTGGGTGTAAACCATAATGTCATCTGCATAAATGTGATAGAGCATCTTGTGGTGTTTGAGAATATAACAGATGGGCTGTATATATAGATTGAAGAGAATGGAAGACAATGTGGATCCTTGAGGTACACCTTGTGGTGCACTGAATCAAATAGAGTTCTTTTCACCATATTTAACCTGTTGTGTTCGGTTGCTGAGGTATGATTCAAGTCAAATACGTTCAACCGAAACAAATTGTGGAAAATTTAGGTTTACTACCCTGCTTCTTATCGACGTACAAGCACCACAGTTGGCAAAAGGTCTCGGACTAAACACGGCACCCACCTCAGACTTCCGTCTTGTTCTCATAGTACCTAATAGCATCAACGACCTTTTATAGATTCAATGCCACTGTGTTAATTTTTAGGGTTTGCTCCTAGTGGAAACTATTATACTTTCGATTCCTTATTGAATTTCCGTTTATTTCACAAAACCGGAACCTAGCATGCAAGTCAGCTTTCCCGTCTTTTACCGCTGCTATGCATACAGTTATGTTGGGTAACTCGTTTTACTTAGCCTTTCTTTTTGCCTAGGAGCTTCTACCACTTTTTTTGATGATCTCAGCATAGCGACACTGGTGGAAGATTATCTGTGCAGCTGAGTTTTGAACAGACTAGAGTGGGGAGAGATGATTCAGAGGGAGACCAGAGAAAATGAGGTTGCAATAATCTAAACGATAGATGATTAGAGACAGGGGTGGCCCAAGGGGGGTGTGGGGCCATGTGATGAGATTCATTGTGGAGCCTCATTTGCATAAGGAACCTAATTTGCATAAATTTGCATAATGTTAACATGCGCTAACGTTTAGTAAACATGCCTCTTAATGAGTGTCTGGATAAATAAAGACTACCAGATTTCTACATTACTATTCCAGTACCAACCGACAGGCACATTAGGAAGTACTATAAACACTGCCCATTTAGAATCCATTGAAAAAGATGAAAAAGATAAAATACTGTGGAACCCCTCCTTTTCACTCAAATTAATTTTTGTCGGGCATAAACCGTAAGAGGAAGATACTCCCACTCTCCCTCACATACAGTACATGTCCCTTTTATTCATCCCACAATTCTCAAGATGTGTATGAGAAGATTTGGACACACTGAATTTACATTGGGAGCACTTGATACAGGGTTTTTCCCGAAACGTGCACGTTAAGTTGTGTGTGTGTAACCAGATAAGTGTGATTTTTGGGATGCAAAGTCCGCATCTTGAGAATTGTGGGATGAATAAAAGGGACATGTACTGTATGTGAGGGAGAGTGGGAGTATCTTCTTCTTACGGCTTATGCCCGACAAAAATTAATTAGAGTGAAAAGGAGGGGTTCCACGGTATTTCATCTTTTTCAGTGGATATTTATAGTTTGAATACCATTTGGGGTTTTTTTTGTGTTTCATTTAGAATCCATAGCAACCCCACCATATCATAACAGTACTACCAGGACTCACAAAGCACCAAATCCTACCTATCAAAAGGCAACACTGCAAAAATTAAACCAATACATCTCAGGAATATTAGTGTAATATTACCCAACATAACTGTTAATCTTCCGCCAGTGTCGCTATGCTCATGTTACCCCTCTTCTCAAGTTTCTTCATTTGCTTCCTATCCATTTCTGCATCCAGTTCAAACTTGTACTACTGACCTATAAGTGCCTTCATTCGGCTGCTCCTCATACCTTTCCCCTCTCCTCTCTCCCTACACTGCTCCTTGGGAACTTCGCTTTTCTGGCATATCCCTTCTACCTGTGCCCTTCTTGACCACTGCCAACTCTAGACTTTGATCTTTCCACCTTGCTGCTCCTTATGGCTGTAACAAACTACCTGAGTTGGTACGTCAGGCTCCATCTGTCAAATCCAGGCTAAAATCTCACATCTTTGAGACTGCTTTTGGATCCTGATTCCCCAAATCTTCTTGTCACTCCTGTGTGTTTCCTTACTATTCCCCTAGATATATCCTAGTCCACAGTTGTGTTGTCTTGACTAGACTGTAAGCTCTTAGGAGAAGGGACTGTCTCTTACATGTCTCTGTGCAGCGCCTGTATGCCTTGTATCACCATACAAATAAGTAGTGGTAGTAGTAGAAGGAAGCATCCCCAGAAAACAGTATTGACATTTCTCCATGGACAAGCAGGATTCGTCAGCCACACCTGGTGATGTCCTCCGGTGCCATACGGAAGGGCTCTCCTGAGCTCAGAAAGGTAAACCTTTCTGAGTCTGGGCCAGTAGCCCAACCCACCGGCCCGCCCCTACCTAGCCAGTCTTGTTTCTTCCGCTATGCCTACAACACGGACTCCTGCTCTCCTTATATCTTCTACCTCTTGAAGGAAGAAATCTGAAAGCAACATCTTCAGAAATGCTCCAATATTAAAAACAGACTACTTACAAGTCAGAAGATGCCAAAATCTGTGAAACCTGTTGCTCCAGAAAGATGAATTGTACAGACACACACGATCTGTGTGTGAGATGCCTGGGGGCACACCATCAGGTTGCCGACTACCAGCACTGCTCGAGAATGTCCCCCTGAGCTCACAGATCAAGGAGCCATGCCCTACAAGATTTCCTGTCTACTCTTCCATCTCCAGGGACCTCACATGTGGCAAAAGAGCAGACCGCAATTGGGGATGTGCCCCCCGAGGCCTCCATCCCCGTTTGCGCTGCATCGATGGGACCTGATGCTACAGCTGCAATAACCTCTGAAACATTTGCCAGCAGCACTCCGGGAGTTCAGCAAACACTTTCTTTGGCGGTGGCAGCCCCTCTCTCCAGAAAGCATGCTTCCCCTGGAGGCTGCCAGCTTGTCAAGGCTTCTGTTCGCCCAACTCTGCCTACTCCAGTCTGATTGGCTGGCACCACGAACATCGGCAGAGAGTCATCGGGCCCGCCCCTCAATGCCACAATTCAGCAAGGACCTCTTCTCTCTGCACCGAAGCAGGGACCTCCCCTCAACAAAACTGTAGGAGGGAACACTCTTCGGTGCCAGCTCCTCAATCCGCTCACAGCCATGCCTCCCACCCTCATCGGGGCCGTGATCGGAGCTGGGAAAGAGGACACAGGAACCGGCATAAGCGTAGCAGCTCCCACAGTGGTGAGACTGACTGGAGGCATTATCATCATCATCAACGGAGAAGGCACAGGACAAACAGCTCCTTCTCCGGGGGAAGTGGCAGGCAACACCAAAACAAAAGGGGTAGGCACAGAAGCCCAAGCCCTGATCCCAAGCCTCAACCACCCCCTTGCCTCTGTTACTAATGAGGAAATCGGTGCAACAGTAAACCCGGCCACCGCAGGTGTCCTCCCTAATCAAAGGGACATTCTACAACTTCTCTCTAACCTCACCAGCCTCCTCCAGGAGGGCCTCCAAGCTACCCCAGCCCCCCTCTCCACACGACAGAGACTTACACACTGACTGTCCAGGAGCCCAAGCTATGACCAGGGTCAAAACTAGCAGCCCCAGACAATGCATTGTCGACGCAACAGACGACTTGGTGCTGGACTTGTCACCCTCACTCAGCAAGGGAGAAGCAGAGGAAGGGACAGCACCAGTGGGATCAGACTCCCCAGCGAAGGACCCCGGGTCCGCAACTCTTAGAGATTCAGGAGGGGAATCCATCACGGCGTCGGGTAGAGGCTCTGACCTGCCCTCAGCAGCTCCACATCCCGAAGATATTACCTACCCGAAGTTCTTACGCAAGGTGGCGACTGTTTTGCCCCTTATGCCCTCCGACCCACCAGACCAAGCGGCACTAGAGGTCCTTAAGTACTTAGATGCACCAAAAGCACCATTGACCCTGCCGATTCACCAGCGCCTTCTGGATGCCCAATCCAAGCTCTGGCAGACACCGGCATCGGCCCTTGCATGCCCCTGCAAGCTCGACACCAAATATCAAGTCCGACAGGCCCCAGGCTTCACAAAGAGCCAGCTCCTTCACCATTCTATCATTGTTTTCTCTGCCCTAAAACGTGTGAAATCATCACGTACCCATGCTAACTCTCCACCGGGGAGAGATGCAAAACTTCTAGACGACATGGGAAAGAAGGTATTTCAAGGAGCTATCTCAACGCGAGGATTGAAGCGCATCAGTTCCAGCATAATTTTTTTTTATTTAACAGTTTCTTTTATACCGCTTTATCGTTTCAGTCAAAGCCGTTTACATTGTAACTTCAACTTGGTAATGTACATTAAGCAGGGACATAGATTACCCTCCACTGCCTCAGAAAAATCCAAGTTAAGTGACTTCCTATTCGTCTCTCCGGGCCAGTCCAGGGTACCTTCGGGTTGTCAATCCCCTTCAGCGGCTGAGGACTGAAAACTAGAAGTTTTTGCTGACGGGCTATAGCCACTCCCCCTTGTGACAGCTCTCCAGTCTTCAGTCCTCAGCAGCTGAACAGGACGTGGAAAGCTGACAGGGCCATAGACAGTGCAGCAGAACTCTTAATTACAGGTCTTACTGAGAAGGTTTGGCTCTAGCAGGGCTGTAGCCTCTCTCTTCTGATATTACATATCTCTTCCCTTGTTTTTCTTCAATTAAGGTAATTGAAAAAAAAAATGGAAGCAGATCCCTGACTGCCGATTCGGCAGTCTTCACAAAAGCAGAGCCTGTCTTATTGTGAACCGGGTTCGTTTTTACAGGGGGATTGTTCCTGGGAGCCCCAGGTTTCACCCACCTATCTTCGGCAGAAGCGATTCTTCGTTTCCTGCTAGCAGCGGGACCCGGAGGATCAGAGCTGTCAGGGCTGCGAGCAGGTCAGTTGGTGTGTTTTCTTTACAGCCGGGGGTTTCTGCGGCGTGTGTATTGGAGTGAAGGTTGTTTTTCCGTCAGTTTATTTGTCTGGTTAATCTGCCAGCGGATCGGGTCGTCGGCTGCAGGTTCGCCGCGTTTTGTCTTTAGCGGGCAATGGAAGGCAAAGAGGACTCTCAAACGCCTTACAGCAGGTTAGATCAGGCGGGAACGGCGGCCATTTTACAGGAGCGCGCCGTTTCTCCCGCTAAACAGCACGAGCAGGGAAAAAGGAAAATGAAGAGTGTAAAAGACAATTCCTCTGACTTACAGGAACAGCGCAAGGTACCTGAAGCTCAGGAGTCTCTTGCTGCTTTATTTTCCCCAGATTTTATTTTAGCTCTTCATAGAGCTTATACTTTAGAAGTTTCCCAAGTGAAAAAGGATTCCTTAGCTCCCAGCCTTGGTGAAGGGCTTCAGTTGGAGGATACTAAGCTAGACCTTGGGGAAGGTTCCTCTCTCTCAGGGGCAGGCGCACCTGCTGACATGCAGAGCTTAGAGCCGCAGCTGCCAGGGTCTCACAAAAGGGATGAGGCAGACTCTCTTTTTCTGAGACAGGGTTTTGATCCTTGGCCGGGTGAGCTGGAGGATGGAGAACTGGTGCCTGGCGAAGATCCCAATCTCTTTCGGGTTTTCCGAAAGGAGGAGTTGGGGGCTCTGATTGGACAATCATTGGCTGCCTTAAATATCCTCCTGCCTGCGGTAGAACAGGAGCCACTGGAGGATCCTTTATTGCAAGGTTTTAAGACGGAGCAACGTTGCTTTCCGGTTCACCTGGTGATAAAGCAGATGATAAAGTCTGAGTGGGAGTGTCCGGAGGCTACTCTGAGGGGCAGTTGCGCTCTAGGTTGCCTTTATCCAGTTTCGCAAGAGGAGAAAGAGTTGCTGAAGATGCCTAAGGTGGATGCTCTCATTTCGGCAGTGACAAAGAAGACTACGATTCCGGTAGAGGGCGGATCGGCTCTTAAAGATCTGCAGGATCGCAAGCTAGAGTCACTGCTTAAGCAGTCTTTTGATTCTTGTGCGCTAGCTCTGCAGGCTTCTATTTGTGGAGCATATGTTTCTAGAGTTTCGATCCGTTGGCTCCAAGGAGAGACTCCTTCAGCGTATAGCAGGTCACAGGGGATCGGTGATTCTCATTGCGCCGGATTGGCCCAGAAGGCCTTGGTATGCAGATCTGAAGCAACTTCTGGTAGATTCCCCTTGGAGGTTACCGGCTCGATGCAACTTGCTGAGTCAGGGTCCCATTCTAATGCTGCAGGTGGATCGCTTCTTGCTTACAGCTTGGCTCTTGAAAGGGAACAGTTGAGAAGCAAAGGACACTCGTCAGTAGTGGCTACAATGTTACAGTCGAAATGAAGATCAACGTCTTTAGCGTATGTGCGCGTATGGCGGGTGTTTGAGTCTTGGTGTACACAACGTAGCGTTTGTCCTTTTTCGGCGGCCTTGCCCGAGATTTTGTCTTTCCTTCAGGGGGGCTTGCAAAAAGGTTTGCTCTTAATACTTTGAAAGTCCAGGTAGCTGCCTTGACTTGCTATAGGGGAGCGGTGCACGGCAAGAAGTTGTCATCACATTCGGATGTGGTGCGTTTTCTTTGAGCGGTAAAGATAATTAGGCCGCCGGTGAGGCAAGTTGTACTGGCTTGGGATTTGAATCTGGTGTTAGAAGCTCTAACTCGACCTCCCTTTGAGTCAGGGTCGTTGGGAGGTTTGAGAGAGTTGTCATGGAAAACCGCGTTTCTTGTAGCTTTGTGTTCGGCACGGAGGATTTCCGATCTGCAAACTCTTTCTTGCAGGGAGCCGTACCTTCAATTTTGCCGGAAAGAGTGCTTCTGCGGACGGTGCCTTCGTTTCTACCCAAGGTGGTGTCGTCGTTCCACATTAATCAATCAATTGCTCTTCCCACTTTTGCTGATCTTCACGAGTCGTGAATGGATAAGTCTTTGTGGAAGTTGGATTTGCGACGAGTCTTGAAGTACCTCAGAGCCACGCAGCCTTTCAGAAAGTCGGAAGGCTGTTTGTTCTGTATGGTGGTCCGCGGAAGGGGCAGGCGGCTACTAAGGTGTCGATTGCCCTATGGGTGACGCGGACGGTGATAGCGGCTTATGAAGCAGGAGGTAGGTCGCCTCCGGTTGGTCTCTAGACTCATTCTATGCGGGGACAAGCGACTTCTTGGGCGGAGATAGCCTTGGTTCCTCCGGTAGATATTTGCAGAGCCGCGACGTGGTCTTCTCTCCATACGTTGACGAAGCATTATAGGTTGGATGTTCAAGCCAGGGAGGATGCGAAAGTGGGGGCCTCTGCCGTTGTAGCGGGGCTCGCGGGTCCCTCCCGAATTTAGGCACTGCTTTGGTACTGCCCGAAGGTACCCTGGACTGGCCTGGAGAGACGAATAGGAAGGAGAAATTAGACCTTACCTGCTAATTGTCTTTCCTTGAGTTCTCTCCGGGCCAGTCCAGGGCCCACCCAATCTTAGCGCAGAGTTCGTGAGGAGCTTATGGTTTGTTGTTCCGCATCCTCAGGTTCCAGGAGACTAACTTTTACTCTGGTGGATGTGGTGTTTGGGGCTCCCTTCGGGGTAGTTGGGGGCTCAAACGGGAAAAAAGAAGAAGAAACTACTGAATACAATGGAAGGGAAATGTTCTCATCAACACAGGCGCAGTTGCGTAGGCAAGGAACAGACAAGCTGTGTGGAGGTTTCGTTTCGAAGTTAGGTTTTTACTGTTTCTTGTTTTTGGAGTTTCTACGGTTCCGAAGACGTTTGAAATTTGCACGGTTACGCTGCTTTGCTAGAAAAGACTGGAGAGCTGTCACAAGGGGGAGTGGCTATAGCCTGTCAGCAAAAACCTCTAGTTTTCAGTCCTCAGCTGCTGAAGGGGATAGACAACCCGAAGGTACCCTGGACTGGCCCAGAGAGAACTCAAGGAAAGACAATTAGCAGGTAAGGTCTAATTTCTCCTTGCCCAAGGTCATATCCTTTTCCAGGACACCTTGTTGGGAACCCTAAAGGACACCATCGCCTCTTTATGTTTATGTTTATTTAGAGATTTGATATATACCGCCCTTCATTACAGCAGGGTGGTTTACAATACAGTAGCAAATTGGGGGAGGGGCACAGGCCCGGAAATATAGAAAGGAACTACATCGTTGAGACAGGAAACAAAGAGAATAAGAAGCAATAGGTGAAGCGGTTGAGAGCGGGGAGGACAAAAAACAAAGAAAAGTACAAACACAGATAAACCAGGTCAGCTGGGTGTGGCCGGAAGGTTATATGCTGAGGTGAACAGATGGGACTTAAGTAGGGACCTGAAGGTGGTGTAGTTATCTTCCAGATGGAGCGGAGTGGGCAGAGAGTTCCATAGAGCTGGACCAAGGAAGAAAAAGGCAGAATGATGGGTAGACTGTAGGTGTGCACGAGATGGTGGGGGGAGGTAAAGTCGGTTAATGTGAAGAGAACGAAGACTACGTGTAGGGATGTGGAAGTGGAGAAGATCAGTGAGGTACTGGGGCGTTTGCGTGTGCATGACGCGGTGAACCAGAGTTAGTATTTTGAACCTCAGGAGGCTCAAGCAATGGCAATGGCCACATTGGGAGACCTCAAATATGCGATAAACACCTGGTCAGTATGGCGTACGATGCTTTCGAGACTGCCACATGACCGTGGGGACAGCCATCTCCACCAGGGGCTTAGCATGGCTACGTTTATCGTGAGGATACCCACGAAAGCATCACTGATGCCCCTTGCAACAGCGAGTGTCTATTCGGCGAGAAGTTTTCAGATATGTTGAATGACATGAAAGATCAATGCACCACCCTCCAGACCCTCGCTGAGGATGGCCTAGAGCACAGTTCCAGCACACAGAAAAGGGACTATAACTGCAAGCCCTACTCCACGCACAGGAAGTACAACGTCTACTGCAAATGGCAGCCCCCACAGTATAAACAAGCTTCATATCAGTCTTCCTATGGTACAGCTCATAATCAAAAGTACCAAAGGGACAGGAAACAAAAGAAGCATTCCCCATGTGTCGGAAGAGCGACCCATCTTTTTGACAAACAGCCCTCAGCCGCATGGGCACTGATCCCTGTGGGGGCAGATTGTCGGCCTTCTGGAAGTCCTGGTGGCTCATCTCTGCAGACCATGGATCTTGCAGATTATATGGGAGGGGTACCATATAAGGTTCCTCTTCCCATCCTGTCAACTCCAAAGTCCTACCCATGTTACCCCAGCGGATGCAGTCCTACACATGCACATGGAGTTGATACACCTCCTGTCAACACAAGCAATCAAACGTACCCCCCGACCAGATCAATGGTGGCTTTTACTCCAGGTTATTCCCAGTCCCCAAAAAATCGGACGGGGTACGCCCCATCCTCGATCTCCAGAAACTGAACAAATTCATCCTCAAAGAGAGGTACCATATGTACTTGCTGGGCTCTATCCTTCCTCTCCTCCAAGTCAGAGACTGGCTAGCTTCCCTGGATCTGCAGGACGCCTACACTCATATTCCAATCCACCCTTCTCACAGGAAGTACCTCTGATTTCAAGCTCTGGGCAACCACTATCAGTACCAAGTCCTCCCATTTGGCCTCCCCCCCGGCCCCACAGGTGTTCACAAAATGTGTAGTGGTAGCAGCGGCACACTTGAGCAAGCGAGGCATCCACATCTTCCCATACTTGGACAATTGGCTACTATCTGCACCCTCAGCGTGGGAAACACAGGCGGCAGTCAAAGAAACTATCCAACTTCTAACCTCCCTCAGGTTCCTGGTGAACTACCAGAAGTCACATCTGTCTCCATCCCGACACTTGGAGTTCATCGGGGCCGACATAGACATTGTAGCAGCAAAGGCTTTCCTCCTGGCCCAGCGGGCAGAGAAGATCCCCCACACTAGCCCAGGAGGTAGCCTCGTGGGCATCCATGACAGCTCGGATCATGCTATGGCTGCTGGGCCACATGGCCACAACCACTCAGATATTGCCTCTAGGAAAACTACACATGCGCACCCTGCAGTGGCACCTCCGGTCATGCTAGAATCAATGCGCATAATCCCCGTCCACGCGTGTCATACTCAACGAACGCACCAGGTTGAGCCTCCAATGGTTGATCATCAAAAAGAATCTCACAGTTGGCAGGAACTTCCAACAACCCTGCCACCAGATCACCATCACCACAGACGCATCCAGGAGTGGGTGGGGAGCCCACCTGCTACAGCTGCTCACCCAGGGCGCCTGGACAACATCAGAGTCAGCTCGTCACATAAACTTGCTGGAACTCAGGGATATCCGGTACGCCCTACAACCTTCCAACAACGCATCAAATACAAATCAATCCTCCTACAGAAGGACAACCAAGTGGCCATGTTCTATATCAACAAACAAGGGGGTACCCGATCACGAACCTTGTGCAGGGAGGCGCTTGCCATAGGGTCCTTAGTCCTCATGAATCACTGCTTGCTGCAAGTGTCTTACCTCCCCTGTGAGCAGAACTTGCTAGCAGACAGACTGAGCCCCCACGAGTGGTTGCTGGACTATGAGATCTCAGAGGCTATCTTCCTGCATTGGGGTTGCCCTCAAGTCGACCTGTTTGCCACAGAGCAGAACAAGATGTGTCACCTTTTCTGCTTCAAGCACCCGTCAGCTCACAGCATAGCCTTGGATGCCTTCGACGTATGTTGGGGGAGTGGTCTCTTGTGTACGTACGCCTTTCCACCCACTCCCCTGATTTCCAAAACTCTTCAGAAGGTGATCCAGGACAAGGCACAGATTGTCCTGGGGGTTCCTCACTGGCTTCGCCAGATGTGGTTCGCATCTCTTCAATGCCTTGCACAGAACTGGCTGCTCAGCCTCCCCCTCTACCCATCCCTCCTTACCCAGGACAATGGCCGCACACTCCACCCCAACCTGAGGGCACTAGTGCTGATAGCTTGGAGGTTGAGCGGCTGACCCTCTCTTCACTCAGCATACCAGAGGAAGTCCAGTGCATCATCCTGGCAGCCAAGTGCCCATCCATGAGAAAATCTTATGGACTCAAATGGAAAAGATTCAGTATATGGTGCGCTTCTAAAGGGACTGACACGGTTTCCTGCCCAGTGTCCATTGTTCTACAGTATTTCACCTCCCTCTTCGACCAAGGCCTTAAGATGGCTTCCATCCGAGTACACGTCTCTGCCATTGCCGCTTTTCATGAACGGGTAGGGAACGACTCTATCGCCTTGCTGCCACTGGTTGAGACCTTCATGAAAGGTCTCAACAACCTGCGACAACAGTGCGGCCTCCCGTTCCACGAAGGGACCTCAACATTGTTCTACAGCAACTGACGCTGGGCCCCTTCGAGCCCATGCTCTCTGTGTCCATGAAACACCTTTCCTGGAAGACACTCTTCCTAATCGCCATCACATCAGCCCTGCGCATCAGTGAACTCCAAGCTTTTGTGGCACACCCTCCGTACATGCAACTCCTCTATGACAGGGTCTCTCTGCGTACACACCCCAAGTTCATCCCAAAATGGCCTCTGCCTTCCATATCAACCAAACTATTGAGCTGCCCACCTTCTATCCAGAACCACACTTCTCCACTGAAGAGCAGAGACTTCACACACTGGACTGTACTGGAGCCCTTCACATCTACCTCTTGAGGACAGGACTGCTCAGTCAGGGCTCGCAGCTCTTAGTTTCATATGACCCAAACAGGCCGGGCCGGCCAGTCACAAAGCGAATGCTATCGCAATGGATATCAGACTGCATTGTATTCTGCCACAACCAGGCAGGCTCTCAAGCCCCATCCAGTGTTGGAGTGCACCAGCTCAGAGCGTTGGCTACCACCATCGCAAACTTTGTGCTCCATTCCCCTGGCAGACATCTGCAAAGCTGCCACCACATGGTCTTTGGTCCACACTTTCCAGAAACACTACTGTTTGGACTTGGACACTTAGGCATGATGCTTGTTTGGTCAGGCAGTCCTTGCCATGGCCACCGATTGACTCACCTGAGGGGCAAGGGGGGATTGAGGCCCTGTGTGATTTTTGTTCGGTCATGTTGGCCCCTATATTGCTGGGCCATGTCGGCCTTCTGCCTCACATGGCTTGTTTGCCATTACCTACACTTTTATTAAATTGAAGTGTCGTAATCTGTTATCAGGCCATGTTGGCCTTGCAATGCTTGTTACCATTACCTGCACTGTTAGTGATGTTGGGAGGTGTCATAATCTGTTATTGGGCCATGTTGGCCTCTCTTCATGTTTGTTGCTATTCATCTGCATTGTTATCAAAGTTGGGAAGTATCGCAATAAAGCCAGTACTTCATCTTCTATGTCTCGGCCTCCCTCATCCACCACAGCGTACCGCGCAACCACACAGGTGTGGCCGACTAATCCTGCTTGTCCATGGAGAAAGTAGGGCTACTTACCTGTAACGGACTTCTCCGTGGACAGCAGGATAAGTCAGCCACACAGTCCCATCCACCTCCCCTGGACAAGGTCGGCCTCCTCGTGGCACGCCCCTGGTCCTCTTTAATAATGGTTTATGGACTTTTCCTTCAGGAACTTGTCCAAACCTCTCTTAAACCCAGCTACGCTAACAGCTTATACTAGATCCTCTGGTAACAAATTCCAGAGTTTGATTATGCATTGAGTGAAAAAATACTTTCTTCAATTAGTTTTAAATATGCTACATTGTAGCTTCATTGTGTGTCCTGATCTAAGTTTACCTGTTCCACTCATTATTTTATAGACCTCTATCATATCTCGCCTCAGACGTCTGTTTACCAAGTTGAAGAGCTCTAACCTTTTAAGCCTTCCCTCACATTGGTATCCTTCCATCCCCTTTATCATTGTAGTGTCTCTTCTCTGTACCTTTTCTAATTCTGCTATATCCTTTTTAAGATATGGCAACCAGAATTGCACACAATATTCAAGGTACAGCTGTACCATGGAGTGATACAGAAGCATTATAATATCTTGGTTTCATTCTCCATGCCTTTCCTTTGTCATGAGGTAGACAGCACTGAGCCTGGGATAATAAAAGGAAAAGGAAAAGAAGAGCTTACCTCACAGCCACATGAGCAGTTAAGGCATTCAGAATGTAGGGAAGCAAGGAATGGAGAAACAAACTTTCCTCATAGCATTGGTGACGCAGTAGAAACTCAGAGTCCTAATCATGCTCACCTGAGGAAAGAACCACGTACAACAAGCAGGGGATGTAGAACAACAGTGGACAAAACTGAAAGGGGGTATTTTAAAGGCAACCAACCGTTTTGTTAAAATGGTAAATAAAGGCAAAAGGAACAGGAGACCGCTATGGTTTTCGAAGGAAGTAGCTGAAAAAGTGAAGAAAAAGAGGGAGGCCTTCATGAAATACAAGAGATCACAGAGAGAGGAAGACAGGCATCTGTATTTGGAAAAACTTAGAGAAGCTAGCAAAGTAGTCAAGAAGGCAAAGATTCAAAAGGAGGAGGAAATAGCCAATGTAATAAAATGGGGGGATAAGACATTTTTCAGATATATTAGTGAGAAGAGGAAGGGCAAAAGTGGTATTGTCAGACTCAAGGGTACAGGGGGGGAATATGTAGAAGCTGATAAGGATAAAGCGGAATTGCTTAACAAATATTTTTGTTCTGTGTTCACAGATGAAGAACCAGGAGCAGGACCTCAGAAAACACCCACAAATAAGAACAGAAGCGAGGGACATCTTGAACAATTTTCAGAAGACTGTGTTCGTGAGAAACTAGCTCAACTTAAAGTAGACAAAGCGATGGGACCGGATGGGATACACCCTAGAATACTGAGGGAACTTGGGGACGTTCTAGCAACTCCACTGACTGACCTTTTCAATGCCTCGTTGGAGTCGGGAGTGGTGCCAAAGGACTGGAGAGAGGCTCATGTGGTGCCTTTACACAAAAGCGGAAGTAAGGATGTGGCTGAAAACTACAGGCCGGTTAGTTTAACATCAGTGGTGAGTAAATTAATGGAAACGCTGTTGAAAGAGAAAATAGTGAGGTTTCTGGAGTCCAGCGGATTACAGGATCCGAGGCAGCATGGATTCACCAGAGGCAGGTCTTGTCAGACAAATCTGATTGATTTCTTTGACTGGGTGACCAGGGAGTTGGACCGAGGGAGAGCTCTAGATGTGGTGTATTTAGATTTCAGTAAAGCCTTTGACACTGTTCCTCACAGGTGACTTATAAACAAACTGAGCACCCTAGGGATGGACCCTAAAGTTACTGCTTGGGTTAGAAATTGGTTGGGTGGGAGGCGACAAAGAGTACAAGTAAATGGAGCTCACTCTGAGGAGAAGGATGTTACCAGTGGCGTGCCCCAGGGATCTGTCCTTGGTCCGATTCTTTTTAACATCTTTGTTAGTGATATAGCAGAAGGGCTGTCGGATAAGGTTTGCCTCTTTGCGGATGATACCAAAATCTGCAATAAAGTAGACACCCAGGAAGGTGTAGATAACATGAGGAGGGATCTGGCTAAGCTTGAAGAATGGTCTAGAATTTGGCAACTGGGATTTAATGTTAAAAAATGTAAGGTCATGCATTTGGGCTGCAGCAATCCAAGGGAGCAATACAGTATAGGAGGTGAAGTACTTTTGTCCACTAAAGAAGAGCGGGACCTAGGCGTAGTTGTGTCCGATGATCTTAAAGTAGCTAAACAGGTAGAAAAGGCGACGGCAAAAGCTAGAAGGATGCTTGGGTGCATACGGAGAGGAATGGCTAGCAGAAAAAAGGAGGTGATAATGCCTCTGTATAAGTCTTTGGTGCGACCTCATTTGGAGTATGGTGTGCAATTCTGGAGACCGCACCTTCAAAAGGATGTGAACAGGATGGAGTCGGTGCAGAGGGTTGCTACTAAGATGATTAGTGGTCTTCATTATAAAGCATATGAGGACAGACTTAAGGATCTTAATATGTACACCTTAGAGGAAAGGCGGGATAGAGGTGATATGATTGAGATGTTTAAATACCTCCGTGGCATAAATGTTCAGGGAGAGAGCCTCTTTCAATTGAAAGCAAGTTCTGCAACGAGGGGACATGGGATGAGGGTGAAGGGAGATAGATTCAGGAGTGATATGCGGAAATATTTCTTTACGGAAAGAGTAGTAAATCCGTGGAATAGTCTCGCAGTGGAGGTGGTAGAGATGAGGACAGTAACTGAATTCAAAAAAGCATGGGACCAACACAGAGGATCTCTAAAGGTAAAAAGTGGACTGTTGTAGTTGTTATGGAAGGACAGACTAGATGGGCCTTGTGGTCTTTTTCTGTCATCATGTTTCTATGTTTCTATAAAACCAGGTGGGAAATCCCACAGAGGGGGCAGAGAGAGGAGCAGAGAGAGGAGGAGACAGACTCAGGAAGGCAGTCAGATTCAGAGGCAGACAGAGAGAGACGCTGTCACGAAGAGAGAGGGCAGAGTGGAAGCAAGCTGTTAAACCAGAGAGTGCTGGGAAAAGCAGTGCAAGAGACTTCCAAGCCAGAGGGGTCCTCGTACCGGGGAAGGCAACCAAGCAGGTAGAGAGCAAAAGTCACACTCAAGAAAGCTCACTGAAGCCAGGAGGTGATTACAGCTCAGCTAAGCCTAATGCTTGTAACTCCCGGAGAAAAGCAGCTTACACTCTAGAGAAGAAACCCTGGTTAACAGAGGAAGGGCTGGAAACTCTTTACACCAGAAAGAAAGATAAGTACCCTGTTTTCTCCAGAGGGAAGGAAGTGGGTCCTTTTATAAAGAGCCAAGCTTACAGTGGGTCAGAAAACCCGTGTTGGAGTGGGTATTGGAAAGAAGCCCCAAGCACAGCTCCTCATGTCCATGTCTGCACAAAACAGTCTCCTCCCATAGAAGCTGAGATCTCTCAGGGGCCAGGTGGTGAAACCAGCAATGCTGAAGCATGGTGCCCGTTTACAGGACCAGGTCCTGATTTAATGCAGTGGGAAAGTTCAAACCCAGAGATTGGTCCAGAACCCATGGATTGTGCTCTTTGTTTTTCTGATGAGATAGACTCTTTATGTTAAAAAGCAAGAAGAAGCCTTGTTATAGTTTGAAAAGCTTTTATTTTTCCTGTGAAGCAACACTTTATTTTTGTTATTACCTACTGTATCTGGAAGGCAATCCTTAAGGGAAAGGGAATAAAGCCCAGCCTTAATTACACTTGGACACACGACTACAGATTTATTCTTTTAAGAAATAGAGCTATACCCCATACCTAGACGGGTGCCTAAAGAGGATATAGTCTCACAAATCGCGTAGTTCTTTGGATTCCTTGAAAGAAGGATACCGTGGGAGCACAGTGGAGTCACCAGCACCGGAGAACAGGACCGGGATTGCGGTGGACCACACCCAGAAGACTCCAGGATCTGGAAAGGCAAGAGAACTTTCTCAAAGCCAGAATCACCACCTGACTCAGATAAAGGTATCTGGGTACAGCCAGGGTGGGATTCTGTAAGGAGAGATAAGGGGGACTGGAAAACCCCAGCTTATCGGCATTTAAAAAGGAGAAAAAATAAAAAGGTGCCACACTTGGTGTTTTTTTTTCTTTACTGTTGCAGGCTGCCAACATGGAGACTCCACAAGACACGCTGCGTTGGACTGGGCTCCAATTCGAAAAACAAAGAGAGCTGGCCCAGCAGTGTCAGGAGCAAGCTTTAGCAGCCATGCAAGCGCAGCAGAAGCCGCTAACAGACTTGGTACAGGCTTTGCTGAAAGAGCGGCTGACAGACAAGATGCCTGAAGGACACTACTGTGGGGTAGGCGCACAAACTTGTGGGGTCTTATCTTTCGGACAATGGTCAGGCAATGACAATATAGATTGACTTTCTCGAGGCCTTTGAGCGGGTAGCTCGAGGTGCAGGTTGGCCCCAGAAGCAGTGGGCAGTCTGGTTAGCCACCTCCCTGACGGGAGAAGCCTTGGCGGCTTATAAAGCTATGCCCGCCGCCCAGGCAACTGATTACAAAGAAGTAAAAGCGGCCATACAAGACAGGCTAGGCCTGTCGCCTATGGTATATCGCCGGATGTTAAAGGCGACAAAAATCCAGCTGGGTGAAACTCCTAAGGCACTAGGCCAACGGATACGTAGCCTGGTGTGGAAGTGGCTTACTCCAGAAGGGAAAACAATTGAGAGTATTCTTGATATGCTCGTGCTGGAACAATTCTCTGAGGCTGTGCCCGCTGAAGTAAGAGCATTCCTCACTCTCCAAAATTGCCAGACTTCAGACGAGGCCGCTCACCTAACCGAAAGGTTCATGGAGGCTCACTTAGCCCATGAGCCTCATGGAGGAGCTAGCAACTCGTATGGGGTGGCCAATTTTAGCAGAGTAATGAAAGACCCTAGGTCATGTACACCTGATACCAAGAAATGTATGGGTAGAGGCATGGGAAATGACACCCGCATGAAATGTTTTAGATGTGGGAAGAGGGGTCACAGGAGGGATGAATGCATGTCACGCACAGCACTGATGGGTGAAAAGGGAAAATATAGGCAGGAAGGCTTCCGCCTGGATGTGGAGGTACAGGGCGTGTTAGCCAAGGCCCTCCTTGATTCAGGGGCGGACCAGACTATGGTGTCGAAGAATTTCTGGCGTCTTTTACAGGCCAGTAACCAGTCCACCCCGAATCAACCAGAAGGCGTGGCCAAAATAAAATGTATACATGGAGTGGCTACCACTTACCCTCTTTACAGTTTAACAATAAAAGGGTTGGGAACCCGGGAAAAAGTTCTAGTTGCCTTAGTTCCACGTCTTCCCTTTGACATAGTGTTAGGCAGAGACTGGCCGCTATTTGATGAAGGGCTGGGCGAAGGCCTACACGGTGAGGAGGACAGGATACCTAGCGAACCCTGCGACCAACGGGTGAGGGGCCAGGTCGAACCCCCTGAGGAAAATAAACTGACCGGGTTGGTTCCCCAAAAGCAACCAGAGGACAAGGGGGTCGGGGAAGCTTTGGTAACCTTAATTCCTGAACCATTATTTGCTAAGCCCAAAAGGGAGGAGTCTGGTAAGGGAGTCCCAGAGAACCTAAGCGTAGCCAAAAAAGAGGGTTTTGTTTTAAAATATTGTAAAGCTGTCCCAAACGCCCAGAGCCCACAAAGAGCCAGTGCCGCTGCTGCGGGATACGACCTTTTCAGTGCCGTGGAGGAGGTAGTGCCCAAAAAGGGGAAAGCCTTAGTAAGCACAGGGTTATAGATCCAGTTGCCAGCAGGCTGCTATGGTCGAATAGCACCCCGGTCTGGGCTAGCAGCCAAACATTTTATTGATATCGGGGCGGGAGTTATTGACCTCGACTATAGGGGGGTCGTTCAAATTCTACTCTTTAATTTTGGCGAGCAAGATTTTAGGGTTAAAATAGGTGACAGAGTGGCCCAACTCATATGTGAGCGGGTTGGGTTCCCCGAGTTAAAGGAGATGCCATCGTTGACTACGACCAGCCGGGGAGGAGGCGGTTTTGGTTCCACAGGGCAAAAAGAGGTTAAAGGCATGACCGCTCTAGCGGAAGAGAAGTTAGAGGAGGATTTAGGACCCCAGGTCAAGGATTGCAAGGAAAACCCAGTTCCAAAGATGGGAGAGGAGTTATCACAACAGCAGAAAAACCAGTTAACACAATTGCTAGCGGGTTTTAGAGACGTCCTCACTCCATTGCCGGGGGAAACGGGTTTGGTGGCCCATGAGATTCACACCCCTCCCAGGGAAATAGTGCGGCAAAGGCCTTATCGTATGCCGGAAGCCCGTAAGAGGGAGGTGATAGAGCAAGTACGGGATATGCTAAAAATGGGAGTAATTGAGGAATCAAAAAGTCCGTGGTGCAGCCCGGTGGTCTTGGTACCAAAACCGGACAGAAGCCTACGCTTCTGTATTGACTTTCGGCGAGTTAACACCATCTCCCTTTTTGACACATACCCCATGCCGAGGATTGAGGAGTTGCTGAACCGGCTAGGGCAGGCACGGTATCTGACCACCCTTGACCTTACAAAAGGATATTGGCAGATACCACTTACCCGTGCTTCTAAACCAAAAACAGCCTTCAGTACTCCTATCGGTCTATTTCAATTCCAGCGAATGCCGTTCGGATTACATGGGGCAGCGGCGACGTGCCATCGCTTAGTTGACCAGGTTCTACGGCCCCATCAACACTATGCGGTGGCATATATGGATGACATCGTTATACACAGTGAAAATTGGGCACAGCATCTACCTAGGGTAGAGGCCGTATTGAAAGCCCTACGGCAGGCCGGGTTAACCCTAAATCCGGCGAAGTGTTTATTCGCGGGGACAGAGGTAAAATATTTAGGGCACATGGTCGGGAAAGGTATGGTTCGACCATTAATCAGCAAGGTGGAGAGTGTGCAAAAGTTCCCACAGCCGATAACTAAGAAGCACCTTCGGAGTTTCGTCGGTCTAATTGGTTATTACTGCAGGTTCATACCCCGATTTGCGGACGAGAGTGCGGTCTTAACTAATATGTTGAGGAAAAATGCCCCAAATAAGGTGGTCTGGACGCCTGAGGCGGAGAGAGCATTCCTCCTATTAAAAGGGAAATTATGCCAAGCCCCGGTTCTATATGGGGTAGACTTCCAAAGGCCTTTCATCCTCCAAACAGACGCCTCGGAGTCTGGTCTAGGCGCGGTCCTATCTCAAGAATTCGAGGGGGCAGAACACCCCATCATGTATTTGAGCAGAAAACTCTCAAGGGCAGAAACCAACTATTCAACTGTGGAAAAGGAATGCCTGGCGATTAAGTGGGCGGTAGAAGCCCTTAGGTTTTATCTCACCGGTCGCCACTTTATACTGGTAACGGATCATGCGCCTCTGAAGTGGCTTGGTACCATGCAGAATCATAATCCACGGCTCACTCACTGGCACCTAGCTTTGCAGGCATTCAATTTTACGGTAAAACACACAGGGCAGGCAAGCTCCACCTCAATGCAGACGCATTATCACGTATTCCGTGCTGTGAGGATGTGTGTCCCCCAGCCCGAAATAGCTTAAGGGGGGGGGGATATGTCATGAGGTAGACAGCACTGAGCCTGGGATAATAAAAGGAAAAGGAAAAGAAGAGCTTACCTCACAGCCACATGAGCAGTTAAGGCATTCAGATTGTAGGGAAGCAAGGAATGGAGAAACAAACTTTCCTCATAGCATTGGTGACGCAGTAGAAACTCAGAGTCCTAATCATGCTCACCTGAGGAAAGAATCACGTACAACGTACAACAAGCAGGGAGATAAAACCAGGTGGGAAATCCCACAGAGAGGGCAGAGAGAGGAGCAGAGAGAGGAGGAGACAGAGACTCAGGAAGGGAGTCAGATTCAGAGGCAGACAAAGAGAGAGACGCTGTCACGAAGAGAGAGGGCAGAGTGGAAGCAAGCTGTTGAACCAGAGAGTGCTGGGAAAAGCAGTGCAAGAGACTTCCAAGCCAGAGGGGTCCTCGTACCGGGGAAGGCAACCAAGCAGGTAGAGAGCAAACGTCACACTCAAGAAAGCTCACTGAAGCCAGGAGGTGATTACAGCTCAGCTAAGCCTAATGCTTGGAACTCCCGGAGAAAAGCAGCTTACACTCCAGAGAAGAAACCCTGGTTAACAGAGGAAGGGCTGGAAACTCTTTACACCAGAAAGAAAGATAAGTACCCTGTTTTCTCCAGAGGGAAGGAAGTGGGTCCTTTTATAAAGAACCAAGCTTACAGTGGGTCAGAAAACCCTTATTGGAGTGGGTATTGGAAAGAAGCCCCAAGCACAGCTCCTCATGTCCATGTCTGCACAGAACATTCTCCTCCCATAGAAGCTGAGGTCTCTCAGGGGCCAGGTGGTGAAACCAGCAATGCTGAAGCATGGTACCCGTTTACAGGACCAGGTCCTGATTTAATGCAGTGGGAAAGTTCAAACCCAGAGATTGGTCCAGAACCCATGGATTGTGCTCTTTATTTTTCTGATGAGATAGACTCTTTATGTTAAAAAGCAAGAAGAAGCCTTGTTATAGTTTGAAAAGCTTTTATTTTTCCTGTGAAGCAACAGTTTATTTTTGTTATTATTACCTACTGTATCTGGAAGGCACTCCTTAAGGGAAAGGGAATAAAGCCCAGCCTTAATTACACTTGGACACACGACTACAGATTTATTCTTTTAAGAAATAGAGCTATACCCCATATCTAGGCGGGTGCCTAAAGAGGATATAGTCTCACACCTTATGATTCCTAGCATTCTATCTGCTTTCTTGGCTGCCGCTGCACACTAGATGGAGGGTTTCAATGTATTATCTACAATGACGCCTAAATCTTTTTGCTGGGTGGTGGTTTCTAAGATGGTACCTTGCATCGTGTAACCAAAGTTTGGGTTGTTTTTTTCCTAGGTGCATAACATTTTTCTTGAGTGGTATTGTAGATAATGTGTTGACATTCTTGGCTCAGTGTATGATAGCAGTAAAAAAAAATGAATATTAAGAATTATTAGGAAAGAAATGTAAAATAAAACAGGGGAAATCATAATACCTCTGTTTAGATCCAAAATGTGGCCATGCTTTGAATATTATATGCAGTTCTGGTCATCCTATCTCAAAAAGGATATAGCAAGACTAGAAAGATTAAGAGAATGGTGACTAAATTATATTTAATTTTCTTTATTTTAATAAGTCAATAAGGAAATACAGGGAAAAATACCCAATCATATTACAAAAAACAGTGCATAAAGAGTAAACCGAAAAGACCCTTATTCAGATATGCGCACTCAATATGAAACCATCCAGCCCACAATATGGAGAACGTGACCAAAAAACCCTCAAATTAACAATCCCCTTTTGCTTGATCCAAGAGTAAATAGAAAATTAACAAAACAAAACATTCAACCCTTCCCATGCAAAAACACCTCCAACTGTGAAGAATCAAAACATACATATGTTTAGCCTTGTTATAACACAAATTCACAAGGATACTTGAGGAAGAAGGAGCCAAGACCCGAGGCCTGAGTTCAAGGAGACCCCCTTCATTGCCTCTGAGTCACACGAGAGACATCTGGAAAAATCTGAATGGGCTAGCCAAAATATTTCTCCTGTCTTTTGGAAAAATACAGCCAAAATATATAATCTTTATCCTTCTCATGCAAAAACTTTACAAGAAGCGTAGCCCGACTCAGTATGTCTTCCAGAGAGGTCTCCAGAAACACTGATAAATCTGTACTCGGAACAGACAATTGATCATAGTACCCCCCAGAAGCTCCAACCTTTTCTCTCATTTCACCCATATCTTTCCACTCTCTAACTCCTTTAGGTGACTAAATGATAAAAGAGATGGAACAGCTTTCCTATGAAGAATGGCTAAACAGGGAAAGGTTCTTCAGCTTGGAGAAGAGATCAGACATGTTAAAGGTCTATAAAATCATTAGTGGGTTGAAACTGTTAAATAAGAAATAGTTATTTGCCTTTTCAGATAGTACTAGGACTAGGGTGAACTCCTTTCAAAATACTTTGGAGAAACTATTTTTTCACTCAACAGAGTTAAACTGTAGAATTTGTTGGCAAAGGAAATAGTGAAACATGGTTTAAAAAGGGGTTAGACAAGTTTCTGCAGGAAAAGTTCATAAACCATTATTAGCCAAGTAGACTTGGCAAAGTTGCTGCTTATCCCTGGATAACCTTTCATTATTTGCAGATTTGTGGCGTTTGATTTGATGGTTTTCTTTTTCTAATGGCTATCTCTGAATATGAGCAAGAAGGACTGGATCTTCTTTGAGATCCTACCAAGGTACTTGTGACCTCGATTGCCCATTATCAGAGAGAGGATTCTGGGCTTGATGGGACTTTGGTCTGACTCAGTGTGGCATTTCTTCTGTTTTCATAAGGGTGAAGAGTGTGTTTGTGTATATGTATGAATTTTTTTGAAGAGTGACTGTTCATATCTGCTGCTGGTCAGACCCTCTTCTGTACGCCGTAGTTCCACTTCCTTTTTGTCTGCAAATTAAGTCCTGACTAGAAATATTTAACAAATTAATTAAGAAACCAAAAAGTCTTAATTGTATACATTTTCATGCCATTTGTTACAGCAAAAAACCCAAATTAGCCCCCGTTTCAAAAGGTGCCTTAACAAGGCCCATAGTAAGTTTAAATAGGGTCCATTTGTGGTCAATCACATTGATTTAGCTGATTCAAATACTCCTAGATGAAGAATCAAACTATTTTTGTTGTATGGAGTGAATATCAAAGGTCTAACCATTCCAAACAGGGAACTACCAGAACTTTGGGCTAAAATGATTTCAATGTTTTTGAATACCCTTTGGGACACCGACGGGTCCAACAGTTTGACATCACTACAACACTGTTTTGATCAGGTTGTCCCTCCAAAATCAGTAGCTGTGGATTATGAAAACTGCAGAGGCCTCTGGCTGAGATGGGGGAAAAATATTGACCATTTAAGATTACTCCACAAATATAGCCTGTATGGGAGAGTTGCAAGAAGGAAGCCATTGCTGAAGGAAAGTGGGTTATATTTTTTTATTGGGCTTAGAATTTGTTTACATTTTTGTTTTTGTTTCTTATGTATGTTTTTATTTGGAAACTATATTGTTGTCAGTCAGTAGAGTGAAGGAGTAGCCTAGTGGTTAGAGCACTGGCTTGGTGACCAAGAGACCAGAGTTTAACTCCCACTAGCACTCCTTGTGGCCATGGTCAAGTCACTTAACCCTCCATTGTCTCGGAAGAAAGGCCTGGCAACTTACTTACGGTCACACTGTCAATAAAATCCAAGGGCTGCTGGGTCGCCAGGAGTCGGCACTGACTTGAAGGCACACATTGCATTGCATAGCTGTCATTATGTTTTGCAGAGCAATTTCAGTGGCAGTAGTCAGCACTATTAAATGGTTTGCCATTAGCACTTTTAATTAAAACCGGGTATTCAGCACTGGTGCATATCCGACGATCGGCAATGAATGTCCAGTTTGCCCGGATTGAGGTTTTTCAATCCAGTCGGTGGCGATATTCAGCCACTAAGCTGATTGTAAAACTCCATAAAGTAAGAATGGCCTTTCAACTCTCCTAACTTTAGGCGACTAGCCACTTAGTGACTGAATATCGCTGCTGACTGGATTGTCAGCAGTGCCGCCACTGGAATACCCTGTTGCTAACTGGACAGCGATAAGGCATTTAACCGGGTTAGTAGGGGATCCCAATCAGCAGGATTTATGCAGTTTGCAGGTCTGCAAACCGCATAAATCCCTTTGAATATGTCCCCCTTTGTGTTTTAAATATGTTTTTTTGCATAGTTCCTCAGCGCTTAATGAGGTGGGTTATTAAGTTTAATAAATAAATAAATATGATTCACCGCATAGCATTTACAAAGAAACACTTACTGGGCACTGCACAGATGTGGGAAAAGGGTTTCAGAATAACATGGGACTTTTTGGTTTCAATGCTAAATGATGTGTGTGGCATATAGAAAACGCAGCATATCACCTTGCTAACGCTCTCCCTATGGTAAAGCATGGTGGTGGCGGTGGCATATGTCTTGGGGATGCTTTGCAGAAGCAGGAGCAGGGAGACTTCTGAGGATTAAGGGAAACATGGATGGTGAAAAGTACAGGCAGATCCTGGAGGAAAATCTATTCCAGTTTGCCATTGACCTGGGACTAGGGAGAGGATTCACCTTTCAGCAGGACACTTCATCGTAAGCACAAAGCAAAAGTAACAATGGAGTGACCCAGTCAGAGCCCAGAACTGAATCCAATAGAGTATCTATGGTAAAACTCGAAGACTGCAGTCCACATGTGATCCTCAGCTAACGTGAATGAGTTATTCTATATCGAACAAGGGGGAAAAACTGCAGCATCCCACTGTGCCACGTTAGTAGACACTTATCCTAAATGACATCGCTGTTTTTGCTGCAAAGGGGGCTTCCACCAAATATTGAATCGGGGTATGAAGATTTAGGCAATAAAGCCCTTTTGGTTTCTTATTCTTAATTAGATTTTGATTAATTGTTCTTTGATGTCAAAAGTCTAGATTACTTCACCAATTTACACAACCTAAACTCCTATTTCTTTTAATTATGTGTTTTAGATAGCAGAATGTGAAAAATGTACAAGGCACCATATAAGCTGACCATATGCACAGAATGTTTAAAAGCAACCAATATCTATCATGAGATGATAATTTAGCCCATCTGGCATAGGCACCTGCTAGCTCCCATAATGTAAACTCTCCCAGCCACTTCTGCTCACTTTTTCATGATACTTTGGTGCAGTTTGATTCTGTTCTTCTGATTCTTGCAGTATTGAGTATAGACGGATAATGCAGCAACTTTGTAGTGATGATGATCAGGGCCAAAGATCCCACTAAACTGCACAGGAGTCCTCTGCTTACTGCCTGCTCCTCGCAGCACCTCCCTCTTCCGGCAGCAGCATGGGTGGAAGACTCCCACATACTTTGGTGGGCATGCTGATCAGGGACTGTCATGTGTTGTTACTCTGATCATCATGATTCATCCAGAGTATACTGAGACATATAAGGGTAATTTTATAAGGCAGCACCTATTTTTAGATACCAACAACTCATGTACATGTTGTTGGTGTTCTAGTTATCTGTGGGTATAAGTGGCCATTTACATGCGTAAATGATTTCCTATAAAATACCGCCTAGCATGAAAGTGTGCATATTGTTTATATGGTGTGTACCTTCACGGTTTGTGTTCATATGGGTGGAATTTGGGCAGAGCGTGGGTGCTGCAAGAAAGTACACCATCTGATCATAGAATACAATAATTTGTGCCCTACTTGCACAAAGTAGGTGTGATCGTCTATACCAGCTGTAAGGCTGGTATAAGTGATTGTGCCTTAATTTAAGGCATGTTCTTTGCCACTGAGGCTAGTATTTTATAAAGTTGAGTATATGAGCCTTTAACTTGATTAAACAGGCACATGAAAACGCATTTTAGATGTGACTTTTTAAAATAACCCTCCTATTGGAAACCCCCCCCTCCTCAGAGTCAAGACAACTGGACAGGACACATAACAAAATAAATAAGAGGCTTTGAGTTAAGAGAGCGAGGGGGTTTAAAGTAAGGGGCTGTTGGTAGACTTAAACTGAGGATTTTGATGGAGTATCTTTTAAAATGCAATAATAGGCCTGTACATGTTTAAAGGAGAACTCTGGTTTTGTGTGTTGGAGCTATTCAGTCTAGTTTATTTGGTGTACAAAGGGGTTCTGGTGCTCATGTCTGATGTCTGGTGCTCATGTGCTGATGAGGAAATGCCAGACCCTCCCTCCCCCCTCCCTGCTTCCAGTTCACTCTTCCATTGCAATGATGATTTTCTTGAAGTGTTGGCTCTGACTACCAGTTTCTGTTTCCTTTCAGGGCCTGATATACCAAAACATTGTCTGCACATAAAGAAAACGGTGGCTATATAAATCCTATTTTGTGGAGGAACTACATTGGAGGGAATCACAAATCTGGTGGCATGTCAGTGACAGCTTCTTCAGTTTCCCCAATGCAAAAATGCGAAACTAGGAGAAACAGAATGGTTTAAAATCAGCAAAGGTGAACGACCAGGCTGAATACTTTTCCCCTACCTCTTTAATTTATATGCAGAACAAATCATCAGAGAAGCATGAAGACAACCAAGGTGTGAAGATTGATGGAAGACTCATCAACATCCTTCGCTATGCTGATGATACCACATTACTGGCTGAAAGTGAAGACTATCTGAAACATTTGCTTCTCAAGATCAAGGAACATAGTCTTAAAATGGGTCTGCACTTTAACATTAAGAATACAAAGATCCTGACAACTGGAAAAATCAATAAGTTCATCACTAATGGAGAAGAAATTGAAATAGTTGACAACTTTAGCTTACTTGGAACAACAATCAACAAAGAAAGGACTGGCAGTCAAGAAATCAGGTGACGTATTGCTCTTGGTAGAATGCCTATGAAGGACCTAGACAAGTTTCTCAAGAGTAGAGATGTCTCTCTCCATACAAAGATTCAACTTGTCCAGGCCATGCTTTTTTCAATAACATCATATGAATGCAAAAGTTGGACAGTGAAAAAAATAGACAGGAAGAAAATTGATGCCTTTGAATTATGGTGCTGGCGACACATACTGTGTATATCATGGACTGCCCAAAGAACAAACCAGTCAGTACTAGAGTAGATCAAACCTAAGCTTTCCTTAGAAGCTCAAATGACAAGACTTTGACTTTCATACTTTGAACACATTGTGTGAAGGGAGAGATCATTGGAGAAAGACATAATGCTTGGGAAGGTAGAAGGTCACTGTAAGCAAGGCCAGCAATGAGATGGATCCATACAATAACAGCAGCTATGGATACCACTCTATCAACAATGAGCCGCTTGGTTGAAGACCAAACAAAGTTTAGGTCAACTATCCAGAGGGTCGCCATGAGTCGAGACAGACTCAACGACACTTAACAACAACAACATCTGTAATCTGTAATTCTCAGTCTAAATTGTAATCAGAGAGCTAAAAGCAAAAAAAAAAAGGGAGGAAAGCATGCAGAGCATGGCTCATGGTATTCTTTCCAACCCCTCTGTGTGTGTATGTGCACGTGCATGCCTGTCTTTCTTGCCTGTGTGTGTGTGCATGTGTCCGTGCATCTGTGTCTTATGCCTCTATTTTGTCTGTGCGTGTATACAAGTTGTATATCTCTATTGAGTATGTTTATCTGTTTCATTTATGTATCTTTATTTTGTTTGTGTATGTTTGTGGGCTGATATGCCTGTACATGCTTGTATGCATGTGAATGTACTTAGGTATGTCCATGCATGTTTTCATGTGTGTGTGGGTATGTTTTTAGGTGTGTATGTATATCTGTGTTGGTTCGCTGTGTATCAGTGATAGTGAGAGGAGATGATGCAAGGTTCCACATTAGGAACCACCACCCAGGAAAAAGATTTAAGCGTCATTGTGGATAACATGTTAAAACCCTTGGCCCAGTGTGCAGCGGTGGCCAAGAGAGCAAATAGAATGCTAGGTATCATAAGGAAAGGAATGGAAAATAAAACAAAGGATATTATAATGCCTCTATATCGTTCCATGGTGAGACCGCACCTTGAATATTGTGTGCAATTCTGGTTGCCGTATCTTAAAAAGGATATAGCGTTATTAGAAAAGGTTCAGAGAAGAGCAAATGAGGCACGCACCGTGTCTCTGCACATGGCCCCGCACCGCGTCTCCGCATATGGCCCCGCACCCCCCTTGGGCCGTCCCTGGAATACTGTTCTTGATGGATTTTGGTCTGACCCAGTATGGCATAACTTATGTTCTTATAAGGGGGAGGGCTGTTTGAAAGGTGCAGTTCCAGCATTGCTACATTACTGTGAATTACTGTTAATATGCTGCAGCTGTTGGAATTTCTTCTGCCATAGGAATGCAGTGGGGATTTTTATTTCTTTGGAGTGGAGGTTAATTTCTTTTCAGTCTCTTGCTATATGCAAAAACTTCACTTGTACAGCACAGAAACATTACCTAGCTCACCTTCTCCCTTTCTGTGACTAGCAGCATTGCACTGTTCCACCCCAAGAGCCTTCGTATTAACTGGCTTCTACTCAGTCTTTATAACTAGAGCTGCCTTTCACTACTTCCACCTCCAGTGCCTTCCCATTGGCTGGATCCTATCCACAAGTTCTGCTGCTAGTAGAAGTAGGAAGTGTAGATTCAATCACACAGGGAGGGGAGGCGATTAGAAAACTGCAAATAGAGGTTTTAAACTCTGAAAAATCTGCAGACACATTATCCATCCTTCTGGCTTCCAGTTATTATTGTAAAAATCATTAGGATCATGTAAAAGCCAGGCAGTTGTCAATCCTATCCTCTCCAGTCCTTATCACATTTCACAGCCCACTCCCCTCTTAAAATTTGGACCCTATATATGTGCCTAGATTGCCAATGCCGTACTCTAGCCCTACCCATGGCAACAGATATTAGTTGCTGGTGCACACAGCAACTAATAATATCTGAACCATACAGTTTTCTTATTTTTTCACAGTACGTCAGCAATAAAGAAATCATAACTGATAATTCTTTCCAACCCTTTGTGTGTGTGTGTGTGTGTGTGCATGCACCCATCTGTATCTATATTGCCTGTGTGTGTGTCTGTTGAGTTGTGTGTCTCTTATGCCTGTAAGAGAGAGAGTGTGTGTGTGTATGTGGCACATGCTTGCATGTATATCTCTGTTTTGTATATTTATTATCTTTTATGTGTGTGTATGGGTATGTCTGTGCATGTTTGTATGAACTTGTATGTATTTGTGTGTCAAGGTATATGTGCTTACATATGTATCTGTGCATTCTTAAATGTGTGTGTGAATGTTTGCATTATGTGTGTCTGCATGAGTGTGAATGTTTGTTCTGTGTGCGCCTGTGATCAGAAGCAGAGATAAGAGGGGAGGGCTTTTTAATAGGTACAGTTGCATAATGGTGAATCACTGTGAATCAGTGTTCCTAAGCATCCCTCCAGTCCAGTCCCTTTCCACTGAGTTGTGCCCCCCTTCCAGCAGCCTGGGAGACTGAGCATGTCATCATCTTGATGACCCTTTGGTATAAATACCTCTGGCACCCAGGGGCGGCCCAAGGGGGGTGCGGGGCCATGTGCGGAGACTCGGTGCGGGGCCTCATTTGCATAAATATTTGCATAATGTTACCATACACTAACTTTTAGTAAACATGCCTCTTAATGAGTGTATGGATAAAGAAAGACTAAAAGATTTCTACATTACTATAATCCAGTGCCAACTGCCAGGCACATTAGGAACTACTACAAACACTGCCCATTTAGAACCCATTGCAAACCCGCCGTATCCTAACAGCACTACCAGGACTTACAAAGCACCAGACCCTACCTATCAAAAGGCAACACTGCAAATATTAAACCAATACATTTCAGAGAACAACAATACATGACCTACTGGGGAAAGAGAACAAGTGGCAATGTCAAATAGGAATTACATAAACAGAATTCCTCAGCTCAGTTACACGTGCAGAACATAGACCGTCACCAAACAAGAAATCACAATGTAGAAACAGGAAGACAATAATTAAACTGGGAACCCCAAAAGCCCAACAACACTGTAGAAATAAAACTATAATTAATTTCCTCTTGTACTAAACAAAGCGCAGACATTAATGATGCACATTTCCCAGAGCTGGCATATTTCAGTTAAGAAATTCAATAAAGAGATATTTTTCTACCTTTTGTGCTTTTTTTTTTCAGTTGCAATTGCTCCAGCCACTTTCTTCTGGTTTCTTCATGTCTTCTGCTAACTCTACATCGTCTGCTGTCCATTTGTCCTTTCTTCACTCTTCTAGTTTTTTTTCCATTCTCTCTCTACATCTGTTTTAACATACTAATTTTTCTTTTGCTCTTTCTTCATTCCTATTTCATCCACTCAAATTTTACCCCTCCATCCTCAATCCCCACTTACTCTCCCAATATCCGGCCAATTGTACATTTGTCTTCCCTCCCACACAAAATATTTTTCCCTCTCCATTTCACTCTTCCAGCTCCATCCCATTCTAATCCTCCCCCAACATCAGCTCCCTTCTAGTTCCAGCCCCACCCAGCATCCGCTCCCTTCTAGTCCCCGCATCAGCCCATTTCCAGTCCTAGCTCCCCGATCCGAGTCCCTCCATCAGCTCATTTCCAATCCCAGCCCCCCCGTCAGCCCATTTCTAGTCCTTTCCTAGCCCCACCATCATCAGCCCATGTCAAATACTAGCTCCCCTCCACTCAGCCCATTTCCAATCCAAGCCCCCCATGAGCCTACTTCCAGTTCTAGCCCCTCCATGAGTCCATTTCAATCCAAGCCCCCCCCATAGCCCATTACCAGTCCTAAGCCCCCCATAGTCCATTACCAGTCCTAAGCCCCCCATCACCCCATTTTCAGTCTTAGCCCCCCCAAGCCCATTACCAGTCCTAACCCCCATCAGCCCATTTCCAGTCTTAGCCTCCCCACAGCCAATTCCAGTCCTAACCCCCCATTAGCCCATTTCCAGTCCTAGCCCCCATAGCCCATTTCCAGTCCTAGACCCCCATAGCCCATTACTAGTCCTAACCCCCCATCAGCCCATTTCCAGTCTTAGCACCCCCATATCCCATTACCAGTCCTAACCCCCCATCAGCACATGTCCAGTCGCAGCCCGACCTTAGCTCATTAGCTTGCCTAGCCGCCATCAGCCCATTTCCAGTCTTAGCCCCCCCATAGCCCATTACATCCTAACCCCCCCATCAGCCCATTTCCAGTCCTAACCACCCCAGCCCATTTCCAGTCTTAACCCCTCCCATCAGCCCACTTCCAGTCTTAGCCCCCCATAGCCCATTAGTAGTCCTAACCCCCCATAGCCCATTACCAGTCCTAACCCCCTCCCCATCAACCCACTTCCAGTCTTAGCCCCCCATAGCCCATTACCAGTCCTAAGCCCCCCATAGCCCATTACCAGTCCTAAGCCCCCCATCAGCCCACTTCCAGTCCTAAGCCCCCCCATAGCCCATTACCAGTCCTAACCCCCATCAGCCCATTTCCAGTCTTAGCCTCCCCAATGCCAATTCCAGTCCTAACCCCCCATTAGCCCATTTCCAGTCCTAGCCCCCCATAGCCCATTTCCAGTCCTAGCCCCCCATAGCCCATTACATCCTAACCCCCCTATCAGCCCATTTCCAGTCTTAGCCTGCCCACAGCCCATTCCAGTCCTAACCCCCCATTAGCCCATTTCCAGTACTAGCCCCCCCATAGCCCATTTCCAGTCCTAGCCCCCCCCATATAGCCCATTACATCCTAACCCCCTCCATCAGCCCATTTCCAGTCTTAGCCCCCCCATAGCCCATTACATCCTAACCCCCACACCAGCCCACTTCCAGTCTTAGCCGCCCCCATCAGCCCACTTTATTTATTTATTATTTATTAACATTTCTTATATACCGCACTATTTGACATCAGCGCGGTTTACATGGAACAGAAACATCCGACAAAATTACATATGTCTGGTCTTACAATTAACAGGAAGTAGAACCTGGATAACAGGGGAAACTGTTTACATGAAGAGTGTTGCAAGAAAAAGGAGACTGTTTGGTGGTTTACAGTGTTAGGGACACATGTTGAGAGGGCTTGCCTGCCTGATTGCCACTTCCAGTCTTAGCCCTCCCATAGTCCATTAGTAGTCCTAACCCCCCCATAGCCCATTACCAGTCCTAACCCCTCTCCCCCCATCAACCCACTTCCAGTCTTAGTCCCCTCCATAGCCCATTACCAGTCCTAACCCCCTCCCCCCATCAGCCCTGATAGATTAAAAAAAAACAAACCGGCTGCTGCTGCTGCTGCCGCCGTGGCAGCAGCAGAATCAAATGTCCTGCCGCGGGGCCCCGCCTGCCCGGCAGAACCTCCCTTCAGCATCAGCTCCCGAGTCCCTCCCAATGCGCGGACTTTCAGAGCCGCGAGAGTTTCCCTTCTCGCGGCTCTGTTAATCCCACCGGGGCTGATGGGAAATCCCATCAGCCCCGGTGAGATTAATAGAGCTGCGAGAGGTCAGAGAAGCTCTCCTCTTCGCGGCTCTGAAAGCCCGCGCATTGGGAGGGACTCGGGAGCTGATGCTGAAGGGAGGCTCTGCCGGGCAGGCGGGGCCCCGCGGCGGGACATTTGATTCTGCCGCTGCCATGGCGGCAGCGGCAGCAGCAGCCGTTTTTTTGTTTTTTTTTAAATCTGTTTGGGCTAAGGCAGAATGTTTTTTGCGTGGGGCCCCCTGAAACGTGGGGCCCTGTGCAAAAAACATTTTTGCTCAATGGACGGGCCGGCCCTGCTGGCACCACCCACCAGATTCAGTATTTGCTCAGTCTCCAAGCAGCTGCAGGGGGTTAAAATCCAGTGCAGGCTTTTAGGAGAGACGCAGATAGTTAGCATTTTTTTCTCTTTATTTTCTTTTATTTCCTTAGGATTAATCACCTTCATTTTCTTTGGGAATTCATTGTTGTCTTTAGCTAGGGAGGATTAAGGGAGAGATTTCCTTTCCTTTCCCTTGCTCTTCTCTCTCCGTCCTCTTCTCTCTTCTTCTCCCGTTTGATTAAAAAAAAAAAAGAAGAAAGAAAGCGGGGTGCAACGAGTGTCAGCAGCCACAGGACAGCAGAGGAGCTTGCTGCTGGCATTTCCCGCCTCGCCGCCGAAGCCCCAGTGGTGGCTGAGCATGAGGGCAGGAAATTGCACCCCAGCAGAAGAGGAGACACAGCCCGCTGTTCCGGATGACTGGAGGTGCAGGAATGGCGCGGTGGACGGAGGCGAATCCCGAAGAGGGTGTGAGACACTGCGGGTTCGCCATCTGCGTGTGTTGGAATGGGCATCCACCTCTGAGGACGAATGCAGGAAGGAGGTAGGTGAGAGGCCTCGTTTTGCGTGTCTTTTTGGGAGCCGCGGCCATCTTTGAGCCCATGTGTGAAGGGGATCTTTTGGGCTGTTTTTCTTTGTAAAAAAAAAAAAAAAAAGTGGAAGCGAGTGAAAAGAGAAAAGCTCCCAGAAGAGGATTCATTTGGTTGAAGTTTTAAAAAAAAAAAACAAAAAACCCCCCTGTGGTTTGGCTGAGCCAAAAGAAGAAAAAAAAAAAGAGAAAGATAGAGAAAAGGCGTAGCTGTCATGCCAAGACCACAGTGTCTACTCTGCGGAACTCGAAGGGGGATGGTGTCTGAGGCGGGGGTCTGCAGAGGCTGCGCAGTAGAGGCGGCCTCTGTAGGACAAGGAATTCAAGCCAGCATGTCCCAGGACCCGCCTCCCCCCCCATCTCTTAGGAGTCAGGGGACTCCCTAGGCACAGCTCTAGGGTCCGTATCCCCGTTGCCCTTGGCCCCAGAGCAGGCAGGTACTTCCCAGGCTCAGATGGCTTCCTCAGCCCCCCCCTGGGAAACCTTTCATGGGAAGCTTTGGGGACCCAGGCGAAGGTTCTGCCCGTAAGGGGGCGATTGCAGAAGTTCCTCTCCGCCTGGGTCCGGGTCAAGTCAGATCAGTGGATTCTAGAGGTGATTTGAGAAGGCTATGCCTTAGAGTTGGCAAGACCGATTCTTCCATTCTTTGTGCAGTCCCCTTGCAACTCTCCAGCCAAGAGATTGGCGGTGGAGGAGACCCTAGCCTGTCTTCAGTTGTTGGGGGCGATGGTGCCAGTTCCCAGAGACCAATGCGGGTCCGGTCGATACTCCATTTATTTTGTGGTGCCAAAAAAGGAGGGTGCCTTTCATCCAATTCTCGAACTAAAGCAAGTGAATCTCTGCCTCCAAGTACTTCACTTTCGAATGGAAACCTTAGTTGGCGATAGTGGCGGTGAGACAGAATTTCTAACCTCTCTCGACCTTACAGAAGCCTATTTGCATATTCCTGTCAGGGACTCACATCAGCAGTTTCTGCGGTTTGCAGTGCCAAGCGGTCACTTTCAGCCTAGCGACGGCGCCTCGGATCTTTACGAAAGTGATGGTGATGGTGGTGGTGGCAGCGCTTTGCAAAGAAGGGATCCTGGTCCATCCATACCTCGACGACTGGTTGATCCGAGCCAAGTCCGAGGAGGAAAGTTGGACGGCAACAGACAGAGTAGTTGGGCTCTTGAGGAGTCTGGGTTGGGTCATCAATCAGTCGAACAGCAGATTGGTTCCCTCTCAGGAACCTGAGTATCTGGGGGCGAGATTCGACACCTCCAGGGGCAAGGTTTTCTTGCCACAGCAGAGAGAGGAGGACCTTCGTCGCCTGGTGCGACAGTTTCTAAGCATGGAGGCGCCCTCAGCTTGGCATTACCTGCAAGTGCTAGGAACTATGGCGGCTACCATCGAGCTGGTTCCTTGGGCCAGGGCGCACATGCGCCCGCTTCAGAGGGCGCTTCTTCACCGTTGGTCCCAACAAGGTAGGCCTTGTCAGTGCTGCTTCCTTGTCTCCTAGAGGCCAAGAAGGCACTGGGGTGGTGGCTTTCTCCGGGAAATCTGGCAAGGGGCATGTCCCTGGAGCCTCCGGCCTGGCTATAGTTAACAACGGATGCCAGCCTGACCAGTTGGGGAGCTCACTGCAAAGGTCGCTTTGCCCAGGGGAGCTGGAGTCCCCAGGAGGCCCCAGTGGTCCATCAACAGGTTGGAGTTAAGGGCGGTGTTTCTAGCTGTCGTGGCGTTTGAGCAAGACGTCCGCCGGAGGGCGGTCCGTGTGTTATCGGACAATGTAACCATAGTTGCCTACATCAATCTTCAGGGCGGCATGAGCAGTCTTCCGTTGGAGGAAGAGGTGGAGGGTCTTCTGGAGTGGGCCAAAGCTCATCTGGTAGCCATTTCGGCGCAACACGTGGCCGGAGTGGAAAACGTCACAGCAGACTACCTGAGCAGGGTCAGAGTGGATCACGGCGAATGGGAGCTGTGTCAGGAGGTCTTCGAGCTGCTGGTGCGCAGATGGGGTGCTCCAGTCATGGATCTCATGGCTTGCTGGCAGTTGGCAAAAGCGAGCCGCTTCTTCAGCAGAAGAGAGTGAATGTCAGAGGGGTTGGATGCGTTGGTCCAGAAGTTGCTCTCGGAGGGACTTCTGTATGTGTTTCCTCCGTGGGCTTTCATAGGCAGGCTCCTCCACAGAATAGAGGCCAACAGCAGACAGGTGGTTCTCATAGCTCTTGGATTTTTTGCAGGCAGGATTTGAGAAGGGTTTGGCGGCCAGCTCCTTGCGGATTCAGTTGGCGGCTATTTCCTGTTACAGGGGCAAGGTTCAGGATAAGACAATAGGGGAGCATGCAGATGTGAGTAGATTTCTCAGAGCGGTTCGCCACCTGCGACTGCAGCGGAGATCGTCTGTGCCTTCCTGGGATAACATAAGAACATAAGATATGTCATACTGGGTCAGACCAAGGTCCATCAAGCCCAGTATCCTGTTTCCAACAGTGGCCAATCTAGATCATACGTACCTAGCAGTATCCACAAGAGACACAGGTTCCACAATGCTTGTATTTGGGTCAAGCATTGATATCCCGGGTCCTTTTTTAATAATGGTTTATGGACCTTTCCTCCAGGAACTTGTCCAAACCTTTTTTAAACCCAGCTACACTAACAGCCTTTACTACAACAAATTCCAGAGTTTGATTACACGTTGAGTGAAAAAAATAATTTCTCTTATTTGTCTTAAATAGTTTACCCTGTAGCATCATTATGTGTCCCCTAGTCTTTCTATATTCTGATAGCGTAAACAATTGATCTATGTTTACCTGTTCTACTCCATTCATTAATTTATAGACCTCTATCATATCTCCCCTCAGCCGTCTCTTTTCCAGGTTGAAGAGCCCTAACCTTTGTAGCCTCTCTTCATAGGAGTAGCTTTCCATCCCCTTTACCATTTTGGTGGCTCTTCTCTGTACCTTTTCTAATAACGCTATATCCTTGTTAAGATACGGCGACCAGAATTGCACACAATATTGAAGGTGCGGTCGTACCATGGAACGATACAGAGGCATTATAATATCCTTTGTTTTATTTTCCATTCCTTTCCTTATGATACCTAGCATTCTATTTGCTTTCTTGGCCGCCGCTGCACACTGGGCAGAGGGATTTAACATGTTATCCATGATGACGCCTAAATCTTTTTCCTGGGTGGTGGTTCCCAATGTGGAACCTTGCATCGTGTAACCATAGTGTGGGTGGTTCTTTCTTTCCTAGGTGCATAACTTTGCACTTGTCTACATAAAATTTCATCTGCCATTTGGATGCCCAGTCTTCCAATTTATCCAGATCCTCCTGCAGTTTTCCGCAATCCCCTTGGGTTTTAAGAACTTTAAACAGTTTTGTGTCATCTGCAAATTTGATAACCTCACTAGTTATTCCCTTTTCCAGGTCATTTATGAATATGTCAAAAAGCAGCGGACCCAGTACAGATCCCTGGGGTGCTCCACTATTCACCTTTTTCCATTGGGAAAATTGGCCATTTAGCCCTACCCTCTGCTTTCTATCTTTTTAACCAGTTCCTGATCCACAATAGTACACTGCCTCCTATGCCATGACTTTTTAGTTTTGCCAAAAGTCTCTGATGAGGGACCTTGTCAAAGGCTTTCTGAAAGTCCAGGTACACTATATCAACTGACTCACCTTTGTCTACCTGTTTATTCACACCTTCAAAAAAACATAACAGATTAGTAAGACAAGATCTTCCTTGTCTAAAGCCATGTTGACTGTCTCCCATTAGGCCATGACTATCTACATGCTGAGTAATTTTGTTTTTTATGATGGTTTCTACCATTTTTCCCAGTACTGACATCAGGCTCACCGGTCTGTAGTTTCCCGGATCACCCCTGGAACCCTTTTTAAAAATTGGCGTTACATTGGCGATCCTCCAATCTTCAGGTATTAACAGATGATTTTAATGAAAGTTCACAGATTACTAATAGCAGGTCTACAATCTCATATTTCAGTTCTTTCAACACCCTTGGATGTATACCATCTGGTCCAGGTGATTTGCTACTATTCAGTTTATCAAATAGTTGTAATACATCTTCCCGGCGTAGCGATATTTCTCTCAATTCCTCTGCAGTATCACCTTTAAATACCACTTCAGTCTTGGGTAACATCCCTACATCTTCCTCAGTAAAGACCAAAGCAAAGAATTCATTCAGTCTCTCTGCTATAGCCTTGTCTCCTCTTACTGCCCCTTTTACCCCTCTATCATCTAACGGTCCAATTGACTCTCTCAAAGGCTTTTTGCTACGAATATACTTGAAAAAGTCTTAATTTCTTGTTTTTGCCTCCATAGCAAGTTTCTTCTCAAATTCTCGCTTTGCCTGCCTTATCAATGCTTTGCATTTAACTTGCCAGTGCTTGTGCTGTTTCCAGTTTTCGTCGTTTGGCTCTTTTTTCCATTTCCTGAAAGATGCTTTTTTTGGCAGCAACAGACTCTCTGACCTCACCTTTAAACCATGTTGGCAGTTTTTTGGACTTTCTTCCACTTTTCTTAATGCGTGGAATACAGCTGGTCTGGGCTTCCAGGATAGTATTTTTAAACAACACCCAAGCTTGATGTAAGTCTTTAACCTTTGCAACTGCTCTTTTTAGTTTTATCTTAACTGTTTTGCTCATTTTATCATAGTCTCCCTTTTGAAAGTTAAAAGGTAGTACTGTGGATTTCCTTACTATCCCTCCTCCACTAATTAAATCAGACGCGATCATGTGGCCCCAACACCCTTATCTCCTGCACCAGAGCTGGTGTTGCACTGACTAGGTCCAGTATGGCTTCCCCTCTGGTCGGTTCATGAACCAGCTGCTCCAAGAAGCAGTCATTTATTTCATCTAGGAACTTTATCTCCCTAGCATGTCCTGCCGTGACACTGACCCAGTTGATACCGGGGTAATTGAAATCACCCATTATTACCGTGCTGTGACTTTTGTTAGCTTCCTTGATTTCTTTGAACATTTCATCATCCATTTGTTCATTTTGGCCAGGCGGTCGATAGTACATCCCCACTGCCATCACCTTCCCCTTCATACATGGAATTTCAATCCATAGAGATTCTACAGCAAATTTTTCTTTCCTGCAAAACTTTAATCCTTTCTGACTCAATGCCCTCTCTAACATAGAGCGCAACCCCTCCACCAATTTGATCAGTTCTATCATTACGATATAGTTTGTACCAAGGTATCACAGTGTCCCACTGGTTATCCTCCTTCCACCATTTGGGCTACTTTACTGTTTTTTGGAACCTCTCTGCTTTTGGTAGTATCCTTCAAGGATACCTTCTTCCGAACCATGCGCTCTTGGGTGACTGTCGTCTTTCCCCTATTTTCTAGTTTAAAAGCTTCTCTATCTCCTTTTAAAGGTTAATGCCAGCAGTCTGGTTCCATACTGGTTAAGGTGAAGCCCATCCCTTCGGAAGAGCCCCTCCTTTCCTCAGAATGTTCCCCAGTTCCTAACAAATCCAAAACCCTCATCCTTGCACCATCGTCTCATCCACGCATTGAGACTCCGGAGCTCTGCCTGCCTTTTGGGTCCTGCTCGTGGAACGGGAAGCATTTCGGAGAACGCTACCCTGGAAGTTCTGGATTTCAACTTCCTACCTAAAAGCTTAAATTTTCCCTTCAGAACCTCCCTACCACATTTTCCTATGTCATTGGTACCAACATGTACCAAGACAGCAGACTCCTCCCCAGTACTATCTAAGACCTTATCTAGGCGGTGCGTGAGGTCCGCTACCTTCGCACCAGGCAGGCATGTTACCAGGCGATCCTCACATCCACCAGCCACCCAGCTATCTACATGCCTAATGATTGAATCACCAACTATAACAGCTGTCCTAACCCTTCCCTCATGGGCACATGGCCCTGGAGAAACTACCTCAGTTCGAGAGGGTTTTACATCACCTGGAGGACAGGTCCTAGTTACAGGATCACGTCCTGCCACACCAGGGTTATTCTCTCCTGTCACGTGATCTCTCTTCTCTATGACAACAGGGATGCTGCCAGACTGGAGGTGGGACTTCAAAACTATATCCCTGTAGGTCTCGTCCATGTACCTCTCTGTCTTTCTTATGTCTTCCAGGTCTGCTAATCTAGCCTCTAGAGCAGTGGTTCTTAACCTTTTTTGTGCCGTGACCCCTTTTACCATTGGTCAACTTGTGGTGACCCCCAACGATAAAATCAAATGAGTCTCTCTTCCTTTACCGTTAATGCATTGTCACTGTAATCATTTGTTGAATATATTATAGGCCTTTGCAATATGTTTTTATTTATAAAATTTACTTATTTAAACCACAATAATTAATCACAACAACAAATAACAATATTTGATCTCGAAATTATTATGATTTTGTAGTGAACGATTTTAGTATGCTTTATTCAAAAAAAAAGACGAAGGACAAAATTGTTAGTGTTGTCAAACCTAAAAAGTAGGCATAGGCTATCAGTGCGAAGGTTGTGCTTGCTTCCTTCTTGCCAGATGTGAAATTCTCGGTTCAGTCTTTGCGAGAGCACAACGAAGATCATCTTCTGCAGCAAGTCTATTGCGGTATTTACTCTTGATAAGCAACAAGCTTGAGAAGCCGGTTTCACACAGATATGTTGTTGGAAATGGAAGAAGTAGACGCAACACAATCTCAGACAGTCCAGGATACAATTGAAAATACTTGATCCAGAATTTAATTACTGACATTGACGAAAAATCATTTTTCGCTGCATCACTGGTAATGAGTTCAATGAACTCTTCTTGTGCAATCTCAGGAACATCCTCAACTTCAACTGTGAATGGACTTCTGGCAAGTGCAAATGGTGTGCCAGGTAAATTTGGAAAATACGCTGAAATTTCTTCTTCCAGCATTTCTAAGTGCTGTTTGACAGAAGTTATAATTCTATTTCTTGTGTCAAGTTCAATCTCGTTTTCTTCAAAGAAAGTGGATAAGTTGAGCAACATGTACATTCTATTTTCAGCTAACTTTTTCTGCCAAAGCTGAAGTTTCATTTGAAACGCTTGGATCTTTTCGGACAAATCTAGGCATGTTGCATTTGGTCCTTGCAGTGATAAATTTAATTTGTTCAATATTGCAAATATGTCAACCAAGTAAGCAATTTTCAGCAGCTGCTTTTTGTCACTGAAAAGTGCTTCAAATTGTGGTTTTGCTTTTTGCTTAAAAAACGTTTTTAGTTCATCGCGAAGATCAAATACAAGCTTTAAAACCTTTCCTTTTGATAACCATCTCACCTGAGTGTGTAGTAAAAGAACATTATTGGATGCATCCAAATCATTACAAAGTTTCGTAAACAGTCGAGTGTTTAAAGCACTCGCTTTTATGAAATTAACGGCACTTACTACATTTATCATAGCTTCTTGCAGCTCTTGTGGCAGCGTCTTCGTTGCTAAAACTTGTCTATGAATCATACAGTGAGTTCTGATGGCTTTTGGTGACTCGTTGAACACCAGACGTTGAAATCCCGACCGACATCCTAGCATAGCTGGAGCTCTATCTGTGCAAACACCACAAACCTTGTCGATGGGGATATCGTGTTTTTGCAGAAATTAACAAAATATTTCAAACACATGACGAGCAGTTGTTGTCGTTTCAAGTGGCTTGCAAAAAAGGAACTCATCTTTAAACTCGCCATTATTAATATATCTCACATAAACCAGTAACTGAGAATAGTTTGAAACATCTGTGGATTCATCAAGCTGGATGCTAAATAGTCCAAGTGGAGCTGATTTCATTTTCTGGATTACTTGGTCAAGGATATCAGCAATTTGTCTACCGATGGTGTCGTTAGACAAGGAAATTGGACTCAATTTATTTATTTATTATTTATTTATCTGCATTTATATCCCGCTTTTCACCGGGTCAAAGCGGTTGGGGGATACATTTAACACGAGGGGATATGAGACACATACACTAATACTTACAGGGACCATGGGCAATGGAGGGTTAAGTGGCTTGCCCAAGACCACAAGGAGCACCTGTGGGACTAGAAACCCCAGTCCTTCTGGCCCAGGGCTGCTGTCCTCCAGTGGGATTTGAACCACCGACCTTCCGGCCTGTGGTACCTTGCCCCAACCACTAGGCTACTCCTCCCTCCCAAATTTCCGTACAAATTCATCTCCAAGCATGACTCGAACAATATCTTTTGTTGCTGGTAACAGCAATTCCTCGGCAATGGTGTGAGCTTTCTTGGCTTTGGCGATTCTGAGAGCCACCATATATGAAGCTTCAACAGTGGCTATGTTTTGCTGGTGGAGCTTTCCGCCAATATCAAGTCTGCTTTTCTTGATTCCATCAGCTTTGTTCTTAAAATACTGAATATCCTTGCCTACAAAGGTGGGATGCTTACTGTCAAAATGCCGTTTCAGTTTGTTTGGCTTCATGGATTCCGTTGATAGAACTTCGTTACAAATAGCGCATTGTGGTTTCTCAATCCCTGCTGAAAATATGGAGGTGAAACCATACCTTAAGTCATCGCAATATTTTCTTTTCTTGGTATTCTTCTCTCTGTCATTCATTTTCAATGCAGTCGCTGGTGTTATATAATATTACACACAAGGTGAAGGCAGATGAGGTCACAGGTGCTAACTTACGCGTTTCGGCTATATAGAAAAAACATATAAATATATCTTTAAAAAAAAAAAAATATGAAATGCATAATGTGCTGTGCTGCTTTTGAACTCTTCTACTTCAATGCCTCCAGTTCTTGCTTTTGCTACCAGTTGTTTTTCTCAGCCTGCAATAGCCTCCTCACACTTACCCCATTCCTCTTACATTTCTACCCTTTCTCAGCAACCCTATTCACCCCTACCAAGAAACCCACTTATTCCACTGACTTTCTCCCAGCCTCTGTGCAGAAAATCAGCCCACCCTTCCTGTGACCATTAGCATTTTTATTATTCATGACCCCTGGATAGGACCCAAAGCACACCAAACCAACCGATTCTCCATTGACTGTGCTTCCCCATTCCCAAAACCAAGCCACCAGAAACACAAGGATGCATGCACAGCCACTCCAGTAAACGTATGTAGTCACACACCAGCTTGTCTTGCATACAGTCATATAAACAGACAGAAAGAAATGCCCTCCCCAGTAGAAGTTCCCACCGAAAAACCCAGCATGTTTTTAATAGGAGGCCATGCAGCCCCTCCCCGATCACCTCCACAAGGTCCGATCCGGCCCACTGCACCCCAGCAACATAAAAAGCAGTGCCAGAAGGTGGACTTGTGCCTGAAAGCCTCACTAGAGGGCCCTTTGGTGTGGCACTTAGGCGCAGGCCAAACAGCAGGGCGATTCAGGAGCACCACTGATTGAGGGCATCCAGCAAAGACCAACAGAACTATCCATACCAACAGACCTCCATAAAAACTAATTGTAAGCTCTGATGAGCAGGGACTGTCTCTTACATGTCTGTGCAGTGCTGCATACATCTTGTAGCGCTATACAAATGCTCAGAAGTAGTAGTAAGTCTCTGTTAATTAGGCCAACTTGTACCAATGACAATAAACATCCAGAGTACTGTAATTGTGGGGGTATGCTGGACGGTCTTGTGTATTTCCTTTTGATATTATAGTTACCTTCCTATAATATTAGGTCGGAGTATTTCCTATAATATTATAGGACGGTCTTGTGTCTTATTCCGACTTAATATTATAGGAAGGTAACTATAATATCAAAAGGAAATACACAAGACCGTCCAGCATACCCACACAATTACAGTACTCTACCAAAGTATAATATTCAACACAATGAAAACGGAAACCAGAGCTTTACACAGGCTGCTGAAAAAAAAAAATACAAATGCAGAAGGAAAATATAGTAAGTATTTCTATCAATATGAGCCTGGCTGGGGGACCTTGCACTTTGAGCTATGTTTTATTCCACTGAGGCACACTTTCCCCTTACTTACAGTCTCCTTCTGCCTCCTGCACCTCTGTCGCGTTCAAGAGCCTCTGCCACGTGGCTGCATGTCCTGGACCCGCATGGCCCTTGCTCAGGTCACTTCGGCGGGCTACCTCTGTTGTCCGGCGTTTTGTGCTCCTGCCTCCTTTTTTACTCACTCCATCGTGCACCGGAGCTCCCGTCCTGTTCTGCCTGCCTCCACTTATCCTCCGCCGCTCTTGATATCTCTGCAGTCCGGGCCCAATCGACACCTCGCTCCACTATCGGGTGTCGGAGTGATCTTCAGTTATAAAAGCCAAGCGGATGCAGAGCCTTCCCGCCTCTGAGGAACTAATGCAGATGTGTCCCGCCCCTAAAGGAAGTTAATGTAACTTCCTTTGGGGGTGGGACGCATGTGCACAGGCTCCTTCACAGAGACGGAAGGCTCTGCACCGGCTTGGCTTTTTTCAACTGAAGATCTCTGAGTCGTTGCCGCCGCTGCTGCCGCGACCCCCGGTAAATCCCGAGGCAACCCCCGTGGGGGTCGCGACCCACAGGTTGAGAACCGCTGCTCCAGAGAATGGACTTGTTCCCTGAGAGCAAAGAGCTGCTTGCACTTAGTGCATACGTAAGACCTCTCACCAACTGGGAGAAAATCATACATGTGACACTCAATGCAAAAGACTGGAAAGCCCCCATCTCGCTGCTGGACTGTTGTCTGCATCTTAGTTTAAAGCTTGTGTTTAGGTCTTTAAATTCTGTACTTACTAAGGGTTGGTGTGGATGCTTATACTAATAAAAGTGTATTTAATAACTTTAATATACCTTGTTCACTTGAAGCTTAATTAATCTCGGGTCCTCTATGTATGACTGATTTGGATAAAGAGCTGCACCTGAGAGCAGCCCCTTTCCTCTAAGACGTGTAAGTACCTATAAAGCTACAATTACCCCAGGGGAGGGAGGGGAAATAAGACCTATTAAAAGAGGACTGTTACAAGGTACCCTGTCCAGTAACCTCAGCAGGGGGGGAGGGGGTTAGTCCCTCAGGTAGACTAGAGCAGGAAAAAAAGTTTAAAATGCAGCACCGTTCTGGGGACAGAGCAGGGAGAGAGATTTAATTTAAAGTAACAGTTAACCTGGCTGCCACACAAAGGCCAGATAGTTGAAAGAGGCAGGGTAAGTTTTATATAGCTGAGAAAGCTGAAGTGCAAAACTAAAGGGAACAGGGAGATGAAGTAGCACACCAATAAAGACAAACAAATAAATAAATAGACAGCTAGAACTCACAGCAAAGTCGTCACAGGAGTTAAATATCCACCTCTATAGCAGAGCACTGTGAGGGCACTGCTCTTCCCAGAGCAGAGAGAGGCAAACAATCTTGTTCTGAATACTCTAGCGGGAGAACCCTTCGAGCCATTTGGGCGAGCTACGGTCAAGGATTTGACCCTCAAGTCCGTTTTCCTAGTGGTAGTTTGTTCAGCTAGGTGACTTTCGTAGCTTCAAGCTCTTTCCTGTCTTCGCCATTCCTTTCATTTTTCAAGGAAAAGGTTGTTTTGCGAACGGATCCCTCCTTTTTTGCCCAAAGTCATCTCTCCCTTCTATTTGAATCAGTCTGTATCTCTTCCTGCATTTCCCAGGTTGAGTCAAGAGGCTGAGAATGCGCAACTTCACAGTCTGGACATGCACAGGGTACTCGAGCGCTACTTGAAACGTACGGCGGCTTTCCGGGTATCGTAGCGCTTACTTGTTTTGTTTGGGAGGCCGCGCAAAGGTGAGGCGGCTTCTAAGGCCTCCATCTCTAGGTGGATTAGGGAGGCTATTGCTTTGGCATATTTGCTGAAGGGAAAGCCGGTGCTGAAAGGGCTCCGGGCTCATTCTACTCGGGCCCAGGCGGCCTCATGGGTGGAGTTTAGTATGGTGCTGCCACTGAATATTTGTAGGACAGCGACTTGGTCTTCTCTTCATACCTTTACCAAGCATTACAGTCTGGATGTTCAGGCAGCGGCGGATGCTTGTTTCAGGGAATCAGTAATTCGGACCGGTTTTGCAGGCCCCTCCCAGTTGTGAACTGCTCTGTTACATCCCAGTGGAAAGGGACTGGACTGGAGGGACGCTTAGGAAAGAGTAATTAGTCCTTACCTGCTAATTAGCATTCCTGAAGGAACTCCAGTCCAGTCCCTGATCCCGCCCAATTTGCAGTGTTTCATTTGGAAGTGGATTCACCGTCCCAAAGTATTAGGTAAGCAAAGAAATAGCACAGAATGGCTGTGCTGCTTAGTTGTGGGGAGTAGGGTTGCGGAAGAGCGGTTTCGGTTAGCTTCTTCCTTTTCCAGCTTCTTCTCCTCTTTTGTCTTCTTCCCCTCTTCTTCTCACCTTGAGGGGGGTGGGAGGTCTCTCTCCTCTGGGGGGGGGGGGTTGGAGAGGGGGGAAGTTAAAGTTTGGTGTTATCTAGTTATTATGTAGTAGCTGATAAGAATGCAATAAATAATACCCGGAGTCAGGCAAAGATTCAAGCCAATTTAATGTGCACAGACTCAGATTGCAGTAGCATTCAAAATGGTCTGAGCACAGAGCTCAGAAAAATGACAGTTTATATACTTTTCTTCTCCAGTCTAATACAGGCAAAACTCCTCATTGGCCACAGTGGCCCACTTACTCTCATCCAATAGACATCTCTGACTGGGCCCAGGACTCGCTCCCCTGCTTGGGTCTTACTAGCCACGGGTCAGCAATTAGACATAACACTAAACATAATACTTTTACTACAGTATATTTTGCTACTTCTGCAAAGATAGTGGAAGGCATATCAGAAGCATTCTTAACAAAAGCAAAACAAAGCGAGGCCAAACAAAGCAAGGTTAAGACGTATCTCTAGCCTTGGCTCAAAACACTAAATAATCTTCATAATGCTAGACAAAATATTCTTACACTGTTCAGTTTCTCTGCTATATTTTCATCCTAATTACGAGGTCTGTGCACAATCAGCAAAGATACTGTGGCACGGCATTCTACTGAAAGAGACATCTGACTTACCTAAACAATAAACAGTACCAAGGTTTAATTCTCTTATCTCCAGGAGAGCAGAACATGTTATCAAACCAGAATAGAACGGAATTTCTTTCTAACAGCTAACAGCATTCTGCAATTTTCCAAAATCAGCAATAACATTTTAAAGCAGGAAAAAGGGCTTCAGACCTAGCTCTGCTACATACTAGGCCATCGCCTATCACAATTAAGTTTAATGTTGTTGGTTTTCTTATTTAATTTGTCTCTCCATGGAGTCTGCTTTGTCAATAGGATTCTGAATCTGGTGGGTGGTGCCAGAGGTATTTATACCAAAGGGTCATCAAGATGATGACGTGCTCAGTCTCCCAGGCTGCTGGAAGGGGGGCACAACCCAGTGGAAAGGGACTGGACTGGAGTTCCTTCAGGAATGTTAATTAGCAGGTAAGGACTAATTACTCTTTGTTATTGTTAAGTGCCATTGAGTCGGTGTCGACTCATGGCAACCCTCTGAATAGTTGACCTAAACTGTGTTTGGTTTTCAGTCGGGTGTCTCATTGTTGATAAAGTGGCACCCATTGCTGGTCTTCGTCTTTTACTTTGACCTTCAATCTTGCCAAGCCTGATGCCATTCTCTACCGATTTTTCTCTTTGCATGATATGTCCATAGTATGAAAGTCGAAGTTTTGTCATCTGAGCTTCTAAGGAAAGCTTAGGTTTGATCTCCTCTAGTTCTAACTGGTTTGTTCTTTGAGCAGTCCATGGTATACACAGTGTTCATCGCCAGCACTATAATTCAAAGGCATTGATTTTCTTCCTGTATATCTTTTTCACTGTCCAACTTTCACATCCATATGATGTTGAAAATACTATGGCTTGGACAAGTCAAATCTTTATATGTAGAGGGACATCTCTATTCTTGAGAATCTTGTCTAGGTCCTTCATAGCCATTCTGCCAATGCATTGTTGGATTTCTGGACTGCTTGTCCTTTCTTTATTGATAGTTGACAACTTTAACCTACTTGGATCAACAATTTCAATTTCTTCGCCATCAATGATGAACTTATTAATTTTGCCAGTTATCAGGATTTTTGTCCCCTTTATATTAAGGTACAGGCCCGTTTTAAGACTCTCTTTCTAGATCTTGAAAAGCAAATGTTTCAGATCGTCTTCACTTTCAGCCAATAATGTGATATCATCAGTATAACAAAGATTGTTGATGAGTCTTCCACCAATCTTCACATCTTGGTTGTCTTCATACAGTTTCAGCTTCTCTGATTTGTTCTGCATATAAATTAAAGAAGTAGGGGAAACTATGCAGCCTTGTCAAACACCTTTGCTGATTTTAAACTATTCTGTTTCTCCTTGTTCCATTCGAATTGTGACTTCTTGATGTAAAGGTTGTGCAAGAGAACAATCAGGTGTTCTGGTATACCCATGCTTTTTAATGTGGCCCAGAGTTTCTCATGGTTTACACAGTCAAAAGCCTTGCTGTACTCAATAAAACACACACAGAAATCCTTTTTGTATTCTTTAGTCTTTTCAAGGATCCATCTCGCATCTGCAATGATGTCTTTCATTCCTCACCTTTTTCTGAGCCCTGCTTCCACTTCAGGCAGTTCTCGTTCCAGGTATGGTTGTAGTCTCTGCTGAATAATCTTGAGTTGAATCTTGCTGGCATGTGGGATCAGAGCGATTGTGCGATAATTTCCAGAGTCAGTTGGATCAACTTTCTTCAATATTGGTATAAACAAAGATCTTTTCCAGTCAATTGGCCATGATGTTGTCCTCCGAATTTCCTGGCAGAGCCTTGTAAGTATTGTAACAGCTGCATCCGATTGCTGTAAAATACTTCAATGGGAATGTTAGCAATGCCTGGTGCTTTGTTCTTTGATAAAGCTTTCAATGCTGCTTCAACTTCTTCTTTCATCACCATTGGTTCCTGTTCATAAGGTACAGGTTGAGACGGCCATTGTTCTGCTTCATATTTATGGTATAATGACTCTGTATATTCTTTCCACCTTTTCTTGATCTTCTCGGCATCATTCATCATGAATCCTTGAGCATCTTGTAGCATTCCAATTCGAAGCTGAAGACTTTTCAGAGTAAAGCCAGCATTTATGATGTGGTTGGATCAAAGCCCTTTGGACATCTGACTGCTGATGTAGCTGCGCATGAAATGAGAGTCAGAAGTTGCAAAGATGTTTTACCTATTGGGACATGGAACGTGCGAAGCATGAACCAAGGGAAGTTAGAGATAGTCAAGACTGAAATGGAACGTGTACAACTCTATCTGTTGGGTGTTAGCAAACAAATGGACTGGCATTGAGCACTTTGCATCTGATGATCACATGGTCTACTATGCTGAAAATGAAAGACAAAGAAGAAATGGTGTTGCATTTATAATTAAGAAGAAACTTGTAAGAACTGTATTGAAATACAATGCAATCAGTGAACACTTAATTTCTATTTGTCTACGAGGAATGCCCATCAACGCAACTAATAATTCAGTGTTAATATGCTGCAGCTATTGGAACTGCTTTTCCTGGAGTAATACCTTGAGGCATTTTTTTTTTTGGGGGGGGGGGGGTTTGGAAGCTTCATTATTTATTATTCATTTTTCTTTTATCTCCCACCACTTGCAGAAACTAAACTTGTACTATACAAAAACTATCCCCAGCTCACCTTCTCCTTTTCTGTGACTAGAGCGGCATTCTATTGCTCCATCCCTACAGCCTCCCCGTAGGCTGTATCCTACCAACAGTGTCTGTTGCTCACTCACACAAGGGGAGGACTAGAGAAGTACAGAGAGATTATTTAAACTCTGAAAAATGTCCAGGCATATTAGTTTTTCTTCTTGCTTCCAAATCAGTAGAATCATGAAAAAAGCCAGACAGTTGTCAGTCCTAACTTCCCGAGTGCTGAGCACATCTGACAGCACCCCACTAAACTTTGGACCCTAGGTATGTTCCTAGTTTTGTCAGTTCCTTAATCTAGTCCTGCCCATGGCAAGAGATACTAGCTGACAGTATTATTGCTACTACTACTGATCATTTGTATACTTATAAAGATTTTTAAGCCTGTTCCCGTATGCTTTATAACAAAGACCACTAACTATTTTAGTAGCACAGATTCCAAAAGGATATAAATAGGATGGAGTCGGTGCAGAGGGTGGTTACGGAAATGGTTAGTGGTCTTCGTTATAAAGCATATGGGGACAGATTTAAAGATCTTAATATGTATATGTTAGAGGAAAGACTGGTTAGAGGAGATATGCTAGAGATGTTTAAATATCTCCATGGCATAAATGCACAAGAGGAGAGTCTTTTGATTGAAAGCAAGCTCTTCTACGAGGAGAAATAGGATGAGGGTGAAAGGGAACAGACTTGGGAGTAATATGCGGAACTATTTTTTTATGGAAAGAATGATAGTCTCCCATTGGAATTAGTAGAGACTAGGACAGTATCTGAATTCAAGAAAGCATGGGACAAACACAGAAGATCTGTAAAGGAAAAAAAGGAGAATGGAAGGGCAGTCTAGATTGGTCATGGTCTTTTTCTGCTGTCATGTTTCTATATTTCTCGGTTTCTAAAGTGCTGCAAAGTATATGCAGTGCTGTACAGAGACATGTAAGAGACTGTCCCTGTTCATTAGAGCTTACAATCTACTCAAGACAGACAGTATAACAGCTGGAGACTAGGATGTGTCTAGGGGAATGATAGGAGAGCAGGAGACTACATGGATCAGAATCCAAAAGCAGCCTTAAAGAGATGAGTTTTTAGCTTGGATTTGAAAAGGGCCAGAGTGAGCCTGATGTAGTGACTCGGGTAGTTTGTTCCAGGCATAAGGAGCAGCAAGGTGTAAAGATTGAAGTCTGGAGTTGGCAGTGGAAAAGAGTGGCACAGATAGAAGCGATCTTCCAGAAGAATGGAGTTCCCAAGGAGGGGTGTAGGGAGAGATAAGAGAGGAAAGATAGCGAGGAGAGCAGAATTAATGCACTTATAGGTCAGTAGGAGAAGTTTCAACTGGATACGGATATGGAAACGGATAGGAAGCCAATGAAGCAACTTGAGAAGAGGGGTTATACGAGTATAGTGTAGGGTTGCCAACTGGCTCCAGATGCACCTGACAGGTTTGATCCAATCCTGGCTTTACCCCATTGCATGCAGTGACTTGTAATCTTGCCTTTCTTATGGAGTGCAATAGACAATCAGAACTGCATGTCCCTGCATGCAATGGGGTAAACCCAAGACGGGATCAAGCCTGTCAGGCACATCTGGAGCAAGTTGACAACCCTAGCATAATGAGACTGGTGGAAGATTAGCCATGTAGCTGAATTCTGAACAGACTTAAGGGGAGAGAGATGATTCAGAGGGAGACCAGCAAGAAGAAGGTTGCAATAATCTAGACGGGAGGTGACTAAAGAGTGGATAAGTGTCTTAGTGTGTTCAGAAAGGAAGAGGCGAATTTACAAACAACAACCAATAAGAAAGCAGTACAGTTCAGCAGGTAGGTTTCACACTACAAATAAAAGCAAAAAGAAAAGTGAATAAATTTAAAATACGGTACATCACAACTAGAAAATTATTGTGATCCATGTGTGTGTGTGTGTGTTTATCTCTGTTAAATGTTCTGTGTGTGCTGTGCCCATGTTGTGTCCTTGGTGGGGTAGCTGAGGGTGGTGGGGCATTTATAGAGATTATAGTTTTGGGGGTGGTGGCGATTCAGAGGAGTTAGTTTTCAGGATGGCCGTAGTTTGTAGGGGTAGCTTGCCTCAGATGTAAGCATAGATTGTAAGCTCTCCAGGCATAGGGAAATATCTACAGCACCTTTTTGTAACTCACTTTGAACTGCTAGTGGAAAATGTGAGCTAAATTCTAAGGGGGGCATATTCAAAACATTTTAGCTGGTTAGCAATGAGGTCAGGGGGATATTCTACTGCACTAATGTGGTTAGTGCTGTTAAACATCCCAGTGCTAGCCGGCTTGTGTTGGGGTGTTCCAGGGGTGGCACCTTTAGTTAGCCAGTCGGAGGCAATATTGAACCACTAACCAGCTAACTAAAATGCCTAAACGTAGGACAAGTAAAAGGCTGTCCTTACTTGTTTTAGCTGTATGACCAGCTAGCTAAAATGCTATCTGGGCAAACTGGATATTCAGTGTTGATTGCTAGATATGGCCTGTCACTGAATATCCAGCCATAAATGAAAGCAGCGACAGCCATCCACTTTAACAGCACTGGCCTCCACCACTGAATATGCCCCCCTAAATAAATTAAAAATTAAATGATAGGGCAACTACAGTGAGGCTTTTTTGGGGGTGGGGTCTTTGCATGGTGGGATAGCTGCAGGGAGGACATTTTTGCTGGGTCGATCAGTTTGCAGGGTGGTGGTGCAGTTGCAGGGAAGTAGGTTTTGGGAGTACAGGCAATTTATAGGATGGTGGAGAAGTTGCAGGGGCATTTGGTGAGGTGGTCAACCAGTTGCAGGTGGCTGTTTTTTGGAGTGGAGCATTTTGCATGGTGCTGTGTCAGTTTTGAGGATTTTTTTTAGGGATGTGGCAGTTTGTGGAATTCAAGGACAGTTGCGGGGGAGTGTTTTTTAGGGGGAGGGCAGTGTATGGTTTGGTGGAGCAGTTATGAGTGGGGTAGCTTTTGGGGGTATATCAATGGGAGGCCAGTAGGTTTTGGGAATTGGGCAGTTTTTGAGATGGTAGGGGTAGATACAGGAGAGTAATTTTTGGGGGTGGGGAATTTAGTGAGGTGGTTAGGCAGTCGGGGGGGGGGGTGTGTGGTATTTTTTAATGGGTGGAGCAGTTTGAGGGATGATAGAAGTTGCAAGAGTGTTTGTTTTTTGGGGGGTTTTGGCAGTGTGTGGATTGGTAGTTTTTGGGGTGGGGCATTTGCCGGAGGTGAGGCATTTAAGAGGGTAATTTTTAATAGTAGGGCAGTTGGCAGGGTGGTGGAGCAGTTTTTAGGGTTAGAACAGTTTGTAACATGGTAGGGCAGTTGTGAGAGGCTATATTTGGGGTAGGGTGGTTTTGGGAAGTGTTTATTAGGGCTTGGCAGTTTATGGTGTGGTGGGGCAGTTGCAGGGATGTAGTTTTTGAGAGTGGGGCAGTTTGCAAGGTGGTGAGGTAGTTGTAGTAGGTATTTTTATTCATGATGGCAGTATCTGGTGGGTTGTTAGGGAGTCATGAGGAAATTATTTTGGGGGGTGAGGCAGTGTGCAGGATGGTGGGGAAATTGTGGATGGGGCATTTTTAGTGGATTGAGAGAGTAGAAAACAGAGGGAGTTTGAAATGAGCAAATCCCTAACTTCTGTGTTTCACTGTATGTAAGTTTCTATGCTATAGAAGATAGAAATCCTTGTCACATTGAAATAAATTGGGCTAGTTTTTTGCGGTGCCGATTTTCTCTGCAAGCCCCATTCCAAACTCATTGTGTCTTTATACCAGTTTTCCCATATGCCACATTTCATCCCATTCCGTTAAATTTTCAGAGTGTTATTTTGCCTCCAGATATACCAACAGGCAACTCACTGTTCTACAAATTTTCAAAAATTGTTTGCTTCAGAAATTAAATGTGCTATTTCTTAATGAATTTGATACGCTGAATTCAAATATGATAGTGAAATTGGTCAATTAGCTCCTGTTTCTATGATATGTTGAAGAATGTACATTTTATCACTGTGTATGGTGAAAATTGAGCCTAAATCCTTAGATGTAAATCCAAAATTTATTACAAATGAAACTTTGCACAATAACAAGCATGTTTTTTTTATAAAATAAAGTTAATAAACGTACTTAGAAGAAACAGAGGAGTAATTATGTCTGCAATTTAACTTTCATTAAGAACATTTGTAAGTACATTCTAGCAATTTTTGTTCTCATTCAGTGGCTTCACGACTCCTCCTGATCTATTTCTTTTACTGAAGCAGTGGAATATCCCTTGTCACTGTCCAGCAGTAATCTGCAAGCATTGATGGACTCCATTTACCCTGATACCTCTTTTCCATGGCTGCAATGTCTTGATGAAATCGTTCTCCATGTTCATCACTTACTGCTCCGCAATTTTGTGGGAAAATATCTAGATGAGAGTGTAGAAAATGAATCTTTAAGGACATGTTGCAACCAAGGTTTGTGTATGCCTTGAGAAGATCTTGAACAATCTCTTGGTAATTATTTGCTTTGTTGTTTCCAAGAAAATTTTGTGTCACTGATTCAAATGCTATCCATGCAGCCTTTTCCTTTCCATGCAATAAACAAAGAAATTCGTCATCTTGAAGAAGTGCACGAATCTGAGGGCCAACAAAAACTCCTTCCTTAACTTTGGTATCACTCAGTCTAGGAAATTTACCACTAAGATACCTGAAAGCAGGTTTAGTTTTATCCATCGCCTTGACAAAGTTTTTCATTAGTCCCAACTTGATGTGCAAGGAAGGCATCAAAATCTTGTTGCTGTCTACAAGTGCTGGAAACACAACATTTTTGTTTCCAGGATCCAGTGACTGATGGAGTGGCTAGTCCCTTTTGATGAAATGACAATCTCTAGCACGACTATCCCAGTCACACAGGAAGCAGCAGTACTTGGTGTATCCCCCCTGAAGACCAAGCAAGAGGGTGACCACTTTGAAGTCACCACAGATTGACCATAGATGTTGATCATAGTTTATACATTTCAAAAGTTGTTTCATATTGTCATAAGTCTCTTTTTATAAAAGCTGCATGGCCAATAGGAATTGATGGTAGCAAGTTGCCATTATGCAGCAATACAGCTTTAAGACTTGCTTTGGATGAATCAATGAAGAGCCTCCAATCATCTGCATTGTAATTGATATTGAAAGCTGCTATTAAACCTTTTACTTTGTTACATGCAGCAAGATCACTTTCTTTGAAAAAGAATGAAGCCAAGTCTTTCTGATGGTCCCGGAAAAAAGAAATTTGAACGTCACCAGCCAGAAGATTCCACTGCTGTAGTCTGGAACCCAAAAGCTCAGCTTTATTCTTTGGGAGATCCAAATCCCTGATAAGGCATTCAATTCACCTTGCGTTATGAGGTATGGCTCATTAGCAGTGGCCAGAAGAAACTCTGGGTCACATGAGGTTGACGGTTCATGACTACAAACTTCTTCCTCTTCCTCACTTGATTCTAATGATAATGATTCTGACATTTTGGGAATTGGCAACCCTTCTCCATGAGGCACTGGGCGTATTGCAGGTGGAATGTTTGGATATTGCACGGTCCACTTACTCTTTCTGGATATGCCTTTCTGAATTGGAGGAACCATGCAGAAGTAGCAATTGCTGACGTGATCCGTGGGCTCTCTCCAGATCATTGGAACTGCAAAAGACATTGATTGCCTTTTCCCATTCATCCATTGCCTGAGATTTGTTGCACATGTATTGCAGCATATGTGTGGCGCCCAGCTCTTATCCTGATCTCCTATTCTTCAGCCAAAATATAAGTTGTAGGCTTTCTTAACCGCCACAGTCATATTCCGTTTTTGTGATGTAAAAGTCACTTCACCACAAATATAGCAGAAATTATCTGCATTATTAACACAAGTACGATGCATCGCCGAATATGCTGTGATTGACCTATTGGTATAAAATAATGCAAAATGATTAATTTTTAATTTTTCTGTTACTAATACACCTTAAGATTTATACTGTCAAGTGATGCAAATTTAAATACTGATTGCATCATCTGGTTTTGGACAGATATTTCTATTGGTTGCAAGTAGAGATTATGCAATCTCACGCAAATGTTGCATAATACACAGTTAATGGCCCCTAATGACTAATTAATAGCATATATCTTAGCAACTAGACCTAATCAGCCATTTCCATTATGATGCCTGTGTTCAGCAACCTTAAATTAGTTTAGAACAGCTGCTTTCATGTCCGAAGCATTTTGGCTGTTGAACAGTATTATAATTATAATTATTTACAACTTCTGTTGGGTCGGAAAGAATAAAGAAATGAAGATCCAAATAATTTAAAATTCAGCATATCACATCTAAGGAATAATTTGTAATCCCTGTGTGTGTGTTTTGTGCATATATTGTGTGGGGCAAGGTATGAGAGTTTGGGTAATTATTGGGGGGGGGGGGGAATCTGGAAGGGTGGGATAGTTGATTGGCATTATATAGGGGGTGATGGCAGTTTGTAGGCTGATGGGGCAGTTGTGAGCAGGGTTGCCAATTGGCTCCAGATGCGCCCAACAGGCTTGATCCAGTCGTTTACCCCATTGCATGCAGGGACTTGTCTTGTTTTTCTTATGGAGTAAAATGGAGAAATCAGAACTACGTGTCCTTGCATGCAATAGAGTAAACCCAGGACTGGATCAAGCCTGTCGGGCGCATCTGGAGCCAGTTGGCAACCCTAGTTGTGAGGGGTAATGTTTTGGGGTGGGACAGGGCTGTAACAAGGATTCTGCGTACGGTGCAGCTGCACAGGGCGCAAGCACAGAAGGTACGCTGATATCATCACTGGGCTTCCAGGAAGCTCAAAAAGAATGAATTACTGAATGTGGATGGGGGGGCACCAGATTCATTAGTTTCAAGGGCATATTTCTAGCTTGGTACAGTCCTGGGATTGGGTATTTAGTAGGATGGTGGGGCAGTAGTATTTGGGGTTGGGGCATTTTGCAAGAAATTTAGGCAGTTACAAGGGGTATTTAATGGGTGATTTAGGCAGTTTGTGGAGTGGTGGGGCAGAGATATGCAGACAAGAGTTTTTAAACTCTGTAAAATGTTCAGACATGTTAGTCATCCTTCTAGCTTCCAGACATTAATGTAAAAATTAGCCAAATCTTGAAAAAAGCCAGACAATCGTCAATTCTAACCTCCCAAGTCCAGATCACATCTGACAGCACCTCCATAAACTTTGGACCTCAGTTATGTTCCTAGTTTGCCAGTGCTTTAATCTAGCCCTGCCCATAGCAACAGATATTGGCTGCTACCTATAGTGCCAACTAATAAGTACAGTTCAGCAAGTGGCTTTCACAATAGAAATAAAAGCAAAGGAAAATGAAATATCTATGTGAATAATTTAAAATGTAGTAGATCAGTTAGGGAATTATTTGTAATCCTTGTGGTGTCTGTGTGGCGTTCATGTGTTTCTGTGAGTGTGTGTGTGTGTGCGCATCTCTGTTGTATGTTCTGTGTGTGCTATGCATGTGTTGGGGAGAGGTAATGGGAGTGGTGGGGTAGTTTTAGGGCTTGGGAATAATTGCGGGAAGGTAGTTTTGGGCTGGGGATAGTTTGCAGAGTAGTGGAGCAGTTGCAGTGGGGAATATTTTTGGGGAAGGTGCAGTTGCTTAGGGAAGCTTCAGAGGGTAAGACAGTTGCAGGGGGATAATTTTTGATGTAGAACAGTTTGCAGTGTAGTGGGGCAGTTGCTGGGGGATAGTTTTGGGAGTGGAGCAGTTGGTATGGTTGTGGAGCAATAGATTTCTGGATTTTGTGAAGCAGTTTGTGGGATGGTGGGCAGATACGGAGGATAGTTTTTTGAGGATGAGGCAGTTTGTAGAGTGGTGGGGCAGCTGTGGGGGAGTATTTTTTTTTTTTAGCAGAAAGGCAGTCTGCAGAATGGTGTGGCAGTAGCAATGATGTAGTTTTTAGCGGATGGAGCAGTTTGCAAGGTGGTGGGCTGGTTCAAGTTTCAGGGGGTAGGTTTTAGGGGTGGGAGAGTTTGTAGTTTGGTGATGCAATCGCAGGGATGTAGCTTTTGTGGCTGGGGCAGTTTGCAGGTTGGTGAGACAGTTATAGGAGGTTGTTTTCTGGCATTAGTGAAATTCTCCTTTGGGTGGGGCAGATTTTGGGAGGTGTTTTGGTGTTGAGGTAGTTGTGTGGGAGTATTTTTTTGGGTGAGAGCATTTGGTGGGGTGGCAGGGCTGTTGAAAGGGTGTATCTTTTGGGGTAGAGGCTGTGTGCAGGGTAGTGAGGCTGTTGTGGGGGAGGAATGTTTTGTGGTGTTTGGGCAGCTTGGGGATTTTGGGGAGTAGGGAACTGCTCCTTTCAAACTCCCCTCTCCCTGTTCTCTAACTGCTATGTTTCACTGTATTTAAGTTTCCACACCACAGAAGCTGGAATTCCTTAAGAATATAAGATATGCCATATTGGGTCACACCAACATTCATCAAGCCCAGTGTCCTGTTTCCAACAGTGGCCAATCTAGGTCACAAGCAGTATCCCAAAAGATACAGGTTCTACAAATGCTTGAATTGGGGCAAGCAGTGAATATTCTGGGCCCACTTTAATAATGATTTATGGACCTTTCCTCCAGGAACTTGTCCAAACCTTTTTTTAACCCGGCTACACTAACAACTTTTACTAAATCCTCCGGTAGCAAATTCCAGAGTTTGATTGCACATTGAGTGAAAAAATATTTTCTCTTATTAGTCTTAAATAGGTTACCCTATAGCTTCATTGCATGCTCCCTAGTCTTTCTATATTTTGATGGCGTAAACAATCGATTTACATTTACCCGTTTCATTCCATTCATTAATTTATAGACCTCTATCATCTCTTCCCTCAGCCGTCTCTTTTCCATGTTGAAGAGCCCTAACCTTTTAGCCTCTCTTGATAGGGGTATCCTTCCACCCCCTTTACCATTTTCGTGGCTCTTCTTTGTACCTTTTCTAATAATGCTATATCCTTTTTAAGATATGGCGACCCAAATTGTACACAATATTCAAGGTGCGGTCGCACCATGGAACAGAAATTCCTTGGGCCATTGTTTTGGGGGGCTTATTTGTCTGGGATCCCCAGTTTGATCTGGCCCATTTTTAAACTCAATGTGTCATTATATCAGTTTTCCCACATGCCAAAGTTTCATTCCATTAAATTTTTAGAGCGTTATTTTGCCCCACAGACAGACAAAAAGACAGACAGACATTCTTGACCCCTTTTGTATGATTCTTTCCAACATCTGTTGGGTTGGAAAGAATATGAATCCCAAATCGCTAGGCTCCCAGTTCAAAAATTCTGCGTCATTACTTTGAAGTCTGCAATGACCCATCTGCAACCTGCAATAGAAAAGCAAAGTGATACCAGTCTTAACTGATAAATATAATGGCTTGGCTTCAATATATGTTGCATAGTCAATAGAATGGGATGGACTAGTGGGGCCATAGCTTGATCAACATTTTGCCCTAAATGGAATCTACAAATAGGGAGCTTGGAGGCTGGAGTAGAGGTTGGTTTGACCCGCCCAACAGAAAAAGTGCTCTACTGTCTCTGAAATTTCTTGCAAACTACTTGTACTAAAGCATAATATTTAAAATATAACTTCACTGTGGCGTCAAGGTGGTCAACTGAAAAAACTGCAAAGTGGGTTCCAGTTCCGCCACTTGAACTCTTCAAGACAAGTCCCTTAACTCTAGTTGATTTATCTTGTAGTGCAGTGTATATGCTGCCAGCCTTATATCACTATACATTATTTTTCTTATAGAAGTCCCAATATAGCAGAGACCTTTGGGTTGTGTATTTAAATCTGCTCTATAACCTCTCTGTCCCAGGTTCTATAGTCCTAGTTACTAAGCCATGGAAATGGCTTGTAAAGCTGTTATGTGCTGGCCTTACCAATGACATCTTTAGACAAGGGCAAAAAGGCTGACTGATAAGGCTACAAATATGGAGAACACAAGTTCAGTCTCATAGAATCTACCACAGTACCTCCCTAAAAAATAACAAAGTATATCGAAAATAGTTGTAAATTTGCGAAGCACTCAGATCTGACCCTGGAAAAGAGTGTACAGTACACAGGCAAACAAAGGGGTTTATTTTTACACAGTGAAATATGGTATTATAGAGACCGTTTAAACACAGACATTTGTACAAGGATACTGAAGATCCACCAAATACAGACCACTACAGAAAGTTAACCATGTGCCCTCTTCAAACAAGGATGTCAATTATATTATTTCAAACCTGTCTTTAACATGCTAGGGCCATATTTTTTGTCTTTCATTAGTATATAATGTTTAAGTTGTCACTATTATTTGAGAGAAGGTAAAATGGAGAATAGTGTTTTAAGGCCCCTAGTATTTTGCTAAGTCTGTGAATCAATAGCATCAAAGAGAAAGTGCTCATAAACACAGGGTAAATTTAAAACTGGACGAGGGTGGCTAGACTTCCATATGTTTCTTTCACAGCAGTATTTGGTAGAATTATCTGGAGCAAATTTTCCAGTGCAGAAGAAAGGTGCCTTTGATCATCTCTGCCAATGCAATATTTCTCCATGGTGTTCAGAATCTTTGTCTTTATCTTTATTGTCATTTGATATACCGCCCTAGGCAGCAAGGCATCAGAGCGGTTTACAAAAATCTAAATTAAAAATAAGGAAAAGGAAAAGAATTCCAATCATATATAGAATGCATCGTGGGCATCCCATGTTCTTTTGTCCAAGGGATTGTGTGTTAGCGGCGTGGCCTAATGGCCAAGAAACCCACTCACCTAAGTTTTCATCTTGCTTTTACCACCTGCTTTTAGCAAGCCACTTAAGGCAGTGGTGTTTAAGCTCTTAGGTGCAGAGATCTGCACCTATGTTACTGAACAACAGTAAAAGCACATGTTTGAGAAATGGATTTCAGCTGACTGCATCCTGCTCTGGTCACAATAGGTGGCAATTTGTTTAGTCCATATCTAGAATGAAGATGTGGGCACAAACAGAGAACAAAACTGAAGGGTAGGCTACAGAGATATAGGCTGATAAGGGGTGTAATTATACCTTGGATACTCATTAGAGCCCTTTTAGGATCACAACAAGATCTGTTTTTCTGGGTAAGTACGATATCATATCTAATCAGAGATTTTATATACTGCAATTCTGGTTTGCCAAAGGACCAACCAACGCAGTTTACAACACAAAGTATATCATCCAACATAAATATATAATAAATACAAATGAATATATTCGAAACACATAAGAGCTCTTTTACTAAACCTTACTAACCAGTTAATGCCCATTTTAGCAAGTGGTAACTTGACCATGGTGAATCCTAATGCGTGGGCATGAAGTAGTAGCTTAATGGTTAGAGCACTGGTTTGGTAACCAAGAGACTAGAGTTTGATTCCTACTAGCACTTCTTGTGGTCTTGGGCAAGTCACTTAACTCTCCATTGCCTTGGAAGAAAGGCTTTGCAATCTACTTCAAGTCATACTGCCAAGAACACCCAGAAGTCAGCATTGACTCAGAGGCACACTTTACATTGTTATTTTGCCAGCTACCTATCATTGAAACACACATTAACTGGCACTCATGTACTAATGTGGCCAGTGGGTGGGTTAGAGGTGGAGAACACATTAGTGTATGAGTGCAGTAAACGTAGCACTTAGCGTGGGTTCACTTTAATGACACCTCTACTGGCGCCGTTAGGAACACCCACATTACTTTGCTGCATATCACAGTACCCAGTCATGCATTAGTTGCCGGGAACATACCTGTCTTGCCTTTGACAGCTAACGTGAAACCTTTGCACTTGACATGCATTGGTAATGCTCATTAAATGCAAAACCTTAGTGACGTTCAGTAAAAGACTTCCTTAGGTCCCTATTTACAAAGGTATAGTAAAGTTTTGTAGTTACTGTGCGTCGTTAGCCAAAATTAGTACGTGCTACTGCAGAACCTCTGTGTTAACCACTGGGGGCATTCTCAGTATTTTTGGGAAGCTGCCCTGCAGTTAATGTATAAAAAGTGTTGATACTGTGCATTAGCTGCACAGCAGTTAATGTGCAATGAAGTTTGGTACACCTCCTTTTCTTATACCGCAGTCTGAATCACCACAGTTTTCTTTTATGAGATGTATGAGAAGAGACTTGAAGACCTAATATGTATATCCTAGAGGAGAGGAGAGACAGGGGAGATATGATACATAGTAACATGGTATTTGATGGCAGATAAAGACCAGTATGGTCCATCTAGTCTGCCCAGCAAGATGTCAAGAGTAGGTGCATCTACCACTCCATGCAGGTCACCCCTCCCCATGTTTTTGTTTAGGGGTGTACCAAAGCGGCAGTGCACCTACTCTTGCCAGTTGATATAGTTTATCTCCAGGAACAAGCAGGAATAAGTCCTCACAAATGGGTACGTCGGTACCGACGGAGCCCGTGCGGGAAAGCTCCCCAGCTTCTTAGAATAGAAGCTTTTGGGACCTCCCACTGCACATGCGCACTGCCTTCCCGCCTTCCTGAACAGCTCTCCTCAGTTTCTCTTTTTCCGCGGAGCCAGCAGGTCGTGTTCCTGTCACCGCTGAAGAAATTGTTATTTTATTTGTTTCTTTAGACCGCGTACCTGCCTTCCCCATACCGATACCGGTATCGCCGGTCTTTTCTTTCTTTCTTTAAAAAATTATAATTCTTTTTTCTTATTTTTTAGCTTTTTGGTCACTTCAGAGAGGCCTCTCGGCCTACTCAATTTCTCCTCATGGAGAAGCCAGCCCCTGGATTTAAGAAGTGTACCAAATGTAATGCTGTTATTTCAGTCACAGACACCCATGAATGGTGTCTGAAATGTTTGGGGGCCTGACCATTCCATACCGGACTGCCCATCTTGCTCCCACATGTCTAAACGTGGGCTGCAGAACCGGGCCAACAAATTCCATGTGCTGTTTGCTTCAGAGAATACAGCATCACAGTCATCCAGGTCTCTTCTTCTCCGGATGGATCTCAGGTAACCAAACCTTCTGTGGGCAAGTCCTCAAAGAGCAAATCTCCTTCAAAGCAATCGAGAGGCTATTATCTTAGAAATTGAGGACCCTGCACCAGACAAACAACCCAGGAGTGATGTACAACTTCCTAAAACGCCAATTCAGGGTTCTCAGGTTGATATAGATGCTACGGCCTCGACAGATCACCTGTTTAGCCTGCTCTGGGGTACCGGGTCACTCCGGGTACCGACATCCAGGCAGCTATGGCGTCCATGGGCGATACTGTACAGTCCATGCAGCAGGCCGTCATGGCTTTCATTAAAGCTGCAACGCCATCGGTTCCGCTTTCAGCGGTTCCGGGCCCGATACCGGTATCGTCCGCCATGCCGGTATCGAGGCCGTCCACCTCTAAACGCAAGTCGGTACCGTATGGGCTTTCGCTCCATACCGGTTCCATACCCGATACGCCCGATATCGATACCGATCGGTACGCGTATCGTGCGTTAGAGGAAAGCACCGATTCCTCTGAGGATTTTCACTCCTCTGATGATTCTGCTGAGTTTTCACTCAACTTACCTGAGGAGCCCTCTTCTCCTAAAAGGAGAATGTCCCCTCCAGAGGATTTGTCCTTCCAGGACTTTGTTTTAGATATGGCTACAGCCCTTTCTATTACCACATCCTCTGAAAAGGAACCCAGATCCAAAAAACTGGATATTTTGGGATACTCAAAGGCCCCTAAGGAGGCAGTTACCCTGCCTATCCATGAAATCCTTCAAGAACAACTGATGGATTTCTGGGAAAATCCTTTGACTTTGTCTCCTTATTCCCGTAGGTTGGACACCATGTATAGGGTCCCTCCTTCTCCTGGTTTCCAAAAGACTCAATTGCCCCACCACTCTATTGTGGTGAAGTCTGCAATGAAGAAGATTAGGAGTACCAAAAGGCACTCTTCCACCCCTCCAGGACGGGAATGTAAGACTTTGGACTCTTTTGGTAGGAAGATTTTCCAGGCTAGTATGCTTATAGCCAGGATTAATTCCTACAGCCTCTATATGGGCATGTTCCTGGAGGAACTTGCCAAAAAGGTGCGGCATTTTGCCCCCTTTATCCCTGAGGATAAAAAGCAGGGATTCCTTTCCCTAGTGAAACAACTCTTAGAGGTTTCTAAGTTCTCTAATAGGGCAGCATATGATTCCTTTGAGGGAGCCAGTAGGGCTTCGGGCATTGCTATTGCAGCCCGACGTCTTGCTTGGCTCCAGGCCTCTGATCTGGAACCTTGGGTTCTAGATGGCTTACGGAATCTGCCCTGTACAGGTGAGAACTTATTTGGGGAAGAGTGGCAAATCAAAGCCACCCAGATGGATGCTGAAAATGCCACCTTGGAAAGACTTTCAAAGTCCACTTCAATTCCTACTAAGAAAAAGTCTTTTAAAAGGCCTTACTATAAGAAGGCCAGAGTTGCTTCAAATACTGGCCAGCAGTCTTCTCAACCTCGCTATACTGCTAAGCGTCAGCAATCCAAACAAGCACGAGCTAAGCCTGCAGCAGCTACTGTAGCTCAGCAGGCTCCAACCCCTCAGGGGTTTTGACTTGCTCCTAGGGAACTTGCCACTTCTGGTTCTAACACAACCAGAACCTCTCACCATACCCGGAAGGTTGGTTCACTTTGCTCCCAGATGGGAACAAATCACAACAGAACAATGGACCCTCTCTATCATTCGAGAGGGTTACAAACTTCATTTCTCCAGCCTTCCTCCCCATCATATGGTGAGACCATTCAATTCTCCCCCATCTCTCCTAACCCTGTTGGGTCAAGAGGTTTCCTCTCTTCTTGCCCAAGGGGCCATAGAAGAGGTTCCTCTTCCTCAACAAGGGTCCGGTTTCTACTCCCCTTATTTTCTCATTCCAAAGAAGACAGGGGGATTCAGACCAATCCTAGATCTGAGAGAAGAGAACAAATTTCTCTTCAAGGAGAAATTCAAAATGCTGTCTCTCGGCATTCTCCTTCCTTACCTCCAGGGTCAGGACTGGCTTTGTTCTCTAGACCTACAGGATGCGTATACACATATACTCATCCATCCATCCCACAGAAAGTATCTTCGCTTTCTGTTTCAGGGAAAACATTTCCAATACAGAGTACTCCCCTTCGGTCTAGCCTCTGCTCCAAGAGTATTCACAAAATGCATGGCAGTCGTAGCCGCATTTCTAAGAGGCATGGGAATCTTTGTCTTCCCATATCTGGACGACTGGCTCATCCGAGCTCCAACTCAGTCACAGGCCCAGATTTCCCTGGACCACACAAGGAGCCTTTTGCAGTATCTGGGACTGGTAGTAAACCTTCCCAAGTCCCAACTCATCCCTACTCAATCTCTAGAATTCATAGGGGCCCAGTTGGACACCATCACTGCAAGGGCCTACCTTCCACATGTTCGAGGCCAGCGCCTCCTGAGTTTGGCCTCCCAAGCTCAGTCCAGCACTCACTTGACAGCCAGGGAAATGCTACGCCTACTGGGTCATATGGCCTCCACAGTGCATGTGGTGCCCTATGCTCGTCTTCATATGAGAGCAGCTCAATGGACCCTGGCCACTCAGTGGACTCAGGCGTCAGGAGCGCTCTCAGACCAAATACAAACCTCCGATCGTCTGTTTTGGTCCCTCCACTGGTTGGACTTCCACCAAGAATCTGTTGTTGGGGGCTCCATTTCAACCATTGCTACCCCAAGCAACCCTCACAACAGATGCCTCCCAAACAGGGTGGGGAGCCCATCTGCAAACTCTCTCCACTCAGGGCACTTGGTCTCTACAGGAGACCACCCTTCATATCAATCTTCTGGAACTGCGAGCAATTTACCTTGCCCTCAAGGTCTTCCACTCCCTCCTAGCCAACCTCACTGTCCTAGTTCAGACGGACAATCAGGTGGCCATGATTTACATAAACAAACAAGGAGGGACGCTCTCTCTGACGCGTTGCAACGAAGCTCTAATACTATGGGCCTACGCCAGAGAGCATCAGATTCACCTGCTAGCAGTGTATCTCCCAGGAGTTCAAAACTCTCGGGCAGACAGGCTCAGTCGAGTTCTGCTGCCACACGAATGGTCCCTACATTTGGACCAAATAAACCGAATCTTTCAGGAATGGGGGACCCCGGACATAGACCTCTTTGCAAGTCCGTGGAATGCCAAACTTCCCCGGTTCTGTTCCAGAACTCCGTGTCAGGGAGCTCGGGCTACGGACGCCTTTCTCCTGAATTGGAGTCAGGCATTCCTATATGCCTTTCCACCCATTCCTTTGATTCCCAAGACTCTGTTCAAACTCCAGAGGGATCATGGAACTATGATCCTCATAGCTCCACGCTGGCCACGCCAAGTGTGGTTCCCTCTACTTCTACAGCTCTCCCAGAGATCCTACTTGGATCTGGGAGCTGCGCCAGACCTCCTGTCTCAGGAGGAAGGGACTTTGTGGCACCCAAACCCCAAATCCCTTCACCTCAGTGCTTGGTTACTGAAGGCTTAAGCCTTCAAGACTTTCATCTTTCCCAACCAGTGAAAGATATCCTTTCTGCCTCTAGGAAACCCTCTACCAGGCGTTCCTATGCTTTCAAATGGAAACGTTTTTCCATTTGGTGTGCTCAGCAGGGTCTTGACCCTCTGGCACTTCCTTTGAATTCTCTTCTTGATTATCTCCTGCATCTATCCAATGCAGGCCTCAAGACGAATTCGGTAAGAGTCCATTTAAGTGCTATTGCAGCATCTTTGAAACATATAAATGGACAACCTATCTCCTCTCATCCTCTTGTTGCAAGATTCATGAGAGGCCTGACTCTCACTAAACCTCCCATCAGACCACCCCCGGTCGCATGGGATTTGAATCTAGTGCTCGGTCAACTTATGAAGCCACCTTTTGAGCCAATGTTTTCCACCTCCTTGAAATTTCTTTCCTGGAAGGTCATCTTCCTCATTGCAGTCACTTCGGCTCGCCGCATCAGTGAGCTGCAGGCTTTAGTGGCTAATCCACCTTACACAAGATTTCATCATGATAAGGTGGTCCTTAGGACGAATCCCCACTTTATGCCTAAAGTGGTCTCGCCTTTTCATCTTAATCAAGAGGTATATCTACCTGTCTTTTTTCCAGCTCCTCATGCATCCAATGCAGAGAGGAACCTTCATACTCTGGATTGTAAAAGAGCTCTCGCTTTTTACCTTAATAGGACTCAGCCACATCGAAAGTCTTCTCAACTTTTTGTGGCCTTTGATCCTTCCCATTTGGGACTTCCAGTCTCCAAGCGTACACTTTCCAATTGGATTGCTCAGTGTATTTCTTTTGCTTACCAGAGCAAAAACATTCCTCTGGAAGGCCATGTCACTGCTCACAATGTGAGGGCCATGGCAACTTCTATGGCTCATCTGCACTCTGTTTCCATAGATCAGATCTGTCGAGCCGCTACCTGGGCCTCGGTTCATACCTTCACAGCCCATTACTGTTTGGACAAGGACTCCCGCCGGGATGCCTTGTTTGGCCAGGCTGTCCTCAAGCACCTGTTCCATTCCTAAACAACTCCTGCCCACCTTCCCAGAATGGATGCCTGAGATCCATACGAAGATGGCGAACCTTTACAGGGGATCCCATGCATCTAAGCTAGGGAGTCCCCATATGTGAGGACTTATTCCTGCTTGTTCCTGGAGATAGCACAGTTACTTACCTGTAACAGGTGATCTCTGGGAACAGCAGGAATTAGTCCTCACAACCCACCCACCTCCCCAAGGAGTTGTATCTTTTATCTATCTATCTTCCTGTCCTCTCTCTGTTGACTCAGCTATAAACTCGAAACTGAGGAGAGAGGTTCAGGAAGGCGGGAAGGCAGTGCGCATGTGCAGTGGGAGGTCCCAAAAGCTTCTATTCTAAGAAGCTGGGGAGCTTTCCCGCACGGGCTCCGTCGGTACCGACGTACCCATTTGTGAGGACTAATTCCTGCTGTTCCCAGAGATCACCTGTTACAGGTAAGTAACTGTGCTATCTGGATTTTCAGAAAGCCTTTGACAAGGTCCCTCATGAGAGACTCTTGGCAAAATTAAAATGTCATGGGATGGCAGTGTACAATTGTGGATCAGGAACTGGTTAAAATATAGAAAACAGATGATAGGGCTAAATGACCAATTTTCCCAATGGAGAAAGATGAATAATGGAGTACACAGGGATCTGTGGTGGGTCCGCTGCTTTTTAACATATTCAAAAATGAGTTGGAAATGGGAATAAGAAGTGAGGTTATCAGATTTGCAGATGACACAAAAAATTATTCAAATTTGTTAAAACCCATGAGGATTGTGAAAAATTGCAAGAGGACGTTGATAAATTGGAAGACTTGGCATCCAAATGGCAGGTGAAATTTAATGTGGGCAAATGCAAAGTTATGCACCTAGGAAAGAACAACCCAAGCTATGGTTACACGATGCAAGGTTCCACATTAGGAACCACCACCCAGGAAAAAGATTTAGGTGTCATCGTGGATAACATGTTGAAACCCTCCACCCAATGTGCAGCGGCAGCCGAGAGAGCAAATAGAATGCTAGGTATCATAAGGAAAGGAATGGAAAATAACACAAAGGATATTATAATGCCTCTGTATTGTTCCATGGTGCGACCACACCTTTAATATTGTGTGCAGTTCTGGACGCCATATCTGAAAAAGGATATAGTGTTAGGAAAGGTACAGAGAAGAGCCACCAAAATGGTAAGGAGATGGAAGGATGCCCCTATGAAGAGAGGCTAAAAAGGTTAGGACTCTTCAACCTGGAAAATAGACGGCTGAGGAGAGATATGATAGAGGTCTATAAATTAATGAATGGAGTGGAATGGGTAAATGTAGATCGATTGTTTACGCCATCAAAAAGTAGAAATACTAGGGGACATGTAATGAAGCTACAGTGTAATCTATTTAGGACTAATAAGTGAAAATATTTTTTCACTCAATGTATAATCAGACTCTGGAATTCGTTACCGGAGGATGTAGTAAAAGCTGTTAGTGTAGCTGGGTTTAAAAAAGGTTTGGACAAGTTCCTGGAGGAAAGGTCCATAAACAATTATTAAAAGGGACCCGGAATATCACTGCTTGCCCCAATACAAGCATTGTGGAACCTGTGTCTTTTGGGGAAACTGCTAGGTACTTATGACCTAGATTGGCCACTGTTGGAAACAGGGTACTGAGCTTGATGGACCTTGGTGTGACCCAGTATGGCATTTCTTATGTTCTTATGTAAAATGGCATGGGACAGACGCAGTGGGATCCCTTTTATAGTAAGAGGATAAAATCAAAGGAAACTTAAGTATCTTTTATATTTCAGTAAATAGAGGGGGACTGACCTGCATGGAGCAGTGGGTACAGCCCTAAACACAAGAATAGAGTGGGGTGACCTTAGTGGCAGCACATTGGTTTCTGTTGCCCTAGGCAGGGCCGGATTTACCTATACGCCATGTACGCCATGGCGTAGGGCCCACAGCCGGCAGGGGCCCACAAAAAAAGAACCAGGTAATTTTTTTTAAACTCAATTAAAAAAAAAAACCTGGTGGCTGCCGCCGCGGGGCCCCCTCTGCTGCCGCGGGGGCCCCGTCTACAAGCTGGTGCGGTGCGGTCGGGTCGGGTCGGGTCTCTCCCTCCCTCCCTCCCTCCCTCCCTCGCTGCAGGCTGCGAGAGACGCGAAGATAGAGCGTCTCCTCGCGTCTGTGTTAAGCCCGCAGGGGCTGATGGGATTTCCCATCAGCCCCTGCCGGCTTAACACAGACGCGAGGAGACGCTCTCCCTTCGCGTCTCTCGCAGCCTGCAGCCTGCAGCGAGGGAGGGAGGGAGAGAGACCCGACCCGACCCGACCGCTTCAGCTTGTAGACGGGGCCCCCGCGGCAGCAGAGGGGGCCCCGCGGCGGCAGCCACCAGGTTTTTTTTTTAAATTAAATTTTACTTTAGGCCGGGGGGGGGGTAGGACTGGTAATGGGCTATGGGGGGGGGGGTAGGGCTGGTAATGGGCTAGGGGGGGGTAGGACTGGTAATTGTCTAGTGGGGGGGCTGGGGCGGGAAATGGACTGGGGGGGGGTAGGGCTGGTAATGGGCTATTGGGGGGCTGGGGCTGGAAATGGGCTGGGCTGGGCTGGGCTGGGCTGGGGGGGGGGTTAAGGCTAGAGGTGGGCTGATGGGGTTAGGACTGGTAATGGACTGTGGGCTGTTGGGGGGGCTTAGAACTGGCAATGGGCTTTGGGGGGGGTTAAGACTGGTAATGGGCTGTGGGCTGATGGGGGCTGTCTGGTAATGGGCTATGGGGGGGGGCTAGGACTGGAAATGGGCTGGGGGGTTAAGACTGGAGGTGGGCTGATGGGGTTAGGACTGGTAATGGGCTGTTGGGGGGGGTTAGAACTGGTAATGGGCTTTGGGGGGGTTAAGACTGGTAATGGGCTGTGGGCTGATGGGGGTTGTCTGGTAATGGGCTATGGGGGGCTAGGACTGGAAATGGGCTGGGGGGTTAAAACTGGAGGTGGGATGATGGGGTTAGGACTGGTAATGGGCTGTGGGCTGATGGGGGGGGGTAGGACTGGCAATGGGCTATGGGGGGCTGACTGGAAATGGGTTGATGGGGTTAGGACTGGAAGTGGGCTGATGGGGGGTTAGGACTGGTAATGGGTTATAGGGGGGGCTTAAACTGAAAATGGGGTGATGGGGGTTAAGGACTGAAAATGGGGTGATGGGGGGTTAAGGACTGTAAGTGGGGTGATGGGGGGGCTAGGACTGGTATTGGGTTGGGGGGTTGCTAGGACTGGAAATGGGCTGATGGATGGCTAGGACTGGAAATGGGCTGATGCAGGGACTAGAAGGGAATGGATGCTGGGTGAGGCTGGAACTAGAAGGGAGCTGATGTTGGGGGAGGATTAGAATGGGATGGGGCTGGAAGAGTAAAATGGAGAAGGGAAAAATATTTTGTGTGGGAGGGATAAAAAATCTACAATTGGCCGGGTATTGGGAGAGTAAGTGGGGATTGAGGATGGAGGGGTAAAATTTGAGTGGATGAAATAGGAATGAGGAAAGAGCAAAAGGAGAAAGATTAGTATGTTAAAGCAGATGTAGAGAGAGAATGGAAAAAAATCTAGAAGAGAGAAGAAAGGACAAATGGACAGCAGACGATGGAGAGTTAGCAGAAGACACGAAGAAACCAGAAGAAAGTGGCTGGAGCAATTGCAGCTGAAAAAAATGCACAAAAGGTAGAAAAATATCTCTTTATTTTGAATTTATTAATTGGAATATGTCAGCTCTGGTAAATGTGCATCATTAACATCTGCGCTTTGTTTAGTACAAGAGCAAATTAATGTATAGTTTTATTTCTACAGTGTTGTACATTCCAAGTTTGGCTTTTGGGATTCCCAGTTTAATTATTGTCTTCCTATTTCTAAATTGTGATTACTTGTTTGGTGATGGTCTATGTTCTGCATGTGTAACTGAGCTGAGGTGTTCTGTTTATATAATTCCTATTTGACATTGCCACTTGTTCTCTTTCCCCAGTAGGTCATGTATTGTTGTTCTCTGAAATGTATTGGTTTAATATTTGCAGTGTTGCCTTTTGATTGGTAGAGTATGGTGCTTTGTGAGTCCTGGTAGTGCTGTTAGGATACGGCGGGTTTACTATGGGCAGTGTTTGTAGTAGTTCCTAATGTGTCTGGCAGTTGGCACTGGATTATAGTAATGTAGAAATCTTTTAGTCTTTCTTTATCCATACACTCATTAAGAGGCACGTTTACTAAAAGTTAGTATATGGTAACATTATGCAAATATTTATGCAAATGAGGCCCCTTATGCAAATGAGGTCCGCACCCCCCTTGGGCCGCCCCTGCTGGGGGCCCACAATTTTTGTTGGCGTAGGGCCTCACTCAAGGTAAATCCGGCCCTGGCCCTAGGCAGACCCGCCATGCCACCCCACCTTGTCCTAAAATGGCAGTGGCTGAACTGCTGCTTCAGCGCTGCCTCAGGCCTTAATGCTCGCGGCCTGCTGCTCCTGCCCACACTCTACTGCAACTTTCTTGGAGGGCGGGCAGGAGCGGCAGGCCATAACTGCACGCACTTGTGTGGGTGTTTTAAAGCTTGCCATAGTGCTGAAGCAGCATTTCAGTTACCGCTTCCTGGGGTGGTTGGATTAGTGATACTGCCCACCGAGGTCTGCTGCCCTAGGCAACCGCCTAGTGGATGGGCTGGCCAAGAGTGACCTGCACAGGAGGCAATTAAAACCATTCTAGCCACCTTTATAAGGCAGGCTCGATGGACGATACTGGTCTTTATGTATCCAGGTATATTGGCTGGAACTCCTAGTAAAAACTGGAATGGCTTAAACTGCTCCACAGTGGGAGTCTGAATCTGGGCAAGTGCACAGGTATTAGGTGTCCTAGACGAAACCTTTAGCCTTGCATTCTCTTGCAATTAGCTTTTAGACCCCTAGCGTGCCCCCCTCCCCCCACCTATGATTTTGATTATTGAATTCAATTGCAGTTACCTCAACACTATTCAGCCCAGAGTAGTCCTATAAAAATGCATATTTGGCCACCAGAATTTTAAATATTAAACTTTGTTTTGTAAATGCATACGCAATGAGGGACATGTCGAGAGCCGCTTACCAGAGTAAATGGACTATATGCTTCCTGACTCTGAGTTTGTGTGGCTGCCAGGACCCACTGCTTTGCTTCGACGGCAGCTGCTTTTTGTTCCAACCCCCCCCCCCCCCCCCCTCTAATGGAAGTTGCTACCCTAGATGACTGCCTAGTTTGTGTGGTGTTTGGGCTGACGACCATGGTTTGAATATTCTGCTTGAAGATTTAGTGATCGTAATGCTATCCAGTAGAGAGAACCCACAATCTCGTGATGCTCTGCAACATTCACAGGGCTATTAAATTGCTTGAAAGGTGTGTTCATTGCAAGACAGGCTCCACTTAAACTGGAAGCATATTGGAGCCTATGGCTTCATCACCCTCTACCTCCCAGAGAGAGCCATGATTTCCTGAGGCCTGCTTTGGTCTTTTGGCTAAAGCTGTTCTAATTCCTGGCTCCAGCTCAGCTCCTTATTGGCTCACGTCCACTGATGAACAGAGAGCCGAGCCAGAATCTTGGTTTTAACCAGACTCCATCTCACCTCTACCCTTTGTTTCCATGTAGCCCCAGAACACTGATAACATTTACTACATATATTATTTCTATACACCGTAGCAGACCTACCCCCTCCCCAGCCCCATCCAGTCCCTCTAAAAATCACTACACCATACAGCAGTGAAACTTGTTAGCAAACATTTATCCAGTTATGTGCATGATGTAACTGTATTTATTCTATGGAGTTGCAGTAGGCAGTTCAGACAGGCTTGGGGTATGTTACTTAGGAGTTAGTCTGAAGACATGTTTGAAATTCACTGTGCTTTATTAGGCCATTTTTAGCAGATTTATTTGCAGAATAGTTACAGCACTGACCTCCTTTCTTTTTCATACACACGCTTCTAAACTAACAATGGCTGACAGGGTAAGGGTATCTCTTCACTCTCAGTCCTGGAGGGTGCCAACTGGTCAGGTTGTCAGTATCCCTCATGAATATGCATGAGAGGTAATTGCATACCCGCTATCTCCATTGTATTCAAATCTCTCTCATACACATTCATGAGGGATATGGTGAAAAGCTGATCTGTTGATGGCCCTCGAGGACTGGGAATGAAGACTAATGTCCTAGCAGTTAGCCTAGGAGAAGGAGTTCAGAACTCTTAATTGAGAGGGAAAGTAATTAAAAATCTTCATAGCAGAAACAATTATTATTACCAAACTATGAAGAAAAGCTAAAAATGCCACGGTGTTCCTTCAAACTTCAGCAGCCTGCATGAACTGGCATGGCGTGGAGACGTATGTGCAGGCAAAGTCAGCGGGTGAATCTCTTTCCTTGACATGGGAGATACTGTCTATCTTAGCGAGCTTCAGTCAATACCCAGAGTTTTAGCTTTTTTGCTGATAAATCTCAGATTGCTGCTGGGTCAATAGTGTCTTGCAACAATTAGCTGGAGAACTTGGTCAAATGAAGACTTAGGATTCTTACAGGGCCAGTGTGACCCAATAGGCAAACTAGGTAAATGCCTAGAATGTCAACGTTCCCGGGGTTGCGCACTGCAGCCTCTGTCGCCTCTCTCCAGGACCTGCAGTGGCATTTAAATCGCAATGCAGCGCTTCCATGAAGTTTCCAGTGCTGTGTTGCTCTTCCTGCTCTGTGATCTGCAGCCCCTTCTGATGTAGACTCCCTGTTTGTATGGGGGTGGAAGCAGGGCCGTACCAAGGGCTGTGCGAGCAGTGTGGTCACACAGGGCACAAGTATAGAAGGAGCACTGATATTATCACTGAGCTTCCAGGAAGCTCAAAAAGAGTGAGTTACTGCACATGGCCTGGGAGGAGGGAGTGCCAGATTTGTTAGTCACACAGGGCGCATATCTGGCTTAGTGCGGTCCTGGGTGGAAGTGCCCCCATGCAAACAGAAAGTCTGCTGTGGAGGGGATGGAAATGGCAGGTCATAGAGAGTGGGAAGAGCAGTGCAGCACTGGAGGGTTTGGATGCGCACTGTGTTTCTGTTTAAATGCTATTGCCATTGCTGCAAACCCAAGAGAGGGGCATCAGTGGCAACAATGGGGGTAAGGTGGAATCGGGGGGGGGGGGGAGAGCATCAGGATTAAAGGCTCGCCTAGGGTACCTCATATCCTTGCACGGACTCTAGATCCTTAGACCTGTGTAATTCCAGATCTACTCTTTTTTACTTTTGTAATGGTGCTTACATGAATCGCCTATGTCCAGTAGGTCACTGCGTGTGAAGATTAATAAGTAAATGATAATTGCTTGGTTTTATATAGGGCCTAATATTCAAAGGCACTTAGCCAATAAGTAGTAGATAAGTGCCAGTGAGAGGGATAGTCTACGGCATTGTCCGGATAATGCTGTGGTTCATGGGCGTGCCAAGAGCGGTCTCTAGTGTATCCAGTTACCGATGCAGGCCTAACTTTATGTGGTTTGCTATCTGGATAGCAAATGAATGTTGCCACTGTCCAGATAGTGTTGTCGGTTGGCACGGAGACCAACTATTCAGGACCAGAGGATATCTGGATTCTAGTACTATCTGGTTTCACTTTAAACTCTGTGGCTGGTGCTTAAAAAATATCATTGACCACAGAGCTTACACACATAGGACTAATAGCATCTTTCATCCCAATGTTATCTACCATCAAAAGCCAAGTTGAAGCTACTTTAGATATGCATCACCTAGCTATCAAGTTGATACCGAAACCATATAATGGCTTCTGTGTGGGAGCTGGACCAATGGTATTTTTTATAGGTATTTACAACTTGGACTCCAGACAATTACTGCATTGATTTTATAGAATTAAAGAAAAGCTTTCAAGCACCTAAAATTAAAATAACAGGTACCATAGAACTAAAGGCTTTATTTTAGAAGTTTTATTTATGATTTACATGCGTAAATACAATCACTTACACATGTAAATTGCATTCACGTGCAAATAACCATTTTAGAAAAGGCTTATTTTATATGTGGATGCCCAGACCATGTTGAAATTGAAAGAGGGGGCATAAGAGGAGTATGGCCTGGATAGGACACAAATCTACACATGTATTCCCCATTGCCCATAGGGAATGCACGTGTAAGCCCCAAATGGCCCACGTCTGGATTTACACCTGCTTCCTGACACAAATAGGTATTTAAAGGATGCTCCTTTTCGCCATCCCTTTACAGGAGGGATTGAGGGGGGATATACTCTTTTCTCCAGGACCAAGCAGGAAGTCAGCCCTCACATATGGGTGACGTCGGCGCCAACGGAGCCCCCGTGCAGAGCATTTCCCCAGCTTTCAAAGAAAGCCTTTGGGAATGCAGCGCACCTGCGCGGTCCCCTTCCCACCCAAGGGTGCCATCTTGCTCAGTCTTTCTTTTTTCGCAGAGCCCAACGGATGTGAGTTCGTGTCACCTGGAAAAAGTTGATTTTTTTTCTGCAATTTTTTGCGTTGTCCTATCCGGTTCGACACCTGTTCCCCTTCCCGCCTGGGCTCGGTACACCGGTATCAAGTCCGGAGTTGTGTTTTCGGTTTTTGTCCTTTGTGACTAGCATTCGCGCTCTTCTTGTGTTCTCACTGGCAGCCCGGTCTTTTGACCTTGCAGGGGCCCTTTTTCCCCGTTGGCTGCTAGCGGGTTCAAAAAGTGTGATCAGTGCAAGAAACTTATGTCTCTCACCGACACACATGACTGCTGCCTCTGATGCCTCGGGCCCCACCATGACCCGCTGGCCTGTGGCCCATGCGGCAAAATGTCGTCGAAGGCGCTTCGGAGCCGTCAGCATCAGCTTGAGAGAATTTTCTCTGACTCCATGTCCGGCTGGCCCCGGACTTCGTCAGAGGCCTCGACATCTCAGGAGTCCGACCCCAAGTGCCGTCGGGGTTCCTCTGAAAGGGAGTCTCCCTCCCAGGAGCACAGAAGGAAGAAAAAGCTCACGAAGGCGGCATTGGTGGAAGCTCCTGGTTCCTCGAGGGCCAGGTCGCGTAGCCCTGACCACCGCCCCGGGCTCTTGGAGTCAGAGAGGCCGTCCAAGTTACCTCATGTGGAGCCGGAGTCCCCGAGTCACATACGTGCAGTTGCCTCGTGGACTCTCCTCCGGGGAAGCCACCGTTGGGGCCCGAGTCGGGGGCTGCTGAGTCTCCTGAGCTTGGACTCAGGTTGACGGCCTTGGACAGCAGCTTAGCTGCCTTCATGGAACAACAGCGGGTGCTGATTGCTGGTCTGACCGGTGCATCTGCCCCGACCACTGGGACCTCGATGTCTAAATCGACCCCGGAGACCGAGCTGATCCTCGAGTCGATGAAGTCTCGAGTCAATCCTCGGTCAAGGTCCCCCTTGACCTCCCGTGTGGGACCGAGGTCGTCAACGCTGATACCCTCGGCGTCGGGGCAGGTGGCACTGAGACCCACACGGCCGGAGCCACTTGATTCCTCCTCGGAGGAGTCGGAGTGGGAGACGGAGGACGAGGAGTCCCTGGACACCTTCCTGACCCAGTGCGTCCCTTCGGATTCACCGGAGTCCGAGCCTCGGAGACGGTCCCCCACGGAGGATACCCGGTTCTCGGATTTCGTGAGGGATATGGCCAAGGCCTTGGCCTTCCCTGCGGACGCCGAGGAGGAGCCTCGAGCCGAGGAGCTCGATGCCCTATAGTATAATTTTCCCCCGAAGGAAGGCTTTACTGTACCGGTTCCTCCGATGCTGGAACGGCTGCTCTTGGCACCGGTTCTTAGCAAACGGGTCGATTCCATTTATCAAGTCCGTAAGAGCCCTGGGTTCCAAAAGGCGGAGCTACCGTACCACTCCATGGTTGTGGAATCGGCCATGCACCGTCTGAAGAGTCAAAAGATGCACTCCTTGGTGCCCCCAGGCCAGGAGGCCCGGAACCTGGATGCCCTCAGTAGAAAGTGCTTCCAGGGCTCTATACTATCTTGCCGTGTCCAGACCTACCAGCTGTACATGGGCATGTACCTCCAAGACCTGGCAAAGGAGATTGCCGGGTTCTCAGCTGGCCTCTCCGAGGAACCTTTGCAGAGGTTCAAGGCTTTGTCAACAGGGATTCGAGAGTGCTCGAAGTTTATCTCTCGAGCATCCTATAATGGCTTCGAGGCTTCGGCCTGGGTAGCAGCGGCCGGCATCGGTGCACACCGTCAGGACTGGCTACAGTCGTCAGACCTGGAGTCATGGGTGCAGGACAAGTTGGTCAATGTCCCCTGCCGAGGTGAAAACCTTTTCGGTAAGCCCATGACTGAAAAGGCTGCAGAAATCGAGACTGAGACTCTCACTAGGACAAGGCTGTCCAGGAAGACTTCTGCCCCTTCTCAGAAAAAGAAGGGCTCGGGAAAGAAGCCCTTTTTCCCAAGGAAGGGTGCTGCCTACAAATCCTACCCTCAGTATCAGGCCTCTCCAGCTCCCCAACAGGGCCAGCAGGCCAAGGGGCAGGGGCATGGGCCCCGTAGGCAGAAGACCCCCAAGCCACCAGCTCTGGCTCCTGTACAGCAGGGAGTGGGGTTTTGACTCCCACAGCATAGCCTTTTCTCCACAGCTAGTTCCACTCAGCACAGGAGGTCGGCTGACCCTGTACGCCTACAGGTGGCCAGCCATCACAGGGGATGCCGATCCTCAGCATAGTCCAAAAGGGCTATTTGCTCCACTTCCACCAGATACCCCCCTCCTACTTTCCAGGGGAGCCTCCAAGACTCCTTCTGCACAGAATCCTCCTCCTTCAGGAGTTGGCAAGTCTTCTAAAGGAAGAGGCGGTGGAACTGGTGCCTCACCACCTGAAAGGGCAAGGCTTCTACTCCAGGTACTTTCTGGTACCAAAAAGGACAGGAGGCCTCCGACCTATCCTAGACTTGCGAAACCTAAACAAGTTTCTGGAGAGGGAAAAGTTCAAGATGCTTACTCTTGGGATACTGCTGCCTTACCTCCAGCAGGGAGATTGGCTATGCTCCTTAGACCTAAAGGATGCTTATACTCACATTCTCATCCATCCAGACCACAGACGATATCTCAGATTTGTGGTGGGAGGAAACCATTTCCAGTACAGGGTACTTCCCTTTGGCCTAATTTCCGCCCCCAGGGTTTTCACTACATGCCTGGCGGTGGTGGCGGCCTATCTCAGAAATCAGGGAATTTTCGTCTTCCCATACCTGGACGACTGGCTCATCAGGGGCCAGTCTCTTCAGGAGGCCAGACAAGCCACTCTTCGCGCTGTCTCTCTCCTTCAGCATCTTGGCTTTGTGATAAACTACGCAAAGTCCACTTTTCTCCCCTCACAGAACCTAGAGTTTATAGGGGCAAGATTAGACACCCTGCAGGCAAGAGCTTACTTGCCCGAGGACAGGGCCCACAGATTGATGGGCTTGGCCAACCAGTTCCAAAGCAATTCTCAGGTTTCTGCCAGGCAATTCCTGCGACTCCTGGGCCACATGGCATCTACGGTGCATGTGACTCCGAATGCCCGTCTGCACATGCGGGCGGCTCAGTGATGCCTCAGAGCTCAGTGGGCGCAGGCCACAGACGACCTCCGAGACAGAGTAAAGGTGTCCAAACTACTTTTGGATTCCTTGCAGTGGTGGTTATATCTCCCAAACCTTCTCAGTGAGGTACCTTTTCAGGCCCCAGCACACACAAGGGTGCTGATGACCGATGCTTCCTCAAAGGGCTGGGGTGCACATTGCCAGGGCACGTGCACTCAAGGCCTCTGGTCTCCTCTGGAGGCCACACAGCAGATCAGTCTTTGGGAACTGCGAGCAATCCGCTTGGCTCTACAGACTTTTTCTCATGCCCTCTCTCAACAGTCTGTCTTAGTTCAGACAGACAATCAGGTAGCAATGTTCTATGTGAACAAGCAAGGGGGCACAGGATCCAGACTCCTGTGTCAGGAGGTGCAGGCCCTTTGCTCCTTTGCAGTCAAACAAGGCATGTTTCTCAAAGCAGTTTATCTGGTCAGGAGAATTTCTTGGCAGACAAACTAAGCAGGATTCTCCAGTCTCACGAATGGCAGTTGAATCCACTGGTGGTCCAGCAGATCTTTCTGCGATAGGGACTTCCATCCATCGATCTCTTTGCAAGTCTACTGAGCCATCAGCTGCCCAGGTTTTGCTCCAGACAGCCGCATCTCCTGAGAATGGCAGCAGATGCATTTCTGATCTCTTGGTCTACGGTCCTCCTGTATGCGTTTCCTCCCACACCCCTGGTGGCCCGAACTCTGTTCAAGATTCTACGGGAAAAGGCCTCAGTTATTCTGGTAGCCCCCAGATGGCTGAGGCAGCCGTGGTTTCCACTTCTTCTGCAGTTGGCAGTGGAAACTCCATTCCCTCTGGGATTGCAACCCGATCTCCTGTCTCAGGATCAGGGTTCCCTTCTGCACCCCAATCTCAGATCCCTCAATCTGATGGCCTAGCTGCTGAAAGGATAGTGCTAGCTCCCTTACTTCTACCTAGGGAAGTTGAGGAGGTGGTCTTGGCCTCGAGGAGGCAATCCACCAGAAAGTCCTATGCACTCAAGTGGCGCAGGTTCTCAGTGTGGTGTGCTCAGCACAATGAAGATCCTTTCTCCTGCCTTGTGCCAGTAGTGCTACAATACCTACTTCACCTGTCAGACCTAGGCCTTAAGTCCAACTCTATTCGGGTCCACCTCAGTGCTCTTTCAGCACACCACTCACCGGTGGAGGGACAGTCTGTCGGTTCACCCCTTGGTGTCCCGCTTCCTCAGAGGCCTTCTTTTGCTCAAGCCTCCGATTCGTCCACCTGCCACTGAATGGGATTTGAACGTGGTCTTGCAACAACTTACTCACCCACCGTTTGAGCCGATGGCTACTTGCCATTTACGCTTCCTTTCTTGGAAGGCACTCTTCCTGGTAGCTCTTACCTCTGCCAGACATGTGAGTGAACTACAAGCTCTGGTTTCTGATAGACCGTACACACGGTTCTATAGGAACAGGGTGGTCCTTCGGACTCATCTGAAGTTCCTTCCAAAAGTTGTCTCCTCTTTCCACCTCAACCAGGAGGTGGTTCTTCCGACATTTTTTCCCAGGCCGCATATCAGCTGGGCTGAGACAGTCTTGCATACTCTGGACTGTAATAGGGCGTTGTCCTTTACATTGAACATACTCGGGGGCATCAAAGGGCTACTCAGCTCTTCGTCTCCTTTGACCCTAATAAATTGGGGTTACCTGTCTCCAAGCATACGTTGTCCACTTGGGTAGCAGATTGTATCGCCTGGGCGTACAAGGCAGCTGACCTTCCCTTGCAGGGTCGAGTCACGGCCCACCGTGTCAGGGCGAAAGCCGCATCAGTAGCTCATCTCCGCTCTGTTCCTTTGGCAGACATCTGCTGGGCCGCTACTTGGTCTTCAAGCCAGACTTTTGCAGCCCACTACTGCCTCGAGAGAGAGTCCCAAAGGGACAGTGCTTTTGGACAGGCGGTACTTTGTAATCTCTTTGAGGTTTAGGCAACTCCTACCCTCCGGCCCTTGTGTTGGGCTGCCGTACAGGGGCGTTTTCAGAGGATATTCTTATCACGGATGCTGAGGCTCTTGAGAGGGAGCCATTTTTTCAGCTTTGGGTTCCTGGTAGCCTAGAGCTGGGGAGTCCCATATGTGAGGACTGACTTCCTGCTTGGTCCTGGAGAAAGAGTAGTTGCTCACCTGTAACAGGTGTTCTCCAGGAGCAGCAGGAATCAGTCCTCACGACCCTCCCTCCTCCCCTGGAGTTGCAGTCATATACTTTATTTTGATTTTTGCTGTCTTTTATCTATGTCATCAGACTGAGCAAGATGGCACCCTTGGGCGAGAAGGGGACCGCACAGGCACGCTGCATTCCCAAAGGCTTTTTTTGAAAGCTGGGGAAATGCTCCGCACGGGGGCTCTGTCGGCGCCGACGTCACCCATATGTGAGGACTGATTCCTGCTGCTCCTGGAGAACACCTGTTACAGGTGAGTAACTACTCTTAATCCCCCAAGGTTTATTGCCATCTCCAAATGGAAATAAGGTAAAGGCAGAGTCCTCTGTAGTTAGTTAGCAGCATCTACATGTCTAGGCTTGCGAAATGGCTCAGATACACGTGTAAGTGCCTTCATTTATGTGTATATTGCAAGGTTTCCTCTCTCAATTTTTTCCACATGTATAGTTGTGAAAAGGCTCCTCCCACTACACATGGATATAAATTCCTGTGCATTCTCGCACTTCTTTCTGTGTGTTTCAGAAATGGCTCCACCTTTACCAGAGCTGTTTCTAAAATACTGCCAGAATACGTCTCACTTCCAATCTCCACTTACTATCTAAAATGTGCCTTCACACCTAAAATCACCTTAAGCAGAGAATCCTATAGTAGTTCCCAACTGCAGCTGCTTAGCAGAGATGCAAGGAGAAACATGACCTGCCAAGGGTCGCAGAAACAGCAAACCCTTGAGCAGATCCTGAGCTTTCACTGCCTATCCTGCGTTTTTAACACTAGAGCATGATTCTCTACTTGCTCTAAGACACAATATACTACAATATAAAATGCACTAAGTTACCACCTGGTGAGATCTGTCGGAAGAGCCTGTTGACTCCCCTTGCTCATGCTAAGCCTAATGATTAGAGCAGCAGGCTAGACCCATGGAAGCCAGGATTTGAATCCCACCGCTGATCCTTGTGATCTTGGACAAGTCACTTAACCCTCCATTGCATCAGGTACAAACTTAGATTGTAAGCCCTCTGGGGACAGGAAAATGCCTACTATACCTGGCATGGGTTAAATCAAATTCCTTTTCCCTTACTTGTTCCAAGGCATTCATTAAGTCATCTCCCCAGCATGACCCATTACTTCTGCCCTGAACATTTGCTCCCCCCTCCCCAAATGCATCCCTTCTTGCACTGCTGGAGTCCCAACCCCAGCTCCAGCATAAACACTTTCTGTCTCTTCCCCTCCCACTCACTCATTCTCTCAGCATCCCGCTTCCTCCCCTCACTACACTCCCTCTCTCTATATATTCCCCCTCTCTCTCTCAGCACAACTCACTGTTCTTTATTCCTCCACTTTTCACCCATCTCTCTGTCTCTCAGCCTGCTCTCCTGTTCTCATCATCTTGTCCTCTCACACTCTCTCTTGCTCTCTCAAGCTCCTACCCAGCCTCTACCAGTTTTCATCTCTGTACTTCAACCTCCACTTCCTACACTGTCCACACCATTCTCTGTCTCAATACTATGTAAACCCTCCCTTGTTCTGTCTTCCTAAGCGTTCCTACAGTCCATTCCCTCTCCACTGGGTTGTGCACCCCTTCCAGCAGCATGTAGACTGAGCATGTCATACTTTTTGATGACCCTGGGGTATAAGTAGACCTGGAACCTCCCACATGCTCCAGTTTTGTGCTCAGCCTTCTAGCAGCTGGAAGGGGTGCAGCAAGCCAGGGATCTGGCTTACTGGAGAGACTTAGAAGTAGTGCAGGTCTTTTGAGTTCCTGTGCCTTGGTTGGGTGGTCTAGTTAATTTCTTTCTTTCTTTAATTTCCTTTATTTCTTCTCTTGAATTAAAATTTTCTTTCGGTTTGGGAGACTCCCCCCCCTCCCCCTACTTGGTCGGGATTGGGAGAAGGAGGCTTGACAGCTGGCGATAAATTTGTGGCTTGAAGGGAGATAAAGTTAAAGGTGTTCTTCAGCCGTGCGGAGCCTGGGGAAACCTTTTCCGTCTTTCCTGCCTTGCCGCCGAAGCCCTCAAGGCGGCTGAGCGTGCAGGCGGGAAGACGAGGAGCCAGCCCGAAGACATCCTGCCCTGTTGCGAGTAGATCCCAGCGGCGAAGGGCACGCAGGGGAGTGAGCCAGTGAACGGTGGCATCTCGCTGGTTAACTCCGCGATCACACGATCGCTGACCGCGTGGTGCTGCGGGCCTACAGTTTTACACTCCTGTTCTATGGAGCAAGTAAGTCTCCCTCTCTCTCTCCTTTCGCACGCTTTCTAGCCCTCATGCTAACAGGCCCATCAGAGCGTCGGGAGGGTCCCTGGGCAAAAACGGATTTTTTTAAGGAAGAAAGAAGAGGTTTTTTTGAAAAAAGCCAAAAAAAACCCTGAGTTTTTATATGCACTCAGTTGGTTTGTTTTCCTTTAGTCAGTTTCAGTTGGTGTTAGGACCCGTCTGCAGGTTGTTGTCATGCCGGCTAGACCCCAGTGCCTGGTCTGCGGGACCCACCGGGGGGCAGTGTCTGAGATCGGGGTGTGCAGAGGCTGTGCCGCAGAGGCAGCCTCAGTGGAGCTGGGGATTAAGGCGGGGACAGCACAAGATCTGCCACCTTCCGCCTCCCAGGACTCGGGAGCTCCCCTGGAGGCCATGCTCCGGGCTGAGTCTCCCCTCACCTTGTCTCTGGATCAGTCAGCCCTGCTGCTGCCTCAACCCGGACCCTCTACCTCCATGGCTGGATTGGAGGGTGAGGGTGGGGGATTTTCCCTGGAGTTAGTCTTGCTGCTGCATAAGGCGTTCTGCCTACGACAGCAGGGGATGCACGGACAGGGGGTGGTGCAGAGGCATGCGAAAGCTCGTCAGCCTGACTCTAGGGAGCAGGAGGAGGCGGGCAGACCCCCTAGACGGGCTCGACTCGCACAGGAGGAGGTTCGCCGCTCCCCTCTGTCAGAACCCTTAGAAGGGGACCTGTCGGACAGAGAGTTGGGAGAAGACGAGGAACTTGAAGGCGAGATCCCCGAGGAGGAACAGGCCAAGATTGTGCGGGTTTTCTGCCGTGAGGAGTTACCAGTGCTAATCAGTGAGTCTCTGAAGGTGCTCAACATGACGGCAGGGGTCCCAACGAAGGAAGAGGTGCTGGAAAACCCGTTGATTCAGGCGGTCAGAAAATCGCAGAAGGTTTTCCCGATGCATCGTGTAGTTCGGCAGATGATCCAAGAAGAGTGGGATCAGCCGGAATCGGTTTGAGGGGAGTGCGGTCTATGACTCGCCTGTACCCTGTGCCAGAATGAGAAAAGGACTTACTCCGTTCGCCTAGAGTGGATGCGGCAGTATCGGCGGTTACTAAGAAGACCACAATACCGGTAGAAGGTAGCGCCGCTCTCAAGGACGCCCAGGCTGGAAGCTGGACACTCTTGGAGCAGGCCTTTGATGTTAGTGCCCTAGCCCTCCAGGCCTCGGTCTGTGGGGCGTGGGTGGCTTGAGCCTGTTTGCGTTGGTCCCAGCAGATTCAGCTGACAGGTGACCTCTCCAGCGAAGCGCCTGGGGAGACAGTGAGAATTGAGTCGGGCGCATCGTATTTGGCTGACAGCCAGTATGATCTCATCAGAAGCTTAGCAAAGAACATGGCTTCGGTAGTGGCAGCCCGTCATTACCTCTGGCTCCGCAATTGGGCAGCCAATAGTTCCTCTAAGGCCCGGCTCAGCAGGCTCCCCTTTAAGGGAAAGCTGCTCTTTGGGGAAGACCTGGACAAGTTAGTGAAGGGGCTGGGGGAGTCTAAGGGTGGTAGACTCCCGGAGGATAAATCAAAGCAGAACCGGGGTCCCGCTCCTGCGCGGACACAACCAGGGAGGGGCGGAGGTTTCGGATGACCCGACCTTCGTCCTTTCAGAGAGGCCGCTTCCTCTCTAGGGGCCAGGGCTTTCGAGGTTTTCGAGGTGCGGGGAAGGGATTTGGTTTCTCTTCCTCCATCTTGGGGGCTAGGAAGCCGCAATGAAGCCACGGGGGCTCGGGGAGGAGGGCTTCCGGTGGGGGGGTCGCCTTTGGCAGTTCCTCTCCACCTGGACCCGGGTCACGACGGACCAATGGGTCTCGGAGGTAGTGCGAGAAGGTTATGCGCTCGAATTTGCAAGGCCCGTCTTTCCTTCCTTCATTCAGTCCCCTTGCAAATCGCCGGCCAAGCTGGCGGTGGTGGAGGAGACGCTGACAAGGTTGCGGTCATTGGGGGCGGTCGTCCCCGTTCCCACGGACCAATGCGGACACGGTTGATTACTTCATTTATTTTGTGGTTCCTAAAAATGGAAGGTTCCTTCCGTCTGATCCTCGACTTGAAGGGAGTCAATCGTTGCCTAAGAGTCCCTCATTTTCACATGGAAACTCTGAAATCAGTGATTGTAGCAGTGAGGCAAGGGGAGTTTTTGACTTCCTTCGACCTCACGGAGGCGTATTTGCATATTCTGGTCCAAGAGTCTTATCAGCAGTTCCTGCAGTTCGTGGTCCCGCAGGGACACTTCCAGTTTCAGGCCATGCCGTTCGGTTTGGCAACGGCGCCACGCACCTTTACCAAAGTGATGGTGTTGGTAGCCATGGCCCTTTGCAAGGAAGGGATTCTGATCCATCCGTATCTTGACGATTGGTTGATTCGGGCGAAGTCCGAACGGGAAAGTCGGGAGGCCATGTCCAGAGTGGTCGAATTGCTGCGGCATCTCGGATGGGTCATCAATCTGACAAAAAGCAGGTTGGTTCCCTCTCAAGAGATCGAGTATCTGGGGGCAAGGTTCGACACCAGCAGAGGCAGGGTATTTTTGCCAGATCAGAGGGCAGGGGTGTTGAGGAAACTGCTACGCCAGTTCTTGGCCATGATTACTCCCTCTGCCTGGCATTACCTTCAGGTGATGGGGACCATGGCTGCGACGATAGAACTGGTCCCTTGGGCCAGGGCCCACATGCGGCTGCTTCAGTGGTCCCTGCTCGGTCGTTGCTACCACACCAATGGCAACCCATGTCGGTGGCTGTTCCCTGTCCAGTGGCGACCAAGGAGTCCTTGCAGTGGTGGCTCCGTCCAGGTCCTCTGGAGCGGGGCATGCCCCTAGAGCCTCCAAATTGGTTGCAATTGATGACGGATGCCAGTCTTTCTGGATGGGGGGGGGGGCTCACTGCGAAGGGCGTTTTGCCTAGGGTCTCTGGGACGTGCAGGAGTCCCAGTGGTCTATCAACAGGTTGGAGTTGCGGGCAGTCACCCTGGCTCTCAGAGCGTTCAGGCACTGGATTGGCCGGAGGGCGGTCCAAGTCCTGTCTGACTACAGTAGCATACATCAACCGTCAGGGCGGCATGAGCAGTCCCTTCCTGGAGGAGGAAGCGGAGACGCTGATGGTATGGGCCAAGGCCCATCTGATGGCCTTGTCGGCGCAACATGTGGCAGGAGTGGAAAACTTGATGGCAAATTACCTATGTCGACACAGGGTGGATCACGGAGAGTGGGAGCTCTGCCAGGAGGTGTACAAGCAGATAGTGTGCAGATGGGGGACTCCCATCATGGACCTGATGGTGACTTGGGAGTCGGCCAGGGCGAGCCGATTCTTCAGCCGAAGAAAAGAAAGGATGTTAGAAGGCCTGGATGCTCTAGTGCAAAGGTGGCTGACTGATGGTCTCTTGTATGTGTTTCCTCCGTTGGCGCTTATAGGCAGGCTTCTCCAACGGATAGAGGCTCACCCCGGTTTGGTGGTCCTCATTGCCCCGGATTGGCCACGACATCCATGGTACGCCGACCTCATACGCCTGATGGTCGATCGCCCTTGCGCCTACCAGCGAGGGACGATCTCCTGGTCCAGGTACCAGTGCGCATGCCGCAGGTGGATTGGTTCTCGCTTACGGCATGGCTATTGAGAGGGCTCAGTTGCGGAGGCGAGGTTACTTGGGAGCAGTGATTTCCACTAAGTTCCCGTAAGCGCGCGACCTGTCTTTCCTATGTGAGGGTCTGGTGTATTTTTGAAGACTGGTGTGTGGAGAGGCGGAAGCAGGCCCTTTCGGTGTCGGTTCCAGAGGTTCTGGATTTTTTGCAGGTAGGTTTCAAGAAGGGCCTGGCAGCCAGCTCGTTGAGGGTTCAGTTGGCGGCTATTTTGTGTTACAGGGGCAAGGTTCAGGGCAAGTCCTTAGGGGAGCATGCGGACGTAGGACGGTTTCTGAAAGCGGTGCGGTGGCTACGGCCCCCAGCAGAGGTCTCTGGTTCCCCCTTGGGATCTCAACCTCGTGTTGGATTCTCTGGCCACCAAGCTCTACAAGCCGATTCAGCGAGCATCTTTGAAGGACGTCACTCTTAAGATAGTTGTTTTTCTGGTGACTATCTGTTCGGCCAGGCATATTTCGGAGTTGCAGGCTTTGTCCTGCCGTCCGCCATTTCTTTCTTTTTCCAAGGAAAAGGTGGTCCTCCGGACGGTCCCGTCCTTCTTACCCAAGGTGGTCTTGGCCTTTCATGTGATTCAGTCAGTTTCTCTTCCTTCCTTCTCTGGGACGTCTCGGGGTGGGGGGGGGGAAAGATGTCCGTTTTACATCGCTTAGACGTGTATAGAGTCTTGAAGCATTACAAAAGGGCTCAGTGCGATCCAGGTAAGCCAGAGCGATTGTTTGTTTTGTTCGGGGGACCGCGTAAGGGTGAGGCAGCAGCCAAGGCTTCGATTTCGAGATGGATCAGAGAAGCCATTGCATTGGCATATATTCAGAAGGGAAGGCAGGTCCTGGTTGGGCTTAGGGCTTATTCTACTCGAGCCCAGGCGGCGTTTAGTTTGGTTCCTCCAGTGCACATCTGCAGAGCGGCGTCCTGGTCTTCCCTGCACACCTTTGCCAAGCATTATCGGTTAGACGTCCAGGCCGTGGGAGATGCGAGGTTTGGAGGGGCGGTGCTTTGGTCCGGTCTTGCCGGGCCTGCCCAGGTGTGAACTGTTCTGGTACTTCCCAGTGGAGAGGGAGTGGTTTGGAGGAACGTTTAGGAATGAGTAATTAGGCCTTACCTGCTAATTAGCATTCCTGAAGGAACTCCAGTCCAGTCCCTGATCCCGCCCAGATATGGTTTTGTTTTTTTCTTGACAGGCATTGCCGACCCGAAGCGCTAAGTAGAAGGTAAGAGTCGGAGGACTCTCTGCTGAGGGTCTCGGTGATATGGTGGACGGACATGGTGCCTAGGTAAGGGCAAGTTTGATCTCAGGTAAGCCTCCCCTTCTCCGGGGGTGGTGGGAAGGTCTCCCGGGGGAGGGCGGTGCTGATGGTTTGCAGTTTAGTTATAGTTTAGTGTTATCTTTGTTTACTTATCTCTCCGTTAAGTCTGCTTTGTCAATAGGTTACTGGAGCATGTGGGAGGTTCCAGGTCTACTTATACCCCAGGGTCATCAAAAAGGATGACGTACTCAGTCTACATGCTGCTGGAAGGGGGGCACAACCCAGTGGAGAGGTACTGGACTGGAGTTCCTTCAGGAACGCTAATTAGCAGGTAAGGCCTAATTACTCATTTCTCATACCGTGTTCAGCAATGTCTCTCATCCAGGCTGGTAGAACTCTGCTCTTCCTCTGACTTGCTTCTCTCTATGCCTTTTTTCTTCCACTGCCAATTCCAGACTTCGATCCTTATGCCTGGAATAAACTACCTGAGTCTGTACGTCAGGCTTCATCTCTCCCCCTTTTCAAAGCCATGCTAAAAGCTCGCCTCTTTGAGGTTGCTTTTGGATCCTGATCCCTTATTTTCCTTGTGTCTCTTTACCTTTCACTAGCTGTATCCTTGTTTTCAGCTGTTGTATTGTCTGTCTTGGTTAGATTGTAAGCTCTGAGGAGCAGGGACGGTCTTTTATATGTGTCTGTACAGCACTGCGCATGCCTTATAGCACTATATAAATGATTAATAATAGTAGTAGCAGTAGCAGTTCAATCGGTCAATCCAGGTATCTTCTGCACCCTCCTTTTAGTGTTTGGCTAAGAACCCTCCCTGTCCCCTTCGGATCTTCCTCCTCCCACCAGCATTGGACAGTGAACTCCTTGCTGGCTTCTTAGAGCAGTACCAGAGGTCAGTCAGGGAGGGCATGCATGCAGTCGGGGGCTCTCAGCCTTGCCTCACCTAGAAGAGCCAATGGGTGAGAGCAGAGGCAAGGCAGCATCACAGGGGGAGCCCCAGACACTCTGGATTTGCTGATCCCTCCAATGGACTGTGTGCACACTGTGGGAAGGAGATGATGGGGCAGATGTGTCATCCTTTCCATCTGCATTTCTTCAGCAGGGACAACATGTGCATGTGTATTGACACAAAGGTATACACTGCCCAGCAGCAACAGACAGCCTGCACCCCAAGTGCTATTATATTGAACTGTAAAAATGCATGCTGACCCAAACCTAAACTTCATCTACAAATCACTCTGTATGGGCCATTTTTCCATTTTCCTACTTCCATAAGATGGTAACTTTGGATATGATTTATTACACAATGTATGATAATGTGAGTCTGAGAATGGAGGTTAAGACAGTCATATTTCATTTTAATGCATGAAACCTGAATTCTAATTTAAGAGAACTGTTTCTGTTTTCCAGTAAAAGTGATGCACAGTAGGCCCTGGTTCCAATGAGACATTTTGCCTTTTGAAGTCAGTGGGAGAGCCACTAATAACTACTGCTGAAGTCAGTTTAAAATCTGGAAGCTTTGCAAGTCTGCTGGATTCATCTGAAAGCAAGGCATTTTATTTTCTTGAAAAGTACATCAGAAACATTCTGACTAGAAATATAACTTTGCATCTCTGCATATTGTATATGAAACATTCCCAGGAGCAGACCACAAGCTCAGAATAGGTAAACCCCCCTCTTTTGGAGAAGGACCTAGCATTCCTTTGAGTAAATGGGTTAACACCACCCATCACACTGTCAGGTCAGTGGAGAAGAGGCATATTCTTACTGCGCTAAAGCATTACTTTCCAGTTGTCTGGCTGGCCTGGTGCAACTACTTTCCAAGCTGAATCCTAACCATTTAAAAAAATATCATGCATAATACTTATAAGTTCTCTTGAAAATCCAGTTCCTTAACTGCTCGGGGCATCCAACTTGTGCCCAGAAGCCGCCACAGCCTGTGGCATTGGTTTCTCCCCTGTTCTAATGAAGTGAATGGATGAGATGACATCATCACTTGTGTAATAACCCAGAAGACAATTCTCAAAGGGGGTTAGGTCTGGGGAAGGAGAGTACACATGTGGATTTCATTTTAAAACCCTATATTAACTTTCTCACAGGTACATTTGACCTGCTTTGATGCTGATGTATGTGCCGAGGTTCAGATCTCATTCCTGTGGCCAGACACATTTTCAAAGAGAAACCCCACTTGGGGTTTCAGAATCACCCCCAGGGAAAGTAATTTCCAAAAGCATTTTGACAAGTAAAAATATAAGGGGGAGGATCGGATATTCAATGCGATTAATACAATTAATCGCAGTCAGCAGGATTAATGTGGGACAGAGTGGGGGTGGTACCATGGGTTAACAGGGCAGTGGTGATATTCAGCCGCTGCTCGTTAACCCTAACCAGCTAAAGTTAGGACGACTGAATGGCTGTTCTGGCTTTAGTCAGTTTTGTAATCCGGCCACAGCTGAATATTGCCACTGACTGAATTGCATGAGCACAATCTGAGCAACCCGGATATTCAGTGTTGGGGCCCAGATATGGCCCCGGCATTGAATATCCAAAGCAAAGTTAAAGTGGTGATAGCCAGCTGCTCTAACTGTGCTGGCCACCGCCACTGAAAATCCCCCCTTATTATATTTGCAAAAATGGGTTTTGATAAAATTTCTTCCATGGTGTGTGGGTAAAGTTACCCTGACTGAGTGGAGGCATTTCCAGAGCTGAGACTGGGGACAGGTTCATGCTTACATAGATACTTTAGAAAATCTAATGCCTCATGTACATGTAAATTAACCTTGAAAATCTGTATGCGCCAAAAAGCAGACTTTGGATTTTCAAAGTGAGTCAAGCCTGCAAGAGAGAACTGTGCATGTACTTTTATCCTACAGGGGAGTCATTTCATAACAGTGCACCTATGTGGAATGGCCAAATAATGCCAATTTTATAAAAGCAAAATAGCCTCCTGCCTGCCTTTATAAAATAGGCTGATATCATGATCCCCAGGAGTGCACAGATTTTCTTGCATACATTTACACGTGCTTTGAAGGTATTTTCTAATATATGCACGTACACTGCAATTCTACCTTAACGACACTCAAATCTACCCCTGCCAATGCCTATGTGCCGACCATGCAAAAGTATGTGTGATCTTGCGATGCGTCTACTTTTTATGTGTGTATACCCACATGCAATTCTAGAACTGTCATTTTCCCCTTGCAAAACATGCTTTATACCCAGAAAACATTTCATCAAATTACCTCCACAATGTCCAATGTGATGTCACATACACTGTATAGGACTGGTCAAATTATTCCGATGCCGACGAACCGTCTTGCCTAGCTGTTAAGACTCTTGATGACGTTGAGTTTTAGGTGTCATGGCTTACTATGAGGATGTGTGAAATCCTGCCTGATCTCGAGTAACTGGAATTAATCTTGCAATATGTTCAACTCTAGTAGGCTGATTTAAGGGGATGGATGCTCATCCATACATGGGTGTATTGTCAGTCAGTGCAGGCAGCCCCAGACGGGCTGTAGATACGGGGGGGCCAAATTGACACTAACTTTAAAAATCATTAAATGTACTGTTCTTTATTTTTAAGGGTTAAACATCAGAGAGAACTATTCAATAACACATTTTTAAATAAAATTTGCATTACCTTAGCTGCATTCTTAGTTAACAACAGTTCCTTTTAATCAGGGAGAAGTATAAATTACTTAAGTCATTTTAATATATTTTTGTTGTCTTCTTCAGATAATTTAGAAACAACTGAAATGCTTGATCAATGAGATTTCAGACAGTAAAAGCACTGGAATTTTTGTATCTTTATCAAGGTTAATTTGCTGCTGTGTATTTTCAAATGATTTTAAATATATCCTTTTTCAAATTTGTTATGCATCATCTCCTGCGCTAGATTTGGGGGCAAATAAAAGTAACAAAAATTGAGCTGCTGACTTGAGTCCCATTACCTTTAAAGACTATCCTGTGCTTAAACTTTCCACATTAAGAGACAAAAAGAGAAATAAGGAAAGCAAAATCAAAGGCAGAGGAAAAGATGGCTAAAGATGTGAAGTGTGGCGACAAAACTTTCTTCAGGTATATTCGGGAAAGAAAGAAGATCAGAGGTGGAATTGCAGGACTCAGAAGTGCTGGGAATGGACTCGTGGAAAGTGACATTGAAAAAGCGAAATTGCTAAACAAATACTTCTGTTCTGTTTTTACTAAAGAAAATCCTGGAGAAGGACCACCTGTGACTCCCAAATATAAAAATGGGAATGAAGTAGATACCACACCATTCACAGAAGATGATGTGTTAGAACAATTTGCAAAACTGAAAGTGGGCAAGGCCATGAGACTGGATGGGATACATCCCAGGATACTGAAAGAGCTCAGAGAGGTTCTTGCAGGGCCGTTAAAGGATGTTTTCAACAGATCCTTGGAAACAGGAGAAGTTCCTCAGGACTGGAGAATGGCTGATGTGGTACCTCTACACAAAAGTGGTGACAGGGAAGAAGTGACAAACTACAGGCCCATGAGCCTTACCTTGGTGGCGGAAAAAGTAATGGAGGTGCTCCTGAAAGAGCGAATAGTGGACTTTCTTGAAACCAACAGGTTGCAAGATTCGAGGCAACATGGTTTTACCGAAGGACGATCTTACCAAACAAAGCTGATTGAGTTCTTTGACTGGGTGACCACAGAACTACAATAGATCAGGGGCATGCAATGGATGTCATCTACCTGGATTTCAGCAAAGCCTTTGATACTGTTCCTCATAGGAGGCTTATCAATAAACTCAGTAGTTTGGGGATGGGTCCCAAGGTGGTAAACTAGATCAGAAATTGATTGACTGACAGACGACAGAAGGTGATGGTAAATGGAGCTCACTCGGATGAAAGGAAGGTGATTAGCGGGGTGCCCCAGGGTTTGGTCCTGGGCCTGGCACTGTTCAATGTATTTGTGAGTGATATTGCTTAAAGACTGAATGGAAAAGTCTGTCTTTTTGCAGATGACACAAAAATTTGCAACAGAGTGGACTCCCCCGATTAACATGAGGAAAGATCTACAAAAGCTGGAAGAATGGTCTAATGTTTGGCAATTAAGATTTAATGCAAAGAAGTGCAGTGTCATGCACTTGGGTAGCAGAAATCCAAGGGAAATGTACGCGATAGGGGGCGAGAGGTTGGTGTGCACGGATCAGGAGAAAGACCTTGGTGTGATTATTTTTGAAGATCTCAAGGTGGCAAAACAGTGCGACAAAGTGGTGGCAAAAGCCAGGAGGATGTTGGCCTGCATACAAAGAGGAATTACCAGCAGAAAGGAAGAGGTACTAATGCCACTGTATAAGTCACTGGTGAGGCCTCACTTGGAATACTGTGTTCAGTTTTGGAGACCATATCTTGCAAAAGATGTAAAAAGACTGGAAACATTTCAGAGGAAGGCGACCAAAATGATTTGGAGCCTGCGTCAGAAGCCTCATGAGAAGAGACTTGAAGACCTAAATATGTACACTTTGGAGGAGAGGAGGGATAGGGGAGATATGATGCAGACCTTTAAATACTTAAAAAGAAATAATGAACAAACAAACCTCTTCCAAAGACGGGGAAGCTGTAAAACTAGAGGGCATAACATGAAGCTGCAAGGTGGTAAATTGAAAGGCAATGTCAGGAAATTCTTTTTCACTGAAAGGGTGGTGGATGCTTGGAATACCCTCCCGATGGAAGTGGTGGGGGCAAATACAGTGACAGAATTCAAAATGGCATGGGACAGACAGTGGATCCCTTTACATCAACAAGATAAAATCAAAATAAACTGAACCATCTAATTTCTCAACAAATAGAGGTGTCCTACATGGAGCGGTGGGTTCACCCCTAAACAAAGACATAGGGAGGGGTGGCCTGCACAGTGGCAGGTGCACCTACTCCTGCCATCTTACTTGGCAGACTAGATGGACCATACTGGTCTTTATCTGCCGCCATTTACTATGTTACTATGTAATATAGATATGGTGAAAAAATGTTGTGCACTAGTCAGTCTAGCACTACAGTAACCAAATATTGCCATACCTCCATATGGCAGGGGTTCAGCTTACTCAGTGACTGCACTGAGGGCATGAACCAGGATTGCTTTAAAACACAGGCCAAACTAGCTGCACATAAAGCAGCACAGAATCCAGAGCTTCCAGGTCTAAATCCCACTGGAGATTTAACTTTCCAAAGTAGAGAGAATGTTGGGAGACCACAAAACCCACTTTCAGAAAATCTCTGCTTGCCAGAAATAAGGTCAAAACTTCAGGGGTTTCACTATATCGGGGAAGGCAGGTTTCCACTTTAGTTTGTGTCTGCAATATGAGAATTAAGCATCAAATATATACTTCAGGAGAGAAAAGATACTGACATCATTTTATATACATTTTATGTGAGTCAGTTGCAAATTGAGCTCTTCGGGAACAAGCAGGAAGTCATTCTTCACATATGGGTGACAGCGGCACCGATGGAGCCCTCGTGGAAGCATCCCCCAGCTTTCAAAGAAAGCTTTGGGAGATGCCACCATGCATGCGTGGTCCCCTTCCCACCCAAGGGTTCCATCTTGCTCAGTCTCCTTTTTTCCACAGAGCCCTTCAGACGTTTGTCTGACTTGTCCCCGGAAAAAGTTGATTTTTTTTCTCTCTGAGCTTCATACTCTGCTTCAGTATCGCACCGGTACTCTTCCCACCTGCCGACCTCGTTGCCTTGGCGTCGAGTTCGGTCTATTTTTGTAGCTTTTTCGTTCTTTTCTTTTCCTGGTGTCTTCATGCCTTTTTTTTCTTCCGCTGACAGCCTGAAGAGTCTTTGACCTCGCAGGGGTACTTTTAACCCCAAGGCTACCAGTGGCTTTAAGAAGTGTGATCAGTGCACCAAAATTATGTCTTTGACCAACACACACGACTGCTGTCTCCGCTTCCTGGGGCCAGATCACGACCCAGCAGCCTGCGGTCTCTGCAAGAGGATGTCCAGTAAGACCCTCAAGAGCTGCCAGCAGCAGCACAAGTTTTTCCTCGAGTCCCCGCTGCCTTCAAAGGTCAGGGCCTCATCTGAGGCCCTGACATCTCGGGCGGAACCCTCGGAACCCGAGCCTTGTTGTGGGTCCTCAGGGGGGTCTCCCTCGAGGGAACCCAGGAAGAAGAAGAAGCCCTTGAAGGCGGCGTCCTTGGATGGTTCCGACCGTCCGGGGTTTCCCCTGGTCCGGTCCTGCAGTCTGAGACATTCATCCAAGGCGTTGGAGGAGTGGCCTGCGAAGGACCCTCGGAAGGATCCAACTATGGACCGGCCTCGGTCCCAAGACACTATCCCCGTCGAGGATTCCCCTTTGGGGGAGCCGGCATCGGGCCCGAGTCCCTTGATGCCTGCGCCGAAGGTCTGTGGAGCTTTCTGGCCTGGAGTCCAGAATGGTGGCCCTGGAGCGCAGTTTGTCTGCCTTTATGGACCAGCAGCGGGTGCTGTTGTCCAGCACGACCGGTTCATCCGTCCCAACCAATGGGCCCTTGAAGTCCAAGACGTCCCCGGAGGCTGAGCCGATCCTTGAGGTCCTTTGACCTCGAGTCGATCCTCAGCTGAGGTTGCGATCTGAGTCCCGTTCGACGGGACTGTAGTCATCCCCAGGCAAGTCTGCCGGGCACTGGCCACATGGCATTGGGAGCCCCGAAGCTCGCAGAGCATTCCTCCTACGAGTCCTCGATGGACTACTCCGAGTGGGAGACAGAGGATGAGGAGTCCCCCGATACCTGTCGCTACCGTGACGTCCCATCTGATTCTCCAGTTTCAGAGCCTCGACGAAGGTTTCCACCCAAGGATATGGGCTTCTTTGATTTTGTCAAGGACATGTCCAAGGCCCTGGCATTCCCGATGGAGTCAGAGGAGGATCCTCCAGTATGAGACCAATCTGCGGGAATCGCTTATGGTGCCCATTCCTCCTATCCTGGAATGGCTGATGCTCTAAATATGGGAGACACCGGCTTCGGTGCTGGTGGTGAGCAAATGGCTTGACTCGATGTATCGAATGCCAGAGCCCAGGCTTCCAGAAGTCACAACAGCCGCATAACTCTATGGTGGTGGAGTTAGCCATGTGTCAGCTGAAAAGTCAGAAGACGCACTCCTCGGTGCCCCCCGGCAGGGAGGCCCGCACCCTGGCCGCACTTGGCAGGAAGTGCTACCAGGGCTCAATGCTCATCGGCCGCATCCAGGCCTACCCGCTGTACATGGGCATGTACCTGAGAGATCTGGCAAAGGAACTCGCCGGTTTCTTGGCTGGTCTCTCCGAGGAACCTTTGCAGCGATTCAAGAACCTGGCCAAAGCAGTCCGTGAATGCTCCAAATTCATGTCTCAGGCGGCCTATGACGGGTTTGAGTCAGCAGCTCGAATAGCGGTGGCTGGCATCGGTGAACGCCGCCAAGCTTGGCTACAGTCATCCGACCTAGAGCAGTGGGTTCAGGACAAATTGGTCGATTTCCCCTGCCAAGGAGAGAACTTCTTTGGCAGACCCATGACCGACAAGGCTGCCGAGCTGGAGACAGAGTTCATGACGAGGACCAGACTCTCTAAAAAGACTGCTGCCCCTCCCTGATGGAAGGGCCCAGGTAAAAAGCCCTTCTACCCGAGGTAGGGAGCTGCTTACAGAAACTGCCCACCTTATCGGGCCTCCCCAGCTCCCCAACAGGGTCAGCAGGCCAAGGGACATGGGCATGGCCCATGTTAGCAGAAGGCTCCAAAACCCCAGGCACTGGCTCCGGCCCAGCTAGGGAGGAGCTTTTGACTTCTTGACCATAGCCTCTCTACCCCAAGGAGATCAGCAACCCACAGGGGGACATCTGGCCCTCTGTGCCCAGAGGTGGGTGACCATCACCACCGATTCCTGGAAACTAAGGGTAGTCAGGGAGGGTTTCCTCCTCCACCTGACTCAGACACCCTCCCCCTTATTTCCCGGGACAGCCCCTCAGGTCTCCCCTCCACCGGGACCACCTTCTGAAGGAGTTGGCAGGTCTTCTCGAGGACAAAGTGGTGAAACCAGTGCCCCTTCACCTCAAGGGCAAGCGGTTCTACTCCAGGTATTTCCTTGTGCCAAAGAGGACAGGGGGCCTAAGGCCCATCCTCGACCTGCGCAACCTCAACAAATCTCTGGTGAGGGAGAAGTTCAAGATGCTCTCCTTTGGAACATTGCTTTCGATACCTCCAGCAGGGCGACTGGCTATGCTCCTTAGATCTCAAAGATGCTTATACCCACATCTTCATCCACCCCAATCACAGGCAGTACCTGCAGTTCGTAGGGGAGGGCAGGCACTTTCAGTATAGGGTGCTCCCCTTCAGCTAGCCTCTGCCCTAAGAGTCTTCACAAAATGCCTGGCAGTCATGGCCGCCTTCCTCTGGCTCCAAGGGGTCTTCGTCTTTCCCTACCTTGACGACTGGCTCACAAAGGGAGGCACTGCCTCAGAGGTGCAGCAGGCCACTGCATGCACCATCCATGTTCTGCAACACTTGGGCTTTGTCATAAACTACCCCAAGTCTGGAGTTTATTGGGGCAAAGATCGACGCTCTTCAGTCAAAGGCTTTCTTGCCTAGGGACTGAGCCGATCATCTCAGATCTCCAGCTCGGGACATACACTACCATCCCTTGGTGCCCACCCGGCTTCTCCTGCGCCTCCTCGGGCACATGGCCTCCACGGTCCACGTCACCCAGACGCTCGCCTCCACATAAGGGTGGTGCAGTTGTGTCTCCGGGACCAGTGGTCCCAGGCCACAGGCCGCCTCTGAGAGAGTTTCTGTGACCCGCCAGTTGGCGGACTCCCTAGTCTGGTGGCAGTCGCTGCAGCATCTTGAAGCAGGCATGCCTTTTCAGACTCCAAGCCCCTTGAGGGTCCTCACCATGGATGCCTCCCTGCTCGGCTGGGGAATCCACTGCAGAGATCTCTGCACCCAAGGCAACTGGTCACCAAATGAGAGCACCCAGCAGATCAACCTCCTGGAGCTCCAAGCCATATATCTAGCCCTGAGGATCTTCCGTCACCACTTGCATCACCAGTCGGTTCTGATCCAGACGGACAACCAGTTGTTGATGTTCTAGATGAACAAACAAGGGGACTTGGGGTTTCGGGCCCTTTGTCAGGAGGCTGTAGCCCTCTGCTCGTATGCATCTGACAGGGTATCCTCCTGCGGGCAGTGTACGTGCCAGGCCAGGACAACCTGCTGGCCGACAGACTCAGCAGAGTTCTTCAGCAGCACAAATGGCAGCTGGACTCCAGGGTAGCCACTTGACTTTTCTGGCTCTGGGGGGAGCCCGTGATGGACCTGTTCACCAGTCCGGACAACTTTCAGTTGCCCCGATTTGTGCTCCTGCCAGGCCCACCCCTCCAGGGTGGCAGTGGACACATTTCTAGTCTCATGTTCGGAAGGCTTCATGTATGCCTTCCTTCCGACACCGCTGATCACCAAGACCTTGTTCAGGACCCTCTGCGACAGGGCCTTACTCATCCTGATAGCTCCTCGGTGGCCCAGACAGCCGTGGTTCCCGCTGCTTCTACAATTGAAGGTGAAGGCCCCATCCCCTTGGGGACTGCCCCGGGACTCCTATCTCAGGAGGGAGGCTCTCTTTTGCACCCCAACCTTGGGTCCTTATTGCTAACAGCATGGCTGCTGAGAGGGTGACCTTGGCCCCTTTCAACTTTCCGGTTGAGGTGGAGGACATTCTGCTAGCCTCTCTCAAGGTCTCTACTAGGAAGGCTTATGCCCTCAAATGGCGCAGGTTCTCTGCTTGGTATGCCGAATATGGAGCTGATCCTTTCTCCTGCCCGGTGGCTTTAGTGTTAGAGTACCTTCTCCACCTCTCTGAGTCCGGGCTCAAGTCTAACTCTGTCCAAGTGCACCCGAGTGCCCTAGCGGCACACCACCATCCGGTGGATGGTAAGCCCCTCTCTGTCCAGCCGCTGGTGTCCTGTTTCCTTTGAGGCCTCAGCGTTGTGTTGGGGCAGCTCACTCACCCATCCTTCGAGCCTCTGGCTACCTGCCATCTTCGCTACCTCTCTTGGAAGGTGGTTTTCCTGGTTGCACTCACCTCTGCTCGCAGAGTTAGCTAGCTCCAGGCCCTTGTGGCGGAGGCACCTTATACCAGGTTCTACAAGAATAGAGTGGTGCTTTGCACGCATCCCAAATTCCTGCCGAAGGTAGTGTCGCCCTTCCATCTCAACCAGGAAGTAGTGCTTCCTACCTTCTTTCCAAGACCTCACTCCAGTTGGGTGGAGATGATCTTTCACGCTTTGGACTGTAAGCGCTGGTTTCATCAGACACAGGGGTCCTTCTGTGGTCTGTGTACATGAGCTAAATTGCTGCTGCTTGCGGCTCCCCATGAGGGAACCTCTATTTTTGCTATGGGCTTTCGGTAGCCTGTAGCTGGGGAGTCCCATATGTAAGGACTGACTTCCTGCTTGTTCCCGGAGAAAGCGTAGTTACTTTCCTGTAACAGGTGTTCTCTGGGGACAGCAGGAATTGGTCCTCACAACTCTCCCTCCTCCCCTTGGAGTTGCTCCTTTACCATCTTTTATTTTTGCCGTCTTTTAGCTATGTCATCTGAGCAAGATGACACCCTTGGGCGGGAAGCGTACCACGCATGTGTGGTGGCATCTCCCAAAGGCTTTCTTTGAAAGCTGGGGGGATGCTTCCGTGAGGGCTCTGTTAGTGCCGATTGTCACCCATATGTGAGGACTGCTTCTTGCTGTCCCCGGAGAACACCTGTTACAGGTGAGTAACTATGCTTTATTCACTTATAAGCGAGGGTGGTATAGGGCACAAATGGCACGTTTAAGATAAATTAACTGATTACAAATGTATGGTACAGCAAGGGCACTGTTCTCTACAGCAAAGTTTATTCTCCACTAAAATATTGAAAGAGCTACTGGAAGCTTAGGAATGTGCTAATATCATCAGGGGATTTTCCATGACAGTGCTTTTCTGACTTTTTCCAACCGGGCTTTTCTATTTAGGATATTTGGGGATGGATTTCTCAATTGCTAGGGCAGCCACCATAGGCATAATTTGGAAGCTTCCTTTGGGAGGAGGAGGGGCAAACCATGTAAATGCCACTCTGGTATATTCAGCAGCACTAACACCAAATATCCATGGGTGCTGCTTCTACATGCCCCGATACTAATCGGTTAGCATTGGGGCATGCAGGAGGCGATCCGGGGTGGCACCCATCGCTAAATGGGCAGCAGCAATATTGAGCCACTGCTCAGTTAGTGATACATGGCAAAAGCCAGGTGCAGGAAACCCTGGCCTAACCTTTGCCGCAGAAGCTAACCAGGCGGCAGCTGAATAATGCTGCTATCCGATTAGGCTCGTGGCAATCCAAGCAGCTGGATATTCAGTGGCGGAGTCCAGATATAGCCCTGATATTGAATATATGGATTTTAAATTCAGCACTGGCTGCTAGCTGAATATCGGGCCCAATATTTTTAATGGTGGTGGTCTGCCACATACACCAGCCTCCTGCATGCACAGTAGAGAACCAGTGGGAGCAATGGAAGAACAGTCCTTTTAAATTACTGTATCCCTTATGGCTGTTTCTTGAAAAGAAAGAAAGAGCCAAGCGAGAGCATGAGCATGTCTCTGTGGGATTATAGGCACTTGGATTTGCATTTTCGGTCTGACCTTGGCTTGAACTGCATTGAAAACCTGAACCAGCCTGAGAAAATGTGACCTCATCCTTCCACTAGTCCTGAAGAGCAGTGAGATATTCTCCATCTCTGTCGTTTGCAGATCCTGGGGCAGTCATTTTATAGAGCATTTTGCGGGCGTAAACCCTGCTGTGCGTGTGTAAAAGCCCTTTTGTGAAATTACTCCACATGGAAAAGTGTGTAAGGTGACAAAGTGTATACTTTATCGCGTGTTTGCAAGAGGAGTTTAGGCAGAGTCACAATGTATGTGCATAGTTATAAAATATTTGCCTATGTGTGTACTTCAGGTGCATATGTTTACATCGGCTCCCAGCAGGGGCAAATGTTTGCAGCTGCATTTTAGCCACAATTTTAGCTATTTTATATATCCACCTAGACACTCAAACTGGATGCCTACTTGGCCTTCCATTCTAGCCAGGCTTAATTTTATAGCTGCTCACATGGGTGAAAAGTATGCACACACATTGCATTGCATTGACTTTGCAGAATTTTCAAAGTAAACACATGCATGTTCTTTCACTTTGAAAATCATCCCAGGAAAAGCACTTGCACATATTTAACACCTGATCATTTATGTGAATGCTTTTTTTTCTGATGCAAAATGTGCACATACGTGTATGTGCGTAATAACAAACCTTTCAGTGGCAGCATCTCCCCCTATAAAGGGCAAAAATATGCAGGGATTGGCACTTAGTGCAGTCTTTTACCTGTGTTTAGGGAAGACAATTTTATAGAAGCACTGCATTACCTAAGGACCCGCTCTAATATTTGGGCTGCAATCAGCAGCAGAAAGACAATAGACCACTTAACTATGCTAATCAAATTCAATTTTATTTTCCAGTATTTTATAGTGTCTTTTGTTTTCCATTCCAGTTGCCTTAGAGATAGCTAATGTGTAGACTAGTGATATTACAGATTTTAAATATAGGGGTAGGTTTACTTAGCGGTGCTAACGCTGCGCACACACAGTATTGAATAACATACAGAGGTTACCAATGTTGGTCCTCGGGGAACCCAAGGCCAGTCAGGTTTTCAGAGTACCCACAATGAATATGCATGAGATAGATTTGCATGCACTGCTTCCATTGTTTGCAAATCTATCTCATGCATATTCATTGTGGGTACTCTGAAAACCTGACTGGCCTGGGGGTTCCCTGAGGACCGATGTTGGGAATCTCTGACTGACTTTGGCAGACATACCATGTGTGCACTAACGCCACTTAGTAAACCTACTTCATATATATACATATATGGCTAATATTCAAAACCCTGTCTGCACGGTCAGTGGGAGGCTGTCTGGATAGGGATGCCAAGCAAGATATCTGGAGATTGCCACTGAATGTCTGCACAGTCTGCCCCAGTGCTATCTGCTTAGTGCAGGGACGGAGTGAGGATGGCACTACTGATATCTGGATACACGCCTGCACAGCGCAGATTTCAGCCAGCACTTACCTGGATAACTTAGGCTACATGAAAAGGTGACCCAAGTTACTATCTGGATAAGTGCCAGCTGAAAATCGTGCTCTCTGGGAACGTGCCAGAATGTATCTGGACAGTGCCATTCAATATGGACATTCAGTGGCAGCTCCCATCTGTTTCTGAATATCCTGCCAGTTTTTAAGTGCCGCAGCTCTGGCATTTGAATGTCGGGTCCCTATATATAGATATGGATACACACACATATATATACAGTACATTTGTCTGTCTTCACTAGACCTTGAGCTATATGGATACATGTCATATGTATCTGTATAGTACTGTGGACACCTTGTAGTGCTATACAGATGTCTGGTAGCAGTGCTGTATCACTATATCTATTAGTTCTCATTAATCCACTAAGTAAATATTGAGCTGGCAGTTTGAATACAGAGCTAGGAAACAGAGAAACTTGGACTCTACTCCTACCTCCACCATATGCCCTCTAGAAACAAAGGGAAATATGATGGCAGTTAAGGCCACAAAGCCCATCTATTCGGTCAAGTTTCATTCCTGGTGCACAGCTACCAGCCACATATCCCAGCTGAATTCAGGCTTTCCCTTCACTTCTCTGTATCTAGGGATTCTCTCTGCTTATATAATGCTTTCTTAAAGTCGCTTACTGTTCCTGTCCTCCACATCCCTTGAGAGGCTACTCCTTGCTCCCACCACACTTTTCATGAAGAAATAGTTTCTAATGTTGCTGCTGAGCTCTACTTTCTTGAAGCCTCATACTTTGCCTTCTTGTTCTAGAGCTAAAGAACCGGTATGTAGCTCTGGAAGTGGAAGAAGCAGCGGTGTAAATTCTGCCCAACCAGCCTCTGCAATGTGGGGAGGGGAGCCCAGGCAGAAAGGGGGCACACACAGTGGCGGCGGCAGCAGCAGCAGTGTGGCAAACTTACTTTATCATGTTTGCCGCGCTGCTCCACTCTTGTAAGTTCTCATGGGCACAGTAGCTATTCCTCTCTGGGCTGAAGTCTCGCAATAACAGCCATCATGAGACTTTGGCTTGACAGGGAACAGTCTCTGGGCCCATGGCAAATTTGTAAGAGTGGCATGGTAAACACAATGAAGTAAGTTTGCTGCTGCTGCCGCCACCGCATGGGGGGGGCGGGGCATGCTACTGCCTCGACAATGGGGGCACCTTGTAACTTACGCCCCGGGAAGAAGTGACAACATCCCAGGAAGAGGAAATACTGAAGCTCAAAAATCCCAAACCGCCAGGAAGTGAAGGGTAGCGGTGGTTAGTGACTCCCTTCTGAGGGGTGCATAAGCATCAATCGGTCAACCAGACATGATGTCCCAGGAGCTGTGCTGTCTGTTTGGTGCGAGATCCTAGATGCTACGGAGAGTTTTCAGAGATTACGACTACTAGGGCCAGTGCGAAAATTGGAGGTGCCCTAGGCTGTCCTCCATCCTAACAAGTAGGTTACTTTTCAGAGTGAATTTTCTGCTAATTTTTCAAAGTACCACGCTCCAATATCTACAAGATTGTGATGTTATATCAATGACTTATAACCAGAATAACAATAGTAGTTAATATAAGCGACGAGGTCTCAGACTTATATGGGTGCTTTAATTCAGACTTTAACATATTTGAGACATATGCACCTTTTTTTTGCATCAATGACCTCTGACATGTCGCTTAATGTTAGAACTTATAGCTTCTTAATCTGGGGTAGCAATGGGGGCTACTTTTGCCCCCTCCATAGCAAATTTATATATGGGGACATATGAAGAAAAATGGATAAAATTGTCTCCATATACTGACCATCTGAAGTTATGGTGTTGCTATATTGACCACATCATTTTGCTATGGAAAGGATCAGTTGAGCATTTAAATGAGTTTTTAATATGGCTCAACAATAGGGATAAAAATATTCAATTTACTTATTCCTATCATATAAATAATATGACATTTTTAGATGTACTAGTAAAGAGAGGTGCCAGTGGATGGATTACTTCGATTTACAGAAAAGATACTGATAGGAATACTTTTTTGCACTATAGCAGTGCCCATCCCATTCAGTTAAGAGAGAGTCTACCTTTTTTGCAGTTTGTTAGATACAGAAGGAATTGCTCTGAAGATCGTGATTTTAAACATCAATCAAAAATTTTGAAGCATAATTTTTTTTTAATAGGGGTTACCCTAAACAAGTGATAAATCATGCTTATACAAGAGCGCTGTTTAACAACCGGGACCTTCTGTTATACCCGCGGAAGAAAACTATGGCATCTAGTCATAACATCAACTTGGTTACAAAATATTCTCCGTACAGTTCTGAAATAGATTTTGAAAAAACATACTAATGTTTTAAACAGTATCCCAGGCTTAGAAGAAAAAATCATTTGATGTGTTTGGCAACGCCATAAAAATCTAAAAGAAAAACTTAGTTTGGCGGTTCTGTGCCCTTTATCAACTCAGCAAATAGGAAGTGTCAATGGACATAGAAAATGTGGGGATTGCAGAATTTGCGATATTACCCAGGAAGTAACTGATTTTCAATATCATGGTATTACATATCATCTTAGCTAGAAACACAGGATGTTTTATTTTTATGTAGTTTATTGCATTCAATGTCCATGCCAACTAATATATGTAGGCAAAACAATTCGAGCTTTTAAAATAAGAATGAATGAACATCGTAGTAGATTGTCTTGTAAAAAAAAGAGAAGCGCCAATCGTGGATCATTGTTTAGAATATAATCACAAGTTTGAAGAATTACATTGTTTCTGCGTAGATCAAATTGTTACGGGATACAATGGAAAATCGAAGGAACAAACTTTATTGATCCGAGAACAAAGATGGATATATACTTTGCAATCAGTCACACCTGGGGGCCTAAACGCTCAAATAGATTGGAGCGTGTGTGTATAGAAGTGGCGTATAAGCGCTGCCACACACAGTTGAATAGAACGATGTGATCAGCATGACCTATATATAGTTCAGTCCGCATGCGCGGCGTCTTGTTGAGAAGCCGGTAGGCTCATGGAATACGAAGAACATAAAATTTAACAACATAAAGGATTTATGCAACAGAGGTACAGATTTATAATGATGGTATTCTATAGAGCACAAATTTAGTCTAATGAGATATGTAAGATCGTGAGTACTTTATATGACTTTTATTCATTTTGTTATTAGTGCTTTTAAAAGAACCCCCTGAAGAAACTGGATAACAGTGAAACGCAGAGAAGGCGCTGAGTTTGGGCGTTGGGGATTATGCATAATAAGCTAAGCATTTTGAAACAGTTGCTTTAAAAATCAGTTGATTAAGGTGGATTAAGAAGCTATAAGTTCTAACATTAAGCGACATGTCAGAGCTCATTGATGCAAAAAAAAAAGGTGCATATGTCTCAGATATGTTAAAGTCTGACCAAAAGCTCCCATATAAGTCTGAGACCTCGTCGCTTATATTAACTACTATTGTTGTCCTCCATCCTGCCACCACGGCTGCCCTTCTCTGGGGCTTGTAGTGGCAGCAATGGCTACAAAACCGCAATGCAGTGCTTATATTAGGGCTATGGCCCTGCACCGCAGTTTCAGTCTTGTACTAGTTGCTTCTTCTGTCCCATCTCTGATGCAGACTTCCGTTTTATGGGCTGTTTTGATTAGATTGTAAGCTTTGCTGAGCAGGGGCTGTCTCTGGCACATGTACAGCATTGTGTACACTTTGAGCACTATACAAATGATAAGCATTAATAGTAGTAGTCAGGGCAGGCATGACTAGGTGAAATAGGTGGTTGCCTCTGGGGGCACTAGTTGCTGCTCCTCTCCAGGGTCTGCAGTGGCAGCAATGGGACCACAATGCAGCACATACCTCAGGGCTCTGGTGCTGCACCCTGGTTTCAGGCTGGTATCAGTTGCCGCTTCTGCACCCCTCTGACCCAGACTTCCACATCACGGCTCCATTACTGATGCTGCAGGCCCCAGAGAGGAGCAGAAGAAGCAGCAATTGGCGCTCCCCAGAGGGCTAGTGCTCTAGGCGACCACCTAGTTTGCCCAATGGTAGTGTCAGCCCTGACTACTACTATCAATGCTGCTGCTTATCATTTGTATAACGCTACAAGGTTTACGTAGCACCATAGATGTGCAGGTAAGAGGCAGCCTCTGCTCATCAGAGCTTACAAGCTAATCAAGAAAGACCACACAACAACTGGGGACTACAGAAAATCTAGGGGAATGGCAAGATACATTTAAGGGATGAGTAGGAGAATAAGGGGATCAGGATCCAAAGGCAGCCTCGAAGATGTGGGGTTTTAGCCTGGATTTGAAGAGAGACAGAGATGAAACTTGGCATACTAACTCAGGTAGTTTGTTCCATGCATATGGAGCAGCAAGGTGCAATGAACAAAGTATGGAGTTGACCGTGACAGAAAAGGACACAGATAAAAAGGATTTGCCAGAGGAGCAAAGTTCCAAGGAGGCGTGAAGGGAGTGATAAGAGAAGAAAGGTAGTGAACAGCTACAGAATGAATGCACTTATCGGCCAATATGAAAACGGATAGGGAGCCAGTAAAGTGACTTGAGAAAGAAGGGTTACATGAGCATAGTAAAACTGGTGGAAGATTAGCTGCATGGCTGAATTTTGAACAGATTGAAGGGGAGAGAGATGATTCTGAAGGAGACCAGAAAGCAACTGGTTGCAATAGTCTATACAGAAGGTGACTAGAGAGTGGATAAGGGTGTTAGTAGTGTGATTCAGAAAGGAAGGGATGAATTTTGCTGAGCTTATAGAGAGAGAAATTATAGGTTTTAGTTATCTGTCGGATGTGTGCAGAGAGAAAGAGAGAAGAGTCAAAGGTTTGCCCTTTGTGGATGATACCAAATCTGCAACAAAGTAGACATCCTAGAAAGTGGGATAGCATGAGAAGGGATCTTGTGAAGTTTGAAGAATGGTCATGAATTCTGCAGCTAAGATGTAATGCAAAAAAAAAAAAAAATACAAGGGAGCAGACAGTTTAGGGGGTGAAGTACTTCAATGTGCAAAAGAAGCTTGGGATCTTTAAGATGGCCAAACAGGTAGAAAAGATGATGGTGAAAGCCAAAATGATACTTGGGTGTATACAGAGAGGAATCTCCAGCAGGGAAAAGGAGATGATAGTGCCTTTGAATAAGTCTCTAGTGAGACCGCATTTGGAGTGCTGTTTACAATTTTGGAGACTGTCATTGCAGAGGTCAGCTACTAAAATGGTTAGTGGTCTTTGTCATAAAGCATATGGGGATAGATTAAAATTTCTCAGTATGTATACTTTTTGAGGAGAGGTGACATATGATAGAGACATTTAAATACCTCCATGGTGTAGATACATGGGAAGTGGACCTCCTTTCAACTGAAAGGAAGCTCACCCCGAAAGGAGACAGACTCAGGAGTAATCTAAGGAAATATTTCTTTACGGAAAAGCTGATGGATGTGTAGAACAGCCTTCTAATGGAGGTGGTGGAGACAAGAACTGTATCTGAATTTACAAAAGAGTTCACTCATAAGGCTTCCCAATCTATCTATCATCCTTGCTGATCCCTTATTGCCCTACTCTATCGCTTCATTCCTAGCATTCCAACCTCTTAGTCCTTCCCTTGGCATCCTGTGCCAAACTTGAATCTATTTGTCATACCACTTTTTATTTCCCGACACCCCCTCTTTGGAATTCCTTCCCAGAATATATTCATTTATAATCCTCTTTTAAAGAATTCAAAATGTTTCTAAAAACCCATGACTTTGAACCAGCTTTCAGTAAATCTGGGTCAGGAGAGGTGACTGGCTCCTCGGTAGTCTCTCTCCTCTCTATCTGTCCTATCCTATTCTTTTACACTTTTTTGCGTTTCTTTACTTTTTAAAAAAAATTGTTGCTGTAAACCACTTTGATACTCACTTGTTAGTGCCCTTTTATTAAACGCCGCTAAGGTTTCATGCACAACGAGCATTACCAAGACACACTAAGTGCAAAGCCTTCACGTTAGTTGTCAGGGTGTGACCAGTATGTTTCCGGCAACTAATGCACAACTGGATGCCATAACGAGTGGCAAGCAGGGCTGGCCCTAGAGATGGTCCAAGGTGTTGGTGCCTGAGGTGAACCTCAAACTTTATAAACATAGACAAAAGCACAGAGGAGCTCTGAGGGAGAGAAAGGGATGGTAGAATTTAGTAGTTTGTATGGATAGGCAGGCTGGACAGGTCTTTATCTGCCATCATGTTCTATACTTAGAACATTATTTCCTCTGAAAATGGTTTGCTTCTTGTCCATTGTTTATACTTTTGAGTTACGTGAATATTTCTGTTGTATCACTCAGGTTGCAATCACTTTGTACAAGGGGCATCTTAATAAAGGATCTGTGAAGTCTTGAAAGCTCGTGTGCTACACATCATCTTTTTGGTTGGTCTTGGTAAGGCATCACACTCTACTAAGTAAACATACAGTGCTTTATTAATTATATTGTCTCACTGCAGAAACTGACAGGACACATTTTGCTCATTTCATGATTAATTTCTATGCCTTCTGTAGATTTAGAGTTGAAAGTAAGGTACATGATTAAAGTGAAAATGTATGTAAAATAATGCTATTGCAAGGGGCCATCGTAAACAGAGAAGTGTTTGTTTCTCCAAACTGCTTAGAATAGAGAAGAAATTCTACTATCAAATACTGAAAATTGAAAACCAGTAAAGTTATGTGTGGCTACTGTTGCATACGATGACACCATTTCTTTGAAATAACAACATCCATATGAATACAATTATGGAGCCAGCATGCTGTTTTGCAAAGACCCTCTCGGAATCAAGCATATGCTGTCGTAAAGAAGACTGATTTGTTTAGATTTATTGTAAAGTCATAATCTGACATTTAGACTGCACCCTCTTTTACCTCTGGCATAAAATGTAGGATAGCTCTCTGTTTCAAAATGCCATGAGGTAAAATTTGTTACATGAATAAAACTGGCACAGTCAGGAAAATCCTTAAAAACAAAATTAGAGTAGAAGGTGAATGCTCATCTGTTTCCACTCCTGATATTATTTAAAATAACTATGGATGGAAGTAGGGAAAGAGCTATTTACAGTTGTAGAATTGATATCCAGACAAGTTGACTTTTATTACAAGGCTGCCTTTAAAACAACAGTACACAAAAAGCAAGAGCAAAGGATGAGCACTTTTGGCGCGAGTTTCGGCGTCTTTAAAATCTACTTCTTTTCACATTGCTGACTTTCAATGAATTGCAGTTGAGCGGCGGTTCTTCTTTTGACAGAATCAGTTGATTCAATCTCTGGCGACACAGGCACAGTATTATAAGGTTTTTTAATATACATTTTCCATTGGATCTTTTAGTATGTATGGTTTGTCCCTTATCGTTTTCAGCAGGCATTTTTTGTCTGCACAGAAAGATCCTCAGTGTGTTTAAGTCTGGCGGTTTTTATAGCACCATTTGCATTTTTGTTTCATGAACTATGTAAAAATCTTCCCAAAAACAGCAATCGAGATTAGGTTTTAACGCGCCGATCATCTACTATTCTTCATTTTATATATTCACATATTTTGCAGTATATTTGTTGGGCACACTAGGATTAATTTCTTTTAAAAAAAGGTTTTTTTTTAAAAAGGTTTTTGTCCATGCTTTTAGTCCGCGGTGACAGTTTACGAATAGTATGGTTCGGTTTCTTGTAATTCTTCTACATATTCCTTTCAGCCACGGTTTCAGGATTACTTGTTCTAAATGATGTTTTTCATCATTACTTTTATATGATAGTTTTTATCTCCTTCTCACACCACATTAACACAGGTCTTTTTAGACACACGTATATATTTATAATCCTCTTCTCCCGATTAGTTCACATAGTGGTTGACAATTTAGCTACACAATTCAATGTTTTTATTTTTATTTTCACTTAGCCTTTGGATTGCCTCCCGATTAGTTCATATAATGGTTGACATTAGCTACACAACTCTATGTTTTTAATTTCACTTAGCCTTTGGATTGCCTCTACAGACATATCTTTCTTTCTTGCTGTCTTTAGCGACACTAAGAGTTTTTTTTTTAAGAGAGTCTCACGACAGTAAGTTTTTTGTTTTTGTTTTTGTTTTTAATATGCAATATGTTAGTTTTGTTATAGTTTTTCATTTTTATGTTACATTTTAGTTTTGTTAGTTACAACACAGTTTCATCTTTGCAAGAGCAAGTTGGCCAGCTCATGGTGTTGTCTACAACATAAGAGGATTTACGTTTAGGGTCCCTGTACCCACAGTGCTTGAATGTGAGTAACATGTTGTTTCTATATTTGTACATTGATTTTTACATTACTTGATATTTCAATTCAGCCCTGCGTCTTCTGTGCATTTTTTATGTAATTGTACATATGTGGTTTTAATTATTTATTAGTTACATTGAACAATTATTGTTTTTATTGTTTTTATTGCAAACAAGTTTTCATTGTTAAATTTTAATTATTACCAACATGCCTACTTAATTTTAATTTGTTTGGTTTATTATGTTTTTAATGTGGTTTCTTTTGTATTTAAGTATCCACCCCCCCGAAGAAGGCATCTGCCGAAATGCGTTGGGGATCAATAAAGCACTTGTGCTCATCCTTTGCTCTTGCTTTTTGTGTACTGTTGGATTTTTGCAAGAGCTTCCTGCTCTTTTTGTGCTTGCCTTTAAAACAACACCATCATATGTGAAGGCAGATTTTTAGATAGGAGATGGAGAAGGGACTTCCCATGTCTAGGTTGGGAAGTGGCAATTTCTCACAGTATTTCACAAGAGGCTCTGCCAAACATAGAGCCTCGTGTAAAATAGGTGCAGAACTACATATGTATGTCTCTCCACGCACAGTGGGAGCAGTGATTTTAAAAAGCTGCACATGGAGAAAAATTGTGCAGATACTCTCCACATACACGTGGGATCAGCTTTTTAAAATCTCTGTTCCCGCTGTTCAGGACCACTCCAAGCCAGCAGTACCAGTCCCATCTTTCTGATCACCCCCCTGACCTCAATTTCTCTCACGATGACTTGCTAACACATCCAATTTCCTCCCTGACCCCACCCTCAGATAGGGGATGTCCCACCCCTCCCCAAAGCATTTGATTCCCTCACCCTCACCTGCTTGGCATGACATGACCATTAAGAGTCACAGGTGCCATTTTGGAATCTGACAATGTAAGAGCAGGAGTGACTGGGGATTGCTCATGCTTCTTCTAGACACCAGGACCCTGGTAAAACCAGGGAAGGGGATTGGGGTGGGAGGTCTGTCAGGATGGGGATTGTGGAGGGGGTCCTTTCTGCATGGGGAAAGGGCCGAATGGGTGGGGCTTTATGCCAGGGAGGGTTTGAGTCGGGGGACTGGATGCTTTGTGGGGGTTAGGGGAGAGCCAGATGCGTTGGAGATTTTGCCTGTTGGGTGCTGGGAGTTGGGGAGGGGATCAGTTGTGTTGGCAGATCATCTGGGAGGATTTAATCAGAGGGGTGATCAGGGAGGGGCCAGATCTCATCAGTAACAACTGCCTCTTCCAGCAGGCACTTATTCATGCCTCAGGGCAGCTGTAAAAGCCAATTTCTTTATTTTTCCCTTGAGACATGGATTCCTTTTGTAAAATGGGAAATCTGTGTCTATATTGTCAGCCCACCCTAACCACTCACTCTCGTGCCCTCTCTACATCTCCTGGAAATCTAAAACATGATTAGCATCCCCATGTTTACATAACCCCTGTACTAAAATGGCATTTACACATGTAAGCCAATCTGCACGTGTAAATACTGCTTTTTAGATGTGAGATCCTTCTAAAATAGCCCCTTTTTCAATTAGGTTGCCAGTTATTCAAGGTAATTTTAAGCCCTTAACAATGCAGTTCTTATCCACTTTGACTTCTTTTCTGGTCATCCTGTAGTCCACATGCTTATTCTGATTTCCTTTGCACTAATAAACAAAACCAGTAACAGTTCAATCAGGAATAAAAGAATGTGGGTTTATCTAACTAGCTATACCCTTGTGTCTCCCTCTCCACCAAGCATAACCCAAGGCATTAAACTGCATGATTACAAAGCATATATTACGTAGAGCAGAGATAAAATACTTTCCCCTTTGCTCCCTTAGCAATTTCTTGCCTTCCTTGACCAAGAAAGTGTTAGGAAGCTCCTTGACTTTAAGAAAAATAGTTTACACTTTGCAGTATATTACAGGAAAGTGATTCAGATATTTCAGTTAATTAACTTCCAAAATGTTCTTTAACTGGGACAGTCAATATTTTGCTATATTATTAACCACAGTGCGACAACTGCGTTATGTGCATATATGAAAGTTGCCAAATGAATTAAAATCACTTGATTTGCAAAAAGAAAATGCTTGTATGCCAACTTGGCCTGATTCATTTGATTAAAACTGAAAAAAAAAGTTTCCTTTTGGACATGCAGAAGTCAATAAAAGCACTGCCTAATTCAAATATGCCCAAATCCATTTATCCAGGCCACGTGGCCCTGGTCAGAATGCATATTTTGATTGTCTAGACTATTGTAAGGTTTTCTGAGCCTGTCTTGATTTTCCAGGACTGTTGGCTTCTTTAAGGGAAACCTGTAGGGAAGAGACTGAGGGGCTGGCTTTCGTTAGTTGGAAGAGGTGATCTGTAGCCATCAAAATTGCGTGGAATGCTTCCGCTGGTGGAACCCGAACTGTTACTCAGAGTCTCTATGCTTCCTTCTCGCTGAAGTTCTGAAAAATGAGAAAACAGAAGACCCTGGTTAATGTTTCAGAAGAAAGAATGTGGACTGCTCATAGACGGTCATATCACTGAAAGTAATCTATATGAGTCATAACTGCTAGAGAAAAATGTGAGTGCTTGACAAAAAGTCCCTCAAACTTCTGACTGAAGAACATTTAGAGGGTAATTTTATAAGGAGACCTGCATAAATCAGGACTTTAGTGATTCATGCACATAAATTGATCTTAATGCATTTCCTGTCACTATTCTATAGATACACACATAAGACCGATGGTGTGTACTTTCACTGTAGTTTGCCTTCTTACTTTGGGAGGGGGCAAAGGGTAAGAAAGTCATACTGGCAGTGGGGTTAGGACAACCAGTTCACCATTAGTGCCTGCAACATTTGGGGGACACCGCAACCCCATATCTCCCCCAACTACACCTATGCTGTGAGTATGCACACAGATGGAACTTGGGTAGCGTGTTTAAGTATGCACGTCAATTATAAAATAATATAATTTGCATGCAATCTAGGTGCAGGATTTACACCAGCCATAGTGCTCGTGTAAGTGATCAAGCTTAGATTTTAACACAAGTTCTGGAATACTTATGCCCCATTTTATATAATAACGTGCACGCATACTTTACTTTATAAAACGGGCATGAAATACGTTCAGAAAAATGCTTATTAAGTATGCAGGGCTTTATAAAATTATCCTCCACTAGGCCAATGTTTGAAAGATCTAGGTGTAGAAATTAGGAACCTAGTTCTTTCTAAATAGAAATTTACTCTCCCCCCAGCTGAGCCCCAAAATTTAAAAACAAAGGGGCCATTTTAGTAAGTGCCACTAACACAGGAGCATGCCAGCTACCGACCACCAGAACACACGTTAAATGGTACTTGCATGCTAATGTGGAGCATGGGTGGGTTAGAGGTGGCATGTGAGTGTGGACAGCACATTAGTGAGCGATCACCGTTAACACAGCAGATAGCATGGGTGCATCTAACGATAGCTCTAGGGCAGAGGTTCTTAACCTAATTCTCTGGACACACCTAGCCAGTCAGGTTTCAGGATAACCATAATGAATATGCACCAGAGAGATCTGCATGCATTGCCTCCACTGCATGAACATCTCTTTCATGCATATTCATTGTGGCTATCCTGAAAACCTGACTGGCTTGGTGTGTCCTGAGGATTGGGTTGAGAACACCTGCTCTGTGGGTATTGCTAGGTGCACCTGTGTTAATTGCAGCACACCTTAGCATAATCAGTTTTGTGTTAACTGCCAGGAACATGCTGATCACCACCCCCCCCCCCCCCCCCAAAGTCACCTGGAGGCTTTGCACTTAGTGTACAGCCTTACTGGGACTTAGGGGGCCTTTTTCTAAAGTGCGCTAAGCAGTTAGTGTGTAGTTTTGGCATACAGAAACCATCCACTCGGGCCCATGGTACCTTTTAGTGTGGGGACATGATGGTTGCCACACTTTGATTCGCATGCTCGCCACTCATGCATTGGGTGGAGAATGGGCAAATTAGGGGTGGAGCATGTTACAGTTAGCACAAGGGTAAATATCACGTGCTGTCGATGTTGCAACTAGCAGGAAGCAGTTACCTTCACTTAAATAGGTGGAGTTAAGCGCATTGTGGTAACAGCACCCCGTGTTAGGGTACTGGGCCATGTGTCAACTGCTGGGAACATAGGGTCCGATATTCAGTTGGGCAGGCCATGTGCCACTTAACCCTGGATATTGAATGCTGGGGCATATGCGGCCCTGGCATTGAATATTCAGGGATTGCTGCACATGCTGGAAGCTGCAGTAGCTAACCGGGAGCAGCAATATTGCATGCTGCCTGGTTAGCTTCTGCGCCTAAAAGATAGGTGAGGTTTTTTCTTGCCTATCTTTCTAGGTGCAGTTCGCTAACCGGGCAGCATGCAATATTGCTGCTGCCTGGTTATCGATCATTTCTGCCTCTCCGGAATGCCCTGATGCTAAGCAGTTAGCATCGGGGCGCATAAGGGCCATAATCAGGGATATTCAGCAGCACTAACCGTGTTAGTGCCATTGAATATCCCTCTCGGCGGCAGTTACACGGTTTACAGGGCTGTAAACCATGTAACTGCCCTTCGAATATTGGGCCCATACTGTCTATACCCCTGATAGTTAATGCAGAGGCTTTGTGCTTCACAAGCATTAATGTTTGCACTATATGCATGTTGGGTGCAAAACCATAGTGTACTTTAATAAAAGGGTCCCAAAGTTTTATTTGGAACTTAAATTTAGGAATATAAAAAGTGGACTGGTTCGGAGTAAAATCCAAATTATCAATGTCCCTGTTTAATGTATGTTTACCAAGTTTGTTACAATGTAAACCGCTTTGATTGAAATGATAAAGCGGTATAAAAAATGGTTAAATAAATAAATACAGTGGGGAAATAATACAGATTTCCAGTACCAGCTTTCTATGTTGGGCTCCTAAATGTAGGAAAGAAAATAGAAAGTGTAATTCAGGGGTGGCCAACTCCGGTCCTAGTGTACCATGATCCAGCCTGGTTTTCAGGATGTCCCTAATGAATATTCATGAGGTATATTGCTTCCCATTGTATGCAAATATGAATATTCTTTAGGGACATCCTGAAAACCAGGCTGGATTGTGGTGCACTAGGACCATAGTTGGCCACCCCTGGTGTAATTTATAAGCTTCAGTTTTAGTCTTCCAAGTTAGATGTGCTGGTTTCATAACTTTGGTGCTGAAAATACTGTAGGTACTTAGAAGCTACGTTTTCTGAATATTAATCTCTTAGGATCTATTCTATAAATGTCGCTTATGTGAAATGTCCAAATAATAAACTATTTTATGCCTGTTTTCTGAAGTCAACACAGCCCCTTCTGTGACTTTATAAAACAGGCACCCAAAATAAACCCCAGTAGTGCACCAATCAATATGCACAAATTAGATCTCCTCCGAAGAAGGTGTAAACGTGTGCATGTACTCTGTGTGTGCATGCATCATTTATAAAATACATGAGTCCCAGCTCCACTGAAACTCTGCCTGGAAATGCCTGCACATCGATTTACAAAGGCTCATTTGCCCATGTAACTCACTCTTCTCTGTGTGCAACACGATTTATATGTAGAAAATGCTTTCTAGAATTACCACCTCTGGGGCTAAGTGTATAAAAGAGAGCCTGTGAAAAAAGTCCAAAAAAGTGGCTATTCCAAATACATCCTGCTAGACCAATCCAGATTACTGGGTTGTGTCCACCTGCCAGCAGATGGTGAGACAGAGAAAAATTCTTGAAGCTTTGTGACATCACCCTTGGTATAAAAACCCATCCCCCAAGGGGAGCTTCAATATCTTCAGAGTCTCAGCAGATGGTGGACTTCTCCTAGCTCCTGGCATTCTCTGAGAAGAGATTTGGTGTTAGTGTAGCTATCTTTGGCAGTTGTGCACACTGTGGTATCTCTGCCGACAGTTTTCTTTTCTTCACATTCCAGAGCTGCTGCTGGTCAAGGGGACCAGTAGAGCACCTCTGAAGGGAAGTGTTCCTGCTCTGACTGTTCTGCAAGCAAGACTTCTATCAGCTAAGTTCACCTTTTGTTATTTTTCTAACTCCTTAAAGTTTGTTTAAAACAACAAAACAAAACACCTTATTCAAGGACCCGGTTGCTGAGGAGGTTGTCGGGCAGTTTTTTCTTCTCCAGACTCTTCCTCCTCCATCTGTTTTTTCCTCCTTTGAGAGCAGTAAGTATTTTATTTCTTTGTGGTTCTTTTTTAAAGCAGCATCCCAATCTGTTTTTCGGCAGTATCTTGTTCTTCTGACTGCGTTCGCCTCCCTTCTTTTTTCAGTGTGCTCCGTTTTCGTCAGTGGCCTTGTTCCTGCTTCTCTTCACGCAGTCGGTCGGCAGTTATTTCCTGGCTCTGTTTTGCTGTTTCCCGCCATAATATTTGTGCCACTGTTGCCATTCTTTCTTCAGAGTCTGTTGATTTTTGGCTCCCCGGCTCTTCCTGTGACTTTTTCTTTTATCCTGCTGTGAAAATGCCTCCTTTCCTACAGCGCTGCTTGGGCTGTGGGAAGAAATATAAGACCTTGACAGGTAGTTTGTTCCTCCTGTGGTTCTGATCAAGGGGTCCTTCTGCGTCTGCAGGTTCTGGTTCTGGTAGCCCTTCTAGGTCTCTTGCTTTAGCTCCCTCTAGTTTACCTCAGGGTGATGCTAGATCTCAAGATGCTGTTCCTCCGGTTTTGTTGCATGAGCAGCCGGTTCACCCTCTACAACTCTCTATTCAGCCTATGCAGACTTCAGCTGATGGATCTGATCTCCAGTTTATGTAGCTATTCTGTCAGGCCTGGGATATGTGGTGCTCAGGGACTTTGGCTACTCCAGCCATCACTGATCGTCCGTCTAGAAAGCGTGCCTGCCGAAATTTGGCTGGAGCTTCTTTAGATCTGGCCAAGAATACCTCCTCTCCTCGAGGGGACTGGCTCCCTGCAGGGGAAGATGGTGATGGCACTTCAGGTGAACATTCTATCACTTCTGAGTCCGGCCGGGAAAGAGGAGAGCTCCTGTCATTGGAAGACGATCAGGAGCCTTGAGAAGATGGTCAGGATATCCAGTTATTCTGTAAGGAAGAGCTTCCTGTTCTTATTGCTCAAATTATGGAGGCTCTGCATCTCTTGGACTCTCGAGTACCAACAGTCTTCAGATTCCTCTAAACCTCAGGCAGCCCTCATCATCCTGGGCATCAGGAAATCTTCTAAGGCTTTTTCTTTTCCCCTGGAACTACAACAGATCATCTCCTTGGAGTGGGATTCTCCTGATGTGTCTCTACACACTTGGGGTGTGTTTATGTTTGGTCTTCGGATGATCTTGACAAGTGGTTGCGTTTCTCTAAAGTAGACACCCTGATCACTGCAGTCACTAAACACAGAACCATTTCTGTGGAGGGTGGCACTGCCCTCCATGATCAGATGGATCGCAAGGTGGAGGGCATCTTTAACCACTTTCTCGTCAATGACCTTGGCATTGCAGGCCTCTGTTTGCGGAGTTCTCGCTGCATGTGTTTTGTTCCGATGGCTTCAGTCACTTCCAGATGATCTGGATTTGCCTCATTTAGAGTCGGTCACTGCCTTTCTTGCAGATGCCTTTTATGATCTGCTGCGCTTATCTGCTCGATCTGTGGCTGCTGCTACAGTGGCTCGGTGTTGGCTGTGGCTCAGCCATTGGAATGCAAGTACTGTTTCCACGTCCCATCTCATCAAGTTTCCTTTCAAGGGCCATCTTCTTTTTGGTGAGAATTTGTAAAAACTTGTGAAGGATTTGGGGGAAATCAAGCCTCAATGTTTGCCGGAGGATAAGCCCATAATCCAATTTTTGTTGTCCTGCCATGTCATCGTCCGCATCATCATCTTATAGAATCCGTTTCCGAAACATTTGTTCCTACCGGCCTGGCAAATCCGGTTCTTTGAATAGAGCTGGTTCTAAGCCTCAGTCCTTTTGGGGTATCTGTCACAACTGGGACAATTTCTCCTCATCCAACAAGTTTTCCAGTTCCGCCAAATCTTCCTGTTTGACAGTTTCCGGGTCCATTCCGGGGTGCCTACTCTGGGCAGGTGCTTAAGGTGTTTTTCCTGCAAATGGACCCAGATAAAACAGGACTGTGGGTACTTGAGGTAGTAACACAGGGTTATGCCCTCAGCTTCACCGAGCCCATGCTGAATGTCTTCTTTATCTCTCCATGCAGTTCCGTGGCTAAAGCAGCGACTGTACACCTGACTCTCCACTGCCACCTTCAGCTCAATGCTGTATGCCCAACTCTTCTCTCAGAAAGAGGTTCCGGTCACTATTCCATTTACTTTGTCATTCCCAAGAAGGACGGCTCCTTCCATCCTACCCTGGACTTCATGGGAGTCCATTGCTGTCTTCAGGTGCCATGGTTCCAGATGGAAACCCTGAGGACAGTCATTCAAGCTGTTTGGCCAGGTAAATTTCTCGCATCCTTGGATCTGGCAGAAGCATATTTTCACATTCCAATCTGCCAAGATTATCAGCAGTATTTGTTTGTGGTCCTCGGTCAACATTAACAATTTCATGCCCTTCCCTTTGGTCTTTCCACAGCTCCTCGCACTTTCTCTAAGGTGACGGTAGTAGTGGCAGATTCCCTGTGGCGCCAAGGTATAAGGGGTTCATCCTTATCTAGACGATTGGCTGGTCAGAGCAATGAGTTTCGAGGAGGCAATTCTGTGCTTTCTCAGGTCCTCTTCTTTCTGGACCGTCTCAGCTGGGTGGTCAATTATGCCAAAAGCAATCTGTGCCTAGTTCAGTCTCTGGAATTCCTTGGCATCTGCTTCAACATGAGTGGGTTGTGTCTTCCTCTCTTACAACAGATGCAAAAAGCTCTGCGTTCAGGTCCATGCCTTCCAGTGCCTGGTAGCTCTCACTGCCTGGGATTATCTACAACTCCTTGGCACCATGGCCTATAGTCCCCTAGGCCCATGCTCACATGTGGCTGCTTCAGAACTCTCTCCTGTCACGCTGGTCCCTATCCACTCAGGACTATCAGATTCGTCTACCCCTTTCTTCAGTGGTTTGTCGCAGTCTTCGCTGGTGGCTTTGTCCTCATTACTTGTTGAAGGGCATTCCCTTGGAAATTCTGAGTTGGGGGTGGTCACCACGGATGCCAGTCTTGTAGGTTGGGGAGCGCACTGCCAGGGATAGGTAGCACAGGGATCTTGGTCTATTCAAGAAGCATCTTTGACCATCAATTGCCTCAAAGCCTGGGCTCTTCATCTGGCTCTTCTCTTCTTTCAATCCCTCCTCCAAGGTTGAGCAGTCTGAGTACTTTCTGATAATGTCACCACTATGACTTATCTCAACAGACAAGGTGGCGGAGTGGCCCTGAAAATGAGATTTCTATTTCCCTGGGCAGAATCCAACCTTCTAGCTCTTTCTGTGCAGCACATTGTGGGAATGGAGAACATTCAAGTAGATTTTCTGAGTCGTCATATTCTGGACCCCTGTGAGTGGGAGCTAGCTCTATTGGCGTTTGCAAACATTGTGCATTGGTGGGGTCATCCAGCTCTAGACCTAATGGCCACCTTTTCCAATGCCATGTCATCAATCTTTTTCAGTCGTCGAAAGGAATCAAACTTTCATTGCCTAAATGCTCTGGTTCAGACTTGGCCCTCAAACCAGTTTCTCTACATCTTTCAACCTTGGCCGCTAATTGGCTGTGTACTTCATTAGATAGCGTGACACTATGAATGGGTAGTGCTGGTAGCCCTGGATTGGCCTTTGTGTCCATGGTATGCTGATCTCCTCCGCCTCCTGCAGGAGGCCCCCCTATCTCTCGGTGTCCAGAGAGGTCTCCTGTTTCAGGGACCAGTTCTTATGGATGACTCTGCTCCTTATTCGCTTACGGCTTGGCTATGGAGCGGCATCACTTGCATTGCAAAGATTACTCACTGCAAGTGGTGGCCACTGTACTATGGGCTCGGTGGTCTTCTACCTCACGTGCCTATGCTCGGATCTGGCATCTTTTTTTTCTTCTTGGTGTTCTAAGGGATCCCTCTCCCCTTGGTGATATTCCAGATGTTCTTTCCTTCCTTCAGGACAGATTTGATAAGGGTCTCACCCTTAATTCTTTAAAGGTACATATTGTGGCCTTGACATGCTTTCGGGGGCCTCTCTATGGGCAGTCTCTTACTTCTCATGTAGATGTTTCCCATTTTCTGCGGGGCATTCGCTCCCTGAGGCCCTCCATTTGTCCAATCGTCCCTTCTTGGGATCTGTCCTTAGTGCTTTGCGTGCTCACCCGTGCCCCGTTTAAGCCTCTCCATAGGGCATCTCTCAAAGATTTGACTCTCAAAATTGTTTTTCTTATAGCAGTCAATTTGGCACGGCACCTTTTGGAATTCCAGGCACTTTCTTGCCGGGATCCTTTTCTGTCTTTTTCCCTGGAGGGACTTCCCATTCGAAAAGTGCCCTCTTTTCTCTCCAAAGTTCTTTCGGATTTTCATGTCAGCCAATCGATTGTGCTTCCTTCCTTTTTTAAGGAGCAGTCTTCGGGTGATAAGAGTCCTTCACCTGTTGGATGTTGGTAGGGCATTACCCTGTAACCGCAAACACTAATATATTTCGTGTCTCTGATCATTTTTTTGTCCTGGCTTCTGGTCCATGAAAAGGAGCGGCCGCTTCCAAAGCGACCATTACGTGCTGGATCAAGTAGACCATTGAGTCAGCTTATATTTTATTGAACAAACCTGTGCCCGTAGGTCTTCGGGCACATTCTACGTGAGCCCAAGCTACCTCCTGGGCAGAATGCTCATGAGTAGCTCTGCTAGATATCTGCAGGGTGGCCACCTGGTCCTCCCTCTCTACTTTTGCACATCACTATCACTTGAATGCCCAAGCTTGAGAAGCAGCTTGCTTCGGAGCCTCTGTCTTAGCTGCAGCTGTTACTTCCCACCCTGGAGTAGTTTAGCTATGGTACTCCCCACTAGTCTGGACTGGTCTAGCAGGATGTATTTGGAAGGAGAAATTTTACTTGTTGATAATTTCCTTTCCTGGAATCTTTATTTATTTATTTTATTTTATTTATTTACATTCTCTTATATACCGCACTATCCTGCATCAGTGCGGTTTACATTGAACAAACTGAAATTACATTGAACAGGGCATTATAACTTGGAGATAACTATTTTACAGGGAACATGGGCTATGGAGGGTTAAGTGGCTTGCCCAAGACCACAAGGAGCACCGGTGGGACTAGAAACCCCAGTCCTTCCGGCCCAAGGTTGCTGTCCTCTAGTGGGATTTGAACCCCCGACCTTCAGGCCTGAAGTACCTTGCCCCAACCACTAGGCCACTCCTCCACTCCTCCATTCTTGCTAGACCAGACCAGGACAAGCCTCTCTAAACTGTGTTTAGTCTGTCGCCTAGCTAAGACTCTCTTTATGTATTGGTGATATTGTTATACCTCACCATATAAATACTTTCTTGGCCTGCGGGTCCTGTTTCACATTGTTCAATTTGGCTTGTTATAAGTGTTCATTTATAAACTCATTTTTGGTCTGGTTTTGTGCTTCCTTGGCTATTTGAACTCCTGCTGCTTGTTATGGTTATACTGAAGCTCTCCTTGGGGGATGGGTTTTTATACCAAGGGTGATGTCACAAAGCTTTGGGAATTTTTCTCTGTCTCACCATCTGCTGGCAGGGGGACACAACCCACTAGTCTGGAGTGGTCTAGCAGGATTCCAGGAAAGGAAATTATCGGTAAGTAAAATTTCTCCTTTTAATCCTATTTTATATAGACAACATAGGTACCTATGTGCCTTCATAAAATCAGCTGTCACAATAATTCTCAGTAGGGCACAAATATTTTCATACAAATCTACTCCTTCAGATGCATAGGTGTTCTCAGGGAGTAGGTCTGAAGGAATTGCAAAAATGACAAAAATTCAAATTTTGAGCCCCCAAGTAACAATTTTTATAGGGCCCCCAGAGTGGGGAAAACACACGTCAGAGGAGCAGCTGCAATTGGCCCTCTCCTTCCTGGGGCCCTCCCTGTATGGCAGGATCTGCTTGGGTAGAACTTACACCACTGACTTGCAGTAATCACAAATATTCTATAAAATATGCATCTAAATTCATGCACACACACACACAATTACACCTTTTCAGAGCAGGTGTACATTTTTGCTTGAAGATTGGATGTGTGTGTAAATCACAGCTCCACCCCTGTTCTGCCCAAATGCCACATATGCAGACTGTGTAATAGTAGGCACTATCTTTTGCTACATCTACATTTTATGCATATAATTTCATGCCCATTATATAAGCCGATTTCCATATGTAAAACATGTTTTACACTTGGTAAAAACATAAAATTAGCAGTAACCTTAGCAAGAAGAATAGCTTCAATGTATTCATCTATGAAAGCTGGTGCCAGACAACATAGCGCCTGTGGGTGCAGGAGTCTAGCACTTACATGCGCATCTTATGAAATATACATATCTGTGCTGATAGGAGCATGTTTATTAAGCCCCATGCTGGTAACGTGTGCGTGCTGTGTTACTTTAGGAGGCATGTACTTCATTCCCCTGTACGTAGCACTGGCCCTAGATACAGCACTGTACAAGCTGGCACACAGGCACACTTAATGCCACCCACTGAGGTGGCATTAAGTGCATCTGTACTAATAGTGCCAAGCACAGGGTAACATGGGGTTTTTAGCATGATTGATAGCCCCATGCTACTTTTTAACATGCGTCCAAGCTGCCCACTAATGCCCATGCTACCGGGTGGCACACTTGTGTGCACATATCTCTTATTTACCAGCCTATAATGCTCAAAGTTACTTCTGCCTTGAGCAAGTGTAGTTTGTGTGGCAACTAGGTCCATAGATTTCCTTTATAAACGCGGCACAATAAATGTACCTACGTACTTTCTTTGTGATATAAAATTATTCTCAACATGGCTATCCAAATAAATTTCCAAAATTTCCCATTTTTTCCTAGTTTGTTTCCCCTCTTATTCAAACTTTCTAGGACATTGACTTATCTAACCACATATAAACAACTAACTTTCAAAATGAGTTTTCCCTGTCAAAACTGAAAGTTTAGAATTTTAAAAAGTTTTCAGATACTTTAATTTAACATAGCAGGATGATTTCAGAATGAGCTTCCTGATGAAAAGGAAATTGACTCCTTACAACAAATCTGCTGCTCGGGGAACCTGGTTTCCTGTTCATTTATGTCTAAAACACAAGAGAAAGATAACAGGCAGAAGAAGAGCAGAAAACAAACAACATATGTCCCAAGTACTCCTCAATACATAAGAACATACTGAAGCTATTATTCCGACATGTCATGAATTTACTGGTAAATCAAACCCAGTAGAAATTAAAAATTTGCATTTGTTAGCAGTGTGCACTCAGTTTGCTTGAGTGCTTAAAAAATCGTATGCAAAATTGACAATATGAACATAAACCGACAAATCTACATTCATACAATCATTTTGTGCATGTAAAAAAGTTCTAATGTGTAGATTTTTAAAAAAAAAACTAAAACACATGCATCCAACAAAGAAAAAAAAGCCATTTGAAAATCAAGTTCCATTTCAGAAAATTCTAAGAAATGAGAAATAACTATTTGCTTTCATTTTCTTTTTGTTTCTTCATCCTAAATCATTTTAAAGTGCACTATACTGCTTTTCATGCACATTGAATTGTTTTAGTGAGCTAAAATATTTTTAGCGCCTACTAAAAACAGAATGAAAAAAACGAATCAAAACAAATCTTCCCTCCTCCCCTAAAAATTAAAACCAAAAAAAACTCCAAAACCTTTTCCCTAACACACACCTCAAGACAAAGCTTTATGCAAAGTGATAAAGACCTTGTTACTCAGTGGTATCTAATAGGACATCTCACCACACTGAAAATTACTATAAGGAAACAGAACTTCATGAATTGTTAACAGTATTTGGAAATTCATAAAACCCTGATTTACTAGGATGAGGATCTACAGTTTTTATCCCCTTTTCTTGTCTGAAGGTGGTTGAACTGGTAGACAAGGCCTCTTTCACAAACTGACTTTTTAAAATGACACATTTCTAAGAAGTCGATTTATATGAGCTAATGGTTTTACTAAGTTGTATTAATCACTGCGTTTGTTTTTCCTTGGAGGACACTCCATGTAGAAACCTCTTTATTTCATGTTTGCATCTCCTGATCTCCCAAGAGTTCAGGAAGTGAAAACAGTAATTTAAATCAGCAACGAGTAGCGTATCCCACACTACTACTGTACTTATCCCGTCTGATTTTCTTCTTTCATCTCCTTTTGTGCACAGCTGGCTTTGGTTAAGAGTCTCACGTCAGACCTCTTCCTTACTATGCAGCGACCACTAGCAAGATAGCACAATGCTAGTCACCATGAAACCTCATTAGACTCCTAATTCTTTACCAAGGTTCCTCTTTTAACTTTTACTTTTCAACATAATAGACTTTCAAGATAACTTTTGCATTTTAGCTATGTAAAACATATTAGGGGCTCATTGAGCTAAGGGTATGATTCTCTCTTAGGGTGCGAGAGGTCCTGGGTTCAGCTCCCAGCCGAGTCCCTACCCTTCCCCTCTCTCTACAGAGCAGTGTTGCGGGTTGGTAGTATTCAAGCTTTTGGAGTGGAGGAGTAGCCTAGCAGTTAGAGCACTGGCTTAGTAACCTAGAGACCAGGATTCGATTTCCACTAGCACTCTTTGTGGCTTTGGGCAAGTCACATAACCTTCCATTGCCTCGGAAGAAAGGCCTGGCAATCTACTTTGGTCACACTGCCAAGAAAACCCAGGAGCTGCTGGGTCACCAGGAGTCAACATTGACTCTAAGGTACACAATGCATGCAAAACATATTAATGCAGGAATTTTTTATTTTGCTCCCATGATCCCTAATGTACAGAGTTTCTGATGACTGACTAGAACAGGGCAGAATGCAGGCAAATAGGGAATGAAAAGAACTAGAACTCTATAGGTTCCTGCCAAGAACTGAACTCATAGCAGCCTTTATGGGTAACATTCTAGTAATATTTGTATTGGCAAAAGTTGTGGTCTTAGTGACTTGGGATACAAGTTCTAAATGTAAAAATACAAATGTTCTCTGTAATGCTGACACTCTGGACAGGTCACTGTCTTTAACTTTGCTCCAGTTTACCTAGTTTTGATTTCCCAAAAATAATGTGAACCCTGTTTCCTTCTTACTGTTTCCTTGGAAAGCTTTTAGAAAAGAAATACGCCATCAGGCCACCCACCCAAGTGGAGGCCGGACTCGTGCTTCTGGAGTATTAAATCATAAAACAAACTGGAGGAGGAAGAGGGATGAGGAATTTTTTCCAGTAGCCTGGAATCTATACATTTGCCACCAAATTATGTCAGGCTGTTCTGTTTTATGCATGTAAAAAAAAAATTCAAGAATCTCCAGGAACTTTCACAAAATCGATGTTCAGTTTAGAAAGGGCTAATTACGATCTTTCTTGAATGTGGAGCCTTTCTTTATGGCGCATTAACTCTGTGCCTGAAGAAAATGCATTGAGCCTTCTTTTGTCCGAAACATTCAAATTATGCCACCTTCCTTATTTGTTCTTCCTCTGTTGTGTCAATAGTATCTTCTTTATACATGCTCCAAAAACCTCCCATTTCCAGTGCATTACTCCCCCTTGGTGATTTTTCCTTTCTCTCTTGTTTTGACTTCCCCTACAGCAGGCTGTTAACATGCACTTTCAAAAATATCCTTACAGATTCATTTGCTATAAGTGATGACCCTTTCGACTGTCTTGAGAACTGCAGCAGCTCCTGTACAGCATAGCAAGAAAGGAGCCTGGATAAGCGATACAATGACAGCTGGTCTGATGTGTTGGCTGAGGGGGGGAGGCAGAAAAGGGGGGGGGGAGGGGTAGGGGCTGTGGGGAAGGAGACGCAAGTCTAAATACAGAAATTCTTTCTTCAGCATCTCAAGCCGTCACAACACATTATGCTCAAGGCCTAGCCTTGCTGAAGGACTAACCCAGGACTGAAGAGAGCCAGGGAAGACAACTAATTGAAGCCTCTTTTCACACGTCAGTCACTTTTCTCAGTATCTAACCTTTCAGGCTTGCCTGATGTTGAGTTCTCTCTTTCTCCTGAATGTTTTAGTATGATTTTAAAGAAGCAGAGTCTGCTGAGGTAAAGTAAAATGCAGGGATAGAAAGATGATTAGGATCTTGAATGGTCAAACATTCTCCTTTACTAAACCTAGAGAGAAAGGTGCCTGCCGAGGCCCCAAACCCTGCCCCAATCCACATGCTGGTGAGAGGAGGGATTCCGTGACAGCCGCTATAATCGGCGTCTGGACTATTCCCCTTCTGCAGTGATTCACCTTGCGTGGGGGATGTCACTGGTGGCCCAGCAACATGGTGTCAGGATCTAGCACCACGTGGTACCCATAGAACTGAATCCTGTGGAGGATGGAAGTTGCCCTGATGTTGTTCAGCCTCATTGGGAGCCAGTGGGAAAGAGCAGGACTAGAAGAGGATTCAAATCAGGAGCACAACGCTCCCAGATCCCTTTTCAGTTCCTGTCCTGAGAGGTCTGAGAATTACTCTCCCACCCATTGTGCATGTTTCCTGTTGATAATGTCCATGTTTTGATACAGATATTAAGTCATTATCAAATGTGCAATATGTATTATTTTGATTATTGTCTCTTAGCTATATTTCTGCTCAAAAGCGAGTGTCTTAGACTTTAGGAAAACTAACTTTGCTGAGATGGGACAATACCTCAAGGAGTCATTAATGAGATGGAACAGCTGGGGGAAGTAGAAAAGCAATGGGGCAAAACTGAAAGGGGATATTTTAAGGGCAACAAACCTTTTTGTTAAAAAGATAAATAAATGTAAAAGGAAAAGGAGGCCAGTAGTTCTCAAAAGAAGTAGCTGAAAAGGTGAAGAAAAAGAGGGTGGCCTTCATAAAATACAAGAAATCACAGAGAGAGGAAGACAAGCATCTATATTTGGAAAAACTTAGAGAGGCTAGGAAAGTAGTCAGGAAAGCAAAGATGCAAAAAGAAGAAGAAATAACCAATGCAATAAAAAAGGGGAATAAGACATTTTTCAGATATATTAGTGAGAGGAGGAAGGTATTGTCAGACTCAAGGGTGAAGGGGAGGAATATGTAGAAACTGATAAGGATAAAACAGAATTGCTTAATAAATATTTTTGTTCTGTGTCCACAGATGAAGGGCCAGGATCAGGACCTCAGAAAACACCCACAAATAGGAACAGAAGTGATGGGGATCTTGAATGATTTTCAGAAGACTGTGTTTGTGAGGAACTAGCTAAACCAAAGTACACAAAGCAATGGGACTGGATGGGATACATCCGAGAATATGGAAGGAACTTGGGGATATTCTAGCAACTCCACTCACTGACCTTTTCAATGCTTCTTTGGAGTCAGGTGTGGTCCCAGAAGACTGGAGAAAAGCACATGTAGTCCCTTTACACAAAAGCGGAAGTAAGGATGAGGTTGAAAACTAAGGCTAGTTAGTCTAACCTCTGTGGGGAGTAAATTATTAGAAATGCTACTAAAACAGAGAATAGTGAGTTTTCTGGAGTCCAATGGATTGCAGGATCTGAGGCAGCATGGGCTTACCAGGGGCAGGTCTTTTTAGACAAATCTGATTGATTTTTTTGACTGGGTGACGAGGGAGTTGGACCAAGGGAGAGCCCTAGATGTGGTGTACTTAACACAGTAACATAGTATATCACGGCAGATAAAGATCAGTATGGTCCATCTAGTCTGTCCAGCAAGGTGGCACGAGTAGGTGCACCTGCTGCTCCGTGCGGGTCACCCCTCCCTATGCCTTTGTTTAGGGGTGTACTTACTGCTCCATGTATGTCACTCCCATTTGTTCAGATATAAGAGATAGTTATGTTCATTTTGATTTTATCTTGTTACTATAAAGGGATCCACTGTGTCTGTCCCATGCCATTTTGAATTCTGTCACTGTATTTGCCCCCACTATTTCCATCGGGAGGGCACTCCAAGCATCCACCACTCTTTCAGTGAAAAAATTATTCCTGACCTTGCCTTTCAGTTTACCCCCTTGCAGCTTCATGTTATGCCCTCTAGTTTTACAGCTTCCCCGTCTTTGAAAGAGGTTTGTTTGTTCATTAATACTCTTAAATATTTAAAGGTCTGAATCATATCTCCCCTGTCTCTCCTCTCCTCTCCTCCAGAGTGTACATATTTAGGTATTCAAGTCTCTTCTCATAAGTCTTCTGACGCAGGCTCCAAATCATTTTGGTCTCCTTCCTCTGAACTGCTTCTAGCCTTTTTATATCCTTTGCGAGATATACTGTAGTCTCCAAAACTGAACACAATATTCCAAGTGAGGCCTCACCAGTGACTTGTACAGTGGCATTAGTACCTCTTCCTTTCTGCTGGTAATTCCTCTCTGTATGCAACCCAGCATCCTTCTGGCTTTTGCCACCCCCTTGTCACACTGTTTCGCCACCTTGAGATCCTCAGAAACAATCACTCCGAGGTCCTTCTCCTGGTCCATGCACACTAACCTCTCACCCCCTATCGCATACAATTCCCTTGGATTTCTGCTTCCTAGGTGCATGACACTTCTTCACATTAAATCTTAACTGCTAAGCATTAGACCATTCTTCCAGCTTTTGTAGATCTTTCCTCATGTTACCCACTCCCTCAGGGGAGTCCACTCTGTTGCAAATTTTCATGTCATCTGCAAAAAGACAAACTTTTCCATTCAGCCTTCAGCAATATCACTTAGATTTCAGTAAAGCTTTTGACACTGTTCCACACACGCGACTTATAACAAACTGAGCACCCTAAGGATGGACCCTAAAGTGACTGACTGGGTTAGAAATTGGTTTCGTGGAAGGCGACAAAGGGTACAAGTAAATGGAGCCAACTCTGAGGAGAAGGATGTTACAAGTGGTGTGCCACAGGGATCTGTCCTTGGTCTGATTCTTTCTAACATCTTTGTTAGTGATATTGTGGAAGAGCTGTCGGGTAAAGTTTGCCTCTTTGTGAATCGTACCAAAATCTGCAATACAGTAGACACCCGGGAAATACTAGATAACATGAGGAGAGATCTAGGTAAGCTTTAATAATAGTCAAGAATTTTGCAGCTGAGATTTAATGCCAAAAAATGCAGCGTCATACATTTGGGCTGCAGAAATCCAAGAGAGTGGTACAGTGTAGGGGGCGAAGTACGTTTGTCCACGAAAGAAGAACGAGACCTGGGCATGATTGTTTCTGATGATGTTAAAGTGGCTAAACAGGTAGAATAGGTGACGGCGAAAGCCAGAAGGATGCTTGGGTGCATTGCAAGAGGAATGGCCAGCAGAAAAAAGGAGGTGATGGTGCCTCTGGTACGACCTCATTTGGAGTATTGTGTGCAATTCTGGAGATCACAACTTCAAAAGGACATAAACAGGATGGAGTAGGTAGAGAGGGTGGCTACTAAAATGGTTAGTGGTCTTCGTTATAAAGCATATGGGAACAGACTTAAAGATCTTAATATGTATAAGTTAGAGGAAAGACAGGATAGAGGAGATACGATAGAGATATTTAAATATCTGCATGGCATAAATGCACAAGAGGAGAGCCTCTTTCGATTGAAAGCAAGTTCTGCTACAAGAGGAAATAGGATGAGGGTGAAAGGGGATTAGACTCAGGAGTAATATGTGGAAATATTTCTTTATGGAAAAAGTGGGAGATGCATCCCAGTGGAGGTAGTAGAGAAGAGGACAGTATCTGAATTCAAGATAGCATGGGACAAATACAGAGGATCTCTAAAGGAAAAAAGGGGACTATTGTAGCAGATATGGAAGGGCAGACTAGATAGGCCATATAGTCTTTTTCTGCTGTCATGTTTCTATGTGACAGATGGTTGAGCCTGAAAGAAGAGGAGGCTTTGTTCGAGCTGTGTTGGGGGAATGACCCTAGTAGTAAGGACTGGCTCCAGGTTGATGAGGGCTTTGAGATACAGGGCAGGTTGGGATTGTGGTGCCTCTATAGAGGTGGGACCTTGCAATTAAAGGTGGACTCGGAAGCTGCATTAGCAGATTATACTTATAAGGGTGTGGTCACCATCTGACCAACCTCATCCCTTATGAATATGCTTGATAAGTGTTCTACCTCCCATCACTCTGGCATGTCCTCCACTTATATAGTTCAGAGATAGGATCAACCTCAAGCACCTAATGATATGATATTATGTTCACCCAGTATAGCTGCAGCCATTATATCCAATCTTGATTGTGTGTTTGCCTTTTGTTAGAGTTAAGGTAAGGGGCGGGATCTTCTATTCCCCCCATTACTAAAATCCAAGAGGGGGCACATTGGCTATTATGCTGCAATTTTCCCTTTCTGCTTTGTGTTCTGTCATTCTTTATGATGGCTCTCTTCCATATCTGTGATATAAGAGAATGCAGCACAGAAATGTCTAATCTTACTTCTTTTCACAGAGGAATAAAACTTTAAAAAAAAAACCTAGAAAAAAATAAAAACTTAATAGAATAGAGGAGGTCTCTACAAAGGACAACTTACTACCACATGCAGAGATCCTGAATATTTGATTGTCCACAGTCAAAGTTAATTTGAAAGGTAACTTCCTCAGATATAATCATAGTAATATTTAACAATGCAATTAGCTTTCTTTTGTCTTAATTGGGAAGGCTAAGAAACTTCTTTCTATCCCGATATTTTTGGCCTGCAATTTCCTCCTTTCTTTTCTTCCATCTTAGGATAAGTGCTGGGATTCTGGCACCATGAGCCTTCATGCACAGTTACCTGGGGATGACTCCCCTCTTTATGTAGATTCACTCTTTCACTGTTCTGGTTATTGCAATAACCAGGCCTGGAACCTTATGGGCTCTAAATTCGACGACATGGATCACTCTGTACGATAACCTTTGTGAGAGATTGTAAACATTGTCTTCGCAGCATGCCAGGGATTGAAGTGGTTTTTTTTTTCTATTCCTATTTTAAAGAAAATGTGGACATCAAAAAACAGACTGTCCTCTAAAATCTAGGCATGCAGTGGAATGAAATTAAAATGACTTCATACACTCCTTTTTATTAAGAAGAATTGCCTTTCCAGATATAGGTGAAGAGAATTCACATAGTATTCAGTATTTGTTCCTTTATAAAATCTAACACCCCATTCCTCAAATGCAGACCATCTCAGAACTGAATTTAAATAAACCTTGATGTGGATTACACATACAAAGCAACTATCATAAACCTCTAGGCCTACCTATCACCAGATCAAAATACACAAAAGGTTCTGGATTATGAAAGTAAACGTCTAGAATCTATCTCCATCATCATTGTACAAGTGTTCCAATGACTAGAAGGAATGAGTAAGAATCCACAAGCATGCACAGGGACGAAAATAAGTGGCAAATGCACAAATACAATGGGAAATACAGTGTTACTCCAGGAACCCTTTATCGATCAAAAACGGACACATGAATGGTTAAGGAGAGGTAAACTGAAACCGAAGGATGAGAGATTGATAATTGCAGCCCAGGACAGCGGATTACGGATGAGATGGTTTACAGCGAGCATTGAAACAACTGGTAAAACAGACATATGTTGATTCTATAAGAAAAATCTGGAAATAGTGACTCACCTCATAGATGGCTGTGAAGTTCTGATGGTGGAAAATTTCTATACCGAAAGACGCAACAAAGTAGCATGCCTAATACACTGGAAACTCTGTAAACACTGCAACATCACTGATCTGGAAAAGCACTAGGATCATGACCCTAAGAGAATTACAGAGCATGAGGAGGTTATGATCACCTAGGACATTCTCATTCTGACGGATAAGAAACTGGATGTGAGGAAATCTCACATAGTGGTAAAGGAGAAAAACACCAGATTGGTATTGATAATAGAGGTGTTTGTTCCAAGTGATTATTCTGTGAATTGGGTGGAGAGGGAGAAGATCCTGAAGTACCAAGAAATGCAGTCAGAGACCAAGAAAATGTGGCAGAAAGATATAGAAATATTTCCTGTCATATTGGGAGCCACATGCTTGATAAAAAAGAATTTCCAAGCACATCTTGACAAAGTACCCATACATGTTACATCTTACAGACTCCAGAAGGAAGCTCTCTTTGACACGATACAAGTCCTACGCCAAGCATTAGCAGTAAATTTGAGAGATTGCGATCATACTCCACATACCCTGGCTTAGAGGTGAGGTTCATGACTGTCATGATATGTGCAAAATTAATCCGTAAGAACATAAATCCATTAAACCAATATACTCCAACAACACACTCCTATAACTATTCAAAAAAATACCTTTAAGGGAGAAAATGACCACAGGATTACTCTGCACTCCCACCATGCGGCGAAATTCATTATCATAGGGCAGCGATGGCGAACCTATGGCACGCGTGCCAGCTGTGGCACGCGAAGGCCTTGCAGCTGGCACGCGGGTAGGTCCGCAAAAAAGAAAAAGCTGGCTCTGGCTGCTGCTGCGGACGCGGCAGCGTGCAGTGTCCCGCGGGGCCCCCTCCGCCCGCTAAGCCCCTCTGCAAGGGCTTTCAGATTCGCGAGGGAGAGCTTCTCCCTCGCGTCTCTGTTAAGCCCGCAGGGGCTAATGGGAAATTTCCCATCAGCCCCTTTAGACGCGAGGGACTGATGGGAAATTTCCCATTAGCCCCTGCGGGCTTAACAGAGACGCGAGGGAGAAGCTCTCCCTCGCGAATCTGAAAGCCCTTGCAGAGTGGCTTAGCGGGCGGAGGAGGCCCCGCGGGACATTGCATTCTGCCGCTGCCGCGGCAGCAGCCAAAGCCAGCTTTTTTTTTTTTTTTTTTAATATGCCATGGGGGGGTAGGACTGCTAAGGGGCTGGGGGGGGTAGGTCGGCGAAGGGGGGTAGGACTGCTAATGGGGGAGGGGGGGGGTAGGGGGTAGGACTGCTAATGGGCTAAGGGGGGTAGGACTGCTAATGGGCTGTGGGCTGATGGGGGCTGTCTGGAAATGGGCTGATGGGGGCTGTCTGGAAATGGGGTGATGGGGGTTAGGACTGATAATGGGCTATGGGGGGGGGCTAGGCCAGGAAATGGGCTGATGGGGAGGGGTTAGGACTGGACGGGCTGTGGGCTGTTGGGGGGGTTAGGACTAGTAATGGGCTATGGGGGGGTTAAGACTGGTAATGGGCTGTGGGCTGATGGGGCTGTCTGGAAATGAGGTGATGGGGGGTTAGAACTGCTAATGGGCTATGGGGGGGGTTAGGACTGATAATGGGCTAAGGGGGGGGGCTAGGACAGGAAATGGACTGATGGGGAGGGGTTAGGACTTGAGGTGGGCTGATGTGGTTAGGACTGGTAATGGGCTGTGGGCTGATGGGGGGGGTTTAGGACTGGCCAATGGCTTTTGGGGGCTTACTGGAAATGGGCATATGGGGTTAAGACTGGAAGTGGGCTGATGGGGGGTTAGGACTGGTAATGGGCTATGGGGGGGTTAGGACTGATAATGGGCTATGGGGGGGTTAAGACTGGTAATGGGCTTTGGGCTGATGGGGGATGTCTGGAAATGGGGTGATGGGGGGTTAGGACTGGTAATGGGTTATAGGGGGGGCTTAAACTGAAAATGGGGTGATGGGGGTTTAGGACTGGAAGTGGGTTGATGGGGGGCTAGGACTGGTAATGGTTGGGGGGTTGCTATGACTGGAAATGGGCTGAGTGGAAGGGGAGGCTTGAACTGCAAATAGCTGATGGGGAGGGAGCTTGGAATGGAAATGGGCTGTGAGGGAAGGGAGCTAGGACTGAAAATGGGCTGATGGAGCAGCTAGGATAGGACTTGAAATGGGCTGTTGGGGGGAGCTAAGATTGGAAATGGGCTGTGGTGGGGGCTTGAATTGAAATGGACTCATGGAGGGGCTAGAACTGGAAGTAGGCTCATGGGGGGGCTTGGACTGGAATTGGACTGAGTGGAGGGGAGCTATGATTTGACATGGGCTGATGATGGGGCTAGGAAATGACTAGAAATGGGCTGATGGGGGGCTAGGATTGGAAATGAGCTGATGAAGGGACTCAGACTGAAAATGGATGGGGGAGCTAGGACTGGAAATGGGTTGATGGGGGGCTAGGACTGGAAATGGGCTGATGCAGGGACTAGAAAAGAATGTATGCTGGGTGAGACTGGAACTAGAAGGGAGCTGATGTTGGGGGAGGATTAGAATGGGATGGGGCTGGGAGAGTAAAATGGAGAGGGGAAAAATATTTTGTGTGGGAGGAATGAAAAATCTACAATTGGCCGGGTATTGGGAGAGTAAGTGGGGATTGAGGATGGAGCGGTAAAATTTGTGTGGATGAAATAGGAATGAGGAAAGAGCAAAAGGAGAAAGATTAGTATGTTAAAGCAGATGTAGAGAGAGAATGGAAAAAAAGACTAGAAGAGAGAAGAAAGAACAAATGGACAGCAGACGATGGAGAGTTAGCAGAAAACATGAAGAAACCAGAAGAAAGTGGCTGGAGCAATTGCAACTGAAAAAAAATGCACAAAAGGTAGAAAGATATCTCTTTATTTTGAATTTATTAACTGGAATATGAAACCTCTGGGAAATGTGCATCATTAACGTCTGTGCTTTGTTTGGTACAAGAGGAAATTAATTTATAGTTTTATTTCTACAGTGTTGTACATTCCAAGTTTGGCTTTTGGGGTTCCCAGTTTAATTATTGCCTTCCTGTTTCTAAATTGTGATTCCTTGTTTGGTGATGGTCTATGTTCTGCATGTGTAACTGAGCTGAGGTTTAATTGACGTGCTGGCACTTTGAGGAAATTCTTTGGTTTTGTGCGGCAGTTTGGGCACTCGGGCTCAAAAAGGTTAGCCATCACTGTCATAGGGGATTTCCAAGATCTTACATCATAGGTCCAACAGCTCCCATATATGAAATTTTTTTTACCAATATAAAAAAAAGTACTTTTTCAAAATATACAATATCAACAATTTTATTTATAAATAATTGACCACTGCCAACATTTCAATGCTATTATATGCAATTATAACGACCTCTGACCAATTCTGCAAAAGAAAGCCAAACAGCTGCTGTATCAATTAATACGCCATTTCTCCAACCAAAGTATGCTTATCTGCATAGATTCACTCCGCAGATCCAAACATCATCGCCTGCTCAAATATTTTTCAATGCTGTACACCCAGCAAAGAACTTTATTTCTCCTTCACAAAGGCTACATCAGGGGCATATTAAAGCTACAGCGAGGGTCACAGGAGATAACTACAGCATCTGACCTCACCAAATTTAAACACCTACCAACCAATACTAAACACTTCATACATACGCGCCTTCCCAAGAGGTGTTCCCAATCTAATTAAGGTAGCCTACACTAAATCCACACTCGTACTCCCATAATACTAATCCCTTTTATCCTACCTACCTTAAAACATATAGAATAAAGCTCCACTGCCACCTATGGCAATGCTTATATAACACACTACATACTTCCGAAAATTAAAAGAAAAGGTTCCATTCAATCTTATCATTAAGTCCATTAGGTTCTAAGGTATCCAGTCTGAAAATCCAATGCTGCTCTCTTTGCAGAAACGCTCTTCCTCTATCTCTTCTTTTCAGGTCTTGCGGAACGTGATCAATTATAAAGCAACACAGCTCTTCAAATTTATGACTGAAAGTTATAGTGTTTCACTAAAGTTTCTACTCGAATCTTCGAAAAACTGTACTTATATTCTGCAAGTCAAGTTTTCAGTGGCCTAGTAGTCTTGCCAACATATACTTTCAAGCAAGAGCGTCTCAAAACATATACCACAAAATCTTTCGTGCAATCTGAAGTAAATTTTAACGAATAGGTTTTATTCTTCAGCAAAAACAAAGCCCCCTCTTCCATAATATCACAGAAAGAGCACTTTCCACATCGGGTGTGACCCATTACCTTAAGGGATTCAAACATATGTGGAACAGCAGGGCAAAGTAGATCTTTCAAATTATGCCCTCTACTGTATGCTATCTGAGGCTGAAAATTCATCAGAATTGGATGAGCTGAAAAGATCTTCCACCGTCTCTTAATAGAAAATGCCAAATCACGTGACAATTTTGAATATTGAATCACACAAGTGACTATCTTATCCAATGAATCATCTTCTTGTATTTTTCTTTTATACTCAGAAGACAGTAGCCACCCTCTATGATTAAATCGGGCTCTCTTAAAAACCTTCTGCAATACATCTTCAGGATAACCTCGTTCCCGAAAGTTGTCCAACATGATTTTAGCTTGCACTTTAAATTCTTCATCTGTGGAGCATATCTATCTGCATCTCAATAATTGTGAATAAGGAAGACTGTGTTTCAAATGCTGACGATGATAACTAGAATAATGCAACAATGTATTTCTATCTCTTAGAAAAAACTGACATAGAAAAACCAGCAGCACTCTTTCTTACTTCAACATTCAAAAAATGAACAAGTTCATGGCAACACATTTCGAAGTGAATATGAAAATCACATTGATTTAAATATGTGAAGAATATCTGAAGCTGCTCATATGAAGCTGCTCACAATACAAAAACATCAATAAATATGTGCCATTTAACAATATATTGAGAATACACTGCAGGGTATACCCATTTGATTTCAAAAATATGCATAAATAAATTTGCTAAAGAAGGCGCAAAAGTGGCACCCATAGCTGTTCCTGAAATCTGTTGATAAAAATCAGATTTATATAAAAAGTAATTCTTCCTGAATGCTAACTCAGCTAAATAATTTAAAAAGGTTGTCAGAACTTTGTGAGGATGAGGTCTTTGTTCCCATACCAAATTCAAAATTGACAAAGCATCATCTTGTGGAATTGATGTATACAAAGCAGAAACATCTAAAGTTGCCATCCGTTTAATTGCACTAACATCAATCACTGATTGTAAAATCTGCAAAAAATGTGTAGTATCTTTAATATATGAAGGAATTTGTACAACTTCATCCTTCAAAAAAGTATCAAGATAAATACCAACACGTTCCAACAGAGACTCATTGCTGGAAAGTATTGGTCTACCTGGAGGGTTCTTTAAAGCTTTATGAACCTTGGGATTTTATGGAAAGGTTTAGGTAGATTCAAGGGATTGCTTTGGTTCAGTATAATTTGTCTTCCCTTGGTGCAGTGTTGTGTGTTGATCAGTGATGCGCAAAATTAACCCATTTGGAGAAACTGTCCCGAGCTAACATGCTTCCAAGCTAGTGGACTCATTACCATGTATATTGAAGAACATTAACATTAGAACCCTTACCCTAAGTATAACTGAAGTTGTCATCTGCTGTTTGTTGTTGTTAAGTGCCGTCGAGTCGGAGTCGACTCATGGCGACCCTCTGGATAGCTATCCTAAATTGTGTTTGGTCTTCAGTCAGGCGGCTCATTGTTGACAGACTGGTACCCGTAGCTTCTGTTATTGTATCGATCCATCTCATTGCTGGCCTTCCTCTTTTGCGTTGACCTTCTATCTTGCCAAGCATGATGTCTTTCTCTAATGATCTCTCTCTTCGCATGATGTGTTCAAAGTATGAAAGTCGAAGTCTTGTCATCTGAGCTTCTAAAGAAAGCTTAGGTTTGATCTCCTCTAGTACCGACTGGTTTGTTCTTTGGGCAGTCCATGGTATACACAGTATTTGCCGCCAGCACCATAATTCAAAGGCATCAATTTTCTTCCTGTCTATCTTTTTCACTGTCCAGCTTTTACATCCATATGATGTTATTGAAAATACCATGGTTTGAACAAGTCGAATCTTTGTATGCAGAGAGACATCTCATCTCTGCTCTTGAGAATCTTATCTAGGTCTTTCATAGCCATTCTGCCAAGAGCAATGCGTCGTCTGATTTCAGATACAAAACTATCATAAACCTATTTAAGATAAATCAGCACACATCAGCCAACAGCCTACACACCCTCATTCAACCAGACAACAGCACTCGTCCTAGAAGAAAACAAACACGCAACCGAGTCAGCACCCCAGGTGAATTCAAACACACACGCAAGGACACAACAGACAGAGCTCTCTCCATGGCTGCTCCAACTATATGGAACAAACTACCAGACGAATTGAGGACAACTACAGACCTCAAAGACTTTAGAAAACAGCTAAAAACCATGCTGTTCATAGAACACTATGGACACATCACATAACCAAAGAGAATGCATAACAGCACATATTGCTGCCTGTACAGATAATGTTTTACAGCACCACTGTATATAGCCCACACTGTACATAGCTCAAACCATTCTAGCACGCAACACACCACACCTTGTACATAGCTCACCCCAATCTAGCACACGATACAACACACACTCAACTAAATGGCACCCTCACTGCATGATTAACACACTCACTTTACCCGATTGTTTGCTGTGATACCACCTTGATTAATAAGATAAGGCGGTTTAAAAATACTGTTAAATAAATAAATAAATAAATTTCTTGACTGCTTGTTGCTTCTTTATTGATAGTTGATCCAAGTAGGTCAAAGTTGTTCACGATTTCAATTTCTTCTCTTTCAACGATGAACCTGTTGATTATGCCAGTTGTCATGATCTTTGTCTTCTTTACATTAAGGTGCAGGCCCATTTTGAGACTATGTTCTTTGATTGTGAGAAGCAAATGTTTCAGATCATCTTCACTTTCAGCAAGTAATGTGGTATCATCAGCATAGCGAAGGTTGTTGATGAGTCTTCCACCAATCTTCACACCTCTGTTGTCTTCATACAATCCTGCTTCTTTGATGATTTGTTCTGCATATAAATTAAACAGGTAGGGGGAAGTATGCAGCCTTATCTTACACCTTTGCTTATTTTAAACCATTCTGTTTCTCCTTGTTCCATTCGAACTGTTGCTTCTTGATCAATGTACAGATTATGCAAGAGTACGATCAGGTGTTCTGATATACCCATGCTTCTTAATGTGGCCCAGTTTCTCATGGTTTACACAGTCAAAAGCCTTTCTATAGTCGATAAAGCACAAATAGATATCCTTTTGGTATTCTTTAGTCTTTTCAAGGATCCATATCACATCCGCAATGATGTCTCTCGTTCCTCGCCCTTTCCTGAACCCTGCTTGCACTTCAGGTAGTTCTTGTTCCAGGTATGGTTGTAGTCTCTTTTGAATAATCTTCAGTAGAATCTTGCTGGCCTGTGGGATCAGAGCGATTGTGCGATAATTTCCACAATCAATTTGATCACCTTTCTTTAGTATTGGTATAAACACAGATCTTTTCCAGTCAGTTGGCCATGATGTTGTCTTCATATTTCTTGGCAGAGCCTTGTAAGTACAGTAACAGCTGCATCAGATTGCTGTAATACTTCTATGGGAATGCTATCAATGCCTGGTGCTTTGTTCTTTGATAAAGCTTTCAATGCTGCTTCAACTTCTTCTTTCATCACCAATGGTTCCCAATCATAAGGTACAGGTTGAAACGGCTGTTGGTCCACTTGATCTTTATCATATAAAAACTCTGTATATTCCTTCCACCTTTTCTTGATCTTCTCAGCATCATTCAACATAGAACCTTGAGCATCTTGTAAGATTCCAATTTGAGGCTGGAACTTTTTCTTTAACTCTCGTAGCTTTAGGAAAGCCGATCTTGTTCTTCCTCTAATAGTTTCTGCTTCTGTTTCCTTGCATGCGTCGTTGTAGTACTTTTCCTTGTCCTGTCTTGCTGCACATTGGAAATCTCTGTTGAGTTCTGTGATTGTCTTTCTTTCTCCTCTGACTTTAGCTTCTCTGCGTTTCTGGGCAATTTTCAGAGTTTCTTCCGTCATCCATTTTGGTCGTTTTTTTCTTTTTCACCTTTTGTAGAGACTTCTCGCTTTCTTCCAACACAACCTTCTTGATGTCATTCCATCACTCTTCTGGAGCTCTGTCATTTGTATCTAAAGCAGCAAATCGATTTTGCAGGCAGTCTTTAAATTCCAGTGGTATATTCTCAAGGTCATATTTTGCTGCATTCATGAGTGGTTTGCTCTTTTTCAACTTTAGCTTGAGTTTGCATACTAGTAGTTGATGATCTGTACCACAGTCAGCTCCAGGTTTTGTCTTTGTTGATGTTATAGAGCTTTTCCATTGTTGACTTCCACAGGTAGTCAATTTGATTTTTATACAATCCATTGGGTGACGTCCATGTGTACAGTCGCTGCTTGTGTTGCTGGAAGAAGGTGTTTGAGATGAATAGATCGTTGGTCTTGCAGAATTCTATCAGTCTTTCTCCAGCTTCATTTCTGTTGCCAAGTCCATATTTTCCAACTACTTTGCCTTCTTCTTTGTCATCTGCTATTTAGGCCTGAAAAACACCTTCTATGTTGCACGCCATCATGTGGGAGAGACCTGGATTCATTTTCAAGCTCAGAATTCCAGTCATGAGGCTCTTCGGAACTGGAAATATTATCAACTAATTGCAGGGTTTATTTATTTATTTAGCTGCATTTATATCCTGCTTTTCACCGGGTCAAAGCAGTTGGGGGATACATTTAACACGGGGGGATATGAGACATATACACTAATGCTTACAGGGAACATGGGCAATGGAGGGTTAAGTGGCTTGCCCAAGACCACAAGGAGCACCTGTGGGATTAGAAACCCCAGTCCTTCCAGCCCAAGGTTGCTGTCCTCTAGTGGGATTTGAACCACGACCTTCCGGCCTGTGGTACCTTGCCCCAACGACTAGGCAAACTCCTCCCACACATCTCAGAAATGTCTCCTTTGGCAAAAAGAACTGGGGAAACAGACTTGTCTGACATTACTCTAAGGAAAAACACAACTATATACAGAAAATGTTATCTATCTATATGACTGGTTCATCAACCAGCTGTGTTTTATTATGCTGTAGTACTGGATTGTTGGTAGCTGAAGAAGGGTTTATTGGTTATAAAGCAGTGATCAGAGTTAAAATGGTTCATATTACTGAGGACTGAGTTTTTTTTGACTAGCCCATTGTGACAGCAGCCATAGAAACTCATAGTGGTGTGATGGTCACAACACAATCTCCAACAATCCCACAGGTTATACTGCCTGGAGCTTCAGCTCCTCACAAGATCAAACTTTGTGGTGAGGCTTGTGGTTAACACTGCCTTCTTTCTATTGGAGGTGTGATTGTGCTCAGCTGATCAATGTTTCATCTTGGTCTCCTTTCCACTGGACTTAGGTCCTGCCTTGATTATGCATTGTATGATAACCAGTGAACAGTGGTTTCCCCATGTTAATCTGTGTACACACAGGTGCCCTCCTTGCATGTTTATCCAAAGAGGACAGTCTCTGCCTAATGTGCAGCAGCAGCCAAGAAAGCAAATAGAATGCTAGGAATCATAAGGAAAGGAATGGTCACGATTAAATCCTCTCCTGTAAATAGTTACCACAGTTTACTGTATTGTAGTCGTTATTATGCACCTGTTCCATGTATAAGTTTGAGTTAAATGTAAACTGCTTGGATAACCATTAAAAGTGGTACAAAAGAAATATTAAATAACATAAAATAAATGGAGAATAAAACCAAGGATATTATAATGCCTCTGTATTGCTCCATAGTGCCACTACACCTTGAATATTGTGTGCGATTCTGGTCGCCATATCTTAAAAAAGGATATAGCAGAATTAGAAAAGGTACAGAGAAGAGCTACCAGAATGGTAAAGGAAATGGAAGGGTACCCCTATGAGGAGAAGCTTAAAAGGTTAGGGCTCTAAAACTTGGAAAAGACTGCTGAGGGCAGATATGATAGAGATCTATAAATTAATGAATGGAGTAGAATGGGTAAATGTAGATAGGTTGTTTACTTCATCAAAAAGTAGGAAGACTAGGGGACACGCAATGAAGCTACAGTGTAACCCATTTAAGAGTAATAAGAGAAAATATTTTTTCACTCAGCATGTAATCAAACTCTGAAATTTGTCACCAGAGGATGTAGTAAAAGCTGTTGGTGTATCTGGGTTTAAAACAGGTTGGGACAAGTTCCCGGAGGAAAAGTCCATAAGCCATTATTAAAGACGCCAGGAAATCCAATGCGTACCCCCAGAAAAGCAACGTGGAATCTGTGTACCTTTTTGGGAACCTGACAGGTCCTTATGACCTGGATTGGCTGGTGCTGAAAACAGGATACTGGGCTTGATGGACCTTTGGTCTGACCCAGTATAGCATGTCTTATGGTCTTAATCATACTTGACATAATGGGATTCTAGATTATGAGAATAAGTGACGAGGTTCATTTTTAATCATCGGGCCATAAAAAATAAACAGAAAATATATGTAGATTGTAAGCTCTGATGAGCAGGGACCATCTTTTACATGTGTCTGTGCAGTGCTGTGTATGTCTTGTAGCGCTATACAAATGTTCAGTAGTAGTAGTAGTAATGCGGACATTGGTTGATCGTACTCCTTCCATGTTCTGTTATGATGGTCCACTTATACAAATATAAAATATTAAAAAGAACATATAATAAAATTATATATAGACAAACTGGCATTTTATCTAATAATCTCAGTAGTTTCTTTGGAGTAGAAGATCTAGTTGGGTTGACATATTATATAAAGGCAGCAAAATGCTATGTGTCTTTATAAAATAGCCCAGAATTATGCCCAATAGTGCACAAATTTTCACACACAAATTTATGCCTGCTTATAGGCAGGTGTAAATGTGTGTGTGTGTGTACTCGTGTATTTTATAAAATATGCTTATATCACAGCTCCACCCATGCTCCGGCCAAACTACACCCCTAGGAATGCCTACGTATGGCACACATATAAATACTAATGTCCCAGACTTGCTTCTCCTTCATGATTGACAGCATGAGACTAAAGCACAACCTCTCACCAGCAGAAATGTCAGCAGAGGGTTGTGCAGTTTTCAAGCCACTTAGTGGGAATGCTGATCAACAGGGTAAACTTAATTTGTAGAGAAAAAGGAAGTGGAGCTTGATGAGAGGGTGGGGTGGGTCAAGGGCAGGAATCTGGAAGAAAGTGGCGAAAGTGTATTCCAGGCCATTCCCTCAGAAATTCAGCCACATTGATAAGCACATGCCATCCTTTTGGCACTTGTACGTCTGCAAGCATATATGGCCTGCAATTTTATAAATGCCCTTTGCCATGTGTAAAACAGGCTTTACATTGGGAAAATCTTTATAAAATTATTCTAACATGGGCAAAAGGAGGGAGGAAAATATTTTTAGTGCTCTTCAATACTCCTATCAAAAAAGGTCAATAGGCTGATTCAAGCCATCCATCTGTCCAGATGCCACAATACCTTCTGGTAGACATCACCAATTGGGTCTCAACTGGGGAGGAGGGGGAGGGGTGTGGAGAATAATGGGCCTTGCATCTGGGCTATTGAAAATTACCTCAATCCAGTCAGAATGAACTCATTTTCAATTGGATCATAGTTTGAATGTTCTAGAAAATTCAGGCACAAGCACGGTTTTTACTTCCTTGTTTAAAATGCAGCAAGACTCTAAGAGCTTGCAATACTTCAAAAAACAAACCATTAAGCTCTTTAGAAGTGCAGAACTGGAGCAGTAGCATCCACGTATGATACACTTAAAAAATAAATCACTCATTTGGTTGCAAGACTTTCACACCCATTTGGCAAGAAAGCTATTGAGACTAGAAATTACCTGAACTGTAAGCCAGCCTGAAAGGACAGTAAATGCTATATACCTGCCCTTTTATGAAATTACATTTGTATGTGCTGTACAAAAGATTAATGATTGTGTCAAATAGTTTCACAATAAATCTAATGTTATATCCCCCTACAATGCATCTGAAGATGAAGTCTGGCATATAACAGAAGCACGATAGGATCTTAGTTTATAAAGTAGTGGGATATCTATAATGATCCAGAAACATTGTGTCTGGTTGTCTTTTAAACCAAACAAAATGAAGATCTTCCAAATTTTTGCTCTTGATTTGTATGCATATCTGAAAAGCTACTAGGGCATAACATATTTTTTGAAACTGAGTTTCACCCACTCAACCACATTCACTGTGAAGCACATCAGTAAATGGAGAGGTTAGGGGTGTGTCATATGCAGGTTTTTTCATTTTGTGACTATATTAACGCCTGCTCTAGAGACTTACTACAAAGACTTTTCTTGTGCCATGTTCCTGACCCTGTAAGTTCTGGGGAAATTATCCTGGAACTCTTGTTATAATTTTTTTTTCTTGTTGAAATCTTGGACTTACAATTCTAAATCCTTGTTAGAAATTCCTAGTTACTATTATATTGTCGGAGACAATTACCAAGTCTACTCCAGATCCTTGCTGTCCGAACTTAGACATGATTTCACAGAAGTTCTGGCACAAGAACGTGGCATAAGAAAAGTCTTTGGAGTAAGTCTCTGGAGCAGGATTCAATAGATTCACAAGGCAAAAAATCCAGGAAGGCTTTTCCATTTAGTTCAAGAACAGACGAGGAAATTTGGCCTAGTCAAGAAACAGGAACTACTATTACCAGAAAACAGATATAGCTAAGAACAGGCCGGCTAGAGCCAAGCCCCTTCCCACCCCCCGAAAGCATAATAGCTCTGCCTGGTAGACCATTACCGTTCATCCAAAGGAACATTGGTTTGAGGCAATGTCAAAACTATGAATACACTGAGAAAAAGAACAAACTTTTGGTTTTTCATGTCATTTTTGGATTTAAAATGACATGAAATAACATGGGAAATGATGTTATCTCCCATGTCATTTCAAATGAATGCACATCCCTAGGGAAGGTGATACTCTGCTTTGTCTAAACTCCACTAAGGTATTGCAATTGCATATGGGGGATAATTGTAAAACAGAATGCCTCTGTCAGAAGTTTGAAGAGGCACCTATTCTATGTCTATTTTATAAAGGCAAAAAAGGTGTCTATGGGGGTCATTTTAGAACATAAGATATGCCATACTGGGTCAGACCAAGGTCCATCAAGCCCAGTATCCTGTTTCCAATGGGTGGCCAATCTGGGTCACAAGTACCTAGCAGGTTCCCAAAAAGTCACACAGGTTCCACAGTGCTTGTATTGGGGCAAACAGTGGATTTCCTGGGTCCACTTTAATAATGGTTTATGGATCTTTCAACCAGGAACTTGTCCAAACCTTTTTTAAACCCAGTTACACTAACAACTTTTGCTACATCCTCCGGTAACGAATTCCAGAATTTGATTATGCGTTGAGTGAAAAAATATTTTCTCTTATTAGTCTTAAACGGGTTACACTGTAGCTTCATTGCATGTCCCCTAGTCTTTCTACTTTTTGATAGTGTAAACAATTGATCTACGTTTGCCCGTTCTACTCCATTCATTAATTTGTAGACTTCTATCATATCTCTCCTTAGTCATCTCTTTTCCAGGTTGAAGAGTTCTAACCTTTTAAGCCTCTCCTCATAGGGTTATCCTTCCATCCCCTTTACCATTTTGGTGGCTCTTTTCTGTACCTTTTCTAAGTCCGCTATATCATTGCACACAATATTTGAGGTGTGGTTGCACCATAGAATGATACAGAGGTATTATAATATCCTTTGTTTTATTCTCCATTCCTTTCCTTATGATTCCTAGCATTCCATTTGCCTTCTTGCTCACTGCTGCACACAGGGTGGAGGGTTTCAAAGTGTTATCCACGATGACGCCTAAGTTGTTTTCCTGGGTGATAGTTCCTAATGTGGAACCTTGCATCATGTAACTATAGTTTTGGGTTATTCTTTCCTAGTCGCAACTTGGATGTCTGAAAACTTGCATGCAGACATCGAAATCACAAATGGCTTTCAGAGATGTCTCTGGTGTGGGGGCCATCCAAGTAGGCAGGGGGTGTGGTGGGGGCATGGCATGGGTAGTGCAATGGACTTAGATATCTCCGCTTTATTCAGAAATGTTTGGGATATCTGTAACCCTGTCCAAGTTTAGACTACTCCAGGCACGAATAGGCATAGGAAAAGTTCTTATTTTGGCCGTAAAACATCCAAAGGGTGTGAGGATGGCAAGCCACCATCCCCAGTATTTTGCACTATCACAGTGATAGCAGTAGTGGAATTTGAACCTTAGTTTCCATGGTTCTAGCCCACTACTCTAACCATTAGGCTATACCTAGATCTCCGCAGTCTGGAATACTATTCTGGGGATCTCTATGTAGACGCTCTCATAGATATCCTTATTGGGCGTGTCCACATTTTTGAAACTGTGCCTGAACTTGGACATGACTGCTTTTTTGTAACAGATATTCTGACTTGGATGTCCCAGATTGCAATTGGACATCATTTGCCACATCACGTGTCTTTATAATATAGGTTCTTAGAATTGGCCCCAAGTGTGTAGAAATGCCCACGCACAGATTCACACCTGCTCTGAAATGGGTGTAAATGTGTGCGTGTACTCTATGCTTGTGCCGTTGTATTTTATATAATATGTTTGTACACTGAAACTCCTCCTCCACTCTGCCAAAACTATATATGCCCCAAAGAAAGAATCCCCAAAGTAGGCAAATCACAAAAATATCTATATTCCAAAGTTTGCCTCACAATTCAGAAAATATTTGTCCCAAAATATTTGTCAGACAAACTATCAGGAGACGAACCTTTCGCTCACGAATGACTGCTTGGTCCATTTTATTCATTTTATGGTTCTAAAAAAACTTAAACTTATCGGGCAGAAGCCCCACAAAATGGCATGGCATCAAGCACTCAAAGTCCTCCTGGGAACTCCCTGCACACGACATGAACGTTTCGAGCCCCCTCATGGCTCTGCTTCAGGTGCAGCGGGATATTATCAATAGTTCCTCATAAATGACCACATCAGGCACCAAAAGGCACATCAGATGCCAAAAGGCCCCTGTGGTAGATTATTGTATGATGGAGGGCCATAGTTTTGAATATTTGTGGTGGAGGATTATTGACTTTGCTCCCTGAGATCCTCAGGGTGGTGACAGGACATATAGATTGCAATAGCTAGAGCAGCATTGGATTTATCGTTTGAACACAGTGAGCCCATATGAGAATGATTGGATGAGCCTTGTTTAACTCTGAGCCAATAAGGGGGGGGGGGGGGGCGTATCCCTGGAACTGTGGGGAATTCCCTCTTTCCTGATTGTCAGTTCTATTGAATGATGCATTCGGTCTGATAGCCAATAGCAAGTCGAGCAGATGTTCAAAAGCAGTATTGTGGCGGTTGGAGGAAACTTCAGTGTCTGATGTGGGGCTTCTGCCAGATAAGTTTGTTTTTTAGAACCATAAAATGAATAAAATAGACTAAGCAGTCATTCGAGAGTGAAAGGGTCCTCTCCTGATGGTTTGTCCAAAAAATAAATATTTTGGGTGTGTTTTTGCATTGTGGGGTGATTTTTGGAATATAGATAAAACTATATATGCAGCTATGCAATTTTATAAAAACTCTTTTCTGCAAGAAAAATAGACTTTATATGCAGAAAGAACTCCAAAGTGACTCAGGAAAAGAGCCTTTTATAAATAGGAGGTAAAGCTAAAATAAAACACTTAATTCTGAAGGGTTTGAAAATATATAAAAAATATAGTAGGATGAAAAAGAAAGAAAGGCAACCAGAGAACAAGATCAAGATACTGTGAAGAGACAGAGACAGAGAAAGAGGAAAAGGAGTAGGAGTAGCCTTGTATGTAAAAAGCAATATTAAAGCTACTGCAATGCAGGGGGCATGGGGAAAAGAAGAAGCGCTCTGGATTGTGTTGGAAAGAGGAGATGGCATTGTCATCCATACTGCTGTAATCTACAGACCTCCGACTCAAATCGAAGAAATAGATAATGAATTGGTTATAGATATTGCCAAGATAGCCACAAAGGGGAAGTGATCATATTGGGTGACTTTACTCTACCCGATATGGATTGGAGTACTCCTTCTGCGAATCTGGCAAGAAGCAAAACAATTGTGGATGCTTTCCAAGATGTGTCACTTAAACAAATGGTGATGGAACCAACCAGGGAAAGCTCAGTGCTGGATTTAGTGCTCACCAACGGTGAGAGCGTGTCGAATGTCTGGGTGGGTGCCCCTGTGAGCAGCACCAATCACCACACGGTGTGGTTTGAGATAAAAGCCAAGGTGCAGTCCAATCATAGCAAGCTCAAAGTCCTAAACTTCAAAAACACTGACTTCAGTAAATGGCCAAGTACCTGAAGGAAGAGTTGGCAGGGTAGGAGTGGATAAGGGAAGTGGAATTGCAATGGACTAAACTAAAGGTGGCAATAAAAGGGGCAACAGATAAATATGTAAGGAAAGTAAATTAAAAACAAGAGGAGAAGGAAACCTATTTGGTTCTCCAAAGAAGTGTCTGCTCAAATAAAGGCAAAAACCACAGCTTTCACAAAATTCAAAAGCTTGCAAACAGAGGAACACAGTAAGGAATACAGGAGACAAACTAAGAGACAAAAAGAGAAATAAGGAAAGCAAAATCAAAGGCAGAGGAAAAGATGACTAAAGATGTGAAGTGTGGTGACAAAACTTTCTTCAGGTATATTCGGGAGAGCAGGAAAATCAGAGATGGAATTGCAGGACTCAGAAGTGCTGGGAACGGATTTGTGGAAAGTGACATTGAAAAAGCATAATTGCTAAACAAATACTTCTGCTCTGTTTTTACTAAAGAAAATCCTGGATAAGGACCATCTGTGACTCCCAAATATAAAAATGGGAATGAAGTAGATACCACACCTTTCACAGAAGATGTGTTAGAACAACTTGCAAAACTGAAAGTGGACAAGGCCATGGGACCGGATGGGATACATCCCAGGATACTGAGAGAGCTCAGAGAGGTTCTTGCAGGGCCGTTAAAGGATGTTTTCAACAGATCCTTGGAAACAGGAGTAGTTCCTCAGGACAGGAGAAGGGCAGATGATGTACCTCTTTACAAAAGTGGTGACAGGGATGAAGTGACAAACTACAGGCCCGTGAGCCTTACCTCAGTGGCGGGAAAAGAAATGGAGGCGCTTCTGAAAGAGCGAATAGTGGACTTTCTCAAAACCAACAGGTTGCATGATCCGAGGCAGCATGGTTTTACCAAAGGACGATCTTGCCAAACAAATCTGATTGAGTTCTTTGACTGGGTGACCAGAGAACTAGATCAGGGGCATGCGATGGATGTCATCTACCTGGATTTCAGCAAAGCCTTTGATACTGTTCCTCATAGGAGGCTTATCAATAAACTCAGTAGTTTGGGGATGGGTCCCAAGGTGGTGAACTGGATCAGAAATTGGTTGACTGACAGACGACAGAAGGTGATGGTAAATGGAACTCACTCGGATGAAAGGAGGGTGATTAGCGGGGTGCCCCAGGGTTCGGTCCTGGGCCCGGCAATGTTCAATGTATTTGTGAGTGATATTGCTGAAGGACTGCATGGAAAAGTCTGTCTTTTTGCAGATGACACGAAAATTTACAACAGAGTGGATTCCTCTGAGGGAGTGGATAACATGAGTAAAGATCTGCAAAAGCTGGAAGAATGGTCTAATGCTTGGCAGTTAAGATTTAATGCGAAGTGCAGTGTCATGCACTTGGGAAGCAGAAATCCAGGGGAAATGTATGTGATAGGGGGCAGAGGTTTGTGTGCACAGACCAGGAGAAGGACCTTGGTGTGATTATTTCTGCAGATCTCAAGGTGGCAAAACAGTGCGACAAGGCGGTGGCAAAAGCCAGGAAGATGTTGGGTTGCATACAAAGAGGAATTACCAGCAGAAAGGAAGAGGTACTAATGCCACTGTATAAGTCACTGGTGAAGCCTCACTTGGAATACTGTGTTCAGTTTTGGAGACCATATCTTGCAAAGGATATAAAAAGACTGGAAACTGTTCAGAGGAAGGTGACCAAAATGATTTGGAGCCTGTGTCAGAAGCCTTATGAGAAGAGACTTGAAGACCTAAATATGTACACTCTGGAGGAGAGGAGGGATAGGGGAGATATGATTCAGACCTTTAAATACTTAAAGAGAAATAATGAGCAAACAAACCTCTTCCAAAGACGGGGAAGCTGTAAAACTAGAGGGCATAACATGAAGCTGCAAGGGGGTAAATTGAAATGCAATGTCAAGAAATACTTTTTCACTGAAAGGGTGGTGGATGCTTGGAATGCCCTCCCAATGGAAGTGGTGGGGGCAAATACAGTGACAGAATTCAAAATGGCATGGGACAGACACAGTGGATCCCTGTACAGCAATAGGATAAAATCAAAATAAACTTAACTAACTAATTTTTCAACATACAGGGGTGTCTTACACGGAGCGGTGGGTTCACCCCTTAAACAAAGACATGGGGAGGGGTGGCCTGCACGGAGCGGCAGGTGCACCTACTCTTGCCATCTTACTGGGCAGACTAGATGGACCATACTGGTCTTTATCTGCCGTCATTTACTATGTTAAGTAATAGGGTAATTAAACTGAGAAGTTGATGAAGAACAAAGCTATTCCCTCCATGAATTTCACTGTCAAATTAGGTTGTACAGTATGGCCAACTGACAAGATAAAAATCAATCTGTTTTCTCTATATTTTACACAGATCTAGTACAAAATCAGAGTACCTCATGTCAAATATTCTCTTGAATGCTACTGCCTGTGTGACATCCTTTATGAGATCACAGTCAATAAGCATCAATCTGATACTACTATGTGTAAGAGATTAACATGTCTATTGCTAAAATTGAATAGTGCAGAGATATCCTGAGACACTATTCCAAATATAGCTTCTGCCAGCTGAACTGAGGGAATCTGCAGGTCAACAATGCAAAAAATGTTCAATTATAATCATGTAAACTTTCATATTTTACTTTGAAAAGGATGCATTTAAATGTATTTTCTATAACAGGAATGCAATACAGCTGACTTGTGCCTTACTCTTAGCTCTTAGTTAAATTGACTGTATTCAAAATATTGTATGTTTAAAGAGTTTATTCAAGTCAAAGTCACAAACAGAAGTACATTGTCATTACATTAAAGGATGCAAAATGCATTGTCCCTTTTTCTTTTCTCCCCCAGACTCCCATTTCATCCATCAAAGCACTCTATGGCATTATGGTATTTAGTAAGAAAACATAGTCATGGCTTTCATTTCCTAAATCTTTAAGGAGTTCACCAGTTCACTTTCTAATTTGGTACTCAAAGGTAGTAAATGGTTCTCAAATTTTAAAGAAAGTTTCCTAAGGGGGATGTTTACTAAACGGCGGTAGCGTACTCCGTGCAATATCACACTAACTATAACACACTATAACACGGAGAATGCAAAGTCACACATTATTAATAATAGAGAAAAAGGTCTGCAGTGGGGACCAGTCTGAAACTTAGGGACGGGTGTTTACTAAACGGCGGTAGCAGACTCCGTGCAATATCGGAGCTGCGGCCCCATTGGTAGCGGACTCTGTGCGATATCGGAGCCGCGGCCCCATTGATTTTAATGGGGCCGTGGCTCCGATATCGCATGGAATCTGCTACCGCCGTTTAGTAAACACCCATTCCTAAGTTTCAGACTTGTTCCCACTGCAGACCTTTTTCTCTGTTATTAATAACGTGTGACTTTGCATTCTCCGTGTTATAGTTGGGGGACTCTTCTCTATCCATTAAATAAGTTTGCACCGCTTTGCTATCATGCAGAATTTTTTCAGAAAAAAAGTATATAGACACAGTGCTATTTAGGGCCATTTTCTTCTACAGTAACTAAAAGGCATACTATCTTTTTTTCATTTACCCTTTTCCTCTTCCGTTAGACTTGAGGTATAGTATTCCCAGTGTATGTGCAAGTCCACACACAGCGAAAGTATGATTTTTCGGCAGTGTTACATATAAAACAATACTCTGAGCCACTTTTGCCCTACAGGCACCCCCCCATCACATTCGCCCCATGCTCAGCATCTCCCCATCTTACCCCACACTTCTTTGTCCAACCGGCTCCCCCCATGCTGCCTGTCCTTGCCCTGCTGCCGCTTTTTGTGTTCCCTCATCAGCGGCAGCACCAGCAGCAGTGGAGCAAACCTGATCTCAAATTGGAAAAAAAAAAAACCCACGCAGATCTTTCTGACTCCGTGCTTTCATGCAGGTTTGATCCCTTCCTCCTCTGACATAGGATTTTGTCAGAGGAGGGAGGGAGAGATCAGACCTGCACATTGCATTGCATTGCCGCTGCCGCCACTGAGGGAACATAAAAAGCGGCGGTAGGGGAAGGGCAGGCAGTTTGGGGGGGGGAGCCGAGGCCAGCAAACCCAAATGCGCCCCTAATCTTTCGCACCCTGTGTGGCTGCACCGCTCGCACAGGGCTAGGTACGGCATTGGGTTCAGGTGTACCCCCAGTCAGTCTGTTTTTTAGGATACCCACAATGAATATGCACGAGATAGATTTGCATGCAAATCTGTTTTATGCATATTCACTATGGATAACCTTAAAACCAGACTGACTAGAGTACACCAGGACTAGCTTGTGAAATACTATAATAAGAAAAGGTTAATGATTTATTGACGCAGGGCCCGATATTCAAAGACATTTATACAGTTTAGAGCCCTGTAAATCATGTAAATGCAGCTTAGAGGTTAGTGCTGCTCAAAATCCATGAGTTTCATTGCTACATGCACCAATGCTGACCGTGTAACATCGGGACTTGTCGTGGGTGTTCAGGGCAGAGCAGAGGCAGCATCCATCGCTAACCAGGCAGCGGTGATATTGAACCGCTGCCCGGTTAGCGACCTGCAGGTGAAAATAGGCCAGCTTATCCCGTGCCTGTCTTTACCTGTGGGAGCTAACTGGGCAGCAGCTCAATATCGCTGCTATCTGGTTAGCTTCCGCATCATGCAGCAGACCTGGATATTCAATGCTGGTGGCCGGATACGGTCCTGGCATTGAATATCTGGGGTTATGGTTCAGTGGCGATGGTGATAGGTTGGCCACACTGTTGAAAATTTCCCCCTCCTCCTCTCCATAGCGATTCAGCCGCTGTCCCAGTTAATTTATTCAGTGTGGTTGGAAAAAACCCTTGGCTGTCTACATTTGACACAAACACCAACACTAGAGTCAGCAGTTCTCCCAGATTTTTTTCCCTAATACAATTGCTTATCTACTTTATGAATCTGATCAATTTCTTCTTAGCAGAGGCTATCGTTTAATGAATAAGGACTGATACCCCTGCTGAGGAGTAATACAAATGTCCTACCCACTCTTTTTTCAGTTTATCACATTCTGCATCACCTTGAATAGCAGAATTCCAGTATTTTGTCTCCTTAAAGCTGCCAGCATTTTTTTCTTTTGTACAGGTTAAATCTCACATTATTATTTAATTTACCCCCATTTTTATTCCAGTTATTGTCCCAGAACTGTCTAAGATATTGCATTTTACAATATATTTTAGATTAGCCATTCTCCTAAATGTATACACTCCTTCCTTTGACTGTATCCTTTATTTTGGAGTTTGTTGCCTATTGTCTGAACGTCTCAAATATTAACCATTAAAGGAAATTCTTTGTGGTTTACTACATGACTGCATTTAGTTATCATTAACCACAAATTATTACAGCATCCTGCTTTGTTAATTATATTTACTCTCCTCTTTTCCGCACAACTGTGAAACAAATATTTTCCTATACCCTCTCCTCTATTCTCCCTCCCCATATCCGAAAATCCAAGGTTATTTCTGCTGAACCAAATTAAACAACCCCTCCATCCTTTCCTCCTACAGATATTTGTCATGGTGAGGAGCAGTTTCTTTTGCAGGATGAACACAAAGCACTCATTACTTTAACTATAACGTATTTAAACTTAATATCCCATCTCATTATGTTCCACTTAGCTGTAATAGCTTTCCCACTTTTACTATGCATATACTCTCACAGTGTGTCTTGCTAGCAACCAGAAAGTTATTTTGATTTCTGTTTCCAAATGCACTCTTACTGGCTCCAGCATCAGTTCAATCAGCTAATGAGCAGAGGTTTAACTATTGCTCCATATATTATCAATTAGTCTGATTTCTCCATCTGGGTAACACAAATTTTTCTACTGCGCTGTTTCTGTGTCCTTATTCCTGATGATTCAATGTACCAATCAATATTTTCCATCCTTTCATTATATCATAAGTGATCTCTGCTTGGTTAGATCTGTTCTTTTCTAGATTCATGATGATGGGGACTCAGATTGGCGCTTCACTGTTTTCCCTTCAGTGGGGACTCTTGGACTCATGCAGCAGCTTTGGGTTCTCTCTTATACTTCATTTCATCTTGCACCAAGGCCACCTAGGCTTCTTCTGCAGTTTTGACTTTCAAAGTTGCTCCATTAATTATAAACATAAGTCAGAATGGAAATAACCATTTACATCTCACATTTGCTTTCTTCAGGATTGCAGTTACCTCCTTTAAGTTTTTCCTATTCTGTAAAGTGACTGGGGAAAGGTCACTGTACATTTTGATTTTTATCCTTTCCCTTACTATATTTCCTATTTCTCTCGCTTATATATTGTAGCGAGGGACTTTGTTTGCTCAATCTCCATGAACAAGCAGGAATGTAGTCTTCACATATGGGTATCATCGGTACCGACGGAGCCTGCGCGGGAACGCTCCCCAGCGTCCAATTAGAAAGCTTTTGGGAGCATCCCACAGCGCCTGCATGCTGCCTTCCCGCCTTTCCCAACTGCCTCTCTCCAGTTGAGTTTTAAAGCTGAGACAAAGAGAGAGAGAGGGAAAGGAAAGAGATAGATAGAGAGATACAACTCCTAGGGGAGGTGGGTGAGTTGTGAGGATTAAATTCCTGCTGTTCCCGGAGATCACCTGTTACAGGTGAGTAACTATGCTATCTCCAAGAACAAGCAGGAATTTAGTCCTCACATATGGGTATCGTCGGTACTGACGGAGCCTGCGCGGGAACGCTCCCCAGCGTCCAATTAGAAAGCTTTTGGGAGCATCCCACAATGCCTGCATGCTGCCTTCCCGCCTTTCCCAACTGCCTCTCTCCAGTTGAGTTTTAAAGCTGAGACAAAGAGAGAGAGAGGGAAAGGAAAGAGATAGATAAAGAGATACAACTCCTAGGGGAGGTGGGTGAGTTGTGAGGATTAAATTCCTGCTGTTCCCGGAGATCACCTGTTACAGGTGAGTAACTATGCTATCTCCAGGAACAAGCAGGAATGTAGTCATCACATACAGGGACTCCCTAGCTTTAGGTGCTAGGGAGAGACCCCAGAAGTTGTGTGTCCCTGAACAGGGCTCCACTTCCCCCCATGGATCTCTGGCATCCTACCAGGGATGGTGGGTAGGAGTTGATTAGGTATGGAACAGGTGTTGGAGAACAGCCTGACCAAACAAGGCATCCCGGCGGGAGTCCTTGTCCAAGCAGTAATGGGCTGTGAAAGTATGAACCGAGGCCCAAGTGGCTGCTCGACAGATGTCGTCGATAGACACAGAGTGCAGATGAGCCATTGAGGCTGCCATGGCCCTCACATTGTGAGCTGTAACATGGCCCTCCAGAGAAAGGTTCTTACTCTGATAGGCGAAGGAAATACAGTGAGCAATCCAGTTAGAGAGTTAGAAGTCCCAAATGAGAAGGATCAAAAGCAACAAAGAGTTGAGAGGACTTTCTATGTTGCTGTGTTCTTTGTAAGTAAAAGGCTAAAGCTCTTTTACAGTCCTAGGTATGAAGATTCCTCTCTGCATTTGATGCATGAGGCCTTGGAAAAAACACAGGTAGGTAGACCGCTTGGTTTAGATGAAAAAGCGAGACCACCTTTGGCATAAAGTGTGGATGAGTCCTAAGGACTACCTTGTCATGATGGAACCTTGTATAAGGTGGATCAGCTTCTAGCACTTGCAACTCACTAATGCGGCATGCTGATGTGATTGCAATGAGAAAGATAACCTTCCAAGAAAGGAATTTCAAGGAGGTAGTAGCTAAAGGTTCAAAGGGTGGCTTCATGAGCTGCCCAAGAACCAGGTTTAAGTCCCATGCCACCGTTGGTGGCCTAATGGGAGGCTTAGTTAGAAGAAGGCCTCTCATAAATCTTGCTATAAGAGGATGAGAGGAAATAGGTTGTCCATTTAGAGGCTTAAAGGAAGCTGCAATAGCACTCAAATGGACTCTTACTGAGTTAGTCTTAAGTCCTGCATTGGATAAATGAAGGAGATACTCCAGCAATGATTCTAGAGGTATCGCAAGGGGGTTAAGACCCTTTTGCGAACACCATATGGTAAACCTTTTCCACTTAAAAGCATAAGAGCGTCTTGTGGAAGGTTTCCTGGAAGCAAAAAGAATATCTTTTACTTGCTGAGGAAGATTAAGATCTTGGAGATCTAGGCCTTCAGCAACCAAGCCCTGAGATACAGAGACTGGGGATTGGGATACCATAACATTCCGTCCTCCTGAGATAGGAGATCTGGAGCAGACCCTAACTCCAGGAAGGGAGCTTGAGAGAGATGTAGAAGCAGAGGGTACCACACTTGCCATGGCCAATGTGGAGCTATGAGAATCATATGGCCTCTGTCTCTCTGAAGCTTGAACAGGGTTTTGGGAATTAGGGGACTGGGTGGAAAGGCATACAGGAAGTCTTGACCCCAATGAAGGAGGAAAGCATCCCTGGCCTGAGCCTTCTGAGCTCGAATTCTGGAACTGAACCGGGAAGTTTGGCATTCCACGGACTTGCAAAGAGGTCTATGTCTGGGGTTCCCCAAATTTGAAAAATCTTGGTTACCTGGTCTGCATGCAGAGACCGTTCGTGCGGAAGCAGAACTCGACTGAGTCTGTCTGCCCAAGAGTTTTGTATGCCTGGAAGATACACTGCCAGGAGATGAATCTGATGCTCTCTGGCGAGGGCCCATAGTCGCAAAGCTTTGTTGCAAAATGACAGAGAGCCTGTTCCCCCCCCTGCTTGTTCACATAGAACATGGCTACTTGATTGTCCGTATGAATGAGGACTGTCTTGTAGCTGAGTAGGGTGTGGAAAACTTGCAGAGCAAGGAAGATTGCTCTGAGCTCCAAGAGATTGATATGTAGATGACTCTCCTGTGGAGACCAGGTGCCTTGGGTGGAGAGGTCTTGGAGATGAGCTCCCAAACCCATTGGAGAAGCATCTGTTGTGAGAGTTGCTTGGGGTAAGGGTTGTTGGAAAAGGGGACCCCAGCAACAGGTTTTGAGTGGACTTTCACCACTGGAGGGACAAAATAAGGCGACTTGTGTTTGCTATTTTGTCTGACAGGCCTCCTGATGCCTGTGTCCATTGGGTGGATAAAGTCCACTGAGCTGCCCTCATAAGGAGGCGAGCATAGGGAACCACATGCACAGTAGATGCCATGTGGCCTAGTAGTTGTAATATTTCTCGAGCTTTTAGATGAGGCTTTAGCACTGCTTGAGAAGCCAACTGCACCATGCGAAGGCAACGGGCCAGGGGTAGATAGGCCCTTGCCTTTTTGGTATCCAGCAAAGCTCCTATGAACTCTAAAGACTGAGTGGGAGTTAGACTGGATTTTGGGATGTTTATTACCAGCCCTAAATACTGAAGGATACGCATTGTGCAGGATAGAGAAGTCCTGGCCTCTGACTCTGTTGGTGCTCGAATGAGCCAGTCGTCTAAGTAAGGGAAGACAAATATCCCTAGAGTGCGGAGAAATGCTGCTACTACAGCCGTGCATTTCGTGAACACCCTTGGTGCTGAGGCCAGGCCAAAAGGAAGCACCCTGTATTGGTAGTGCTTTTGCTGAAAAAGGAGCCGAAGGAACCTTCTGTGGATTGGATGGATGAGGACATGAGTGTAGTTTTATGATATGGTCCTGTTCCCCTAATCGGGGCTTTTTATCTATATGTTTTTGTTTTCATACTCGTGTGTTTTAAATGTGATCTTATTTTATTTTTTTCTAGTTTTTCAGACTGCATCCTATGTTTTTAATATCATAAGAATTATATCATATGGTTTTATAATTCAATGTGCAGTTATGATTAACACTTTTTAAGAGAGATACACATTTTTCCAAAATTGTTGTGATCATTGAATACAGCTTTACATCGTTATATTGTATATAGGGCTGGGTAGGACTCCTGCTGTCACATTTTTATTATGTTTTAATATATTTATTTTTGGGGTAGTTTCTGCTAGTGGAGGTCTGTTTTGATACTGTTTAATAATCTCTTTCACAGCACCCCCCTTTTTTCAAAGTTTTTAACAATGGTAGATCTTCAGATTTTTAGATTATGGTGAGACGACGTTGGATATATTTATGCACATATATTAAATTGTAGAAGGCCATTTGCTTTAATTACACTATATACAATTTCATTACTATTTTTTGACAGTTTTTTTTTTCACGACGACTCCCCTTTTCCTTGACTCTTTGATTTTGCTTTGGCTTTTGGGAATGCATAATAAGGGCTCCTTTTCGTCCCTCCAGTCCAGTCCCGTAACCTTTGGGGTTTAGCACCTCCTCCAGCAGCTTTGGAGACTGAAACACGTCATTGCTTTGACACTAGTATAAGTAGGCTAGGACCGCCCGTCCAATCCAGTAGTTTCAGTCTCCAAGCAGCTGGAGAAGGTGGTGAGCCTGGGGGCATGGGCTCAATCAGCAACAACTAAGAAGAGTTTTTTGTTTAAATTCGTATTAGGGTTTTTATATTAGGCACATTTGTGTGTGTGTGTGTGTGGGGAGGGGGGTTGGAGTGTAGAGTAGTGTGAGTGCTGCAGAGAACTCTTTTTTACCTCCTCTTTCCTCCAATTCTCCTTCCCCCCTCTCCCCACGGACTTTGGGGCTCAGAAGGGGTGAGATCCAGTGGAGATAGCTTCCCTGCTCCCGATCCCGTGTTAACGGGTGAGGAGCAGGTGGCAGGCGCAGCCGACAGCTTGCCTGTAAGGGAGGACTGTCCGGTACTCTCGTTGGCGCTGTATGTCTCTCCGCTCCGGAGCCAAAGCTGCTGATTCGGCTGAGCACTGGAGGTGGATCGAGGCCCTGGAGCTCCGTTGGACTACGGTAAGTCTCCGATTTTGCTAATTTTAGTCAGGACGGCTAACGGGGTGGCCGGGGAGCCAGGATCGCAAAGATTTCAGGCCGCAATCGGGTGCAGCAGGCCGGGCCGCATGGTTTCGTGCAAGAAGCGCGAATAGTGACATTTTAGGTTTTTTCCTGTCAGCGGGCAGGCAGAGGCCATTTGGAAGTGGTAGTTCTTTGCCCATAGGTTTGAGCCCCGTTATTGGCGGGGGCGATTGTGGTTAGGCGGGACGGTTGAGTCCTAGCAAAAAAAAAAAAAAAAGAGACACGAGGCTGATGTTTTGTCTTTCAGGACTAACAGCTCTGGTTCATTTTTGCGTTCATTAAAAAGGCTTGGCCTCTGGGATAGCATGCCGGCTAAGCCCCAGTGCTTAGTTTGTGGCACTAGACGAGGCACAGTTTTGGATACAGAGGTGTGCAGAGGCTGCACTCAGGAGGCAGCCTTGATGGAGCAGGCGCTCAAAGTGAGGGCGGGAGGACAATCGATGGGTCCTCAGAGTCAGGAGGAAGCCCTGTCCTTGACTCTACCCCCCTTGGAACTGACAGCAGGGCCATCCACGGCGCTAGGGCCGGCACCTCCGCAAGGGCACAATCAAGCAATAGGGCAACCCATGGTTCCTCCGGATTTCTTTCTGCTACTTCATCAGGCTTTTTCTTTGCTGCAGCCCGGAACAGCATCCCCTCCTACTGGCATACAGGGAGAGAAGCGCCTGGGGACCCCGATGGTTCCGGGGTCAGGTGGTATCCCTGCCAAGACAGTAAAGTTAGCGGAGGTCGGAATGGAGGACTCAGCACCTTTAGAGGACCTTGTGGCTGCAGACGGTGATCTTGATGATGAGTCATTAGACGAGCTAGAGGAAGGTGAGCTGCCTGATCTGGAACAGCAAGCTAGAGTAGTCACCGTGTTTAGACGAGAAGAGTTGCCGGCACTGATTGCTGAAACACTCAAGGCTCTGAACATGCCGTCTTCTGTTCCAGCAGTGGGTGAGACGTTAGAGGATCCATTGTTACAGGCTGTGCGTACTACGCAGCGGGTGTTTCCCATTCACAGAGTATTTCGGAATATGATTCAGGAGGAATGGGATCTGCCTGAGTCGGCCCTTAAGGGATCTAGAGCAATAGTCCGACTCTATCCGCTGTCCGACCAAGATAGGGATCTCTTTCGCTCTCCAAAGGTCGATGCAGCGGTGTCGGCGGTTACCAAGAAGACAACGATTCCGGTGGAGGGCAGTGCGGCTCGCAAGGATAGTTAGGATAGGAAACTCGATACGTTGTTGAAACAAGTATTTGATATAAGTGCCCTTTCAATGCAAGCCTCTATCGCTGGTGCGTGGGTGGCTAGGGCCTGTCTTCGTTGGTCTCAGCGTCTACAAGTTGATCAGATGGGAGAGCAGGTAGAAGAAGTGGCCTGTCTAGAGTCAGGGGCCATCTATTTGGCGGATATTCATTATGATCTTATCTGAGGGCTTTCAAAGAGTATGGCTTCGGTAGTGGCAGCCATATGTGATATTTATGGTTGCGCTACTGGTCAGCAGACAGTTCTTCAAAGGCTCGTCTCAGCAAACTTCCTTTTGTTTGGAGAGGATTTGGACAAATTAGTCAAAGACCTGGGAGAGTCCAAGGGGGATCGCTTGCCTGAAAATAAGTCAAAGCAAGGCCGACCTAGTCCGGCTCCCAAAGGGACACAGAGAGAATTTCGTAGGTTTCGTTTGTCCCGCTTAGGGCAGTTCCAGCGGGGCAAGTTTCCAGCGCGAAGCCAGGGCTTTCAAGGTTTTCGAGGGGCAGGCAGAGGTTTTGCGTTGTCCTTGCCCTCGAACCTTAGAAAGTCACAATGAGATGAGGGGGACTCAGGTGGGGTGCGAGCCTGTAGGAGGGCGACTGCATGACTTTTATCCTGCCTGGGTCCAGATCACGTCGGACCGGTGGGTGTTGGAAGTCATCCGAGAAGGATATGCTCTGGAGCTCCAACGGCCAGTGGTAGACTCGTTTGTTCAGTCCCCTTGCAGGGCACGGCTAAAGAAGCTGGCGGTGCAGGAGACGCTAGACAGGCTTCCTCAACTCAAGGCAGTGGTACTGGTCCGTCGGGGCAGTGCGGGTGCGGTCGGTACCCCATTCTAGATTTAAAGAGGGTAAATCGTTGTCTCCGGGTATCTTATTTCCATATGGAGACTCTGCGTTCAGTAATAGTGGTGGTCAGGAAAAGAGAGTTCCTTACTTTGTTTGATCTCACGGAAGCTTATTTGCACATTCCAATTCGGCAGGAACATCAGCAATTTCTTTGGTTTGCGGTGCCCATGGGGCATTTTCAATTCCGGGCCTTGCCATTTGGCCTGGCCACGGCGCCGAGAACTTTCACCAAGATAATGGTGGTGGCACAGTCTTCCCATGGTAAAACCATTTTGTCTCAGATCATGCAATCCATTGATTTCCAGAAAGTTAGTTTTAATACAGTCTAAGTTCCTCATTTTTGAATGGATTTTATCAGCCCTAGTCCTAATACTAACCAAAGTCCAGTATGGCCCCTTCATGTGTGGGTTCTTTTACCAGTTGCTGGAATAGTTCTCCCTGTAGAGAATCTAGACCTCCTTACTTCTAGAGGACAATCAACATCTGGCATATTGAAATCACCTATCAGTAGCACTTCTGCTTTCATGGCAATACTGCGTATGTCTTGTATTAAATCTCCATTCTCTTCTTCCTGTGAAGGAGATCTATATATCACATCAATACAATTGGATTTCTCGTTCCCTCTTTCTAGTTTAATCCACAGTGCCTCCTCGCTCCCTCTTACACTCTGTAATTCTATAGCTTTAGTATTATTTTTTACATATAGTGTCACTTCTCCTCCCCTGTCCTTCCTGGATAAAGTATAACCCAGTATAATTACATCTTAGTCATAGTTATCTGTGAACCATGTCTCCGTAACCACCACTAAATCCAAGTCAGCCTCAACATCTGGGATCTTGTTTCCCATACTATGGGCATTTATGCACACCACTTTCCAGATGTTGCCCCTTTTACTCATTTCTGCAGTTATTTAATGTTTTACTCACCTGAGGGCTTTCACTTTCCTAAGGGCTTTCTTCACCCATCCTCAACGAATCTAGTGTAAAGCCACTACTACTACTATTCACAATTTGTATAGCGCTACAAGGCATATGCAGCACTGTACAGATACATTTAAAAGACAGTCCCTGCTTGTCTGAACTTGCAATCTAATTAGGACAGAGAATACAATAGATGAGAACAAGGGTACAAATAGGGAAAGGTAATGAGAGACAAGGAGAACAAGGGATCAGGATCCAAAAGCAGCATCAAAGAAGTGAGCCTTTAGCATGGATTTAAAAAGGGGGAGAGAAGAAACCTGATGTGTATATATACAGGTAGTTTGATGCTTTCACCCATGCTGCTCCTTATGCCTGGAACAAAGTCTGGAGTTGGCAGTGAAAGAAAAGGGCACAGAAAGAAGCAAGCCAGTGGAAGAGCAGAGTTCACAAGAAGGGTTGTAGGGAGAGAAGAAAGGTAGTGAGGAGCAGTAGAATGAATGAATGCATTTATAGGTCAGAAGGAGAAGTTTGAATTGAATATGGAAATGGAGCCAATGAAGTAATTTGAGAAGAGGGGTTATATGAGAATATCAGGGCTGGCGGAAGATTAGCCGTGCAGCTGAGTTCTGAACAGATAGAAGGCGACCATCAAGGAGAAGGTTGCAATAGTCAAGATGGAAGGTGACTAAAGAGTTGAGAAGTGTTTTAGTAGTGTGCTCAGAAAGGAAGGGGCAATTTTTTTTAGTTATAGGGAAAGAAACAACAGGTTTTAGCAATCTGTTGGATATGTGTGGAGAAGGAGAGGGAGGAGTCAAAAATGACCTCAAGGTTATGGGCTGAGGAAACGGGAAGTAGAAGAATGTTATTTACAGAGATGGAGGAAGGGGGGAGGAGGCTTTAGGGGGAAAATAAGAAGTTTGTTTTTGGCCATGTCCAATTTCAAATGGCAGTGAGACATCTTCAGTAGGTCAGTCAATATGCTGCAGAAGACACTTTGACCCTTCTTGGACAGGTGGATGCCATCTCTGCTCTGCAGCCCTTGAAAAATCATCCCATGGTCCAGGAAACCAAAACACTCTCGATGACTCTATCCATACAGCCACGTATTACACTCCAGGAAGCGAGCTTCTCTACCTTGGCATTTTACTCTTAACAGGGAGAATTGAAAAGAACACCACCTATCTGCTTCACTCTCTGTCCCAGAGCCATGAAGTCACTCTTGATACGCTTGGAGGGATGCCTAGCAGTATCTTTTGTGCCAACATGGATGAGCAACATTGAAGTAGGCCTGATGAGTCTCTGTAAACTCTCTATAACATCTTGGATTTTGGTGCTTGGTAGACGGCACACATCTCTGGACATTGTCTGGTTGGCAGATGGACACTTCAGTACCCCTCAAAAGAGAGTCACCAACCGCCACTGCCCTTTGCTTCCTTGTGATCACTGATTCTGCAACTTTGGGGTGCTTGAGCTCTGGTTCTTCCCTTTCCTGGGATGCTCCCACCTCCTCCATTTCCAGGACTGCACACTGGTTCTTCATATCAAGGGCTGGAGGAATTGAATTGTTGATTCTGAAGGCTCTGGTGATCTGTGTCCAACTCTCTTCATTCTGTAGCATCCCATCTTCACCTCTGTTGGAGAGCTTGGATGCCTCTAGAAGCATTTCATCAATGTCCTTCTTGCTGTCTTGAATGTTTCTCAGCCTCACCTCCTCTAAGCTCGTCCACTTGTTTCATGAGGGTTTCAGCTTGCAGGCATCTTTCACAGTTAACCGGTCCCTTAACTGGCATCAGGCTGTGTCTGTCTGGACAGAAGCAGAAGCTGTAATGGGGGCAACAGCTTTGGCAATACCATTTTTCCTAGTCATCATTCAGTTGGTGAAGCTTTGGTACTTGTTAAAATAAACAAGAGACACCTACTGAAGTCCCTAACTTTTTCTCAGTTGTCTTTTAAGAGAAAAAGCAGCTAACCTCTTCTATGTGTGTTTTAACAGCACAGTTCTCTGTCTCTATGTTCAGCCCTGCTTCTTTGCTAAACAGTTATTACTTTACATTAGTAAATTTTGATATTGTGTGTCTGAAGTATATAGATTAATGTGTTCCCTTTGTAAAATTACCTAATCAAAGCCCCTGAAAGAATGGCAAATTGTTTATTTTTAGTATATATATCCAAATGTGGAACTATTTGCTTCCTACATTTTCCCTACTAACCAATAAAAATCTGATGTCTAAGTCAACAAGCTAATTGGGGCGTTGCCCTGTATAGCAAGAATTCTCACATGGGGTGGGTGGGAAGTGATGGATCTAACACCTGAGGAGGTCAGTGACTTCAAAGAGCTTGCCTACCCCTTTGAAACTGAAGACTAGAGGAGAGGAACAAACTTTAGCTGTAGAAAAACAGCTTTGCCCAAGAACACAAAAAAAATCCCCTTTTACAATACAGCAAAAAAAATTTAGCTATTGAAAATGACAGAAAAGCATCCTTTAAGAGCTCTCAGGCAGAAAGTTTGCATTCAAGAGCCCCAAAGTATTACATTTCTTGCAATGCAGACTGTCTAGGAATGGCAGAACCTTGCAAGGCAATGTAGACCTTTATACAGCATCAGCTGCCTAGCTCTTCTTAAGCAAGCTAATTAAGACCACTAAAACCTGAGGAGGTCGGTGACTGAAAAAGAGCTGGCCTACCACTTTGAACTTGAAGACTAGAGAAGAGGAAATATCTAGCTGTAGAAAAAAAGCTTTGCCCAAGAACACAAGAAAATTTCCCTTTTGCAACTCAGCAGAAAAAAAATAGCTATTAAAGATGACAAAATAGCCCCCTTTAAAAGCTCTTAGGTAGAGAGTTTGTATTCAAAAGCTCCACAGTTATTATCTTGCTTGCAATGCAGACCGTCTAGGAGTAAGTACAGAAAATCCTCAGATACCAGGATGTGAGAATTTATTTATTTATTTTATTTATTTATTTAGACAGTTTTTGTATACCGCCTTATCCTTCAATCAAAGCGGTCACAACACAAGTGGGGGATACATTTAACATGTGGGGATATGAGACACATACACTAATACTTACAGGGAACATGGGCAATGGAGGGTTAAGTGGCTTGCCCAAGACCACAAGGAGCATCTGTGGGACTAGAAACCCTGGTCCTTTCGGCCCAAGGTTGCTGTCCTCTAGTGGGATTTGAACCCCCGACCTTCCGGCCTGAAGTACCTTGCCCCAACCACTAGGCTACTCCTCCCTAAAATAAAACCTAAAATAGGCAGACTATATAGACCTTCCAGTTCTTATCTAGAAAAGCGGTATATAAGCCTAGCTAAATAAAATAAATAAATGATTTTCTATCGGGCCGATATTCAGAGGGAGTTGTGTTTGTTAGCAGGTGGATAAACATACAACCCCTTTCTCTGGTTTTTTTCAGAAATTATACAAATCGGGAAATGGCCAGATTTTACCTGTTTCATAATGTACCGGGTGGAATTATCTGTTAGTGGCAATATTCAGTTGCTAAATGGATAATGTTATGGATTCAGTATAGGCCTCCAGAATAGCACTAAATGGATAGTGCCTGCACAATTATTGTTCACTAAGTATATTCAGTGCCACTAGGTATATGGATAGCAGCACTGAATATGCATACTGGAGGGAGATTCATAAGGAGCCGCATAAAGGAATGCCATCTATGCATGTAAATCATGTATTTTCAATGACTTATGTGTGCAGATGGGCCTTCAAGCTTGACCCTTAGCCATTTGCTATTCTATAAGTATGCATGTAAGGCTAATGCTGCATACCTTCACTGTGGGCATTTACATGGGCGGAATGTGCAAATACACACGTATTTGCAACAGAGTGGATTCCCCTGAGGGAGTGGATAACATGAGGAAAGATCTACAAAAGCTGGAAGAATGGTCTAATGCTTGTTAGATAAGATTTAATGTGAAGAAGTGCAATGTCATGCACTTGGGATGCAGAAATCCAAGGAAATTGCATGCGATGGGGGGGCGAGAGGTTGGTGTGCACAGACCAGGAGAAGGACCTAGAAGTGCTTGTTTCTGAGAATCTTAAGGTGGCAAAACAATGTGACAAGGCAATGGCAAAAGCCAGAAGGATGCTGGATTGCATACAGAGAGGAATTACCAGCAGAATGGAGGAGGTACTGATGCCACTGTACAAGTCGCTGGTGAGGCCTCACTTGGAATATTGTGTTCAGTTTTGGAGACCATATCTCGCAAAGGATATAAAAAGACTGGAAATGTTTCAGAGGAAGGCGACCAAAATGATTTGGAGACTGCACCAGAAGGCATATGAGAAGAGACTTGAAGACCTAAATATGTATACTCTAGAGGAGAGGAGGGACAGGGGAGATATAATACAGATATTTAAATACTGAGTGTATTAATGAACAAATAAACCTTTTTCAAAAATGGGAAAGCTGCAAAACTAGAGGACATAACATGAGCTGCAAGGGGGTAAACTGAAAGGCAACGTTCAGAAATATTTTTTCACAGAAAGGGTGATGGATGCTTGGGTCACATACAGTGACAGAATTCAAAATGGCATGGGGCAGACACAGTGGTTCCCTTTATAGCAACAGGATAAAATCAAAATAACCCTGTTTCTGCTATCCCATCAAAAAGGGGTGACTTTCACGGAGCAGTGGGTACACCCCTAAACAAAGACATGGAGAGGGGTGACCTGCATGGAGCAGCAGGTGCACCTACTCTTGCCACCTTGCTGAGCATACTAGATGGACCATGATGGTCTTTATCTGCCGTCATATACTATGTTACTATATTTTACATAATACAGGTGTATGTGCATTATGTACATGCCGTAAGGCTGGTGTAAGTGCTCATGCCTAGATTTGAGATGCGTTTCCACCACTTACACGCTCATGAAGTTAAGCATTGTTGCCAATGCTGAAAATAAGATGATGATTGTACTGGCTGAATACTGACCTGCTTATTTCTAGTAGCAGCAACATTTTTGTAATATGTTGAGTCCTGACATATGAGGGATTCAAACTCAGATGCCCAATTCAGCAATGTGCAGTGCTATGACCTGGGTCTAAGGTCAGACCCACTCCGAGGCATCCCTTTCACTCTTGGTATTCTTTTTATTTGCTGAAAATCCCTGCAGTGCCTATTGATAATGTTGTACCATCACAGTTTTGCTCAATCAAGCTTTTAAACAGTGTAGACTAATGGCTGTAGATAAACAGAGCCAAGATGAAAAATGTCACAGCCGTGAAAGAGGCAGCCAGGCTTCCCTTTTTCCTCTGACCGGATGCCTGTAAAATGTCACCAAATTCTCTCTCTCAATACAACCCTCATGACAGGGCTATGTGAGGCCAATGCAAGCTCTTGGCAAAGCGCTTAGAGACCAATCATTTATCAGAACTGTTAAAGATAAGATCATTACTCAGATCAGATGATGCATTATCACTTTCAAAGGATTCTTGTCTGAGTCTTCTGAAAATCGCCTGACTGTGCTTAAGCGCACAGTTTAAATTCCTTCATGATAATGCAGGAGAGGTAAGAGGTATTCATGGAGGTATGAGTTTTCCTGTTTTAGTTTGTTACCATAAAAAAGCAAAGGCCATTGGCTTATAGTGGTCCACATAATACATCTATGTTAACCAGACCTACTACAGAAGAATGTAAGAGAGAATATTTCTCATATAGTTTAATAAACAGAGTGGGCATGATTCTGCCAAATTTGGATGGAGTGTTAAAAATTACATTCTGGGATATTTCCGGGTGTCGGTGAATTAAAAAAAATATTCTGAGTTCAAATATGGGGTTAGAGGGGTGCTGGGTATCCTATGTACAGAAAAGGCAGTGGCAAATAAAGCAGTAATCCTTCCCTTGCTCCGACTGTGCTGATTTTTATCTATAAGTTCCCCATAAGTTCTATTTTTTAGAGAAAGGGGGAAGTCGTTTGATCTTTCTTTTTCCATGGGAAAATTCACTTGTGGTATTTTGTGCCACTTTTCTATTATTTCTGTCTACTTTTTACCCTGCTGGGCTGTTCTTACCTAAAGATCTACAACTACTATGTAAAAAGAGCTATCTCCAGGAACAAGCAGGAATGAGTCTTCACATATGGGTATGTCGGTACCGACGGAGCCTGCACGGGAATGCTCCCCAGCATCCAATCAGAAAGCTTTTGGGAGCATCCCTCGTGCCTGCGCGCTGACTTCCCACCTTTCCCACTGCCTCTCCTCAGTTTTCGTTTTTCCGCGGAGCCAACAGGACGTCCTCCTGTCACCGCAGAAACTTTTTTCTTTAAAATCCTTATTTTCTTGTTTTCTTGTGGTCGCGGTTGTCTTTCCCGCCGATACCGGTACCGCCGGTGCTTTATTCTTTTCTTTTTCAAACTTAGAGAAATATTTTCTCCTCAGTTTTTTGTTTTAACTTTTTGGGGCCTACCAGGCCTTTTCCAACATGGAGCCTTCTTCCCCTAAGAAGTGCCTTCACTGTGGAAACTTAGTTTTCTTTTTAGACTCCAATGCTTGGTGTCTAACCTGTTTGGGTCCTGACCCTTTTTCCCCTGATACCTCAGGCTATATTATTGGGAGAAGACCTTCCCTTTTTCGAGTTTCCCTCGATGCTGTTTTTCCTCCTGAGGTGAGGACACCGGTTTATTCTTCTCTCCAGGATCAGGTAACCCACAAACAGTCTGTTAAGACTAGCCAATTCTTGAAGGGTAAGTCTCATGCCCAGCATGATGACGGCTCCGGCCTTGCCCTCAAGACCCCATTGACAATAAAACCCCGGCGGGAGTCTTCGGGCTCCAAAGCATTTACGGGGTTTCAGGTTGTTCCTGGGGCTCACCCCTCACAGAACATACCTGAGCCATGCTCGGGGGTGGTATCCGCTTCGAGCGGTACCGATCCCCCAGCATCGGCACCGGTACTGGTACCGGTGTCGAGTGTCCCACTCTTCACCAGGGATCGTCATCTGGTGTCCTCGGTACCTTCGGGGCCGATCGATATGACCCAGATTGGCTTTCCTGTAGCCCAGCCATGCTCGGGGTTGGTACCGGCTTCGAGCGGTACCGATACCCCGACATCGGCGCCGGTGTCGAGTGTTCCACTCTTCACCAAGCATCGTCTTCGGACGTCCTCGGTACCTTCGGAACCGATCGATACGACTCCGATTGACTTTCTTGTATCGGCATCGCCGATACCACCACCAACGTCGGTACCTTCTAGACATGCATCGATAGACTCGCTCCCTTCGATACCAAGTCTAGAATCGTTGTCCAGTCTAGATGACTTGGTACCGACGCGTTTCGGAACCGATCCATATCATTTCCGACTACGCAGTACCGAGGATATTCACCAAGGCTCTCTGGCTACCTCGGTACCGCTTTAGCAGCCCTCGATTACTGCTTCGATGACATTACCGTCTCCGATACCGGTATCGGTATCGATGTCGATTCCTGCAGTTCCATCGGTGCCATCGATCCTTTCTATGCCTAGCTTGGAATCGATACCAGGCACTGACGATGCAGTACTAACTGCCTCGAATCAGAACTGTCAGTATCACTGTCCATCTAGCAGGATTCTTTTTCTGCACCTGTCCAGTATATCTTCTGGTGCTCAAGCTGCTTCTTCCACCTCAGCTTACCCAGAAATAGTTCCCATTGGAGATCCTTCTTTTCAGAAATTTCTCCTTGACGTGGCAACCTTTCTTGCCATTCCTATTCCTGGCTCTACTCTTAACCAAGATCCTGCAGAAAAGGAAAATATAATGCTTCCTTTACATCATTCTTTGCAGGATCTTCTTCTGAGGATGTGGGAATCACCTTTAAAGGTTCCTTCGCCTTCTACAGCCACTAATGTTCTGTATCAGGTGCCTCCCTCTCCAGGGTTTCAAAAAAAATCAACTTCCACATCATTCTATTGTAGTGGAATCAGCAATGAGGAAGGTAAGAAGCAAGAAGAAGCATTCTTCTTATCCGCCAGGTCGTGCATCTAAAGCACTTGATACCTTTGGACGTCAAACCTTCCAAACTTCTATGCTGGCTTCAAGAATTATCTCATATATTTTTTATATGAGTCTGACACTTCAGGAGGTCACAGAGAAATTATCTCTTTTGTCCCCTTTTTTGTCAGAGCCTAAGGCCACTGACTATTCCTTGCTTCTTAATCATAGCAGGAATATCTCTTGGTTTCTTTCTCGTGCTTCTCTAGACTCTTTTGAGTCTGTTAGCAGATTCTCTGCTATTGCCATTGGAGCACGTCGTAAAGCCTGGCTGCAAGCTTCAGACTTGAGCAGATGGGCACAACATACACTGGGTAATTCTCCTTGTACTGGAGAAAATCTCTTCAATAGAGAGGCTTTACGTCAGGTTGCTCATTGCTCCACTGACTTCCCTGGTTCTGGAAACCATCCTAAGCCTTCTTTTTCCCCAGGACGTAGGAAATGTCCTACCAAACCTCCTTTCCCTAAGAAAAGAAGGTTTCACCCTTCTCCTGCCCATCCTCCAGATGTACCCAAGCAAGGGACATCTCATCCTAGTCTGAGGTCTCCAGACTCTAACCAGTCTACTCCTAAACAGCAACCATAGATTCCTATATGTTGCAATCTACAGTTAACTTCTTCTTAGCAGAGGTTTATTCTTCAAACTCTACACTGGGTTTCCGTATGCTAAGCTGTTAGGATACTTTTGTCCATGGGTTACAAAATTCTCCCCTTCTTACTACTACGAAGGGAGGTTACAACTATCCCATGATAGTTTTCTGTCCCCACATGGACATCTTTTCCTTCAGCTGTCTTACCATATGGTAAGTCACCTTCCAACCCCCTCTCTTCCAGGGTTTCCCCTGCTTGAGTTGGTACCATACTGAAACACTTCTCTTTCTTTCCAGTGTAGACTTTTTTGTTATCCTTCAATGCAACTCATCTGACAGGGATGGGAATATTTCCGCTCCCTTTGTCTGTTTTCTCTCTGTTTTTATACAGGAGAATCCCCTCTGCTGTTTTTGTTCAGTTGCTGTGCATGCAGGAGTTCCAGTGATTACTCTAGTACTCATTGCAAGCTACTTTCAACTATCTTGCATAATACTACTCACTGCAGGTTATCTTCTTCTAGCCATATCCTTTCCTAGGATGTGGCAACACACCTGACTTCAGTCAGTTTTATCTCATAATTCTCCTGCACAATGCTCTCTGCAATCTTCAGAGAAGCTTACTACTATGGGCCCTTGCTACAGAGCATTGGACTTTATCTCTGAGGGTTTTTTCCATATAGTAGAAAAAACTTATATAATCATTCCATGACTATATGGGTTCTTATACCCTCTTGTCTCCTGTTGTGATACAGAAGACAAACCTTTTCTGCATGAATGTCCAAGGAGTTCCCAATCTTGCAGGAATCTACCCCTTTTTTCCTTACAGCTTGGCATTATGCTTTTCTGCTCCACTTGGACAACGCATACTCTTTTAGTGTACATGATACCCCTGTGTCCCTTGGCTGGGTCATCCTAGTGTCTTAGTCTATGCGTTTTTTTGTCCTTTGGACATGTCAGAGTCCTAAAGTACTGTACTCCTGACGTGCTCTTGCCAGACTGCTATTACCCTCTGTTTTTTCACGCAACCATACTGGTTATTCCACGGAACTACATTCCTGCACCGCTGAAATAGATTCTCTATATATCTTCAGGTGGTTTTTTACCCCCTCATTATTAGATGAATCTTTTCCCATCACATTCCCCATGTGAATGTTTTTGTGGGGCTCAGTTGCAGGCATGTATCCTCAGACTTATATTCATGTATGTATATGTCCTATACATACATATTTTCTGTAGTCTGTGTGGGCATAAGTCATGCCCATATATATATATATTACACATATCTAGACATATATGCACATGTATATAGATATGTCTGTCTCTCCATATATATATGTGCCCATTGGGAGATGTCCATAGGACGCTAAGTATTACCTACTATCTCCCTAACTGTCTGTGCTATGAAGTTTTTACCTTCTTAAGGGGTCCAGACAGTCAACTTGCCTATTTTCATACGGCTCAGTAAGTGGGAGCGGTTATACATACAATTACTGCTGTGACGTCAACAGCTTCTATTTTTGTTATACATCTCCCTGTCTATGAAGTTTCAAACTTCAATGTCTTCCTATCTCTTACCAGCTAGGAAAGACAGTGTACATCTTCAGTATTTCTGAGTACACTTCTGTTCTCTTTGGGAATAGGGGCTTTTTTCCATACCCCCTCTTCCTTTCCGGACTGGGCTAATTCTTCAGATCGGTCAGTCTTCTTCTTTTAGTCCTCAATGTTAATAACTCTGTACCTAAAAGAGTTTTCAGCTTTTTTCCATAAAGCTTTCCATTGAAGACGTGACGTTCTTCTCCTACCCCAGTTGACACCTGGGTCACCTGCCCATTCCAGGCTTGGAACTTCATCCTCACTGCTGTGAAGTTACTTTGAAGATTCCGCTACTGCATCTACAGTACACGCTATCACAGTTCTACTTCCTACAATCCAGTAGGTAAGCTCTATATTGTACTAGTTCATTACATATTTTAATGATACTTGACATACATTCTAAAGACTCATTTTTTCTGTAGTCTTTAGATTTGCTGTTCTTCTACAGCTCTTCTCTATTCAACTCCTACCCCCCATCCCTCCGGGGATGCCGGGGATCCAGGTTTGGGAAATGCCGTCCTGTTCCAGGGATACGCATTTTATGGGATCTCCCCTGGCACCCACAGCTAGGGAGTCCCCATATGTGAAGACTCATTCCTGCTTGTTCCTGGAGATAGCACAGTTACTTACCTGTAACAGGTGATCTCTGGGAACAGCAGGAATTAGTCTTCACAACCCACCCACCTCCCCTAGGAGTTGTATCTATCTATCTCCTTTCCTCTTTCTCTCCTTCTGTCTCAGCTATGAAACTCAACTGAGGAGAGGCAGTGGGAAAGGCGGGAAGTCAGCGCGCAGGCGCGAGGGATGCTCCCAAAAGCTTTCTGATTGGATGCTGGGGAGCATTCCCGTGCAGGCTCCGTCGGTACCGACGTACCCATATGTGAAGACTAATTCCTGCTGTTCCCAGAGACCACCTGTTACAGGTAAGTAACTGTGCTTTCTCTCTGAGCTCAATATCACAAGGCTCCAGGACGACATGGTGTGTTATACCTGAGTATACAGTAGAATGAAAGGATTCAGACCACAACAATGAAAACAAATCTTAACATGTGGTAGTCTTCTAAAACTAAGATAATGCTTATCTTTATGTTCGACAAAATATTCCCTTAATTAAAAATTCCTAAGACATTTGAATCATAACAGCACCTGATTTTTCTACTACCTCAATGGCATCTCAGTTCCAGTATTAGTTTTAGTAATACTTTGTGAGGGAGATACTAAGCTGGCAGTAAAATTTCACATTTTACCTCAGTTTAGTTTACCACAGGCGTGGCAGCTTGACCCCTAGTAGCAAATCCCAGATCTCCTAGACTAACAGGGAACCATTCAGGTAACCTTGGAGTGGCCTTTGGGGGGGGGGGGGAGGGCTCAGAATGTGTCTTTGGGTGGTCTATGTGGAGGGCTGCGGGATATCTTTGGGGGAGAGAACCCCCGGACTCTGCTTTCTCTTTTTATTGTGGCAGCAGGGACTATCGGTTTGTGTTAGTGGCCCAATGCTCTTGGGAGGTAAAATAACACCAGATTTGAGCTGGCATTATAGTTCTAAGAATACTGCAACTTATGCAGTTAAACACAAGCCATGCTTGAATTGCATAACGATGAGGTGGTTTGCATGCATTTGCATCTCATTATTAAACATGCATTGCAGCAAACTAGTATGTGTTACCATAAGATGCCAATGTGCACTTTATAATATCATCTGTTAACTCCCCCTTTATCTTATATCCATTCAGAGACATTCTGGAGCAAAGTATGGTCAAAGAGCAAAGTTTAAAAAAAATTCTGATAACCAGTTCTGAAGAATCTATGTCAGACTGTGTGCCACCATAACTTTTTAATGGCTTTCACTACTGTACATTTCAGCTTATGTATGAGGGTTGTAGCCTAATGCTTAGAGCAGTGGCATGCTGACCAAGGAACCATGGTTTGATTCCCACTGGCATGTCTTGGGCAATTCACTTTACCCTCCATCACCTCAGAAGAAAAGTTCTATTTGAAGAAGGGACCATGCAGTTATGAAACTCCCTGATGCAGTGCTTCAAATCATGTAGGGCCTGATATTCAAAGGCATTTATGCGGTTTACAGACCTGCAGCAAAAGCTGGCCTATCTTTACCTGTAGGAGATAATTGGATAGCTGCCCATTTAGTTTCTGCAGGCTTGTGGGCTTTGCGGTGACCCCCGATATACAATGCCGGGGCGCATATGACTCCAGCATTGAATATCTGGGGTTAAATATCGGTGGTGATGGCTATGCGCCATAGCAGCGCATAACTGTCCCAGAAGAATATTGGACCCGTAGTGTTTTGTAGGAACTACTGAATAAGCTAAGAGGACTTTATGGAAGGCAATGAACTTGAAATTTAATTAAGAGAAACTGGACTGATGATGAAACTGGTGAGAGCTTGAAACTATATGAGTCTGCTCTCTTGAGATTTTTGATGGTCCTCAAAACTACTTTTTTGGAGCATAGGCTTAAGTGTATTTGTGGTATTTGTGCTAAGTGGCCCTAGCAGTATTTTTTTTTTTTAAATTAATTCATTGGTTTGTAAACCGCTTTGGTGTGTATAGCTAAAGGCCTGTAAGGCCATGTACCAACGTGTAAGACGGGGATTGTGGTCCTTCATCTGGTTCAACCATCTTAACGGGGCATGATCAGTTACCAGTAAGAATCTTCGACCTGTCAGGTAAAATCGGAGTGTCTCCACGGCCCACTTTATAGCCAGACATTCTCTTTCGACTGTGGAATATTTTCTCTCGGGTGGCGCTAATTTCCTGCTTAAAAACATAACAGGATGTTCCCCCCCTTCGTACTTTTGTGATAATACAGCGCCTAAGCCTGTATCTGATGCATCGGTCTGTACAATAAAAGGCCGGTTAAAATCTACGCCCCGCAATATAGGCGCACAGCAGAGGTTATCTTTCAAGCGCACAAAGGTTTGCTCTGCTTCTGCCGACCATTTTAATTGATTAGGTGCGTTTTTCTTTAGCATCTCTGTTAAGGCAGCACTTTCTGACGCAAAATGCGGAATAAATCGGCGGTAGTAGCCGATTAATCCAAGAAAGCTGCGTAGCTGCTTCTTTGTTGAGGGTTTCGGGAATGTTCTCACACTCTCTACTTTACCTAGTAAAGGCTTAACTGTCCCGTGCCCCACCAGATGCCCCAAATACTTCACTTGTTTTCCTCCAAACATACACTTGGCAGGGTTCAAGGTGATACCTGCACCGCGCAATGCCCTCAAAACGGCTTCAATGCGTACCAAGTGTTGATCCCAACGGGAGCTATGGATTACTATATCATCCATATAGGCGGTTGCGTACTGTTGGTGGGGTCATAAGACCACATCAACCAACCTTTGACAGGTCGCAGCCGCCCCATGTAACCCAAAGGGCATGCGACGAAACTGAAATAGACCGATGGGAGTGCTAAATGCGGTCTTTGGGCGAGATTCCCTGGTGAGGGGAATCTGCCAATATCCTTTGGTCATGTCTAGGGTGGTTAGATGCCTGGCCCAATCGGTCTAGCAGTTCCTCTATCCTTGGCATGGGATAGGAATAAAACCGGGAGATGGCATTCACTCTGCGGAAGTCAATGCAGAACAGCATCATTCCATCCGGTTTGGGAACCAGCACTATGGGGCTGTTCCAGGGGCTTCTAGACTCTTCAATTATTCCCATTTTAAGCAGATCCTGCACTTGGGTTACCACTTCCTGCCGTTTGGCCTCGGGTAACCTGTAGGGCCTCTGTCGCACTATTTCCCCGTGTGGGGTAACTATTTCATGGGCAACAAGGCACGTCTCACCGGGTATAGGTGTTAAGACATCGGGAAAACCTTGTAAGAGCTCTAATAACGCTTGCTGTTGGGACCATGAAAGTTCTTCCCCTAACCTGGGAACCGGATCTCCCTTGCAATCGGTCAATTGCGGGCCCAGATCCTCTTCCTCCTTTACCTCACAGCTGGCAGTTAAACCCCTTATTTCTGATTTACCCGTAGAACCAAACCCTCCTAACCCTCTCATGGTAGAAGTTAATTCAGGCACCTCTTCCAGGGACGGAAAGCCTACCTGCTCACATATCATCTGGGCTATTCGGTCCCCTATATTTACTTTGAAATCCTCCCGTGCAAAATTAAATAACAGCACCTTGATTGTCCCCCTGTAATCGGGGTCAATGAGATGGATTGCTACAATAACAGCAGCTACGGGTACCAGTCTGTCAACAATGAGCCGCCTGACTGAAGACCGAACACAATTTAGGATAGCTATCCAGAGGGTCGCCATGAGTCGACTCCGACTCGACGGCACTTAACAACAACAACAATCGGGGTCAATGACTCCGGCCCCCACATCAATGAAATTCTTCCAGGCTAAGCCTGAACGAGGGGCAAGGCGACCATAGCAGCCTGGTGGTATTTCCACCTGTATCCCTGTCTCCACTAAGGCCTTTCCCTGATGGGGAATAATTATCTCCTCCGCACTACATAAATCAAAGCCCGCTGCCATTTCTGTAGCCCGCTTTGGAATCTTTGCGTTAGGAGTGGTGCGGCAAAATCTAAGGACAAACTTTGACTTTTTGGGGACGTCATCCTTAGTGGCTATCTTCCCTTGGGACTGTCGTTGTTCGGTCCCAGACAAAGGATTTGGCACCAGCCTAGCTTTAGCCTCGGTTATACGAGAAGATGTTATCGGCCCCTCCTTACACTCATTCCCCAGGGAAACTTCCCCCTTCTTTAAGTGGGATGAACTCGTGGAGCCTCTTTCTCCGCTTCCAAGGCCTCTAGTTGCGCTAGGGTGGATGTCATGCCTGTTTTATGCTGTAGACCCTCTGCTAACCCACGCCTGAACTGAGGCCAATCCCTTCCCAGGACTAAAGCTTGTGGGAGCCGTGGAACTACAGCTACAGGTATTTTCCATTTCAAACCCAAACCTTTTACTGAAACAGTGTATACTGGGTAGGACGAGGCTGCCCCGTGAATGCACGTTATCTTTATGCTGCTTTCTTGTGACTCGGGGACCGGACCAACCTGGGATTTTATCTCCCTCCAGAGTTTTCACGAGATCATCGATTGGTCCGCTCCGGAGTCCAGCAAGGCCTCTACCTGGACACCCTCCACTTCTACGCCCAAGAGGAATCCCTCTCCCCTTTCTTTAGAATGGGTGGTGATTAGGGCTGTCCTAGCTTTGCAATCCCTTCTCATATGTCCTCCTTCCCCACAAGAAAAGCATTTTCTTTGCACATAACGGGTCTTATCCACATGCATTACCTTCGTCCCTTCTCCCCACATGGCCTTTCCCTTCCTTTCTGAAGCCACTTCAACTGCCCGGGTTAGACCACCAACCTTAGCCTGGCTTACCAAACTGGCTTCTAGAAAACGCTCAGCCAGTGAGGTCGCTGCATCCATGGTCTGGCAGTCCTGTAGGATCAGGAAGGACTGCAGATCTTTTGGAACTGCGTCCATGAACTGCTCTAAGACAATACAGTCTAACAAAGAATCTTTTGTTCTTGCATCAGGCGTCAACCACTTTAATGCCAACCCTTTTATCCGCTGGAATAAGGCACGCGATGTTTCACCTATTTTTAGCTTACAGCTCCTCAAAAGGCGGCGGTAGACCATGGGGGTTAGGCCCAAACGGTCTCGTATAGCCTTTTGAAGCTCTTCATAATTGGCTAAGGCCGCGGGCATGGCCCTGTAGGCTGCAAGCGCTTCTCCCGTCAAGGAGGCGGCAAGGCGCACTGCCCACTGGTCTTTCGGCCAGCCCGTTAGGAGAGCCACTCTGTCGAAGGCTTCCAAGAAGTCGTCCACGTCATCCCCTTTGGCCAACTGACCAAACGAGAATGTCCCAGTCCCAGGTAACCCCAGCCCTGGTATAGCTCCCAAGGAACCTGGTGCTGTCCGTAGGGACTCCGTCGCTTTCTTCTACGCTCCTAGCCAAGCAGCCATCATATCTAGGAGCGGCTTCTGCTGGGCCTGGAGCATGGCGGCTGTGTGTTCTTGAGTCCTTGCAGACATTTCCTGTTGTTTTTGGAATTGCTCTGCCATCCATCCCAGAAGCTCGGTCCTCTCCATCCTCGGTAGATGCTGAAATGAAAAACAAACAGAGAGAGAAACCACCAAGTGCGGCTCCAAATATAAACCCTCTCTCTTTTGCTCTTCTTGAGCACTGCTCTATCCCCACCCTGCACCGGTATCCGTCTATACCCTTCTTATACATGGATTACCTTATGCAGGTGTAACCTCGAGTTTATCTATCAGCAGGTCACGGTTTGGTACTCCACTTCAGTCCGGTCCTTCTGCTGCCACTCTGGGTCTTTCTCTTCAGCAGGCCCTCTGTATCCTCAGCACTTTCGGTAGAAGTCTCCTTTATTCTTTGAGGCTCCAGATGTTTCGTGTATACGTGGCCAAGGCAAATCCTAAAAACTACGCCACCTGTGGCCTCCTTGCCCCGCCTAGGCGGTTGCCTATAGAAGGGAAAGGGGGCCCTTTCAATGTCCTCTTTATATGAGCTCCCAGAGCTAGGGCTTCTGGGAGTTGTAGTTGCTTGCACTGAGTTGTAGTTGTGAATAAATGATTAAGCCGAGGGTTTGAAAGCAACACAGGAAATTTATTTGCCGCCTTTGTTCAAGGAACTTCCATAGAAGCTTGGCCATCATATAAGGTAAGATACTTTGTCTCAAAAGAAAGATAACTTCTGTACAAAACTTTTTCCAGAGTCACTAATTACCGTTGCTTCCCTCAGCAAGGTAAATATCTCTTCATGTCACAAATTTATCACGTCACAGTCTTTGGCTAGCTTTAGCTTCAAAACAGTGTTCTTTAAACTGCAACACTTATACTTTAAGTTTTCCTTTTTACTTGGATTATCACAGGTTTTTTAATTGCTCCAGACACATTCAGAATGCCGTCCTGATGGTCTCATGCATTTTAAAACCACAGCAGCAACTTCATATCAAATCTTCTTAGGCTTGTTTTAACCACAGACATTCAAGCGTAATAAGTCTGGGATTTTCTTCAGGTTTACAATCTATAGGTTTTCACTTTACCCTCCTAGATAAAGCACAGTCCATCTCACATTCTGAGAAATCAGATTCAATATCAGCCTCATCTATTTGCATACACTCACAGTCAGACTCTGCAGTCTCCGGACTGGAAACAGCTTGGGACAGTGTGGGTTTAATTTCTTCCAGCAGCTTAACAACCCGTTCCCAATGAGACCTCCCTCTTGGCTCAGGGGTGTTATCAGGGCACAGGAAATCCTTATCCCGTAGCAAGCTATTTAGAACTTCTAAAGAATTCAGCTCCTTTCTTTTAACAGCTCTCTTTAACAACCTTCCCCGAGGTAAAATTCTTTGACCCAGCTCCTCCTGGAAAGTCTCCGTACCTGGGTTATAGACCGCAGTCTCTTCAGGATTAAACCTCCTGCTTTCTAGACCAGCTGTAGCCTTTCTACCACACTGGCTCTGCTCAAGACTCTGTTGCTGGCTATGAGGAGAGTCTTCCCTTAAGCTGTCATTAGAGTACCTTTCTCTGGGCTCTCTGCTAGAATCCTTTCTTTCTGTTTCCTTCAGGATTTCTTCCACTTCTGTTTCTCTGCTGTTCTCTTGGTTGTGCTTGCTCCTGATTTCTCTTCCGTTCCCCCTTCCGTCCCTCTCACTTCCTGTTCTCTGGGGCTTAAATGAGTGGGGATGCCCTGCACCTTTCCACTCCTCCCTCAGCTGTCTCTCATTACCTCCCTTAGTTGCTATGGTGTTGGGGCGTGGCCTTAGGACAGCAGCTTTAGATATGTTTTTTTTCTCTCCAGCTGAACTTTTAAAGTCAAGGCTCCCTGCACTTTCTTTCTGCGTGGAGGTAAAGGTCTGTGTTTTTTCTATTTCCCCGGGCTCTGGAGCAGATTCGTCACCACAACATGTAAACAATTGATTTGAGCGGCAATCAGGGACTTAAGGGTGGTTCAAACAATGTTTGTTGGTGCTGTTATTTTCTGGTCAGATATTATTTCAAGGCCTGCCTGCCGGGCTCAGAGGAGGTGGTCTAGGAGCCTAGCTAAGATTAACCGGCAGATCGGGCGATGGGTGTGTGACCATGGTGGTTTTCAGATCATGCACCCATGGGCCGATGTGGATTGTGTGGGATTGTTTAGACAAGACGGGGTTCACTTATCCCCGGTTGGCATGGACCTCCTTCTGAATGACTGGCAGGAGGCGCTGGAGTATGTACTGGTACTGGGAGGTAACCGGTCGCAGCTGTCTTTAGAGGGGGGGTGGCAGGGCGACAGGGTCATCCTTGCCGGTGGCGGGAACCCGGAGGGCCCGGGGTCCGGAGCCGGAGGTTATACTGGGGTGGGGGTGAGGGGCCCCCGGCCGGGCAGCCCCTTGGGCTTTTGCTAATCATATGGCTAAGCCGGGTAAGGGGCGGTGGTTAAGCTAGCCGTGGGGCTTGTCCTCGGTGGTGGCGGAGTACAGGCTCGCCTTGCTAATCATATGGCGGGTGAGGCCGGATACGCCAGAATGATAGTATGTTAAATTGCATTTGGTTATTGTTTCAAATTCAAATAAAGCTGCGACCGGTTTTGAATTCCCATACAATGTGTAAGACTGTTTTTTAGTGGGTGTGGTGTTGGAAAAGGGATGGGGTGGAGGTTTGGAGAGATCGGGAAAGAGGATAGCGAGCATTAAAGGGGGTGGGGGGAGGGGAAAGGGGGGGACGGTCCGGCGCGCCTCGGTTACAAGATACGTGGTACAAATACTCATACAGAGTGGGTCTGAAAATAATTTAGCAAACAAATGATTTAACTGATCGGAAAGCTGTCGACAGGAGAAGACTGGACTGTGTGGAGTTGAACCCCCGACCTCCTTCCAACCCTGACTAACCAACCGAAGATCTTCAGCAAGCCATTGTGTAAACTGAATACATTGTGTGGGACACAGTGATAAAGACGGCTGGCATACTCTGGGCCAGCAGTATTGCAATGCACATTTCCTACTGGGCTTAAATAAACAATACCACGCTTGATATGTTTCCCACAAAAAAGTTTAGATCAATTTTTTTAAAATAAATGTAATAACCCTTCAGAATAAGCTACACTGAAGCTGATTATAGAAAGCAAGAAAACCAAGAGGCAACTGAATGTGTGGAATGACCAGGCAACTGGTTGTGTGCTCTTGACTTCATCTATCAGTTTTCAGTTCCAATTCTCCCCTCTTGGGCCACACGTGGTAAAATGATTTTCTTGCCCTCCAGGTTCAAATGCTGTTTCGAAAGGGTTAACCAAATGTTTATCACAAAGCTGGCTTCAGATTTGAAAGTAATGTGATCAGTAATGAATTTTGCGTTACATTAGGTTGTATAAATGGACAGACAAGCGCAGACAACAAGTGGTCAGGAGTCAGGGCTAATCTAATGATGTAAAAATAGAGACAGCACCAATTATACATGGGGCCAGCTCCGAGCTGCTGCAGGGACTGCAAATGAATAGTTACAAATCAAATTACTGACTAATACACGCACTACAAGAGAGGGCAGTCAATGCTAAGTGCATTAGGGCCTTGTGACCTCCCTGCTCTGGAGAGCAGAATCCTAAATTTGACTTCTCTCCTTTCTTTCCAGAAATCAAAGGAACTCTTGTTCACTAAAAAAATGAATACAGTGTTTCTGCTTATAGCATTCAAGCATGTGGCTTTGTTAAAAGGGAAATTCTTTTCTGTTTTCTTCAGCTCAGTCTGAATACTAACGGGAGCATTTCTCAAAACCTTTCCATGCAGCTTGAACCCTCCTCGCCCCCCCCCCCCCAAACATTAGAGCAGCTTTATAAAAAAAACTATTCACACTCTGAGAGTGCTAGATGGACAAACCAGGGAAGGCTCAAAGGACTGTGGTATCCTGAACCAACTTTTAGTTTTGGCCCCCACTTGGGGCCAGTCTTGCAATATAAGCTGTGCAATACTGCTTATACTGAGACCGCACCTTGAATATTGTGTGCAATTCTGGTCGCCGTATCTTAAAAAGGATATAGCGTTATTAGAAAAGGTTCACAGAAGAGCCACCAAAATGGTAAAGGGGATGGAAGGATACTCCTATGAAGAAAGGCTAAAAAGGTTAAGGCTCTTTAACCTGGAAAAGAGACGGCTGAGGGGAGATATGATAGAAGTCTATAAATTAATGAACGGAGTGGAACGGGTAAACGTAGATCGATTGTTTACCTTATCAGAATATAGAAAGACTAGGGGACATGTAATGAAGCTACAGGGTAAACTATTTAAAACTAATAAAAGAAAATATTTCTTCACTCAACGTGTAATCAAACTCTGGAATTTGTTACCGGAGGATGTAGTAAAGGCTGTTAGTGTAGCTAGGTTTAAAAAAGGTTTGGACAAGTTCCTGGAGGAAAGGTCCATAAACCATTATTAAGAAGGGACCCAGGATATCAATGCTTGACCCAGTACAAGCATTGCGGAACCTGTGTCTTTTTGGGAAACTGCTAGGTACGTATGACCTAGATTGGCCACTGTTGGAAACAGGATACTGGGCTTCATGGACCTTGGTCTGACCCAGTATGGCATATCTTATGTTCTTATGTTATGTTAATGAGGGGTACATTGTCAGCCAGCGCAATCACTGATCGAAGTTAAATGCTGGCACTGCGGTTTAACTTAATCTGTATATTCACCATCACTGTTGTAACAGTTGTGGTCCACATCATTGGCACCCTTGCAGTTCAACCCTTTAATGGCCAATATCTCCTAAAAACTAGTGGCCAGTGAAATGGTTTTGGACTATATATGTACACATATTTGACACAATGGTGAAGACAAGAGAGCTGTCTGAGACCATCAAAAAAGCCATTATTACCAAACATCAGATTTCAAAGGGGTGGGGTACAAGGCCATGTCCAAAGACCTTGGGATTCCTGTGTCTACAGTTCGAAATGTTGTTGTTGTTAAGTGCCATCGAGTCTGTGTCGACTCCTGGCGACTCTCTGGATAGTTGACCTAGCTGCTGTTATTGTATCGATACATTTCATTGCCTGCCTTCCTCTTTTATGGTGACCTTCTACCTTCCCAAGCATTTTGTCTTTCTCCAATGATCTCTCTCTTCGCATGATATGTCCAAAGTATGAAAGTCGAAGTCTTGACATCTGAGCTTCTAAGGAAAGCTTAGGTTTGATCTCCTCTAGTACTGACTGGTTTGTTCTTCGGGCAGTCCACAGTATACACAATATTCATTGCCAGCACCATAATTCAAAGGCATCAATTTTCTTCCAATCTATCTTTTTCACTGTCTAACTTTCGCATCCATATGACGTTATTGAAAATACCATGGCCTGGACAAGTTGAATCTTTGTATGGAGAGAGACATCTCTGCTCTTGAGGATCTTGTCTAGGTCCTTCATAGCCATTCTACCAATACGTCATCGGATTTCTTGACTGCTAGTCCTTTCTTTATTGATTGTTGATCCAATTAAGTTAAAGCTATCAACTATTTCAATTTCTTCTCCATCAATGATGAACTTATTGATTTTGCCAGTTGTCAGGATCTTTGTCGTTTTAACGTTAAGATGCAGACCCATTTTAAGACTATATTCCTTGATCTAGAGAAGCAAATGTTTCAAATTGTCTTCACTTTCAGTCAGTAATGCAGTATCATAAGAACATAAGATTGCCATACTGGGTCAGACCAAGGTCCATCAAGCCCAGTATCCTCTTTCCAATAGTGGCCAATCTAGGTCATACGTACCTAGCAGTTTCCCCAAAAGACACAGGTTCCACAATGCTTGTATTGGGTCAAGCATTGATATCCTGGGTCCTCTCTTAATAATGGTTTATGGACCTTTCCTCCAGGAACTTGTCCAAACCTTTTTTAAACCCAGCTACACTAACAGCCTTTACTATATCCTCCGGTAACAAATTCCAGCGTTTGATTACACATTGAGTGAAAAAATATTTTCTTTTATTAGTCTTAAATAGTTTACCCTGTAGCTTCATTGCATGTCCCCTAGTCTTTCTATATTCTGATAACGTAAACAATTGATCTACGTTTACCCATTCCACTCCGTTCATTAATTTATAGACTTCTGTCATATCTCCTCTCAGCTGTCTCTTTTCCAGGTTAAAGAGCCCTAATCTTTTTAGCCTTTCTTCATAGGGGTATCCTTCCATCCCCTTTACCATTTTGGTGGCTCTTCTCTAAACCTTTTCTATTATTATTATTATTATTATTATTATTAAGCATTTATAAAGCACTGCAAACATACGAAGCGCTGCACACACAAATAAGAGAGACAGTCCCTGCTCATCAGAGCTCACAATCTAGTCAAGACAAAAAATTACATAATACAAATTACAGGTCAACAGGACACAGTATACATCTAATGTTAGAGAGAGCAAACACAGCATATATAAAATAGTCATATCACAACACAAGAGTCAAAAATGAAAAGCAATAGTGAAGAGGTGGGATTTCAACCTGGACTTGAAGATGGCCAGGGAGGATGCCTGGCACACAGAGACAGGAAGGCTGTTCCAGGCGAAGGGTGCAGCAAGGTGAAAGGAGCGAAGTCTAGAATTAGCAATATGAGTGAAAGGCATAGATAAATGAAGACTATTATTAGAAGAACGAAGTAACCGAGAGGGAGTGTAAAGCGAGATAAGAGATGAAAGGTACTGTGGGCAGAAGAGTGAATACATTTATAGGTCTGTAGGAGAAGCTTGAATTGGATACGGAATTGGATGGGGAGCCAATGAAGTGATACGAGGAGAGGAGTGATGTGGGAAAAACGAGACTGGCGGAAAATCAGACGAGCAGCAGAATGTTGAATAGACTGAAGGGGAAAGAGTTGGTTTGCGGGGAGGCCGGCAAGGAGAAGGTTACAGTAATCAAGGCAGGATGTGATTAAGGAGTGGAGAATCATTTTAGTAGTGTTAACAGAGAGGAAGGGGCGAATTTTGCAGATATTGTAGAGAAAGAAATGGCATGACTTAGCAATGAGTTGGATATGTAGAGAGAAAGAGAGAGAGGAGTCAAAGATAACACCAAGGTTACGCGCTGAGGAGACAGGAAGGATAACAGAGTTATCCACAGAGAGAGAAAGGGGAAAGAGGAGGGGAGGGATTCGGGAGAAAGAAAAGGGGTTCAGTCTTGGCCATGTTCAATTTTAAGTGGCGGAGGGACATCCAGCTAGCAATGTCAGAGAGGCAGACCGTGATCTTAGCCTGGATTTCTGGAGAGATAACAGGCGTAGAGAGGTAGATTTTCTAATAACGCTATATCCTTTTTAAGATACGGCGACCAGAATTGCACACAATATTCAAGGTGTGGTCGCACCATGGAACGATACAGAGGCATTAAAATATCTTATGTTTTATTTTCCATTCCTTTCCTTAGGATACCTAGCATTCTGTTTGCTCTCTTGGCTGCCGCTGCACACTGGGTGGAGGGTTTTAACATGTTATCCACAATGACACCTAAATCTTTTTCCTGGGTGGTGGTTCCTAATGTGGAACCTTGCATCGTGTAACCATAGTTTGAGTTGTTCTTCCCTAGGTGCATAACTTTGCACTTGTCCACATTAAATTTCATCTGCCATTTTGATGCCCAATCTTCCAATTTATCAAGATCCTCTTGCAATTTTCCACAATCCTCTTTGGTTTTAAGTCTAGCGAAGATTGGTGGAAGACTCATCAACCATCTTCACACCTCTGTTATCTTCATACAGTCCTGCTTCTCTGATGATTTGTTCTGCATATAAATTAAAAGAGGTAGGGGGAAAGTGTGCAGCCTTGTTGTACACCTTTGCTGATTTTAAACCATTCTGTTTCTCTTAGTTCCGTTCAAACTGTTGCTTCTTGATCAATGTATAGGTTGTGCAGGAGAACGATCAGGTGTTCTGGTATACCCATGCTTTTTAAGGTGGCCCCGAGTTTCTGATGGTTTACACAGTCAAAAGCCTTGCTATAGTCAATAAAACACATATGGATATCCTTTTGGTATTCTTTTGTTTTTTTCAAGGATCCATCTCACATCCACGATAATGTCTCTTGTTCCTTGCCCTTTCCTGAACCCTGCTTGCACTTCAGGCAGTTCTTGTTCGAGGTATGGTTGTAGTCTCTGCTGAATGATCTTGAGTAGAATCTTGCTGGAATGTGGGATCAGAGCGATTGTGCGATAATTAATTTCCACAGTTAGCTGAGTTACCTTTCTTCAGTATTGGTATAAACACAGATCTTTTCCAGTCAGTTGGCCATGAATTTGTCTTCCAAATTTCCTGGCAGAGCCTTTTAAGTATGGTAACAGCTTCATCTAATTGCTGTAATACTTCAATGGGAATACCATCAATGCTCGGTGCTTTGTTCTTTGATAAGGCTTTCAATGCTGCTTCAACTTCATTTATCACAAATGGTTCCTGATCATAAGGTACAGGTTGAAACTGCTATAGGTCCACTTGATCTTTATGGTATAATGACTCTGTATATTCTTTCCACTTTTGCTACATTCAAAAGCTTACTATACTATACCAGCACCAAGTCCAAGAACTCAAACTGCACCAACCCTACCTATGAAAAGTAAGAAACTACACATATTCTAAAACACCAGCACACCCCCAGTAGGAAAAAAAACCAAGCTGAAGCTACTACAGATTCCTAAACAGAACCAACATATTAATAGAATCCCTCACCTCAGCAGCACTTGGAAAACATAGACACCAGCTGGTAAAAATAAGAAACTACAAAATAGAAACATATATGCAGACAATGAAATGAAAACCCTCAAAACAGACCTGAGAGCTCTGGAACATTGCAGAAATAGAAATGCACATTTGCAAAGCTGACATAGTTCATTCTCTAAATCAGACATTTTTTGGAACTTTGTGTTCTGATAATTTTATATTTCCAGTTGGGTTGGTTCTGGTCTCTCTTTACCAATACCTCTTATTAATTTTGTCCTAAATCTTTTTTACAGGAACTATTTCTATTTTCTGTTTCTTCACTCTCCTTGTCTTCTTCCCTTCCTTTCCTATATCTTTCTCCAATGTTGATCCTTCTGTTTCATCTATTTTCTTCATTTCTTTCATCTGCCTATTTACTGTAACCTAGCTCTAACTTGATTCCGTTCTCCTCCTCCTCCTCTTTTCACTTTCACCTGCTTACCAGCTTTCAATTTCCTAATCTTACTTCCCTAATCGTCCTATTCCCCATCCCTACCTCATTCCTTCGCCAATCTCCATTTTCCTGTCTTTCACTCACTTTCTAGTCCCCCATTTTCTCTCTTTGTACTTATTTCCCCCCCCCCCAGCCTCATGTCCTCATCTGCCTTCTTCTACCTCTCATCCCTTAATCCTCCCCAGCTTCTTCCCCATCGTTCATCCCCTCTCAACTTTCAATTCTTTCTTATAGCTTAACCTTTACCTGGGTTTCTATTTCCCCTTTCACCTCCCCCATTTCCACCCTTCCTCACCTCCTTCCAAGATTGTTTCATTCCTTTGTCATAGCCCACTGTCCTTTTCCACTGCCTCCCAACACCCCACTCCCAGGTACTTCAAACTACACCGCCCCTCCCCACTCCTGCATTAGGTTTTACAGCCCTATTCATACACCTTATTCAGTTACCATTGTCCTTCTAATTTCTGGTTAATTTCTAAGACCCTCTATCCCCCAGCTAATCCAAAAGTCCCCATTCTTCCACCCTACCCATTCCCCGAGTCCTCAGTCACAATCCCACTCGAGCCTTGAGCCCACTTAAACCTCTAATACCCAACCAATCTAAGAGGTTGCCATCTTATGTTCTCCAATCCAATCTTAGAGCCTTCATATCCCTGGCTCTCCCTCATCCTCATGTCCCTAGTAGCTGCCTTCCTGCCTCCTAGTCCCTTTCCCCAGCATCTGTCCACCTAATCCCTTCATTAACCCTGCCTGTCCTCCTCCTTACTCCAGCATTCATTCTTATGCCTCTCCCTCTCAACCTTCCCTGTATGAGACTTTGATCCTTCTCCTCCCCCAACAATATCTATCCTCTTCTCCCTTCTCACTCCCACAGCATCTGCCTTTTTACCACCTTGATCCTAGGATCTGCCAGCCAAAGCCACATCTTTAAGTTCCGGTCCTCCCTGTCTCCCCCAACCCCAGCATTAATCTCCTTCCAGTCCCAGCCACCAGCTCTCTTTCAGCATCAGCCCATTTCCAGTCTCACCTGCCCAGCATTAGCTCTCAACATCAATCCCAGCCAGCTACCTTCTGCCCCCAAACCTTAGTATCAGTCCCAGTCAGTCACCCATGCCCTAATCCCTCAGCATCAGCCCCAGCTAGCTACTGCCTCCCCCCTCCTGAATAATGATTTACAAAGCAGTGAAAGCATTTTCCTTTGCTCCCACCGCTTTGCAGTGCTGCTACCACTGGCAACATGTCATTTTTAAAAAGCATAAAGCGTAGTTACTCACCTGTAACAGGTGTTCTCCAGGAGCAGCAGGAATCAGTCCTCACTTATGGGTGACGTCGGCGCCGACGGAGCCCTCGCGGAGCAATTTTCCCCAGCTTTCAAAGAAAGCCTTTGGGAATTGCAGCGCGCATGCGCGGTCCTCTTCCCGCCCAAGGGTGCCATCTTAGCCAGTCAGATGACATAGCTAAAAAAGACAGCATAAAAATTTGCAAAAAAACTAAAGCAGGTGATTGCAACTCCAAGGGGAGGAGGGAGGGTTGTGAGGACTGATTCCTGCTGCTCCTGGAGAACACCTGTTACAGGTGAGTAACTACGCTTTCTCCAGGACCAAGCAGGAAGTCAGTCCTCACTTATGGGACTCCCAAGCTTAAGGCTACCGGAGACCCTAAGCACAAAAATGAGCTCCCTCTAGCTCAGCAGCACAGAAGGAAAGAATCTTCGCTGAATTATTACCCACCGGTAGCCCACATCCGGGATGGAGGGTAGGAGTTGCTCAGACCTCAAAGAGATTACGGAGGACTGCCTGTCCGAAAGCACTGTCCCTGCGGGACTCCCTCTCGAGACAGTAATGGACCGCAAAAGTCTGGCTCGAAGACCAAGTAGCGGCCCGGCAGATGTCTGCCAGCGGAACAGAGCGGAGGTAAGCCACTGACGTAGCCTTTGCCCGAACGCAATGAGCCGTGACTCGACCGTCCAAGGAGAGTCCGGCTGCCCCATAAGCCCAAGAGATACAGTCCGCATCCCAGATGGACAGAGTACGCTTGGAGACCGGGAGCCCCAATTTATTGGGGTCAAAAGACACAAAAAGCTGAGCAGCTTTACGGTGCTCCCGCGTACGGTCAAGGTAGAAGTTCAATGCCCTTCTACAGTCCAGGGTATGGAGGACCGTTTCAGCTCGGCTGGAGTGTGGTCTGGGAAAGAAGGTTGGAAGTACCAACTCCTGATTGATGTGAAAAGGGGAGACCACTTTTGGAAGAAATTTTGGGTGAGTCCGTAGGACTACCCTATTTTTGTAGAACCGAGTGTAAGGGGGATCAGACACGAGGGCCTGCAATTCACTTACGCGTCTAGCGGAAGTGAGGGCTATCAAGAACAATGTTTTCCAAGAAAGAAAACGGAGAGAACAGGTAGCCATAGGTTCAAAAGGCGGACAGGTGATCCGCTGTAAAACCACATTCAGGTCCCAGTCAGGCGCTGGCGGGCGCAGAGGTGGTTTAAGTAGAAGGAGACCTCGGAGAAACCTCGCTACGAGAGGGTCGTTGGAGAGAGGTCTGCCGTCCACCGGCACATGATGTGCTGAAAGAGCACTGAGGTGAACCTTGACGGAGTTGGACTTAAGTCCCAGATTAGAGAGGTATAGCAAGTACTGCAAGATCACCGACACCGGGCAGGAGAAGGGATCCTGAGACTGTTGGGTACACCAAACGGAAACACGACGCCATTTAAGGGCGTAGCATTTGCGGGTAGAAGGTCGTCGCGAAGCTAAGACGACCTCCTCCACCTCTGCCGGCAGGAGAAGGGGAGCAAGGACTACCCTCTCAGCAGCCAGGCCATTAGGTTGAGAGACCTGAGGTTGGGGTGTAGCAGAGACCCCTGATCCTGAGTGAGGAGATCCGGTTGTAACCCCAGAGGGAATGGATCCTCTACCGCTAATTGCAGCAGGAGTGGAAACCACGGCTGTCTGGGCCAGCGAGGGGCCACCAGGATCATGAAGGCTTTGTCTCGGAGAACCTTGAAAAGAGTCCGAGAGACTAGCGGGATGGGAGGGAAAGCGTACAGAAGGCTCCCCGACCATGAGAGTAGAAAAGCGTCCGCCGCAACTCGAAGGGGGTGTGGCTGACGAGAGCAGAAGCGAGGAAGTTGCCGGTTGAGAGGGCTGGCAAAGAGATCCATCGTGGGGAGGCCCCACTTCAGAAAGAGCTTCTGGACTACCAAGGGATCCAGGCGCCACTCGTGCGGCTGGAGGATCCTGCTGAGTTTGTCCGCCAGGCAATTTTCTTGGCCTGGGAGATAAACTGCCTTGAGAAGAACGCCGTGATTGACGGCCCAAGAGCAGAGCTTCTGCGCTTCCCGACAGAGAAGGAAGGAGCCTGTGCCTCCCTGTTTGTTCACGTAGAACATGGCAACTTGATTGTCCGTCTGGACAAGGAGGGACTGGTGAGAGGTCAGGTGGGAGAAGGCCTTGAGAGCCAGGCGGATCGCTCTGAGCTCCAGGAAGTTGATCTGCTGAGCAGACTCCCACGTGGTCCAGAGGCCCTGAGTACGTGCCCCTTGGCAATGTGCTCCCCAGCCCAGGAGGGATGCATCTGTCGTCAGCACCCGGGCCGGCTGAGGTGACTGAAAAGGCATGCCGAGTACCAGGTTCGGCCGATGAAGCCACCACTGGAGAGACGAGAACAGCGGCTCGGAGACGCGCACTAGGTCTGCTAGGCCGCCTGTGGCTTGCCGCCACTGCTTGCGGAGACACCATTGAGCAGGCCGCATATTCAGGCGGGCATTGGGGGTCACATGGACGGTGGAAGCCATATGGCCAAGTAGTCTCAGGAAGCGCCTGGCGGAGACCAGGGGCTGGCTGCGAAAACGGTCGGCTAGGTCCATGAGCCGTTGAGCCCTGTCGAGCGGCAGGAACGCTCGGGCCTGAGGAGTGTGCAACCTTGCGCCGATGAACTCGAGATCCTGTGAGGGGAGCAAAGTGGACTTTGCGAAGTTTATAACAAAGCCCAAGTGCCGCAGAAGAGTCACCGTGCGACGTGTGGCGTCGGTGACCTCCGGAGCGGACGCTGCTCTGATGAGCCAGTCGTCGAGGTACGGGAAGACATAGAGGCCGTGAAGCTGGAGATGGGCCGCCACCACCGCGAGACATTTTGTGAAGACTCGCGGTGCGGAGGACAGGCCAAAGGGTAGTACTCGGTACTGGTAATGATTTCCGGCCACCACAAACCTTAGGTATTGGCGGTGGCTTGGGTGGATGAGGATGTGCGTGTAGGCATCCTTTAGATCCAAGGAGCATAGCCAATCTCCCTGCTGGAGGTAGGGCAGAAGGATTCCAAGGGTAAGCATCTTGAACTTCTCCCGCACGAGGAACCTGTTGAGGTTGCGCAAGTCCAGGATGGGTCTGAGGCCTCCTGTCCGTTTGGGTACTAGAAAGTACCTGGAATAAAAGCCTTGACCTCTCAGGTGGTGGGGCACCGGTTCCACCGCCTGTTCCTGTATCAGACTTGCTAACTCCTGAAGGAGTAATTCCCTGTGCAGAGGGGGTCGTGGAGGTTCTCCCGGAAAATAGGAGGGAGGGACCTGGTGGAAGTGGAGAAGATAGCCTTCTCTCACGACTTGAAGCACCCAGGCATCTGAGGTGATGCTGGACCACCTGTGGGCGAAGTGAACCAGCCGGCCTCCGGTGCTGGGAGGAACCAGCAGAGGGGGAGAGGCTATGCTTAAGGAGTCAAAAGCCCCCACCCTGCGGAGCAGGGGCTGGTGGTGCAGGCTTGGGGGCTTGCTGCCTACGGGACCCGTTACCCCGTCCCTTGGCCTGCTGGCCCTGTTGGGGAGCTGCAGGGGCCTGATAGTGGGGGTATTGTTTGTAGGCAGCCGCCTTTCTCAGGTAAAAGGACTTCTTTCCCGAGCCCTTCTTTTTCTGGGAAGGGGCGGAGGTCTTCCTAGAAAGCCTAGTCCTGGTGAGAGTCTCCGTCTCGATCTGTGCAGCCTTATCAGCCATGGGCTTGCCAAAGAGGTTCTCGCCTCGGCAGGGGACATCGACCAACTTGTCCTGCACCCAGGGCTCAAGGTCAGACGACTGAAGCCAAGCCTGTCGGCGGGCACCGATGCCGGCTGCGGCCACTCGAGCCGATGCTTCAAAGCCATCATAGGCTGCTCGGGATATGAACTTTGAGGATTCCCGAATGCCAGAGGACAAGGCCAGGAACCTCCGCAAGGGTTCCTCGGACAAACCAGCGGAGAATCCGGCTAGCTCTTTAGCCAGGTCTCGGAGATACATGCCCATGTATAGCTGGTAGGTCTGGACACGACACGCAAGCATAGAGCCCTGGAAACACTTCTTACCAAGGCCATCCAGGTTACGGGCCTCCCTGCCAGGAGGCACCGAGGAGTGCATCTTCTGGCTCTTAAGACGATGCATGGCCGATTCCACTACCATGGAATGGTGTGGTAGCTGTGCCTTTTGGAAGCCAGGGCTCTTGCGGACTCGATAGATAGAATCGACCCGCTTGCTCAGGACCGGCGAGGTGGCCGGACTCTCCCACATGCGGAAGAGTAGTCGTTCCAGCATGGGAGGAACCGGTACAGTAAAGTGTTCCCTGGCGGGAGAGTCATACTGGAGGGCGTCGAGCTCTTCGGCTCAAGGCTCCTCCTCGGGATCCGCAGGGAAGGCCAAAGCCTTGGCCATATCCCTGACGAAGTCCGAGAACCGGGCATCCTCCGGGGGGGACTGCTTCCGAGGTTCGGACTCAGGTGAGTCCGAGGGGACACACCGAGTCCGAAAAGAATCAGGCGACTCTTCCTCTTCAGACTCCCAGACCGACTCCGACGAGGACTCGGTGGGGTCGGCCCGGGCAGGGCACGGCGCTTGCCGCCCCGACGCCGAGGGAGTCGGCGTCGGCGACCTCGGTCCCGAACGGGAGGCCGAGGGTGACCTCGACCGAGGATCGACTCGAGTTCGCATCGACTCGAGGATCGGCTCGGTCTCCGGGGTCGACTTAGACGTCGACGTCCCGGCGGTCGGGGCAGCGGCGCCAGCGAAGCCAGCGAGCAGTGCCCGCTGCTGGTCCATGAAGGCAGACAGTCTGCTCTCCAAGGCCGTCAACCTGAGTCCGAGCTCAGGTGACCCAGCAGCCCGCGACTCGGGCCCCGACGGCGTCGGGCCCGACGTCGGCGGTCTCGGAGGCGAGTCCAGGAGGACCACAGGACTTACCCGAGCAGGCAGCTCCGACTCCAGGCGAGGTCGCTTCGAGAGGTGCTCCTTCTCCAAGGACCCGGGACGGCTATCGGGGCTATGCGACCTGGCCCTCGCGGAGCCAGGAGCGTCCACCGACGCCGCCCTCGCGGGTTTCACCTTACGTCGATGGTCCCCGGAGGGAGAACCCCTGTCGGAGGAACTCCGGCGACGGTCCGAGCTGGAACCCCTGGACGCGGAGGCCTCCGACGAGGTCCGGGTACGGCTGGGGTCAGCGAAGATCCTATCCCGCTGATGCCGCCGACTTCTCAGCGCTTTGGAGGACATTTTGCCGCAGGGTCCACAGATCATTTCTTCATGATCCGGGCCCAGGCAGCGGAGGCAATTGTCGTGTGTGTCAGTTAGTGACATATTTCGGTCACACTGACCACACCGTTTGAAACCACTGGCAGCCATCGGGGGAAAAAGGGCCCTGGCGAGGTCAAAGGACCGGGCTGCCAGGGAAAAACCGAAAACGAAACTGACTAAGTCAGAAAAACCGAAAAAGAAGAAGAGGACTCGTGACCGGCGTCGCGAGTCCGGGCGGGAAAAAGACCGGCATCGAACCGAAGGAAAAAAGAGAAAATATGAGTAAAAATAAACTTTTTCGCGGGGACACGACGGGTACGTCTGTAGGGCTCCGCGGAAAAAAAGAAGACTGGCTAAGATGGCACCCTTGGGCGGGAAGAGGACCGCGCATGCGCGCTGCAATTCCCAAAGGCTTTCTTTGAAAGCTGGGGAAAATTGCTCCGCGAGGGCTCCGTCGGCGCCGACGTCACCCATAAGTGAGGACTGACTTCCTGCTTGGTCCTGGAGAAACAAGGACTTCCTCTTTTTTGCAAGGGACAGAAAATACCTGTTTTTCCTTTTCAAAATATCACAGTGGCAGCAGCACAGCACAGTGTGGGAGTGAAGAAACACGCACCTGCTGCTGTGAAGGATGAACCATGAGGCATGCTTTTTGGCACTCTTACACCAAATAATTTGGTTGTCTGACCCAGCGATAATATCTGAGATTATTGCTAGGGCTCATGGGCACCATTTTGAACCTGGAACCAGAAAACAAACACAAATAGGAATGGAAGGGAGGTAGAACTTGATTTATTTTCAGGTGACTCTGTTTGTGAGGAGCTAGCTAAACTAAAAGTGGACAAAGATAGGGCCAGATTGGATTCTTTCAAGACTATTAAAGGAAATTAGGGAAGTAGTGGCAGCTCTGCTGGCTGAGCTTTTCAATAGTTCTTTAGAGTTAGGAGTCATCCTGGAGGACTGGAGAAGGGTGAATGTGGTCCTGTCCACAAAAGCGGAAGTAAGGAAGTGGATGGTTGCTACAGACCAATTAGTCTGACCACTATGTAGTGTAAATTAATAAAAATGTTGCTAAAGTCGAGGACGGTGCATTTTTTGGAATCCAAGGGATTAGAGGATTTGAGACATTGTGGCTTTATTAGAGGTAGCTCTTGTCAGATGAATCTGATTGATTTAACTGGGTGATCTGAGAATTGGATTGGGGGAGAGCGCTGGAAATGGTATTTTTAGATTTCAAGATCTTTGACAGCATGCCACATCAGCGACTTATAAATAAACTGAGTAGTCTTAGGATGGTCCCTTAAGTGACTGACTTGGTAAGAAATTGGTTGAGTGTGAAGCAACAGAGTGTGAAGTAGTAAATGGAATTCATTCTGAGGATAGGGTGTTACCATCTGCATGCCTCTGGGATGGTTCTGGGTCCTGTTCTTTTTATCATTTTTGTAAGGTATTTTGAGAAAGATCTTTTGGGAAAGGTTTGCCTCTTTGAGGAAAATACGAAAATCTGCAACACGGCAGACACCTTGGAAAGCATGGATAACATGATGAGGGATCTAGCAAAACTTTAAAGAATGGTCAAGAATTTGGCAGTACGTATAAATAGAGGCAGACTCTACTGCAAAATACAGTAAGAGAGGAGCAGAAGAGGAACAAATGAAAATTTAAAAATCAACAATAAAACAATAAATGACACTGAATAATACTAATAAAAATATAAAAAGGTACAATTGAATATCTTATAAAATCAGTGAACTAGCAGCTAAGATTTAATGCTAAAAAAGGCAAGGTTTGGCTTCAAAAAAACCCAAGGTAGCAGAACAGTATTGGATGAAGTACTTAATGCATTAAAGAAGAGTGGGACCTGGAGTGATTGCATCAGATAATCTTAAAGTGGCCAAACAAGTAGAATAGATGACAGCAAATGCCAGAAGGATGCTTAAGTACATAGGGAGAGGAATAGCCAGAAAGAAAAAAGAGGTGATGGTTCCTTTGTATAAGTTGCTAGTGAGACCTTATTTGCAGTACACTGTACAATTCTAGAGACCACATCTTCAAAAGAATGTAAACAGGATGGAATTGGTCAAGAGAGTGGCCACTAAAATGGTCAGTGGTCTTCATCATAAGGCATATGGGGACAGACTTAAAGGTCTCAATATGTATAAATTGAAGGAAAGGAGGGAGAAGGGAGATATGATAGACATATTTAAATATCTCTGTGATAGAAATATACAAGGGATGACCTTTTTCCAGTTGAAGGGGAGCTCTCGAAAAAGGGATCATAGGATGACGATGAAAGGGGATAGACTCGGGAGGAATCTGAAGAAATATTGTTTATGGGTAGGTGGATGCATAGAACAGCTTCCAAGTGGCGGTGGGGGAGATGAGAACTGTATCTGAATTCAAGAAAGCATGGGACAAGTACTGAGGATCTCTGAGGGAGAGTAAGGGATTGTATAAAATAGTTCTTATGGATGGGCAGACTGGATATGCCCTATGCATGTTTTTTTTTTTTAGTGCCATCAAGTCAGTGTTGACTTATAGCGACCCAGCTACCTCTGGGTTTTCTTGGCAATGTATCACCGGAAGTAGATTGCCAGCCTTTTCTTCCGAGGCAATGGAAGGTAAAGTGACTTGCCCAAAGTCACAAGGAGTGCCAGTGGGAATCAAACCCTTGATCTTCTGGGTACTAGGCAGTTGCTCTAACCACCCGGCTACTCCTCCACTCCACTGGTCTTTATCTGGCGTCATATATTCTATGTTTCTATGAAGAGCAACTGGGGGATTGCTCCTGCTCCCACTAGACACCAAGGACTCTTGATGAGGCCCAGGATGAGATCAAGGGGTGGGGAGTTCATGCAGGGAGCCAATGGGGAAGGTTTGCTTTCTGTTGCAATGGGAGTCAAGTGGGGATATTCTTCATGGGAAGGTTTGGGGAGGGTCAGTTAGCTTGGGAGGGTTTGGGGTGTTTAGGGAGGGATCTTTGTCGAGGGGAGGGTGTTCGTGGGGCCAGATATCAGCATTGATAACTGTCTCTTTTAGCAGGCACGCCTTGGGGCAGCTGTAGATGCTGACATCTATATTTTTTCATAACAACATGGATTCCCATTCTAAAATGTAGATTCCACATCGATTTTGTAGGCCCACCCTAAGTATACCCCCTTGACATCTACACATAGTAAGCATCCCCACGTGTATATAGCCTCTGTTCAAAAATGCTGTTCTACATGTTCAAAAATGCCAATCTACATGTGTAAATGCTGCTAGTTAGACATGGGAATAACCCCCGTAGTGATTTTTATTTATTTTTATTTAATGGTATTTCTATCCCGCCTTATCCTTCAATCAAGGCGGTTACACAGCAAACAATTAATGGGAGTGGTGCTTGGGTTCAGTGTGTGCATCATGTACAATGAAAATGTGTGTGTGTGGGTGGGTTGATTAGTGGGTAACTATTTATTTAACAGGTTTTTTTATACCGCTTTATCATTTCAGTCAAAGCGGTTTACATTGTAACTTAAACTTGGTAATGTACATTAAACAGGAACATTGATAACTTGGATTTTTCTAAAGCAATGGAGGGTTAAGTGACTTGCCCAAGGCCACAAGGAATGCTAGTGGGAATTGAACCCTGGTTTCTTGGTTCCCTAACCATTAGGCTACTCCTCCACTCCTTCAACTATCTTCAATCTGTTTGGCCACTGATAAAAGCATACTAATCAATCCTTCATTGCTTGGGACAAACAACATAATATCATCCGCATGCATATGTAATGAAACTACCAAACTTCTAAGCAGGTGACAAAAAGGATGTAAGTATATGTCAAAAAGAGAGGCCAAAAATGCTGAGCCTTGAGGAAATCCCTAGTCATCTCAAACCAATTTGAGGTTTCAGTGTCAATTGTTACCTGCTGCATCAACAAATGTGATTTAAACCATATAAGCATTATCCCATCCCATTACTCTCCAGTCTTCAAATTAAAATAGAGAGTTAGTTCTACATAGTCGAAGGCTGATGTTATTACAAAAAAGGCTATAACAGATGTGTACAGAAGACAGCTTGAGATGTTTTTTGTCTGTATTAGAATTAAATACCTATTTTAAAAAAAGGCAATAAACATTGATTCCTTAGCTTCCTTCTATGCTATTCCTGACTAACGGTGTGTTAGGAGGAGAAACATCCTGCTTCGTTTTTGATTTAGAATGACTCATCAGCTTTTACATAAGACCAGACTTGAGGTTTGCTCAGATTCCTTCTTATCAGTTAATACCGTAACAGCTTGAAACAGCTCCTTGGGATAATTTACTGCCTTAGCAATCTGGGTGGCAAAGAAGGATTTTTTAACCTTTCCTACTATATAACAGTATGAATGATATCAATTTATACTTTTCTAAATCAGTCGCAAATTCAGATTTCCTCCATTTACTTTTAGCTTGACAAAGAATGGGAAGACGCTGCTCACCATGGCAGTTAGTTTATTGTAGTAAATATTGCTCCTTATATTGTGGTCAAAAGGCCCATTTTAGATAGATCATTTTATTCTTTATTTATTCTTAAGTTTTATATACCGTATTTCCTAAGGTCAATACGGTTTACAAGGAATAATTTAAGTTAACTTTACATAGAACTGGGAACATAAATGCAATAATATTTAATGATGGAAGAAAAATTGAGAATTCTGACCATGGAACGCAGTCTGGTGGCTTTCCTTGCGGCATCGACGCCCTTGGTACCGCGACAGACAACTCCACCGGTACCGGCACTAGCACTGGCATTGGTATCGGCACCGGTACCGATAGCATCGGCATTGGTGTCGGCTATGCCAGTACTCTGTCCTACGATGCCCTCCGGTACCGATTCTCCGGTACCGGTTATTCCCGGTACCGACCTTGGTCGGTACGGGTATCGGGCTCTGCAGGAGCATCCGGACAGACGATACTTCGAGTCCTCAGAAGAATCTGAGGATTCTGAAAGTTCTGTCGATGCAGAGATACTTCTTCCAGAGGAGTCCTCCTCCCCTAAACGCAGGATGTCTCCTCCAGAGGACATGTCTTTCCAAGACTTTATCAGGGAGGTGGCTCGGGGCCTGTCCATCACTGTGGCCCCTGAAACAGAGCCAAGGGCCAAGGAGTTGGAAATTTTACAATATCCCAAAACTCCTAAGGAGGCAGCTACCTTACCCATTCATGAGATTCTATATGATCTCATGTTGAGGATGTGGGAAACACCTCTTACCACCTCTCCTCATTCTCGTAGGTTAGATACTATGTATCGTGTCCCTTCTTGACCTGGGTTCCATAAAACTCAGCTTCCTCACCACTCTATTGTGGTAGAGTCAGCTATGAGAAGGATTAGAAGTGCAAAAAGACATGCCTCTAATCCTCCAGGATGTGAATGCAGAACCCTGGATGCTTTTGGACGTAGAGTCTTTCAAGCTTCCATGCTTGCTGCAAGAATCAGTTCCTATAGTCTCTACATGGGAATGTTCCTAAAGGAGGTCACAGATAATCTACAGACTTTAAGTCCTTTCATTTCTGAGGAGAAAAGACAGGACTTTCTCACTTGGGTCAAACATGCCCAAGATGTCTCTAAATTCTCCAACCCTGCAGCCTTTGACTGCTTTGAGTGTATAAGCAGAACCTCGGCTATTGCCATAGGTGCACGTAGAATTGCTTGGCTCCAGGCATCTGATTTAGATCTCTGGGTAGAAAATAAATTGGGAAATATCCCTTGTACTGGTGAGAACCTGTTTGGGAAGGATTGGCAGGAAAAAGCCAATGAAATGGATGCTGAAAATTCCACCTTGGATAGACTATCCAAGTCCACTGTTGATCCTGTTAGAAAGAAGTTGTTCAAGAAAACACCTTTTTCTAAAAAGAAAAGATTTTATCCTGCTTATACTCAGCAGGCATCTTCTGCAGGTCAGTTTTCAACCAAACGTCAGCAACCACCCAAACAGAAGCAAGCAAAGGCTGCTAGGCCTCCACCGGCTCAGCAGCCTCAGCCTCCTCAGGGCCTTTGACTTTCAGCTAGAGAACTTAGCCTTTCTGGTTCTGGAAGGTCCAGAACCGTCCCCCATTCCAGGAAGGTTATGTCATTCTGCCCCCAGATGGGGGCAAAAAACAGCAGAGCATTGGACACTCTCTATCATAAAGGAGGGGTACAAACTTCATTTTTCAAGCATGCCCCCTCACACAATAGTGAAGCAGTTCAGTTCTCCGACACCTCTCATCAACCTCTTAGATCAGGAGGTTGCCATTCTTCTTGCCCAAGGGGCGATAGAAGAAGTGCCTCTTCATCAACAGGGCACAGGGTTCTATTCCCCTTATTTTCTTATCCCAAAGAAAACAGGGGGATACAGACCTATATTAGATCTCAGAGAATTGAACAAATTCCTTGTCAAGGAGAAATTCAAGATGATTTCTCTCGGTGCTCTGCTTCCATACCTTCAGAGTCAGGATTGGCTTTGTTCTCTAGATCTCAAGGATGCGTACACCCATGTACTCATCCACCAACCCACAGAAAGTTCATTCGGTTCCTTTTTCAAGGAAAGCACTACCAATACAGGGTGCTTCCTTTTGGTCTGGCCTCTGCTCCAAGGGTGTTCACGAAATGCATGGCTGTAGTAGCAGCATTTCTCCGTACTCTGGGAATATTCGTCTTCCCTTACTTGGACGACTGGCTCATTCGAGCTCCAACACAGTCAGAGGCCAAGACTTCTCTATCCTGCACAATGCGTATCCTCCAGTATTTAGGGCTGGTAATAAACATCCCAAAATCCAGTCTGACTCCCACTCAATCTTTATGTTTATGTTTATGTTTATTAATCATTTGATATACCGCTTAGGCCAAAAGGCATTAAAGCGGTTTACAATAATATATTATTTGAGGAAATAGGAAAAGAACGCCATTATAAGATAGGACAGAATAGAAGACAGAAAGAAGTACACAGATAAGAGAAGGAGAGTAATAGAGACAGCAAGTTACCAGAATGCAGGCATAACGATCCAGTCCATGATATCACTATATAACGCCATGGTCCAGCGCCTAATTCATAGGAGCTCTTCTGGATACCACAAGAGCAAGGGCCTATCTCCCTCAGGCCCGCTGCCTTCGCTTAGTGCAGATAGCTTCTCAAGCAGCGCTAAAGCCTCATCTAACTGCTCGAGAAATGTTGCAATTGCTGGGCCACATGGCATCCACCGTGCATGTGGTTCCATATGCTCGCCTCCACATGAGGGCAGCTCAGTGGACTTTATCCACCCAATGGACCCAGGCATCAGGGTGCCTGTCAGACAAAATAGCAAACACAAGTCGCCTCATTTTGTCCCTCCAATGGTGGAGGTCCACTCAAAATCTGTTGCTGGGGTGCCCCTTCCAATAACCCTTACCCCAAGCAACTCTCACAACAGATGCTTCTCCAAGGGGTTGGGGAGCTCATCTGCAAGACTTCTCCACCCAGGGCACCTGGTCTCCACAAGAGAGTTGTCTACATATCAATCTCTTGGAACTCAGAGCAATTTTCCTTGCTCTGCGAGTGTTACACTCCCTGCTCAGCTACAAGACAGTCCTCATTCACACGGACAATCAGGTAGCCATGTTCTATGTGAACAACCAGGGGGGAACGGGCTCTCTGTCGCTTTGCAATGAAGCTTTGCGTCTATGGGCCCTCGCCAGAGAGCATCAGATTCATCTGCTGGCAGTATATCTTCCAGGCATTCAAAACTCTTGGGCGGACAGACTCAGTTGAGTTCTCCTTCCACATGAGTGGTCTCTGCATGCAGACCAGGTGACCAGAATATTTCAACTTTGGGGAACCCCGGACATAGACCTCTTTGCAAGTCCGTGGAATGCCAAACTTCCCCGGTTCTGTTCCAGAATTCTGGCTCAGGGAGCTCAGGCCAAGGATGCTTTCCTCCTTTACTGGGGTCAAGACTTCCTGTATGCCTTTCCACCCATTCCCCTAATTCCCAAAACCCTCTTCAAGCTTCAGAGAGACAGAGGCCACATGATCCTCATAGCACCACATTGGCCACAGCAAGTGTGGTACCCTCTGCTTCTACATCTCTCTCAAGCTCCCTCCCTGGAGTTAAGGTCTGCTCCAGATCTCCTATCTCAGGAGAACGGGATGTTATGGCATCCCAATCCCCAGTCCCTGCATCTCAGGGCTTGGTTGCTGAAGGCCGAGATCTCCAAGATCTTCATCTTTCTCAGCAAGTGAAAGATGTTCTTTATTCTTCCAGAAAACCTTCCACTAGACATTCTTATGCTTTCAAGTAGAAAAGGTTTACTATTTGGTGTTCAGAAAAGGGTCTTAACCCCCTTGCTATACCTCTGGAATCTTTACTGGAGTATCTTCTCCATTTGTCTAATGCAGGCCTTAAGACAAATTCAGTAAGAGTCCATTTGAGTGCTATTGCAGCTTCTCTTAAACCTCTAAATGGACAACCTATTTCCTCTCATCCTCTTGTAGCAAGATTCATGAGAGGCCTCCTTCTAACTAAGCCTCCCATTAGACCACCTCCGGTGGCATGGGACTTGAACCTGGTTCTTGGGCAGCTCATGAAGCCACCTTTCGAACCCTTAGCTACCACCTCCTTGAAATTCCTTTCTTGGAAGGTTATCTTTCTCATTGCAATCACATCAGCATGCCACATTAGTGAATTGCAAGCACTAGTAGCTAATCCACCTTATACAAGGTTCCATCATGACAAGGTAGTCCTTAGGACTCATCCACACTTTATGGCTAAGGTGGTCTCGCCTTTTCATCTCAACCAAGAGGTCTACCTACCTGTCTTTTTTCCAGGACCTCATGCATCAAATGCAGAGAGGAATCTTCATACCTTGGACTGTAAAAGAGCTCTAGCTTTTTACTTACAAAGGACACAGCAACATAGAAAGTCCTCTCAACTCTTTGTTGCTTTTGATCCTTCTCATTTGGGACTGCCATTCTCCAAGAGAACACTATCTAACTGGATTGCTCAGTGTATTTATTTTGCCTATCAAAGAACCTTTCTCTGGAGGGCCATGTCACAGCTCACAATGTGAGAGCCATGGCAGCCTCAATGGCTCATCTGAACTCTGTGTCTATTGACGACATCTGTCAAGCAGCCACTTGGGCCTCGGTTCATACCTTCACAGCCCACTACTGCTTGGACAAGGACTCTCGCCGGGATGCCTTGTTTGGTCAGGCTGTTCTCAAACACCTGTTCCATACCTAATCAACTCCTACTCACCATCCCTGGTAGGATGCCACAGATCCATGGGAGGAAGTGGAGCCCTTCTCAGGGACACACAACTTCTGGGGTCTCTCCCTGGCACCTAAAGCTAGGGAGTCCCCATATGTGATGACTACATTCCTGCTTGTTCCTGAAGATAGCATAGTTACTCACCTGTAACAGGTGATCTCCAGGAACAGCAGGAATTTAGTCCTCACAACCCACCCACCTCCCTTGGTAGTTGTATCTCTCTCTTTTCCTTTCCCTCGCTCTCTCTCTCTTTGTCTCAGCTCTAAAACTCAACTGGAGAGAGGCAATTGGGAAAGGCGGGAAGGCAGCACGCAGGCGCTGTGGGATGCTCCCAAAAGCGTTCTAATTGGACGCTGGGGAGTGTTCCCGTGCAGGCTCCGTCGGTACCGACGATACCCATATGTGAGGACTAAATTCCTGCTGTTCCTGGAGATCACCTGTTACAGGTGAGTAACTATGCTTTCCTGTCACTGCTGTAAAAAGTTGATCATTTTCTCACCCTTCATGGATTTCTTTTTTGTTTTCTAGTGTGTTGGGTGTGCTGACTCCTGCTGGTGCCGTCTTTGTATTTTTCAAGTTTTTCATACTTGGGATTCTTCTTCATTAACTGCTTAATGCACTTTAATAATCGGGTCCTTATAAATTGCTAATGCAAATCCTTGTAGAAATCTCACCAGGATCAGAGGCACAGATGCTACGTCTTCTTTAGAACAGGTGTAAATACGCCCGTGCTTATTTTGTAGAATAGGTATGTATATCATGACTCATATCCTACTCGAACGGTGCCCTATGCACACCGACAGTAAAAGTATGCGCTGGTTTGCACTGCATGCAGTTTTACGCATGACCTAATGTCAAAGAGCCCATTTATACATCTAGAACAGCCTTTTAAGCATGGAAATGATTTATAACATACCTTCATAATGAAAAATTAATTTTCTGTCATTTGCTAACAAAAAAATAACATTTTGGCTAGGAAAATATGTTGCTCCCAAATTTGGATGAGGTGCTTGTGGGAGTCCCTAGTTTACCTGCCTCTTTCCAAAACACCAATGAGAGCCTGAAATGTGTAATACATATAAGTTCCCATTAACTGCCTCATGCCCATGGATGTCAAAAGAGCACATCTCATCAGTATTGGGGAAAGAAGGGATAGATCTTAAGTACCTTATAAATCTACATGCCACTTCTACTCCAACAGTGAAAGCATGAAGAGAAGTTATTCATCTTTTGCCATTAAATGTGTGTCTGAGCCAGATGGGCACTTGCAAATTTTCACCTATCTACTGTGCTGCCTGTGCATCTTTCCACCTGGCTACACCCCCTCTGAGGATTCTGCCGAAGCCTGTAATTTCCAGATTTTCTATAATTGCTAGTGAATGATATTGTAATGTTGTTGTTCATTATTTTACTCAGCTTCACAGTGTTTTCCCACACTGTACTTCTATTCAGTTCAAGTTCATCACATCTGAAGGTAGATTATTTAAGACATATAAGTTACTTATTACGTTAGCCTTTGATGTCTTGCAGTTCTGGATGTCTTGAGGTCTTCTATTATAATGTTCCCTTATCAGCTGGTCTATAACTTTATAATATCAGTAAATATATAGCAAGGCTGAAAAATTGATAAGTAGGCTACAGAACTTCTAACAGATCCAAACAATATACAAATCAGCTCACACAAGAAGTGTAACCACTCTTGGATCCAGTCCTTCCACCCCACCAAGGGTATCTAATACAGTCTTTTGACTACCTACGGCATATGTACCATACATAAACAATAATATACATAAACAAAAATAAAAATATCCCCACCCCTTCCTGAAACAGGTCCGTAAGTGGGGATACCATCACCTCACCAATGGGTTCTTACTCCGAAGATTACTCCCCTCTCCTCCATGTCCACTGAGCTTCCCTTCCCTGTATACGCTCCCTCAAGCCATCCCCTACCCCTATAACAGCGTTCATCCAAACAGGTTACCCCTTGCCTCATGTCTTCCTCCCCCCTCCGTTCCTTCTTTAGCCATTCATCAAAACAGGCCTACATCCTATGTTTGAATATACACTGGCCTTGCGTACTACCAGATCTAAGGAGGAGAGCTCAGAGCATCTCCAAAACTGTGCCAGATGAGCTTTGATCAGGAAGTATCTCACTAGCGAATCCTGTACCGGTCCCCCATCCCTCCACACTCCTAATAAGGCCACTGTCGCATCCAGTAGTACCAAACCGCCCATAACTGAGTTCAGTAGGGCAAAAACTTGTGCCCAATAGGGAACTATATATTTACAGCTCCATCACATATGGAAAATGGACCCCCATTCCCCACATAGGCGCCAGCACAACCCATCTCTCCTTCCCCATTTTTCAGCCTTTCCAAGGTGATGTGCCATTGATATAACACCTTATAGGCATTCTCAATCATGTTGGTAGCCATTACTCCCTTGGCCAGAAAGTTAAATATTTGGGTCCATTCCTCTAGTCCAGGTTGTCCTCATATCCACCTCCCATTTTAGCATCTGTGGCTGCTCCTTAGTCTATCACCTGATAGAGGTGGGACACAAGCTCTGCATTGTCTCCATTCAGAGGATCTCCTCCACGCCCTTGAGTTCTCCCCTTCGCCATCCTTCCTCCTGGCCCCCTAGTGGGTGACCTGCACATATTGGTATATATCCCCGTTGGGCAATTCATAGATACCTTGCAGTTCAGAGAAGGGGATCATGATTTCCTGCCTCATAAACTGCCCCACACAGTCAGTCCCACTGCCTCCCATCTTTTTAAAAATTGGGTCAGTTAACCCTGCCAGGAAGGAAGAATTCCCCCTCAACGGGGTCAATGAGAAGATTTTTTGTTTCCCATACACTCTTTGCTGAAGCTTAGCCCACATCTGCATGGTAAGATGGACAAACGGGTTCTGCTTTACTTCCAGCTCAATTGTTGTGGATCTGTCCATAGCAAGTGCCCCAGTGGCCGGGCCCCCACTGCTTCCTGTTCTAAGACCACCCACTCCTTCCAGAGAGATAGGTGTCAAACCACCGCTTCCCGCACCAAGGCCGCTTCATAGTATTAATATAAATTTGGGACTGCCAGCCCCCCTCGGCTTTAGATAGGTATAGAATCATACGAGCAACCCGAGGTGTTTTATATCCCCATATTAAGTCCATCAGCCCCTTTTGCCATTTACGCAATGTCCCCCATGGTAGCTTTATTGGCAGAGCATTAAAAAGATAGAGAAACCTAGGTAACATTATCATTTTAACGCAATTAATGCACCCTAACTAGGGCAATCCCAGGTTCTGACATTGCGGCAAATTAGTACACACCAACCGCCATAGGGGTCAAAGTTCAGCAAAGCTAGTTTTGAGGCATCCACTGCCAAATTAACCCCTAAGTACCCTACATGAGAGGTGGCCCAGCGATACGGAAAAGAGTCCCGGATTGCTTCCTTTTCTCCCCATTGTAACATGACTTCCAGAATCTCAGATTTGGAGAGGTTCATTGTAAATGTGGAGATGGAGCCAAACTCCTCCAACTCCTCCCTCACTCCCGTCAAGGATTTATAGGGATTGGTCAATGAGAAGATAATATATCATCAGCAAACAAAGTTATTTTATGTTGTATCTGTTTACCCACTATCTCCATTATATCTCCCCTCTCCTGAATATGGTAGGCCATGGGCTCTATTGCCAGAGCGAACAATAGTGGTGATAGTGGACATTCCTGGCGGGTGCCCCGCCTCAGCTTAAAAGCTTGGGAGTAGGCATTGTTAATTCTCAAACGTCCAGTAGGCCTCGTGTACAGCACCTGAATCCACTGGGGTCTATTCACCCCCCTTGCCGTCCCCGACTAAGCCTCCCCATATGAACAAGGAGTTTGTATGGGGAGGCTTAGATGGGGACAGTGTGGAGGTGGAGTTAGGGCAGACAGTGGCTGGTCCGTGGCCCTGGACGTACAGGGCCGATTCTGAAGTCTGTCCTGTACATCCGGAGCCGGCAGATTGGACAGAGGGCTTATTCCGTGGAATAAATCCCCCTAGATGCCGGGGAATGGGAGGCCTTGCTGGGAGCAAAAAGGTGAGGGGGTGCAGGAGATTCCCTGCAGTTCGACCCTGGCCATGGAAGGCCAGATCAGGGGTCGGGCTGTGGGGGAAAGGCGAAAGTGGTCGGCGACCGGGAATCGTGGCTCTTGCATGGAGCCGCAGTGCCATGGCAACCAGATGCCATGGCACTGCGGCTCCATGCAGGGGTCTGTACATGCAGGCCGATGGGAATCAGCTCCCAGTCTGCATTTACAGGCCTAGACACGATTCTGATCCCGCAGGGGCTAGATGTGCTTCGCGGGATAAGAATCAGATGAGCAGAATGGAATGTGCCTCATTGCCTATAGGGCCCCTCCCAGACCAAAGATTTCCAAAACTCAAAACATATAAGGCCAGAAGACCCTATCAAAGGCTTTTTTGTGTCAACTGTCAGAAGGACTGCAGACTCCCCTCTATTCCTCGCCAGCTGCACCAGATTCAAGATCTTTCACACATTGTATAAATCCCAACTGGCTGCAGTGAACTAAATTGGAGAGGAAAGACTGCAAGCAGTTAGCCAGAACTTTAGCTAAGATCTTTTGATCAATTCCCAGTAAGGAGATGGGGTGGTACGATCCACATTGCAACGGGTCCTTTCCCTCTTTATGAATCAGAGTGATACCTGCCACCCGCATCGAGGGGGGCATTTCTAACGACTCCAAGAAGCTATTTTATACCCTAGTTAACAACTCCACTATCTCCCCTTGGAAGATCTTGTAAAAAGCATTGGTATATCCATCTAGACCTGAGGCCTTTGATTTGGGCAAAGCCTTTATCACCTGTAAGATCTCCACACCAGAGATTGTTCAGCCCATTGCCCTCATCTCCTCCTCCGATAACCGAAGCAACTGGCATTTGGCTAAATATTGATCTATTAAAGATTCTGGGGCCTCCCTATTCGGTGTATAGAGCTCTTTATAGAATTCTACAAAGCTATCCTGTATCCCCTTTTGGGTCTTTACCAGTTCTCCTTGCTTGTCTTTTATTCTTCAAATATTGTTCTGCTCTTTCAACTTTTTCAAACTAAACACCAACAATTTCCCTGCTTTTTTGCCGAATTAATAATGCTCTTGGCCCAACTGATCCAGATTGTATGTGATTTCTACTAACTGTATTTCCTGCAGCGCTTTCATTTTCTCTGCCAGTTCCAACAGTATCTTATAGTTCCTGCCACCCCTTTTTACCTCCCCATCCAGCCTTATAAGGTCCGTTCTCTCTCCCTCTTTTTATAGGCTCCTAGGTGAATCAAAAATGGCCCCAAAGCAGATCCTTTAGGCCATCCCATACCACTCCCGGGGAACATACACCATTATCATTTATATCCAGGCACTCTTGGATGATCAACTTCATTTTAATGCAGATTTCTGGATCCTCAAGGAGGGTGTAATTTAATCTCCAAAAATTGCCTATGTTCTGTTTGCTTAGTAAGACTATCTCCGCCCACACCGGGGCGTGATCGGACCATATTCAGCCCTCAGTGGCACATCCTCCCTGCCTGTCACCCAAGCCCCTACTACCCCATAATTAGTCAATTCGGGAAACGGAATCATGGGCCCCTGAGTAAAAGATGTAGTCTCTCATCTCTGGTGACTAACCCACTACAAATCCTCCAGGACATGTAATCCAGCTCAGGCCTGCAGAGCTCTATGCCCAGGTGTCTGAACGCTCCCCCAGGAGGTTGAGGAATCCACTTTCAGGCCGATGGCCAAATTAAAGTCCCCTCCTAGCATCACCATGCCCTCCACAAATCCAGGCATAACATGGGCCAGATTATCAAAAAATGCTTTCTGCCCCACATTTGGTGCATCAATACTCCCTAATGTATATTTTTGGGTTCCAATTTCACCTTTAAGAAAAATATATCACCCCTCCTGATCCCGACATACATCAAGTTCTTTAAAGGATATTTGGGAGTCTATCAAGACCGCCACCCCCCCCCCCTCGTCTTAATTTTATTTGAGGCAAACCACCACCGCCTAAAGTGCCTATGGGAGATTTGATATTCATCTTTTGCTACCAAATGGGTCTCTTGAATCAACAGGATCTGGCCCTTAGCCGGTCAATTTCTTTAAAGAGCAGTTGGGGCTTATTTGGGGAGTTCAGCCCGCGGACATTAAAGGTCATCAAGTGCACCAACCCCATGGCAATGACCTTGTTGCATCCTCCTGCATGCCCTATCTCCCAAGTCCCTGCCTCCCTCCCTTATTCTTATCCTCCCCCCTTCACCTTTTCTTCCCTCCACCCCCCTTGCCCACCAGTCATTCAACATCCTCTCCACCCCCAACATTACCCTCTCCATACTTATATCCTCTCCACACTTATATCCTCTCATTCACGCTCCCTCCACTCACCACAGACGCCACATATCCCCCACAAACAAACCATTTACCACTCAACCTCGGCTATCATCCATCCATCCAAACCTATGCAATTTTAGCATTCCTTGACAATAATGTTCATTGTATCTGTTCATTGTAGCGTTCTCCGAAATGCTTCCCGTTCCATGCACAGGACCCAAAAAGCAGGCAGAGCTCCGGAGTCTCAATGTGTGGATGAGACGATGGTGCAAGGATGAGGGTTTTGGATTTGTTAGGAACTGGGGAACATTCTGGGGAAAGGAGGGGCTCTTCCGAAGGGATGGGCTTCACCTTAACCGGGATGGAATCAGGCTGCTGGCATTAACCTTTAAAAAAGAGATAGAGCAGCTTTTAAACTAGATAATAGGGGAAAGCCGACAGTCCCCAAGAGCGCATGGTTTGGAAGATTGTATCCTTGAAGGATACTACCAAAAGCAGAGAGGTTCCAAATAAGAGTAAAGTAGCCCAAATGCCCTTGAGTATGGAGAAGACAGAGCCTAAAGATTCCAAATTATCCATGCCTACCAATAGCCAGCTTAATAGGAATAAAATACAGTCTCTAAAATGCTTGTAAGCAAATGCTAGAAGTCTAAAACATAAGATGGGAGAGTTACAGTAGAATATATAGCACTAAATGGGAGGTTAGATATGATTGGAATATCAGAGACATGGTGGAAGGAGGACAACCAGTGGGATACTGTGATACCTGGGTACAAACTATATTGTAATGATAGAGCTGATCAAATTGGTGGAGGGGTTGCGCTCTGTTAGAGAGGGCATTGAGTCAGAAAGGATTAAAGTTTTGCAGGAAACAAAATTTGCTGTAGAATCTCTATGGATTGAAATTCCATGTAAAAAGGGGAAAGCGATGGCAGTGGGGGTGTACTATCGACCACCTGGCCAGAATGAACAAATGGATGATGAAATGCTCAAAGAAATCAAGCAAGCTAACAAAGGTTACAGCACAGTAATAATAATGGGTGATTTCAATTACCCCAGTATCGACTGGGTCAGTGTCACGGCAGGACATGCTAAGGAGATAAAGTTCCTAGATGAAATAAATGACTGCTTCTTGGAGCAGCTGGTTCATGAACCGACCAGAGGGGAAGCCATATTGGACCCAGTCCTTAGTGGAACACCAGATCTGGTGCAAGAGATAAGGGTGTTGGCACCACTTGGAAATAGTGATCATAGCATGATTGCATTTGATTTAATTAGTGGAGGAGGGATGGTAAGGAAATCCACAGTACTACCTTTTAACTTTCGAAAGGGAGACTATGATAAAATGAGGAAAATAGTTAAGAAAAAACTAAAAGGAGCAGTTGCAAAGGTTAAAGACTTACATCAAGCTTGGTTGTTGTTGAAAAATACTATCTTGGAAGCCCAGACCAGCTGTATTCCATGCTTAAGAAAAGTGGAAGGAAGACCAAAAAACTGCCAGCATGGTTTAAAGGTGAGGTCAGAGAGGTGGCTGTTGCCAAAAAAGCATCTTTCAGGAAATGGAAAAAAGAAGCAAATGACGAAAACTGGAAACAGCACAAGCACTGGCAAGTTAAATGCAAGGTATTGATAAGGCAGGCAAAGAGAGAATTTGAGAAGAAACTTGCTGCAGAAGTAAAAACGCGTAATAAAGACATTTTCAAGTACATTCGTAGTAAAAAAACCTGTGAGAGAGTCAGTTGGACCATTAGATGATAGAGGGGTAAAAGGGGCAGTAAGAGGGGACAAGGTTATAGCAGAGAGACTGAATGAATTCTTTGCTTTGGTCTTTACTGAGGTACATGTAGGGATGTTACCCATCACTGAAGTGGTATTTAAAGGTGATACTGCAGAAGAATTGAAAGAAATATCGCTACACCGAGAAGATGTATTACAACTATTTGATAAACTGAAGAGTAGCATATCACCTGGACCGGATGGCATACATCCGAGGGTGTTGAAAGAACTGAAATATGAGATTGCAGATCTGCTATTAGTAATCTGTGAACTATCATTAAAATCATCTGTAATACCTGAAGATTGGAGGATCTCCAATGTAACGCCAATTTTTAAAAAGGGTTCCAGGGGTGATCCAGGGAACTACAGACCGGTGAGCCTGACATCAGTACCGGGAAAAATGGTAGAAACCATCATAAAGAACAAAATTACTCAGCATGTAGATAGTCATAGCCTAATGGGAGACAGCCAACATGGCTTTAGATAAGGAAGATCTTGTCTTACTTATCTATTATGTTTTTTTGAAGGTGTGAATAAACAGGTAGACAAAGGTGAGTCAGTTGATATAGTGTATCTGGACTTTCAGAAAGCCTTTGACAAGGTCCCTCATCCGAGACTTTTGGCAAAACTAAAAAGTCATGGGATAGGAGGCAGTGTACTATTGTGGATCAGGAACTGGTTAAAAGATAGAAAGCAGAGGGCAGGGCTAAATGGCCATTTTTCCCAATGGAAAGAGGTGAATAGTGGAGTACCCCAGGGATCTATGCTGGGTGCGCTGCTTTTTGACATATTCATAAATGACCTGGAAAAGGGAATAACGAGTGAGGTTATCAAATTTGCAGATAAAGTTGTTAAAACCAAGAGGATTGTGGAAAATTGCAAGAGGATCTTGATAAATTGGAAGACTGGGCATCCAAATGGCAGATGAAATTTAATGTGGACAAGTGCAAAGTTATGCATCTAGGAAAGAACAACCCAAACTATGGTTACACGATGCAAGGTTCCACATTGGGAACCACCACCCAGGAAAAAGATTTAGGCGTCATCGTGGATAACATGTGAAAACCCTCTGCCCAATGTGCAGCGGCGGCCAAGAGAGCAAATAGAATGCTAGGTATCATAAGAAAAGGAATGGAAAATAAAACAAAGGATATTATACTGCCTCTGTATCGTTCCATGGTGCGACCACACCTTGAATATTGTGTGCAATTCTGGTCACCGTATCTTAAAAAGGATATAGCGTTATTAGAAAAGGTACAGAGAAGAGCTACCAAAATGGTAAAGGGGAAGACAGGCTAAAAAGGTTAGGACTCTTCAACCTTGAAAAAAGACAGTTGAGGGGAGATATGATAGAGGTCTATAAATTAATGAATGGAGTGGAACGGGTAAACGTAGATCGATTGTTAACGTTATCAGAATATAGAAAGACTAGGGGACATGCAATGAAGCTACAGGGTAAACTATTTAAGACAAACAAGAGAAAATATTTTTTCACTCAGCGTGTAATCAAACTCTGGAATTTGTTACCGGAGGAAATAGTAAAGGCTGTTAGTGTAGCTGGGTTTAAAAAAGGTCTGGACAAGTTCCTGGGGGAAAGGTCCATAAACCATTATTAAAAAGGGACCCAGGATATCAATGCTTGACCCAATACAAGCATTGTGGAACCTGTGTTTTTTGGGGAAACTGCTAGGTACGTATGACCTAGATTGGCCACTGTTGGAAACAGGATACTGGGCTTGATGGACCTTGGTCTGACCCAGTATGGCATATCTTATGATCCATCAAGTCCATTTTCCGGTCAGGCTGGGAGGTCTGAATTGTTCTCTCCCCACTTTGTCTGGCATCTCAAATGTTTGTCTCCTTGCTGTACCCTCTCCCACCGGGGTTTACTGCTGCTAATCTTTTTGGGCTCTGGGATCTGTGCCGGCAAGTCATCCCATCCCGCATCTTTGAGGAGGTTTAGAGCCTCTGCTGGCATGCACACTCGAACTTGGCGCTCTCCAATGGCAAACTGGAGGCCACACAGGAATGTCCATCTGTATCGCACATTGCTCTGTTGTAATCACTGCATGATAGGTCGAAATTCCCTCTGAAGGTCTCTACTGTGGTGTTCTTCCATGCTATATGGTCTAAGTTATGGGTGGCCTGCAAGATAAGTTCTTTGGTGGTAAATTCATACATTCAGACCATAATATCTCACAGTCTGCCCCCCTGAGGCGGCCCAAGGGACCGATGTGCTTGATCCATTTTGAAGCATAGTCCCCCCACCTCTATCTGGGCTTGCTGGGCCACCATTTTAAACAGAGTTTCTGCCACTGTGAAGCAGTTCTCTGATACGCAGGTTAGAACATCATGAATGATTTTCCAATTCCTCTATTTAAGTAAGCAGTGCCTCTTGCTTTTCCTGGAGCCCTAGACACTGAGTCAATAAGACACTGAGTCACTACTGCCATGCTTTGCTCTTCAACTGTAATTCAATGTCCACTCTTTGGCCCAACTCATGAAAATCAGCTCGGATGTCAGCCATCCAGATTTGAAAATCTTGCTGTAGTGTACCGATGTTCCCCTTCAGTTCCTGGAACATCTGCCTCATCTCCATTCGGAACACGGCAATGTCCTCTGCCACCCCAGAACTACTCTCATTCTATCTATCTTCTTTCCTCGTGGGTGGAACAGCCATCCCCGCCATTTTTGGCTTCCCTGCTGGGCCAGCATCTCTGCTTTGGTACGCAAAGGTTTTCAAGTCTGCAGATGCTTTTTTTTGCAGCCGCTGCCATGCCTCACCACTGCTTTCCATAGTCTTGGCTTCTGGAGGGCACATTTCTAGGTGGATGTGCTCAAACAAGAGGATTTTTTATACGGCTTTCGGGAGCATTAAGGTTAAACCGCCATCTTGACCATGACATCACCAGAACCTTGTGGTTTGGTATGTTGAGTAGATTTAGGTTTGGTTGTCCTCTTGCTCTAGTATCTGGAGTCTTCTGTAGTAGGGTTTGTAAATAATCTGAGGTTTGTTGGTGAATGGTTTTAAAGGTGATGATTATTGCTTTGTATTTAATGTGTGCTTGGATTGGGAGCCTGTGTAAAGTCTTGAGTATGGGGTAATGTGCTCTTGCCACGGTGTTCCTATTGTTAGTCAAGCTGCTGTATTTTGGGCTAGTTGGAGTGGCCTAGTGGTTGGGGCAAGGCACTTCAGGCCGGAAGGTCGGGGGTTCAAATCCCACTAGAGGACAGCAACCTTGGGCCGGAAGGACTGGGGTTTCTAGTCCCACAGGTGCTCCTTGTGGTCTTGGGCAAGCCACTTAACCCTCCATAGCCCATGTTCCCTGTAAAATAGTTATCTCCAAGTTATAATGCCCTGTTCAATGTAATTTCAGTTTGTTCAATGTAAACCGCACTGATGCAGAATAGCGCGGTATATAAGAGAATATAAATAAATAAATAAATAGTTATAGTGGATGGATCACATTTTTATTTATTTATTTATTGGATTTTATATACTGCCACTTCCAGAAGATCAGTGGCAGTTTACAATGAATGCAACAGGAACTTTACATTATAATATTGGTAGAACTTATTTACGAGGTAAAGATTGTAACAACGGTGTTACTGTAATTATGTACAATATACAAAACTCAGTTTACTATTTACAACATTTTGGCGCGTGAGAGAAAAGAATGACATGAGAGCTTAGAATGAGCGGAGGAGCTAAGTTGTCTGTGACTGCTGGTTGTTGGTGAAGAAACCATAGTGTTCGATAAAAAGGTGTGTCTTAAGCTCCTTACGAAGGTTTGTAAGTCCTTTAAACTCCTTAAGGTGTCAGGTAGAGCATTCCAGATAGAAGGGGCAAAGTAAGTGAAGGCTCTATTGTTGGTAGTTTTATTGGCATTGCGGAAGTGAGTTGGTATTGTTAGAGTTTAGGGAGGCCTAAGAAGATGAAGTTAGAGTAGTTAAGGTGCGGAGTTATTAATGTTTGACATACTGTGCAAAAGCGATCAAGGGCTAATAGTGGGCATAACTTGTAGAGCATCCTCATTTTGTGGTAACACGTCGAGATGATTTTTTTAATGTGGGATTGGAGGTTTAGTCTTTGATCCAGTGTAACTCCAAGGTACTTGACTTCCGGTTTTATTTTGATCTTATTGTTGTCAATCTTTATTGTTGTTGGAGGGGTGTAGGTTGGGTCGTTGGTTATGTACAGGATTTCGGTTTTGTTATAGTTTCTTGAAAGTTTGTGGTCTGTTAGCCAGCTTGTGACTGTTTTGAAGCCACCTTTGATAGCTGTGTGGACTGTTTTTTTTGTGGAGAAGGGGGCATATAACATTAGGTCATCTGCATATGGTAGTATAATAGTATAAACAAACAGCAACAACATTGATGACCTAATTTACAACTGGAACACCACAATCGCATCGGCATCCGGCGCAACAATAAGCAAAACTAACACCAGACCCACCTCCTCAAAAGCCCGATGGTTCACCCCCGACCTTCACAAACTAAAAACCAAACTCAGAAGAATAGAAAGAAAATGGAGAAAAACCAAACATGAAAAGGACAAAATAAACTACTTCTACGAACTCGACGCTTACCACTCAGAAACCGACAAAGTGAAAAAAGCCTACCATTCAAAAATCATAAACACAGCCATAAACAAATCTCGGGAACTCTTTCAGATTGTCAAAAAACTGACAAGAGCACCTAGTAACTCTGACCAACTGCCAAACATCCCATCAGATTTATTGGTCCGACAATACAAACAGCTTCAACAACCACAAAATCCACACCAGAACGCCAGGACAACCATAACAAACCACTGCTCCGTCATAAACAGCGACTGGGATACGTTTGATGCAACCACAGAAGAAGAAATATCATCCACCATCTCCTGCCTAAACACCACCACCTCCCCGCTAGACCCCTACCCCACTGACTGGATAAAGAAATCCAAAGAAGACCTAAGCGCACCATTGGCCCACATCGTCAATGAATCCTTCACTCAAGGACACATGCCGGACATCCTCAAAACCACAATCATTCGACCAACTTTAAAAAAGCACAACCTGGATCCCCTGGACCCCACCTCCTACAGGCCGATAGCAAGCCTCCCGTTCACCGCCAAAATAATTGAGAAGATAGTCCAACGTCAGCTTCAAGAACATTTAGACATCAACAACATACTTGACCCGCAGCAACACGGCTTCCGTCCTCCACATGGAGTCGAGACCCTCATGACCACACTGATGAACACCCTCATCATAGGAACCCAAGAAAAACACTCCGGATACGCCATGATCTTCCTAGATATATCAGCAGCCTTCGACACCATCTCCCACAACATCCTCATACACAGACTCCAAACGATAGGGATCAAAGATACTATACTTCGATGGTTCCAGTCCTACCTAACTAACCGACAACAACTGATCCGCACCAGCACCTCAACCTCACCCCCCTTCCAGCAACATCAAGGAGTACCTCAAGGATCCACACTATCAGCCATGCTCTTCAACATTTACCTCCGACCACTCTGCTCAGTCATACGTACCCACAACATCAACTTCCACATATATGCTGATGACATAATGCTCTATGCCCCAATTACAACCACAAACCCAACAAATGAGCAACTATCAGCCTGCTTCACTGACCTATCCAACTGGCTGCAGGAAAACAACCTCTCCATTAACATAAAGAAAACTGAAGCTCTCATAGTGACCAAAGACCCAGACTTCAAACCACCTACACACATCATCATGGGAACTACACAAATTCAAATGCAGCCACAAATAAGATATCTGGGCATTATCATTGACCAGACCCTAACCCTCAAGCAACAAATCACTAAGACCACCAGAACCATATTCCACAAGGCTAAAACAGTACAACGTCTCCGACCTCTCCTCGAACCTCAAGACTTCAGGACAGTAATGCAAGCTATGACACTCCCACATCTGGACTACTGTAACATAATCTACCATGGACTACCCGCCACACAGACCAACCCCCTCCGAACTGCCTTGAACGCCACAGCGAGAATTATTCAGAATGCGAAGAAACGAGACCACATCACCCCAATTCTGAGGGACCTACACATACTTCCCCTCGAAGCAAGAATTAAATACAAAGCTATTCTACTCACCCACAAAACCATCCACCAAACACAGAGCACCCAGCTCCACACCCTACTGCCCCGCCCAGCCCACAGCAAAACAACCAGACAGACCTCCAGCAACTCCCTCACCATCCCTCACAAAAGAACCAAATGCACACAACGGACCTGCAACAGAGCCTTTGAACTTTATGCTCCATCCCTCTGGAACTCTCTACCGAACCACCTCAGGAACAATAACGATCTCTTGTCATTCAAAAAGCAGCTAAAAACCATCCTATTCCAAGAACATCTCAAAACAAAAATACCCTCCCACAAATAACTTCACCAACCCCCTAAACCATCCTCAAGAACCTATGATCAGAAACTGTTACCTTGTCCATGTCTGTCTATCCTCTGTCAAAATCATCAATGTTGCCCTCCTGGTGATGGCCCTACCCCTATAACCGATTAACCCCCCCCCCCCCTTTTGTTACGCCGCTTTGACCCGGTGAAAAGCAGGATATAAATACAGTTAAATAAATAAATAAAATAAATAAATAATATGTGTGCTGTTTGATAAGGTTACAAATTGGTTGTAGATGTTGAATAGCAGAGTGGATAGTGCGGAGCCTTGAGGTATTCCTTGTAGATGTTTGAATGAGTTCAATGTCTTGTCTCCCATCTTAACTTGTTGAGAGCGGTCAGTGAGATAAATGCGGAACCATGCTAGGGGAGTTTTTGATATTCCTATTTCATGAGTCATTAAATGAACTGCTTATGATTTATGGAATCGAATGCTGATGAAATGTCAATGAATATTAATATAAAGCCTTGTTAGTTTTTTTTCTGTTCCTGTGATTACAGTATTCAATAGTGATGTCAGCAGAGTCTCCACACTATAAAGGCAATACAGAAAAGTTGACTATGCCTTTTATGGCAGTCTAACCCTGCCCGGTGCATTCCAGGATGCACCGCGCAGGGCCAGGCACCACCATTTTTCAAGATGGCAGACTCACAGCTGAAGCACATAGGTAGTGCTCCCACTTATTTTAAGGTACCAGGTGAGGGGTGGTGGATTTAAGGGCCGCTGGATTACCAGGTTGTTTTCTTTTAGTGGGGGATGGGAGGTACAGGGGCCACTAGACCACCAGATTGTTTTATTTTACTTTGGGGTAGGGATACAGGGGCCACTAAATCACTAGGTAGTTACTTTCTGTCGGGGCACGGGGTAACGGCCCCCGACAGTGTTTTGATGGCATTGGGAGCTTTTCCCGATGCCGCGATTATTCTCAGTGCCATCATAATACTGTCAGGTGGGGGGATTGGGGCTGCTGGGTCACCAGGGATTCTCTTTTTGTCAGGGTACTGGCCCCCGACAGTATTTTGATGGCATCGGGGACTTTTCCTGATATCGTGATCGTCCCCAATGCCATCAAAATAGTGTCAGGTGGTATGATCGGGGCCTCTGGGCCACCAGGGATTTGATTTCCTTATTTTGATAGCATTGGGTGCTTTGCCCGATGCCTGATCGTTTGATGAGAAGATGATCTAGGCATCAGAGAAAGTACCCAGTGCCATCAAAATACTGTCGGTGCCACACATTAGAGGTTTGTCACCTCAGACCCTGCAATTAAAATATTGGCGTTATAGCTGGTTGTGAAATGCTCTACATCTGTCTCTGCATCAGGCGTAGCCATAATTTACATACCAGACCATTATGTGCAGCAGATTAAAATACATTTAAATACGCATGGTGTTAATTGGGCGTTAGTTTTTCCGTTTGTGTTTGTCTGTTTTCTGCATTTAAAAAGTGCATAAAGTGTGCTTAAACGTGGTGTTATCGGTGCTGAGTGGCCACACTAGCTTTCTGCATCGGCCCGATGACATAGTTTGAATCCATGTTGTTGGGGGTCGAGAGGGGCAAATGTGTTGATGTATTGTTGTAGCTGGATCTGAACAGTTTTTTCAATTATTTTGGCCAGGAAACGGATGCTGGCAATGGGCCTGTATGAGTTCGGGATGTTGGGGTTTAGGGCCTAATGGGTGTAGTTTTTAGGTTAGTGGACATGTGATCTTGGGTAAGGGATAGGTTGATGATGTTGAGTATGGTTGGGGAGAGCTCATTTCTGACTCTCTTGATCCATGAAACTGGGCATGGATCAAGAGGGGAGGAAGTGGTATTTATGGAGGTGAGGGTGTGCTCCATTTGTTTGCTTGAGACTAATTCAAAGGTTTCCCACCTATGTGAGGTCTGGATGTTTTTGTAGGGTGGAAGTGGAAGCAAGGTCATTATCAGGTGGTTGTTTATTCTGTAGGAATGTGGCTAAATCTTGTGGTCCAAGCTCTAGATTTTGATGATGTGGCGGGTCCTATGTGAGAGATTTTACTATATTAAGCAGCTCTCTGGGGCAATTTAATGATTTTAAGATTAGGCTAGTATGGCGTTCTTTTTTGTGTTAGTTGATTATGTTGTATTCTGTTTGTATGGTTGAATATTCTGTTATGTGAAGTGTCTCTTGTGCAGCTCCATTGATGTTCAGTCTGTCTTAATTTGTGTTTGGTTTTTCTTATTTCTGAGGAATACCAGGGTGCTTGATGATTTTAGTACTGTTTTTTTCTGTTGCGGTGCTAGGGTGAATGGAGCTATGGTATCATTCCAGTATGTTGACTAAAGCAGTAAGGTCAGTTGTTTTGTAATCTAGTTTTGTAATGATGTGTGATAGCAACAATTGTTTATCAAATTTTTTAAACCTGTGTGATTTGTGAGGTTTATTGTGTTGGGTGTGAATGGAGGGTTGTTGAGGCAGCTCAAACATGATCATGTGGTGATTGGACCATGGGATTGGTGTCACATGTGTGGGTATATGTGAGTTTTTTGTGATGAGTTCCGAGGGTGTGAATAGAAGCTCCAAGGTGTTTACTTTTTTGTGAGTGGAGACGCTGATTGAGTGAAGTCTAGTGCATCCATGGCTTCCAGGAATGAATTTGCTTGGTTAGAAGGAACTGTAGTGAGGTTAAGGTTGCTGAGAAGGATGAATGGTTTTTTTTTGCCGTGTGGGCACAGGCTGTTTCTAACAGGATACAGAGGTCTTCCATGTTGGAGTTGGGCGAGTGATAATTCAGACATATTGTCCAGTGTTTCTTTTCTATTACATAAGAACATAAGATATGCCATACTGGGTCAGGCGAAGGACCATCAAGCCCAGTATTCTGTTTCCAACAGTGGCCAATCTAAGTCATAAGTACCTAGCAGTTTTCCCAAAAGACACAGGTTCCACAGTGCTTGTATTGGGTCAAGCAGTGATATCCCGGGTCCCTTTTAATAATGGTTTATGGACCTTTCCTCCAGGAACTTGTCCAAACCTTTTTTTAAACCCAGCTACACAAACAACTTTTGCTACATCCTCTGGTAACAAATTCCAGAGTTTGATTACATGTTGACTGAAAAAATATTTTCTCTTATTAGTCTTAAATAGGTTACCCTGTAGCTTCATTGCATGTCCCCTAACCTTTCTATATTCTGATGACATAAACAATCGATCTACATTTACCCGTTCCACTCCATTTATTAATTTATAGACCTCTATCATATCTCTCCTCAGCTGTCTCTTTTCCAGGTTGAAGAGCTCTAACCTTTTTAGCCTCTCTTCATAGGGGTATCCTTCCATTCCTTTTACCATTTTGGTGGCTCTTCTCTGTACTTTTTCTAAGTCCGCTATATCCTTTTTAAGATGCGGCGACCAGAATTGCACTCAATATTCAAGATGCGGTCGCACCATGGAACAATACAGAAGCATTATAATATCCTTTGTTTTATTTTCCATTCCTTTCCTTATGATACTTAGCATTTTATTTGCTCTCTTGGCCGCCGCTGCACACTGGGTGGAGGGTTTTAGCATGTTTTTTTTTTTTTTTTGAAAACTTTATTTATAGATCAAGAACAAATAACAATGAACACAGTTGCAGGCAAAGAACCCTCGGCCGGGTGCACTCTTATCCCCGCCGTAGGGTAAATTACATGTGCAATTTTCAAAGACAACAAACAAACCGTGCCTTATGAAGAAACCAGTGTTTTATATTTATTTACTTCCCCTATCCCCCCCACTGAACGGAATAGGGGAAAGGAAAGGACCCTCCCCCCTCCCTCCCCACCCATCCCAACCCCTCGCCATCTCCATCCACAGCACACCAGCCAGTTTCGCTCCCAGGAGGAAGAGTCGCCCACTCCTCCCCCCTGGGCGCCCCCACTTGTGCTCTAACATTCTAGAGACCCACGTTAACTATTTCGTTTCGGCAATGGGGCCCCAAATTCTGAATATAGGGTTCCCAAATTAGCATAAAAGTGGTCCATCGCTTCACATGGCTCCGTGCTCTCCAGCGTTCTGCCAGCATCAATTGGTGAAAACTATTGCGCCACTCCAGGAAAGTCGGCGGAAGCCGCTCTCGCCATCTACGGAGAATTGGGCCTTTCCCCACCAAGCACGCTTTGCGCACGAGGAGCCGCGCCCCCGGCCCACTGGGACAAGACAGATGCAGTTGATCCAGTATCACCAAAGATCCCGTCCACGGGAAACGCTGTTGCAGCAGCCCCATTATACAATTACTGATACGTGCCCAATATGGGCGGATGCGCCTACAGGTCCACCACATATGGGCTAAGTCCGCCAAGGGCTCGGAACACCGAGGGCATGACCCGTCCTGAGTGACATGGCTCCGTAGGGCCCGTCGCGGGGAAAAGTGTACACGGGTTAAGGCTTTATACTGAAGTTCCCTCCACCGTGCCCCCTCCACCAGCAGAGGAATCTGCGCCAAGGCCTTCTGAATAGTCCCGACCGGGACCTCCCGCCCCATTTCTCTTGCCCAGGCCTGTTCAACTCTCCCGTATTCTGGCAATACCCTAAAACAATCCAGCCGGGCCTTCAAAGCCGTTATCGACGGAGGGGAATCTCCTCCGAGGCCAAAAAATTCTATGATCTGCGCTGAGCGGTCCGCTTCGAGATCCTCTCGGGGCAGTGAGGTCACATAATGAGAGAGTTGGAGATATGTAAAAAAGTGGTGGGGTTCCAACTCGTATTCCGCACACAGGTCCGAAAATGATTTACAGGCACCCGACAATCCCACAACATGGCCTAACATACGGACCCCCTTTGCCCACCAAGACTGGAACCCGCAGGACTCAGAACCGGGCGTAAAATTCACATTACCCCGCAAGGGAAGCCAACTCGAAGTTCTCCAATTGCGATTCCAATAACAGTTCAGCTGTTGCCACATGCGGCGCGCGGAGGTCATCACCACACTGCGCTTAACGCTAGCAGACAGTTGGGAAGTCTCCGCGTGCAGAACACCCAACAGGGAAAGAGGTGCCACTGCCGCCATCTCCAGCTGTCTCGGTGTATAGATGTCCGTCTCGCCCAGCCAGTCACCTACGTGGCGCGCCTGGCATGCCAGGGCGTACAGCCACAAGTCCGGCAGCCCTATACCACCCCCCCGCCAGGGTCCAATCATGCGCTTCATCGGGATACGGGCCCGAGCTCCCCTCCATAGAAATCTCTGAATCTCCCTTTCCACATGCATAAGATCGCGACGATACAGCCAAACCGGCAAAGTCTGTAGCCAGTACAGTATTCGGGGCAGAATCACCATTTTGACCGCTGCCACTCTCCCCAACAGGGACAGTGGTAAAGGATGCCAAGCTCGCATCTGGGTGCGTATCCCGTTCAAAATTTTCTCAAAATTAGTGTAGTATAAATCTTGAGGCAGCCGTGTCAAAACGATACCGAGATACACAAACGTCTGACCCGCCCATCGCAAAGGAAATTCCCCCGGCCAGCTACCGCGAAGTTGTCCCGACATATCTATGGCCTCCGATTTGTCTTCATTTATGCGGAGACCCGCGAAGCTACCATAGGCCTCGAATTCCCTCATTAGCCGCTGCAGCGACTCCCTGGGGGCGAGCAAGTGGACCAGCATGTCGTCCGCAAAGGCCGATAATTTGAACTCATGGGTCCCAACCACCACCCCCCGTATGCCTCCGTCGGCCTCTATGCTTCGAATTAAGGGGTCTAACGCCAAAACAAATAATAAAGGTGACAACGGGCACCCTTGTCGGGTACCACGGAAGAGAGGAAATGAGTCCGACAAGACCCCATTGCATAACACCCGGGCAGTTGGTTGTACGTAGAGGCTCCGCACCATCTCACAGAAAGAAGTCCCTAAGCCATAGAGTGGCAGCAGATAATGGAGATATTGCCAACTGACTCTGTCAAACGCTTTTTCGGCGTCGAAGCTCACCAGAAGGGATTGCAGTTGGTGCTGTTGTACCCACTCTATAGACGTTAAAATTTTACGTAAGTTGCGTACCGCAAAGCGCCCCCGGACAAACCCAACCTGCGATTCATGCACGAGATCCCCCAACAGGACCGCCAACCGTTCTGCCAGAATCTTAGCCAGCAACTTCATATCAAAATTCAATAGGGAGATCGGTCGATATGAGGAAGCCCTCTGTGGGTCTTTCCCTGGTTTGGGAATCAAGGTGATGTAGGCCTGATTGCCCCCCCAGCGGGGGCCACCCCCTGCCACCCGTCGCTGAAACGTGTCCACTAGGAGGGGGCTCACCCCATCCGACAATATCTTGTAAAATTCTACCCCAAAGCCATCGGGACCTGGGGCTTTATAACAATTCGCGGTCGAGATCACCTGCTGTACCTCCTGTAAGGTAATGGGTTGCCCTAATCCAACACGTTGTTCCTCGGTCACCTTAGGCAAATCTAGTCGCCGTAGATAGTGTTCCATGCTAGTAGCGGCCGTCTCCTCCGCGGTATAGAGTTGTTGAAAGAAGCCTTTGAAAATGGCGCTAATCACCGTCCGGTTGTTTTGTAATTTCCCTTGGTCATCTCGGAGAGCCGCCACCAATCGCGAGTCGCGCTGGCCTTTCAGACATCTCCCCAACAATTTGCCTGGCTTGTCGCCAAAACAGTACAGCTTGTATTTATAATACAATAAGGATTTTTTCGCCCGTTGATGAAGCAATTCATTTAACACGACTTGAAGCTCCCATAGTTTCTTTCTATTGTGAGAGGTGGGGGTACGCCCGTGGAGACGCCGCGCATGTGCTACCTGTTGCTCTAGCCTGACAACCTGTGCAGCCAGTACTCTGCGCTTCCGCGCTACATATCCGATGAGTCTCCCCGGAGGACCACCTTGGCCGTTTCCCACAATAATTCCGGGTCGTCTCTGTGACCCTGATGATTCTCTTCAAATTCTCGCCACCGATGGTTTAAGAATTGGCGAAAAGAGGCGTCCTTATACAGTTCTATGGGGAACCGCCATAAGCGAGTCCCGGCTAGGTCCCCTCCCCCATGCCAGTCGATCCATACCATGGCATGATCCGAAATCTCCAATGGACCAATCTGCGCGTCCTCAACTGATGCAAATTGAGTCGCCGAGACCAACAGGTAATCAATGCGGGCGCTAGTCCCGTGCGCTCGGGATACATGGGTGAAGTCCCTCTCTGTGGGGTGCAAAAGTCGCCACGGGTCCACGAAGCCTAGTCGGGACTTAAACCTCTGCAACGTACGAGAAAGGGTCTGTCTCTCTCGGGAACCCACATCGCTCGAGGTGTCGAGACCCACCTCAAAAACCCCGTTGAAATCACCACCCAAAAGCAAGGGCACCTCCGGTAACTGTTCTACCTGTGCCGCCAGACGGTGGAAGAATTCAGGATCCGGCTTGTTAGGGCCATACAAATTGCCCAAAATTATCGAGCGATTCTCCAGTGTACCATGTAGTAACAAAAAGCGTCCCCGAGGATCCAGCACCTGTCTTGTTAGTGTGAACCGTAGTTTCTTATGAACCAAAACAACAACAATTGACTAAATGCAATAACATGACAGCGAATAGGGCCTTCAGCCTTTACGTCCCCAAAATTTGGAATGCACTCCCACCAGACATTCGAGCCATTGCTGACCTGACCCAATTCAGGAAGGCTATCAAATATCACCTCTTCCTCCAATACTACCCAGCCAGCGATGGTTCCAGATAACACCAACTAAGAAACACAGCCAGCGTTGTTTCTAGATAACACCACCAAGAAACACTGCCTTTCTTACAGCCCATTCTCACAATGTATTTTGTATTTGAAACAGACTTATTCTATACTGTTCAATTCAATCATGTTATAGGTCTTTTACGTCATGCATTTGACCTATTTCATGTATATAGTTCATGTATATAGTTCAACCCCCCCTGTTATCCAAGTTTATACCCCTGTTCGATGTAAAACCAAACAGAAGTGTGTTTTGGTCATTTTGTTATACTGTGAACCGCGCTGATGCCGAATAGTGCGGTATATAAGCAACTGTAATAAATAAATAAATAAATAAACAAGTCCCCCTTTTTTCCCCGTCGCTGGGACATCCCAAACCTGGCCCACCCAATCTCGCCGAAGCTTAGCGTGCTCCTCCGCTGTTTGATGAGTTTCCTGTAATAACGCAATATCACAACGCTGCCTTGCAAGCGATTTAAGTATTTTATATCTCTTGATGGGGCTGCCCAAGCCACATACATTCCAAGATATAATTTTAACCATACTGGGAGCACTTCTGGGGCGTTTTGTCAGCTGACTGTATTGTTACAAGGGAAACCCCCCCAGCCTGGAGTCTCCCCGGACCTGCCCCCTGAGAACCGAAACCAGCTGGCCGTGCGTGGTGGAGATGGCGACCCTCCCTTCCCAACCCCCCCCCTCTTTCCCAGCCCCCCCCCCTGTTTCCTCGGAGTCCCACCCAACCTCCCCCCGCTACCCTGCTCCTCCCACCCCCCTTCCCTCACTCCCTTCCCCCCAGTGCCTAACCGAAACCTAAGGCTAAGCACCATTCCTGTGGCATTGGACATACCCCCTAGTTAATCCCCTCCCAAAATCCACTTAAGACCCCCTACCCCCCGCTCCCCCCTCCATCGGGCCGAGGAACTGCTCTTAGTATCACCACCTCCTCCCCTCAAGTAGGCCCAACACCAACACAAGTTAATGTAACCCACGGTCACCTCCCATCTCCAAGGGATAGAGTCGGCGGTCCTAAAACCCCGTGGGGCCAGGCGAGACTTTCTGCCATGGTCGGAGGCTCAGAGGCTACGTGCCACTTCCCAAGGAACCCAGAGCCACCAGCCGCAGCTCAGTCTATATAATGCCCCTTGTCACTAACCCCTTAAGAAAGGTGAGAAAAACCCATAGTTAAGTCCCCCCTACTAGGGGGCATGCAGTATTCAGACTACCAGTACCGGGAGGCGCACAACTAATGGCCTGCAGTGCCCCTTCCCCTGTTCGCCCGAAACATATCAGCCCCAATAGAGGGAGACACAGCCCCGGAGGAGCAGGCAACATCCATCCCCTTAAAATTAGAGGTACAGGCAAATAATTCCCTCCAAGCACTCAGCTCGGGCCTCCGAATTCCAGGAGCCCCCGGGTCCGCGTCAAAATTGGACGGGCGGGATGGACCCAGTGCTCGGGGGCCTGCGAGCCTCCCCCCACCAACAGACACCAAGATATGGTTAACAGCCACTCACTGATCAATCTCCCAGCTAGAAGACCGCTTAAGTTAAGGCTCAACAGAGAAATTCAGCAGACCCTCCCTTAGTTATCACACAGCGAGAGGCATTGTGGCTTAGGGCCCTAAATACTTTTCATCAACCACAATATACTTACACAGAAAGGGGAGAGAAAACCAAGAAAAAAAGAGGAATAAAAGAAAGGAAAAACGCCCTACAAAATAAGTTAAAATAACTAACAGTCATCAAATATAAATAAGGGCCAGTCTCTGTTGCAGGGCGCCGTCCTCGCCGCAGTCCCACATCTCACTCCGGGCCCCTCGGCAGTGCGCTACCACTGTGAGTAACTGTTCCTGGGCTTACTTGAGATATTCACGAGGGGGAGGCCAGTTCGGGGGCTCCAGTCAGGTCTGCCAGGAAGGTCTGTGCCTCAGCAGGGGATTGTAAATATTGTGTCCGTCCCTGGTGTTCGACTCTCAGCTTAGCAGGGTATAATAAGGAGAGGCGGACTCCCTTGTTGACTAGCTGGGAGCATACCGCAGAGAATGCCCGGCGCCGCTGGCTTACCAATAACGAGTAATCTTGAAATACTAGTATCTTCTCTGGGTCCGACGTGGCGCGCTGATGAGCCCTGGCTGCCCTCAGAACCTCCTCTTTCTGGTGGAAGTCAAGGAAGCGGGCGATGACTGCGCGGGGCCTGCGCTCCCGATCACGTCTCGGGCCCAGCCTGTGTGCGCGCTCTATCTTGATGGGGCCGGTCACGCTGCCCGCGGAGATCTTTTCAATCCAGGTCACCAGATAGCTGCGGAGGGCCCCATCCGCCACCGTCTCATCAATTCCGATAAAACGGAGGTTTTTCCGGCGGCCCCTGTTCTCCATATCGTCGAGCTTTTCACCTTGATGTTTCACGAGGTCTTCAAGGGCCTTCACTCGGCCTACCAGTGTGTTCTGGGTATCCTCGACGCCGGAGACTCGATTTTCTGCCTGCTCCATTCTGGCGGTAAGATCAGTGAAGTTTTGCTGTATCGCATGCAGTTGATCCGCCAGTCCGCGGAAACGCTCATCCAGAGCCCGCACTACAGCGGCACTAACCTCCGCTATCAGCGTTTGGTTAGCTTCTGCTCCCGGGCTCCTTGGTGCTCCCTCCGCCATTTTTACCTCCGGGACCCGGGTTTTCTCCCGTCTCAGCGTTTTTGTTGACATCAAGGTGTTCTGGGGTTTCAAATCTCTCCCGTTGTTCTCACTTCTTCCCCCTTACTGGAACAACTGATATCCTGGAGGGCGATAGCCACTATTGCAGCTGATATTTGCAGAATTTTGGGGTAGTTTGCCCAGAGCTGACCACCACACGTCTTCTCAGCTCATTGCCACCACCGGAAGTCCTCGGGTTTTAGCATGTTATCCACGATGACTCCTAAATATTTTTACTGGGTGGTGGTTCCTAATGTGGAACCTTGCATCGTGTAACCATAGTTTGGGTTGTTGTTTCCTACGTGCATAACTTTGCACTTGTCCACATTAAATTTCATCTGCCATTTGGATACCCAGCCTTCCAATTTATCAAGATCCTTTTGCAATTTTCCACAATCCTCATGGTTTTTAACAACTTTGAATAGTTTTGTGTCATCTGCAAATTTGATAACTTCACTTGTTATGCCCATTTCCAGGTCATTTATGAATATGTTAAAAAGCAGCGCACCCAGCACAGATCCCTGGGGTAGTCCACTATTCACCTTTCTCCATTGGGAAAATTGGCCATTTAGCCCTACCCTCTGCTTTCTATCTTTTAACCAGTTCCTGATCCACAATAGTACACTGCCTCCTATCCCATGACTTTTTAGTTTTGCCAAAAATCTCTAATGAGGGACCTGGTCAAAGGCTTTCTGAAAGTCCAGATACGCTATATCAACTGACTCACCTTTCTCTACCTGTGTATTCACACCTTAAAAAAAACATAACAGATTAATAGGACAAGATCTTCCTTGTCTAAAGCCATGTTGGCTGTCTCCCATTAAGCCATGACTATCTACATGTTCAGTAATTTTGTTCTTTATGATGGTTTCTACCATTATTCCCGGTACTGACATCAGACTCACTGGTCTGTAGTTTCCCGGATCACTCCTGGAACCCTTTTAAAAAATTGGTGTTACATTGGCCATCCTCCAATCTTCAGGTATTACAGATGATTCTAATGATAGTTCACAGATTACTAGTAGCAGGTCTGCAATCTCATATTTCAGTTCTTTCAACACCCTCGGATGTATACCATCTGGTCTAGGTGATTTTCTACTCTTCAGTTTATCAAATAGTTGTAATACATCTTCCCTGTGTATCGATATTTCTTTCAGTTCCTCCGCAGTATCACCTTTAAATACCACTTCAGTAATGGGTAACATCCCCCTACATCTTCCTCAATAAAGACCGAAGCAAAGAATTCATTCTGTCTCTCCGCTATGGCCTTGTCCCCTCTTAGTGCCCCTTTATTACGCATTTTTGCTTCCACAGCAAGCTTCTTCTTAAATTCTCTCTTTGACTGTCTTATCAATGCCTTGCATCTAACTTGCCAGTGCTTATTCTGTTTCCAGTCTTCATCATTTGGCTCTTTTTTCCATTTCCTGAAAGATACTTTTTTGGCAACAGCAGCCAAATAATTCCAACATAATTCCAATATGTTGGAATTATCCATAGTGGTGAATATAGTAGTGGTAAAGTTTAGATGTTTGCTGCTTAGAATTATTATACCGCCACCCCTCATGGAGTTTCTTGGGCAGTTGTGAAGAGTGAATGATAGGTGGGTAAATTGATTGAGTAGTACATTATGCGTTTTAGTAAACCATAATTGGGTGACACACTTTTATTTATTTTATTTATTTAACTTTGCTTATATACCGCCTTTCTACTATTCAAGGCACATTACATAGAACATACAATTAACAGTTTAAGAGCAGCTGTTTTATATGGAACTGGAACTTTGTAGATATACAACTAATGAAACAAATAATAGGTCATGAATAAATAGAAACAATAACTACGTATGGGGAGGAGCAGCTGAGGATAGTGTATGTGTCATATTCCGTGCATAGTGGGTGTACAGGAGTTAAGTCTGCGGAGTTCATGGAATGTAAAATACGGTGCTAGGTCAAACCTGATGATGGGTCCATGGACGTGGCAGTGCTGAAATGTTCCTGAAATAGAAAGGTTTTGAGCTTTTTCTTGAAGTCAGGATAGTTGGAGCAACCACTCAGTGTGGGGGGAGGGCGTTCTATATAATGGGGGCAAAGAGGGAAAAAGCTTAGTTGCATGTGGATTGCTTGCTTTTGGATTTATGAGCTGGAATGGCTAGAAGGTTGAGAGAACTGTGTCGTCAGAGGAGGGTGTATAGGCAGGTTGCGGATTCATTGTGTATGACTTTATGTGTCATAATGAATGTCTTGTATTTTATTCTTGATTGGATAGGGAGCTAGTGGAGGTGGTGTAATACAGGGGTGATATGATCTTGTCTGGAGATTCTATGGATTATCCTCGCTGCAGTATTTTGTGCCAACTGGAGAGGTTGTATGAATTGTTTGGGGAGACCGTGGTATATTATGTTGCAATAGTCAAGTGTAGGGGTGACTATGGCTTGACAAACTGTGCGAAATAGGTCAGAACATAGCAGTTGGTGGAGGTTTTTCAAGATTCTTAGCTTGTAGTAGGTGGACTGGCCTGTTTTTTTTTATTTGTGTTTGTAGGTTGAGCTTCTGGTCGAGAATAATGGCCAAATATTTGACCTCACTTTTTACATTGTGGAGTTCCCAAATGCCAAGGATTGAGGATGGGTGTAGGATGTATCAGAGAATATGTGCAGCACTTCTGTTTTCTCTTGATTAATGAAGATGTTCTGTTCTAGCCATTGTTTCACTTTAGTGAAGCAATTGTAGATGTTGTTGAAGTCTGGGACGGACGTGCTGAATGGAGTTAAAAACATATCATCTGCGTAGATTTGGTTTTGGATCATGTGTTCTTTGAAAATTTGGTATATGGGCTGGAGGAAGAGGTTAAATAGGAGAGCAGACAGGCTAGAACCCTGGGGCACTCCTTGTTGGTTGAATGGTCGTGATTTGTTGCAGCCAATCCTAACTTGTTGGATTCTGTTGTTGAGGTAGGAACGGAACCAGCTTAGTGTGGTCTCTTGTAGGCCAGTGTCATGGAGTCTTTGAATGAGTAGGTGGTGTGGTAAAGAGTCAAAGGCAGAGGGAGATATCAAGAAATATTAAAAGGCATCATTGGTTGGCATTTTGTGTGTGAGTTAATACTGAGTCTAGTAGGGAAGTAAGCAGAGTTTCAACCCCATGTTTTGGTTTAAACCCATGTTGATATTAAGAGGGCCATGGTCGTCAATGGAATTTTGTAGTTGATTTTGTACCAGGTTTCCTATTATTTTTGGTATAAGAGGGATACTTGAGATAGGCCTATAGGCATTTGGAGAGTTGTTGTCATGATTGTTTCCTTTTAGTATGGGACGAATGAAGCTTTTCTTCAATGAATTGGGCATTGTTCCTTGAGATAGGGATGTATGTATTATAGTCTGTAAGAAGGAACTGAGGTTTGCTCTTGGACTCTTTATCCAGGCAACAGGACATGGGTCAAGGGCTGAGGTAGTTGTATTAAGATTCATTATAGTAGGAGGTGGAGTGGAAGCGGGTGTGGGATCAGACTCGGCGGGGGCTCCTATCCAGCCGGTCCACTGAAAACAGTTATAAGGTATTGCTGAGGTGGTACTACACCCCTAGCCGCCTACATAAGATGTACGCGGTGGTATCTCCCTTGTGTTGGAGGGGGTGTGGGGCAGTTGGGACGTTCTGGCATGTATGGTGGAGCTGTATGAAAGTTCATGAGTACTGGGAGCGGATCGTTGGATGGATACAGCAGCATCTTGGGGTGGAGATTCCGATGGCTCCTACCATTTGTTTACTGTCCTGGTGGGAGGAAGGGCAAGGGAGCAGGGGCGGTAGGGCGGTGGTGGCTTGCTTGAGCGCTGCTCGCTGCGAGATCGCGGCGGCCTGGCGGAAGAGCGAGTTGCCTGGGGTGGGGCAATTTGAGCAGCGAATTCGACACATGGTGTTGATGGAAAAGTTAACGGCTGCACGTAGGCAGACCTTGGCTAGATATGAGGAACACTGGGGAGTATTGGTGGGCGTCCTGGGGTTGGGAGGGGGGGGGAGTGGGGTGGGGTAGTGGGGTGACGGGATGGAGTAGGGGGGGTGAGATAATCCGTTATCCCAGGGGGGGAGGGGGGGGTCAGGGTGGTTTGCACATTGATTGGGAGGGGGGGTAGGGGATAGGCTGGGGGGGGCAATGCTAGTTAAGGGGGGGGGTAGGGTAGTGGGGGGGAGTATGGGGTGGGGGGGCAGGGGGCCGGGGGGGGAGCGAGAGATGGGGGGTAGATTATTCTGGGAGAGCACTGGATTTCCGGGGTTGGGGAGTTGGTTCCTAGTGGTTTTCTATTCTTGGATGTTGGGGGGATGAGAGGTGAGGGGGGGGGTAGGGTGGCGGTATGGTGGGTGGATTACAGGAATAGTTAAACGACCACAGCCTGGAGTTAAGGTACAGGTACACTGGGTAGAGGGGGGACGTGGGGTGATGGTAGAGGAAGGTATACATTCGGAAACTGGAGAGTATATAAAATGGTGTATTTTGTTGACCGAAAATTTTGGCTGTTAGGTACCTATTGTATAGAGGATGACGTGTTATTGTTTGTGGTTATGGTTATGTGATGGAAATGATGTCAATAAACACTTAAATACAAAAAAAAAAAAAGATTCATTATAGTAGTCTCAATATTTTCACGAGATGGTAGCATGAATTATGACCATGTGGTGTTGGAGTCATTATTTAGGGTGTGTTGGGCGAGATTGCTTGGTATTTCTTGTATATATGGCCGGCTATGACCTGTGGGGAAATTTTATCATGAGGTTGTTGCTTAGTTGGGTCGATTAGGAGGAATTTTGCGATGGTGAAGAGGTCTCTGGGTTTGTTTAATGAACAAGCTATGATATTATTGTGGTATTCTCTCTTCCTTCGTAAGGTTTCTTTGCAGAATAAATTGTGTTTTTCCATGTAGGCATGGCTGATAGGGTCTTTCAAGTGTCTCCAGTTTCGTTCAAGGTGGCACAATTCTTGCTTTAGAGCTAGGAGGGATGTGGAGAACCATGGGGCTTTGATAGAGCAATTTTTTGATATTTTCTTGGATGGTGCTTGAGCTACTGTTGCCATGATATTGTTCCGTTGTTCTATTTGTGAGTCAAGGTCAATGTCTTCCTGATTAAGATGTTCAAGATGGGGGAGGACTGAGCTAAGAAAGGACTCTTTATCAAACTGTTTAAATCTTCTATTTGTTGGGGGAGTAAAAGGGGGGGGCTTCTTCTATGATTGGCATGTGGGGTAGAGAAGAGGATAGCTGCGTGGTCTGACCAGGGTACTGGGATTATTGAGTGAGATATAAGGTTTGTATATGTCGTGAGGGTATGAGGTAGGAAAATCATATCAAGAATGTTACCCTTGTTATGGGTTGGGGATGTAAGTATTTGCGTGAAGAGTAATGCTTCCATTGCATCTAGAAAGGCTGAGGACTGTTTATGGGGGGGATGAAGATAAAGAGTAGTTACTCACCTGTAACAGGTGTTCTCCAGGAGCAGCAGGAATCAGTCCTCACATATGGGTGACGTTGGCGCCGACGGAGCCCCTGTGCAGAGCATTTCCCCAACTTTCAAGGAAAGCCTTTGGGAATGCAGCGCGCATGCGCGGTCCCCTTCCCGCCCAAGGGTGCCATCTTGCTCAGTCTAATGACATAGCTAAAAGACAGCAAAAAACAAAATGAAGTATATGACTGCAACTCCAGGGGAGGAGGGAGGGTCGTGAGCACTGATTCATGCTGCTCCTGGAGAACACCTGTTACAGGTGAGTAACTACTCTTTCTCCAGGACCAAGCAAGAAGTCAGTCCTCACATATGGGACTCCCCAGCTCTAGGCTACCGGAAACCCTAAGCTGGAAAAATGGCTCCCTCTCAAGAGCCTCAGCATTCATGATAAGGGTATCCTTTGAGAACGCCCCCGTACGGTAGCCCAACAGAAGGGCCTGAGGGTAGGAGTTGCCTAAACCTCAAAGAGATTACGGAGTACTGCCTGTCCGAAAGCACTGTCCCTTCGGGACTCTCTCTCGAGGCAGTAATGGGCTGCAAAAGTCTGGCTTGAAGACCAAGTAGCGGGCCAGCAGTTGTCTGCAAACAGAACAGAGCGGAGATGAGCTACTGACATGGCTTTCACCCTGACATGGTGGGCCGTGACTCGACTCTGCAAGGGGAGGTCGGCTGCCTTGTACGCCCAGGCAATACAATCTGCTACCCAAGTGGACAACGTACGCTGGGAGACAGGTAACCCCAGCTTATTAGGGTCAAAGGAGACGAAGAGCTGAGTGGCCCTTCGATGCCCCCTCGTACGTTCTTTGTAAAAAGACAACGCCCTCTTACAGTCCAGGGTATGCAAGACTGTTTCAGCCCGGCTGGTATGCGGCCTGGGAAAGAAGGTCGGAAGAACCACCTCCTGGTTGAGGTGGAAAGAGGAGACCACTTTTTGAAGGAACTTCGGGTGGGTCCGTAGGACCACCCTGTTCCTATAGAACCGTGTGTACGGTCTATCAGAAACCAGAGCTTGTAGTTCACTCACACGTCTGGCCGAGGTAAGAGCTACCAGGAAGAGCGCTTTCCAAGAAAGGAAGCGCAAATGGCAAGTAGCCATCGGCTCAAACGGTGGGCAAGTAAGTTGCTGCAAGACCACGTTCAAATCCCACTCAGTCGCCGGTGGACGAACCGGAGGCTTGAGAAGAAGCAGACCTCTGAGAAAGCGGGACACCAAGGGATGAACCGACAGAGACTGTCCCTCCACCGGTGAGTGGTGCGCTGATAGAGCACTGAGGTGGACCCGAACAGAGTTAGACTTAAGGCCTAGGTCTGACAGGTGAAGTAGATACTGCAGAACTACTGGCACAAGGCAAGAGAAAGGATCTTCATTGCGCTGAGCACACCATATCGTGAACCTACGCCACTTGAGTGCATAGGACTTTCTGGTGGACTGCCTCCTAGAGCCCAAAACCACCTCTTCAACCTCCTTAGGTAGAAGCAAGGGAGCTAGCACTATCCTTTCAGCAGCCAGGCCATCAGATTGAGGGACCTGAGATTGGGGTGCAGAAGGGAACCCTGATTTGGAGACAGGAGAACTTGTTGCAACCCCAGAGGGAAAGGAGTTTCCACCGCCAACTGTAGCAGAAGTGGAAACCACGGTTGCCTTGGCCATCTGGGGGCTACCAGAATCACCGAGGCCTTGTCCCGGAGAATCTTGAACAGAGTTCCAGCTACCAGGGGCGTGGGAGGAAACGCATACAGGAGGCCCGTAGACCAAGAGATCAGAAAAGCATCTGCTGCTATTCTCAGGGGATGCAGCTGTCTGGAGCAAAACCTGGGCAGCTGACGGTTTTGTGGACTGGCAAAGAGATCGATGGACGGAAGTCCCCAGCGGAGGAAGATCTGCTGGACCACCCCTGGATTCAACTGCTATTCGTGAGGCTGGAGAATTCTGCTTAGCTTGTCTGCTAGCAAATTCTCCTAACCAGGTAGATAAACTGCTTTGAGAAACATGCCTTGTTTGACTGCAAAGGAGCAAAGGGCCTGTGCCTCCTGACATAGGAGCCTGGATCCCGTGCTCCCTTGCTTGTTCACATAGAACATTGCTACCTGATTGTCCGTTTGAACTAAGACAGACTGGTGAGAGAAGGCATGAGAAAAAGTCTGTAGAGCCAAGCGGCTTGCTCGCAGCTCCAAAAGATTGATCTGCTGTGTGGCCTCCCGAGGAGACCAGGAGGCCAGACAAGCCACTCTTCACACTGTCTCTCCTCTTCAGCATCTGGGCTTTGTCAAACTACGCAAAGTCCACTTTGCTCCCCTCTCAAAACCTAAAGTTTATAGGGGCAAGATTAGACACCCTGCAGGCAAGAGCTTACTTGCCTGAGGACAGGGCCCACAGACTGATGGACTTGGCGAACTAGTTCCAAAGCAATTCTTAGGTCTCTGCCAGGCACTTCCTGCAGCTCCTGGGCCACATGGCATCCACGTTACATGTGACTCCGAATGCCCATCTGCACATGCGGGCTGCTCAGTGGTGCCTCAGAGCTCAGTGGGTGCAGGCCACAGGTGACCTGCGAGACAGAGTAAAGGTGTCCAAACCACTTTTGGACTCCTTGCAGTGGTGGCTACATCTCCCAAACCTTCTCAGGGGGGTACCTTTTCAGGCTCCAGCACACACAAGGGTGCTGACGACCAATGCTTCCTTAAAGGTTTGGGGTGCACATTGCCAGGGAACGTGCACTCAAGGCCTCTGGTCTCCTCGGGAGGCCACACAGCAGATCAATCTTTTGGAGCTGCGAGCAAGCCGCTTGGCTCTACAGACTTTTTCTCATGCCTTCTCTCACCAGTCTGTCTTAGTTCAAACGGACAATCAGGTAGCAATGTTCTATGTGGACAAGCAAGGGAGCACGGGATCCAGGCTCCTATGTCAGGAGGCACAGGCCCTTTGCTCCTTTGCAGACTGGCCCCTGATGAGCCAGTCGTCCAGGTATGGGAAGACAAAAATTCCCTGATTCCTGAGATAGGCCACCACCACCGCCAGGCATTTGGTGAAAACCCTGGGGGCAGAGGTTAGGCCAAAGGGAAGTACCCTGTACTGAAAATGGTTTCCTCCCACCACAAATCTGAGATATTATCTGTGGTCTGGGTGAATGAGGATGTGAGTATAAGCATCCTTTAGATCTAAGGAGCATAGCCAGTCTCCCTGCTGGAGGTAGGGCATCAGTATCCCAAGGGTAAGCATCTTGAACTTTTCCCTCTCCAGAAACTTGTTTAGGTTTCGCAAGTCTAGGATAGGCCGGAGGCCTCCTGTCCTTTTTGGTACCAGGAAGTACCAGAAGTAGAAGCCTTGCCCTTCCAGGTGGTGAGGCATCGGTTCCACTGCCTGTTCCTTTAGAAGACTTCCCAACTCCTAAAGGAGGAGGTTTCTGTGCAGAGGGAGTCTTGGAGGCTCCCCTGGAAAGTAGGAGGGGGTAGCTGGTGGAAGTGGAGCATGTAGCCCTTTTGGACTATGCTCAGTACCCAGGTATCCCCTGTGATAGCTGGGCACCTGTAGGCGTACAGGGTCAGCCGACCTCCTGTGCTGAGTGGAGCCAGCAGTGGAGAAGAGGCTATGCTGTGGGAGTCAAAACCCCGTTCCCTGCTGTGCAGGAGCCGGAGCTGGCGGCTTGGAGGTCTTCTGCCTACGGGGCCCATGTCGCTGCCCCTTGGCCTGCTGGCCCTGTTGGGGAGCTGGAGAGGCCTGATATTGAGGGTAGGATTTGTAGGCTGCACCCTTCCTCGGGAAAAATGGCTTCTTTCCAGAGCCCTTCTTTTTTTGAGAAGGGGCAGAAGTCTTCCTGGACAGCCTTGTGAGAGTCTCAGTCTTGATTTCTGCAGCCTTTTTAGTCATGGGCTTACCGAAAAGGTTTTCACCTCAACAGGGGACATCGACCAACTTGTCCTGTACCCATGACTCCAGATTTGATGACTGCAGCCAGGCCTGATGGTGTGCACCGATGCTGGCCGCGGCTACCCGGTCCGAAGCCTCAAAGCCATCATAGGCTGCTCGAGAGATAAACTTCGAGCACTCTCGGATCCCTGTTGACAAAGCCTTGAACCTCTGCAAAGGTTCCTCGGAGAGGCCAGCTGAGAACCCGGCAATCTCCTTTGCCAGGTCTTGTAGGTACATGCCCATATACAGCTGGTAAGTCTGGACACGGCAAGATAGCATAGAGTCCTGGAAGCACTTTCTACTGAGGGCATCCAGGTTCCGGGCCTCCCGACCAGGGGGCACCAAGGAGTGCATCTTCTGACTCTTCAGGCGGTGCATGGCCGATTCCACAACCATGGAGTTGTGTGTTAGCTGCTCCTTTTGGAACCCAGGGCTCTTACAGACTCGATAAATGTAATCGACCCGTTTGCAAAGAACCGGCACCGAGGCCGGTGCCTCCCACATACGGAAGAGCAGCCGTTCCAGCACCGGAAGAACCGGTACAGTAAAGGCTTCCTTTGGAGGAAAGTCATACTGGAGGGCATCGAGCTCCTCGGCTCGAGGCTCCTCCTCGGTGTCCGCAGGGAAGGCCAAAGCTTTGGCCATGTCCCTCACGAAGTCCGAGAACCGGGTATCCTCCGGGGGGACCTTCTCCGAGACTTGGATGCATCGGGTCCGGAAGGTGTCCGGGGACTCCTCGTCTTCCGTCTCCCACGCCGACTCCTCCAAGAAGGAATCGAGCGTCTAAGGTGCCGCCCGCCCCGACGCCGAGGGTATCAGCGTCGACGACCTTGGCCCCGCACGGGAGGTCGAGGGGGACCTTGACTGAAGATCGACTCGAACCTTCATTGACTCGAGGATCGGCTCGGTCTCCGGGGTCGACTTGGACGTCGAGGTCCCGGTGGTTGGGGCAGATGCACCGGTCAGACCAGCGATCAGCACCCGCTGCTTTTCCATGAAGGCAGCCAAGCTGCTCTCCAAGGCCGTCAACCTGAGTCCAAGCTCAGGAGACTCAGCGGCCCCGACGGCATCGAGCCTGACATCGGATCCCCCGGAGGACAGTCCACGAGAACAACAGCACTTATGTGACTCAGGGACTCCAGCTCCACGCGAGGTATCTTGGACGGCCTCTCTGACTCAGAGAGCCCGCGGCGGCAGTCAGGGCTACGCGACCTGGCCCTCGAGGATCCAGGAGCCTCCACCGACACCGCCCTTGCGAGCTTCTTCTTCCTTCTGTGCTCCCGGGTGGGAAACTCCCTCTCAGAGGAACTCCGACGGCGCTTGGGGTCAGACTCCCGAGATGTCGAGGCCTCTGACGAAGTCCAGGCCCGGCCGGACACGGACTCTGAGAAAATTCTCTCACGTTGATGCTGACGGCTCCGAAGTGCTTTCGACGACATTTTGCCGCACGGGCCACAGGCCAGTGGGTCATGGTCGGGCCCAAGACAATGGAGGCAGCAGTCATGTGTGTCGGTGAGAGACATAGGTTTCTTGCACCGATCACACTTTTTGAACCCACTGCCAGCCATCGGGGAAAAAGTGCCCCTGCAAGGTCAAAAGACCAGGCTGCCAGTGAAAACACAAAAAGAGTGTGAACACTAGTCATGAAGGACAAAAAACGAAAATCAAAGCTTCGGACTCGATACCGGTGTACCGAGCCCAGGTGGGAAGGGGAACCGGCATTGAACTGGATCAGAAAAAGCCAAAATAGCCGAAAAAAAATCTACTTTTCCCGGGTGACACGAACTCACGTCCATTGGGCTCCGCGGAAGAAGAAAGACTGAGCAAGATGGCACCCTTGGGCGGGAAGGGGACCGCGCATGTGCGCTGCATTCCCAAGGCTTTTCTTGAAAGCTGGGGAAATGCTCTGCACGGGGGCTCCGTCGGTGCCGACGTCACCCATATGTGAGGACTGACTTCCTGCTTGGTCCTGGAGAAGTTCAGGTCACCCAGGATGATGAGGGGCTGGTGGATATTTGGTGAGGAGCAAGCAGACTCAAGTAATGTGGATACGTCAGAGGGATTATCATGAGGAGCTCTATCTACCAAGCCAATTGAGAAGGAGGCATTGGAGACTTTTATGGTATCCGTGCTGGAGGAGGAGTGGGAGTCAGTGGTGCTGAGATTTAAGATCTTTCTCGCAATGATGCAGACTCCTCCTCCTTTACTGGCTAATCTGTTAGAGCAGTAGAAGGAGTATTGGGGGGGCGGGGGGCAAAACTGGTTAAAGAGGACAGAATCAGTTTTGCTGAGCCAGGTCTCGGTGATACAAAGGATGTCTAAATCCTGATTTGAGATGAAGTATGTTAAAATAGGAATTTTGTTCTTTGCAGAGCATGCATTGATGAGGACACATTTTAGAGGTTGGTTTCTGTTGTTAGTTATCTGATTAGGTATAGTAGAGATGCTGATCTTTTCTAATGCACATTTCCTTTTGTATTGGTAAATGTGTAAGGTGGACAACTGGTTGGAGGTGGGTGTGTGTCTGTAGGTGTGAATGATGGGAATATAGTAATTGTGTTCAATCTTTGTAGAGGCTAATAGTAGAGCTGGAAGGAGTATTAGTATGATGAATTGAGTAAGCATAGCAGAGAACCTGGTGGCTGGTTTCACCATTTTTGAAATATGACATGGTGGTAGTCCCATAGAGATGAAGGTATTCAAGTAGGGGGAGCTTGCAGAGGGCTGATGGGCAGCGGAGTAGACCAGTCGTGTCTGGGTAGTAGTAGTGAAGAGATCGTTAGGCTGGTGCAGGTACCGTTCTGGTGAGGGAGATGGATAGGCAGATCTTGAAGGAAGTCAAGTTGTAGAGAGAAGGAAGGGCTCCCAAACTCACCTTCCGGTCGAAGCAGGTTGCTCATGGGCATCGGAAAGGGGAGTGATAATCTAGAGTCGCTTGAGTTGAGAAGAGATAAGGAATTCCTGGGCGCTAATCAATTATAGGGGATTCTGGAGCAGGAGTTGATTAGTGGCAGGTTCTACTTGCTTTATTTTGTGTCTTTGCCTAAGGGTCTCGCCAAAGGGCCTTAGGCGAAGGCACAAAATGTCTAGTTCTTGCTTTTGCATGTAGTCAGATATTATATGGATTTTGTTGCGGGTAGAGCGTGTGTTGACATTTAATAGTCATAGTGGAAGTTAAATTAGGTTGTGGGGTGGGGTGGTTGAATGTGGCTTGATATAAATGAATGTTGATACATACACACAGTACTTATTTATTTATATCAGGAATGCGTGTAAAGGGCAAACTCAAAAGGGCACATCTACCATGTGACACAATGATACATTTCTCCTTCCTCCATTCACACTCAGGCATGTCTTGTGGGAGGCTATGGGAATGAGGGGGACTGTATGAGGTGTGTGTAATGACTGCTGGTGTGTTTGTATCATGGTGTGTATATTTGTTACTCTTGGAGCAATTTCTTCAAATGGGTTAGTTTTGTGTATAATATCACAGTAATGAACCTCACCTCTAGGCCAGAGTATGTGGAGTATATCAGTCTCTCAAATTTACTGCTAACGCTCACCATAATATTTGCATCATGCCAAAGATAGCTTCTTTTTGTAACATGTATAGGCAACTTGTCACGGTGCACCTGGAAATTCCTCTTAATCGGGCCCAAGGCTCCCAATATGAGGAGAAATATTTTTGTATCTTTCTGCCACATTTTCTTGGTCTCTAATTTGCATTTCTTGGTACTTTAGGATCTTCTCCTTCTCCACATGATTCACAGAATAATCGCTTGGAACAGACACCTCTATTATGCTATTCTGGTGTTTTTCTCCTTTACCACTATGTCAGGTTTCCTTGCAACCATCTTCTTATCCATCTTCTTCCTTCTCCTGTGTCTATGTGGAGATTGTAGGTGTATGTGGGATGTCTGGCAGATATGTATGTGGGATATCTGGGGAATTGTGGTGTGGTGTTTTGTGTGTGTGTGTGTGTGTGTGTGTGCTTCTGGCTGTAGGCATATAGGCATTCTCTCCCCCTCCCCTATGTACTCTCACATTTACTCACTTCTTCAACCTTTCATTCCACATGCACTATTGCCCCTTCCATCTCCCTCCCTCTTCTACTGTTTTGTCTCTCATCCCCTTCCCTCTTGCGCTTTCTTGCCCTGTGCACTCCCCCCTTCCTCCTTCTCTTCTATCCTTGCACTCCCTCCATTCCTACACTCATCTTTCCATACCTCTCTTCTTTCACTCATACTCCCATCCCTCTCCTTTGAACTATCCCTCCCTCTCTGCATTCACCTTCCCATCACTTCCTCACTTTCTGTCTTATAGTCACTCTTCCCTCTCCTCTCTCTTCTTTTGTCACTGATGGTTGGGTCCTGGCAGCAGTCTGCCCATTTCTTCACTGAAGTGGCAACTCTTCTCCCATTTCGGCTGCCAGGGATTGGATCCCCAGAGGCAGCCGGCTTCTCTTTTCTACAGCTGTGGCTCCTCTTTCCTTCTGTCGTAGGAGGTTGTGTCCCTGGTACAGCCTGCCTATTTCTTCACCACAGCCGCATTTCTTTCTGCCACCGAGGAGTCCTCAGTGGCAGCCTGTCCATTTCTTTGCTGTGGTCACAGCGCCTTCTCTCTTTCTGCCAACAGTGGTTGGGTTCCCAGTGGCACCCTGTAGCTGCTTCTTCTTCCACTGAGCATTTGGTCTTCAGCTGCATACTGGAAATGGCACTGATGTAGGTTTATTTCACTTTTTTTGGTGCTGTGGGGATTGGGGTCATTATGTTGCAGGGCCTGACTTCCCTGCTACCCTACTGATTTCTGCTTTTTGGTCTTCCTTCTTTCTTTATCCATATACACCATTTCATTTATTCAAATGTAACAGACAGCTGCACCTCCCAAACATGCACTATTGCATGAGCAAAATGCACCTAATTAACTATATTTACCCACTGGTCTTATTTTTGCAATGATTAATAGGTTCAAAAGATTACCAGTGATACACCACTGAAAAGTATCAATCAGTATTCACTACCAATACTGCTTTTCAATCAGTGAATGCCTGAGATAAAAGAACAGCATTAGATAATTGCATAAATCAGTTTTACATTAATTTAAATAATGGACCTTAATGCTACAAATTGTACTTGGCTGCCAATTCACACCTCTATGGTTCTATTTTAAAGCAGCAGTTTTGTATAATTTAGCTAACTATAGAGTCGGCTAAACTGAACTGCTTCCCCCCTGCCCAGGGCCGGATTTACCTATACACCAACTACGCCGTGGCGTAGGGCCCACAGCTGACAAGGGCCCACAAAAACTGAAAAAATTGTTAGCGTTCTTAAAATTAAATTAAAAAAAAAAAACGCTGGCTGCTGCCGCGGCAGAATGGACTGTCCCGCGGGGTCCCCTCTGCTGCCGCGGCAGCATGGACTGTCCCGCGGGGCCCCCTCTGCCCGGCTGAATCCGTCCCTCCCTCCCTCCCTCCGTGCCGGCTTTGAGAGGCGCGAAGGGAGAGTGTCTCCCTCGCGTCTCTGTTAAGCCCGCAGGGGCTGATGGGAAATTCCCATCAGCCCCTGCGGGCTTAACAGAGACGCGAGGGAGACACTCTCCCTTCGCGCCTCTCAAAGCCGGCACGGAGGGAGGGAAGGACGGATTCAGCGGGCAGAGGGGGCCCCGTGGGACAGTCCATGCTGCCGCAACAGCAGAGGGGGCCCCGCGGGACAGTCCATGCTGCCGCGGCAGCAGCCAGCGTTTTTTTTTTTTAAATTTAATTTTACTTGAGCCGATGGGGGGGGGGCTGGGACTGGAAATGGGCTGGGGGGGTTAAGACTGGAGGTGGACTGACATGAAGAAACCAGAAGAAAGTGGCTGGAGCAATTGCAGCTGAAAAAAAATGCGCAAAAGGTAGAAAAATATCTCTTTATTTTGAATTTAATTGGAATATGTCAGCTCTGGTAAATGTGCATCATTAACGTCTGCGCTTTGTTTAGTACAAGAGCAAATTATTGTATAGTTTTATTTCTACAGTGTTGTACATTCCAAGTTTGGCTTTTGGGATTCCCAGTTTAATTATGACGTCAGGGCCAACAGCGGATCCGGCGTGCTCGTTTTTATCTTTTCTGGGGGCCCACAATTTTTGTTGGCGTAGGGCCTCACTCAAGGTAAATCCGGCCCTGCCCCTGCCCCAGGCAGTTTAACAAGGAATCTGCTTTACAGCATTAGAGGTAGAAGGAGGAGGAGGAAGAACTTCCAAGTTAAAGGATATTTTCTCCACTTTGACCTTTGCTGGTGGCATTCCAACCAAAGTTAGCTATGTGGGAGTCCTTTGCCTGCGCTGTTGATTGTGGAGGGGTGGTGCGCTTTTGGTCATTGTCTATTCCTCTTGACTAAAAGTGAGATATTGCAGTACCTCCTCCCACTGGCAGCAGCACGGTCAGAGGCCTCTCACTTTGTGGGAATGTTGGTTCTAACCGGAAAACTCCAGTCTCCATGAGCAGCTTTCTCTTCAATATTTCTTGGCCAATAAAGAATACAAGGAAGATAATGCACTGGGATTGGAAAACCTGGATTGTGGTAAAAATGTATGACTGCCTTGACTAAGATAATTGATCACAAATGATAACTTATTTCTCCAGCTGCTGATAAAAGGTGGTTACTCACCTATAGCAGGTGTTCTCCGTGGACAGCAGGAATTTATTTATTTAATGTTTTTTCTATATCTCTTATCAAAGCGGTTTACTTGGAACTGAACAATTGAGATGATATTGAATGATCGGAGGGGGGGAGGTCAAAAAACAACAAAACATATACCATGTTAACTTCTATACAGTAACTTATGTACAGTATGCTCACCATGGTGGGGTGAGTTTTACATTTTGGGGAGGTGGAGGTTAGGCTAAGGAATAAGTCCTCTCATATGGATGATGTCATCTGACAAAGCCCATGCAGGAAGCTCCCCAGCTACTAGTGGAAGCTTTTGGGAGGTTCCACCTTGCATGTGTGCCATCTTGGATTAGTCTGATACTATAGCTATAGTAGAATGCAACTCCCAGGGGAGGTGGGAGGGTTGCGAGGACACCTGTTACAGGTGAGTAGCTACCTTTTTTCTGTGGACAAGCAGGAATAAAGTCCTCATGTATGGGACTCCCTAGTTACAGGCTACCGAAAGCCCATGAGAATGTAGACCAGCCCAACAGGGACAACAAGTCCATTTGTCGAATGGCCTTAGCAATTTCCCTTTTTTTTCTTTTTTTGGTAGCCTTCAACAGAAAGAATGGGCCTGGGGGGATGGAGTTGGATTCTAGTCCCCAAAGATTCCAAAGAACAGATTGGCCAAAGTTGCTGTTGCATTAGGAATCCCCATCCAAACAGTAATGAGATGTAAATGTGTGGACAGAAGACCATGTTGCAGCCCTTCAGATCTCTTCCATGGAGACCAAGTGCAAGTTGGCCACCAATGTAGCCATGGCTCTGACATTGTGAGCTGACATGATCATCAAGGCTCAGGCTTGCCTGGGCATAAGTGAAAGAGATGCAGTCTGCCAGTCAAATTGAAAATGAGTGTTTAGAGATGGCCGCCCCTAGCTTGCTGGGGATCAAAAGAAAAAATCTGGATATGGGTCACATATGTGTGTTGTCAGTACCGATGGAGCCCACGCGGGAACGCTCCCCAGTGTCCAATAGGAAAGCCTTTGGGAGCATCCCACTGCGCTTGCATAACTGCCTTCCTGCCTTTCCAGCTCTCCCTGGTGGGCAGTTGGCTCAGTAGTTTGGTATTGGTGTTGGTGAACTGTGTTTGGACTTTTCAATGTATTGGTTCAATTCTCATATGTTCCTGTATTCATTGAGGGAATCTGGGGATGTTCTAGCAGCTCCACTGACTGACCTTTTCAATGCCTCGGAGTCGGGAGTGGTGCCAAAGGACTGGAGAGAGGCTCATGTGGTGCCTTTACAAAAGCGGAAGTAAGGATGTAGTTGACTTCGGTGGTGAGTAAATTATTGGAAATGATGCTGAAAGAGAAAATAGTGAGGTTTCTGGAGTCCAGCGGATTACAGGATCCGAGGCAGCATGGATTCACCAGAGGCAGGTCTTGTCAGACAAATCGAATTGATTTCTTTGACTGGGTGACCAGGGAGTTGGACCGAGGGAGAGGCCTAGATGTGGTGTATTTAGATTTCATTAAAGCCTCTGACACTGTTCCTCACAGGCAACTTATAAACAAACTGAGCACCCTAGGGATGGACCCTAAAGTTACTGCTTGGGTTAGAAATTGGTTGGGTGGGAGATAAATGGAGCTCACTCTGAGGAGAAGGATGTTACCAGTAGTGTGCCCCAGGGATCTGTCCTTGGTCCGATTCTTTTTAACATTTTTGTTAGTGATATAGCGGAAGGGCTGTCGGGTAAGGTTTGCCTCTTTGCGGATGATATCAAAATCTGCAATAGAGTAGACACCCAGGAAGGTGTAGATAACATGAGGAGGAATCTAGCTAAGCTTGAAGAATGGTCTAGAATTTGGCAGCTGGGATTTAATGTTAAAAAATGTAAGGTCATGCATTTGGGCTTCAGCAATCCAAGGGAGCAATATAGTATAGGGGGTGTAGTACCTTTGTCCACTAAAGAAGAGCAGGACCTAGGCGTGGTTGTGTCTGATGATCTTAAAGTAGCTAAACAGGTAGAAAAGGCGATGGCAAAAGCTAGAAGGATGCTTGGGTGCATACGGAGAGGAATGGCTAGCAGAAAAAAGGAGGTGACTAGTGCCTCTATATGTCTTTGGTGCGACCTCATTTGGAGTATAGTGTGCAATTCTGGAGACCACACCTTCAAAAGGATATAAACAGGATGGAGTCAGTACAGAGGGTGGCTACTAAAATGGTTAGTGGTCTTCATTATAAAGCATATGAGGACAGACTTAAGGATCTTAATATGTACACCTTAGAGGAAAGGCAGGATAGAGGTGATATGATTGAGATGTTTAAATACCTCCATGGCATAAATGTACAGGGGGAGAGCCTCTTTCAATTGAAAGCAAGTTCTGCTATGAGGGGACATGGGATGAGGGTGAAGGGGGATAGAGTCAGGAGTGATATGCAGAAATATTTCTTTATGGAAAGAGTGGTGAATCCGTGAAATAGTCTCCCAGTGGAGGTGGTAGAGATGAGGACAGTATCTGAATTCAAAAAAGCATGGGACAAACACAGAGGATCTCTAAAGGTAAAAAGGGGACTGTTGTAGTTGTTTATATGGAAGGACAGACTAGATAGGCCATGTGGTCTTTTTCTGTCATCATATTTCTATGTTTCTCCTCAGTTGAGTTTGTAGCTGAGATAAAAGGAGAGAAAGAAAAGAAGACCTACAACTCCTAGGGGAGGAGGGTGGGTTGTGGTGACTAAATTCCTGATGTTCCCGGAGATCACCTGTTACAGGTGAGTAACTACACTATCTCCAGGAACAAGCAGGAATGTAGTCTTCACATATGGGACTCCCTAGCTAGAAGATGCCAGAGATGACCTTAGAATCGGCTGTGGTTTGCCCCAGGTATGTCTAAAGAGGTCATGTATCCTCCATGGATGTCTGGTATCAAAGTCTGGGATGGAGGGTAGGAGTTGTTCTAAGTCTGAAAGAGATGCTGGAGAACAGCCTGGTCAAACATGGCATCCTGGCGGGAGTTTGTCCAGACAGTAGTAAGCAGTAAAAGTATGGACCGAAGACCAAGTTGCTGTTTTGCAGATCTTGTCAATAGGTACATATCATAGATTTGCCATTGAGGTAGCCATGGCTCGAACATTATGGGCAGTGACATGACCCGACCCTCGAGGGAGAGTCCTGCCTTCTCATAAGCAAAAGTGATGCAGTCTGCTATCCATTTGGAGAGAGTACGTTTGAAGACTGGCAACCCGAAGTGACTAGAGTCAAAGGAGATGAACAGTTGAGAAGCTTTCCGGTGCTCTTGAGTCCTCTGAAGATAAAAAGTTAAGGCACGTTTACAATCCAGAGTGTGGAGGATTGCTTCTTCCCTAGATGAGGGTGGTCTAGGGAAAAACACAGGGAGGTAGACCAGCTGGTTCAAATGGAAGGGCGAGACCACCTTTGGCATGAAGTGAGGATGAGTCCTAAGGACTACCTTATCATGGTGGAACCATGTGTAAGGTGGGTCAGCCACCAAGGCCTGGAGCTCACTAATGCGTCTAGCTGAAGTGAGGGCAGTGAGAAAGATGACCTTCCATGTGAGAAATTTAAGTGACGTAGTAGCTAGAGGTTCAAAAGGCAGCTTGTGAAGCTGCCCTAGAACAACATTGATGTCCCATGCCACTGGTGGTGGCTTAATGGGAGGCCTGGTTGATAGAATACACCTCATAAAGCGTGCTACGAGCGGTTGAGAGGAGATGGGTTGGCCATCTAAGGGTACATGAGAGGCTGCAATTGCACTTAGATGTACTCTTACCGAATTGGTCTTGAGTCCAGAAGAAGATAGGTGGAGGAAGTATTCAAGCAGCGCCTCCACCGGAACGAAGATTCTTCTGAGAACACCAGATAGAAAACCTATGACACTTGAAAGCATAGGACCGTCAGGTGGATGGCTTTCTAGAAGCTAAGAGGATGTCCTTAACCTCCTGGGGAAGATCAATACCCTGGAAGGCTATGCTTTCAGCAGCCATGCTGTGAGATGGACAGACTGTGAATTGGGATGGAGCAGACCCCAGATCTGTGGGTTGAGCCTGAGACAGACGTAGAAGGAGAGGGTATCATGGTTGACATGGCCAGCATGGGGCTATGAGTATCATGAAGCCCCTGTCTGCCTGGAGTTTGAAAAAAGTCTTGGGAATTAGGGGAATTTATTTTATTTTATTTTTATTTATTTTACATTTCTTATATACCGCCTTTCGTGATATCAAGGCGGTTTACATTGAACAAACTGAAATTACATTGGGAGGGAAGGCATATAGGAAGCCATGTCCCCAGTGAAGGTGAAAAGCATCCACCCGTTGGCTGTCCAATGCCAAGTGAGCTTGGCATTTTGAGGACTTACGTAAAGGTCTATCTTTGGAGTCCCCTAGATCTGAAAAATGTAGGAGACTGTGTCTACATGAAGAAACCACTTGTGGGGAAGAAGAATTTGACTTAATCTGTCCACTAATACATTGTGCTTGCCCGGGAGATACACCGCTTGGAGGTGAATGTGATGATGTTATGGCAAAGGACCAGAGATGTAGAGCCTCGCTGCAGAAGGTCCAAGACCCTGTTCTGCCCTGCTTGTTCATGTAGAACGTGGCCACTTGATTGTCGGTTTGGACTAGGATTCTGCGACAGTGAAGATGGTCCTGGAACACTTTGAGAGTATTGAGAATGGCTCTGAGCTCCAGCAGATTTATGTGGAGTTGTGATTCCTGCTAAGACCAGAGGCCTTGAGTAGAGAGATCCCAGATGGGCTCCTCAGCCCAGTTTGGATGTGTCCGTCGTCAGGGTACATTGATGTGCAGCGATCTAAAGAGGTGACCCTACAAGCAGATTTCCTGGGGAACACCACCACTGGAAGGACGAGACCAGAAGGGTAGAGACTTTTATCTTATCCCTTAGGCAACCTGAGGCTTGAGACTACTGGGATGCTAATGTCCATTGGGCTGTGCACATGTGTAGACGGACATATGGAACTAAATGCACCGTTGATGCCATATGGTCCAGAAGTTGTAGCATTTCTAGAGCAATAAGATAGTTCTTGAGATATGCTTGATATGCTGACTGATTGAGACAAGCGGAATGGAGTTGGGGCCATAATGCCCTTGATTGTTGAGTATTTAAGAGGGCCCCTATGAACTCTAGTTTGAGAGGGGACGAGTTGGGGCTTTGGAAGATTCATGAGAAATCCCATGTGTTGTAACACCTGCATGATGCGTGAAAGGGACAGGCTGGCCTCTTGAGAGGTGCTTGCTCTTATGAGCCAGTTATCTAAGACAGGGAAGACAAATATTCCTAGAGTCCTTAGAAATGTGGATACTACTGCCATGCATTTTGTGAAGACTCTTGGGGCAGAGGCGAGGCTGAAAGGTAGGACTCTGTATTGATAGTGTCATCCCTGAAACATGAAGCACAGGGATTCTCTGTGTTCTGGATGGATAAGAATATGAGTGTATGCTTCCTTTAGATCTAGAGAACAGAGCCACACCTGACTCTAGAGATAGGGAAGAAGAGTCCTCAGGGAGACCATCTTGAGCTTCTCCCATAGGAGATGCTTGTTTAGGTCCCTGAGGTCCTATATCCCCCTGTTTTCTTTGGACTAAGAAAGTAGGGAGAATAGAAGCCCATTCCCTGCTGGAATGTTGGAATCTCCTCTATTGCGCCCTGAAGTAGAATGGAGGTGATCTCTTGTAGTAATAGAGCAGTGAGAGCAGACTGAGAATGGAACTCTCTTGGTGAAGCCGGAGGGGAGAGGTTTTGCAGATGAAGTCTGTATCCCTCCCGTACCATTGTTAAAGTCCAGTGCTACCATCTGTGGGCATAATGGCAGAGTCTGATGGGAATGTGGATGGGGTTGGGATTCTTCAGAGGCGACCAGAATTGCACACAATATTCAAGGTGCAGTCGCACCATGCAGTGATACAGAGGCATTAGAATATCCTTTGTTTTATGCTCCATTCCTTTCCTTATGATACATAGCATTCTATTTGCTTTCTTGGCCGCTGCTGCACACTGGACAGAGGGTTTTAACATGTTATCCACGATGACACTTAAATCTTTTTCCTGGGTGGTGGTTCCTAATGTGGAACCTTGCATTGTGTAACCATAGTTTGAGTAGTTCTTTCCTAGGTGCATAATTTTGCACTTGTCCACATTAAATTTCATCTGCCATTTGAATGCCCAGTCTTCCAATTTATCAAGATCCTCTTGCAATTTTCCACAATCCTCATGGATTTTAACAACTTTGAATTGTTTTGTGTCATCTGCACATTTGATAATCTCGCTCGTTATTCCTATTTCCAGGTCATTTATGAATATGTTAAAAAGCAGCAGACCCATCACAGGTCCCTGGGATACTTCACTATTCACCTTTCTCCATTGGGAAAATTGGCCATTTAGCCCTACCCTCTACTTTCTTTTAACTAGTTCCTGATCCACAATAATACACTGCCTCCTATACCATGACTTTTTAATTTTGTCAAAAGTCTCTCAAGAGGGACCTTGTCAAAGGCTTTCTGAAAGTCCAGATACACTATATCAACCAACTCACCTTTGTCTACCTGTTTATTCACACCTTCAAAAAACATAACAGATTAGTAAAACAAGACCTTCCTTTGCTAAAGCCATGTTGAGAGGCCTTGTTTTGTCAAATCCTTGCCAAAAAGGTTTTCACCGGTGCAAGGGATATTACCCAGCTTATCTTGAACCCATTGTTCAAGATCTGATGCTTGGAGCCAAGCAATCCTGCATGCACCTATGCAGATAGATGTAGTTCTGCTGGTGCACTCAAAGCAATCAAAAAGTTGCTCTATTGACAAATTTTGAGACATTCTGAGTATGCTTTACAAGGGTGAGATAATCTGCCCTCTTGTCTTCAGGGAGAAGAGGAGCCATTAACTCCAAATTCTTAGCCATCTCTTTGAGGAACATACCCATATAGAGTATATAGGAACTGATTCTGGCTGACAGCATGGAGACCTGAAAGCAACGTCGACCAAAAGCATTGAGGATTCTTGATTCCCTACCCAGAGAGTTAGAGGAATGTGTTTTTGCGCTCTTGAATCGATGCATTGCCGATTTCACTACCATGGAATGGTGCGGCAATTGTGTCTTTTGAAAACCAGGACACTCCGGTACCCAGTACATGGTATCGAGCTGGCGGGTATGGGAGAAATAGTAAGAGGTGTCTCCCACATGTGAAGCATGAGGTTGTGAAGTATCCAATGAATAGGAAACGTAGCCGCTTCTTTTGGAGCAGTTGGGTATTGAAGAATTTCCAATTCTTCAGCCCTAGGCTCTTTCTCCGATGTTACTGTTATGGAGAGGCCCCTAGCAACATTGTGAATAAAGTCTTGGAAAGACACGTCCTCTGGTGGGGACATGCGGCATTATGGAGACGGAGACGGGAATTCCAGGAGAGTTTGCATATCTCGAGTATCGGCCGATTCATCATCCAAGGAATCGGAATCCAAAGACTCGAAGTATCGTCGGGAAAGGTGTTCCTGTTCCATACGAACTCTGAACCGGTCGAAACTGGTACCTGGAATTTGTGTAGTCGTAACCTCTGTACCGGAAATGGATTCGAGGGCCGGGCTGGGCGGTAGAGTGAAAAGCGGCAAGAAAGTCGATGCAGCCTGTATCGGTACCAAAGCCGGTACCAATGTCTGCAGAACTGACTGTAAGGGTTTCACTGGAACCGAGGCCGCTAAGCTCCACTCGATGGCAAGGATGCATTGATCCATGGAGCTTGCCAATGCTTGGGTACTGGTACCGGACTTGCGGGCCACGATCCCTGAGCATGGCACCAGGAGCTCTCCAGAGGTGGAGGCCTCGGGAGCAACCTGGGGCCCCACTAAGGCTTTGGAGGGAAGGTCCTCCCGCCGGAATTGTTTGGCCAGTGTGTCCCCCTCTAGGGCAACGCCCGAGGCATCTCAGTGCTTAGAAGGAGATCTACCTTTGGGGGGGGGGTGGCCAGCCTTTGATGAAGACTTAGGTTTCGATACCTGAAATCCATGGGAGGAAGATGAAGCTCTCAATGACATCGATGCTAAAGAGACTGCATCGGAGGCGAAGAGGGTGCCCAGCTTTTCAGCTTAATTCTGTAGGCCTCTCTTCGTCATCTTTCTACAGAGAGGACATTCTGATGGTTGGTGATCAGGACCCAGGCATTTTTTACACCATTCATGGGTGTTGGTGGCTGAGATGGTACCGCCACTTGGAACATTTCTTAAAACCACTGGATGGTTTCTCCATTTTGTCAGAGACAAATGGAAGGCCTAGGCCTAAAATGGCGTCGATGTGCCTGAAGAAAGTGGAACTTTCTTCTTCACGTTTTTTTTTTATGAGAACAAAGAAAGTACCGATGGAAGTCGGTACCAGCATCGACGGGAAGGCAGACGTGAACCACAAAAATATGAAAACCAGGAATTTTTTGCGATGACAGGATTTGCTTCCTGTTGGCTCCGCGGAAAATGAAGAACTGAGGAGGCACAGCTGGGAAGGCAGCTACGCAGGCACAGTGGGATGCTCTCAAAGGCTTTCTTATTGAATGCTGGGGAGCATTCCCACGTGGGCTCAGTCTGTACCGATATCACCCATATGTGAAGACTACATTCCTGCTTGTTCCTGGAGATTGAAAGTGAGTGTTTGGAGATGGCAGCCCCTAGCTTGACGGGATCAAAAGAAACAAAAAGCTGGATGGACTTTCTGTGGGCTTTTATTCACTCCAAGTAGAAGGCTATGGCTTATTTGCAGTCCAACATGTGCAACGCAGCTATACCTTTGTGGGCATGAGGTTTTGGGAAAAATGTTGGTAGAAAAACTGACTGATTAAGATGGAAATCTGATACCATTTTTGGCAGGAATTTAGGATGCGTACAGAGGACCACCCTGTTATGATGAAATTTGGTGTAGGGCAGATGAACTACGAGAGCCTGAAACTCGCTCATCCTGCATGCTGAAGTGTCTGCCATCAAAAACAAAATCTTCCAGGTCAAGATTTAATATGTTGGATCCCTCATGATCCATATTTGTGAACAGTATGACTCAAAAGGAACTTTCATGTGCTGCGCAAGAACCAAATTGAGGTCCCATGACACTGCGGAAGGTTTATAGGGAGGCTTCAAGAGAAGCAACCCTTGTATAAAGCGAACAACTAAAGGTTGTACTGAGATGATCTTCCCTTCCACACCTTGGTGATGAGCACCAATTGCACTGAGGTGGCCCTTACAGAGTTGGACTTAAGTCCCAACTCAGAGAGTAGAAGATATTTTGTGTGGGACGGACAAAAGGATCTAGGGCATGGCCCTCACACCAGATAACAAACCTCTTCCACTTGCAAGAATAAAATTCTCTTTTTGAGGCCCCCCTGGAGGCCAAAAGGATATCAGTCACACCAGCTGGTAGGTTGAGCTTGGATAATATTAGCCTCTCAACATCCATGGCATGAGGGCCAAGGACTAAATGTTGGGGTGCAACATCACTCTGTTTTCCTGTGAAATCAGATCAAGCACATGGAAAGCTGTAGCAGCTCCTGACTGGAAAGCTGTAGCAGAAGAGGGAATCATAGTTGTGTGGGCCAGTAAGGAGCGATGAGAATCATCCTGCCTCCGTCTTTTTTGAGCTTCAGGAGGATCTTTGCAAAGAGAGGTATTGGAGGATATGCATATAGAAGACCCTCTCCCCAGTGTAGGAGGAAAGCATCCAAGGCTAGTTTGCTATATGATTTCACTCTGGAACAGAACTGATCCACCTGGGCATTTTGTGGAGTGGCAAACAGATCCATCGAGCGGATGCCCCACTCCTGAAAGATGTGGACAGCATCCTTCCTGTCCGGTGTCCATTCATGTAGCTGGAAGACTCAACTAAGTCTGTCTGCCAAAGTGTTCTGCTCGCCTGGTAGGTATGTGGCTCTCAAGTCCATCCCATGCATGATGGCAAACTTCCACAACTTGATTGTTTCACAACACAGGAGGTACGAACCCATTCCTTTCTGCTTGCTGTAGAACATCAACAAGCAGAAAGGACAGTATCTCTAAAGGAAAAAAGGGGACTGTTGTAGTTGTTATGGAAGGACAGTCTAGATAGGCCATGTGGTCTTTTTCTGTTGTCATATTTCTATGTTTCTATGTTTCTAACATTGCTACCTAATTGAATCAGAACAATTTGATTGGACAGCTGATCCCGGAGAGCCTTTAGAGCATTTGCTCTGACTCTTAACTCCAAGAAGTTGATCTGGTGGAGACTTTCTTGGAAGGACCAATCGCCTTGAGTGTGAAACCCATCTAGATGAGCCCCCCAACCCAGCTTGGACGCGTCTGTCATCAAAACTTTTTGCAGTGGAGGAATTCGGAAGGGGAGACCTCTGAGCAAATTGTGCTGGATTGTCCACTATTGCAATGACACACAGAAGATTGGTGACACCCCAAACATTTCCTGAGTCGACCTGTGGCTTGGGTCCACTGAGTTTGCAGAGTCCACTGAGTTTGTCTCATATGGAGATGTGCCAAGGGTATTGCATGTACCATGGTGGTCATATGGCTTAGTACTGTCAACATCGTGTGACCTGCTGACTCAATTGAGTCTCTTGCACCAGTGCTGTCAATCTGAGGAGTCTGTCATGTGGAAGGAAGGCTTCTGCCTGAGTCATGTTGAGCAGGGCTCCTATGAATTCCAGTTATTGGGTGGGCTGTAGGTAGGATTTCAGGTAATTTATAATGAACCCTAGTAGTTCCAATACCCGAATGGTCAAACGTGTTGATTCTTGAACCCCTTCTGGAATGGTATTCTTGGTCGGCCAATCATCTAAATAGGGGAAGACAAACACTCCCTGCATCCGGAGGTAAGCGGCTACTACCGCGAGGCATTTTGTGAAAACATGAGGTGCTGAGGCTAGGCCAAAGGGCAACACTCGGTACTGGAAATATTGTCCTTCCCAGGACGAATCTGAGATGCTTCCTGTGAGTGGGATGTATCTGTACATAGGTGTTTGGCTATGCTCTCTAGATCTGAAGGATGCAATCTCCTTTTTGAAGATAGGGCAGTAGGGTGCCTAGAGAAATCATTTTGAACTTTTCTCTGACCAAGTATATGTTCAGATCTCTTAGGTCTAGGATGGGGTGGAATCAGGAAATACCTGAAATAAAATCATCACCCGCTCTCTGCTCTGGTGGCATGAGCTCAATTGCGAGATCCGTCAAGAGGGCAGTGATTTCTCTCTGAAGCAATTCCTGATGCAGAGGGTCGAGGTGATGCACCCTCGGAGGGCAATTTGGAGATAAGTTGAATAGATGTAATTTGTAACCACTTTGGATAATCTGCAGAACTCATGCATGTGTCTGAGGTTATCAGGGGCCACTTTGGGCAAAAAGAGTGAGCCTTCCCCCGACTGGAGGGCCTTCCACTGTAGTTACTGGTAGAATGGCTATGCTATGAAGGAACCAGTCAAAACCCTATCCCAGACTTTGGCTGAGGAGCAGGATGGGCTTTCTGAGACTTCTTACTCTGCTGTCGCAGTCAAGGAGCCTGTTTTGGTTGGGAGGTCTGGGACCCAGGAAAGTACCTACCCCTGCAAGAGTAATAGGTCTTTTTCTGGCCCTTCCTGTTCCCTCCTGCAATAAGAGGCCGGTTTGGACATGTGCCTTGAGATTATGAAGGGTGATGCGCAGCGTTTTGATTAAGCCAGCCTTCTCTTTGACCCGTTCTCCAAAGAGATTCTCTCCACGGCGCGGCACGTCATGTTACGTCAGCAATCTTGTGCTGCACTGATTGTCCAAGAGCCAGGTGAATCTTTCTGGATGCCAATACTCAAGGCATAAGCTCTCAATGCCATTCCAAAAGTATCCTGGGTCGCACAGATCATGAACTTCAAACAGTCCTTGCCGTTTACCACTTGGGAACGATACTGTTCCGGTTTCTCTGGAGGGAGATATTGGGACAGATCAGCGAGGTCATGCATGATGTACTTCAAAAGCATATCCATGTAGAGCTGGTAAGAGGCCACATGGCCTATGAGCATGGAACTCTGCAAATACCTTCTCCCCAAAGAGTCCAATGTGTGAGCCTCCCTCCCTGGGGGCACCGAGGAATGGGTCTTGGTACTTTTGGATCTCTTTAGGGTGGATTCGACCACCAAGGAATAGTGCAAAAGCTGGGGCTTCTCGAATCTGGGAGCCTTCTGAACTCTATACATGAAGTCAAGCCTTCTACTGACCGGAGATACAGTGAAGGGGTTCTCTCACATTCTCCTCTCTATTCTCTGAAGGATGTGGAGCACAGGCAATGTCACTACTTCCTTAGGGGCAGAAGAGTACTGCAGGATCTCCAACTCTTCTTCTCTGGGCTCATCCTCAGTCTCCAAAGAAAATGGTATGGCCTTGGCCATGTCCCTCACAAAATCTTGGAAGATCATGTCCTCAGGAGGGGACGTGCACCACTCATGAGGGGGGAGAAGGGTTCGACGGGAACTCAGGAAACCTGTCCTCTAACAAGTCCTCAGTTTTCTGAATCAGACTCGGAGAGGAAGTCAAAATACTTCTGAGGCTTTGCCTGGATCTCTCTTCTGACCTGGGGGGATCGGGAGCTCCTTCGGGAGTGATGATGCACCGATGCTCATGCATCGGACCCCAAAACACTAGAGAGCGATATTGGCAGGGCAGGTACCGGTGTCTGGGTCCTTCAATGCCCAGATGTTGATGTCTCTCCTGCAGGCAAAGCATGCGTCTTGAGGATCAGTTGCATAGTTGCTGATGTTGATGCAGCCAGTGTCGAGGACCCAGCCTGCTGCATGGCTAAGAGCAATGTGATCTGTTTCTCCAGAGTCTGTGGAAGGTGTTTCTCCATGGTTGCCAACTCCAAAAGCTGTGAGACCTCAGCGACTTTAACCGATGCACTGCCCAGAAAAACAAAGACTAATCTAAGAAGGTGCTGTCATGGCAGGCGGGAAGATGGCTTTCATGTGTGATGGAACTCCCTAAAACTTCCGTTGGTAGCTGGGGGAGCATTGATGTCATCCATACGTGAGGACTTCATTCCTGCTTGTCCACAGAGAAATATCTTTAGCTACAAAACAATGAGTGGGGTGAATGGACATCTGCTGTATGGCATCTGTGATCATTCTTTATTTATTTATTAAAGATATGGTTAACCAGTTGTTGTTAAGTGCTGTTAAGTCAATGTTGACTCCTGGTGACCCTGTGGATAGTTGTCCATGCTGTGACTATCTGCTGGGGATTTTTGACAAGATGTGATTGGAAATAGATTGCTAGGCCTTTTTTCTCTACAGTAAGCCTACAGCACCTGGTATTCCAAGGTGGTCTCCTACTCAAGTATTAACTGGCCCCAACTCTATTTAGCGTCTGAGATCAGACAAGATCAGGTGCACTCAGGGTGGCATGGCCATAGTGTAATAGACACTTATTATTACCTAGGAACTCAATTTGAATATTAGCATTTCAATTCAAGTTTTGAAAAAGTATAACTCAAAAATAACAATGCAAGATAAAGATACAATATTATGTTTAACGGGCTGATAGGTCTTGAGTTGCATCTCAGTAGTTAGCTGCACTGATTTTCTGAAACCCTTACTTGGATTTCAAGAGCGCAAAGAATTTTCACTGTGTGTACTTGCTCCTACACAGAAACAAGTAACAAAAGTGGTCAAAAAAAACCCAGGAGTAGATTGAATACCCCAGCAGAAATAGTTTAGCAAATATGTATGGGTTTTAATTTTAAGTCATGTAATAGTCACCTTGCAGCCGCACATGTGATCTCTGATCACACCTCTTGTTTGTACCTGTTCCTGATCCCACTAGGTCCCGGCCAGGCGACTCAGACATAGCATCAGCTAGCCGCTCACGAAGGCCTTCCTCAGTGGTATCAATGGAAGCGATGTGACGGAGTCCAAAACTCTCAGGCCAGCTTCCACACACTTCTAACAGGGTCACGCTCCGATCAAAGGCACCTTTAAATATAAAGCAAACAAGACGTGAGGTCTGTGTGGGTCTACCTCTTCCATTTCTTTCTACATTATAACACTATTCTACAATATTGCCATCTATATTATATGAATTATTTGCACAATGAAATAACAAATTGAAATGAATGATCAGGGTAAGTAGTGAAGGACAAGAGACATTATTACATGACAGGAAGGATGGTATGACGCTCATGATTACACAAGTTTCACAGCTCTATGTCCTAACCGATGTAAGACCAAACTATAGTAAATCGCACAAATAAGGTACTGCAAAGCATACATTGTTCATTGTATAATAAGTTCTAATGTTCCTGCATGCTCCCTCGATCTGCCGGTTATACTCTGTTCTACGTTCAAGAAATGTGATGAAACCTGCATGCCACCATGTTTGATGTAAAACGTTTTGACTGATAGAAAAACGGTATATTAAAACTAGTTAAATAAATTCACTGCGCTCTTAAACAATATGACTCGGGTACATTTGTGAAATCAATGACCAAATGCTTTTCACTACCTGCAATAACTTGAGGGCCTCACTGAGGGAATGTTTGCCCTCCAATTCTCCTTCCTATCTCCCTACAATGACTATACTGGTAATGTAGGCTCACTTGCTTGATAAAGCGGAAACTTTGTTCCAAGATAGAACCCTTCCAGTGCCCTTGCAGAAGTAATCATCATTCCTGGTCCCCTTAGGCCTGGGCACAATGGGGGTCATTCCGAACAGCGAATAGCGGGGATGGACATCCCGTTTATTCTCTCCCCTGCTGGCCCCAGTTAATGCCTCCCTGTACGAATAGCACATTTGAATGGGGTGGCCCAGACGGGGGCAGAAGGGGGCGTTCTGAGGTGGAGCATGGGCAGGCCATGACCCCGGACGTACAGGGCCGATTCAGAGGTTGGTCCTGTACGTCCAGGGCCATGAGCATAGACGGGGGCTTATTCCACTGCAGAGGTGGAATAAGTCCCCCTTGATGTCGGGATCATGCTGCCGGACCCGATCAAAAAGGTAGGGGGTAAAGTAAGTTCCTCCGCAGCTGGACCCTGGCCATGGGAGGCTGGATTGAGGGTCTGGCTGCGGGGATAGAAGGAAATCGGCAGCAGCCAGCATTCGTGGCTCCTGAATGAAGCCGCAGTACCATGGCAATGGGACGCCATGGCACTGTGGCTCCATTCAGGAGCCTAACTGAGGTAGATGGGCATGTGGTTGGGCATGCAGGCCGATCAGAATCAGGGCCCGGCTTGCATGTCCAGGCCGTAGATCTGATTCTGATCCCGTGGGCAGGTCTAGCCCCCGCGGGATCAGAATTGGGTCTACCTCTGGGCGTCCCGATTCTGAGGCCACACAGGGGGCTGGATGAGCAGATTAGAATATGCCTCATTGCCTCTAGGATGTGCCTGATACTCAGTGCATATGAATACAGATCAGCACAAAAACTACTGCTGTTTAGAAAGTTTTCTTGCAATTTTTCTCTCTGCACACTAAAGGTGCACGTTGGACACACATTGACAGGTAGCACCGGGCCATGACAGCATGGCTGGATTTCGTTGCTAACTTTCCATGATATGTAAGGGTTGCAAGTTGACAGGTTAGAGGTGAAGAGTGGGCAGGGCGAGTGATGCGCAGTCCGTGCAAGCATGCTACTTGAATAGTGAGCAAGTAGTGCGGGTGCATGTACTGCCACCTCCATAGGTGGAGGTACGTGCACCCATGCTATTATTCTGCTATGGCAGGGCTGCATGACAGCATTAACTGCTGGGAACATGATTTCCATTGCTCTGGTAGATAACGCTGTGGTGTTGCCCAAATGCTGCATGGATTTATGTGTTATTGGTGCGTTAGATGCAACACCACAGCAGCTTTTAGTAAAAGGGTCCCTAAATCTTTTAAAAGCTTAAGATTCATTCCGTCCCAAAGGCTCAGTGGCAGTGCAGTATAATGTCATGTGCGGGATCCGGCTTCAGTTCTTATACCCAATTTTTGTTCTTTAGGATGGCTGGAGATTGATCATACACAGCCTTCATGGGGAAGGGAGTCCCAGCTATCGATCAACCATGACATCTATTGGTCAAGTTTGATTTAATAAACGGAGGGAGGATAGCAAAGAAATTCACTGTACTAGCATTTAACTTTCAAAAAGGAGACTATGATAAAATGAGGAAAATAGTTAAAAAAAACAAAACTAAAAGGAGCAACTGCAAAGGTTAAGGGTTTACATCAGGCCTAGGATTATTTAAAAATACTATCTTGAAAGCCCAGAGCAGATGTATTAAAAAAAAAAAGGTGTAAGGAAGGCCAAACAGCATGATGTAAAGGTGAGGTCAGAGAGGCTGTTATAGCTAAAACAGAATATTAAAGAAAATGGAAAAAAAAGCCAAATGATGAAAACAGGAAACAGCATAAGTACTGGCAAGTTAAGTGCAAGGCATTGATAAAGCAAGCAAAGAGAGAATTTCAAAGGAAGCTTACTGTGAAAGCAAAAGCACATAAAAACCTTTTCATGTATATTCATAGCAAAACTGTGAGTCAGTTGGACCATTAGATGAAAGAGGGGTAAAAGGGGACTAAGAGAGGACAAGGCCATAGCGGAGAGATCAAATGACTTTTTTGCTTCAGTCTTTACTGAAGAAGATATAGGAAACTTACCCATGCCAGAAATGATATTTAAAGGTGATGTATTAGAGGAATTGACACAAATCTTGATAAATAGGGAAGATGTAATACAGCTATTTGATAAACTAAAGAGTAGCAAATCACCTGGACAGGATGGCATACATCCAAGGGTGCTGAAAGAACTGAAATATGAGATTGCCAACGTATTTTTAATAATCTGTGAACTATCATTAAAATCATCCATAGTACCTGAAGACTGGAGAGTGGACAGTGTAATACCAAATTTAACAAGAGTTCCAGGGATGATCCGAAAAACTACAGACCGGTGAGCTTGACGTCAGTACCAGGCAAAATAGTAGAAACCATTATAAAGAACAAAGTTACTGAACAAGTAGAAAGTAATGGTTTAATGGCAGAAAGCCAACATGGATTTAGCCAAGGAAAGTTTTCTCTCACCAATCTTATATTTTTTTGAAGGTGTGAATAAACAGGTGGATAAAGGTGAGCCAGTTGATATAGTGTATCTTGATTTTCAGAAAGCCTTTGACAAGATCCCTCATGAGAGACTCTTGGGGAAATTAAAAAGTCATGGGATAGGAGGCAATCTACTATTGTAGAATTTTTGTTTTGTGTCATCAAGTCTATGCTGACACCTGGTGGCTCGGCAGCCCCTGAGATTTCTTGGCAAGGTATGACCGGAAATAGATTGCCAGACCTTTTCTTCTGAGGCAGTGGAGGATAAAGTGACTTGTCCAGTGGGAATCGAACCCAGATCTCCTGGGTGCTAGGCTATTGCTCAAACCACTAGGCTACTCGTCCATTATTGTAGTTTAGGAACTGGTTAAAAGATGGAAAACAGAGAGTAGGGTTAAATGGCCAATTTTCTCAATGGAGAAAGGTGAATAATGGAGTGCCCCAGGGATCTGTGCTGGGTCTGCTGCTTTTTAACATATTTATAAATGACCTGGAAATGAGAATAACGAGTGACGTGATCAAATTTGCAGATGACACAAAATTATTCAAAGTTGTTAAAACCCAAGAGGATTGTGAAAAATTCCAAGAGGATCTTGAAAAAACGGGAGACTGGGCGTCCAAATGGCAGATGAAATTTAATGCGGACAAGTGCAAAGTTATGCACTTAGGGAAGAACAAGCCAAACTATGCTTACATGATGCCAGGTTCCACATTAGGAATTGCCATACAGAAAAATAATCTGGGCATCATCATAGATAATAAGGAATGGAGAATAAAACCAAGGATATTATAATGCCTCCGTATCACTCCATGTGCAACTGCACTTTGAATATTGTGTGTAATTGTGGTTGCCATATCTTAAAAAGGATATAGCAGAATTAGAAAAGGTACAGAGAAGAACCACCAAAATGGTAAAGAGGATGAAAGGCTACACCTATGAAGAAAGGTTTAAAAAATTAGGGCTCTTCAACTTGGAAAAGAGATGGCTGAGGGGGAGATATGATAGATCCCTATAAAATAATGAATGGAGTGGAATGGGGTAAATGTATATTCATTTTTTACTCTTTCAAAAAGTAGAAAGATTAGTGGACATGTAATGAAGCTACAATGTAGCACATTTAAGATTGATCAGAGAAAATATTTTTTCACTCACTGCATAATCAAACTGGAATTCTTTACCAGAGTATATAGTAAAAACTGTTAGTGTAGCTGGATTTAAGAGAGGTTTGGTCGAGTTCCTGGAGAAAAAGTCTATAAACCATTATTAAAGAGGGTTGGGGGAATCCACTTCTTACCCCTGGGACAAACAGTATGGAATTTGAGTACCACTGGGAACCTGGATTGGCTGCTGCTGGAAACAGGATACAGGGCTTGATGGACCCTTGGTCTCACCCAGTGTGGGTCTTATGTTTTAATGTTCTTATGCTGTCATGGCCTTCTTCTCTCTATCCCAACTGCAGTCTCCACTCCGTTCACCTTGTTGCTCCGTATGCCTGGAACAAACTACCTCCATCGATACATCACACTTCTCTTCGCCTTCTCAAATCCATGTTACAAGCTCTCCTCTTTGAGGCTGCCTTTGGATCCTAATCTCCTGTTTTCCTTGTGACTCCTTGCCTTCGTTTTGTACTCTCATCCTCATCTATTGTATTGTCTGTCATGATTATATTGTAAGCTCTGACGAGCAGGGACCACCTTTTATATCCATGCCTATACAGCACTGCATACGCCTTGTAGTGCTATTTAAATGATGATTATTATTAGTAGTAGTTTGAGAGGATGCAGCCTTCCATGGCCCTTGATTGAGTATTGCTGTTTAGACAGCTCAGCATGATGATAAATACCTGGGTAATTGCAAATGAAGATTCATGGGGCTGTGGCCCCGGCAGAGGCCAAAGAAGCAGGCAGCACCCATCAGGCCAAAAATAATAAAAAAAAAATCCAGGTTCTATAGCAGATCTAGCAAATGTTATGGAAATGCATAGCTTATGTTGTCAGACCTATGAAATTTCAGTACGACAGTCACAAAGCCATGTTTAACCATCAGCCAGTCAGATCTTTTGAGATCTAAATTATGCTTTAGAACATTTAATTTATGCCATCTTCTGAAAATAAGGTGAAAACATTTGAGACTGGATTTTTTTTCTAGCACAGGCACCTGTGAGATAAGAGTGGAATAGAGGAGAGTGATTTATGTCAAATGTAATCGAACTTAACAGGAGTCTGTGGTTGGGTCTGAGTCCACAGCTGTTTTGTTGGTTACATTTTCTTTCATGAGTGACACAGCCTCAGAACCTCTGTTATGAAGCAGTTCAACAGTCCAGTCTTCAGGAAGGATACTTAGAGCAATTCCATAATTTCTGGCGGTTTCCTGCCACCGAAGAAGTACATGATGTTCTACTGATTGGGGAGATTAGATTTTGAATCAAAGATCACTTCAAAGTATGAGTTAAAATGATTCAGCTTTATTGTACAGCAAATCTTCTGTGAAAGCAAACTTTAAATCACTCCCACTCGGACAGAGATTACAATCACACTTTGTTGTTTTAAGCACTTACCATTTTATGCCAGTTATTAGGGAAGCAAAGATGGAGCATTTAATCTGCCCAGTCTTTGCCGATGTATAAAGAACTTAAATGGCAAATGCTAGCATTTCCCAAAGTTAAAAGTACACGAAACACATCCTTGTTATCAGCTCTTTGGCTCTCCCCTTTGATCAGCCGTCAGAACCTATCTGTGCTTGTGCATAGTGCCTGGGCAGCCTCACGACACACTCTCTAACACTGACAGGTGGTAATAGAAAGGGTGAGAGACCAAGCCCCATGGCAGGCGGCCCTTCCTCTGATAATGTCCAAAGTACTGGGTGATAACTGTTAGTAAACACTCAGGCGGTCGACTGCGCCATACATCAGCAAAAAGTGCCAGATAATCTGGAAATGCACAAGCAGAACAAAAAATAGAAGGGCTGAGCACACAGGGGTTTATATGGGCTGCCATGGTGACTTCTGGCTCCTGAATTTCAGCAGCACACGCAGCTTTGATTTATTTATTGCCAGGCAGAACAGCAGATTCCTGGCACTCCGAAGCCCTCAGCCGACATTCCCGCCACGCTGCACAGGAGTAGCCAGCCACGCTGTAGCCGGTATGAGAACATGTTGCGATACTGCGCTTTTAGAGTCTGCTCCTTGTGACTAAAAAGGCGATATTGCAGTATCTCCCCATACTGGCAGCAGCATGGCCAGAGGTCCCCCCTCTTCCCCCGCAGCTTGATGGTAACATTTCTCTCAACAAAGGAGTAGAGTATGGACCTTGCCATAAGAGATCTTTCCTGACACCTGCACTTGAACTTAGATGAATCCCAGCTCAACCAGCTGTAGGCATTTCCTAATCTCTAACCTTTCTAATGGCCCCTTCTCTCGTGTATTTCAGCTAGTGAGAATAACATTTCAATTGATGTCGCAGTGAGGCATAATGTTGAAAGGAATGAAATACTTTTAGGGAACATGTAGGGTTAGTTTTCTAAATCCAGCACTAGCGTAAAGTCTGTGAGTACTGTTTACCAATGGACTTTGTCTCTGATATTACAGGAAACGATCTGGACACATTTATCCCTGCTAATTTTTTTTGTATAGCTTTTGTGAGAAAAAATACAGGCCTGTTTTGAACATTCAAATGTGCGCACATCTTTTAGCTGGAGGTATAGATACATGGGAAGAGGCGCTTCATGAATAAATTTACCTGTACATAGGTGGGGCGGGGGGCAATTTTCTAAAAAGATATTTTTTGGGAATGTTTAATAAAGCACTACCCTGTAGTAAAGTGGTCCCCAACACTAAAAATCCCACGCTAACAAGGTAGTGCGCAATGGGGGAGGGGGCTGTGTGAGTCAGATGCCAATTCTTGGTTATTGCAGGCGTTATTAACTTGCACAAGCTGTTCTTTCGGCACTTAGTGGTGTTGGGTGTTCTCGTGTGCCAGCTTGCATAATGCTCTGTCTTTGCGACACGTTCACTGCAGGGGCGTGGACGCACACACCTGCTGAAGTTAGCACCGCCCCCCTGTGCTGGTAATGCGGCGCACATGCACATTACCGGCACGGGCTTCAGTAGTCGTGCCCCTTTGTGTATTTAGGGGATAATTTGATAAAGCATTTTTGTGGCTAGCATAGTGTTTTATGTGCCGGTTGCCCAGGGGTATAATGTATCTGGGTCACAGCCTCTTAGAGCATACTATTTTCCAAAAGGAGTGCAGGTGCTCCTGGGGGAAGGAAGCAGGGATGAAGTTTGGATTTTCACATATATGTTATAAAATGTAGGGACAAACAGGTAAGTGTAAAATTTGCAGGGGTCTTTGTGTGAGCATCATAGCAGGTGCAAATGTCCACAGGGGCTATTTTATAAGGCACTTCTGCATACGAGTTTCTTTTTATAGAACAGGTGCAACTTACATGTATATCTGCTATACCACCTGGGTGCCCTTTTATAAAATTAATCTCCTTAATGATCTTAAAATGAATACTTTGGGCATTGACTAAAAATATGATATTGCAGCATCTCCCCTCACCAACAGCAGCATGGATGAAGGACTCCTGCACAGATTCATGGGAACATCAGAAAGAAAATGTGGGCTTGCGTTTGACAGTGATTAAAGCATCTGATTTGACTGCTTCAAACAGCAACCTCTAAACCTGTGTGTTCCCATCCTGCAGGCACGCTTAACCAGTCACGTTTTCAGGATTACCACAATGAATATGCATGAGACAGATCTGCATATATTGAAGACCTAGTATATGAAAATCTATGTCATGGTGAGGTCAGAGAGGCTGTTGTTTCCAAAAAAGCATCTTTCAGGAAATGGAAAAAAGAGCCAAAACGACGAAACCTGGAAACAGCACAAGCACTGGCAAGTCAAATGCAAGGCATTGATAAAGCAGGCAAAGGGAGAATTTGAGAAGAATCTTGCTGCGGAAGCAAAAACGCGAAATAAAGATTTTTTCAAGTACATTCGTAGCAAAAAAACCTGTGAGAGAGTCAGTTGGTCCATTAGATGATAGAGGAGTTAAAAGGGCACTAAGAGGCGACAAGGCGATAGCGGAGAGATTGAATGAATTCTTTGCTTCGGTCTTTACTGAGGAAGATGTAGGGATGTTACCCATGACTGAAGTGGTATTTAAAGGTGCGGAAGAATTGAAGGAAATATTGATACATTGAAAAGATGTATTACAACTATTAGATAAACTGAAGAGTAGCAAATCACCTGGGCCGGATGGTATACATCCAAGGGTGTTGAAAGAATTGAAATATGAGATTGCAGACCTGCTATTAGTAATCTGTCAAACTATCATTAAAATCATCTCTAATACCTGAAGACTGGAGGATCGCCAATGTAACAACAATTTTTAAAAGGGTTCCAGGGGTGATCCGGGAAACTACAGACCAGTGAGCCTCACGTCAGAACCGGGAAAAATGCTAGAAAACATCATAAAGAATAAAATTACTCAGCATGTAGATAATCATGGCCTAATGGGAGATAGCCAACATGGCTTTAGACAAGGAAGATCTTGTCTTACTAATCTGTTATGTTTTTTTGAAAGTGTGAATAAACAGGTGGACAAAGGTGAGTCAGTTGATATAGTGTATCTGGACTTTCAGAAAGCCTTTGACAAGGTCCCTCATCAGAGACATTTGGCAAAACTAAAGAGTCATGGGATAGGAGGCAGTGTACTACTGTGGATCAAGAACTGGTTAAAAGATAGAAAGCAGAGGGTTGGGCTAAATGGCCAATTTTCCCAATGGAGAAAGGTGAATAGTGGTGTACCCCAGGGATCTGTGCTGGGTCTGCTGCTTTTTGACATATTCATAAATGACCTGGAAAGTGGAATAACGAGTGAGGTTATCAAATTTGCAGATGACACAAAACTATTTAAAGTTGTTAAAACCCAAGAGGATTGTGGAAAATTGCAAGAGGATCTTGATAAATTGGAAGACTGGGCATCAAAATGGCAGATTAAATTTAATGTGGACAAGTGCAAAGTTATGCACCTAGGGAAGAACAACCCAAACTATGGTTACACAATGCAAGGTTCCACATTAGGAACCACCACCCATGAAAAAGATTTAGGCATCATTGTGGATAACATGTTAAAACCCTTGGCCCAGTGTGTAGCGGCAGCCAAGAGAGCAAATAGAATGCTAGGTATCATAAGGAAGGGAATGGAAAATAAAACAAAAGATATTTATTATAATGCCTCTATATCGTTCCATGATGAGACTGCACCATGAATATTGTGTGCAATTCTGGTCGCCGTATCTTAAAAAGGATATAGCGTTATTAGAAAAGGTTCAGAGAAGAGCCACCAAAATGGTAAAGGGGATGGAAGGATACTCCTATGAAGAAAGGCTAAAAAGGTTAGGGCTCTTTAACCTGGAAAAGAGACGGCTGAGGGGAGATATGATAGAAGTCTATAAATTAATGAACGGCGTGGAACGGGTAAACGTAGATCAATTGTTTACGTTATCAGAATATAGAAAGACTAGGGGACATGCAATGAAGCTACAGGGTAAACTATTTAAGACTAATAAAAGAAAATATTTTTTCACTCAATGTGTAATCAAACTCTGGAATTTGCTACTGGAGGATGTAGTAAAAGCTGTTAGTGTAGCTGGGTTTAAAAAAGGTTTGGACAAGTTCCTGGAGGAAAGGCCCATAAACCATTATTAAGAAGGGACCCAGGATATCAATGCTTGACCCAGTACAAGCATTGCGGAACCTGTGTCTTTTTGGGAAACTGCTAGGTACGTATGACCTAGATTGGCCACTGTTGGAAACAGGATACTGGGCTTGATGGACCTTGGTCTGACCCAGTATGGCATATCTTATGTTCTTATGTTATTCACTGCAGTTATACTGACAACTAGATAATTAGGTGCGCTTCCAGGCTCTGGATGGAAAACATGCTTTAAATCAGAAAGCCTGTTTTATTCTATTGTTTTTTAACTATCACTCTTGACTATGTTAGAAATATCCCATTTGCACCACTGGATTAAAAAAATAAACGGACAAATTATAGATAAACAATATTAAGAATATTCTTAAGATTTATCTGGGTAACTTTGGGGTTTAGCCAGACAAACATTGATTTTTAAAATCCTCCCTGGTCAGCATTTAAATTTTGTCCAGCCAATTGATCTTCTTGGCTGAATGCAATCCAGTCAGCGCAAAAGAGGTGATTCTGGAGGCCCTCCAGAGGTATGACCTGACTTTAGCCAGACATGCCAGGTCTGGCTCAAGGTCTGTCCTAAAGTTATTTGGTTAGCTATATTTGGATAACTTGTGTTTTTAGTCATTTTCTTATTTTAATTCTGCCCATCAGTTTGTGGAAGTGGTTTATAAGAACCTTGAAATACATCAATAAATATATAGGGCCTGATACTCAAAAAAGCTGAGCTCATAAATTTATGCTCTATTTTCAGCCACACTTAGCAGCCTAGGTTTTCAGCTGAAAATTCATTGTAATTTAGGTATTTACCATTTCTCCAGGAACAAGCAGGAAGTTGGTCCTCACATATGGGTGATGTCAGCGCTGATGGAGCCCGCGCGGATCATTTCCCCAGCTTTCAAATGCTACCATGCATGGGTGGTCCCCTACCCGCCCAAGGGTGCCATCTTGCTCAGTCTCCTTTTTCCCAAGGAGCCCAACGGACGTCTGTCCTGTTTGTCCCAAAACAATCTTTGCTAATTATCCTTAAAATAGTTAGTTTCCTGGTTTGCGTATCAGTTCCTTTTCCTACCTCAAGCCGGCGCTGTCCTCAGCTCTTTTTATCTGTTTTGTTCAAGGCTCACCTCGACTGGCGTTCGTGTCTTTTTTTCGCCTGGGGTTCGTCCACCCCGTCCGGATGTTTCCCATCATGTCCCCCGGTGGGTTCAAAAAATGTGACCGCTGCAGTCAAAATGATGTCAGTGACCAACACTCATGAATGCTGCCTGGGCTGGACCATGACAGCACCTCCTGCGACCTGTGCCAGACCATGACGCCTAAAACCAATAAAAAGAGGTTGGAGTTGCAGGAAAAACTGTTCCCCAGGTCTGACTCTGCACTGGCCTCCCCGATGCCAAGCTCCAAGCCCAGCACTTCCCGGAGGCCCGAGTGTCCTTGGAATCCTGCAGCGGTGGCTCCTCTGAGAAGATCTCAGACCCCAAGAGAAAGAAAAAAAAATCCTAAGTCCGCCGAGTTTGCCCTGGAGAAACCCAGTAAAATCTCCCAGAGGGACTCGGATGGCTTCGAGAAGCACCCTACCAAGGTCTTCAGGAAGGATTCCTCGGCCGATGGAGACCATATGAGGTTCCTCAAGACCACAGTCCTTGTCAAAGACGCACTCGCAGAGTGCCGGCGTAGGGCCCGAGGTCCTCTGTGCCCATGCCGAAAGCTGCGGAGCCTTCTGACTCGGAAACCAGAATGGTGGCCTTGCAGCAGAACATAACTGCTATCCTAAACCTGCAGCAGGCAATGATGGCTGGTTTGTCCCCATCATCTGCCCCGATGACCGGGCCTCCAACTGCGGGAGAGCCCCCGGTCATCGAGCCAAGCTCTGAATGCCATCGGCCTCGGGTAAGTCCTCTGCACTGGTCAAGGTCTTATTCCCATTCCTCAGGCATTCGATCCTCCCTGGCCAGTTACCATGACTCGGACCCAGGTCCTCAGGAGGCCATTGGCCACTCAGCCCTGGCCTAGATGTTATGAGTCTCAGGGCCTTGGACGCGTCATCACTGCTCAACTCCGAGTGGGAGACCGACGATGAGACTTCCTTGAAAACCAAGTGACACTTAGATATTCCCTCGGATCCATCGCCCCCGGCACCATTCTCCTCTGGAAGATGTGGCCTTCCACGACTTTGTCAAGGATATGGCCAGAGCTTTCTCAGTGCAAACCAAGGCAGAAGAAGATCTGCACACCAAGGAACTGGAGATTCTTCAGTATAAGTCTCCATCAAAGATGACTCTCACAGTGCCCGTGCAGCTGATCTTCGAGCAGCTGCTATTTAGAATGTGGGAAAGGCTGGCCTCATTGCCATTGGTGAGTCGGCACCTCGACACCATCTATTGCATCCGTAAGGGCCCCGGGTTCCACAAGCCCCAACTCCCACATAACTCCATGGTCATCGAGTCAACCATGCAGAAAATTAAGAGCCAGAAGACCCACTCTTTGGTTCCTCCTGGAAAGGATGTCCAGAGCCCTCGATGCCCTCGGGCGCAAGTGTTACCAGGGTTCCATGCTGAGTTACAGGATTCAAGCCTATGAACTGTACATAGGCATGTACCTAAAGGTCTTAACCCAGGAGTTGTCTGGGTTTTCAGTTGGGCTTACCGTGGAACCCCTCTAGCAGTTTTAATCCCTGACCTCTGGGATCAAGGACTGCTCTAAGTTCCTTTCCTGGGTGACCTATGATGGCTTTGAGTCAGCGGCTTGGGTACCAGCGGCCAACATCGGTGCTCCACGCCAAGCATGGCTGCAGTTTTCAGACCTTGAGCAATAGGTCCAAGACAAGCTGCTCGACATTCCCTGCACTGGGGAGAACCTGTTCAGCAAGCCTATGGTCGACAAGGTGGCGAGATCGAGGCCGATGTGGCGACTCGACAGAGGCTGTCCAAGAAGACCTCATCCTTGCCCCTTAAGAAATCATCGGGGAAAAGACCCCTGTTCCCGAGGAAAATGATGCCCTTTCAGCAGAGTCACCACTACCAGCCCTTCTCGGGCCAGCAACAAGGTTCTCATTCTAAAAGACAAAGCCATGGGGCTCAGAAGCTGAAGGCACAGAAGCCCCAGGCCCCATCTCCTGTCCAGCCCAGGGGGAGCTTTTGACTCCCGGGGCAGGGCAGGGCATGGCAGGGCCTCCCCTCCCCTGGGAGACTTTCACCAGCCCACAGAGGGCTACCTGGCACTCTTTGCCCACTAGTGGGCCAGTGTCAACTCGGACCAGTGGGTACTGCAGGAGGTAAGGGAAAGATACCTCCTCCATCTACAGCAGGTACCACCCAGGTTCTTTCCAGGAGAGTCAGTGCGACCTTCACCAGACCCTTCTGCTCTCAGAGCTCGCAGGTCTGCTGAGGGGCAACACAGTGGAGCCTGTACCCAAACATGGGGAAAGGCTTCTACTTTAGATACTTCCTTATCCCAAAGGGAACTGGGGGCCTCAGGCCCATACTAGACCTGAGAAACTTAAACAGGTTTCTGGTGAGGGAGAAGTTCAAGATGCTCTCCCTTGGAACACTGCTGCTTTACCTCCCCCAGGGAGACTGGCTGTGCTCCTTGGATCTAAAGGATGCATACACTCACATCCTGATCTACCCCTTCCACAGGCAATACCTAAGGTTCATGTTGGAAGGAGGACACTACCAGTACAGGGTGCTACCCTTCGGCCTGGCCTCCTCGCCAAGGGTCTTTACCAAATGCCTGGTGGTGGTAGCCACCTACCTGTGCCTACAAGGGGCTTTAATCTTCCCCTACCTGGACGACTGGCTCATCACAGGCAGTGTGTGCAACCCTCCTTCTGTTGCACTTGGGGTTTGTCATCAACTACCCCAAATCCCATCTCTCTACAGCCTAGAGCCTGGAGTTCATAGGTGCTCAGTTGGATATGTTACAGCCAACGCTGTTCTCCCAAGAAAAAGGGCAGAACACCTCAGGCAACCGGCAAGAGAGGTAAAACACCGCCAGTCAGTGCCGGCTCATCGTCGCCTCTGCCTGCTGGGCTATATGGCCTCGACGGTCCATGTCATGCCCTCAGCCCGCTTACACCGACATCACCCATATGAGAGGACTGATTCCTGCTGTCCCTGGAGAACAGCTGTTACAGGTGACTTACTACACTTTATGCTACTAAATTTAGGCCTGCCCTTCATTTGCCTAGATTTATGAGCCTAATTAGGTGTCTAGTGCTGAAAATCAGTGTTAAGCTCCTTTTTCCCCATCCTAAATCCGTCCCCATTGCCACCCATTTTTTATGTTCCTAAATTTTTGAGTTTAGTGAAATTTTAAGAAAAAACTTTAGGTACTTCATCCTGGTAAATTTTCCAAGAGGCCAAGTTAGGAGCATAACTCTCAAGGTTAGGAGCATAAATCCTTTGAATATCTGGTGCATAGATCCCGATATTCAGCGGTGGTGGCTAGAGCTGGATATTCAATGTCACCCTTTCAGGTGTCTAACTTTTGCCACTGCCTGGTTATCCCTGGGTGCCACCTCCACCAGAGCTTGCATCAGGGCATTCAGCAGCTGTACCTGTGGATATTTAGCAGCACTAACTGCTTTAGTGCCACTGAATATCCCAATGACTGCAATTAATGTGGTTAGCAGGTCAACGGTAACTGTATTAATTGTGTTGAATATCCCCCTCATGCATTTTATCTGGTCTTCTAAATTTATGTCTTAAGGTCCAGCCAGGGGAGTTTGCTGGTGGTTCCCGATAGTCGAGAAGTGCAAAAGAAATGGAGGAGGCATGCCTTTAGGGTGGCTGTGCCAGTGTTGTGGAATAAGCTTCCCATTGCGGTGCGGCAGGAATTAGGGGCCACTTTTGGAAATGTTTGAAGCCTGTGTTTCCCAGTTAGTTGTAGCAGAGGGAGGGGATGAGTGGATGGGTGAGGGCCACAGTCTGTCTTATTATTTTGTATTTTCCCTATATTATGCTCTATTTAGCATATACTTATTGTAAATTGCTAAGAATCAGGGCTGACCCACCCACTAGGCGGGCTAGACCATGTGCTTCAGCACACATGGCCTGCTGCCCCCCTCCCATGTGCCGAGCCGCACCGCCCTTTCCCGCCACCCCAGTGCTGAGCCATGCTGCACTGCTGCTGATTCTGGTGCCAGGGAGGCGATGGCTAGGCTCGGCAGCAGGCCATGTGTTTTGGCACACATGGCCTGTCGCTTCTGAACCCCTGAGGTTATGTCTGAGGGGAGTCAGAAGCGGAAGCACATGGTCTGCCACTAAGCCAAGCTGCGCCCCCTCTCGACCCTGCCCCTGGAATCGGCAGGAGTGCGGCTCAGCATGGTCGGGGCTTTTGCTTAGTGCAGCAGAAACCATTGGGATGGTCCTGCTTAGAGTGTTGTATATAGTAGTGTTATATAAATGTTTTTTAAATAAATACATGTATTTTAAATTCCAACTTCTGATTATAATAGATGGATTTGTAATGTAAGTTGAAAGCACCAGTGGTGAAAATGTTTTCATTTAAATACAGAGACTGCTTTTTAATTTTTTAAAGCACAGTCTTTGAAACTATACTGGCCTTGTAAAATAGCAGTAGCCACACATTTTTTCCTGGTTCTTTGACCAAGAATAAAAAAAAAGATGATTAAAGATCTCTACTCTTTGTCAGGCAACTCTTTATTTTGAGAAACAGAAACAAAACTACTTCTCTTTTTGTAAGCATATGTATGAGTAATATAGTGATTTTTCTGATGTCCTGCCAAAAAGAGGATTTTCTATGTGTGCCAGCAGAAACTTTATCCAGCGCCCATCTCTAGATCCAGGGATACCGGAGTAGAAAAGTGCAGACAAGTGTAGCATTGCCTCCGCAGTAAGGGTCCGAGAGTTGCCAAAAGCTCTTCACTGCAGTGTGTGAGGTGTAAACGTAAACGCAACCCAAAGACTGAAGAATTAATGACCCTGAAAGCCTTCCTTATTTTAAAATAGATTCCTGGGTAGATCCAAACTTCACTGTTATTTTCTTCTCCCTCCGCATTGTGAGAGCAAGAATAAATTTCATCATTCACTTATCATGGAAAGAAATGCTCTGTAGGCTTCAATGCTGACCACCTGTCTTCCCTTTATAGGCTACTCCTACAGTTTTATGAAAATGATCATATGGCCATCATAAGACATTGCACATTATCTTACTCACATTACTGAAATGTGCATCACTGTGGCCAGTAGCATGCCAGTACTTGCCCTCCAGTTTTTAAAGCTATTTACCTGGGTACATAAGAAGTTATTGTGCAAAACTGCCCTGCCTGAAAATTACCCTCCTCTGCCTGGCTGAAAAGATGCATGGGCTTCCATAATGTGTACACCTTTTAGATGAGTTAAAAAGAGGCATTCTTAGAAGTGCATTTAAGTTATGGGAGTAAATCAGTGAGTGAATGTGGGATTTCCAGAAGTCCGCACACGAATTCCCACCACCCTTGCCCATCCACACAAAGAGCAGGTGCAAAATACAAGGTGTAGTAAAAGTCAACGCATGATCTGCCATTACACAGGCTATTTGAAAATTACTACCAAAAATGATCAATAATACTAGCAGTAGAAGAGACAGTTTTAAAGCCATTTCTGTGGGCAAGTAATGATTTACACCTATATATATTCGCTATATTAAAATTTCCTCCTCAATATGGTTTGATTCCCACTAGCATGCCTTGTGGCCTTGGACAAGTCACTTAACCCTCCACTGCTTTGAAAGAATCCAAGTTATCAATGTCCCTGTTTAATGTACATTATCAAGTTTAAGTTACAATGTAAAACCGCTTTGACTAAAATGATAAAACGGTATAAAAGAAATCTGAAGCTGCAGCCTTGGCTCCGCTTCTTCCAAGCTTTCCTCCAGTCCAGAGAGGGTTTTGCACTCCTGTCCAATCAGGCACAACTGTTGCAGATCTCCCTTGAGCTGATCTGCCGCTAGACCCCCTGGGTCTTGTGGCTCCCAGTCCGGAATGGACTCTCTGCAGCTCTCTCTTGAGCTGATCTGCCCCTGGATCTCCATGAGTCCTGTGGCTCCTAGTACGGAATGGACTTCCTGCCCCTTGCAGCTCTCCCTTGAGCTGATCATCTGCTGCAGCTCCTAAAGAGCTGATCTGCTACTGGGCCCTTCCTAAGCCTTGTGGCTCCTGGACTCTCTGCTGCTGTAGCTCTCCCTTGAGCTGATCCACACTGCTAGACTCCCAAGCCTGGATTAGGCTCTCCAGAGTCTCTTCACTTCTGCCCGACTGGGTCTATAGGAGGCATCTTCACTCTGAGCCTGCCTAGTCTCCCGGGAGACTTTCTAACACCAACTTCAGGAGGAGAGCCTGCAGAGCACAGAAAATTCCCTCCTCCCCTCTCAGATGAGGGTTAAGCTGTTTTAGATAAAGAAGTCTGTTGCCTCTAAATCCCAGGTAAATCTAATCCAACTCTCTTCTGCACAGGGCTGATGGTGCCAGTGCCAACTGATATCATTTCTCTTAGGGTGAGCAATTTCCACTGGCCCCAGTATTTACTTCTCCACCCTCTGTCTAGTGTGTGTACTTTATTCCCCTACACTATTCCCTATAGATTTCAAATTAAATCTTAATAATAGATATAAATATGAGCAAATATTACCCTTGCTCCTTCAGCACAGGCAGTGATTTGCATATCCCCCTCAAATGTTTAACCCGTTTTGGACCCGCATATGTTTTACATACATAAGGTTTCTATATTTATTTATTTATTTAGCTGCATTTATATCCTGCTTTTCACCGGGTCAAAGCGGTTAGGGAATACATTTAACACGAGAGGATTTGAGACACATAATGTTTAATGTTTAAAATCACTTGATATACCGCCCCCCATTACACCGGGGCGGTTTACAATAAAACTTTAAAATACATAATTTAAGAAAGGGAAGGAAAAGTGACAATCATATAAGAGAGGAAAAAGAAAAAAGAAAAAAGGACAGATTGTAAAAGGAAATACAGTGAAAACAGGGGTCATGGGAGAAGGTTGAAGGCAGAAGAAAAAAGATGAGTCTTAAGAAGAGAACGGAACTTGGGAAGGGACTGTTCTAGTCGGAGGTTAGTGGGGAGGGAGCTCCAGAGGGCAGGACCAAGGTAAAAGAAAGCCGATTGCCGAGTTGAGTGAAGATGAGCCTGGGAGGGGGAGGGAAGGTGTAAACGATTGATATGAATTGATCGTAGGCTGCGAGTGGGAGTGTGAAAAGTTAACAGGTTGGATAGATACTGAGGGGTGTGAAGATAAATGGCCTGATGTACAAGAGTGAGAATTTTGAATTGAATCCGAAAATTTACTGGCAGCCAATAAAGGTGCTGAAGGATAGGAGTGATATGATCGCGAGGGGAAGCATGCAGGATCATCCGAGCTGCAGTGTTCTGTAAGAGCTGTAACCGACGACGTTGATATTGGGGAAGACCAGCATAAACCAGGTTACAGAAGTCCAATTGTGTGATAACTAAAGAAAGAAGAAGAGTGGAGAGAGCCTGAGGAGAAAGAAATGGTCTAATGGCACGAATCTGTCGAAGACAATAGAAGGAGCGCCAAGAGATATGGGAGATATGATCACGGAAGGTAAGGTTGCTGTCGAGAAAAACACCCAAATAACGAAGCGTGGAAACTGAGGAAATTGGGGCGCCAGAGAAAGAAGGAGTGAGTGACGGAATGGTGGAACTATGAGGAAACCAAATGGAGGCAGTTTTTGAGATATTCAGAACGAGACAGTTTGATGAAAGCCAAGAAGAAACCAGGGATAAGCAGTTGTTGAGAGGAGTGATGTCAGGGTGAGAAGAGGATGTATGATACAGGAGGAAGATGTCATCTGCGTAATAATAGCCTGAAACACCCGATTGCTGAATTAATAATGCCAAAGGGGTCAGAAATAAATTGAATAGAAGAGGAGCCAATATTGAGCCCTGAGTATGAGGAATATTAAGGGAAGACAAAGATTGAGCAATGAGGACTGAGAACTCCTTCTGCCGGAAGACCCAAATGATGTTCAGGTCCTCACTAACACTTACAGGGAACATGGGCAATGGAGGGTTAAGTGGCTTGCCCAAGACCACAAGGAGCACCTGTGGGACTAGAAACCCCAGTCCTTCCAGCCCAAGGTTGCTGTCCTCTAGTGGGATTTGAACCACCGACCTTCCGGCTTGTAGTACCTTGCCTCAACCACTAGGCCACTCCTCCCTATACTTACTACTCAACTGTTTACTAAGTAATGGTTATAAATTCAGTGGAACTATGGGGTATGTTTACTAAACTGGGCTAACGGTTAACCCGGGCTATCTACCACTAGGTCCCATATTATTCAATGGGACCTAGTTGCAGATAGCCCGGGTTAACCGTTAGCCCGGTTTAGTAAACATACCCATATGTTTAGCTATTATCGTTATGTCAAAAAGCGTTATATACAGATTTTTTATCTGAGATCTAGTTAGTTTAATAGGTATTCGAAGTTTGCTGATTTTGACGGTACTGGCGGCTCAACATAAAAAGATCACAAAAAATAGTAAGTAGCTTATAATGCTGTAATAGCTACTATTTTGCAAATAAAAGTATTTGTAGACTTTAGAAAATAGGTTTAGATAACTGTAAGTTACTTAGTGTCAGAGTTATTGGTGCGTATATTGGCCTTGTATGTTTTTCATATGCTGGGCTAATATGTTGTCAAAACTAATTGCTATCAAGTATTCTGTTCTAGGTGTTTCAATGGTGCAATATTGACGCACTGCATCAGAAGTGTTTTCACGTGTATCATATTCCGCCATCAGAACGGACTGTTGACAAACTATATTATATCATAATAAAGTGTTTTAAATGAAAACTGCAGTTTCAATAGTATCATATAGTATGTTTATGTCAATGAATATTGGAACTGAATCCTATCTTTTCTGAAGATGGACAATATACTATATTGGACCAGTGTATAAAAAACATACACTATGTGAAACTTCTATTTTCTGTAAAGTTTTAATATTTTTTATTATTGCTGGTATTTTATAGTTTTTTGCGTGTAACAAATCTAATAAATCATCCAGAACAGAGAAAGAATATGCGAGCTGTCCAAAACGGGTTAAATTCCAGCTCTGCTAGCACAGTGACAGTGACTGTGACTGCAGGCTGCTCTTTTAATGGAGTAGCCACCTAATGGTTAGAGCACTGGCTTGGGAACCAAGAGACCAGGGTTCGATTCCCACTAGCACTCCTTGTGGCCTTGGACAAATAACTTAACCCTCTGTTACCTCAGGAATATCCAAGTTATCAATGTCCCTGTTTAATGTACATTTCCAAGTTTAAGTTACAATGTAAACCACTTTGATTGAAATGATAAAGCAGTATAAAAAAAACCCCCTGTTAAATAAATAAAGTTGTCTGTCATCTGACCTTCCCAGCAGCCACCTCTACAGCAGAAAAGAGTGACCATTTACCTTTGATTCTACATTATTCAGCACACTCTCAAACACCCACCTTTGGCGGGGGTGGGAGGGGGAGGTTCAATTATTTTTCAAAGAAAATCTACGCACAAAAAAAGCAGGTAAAAAGACTTGCAGCAAGTTCAAAATGAAAATACGTATCCACGTTCTCTTTGAAAACTGGTACAAAGCCTACAGGCAAAAGGTATATGGGGCTTTATCCCAGTGTGGACAGTTTGAACATTTCTGTAATGATACAGATTTACATAGGGCATTTCTCCAAAACAGCATCTATCCAAATATTCTTCACAACTGAATATTTTTGAAAGTTTAGGAAAACACAACTTACTACCATTGGATAGATGAAAGGTCCAGCTCTTAATCTGGGTTCTTAATCTGCAAGGTGGCTTTCAAATAAGTAAGTGGAAAGTGAACATTCTTCTACGGTGAAAGTAGGAAATGAGTTGTGCAAATTGAAACATAGGAGGACAGTGACTCTTTCAAAGTCACACAGAGTGAGACCTGAACACAAGGCTGCAGGGAGGTCTTCCGATTCACAATTCATTGCTCTCACTGCTAGATCCTGCCTCCTGTTAGTGGTCTGATTTTTCTGTGTGGCGCCATCCTTAAAAAAAATTACCTAATACAATTATCTTCACTCTAATGCAATGACATTGTCTCAGTTTGAAATAAAACATTTCTTCCATGAATTTCTCCGGGGCAATTCCTTTCAGCAAATAAACATATCTAAGAAGCAAGTTTCAAAACTTAAAAGCCATCTTCAAGAGCCTATTTGCTTGAAGGATGGTGTTTTTTGCTAACAAAACCTTTACTGGATGCACAACCATTAGCCAAATTAAAGGCATTTTTATGGCAATACAAATAAAATAGGACAAATCCTTCATTAAAAGCAAAGGCCTGCAGATTCAGATTCCTTGCTCATGGCATACTAAGAGTGAGTAGATAGACCAGTGGAAAACAGATCTCCTCTTCTCACTGCTCTTTTTCAACGAGGTTTGCTCTGTCCTTGACCATGGTCATTCAGTTATTCTTGTCACCCTCAATCTTTCTTCATTGTTTGATCTTATCAGCCACCATCTCTTCCTTCACAGACTGACACTGGGCTGTGGAGCACTGTCTTTTAAGTGTTTTTCTTCTATTTACACCATTTGTACTATCATGGTTCTCCTCTTATTTCTCCCATCGCTCTTTCAGTTTTTGTTCTGGTAGATCTTCCTCTGCTGCTATCCCGCTCTGTTGGTGTACCCCAAGAATCTGCCCACTCCTTTTCTCTCTCTATACCCAGTCCCTTGGTGCGTTCATCTCTTCCCATGACTTTCAGTACCATCTTTATGCTGATGACTCCCAGATCCTATCTCTCTACACCTGAAATCTCTCCGGCAATCCAGACCCGAATCTCTGCCTGCCTTTCTGACATTGCTGCTTGGATGTCTCACCACTGCTTGAAATTGAACATGGCCAAAATAGAGCTTCTTATTTTTCTCCCTAAAACCACCTCTCCTCTTCCTCCTTTCTCAGTCTCTGTGGATAACTCTCTTCTCCCTGTTTCCTCAGCTCGCAACCTTGGGGTCGTCTTTGACTCCTCCTTCTCCACACACATCTATCTGATAGCTAAGACCTGCCGTTTCTTTTTCTACAACATCAACAAAATCCACCCATTCCTTTCTGAACACACTACTAAGACATTTATCCACTCCTTAATCACCTCCCGTCTTGACTATTGTAACCTACTCCTTGCTGGTTTCCCTTTGAATTCTCTCTCTCCCCTTCAATCTGTTCAACACTCTGCTGTGCAGCTAATCTTTTGCCAGCCTTGTCATGCTCATATTACCCCCTCTTCTCAAGTCACTTCATTGGCTCCCTATATGTTTCCACATCCAGTTCAAACTTCTCCTGCTGACCTGTAAGTGCATTCACTTTGCAGCTTCTCACTACCTTTCCTCTCTTATCTCTCCCTACCCCCCCCCCCCCCTTGGGAACTCAGCTGTTCTGGCAAATTGCTTCTATTTGTACACTTCTCTTCTATTGCTAACTCCAGACTTTGCTCCTTTCACCTTGCTGCACCTTACGCCTGGAACAAACTACCTGAATCTGTACGGCAGGCGCCTTCTCTGACCCTTTTCAAATCCAGACTGAAAACTCACCTCTTCACTGCTGCTTTCAGATCTTGACTCACCTGATGATCTTGTGTTTCCCTCGTTTTGTCTATCTTGATTAGATTATAAGCTCTGATGAGCAGAGACTGTCTCTTACATGTCTGTGCAGCGCTGCGTGTCTTGTAGCGCTATACAAATGCTTAGTAGAAGTAGTAGTAGTACACTAGTGCTTCTTTCAATTTCTCTACAATTCCAGATTCTCCACTTCTTTCCCAGTTTTGTCTGGTGTGCCATAGAATTGCTGTTGACCCCTATACTTTTTTAACATCTTCATTTCTCTTCTCCCCCTTCTGATCCATTTCCTGGTCTGAAGCCCTTTTCTTTATGCTGATGATATCTAGATCTATTCACTGTCCATTCTCCCCAATTTGACATTTCTCTTTTGCAACACTATCTTCAAGCCATAGAGCAATGGCTTTAGGAACATTGGGCCCAGTATTCACTTGTGACGACTATGTACCTCTAAGGTGCATAAACTGTCATCGCCAAACTTTTAATCCTGATTATTGAATCCGGGGCCATATTCGGCCACCGGCACTGAATATCCAGGGTCACTGCACAGCCATACACAGTGCAGAAGCAATATTCAGCTGCTGCCTGGTTAGCTCTGGCGGCAAAGGTTAGGACAGCATTTGCTGTGCCTAACCTTTGCTGCTGACGGATAACCAGGCAGCAGTTGAATATCACCGCTGCATGGTTATCCTCGGGTACTGCTCCCAACACGCCTCGATGCCAAGTGGTTAGCATCGGGGCGTATAGCGGCATTACTCGGAGGTGTTCAGCGGTCCTAACTTATTCAGCTTAGGGCATTTACTGTACATGGTTTACAGCTCTGTAAACCGTGTAAATGCCTTTGAATATCAGGCCCATGGTCTCTTTCTCAATGTGCGTAAATGTGAATCTATTTGTTTTCCTTCCCCCGGCCTTTACTCTCCTCTTCTTTTCTCTCTCCCAAATTGTGACTCAGCTTCATCTTGGACTCGTTCCTCTCTTGCATGAATCAGATCAGCTCAGCTGTAGAGTCACTATTTTGCCTTACTGTGTATTCAGGCTGTCTGTTCTCATTTCACCCTATCCTAAGCTAAAATCCTAATCTTTGCCTCAGTTATCGCAAACTTCGATCATTCAATGCTTTATGTCTGCATTGCCTCTCTACTCCATTAAATGTCAACAGCTTCTCAAGTCAATGGCACTAAACTTATCTTCGGATCCCACTGTAACAAACATTTTTTCCCTTTGCTCATCTCCCTTCACTAAAAAATCAAAGCATCATTCTAAAAAAATCCTCAAGCTCAAACTTATTCATACAAAAAGAAGGAGAAAAGGATCTCAGACCATCCAGAGGTCAAAGTCATAGGCACTCAGTAAATAGATACTCAGGCCGTGACTCATCCTCAATACATACAATGTTCCCTCTAATTTTCTGTAGGCTGTGTGCGCATAAAATATCAGCTGTGTGCAGCTTTTGAAGGAAGGTTAAATTTTTGTGCGCCACATAACGACACTCGGAGTTATATACTTTAAAATTTGACTACACGTCAGAATACAGTATGTACACCACATTGATTTTAATCAAATTAAATGAAAATAGATGATTACTAAATGAAGCGGGAAATTTCTAGTAATTACAATCATAACTTTTAAATTTTAAGACGTCTGTGTTGTTTTCTTTCAGAATCAGAGCCGTAATTTTTGTGCGCTCTGTTGTAAAGTATGTGCGCTCTCTCGGCGAGGTGTGTGCGCGCGCACACGCGCACAGCTTAGAGGGAACAGTGAATACATATATCAATGACCCCTGAAAAACTCCTTCCAATGTGTTCACTTTTTATTTTATATATATTTTACTCATTTTACTTCTCCTCTTCCAATTATTTATAAACAGGCTTTTCAACCCTCAGAGCATATTTGCCAGTGATCAATCAAACAATTAGACCAAGATTATCAGCACATAGCTTTTCATACTACTTAGAGTGGCAGCTACTTCAAAGAGAAGATCCCCATCACTGCTCAAGATGTCTAACCAGGCATTTCGCTTAACGCTTCCTCGAGGGGTCAGATCTCAAGTAGAGAAATAATGCTGCTATACCAAATGTACGTCTCCCAGCTAGTGCTACTGGTGAGATATGTTCTAGACTCCCACAGCCTTAGCTCCTTCCAAACATTCCTACTTGCCTTCCCTCCTGCCCTCTGGAGGTTTCCAGACATTATTCTTTGCATTACCTTGATCCCCATCTCTGGAATTCCTTTCCCCTTACACTATGTCAGAAACGCTTCTATGTAGAGTTTAAAAAAGTCTTCAAGACATAGCTTTTTCAATACACCTTCCCTGAATTCCTTGCCAACTTATTCTCTCCTTTTGCTTCCGCTGCCCAAGGACATGGCATGCACTGTTATCTCTTCTTCTCTCCCCCCTCCTTTTCTATGCAGCATTGTATTCCCTTCCCATTTGTTTCTACAAAATCTCCTTTTCCCTCTTTCTTCTCTCTTATTGATATTCTACATAAACAGTTGTGATTGCTCTTGAGACTTTGACAGTCTATCAAACACCTAGAAATAAGGAAATAAGAAATGCTATACTGGGTCAGATCAAGGTCCATCAAGCCCAGTATCCTGTTTCCAAAAGTGTCCAATCTAAGTCACAAGTACCTAGCAGTTTCCCAAAATGACACACAGGTTCCACAATGCTTGTACCAGAGAAAGCAGTAGATTTCCCGGGTCCTCTTTAATAATGGTTTATGGAACTTGTCCAAACCTTTTTTTAAACCCAGCTACACTAACAGTTTTTACTACATCCTCTAGATAGCGAATTCCAGAGTTTGATTATGCATTGAGTGAAAAAATATTTTCTCTTATTAGTCTTAAACGGGTTACACTGTAGCTTCATTGCATGTCCCCTAGTCTTTCTAATTTTTGATGGCCTAAACAATTGATCTACGTTTACCCGTTCCACTCCATTCATTTAATTTATAGACCTCATATCTCCCCTCAGCCTTCTGTTTTCCAGGTTGACGAGCCCTAACGTTTTAAGCCTCTCCTCATAGGGGTATCCTTCCATCCCCTTTACCATTTTGGTGGTTCTTCTCTACCTTTTCTAATTCCACTATATCCTTTTTAAGATATGGCGACCAGAATTGCACACAATATTCAAGGTGCAGTCACACCATGGAATGATAGAGGCGGCATAATATCCTTTTATTCTCCATTCCTTTCCTTACGATTCCTAGAATTCTATTTGCTTTTTTGGCCACTGCAGCACACTGGGCAGAGGATTTCAACGTGTATTCCATGATGATGCCTAAATCTTTTTCCTGGGTGGTGGTTCCTAATGTGGAACCTTGCATCGTGTAACCATAGTTTGGGTTGTTCTTTCCTAGGTGCATAATTTTGTACTTGTCCACATTAGATTTCATCTGCCATTTGAACGTCCAGTCTTCCAATTTATCAAGGCCCTCTTGCAATTTTTCACAATCCTCTTGGGTTTTAACATTTTGTGTCATCTGCAAATTTGATAACCTCACTCGTTATTCCCATTTCCAGATCATTTACGAACATGTTAAAAAGCAGCAGACCCAGCACAGATCCCTGGGGTACTCCACTATTCACATTCCTTCATTGGGAAAATTGGCCATTTAGCCCTACCCTCTGCTTTCTATCTTTTAACAAGTTCCTGATCCACAATAGTACACTGCCTTCTATCCCATGACTTTTTAATTTTGCCAAGAGTCTCTCATGAAGGACCTTGTCAAAGGTTTTCTGAAAATACAGATACACTATATTGACATCTTTGTGTACCTGTTTATTCACACCTTCAAAAACGTATAACAGATAAGACAAGGCCTATCTCCAGAAACAAGCAGGAATAAGTCCTCACATATGGGTACGTCGGAACCGACGGAGCCTGTGCGGGAAAGCTCCCCAGCTTCCCAGAAAGGAAGCTTTTGGGGCCTCCCACAGCGCATGCGCGCTGCCTTCCCGCCTTCCTGACCAACTCTCCTCAGTTCTTCTTTTTCCGCGGAGCCAGCAGGTCGTGTTCCTGTCACCGCTGAAGAAATTGTTATTTTAATTTGTTTCTTTGACCGCGTGTCTGCCTTCCCCGATTCCGGACCGGTACCGCCGGTCTTTTTTCATTTTTTTCTTTAAAAAAAAAAAAATAATAATAACTTTTTCCTCACTTGGTGTGTTTATTCTGTGAGGCCTCTAGGCCTTCTCAGATTCTCCCTCATGGAGAAACCAGCCTCTGGTTTTAAAAAATGCACCAAGTGTACCAGTACTATTTCAGTCACAGATACCCATGAATGGTGTCTTAAATGTTTGGGGCCTGACCATTCCATTCCGGATTGTCCATCCTGCTCTCTGATGTCCAAACGGGGCTTACAGAACAGAGCAGCCAAGTTTCATATGCTGTTTTCTGCGGATACTCCAGCATCAACATCCTCCAGGTCTTCCTCTCCTGATGGATCTCAGGTAACCAAACATTCTTCAGGCAGGTCCTCAAAGGGCAAATCTCCCTCTAAGCAGCGAGAGGCCCTTGGCTTTGATCCTGAGGACCCTGCCCCAGCCAAACAACCCCGGCGGGAAGCTCCGGCTTCCAAAGCTCCTCCTATGGGGTTACAGGTAGACATCGATGGCACGGCCTCGACCGATCACCTGTTAGACTGCTCTGGGGTACCGGCTAACACCGGTACCGACATCCAGGCAGTTGTGGCGTCTATGGGTACTACGGTACAATCCATGCAGCAGGCCATACTGGCTTTCATTAACGCTGCAACGCCCTCGGTACCGCGACAATCGGTTCCGACTCCGGTTCCGGTACCACAACCGATACCGGTACCCAGAGCATCTACTTCCAGTAGTATGCCGGTTCCGGTCTCCGGTTCCGGAGATTTTCTCGATACCGATCCGGTTCCCGGTACGCCCGATGTCGATACCGGTCGGTACGCGTATCGATCTCTGGAAGCTAATAGGCGGTACTTTGAATCTTCTGAAGATTCTGATATCTCAGATGATTCTGCTGATGTCTCTTTTACTCTTCCTGAGGAGCCCTCCAAAAAGGAGAATGTCTCCTCCAGAGGATTTGTCCTTTCAAGACTTCATTATTGAAGTAGCTAAAGGACTCTCCATATCTGTAACCTCTGAAAAGGAACCTAGAGCAAAAAAATTGGATATTTTAGGATACTCTAAGGTTCCCAAAGAGGCAGCCACCTTACCATACATGAAATTCTTCAAGAACACATGATGGATTTGTGGGAGGCTCCTCTCACCCTATCTTCACATTCTCGACGTTTGGACACCATGTATCGGGTTCCTCCTTCTCCTGGTTTTCAAAAAACTCAGCTCCCTCACCACTCTATTGTGGTGAAGTCTGCTATGAAAAAGATAAAGAGTACCAAAAGGCACTCTTCTACCCCTCCAGGAAGAGAATGTAGGACTCTGGATGCTTTTGGTAGAAAAATCTTCCAAGCTAGCATGCTTATTGCCAGAATCAATTCATACAGCCTCTATATGGGCATGTTTTTGAAAGAGATTGCACTGAAGATGCGTCATTTTCTCCCCTTTATCCCAGAGGATAAAAAGGAGGAGTTCCTTCTTTTGCTAAAGCAAACTCAAGATGTTTCGAAGTTCTCCAACAGAGCAGCTTTTGACTCTTTTGAGGGAGCTAGCAGAGCCTCCGGCATTGCCATAGCTGCTCGCAGACTTGCTTGGCTCCAGGCCTCTGATTTGGAATCCTGGGTACAAGAAGGCTTGGGCAATCTGCCCTGTACAGGTGAAAATCTGTTTGGCAAGGAGTGGCAAATCAAAGCCACTCAAATGGATGCAGAGAATGCTGCTTTAGATAGACTTTCTAAGTCTACCTCTATCCCTGCCAAGAAAAAACCTTTTAAGAAGCCTTTCTATAAAAAGACCAGATTTTCCACAAATACTGGCCAGCACTCTTCCCAAGTTCGCTTTGCTCCTAAGCGTCAGCAATCTAAACAGGCCAGAACAAAGTCTACAGGGGCTGCTACAGTCCAGCAGTCCCAACCCCCTCAGAGCTTTTGACTTGATTCTAGAGAACTTAACCTTTCTGGCTCTGCAACAACCAGAGCCTCTCACCATTCCAGGAAGGTTAACTCATTTTGCTCCCAGATGGGAACAAATCACATCAGAACAGTGGACCCTCTCTATCATCAGAGAGGGCTACAAACTACATTTCTCCAGCCTTCCTCCCCATACCATGGTGAGACAATTCAATTCTCCCCCATCTCTCCTGTACCTGTTGAGTCAGGAGGTGACCACTCTTCTCGCCCAAAAGGCAATAGAAGAGGTTCCTCTTCCTCAACAAGGGTCAGGTTTTTACTCCCCTTATTTTCTCATTCCCAAGAAAACAGGGGGGTACAGACCCATTCTGGATCTCAGAGAATTGAACAAATTTCTATACAAGGAGAAATTCAAGATGCTTTCTCTAGGCACTCTCCTTCCATACCTACAGAGTCAGGACTGGCTTTGTTCTCTAGATCTCAAGGATGCGTACACACATATACTCATCCATCCATCCCACAGAAAATTCCTACGGTTTCTGTTCCAGGGAAAACATTTCCAATACAGAGTACTTCCCTTCGGTCTAGCCTCTGCTCCAAGGGTATTTACCAAATGCATGGCAATAGTAGCTGCATTTCTACGCACTCTGGGAATCTTTGTCTTCCCATACCTGGACGACTGGCTCATCCGAGCTCCATCTCAGTCCGAGGCTCAGACTTCCCTGGACCACACCAGACGCATACTGCAGTATCTGGGACTCGTCATCAATCTGCCAAAGTCTCAACTCACCCCTACTCAGTCCCTAGAATTCATAGGGGCCTGGCTAGATACCACCACTGCACGGGCCTATCTTCCTCAGGCCCGTTGCCACCGTCTAGTGCACTTGGCCTCTCAAATTCAGTCCAGAAGCCACTTGACTGCCAGAGAGATGCTACAACTGCTAGGCCACATGGCATCCACAGTTCATGTGGTGCCTTATGCTCGCCTACATATGAGAGCAGCTCAATGGACTTTGTCCACCCAGTGGACCCAAGCATCAGGAGCTCTCTCAGACCAAATAGCAACCTCAGAACGTCTTTTTTGGTCTCTCCAATGGTGGATATCCACTCAAAATCTGTTGTTGGGGGCCCCCTTCCAACCCTTGTTACCCCAAGCAACTCTCACTACAGATGCCTCCCAAACAGGTTGGGGAGCTCATCTCCAAGACCTCTCCACTCAGGGCACTTGGTCTCCACAGGAGACCACCCTTCATATCAACCTTTTGGAGCTGCGAGCAATTTTCCTTGCTCTCAAGGTCTTTCATACCCTCCTCATCAACATGACAGTCCTTGTTCATACCGACAATCAAGTAGCCATGTTCTACATAAACAAACAAGGAGGGACTGGCTCTCTGTCGCTTTGCAACGAAGCTCTAAAATTGTGGGCCTTCGCCAGAGAGCATCAAATCCATCTCCTGGCAGTATACCTCCCAGGAATCCAAAACTCTTGGGCAGACAGACTCAGTCGAGTTCTGCTTCCACACGAATGGTCCCTGCACATGGATCAGGTACTCAGAATCTTTCAGAAATGGGGAACCCCGGACATAGACCTGTTTGCAAGTCCGTGCAATGCCAAACCTCCCCGGTTCTGTTCCAGAATTCCGTGTCAGGGAGCTCAGGCCAAGGATGCCTTCCTCCTTCATTGGGGTCAGGCCTTCCTGTATGCCTTTCCACCCATTCCTTTGATTCCCAAGACTCTGTTCAAACTTCAGAGGGATCAAGGATCTATGATCCTCATAGCTCCACTCTGGCCACGCCAAGTGTGGTACCCTCTACTTCTGCATCTCTCCCAGGCACCCTCCCTGGATCTGGGAGCTGCTCCAGACCTTCTGTCTCAAGAGGAGGGGACTTTGTGGCACCCAAGCCCCAAGTCCCTTCACCTCAGAGCTTGGTTACTGAAGGCCTAGACCTTCAAGACTTCAATCTTTCTCAACAGGTGAAGGATATCCTCCATGCATCTAGGAAACCTTCCACCAGGCGTTCTTATGCTTTTAAATGGAAAAGATTTTCCATTTGGTGTGCTGAAAAGGGTCTTAACCCTCTAGCACTACCTTTGAATTCTTTACTCGAATATCTCCTGCATCTTTCCAATGCAGGACTTAAAACAAATTCTGTAAGGGTCCATTTGAGTGCTATTGCAGCATCTCTTCAGCCTATCAATGGACAACCTGTTTCCTCTCATCCTCTTATTGCAAGATTCATGAGAGGTCTAACTTTAACTAAACCTCCCATTTGGCCTCCTCCGGTGGCATGGGACTTAAACGTGGTTCTTGGTCAGCTTATGAAGCCACCCTTTGAACCCTTAGCCACTACCTCCTTGAAATTTCTTTCCTGGAAAGTCATTTTCCTTATTGCAATCACTTCTGCTCGCCGCATCAGTGAACTGCAGGCTTTAGTGGCTAATCCACCTTATACAAGGTTCCATCATGATAAGGTAGTCCTTAGGACAAATCCTCACTTTATGCCTAAAGTGGTCTCACCTTTTCATCTTAATCAAGAGGTATATCTACCTGTCTTTTTTCCAGCTCCTCATGCATCCAGTGCAGAGAGGAACCTACATACCTTAGATTGTAAAAGAGCTCTTGCCTTTTACATCCACAGGACACAGCAACATCGAAAGTCTTCTCAGCTTTTTGTTGCTTTTGATCCTTCTCATTTAGGACTTCCAGTCTCAAAAAGAACACTGTCCAATTGGATTGCTCAGTGTATTTCTTTTGCTTACCAGAGTAAGAACCTTTCTCTGGAAGGCCATGTCACAGCTCACAATGTGAGAGCCATGGCCACATCTATGGCTCATCTTCATTCTGTATCCATCGATCAGATCTGTCGAGCAGCCACCTGGGCCTCGGTTCATACCTTCACAGCCCATTACTGCTTGGACAAGGACTCCCGCCGGGATGCCTTGTTTGGTCAGGCTGTCCTCAGACACCTGTTCCATTCTTAAACAACTCCTGCCCACCTTCCCTGAATGGATGCCTGAGATCCATAGGAAGATGAGGAACCCTAGGGGGGGGATCTCCCTGGCATCTTAGCTAGGGAGTCCCCATATGTGAGGACTTATTCCTGCTTGTTCCTGGAGATAGCACAGTTACTTACCTGTAACAGGTGATCTCTGGGAACAGCAGGAATTAGTCCTCACAACCCACCCACCTCCCCTAGCAGTTGTATCTCTCTCTCTCTCTTTCCTTTCCTCTCTCTATTGTCTCAGCTTTAAACTCGAACTGAGGAGAGTTGGTCAGGAAGGCGGGAAGGCAGCGCGCATGCGCTGTGGGAGGCCCCAAAAGCTTCCTTTCTGGGAAGCTGGGGAGCTTTCCTGCGCAGGCTCCGTCGGTTCCGACGTACCCATATGTGAGGACTAATTCCTGCTGTTCCCAGAGATCACCTGTTACAGGTAAGTAACTGTGCTTTCTTGGCTAAAGTCATGTTGGCTTTCTCCCATTAAACCATGACTATCAACATGTTTAGTAATTTTGTTCTTTATAATAGTTTATACCATTTTGCCACATACTGATGTCAGGCTTACCAGTCTGTAGTTTCCAGGATCACCCCTGGATCCATTTTTAAAAATTGGCATTGCATTGGCCATTTGCTAATCTTCAGGTATTACAGATGATTTTAATGTTAGTTCACAGATTGCTAATAGTAGGTCGACAATCTCATATTGCAGTTCTTTCAACACCCTCTGATATATACCATCTGTGATTTGCTACTCTTTAGTTTATCAAATAATTGTAATACATCTTCCTGGTTGATTCTTCCAATTCTACCGATGCATCACCTTTAAATACCATTTCAGTCATGGGTAACGTCCCTACATCATCTTCAGTAAAGACCAAAGCAAATAATTCATTCAGTTTCTCTGCTATGGCCTTGGCCCCTCTTACTGCCCTTTTTACCCATCTATCATTTAAAGGTCCAACTGACACTCTCACAAGTTTTTTTGCTACGAATGCCTTGTATCTAACTTGCCAGTGCTTATGTTGTTTCCAGTTTTTGTCATTTGGCTCCTTTATCCAGGAAATGGATAAAGGAGCCAAATGATTATAATCCAGTTAGATACAAGGCATTGATAAGGCAGGCAAAGAGAGAATTTGAAAAAAATGCTTGCTGTGGAAGCAAAAACATATAATAAAAACTTTTCAAGTACATTCGTAGCAAAAAAACTTGTGAGAGTGTCAGTTTAACTACTGGCAGGGTCTCCCAAGTTGGACAGGTTTCAGCTGAGGTGCCAGACCAAGACAAACCACCCATCTGGGCAGCAGCAGAATGGGACAGTGTTGACGGCGGAGGATCACATTTTTGTGACAACGGCAACACCACCAAACTTAAACTGCGCGGAAGAAAGGCCCGGCAATCTACTTCTGTATCTTGCCATGAAAACCCAATGGATAGTTACAACAAAACAAATTGTGCTATGGTGCTGGAAGATGAGACCCCCAGGTCAGAAGGCACTCAACAAGCTACTGGGGAAGAGCTGAAGACTTTTCAGAGTCAAGCCAGCATTTATGATGTGGTTGGATCAAAGCCCTCGAGAAGTTTGACTGCTGATGTAGCTGCGCATGAAATGAGAGTCAGAAGCTGTAAAGATGTCTTACACATTGGAACATGGAACTTACGAAGCATGAACCAAGGGAAGTTGGAGGTGGTCAAGAATGAAATGGAACGTGTACAACTTGATCTGTTGGATGTCAGCGAACTGAAATGGACTGGCATGGGGCATTTTGCATCAGATGATCTCATGGTCTACTATGCTGGAAATGAAAGACAAAGAAGAAATGGTGTTGCATTTATACTAAAGAAGAAACTTGCAAGAACTGTAATGAAATACAATGCAGTCAGCGAACGCTTAATCTCTATTCGTCTACGAGGATTGCCTATCAACACTACTATAATTCAAGTATATACCCCAACAACAGCTGCAGAAGAGAATGAAATTGAAGAGTTCTATGAACAAGTACAAGCTGAAATTGACAGAACATGCAAACAGGATATCCTAATAGTCATGGGTGACTGGAATGCAAAAGTTGGCAACAAAGAAGAAGGCAAAGTAGTTGGAAAATATGGACTTGGCAACAGAAATGAAGCTGGAGAAAGACTGATAGAATTCTGCAAGACCAATGATCTATTCATCTCAAACACCTTCTTCCAGCAACACAAGCGGCGACTGTAGACATGGACTTCACCGAATGGATTATATAAAAATCAAATTGACTACATATGCAGAAGTCAACGATGGAAAAGCTCTGTAACATCAACAAAGACAAAACCTGGAGCTGACTGTGGTACAGATCATCAACTACTAGTATGCAGACTCAAGCTAAAGTTGAAAAAGAGCAAACCACTCATGAATGCAGCAAAATATGACCTTGAGAATATACCACTGGAATTTAAAGACTGCCTGCAAAATCGATTTGCTGCTTTAGATACAAATGACAGAGCTCCGGAAGAGTTATGGAATGACATCAAGAAGGTTGTGTTGGAAGAAAGCGAGAAGTCTCTACAAAAGGTGAAAAAGCAAAAACGGCCAAAATGGATGACTGAAGAAACTCTGAAAATTGCCCAGAAACGCTGAGAAGCTAAAGCCAGAGAAGAAAGAAAGACAATCGCAGAACTCAACAGAGATTTCCAACGTACAGCAAGACAGGACAAGGAAAAGTACTACAATGACACTTGCAAGGAAATAGAAGCAGAAACTATTAGAGGAAGAACAAGATCGGCTTTCCTAAAGCTACGAGAGTTAAAGAAAAAGTTCCAGCCTCAAATTGGAATGTTACAAGATGCTCAAGGTTCTATGTTGAATGATGCTGAGAAGATCAAGAAAAGGTGGAAGGAATATACAGAGTTTTTATATGATAAAGATCAAGTGGACCAACAGTAGTTTCAACCTGTACCTTATGATGGGGAACCATTGGTGAAGAAAGAAGAAGTTGAAGCAGCATTGAAAGCCTTATCAAAGAACAAAGCACCAGGCATTGATAGCATTCCCATAGAAGTATTGCAGCAATCTGATGCAGCTGTTACCGTACTCACAAGGCTCTGCCAAGAAATATGGAAGACAACATCATGGCGAATTGACTGGAAAAGATCTGTGTTTATACCAATACTAAAGAAAGGTGATCCAACTGACTGCGGAAATTATCGCACAATCACTCTGATCCCACATGCCAGCAAGATTCTACTGAAGATTATTCAAAAGAGACTACAACCATACCTGGAACAAGAACTACCTGAAGTGCAAGCAGGGTTCAGGAAAGGGCGAGGAACGGGAGACATCATTGCGGATGTGAGATGGATCCTTGAAAAGACTAAAGAATACCAAAAGGATATCTATTTGTGCTTTATCGACTCTAGCAAGGCTTTTAACTGTGTAAACCATGAGAAACTCTGGGCCACATTAAGAAGCATGGGTATACCAGAACACCTGATCGTTCTCTTGCGCAATCTGTACATTGATCAAGAAGCAACAGTTCGAACGGAACAAGGAGAAACAAAATGGTTTAAAATAAGCAAAGGTGTAAGACAAGGCTGCATACTTTCCCCCTACCTGTTTAATTTATATGCAGAACAAATCATCAGAGAAGCAGGATTGTATGAAGACAACAGAGGTGTGAAGATTGGTGGAAGACTCATCAACATCCTTCGCTATGCTGATGATACCACATTACTGGCTGAAAGTGAAGATGATCTGAATCATTTGCTTATCACAATCAAAGAACATAGTCTCAAAATGGGCCTGCACCTTAATGTAAAGAAGACAAAGATCATGACAACTGGCATAATCAACAGGTTCATCGTTGAAGGAGAAGAAATTGAAATTGTGAACAACTTTAACCTACTTGGATCAACTATCAATAAAGAAGCAACAAGCAGTCAAGAAATCAGACGACGCATTGCTCTTGGCAGAATGGCTATGAAAGACCTAGATAAGATTCTCAAGAGCAGAGATGTCTCTCTCCATACAAAGATTCGACTTGTTCAAGCCATGGTATTTTCAATAACATCATATGGATGTGAAAGCTGGACAGTGAAAAAGATAGACAGGAAGAAAATTGATGCCTTTGAATTATGGTGCTGGCGGCGAATACTGTGTATACCATGGACTGCCCGAAGAACAAACCAGTCAGTACTAGAGGAGATCAAACCTAAGCTTTCTTTAGAAGCTCAGATGACAAGACTTTGACTTTCATACTTTGGATACATCATGCGAAGAGAGAGATCATTAGAGAAAGACATTATGCTTGACAAGATAGAAGGTCAACGCAAAAGAGGAAGGCCAGCAATGAGATGGATCGATACAATAACAGCAGCTATGGATACCAGTTTGTCAACAATGAGCCGCCTGACTGAAGACCGAACACAATTTAGGATAGCTATCCAGAGGGTCGCCATGAGTCGACTCCGACTCGACGGCACTTAACAACAACAACAACAACATCCATTTCCTGAAAGATGGTTTTTTGGCCACAACTGCCTTTCTGACCTCACCTTTAAACCATGCTATAGGTTTTTGGACTTCCTTCCACTTCTCTTAAAGTGTGGAATACAGCTAGTCTGGGCTTCCAAGATAGTATTTTTAAACAACACCCTTGCTTGATGTAAATCTTTAATTTTTGCAGCTGCTCCTTTAGTTTTTTCTTAATTATGTTCCTCATTTTATCATAGTCTCCCTTTTGAAAGTTAAAAAGTAGTACTGTAGATTTCCTTGCCATCCTTCCTCCATTTATTAAATCAAACATGATCATGCTATGATCACTATTGCCAAGTGGCCCTTATCTCTTGCACCAGATCTTGTATTCCACTAAGGACTAGGAACAAAATGGCTTTCCCTCTTGTCGATTCATGAACCAGTTGCTCCAAGAAGCAGTCATTTATTTCATCTAGAAATTATCTCCCTAGCATGTTCGGCTGTGACACTGACCCAGTCGATACCAGGGTAATTGAAATCACCCATTATTATTACTGTGTTGTAACTTTTGTTAGCTTCCCTGATTTCTTTGAGCATTTCATCATCCATTTGTTCATTCTGGCAGTGCAGTTGGTAGTACACCTCCAGTGCCATCTCCTTCCCCTTTATAAATGGAATTTTGATCCATAGAGATTCTACAGTGTATTTTGTTTCCTGCAAGACTTTTTAATCCTATGTGACTCAATGCTCTCTCTAAAATAGAGGGCAACCCCTCCACCAATTTGATTTATTTTCTGATTGCGATATAGTTTGTACCCAGGTATCACAGTGTCCCATGAAATTAGCAGAGCCCCCAGTTCTTTGCAGCAGTTCAGGTGTAGATTCTACAATAAGAGTTTTAAAATTCTGAGCCACATCTTAGGGTTTTCTACTAAATTACTGCCTATCCAGTCTGCTGACTCATACCAACTACTAAATTCTATAATCCCTTCCTCTCACTCAGAGATCTTCCTGTTCTTGTCCCATATCTTTATCTTTTTTGAAATCAGATAAAATCTTCAACTTCATCACCTCTGCTGGGAGGCTGTTCTAGCCAACCAACACTCTTTTCGTAAAGAAATATTTCCTTAGATTACTCCTGAATCCACCCCTATTCATCTTCATTCTTTTCTCCCTCATTTCCATTGAAAGAGGCCCACCTCCTATGAGTTTATACCATGGAGGTATTTAAGAGGGTAATTTTATAACAGGGAACCATGGGTAGGCACCAATGTAGTCATTATTTTATAAAGACAATTAGTTTATTGGCAGAGAAGACGCCTTGAACGTAGGTATGATCACTTATGCCAGCTATCTAGCAGGTGAAAATGTGTGTATTTACACATGAAGGCATAGCGATTAAGCTATTTTATAATCTATGCGTGTACATGCAAACTCTGCCCAGCTACGGCTACCTGTAAGGTACACACCTTTATGCCAAAATATATCCTTTTGTGCTGGTATTTTATCTGGTCGTTTACATGTGTATGTGCAGGAAATAGCAGTAGAGAAAAGGGAATGAGGAGAAAAAGGGGAAATCCTGGATTGAGGAGACAATTACTAGAAGGAGCAAGGGCTGATTCATTCTCTCTCACTCCTCCTCCTGACAGTGATCCCTTCGCACACATACACACCACACCCTAATACCCTCACTCACTCACACAGACATCTCATATGTCTCTGATTTCTTCACACACTCATTCTATTTTCCCTCCAAGCTCCTCACACACTCGCCCCTCACTCACACACTGACTCGCCCCACACCAGATTCTCCTCTCTTTCACTCTCTATCTCATGATGATGCGTCCTTGCCAACCTCTCACCCTCTCTCTCTGCCTATCTAGGCTTAACTGCAGGAGGAAAGTGATGGCATGATCCCTTGGGCTGCTTTGTTTTTGCTACCTGAGGCTGGAGTGTTGTGCTTTGAAATGTGGAGGTCACTATAGTGCCATGTGATTCAATACTCTTATTTTTGAGTATTTGAGGAAAAAGGAGGCAGCCTAAGGTGCCATGCCACGATTTTTCTTCTCCTAAGCTGAGATCCCTGCATGTACAAGTTGCTGCCACTGCTGCTATGCCTGGCTCATTCTAGACCCCAGTTTTTCACAGCAATTCTGCAGGGTTGAATTTTGCAGCCCTTACTATGGTTGTGGAATTGACAACAGGAAAGCAAGATCACTGACACATGCTGAAATATCTGGGGATGTAGCCTATTCTTTTCTAAGCTAACATAAAATGATAATGACTTTACAAACTCAGATAATTCCTAAGGGATGATAGAGATTTTGTGCTAACTGAATATCTGAATCAGTGGTGGAGCAATGATTACCTGGGTCCTGGTGCATATATTCATTCTAGGGCCCCAAACACACAAACCCGATACTGCTCCCCCCATATTTTTACCCCAGCATGCTCTCCTTGCATAAAGCATATCAGGCCAAAGTGACCAGCTTTAAAATCTTCAGCGCCTCCAGGCGCCCCGCAGCAACCCGATCGTCGTCGGGGAAGGGAGCAGGCAGGTGAGCTCCTCCCTGCTCCCCACCGCAAGGCCTATCAGGCCGAAGTGACCAGCTTTAAAATCTTCAGCGCCTTCAGGTGCCCCGCAGCAACCCGATCGGCGTCGGGGAAGGGAGCAGGCAGGTGAGCTCCTCCCTGCTCCCCACCGCGAGGCCTATCAGGCCGAAGTGCCCAGTTTTAAAATCTTCAGCGCCTCCAGGCACACCCGCGTCTGGCGGGCCCGTGCCAGAGGGCCCTTCGGCGTGGCCCTTAGGCATGAGCTCCGATGCTCCATAGCTGCTGGGTTTGAGCAGGCTTGATTGCTCCTCCATACATCGCCTCCAGACCAAACCATCTCACAAGCTCCACCCTGGTATGTTCAAGTAACTCTCCTTTGTCTTGCTTCCCACTGCTGGTATTGTTCTTCCTCCCACTACCCACCTAGAACTTGATACCCGCTGCCTGCACTGTACTGCTACCCATTGTTGGCATTGAACTACTACCCACTGCCTGCATAGCACCCTCTGCTTGCTTAGCATTGCTCCCATTGCCTACATCGTACTGCTACCCACTGCTGGGCATAGATCTGCTACCCATCGCTGCTTTGAACCGTTATCCATTGTTTATTCATTGCTTGCATAGTACTGCCACCCACTGTTTTGCATGCTGTTGCCACCCACTGTTTTGCTTACTGTTGCCTCCCATTGTTTTGCATACTGTTGCCACTGTTTTGCATACTGTTGCTACCCACTGTTTTGCATACTGTTGCTACCCACTGTTTTGCATACTGTTGCCACCCACTGTTTTGCATACTGTTGCCACCCACTGTTTTGCATACTGCTGCCACCCATTGTTTTGCATACTGCTGCCACCCATTGTTTTGCATACTGTTGCCACCCATTGTTTGCATAGTACTGCTACCCACTGTTGCATTGAACTGTTATCCATTGCTTATCCATTGTTGCATAGTACTGCTACCCATTGATTGCATACTGTTGCCACCCATTGTTGCATAGTACCGTCACCCATTGTTGTTTAGAACTGTTATCCACTGCTTATCCTCTGCTTGCTACCCATTGCTTGCATTGAACTGCTACCCACTGCCTGCTTGTCTGCCTAGGACTTGCTACCCATTGCTTACTCAGAACTTGCTGCCCACTACCATGGCCCCACATCTCATTGTCCTCCTCTTCATTATCCTCCCCAACTGCCTCCCCTCCTACCAACACCCTCCCTCCTCTTCCCCCTACCCTTCCCCTACCTTCCTCACTTCTCCCTCCATCCTGCCCCCTAGCCTTGCACCGGCTCTTGAGCTTCTTCACACCATCCCCCACATTCAACCAGCCCTCCTCTCTTTAAGGCAACCCCACCCTTGCTTCGCCATACTATCTCCACTATACCTCGCTCTATGGAACGCATGCTCAGTCATCAAAAAAAACCCTTTTATTCATGATCTTTTCATCTCCAATGCCCTACACCTTCTTGCCTTGACCGAGACCTGGCTCCCCCCAGATGACACCGCATCCATTGCCTCTCTCTGCTATGGGGGCTACCAGTTTTCCCATACACCTCGATCTACTGGTTGTGGTGATGGTGTTGGCCTCCTATTCTCTCCCTCCTGCCAATTCCAACCCCTTCTGACACCCCAATCACACTTCTCCCAATCACGCTCCCGAGGGCCTCGCCAAAGGGCCCTTGAGCGTGGAACGTGAGCGTGGGAGGAAACGGGGACACTAAGCAAGAATGCAATCTCACTCATACCGAGGACCACAAGAATCATATATCCCTATGGAACATTCAGAATATACAACCAAGAAACCCAGGGAGTCTCATCGAATACAATATCTCACTCAGCTATCCGACGGAAAGCTTCTCTATCTGAGGTAAGCAGTAGCTGGCTCACAATAGACACTCCATATAGCTATAAATATTCAGCTGAATTACTAGCCAAAGATAGACACTGAAGGAAAACAACAACATGACACCAAAAACAGCCACACTCATTCTGATACTACTATTTCTTCTTATTCTACACAACTTAAAGCCACGCAAATACAAACCTCCAACCTAAGAATACCTGTACTATATAGTATGACCACAAATTCCTTTGACACAAATGCCAAGGCACTCAGAAAAGAGCAAAGACTTGTTTATATCCAACTCAACATGAACACCAGCCATAGCAACGCCATACTGACCATACCAGTAAGCTGCACACTCATCAATGCAAGGTCAGTCAGAAATAAAGTAAACACCATCACAGACTACCTTCAATAACATAAGACAGCCATAATGTGCATAACAGAAACATAGCTGATAGACCCAGACCAGGTAATACTGAATGAAATTACCCCTCTTACATACACTGCATTTAACTGCCCTCGCAATCGCAGGAGAGGAGGTGAAGTGCTAATACTGGCTAAAAGTTTATCCTAGGTCCACCAACTGTCACCCCAGCACCCTGGACTGATCAACATATAATGCCATTCAATACAGCACTCCACATCTCTCTTACCCTAAGACGCATGGAAACCAAAAACAGAAAATACAAAAATTTCAACAAGGAACAGTTCCTAAAAGATACCCTACCAAAATTAAACTAAGATTACACAGACCTTGACAAATCCATTAACCACTGGAATTGCAGCATTGCTGCAGCCGCAGAAGCACTCAAAAAGAAGAACAGAACACCAGATTCCAAAAATGCAATGAAAACAGAATTCCCCATAGTATTTCAATGAGATCAGACATGTAAGAAGAAAACTACAGAAAACTGAAAGGCAATGAAGATGAAACAAAGATCTAATCACACTTCAACAATACAAAGCAATACAAAACAAATACAGCAACCTACTAAACACATGTAAACAAGAATATTACACTAATCTCAAAATGAAATCCGCAAGCAAGCCAAGAGAACTTTTGAGATAGTCAAGAATCTAACCAAAATTCCTTCAACAGAAGATAACATGGAAATATACCCACAACAGGTAGCAGACCACCTAAAAAGAAACTTTCACAAAGACATCCCAACAAAAACAGACACAGAAGAAATGACACCATCAACTGGAATATGGGGCAATTTCACCATGCTATCTCACAAGCAAATAAGCAACATAATAACCAACCTGAATACCACGACATCACTCTCCAACCCATTTCACGTCTCATGGATCAAGCTCACCAAAGAAGAACTTACTCCTTCAATACATAAAATTACACAAGCTTCCCTCTCCCAAGGATACATGCCAAAAGCACTCAAAAAAGCAACCACAAGACCAATCATCAAAAACAACACACTCAATAAATTGGATCCTGGTGCATTCTGGCCAATTTCAAGCTGCCACTCTTAGCCAAAATTATAGAAAAGGTCTTACAGCTACAACTGCAAGATCATATCAACTCACATGCTCCATTAGACCCTCACCAGCATGGATTCCAAACCAACTACGGTGTGGAAACTCTGTTAATATCCTTACTAGACAGCATTCACCAGGGTATAGACAATATCAAGAAAGGTTTTCTGGTCATATTCCGACACATATCATCAGCTTTTGATGCCGTATCTCACAAACTACTTCTACAGTGTTTACAAGAAATTGGACTTCACCATGTTACATATAGATGGTTCAAAACATACCCAACCGGAAGACAACGACAAGTCAAAAACAACTTGAAGAAATCCACACCTTTTGGAATAAAACAGGGGATTCCACAAGGCTCAGCAATGTCACCACTGCTTTTTAAGATAGGCTGTATTTAGATCTGCAAAGTCATAAAAGTTACTGAAACATGGCTTTCCTCGGAAGACAATGTCCTACTCAACCAGCTCCTCCCATCAAATTTCACAGTTTTCACTAGCCACAGGCATAATAAGCGAGGAGGTGGAGTGCTCATCCTCACTAAGTCAGATCTACATTTCCAGCTGATTGACGCCACCAGCACTGACCACCTGGAGTTAGTCTCTATATCCAACAAGCTGTGTTCTATAAACCTTCTCTATAGAGCTCCTTCAGCCTCCCCAGACGACCTCCCAACAATTATAAACCTTGCATCTAACATCCAGAATCCTAATACCCCAAATTGGATTGTAGGTGATTTTAACCTGCCAGCGCTTCAAGATAGCCAAGCATCAGCCTTCCTTGAAGCTCTTGAGACCCTTGGATACCAACAATTAGTGAAAGAACCTACTCATGTAAAGGGAAATACTCTTGACCTCGTTTTTGCCCCACAATCAGTGCAGGACCAATCATACAACACCGCAATATCCATAACCACTGTGCCGTGGTCATATCACAAACTTATTACCTTCCAGATCCCCACTCAAAACATGAAATCAATGACCAACAGTGCACCAAGCAGGGACCCTAGATCTCTGGCCAGAAGCTTCTCTCCATTTAACAGGGATCGTATCCTGTCCGGAACGCACTCGCTACGTAATGAGACATCCCTTAATCTGGAAGATCTAATCTCCTGCTGGAACAACAGTCTCAACGTGCTAGCACTTCGACCACCACTCAGCAGGCCGCTAAAGAAAAGAACTTCTGCTCCATGGTACACAGAGGAGCTGAGACTATCTCTCTCCCGACTACGGAGTCTTGAGAAACGCTGGCGTCGGTCACGCTCCATTGTAGACCAGACAGCTTACACCTATCAGCTCTCCGTTCACCGCAAGGCCATCACAGAGAGAATAAAACAATACCATACAAACACCTTGAAGCATTCATTAAACAAACCTCACGATTTGTTCAATTTGGTCAAAAATCTCTCTAAAGAACCAGCTACTGGAAAGCAATTTGAGATCCACCCTCAGGAGTTTGTACTTTACCTACAATCCAAGATTGCACAGACAAACAAACCTTCAATGGAAGTTGCCTCCACAGTCCAAGATTGCCCAACACCGCTATCCAATTTTTCTACTCCTGCTAAAAAGCGCATTGAAGACCTGATCATGACGCTCAATACCACCACTGCACAGACAGATCCTTGCCCAGCTTTTTGGATAAAGGAACTGCGCAGTGAATTCAGCACAATAATATCCAGAATAATGAACCTGTCATTCACCTCTGGTACGTTCCCCTCTGCTCTCAAGCAAACATCGATCAGACCGCTGCTAAAAAATAGTAAGTTAGACCCCCAAAGGGTAGACTCCTACAGACCTATCGCAAGTATTCCTTTTCTTGCAAAGTTAATTGAAAAAGAGGTTCAAAGTCAATTACAAGACCATATAGATGCTGCTGCTCCACTGGATCCTTGCCAGCATGGCTTCAGAGAGTCACACGGTGTAGAAACACTCCTTACCACCCTCCTTAACAATGTAATCTCTGGTATTGACAACATACGGCAGGGTTTTGCACTAATTTTCCTGGACATAGTCGCAGCTTTCGACTCCGTAAGTCATGAGATCCTCCTAATACGGCTAAAAGAGAAGGGTGTCAGTGGAACTGCACTGGAATGGTGCAGATCATACTTGTCCGGAAGATGGCAACATGTTCGATCTGGTGGAGCAATTTCAGAACCATTTCACCAAGGTCAGGGGGTTCCACAGGGATCCTCCCTCTCCGCTTTGTTGTTCAATATATATATGCAACCGATCTGTAAGATCATCCGGTCCTTCAATGTAAGTTACATGATTTATGCGGATGATGTACTCCTTTATACGCCTTTCGACCTAAACAAATTAGACCTATCCCCCCTGACCAATTGCTTTAATGCCATATCGGAATGGCTCACATCACAAAACCTCAGGATCCAACATAAGAAGACAGAAGTGCTCTTTATATCGAAGAATCCGAACTTTATCCCCCCACAATACTTGAAGGTGAGAGAAGCTGAACTATAAACAAAGCCCACAATAAGGTACCTAGGTGTTACACTAGATACTTGAACCCGAAGATTTCTGTACCATCTTCCAGGCTCTGATCATGCCTCACTTGGATTATGCAAATGTCATTTTACTAGGCCTTCCTCAAGCCACCTTGAACCCCTTACAGCTCGCAATGCATAGCGCAGCGAGGGTTCTACATGGGGCATCTAGGAGTGACCATGTGACACCCCTTTTGATGCAGTTACACTGGCTTCCTATTCATGCTAGGATCATCTTCAAGACATTGTTAATGACCTTCAAGGCTGTAAACAATCTCTCCTCCACATCTTTAACCGACCTCATCAAACCCATAATCCCGAACAGATCAAGAAGATCAATAGCTGTAAATATGCTCACGATGCCTCGAGAACTCACAAGATGTACCACAACGGCAGCAAACAGGGCTTTCAGTCTCCGTGCTCCAAAACTCTGGAACGCCTTGCCAACAAACATTAGAGCAATTACTAGCCTAATGCAATTTAGAAAGGCCCTCAAACACTACTTATTCCTCAAATACTTCCCAACGATCTCAGAAACATGCCCCCTCTCCAAGACCGATAGTGACACCAAATCACCTAGTGAGCCATGATACCGCACGTAGCAAGGTGCCTTATGTCCACTAATTATACATTTTATCTTCTGTAACCTGATGATGTAAATAGTTATATTCGCATGCCAAGTTGGCTATCCTGTTAAGTGTAATTCCCTGTTTTATCCAAGTTTGTAATCCTGTTTTATTGTAAAATCAGATACATATTTATGTTCTGAATTTTTTTGTTCGATGTAAACTGCGCTGATGTCAAATAGTGCGGTATATAAGAAATGTAAAATAATAATAATAATAATAAAACAGCACACTGTACAATATAGGCTATATGCCGATGATATAATGATTTTCATGCCAATTCACACCGATAAGCCAGATGAGACAAAACTAATTAACTGCTTAAAAGTGATGATCACATGGCTCAGCAACCATAACCTCAACATAAACTACAAGAAAACAGAGGGCTCTATTCATAACTAGAAACCAAGCATTCACACCACCGAGCACAATTTAACTATCAAGTTCCAGCATAAATGTGAAACAAGAAGTTTGGTATCTAGGAGTGATCCTGGACCAGGCCTTAAACCTACAATCACACACAAATAAGATCACGCACACTGCATATCATAAAATGAAAGTATTACGGAGATTGAAACTTTTCAACCAGGATAACTTCTGCACAGTAGGCCAAGTAATTATCATGCCAATACTGGATTACTGTAATTCAATCTATCAGGGTATCCCAAAACAATTAACCCACATGCTTCAGATGGCACAGAACATAGTGGCCTGCATAAACATAGGCTCAGGAAAATAAGAACACATCACACCACTTCTTAACCAACTACACTGGCTACCAATACACTATCACATTAGGTTTAAGATCATTTTTATCATATTCAAAATACTAACGTTCGACTCAGCGGACACACTACAGGAACTGATTACGAAGGGCCCAGTCAACAGACCTAGGAGGACCAACAACGTGAACATGATTCTAACACCTAGCATTTATCCAAAGTCTAAGCATATTATGTTCAATAGAGCATTTTTCTTGATGGCTCCAGCACTTTGGAACGCATTACTGGAAAATATAAGCTCTATCAAGGACATTAAGGACTTCTGGAAAAAGTTAAAACATTTATACAAAGAATACTTTGGAAATATCACTTAGTGCAACTCCACAATGATGCAAAATAACAATAAACACGGCTCAAATAATTACAACAACTGATACAAGATCATCCACTGTAAATACAACTTATACATAAGTTATGGTACAAGTTAAGGGGACCCATACTTTGTTATTCCCTTTGGATTAACAATTGTTTATTCTGTTAGTTTACTATACACTTGTAATTATGTTGTTTAGCATGCTGTTCTCTGTTATATTGTTCCTTGTAAATTCTGAGTTGAGATGTAAACCGCCTTGATTTAAGGATGAAACGGTATTGAAAACCTGTTAAATAAAAGTACTAAAAAATCAATCATTATCAACCTTTGATCAGATCCACTATCCTGTCTCTGATACTGGCCAATGCCAGATAACAAGTACCTGGTAGCATCCCCAGGAGCGCAGAATACACCCTTTGGAACCTGCCAACCATGGATCCTGACTCTGGAGTTCTAGAGGGCTGAGAACTAGAGGTCCCTTTTCAAATCCCACTGCTGCTCCTTGGGCGAGTCACTTAACTCTCCATTGCCTCGGGTACAAACTTAGAGGACCTTTTACTAAAGTGCGCTAAGCAGTTAACATGCATTTTTGCACATATTAACCACATACTTGGGCCTGCGGCAACTGTTACCACAGTGGCATGACAGTTGCCACACACTAATATGCTTGCTAACTGCCACCCACATGATCAGTTGCTAAATGGGCAGGGAAGGGGTGGAGAGTGGGCATGGAAGCACATTGCAATTAGTGTGGGGGGACATACTGCCCTCTGTCAATGTTGCTGTTAGCGTGGGTGCATTTCATGCCACCACAATAGATGGAGTTAGGTGCACCCGTGATACTTGCATTGTGCATTAAAGTATGCATCCATGTGTTAACTGTTGGGAACGTGCCGGTCACATCCCTGACAATTACAGAGTAACATAGTGAATGATGGCAGATAAAGACCAGCATGGTCCATCAAGTAAACGGCACAGGCTTTGTACTTAACTCACATTAATTTTTGTGCTAAACATACATTAGGTAGAAAAATCCAACACACTTTGGTAATAATGGCCCCTTAGATTATTAGTCTTCCTAGGGATAGGAAAATATCTAGTATACCTTCATACAGTTGCGATATGATTTGGCAGTCTACTTTTTCTTAAAACACTCTAGCACTTTGAAATTCCTTCCCCCTTGACATTAGGTCGGAAACTTCCCATAATAAATTTTAAAATCTAGTTAAAACGTAGCTATTCCACTGTGCCTACAATAATTATCTGTGGTTCATACCTATGCTGTCCTCCATTTTGTTTCACCATTTTATAATTATTTTCATGTCTACTGGACATTTTTTCTTGTCCTATTCAGCCCCCTCCCTTTAATGTGATTCTGTACTTTTTGTTGCCCGTGTTTGTATTTTTCCTTATCTCCAGGAACAAGCAGGAATGAGTCTTCACATATGGGTACGTCGGTACCGACGGAGTCTGCGCAGGAACGCTTCCCAGAGTCCAATCAGAAAGCTTTTGGAAGCATCCCAACACGCCTGCGTGCTGCCTTCCCGCCTTCCCAACTGCCTCTCCTCAGTTTTCGTTTTTCCGCGGAGCCGGCAGGATGTCCTCCTGTCACCGCAGAAAATTCTTCTTTTTATTTTTTAGTTTTCTTGTGGTCGCGGCTGCCTTCCCCGACGCCACCGGTACCGCCGGTGTTTCTTTTTTCTTTTCTTGTAAAATTTTCCTTTTTAAGGAATATTTTTTCTTCCTTAGTGTCTCACGGTTTCTCAGGCCTTCTAGGCCTCTCCATTTCCTTCATGGAACCGCCAGCCACTTTCCCCAAGAAATGTACAAACTGTGGCGATACTTTATTTTTAGACACTCACAATTGGTGTCTAACCTGCTTGGGTCCTGACCATTTTCCTTCGGAGCCCTCGGGCAACACTTTTGTGAGAAGAAGTTTTCAACATCGAGTTCCTCTCGACACGCGGTCCCCCTCCAACTTCAGGGCACCGACCATATCTTCTTTCCCACAGCATCAGGTAACCCAAAAACAGTCTGTTAAGACTAGCCAGTCCTCGAGCGGCAGTTCTCATGCACAGCATAGAGATGCCTCCAGCCTTGCCCTCGAGAATCCACTGGCTTCAAAGCCCCGGTGGGAGTCTTCGGCCTCCAAAGCCTGTGTGGGGTTTCAGGTTGTTCCTGAGGTTCACCCCTCACAGAACATACCTGAGCCATGCCCGGTGGTGGCATCCGCTTCGAGCGGTACCGATACCCCGGCATCGGCACTGGTGTTGGATGAAACCTTCCTCACCAAGGATCGTCGTCTGGCGTCCTCGGTACCTACGGGCCCGGTGGATACGCTTCAGACCGACTTTCCAGTATCGGTATCGACACCGATACTAGTACCGACGTCGGTACCCTCCAGACGTGCATCGATAGACTCGCTTCCTTCGATGCTGAGTCTGGAATCGATCTCCAGTCCGGAGGACTGGGTACCGACTCGTTTGGGTACCGACTCCCGTCGGTACCGAAGGCTCGGTTCCGATACTTCGGATCCGCAACACTCGGTTCCTCCGATACCGTTAGAGTTGCCACCGGCTGGCCTTCATCCTCCAGTATCAGATACGGTACCGAAGTCGGCACCGATATCCACATTACCTTTGTTGTCGGTACCTTCCATGCTTCTCTCGTCAGGCTCGCTTCCCTTGATGCCGAGTTTGGAATCGATCCCTAGCATGGACGATCTGTTACCGACTGTCGCTGGTCCTGACCTGCAGTACCAGCGACCACCATCTAAGGATCCCATACTGCACCATCCAGGATCTTCTATTCCTATATACTTAGATAGATCCCTCGGTGCCAACGCTAGTTCTTCATCAGATCTAGCATATCCAAGGGAAGTTCCCTCTAGGGATCCTTCTTTCCAGACTTTCCTCCTGGATATGGCAAAATCACTTGCCATTCCTATTCCTGGACAAGATCCTACACATGGGAATACAGAATACCTCTCTGTTCCTAACAAAGCAAAGGAGAACATAATGCTTCCTTTGCATCATTATTTGCAAGATCTCCTTCTACGAATGTGGGAAGCTCCTTTAAAGGTACCCTGCCCCCTTCTAGAGCAACTGATCTTCTATATCAGGTGCCCCCCTCTCCAGGGTTTCAAAAGACTCAACTTCCTCATCATTCCATTGTGGTAGAATCAGCAATGAGGCGAGTGAAGAGTAATAAAAAGCACTCTTCTTGTCCGCCAGGTCGTGAGTCTACGACACTAGATGCCTTTGGACGTCAAACCTTCCAGACATCCATGCTTTCAGCAAGGATTCTCTCATATATTTTTTATATGGGTCTATCTCTTGAGGAGGTCACAAAGCAATTACATCTTTTGACTCCTTTTCTTCAAGAGCCCAGATGTACAGACTATTCCTCACTGGTTAGTCATACTCAAAATATCTCTAAGTTTCTTACTCGTGATACCCTAGACTCCTTTGAGTCTGTTAGCAGGACTTCTGCTATAGCTATAGGGGCACGATGTAGAGCCTGGCTTCAAGTCTCAGACTTGGACAAATGGGCACAGGAAAGACTGGGAAATACTCCTTGCACTGGAGAAAATCTCTTCAACAAGGAGTCTTTACTTCAGGTTACTCAGTTTTCCACTGACTTTCCTTTTTCCAGAGGCTGTTCTATGCCTTCTTCTTTCCCAGTAGGTAGGAAATGTCCTACCAAACTTTCTTCCCCTAAGGGGAGAAGGTTTTACCCATCATCTGCCCATCATTCAGATGTTCCCAAACAGGGGAAACATCGCCCTGGTCTGAGGAATCCACAACCTCAACAGGGTCAACAAACCCAGCAGTCGCAGGGTTTCAAATAGATCATTGTCCCTTTTGGTTGGGGGTTAGGATGGAAGTCTGCTTGTTTTCATTTGAAGTATCTGCACTAATTTTCATCCTAACCTACCTAGATATCTCTTCATGAGACATCTTTCTCTAACTCTAAGAGTCTTTATGATGATCATGCCCATAATCAATAGATTTTCCTCTTCCTCTTGGAGGAAAGAGAGGTAGCAACTATCACTAGACAGTTGTTTCCTTGTACTGGCATGTATCATCTCATCTGTCCGAGACCTCCTCCATAGTTGGTCTCTTGCAGCTCTGTCTTACCTCCCTCTTACTACAATATTTGCATTGTAAGAGTGGCTCTTTAAATGGGTAAGCCCCTATGGTCCTCTACCTGTTCTACCAGGGGATTCTCCCTTCTGGAGTTGTCCCCCCCCCCTTGTTACCTTACAGCAGCTCATCAGACAATAGGAAGTCCTACCATGTCTGTTGTTTCTTTTTCCCAGTCTAAAAAAGGGAAGAGGGAAAAGAAATTTTCCATGCTGCCCTGGTAGTTGCTGCAGATACAGCAATTCCTAGGGGGTAAGCCATTGGTTTTGTTCACTACACAACCAGGGATTCCCCTCCACTAGCAATCCTCCTCGCCTCAGTGCTAAGTTCCAAACAGGTTATCCACCTCGTTTGGGAAACCCTATTATCACAGTCTGGTTGGTTAACTTCTATTCTTCGCCCCTTGTCCTTGGCAGAATAGCTGGTTCCCTGATGGCTTTTTACAGCCAGTTTTTTCTTCTAACCAACCTGCAGCATGCTCTCTGCATCTCTACAGAGTAGCTTTGCACTATGGGCCCTTGCTAGAGAGCATTAGTATCTTGCCTAGCAGATAACCCCAGATGGTTAGGGGGGGTTCCCCCAGTCATGTTCATGTCTGGCAGGTATTCCCTACCCTTACCATCTCATCTTAAATCTCTTTTGAGACATAAGCCTCAGGCCTTTCATTACGTGAAAACCTAAAGGCAGGCCAATTTCCTGGTTTGGCCCATATCTCCTTGGGTCTTCTCGTCAGAGGTAAATTTCTTCAATAGCAGCTAGAGGATGCCTAATACCCATCTTGCCCTCATAGGCAGGTCACTAGGGTATCTTCCTCCAGAGGCATCCTCTATCCATTCTCCATACTGCAATTCTGGAGATATCTGGACTTCCTGTCTGCAGACTGAAGTTATCCTCTGCAATTTTCACGTAGGCCATCCTGGTTATTTAAGAGCTCGAATTCTGCTAAGAATTCAGCCTTCTTCTTGTCAGGGAGACCTTTCCTCTGACTCTGCCAGTCATAACCAGGAAAAGAGGATTCTCTGTTTATCTATTCAAGCAGGTATCAACCTTCTTGCTGTCAGATGAATCTTCCTCTCTCCCTATATCCCTAGGGGGGATGGGGTTCTATGGACATCTCTCCATCCATATACCTGGAGACATGTGTCTATATGCCTGCCTATTTATATAGGTATATATATAGATATATATAGATACAGATATATACTTATCTATATCTATCTATATCTATTTATTTATTTTATTTATTTTATTTATTTATTTATACATACATTTATATACCGCATCTTCCAAGGTTCAGTTGCGGTTTACAGTTGAACAACACTTAACAAAACAAGTTTGTTTTACAGGGAACGTCATATTATAACAGAACATATCTACAAGGAACATCAAATTTATATATAGTATATATGGTCTAAACATTGTAAGATAAAATAGAACAGGTTAACTATATACAGTTTTATGTATATATATACAAGGAGGTGAACGGATATAAGTTGTGAGATTATCATATGTATGTGTTATCTGTATATGTTAAGGGTTTTTGCTTAATGTAGACCGATTGCTGTTTAACCTTTGTCTATAGTGGGTGTTAAGTTATCTATGTTATAGTTTATGGTGAACAGGTACGTTTTCAATTTTTACGGAGTTCTATGATTTCCGTACATGTTCGAAGTTCCTCTGGGAGGGAATTCCAGATCATTGGGGTTATGTGGGAGAAGGCTCTGTTATTAGTTGCTTTATGGGCTCTTGTATAATCTGTCGGGATCTTTAGTCTATTTAATTGACCTTTTCTGTGTGTTGCTTGGACGGTTCTTTATGTATTAAATTACAAAGCATTGTTGGGGCCATATCATTTAATGCCTTGAATGCTGTTATTATTACTTTGTAGGTTATTCTGCTTTGAATAGGTAGCCAGTGGAGGGAGGCTAGTACTGGTGATATGTGTTGGAGTGAATTAATTTTCAATATGATTCTTGCAGCTGCATTTTGCGCTAATTGCAATCGTTTGATGTTTTGTTTTGAAATTCCTATTAGTGTTAGATTGGCAAAATCAAAATGTGGAGTTATTGTTGCCTGTATTATGTTGATAAAATCTTGTGTAAATACTAGCGGACGAAGTTGTTTGAGGGTTTTGAGTTTGAAATATATTTTCTTTATAGTATTGCTAATATGTGTTTCCATCGTAAGGTGCGTATCTAATATAACGCCTAGATATCTTATTTCATTTTTTATTTTGATTTCTTCATTTTGAATTTTTATATGTGTTGGAGGGATGTAGGTTTTGTTCTTAGTCACAATTAGAACTTCAGTTTTAGTGTGGTTAATGTGGAGGTTTTGTGTTTTTAGCCACGTTGTGATTTCATTATAGCAGTCCGATAGGAGTTGTAGTGGTAAGTTGGGTATCGTGAATGGTATATACATCATAATATCGTCTGCGTATAAATGATACTTGACTCCAAAATCTTGACTCCAAAATCTATCTGTGTGTCTTCTGCCCATACATATCTCTTTATAGATATATGCATATATACCCTATATGTGTATATATTTAAATATAAATATATATATATACATATATATTTATAGATATAATGAGATATATTTTTAGATAGATCTGTATCCATCTACTTATCTTATCTGTCTGTTAGGTTCAGATATCCTTACATTCCTATATGATCCTGAAAGATGGGCACTACCCCTATCAATGCTGTGCCAGCATACTTAGGGGGCTACACCTATAACCACTTCCTGTGGTAATTAACAACCTTTTTCCTTACCATAACCTTTTCAGGTTAGGTACTCCTGAAGCTTTCTATGTAGCTTTTTCTTTCCTAATTGACCCCATTTAGGAAAGACATTGCGGAGCTTCAGTTGCTCTAAAGTTTAGCGCTCCTGAGTCTGTCCTTACTTTCTTATCAGATACAAGGGTCTCCATACCCTTTCTCCCCTACATGGACTGATCCAACCCCAGTCCAGTTGGGTCAGACTCATTTTTTCTCTTGGACCAAAACAGCTTAAGCTTTCTTTAATAGTACCTTCTGCGTCTCCGCTGAAGCTCTACCTCTTATACTACCCCAGTTTTCCCCTGGGGCTATTTCTCACCCTGAAGGGTTCTGACCTCCACTTGTTTTTGTTCTACTTTATTACCTCTACTTCTCAGTGAGGTACCCCTTGAGCACATTCACTGGCTCTTCTATCAGATCCATATGTAGCTCCGTGCACTTGTGCAATGCCAACAAGGGAGGCCCAGATTACAATTTTTCACTACTAAATGCCCTCTATACAGAGTCTTCCCCTTTGAAGCCCTGTTCTAGCCAGCTGTTCCACAGCTCCTGTATTCAACTCCTACCCTCCATCCCCAGGATGCCTGAGGTCCTGAGGAATAGCATGGCTCGTTCTAGACTTGCAATATGCTAGGACTCCCTCTGGGCATCTCAGCTTGGGAGTTCCCATATGTGAAGACTCATTCCTGCTTGTTCCTGGAGATAGCACAGTTACTTACCTGTAACAGGTGATCTCTGGGAACAGCAGGAATAAGTCTTCACAACCCACCCACCTCCCCTAGGAGTTGCATTTCTCTATCTCTATCTTTCCCTCCTTGCTCTCTCTCTCTCTTTGTCTCAGCTTTAAAACTTAACTGAAGAGAGGCAGTTGGGAAGGCGGGAAGGCAGCACGCAGGTGTGTTGGGATGCTTCCAAAAGCTTTCTGATTGGACGCTGGGAAGCGTTCCCGCGCAGACTCCGTCGGTACCGACGTACCTATATGTGAAGACTTATTCCTGCTGTTCCCAGAGATCACCTGTTACAGGTAAGTAACTGTGCTTTATTGTTCAAATAACCAATAAAGTCCCTATTTAATGCCTATTTTATATAGGCACTCTTTTATAGAAATACCCTCCAAGAGGGCAATTTTCAAAAGGTATTGTGGGTAAACAAGGTTTTCTGTTGAAAACTCTTTGAAAAGTGTCCTATGTGCGCTGCTGACCATGTGCATTCTTTTCACTGCAGGGAAAATGAGCCGTGTGAGGATAGGCCAGAGAAGTACACACAGATATTTCATTTTGAAATCTCCACACCTGCTTCCTCCTTATTTTCCCTACATAATTTTGAACCTGCAAAGCATGTGGGGAAGCACCCCCCCACAGCACCAGCCCCATCTGATATGTGAAAAGGAAATTCCCTTAGGCGTTTCCCTTTCAAAATCTGGTGTTTTTTTGACCTGGCAGTTCTCTCTTGTCTCTCCAGCTCATTTGGACCTAGGCTGCGATCTGGCACCATAAGTCTTCAGTCACACTATCCGAGGACTTTTCCCCTTATTCTACATCCACCTCTGAAAATACTTAGTTGGAGCCTTTTAACCATGAGTCCAGACTCTAATCATCAAAGTGTTGCTCTTATGAAAAGATCACAACTGTCTCCCAGTGCTTCAGGGGCTGTGAACGTCATCTTTGCAGCATTGCCAATCGGGGAAGCCCTAATCCGGGAAATGAATCGGAGAACCTTCACACCACTTAGCATCTGACCTCATATTTCAATTCTTATCATTTTTTTACACTTTTTAGGAATAAAAGCTACATATTTTTTTCAGTTACCAAACTCTTCCTTACATATAAAAAAAATCTTCACTGATCCATTCTTCTGTTGGTGATGCCAACATGGGACTATGGGAAGGACTAGTCCATTAATGCCTCTCTCAATGGTGGAATGGCTAAGTTTCATAAACTTTCAAAACCTTAGTGCATTAATAGCTCCTTAAAAACAACAAATTATTCAGGAAAAAGGGGGGGAGCAATTGTCATGATTTTGTTAACTTTAGCTGCCAACTGAATTAAATAGACCACAAGCCTGCTAACATGACTGTTTTAAAAGTAACCCTGTAGATTTAAGTAACTTGCAGTGGTATTGGTTGTCCTGACTGCCGCTTAGTGACGCAGATCTCGGCATCCAACTGTAGGTCTTCCAAGGTTCTGTGGGTGTACATTCATAATTTGGAAATCCCTGTTAGAATTACGATAGTGGGTTTTTCATTTCTTGGTCTTTCAATTAAGATCAAAACAAAGGTTTCAAGACCCCTGACTCATGAGCCGAGGAAGATCTTTTTTTAGCCTTTGGCTGAGATTGAGAACCTGTATAATACAGAGGATTAACACTTTGCCACCATATTCTGTTAGGGGTAAGGAACAGTTTGAACTCTGGTCGAGATGGAAAGATTAAACTGTCTGCAAAAAGAAAAGTGTTTTTTTTTGTACTTAAAGGACAAGTTTTACACTATATAATTTTGAACAAAAGTCCTTTATTACAGAGGCACAGCTTTTCTACTGTATATGCCTGTGGAAATATAGAGGACAGGGAAGAGCAATAAAAATTATGGTCACACTTTGCATTTCCACCCCAGAAAGCCTTAGAAATGGATGTAGGCTAAATCAATAAGTTCCAAACCAGGTTTGCACCAATAACGGCTCTGGTTTGGCAGGCAGCAAGAAATATTACCAGATTTACTGGGATTATTGAAGGCAGTCGAACCCTACTCTAAATCCCTATTTGCGAATTCATAACCTGTTAATTTCTCACTTATATAGTGTGCTGATTATATTTATGGCCATCAGTATATTTTCTTTGCCAGCAAGTGTATTCTCCAACTTTTTTGGGCTCGACTTTTAGCACCCAGATGCTTATGTTCCCAACTTCAAGCTCTGATACTGTAGGGTGAAGGTGCCCCAAATACACCTTGTGTTGAAAGAGTCAAGCATGGAGAGAGTGGATGGGAGAAGATGAAATGATAGTGGCGAGCTTCTGCAGATATTCTGTCCATGAGGCAAACTCCTATTGAATTTGCTGCATCAGATCCTATTGCTTTCTGCAAAAGCTTTACTTAACCCCCTCACCAATATTTTCATCACAGTTCCAAAGGTTTTGCAAAACTCAGGGGGTTATTTTAGATGTCTTATTCACAATTTCCATATGCAAAATAAGGCATTTACATATGAAAATGGCATCCACATGTAACTGGGGATTTAAAAAAGGGCTAAATTTACATGTGTATGTCCTTACTTTGCAGAAATTGCAAGGGGGCATGTCATGCAGATCAAAAAGGGCTGGTTTTAGCCTGCCCTTGTTTTTATTTCCTCTTCACAATTGAAATGAAAGATAGTGGCATCCGTAATTCATTGGTGGCATTTATACATGTAGGTTCACAAATTGACGGACATACACCTGTTAAGTGCTGTCACTCACACATGGAGGTTGTAAAACATCAACTCCCACATGTAAGTGCTGACACCTATATGTGGAAATTGCTGCGTTTTCTCCCCTTGGTTTTTCCCACATGTAGATTTACGAAATGGTTCTCCGGCTCTACATATCAGCCAATATATGCGCACTCCTGCACTAAGCTTCTGGGTTGCCAGGAGTCAGGACTGACTCGAAGGCACACATTGCATTTTTGCACTATTTTAGAACAGGGTTCATGTCTAGCAGAGCTTTTTCTGAAATACTGCTGGAACTGTGTACTTTGTGATCTCAACATTTCAATGTCAGTCTGCACATGCTATCTAAAATCTGTCTTTGTCTTATGCGTCTTTTAATTTTGTTTCCCCTTTGTGCTCAAACTATCAGAGAAATGAGCACTAGAGATGAAGAGAGAGAAAGATGGTGTTTAAACTTTATGGAAAACATCAAACTTTGGGAACGCTAAACTGAGAGGGCAGTTTGACACAAGCTGAAGACCTGAGATGCACTGTGTAAACTGCTACAGTGATTGAACAACAATGAAATAAAAATAATTTCCATATTGAAGGAATAAAAGTTCTCCAGTGCATTACATCACCTTTTCTAGCTGAGATCTCACATTCCACATATCACATCAAACCTTCCCAAGTATAGCTTGAGGATATAATGGATTTTTAAGGTACAACCCTAATCCTATTCATAATTTTACAGTTAATTCCAGGATACTGTCCAATAAATGCTTAAACCGAAAATGTGTAATATGAACTGGTAAATCTTGCTGGAAATGATTGTATTTCTTGACTATGCATTCCAGAAACTATCATTTAATGTCCCCAGTTCTTCAGATTACGAGGTGTGATCAAAAAAGTATTGAGACTTGTACAATAACACAAGACGTATAATACTGACAGTTATTGCACTCTGTCCCCTTCAAAGTAGTCTCCTTCCGATAAAACACACTTCCTCCAGCATTTCTGACACTGTTGGAAACAATTTTGAAATGCCTCTTTCGTTATGCTGGGCAGCTACTTTGCCGAGTTTTGCTTAATGGTCTCCAAATCATCAAATCTCTTTTATATCGCTGTTCATAGTATCACAGCGGTTTACATAGAATTCAACTGTAAAGTACATAAAACAATTATATCAGTAACAGGTGACTATATACATTGTAATTAACAGGATTTAACTATAATTTGTACAGTGTTTGCAGAGATAACTATATACATAGGATTGGTTTATGTTGCATGTGGATGAAACTTACAATAGATTGAGGGGAGGACTGAGTATGCAATTACAGGTTGGACGATATAATTTCTGGGTGTGCATTGTATGGGTATTTGACATAGATTGTAGGTTTCTGTGGATGGTTATATGATTGTTCCGAAGGTTTCTCTAAAGAGGTGTGTTTTTAGTTTTTTTCCGGAATTTATTTACATCCTTGATGGACCTTAGTGTGGGTGGCAACAATTTCCATTTTGTAGGTCCATAGAAAGAACATGCTCTCTGACAGTGATTGTGAGCTTTTTGTTTTTAGGGCTGGGATGGAAAGCAGGTTTTGGTGCTGTTGTCGTCGTAATCTTGTGTCCATGTTCCTTCTGATAAGTGGTACCAATCAGGCTTCTGAGAGGTTGTGTATTGTTTTGTATGTGGGAGGAGTGGTCTAGTGGTTAGGACAAGGTACTTCAGGCCGGAGGGCCGGGGGTTCAAGTCCCACCTGGGGACAGCAATCTCAGGCCGGAGGGACTGGGATTTCTAGTCCTATAGGCACTCCTTGTGGTCTTGGGCAAGCCACTTAACCCTCCATTGCCCATGTTCCCTGTAAGTATTAGCGTATGTGTGTCATATCCCCTCGTGTTAAATGTATCCCCCAATTGACCGCTTTGACCCGGTGAAAAGCGGGATATAAATACAGCTAAATGAATAAAAATAAATAAAAAAATATGTGGTCATTATGGTCTTACATTTTATGCTGGTCCCTACTGGGAGCCAGTGTATGTTTTTTAGTACTGGTGCGATGTGGTTATGCTGGGGAGTTTTGGTGATGAGACTGTGTATTCTGCGCTATTTGTGGAAGTCGAAGGGTTAGGTTGGAGTCCATGGAGGACTGAATTACAGTAGTCCAGGTGTGGGGTGATTAAGGCCTAACATATTGTCCAGAAGTGCTGCTGATCTAGTAGTGGTCGAAGGTTGCGTTGGATCCTGATCTTCTGGTAAATAGAATTTGCTATTCTTTTTATATGAGCCTGGAATGTTAGTTTGTGGTCTAGGGTGATTCCTAGATATTTAACCTCAGATCTTACAGGTAGTAGGATGTCATTGAGTTTTAATTGTTCTGGTGGGGTGTAGGATGGGTCCCTGGATATGGTGAGTACTTCCAACTTGTAATTGATATAGAGTTTTTGATCTTCCAGAGATTTGGTGACTTCACTGAAGCATGATTGTATAACAGTATAATCTGGGTTGGTGATTTCAAATGGGGCATATATCATTAAATCATCAGCATAAATGCGGTAGTGTATTTTATGTGCTTGTATGATTTGGCATATTGGTTGCATGTAAATATTGAAGAATAAGGCTGAGAGGGCTGATCCTTGTGGGATGCCTTGGAGCTGCTTGAATGGGTTGGATGCCTTGTTTCCTATTTTTACTTGTTGGTAGCGGTCAGTTAGGTAGGGGGGTACCACTTACTCCTATTGATTCCAGCCTGAGTAATAATTTATCGTAGCTTATTGAGTCAAAAGCGGAAGCTATGTCTGAAAAATATTAGGATGAATTCTTGCTTGATCTGTTCAAGCCCATGGAGCAGGGTGTTGATGAGTGCATGAAAATGTTAACTAGGCATGACTTCATAAAATTACCTTCCACATGGCTGACTATTGGTGCTATCCATATATTGAGCACTGCTGACTATACGTACAGCAGCGATGAGTAGACATGAATGTTTTAAATGCCACATTTTAACAAACAGGGTTTAACTACTGACCCAATAAACTATAGGCTATGCAGCAAAATGGAAGTAATTCCTTTCATTAAGACCTGGGATTCTACACAAAAGGGTTCTTTTTTCCCTGAAATATCATTATAATTCTTTAGTGATATATCGGGTATAAGCACCCACAGTTGACTGCTTTTTAAGTAACAAAAGGGTCGCTAGTTCACTGGCAACTGACCCAGGACCCGTTTCAACTAATATGCTCCAATGATTTTTGCTGTGCTTTCCAGGGCTCTTCTTGCACCAACTGATTTTCTTTTCTTGTTGAATATATCCAGGTCAATATTCTAATACCGCAGTCAGCATTTTTTTAAAACGCTTTCAATGGCATTAAAATTATGCACATATACTTAATGCCACTATCCAGACAGCAAGCATTACTTAATATATGTGGAGAGCAGTGATCACCCCTGCTCTACAGATAGTGGCAATATTCAGCCGTTATCCATGTAACTACGTAGCTTAATTTAGGATGGCTATTTTTCTGTTCTAATTTCAACCACACAGCTGAATATCATCAACTATCCACAGAGTTAGTAGAATGCCCTCGCTCTAAGCCAGCACTATTTGGATAGTGCCACGGCAGTCTGTAAGAATTTTCAGCAGCCTAATAGCACCACTAAAAATTCAGATAGTGGACTTATCTGTATGGTGGCGACCCTGTATGGATAAGTCCTTTAGAATATCGACCCAATCATCTTTTTTTTTTCTTGGTTTATAGGATTACCTCACGTCCACAAATATGGAGATGCAATTTGAGGAGCATTTTTCTTTGAAATGATTTCTTTGTATATTGTTTGGCTCTAGATATATAAAAGCACATTTTACAAAGGATATCCTAGTGCAAAAAAAGCAGACATGTCCAAGTTCAGGCACGATTTCACAAATGTGGACTTGCCCGCTATGGATGTCTACATAGATGTCCCTGGAATATCATTTAAGGAGGGGGACATCTAATAGCCTAATGGTTAGAATAGTGGGTTAGGATCAGGGAACCCAAGGTTTAAATCTCACTGTTGCGTCATCTTCTCTACATCCTCCAGGCATTTTATGGCCAAAATTAGCACCTTCTGGGCATCTATTCCTGCCTGGAGCAGGTCTAAACTTGGACCGGGTCACAGATGTCCTGACATTTTTGAAATCAAGTAGAGATGTCTAAGTCCATTGCACCACCCCAGACATGCCTTTGCCACATGGCCCGCCTACTTGGACATCCCCACAATGGAGACATCTTTTAAAGCCATTTGTAAAATGGCTTCGGGCACATCTCTGTGATTTGGATGTCCATGTGCACATTTCCAGATGTCCAAATCACAACTAAGGCTTTTAACATGACCCTCATAGTTTCTTGTCTCACTTTTTGCGAGATGTAATTGTAAAATTATAAATAGAGATGAAGAAAAAAAAGAATAACAAAGTACAATAAGAAAATATGGCCTAATTTATCAAGCTTGTTTCCATAGACACTGCAGGGGGTATGAGCCTTAGTAAATCAGATCTCAGTGGTTTTACAGCTATTAATTTCCCCAGTGTGGATAGTAATTGTGTAACACAGTATTAACAAAAACAAATTAACTAGCATCTACTATGTATCTTAATTCGGTATTTGCTGTAACAAGAATTTAGCTGGTATAAAATAGCAATTCAGTGAATTTAGCAGTAATATTGATTAAATTAATTTAATACAGCCATTTATAGCTTGCCTATATGGTTTAGTTCTAAGCGTATAACAATAATTATAAAATTACAAGCATTACTGCAATATTATTACATCCCAAGTTTTAAACACAATTTCTAATCTAACAAGAATCTTCTAAATAAAAGTTTTAAATGACTTTCAAAAAGACATAAAGCTAGAAGAAATTTTAACCTTATAAGCAGCCCATTTCATTCAATGGCTGCGGCACATGCAAACAATTGATCCAACATACGTTTAAATTTAAATTTCTTTGCTAAAGGGATTGCCAAGGAATTATTAATTGCTGATGGAGAAGCAATAAATTAAACTGCATCCACCATACAGGATGGAATATCGCCATATAAAATATTAAAAACAAAAGGTAATAGTTCAAAAATAATCCTAGCTGTTACTGGCAACCACTGTAATTGCACAAGGAACAGAATGGCTCTGTCATACTATTGCATTTTATTACTTAATTAACTGGGCTAAATTGAGCAAATTAGGATTTTTCCCTTTTTCTTTTACCAGACAGAAGAGAGAAGAAGACTGAGGGGAATGAGCACCCAGTAGCGTAAAGGGAGGTACCGTTCATACTAAACTGTGAAGTTGCTTGAAGAAATTAACTGGCACCATATGAACTTTTTATTGCAGTTCCAGCTCATTTCTGTAGCATGCAAATGGCTTTCACAGTATTTTTCTTGAGAAAAAAGTCAATTACAAATCCGACTTTTTTTAAAATAAAAATACTTGATGTATAGCTGTGTTTTTCAGATTATTGCAATTTTCAAGCTTTCCATGGACAACTTAGCTAAGCACAAGTCCTTAATTAGCTCATTTGCATGACATTTGAACTCACTAGGTGATTCTACAAAACATTTGTGAACAGGATCATCAGTTGAATATAGTATGTACTACGAGTAAAATGTCATTTAGCAGGTGCTTTCTTTTTTCTAATCTGATAGCATGTGTAATTCCATAGTTGGAGACTCTGTTCACATTGGCCCTTCCCTCTATGGTAATACATTAAGATGTAACCTACTGACCAGTAGCAAGGACAGTCAGTCCATTTGAGAGAGGAAAGAAATGCATGATGCTCTAAAGAAGAAATAGACATGAACATTGCAATGGAATAGGCAAGAAAGTCTCTTTTATTAATACAGGATTTAACTGCTTCTGTACAAGAAATAATGGTTTATATAAATACTATTGGCATCTAAAGTGCACTGCATTAAGGATTTATCTAATTCATAACCTAAGACCAGCTGCTATTTCCTCGTCGATTAGATGAAAGACTTGTGAGCACTTGCCTGGGAAATGTCCTTCGGTTCAATTCATTTACTTCAGTAAAGTGCAAGGAGATCACTGACCAAACCATTGGGAAAGGTGGAAGAGCTAGTCTCAGAGCCACTACAGCTCAGACACCATTCAAAGAACGGGGAAAGAGTGGCCTAGTAGTAGAGTCATGGGCTGTGAAACAGGAAAACCGACGTGCTTCATGACCTTGAGCAAGTAGCTAGTTCCCATCATCCACAGCAGGACTTTTTTCTGGTGTTACATGCCAATATTAAGTATTGACCCCAGGCCTGGATTTAGGCATAAGCAACTGGTCAAGACACTGAATATGAAGCCTAATTTTGCATAGGACATCTAGGTCAGAAATGGGATGTCCAGGTTGGGATGCTCAACACTCCCTAGTATTTTACAAAAAGCTCACCAAACGTGGAGACTTCATTAAATATGGCTAACGGCGTTCAGTTGTACACAGGTATTTGCAAGCATGTATAGGGAGACAACCACTCTGCAAAAAAGAGCAGCTTACCTCAGGGTCTTAGGCATGGATTTGCTGGCACTCATATGCGCAAAGTGCCCATTTTGCAACTTACATGGATAATTGCTGGCAAGTGCTATATTTTATAAAACGACATCTACAAGAGGAGCCAATTAAGGGAATGAGTTTCATGCTTTTAATTTTTGGCTTCTTTAGGTGGTTATTAAGGCCAGAGGGATAAGCACCATTGCTCCCTCCCTCCTCAAAACCCAAGGTCTAAATGGGCAGTTTGCTTCTATTTCAATCTCGGTATGAGAGAACTGCTTTAAGAAACTAATGAGATGGTACTTAACACCGACTAAGCTGAATAAAATGTTTTTCCATTAGCATCAACACAATGCTGGTGAGCTTGTAGGGGAAATAGGATCCTTCTTTTATATCTGGGGCAGCTACCTGAAAATAGAAAAATTCTGGTAGCAAATTCAGAAATTGACCAAGGAGAGTTTCGAGTTGGACATCCACTTGAGTCCCAAGTTATTTTTTTGACATTTTGGCACTGGGTTCCCCACGGGAAAAAATGGCACATACAGGCCTGCCTGAGCGCAGCTCATTGTGAAATAGCATACCAACGGAAACAGTTAGAGCCCCTTACAATGGCTCAATGTTTTGGCAGGTTAAGAGTAGTAGTATTGATGGAAAAGTTATAAGTGAAGAGACACCAACAATGGATAAATTTGACAGAGAATGATCTGTTCTCTATGCATATTTGGGTTGTTGAGGGTATAAGGAGGGTGGGACTGCCCAAGGTGGTTGTTGTTAAGTGCCGTTGAGTTGGAGTCGACTCATGGCGACCCTCTGGATAGCTATCCTAAATTGTGTTCGGTCTTGAGTCAGGCGGCTCACTGTTGACAGACTGGTACCCGTAGCTGCTGTTATTGTATCGATCCAAGGTACCCAATTTTAAAAGCATCAAATAACTGAATATGAAGCCTGATTTTGCACAGGACATCTAGGTCTGAAATGGGACCAGTCTCATGGGGATGCCCCCTAGGAGTAAGACATAAAGGTAGCATTATCTGCAGCTGTACTATTGGAGATTTTCACTGCCAGTGTGCAGCAATTGTGCAGGCTGTCACTGGCCACCATGCCTTCTCTCTGCCTCAATCCCACATCTCCCCGCATTTACTTCAGGATATACAAATAGAAAAGAAACTTTCTGTGCTATCTGTATTTCCCCTGCATTAGCTGTCACTGCTGCCCGATAGCATGGGCTATTGACTTCATTGACAGCTAACTCGATTAGGGAGACATGCCTCTGCGTTGAGAATTTAGGCTCCCTTTGGAAGATGAGACTTTCTTTTCAGAAGCCCCTTTCTTAACTGAAGAACCAGTAACACGGCAAATAACTGGCAACATGGTAATGCCCCTTTCATACATAAAACAAATTCTACAACAAGGGACTAGCTATCATGAAGTTCTTTCATACTCTAGAAGAACCTGCCGCAAGGTGCTAAAAAGCTGTGTTTCAGCTATTTTAGACAATATCACTACAGATAAGTAATCTGGTTATTGTAGAAAGAGTAATACTGAAGAGCGCATCTTTTCATCACATGCCTCTGAAAGTGTTTGGAGTACTGAATGTAAGCACACATACACTTCATAGCTTTTCATAAGGTTTGAGACAAAGTCCCCAGAGAGAACTCACACTAGTGCTTGCAATCTGTTAAAATCCTGCACTGAAAATGTAAAAGCTGTGCGCCTGTGAAGGAGAAATGCTTCAGCACATTCACAGGTCAATATTCAAAGAGCACTTAGGCGTTTGGCGCCGCGCCGAATGCCTAAGTGCTTTTTTAAAAAAACATTTGGGAGCAGCATGGGGGGTAATTTTATGAAAAGCCACCTTGATTTAGGTGGCAAAAATTAGTCTAAATTTTGTTAATTTAGTCATTTAATTGCTTAAGTACGTGCTTTGTCTGCATGGCGTGTAATTTTCCTGTTTGCACTTGCACAAGGGCTGAGTTTGGGAAAAGCATCGGCAGAGCACACGGATATGCACGTGAAGGCACATTTTACAATGGAATGTCCAAGTACAAAGCCAGAATGTAAGCAGCATGGGCAACTTCAGGCACAATTTCAGAAACGTGGACTTGCCCAATATAGACGTCTAGAGCAACATCTACATAGTCTAATGGTTAAAGTAGTGGGTTAGGAACAAGGTGGCCAGGGTTCAAATCACAGTGTGGGCCTTTGTGATCTTAGGCTAGTCACTCGATTCCCATTTTCTCTACATCCTTTGGCTCTTTTAAGGCCACAACAAGCACTTTCCTGATGCCTGTTCATGCCTGGAGCAGGTCTCAACATGGATGTGCCTGCAGACGCCCCCAATGTTTCTGAAATCAAACGGGGACATCTAAGTTTGAGGGAGGAGTGGTCTAGTGGTTGGGGCAAGTTACCTCAGGCCAGAAGGTCGGGGGTTCAAATCCCACTAGAGGACAGCAACCTTGGGCTGGAAGGACTGGGGTTTCTAGTCCCACAGGTGCTCCCTGTGGTCTTGGGCAAGCCACTTAACCCTCCATAGCCCATGTTCCCTGTAAAATAGTTATCTCCAAGTTATATTGCCCTGTTCAATGTAATTTCAGTTTGTTCAATGTAAACCGCTTTGATATCATGAAAGGCGGTATATAAGAAATGTTAAATAAATAAATAAAATAAGTTCATTGTACCTCCCCAGACATGCCTCCACCATGCCCCCTTGCTTACTTGAACATCTTTGCATTGGAAATGTCTGTAAACATGATTTGTAGAATGGCTTCGGAGATGTCTGTGATTTTGACATCCACGTGTACTTCTTCGGATGTCCAAATCACGACTAAGACTTTTAAAATGACCCCCATAGACTATAAAATATTATTATTTCTGTGCATTTTTGAAATATTGAAGTGCAGGCATTTATACCAGCTCTAGGACTGCTGTAAATATCTGCGCCTTAACTTCAGATACGTTTTCGGCTACTTAAGCTGGCGTTTTATGAAGAAAAGTAGATGTCTACTTTAAAAAAAAAAAAGAGCTTAAAATACCATAAGTGCTGTTTGGCTACTTTAAACTAGGCACCTGATTATAAAATTACCCTCTATATGTATAACATTATAGCTATATTCAGGAGGGCAGTGTTGGGGTGCTCTGGGGGCTGAGCAGCAAAGACATATAGATTATTGGGGGGGGGGGATTCAAAGGTATTTACACAGTTTGCAGGCCTGCAAAACGTATCAGTGTTGGTTAGTGGGATAGTGAGCGGCACAAACATGGTTAGTGCCATTGGATATCTGTGGGTGCCGCTGCTACATGCCCCGATGCTACACAGTTAGCATCGGGGTGTGTTGTGAACGTTCCAGAGCGGAGCAGAGGCAGCACCCTTCGCTAACCAGGCGGTGGCAATAATGAGCCACTGCCCAGTTAGCTCTCGTGGCTGAAGTTAAGTCAGCAATTGCCATTCTTGACTTTACTCACGGATCATTAACTGGGTAGTGGCTCATTATTGCCAATGCCCAGTTTGGGTTCTGCAGCTACCCCAGATATTCAGTGCCAGTGGCCAGATATGGTCCTGGCATAGAATATCCGGGGTTAATTTTCAGCAGTGATGGCTATATGCATTACAAGCACTAGCTGCTGCTGTTGAATATCCCCCCTATATTTATATGTGCTGATATTCAGTCCCTAAACATATGGAGGGACATCCTATGCTGGTCGTTTCCCCCCCGTATGTCCGACCAGAATCAGGCTGTACAGAGGTAGACCCGATTCTGATTGCGTGGGGGCTAGACATGCAGGCCATTTCCCGATTCTGATTGGCCGCACGTCCAGCCCGCATATCAGGCTAACTCAGCCAGGCTCCTGAATGGAGCTGCAGTGCCATGGCTCCATTCAGGAGTCGTGATCCCCAGCTGCAAACAAGACCCTTCTTTCCCCACAGCCTGTCCCCTAATCTGGCCTCCCATGACGCAGGAAACCTTACCGGCGAGACTGGCATTTGGCTCCATCCAGGGGAGACTTATTCCACGTCAGAGGTGGCATACATCCCCCGTCTCTGTGGCTGACCCCAGATGTGCAGAGCCGACCTCGGAATTGGCCCTGTACATCCAAGGTTGCTCTTTACCCACCCTTGCTCCACCTCTGTCCTGCCCCCTCCCTCCCACGAACAGAGCGCCCCATACAAATTGCTTGTTTGTACAGGGTGCTCTGTCCCTGGCAGGCTGCCCGGATGTTTAGGAGGTCTGGACGTCCAGACCCACTTAATGGTGTTCAGGATGACCCCGATAGGGGTTAATATTCAGCCATGGCAGTCAGTATGTTTTTAAACACCAGCTGATGAAGCCAAATAAAGTCCAGATATTCAGCACTGGTATTTGGAGGCATGTGCACAACCTAAATTTTAGATGTTTTTCGTTGCAAATAAACTGAAAATTTTCTGTTTCTTGTCATCACTGCACAAAACAAATTGTTTGTAGCATAACTTGTAACAGGGTTTCTTGAGATGGACAGATTCTCAGCTGAGGTACCAGAATAAGACAAAGCACCCATCTAGGCAGCAGCATTTCTGTGACAATGGCAATAACACTGGTATTACCTGTGGAAGAATGGCTAGGCTAGGCTATCTACCTCCATATCCTGCCACAAGAACCTACCCGATAGTCTCAGGAAGCCATACACAAAAGCCCCGATATTCAGCACTTCTGTATATATGCATGTTAAATATTTTTTATTGAAGAAATACAAATATCACAAAATGGGTGCAGGGTTGCTTACGCAATCTAAGAATAAAAGACAATGGGCCTGATATTCATTTGGATAGGCTATGCGCCACATTGGTGCATAGCCCTGCCCGCTGACCTCTAACCCTTGATATTCAATGCTGCGGCGATGGCATTGAATATCCGGGGTCGCTGCACAAGCCCTGGAGCCGCCAAGGCTAACTGGGTAGCGGTGATATTGCGCCGCTACCTGGTTAGCATCTGCAGCTAAAACTAGGCGAGCCAAAAGCTCGCCTTGTTTTAGCTGCAGATCGTTAACTGGGTAGCAGTGTGATATCACCGCTACTTGGATCTCCAGGAACAAGCAGGAATGTAGTCTTCACATATGGGTATCGTCGGTACCGACGGAGCCTGCGCGGGAACGCTCCCCAGTGTCCAATTAGAAAGCTTTTGGGAGCATCCAACAGCGCCTGCGTGCTGCCTTCCCACCTTTCCCAACTGCCTCTCTCCAGTTCTTCGTTTTCCGCGGAGCCAGCAGGTCGTTGTTCCTGTCACCGCAGAAAATTTTTCCTCCTTCTTCTTTTTTGTGGTCACGTCTGCCTTCCTCGACGTTACACCGGTACCGCCGGTTCTTCTTTCTTTCTTTTAGAAAAAAAATATGTATCTACTTAGTTCTTTTTTTCCAATTTTTTTCTCCCTGAGGTACATGCGCCATTTTGGGCCTTAGGCCCAAAATTTCCTCCATTATGGAAAAACCCGCTTCGGGTTTTAAGAAGTGCACCAAGTGCGGCGGTACCATATCCGTCACCGACACCCATGAGTGGTGTCGTAAATGTTTAGGTCCTGACCACTCCATCTCGGAGTGTATGGCTTGTGCCATGATCTCTAAGAGGGGTCGACAAAACAGGGCTGCTAAGCTTAGCACCCTTTTTCCCTCCGATGCAGCCTCTGTGGCATCGACGTCTTCCAGGGCTTCGTCTTCCTCCCATGGATCTCAGGTAACTAAACATAAGTCCAGCCGGTCCTCAAAGGGTAGATCTCCTTCTAAGCATCGAGATGCCTCTGGCGTTGCCCTTGAGGGTTCTGCAATGGCAAAATTGCCCCGGCGGGAGGCTTCGGCTTCCAAAGCATTATTGGGGCTCCAGGATGTTCTCGAGGCCTCAACCTCGGCAGAACTACTGGTGCCATGCTCTGGGGTACCGGCTGTTTTCTCCGGTACCGATACCTAGGCATCGGCAGCGTCGATAGACCAGAGGTTCCTGGCTATTAAACGCAGTCTGGCGGCTCTCCTTGCGGCATCGACACCCTCGGAACCGTGTCAGACAGTTCAACCGGTACCGGCTCCGGCATCGGTACCGGTACCGATAGCATCGGCATCGACATCGGTGTCCGCATTGCCGGCACCCAGTCAAGCCATGCCCTCCAGTACCAATACACCGGTACCGATTCTCACCGGTACCGAGTTCGGTCGGTACGGGTATCATGCTCTACAGGAGCATCTGGACAGAAGGTACTCTGAATCCTCGGAGGATTCTGACAGTTCTGTCGGTACCAGGATACTTCTCCCCGAGGAGCCTTCCTCTCCCAAATATGCATGTTATGCATGTTAAATATTTTTTATTGAAGAAATACAAATATCACAAAATGAGTGCAGGGTTGCTTACGCAATCTAAGAATAAAAGACAATGGGCCTGATATTCATTTGGATAGGCTATGCGCCACATTGGTGCATAGCCCTGCCCGCTGACCTCTAACCCTTGATATTCAATGCTGCGGCGATGGCATTGAATATCCGGGGTCGCTGCACAATGGAGGATGTCTCCTCCAGAAGATATCTCCTTTCGGGATTTTATCAGGGAGGTAGCTCGAGGTCTGTCCATTACTGTGGCTCCTGGGACAGAGCCCAGGGCAAAGGAGTTGGAGATTCTGCAATATCCCAAAGCTCCTAAAGAGGCAGCTACCTTGCCTATCCATGAGATCTTACGTGATCTCATGTTACGAATGTGGGAAACCCCCCTGACCACCTCACCTCACTCCCGTCGACTGGATACCATGTATCGGGTTCCCCCCTGTCCTGGTTTCCAGAAGACTCAGTTGCCTCACCACTCTATTGTAGTGGAGTCAGCTATGAGAAGGATCCGGAGTGCAAAGAGGCATGCCTCTAATCCTCCAGGACGTGAGTGTATGACTTTGGATGTCGTACCTTCCAGGTTTCCATGCTTTCTGCCAGGATCAGTTCCTATATTTTATATATGGGAATGTTCCTTAAGGAAGTCACAGGGGATTTAGAGGTTTTGAGCCCTCTTCTTCCTGAAGATAAGAGGCAGGATTTTCTCACACTGGTTAAACATGCCCAGGATGTTTCTAAATTTGTCAATCATGCAGCTTTTGACTGTTTTGAGTGCATAAGCGGAACCTCTGCCATTGCCATAGGTGCACGTAGAATTGCCTGGCTCCAGGCATCCGATTTGGAGCTCTGGGTGCAGGACAAACTGGGCAATATTCCTTGTACAGGTGAGAATCTATTCGGCAAAAATTGGCAAGAAAAGGCCAATGAGTTGGATGCTGATAACTCCACTTTGGATAGGTTATCTAAAGCCACAGCTGATCCTGCAAGGAAGAAATCTTTCAAAAAAACATTCTTTTCCAAAAAGAAGAGGTTTTATCCCTCTTATCAGCAGGGATGTTCTGCAGGTCAGCCTGTCCGGAAGAGTCAGCAACCACCTAAACAAAGGAAAGCAAAGACTGCTAAGCCTCAACTGTCTCAGCAGTCTCAGCCTCCACAAGGCCTTTGACTTCCATCTAGAGAACTTAGCCTTCCTGGCCCTCAGTGGACCAGAACCTTCCACCATCCCAGGAAGGTTGTGCCACTTTGCCCCCAGATGGGGGCAAATAACAGCAGAACATTGGACTCTTTACATTATAAAAGAGGGGTACAAGCTTCACTTCCTCTGCTTGCCCCCTCCTATAGTGGTAAGACAGTTCAATTCTCAGACGACTCTCATCAACCTGTTAGATCAAGAGGTCACCATGCTGCTTGCCCAAGGGGCAATAGAAGAGGTACCCATTCTTCAACAGGGTACAGGGTTTTACTCCCTCTATTTCCTTATCCCAAAGAAAACAGGAGGAAACAGACCCATTTTGGAAATCAGAGAATTGAACAAATACCTGTTCAAGGAGAAATTCAAGATGATTTCTCTGGGAACCCTGCTGCTATACCTTTAGAGTCAGGATTGGCTTTGTTCTCTAGATCTCAAGGATGCGTACACTCATGTTCTCATCCATCCAACACACAGAAAATTCCTTCAGTTTCTTTTTCAAGGAAAGCACTACCAATACAGGGTGCTTCCTTTTGGCCTGGCCTCAGCACCAAGGGTGTTCACAAAATGCATGGCTGTGGTAGCAGCATTTCTTCGCACTCTAGGAATATTCGTCTTCCCCTACTTAGACGACTGGCTCATTTGAGCCCCATCAGAGTCAGAGGCCAGGACTTATCTATCTTGCACAATGCGCATCCTTCAGTATTTGGGTCTGGTCATAAACATCCCAAAATCCAGTCTAACTCCCACTCAGTCTCTAGAGTTCATAGGAGCTTTGCTGGATACCAGAAAAGCAAGGGCCTATCTCCCCCATGCCCGTTTCCTTCGCATGGTGCAGTTAGCTTCTCAAGCAGTGCTGAAGCCTCATCTCACTGCTCGAGAAATGTTACAACTACTAGGCCACATGGCTTCTACCGTACATGTGGTCCCTTATGCTCGCCTCCATATGAGAGCAGCCCAGTGGACTTTATCCACTCAATGGACCCAGGCATCAGGGTGCCTGTCAGACAAAATAGAAAACACAAATTGCCTTATTTTATCCCTCCAATGGTGGCAGTCCACTCAAAACCTGTTGCTGGGGTCCCTATTTCAACAACCTTCACCCCAAGCAACTCTCACAACAGATGCTTCACCAGTGGGTTGGGGAGCTCATCTGCAAAACCTCTCCACCCAAGGCACCTGGACTCCACAGGAGACTCATCTACACATCAATCCTCTGGAGCTCAGAGCAATCTTCCTTGCTCTTTGAGTGTTCCACACTCTGCTCAGCTACAAGACAGTCCTCATTCACACGGACAATCAAGTAGCCATGTTCTATGTGAACAAGCAGGAAGGAACAGGCTCTCTGTCACTTTGCAACAAAGCTTTGCGACTATGGGCCCTCGCCAGAGAGCATCAGATTCATCTCCTGGCAGTATATCTTCCAGGTATCCAAAACTCTTGGGCAGACAGACTCAGTCGAGTTCTGCTTCCACACGAATGGTCTCTACATGCAGACCAGGTGGCCAAAATATTTCAAATTTGGGGAACCCCGGACATAGACCTCTTTGCAAATCCATTGAATGCCAAATTTCCCCGGTTCTGTTCCAGAATTCCGGCTCAGAGCTCTCAGGCCAGGGATGCTTTCCTCCTTCATTGGGGGCAAGACTTCCTTTATGCCTTTCCACCCATCCCCTGATTCCCAAAACCCTGTTCAAGCTTCAGAGAGACAGAGGCTGTATGATTCTCATAGCTCCACATTGGCCACGGCAAGTGTGGTACCCTCTGCTTCTACATCTCTCTCAAGCTCCCTCTCTGGAGTTAGGGTCTGCTCTAGATCTCCTGTCTCAGGAGGAGGGAATGTTGTGGCATCCCAATCCCCAATCACTGCATCTCAGGGCTTGGTTGCTGAAGGCCTAGATCTTCAAGATCTTAACCTTCCTCAGCAGGTAAAGGATATCCTTTATGCTTCTAGAAAACCTTCCACAAAACGCTCTTATGCTTTCAAGTGGAAAAGGTTTACCATATGGTGCTCGCAGATGGGTCTTAACCCCCTTGCGATACCTTTGTAATCATTACTGGAGTATCTCCTTCATTTATCCAATGCAGGACTTAAAACTAACTCAGTAAGAGTCCATTTAAGTGCTATTGCGGCTTCTTTCAAGCCTTTAAATGGACAACCTATTTCCTCCCATCCTCTTATAGCAAGATTTATGAGAGGCCTTCTACTAACTAAGCCTCCCATTAGGCCACCATCGGTGGCATGGGACTTAAACCTGGTTCTTGGCCAGCTTATGAAGCCACCTTTCGAACCCTTGGCTACTACCTCGTTGAAATTCCTTTCTTGGAAAGTTATCTTTCTCATTGCAATCACATCAGCACGTTGCATTAGTGAGTTGCAAGCACTAGTGGCTGATCCTCCTTATACAAGGTTCCATCATGACAAGGTAGTCCTTAGGACTCATCCATACTTTATGCCAAAGGTGGTCTCCCCTTTTCATCTTAACCAAGCGGTCTACCTGCCTGTATTTTTTCCAAGGCCTTATGCATCAAATGCAGAAAGGAATCTTCATACTTTGGACTGTAAAAGAACTTTGGCCTTTTACTTGCAAAGAACACAGCAACATAGAAAGCCCTCTCAGCTCTTTGTTGCTTTTGATCCTTCTTATTTGGGACTTCCAGTCTCCAAGAGAATACTGTCCAACTGGATTGCACAGTGTATTTCCTTCGCCTATCAGAGTAAGAATCTTCCTCTGGAGGGCCATGTCATAGCTCACAATGTGAGAGCCATGGCAGCGTCAATGGCTCATCTGCACTCTGTGTCTATCGACGACATCTGTAGAGCAGCCACTTGGGCCTCGGTTCATACCTTCACAGCCCATTACTGCTTGGACAAGGACTCCCACTGGGATGCCTTGTTTGGTCAGGCTGTTCTCCAACACCTGTTCCATGCCTAATCAACTCCTACCCGCCATGCCTGGTTGGATGCCAGAGATCCATGGGGGGAGTGGAGCCCTTTCACAGGGATTCACAACTTCTGGGGTCTCTCCCTGGCATCTAAAGCTAGGGAGTCCCCATATGTGAAGACTACATTCCTGCTTGTTCCTGGAGATAGCATAGTTACTCACCTGTAACAGGTGATCTCTGGGAACAGCAGGAATTTAGTCTTCACAACCCACCCACCTCCCCTAGGAGTTGTATCTCTCTATCTATCTCTTTCTCTTTCCCTCTCTCTCTCTCTTTGTCTCAGCTTTAAACTCAACTGGAGAGAGGTAGTTGGGAAAGGCGGGAAGGCAGCACGCAGGCACTGTGGGATGCTCCCAAAAGCTTTCTAATTGGACGCTGGGGAATGTTCCCGCGCAGGCTCCGTCGGTACCGATGATACCCATATGTGAAGACTAAATTCCTGCTGTTCCTGGAGATCACCTGTTACAGGTAAGTAACTATGCTTTATCAGTACTCCCTGCCTCTGCTCTGCCCCAGAACGCCCCAATGCTAACCGGAAAGCATCAGGGCATGTAGGGGACATAGACGAGAATATTCAACAGTACTAACTATGTAGATGCCATTGAATATCCCCATTTAAGGAATTTACATGGTTTACTGGGCTGTAAACCATGTAAATGCCTTTCGAATATCGGGCCCGATATTTTTTCTTTTTCCAAATATACAGTTTCAATTATGCTCGTCCCTCCCTCTTCCTCTCTCTCTCTAATCTCCTCTCCCAGTTCCACAAATCCCCAAACCTCCACAGGTAAATATTTCCCCAGGTCTCACTACACATATACCTCAGATAACCCATAACCTTCCCTCCATTAGCAAATCACAAATAAACCTCAATTGTCCCTAGCAGCACAACCTGTCCAACTTTTACGTATCTGTATAATGATTCATATCACTTATAAAAGTATATTTAGTGGCACTAGCTACATGTATATCGCTGCTGAATATAGGAATAATTTGAAACATTTAGATTAGACATTTCAAGATTTACCCCAGATGTTTTACTGAAAGCGTACTGTCAAAGTTCATGGCTCTGTATTACTGTTGCTCTTTTCCCTTGACCATGTCTATGAGCTCAAGCTTGGCAAACGAGAAGGTGCCGTTCTACTGTAAATGTCACTGTTTGTGTACTATTTATTGGATACAAGCTGGCTATTGCTACTGCTGTGAAGATGGCTCACATGCAAATAAAGCAACAAATGCAAAACATACTGCTTTCGATCAAACATTAAAATGGTCATAGCCAAGACTGTGACACAGTTGCATGTATTTCTATTCAGCCTGTTATCCAGACAGACACAACTCAAGAAGCTCATGAATTCCCAACATTCTTGACACTATGGGGGTAATAATTACAAAGCATTTTCCATGGATAAAGAATGTTTTATATGTGGGAAAAGACTCTATAAAATGGGGCGGATGAATATGAGCACCAAGATGAAGGGAAGAGATTTTTGATTTAGCTCTTGGCTTTTTTGGGTGTAGCTCAAAGAGAGTTACATTAAAGTCCAGTAGATATTTTCCTATCCCTTGGAGGGCATACAATCTAAGGGACCCTTTTAGTAAAGTGCTAAAACTAACTCACGCTAAATATAATGCTTCTGAGGTAACTGTTGTGGGTATGGCCAGCACATTCCCAGCAGTTAACACGTGGACATATACCCTAAAGCATGGTGCAGTTACCGCAGGTGCACCTACAGCTACCTATTGACGCAGCTTTAGGTGCAGCCGCATTAAATGCAGCACTGACAGTATGTGATCTGTTCCCTCTCGCTAACTGCAATATGCTCTCTGTCTACTCCCTGCCCCAGTCGACCTTCTTCAGAGCAGGTGCAAATCTGTGTGAAGGTATTTGTACGTTGCTGGAGGTCACTGTGCAAGACTATTTTAGGAAGGCACATAGTCCTATGTTGCCTTTGCAAAATATGCCAGAACAATAATTATACACAAACAAGAGCTTAATCAATTTCTTTCATATAAATTATGTCAACATTTTATAGCATTTTGTAAGTGTATGACGTTCAAAGCAATGAAGTAGGCTTCATTCGACACATTTGATAGCAGGCATTTTGACTACAGACAGGGCCGGCACAACCATTAAGCAAGACTAGAGAGTTGCCTAGGATAGCAGCTTCCGAGGGGCTACAGAGCAGCAGCAGTTGAAGCAAAACAATAGATCCTGTTAGCCACAAACACTCAGAGTCATCAGCACGCTCTTATCTCCAGGAACAAGCAGGAATGTAGTCTTCACATAGGCCTGTGTCCCCCTGTTTTCTTGGGAATGAGAAAATAGGGGGAGTAAAACCCCACACCCTGCTGGGGTATGGGTACTTCTATTGCTCCTTGAGCAAGAAGTGATGTGACCTCCTGACCCAGGAGATTGGTAACAGGGACCTGAGATTGAACTGCTCTATGATTGTAGGAGGGGGCAGGCTGTGGAAGTGGAGTCTGTACCCCTCTCGTACAATGGACAGAGTCCAGTTTTCTGATGTTATTTGTTACCCTCTGCATATATGCCCCCTGTAATGGCATCTCATACTCAACTGGTGCCAACACACCCATCCTCTCCAGGCCAGAGTTTCCCTCGAAGGCCCACAGTGAGCAGTCCTCGACAGCCTCAGATGATGGACAGTTCCAGCCAACCTCTTGGTGGGGTGTCCCTTCCAGATTCCGCCTCAACATATTGTTGTCACCACCAATGCCTCCACATATGGCTGGGGAGACGACATCTCAGTCTTTCCACACAGGGCACATGGTCTCCTCAAGAACAATCCTTGCATATCAATGTGCTCGTACTCCGAGCAGTCTACTATGCCCTCCTAGTCTTTATTGACTGGGTGCATCACAAGACTGTTTTGGTGCACACCAACAACAGAGTTTCCATGTTCTACATCATCAAGCAGGACGGTATAGGCTCACTTCAACTCTGTCGTGAAGTCATGTGATAGGACTTTTGCCCTTTCCATAGATGCTACGTTACGAGTGGCCTACCTTCCAGGGACACAAAACCAACTGGCTGACAAATAGAGCTACACCGTGAGAGCACAGATCATGCTGAACACAGAAACAACACAGTCACAAGCATGAACTAAATGGAAAGACAGAGTCCTTTATTAACAGACGGCCGCCCGACACAGGCCGTGTTTCGAACCCTTCATCAGGGGCTAGCCAGGCAAGAAACTAAAAACAAACATATTCAATTATAAAAACAATAAAGGAACAGAAAAACCATCCCATAATATTACATTACAGACATTCATACATTAGAAACATAAAACAATAAATATTTAATATTTAAAAGCTATACATCTAAAACATAAAATAATAAATATTTAAAAACAACTTAAAAACAAGTGTACTAAAAAAACAAAACGTAATAGATACGAATGCTGGAAACAAATAAAGTGCTGGTGGACCAGAATGAAGAATGCTACATAAAATGAAATACTAACCTCTGTCGCAGTTCGTGAAGAAATTAAACTTCACACTGTTGTACTAATGTATAAATGGTATGCTAATACTAAGAAATAAAAAAATGTAAAATTAAAAAACATATATACATAACTGTAACCAATAATTCTAAAGCAACTAAGTGAGAGAACACAGAAGAGGGACATGAAACAGAGTGTCTCAATAAAGTACTTATAGGAAACACAATGTAAAAAACAATCAACTGACGTGGTGTCTATAACCTAAACAGAACAAACCAGGAGGAGGACATAGGACAGAATATGCACAAGCATCTAAAGTAAGGCAGCCATAATATCACATTAAAAAAGAGGAAGAGAACAATTATTTGAAATGCTAAAGGAGTGAGTCAGTGAGCCCTTCGATGCAGACACTTACTTCCATAAGTTATATGCTGAACTTATCATAACGATGAAAACGGCAATATGCCAGTCTAGAAATATAAAGTAAAAAGGCATCTTAAAGATTGGCAGCGTATATGAACAAACCCTGCACACAATAGTAATGAATTAAAACACCCAGACCAGAATCTAAATGATAGTGCACTAATAATTGTAACCCGAATCAAGACTACATCGGAGATGTCATTGCTAAAAAAGTGAGAAGAAAATATAAATTCTGAAATACAAATGCAGAAGAGTGCCTCTATAGATTATAGTTTTGTGTAACAATGAAAGCGGCACGAGTGCCAGTCTATGAATGTGAGCAACCCCGTGGCCAAGAATACATCAGCATGTATGGGCTAACCCGCCCGAAGTTGACAGCCGATATAGTGCACTAAACAGTCTAAAACTAAACATAAGACATTGCCACAATTGCACTGTGCTAATAAAACCAATATGAGAATATTAGGTAAAAAGCTGAAAAAGCAAGACAGTCAAACCTCCGAAAAAACACTGTCTTCGCGTAGTCGACGAGCAGCAGGAAGAACGCCCACACATGCGTGCTGAAAAGGAGGAAGGAGGGGGCGGGGCCTCCAATGGCGGGATTTACGCAAATAAAAAAGAAGATCATAAAACCAAAACCAAGGCATTAAAAAAATATATCGAATTGTTATGGTCCTTAAGAAAAATCACTAAAAAGGCCATTATGGCCTATGTAATGTCATTTAATGTTGCCGATCCTACAGAGAAGTGCTCCATAGAAAATGAACCTAATCAGCCACACCGGAATTATACAGAAGATCCTCATATGCAAAAGATAACACATAATACATAATAAATAAACGGACAGGAATGGTATGGGCTTCTCACCCATATTAAAAGATACAAAATCAAGAATATACATAATAAAGGAAACGTAGTAAAAACCATTAAGAACTAAGGGACTACAAACCAACTCAGGAGAGCACCGGCTGTACCAAGGGATAACATACACTAATTATAACCATGACAACACCATGAATAAAAGAAATGATATATATGCCTTAAATAAAAGATTAAATCCAAAACATGACTGCCAGAACGAACAGGCAACATGCCCTACAATGAACAAATACTATGAATCATTGCAATCTCAAAAAAATTTTAATCCCACATGTTTAATGGGAACAACTATACCGAGATGTAAAACACAAAAATTATGGATACCATAAAACCATAAATACTAAGAATATATTACCATAAATAAAAATTATATTACCATAAATAAAAAAATAAATAACTAAAAGACCAAAAAAAAATAGATGCCCAAATAAAATAATAAATACTAAAAGGTATTAGCATAAATTGATTGGAATGATAAATAAAACCACCACACAAAAAACTAAAAAACAGGGAACCCTCACAATAGTCTTAATTCAAAGGAATACAGACAAATCTGTTTCCAGGTTCAAACCTGCTGGAGACAAAGAGTTCAAGTGAAAAATATATTTTTGCTCAAGTCTCATGATGGTCTTATTGATGTCTCCACCCCTCCAGTTCGTTTTGACTTTCTTAATGATGAAAAATTTTAGATCCATGATTTTGTGACCGGCATCAAGCCAATGTTGGACCAGTGGTTTGTCAACTACTTGTCGTCTAATGCAGCTTTTGTGCTCTACTATCCTGACCCGTATAGGGCGAATGGTTTTGCTTACATAGAGTTTTTTGCATGGACATTGAATGACATAGACAGCATTATTAGTTGCACAGTTAGAGAAATCATCTATATGGAAAATTTGATTAGTGAACGGATGAATAAAAGAATTTCGTACAGGAAGGGCATTCAAACATACCGAGCATTTACCGCACTGGAACTGCCCTTTAGTGGTAGACAGCAACTTCTCTCAGTGAAAGCCGAAGGAACAAGTAAATTATGTAGATTAACATTACGTCTATGCGCTACTGTGAGTTTGAGGTTCCGAAAAGCTGGCAGGGTCTGTATCAGGTGCCACTCCTTCTGTAAAACTTTGACTATCACCTTGGACTGTGTAGAATATAGCAGGGGACAAACCATCCCCACTTCTTCATCACGCTTCCGAATCTGCAATAGTTCCTCTCGCAGGGTATCACAAGCCCTAATAAATGCTTGCTGTACATGTCTAGCAGGATAGTCTCTAGCTAAGAAACGTGCTGCCATGTCTTGAGCTTGTTTCTCAAAATCCTGAGTCTTAGTACAAATATGTTTAGCTCTAAGGAACTGACTGACAGGCAGATTGTTTTTAAGGGAGGGGTTGTGGAAACTAGTATAGTGCAATAATGTGTTTCTATCAGTAGGTTTTCTAAATAACGTAGTGGAGAAGGAGTCCTGTTCTTTCATAATTAATAAATCCAAGTATGGAATGCGTTCTAAATCATAGGTCATCTGGAACCTCAAATTGTCGTCCAGTTGGTTGATCCAGGTATGAAATTGAGAGAGCATATCCACAGACCCTTTCCAGAGGATCAGGATATCATCGATATAGCGTATCCATAAAGCAACATGAGATTCAAAAGGATGGGCTTTCAAAAAAGTTTCTTCAAAGTGAAACATATAGAGATTAGCTATATCAGGGGCCATAGAGGACCCCATAGCGACACCCTTAACCTGTTTAAAAAATAATTCTCTAAAACAAAAGAAATTCTCACATATAGCATATCGTGCTAAAGTAATCAAGAAAGCAGTCGGTAAGCGCTTGTGATCAGTTCTCATAAGAAGGAACTGTTCCATAATGCGTAGGGCAGCTGCTTGGGGTACATTCGTGTAAAGGGATTCTACGTCGAGAGTAACCAGGATGATATCAGAGCTGAATTGATCAAAATTAGACAATATTTGTATCACATGGGAGGAATCCCTAACATACGACCACATCTGTTGTACAAAGGGACGTAACAATAAGTCTAAGAACTTAGAAATGGGTTCTAACAGTGAACCAAAAGCCGAGACTATCGGACGGCCAGGCGGAGCTTCTAAAGACTTGTGGATCTTAGGGATAATGTATATCGTTGGAATGATGGGTTTCTCGACCATCAAGAATGACTTCTCTTTTTCTGTAATGTAACCAATTTCAAAGGCCGAGATAACCAAACTATCGATACTCTTTTTAAGATTAAATGTGGGGTCACCATCAAGCCTCAAATAAAATGTAGTATCATTAAGTTGTCATGTGATCTCTGCAATGTAATAATCCCTATCTAGAACCACAACAGCTCCACCTTTATCCGCTGGCTTAATAATAATAGACGTGTTTTTTTGCAAAGATGTGATGGCATTCCTCTCTTGGTGAGTAATGTTAACAAAGGAAGTAGAACTACTCCTTAGAGCCTCGCTAACCTGATGCGAAACCACCTTCTCAAAGGTTTCAATAACCGGATCGGTAGTCTGGGGGGGAACCCATGTGGATTTCCTACGAATAATAAAATTGTCTGTAGACTTTTGAATGTCAGGACTACTGAAGAAATGTCGCATGCGGATCTTACGGAAAAATTTATAAAGATCAACATGAACATCAAAAGGATCAAGTTTTCTTTTGGGAACGAAGGAGAGTCCTTTGTTTAGCAAAGATAATTCATCAGGTGTGAGAACATATTTAGATATATTAATGACATTATTGGGGGGCTCTACTGATGCCATCTCTCTTCTGACCGATCCGCATTCCAACCCCCTCTTCTGCCTCTGCCCCTGTATACATTGTAAGTGTTGTGGTCCGGGGGATGAGCATTGGCTGTTTCTAAAAACTGGGCCCGCCCCCGAGATACCCCCCGGCCGCCACCCTTCCACAGGGAGTCCATGCTGAAAAAAGAATCTTTGTTACGTTTGGGTGGAGGGTCCTTTTTCTTAACTTTCTCTCTTTGAGAGGGGGCAGGATCAGTTTGATGGGAAAAAAGAGATGCCGAAACATCAAGGTCTTCTGACTCACTCCTAACGCGTTTCTTTTTCTGCTCTACAGGGGTAGCAATTAATGGGTTATCAACAATGCTATCCTTGCGATCAAAAATAGATTTCCTCTTTTTGACCCACAACCAGTCTTGGTCCAGTTTCTTACTCCAGTGATAGACATATCCTGTCCTATAGTCCTCCTCATCTCGTTTATATTTGTCTACCTTTTTGTTTTTAATTTCTTTTTTAAATTCCTGAATGTTCCTGTTGTAATAATATTGTACCATATCAAAATTTTTGTCCGATTTCTTAAGAATATCCAACTTCTCTCCCAATTGCGTAGTTAAAATCTCAGATTGTTTATTGGCTATAGTGATAAGCAATATCATAAGGTCCAGCGTCTGGGTGTTTTAATTCATTACTATTGTGTGCAGGGTTCGTTCATATACGCTGCCAATCTTTAAGATGCCTTTTTACTTTATATTTCTAGACTGGCACATTGCCGTTTTCATCGTTATGATAAGTTCAGCATATAACTTATGGAAGTAAGTGTCTGCATCGAAGGGCTCACTGACTCACTCCTTTAGCATTTCAAATAATTGTTCTCTTCCTCTTTTTTAATGTGATATTATGGCTGCCTTACTTTAGATGCTTGTGCATATTCTGTCCTATGTCCTCCTCCTGGTTTGTTCTGTTTAGGTTATAGACACCACGTCAGTTGATTGTTTTTTACATTGTGTTTCCTATAAGTACTTTATTGAGACACTCTGTTTCATGTCCCTCTTCTGTGTTCTCCCACTTAGTTGCTTTAGAATTATTGGTTACAGTTATGTATATATGTTTTTTAATTTTACATTTTTTTATTTCTTAGTATTAGCATACCATTTATACATTAGTACAACAGTGTGAAGTTTAATTTCTTCACGAACTGCGACAGAGGTTAGTATTTCATTTTATGTAGCATTCTTCATTCTGGTCCACCAGCACTTTATTTGTTTCCAGCATTCGTATCTATTACGTTTTGTTTTTTTAGTACACTTGTTTTTAAGTTGTTTTTAAATATTTATTATTTTATGTTTTAGATGTATAGCTTTTAAATATTAAATATTTATTGTTTTATGTTTCTAATGTATGAATGTCTGTAATGTAATATTATGGGATGGTTTTTCTGTTCCTTTATTGTTTTTATAATTGAATATGTTTGTTTTTAGTTTCTCGCCTGGCTAGCCCCTGATGAAGGGTTCGAAACATGGCCTGTGTCGGGTGGCCGTCTGTTAATAAAGGACTCTGTCTTTTCATTTAGTTCACGCTTGTGACTGTGTTGTTGACAAATAGAGCTGCCAGCTGGACCCACACGAGTGGTCCCTTGATCCTGCTGTCCTTCAGAACATCTTTGCTCGTTGGGGAGAGCTAGAGGTGGACGACCTCCATCTCTGCAGACAACGCCAAGTGTCTCGTCTTCAGTTCTATTCAACCATGCTTGCAGAGACAAGCCCTTGATGTCTTTGCACTGGACTGGCCCCACAGATTCCTGTATGCGCTTTCTCCATTCCCGTTCATCACACATGTCCTGCTCAAGATCAAGCAAGACAGCGCCTCTGTCATTCTGATAGCACCATAGTGGCCCCGCTAGCTTTGGTTCCCCCATCTGCTGGAGTTACTACAGGATTCTCCCATGGCCCCGGGGACTCAGCTAGGCCTCCTTTCTCAGCATCCGGGTTGCCTTCTGCATCCCACTCTTCAGTCTCTATTCCTCATGGCATGATGGCTTCAGGGCACCAAGCATTGATTTCCTCCCTGCCACGGGATGTACTTTCTATTCTTGCTGCCTCTCAAAGACAGTCTTACACAGCTTTTGTATCAGCGCAAGTGGTCCCATTTTGCACACTGGGCTACATCGATCCTGTTCACTGCTCTGTGGGTCAGCCCTTGTCCTTATAGAAACATAGAAACATGATGACAGAAAAAGACCACAAGGCCCATCTAGTCTGTCCTTCCATAACAACAACTACAACAGTCCACTTTTTACCTTTAGAGATCCTCTGTGTTGGTCCCATGCTTTTTTGAATTCAGTTACTGTCCTCATCTCTACCACCTCCACTGGGAGACTATTCCACGGATCCACTACTCTTTCCGTAAAGAAATATTTCCGCATATCACTCCTGAATCTATCTCCCTTCACCCTCATCCCATGTCCCCTCGTCGCAGAACTTGCTTTCAATTGAAAGAGGCTCTCTCCCTGAACATTTATGCCACGGAGGTATTTAAACATCTCAATCATATCACCTCTATCCCGCCTTATAAACAAACTGAGCACCCTAGGGATGGACCCTAAAGTTACTGCTTGGGTTAGAAATTGGTTGGGTGGGAGGCGACAAAGAGTACAAGTAAATGGAGCTCACTCTGAGGAGAAGGATGTTACCAGTGGTGTGCCCCAGGGATCTGTCCTTGGTCCAATTCTTTTTAACATCTTTGTTAGTGATATAGCGGAAGGGCTGTCGGGTAAGGTTTGCCTCTTTGCGGATGATACCAAAATCTGCAATAGAGTAGACACCCAGGAAGGGGTAGATAACATGAGGAGGGATCTAGCTAAGCTTGAAGAATGGTCTAGAATTTGGCAGCTGGGATTTAATGTTAAAAAATGTAAGGTCATGCATTTGGGCTGCAGCAATCCAAGGGAGCAATACAGTATAGGAGGTGAAGTACTTTTGTCCACTAAAGAAGAGCGGGACCTAGGCGTGGTTGTGTCTGATGATCTTAAAGTAGCTAAACAGGTGGAAAAGGCGACAGCAAAAGCTAGAAGGATGCTTGGGTGCATACGGAGAGGAATGGCTAGCAGAAAAAAGGAGGTGATAATGCCTCTGTATAAGTCTTTGGTGCGACCTCATTTGGAGTATGGTGTGCAATTCTGGAGACCGCACCTTCAAAAGGATGTGAACAGGATGGAGTCGGTGCAGAGGGTTGCTACCAAAATGATTAATGGGCTTCATTATAAAGCATATGAGGACAGACTTAAGGATCTTAATATGTACACCTTAGAGGAAAGGCGGGATAGAGGTGATATGATTGAGATGTTTAAATACCTCCGTGGCATAAATGTTCAGGGAGAGAGCCTCTTTCAATTGAAAGCAAGTTCTGCTACGAGGGGACATGGGATGAGGGTGAAGGGAGATAGATTCAGGAGTGATATGCGGAAATATTTCTTTACGGAAAGAGTAGTGGATCCGTGGAATAGTCTCCCAGTGGAGGTGGTAGAGATGAGGACAGTAACTGAATTCAAGAAAGCATGGGACCAACACAGAGGATCTCTAAAGGCAAAAAGTGGACTGTTGTAGTTGTTATGGAAGGACAGACTAGATAGGCCATGTGGTCTTTTTCTGTCGTCATATTTCTATGTTTCTATGTAAGGTGTACATATTAAGATCCTTAAGTCTGTCCTCATATGCTTTATAATGAAGACTACTAATCATCTTAGTAGCAACCCTCTGCACCGACTCCATCCTGTTCACATCCTTTTGAAGGTGCGGTCTCCAGAATTGCACACCATACTCCAAATGAGGTCGCACCAAAGACTTATACAGAGGCATTATCACCTCCTTTTTTCTGCTAGCCATTCCTCTCCGTATGCACCCAAGCATCCTTCTAGCTTTTGCTGTCGCCTTTTCTACCTGTTTAGCTACTTTAAGATCATCGGACACAACTACGCCTAGGTCCCGCTCTTCTTTAGTGGACAAAAGTACTTCACCTCCTATGCTGTATTGCTCCCTTGGATTGCTGCAGCCCAAATGCATGACCTTACATTTTTTAACATTAAATCCCAGCTGCCAAATTCTAGACCATTCTTCAAGCTTAGCTAGATCCCTCCTCATGTTATCTACACCTTCCTGGGTGTCTACTTTATTGCAGATTTTGGTATCATCCGCAAAGATGATACCAAAATGATACTTCAGGCCGGAAGGTTGGGGGTTCAAATCCCACTAGAGGACAGCAACCTTGGGCCGGAAGGACTGGGGTTTCTAGTCCCACAGGTGCTCCTTGTGGTCTTGGGCAAACCACTTAACCCTCCATAGCCCATGTTCCCTGTAAAATAGTTATCTCCAAGTTATAATGCCCTGTTCAATGTAATTTCAGTTTGTTCAATGTAAACCGCACTGATGCAGAATAGCGCGGTATATAAGAGAATGCAAAAAAAAAAAAAAAGAGGCAAACCTTACCCGACAGCCCTTCCGCTATATCACTAACAAAGATGTTAAAAAGAATCATAGAAACATAGACCTACAGACTAATTCAGTACGTTTTCACCTTTCAGCTATCGCCGCATCTCACGACGAATGATCCTCAAGGAAAGTTACAGGAGACTTGGAGCTTATGAGCCATCTTCTTCCTGAGGACAAAAGAGGGGATTTTCTTACTCTGGTCAAACATGCCCAGGATGTCTCTAAATTTGTAAACCGTGCATCCTTCGATTGCTTTGAATGTATTAGCAGAACCTCTGCTATTTGAATCGGTGCACCGAATACAATTTAGGATAGCTGTTCAGAGGGACGCCATGAGTCGACTCCGACTCGATGGCACTTAACTACAACAACACACGTTGCGTACTGCCTGGCTCCAGGCATCGGACTTAGAACAATGGGTACAAGAGAAACTGGGAAATATTCCTTGCACAGGAGAAAATCTCTTTGGCAAGGATTGGCAGGACAAGGCAAATCAGCTTGAATCTGAAAATACTACCTTGAATAGACTAAGTCTACAGCCAACCCAGCAAAGAAATAGTCAGCCAAAAAAACCTTTTTCAGTAAGAAAAAGAAGTTTTACCCATCCTATATCCATCATACTCACTGTCCAGTTCATGTTCCCCAAAAGGGGCAACAACAGAACAGACAGCAGAGGAATCCACAAGTTCCAAGAACTCAATCAGCTGCACAAATTCAGCTTCCTCAGGGACTTTGACTCCTTCCTAGAGAACTTAGTCTTTCTGCCCCTGAAAGGTCCAGAACCCCTCACCATTCCAGCAAGGTTATGCCATTTTGCCAGCAGAGGGTAACAAATAACATCAGAAAACTGGACTCTGTCCATTGTACGAGAGGGGTACAGACTCCACTTCCACAGCCTGCCCCCTCCTACAATCATAGAGCAGTTCAATCTCAGGTCCCTGTTACCAATCTCTTGGGTCAGGAGGTCACATCACTTCTTGCTCAAGGAGCAATAGAAGTACCCATACCCCAGTAGGGTGCGGGGTTTTACTTCCCCTATTTTCTCATTCCCAAGAAAACGGGGGGACACAGGCCTATTCTGGACCTCAGAGAATTAAACAAATATCTGTTCCAAGAAAAATTCTAAATGATTTCCCTTGGAACACTCTTGCCATACCTTCAGAGTCAGGATTGGCTATGTTCTCTAGATCTAAAGGATGCATATACTCATATTCTCATCCATACAGATCACAGGAAATTCCTTTGATTCCTTTTCCAGGGAAGACACTTCCAATACAGAGTTCTTCCCTTCGGGCTGGCTTCTGCCCCAAGAGTCTTCACAAAGTGCATGGCAGTAATAGCAGCATTCCTGAGAACTCTGGGCATATTCGTCTTCCCCTACTTAGACGACTGGCTCATTTGGGCACCAACAGCTCCAGAAGTCAGCTTTGCTCTTTCTCGCACGATGCGAATTCTTCACTACTTGGTACTGGTCATAAACCTCCCAAAATCTCAGCTCACCCCTTCTCAATCCCTGGAGTTCATAGGGGCTTGTCTAGATACCAGACAGTCAAGGGCTTTCCTACCACAGTCCCGCTGTCTTCATATACTGCAGCTGGCATCCCAAGCAGCTATGAAAGTCTTCCTGACTGCTCGGGAAATGCTTCAGCTTCTGGGGCATATGGCATCCACTGTCCATGTGGTTCCCTATGCTCGTCTTCACATGCGAGCAGCCCAGTGGACCCTCTCCTCTCAGTGGACACAGGCCTCGGGTCGCCTATCAGACAAAATCAGAAACTCCACACGTCTCATTTTGTCCCTTCAATGGTGGCAATCTCTGGAAAACCTTCTAGTAGGCTCTCCTTTTCAGAGCCTCTTTTCCAGGCCACTCTAACAACGGATGCGTCCAAGTTGGGTTGGGGAGCTCACTTGCACGATCTCTCTCCTCAGGGTCTCTGGACCCCACAGGAGGCGTGTCTTCACATAAACCTCCTAGAACTCAGAGCCATCTACCAGGCACTTCGAGTATTCCAGGCCCAGCCCAGCTACAAGACAGTCCTGGTTCAAACCGACAATCAAGTAGCCATGTTCTATGTGAACAAGCAGGGCAGAACGGGCTCTCTGTCGTTATGCAACGAAGCTTTGCGACTGTGGGCCCTCACCAGAGAGCTTCAAATCCACCTCCTAGTGATATATCTTCTGGGCATTCAAAATCTTTAGGCAGACAAACTCAGTCAAATACTGCTGCCACACAAATGGTCTCTTCACTCAGACCAGATTGCTCGAGTGTTTTGAATCTGGGGAACCCCAGATATAAACCTCTTTGCAAGTCCACAGAATGCCAAACTTCCCCGGTTCTGTTCCAGAATTCCGGCTCAAAACTGTCAGGCAAGAGATGCTTTCCTCCACTGGTGGCAGGACTTCCTCTATGCCTTCCCACCCATTCCCCTCATTCCCAAAACACTATTCAAGCTTCAGAGAGACAGAGGGCGTATGATTCTCATAGCTCCACGTTGTCCACTTCTTCACTGCTTCTACGTCTCTCTCAAGCCATGCCACTGGAGTTCGGATACGCTCCAGATCTTCTTTCCCAGGAGAATGGGACACTATTGCACCTGAATCCTCAGTCCCTACATCTTAGGGCCTGGTTGTTGAAAGCCTAGAGCGTCCAGATATCAACCTTTCTCAACAGGTAAAGGATATCCTGGTGGCCTCCAGAAAACCCTCCACAAGGCGATCATACGCCTTCAAGTGGAAAAGGTTCTCTGTATGGTGTTCTCAAAGGGGGCTTCACCCCCTTTTGGTGCCTCTGGAATCGCTACTGGACTATCTCCTCCAATTATCAAATTCTGGTCTTAAAACCAATTCAGTAAGGGCCATTGTAGCTTTTTGCAAGCCTTTGGATGGACAACCTATTTTCTCTCATCCACTTGTAGTAAGATTTATGAGAGGTCTACTCTTAACAAAACCTCCCATTAAGCCGCCACCGGTGGCATGGGATCTCAATCTTGTTCTTGGGCAGCTTATCAAACCACCCTTTGAGCACTTAGCCACTAAGGGCCTGAAGTTTCTTTCCTGGAAAGTCATCTTCCTAGTTGCTCTCACTTCTGCAAGACACATCAGTGAGTTGCAGGCCTTAATGGTTGATTCTCCTTATATAAGATTTCACCATGATAAGGTAGTTCTTAGGACTCATCCTCACTTCATGCCAAAGGTGGTTTCACCTTTTCATTTAAACCAATCGGTTTATCTTCCTGTATTCTTTCCTAGGCCTCATGCCTCTAGTGCAGAAAGGAACCTTCATACCTTGGATTGTAAAAGAGCCTTAGCTTTTTACCTTTAAAGAACTAAGCAACACAGAAAATCTTCTCAGCTTTTCGTTGCTTTTGATTCTAGTCATTTGGGACTTCCAGTGTCCAAAAGAACTCTCTCTAGATGGATTGCGAATTGCATATCCTTTGCATACAAGAATATGGGACTTTCTCTCGAAGGCCACGCCACAGCTCACAATGTGAGAGCAATGGCAACCTCCATGGCTAATCTTCATTATGTGTCCATTGATGACATCTATAGAGCAGCCACCTGGGCTTCAGTACACACCTTTACAGCCCATTATTGTTTAGACAAGGACTCCCGTCAGGATGCCTCGTTTGGACAGGCTGTTCTACAGCATCTCTTTCAGACTTAATACAACTCCTACCCACCATCTCGGGGTTTTTGATGCCAGAGATCCATGGGAGGAAGAATGACCCACCTCACCAGAGATTCGCAGCTTGCTAGGGTCATCCTCCTGGCATCTCTCAGCTGGGAAGTCCCCATATGTGAAGACTACATTCCTGCTTGTTCCTGGAGATAGCGTAGTTACTCACCTGTAACAGGTGATCTCCAGGAACAGCAGGAATTAAGTCTTCACAACCCACCCACCTCCCCTAGGAGTTATCTCTTTCTCTCCTTTTGTCTCAGCTATAAACTCAACTGACAAAGGAGAGTTGGAAAGGCGGGAAGGCAGCACGCAGGCGCTGTGTGATGTTCCCAAAAGCTTTCCTATTGAACGCTGGGAAGCGTTGCTGCGTGGGCTCCGTTGGTACCGACGATACCCATATGTGAAGACTTAATTCCTGCTGTTCCTGGAGATCACCTCTTACAGGTGAGTAAGAACATAAGATATGCCATACTGGGTCAGACCAAGGTCCATCAAGCCCAGTATCCTGTTTCCAACAGTGGCCAATCTAGGTCATACATACCTAGCAGCTTCCCCAGAAGACACAGGTTCCACAATGCTTGTACTGGGTCAAGCATTGATATCTTGGGTCCCTTCTAAATAATGATTTATGGACCTTTCCTCCAGGAACTTGTCCAAACCTTTTTTAAACCCAGCTACACTAACAGCCTTTACTACATCCTCCGGTAACAAATTCCAGAGTTTGATTACACGTTGAGTGAAAAAATATTTTCTTTTATTAGTCTTAAATAGTTTACCCTCTAGCTTCATTGCATGTCCCCTAGTCTTTCTATATTCTGATAACGTAAACAATCGATCTACATTTACCCATTCCACTCCATTCATTAATTTATAGACTTCTATCATATCTCCCCTCAGCCGTCTCTTTTCCAGGTTAAAGAGCCCTAACCTTTTTAGCCTTTCTTCATAGGAGTATCCATCCATCCCCTTTACCATTTTGGAGGCTCTTCTCTGAACCTTTTCTAATAACACTATATCCTTTTTAAGATACGGCGACCAGAATTGCACACAATATTCAAGGTGCGGTCTCACCATGGAACGATATAGAGGCATTATAATATCTTTTGTTTTATTTTCCATTCCTTTCCTTATGATACCTAGCATTCTATTTGCTCTCTTGGCTGCCACTGCACACTGGGCCGGGGGTTTTAACATGTTATCCACAATGATGCCTAAATCTTTTTCCTGGGTGGTGGTTCCTAATGTGGAACCTTGCATCATGTAACTATAGTTTGGGTTGTTCTTCCCTAGGTGCATAACTTTGCACTTGTCCACATTAAATTTCATCTGCCATTTTGATGCCCAGTCTTCCAATTTATCAAGATCCTCTTGCAATTTTCCACAATCCTCTTGGGTTTTAACAACTTTAAATAGTTTTGTGTCATCTGAAAATTTGATAACCTCACTCTTTATTCCCTTTTCCAGGTCATTTATGAATATGTCAAAAAGCAGCGGACCCAGCACAGACCCCTGGGGTACACCACTATTCACCTTTCTCCATTGGGAAAATTGGCCATTTAGCCCTACCCTCTTTCTATCTTTTAAGCAGTTCCTGATCCACAATAGTACACTGCCTCCTATCCCATGACTCTTTAGTTTTTCCAGAAGTCTCTGATGAGGGACCTTGTCAAAGGCTTTCTGAGTAACTAGCAATGGGGGGAGGGGGGAAGGTGGAAGGTCTGCTTAGCGTGCCCAATACCCTTTCTCCGGCCCTGACTACAGAGATAAGTGCTTTAATGAAAATTGTATTTTAAATGGGCATCTGTACTATTTGCTTCTGATTTCCCATTTTATTTTATATAAAAACTAGTTTGTTCCTTAGAGCTGGACATTTTCACACATATACAAGAGATGAGGCAAGTGATGAGGACATGAGCAGAACCAATATTGGCTGAATCCACAGCAGAATTTGATACCACTTTTCTATTATGTTATAAATAGTTGACATAATTTATATGATAAAAAGAAATTTGTTAAGTTAGTGTTCATGTATGTTTATTGTTTTGGTGTATGTAGTTCATTTTGTATACTTATTGAGTGATTATATATGTTTTGTCGACTTTGTAAACAGGGATAAAATATGTTTATGTTTATGTTTATTAAAACTTGATTAACCGACCTTCAATAAAATCAAAGCGGTTTACAATAAGTAAAAAACAATAAAAGCAAGGCACAAGGCCGGAAAAAGGAAAAGAAATTTACAATTTGTAAAAGCAAAGTGGGTTAAGGAACAGCAGAGGAAGGAGAGTAGAGCTACAAGGGGGAGGGGAGGTGGGGAGGTTAAAGGCTAGGGAAAAGAGGTGGGTTTTTAGCTGTTGTTTGAATGCTGCGTAGCAGGGTTCTAGGCGGAGGGAAGTGGGAAGGGAGTTCCAAAGTGCGGGGCCTATGAAGAAAAAAGCTGAGGAGCGGGTGGATTGAAGATGGGCGGCGGAAGGGGGAGGAAGGGTGAGACGGTTTAAATGGATAAGAATAAAATGAATAAGATCAGCTAAATATTGTGGGGTACTGGTGTGTAGGGCTTTATGAACCAGGGTGAGTAGCTTATATTGGCACCTGTTATAAATAGGCACCTGTTATAAACTAAACCCTAATATGTGCCAATAATAATGATATAACTTTCGTCTTCACTCCCAGTCCTTGAGGACCGCCAACCAACCAGGTTTTCAGGATATCCCTAATGAATATGCTTAAGAGAGATTTGCATACAGTGAAGGCAGAGGGCAATTAACAGAACTAGAGTGGCAGAACAAAGGTATTTCATATAATACTTCATATCTTAAATGCATTGTTAATTTTTTTCTTATGTGTCTGAAGTAATTCATAAGAAGAAGAAAAGTATATTTCCCCATCCAAGCGTGAGCCATAAAACAAGGGTATTGCTGCCTACTAGGGAGAGACATGCTGGCAAATTGAGTTACTGCAGTTAAACAAGCAGGAATCTAATATTTAGCACTGATAGATTAGGAATGAAATAATGTGTTAGATGCTGAGGGGTCTTTTACTAATGGATGCTAAGTTGTTGCACCTTACATGCCAATAGCACCAAAACCATGAACTGTCAGAGATGTGGAAAGCATTTCCCCGGCAGTTAAAGTGGAGCCCTGACCCCTAGCACGTGCTGCATTAGCGCAGGTGCACCTAACGCCACCTATTGAGATGGCATTAGGAGAACCTACGCCAATGCAGTTTGTACACAGTGTGAACACAGTGCGCCAAGCTCACCACACCCACTCTCTGCCCCTACCCCACCCACTCGTGACCTTAACACGGGTTGCACAGTTATCATCCTGTGCTACATGGCAACGCGTGTCCCAGCGTGTCCCAGACCACGTGCTGCCAGGTAGTGCCCGTTAGTAAAAGACTCTCTAAGTTTTTTGTAAGGTCCTTTGAGACATTGAGATACTAGACCTTCCAGTGCATGGAGCAATGATGGCTTAACGAGCCTGGCTAGTGGCAGAGTGGTTCACTAGAGGAGCTCTTCAAATCCTCTTTAGACTTCGCTTTCTATGTAATTTTATATTAGTTATCTGAAGAACATATTCGCATTTTAACCAACCAAGAGCTATCTGCCACTACTACATTATTAAGATTTCTAACCTTCCTAGAGACACAGCTCCTTGTCATCAGGAATAACTATTTCCCATGGGGTATACAGATGGTTTCAGAAGATCTTGATTGAGTCTAAAGAAAAAAATATGTAACCTGGAAATAGCTATAAAAAACAAGGGTGAAATATAATGCTAATATTATAGTCACTATTTTCAAGTATGTTTCCCTGGACATGTGGAAACTATTTCAAATGCACGCACTGAGTATGACTTTTTAAACACTGGAACAAAATATATCTCTGTGTCTTGAGAACAACTGAAGAAGGGATTGATGTGGTCTTAAAGGGGGGTATTTTATAAAGCTTTTTCCACATGTAAAGCCTGTGTTACATGCAGAAAAGAGCTTCTTTCAAATTATATGACCACATAAGTGGATAAAGGGGCTGATTCTATATCGCATGCATGGACAGTTACACGCTAGAAAAACGAATACATCTCTGTTCTCAAAGCCTTATGTGCAGGAATGGACATGTATGCATGAGCTTGGGTGGTCACTACTCTGTAAGTGTGCGTAAGTCCCATCACGTGTACTTTCCATAGGGGCATGCATGGGGTTGGGGCTTGGGCACAGTGTAGGCAAGGTCTCAATTTGGGCACATAGATTACAGAATATTATAACAAATGGGCGTTTGTCAATTTAGTCACATGCAGTTACGCCTGAGTGAAGTGTAATTGCCGTGACCAGGTTCAGGTGTATCAGTACACCCCTAATTTATGAAGTAAAGTGTGTGCATGCTTTATTGTATAAAGATGTGCACTAATGCAGCTTGCCTGCGCGTGAATTATACGGCGTGCTCCTACCTTTATGCCCTCTGTGTGTAGGTGTTCCCATAGGCAGAGTGGAAGCGGGACTGCGATGTACATGCATAGAATACACAGACACATTTATACTGTCTTCAGAGGAAGCGTAGTTACTCACCTGTAACAGGTGATCTCCAAGAGCAGCAGGAATTTAGTCTTCACATATGGGTATCGTCGGTACCGACGGAGCCTGCGCGGGAACGCTCCCCAGCGTCCAAAAGGGGAGCGTTCCCGCCTTTCCAACTGTCCCTCTTCAGTTAGGTTTGTAGCTGAGTGAAAGGATAGAGGGATAGAGGAAAGAGACAGAGAGATAGAGAGACAACTCCTAGGGGAGATGGGTGGGTTTTGAAGACTAAATTCCTGCTGTTCCCGGAGATCACCTGTTACAGGTGAGTACCTACGCTATCTCCAGGAACAAGCAGGAATGTAGTCTTAACATATAGGGACTCCCTAGCTGAAGATGCCAGGGAGATAGCCCCAGGAAGCTGCCACCTATCGTAAGGTGGGCCATGCTTCCTCCCATGGATCTATGGCATCCCACCAGGGTTGGTGGGTAGGAGTTGAATTAGGTCTAAAAGAGATTTTGAAGAACAGCTTGGCCAAAGAAGGCATCCCGACGGGAGACTTTATCTAGGCAGTAGTGGGCTGTAAAGGTGTGTACTGAAGCCCAGGTGGCTGCTCGACAAATGTCATCAATAGACACAGAGTGAAGTTTAGCCATAGAGGCTGCCATGACTCTCACATTATGAGCTGTGACGTGGTCGTGAAGAGGAAGACTCTTACTCTCATAAGCCAAGGATATGCATTGTGCAATCCATTTGGATAGAGTTCTTTTGGAGACTGGAAGTCCCAAATGACTAGAATCAATAGCAACAAAAAGTTGAGAAGACCTTCTATGTTGCTGTGTTCTTTGTAGGTAAAAAGCAAAGGCTCTTTTACAATCCAAAGTATGAAGGTTCTTTTCTGCATTAGAGGCATGAGGCCTCGAAAACAATACAGGAAGATAAATCGATTGATTTAAATGAAAAGGCGAAACCACCTTTGGCATAAAGTATGGATGAGTTCTGAGAACAACCTTATCATGGTGAAACCTCGTATAAGGAGGATCAGCCACTAAAGCTTGCAATTCACTAATGCAACGTGCAGAGGTGATTGCAATTAGGAAGATGACTTTCCAGGACAAAAGCTTTAGGGTTGTAGTGGCTAAAGGGTCAAAGGGCGGTTTCATGAGCCGCCCGAGAACTAGGTTTAAATCCCATGCCACCGGTGGTGGCCTGATGGGAGGCTTTGTTAATAGAAGACCTCTCATAAATCTTGATATGAGTGGATGAGAGGAAATAAGTTGTCCATTTAGTGGTTTGTAGGAAGCTGCAATTGCACTAAAATGGACTCTTACTGAATTGGTCTTTAGACCAGAATTTGATAGATGAAGTAGATACTCTAGTATCGATTCCAAAGGTATCATAAGGGGGTTTAACCCCCTTTGAGAACACCATATCATAAAACGTTTCCACTTGAAGACGTAAGACCGTCTTGTGGAAGGTTTTCTAGAAGCCTGAAGGATATCTTGTACCTGTTGGGAAAGGTTGAGATCCTGAAGGTCTAAGCTTTCAGCAACCAGGACCTGAGATGCAGGGACTGAGGATTCGGGTGCCATAGCATCCCGTTCTCTTGGGAGAGAAGATCTGGAGAAACCCTAACTCCAGAGGTGCAGCTTGAGAGAGATGTAGAAGCAGGGGATACCACGTTTGGCGTGGCCACCATGGCGCTATGAGGATCATACGACCCCTGTCTCTCTGAAGCTTGAAGAGTGTTTTGGGAATGAGGGGAATGGGTCGGAAGGCATAGAGGAAGTTGTGACCCCAGTGAAGAAGGAAGACGTCCCTTGCCTGGTAATTTTGAGCCAGAATTCTGGAACAGAACCGGGGAAGTTTGCCATTCAGTGGACTTGCAAACAGGTCTATGTCTGGGGCTCCCCAGACCTGAAACATCTTGGCCACCTGTTATAGGTGGAGAGACCATTCGTGAGGCAGCAGTACTCGGCTGAGTTTGTTTGCCCAAAGATTTTGAATGCCCAGAAGATATACCACAAGAAGGTAAATTTGTTGCTCTCTGGTGAGGGCCCATAGTCATAAAGCTTCGCTGCATAACAACAGAGAGCCTGTTCCGCCCTGCTTGTTCACGTAGAACATGGCTACTTGATTGTCCATTTGGACTAGGACTGTCTTGTAGCTGAGCTGGGCATGGAATACTCAAAGAGCTAGATAGATTGCTCTGAGTTCCAGGAGGTTTATGTGACGACAAACCTACTGTGGAGTCCAGGTACACTGGGTAGAGAGATGATGCAGGTGTGCTTCCCATCCCACCTGTGATGCATCTGTTGTTAGGGTGGCCTGGAATAGGGGTTGATGGAAAGGAGATCCCATTAGAAGATTTTCCAGTGATTGCCAGCATTGGAGGGACAAAATCAGTCGTTGTGAGTTTGATATCTTGTCTGACAGATGGCCTGTGTTCACTGTGTAGATAGGGTCTACTGGGCTGCTCGCATATGAAGGCGAGCATAGGGAACCACATGAACCGTGGATGCCATATGTCCCAATAGTTGTAGTAGTTCTCGAGCAGTTAGGAAGGACTTCACCGCTGCTTGGGAAGCTAGCTTGCACTATGCAAGACAGCGGGGCTGTGGGAGAAAAGCCCTTGACTATCTGGTATCTAAATGAGCTCCTATGAACTCCAGGGATTGGGATGAAGCAAGTTGGGATTTTGGGAGGTTTGTAACCAATCCCAAGTACTGAAGGATTTGCATTGTGCGAGACAGTGCAAAGCTGGCTTCTGGAACAGTGGGGGCTCGAATGAGCCAGTCGTCTAAGTAAGGGAAGACGAATATCCCTAGGGTTCGCAGAAATGCAGATACTACTGCCATGCATTTCGTGAATACTCTTGGTGCCAAAGCCAGACCAAAGGGAAGAACCCTGTAATGGAAATGTTTTCCCCTGAAAAGGAATCGTAAAAATTTCCTATTATCTGGATGGATCAGTATGTGAGTATAGTTGTTGTTAAATGCCGTTGAGTCGAAGTCGACTCATGGCGACCCTCTGGATAGCTATCCTAAATTGTGTTCGGTCTTCAGTCAGGTGGCTCATTGTTGACAGACTGGTACCCGTAGCTGCTGTTATTGTATCGATCCATCTCATTGCTGGCCTTCCTCATTTGCATTGACCAAGCATGATGTCTTTCTCTAATGATCTCTCTCTTCGCATGATGTTTCCAAAGTATGAAAGTCGAAGTCTTGTCATCTGAGCTTCTAAAGAAAGCTTAGGTTTGATCTCCTCTAGTACCAATTGGTTTGTTCTTCGGGCAGTCCATGGTATACACACTATTCGCCGCCAGCACCATAATTCAAAGGCATCAATTTTCTTCCTGTCTATCTTTTTCACTGTCCAGCTTTCACATCCATATGATGTTATTGAAAATACCATGGCTTAAACAAGTCGAATCTTTGTATGGAGAGAGACATCTCTGCTCTTGAGAATCTTATCTAGGTTTTTCTTAGCCATTCTGCCAAGAGCAATGCGTCGTCTGATTTCTTGACTGCTTGTTGCTTCTTTATTGATAGTTGATCCAAGTAGGTTAAAGTTGTTCACAATTTCAATTTCTTCTCCTTCAACGATGAACCTGTTGATTATGCCAGTTGTCATGATCTTTGTCTTCTTTACATTAAGGTGCAGGCCCATTTTGAGACTATGTTCTTTGATTGTGAGAAGCAAATGTTTCAGATCATCTTCACTTTCAGCAAGTAATGTGATATCATCAGCATAGCGAAGGTTGTTGATGAGTCTTCCACCAATCTTCACACCTCTGTTGTCTTCATACAATCCTGCTTCTCTGATGATTTGTTCTGCATATAAATTAAACAGGTAAGGGGAAAGTATGCAGCCTTGTCTTACACCTTTGCTTATTTTAAACCATTCTGTTTCTCCTTGTTCCGTTTGAACTGTTGCTTCTTGATCAATGTACAGATTGTGCAAGAGAACGATCAGGTGTTCTGGTATACCCATGCTTCTTAATGTGGCCCTTGCTTCTTAATGTGAGTATATGCATAAAAAAATGCATCCTTTAGATCTAGAGAACAAAGCCAATCCTGACTTTGAAGGTATGGCAGAAGAATTCCTAGAGAAATCATTTTGAACTTTTCTCGGAACAGATATTTGTTCAATTCTCTGACGTCTAGAATGGGTCTGTGTCCTCCTGTTTTCTTTGGAATAAGAAAATAGGGGGAGTAGAACCCTGTACCCTGTTGAAAAATGGGCACCTCCTCTGTTGCTCCCTGAGCAAGGAGTGTTGAGATCTCTCGACCCAGTAGATTGTCTGTAGAGGTTTGGGAATTGAACTGTCTTACGATTGTAGGAGAGGGCACACTGTGAAAATGAAGCTTGTACCCCTCTCCCACAACGGACAGAGTCCAATTTTCTGCTGTTATTTGGTGCCATCTGTTGGCAAAATGACACAACCTGCCTGGAATGTTTAGGGGTTCTGGACCTTCCAGAGGCAGGAAGGCTAAGTTCTCTATGAAGGAGTCAAAGCCCTTGAGGGGGCTGGGCCTGTGGAGCTGGTTGAGCTCTAAGGCCTTTTGGCTTCTTTTGTCTGGATTGTTGTTGTTGACCTTTCTGGGCAACTTGACTCTGAGCTTGCCCTTGCTGGGTACAGGATGGATAAAACTTCCTCTTTTTGCTGAAAAAGGGTTTTTTATAGGGTTTCTTTTTGGCTGGAGTGGCTGTAGATTTTGACAATCTATCTAAAGTGATATTGTCAGCATCTATCTCATTAGGCTTTTCCTGCCAATTCTTGCCAAAGAGATTTTCTCCTGTGCAAGGGATGTTTCCCAATTTATCCTGTACCCAAATCTCCAAATCTGATGCCTGAAGCCAGGCAATCCGATGTGCACCAATGGCAATAGCCGAGGTTCTGCTGATGCATTCAAAGCAGCCAAAGGCTGCACGATTTACAAACTTGGAGACGTCTTGAGCATGCTTGACCGGAGTAAGGAAGTCTTGTCATTTGTCATCGGGGAGAAGGGGGCTCATAAGCTCCAAATTTCCTGTGACCTCTTTGAGGAACATTCCCATACATAAAATATATGAGCTGATCCTAGCTGAAAGCATGGAAGCCTAAAATGTTCGACACCCAAAAGCGCCAAGAGTCCTGCATTCACGACCTGGAGGATTGGATGCATGTCGTTTTGCACTTTTCATCCTACGCATGGCTGACTCCACTACCATTGAATGGTGTGGCAGCTGAGTCTTTTGAAAACCAGGACATGGTGGAACTCGATACATGGTATTGAGTCTCCTAGAATGAGGAGATTTGGTCAGAGGTGTCTCCCACATTCTGAGCATCAAATCATGAAGAATTTCATGAATGAGCAGAGTGGCTGCCTCCTTAGGAGCCTTAGGGTATTGGAGATTTTCCAATTCCTTTGCTCTAGGTTCTTTTTCAGGAGCTACCGTGATTGAAAGGCCTCGGGCCACATCACAAATAAAATCCTGAAAAGACATGTCTTCTGGAGGAGACATTCTACGTTGGGGAGAAGAGGAGTCTTCCGGGAGTAACACTCTGGTACCGGCAGAATTATCAGAGTCATCGGAATCGGAGGATTTGAAGTATCTCTGATCCCAATGTTCATGAAAAGCACGGTCTCGGTATTGATCAAAGTCAGTACCGAGTTGGTCCGGTATCGATCTGTCAATGCCAGCAAAAGTCGGCATGGGAGAAATTTCCACCGGGGCCGGTACCGTCGGTGCTGGTACCGGTATCTGTACCAGTGCCCGTTGAACCACCGGTGTCAATGGTACTGCAGCTGTAAGGAGAGCTGCAAGACTGCGCTTGATAGCGAGGAATCTCTGGTCTATCGACGCTGCTGATGCCTGGGTGTCGGTACCGGTAAAAGCGGCCGGAACCCCTGAGCAAGGCACCAGTAGTTCTGCCGAGGTCGAAGCCTCAAGAACATCCTGGAACCCTGTTGATGCTTTGGAGGCCAAAGCCTCTTGCCAGGGCTGTTTTGCCGGTGTAGTTTCCTCAAGGGCAATGCCAATGGCCTCTCGATGCTTTGAAGGAGAGCTACCGTTTGAGGACCGGCTCTTATGTTTAGTTACCTGAGATCCATGGGAGGAAGACGAGGCTCTTGAAGACGTCAATGCAATGGACCTGGCATCCGAAGAAAAGAGGGTACCGAGCTTTGCAGCTCGGTTCTGTCTTCCTCTTTTAGTCATCCCCATACAAGAGAGACATCCAGATGGAGAATGGTCAGGGCCTAAACATTTTAGACACCAGTCATGGGGTGTTGGTGACGGAGATGGTACCGCCACACTTAGTACATTTTTTTAAACCACTAGCTGTTTTTTCCATCTTTTAGGAAAAATGGGGCCTAATGCCGAAAATGGCACCTAGCGCCAAAAGAAAACGTTTCTGAAGAGAAACAGTTCAAAAGTATATATATATATATATTTTTTTTTTTTAGAAAGGAATAAAAAAGAACCGGCAGTACCGGTAGGTGTCGTGCGGAGGCAGATGCGACCACAAGAAAACAAGTTTAAAGAAGAAATTTTCTGCGGTGACAGGGAATATGTCCTGTCGGCTCTGCGGAAAGCGAAGAACTGAAGAGGTACAGTTGGAAAGACAGGAAGGCAGCACGCATGTGCTGAGGGATGCTCCCAAAAGTGTTCCTATTGGATGCTGGGGAGCGTTCCCACGCAGGCTCCGTCGGTACCGACGATACCCATATGTGAAGACTACATTCCTGCTTGTTCCTTGAGATAGTGTAAATCTGTGCATTGTCATCTGTGTGCTACTAGACTGAATCTGGGAGACTATTTTCTAAAGGCACAAAAGAATCAGTTTATAAGCCTTAGTCACAATCTGGATGTCTGAAAATATGCATGCATTTACATCACGGAGATGTCCCCAGAGCCATTTTACAAATGGCGTTTTAAAGACATTTCCGCTGTAGGAATGGCCAAGTAAGCAGGGGGCATGTCTGGGGCAATACAAGACGGCAGAAGTCAGTGCAGCAGCATGCCTTTTAGTAGCCCCATGTGCGTGCTCATGGCCTGCTGTCCTTGTCCCCTCTGACAGGAAATTTGCATCGGAAGAGGCAGTACTGACAGGCCATGAGCACATGTGCACAGTGCTCACAGGTCAGTCGTTATGCTGAGTTTCTTTTGGAGGCAGGATTGTGGTCTGGCAGAGGAGCTGGTAATGTGGTTGCGGCAGTGGTAGCAGAGGAAGAAGAAGAGAGGGTGATGCTGGACACCTTGGGGGGGGAGGAGAAGGGAAGGATAGAGATGCTGGATACTTCATTGAGGGTGAGGAGCAGGGGAGATGTTGGACATGGTTGGTAGGGAAGGAGAGAGATGCTGGATATCTGGTGGGGAGTGGGGAAGAGAAGGGGGGGGACATTGGACTATGGAAGGGGGAGTGAGGGAGGTAGGGCTTTGAGCCACCCAGGGAGGGGAGGGGAGGGGCGGGGCATAGCTGAAGGATCATTTAGGGCAGTAGAAACCCTTGGGTTGACCTTGTAAATTCTCATACACAAATTTAGACCTGCTCCAAAGGTGTAAATGTATACCTGTGTACCCTACCAGTCGAAAAAATGCAGCAACCCAATTGATAGCAACTGCTCCATTCAAATATTATACTTTAGTATTTAATATACTGTACAATGCAAATAACTTCCTTTATTGCAGTCACCAAACCTTATTTCATACCAAAGACCACTCACAGCACAATATTCTTACAGGCTGATGCAGAAAGCTAGCACGGGCTTTACGAGCCCATAACGCCACGTTTAAGCACATTTTTATGATCCTTCCCATGCAGGAAATAGACGTAAACGCAGACGGAAAAACGAGTGCCCAATTAACACCACACATACTTAAATGAATACTAATTATTTAACACTAGAAGCCCCAAAAGGAATTTTACCTAGAAACCCCAAAGTGCGTCAATTGACGAATTATCACGACTGCATTTAACATGAAATGCAGATGTGAATTAATGTGGTTACTTATTTGTTAAATACGTGCAGTATGTGACATCATTACATGACGTCATCGTGTGTTTATTGTTTGTAATGTCAGAGTAAAACTGTAAACAGTGATTGAGATGTGCCATCTAGGGGGAACATGAATTTATACCTAGAAGCCCCAAAGTACGTCAGTTGACGCATCCAAGACAATTGAGTGCTTCAATTGACATACTTTGGGGCTTCTAGGTATCAATTCATTTTCCCGCTAGGTGGTGCATCTGTCATTAATTTTCGATGCACAAATTTGAACATCTTGATCTTGCTAACAAAGTCATAGAACATGACTGACATGGTTCTAACAGTGGTACTGATATACAACTTCGAAGATGCATTTGCGTCAATTGACGCACTTTGGGGCTTCTAGTGTTAAATGTATTTTAATGTGCTGGGCTGGTATGCAAATCATGGCTATGCCCGATGCAGAGACAGGTGTAGATGATTTCGCAACCAGCCATAGCGTCAACATTTTTACTGCAGAGTCTAAGTGGAAGTAAACATCTAACACTTGTCCCCGACAGTATTTTGATGGCACCGGGAAAGGCCCCCGTGTCGGGGGCCTTGCCCCACAATAAAATGACCCCTACTGGTCTAGCATCCCCAATCCCACCCCCGACAGTATTTTGATGGTATCGGGGGACGATCGCAGCATCAGGAAAAGCCCCCCAATGCCATCAAAATACTGTCAGGGCTGCTATGAGAATTAGCCACGCGGTGCCTGGAGAGCAAGCCAAATTAGCGCAGAATTCTTGTGCGCATGTGTTTGGCTTGCTCGTCCAGTTTAACGCTGCCAAAGCTCATTTGGATGCGCATGGTTAACACGGCGGTCATTTGCATGCCCTATCTTTGCTACATCTGGCGTTAAAATATATGTGCGTTGTCGGACAGCATTAAAGTCGTCCTCAGCGAGCGTCTAGGGCTGGTTTTCTGCATCGGCCTGCTAATGTTGGTATGTCACATGTGAAAATCTCATCATCACTCCCAAAAAATTTACAGCCTGTAATTTCTTCATATTTTTTTGCTTGCCACAATATATAGTCCATGATCTCAGTGTTCTTAAGGCAGAAAGCTCAAACAGTTCAAAGGGCATAAAGCTCCATCAGTATTTTCATACTTTTCTTAAATGTGAGAGAAATTATTTAATAGCACCTCATCTTGACACCACACCAAGGTTTGGTAATTGCAATAAGAGAAGTTATTTGCACTGTATAGTGGCATGAAAAAGTCTGGTACAGGTAGTGCTGAATTGGAGTTTTTAGTTGCTTGGATCATAGAGACAAAATGCGTTACAATTTACAACCCCTTCTGCCTGCCATTTTCTTCCCTTTTGTCTTTTGTACAAATCTAACTAATTTGCTATGACTTGAGCATTCTTTTATGCCTGTTTAGAACCCATGTTCATTTAGTTGTGAACCTGTGTACAAAGATGCAATGTGTGCCCAAAATGTTGTTTGTTTATTTATTTATTTATTTATTTAACGTCTCTTCTATACCGCGCTATTCACATCAGTGCGGTATACATTTAACAGAACCTTATACAATGCAGTCGGGACTGCATTGTATTTACAATAAACAGGATCTATAACTTGGGCAAAACTGGGGTAACTTTCTACAAATTATTTACACTAATAAATATACTGTACACCTGAAATCTACTCGGAGTTTCACTGGTGGGACTAGCTGCCCTCTAGTGTGCTGGGTGTGCTATGTTGTGTTTTCTGTTCCGTGTATGTTGGCAGTGTGCATGTTTTCTTCTTAATTTCATTAGGTAGCCCTGAAAAGGGCTGTTTTTTGTTGTTGATGGCCATTAGTGCTTGATGGGCCAGCCCTTTCGCTTTCTCACCAGACAACATCTGTGTGGCATGGAGTGGACCAGTTTGACAAGGTTTTCTTTGCATTATGATGTGATTCCAGGCAGCAGTGACTCAATCAGCTCTTGCCTGGTCCGCAGCTGCTTCTTGGCTATCTCAACTGATATCTTGTACCAAAGATTCTCAGACGGGTTGAGATTGAGCGATTGAGCTGGCCCGTCAGTGGGCTGAACTCCATTTATTTTCTTGTGGTTGGTGACAGTTTTCGCTTGGTGGCAAAATGCATTGTCATCCTGGAAGAAATTTCTGCCAGGAAACAGTTGTTCAGCTGATGGCAGCATGCACTTCTGCAGAATTCTTATGTATTTTGCTGCATTCACCATCCGTCAACGATATGGATTCTTCCAACACCACTGGTTGCCATGCATCCCCAAATCATGACCTTGGTTGGATGCTTCATGGAGATATTCAAGAACTTTGATTTGTACTCTTCATGAGGAAACCTCCTCACATAGGTTTTGCCCTGGTCACCCAGAATGCAGATCGTGCTTTCGTCACTGAACAGAACTTTCTCCCAGTCAGCCTTTGAGTTCTTGGATGCCCACTCAATTCATCTCTTCCTCTTTTCCACCATTAGTAGCAGCTTCCTCCACACCTTACAGCCCCTCAACCCGTACTCCAAGCATCATCTCCTCACAGTGGAGGTGCAGACTGTAACCAAACACTTCTTTTATTCCCACAGAAGCTCAGGGGAGGCTAGCTCGCGGTTGCCAAGAGATGTCCTTATCAAGGGCTGTTGTCCCTCTTGGTTGATTTTCTAGGTCAACCACTATGTTGTCGGTCCTGCATATTTCCCGTCTCCTTATGCTTCTGCAGAATGCAAACAACTGTGCTCTGATTACAGCTGACCTTCGCTGCAACCTGCGGGCTGGAATACCCCCCCTCATGCAAATCCATTGATAGAAAATGCGACCTCTTCACCAGGTCAGGACGTTGAGCATCAGATGCGATACACACCAGTTGATCCACATTAAATTCAAACCCTGTATACTGCCAAAATACTTTGCACTGATTGGCTATCAAATATGACTTCCTATTGGCTGAGGAAGTGCAGTATTCTATTGGTTCATTTCAATCCCGCTTTGAAACAGAATCCGGTTGATCGTACTGGGACATTATTTCCTCATGACAGTCATACAAGTTCATAGATAAGTAATTTTGCATGCAGAAATTGCTGCCAAATTAAATTTGCAACAAAACAGTATATAATAAGCCAGGATTCTGCCACAGAATTTGGAAAGATTCTCAAAATAAAGTTAAGAATGGCTTGATCATGCAGCTTATGCAGACATTTGCATACCACTGTACAATATTTGAATGAAGCAGCTGTCATAAATTAGGTTCCTGCATTTTTTGGGCTGGTATGTGAGACTGAGATTTTGCAGTTATGATCATATGGATTTTTGAGTTTTTCAATTTTAATTGTGTACCCTAAGCACACAAGAGGATTGTGGAAAATTGCAAGAGGATCTTGATAAATTGGAAGACACGGCATCAAAATGGCAGATGAAATTTAATGTGGACAAGTGCAAAGTTATGCACCTAGGGAAGAACAACCCAAACTATGGTTACACGATGCAAGGTTCCACATTAGGAACCACCACCCAGGAAAAAGATTTAGGCGTAATTGTGGATAACATGTTAAAACCCTCGGCCCAGTGTGCAGCGGCAGCCAAGAGAGCAAATAGAATGCTAGGTATCATAAGGAAAGGAATGGAAAATAAAACAAAATATATTATAATGCCTCTATATCGTTCCATGGTGAGACCGCACCTTGAATATTGTCTGCAATTCTGGTCGCCGTGTCTTAAAAAGGATATAGTGATATTAGAAAAGGTTCAGAGAAGAGCCACCAAAATGGTAAAGGGGATGGAAAGATACTCCTATGAGGAAAGGCTAAAAAGGTTAGGGCTCTTTGACCTGGAAAAGAGACGGCTGAGGGGAGATATGATAGAGGTCTATAAATTAATGAACGGAGTGGAACGGGTAAACGTAGATCGATTGTTTACATTATCAGAATATAGAAAGACTAGGGGACATGCAATGAAGCTACAGGGTAAACTATTACTAGGGTAAGACTAATAAAAGACTAATAAAAGACTAATTAGTCTTACTAGGGTAAGACTAATAAAAGAAAATATTTTTTCACTCAATGTGTAATCAAACTCTGGAATTTGTTACCGGAGGATGTAGTAAAGGCTGTTAGTGTAGCTGGGTTTAAAAAAGGTTTGGACAAGTTCCTGGAGGAAAGGTCCATAAATCATTATTAAGAAGGGACCCAGGATATCAATGCTTGACCCAGTACAAGCATTGTGGAACCTGTGTCTTTTGGGGAAACTGCTAGGTACGTATGACCTAGATTGGCCACTGTTGGAAACAGGATACTGGGCTTGATGGACCTTGGTCTGACCCAGTATAGCATATCTTATGTTCTTATGTTAAGCATGTACATGTCTTATAACATACCCATGTACATCACAACTATGCCTCAGGGAATGCCGATGTGCAGATTGCAAAAAACTGGCACCAACTTGCAGTTCATCTAGTGTATCTGCGTGCACAATTTCATAACATCTTGCTTCTGTGTGTAACAACATGCTTTACACATGGAAAATGCTTTATGAATGTTTTTTTTCCCCACTCTAAAAGTTTTGCTCAGCTGAAAAACAGCCGAAGATGTCTCTAAACTATTCAATTGACTTTGTACAATACAGAGTCACAGGAAATTTGGAAAAATGGTCAATGGCATCCTTCCTGCAAAAGTCTAAACTAACTTAAAAGTTAATTAATTTCTTCCAAACAAGGATTCTTCAAAGCAGCAACTGCCCCTCCCCAAAAAAATATCAGATGCTGTGTCTATATTATAGAGGCCACACTATTAAAATAAGTGTCTTTTTCTCGGGACAGAAACTTATAAAACTCCACAAATATCAACACTCAAAGGTGACCCATATATTTCAGTCCAGCTTCTCTTTTGTGACTTGTATAATACTCCACATACACTGTATATGTAAAAAAGAGCCATTGGGAACAGCTAGCAAATTGCATGTTGTCAGCATCATGTGCCATTCATTTTCTTCATTTGCCTCCCAACCAACTTTGTTTTCAATTGTCTTATTTTTTGTACATGAACACCTTCTCGGTGTCCTTAATTCTCTCTACAATGACTCCAGCAAACGTTTCACTGCAGCGTCTTTGCAATTATCTTACAACCAATGCCCAGCATTGATGTCTTGGCATTCGCCTGCGGCATATAGGTATCTGATCAGCATGCAGTCTGCTGTCATCTCGTCACCATTGTCAACCATGGCTTCTAAAGACGCTTCTTTTATATATAGAATGGAATATGTGCATGAACCTGTACATAGCCTGAAAGATAGACAGTTTAAAATCCTCCCCCTCCTGAGGATCTTAGTTGATTATTGCATATAGTTTCATATCAGTGTTACAATCAGTAGATAGTTAAGACCCCCCTTGGGTCCTGTTTGCATGCTGTATATAGTTTTCACACCACTGTTACATTGTATCTGAAATTGTTCCATGAAAACCGCCTTGACCTGGAGAAAGGCGGTGTATAAATAAACCTAAATAAATAAAACTTTGGAAGTAATAAATGAGAAGCTGGATATAAACTTAAGGGTCACCTTTGAATATTGATATTTGTGGTATTTTATAGAGGCAATGTAAGTGTCTGTGAGGGCCATTTTAAAAGCTTTCGTTGTGATTTGGAAGTCCAGATCATGGAGAGATCCCTGGAGCTATTTTACAAATGTCTTATAAAGACATCTCCATTACAGGGATATACAAGAGGACAAGGGGCATGGCGGAGGTGTGTCTGAGGTGAGGCAATGCAATGGACTTATACGTTACCACTAGATTTCAGAAATGTTGGGGATATCTGCAACTTGTCCAAGTTTAGACCTGCTCCAGGCATATAAAGGCATTGAGAAAGTACTTGTTTTGGCTGTAAAACATCTGAAGACAGAAAGTTAAATTAATAGCCCAAGCTCACAAGGAGCAGCAGTGAGATATGAACCTTGGCTTCCCTGGTCTTAGCCCACTGTTTTATCCATTAGCTTATTAGACACCCCATTCTTAAATACCATTCTGTATTGTAGGTGGCCTTATAGGCATCCATATTGGGCACGTCTGTGTTTGTGAAATCGTGTCTAAACTTGGACATGCCTGCTTTTTTTGCAGACATTCTGGCTTGGATGTCCTAGACTGCACTTGGACATCTTTTGTAAATGTACCTTGTCATGCCTTTATAAAACAGACACCCAGAATCAGCCCCAATAGCGTGCAAATTCTCAAATGGACTTTCAACTTAGGATACCTGTTCTAAAATCACTCTTTCAAAGACAACGTGCAACTTCTTCAAAGCTATTTTGAAGGGTTTTTATTTTCATCAGTGCTATAAATTAAAACTGTATAAAAATAGCTTTTATTTAGCCTTCTTTTCTGATGGAACTGTCCAGGTACTGACTGTTTCCTCTGCCAACTGTGCCAAATACACACATTAATCTAAAGTGCAATCACTTACAACAGCCCTCGAGTTGGCACATATATTTATAAAGAGCGTGCATAAATTTTAGTATTTTATAATGTCTGTATGTACTTGTACATTCTGCCCATGTGCCGCCCAAACAACATCCATGCACATGCCCACAGTGGAAGTACGTGCCATCAGGTTAATGGGTGGACATTTAGAAGAGCAACTGCATCGGTTACATGCATCGATACTCATTTCCATGCATCAATCCCTAAAATACTGTGATTTATGCACGCTGGTGGCATGTAACGTTAAGAGGCTCCTTATAAACTTAGCCTCATTTCCCAATTAAGCACAAGGCTCAAGGTTACTTGCTGTGAGAATGCTGACAGAGGAGGCCAGGGGTATGAAGAGCAGTTATGTGTACAAAAGAAGAATGGACAAAGTGTGGCCCTACGTGCATCACTCATAAAGCAGGACCTGATCAAGTTGCTTAACTTACCTTGTCATCACCTCGGGGATATTACACGCTTTCCCTGATGTGTAACTGTAAAGCACTGGCTACACCACTGGAATTTATCCATGATAACTCATCATACTATCTGGTCTGGGTGAAAGCCCAGGGCTCTACTGGCTCCCGGCACCACTGAGAGAGCTTACAAAGATAATAAGGAAACCAAGGCTGCCCTTTACTGATATTTAATATCCCAGACTTAAAGACAGAGAGGTGCAAGGAGCTTAATAACATATTTGCAGTTGAAATTAAAACTTTAAAAGAAAGTTATGGTGAACAGTAATGCATGCAATGACATCTGGGACGGTAATCATCTCACTGCTTTCAAGAGCTGCCAAAGCAAACAGCCAAATAACAAATCCACTTTACAGGTCATCAATCTGGCCAGACACTTGCCAAGGTAAATAGTACAAAGACTGAAGTTTTCTTTGCAAACCTGTGAGCTGGGAGTTTAACAAGGCCTGCATCCAAGAAAGCAACGTTGCAGCATAGCCTTCGTGGTTTAACATACGAAAAAAAAAAGGGTTCAACAGCACATTAAAGGAAACAGAAGAAAATAAAGATCAAACGGAGATGTTGCAAAGATTACAGTTATATTCAGGGCTCTCTAAATGCTGGTAATCATGAAACACATAAAACAAAGAAAATCTCAAACTTAAGTACATTAGGTTTTGGCACTTAATGCACACATAGCATGAAAACTAATGTACATCAAAGCCTCTGCCATACTTTTCAGCAGTGTGGCCTGCATGTTCCGGCCGTTAACGCATAGACACATATCTTGACACATGGTGCAAGTACCGTGGATGCACCTAGTGCCACCCACTGAGGTAGCGTTAGGTGAACCTGTACTAATTGCATTATTGACAGTGTGCAATATGTACCCCCGCACTAACTTTAATGTGTTCACCATGCCCACTCTCTGGCCATAGCCCACCCATTTGGTACCCTAAGACGTGCAGTTTGCATAAAAAGCAGCGTGTGTTAACTGTCAGGTCTGCATGGTAACTGATACTGCAAACATGAGCACGCCGTTAATGCATGCCAAATCGTGCATTGACTGCATTGCACACTTTAGTAAAAGGGTCCCTTACTGTACCTACAAAAAGATGTTTAGAATTTAAGAAAATTAGGGATGCAGGGTATGTACATTGCAGGCTTCTGTTTCTTCAGCTACTGGATGGATTTTCAGCCAGTATGGTCCACAGATTGCATTAAGCATCAGTACTTATGCCATATATTTAGTGCCACTCTCTGGACAGGATAGATTTATGCCCGTTGAATAGCAATCCTAAATCTATCTGGATAACTTACCCAGATTAATATTGCTGCTATCTGGATAAGTCCTTGCATAGCCTCTGCTCCTCCCCTAACCCAGCATCTCTTTATTTGAATAATAACTGGCTGTTCACTAGTTTAAGTGGCCGGATGTTATATGTATTACTCTTAAAAATATCCAGATAGTGGAGTTATGCGTTGGCCACCCAGAGGCCAATACAACCCATTTTGAACATCAGCCTGTAAGTTTTAAGCATGACAAACAAACTTCGAAGAGAAATTCACCTTCTGCTGCTATCTCATGAATTAGAAGTTGGCATCTGTTATAAAATGGTTTATTTTTAGGGAAGAAAAAACAATAATTCTAACCCCAATGGACTGGTTAGTTTTATTATAAATGTTATTATCATCACCAACTGGTTTGTGTATTAAAGATGCATGAATAGTTTATACAAACTAAACTGAAGGGAGAAACCAAAATCTTAAAAGCTAGCACTTAAACTTTCATTATTTTGGAAGTTAATTTATGGTGGTTGCTGCCTTTATTTGGGAAGCAAGGCCTCTGTGTTTGGCATTGGTTATATACAGCTATACATGAAAGAAAAGAAGCAACAACATATCAATTATAATTATCTTAAATACATTCTATTAAGCAGTCAAATCATGGGGCACATTAATCCTCAGTGGGATCTGAAGCTTTAGAATTCCTAACTGACCTTGTCTAGGAGGATCAAACACACATTTTGAGCAACAAAAAAGAGGGTTTTTTGGTCTCATTCACTTATAATGTTCATCTGGCATAAAAGCATTTGAGCAGATGGACAAGACATCGCCCTTGCTCCACCTACTAATGACCCTATCATATCTTTCCTGGACACAGGAAGGGAAAGCACACTATGACAAAGCATACAGTCCAGTGGGTTGTACGTGAGATAGACTGCCCAACTAATCGGTGAAGAGAAAAATCCTGTTTTGTGTGAATTTGTCTTCATTCTAATCCATTTTGGATGACTGGTGGGTTGGGTGGTAACATTTAGCAAAATTCTCAGTAGGTTTCATGTGCACTGGAGTTTTATTTTCAAATACTGCTGTAAGCCAATCCATGTTGCTGGAAGGATGATCACAACCAATCAATTTCACTTTGGGAGAGTAACTTTATAAAGCTTTTCCTGGGCAGTCGTGGGGTCAGGGATGTTAAGAAGGGGAATGGGCTTGAGGGTAGCAGGTAGCGGCTGGTGGGGGGAGCGAGTGAGTGGATGTGCTGTCAGTGGTATGCTGGATGAGAGAGGCAGGTGATTTCGGTCTCCTGGGGGCTGGCCTCATCACTTACGTGTCCTGCATGATGGAGAGTGGAAGAGAGAGTGAATGGTTGTGGGTGGGTGGGGCAGAGGGTGGTCAAGGGAGTTATAACTTAGTAAGAATAAGCTGTGCATGGCTTTATTGACCTGTTGTACTCCAGTTGCTGCATATAAACCCTGCACCTCTGGGGAATATTTCTATTATTAGTATTTGGTTTTCAAGCAAATACCTATTGTCAGGAGGGAGGAGGGTAGTGGGTTAGTAGGGGGCCGAGCGAGGGGAGGCAATTTAAATTAATGTAAAATAGTGGAAGATGTTCTTGCTATTTGGCTCGTTGGATGTGTTTAGAGTTTTGTATGACTGTTGCTTTTTGTCAATAAAAATAATCTGAACTAAAGCTTTTCCCGCTTGTAAAGCATGTTTTACACACGATAAATGGCTCTTATAAAATTGCATTATTTCATGGAGGAGGTGCACTGAAAAATAGCGTCTATTTTTATGCAATCTTTGCACAGGTGTTCCTAGAGCTGTGAGATATATGCGCACTTTATAAAACAGCCACATTCTCGCACACGGGACATACAGAGATTTGCATGTGCTTCTGAGCAGGTGACACTCTGTGCTGGAAGATCTGTGCGCTAATGCGGATTATCATAGGAGCGTATGTACTTTTATAAAACCCAATGAGAATTTTAATGCATTTCAAGAGCTCGGAATATGACAAGGCTGCGGGGCAGGGTCCCAGCGGCTGCCCGTAACCGGATATTCGGCTGGTGCAGGGACCCGGCCACGTGGCCATCGCTGGAGGAGGCAGAGGCGGAAGGACGCGATGGGGCAGTTTTGAACCCATTGGTTCTGCCCGCATGCAGGAGCGCAGCGGAGTCAATGGGATGGGAAGGCGGGGGCCGCTGAGGGGGAGGAGCCAGGAGTCGGCAACGGTTGCTGTCACTTCTGCGCTGCCTCTGGATGTCGGTGCCTGCTTCCCTGATGTTGTGCGGCTATCGCGCATGGATGGGGGGGCAGGGACGCCGAGGAGTGAAGGGTTAGCAGCATGGAACTGATGGGACTGTGCCGGAGCGGGGGATCCAGTTTGGGGGCCGGAGAGAGCAAGTCTGCAGGCGGCTCCATGGCAGAGGGGAGAAGCTGCTGGCTCAATGGGAGCTGGGAGAGGCCAGTTCGGGGCCAGCAAATGGTGACTGGGGAGATGCCTCATTGCTGGCATTCCAGCGGGCTGCAGGAGAGAGCAAGGAGGACGCAGAAGAGGCAAGTGTGGGATACACGGGTCAAAAGAAAAAATAAATAAATAAATAAAAATCTTACATATTAGTAAAGTTATTCGGTGGTAATGGGGGTTGGTAGTTGGTTGGCGGGCAGTGTCCGGTGGCTTAGTTGGTGGGGGGATAATTTCTCTGCTCTGTCTGTGGTGCAGTCCTGGGGTTAAAGCAGGGGCGTGGATTAGGTCAACACCTAATAACACCGTGGCATTGGCAGGGCAATTAGCCAGGCATTGGTATTGAGGGTCAGTTGGGGCTGGAAAAAGGGGCGACTGGGGCCTGCAGCAGTACACAGGATGGGTACAGGTGGGGGTAGGGCTCGGGGGGAACGGGCTCGAGGACAGGGGGGGTGACCTAGAAGGGAGAGGGGGTCGCATCCTGGGCTTTTGTGAGCCAGGGGTCATGCGACAGGGACCGATGGGGTAGCGGCAGATGCTACTGCTAAGCACAAGCAGCACGCAACTTCAAGGGAGGGGGAGCCGAGTGAGGGCAAGGTGATTATACGCATGTCGGCGTGAGAGGGGGATATAGGGCTTGGGGGGGCAAGGGGAATGCCTGTTCAAGGGGCCCACAGTTGTAAAACAGTATGTATGCAACAGAGGTGTAGCACAATGGTTAATACACTGACTGATGGTACAGGGGTCATGAGTTGATCCCCCCAGTGGGCCTAATGAATAAGGCTGTCTGCGGCATTACCCTTATATATATAAAGAGGCTATTTGCAGGGGAAGGAGCTGCTTAAAGGGAACACTAGCTAAAAGGGGGGGCCGGGGGTCATGCTGGGGCTGAGTGGTTGGGGGGCTTGGCAGCCGGCGTAGTCTGCAGGGTCGTCCCCCCCTCTGTTTTTCTGCTCTTTTTCTTTTATGTCTCCACAGGTACCGCCAAGGAGTCAGCACACTGCAGGGTATGGAGGAAGATGCCCATTGGGATCTGAGAACAGGGATGCAGGATTAACAGCCTGGCACGGTTGACTAGCGCAGGATACCAGCACGAGAAGGGGCAGCTCCATCAGCAAAATCGAGGATGTCAGCCAGGCTATGACTCAACCAACGGTGGCATTGGGGGGGTGATAGCGGGACAGCAGATAAGTTGCGGGCCGATAATGGAGAGGTGGTGGAGCGGAGCAGTTCGCAGGAAGGAACGGGGGAGAAAGCGCGCGAGAATAGGAAGCATTCAGGTCGGCGGTGGCATGGTTTCGGGTCCTCCTCCGTTTTGGCCATCGACTTCTTGGCATAGTTGCCTGGAGCGCTAGGGAAGGGGCTTCGTTGTTAGCGGTTGTCGGGATTCGGGGAGGGAGTTTCGATAAATTGGCGCAGAAAGAGTAGGAAGCGGCAATAGATAGATATTTGCCATCTTCTAGAGGGCAAAAAATGGTCAGGTGAGAGTAAAAAGAAAGAGAAAGAAGCGTGAAGGTGGGCCGCAGCGAAAGGTATCGGATAGCGTGGTGAGTGGGTCGGAAGCCTATGTGCGATTAGCAAGTGTATAGGGCAGGTGTTGGTGTACACAAATTTAATTTGGAGGTGTCGCAGACCCATGAGGGCGGGGCAGGATTAAATTAGGATAAAATGTTTCGGGAGAGAAGGGAGGAGCACAAATTATTGTCCTGGGGCATGTAGGATATTAACTTTGGTTGACGCCGATAGCAGTCAGGACAGTTTCTGGGGGATTAGGTGGGACATCAGGAGGGACAGGGGCCAATGCGGGTAGGGGTCATTCCTTTTCATGGCTCCGGCTGTGGTATGTTAAAAAGGGGCCCCTCAGGCCGGCCCCAAGCAATAAGCATATAGGCGGCCTCACCCTACACCAATATGGGTGAGGCCTGAAGGGCATGGCAGCAGCGTTATCCAGAGCAGGGGGATAAGAAGAGTTTTGTTATACCAGTATACGGAAAGGTCGGGGCGTTCAAGGTGAGAAATTCGCCCTCTGTTTGGCTTGGGGCACGCAAGGTGCAATGGCGGGTCCCTTTACGGATTCCATTTCCAAAGTAGGTGGGCATCTTCGGGTATCATACCTAAAGAGGAATTCAAGGAAGTTCCAGGGGATTCATAATTTGTCTTTTCCATCGGTAGCAGCAGTGAATGTTCGCATTCCTCGGGAGTGGTGTATGTTAGCTACCTGTCCTTTGAGCGGGAGGGGAGTTCAGCTGAGGATCGGGACACGGGGCGTTGATGGCAAAAGTGGATCTCGAGTCAGATTTCCGTGGAGTTTCCAGTAAACCCGTCAGTGTTCAGTTCCTTAGTTTCAGTTTGAAGACGGAAGTTAGTGTGGAAAGGGCATGCCTATTGGCTGCTCAGTTTCTTGTGCTTCCTGTTGAACATTTAGTACCTTTTGGCAAGGGGCGTTAGCGCAGGAAGTAGGCTGTGCGAATGTGGGTCGTATTTGGATGACGTTGTTCGTGGGGGCAGCACAATCAGTGGGGCGTCTGGAGCTACTAGAAGGCTTTTGGCTTTTTGCGAACTGGGGGTGCAGTGGGTGGCGGGTAAGGAGACGGCCCAGCGACAAGGATTACCTTGTGGAGCGGGAGAGGTATGCCAGGGAGATGGTGGCTCATCTGCTCCTGGAGAAGGTGGCGAGATTGTGGGGTTTGTAGCTGACGTTGTGGTTTCAGCTAAGGGAACAATGAGGGAGCGGTGGGCTCTGAGAGGCTCTCTGAATGTCACGTGCAGGGTTATTTGCGGGGTCGGGTGTTGCCTTGTCAGTGGGCAGTGTCCAAAGTTGGAGTGCATTAATTACAGCACTGTATTGGACTCACAAAGTTTAAGTGTGCCGATTGCGGATCTGGGGTATCTTTTGGAAGATTTAATGGGACTTCGGTGATGAGGGAAGCCGAGATCTCCAGGTAGAGTGGCAGATATACACGGATGCAGCAGGGGGCGTGGGTTTGGAAAGGTATTTCGGGGAGCAGGGTATGTGGAGAGCTGGCTACATGTTCGGAGTGAATCCAGTCTAACTAGCCATATAACCCTACGGGAACAGTTTCCCATTTTAGTGATTGGGAGTTTTGGCCCGATATGTCTTGCAATCGCACGGTAGGGTGGTGGTGCAACAATGCAGCAGTGGTTAGTGTGAGCAATAGTGATAATGCATGCTGTATTTAGGCGGCAGCCTTAATGAAGGAAGGGGTATTAGCACGTTTGCTTCAGAATGTCCACAGGTGGGCCCGTCATAGCTCGGGATGTATTAACAAGAGTGCCGATGTTCGTCTTGTTTCAAGTGGGATTGTTTTCAGGCGTTGGCTCTAGAAGGAGATAGTGAAGGATTTGTGTTCCCGAAGGAATTATGAAGGGTTGGCCAGGAGAAATGTCGAATTGGCTGGGGAGCTTGGTGTCGACGTTGACAGGGGCTGTAGGTCGGCGTGGTTGCGACAAGGTGGTAGACTTCCTGGTGGACCCTGGATGGCAGACTGGTGGAATTGGCGGATCGGTGGATGAGACACTAGAGATTGGAGGCCAAAGAAGAGGAGTTCTCTGGTTCGTCAGTGCATACCCACTTAGTGGGCATTGCTTTTCTGACAAGAGCAGTGGGGGGAGGGCTCATCAGCGGGGGGATGTCTGGCCCCCAGGTGGCTACAGGGTTGGGGGCATTCGCGGCCAGCACCTACTGGCTCCAGGCGGCCGATTACACTTGAGTTGCTGGTGAGGCTCTGCGCTTCCTTACACCAGGCAGCAATGTCAAGATATGAGGCCACCATATTCCGGTTGGTTTAGGGCTTGGCAATTTTCGGCGCTGTCCATATCGGTGTGTTAGTAACGAATCCAGCCCATCTGGGGTTTGGGGCAGTAGGCCGGGACAGTATGTAGGGGTAGGGAAGGGGCCACTACGGGTCCTCCTAGCTAAATCAGGGACTGACAAGCAGGGGGAAGGGATTGGGGGTGGTCTTGCCAGAGATGGTTGCCTTTGTGGCTTGTCCGGCGAGCGCATTGAGGGCTTAGTTGCGGTGGCATCCAGTGCGGGACTGAGGACACTGCATGCAGGAGGGGCACGGTCATTGTCGCGTTTCTTGTATCAGCAGGGTTGAGGATGGTGGTGCAGCAGGTGGGTGAAGACCTGAGTCAGTTTGACGCACACTCATTCCGCCTCGGCGCAGCAACCATTGCGGCCCGCAGAGGGTTGCCGGAGCGGGAGATGCAAACCATCGGCAGATGGTGGTTTTGGGCCTTTTTGGGCTATGTTCAAGCCTTTGGTGGATACTGACGGGTATTCTCTTGGTCAGTTGGGGGGGGGGGACAAGGAGTAGGGTCTCCGGGCTGATTGGTCAATTCTGAATGTATGGGAGCTGGTCAGCCAGTTGTGGTGCGGCCGGTGGGGCCTAAGTAGGGTCGAGATTTTGGGGCTGGGGCTGGGTATGGCTAGGCGAGTGCTGTCTCAGTTTGACGCAGCCCATGCCTTTGCTTCGACACACTGAGCAATTAAGGAGCAAGCCTGCATCGATACGATGACATTTCGAGTGGCATTGTGTTGGTATCGTGAATCTGCAAGCCGGTGATAAGAGCTGCAAGCCGGTGATAAGAGTGGCAAAGCCTGATCGGGCTATGGTTCGGCGAATGTTACAAGACGGGGTGTGGCGGTGGTTGACTGTGTGGTCAAACGGGTGCTCGCTGGTCGCAGCTTGGGGGGGGGGGGCGGCATAGGGACATTAATGTCTCCTGTGCCGGTGGCGGGATCCCGGAGGTTTCCGGGATCCGGAGCCTTAGGCTATACTTGGGCCGGGGGCGGGGTGCCCCCGACCCGGACAACCTCTTGCTGACTTTTGCTAATTACATGGCGAGGTCAGGGAAAAGGGGTTAGGAAGATTGCCGTTGGCACGACCGCGGCAGAAGCGGAGGCGGTGTCACCTTGCTAATAGTATGGCTGGTGACGCATTGTTCCGCTGTTTGGATTGTTAAGCGGATTCTTCTTGGACTGTAATGTTCAATATGTTATAACGTTAATAAAGCTGCGACCAGTGGTTTTCCCAAGATTGGCTGTGTGTGTCTAGTTTGTGGGTAATAGGAGGGCATAATTTAGGGGTGGGGGAAAAGGAGGGTTCGAGGGGCCTGGAGCACCGGGTCTGAACTACCTCGGTTAATCACTGGAATCTTTGCAATTACCAGGTTTGAATTTGAGTATGTTGCAGAGAAGAGCACTCACTTATAAGTACAGGCTAGGGGGGTCATTTTAAAGCCTTAGTCACAATTTGAATGGCCAAAAATGTGCATGTGGATGTCAAAATCAGAGATGTTCCAGAGTCATTTTTCACATAGTTTTTTTTAGGACATCTCTGCTGCAGGGACATCCATGTAGACAGCAGGCATGGCGGAGTTGTGCCATGAACTTAGATGTCCTGCCTGATTTCAGGAAAGTTGGGGATGTCTGCAACCCCATCCAAGTTTAGACCTGCTCCAGGCACGAACAGGCATCTGGAAAATGCTCGTTTTGGTTGTAAAACGTCCAGAAGGTATAGAGAAGATGGCATTCTACCATCTCCAGTGCTCTCCACAATCACAATGATAGCAGCAATCGGATTTGAAAGTAACTGTGATCTGAGTTCTTCTTTTTTTTTTGTTTTCCCCCTGGTGCACGGGTCCCATGTGCCTAGGCAATCTTGGGTAAATAATAAGGATGCTTTTGTAGGTAAGAACCCGCCTACAGTTTCCCTGGTCCTAGCTTACTACCTTAACCATTAGGCTATTTCAGACATCCTTATTCTGGAATACTATTCCAGGGATGTGTATGTAGATGGCCCCGCAGACGTACATATCGAGCCCGCCCACATTTGTGAAATCATGCCTGAACTTGGATGTGCTTCCTCCTTTTTCAGATGTTCTGGCTTAGATGTCCCAGATTGCACTTTGATTTCATCTGTAAAACGTGCCTTTATACATTTTTGAGAGACATCAAAAACAGCGGTTGGTCAGCTCATTGAAAGGGCAGGGCATATACATTTACAAGCATAGGCTTTGGACACCAAATGTGGAGAGCGCATTTTTTTAGGGCAAGAAATATTTGAACTGGAGCACAATTGGCATGGAAAAGCTTGTTTAAAAAGGAAATGAGGCAAGTGATGATAGCAAGAGGATAAACATATGAGCTTTTAATGAGTCAACTGACCGCTATTTTTGATGCCTCTCAATAGAACATAGAATGCATACTTATAGGTGGGAGTTTGCATAATGTGGGACTTGTAGTTTACAGTTAGAATACTTTGAAGTGATTTGCTGTCTTGGTACTGCACACACATTGTACAAATATTTTATTAGTTCCCTTTTATAAAATTACCCCCCTGAAAGAGCAGCAGATGCTCAACGTGCATCGTTCAAGAGATGACTATTCAAGTAGGTCTTCAAAGTGTTTGGCAACATTAATAATCATAGTATTGCTGCCTATTTGGGTAAACCAAAGCAGAAGAATGTAATGATAATCCCTTCAAAGTCACAGTGAGAATCTAGATGCCTGTACTTGAAGCGTTAGCTAACTCTTTGTTCATCTGTGCATAGCTAACTCTTTGTTCATCTGTGCATAGTTATTCCATGTCTTTCCCCTCCATAGCTATATCTGTAACTTACACAATGAACCTAAAGAGTGGGACAGCACCATCCAGAACTCAAATCTCTGATATTATGGCACCAATGTTAAACTGTCTACTTGGACGGCTATTTAATTTATTCCTGTAATAAATCAAGTAACTAAAATATTAGTCAAGTTCAGTCCCCTTTACTTCAAAAGTCAACAAATACAAAATCTCGTGGTAGGGCACTCATCAATCTTCAAAGGCTTCTGACAAGGAGCTGCTCCTATCTGATTTACACTCCACATGGTACACTGTAGAAAGCCAAAGGGAAACAGAGTTCGATAAAAACAGTTCATCGTGAGCTTTTAAAAATATTATCATATTCATGAAAAAATTGAAACAGCTTGGAAATCTTTATATATTATTTTCAAATAGATTATGGCTAGAAGCAGGCATCAGTGACTTCTGTACAGACTTGCACCTTGAACTGTGGTTTTAGAGTCTTGAGCATTGTGTCAATGTTATTAGCACAGCTAATGTATCATGCTACCGGAGGCAATAGTAGGGATACAGGGCATAATAACCTAGTAGATGACAGCAGGAAAAGACCATTTGGCACCATTCAGTCTGCCCATATTAAGAATAGATCTGCATTGTCAGCTACAGTGGGCCTCAATTAATGACAGGACACCTTTGTGAGAAGTCCAAAAAAGGTGCCTATGTGCCTTTATAAAACAGGTTCCCAGAAGAGCCCCAATAGTGCATAAATGGCAAAACATACTGTACATTTACACACGCTCTGAATTCGCTGCCTCTACTCAGCCCACACTATGCCCCTGGGGACGCCAACATGCCGTGTGAATCTAAGTGTACCCCGTCTTGTGGCCATCTGCAAAATCTTCAAAACAATGTTTTTTGTCTTTCTGTTTGGTATTCCACTATTTTGAGTAACAGAGCATATAGGATCTGCATCTTAGGGAACTGGATCTTTTCTCAGGAGTTTAAAGTGAGTTACATGCAAGTCTGTAGCTGAGGCAATGGTGGGTTAAGTGCCTATGTGAGTTTATAAAAAGAGGTTCCCAGAAGAGCCTCAATAGTGCATAAATGCCAAAACATACATTTATACCCGCTCTGAGTATGCTGCCCCTGCTCGGCTCACACTATGCCCCTGGGGATGCCTACACACCGTGTAAATATAAGTGAACCTCATCTCGCAAGATGCCAGCGAGACCCAGCTGCTAGTCGGTTTTACCACAAAGTCTTTCAGATAAACCCAGCCATATGGTTGCCTTGTGTCTGTGCAGCACTGTGAACATCGTGTAGCGCTATACAAATATTCAGTAGTAGTAGTACTGTGTGACCGCTTTGTCATTCATTCTGGCAGCCCCAGTTCTCATTTTTTAACCAGGCAAATATGGTGCTGTGAACACTTTAGGAGTAATTTTATAAGGGGGCATGTTTCTTATATGGCAATGTACACGCCTGCTTTGCCAGTATTTTAGTCATTTGTCTATGTATATGGCCACCTGTATGTGTTAATGGCCACTTATACCAACAGAGTAAAAGTATACACGCTCGCACAATAGCTTGTAAAATGCAGTGGGCATGCACATGAGCAGACTTTGAGTGCAGCATGAGTGAAGTGCACAGGTGTGTGCAATGACTATCAAATACTATAATTTCTGCATGTTTTTGAACCAGCTCAAAGGTTGGTGTAAAAAGTCTGTACCTGCAAAGTAAGTGTGAGTTATGCCACTCACGTTAGCATATTTTAAAAAGAAAAGTGTGTGTTGTCAGTGCTGATTTCTGGTGACCCAGCCCCTTGGTTTTCATGGCAAAGTACAATTGGAAGTGGTTTGCCCCGTCTTTCTTCAACACAATAATATGGCACCTGGTATTCAAAGGTGTTCTCCCATCCAGGTACTAACTAGGACTGACCCTGCTTAGTTTCCTTTTTTATTTTTAATTAAGTTTTTCATCATTGCTTTACATACAAGCAAAAGAAAATCCCAGAAATAAATCTAATTACATATCACAACATAATACAAAACAAACATGCCCGTGTTATGGAAGAAGAGGTTTCCCTATCCATAGGGGAGCAAAATCAAATCAAAAAAGCTAGGCAATTTATACCATCTCAAAAACAAAAGAAAAAGCAATTACAAAAACTATAGCAGTCAAAACTAATTTAAAGAGAAGAAAATCCCAACTCCAACCCACTATCCCTCCTGAACTGGGACCACCAACTTATCTTTCAAGAAATTTTCTAGCTGAAACGAGTCTAGAAAATCATGATTCCCCTGGTAGGTTACCAGGCATTTACATGGAAATCTCGGGAAACTTGCACCAATAGACAAAACTTTACTCTTCGATCCTCAGCATCTGAGTAGTCCTAGCAACATCAGAGAAATCATAATATTGGCCCCACAGAACAAATCATTCTTTTTCAGAAAATATAACTTTAAACCAGAAGAGTTATCCTCGACAATGGAGAAAGTCATAACCAGAGTAGCCCGAGTGGAGACATCCTCCTTAGAAGAGTCTAGGAAATCAGTTAAATCCAAAGATACTTTAGCCTCCACCATATCCTGGGCACTAACTCCTCCAAATGTCTAAGAGGTAAATAATAGCAATTAGTAATTAGAATTTGATCATAATTAGGCATACAAAGTACCTCCTTGAAATATTTTTGCAAAAGCACAAAAGGAGAAAGATAATGTGTTTTGGGGAAATTAAGGAAACGCAGATTTCTAGAATGAATATTGTTTTCCAAATGCTCCAGTTGTTAATGTATAAAAATAGACTCCTTTATATGAGAAATCGACACATTTTGCAAAGTAGAGATCTGTAATCCCAAGTTATCCATCTAAGTTTGTAAATTATGCAAACATACATCATGCGCAGCAATAACATTCACAGTCTACTGTGACAAAGCTGAAATCTGCTCCCTTGTATCCTTCAACATAGCATTGTTCTGGGAGACTGCCCTCCAAATATCAGCCTGAGTAACCTCAGCTGCCAACGACAAACCCACATCAGGAGGAGATACAACCTGGATAGACTTGGGCAGTGCAGGACGTGCATAGTCAAAAGTAACCACACCCTGAAGGGCCATTCTCCCTTCTTCAACCCCTGTTGGAGAGTAGGAAGTAACCACCAATTTAGGCGTTGACTGTTCATTAGGTTGAGGTGGTGAAGACCTAGAAACAGAGTTCAACAAAGGCTCCCACAGGTAGTCTATCTTTGCCATCTGGAGCTATTTAGTCTGCATAGTGGAAACATGTTTATCCATCAGGCCTTTAACATTAGATGACCTGGCCAAAACAGTACCCTTCCTCTTATTCTTCCAATTAGCTGCACTTTTAGGTATACCAACTGTAAGCAAAACTTTCCTTGACAGTCCAGTTCTCACTGAAGGGGCACGCCCCTTCATACACACGCCTGCAGCTGCACAGCACCACAGGGCATACTGAGATGATGTCTGAGCTCAGAGTGGTCCCTCCTCTGGTGTGTACTTTCCCACACTCCTTCAGCACAAATTGGGAGCCCCACAGCGGCAGCGCAGCACCCGCTGGGCCCTTGCTCACCAGGAATAGGTAGCTAGTGCCCCTGCTTAGCTTCTGAGATTAGAGAAGACTAGGTTCATTTTGGGTGGCAAAGCTGTAGTAAGCACATACTTTTCTTTATAAAATAGCACCTACACATGTGCCTACCCATGGCAACCCTCTATAAAATTACTATTTTAACATGCTGAAAAGACATTGTCTGTGCGGTAAGTGCTTTGGGCACATGTTGGAGTGCCCACAATAGTTGGCATTCGGCCTTTGTATTTAACATGTGTTAAGTGCAAAACTTTACCACACTTTAGTAAACTGGCCACTAAGTCTCAGCTCATAGGGCTTCTGAAGCAAATCAAACACCATTTTGGTAGCCCTTCACTGGATCACATTTTATAGAATACATTGTCAAAATAAATGGAGCACTTCTAGGTTACTTAAAAAACAATTACAGTGGGAGAGCATATATTCCAGTAAGCATGCATATACTTTCCAGATTCAATTAGTCTTTTTATAAAACTTTATTTTGCTTAACAGTTTGAGGGATGGTCAACTCTCGTTCTTCTTCTGTTTTTTCCCTGGTTAATAAAGTTGGTTAGAACGTGTTACTGTTATCACCCTCTGTCTTAAGAGACTGAACCACAACTCTCTGAGGCTTTTAATAGTTTTTGTTTCACTTTTACCTTGTGCTGTATGGAATTAGAATAAAAAGCATGGAAGTCTTCAATCAGTAAAGCTGGGGAGGAGTGAACTTTCCCTTCAAGACCACACGGCTAGGAAAAGCCGCAAGCTCCACCCAATGGCAAAGTTGTTTCATGGGGCGATCAACTGGCAGATACCCAAACATGGGATTTAAACACATTTTCTTTTGTGCCAGTGTTCGTTTAAACAGGTTTAGGATAAATATGTGAGACTTAGATGTCTTCATTTATGAGTCTATGAAAACAATTCAAGCTTAACAATACACTAGAATACTACAGCATGGATAAAGCACTCAGGAGTTGGAAATAATGTGTACTTTCTTTAAGAACAGGAAGTAATACTGTTTCTGCAAAGTTCATGATTGTTCCTTAAATAGACAAACTACTGAGATGCAGCTGAAACATTCGCCAGATTTAAATCGGTTGGATTAAAGGCTTTCCTGAAATCAAGACACTCCCTGGGCAGAATACCTAACGCTTCCATTATTAGCATTAATTATAATTATCAAGACTTATAAAATATCTGAAGGTCATTGAGGCATTCATTTTATGTCTCTGAATACATTTAAATTTAGAGTTATCATAATCATTCTTTTTATTACACACCTTTCTATAAAAAAATTCTCAATGTAAATTAACAAAAATATTCAAAGACAGAGCACATGATAATTCTTTGGTGGGATTCTTTCTAGGCTGTGATACTTTTAATTGGTCCAGAATAAGATCCATCAAATGAACTCATACCTGGGCCTTTGATACCACACAGGTCTCTTCCTCTTCAAATAAAAGCAATTATATAATGCAGAACAGGTAATGCCAACTCAAGAAGTGGTATCTTGTTATCTGCCATGTGATTTCTCTGCGTTAACTGAATGGGAAAATGCCGGGACTGCTCCCAGCAGTTTACAGAGAGTTTTACAATTACCGAGCATTAAATTTGGCTATTACTCTGTGGAAATTGCAAAACCTTCCTGCACTTTAGTAAATAGGGGACCTATGTGGGCATTCAGCAGGTCACTCCTGTGTGTAATCTTAGGTGGTTTGATTTTTGGGGACAGTTACCTTGTGGCTGTGTAATACCTTCAATGAGGAGATTGTGTAGAATGCTAGTAGTCAAGTTGGTCTCGGGGAAAATGGATTATCTGCTGAATGAACAGCTAATGCATGATACCTACCTCTATCTTCCCTAAGGCATGGTCCCCATCCATTCCCCCCAAACCCTTCCACATTGGCTGTTTAATATGAGAATTACCACATGTTAGTGACATGTTTACTAAGGTGCTTTAGCTGTCATTGCGGCAGTAACATGGGAAAGATTCTGCTGCGGTGACAGCTAACATGGTTGAAATGCAGATATCACAGGCAGTTTCCTGTGATATCTGAATTTTGCACAGTAGAGCCGGGATTGGAGTGGGGAGAAAGCGTGCCAATGTTAGTCAGCCACTGTGCCAACCAGGACCGTACTAAACTAGAAATGCACCCTGTGCGACTAGCGAATCAGATGTCCTCCCATCTCCACCTAGCCACATGCTGTAACTCACTTTTTTTGAGCTTCCTGGACGCCCAGTGATGACATCAGTGCCCCTTTCTTGCTTGCGCCCTGTGCAGCCGCACCAATCACACAACCTTAGGAACGTCCCTGACATCAACCACTGTTGCACGATGACTGCCCAAAGCCTGATTGCAGCTGCAGATAACACCACCTCATGCGATGGCATTACCTGCAGTTGGACCACAGGTGCTGCTTCGTGTCTGTTGCTAATTGAGGAGGGGGCATTGGTTAGGTCTGACTGGCTAGCTGGACACCTGTTTTACGGGGGAGGCGGGGGAGATGTCTAGCCCGGCACAGTTGCCTAATGGGTTTGGGAGCTGTCCGGGTTGTGGTGCTAGAAAGGGGGATCAGGCTGTTTTACACTATGGTCCTCAGTACTACAAGGAGGGGACAGGGGACTCTTGGGGGGATCAATTACTTGTTCTGCCTTCTCATGACTCCCACCCTGTAACACATGAGCCCTACATGAGCAGTCACCGTGCTAGTTCCCTTGCTACCTTCTGATGCAGGGATGCGGGTCACCAGTGTCACTGAAAATCCTCTGCAGTATCTGCTGGACACTCCCATTGCAGATACTGCAGTTTTTGTACCTACTGCACTGCATTTTTATATATACCATATGGTAGCTGCAAAAGCAATTACCATGGTTTAGTAAACATGCCCCTTAGTAAGGGGTATTCCTGGGTCAAGCAGCTAATGGAGGTGTGACTGGACCTTCTTTTTTTCAAGTTTCACAGCTTTGGTTTGCAGCTCTTATTTTCTCACTGTGAGCAGGCTTGAAAAGATTGATGATATGGTTGACTACTGCATTCTGTCATCTTTCACTATGTTCAGTACTAGCTTTTGTACTATAAAGCACGCCTCCACAAATTTTCTTAGAATTAAGGAGCCAGCCCAAAAGTGTGGGAGCAACAGGTTGAGACCCTCTCCCTCCATCCATCTTTATCAAAGTTGAGGGGGGAGGGGAATAGATCCTCATTTACTAAGGCCTACTAGCCAAAAAGGGCACAAAGCGCTGGTTGAGGGACACCTCGAGAGAAAATGAACCCAAGGAGTGACGCCGAGGCAAGCTGGCTGAAGGGCAGGAAGAGGAACCAGTACGCGTACCAGAAAGAGGATACTGTAAGACAAAAAGAGATACTTTTTCTGGGGAAACGGGACAGACGTCCGGTGGGCTCCGTTGGAAAAAGGAGTTTGAGGCATGATGGCACCCTTGGGCGGGAAGGGGATCATGCATGCATGGTGCATCTCCCAAAGGTTTTCTTTGAAAGTTGGGGAGATGCTTCTGTGTGGGTTCAGTCGGTGCCGATGTCACTCATATGTGAGGACTGATTCCCGCTGTCCTCGGAGAACACTTGTTACAAGTGACTAACTATGCTTTCTGAGCAGCAGGAGAAGTGATAGAGACAAATCAACTTGAAGAGACAGGAGATTTTTTCCTCATGGCCTCCAGCAGCTTCAAAAAATGTGATCTGTGCAGTAAGATGATGTCCCTCACTGACCCACATGACTGCTGCCTCCATTGCCTCGGGCCGGAACATGACAACTCGGGCTGCAACCTTTGTAAGTCTATGTCTGCAAAGGCCATCAAGAGCCGTCATTTGCAGCAGGAGAAGTTCTTCCATAGATCAGACTCTGTGTCGGAGTCCCCAGTGACACCATGCTCTAGGGTCCCCTCTGGTACCTCGGTACTCCAGGATGCCCGGGCTTCCTCGGAGTGCCACGGCTGAGATTCCTCTGAGAGGAACTCCCTGGAGGTGGAACGCCAGAAGGGCTCGAAAACCTCGAATGCCGCCTTGGAGGACAGGTCTGGAAAAGTGGATAAATCCCACATCAGTCCCCACAGTCCCCTGGCGTGAATCTGAGGGGTCTGAGCAGGAGTGGCCTCACAAGCTGGCCCGGAAGGAGTCATCCACGTTGGGCAGCTGGCCTCAGAACCTCTGAGGCCATCCTGGTCGAGGACTTCCCTTCAATGGAACAGACGCCAGGCCTGAAGCCAGCAGTGACCATGTCGAGGGCTGCAGGGCCATCTGGCATGGAGACCAGGATGACAGCCTTGGAGTGCAGTATCACTTCCCTCCTGGCCCAGCAGCAGGTTTTGATGTCCAGTTCATCCTGCAGACTAATCTCCTGCACCTTTTCCAGCTAAAATCTCAGCCATGTGGTTTTCCTTTGACTCTCTCCCCCCCCCCAACAGTCTCCCCTACCCTCCTTGGTGTCCCCCTTCCACTGGTGTCTTCTATGTGGTATTTTGGGTGACCCTGGACTCATCATTGCCAATTCAGGATCATATTTCTGCCCTTGCCCGATGTTCCCACTTCTTTCTCTGCCAAATTCGAGCTGTCCGGGACATTTTACCTCCTCCTGCCCTAACCACCCTTCTGCTTACTTTGGTCATTTCTAGGATTGATTCATGTAACAACATTTTTGCAGGTCTTCACCAATATTAGCTTCACTGTCTCCAGCTGATCCAAAACATGGCAGCAAGGATCCTTTCTCATACTTCCCATTTTTCTCACATTACACCGCACCTCATCAACCTGCATTGGTTGCCTGTCTTGCACCGCGTTATGTATAAAATATTGATACTTACTCATAAGGCTTTTCACACTCACACTCCCCAGTACCTGGTTGACTCCCTTCACTTTCATTTTATTCTATGAAGCCTCCGCACTGTCCACAACTATCGGCTGCACCTCCCTTCTCTGGCTCAGGCCCATCTAGAGCAAACTCGTCGTTCCGTCTTTTTCTTTCTGGCCCCTTCACTTTGGAACTTCCTTCCACTCACCCTTCGTCAGGAACAGTCCTACTCTAGGTTTAAGGCTCTACTCAAAACGCACCTTTTCTGTCTGGCCTAAGACCTACCTTCCCCCGACCCATAAGGAACTTTGTTTCTGTCTCTCTCTATTGTCTCTCTCTGTGGTATTAATGTGTTCTGTCCTGTCAGTATTGTAGTTCTTTTCTTATTTCGGCTTTAGCCATCCTGCATTTTGTAACTCTGTAGACCGTCCTGATGTTTACGAAGTCCTGTAATAAAGATAAAGATCTGATTCATCCGCCCCGACAACCAGACCCTCGAACTTAAGGGATTCCCTGGTTATCGAGCTGATCTTCAAGCATCCCCAGTCTTGAAAGAGCCTTCAGCATCGGATGAAGTCCCAGTCCTCTCTGGCGAATGCACACAGCTTGGACCACAGCTGGGGGTTGCAGGCCTTCAGGCTCTGGAGCTGACCACAGGAGCTACGGAATCTTGGATTCTTCCTCTGACTTTGTCAGACTGGGAGACTGAGGACGGGGAGTCCCTGGACACCCGACGACACCGAGATATGCCCTCAGACCCATCTCCACTGGTGTCCTGGCGCCATTCTCCACCCAAGGACATTGCCTTTCTCGACTTTGTGTGGGATATGGCAAAGGCACTCGCATTTGAGACTGAGATGGAGAAGGAGCACTGCATGGAGGAACTAGAGATCCTCCAATACGAGGCCCCTCCGAAGGAAGCCCTCGCGGTGCCTGTCCCTCCGATCCTTGAGTGCTGCCTCCTCTGTATGTGGGAAATACTGGCACTGGTACCCATTGTGAGCAGACTGTTCGACTCCATGTACCAAGCCCTCTGAAGCCTGGGGTTCCAAAAAATCCAGCTCCCTCACAATTCTATGGTCGTCGAGTTGGCCAAGCGTCTACTCAAGAGCCAAAGGCCTCATTCCTTGGTGCCCCCAGGTAGGGAGGCCTGGACCTTGGAGGCCCTCAGCCGGGAATATTACCAGGGCTCGATACCGATTTGACGAGTCCAGTCCTATCAGTTGTACATCGGTATGTACCTCAAGGAACTGGCGAGGGAGCTCGCCGGTTTCTCTGCAGGCCTCGATGGGGAACCTCTGCAGCGGTTCAAGTCACTGGCCTCTGCAGTCAAGGAGTTCTCAAAGTTCCTGTCTCAAGCAGCATACAATGACTTTGAATCCTCAGCCAAAGTGGCTGCCACAGGCATCAGGGCCCAATGCCAGGCATGGCTGCAGTCGTCTGATCTCGAGCAATGGGTCAAGGACAAACTCATCAATGTCCCTTGCACCAGAGAGAACCTCTTTGGAAACCCATGTCAGACAAGGCTGCAGAGAGAGAGACTGAGTTCCTGACCAGGACCAGACTCTCTAAGAAGACCTCGGTGCACCCCCATAAGAGAGCCCCGGAGAAGAAGCCTTTCTTCCGGAGAAAAAAGGGTCTTTTTTGGTAATGGGCCTCAGTACTAGTCCAAGGGGTAAGGATACAGGCCCCGCAAGCCTAAGACCAATAGGGCTCTGTGTGGGCACATCTGCTCAGAGGCCTTGTGTTTCTTTTTGCTGCTTCAGACCTGGCTCTGGGTCCTCCTGGTTGAAGGTCAATGAGAAAAGATGCTGGATAGAGAAGATGAGAGAAAGAGATCAGATGCTGGATGGAGTGGGGAGGGAAGAAAGAGGGCAGATGTTGGATGGAAGGGGGAGAGAGAGTGAAGTCTCTGGTTTTTGATTGGGGAATAGCAGGAATTTAGGGGGAGGGTTGGGTAAGAATGGGAAATCAGAGAATTGAGAGGAAGGGACAAGCTGAAAATTGGCTGTGATGGGGATGATGGGACTGTGGGAAATAGGAACCTTATTTTTAGGATGCCAGAGAAGGGGATTGGAGGGAATACAGCAGTTGGATGGCATACAGAGTAGGGACTTGAGAAGACAGAATGTGGATATTCATGACTGAGAGGGAGGGGAGGGTGGGTACAGAAGGGGAAGATGGGATAGTAGGATGGCAAGGGGTAAAAATGGGAGTTTGAGTTGGAGGGAAAATGGGGTTAAGATATGAAAAGGTGGTACGGAGGAGACGGAGGTGTAAAATCAAAGATGGGAAAATGGATGAAGGAGAATACAAGATAAAGCCAAGGAAAGATGTCAAGGAGGGAGAGATAAAAAGTGACCGGTGATGAAAAGAGATGTTTGGAAGGAGAAAGTGAAAGGGGATGACAGAGGGAAAAGCAGTGTGGGGATGACTGAGGCTATGAGTAGAAAAGAGGAAGAGTCTGAGAAGAGACAAATGGAGCAAAAAGAAAAAAAGTGAAAGATCAATGTAGGGGAGGAGAAGAAAGAAAAATGGAAAATGGACAGTAGATCTGGGAAAAGAGTTAAAAATAACCAGTGAAGAAAAAAAGGAGACCAGGGCTAAAGTGATTAGAAAAATAACATCCAAATAAAAAAAAAGTTAGAAGAAAGCTTTTCATTTTCACAAGGATGTGTGGAATATGTCAGCTTTGGAAATGTGCATATCTGTTTGTGCTTATCCAGCTTCTCATTGCATGTAAAATCTGGCATCTTTTGTTGTTGTTAAGTGCCGTCGAGTCGGAGTCGACTCATGGCGACCCTCTGGATAGCTATCCTAAATTGTGTTCGATCTTCAGTCAGGCGGCTCATTGTTGACAGACTGGTACCCGTGGCTGCTGTTATTGTATTGATCCATCTCATTGCTGGCCTTCCTCTTTTGCGTTGACTTTCTATCTTGCCAAGCATAATGTCTTTCTCTAATGATCTCTCTCTTCGCATGATGTGTCCAAAGTATGAAAGTCGAAGTCTTGTCATCTGAGCTTCTAAAGAAAGCTTAGGATTGATCTCCTCTAGTACCGACTGGTTTGTTCTTCAGGCAGTCCATGGTATACACAGTATTCGCCGCCAGCACCATAATTCAAAGGCATCAATTTTCTTCCTGTCTATCTTTTTCACTGTCCAGCTTTCACATCCATATGATGTTATTGAAAATACCATGGCTTGAACAAGTCGAATCTTTGTATGGAGAGAGACATCTCTGCTCTTGAGAATCTTATCTAGGTCTTTCATAGCCATTCTGCCAAGAGCAATGCGTCGTCTGATTTCTTGACTGCTTGTTGCTTCTTTATTGATAGTTGATCCAAGTAGGTTAAAGTTGTTCACAATTTCAATTTCTTCTCCTTCAACGATGAACCTGTTGATTATGCCAGTTGTCATGATCTTTGTCTTCTTTACATTAAGGTGCAGGCCCATTTTGAGACTATGTTTTTTGATTGTGAGAAGCAAATGTTTCAGATCATCTTCACTTTCAGCCAGTAATGTGGTATCATCAACATAGCGAAGGTTGTTGATGAGTCTTCCACCAATCTTCACACCTCTGTTGTCTTCATACAATCCTGCTTCTCTGATGATTTGTTCTGCATATAAATTAAACAGGTAGGGGGAAAGTATGCAGCCTTGTCTTACACCTTTGCTTATTTTAAACCATTCTGTTTCTCCTTCTTCCGTTCGAACTGTTGCTTCTTGATCAATGTACAGATTGCGCAAGAGAACGATCAGGTGTTCTGGTATACCCATGCTTCTTAATGTGGCCCAGAGTTTCTCATGGTTTACACAGTCAAAAGCCTTGCTATAGTCGATAAAGCACAAATAGATATCCTTTTGGTATTCTTTAGTCTTTTCAAGGATCCATCTCACATCCGCAATGATGTCTCTCGTTCCTCGCCCTTTCCTGAACCCTGCTTGCACTTCAGGTAGTTCTTGTTCCAGGTATGGTTGTAGTCTCTTTTGAATAATCTTCAGTAGAATCTTGCTGGCATGTGGGATCAGAGAGATTGTGCGATAATTTTCACAGTCAGCTGGATCACCTTTCTTTAGTATTGGTATAAACACAGATCTTTTCCAGTCAGTTGGCCATGATGTTGTCTTCCATATTTCTTGGCAGAGCCTTGTGAGTACGGTAACAGCTGCATCAGATTGCTGCAATACTTCTATGGGAATGCTATCAATGCCTGGTGCTTTGTTCTTTGATAAGGCCTTCAATGCTGCTTCAACTTCTTCTTTCATCACCAATGCTTCCCGATCATAAGGTACAGGTTGAAACGGCTGTTGGTCCACTTGATCTTTATCATATAAAAACTCTGTATATTCCTTCCACCTTTTCTTGATCTTCTCAGCATCATTCAACATAGAACCTTGAGCATCTTGTAACATTCCAATTCGAGGCTGGAACTTTTTCTTTAACTCTCGTAGCTTTAGGAAAGCCGATCTTGTTCTTCCTCTAATAGTTTCTGCTTCTATTTCCTTGCAAGTGTCATTATAGTACTTTTCCTTGTCCTGTCTTGCTGCACGTTGGAAATCTCTGTTGAGTTCTGCGATTGTCTTTCTTTCTCCTCTGGCTTTAGCTTCTCGGCGTTTCTGGGCGATTTTCAGAGTTTCTTCCGTCATCCATTTTGGCTGTTTTTGCTTTTTCACCTTTTGTAGAGACTTCTCGCTTTCTTCCAACACAACCTTCTTGATGTCATTCCATAACTCTTCCGGAGCTCTGTCATTTGTATCTAAAGCAGCAAATCGATTTTGCAGGCAGTCTTTAAATTCCAGTGGTATATTCTCAAGGTCATATTTTGCTGCATTCATGAGTGGTTTGATCTTTTTCAACTTTAACTTGAGTTTGCATACTAGTAGTTGATGATCTGTACCACAGTCAGCTCCAGGTTTTGTCTTTGTTGATGTTACAGAGCTTTTCCATCGTTGACTTCCACATATGTAGTCAATTTGATTTTTATATAATCCATTCGGTGAAGTCCATGTGTACAGTCGCCGCTTGTGTTGCTGGAAGAAGGTGTTTGAGATGAATAGATCATTGGTCTTGCAGAATTCTATCAGTCTTTCTCCAGCTTCATTTCTGTTGCCAAGTCCATATTTTCCAACTACTTTGCCTTCTTCTTTGTTGCCAACTTTTGCGTTCCAGTCACCCATGACGATCAGGATATCCTGTTTGCATGTTCTGTCAATTTCAGCTTGTACTTGTTCATAGAACTCTTCAATTTCATTCTCTTCTGCAGCTGTTGTTGGGGCATATACTTGAATTATAGTTGTGTTGATAGGCAATCCTCGTAGACGAATAGAGATTAAGCGTTCGCTGACTGCATTGTATTTCATTACAGTTCTTGCAAGTTTCTTCTTTATTATAAATGCAACACCATTTCTTCTTTGTCTTTCATTTCCAGCATAGTAGACCATGTGATCATCTGATGCAGAGTGCCCCATGCCAGTCCATTTCAGTTCGCTGACACCCAACAGATCAAGTTGTACACGTTCCATTTCATTCTTGACCACCTCCGACTTCCCTTGGTTCATGCTTCGTACGTTCCATGTTCCAATGTGTAAGACATCTTTACAGCTTCGGACTCTCATTTCATGCGCAGCTACATCAGCAGTCAGACTTCCCAAGGGCTTTGATCCAACCACATCATAAATGCTGGCTTTACTCTGAAAAGTCTTCAGCTCTTCCCCAGTAGCTAGTTGAGTGCCTTCTGACCTGGGGGTCTCATCTTCCAGCACCATAGCACAATTTGTTTTGTTGTAACTATCCATTGGATTTTCATGGCAAGATACAGAAGTAGATTGTCGGGCCTTTCTTCCGCGCAGTTTAAGTTTGGTATTGTTGCCATTGTCACAAAAATGTGATCCTCCGCCGTCAACACTGTCCCATTCTGCTGCTGCCCAGATGGGTGGTTTGTCTTGGTCTGGCACCTCAGCTGAGACCTGTCCATCTTGGGAGACCCTGCCAGTAGTTAAACTACCGATAGTTTAGCTCTCAGCATCACTGATGCACGCAAGCCCTCACAGCACGACAAGCTGCAAACCAAGTGAGATTTGCAGCTTGTCGTGCTGTGAGGGCTTGCGTGCATCAGTGATGCTGAGAGCTAAACTATTGATAGTTTAATTACTGGCAGGGTCTCCCAAGATGGACAGGTCTCAGCTGAGGTGCCAGACCAAGACAAACCACCCATCTGGGCAGCAGCAGAATGGGACAGTGTTGACGGCGGAGGATCACATTTTTGTGACAACGGCAACAATACCAAACTTAAACTGCGCGGAAGAAAGGCCCGGCAATCTACTTCTGTATCTTGCCATGAAAACCCAATGGATAGTTACAACAAAACAAATTGTGCTATGGTGCTGGAAGATGAGACCCCCAGGTCAGAAGGCACTCAACTAGCTACTGGGGAAGAGCTGAAGACTTTTCAGAGTAAAGCCAGCATTTATGATGTGGTTGGATCAAAGCCCTCGGGAAGTCTGACTGCTGATGTAGCTGTGCTAATACCCAGAACTCAAAAAAACTACAACCCTCTAAGCATAAAAAGGGTAACACTGTAAATATTACAGCAAGCCCTAGGACAGCAATAGACTTCCTCTTAGAAAAAATAAACAAGACAGCCGGCTGCAGAGCCCTACACACAAACTACATGATGCTAGCAGAATCCCTCGCCTCGCTCACACAAGCAGAGCATAGAGCCTCACTCAATACAGGATAAGAGACCACAAATTTAAAATATATAGGTGAAAACTAAAATGGGAACTCTGGCATCTTAAGTTCCCATTTTAGTTTTCACCTATATATTTTAAATTTGTGGTCTCTTATCCTGTATTGAGTGAGGCTCTATGCTCTGCTTGTGTGAGCGAGGCGAGGGATTCTGCTAGCATCATGTAGTTTGTGTGTAGGGCTCTGCAGCCGGCTGTCTTGTTTATTTTTTCTAAGAGGAAGTCTTTTGCTGTCCTAGGGCTTGCTGTAATATTTACAGTGTTACCCTTTTTATGCTTAGAGGGTTGTAGTTTTTTGAGTTCTGGGTATTAGTACTGGTTTGGATGGCAGCTTTGCTAAATATGTGCTGAATGTGTGTGTGGGTTGTTGTTTTTTTTTTTTTAACAGTTTTATATTTTACACAGGAAGGAATTTGTGTTGCTGCAACTGAAGTAACACCATAATTTCAATATTTTTATGTTGAGTTGTAAAGGGAAATATCTAGTTCTTCATTCTCTATTTCCGTCAGAATTCTGATCCTAGTGTTTGTCTGGTACAGTGATGTTATAGTGTTTACATAGCTTTTAATGTATGAGCTGTGCTCCCTTGTTTTGCCTTTTTGTACAGAGGTTTGCTGACATCAGCACGTCTCATCCAACCATGAGATGGGAGAATGTTTACTGATGTAGGTTGGGGGTTGGGGGATATCAGTGTCATTTAGTATCCCAAGAGCTGCTATGGAAAAAAAAATTTGTGCCAATATTTTCCTGCAATAGACCCCTGAATCTAGTCAAGACACACACATAAGACAACTAAGAGGCTTTTGATTGAAAACCTGCCATAACCAAGCCAAAAAACACCTTACTTAGCCAGCTATCTTGTTCTTAATTGTATGCACTTTTCGTTATGCAGATTTTACTGGTTTTTCAAAGCAAAAATGCATATGTACTTTCACTTTGAAAATAACCCCTATAAAAATACGTCCATGCATTTATACCTGTCAAAGACGGCATAGGCTGCTTCTGTGAAAAACTATATTCATATGTTTCAACTTTCAAAAGTCTGCATGCAAACCCTTCTCTAAAAATGTTTGTACAGAGAGTCTATGTGCACTTTTACCCGCGAATCGGGTGGACAATTTTGTAAAAGCCCATTTCAGTGATGAAAACAATGTCTTCCTCGTGGAAATGGCTTGGAATATTATCTTCCCTATTGGTCGACCTCTGAGAAAGTGAAAGTGTGTGCTGTCGAGTCAATCCTGACTCCTGGTGACCCAGCCCATGGGTTTTCTTGGAAGGGTGTGGCCAGAAGTAGCTTGCCAGGCCTTTCTGTGGCAGAGTAAGGGGCCCTTTTACTAAAGTGTATTAGGATTTGGCAGGTAATGTGTGTTTAATGCCAAAAATAACATGAGGTAGCTGCAACCAGATAGCAGCAGCCATCATGGAGGGAGTTGAGCGGCAGCTCCTCCTCCTCATCTCCCCTACCTGCCTCGTCAAAGATAAAATCTGCCGCTTCAGAGGCGGGCCCGCGCCTGAGGGCCTCGCCAGAGGGCCCTTTGGCGTGGCCCTTAGGCGTTGGTCCTGGGCGTCTGTTGCTGAGGGTAGCACTGATGTTATGATTTGGACTGGGGTGACATGCTGCTGTTTTGTGGTAACTCGCTGTTCCATGTTCCTCTTCTTCTCTTACCTGTCTAACTGTCTCTGTCCTCTTTTCTGTCCTATCATTTAAATGGCGTTCTTTTCCTTTTCTCCTTAAATGATATGGTATTGTAAACCGCTGTAATTCAAAATAAACATAAACATAAACCACTGTGCGCTATCTGCCGGGGTGTGCCCAGCATGGTCCTGGCAGTTACCACATCGAACTGTACCTTCACATGCCCCATGCAGTATTACCACGGGTGCACTGAATGCTAATTGCACGAGGCACAGGTAATGTGCGGTGTGTACCCATGCTTGGCTCACCATGCCCACTGTCTACTCCTAATCTACCCTTTAACCACCCCAAAGCATGATGTGCTGATAATGCAGAAATCAGCACATGCTTGCTCGCTGTCCTGGCCCTGTGCTGTCTGTCACCGTAGGCTTCAGCGCATGCTTAACGCACACCAAACCCGGAGTGGAGGAGTGGCCTAGTGGTTGGGGCAAGGTACTTCAGGCCGGAAGGTCGGGGGTTCAAATCCCACTAGAGGACAGCAACCTTGGGCCGGAAGGACTGGGGTTTCTAGTCCCACAGGTGCTCCTTGTGGTCTTGGGCAAGCCACTTAACCCTCCATAGCCCATGTTCCCTGTAAAATAGTTATCTCCAAGTTATAATGCCCTGTTCAATGTAATTTCAGTTTGTTCAATGTAAACCGCACTGATGCAGAATAGCGCGGTATATAAGAGAATGTAAATAAATAAATAAATAAATGCTGACTGTGCAATGCACATTAGTAAAAGGCACCTGGTATTCCAAGGTGGTGACCCATCTGCGTACTAACCAGGCCCAACCCTGCTTATCTTCTGAGATCAGCCAAGATCAGGCTCATTCAGGGCAGCCACGCCATAGTACAATGACTAGTTTGCAGAATTCCTAACACGTATAATTAAGCAAATATCTGGAAATGTGCAGACCATTACATTTTTTAATGCTGCAGAAAAGATAGTTGGCTATTTCAGATGGTATTTTGTTCTGCTTTATGGAGATTTACTGCTGTTTAAATGTTTTTGCTTGCCTCTGGATTTTATGTAATACTGGTTGATTGGTTTTGTTGAAGTATAAATGGAAAAAGAGCAAGGACATATGTTTGTGCCATGTTTACAATGCAGCATGCATCTGAAAGAGAGAAAGTAAATTCTTTAAATTGCAAGCTTCCGTAGAAGAGGACAACTCTGCACAGGAGGAAAGATAATTTATTTTATTTCCATTAAAACAGTATTAGATACTTCCTTACAGCATTAACTTGTCTTTCCTTGGCGCTATTCCTCCATCTGTCGCTCCTAATCAGATTTTTCATTTTTTGTCTAAAAATGATGATGTGTCTTATTAAAGATGCTCTGTAATCTGCTAATATCGCCTTGAATTTTTTTACATTCTGTTTTTCCATCACATCCCATGATCCATACTCAATATTTTGCATTTTTAATGCAAAGTATTGTAGCAGTCATATTAGTCTACTTGGTTATGTGGCAATAAACAAATTGACTTGCAGTTTGCTTGTTGACCCTTATCACCGGTATTTCCACAATTTGTTAAGGAAACACCAAGCACCTATTATCTACACAGTTTTGTTTTGTTTTTTTTTAATTGGACCTGGCAGTTTCCTCCTGCTTCTGCAGCTCAGTCAGAGCCCAGACACTGATTTAGTCCCACGAGCCTTCATTCAGAACTACCTGGGGCCTGTTTTCTTCCTATTTTATATTCACCCCAATGCACTTAGCCTGGTCATTGCAGTGACAGATCTTGACCAGGGGCTGTGCACATGGGCCATGAATCTGGCCACTAGGTTCACCACAACTCCCTCCCCAGGAGGCAGTGAGTGCTGTTGCCACAGCATCTGCCACCCCAGCCGACCTGGCAAAAGCCTGATGTAAGCTCAAACGAGGGATCTTTTGCATGGCAGTGAACAAGAACCAGCAGGCCAACTTCCCCTTAGATTTTAATTTAATAAGAATTCTGCTATGCCAGCTAGTCATGAATTTTGATTGGCTGCTGTAATGACAGATAATGTAAATTGCTATGAGGGATTAGAAAAATTAGATCTGCGATTTTGTTTGTAGGTTTGCCATCTGTTATTTACTGACCATAGCCCGTAAATCCATCTGCTCATAAAACTCTTATGAAAGGTGTGGCTATGTTAAGTTGCTAGGTGGTGAGATTGAAGCCTTTAAGTACTTTTGTTGTCCATCAACTTCTGCATGAAAAGCTGACAAAACTTTACTGCTTAAGAGATGTGGAACCACAGTTGACTCATACGCATTAAGCCATGCTGTCATCACTTCTTGGATTCCTATTATGCCTCTGATCCCTTTTTACTTGCATCTCTGGCATTCACAGATAGGATTATAGAAAAATGTTGTGGGTTACTGAGGGCTTAGCCCTGCCCGCCAACCTCCAAACCCCGGATATACACTTCCATGGCAACGGAAGTGAATATCCAGGTCTGGCCATGCTGCCCGGAAGGCGCTGAGGCTAACTGTGCAGCTTCCTTGCCTATCTTATAAGTGTTGAGCGCTAACATGCACAGTTAGCACCGGTCCCCACCTCTGCTCAACCCCAGAATGCCCCGATGCTAGTCGGCTAGCATCGGGACACGTAGGGGATTTAGTTGGGGATATTTGACGGCACTACCTGTGTAAGTGCCATTGAATATCCGGTAAGCAGGCATTTACACAGTTAACTGGCTGTTAACCATGTCAATGTCTTTTGAATATCAGGCCCCGAGTATTAAAACTTGTACTTTCCTGCTTTTTTCAAAGGTGTGATCTTCAATCTAGGACTTAAAGCACCCAGCTGATGAAATAAGCCATTTAGAGGGCAATTTTTACAGCTATGAAAGTTGGTTGTCTGAAAATTGACCTCCATCTGCTCTTGACCCTCAGCCTCTTCCACCCCCCTCCAATATACAACAAGAGTCACTGATAACTCTGAGATTTGGTTCTATATACATTTTGGATTGCGTTCATTGTCCCTGATGCAGGCAGACCATGCCAAAACACGGTCATGTTGGGCTTAATAAATTTACCCTGGGGAGGAACCCTGGGAAGGAAGTGACATCACCATTAACGATGGCAGCCTAACACTGAACCTCCTGTCAGAGGTGGCACAATAAGGGCTATCAAAGCAGCGCTGGGGCAATTAACTCACCATAAAGCAGGGAGAGAACCTTTCTTGGAAAGCACAAATGTCAGTCCAGAAAAAATTGGAGCGATTTCGGTCCTCCTATGCTTTCAAATCATTATCAGAGCGGCGAGAGGCAGGATCGGAGGCAGGCCTGAGTGTGGACTCTGAAGAAGAAATTGATTGAGCAGACAAACAGTGTACACATGGGGATCTGTGGCAATGGTTCTGCAAATTGAGGAAAGACTTTATCACAGTACAGGAGGAGCTGCGGAAAGGTTTGGGGGACCTCCATGGTGAAATAAGAGAAATTGGTACTCGTCTCAAGGCAGTTGAATTCCAGCACAAACAGTATGAGGCCTCCCGAGCCCATGTGGCACGCATACAGCAACTTGAAATGGAGCAGGATTCGCTGCGCGATAAGGTGGAAGATCTGGAAAAAAAATCAAGATGATACAATCTCCATTTCTGAGGCATCCAAGAGGCGGATAATTATAAAGATGCCGGTAAGGTGACATAAGAAATCTGTAAAGCCCTATGGGAGGCAGCAGAGGAGATGGCTCTGGAAGGGCTATTCAGCATGGAAAGGGCCCATAGAGCACTAGGCTCCCCCACAAGGACAGAGCCAAGGGATATAATGGTATGCATGAGCTCATATGCAGTAAAAGATAAAGTCCTCCGTCTTGCATGAAAGAATGGCAAATTTATCTGGGACTCTCTCACCACAGAGATATTTCAAAATTTATCTCCTGCTACATTACAGCGACGCTGCAATATTTATTTATTTATTTAACAATTTTTCTATACCGCCTTTGTTCAAAGCGGTTTACGATGAACAACATAACAATTACATAAGAATAGTTTTTACATTAAACAAGGGAGGCCAACTTGGAGATAAATATGGGGTTAACTGAGGAAAGATATAAATTAAGACCTTAGAGAGGCAGATATTGCATACGGGGAGGGTGAAGTGTAAGAGAGATCTGAGGGTTCGGTGAGGTAGGTTGTGCTTAAGGAACATATTCGCTATCCCTGGCTTTTTCCCTTCGCACTTCAATTTGAGATTAATGAACGCTCTAAGAGTTTGTAACGCAAAGGAAACCTGGGCTTGTTAAACTGAAGAAGGGGCAGCGAATCTACCTAACAATCTCCCCTTGAGTTCAGCAACCCAATGGGTACCATCCCCTCTGCAATGAGAGAGCTAACAATAAAGGCTAGCGTCTGCAAAGAAAGGGGAAAGGACATATAATTACTACAAAGGCAGACAGCGGTGACAGAATGGACAAGGGGGGGCTGATTTAAGCCATGGACTATTATGGGGACACTTATTTAGTTATCCAGAAGGATTGTTGGTAGCATTGTTTAATAATGGTCAAGTTGACACTTTCGGTAAGTGAGGAGGCAAAGAGGGGATTGAGAAAGGGGGCACAGGAGAGCGGAACGAATTGGGGTACAAGGATGTGATCTATCTATGGATTTTGGGAGGGTGGGAGGAATGAATGAATGAAAGGGGAGGAAATGAGTGCGATCAACGGGCGTGTGTGTGACCCATGGCAGCCAGTGAGGAAGACACCTCTGGCAAGTCACCTCCTCACGCAGAATGGCAGAGGTTTACTCTGCAAGTTGGGGAATGAGAATGGAGGGGAGGGGGTAGAAGAGCTACACTCAATAAGCGGGACAGAGAGTGTGGTATTGTCACTTAAGGAAAGCATGTTGTTGTTGTTGTTAAGTGCCGTCGAGTCGGAGTCGACTCAGGGCAACACTCTGGATAGCTATTCTAAATTGTGTTCGGTCTTGAGTCAGGCGGCTCATTGTTGACAGACTGGTACCCGTAGCTGCTGTTATTGTCTCGATCCATCTCATTGCTGGCCTTCCTCTTTTGCGTTGACCTTCTATCTTGCCAAGCATGATGTCTTTCTCTAATGATCTCTCTCTTCGCATGATGTGTCCAAAGTATGAAAGTCGAAGTCTTGTCATCTGAGCTTCTAAAGAAAGCTTTGGTTTGATCTCCTCTAGTACCGACTGGTTTGTTCTTCGGGCAGTCCATGGTATACACAGTATTTGCCGCCAGCACCATAATTCAAAAGCATCAATTTTCTTCCTGTCTATCTTTTTCACTGTCCAGGAAAGCATACAGAAACTTAAGATAGGGTCCCTGAATGTCAAGGGCCTTAATACGCCGCAAAAGTGCAGGCTTCTTTATAATGATCTGAAGCAAGGGGATTAGCAGATAGCTTTTATACAAGAAACTCACTTGCTTTTGAAAGATGAGCAGGATCTGAATCGGGGCAAAAGAAGGGAGAAGTTGGTATTTTAATTAAGGGAGATGCTTCATTTCAGCTGGGAGAGGTGGAAAGAAAGAGGGATGGGAGGGCCTTATTAGTATGGGGCCATAAGTGGAATCGAGAAATATTATTAAATATCTATGGCCCCCAATGAGAATAGTCAGGAGGCCCTGGGGAGGTGGTTGGAAGGTTGGGTATGGGGACAGCTGATTGCAGCTGAGGACTGTAATGCAGTCATGAACACAAATAAGGACCGATTGCGGGGCCTGGCAGCAAGAGGAATGATGGCCTATAGCAACCGGAGCTTTAACGATTGGGTGAGGGGTTGGGGGTTGATAGATTTGTGGCGCTCCACTCACCCTACCACCCAAGACTACACCTTTTATTCAACAGCACATGATAGCTACAGTCGCATTGATTACTTATTGGGCACCCAACAGTGGGCAGACAGGCTGGCGGGCATAACGATTGAGCCCATTACCTGGTCGGATCACATGCCAATTTGGGCAGAATTTGGAAATGATCCGGATAAAGAACAGAGACCTTTTTGGCATTTTAATGAATCCTCGATGCAGCAGGGAGAGGTGATTAAGGCTTTGGAAACTACCATTAAAGATTATCTTGAGCTTAATGATACAGGGGAGATGGGATTAGGTACTTTGTGGGATGGGTTGAAAGCAGTAGTGCGGGGAGATCATATGCTCTTTAAGCAATCAGAGATCCATGAACGTTTTCCACAATTTTACCAGCAGTTGTATCAGCGGGAGGAAGGAGCTACTACTGCTCAGATACATACCTTTTTTCAGGGGATAGTGGACCTACCCTGCTTGGGAGAGGAAATTAAGGCAGGTTTGGATAAAATCACTGGGGAAGAGGAACTAGCATTAGCTATAAAGGGTCTCCAACCAGGCAAAGCCCTGGATTGGATGGGTTTGCAGGTCTTTTATATAAAAGGTTGGCCCTGACCCTCATGCCGATTCTCCTGAGGGTCTTCAATGGTGTACTGCAAGGGGGTGGTTTGCCACAGACCTTTGGGGACGTGGAAATATCGGTGCTCCCAAAACCAGGTTGTGACCCCCCACAACCTGCGGGTCCTACCGACCCATATCTCTTATTAATACAGATGCCAAATTACTAGCAAAAATTTTGGCTAATAGGCTGGGGGCATCGCTTCCGGGATTGATTCACCCGGATCAGACAGGTTTTGTCCAAAGGCGTCAGACAGTGGACAATATTCGGCGGATCCTTCAACTTGTTTGGCATACCCGCAAGGAGAGACTAGCAACCCTTCTATGGGCTATTGACGCCAAAAAGGCATTCAATTGCGTACATTGGGACTTTTTGTTTGGAGTTTTAGATCGTGTGGGGTGGGCCCACATTCTGTAGCTTGGGTCCAGGCATTATTTGTGACCCCGCGGGCTTTAGTCAAAGTCAATGGAGGGCATTCAGCGTTTTTGACCTCCAGAGAGGTACTAGGCAGGAGTACCCTCTGTCTCCTTTGTTATGGAACCATTGGCATATGTGATAAGGGTGAATGTGGATATTACAGGAGTGTCTATAGCCTGTGACCACCATAAAATTGCTCTCTTTGCGGATGACATCCTCTTGGTGCTTACACGGTTGATGCTTATTTTGCCCATCCTCATGCATGAACTTAATCATTTTGGGAAACTCTCAGGGTTACGGATAAATTGGGATAAAACAGAGGCATTCAATGTCTCGCTGGGGGGGGGGGGGGAGATGCAGATTAGACAGGGGTACCCTTTTCACTGGGCTCATTACTCCCTGCCTTATTTAGGGGTCAATATTACAGATACCCCATAAAATGTATATTAGGCTAATTATCTGGCCTTATTGTGAGAAGTGGAGAAAGACTTGGTCCAGTGGCATTCAGGGAACCTTCCATGGTTGGGGCGACCATAAAAATGAATATATTGCCGTATCTGCTATGTTTTTTCCAAGTTCTTCCAATGGCAGTACCCCTTGTATACTTCAGAGGCTCCAGCAACGAATATTCAATTTTATTAGGCAGAAGCGCCCTGTCCGGGTGTCGCGACAGGTCCTATATCTTGTGCGTTGTAGAGGGGGCCTGGGCGTCCCAGACATTAGTCTCTATTATTTAGCTTCACTGATGCGCCAGGTCATGGACTGGAGGTTAAAGGGGAGTAAGAGGTTCTGGGCGATGGAGCAATCCTGGGGAGATGAGCTGAAACTGGCTCATCTTCCTTGGATGTTGAAGGGGACTCCAGATGGTAGATGGAGAGAGAACCCCTACATAATACTCCTTTGGACAGTGGCGGAGGAGATGGAGAAGGATAGCCCCAAAAGTGGACTTTCCTGCTTTGGCGTCTATAGAGGGTGTCCCCTCCTTCACTCCTGGGAGAGAGGGGACATTCCAACACTGGGAGTGATAGGGCTTAAATATCTTTACCAAGTTATTAGATCAGGGTGAAATTCTCCCCTTTGACAAGTTGAAAGTACAATACAAACTACCAACAAGGGATTTTTTTGCACAAATGCAGGTGGTCCATTTCTTACGCCAACCGCTGCAATGACAACCCTGGAGGATGGGTACAATGACCTGGAAGCCTTATGGGTGGGTCATTTTAAAAGTCGGGGTCTAATCCAAGAGCTTTATAGAAGTTTACAGGGTACTGAATTATTCAAGCTCCCCTATATGGTTGTTTGAGAGCATGATATGGGCATAGAGTGGCCAGAAAAGGAACGGGAGAGTGTGCCTCGGTGTGGGGAAACAGGTTTTGTCTGTACCAATTCGAGAAAATCTGTATAAACTTATAATGAGATGGTATTATACCCCCGAATGATTACATGTTATGTTCCCTTCGGTATCAGACCAATGCTGGCATCTTTGTAGGGTAAGGGGGTCATTATATCACATTTGGTGGGAGTGCCCAGTAGTGTCACAATACTGGGGTACTATATTTATTTATTTAGCACATATTTGTATACCGCTGCTTCCTGCGATCAGAAGCGGTTTGATTAAGAGAACAGAAAATGTCAGATCAATGACAGAAATTTCAAAGCATTACAGTGTGATTAACAAGGTTATGTGATAGGTTTTCAAAACAAATCAAGCGTGTTTCATTACAGTATACAATAAATTTCCAAATTACAAGATTAAAACAAATTACAAGATTACAAGATTAAAACAAATAGGATTATAACAGGTTTCATTGAAGTATACAAGATTAATGACATGTTTCATTAAGTTTACAACAGGATACAGTTATGTGTGTGGGGGGGGATTACAATTATACTTTTCTACAGTATATAAACATTTGTGTTTTTACATATATATATTTTAACGCTGATTTATGATACACTGTAGGTCACTTGGTGTGTGCGTTGTTGATTTATGATACGTTGTAGGCCTCTCGAAATAGGTGTGTCTTCAGGTCTTTTCTGAAACCCATCAGGTCAGTGATTGAGCGCAACTCAGGTGGGAGTTGGTTCCAAAGTGATGGGGCAGCGAAGGAGTATGCTCTGTTGCTTGTGGCTACATTAACTGATCTTATACTTATTGGTACTTGTAGGTTGTTTATGGTGGCAGTTCTCCTGTTTCTGTTAGCAGGTTGTAAGGTGATTAGGTTTGTGAGGAAGGTTGGTGCCAAATTGTGGATGGTTTTAAAAGTTGTCACCAGGATTTTGTATTTTATACGGGCTATGATGGGGAGCCAGTGCAATTCCACCAGCACCGGGGTGATGTGTTCTGCCACACCTGTTTTAGTGATGATTCTGGCTGCGACGTTCTGTGCCATCTGGAGTATGTTTAGTGTTTTATTTGGAAGGCCCTGCAGGATTGCATTGCAGTAGTCGAAATGTGGTGTGATGAGGGCTTGGGCTACTGTCCTAAAGTACTATATGAAGTTATATACAGCAAATCTTCAATGTTGATCCGGGCATGGATCCAGGTTTCTATCTTTTGGGTAAGTGGTCTGAAGAACAACCATTACGGAGAGCTCGCCCCATTCGAGCATGCATCTAGGCGGCAAAAAGCGAGATTGCCTGGAATTGGAAGAATCCAGGTGGCTCCTGTAATTGAAACGTGGAAAACACGCTTGCGCCATACAGTTTTGATGGCGCGACTGACTGCAGCCTGACGTCAGAGGATTGACCAATTCAATAATCAGTGGCACCAATTAATAAACCTTTTGCGTAACTGACTTGCTTGAGTGTAGGGGAGATAGGGGAGGGGGGATATCTGTTTATATATACCTAAAATTGTTGTACATTGAATTGTTGTAACTGTTTTTATTGATATTGAATGTACTTCAATATCAATAAAAATTGAAATTATAAAAAATACATATAAATTTACCCTGTGGTTATTTATCTGCTCTGTGGGGGGGGGGGGGGGGGTTTACCCCTTCCTGTTTTCTTTTTGTTGTGGATTTTTATTGGTAAGGGTTGTCCTCCCTTTTTTGTGTTGTGAACAAAAACTAGAGATGTACAAAAACAGCTAGGAGGGGTCATTTCAAATGGATTTATGCAGATGAAGCCGTTTTTTTCCTAAGAGAAACAGTCTTTTATAAAATTGGTCTCCTAATCTGTGCATTAACTTATGCATATGCATAAGTTTACTTGAATGGAGTGGATGTGTTTCAGGGTATGATGCCAAAAAGGGGTTAGTGTTTAGACCAGGGGTTCTCAATCCAGTCCTTGGGACACAGCTAGCCAATCAGTTTTTCAGAATCATCACAACGAATCTGCATTAGAGAGATTTGCATGCGCTGCCTCCATTTGGATGCAGATCTCTCTCATGCATATTCATTGTGGTTATCCTGAAAACCTGACTGTCTAGGTGTGTTCTGAGTACTGGGATGAGAACCCCTCATTTACTGTAGAAACATGCTTCATTTAAAAAGGTGCATATATATGGGAAGTAAACCGGGGAAAGCTATGTGTTTTAAATAGTAGGTGTAAATGGGTTCAGCTACTTTCCATGTGATAATTTTCAAAAGCAAGTATGTGCCTACTTTCACTTTGAAAATTGGAATAACTTAACATGCAAATTCAATGTGTAAATTAGATAGCCTTTTATGCAATTAAAATCTGGGAGGGGACATAGGAGCAAACGTTTCAAGATAATGAGAGATGTTAAACTCAACAGCAATGACTACTCCTTAGACAACATGAAGGAGTTTGTTCTATACAAGGGGCTGCTCAAGTACCCACAGCATCCACAGGAACCACCACTCAGGAAAAAGATTTAGGTGTCATTGTGGATACCATGTTAAAACCCTCGGCCCAGTGTGCAGCGGCGGCCAAGAGAGCAAATAGAATGCTAGGTATGATAAGGAAAGGAATGGAAAATAAAACAAAAGATATTATAATGCCTCTATATCGTTCCATGGTGAGACCGCACCTTGAATATTGTGTGCAATTCTGGTCACCATATCTTAAAAAGGATATAGTGATTTTAGAAAAGGTTCAGAGAAGAGCCACCAAAATGGTAAAGGGGATGGAAGGATACTCCTATGAAGAAAGGCTAAAAAGGTTAGGGCTCTTTAACCTGGAAAAGAGACAGCTGAGGGGAGATATGATAGAAGTCTATAAATTAATGAACGGAGTGGAACGGGTAAATGTAGATCGATTGTTTACGTTATCAGAATATAGAAAGACTAGGGGACATGCAATGAAGCTACAGGGTAAACTATTTAAGACTAATAAAAGAAAATATTTTTTCACTCAACGTGTAATCAAACTCTGGAATTTGTTACCAGAGGATGTAGTAAAGGCTGTTAGTGTAGCTGGGTTTAAAAAAGGTTTGGACAAGTTCCTGGAGGAAAGGTCCATAAACCATTATTAAGAAGGGATCCAGGATATCAATGTTTGACCCAGTACAAGCATTGTGGAACCTGTGTCTTTTGGGGAAACTGCTAGGTACGTATGACCTAGATTGGCCACTGTTGGAAACAGGATACTGGGCTTGATGGACCTTGGTCTGACCCAGTATGGCATATCTTATGTTCTTATGTTCACTTAGATGGGGGGAAATGGGCACCCATGTTTGGGTCTTATTCCTCCATCTCCTTTTCCTGTGTGTCCTAAAACCACTGGAGGGATATTCCATATACCCTCCCTCCAATCTTGGACATCATCTCTAGATCGAGACAATACTACAAATAAAATGATGGACTTAAATCAGTTATTCATATTTCCTGAAATGAAATATTGGTGACAAAGAACGTCTTCGTTGAGATCTGCATTAGTTTCCACACTTCCTTCTGATCAGCAGTGTCTTAATTTGGCAACAACTACCTGTTTTTAAAGAAACCTTATCTGTCGCAGCTCTTCAGAGTTGTCTGATGTTTTTGTGCCTCAGCTGTATCAATGTGATGCCTGCAAGAGGTTCTGATGAAGTTTGGCGCTGCTCCATTTAGGGGCATGTTGCGTTCAGTGCCCACAGCCCTTTTATTTCTATGGGCGCAGTGGCACTTAATGCGTGATAACTTCATTAATGCACACCAACCCTTAGATTCATAGTGATGGGAGTGGTCTAATAGGAAAAGCTTTCAGAAATGTTTTCCGCTTAGAAATGAATTGAAATTTGAAACAGATGTGAAATAATGGGCTCTTATAAGGTAATTGTTTAAAGTGATTCCTGCGTGTACGCAGCCACATAAGTGCGTAAACAGCTCTTACAGAATACCAATTGGTGTAAAAGTAATATTGGCATCATGGCACATATTTTGCCAGTGCACATGCATATGGGCAACATTTGGGCACAGCAAAGGTAGAGCACACAAGTACACACACAAATTAAAAAATACTATAACTTACGAATGTACTTGAAAAATATAGGTGCAGACATTAACAGCAGTTCTAGGGCCGGTGTAAATATCTGTGCTGCAGTGTAGGAGTGTGTTAGGTCACTTCCTTGTCTCTATAAAACAGGCTTAACACAGGTGCTTTAACTAGGTGTCCCCTTATAAAATTTCCCTCCACATAATTTCTTTCTTTTAATTACCAACGGAGTTGTTGTTAACAGCTTTCTTTTTGATTAAGGGTCACTGCTTTTTGAGATGATCCTGCTGGAATTGGGAATTCTGACTCCGTTTTAAGGGCCTCAAAAGCCCTGCAGAACCAGATGAACCCGAATGATTAATACCTGAAACTTTGTAATTCTCCTTTAGTTCTGACTAATTCTTTTAAAATTTGAACTAGAAATATTCTTATAAATAATGTTTTATGGTTATATGTTTATAGTTAATTTCTCAACCCCAAAGTTACCAACTCCCCATCTTCAGAAAGAGAATTCCCTCTTAATTGGTTACCTCTATTTAAAAAAAAAATCACAATTTTTTCCACTTTCTTCCTCTTAAAACGTTCCTGTTTTCTAATTTCGTTTGATGGTAAATGTAAACATTCCCTTCCCTTTTAAATTTCTCGTTTAAGGGTTTTCAAATACTGGCAACAACCACATGCCCACATACCACAACATATGCCCAGTGCTAACCCACATATAAACACTCTGGAAGAAAGGGAAGAGATCACTTACTTGCGAATCACATATGCTCAGCTCATCCTGAGATTATGGCTCTACAGTATGCTTCTAATTTATATATTAGAGTTTGAAAAGTGACTAGCGTTTAAAATCTGTTCCTTTTATCATGTACATCTACCAGCTACAGTGGTTCCTAATTACAAAAGTAACTTTTTTTTTTTTTTTTTAAATCTCAGTATGTCTGGCTCTTTTCAAAACAAGAGGATCTGTGCCGTAGATCTGTGATCCTTGCTGTGGTAGCCTTCTGCCTGCTACTCAAGTTGTTCAATTAGGCATTGCCCTAAGGGTGGCATTAAGTGTAAAATGGGTCAGCCACTGCCTGAGAATTACCTAGGTAACATCTTCACAGGACAAAAGTGGGATCAGTCCGTTAAGGGATTGGCAGTCTCAGCTAGGTAAAGTGTGTTAGCCTCTCCTGTACTTTGCACCTCAAGCTGTGACCTCTCACACTACTGACCTCTCAATGGCGACATAATTCTCAAGATGAAGCCTGGATTATCTGTCTAAGAGTCTTACATGTGTCATGCAAGGTTAGGTGTCAACTGCAATGTAAATTAGTAGTTAAGAGTATTAGTTGCTAGACAGATGCTACAAGCTTCAATTAGAAAGAAACAAGGATAGATTATAAAGTAATTAACAAACACATACAAAAATTTGCTTCACACCAAATTTGTTAAACACCCTGGCTGCCCATGGTGCATTACTGCCATATGGCAGGATTGAGAGTAGTTTTCAGAAGCACTGAAATACCTCCCCAGACTATGGCAACGCACGCATAATATTCACGCATAATATTAATGCTACTGTATCCTAGTGCCTAGACTACCATCATTCCAGCAAACCACTCTACACTTACAACATACTTTTATTATTTGTTATGACGGTACACCAAAATCTTTTTATTCAATCATGCACTTACACGGGGTTGTAACAAGACTATAGGATCTATTGCAAACCTCCCCCCCTGCTTTAAAGTCTCAATTAACACATATTTTTTATTGGTGTCTTTCTGGCAAATGCAGCAACCGAATTCAAGAAATCATGGATAAGCAATTGAAGATTCTTAGTTGCAAAGAAAAAGGCAGAGATCAACTGGGTCTGTGACATTAACAGTTATTAAGCTGAGAAGACTACATGGGCCTTATATCTGTCCTGCTTTTCTAATATTCTTAGCTCAGTTTTCAGTCCATAGATTAGGAATTGCAACAGTAGTACAATCGTGCCGGTCCCAATAGTCAGTGGCAGTGGTTAGCTGCTGCTGATCGTTAGACCAGAATATTCAATGATGGGGCCATATCCGGATTCTGGCATTGAATATCTGGTTTGCCCAGACAGTGATGAAGCTAACAGGGCAGCAGTGATATGCAGCTTCTGTGGCAACCGTTAGGCCAGCCTTTGCTGTGTCTGGCTTTCGCTGCTTTGCAATCATTGGGCAGCGGCAGGTCATCGCCGAGTGTTGCCCCTGTATCACCTTGATGCTAACCAGTTAACATTGGGGACGTGCAGCAGTGGCACCCAGACTAGGGATTAACATGGTTAGCACACAGTATTTTGGGGGGAAAAGGAGGGAAGAATTATTTTGTACCTTATAGTATCCCAATTTTCTCACAGTTCCTGCAGCAATTTCTGCATTAAAACTAGCGTAATAAATACTGAAGGCTGCACATTAAAGTACAATTTGGTGAATTCCTCTGACGAAAGCACATTTGGGACCAGTTAAAATGCCCTTTCAAAGGGAATGTTCTTAAGAAATAGTAAGAAAGAGCCTTTACAAGAATGTTCCTCTAGCAAGCTGAAGTGCTGTAAAACTAGTACTGGGAGACACGTCTGTAAGGTAGAATTCTCTCAGCAATGTACAATATGCAAATTTTAATATAGTCCAGTTCTCTCATATAGGTTTTCTGATAATTTATGGTTTATTTTGATTTAACATACTGCCCTTCAATTGCCAGCAGAGCGGTTTACAATAAAAAGTTATAAGCTTGAAGACACAAGAAAGGAGCTACAATCCATAAGGAAAGAGAGAGGAGTGACAAAGGACAGCAATAGTAAGAGAAGTGATTCCAGGCTAAGGGTTGCGAGTTACAGGACTTCAGGTTGCAGACACTGGCCCATCATCACACTATGTACGGTTCATCCCGGAACGCCTGTTCTCAGTGCTGATCTGAAGGATTTCTAGGATAGTTTGGTGCGCAGGGCAAGGGGGAGAGGATTCCAGAGAATGGGAGCTAAGAAGAAGAAGGCAGTGCGCCTGGTGGTTTCCAGCCTGGCACGGAAGGCGGAAAGAGATCAGAGAGGATAAGTAGGTGGGAGTGTCTGTGTATAATACCTTGTGGGTCAAATTGAGGATTTTGTTAATGCGATAAAGGATGGGAAACCAGTGATGTTAAAATAGAAGCAGGGTGATGTGGTCGAATTTTTCTGCGCAGCAGAGGATACGGATTGCAGTGTTTTGTATGGTTTGCAGTCGTCGTAAAATAAAAAAGTATGTCTGCAAAATATTCTCTAGATAAGAGCCTGGTAATCTCTCTGGCACATGCAAGAAATTTTTGTCTGGCATGTCCTCAACCAGACTTTTGATTCTCCTGCTAACATTGGTAGTAATGTCAGCAGCAAGATGTGAGCCTAGGGACTACTCCAGCAGGATTCACAGACCCACCAGAAGCTTTTAGGATCTTATGCAGAAAGAAATATTTGTCTTTAAAGGGCATTCTCATCAAGCGTGCCTTCAAGAAAAGTTTAACCAAACACTGATGAAGCTACTGTCGTAAATACAAACACAAAGGGCGCGTGGTGTACGGAGGTTACAGGTGCTTTATTAGATAAAACCCCTACGCGTTTTGGCAGATGCCTTCTTCAGGGGGTACACATTCTCAGAAAAATATAATAAACAATAAATAATAACAATAAAAAAACAATATTAAAAAATATCAAAAATAAGCATGTTGTTGTTGTTAAGTGCCGTTGAGTCAGAGTCGGCTCATGGCGACCCTCTGGATAGCTATCCTAAATTGTGTTCGGTCTTGAGTCAGGCGGCTCATTGTTGACAGACTTGTACCCGTAGCTGCTGTTATTGTATCGATCCATCTCATTGCTGGCCTTCCTCTTTTGCGCTGACCTTCTATCTTGCCAAGCATGATGTCTTTCTCTAATGATGTCTTTCTTCGCATGATGTGTCCAAAATATGAAAGTCGAAGTCTTGTCATCTGAGCTTTTAAAGAAAGCTTAGGTTTGATCTCCTCTAGTACCGACTGGTTTGTTCTTCGGGCAGTCCATGGTATACACACTATTCGCCGCCAGCACCATAATTCAAAGGCATCAATTTTCTTCCTATCTTTTTCACTGTCCAGCTTTCACATCCATATGATGTTATTGAAAATACCATGGCTTGAACAAGTCGAATCTTTGTATGGAGAGAGACATCTCTGCTCTTGAGAATCTTATCTAGGTCTTTCATAGCCATTCTGCCAAGAGCAATGCGTTGTCTGATTTCTTGACTGCTTGTTGCTTCTTTATTGATAGTTGATCCAAGTAGGTTAAAGTTGTTCACGATTTCAATTTCTTCTCCTTCAATGATGAACCTGTTGATTATGCCAGTTGTCATGATCTTTGTCTTCTTTACATTAAGGTGCAGGCCCATTTTGAGACTATGTTCTTTGATTGTGAGAAGCAAATGTTTCAGATCATCTTCCCTTTCAGCCAGTAATGTTTTTGATCCCTCACTTTGTTTTTGATCCCTCACTTGGTTTGCAGCTTGTCGTGCTGTGAGGGCTTGTGTGCATCAGTGATGCTGAGAGCTAAACTATCGGTAGTTTAACTACTGGCAGGGTCTCCCAAGATGGACAGGTCTCAGCTGAGGTGCCAGACCAAGACAAACCACCCATCTGGGCAGCAGCAGAATGGGATAGTGTTGATGGCGGAGGATCACATTTCTGTGACAACAGCAACAACACCAAACTTAAACTGCACGGAAGAAAGGCCCGGCAATCGACTTCTGTATCTTGCCATGAAAACCCAATGGATAGTTACAACAAAACATAGCCATTCATAGCCATCAAAAACAAGCATGTGTGAAACAATTTAAAAACTAAACAAATATAGCTCAATAAATATCAAGGCACAGTTAAAAACAATTATAAAAATGAAAATATTAAAATTAAAAACATAAGGCATATAAAATAAAAATGTGCCTAGCAACAACATAGTACACAAAACAAATATACAGACCCAAAACTGGAACATGAGAAAGAAAGATGAGGAGGAGCTAAAGTACACCAAAATATAAAACTGGTAAATTCACAATGGCACACTGTGAAAATCTTATCCTGACAAGAACACCAATCACAGAAAATAAGGCTGTAAAAAGTAATAAATAATAAATGAGACAGGGATGAATCAAATAACAGTATAGTAGCCTCAATGGTAAATATCCATATGCCGATATTACCATGTCTGATACAAAGGAATAAACATATACAGTACATATCTTTAATGAAGGAGGAATAGTAAACTTCCTTTTGGAACCTCAAGCAATTGTGAGAGAAAACAGAAGTGTGTTTACACCATATCATGTGGTCCTAAGACCAACGGAGGGTCAGAGCCCCAGAGCCAGAGCAAGCAAAGGCGCTTAAACAATATCTAGTGAAAACATGAAAAATCTCTATCTTCAATAAGAGAAAAGAGGAAAAGTAATGTTATTTTTATAAGCAAAGTATAAAGTCGGGAAGGGCAAAAGTGTGAATCCACACCATATCTTTTAATACTGAGAGGCAGCGGAGGGTAGAGTAAAAAGAAACGCTAAAAAAAGGGGGCAGAGTTGATTTAAACGGCAAAAATAATGGTGAAGCGTACATAGGCTTTCATTATATAACAGCACATAAATAAGGAATTCCTTACCCTACAAGAGGCTGAAGAACACACCATGATATGTCTGTAATCATCCATTTCAAATACTGAACCCATGCGAGGGAGCCGGGGCACTATAAAACTACTTGCGTTTATGTATGTATACACTTATTCCTTTATCAAACATGGTAATATCGGCATATGGATATTTACCACTGAGGCTACTATACTGTTATTTGATTCATCCCTGTCTCATTGATTATTTATTACTTTTTTCTGAGGATGTGTACCCCCTGAAGAAGGCATCTGCTGAAACGCGTAGGGGGTTTATCTAATAAAGCACCTGTGACCTCTGTATGCCACTTGCCATTTGTGTTTGTTGCTACGTACTGTGAGGGCGCCTGCTCTTTGTGTTCTTCTGTGCTACTGTCTTAAATGACATTATTTATTTAGCTCTCTCCTTTCCAAAAGACATGCATGATGTTATGTTCAGGCACACTAGGCATTTCCCTGTCCCTAGAGAGCTTACAATCTAAGGCTGTACCTGAGGCAGTGATGGCTTGGCTAAGGCCAAAAGGAGCATCAGTAGGATCTGAACTTGTCTCCCTGATGACAGCTTAGAGCTCTAACCACTGGGCCACTCCATTCCCATTGTTATGGGGTTTTTGAAAGGAATTTCTTGCAACTTCCTCTGATATGATCAGGCATTAGAGGCATGTCTCTGAGTTACTTGGTTCCCAGCATTAGGCCACGGGAGACCACCTACTGTATTTTCTCTCCATACCATCAGGTCTTCTCTCTTCAGCTGCTAAGCCTATGTTACAGTAGCTTTAACCAATGAGAACAGTGCAATCTTTTTTTTTTTTTAAAGCTGTTTAAGCTGCACCTCTCTGTATTATCCTTTGGGGGTGCTGCTCCCTCTGTGGGACATCTTTCTTCGACAGCCTGACTAGTTTGAACAAACAGACTACAATAGCTCCCTTGTGGTCCAGGTGAACAACTTCCTTCTTTTTTTATCTCCCATACTGCAGGGTCATTACAAAACATATCTTTGATCAAAAAGGCCTCCCCAGAATTGGATCTATCTTTCTGTTCTTCTTAGGCTATTTTGTCTCCAGTACGAGGACTATATTACCCGTCTTGGTTAACAGCCCTATTTCTAATTCTGTGAATAACCAAGGCCTCTTTATTTCTGAGTTGGCAGTTGGCTCTCCTGAGGAAACTGGAGATTCTTCTTTGTTTGAAGCCTAAACTTGTGAGGAATCTAGAGAAGAGGAATAAAAATGGCCCATCCTCCACATTTCTCTTATAGAAGAAATATTTGTAGCTGAAGCTGTTTGTAAAAGATAAGGATATGACTGGAACTCCTTTCATTCCATGCACCCAGTGGGAATATAGAGGGATATGCGCTGAAGCTCTGAACTAGGTGCTGGTAATCACTCCCCTGTGCCAGAGGTCATTTCAGAGCAAGAGGTAGCTTGCATCCAAAGGCCAAGATGTCCTGTACCAGTTAGAGGGATGAATAATAGGCAGAATCCATTTATTCAAAAGTGCTCCTGATTTCCTCATGGAGAATAAAATCAGAAAGCAAAAAAATGTCAATGTTTCATCCCTACTTGGATTGTGGCGGATGGACGAATTGCACTAATGCTGTATTGTTCATGGTTTGTGAAAGGCAGATTCAGAGAAAAAAGACTCTTAGATGCCAGGGGACATAAGGGGTGGGCAAGAGCAGATAAAGGAGCTCAAGGGTGATCTAGGAGCCCTCTACTATGACCTGGCTCAATGCTCATTCCAAACCAAACTCTTAACATTTCTGAAACAACTTCAGCTAACTGGCTAAACTCATTTGAATATTGACTCCATGTTTTCTAAAATGTTGATCATCAGGGTTCAATATTGACCCACATGTGTACATTACCATTTGCAAATGTGCATGCATTGTTTTAACCATGATCTGTTACCCAAACAAATAGCAGGTGCAAATTATTTTATCATTACCTGGTTACTTTTCATTTGAACATAAGCTGCAAGTATTAGTGTACCGAAGTGTGTGGATACCTCATAATAATATGTTCTCCAGTAAATTGCTCCCATGTTGGCCAAGAGAAAAATCCCTCAAATCTCATGTAAGAAAAATTAAACCATAATCAAAATTTAAGACAAAAAGTAGTCTACTGCGTGCATTTTGCCACCATGCAGGTTAAAAGGCCCATTTTACCTAGTATGTTGAGAGTGGAATTGAGAGGTAGAGATTAAGACGTGCTCAACTCCGGCAGTATTTTACAAAAGGCTTCACCAACCTTGGAGCCTTTTGTAAAACACTTATAAGGATGTGCAGGAGTGCAGATGGATTTACCTCCACATACAGCCAGTGGAGCCCTTTTACACATCTATATTTAGGTAAAAGGAATGTAGCCAAGACAGCAGCTTCCACGTGGAAGTGGCAATTTCACAACGTCCACATATATCCAAGTCATTTGTCAAATCTCTACATATAAGTGCAGCCAATTAAGTACTGACCCTGCATTTTTGGTTAATTTTGATTTTGAAAGAGGAAATAAACAATGAGGAATTAAGCAGAACAACTCTCTTAATCACTTGTGTAAAGCCTTGGCCAGAAAGAGCACATTTGAAAAATCTATTCATATTCAGAGCCAGGTGTAAATCCTGATATGGAAATATATGGATTCCCCTTTGTAAAATAGGGAATACATGTGTAGATTTTCGGACTGCCCAGGCCACGCCCCCACTACGTCACCTGGAAATTTCCATGTGGTGTGAATTTCCATGCGTAAATAGTGATTTTATAAAATTGTGTTTATATGTGTATTCCAGTCTCTATGTGTAAATGCTGCGATTTACGTGTGGAGATGCTTCTAAAATAACTCTCTCAATGTGTTATGGAGTATGTTCTTACAGAAAATACACATATAAAATAGATAAATGGTACGACTTTGAATGCATCTGGTGTGTAATTCCAGCGTGAAGTTCTTCATGTGGTTAGTGGTTACAGCCAGGCATTAGCTACAGAGTAGCAATCTGATTCCTTTCCAATTATTATTGATCTGGAAGAGAAGGTATCCTTTAGACATATGTGTTATTGATTTGTTCAGCCTGGTCAGTTTCATAAACTTCTCTGCTTTTCCGAATTGAAAGGGTGCCCGAGGCTATAAGATTCTATGGCCCAGACAGCTTATCTTGGAGCTAGTTAAGAGAGTAATTTTATAATAAACCATAACTTGTGCATAAAGGATGTGCGCAAGTTGCACCAGTTTTCAAAGGGAGCGTCTATGCACGCTTTCCCTTTGATAACTAGGCACAGATTTACACCCGCTAGTTAATATGCACACATTTTGCAGCTTATTTTAAAAGCATAAGCATATATTTTATAAGCATGCATGGAAATGCTCCTCCAGGAACGCCTCTGCTCAGTTTGATTATTCACATATACAGGCTTTATGTGCATACCTTTAGCAATACATAGTTTGGGCAAGTTTCAAAAAAGACATTTCTGCACACAAACCTCTGTTTGGAGAGGGTAATTTTATAAAACTGTGCCTAATTAACATGTGTTTTCACACGTGCAGTTTATAAAATCAAATACATGCTTGAATTTGCAAAATATTAGTGGAAGTGGCAGAGAACATGCCTTCCGTTAAGGTGCAATGACTTACACCAGCCCTGAAGTTTGTGTAAATGACTGTGTAGTGTACGTAGAAATTTGTATCCAATAATCTATGGGTATACTTACTTGCAATGCCCAAACTCTGCTGAAACTCAGCCATGTGCATGCCCAACATGAAAGTATGCACGACGTAAACAATCTGTGTACTTTCTTTCATTCCTTCATATTTTAGAAGTGGCCACTTTTACGCACACAAATGATTAAAATATTGACATTTATGCATGCTGTTGGTGCCTAAAGCGTCCTCATAAAACTACTGCCCAAGGTGTAAAATTAAACACGTCTAAAATCGCTTGGGGTACAAACCCATAAAAAGTAGGTGCTCCTGTCGCATAGAGTATTGTTCTACATGGTATAACAAAATCCTTATATAGTATAAATGCTGGCTAGCATAATTTATCAAGCAAAGTTGCAAGCATCTTCTACAGTCATTGATCTATAATGGGAACAGTAATTTTCAAGAGTCATTTATCTGAATAAATAGGCTTCCCAAAAATTGCCCATTCTTTCTCCAGGTAAAAGTAAATGGGGAAATCAACCATGCCATACTTTTACTTGTAGGCTCAGAGGGTGGTTTAGGCTGGGGGAGGCAATAATATCCCTGCTTTTTCATTTTCAAACCAACATTCAGGTCAGTTTTCAAAATGTAGATTTTCTAACCCTGGCCACAGAATTTAAAAAATTACATTCAATGCTGCTACATGGATAGGCGGCAGCAGTGACTATACTTACAATATGGTGATCACTGATAACTACATATATATAGCGATGATATTTCGTAAACCCCACAGCTATGCATACAGGAGCATGTTTACTAACGCTTGCGCCAGTAGTAGTGTTCTGCCCTGAAAATGAGCATGGGGGTGGAACGTGACCCACAATACAAAATAGATGCCTGCCTGGAATGCCCCATATAGCTAGCACAGGTTTCACACCATCCCTGATGGTCCTTATTTGGCATGATCAGCGCAGATGCACTTAACGCCACCCATTGAGGAGATGGGAGGTGCACCTGCGCTAAATGTAACATTGCTGGTGGCTGTATACCAAAAATTCCCATACTACCCATGATGCACATGTTCCTTCCCTGAACTGCTCAGTCTATGCCCATACCTGTGCTACTCATGGGCATGTCCACAGTGAAAGTACGCGCAATGCAAACTATGCACATATTTTCATGCTAGTTAGTAGTTGCTAAGAGGCCACTTATTATGCATATGGCTATAATACTGGACTTTGCATATATGAATCTAGGTGGCTCCTTATTAAATTAGGCCCTATATGGAGCAGCATAAAGATATGTGTCATTTATATGGAAAAGTCACTATTTTCAATGACGTTCGTGCATGAATAGGTACTTAACTTTAGCCAGTCGCCATTCGCTAAGTATGCATGTAAGACCGTATGGGCATGTGCAGGATTAGAGTTTGGCAGAGCATGGGTTAAGCCAAATCTGCATGCATCAGTTATCAAACACTATAACTTACGCGTGTCCCTGCAAAATCTAGGCATGGTCATTAGTGCTCACAACTAGTTTAATGCGTATTTTTACACTGCGTATGTCTCTATTTTATTTATTTGGCTGTTTTAATATCTTAGAGTCAGAGCGGTTTACAGAATAACTAGTAACTTATAAACTTATAACATTACATAGAACATACAAAACGATAACTTCAATGTTGTATAACTTCAATAATACATTTTAGAAAGCAAATAATGCGCGTACTTCATTTTTTAAAATAGACTGCAAATATATGTGTACTAGCAAACATTAACTTCGTGGAGGTTTATATTACCCTCTGTGTGCCTATCTTATAAAATACAGGAGTACATGTATAATGTGCATGCAAACATTTATATCTTCTCTGGAGCAGGTATAAATTTGTGCATGAAAATTTGTGCGCTATGGGCCATAATATGGGTGCCAGTTTTATAAATGCATATGGGCACCTATGTTGCCTTTATAAAAAAAGAGACGCAATGAACAGCTCTGTTCTATTCCCTGATGCATAAGAGACCTTCTGAAACACATAGCACAATGAAGGATTGTATGAAACAATGAATAGGATAAGTTATGTCTCTGTCTTTTTAATAATTTCATGAACTGAATGAGTTAAGAAATGTAATGTAGTGAGACAAGCTATTTACAAAATTCTTTGGACCAATGATGAAAACTATGAGAGCTTGAGGCTATATGAATCTTCTCTCTTGAGAAGCAAAAATCTAAAAGAATTGTATGCGATACGGGACGAGAGGTTGGTGTGTGTGGACCAGGAGAAGGACCTTGTAGTGATTGTTTCTGAGGATCTCAAGGTGGCAAAACAGTGTGACAAGGCGGTGGCCAAAGTCAGAAGGATGCTGGGTTGCATACAGAAAGGAATTACCAGCAGAAAGGAGGAGGTACTAATGCCACTGTATAAGTCGCTGGTGAGGCCTCACTTGGAATATTGTGTTCAGTTGTGGAGACCATATCTCGCAAAGGATATAAAAAGACTGGAAACGGTTCAGAGGAGGGCAACCAAAATGATTTTGAGCCTGCACCAGAAGACATATGAGAAGAGACTTGAAGACCTAAATATGTATACATTAGAGGAGAGGAGGGACAGGGGAGATATGATACAGATCTTTAAATACTTAAACAAATATTAATGAACAAACAAACCTTTTTCAAAGACGGGGAAACTATAAAACTAGAGGGCATAACATGAAACTGAAAGGGAGTAAACTGAAAGGCAACGTCAGGAAATACTTTTACACTGAAAGGGTGGTGGGTGCTTGGAATGCCCTCCCGATGGAAGTGATAGAATTCAACATGGCATGGGACAGACACAGTAGATCCTTTTATAGCAACAGGATAAAATCAAAATAAACATAACTATCTCATATCTCAACAAATAGGGATGACCTACACGGAGCGGTGGGTACACCCCTAAACAAAGAATGGGGAGGGGTGACCTGCATGGAGCGGCTGGTGCAGCTACTCTTCCCACCTTGCTGGGTAGACTAGATGGACCATGCTGGTCTTTATCTGCCATAATATACTATGTTATTATGAGTATTAGAGTAATTATGAGTATGAGAGATCTGCATACAACAAAAGCAGTGCATGCAGATCTATCTCATGCATATTCATTGCGGATATCCTGAAAACCTGACTGGCTTGAGGGTCCCAGAGGACTGGGTTGAGAACCACTGAGCTAGAAGCTCCAAAAGAACAGGAGGAATTGTAAAGCTAAAATAAGGTTTGCAGTATAAATATTGCTCTTTCAATTAATCATTATATTTGGATGTTTTGACAAAAGATGTATTTTCCCCTTATGTGTTATCTAGCTACTACCCTCCACCCCATCAAAGGACCGAATCATAAAGAGAGCATTGTAAAGCACCTCTGTGATCCTTTCCCCTGAAAAGTCTAAGAACGAACAGAAGGTAAACAATGGAATATGTGTCTCATTTCAAATTAAAATACTGTTGCAGAGTCCTAATATAATTTAGATCTAAACAGAGATGCATCAGTGAAAAGAAATGTCCCTGACCGATGGCAGAATGACAAGCCCTTGTCAATTTGTGGCTCATTTAGAAAAACGGAACTGTCCAGAACAGGGATTTGGCACATTTCTTTTATTTATCCCTCTGATTTGTCATTATGACAAAAGGCTCCTAGGCCATATCACACAAATCTATAAATACATGATCAATACTTCTGACATGTTATTTAATTATGATTTTCAGTGACAGAGACAGTATGAAAAACTAGTGTCAACAATCTGACAGTGGAATAAATAAATAGATGTAATTACTCCTTCTACTGATCCCTGCTGAATTGTAATGTATCACTTCAGACTGCAGCTCCGACTTCTAAGGTTTCCTTAATGTGATAGAGTTTGATGTAGGGGGTGTCGTATATCCAATATTTTGCAGTTTTATTAGAATAAAAAGCTCTCTGGGGGTCTCAAGTTCAACTGGTCAGAGTACCCTGTGCCCCTTCAGATTTCTTCTTCACTTAATGTATGGATCACCGCTGAAAGAGACTTATCAGAAAGGAAGACCAGCATGCATTTCTCCTTACTCCCTAAACAAGAGCTTTCTGCTGTAGTCATAGGTATTCTGTAACTCTGTGATGAAATTGATAGGATTCTCCATTTCTAACCAGGGCTTGCTTAACCATTAGAAAGACTATGCAGTCGCCCGGGCTGCAGCTTCCAGGAAGAGGGGGAGTCAGGATAAAAGCAATTACAACCAAAGCAAAACAATAGGTCCTGACAACCACACCAACTCAGATGCATCAGCATATATCTTTTTCGTAGCTGTACAGAGAGTGGGCAGTTTTCAAATAGCCCTTTTATCTAAGAAAATACTTTTTAGTAATTTCCCCTCATTGGGGTAACTTTATAAAACATTTTCTAAAACCCAAATATGTTTTATATAAAGATAATAAGTTTTATAAAACTGTGCACAGGTACACATGCATAAAAAGAAGGCACACTGTGCCTACCTTTTCACATTCAGCACAGAAGCATTCCTGGGGGCTTAGTTTGGGTGCAGCTGGGGCAGAGACCTCATCTGGAGTACTGTGCACAATTGTGGAGCATGCACTTTCCAAAGGATGTAAGCAAGTTAGAGTTGGTCCAGAGGATGGCTACTAAAATAATTAGTGTTCTTCATCATAAATTATATGAGAACTAACGTTTTTGTTAAGTGCTGTTGAGTCGATGTTGACTCATGACGGCCCTGTGGATAGTTGTCCTAGTCGATCCATTGCATTGCCGTCTTCTTTTGTATCAATCTTCAACCATTCCAAGCATGATGTCTTTCTCTAATGATCTTTCTCTTCGCATGATGTGTTCAAAGTATAAAAGTTGAAATCTTCTCGTCTGAGCTTTACAAAGAAAGCTAAGGTCTGATCTCCTCCAATACTGATTTGTTCTTTGGGCAATCCATGGTGTATACAGTATTCTTTGACAGCACCATAATTCAAAGGCATCGATTTTCTTCCTGTCTTGCTTCTTCACTGTCCAACTTTTGCATCCATATGACATTACTGAAAATACCATGGCTTTAACAAGTCTAATCTCTACACAAACATACATCTCTGCACTTGAAAATTTTATCTACTGCCTTCATAGCTGTTCTACCAAGTGCAATATATCATTGACTTTCTTGACTGCTTATCATTTCATTAGTGATTATGGATCCATGCAAGTTGAAGATGTCAACTGTTGCTATTTCTTCTCCATCAGGAATGAAATTATTGATTTTGCCAATTGTCAGGATCTTAAGGCACATTTTTAGGTAGACTGTTTGGGTGCCCCCTGGGTTGTACAAGTCAAAATCTCTGAAATTCCATAGGGGCGGCAATAGAGGAGGTAGACACGTGTAAATGTGTTCTGAAATTGATGTATCCCTACCCCAAAAGGTAAATGTCACCATCAACATCCCAGAAAATTGGGCCATGCAGAATAAAGGCTCAGACATGTGCAGGGAGATGGTCTATTTGAGAAACGTGTATGTGTGAAATTTTGATGTGGGAGGACCCGGCAACATAGATGTGTCAGTGCCAATATTTTGGAACCTGCATGTGGATATATTGCCACATTCACGTACAGCCCAGCTATTTGCAAATGGAGACATGCAGTGGTGTGACAGTAAACAAAAAGGCCTCATTATTTAACTGCTATCTTTTTTAGGGAAAAGGCCTCATTGGAAGACTGAGAGGGCATTTCCCTGTCATCTGAGAGCTGGCCTAAATGAACACTTTTGAATTGCTTAGTCATGCCAAGGAGCAGATCTAAATATGGACATGTTCGCTGGTGGGTTTACTTGTATGACATCATTACAAAATTGGAGATGCACATGGATCTTTTTGCACTGCCCTGGACATACCTCTGCCACGCCTCTGTGTGACGTGGACATGACTGGGGCGGACACGTGTAATTTGAGCCCTTTCTAAAATGGCTGTTTGCACGTGGGCATGATTTGCATGTGTGAATGAGCGTTTTCACATGTGCAAATCACAAAGAGGGCTTCTAAAATTAACCCCTTAGTCTCCTTCATATTAAGGTGAATGCCCAGTTAAAGACTATGTTCCTTGATCTTGATTAGCAGATGTTTCAGATCGTCTTCATTTTTACTTAGTAACATGGTATTGTCAGCATAGCAAAGATTGCTGAATCTTCCACAACTTTTTACATCTCAGTTTTCTTCATACTGTCCTGCTTCTCTGATGATTTGTTCTGCATATAAATTGAACAGATATGGGGAAAGTATGCAGCCTGGTCATACATCATTTCCAGTTTTAAACTATTTCTTTTTTCCCTTGTTCCATTCAAACTGTTGCTTCTTGGTCAATGTATAGGTTGTGAAAGAGAACCATCAGGTGTTCTGATATAAGCATGCCTCTTAATGTGGCTCAGAGTTTTACATAATTTATGCAAACAAAAGCCTTGCTGTGGTTGATAAAACACTATGGGGGTGGGGAGGGGATTTTCAGCAGCAGTGGCCAGCACACTGAAAGCGGCTGGCTATTGCTGCTTTATACTTGCCACGAATATTCAATGCTGGGGCAATATCTGGGCAGCCTGGATTGCGATTTTGCAATCTGGTCAGCAGCAATATTCAACTGCTGGCCAGATTGCAAAACAGACTAAATTTAGGACAGCCATTCTCAACTGTCCTAACTTTAGCTGGGTAGCGTTAAATGGGCAGCAGCTGAATATCGCCATTGCCCAGTTAACTAGCAGTGCCATCCCCAGAATACCCTGATGCTGGGTGCTTAGTCTTGGGGCATTTAGTTATACACACCAGGGTTAGTGTCGCTGAATATCCCGGTCTGCAAACCATGTAAATGACTTTGAATGTTCCCCCCTACATAGATATCCTTTTGGTATTCTTTGTTTTTTTCTCAAGGATCCATCTCATATCCACAATGATGTCTGTTCCTCGCTGTTTCCTGAATCCTGCTTGGATTTTGGGCAGTTCTCATTCCAGACATGGTTGTAGTCTTCATTCAATGATTTTGAGCAGAATCTTGCTGGTGTGCGTAATTGGAGCAATTGTGCAGTAATTTCCACAGTCAGTTTGATCATCTTTCTTCAATATTGGTATGGACACAGATCTTTTCCATTCAGTCAGCCATGATGCTGTCTTCCAAATTTCCTGGCAGAACCTTGAAAGTATTGTAACGGCTATATCTAATTGCTGTAATACTTCAATGGGAATGCCATTAATGCTCGCTGCTTTGTTCTTTGATAATACTTTCCGTGTTGCTTCAACTTCTTAATCACCGAAAGTTCCTGGTCATATGATATAGGTTGAAATGACTATTTATCTACTTGATATTTGTGGTATAATGACTTGGTGTATTCTTTCCACCTTTCCGTGATCTTCTCAGCATCATTTAACATGGATCCTTGAGTGTCTTTTAGCATTCCAGTTCAAGGCTGGAATTTATTATTTAACTCTTTAAGCTTTTGGAAAGCCAATCTTGTTCTTCCTCTAATATTTTCTGATTCTCTATCCTCGCATGCGTCATGTTAGTCCTTCTCTTTATATCATCTTCTTCACGTTGGAAATCTCTTAATTCCATGACTACCTCTTTCTTCTCTGGCCTTAGCTTTTCTGCATTTCTGAACGATTTTCAGAGTTTCTTCAGTCATACATTTTAGCCATTTTCGCTTTATCACCTTTTGAAGAGACTTTTCACTTTCTTCAAGCACAATTTTCTTGATGTCATCCCATAGCTCTTCTGGTACTCTGTCATTTGTATCCAAAGCAGTGAAATGATTTTGCAGACCATCTTTAAATTCCTGTGAGACAGTTTCAGGATCATATTTTGCTATGTTCATGAGTGGCTTTCTTTTTTTCAGCTTTAGCTTGAGTTTGTATTCTAGTAGTTGGTGATCTATACCACAGTCAGCTCCAGTTTTTATCTTTATTGATGTTATTGACTTCCATAGATATAGTCAATTGATTTTTGTATAGTCCATTGAATGAAGTCCATGTGCACACTGCTACTTGTTTTGCTCAAAAAGGTGTTTGAAATGAATAGATTGCTGGTCTTGAAGAATTCTATCAGGCTTTCTCCAGTGTCGTTTTTTTTTGCCTCTACTACTACTGCTAATCAATCATTTATATAGTACTACACGGCGTACGCAGCACTGTACAGAGACATGCAGAAGACGGTCCCTGCTCGTCAGAGCTAGCCATATAATGCCTATATTTTCCAGCTTCTTTGTCTTGTTTTTTATTCCTAGCTTTTGCATTCCAGTCGCCCATGCCTATCAGTATAGCTTGTTTGCATGTTCTGTTGATTTCAGCTTCTACCTGATCAAAATATATCTACTTTGAAAGAAGGACAGGAAAGGGGAGATCCTAGGGGCCTGAACGTTAACTGAGAGGGAGGCAAGGCTGAAGCATCAGCTAAGGTGCTTAATACTCTTGCACTAGTGCTGTTTTCAAGATTTAATGTTAGATTTTGTTAGCCTTTCCAAATGATGTAGAAAGCAAACCATTTGCTGGCTAGTAATGTCTTTGATACCACAACTTTCAGTCTCACAGCTGTATATAAACTCCCTAAAATTACGGTATTTTAGTCACCTCTCCATCATAGTCTTTGTCTGCTGCTATTTACAAGGCATCATTAAAAGTTCAAACAGGAATACAATGGACTTATTTTTAAGTGAAACACAATGTACATCATTGATGAATTCCCAGTAACTAAAGGGCTCTTTCCAACCCAGTTATTTTTTGGTGGTTAAATAATGTAACGTTATGGAAAAATAACGGCAACGTTATGGAAAAATAACAGCACCGTTATGTTGCTAACATTTTCCACTGCACAAGGCTTTTCACACTCATTATTAGGATGACCTATGGTTAATAATTCTCCTTTAAAAAAATAAATCTGAGTCAGAAGCATACCTCTGATTGAATATAACCACAACTGGCCATTGTCATACCGACAGCAAAGAATGCACTATCTGATTTTGGCCAAGAGAAACTGTAGCTTGCTTCTAACATAATACAAGGAGCTTCAAAGGGAAGTCATCTGGATTCAAATAGTAGAGATAAAACTGTTAACACCAGCAGAAACTTGCAGGTGGCTATCCCCAGCTGACAATGTATCTCAGTTGTACATGACAGATATAAAGCATTCCCTAGCAGTGAGATAGATGTTGCATGGGAGATGCAGAAGGCTTATGGTAAAGCACATTAAAAGCATCCTTTTTTAAGGAGGTGTTGAGCTTTGTGGCAGATGAGTTTGGGGGGGTCTCTAATCACCTGGCTCAACGGCCTTACCAAAGGATCTAATCTCCATAGAAACTGTTAAGCCAGTCCTCTGTTGGATGGGCAACTTAGAAGTATCCTGTAAGGTTATCAGTGGTGGAATAGTAGTAAACCTTCTGAGGAATAAGAATAAAATATCTCCCATACCCTTCTTTTTATTAATAGTTATATGATAATACAAATTCAAAGGGCTTAACTAAGCACTTTATTCACTGCAGTCTTCATATAAATAACAATATTAAAGTAGGTTAGTTGATATTTATGTTTAAAACTAAAGACTGAACAAATCAGCCTTTTTTGGTTGTTTAAATAGCATAATACACTTAAATATTTGTGCCCAAACTGGTTCTCTGGAGAGAACCCTTTGCTCCAATCTAGGAGATACTTGGTTATAGATTAAGAAGCTAATGCTAGATATTACAAATAAAGTTGAATTAATTTCTAAGTCTTGTGAAGGATAATTTTATAAAAGGTCATCAACATATAGGCTCCTATTTTTAGTCTATTTTGTAAAGACACATAGAACCTGATTCCACAACATGCGCATCCGGCCAGTGGACATGTATAAATTAAAGCGGGCCCCATTTTAACCCAATTCCATATCTGCGTGTCTAGACGTGCCTATGGTTTCAGAATAGGGGAGGTAGATGTGTTCGCCATGGCACAGGCAAAGTGCTATTCAGCCTGCCAATGCATGCATCCGGCACGCAGCCCATGCATGGGTGCAGGCAGGGCCATGCGATATAATGGAAAAACACGTCCCCCATCAATATTATCGGACATGGGTAAATGTTTTGGACGTCCTCACACCCACCATATTCTGAAAAGTTACATGTTTTGGATCCTGCCCATCTCCGCAATGTACCCGTGAACGCCATGCCCTCTCCACCCCCCAGGAAAAACATGCATCTTCTGAGCTGCTCTTCACACTGACAATAGTTTGCTAATGCAAACCAGACATGGATACCAATGAGAAATGACTAGTGCTGCAACCTCGACCTCATAGCAGTCCTCTACAGGCCCTGAAAAGTGCTAGGTAATCCCAGTGCACCCTAATATAGTATAAGAGAATGTAACTATGAACATGTATGTCAGGACACAACTGGCAGCAAATGGTACTTGGCATTATAAAATGGCCCCAGTGATCCCTGCCTTGGCCATCTCTACAAACACACTTTAAACTGCTAAGGATGGACCTTACCAAGTGCACAGACCCCAAAACTAACATTGCAGTTCCCCAAAGGATGCATAATATTGCTGAGCCACAAATGTATGCCCTTTTCATGCCTCTGGCCTATAACTGCACTCATTCTGCTGCTCTGCACTATCGTTCCTCTCTTATCTCTCCCTGCACCCCTCCTTGGAAACTCTGCTCTTCTGGCAGATCGCTTCTATCTGTGCCTGCTCTTTTACTGCCAACTCCAGACTTCGCTCCTTTCACCTTGCCTGCCCCCTATGCCTGGCACAAACTACCTGCGTCTGTACATCAGGCTTCTTCTCTGGACCTTCACAAATCCAGGCTGAGCATTCGCCTCTTTGTTGCCGCTTTTGGATCTGATCCGCCTAATCTCCCTTGTGTGTCTGTACCATTCCCCCCGGATGTATCCTGTCCACAGCTGCTGTGTTGTCTGCCTTGACTAGATTGTAAGCTTTGCTGAGCAGGCTCCATCTTTTACGTGTGTCTGTGCAGCGCTGCGTTCGACTTGTAGAGCTATTCAAATGATCAGTAGTAGTAGTAGGGCCTTCTGGCTGTGTCATCTGAGGCTCACCTATCTGGGTACTGGCATTTCTCACAGCAGCTACATCTGTCCCATCGTTGCGTATGTCGCTCTGTATACATCTACTATCTGTGGGGCAACCCTGTCTGCCTTCCCACAGTCTGCTTTGTGGCACTGCTCCCCTGGTCAGGACTGTGTTGGCATGGGAGGGGAAATCCTTGTGCCATCACATCAAGTAGCCAGACTCCAGATATATCACCACTCTCGCAGCTCTCATAGATCCTGGACTGGGTAGGGATGTAGCCTAATGGTACAATCTGGGTAATGTTGGCATAACATCAGTCATGCCTCCCAGTGCCTGACACAGTGGATGCATGGCTGCCCTATCACACTGCCAACAACATATAATCTTATTAGAGTACCCTATGAAAAATAATTCAGAAGGAATCTGCACAGGTTCCCTATAGCTAAATGTCGAAACATATCCTTGTCAATAATAATGGATCCTCAGAATATGAGCATTCAGCAGTGAAAACAGCACTAATATATGCTCAACAGCAACATCAATGTCTCTAAAAATGTGCGTTATGGGCATGTATTAATGCTGTTTTCACTGTTGAAATGCTCTTCTTCTGAGGGTCCCTTATTATTGACAGGGATATGTTTTGACATTTTGCTGTAGAGAACCTTCTCTGATTTTGTCTGCCCGATCACATTGGCACCTGGTGACACTGCGGTCATCCATATGGTCCAGGTAATGGCCAGGCTTTCATGTCTCCCCTGAATTGCAGATGGGCACACCAGATCCTCCTGTGCATCCCTCAAACCACACACACACACACACACACGCACTCTCATTTTCAGTCACAGATTCTTCCAAAAAGCTGCCCTGAACCTATACATAACAGCTATGACATAACATAATAGCATGGGGTTCCAAGACTAAAAATATGATCTCTGTTTCTGACCCAAACAAGAATCCTTTCTCTACTTACGCTCATGCTATTCTTACTTCTACAGTCCCATTTTTCAGAACATGGGAATTGTTAGGGTCCCCTAGATTGGCTCCTTTAGTACAAACAGCACATTTCAGCATTGCCATAATATACACTACTGCTGTTCTTAATATTTCTGTAAGAGTGTTTATTAATGTTTCTTTACCTTATAACATTCCCTCAACTCTGCTTGTGTTTTTCCAGACTGCAGTCATACCAGTTCAGCACATACTTGTCAGAACCATTCTTAATATGGGACGAACTGCAGAGCAGAGCAGAATATTTTCTAAGTAAGAACATAAGATATCACTTAATAAATGGAATTGCGCTCAATATAACAAAGTATGATAATATCATCAATCCTTCAACAACTGTGCTGGTACTTTCCCTATTAATAATTACTAATCCCCCTAGGAGGTCTCAGACTTGTAACAGCAACTGTTCTTGCGGCTATGCCGGTTTAAAGGAACAGTATGCTAATTAGCATCAACGACCTCCTCTAGGGTGTGCGGTGATAATAATAAAGAAGGCAGCTGATGATATTCAGTTTAACATCTTCAGTACTTTGGTCACATAAAGCACTAATACTTCCATTCAGTTGCCTTGATTGACATGATTTTTGCCGCTAGATAATTCAAATGTTCAAATCGCCCCGTTCCCGACGCCTCCCCTCAGCGCTTCAGAGCGTTTCTCCTGATGCGGTTCTTCAGGGGGTGGGGTGTAAAACCTGGAGAATACATAAAGCACCGTATCTTAACCTAAGCCTATTATCCTACTATTAAAATTCTTTTCTAAAATCTAAATATAAGCTTACTCAGAGCCTTAGCGCCCAGTACTCACAAACTGCTGCCCGCGTTATGTTCTAAATTTTTCCATAATCACTCTTCCCTCTGTGCTTCCTCATCAAGTTGAAAGCAAAAAACGCCGCGCATGCGGTCTAATTTCACAGCTGAGATTTTAAAGAGAACCTTGTTGACGTCATATGTAAATTTCCTTAGAAGCCGAAGGACTTGTATAAAGTAAACTTGTCTCTTCTGAGCTGGATTAAATGACACCAAGGTATTTTTTATTGTTGTTGTCAAGTTCCAATTTGTCGGAAAATGCTGTTCTGTGTAGTTCTATGTAATCATAGATCATACTAAATCGTGAATGAATTCATAATTAGAGGCATGCTGACCATTCTACCATAGCGTTCAGACCATGCGGTATTACTGTGTCCAACTAAAAAATCCAGCGTTGTTCACGCTGGATGAGGGCTTGGTCGATTGTCCTATCTATAGTACTTCTAACTACCTGTTCAATGCAGAATATAAATATAAAATTCACTTACAGCTACCATAAAACTACTATAACCTATCTGGATGTACAGGTTACGAGGGTTGCAGACCGATGGTATACTTCGATATATCGAAAACCCTCCGATAAAAACACATTGTTACACTATAAGAGCGCTCATCCAATAGCCTTAAAAGAGGGACTTCCGTTTTCACAGTTCCTACGAATACGTAGAAACTGTTACAGTGATCAAGATTACAAGAAACAAGCACAACAGCTGAAGTCTAATTTTTTACAGAGGGGTTACCCAAAACGAACAGTCAAACGAGCATATCATCGAGCGCTGTATAACAACAGGACATTATTGCTTACTCCCCGTCCCCAGAGATTAGAGGAAAGACATGACACTATTAATTTAATAACAAAATTTTCACCTTTGAGCCGCGATATAGAGCGTACTATAAAAAGGCATAAGAACGTTTTGTCCACCCTTGCAGGCCTAGAGGAGATGCGGCTTAGGTGCGTTTGGCAGCGCCACCGCAATTTAAAAGAATATGTGAGTCCAGCTTGTTTACCATCTCTGGATGAAGACAGTAGGGAGAAAGGGCACAAACCCTGTGGAACGTGCGATATTTGTGCGATCACAGTTGAGATGACTACATTACATTATCACCACATTAAATACAATATTGTTTCCGCTACCACATGCGATTCCACAAGGGTGGTTTATGTCATACGATGTCCCTGTGATCTTCTATACTAGGAAAAACCTTAAGAACATTTCGGACTCGCATGAGAGAACACCGCAGCAAAATACGCTGTAGAACAGTGGCAGCCCCTATCGTCCAGCATTGCCTAGATCAAGGACACAGTTTTGAACAACTAGAGTGTTTCTGCATTGAACAGGTAGTTAGAAGTACTATAGATCGGACAATCGACCAAGCCCTCATCCAGCGTGAACGACGCTGGATTTTTGAGTTGGACACAGTAATACCGCATGGTCTGAACGCTATGGTAGAATGGTCAGCATGCCTCTAATTATGAATTCATTCACGATTTAGTATGATCTATGATTACATAGAACTACACAGAACAGCATTTTCCGACAAATTGGAACTTGACAACAACAATAAAAAATACCTTGGTGTCATTTAATCCAGCTCAGAAGAGACAAGTTTACTTTATACAAGTCCTTCGGCTTCTAAGGAAATTTACATATGACGTCAACAAGGTTCTCTTTAAAATCTCAGCTGTGAAATTAGACCGCATGCGCGGCGTTTTTTGCTTTCAACTTGATGAGGAAGCACAGAGGGAAGAGTGATTATGGAAAAATTTAGAGCATAACGCGGGCAGCAGTTTGTGAGTACTGGGCGCTAAGGCTCTGAGTAAGCTTATATTTAGATTTTAGAAAAGAATTTTAATAGTAGGATAATAGGCTTAGGTTAAGATACGGTGCTTTATGTATTCTCCAGGTTTTACACCCCACCCCCTGAAGAACCGCATCAGGAGAAACGCTCTGAAGCGCTGAGGGGAGGCGTCGGGAACGGGGCGCTTTGAACATTTGAATTATCTAGCGGCAAAAATCATGTCAATCAAGGCAACTGAATGGAAGTATTAGTGCTTTATGTGACCAAAGTACTGAAGATGTTAAACTGAATATAATCAGCTGCCTTCTTTATTATTATCACCGCACACCCTAGAGGAGGTCGTTGATGCTAATTAGCATACTGTTCCTTTAAACCGGCATAGCCGCAAGGACAGTTGCTGTTACAAGTCTGAGACCTCCTAGGGGGATTAGTAATTATTAATAGGGAAAGTACCAGCACAGTTGTTGAAGGATTGATGATATTATCATACTTTGTTATATTGAGCGCAATTCCATTTATTAAGAGAACATAAGATATGCCATATTGGGTCAGACCAAGGTCCATCAAGCCCAGTATCCTGTTTCCAACAGTGGCCAATCTAGGTCATACGTACCTAGCAGTTTCCCCAAAAGACACAGGTTCCAAAATGCTTGTATTGAGTCAAGCAGTTATATCCCTGGTCCCTTTTTAATAATGGTTTATGGACCTTTCCTCCAGGAACTTGTCCAAACCTTTTTTAAACCCAGCTACACTAACAGCTTTAACTATATCCTCCGGTAACAAATTCCAGAGTTTGATTACACGTTGAGTGAAAAAATATTTTCTCTTATTGGTCTTGAATAGTTTACCCTGTAGCTTCATTGCATGTCCCCATGTCTTTCTATATTCTGATGACGTAAACAATCGATCTACGTTTACCCATTCCACTCCGTTCATTAATTTATAAACTTCTATGATATCTCCCCTCAGCCGTCTCTTTTCCAGGTTAAAGAGCCCTAACCTTTTTAGCCTTTCTTCATAGGGGTATCCTTCCATCCCCTTTACCATTTTGGTGGCTCTTCTCTGAACCTTTTCTAATAACGCTATATCCTTTTTAAGATACAGCGACCAGAATTGCACACAATATTCAAGGTGTGGTCGCACCATGGAACGATACAGAGGCATTATAATAGCCTTTGTTTTATTTTCCATTCCTTTCCTTATGATACCTAGCATTCTATTTGCTTTCTTGGCTGCCGCTGCACACTGGGCGGAGGGTTTTAACTTGTTATCCACAATGATGCCTAAGTTTTTTTCCTGGGTGGTGGTTCCTAATGTGCAACCTTGTATCATGTAACCATAGTTTGGGTTGTTCTTCCCTAGGTGCATAACTTTGCACTTGTCCATGTTAAATTTCATCTGCCATTTTGATGCCCAGTCTTCCAATTTATCAAGATCCTCTTGCAATTTTTCACAATCCTCATGGGTTTTAACAACTTTCTTTGAATAGTTTTGTGTCATCTGCAAATTTGATAACCTCACTCGTTATTCTCTTTTCCAGGTCATTTATGAATATGTCAAAAAGCAGCAGACCCAGCACAGATCCCTGAGGTGCACCACTATTCACCTTTCTCCATTGGGAAAATTGGCCATTTAGCCCTACCCTCTGCTTTCTATGCTTTAACCAGATCCTGATCCACAATAGTACACTGCCTCCTATCCCATGACTCTTTAGTTTTTCCAAAAGTCTCTGATGAGGGACCTTGTCAAAGGCTTTCTGAAAGTCCAAATACACTATATCAACCGACTCACCTTTGTCTACCTGTTTATTCACACCTTCAAAAAAACATAACAGATTAGTAAGACAAGATCTTCCTTGTCTAAAGCCCTGTTGGCTGTCTACCATTAAGCCATGACTATCTACATGTTCAGCAATTTTGTTCTTTATGATGGTTTCTACCATTTTTCCTGGTACTGACGTCAGGCTCACCAGTCTGTAGTTTCCCGGATTGCCCCTGGAACCCTTTTTAAAAATTGGCATTACGTGGCTATCCTCCAATCTTCAGGTCTTACAGATGATTTTAATGATAGTTCACAGATTATTAATAGCAGATCTGCAATCTCATATTTCAGTTCTTTCTTATTCCACGTTTCAGCGGGAATAACGTGGACACTTCCGGGAAAAAATTAATACGTACACAGGCCTTTCCTGAATACGCTTTATACATCTCTGCAGCTGACCATGCCCCTGTACCATCCCTTCGGAGCATGTTCTGAGATCCTCGTGCTAGCGCCATATATGTGCACGATAGTAGTGTTTCAGAATGTGGTCAGAGAGTTTTCGGCACATAAATGTCCCTGCTGCGCAGACAAACCCCTTATTCATATTCTGGAATGAGCCTCGTAGGCACATATGAGGCTAATATTCAGGTGCAGCCGCCAAGCACATCAGAAGCGCCTAGCTACTGCCACTTTAACTAAACTAGATATTCAGTACCGGAACTTGTCGCATGCTGATTATTTGGTTTCACCAGGCAGCGTGGCCACTATCCGTTGTGGTGATATTCAGCCACTAATTAGATAGCAAAAAATGATTAAGTTAGGGCAGCCATTGACCAGTCCTAACTTTATCCGATTTAGTTATCCATTTAGTGCCTGAATATTGCTGCTGACTGAATGACCACCCCCATCTGCTCACAGACCACCTCGGTTTTAAGTGGGTGTCTTTTCTGCGGTCTCTATAATATTCATAAGCTAAACCACTTTGAATTTTCCCCCCCATATGTCCTTCTAAAATACTAGCATAAATCCAACAGAAATAGTGGCTAGATTGAAGCCACAAACATTTATGATGTGCACACATATGCACATATTTTATACAGTACAAAAGTAATTTTATAAAGCCATTAATGCACATATATGGCCTCTTATAAAATGCCCACCACCGTAAAAGTACACGCATTGACATGAATGTCAGTACTTTGCCCTTAGGTGTAGCCATGGACACAGTCTGGGCAGACCAAATTTACGCACCTACTTGCATACATGTCCACACCTTCTTTTAAGATGCAATTCCTGCCATTTATCTTAGAACAGGTACCTGCTTACCCTCTTATTCTAGACACTCTGTTATAAAATTACCCTCCACATAACTAAGTTGTGACTCCACTCATGCTCCACCTGAACACAGCTACTCTACAATCATGCACGGTCTTTTAAGCTTTGACGAGTGAAAAATTCATTATAAAATGAATGATCTGGGGCCCTGGAGTTGAGAAACCAAGACTGAAGGTAGTTCTATAACAAGGTACCTAGAATAAGAGGGTACGCAGATACCTCTTTTATAAATACACATAAAACATTTATTTAAAACATTTATAACCTGCCCATTCACAGATCTAGGTGGCAAACAATAAAATATAAACAGCTTTGAGTGGCAGGCATGGACATGTACACCTACTTTATAGCAAGTGTAACTGAGCACACCTTACGTAAGTACACCCTTAAATTAAGGTATTGTATAATCAACACACATACTTGCAAACTCCACCCATGTTCTACTCAGACCTGCCCCCGGTTACGCCTTCTGCCATAGTATATGTTCTCATGTCAACACATGTATTAAGCTGTCAGTATCAAGCACTACACAAATACATAGATAGATCATCAACCTGTACATAGTTAGTCTTCTCAACCACCCCATTCCTTGTTCACTGCACATAATTACCTCTTATAATGTAAATGTTGCTTGTATAATTTCCAGTTCACTGTAAACCACTTTGACCATTGCGAAAAGCTGTATATAAACTTAGCCAAATAAATAAATAAATTTTATAAGAGGCCATTAATGTGCATATGTGGCTGCATACACGCAAAAACAACTTTATAAAACTATCCCTTTAATGTCTGTACCACATTTTCAGAATGATGGAAGTATTTGCCAGCTTTAGACTACTTTACACATCAGCATGTGAAAGGAAATCTGACTCTTATGCCATATGCCCTAATTTTTAAACAACAGGTTAGAAAGATGAGCAGGACAGTGAGTATCGTATCACAGGAACCGTAGACTGCACACCAGCAGATTACCTATGCATTACTCTAACTTCAGATGCCCTTTTTCCCTCTGTGAAAGAATGGGAGCAGACGCTTCTGAAGGACTCACTTAGCATCATATTACCCTTCATTTGCAGGCATTACATTTTCTGCCAATAGAATATCAGGTGTGATTTAAGGTGTTCATTTTAATCTTTAAAATACTCCATCTGGAGAATGGTTTGCCTATTTCAATCCCATTGGCCTGCCCATCACCTACAATGGAGGTTGAGATATCAGGTACAGGGCTGATGACTGTCTCATCTCTTCTTCAGATTTATGGTGTCGGAGTTGAAAATGTATGTGCACCGTCAGTGGCCCTTTAGAATGAAATCAATTGGATAGGGCCATCAGACTACTCCGGGGTTTCTTAGATTTTCATAGGAAAGTAATGTCACTTTATTTTAGGGACGTTTTTGCTTAGTTAAGTTGATGTTATTTGAATATCAGTTTATTCAAGACATGTGAAGAGTTTGATTTGATGAATGTGTTGTTTTATTTGTGATATATTTTGTATTATTTCTTTTTGTTCTTGTAATGTCTTATTTGGGTAATTTGTAATATTTCTTATGTTATTTTGTGAAACACAGAGAATGCTAAAGGTCTGTAATATAAAAAAACAGAGAAAGAAAGAAAGGTCTGGCAGTTTAATGCCTAAAACTACTAAATACAGGAGAATCCTCTGTTGCAAATGGGGGGGGAGAAGGAAATATTAATCTCTTACATGAATAAAATTCTTAACTGTAGAGAACTACTGGTTACTAAGGCAATGTGTTTAAGTGTTTACCGTGGTGTACATTGCATTTCATTTAAACCATTCAGAGTGGGAGCCAAGATGGCAGATCGAGGAAAAGATGGGCCAGTAAATTTCTGAATCTGAGTCTTCCTCATGGTGCATTACTATAGGAAAGCAAAAGGGGAAGGTGAAGTTGCTCCCTCTGAACTGCAGAAGACCTCCCAGTTCAACCACCCCTAAGCTTATGTCCCAAGTAGCCATTTTCTCATTCATTTCTGCAGGACGAGCAAATTGAAGTGGTGGTCCCCCTTGTGAGAAGAAACATTGTTGAGTCCAAGTGGGACAACTGCCCCACCTGCTCCGAGGTCAGAGTGGCAGACGTGCAGAGTGTGACTATGAGGGCATCAGAGAGGAACATTCTGGCTGTGTCAGAGCCTCCTGGTGATCTGCTGTCAGAGCTGGAGATGTCAGTGCTGCAGAGTTGAGAAGTGAGGTGTCCCGTGAGTAATTAGTTATCAGGGACCAACAGCACTGCTGGAGTAAACTTGAGGGTCACTTCTAAGGGCCTTGTATAGGATTCCGGATAGCACAGTTACTTACCTGTAACAGGTGATCTCTGGGAACAGTAGGAATAAGTCTTCACATATGGGTATCGTCGGTACCGACGGAGCCTGCGCGGGAACGCTCCCCAGCTTCCCAGAAAGGAAAGCTTTTAGGAGCATTCCACAGCACCTGCGCGCTGCCTTCCCGCCTTTCCTAACCAACTCTCCTCAGTTCGAGTTTAAAGCTGAAACAATAGAGAGAGAGAGGAAAGGAAAGATAGAAAAGAGATACAACTCCTAGGGGAAGTGGGTGGGTTGTGAAGACTTATTCCTGCTGTTCCCAGTGATCACCTGTTACAGGTAAGTAACTGTGCTATCTCCAGGAACAAGCAGGAATGAGTCTTCACATATGGGGACTCCCTAGCTGAGATGCCTGGAAGATCCCCAAGGATATGAGACCCTGAAAGGGGTCTGCGTCCTCCTATGGATCTCAGGCATCCATCCAGGGAAGGAGGGCAGGAGTTGTTTAAGAATGGAACAGGTGTCTGAGGACAGCCTGACCAAACAAGGCATCCCGGCGGGAATCCTTGTCCAAGCAGTAATGGGCTGTGAAGGTATGAACAGAGGCCCAGGTGGCTGCTCGACAGATCTGGTCGATGGACACAGAATTTAGATGAGCCATAGAGGTGGCCATGGCCCTCACATTGTGAGCTGTGACATGGCTCTCCAAAGAAAGGTTCTTACTCTGGTAGGCGAAAGAAATACACTGAGCAATCCAATTGGACAGTGTTCTCTTAGAGACTGGAAGTCCCAAATGAGAAGGATCAAAAGCAACAAAAAGCTGGGAAGACTTTCTATGTTGCTGTGTCCTATGTAAGTAAAAAGCAAGAGCTCTTTTACAATCCAGAGTATGAAGATTCCTCTCTGCACTGGATGCATGAGGAGCTGGAAAAAAGACAGGTAGATATACCTCCTGATTAAGATGAAAAGGTGAGACCACTTTAGGCATAAAGTGTGGATTTGTCCTAAGGACTACCTTGTCATGATGAAACCTTGTATAAGGTGGATTAGCCACTAAGGCCTGCAGTTCACTGATGCGGCGAGCAGAAGTGACTGCAATGAGGAAAATAACCTTCCAGGAAAGAAATTTCAAGGAGGTAGTGGCTAAGGGTTCAAAAGGTGGCTGCATAAGCTGACCAAGAACCAAATTTAAGTCCCATGCCACCAGAGGAGGCCTAATGGGAGGTTTAGTTAAAGTTAGGCCTCTCATGAATCTTGAAATAAGAGGATGAGAGGAGATAGGTTGTCCATTGATGGGCTTAAGGGATGCTGCAATAGCACTCAAATGGACTCTTACTGAATTTGTTTTAAGTCCTGCATTGGAGAGATGCAGGAGACAGTCTAACAAAGAAGTTAAAGGTAGTGCTAGAGGGTCAAGACCCTTTTCAGCACACCAAATGGAAAATCTTTTCCACTTAAAAGCATAGGAACGCCTGGTGGAAGGTTTCCTGGAAGCATGGAGGATATCCTTCACCTGCTGAGAAAGATTCAAGTCTTGAAGGTCTAGGCCTTCAGTAACCAAGCTCTGAGGTGAAGGGACTTGGGGTTTGGGTGCCACAAAGTCCCTTCCTCTTGAGACAGAAGGTCTGGAGTAGCTCCCAATTCCAGGGAGAGGGCTTGGGAGAGATGCAGAAGTAGAGGGTACCACACTTGGCGTGGCCAGCGTGGAGCTATGAGGATCATGGACCCTTGATCCCTCTGGAGTTTGAACAGAGTCTTGGGAATCAAGGGAATGGGTGGAAAGGTATACAGGAAGCCCCGACCCCAATGAAGGAGGAAGGCATCCTTGGCCTGAACCCCCTGACACGGAATTCTGGAACAGAACCGGGGAAGTCTGGCATTCCACGGACTTGCAAAGAGGTCTATGTCCGGGGTTCCCCATTCTTGAAAGATTCTGAGTACCTGATCCATGTGCAGGGACCATTCGTGTGGAAGCAGAACTCGACTGAGTCTGTCTGCCCAAGAGTTTTGGATTCCTGGGAGATATACTGCCAGGAGATGGATTTGATGCTCTCTGGCGAAGGCCCATAGTCTTAGAGATTCGTTGCAAAGCGACAGAGAGCCAGTTCCTCCTTGCTTGTTTATGTAAAACATGGCTACCTGATTGTCCGTATGAATAAGGACTGTCTTGTAGCTGAGGAGGGTATGAAAAACCTTGAGAGCTAGAAACACTGCTCGAAGCTCCAAGTGGTTGATATGAAGAGAGGTCTCCTGTGGGGACCAAGTGCCTTGGGTGGAGAGGTCTTGTAGATGAGCTCCCCAACCTGTTTGAGAGGCATCTGTTGTGAGGGTTGCTTGGGACAACAACTGTTGGAAGGGGGACCCCCAGCAACAGATTTTGAGTGGACATCCACCATTGGAGAGACCAAAAGAGACGTTTGGAGGTTGCTATTTGGTCTGAGAGAGCTCCTGAAGCTTGAGTCCACTGGGTGGACAAAGTCCATTGAGCTGCTCTCATGTGTAGGCGAGCATAGGGTACCACATGTACTGTGGAAGCCATGTGGCCTAGCAGTTGTAGCATCTCCCTGGCAGTTAAGTAACTCTTTGACTGAATCTGGGAGGCTAGCTGCACTAGACGTTGGCAACGGGCCTGAGGAAGGTAGGCCCTTGAAGTGGTGGTATCCAACCAGGCCCCTATGAATTCCAGGGACTGAGTAGGGATGAGCTGGGACTTTGGGAGGTTTACTACCAGTCCCAGATACTGCAGAATGCGCCTTGTGCGGTCCAGGGAAATCTGGGCCTCTGATTGAGATGGAGCTCGGATGAGCCAGTCATCCAGATATGGGAAGACAAATATTCCCAGAGTGCGTAGAAATGCAGCAACTATTGCCATGCATTTGGTGAACACTCTCGGAGCAGAGGCCAGACCAAAAGGAAGGACTCTGTATTGGTAATGTTTTCCCTGGAAAAGAAAACGTAGGAATTTTCTGTGAGTTGGATGGATGAGTACATGTGTGTACGCATCCTTGAGATCTAGAGAACAAAGCCAATCCTGACTTTGAAGGTATGGAAGGAGAGTGCCCAGAGAAAGCATCTTGAACTTCTCCTTGCATAGAAATTTGTTCAATTCTCTGAGATCTAGAATGGGTCTGTATCCCCCTGTCTTCTTTGGAATGAGAAAATAGGGGGAGTAGAACCCTGACCCTTGTTGAAGAAGCGGAACTTCTTCTATTGCCCCCTGGGCAAGAAGGGTAGATATCTCCTGACCTAAAAGGTCGAGATGTGGGAGAATTGAAGTGTCTCACCATGGTGTGGGGAGGAAGGTCTGAGAAATGAAGTTTGTAGCCCTCTCTTATGATGGAGAGGGTCCACTGCTCTGATGTGATTTGCTCCCATCTGGGAGCAAAATGAGCTAACCTTCCTGGAATGGTGAGAGGTTCTGGCTGTGTTAAAGCCAGAAAGGCTAAGTTCTCTAGCATCAAGTCAAAAACCCTAAGGGGGTTGGGACTGCTGGGTTACAGCAGCCCCTGTAGACTTAGGCCTGGCCTGCTTAGGTTGCTGACGCTTAGCGGTAAAGTGACCTGTAGAAGATTGTTGGCCAGAAGTGGAAGGAAACCTGCCCTTTTTGAAAAAAGACTTTTTAAAAGTCTTTTTCTTGGCAGGAATGGAGGTAGACCTTGAAAGTCTATCCAGAGCAGAATTCTCTGCATCCATTTGAGTGGCTTTAATTTGCCACTCTTTGCCAAACAGATTTTCACCTGTACAGGGCAGATTTCCTAAGCCATCCTGAACCCAGGGTTCTAAATCAGAAGCCTGGAGCCAAGCAATTCTGCGAGCAGCTATGGCAATGCCTGAGGCTCTACTGGCACCTTCAAAGGAGTCAAAGGCTGCCCTGTTTGAAAACTTGGAGATGTCCTGAGTATGCTTAAGCCACATGCGGAATTCTTCCCTTTTATCTTCTGGAATAAAAGGGAGGTAAGTGTGCAGCTTTTCTGCCACTTCTTTCAGAAACATACCCATATGAAGGCTATATGAGTTGATTCTGGCAATAAGCATACTGGCCTGGAAGATTTTCCTACCAAAAGCATCCAGGGTCCTGCATTCTCTTCCTGGAGGAGCAGAAGAGTGTCTCTTTGTACTCTTTATCCTCTTCATAGCTGACTGCACCACAATGGAATGGTGAGGAAGCTGAGTTTTTTTGGAACCCAGGACAAGGAGGGACACGATACATAGTGTCCACCCTGCGAGAATGAGGAGAGAGAGTGAGAGGAGTCTCCCATAAATCAATCATGTGTTCATGAAGAATCTCATGAATTGGTAAGGTGACTGCCTCTTTAGGAGCTCTAGAGTATCCTAAAATATCTAATTTTTTTGCTCTAGGCTCTGATTCAGAGGTTACTGAAATAGAGAGTCCTTTAGCTACTTCTCTTATGAAGTCTTGAAAGGACAAGTCCTCTGGAGGAGACCTTCTTCTTTTTGGAGAAGAAGTCTCCTCAGGAAGGGCTATGGATACTTCAGGAGACTCATCTGATGTATCAGAATCATCAGAGGAATCGAAGTATCGTCTGTCAGGGTGCTCTTCTAATGCTCGATACGCGTATCGAGCGGTATCGACATTGGGCGTTCCCGGTACCGGATCGGTACCGAGAAGTAGCCCTGGACAAGGAACCGCAGCAGTCAGTATCCTGGTCGATGTCGATGCCGTCGGTACCGGCAGCGGTGCTGGTGCCGCTACCGGAGCCGATACCGACAACGGAGCTCGTTGCGGTACCGCCGGCGTCACAGCTTGAATGAAGGCTGAAATAGCCTGCTGCATGGACAGAACATTCTGATCCATCGACGCCATGAATGCCTGGAGGTCGGTACCGGTAGATTGTGCCGGTACCCCAGAGCATTCTAACAGGTGATCGGTCGAGGCCGTGCCATCAATGTCAACCTGTAACCCCATAGGAGGAGCTTTGGAAGCCGGAGCTTCCCGCCGGGGTTGTTTGGCTGGTGCAGGATCCTCGAGGGCAAGCCCGGAGGCATCTCGATTCTTAGAGGGAGATCTACCCTTCGAGGACCTGCTAGGTTTATGTTTGGTTACCTGAGATCCTTCAGGAGAAGAAGACCTGGAAGATGTCAATGCAACTGCCGGTGCCTCAGTGGGAAACAGGACATGGAGCTTAGTTGCTCGATTCTGTAACCCCCGTTTAGACATTAGGGAGCAGGACGGACAATCCGGAATGGAGTGTTCAGGACCCAAACATTTAAGACACCATTCGTGGGTATCTGTAACAGAAATAGTACCACTACACTTAGTGCATTTTTTGAACCCGGAGGTTGGTTTTTCCATGAGGGAAATTTTCTTGTGGGCCCTGAGGCCTTAAGAAGAAAAGTACACCAAGTGAGGAAAAAATATCGATTTTTTTTTTTTTTAAAGAAAGAAAGAAAAGACCGGCGGTACCGGTCCGGAGTCGGGGAAGGCAGACACGCGACCAAAGAAATAAAATAAAATAAAGAACTTCTTCAGCGGTGACAGGGCTCGACCTGCTGGCTCCGCGGCAAAGAAGAACTGAGGAGAGTTGGTTAGGAAAGGCGGGAAGGCAGCGCGCAGGCTCTGTGGGATGCTCCCAAAAGCTTTCCTTTCTGGGAAGCTGGGGAGCGTTCCCGCGCAGGCTCCATCGGTACCGACGTACCCATATGTGAAGACTCATTCCTGCTTGTTCCTGGAGATCAACAGCTTTCTGTACTGTACCTTTGGTGAAATTGGGCAGAGATTTCCATGGGGAACATCTAAGAGGTTTTGACTGCATTGCATAAATCTGTTTTCACATCGACTACTTTTACTTTGGATATCTAGCAAAAGACTCTCAAGCTAAGATTACCAGATGCCCTCAATATTCGAGGACTCTCCCTGTTTTTGGAGTTGTGTCCCCGACTCCCACCTGTTTTTGGTAGCCTCCTATCCCTGGTTCCATCAAAGAGTACAGAAGGGGAAGAAAATAAATTTTATTTTCAATTTAGTGATCTGAATATGCCAGTTTTTAGAATTTACATCCCATTATCTTTATAGTTTGCACAGTACAGAGGAAATGCATCACTATTACTATTTCTCAGTCAATCTGTCTGCTTAGAAGTGACACAGGTACACTTAGATTGTGAGCCCTTCGGGGACAAGGGAATAAAAAGTACCTGTTAGTATACATGTAAACCGCACTGATTCTAAAGAGCATGGTATAAAAAATAAATAAATAAAAATATTGTTGCTGTCATGAGATGGATGGGAGGGCAGGGTAATGATTCCTCTTCCCAATTCTATGCCTTCTTGCTCAAACCTGAAATTAAGGTATCCCTTCCTCCCCGACTTGCTAAACTTGAACCACATCCAGCAGAAAGAGGTCAAATTAATTAAGAACGTGAACAGTATAGATTGGAAAACATGGAAAATGCAGTGAAGTTGTCTGCAGTCTCCCCTAGCGAGTTCTTCAAGAAAAATACGTGTGAGATCTTAGAAATATGTGATTATACTCTTCCTCCTCTGAGTAAGGCTTATTATATTCCTTCTAGGAGGTTGGGGCATCAAGGTTGGCAATGAAGGTGATTTATCAGTGGGCAGTTTGGATCTCGTAGGACTCTCGAAACCTTCGGAGGTTGGGGAAGGTAACAGGGGCTCTCTGATTGTGTCCTTTGCCTTCCTGCAGGATAGGGATCATATCCTGTGCTTGTTTTTCTGTCATAGACGTGAATTATTTGAGGCTCAGTTTGGATATTTCCTGACCTTTCTCGAAACATGCAAGACAGAAGAAGGGGATTTCTAACTATGAGGCAAGATGGTTTGTCCCTTGGGGATCAATTCTTATTGCATTTGCCTTGAAAATGTCTTACTATAAATTTTCACTCTAGAACATGCATTTTTTGAGCCTGATCAACTTCAGTTTCTTTTGGATACTGACAGGTCAGAGTTCTTTCTTTGTAGCATGAGAAAAAATGTAGATGGCAGAATACCTCCAGATACTCAGTAAAATTCTGTAGCTCTAGGTGTCTGCAAGATTACATCTTAAATTGCATCCGATACTTTTGTGGCAGAGACAGACATTAGCATTATTTATTTATTTTATTTTATTTGTAGTATTTAGCTCAGACCTTTCCAGTAGTAGTTCAAGTGAGTTACCAACAGGTACAGTAGGTATTTCCCCATCCCTCAAAGGCAGGGCCGACACGTCCATTGTGCGAGAATGTTGTTTGCACAGATCCCTGTGCGAACTTCATTCTCACATGGTAGTGCTCTTGAAATGCCAGCTTCAGAGGGAGCCGGGGAAGCCCACACGAGGTCCCGGCTCACCTCTGCACAGCCGCCAGAGTGAAGAGCAGCATTTTCCCTCATGCTGGCAACTGTGTTCTTGTGAAGCATGCGAGGGCTGGGATTGGAAATGGGCTGATGGGGGGCTAGGATAGCACTGGAAATGGCTGATGGAGGGCTAGGATTGGAAATGGATTGATGGGGGCTGAAATAGGATTGGAAATAGCTCAAAGGGGTCTACGATTGGAAAAGGGCTGATGGGGGGCTAGGATAGGACTGGAAATGGCTGATGGGGGGGGCTAGGATTGGAAATTGTCTGATGGTGGACTAGGATAGGACTGGAAATAGGCCAATGGCGGGCTAGGTTTGGAAATGGACTGATGGGAGTGGCCTGGACTGGAAATGGGCTGATGGGGGACTGGAACAGGCTCATGGGGGACTAGGACTGGAAATGGGCTGATGGGAGGGCTGGAATAGGACTGGAAATGGCTGATGGAGGGGCTAGGACTGGAAATTGGCTGATGGGGGGCTGGAATAGGACTGGAAATGGGCTGATGCGGGGGCATGGGAGAATGAGACTAGAAGAGAGCGAATGCTGGGTGGGACTGGAACTAGAAGGGAGCTGATGTTGGGGGAGGACTAGAAGGGGATGGGGCTAAGGGAATGAGGATGGAGAGGGGAAAAGATGTTTTGTGTGGGAGGGAAGAAAAGTCTATGATTGGCCTGGGTACTGGGAGAGTAAGTGGAGACTGAGGATGGAAGGGTGAAATTTGAGAGGATAATAAAGGAATAAAGAAAGAAATGGGGGAAAGAGCAAAAGGGGAAAGATCAGTATGTTAAAGCAGATAAAGAGAGAGAATGGAAAAAATCTAGAAGAGAGAAAAAAGGACAAATGGACATCTAGCAGAAGACACAAAGAAACCAGAAGAAAGTGACTGGAACAATTGCAACTGAAAAATAAAATGCCCAAACAAAAGGCAGAAAAATACTTTTTTATTTTGAATTTTATTAACTGAAATATGTCAGCTCTGTGAAATGTGTATCGCTAACATCTTTGCGTTTTTGTTTAGTACAAGAGGAAATTAATTTATTGTTTTATTTTTACAAGTTTGGCTTTTGAGGTTCCCAATTTAATTATTGTCTTCCTATTTCTAAATTGTGATCCCTTGTTCTTTGCTTGGTGACGGTCTATGTTCTGCATGTGTAACCGAGCTGAGGTATTCTGTTCATGTAGTTTCTATTTAACAGTGCCACTTGTTCTCTTTCCCCAGTAGATGATGTATTGGTATTCTCTGAGACATATTGGTTTACTATTTGCAGTGTTGCCTTTTGATAGGTAGGGTTTGGGGCTTTGTGAGTTCTGGTAGTACTGCTATGATACGGTGGGTTTGCTATGGGTTCTAAATGGGCAGTGTTTATAGTACTTCCTAATGTGTCTGGCGGTTAGCACTGGAGTATAGTAATGTAGAAACCTGGTAGTCTTCATGCAGACACTCCTTAAGAGGCATGTTTAGTAAAGGTTAGCGCATGTAAATGTTATGCAAATATTTATGCAAATGAGGCCATGCAATGAGTCTCTGCACATGGCCTCGCATCCCCCTTTGGTCACCCCTACTCAAGGGCTTACATTTCTGATCATATTGCCCTAGGCAGGGCTTAATTTCTGGGAGACCGTGATGGAATGCAGACTCCAAAACAGCAAGGGTGTTGTGCTCCAGCCTTCCCTTAGTTCCAGGTAGTCTGCAGGGAAGAGGAGGGGAGAGGATGAGGCTGGAGCTACCCCCTAATCCAGCTCCTCTTTTCCTGTTGCTCCTGTCCCTGCCCTGCCCACCCCCTCCCCAGCTCCACTTCCATTTTGATTATGAATTAAGCCCTGGTCCTGGCTCTTATTTTATTCAGTATTCAAAATACTGCACAGTCCAAGAACAGTCACAAATGTCAGATTAAGCAATTGAATAATATATAATTTATCTTAAGGAAGACAGAATCATCCTAGTTCCCCTGTTTTCAATCTTCCTCTCTGCTTTTCAGAAAAATAATGAGCTATCACATAGCCCTTCAATATTTCTGGACTGCTGCAGTGAAAAGGTAATTATTATAGATCTCCTCTTGAATGATGAAATCAAACTATTTTTTTCACTGTGGGATCTTATCATACTTTTGTGTGAACCTTTTACTGCTGGAGATCTCCATAAAGTTGATTTGAAATGGAAAAATACTTTGACTGGTGTCACAAAACACATTTTCACAGCACACTACACATATTTCTAAATCCTCTACAGGAGGGAATGCCAGGCCAGTCTTTGCAGAAAATCAAAATCATTTAGCAGAACTCTGGCTGTATTGTCTAAGTTACTCAGACCGCCTGACGACTCCAGAATCAATGAGGAGCCATGAGAAACCTCAGTCTTTCCATTCTCATGGTCCTGACTTTCATGCAGACTTCAACGTTTGACTCTGCGTGCACTGAGAACTTTATTAAAAAATAATAAGAGACAAAAAGGCCCTTTTACTAAAGTGGTCTTACTAGGGGTTTGTGGTGTCTAGTGTGAGCAGGAGCAATCCCCAGTCACTCCTGCTCTCCTGGATTCAAAATAGTTCCATGACCTCTAGCAGTAATCTCATGAAGCTACCACAAGGGTTCAGGCCAGGGCCAGCTCAAGGGATTGTCGTACCCTGAGCCAACTTTTGCTTTTGAGCCCCCCCTCCCGGTCCAATCTTGCTGTGCAAGTTGCACAGAGGTAAATTTTCAACCCATTAGCTTGTTAAATGCCACCCTCCTATTTAACCTAATCTGTGTATTATCTGTTTAGGCTAGGCCTGATATTCCGCAGACCTAAACTAAACGTGTAACTTATCTGCATAGTGGCTGAATATTGCCACTATCTGGATAATTTTCTGGCCTACGCTCGCTCTTCCCCTAGCATGCCCCACAAGTACACAGATTATATCTGAGAGATATTCACAGCAGATGCACCGACAGGTGGCAAAAACACTTTATTATCAAACCCCAATGCGTTTCGGCCAACAAGGTCTTCTTCAGGGGGTACAAACCTCGAAAACAAAAAATACAAGTACAATGATAAAATTATATAAATAAATACATCAATTATTACATTAATAAATATATAAAACACAAGATAAAACAGTTAAAAGCATGTGGCATAAGAATTAAAACAAAAAAGAATAAAAAAGTAAATAATAAAGTGCTACTTAAAATGCAATTCATCCTAAAAACGTATTCAAGGCTGATGGTAATGAAAGGAATGAGAATGCTTCCCCTCACTTCTCCTCTGCCGTGGCGGGAATTGCACTCATTAAATAAAGCCACTCTTGATGTCGAGCTCTCAATCCTACCAAGATTTGGATTCTGTCCGTGGCTGTGTTTAGCTTCTCTCAAGACTGTGTAAGTGGTTTTATAGCATTTCTCCGCATGTTAATAGGGTTTAGTTGGATGAGCTTTATTTCACAAACATATTTTATATGACAAGGTACATTATGTAGATGTTTGGCACATCAGTTCACGGTGTGGCTTTTCTCCCTTTCAAAGAAGTTACATGAAGTTTCACATTTGTTTACAGCCCATATATTTCTCCTCAATGGGCCGTTGTATTACCAAATATATATATATATATATATATATATATATATATATATATATATATATATATATGCCCAAAAAATATATATATCTCACTATAAATGATTTTAGTTTTCTTCCCCCTTCCTGATATTTGCACTGTTTAGTATCTCTTATCCATGATTGACTTTGAATATGATTTGAAATAGGCGAGTTGCTGAAGTATGATATTCATTTACGAATGGTGCTTGGTGAGGTGACACTTTTGATAACCAAGTACCTAAAAAATTTTCATATTCTATAAGATTATTTAGTTTCATGCTGTTTTTATTCGCCATGTCAACATTGCCTAGCCATGAATGTAGCTTATATGGTATTGCTCCATCCTTAGTAGTCCTCTCCCTGTTGTCCACATTGGATGGAAAAATAATTATAAGCTTTCTCATTCCTTTCATTACCATCAGCCTTGCATACATTTTTAGGATGAATTGCATTTTAAGTAGCACTTTATTATTTACTTTTTATTCTTTTTTGTCTTAATTCTTATGCCACATGCTTTTAACTGTTTTTATCTTATATTTTATGTATTTATTAATGTTATAATTGATGGGTCCAATTTTAGAAGGCCTTTACACAGGTAACTTCCCTAGTTACCTGTGTAAAGGCCTTATCCGGGATTTTTGAAGGGCAATGCGGGTAGCAATGGGGCATTAGGGGGTTCGGGGCAGAGGAAGAGGCTACACGGGTAGCAGCGATTTTCCTTGCCTATCTTTAAAGTGCAAAGGTGCAGCAGGCAGCATCGAAAATCGCAGATTCCCATGTAGCCTCTGCTTGCACATCCAAAATGACCCAGAATTTCACTTCTGCCGCCACGGAAGTGAAAATCCAGGTTAAGGGAGTCGGCGGGCAGGCTATGCGCCACTGCGGTGCATAACCTGCCCAACTCAAAATTGGGCCCAATGTATTTATTTATATAATTTTATCATTGTATTTGTATTGTTTGTTTTCAAAGTTTGTACCCCCCGAAGAAGGCCTGGTTGGCCGAAACGCATTGGGGTTGTTAGATAATAAAGTGCTTTTGCCACCTGTCGGTGCACCTGCTGTGTTTGTCTCTTTGCTCCCGTGTGGGTGGGTTGCTCTCCGTTTGACCTCACGGATAATATCTGGCCATTCTGCAAGTTAAAAGCCTTATATTGTCTGCATAGTTTTTGAAAATACACGGCTAGGCTAATTGAGCATTTTCTAGCGAATGCCTAATTGCCTTTGAATATCAGTCTGATAGGAGATAATTATTCGTTCATATTGAACACTCCCAGACTTACCAATAAAACTCTCCCAACCACAGATACAGAGCAGAAGTAGAGTGTTTCACTTTAAATCCCTGCATACAAAAAAAATTATATTCAAATTCTAGTCTCACATCAGTGACAACTCCCTTCACAGCTAGGCATTGTGCATTATAACACAAAACCCTGCGACTGTTCACTCAACACCAGCATCAAGAACTCAAATTGCACCAATCCTATCTATGGAAAATCAGCACTGCAAATATTCTAGAACACCAACAACCCCCAGTTGGAAAAGAAAACAAGCTGAACTACTACAGATTCCTAGAAAGAACCTACATGTTAACAGAATCCCTCATCTGGGCTGCACATGGAAAACACAGACCATCACCAATTAAAGAATAAGAAACTAAAAAAGACACAAATTGAAATGTGAAACCTCAAAATCATATACCAAGCTGTGAAGAAAGGAAGAAAGAGGAACAGAAATGCATTTCCTCCTTGAATGAGCTATAAGAAATGTACATTTTCAAAGCAGACATATTTTATTCTTTAAAAACTAACACTCTTTTTTTTGTACCTTTCTTGTCTAATCATCTTATTTTTTCCAATTGGGTTGGTCTCGGTCTCTCTTTTCTACTTTCTCTTGTTGATTTTCTTCTAAGTCCTTTTCCAAGATCCCATTTCCATTTTCTGTTTCTTCACACTCCCTGTCTTCATCCTTTCCTTCGCTGTGTCTCTCTGACATTGATCCATTTCTCTCATTTGCCTTTTACCTAACAATAGCTTCATTCCATTCCTCTTTTTACCATTCACCTATTATACCAGCTTTCCATTTCCTAATCTTACTTTCCTAGTCCTTCAATTCCACATCTGTCTTATTTCTTTGCCACCATCCAACACACCCCACCCCCATCTTTCATTCATTTTCTAGTCCGCCATTTCCTCCCTCTGTACACATGCTTCTCATCGCTTTACCAGCCCCAGCTCATTTCCTAACACTTATTTATTTATTTATTTACATTCTCTTATATACCGTGCTATTCTGCATCAGTGCGGTTTACATTGAACAAACTGAAATTACATTGAACAGGGCATTATAACTTGGAGAAAACTATTTTACAGGGAACATGGGCTATGGAGGGTTAAGTGGCTTGCCCAAGACCACAAGGAGCACCTGTGGGACTAGAAACCCCAGTCCTTCCGGCCCAAGGTTGCTGTCCTCTATGGGATTTGAACCCCCGACCTTCCGGCCTGAAGTACCTTGCCCCAACCACTAGGCCACTCCTCCACTCCACTTATCATCTCTCCACCTCTAGGCCCTTTCTTATGTCTTACCCCCATCCAGGCTTCCATTTCCCCTTTCACTTCTCCCATTTCTACCCTCTTTCACTTGCTTCAAGGAAGACATGTCCCTTCCTGTGGCTCTCATCCACTCCACAGCACTCTGTCCTTTTCAACTGCCCCAAACCCCTCCAGGTCCTTCAAACCTTCTCCCCTTCCCATATTTCTGCACTTGGTCTTACAGCCCTACTTATACCCCTCACCCAATCACCTTGTCCCCACTGTCCTCTTAATCTCTGGTCAAGTTCCCATTCAATCCTCAAGTTCCCACTTAAAATCCCAATGCCCAGCTTATCTTAGAGTCTTTATAATGTTTTCTTGCTAAATCTTAGAATCTCCACCTGTCAGAGTCCCTGCTTTCCTACACTGTATGTCCTTAGTACCTGCACTCCTGCCTCCTACTCCCCTTCCCCAGCACCCGCCCATCTACTTCCTTCTCGAAAATTCATTAACTTTGTCTTTCCCTCTTCTTACACTAGCATGCATTCTTGTACCCCTCCATCTCAATCTTCCTTTGGTTGACTTTGCTTCTTCCCTACTCCCCACAATATCTGTCATCCTAATTCCCCCAGCATCTCCCTCTTTTTCCTACTCTGACCTTAGCATTTGCCAGAATTAGTGCCCTTTCGATTCCAGGAATCCAGCCAGTATCAGTCAGCCCCCTCCCCTCCGGCCCCTCTATCTATCTCATTTCCAGTCCACTAGCCCCAGAATCAGCCCATTTCCAGTCCCAGCCCTCATTTCCAGTATCAGCCCATTGCCAGTATCAGTCCGCCCCTCAGCTCCTGTATCAGTCCATTTCCAGTCCCCCCCAGCCCTAATATCAGCCCATTTCCAGTACCAGTCAGCCCCAGTATCAGCCCATTTCCAGTCCCAGCCACCCATTCCCAGTATCAGCCATTTGCCTGTATCAGTCAGCCCCCTCATCCCCTGTATCAGACCATTTCCAGTACCCTCTCAGCCCTAATATCAACCCATTTCCAACACCAGTCCCATCCCCAGTTTCAGTTCCGATGTTCTATTAAACACGCTTTTAACTTATTGTCTGTTTTGCCTACATAGACAAAAGATCAAATATACTGCTGACTTGGTGTCACAAGAAGTGGCATGATGTAGATGGTAAGTAAGTTCATGGTAAGTAAACTGGGCAACATCTAACATTACTGAACATACAGAGAACTGACAGGCAAAACAGACCACGTTTAATAAAACATCGGAGTAAATTTCATCATACTATAGAGACTGCACCATTAGTGAGGCATTGTCTGTTAAAGCCACATATTTTCACTGATCCGAAGTGTCTTGTTACTGATTGGATTAATCCCTGGCGAATACAAGGGAATTCTCCCAAGGTCTTGCTTCGAAAAGAGCAACATTTTCATCTGAATATGTTGGAGCCGTAGGGTCTTAATGATTCTATTGAATGGAAAGCTTGCTTTTTTCCCTGATGTTTTTTTTATATATTTTTTAATTTTTTGATACTTTTTGATACTTACTACTGTTTGTGTTCATTGCTTGATCTTCTCCTGCAATTAGCAAGCTAGTCCGTGTGAACATATTGATGACATCATACAGCTTTTTTTGTTCAAGTGCAGACTCTGCATTGTTGCTCTGTTTCAGCACCATTATTTTCACTAAACAAGATACTTTGTTGTGGTAGATTCTACCGTGTTAATATCTATGGGTAATTTGGAGGGGAAATATTTGAATTTTTGGGCTCTTTAATTAATCCTTTAATATCTTTTGCAGTGCTACTAATATACTCTGTGAAATATGAGCTTCGTTTTTAAGCAGTGATTTTGTGTTTGTTTTGGATTTCAGCAGTTTTTGAATGGCGTAACAGTCCTGCTCCCTGAAGAAGCTCATCTGCGAAACACTCAGTGTCAAGGACTGCAGATAAGCTGTTCCTTTGTAAAGCTCTGGACTGCACCATTCCTTAAAGCTAAGTTGAACTTTGGCTTTGCAGTTGATTAATGCCTTTATGTTGAAACATATATCAAATACACTGCATTTTTTAAATGTATTATTTATTGAGTTTATATACAAACATCAAGACAATATCTTGAGCAGAAAAGAAATACAAAAGGGAGATATTACAAAAATCTAGATAATAGAAAAAAAGAAAAAGACCCAAGTATCTCTTATAGTCCACATATTGGGGAGGAGAGCAACCTAACAAACGCCTAAGGCAGGAGAACCTCAGGTGTAGCAAAGAAAACATAACAATATAAGGAAATCAAAGTGAACCCTGAGAGCTCAGGCAATGATATTAAAGAGATGTTGTTTAACAGCATTACTCTGACACAGACCTATTTAATAACTTAGCATTAATGAAGGTAGCAAGATCAGCAGGTTGAGAAAAAACATATATAACAGATTTATCTACCACCAAACATTTACAAGGGAATCTTAAATAAAAAGACCCCCCCCCCCCCAATCTGCAACACTCCCGGTTTATGTAATAGGAATTGCTTCCTCCTCTTTTGCGTCTCTTTTGCTATATCAGGAAACATAGAAATTATGTGACCACAAAAAGTTTCCAATCTCTTCTTGAAGAACATTTTAAGTAGCCATTCTTTATCCGTAACCAATGCGCATGAAACCAACGGGGTAGAAGAAGTATAAGTCTCACCACCGGACCCCTCTTATAACTCAGACACATTCAAAACTTCTAAATTAGAGTCCTCTCTTGAAGTCACTGGTTCTTTTTTCCCCTTTGGGAGATAATAAACCTTTGTTAAAGGTGGAATTAAGTCTGGAGGAGCTCTTAAAACTTCAATCAACTATCGCTTAAATATATCAAGGGCCGTAACGCCCCTAAGCTTAGGAAAGTTCAAAACCCTAAGATTCATAGCTCTCGCTGCATTTTCCAAGACCTCCATCTTATATTGAAGAGCCACATTATCTTTAAGCAACATCGAGTTTGATTCAGAAAGTGTTACCGACTGATTTCCATGCTCGTCCACATGCAGTTTAACATTTTATAGATTGCTCACAGTAGAGTCAATTTGGACCGACTTTTCCTGGATCCTGGAGGAGAGAGTCAAAGTCTCTGTTCACCGCATCGGAAAGTGAAACAGTCGCTTCCCAGATTACTTCCAAAGTGAAAATTTGTTGTCTAGAAGGAAGAATAGACGTCGGAGTGGAGGCTACAAAAGGAGAAAACTGAAATGGCGTACTTTCAGTCACTGAATCACTGACCATCAGAGCTTCTGCCTGCCGCAAAGTGCCCAAAGCCTCCTCTAAATCACCGGGAGACAACTGGGCCGAAACACCTTGATCGGCAGTCTGCCTTTCCCCGACAAACGAGAAAGGAAGTGCCAGAACTGCAGGAGCCAGGCTCAGAGCAGCAGGGCACTGTGGCGGCGTTCTCTCCACAAGAAAAAGTGAGGTCTCAAAGTCCAAAGACGGCGGCAAACTCTCCTCTGTCGTCACAGCCAATTTTTTAAAAACTGAACTAGAACATTGTTTTCTCACCAAGGGGTAATTTTATGACTGAGTGCATTCACAAATGCAAACCCCTCTCCACCTTCAGTCCTTGGGAATACCTCCATGTAGTTCAGGTAAAGTTCCCCATGTACAGACTAAAGGATATATTGTAAAGTATTCCAGTATATATACTCTGTGTCCAATATATGTAAAGTTTGAGCATATATTGAAAACAGAGTTTTATAAATGTTTATTTCTGCAGGCATGGTACTGCTGTATGCACAACAATGGCTTTTAAAGTTGTCTTCAAAATGCATACACCTTTACGAGTTTTTATCAAGATATGATAAACTGGCTAGGATATGTTGAATTTTACTTCAGTTTTGTTGGTAAAAAATCAAGGGGTTGATATTCAGGGGTGGCAGCTAGGCTACTTAAAGCGCCTAGCCGCTGACACTTTAAATACATCTGGATATTCGGTGCTGGAACTTATTCAGCTTCCTGCGCTAAATATTCCCATTTGCCAGTCAGTGCATCATTCTCCCATTAGCGGCAATATACAGCTGCTAACTGGATAGTAAAACCCAGTTAAAGTTAGAACAGTCATTCACCTGTCCTAACTTTAACCGGTTAAGCCATCTGGTTAGCGGCCTAATATTGCTTCTAACTGGATAGCAATTGGCACTGCCCCCGATCTGCCCACAGGTTTGAACCAGGTGTTTTTCAAGCATCTGTGGGGATATTCAGCAGCACTAACCACCGCTGAATATGCGGCTCAGCCGTTTTAGCCAGTTAGAGGTCTGCTAACCAGCTAAAGTGCTTTGAATATCGGCCCCAGGGCCGGCCCAACTATTAGGAAAGCCAGGCAGTTGCCTAGGGCAGCAACCTCTGGAGGCGGCAAAGATCAGGGCATTCAAAGCTAAGCGATAGATTTTGACAGCCGGGCTGGGGGTTAAAGCTTAAGGTTTGCTGAGGGCACCAACATTTTGAACTGATTGGCCCCCAAATTGAAAACTGTTTGCAAAGGTGCAAATGTCAACTGATGGTGAAATGATTCCAACAGTGAACCATATCTGCACAGCTCTTAACATAAATCACACTATTTCACACAAAGCGCATCACAGAATTTCAACATTTTTATTGATCAGTATCCATGATTCTGTCATTCCTTTTTTTCCTCTGTTGCTGGGTTTCCGGAAGGATGTTCCCCTTCCTCTGCCTTGTACTCATTAGCTATGATGAGCATGTACAAATTCTGCTGAGGAGCAACAGACAGGATTCTCTACTGCATTTATGGAAGCAATTTAAGTGTCCCTGCAAGTAGAGGGAACTGCTCAAAGCCAACCTGGCAGCGTATCCAAAGAAGAGTCTCATGCCCTCCAGTGATACGCCAGACTTCCTCCAAATGGACTTCAAAATAATAGAACAGATGTCTCTATACAGCATCATATGAAGGAAATAGCTTTCAGCTTCAAAATTTGCCATATAGTTTTAAAAAGATCAAATTCAGGCCATATGGTGACATTTGATAAAAAGTTATTTGTTACGGTTTAAGTTCCCTTCAGATCATACACAATGTCATATGTGGGATGGGAAAGGGGGTTTTTTTTCAGTTTGATTTTGTTCCTCTAAATTCTCTTATTCTGCATTCAAGGAAATAATCAAACTTCTACTGTTTCTGGTTTCATCTTTGATGAGGCTTCTTCAGAGCTGAAAGAACGTAATCAAGTATCTGAAATAATGTTCATTATTACAAGATTCTCCAGGACCCCACTGAATATATAATGCATTAAAATCAACTTCCAGGGCATAAAAAATGGTAAATACAGTGCATGTATGTTGATGGGATAAAGAGCAACAACAGGGAACAGCTAAGCCCCTACAAACTGACAAAATCACAATCTTTGACACTTGCCAGTGGTCTTTATGACAGAATACTCAAGTCCACTCTGTTTGCGGGCAAAATATCCTCCCTTTATTCGGCAACTAGTAAAATTCATTACTCAGAACTTGATGCTAAATCCAATTCTCTCCCAGACATTTCTTGCAATTCTGTATAAGAAATAAAATCATCAACAACGGCTTGCCTTTGTTTCACAGCATAGTTTTGGGAAGGAGTGAGCCCTCAGGCTTTATATTTTTCACTGTCAACATCTTTCAGCCATGATCTCATTATTTGTTGTTCTTAAGTTTTCTAATTACACGTTTCTTACTTTATCATCATCTGAATTGCTCTCAGAACACATCAGTGCAAATTTAGGAAAAAAATGTTAACAAATGGAAAGTATGAAATCGTTCACCTTTCCACGATTTCCCCTAAGTTTATACAACATTTGAATAAATGGTCCTGCTAAAATTGATTTGCTGGAGGACAAACTGCCTGCTTTTGCCAACTGAAAGAATGACTATTTTAAAAATACATAGAATGATTTAGATCTTTTACTCATACTCCAGATTATTTAACCATAGGACAATGAAGACAAAAGTAGGAGCAATAAAGACGGAACTGAGATTAAAGGTCTGATTAAAACTACTCAGATGATCAGCAAAACATGGCTTCGTATGGGTATGTTATTCATTAAGGCTCTTTAGTTAATCGTCCATTACGAATTGAAGGAAAAACAAAAAAGAAAAAGTAACCCCAAAGAAAGTATTTTCCGCTATATAGAGCAATATTTGCCTATTTGAGCAAAACCGTACTGAAGAGTCTGAAAGCAGCAAAGGCCATTCAGTTATTTCCAATCATTCATATTACTCTGCTTCCAGTCCTGACATAGTATGACTCGGGAAAAAGTGTGCAGACTTTAAGACAGGATGTCACTAGGGTTTTATACCTCCTAAAATCTGGAGTGGAGGAGTAGCCTAGTAGTTAGAGCACTGGCTTGGTAACCAAGCAACCAGGGTTCGATTCCCACTAGCACTCCTTGTGGCCTTGGGCAAGTCACTTAACCCTCCATTGCCTTGGAAGAAAGGCTTGGCAATCTACTTCCAGTGACACTGCCAAGAAAACCCAGGAGCTTCTGGGTCGCCAGGAGTCAGGACTGACTCGAAGGCACACATTGCATTGCAATATTTATTTATTTACTGTTGGTATACTGCCACTCGAACACACATTTTTGGCATCATAGCGGGGGAGAGGGGGAAGGTAAGTGTGACAATAGTCTTATCCTATAGATGTCGTGATATAATGGCATATGACAGGAAAAGAAAGGGAGTAGGCTAAAGAAAATGATGGAGTTCAGAGAGTACCTCTAATCATAGATAATCTGAAAAAGAACATTCTACAGCTATGTTTAAAAGCTTTTTTAAAATCTGCAATGGGACTCTCCAATTGAGCCTCATTCCTTGTTCAAGCCTAATCTGTATTTATGAGAGGAGGGTGCCACCAGAAGGTTAGATCGTACTGATCTCAACAAGTACTACTACTACTACTACTGAGCATTTGTATAGCGCTACAAAACATATTCAGCGCTGCACAGATACATGTAAAAGACGGTCCGTGCTCATCAGAGCTTACAATCTAGTCAAGACAGACAACACAGTAGCTGTAGGCATGGGATATGTCTAGGGGGAATGTTGAAACACAAAAGACCAGGTGAGTCAAGATACGAAAGCGGCAGCAAAGAGGTGAGTGAGGGCAGTTCAGAATTTCGGTTCCATCCCTGCCACTATTATTATAACCTTCTCTCCTATCATTAGTTGACGCTGTTTGGTATTCCTATCATAATAGGACTTTTGCTTATGCTGATTACGCTGCAGGTTTTCTACTGCCACCTGTGAGGTTCGGCGTAGCCGCTTCTTTAAGTCTCGTAAGAAATCTGGAACTTCTACCTCCTGGGTGTCTGGTTCCACCCACTGTTCCTTCAGAATGTCAAGAATTCCGCGGGGAGACCTACCATACAACAACTCGTATGGCGCCGTTCCCAACGAGGCTTGTTTTCTTTCTCTACATGCGTAGAGAACAAAAGGGAGCATCATATCCCAATGATCCATCTCACCCTCCAGACTTCTCCGTAGCATTCTCTTGAGCGTCTGGTTTTGTCTTTCGACTAGACTATTTGTCTGAGGGTGGTATGCCGCTGTCTTGATATGTTGGATCCCAATGGCATCCCATACTTGCATGAGGTATTTCGAAAGGAAGTTGCTCCCCCTATCGGTGAGGACTTCCCTAGGGAAACCTACTTCGCAGAATAATTTAATAAGCTCATTAGCTATCACTTTTGCAGAAGTGGAGTGGAGTGGCATGGCCCACGGGAATCGTGTAGCGTGGTCCACTACCACTAGAATGTAGCGAAACCCTCTAGGCGTTTTAATCAGCGGTCCCACTATATCTATCCCTATTCTCTGGAGTGGGTCTTTGATCACCGGTGATGGTATCATAGGGACATCCTTGGGATGGGTCGCGGAGACACGTTGGCAAGTGGGGCAGGCCTCGCAGAACCGGGTCGTTTCTTTAAAAACACCAGGCTAGTAAAACCTAGCTAAAATCTGGTCGAGGGTCCCTTGACTGCCCTTATGTCCCCCTACCGGGTGGTCATGTGCTAACCGTAGCACAATGTTTTTAAAAGTAGTCGGTACTACTAACTGTTTTCTGCTGTCTCCTGTGAAAGGATTTCTACTCTCTCTATAGAGTATGCCTGACGTGAGGAGAAATCTAGGCAGTGTATCCCTAGGGTCCTGAGCCCACTTATTTAGTATACATTTGTATACCCTACTTCCAGCGATCAGCAGCGGTTTGATTACAGATTGGAAATTGTCAAATCATGACAGGAAATTTTGAGGTATAAACACATTGATTAGACAGGAAAGCACAGCACACAGAGAACTATTTTACAGGGAACATGGGCTATGGAGGGTTAAGTGGCTTGCCCAAGACCACAAGGAGCACCTGTGGGACTAGAAACCCCAGTCCTTCCGGCCCAAGGTTGCTGTCCTCTAGTGGGATTTGAACCCCCGACCTTCCGGCCCGAAGTACCTTGCCCCAACCACTAGGCCACTCCTCCACTCCAGCCACTTGAATGCATGAGTGAGAGCAGGGTCCGCCTGCTGCTCCTTTGGAAACGTGGGGAACTTACTCATCAGCTCCTCAGGTACCCATGGAAGCTCTTGCCCTGCCTGTACTTCGGCCTTATTCCTAGAGCGTGACTGTTGCTCCTTACGCTTTTCTGCCTTACCCCTCTTTATTTTGGGATCAGGAGTGGTCACTAAGGCATCATCAGAGGGAAGGATTTCACCAGGATCCTCTGATGTAGTCTCTTGGCTTTCTAGGGCTGAGGTCTGGGCTCTCGTAGAGACCATTGCACCTTTCTCTTGCAATTCTCTTTTTATTTCCCTATAGAACTGAGGCCAGTTCCTGCCTAGAATAACCGCATGTGGGAGACGTGGGACAACTGCTAGCGGGATAGTTCTCTGGGCACCTAAGCCTGCTATGTGCAGATTGTACACAGGGTAGGAAGATGTTCCTCCATGAACACACCTGATCTTTACTGCATCTACAGGAGGGATTACTTCTGGGGCCTGTCGGGCTTCTATGGCTTTCCAGAACTCCTCAGAGATCATACTTAACTCTGCTCCTGAGTCTAGTAAAGCTTGCGTGGTGATCCCTTGTACAGATACAGCCAGAAGAAATCCTGGTCTATCCTCCATATAGCTATCCGCAACTAAAGCAGTTTTCACATGACAATACTTCTGTACATGTCCTACCTGTCCACATTTATAGCATTTCAACTTACATGCAACATTTTTCCTGAAAGGCATGCACATGCTTACTGGATCTTCCTGTACCCTCCGTGTCCTTTCTGATCCCCTTGTGCTCCACTCATGGGAAGGGGTGCTACCTCTCTGGGCAGTCAACTCTGCCTCTGTATACCTCTCAGAGAGAGCAACCGCTTCCTGGGGAGTCTTGCAATTTTGCAGGATCAGGAAGGTGCGGATTTCTGACGGCAGAGCATCCATATACTGCTCCAACACTAGCTCGTCCAGAATGGAGTCCACAGACCTCCCTTCTGGAGTCAGCCACTTGTTAAGTAAACCTCGTATCCTGTGGCATAAGGACTTTGGGGTTTCGCTCTGCCTGAGTCTCACGCTTCTTAAGCGAGAGCGGTAGATCAGCGGAGTGAGACTCAGTCTCTCCCTTATCGCCCTTTTCAAGTCTTCATAACTACCAGCCAACTCAGCGGGCATGGCACGGTATGCTGCCATTGCTTCCCCGGTGAGTGACGCGGCTAGCCTTAAGGCCCAGTGCTCTTTCGGCCATAAGCTGAGACGAGCTACCCTCTCAAAGCTTTCTAGGTAATCATCCACATCGTCCTGACTGGTGAGTTGTCCAAAATTGAACAAAGTTCCTGTACTAACAGGCTGCACATTGTTATTCAAGAGAGAACCTGTATCAGGCGCTGGTACAGCGGCTCGCTTCCTCTCTTGCACGTACTCCTCCAACAGAGTCAGTAGGGGTTGCTGCTGCTCTTTTAAGCTTGCAGTGGCCCTCTGCTGTGCTTCCAATGCGAGGTCAGCCTGGCGCTCTAGCTGCTTCGCCATCCAGGTGAATATCTCTTTAGGATCCATCGCCATCTTGGGACTCCTGTAATGGAAACAAAACACAGACCCAAGTGCGGTATCCCAACACTAACTTCTCTGTGTTTCCTAAAAAAAAATTTTTTTTCCTCGCTTTCCCCAGTTACCACTAGGGACACCCTCGCCCTGGTATCCTTCACAACCCGGGGTGGATACCCTTTACCTGGCTGAGGTGTATCTCGAGCACGTCAGGATTGGCTCCTGTAGCCTTTCTGCAGTCCTTCTCCCTCTGCTGGGCTCGTCAGCTCTTCGGCCAGGGTCCAGTGGAAGAATTTCTCTGCGGCTCCTGCTGTGGCTCCTTTTTGCGCCTGCGCCGAATCCTTAATACTGCGCCACTTTATAGCCAGCACCCGCTCCCTAACCTTGAGGGTTTGGGGAGGGGTGTGTCTTGAGGTTAAGTTGTAGTTGTGAAGGTCGAATGACAAGGCAGGTATAAAGAATATTTTTTTACATAAGGATTTATTTCTCCCGCTCCTTGGTGGAATGGAACAGGCGTAAAGGAATATACTTTTGTAGCCAAAACAAGAACAAAAGGAAAACAGGCTTTTTCTAATACTGTGTTCAAAACTGTCCTTTAACACAGGAGTTCACATTCCTGTCATGTGAGCTTTACTTGAAATCACTTACACAAAGAGCAAACAATAAAGTTCATGCACTGTAACTAAGTTATGCTTCAGCTTATTCTTATCTCTTCATAAGCTCTTCAGGTAAGGAACTTAAACAGCATGCCTTTCAGCATATTATAACGAATGACCACACAAGCTTTGCTTGACTATTCTTTGTCTATGAGACAGGTTGAGCAGTCCATTGGCTGATTCAAATCCACCACTGGTAAGGGATGAACCAATGGCACTTGTGCTTCTGGGCTCTGCACTGATTCAACTACTTTCTGTCCAGGAATAGTACGTTTATCTAGAAAATCTTTAAACTCTTTCAGGAGTGCTTCAGCCTGCTTACTATATGGGCTAGGCGGGGAATTAACTCCTTTCTGGGGTGAGTAATAGCTTGTGGGTTTCTCTTCAGGCAAACAAACAATGCCGTCTCTCTTATTATGCTCATTCACTGCACTGGTGTTACCCCTCCCCCACTTGTCTCTGTCAGCAAGTGCTGGGTAAGTCAGTTCATTTGCAGGAGAAGGATTTTTAGACAGCAATTCAAACTTAGGACCTCCTAAAACCTTCTGGCATATATCTCTAGCAAATATATCTGCTACGTCCTTGTAGCTAGCTTGCTTGCTAACTCTGTCAGCAGTTTGAGGAGAAAAGCTGGGTTTATCTGAATGAGCTTCTGGTTGAAGCCAACTGCCTTCATAAAACCTGGGCTTGCCCTGGGTTTTAAAATAAGCACTCACACAGTCTGGCTTCTCATAAAAGCTGTTATCAGAATTAAAGACACCTTGTACCTTGTGTTGAGGAATGCCTGAATGTTCTTTAGCAGTCTGCCATTCTTTCCACGGGTCAGCTCTCTGTTCCAAAAGCATAGGCTTTACCCCTGGGTCTCCCAGTGCCTCGCCCTTCTCTTGCTCCCAGAAGGTTCTTCCATGCATTGAGTCTCCCTGGTACCTGCTTCTTGGCTTTACAAGCGTTCTCCTGGAATTGCAGCTGGGGAGCGTTTCTCCTTCAAAGTCAAAGGCTCTGGCATCCAAGGCTACTCCCTGCCTTCCAGATAGCTTCCTTTGTCTTTGCTCTGCTCCTTCTCTAAAGCACACATCTGTTTCTTCTGTGTCTTGTATTTCCTTCCTCCTCCTCGGCTTCTCGTTCCCTTTCTCATTCTGTCTTCCTTCTTCCTGTTTAACAAGCTGCCTCTGCTCTGGGGAACCCGCCTCCTGCTAGGGCGTGCCCAATCTGCAACTCTGCTTCTCCCCTCCCCCGAGGTGAGCTGTGTTAGCTGATTAGCCATGTGCATCTTGTGCTGAGAAGGGAATATCTTGCATTTACCTGCAGTACCCGGACCTTCCACCGGGTCACCATCTGTTTCCATGGCTTCTGGCACTGCTACAGCGTCACAATATTAACTGCCGTATTTTGAATGAATCAAAATTGTTTTAGGCTGTACTGTTGAACACCAGCTAAAAGCAAGTTACAGTAATCCAACCATTCAATACTAATGCATGGAGTAACATTTTTAGGGCCCTAGAGTCCAAAAATGGCTTAAGTGTTCAAAGAGATTTTTGGAAAAGAGACAAAATGAATAGAATGAAAGAGAGAGTGCTATCCAATATGACTCCTTGAGTAAGAATGGAGTCTTATTAGATAGCAATCTCTTATAGGATAACCTTTTTGGGTTTAAGATAAGTTTATGGGTTTTTATCCAGTCTGCCATTTTCTCCAGGACCAAGCAGGAAGTCAGTCCTCCCATATGGGTGACGTCGGCGCCGACGGATCCCCCGTGCGGAGCATTTCCCCAGCTTTCAAGGAAAGCCTTTGGGAATGCAGCACGCATGCACGCTCCCCTTTCCGCCCAAGGGTGCCATCTTGTTCAGTCTTTCTTTTTCTGCGGAGCCCAACGGACGTGAGTTCGTGTCACCTGGGAAAAGTAGATTTTTTTTTGGCTATTTTGGCTTTTTTCTGTTCCAGTTCGATGCCGGTTCCCCTTCCTGCCTGGGCTCGGTACACCGGTATCGAGTCCGGAGTTTTGATTTTCAGTTTTTGTCCTTCATGACTAGCATTCGCGCTGTTTTTGTGTTTTCACTGGCAGCCAAGTCTTTTGACCTTGCAGGGGCCCTTTCTCCCCTGATGGCTGCCAGCGCGTTCAAAAAGTGTGACCGGTGCAAGAAATTAGGTCTCTTACCGACACATATGACTGCTGCCTCCGTTGCCTACGGCCCAACCATGACCCGCTGGCCTGTGGCCCGTGCGGCAAAATGTCGTCGAAGGTGCTTCGGAGCCGTCAGCATCAACGTGAGAGAATATTCGCTGACTCCGCATCCGGCTGGGCCCGGTCTTTGTCAGAGGCCTCGACATCTCGGGAGTCTGACCCTGAGCGCTGTCGGGGTTCCTCTGAGAGGGAGTCTCCCACCCGTGAGCACAGAAGGAAGAAGCAGCTCATTAGGGCGGTGTCGGTGGAGGCTCCTGGATCCTCGAGGGCCAGGTCATGTAGCCCTGACCGCCGCCCCGTGCTCTCAGAGTTGGAGAGGTCGTCCAAGTTACCTCATGTGGAGCCGGAGTCCCCGAGTCACGTAAGTGCAGTTGTCCTCATGGACTCTCCTTCGAGGGAGCCGCCGTCGGGGGCTGCTGAGTCTCCTGAGCTTGGACTCAGGTTGACGGCCTTGGAGAGCAGCTTTGCTGCCTTCATGGAACAGCAGTGGGTGCTGATCGTCGGTCTGACCGGTGCATCTGCCCTGACCACCGGGACCTCGACATCCAAGTCGACCCCGGAGATCGAGCCGATCCTCGAGTCAATGAAGTCTCGAGTCGATCCTCGGTCAAGGTCCCTCTCGACCTCCCGTGCGGGACCGAGGTCGTCAATGCCGATATCCTTAGCATCGGGGTGGATGGCACCGAGGCCCACACGGCCGGAGCCGCTCGATTCCTCCTCGGAGCAGTCGGCGTGGGAGATGGAGGACGAGGAGTCTCCGGACACCTTCCGGACCCAGTGCATCCCTTCGGACTCACCGGAGTCCGAGCCTCAGAGACGGTCCCCCCGGAGGATACCTGGTTCTCGGACTTCGTGAGGGACATGGCCAAAGCCTTGGCCTTCCCTGCGGACGCTGAGGAGGAGCCTCGAGCCGAAGAGCTCGATGCCCTCCAGTATGACTTTCCTCCGAAGGAAGCCTTTACTGTACTGGTTCCTCCAATGCTGGAACGGCTGCTCTTCCATATGTGGGAGGCACCAGCCTCAGCGCCGGTTCTTAGCAAACGGGTCGATTCCATTTATCGAGTCCGTAAGAGCCCTGGGTTCCAAAAGGCGCAGCTACCGCACAACTCCATGGTTGTGGAATCGGCCATGCACCACCTGAACAGTCAGAAGATGCACTCCTCGGTGCCCCCTGGTCGGGAGGCCCAGAACCTGGATACCCTCGGTAGAAAGTGCTTCCAGGGCTCTATGCTATCTTGCCGTGTCCAGACCTACCAGCTGTACATGGGCATGTACCTACGAGACCTGGCAAAGAGATTGCCGGGTTCTCAGCTGGCCTCTCCGAGGAACCTTTGCAGAGCTTCAAGGCTTTGTCAACAAGGATTTGAGAGTGCTCGAAGTTTATCTCTCGGGCAGCCTATGATGGCTTCGAGGCTTCGGCCCGGGTAGCCGCGGCCAGCATCAGTGCACGCCGTCAGGCCTGGCTACAGTCATCAGACCTGGAGTCATGGGTGCAGGACAAGTTGGTCGATGTCCCCTGCCGAGGTGAAAACCTTTTCGGTAAGCCCATGACTGAAAAGGCTGCAGAAATCGAGACTGAGACTCTCACCAGGACAAGGCTGTCCAGGAAGATTTCTGCCCCTTCTCAGAAAAGGAAGGGTTCAGGAAAGAAGCCCTTTTTTCTGAGGAAGGGTGCTGCCTACAAATCCTACCCTCAATATCAGGCCTCACCAGCTCCCCAATAGGGCCAGCAGGCCAAGGGGCAGGGGCATGGGCCCCGTAGGCAGAAGACCCCCAAGCCGCCAGCTCCGGCTCCTGCACAGCAGGGAGCGGGGTTTTCATTCCCACAGCATAGCCTCTTCTCCACAGCTGGCTCCACTCAGCACAGGAGGTCGGCTGACCCTGTACGCCTACAGGTGGCCAGCCATCACAGGGGATACCTGGGTCCTCAGCATAGTCCAGAAGGGCTACATGCTTCACTTCCACCAGCTACCCCCCTCCTAATTTCCAGGGGAGCCTCCAAGACTCCCTCTGCACAGAAACCTCCTCCTTCAGGCAAGTCTTCTAAAGGAACAGGCGGTGGAACCGGTGCCTCACCACCTGGAAGGGCAAGGCTTCTATTCCAGGTACTTCCTGTTACCAAAAAGGACAGGAGGCCTCCAGCCTATCCTAGACTTTTGAAACCTAAACAAGTTTCTGGAGAGGGAAAAGTTCAAGATGCTTACCCTTGGGATACTGCTGCCCTACCTCCAGCAGGGAGACTGAGTATGCTCCTTAGACCTCAAGGATGTTTATACTCACATCCTCATTCATCCAGACTACCGACAATATCTCAGATTTGTGGTGGGAGGAAACCATTTTCAGTACAGGGTACTTCCCTTTGGCCTAACTTCCGCCCCCAGGGTTTTCACCAAATGGCTGGCGGTAGTGGCGGCCTGTCTCTGGAATCAGGGAATTTTTGTCTTCCCATACCTGGACGACTGGCTCATCAGGGGCCAGTCTATCCAGGAGGCCAGACAAGCCACTCTTCACACTGTCTCTCTTCTTCAGCATCTGGGCTTTGTCATAAACTACGCAAAGTCCACTTTGCTCCCCTCACAGAACCTAGAGTTTATAGGGGCAAGATTAGACACCCTGCAGGCAAGAGCTTACTTGCCCGAGGACAGGGCCCACAGACTGATGGACTTGGCCAACCAGTTCCACAGCAGTTCTCAGGTCTCTGCCAGACACTTTCTGAGGCTCCTGGGCCACATGGCATCCACGGTACATGTGACGCTGAATGCCTGTCTGCACATGCAGGCTGCTCAGTGGTGCCTCAGAGCTCAGTGGACGCAGGCCACAGACGACCTCTGAGACAGAGTAAAGGTGTCCAAGCCACTTTTGGACTCCCTGCAGTGGTGGCTACATCTCCCAAACCACCTCAGGGGGGTACCTTTTCAGGCCCCAGCACACACAAGGGTGCTGACGACCGATGCTTCCTTGAAGGGCTGGGGTGCACATTGCCAGGGCACGTGCACTCAAGGCCTCTGGTCTCCTTGGGAGGCCACACAGCAGATCAATCTTTTGGAGCTGCGAGCAATCCGCTTGGCTCTACAGACTTTTTCTCATGCCCTCTCTTACCAGTCTGTCTTAGTTCAGACAGACAATCAGGTAGCAATGTTCTATGTGAACAAGCAAGGGGGCACAGGGTCTAGGCTCCTATGTCAGGAGGCAGGCCCTTTGCTCCTTTGCAGTCAAACAAGGCATGTTTCTCAAAGCAGTTTATCTACCTGTTCAGGAGAACTTCTTAGCAGACAAGCTAAGCAGGATTCTCCAGCCCCATGAATGGCACTTGAATCCATTGGTGGTCCAGCAGATCTTTCTACGATGGGGACTTCCATCCATCAATCTCTTTGTAAGCCCACTGAACCGTCAGCTGCCCAGGTTTTGCTCCAGACAGCCGCATCCACTGAGAATAGCAGCAGATGCTTTTCTGATCTCTTGGTCTACGGGCCTCCTGTATGCGTTTCCTCCCACGCACCTGGTGGCGCGAACTCTGTTCAAGATTCTCCGGGACAAGGCCTCAGGACTCAGTCTCCGTCGGTTCACCCCTTGGTGTCCCGCTTCCTCAGAGGTCTGCTTCTTCTCAAGCCTCCGGTTCGTCCACCGGCGACTGAGTGGGATGTGAACGTGGTCTTGCAGCAACTTACTCGCCCACCGTTTGAGCCGATGGCTACTTGCCATTTGCGCTTCCTTTCTTGGAAAGCGCTCTTCCTGGTAGCTCTTACCTTGGCCAGACGTGTGAGTGAACTACAAGCTCTGGTTTCTGATAGACCGTACACATGGTTCAATAGGAATAGGGTGGTCCTATGGACCCACCCGAAGTTCCTTCCAAAAGTCGTCTCCTCTTTCCACAACCAGGAGGTGGTTCTTCCGACCTTCTTTCCCAGGCCGCATACCAGCCGGGCTGAAACAGTCTTGCATACCCTGAACTGTAAGAGGGCGTTGTCTTTTTACATAGAACGTACGTGGGAGCATCGAAGGGCTACTCAGCTCCTCTCCTTTGACCCTAATAAACTGGGGTTACCTGTCTCCAAGCGTACGTTGTCCACTTGGGTAACAGATTGTATCGCCTGGGCGTACAAGGCAGCCGACCTTCCCTTTCAGGGTTGAGTCACGGCCCACCGTGTGAGGGCGAAAGCCGCGTCAGTAGCTCATCTCCGCTCTGTTCCTTGGCAGACATCTGCTGGGCCACTACTAGGTCTTCAAGCCAGACTTTTGCAGCCCACTACTGCCTCGAGAGAGAGTCCCGAAGGGATAGTGCTTTCGGACAGGCGGTACTCCGTAATCTCTTTGAGGTTTAGGCAACTCCTACCCTCCAGCCCTTGTGTTGGGCTACCGTATGGGGGCGTTCTCAGAGAATATTCTTATCACGAATGCTGAGGCTCTTGAGAGGGAGCCATTTTTCAGCTTCAGGTTCCCGGTAGCCTGGAGCAGGGGAGTTCCATATGTGAGGACTGACTTCCTGCTTGGTCCTGGAGAAAGAGTAGTTACTCACCTGTAACAGGTGTTCTCCAGGAGCAGCAGGAATCAGTCCTCACGACCCTCCCTCCTCCCCTGGAGTTGCAGTCATTTACTTCATTTTGTTTTTTGCTGTCTTTTAGCTATGTCATCAGACCGAGCAAGATGGTACACTTGGGCGGGAAGGGGACCGCGCATGCGCGCTGCATTCCCAAAGGCTTTCCTTGAAAGCTGGGGAAATGCTCCGCACGGGGGCTCCGTCAGCGCTGATGTCACCCATATGTGAGGACTGATTCCTGCTGCTCCTGGAGAACACCTGTTACAGGTGAGTAACTACTCTTTATCCAAGTAGCCACTCAGATTATTTTGAAATGTCACATCCCAAGATTTGTGGTTAATTATGATCTGAATGTCATCTATGTATGTGTACACATTGGGCCCGATTCTGGGACGTAGGTTGCGGAGCTGCATATTCCTGAGGGACGTGCAGTCCCGTGAGCCATATGGGCCCGATTCCCTCTCCGGCTATCCCCGTATGTCTTGAGCAGCAGAACGGGGAGAGCCGGGGAGGGGCGCGATCTGGGTGGGGCAGGGGCAGGGGCAGGATCTGGGCGGAGCAGGGGTGGGCCAGCCTGGCAGGACATACAGGGCCGATTGAGGTCACGGCCCTGTACATCCTGCCAGGTGAAAGGGACAGGCTGCTTATTCCATCTTTGCTCCACGGGCCGGGTGCAGGGATATCCCTGCCACCCCATCCAGGCCCTGGCAGGCCAGCCATGGGTCGGGTGGCAGGGATGAGGAGGGTCTAAGCCGCAGGAGTCAGGGCGCCTGTGGGGAGGACATCCCCATATGCGGCAGGGGCACGCTGGGTCATCCACGGGCCCGATTCTGTGAATCACGGGAACGTTTGGTTTTCCCGGTCCAGAATCGGGTCCAAATGGGCCCATCTTCACCAGGGACGGCTCGGACATACCCCTCTGAGAATTGGGCTCCATGAGTCCAAACCCCTGAATTAAGGTTGTAAGAGGCACAATAAATAGTTTGAAAAGGATAGGTGCTAATATTATTTTCTGAGGATAGTGGAAATTTGGAGGATGAAAGATTGCCAATATTTATTATGAAAGCACAGGAGAAGAAACGAGACTTGAACGAGTCTAGTGCTACTCCTGATACCCCGACCTACTCTATTCTACTTACTATATGAGGATATGGTGATCAATGAGATTGAATGCTGCGCTTATATCCAGTTCTTGTAGCAAGAGAACTTTGTTCTCTCCATCTATATAGGGCAGAATCTCATTCTCATTCTGCATAGCTATAAGTAATGGTTCAGAGCTATATCTGTCCTAAATCTAAATTGTTTTGGATGTAGGGAATAATTAGCATTAAGGAATGAACTTAAATGTTGTACTAGCACTCTCTCTGCTATTTTAGCCAAAAAAGGAAGGTTTGAAATTGACTTCTAGTGAGCAGGAGAGGAAGGATCTGATTTGGGATACTTTAGACAAGGAAAGATGATAAAGTTTTCCAAGAAATTGGAACTGTTCTTTGTGAGATACTAGAGTTGATCAATTCTAAAATTACACACAAGCATTGCAACATAACTTGTCTCCACACTCACTGTGGTAAATTTATTGTAACAAATAATGCCATAGGTATATTTTATCAACATATTCTATACAGTACATGAACAGAAAGGGAGGAATTTGATTTACTTTTGAAGAAGATGCTCTGTCTTCACCAGTTTTGCCCCGTGCCATGCAGGGTATAATGCCGTTTGGTAGGAAACCACACATCTAATTTTTAGAATTGCTAATAAAGCGTAGTTACTCACCTGTAACAGGTGTTCTCCAGGGACAGCAGGAATCAGTCCTCACATATGGGTGATGTCGGCGTCGGCAACGACGGAGCCCTCATGGGGAGCAATTCCCCAGCTTTCAAAAAAAGCCTTTGGGATTGCATCACTCATGCGCAATCCCCTTCCCACCCAAGGATACCATCTTGCACAGTCAAATGACATAGCTAAAAAGACAGCATAGTAGGGCTGCAACTCCAGGGGAGGAGGGAGGGTCGTAAGGACTGATTCCTGCTGTCCCTGGAGAACAAATGTTACAGGTGAGTAACTACGCTTTCTCCAGGAACAAGCAGGAAGTCAGTCCTCTCATGTGGGACTCCCTAGCTATAGGCTACCGAGAACCCCTAGCTGAAAAATGGCTCCCTCTAGAAGAGCCACAGCAGCTGTGATAGGAATTCAGCAGAGACGCCACCCCCCCCCCCGGTAGCCTGACACCAGAGGGCCGGAGGGTAGGAGTTGCCTAAACCTCAAATAAGTTACAGAGTACTGCCTGACCAACAGCACTGTCCTGTTGGGACTCTCCATCCAAGCAGTAATGGGCTGCAAAAGTCTGGCTTGAAGACCAGGTTGCGGCCCAGCAGATGTCTGCCAACGGAACAGAGCAGAAGTGAGCCACTGATGCGGCCTTAGTCCTGATACAGTGAGGCCGTGACTCGACCCTGCAACGGAAGGTTGGTCACCCTGTACGCCCAGGCAATGCAGTCTGCCACCCAGGTGGACTACATGCACTTGGAGACAGGTAGCCCCAGTTTACTGGGGTCATAAGAGACGAAGAGCTGAGTAGCCCTTCGATGTCCCCGCGTACATTCCAGGTAGAAGGCTAATGCCCTCTTACAGTCAAGGGTATGCAGAACCGCCTCTTCCCGGCTGGCATGCGGTCTGGGAAAGAATGTCAGAAGAACCACCTCCTGGCTGAGGTGGTATGGACAGACCACCTTTTGAAGAAACTTGAGATGGGTGCCCAGGACCACCCTGTTCCTGTAAAACCATGTGTACGGTCTTTCTGACACAAGAGCTTGTAGTTCACTCACTCATCTGGCAGATGTGAGTGCCACCAGGAAGAGCACCTTCCAGGAGAGGAAGCGCAGACGGCAAGTAGACATTGGCTCAAAAGGTGGGCGAGTAAGCTGTTGCAAGACCATATTCAAATCCCACTCGGTTGCCAGGGGACGAACCGGGGGTTTTAGTAGAAGTAGACCTCTGAGGAATCTGGATACCAAGGGGTGAGCCGAAAGAGGTTGTCCTTCCACTGGAGAGTGGTGTGCTGACAAAGCACTCAGGTGGACCCGGACAGAGTTAGACTTGAGGCCTAATTCTTAGAGGTGAAGCAGATACTGTAACACCACTGGTACCAGACAAGAGAAAGGGTTTTCGTTGTGCTGGTTACACCACAACTCAAACCTACGCCACTTGAAGGCATAGGTTTTCCTAGTGGACTGCCTCCTTGAGGCCAGTAGCACTTCTTCCACGTTCTGAGGCAGGAGGAGAGAAGCCAGCACTACCCTTTCAGCAGCCATGCCATCAGGTTGAGGGACCTAAGGTTGGGGTGTAAGATAGCACCCTGCTCCTGGGACAGGAGGTCAGGCTGCATCCCCAGAGGGAGTGAAGTTTCCACTGCCAGCTGGAGGAGAAGCGGAAATCAAGGTTGTCTTGGCCATCTGGGGGCTACCAGGATGACTGAGGCCTTGTCTCGAAGGATTTTGAATAGAATCCGGGCCACCAGAGACGTAGGAGGAAATGCATACAGGAGGCCCACGGACCAGGAAATCAGAAAAGCATCTGCAGCCATCCTTTGGGGGTGTGGCTGTCTGGAGCAAAAGTTGCGCAACTGATGATTCTGTGGACTGGCAAAGAGATCTATGACCGGATGTCCCCAGCACTGGAAGATCTGCTGGGCTACTTCCAGATTCCGTTGCCACTCGTGAGGTTGGAGAATTCTGCTTAGCTTGTTTGCTAGGTAGTTCTACTGACCTTCAGGTAAACTGCTTTGAGAGACATACCTTGTCAGATTGCAAAGGAACAGAGGTCCAGTGTCTCCTGACACAGGATGCGGGACCCTCTCCCTCCCTGCTTGTTCACATAGAACATAGCCACCTGGTTGTCTGTTTGTACTAAGACAGACTGATGTGAGAGAACACGAGAGAAGGTTTGAAGAGCTAGGCATATCGCCAGGAGCTCTAAGAGGTTGATTTGTTGCATCTTCTCTTGAGGAGACCACAACCCTTGAGTGCATAAGTCTTGGCAATGGGCTCCCCAGCCCAGCAGAGATGCATCTGTCATCAGCACTCTTGTGTACGAGGGAGGCTGGAAAGGCACTCCCTCGTACACTTTGTGGTGGGTGGCCAGCACTACTAGTACAGAGTGCTCCCATTCGGCCTCTCATCTACACCAAGTCTTCATGAAGTGCGTAGCTCTGGCCGCGTCTTCCCATACCTAGACGACTGGCTGGTTGCTGCGCGTTCACAAGGGGAAACGCAGGAAGCCCTACTCCGGTCCCTGGGCTTCCTCATCAACCTCAAGAAGTCACAACTGGCACCCACACAAGTTCTGGAATTCAGAGGGGCCCAGATCCATACCACCCAATCCAAAGCCTTCCTCTCACTGCAGAGGGCAGACAAGGTTATCACCCTGGCCACCCAGATCGCAGGAGCAAACACGACCTCGGCATGTTCCTTTCTGTGCCTCCTCGGACATCTGGCAGCAGCAGTCCATGTTGTCACACATGCCAAGTTCCACATGTGCCAACTTCAGTGGCATCTCTGCCGGCACTGGGACCGGCAAAGACAACCCTGCAGCACAAAATCCCAGTGGATACACACACCAGGAGAACTCTACACTAGTGGCAGACGAGGAAAAACCTAACCAGGAGACGCCCCCTGCGACCACCACAAACACACATCACCCTCACCACCGATGCATCAAAGATGGGCTGGGAAGTGCACCTCAGCAACCTCCAGACCAGGGGGAACTGGTCTCTGGCCGAGATTCGACTCCACATTAACCTCCTGGAACTCCGGGCCATCAAAAACATCCTGCACGTCTTCCAACCATGGATTCGGAACAAAGCCATCTTGGTGCAGACAACCAGGTGGCCATGTTCTATATCAACAAGCAAGGGAGCATGGGCTCACGCCTTCTGTGCCCTTCGCCATCTCCAAAGGGACTCACCTCCAGGCACCTACCTGCCTAGGATGACAACATGCTAACGGACAACCTCAGCCATCAACTTGCGCCTTATGAGTGGTCTCTAAAACCCTCTGTCACGTTGCACCTCTTCCGGCTATGGGGACGTCCAACAATTGACCTTTTTGCCAGTGAGGGCAATTCCAAATGTCAAGCCTTCTGCTCCAGGCGGCCTTCCAACCAACAGGCAGCAGTGGATGTGTTCTCAGTCGACTGGAGCTCGGAGACCTGCTACACCTATCTGCCGACACCACTCATCGCAAGGCCTCCAAAAGATCACACAAGACAGGGCAACAGTCATCTTTGTGGCCCCCTTCTGGCCCAGGCAACCATGGTTCCTGCAGCTACTACAACTATCCAGCGGGCACTTACGCCTGCCGCTCCATCCAGATCTCATCACCCAAGATGGCAGGCTGAGGCTGCACCCCAACTTGAAAGTGCTAGCTCTAACCATTTGGATGTGGAGCGGACGGCCCTAAGGCCTCATCAGCTCTTGCAAGACATCGTGAAGGTCCTCCTGGTGGCCAGACGCCCAGCAACACAGCGATCCTATGCCGCAAAATGGGACAGGTATAACACATGGTGTGAAACCAAAGAGCAGAACCCGATTGCCACATCCTGGCACTCCTCCTCACCCTCTTCCGGGGGGGGGGGGGGGACCGAAGCCCTGATCCATCAGGACCCACCTGAACACCATAGTGGCCTACCACAACAAAGTTGATGACAAGCCCATCTCGACTCACCCCCTTGTGGCCCATTTCATGCATGGTCTCAACCACCTACACCCCCTCATAAAACCTCCCAGGGTGGGACCTCAATATAGTCCTATGATAGCTCACTGGGCATCCGTTCAAACCCCTCGAACAGGCACCCCTGAAGTTCCTCACATTGAAGGCCATATTCCTGGTGACCATCAGCTCATTGCGACGCATCAATGAGCTGCAAGCTGTGGTTGACTACCCACCCTACACACAGATCCATCACGACCGGGCCATCCTCCGGACACACCCCAAGTTCCTACCCAAGGTAGCCTCTGCCTTCCACATCAACCAAGCCATCGTGCTACCCAGCTTCCACCCGGAGCCACACGCCACACAGGAGGAACGCCACCTCCACTGCACCCATGCCCTCCAGATCTACATCGCCAGAACAAAATCCAACCACAAGGAACCCCAACTGTTCCTGGCCTATGACTCCAACAGGCCGGGCACACCAGTGACAAAACGCACACTATCCAGATGGCTATCCGATGTATCACGTACCGCCATATATGAGCGGACGCCCCTCCAGGGGATAGGATGCATGCCCACCTGCTATGGGCGATGGCAGCCATCCTGGCACCTGCACGACACGTCTCCAGTGGACATCTGTAATGCAGCCACCTGGGCTTCCATCCATATTTTCACTAAGCATGCCTCGACTGCCCCCCTGGACGCCTCCTTTGGCTAAGCAGTTCTACACACAGCAGAGTGACAGAACGATGCGACCAGGAGACCCGGCTAATCTGCCAACCCCCTGCCTGACGCACTGCCACTCCTACCCCAGAACTATGCCATTTGCAGTTTATTGACCTTTACTGTTGTTCAAGGGCCACCCCTCTGTTGTTTTGAGGTGAGCCCTCCAATTGTTTGTGGGCCATCCCTCCAATGTTTTGAAGGTTGTCTCTTCACCTTATTGGTTTTGTTCTGGTTATTTGAAAAAATTACCTGGCAATCTAATCAAATCATTCGGAGTCCTTATTGTCTGCCTTATGTATACTCCTATCGCAGGCTCTCCCGACCACAGCACCCCTGGATGAGGTGGGGAGCACCTACTCTACACAGCACCTCGGCTGACTCCCCACCCCATCCCTGCTAGGGAGACACCTAGGTATGGCTGAGTCAGACTACTTGTCCATGGAGAAAGTGAAGTTACTTACCATAACGGGGGTTCACCGTAGACAGCAGTATGAGTCAGCCAAGCCGTCCCGCCCTTCTCCCCTGTGTCGAGCCCGCTTGCCTAGGAAAACCACTGAAGCAGGAAGGGCCGGGACCAGGAACAGAAAGGGGAAACAGGAAGCTCAGAGGAATTTAAAAAAAAAGGTTTCCTCTGAGCTATTGGGAGAGCTACTCCATTCTCAGAGGATGATACACATAGGCATGGCTGACTCATACTGCTGTCCACGGAGAACCCCCGTTACGGTAAGTAACCTCACTTTCCCAAACACTGTGAGATTATATGCTTCTTGAAGTATATGCACACCACATGCTCAGTCCATGCGGAAAAAGTACCAGATGTGCTAAGTAAAGCTTTTTCTTTGTGGATTCTAAAGGGAGCCTTGCTAAAGTAAATGTAGATTTAGAAAAGAAAAACATAACATTGCTTTATATTTCACCATTTGTACTGAATGACAAAAAAAGAAGGGAAAGCATGGTGAATACTTGCATTTTAAATCAAGTGCTACATTTTCCAAAGTGCTATTCAGTTATTTAGCAAGGGGAGAACTTCCACGACAAAATGGCAAACTCTCTTTTCTTGTTGGGATTAGGTATTGTAGTCAATACTCGTAGAGTGAATGAGTGAAGGAAAGAAACAGCTTTGTGGCTTGGATGGTAATTTGTGATATTCAGAGATTTTCACATATGCAGTGGCAAAGGTCCTTGTTTCTCAGTGTGTGGTCATTTCCTGGTATTGGATCTCAGCATGAAGAATGCAGGAATCCTGCATGTGCTATCTTAATCTGTATCTCATTTAGCTACAATATCTAAGTAAAAACAAATCTTATTTTGGCAATGAAAGGAAATGGGTCGATGATTAGAAATGTTTTAGGCGCGCTGTTTTTCTGTTTGTCTTTTCTTTGTATTGTGAATAAAATAAAAGCAACTTTCAAGAGATGGCTTATGGTTTAATATACGTTCTACACCACCATTCACACTATGAGCAAAGCAATTTACAAAACAATTAAAAATTGAAAACACAGAAAGGAACTCCAAAATCAATGAAAGGAAAGGAAAGAAGAAGAATAGAGAGGATTCAACAAGTTAAAACAAAACAGTCCAAGTCAAACAGTCACAAAGGGGGGGGGGGGAGGATAAGGGAAGTGGAATTGCAATGGGCTATACTAAAGGTGGCAATAAAAGGGGCAACAGATAAATATGTAAGGAAAGTAAATAAAAACGAGGAGAAGGAAACCTATTTGGTTTTCCATAGAAGTGGCTGCTCAAATCAAGGCAAAAAACACAGCTTTCACAAAATTCAAAAGCATGCAAACAGAGGAACACAGAAAGGAATACAGGATCAAACTAAAAGAGACAAAAAGAGAAATAAGGAAAGCAAAATCAAAGGCAGAGGAAAAGATGGCTAAAGATGTGAAGTGTGCGACAAAACTTTCTTCAGGTATATTCGGGAGAAGAAGAAAATCAGAGGTGGAATTGCAGGACTCAGAAGTGCTGGGAACGGACTCGTGGAAAGTGACATTGAAAAAGCGAAATTGCTAAACAAATACTTCTGCTCTGTTTTTACTAAAGAAAATCCTGGAGAAGGACCACCTGTGACTCCCAAATATAAAAATGGGAATGAAGTAGATACCACACCATTCACAGAAGATGATATGTTAGAACAACTTGCAAAACTGAAAGTGGACAAAGCCATGGGACCAGATGGGATACATCCTAGGATACTGAAAGAGCTCAGAGAGGTTCTTGCAGGGCCTTTAAAGGATGTTTTCAACAGATCCTTGGAAAAAGGAGAAGTTCCTCAGGACTGGAGAAGGGCTGATGTGGTACCTCTTCACAAAAGTGGTGACAGGGATGAACTGACAAACTACAGGCCAGTGAGCCTTACCTTGGTGGCGGGAAAAGTAATGGAGGCGCTCCTGAGAGAGCAAATAGTGGACTTTCTCAAAACAGGTTGCATGATCCGAGGCAACATGGTTTTACCAAAGGACGATCTTGCCAAACAAATCTGATTGAGTTCTTTGACTGGGTGACCAGAGAACTCGATCAGGGGCATGCAGTGGATGTCATCTACCTGGATTTCAGCAAAGCCTTTGATACTGTTCCTCATAGGAGGCTTATCAATAAACTCAGTAGTTTGGGGATGGGTCCCAAGGTGGTGAACTGGATCAGAAATTGGTTGACTGACAGACAACAGAAGGTGATGGTAAATGTAGTTCACTTGGATGAAAGGAGGGTGATTAGCGGGGTGCTCCAGGGTTCGATCCTGGGCCCGGCACTGTTCAATCTATTTGTCAGTGATATTGCTGAAGGACTGAATGGAAAAGTCTGTCTTTTTGCATATGACACGAAAATTTGCAACAGAGTGGACTCCCCTGAGGGAGTGGATAACATTAGGAAAGATCTACAAAAGCTGGAAGAATGGTCTAATGCTTGGCAGTTGAGATTTCATGCAAAGAAGTGCAGTGTCATGCACTTGGGAAGCAGAAATGCAAGGGAAATGTAGGGGGCGAGAGGTTGGTGTGCACGGATCAGGAGGAGGACCTTGGTGTGATTATTTCTGAGAATCTCAAGGTGGCAAAACAGTGCGACAAGGCAGTGGCAAAAGCCAGGAGGATATTAGGTTGCATACAAAGAAGAAGTACTAATGCCACTGTATAAGTCACTGGTGAGGCCTCACTTGGAATACTGTGTTCAGTTTTGGAGACCATATCTCACAGAGGATGTAAAAAGACTGGAAACGGTTCAGAGGAGGGTGACCAAAATGATTTGGAGCCTGCGTCAGAAGCCTTATGAGAAGAGACTTGAAGACCTAAATATGTACACTCTGGAGGAGAGGAGGGATATGATTTAGACCTTTAAATACTTAAAGAGAATTAATGAACAAACAAACCTCTTCCAAAGGCAGGGAAGCTGTAAAACTGGAGGGCATAACATGAAGCTGCAAGGGGGTAAATTGAAAGGCAATGTCAGGAAATACTTTTTCACTGAAAGGGTGGTGGATGCTTGGAATGCCCTCCCGATGGAAGTGGTGGGGGCAAATACAGTGACAGAATTCAAAGTGGCATGGGACAGACACAGTGGATCCCTTTATAGCAACAGGATAAAATCAAAATAAACGTAACTATGTAATTTCTCAACAAACAGGGGTGTCTTACACGGAGCGGTGGGTTCACCCCTAAACAAAGACATGGGGAGGGGTGACCTGCATAGAGCGGCAGGTGCAACTACTCTTGCCATCTTACTGGGCAGACTAGATGAACCATACTGGTCTTTATCTGCCGCCATTTACTATGTTACTACAGTATGTATATTACATAGACAGTACCCGATTAGACAAACTGGGCAGGTCAGACAACTGGACGGCTTGCCCTAGGTTCCAGGCGGTATCCATTTGGACCCTGCTATTCAGGGAGATGGAAGAAGTATTTGAACAGATAGGTCTTCAGATCTGATTTGAAACTTTTGTATGAGGCTTGGAGATGGAGCTGGGCAGGCAAGCTAGTCCACAGTATCGGAGCTAGGAAGAAGCATGCTGACCTGTGGATTCGTAGTGAACCTTGGTCGGGGGTAGCAAACATAAGAGATTTATGACTTATTGGAGACCTATTTTTTATAGGGTTAAGACTTGGATGTGTTATCATTGCCTTAAAATTAATCCAGATAAAATTCATTTACTTTGGATAAATAAAGGGTGTCCCCAGAGACATCCTAACACTATGGGCCTGATATTCAAAAGAGTTTATCAAGTTAGCAGGACCTACTAACCAGATAAACCCCACTGAAAGGGATATTCAGCGGCACTGTCTGGATAGAGCCGCTGAATATCCCCTCTAGTCATTGTGGCACTGTCTGGAAAGTGCCAGGGCAACTTGTGGGAGGGACTGTCACAACACTTACCTGGTTAGCGGCAGTTTTCAGTCCGTTAACCAGATAAGTGGCCGCATAAAGTTAGATCATGAGAAAGACTGTCCTGCCTTAATGCAGTTCTCTTATCCATATAGCATCCAAATATCAGGGTTATCTAGAGAGCAACAGCGGTTGACAATGAAACCAGATATTCATGTCCGAGGCTATCCGGATTCCGGTGCTGAATATCCTGCAGCTGGTGCTTAAAAAACACTGATCATAGAGTTTGAATACTGACCTGTTTAAGAACGAGCATTCTGTTGGGTAAGATGTTGAAAGTACTAGGGGTCATATTGCACTCAACCCTCCTAATGAAAGCACAAGTGGGATATATGGTTAGGAAAGGGGTTTTTTATAAGCTTCGAGTTATTAGTCAAGTCAGAACACGTCTTTTCACTGACTGTGTGCAAAAGGCATTAGTTCTGTCACAATTAGATGACTGTAACATATGTATGTTAGACATTTCTGATAGGCTGATGAAGTGGTTACTCTTACAAAATACGGCTGCGAAAATGATATTGGGAAGATGAAGCTGGAAGGAAGCATAAAACAATAAAAAGGTTTGAAAATATTTTACTATATCATCCTGTTGCAGCTACAACTGAATAGGAAGGAAGGTTGAGGTTGGTGACACCAGATCTAGGAGGAAGGAGTGAGGGCTGAAAAAGTGATGAGTATATGTGTGCGCATGTGTAGTAAAGAGCATGTGTATCAGAGTGGGGGGGTGGAGAAAAAACTAATTAATGCTCAACTGAGGGGAAGGGGAAAAGTCCCCTCCCTATTACTAATCCGAGCTCTCTATCCCTTGCCCCCTTCCCCACCCCATACAAAGCAGGCACACTATGAGGATCATTCTAAAAGGTTTAGTCATGGTTTGGACGTCTGCAGACATGCATGTGGACGTTGAAATCACAGACACGTCTCCATAACCATTCCACAAATGCCATTCACAGATGTCTCCAGTATGAGGACATTCGAGTAGGGATGGGGGTGTGGCAGAGCCATGTCTGGGGACTTACATATCCCCATTCAATGCCAGAAGCAGGGGAGCAGTCTGCAGGCATGTCCATGTTTATTCCTGATCCAGGAATGAATAGGCATCAGGAAAGTGTTTGTTTTCATCTTAAAACATCCAGAGTATGGAGAAGATGGAGAATTAAGTGACTAGCTTTAGATTACAAAGTCCCACATTGGGATTTGGACCCTGGCCACTCAGCTCTTAAGCCACTACTCTAACCATTATACTATCAGATGTCTTTGTTCTGAAATGCTTTCTTGGGGACGTCTATATAGATATTTGATATCAGGCACGTCCACGTTTCTGGAATTGTGCTTGAACTTGCATGTGCCTGCCTTTCTTTTCAGACGTTCTGGCTTGGACGTCCCATTTGAAATGTGCCTCTATGCCTATAGTTCTTTTTGCTGAAGAAATAAGATAGTTGGCTAACCAATTATGGGCTGATTGAGTTGATACTAGTGACTTTTAGAACAAGGATACTGAGGAAGAAGGTTTGAAACCTAATGACAAAGGCAACTAGACCCTCAGGAAGTCACTTCCTGCGTGGGAGGTAAAAGCAGTTGTTGGAGAACTGCTGCTTGAAAATGAAGGAATATTTGGCTGTTGGGACATCTGTCTTTGATGTTTCCAGTGGTGTTTGTATCAGTGAATGCTGGAGGGTGAGAATAGGACCGTAGCATGCTAGGAATGTGTCCTTAGGGATCCATGAACCTGGTACCCCACCCGCCATGGAATTCACTCTTGTTGAGTTTCCTGGAAGCTCAGTAATGACATCAGCGCCTCCTCACATCACTCGCATAGCCCTTTGTACAGCCCTGGATGAGAGGGTTTATAATTGGTTCTTAGAATGTCAAGGGTTTGAATGTATTGGTGAAAAGATAACTCCTATTTAAGGAGATTAAGATATTGGATTGGAATTTGCTAATACTGCAAGAAAGTAATCTAAGAACGAAAGATTGTTAAGGGACAGATATATATGCCAGTATTCTGCTATGCAAGCACCAGTGCGAGTATGGTGTAGCTGTTCTGGTGAAAAAGGGCCTCCATTTCAAGCTGAAAAGCTTTTCATGGAAGATTTCTGAAAGCGGGAAATTATATGGAAAAGAGTGGACACTGGTAAAAATGTATGCACCTAATGCAGACCAAAATATTTTTTACACTGAATTAATGATTGATTTGGCAAGTTTTTTTTTTTGGGGGGAGGGGGGGGTGTGAGCTCCTCTTGGCAAGTGATTTTAACCTGGCTACGAAACCCACTCTACATAGGTCAGCTGCGATTCAGGATGCAGCTAAGAGAAATAGAGGCATGTTTACTAAAGGTTTTAATATACGCTAATGAAGTTAACACACATTAAATGCCCTCAGTAGCTATTCAACCCCACCAGGAAATAACCCCCCATCTGCACAAGTCAACCGATAAGCTCTTGTAAATTGGTAGGTAGTTTATTAATATCCCTTGTAATATTCACTCCTAAATATCTGAGATGCTCTCGCATAGAGTTCAGCTGCAGTGGATGTTGGGCTTTTCTAATTTGGTTGACATCTGGAGGACAGAGCATTCCAAGCAGAGGAACTTCTCTTGTCTCTCACACCCACATTAGTTGTATACAAGTACAGATATGACATTGATTAGTAGAAGCTTGCTCCCGAAGATGGCCAAGTTGAATACTGGAAATATAACCTGGTCAGACCATGCCCCAGTATGAGTCAATATGAAAACGTTTCGGCTTTAGGCGCGGGCAATGTTCCGGAGACTAAGGGGCATATTTAATAAAGGTTAACATACGTTAATGAAGTTAATGCGTGTTAAGGGCCACTGTGCCCATAGCAATAAAAGGGCTCTGGGCACTTAATGCATGTTAAATCCTTTAGTAAACATGCCCCTAAATGATTCATTGCCTGGGGTAAGACCATATTATTAGGATGTTTTCCAGATTATTTAAGAATACTTGAAATTGAATGATAATGGAGAAAAAATAGATTATATGGTGTGGGATGCCGTAAAGGCAGTAGTCAGAGGGAGATTCATTATGTGGTGGGTGTGGCAAAAGAGGATGTGGAATTAAGAAGTATGTTGAAACCACCCAAACACATGATACCTGGAAAGATTTGGTGAAACTAGAGCATAACTAAGGGATGTAAATATTGAAGATGCTGATTTTAAATTAATGAAGAGAAAGAAGAAATATTACAAGTTCAGTAAGAAATCTGGTAAGCTAATTTTAGTAGCCCTAAAATTAAAAATAGAAGTAGCTGAAGCCACAACTTAAACAATTAGGGCCCGATTCTGTCCCACAAATAGCGGGGATGGACATCCCAATGGGACGTCCATCCCTGCTATTCATGCCCTCCCCGCTGATGTCTAACCTCCCTACTGGTTGTATGGGGAGGTTAGACTGGGTGGGGAAGGGGTTGATCGGGGCTGGAGTTACGGCAGGCAGTGGGCGGTTGCTGGCCCTGGACGTACAGGGCTGATTCTAATGTCGGCCCTGTACGTCCAGGGCTGACGTCTTGTGCAGGGAAGTTATTCCACCTCCGAGATGGAATAACTTCCCTGGACGTCTTTTTTTCTGCAGGCCCGGGGTGCAGATGGGGCAGGGTGGGCCCAAGGACATTCCCCGCAGCCCGACCCTGGCCTTAGAAGGCTGGATCGGGGGTCAGGCTGTGGGGAAAGCCTTTGTTCAGCTGGCGGCCAGGATCGCAGCTTTACAATGGAGCCATGGTGCCATGGCAACCAAACGCCATGACACTGCAGCTCCATTGTAAAGCCCTGAGTTAGTTGGGCTGTTCCCGTACATGCAGGCCAGGCTGAATTGCATTCCTGGCCTGCACATACAGGGCTGTTTGCGATTCTGGTCCCGTGGGGCTAGACATGCCCCACGGGATCAGAATCGCGACCCCCTTTGTACGTACGGTTCAAACTGGGATGTACAGAGGGGAGGGAAGATCTTGGATCTCTGAAGACTCCAAAATTCAGGCGTAGTTCATGCAGTTTTATAAACAACTTTATGCCTAGGATATAGAGTTTAGAACAGTGTGTCTTATCTGGAGTTGTTGGTTTTATCAGTTGTGCCTAGGAAAAGAGGCAGCAGTTAAATTAAGGGTGGCCAACTCCAGTCCTGGTGCACCACAATTCAGCCCGGTTTTCAGGATGTCCCTAATGAATATTCATGAGGTATATTTGCACCCGCTGCCTCCCATTTTATGCAAATATTTCTCATGAATATCCATTATGGACATCCTGAAAACCAGGCTGGATTGTGGTGCATCAGGACTGGAGTTGGCCACCCCTGAGTTAAATGCACCAGTCTCAGCTCCTGAGGTGCAACAAGTGATAAAGCGCTGGAGCTAGATGGGTTACCAGCCCATTTTTATAAGGTAATCAAAGGGGAGCTGGTGAGCTTATTGGTGGCTCTTTTGAATGGTCTGTTGCAGGGAGCACCTCTATCCTCCACAGTGAGACAAGCAGGTATAACAGTTATCCCCAAGGAAGGGCACAACATGACCTTATGTGGATCCTACAGATCCATATCTCTCCTGAACACATGTATCAAAATTTAAGCAAAAGTTCTAGCTATTAGATAATCAGGAGTGATATCTGCAGATCAGGTGGGTTTTACTCCTGGGATGCATGCAGCAGACAACATTAAGCATATTCTACACCTCCTTTGGGAGGCCAGCGATGGAAGCACTCCCACAATGCTTTTTCCTCTTGATGATGAAATAGCCTGTAATAGGCACATTAGGATTTTATTTTGGGAATATGCTCTGGAATATGGAGCTGGGAGGAAATTGTATCAAATCAGTGACAAAATTGTTCAGAAGCCCAGAGCCTTGTGTGAGAGTAAATGGTTTAATCTACTCAGGGCTTTTCCTTCTGGGAAAGGGGCACTAGACAAGGGTGCCCACCCACTCTCATCACTACTTTTTGCCCTTATGATGGAACCTCTAGTGGATACTATTTGGTCAAATACGGATTTTAAGTGTATTAAAATGGCCAGGAAGATCACAAAATTGCACTGTTTGCAGACAATATAATGTAGTTCCCTCTCCTGATGGCACATCTGACAAAAATAGTGAATGATCAACCTGCTCAATTTTAGTGAGGTTATCTTTTGAAATTGATGTATTTGTGACTAACCTCCAGGGTTTTTTTGGACGTTGTTGAAATATTTGGGTGGAGCAGATTCTGACTGGGGAGTGCCCCTGAGGTGGGCACTAAGGTTAACGTCAGAAGGAATTAAAGGCTAAGCCTGATATTCAAAAGGACTTAGGCAGTCAGTAGAACTGGCTTAGTTCTGCAGAGTCTACTATTCAGTGGCACTATCTGAACACTGCTGCTGAATATTTTCTCTGACCACCATAGTACTATCCGAATAGTGCCAGGGCAATCCATGGGTGGAGCTTGGGAGGAGTCGGCACTTGTCTGGATAACAGCAATTTTCAAGCCTGCTATCTGCATAAGTAGAAAGCTGTCTTAAATCTGTGCAGATTGGCTACCCAGATAGTGGCTAAATATTGACACTATGCAGATAGACGCAGACACTGACCACGAAAACCAGATATTCAGTAGCAGCTGCTATCCAGATAAACACTTAGCCAGTCAGTTTTTCAGGATAACCACAATGAATGTGCATGAGATGACTTTGTATACAGTGAAGGCAAGGCATGCAAATCTCTCTTATGCATAATCATTGTGGTTATCCTGAAAACTTTGCTGGCTAGGTGTGTCCCGAGGACTAAGAACATAAGAAAAGCTGCATAAGGGCATGGATCCCAAGGTATTTCTATTGGATTTACTGCCTGTCTTGGGAAATGGAAAATTGATGGCTATGTGCATTCTCCAGGAACAAGCAGGAAGTCAGTCCTCACATATGGGTGACGACAGCACCGACTGAGCCCTAATGCGGAGCAATTCCCCAGCTTTCAAAGAAAGCCTTTGGGATTGCATCACGCATGCGCGGTCCCCTTCCCGCCCAAGGGTGCCATCTTGCTCAGTCCCCCTTTTTCTGCAGAGCCCAACGGACGTAGTCCAACTTCCCTCGCGGAAAAAGTACATCAAAACTACTGAAGATTCTCTTCTTCGGCCCGGTTCGACACCAGTTCCCCTTCCCGCCCCAATTCAGTACACCGGTATCAAGTCCGATCTCTATTTTTTGTTTTTTGCCCTTAGTGGCTAGCGTTCGCGCTCTTTTTTCTTTTTCACTGGCAGCCCGGTCGTTTGACCTCACAGGGGCCCTTTTTCCCCCGATGGCTGCCAGCAGGTTGAAAAAGTGTGATCTGTGTAAAAGATTAATGTCTCTCACCGACACACACAACTGCTGTATCCAGTGACTCAGGCCCGACCATGACCCGAAGGTCTGTGGCCCATGTGGCAAGATGTCTTTCAAGGCACTTAGAAGTAGGCGGCAGCAGCAGCGTGAAAGGATTATCTCCGAGTCCGCATCCACCCAGGTCCGGACCTCTTCAGAAGTCTCGAAGTCTCGGGAGCTATCTGACTCCAAGCATCGTCTGGGGTCTTCTGAGCGGGGGTCTCCCTCACGGGAACACCAGAAGAAGAAGAAACCTGTGAGGGCGTCATCATTGGATGCCTCTAATCGGCCTGGATCCTCGCGGGCCAGGTCGCAGAGTCCTGACCGCCACCACGGGTCCTCGGAGTCTGAGCGGCCTGCAAAGCCGCACAGAGCTGGAGACGCTGAGGAAGGTAACTGCTGTTGTCCTCATTGACTCTCCTCCTGGAGAACCGGCGTCGGGACCTGACCCGGAGGCTGCGGAGCCTTCTGAGCTCCGTCTCAAGTTGGCGGCCCTGGAGCACAGCATCAATGTTCCTTCTAATTTTCTGTAGGCTGTGTGCGCATAAAATATCAGCTGTGCAGCTTTTGAAGGAAGGTTAAATTTTTGTGCGCCACATAATGACACTTATATACTTTAAAATTTGACTACATTTAATCAAATTAAATGAAAATAGACGATTACTAAATGAAGCGGAAAATTTCTAGTAATTACAATCACAACTTTTAAATTTTAAGACATCTGTGTTGTTTTCTATCAGAATCAGAACCGTAATTTTTGTGCGCTCTGTTGTAAAGAATGTGCGCTCACTCGGCGAGATGTGTGCATGCGCACACACGCACAGCTTAGAGGGAACAGTGCGCAACATGTCTGCCTTCATGCAGCAGCAGCGGGCGCTGATGGCCGGTCTCACCAGTCCATCCGCCCCGACCACTGGGACCTCGATGTCCAAGTCGACCCCGGAGGGTGAGCTGATCCTTGAGACTCTTTGGACTCGGGTCAATCCTCGGCCGAGGTCTCCTTCGATATTCCATTTGGGACCAAGGTTGTCGATGCCGGTGCCCCCGGCGTTGGGGAGGTCGAGACCAAAGGACTTGGCATGGGAAACGGAAGATGAGGAGTCCTCGGACACCCAACGGACCCGGTATGTCCCATCGGACTCGCCAGGTTCCGAGCCTCGGAGAAGATCCCCCGGGAGGATACCCCGTTCTCGGACTTCGTCAGGGATATGGCCAAGGCTTTGGCATTCCCAGTGGACGAGGAGGAGCCTCGAGCCAAGGAGCTCGATGCCCTCCAGTATGACTTTCCCCCTCGGGAAGCCCTTACGGTACCGTTTCCTCCGATGTTGGAACCGCCGATGCTCCGCATGTGGGAGTCACCGGCCTCGATGCCGGTTCTCAGAAAGTGGGTCGATTCCATCTTTCGAGTCCGCAAGAGCCCTGGGTTCCAGAAAGCACAGCTGCCACACAACTCCATGATTGTGGAATCAGCCATGCACAGGCTCAAGAGCCAAATAACACACTCCTCGGTGCCTCCTGGCAGGGAAGCTCGGAACCTGGATGCCCTCGGCAGAAAGTGCTACCAGGGCTAGATGCTGTCATGCCGAGTCCAAACATACCAGCTGTAAATGGGCATGTACTTGCGGGACCTGCAAAGGAGATCGCCGGGTTCTCAGCTGGCCTCTCTGAGGAACCCTTGCAGCACTTCAAGAACTTGTCCACTGGGATTCGGGAGTGCTCGAAGTTTGTCTCGAGCAGCCTATGACAGCTTTGAGGCCTCGGCCCGAGTCGCGACAGCCAGCATCGGTGCCTGCCGCCAGGCATGGCTAATGTCGTCGGACCTGGAGCCATGGGTTCAGGACAAGTTGGTCGATGTCCCTTGCCGGGGTGACAACCGCTTTGGCAAACCCATGAGTGAAAAGGCTGCTGAAATCGAGTCCAAGTACTTGACCCGGACAAGACTATCTAAGAAGACTTCTGCCCCTTCTAAAAAGAAGAGCTTGGGTAAAAAGCCCTTTTTCCCGAGGAACGGTGCTGCTTACCGCAACTACCCCACTCAGCAGGCCTCCCCAGCTCGCCAACAGGGGCAGCAGGCCAAGGGACAGGGGCACGGCCCGTGTAAGCAGAAGACCCCCAAGCATCCGGCCCCGGCTCCAACCCAGCCGGAGGGGGTTTTTGACTGCCAAAGCATAGTCTCTCTCCAACCAGGGGTGAGGTCCTGCACAGGAGGAAGGCTGAGCCTGTATGCCCACAGGTGGCCATCCATAACCACAGATACCTGGGTCCTTCAAATAATCCAAATGGGCTATTTGCTCCACTTCAACCAGGTATCTCCCTCCTTCTTTCCAGGAGAGCCTCACAGACCCCTTCTACACAGGGACCTCCTCTTGCAGGAGTTGGCCGGTCTTCTAGAGGATCAGGTGGTGGAACCGGTGCCCCACCACCTGCAGGGACAAGGCTTCTACTCTAGGTATTTTCTAATACCAAAGAGAACAGGGGGCCTCAGACCCATCCTCGACCTGTGAAATTTAAACAAGTTCCTGGTGAGGGAAAAGTTCAAGATGCTTTCCCTTGGAATATAGCTGCGTAACCTCCACCAGGGAGATTGGCTATGCTCCTTAGACCTGAAGGATGCCTACACACACATCCTCATACATCCAGACCACAGACAATATCTCAGATTTGTAGTGGTGGGAAACCATTTTCAGTACACCCTTTTGCCTAGCCTCTGCTCCCAGAGTATTTACCAAATGCCTGGCGGTAGTGGCAGCCTTCCTCATAAGCCAAGGGATTTTTGTCTTCCCTTACCTGGACGACTGGCTAATCAGGGCCCAGTCGCCTCAGGAGGCCCTTCAGGCCACAGCATGCACTATCAACATGCTACAGCATTTAGGCTTTGTCATAAATCAAGCAAAGTCCACTTTGCTCCCCACTCAAAACTTAGAGTTCATAGGAGCAAGACTAGACACCTTTAGGGCAAGGGCTTATCTGCCGGAGGACAGGGCACAGAGGCTGCTGGCGCTGGTGCACCAAGTCAGCCACAAGTCTCAGATGTCAGCGAGACACTTTCTATGCCTCCTGGGCCACATGGCCTCCACGGTACATGTGACCCCAAATGCCTGTTTCCACATGAGGACAGCTCAGTGGTGCCTCAGAGATCAGTGGACACAAGCCACCGGATGACTCTGAGACAGGATCAGAGTGTCAAAACTATTGATGAAGTCATTGGCATGGTGGCTTCAGCCACCCAACCTGCTCGAGGGAGTGCCTTTTCAGCCTCCTTCACACACAAGAGTGCTGACAACAGATGCCTCCCTGCTGGGCTGGGGAGCCCATTGCCAGGAATTATGCACTCAGGGGTTGTGGTCTCCTCAGGAGAGTACACACCAAATCAACTTCTTAGAGCTTCGGGCGATTCGCCTAGCTCTTCAAACCTTCTTTCATGTTCTCTCACATCAGTCTGTCTTGGTGCAGACTGACAATCAGGTAGCGATGTTCTACGTGAACAAGCATGGAGGTACAGGGTCCCGTCTCCTATGTCAGGAAACACTAGACCTCTGCTCCTTTGCAGTCAAGACGGGTATGTCTTTCAAGGCAGTTTACCTGCCAGGTCAGGAGAACTTCCTAGCGGACAAGCTAAGCAGGATTCTTCAGCCTCACGAATGGCAACTGAATCCGGAAGTGGCCCAGCAGATCTTCCACTGCTGGGGGCATCCATCCATAGATCTCTTTGCCAGTCCGCAAAATCACCAGTTGCCCAGCTTTTGCTCCGGACAGCCACACCCTCAGAGGGTGGGTGCAGATGCTTTTCAGATCTCCTGGTCAGGGGGCCTCATGTATGTGTTTCCTCCCACGCCTCTGGTGGCCCGGACTCTGTTCAAAATCCTTCGGGACAAGGCCTCTGTCATTCTGGTAGCCCCCAGATGGCCGAGGCAGCCTTGGTTTCCTCTTCTCCTTCAGCAGGCAGTGGAGGCTCCACTCCCTCCGGGGACGCAGCCCGACCTCCTGTCCCAGGAGCTGGGCTCTCTCTTACATCCCAACCTCAGGTCCCTCAGCCTAATGGCATGGCTGCTGAAAGGGTAGTGCTGGCGCCTCTCCTCCTACCTAAGAATGTTGAAGAAGTGTTACTGGCCTCAAAGAGACAGTCCACTAGGAAAACCTATGCCTTCAAGTGGCGCAGGTTTGAGGTGTGGTGTATCCAACACAATGAAAACCCTTTCGCTTGCCTTGTACTAGTGGTATTACAGTACTTGCTTCACCTCTCAGAATTAGGTCTTACGTCTAACTCTGTCCGGATTCAACTGAGTGCTTTGTTAGCACACCACTCTCCAGTAGAAGGACAACCTCTTTCGGCTCACCCCTTGGTGTCCAGATTCCTTAGAGGTTTACTTCTACTGAAACCCCCGGTTCGTCCCCCGGCAACCGAGTGGGATTTGAATGTGGTCTTGGAGCAGCTTACTCACCCACCTTTTGAGCCGATGTCTACTTGCCATCTGCGCTTCCTTTCCTGGAAGGTGCTCTTCCTGGTGGCACTCACATCACCCAGATGAGTGAGTGAGCTGCGAGCTCTTGTTTCGGATAGACCATACACAAGGTTTTATAGGAATAGAGTGGTCCTTCGCACCCACCCCAAGTTCCTTCCGAAAGTGGTCTCTTCATTCCACCTCAACCAAGATATGGTTCTTCCAACCTTCTTTCCCAGACCGCATGCCAGCCGGGTAGAGGCGGTCCTGCATACCCTTGATTGTAAGAGGGCGTTAGCTTTCTATCTGGAGTGCACACGGGGACATCGAAGGGCTACTCAGCTCTTCATCTTTTATGACCCCAGTAGGCTGGGGATACCTGTCTCCAAGCACACGTTGTCCACACCTGGGTGGTAGACTGCATTGCCTGAGCATACAGGGCGGCCGACCTCCCCTTGCAGGGTCGAATCACGGCCCACCGTTTCAGGGCTAAGGCAGCATCAGTGGCTCACTTCCGCTCTGTTCCGCTGGCAGACATCTGCCGGGCCACCACCTGGTCTTTGGGCCTGGCATTACTGCTTGGACAGGGAGTCCCGACGAGACAGTGCTTTCAGCCAGGCGGTACTCCACAACTTATTTGAGGTATAGGCAACTCCTACCCTCCAGCCCTTTGGTATCAGGCTACTGGAGGTGTTGAGTTCTCTGCTGAATTCCTATCACAGCTGCTGTGGCTCTTCTAGAGGGAGCCACTTTTTAGTTATGGGTTCTCGGTAGCCTATAGCTAGGCAGTCCCACATGAGAGGACTGACTTCCTGCTTGTTCCTGGAAAAAGCGTAGTTACTCACCTGTAAAAGGTTTCTCCAGGGACAGCAGGAATCAGTCCTCATGACCCTCCCTCCTCCCTTGGAGTTGCAGTCCTATTATTATTATTATTTTTGATTCATTTTGCTGTCTCTTTAACTATGTCATTTGACTGAGCAAGATGGCACCCTTGGGCGGAAAGGGGACAGCGCATGCATGATGCAATCCCAAAGGCTTTCTTTGAAAGCTGGGGAATTGCTCCGCATGAGGGCTCCATCGGCGCCGGCGCCACCCATATGTGAGGTCTGATTCCTGCTGTCCCTGGAGAACACCTGTTACAGGTGAGTAACTACCCTTCACTGCAGCACACTGTGAGATTGTAACTCACCAAAGGCAACCAAATTTTACCTAGTTTACAACAATGGAAGGTTAGGCTCTATCAAATTAGATTAATGGAACTGCCGGGGGGATATTTCAGATGTGCAAACCATGTAAATGCTGCTGAGCTGGAGATTCATCCTCACTAACACGGTTAGAACTACTGAATATCCACAGGTGCTGCCACTACACATCCCGATGCTAACCGTTTAGCACTGGGGCATATCAGGGCATTCTGCGGTGGCACCTGTTGCTAACTGGGCAGTGGCAATACTGAGCCGCTCACTCAGGTAAATTAAGGGGCAGCAAATGCTAGCCTTACTTTAGCCGCAGAAGCTAATTGGGCAGCAGCTCAATATTACTGCTACCCAGTTAGCTTCTGGGTTAAGAACATAAGATCTGCTATACTGGGTCAGAACAAAGGTCCATCAAGCTCAGTATCCTGTTTCCAACAGTGACCAGTCTAGGTCACAGGTACCTGTCAGATTCCCAAACGATACACAGATTCTATCCTGCTTAAACCAAGAGTAAGCAATGGATCTCCCCAGTCCTCTTTAATAATGGGTTTATGGACTTTTCCTCCAGGACCTAATCCAAACCTCTTTTACCCAGCTACACTAACAGCTTTTACTATATCTTGTGGTAACAAATTCCAGAGTTTGATTATGCGTTGAGTGAAAAATATTTTTTCAGATTAGTCTTAAATGTGCTACATTGTAACTTCATTCCATGTCCCTTAGTCTTTCCACTCCATTCATTATTTTATAGGATTCTATCATATCTCCCCTCAGTCATCTCTTCCAAGTTGAAGAGCCCTAACCTTTTAAGCCTTTCCTCATAGAGATATCCTTCCATCCCCTTTACCATCTTGGTCACTCTTCTCTATACCTTTTCTAATTCTGCTATATCCTTTTAAAGATATGGTTACCAGAATTGCACACAATACTCAAGGTGCGGTCACACCATGGAGCGATACAGAGCCATTATAATATCCTTTGTTTTATTCTCCATTTCTTTCCTTATGATTCCTAGCATTCTATTTGCTTTCTTGGCCATGGCTGATTACTGAGCAAGCAGAGGGTTTCAATATATTATCCACAATGATGCCCAGATCCTTTTCCTTGCATCATGTAACCATAGTTTGGGTTGTTCTTCCCTAAGTGCATAACTTTGCACCTGTCCGTATTAAATTTCATCTGCCATTTGGACTCCTAATCTCCCAATTATTGGGGGATCCATGCTACTATTTATTTTAGAGGGGAGGGAAATCTAAATGAAGTGATGTCAGTTGGATTGTATAGAGGAGGGGGAGGTGGGAAAGAGAAGGAAGGGAATCTGAAGAAGAGGGATTGGCGCAGCTAATTTCCAAATTTGCCTTAAGGATATGTGAAGGTAGAACAACCTTGGTTTACTTGCTAATCACACTTTCACAGTTCATGTTCAAGAACAGATTATTTTTTTGATAAACCATCAAGTTTATTTTCGGGTTAAGAATTGTCAGATAGGGCAAATTGTGTACTCTGATCATGCCCCTTATGGATGATTTTTGGTGGGATGGGGAGAGACATTCAAGGCAATAAATCTTGGTTACTGAATATTTTATATTTGAATGACTCATAGTTTCTTTAATATAGGATAAAGGATTTCTTTAATATAAATGATAGGGAATGTTGCAAGGAGATGGTATATAGAATTTTGGGACAAGCACAAAAATAGAAAATAAAAAAAATAAATGCAATGTGTGCCTTCAAATCAGTGCTAACTCCTGGCAGCTCAGCAGCTCCTGAGTTTTTTTTTGGCAGTGTGTCTGGAAGTAGATTGCCAGGCCTTTCTTCCAAAGCAATTGAGGGTTAAGCAACTTGCAAAAGGCCACAAAGAGTGCCAGTGGGAACTGAACCCTGGTCTCTTGGTTACCAAGCCAGTGCTCTAACCGCTAGGCTACTCCTCCACTCCTTTGTTATTCCTTATGATTGTATATTTTTATGTATGCTGTTATATGATTTGTTCAAGCCAATAAAAATAAATTTATAAAAAAGCCTGGAAATTTCAGCATATAAGTTGAAGAAATAGGATTCTATGAAACACTGCAGGACAACTCAAACCTAGCATTGTAGTTCTCTGTTCTGGTCCTTACATTGTTTCCCAACACTGATGACTATCCATAAGATTTCTTTCTACGTATTTGGTCTGTTGACCAGGTTAATTAGCATATTTTAGCTATCTTGAAAATAAGATCTGTTGTGGGAAAGGTATCTAAAGACTGGACTTGAGGAGTAGGTTAGAGAGCACTGGCTTGGGAACCATGAGACCAGAGTTTGATTCCCAGTAGCACTCCTTGGGCAAGTCACTTAACCCTCCATTGCCTCTGAAAAATCCATGTTATCAATGTCCCTGTACATGTACATTACCAAGTTTAAGTTACAATGTAAACCACTTTGACTGAAACAATAAAGCAGCATAAAAAAGTCTATTAAATAAATAGCCTAGGAGAAAACAAGTCAATGTTCAAATCTGGAAGCAAGTAGTTTTTTAAAATGCCAGCCATGGCATTTAAACCAATACATATATTTAGCATCACTCTTCACATAGGTGGAGGTGCTGAATATAAGTGGAATGTGCTTGCTGCTGGCAGTGGTACATGTGAAAATTAATTTTATAACTGGGCACCTAAAACAAGCCTGTTTTAAGCCTATTTTTTAAGGAAAAGTAGACCCCTACGTTTCCTTATAAAATACTTGTGTAAATGTCTGAATACACCCCTTAAGTTAAGGCACAGATGTTTACACTCGCACCAAGAACGTGCATAAATTATACTATTTTATAATCTATGTGCATATTTGTGTTCTCTTCCCAAATTCCATCTATATGCATACCCACAGTGAAAGTATGTGCCATGCAAACAAGATATAAAAAAATCAACTAGCATAAAAGTACATAAGACGCCACCTAGATTCCTAAATTACTAAAATACCAACATTTACTGAGCACACTTGCCGCCTAAATCTAGGTGGCGTCTTATAAAAATGAAAGGCCGCCGATAACCGGGGGGGCGGCAGGTGCGCGACCCCTGCCCCCACGTGGAAAGGAGAAGGCTGCCGGCGGTAGCGTGGGGCAATGTAGCTGAACCCCATTGGCTCCCATGGGTGAGTGAGGAGTGCAGGAGCCAATGGGGGATCGTGCAGGTCTGGGGGGAGGCGGGGTGAGGGCGGAGCAAGCCGGCTGGTCGTCAGTCACCGGAGGAGGGCAAGAAGGTGGCTGGCGATCCCCGGAGCTCCGTGGCGGCAACATTTGAATTTTTGTGCGGCTGAGGCATCGGAGAGGCGGCGGTCGGCGGGAGCTCCTTAAAAGGCTGCCCGTTGGTCCCGGCAGTTGCTGCCGCTCTGGTGAGCAGGGGAGGCGTATGAGGACGTGAGGCCTCCGAGGAGCGGAGCGTGACGAGTGGCAGCGGCGGAGAGAGCAGGCCAGTACATCATTTGTATCAGTTAGGAGAATTTTGCGGGAGTGGGCCTGGTTTTGAAGGTTTGTGGTGAGGGGTGGCATGCCTACACGGTAAGGCTATGGGGGCAGGGGGAAAAAGGGGTGAACTGGGGGATGAGCAGGTGGGTGGCTTCAGCAGTTAAGGGGTGCTCTATGGGGGAGCTGAAAAAAGGGGGGGTTTGAGAGGAAGACGTGGGGGGGGCGCGGGCCGGGGGGGGGGGCGAGGAGGTTCTTACCCGTCAGTGGCGAGGTGGTGCGGGCACCGGTGAGAGGTGGTGTAGCACTAGGGGAGCGCTGGGCGGTGACTTTTGCGAGGTGGGGGTCGGGTAGGGCTCCTGGGGACTTCAGGAGTGGAGGAGTAGCATAGTGGTGGGAACACTGGCTTGGTAACCAAGCAACCAGGGTTCAATTCCCACTAGCACTCCTGGTGGCCGTGGGCAAGTCACTTAACCCTCCATTGCCTCAGAAGAAAGGCCTGGCAATCTCCTTCCAGTGACACTGCCAAGAAAACCCGGGAGCCTCTGGGTTACCAGGAGTCAGGACTGTCTCGAAGGCACACCTTGCATTTAGGGTGCGGCTGGGGCGGTCGGGGAAAGGGGGCCCTCCAGGGGGGGGCGGGGGGCAAGGGGGCAGCAGGGCTAGGGCTTTTATCTCGGGGGGAGGATGGCGGAGTAGCGGGGCAGGCCGGGCAGGTGGGGTGCTGGCTTGGGGGCCATTGGGGCTGGCCTATGGTGCCAGGTGGCTGTTATCCGGCTGCGCGGGAGCATTGGCTCGGTGGAGGGCAGGGATCCTCACGGGCGGAGTGGTTGGGAGCATGGCACCCCCCTGGGTTATGGCGGGCCCCCCCTCCCTCCCTTGGTGTGCTCTGCTTTTTTCTTCACAGAGGCTGCCCAGAGGGTTGTCTGCGGCGGCGGGCCTAAAGAGGTGCAACACAGAGAGGTGAGGTCGATGAGGAAGCTGCGCGGGGTGAGCAGGTTGACAGCAGGCGCCTGGCTCAGGATGGCGGTGCTCGTTTGGTGTGGCCTTTGGCTTCTGGGGCAGGTGAGTTGCACAGTGGGCGAGCAGAGCTTAGGAAGGAGGGGGAAGAGCAGGGGGGCGGGGGGTAAGGCGACGAAGGAGCGAAGACGCTCCTGTAAGAGACGACATAGGTCGGGGCCCACGGCGTCTTCGTCATTCGAGGCGTCATCCTCTCAGTGGGCTTGGAGAGCGGGGTACGTGTTGAGGATGGCTTCGGCACGGGGGGAGCATTTTCGGGTCGTGCGGCGCCCACGCGTGCTTCTTTTGCAGCGCTCAGGGAGGGAGTGCCGCGGAAGTTGCGGCGGAAGATCCAAAAAGGCGGTATATTGACATTTTAGGCTCCTGGGGGGAGGAGGCAGTTGGGGGATAGTAAACGGAGGAGGATGGAGAATGAAAAACAGGAAGGGTTCGGAAGGTGTCGCGCAATGTCATTAACTGGACGAGAGCCTTCCTGAGGTTGGCCAGTGTCGGGGGTCATCGCTACCCTGGGCAGTGCGGGATGCCATTAACCTATGCGGACCCTATCTTAGAAGCGGCACAGACTCACGACGGTTGGGCATGGCTCAGTTGCACGGAGAAGTTTCGCGGGATAAGACGGAGGAGCATAAGTGGTTGTCCTGTGGAACGGAGGTTATCAACCTACTGGCTGACGTAGATGGCAGCCAGGCGGGGTGCAGGGGGCGGTGGGGGACGGAAAGGGGGGCATGGCGGCATCGGCAGGTATGGGGGCGGCCCGTTCGGGTGGGGGAGGTGTGCTGGGGGGCATTCAGCAATCAAATGTGTCAAAAAAGGGGTGGCTAGTGGCTCCCCACCCACCCCAAAAAGAAAAAAAAAAATAATAAAAGGAAGGATTTTATGGGTCTGGCTCCAACGCCTATACGGGTTGAGGCACTTAGGCTCTGGCTTCGGTAGTACGGGAGGCGACGGGATGGTGGGGTATTTGAAGGGGATTTATGTATGGGCTTACTGTGCCGTAATTAGGGGTGGGTTGGAGAGAATGATTTCGGGAGGAAATATGGGACGGGGAGTTTGATGGCGAAGCTGGATATTGGATCCGCGTTTTGATTGTTGCCGGTACACCCCTCAGCATTTCCTTTGTTGGGTTTTTGTTTTGAAGGTCATTACTATTTTGCTAAGTGCTTGCCGATGGGTTGCTCAGTGTCCTGTTCTTATTTCGAGAAGTCAGCACGTTCATGCATTGGGTCTTGGTGAGACGGGGGATGTGCGACCGTGGTCCAATATTTGGGTGATTTCCTGTTTGTGGGTGAGGCGCAGTCCGCTCGGTGCCAGGTGCTGCTGGACGGGTTCATGAGGCTGGCTCGGGAATGGGGTGTCCCGTTGGCAGGGGGTAAGATAGAAGGTCCGGCAGCCTGCATCACATTGTTAGGGGTGGAATTGGACACGGTCAACATGGTGTGCCGATATGCAAAAGGATGCGGTTGCGGGTCCTGGTTGCACACATGATGGGAGCTTCTAAGGTAGCACTGCAAGACATGCTGGCCCCTGTGAACTTCACGTGCCGGGTCATTCCGAGGGGGCGGGTGTTCCTGCATCAGGTGTCCTCGAGCCGCATCACCGCATCAGGGTATCGCGGAGTTTGAGGGCTGATTGGGGTGTCTGGGACAAGTTCCTGAACGGTTCAACGGGGTATCAGTATTAATGGAGAAAGAATTTCCACATGGGATTTGCAGCTTGTCACGGATGTGGAGGGCGGCCTGGGATTAGGTATATATTTGGGGGGCTCTTGGTGTGCGGGGGCATGGCCGCAGGCTTGGCGGGAGGTGGGTATGACTGACGACATAACCTTTTCTGGAGCTGTTCCCAATATTGGGGGTCTAGCCAGAGCTCCAAGTTGCTTTGGTGGTGCGACAATGAAGCGGTGGTCAGTGTGATTAATCGCTATGCTCCACCCTGTTTTCGGGTGGTGGTTTTGATGAGGGAGGTGGTGCTAGTTTGCTTGCGGTTGAAGGTTTGTGTTAGGGCTCGTCATTTACCAGCGCTTTTGGCACACTGGCCTGTGGATATGCTGCACTTGCTGCGAAGTTCAGTGTCAGTGGCGACATGGCGGGCATATCGGCGAGGCTGTGACAGCGTAGGGGAATTGCTGGTTTCGCGGGGTTGGCGGCAGTTTCCGGCATCAGACCAGCTATTGGGCCAGTTCGTCCTGGCGGCGAAGGCCGCCGGAGCAGCAGGATCGACAGTGCGGGCACATTTAGCGGGGTTTGCATTCTTTGCGAAGGCTGTGGGTTGGGGGGCATCTGGCGGGGGGGTTTCCGGGTTCGTAGGCAGCTGCTGGGTTGGGAGCGGGCTCATCCTTCGCCGGTCGACAGGCGGCGGCCTAGCACACATAAGCTGCTAAGTGAGTTTTGTGCAGCGTTACCCTTGGCGGCAGCATCAGGATATGCGGCCGCGTTTTTAAGGCGGTGTGTTGTTCGGGCTTTTTGGGGTTTTCTGGGTGGGGGAACTGTTTGCTGCATCCAGTGCGGAGAAGGCGGGCGGTGCCTTCTGGTGCAGCATGTGACCTTGAGTTTGGGGGAGTTGCGTATAGGCTCGGCTAAGTCCAAGATGGATCGGAAGGATAGAGGAGTGGGGGTACGCCTGAGAGCAATCCGTGGTTCCCTGACTTGCCCGGTGGCAGACATGGATGCGTACCTGCGCAGGAGGCCGCGGGGGAGTGGCTACCTCGTTGTGCATGAGAATGCTTGAGCGCTATCGTGGTTCAGTTCGCAGCGGTTCTGCGGATGACACTCCGCCATTTAGGGGGCTGGATCCGGTTTACTTTGCTCCGCATTCGTTCCGGATTGGAGCAGCAACTAGCATTGCGGAGGCTGGGATGACTGCACAGGAGAATCAGCGGATAGGCCGATGACGTTTCACGGGTCTGTGTGCTTATGAGGTGAGAAGGGCAGAACGGATACTGTTTATTTTTTTTTAGATGTTGGCCAGACTCCAGGTTGCTGCGGGTTGATAGGCCATTTGGTCATGTGTGGGGCTGGTCAGCGAGCAGTGACAAGACCGTTGAAGCCGAATTTGGGTTTGAGCGCCTCTGAGGTGACCATCTCATGGCTGGGTGGGTGCGGCTCCTGCCTTTGCTTGGGCACCTTGGGCGTGAGATGGGTGTGCCAGTGTTGCTGTTGCTGCATTTGGGAGGCAACGACTTGGCGTCCTGGACTGGTAAGCAACTGATCAGAGCAGCAAAAAGAGAGTTGGCCGAGGTGCTGTCAATGTTTGACAGGGTGTTTTGTTATGGTCGGATATACTTCCAAGGCCTGCTTGCTCGGGCCACCGGTGGTGGTCTCGTGGGTTGATTAAGATTAGTCGGCGCATTGGCCAGTCAGCAGGGGGGATGGCAGATTTGGCATTCATGGCTCGAGGTGGAGTGCGTTGGTTTATATCAGCAGGAAGGAGTGCGTCTGTCCCCGATTGGGGTGGATTTGCTCCTGAACGACTGGCAAGAGGCTTTGGAATATGTGGGACAGGGAAGGACAACTGGTCGCAGCTTAGCCTTGGGGGGTGGCACAGGGACGGTGTCCCTATGCCTGTGGCGGTATCCCGGAGGTGTCCGGGGTCCGGAGCCGGTGGTGAGATGGAGGGCGGGGGTGGGGTACCCCCGACACGGAGAAACCCTCGGGGCTCTTGCTAATAATATGGCGGAGCCGGAAGAGGGGGGGATGGAATGGCCTGGGGCCGGTTCACGGCGGAAGCGGGCGGAACTCACCTTGCTACTCACACGGCTGGTGAGGATTCGTTCCGCGGCCGGAATTCAGTTGATGAAGGATTGATGTTGGTGGTTGTTGATGGATAATGTTGTATGGTTAATAAAGCTGCGACCAGTTTTGATTCCCAATCGTTGTATTGCGGTAATTTGTAAGGGGGGGGGATGGCGGGGCATGGGGTGAAAGGGGGGTGGGGTGGGGACAGGAGCATCATGTCCGCCTTACCTGGTTAATGAAAGGCCGCGGGCCCACATGCCCGCTTGCCGATAACCGGGGGGGGGGGCAGCGGGTGCGTGACCCCTGCCCCCACGTGGAAAGGAGAAGGCTGCCGGCGGTAGCGTGGGGCATGTAGCTGAACCCCATTGGCTCCCGTGGGTGAGTGAGGAGTGCGGGAGCCAATGGGGGATCGTGCAGGTCTGTGGGGGAGGTGGGGCGAGGGCGGAGCAAGCCGGCTGGTCGTCAGTCACCGGAGGAGGGCAAGAAGGTGGCTGGCGACCCACCCGCCCATCCCTAGGTTTGGGCACGAAGGGGGGAGGGGGGTTGCAGCTGGAGGGGGGAGGCGGGATCCCGGAAGTGTCCGGGGTCCGGAGCCGGTGGTGAGATGCAGGGCGGGGTGGGGTACCCCCGACCCGGAGAAACCCTCGGGGCTCTTGCTAATAATATGGTGGAGCCGGAAGAGGGGGGATGGAATGGCCTGGGGCCGGTTCACGGCAGAAGCGGGCGGAACTCACCTTGCTACTCACACGGCTGGTGAGGATTCGTTCCGCGGCCGAATTCAGTTGATGAAGGATTGATGTTGGTGGTTGTTGATGGATAATGTTGTATGGTTAATAAAGCTGCGACCAGTTTTGATTCCCAATTGTTGTATTGTGGTTATTTGTAAGGGGGGGGGGGGTGGCGGGGCGTGGGGTGAAAGGGGGGGTGGGGCGTGGACAGGAGCACCATGTCCGCCTTACCCGGTTATTACCTCCATAGCGGCGATATTCAGTTATTATCCGTTTAGCTAAGCATGTAATTTCATATAACCCTTTCTCTAGTCTAAATTGTAGATAGCAGACGGAATGTCCTCGTTCGCCCTGGCACTATCCGGCTAGTGCTGGAGCAATTGAAGGGATGTTCTATGGCCCATCGGTATCGTAGTGTTGAAAATTCACAGACTTAACATTTCGCGGCAAAAGCTGCTAAACATAGAAGTCCTTTGTATAGCAACCAAAAAAGGTTCTGGTGCTCAGGAATCTGGGTTCCATTTCTACCTTCAATGTTCTTGTATATCCTGGGGCACACTACTTAGGGTCTGATTTACTAAGGATATTTTCTCTCTTCTGGATCTCTGGGAGGAAAAGTCTAGAAAATCCCACCCTTCGTCACCTTGTTTTGAAACTGAAATAATAAGTTTTTCTGTGGCAGAGACCTTGAAATCCAGGAAGCCTATCTCCTAAAGCATTGTGTATGTCAACAGTTTCCTATTATCGACTAATATTTTCAGCATATAAACTTTTTTAACTCATAAAACATTTAGTGGGTACATTCCAACATTATTATATTTTTTAGCTACCTTGTTAATCATAAATAATACCATGTATTAAGGAAAGTGAATGTTTTACTTATTAGAATCTTTCACTGTAAAAATCTGTTTAATAGTTTCTAGGATTTACTGATAGAAAACAGACTACATTACAGATCTACTTGTTCTCAGTAGATTGCCAGGATATACTTTCTTTTGTTTCCTTCTTAACATATAACTTCAAAATGAACTTAAGTAGCACCAATTAGAGCCCAGGTATTAAAAGAAAGAAACAAACAGAAAACCTCTGACTGGGCCTTAAACACACAGAACTGGATGACCCATGCCTTGGGCAAGAGAGAAAGGCAGACTTCGTCAGTAGACAAGATTCTTCCCTCTCCACTCACATTGGGCCTTCTGAGATAATTAAAGCCACACATTTTATTAGTGAAACGTGTTTTAGTGTAAAAATTCTTGATGGCCGTGTTTGGTTTCCCAAAATGCATCTATTTTTGGAACACACCTCTAATCCAGTGCAGTGTTCTGTTGAGCTCTCCACAAAGACTTTCACCAACTAACATTTGACTATAATTAAAAGGAAATGTTGAAGGGGTCAGTAATGGCCTTGTGACGTTAATCTTTACACAGCATTGTTTCTTATTACTCTGTGACATTCGGGATTTCATTATTCCTGCAGTGATGCTTTTGTAAGTCTGAATGTTGCAATTCAGCTAAGTGCTCCAGAAGAAACATATTAAATAATAAACATAAAAACGCCTTTATTTTATAATCAGTTAAGAGCTGGTGTAGAAAAATACTGAATAATTAATATTTATTTATTTATTTGCAGAGGAGGTTGACCCCCTTTTTTTTTTAACAAAAGCATTTATACTGGTTTTAACGAGGTACTTAGTCAATGGAAACTAGGACAAAAAGAACCACTTTGGATAACCAGACACAGATGTTATCCCAGAAAGGGTGTAAAGCAGGAACGCAGAACAACAAAAGAATGTGAGAAAGCTTGGGGGGAAATCCTGAAAAGTTACAAGGCACATCCTGCTTTTTTTTTTTTTTTTTAGCAGGAACACTCTGACTAATGTGGCACAGTATGGCATCTCAGAATATGAGGTGAAAAGTGGATTGCTCTTTCTGGTGTACAAGTTTCAGACCTTCTTAGCTTGATCACAGGAGAGATGAACATCAATGAGTTTTCTGTTATAAAGAAAAAGTCCAAGTGTATGTCAGGGTGACACCCCCCATGACTGAGCTGAAAGTCTCTACAATTTAATCGATTTCCAATAAGTATACGTTTTATTTTGTTTTTGTTTTTGCTAAATATATATTGGCCTCTAGCGAACTTTTGATTCCTGGCTTGCTCTACCTTTCAGTCTCTTCAGCAGTCAATTGCTGCGATTTTGTAGGCACCAGTATGGCTGAAGATTTAGTATGTGGTCTGAAAGTTTCTGAATAAGCAAGATTTCAAGTCCTTTACAAGAAATTGATAATTTAGAACACATCCTTTCAGATCAACTGAAGACAAGCTTGCCAATGCAGGATGTCACTTGAAGGCTCCTCCGTCTTCACAAAGTGAGGATTTGTGGTATCCCTAGGGAACCCAAAAGGATTCTGGTGAACGATGATTTCTTTTTTCTCAATAAGAGACCTGGCACAGGGTGATATATTCTAGACATTCCTAAATATTTCCACCATATATTTATTGGTTATTTTCCTTTTTTCTTACTCATCTAGCTTTTATTAAGTCTCTTCCCTTTTCTCACACTGACTAACAATCTCCCATCATGTCCATGTATCTGTAAGTAGGATTTGGTTCTAGAGGCTCACAACACTGTATTTATTGGTTGCCTGGGTGTCCAAGCCTTGGTAGAAGGCAGTAATCCAAAACTGCAGAATTGTTATTCAATTAAAAACAGGTGGCCAGACAATTTTATATATGAAACAAGCATAGGCAGCGATAAATCTCATGGAGTTAGATCGTTATTATGTGCTTCTATGTAAAATGAAGACCTCGGAACTGGAGGAAGGGGGAGGAGGTGAACAATCTATAGATCAGATTTACTGAAGAACGTATGCAGCACTTTACAGAAACACATGGGTGATTTTATAAGCAACTTGAGTGTGTACAACAGCATTTTGCATGCTGAAGGAGGCGCTTATAAAATTGTCCCAGTGTAAACATGATGTCCAAATGCAAACTGGCAAACGTTACTGGTCTCTTCTCTTTTTCAAACGTGAACTTTAGTAATAACAAACAGAACTCACGTTCATTCAAACACAAGTACCAAGTCAATTGTAGTCATTCCAATTGCTACACCTAATAATAATAAGGTCTCAGACTTTTACAGCACTGTAACTTCAGACTTATGTCTGTTCAAATAGTGCTATAGTTTGCATCAACGACCTTATAACTTTATTAATTCTAATCAAATATCCTTGCCACGCTGTAGAGACTCTCAAAAAAATAATAGCAAACTTAACTGGAGTTGTCCTCCGAGTCAGAACCAGCGAGCATGAATGGACCCCGACGCTCTATTTCGGCACCACAAGGCGTTTCAATACTGGATTTTCTTCAGGAGATCCGCTCATAAAATCTACAAAAACACACAACTAACTTACTCCAAATAAAACATTATTTCTAAGTGTCACATTACTTCCCTAGCTAAAAAATCCCTAAAAGACTCTATTACTTACAAACTCAATGTTGCTGCCCACGTCCCCCTTCACTCTTCCTTCATGTGCACAACTGCTACCAGGTTTCCCGAGGACGCCGCGCATGCGTGATGGAACTAACCTCCTTTATTTAAAACCATCATCTAAATTACTCAATAGATCTCAGCCGACGTACTGCTCATACTCATACCATCCCTTATCATTCTAAAATGGTATGGGCTCGTCGGAATGGCAGCCAAATGGACCGAGGTTAAATGCTGATAAAAATTGAAACTTATTGTACCTCATATACATCTACTGCCAACGATGCTGCCTCATATCTAAGTAAACTCGAACATCGCACCTACCGCTCTACTAAGGAAAATTACATATACCTCTGCCTATTTAAATAGACTCCCGATTTCAATCATTCAGCCTTACAGCTATATAGTATTGATTATTATTAAAAACTCAAATGATAGACCAGCTCTTCCCTAGTGGACTGCTGTCCTCACAATACATAATGCTATTACTGGTATCAGTGGTTTAACGTGATAGTTTTCTGATATACTCGGTACTTTTTTAGGTACAAGCCAACCAATCTATGGCTACATTCAAGCCTCCCGGGGAGACCATACCTAATCTATAAATCCATCTCTGTTCTTTCAATAGAAGCGTCTCATCAATTGTTTTACCCCCCATGGCTATAGTTACCTGTTCAATAACTACACAGCGGAGTTGCTCGAAGTTATGCTCTCGCAATTGGCAGTGTGCCACTATTGGGGCTTCTAACCTCTGACATTTAAGTCGGCTCCTATGCTCCCGCAGTCTAGTTCTTAAAGGGCGTAGTGTCTTCCCAACATACACAAGTTCACAAGGGCACAAAATGCTGTATACTACTGCCGCCGAACTACATGTGGTGTGTGATCGAAGGGGAAAAACAGCTGCTCGATGGCGAAAATGTGTTGTTTCCATCATAATATCACAAACATCACACTCACCGCATGGTCTATGACTACCGCCCTCCCCACTCTGATCCATAGGGGGAAGCACCGTGGGTCTAAGATATTCCTTCAAATTGCGACCACGTCGCCACACACACCTTATCCACTTAGTCTCCAAGCCTGGAACCGCTGTGAGAACATTCCTATGTCTACGCAGAGCCTTCTGTATATGAAAGCTCATCGGGGAATAAGCCGTGATTAAATTAACTACTTCTGAATCAAACTGTACTGGTACTCCGGAGGATCTCATACTTATTAACCCTGGTCTATGATTATATAGCGCTCTGCGATAGGCTCGTTGGATTATCGTACTCGGGTAACCCCTATCTAAAAAATCTTGTTTCAAAAACTGTGCTCGTACTTTGAAATCTTGAACGTCTGAGCAATTGCGTCTGAATCTCAAAAATTGGGAAAAAGGCAGAGAATCCTTCAACTGTCTGGGATGCTTACTAGTGTAATGAAGGAAAGTGTTCCTATCAGTTGGCTTCCTAAATACTGAAGTTTTCCAACCTTGTCCAACTCTAGTGACCTGCACATCTAAATAAGTGATGGTATTCTTATGATATTCATACGTAAATTTAATGTTTTCGTCCTGATGGTTTAGCCATTCTATGAAATCCACCAATTGCTCACGAGACCCCTTCCATAAAACAAAAATATCGTCTATAAACCGTCTCCATGTAATCACATGTGTTAGAAAAGATGAACTAGGTAAACACCGAGCTTCAAAACCTTGCATATAGAAATTCGCTATGGATGGGGCACATGTAGCACCCATCGCCACCCCTGCTGTTTGCTAGTATAGAGTCCCTTCAAACTTAAAGTAATTTTGATGTATTGTATTGTTGGATATAGCACGTTTGGCAATACATCAAAATTACTTTAAGTTTGAAGGGACTCTATACCAGCAAACAGCAGGGGTGGCGATGGGTGCTACATGTGCCCCATCCATAGCGAATTTCTATATGCAAGGTTTTGAAGCTCGGTGTTTACCTAGTTCATCTTTTCTAACACATGTGATTACATGGAGACGGTTTATAGACGATATTTTTGTTTTATGGAAGGGGTATCGTGAGCAATTGGTGGAATTCATAGAATGGCTAAACCATCAGGACGAAAACATTAAATTTACGTATGAATATCATAAGAATACCATCACTTATTTAGATGTGCAGGTCACTAGAGTTGGACAAGGTTGGAAAACTTCAGTATTTAGGAAGCCAACTGATAGGAACACTTTCCTTCATTACACTAGTAAGCATCCCAGACAGTTGAAGGATTCTCTGCCTTTTTCCCAATTTTTGAGATTCAGACGCAATTGCTCAGACGTTCAAGATTTCAAAGTATGAGCACAGTTTTTGAAACAAGATTTTTTAGATAGGGGTTACCCGAGTACAATAATCCAACGAGCCTACCGCAGAGCGCTATATAATCATAGACCAGGGTTAATAAGTATGAGATCCTCCGGAGTACCAGTACAGTTTGATTCTGAAGTATTTAATTTAATCTCGGCTTATTCCCCTATGAGCTTTCATATACAGAAGGCTCTGCGTAGACATAGGAATGTTCTCACAGCGGTTCCGGGCTTGGAGACTAAGTGGATAAGGTGTGTGTGGCGACGTGGTCGCAATTTGAAGGAATATCTTAGCCCCACGGTGCTTCCCCCCTATGGATCGGAGTGGGGAGGGCGGTAGTCATAGACCATGCGGCGAGTGTGATGTTTGTGATATTATGATGGAAACAACACATTTTCGCCATCGAGCAGCTGTTTTTCCCCTTCGATCACACACCACATGTAGTTCGGCGGCAGTAGTATACAGCATTTTGTGCCCTTGTGAACTTGTGTATATTGGGAAGACACTACGCCCTTTAAGAACTAGACTGCGGGAGCATAGGAGCCGACTTAAATGTCAGAGGTTAGAAGCCCCAATAGTGGCACACTGCCAATTGCGAGAGCATAACTTCGAGCAACTCCACTGTGTAGTTATTGAACAGGTAACTATAGCCATGGGGGGTAAAACAATTGATGAGACGCTTCTATTGAAAGAACAGAGATGGATTTATAGATTAGGTACGGTCTCCCCGGGAGGCTTGAATGTAGCCATAGATTGGTTGGCTTGTACCTAAAAAAGTACTGAGTATATCAGAAAACTATCACGTTAAACCATTGATACCAGTAATGGCATTATGTATTGTGATACTATATAGCTGTAAGGCTGAATGATTGAAATTGGGAGTCTATTTAAATAGGCAGCGGTATATGTAATTTTCCTTAGTAGAGCGGTAGGTGCGATGTTCGAGTTTACTTAGATATGAGGCAGCATCGTTGGCAGTAGATGTATATGAGGTACAATAAGTTTCAATTTTTATCAGCATTTAACCTCGGTCCATTTGGCTGCCATTCCGACGAGCCCATACCATTTTAGAATGATAAGGGATGGTATGAGTATGAGCAGTACGACGGCTGAGATCTATTGAGTAATTTAGATGAGGGTTTTAAATAAAGGAGGTTAGTTCCATCACGCATGCGCGGCGTCCTCGGGAAACCTGGTAGCAGTTGTGCACATGAAGGAAGAGTGAAGGGGGACGTGGGCAGCAACATTGAGTTTGTAAGTAATAGAGTCTTTTAGGGATTTTTTAGCTAGGGAAGTAATGCGACACTTAGAAATAATGTTTTATTTGGAGTAAGTTAGTTGTGTGTTTTTGTAGATTTTATGAGCGGATCTCCTGAAGAAAATCCAGAATTGAAACGCCTTGTGGCGCCGAAATAGAGCGTCGGGATCCATTCATGCTCGCTGGTTCTGACTCGGAGGACAACTCCAGTTAAGTTTGCTATTATTTTTTTGAGAGTCTCTACAGCGTGGCAAGGATATTTGATTAGAATTAATAAAGTTATAAGGTCGTTGATGCAAACTATAGCACTATTTGAACAGACATAAGTCTGAAGTTACAGTGCTGTAAAAGTCTGAGACCTTATTATTATTAGGTGTAGCAATTGGAATGACTACAATTGACTTGGTACTTGTGTTTGAATGAACGCAAATGCAAACTGGGACATCCAAGCCAGAACATCAAAAAAAAAGGCAGGAATGTCAAGTTTTGGCATGATTTCACAAACATGGATGTGTCTGATATGGATGTCTGGGGGCCTTCAACATAGATGTCCCCAGAATAGTATTCAAGACTGGATATCTCTAAGAGACATTCAGTGGTGGTTCAAACACTAAACAAGTTTCCCAATTTCCCCAAAAACATCATTGCAATTGTGGAGAGTACTGGTGATGGTGGAGTGCCATCTTCTGTACACCCTCCAGATATTTTACAGCCCAAACAGGCACTTTCCCGATGCCTATTCATGCCTGGAGCAAGTCTAAATTTGGACAAGGTCACAAATGTCCCCAACATTTCTGAAATCAAGTGGGGAGGTCTACATCCGTCACTCCATCTTGGATATCTCTACCACACCCCCTGCCTACTTGAACATCCCCATGCTGGGGATGCCTTTAAACATCATTTACAAAATGGCTCTGAGGATGTATTTGTGATTTGGACATCTACATGCCCATTTTTGGACATACAAATCGCAAATAAGGCTTTTAAAGTAATAAATACCATTAATAAAATGACAACCATAGTGACAATGTTTATGCAATATACATGTAGGTCAGGAGTTCTCAAGCTAGCCAGTCAGGTTTTCAAGATAATCACAATGAACATGCATGAGAGAGATTTGCATTCAGTAGAAGCAGTACATGCAAATTTCTCTCATGCACAAAGAGAAAGGCAGGCAGATGGATGGACCTTCCCAGACAGACATTATTGCATGAGCATAATGCACCTAAAAAGACTTCTTCTGCCACAGTAGGGTCACCAACATTGGAAATGAAGACAAAGGAGCAGCTTTGATGCTTAATAGAAATTGATAGGTAATTATTTTCTTTTTTTCATCAAATATGAGATCTCTCTTATAATAAGAGCATAACATAAGAAATGCCATACTGGATCAGACCAAAGTCCATCAAGTCCAGTATCCTGTTTCCAACAGTGACCAATCCAGGTCACAAGTACCTGGCAAGTTCCCAAAAATGTACATAGGTTCCACAATTCTTGTCCCAGGTAAGCAGTGGATTTCCCGGATCTTCCCTCCAGGAACTTGTCCAAACCTTTTTTAAACCCAGCTACACTAACAGTTTTTACTACATACTCTGGTAACGAATTACGGAGTTTGATTAAGCATTGAGTGAAAAATCTATGTTCTCTTATTAGTTTTAAGTGAGTTACAATGTAGTTTCATTACATGTCCCCTAGTCTTTCTACTTTTTGATGGAGTAAACAACCAATCTATATTTACCTGTTCTACTCCATACATTAATTTATAGAACTCTATCATTTCTCCACTCATTCGTCTCTTTTACAGGTTGAAGAGTCCTAACCTTTAAAGCCTTTCAGTATCCTTCTATACTATTTTAGTGGCTCTTCTCTGAACATTTTCTAATTCCACTATATCCTTTTTAAGATATGGCAACCCGAATTGCACACAATATTCAAAGTGTACCATTCCTTTCCTTATGATTCATAGCATTCTATTTGATTTCTTGGCTGCTGCAGCACTCTGGGCGGAGGGTTTCAACATATTATCTACACCTAAATCCTTTTCCTGGGTGGTGGCTCCTAATGTGAATCCTTGCATCGTGTAACCATTGTTTCGGGGTTGTTCTTTCCTATGTGCATAACTTTGCACTTGTCCACATTAAATTACATCTGCCATTTGGCAGATAAGGGATTTCTAGCAATCCTACGCCACAACTACAATGGCACAGTCCATTATTGTTAGTATTTAGCTCATCTTTTCCAGTAGCAGTTCAAGGCTAACTACAATAAGGTACTGTTGGTATTTCCCTGTCCCTGGAGGACCTACAATCTAAGTTTGTACCTGAGACAATGGATGGTTAAGTGACTTGCCCAAGGTCACAAGGATGAACCCCAGTCTTTCTGGTCCCAGGCTGTTGCCCTAACCACTAAGCTACTCCTCCATCCATCATCTGTAAGGCTAGTTTATATTCTACTTTTGCAAAAGAAATGCTGGCATGTCCTACTAATGAAACAATCTGATTGACTATTTCTGGTCTGAAAGAGGATCTAGAGCTATAAATACAAAACCAGTCACTGTCAGACAACCAAAGGAAGATTGAATGGAGAACAAACATCTTTTGTTCAGTTTGCTATCGTACCAGTCCTCACCTGAACAGAACCATGTCTTTGAACTCTAGTCCAAGTGTCCCCATTTTGTCTTCCATCATGTTTTACTCAATTTCAAGACTGTTATTAGCTAAAATACTGGACAGTAGATATGACTACATATCATTTATGCCATGTTTCATAATTAACAATAGCAGATCATTATAAAATCTATAATTCACCTCTCTACAAATTAGAAGATGCACTGCCAAACTGTAATAACAATTTACAACAGTTTGCTAGTAATGAAGCACTTGCAGAGATCCTGAAAACTGATGCTTTAGGTATCTTGCTCAATATGAAAATGCTGTATACAGATTAGTCAACAAATCTATATGCATGCCTTTCTTCATAGTATCTATTTAAAAGAAGGATCACACAAGATAAGTTGTTATGTGTGCTAAATCCATTCATGACTCTGGAAGCATTTCTTTAAGTGGTCACCGCTTTTAGGGGACATGTCTCGAAAAAGCAGTCTCCACTGTACTTAACTGTGAGTACCATAAACAAAGCTCTGACTAAAAGCGGCCCTTAGGGAGACTCTGGAAAAACAGATCCAGTAGCTGTAAGTCTCTTCTTGTAGTGACAAGCTCTCTGGGCATAAGCAAACACTGGCAGCCGATGACGTGTCAGATATACGAGTGTTTTCTTATCATTAGATGTTGCTGACTGGGACTCCCTGAAGCTAGCTTTTCTCATTTTTCCTCTTGGAATTATTGATTCCAGTTGCTAATCTAAATCTAACCAATCTTTCTCGCCACCGATTAAGGGAATAAAATGATACCCTTATCAACAGACTTTTTCTGGGATGAATAGCACAAACTGCCTACAAATAATTTACAGAAGAATATAAGAAAAGCCATGCAGTGTAAGATCAACACCCATCTTGTAATTTCCAACACACCTTGATAAGTGGCCTATACATATTATGACTTCCAGAAGGAAGCTCTGTGTGGCGCAGTTGAGTGATAACAATAAATTTGAGGGACTGAAATCATACCCTGCCTTTGGAGTGAGGTTCACTGCTGTCATGATATGTATAACTCATTTGGAGACATTGCTCCCTAGTGAAACTATCATTCACTGGATGCTGTTTCAATCTTTTGATCCTAATTTTAGCCCCTTATTTTTATAGGGTCCGATATTGAGCAACAGAAAACCCAGGAGCTTCTGGGTTGCCAGGAGTCAGGACTGACTCGAAGGCACACATTGCATTGCATTGCATTGCATTGAGCAACAGTTATCTGGATACATGCTGCTGACCTGGATATTCAGTAGCACTATATGGATAGTGCTGCTGAATATTCTTACAGACCTTCTTGCCACTATCCAGATAATAACGGGATGGTTTGTGGATGGAGCTGGGGTGGAGCCAGAGATTATCCATATAATGGCAATATGGATAAAGTGTTGTTATTCACCTGTAACAAGTGATCTCCGGGAACAACAGGAATCAGTCTTCACATATGGGTATTGTCGATACCGATGGAACCCGCACAGGAATGCTCCCCAGCATCCAATGGGAAAGCTTTTGGGAGCAATCCACTGCACCTGTGCATCTACCTTCCCCAGTCCCCTCCTCAGTTGAGTTTGTAGCTGAGAGATAGAAGAAAATCCTACAACTCCTAGGGGAGGAGGGCGAGTTGTGAACACTGATTCCTGCTGTTCCTGGAGATCACCTGTTACAGGTAAGTAACTATGCTATCTCCAGGAACGAGCAGGAATTAGTCTTCACATATGGAACTCACTTGCTCCCAGGTACCAGACTGGAAGTGGTAACAGTGGTATCCCTGAGGCTAAAGAATAGAGCCAAGAAAGTGTGGATACAAAGTGGCCTCATTGGACTTTATTGCAGTTGGCAAGACCATTGCCAGGAAAGTCTGGTGCCAGGAGAGGTCTGGGAAGGAGGGTAGGAGTTGCAGTTAAGTCCCAAAAAGGTGCTGGAGGACAGCCTGGCCAAAGACAGCATCCTGATGGGAGTCCCTGTATAGGCAGTAGTATGCAGTGAAAGTATGAATGGAGGACCAGGTAGCTGCTCGACAGATTCTGTCAATGGAGATGGCACTGAGGTTGCTGTTGTGAGCGGTGACGTGACTCTCAAGGGAGAGTCTCTCTTGAGCGGAGGCAAAAGCAATGCAGTCCACAATCCAGTTGAAAAAGGGTGTGCTTCGTTATTGACAGTCCACGGTGACTTGGATCAAAGGAAATTAATAATTGAGAGGATTTCCTGTGATTCTTGGTTCTGTCCAAGTAGAAAACCTGTGCGCACTTGCAATCTAAAGTGTGTAGCGCTGCTTCAGCCCTAGAGGCATGCGATCTGGGGAAGAAGTATCACCAATTGGTTGAGGTGGAAGGGTGAGACCACCTTCGGAAGGAAGTGTGGATGAGTATGGAGAACCATCTTGTCATGATGGAACCCAGTGTACGGAGGATCCGACACTAAAGCCTGCAGTTTGCTGATGCGGCGAGCTGAGGTGAGGGTGATGAGGAGAATTACCTTCCAAGACAAGAATTTTAAAGAAGTGGTGGCTAAAGGCTCAAATGGAGGCTTTAGAAGTTGTTCTAGAACCACGTTGAGATCCCAGGCCACCAGAGGTGGTTTAATCAATGGCTTGGACATCAGGAGACCCCACATAAATCTTTGCACCAACGGGTTCGAAGACATAGGATGCCTGTCCATGGGCCTATGATAGGCTGAGATTGCACTCAGATGAACTCTGACTGAGTTAGTCCTAAGAACTAAGAAGAACAAGTGGCAGAGATATTGTAAAAGAAATTCCACCGGGCAGGCAAAGGGGTCAATATGTTTCAGAGAACACCAGAGGGTGAACTTCCACCATTTGAAGGCATAAGAATATCTGGTAGATGCAAGTAGGATCTCCCTGTCCTGCTGAAGAAGGTTGAGATCAGCAAAGATCATGCTCTCAGCAGCTATGCCGTAAGATGAAGGGCTTATGGATTGGGATGGAGAAGGCTGAGGGATGGAGTTGGAGACTCTCACCAGGACTCGCCTTTCTAGAAAGTCCTCTACCCCTTCCCAGAAGAAGAAGGGCTCGGGGAAAAAGCCCTTTTACCCGAGGAAGGTGTTTGCTTATACGCATCACCAACCACCATACCCGGCCACAACCCCTCTTCAGGGGCAGCGGCCTAGGGGACAGGGTAACGGATTCCGGAAGCAGAAAGCCCCCAAATCCGCCATGCAGGCCCCGGCCCAACAGGGCGGGGTTTTTTTGACTATTCCAGCATAGCCCCTCCCCCTCAGGGGCCTTCGTCCGGTACGGGGGGTCGGCTGACCCACTTTGCTCACAGGTGGTCAGCCATAACATCCGAGGCCTGGGTATTGCAGGTAGTTCGAGAGAGCTACCTCCTGCATTTTCACCAGGTGCCTCCCACCTACTTCCCAGGGGAGCCTCCGAGACCCCCTCTGCACAGGGACTTACTCCTTCAGGAGTTGCAAAGTCTGCTTCAGGAACGGGCGGTGGAGCCCGTGCCCCAACACTTGTGGGGCCACGGGTTTTACTCGAGGTACTTCCTGGTTCCAAAGAGAACAGGAGGCCTCAGGCCCATTCTAGACCTACGCAACCTCAACAAGTTCCTGCAGCGGGAAAAGTTCAAGATGCTTACCCTTGGAACCCTGTTGCCCTACCTTCAGCGGGGAGATTGGCTATGCTCCTTGGATCTAAAGGATGCTTATACCCACATCCTTATTCATACGGACCACCGACAATACCTAAGTTTTGTGGTGGCGGGGAATCATTATCAGTACCGGGTACTGCCCTTTGGCCTGTCCTCCGCGCTCAGGGTGTTCACGAAGTGCCTGGCGGTGGTAGCCGCCTTCCTAAGGCTTCAGGGCCTCTTCGTCTTCCCATACCTGGACGATTGGCTCATCCGGGCATCGTCTGCTCCAGGGGTCACCCAAGCCACCCAGCGTACGGTGGCACTGCTTCAGCACTTGGGCTTCGTCATAAACTTCGAGAAGTCCGCTTTGCTCCCCTCCCAGGACCTCGAGTTCATAGGGGCACGGCTGGACACTCGGCAGGCTCGTGCCTTCTTGCCTCTGGAAAGGGCCAACAGGCTCACGGCTCTAGCCGGCAGGTTCAGCGGCAGGTCGCCGGCCTCGGCCAGACAGTTCCTGCAGCTACTCGGACACATGGCCTCCACAGTCCATGTCACTCCGAACGCCCGTCTACATATGCGGCCTGCTCAGTGGAGCCTTCGCACTCAGTGGCGTCAGGCCACAGGGAGGCTGTCGGACCTGATACAGATTTCCGACCGTCTGGTCTCCTCCCTGCACTGGTGGCTTCACCTGCCCAACCTAGTGCTCGGCATGCCTTTTCAGTCTCCCCCACCGTCCCGGGTGCTCACGACAGATGCCTCCCTCCTGGGATGGGGGGCGCACTGTCGAGGGACCTGCACGCAGGGCCTTTGGACGCCTTGGGAGGCCGCCCAGCAGATAAACTTCCTGGAGCTCCGGGCGATCCGCCTAGCTCTGCGGGCCTTCTCTCACCTGACGTTCGGCCAGTCCGTACTGGTACAGACGGACAATCAGGTTGCAATGTTCTACGTGAACAAACAGGGGGGCACGGGCTCCCTCCTTCTATGTCGGGAAGCCTGGAGGCTGTGCTCTTGGGCTGTCGATCACGACATCCTCCTCAAAGCGGTTTATCTGCCAGGGCAGGACAACTGCCTGGCGGACAAGCTGAGTCGGATGCTGCTACCGCACGAGTGGAAATTGAACCCCGAGGTGGTCCAGCAGATCTTCCGCCGGTGGGGCTCTCCCAATGTGGATCTTTTTGCCAGCCCCCTGAACATGCAGCTCCCCAGATTCTGCTCCCGGCGCCCCCATCCTTCGCGGGAGGCGCCGGATGCTTTCCTCATCCCGTGGTCCACGGGTCTGTTGTATGCATTCCCTCCTACGCCACTGGTGGCCCGGACATTGTTCAAAGTTGTCCAGGACAGGGCCTCCGTGATCCTAGTGGCGCCTCGGTGGCCGAGACAGCCGTGGTTCCCTCTTCTACTACAGCTTGTGGTGGACACCCCTCTTCCTCTGGGATTCCAGCCCGACCTCCTGACCCAGGATCGGGGCACTCTTCTGCACCCCAACCTCCGGGCCCTACACCTGACGGCCTGGCTGCTGAAAGGGTAGTCCTAGCTCCGCTACGGCTAGCCCCGGAGGTGGAAGCCGTCGTCCTAGCTTCTCAGCGTCCCTCCACCCGGAAGTCGTACGCCCTCAAATGGCGTCGCTTCTCGGTCTGGTGTTCTCAGCGATCTGAGGACCCCTTCGCCTGTTTAGTATCGGTGGTGCTGCAATATTTGCTTCACCTCTCCGATCTCGGTCTCAAATCCAACTCTGTCAGAGTCCACCTCAGTGCTCTCTCTGCACATCATTCTCCGGTCGAAGGCCGGCCTCTCTCCTCGCATCCCTTGGTTTCGCGTTTCTTCAGAGGCCTCCTTCTGCTTAAACCTCCGTTGCGCCCCCCAGCCCCTGACTGGGACCTCAACGTGGTTCTGCAAAGGCTTACCTGTCCACCTTTTGAGCCCATGGCTACCTGCCCTCTCCGTTTTCTCTCCTGGAAAACTCTCTTCTTGGTGGCCCTCACTTCCGCGAGGCGCGTGAGTGAGCTACAAGCCCTAGTGTCGGAGCCTCCGTACACTAGGTTCTACAAGAATAGGGTGGTACTGCGGACCCACCCCAAGTTTCTTCCAAAGGTGGTCTCCCCCTTTCACATCAACCAGGAGGTGGTTCTTCCGACCTTCTTTCCCAGGCCGCACGCCAGCCGAGCAGAAACTGTGCTGCACACCCTGGACTGTAGAAGAGCCTTATCCTTCTACCTTGACCGTACGCGAGGGCATAGAAAGGCTGTCCAGCTTTTCATATCTTTTGACCCCAATCGGTTGGGGGTACCTGTCTCTAAGCGTACTCTGTCCTCCTGTATCGCCTGGACTTACGGGGCAGCCGGCCTCTCCTTGGAAAGTCGTGTCATGGCTCATCGGGTCAGGGCGAAGGCCGCGTCTGTGGCTCATCTCCGCTCTGTTCCATTGGCAGACATTTGCCGGGCCGCTACTTGGTCTTCAGGCCAGACCTTTGCGGCTCATTACTGCCTTGAAAGGGAGTCCCGCAGGGACAGCGCTTTCGGTCAGGCAGTTCTCCACCACCTCTTTGAGGTTTAGGCAACTCCTCCCTCCGGCCCTAGTGTTGGGCTACCGTCCGGATTCGTATTCAGAGAAGATTCCTTCCCTCTGTACTGTTGAGCTTGAGGGAGCTCTTTAGGCTTGAGGTCTCCGGTAGCCTTAAGCTTGGGAGTCCCATAAGTGAGGACTGACTTCCTGCTTGGTCCTGGAGAAAGAGTAGTTACTCACCTGTAACAGGTGTTCTCCAGGAGCAGCAGGAATCAGTCCTCACTACCCTCCCTCCTCCCCTTGGAGTTGCAGTCATTCTTATTGCATATTTTTGCTAACTTTTGCTGTCTTTCCGCTATGTCATCAGACTGAGCAAGATGGCATCCCTGGGCGGGAAGGGGACCGCGCATGCGCGCTGCAATTCCCAAAGGCTTTCTGCGAAAGCTGGGGAAATTGCTCCACAAGGGCTCCGTCGGCGACGTCACCCATAAGTGAGGACTGATTCCTGCTGCTCCTGGAGAACACCTGTTACAGGTGAGTAACTACTCTATCTCCAGGAACAAGCAGGAATGTTTTCTTCACATATGGGGACTCCCCAGCTGAGAGATGCCAGGGGGATGACCACAGCAAGCTGCGAACCCCAGGTGAGATGGGTCATGCTTCCTCCCATGGATATCTGGCATCGAAACCTGGGATGGCAGGTAGGAGTTGAAAGTCTGAAAGAGATGCTGGAGCACAGCCTGGCCAAACGAGGCATCCCGACAGCAGTCCTTGTCTAAGCAGTAGTGGGCTGTAAAGGTGTGTACCGAAGCCCAAGTGGCTGCTCTACAGATGTCATCAATGGACGCAGAACGAAGATTAGCCATTGAGGTTGCCATTGCTCTCACATTGTGAGCTGTGATATGGCCTTCGAGAGAAAGTCCCTTACTCTCATATGCAAAGGATATGCAATTTGCAATCCACCTAGAGAGAGTTCTTTTGGAAACTGGAAGTCCCAAATGACTAGAATCAAAAGCTACAAAAAGCTGAGATTTTCTATGTTGCTTAGTTCTTTGAAGGAAAAAAGCTAAGGCTCTTTTACAATCTAAGGTATCAAGATTCCTTTCTGCATTAGAGGCATGAGACCTAGGGAAGAATACAGGAAGGTAAACCGCTTCGCTTAAATGAAAAGGCGAAACTACCTTTGGCATAAAGTGAGGATGAGTCCTAAGAACTACCTTATCATGGTGAAATCTTGTATAAGGAGGATCCGCCACTAAAGCCTGTAACTCACTTATGCGTCTTGCAGAAGTGAGGGCAACTAGGAAGATGACCTTCCAAGAAAGAAACTTTAGAGCTGTAGTGGTTAAGGCTCAAAGGGCGGTTTCATGAGCTGCCCGAGAACAAGATTCAGATCCCATGCCACCGGCGGTGGCTTAATGGGAGGTTTCGTTAAAAGTAGACCTCTCATAAATCTCGCTACGAGTGAATGAGAGGAAATAGGTTGTCCATCCAGAGGTTCGCGAGAAGCAGCAATGGCACTAAGATGGACCCTTACTGAATTGGTCTTAAGACCAGAATCTGGTAGATGGAGTAGGTATTCCAAAAGCGATTCGACAGGCACTGTATGGGGGTTAAGTTCCCTTTGAGAACACCATACAGAGAATCTCTTCCACTTAAAGGCATAGGATCGCCTTGTGGAAGGCTTCCTGGAAGCCACAAGGATATCCTTTACCTGTTGAGATAGGTTGATATCCGGGAATCCTAGGTTTTCAGTAACCAGGCCCTGAGATACAGGGACTGGGGATTCGGGGTGTCTCGGTACCGTTCTCCTGGGAAAGAAGATCTGGAGCACATCCCAACTCCAGAGTGTGGCTTGAGAGAGACACAGAAGCAGAGGTTTCCACGTCTGCCATGGCCAACGTGGAGCTATGAGTATCATATGACCTCTGTCTCTCTGAAGCTTGAACAAAGTTTTGGGAATGAGGGGGATGGGTGGGAAGGCATAGAGGAAGTCCCAACACCAATGGAGGAGGAAAGCATCCCTTGCCTGACAGTTTTGAGCCGGAATTCTGGAACAGAATCGGGGAAGTCTGGCATTCTGTGGACTTGAAAAGAGGTCTATATCTGGCGTTCCCCAGATTCGAAACACTCGAGCAAGCTGGTCTGAGTGCAGAGACCATTCGTGTGGCAGCAGTTTGAGTTTGTCTGCCCAAAGATTTTGAATGCCCAGAAGATATACCACTAGGAAGTGGATTTGAAGCTCTCTGGCGAGGGCCCACATTCGCAAAGCTTCGTTGCATAACAACAGAGAGCCTGTTCCGCCCTGCTTGTTCACATAGAACATGGCTACTTGATTGTCGGTCTGGACCAGAACTGTCTTGTGGCTGAGATGGGCCTGAAAAACTCGGACAACATGGAAAATGGCTCTGAGCTCTAGGAGGTTTATGTGAAGACAAGCCTCCTGTGGGGTCCAGAGACCCTGAGTTGATAGTGTTAGGGTGGTTTGGCATAGAGGCTGCTGGAAAGGAGAACCCACAAGAAGGTTTGCAGTGACTGCCACCATTGTAGGGACAAAATGAGACGTGTGGAATTTCTGATTTTGTCCGTTAGCCGACCCGAGGCCTGTATCCACTGAGAGGATAGGGTCCACTGGGCTACTCGCATATGAAGGCGAGCATAGGGAATCACATGGACCGTGGATGCCATATGCCCCAGAAACTGAAGCATCTCCCGAGCCGTCAGGAAGACCTTCATAGCTGCTTGGGAGGCCAGCTGTACTATACAAAGACACCATGGCTGTGGCAGGAAAGCCCTTGACTGCCTTGTGTCTAGACAAGCCCCTATGAATTCTAGAGACTGAGAAGGGGGTGAGATGAGATTTTGGGAGGTTTATGACCAATCCCAAGTATCAAAGGATTTGCCTGGTGCGAGAGAGAGCAAAGCTGACTTCTGGAGCTGTTGATGCTCAAATGAGCCAGTCATCTAAGTAGGGGAAGACGAATATTCCTAGAGTTCTCAGGAATGCTGCTATTACTGCCATGCATTTTCTGAAGACTCTTGGGGCAGAAGCCAGACCGAAGGGAAGAACTCTGTATTGGAAGTGTTTTCCCTGGAAAAGGAATCAAAGGAATTTCCTGTGATCTGCATGGATGAGAATATGCGTATATGCATCCTTTAGATCTAGAGAACATAGCCAGTCCTGACTCTGAAGGTATGGCAGGAGTGTTCCGAGGGAGATCATTTTGAATTTTTCCTGGAACAGATACTTGTTTAATTCTCTGAGGTCTAGTATAGGCCTGTGTCCCCCTGTTTTCTTTGGTATGAGAAAGTAGGGGGAGTAGAATCCCGTACCCTGTTGGGGTATGGGTACCTCTTCTATTGCTCCTTGAGCAAGAAGTGATATGATCTCCTGACCCAAGAGATTGGTGGCAGGGACCTGAGAATTGAACTGTCTTTATCATTGTAGGAGGGTGCATACTGTGAAAATGAAGTCTGTACCCCTCTCGTACAATGGACAGAGTCCAGTTTTCTGATGTTATTTGTTGCCATCTTCTGGCAAAACGGCATAACCTGCCTGGGATGGTAAGGGGTTCTGGACCTTTCAGGGGCAGAAGAAAAACTAAGTTCTCTAGGAAGGAGTCAAAGCCCCTGAGGAGGCTGAATCTGTTGAGCCGGTTGAGCTCTTGGAATTTGTGGCTTCCTCTGTTGTCTGTTCTGTTGCTGTCCCCTTTGGGAAACATGAACTGGACAGTGTCCCTGATGGGTGTAAGATGGGTAAAATTTCTCTTTCTTGTTGAAAAAGGGTTTCTTGACTGACTTTTTCTTTGCTGGGTTGGCTGTAGACTTTGATAGTCTGTTCAATGTAGTATTTTCAGATTCAATCTGATTAGCCTTGTCTTGCCAATCCTTGCCAAGGAGATTTTCTCCTGTGCAAGGAATATTTCCCAGTTTATCTTGCACCCATTGTTCTAAGTCTGTTGCCTGAAGCCAGGCAATACGACGTGCACCGATGGAAAACCAGTGGTCCGCTAATGCATTCAAAGCAATCAAAGGTTGCACGGTTTACAAATTTTGAGACATCCTAGGCATGTTTGACCAGAGTAAGGAATTCCCTCCTTTTTCCCTCAGGGAGAAGAGGGCTCATGAGCTCCAAGTCACCTGTAACCTCTTTGAGGAACATTCCCATATGGAGAATGTAGGAGCTAATCCTGGTTGCCAACATGGAGGATTGGAAACATCGATGCCCAAAGGCATCGAGTGTCATCGATTCACAGCTCGGAGGATTGGAAGAATGTGATTTAGCGCTCTTGATCCTACGCATCGCCGATTCCACTACCATTGAATGGTGTGGTAAATGAGTCTTTTGAAAGCCAGGACAGCTTGGAACTCGGTACATGGTATCGAGTAGTCGAGAATGTGGAGACACCATCAAAGGAGTTTCCCACATTCTTAGCATAAGATCATGCAAGATTCTGTGAATAGGCAGAGTAGCTGCCTCTTTAGGAGCCTTAGGGTACTGAAGAATTTCTAATTCTTCTGCTCTAGGTTCCTTCCCTGGAGTCACCGTGATTGCAAGATCTCGAGCTAAATCACGTATAAAATCTTGGAAGGACATGTCTTCTGGAGGAGACATTCTTCGTTGAGGAGAAAGAGATGGATCCTCTGGAAGGATAGGTCTAGTACTGGCAGAGTCATCAGAGTCCTCGGAATCGGATGATTCGAAGTAAGAGATAGGTGTTCTTGCAACACACGGTACCGGTACCGCTCAAAGTCAGTATCGGGGTGTCTCGGTACCGATCCATCGATACCTGAGATAGACTCAAGGCTCGGCATGGGGGGAAGCATACCTGCCGAGGCACTCGGTACTGGTGTCGGTACCGATACCTGTGGAACTGTCTGTAGTGGTCTTAGCGGTACCGAAGCTGCTAAGAGGGCCGCTAGACTGCGTTCGATAGCGAGGATTCTGTGATCCATCGCTCCTGCCAATGCCTGGGTGTCAGTATCGGTGGAAGCAGCTATGACCCCAGAACATGGCACCAGTAGTTCTGCAGAGGTGGAAGCCTCTGGAACATTCTGGAGCCTCATTAATGCTTTGGAGACCGAGGCCTCCCGCCGGGGCTGTTTTGCCGGTGAACTTTCCTCGAGGGCAACACCAGTGGCATCTTGATACTTGGAAGGAGATCTACCCTTTGAGGACCAGCCAGTCTTAGAAGACTTACGTTTATTACCTGAGATCCATGGGAGGAAGATGAAGCCCTGGAAGACGTCGATGCAACTCACATCGTATCTGCGGCAAAGAGGGTACCAAGTTTTGCAGCTCTATTCTGCAGGCCCCTCTTGGTCATCTTTCTGCAGGAGAGACACTCTGATGGAGAATGGTCAGGACCTAAACACTTAAGACACCATTCATGGGTGTCGGTGATGGAAATGGTACCGCCACATTTAGAACATTTTTGGAAAGCACTAGCTGGTTTCTCCATGTTTGAAGAAAAATGGGCCTAATGCCCAAAATGGCGCCTAGCCCCAAGAGGGGAAAGGCCCCTGAAAGAAAACTAGTTTTTATTTGTTTGTTTTTGAAAAAGAAGAAAAGAGAACCGGCAGTACCGGTAGGCGTCAAAGGAAGGCAGAGGCGACCACAAAAAACAAAAGAATAAGGATACATTTTTCTACGGTGACAGGGTATGTGTCCTGTCGGCTCTGCGGAAAACGGAAAACTGAAGAGGGAGAGTTGGAAAGGCGGGAAGGCAGCACGCAGGCATTGTGGGATACTCCCAAAAGCTTTCCTATTGGATGCTGAGGAGCGTTCCCGTACAGGCTCTGTTGGTACCGACGATACCCATATGTGAAGACAACATTCTTGCTTGTTCCTGGAGATAATATATTTTCACTCAACACGTAATCAAACTCTGGAAATTGTTTCCGGAGGATGTACTAAAAGTTCTTAGTGTATAGCTGGGTTTAAAAAAGGTTTGGACAAGATCCTAGAGGGAAAGAGGACCCGGGAAATCCACTGTTTGCCCCAATACAAGAATTGTGAAACCTGTGTGTCTTTTTGGGGAACTGTTAGGTACTTGTGACCTAGATTGGCCACTGTTGGAAACAGGATACTGGGGTTGATGGACCTTGGTGTTACCCAGTATGGCATATCTTATGTTCTTATGAAAACTTATTTGAAATACTATATAGAATTCTGGAGACCGCACCTTCAAAAGGATATAAACAGGATGGAGTTGAACTAGAAATCAGCTACTGAAATGGTCAGTGATCTTTGTCATAAGGCATATGAGGACAGACTTAAAGATTTCAATATGTATACTTTGGAGGAAAGATGGGAGAAGGGAGACATGACAGAGACATTTAAATACCTCTGTAGTATACATGCACAAGAACCCTCTGTCTTCCATTTGAAAGGAAGGGAAGCTCTGAAATGAGGGGCCATGTGATGACAGTGAATGGGAAAAGGTGATAGACTCAGGAGCAATCTGAGGACATTTTTCTTTATGGAAAAGTTGGTGAATGCATGAGCAGCCTCTCAGTTTCTGATAGTATGCTTAAACATGGTCACAGAATTTAGGGCAAAAGAACATGCCAAGAGAAAAATCTTTGGAGTGTACTATATCTCTACAACAGGACTTCACCCATATGTATTTTTAATCATTTCCCTAAGAATTTCTTAGTCTCCTGTTGTTCAGTCTGTCTTTCTTAGCAGATTATAAATTCTGTTAGGCAGGGACTGTCTTTTATATGTATTTGTACAGCTCTGCATATGCCTAGTAGCATTATATAAATGTTAAGTAATAATAATAGTTGTAGTAGTTGTCAATTCACAAGGCAAAAAAATCCAGTTAGCATTTTGCATATAACTGCAGATCTGATGAACTTTGGGCCAATCAGAAAACAGGCAGGAAAATCACCAGTAATACAGAAATGCTTGCTAGAGCCAGCACCCATGGAGATATGAATATCAATGGTTTGAGACCAGATTCTGACTGTGAGAAAAAAAGCCAGATTTTTATTTGCCTGAAACATCTTAGTAACCTTTTAGCCATGTTTTTTGTTTGGGTAGCAGCCACAGCTTCCCTTTAAGTTAACAAAATACAAAAAAACCTTGCAAACAAAAAAGGAAATGAAAAATTCCTAATCGCTTCTCCGGGCCAGTCCAGGGAACGTTAGGGTTGTCAGTCCTGTCCAGCAGCTGAGGACTGACAGACTAGAAGTTTTGCTGACAGCCTAAGCTCCTCCTCCTATGCCAGCACTCCAGTCTTTCAGTCCTCAGCAGCTGAACAGGACGACGTGCTGACAGGCTCCTGGCCAGAGAGAAAGATTTTGTTTCTTTTGGGAACGAACAGTGAGCTGGCTCTAGCAGGGCTGATGCTCCTATATTCCTCTTAGCTGCAAGATCCTTTAATTCGGCTGCTTTCAAGTTCAGCGGGTACAGCCCTTTGCGGCCGGTTTGTGGCAGCACGAGACTGCAGAGCCTGCTTTCTCAGGGGTGTAAATTTAACTTATTGGAGCTCTGGTCCTGAGAGCCTCAGGGGTCATCCTCCTGACAGAACCGCCGCATTTTCTCTTAGCCCGCTAGCAGCGGGGAAGCGAGAGAAAGACCGCCGCTCTTGCGATCAGCTCCCCAAGGCCTTCGGGGCGGGAGGGGGCTGCGCTAGGGAATTCCGCGCGGTTTCGTGACGTCGGGGGTTCCTCCGGTTCGGGACGGCGGCAGTAAGTTGTTTGCGCCGTGTGGTTTGAGGCGCATCTGTTCCGGTTTCATTTTCAGCGTGTGTATTAGGGCTGCTTTCTTCAACATGGAAATTAAGTCTGCAGAGGCAGAGCGGCCTTCCCTTCCCTCAGAAAAGGCGGGAACGGCCGCCATCTTAGGTGAGCCTTCTGTGGCTACCACGGGGCCTCAAAAGCACGGAAAGAGAAAGTCAAAGGCCAGTAAAGAAGTTCCGTGGCGGTTCAGGCGCAGCAGAAGCCTCCTGAAGCTCAGGAAGGCTTCTCTGCTCTTTTTTCCCCCGAGTTCATTTTGGCGCTGCATCGGGCGTTTTTACTGAAATCTGCACAGGCTGCATTGGCTCCCGATTCCTGTCAGGGTCACCGGGAGCATCCGGAAAGGCCTCAGGTAGACCCGGGAGAGGGTTCTTCCCAGGGGGTTTTAGGTAAGCTTGCTACTGAGGATCCTAGCACCTCCCTGGCCGCGGAGCCACAATTAGGAGAGGAGGGTGAGCTCCTCTCTGAGACAGGTTTAGATCCTTGGCTAGGGGAGCTAGAAGAGGGGGAGATTGCCCCAGGCGAGGATCCTAACGTATTTCGGGTGTTCCGCAAGGAGGAGCTCGGAGCACTAATCTCACAATCTTTGTCAACTCTGAATATTCAAATGCCCTCCATGTCTCAGGAACCGCTTGAGGATCCATTGCTGCAAGGCTTCAAAGCGGAGCAACGCTGTTTTCGTGTTCACCGCGTCATTAAGCAAATGATAGAGTATGAGTGGGAATGTCCAGAGGCTACGTTGAGGGGGAGTCGCGCCTTAGGTCGCCTATACCCGGTGCCTCAGGAGGAGAGAGAGTTGTTAAAGATGCCTAAGGTGGATGCCTTAGTTTCAGCGGTGACTAAGAAGACGATTCCGGTTGAGGGCGCGGCAGCGCTTAAGGATCTGCAGGACCGTAAATTAGAAGTGCTTTTGAAGCAGGCATTTGATTCTAGTGCACTAGCTCTGCAGGCTTCTATTTGTGGAGCTTATGTGTCTCGAGCTTCCATTCGGTGGCTCCAGGGAGAAGTCGCTGCTGATGCAGCAGAAGCGTCTTCCGCAGAGGGAGCGAAGCTAGAGTCGGCAGCGGCTTACCTGGCGGACGCCTTTTATGATTTGGTTCGCATTGCCACGAAATCCATGGCTTCCTTGGTGGTGGCTAGACGTTTTCTCTGGTTACGAAATTGGGCAGCTGACGTGTCCTCTAAATCGCGTCTCAGTAAGCTCCCCTATAAAGGGAAGTTACTTTTTGGAGAAGCGTTGGAAAAGATTGTTAAGGATCTTGGAGATTCCAAAGGTGGTCGATTACCAGAGGATCGACCGAGGCCTCCTAGAGGGGGGTCAGCGCAGCAGGGACAAGGTAGTGATTCTCGTAGATTTCGGGGTGCTCAATTTCTTCCCTATCCCAGGGGCCGCTTTGGCTCTCGAGGGCAGTCCTTTCGTGGAGCTAGGGGATTCGCTAGAAGCTACTTCAATTCTCAGCAGTCCGCAGTTAAGAAGTCGCAATGAAGGTCGGACAGTCCAGGCAGAAATACCTGTGGGAGGGCGCTTGCAGGAATATTTCCCGGCCCGGACCACAATAACTTCCGACGCATGGGTGCTAGAGATAGTTCGCGAGGGGTATGCACTAGATTTCGCTTACCCGTTGACGGACGCCTTTGTAGTTTCTCCTTGTGCTCCCGTTCCGAAAATGCAGGCAGTCGCCGAAACGCTCGCACGCTTGGTACAACTGCAGGCAGTGGTACCGGTTCCTCCAGACCAGTGCGGCTTAGGTCGATACTCGATTTATTTTGTGGTCCCCAAGAAAGAGGGTTATTTTCGACCGATCCTCGATCTCAAGCATGTCAATTGTGCCCTGCGGGTTCCGCACTTTTGGATGGAAATGTTGAGATCCATTATTCGGGCGGTGGGCCCGGGAGAGTTCCTCTCGGCTATAGACCTCACGGAAGCTTATCTACACATTCCCATCAGAGCAGCTCATCAACAGTTTTTGAGATTTGCGCTTCCCATGGGTCATTTCCAGTTTCGAGCGTTGCCCTTCGGGCTCGCGACTGCTCCTCGCACCTTCACGAAGGTGATGGTGGTGGTAGCAGCGGCTCTGCGGAAGGAAGGGGTTCGAGTTCACCCTTATCTGGACGATTGGTTGATCAGGGCCGATTCCCGGGCGGACGCTGTCGTGGCGACGGCTCGGGTGGTTCAACTCTTGGAACAGCTCGGTTGGGTCATCAACCAAGCGAAGAGTCAGTTGCAGCTGGCGCGACAGCTCACTTACCTCGGGGCCTTCTTCGACACGGAAAGCGGTTCGGTCTTTCTACCCGAGAACAGAGTTCAAAAGATTCGTCGGCAGGTGCAGATGTTTTTGAAGACTTCGGATCCTTCGGTGTGGACCTATTTACAGCTCTTGGGGTCCATGGCAGCGGCCCTGGACTTGGTTCCGTGGGCCAGGGCGCATATGCGGCCCCTTCAACAAGCCTTGCTTTCCAGATGGTCGCCTCAGCTCCATCCTCTATCGCAAAAGTGGACCTGCCCAGACTCGGTGTGCAACAGTCTGCGGTGGGGGTTCCCTTGCAAGATCCTCCGTGGGTGCTTCTAACGACGGACGCCAGTCTCTCGGGCTGGGGTGCACACTGTCAGGCTCAGGTGACGCAGGGCTTCTGGTCCCAGGAAGAAAGCTCGTGGTCTATCAATCACTTAGAGCTCCGAGCCGTTCGCTTGGCACTTCCACATTTCGGGCACCTGCTCGAAGGGACGGCGGTTCCAGTTTTTTCCGACAATGCGGTGACCGTTTCCTACATCAATCGACAAGGGGGTACCAGGAGTCTGCCGTTACTGGAGGAGAGCCAGGAATTGTTTGCTTGGGCGGAGAATCATCTCTTAGCCTTATCAGCAGTGCACAATGCTGGCAAGGACAATGTACAGGCGGATTATCTCAGTCGCCATGTTCTTGATCCCGGGGAATGGGAGCTGAATGCGGCTGTGTTTCACGACATCACGTTGCGCTGGGGGCAACCATCAATGGCAATGCCAAAGCATCTCGTTTTTTCAGCAGGCACAGGGAGCGCATGTCGGAAGGACTCGATGCGTTGGTTCAACCTTGGCCACTCGACACCCTGTTGTATGTCTTTCCGCCGTGGCCGATGCTCATTCACCGCATAGCCGGGCACAGGGGAACGGTGATTCTCATTGCGCCGGATTGGCCTCCGCGGCCGTGGATCTAGTGTGTCTGGTGGTAGATTCTCCTTGGCGGCTTCCAGCTCGGAGCAACCTGTTGAGTCAGGGTCCCGTGTTGATGCCACAGGTGGATCGCTTCTTGCTTACGGCCTGGCTCTTGAGAGGGCTCGTTTAAGATGCAAGGGTTACTCGGAGGCCGTTGTCTCCACCTTGTTGCGTTCGAAGAGGTCTTCGACTTCCCTGGCGTACGTCCGTGTCTGGCGCATTTTTGAGAGATGGTGTGTGCTTCAAGGCTTTGCGCCAATGTCGACGACGTTGCCGCAGCTTCTGTTGTTTCTTCAGGACACTTTGGATAAGGGCTTGTCGGTCAGCACTCTGAATGTGCATGCGGCGGCCTTGAGTTGTTTTCGAGGGTCGGTGCGGAATCGCCGTATCTCGGTTCATGCAGATGTGCAGCGCTTCTTTCGGGCGGCTAAGATCCTTAGACCTCCGTTACGGAACGTCGTTCCTCCTTGGGATTTGAACGTGGTGCTAGAGGCGTTGACGCAGGCTCCGTTTGAGTCCGCTTACGGGGTAAGTGTAAAGGAGTTTTCTTGGAAGACGGCATTCTTAGTGGCGTTATGTTCGGCTAGAAGAATTTCGGACTTGCAGGCTTTATCTTGTCGGGAACCGTACCTGCAATTTTTACCTGAAAAAGTGCTATTGTGACCGGTGCCTTCATTCTTACCTAAAGTGGTGTCTTCTTTTCATGTGAATCAGTCAGTGGCTTTGCCCGCTTTCTCCGATCTTTCAGGTTCTCCTATGGACCGTGCTCTCTGGAAGTTGGATCTCGGACGAGTTCTCAAAAAGTACCTTAAGGTCACTAAAGCTTTTCGCCAGTCCGATAGGTTGTTTGTGCTGTTTGCGGGACAGCATAAAGGTAAGGCGGCTACGAAGGCCTCTATTGCCCGATGGGTGAAACAGGCTATAGTGGCAGCTTACAAAGCTGGGGGTAAGGAACCCCCGGAGGGGCTCCGAGCCCATTCCATGTGGTCACAAGCAGCGTCTTGGGCAGAATTCGCGTTAGTGCCTCCAGTGGATATTTGTAGGGCTGCTATGTGGTCTTCTCTGCATACTTTCACTAGACATTACAGGCTGGATGTTCTGGCGAGAGGGGATGCAAAAGTCGGAGCGGCGGCTATGGTTGCCGGGCTCGCGGGTCCCTCCCTTGTTTAGATATTGCTTTGGTACTGCCCTAACGTTCCCTGGACTGGCCCGGAGAAGCGATTAGGAATGAGAAATTAGGCCTTACCTGCTAATTGTCTTTCCTGGAGTCTTCTCCGGGCCAGTCCAGGGCCCCACCTGGGGATTTGTTTTCATTGTGAAAGGTTGTTCGCTCACGGGGTCTGGTCTGGCTGACCGCAAGAGCTTTAGCCTGGAAAAGAGACGGCTGAGGGGAGATATGATAGAAGTCTATAAATTAATGAACGGAGTAGAACGGGTAAACGTAGATCGATTGTTTACCTTATCAGAATATAGAAAGACTAGGGGACATGCAATGAAGCTACAGGGTAAACTATTTAAGACTAATAAAAGAAAATATTTTTTCACTCAACGTGTAATCAAACTCTGGAATTTGTTACCGGAGGATGTAGTAAAGGCTGTTAGTGTAGCTGGGTTTAAAAAAGGTTTGGACAAGTTCCTGGAGGAAAGGTCCATAAACCATTATTAAGAAGTGACCGAAGATATCAATGCTTGACCCAGTACAAGCATTGTGGAACTTGTGTCTCTTGGGGAAACTGCTAGGTACATATGTTGGAAACAGAATACTGGGCTTGATGGACCTTGGTCTGACCCAGTATGGCATATCTTATGATCTTAGCGAGGTTTTTTCTCTCTCTAATCTGCAGAATACCGATGGTGTTGATAAAAAAAAAAAAAGGATGCAACAAAAGACACTGTGCACCGACAGAAAGAACACTTCCGGTATATTAAGTCTGCGGCTCACATTGCATTTGCGTGTGCAGTCCGTATCTGGGGAATATAGAAGTTCTCAGTTCTGGTTATTTGTTGTTCTAGTTTTTCTTGGTTGTGTTTTCTTTTTTCGTGCTTCGTTATCTTTGTATCTGTCTGAGTTCGCTGCTTTGTTAGTACAAGACTGGAGTGCTGGCATCAGGAGGAGGAGCTTAGGCTGTCAGCAAAACTTCTAGTCTGTCAGTCCTCAGCTGCTGGACAGGATTGACAACCCTAACGTTCCCTGGACTGGCCCGGAGAAGACTCCAGGAAAGACAATTAGCAGGTAAGGCCTAATTTCTCATTTATGCCTGCACGCTCTTTGTGGAGATCCAAAAGATCTAGAGCTTTCAAAGTGGCGTGGTGGGTATGTGTTTTGGGCATTGCCAAAAAATAGACATGTACTCATTGTTTTACAACAGGAAATACATGTCTGTTTAAGAAAATTCCCATTGTTTTTTGTACTTACCCTGAGGTACATGCAAGTACCAGTTACCTGTTTAGACTGGGATCTAAAGGGCAGATGCAAAACAGAATATCCCCCATTTGTAATCCACCCCTGGTGGCAGATTACAACCCTCCCTTGAGCTCCCCCAGCTCTTACTGTGGGCCTCCCTGGTCACTAGTGGGGGGAGACACAGGAGCGATCACTGGACTGTCCTCCCCCATCAGTGCCTGGTTACAAAACTGCACCTCTGTTCACCATTATTTGGCAGCTTAACCCCCAGTAACTGTACTGCTCACTGTTACCCATTTCTTTGTTTATATCTTCCCAAAAATCTGAACCCATACTGACTTATTCCCATTAAGCTGTGCCTATCTATATGGTCAGTAATTCTGGGCATGATATTGAGCCTGCAGTGGTCAGCGTTCTTAAAGCACCTGACTGCTGCTGGCAAAAGAAAAAGGGATATTCAATGCCGCAGCCTATCTGGCATCTAGCGCTGAATATCTGGTTTCACGGACAGCAGTTTTTTCTATCCGGTCAGCGGTGATATTCATCCATTAGCCTGTCCTAGTTTTATGCAGTGACCTATCAAGTTACTGGACTAAAAATCACTGCTAACCGGATATCTGCCGGGACTGCCCCTTGCCCCCCGGAGTGTGCTCTATAAGGACATTCAGTGGTACTAGCTGATTAGTGCCACTGAATATTGGGCTCAGTGGGGTTTATGAGGTTTGCAGATCCTGGAAACCTCAAACTTCTTTGAATATCGGTCCCTTTGTATTTTAGTATAGCTTTGACCATCTTGCCCAGCACTGACATTAGACCTGTCAGTTTATAGTTTCCCAGATCACCCCTGTAACCCTTTCCTTGGATATCTTGGCCATTTAAATGATGGGTTACAGATTACTAGTAATAAGTAAGCAATTTCATGTTTGAGGTTTTTCAGGACAAGTGAATACTATTGAGTCCTGGTGACTTGTTGTTCTTTATTTATTTATTTAAACTTATTTTTATGGTTTACATTTAACAACATTTTAACATGACCAAAGGTACGATGTTTTACAGAGAAGTGGAACAGATTAACAATATAACACAGTTACTTACCTGTAACAGGTGATCTCTGGGAACAGCAGGAATAAGTCTTCACATATGGGTATCGTCGGTACCGACGGAGCCTGCATGGGAACACTCCCCAGCGTCCAGAAAGAAAGCTTTTGGGAGCATCCCACAGCGCCTGCGCGCTGCCTTCCCGCCTTTCCTAACCGCTTCTCTTCAGTTCGAGTTTTAAGCTGAGACAAAGAGAGAGAGAGAGAGAGAGAGAAAAGGAAAGATAGATAGAGTGATACAACTCCTAGGGGAGGTGGGTGGGTTGTGAAGACTTATTCCTGCTGTTCCCAGAGATCACCTGTTACAGGTAAGTAACTGTGTTATCTCCAGGAACAAGCAGGAATGAGTCTTCACATATGGGGACTCCCCAGCTAGAGATGCCAGGGAGATCTCCAAGATTGTGAGTCCCTGAGAAGGGCTCTACCTTCCCCCATAGATCTCGGGCATCCAACCAGGGATGGGGGGTAGGAGTTGATTAGGTATGGAACAGGTGTTTGAGAACAGCCTGACCAAACAAGGCATCCCGGCGGGAGTCCTTGTCCAAGCAGTAATAGGCTGTAAAGGTATGAACCGAGGCCCAGGTGGCCGCTCGACAGATTTGGTCGATGGACACAGAGTTTAGATGAGCCATAGAGGCTGCCATGGCCCTCACATTGTGAGCTGTGACATGGCCCTCCAGAGAAAGGTTCTTACTCTGGTAGGCGAAGGAAATACACTGAGCAATCCAATTGGACAGAGTTCTCTTAGAGACTGGAAGTCCTAAATGAGAGGGATCAAAAGCAACAAATAGTTGAGAGGACTTTCTATGTTGCTGTGTCCTTTGTAAGTAAAAAGCAAGTGCTCTCTTACAATCCAGGGTATGAAGATTCCTCTCTGCACTTGATGCATGAGATCCTGGAAAAAAGACAGGTAAATACACCTCCTGGTTCAGATGAAAAGGTGAGACCACTTTAGGCATAAAGTGTGGATTAGTCCTGAGGACAACCTTGTATAAGGAGGATTAGCCACCAAGGCTTGCAGCTCACTGATACGGCGAGCTGAGGTGACTGCAATGAGAAAAATAACCTTCCAGGAAAGGAATTTCAAGGAGGTAGTGGCTAAGGGTTCAAAGGGTGGCTTCATGAGCTGGCCAAGAACCAAATTCAAATCCCATGCCACTGGAGGTGGTCTAATGGGAGGTTTAGTTAAAAGAAGGCCTCTCATGAATCTTGCAATAAGAGGATGAGAGGAAATAGGATGTCCATTGAGAGGCTTAAGGGATGCTGCAATAGCACTCAAATGGACTCTTACTGAATTCGTTTTAAGGCCTGCATGGGATAAATGCAGTAACTACTCTAGTAAAGAATTCAGAGGTATTGCAAGAGGGTTAAGACCCTTCTCTGCACACCAAATGGTAAACCTTTTCCATTTAAAAGCATAGGAACGTCTAGTGGAAGGCTTTCTGGAAGCATGAAGGATATCCTTCACCTGCTGAAAAAGATGCAAACAGGTCTAGGCCTTCAGCAACCAGACCCTGAGATGAAGAGACTGGGGATTTGGGTGCCACAACGTTCCCTCCTCCTGGGACAGGAGGTCTGGAGCAGATCCCAAGTCCAGGGAGGGAGCTTGAGAGAGATGAAGAAGTAGAGGGTACCACACTTGGCGTGGCCAATGTGGAGCTATGAGGATCATAGACCCCTTGTCTCTCTGAAGCTTGAACAGTGTCTTGGAAATTAGGGGAATGGGTGGAAAGGCATAGAGGAAGTCTTGCCCCCAATGGAGGAGGAAGGCATCCCTGGCCTGAACTCCCTGACACGGAATCCTGGAACAGAACCAGGGAAGTTTGGCATTCCACGGACTTGCAAACAGGTCTATGTCCGGGGTTCCCCAAATTTGAAAGATCCTGGCTATGTGGTCCCCATGGATGGACCATTCGTGTGGAAGCAGAACTCGACTGAGTCTGTCTGCCCAAGAGTTTTGAACCCCTGGAAGTTACACTGCCATGAGATGAATTGATGCTCTCTGGCGAAGGGCCACAATCTCAAAGCTTCGTTGCAAAGCAACAGAGAGCCAGTACCACCCTGCTTGTTCATGTAGAACATGGCTACTTGGTTGTCCCTGTGGATGAGGACTGTCTTGTAGCTGAGCAGGGTGTGGAAGACTCTGAGAGCTAGAAAACTTGCTCTGAGCTCCAAGAGGTTGATATGTAAAGATGTCTCCTGTGGAGACCAGATGCCCTGGGTGGAGAGATCTTGTAGATGAGCTCCCCAACCCCTTGGAGAGGCATCTGTTGTAAGGGTTGCTTGGGGTAGCAACTGTTGAAAGGGGGACCCCAGCAACAGATTCTGAGTGGACTTCCACCACTGGAGAGACCAAAAGAGGCGACTGGAGGTTGCTATTTTGTCTGACAGGCACCCTGATGCCTGGGTCCATTGGGTGGAGAGAATCCACTGAGCTGCTCGCATGTGAAGGCGAGCGTAAGGAACCACATGCACGGTGGATGCCATGTGGCCTAACAGTTGTAACATCTCTCGAGCAGTTAAATGGGACTTTAACTGAACTTGTGAGGCTAACTGCACCAATCGGAGGCAACGGGCTTGGGGAATATAGACCCTTGCAGTTGTGGTATCCAGCAAGGCCCCTATGAACTCTAATGACTCAGTAGGGGTGAGATGTGATTTTGGGATGTTTATTACCAGTCCCAGATACTGAATAACAGGCTAGGCTAGGGAAGCCTGGGCCTCTGTCTGGGATGGAGCTCGGATGAGCCAGTCGTCCAGACATGGGAATACAAATATTCCTAGAGTGCGTAGAAATGCAGCTACCACTGCCATGCATTTTGTGAACATTCTTGGAGCAGAGGCCAGACTGAAAGGAAGCACTCTGTATTGGTAGTGCTTTCCCTGATAAAGGAACCGAAGGAACCTTCTTTGTGTTGGATGGATGAGGACATGGGTGTACGTAACCTTGAGATCTAGAGAACAAAGCCAATCCTGACTCTGAAGGTATGGAAGGAGAGCACCGAGAGAAATCATCTTGAATTTCTCCTTGCATAGAAACTTGTTCAATTCTCTGAGATCTAATATGAGTCTGTAGCCCCTTGTTTTCTTTGGGATAAGAAAATAGGGGGAGTAGAACCCTGAACCCTGTTGAAGAAGGGGTACTTCTTCTATTGCCCTTTGGGTAAGAAGGGTAGCAATCTCCTGGCCCAGAAGGTCGAGGAGAGATGTTGGAGAATTGAACTGTCTCACCATGGTGTGAGGAGGAAGGTTTAAGAAATGAAGCTTGTACCCCTCCCTTATGATGGAGAGGGTCCATTGCTCTGCTGTGATTTGTTCCCATCTGGGAGCAAAGTGAGCTAACCTTCCTGGAATGGTGAGAGGCTCTGGTTCTTCTAGAGCCAGAAAGGCTAAGTTCTCTAGTTGTAAGTCAAAGGCCCTGAGGAGGCTGAGGCTGTTGGGCTGTAGCAGTCCTTGCAGCCTTAGGCTTGGTTGTTTAGGTTGTTTCTGACGCTTTGCAGCAAAACGACCTGCAGAAGATGCCTGGTGACCATAACCAGGATAATATTTCCCTTTTTTTGGAAAGAAAGCCTTTTTGAATAACCTTTTTCTAACAGGAGCAGAAGTAGACTTTGAAAGTCTATCTAAGGCAGAATTCTCAGCATCCATCTGAGTGGCCTTTGCTTGCCAATCCTTGCCAAAAAGGTTTTCACCTGTACAAGGAAGATTTCCTAATCCATCCTGGACCCAGGGTTTCAAATCAGAAGCTTGTAACCAAGCAAGTCTGCGTGCACCTATGGCAATAGCCGAGGCTCTGCTGGCACACTCAAAGGAGTCAAAGGCTGCACAGTTGGAAAATTTGGAAACATCCTGGGCATGTTTAAGCCAGGTGAGAAACTCCTCCCTTTTATCTTGTGAGACAAAAGGAGATAAAGTTTGCAGATGATCTGTAACTTCCTTTAGAAACATCCCCATATAGAGACTATAGGAGTTGATTCTGGCAGTAAGCATATTGGCCTGGAAGATTCTCCGGCCAAAAGCATCCAAGGTTCTGCATTCTCTTCCTGGAGGATTAGATGAGTGTCTTTTTGCACTCTTTATCTTCTTCATAGCAGACTCCACCATAATAGAGTGGTGAGGAAGCTGAGTCTTATGAAAGCCAGGACAAGGAGGAACACGGTACATGGTGTCCAACCTGCGAGAATGAGGGGAGGTAGTAAGAGGTGTCTCCCATATGCCCAACATGTGATTATAAAGGATCTCATGAATTGGTAAAGTAGCTGCCTCTTTAAGAGCCTTAGGATATTGTAAAATATCCAATTTCTTGGCTCTAGGCTCTGGTTCAGGGGCCACTGAAATAGAGAGGCCCCTGGCCACTTCCCTAATGAAGTCTTGAAAAGACAAGTCTTCTGGAGGAGACATTCTTCTTTTTGGAGAAGAGGGCTCCTGAGGAAGGAGTACCGATGCTTCGACAGAAGCCTCTGATTCATCAGAGTCTTCGGAGGAATCGAAGTATCGCCTGTCTGGATGCTCTTGCAGAGCCTGATATGCGTACCGAGTGGTATCGACATCGGGAGTGATCGGTACCGATTCGGTACCGATGGGCATCACAGAACAGGGTACCGCTGCAGTCGACACCGAAGCCGATGTCGATGCAATCGGTACCGGCACCAGAACTGATATTGGTGCCAGTGCCAGAACCGGTACCGACAACGGAGTTTGTTGTGGTACCGGAGGCGTCACAGCTTGTATGAATGCTGTAATGGCACGCTGCATGGTCAGAATATTCTGATCCATCGACGCAACCAATGTCTGGATGTCGGTACCAGTGGAAACCACCGGTACCCCAGAACATGGCAACAGGTGATCGGTCAAGGCCACGCCATCGATGTGAACCTGTGACCCCATAGATGAAGCTTTGGAAGCCGGAGCTTCCAGCCGGGGTAATTTTGCCGGTGCAGGATCCTCGAGAGCAAGCCCGGAGGCATCTCGATACTTAGAGGGAGATCTACCCTTCGAGGACCGGCTGGACTTATGTTTGGTTACCTGAGATCCATGGGAGGAAGAAGCAGCCCTGGAAGATGTCGATGCCACCGAAGCTGCATCAGAGGGAAACAGGGTACTGAGCTTGGCCGCTCAATTCTGTCGACCTCTTTTAGACATCATGGAACAGGACTCACAATCGGTGATGGAGTGGTCAGGGCCCAAACATTTTAGACACCAGTCATGGGTGTCGGTGATAGAAAGAGTACCGCTGCACTTCGTGCACTTTTTAAACCCGGAAGTGGGCTTTTCCTTGAGGAAACTTTTGCTAGGCCTAAGGCCCAGAAGGAAAAGTTGCACAGAAGTGGGAAACGGTAGTTTTTTTTTGTTTTTTTTTAAAGAAAGAAGAAAAGACCGGCGGTACCGGTCCAACGTCGAAGAAGGCAGACGCGCGACCAAAGAAATAAAGAAAAATAAAGAACTTCTTCAGCGGTGACAGGAACATGACCTGCTGGCTCCGCGGAAAAGAACTGGAGAGAGGCGGTTAGGAAAGGCGGGAAGGCAGTACGCAGGCGCTGTGGGATGCTCCCAAAAGCTTTCTTTCTGGACGCTGGGGAGCATTCCCGCGCAGGCTCCATTGGTACCGACGATACCCATATGTGAAAACTCATTCCTGCTTGTTCTTGGAGATAACTGGTAAACAATCTGTATAAATAAATATGAACTGTTTACAGTGCTGTATGTTTGCCTTAATGAGTCCTTTTCATTTATTTATTTATTTATTTTTATTTAACAGTTTTTATATACCGCCTTATCGTTAAATCAAAGCGGTTTACATTAAACTCACATGTTTATAGAGAACTTATGAAATTTGCAATTACAATAACGTATAGAGGGGCTAGGGTGGGGAGGGGGGGCATGGAGACATGCAGGTGAATCAATGAAACATAACTTATGTTCAGAGAATATATATACAATACAGTATATGTTGCGTAGGTTCAGCTATTCCAGAGTTCAACTAAATCCGGGTTAAGTGGGTTCATTCTATTGATCTGCAAAGAGGAAGGTTTTTAGCTGCTTTCTGAAATCCTTCATGTCAGTGGTGGATTTCAGTTTCGCAGGTAGAGTTCCAGATTGCAGGTGCAGCGAGAGAGAATGCTCTCCTAGAGGTTGATTCCTTTGCCTTTTTGTAAGCACAGGGCGTAGGAAAGGTGTCTATCGTGCTCTGTCTCCTAGGCCTCTCATTGTGATTATTGCAGAGTATTTCCTCTAGTGCTCCCGCTGACATGTTGTTTCTTATCTTGAACACGGTAAGAGAAGATTTGTATCTCACACGGGCGGTGATAGGTAGCCAATGGAGCTGGTGTAGAAGGGGCATTATATGATCATGTTTCTTTGAATCAGTGATGATTCTGGCAGCAGTATTTTGGACCAGTTTTTTACATTGCTAAGAGTCTGTTGGGTTGAATCGTGGGATTTTACAGTAAGGATTTATTCTTCAGTTTGTCAATTTGATCTATTACACCTGCTAGACTTACAGTGATGTGCTTTAGTGGCTCTGAATCGTCAAAGAAGCTTTCCGATGTAAATATGACTTTCAGCATTCTCAATGAAAACTGAGGCAAAGAAATAATTTACGTTATCCTCCCTCAGCACGTTACCCTGTGGTCATCCAATAGTCCATCCAACTCTCTCAATAAAGCATTTTACTTTAGATGCACTTGAAAAGGTTTTTAGTATTACTGCTGGTCTATACAGCAAGCTTCTTTCAAGGTCTCTTAACCTGCACATTTAACATTCCAGTGCCCTTAAAAAGCAGCGGACCCCAGCACAGATCCCTAGGGTACTCCAATATTCACTTTTCTCCATTGGGAAAATTGGCCATTTAGCCCTACCCTCTGCTTTCTGTCTTTTAACCAGTTCCTGATCCACAGTGATACACTGCCTCCTATCCCATGACATTTTAATTTCGCCAAGAGCCTCTCATGAGGAACCTTGTCAAAGGCTTTCTGAAAATCCAGATATACTATATCAACCGACTCACCTTTGTCTACCTGTTTATTCACACCTTCAAAATAACATAACAGATTAGTAAGACAAGACACCTTCCTTGGCTAAAGCCATGTTGGCTGTCTCCCATTAAGCCATGACTATCTACATGTTCAGTAATTTTGTTCTTAATAATGGTTTCTACCATTTTTCCTGGTACTGACGTCAGGCTCACTGATCTGTAGTTTCCTGGATCACCATCCTCCAATCTTCAGGTATACAGATGATTTTAATGATAGTTCACAGATTATTAATAGTAGGTCTGCAATCTCATATCTCAGTTCTTTCAATACCCTTGGATGTATACCATCCATTCCAGATGATTTGCTATTCTTTAGTTTATCAAATAGTTGTAATACATCTTCCCGGTGTATCGATATTTCTTTTAATTCTTCTGCGGCATCACCTTTAAATACCATTTCAGTCATGGGTAACATCCCTACATCTTCCTCAGTAAAGACCGGAGCAAAGAATTCATTCAGTCTCTCCACTATGGCCTTGTCCCCTCTTAGTGCCCCTTTTACCCATCTATCATCTAATGGTAGAACTCTCTCACAGGTTTTTTTCTACGAATGTACTTGAAAAAGTCTTTATTACGTGTTTTTGCTTCCACAGCAAGCTTCTTCTCAAATTCCCTCTTTTCCTGCCTTATCAATGCCTTGCATCTAACTTCTCAATGCTTATGTATTTTGTTTTCATCATTTGGCTCCTTTTTCCATTTCCTGAAAGATGCTTTTTTGGCAACAATAGGCTTTCTGACCTCACCTTTAAACCATGCTGGCAGTTTTTTGAACTTCCTTCCACTTTTTTTTAAAGTGTGGAATTCAGCTGGTCTGGGCTTCCAAGATAGTATTTTTAAACAACACACATGCTTGATGTAAATCTTTAACCTTTGCAACTACTCCTTTTAGGGTTTTTTTACCTATTTTCTGATTTTATCACAGTCACCCTTTTGAAAGTTAAAAGATTTCCTTGCTGTCTTTCCTCCATTTATTAAATCAAACGCAATCATGCTGTGATCACTAAGTGGCCCCAACACCCTTATCGCTTGCCCCAGAACTTGTGTTCCACTAAGGACTTAAATGGTTTCCCCTTTTGTCGGTTCATGAACCAGCTGCTCCAAGAAGCAGTCATTTATTTCATCTAGAAACTTTATCTCCCTAGCATGTCTTGCTGTGACACTGACCCAGTACCCATTATTATTACTGTGCTGTAACTTTTGTTAGCTTCCCTGATTTCTTTGAGCGTTTCATCATCCATTTGTTCATTATGGCCAGGCGGTCAATAGTACACCCCCAGTGCCATTGCCTTCCCCTTCCCCTAATTACATGGAATTTCAATCCATAGAGATTCTACAGTGAATTTTGTTTCCTGCAAAACTTTAATCCTTTGTGACTCAATGCACCAATTTGATCTGCTATATCATTATGATACAGCTTATACCCATGTATCACAGTGTCCCACTGGTTGTCCTCCTTCCACCATGTCTCTGAGATACCAGTCATATCTAACCTCATATTTATATATTTTAACTCTCCCATCTTATTTTTTAGACTTCTAGCATTTGCATACAAACATTTTAGAGGCTGCATTTTATTCATATTAATCTGATTATCGGTAGGCAGGGGTAATTCGGAATCTTTAAGCTCTGTCTGCTTTATAATTAAGGGCATTTGGGTTACTTTTGTTTGTATTGGAAACTCTCTGTCGATATGCCCTAACTTCAATCTTTTGCTAGTATCCTTCAAGGATACATTGTTCCGAACCATGCGCTCTTATAAGAACATAAGATATCCCATACTGGGTCAGACCAAGGTCCATCAAGCCCAGTATTCTGTTTCCAACAGTGGCCAATCTAGGTCATATGTACCTAGCAGTTTCTCCAAGAGACACAAGTTCCACAATGCTTGTACTGGGTCAAGCATTGATATCTTCGGTCACTTCTTAATAATGGTTTATGGACCTTTCCTCCAGGAACTTGTCCAAACCTTTTTTAAACCCAGCTACACTAACAGCCTTTACTACATCCTCCGGTAACAAATTCCAGAGTTTGATTACACGTTGAGTGAAAAAATATTTTCTTTTATTAGTCTTAAATAGTTTACCCTGTAGCTTCATTGCATGTCCCCTAGTCTTTCTATATTCTGATAACGTAAACAATCGATCTACGTTTACCCGTTCCACTCCGTTCATTAATTTATAGACTTCTATCATATCTCCCCTCAGCCGTCTCTTTTCCAGGTTAAAGAGCCCTAACCTTTTTAGCCTTTCTTCATAGGAGTATCCTTCCATCCCCTTTACCATTTTGGTGGCTCTTCTCTGAACCTTTTCTAAAATCGCTATATCCTTTTTAAGATACAGCGACCAGAACTGCACACAATATTCAAGGTGCGGTCTCACCATGGAACGATATAGAGGCATTATAATATCTTTTGTTTTATTTTCCATTCCTTTCCTTATCATACCTAGCATTCTATTTGCTCTCTTGGCCGCCGCTGCACACTGGGCCGAGGGTTTTAACATGGTATCCACAATGACGCCTAAATCTTTTTCCTGGGTGGTGGTTCCTAATGTGGAACCTTGCATCGTGTAACCATAGCTTGGGTTGTTCTTCCCTAGGACCAGACTGCTGGCATTAACCTTTAAAAAAGAGATAGAGAAGCTTTTAAACTAGAAAATAGGGGAAAGCCGACAGTCAACCAGGAGCGCATGGTTCGGACAAAGGTATCCTTGAAGGATACTACCAAAAGCAGTGAGGTTCCAAAAGGGAGTATAGTAGCCCAAATGCCCTTGAGTAAGGAGCAGACAGAGCATAAGGATTCCCAATTACCCATGCCTACCAATAGCCAGATTAATATTAATAAAATACAGTCTCTAAAATGCTTGTATGCCAATGCTAGAAGTCTAAACAATAAGATGGGAGAATTAGAATATATAGCACTAAATGAGAGGTTAGATATGATTGCACTCTCAGAGACATGGTGGAAGGAGGATAACCAGTGGGACACTGTGATACCTGGATACAAACTATATCGTAATGATAGAGCTGAACAAATTGGTGGAGGGGTTGCGCTCTATGTTAGAGAGGGCATTGAGTCAGAAAGGATTAAAGTTTTGCAGGGAACAAAATTTGCTGTAGAATCTCTATGGATTGAAATTCCATTTATGAAGGGGAAGGTGATGGCAGTGGGAGTATACTATCGACCACCTGGCCAGAATGAACAAATGGATGATGAAATGCTCAAAGAAATCAAGGAAGCTAACAAAAGCCACAACAGAGTAGTAATAATGGGTGATTTCAATTACCCCGGTATCGACTGGGACAGTGTCACAGCAGGACAAGCTAAAGAGATAAAGTTTCTAGATGAAATAAATGACTGCTTCTTGGAGCAGCTGATTCATGAACCGACCAGAGGGGAAGCCATACTGGACCTAGTCCTTAGTGGAACGCCAGATCTGGTGCAAGAAATAAGGGCGTTGGGACCACTTGGCAATAGTGATCATAGTATGATCATGTTTGATTTAATCAGTGGAGGACAGATAGTAAAGGAATCCACAGTACTACCTTTTAACTTTCAAAAGGGAGACTATGATAGAATGAGGAATATAGTTCGGAAAAAACTAAAAGGAGCGGTTCCAAAGGTTAAAGACTTACAGCAAGCTTGGGTGTTATTTAAAAATACTATCCTCGAAGCCCAGACCAGCTGTATTCCACGCATTAAGAAAAGTGGAAGAAAGTCCAAAAAACTGCCAGCATGGTTTAAAGGTGAGGTCAGAGAGGCTGTTGCTGCCAAAAGAGCAACCTTCAGGAAATGGAAAAAAGAGCCAAATGATGAAAACTGGAAACAGCACAAGCACTGGCAAGTTAAATGCAAAGCATTGATAAGGCAGGCAAAGCGGGAATTTGAGAAGAAACTTGCTACGGAAGCAAAAACACGAAATAAAGACTTTTTCAAGTACATTCGTAGCAAAAGGCCTGTGAGAGAGTCAATTGGACCATTAGATGATAGAGGGGTAAAAGGGGCAGTAAGAGGAGACAAGGCTATAGCAGAGAGACTGAATGAATTCTTTGCTTCGGTCTTTACTGAGGAAGATGTAGGGATGTTACCCAAGACTGAAGTGGTATTTAAAGGTGATACTGCAGAGGAATTGAGAGAAATATCGCTACACCGGGAAGATATATTACAACTATTTGATAAACTGAATAGTAGCAAATCACCTGGAAAGGATGGTATACATCCCAGAGTGTTGAAAGAACTGAAATATGAGATTGCAGACCTGTTATTGGTAATCTGTGAACTTTCATTTAAATCATCTGTAATACCTGAAGATTGGAGGGTCGCCAACGTAACACCAATTTTTAAAAAGGGTTCCAGGGGTGACCCGGGAAATTACAGACCGGTGAGCCTGACGTCAGTACCAGGGAAAATGGTAGAAACCATCATAAAGAACAAAATTACACAGCATGTAGATAGTCATGGCCTAATGGGAGACAGCCAACATGGCTTTAGACAAGGAAGATCTTGTCTTACTAATCTGATCTGTTTTTTTGAAGGTGTGCATAAACAGGTAGACAAAGGTGAGTCGGTTGATATAGTGTATCTGGACTTTCAGAAAGCTTTTGATAAGGTCCCCCATCAGAGACTTTTGGCGAAGCTAAAAAGTCATGGGATAGGAGGCAGTGTACTATTGTGGATCGGGAACTGGTTAAAAGATAGAAAGCAGAGGGTAGGGCTAAATGGCCAATATTCCCAATGGAAAAAGGTGAATAGTGGAGTACCCCAGGGATCTGTACTGGGTCCGCTACTTTTTGACATATTCATAAATGACCTGGAAAAGGGAATAACTAGTGAGGTTATCAAATTTGCAGATGACACAAAACTGTTTAAAGTTGTTAAAACCCAAGAGGATTGTGGAAAACTGCAGGAGGATCTGGATAAATTGGAAGACTGGGCATCCAAATGGCAGATGAAATTTAATGTGGACAAGTGCAAAGTTATGCACCTAGGAAAGAACAACCCACACTATAGTTACACGATGCAAGGCTCCACATTAGAAACCACCACCCAGGAAAAAGATTTAGGAGCCATCGTGGATAACATGTCAAAACCCTCCGCCCAGTGTGCAGCGGCGGCCAAGAAAGCAAATAGAATGCTAGGTATCATAAGGAAAGGGATGGAGAATAAAACAAAGGATATTATAATGCCTCTGTATCGCTCCATGGTACGACCGCACCTTGAATATTGTGTGCAATTCTGGTCACCGTATCTTAAAAAGGACATAGAGTTATTAGAAAAAGTACAGAGAAGAGCCACCAAATTGGTGAAGGGGATGGAAGGCTACTCCTATGAAGAGAGGCTAAAAAGGTTAGGGCTCTTTAACCTAGAAAAGAGACGGCTGAGGGGAGATATGATAGAGGTGTATAAATTAATGAATGGAGTGGAACGGATAAACGTGGATCAATTGTTTACGCTATCAGAATATAGAAGGACTAGGGGACATGTAATGAAGCTACAGGGTAAACTATTTAAGACAAATAGGAGAAAATATTTCTTCACTCAACGTGTAATCAAACTCTGGAATCTGTTACGGAGGATGTAGTAAGGGCTGTTAGTATAGCTGGGTTTAAAAAAGGTTTGGACAAGTTCCTGGAGGAAAGGTAATTTCCTGGAGGAAAGGTCCATAAACCACTATTAAAAAGGGACCCAGGATATCAATGCTTGGCCTAGTACAAGCACTGCAGAACCTGTGTCTTTTGGGGAAACTGCTAGGTACGTATGACCTAGATTGGCCACTGTTGGAAACAGGATACTGGGCTTGATGGACCTCGGTCTGACCCAGTATGGCATTTCTTATGTTCTTATGTTCTTAGGTGCATAACCTTGCACTTGTCCACATTAAATTTCATCTGCCATTTTGATGCCCAGTCTTCCAATTTATCAAGATCCTCTGGCAATCTTTCACAATCATCTTGGGTTTTAACAACTTTAAATAGTTTTGTGTCATCTGCAAATTTGATAACCTCACTCGTTATTCCACTTTCCAGGTCATTTATGAATATGTCAAAAAGCAGCGGACCCAGCACAGATCCCTGGGGTACACCACTATTCACCTTTCTCCATTGGGAAAATTGGCCATTTAGCCCTACCCTCTGCTTTCTATCATCTAACCAGTTCCTGATCCACAATAGTACACTGCCTCCTATCCCATGACTCTTTAGTTTTGTCAGAAGTCTCTGATGAGGGACCTTGTCAAAGGCTTTCTGAAAGTCCAGATACACAATATCAACCGACTCACCTTTGTCCACCTCTTTACTCACTCCTTCAAAAAAACATAACAGATTAGTAAGACAAGATCTTCCTTGTCTAAAGCCATGTTGGCTGTTTCCCATTAGGTTGTGACTATCTACATGCTGAGTAATTTTACTCTTTATGATGGTTTCTACCATTTTTCCTGGTACTGACGTCAGGCTCACCGGTCTGTAGTTTCCCGGATCACCCCGGAACCCTTTTTAAAAATTGGTGTTACATTGGCGATCCTCCAATCTTCAGGTATTAGAGATGATTTTAATGATAGTTCACAGATTACTGATGAAAGAACTGAAATATGAGATTGCAGACCTGCTAACACCCTTGGATGTATACCATCCGGCCCAGGTGATTCATTCAGTCTCTCCGCTATCGCCTTGTCGCCTCTTAGTGCTCCTTTAACCCCTTTATCATCTAATGGACCAACTGACTCTCTCACAGGTTTTTTGCTACGAATGTACTTGAAAAGGTCTTTATTTCGCGTTTTTGCTTCCGCAGCAAGCTTCTTCTCAAATTCTCTCTTTGCCTGCCTTATCAATGCCTTGCATTTGACTTGCCAGTGCTTGTGCTGTTTCCAGGTTTCATCGTTTGGCTCTTTTTTCCATTTCCTGAAAGATGCTTTTTTGGCAACAACAGCCTATTTGACCTCACTTTTAAACCATGCTGGAAGTTTTTTGGACTTCCTTCCACTTTTCTTAAAGCGTGGAATACAGCTGGTCTGGGCTTCCAAGATAGTATTTTTCAACACCACCCAAGCTTGATGTACGTATTTAACCTTTGCAACTGCTCCTTTTAGTTTTTTCTTAACTGTTTTCCTCATTTTATCATAGTCTCCCTTTCGAAAGTTAAAAGGTAGTACTGTGGATTTCCTTACTATCCCTCCTCCACTAATTAAATCAAAGGCGATCATGCTATGATCACTATTGTCAAGTGGCCCCAACACCCTTATCTCTTGCACTAGATCTGGTGTTCCACTAAGGACTAGGTCTAATATGGCTTCCCCTCTGGTCGGTTCATGAACCAGTTGCTCCAAGAAGCAGTCATTTATTTCATCTAGGAACTTTATCTCCCTAGCATGTCCTGACGTGACACTGACCCAGTCGATACCGGGGTAATTGAAATCACCCATTATTATTACTGCGCTGTAACTTTTGTTAGCTTCCTTGATTTCTTTGAGCATTTCATCATCCATTTGGTCATTCTGGCCAGGTGCTCGATAGTACACCCCCACTGCCATTGCCTTCCCCCTTTTATATGGAATTTCAATCCATATAGATTCTACAGCAGATTTTGTTTCCTGCAAAACTTTAATCCTTTCTGAGGCAATGCCCTCTCTAACATAGAGCGCAACCCCTCCACCAATTTGATCAGCTCTATCATTACGATATAGTTTGTACCCAGGTATCACAATGTCCCACTGGTTGTCCTCCTTCCACCATGTCTCTGATATTCCAATCATATCTAACCTTTCATTTAGTGCTATATATTCTAAATCTCCCATCTTATTCTTTAGACTTCTAGCATTTGCATACAAGCATTTTAGAGAATGTATTTTATTCATGTTAATTTGACTATTGTTAGTCATGGGTAAATTGGGATCTTTAAGCTCTGTCTGCTCCATACTTGAGGGCATTTGGGCTACTTTACTCTTTTGTGGAACCTCTCTGCTTTTGGTAGTATCCTTCAAGGATAGCGTAGTTACTCACCTGTAACAGGTGTTCTCCAGGAGCAGCAGGAATCAGTCCTCACATATGGGTGACGTCGGCGCCGACGGAGCCCTCGCGGAGCAATTTTCCCCAGCTTTCAAAGAAAGCCTTTGGGAATTGCAGCGCGCATGCGCGGTCCCCTTCCCGCCCAAAGGTGCCATCTTGGTCAGTCTGATGACATAGCGAAAAGACAGCACAAAATTTGCAAAAACTAAATCATATGACTGCAACTCCACGGGGAGGAGGGAGGGTTGTGAGGACTGATTCCTGCTGCTCCTGGAGAACACCTGTTACAGGTGAGTAACTACGCTTTCTCCAGGACCAAGCAGGAAGTCAGTCCTCACATATGGGACTCCCAAGCTCAAGGCTACCGGAGACCCCAAGCACAAAAATGAGCTCCCTCTAGCTCAGCAGCACAGAAGGAAGGAATCTTCTCTGACTAATCTCCAACCGGTAGCCCAACATCCGGGATGGAGGGTAGGAGTTGCTTAAACCGCGAAGAGATTACGGAGGACTGCCTGTCCGAAAGCACTGTCCCTGCGGGACTCCCTCTCGAGGCAGTAATGGGTTGCAAAAGTCTGGCTCGAAGACCAAGTAGCGGCCCGGCAGATGTCTGCCAATGGAACAGAGCGGAGGTAAGCCACTGACGCAGCCTTCGCCCAAATCCGATGAGCCGTGACTCGACTCTCCAACGAGAGGCCTGCCGCCCCATAAGTCCAAGCGATACAGTCAGCTACCCAGATGGACAGAGTATGCTTGGAGACAGGGAGCCCTAATTTATTAGGGTCGTAAGACAGGAAGAGCTGGACAGTCTTACGGTGCTCCCGTGTACGATCAAGGTAGAAGTTCAGCGCCCTTCTACAGTCCAGGGTATGCAAGACCATCTCAGCTCGGCTAGAGTGTGGCCTGGGAAAGAAGGTCGGAAGCACCACCTCCTGATTGATGTGAAAAGGGGAGACCACTTTTGGAAGAAACTTAGGGTGAGTCCGCAGGACTACCCTGTTCTTGTAGAACCTAGTGTAAGGGGGATCAGACACTAGGGCCTGCAGTTCACTAACGCGTCTAGCGGAAGTGAGGGCTACCAGGAATAAGGTTTTCCAAGAAAGAAAACGGAGAGGACAGGTAGCCATGGGTTCAAAAGGCGGACAATTAATCCGTTGTAAAACCACGTTCAGGTCCCAGTCGGGGGCTGGGGGGCGCAAAGGTGGTTTAAGGAGAAGGAGACCTCGGGAGAACCGTGCCACAAGAGGGTGGCCGGAAAGAGGCCTGCCTTCCACCGGCACATGATGTGCAGAAATAGCACTGAGGTGAACCTTGACCGAGTTGGACTTAAGTCCAAGATTGGAGAGGGAAAGCAAGTACTGCAAGACCACCGACACCGAGCAGGAGAAGGGGTCTTGAGACTGTTGAGTACACCAGGTGGAGAAGCGACGGCATTTAAGGGCGTAGGATTTCCGGGTAGAGGGTCGCCTGGAAGCCAGCACGACCTCTTCCACCTCCGGAGGCAGCAGGAGGGGAGCAAGGACTACCCTTTCAGCAGCCAGGCCATCAGATGAAGAGATCTGAGGTTGGGGTGTAGGAGAGACCCCTGATCCTGGGTCAGGAGATCGGGTTGAAACCCCAGAGGCAACGGAGTATCTACCGCCAGTTGCATCAGAAGCGGGAACCACGGTTGCCTGGGCCACCGGGGCGCTATCAGGATCATCGAAGCCTTGTCCTGGAGAACCTTGAACAGTGTTCGAGACACCAGCGGCATGGGAGGAAAGGCATACAGAAGGCCCGTGGACCATGAGAGCAGAAAAGCATCCGCCGCTACTCGGAGGGGATGCGGTTCCCGAGAGCAGAACCGAGGAAGTTGCCTGTTCAGAGGACTGGCAAATAGATCCAGCGTGGGGAGGCCCCACTGGAGAAAGATCCTTCGAACCACCAACGGGTCCAATCGCCACTCGTGTGGTTGGAGGATTCTGCTCAGTTTGTCTGCCAGGTAATTTTATTGACCTGGGAGGTAGACAGCTTTGAGGAGGATCCCTCGGCTGACGGCCCAAGCGCAGAGCTTTTGCGCTTCCCGACAGAGAAGGAAGGAGCCCGTGCCCCCCTGTTTGTTCACGTAGAACATGGCCACTTGATTGTCCGTCTGGACGAGGACGGACTGGCGAGTGGTAAGGTGGGAGAAGGCCTGGAGAGCCAGGCGGATCGCTCTGAGCTCCAGGAAGTTGATCTGCTGGGCAGATTCCCACGGGGTCCAGAGACCCTGAGTACATGCCCCTTGGCAATGTGCTCCCCAACCCAGGAGAGAAGCGTCGGTCGTCAGTACCTGAACCGGCGGGGGAGACTGAAAAGGCATTCCGAGCACTAGGTTGGGCAGATGAAGCCACCACCGTAGAGAAGAGACCAGCGGGCTGGAGATTCGTACTGAGTCCGCTAGTCTCCCCGAGGCCTGACGCCATTGTGAGCGAAGGCACCATTGAGCAGGCCGCATATTCAGGCGGGCATTGGGGGTCACATGGACCGTGGAAGCCATATGGCCGAGCAGTTTCAGAAAGTGCCTGGCCGAGACCCGGAGATGGCTGCGAAAGCGGCTGGCGAGAGCCATGAGCCGTTGTGCCCTGTCGAGCGGCAGAAAGGCTCGCGCTTGAAGCGTGTTTAACCTGGCGCCGATGAACTCGAGATCCTGAGAGGGGAGCAAAGTGGACTTTTCGAAGTTTATGACAAAGCCCAAGTACTGGAGTAGAGTCACAGTACGTTGCGTGGCGTGAGTGGCCTCCGTGGAGGACGGTGCTCTGATGAGCCAGTCGTCTAGGTAAGGGAAGACAAAGAGGCCTTGAAGCCGGAGATAAGCCGCTACCACTGCGAGACATTTTGTGAAGACTCGTGGTGCGGAGGATAGGCCAAAGGGCAGTACTCTGTACTGGTAATGATTGCCTGCCACCACAAACCTTAGGTATTGTCGGTGGCTTGGGTGGATGAGGATGTGAGTGTAGGCATCCTTTAGATCCAAGGAGCATAGCCAATCTCCCTGCCGGAGGTAGGGCAGCAGGATTCCAAGGGTAAGCATCTTGAACTTTTCCCTTTCCAGGAACTTGTTGAGGTTCCGCAAGTCCAGGATGGGTCTGAGGCCCCCAGTTCGCTTTGGTACCAGGAAGTACCTGGAATAAAAGCCTTGACCTCTCAGGTGGTGGGGCACTGGTTCCACCGCCTGTTCCCGAAGAAGACTTGCCAACTCTTGAAGGAGTAAGTCCCGGTGGAGAGGGGGTCGCAGAGGCTCCCCTGGAAAGTAGGGGGGAGGTACCTGGTGGAAGTGTAGAAGATAGCCCTCTCGGACTATGTGGAGCACCCAGGTATCGGACCTGATGTTGGACCACCTGTGGGCAAAGTGGACCAGCCGGCCTCCCGTGCTGAGAGACACCAGCGGAGGGGGAGAGGCTATGCTGAAAGAGTCAAAAGCCCCCACCCTGCAGAGCAGGGGCCGGTGGCGCAGGCTTGGGGGCTTGCTGCCTACGGGACCCGTTACCCCGTCCCTTGGCCTGCTGACCCTGTTGGGGAGCTGCTGAGGCCTGATAATGAGGGTAGTGTTTATAGGCAGCCGCCTTCCTCGGGTAAAAGGGCTTTTTCCCCGAGCCCTTCTTCTTCTGGGAAGGGGCAGAGGTTTTCCTGGAGAGCCGAGTCCTGGTGAGAGTCTCTGTCTCGAGCTGTGCAGCCTTCTCGTCCATAGGTTTGCCAAAGGGGTTTTCACCTCTGCAGGGGACATCGACCAACTTGTCCTGCACCCAGGGCTCGAGGTCGGATGACTGAAGCCAAGCCTGTCGGCAGGCCCCGATGCCGGCTGCGGCTACCCGAGCCGATGCCTCAAAGCCATCATAGGCTGCTCGAGAGATAAACTTGGAGCACTCCCGAATACCGGTGGACAAGGCCAGGAACCTCCGCAAAGGTTCCTCGGAGAGACCAGCAGAGAATCCGGCTATTTCTTTAGCCAGGTCTCGGAGATACATGCCCATGTAGAGCTGGTAAGTCTGGACCCGACAAGCAAGCATAGAGCCCTGAAAACACTTCTTACCGATGCCATCCAGGCTGCGGGCTTCCCTGCCGGGAGGCACCGAGGAGTGCATCTTCTGGCTCTTGAGCCGATGCATGGCCGATTCCACCACCATGGAATGGTGCGGCAGCTGTGCTTTTTGGAAGCCAGGGCTCTTGCGGACTCGATAGATGGCATCGACCCGCTTGCTTAACACCGGCGACGACGCCAGACTCTCCCACATGCGGAAGAGAAGTCGTTCCAGCATCGGAGGAACCGGTACAGTAAAATGCTCCTTTGCAGGAGAGTCATACTGGAGGGCATCGAGCTCTTCGGCTCGAGGCTCCTCCTCGGGATCCGCAGGGAAGGCCAAGGCCTTGGCCATATCCCTCACGGTCCGAGAACCGGGCATCCTCCGGAGGGGACTGTCTCCGAGGTTCGGACTCGGGGGAGTCCGAAGGGACACACCGAGTCCGAAAAGAATCAGGCGACTCATCCACCTCGGATTCCCAGGCGGACTCCTCGGAGGAGGAGTCGAGCGGCTCCGGCCGGGCAGGTACAGACGCCGTCCGCCCCGACGCCGAGGGGGTCGGCGTCGACAACCTCGGCCCCGAACGGGAGGCCGAAGGCGACCGCGACCGAGGATCGACTCGAGCCCGCATGGACTCGAGGATCGGCTCGGTCTCCGGGGTCGACTTAGACGTCGACGACCCGGCGGTCAGGGCAGAAGCGCCAGCGAGGCCAGCGATCAATGCCCGCTGCTGGTCCATGAAGGCAGCAAGGCTGCTCTCCAAGGCCGTCAACCTGAGTCCGAACTCAGGAGACCCAGCAGCCCCCGACTCGGGCCCCGACGGCGTTGGGCCCGACGTCGGACCCCTCGGAGGCGAGTCCACGAAGACAACAGCACTTACGTGAGCAGAGGAGTCCATCTCCAGACGAGGCTGTTTGGACGGCCGCTCCAGCTCCAAAGACCCGGGATGGCTGTCGGGGCTATGCGACCTGGCCCTCGAGGAGCCAGGAGCGTCCACCGACGACGCCCTCGCGGGTTTGTTCTTCCGGTGATGTTCCCGGGTAGGGGACCCCCTCTCAGAGGAGCTCCGACGGTGTTCAGAGCCAGATTCTCTGGACACCGAAGCTTCTGACGAGGTCCGGGTACGGCTGGGGTCAGAGAAGATTCTCTCCCGCTGATGCTGCCGACTCCGCAAAGATTTCGCGGAGATCTTGCTACAGGCCCCACAGATCATTTCTTCATGATCTGGGCCCAGGCAACGGAGGCAGCAATCATGTGTGTCGGTAAGAGACATCAGTTTCTTACACTTAACACACTTTTTTTTTTTTTTTTTAAATTTAAAAGTTTTTATTAGCACTCAACATAACAAGCAATACAGAACATACTTCGGGGACCCCCCCCCCCCGACACAAAAACACAAAGCAAAAAAAACATTCTGTACAGTGTCATCGGCATGTGGGGTAGAACCCCGCCCATAGTGCTACTCCATTTTCTGTTATCCCCCATACTCTGTTTTGCACTTCATACATGGTATCTTGTACAGTTTATACATTCTACAGTTTATACAGGCAAAGATTCGTCTATTGTGGACCATACAAGCATAGAGACCACAGACTACACATTAACCGTAATAATAAGAGACCCCCCCCCCCCCAAATAATATCCACCCCCCTCTACTCCCGCTAGCCCTAGACCTCCCAACCCAAACCTCCCTCCCTCCCGTAAAGCAGAAGATCCCCTTCCCCACCATACAAGCAGCGGTGAGCTGACAAATAGTAACCACGGCAAATCTTAACCCGAGGTGCAGAAGTGCAGAGGTGCATACAGGAAACAGCCTACCCGACACCCCACAGGTGGAGGGGACCAGGAGTGTATACTACAACCCTGACCATGATTTTATACTAAACCCCCCCCCCCTACTGCCTTCCAATGCTCATATCGTTCCCACACCTTATTGTACCTGTGGACAGTATGTTTGTGATGAGCTTCTATTGCACAATACCCCCTAAGCTGCTCTATACGCCCCACCACCTCCGCTATTGGGGGAACATCCTGTTTCTTCCACCATTGCAGCAGACCCATCCTCCCGGCAATAACACAGTACCCCTGTAGTCTATTCAATTCTCTCCCTCCCCCTCCCAGCACACCTTCATTCAGAATCACCACACTAGGGGTAAAACCCACCTGCACCCCTGTAATGGCTGCCGTAAGGCTTTCCACCTCCCGCCAATAATCCCGAACTATCGTACATCCCCACAGCATATGCAGCAAATCACCTCTATCCCCACACCCTTTCCAGCATCTATCCGAACTCGCCGGGTAAAGGGCGTGCAGCCACACCGGTGTCCAGTACATTCTGAACCGTAGCTTATAGCTGTTTTCCAGCATAGCTGTTCCCGGAGCCAATTTATGGGTTCTGATATAAATTCTTTCCCACCGCTCAACATCCCATTGCCCCCCCAGCTCCTCCTCCCATTGCAACTGACCCCTTATAGGGCCCTGTTGATATTCCCCCAGAAGTTTGTATAACTTTGAAATAATCCGAGTGGGCATCCCGGCACTCCCCATCATCTCCTCAAACTGCGTGCGCTTCGCCATCCAATCCTGCTTCACCTCCCGCTGCTGAAGCCGATACCACAGACTTACATAGGCAAATCTATCGGACTCCTCCAAACCATATTGCCGTTGCAGCACCTCAAATCCCCGAATGTGCCCCCCTTCCTCCACCAATTGACCCACTTTCCGTAATCCTTTCGCCCCCCACCTCCGAAAAACCCCTGCTGCCTCACCCATCCTGCCCGTCATTAAAGTCTGAAGTGGAGTTTCGCGGGAGACTTGTTTCCCTTCTAGCAAAAACCGCTTCCATTTCACCCAAACCTGTCTTGTTAGTTCGCGATAGGGATTCCCATCCCCTTTCTCCGTCCCCCCCCCTCCAGGGTCCCATATCCATGCCCCCACCACTGCCCCCTCCCCTTCCTCCATCTCCACCCAGCCAGGTCTCTCCACCCCCTCCTTCCAAGCAAACAGCGCCCGAAGTTGCGCCGCTTCATAATATCGGAGCAACGACGGGACTCCCAATCCCCCCTCTGCTTTTAACCTATACATGGTTGCCCTGGCGACTTTCGGGCGCTTACCATCCCAAATAAATTGCAGCAGGAGATTTTGCATCCGATCTATTTCTTTTCTAACCAGCCTACACGGCAGAGACATATACACAAATAATAACCGTGGGAGTACATTCATTTTTACCACCGCAATGCGGCCCAGCCAAGACAAATACAACCCCCGCCACCGGGATAGATCCTGCCGGACAGTCTCAATCAAACCTTGATAGTTCCATTGCTTAAGCCGAACAAGAGGGGTCCCTAACTGGATCCCCAAATACCGAAATCTCCCCTCCACCCACCGAAACTTAAAGTGGTGTCGGAGGCTCTCTTCCACCCTGGGCGTCAAATTAAATCCCAACAATTCCGTCTTCCCTTGATTCATTTTATATCCCGCGAGGCGGCTGTACCTGTGTATAGCCGTCAAGAGCACCGGTAGAGTTGTAAGGGGCTGGGTCAGGGTGAAGACAACATCATCTGCAAACAGCCCAATCTTTTCTTCCCTCCCACCAATCGTCACGCCTTTAATATCCGTCACCCGTCTGATATAGGCTGCCAGCGGCTCTATAGCCAGTGCAAACAAGAGGGGTGACAAGGGACATCCCTGTCGAGTACCTCTATGGAGCTCAAAACTCTCAGAGTACCCGCCATTCACCCTAACTCTAGCACGCGGTCCCTGGTAAAGCGCTTTAATCCAACTAATATACCTCCCTCCAAACCCCATGGTCTCCAAGACCTGAAACATAAACGACCACTCCACCCGGTCGAATGCCTTCTCGGCATCTACTGTGATTAACACTGCCTCCTCGGTGGTACGCTGAAGATGCCACATGACATTCAAAACTTTTCTCACATTATCACTACCCTGACGCCCCTTCACAAAACCCGTCTGATCCGGATGAATCAGGTGCGGAACCACATCTTGAATTCTATTCGCCAAAATCTTTGCCAACAACTTTGCGTCCAAGTTTATCAAGGAGATAGGTCGGTATGAGCCGCATACCCCCTTATCTTTACCTGGTTTCGGCAGGACCGTTATACCCGCCTCCGCCATTGTGCGCGGAAGGCCCTCCCCCTGTAGCACCTTATTAACTACCTTAGTAAAGAGGGGCGTGATCTGGTCTGAGAAGACCTTAAAGAACTTTGCCGTATACCCATCCAACCCTGGCGCCTTTCCCAATTTCAGTGTAGTTATAGCCCTCCGCACCTCCTCCTCCCGGATTTCCTGCCCAAGATATTCTCTTTCCTCCGCGGTCACTTGCGACAGACCACATTCCTCCAAAAAGTCAGCCGTGTCCTGCCCTCCCACCTCCAACTCACTTTCATACAATTTCTGATAGTACTCCCGAAACACCCCCCTAATACCCTTTGAGGTATGGATCCAGTCCCCTCTAGTATTCCTAATACCATCCACATGCGCTGCTTGCCGCCGCCCCTTCAGGCGACTGGCCAGTATCTTCCCCGCCCGATTCCCGCCTTCGAAATGGGCCTGCTTCAGTACCGCAAGCTGGAATGCTATCTCCTGGGCCCGCAGTGTACTCAGCTCCGCTCTAACCCTAATGAGCTCCGCAAGGATGCTTGGATCCGACACCTTCTGATGTACCCCCTCTAAACGCCGCAGCTGTTGCAATAATTTACTTTCCGCAGCCCCTTTTTCCCGCTTCACACCCGCGCCCCTAGGCTAACCAACTGGCCACGCATCACCGCTTTTAAACCATCCCAGAGTACCCCCATAGACACCTCCCCTGTATCGTTAAATTGGAGGTAGTCCTGTATATGAGCCCTAATCTTCCCCACATGCTTCTCCTCTTCTAACAGAGAGTTGTTGAGTCTCCAAAATTTGAGGCTATCCTCTTTCCGACCCAGATCGAAACAGACACTCACCGGGGCATGATCGGACCAAGTGATCGAACCATGTTCTATATCCTGTACTCTATCCAGCCAAATTCCACCCCCCATATCATATCCAACCTACTGTAGGTGCTATGCACTGGGGAATAGTATGTATATTTCCGTTCTCCCGGATGCCAGCTCCTCCAAACATCCACCAAACCCAGGCATTCTCTCAATTTATGCAGGCTTTGTCTATCCCTTCGCCCCCCACCCCCCTGCCCCCCGCTAGTGTCAATTCTGGGGTTACACGTCAAATTGAAATCTCCTCCCAGTATTATTGGAATATTCCCCACTCCCTCCAACTCCTTCAAAAATTGCTCATAGGCCTCCCCCTGTTTCTCATTGGGGCCATACCAGCTGATCACCCACACCTCCTCCCTTTCAATTTGCAGCAGCACCCCCACCCATTTACCTCCTTTTCCCCGTCGAACCTCCTTCACCCGGTTATGATACTCCCCCCCTATCAGGATGCCCACCCCCCCCTTCCTAGAGTTTAGTCTCTGGCCCGCCAGAACCACCGTAGGGTACTGCCGAGATTCTAACATATATTCCTGCCCCACCCGCAAATGAGTTTCCTGTATGCACATAATATCAGCACCTGTTCGTTTACCCTCCATCTCCACCAACCGTCGTTTCTGTCTGGAACGCAGCCCTTTGACATTCAAGGTCATAATCCGCAACTTCCTCTGCTTCCCACCCCCCCCTCCCCCTAACCCGCCACCCACCCTCCCTGCCCCATACCTCCCCCCTCCTCCTCCTCCTCTCCTCCCCCGTCGAACCTCTTTGAACCCCCTCAAAGCCTCCCCCCCTTCCCCCCCTTCCCCCCCCCCTCCCCCCCATATCCTCCATCATTTCCAGAGGATAACTCAGGAGTAGTGCGCCCCCTACCTTCCCCAGCCTAACACTTATTCTCATCTCTACCCCCCCCCCCGGCTACCAACCCACTCACCCGCCTCCCTCTGTCACCTACTCATCCCCTCTGCCCCCCTGTTCCTCTCCACATGCCCCTCCCACACCCTCAATACCCCTCCTTCCGTCCCCCCTCTCCCCTCCCCCCTGTTCCCGGAATCCTCCTCCCCCTCCCATCCTCTTACTCATTCCCCTTCACCACCCGCTCTCCAACTCCCCTCCCTTCTCTTCCCCAAATTACATTACACAAGTCCTATATGTTACCAAGAGGGTCAGACAGAGACATAACACTCCACCTGCCCCCTTCAACAGTTAAACCAACCTGCTATCAGTCCACAAAGACCTTCAAGTGTCTTCCGGCAGCTGGGCGGCTTGCAGCTCCCGCCCTGGGTGTGCAGTCCTTGCACGCCGGTGCTGTGGGCTGCCCCCACCCCGCCCCCGCCACCCGCCAGGTGCAATACCTGCCCCCACACCTTCCGTCGTGGTGCTCAGTCCTGCCTCCCGAAGGGCCTGCATTGCCTCCTCCGGAGTCTGTAGCCGCCACGGTCGCCCTTTAACTGTGAACGAGAGTCCAAATGGATGAAGCCATCGATATTTAATGTCTTCCCTCCGCAGGATTTGTGTAACAGGTTGCATAGCCCTCCTCCGCTGCAACGTGCCCGCAGAAAGGTCCTCATATATGTGCACCGGGTACCCTTGCCACATGAGGGCTCCTGCTCTCCGTATTTTATGCACAATTTTCTCTTTGATTTTATACCGTGCTAGGCATATGATGATGTCTCGTGGTTTATTGCCAACTGGTTTGCCCAATGCACGGTGCGCTCTTTCCAACTGTATGTCCATAGCTGTCACCTCTTCTCCACCTTGTCGGAGAGCTTCCAGGCACACCGATCACGCAACCTTTTCACTGTCCATAAACTCCTTTTCCTCTGGGATCCCACGGAGTCTCAAATTGTTGCGTCGCGAACGGTTCTCCAGATCCTCCAGCTTATATAGTAGAACTTCATATTGAGATCCTAACTTCACATTCCGTTGGGTCTCTTCTTCCTGTTGTTGTTCAAGTTCTTGTAACCTGTTCTCGTGATCTCCCATTCTACACACCAACTCGCCGACTTCCTCCTTCAGGGGACCCAACACCTCATTCAACTCATTCTTCACAGATTGCACCTCATTTTTAATTTCAAGAAACCAGTCTCTAAGCTCCGCTCTGGTGATATGTTGCATAGTTTCCTGCCCAAGAGCTGTTACATTCTCCCTCTCCACTTCTTCACTCTGCTCTTCTTGTCCATCAGGTGGCTTTTTATGCCCTGCCTGGCCGGCTTCTCCCTTCCCTCCATGCGATCCAGGGTAGGCAAACTCTTTAAGGTCTGCCGCTTTCCTTCTAGTGGTCATTTCTGCCCCAGATTATGCAGTCTAGCTCTGTACTGGTCTTTCACTCTTCACCCTTGCTGTCACTAAGGGCAGCCTTACACAATACTGTCACTCTGCTCCGTGCTGCACCAGGTCCTCCCAGTGCCCTCTGACTCTAGCACTGCAAACTCACAGTTTTAGGACTGTCTCCGGTCCTGTGGGCTCCCTCCTCAGCCTCTGTTTGCTACCAGGTTCATTGCCCTCCTCCAGCACTCCTGTGCTCCGCACTCTTCTCTCTCGGAGGAATGGGACAGCTGGGGAAATGCGCCACTCACGCCGCCTCTGTGAGGCCTCCGGGCGCCATTTCTGCCCTCCACGCGGCTGTATAGGCCTCCCGCTCACGCGGCTCTCTGCCGCCGAATTAAACCGCCGCCGGCGTTCCAGCCGTCGCGGTCAGCTCCGGCCGCTTCCCGCACCCGGGACCACCACTTTCCACCTCCGGGGGGTCGCAATATGACTTTAAACGGCCGGATCGGTGCCGGAGCAGCTCTTTCAGGCCGCCATCGGCTCCGGTGACGTCACTTCCTCCCACTTAACACACTTTTTAAAGCCACTGGCGGCCATCGGGGGAAAAAGGGCCCCTGCGAGGTCGAACGAGCGGGCCGCCAGGGAAAAGTGAAAAAGCGCGAATTTGTCACGAAGGACAGAAAAACCGAAAAAGAAGGGGAGGCCTCGCAACCGGCGTCGCGAGGCCGGACGGAAAAAGGACCGGCGTCGAACCGAAGAAATACTTAAAATAAGAAAGAAAATCAACTTTTCAGCGGTGACTGTTAGACAACGTCTGTAGGGCTCCGCGGAAAAAAGAAGACTGGCCAAGATGGCACCTTTGGGCAGGAAGGGGACCGCGCATGCGCGCTGCAATTCCCAAAGGCTTTCTTTGAAAGCTGGGGAAAATTGCTCCGCGAGGGCTCCGTCGGCGCCGACGTCACCCATATGTGAGGACTGACTTCCTGCTTGGTCCTGGAGAAACATTCTTCCGAACCATCCGCTCTTGGGCGACTGTCGGCTTTCCCCTAATATCTAGTTTAAAAGCTGCTCTATCTCCTTTTTAAAGGTTAATGCCAGCAGCCTGGTTCCATCCCGGTTAAGGTGAAGCCCATCCCTTCGGAAGAGCCCCTCCTTTCCCCAGAATGTTCCCCAGTTCCTAACAAATCCAAAACCCTCATCTCTGCACCATTGTCTCATCCACGCATTGAGACTCCGGAGCTCTGCCTGCCTTTTGGGTCCTGCGCATGGAACAGGAAGCATTTCGGAGAACGCTACCATGGAAGTTCTGGATTTTAACTTCCTACCTAAAAGCCTAAATTTTGCCTCCAGAACCTCCCTACCACATTTTCCTATGTCATTGGTACCGACATGTACCAAGACAGCAGACTCCTCCCCAGCACTATCTAAGACCTTATCTAGGTGGCGCGTGAGGTTCGCTACCTTCGCACCAGGCAGGCATGTTACCAGGCGATCCTCACGTCCACCAGCCACCCAGCTATCTACATGCCTAATGATCGAATCACCAACTATAACGGCTGTCCTAACCCTTCCCTCATAGGCACATGGCCATGGAGAAACTTCCTCGGTGCGAGAGGGTTTTACATCACCTGGAGGACAGGTCCTAGTTACAGGATCACTTCCTGCCACACCAGGGTGATGCTCTCCTGTCACGTGACCTCTCTCCTCCATGGCAACAGGGGTGCTGCCAGACTGGAGGTGGGACTTCAGGACTATACCCCTGTAGGTCTCGTCTATGTACCTCTCTGTCTGTCTTATGTTTTCCAAGTCTACTACTTTAGCCTCTAGAGAATGGACTTGTTCCCTGAGAGCAAAGAGCTCCTTGCACACGTAAGACCTCTCACCAACTGGGAGAAAATCATACATGTGACACTCAATGCAAAAGACTGGAAAGCCCCCATCCCGCTGCTGGACTACTGTCTGCATCTTAGTTTTAAGTTTGTGTCTAGATCTTTAAGTTCTTACTTACTAGGGGTTGCTATGGGTATTTATACCAATAAAACTGTACCTAATACCTTTAATATACCTTGTTCACCTGAAGCTTAATTAATCTCAGGTCCTTAGTGTATGACTGATTTGGGTAATGAGCTTCACCTGAAATCACCTCCTGTCTTTTAAGATGTGTAAGTACCTATAAAGCTATGATTATCCCAGGGGTGGGTGGGTGTGGGGGGAGGGAGGAAAATAACACTTATTAAAAGAGGGCTGCTACACAGTACCCTGTCTTGTGCTGCTGAGGTAAGCTAAATTCTGATTTGATTTAAATTATAGCTCTTAGCTGCTGCTAGGCTCTAACTTCTTATGAAATTTAAACTACAAGCTCTCTGCTGGGTTCTAAATTTAACCAGAAAGCTCTCTTCTGTGTTTTAAAACTAAAAGTACTTTTCTGATGCTAGGCCCTGAGTGACTATTAAATGTACACTACAAGCTCTCTGCTGGGTTCCAAATGTAACCAGAAAGCTCTCTTCTGTGTGTTAAATTTAAAACTAAAAGTACTTTGCTGTTACTTGGCCCTGAGTGACTATTAAATTTAAACTACAAGCTCTCTGCTGGGTATGAAATGTAACCAGAAAGTTCTCCTCTGTGTTTTAAATTCAAACTTTAATTGCTGCTACTAGGCCCTAACTGATCCAACAAAAAACAGTGGGTTCACAGATTAAATAGCTTTAATACAAAGAATTCTTTTTAGAAAATTACCAGAAGTATATACTCACAGTTGCAGATTTCTCTCCAGAAGTAACAGTCCCCCTTTCTAGTCCTTCAAGACTTGGGCAACTGTTGGCTTTCCCCTATTATCTACAGTAGTTTAAAAGCTGCTGGTTCCATCCCAGATAATGTGGAGCCCATCCCTTTGGAAAAGCTCCTCCTTCCCCCAAAATGTTGTCAAGTTCCTAAGAAATCCAAAACCCTCTTCCTTGCACCATCGTCTCATCCACTCATTGAGAGTCCGGAGCTCTGCCTGCCTTTTGGGTCCTGCATGTGGAACGGGAAACATTTTGGAGAGTGCTACCCTGGAAGTTCTGGGTTTCAACTTCCTACCTAAAAGCCTAAATTTGGCCTCCAGAACCTCCCTACCACACTTTCCTATGTCATTGGTACCGACATATACCAAGACAGCAGACTCCTCCCCTGCACTATCTAAGACCTTCTCTAGGTGGCACATGAGCTCTGCTACCTTCGCACCAGGCAAGCATGTTACCAGGCGATCCTCACGTCCACCAGCCACCCAGCTATCTATAGGCCTAATGATCAAATCACCAACTATAACGCTGTCCTAACCCTTCTCTCGTGGGCACATGGCCCTGGAGAAACCGCCTCGGTGCGAGAGGGTTTTACATCAACTGGTGGACAGGTCCTAACTACAGGATCACTTCCTGCCACACCAGGGTGATGCTCTCCTGTCACGTGCCTACTTGGGTGCTAGGTAGATGGACATGTACCTAATCAAATGGTGCTCAGTTTTTAAGTGTTCTTATTTATAAAAGATGATATATTTTGTGTGGGACACCTGTCCGCACTTAGTCTGTCTCATGTTTTAGGCATGGATATGCCTGCCCTCCTCCTAATTGCCTGATTATTACCAGGTACCTGCTATCTTCCCTGATTGCTTCAGCCACCTCCACCTATTTAAAATTAGATCTGCTTGGCAGGGTTTTTTTTTGTCTTCTGCAGAGGGCTTCTCCCCCCTGGAGGTTTCTGATGCCTCTTCTTGATTGATACTCTGCTGCAAAGCATAGCGCCAGCTGAAGAGTCTGAAAGCTCTAGTCCATTCTCTGTACTAGGGTTGTCATAGTCAAAAAAATGTTCAGCTTGGGGGTTATTCTGAGACACGAATAGCGTGGGTGGAGGTGTCAGGGGCGAGGAAGAGGTGGTTTGGGGGTGGAGAGTGGGCGTCGCTGGTCCTGGGCATACAGGGCCGATTCAAATGTCGGCCCTGTATGTCCAGGGCTGGCGAAATGGCTGGGGAAGTTATTCCATCTCTGAGGTGGAATAACTTCCCTGGACGTTGTTTTTCTTAAAAGTTGGGGCGCGGAAGGGATTGGGGGGCCAGGATTTCTTCCCCGCAGCCCAACCCTGGCCTTAGGAGGCTGGATCGGGGGTCGGGCTGTGGGGAAAAAACCTTAATTGCTGGCAGCCAGCATCGTGGCATCTAAATGGAGCTGTGGTGCCATGGCAACAGGATGCCATGGTGCCGCAGCTCCATTTAAATTTCTGACTGAGCTATCCGGGCAGTGCCTGTACATGCAGGCCAGGACTGAATCGCATTCCCGGCCTGCACATACAGGCCTGATCACGATTCTGATCCTTCAGGGCTAGACGTGCCCCATGGGATCAGAATCGTGATCCCCTTTGTACATCAACAAATATAACCAATCTAGAAATGATGATGCCCCATGGTTTAACAATGCCTTAAAATTAATGAAAAGAGAGCTGAGGAAAATTGAACTAAAGTGGCGAAGAACCAAATCTACAACATGCTATGAATCATACTATAACTGCCTCAAAAAGTACAAAGAAGCAACAGATTGTGCAAAGAAAAACTACCATTCAGTCATACTAAATAACTCAATAAATAGACCAAGGGAACTTTTCACCATTGTTCAAAATCTAACTAATAATACATATAATTCTAGCAATAACATTACAGAGATATCTGCTCAGACCTTAGCTAACCACTATATGAACAAATCAAAAAATCATGCACTCTCACCAAAATCACTCAATATTTCTTGTTATGTCCAATCAAATGACTGGTCAGACTTCCATCCTATAACCAAAGACACACTTAAAAGTATCATCTCAAACTGAACACTACAACTTCTTACCTTGACCCATGCCCAGTAATCTGGATAAAGAAAACTCTATCAACTTTATCCTCCTTCATTCTTCCCATGATCAACCTTTCATTACAACAAGGATACTTACCACCTACCCTAAAACATGTGCAAATTCGCCCATTACTTAAGAACGGAACCCTGGACAAAACATCTCCGAACTCCTATAGACCTATATCAAGTATACCTTTCATGGCTAAACTAATTGAAAAGGTTGTTCAAATTCAAACTCAAGAATACATTGATAACTCAGTCCCCCTTGATGAACAGCAATATGGATTTCGCCCTTGTCATGGTGTAGAAACACTACTTACAGTTCTACTCGACAATCTTGTAAGAGGAATTGATAACTCTAAACAAGCATATATCCTTTTATTTCTTGACATTTCTGCAGCATTCGATAGTGTAAATCACACCATAATGCTTAATAGACTCAAACAAATAGGAATTAATTCAACAGTACATAAATGGTTTACTTCATATCTAAACAACAGAACACAAACAGTAAGAATCAATACTCAAATTTCTAATACATACAAACAGGAACTCGGCCTCTCACAAGGATCCGCCCTTTCAGCCCTCCTTTTTAATATTTATATTCAACCTGTTTGCAACATCTTTAAACAATTCAACGTCCAATACCATATCTATGCGGACGATATAATGCTGTACATCCCTTTCACGATCCCAAACCTACCAATGCAATTAATAACCGAGTGCTTCAGTGAACTAACTACATGGCTAAATGACCATAACCTACGCATCAACTACTCAAAAACAGACATCTTATTTGTTACGAAAAATCATTCATACACTCCCCCATCGACTATCACGCTTCAAAATCACGATATCAAAATAAAAAATGAGGTGAAATACTTAGGTGTGATTCTAGATACGTATCTTAGTATGGACTCCCACATCAGGAACACAATAAAAAAAATCCACTACAAGCTTAAGATCCTAAAGCAACTTCGCCCACTAGTACATATACAGGACTTTATGAGCATTATCCAAGCAATCATCACACCACACTTTGATTTTGCTAACTTAGTTCTTCTAGGAACAACAAAACAGAACATTAAAAAACTTCAGCTAGCACAAAACACTGCGGCTAGAATCATAATGAAGGTTCATACATTTGAACATATAACACCTATATTAGCTAACCTTCACTGGCTACCAATACAATGCAGGATAAACTACAAAATCCTAATAACTACATTCAAGGCTTTAAATAATATGGTACCACCGACATTATGCAAACTCATTACTATGGACTCATCTAAAACTGCTCATAGGAGAGGTCACACAAATAAAATAATGACCCCGAAAACCTTCACAAAAGCCAAAAAAACAACCAACAACATGGCATTTTCCCATGCTGCCCCCATCCTCTGGAACTCCCTCCCTGAAGATATCAGAGTTCTAACTGATATTAAGGAACTCCGAAAGAAACTAAAACCACATTTATTTACAACATACTATGGCCCACAGATAAACACCCTCTCCCATAATGAAAATGGATAACAGAAGACAAACTAGCTAACTAGCTATCAAACCTAGTATGTCATTTCAAAAATTGCATATAAAACTTAACTTATGCTCCTTATTCTGTTCAATTAATCTAACATTTATAGTTGGACATTCAACTACACTGCAAGGTATATAGTACATTCAGAATGGTACAATTATTTTGTATATAGTTCTAATGCTCCCCATAAATTGTTATGTTTTCTGTAAATAGTTCATGCAATATATTATGTTTTGTTTATTAAGGCGCAAGCCTTTTGTACATAGTTCACCGATGTTAGCTTATGTTTCATGTAAAAAGAACTGTAACTATATCGCTCTGTTCTTTATCGTTGTTTTTTGTAAACCGCACCTAATCCTTGGGAAAGTGCGGTATATAAGTGATTATTAAATAAATAAATAAAAATAAATCTGGCTCAGACCGGACGTACAAAGGGGATAGCCGTGTGAGACAGAATCAGGCCTTTTGTGTTTAAAATGGATTTTTCCCAATTTTTGTGCAGCTTTATTATTATTATTATTATTATTACAAGTTCTTATATACCGCACTATTCGGCATCAGCGCGGTTTACATTATAACATAAAGACCATAACAACAAGCTGTTTGGTTTACATCGAACAGGAGTACAAACTTGGAGAACCGGGGTAAACTATATACATGAGATAATTACATAGAAAAGAATAGAGTCTTAATAATATCAAGAACGGCATGGTGTGTTCATGAGTGGGTCACTTCCTCTGGTTCAATTGCTGGTAGGGTAGTATTGAAGGAAGAGGTGGTATTTGAGTGCCTGTTTGCCTGTTCATTTCATTTTGAGTGCCTGTTTGCCTGTTCATTTCATATTCATATTTTAGGCACACACTGTATGAACACAAGAACATTTTAAAGCATGCAATCAATTGTACACATAACAATTTGTAGGTATATGCCTGTGCAAGCAATTTGCATACATGCCCAAATTAACTAAATGCACACCCCTACTCTCTACAATGACAAAAAAACCCTCTGAGGAGGTGAGGAACAAGAATACTTCCAGAATCTTGATTGTGGAACTCTGTCTTTCTGCTACCATTTAACACTATATCAAAGCTAATATTTGATGCCCCGAAAAGCAAATTGAGAGCAACATAAGTCAAATAAAATAACATATCACATGTCCTTCTAAAGTCAATCAAATATTCTTCGTTACAGAAAGATTAAAAGCCAGGGAGACAGCACACCTCAGGTAGAGGTCAAAATCTAAAGGCGCACAGCATGTTTTCTAAGGTGCTTGCTCAGGAGGTTAAACTAAAAAAAAATAGTTTTAACATGTGCACTCACTGGAATGTGCATTCTTTGCCTGTGTAGTGCTATCCATTAGTGCTAGGTACCTCAAGAATCATCAAAGAAGCTTTCCGATGTAAATATGACTTTCAGCATTCTCAGTGAAAACTGAGGCAAAGAAATCATTTAGTTTTGCTTTTATTACGTTATACTCCCTCAGCACGTTACCCTGTTGTCATCCAACAGTCCAACCAGCTCTCTCAACAAAGCTTTTTACTTTAGATGCCCTTGAAAAGGTTTTTAGTATTACTGCTGGCCTATACAGCAAGCTTCTTTTCAAAGTCTCTCAAGAAGGAAACTACGTTATTAGTTGCAGACATTTTGGGTAAGCAATGTAAGAGTAAACATCCAGAACCAATGAACACACCACAGCTACTTTATTTCTTTCTGTTTAGAATTCAGGAAAATCAATTTTTAAAACCCCAAAAACTCAGAATTTCAAAAATATTGTTTTCTAAATTTGAATTAATTTAGTCAGATGGCTGTTATCAGCAAACTCCCTCTAAAAATACCCAAGCCCTCATTCCATTGCTGGCAATATTAGCCGCCTTACTTCCAAAATCTAAAAAACATCAACCATGGGCCAAAAACCACTCAACAATACAAAAATAATAAGATCAGGCCACTAAATTGAATGTCCAAGAGCTTAATAATGTATTAAGAAATGTTTTAAATAATGTTTTTGTCGGAATCTTTATTTTGAAAGGCAACAGCCTCTCGAACAATAGTTTCCTTTTTAATTTATTATGTGACGATTTTAAAATCGTCTAGAAATGTGTAAGCACCACTAAGTGTAATACAAAAAGATTTAAAAGCAAAAGCTAGACTTAGCTCACATGATGATCAAAGCCCGTTCCTCCATAGCTTAGTAAATACAGTCTGTATAATCGGTGCAGATCCAACTTTTGTGAAAGTAAACCAGGGGCTTTGATCATCATGCGAGCTAAGTCTAGCTTTTGCTTTTGAATCTTTTTGTGTTACACTTAGTGGTGCTTACACATTTCTAGATGATTTTAAGGTCGTCACATAATAAATTAAAAAGGAAACTGTATTGTTTGAGAGGCTGTTGCCTTTCAAAATAAAGATTCCGACAAAAACGTTCTTTCAAAAATGTCTTAATACATTATTGAGCTGTTCCTTCCAAGGCTGGCTAATGTGAAAGGCCACCTACCTTTTTTCCTTTGCTTTCCCTCTCCCCCCAAAAAACTTTCTGAAAAGCAAAGATGAAAAACAGCAAAATAGTAGGAGAGATTTTCCAGTTGTGACTTTGTGTGTGACAATGAACTTGCCAGAACAAAATGTGCATTTTTCAGATGGCCAAATAGAACCTACTCCAGATTACAAACCCAAAGTGACAGGGCAGATTGGTGGGGGAGAGAATGGGCACGCAAAAAAAAGCCTTTCACTAACCGTGGTATATTCTGTGGTAAGGTTTCTTGGTTCTTAAATGGCTTTTGAAGCTCCGCTGTCAGCTGCTTTTATGTCATTCCAGTATATGATGATTGACTTCACTGTTCCTTTCATATGGTTGTTCTTTCCTAATAAAACAGGAATGGCTGGACTGGAGGACCACTGGATACAGTTTTCCATGGTTTTCCTCTCATGATAACCTTCTGTTTTTGTTTTCCAAGCAGAAAACTTTAGACTTTTGAATTATTTTTTTTTATTATGCATTTAAAATATTCATATAAAGAACCTATTTTGTTTGTTTTACTGAAAATGTAAATGCCAGCCGCACTTCCAGCTATTTTAAGAGTAAATACTTCCAAACGAAGCAGTATATCCAACCAGAATGAAGGAGGCAGAGAGCACAAGTTTATAAATGAATGTGTAGAATTTGGTGGGTCAGAGAGCAATAAAGGTGATCTTTTCCAGCTGTTTGACAAAAATACGGGAGCAGAAATGCTTATTCTGTTCACGCTTCAGGAGTAGGTGTTTTAAAGTTCTTTCTTTTCTCTGAGGCCTGTAGAGAACCATATTTTATACGCATGGACTATTTTTCTTTAACATTGACAACTTGTTTAACAAATTTATTTATTTTTATTATTATTAATATCTTTTATATACCGTGCTCTTTAAAAACAGTGCGGTTTACAGTTAACTCAAATTTGTACAGTGCACGCAGAATCTGTACTGTACTTACAAAGAACAGGTCTCACAACTTGGGACTAACTAGGGGTAAAATAAACATGTTCCATAGATCCACACACATCATTGGACAATACAACTATGGGGTCCTTTTACTAAACTGTGGCAAATGTTTGCAGCTACTGCACAGTGGTGCTGGGACTATTTCCAGCATTGCCCATGCAGTTAACGCAAAGAACATATACTTAGCATGAGTTAGTTGCACTGTAGAGCATGCAGATGCATGTAGGGGCATGTTTACTAGCGCTCAAGTGCACACTAATGGGTCACACACTGAGTTCATACATGCACTATACCAACAGTGTGGAGTTAATTCCACGCTATCTGCTTTGCGCTGAATGGGGAGGGAAATGGGTGGGGTAGGGGTGAAGCGTAGACGTGTCTGCATAGCATGGTTAGTGCGGGACTTGACAGCATGCATTCACCATCAATGCTGCAGTTAGCACGGGTACATTTAACACGACCTCAATGGCAGCTGTTAAGTGCATCTGCATTTATGTGCATGTGCCGCAGGTGCACGTTAGGGGTTGAATCAGTGAGGTATCTGCTGGGCCATGCTGTACATTCCTTTAACAGGTAGCACACGACTGTTTAATGTACCACACATTGATTTCTACCCTCAAGGCAAGCTACCTGCAGAACTGTAGAACACCTTAGTCAAAACGTCCCTTAAAGTAAGGCACAGTCATGTGGTACACACTAAGCATAAGGCGCCTTCACTGTCCTTTCTCCACATATACGCTGCCCCATTTTGCATTTCTCAGTTAATTTGGGAATTAGCATGTGTTAAAGTGTGCGCTATTTCCCATTTTAACTGTTTAAGCACTTTAGTAAAGTGGCCCCTCTGTCTTCATTTCTCCGCTTCCTCTCTCTCCAGAGTTTGAAGTCTATAGGGAGGACCAAAGGGTGAGGGCACAGATCCTCCCTTTTAGCACAAAGAGCCAAGAGGAGTTCCTTGGAGACCAGAAATCAGGAGTGGGGGTGTTGGACCGGAGTGCTATAGTGGTGCTTCTTTGAAGTGCCACTGGTTGATGGCCCTAAAATAAGTAGGAAAAGGCTCCTTTTTTGCTTGGGTGCCTCTGCCTAAATCTAGGCCTGAGCTTTCTTTTCCCTATTACCTTCTCCTCCTATCATGCTTTTCAAATTCTTGGGCTAAGGACATCATCACACTGAGATCTCAAAGTGTACAAAAGCTATGGCTTTGACCCCTGTAATGTACACTGATCCGTTCATTACTCATCCAGCTGAGAAATAACTGTTCATCTGTCATCTCTGTCCAGGTTTTAGTCCTCTCTGGCTCAACTATTGTAAGCCACTTCTCCATGGCATTTCTCCTACATCACTGACGAGTTATTCAGAACACGCTGGTTCAACTTCTCTATGGTGCATAAAGGTTTGATCATGTAACCGCTTTGTTGATAGATCAACACTGGCTACCAGTATTTGTCACCATTATCTTTATCGGACGCTTGATATACCACTCAAGCAGCGCATCAGAGCGGTTTACAATAAAAGGCAGCTACAGAAACTAGGAAATAGAAAAAAAATTCTTAATCGAGTCTTTAGAACTATTCTCTCAGGCTGTTGTATCTCTCTGGTCTTCTCCACTATGGCTACTATTATGCTTCGATGTAGAATACAATTGGAAGCCACCCATTGCACTGCCTTTAGTTACCACACAACCCTATTTGTGGAATTCCTTACTACTGTCTTTCGAAGTGAACAAGTGTGGTTTCTCAGACAGGCCTTGAACTCCATTAATATGGCCTAAATTTAGGGTTGCCAGATTTTTGGAAAGAAAAATCTGGGACACCTGGGCTGGGCTGGGCTGGGCAGAGCTGAGCTGGTCTGGAAGGACAGGAGTACTCCCTCTTCAGACATCTTTTATTTGAAATGACCAGTCTAGGTAGGATTCAATAATTTCAGAAGTTTAAAAAAAGACAGTAGCAGCCTTTTGCGAGTTATAAGCGGAGATACATTCATATATGCCTAAACTTTATTTTAGATAGTCCAAATCTACCACACTGCAGGGTGAAGCAATGGCAATCCAAACCACAAAAATAACTCTGTCACAAAAGAAATCTACTCAAAATCTTTTTTGTCAGACTTAATGGGTACTATTGTATCATAACAAAAGCCCTGGATACTGGCAACTTAAAAGTGATTATCCAGTTTTATAAGGCTTTTTAAATATGATGAAGAATTTTATATAAAGGAAAAGAAAAGAAATTTTTTTTTTGGAATTTACACAGGGCGTATAAATATTTCATATTAAAAAGGACTATAGGGGGACCTAGTTTTCTTATGATACAATAGTACCCATTTTTATGTCAAGTCTGATAAAGACATTTTTGAGTACTTTTCTTTTGTGATAGGATTATTTTTGTGTTTTGGATTGTCTAAACTTTCTTTCATACATATAGATAAATATTCTATATATTTCTACAATTCCTCCTCTTTTTTTCAGAAAAGACATTAATTTTACATCTTCTCCTACCAGGATAGAGAAGACTGCATTAAAGGGAAAGGCAGAAGTAGTAATGTTGTTTGCCTCTGTCCCTACTGAAATAGGAGGTGGTTATATAGTCCATGGAGTCTGGGCACTAACTCAAAATCAGGGGATATCTGGTAACCTTACCTAAATTTCTGTGGAGGCCTGTACAAACACAGCACTAGACAGTGTTTTCCATCCCCCTTCCTCTCTCCTGACCTGCTCTTCTCTGGTACCATATTTCCTCTACTTTGACCCCACTTCTGTCTTTAATTCTAGTCCTCTGGCAGAATGATTTCTCTCCTTACAGTTTAACCTGTAAACTATTCTACTATGTTTCAAAAGTCTATAGATCAAACAAATAAATTAAATTTAACTGTTCTTGTCTGATATGGAGAATTAATTGATGGATCTTTTAATTGAAAGATCTAGAATAGAGAATATATTTTCCTGATCGTCTCTCCAGTCTAGTCCCGAACTCTGGGTTTTGCTCCTCCTCCAGCAGCTTTGGAGACTGAGAAAACGTCATCCTTTTGTGATGACCCTGGTATATCCTCTGAGGATCCGCCTCCTCACTCCAGTTACCTCAGTCTCCAAGCAGCTGGAGGATCAGTATACCTGGGGCTCCGGGTTCACTGGAGAAACAGTTAAGAAGAGATAGGTGTATCTCCAGGAACAAGCAGGAATAAGTCCTCACATATGGGTAAGTCGGAACCGACGGAGCCCGCGCGGGAAAGCTCCCCAGCTTTTCAGATGAAAAGCTTTTGGGGCTTCCCACAGCGCATGTGCGCTGCCTTCCCGCCTTCCTTACCAGCTCTCTTCAGTTCTTTTTTTCCGCGGAGCCAGCAGGTCGTGTTCCTGTCACCGCTGAAGAAATTTTTATTTTAATTTGTTTCTTTTGACCGCGTACCTGCCTTCCCCATACCAAAACCGGTACTGCCGGTCTCTCTTTCTTTCTTTTTAAAAAAAAAAATAAAATCTTTTTTTATTTTCTCAGCACAGCTTGGTAACTTTTGTTAGGCCTTCAGGCCTACACAAATTCTCCTCATGGAGAAACCAGCTCCTGGTTTTAAAAAGTGTACCAAGTGCAATGCTGTTATTTCTCTCACAGACACCCATGAATGGTGTCTTAAATGTTTAGGACCTGACCACTCCATACCGGACTGCCCATTCTGCTCCCAGATGTCTAAACGTGGTATACAGAACCGGGCCAACAAGTTCCATGTGCTGTTTGCTTCAGATAATCCAGCATCACAGTCATCCAGGTCTTCCTCTCCGGATGGATCTCAGGTAACCAAACTTTCTGTGGGCAAATCCTCTAAAAGCAAATCTCTTTCAAAAGATCGAGAGGCTCTCAATCTTGAGTTCGAGGATTCTGCCCAGACCAAAAAACCCCGGCGGGAGGCTCCGGCCTCCAAAGCATCACCTATGGGGTTACAGGTTGACATCGATGGCACGGCCTCGACTGATCACCTGTTAGACTGCTCTGGGGTACCCGTCGATACCGGTACCGACATCCAGGCAGCAGTGGCGTCCATGGGCAATACTGTCCAGACCATGCAGCAGGCCATTTTGGCTTTCATTAAGGCTGCGACGACCCCGGTTCCGGTATCCACACCGGAACCGAGACCATCGACTTCCAAGCGTCGATCGGTTCCGCTTGCTGGATTCAGGCTTTTGCCCGATACCAATCCCATGCCCGATACGCCCGATGTCGATATCGATCGGTACGCGTATCGTGCATTGCAAGCACAGAGAGAATACTCAGATTCTTCTGATGAGTTCAATTCCTCTGATGACTCTGCTGAGTTTGATCTTCCTGAGGAGCCCTCTTCTCTAAAGAGGAGGATGTCTCCTCCAGAGGATTTATCCTTTCAGGATTTCATTGTTGATGTAGCTAAAGCACTTTCTATTGCTACATCTGCTGAAAAGGAACCCAGATCAAAAAAATTGGATATTTTAGGATACTCTAAACCTCCTAAAGAGGCAGTTACTCTGCCTATCCATGAAATCCTTCAAGAACACTTGATGGATTTGTGGGAGACTCCTCTAACCCTATCTCCTCATTCCCGTAGGTTGGACACCATGTACCGGGTCCCTCCTTCTCCTGGGTTTCAAAAGACTCAGCTGCCTCACCACTCCATTGTGGTGAAGTCTGCTATGAAGAAGATAAAGAGTCCTAAAAGGCATTCCTCTACCCCTCCAGGGCGAGAATGTAAGACCCTCGACTCTTTTGGTAGAAAGATCTTTCAGGCTAGTATGCTTATAGCCAGGATCAATTCTTACAGCCTTTATATGGGCATGTTTCTCAGAGAACTTGCCCTAAAGGTACGGCATTTAGCCCCCTTTATCCCTGAGGATAAAAAGGAGGACTTCACTACTCTGGTGACACAACTTTCAGAGGTCTCCAAGTTTTCCAACAGGGCAGCCTTTGATTCCTTTGAGGTTGCTGGCAGGGCTTCGGGAATCGCTATTGCAGCCCGACGTCTTGCTTGGCTCCAGGCTTCTGACCTAGACCTGGGTCATGGATGGCTTAAGGAATCTGCCCTGTACAGGAGAGAACTTATTTGGTGAGGACTAGCAAATTAAAGCTGCTCAAATGGACGCAGAAAATGCCACTCTAGATAGACTTTCTAAGTCTACTTCTACTCCTGCCAAAAAGAAACCTTTTAAAAGGCCGTACTACAAGGCGGCCAGATTTTCCACAAATACTGGCCAACAATCTTCTCAGCCTCGCTTTGCTGCTAAACGTCAGCAATCTAAGCAAGTAAAGTCAAAGTCTGCAGTGTCTGCTACACCCCAGCAGGCTCAACCCCCTCAGGGGTTTTGACTTGCCCCTAGAGAACTGAATTGCCTCACCATGGTATGGGGAGGAAGGCTGGAGAAATGAAGTTTGTAGCCCTCTCTGATGATAGAGAGGGTCCATTGCTCTGATGTTATTTGCTCCCATCTGGGAGCAAAGTGAGCTAATCTTCCCGGTATGGTGAGAGGCTCTGTTTCCAGAGCCAGAAATGGTAAGTTCTCCCCCATCTCTTCTGACCCTGTTGGGTCAGGAAGTCTCCTCTCTCCTTGCCCAAGGGGCAATAGAGGAGGTTCCTCTTCCTCAACAGAGGTTAGGGTTCTACTCCCCTTACTTTCTCATAACAAAGAAGACAGGGGGCTTCAGACCTATCCTAGATCTGAGAGAATTGAACAAGTTTCTATTCAAGGAGAAATTCAAAATGCTCTCTCTGGGCATTCTCCTTCCATACCTTCAGAGTCAGGATTGGCTTTGTTCTCTAGATCTCAAGGATGCGTACACTCATATACTCATCCATCCATCCCACAGAAAATATCTTCGATTTCTGTTCCAGGGAAAACATTTCCAATACAGAGTACTTCCCTTCGGTCTCGCCTCTGCTCCAAGAGTATTCACAAAATGCATGGCAGTCGTAGCCGCATTTTTAAGAGGCATGGGAATCTTCGTGTTCCCATATCTGGACGACTGGCTCATCCGAGCTCCATCTCAGTCAGAAGTCCAGATTTCCTTGGACCGCACAAGGCGTATTCTTCAATATCTGGGACTTGTGGTAAACATTCCCAAGTCCCAACTCATCCCTACTCAGTCCCTGGAATTCATAGGGGCTTATCTGGATTCCACCACTGCAAGGGCCTACCTTCCTCTGGTCCGAGGCCAACGGCTAATAAGCTTGGCCTCCCAGGCTCAGTCCAGAAGTCACTTGTCAGCCAGAGAAATGCTGCAACTTCTGGGCCACATGGCCTCCACGGTTCATGTGGTGCCCTATGCTCGTCTCCATATGAGGGCAGCTCAATGGACATTAGCCACCCAGTGGTCTCAAGCATCGGGACTGCTGTCAGACCAGGTACTCACCTCAAAACGTCTGTTTTGGTCTCTCCAGTGGTGGACATCCTCCAAAAATCTGTTGTTGGGGACCCCCTTCCAACCTTCGTTGCCCCAAGCAACCCTCACAACAGATGCCTCCCAAACAGGGTGGGGAGCTGATCTTCAACATCTCTCCACTCAGGGAACCTGGTCTCCCCAAGAGACCACCCTTCATATCAACCTTCTGGAACTGCGAGCAATCTTCCTTGCCCTCACAGTCTTCCATACCCTCCTTGCCAACCTGACTGTCCTAGTTCAGACAGACAATCAGGTGGCCATGTTCTATGTCAACAAGCAAGGAGGGATGGGCTCTCTGTCGCTTTGCAACGAAGCTCTCAGATTATGGGCTTTCGCCAGAGAGCATCAAATTCATCTTCTGGCAGTGTATCTTCCAGGAGTTCAAAACTCTCGGGCAGACAGACTCAGTCGAGTTCTGCTTCCACACGAGTGGTCCCTGCATATGGACCAGATACACAGAATCTTCCAGGAATGGGGGACCCCGGACATAGACCTCTTTGCAAGTCCGTGGAATGCCAAACTTCCCCAGTTCTGTTCCAGGATTCCGTGTCAGGGAGCTCAGGCCAACGACGCCTTTCTCCTGCATTGGGGTCAGGAATTTCTGTATGCTTTTCCACCCATTCCTTTGATTCCCAAGACTCTGTTCAAACTTCAGAGGGATCACGGGTCGATGATCCTTATAGCTCCACGCTGGCCACGCCAAGTGTGGTTCCCTCTACTTCTACAGCTCTCCCAGGGCTCCTCCCTGGACCTGGGAGCTGCGCCAGACCTTCTGTCTCAGGAGAAAGGGACTTTGTGGCACCCAAACCCCAAGTCCCTACATCTCCGAGCTTGGTTACTGAAGGCTTAAGCCTTCATGAGTTTAATCTTTCTCAGCCAGTGAAAGATATCCTTCATGCCTCTAGGAAACCCTCTACCAGGCGTTCCTATGCTTTCAAATGGAAACGTTTTTCCATTTGGTGTGCTCAACAGGGTCTTGACCCTCTGGCACTTCCTTTGAATTCTCTACTAGACTATCTCCTGCATCTTTCCAATGCAGGCCTCAAGACGAATTCAGTACGAGTCCATTTAAGTGCTATTGCAGCATCCTTAAAACCTATAAATGGACAACCTGTCTCCTCTCATCCTCTCGTTGCAAGGTTCATGAGAGGCCTGACCCTAAGTAAACCTCCCATCCGACCTCCGCCGGTAGCATGGGATTTGAACCTAGTTCTAGGTCAGCTTATGAAACCACCTTTTGAGCCTTTGGACTCTACCTCCTTGAAATTTCTTTCCTGGAAGGTTCTTTTCCTTATTGCAGTCACTTCGGCTCGCCGCATCAGTGAACTGCAGGCTTTGGTGGCTAATCCACCTTATACCAGATTTCATCATGATAAGGTGGTCCTTAGGACAAATCCCCACTTTATGCCCAAAGTGGTCTCGCCTTTTCATCTTAATCAAGAGGTATATCTACCTGTTTTTTGCCGGCTCCTCATGCATCCAATGCAGAGAGGAACCTTCATACTCTTGACTGTAAAAGAGCTCTCGCCTTTTACCTCAACAGGACTCAGCCACATCGAAAGTCTTCCCAACTTTTTGTGGCTTTTGATCCTTCTCATTTGGGACTTCCAGTCACCAAACGTACACTTTCCAATTGGATTGCTCAGTGTATTTCTTTTACTTACCAGAGTAAGAACATTTCTCTGGAAGGCCATGTCACAGCTCACAATGTGAGAGCCATGGCTACTTCTATGGCTCATCTTCACTCTGTATCCATAGATCAGATCTGTCGAGCAGCCACTTGGGCCTCGGTTCATACCTTCACAGCCCATTACTGTTTGGACAAGGACTCCCGCCGGGATGCCTTGTTTGGTCAGGCTGTCCTCAAACACCTGTTCCATACTTAAGCAACTCCTGCCCACCTTCCCTGAATGGATGCCTGAGATCCATACGAAGATGGTTTACCCTTGGAGGGGGATCTCCCAGGCATCTTAGCTAGGGAGTCCCCATATGTGAGGACTTATTCCTGCTTGTTCCTGGAGATAGCACAGTTACTTACCTGTAACAGGTGATCTCTGGGAACAGCAGGAATTAGTCCTCACAACCCACCCACCTCCCCTAGGAGTTGTATCTTCTATCTATCTACCTTCCTTTCCTCTCTCTATTGTCTCAGCTTTAAACTCGAACTGAAGAGAGCTGGTAAGGAAGGCGGGAAGGCAGCGTACATGCGCTGTGGGAAGCCCCAAAAGCTTTTCATCTGAAAAGCTGGGGAGCTTTCCCGCGCGGGCTCCGTCGGTTCCGACTTACCCATATGTGAGGACTAATTCCTGCTGTTCCCAGAGATCACCTGTTACAGGTAAGTAACTGTGCTTTCTGTGGGATAGAGTTTATTTGGTTAGGTTTATAAAAAAAAAAAAAGAAAGAAGGGTTTTTAAATTGAGGAAGTTCTGTCTCTTTAAGGGACTGCTGAGGCCTTCTCTCCCTCCCTCCTTACCGGGTAGAGGAGAACGGTGTCAGAGGGAAGCAGCTTATGCTGAGCAGAGCACCGGTTGCCGAGCCAGGCTGAAGAGGCGAGGAACCGGAGCTCTTAGATCAAGTCAGCGCACGCAGAGGCTTTGCCTGCTAGCGCTGTGACGAGGACGTCTGGGGGAGGATTCGACGGGAGAGTGTGCGGTTTCTTTCTCTCCTTCTCTCTCTCACTCCGCTGTCCTCCCGACACTGAAAGCAGTGTGTCGGTTGAGCGCGGAGACGACGGCAATCCTCACAGAGTACAGGCTGGAGCGAGCGGACAAGATAATGGGCCGCAATTATTTAAAGCGGGAACTTAAGTGAGTGGGCCTACCGTGTGGCAACAGTGCGGGAAACAGCGGTCTTTTTTCAAGGCCTGTGGAGGCTTTGGTTTTCGCCGGGAAGCTTCGGTTTTCAGTTTCTGTTAGGTTTTTAGGCTCGGGGGACTAAATGACAGCTATTGTTTTTTGAAAAAAAAAAACCCCGCGACTTTGAAAGCAGTTAGGGGAAGTGTCAACGGTGGGCCTCTGTAAGCCACCAGGACAGGCTGTGCAGCCACTTCGGCAAGATGCCCTCTAAGCAGCTGTGTTTAGTCTGCGGATCAAGGAAGGGAGCACTGTCAGACATGGGTGTCTGTAAAGGCTGTGTACAGGATGCGGTAGAGACCTCGTTGGCTGGAGAAGCGGAGCTTCAGGCAGAACCAGTAAAGCTGCAGGACTCAGGTTCCCTGGAGTTACCGCTTAGGGAGTCGGTGGCGGAGACTACATCCGCGCCGGATCTCCCATCCTCGTAGACTTCAGTGTCAGGAGGTCTTGCGGCTATTTTTTTCCCCGGAGTTTGTTGTACTTATTCAGCAGGCATTTGAGAGCCAGCAGAAAAGGCGGCCATCAGGTTCCACTGATAGGGAACGCGGGAAGAAGAGGCCGGGGACCCCGCTGAGCACTGTGCCGCTGAGCACTGTAGCCAAGAAAGCCAGGATGGAGAAAGAGCTGAGAGATCACTTGGTGGTCTCGGAAGTCCTGCACTCCAACGAGGGGGAGCCAGACTTGGATATGGATGACGAAGTGGAGGAAGGTGAAATCACGGAGGAGGAGGACCAGGCCAGGGTGGTCCGCGTTTTCCAGAGAGAAGAGCTGTCGGCTCTCATTTCTGAGATGCTTAAGGCACTTAATATGCCTTCCCCTGGTCCAACAGAGGATGCCACATTAGAAGACCCGTTGCTTCAGGTTTTTCGAAAGACTCAAAGAGCATTTCCGGTGTACAGAGTGTTTCGGGAGATGATACAGGAAGAGTGGGACATGCCGGAGGCAAGTCTAAAGGGGTCCAGAGTTATGGGACGACTTTACCTGCTGGTGGACCAGGATCGCGACTTGTTCAAGTCTCCGAAGGTGGATGCCACGGTCTCGGCTGTTACAAAGAAGACTACTAGCCCCGTAGAGGGAAGTGCGGCACTCAAAGATGCACAGGACAGAAAGCTGGATACCTTGTTAAAACAAGTTTTTGAGGTCAATGCGCTCTCCATTGAGGCGGCCATTTGTGGAGCGTGGGTAGTGAGGGCCTGCCTGCGTTGGTCACAATGCATCCAAGGCGAACAAGGAGAGGATACCACTGGAGAAACGTCCAGACTGGAATCGGGAAGGCTTACCTAGCCGATATTCATTATGATCTCATCCGAGGTTTATCGAAGAGTATGGCATCGGTGGTGGCTACCCGTCGGTGCCTTTGGCTACGCAATTGGGCAGCGGATGGCTCTTCCAAGGCCCGGCTCAGTAAGTTGCCTTTCAGAGGGAAACTCCTGTTCGGGGAGGATTTGGACAAGCTTGTGAAGGATATGGGAGAGTCCAAGGGAGGCTGGCTGCCCGAAGATAAGCCAAAGCAGGGGTGCTCGGCTCCCGCATTCAGAGGTCAACAGAGGGAGTATCGCCGTTTTCATTTCCCTAAGTTCAATCAGACTCAGAGAGGACATTTTCCAAGTCAAAACCAGGGGTTTCGGGGCTTTCGGGGAGCAGGAAGGGGTTTCAGAACTTCTTCTTCCTCCTCAAGCCTGCGAAAGTCACAATGAAGTCAGGGGGACCCGGGTGGATCTGGTACCCGTAGGGGGTCGGCTACGGGGGTTTTACCATGCCTGGGTCCGGGTAACTTCAGACCAGTGGGTGCTGGAGGTCATTCGAGAAGGGTAAGCGCTGGAGTTCCAGCGGCCCGTCAGCGATTCGTTCGTACTGTCTCCATGCAAGGCATCAGTAAAGACCAGAACTGTGGGGGAAACGGTGCAGAGGCTACTCGACCTCAGAGCGGTGGTGCCGGTGCCTCCAGACCAATGCGGCTGTGGTCGGTACTCCATATATTTTGTAGTCCTGAAAAAGGAAGGGTCTTTTCAGCCAATCCTGGATCTCAAAAGAGTGAATCGTTGTCTGCGAGTGTCCCATTTTCACAGAGAAACCTTAAGGTCCGTAATTGTGGCGGTAAGAAAAGGGGAGTTTCTTACATCCCTGGACCTGTTGGAAGCGTATCTACACATTCCTATTCGTCAGGAGCATCAGAAGTTCCTCAGGTTTGCGGTTCCGCAGGGTCATTTTCAGTTCTGCGTCTTGCCCTTTGGTCTAGCAACAGCGCTGCGAACGTTCACCAAAGTCATGGTGGTGGTGGCGGCAGCACTGCGGAAAGAGGGAGTTCTCGTACACTCTTATCTGGACGACTGGTTGATTTGAGCAAAGTCCAGAGCCGAGAGCGAAGCGGCTACTGGCAGAGTGGTGTCATTCTTACAGAGTCTTGGTTGGGTCGTCAATATGGCAAAGAGCAAATTGGTACCCTCACAACACCTGGAATATCTGGGGGCTCGCTTCGATACAGAGGCTGGAAGAGTATTTCTTCCACAACAAAGAGCGAGCAGTTTGCGGGGTTTGGTCCGGCAATTTCTGAACAGAGCAACCCCCACAGCGTGGCATTATCTGCAGTTGCTTGGGACAATGGCGGCGACGCTAGAGCTGGTCCCATAGGTGAGGGCTCACATGAGACTGTTGCAAAGGGCTCTGCTCAGACGCTGGTCGCATCAGAACGATTCTTTGTCGCACAGACTGCCCTGCCTGGGGGAAGCCCGGCAGTCGCTACAGTGGTGGTTACTCCCGGGGTGTCTAGAGAAGGGGAGGCCCTTAGAGGCACTGGATTGGATCCCTCTGACGACAGATGCCAGTCTCTTCAGCTGGGGAGCTCATTTTCAAGGACGTTTCGCCCAGGGTCAGTGGTCCGATCGGGAAAAGGGCTGGTCAATCAACAGGTTGGAATTGAGAGCAGTAACTCTGGCTCTAAAAGCTTTTCAACTCTGTCTCCATGGAAAGGGGATCCGAGTGTTTTCCGACAATGCAACCGCAGTGGCCTACATCGATCGGCAAGAGCAGTGTTCCAATGGAAACCAAAGCCAAACAGTTGTTTGAGTGGGCCGAGGTAAACCTCTTGGCGTTGTCGGCAGTGCATGTAGCGGGAGTGGACAATGTGCAAGCCGACTTCTTGAGTCGAGTGAGGGTGGACCCGAGGGAGTGGGTCCTTCATCAAGACGTATTTGAGATGTTGGCACAGCGTTGGGGGCCGCCGGTGATGGATCTCATGGCAACCTTTCAGTCGGCAAAAGTCGATCGATTTTTCAGCAGAAGAAAAGAGAGGATGTTGGAAGGCCTGGATGCGCTCATACAGGTTTGGCCGGAGGAGGTTCTTCTCTACGTGTTTCCACCTTGGTTGTTAATCGGAAGGGTGGTGCAGCGCATCGAGTGCCACAAAGGGCAGGTGATCTTGAAAGCGCCGGATTGGCTGAGGTGGCCTTGGTACGCGGACTTGATGCGGCTCTTGGTGGAGAGACCATGGCGCCTCCCATGTCGGATGGATCTTTTGTCTCAGGGGCCTCTGCACATGCCTCACGTGGATCGGTTCTCGCTTACAGCTTGGCTATTGAGAGGGCGAGATTAAGGAAAAAAGGATACTCTGCATCAGTGATTAGCACGTTGTTGAAGGCACGAAAGAGATCAAACTCGTTAGCATATGTTTGCATCTGGCGCATCTTTGAAGTATGGTGTGAAAACCGACAGATGCAGGCGTTAAGAGCGTCAACCCCACAGGTGTTAGCGTTTTTGCAGGATGGTGTGGAGAAAGGCTTGGTGTCCGCATCCTTGCGGGTGCACGTAGCGGCGCTCTCCTGTTATAGGGGAAAGGTAGCGGGAGTGGCGCTAGGGGGCCATCTGGATGTCGTTTTTTGAGGGCGGTGTGCTTTTTGAGGCCACCAGTTCGACAGGTAGTACCAAAGTGGAGTCTCCCTTATGTATTAGAGGCATTAGGGCATGAACCGTTTGAGCCGTTGTCGAGAGCTTCCTTAAAGGATCTCACACTCAAGGTGGTATTCTTGGTGGCGATTTGCTCAGCTAGAAGAATCTCAGAGTTGCAGGCTTTATCCTGTAGAAAGCCTTTTTTGTCCTTTTATGATACAAAGGTGGTTTTGAGACCAGTACCATCCTTTTTGCCTAAAGTGGTTTCACCTTTTGACTTGAATCAGGAGGTGTCTTTACCAGTGTTCGAGGGGTCGGCGGAGGGCTCCGCCGCTGGTAGGTTTCATTCTTTGGACGTGCATAGGGCATTAAAGAAGTATCTTAAGAGGACAGCAGGTTTCCGCAAGTCGGATAGACTCTTTGTCCTGTTTGGGGGGCCCAGGAAGGGTGACGCGGCGTCTAAGGCATCCATTGCCAGGTGGATTAAAGAGGCCATAGCGTCCACGTATGTTTTGAAAGGAAAAAGGGTGCCTGAAGGGCTAAAAGCTCATTCCACTAGGGCGCAAGCGGCGTCTTGGGCTGAGTGCTGGTTGGTGCCGGCGGTGGAGATTTGTAATGCGGCCACCTGGTCGTCCTTGAATTCCTTTGTCAGACATTATCGGCTTGATGTTCAGGAGAGGGGGGATGCGTGTTTTGGGTCTGCAGTGCTTCAGGCTGGTTTAGCAGGTCCCTCCCGTTGAATGTGTTTACTGCTCTGGTACATACCCAGAGGTCGGGACTAGACTGGAGAGACGATCAGGAAGAGTAAATTAGACTTACCTGCTAATTGTTGTTCCTGGAGTAAATCCAGTCTAGTTCCGTATCCCTCACGGTGTTTCTTTCAGTGTGCGAAGTCCTGAACCAGAAGGGACATGGCAGGTGAGTGGTTTCAGTTTTTTGTCTACGCATCGGAGTAAGACTTGAGGGACCCTACCCTCTTGCTCGCTCTCTCTCTCTTGCTCTCACTCTCTTGAAAGGGGAATGCAGGCCTGAGGGGTTCCCTCAATAGAGGATAATACTATTAATGATAATAATAGTTCAGTTGGTTACTTTGATAGTACTGTTTACTACTTAATTGTTGCTCCAGTGAGTGTGCTTTGTCAATAGGTTACTGGAGTGAGGAGGCGGATCCTCAGAGGATATACCAGGGTCATCACAAAAGGATGACGTTTTCTCAGTTTCCAAAGCTGCTGGAGGAGGAGCAAAACCCAGAGGTCGGGACTAGACTGGATTTACTCCAGGAACAACAATTAGCAGGTAAGTCTAATTTACTCTTAGTTCTATGACTACAAAATGATAGAGAATAGATCACAGTAAGCTTATACATCTGTTTAAGTGAATGGATTTCTTGCCATTTCTGGGCTGCAGAATTCTAGTAGCTGTACTGATCCTGGAGAAAACGGAATTCTTTGCAGGGAATATCATCTTTTATTGGCTCCACAAGAATTAGCTACAGATGTTAAACATAACACAGGAGATGTTTAGAAATGGATAAAGGTTAATTAATAAAAACCTGAGGAAGGGGGTTTTAGCTCCTGAAAACTAATCAAAATATGTATTTAAGTAGTCCATTACTAAGGTATCACCTTAAAATTATTTTTTTTTTTATCCTTGATCTCTATACCTTCAAATGGACTAACATAGCAATCACACTACTTTATCCAAGACAGGAGATGTTTCCAGATAAGGAACATTTAGCTCACTGAATCTTTCCAGTTGCTCTGTCTACACTGCTCTAGCAAAGGATGCACAGAAATAAAGGTTAATAAAAATGCAACTCCCTCCTCGCGCCTCCCTCAAAAAAGGTATCTCACCTTTTTATTGGACTAACTTCAACTAACTTAAAGGAGCAAACAGCCCGTTCCTCAGGTCAGGACCAGTGACATCACTAGACAGAAGTATTTGTGGGTGGCAGCAAAAGCAGGCAAGACAGGTAAGAGAAGAGAAGCCAAAGTAGCATTTCTACACATCACACGCAATCCTCTCCTTTCCCTTTAAATTAGCTCAAAAAGAGTCTACCAAAAAAGTCCCACGAGCCTTCTATGCAATGTTTCCCAGTCTTTTCGAGTTCGAGGCACCAGTGGCTTAGCCAGGACTGATATTTTGGTGGGGCCTCAGATTAATATAGGTGGGCAGAAGGCAGTGCAAATGTTGATACTGCCTCCAGTTCTCATTTGACTATTCTGCTGCTGCTGATTGGATGGGCCTGAAACAAAAATGGAGGAGCTATCCTTGGCTACAGCCCTGCAAGGCACATCTACATTTTAAAACTGTGTGACACAAAAAGCTCCATCAGAGGCTGAAATGACTCAGAAGAGGAGGGGGAGGTGCTGTGTGCACTGCACAAAGCAGGACCTGGCTATCCTTACTCTACATGCTGCCTGCTAATTCCTACACCCTGTCTCTAGGAAGGCAAGAGGCGTGCGTGATTACAAATGTGTTCAGAAAGGAGCTTCTGTTGCAAGCCACTGAGCAGAGCCTACGTGCTGCTCTGGACCTGAGCATTAGGCAGTGGCAGGGCCGTCCCGTCCACTAGGTGAGCTAGGTGGCCGGCCCCGGTGGGTGGTGGTGGCGGCAGCTGTGCTGCTCCTCCAGCTGCCGCTGATTCCGTATGGTGGAGAGGTGGGCAGCAGCAATATTTCCAAAAGCAGCAGCAAAAAGCCGCTGCTTCTTGAACTATTGCTGCCTGCCTACCTTCCCCTCCTGAGATGGAATCGGTGGCGGCGAGGCCGGGGTTTCTGCCTAGGATGGCAGGAACCCTTGAGCCGGCTCTAGGCAGTGGTGACTAATCTCTGGCATACCTGATCAGGTATGAAGGCGTACCAGTATGCCATGACATATTGGTTGGGAAACACTGGCATAAAGACCCCCAAGCTCATTAAAATTAGTGTTAGCATCATTAAACAAAATTTTTCTATATGGGAGTAAAGTGAGGTATCTATAGAGGATGGAGCAGAATCTTTATATAAACCCTTCATTCCTGGTTCTCCACTCCATATTCCCCAACATAGGGCATGGATGTTTCCTCTCACAATTCATCATACAAAAAAACAAATATTAAAACTGTGGTTTCATCTCAGGAACAATACCACACTCATGCTGCAAAGCAGACACTCTGTGAAGTAATACAAATCCTGCAAACATACCAAAACAGCATTAATTCTCAGGACTCAAATTGCAATAACCCTATCTATGAAAAGGCAATATGTCAAATATTACACTGAGCCCTAAAACACCAGTGTTCCTCCTATTTGGAAAATAGAACAAGCCAGACTGCACTAGATCCCTACCCAGGAAACTACACACTAGCAGAATGTTTTATCTCAGTCACACATGCAGAACCATGGCTAGATCCTCATCTACAAACATTAGAAATAGAATTGTGCAAACAGTGAACTGGAAAGCTCAGAAAGCCAAAATGAGAACGTCAGTACTGGAAAAACAGTAACAGAAATGCCTTTCCTCCTGTACTTTGCAAAATACAAATTCAGAATAGATGCATAACTCCCCAAGCTGACACAGGGCCCCTTTTATTAAAGCCCATTAGCTAGTTAACGTGCACTTTAACACATGGCAGCTGGCTCCCAGGAACACTAACATAGGATGAGGAAGTCTATCTCTTGCAAGCTAGGATAAAGGGACGTCCAGCAGTGTAACAAAACGAAAACATGAGTCCCCATTTCCCATTGGTGTTCGTTGTCGTATTGCAAACTTGTCACTTTGGGTATTAGTGTGACTCCTTCTCCACATCCCCCAGACATTGGCCTGACAAAATGATCACTTTTCAGATGCCTCTTCATGCCTGGAGCAGATATAACCTTAGATGTGACTCCAGATGTCTAGGACATTTCTGAGATCAGGCAGGAACATCACACCCCCATTCAGACTTGAACTTTCTTGTGCTGGGGACATCTACAGACCTGGCTTCTAAAATGTCTCTGGAGATGTCTCTGTGATTTTGACATCTGCCTGTCTATTTGTAGACATCCAAAGCATGAAAAGTGCATTTAAAATAACTCTCTATATGTCCATTTCTCTTGATTTATGTTAGACAAAGCCAGAGAAGACTTAAACAACGTTTGGCTGAATATAAATCTAGATTGAAAATGGGAACGTTTACTGTGACCATTGTAGAACACTGCATGCTAAAAGGACATAATTTTGATCAGCTACAGTGGAGGATTATGGAACAAATAATGTATTTTATTTATGTAACAATTTTTTATGCCATTTTTCTACTAATCAAAATGGTTTACATAACACAGTGTTGTACATAAAACGTACGGTCAAAAGTGGATATAAGGGATTAAACTATATACAACTTGGGGTTGTGTGGGGGTTGGGTTATTGGAGATACAGTGCATCTAGGGTGAGGTACATTGTGAAAGTGTTGATGGTGTTATAAGGCTCGTGGATGTTTCTGAAGGTGGGTTGGTTAGTTGGTTGGTTGTATTGACAGTATCCATACTATGGGGGGCGTCTATGCCGAAGTGCTCTTGGAAGAGATAGGTTTTTAGTTTCTTTCTTAATTTCTTTCTTTATATATTTATTTATATACCTTCTCTTATATACCGCACTATTCTGCATCAGTGCGGTTTACATTGAACAAACTGAAATTACATTGAACAGGGCATTATAACTTGGAGATAACTATTTTACAGGGAACATGGGCTATGGAGGGTTAATTCTCCAGTTTCCTCAATATTCCTTAAAGTGGGAGGTAATGAGTTCCAGATAACTGGTGCAAATAATTCCACTGGCGCAGGGGTGATAATGACAAATTCTTTAATCTCTGTGAGCAATGGTGGATATTTAAATTGGAGACAGTGATTCCTTCTGGTTTGAATGCCGAATTAGAATGACTTTCTTTAGTTTGAGCAAGTTGATTGGTGGAGATTGGGGTCATCTGACGAAGTCAAAAAAAGAAAGTGTGCAAGTGTGACGTCAGACGCTATATGGAAGTAAAATACCAAGGAAGAATGTGGCTGCATTAACAGTGGATGTATAGCAGCAAGTGCTGGACCATGGAGCAAAACAGAACACTGGTTGCTAGATAAGTAGATTTTATGAACTTTCTCTGATGCAGAAATTTCAAAATGCAGTACTACATCAGACTGGATTGAATATTATGTGTGTTGTAACTGGACACTATAATTAAACTGTGCACATGAGGATGGCAACAGGTTCTGAAGATTAATGTGTGGTGTGGATATACACTACTATGCTGAGAAATAACAAAAGTGGACCAGTGTTTAAAATCAACATTTATGTATGTTTAAATGAAGACAGTAGTCCTAGAAAACACTACCACAAGCACCAGCATGTATCGCATAGAAATACATAATTAGAAATGACTCCATAAGAATAATATGAACACAATGACAATGTATCAGCAGGTAGAATAACTCAATACATGGCAGAAGAATCATAACCTAGCAGTTACAGCTTATTTATTTATGTATTTATGTATTTAGCTCATGTCTTTTTTCAGTAGAGGTTCAAGGTAAGTTACATTAGGTACAGTAGTAATTCCCCTATCCCCAGTGGGCTTACAATCTACGTTTGTACCTGAGGCAATAGAGGGTTAAGTGACTTGCCCAAGGCCACAGGGAGTGGCAGTGGGATTTGGTCTTTTTGGTTCTAAGCTGCTGCCCTAACTACTAGGCTACTCCTCCATTCCATGATCTCATAAGAACTTAAGAAAAGCCATTGTGAGTCAAACCAAGGTCCATTAAGCCCAGCATCCTGTCTCCAACAGTGGCCGGTCTGAATTACAAGTATCCATCAGATCCCAAAAAGTAGATTTATTTCTCATAGCTCATTTCCAGGAATAAGCAATAGCTCTCCCAGGTCTATCTGGATCATAATTTTTACGGACTTTTCCTTCAGGAACGTGTCCAAATGTCTTTTGCACCCTGCTATGTTAATCTCCTTGACCACATCCTCTGGCACAGATTCTATAGCTTAACTATGCGTCACATGAAAAAAAGCTCTACAATTTTGTTTTCAATTTGCTGGTCATTAGTTTAATGAAGTGTCCCATTGTTTCTATGTTGTTTGAACAGTTAAACAACTGTTCCCTATTTAACTGTTCAACCTCACTTGTGACTGTATAAATGTCTTTCATATCCCCTCTCTGTCTCTTCTCTAATCTGAAGAGCCCTAACTTGTTTAGCCATTTCTTCATAAAGGAGGTGTTCTAGCCTCTTTATCATTTTTTACCATTCTCTGAACCTTTTCTAGTTCTGCTATATCCTTTTAGAGAAGGGGCAACCAAAACTGTGCACAGTACTCAATTCTCCTCTTGGCTTTTTTTCGATCCAGACGTTTCCTCCTGCTCCTTCAGGCTTCCAGCTCAATCTAGCACCATGACCCTTCATTCATAATAATCCAAGAATATTTCCCTTTATTTTTACCTCTAACACACTTAGGTCTGGTCTTTACAATAATGGTTCTTCTGGTCTTTACAATAATGGTTCTGTGCCCAAGGGCATGTACAATGGCTCCTTCTGAAACTGCAATCATGGACACTGAAGCTGGCCACTAGGTGTCACTGTAAACAATGAGCACAAGTCTCTTACTTACACAATGCCTTCACTGCATTCCCTGCCCCAGCTGACCGAGGGAGTGGAAGGCCCAACTTGGAGATCAAACCAGGGACTTTTCTCATAAAAGTTCTACTAGCCTGGCCCTCTTTAGTTTTTCAAGTAACCTCATATATAGAACATGGATTGGATCTGTATATCAGAAGAACTCCTTGGGGTTTCTGAATTCTAACCTTTGACAGTCATTGTATGGCACCTTGCACAAATCCTCTTATTCTGGACCTTATCTATCCAATTGTAGGCAGATATTCAAAGGCAGTTTGCCGCTTAATAAAGGGATTAGGTGACTACATTGGTGTCTTTGAAAACATGCCACATTTCAATATCTGGGCAATGTTCCCAAAGAGATGCGTGGGAATCCTCTACTCATGCTGCTGACAGTAGGGGGAGGTGCTGCAATATCCCGTTTTTAGACTAAAATCACAATATCACAGTAACTCCCCCCTACCAAAAGCACCATGGGCAGAGGACTCCCATGCAGCTTCATTATCCCAGGAGCATAGTGAGGATGGTGGGGGTGGGGGTGGGGGTGGGGAGGAGGGGGCCAGCTAGCTTAGGTACTGTAATGCAAGCATAAAGTTAGCTACCAACGATTTTGGACAGCTAGATTTAAGCTCATTTTCAGCCACAAACCTAGCTCTGTCCGATGTTGAATATGCATCCCTCTGTGACTATAGTGACTGTAAAATACTTTAGATATAAAGTCTTACATGTGAAAGCAATTTATCTTAGTACAGTTGCCCAGAGAAAAAGACGTATGGTCACATAATGCCATGGCTGACAAATATGCCCAAACTGAACTATGTTATTTCCCAGTAGTAGGTCTTAGTTAACTCTACAGAATCAATACAGCACTGCAATGCTATATGTGTGCATTTCACAATATCTCACATATTCAGGAAGAACGTGGCCTGTCTTCAGTTTCTCAGAATGGATGGTTTAATGAAAATGAAATGAAACAAATGTCAACATTTTCGATTTATATGTACTTCTAGAGAACCTTCCTATGCCCTCCAGATCAAGCCAAAGGGAGGCTGGGTAGCTTGACTTAGATAATGTTGTTTAAAATGTCTTCAGCAGGGCTGGATGAAGAGGAGGAGATAAAGAAGGAGGCGGCAAGCTCAGGCCAGGCAGATCCAGAGTCAGGAAAAGGCTAGATGTCAAATGACCCACATACTGAACAGAGACAAAACTCTACTGCTCCATCCTGGAGACCTTATAGCAAATATCAGAACTGTTCCAAGCCAGTCTGCCCTTTACAGATCACTAGAAAAGAAGAAAGGACCACAAGTAAACAAAAAAAACAGATTCTATGGTGTGATTTTAAGAAATCTTTATAAATCTTTTGTGCTTTCCAGAGCGGTGCAAAAATGTTCCTCTGTTCCCTTAGCAATTATAAGTTGCCATAATTTAACATAACAGATACTTTGCAAATCCTTTCAAACTTTCTCCCCTTCACTGGAAAGATCATCATATTTGTATTTCAAAGTAGGTTTAATAAAGAAAAGGAGGGCTGTTAAAGTAATATGTGAGGCTCTGACATTAAGCAGTGCAACCCTGCCGAGTCGGCAAGAACAGGGTCTCTAATCTCCAGTGATTTATAGAGGGTTCTTCCTTCGTCTCTGTACTTGGGGAGGGCCAAAAACTTTGGAGACAGGCTGGCGTCCCATTACGCCACTCCGCCAGCTCCTGCTGCCCAAGCTGCACGCTAAAACCTTTAACCTGTTGACTGCCGGATCAAAAACACTGCTGTACATTAAAGCTACCCTGTTTCATCTGTATTTTTAGAACCAAATGAGGCAATAATTAAGTAATGTATACAGTGGTAAATGTTTGTCTTTCATCAAAAATTTAGAAGCAATGGGCGGATGAGCAGGCAGGCTATAAAGAGCCCAAGAAAGAACATAATGTTTCAAAGCTCAGGCAAAAAAAAGTTCTAAAACCACTGAGAATAAAAACTCAGAAACTTGCAAACACACAGATTTATGGCCTAAATCATTCTTTTTGAAGCTAAGAAGGTGAATGTTACCCAAAAGCTTGATCAGTAGCAGGAGAAACATGACACAAGTCAGCTATGGATATTTTAGGATACTCGCTGATACATATAAGCCCTACTTAATAGTAACAATAATAATTTGGTCTGATGCTACACCGTTTATGCAAACTGAATTCTAACAAATGCTCTAGAAGCATACTGGCATCGGCCAGGCAACGCATTACCGACACCATAACTGCATAAAAGTTCACAAAGGGGAGAAGGAGAAGGAAGAATAAACACTGGAAGTATTATTACCCAATTAAGGTTGAAGAAACTGAAGCAAGGAGATATAAAGTAAATTTGCAAAGGTCACACATAGAGATTCAGCAATAAAGAGGAGAATCTGACCTCTAATCCTTGAGTTTCTTCTGCTATGTCAGTGCTTTGACCACTAAAACACACTAAACCAATCCCAGCTAGCTTCATGGGATCAGCCAGCAACTACTGTACCAGGCTTGAGGAGATTGAAGCAAAGGATCTTCCCGACTAAAACGTTCAAGGTGAGGGTCTGTAGCCGATACATTGAAATCGTTTGTTCAGTGTTGTGGTGGCCAAAACAACCAACAGAATCTTAGGAATCATTAGAAAAGGAATAGAGAATAAAACAAAGGATATCATCAAGCCTTTCTATCGCTTTATGGTGCGACTGCATCTTGAGCATTGTGTGCAATTCTGGTCTTCGCATCTCAAAAAAGATATAGTGACATTACAAGAGGTACAGAGAAGGGCAATTAAAATGATAAAGGGATTGGGATGACTCTCCTATGAGGAAAAGACAAAGAGGATAGGATTTTTCAGCTTGGCAAAGAGACAGCATAGGGGAGCTATGATAGAGGTCTGCAAAATCCTGAATGGACTGGAACAGGTAAATGTGAAATCATCTGCTTATAATCTTTTGGAAAGTACAAAGACTAGGGGACATACCATGAAATAAGTTACAAGGCAGTGTAATGAAAACAAATAGGAAAATATTTTTTTCTCTAATAATCAGAGGGTGGCGGAAGGCATTTTTCTTTGGGGGGGGGGGGTGGCGGCCGAGGCACCACCCCAAGCTGTGCCCCAACTGTGCCCCATGGGCAGAGACCCTTCCTGTTCTGATCGCCCACAGGCAGACAGGAAGGGTTTTTGCTACGATTGGAGCTTCTCTTCTGCCCACGGGGAATGGCATCTCCACAGCCAGTCTGCTGCCTGCCATGCTGTGATTTTTCGGTGGAGCCAGGGCCTGTGTGGCCCACCCCTTTCCAAAAAGCCCAAAGATTCCAATTATCTTGATACCCCCAAAAACAATTATTTTTGTCGGAGTACGCCAACCCAGTGCCAGGTAGACAATCCAGGCACCACTGTGGCAACTCCTTTTATTAAATTATTATGTGAATTAAAATACAAAATCCAAACTTAGCTTTTGTAAAGTGCCATCCAACGCAGCAAAAGGTATGCCAGTAATCCAAAAATGACGACGTGGCTCACATTTCAGGTTGGACTTCATACGGTAATGCAACCCTGCTTCAGGTCCATCCACAAATGGCAAGAAGGAAAGCTTGAATGAAAAAACCACGGGGGTGTATCCCACCAAATAGACATCAGCGTCTGACGTCAGCTTCCGTTGAGAACTCAAAACCACCAATCACCAAGCAGAAAGAACCCAAACAAAAGGAATCCCACCACACAGGGAAACCCTCAATGGGAACCTGCCAAACATCATTCAGATGATAGTGTGCCACTCCACTTTAAGGTTCAGACCCTGAGGGGCAACAGAGTTCAGGGAGTATATCCAGCGTTACTCACGCCACTGTAAATGTTGTTCTCTGTCCCCGCCCCTTGGATCAGTAGGGATAAAATCCAGTACTCTCCAGCGCAACGAAGAGAAATCATGCCCAACTGTTAAGCAATGATCCACCATAGGGGCAGAAAGGGTTTTTGTGCGTAAGCGAGAAGCATATTCAGATAAACGAACTTTCACCGCATCTTTCAGGAAATGGAAAAAAGAGCCAAACGACGAAACCTGGAAACAGCACAAGCACTGGCAAGTCAAATGCAAGGCATTGATAAGGCAGGCAAAGAGAGAATTTGAGAAGAAGCTTGCTGCGGAAGCAAAAACGTGAAATAAAGACCTTTTCAAGTACATTCGTAACAAAAAATCTAAGAGGCGACAAGGCGATAGCGGAGAGACTGAATGAATTCTTTGCTTCGGTCTTTACTGAGGAAGATGTAGGGATGTTACCCATGACTGAAGTGGTATTTAAAGGTGCAGAAGAATTGAAGGAAATATCGATACATCGGGAAGATGTCTTACAACTATTAGATAAACTGAAGAGTAGCAAATCACCTGGACCGGATGGTATACATCCAAGGGTGTTGAAAGAACTGAAATATGAGATTGCAGACCTGCTATCAGTAATCTGTGAACTATCATTAAAATCATCTCTAATACCTGAAGATTGGAGGATCGCCAATGTAACACCAATTTTTAAAAAGGGTTCCAGGGGTGATCCGGGAAACTACAGACCGGTGAGCCTGACGTCAGTACCGGGAAAAATGGTAGAAACCATCATAAAGAATAAAATTACTCAGCATGTAGATAGTCACAACCTAATGGGAGACAGCCAACATGGCTTTAGACAAGGAAGATCTTGTCTTACTAATCTGTTATGTTTTTTGTGAAGGAGTGAATAAACAGGGGGACAAAGGTGAGTCGGTTGATATTGTGTATCTGGACTTTCAGAAAGCCTTTGACAAGGTCCCTCATCAGAGACTTTTGGCAAAACGAAAGAGTCATGGGATAGGAGGCAGTGTACTATTGTGGATCAGGAACTGGTTAAAAGATAGAAAGCAGAGGGTAGGGCTAAATGGCCAATTTTCCCAATGGAGAAAGGTGAATAGTGGTGTACCCCAGGGATCTGTGCTGGGTCCGCTGCTTTTTGACATATTCATAAATGACCTGGAAAGTGGAATAACGAGTGAGGTTATCAAATTTGCAGATGACACAAAACTATTTAAAGTTGTTAAAACCCAAGAGGATTATGAAAAATTGCAAGAGGATCTTGATAAATTGGAAGACTGGGCATCAAAATGGCAGATGAAATTTAATGTGGACAAGTGCAAGGTTATGCACCTAGGGAAGAACAACCCAAACTATGATTACACGATGCAAGGTTCCACATTAGGAACCACCACCCAGGAAAAAGATTTAGGTGTCATTGTGGATACCATGTTAAAACCCTCGGCCCAGTGTGCAGCGGCAGCCGAGAGCAAATAGAATGCTAGGTATGATAAGGAAAGGAATGGAAAATAAAACAAAAGATATTATAATGCCTCTATATCGTTCCATGGTGAGACCGCACCTTGACTATTGTGTGCAATTCTGGTCGCCGTATCTTAAAAAGGATATAGCGATTTTAGAAAAGGTTCAGAGAAGAGCCACCAAAATGGTAAAGGGGATGGAAGTATACTCCTATGAAGAAAGGCTAAAAAGGTTAGGGCTCTTTAACCTGGAAAAGAGACGGCTGAGGGGAGATATGATAGAAGTCTATAAATTAATGAACGGAGTGGAACGGGTAAACGTAGATCGATTGTTTACGTTATCAGAATATAGAAAGACATGGGGACATGCAATGAAGCTACAGGGTAAACTATTTAAGACTAATAAAAGAAAATATTTTTTCACTCAACGTGTAATCAGACTCTGGAATTTGTTACCGGAGGATGTAGTAAAGGCTGTTAGTGTAGCTGGGTTTAAAAAAGGTTTGGACAAGTTCCTGGAGAAAAGGTCCATAAACCATTATTAAGAAGTGACCGAAGATATCAATGCTTGACCCAGTACAAGCATTGTGGAACTTGTGTCTCTTGGGGAAACTGCTAGGTACATATGACCTAGATTGGCCACTGCTGGAAACAGAATACTGGGCTTGATGGACCTTGGTCTGACCCAGTATGGCATATCTTATGTTCTTATGTTTAGTACGCCCCACATAGTACAAAGAACAAGGGCATACAATCAAATACACTACAAAGGAGGATGTACAGTCAGTATGCCAGACCGTAGTATAGGTCAGAGAGGTGTGTAAATCGATCCAATCTTGACCCTCCATTGTAAAAGAACAATAAATGCATTGCCCACATGCAAAATGTCCATTGTCAATTTTTTTTTTTTTTTATAGGGCGATCCTGCGGAGAAGTAGTGTGCATGATCAAATCTCTTAAATTCGCAATACGGGAATAAGCTATACGCAAAGTAGTCTCCCGAAAACATTCATGAGACCCCAAAATAGGCCAAAAACGATGTAACATCTTAGTGACTTGGGTCATATTATGAGTGAAAGGCAGGACCCCAGTGACCACCTGGTCAGAAGATGTATTCCTCGGAGAAAGAAGCCATTCCTGATGTAAATGACGGGCTCTCTTATATGCACGATTGACAACATCAGGAGGATAGCCCCTACTGGCCAGACGTGATTTTAACTCCAGTGCATGCGCCTGAAATTCAGATAGAGTCGAACAATTTCGTCGCAGGCGTAAAAACTGACCAAAGGGTAAACCCCGCTTAAGCGCTCGGGGATGAAAGCTGTCATAATGGAGCAGGGTGTTCCTCTGAATAGGCTTCCGATATAAGGTCGTTTCAAAACCTTGAGGGGTCAAAACCACCAAAACATCCAAAAATTGTATACGGTAAGGATCCACTTGTGCTGTAAATTGGATGAGAATTAAGTCTATGCAAAAACTGATCCAAATCCTCCCGAGTGCCTGTCCAAAGAAAGAAAACATCATCAAGGAATCTCTTCCAGAACGGAATGAATTGAAATGCCACATCAGAATAGACATAAGATGTCTCAAATACGGCCATAAAAAGGGTCGCTATAGACGGGGCGACTGTGGCCCCCATCGCAATACCATTAATCTGTTTATAGAACTGCTGTTGATACAGAAAATAATTATTGCTTAACACCAGCTCCAGCAAATCCAGCAAAAATTGTTTGGGAATCCGATCCGGAAGATCCAATGCATAATCCTGTAGACAGGCCAGAGCCTCACCTTGATCTATGTTGGTATAGAGAGACTTTACATCGAGAGAGACCAAATATGTATAAGCACGGACATCAGAACAATCCCGCAGCTGTTTCAAAAAATCCCCAGTATCTCGAATGTAAGAGCAGCCCTTAGACGCCGCAGGCTGCAAAAAAATATCACAAACTTTCGATAGAGGTTCCAGTAGAGAGTCTCTGCAGGACACTATAGGCCGTCCAGGGGGGTTCTATAAAGATTTATGTACTTTAGGCACCAAGTAAAAGACTGGTACTTTAGGATGCTTCTTTTCAAGAAAATCTAATTCATGTTTAGTAATCCAGTTATGAAAAAAAGCGGCCGAAACAACCAAATGAATACGACACCGAATATCATGAGTGGGGTCCCCGGGCAAAACAATGTAATTAGCCCGGTTATTCAAATGGACCTCAACCTCCCTCTGATATTGGTCAGCCGCCAATAAAACAGTAGCACCCCCTTTATCCGCTCTCCTAACAACAATGTCCAAATCCTCTAATTGATGAAGTGCCTGATAATGGTCTGAAGAGAGATTGCCATAGGTGTGTTGCTTTTGTTGTTCCAAACTGCCCAGGTGTTGCAAAACCAGATCCTGGTAAACAGAAATAACCGGGTCCGGGGCCCCCGGAGGGATCCAGCGTGAAGGATTTTGTATCAATGAATGACCCATTGCATCAGACACACCTGAAAAGTATTGAATCGCTCTCAACTTCCGAAAAAATCGGTGCAAAGCCACCCTAGTGGCAAAACCATCATACCGGGAAGTAGGGACAAAGGACAAGCCCCTCTCTAATACCTGCAACTCGGAGGGAGACAACCGTGTACCAGATAGATTTATGACGGACAACTTTTGGTCCGAGATCGTGTGTCTGGTCCCTGCCAAAAATCCTGCTGATAGTTTCGACGGGAGCGTCTCCCCCTGGAAGAATCACCTCTATACCGATCAGCCTGGGAATTACGAGAGGTCACCGGTTCTGACGGTCGCTGGTCAGTAACTTCAGAATCAGTCGTATCACTAGAATCCATATCAAAGGTAACCCTTCTGCCCGCAGTGAACTGGCGCATAGAAGGCCAATGATAAACACAGTCATTGTCATAGTCGGATTTATCATGCTTGAACTTTCGAATCTTTAAATTACGAACATGATCCTGTAAAGTATCTAACTGTTTTTGGGTTTCCACCCATTGTGTCTGGAATACAGCCAATTCCTGTGTCTCCAAGATCTTCTTTTTGAGTTCATCAGCCTTAGCCATCAAAACCTCCTGCTCCTGTAATGAGCGTTCAATAAGTAATGCAACCAGATCAAAGCTGCACTTATTCAGTATGGCATTCCATTTATTCAAAAATGACTGATCATCAGTAAATTGTTTAGGGGGTTTCAGTATTCGAAGACCCCTAGGAAGAACCGAGGATTTAAGATACTGAGTCATTGCTGACCCGTGCAATTGAACACCGGATCCACCCCTTTCCAATGCCTATGCAAATAATTTAGTAGTATAGAATTGGCTACTTTTGGGATATGTCAGACACTTTTGACCTGGCTTGGCCACTGTAGGAAATAGGACACTGGGCTTGATGGACCTTTGGTCTGACCTAGTATGGCGAAGGTAGGGAGAACAAGAGAGAAAAAACAGAAAAAAAATGTAAATATTTCATCTGGGGAGACAGTCTATTAGTTATTGCAGATCTGATTTCTGGGCACATATGATGTAATTTCATACCTATGAAATACAATAACCAGAAAAGCTACAAATGTAAACAATGACTCCAAAAATGACAATAACTTGCCTGAATTATGGCATGTAATTGCACCATTTAACTGTGAGAATTGGTATTGGGGATGAGCAGTTAAATAGATTTGAATTGCTTTAGATCTCATTGTTTGTCCAAAGTCGTATTTCATATTATATCAGCCTAGTATTTTATGTCTGGAATAGGTGTGTGAGTGAGTGGGGGCAGTGAGTATGATTTATAATTTGGTGTCTTTTGTATGTTTTGATATGTATATGATTGTAATAATTGATTATACTGACTAATTATAAAGGCACATTGATTGAATTAAGAAAAGATAATTGATATAAATTATGAAATAAAATTGTATACTGCTTCTATATATTTAGGGGTATGTTTATTAAACAGCGGTAGTGGCTTCCGTGCGATTCAATGGTGCCGCGGCTCCGATATCAAATGGAAGCCACTACCGCTATTTAGTAAACATACTCCTTAGAGTTCGTGTCTATTGAGCTAATTATTTTCTAAAAATGTGTTAATGCCTTAAGGATTTTTGGAGTCATGCAATTTCATAACCCAGTATCTAACATTTACAGAACAATGTCTATTTTATAAAGACTTGTATTTCAATAATTAGCCCCAAAAATAGCCAAGATCACTCCTCAAATAGGCATTGCCGAGATATTTTTGATTAGTGTCTATTTTATAAAAGCAACACAGACGCTTATGTATCTTTACAAAACATGTTCATATGAGCCCCCATAGCACACAAATGCTTTCACACTAATTTACACCAAAAGCAAAGGTCCATAAACTTAAAAAGTGTTAATGTGTACATCAGTTCTATGCATGTACACGTGTGCAATTCTGCCCCAGCTCTGCCCAAATAGTACTTTACACACAGAAAAGCCTTTATAAAATGACCCCCATAAAGCACAAATCAAGCCACTCTGGGGCCCTTGTGTGGTTGCGATTTGATAAACTTTAATTATTTGTAAACCTAGGAAGATCACAAAAGGCAAAACTATGACAAAATAAAAGTCATTCTCGAAAAACAAACTGGTAAATAATGCTGGGGAAAAAATGGAAGGAGTCAAATATTTTACATATTTGATGCTGAATTTATATAGTCTGTGAGTAAAGATAAACAATTTCTGTACCTTCATTCGCATCTCAAAGGGGTAATTTTATAAAGGAGTTTTCATACATAAAAGCCCTTTTGCATGTGTGAAAAGGCCTTTACAAAATTACCCCAGGATGACACAAGTGAAATTATGCTCAGTGCCAAGAAGCTGCATACTTTTATGTGACATGAGTGTAGGGGTGGAGTTTAAGTGGAACATTGGCAGAGATGCATTTTACATGCAAATATTAATACCTACTACCAAGAGGGCTGCTATTACTGGGAAGAAATCTGCACTTGTAAGTACTTGCCTCTTGAGAAAGTCTCTAAATCTTTGGGAAAAGGGAATTCTTTAGGTTAAAATTGATAAAACCTGTGTATTTTGAAATTCAGTGTTTTATTAAACCAGTTAGGGCATAGTACTACAAGCCACCATAGTACTACAAATCACCAGTTAAATTAAAACAAGTTAGGGCTCGATATTCATTTGGGTGGGCTATGCACCGCATCTGAGTATAAGCCCTGCCCTCTTACTTCTAAACCCGGATATTCAATGCCATGGTGAGGGCATTGAATATCTGGGTTTGGCGCCGAATGCTGTCACCCGCAGAGCCTAACATGGTAGCAGTTAAATTGGACCGCTACCCGGTTAGCATCCGCGGCTAGAACTAGTGGTCCAATATCGCTGCTACCCGGTTACCGGCAATCTCTGCCCCCACTCCGCCCCAGAATGCCCCCATGCTAATTGGACAGCATCGGGACAGGTAGGGACATAGATGGGTATATTCAACGGCACTAACTGTTTAAGGTATTTAGACGGTTTGTTTGTCTGTAAATTGTGTAAATGCCTTTCACATATTGGGTCCTTAGGTCTTAATATAACAAACCAGCTTCCAGTGAAATTAGTCAGCTGGCACTTAGTATAACAAGCAAGCTTTCAGCTAAATTAAAGCCAGTTAGGACTTAGTATTACAAGCCAACTTTCACTTAAAGCCAGTTCGGGTGTATCTAAACAGAGGGAGTAGAATAGGGTAAATATTATTTGAGTATATAGAGAGAAGTTGTTTTCTAGAGACCTTTTAAAAAGAGACCTTTCAGTTAGGAAGAAAGAGAACTGTAAAATTGTTTTAAATAAGTGTTAATGCCAAGTGACAGATCAAAAGGGCAACTTGAAGGGCTCCCTCTATAAAACCAAGGGCAGTGTGAATCACCCAGGAAATTAAGACTACCTTATAAGCACAGATATAAATAGGTCATCCCTCCCAACCATGCCAGTTCCCACCCACCCCAAGCATAATCCTTGATTTATAGCATCCTAAACCAGTTAAGGGGAAGGGCATGATCTTACTCACTTTAAGGGTTAACTGATTATCTTCATCAGCAGGTTATTAGGCCTTAGAAGTAGATTAATTAAGTCCTTGCAGTTCACCTTGAGGGGAACACTAAAAGTCCGATCTCTGGAGGCTAAAATAGCACACTTGTAGGCAGACAGAGAAGTATATAGACAAGACCGACAGGGATATAGTAGAGAAGTCCCATCTCCAGTCTGGCAGCCTCTCTGCAGCCATGGAGGAGAGAGGTCACATGAAAGGAGAACATCACTTTGATTTGTCAGGAAGTGATCCTGTAGCTGGAACCTGTTCTCTAAGTGATGTAATACTCTCTCACACCAAAAATATGTCTTCAGGGCCATGTGCCCATAAGGGAAGAGTTAGGTCAGCCATTAAAGTTGGTGATTCGATCATTAGGGATGTAGATAGCTGTGTGGCTGGTGGAACGTGAGGATTGCCTGTTAACATGTCTGCCTGATGCAAAGATAGCAGACCTCACGCGCCACCTAGACAAGGTTTTAGACAGTATTGGGCTGGAGCCTGCTGTCTTGGTACATGTTGTTACCAATGACATAGGAAAATGTGGGAGGGAGGTTCTGGAATCCAAATTTAGGATTTTAGGTAAAAAGTTGAAATCCAGAACTTACAGGGTAGCATTCTCAAAAATGCTTCCCGTTCTATGCATAGGACCGAAGAGGCAGGCAGAGCTCTGATATCTCAATATGTGGATGAGATTATGGTGCGGTTTTGGATTTGTTAGGAACAAGGCAACATTCGGGGGGGGGGGGGGGGAGGGTGGCTTCTCTGAAAGGATAGGTTCCACCTTAACCAGGATGGAACCAGATTGCTGGCATTATTCTTTAAAAAGGAGATCGAGCCACTTTTAAACTAGATAATGGAGGAAAGCCAATTGTCACCTAAGAGTGCATGGTTCAGAATAATGTATCCTTAAAGGATACTTGCAAAACAGGGAAGTCAGAGCATTCCAATAGAGATTCCAAGAAAGGTAAAAGTAACCAAGGTGCTTTTAAGTAAAAACCAGACAGAGCTGAAAGATTCCAAATTAGCTAGACTATTAATATTAGCAAAAAACAAACTTTGAAATGCATGTATGCCAGTTCTAGAAGTCTAAAAAATAAGATGGAAGAGTTAGAATATATAGCGCTGAATGAAAGGTTAGATATAATTGGTATCTCAGAGACCTGATGGAAGGAGGATAACCAATGGGACACTGTGATACCAGGCTACAAACTATATTGCAATGATAGGGTAGATCACATTGGTGGAGGGGGTGGCCCTATATGTTAAAGAGGGCATCGAGTCAACAGGATAAAAGGTTTTGCAGAAAACAAAATATACCGTAGAATCTCTATGGATAGAAATTCCATGTAAAAAGGGGAAGGAAATGGGAGTGGGGTTTACTACTATCCACCTGGACAGAATGAGTAGACAGATGATAAAATGCTAAAGAAATTAGGGAAGTTAGCAATGTTTACAACACACTAATAATGGGAGATTTCAATTACCACAATATTGACTAGGTTAATGAACACATCAGGACAAGCTAGGGAAATAAAGTTTCTAGATGAAGTAAAGGACTGCTTCATGGAGCAGCTAGTTAAGGAACCGACACACGGGGTCACTATTTTAGACCTAGTCCTCAGTGGAATGCAGGATCTAGTACAAGCGATAACTGTTTTGAGGCTGCTTAGCAATAGAGATCATAACATAATCACATTTGGTTTAATAAATGGAAGGAGGATAGCAAGAAAATTGACTGTGCTAGCATTCAACTTTCAAAAAGACGACTATAATAAAATGAGGAAAATGGTTAAGAAAAAAATAAAAGGAGCAACTGCAAAGACCTGGACTTTATTTAAAAATACTATTTTGCAAACCCAGACCAGATGTATTCCATGCTTTAAAAAAGATAGAAGGAAGACCAAACAACAGCCATCATGGCTTAAAGGTGAGGTCAAAGAGGCTGTTATAGCTAAAAGAGAATCTGTCAGAAAATGGGAAAAAAAAGCCAAATGATGAAAACAGGAAAAAGGATAAGTACTTGCAAGTTAAATTCAAGTCATTAATAAGATAGGCAAAAAGAAAATTTGAAAAGAAGCTTGCCGTGGAAGCAAAACTACATAATAAAAACTTTTTCAAGTACGAGGGGGTACCCAAAAAAAACAGGAATTATTTTTTAAAAGCTATTTATTTCAAATTCTTTACAAAACAACCTTATCCCCTTCAAAATACTCTCCATTACAACTGATACATTTGTCCCACCGGTGCTTCCACTGTTCGAAACATTTTTTGTAGTCATCTTTAGAAACGGCTGACAGCTCCTCCCTCGTTTTTTTCTTGATTTCTTCAATGTTGTCAAATCGGTGTCCTTTCATGCCCCTTTTCATGCGTGGAAATAAGAAAAAGTCGCACGGAGCCAGGTCAGGCGAGTAAGGTGCGTGGGGCAGCGGAACCATGCCATTTTTAGCCAAAATCTGTCTAACAGAGTTGGCTGTGTGTGCAGGTGCGTTGTCGTGGTGGAAGAACCAGTCTCCTGTCTGCCACAAATCGGGTCTTTTTTGATGAACACTGTTGCGCAATCTTCTTAAAACTTCCAAATAAAAGGTTTGATTGACGGTCTTACCTGGGGGAACAAACTCTGAATGAATTACCCCCTTGGCATCAAAAAAGCAAATCAGCATTGTTTTGATGTTTGATTTGACTTGACAACATTTTTTTGGAGGGGGTGACGATGACGTCTTCCATTGGCTTGACTGTTGCTTTGTTTCTGGGTCGTAACCATAGCACCATGACTCATCACCTGTAATGACCTTTGACAGAAAATCTGGATCAGTTTGAAGCTGTTGTTTCAAAACACGACATGTTTCAACTCGATGTTCCTTTTGATTGTCAGTCAGAACCCGAGGAACAAACTTGGCAGCAACCCTTTTCATTCCCAAATCTTCCGTTAAAATTCGCTGAACCGAGCTCCAAGATAACCCACTAATCTCTGACAGTTGATCAATTGTCTGTTGATGGTCTGTGAACACAAGCTCTCTAATTTTTTCAATATTTTCATCGATTCGGGCAGTTGATGGACGCCCAGAACGAGGTTTGTCATCAATCGAAATGTCGCCATTTTTAAACCGAGCAAACCACTGGTACACTTGACTTTTTCCCATAGCGTCATCTTGATAAGCTGTTTTCAACATTAAAACAGTTTCAGCAGCATTTTTACCGAGTAGAAAACAAAATTTCACAGCTGCACATTGTTCACTTAAACTTGTCATCATAAAAAAAGAAACAAGAACAAAACAGCGCTAGCAAAAACAATCACTGCAGATGAACAGAACAAGCCAGGTCGACAACACAGGCGGCACTGAACTGACAATGAGTTGCACTATACACGCCTAGCGGCAGAAGTGCGTACTACACAAGCTCCGCCCACGGCAATGTTATTCCTGTTTTTTTTGGATATCCCCTCGTATATTCATGCAAAACATCTGTGAGGGAGTCAGATGGGCCATTAGATGATGGAGGGGTAAAAGATGCACTGAGAGATAAGGCCATAGTGAAGAGAGTGAATGAATTTTTTGCTGCAGTCTTTACTGAAGATGATATAGGAAACTTACCCATGCCAGAAATGATATTTAAAGGTGATATATGAGAGATCACGTGAGCACATGAGCGGGTGAGGAGGTTCCTCGTTGCGCTCCCGGGCCGCGCTGCTGTTTTTCATATAAATCATACGGATTAAGCTGAATCTTGGGGGATACAGGCGGCCAAGATCAATCTGCAGAGTTTTGGGAGTGGTTGGCCGGAATTTGAGTAGAGGTGATGCGGTCGGTGGCAAGAAAGGAGAGGCTGCAAGTGACTCGTGAGAGTAAGATGGCTGCCGTGACACGAGTTTGCACTATGCTAGAATCTCCGGGAAAGGAGAGTGTGGAATCTGGTACGGAAGAAATGGCGCAAGAGGTAGTCAAGCTGCTGGAGCCTAAATTCGATACTGTGCTGAAAAGGTTGGAGGAGATGGGAGAGACTTTTGGCGAAATTACGCACAGAGTAGAGGAAGTGGAACAATGGGTAACTGTGCTGGAGGACAGTGAACTATTGCTGGAACGGGACACTCAAAAACACCAAAAGCAGATTGATGCTCTGCTGATAAAGGTTGATGATCTTGAGAATAGATCTAGAAGAAATAACCTATGGCTGGTGGGGGTCCCGGAGACATGGACAGAACAACAGCTATCGGGCCTCTTCGAGACATGGCTACCGAAGGAACTGGGCCTAGTGTACCTACAAGGAAAAATTAAGATTGAAAGAGCGCACAGGCTTGGTCAGCGGATGGAGGGCAAAGAGCGGCCGAGGCCAGTGTTGGCGCGAATATTAAACTTTCAGCATAAAGCGGTGCTATTACAGGCCTATCGGAGACAGCATGACCTGAGACTTCATAATAAACCAATATTAATGTTCCAGGACTACTATGCGGCTCTCACGGCAAAGAGGAAGGAATTTTCTCCTATCTGTAGTGAGTTGGCAAGGAGTGGAGTCCGATTCACACTGAATTATCCAGCTGCTCTTAAAATCTTTCATAAAGGAGCAGTGCATACTTTTGAGCAAGCGTTGAAAGCCAAGAAATTTGCTGCCTCTCTACAGCAGGAAAAGGCACAGGAGATGGATAAGGAGAAACAGGGATCAAGAGGATCCCCTGTAAAATGCAACGACTGATTGATCAGAGTATATTAGGCACATATGACAGCGGTCATATATATATATATATATATATATATATATATATGTGACTTACCATACTGGCTGAGTGTTTTGGAGAAGCTAAAGATAAAATAGGATGTATAGGCCACCCCCCCCCTTCTTCTTTGTGCGTGGAGGCGGGTGCGACCCAGAAGTGTGGACAGTGATCTGTCCCTGATTGGGGGCATTTGCTACAGCAAGATAGACAGTTATGGTTTGGGGGGAGGGCGTGGATGGTATCAAGGGGAGGAGGGGAGGGGGTGGGACCAGAGGTTGGTAGGGGTAGTGGGGGTTAGGTTTTGTGTTTATGTTGAGTTATATCGCCTGATGTGGGGAGTGAGGAGGACAGTGGGGGAGGGGAGGGGGAGAAGGGGTAACTGGGACGGGAGGGAGGGGAAAGGAGTTGGGGTGGGGGGTAAAGGGGTTGGGGGGAGGGGGAGAAGAGAAGTGGGGGAATGGTAGGCTGGAAGTATGAGTTGAATTGCCCTACCCTGGCAGTATTTGAGCAGTGCTCTGGGGCTGAGGCTGGGCGGCCCTTAGAGAGAGATGAGAAGACTAATACTCATGCTGTACACTCTTTGGTAAGGTGGGATGAATAATGTAAAGATTATTTCATGGAATGTGGGGGGGATTGGAACACCAATTAAACGTGCCAAAATCCTCCAGGCTCTTAAGAGGAAGGGGGCTCAGATAGCGCTGCTGCAGAAGACTCATTTGAGTGATGTGGAGCATGGAAAAATGGCGAGAGATTGGGTAGCCAAAGTATATGGGGCATCCTCGAGGACTAGGAAGGCGGGAGTGGCGGTGCTTGTAAAGAAGGGCCTGCCATTGGAGGTGCTTAAATGGAAGGTATATTCTACTGCAAATCAAAATCTATACAGAAGAGCTGTGGATAGGGAATATATACGCCCCCCAATGTGTACAAGCATGGTTTTCTTTAAATCCCTTTTGAATTTTATCATGGGAGCGGGAGGGAAAAAATTGATTATGGCACGGGATTTTAATTGCCCACACGACCCGAGGTTAGATTGGTCTGGAAAGTGTGATGAAAGGGCCTGGTCCAAGAAGGGTATCGGTTATCTTTGTAAATTGGGGGGTATGATGGATATCTGGCATGCTCTTCACCCAGGGGTGCGGGAATACACCCATCAGTCTAGAGCCTATTTGACTTGGTCCCACATTGATTACATTCTGGTGAGTGAGAGAGGATTTGCGCAGATATCCCAGGCAGGGATAGAACTGGTGATGGTATTGGATCATGGGATGGTCTGGGTGGTTTGGGAGGGCCAAGGTCTGGCAAGGAGGGCATGGCGATTTCCCACTTATTTATGGGAGGATAAAGATTTTAAAGTTTACCTTGAGAAGCAGTGGGAGGAATATACACTATTCAATGACACGCCCCAGTGTACGCCTTCTTTGTTTTGGGAGACCAGTAAGGCGGTAATGAGGGGTGCTATTATAACTTACACTATATAAAGGCGTAAGCACCTCGACCGCAGCCTCTTAGTGCTGGAACGCACGCTGCAGTCTCTCCAGAGGAGACATAGTAAGACGAGGGATAGGACGATACAACAGGAGCATTACAGAGTTCAAGCAGCCCTCAATGATTTGCTTCAAAGGAGAGCTGCTATGTCCCTGCAATATTATAAACACCATTTGTATAAATATGGCAACAGGTCAGGGAGGCTGCTTGCAAGGGTGATTAGAGACCCGGGGGGAACGCGTTTTATACAAGTTCTTCGGAGTGAGGGAGGTGAGTTCCAGCATCAGCCGCAACAGATAGCGGCCATTTTTAGGTCCTTCTATGCCAGGCTCTATACGGAGGAGGAGAGATATTTTGGAAAGGGAGGAAAGTTTCTTGATGCATTAGATCTCCCGAAATTAAGAGAGGAGGATATACGGATGTTGAATGGCCCTCTCTCGAGTTCGGAAATTAGGAAAGCGATTCGGTCGGATAAACTTCACAAGGCCCCAGGACCTGATGGGTTTGGGTCGGAATATTACAAGATGCTTGAACCTAAACTTACGCCTACGCTATTGGCAATGTATGAAACTGTACTCCAGGACGGGTGTCTCCCAAGGGATATGAGATGTGCGGATATTACAGTAATACCGAAGGAGGGGAAGGACCCTCAGGATCTGGCCTCTTATAGGCCTATATCATTGATCAACTTTGATATAAAAATCCTGGCCTCCATTTTGGCAGGTAGACTGAACCCCATATTACCATCCTTGATTGACCCGAGACAGGTGGGATTTGTAAAACGGCGGGATGCTACCAGTAATATTGCAAAATTGCTTTTGGGAATGGAGTTCTGTGTTAAAGAAAAGGTTCCGTTGCTGCTGGTTAGCCTAGACGCTGAAAAAGCTTTTGATAGGGTGGTATGGCAGTATTTGTGGAAGGCGTTACATGGCTATGGATTTCAGGGTAATTTCTTGCACTGGGTTCAGCTTTTGTATACGGCCCTGCAGGCAAAGGTGGGCGTCAATGGAGTCTTTTCGGAGCCATTTACACTGGAAAGGGGTACGAGACAGGGCTGCCCCCTGTCACCCCTCCTGTTTGTGCTTTCCCTGGAGCCTCTCTTGCGAGCGCTTCAGAGCGAGCCCCTAGTAGTGGGTGCGAAAATGGGGAAAGAGGAGCTGAAGCTTAGTGCATTTGCTGATGATATGCTCCTTTGTCAGAGAGACGCAAACTTCTCTGCCACGGGCACTTCAGCTAATAAATCAGTTTGGCGGATTCTTGGGACTTAAGATTAATGCTGTTAAGTCAATGGCTTTAGATGTGGGAGGGAGAGTGAGGAAGGGCTGGGAAGGGGTCTTTCCTGTGACATGGACAGCCGATTCAATTCGGTATTTGGGCATTTGCCTACCTGAGTTCCTGGAAAGACTCTACGAAAGTAATATCCCTGGAATGCTAGAGAAAGTCCGGAGGACCTTTCAGAGATGGACTAACCTACCGCTATGTTATTTCTTCTACGGCACTGGGTTATACTCATATCTGATAAGACTGTTTTAATTCCTGAGTGGCAATGAACTGTCGGCAATGGACTAAAGACTTGGGGCTCTAGTGCTGTAATTCCTTATAATGTATACCTGATATTTTTACTGTATACTTTATATTTTGTTGTGATGATGCTGTGAGTGGAGTTGGTGTGTGTATTTATTTATTTTGGATTTAAATAATAAAAAAGATTTGAAACTAAAGGTGATATATCAGAGGAACTGAAACAAATCTCATTAAATCAGGAAGATGTAACACAGCTAATTAATAAACTAAAGAGCAGCAAATTACCTGGACTGGATGGCATACATCCCAGGATGCTGAAAAAACTGAAATGTGAGATTGTAGAACTCTTAGTAATCTGTGATTTATCATTAAAATCATCTGTAAAACCTGAAGACTGGAGCGTGGCTAATGTAATGCCAATTTTTAAAAAGCGTTCCAGGGGTGATCCAGGAAAATACAGACCACCGAGTCTAACATCAGTACCAGCAAAATGGTAGAAACCATTATAAAAAAACAAAATTACGGGCGTGGGCGGTAACATGGCAGGATGAGTAGAGAGGTGCTAGTGATTATCTGCCATGTTGCCTCAGAAGGGGAAAACTCCGGCGACTGCCTCCACACTGATGCCAAAAGCGATGGTACAGTCCCTGCTTTCTTTCACGCTTCCTGCCTCTCAGGAACAACATACCTACTTGGTCCTGACTGCGACTTTGTCCTCAGGCGCTAGTGTAAGTGGGGCTTCATTGAGCCCTGAACAACACTCAGCCCTGCCATGGCCAAGAATGGCTCTAGTTGCTGCGGTGAGGTTGAAGGAGTTCAAGGGGGGATCCCTGGCTCACTTTCTACAATAGAGGCTCCCTCAGCGACGGGGTCTTCTTTGAAGGACCTGCTAAGGAATCCTAGTTGGGGGTGCTCTTTCAATGGTAGCTGCTAGACTGGATGTAATGACCTTGGAAGCATTGTGGGATGCCATTAAGGCTGTGAATACTTCCCTGGCTAACTATGCTGGCAAGTTTAAGTCTGACTTGGACATGGTTTCTGCGAAGGCAGCAAAACAAGGGCTGTCTCTGGCACAGCAAGCTGTGAAATTAGATTGTGTGGAATCTGCTCTGGAGAATCTATAGTCCGTGAGTACTGCCCAGATTAGAGCAAAGGAAGTCTTAAACAGGAAACTGTTATTTTGGGAGAACCGAGTTTGGAAGAACAATCTGAGATTCCTTAATTTTCCGAAGTGTCCATTGATTTTACCAGTGGACATACTGAAAAAATATCTAGATGAAGTTTTGAGAATATCTAGGGAAGCACTTCCACCAATATATATATATATATATATATATCTTCTGAAGTATCGTGAGATATGCAAAAGAAGCGTCGAGAATTTTTGGCTCTAAGAGTGCTTTCATGAAATTATTTCCTTGTAAATGATTGGTTAGTTGGCAGGGTAAACAGTTTGTTTTTTTGTGACCCTGAACAATTATTGCAGTTCCTTTGGCCAAGGAGGAACTTCTAGCCTAGGTGGTGCTCCCTGAAGGACCCACTAGTTAAGGACCGGCTGAGGATGTTATTTTGAGATGCTACGGCTAGATTTTGTTTTTTTTTCCTTGTGCAATTTGCATTTTTTTCTTTTTTCCTGTTATTGCCCTACTGCGGTTATCTTGTGGTCCCAGAGATGGCCCGAGGCCTGCTTGCACTGGAGGCAAGAGTCCTCTGGGCTGTCCACATATGTAGTTGGACATACGGAACTACATGTACTGTAGAGGCCATGTGCCAAAGAAGCTGCAGTATCTCTGACTGTCAGATGGTCTCGTAGGAGCATCTGGGATGCTAGTTCCACTAGATGAGCACAACAGAGTTATGGCATAAATGCCCTGGACTGTTGGGTGTCTAGTAGTGCTCTGATAAACTCTAGTCATTGAGTTGGAACAAGCTGGGATTTTGGGAAGTTTATGACAAATCCCAAATGTTGTAGTACTGTGATGGTACAATGCAAAAAAAGCAGTGCCTCTTGAGGTGTCTGCATTTATTAGCCAGTCGTCTACGTAAGGAAAGACGAATATCCCTAGAGTTCTTAGATATGCGGCCATGACCACCATGCACTTTGTGAAGACTCTTGGGGGAGAGGCAAGTTCGAAGGGAAGGACTCTGTACTGACAATTTTTTCCCTGGAAGATAAAGCGTAGACACTTCCTGTGTCCTGAATGAATGATGATATGTGCCTCTGGAGGGGACCAAACTCCTCCACATAGCAGGCAGACTGTGTCACTATGCCCACAGATGACACCTCATCACCTCAGAGCAGTGGACACTCACCATAGTTCAAGAGGGGTACAGCATTCATCTGCAAACTCTGCCCCACTCCACATTCAGAGGGGGAATATCTAACGCAAGCCCCACTCACTGCTCTCCTACAAGATGAGGTGTCCTCTCTTCTGTCTCAGGGCGCCACAGAAGATGTCCCAACATCCCAACAGGAAGTGGGCTTCTACTCTCCCTACTTTCTCATTCAAAAGAAAACTGGAGGGTGCATGCCCATTCTGGACCTCAGAAACCTCAACAAATTTCTAGTCCACAAAGAGCTCAAGATGATTTCACTTGGGGCTCTTCTTCCCTACCTCCAGTCAGGACTGGCTCTGTTCTCTAGATCTAAAAGAAGCGTATACACATATCTGTAGGCCTCTCTGTGTCATTTTCTGGCAAAGGGAACAGTCCTTTGGTTGGTGGTCTGGGCCGAGACATTTTAGATACCAGTCATGTGTGTCAGTCGCCGAGACAGTGCAGGCACACTTAGTGCATTTTTTTAAACCACTAGTTGGTTTCTCCATACCTTCTAAGTATGAAGAGTATGGTAAGCTTAAGGCCTAAAAAGGCATTGACGCCCAAGTAGTTTTGTTTTGGTTTTTTTGTTAAAGAAAATAAAGAAAGAAGAGAAAGAAAAGGATAAGTGTCAATGGAAAGGCAGAGGTGTATTCACAAAAAGAGATTTTTCTGTGGTGACAGGATTTGCTTACTGCTGGCTTCGCGGAAAACAAAGGAGAGGGAGTCGGGAAGGCAGGAAGGCAGTTGTGCAGGCACAGTGGAGTGCTTCCAAAAGCTTTCAAATTGGACACTGGAGAGCGTTCCCACGCAGGCTCCATCGGTACCAATGTCACCCATATGTGAAAACTACATTCTTGCTTGTTCCTGGAGATCAAATTATTCAAAGTTGTTAATACATAGAGGATTGTAAAAAAAATTGCAAGAGAACCTTGATAAATTGGGAGACTGGGTGTCCAAATGACAGATGACATTTAATGTGGCGAATGCGAAGTTATGCACTGAGGGAAGAAAGCACAGTTACTTACCTGTAACAGGTGATCTCTGGGAACAGCAGGAATTAGTCCTCACATATGGGTACGTCGGTACCGACGGAGCCCGTGCGGGAAAGCTCCCCAGCTTCTTAGAATAGAAGCTTTTGGGACCTCCCACTGCACATGCGCACTGCCTTCCCGCCTTCCTGAACAGCTCTCCTCAGTTTCGAGTTTATAGCTGAGTCAACAGAGAGAGGACAGGAAGATAGATAGATAAAAGATACAACTCCTAGGGCAGGTGGGTGGGTTGTGAGGACTAATTCCTGCTGTTCCCAGAGATCACCTGTTACAGGTAAGTAACTGTGCTATCTCCAGGAACAAGCAGGAATAAGTCCTCACATATGGGGACTCCCTAGCTTAGATGCATGGGATCCCCTGTAAAGGTTCGCCATCTTCGTATGGATCTCAGGCATCCATTCTGGGAAGGTGGGCAGGAGTTGTTTAGGAATGGAACAGGTGCTTGAGGACAGCCTGGCCAAACAAGGCATCCCGGCGGGAGTCCTTGTCCAAACAGTAATGGGCTGTGAAGGTATGAACCGAGGCCCAGGTAGCGGCTCGACAGATCTGATCTATGGAAACAGAGTGCAGATGAGCCATAGAAGTTGCCATGGCCCTCACATTGTGAGCAGTGACATGGCCTTCCAGAGAAATGTTTTTGCTCTGGTAAGCAAAAGAAATACACTGAGCAATCCAATTGGAAAGTGTACGCTTGGAGACTGGAAGTCCCAAATGGGAAGGATCAAAGGCCACAAAAAGTTGAGAAGACTTTCGATGTGGCTGAGTCCTATTAAGGTAAAAAGCGAGAGCTCTTTTACAATCCAGAGTATGAAGGTTCCTCTCTGCATTGGATGCATGAGGAGCTGGAAAAAAGACAGGTAGATATACCTCTTGATTAAGATGAAAAGGCGAGACCACTTTAGGCATAAAGTGGGGATTCGTCCTAAGGACAACCTTATCATGATGAAATCTTGTGTAAGGTGGATTAGCCACTAAAGCCTGCAGCTCACTGATGCGGCGAGCCGAAGTGACTGCAATGAGGAAGATGACCTTCCAGGAAAGAAATTTCAAGGAGGTGGAAAACATTGGCTCAAAAGGTGGCTTCATAAGTTGACCGAGCACTAGATTCAAATCCCATGCGACCGGGGGTGGTCTGATGGGAGGTTTAGTGAGAGTCAGGCCTCTCATGAATCTTGCAACAAGAGGATGAGAGGAGATAGGTTGTCCATTTATATGTTGCAAGGATGCTGCAATAGCACTTAAATGGACTCTTACCGAATTCGTCTTGAGGCCTGCATTGGATAGATGCAGGAGATAATCAAGAAGAGAATTCAAAGGAAGTGCCAGAGGGTCAAGACCCTGCTGAGCACACCAAATGGAAAAACGTTTCCATTTGAAAGCATAGGAACGCCTGGTAGAGGGTTTCCTAGAGGCAGAAAGGATATCTTTCACTGGTTGGGAAAGATGAAAGTCTTGAAGGCTTAAGCCTTCAGTAACCAAGCACTGAGGTGAAGGGATTTGGGGTTTGGGTGCCACAAAGTCCCCTCCTCCTGAGACAGGAGGTCTGGCGCAGCTCCCAGATCCAAGTAGGATCCCTGGGAGAGCTGTAGAAGTAGAGGGAACCACACTTGGCGTGGCCAGCGTGGAGCTATGAGGATCATAGTTCCATGATCCCTCTGGAGTTTGAACAGAGTCTTGGGAATCAAAGGAATGGGTGGAAAGGCATATAGGAATGCCTGACTCCAATTCAGGAGAAAGGCGTCCGTAGCCTGAGCTCCCTGACACGGAGTTCTGGAACAGAACCGGGGAAGTTTGGCATTCCACGGACTTGCAAAGAGGTCTATGTCCGGGGTCCCCCATTCCTGAAAGATTCGGTTTATTTGGTCCAAATGTAGGGACCATTCGTGTGGCAGCAGAACTCGACTGAGCCTGTCTGCCCGAGAGTTTTGAACTCCTGGGAGATACACTGCTAGCAGGTGAATCTGATGCTCTCTGGCGAAGGCCCATAGTCTTAGAGCTTCGTTGCAAAGCGACAGAGAGCCCGTCCCTCCTTGTTTGTTTATGTAAAACATGGCCACCTGATTGTCCGTCTGAACTAGGACAGTGAGGTTGGCTAGGAGGGAGTGGAAGACCTTGAGGGCAAGGTAAATTGCTCGCAGTTCCAGAAGATTGATATGAAGGGTGGTCTCCTGTAGAGACCAAGTGCCCTGAGTGGAGAGAGTTTGCAGATGGGCTCCCCACCCTGTTTGGGAGGCATCTGTTGTGAGGGTTGCTTGGGGTAGCAATGGTTGAAATGGAGCCCCCAACAACAGATTCTTGGTGGAAGTCCACCAGTGGAGGGACCAAAACAGACGATCGGAGGTTTGTATTTGGTCTGAGAGCGCTCCTGACGCCTGAGTCCACTGAGTGGCCAGGGTCCATTGAGCTGCTCTCATATGAAGACGAGCATAGGGCACCACATGCACTGTGGAGGCCATATGACCCAGTAGGCGTAGCATTTCCCTGGCTGTCAAGTGAGTGCTGGACTGAGCTTGGGAGGCCAAACTCAGGAGGCGCTGGCCTCGAACATGTGGAAGGTAGGCCCTTGCAGTGATGGTGTCCAACTGGGCCCCTATGAATTCTAGAGATTGAGTAGGGATGAGTTGGGACTTGGGAAGGTTTACTACCAGTCCCAGATACTGCAAAAGGCTCCTTGTGTGGTCCAGGGAAATCTGGGCCTGTGACTGAGTTGGAGCTCGGATGAGCCAGTCGTCCAGATATGGGAAGACAAAGATTCCCATGCCTCTTAGAAATGCGGCTACGACTGCCATGCATTTTGTGAATACTCTTGGAGCAGAGGCTAGACCGAAGGGGAGTACTCTGTATTGGAAATGTTTTCCCTGAAACAGAAAGCGAAGATACTTTCTGTGGGATGGATGGATGAGTATATGTGTATACGCATCCTGTAGGTCTAGAGAACAAAGCCAGTCCTGACCCTGGAGGTAAGGAAGGAGAATGCCGAGAGACAGCATTTTGAATTTCTCCTTGAAGAGAAATTTGTTCAATTCTCTCAGATCTAGGATTGGTCTGAATCCCCTGTCTTCTTTGGAATGAGAAAATAAGGGGAGTAGAAACCGGACCCTTGTTGAGGAAGAGGAACCTCTTCTATGGCCCCTTGGGCAAGAAGAGAGGAAACCTCTTGACCCAACAGGGTTAGGAGAGATGGGGGAGAATTGAATGGTCTCACCATATGATGGGGAGGAAGGCTGGAGAAATGAAGTTTGTAACCCTCTCGAATGATAGAGAGGGTCCATTGTTCTGTTGTGATTTGTTCCCATCTGGGAGCAAAGTGAACCAACCTTCCGGGTATGGTGAGAGGTTCTGGTTGTGTTAGAACCAGAAGTGGCAAGTTCCCTAGGAGCAAGTCAAAACCCCTGAGGGGTTGGAGCCTGCTGAGCTACAGTAGCTGCTGCAGGCTTAGCTCGTGCTTGTTTGGATTGCTGACGCTTAGCAGTATAGCGAGGTTGAGAAGACTGCTGGCCAGTATTTGAAGCAACTCTGGCCTTCTTATAGTAAGGCCTTTTAAAAGACTTTTTCTTAGTAGGAATTGAAGTGGACTTTGAAAGTCTTTCCAAGGTGGCATTTTCAGCATCCATCTGGGTGGCTTTGATTTGCCACTCTTCCCCAAATAAGTTCTCACCTGTACAGGGCAGATTCCGTAAGCCATCTAGAACCCAAGGTTCCAGATCAGAGGCCTGGAGCCAAGCAAGACGTCGGGCTGCAATAGCAATGCCCGAAGCCCTACTGGCTCCCTCAAAGGAATCATATGCTGCCCTATTAGAGAACTTAGAAACCTCTAAGAGTTGTTTCACTAGGGAAAGGAATCCCTGCTTTTTATCCTCAGGGATAAAGGGGGCAAAATGCCGCACCTTTTTGGCAAGTTCCTCCAGGAACATGCCCATATAGAGACTGTAGGAATTAATCCTGGCTATAAGCATACTAGCCTGGAAAAATTTTCCTACCAAAAGAGTCCAAAGTCTTACATTCCCGTCCTGGAGGGGTGGAAGAGTGCCTTTTGGTACTCCTAATCTTCTTCATTGCAGACTTCACCACAATAGAGTGGTGGGGCAATTGAGTCTTTTGGAAACCAGGAGAAGGAGGGACCCTATACATGGTGTCCAACCTACGGGAATAAGGAGACAAAGTCAAAGGATTTTCCCAGAAATCCATCAGTTGTTCTTGAAGGATTTCATGGATAGGCAGGGTAACTGCCTCCTTAGGGGCCTTTGAGTATCCCAAAATATCCAGTTTTTTGGATCTGGGTTCCTTTTCAGAGGATGTGGTAATAGAAAGGGCTGTAGCCATATCTAAAACAAAGTCCTGGAAGGACAAATCCTCTGGAGGGGACATTCTCCTTTTAGGAGAAGAGGGCTCCTCAGGTAAGTTGAGTGAAAACTCAGCAGAATCATCAGAGGAGTGAAAATCCTCAGAGGAATCGGTGCTTTCCTCTAACGCACGATACGCGTACCGATCGGTATCGATATCGGGCGTATCGGGTATGGAACCGGTATGGAGCGAAAGCCCATACGGTACCGACTTGCGTTTAGAGGTGGACGGCCTCGATACCGGCATGGCGGACGATACCGGTATCGGGCCCGGAACCGCTGAAAGCGGAACCGATGGCGTTGCAGCTTTAATGAAAGCCATGACGGCCTGCTGCATGGACTGTACAGTATCGCCCATGGACGCCATAGCTGCCTGGATGTCGGTACCGGAGTGACCCGGTACCCCAGAGCAGGCTAACAGGTGATCTGTCGAGGCCGTAGCATCGATATCAACCTGAGACCCCTGAATTGGCGTTTTTGGAAGTTGGACTTCCCGCCGGGGTTGTTTGGCTGGGGCAGGGTCCTCAAGTTCTAAGCTAAGAGCCTCTCGATGCTTTGAAGGAGATTTGCTCTTTGAGGACTTGCCCACAGAAGGTTTGGTTACCTGAGATCCATCCGGAGAAGAAGACCTGGATGACTGTGATGCTGTATTCTCTGAAGCAAACAGCACATGGAATTTGTTGGCCCGGTTCTGCAGCCCACGTTTAGACATGTGGGAGCAAGATGGGCAGTCGGTATGGAATGGTCAGGCCCCAAACATTTCAGACACCAGTCATGGGTGTCTGTGACTGAAATAACAGCATTACATTTGGTACACTTCTTAAATCCAGGGGCTGGCTTCTCCATGAGGAGAAATTGAGTAGGCCGAGAGGCCTCTCTGAAGTGACCAAAAAGCTAAAAAATAAGAAAAAAGAATTATAATTTTTTAAAGAAAGAAAGAAAAGACCGGCGATACCGGTATCGGTATGGGGAAGGCAGGTACGCGGTCTAAAGAAACAAATAAAATAACAATTTCTTCAGCGGTGACAGGAACACGACCTGCTGGCTCCGCGGAAAAAGAGAAACTGAGGAGAGCTGTTCAGGAAGGCGGGAAGGCAGTGCGCATGTGCAGTGGGAGGTCCCAAAAGCTTCTATTCTAAGAAGCTGGGGAGCTTTCCCGCACGGGCTCCGTCGGTACCGACGTACCCATATGTGAGGACTTATTCCTGCTTGTTCCTGGAGATCACCCCAAACTACAGTTACACGATGCAAGGTTCCACATTAGGAATCACCACCCAGCAAAAGGACTTAGGTGTCATAGTGGATAATACATTGAAACCCTCTGCCCACTGTGCAGCGGTGGCCAAGAGAGCAAATAGAATGCTGGGAATCATAAAGAGAGAAATGAAGAATAAAGCAAAGAATATTATATGCATGATTAATTCACGTGGCATGATCGAGCAAGTGGGAGGCTAAAGCTCAAGGACACCACTACACATCACTATTATTGCAAGTCTGCTGTTTTGGCTTGCTGGCGTCCTCTTTAGCAAGTTAGATTTCTTTTTGGACAGACTCATACTTTTATGCAGTATTCTGTGCTTTCATAATTAAGAAATGTCCCTGTCTGTGTCCTTACTCAAGTCTGAATATCTGTTACAGGTCAAAATTATGAATGGATAGCCTATGTGACTGCTTACATTTGTTGTGAAAATATATTGAATGTAGTTCATGATAAAGCATGCTCTTCACTATATGGGGCCTATTCATTAACCTACTTTAAGGTCTTGCACTTAATGTGAGTTAACAACCAAAGTTAAGGAACGTTGAGGGTAATTTTATGTGCATTAATGGCCTCATAAAATACCGACTAGCGGGACAGTATGTGCTTTGTTTGCATCACATGTATTTTTTACAGTGGGCATGCACAGGGGCAGAGTTTTCGCAGAGAATGGGGGTACAAACAAATACGCACGCAGATTATAGAATACCATAGTTTAAAGTTTGAGCGTGGACTTGCAAAATGTAGGCATGGTCATTTACACCAGTCCTGGGGATGATGAAAATCATTGCGCCTTATGTCAAGGTACACTCTCTGCCACATACACTAGTATTTTATAAAGTCAAGTACGCGCATACTTGACTTTATAAAATTGATGTAAAAACGCATGTTAAGTAGTTGTGACTTCATAAAATTACTCTCATTAAGTGTAAAATTTTTCCAATTAATGCAGAGGATTTTCTAGCCACACAGGAAGACATCCATGCTACAAACGCAGGGAATTGGTTGCTATTGTGAGGTTCCACGACCAGCCTGTAGGTGGCACTCATCCTAGAAGAACCTTACCCAGATGAACCTCCAACCTCCAGTCAGCAGGTGTCAGTAAGCTTCATTTGGCTGACTAGCCCCCTTAGCCTTCTCTACGCATGCTACTTCCTTTCAAGGGCCATCTTGTTCCTGCCTAGCAACTGTATATAAACCCAGCTCTGGCTGAGACCTCTTTCACACAGCCTGGTCTGAACCACTCCAGTGTTACCTGTGAGTTGGTTCCTCATAGCCTTTTGAAGCCTTTTCCACAGAGGCCTTTTTAACCTTATTCCAAGTTCTTGCCGTATTCTAGCCTTGCTTCCCTTCAGAGCCTACATGATGAGTTCCTCCATTGCTGGGGGGGGGAGGGGAGTAGTTTTTAGGGGGGGTAGTTTGTTGCATCATGGGGCAGTTACATGGTAGTTTTTTCGAGGTGGGGAAAATTGGCGGCGTGTTGTGGCAACTGTAGGAAGTTGTTTATTTGGGTTGGGGCAGTTTGTGGTGTGTTGGGCAGTTATAGGGGTCTAGGTTTTGGGGGTGGTGCAGTTTTCAGGATAATGAGGCAGTTGTGTAGGGATATTTTTGGGGGGTGGGGCATTTGGCAGGGTGGTAGAGCAGTTGTTAGGGAATATTTTTGAGGGTAGGGGCAATGATAGGGGGGGTCGGGAGGGTATAGGAGAGACAGTTTGAAAGGAGGAACTCCCTAACTGCTATGTTTCACTGAATGTAACTTTCTATGCTTCTATGCTATGGTATTTTTTTTTGGGGGGGGGTTCTGTTTCTGATTTGGCCCATTTTCAAACTCAATGGGGTATGAGATAAAATGGTAAAGAGACACAAGTTTCATCCCATTCCATTAAATTTCTATATAATTATTTGCCCCAGAGAGACAGACAGGCAAAATGATGTTCTCAACCCTTTTGTATAACGCTCTCCAACTTCCATTTGGTTGGAAAGAATTTAAAAATGGAGTATTTCCACAAGTAAACTGTGCTTCAGAGGACTATATGGAAAGGGCACTACAATTCACAATTGAAATGAAGAATAAAAATCACAATTGAAATGAAGAATAAAAACAAAATTTCAAATTTATAAATGTTAAAATGCCAGTCCACTGACTTAATGGCAATGCTATGCAATACCAGGTAGAGGATCTGGATCTGACTCCGGAATTGTGTTTTGCTCCTTGTTCTTGCTGAGTCTGGGGAAGCTACAGAAGCAGAAAGCGTAGTTACTCACCTGTAACAGGTGTTCTCCAGGGACAGCAGGAATCAGTCCTCACATATGGGTGATGTCGGCACCGACAGAGCCCTCATGTGAAGCAATTTCCCCAGCTTTCAAAGAAAGCCTTTGGGAATGCCTCGCGCATGCGCGGTCCCCTTCCTGCCCAAGGGTGCCATCTTGCTAAGTCAGATGACATAGCTAAAAAGACAGCAAAAAGAGTAAAATCAATAATAGGACTGCAACTCCAGGGGAGGAGGGAGGGTTGTGAGGACTGATTCCTGCTGTCCCTGGAGAACACCTGTTACAGGTGAGTAACTACACTTTCTCCAGGAACAAGCAGGAAGTCAGCCCTCACTTATGGGACTCCCTAGCTACAGGCTACTGAGAACCTATAGCTGAGAAAAGGCTCCCTCTAGGCGAGCCGCAACAGCAGTGCGAGAACTTTCTCTGAGAATGCATCCCCCATGGTAGCCTCACACCAGAGGGTCAGAGTTGCCTAAATCTCAAATAGATTCCGGAGTACCGCCTGAGCGGAAACGCTGTCCCATTGGGACTCCCTCTCCAGGCAGTAATGGGCTGCAAAAGTCTGGCTTGAAGACCAAGTTGCGGCCCGGCCCAGGCGATGCAGTCTGCCACCCAGGTGGATAACGTGCGCTTGGAGACCAGTAGACCTAGTTTACTAGGGTCATAAGAGACGAAGAGCTGAGAAGCCCTCCGATGTCCCCGCATATGCTCCAGGTAGAAGACGAGCGCCCTCTTACAATCCAGGGTATGCAGAACTGCTTCTGCCTTGTTGGAATGTGGCCTGGGAAAGAAGGTTGGAAGAACCACCTCTTGATTGAGGTGAAACGAGGAAACCGCTTTTGGTAGGAACTTGTGGTATGTGCGGAGCACTACCCTGATCTTGTAAAATCGTGTGTACGGCCTATCTGACACTAGAGCCTGCAGCTCACTCACACGCCTAGCCGACGTGAGCGCTACCAGGAAGAGCACCTTCCAGGAGAGGAAGCGCAGATGGCAAGTGGACATCGGTTCGAAAGGAGAGCAAGTAAGCTGCTGCAAGACCACGTTGAGATCCCACTTCGTCGCCGGAGGGCGGATTGGAGGTTTCAGCAGGAGCAGGCCCCTGAGAAACCTGGCTACCAAGGGGTGAGCCGAGAGAGGCTGACCGTCTATCGGGACATGGTTAGCGTACAAGGCACTAAGGTGGACCCTGACTGAGTTAGACTTGAGTCCCAGCTCAGAGAGATGAAGCAGATACTATAACACTTTGGGAACCTGAGATGAGAAGGGTTCCACAGTATGCTGGTCACACCACACTTGGAACCTGCGCCATTTACAAGTGTAGGATTTTCTGGTGGATGGCCTCCTGGAGGCCAACAACACTTCTTCTACCCCTTCGGGTAGGAGAAGAGGTGCAAGGCCTACCCTCTCAGCAGCCAGGCCATCGAGGGATCTGGGATTGGGGTGCACGAGGGAACCCTGCTCCTGGGTTAGGAGGTCGGGCTGCACCCCCAAGGGGAGAGGGGTTTCCACCGCCAGTTGAAGAAGAAGTGGGAACCAAGGCTGTCTTGGCCATCTGGGTGCTACCAGGATCACCCAGGCCTTGTCCCTGCGAATCTTGAAGAGAGTCCGCGCTACCAGAGGCGAAGGCGGAAAAGCATACAGGAGGCTCCCCGACCAAGGGAGAAGAAACACATCGGCCGCTACCCTGAGGGGGTGCGGCTGTCTGGAGCAAAACCGGGGCAACTGATGATTCTGTGGACTGGCAAAGAGATCCATGGATGGGAGTCCCCAGTGGTTGAAAATCCCCTGGGCGACCTCCCTGTTCAGTTGCCATTCGTGGGGTTGAAGAACTCTGCTTAGTCTATCTGCCAGGCAGTTCTCCTGGCCCCGTAGGTAAACTGCATGGAGAGACATGTTGTGTTGAACTGCGAAGGAACAGAGGTCCAGAGACTCCTGGCAAAGGATCAACGATCCTGTGCCGCCCTGTCTGTTCACATAGAACATAGCCACCTGGTTGTCCGTCTGTATTCGGACAGACTGGTTGGAGAGGACAGAAGCAAAGGCTTTTAGAACTAAGCGAATGGCCCGGAGTTCCAACAGGTTGATCTGGAGTGTGGCCTCCTGAGGAGTCCACTGACCTTGAGTGCAAGAGCCCTGACAATGGGCTCCCCAGCCCATCAAGGAGGCATCCGTGGTCAGCACCCTTGTATGCACGGGAAGCTGGAACCGGTACCCCTCGCAAGAGGTTCCCTGATTGTGACCACCACTGCAGGGACTGCACCAGGAGTTTGGATACTGCCACTCTGTCGGACAGGCATCCTGTGGCCTGTGACCACTGGTCCCGCAAGGCCCACTGAGCTGTCCGCATGTGCATGCGTGCGAAAGGAGTAACATGAACCGTGGTGGCTTTTTCCGAGGAACATGGGACGATGTCTGTCGGGCTCCGCAGAAAAAAGAAGACTGAGCAAGATGGCACCCTTGAGTGGGAAGGGGACCACGCATGCGCAAGGCATTCCCAAAGGCTTTCTTTGAAAGCTGGGGAAATTGCTCCGCACGAGGGCTCCATCAGCGCCGACATCACCCATATGTGAGGACTGACTTCCTGTTTGTTCCTGGAGAATTAACAGTTCTTGGAGGGAGGGAGGGATTCTTGGTCATCGCAAATGGTGATACCTAGTGGGTAGACAGGATCCATGATTTCAGGTTTTCAGAAAGATCTCTTTCTTATACATGTATGCCCCACTTCTGTGTGGAGGATTGTTGCTGTGATGACTGGGCTAACTGAGTTGGGACGAGATCCAAAACAGGGGAAAAATCTTTGGATAGTTGCACATTAACACCCAAGGTGGTGGGTTCCAGCCCCAGTTCAAAAGTGCGCAGGAAGCATACAGAAGCAGGAGAAATGTCCAAGCTCCACCCAAAAATATATTAAAATGATTTAAATTGCATGTGTTAGACACCATCTTACAACATAACCAGCCACTACTGATCCATGACTTAAATACAGATAAGACAAAGTTTCAATATACAATTTCATAATTCTAATAGTTGCCACAATCCTTTACATTTATGCGACAGTTGTACTCATGAGCGCATGGTTTGGAGTAAGGCATCTTTATGAGATATTGGCAACATGCAAAAGTTACAATATCCTGACAGAGAGGTCATGCTAAAAGCTGAAGTAGCCCAGGAGTATTTTAATGAAGAAAAGGCAGTGATAAATAAATCCAAATTACTCCCAGCCATCGTTATGCAGGTTGTTAATACAAATAAAAAATACATTTTAATTTGCCTGTATAGGAAGGCCAGAAGTCTCAAAAATAAGACCCAAGAGTTAGTATGTGTGGCAGTAGTTCCCAAACTTGGGGTCGGGACCCCAAATGGGGGTTACATCATCAGTGAATAAGGTCACAGAAACATGGCCAGTTCCCTTTCTCCTTGGGCTTTCACTGTGATCTATGCCAAGTAGTGGCAATTACCAGTCAGTATGTCGCCTGCGAGCCAGTGAACACTCAAAAGCTCTTGTGTCCTTCTGAGTGAGCTTCCTGTCAGACTGGAAACGAGTACTGCAGTCTATAAGCACACACTGCCACAAATGACCCTGTGCTGATTGCTGCTGCTGTTGTGTTGCCTTCCTGCTTTGATGAGTGGAGGGAGAAGGGAGCTGGAGAGCTGCTATTTTGATTTCATCACCATCTGGGGGTCATGTGAATTTTCAGTTGTTAAAATGGGGTCATACGGGATAAAAGTTTAAAAAGCCCCAATGTATGGCAATAAATAAAGAGTTAGACATAATAGGCATCTCAGAGACCTGGTGGAAGGACAACCAAAGGGACACACTGATATCAGAATACAAATTATATCAAAATGAGAGGGTAAGTCAAATTGATGGAGGAGTAGCACATATGTTCTACAGGAAGCAAAATGCAATGTGGAAGTGTGACAGGGATGACTGCACCGTGGGGAGAAGTGGTTTTTTTTGAAGTAGTATGGATTAACATTTGTTCGCCAGCTTATGAAGTACCTATGGACTGAAACATGTCGGACCAGAGATCTAGCTGCCTTTAAAAAGCTACTTAAGATATGGATTTTTAGAGAGGCAGTTAATCTTTGACTTTCCTTTATAATATGTAATAATTTCTGTGAAAGATAGAATTCCTTACAGCTGAGGTTGCTGTTTTTTTCAGTAAGAGGCATGTTTCCTAAATGCAGTAAGTTAGCATGCAACTAGGCCATGAATCTAGTACAGAGGCCCGTGCTAACCTCAGGAGGTGTATGTGTATGTCCCCCTGCTGTTAGTACGTTGCAACCGCAAAGCACTGTGCTAACTTGCAAGTGGGTGCACTTAATGCCATCCAATGAGGTGTCTGTGCTAATAGCAACAGCTGCAGTTAGTGTGTATCCAAGATACTCATGTTCTTCCCCAAACTTGCCCAGCGCCTGCCCATTCACGTGCTAACTGCATAGTATGGCGTTTTTAGCATGGGCCCCATGCAATGTTCTCGCTAAGCTGCGCTGGGTCCACCTCCAACATTCCTGCCGGTGGGGGGAGGTGCAGAGCGATCGATCGCTCTGCATCTCCCCCCGCCGGCAGGAATGTTGGCGGTGGACCCAGCTTAGCGGGAAAATTGACCCTGTGCTGTTAGCATTATACACTTACTCCGCGCTAACAGCGCAATCTAGTAAACATGGCCCTAAGAGATGCATCACTGCATTAAAGGCAGGAATGCTAGGAGTCCTTTCAATGGGGTTGTATACTGGGTTCTATTTATGTTTTGGCTCAAGTAATTTATATTTGATTGTACAGTGCATTATAAACAACCAATATATAATGTGCTTATTTTTTTATTTTATTTCTAATAGATGTACACATTTTGTTACTCACTGTTTTCAGCACATAATATATTTCTCTATAATTCATAAAATATATCACCTATAGCTGGAAATGGTTTCTCTAAAGCTGCCTTTCAATTTAATTGTGTTAAAAATTCTTCTTTAATAAGCTCCTCAAAACAGTTTATTAATCTCATAGAGAGGATGCAAACTTGTTTATATACTTCTAAACAATGTTAAAGCTTTTAAACTGTTTTAAAAGCTGTGATGTTGATGCTGCTATTGAGGTGGAGGGGGAGTAGCAGTGAGGAGAGTGACAAAGAACATAGAAGCCAACTTTCCAATTGATTGGGGCAGCTAAAATCAATATGATTTACCCATATTGAAGGAGTTTGTTCGATATTGGGGGATGTTCAAACAACCACTACATGCACAGGGCTAGCACTAATGACAAAGTATGCTCAAAAAAATTCAAAACTTAGCTTTTAAAATAACCAAAATAAAATATGAAATATATTTTGATGTTTGCTTGTTCTACTTATCTTTGTAATTACTGTACGTAGTTCAGATGTTTTAATTTGAAAAAGTTGATCAAAGTTCTGTTCTATCCAGAATACCAACACATACAGTAATGCAACCAAAAGCCTTAAAAGGTCATATCCTCTTAATTACAGAATGAGGCATTTTACCGTTTCCTATTGGAAGATCCCACTTCAGTGATACAATCAGAGGTTTTGGAGGGAACATATCAATCTTGAGTGATTACGGAATGACTGTTAAAATTCTTACATATGAAGTTTCCTCATATTCTGTCGTTCTATGTTGTCCCTAAAATACATACATCGTTGACATGCCCCCCAGGATGGCCATTAGTTTTGGGGATAGGTTCTTGTCTAGAGCCTCTCTTGCAATATGAATTATTTATTGAATCCTTTGGCTTCATATAGTAGGTACTCTGGTGATCTCCTGACTTTTTTGGATTATTGGCAGGCTTCAATAGAGCCCTGTATATTAATAAAAATGGACATCGCCTCTCTATATACACATGTCCCACAAATGGAGGCGTTGGAGGTATCTTTGAGATATGTGGGTGTGTTAAATTATTCGGGAGTTCAGATGTGGTTCTACCATCATTATTTTGAGTCCAATAGTTCATTTTATCATCTAATAGAGAGGTGTTACTATGGGAGCTACAGTGGCCCCATCAGTAGCGGGCTTATATGTATGTAATTTTGAGGAACAGGTGGTGTATACATCTCAAGATTGGCCATGGATAGTTAAATGGGTATGATATATCGATGATATTGTTTTCATTTGACTGGGACAGGAAGCAGAGTTTTATGATTTCTTGGGGTGGTTAAAAATGTAGGACATTCATTTAAAGTTTACCCCTGAGGTGTCTCATCTTTACCTGTCTCTTTGACATCAACTCCCCTCAATCAAACAGCATACAATCCAATTTGTTCTACTTTTCACAAATTAAATCTTAAAGAGCTCAAGAGAGTGCGCTCCAACATTAACACCAAAACCTCTAGTCTTGACCCCTGTCCAGTATGTTGGCTTAAAGTGTTACGTGCAAAACTGGCACCATTTGTCCTTGATATGGTCACTGCCACAGGGAATAATGTCTAAATTCTGAAGCAAGCCTCAATTCGCCAATATAACAAAAATAAATCACTTGACAAATTTTGCCCCACATCCTATAGGCCAATATCCAACCTTCCATTTTTAGCCAAAATTATAGAAAAAGCTATTTACTCACAACTCCATGACCATACAGATACGCATGCTCCACTAGACACGCACCAATATGGTTTCAGGCCACATCATAGTGTTGAGACCCTGTTAATTGGGCTCTTTGACAATCTGATAAAGATCATAGATAACCCTAAATGAGCAGTCATTCTAATATTTTTAGATATAGCTGCTGTCTTTGACTTGATTAGTCATGTAATCCTTATCAGAAGGCTAAAGCAAATTGGATTATAAGGTACTACATTAAAATGGTCCAATCATACCTCTCTGACCGGTCCCAGCAAGTTAAAATAGGGCAACAAACATCAAAGTCATTCTCACAAAAACAAGGGACACCACAGGCTCCACCCTCTCTGCTCTGTTATTTAAAATATATTTGCAACCTATCTGCAACATTATCGAAGGATTAAATGTCGGTAATTCCATCTACGCAGATGATGTAATGCTATTCCTCCCCTTTGATATAGCACAACCCAACTTTACCACCATTACCTCATGCTTTACCAAAGTTTCACAATGGCTAAATGACTGTAACCTCAAAATTAATTATAAGAGAACTGAGGTCCTAATTATTACAAGAAACCAATATTTCACCCTGCTTCCAAACCTCAAGATAGAGGATGTAATGCTAACAATAAAGAATAAGGTAAAATATCTTGGTGGCACTCTTGATAGGTCTCTAAACCTAATAAACCATCTTAAAACAACAGCAGGTCTAATCTATAACAAACTAAGATTTATTAAACACTTGAGGCCCCTACTACCACACCATGACTTTAGATCTGTGCTCCAAGCTATGGTATTCCCCCATATTCACTTCTCTAATAGCATCTTCCAAGGGCTCCCGAGGCAAGCTCTAAACCAAGTTAAGATAGCTCAGCATGTTGCTGCTAGAATGGTAATCAAAGGCTAACTCATCAGAACATATTTATTATTTATTTATTTATTTATTAACATTTTTTATATACCGCACTATTCATTATCAGCGCGGTTTACATGGAACAAGAAAACTTCAGACAAGTTACATTTATCTGGTTATTACATATAACAGGAACATTAACTTGGATAACCGGGTCAATTATTTACAACAAAACAACAACAAGAGCAACTATTTACATACAAGTGTCATATTGTCTGAAAAATGTACTGTTAATCTGGTAAAATAGTGTAATGTGTTGTTGAGTCAGGGAAGATTATGTAGTCGGAAGGTAATTATTGCTATTTGGGTGTAACTGTATTTCTTTGTCCTCTGGGAAGTATTTGAGGAAAAGGTGATGTTTCAGGGCCTTCTTGAACTGGATGAGATCAGAGATGGCCCTAATGTGTGCTGGAAGGGTGTTCCAAAGTTTTGGAGCACATAAACTGAAGGCTCGGCTTACTGTTGTAGAGTTGTATCTTAAAGTTTCCTTTGATACTATTAGCATATTTAGTTCCGCCGCATTGGCTCCCGGTCCATAGCAGAATTAAATACAAAATTAATGATGACCACATTCAAACTGGTAAAAGACTTGTCACCATTATAACTAACTCACCTCATTAAAAAAAAACTAATGATAGAATTAGAAAGGAATATAGTCAAAACACGCTTCTTGTACCATCCTCATACTGAAAGTTCCTTAGGGCAACGACCAACAGAGCCTTTAGTTTTACTGCACCAATGATATGGTGCTCCCTCCCTGATAAGCTTAGATCCACCTCAGACTTAATTACATTCAGGAAACTGACTAAGACACACCTATTCATAGAGCATTTTGGCACAGATGAACCAGCGTAAGACCTCTTCCCCACATAAAACTCAATCCAGCAAAAACATGATGCTATTCCCCCCTCCCTCATCACTCCCCCTAGCCACGTTAATGTACCTAAACTAAAACCAGCTGTTATATACTAGCAGATGTACCACTGATGTGGGTTTCCTCATCCCTGTAGATCTGGAGTAGGCTTTTTAAATGTCTGAGAACATAATAGCAACTTGGAATTTGCCACAAGTTTCAGCAGAGCTGCCAAGTTACCCAGGTCCAGGCGTGAGATTTTTGGCCAGTTCTGATTTTAAATTTGGCTTGCAATGCAGTATGGGAGTTGTAATCCCTGATTTTACCCATTGAAATCAGTGCTACAGGTCCCATAATGCATCAGAATGAGATATCAGAAATTCAGCACTGACTTAAAATCTCACACCTGCAACCAGGTAACTTGACAACTCTGATTCAGGATTGTAAGTCCAAGAAATCAACAAGGAAAAAATTTTTAGAAGGGTTCCAGGATTCTTTTCTCAGAACTTACAGGACTAGGAACATGGCACAAAAAAGTTTTTGGAAAGAAAATAAGACATGGTGGTGATTTTGTTTGTTTTTGGGTTCGCAAGGCAAAAAAACCAAAAGGGTTTTCCATGGAGCTCAAGACTAGACAGGGAAACTTTGAGCCAGTCAGGAAACAGGCACTAAGATTACCAGACATACAAGAGACAGCTAAGAATAAGCTGGCTAGAGCCAGATTGTCATGAAGAATAATTCCTCCTGTAAGACTGACGCATTCCAATTCAAGAGGTACTGATTCAAGGCCAGCCCATAACAACTATAAGTGACATCTAACTTGCCATCTTCCTGAACACAAGTCCTGACATACTAAAGGAAAACTACATTTTCATAAAAATATTATAGCATTATAAAGGAAATATTAAAGTTATGTGTAAATGAACTGTCCACACAGAAATAAGAGGATTGTATAGACAAGGTAATTAAGGCTGAGATCTTCCTCACAAATTATAGCAGTGGTAAAAACACAGAACAAGGAGCCAGGTTTGCTGGGTTCTGTTGCCAGCTCTATTGGAAAGCTTCCATTTTGGCAGTACTTCACAAATTATAAATCCAATAGGATCCTTTTATAGTACTTGAAAAGTCACCTGATAGATGTATTTGTTTTTTTTTACTGTGTATGTAGTAGAATGGGAGGATTTTATCATATAGGTATTATATATGAAAGTATTTGTATATGTACCTAGATATTCTATAGGGAGAGGCAGAGAAGTAAGTAAGGGTAAATAAACCAAGCAGCAGACTTCTACTTCCCTTCTCCCTATTCGCCCAAAGCAGGGAAAAAAACAAAAACAATGTTTCAGGTCAGCTTATTTCCTTTTTCAGGCTAAACTATGGGAACTGTTAATATGTCCCATGTTGTCTCAAACAAATGCACATCTCTATCAGAACCAATCATTCCTAGATCCTGCTCTTTTTTCTGCACAGTACTTCGCCCCCCATACCGTCGTGCTCCCTTGAATTTTTCCAGCTCCAATGTATGACCCTGCATTTTTTTAGAATTAAAATTTAGTTGCCAAATTTGATATCATTCTTTAATCTACATAGTCCAAGTGCCTCTAGACAGTTATTCGGAAATATTGCTTACCAAAATGTTGAAAAGAACTGAACCAAGCACCGACCCTTGTGGCACACCACTGGTAGCACAGTGAACTCTATTCGTCACCTCCTACTCAACCAGTTTCTGACACAGTCAATTACTTTAGGGCCTATATCAAGAGCACTCAGTTTGCATATGAGTTGCCTCTGTGGAAATGTGCCAGAAGCCTTCCTGAAATCTAAGCAGACCACATCTAGTACTCTCCCCTAATTCAATTTCCTGGTCATCATTTCAAACAAAATGATCAGTTTCATCTGACAAGACTTAACTCTAGTAAAACCATGGGGTAGTGCTTGTCAAAGAATTCTGATCAATTTCTTGAACTCTAATGAAGTTCTTTAAAAGAAAACATTAGATGTAGATAATTGCAAAGATAAGTAGAACAAATAAAATCACCACCATGTCTTATTTTATTTTGGTTTTATTTCCAAACTGAATTTTGAGTGATTGGCATGCTCTTGACAAGCTCCTCTTCCACATTCTCATCCTTGTTCCAACTTTGAAAGTGGTTATGCTCTGATCTCCTTGAGATTACAATTAAACTGAACTAGTCTGTTTTCAGAAGAAATAGAAACAGGGATTCTATGTGTTAGGGGCACTAAGGGCACATGAAAATTGTGAGTGGGGGTTGCAGGGTACTCTTCTATTTGTAGCAAACATTTTAATGAAAGTGGAGGAATGGTTCAAAAGTTATTGGGAGCGTGGGAGGATATATTCATAGTAGAAAGCTTGGTGATATAAGGCCAGTTTCTAGACTGAAAAAGCTGATTTTTCAGCAACAATTAAAATACAGAGGACTTGTGAAACATCAATTTAACAACTCAAATATACTTTCAAAGTTTTTTGTTTTTTTAGATGCAATGTGTTTATGATATCTGCTGTTCTCTGCTTTGAGGAAAAGTGGGATATAAATATGTTAAAAAGAAAACATGGAAGAATGAACTCAAAACTTTATATTTTATGGGCACATTAACATAAGAATGAGGTTAGAAAACAGATGTGTACCAAGAACAGCAAATGCAGAAACACTAACCCCCCTCCCTCCCTGCCACCCCCCCCCCCCCCCCCTTGTAAGGAATGATAAAACCATTTACAAGCTGTTTGGAGTCTTGATTCAGAAGAGTAATCAAGGAAAGCTGACTTATAAAATGGGCTTGGAGGTAGTGTCCTGCACGTGAGACTAAGCAGACCATCTTTTTGTCTTTACTGTACACCAGGAGCTGAGGGTCACAGAGAAGAGGAAGGGGATTTCAGAATAATTTTGGAGATGACAGTAATAATTCACATCATGGTTCCTATGGACCTGAAGGCAAAGGTCTCCCTCTTGAAAGCTGGGTTATAAAAAACATGTTGGTCATATCTGACAGAAAGGTATCACATGCAGTTTGTTTTCTGATGCTTCTTGCTAAATCATCACTGAAGAAATGTTTCCTACTAGTGCGATCTCAATACACATAATTTAATATATCAGAAACATGCAGTCAACTCTGCGCATGTTTAACCTATATAAAAGCTTTCAAATGGAAGAGGGCAAAGGGAGCAGTGTTAGTAATATTATGAAGTTGCAAAAAATTGAACAAGAAGATGAAAGTCACTCTTTCACAGTTATAAAGGGTCCTATTTACTACAACATGATAAGACTGCACAGTTCCTGCAGGTTGTTGATGGCCAAAATGAACACACACGATACCTACAAAGCAGTCATGTTAACTGTTGTGGGTATTCAAATATTTTGCCAATCAGTTAATGCAGAGAAAAGGTCTTTATCGTGCATTAACAGAACGCTAACTGCACCATTCACAGTTACTGCACAGTAACTACCTATGCATTAACTGTAAGGTGCATTATCTATCCCCTTCTGTATTAGTTGGTTAACATGAAAACTACTAGGCACTTTTCAGGTGCCATGTTAACTGTTGGCTCAGGCCTGCACTGTTAGAGGGGAGTTTTAGAAGGGATATCCACATACAATCTGGGATGTCTAAGCCAGAATGTCTGGAAAAAAAAAAAGCAGGCACGTCCAGCTGCAGACATGATGTCACAAACGTGGACAGGCTTGATACGGATGTCTGCAGGGGCATCTACAAAAATCCCACTACTGCTATCATTGAAATTGTGCTGAGTGCTGGGGATGATGGAGTACTTTCTTCTCTTCACCCTTTGGATATTTTTCAGCCAAAACGAACTTTTTAGGTCTGTGAAGCAGGTCTAAACTCAGACTGCAGGCTTTAGAGCAGACAGTGACGTCCAGGTTCCTGGGAACGCTTCAGCCATGTCTCCACCACGCCCCTGTTCAGACTTGGATGTCGACAGAGCCGGCTTCTAAAATGGCTATGGAGATGTTTCTGTGCGGATGTCCAAAGCATGAATAGGGCTTCCAAAATGACCCCCTGGTATGTGGTAATTCCTATGTCAACCACAGAACAAAGTTTAAGAAAGGGGTCATAGAAAGATACTGGCAGAGAGTATTTAAACTTGCATCCCAGGATTTTCTCCAATTTATCCTGTCTCATAATTCAGTTCTTTAAATCTACTTATTTATTTCCCTTTTGGTTTCTACAGCTAATACACTTCAATCTTATTTGCAACTTCATGGCAATGGAGATGAAATGTCAGGAAAAATAGTCAAATTAAAGGGCAATATAACATTAAAAGGACAATTTAGAACAAAAGTCAGATGATTTAGAACAAAACCCATTTGGAGGTTAGAGTTCACATTCAGACTACCACCTAACATGACCTTTCTTAATAATTAAGAGCAAACCTGATGACAGGAAATAATGAGGGCATAGTTGTAGCAGGGTCCTGGGATGTGGGGATACTGACAGAAATAAACAATAAAGTGGTAAAATAATAATTACAAGGAATGCCTGCATAATTACCTAGCCAAGTATGCTATGTCAGTCTAGGGATAGCACACAGTGTAGGGTACACACTACCAGTATTATACCAGTATTAAATATTGTATAATAAATGACACTAAGGGAGCAAATTTTAAACTGCCTGCATTGGGACAAAGGTTGTGTGTACTTTTTACCTGAAGGCTTAATGTCAATCCTCCAAATAAACGTATGCAGGTATTTTTCACTTTCAAACTTGTTGCGGGTACAAAATGCACCTGGTGGTTTAGGCCTGTTCTTTCTGTAGGTAGAATGTGCTTCAAAGGTATGAATGAACATTTAGAAATGCTATCTATGTATTTCATTTTCCTCTCCTGACCTAAATATGCCCCTGGGAACACATCCTTTCTCTAGAGCTAAAAGTAACACATGAACGTTTTGCCTCATTGAGGTGAACAGTTTTCAGACAATCATTTTATGAGGTAAACTGCTTTGAAAATTGTCCTCCCACTGAATAAAAGTCTCGTGTTTAGAAGAACCGTTAGACTATGGCTAGTAAGAACTCAGCAGTGAAGCCAGGAAAATGAAGCACCTGTATAATTTGCCATAGGATTAGTCTGTGTGACACATCTAAGTGGGCAAGCGCATACACAAGGGGGAACTGTATGCTGTTATGTATGTCAGACGGACTAAATAGACATGTAAGATGTCTTTCTAAACATAAATGTCATCTATAGACTAAAGTAATGGCAGCTCCCATGGTAGCACGCAGTGTTCGAGCTCGGTGCTTTTTTTCTAATTTACAATGGCATGTAACAGAGCACATTCCCCTTACAGCGTGGTGGGAATCATAAAGCATGCTTTAGCTACCAAGAATAATTTTGGATTTTTAAACTCTCTACAAAATCTACATGAATGAATGACTTTCATTTAATGAAGTCATTCATATGAATGTATCTTGTTTTTCACTGGCCACAGATTGGCAGCACTTTTTCTGAAGCTACTGTCTACTATGCTTATTTTCTAGATACCAATGATGAAAGAAAGAAGTATGCCATCTTGCTATATGCTGCAAGAAATGATACTTCCCTGAGGTGGAAGGGACCAGGCTACATTCGAAATATGGTTCCATATTGGATGTTTGTTGACATGAATACAGTGGGCCATCTGGAAGTTTGTTGAGCTAAGTGGTCATTTGATATGAGAGCACAAATTATTTTTCGAAAATAGGTGAAGGCTCATTTTGTGATTTATAGGTTTGCAAAAAAGCTAAGGAGAGCCCTGTTAGAAATATTACCTCACTGGATTATTTGAAAGAGGTGAGGGCCCCAGATTTTGCAAAACAACCTACAGGGGTAGTTATTAATGTGTGTTAAGAGAATAATACACAATTTTGGCCAAATAATGTGCGCTAAATGGCAAAATGGTACCTTAGTTGCCCTTAATACACAATTTTTTTGCATAATGTGTGTTACATAATGAAATGCAAATGCATGCAAAGCAACTGATCGTTATGCAAATTAAATAATGCAGCTTGTGTTTAACTTTGCAAGCTGTGTAATTCATGATGTTATCTTTTCTCCTTGGGAGCACTGAGCCACATTTGACATTACCGCCGCTTATCTGACGTTGCTGTCCTGATGTCCCACTGCCATCTGAAATTAAACATGGCTAAAACAGAGCACCTTATCTTTCCCCCTAAAGCCACCTTCCCCCCTTCCTCCTTTCTCTCTCTCTGTGGAAAACACTCTACTCCTGTTTCCTCAACTCACAACCTTGGAGTCATCTTTGACTCTTCTCCCTCCTCTGAATACATCTAACAGGTAACTGAAACCTGTCCTTTCTTCCTCTATAATATCAATAAAATTCATCCCTTCCTTTCTGAACACACTACTAAGACCCTCATCCACTCTCTAGTCACCTCCCATATACTGTAGACTACTGCAACTGGCTGCTTTCCGGTCTCCCTCAGAATCATCTCTCTCCTCTTCAGTCTGTTCAAAACTCAGCCACATGGCTCATCTTCTGCCAGCCTCGCTATGCTCACATAACCTTTCTTCTCAAGTCACTTCACTGGCTCCCTATTCATTTCCATGTTCAATTCAAACTTCTCCTATTGACTTATAAGTGTATTCATTCTGCAGCTCCTCGCTACCTTTCCTTTCTTATCTCTCCCTACACCCCTCCTTGGGAACTCCGCTCCTCTCGCAGATTCCTTTTGCCTGCACCCTTCTCTGCCACTGCCAACTCCAGACTTTGTTCATTCCATCTTGCTGCTCCATATACTTGCAACAAACTACCCAAGTTAGTACGCTAGGCTCCTTCTCTGGCCTTATTCAAATCCTGCCTAAAAACCCACCTCTTCAAGGCTACGTTTGGATTCTTATTCTCCTGCTTATTACCTGTCTGTATCTTGCCATTCCCCTTGAATTCCCCTAGTCCCCAGTTGTTGTGTGGTCTGTCTTGATTAGATTGTAAACTCTGATGAGCAGGGACTCTCTTACTTGTACATGTACAGCACTGTGTATGCCTTGTAGCGCTATGCAAATGAAGTGTGCATCAAAGAGATCTGTGTATGGAAGAACCTTTCAGAACCCTTTGATACACACTTCCTTTTGCTACTGGAATTTGCTAGCGGAGGATGTAGTAAAAGCTGTTAGTGTAGCCGGGTTTAAAAAAGGTTTGGATAAGTTCCTGGAGGAAAGGTCCATAAACCATTATTAAAGTGGACCCAGAATATCCACTGCTTGCTCCAATGCAAGCATTGTTGAACCTGTGTCTTTTAGGGAAACTGCTAGGTACTTGTGACCTAGATTGGCCACTGTTGGAAACAGGATACTGGGCTTGATGGACCTTGGTCTGACCCAGTATGGCATATCTTATGTTCTTAAATAGTAGTAGTAGAAGTAGTACAGAGCCAGTGCCACTTATTACCTCTCCCCTACTCCCCCATATTCCTCCCAACAAAATTTGTAGATCCTTTCCTCCACCCCATCCCTCTCTGGCACAAAGTACAGCCCCCTAAAATTCAAATTCCTATTCCTGTACTCCCCCAAACCTCTTACCACTCAAACTCCCATCTCCCCCCACACTCAGAGTCAACTCCTGAAGTTTGTCAGAAAAGGTATTGTTAGCCTAATAAAAACATGTCACTTTATATTATTTTGCTTGTGAACCTACTAAAATTTTGTGCCTCACAAAATGAAAAAATTGTTGGCGAGTCGAAGATATCTTAATTAAGCTGCATGTACAAAATTCCTTGAAAAACTTAAGTTAGGACAAACTGAAAAGTATATAGTTGGACAGTAAGATGTCCACATAATTCTACAGTGATCCAAAGGACATTGTGAGAAAAGTGTCCCCACTCTCTGCCATTGTTTTACTTTCTTGCTTGAAAACTTCCAAACTTGAGCTACAAAAGTTCACCCAGTATCTAAATTTAACCGTGAGTTCCAGGATAGAGTAAAGCTGGTGGGAAGATTGCAGAGTTCCTTGAGGCTCTGACCTACCACAGGAAGAGGGCTGTCAGCCTTTGAGTCTCCCAAGGGAAACGACACTGGCAGAATGTTTTATAACACATTCCCACTGTAGGATTTTCTATTTAAGTAGAATCGCGTTCCCTTACTCCTTTTCCTGGGACCAGTAAATATAGATAACTGTGAATAGTATTTTTAACTCTGTCTTTGAATTAATCTTTTCACTAAACTGTTACCGAACAATATTCAGCAGTCTGGTGAGAGATAAATTTACCTGGCTATTAAGTGGGATTAACCTGTGTAAATCTGCCACTGAATATATCTGGTTAAAGTTATCTGGATAACTTTAGACATACTATTTCAGCAGCCTGGGTTAGCTGTATAGCTGCCTGGATAGCATTGATTATCAGCACTACCTAAACAAAGTTCTGCCATGCCCAGCCAATTCATTATGGGGGGGGGGGGGGAGTATAAGACTTTAAAACCCAAAGTAACCCAGTTAAATTTTTTGAATATTGACCTTTTACAGAAGAATTTTGGAACACACTTACCCTGGTCAGTTAGCTTCCTGAAAACTGTCCTCAGTCAATCCAGCTAAAAAGATGTGGGATTCCACAGCATGCATGCATTTCACCAGATTGAGAGAGGTGGTGTTGGAAACCAATGGGTTGATTTAAGGAGCAAGTTAGTAGTGAGGCACAGGCTTAGGGCACAAAAAACTGAATCTTGGCTGCAGCCCCACTTTGCTACTGGCTTCACCTTCTGGCACTGGAGTAGGGTGACCAACTGCTCAATTTTGGACCAGACAAGCCAGTTTTTCAGCCCTTTGAACAATGTCTGGTCATAAGCTGTAACCATACATTGTATTGTCTGGTCGAGCCTCACTCCCAGACCCACTATCGCTGCTGCCTGCCACATCACTTTGGAGAACATGCATGTATTCTTGTAGGCTCTTCTGTATCTACCTCCATAGCAAAAGGAAGTGTGTATCAAAGGGCTCCAAAAGGTTCTTCCACACACAGATCTCTTTGATGCACACTTCCTGTTGCTGTGGGAGTGGAATAGAAGAGCCTTCAAGAGCATATGCATGCTCTCCAAAACTTTGCGGAAGGTGGCAATGATAATGGTACTTGGAGAGAGCCTCGACATGACAATACAGCAACTTATAACTGGACATTGTACAAAGGGCTGCAAAACCGGTTTTGTGGTGGGCAGCAGTGGCAGCAGCAATGACGACTGCAAAGATTTGCAATTAGGAGGCAGAACCCTAGAAAGGTGTCCAGTCCTGATAGGTTTAAAAGTTGGCAACTCTATCCTAGTGTTCTGATCTTGACTGCGGAAGTGCTTGTGCCACCAGCTGGACCACAGCAAGAGAAATTCTCCTGCTGTCATGGAGCCAGTGGTAAAAGCTTGGCTCTGTGGCAATAGGAGATGATGTGTGCCGAAGTGCTTCACCTGCTGCTAGTTCAGCTATAGGCACATGCACTTTGGCAGTCACAAAGATTGAGATTCCAGAATCAGACTGTCCGTCATCTGTCCCATTCCATAAAGTTGGCCCCAAGACGGGGACATAAAATGAAAGTTGTCTCATGGTACAAATCACCTTGAGCCAGTACTGATTGTACCCATAATCAGTTATCAAAAGAACTATATGTATGTAGCTCTCTTCTGAAAATTAGGTACAAAGTTCATACCCATGAACTTTTCGCCCAGGTAGGATCCTTGAAAATTATCCCTTAAACTTCTGATGTCTGTCTTGTGATGTGTAAGAGTAATGGGACATAAACAGAAGTAATGCATAGGATATTAATTTGGGGTTTACAGCAGTTCTCAATTAGATATGATAAGTAATTCTAATATTGATCTGTGGCTCTCTAGGATTTTAATAGTCAAATCCACAACCAATAAATTCAATAAATCATGCCTGCAATAAATGTCCAGAATACAGGGGATGATCGGGGGATTTAATACTGTGATTTGTCATACTATCTCTATTAGAAGAAGACCTCAAGAATATTTGACAAGCACTCATCCTGTCAAGGGCAGGAATCTGGTGTTTAACCTCCTTCTTGGTCACTAAGGATAGGCTAGTTTACATGCATTTTTGTTAATATATTAACAGTACAGAAGCTGTTTAACAAGTGGTGGAATACTAGTACTTCTACTACTAATCATTTGCAGTGGTGGTAATAATATTCCATCACTTGACAATTTGATCTGAATATTGTCCTCTCCCACCTGGACTATTACAATGTAGTATATCTGGGTCTACCTTAGCATTTAGTTATTGGATTCCAATAGTTCCAAAATAGTGCAGCACATTTGATTCTTGGTGGTACCAGGTGGGAAAAGACAACACCGCTTTCATCCAACTTCCCTGGCTGCCAGCTACAGTATGGTGTGGGAATTTGCGTATTTTCTTTAGAGGTATTTAGATTGAATTTTAATAATCCTGTGTCAGGAATGTTGTTTGATCTATGTCTATTTTAATTGTTTATCTAACAGGTTTTTTATACTGCTTTATCATTTTAGTGAAAGCAGTTTACATTGTAATTAAACTTGATAATGTACGCTCACCACTGTACTTATTTACTAACAGGGTTTTTTTATACCGCTTTATCATTTCAGTCAAAGCGTTTTACATTGTAACTTAAACTTGGTAATGTACATTAAACAGGGACATTGATAACTTGGATTTTTATGAGGCAGTGGAGGGTTAAATGGCTCTCTAAGTTCCCAAGCCAGTGCTCTAACCATTAGGCTACTCCTCCACTCCTCCAATAAGGGTGTAATGTAGTATTGTGCAACTTTTATTAAGCTGGCCTCTATTTACTAATACTTATTGCATGTTAACAGTGCTATACCTGCTGCAAAATACTGTATATAAAAAAGGGCTTTGCAGCAGACAGTGTGCAATAATGCCATTATCGTGTTAGTAAATAGGAGCCACTATATTTTATTATTACACCCTTTGAAATAATTTGATTTGATTGCATTTGATATTCTGCCTTTAATATACAAATTACATCCATCCTTCTTTCCTTTTCCCTTCCTCTTTTTTTGTCTGCTTGTCTTCTTCCCCCACACTAATACCTGAGATCCTTCAGCCAAAATACTCTCAAAAGAACAAAATAAATCATAGACACACATAATCAAGGTTGAAAAACTACTTTAGGGGTAATATTCAGCCTATGACAGTCAGCATCTTTTTAAATGCTGGCCTCCATGAATAAAACAATCCAGGTATACCATGCCTGAATCTTGATACCAGCCAGCACTGAATATCCAGGTTTATCATTCTGCGGCGGCAATATTCAACCGATATCCACATAGACAATAGGCATAGCACTTGGGATAGTGTTTTTGCTGTCCTAAATGATTCAGCAAAGATGTACGACAAGGCTGCATACATTCCCCCTACCTCTTTAATTTATATGCAGAACAAATCATCAGAGAAACAGGATTGTAGAAGACAACAGAAGTGTGAAGATTAGTGGAAGACTCATCAACAACCTTCGCTATGCTGATGATACCACATTACTGGCTGAAAGTGAAGACGATCTGAAACATTCGCTTCTCAAGATCAAGGAACATAGTCGTAAAATGAGTCTGCACCTTAACATTAAGACGACAAAGATCCTGACAACTGGAAAAATCAATAAGTTCATCATTGATGGAGAAGAAATTGAAATAGTTGACAATTTTAACTTACTTGGATCAACAATCAATAAAGAAAGGACTAGCAGTCAAGAAATCCGACAATGTATTGCTCTTAGTAGAATGGCTACGAAGGATCTAGACAAGATTTTCTAGAGCACAAATGTCTCTCTCCATACAAAGATTCGACTTGTCCAGGCCATGGTATTTTCAATAACATCATATGGATGCGAAAGTTGGATAGTGAAAAAGATAGACAGGAAGAAAATCAATGCTTTTGAATTATGGTGCTGGCTACGAATACTGTGTATATCATGGACTGCCTGAAGAACAAACCAGTCAGTAATAGAGGAGATCAAATCTAAGCTTTCCTTAGAAGCTCAGATGACAAGACTTTGACTTTCATACTTTGGATACATCATGCGAAGAGAGAGATCATTGGAGAAAGACATAATGCTTGGCAAGGTAAGTGGTCACCGTAAAAGAGGAAGGCCGACAGTGAGACGGATCGTACAATAACAGCAGCTATGGATACCACTCTATCAACAATGAGCTGCTTGGTTGAAGACCGAACAAAATTTAGGTCAACTATCCAGAGGGTTGCCAGGCGTTGACACCGACTTGATGGCACTTAACAACAACAAATGATTCAGATCATTATCTGGATAGTGGTGCTGAAAATCACCACTATCCGGACATGTGCTAGCCCCGCCCATAGTGCCAAGGTGAATATTCAGTGGCACTATTCAGATAGGGCCGCTGAATATTGGGACTTAGATGATTAGCAGCTACTGCTAACCAGATTAGTCCTTTTAAATATCAAGCCCTTTGTATTTATTACGTTGAATAAATGTAGATGATTTAATATGAAAACTGAGGAATTTTATGTAACTGTGCCATATGATTGCTGCAGAATTTCTTCTGATTTAATGAAGGGCTATAGCTCCTGAAAGCAAGGAAGCAACGTATTAAGTTAGTCTCATAAATATGCATTTCCTTATATTTTTTTCTTGACCTTTATTTCCACGCAGAATTTCAGAAACTTTGCTACAGAAGTTTTTAAAAACTTTACTGCAGAATCTACCCCAAGCTACTGCAGTAAACTGGGGGCTGTTATGCAGTTAACATATATGGATGGGAAATAACCAAAATTATGGATATCATAAGGGACTAGCACTGCAGCACAAAGGACATATACGCACATATTCCTGATGTGGTTAAAATACTCCAGCAGCATACATCTTTCTGAGAGGTATCATATCAATTTGAGCTTTTCTTTCAAATATTCAACAACAACTGAAATCCACAGCGCTCATATTTTAATCAATTACTTCTTTCATCTATAAACATAATTTGGCAAGAAAAGTTTGCAACCAAAAAACTTTACCACCAACTGCAACATAGTGGCAGTCATATAAAGTTGAAAGCTTCTAAAGTTCAGAGCTACCAAAAATGGCCTTACCACACAGGCAACTGCAAGGTCAAAACCCTGGCACTAGCATTTTGGCAATTCTTTGCTTTTATCGAAGGGTGAATTTGAAAATGCTGCTGCAGCTCTAAAATACATCACTCAATGTTTTTTTTTTTGCTTTATTGTGTTATTGACACCATTTTTTCTTTTTGGCTATTTTGTTAAGGTGCGGTACATCCCTTTTTTGTGGTTAAAATGCTGCCATTGCCAGTGCCCCCACCCAGCAACATGCTCCCTTTCACTTTCTCCTTCACTAGGGGCATGTTTACTAAAGGTTGACGTGCATTAAGTAAAGTTATTGTGCGTTAAGTGCTGCCACTGCCCATTCATTTCTATGGGCCATGCAGCACTTAACACGCGTTATCTTTACTTGGCACGTGTTAACCTTTAGTAAACATGCCCCTAAGTGGCCAACACCCGTGGGTGTAGTTTGATGGCTTAATTTGTGGGGGCAAGGAGTGACATATTTGCACATTAATCAGCATATTTGCATATAATTTGCATAGCCATTATGGTTATCTTTTAAAAAATACTAGATGGATAGGAAGCCAGTATATCAAACAGGTAAGGGATGAGTTGGCACACGCAAGATACTCAAAGAGGGAGTAGTGGTTCTTATTCAACGGCTTTGCCAATAAAACGGAAAGGAACATATTCCCAGGATATATAATAAAAATGCAGCAAAAATTGTAGCTGTTTAATTATTTAGCCTGGCACTCTAAGATTAAAAAATAATACTGACCTTTGTAAATATATATTGTTCAAAAAACGGAGATGTAAGGTGCTCACACGCCAAGGGGCATAAAGAAAAAGCGAACTACAGCTGCCCGCTGGGAATCACATCTTTGCCGTGACTGCATCCATCCTGTTCTCTTTTGCCTGCAGGGGATGGGATCTCCACAGGCAGAAGAGAAGGGTGAGGCAGTGATCGCAGACCAGAGGCTCATGGGGATCCCATCCCCCGCAGGCAGAAGAGAAGCACGTCCCTTTTCATCTGTCCACAGGAGATCGGATCCTCACAGGCAGACAAAGGATCACAGCCATTGGGGCAACTCATTTGGGGGCGCAATGCCCCCTCACCCTCCAAACTATGTTCATGCCAATACCTCCCTCTGGCTCCCTTTCCTCATCTTTACGTTGTTCATCCCAGGATACTGAAAGAGCTCAGAGAGGTGCTTGCAGGGCCGTTAAAGGATGTTTTTAATAGATTTTTGGACACTGGAGAAGGGCTTATGTGGTACCTCTTCACAAAAGTGGTAATAGGGAAGAAATTGACAAACTACAGGCCAGTAAGCCTTACCTCGATGGCGGGAAAAGTAATGGAGGCGCTCCTGAAGGAGTGAATAGTGGACTTTCTCAAAACCAATAAGTTGCATGATCTAAAGGACGATCTTGCCAAACAAATCTGATTGAGTTCTTTGACTGGGTGACCAGAGAACTACATCAAGGGCATGAGATGGATGTGATCTACCTAGATTTCAGCAAAGCCTTTGATACTGTTCCTCACAGGAGGCTTATCAATAAACTCAACAGCTTGGGAATGGGTCCCAAGATGGTGAACTGGATCAGAAATTGGTTGCTTGACAGACAACAGTAGTTGATAGTAAATGGAACTCACTCGGATGAAAGGAAGGTGATTAGCGGTGTGCCCCAGGGTTTGGTCCTGGGACTGGTTCTGTTCAATGTATTTGTGAGTGATATTGCTGAAGGACTGAATGGAAAGTCTGTCTTTTTGCAGATGACACCAAAATTTGCAACAGAGTGGACTCTCCTGAGGGAGTGGATAACATGAGGAAAGATCTACAAACGCTGGAAGAATAGTCTGTTTGGCAGTTAAGATTTAATGTGAAAAAGTGCAGTGTCATGCACTTGGGAAGCAAAAATCCAAGGGGATTGTATGTGATAGGGGGCAAGAGTTGGTATGTACGGACCAGGAGAAGGACCTCAGAGTGATTGTTTCTGAGGATCTCAAGGTGGTGAAACAGTGTGACAAGTCAGTGCAAAAGCCAGAAGGATGCTGGGTTGCATACAGAGAGGAATTACCAGCAGAAAGGAAGAGGTGCTAATGCCACTGTACAAGTCGCTGGTGAGGCCTCACTTGGAATATCGTGTTCAGTTTTGGAGACCGTATCTTGCAAAGGATATATAAAGACTGGAAACGGTTCAGAGGAAGGCGACCAAAATGATTTGGAGCCTGCATCAGAAGACGTATGAGAAGAGACTTGAAGACCTAAATATGTATACTCTGGAGGAGAGGAGGGACAGGGGAGATATGATTTAGACCTTTAAGTACTTAAAGAGTATTAATGAACAAACAAACCTCTTCCAAAGACAGGGAAACTATAAAACTGGAGGGCATAACACGAAGCTGCAAGGGGGTAAACTGAAAGGCAACATCAGGAAATACTTTTTCATTGAAAGGGTGGTGGATGCTTGGAATGCTCTCCCAATGGAAGTGGTGGGGGCAAATACTGTACAGTGACAGAATTCAAAATGGCATGGGACAGACACAGAGGATCCCTTTATAGCAACAGGATAAAATAAAAATAAAAATAACTCACTCTCATATCTCGACAAATAACAATACTTACATGGAGCGATGGGTACATCTTTAAACAAAGGTCTGGGGAGGGGTGACCTGCACAGAGCGGCAGATGCTTCTACTCTTACCACCTTGCTGGGCAAACTAGATAGACCATACTGGTCTTTATCTGCCGTCATTAACTATGTTACTATGTACCACTGTTGTACACTTTTAATCTCTACAGGGCATGTTTACTAAAGTGCACTAATTTAGCATGTGATTGGGCCACAAAACTAGCATGGAGGCCCGCGCTAATCTTAGGGTGTGTGCGCATCCATTCCCCTGTTTTAGCATTTTGCAACCACACAGCATCACACTAACTGGCATGAGGGTGCACTTAACATCACCCATGGAGGTGCTGTGCCATCAGCGCCCACATTCGCCCAAATTTTGGTGCTCTCGGGTGACTGCCTAGTTTGCTTAAAGATAATACTGGCCCTTCAATCATTTAATCTGCAGGTAATCAGGCCCCTTATCATGGCTGCACCACTCTGAATGCATTCAATCTCAGAAGCTAAACAGAAGTGGTGCTGCCTAGTACTTGAATGGGAGACCATCTTAGAATACCAGGTACTGTAGGTTTACAGCACAAAAGAAAGGCCTGGCATGGCAATCTATTTCTGGTCATACCCTGCAAAAAAAAAAGCAGGGGATAGTCATAATATGGACAACTGTTCACAGGGACGCCAGCACCTAACAGCACAAAAATCAGGCCCCTTAGTGAATGAAACCCTGTGTGATTTGGTTGTCAGAGACTAATAATTTTGATAAAATGGAATTTACTAGGTTTGATACATTTTAACGTATATCATGTCTGTTGCAGACAATAGTAGAGGCAAGCTTGGCATAAAGGGACAGATTTACCACAGGCAAGTTAAGCAAGCGCCTATGGGGCACTGTTCCCAGAAAGCAGCTGCTCTACTGTGTGATTCACTTGTTTTACATTATACGGGCGTAAGCTGCAGTGTTTTGCCATCTTAGCTGAAATTTGGGAGGGGAGCTGGGGTATAAATCTGTCACAGATGCAAAAGCTGTTGCTATAGACAATGGTACAGGGACAGGAAGTGCTTTTGTTTCATGAATATATAAAACCCCTACACATTTTAATATCTGTTCTGCTACGTATCAAAAAGCTCCTTAACTACATGATAATTTAGGATTAACTATGTAGGTATCTATTGAATTTATTCATATCTTATAACATTAATTCATTCAAGGTTCTTTATTTAAGCTGCTTTAAACAAAAATGATCCAGCTGCTTACCAGCCTATCTCTGGCCTCCCCTTCTTAACTAAGATCATCGAAAAAATTGTACAACGTCAACTCCAGAATCAAATCGACTCCCATGCCCCATTAGATCCGCACCAACATGGTTTTCGCCCAAACTATAGCATCAAAACCCTTCTGATGTTCCTGTTGGACAACCTGATCAGAGTCATAGACAACGGCAAGATGGGATTCCTCCTGATATTCATTGACATCACCTCCGCATTTGACACGGTATCGCACAGCATCCTACTGCAAAGACTAGCTAACATTGGGCTACATGACACCACCTTGAAATGGTTTACCTCTTACCTCACAGACATCTTCAAGTCAAATGTGGCTCCAAAATCTCCAAACAACTCACAGCAAGACAGGGAGTGCCTCAAGGTTCATCCCTTTCCGCACTGTTGTTTAACCTATACATACATCCCATCTGTTCCATCATCAAAGGCCACAAAATCCTTTACACCATATACACAGATGATATAATGATTTACACTCCAATCAATCTTGAGAACCCGGACTACACAGAAATACAGGACTGCATACAAGAGATGACTTGCTGGCTAACTCAAAACAACCTAACGATAAACTACAACAAGACCAAAGCTCTTATCACACATGAAACTCCAGTTTCACTCCCCCCCCCCCCCCAATTAATCCGAACACTTCAATACCCATTAAACCCGAAGTGAAATATCTTGGTGTCACACTGGACAGCAATCTGAATCTCCAGTCTGATATCAAAAATCTACCAAAACCACCTACCTCAAGATGCGGGTCATCAGACTTCTCAAACCACTACTAAGTCAAGAACATTTTTGAACTGTTTGCCAAGCAATAATAACCCCCATTTTGGACTACTGCAACCCCATCTACCTTAGACTACCAAAACTCTCTCTCCATCCCCTACAGATGGCACAAAACACCACTGCCTGAATTATAACAGGATCTTCAAAACAAGACCACATCACACCCATCTTGAAACATCTCCACTGGCTCCCCATTCACTCCCGCATCAAGTATAAAATACTATTAAACATCTTTAAAGTCAAACAAAACCTCTCAGTAAACAGCCTGAAGACCCTCATCACCAATGATACAAGCACCAGACCGAGGAGACGTCGCACAGCGGATACGATCTCAACCCCCAGTTACTACACTAAGGCTAGTCAATCCACATGTGGAAGAGCTTTATCCCTGGCAGCTCCCACCCTATGGAACTCTCTCCCGGACCACCTAAGAGCAACTTCAAATATCAAGGACTTTCGGAAGATACTTAAAACTACAATCTATATCAAGCACTATGGAGACACCATATAACTTGGCATCAAGATACAGTCAATTGTTTCACAAAGGTTACCTCTCATCCGCTCCCCACCATCCTTTCATCCCTCCCCTTGGAACCTGCCCTTCCCTCCCCCTGCCTTCCATATCACTAGTCGTACCTAGTACCTCAGATTTGTCTTCTAGCTTAGCTTAGCAACCACCCTGTATATAGCGCAGTTTCTGTTTTTGTATACAGTTACATTGCAATAATCCCCATATGTCTACATTGTATATACCTCCATTGCAATATCCCCATGTACGACTTCCCTTCCGTCTCTTAATGTTCCACCGTTGTTATAATGTAAGATGTACTGTGGTACCGAAAGCATGCCTAAGCAGATGGAATGGCAAAATAGCGAGCACTGCACCTTTAAAACCAAAAGCAAGCCAGGTTTCCATGACAGCAGGAAGCTTTCAGAGAGAAGGCAGCTCAGTCAGATTCATGACGTAAGAGCTGGAATCAGCCCTAACGAGGTGCACCTGGATAGTCAGAAGGGCGTGCCTGAACAAGGAAGCCGTTTTAAACCAGCTTCAGGGCTAGTCTTGCAGAACAGCCGACAGGATTGTCAGCAGAGAAGGAAACTGGACAGACAAGAAGGCAGGGAAAAGCCTTTACAAGTGTCTAAACCACTTCAACAAGGAAGGCAGCAACTGAGGAAGTCTTGGAACCCAGCTCCAGGCAAGAGGGATTCTGGTGGGTCCAATCCCAGTTACCTTAAAGCTAAGTCAACGCCGTCATGGGAGCTACCTGAAGACAGGGACAAGCATTTTACCTGTGGAAGGGAAGAGAGCTCCAAGCACAGACCGGGCAGTGATAGCAGACAAGGTACGTTGGATTTTCTGCCTAATCAGAGTCTTGTTGAAGACATTGTAAAACAACTAAAAGCCAGTGCTAACAAGTGCCACGATAGCACGGCTGTAAAACCACCTAGCAGAAACACTTGGAATAAATGGTTTAATGCAGATGTGGAAACCATAAAGAGAAGCTTACGTACTAACCAAACTCCTGAGCTAGAGGACATCACGGCTAGTAGGGGTGGGAATCTTCTAGAGCAGCTGCAAAAGGCTATTCCAGAATGCCAGCCTAGAAGTTCCCCTAGGCAGAGCTGTGAGAATGAAAGCGAGGACATGATCATTGACGCAGCAGATGTTCCTGAGTCCTCTGGTTTTTTTGAGATGGACTGTTCTATGTGTAACAGAGTGGACATAAACCTATGTTAAACAAGCTTTGGTAAGAAGAATTACAAAGCTGTATGAAAGTTTTTGTGCTGCTGTGAAGAAACAGTTTTTCCACTTTTATTTGATGCTTTTCATTTGCTCCTGTTTTTCTGTTTATTCTGGAAAAGAATTATATTGCTTTGCTTATTTGCCTGAGAACCTCTGTGAGGGGAAAAACCCAACAATAATAATAAATTTATCTGTTCCAAGAGACCCTTGTGCCACAACACATTTTTGTGAGAGTGAAACCAAAAACTACATATCCCAGCAACCATTGCTGCTAGATAGTATAAAGGACACTCAGAAGCAAAACAGCGGTCACCCCTACTATGAAGCCTTCGGCCAGTAGCAGGGGAGCGTGACAGTACCTAGTCCCTCGGTTTGTCTCCTGCAGAGCTCAACCACCTCTCTGCGTTTAGTGCAGTTTATTTTTGTATATAGTTATATTGCAATAACCCTATATGTCTACAATGCATAGAGCTTCTTTGTAATATTCCCATGCATGCCCTCCCACCCACATTTAATGTAACATCTTTGTTTTACTGTAAACCGCTTTGATTTAAGGATAAAGCGGTATAGAAATCCCTTTAAATAAATAATTTTCTAGTTAGGTTGTGAAGCTAGATGACATGGCTATGAATAGATTTTCTAATTGTAGCGTTCTTGTACCTGGGTTCATAGATGACTTGAAATCTGTTCAAATTTCAGTGACATGCGAGACACCAGGAGGACATGTGCTTATATTATGGAAATCACTGCTCTATGCACCAAGGAACTGAATTAATACAAGCTGAAACTTCTGAGCAAAATCATCAGTTGTCAAGATATCCACCCTGGCTATTGTGTAAATCATCAAGACTTCATGCTTGACTTTTGCAGAAGCCTTGATGACTGGTCCTACTGCTCAGAAGTTTCACACGTGATTGAAGAGTAATTTTACAAGAGCATGCCTATGTGAGACATCCAAAAAGATAAAGGCAACATAGGTCCCTATGTGCCTGTAGAAATAGGCTCTCAGAATCATCTCCAGTAGTGGGTTATTGCCAAGCACAAATTTACACCTGCTTCAAAGAAGTGTAAATGCGCATTTCCAGGAAGAAGCAGGAATTTTGTCTTCACATATGGGTATTGTTGATACCGACGGAGCCTGCGCAGGAACGCTCCCCAGCGTCCAATAGGAAAGTTTTTGGGAGCATCCCACAGTGCCTGCGTGCTGCCTTCCCGCCTTTCCAACTCTCCCTATTGAGTTTTTCGTTTTCCACGGAGCCGACAGGACGCATACCCTGTCAACACAGAAAAATTTATCCTTATTCTTTTGTTTTTTTGTGGTCGCGTCTGCCTTCCTTCGACGCCTACCGGTACCGCCGGTTCTCTTTTCTTCTTTAAAAACAAACAAACAAACAAACTAGTTTTTCTAAGATTTTCTTTAGGGGCCTTTCCCCTCCTGGGGTTAGGTGCCATTTTGGGCACTAGGCACATTTTTCTTCAAACCTGGAGAAACCAGCTAGTGGTTTCAAGAAATGTTCTAAATATGGCGGTACCATTTCCGTCACCGACATCCATGAATGGTGTCTTAAGTGTTTAGGTCCTGACCATTCTCCATCGGAGTGTCTCTCCTGCAGAAAGATGACCAAGAGGGGCCTGCAGAATAAAGCTTCAAAACTCAGTACCCTTTTTGCCGCAGATACGATGTCAGTTGCATCGACGTCTTCCAGGGCTTCATCTTCCTCACATGGATCTCAGGTAACTAAACTTAAGTCTTCTAAGACTGGCCAGTCCTCAAAGGGTAGATCTATCTCTAAGTATCGAGATGCCACTGGCGCTGCACTCGAGGAAAGTTCACTGGTAAAACAGCCCTGGCAGGAGGCCTCGGTCTCCAAAGCATTAAAGGGGCTCCAGAATGTTCCAGAGGCTTCCACCTCTGCAAAACTACTGGTGCCATGTTCTGGGGTCGTAGCCGCTTCCACCCGTACCAATACCCAGGCATCGGCAGGAGTGATGGATCACAGAATCCTTGCTATCGAATGCAGTCTAGCGGCCCTCTTAGCTGCTTCAGTACCGCTAAGACCACTACAGACGGTTCCACAGGAATCAGTACCGACACCGGTACCGAGTGCCTCAGCGGGTATGCTTCTCCCCATGCCGAGCCTTGAGTCTATCTCAGGTATCGACGGATCGGTACCGAGACACCCTGATACCGACTTCGAGCGATACCGGACCACGCGTTGCAAGAACACCCGGGGCAGAGATACTTAGAATCATCCGATTCTGATGATTCTGATGACTCTGCCGGTACTAGAGCTATGCTTCCAGAGGATCTATCTCCTTCTCCTCATTGAAGAACGTCTCCTCCAGAAGACATGTCCTTCCAGGATTTTATACGTGATTTATTTCGAGGTCTTGCAATCACGGTGACTCCAGAGAAGGAACCTAGAGCAGAAGAATTAGAAATTCTTCAGTACCCTAAGGCTCCTAAAGAGGCAGCTACTCTGCCTATTCATAGAATCTTGCAGGATCTTATGTTAAGAATGTGGGAAACTCCTTTAACGGTGTCTCCATACTCTCAACTACTCGATACCACGTACCGAGTTCCAAGCTGTCCTGGCTTTCAAAAGACTCAGTTACCACACCATTCAATGGTAGTGGAATCGGTGATGCTAAAACACATTCTTCCAATCCTCCAGGCCGTGAATCGAAGACTCTCGATGCCTTTGGGAGTCGATATTTCCAATCCTCCATGTTGGTAGCCAGGATTAGCTCCTACATTCTCTATATGGGAATGTTCCTCAAAGAGGTTACAGGTGACTTGGAGCTCATGAGCCCTCTTCTCCCTGAGGAAAAAAGGGGGGAATTCCTTACTCTGGTCAAACATGCCCAGGATGTCTCAAAATTTGTAAACCGTGCAACTTTTGATTGCTTTGAATGCATTAGCAGAACCTCTGCTATTTCCATTGGTGCACGTCATATTGCCTGGCTTCAGGTATCAGACTTAGAACAATGGGTGCAAGATAAACTGGGAAACATTCCTTGCACAGGAGAAAAATCTCTTTGGCAAAGATTGGCAAGACAAGGCCATTCAGATTGAATCTGAAAATACTACCTTGAACAGACTACACAGGTCTGCGACTAAAAAGCTGTTTGATTATTTTCATCTAATTTCCATGTATTTTGGTGTGCTGAAAACAAATAAAATATTGAAAAAACTCCTAGACGTCATATTTGCCACAACACGCAAAATTGTCTTCAAATTTATCAAATTTTTTCAAATTACTATTAATTAATTCACATAAGTGTATTTAAGATATAAAATACCAAAAAAACCTTAAAGGGGTTGTCCGAGTTATATAATATAGCACTGTAAATCTGATGGTCAGCAATATATACATAACCTAAGCAAGTTTTAAGTCCGTGCTTCTAATGGTAGAAGGGGTTAATCTTTCCTGAAGAATCCAGTGGGAGGAAGACACAGGGCAGATAGCAGCAGCTCCGGTCAGTGCAGGGGGACGTGGCCAGCACTGTGACGTCTCATGTACAGACACAGAGCTGCTGTCTCCTGCATGCCACACTTGTGCACGAATCATCATCAGGTTCTTGGTTCTAGGCTGTTCACACTTTTTCATCGCAATTCGTGTTAGCTCGTCATTCTTCAACCGTTATGTTATGGCTCCGCGAAAGTGTATTAATTCGCCAGACAGTTTCTGTTTCATCTGTGGTGAATATACAGTGTTGAAGCAACAGCAGAATATTACAGACTTTGTGAAAAAAGTATACTTTGCATACTTTGGACTAAAAATTGGAGATCAAGATAAAGTCAAGGCGCCTCATAAAGTGTGCAAACGGTGTGTTGAAGACCTCCGAAACTGGTTCAAGGGTAAGAAAAAATCTTTCAGTTATGGGATACCTATGGTATGGCGCGAGCAAAAGAACCATAGTGATGACTGTTACTTTTGTTCATGCGATGTGAAAGGGTTTAATTCCAAATGGAAGCATTCCATTTCATACCCCAATCTTCACGTGGCAATTCGTCCCATCCCCCATGGCACAGATATACCAGTACCCAAGCCCCCTGCTACCTTGGAAGAGATACCTAGCTCCGATGAAGGTGAAGTCATACCTAAACCAGATGACGAATCAAGTTCTGACTTTGAAGATGATACAAGACCAAAATTGTTTTCTCAGGAGGAGATGAATGATTTGGTAAGAGAAATTAATCTTCCCAAAGATGCCGCTGAGCTACTCGGATCAAGGCTGAAAAGCAGGAATTTATTGTTACCAGAAGTGTCATCTTCATGGTTCAGACATCGTGAAAAGGAGTTCATTCCTTACTTCGCCCAGGAAGACAAGTTGGTTTATTGCATCAATGTCGAAGGTCTGATGGGTCAATTTAAAATCCAATATGATTCAGAGCAATGGCGTCTTTTTATAGATTCTTCAAAAAGAAGTCTCAAAGCAGTTTTACTCCACAACGGTTTTTACGCTTCCATACCTGTAGGTCATTCCGTACACTTGAAGGAAACCTACGAGACCATGGTTGGCAAATGTGTGGGGACTTGAAGGTCTTGTGCATGCTGCTCGGGCAACAAGCTGGGTATACCAAATATCGTTGTTTTCTGTGTCTATGGGACAGTCGAGACCGACAAAATCATTGGACCAAGAAGAGTTGGCAGCCGAGGGTGCTAACAGTCGGTGAAAAAAATGTCCTCCGAGAAACTTTGGTACCTTCCCATAAAGCATAGTTACTCACTTGCAACAGGTGATCTCCGGGAACAGCAGGAATTTAGTCCTCACATATGGGTATCATCAGTACCGACAGAGCCTGCGCGAGAACGCTCCCCAGCGTCCAATCAGAAAGCTTTTGGGAGCATCCCACAGCGCCTGCGTGCTGCCTTCCTGCCTTTCCCAACTGCCTCTCTCCAGTTGAGTTTTAAAGCTGAGACAAAGAGAGAGAGAGGGAAAGGAAAGAGAGAGATAGAGAGATGCAACTCCCAGGGGAGGTGGGTGGGTTGTGAGGACTAAATTCCTGCTGTTCCCGTAGATCACCTGTTACAGGTGAGTAACTATGCTATTTCCAGGAACAAGCAGGAATCTAGTCATCACATATGGGGACTCCCTAGCTTTGGGTGCCAGGGAGAGACCCCAGAAGTTGTGTGTCCCTGAGAAGGGCTCCGCTTCCCCCCATGGATCTCTGGCATCCTATCAGGGATGGTGGGTAGGAGTTGATTAAGTATGGAACAGGTGTTTGAGAATAGCCTGACCAAACAAGGCATCCCGGCGGGAGTCCTTGTCCAAGCAGTAATGGGCTGTGATGGTATGAACCGAGGCCCAAGTGGCTGCTCAACAGATGTCGTCAATAGACACAGAGTTCAGATGCGCCATTGAGGCTGCCACGGCTCTCACATTGTGAACTGTGACATGGCCCTCCAGAGAAAGGGTGATAGGCGAAAGAAATACACTGAGCAATCCAGTTAGTGTTCTCTTGGAGACTGGCAGTTCCAAATGAGAAGGGCCAAAAGCAACAAAGAGCTGAGAGGACTTTCTATGTTGCTGTGTCCTCTGTAAGTAAAAAGCCAGAGCTCTTTTACAGTCCAGGGTATGAAGATTCCTCTCTGCATTTGATGCATGAGGTCCTGGAAAAAAGACAGGTAGGTAGACTTCCTAGTTGAGGTGAAAAAGCGAGACCACCTTAGGCATAAAGTGTGGATGAGTCCTAAGAACTACCTTGTCATGATGAAACCTTGTATAAAGTGGATTAGCTACTAGTGCTTGCAATTCACTAATGCGGCGTGCTGATGTGATTGCAATGAGAAAGATAACCTTCCAAGAAAGAAATTTCAAGGAGGTGGTAGCTAAGGGTTCGAAAGGTGGCTTCATGAGCTGCCCAAGAACCAGATTCAAGTCCCATGCCACCGGAGGTGGTCTAATGGGAGGCTTAGTTAGAAGGAGGCCTCTCATGAATCTTGCTATAAGAGGATGAGAGGAAATAGGTTGTCCATTGAGAGGTTTAAGAGAAGCTGCAATAGCACTCAAATGGACTCTTACTGAATTTGTCTTAAGGCCTGCATTAGACAAGTGAAGGAGATACTCCATTAAAGATTCTAGAGGTATGGCAAGGGGGTTAAGACCCTTTTCTGAACACCAAACAGTGAACCTTTTCCACTTGAAAGCATAAGAACGTCTAGTGGAAGGTTTTCTAGAAGCATAAAGAACATCTTTCACTTGCTGAGAAAGATGAAGATCTTGGAGATCTAGGCCTTCAGCAACCAAGCCCTGAGATGCAGGGACTGGGGATTGGGATCCCATAACATTCCGTTCTCCTGAGATAGGAGATCTGGAGCAGACTCTAACTCCAGGGAGGGAGCTTGAGAGAGATGTAGAAGCAGAGGGTACCACACTTGCCTTGGCCAATGTGGTGCTATGAGAATCATGTGGCCTCTGTCTCTCTGAAGCTTGAAGAGGGTTTTGGGAATTAGGGGAATGGGTGGAAAGGCATACAGGAAGTCTTGACCCCAGTGAAGGAGGAAAGCATCCTTTGCCTGAGCTCCCTGAGCCGAAGTTCTGGAACAGAACCGGGGAAGTTTGGCATTCCACGGACTTGCAAAGAGGTCTATGTCCGGGGTTCCCCAAAGTTGAAAAATTTTGGCCACCTGGTCTGCATGCAGAGACCACTCGTGTGGAAGGAGAACTTGACTGTGTCTGTCTGCCCAAGAGTTTTGAACGCCTGGAAGACACACTGCCAGAAGATGAATGTGATGCTCTCTGGTGAGGGCCCACAGTCGCAGAGCTTCGTTGCAAAGCAACAGAGAGCCTGTTCCCCCCTGCTTGTTCACATAGAACATGGCTACTTGATTGTCCGTATGAATAAGGACTGTTTTGTAGCTGAGCAGGGTGTGGAACACTTGCAGAGCAAGGAAGATTGCTCTGAGCTCCAAGAGATTGATATATAGACAACTCTCCTGTGGAGTCCAAGTGCCTTGGGTGGAGAGATCTTGCAGATGAGCTCCCCAACCCATTGGAGAAGCATCTAAGAGTTGCTTGGGGCAGGGGTTGTTGAAAGGGGGACCCCAGCAACAGGTTTTGAGTGGACTTCCACCACTGGAGAGACAAAATGAAACGACTTGTGTTTGCTATTCTGTCTGACAGGCAACCTGATGCCTGGGTCCATTGGGTGGATAAAGTCCACTGAGCTGCCCTCATGTGAAGGCGAGCATATGGTACCACATGCACGGTGGATGCCATGTGGCCTAGCAACTGCAACATTTCTCAAGCAGTTAAAAAAGGCTTTAGGGCTGCTTGAGAAGCTAACTGCACCAAGCGAAGGCAACGGGCTTGGAATGGATAAATTAATTTTATTTTTTTTTTTAAAGAAAAGAAATACCGGCGGTACCGGTAGAGCGTCGGGGAAGGCAGACGCGACCACAAAAAGAAATAAAGAAATAAAAAAATAAGGAAATTCTTCTGCGGTGACAGGAACACGACCTGTTGGCTCTGTGGAAAAAGAAGAACTGGAGAGAGGCAGTTGGGAAAGGCGGGAAGGCAGCACGCAGGCGCTGTGGGATGCTCCCAAAAGCTTTCTGATTGGACACTGGAGAGCGTTCCCACGCAGGCTCTGTCGGTACCGACGATACCCATATGTGATGACTAGATTCCTGCTTGTTCCTGGAGATAGTTCTACCACTTCTCCACATAAAATTGGGATTGATGAAGCAATTCGTAAAATCACTTCCAAGAGATGGAGAATGCTTCAAATACTTGGTTCACCAAGTTTCCAGGCCTGTCGGAGGCAAAATTGAAGGAAGGTGTGTTCGTCAGACTTTCATTAGAAGGCTTATAGTTGATCAAGAGTTTGTCAATACCATGACGGATCCTCAAAAAGAAGGGTGGATTGCATTTAAAGAAGTCGTACAGAAATTTTTAGGCAATAACAAAGATCCTCACTACAAAAAGATTGTCGGACGAATGCTGAAAGCATTTCAAGCTTTAGGTTGCCTGATGAGTTTGAAAGTGCATTTCCTCCAGTCCCACCTTGACTACTTTCCTGAAAATTTGGGAGCTGTGAGTGAGGAACAAGGTGAACGATTCCACCAAGACACTAAAGAGATGGAAAGGAGATACCAGGGAAAATGGAGCATTACAATGATGGCAGACTACTGTTGGATGCTTCAGAGAGACATTCCAGATGCTATTCACAAGCATAAATGCACCAAGAGGAGCCTCACAAGGAAGAAGAATCGAGTTTAGTGTGTGTAGGTGAGCTCATTTCAGTTCAAAAAAGTATTTTCATGAAAATATTGTAATAAAACTTTAATTTTATAAGTCTATGTCCATTTATTTGGAGGTATTGCCTTATTTAACATAGTTACCTAAATTGTCAGGAAACGTGATGTCCTATGACAAAATGGAGGTCATTTTCAGATTCAGCGCACCAAAAAACATAAAGATTACGTGGAATAACCAAAACAACTCTTGAAAAACAAATGTTTGCAGACCTCTGGCTATCAAAGTCTACAGCCACCCCAGCAAAGAAAAAATCAGTCAAGAAACCCTTTTTCAACAAGAAAAAGAAATTTTACCCATCTTACACCCATCAGGGACACTGTCCAGTTCATGTTCCCCAAAGGGGACAACAGCAGAACAGACAACAGAGGAAGCCACAAGTTCCAAGAGCTCAACCGGCTCAACAGACTCAGCCTCCTCAGGGGCTTTGACTCCTTCCTAGAGAACTTAGTTTTTCTGCCCCTGAAAGGTCCAGAATCCCTTACTATCCCGGGCAGGATATGCCATTTTGCCACAAGATGGCAACAAATAACATCAGAAAACTGGACTCAGTCCATTGTACGAGAGGGGTACAGACTTCATTTTCATAGTATGCCCCCTCCTACAATGATAAGAGTTTAATTCTCAGGTCCCTGCCACCAATCTCTTGGGTCAGGAGGTCGCATCACTTCTTGCTCAAGGAGCAATAGAAGAGGTACTGTGATGTTGCAGACCCTCTGAGAAGAGAAGAAAATGTTTTAAACGCAGGAAAAGTCAAGCACAAGCTGCAATATTACGAGGAACCAGATAGGGGGAGCAAGAGGGACCTCCGAGGAACTGAGGAACCACACCTCCTAGGTCATGAGGTAATGCCAGCCAGCTTCCAATCAAGGAAGGGAGGAGTACCTCTTAAAGAGAGTCGGGAAGACTGGAAGGCAGAACGGCCAGGAAGAGAACAGGCAGGACGGCCAGGGGAAGGAGGACTGCCAGGAGAACCAGCAGAACCAGCATGATGGGCAGGACATCCGAATGAATGGGCAGGATATCCAGAAGAAGCAGTAACCCCTGGACAAGGGTTTCGCAGGAGGCGGCAGCAGCCGCAGTGGCTTGAGGAAAGGAGCAGCCGTGGAGAAGGTGGGATAGCTCCATCCAGAGTGAGTGCTTTTCGTCCAGAGAGGCAAAGGCGTGGCTGTGACTGCGGTTTAAAGCCAACAGAAGGACGGTTGGAGAACCTGAGGCCTATTGCTCAGGCCAAGCAGGATCCCAGCCGGAGAAGGCCTCAAACCTCACCGGGAGTAGACAAGCCCAGGAGAAAAGGTAACCCATGTTTAACTGAAAGCAGGTTGCAGACTGCTGGTGTATGGGGAGGACAGGGAGCAGAGGAATACTGTCCTTGTGAAACTGCCTATGAGATAAGGTGCAAGAAACACGTACCAAATAAGAGACTTGTTAATGACAAAGCTTTGCAGGAAGCTAAGGTAAAACACTTGCAAAAGGAAGACAGTTCCCAGTATATGAGGGCGCAGGACCGACGCCCTACATTCAACCCGGAGCATTGGGAGGTTGTACAGAGGATATATAAAAAGCCTGATTACAATTGGCCAGCAAGTACTGACTTGGTTTCAGAGGCTTCAGAAGGGGAACCGATGCAGGTGGAATTTTCTTCAGATACCGAGATGGACTGTAGTTATTGTAAGACAGGAAGCCTGGAGTCCCTGCTTAGCACATAAGCTCTATCTTGGGGAATAGAGACTGTTTGTTTTGATACACCATTTATTGTGAAGATAACAGCTTTGCTTTAACGTCATGTTTTACTTTTCTTTAACCTGAAGTAAGGAATTTGTGTTGATGTTTTTGTCCAAGCATATGAACCTTTTTGCAAGAAAGGGAAATAAATGCCTTTTGTTTTCCCTCCACTCGGACCTTTGTATTCTTTGGGATTTTGGTAACAAAGGAAGCTACCAGGGCTGCAAGTCCCTGGGCCCTGTAAGACATTAGCCAAACCCAACCTCATATGTTTTTATGTCCAACCTACCTCAGTCCATTACGCTGCCAAGGTAGGCCCTGTGACAGTACCCATACCCCAACAGGGTACGGGATTCTATTCCCCCTACTTTCTCATACCAAAGAAAACAGGGGGGTACATGCCTATACTAGACCTCAGAAAATTAAACAAGTATCTGTTCTGGAAAAAATTCAAAATGATCTCCCTTGGAACACTCCTGTCATACCTTCAGAGTCAGGACTTGCTTTCTAGATCTAAAGGATGCATATATGCATATTCTAATCCATACAGATCACAGGAAATTCCTTTGATTCCTTTTCCAGGGAAAACACTTCCAATACAGGGTTCTTCCCTTCAGTCTGGCTTCTGCCCCAAGAGTCTTCACGAAATGCATGGCAGTAATAGCAGCATTCCTGAGAACTCTAGGAATATTTATCTTCCCTTACTTAGACTGGCTCTTCGAGCATCAACAGCTCCAGAAGTCAGCTTTGCTCTTTCTCACACCATGCAAATCCTTCGATACTTGGGACTGGTCATAAACCTCCGAAAATCTCATCTCACCCCTTCTCTAGAATTCATAGGGGCTCGTCTAGACACAAGGCAGTCAAGGGCTTTCCTGCCACAGCCACGGTGTATTCATATAGTACAGCTGGCCTCCCAAGCAGCTATGAAGGTCTTCCTGACTGCTGAGGAGATGCTTCAGCTTCTGGGGCATATGGCATCCATGGTCCATGTGGTTCTCTATGCTCGCCTTCATATGCGAGCAGCCCAGTGGACCCTATCCTTTCAGTGTACACAGGCCTCGGGTCGGCTAACGGACAAAATCAGAAACTGCACACGTCTCATTTTGCCCCTGCAATGGTGGCAGTCACTGGAAAACCTTCTTGTGGGTTCTCCTTTCCAGCAGCCTCTATGCCAAACCACCCTAACAACAGATGCGTCCAAGTTGGATTGGGGGGCTCACTTGCACGATTTATCAACTCAGGGTCTCTGGACTCCACAGGAGGCTTGTCTTCACATAAACCTCCTAGAGTTCAGAGCCATCTTCCATGCTGTCCAGTTTTTCAGGCCCATCTCAGCTACAAGACAGTTCTGGTCCAGATTGACAATCAAGTAGCCATGTTCTATGTGAACAAGCAGGGCGGAACAGGCTCTCTGTCATTATGCAACGAAGCTTTGCGACTGTGGGCCCTCACCAGAGAGCTTCAAATCCATCTTCTAGTGCTATATCTTCCAGGCATTCAAAATCTTTGGGCAGACAAACTCTGTCGAATACTGTTGCCACACGAATGGTCTGCACTCAGACCAGCTTGCTTGAATGTTTCAAATCTGGGGAACGCCAGATATAGACCTCTTTGCAAGTCCACAGAATGCCAAACTTCCCCGATTCTGTTCGAGAATTCTGGCTCAAAACTGTCAGGCAAGGGATGCTTTCCTCCTGCATTGGTGTCAGAACTTCCTTTATGCCTTCCCACCCATCCCCCTCATTCCCAAAACTTTGTTCAAGCTTCAGAGAACCAGAGGTCATATGATACTCATAGCTCCACGTTGGCCACGGCAGATGTGGAATCGTCTGCTTCTGCGTCTCTCTCAAGCCACACCTCTGGAGTTGGGATGTGCTCCAGATCTTCTTTCCCAGGAGAACGGGACGCTATTGCACCCGAATCCCCAGTCCCTGCACCTCAGGGCCTGGCTACTGAAAGCCTAGGATTCCCGGATATCAACCTATCTCAACAGGTAAAGGAGATCCTTGTGGCTTCCAGGAAGCCTTCCACAAGGCGATCCTATGCCTTTAAATGGAAGAGATTCTCTGTATGGCGTTCTCAAAGGGAATATAACCCCCATACAGTGCCTGTCCAATCGCTTCTGGAGTACCTACTCCATCTATCAGATTCTGGTCTTAAGACCAATTCAGTAAGGGTCCATCTTAGTGCCATTGCTGCTTCTCGCGAACCTCTGGATGGACAACCTATTTCCTCTCATCCACTCGTAGCGAGATTTATGAGAGGTTTACTTTAAACAAAACCTCCCATTCAGCCACCGCCGGTGGCATGGGATCTGAATCTTGTTCTCGGGCAGCTCATGAAACCGCCCTTTGAGCCTTTAGCCACTACAGCTCTAAAGTTTCTTTCTTGGAAGATCATCTTCCTAGTTGCACTCACTTCTGCAAGATGCATCAGTGAGTTACAGGTTTTAGTGGCGGATCCTCCTTATACAAGATTTCACCATGATAAGGTAATTCTTAGGACTCATCCTCACTTTATGCCAAAGGTGGTTTTGCCTTTTCATTTAAACCAAGTGGTTTACCTTCCTATATTCTTCCCTAGGCCTCATGCCTCTAATGCAGAAATGAATCTTCATACCTTAGATTGTAAAAGAGCCTTAGCTTTTTACCTTCAAAGAACTAAGCAACATATGAAATCTTCTCAGCTTGTTGTTGCTTTTGATTCTAGTCATTTGGGACTTCCAGTTTCCAAAAGAACTCTCTTTAGGTGGATTCTTTATCTTTATCTTTATTTGCATTATTTGATACACCGCCTTAACCAAGGTATCATGGCGGTGTACAATAAGAAAAAATCTAAACTGCTAGAAGTAAAAGATGAAAAGGAACACCAGTAAATTGATAGGAAAGCAAATAGAAAAGGCAGAGAGAAGGATAGCAAAGGACAGCAATGGACAAGAAACACCATGAATATTAGACACAATAAGGGACCAATGGTGGGAGGAGGGAGGGGAGCTGTGATGATTGTGAACTACGTTGGGTCATGAAATTTCCGCAGGTGGGGGATCTACCTGGGGGGGTGTGGAGGAGTAGGGCGGAGTAGGGAGATCATAAGCTTGACAGTAAAGGTGGGTCTTGAGGAGAGACTTGAACCGAGGAAAGAACAGTTTGGTGCGGAGGGAAAGCGGGTGGGAATTCCAAAGGGCGGGACTCAAAAAGAAGAAAGCGGCATAACGAGTTAGTTCAAGGCGAGCTAGGGGAGGAGAAGGGAATAAGAGACGGTTGCCGTAAGCAGAACAAAGTAGACGGGGAGTGGGTTGAAGATAGATGATGTCGGCCAGATACTGGGGTGTGCTAGTATGAAGAACCTTGTGTGTGATAGTGAGAAGCTTGTATATAAATCTAACCTTGACAGGGAGCCAATGAAGGGCCAGAAGACAGGGGGTAACGTGATCACGAGGGGAGGAATGGGTAAGAAGGTGGGCCGCTGTATTTTGAATTAATTGAAGGCGCCAGAGCTGATATTGAGGGAGACCTGCGAAGAGTGAGTTGCAATAATCAAGCCAGGTGATCACCAGTGAGAGGACAAGGGTGGTGAGGGATGACACTGGAAGAAATGACTGAACAGCCCGAATCTTGCAAAGATGGAAGAAAGAGCTGCGTGCGACTGCAGATATATGTTGGTGGAAGGATAACGAGGGATCAAGAATCACACCAAGATAACGGAGAGTGGGAACCAAAGGGATAGGGAGGGTAGACATAACGGGCTCTAGGTTAGGGGAGGGGGCACTGAAAGTAAACCATATAGCGGAGGACTTGTAGGGGTTGACAAGAAGAAAGTTACTGGTGAACCAAGTGGAGATGGACGCAAGGCATGTATTGAGTGCAGAAAGATCTGGGGCCAAAGAACTCATGTGGTGAACTAGGTGAATGTCGTCCACATAGAAGTAGGCAGATATACTAGCCTGTTGAATGAGGAGGGTGAGAGGGGCAAGGAAGACGTTAAAGAGAAGAGGAGCAAGGATGGAACCCTGGGGGACACCGCAGTGCAATGGGATGGAGGGGGAAGCATTAAGGCCTTACTGGACAGCAAAAGTGCGAGATGAAAGAAAGGACCGAAACCAATGAAGAACAGTGCCGTGAATACCAATGTCTGATAGGCAGGTGAGAAGGGTGCGGTGGTCAACAACATCAAATGCAGCAGAGAGATCCAGAGAAACAGCAATAGATAAATCATGAGAGCAGTGTATTTCGCTGAGGAGTGCCAAGAGAATAGTCTCAGTGCTGTGGCCAGCCCTAAGTCCAGATTGACGGAGGTGCAGTGAAAGGGTGGAATCAAGATGAGAGGCAAGTTGCAGGAAAACAAGTTTTTCAAGGACTTTGGACAAAAAAGGGAGGTTGGAAACTGGACGCCAATTGGCAGGAACAGCAGGATCGAGGGTTGGTTTTTTAAGGAGAGGGTGGACCAGAGCGTGATTCCAACTTGTGGGGAAACAACCGGAGGCAAGGCTAGAGTTGAGTATGAGGAGAATGTAAGGGATAAGCGTGAGTGATTGGTCAAGGAGTCAAGAGGAAGGAAGTGGGTCAAGAGGGCAGGTGGTCTTGTGAGAAGTAGAGATCGCCTTGACAATTTCAGAAGTGATAACGGGCCGAAACTCACACCACGTGTGTGGGAAAATGTGTTGGAGCGAGGGAGAACAGGGGGGAACAGGTATGGGAGAAGCAGGAGGAGGTGAGAGAGGAGGGGGACAGAAACCAAATGAGGAGCAGAGAGACTGAATCTTGTCTGAAAAAAAGGTGGCAAGTGTAGTCGGGCTGGGGGCAGCAGAAGGGGACATTGAAGGAAGAGAGGCAGTACAGAATGAGAAAAGATGATTGAGAACCTGATGGAGGTGTCGGGATGAATTAGAAGCTGAGGTGATAAGGTTAGAATAGTGTGCTTGTTTGGCAGTGGATATCATGGAACAATAGAGTTGCTGTTCAGAATGAAAAATGGAGATGGTAACATCAGATGGATGTTTGCGCCATGAGCGCACTGCACGGCGAAGATACGTATGTTGCAGACGTAAGCCTGGGTGATACCAGGGATGGTGTGAAGAGGGACGAGAGGAGCAATGGAATCAAGTGTGGATGAAAGGGTGGAAGTCCATGTGTCGACTTCCACCCTTTCATCCTGGTTCACAGACAGGGAGGAGAACTCAGAGGGAAAGAGGGAGTCGGCCGAGGGGACGCATTGTAAGATAGAAGGGGTGATGTGACGTCTAAGTATCTGCGATGGAGCACCTGTGTTTGAAAGAGTGGGGACCTCCAAAGGTGGGAGGGAGAAGGAGAAGAAAACACAACAATGATCAGACCAAGGGAGGGGAAGTGATAAAACATTAGATGGAGTGAATGTGGAGGAAGCGGGAGTGAGGATAAGGTTGAGAGTGCGTCCTGAGGCATGAGTTTCGCAAGTCACGTGTTGGATTAGGCTTAAATCGTCGAAGAGGGAGAGAAGAACTCTATCACGTGATCTTGTGTGGGTGCCAAGGTGGACATTAAAATCGCCCAAAACTGCAAGGTGATGGGATAGAAGAGCTGCTTCGGGGAGGGAGAGGAGGAGAGAGTCCCAAAGATCAGGGCGTAAAGAGGGGGGAACATAAAGAAGGAAAAAGTAGATAGAGGTGGAGGACATGAAACGAAACAGAAGGGATTCTGGATAGTGGGGAGAAGGCAAGATAAGAGAAAACGGAAAGGACATCCAGTGGATGACCGCCACACCCCCACCTGCCTGGTATAAATGGGGGGCATGAAAAGCAGAGTACCCGGGGGGGGGGAGGCATCAGTGGAGGAGGCCACCCTCCCCCTCACAGAGCCAGGATTCCGTGAGAAAGAGGGCGTTGAGTGAATGCTGGGTCAGAAGATCGTGTATCAAGTGAGTCTTAGTGCGAAGAGACCGACAGTTCAGGAGGGCAAATGAGATGGACAACGGCGAAGTAACTGGGGGGGAAAACAAGGGTGGTGAAAGAAGTGGCTGGCTGGACCAACATGGAAGGAGGTTGTGCATATTACGAGCAGCAGACCAGGTTATTGGAGAAAGAGCAGAGAGGGGACGGTGACCCCAAAATACAGGGATAGCAGCCATGTTGTTGAGATTGCAAATTGCATATCCTTTGCATATGAGAGTAAGGGACTTTCTCTCGAAGGCCATGTCACAGCTCACAATGTGAGAGCACTGGCAACCTCTATGGCTAACCTTCGTTCTGTGTTCATTGATGACTTCTGTAGAGCAGCCACTTGGGCTTCGGTGCACACCTTTACAGCCCATTATTGCTTAGACAAGGACTCCTGTCGGGATGCCTCATTTGGCCAGGCTGTGCTCCAGCATCTCTTTCAGACTTAGTACAACTCCTACCCGCCATCCTGGGTTTTGATGCCAGAGATCCATGGGAGGAAGCATGACCCATCTTACCTGGGGTTCGTAGCTTGCTGGGGCCATCCCCCTGGCATCCCTCAGCTGGGGAGCCCCCATATGTGAAGACAACATTCCTGCTTGTTCCTGGAGATAGCATAGTTACTCACCTGTAACAGGTGATCTCCGGGAACAGCAGGAATAAGTCTTCACAACCCACCCACCTCCCCTAGGAGTAGTCTCTATCCATCTCTCTCTCTTTGTCTGGTCTCAGCTATAAACTCAACTGAAGAGGGAGAGTTGGAAAGGCAGCACGCAGGCGCTGTGGGATGCTCCCAAAAGCTTTCCTATTGGACGCTGGGGAGTGTTCCCGCGCAGGCTCTGTTGGTACTGGCGATACCCATATGTGAAGACTTATTCCTGCTGTTCCCGGAGATCACCTGTCACAGGTGAGTAACTACACTTTACCTGCGTAGTTTATAAAACACCCGTGTACATCTCAACTCTGCCTCTCCTTCCCTATGTGTAGAAGTACTTTTTAAATGCATAGGTGGTCATGTCATTATATAAAAGCCCTTATCTGCATGCAAAACAGGCGTTACATATGGAACACTAGTTTTCTGCATGGAAAAGGTTTCATAAGAAACCTGTGTGGCATATGTATGCGCACTAACAAGATGCCATTCCCAGTGATGTAGGCTGAACAGAGCGGGGACAGATTAGCACTATATCAGCATTTCTTGTTATACACTTAGAGCACACATGCATTTGTACCATCTTTGGGGCAAGGGAAAATGTGTGTATCAGCATTTGGACTCTATTGGGGTTGGCTCTGGGAGCCCATTTTCTAAAGGCACATAGGCACGCCTCTGCTGCCTTTTATAAAACAGACACTGTTTCACATAAACATCCTGTCAGGGCCTTTCTACCTAATCTATTCTGTCTGATACATGTGCACATTTGTCTCTGATCATGAGTACAAAAAATGAGAACATCTACTGTTTAAAGTTTTTGGTTATCAGTCAAGGAGAATTTGTAATTTCAAATTCCATCTGTGGCTGCCTTTATGAGTGAGGTCTGACATGCTACAGTCTCCCCTTATGTCCCTAAGTGGGTAATAAGCAAGGCATTGCTTTGTCTCCTTTCACCCCTTTGGAAACTTTCATGCTGTTTGAGTGTCAAAAATATGTTGTTATTATAGATGAACATGTAAAGATACATTTTAGAAAGGTAGTCTAGGTGCAATTTGGGATATCTAGGTCAAAACATCCCAAATAGCATGGGAGTGGTGGCTGTGAAATCAAGCATGTGTACATGCCTTCTAAAATCATTCCATAGCCACCCCCAAAAGTTAAGTGTTTATGCAAGCACTAAAACTGATGGTCTCGTGCATTTTGATAGGCTGGCCATGTAAAGTTTGGGCCCATTTTCTAAAAACATGTACGTGCCAATATGGATGGCAGTGGCCACAGCTGCATACATGTCCCAGCTACCTTCTGCAAGTGAAGATGTACAGCGGCGTGTCACCCACAATACAAGTGCTGCCATCTACATGCATGTTTCTTTACCATTGGGAAAACTATCTTGAATATGCCAGTGCCTTTTTCTATACTCCCCACAGGTGTTTGGGTGCCAAAATGAGCACCTTTCTGATACCCATTAGTGTCCTGGAGCAGACATAATATGGATGGCATACTCACAAGCTGACGCACAGGGGTTTTTCTAAAATCGGATGCGCATGTGTAGCTTTTCAGGACGATCCAGGACACACCTCTGCATGCCCTCATACGACATGGACGTGCAACTTCGGAGGAATCTAAAATGTCTCCTGGGGTGTTCTTATGATTCCACATCTGAATGACCGATTTCAGATGTGGGAATTACAAATTGAGCTTCTACACTGACCTCCATGGTGTGTTTATGAAATATTAAACTGCAGATAGATAAATCTAAAGGAATAGCTTTATTATAAACAATGAAAACTGATTTATAAGAACGTAACATCATAGCATGCACTGAGGACCATAAAATGAAAGGGCATTTTTTTTCGGAGCTTTCTTCTGTTATAAAATTAAAAATAAACTGCGTTAGTAGGTCACTAACACTAATATATTCTTATTGGAAGTAAAGATAGACTTAATGCAACACAAAATTATATACTTCACAACTATTGCAGTGTACCTGATACTTTAAGACATGCCATATTAGTCACAGTGCTGAAACCTTCCGAAAAGGGAAGCAAGTTCTAAAAAAATAAAGTGCGATCTGTTATCCTTCAGAAGTTCTACCATACATGTTTCTGTGAAACAGGTCACTGTGGACCAGCAGATGCTGCTAAATGTGGCAACTAGACTGAACGATTCCCATGCTTTTTAAAAAACTTTTTCCACTTCTATTTTAAAGAAGTAGCATGTTCCCTTGGCCCTGGAATGCCTTACTCCTTCCCCTCTGGAGCCCTGGGTTATGTGAAAATGCTTGTGCCAAGCTGGCTCATAGGCGTGGCACGACCTCCCTTGTTTGCCAGTGACAAACTCCCTACGTACTGTGTGGTCAAGGAACTGGGACTGGGGGGCCTGAATGCAGGCCAAGCCTTGCACTTCAGCTTCCTGACCTGGCAGCCATTCAGAGGGACCTTGCTAAGTGCTATTTCCTAAATACACTCGCTTTTCATAACAATCTTACCACACTGCTTTCCTCTACAAGCTCTTTTAAAAGAGAACTGAACTCCTTCTGGATAATCTACACAGACTGCATTTGGAAGCCATCAGAAACTGAACTCTAAACAAAACATTATTAATGTGTCGTAATCTGCCGTCAGCGTTGCAGATGAAAAGAAAATGTTTTATAGTTTCAGACTATATGTTTTAATTGCCTTTTAAGCCTGCGTATACTTTTAATGCTCACTGTTATAAAACTCCAGTATCTGTTTCTTGATAACTGCTGAATGATCTCAGCTATTTTTATGAGATTTTTCCCCTACTTTCCCGTTGAGCAGCCATCAGCACGTGGCTCTTCTGACTCCTTTCTATGAGAAGGCTGGTTTGCCATAATTCTCCAACTCATTGCTCTGTAAGAAGCAGCTTCTTTAAAACGTCTGTTGCAGAAGTCAGAATCCCATTATGTACAGTACCTCTGGCTAAAATAACACTCTGTAGCTGAATGACCTGCAAATCTTAAGACATGATAACTTAAAGGAGGGTTTATTTGTCGCATTAATACACATTATTTGCCATAAGGTCTATTTAATGCAACACGCCTTGTGGTAAATAACACACATTAACGGCATTAGTGCACTCTGTTAGTAAGGTGATGTGATTACGTTTATACTGCAGAAGCATGCCTTTCCTTACGGCTTTCGCTGTAGAATGCCCTCTTAAAGTTTTTATTATAGGATATCCACATAGGCATGGCTACGCTAGTTTCACCGAGTACAATGCAAGGTGTGCCTTCGAGTCAGTCCTGACTCCTGGCGACCCAGAAGCTCCTGGATTTTCTTGGCAGTGTGTGCTAATACACCTTCTTATTATAAAGAAAACTCCCTTCTTCCTGCACTGGGCAGAACACCATTGGTGTCGCAATGGTTCCTCAGTGAATGGTGGGGACTTGGGAATGCACCCGTGTTAATCACGGTTGCAGGTTTAGTGCAGTGAGATGCTTCCCACTGCGCTAACTGCATGGAGACTCGCTGGGAATGCCCCCAGCAACGCGGGTTCACTACATCTCCTGCTCTAATTTTTAGCATTTAACGTATACCACAATGCTGATTCTTAGCATGGTTTAGTAAACTTGCTTCTTCGGAGCAGGTATAGATTTGTGTGCTATCAGAGAGAGTTCTGAGAACCTATTTTACACAGGGTACCTATGTTGACTTTATAAAAGGCAACATAGGCACCTTTATGTGATATCATATTGACTGTCTATTCATTGGCACTGCTGTTACATGAGGTGTTTACAGAATGTCCACTTAAAGTGCATGCAAGGAGCCACAACACTGGTGAATATGAGGAGGCCTGCACTACATGGTCAGGATTCACAGACAAAGTAAAAACTGGACATTTTGAATCCTGCAATTATTTTGCTGTGCATAGATGTGGGAAGGAGAGAGTTGGAAACATCCTGACATTCACTGCATATTCCAAGCATGTTCATCTGCTTCTTCTAATTCCATGTTTGCTGTGTACATGATCATGCGCCCATGCTCACTGATGTACACTGGACTTTGTTAAGTCTGGACTCATTGAATACTGGAGTCACTTAAATACACAAGTTCTGCTTCCATAGTAGAATACTGTGTCAAGAGGGACATGGATTTAGTGAACTTAAATTGAGAGTAACTGATCAGATTATTTCACATTGCTGAAGGGAGGCAGGGAGATATTGTTGAATTAAAGGGAAAAATACTGGATTTTCACTTTAATTACTATAACACCTCATGGCTTAAATATGGAGGTGGAATGACTGTGATCCGATGAATTTCTTTTCTAATTTCTTCTAATGTTTTCCAGTTTTTGGCTGTGTATTAGACATGAGCTGGATTTGAACCAATCAAGTGAACTGAATGCTGATTCTATCGGCAGTTCATGAAAGCAAGATGGAGTTCTCTGACCATGTGACCTGGCTGATGATAATGGCTGACACCATGTTTACTGTTAATCCCCAGGAGTATGAGTGTGGAGTCAAACACTGCTGGGCTCAGTACCATATAACTGTATGTCCCAGAAGTAGAATATTATGTGAAACATCGTACAATGTCAAACATGGACGTGGACATGGATATCAGTACAAGGAGGAATTTTAACAACTAGATATGGCAGTTGTTCATGGTATTTAAACTAATTAAACCTTTTTTGAAACATTTAGAATCTTATTAAGAATTAATTAATATTGGTGGAAGAGAGCAATTTATATTCTGGACATAATTAATCTAAAAATGTTTAAAACAAGAAAAGGACCTATGATTATAATACATTGAGAGCAATCCCAATTTTTTTTAGTGAATTGTGCAGTTCAAATTCTTTAAAAGGTATTGGGGTCAACATTTGATTTTGTAAGGCTTGATAAAATAGGGGGTTTCTTTATAGCAATTTTACATAGGTGCCCTGTTATGAAATTACTCCTGAATCTGGCTGGAAGGGGACACCAGAGACTGACACTTCTGTTCTCTTTGCAATTGCTGGACTCAACTGGCCATGGCCACTCTGCCAGACTAAGAGACTTATGGAATATGCCAAAAGAAACTGCTTCAATGCAAAATAGAAAAAAAGCAGAGATTGTGTGCTGCTAAATACTAAATACAGCCTCGCAATATCACTGCTCAAAGACATCATTAAGGGTTTTCAACCTATGCTTACTATAGATGAAACATTAAGAAAGACAGTTACTGAACTACCTCTCATACCCTGAAACCAACCTTCCAGCTTATTCATCAGGAAGAAACTACTATCTAACCAGGAACAGGTCCAAGACGTACTCTACCCTGTAATAACAAAAGATGTAATATCTACAAACACATATGCACATAAAGGGGTAATTTTATAACAGGGTGCCAGTTAATGGGGCAGAAGGGTGCCTATTTTTAGCTTATTTATAAAGACACATTGGCACCCATGTGTCCTTATAAAATACTGGCATAAATCCTGCAGAAATTAAACCTAGATTGAAGAGAATCAGGGGGTGCCATTTTGAACCTGGCACTGACACTGACAAGAGTGAGAGGGTATCGCTTTTGCTAGCCTACCCCTAGACCACCACGGCATCTTTGACTGAGTGACCAGAGTTAGATCGAGGGAAAGCATTAGATGTGGTGTACTTAGATTTCAGTAAAGCCTTTGCAATTGTTCTGCACAGGCAACTTATAAATAAATTGAGTGACCGACTGGGTTAGAAACTGGTAAAGTGGGAGGCAACAAAGGATACAGGTAAATGGAGGTCACTCTGAGAAGAAGGACGTTACCTGTGTGCTACAGGAATCTGTCTTTGCTCTGATTCTTTTTAACATTTTTGTAAGTGATATTGTGGAAGGATTGTTGGGTAAAATTTTGTCTCTTTGCAGGTGATACCAAAATCAGAAGTAGGGTAGATACCCAGTTAGGTGTAGATAACATGAGGAGGGATCTAGTGAAACTTGAAGAATGGTTAAGATTTGGCAGCTAAGATTTAATTCAGGGTGATGCATTTGGATTGCAAAAATCAAAGGGACTGGTACAGTATAGGGGGTAAAGTACTCTGTTTACGAAAGCAGAGTGGAAGCTGAGGATGATTGTTTTTGAAGATCTTAAGGTGGCTACACAGGTAAAAAGGGTGATGGTGAAAGCCAGAAAGATATTTGGGTGCATTGATAGAAGAATGGCCATCAAGAAGAAGGAGATCATAGTGCCTCTGCATAAGTCTCTGGTGAGACCTCATTTGGAGTATTGTGTGCAATTCTGGAGACCACACCTTCAAAAGGATATAAATAGGATGGAATTGCTGCACAAGGTGGCTACCAAAATGGTAAGTGGTCTTCATCATCAGGCATTTGGGGACAGAGCTAAATATTTCAACATGTATGCTTTGGAAGAAATGCAGGAGAGGGAAGATTTGATAGAGACGTTTAAATACCTCTGTGGCATAAATGCAAAGGAGGAGAGCCTCTTTCGATTGAAAGAAAGCCCTGCAATGAAGAGGCACACAATGAAGATGAAAGGGGGTAGACTCAGGAGTGATTTGAGGAAATATTTCTTTACAGACAGTAGAGGTGGCAAAGACAAGGACTGTATCTTTATTCAAGAAAGCATAGGACAAACAGAGGAAAAAAGGGATTGTAAAGCTTAGTAGTTGGTATGACTGGATAGGCCATATGGTCTTTATCTGACAACATTTTTCTCTGTTTCTGAGATTGAGAAGGGGGTCTCTGGGGAGAGGGGAATTTTAATTTGGGATCTGTGGGTATTTTGGGGGGAGTCTTCTACTTGGACTCAGGGGGCACTGGGTTCTCTGTGGGGAGAAGGAATTCCTCTCACTCTAGCTATTTACTCTTGTGTGTTAAACTATATCTTGTCCCCCATTTGTTGTGTTTGGCATAAATTGTAAGCTCTACCGAGCGGGGATTGTCTCTTGTGTGCATGTATAGTGTTGCGTATGCCTTGTAGTGCTATACAAATATACACTATAAACTATTGTAACCTACTCCTTGCTGGTCTCCCTCTGAATCATCTCTTTCCCCTTCAATCTGTTCAACACTCTGCTGCACGGCTAATCTTCCACCAGCCTTGTCAAGCTCATATTACCCCTCTTCTCAAGTCACTTCATTGGCTCCCTATCTGTTTCTGCACCCAGTTCAAACTTCTGCCAACCTATAAGTGCACTCTGCAGCTCCTCACTAAATTTCCTCTCTTATCTCTCTCTACAGCCCTCCTTGGGAACTCTGCTCTTCTGGCAAATCACTTCTATCTGTGCCCTTCTCTTCTATTGCTAACTCCAAACTTCGCTCCTTTCACCTTGCTGTTCCTTATGCCTGGAACAAACTACCTGAGTCTGTATGTCAGGCGCCTTCTCTGACCCTTTCCAAATCCAGGCTGAAAACTCACCTCTTCACTGCTGCTTTCGGATCTTGACTCACCTGATCTCCTTTGTGTTTCCTTACCATTCCCCCTAGGTGTATGCCATGTCTACAGATATTGTGTTGCCCGTCTTGACTAGATTGTAAGCTCTGATGAGCAGGGACCGTCTTTTACATGTATCTGTGCAGCACTGCATACGTCTTGTAGCGCTGTACAAATGTTTAGTAGTAGTAGTATTTTGGGAGGCCCTATGGACCATTGGTTTTAGTCTGACAGCGTGGTCTCTTTAAACTTGCAGCCTGGAGCACTGAACCATGTGTTAGCAGCCTGATGCTCCCAGCCAGGAAAGATAACGCCAAATTGTGCATTACAATAAAATAACACGTTTCTGCTGTTTAACGGGCTAAAAATGGGAATTATTCCCTTAACACACATTAGGGTATGTTTACTAAGGCCCACACTGGCAATATGAGTGTGGGCTGTGTTGCCAGAGTAGGGGGCCCATGCTAAATTCAGGGAGTATGTGCATCCGTCCTCCTGCAGTTAGTGTGGGCCCAAGCTGCTGCACTGGACAAGCCAGCATGCGGGCGCTCTTAATGCCACCTACTAAGGTGGTGTTAAGTGCACCCACAGCATCAAGTGTAGGTAGTGTGGGCTACTAATGCTCACACTAGACGCGACATGCTGGCAGCCTTCATTCCACCCAGTCCTGCCCCATCGCATGCAGCCCTGGGTAGCATGGGATTTTTTGTGCAGGGGCTCTCTGCTACTTTTTAGAGTGATGCCCAAATCATGCATTAAATCCTGCGCTACTAAATAGCGCACTTTAGTAAACATGCATACTGGACCTCTGTGATTTGGAAAGTTCATGTATGGCAGCATCTTTTTCATTGTTCCAATGAAAAGTATCACAATCCAGGATTGTACCAAGCTAAACATGTGCCCTGTGTGACTCGTGAACCTGGCGCGCGCGCCCCCCCCCCTCCCATTCAGCCATGCACAGGAAGGAACTTGCTCTTTTTGTGCTCCAGTGGTCAAATCAGCGCCCCCCTTCTATACTTGCACCCTTGCGGCCGCACTGCTCACACAGCCCTCGGTGTGGCCCTGTCACAATCTACAGAAATTCCAGTTGCAAGACTTCCAGACATTTAGCAACCGCTTTCCTTGATTAAAAAAAAATTGGCCTAACATCTACAGATGTCTTACAAAAAGAGCAGGAGTTTGCATATACTCAAGATTACCATTATCAGCTCACATAAACATAGTTTTTTTGTCAGTGCAGCACTGATATACTTTGCTTTAAAGAGCAATAATTAGTTTAGTCTTGTAAAATGCAAGCTTTCAATTTTGATTTCTTTTAAAGATAATTATCTTTCTTTCTGAACATTAATTCAATCCTTCCTTTGATATCTCTGGCACCTCCCCTGGAACTTTCTGGATGTTTTGCATACTCCTGCCTGAAATTCAGTGAGAGCTGTAGTTTTTGGAAAGCATTTCATGCAATACAGTTCCATCTGAAGATTTTCCTTTTGTTTTTGATTATTTAAGATGTACTGTACATTGACTGCCACTGTGTCTTACTGAAAAAAAGACTATTGTTCTAGAAGAAGGCAGAAGCAACAAAGGATTATACAGCCTAATGCCAAAAACTAAAAGAAAGTAGTCTCTGAAGATTACTTTTCTGCTCTGAGGATCCACTACTTTTCTCCTGTAAGACAAAAATGTGCTTATTTTAGGGAAATAGGTGAAGAAAGAAAAGAAGGAAAGGATGTTTCAGGCGATCATGTCATGTACCAGTCTCATAGGTAAGAGATTTGGAATGGATTGAACAAAAGTCCTTGCAAAAACTCAAAAGGTTTCATAGTATTTATATATATATAGGAAAATATGTGTGCACATAAAGTGTGATTTGTTTGGAAGGGGCGTCCAGAGCAAAACATTCAACAATCCAGGGATGTGGCAGCAATGAAGAGAGGCAAGTTTAAGTGCCTTCAGAAATGACTCCTCCACCCTGAAAAATGAATGTCCCAGTAACTGGTTATGGAGAAGAGTCTCTTGCAGATTGCAAGACCAGATACATGCATGGGTGTAGGCCATTTTACAAGTATGGATATCCCCGAATTGCATGGCCTCAGAACCAGAAACTCTGATGTACTGGCAAAAGTATTTCAGAAGGGATGCAACTATTTTATGAGACTTGCATATCCTAGCCGGCCATTTCAAATACTCAAATGTGCAGTAGCGGGCCTATAATATGTTTGGAGTATATATTTACATGCAAGTTTCTTCGGCCAGAAAATATTAACCATGGCAATAAAAGTGTATTATGCTCTTCCCCGCTGGAAGCATTTCAGCCATGAAACCAGCATTTTTTTTGCACCTTATCTGTGGTCAGAAGCAGGTATAGGGCACCTCAATAACCAGGAGCAGACATGCTTGTGTAGTTCTGAAATTGCACAACGACGTACATCTCTGTTGCTCTGTCCAGGCCACGCTTCCTCCCTGACATGATGCTACATGGACATGCTTATACCAAGGACATCTATATACTTGGTTTATAAAATGGGTCTGGGGTCGTTTCTGTGATTTCCACATCTGAATGCTGTTTTTCAGAGGTCCTAATCACAAACAGAGCTCCTAAAATACTCCCCATACTGGACACATGGCAACAGACATAAAAAAGGGTTGAATCAGTATAAGTTGAAACTCGTGAGCTTGAAAGCTTGACAATTGGTGCTACAGCTCACAAGTCTCAAACTCGTGCTAGTTCAGAGATTCATAGTATCCATTTTTTATCGTATTTCCCATTTTTCCTACAAATAACACTGATTACCTCATGCAGAGCGCTTATCAATGTCAAGAAGTTAGAAATAACATCTTCTTCACAGTTACATTCCAAGGCTGACAGGGCAGGGTCAGGGGATTCGTGTCAAGCAGGATAGATGCAGAATGCTGTAGAAATGCTTTCCGTATGTTACACAGAGAAACAGTTTTATTAAGGGTGTGTCTGGACTGTAAACACTAATCCATCGTGTTAGGACTTTTTCAGCCATTCATCGAATCTAACTCAGAAGAGGCCTGGGAGGTTTCAAAAGCTCATGTGCCATAGAATCCTTCTGGTTGGTGCTTTTAAAGGTAATTCAACCTAAAAAGCTTCTAAACTGTAGAGAAACTCATAAATACCATAACTGTTCGTCCCCACCACCACTATCCAGGACTTTTCAACTTCTCATTATGGAGAGCCCCTCACTCTGCTGCTGCTCTTAGTACCACCATCATCAGCTCACAATCCTCTCCTGGTGTGCTTTCAGCTCACTACCGCAGTACAAGAAGCACATGGGTAAAACGTGGCAGAGAGGGAACATGTCCATTCTTCACCCATCCTTGAACAGATTTTGAATAAGACATTTATATTTTTTGCATACATAGGGTGGATGTCTCTGTAATATCTTTTGGTACCATGATCAAAAGGAACAGCACATGCAAAGGTATACTGAAGAAAAACTATCGACAGTATGCAATATGTAAGCTTAGTACGCCTGGTCTTCTGGGGCTACAGATGATGAAGAGAACGCTGCTTTGATATGAATCTACTACCGTAATTTCCTAAAAGCAGTAACAGCCTTTAAAGTTCTGAATTACATGGTCAGCATTAGGGCAGCTGGTGTTGCGTTGCCTCAGATTTTACTGATGGGTGGGTGTTCCTATTGTTGACGACAATTAGAAGTCAAGGATTTCAGGGCAGTCAAGAATGGCAGAGTAAAACTATGTTCCATGTTCAATGTAATAATATCTAATTAGAGAAAGGAACTCGCGCCACATGTCACAGAAGTCAAAAGTAAAGTTCCTTCCATATATTTGGGCAGCTAGCTTTTACTATTCAACAGAGTGGATAACCTTTAAAGATAAGCATTTCTGAGAATATTTTACTACTCTGCTTGGGTGACCTTGCACTCACTCATTCAGATTGAAGAGTTCCTGTGGGCTGCAATAATCCCCAAGGGTTTCCTTTTTCAGGAAAGATTCCGGAGTGGTGTATGGAAGAAAAGGAGAACATGGCATTTAACAGGTTCATAAATTCAGTTGCTTAAACCATAGTCCTCAGATTATTTTAGCCAGCAATGTTCTATTTATCAGTAGTTCTAGCCTTTTCTCCTGTAATGATGAATGTCATAAAAGAGCAGCTCTGTGCCTATATTTAAAAATTAAACACTTGGGAAAAAGTCTTTTGAGCCACTGGGAAATTTAAATCCTGAGACAGTTCAGACAGTTTAGCTGAAGTATAAAAGCAATAGTCTTTTCCCACAAGAAACAAGATTCTGAAAGAAATGTTATCAAATGTAGAGTGTAGGACAACACACAACAGTGCTCCACCAAATAGGAAATTTCAGGCAGACCTTAAACTGATTCTACAGACTGCTCCACTGTGACCCCTTAAAGCCTGGTAAATTGTCTGTGCTAAGATGGGGTAGTGCTATGGGCTCATGCAATGTGGCGAACTTTCTGGGAAGTAGTACAAGTATAGGAACCAGATTGAATGTCAACTGTATAAGACCGTATTCACTTAGGAGCTCATTCCAGAACACGAATAAGGGGGTTTGTATGTGCAGCAGGGACACTTGTGCTGAAAATGTCTCCGACTGTATTCTAAAACACTGCTGTCATACATGTCCATGGCACAGGCATGGAGATCTCAGAATGTGCCCAGAAGGGGCAGAATGGCATGGTCAGTCATGGAGATGTGCATAGCGTATTCTGGAAAGACCTGTGTACGTTCTGCGATATCCCTGAAGATGTCCCTGCTATTCCTGCTGAAATGTGGAATAAGGCCAGGACCTAGAAAATATTCCTACTGTGCTCTTCAATTCATCTCATATTGAAGAATGGTTGTGAGAAGTATGTGGTGAACTGGTGTGACTGCCTGGAAAAACACAAGATGCAGTTATAAAGAACAGAAAGTAGAGGTGAGGGAATGTTGTAAGATAAAGAAACATTAATAAACACCCCTACAGAAATATTAAGAAGAGCAATAGTGTTTATTCTGGCTATGCTGAAATGTGCTGTTTGTGCTAAAAGAGCTAATCCAGGGGACCCTAACGAATCCTGTGTTCTGAAAATGGACTGTTGATGTAAGAACAGTATTTAATTTTTTATTTTGCTAGCTGTGTTTATATACCACTGTATCAATATGTCAAAGCGGGCCAACAATGGCTTTACAAAGAACAAGAAACAAGGGGGGGGGGGAAGTTGAGAGTACATGGATATGAAGTATTAACAAATAAGTCATCTATAATGCATAAGATATCAGGAATCGCATTCTATAGTGCGGGGGCAAAGAGGGAGAAAGCCCTCTTTGAAGTAGTGCAAGATGACTTTGTATTTGGAAGAGGTGTACACAAGGTGTTGAGTGAGCTAGTTCTTCTGCTCCTGTTATTTTGAGTGTTTTTGAATGCGAGTTTTTAGGTACTGTATACTGAGGATAAGTCCATGTGTTGTTTGAGTATGTGAATGAGTCTGAAACAAATCACGTTGGAGTGAGAAAGGGAGATTATATGCATAGTCCTGGGACGTCATGCCATTATGGTATAGCAGCTGTTAGTTATAGGTTCAGTTTGGCAGATTGATGTCTTTTGTGACTGCAAGTGAGAGTGTGTGGTTTGGGTGTAGCATAGGAGGATCTGGTGTGCAGCCCTGTAATTCAGGGAGGTCATGAATGGCTGGTTGGTACTTGGATCATATGGATGACCGCAGTGTCACCAGATGCCAGTGTGATAGGGCAGCCATACATTAACTGTGCCAGGCACTGGAAGACATGACTGAAGTTGTGCCAACATCCCCCAGATTGTGCTATGAGGCCTACATCCTTCCCCAGTCCAGGATCTATGCAAGCTGCGAGAGTGGTGATGTATCTAGAGGCTAGCTACCCGGGTATGATGGCACAAGGATCCCCTCTCCCATGCCCAAACAGGCCTGACCCGGGGAGCAATGCCACAAAGCAGACTGTAGGAAGGCAGACAGGGTTGCCCCACAAAACAGCAGGTATATACAGACAGACATGTGCCATGTTGGGACAAGTATAGCTGCTGTGAGAAATGCCAGTACCCAGATATGTGGGAATCATATGTCATAGTCAGATGGCCATACTGCTACTGATCATTTGTATAGTGCTACAAGGCATACACAGCGCTGCACAGACACACATAAAAGATGATTCCTGCTCATCAAAGCTTACCCGTCAAGACAGACAAAACAACAGCTGTGGACAAGATACATCTAGGGGGAATGGTAATGAAATGCAAGGGAGAGTAGGAGATCAGATCTAAAAGTGGCAATGAAAAGGTGAGCGTTCAGCCTGGATTTGAGAAGGGCCAGAGAAGAAGCCTGACATACAGACTCAGGTAATTTGTTCTAGGCATAAGGGGCGGCAAGGTGAAAGGAGTGAAGTCTGGAGTTGGCAGTAGAAGAGAATGGCACAGATAGAAGTGATCTTCTAGAAGAGCGAAGTTCCCGAGGAGGGGTGTAGGGAGAGATTTCATTGTCAAGAAAACCCAGAGGCAGCTGGGTCGCCAGGAGTCAGCACTGACTTGATGGCACTAAAATAAAAACAAACCCTCCCCCCCCCTCCCCAAAATGTCAGTTTCAGGTTTTGTGCACTTAGTAAGGGATCTATCCTCAGCAGTTTAAAGCATGTTTATAGAGATGACCAAGGCAGGAATCACTGGAGCCATTTTATAACCCCAAGTACCATTTAATGCAAGGTATCTTCTGACATACATGTTCATATTTACATTCTCTTATACCATATTAGGGTGCACTGGGATTACCTAGCACCTTTCAGGGCATGAAGAGGATTGATATATAGTCTAGGTTGCAGCAGCAGTCATTTCTCATTGGTATTTATGTCTAGTGTGCATCAGCAAGTTACTGTCTTTATGTTTATTTAAACATTTGATATACCGCCAAACAAAGTAGTAACAAGGCGGTTTACAATAATAACAATGCTGCAAAAACAGGAAACAAAGAAAGGAATGCCAAAGGTGGACAGGAAAGAAAACCAACTATACAGAAAAGAGAAGGGAAAGAAAGAAAAGGAGTGGAGGAGTGGCCTAGTGGTTGGGGCAAGGTACTTCAGGCTGGAAGGTCGGGGGTTCAAATCCCACTAGAGGACAGCAACCTTGGGCCGGAAGGACTGGGGTTTCTAGTCCCACAGGTGCTCCTTGTGGTCTTGGGCAAGCCACTTAACCCTCCATAGCCCATGTTCCCTGTAAAATAGTTATCTCCAAGTTATAATGCCCTGTTCAATGTAATTTCAGTTTGTTCAATGTAAACCGCACTGATGCAGAATAGCGCGGTATATAAGAGAATGTAAATAAAATTTAAAAAAGGGAAGGGCGGGGGAGGGTCACTAGTCTAGGTCAGGGGAAGAAGAGAGGTCAAAGGCTGTCCGGAAAAGGTGGGTTTTGAGCATAGCCTTAACTTCTGGAAAGAGGCTTCTAGGTGGGGTGCAGAGGGGAGAGAGTTCCATAATGCACGGCCGAGGAAGAAGAAAGCAGAGTGATGAGTGGAATCCAGATGAGCCTGTGAATGATTGGAGTGGATGGATTGGAGCAAGCAGAGGGGAGCGTGAAGATGGACCAGATCAGAGAGATATTGTGGAGTGGAAGTGTGGAGAGCTCTGTGAACCAATGGAAGTACCTTAAATTTGAAACTGAATTTGACGGAAAGCCTCTGAAGACAGATAAGTAGAGGAATGATGTGGTCTGAACGTGAAGCATATGTGAGAATCTATGTGGCAGTATTCTGGAGAAGTTGAAAACATTGTATCTGACAGTAAGGGAGACCGGCAAGGACAATATTGCAGTAATCTAGGCGCATGATAACAAGAGAGAGAGGATGGACCAGAGACTGGGGGGACAGGAAGGGGCGGACTGCCCAAACTTGACATAGGGAATAAAAAAAGCGATGAATGAGTAATGAAAGGTGCTCATGAAATGATAGAGCAGAGTCCAGGGTAACACCAAGGTACTGAATGTAAGGAACAATGGGAATCTGAGACTGTGATAGGAGGGGAGCCAGTAACGGGTAAGGGCCACTGAAAGTGAACCAAATGGCTGATGCCTTAGAAGGGTTGAGGTGAAGAAAATTTGTGCGCAACCAAGAAGAGACATGGGAGAGACAGGAATCCAGAGGGGCCAGATCAGGAGCAGAAGGACTCGTGTAGTGCAAAAGGAAGATATCGTTGGCATACTAATATGCCAAGACACTGTACTGTTGGACAAAGAGGATCAAGAGGCCAGAAAAACATTGAAAAGGAGGGGATCCAAGATAGAGCCTTGAGGGACACTACAGGGGAGAGAAGTAGCAGAGGAAGTGGCTGAACTCGATAGAAAAGAAAAGAATCTAGATGAAAGGAAAGTGTGGAATCAGTGCAAGACAGTGCCCTGGATTCCAAAATCATGAAGTCAAGCAAGGAGAGTAGGGTGATCCACCTAATCGAAAGTGGAGGACAGATCCAGAGAAATGGCAAGGGAGATGTCAACATGATTGTGTGCGATGTGAAGCTCACTTAGAAGAGAAGTCAGTATGGTTTCTGCACTGTGCCTAGGCCTGAATCCAGATTGGTGGGGGTGAAGTGTATGAGTACATTCAAGGACAGTTGCGTGAAAACTAACTTCTCCAGAAGGAAATGGAGGGAGGAGGATGGGAATGGGAGGAAGGGTAAAGAGCAAGACCTGAAATAGGAAAGGAGGATGATAGAAAGGAAAGAAAAGAGGATAAGATGTTGTGATTCTGAAAATGTATTTATTTATTTAACATTTCTTATATACCGCCTTTCATGATATCAAGGCGGTTTACATTGAACAAACTGAAATTACATTGAACAGGGCATTATAACTTGGAGATAACTATTTTACAGGGAACATGGGAAATGGAGGGTTAAGTGGCTTGCCCAAGACCACAAGGAGCACCTGTGGGACTAGAAACCCCAGTCCTTCTGGCCCAAGGTTTCTGTCCTCTAGTGGGATTTGAACCCCCAACCTTCCGGTCTGAGGTATCTTGCCCCAACCACTAGGCCACTCCTCCCATATGATGCCTCAAGTTATGTAACAATACAGAGGGGGGATGGGGCTGGATAATACATGGTTGTACGTTTCAGTTAAGTTGAATATGTTGGAAATTCAATCAATAGACTATAAATTACAAAAAAACAAACAAATTAACTTCTCCGAAAACTAAGAAAGAAAAGGGAAATTTGAGACAGGACACCAATGTGCTAGAACCAAGGGGTCGAGGATGGGCTTCTTAAGGAAGAGGACAAACCACGGCATGATTCCAGGAGAAAGGAAAGGTGCCTGAGGAGAGACTGGTGTTACAGATAGTGAGTACGAGAGGAAGAAGGAGAGTTCTGATATCCAGTGGGAAGGAATGGCATGAAGTCTTATGTGCAGAAGAGATGACCTTAGATAGTTCAGTGGAAGATACGGGATGGAAGGAAGACCAGGTATGGGACAGTGAAGAGACTGCCGGAGGAGGGGAAAAGGAAGCAACTCCAGAGGGAGGAGATGAGGAGAGGGAAGGGGGGCAAGAGACGAAGGAGGATCGAAGAGACTGAACTTTGTCTACAAAGAAAGAAACAAGCCTAGTGGGATTGGGGGCGGTGGGAAGAGGGAGAGGAGCTGCAGAAAGGATGGTGTGATGGGTGGAAAGTGAACGAAGGACAGATCATAGCTGATGAGAAGAATTGGAAGAGGAGTGAATTAGATTAAAATAATAGGAGCACTTGGTCGAGTGAATCTGAAAACAATAGTGTCGATGACGGGAGTGAAAATGGAGGAGAGAATCTGGGGATGGGTACTTACGCCAGTAGCACTCAGTGCGACGAAGATAGGTGCGATGAAGATGAAGACCAGGGTGATACCAGGGGTGAATGGTGGAAACTTGCGATGCAGGAACTGAGAAAAGAGGGGCTAACTGATCTATTGTGGAAGATAGGACGGAGTCCTAGGTCTGGGCCTGAAGGTCAGAGGAGAGGGAGGCGAAGTTGGACGGGAAAATAGAGTGAGAAGAAGGGAATTGTTGAAGGTTAAGAGGTGTGATCCAGTGGGACAACCGGGTGGATCCACTGGCTGAAGGCTTAAAGGGGAGAGGGAACATAGAACTGATGGAGAGTGAGAAGAATAGGCACAAATGATCGTCAATGGCAATGAAAGGGTAGATAGAGCAGAAGGCACTAAGGAGGAACCAGAGGGAGTAATGATCAAGTCCAACGTGTGACCAGCAACATGGGTAGGACAGTGAACATGCTGGCATAAGGATAGGTCTCTGAGGTGGGTGAGATAGGCAGTATCCCTAGGCCTGGAAGGAGAATCAGTATGAATGCTAAAGTCACCAAGAATCAGCAAGTGAGGGTATTGGAGAGAGACCTCAGAGAGAGTGAGCAATAGAGAGTCTGATTGGGGGGATGAAGGGAAGGAGGGGAATAAAGCAGGAGAAAGTAAAGTGGAGGGGAGGATTCTAACCATAGAAGAAGGGCTGGGGACTGAATCTCGGTTATGGAGAGGGAGGAGCGATAGAGAATGGCTACACCCCTTCTCCCCATGCTGACCCACCCAAGAGGTGGAGAATGTGAAGAACACTGGAGGGAGGCAACAATGAAAAGTAGGAGCCTTCCCCATTCCGAAGCCAGGTCTTGGTGACAAAAAGGACATCTAGAAAATGGAGCGTTAGGAGATCTTAGACCAATAATGATTTAGATCTGATAGACTGGCAGTTAAGAAGGCTGAAGCTGAGGATGAGATGGCATGGGGCAGAAGATTGCCGAGGACTGGCAGAAGAAGAGGTGGTGGGGCAGATATAAGATTTGCAGCCACATGTGCAGTGACCAAGGTAAGGGAGGGAATTGGCGGGGGCAAAGGGTACCATCCCCAGTGCATGGGAATGGCGGACATGAGGCAGAGAAAGTAAATACAGAGCAGATGCAGGGAAAGGTTAGCAACAAAGAAATGGAACTGGAACATACCCGTGGAGGAGCAGGCAGGGGCTGGGACAGACCATTGGTGGGTATGAAAAACAGCAGGACCAATCACCGTGGTTGTGCCCCCAGAGTCTCCCCAAGGAACTCGACCTGCTCCCTTGTCGCACTCCTTTGACACGCACCGCAGCGGCGTGGGATGCCGCTGGTGACTGGTTTAAATGGGCCAGGATACCTTGGAAAGATGTGGTCGCATGAAATGCCACTGCATCACTTCTAGGTAGGTGGTATCAATAAGAGCAGTGGAGTAGCAGAGCATGAAGGGCAGCTTAGGAGATTCACACTTTTACTGAGGAGGTGTGGTGTCCGTAGATGCATTGTGGAGACACGCAGGATCCAAAACGTGTAACTTTTCAGAATACGGTGGGTGCGGGGACGTCCAAAACATTTACCCGTGTCTCATAATGTTAACATGGGCGTGTTTTGCCATTATATCGCATGGCCCATGCCTGCACCTGTGTGCGGACTGCATGCCAGATGCATGCAAAGGCCGGCTGAATAGTGTTTTGCCCGTGCCATGCTGGACATGTCTACCTCCCTAATTCTGGACCCACGGGCATGTCTAGACCTGTGGATGCAGAATTAGGTTCAAACGGGGCCCGTTTTCAATTTAGATGTGTCTGCGGGCTGGAGGTGCATGTTATCAAATCTGCCTCCACATGAATGAGGAACACTGGTAGATGCCATTAGGATACACAGGGGGGCATTTTCAAAGCAATTAACATGGTCATCAGATCTGCTGTGTTAATCGTGGTGAGTGGGATATAGAGCGGCACTAACATGGTTAATGCTGCTGAATATCCCCGAGTGCCGCCACTGAATGCCCCAACTTGGGGCATTATGGGAGCGGATCAGAGATGGCACCCAGGGATAACCGGCTGGCGGTACCTTGGAAATACTTTAAAGCTGTATATTTCACCATTTGCTGATATTTGAGAATCAGTACACTAAATGGGAATGAGCTTGCATGGGTTTATTACCAAATTATTAGATTTTTTTGAAGGTGTAAACAAACATGTGAATAAAGGTGAGCCGACTGATTCAGTGTTATTTGGCTTTTCGGAAGGCATTTGAATAAGTCCCTCATAAGAGGTTCTTCAGGAAATAGGTCTCTGCATCGTAATAGGATGCCATGACTTACTGGAAACTGGCAAAACAAAAGACAGGAAACAGAGAGAAGGATTAAATGGTTCATAGTTTTCCAAAAGGAAGAAGGTCAGTAATGGAGTGCCCCAATGGTCTGTACTGGGAGCTGCGCTGATTGACATATTCATAAATGGTCTGTGCAAAGGAATAAAATATCCATACAACCAAAGTAGAACTAGAAATACAAAAAACTCTGTCCTGCACCACACTTTCTCAAAACAATAACACAAAAAACATTCACAAAATTATTAAACAAGGAGTATCAATATCAGTTCAAATCTGGCAAGCTAAAGGATTTCCTCTAGTATATAAGTACTGTCCAGAGTCAACCAATTCCATCAAATGTATATCATAATCTACCTCCTTCAACACATGTGAACAGCGTATCATCCCAGCACAAAAATAAAGATTTATAAATCTCCAATTCAAGATCCTAACACATAAAAAATATTATACGTTTCAAAGACAATTTTCATTACTAGTACTACTACTTACTGAGCATTTGTATAGCATTACAAGAAGTATGCAGCGCTGCACAAACATGTAAAAGACGGTCCCTGCTCATCAGAGCTTACAATCTAGTCAAGACAGACAACATAGTAGGTGTAGACAATGATACATCTAGGGGGAATGGTAAGGAAACATAAAGGAGAGCAGGTGAGTCAAGATCCAAAAGCGGCAACAAAGAGGTGAGTTTTCAGCCTGGATTTGAAAAAGGCCAGAGAAGAAAAAAATAGAGGGCCCGATTTTCAGTTGGGCAGGGCTAAGCGCCGTAGCTGCGTAGCCCTGCCTGCGACCCCTTAACCCCAGATTTACACTTCCACAGTGATGGAAGTGAAAATCGGGGGTTCGCTGGAAAGCCGCCAAGCCTAACCAGGCAGCAGTGATTTTTAATGCTGCTCGGTTAGCCCTGGAGCCTTAAAGAGTTTTCCTTGCCTATCTTTAAGGCAGAGTGTGCTAACCGGGTAGCATCCAAAATCGCTGCTACCCGATTAGTGCCATTCCACGCCTCTGCTCCGCAACGCCCCCAACACACCTCGATGCTAACCGGATAACATCGGGGCTCATAGGGGACTTAATTGGGGATTTTCAAAGGCACTAGCCGTGTAGGTGCCTTTGAAAATCCCCGATTAAGACATTTACACAGTTAACATGGGCTGTTAACCATGTAAATACCTTTGAAAAACGGGCCCAGAATATTTGCTGAACTTGGCTTTTTCTTAATGTTATACAGCGTTCACTAATATCCATCTTCCTGCTACATAAATTTGGCAGTATCGACCAGAAAATATCATTAATTTCAACAAGGACAAAGCCTCGAAGACCAGCCAACCACTGTTGTCAATTCCTGCTAGAATGAAGCTCTGCTGGAACACCACCAAAAATGCCAAAACAGCTTGCACACACATATGTGTCTGACATCAACAGAGGGCCCAGGTGTTTCAGTAGCATATTGCCTGCGTCGGGGCCTAAACTGCCACACACGTATTCATGTACTCCAGGAGATCCAGATACTTTAGATCCCCTCAGAAATCGATGGGTCAGTTTTAAGCCATGGTAGTCAGTGGTTCTTTTAAACACCAGCCATTGCAGCTAATAATAAACCAGATATTTAGTGCTTGCATCCAGATTATGGCTGCGAGTGTATCTGGTTAATAAGCCAGCACTGGCACTGTCTATATAGCCGTGATATTCAGTGTCACTATCCAGATAAATATACATGCCTTGTGAAATCACATCATCTCCACCTCCATCTCCAGGCCCTGATTTCTGCCTGCTTATCCGACACTGCTGCCTGGATGTCTCATGGCCGTCTGAAATTGAACATGGCCAAAACTGAGCTTCTTATCTTTCTCCCTAAACCAACCTCCTCCCTTCTCCATTTCTGGGGATAACACTACACTCCTCCTGTTTCCTCAGTTGACTCTACTCTCTCTTTCTCTGAACACATCCAACAGATAGCTAAAACCTGTTGCTTCTTTCTTTATAATATTGGCAAAATTTGTCCCTTCCTTTCTACAGACACTACTAAGACCCTCATCCACTCACTAGTTACCTCCCATCTTGACTACTGTAACCTGCTCCTTGCTGGTCTCCTTCTGAATCATCTTTCTCCCCTTCAATCTGTTCAAAACTCAACTGCACGGCTTAGGTTACACGCCAGTGTTGCTATGCTCATGTAACCCCTCTTCTCAAGTCAATTCACCGGCTCCCTATCCGTTTCCACATCCAGCTCAAACTTCTTCTACTTACTTAGAAGTGCATTCTGCAGCTCCTCACTACTTTTCCTCTCTTATCTCACTCTACACTCCTCCTTGGGCACGCCACTCCTCTGGCAGATCCTCTTTATCTGTGCTCTTCTCTGCCACTGCCAACTCCAGACTTCATTCATTCCAGCTTGCTGCTCCATATGCTTGGAACAGACTACCTGACTTGGTCGTCAGGCTCTTTCTCTGGCCCTATTCAAATCCAGGCTGAAGATCCACATCTTTGAGGCTACTTTTGGATCCCGATGCTCCTCATTCTCTTGTACACTACTTATGTGTATCTTGCCATACTCTAGTCCCCAGTTCTGTGATGTTTTTTCATCTTGATTAGATTGTAAGCTCTGATGAGCAGGGACTGTGTCTTACAGTACATCTATAAGTACAGCGCTGTGTACACCTTGTAGCACTTTACAAATGATTAGTAGCAATAAGTAGAAAATTGAACATTCAGGTAGCCAGTTCTGGAGATCCCCCCCCTCCCCCGCACACGGCAATGCCAGGTACGTGCCCAGGTGTAGGCCATTTCAGAAACGTGGATGTCTCCAAATTGGAAGTCCACAGACCGAGTACTTGAACATCCCGGCCAGCTTATTTCAAAAGAGAGAAAACTATGTCACGAGACTAGCACATCTTGGCTTGCCATTTCAGATACACAGATTTGCAGCACTAGGCCTATAATATGTTTGAAGTGTGTATTTATGTGCAGGTTTTATTGGCTGATGAAAGCGTATTTTGCTTTTCCACCTGGAAGAGTTGCATCCGTGATAGAAGCATTTTTTTACACGTTATTTGTGGTCCGGATCAAGTACAGGCATGGACACCTCACCACCCAGGGCCAGATGTGTTTCTGCTCTACTGAAATCACACCGTGATGTGCATCTTTCTTGCTCTGCCAGGCCACACCTCTCTACGCTTCCCTTCTACATGGACATCTATATACTGGGCCTCTATAATGGCCTGGGGGATGTCGCACGTCTAAGTGCCCATTTTCAGACATCAAACTCACGAATAGGGCTTCTAAAATAATCCCCTTTGTTTTTAAATCATTAGCCAAAACTGTAATTAGCCATAATTTCAGGATCAAAATCATCAAACCAAACTGGTTAATAAGTAACACTCACTGGATCCATACAGCTCTCTAATGACCAAACATTTCTCTGAAAGAGCAAATGTGGCATTTAATGTAATAATAAGAAAAAAAGATACTGAGAACATAGGAGGGAAATGCCAAGGATATTTATGTAAGAAACCTGACCACAGAAGTTATAGTTTAACATTGTACTGACCCAAAAAAAACAATTCCACTTTTTAAGCCACTTTTAGTTTAACTATTTTTGGAAGAGATTTATTTTTTCTCCAAGAAAAATAACCAAGATGAAACAAAATCACCTAAAAATTAGTAAGGCGATGTTTCCTTTTAGAATTCCCATATTGTTCTTCCAGTCACCCAAACGATTTGGGCAGAAGACAACACTTGTTTCTGCCAGGTTACTAAAATCAAGGTCTCCACATTTAAAATTTTGGAATGAGCTTGTTTTCCTATTAGGCAACATCCTCCCTTAAGCCAGTGCACACACCAATGCTGGTGCCACTTTAGATAATTTGATATAGGAGGCATGAGTAAAAAGGATATGTACATGTGTAAATCTGGATTTAGATATAAGCAGCAATTTTTGAACAGAAACTACATGCCATGATATACAGAAATTTAAAGAAGGTATGTTTGGGTGCTCATTCAAAATATATTTGTATTCTGGGGATGGGGAGGGAGGGAGATAGCCAGTGGCTTTAATTTAAAACTGGATATTTAGTGCTGGGCTATATCTAGCGATCAGCACTAAATATCTTTTGCCCAGACAGTTAAATTCCCCATGCTAACAGAGCGTTGCGGGGACAGCACACAGCAGCAATATTGAGCCACTAATTGGCTAGCTAAAACTCCTAAAGTTAGGGCAGCATTTCACCTGTCCTAACTGTAGGCATTTTAGCTAGTCAATTAGGGGCTCAATATCGCCGCTATGTACTGTCCTCGGAACGCTCTGTTAGCATGGCGAATTTAACTTCTTAGGTGGGGATAGTCAGTGGAACTAACCACGTTGGTGTTGCTGAATATCCCGCTGACCATATTTTAGCCATTTAACAAGTCTACTAATTGGTTAAAACATTTTGAATATGCTCCCCTGTATTTTTACAATGGCAATCCACATCTACCTTGTAAGATTTCTCCATTGGCATTTATACCTGCTTCAAGTCATGCAAACTTTCACCAATTTCTAGCCTGTATCAGGGGTTTGAAAGACAGCCAGGGGGGAGAGGGGGGTGTGGTTCACCTCTTTGGCCTTCAAAATAATCTCCGAATGCCAAAAGTTTGACTTTTGGATGACTGTCCATTACTTAGTTTCCTGTGGGTAGCTTAAGTGGCCAAAAACATGCGTTAATTTAAGGTACATAACCCCTAAAGCTTGTATAAATGTCTGTGCCTAGATATGTAAAGAACCCATGTAAATTATATCATTTTATAATTTATAAATGTATTTCTGCACTCTGCCCACACTTCTCACAAATTTTGCCCATGCACACACCCACAGTGACAGGAAACACCATTGAGCCGACATGCATACTTATAAAATTGCAACCGGCTAACGTACACACCGAGACACCAATTTACTTGTGCAAATCACTAAAATACATGATTTACGCATGTTGATGGTGCATAACGTTGCATGGCTCCTTATAAAATTATCCTTATTTTATACAATATGCAACCATGACCTCCCTGATTAAGCTCTGAATACTATTTTGATACTACAGCCTAACATAACCTCAAAAAGGGATGCCTCAAATCCATGTTTTCAAATAACCACACCTTTGTTGTTTTAAACTATTTCTTTCACTTAAACAAGGTTTACAACAGCCCCTCTTATTATTTCTAAGTTTGGCAAGCAAAGAATTGGACTTAACAGATGTCCTGAATTTTCACTGATTATTTAACATATGTAGGACAAAATGAAACTGACCCTGTAAAGATGTATGTAGAGGAAAAAGAGCATGCATACAGAATTGACAACATTTTAGCTTCTGCTGAGTTTATTGCCACTGTATGAAATATGGGAATCTAGATAACAAGGGAAGGTGGGCGGATGAGGCACTTTTCAAAGTCTTTGTAGTTGCTAAATGCTTGGATATCTTTACCATATACAGGGGCATCTTTATTAAAGGGCACTAAGTACTTAGTGTGGGTTTTACTAAATATTAACCATTAGCACGGCCCACACTAACAGTTACTGTGCGCTTAAAACAGTGCCACAGTAAAAATCTCATGCTAAGTTCTTAATGCGGGCAATGGGTGGACTTTGGGAAGAGATCAGGTGTGGCTACCATTGACAGCTAACATGTGGGATGTTACCACACGTGAGCTGTCACATATGCCGATAGCATGCTGCCTTATCAAAACAAAATCGGCATCCAGTGATGAAAGTCCATTCCCCTGATTTTACCCTCCTCCCAATCCAATCTCCTTCCCAAGATCACACTCTCCCCAACAGGGAAACTTCCCCACAATCAGACCCACACATATCCACTGGAACCACCCCAAGCAAATGTTCGCCTCTACAGGACCGCCCCCTCCCCACCAGTATAAGCCCTCACATCAGCATACCTAACCCCCCAAGGACTGACCTGGTGGTCCACTGAAATGGGGTGGGAGTGGTTCCCCTCTGCTCCTGCCCCAGAACTCTTGAGGGTTCACAATGGCAGCTATGACCTCTGGCACTAGTCTCTCGGTTCTGGGATCAACCTGCCATATAAGCAGCAATTTCCCTTATATGGAGAATAGTACAGTGAAACTAGTACTAGGGATCATAGCTGCCATTTTAAACCCTGGCGGCTCTGGGACAGGAGCCGAGAGGCATCATTTCTGCCCCAGTCTATTAGATGACCAGGGAAATTCCTAAGTGAGTCCTGCGGTGGTGTGGAGCAGAAGTGGGGGGGGGTCAGTGTATGGTTTCTGGGTTGGACCTTTGTTTGGCGGAGCTTATCTTGGGGGAGGGGCTTTGGTTGGGGGGCATGAGTGGGAGAGGATTACTCTCAGAGGATGATCAGATTGGGAGGGAGGTCTAGGGGGATTGGAATGGGGGGGGGGTGGATGATCAGATCAGGAGCTGGGTATGTTTGGGAAGATCTGTCAGGAGGGGCAATCAGGAGGTTTTTGTACTGGGGTGGGGGGGTTGGGTTGCACCACCATGTGATGCTTCACTTTTTTATGATCATCAGGGCCCTCACTCCATGCGTCAGCAGATAGCATGGGTGCATCTGCATTCTCCAGGACCAAGCAGGAAGTCAGTCCTCACATATGGGTGACGTCGGCACCGACGGAGCCCTCGCGGAGCAATTTCCCCAGCTTTCAAAGAAAGCCTTTGGGAATTGCAGCGCGCATGCGCGGTCCCCTTCCCGCCCAAGGGTGCCATCTTGCTCAGTCTTCTTTTTTCCGCGGAGCCCTACAGACGCTGTTTGTGATCGCCGCTGAAAAAGTTGATTTTATTTACTATTCTTTTCTCGGTTCGACGCCGGATCCTTTTCCTGCCCGGACCCGATACGCCGGTATCGAGTCCGTTCTTTATTTTTTTGGTTTTTGTCCTTCGTGACTAGCGTTCGCGCCATTTTTCTTTTTTCACTGGCAGCCCTGTCTTTTGACCTCGCAGGGGCCCTTTTTTCCCCGATGGCTGCCAGCGGGTTTAAAAAGTGTGATCGGTGTAAGAAGCTTATGTCTCTTACCGACACACACGACTGCTGCCTCCGCTGCCTCGGACCCGATCATGACCTGATGATCTGTGGTCCGTGTGGCAAAATGTCCTCAAAAGCGTTGAGGAGTCGGCAGCATCAAAAAGAATGAATATTCTCTGACTCCGCGTCCGGCCGGGCCCGGACTTCGTCAGAGGCTTCGACGGCCCGGGACTCCGGTCCTGAGCATCGTCGGAGTTCTTCTGAGCGAGGATCTCCTGCCCGGGAACATCATAGGAAGAAGAAACCCGCGAGGGCGGCGTCGGTGGACGCTCCTGGTTCCTCGAGGGCCAGGTCGCATAGCCCCGATAGCCGTCCCGGGTCCTCGGAATCGGAGAGGCCTTCGAAACATCCTCGTCTCGAGATGGAGTCTCCTGGACACGTGAGTACTGTAGTCCTCGTGGACTCGCCTCCGAAGGAGCCGACGTCGGGCCCGAGTCGGGGGCTGCTGGGTCTCCTGAGCTCGGACTCAGGTTGACGGCCTTGGAAAGCAGTTTCGCTGCCTTCATGGACCAGCAGCGAGCACTGATCGCTGGCCTCGCCGGTGCATCTGCCCCGACCACCGGGATGTCGACGTCCAAGTCGACCCCGGAGACTGAGCCGATCCTCGAGTCCATGCGAGCTCGTGTCGATCCTCGGTCACGGTCTCCCTCGGCCTCCCGTTTGGGACCGAGGTCGTCGACGCCGGCCTCGGCGTCGGGGCGGAGGGCATCGGTGCCCGCCCGACCGGAGCCGCTTGATTCCTCCTCCGAGGAGTCGGGCTGGGAGACGGAGGACGAAGAGTCACCAGGTACTTTTCAGACTCGGTGCGTCCCATCGGACTCGCCCGAGTCCGAGCCTCGGAGACGGTCCCCCCCGGAGGACACCCAGTTCTCGGACTTCGTGCAGGATATGGCCAAGGCCTTGGCATTCCCCACGGATCCTGAGGAGGAGCCTCGAGCCGAAGAGCTTGATGCCCTCCAGTATGACTCTCCCCCGAAGGAGGCCTTTACTGTACCGGTTCCTCCGATGCTGGAGCGACTTCTCTTCCGCATGTGGGAGAGCCCGGCATCGGCGCCGGGGTTAAGCAAGTGGGTCGATTCCATTTATCGAGTCCGCAAGAGCCCCGGGTTCCAAAAGGCACAACTACCGCACCATTCCATGGTGGTGGAATCGGCCATGCATCGACTCAAGAGTCAGAAGATGCACTCCTCGGTGCCTCCCGGACGGGAGGTCCGGAACCTGGATGCCCTCGGTAGGAAGTGCTTCCAGGGCTCTATGCTTGCTTGTCGAGTCCAGACCTACCAGCTCTACATGGGCTTGTATCTCTGAGACCTGGCAAAGGAGATTGCCGGGTTCTCTGCTGGTCTCTCTGAGGAACCTTTGCAGAGGTTCCAGGCCTTGTCCACTGGTATTCGGGAGTGCTCGAAGTTTATCTCTCGAGCAGCCTACGATGGCTTCGAAGCATCGGCTTGGGTAGCCGGAGCCGGCATCGGTGCCCGCCGACAGGCTTGGCTTCAGTCATCCGACCTCGAGCCATGGGTACAGGACAAGTTGGTCGATGTCCCCTGCAGAGCTGAAAACCTCTTTGGCAAGCCCATGGCTGAAAAGGCTGCACAGATCGAGACCAAGACTCTGACCAGGACTCGGCTGTCCAGGAAAACCTCTGCCCCTTCTCAGAAGAAGAAGGGCTCGGGAAAAAAGCCCTTTTACCCGAGGAAGGCGGCTGCCTATAAACACTACCCTCATTATCAGGCCTCAGCAGCTCCCCAACAGGGTCAGCAGGCCAAGGGACGGGGTAATGGGTCCCGTAGGCAGCAGGCCCCCAAGCCCACAACACCGGCCCCTGCTCAGCAGGGTGGGGGTTTTTGACTCCGTCAGCATAGCCTCTTCCCGTCCGCTGGTTTCTCTCAGCACAGGAAGCCGGCTGGTCCACTTTGCCCACAGGTGGTCAGCCATCACATCAGATACCTGGGTGCTTCATATAGTTCAAAAAGGCTATCTTCTACACTTTCACCAGGTACCTCCCTCCTACTTTCCAGGGGAGCCTCCAAGACTCCCTCTGCACAGGGACTTACTCCTTCAGGAGTTGGCAAGTCTTCTTCAGGAACAGGCTGTGGAACCGGTGCCCCACCACCTGAGAGGTCACGGCTTTTATTCCAGGTACTTTCTGATACCAAAAAGAACAGGAGGCCTCAGACCCATCCTGGACTTGCGAAACCTCAACAAGTTCCTGGCAAGGGAAAAGTTCAAGATGCTTACCCTTGGAATCCTGCTGCCCTACCTCCAGCAGGGAGACTGGCTATGCTCCTTGGATCTAAAGGATGCCTATACTCACATCCTTATTCATCCAGACCACAGACAATATCTCAGGTTTGTTGTGGGAGGAAAGCATTACCAGTACAGAGTACTGCCCTTTGGCCTATCCTCCCCCCCCCCCCCAGGGTGTTCACCAAATGCCTAGCAGTGGTGGCGGCCTATCTAAGACTTCAAGGCCTTTTTGTGTTTCCATACCTGGACGACTGGCTCATCAGAGCCCAGTCTTCCCAAGAGGCCGCTCAGGCCACTCATCGCACTGTGACTCTACTCCAGCACTTGGGATTTGTCATAAACTTCGCAAAGTACACTTTGCTCCCCTCTCAAAATCTCGAATTCATTGGCGCCAGGTTGAACACACTTCAGGCGTGGGCCTTCCTGCCTCTGGACAGGGCCCAAAGGCTCATGGATCTCGCCAGCCACTTTCACAGAAATTCCCTGGTCTCTGCCAGGCAATTTCTGAGACTGCTCGGCCATATGGCTTCCACGGTCCATGTGACCCCCAATGCCCGCCTGAACATGCGACCTGCTCAGTGGTGCCTTCGCACTCAATGGCATCAGGCCACGGGGAGCCTGGCGGACTCAGTACAGATATCCAACCTGCTGGTCTCTTCTCTGCGGTGGTGGCTTCATCTGCCAAACTTGGTGCGGGGGTGGATTTTCAATCTCCTCCCCCTTCTCAGGTACTGACAACCGATGCTTCTCTCCTGGGTTTGGGAGCACATTGCCAAGGGACATGTACTCAAGGCCTCTGGACTCCTTGGGAGTCTGCTCAGCAGATAAACTTCCTGGAGCTCAGAGCCATCCGCCTAGCCTTCTCCCACCTCACTTCTCACCAGTCTGTGCTGGTCCAGACAGACAATCAAGTCGCAGTGTTCTACGTGAACAAACAAGGAGGCACAGGCTCCTTCCTTCTCTGTCAGGAGGCACAAAAAAGCGTAGTTACTCACCTGTAACAGGTGTTCTCCAGGAGCAGCAGGAATCAGTCCTCACTTATGGGTGACGTCGGCGCCGACGGAGCCCTCGCGGAGCAATTTTCCCCAGCTTTCAAAGAAAGCCTTTGGGAATTGCAGCGCGCATGCGCGGTCCTCTTCCCGCCCAAGGGTGCCATCTTAGCCAGTCAGGTGACATAGCTAAAAAAGACAGCATAAAAAAATTTGCAAAAAGAACATAAGCAGACGATTGCAACTCCAAGGGGAGGAGGGAGGGTAGTGAGGACTGATTCCTGCTGCTCCTGGAGAACACCTGTTACAGGTGAGTAACTACGCTTTCTCCAGGACCAAGCAGGAAGTCAGTCCTCACTTATGGGACTCCCAAGCTCAAGGCTACCGGAGACCCTAAGCACAAAAATGAGCTCCCTCTAGCTCAGCAGCACAGAAGGAAAGAATCTTCGCTGAATTATCACCCACCGGTAGCCCACATCCGGGATGGAGGGTAGGAGTTGCTCAGACCTCAAAGAGATTACGGAGGACTGCCTGTCCGAAAGCACTGTCCCTGCGGGACTCCCTCTCGAGACAGTAATGGACCGCAAAAGTCTGGCTCGAAGACCAAGTAGCGGCCCGGCAGATGTCTGCCAGCGGAACAGAGCGGAGGTAAGCCACTGACGTGGCCTTTGCCCGAACGCAATGAGCCGTGACTCGACCTTCCAAGGAGAGTCCGGCTGCCCCATAAGCCCAAGTGATACAGTCCGCAACCCAGGTGGACAGTGTACGCTTGGAGACCGGGAGCCCCAATTTATTGGGGTCAAAAGACACAAAAAGCTGAGCAGCTTTACGGTGCTCCCGCGTACGGTCAAGGTAGAAGTTCAAAGCCCTTCTACAGTCCAGGGTATGGAGGACCGTTTCAGCTCGGCTGGAGTGTGGTCTGGGAAAGAAGGTTGGAAGCACCACCTCCTGATTGATGTGAAAAGGGGATACCACTTTTGGAAGAAATTCTGGGTGAGTCCGTAGGACTACCCTATTTTTGTAGAACCGAGTGTAAGGGGGATCAGACACGAGGGCCTGCAATTCACTTACGCGTCTAGCGGAAGTGAGGGCTATCAAGAACAGTGTTTTCCAAGACAGAAAATGGAGAGAACAGGTGATCCGCTGCAAAACCACATTCAGGTCCCAGTCAGGCGCTGGCGGGCGCAGAGGTGGTTTAAGTAGAAGGAGACCTCAGAGAAACCTCGCTACGAGAGGGTCGCTGGAGAGAGGTCTACCGTCCACCGGCACATGATGTGCCGAAAGAGCACTGAGGTGAACTTTGACGGAGTTGGACTTAAGTCCCAGATTAGAGAGGTGTAGCAAGTACTGCAAGATCACCGACACCGGGCAGGAGAAGGGATCCTGAGACTGTCGGGTACACCAGACGGCAAAGCGACGCCATTTAAGGGCGTAGCATTTGCGGGTAGAAGGCCGTCGCGAAGCCAAGACGACCTCCTCCACCTCTGCCGGCAGGAGAAGGGGAGCAAGGACTACCCTCTCAGCAGCCAGGCCATGAGGTTGAGAGACCTGAGGTTGGGGTGTAGTAGAGACCCCTGATCCTGAGTGAGGAGATCCGGTTGCACCCCCAGAGGGAATGGATCCTCCACCGCTAATTGCAGCAGGAGCGGAAACCACGGCTGTCTGGGCCAACGAGGGGCCACCAGGATCATGAAGGCTTTGTCTCGGAGAACCTTGAAAAGAGTCCGAGAGACTAGCGGGATGGGAGGGAAAGCGTACAGAAGGCTCCCCGACCATGAGATTAGAAAAGCGTCCGCCGCAACCCGAAGGGGATGTGGCTGACGAGAGCAGAAGCGAGGAAGCTGCCGGTTGTGAGGACTGGCAAAGAGATCCACCGTGGGGAGGCCCCACTTTAGGAAGAGCTTCTGAACTACCAAGGGATCCAGACGCCACTCGTGCGGCTGGAGGATCCTGCTGAGTTTGTCTGCCAGGCAATTCTCTTGGCCCGGGAGATAAACTGCCTTGAGGAGAAAGCCGTGACTGACGGCCCAAGAGCAGAGCTTCTGAGCCTCCCGGCAGAGGAGGAAGGAGCCTGTGCCCCCCTGCTTGTTCACGTAGAACATGGCAACTTGATTGTCCGTCTGGACAAGGACGGACTGGTGGGAAGTCAGGTGGGAGAAGGCCTTGAGAGCCAGGCGGATCGCCCTGAGCTCCAGGAAGTTGATCTGCTGAGCAGACTCCCACGTGGTCCAGAGGCCCTGAGTACGTGCCCCTTGGCAATGTGCTCCCCAGCCCAGGAGGGATGCATCCGTGGTCAGCACCCGGGTCGGCTGAGGTGACTGGAAAGGCATCCCGGATATCAGGTTCGGCTGCTGAAGCCACCACCGGAGAGACGAGATCAGCGGCTCGGAGACGCGCACTAGGTCTGCTAGGCCGCCTGTGGCTTGTCGCCACTGCTGGCGGAGACACCATTGAGCAGGCCGCATATTCAGGCGGGCATTGGGGGTCACATGGACGGTGGAAGCCATATGGCCGAGCAGTCTCAGGAAGCGCCTGGCGGAGACCAGGGGCTGGCTGCGAAAACGGTCGGCTAGGTCCATGAGCCGTTGAGCCCTGTCGAGCGGTAGGAACGCTCGTGCCCGAGGCGTGTGTAGCCTTGCGCCGATGAACTCGAGATCCTGTGAGGGGAGCAAAGTGGACTTTGCGAAATTTATAACAAAGCCCAAGTACTGCAGAAGAGTCACCGTGCGGCGTGTGGCGCTGGTGACCTCCGGAGCGGACGCCGCTCTGATGAGCCAGTCGTCGAGGTACGGAAAGACATAGAGGCCGTGAAGCCGGAGATGGGCCGCCACCACCGCGAGACATTTTGTGAAGACTCGCGGAGCGGAGGACAGGCCAAAGGGCAGTACTCTGTACTGGTAATGATTTCCTGCAACCACAAACCTTAAGTATCGGCGGTGGCTTGGGTGGATGAGGATGTGCGTGTAGGCATCCTTTAGATCCAAGGAGCATAGCCAATCTCCCTGCTGGAGGTAGGGCAGAAGGATTCCAAGGGTAAGCATCTTGAACTTCTCCCGCACGAGGAACTTGTTGAGGTTGCGCAAGTCCAGGATGGGTCTGAGGCCTCCTGTTCTCTTTGGTATTAGAAAATACCGGGAGTAAAAACCTTGACCTCTCAGGTGGTGTGGCACCGGTTCCACCGCCTCATCCTGCAGAAGACCTGCTAACTCCTGAAGGAGTAATTCCCTGTGCAGAGGGGAACGTGGAGGTTCTCCCGGAAAATAGGAGGGAGGGACCTGATGGAAATGGAGAAGATAGCCTTCTCGCACGACTTGAAGCACCCAGGCATCTGCGGTGATGCTGGACCACCTGTGGGCGAAGTGAACCAGCCGGCCTCCGGTGCTGGGAGGAACCAGCGGGGGGGGAGAGGCTATACTTAGTGAGTCAAAAACCCCCACCCTGCGGAGCAGGGGCTGGTGGTGCAGGCTTGGGGGCTTGCTGCCTACGGGACCCGTTACCCCGTCCCTTGGCCTGCTGGCCCTGTTGGGGAGCTGCAGGGGCCTGATAATGGGGGTATTGTTTGTAGGCAGTCGCCTTCCTCGGGTAAAAGGACTTTTTTCCCGAGCCCTTCTTTTTCTGGGAAGGGGCAGAGGTCTTCCTAGAAAGCCTGGTCCTGGTGAGAGTCTCAGTCTCAATTTGTGCAGCCTTCTCAGCCATGGGCTTGCCAAAGAGGCTTTCGCCTCGGCAGGGGACATCGACCAACTTGTCCTGCACCCAGGGCTCAAGGTCTGACGACTGAAGCCAAGCCTGTCGGCGGGCACCGATGCCGGCTGCGGCCACTCGAGCCGATGCTTCAAAGCCATCATAGGCTGCTCGGGACATGAACTTTGAGCATTCCCGAATGCCAGTGGACAAGGCCAGGAACCTCCGCAAGGGTTCCTCGGACAAACCAGCGGAGAATCCGGCTAGTTCTTTAGCCAGATCCCGGAGATACATGCCCATGTATAGCTGGTAGGTCTGGACACGACATGCGAGCATAGAGCCCTGGAAACACTTCTTACCAAGGCCATCCAGGTTACGGGCCTCCCTGCCAGGAGGCACCGAGGAGTGCATCTTCTGGCTCTTAAGACGAGGCATGGCCGATTCCACTACCATGGAATGGTGTGGTAGCTGTGCCTTTTGAAAGCCAGGGCTCTTGCGGACTTGATAGATAGAATCGACCCGCTTGCTCAGTACCGGCGAGGAGGCCGGACTCTCCCACATGCGGAAGAGTAGTCGTTCCAGCATAGGAGGAACCGGTACAGTAAAGTGTTCCCTTGCGGGAGAGTCATACTGGAGGGCGTCGAGCTCTTCGGCTCGAGGCTCCTCCTCGGGGTCCGCAGGGAAGGCCAAAGCCTTGGCCATATCCCTGACGAAGTCCGAGAACCGGGCATCCTCCGGGGGGGACTGCTTCCGAGGCTCGGACTCCGGTGAGTCCGAGGGGACACACCGAGTCCGGAAAGAATCAGGCGACTCTTCCTCCTCAGACTCCCAGACCGACTCCGACGAGGACTCGGTGGGGTCGGCCCGGGCAGGGCGCGGCGCCTGCCGCCCCGACGCCGAGGGAGTCGGCGTTGGCGACCTCGGTCCCGAACGGGAGGCCGAGGGAGACCTCGACCGAGGATCGACTCGAGTTCGCATCGACTCGAGGATCGGCTCGGTCTCCGGGGTCGACTTGGACGTCGACGTCCCGGCGGTCGGGGCAGCGGCGCCAGCGAGGCCAGCGAGCAGTGCCCGCTGCTGGTCCATGAAGGCAGACAGTCTGCTCTCCAAGGCCGTCAACCTGAGTCCGAGCTCAGGTGACCCAGCAGCCCCCGACTCGGGCCCCGACGGCGTCGGGCCCGACGTCGGCTGTCGCGGAGGCGAGTCCAGAAGGACCACAGGACTTACCCGAGCAGGCATCTCCGACTCCAGGCGAGGTCGCTTCGTGAGGTGCTCCTTCTCCAAGGACCCGGGGCGGCTGTCGGGGCTATGCGACCTGGCCCTCGCGGAACCAGGAGCGTCCACCGACGCCGCCCTCGCGGGTTTCTCCTTCCGACGATGGTCCCCGGAGGGAGAACCCCTGTCGGAGGAACTCCGGCGACGGTCCGAGCTGGAGCCTTTGGACGAGGAGGCCTCCGACGAGGTCCGGGTACGGCTGGGGTCAGCGAAGATCCTATCACGCTGATGCCGCCGACTTCTCAACGCTTTGGAGGACATTTTGCCGCAGGGCCCACAGATCAGTTCCTCATGATCTGGGCCCAGGCAGCGGAGGCAAAAGTCGTGTGTGTCAGTCAGTGACATATTTCGGTCACACTGACCACACCGCTTAAACCCACTGGCAGTCATCGGGGGAAAAAGGGCCCCTGCGAGGTCAAAGGACCGGGCTGCCAGGGAAAAATCGAAAACGAAAGCTGACTAAGTCAGAAAAACCGAAAAAAGGAAGAGGACTCGTGACCGGCGTCGCGAGTCCGGCGGGAAAAAGACCGGCGTCGAACCGAAGGAAAAAGAATAAAATAATGAAGAAATATCGACTTTTTCGCGGGGACAAGACGGGGACGTCTGTAGGGCTCCGCGGAAAAAAGAAGACTGGCTAAGATGGCACCCTTGGGCGGGAAGAGGACCGCGCATGCGCGCTGCAATTCCCAAAGGCTTTCTTTGAAAGCTGGGGAAAATTGCTCCGCGAGGGCTCCGTCGGCGCCGACGTCACCCATAAGTGAGGACTGACTTCCTGCTTGGTCCTGGAGAACTGTGCTCTTGGGCCATCCTTCACGGCATCCTCCTCAAAGCTGTCTATCTCCCAGGTCAAGAAAATTACCTGGCAGACAAGCTGAGCAGGATCCTCCAACCACACGAGTGGAGATTGGATCCGTTGGTGGTTCAGCGGATCTTTCTCAAGTGGGGCCTCCCCACCATGGATCTATTTGCCAGTCCTCTGAACCGGCAACTTCCCAGATTCTGCTCTCGACAACCGCATCCTCTCAGAGTAGCAGCGGATGCTTTTCTGATTCCATGGTCCACAGGCCTCTTGTATGCCTTTCCTCCCATGCCACTGGTGTCTCGGACGCTCTTCAAGGTTCTCAGAGACAGAGCCTCCATGATCCTAGTGGCTCCCCGGTGGCCGAGACAGCCCTGGTTCCCGCTTCTGATGCAGCTGGCGGTGGACACTCCTCTTCCTCTGGGGTTTCAACCCGATCTCCTGTCACAGGATCAGGGGACTCTCCTGCACCCCAACCTCCGGTCCCTTCATCTGATGGCCTGGCTGCTGAAAGGGTAGTCCTGGCTGCTGAAAGGGTAGTCCTTGCTCCCCTCCTGCTGCCTCGTGAGGTGGAAGAGGTCGTCTTGGCCTCCAGGCGGCCCTCCACCCAGAAGTCCTACGCTCTTAAGTGGCGTAGGTTCTCCGTGTGGTGTGCTCAGCAGTCTGAGAATCCTTTCTCCTGCTTGGTGGCAGTGGTCTTGCAATATTTGCTTTACCTCTCCAATCTGGGCCTTAAGTCCAACTCTGTCAGAGTCCACCTCAGTGCTCTCTCTGCGCATCACGCACCGGTGGATGGCAGGCCTCTTCCAACCACCCTTTGGTGGCTCGTTTTCTCTGAGGCCTCCTTCTCCTTAAGCCTCCTTTGCGCCCACCAGCCCCTGAATGGGATCTGAATGTGGTCTTGCAGCGGATTACCTGTCCGCCCTATGAACCTATGGCTACCTGCCCTCTTCGTTTTCTTTCCTGGAAAACCTTGTTTTTGGTAGCCCTTACCTCTGCTAGGCGCGTTAGTGAACTGCAGGCCCTAGTGTCTGATCCTCCTTACACTAGGTTCTACAGGAATAGGGTAGTCTTACGGACTCACCCTAAGTTTCTTCCAAAAGTGGTTTCTCCTTTTCATCTCAACCAGGAGGTGGTTCTTCCGACCTTCTTTCCCAGGCCGCACTCCAGCCGGGCTGAGATGGTCCTGCATACCCTGGACTGTAGGAGGGCCTTGTCCTTCTACCTTGACCGTACGCGGGAGCATAGGAGGGCTGTTCAGCTCTTCGTTTCTTTTGACCCCAATAAGTTGGGGCTACCTGTCTCCAAGCGTACTTTGTCCATATGGGTTGCTGACTGTATCGCTTGGGCTTATGGGGCAGCCGGCCTCTCGTTGGAGGGTCATGTCACGGCTCATCGTGTTAGGGCGAAGGCTGCGTCAGTGGCTCATCTCCGCTCTGTTCCGTTGGCAGACATCTGCCGGGCTGCTACTTGGTCTTCAAGCCAGACTTTTGCGGCCCATTACTGCCTGGAGAGGGAGTCCCGCAGGGACAGTGCTTTCGGTCAGGCAGTCCTCCATAATCTCTTTGAGGTTTAGGCAACTCCTACCCTCCGGTCCTGGTGTTGGGCTACCGGTCGGGGGCATATTTCAGAGAAGATTCCTTCCTTCTGTGCTACTGAGCTAGAGGGAGCTCATTTTTCCGCTTGAGGTCTCCGGTAGCCTTAAGCTAGGGAGTCCCATATGTGAGGACTGACTTCCTGCTTGGTCCTGGAGAAAGAGTAGTTACTCACCTGTAACAGGTGTTCTCCAGGAGCAGCAGGAATCAGTCCTCACAACCCTCCCTCCTCCCCTTGGAGTTGCAGTCCTCTCATTTCGTTTTTGCTAATTTTTTTGCTGACTTTTAGCTATGTCATCAGACTGAGCAAGATGGCACCCTTGGGCATGGGCGCTGCAATTCCCAAAGGCTTTCTTTGAAAGCTGGAGAAATTGCTCCGCGAGGGCTCCGTCGGCGCCAACGTCACCCATATGTGAGGACTGATTCCTGCTGCTCCTAGAGAACACCTGTTACAGGTGAGTAACTACTCTTTGTCTGCCAAGGCATGGAACATGAGGCTGTGTAAGAAGTGTTTGCCCTGTGCATTAAATGCAGGGCAGATGTTGGGCATTTCCCTGAAAAAAGCACAGGCTTTGCATTTACCGCATGCAATTTTTTGCACATAATGCATGGTAAATGCAAAACTAGCTTGTGTAACACACCTTAGCTAAAAGCACTCACGTACTTTACACCTGCAGTTTGTGCCAGGGGGGACCGGCTGGGGGGGAGGAGGGGGAAATAGTGCCTATATCTTTGCAAATCCTTTCATCTGAACACATCTCACATAATGTTTCCGTTTAACCATGGTTTAAAGTATGTATGAAAGCCTGCAAATAATTTTAGCCAGACAAATAAAATAAATCTGCACACAAACCAATTTACCTGCTTAAATGGCTTTGAAAACTGCCTTCAAGATTTGTTTTCCTGTTTATCTGTTTTTATCACCTTCTGTTTAAATTAAATCCAGATTGACATAAGCCAAGAGAAAGCTCTGATAGGCTTAACATAGTCTAAACTTGTATTTGTTTCTTCACGGATTATTTTGGGTTCATGGAAAAATTTGAATGGTTATAATCTTTTACTAAGAAACACACTTCAAATTGATTAGGTGTTCTTTTAAAAATATCCCCATTCAGAAGGTCAAGCTGTAAAGTCGTTTGATTAAAATAGTAATAAAAGAGTAACCATTAACTTACAATTTCTCCTTAGGTCTTTCCTGGTATAATTTGGTATCACTTTTCCCCAAGAATAAGTTGCACCTTCAGACGCTGCAACTTTATCTTGATTAAAAATCTTTTTACTTCTTAATTATATTTAGGGGCCAGCTCATTTCCTTGCATTCAAAGTAACAAGTTCTTTAAGTCTTGTTTTCCATTATCTTGATCTTACCAGTTATATCATGTACATACTGTAGAGTGTTAAAATATTAACCCGAAAAAGCATAAAAGCGTTGGCCAAAGAGAGAGATTAATTTTTTAATAGAATAATTTGATTTCATTCCAAATAGAATACCAGGCAGCTATGTACCACATAGTCTGAAACCCAGTATGTGGTCCTTTAAAACAGCAGGTACCTTCTATGTGTGGCTAAAGATCAACTTGAAGTGGGTAAACAGAAACACAGATGATGTCGGCAGATAAGGGCCTCAGTCCACCTAGTCTTCCCATTAGTACCTGCCTACAAATGATGACACAGATCCTTCTTGATCTCTGATATTCGTCTTCCCTTGCTCTGCCGCTGTATGCTAGATGCCAGACTGCTGCATCTGTCTTGCAGTCTGAATTGTGTGCGGTGGGCAGGTTCCATGGGAGTCCCACAGAATCTGCATGCACCATGTGACATCTATAGCATGTCCAGTGACTAGTGAATGGATGATGAGTTCCCGCACAGCTTTGGGGGAACACTGTCTATCACTGAATTCTTTTTGTGTATGTTCCAAGCATGTTTGAATTCCTACCATAGCAAATCTAAGAGGGCGCCGTTTTAGAATTCTCTCCTTCTCAGATTTTACAGAGCAGGCCATTTGCATTGTGGGTTAGAAATAATTTTAAGCAAACAAATAAAGTCAACTGGGAATCAAGAAAAGAGTCCATGGAGTCTCACTCTCCCCTTTCCTGCATTTTCTTTCCTTTTAGTACAACAATCGGGTGGTAATCATAAGAGTACTCATGAAAGGTTGGCGGCGGCAGCGGCAGCAATCCAAGGTTCCAGGGGTTATTTTCTTGATTCCTAGTTAATTCATCTACAACCATAAAGGTCAATATTTGGACAGGATGTAAGTATTTTTTTCAAATGCTGGCCAGTTAAATACATATTCAGCACTGGCCCTCACTTGATTTGCAGCTTGTCGTGCTGTGAGGGCTTGTGTGCATCAGTGATGCTGAGGGCTAAGCTATCGGTAGTTTAACTACTGGCAGGGTCTCCCAAGATGGACAGGTCTCAGCTGAGGTGCCATACCAAGACAAACCACCTATCTGGGCAGCAGCAGAATGGGACAGTGTTGGCAGTGGAGGATCACATTTCTGTGACAACGGCAACACCACTAAATTAAACTATGCGGAAGAAAGGCCTGGCAATCTACTTCCGTATCTTGCCATGAAAACCCAGTGGATAGTTACAACAAAACAAATTTCACTATAGTACTGGAAGATGAAACTCCCAGGTTGGAAGGCACTCACTGGCTACTGGGGAGGAGCTGAAGACTTTTCATAGTAAAGCCAGCATTTATGATGTGGTTGAATCAAAGCCCTCAGGACATCTGACTGCTGATGTAGCTGCACATGAAATAAGAGTCAGAAGCTGCAAAGATGTCTTACATATTGGGACATGGAACATACAAAGCATGAACCAAGGGAAGTTGAAGGTGACCAAGAATGAAATGGAACGTCTACAACTTGATCTGTTGGGTGTCAGCGAACTGAAATGGACTGGCATCGAGCACTTTCAATCTGATGATCACATGGTCTACTATGCTGGAAATGAAAGACAAAGAAGAAATGGTATTGCATTTATAATTAAGAAGAAACTTGCAAGAACTGTAATGAAAAGCAATGCAGTCAGTGAACATTTAATTTCTATTCGTCTATGAGGAATGCCTATCAATACAACTATAATTCAAGTATATGCCTCAACCACAGCTGCAGAAAAAGAGGAAAATAATGAGTTCTATGAACAAGTACAAGTTGAAATTGACAGAACATGCAAACAGGATATTCTGATAGTCATGGTTGACTGGAATACAAAAGTTGGCAACAAAGAAGGCAAAATGGTTGGAAAATATGGACTTGGCAAGAGAAATAAAGTTGGAGAAAGACTGATAGAATTCTGCAAGACCAATGATCTATTCATCTCAAATACAGTCTTCCAGCAACACAAACGGTGACTGTACACATGGACTTCACACAATGGATTGTACAAAAATCAAATTGACTACATCTGTCGAAATCAACGATGGAAAAGCTCTATAACATCAACAAAGACAAAACCTGGAGCTGACTGTGGTACAGATCACCAACTACTAAAATGCAAACTCAAGCTAAAGTGAAACAGAGCAAGCCACTCATGAATGTAGCAAAATATGACCTTGAGAATATATCACTGGAATTTAAAGACTGCCTGCAAAATCGATTTGCTGCTTTAGATACAAATGACAGAGCTACAAAAGTGTTATAGGATGACATCAAGAAGGTTGTGTTGGAAGAAAGGTGAAAAAGCAAAAACGGCCAAAATGAATGACCGAAAAAACTCAGAAAATTGCCTAGAAAAACAGAGAAGCTAAAGCCAGAGGAGAAAGAGAGGCAATCACAGAACACAACAGAGATTTCCAATGTGCAGCAAGACAAGACAAGGAGGAGTACTACAATGACGCATGCAAGGAAATAGAAGCAGAAACTATTAGAGGAAGAACATGATCGGCTTTCCTAAAGCTACGAGAGTTAAAGAAAAAATTCCAGCTTCGAAGGATCCATGTTGAATGATGCAGAGATCAAGAAAAGGTGGAAAGAATATAAAGAGTTATTATATGATAAAGATCAAGTGGACCAACAGCCGTTTCAACCTGTACCTAATGATCCGGAACAATTGGTGATGAAAGAAGAAATTGAAGCAGCATAGAAAGCCTTATCAAAGAACAAAGCACCAGACATTGATGGCATTCTCATAGATGTATTACAGCAATCTGATGCAATTGTTACCATACATACAAGGCTGTGCCAGGAAATTCGGAAGACAACATCATGGCCAACTGACTGGAAAAGATCTGTGTTTATACCAAAACTAAAGAAATGTGATCCAACTGACTGTGGAAACTATCACACAATCGCTCTGATCTCGCATGCCAGCAAAATTCTACTGAAGATTATTCAGCAGAGGACTACAACCATACCTGGAACGAGAACTACCTGAAGTGCAAGAAGGGTTCAGGAAAGGGCGAGGAACGAGAGACATCATTGAAGATGAGAGATGGATCCTTGAAAAGACTAAAGAATATCAAAAGGCTATCCATGTGTGTTTTATTGACTACAGCAAGAGTCTTGACTGTGTAAACCATAAGAAACTCTGGGCCACATTAAGAAGCATGGGTTTCTCTTCCACAGCCTTTACATTGATCAAGAAGCAACAGTTTGAACGGAACAAGGAGAAACAAAATGGTTTAAAATCAGCAAAGGTGTTCGACAAGGCTGCATCTTTCCCCCTACCTGTTTAATTTATATGCAGAACAAATCAGAGAAGCAGGACTGTATGAAGACAACGGAAGTGTGAAGATTGGTGGGAGTGGAGGAGTGGCCTAGTGGTTGGGGCAAGGTACCTCAGGCCGGAAGGTTGGGGGTTCAAATCCCACTAGAGGACAGCAACCTTGGGCCAGAAGGACTGGGGTTTCTAGTCCCACAGGTGCTCCTTGTGGTCTTTGGCAAGCCACTTAACCCTCCATTGCCTATATTCCCTGTAAAATAGTTATCTCCAAGTTATAATGCCCTGTTCAATGTAATTTCAGTTTGTTCAATGTAAACCGCCTTGATATCGTGAAAGGCAGTATAAAAGAAATGTTAAAAAAATAAATAAATAAACAACCTTCGCTATGCTGATGATGCCATATTACTGGCTGAAAGTGAAGACAAACCGAAACATTTGCTTCTCAAGATCAAGGAAGATAGTCTTAAAATGGGCCTGCACTTTAATGTAAAGAAGACAAAGATCCTGACAACTGGCAAGATCAATAAATTCATTGTTGACGGAGAAGAAATTGAAATAGTGGACAACTTTAACCTACTTGGATCAACTAGCAAAAAAGAAGCAACAAGCAGTCAAGAAATCAGACAACGCATTGTTTTTGGCAGAATGGCTATGAAGGACCTAGATAAGATTCTCAAGAGCAGAGATGTCTCTCTCCATACAAAGATTCGATTTCTTCTAGCCATGGTATTTTCAATAACATCATATGGATGCGAAAGTTGGACAGTAAAAAAGACAGACAAGAAGAAATTTGATGCCTTTGAATTATGGTGATGGCGACAAATACTATGTATATTATGGACTGCCTGAAGAACAAACCAGTCAGTACTAGAGGAGATCAAACCTAAGCTTTCTTTAGAAGCTCTGATGAGAAGACTTTGACTTTCATTCATTGGAGATATCATGCGAAGAGAGAGATCGTTAGAGAAAGACATCATACTTGGCAAGGTAAAAGATCAACACAAAAGAGGAAGGCCAGCAATAATATGGATCAATACAACAGCAGCAGCTATAGGTGCCAGTCTGTCAACAATGAGCTGCCTGACTGAAGACCGAACACAGTTTAGGACAACTATCCAGAGGGTCGCCATGAGTCAATACCGACGCAACAGCACTTAACAACAACAACATTCAGCACTGGTATCTGGATAGTGGCCAGTGTTGAATATCCAGATTTGTGGTCTGTGCTAGCTAGCATTGACCGAGCATAAAATACTTGGAGAAAAGAGCAATAAATATTATTACAGGAGATTAAAACTGATCTTGAAAAGTGTTTTAATATCATGGAATAAGATACAAGCTATTAATCAGCTTGCAATCCCTGTACTCTCTTACAGCTTTGTAATTGTAGACTGGCTGTAAAGGTTCGGAAAAAAATAGACATGTGAAGAAGAAAACTGCTCCATGCACACAAGATCATTTATAAGAACCAATGTATGCCGAGACAGTACATTCTTAGAGCTGAAGGAGGAATGAGCTTCACAGAATGAGATTATACTTATAAAGTTATTATTATAGACCTCGCCTATTTAATAGCATCAACAAACCCAAATGCACAAAAAGTATGAAAGTAAACATCCAGAATCCTTCCCCATCGTTAAACCTGGACAAGTATTCTGACGAGAAGAAGAAGTACATGAGAATCCACCAGTACACATAAGAAAGGAAACAACAGAATTTGCAAAATAAGCGAAAAATCCCTTAAAAAAATTAATTAGCAAAAAAGGAAAAATGAGTACTAAATTCATAAATTCAGTGAGAAATTCAAAATATTACACTAGAACCATATGTAGATCATACCCAGACACATGAAGGTTAAGGAGAGGTGAACTGCACTATAAAGATGGGAGACTGATAGTTGCAACCCAGGATAGTGGATTATGGATAAGATGGTTTACAGCATACATACAAAAAACTTCTAAGACAGACATATGGTTGCAAAATTTTGATGGCCGAACATTTTTATACAGAAAAGCACAATAAGGTAGCACAACTCATCCAATAGAATTTTTGTAAGCACTACAACTTTGCCATACTGGAAAACCACCAGGATCACAATCCTAAAATAATTATGGATAATGAAAAGGTTTGTGATAACTTGGGACTTTCCCATTCTTATCAATGAAAAGTTTGATGCAAAAAAACAGAAATAGGGAGAAAAATACTAGGAGGACACTGATAATAGAGGTGTCAGTTTCAAGCAATTATTCTATAAATCATGTGGGGAAAGAGAAACTCCTCAAGTAGCAAGAAATGCAGTCAGAAAATAAGAACATGTGGCAGAAAGATAAAGAAATATTTCCCATTGTATTGGGAGCCATAGGTCTCATTACAAACAATTTCCAAACACTCCTTAATAAGTTACCTATACATCTTATAAAATGCAGAACGAAGCTCTCTTTGGCACAATGCAAGTACTATAGTATTAGCAATAAATTTAAAAGACTTCCCGCTGAGATGCAATTCTTGACTGACATAGCATGTTTAGGAAATGGCTCAAGATTTATTTATTTGAGTAAGCATATTCAGTTTCTGGTGACTTTTGAACGATATATTCAAGTGGCATTTTTTCTGAGAGCAGATGGTTATTTATTTTTCATTTGGTTACTTAGTTTGCATCTATCCCGCCGCGCCGCAGGGCTGGGTCCCGAGGCCGGTATAGTAACCGGGTTCCCGGGGCCCGAGCCCTTGCTGGCAGTTGCGCGAGATGGGGTGGGGGGAGGGAGAAGCCGGCGTCGCCAGAATCGTCCCCATGTTGGTGACGTGGGGTGATGTGATTGGTGCCGGCGGCTGGCGGGGGGTGGGGTGGCAAGGAAGCGTGGGAGATCGGCTGCATGCAATCTCCTTCTTCCTGCCGGTCCGTTGGGGGAACAAGGTGTGTTTTGGGGGGCTCCTGGGCTGCGGGGCGAGAGGCAATTCAAAAGGGAGGTGGTGACAGAATAGTTAGGGGGTGCTTGAGCCAGGGGGGGGGGGGTTGGTAAAAGGGGGGGCTTTATCGAGGGGAGCAGGGTGTTCTTGAGGGGGGTGACTGGGTACGGTGGGGTAGGCTGTCGGCCAGCGGTTGTTGGATATAAAAAAAAAAAGAAATTACAGTTAGGACAAAAAAAAAGAAGTGAGAGTGCTAGGGAAAGAAAAGGGGGGCTCTGGGTGGCGTGTGCACAGTTGCCAGTATGGCTCACTCCCCAAAGGGCAAAGAATTGGGAAAAGGGGCAGGGTCCACAGGGACAAGGGCTAGCGGGCGGGGGACAGAGCGGCGTGAGCGCACGGCATCAGGGGCTGTGGGGGTGGCAGCCAGGGGCGCATCTGCAGTGGGGGGTCAATGGGGGGTGTGGCAGGCACGTGGCAGGGGGCGGCAGAGGGGTGCAGGGCCCTGGGGTAGATCAGGTGGGGCCCTTCGGGGCAGCATGGGAATGGTCCCTCAGGAGGGCTCGGGGTTGGAGGAGCTAGGGCCCCTTCGGCTTGCGGGGGTCGGGGAGGAGGCGGGTGGCGCCCCTGCAGTGCCCGATGCCGCACCTAGTGAGGGGGTGGGGGGGTCAGTGCTAGCGGTCGGACTGGGGGGGTGGGGCGGCAGCGCAGGTCGGTGGGCTGAGGACCGACATCCCGGGATGCGGTCCAATAGGCGTTCCCTTTCCGGGATTCTATACTCCCGGTCTGGGGGGCAGGCGTTTCGCTCATCCTGGAATCCCTGGGTCCTCTGGTCCGTGGTCCTTCGGGGTTGGCCCATATGGGGGAGTGGGGCATTGGGGGGGTGGCTGGAGTGACTGGCCCAGAGCAGGGTTGGGAGGGGCCGGGATGATGTCGGGTAGGGGTTTAGCTGGCTGGGAGGCCGGCGGCCTTGGTTCTTCGGCTTGGGGCTGGGGAGGTGGGGAGAGTTCGGCGTCGAGGGCTTCTGGGGCCGTTGCTGCTGGCTTCTCTCCTTCTCTTCCCCTACAGGTCCCCGAGAGCACGAGGCCCCGAACGAGCATGGCCAACCCCAGGCAGGCCAGCGGCACGGTACATACAAGTCCAGCTGAGGAGCAGACCAACACGATGGCCGGAGTTCAGATTGTGCGCTCGCTGGTGGCGCCCAACCTGGAGACTGGTGAGTATGCAGGGGGCAGGGACAGCGTTGAAGGGGGGTGTACACCCCGGGGTCAGGCCTCGCGGTAGGAAGGAAGGCAAAGGCGAAGCGCAGGCGGGGACGCCGCTGTCGGCGCGCTTCTTCTTCGTCTTCGTCCTCGACATCGTCTGCGGTTTCTTCGGGAGACTCGGCGGCAGCGGTGGGGGAGAAGGGTGAGGGTGCAGGTGCCTCAGTAGTTCATTGTGCAGAGCTGTGGGAGGGCCTACCACGGAAATTGCAGCATCATATCAAACGGCGCAAGTATATTGACATTTTTCATCTGCTGGAGGGTAGGAAACGCTCGGGGGAAAGTAGGAAAAAGCATAAAGAGGACGAAAAAGCGGGAAGGGTGCGGAAGGCTTCCCGTAATATCCTCAACTGGACTCGGGCTTTCTTGCGTTTGGCTAGCGTATGGGGCCATTACTTCCCAGAACACTACGGTGCGCTGTTGGCTTATGCAGCCACGATTTTAGCAGCGTCGCAGGCGCAAGATGGGTGGGCCTGGTTGAACTACGACGAGGAATTCCGGGATATGATGGAGGAAAATGGGCATCTAACGTGGGGGACAAAAGACATTAATCTGTGGCTAACGCAAATGTCTGCAAGAAGCAGGGTGGGGGGAGCGGGGGGAGGTGGGGGCAAGGCGGGGACACCAACAGCTCTGGCTGGCTCGCGGTCCTTTCAGGCACCAGGTCTCGCTACGACTCAGCCAAAAGGGGGTACTGCGGGGGGAGATGTCTGCTGGCGCTTCAACAAGTCGTCATGCCCATTCCCCGACTGTAAATTCAAGCACGCCTGTTCCCTGTGCGGGAGCGGGCATGCTGCCACGAACTGTAGCCGCAAAGGAGTGGCGGGAGCCCCAGTGGGGGGTAAGTGAGGGAGTGAGCAGGGCGTTGGCTCCTACGCCTGTAAGGGTCGACGCTATGCATCCATGGCTCTGGAGTTATGGGGAGTCCCGACAGGGTAAGGCGTGGAGGTTGATTTTGATGGGTTTCTCAGAAGGCTTTCATATTCTGTTTCATGGTTTGGCAAAGGGGGGATGGTCTAGGAATGCTAGTTCAGTAAGATCATTGGCTGATGTGGTGCATAGGAAGATTGCGGATGAATGTGTGTTGGGCTGCGTAGCTGGGCCTTTTCAGGAACCCCCGTTTTCTCCGTTTATGGTCTCTCCATTGGGAGTGGTTCCCAAAAAGGAGCCGGGTAAGTTTAGGTTAATCCATAACTTATCCTGCCCGCCTGGGAATTCCGTGAACAATCACATTCTCCAGGAGCAGTGCTCGGTGCGTTATGCTTCTTTCGATGTGGCTGTGGCATTAGTACAGCAGTGTGGGGCTGGCGCCCTGCTGGCGAAGGTAGACACTGAATCCACATTCCGATTGTTACCGGTTCACCCTTCGGCTTTTCCATTGTTGGGCTTTCAGTTCGAGTCGCAGTTTTATTTTGATAAGTGCATGCCTATGGGTTGTGCGATATCGTGTGCTTACTTTGAAGCCTTCAGTACCTTCCTGCATTGGGTGCTGGAGCGGTAGACGGGTGTCTCCACCATAGTGCACTACCTAGATGATTTTTTGTTCGTGGGACCCGGTCAGGCCGGGACCTGTGCCACTCTGGACGTGTTTCATGGATCGGCAGGTGACTTCGGTATCTCCATAGCGTCGAGCAAAACTGTGGGTCCTGTCACACGCCTTACCTTTTTAGGGATAGAGATTGATACTGAGGGAATGGTAGTGCGTTTGCCGGCGCAGAAAGTTGGGCGACTCAGGGAGTTGGTCGCGTTGGTAGGATCGTCGGGCAAGACCACCCTTAGGGTTCTGCAGTCTTTAGTCGGGCATCTCAATTTCATTTGCAGGGTTCTGCCCATGGGGCACCCCTTTGCGCGGCTGTTGTCTTTGGCGATGGCGGGGGTGCAGTTGCCGTATCATCGTATTCGGGTGACGGCCGGAATGTGCGCAGATTTGCGGGTGTGGGATGCCTTCCTAGCTGATTTCAATGGCTGCACGGTATTGCAGTGGTCGGAGCTTTCAAATGCGGATCTGCATTTGTTTACGGATGTGGCGGGCCGTTCCTGGTTCGGGGCGTATTGCAAAGGGGCTTGGTGTGCAGAGCCTTGGCCTATCGAATGGGCGGTGTCCGGCCTGACCCGCAACATTACCTTCTTGGAGCTCTTCCCCATAGTGGTCGCGCTATGGGTGTGGCTGGAGCGCCTACGTGACAGGAGGGTGGTGTTTTGGTGCGACAACACAGCGGTGGTGGAGGTCATCAACCGGCATGCGCCCAAGTGCCCGAGGGTAGCTGCCTTGATGAGGGTATTCATATTGGCTTGCTTATGCCTGAATGTCACTGCCAGAGTGTGACATGTGCCGGGCGCCCAGAATTCCATTGCTGATGCTTTGTCCCATTTTCAGTGGTCGCAGTTCAGGCTGTTGGCTCCAGATGCAGAGGAGATGGCCTCGGCGGTGCCGGACCAGCTTTGGAGGGTTGGGATCCTGACTTGATGGCGTTGCTGTCTGCGTCGGTGGCGCACAGAACTTGGGCACTGTATTGGCGAGGATACTCCCAGGTGCGTGCGTTCGTGAGCGCGAGAGGGTGGAAAGGGGGGAGAGTTCCCGATGGGCTGGTGGGCCAATTCATGTTGTGGGCAAAAAAGGAAGGCTGGGCTAGGTCGGCGGTCGCATCGGCAGTGGCCGAGTTTTCCTTTTTCTGTAAGGCTGCTGGTTGGGGTAACCCTCGTGTATCATTCTTGGTCAAGTGCCTGTTGGCTGGTTGGGCCAGGGTGCACCCCAAGTCGTAAGACTGGCGTCTTCTGGTCTCTCACGAGCTTCTGCTCCAGCTGTGCGAGGCGTTACCTCGGATCGCTGCCTCAAATTTTGAGTCTGTTCTGTTTCGCGCGCTGTTTGCGACGGCATTTTTTGGAGCATTCCGCGTGTGTGAGCTCGTGCCAAGGTCTGCAAGGAGGGGCGCGTTCGGCGGTCTGGATGTTAAACATGTGACGGTGGAGGCGGCTCAGGTGCGCATATTTATCCCGCTATCCAAAATGGACCAGATGGGTAAAGGGGGTTGGGTGATACTGAATGCAATCTTTCCCTTGCCATCCTGTCTGGTACATGCTCTGCAGAGCTATCTGCAGCGGCGATCGGGGGCTCCGGGCTGCTTCTTTATTCATGAGAATGGCAAGCCGGTAACGCAGTTTCAGTTCATAGCTGTATTGCATTTGGCTTTGCGGCTCCTGGGCTGTGAGGAGAGGAGTTATGCCTTGCACTCTTTCAGGATTGGCGCGGCTACGAGCGCAGCTGCGGCGGGACTCGAAGGTCGGGTAATTCAGCGGATTGGTAGGTGGCGCTCGGGTGCGTACGAGGGGTACGTTTGCCGGTGAGAGTCCTGAGCCGGGTCTCGGGCACTAGGGTGTGGCTGGTACTTCATTGTTCAGCTGGTGGGGGGGGGGGAGAGAGGGTACTAACATTTTCCTTCCTGTTGCAGAGTTGCCCGCTGGTGGCAGTCCGATTTGTCTCCTTTCAGATGGTTCGTGCTCCGGAGAGTGGTGGATCATCGGTCATTCCTTCGTCTATTGGGCCGAGCGCAGGGCCTTAGTGCGGCCTTTAGGCATTCACCTTGGGCTGGAGGCCTCCGGAATTCGGCTGTGTTGGATGGGACAACGCGGCATGCGATGGCAACTCTTGGCCTTCGTTCAGGTGAAGATCGGTCAGCGGCAGCAGCCAGTCGGGCTGCTGATCCACCTGGGCGGCAACGACCTGTCGAGCTGGTCATGCAGGCAGCTTATTAGAACTTATTATCAGAGGGACATTGGATTTGTGTGGGAATTACTTCTGGGAGTGGCCATTATTTGGTTGGACATCATTCCACGTGCTGGCTCCAGTGGCGGTGGTCACGAGGCCTGGTTAAGATTAACAAGCAGATAGGGCGCTGGGTACAGCAGACCGGTGGGCTTCAGGTGTTGCACCCTTGGGCGGAGGTCAAGTGTGTGGGGTTGTATCGTTTGGATGGAGGTCACCTCGCTCCGGTGGGGCAAGATCTGTTACTGAATGACTGGCAGGAAGCCCTGGAGGGTTGGTGTTGGTCGCAGCTTTCTTTGGGGGGAGCGGCACAAGGATAGGGGGTCTACCTTGTGCCAGTGGCGGGGTAGCAAGCTGGTGCTTGCCGACCCCGCGGGGCATTTGCAGCTGATGCCGCTTTGCAGGGGAGCGGAGTGCTCCTTAGGTTGGGAGAGACATCACTGTTGGGGTCTCTGCCCGGTGGAAGGCAACTGGAGCTGGCCTTTGCTAATAACACGGCGAGGCGGGCAGTAGGGGGAATGGGGGGGAGGATGATGCACCACCTTGCTATAAATGGCTGGTGGGGGGCATCATCCGGATTGGGGGTGGGGGGGTAGTTGTTTGGAATTAAGAATGTTGGGTTGGCCCATGTTGGGCCGGTGTTGGAATATGGTCAATAAAGCTGTGACCAAAATTGTTATACCAAAATTCAGTGTGTGCGTGTTTGTGCAAAGGGGTAATGGGGGGTGGGTGATGGTGCGGAATTAAATGCCCAAGCCTGGCGGAAAAAGGGGTCAATTTGTGATCAGGCGAGGCCGGGCATCTGGATACCTCGGTTAATTTATTTTACATATTTTTGTTTTATTTTGATTTACTTCATGTGTAATGTGGATGTAAGTTTACTTATTATGTATGTTTCTCTGTACTCCACCTAGGTTGTTGTGCAGACTATTAATCCTTTGAAATAAATAAATAAAATAAATTCCCCACAGACCTTGGCTTAGGAATGAGGTTTATTATTGTCAAGGTATGCGCAATACTAACCTGCATGGAGACACTGCTCCCGCTGATATTCAGTGCCACTCTATGGGCAGTTAAATGGACAGCCATTTAGGACAGCTTTTGCTGGCCTACTCTATCTACATAGCTATCCTTACAGAGGTGTTGAATCTCATCACTATAAGGATAACTTTCTTCTCCACCCCTGTTCTTTTCCCAGACTCCCTTGCAGTATTGTCCAGACAGAATATTCAAAATCATATATTGTCCCATCAATCAGAAACCAAAATAAATATCCTCCAAGAAGGTCCCGATTAAAGACAGCTACAGTAACAATTTTTTGTCGGAGCTTCAAAACCAAAAGAAGGTAGAAAACAACAACCACCTCCTCGCTGTAGCTGCTCCATTTTAATTACGTTTTTAAATGAAAGAACATTTAAACCACTTATCTTTAACATTTCTTCTCCAGTTTGTGCTTCTCACTGTCCAGTAGATAACAACGTGCCACGTTTCGGGCCTCCACTCTCAACCCTGCGTGAAATCATGTCTGCACCTGGATGTGCCTGCTTTATTTTCAGACGTTCCGGCTGAAACATCTCTGACTGCTCTTGGATGTCCCTACTAAACTTCCCCTCAACAAGTTCCACACAGAACTAATTGTGACCACCTTCTGGAACAGTCAATATGTGCCAATGCAGATTTATTTCTTTATTCAAACTTGATTTAGTAGTTCTTCTCAACAAAGAGCAAGGGAAGAGTACAAAAATAGCATAAGAAAATGCAAACAACTTATGTTCATACAAGAATAAAAGTATAATTCAATAAAATATAAAAATAGAGTACTCTTCTAGGATCTACCTAAAACAGCAATGTCTTGGCTAGCTTCCAGAAACATAGGCAACTCACCTCTGTCTGAATTTCATTGGGGAGCCCATTCCATACAGTCAGTGCATATATTACTCCTGCTATAGGTCTGTACACAATAATTCAAAATGTTGCATTTTTTTCTAATTTTTTTCTGTACTGTATTTTAAATTAAATATCAGTCGAAAACAATAAGCTTTGTTATTTTGACAGACAGCATACAGAATTTTGCATAATTCAGACCTTTTGACACAGAATTTTGTGTGCAGAATTCCAGCAGGAGTATTTGTGGATCAAAAAACATCCATCAGGATCCTCTTGGATCTCTTGATTTCACGCAAATTTGGTATGGATATTAAATGAAACATCAAAATTATTGTGGGAGAGGGGCAACAAATAGATGAATATACAAAGACATGGCGATCTCATGTCTTCTTTCCTCATGGCAGGGAGCATAAAAGCAGTCCAAGAAGTTCCTTTACCGTGCTTAAATAAGGCTGGCCCTCTTACTCACAGTGAATCGTTGGTTGCCAAACACAAGGAGCGCTACTGTTTAAAATGCCATATTGGACTTAATAGACTCCATCAGTTTAAAAACATCCGCGTTTAGTCTGTTCAAAATGGATGCAAAACAGCAGTTGTTTTCTAAGATCTGACAGGAAGTGATCCCACAGCTGCTGATCTCTCATCCACAGATGGGAATCCATCCATGGCACACAGTTTAAGGCTCAAAGGAGGGTTTTACATTTCCTGATTCTGAAACCTGTAAGTGGGACCAGACTGACATGATCCTGTTTTGTGAAAAAGTTGTCTTTGTGTCAGCAGGACATAGCAAACAGAAGGTAATAATCCAGGTGCTCACATTCTCTTCCAGATTGCATCTTCAGCAGCTCTTCAAAAGGCATTAAAGTACCAATCAATTTGTGACATTATTCCCTGCAGCTTGTAAACTGTGAATAAACTATATTTTTTTCTGCATTCAACATCATCTGCTTTAGCACACAGCATTGAAAAAACATGATGCAGCAAAGATCTAAAAAAGCTGACACTCTAGGTTTGCTTACGAAGAGTTAACTTCAGTCCTAGAAAGATAAAAATCTAAAGAATTATTATTTTGTGAAGTTGCCTAACAAATAAGAATCCCGCAAATTTGTAACATTCCAGGCTTATAAGGCGCCAAGTTTTACTAACTATAATTTAACTGGTCCGGTTGATAGAGTCCAAATTCTTGTTTGGATAATCGGCCTTTGTTTAAATATGTACAAAAAAACAGAGGCCAGCACTAACCTCTAGCCATGTCATGTGAGTTTATTACCCTTCAGCTTGCAGTAGCAGAACTTGTATACAAGAGGAGGATTATTTTCCTAGTATTACTGTTACCGCAACATATAATCAGTCTTTCTCCCCTCCCCCTCCTTTTGCAATTCACAAGTCTTTTTTCCAAGTTGAAATAAAGTTTAAAGGTGAAAAGGTCAAGAAAGTTTCATGTCGGGCCTGTGGAAAGGGGCAGAAATAACTGGGGATCCCAGCTCTGCATTTGCTCCGTACTCAACCATCTTCAGTATAATTGCTTTTTCCAAGAGTGTGATCGCCTGTTAGATATTAACACTTGTTAATTATAAATAATACGGTAAAGTAATAATAAGAAATGACAAAGGTGTGTGTTAGTAAGTAAGCAGAGTTATTCATTAGTCTATGTATCAGAACTGCAAATCTATATCTCACATCTTTTCCACTAGATAATATGGACTTGGCTAAAGTAATAAAGCTGGAGAAAGACTGATAGAATTCTGCAAAACCAATTATCTGTTCATCTCAAACACCTTCTTCCAGCAACAGAAGCGGTGACTTTACACATGGACTTAACCCAATGGATTGTACATAAATCAAACTGACTACATCTTTGGAAGTCAACGATTGAGAAGCTCAATAACATCAACCAAGACAAAACCTGGAGCTGACTGTGGTACAGATCACCAACTAGTGCCGGCCTAGCCGCTGGGCCCCGGTCCCGCGGCAGCCTAGTAACCGGGTTCCCGGGGCCCGGCCACGAGGCAGGTCATTGTCGGGGGGGGGGGAGGGGAGGGGGGGGGTGACGCGCGGCTAGGCGCGCACCCGGCAGTCTCCTGGCTCCCGGAGGGAGCCCACTGATTGGTCCTTTGGGCCACGGAGGGGGGGCGGAGTCAGCGCGAGCAAGGAGGGAACGCCCGCAGGCGATTCCTTCTTTCCCTCCTTGCTCGCGATCGGGTCAGATTCCCGCCCTCCCGCCCTCGTTTTCGGTTGGTTGGGTGGCGGGTTGGATCTTGTCGCAGCTGGTGGGGGGGGGGGTAGGGTGTCGGGGGTTATGTGGCACCCGCGAGCGGGTGGCGAGCTGGTGCTCGTTGACCCGGTGGATCATTTCAGCTGGAGGCCGCTTTCCTTGTGAGCGGCCCGGGTATGCGGTTGGGGGGAGACGTCCCGGTTGGGGTCTCCGCCCGGAATTAGGCAACCCCTTCAGCCGGCCTTTGCTATCATGGCGAGGCGGGCGGGAAGGGGCAGCTGGGGGGGGGGGGGTGGCTTGGATGGTGCTCCACTTTGCTATACGGCTGGTGGGGGGGCATCATCCGGATGACGGGTGGGGGGGGGGGGCTCTTGTCTGTTATGGTTTGAGTTGCTGTGTTGGCCCATGTTGGGGCCGGTTTGCTTACTGTTAATAAAAGCTGCGACCATGCATTAACACCATCACTTGACGTCCGCTTGCTTTGTCAATGGGTGGGGGGGGGGGGGGCGATGGCGGGTTGGGGATCCAGGCCGAGTAGGGCCTCCGGATACCTCGGTTACTAGTATGCAAACTCAAGTTACAGCTGAAAAAGATCAAGCCACTCATGAATGTAGCAAAATATGAGCTTGAGAATATACCACTGGAATTTAAAGACTGCCTGCGAAATTGATTTGCTGCTTTGGATGCAAATGACAGTTATGGGATGATATCAAGAAAGTTGTGCTTGTAAAAAGTGAGAAGCCTGTACAAAGGGTTAAAAAGTAAAAATGGCCAAAATGGATGACAGAAGAAATTCTGAAAATTGCTAAGAAATGCAAAGAAGCGAAAGCCAGAGGAGAAAGAGAGGCAATCGTAGAACTCAACAGAGATTTCCAACGTGCAGCAAGATGAGACAAGGAGAAGTACTACAATGACACATGCAAAGAAATAGAATTAGAAACTATTAGAGGAAGAACAAGATTGTCTTTCTTAAAGCTATGAGAGTTAAAGAGAAAATTCCAGCTTCAAATTGCAATGCTACAAGATGCTTAAGGATCAATGTTGAATGATGCTGAGAAGACCAAGAAAAGGTGGAAAGAATATACAGTCATTATACCATAAAGATCAACTGGACCAACAGACGTTTCAGCCTGTAACTTACGATCAGGATCTACTGAGGATGAAAGAATTGAAGCAGCATTGAATGCATTATCAAAGAACAAAGCACAAGATATTGATGGCATTCCCATTGAAGTATTACAGCAATCGGATATAGCTGTTACCATACTTACAAAGCTCTACCAGGAAATTTGGAAGACAACATCATGGTCAACTAACTGGAAAAATCTGTGTTTATACCAACAGTGAAGAAAAGTGATCTGACTGTGGAAATTATCTCACAATCGTTCTGATCCCACATGCTAGCAAGATTTTACTCAAGATCATTCAGCAGAGACTACAACCATATCTAGAACGAGAACTCCCCAAAGTGCAAGCAGGGTTCAGGAAAGAGCGAGGAATGAGAGACATCATCACGGATGTGAGATGGATCCTTGAAAAGAAAAAATACCAAAAAGATATCCATATGTATTTTATTGACTACAGCAAGGCTTCTGACAATGTAAACCATGAGAAACTCTGGGCCACATCAAGAAGCATGGATATATCAGAACATCTGATAGTTCTCTTGCACAACCTTTACATCGATCAAGAATCAACAGTTTGAATGGAATAAGAAGAAACAGAATGTTTTAAAATGCAAAGGTATATGACAAGGCTGCATACTTTCCCCTACCTGTTTAATTTATATGCAGAACAAATTGTCAGAGAAGCAGGACTGTATGAAGACAATCGAGGTGTAAAGATTGGTGGAAGACTCATCAACAACCTTCACTATATTGATGATACCACAATACTGGCTGAAAGTGAAGATGATCTGAAACATTTGCTTATCAAGATCAAGGAACATAGTCTTAAAATGGGCCTGCATTTTAACGTAAAGAAGACAAAGATCCTGACAACTGGCAAAATCAATAAGTTCATTGTTGATGGAGAAGAAACTGAATTAGTAGACAACTTTAACCTGCTTGGATCAATAATCAATATAGAAATGACAAGCAGTCAAGAAATCTGATGACGCATTGCTCTTGGCAGAATGGCTATGAAGGATCTAGACAAGATTCTCAGGAGCAGAGATATCTTTCTCCATACAATGTGTGATGCAGCAAGGGGCACACAGCCCAGGGAAAATAAGATAAAAGAAAGACTTACCTCAGAGTCAGCTTTAGAAAGCAGCACTAGGCACCATGATTCACTGCAGCAAGGGAAATTCTTGCTACGTAGCAAACAAAAGTCCCATCAGGAACACCTGAGTGAGAGTCCCCAGGTCACGTGTAGAGCTAGGGATTATTTAGGGCAGGGTTCCAGTCAGTTAGAGAGAAGAGTCAGAAGCAGGATCACCACGGGAAGCAGTAGGAGAGAGAGGAGCAGGAGGTGTGTCCCAGGTCAGCTGAGCAGAAGCCCCAGGGGATTGCTGGGAGGAAATTCTTCTCACGAGGAGTCAGGAAGTGAGTCTGTCTCCAGCTCTCGAGAAGGAAGGTTCAAGGCAAGCTGCACTAAGGGAAGACCTGCTACCAGGAATAGCTTTGGAGAGAAGCCAGGATTACCTCACTACCCCAGAGGCCAGTATTTGCCAGCTCAAGGCAGAGGTCACGGTGAGAGGGAAGTGTTGGGGGATGGGCACTCCATGCATGACTACAGCTTAAGAAATGGGTGTAAAGTTAGGAACAAACATATTCCTGTTCAACCAGCCCGGGAGGCTAGAAGCAAAGGCTATAGAGAGCCAAACATAAAGACAAGCCCTGCAGAGAGAAGGAAACTTCCCTATAGTAACAAAGAGAAGTTTAAAGCTTATAACTGCAAAGGGCAGGGTTCTGACTACAGACATAAGAAGCAAGATGTTTCAGAGCTAATGTTCTGGGAGGCAAGCCCAGGCAGAACCAGCTACAGAGAGAGATATAGACCCAAAGGGGGAAAAGCCCCCAGTGACTGTTATAGTGAAGTGTCACAAGACGCTATAGCGGAATACCGTTCTCAAGAAGGGTCTGATACCAGCAGTGTGAGTAGTGCTGGGGAAATGATATGGGAAGACGCTGCTAGTCTGCAAGAGGATGTTCCTATGGATTGCAGTGTCTGTGTTAAATGCAACCGTATGATGTAAATACTGGATGAAGAGAACTCTGTGAATATAACAAGAGAATATACGTGTGTCACCACTTTTGTTGCTAAGCTTATCTGATTTAAAGTTTCTGTTTCCTTTGACAATGTCCGAGCGGGACGGGGAATAAAACCCACTTTTCATTTCAAGTTGCTCTGAAAGACTTTTTATTTACAAGGCCAGAGCAATTACTTGTGCATACGCCCTAGGCAATCGCCTATATAGGGCTAAATAGGCCTCTAACCACAGGCCCCATCACAGGTTGGCGTAGTTTTATCGGATCCAGTCCAGGAAACAAGGAGCTACAGTGCAGAGCGACAACGCGGGACGAGCGGAGTTGGCACGCACGGAGGAGGATCCAGGTTCCAGGAGTGCGACAGCAAGCACCTTCTCAAAATAAGACCCTCCACCTTGCTCAGGTAACGGGTATTTGGGCACAGGTTGGGGAGGATCGCTGGTGAGAAGAGGAGGCTTAGGAGGAGAAATTTTTATCCTTGTTATTGTGCCGCACTTGGTTTGGTGTTTCTGATTTGTTTCAGGAAAGGAGATGACGATGACGATGGATGCACAGGAGGTTCTCAGGTGGATGAGCAGCCAGTTCGAGAAACAGGGAGAGCTAGCTCGGCAGAACCAGGAGCAGGCCATCGCTGCCCTGGTGGAGCAACAGAAGCCCCTGACGGACTTAATGCGGACTATTCTGAAGGAGCCTAAGAAGGACGAATCACCAGCAGCCGTTCCTATCTGTGGGGTAGGCCCACAGAGCTGTGGGATTTGGACTTTAGGACAAATGCATGCTAGTGACAATTTTGATGACTTTGTGCAAACATTTGAACGAATAGCTAGTAATGCTAAATGGCCACAAGAGCAGTTAGCCGTTAGGCTGGCCTCAGCGTTAACTGGTGAGGCTCAGGCAGCCTATAGGGCCATGCCAGCAGCTCTTGCAAGTGACTATCAAGAGGTTAAGAGAGCTGTACGGGATAGGTTGGGCTTAACCCCTACCATGTACAGACGCATGCTCAGGTCTACCCGGATTCAACCAGAGGAAACACCAAAGGCACTGTATCACAGAGTGCATGGGTTGGTTTTAAAGTGGCTTGAACCCGAGGGTAAACGAATGGAGGAAGTACTAGATCTAATTGTATTAGAGCAGTTCTTTGACGCAGTACCTGAAGAGGTTAGAACATTTCTTACTCTACAGAATTGTAGAACCTCTGCTGAAGCAGCGCACCTAACGGAAAGATTCTTTGAGGCTGAACTCATCAAAGGAGCCAGCGCTAGCAGCAGGTCAGGGTTAGACAACTCTGTAAGAAATGCTAATATGTCTTTAAGGAACAAGGTGGGTTCACAGGAATCCAGGTATATAAAAGCAGAAGGTAACAAGGTATTAAAGTGTTTTAAGTGTGGGAAAAGTGGACACTTTAAAAGGGAATGCAGGTCTCGCACAGCACTTGTTACTAGCCAGGTTCACCACACAGCTGCAGGTTTCCGAGTGGATGTAGAGATACAGGGAGTCCCAGCTAAGGCCTTGCTTGACTCGGGGGCCGACCAAAGTATGGTCTCTCGCCGTTTTTGGGAAACCATACAGGCCCAGAGGGGTTTTCCCCCGAGTCACGCCGAAGGAGTAGCCAATATCAGGTGTATCCATGGATCTTCCACTGGTTATCCGCTGTACCAGCTGAGGATACAAGGATTAGGGGTTCGGAGAAAGATTTTGGTAGCGGTAGTCCCCAAACTACCCTTTGATTTGGTGTTAGGCCGGGACTGGCCCCCATTTGGTGAAGGCCTAAAGAAAGGCCTGGTTAAGGAAAAGGAACCCCAAGGGCAACCTAAGGAAGGTGAGGAAGAAATAGGAGTTCCTCAATTTCTTTGCGGGCTACGGAGTCGCCTCCAGAGGGCATCTCAAGCCGCGGATAAGAATCTACAGGATAGTAGAAAAACACAGAAAAAGTACTATGACAGGGGTAAAAAACCTAGACAGTTGGCCACAGGTGATAAGGTCGTGGTAATGGTCACTGATCCAGGGCCAAAATTTGAGGCCCGGTGGAAGGGTCCCTATACGGTAGTGGATCGCAAGGGTCCGGTGTCATATCTAGTCAAGAGTGACAGAGGGCGCCTTCAGACGTACCACATAAATGTTTTAAAACCATGGCATGAAAGGATGGCCACTGTTAGCAGTTTTAATATAGTACCCAAGTACCGGGCAGCACACACAGGTCCCCGGAAGCCCTACGAGGAGGGTCACCCAGCGTACAGCAGGTATGAGGGAACACTCATGAGGCTAGGACAGATTCCGCGCTGTGTGCACAATAGTTTACCAGCACGGAATATCTTAAGAGGGGGGATATGTGATGCAGCAAGGGGCACACAGCCCAGGGAAAATAAGATAAAAGAAAGACTTACCTCAGAGTCAGCTTTAGAAAGCAGCACTAGGCACCATGATTCACTGCAGCAAGGGAAATTCTTGCTACGTAGCAAACAAAAGTCCCATCAGGAACACCTGAGTGAGAGTCCCCAGGTCACGTGTAGAGCTAGGGATTATTTAGGGCAGGGTTCCAGTCAGTTAGAGAGAAGAGTCAGAAGCAGGATCACCACGGGAAGCAGTAGGAGAGAGAGGAGCAGGAGGTGTGTCCCAGGTCAGCTGAGCAGAAGCCCCAGGGGATTGCTGGGAGGAAATTCTTCTCACGAGGAGTCAGGAAGTGAGTCTGTCTCCAGCTCTCGAGAAGGAAGGTTCAAGGCAAGCTGCACTAAGGGAAGACCTGCTACCAGGAATAGCTTTGGAGAGAAGCCAGGATTACCTCACTACCCCAGAGGCCAGTATTTGCCAGCTCAAGGCAGAGGTCACGGTGAGAGGGAAGTGTTGGGGGATGGGCACTCCATGCATGACTACAGCTTAAGAAATGGGTGTAAAGTTAGGAACAAACATATTCCTGTTCAACCAGCCCGGGAGGCTAGAAGCAAAGGCTATAGAGAGCCAAACATAAAGACAAGCCCTGCAGAGAGAAGGAAACTTCCCTATAGTAACAAAGAGAAGTTTAAAGCTTATAACTGCAAAGGGCAGGGTTCTGACTACAGACATAAGAAGCAAGATGTTTCAGAGCTAATGTTCTGGGAGGCAAGCCCAGGCAGAACCAGCTACAGAGAGAGATATAGACCCAAAGGGGGAAAAGCCCCCCAGTGACTGTTATAGTGAAGTGTCACAAGACGCTATAGCGGAATACCGTTCTCAAGAAGGGTCTGATACCAGCAGTGTGAGTAGTGCTGGGGAAATGATATGGGAAGACGCTGCTAGTCTGCAAGAGGATGTTCCTATGGATTGCAGTGTCTGTGTTAAATGCAACCGTATGATGTAAATACTGGATGAAGAGAACTCTGTGAATATAACAAGAGAATATACGTGTGTCACCACTTTTGTTGCTAAGCTTATCTGATTTAAAGTTTCTGTTTCCTTTGACAATGTCCGAGCGGGACGGGGAATAAAACCCACTTTTCATTTCAAGTTGCTCTGAAAAACTTTTTATTTACAAGGCCAGAGCAATTACTTGTGCATACGCCCTAGGCAATCGCCTATATAGGGCTAAATAGGCCTCTAACCACAGGCCCCATCACAAATGATTTGACTTTTCCAAGCCAAGGTATTTTCAACAACATCATATGGATGCAAAAGTCGAACAGTGAAAAAGAAGATGAAAATCGATGCCTTTGAATTATGGTGCTGGCGAAGGAATACTGTGTATAGCATGAACTGCCCAAAGAACAAACCAGTCAGTATTAGAGATCAAACCTAAGCTTTATTTAGAAACTCAGATGACAAGACTTTGACTTTCATACTTTGGACATATTACGTCACCGTCACAGTGAAAGTCCAGAGAAAAGGGGAAATGGCAGGTTTCTGTGACTCCATCCACTGATAAATTGTCCCCATTTGCAGTCCCCACCCCAAGTTTGGGAGCCACTGGTTCCATTTCTTCATTAGCAGATGCTAAACTTGTGGTGACATCTTGTACTATTTTTATATGCTTTGCCCCTGAACTTTGGAATTATGTCCCAGTGAAAATAAGAAAATAATTGTTTACAGTTTACAAAATTGACCAAGGTAGGCTTTTCATTTTGGCATTTGTAGGTTTGTAGCATAAAGGAGGTGATTATAGAAGCATATAGATGTGGAAATAGCAGTATTTATACACACAGGGGGCCTTTTACTAAAGGCTGCTGGTTAACAAGCATTTTAGCATGCAGTAACTGGGCTGAGAATGCTAACACCCATGCATGCCAGCTACCAGTGGCTAAAATGAACGTTAAATGGCCATCGCACACTAGGGAGGAGCATGGATGGATCAGGGTCAGACTGTGGGCGTGGAGATCACATTGCCACTAGCTCAAGGACAACTGCTGTACACTCAATGGCAATGTAGCAATTAGTGCTAGTGCATATAACGATACCTTTATGGGTGTCATTAGGCGCTCCTGCATTAAGCATGCCGTGTGCTTGAACATGCGTTAACTGCTGGGAACTTGCAGGGCACACCCTTGACTGGTAGAGATAGATGGCTGCACTTAGAGCATGTTCGTTTTCCACTGATCGCGTGCTAAGCGCAAATGTTCATTAAAAGGGCCCCTTAGATTACATACATGTGTAAACGGTGATTTCAGAAAGATGCTATTTATAAGTGTAGATCCCTGGGACACAGAGATTTCAAGGGAAAATTGTATGTGCTTGTTTTGGGCAGGTCTAAAATTTATGAGGGGGAGATTCAACGTGGTTAATGCTGCTGAATATCCCCAGGGGCTACCGCTGCATGCACCAATGCTAGCCAGTTAGCACTGGGGCAGAGTGGGGGCGGCAACGAGCCACAACCAGGCAGCAGCAATATTCAGCAGCTGCCTGGTTACCCTAAGCAGCTAAAGTTAGGACAACTGAATGGCTGTTCTTTTAGTCGTTTTTGTAATCCAGCCAACGGCTGAATATTGCCACTGACCAGATTGCAGGATCTCAATCCAGACAACCTGGATATTCAATGTCAGGGCATAGATATGGCCCTGATATTGAATAATTGTCGCAAAGTTAAAGCGGCGATGGCCAGCCACTTTAACCATGCTAACTGCCACTGCTAAAAATCCTCCCCCCCCCCAAATATGTGTATTCATCATCTTATATATTCAAACAATTTTCACTCTCAGATATTGCTCCAGCTCAGAGAGACACAAAGTTTTTTTAGTGTGTTTATTTTGGACATGGCTTTTCAAGAGGGATTAATGGAGTCATTCTCTTTAATCTGCCGTGTTTTATTTCCTTCCAAATTAAAAAATAATTGTGGACTCATGTAGAAGTGCCAGCACTGATATGTGGAAGTTATGAAATTGCCTCTTCCACATATTAGTGCCAGCACTTCTACGTGAAAGCTGTAGAGTTGAAGCTTCTCTTTTCGTGCACATGTATATTTTCAAAATGGTTGCTCCAGCTGTACACATGCTGGTGAATACACATCTACTCCTGCATGATGTTCTACGTTTTTTTTTTTTTTTTTTTGCAATTTTCAACAAGTTACTCAAGCATTGCACTTGTAAACAGAAAGAGGCTGGACAAGGTAAATAACACAATATATAATAAAAGTAGCAATCATCAAAAGGTAATTCAACATTGCTGTCCTAGCCCACCAGTCCAACAACAAGAATTTAAGAGGATCCAAAATGAGAAATAAACCAACCCAAAATAGTGAGATAACATACCGACTGCCTAGCCAGCGACCTATCTCTACCTGCTGCTACCATAAACTCAATCCGGGGCTGGAGGCAAGTGTGGGCTGATAAACACCCCCAATTGGGAAGGATCAAAGAAAATGAAACTTTGAGACTGCAATTTAACAAGACATTTACAAGGAAATTAAAAAAAATCTTGTCCTCCCAATTGGGCCACAGCTGGTTTAAATAGTAGAAACGCACAACTGATCTTACGGGCTAGATCAGTATAAATTCTAACCTGAAGCCCTCTAAATAATATAGGGCGCTTACAAAAATACATCTTGAAAAACCACTCTCTCTCAGTAGGTAACGCAAATGTAATTAACATTGTAGCAGGCATAACAACAGCATCAGAGTCTGAGGATTCAAGTAGCTCAGATACATTCAAAATATCCATCTGTTGCAACTCAGGAAGAGAAGACTGCTGAGATACCGCAGAACCTTTCCTTCTGGTAGGTATATAATACACTTTAGACAGTGGAGGCAAGGCATCAGCACTTATCCCCAAAGTCTCAGTCATATAGTGTTTCAGCATATCCCTTACAGAGATCAAAGAAAAATAAGGAAAGTTCACCAACCACAGGTTAAGAGAACGAATCCGATTCAACCAACAGTTCCGTTTCAACTTTCATTGCAGCCATATCCTTAACCAACAGTGAATAATAATTATCGTGCTTAAGCCCCTCGGATTGTAAACTCTTCACAGACTCCTTAACATCAGAGAGATCTGTAGTCATATCAGACACCGAAACAGAGTTAGACAATACTTGTGAGGCCAATTAATTTTATTGTTGAACCAGTATGTTACCCAATGAAGATATTGTAGACCAAATAGAGTCCAGTAAAATAACTGCAGACTTTTCCAAATTGAAGATGAAGGAAAAATTCAATTCAGTCACTGCCTGGCCCTCCAAGGACAAAAAAGAACCCACCACTCCAGCCATCGACACGTCATCCACCCCGCTCTCCATGCTCCCTGGAAGGTCAGCTCCTCCCGTGGCAGACTCAAAGCTCTTCACAGTCTGCTCAATAGCCAGGACCAATGCAGGAGAGCTGCCCTCAACAGAGGCTACAACCCAGTCCCAATCGGGGTCAGTTGCCTCAAGCACACCTGGATCGACCACCCCAGCAAAACAACCAGGAGGGGGACGCAGCACCAGCAACAGCATACAACCAGAAGACGATTCCAAGCTCTCCAGCCCCGGTGACATCAAGCCTAGCAAAATACCGGTTTCTTCACATGGGCCCCCCCCGGGCGAAAATATTGATCCAAGGGTCACGTAGAAACACCAGGTACAAGGGTTCCCACCATTGGAGGAGTCTTCCAATGGGTCTTCCCTTTCCTTTTTGGCATGATAGGAAACAACGCCCAGTGGCTTAGCAGTCTAAGCAGCCATTTTGAATCTCCCATGTTCTACATAATTTACAAAAGGCTCCATGTTTGGCAGAGCTTTTTGTAAAATATTACTGAATTGTGAACGTCCCAGCCTTGACGTTCCAATTCCTACCTCAACATTCTATGCAAAGTGTACCATTCTCTAATTGTGAGTGGAGATATGTGGGCTAATTGAGGGTAGTAGCTTTTATTTTTATGAATTAAGAGATAACATATATTTTTGGTTGTTTGTATTTTATTGTACCTTGCCTTGATGTACCAAGGAAAAAGGAAGCATTAAGTTTTAATAAAGAAATTTTTAACTTGTGGAAAGTTTTACTGTTGCACCTTGCTTTATGCATAACCTGTTGTATTTAAATTTTGTTGTACACTGTTGTAAGCATTGGGAACACATATATGTAAAAATTATGAAAATAAATAGATACATATACATTCTACTCCACATGGTATGGACAACACACAATAAAAATGTTTCCCATGTCCCATCATTTTCTAGGTATCTTGGTACTATTTTGGTGGCACATTTCATCATCTCTGAAACTGAGCTCAAACTAAAACATGTCTGCTTACATCATAGGACAGTCTGATTACATTTCTTTTCTTTAAACTGTTGTGGCATGCTGGACAGTGTGTCACTGGTTTGGCACTAATTATACATCAGGAAGCTCTAGAGGATACAGATGAGCTCCGAAAGAAAGTGAACTCATTAGAATGCTAGGACATGTAGTCTTTGAGATTCCTGAACTGACAGGAAGCTCACATTAGAGACAGGCAGCCTGGGCAGTGCAGGCTCAAGGTTTTCTATCACCCTAGGCAGGGGCGGCCCAAGGGGGGTGCGAGGCCATGTGCGGAGACTCGGTGCGGGGCCTCATTTGCATAAGGGGCCTCATTTGCATAAATATTTGCATAATGTTACCATACACTAACTTTTAGTAAACATGCCTCTTCATGAGTGTATGGATAAAGAAAGACAAAGATTTCTACATTACTATAATCCAGTGCCAACCGCCAGGCACATTAGGAACTACTACAAACACTGCCCATTTAGAACCCATAGCAAACCCACCATATCCTAACAGCACTACCAGGACTCATAAAGCACCATACCCTACCTATCAAAAGGCAACACTGCAAATATTAAACCAATACATTTCAGAGAATAACAATACATGACCTACTGGGGAAAGAGAACAAGTGACAATGTCAAATAGGAATTACATAAACAGAATACCTCAGCTCAGTTACACATGCAGAACATAGACCATCACCAAACAAAGAATCACAATTTAAAAACAGGAAGACAATAATTAAACTGGGAACCCTAAAAGCCAAACTTGGAATGTACAACAACAATGTAGAAATAAAACTATAAATTAATTTCCTCTTGTACTAAACAAAGCACAGACATTAATGATGCACATTTCCCAGAGCTGACATATTCCAGTTAATAAATTCAAAATAAAGAGATATGTTTGTACCTTTTGTGCATTTTTTTTCAGTTGCAATTGTTCCAGCCACTTTCTTCTGGTTTATTTGTGTCTTCTGCTATCTCTCCATCGTCTGCTGTCCATTTGTCCTTTCTTCTCTTCTAGTTTTTTCCATTCTCTCTCTACATCTGCTTTAATATAATAATCTTTCTCCTTTTGCTCTTTCCTCATTCCTATTTCAACCACTCAAATTTTACCCCTCCATCCTCAATCCCCACTTAGTCTCCCAATACCCGGCCAATTGTACATTTTTCTTCCCTCCCACACAAAATATTTTTCCCCTGTCCATTTCACTCTCCCAGCCCCATCCCCTTCTAATCTCCCCCAACATCAGCTCCCTTTTAGTTCCAGCCCCACCCAGTATCCGCTCCCTTCTAGTCCCCACATCAGCCCATTTCCAGTCCTGGCCCCCCATCAGTCCATTTCCAGTCCTAGCTCCCCCATCCATTTCCAGTCCTATCCGAGTCCTTTCATCAGCTCATTTCCAATGCCAGCCTCCCATCAGCCCATTTCTAGTCCTTTCCTAGCCCCACCATCAGCCCATGTTAAATCCTAGCTCCCCTCCACTCAGCCCATTTCTAATCCAAGCCCCCCATGAGCCTACTTCCAGTTCTAGCCCCTCCATGAGTCCATTTCAATCCAAACCCCCACCACAGCCCATTTCCAATCTTAGCTCCCCCCAACACCCAATTCCCAGTCCTATCCTAGCCCCTCCATCAGCCCATTTCCTGTCGTAGCTCCCTCCCCTAAGAGCCCATTCCAAGCCCCCCTTCCCATCAGCTATTTGCAGTTCAAGCCCCCTTCCACTCAGCCCATTTCCATTCCAAGTCCCCCTCCCCATCAGCTATTTGCAGTTCAAGCCCCCCACTTCCCCTCAGCCCATTTCCATTCCAAGCCCCGTCCCCATCAGCTATTTGCAGTTCAAGCCCCCCACTTCCCCTGAGCCCATTTCCATTCCAAGCCCCGTCCCCATCAGCTATTTGCAGTTCAAGCCCCCTTCCACTCAGCCCATTTCCATTCCAAGCCCCCCTCCCCATCAGCTATTTGCAGTTCAAGCCCCCCTTCCACTCAGCCCATTTCCAGTCCTAGCAACCCCCCAACCCATTACCAGTCCTAGCCCCCCATAGCCCACTCCCAGTCCTAATCCCACCAGCCCATTTCCAGTCCTAATCCCCCATCACCCAATTTTTAGTTTAAGCCCCCCATAGCCCATTATCAGTCCTAAACCCCATCAACCCACTTCCAGTCCTAATCCCACCAGCCCATTTCCAGTCCTAATCCCCCATCACCCAATTTTTAGTTTAAGCCCCCCCATAGCCCATTACCAGTCCTAACCTCCCCATCAGCCCACTCCCAGTCCTAATCCCACCAGCCCATTTCCAGTCCTAATCCCCCATCACCCAATTTTTAGTTTAAGCCCCCCCATAGCCCATTATCAGTCCTAACCCCCCATCAACCCACTTCCAGTCCTAACCCCCCGTCACCCAATTTTTAGTTTAAGCCCCCCCATAGCCCATCACCTCTCCTAAACCCCCCCATAGCCCATCACCACTCCTAACCCCCCCAGCGCCCATCACCACTCCTAACCACCCCAGCGCCCATCACCACTCCTAACCCCTCCCAGCGCCCATCACCACTCCTAACCCCCCCACCCCAGCCCAGCCCAGCCCAGCCCAGCCCAGGGAAAATTTAAAATAAAAAAAAGCTGTCTGCTGCCACTTCCAGGGCCGCCGCGGCAGAATCGTGTGTGCCGCGGGGCCCCCCCTGTGCCCGGCAGAGCTTGCCCTCCCCGGTATCAGCTCTCTCCAGCTGCAGTCACACACGCCGGCTTTCAGAGCGCGAAGGGACTAGTTTCCCTTTCGCGGCTCTGTTAAGCCCGCGGGGGCTGATGGGAACTTCCCATCAGCCCCCTCGGGCTTAACAGAGCAGCGAGGGAGAAACTCTCCTCTCGCGCTCTGAAACCGGCGCGTGTGACTGCAGCTGGAGAGAGCTGATACCGGGGAGGGCAGGCTCTGCCGGGCACAGGGGGGGCCCCGCGGCACACACGATTCTGCCGCGGCGGCCCTGGAAGCGGCAGCAGACAGCTTTTTTTTATTTTTTTAAATTTTACTTTTGGATCAGAATGTTTTTTGCGCGGGGCCCCCTGAAACTCGGGGCCCTGTGCAAAAAACATTCTCGCTCAATGGACGGGCCGGCCCTGACCCTAGGCAGAAACCCTGGCCATGTCGCTGTCGCCAATTCCGTCTTGGGGTGGGGGGGAAGACAAGTGGTGGGTGGCAGCAGCATTTTAAAAAATGGCGGCAGATCTATAGTCATATGAGACACCAAAACAGAGTTGGACAATACTTGTGAGGCCAATTTATTTGATTGCTGAACCCGTATGTTACCCAACGAAAATATTGCAGACCAAATAGAGTCCAGTGAAATAACTGCAGGCTTTTCCAAATTGAAGACGAAGGAAAAATCCAATCCAGTCACTACCTGGCCCTCCAAAGATGAAAAAGAACTTCATTCACATGGCGCCACTTTTGACCCCCTCCGACAGTAAGATGCATCAGAGGGGGATCAGAAGCAGCAGGACATATTTGCTGAAGCACATGGCCTGCCGCAGGCAACAAAGAGGCAGCATGAATCTACCCTAGGCAGCTGCCTAGTGGACACACCGGCCCTGAGCCTGGGAGAAAGCAACAAGGGCTCAGAACAGAAGGGAAACGAACTGAGCATCTACACCCAATAAGCAGATTGCTGGTCGGAGATGATGAAAAACAAAACTGATTGAAAGTGAGGAGAAAAGAGCTCAGGAAGCAGCTAGAAGAGGCATTGCTGCAGAGAAACAGGATGGTTTCAGAAAGAGGGAATACTGAGGTGAAATGCTGGCTTATTGTAGTTGCATCCTGAAATGAGATAGAACCTAAATGTTGGTGCAGACTATGGAGTAAGGAATTAAGGAGTTACCCAGGTTTGGCGCAGTGACAAAAAAAAGCTGCGTTTGTTGTTAAGGGTTCTCTTTAGAAGCCAAAGGGAAGCATGCACCTGGCATTTAAAGTGCCTGGTCACATAGTCTGTGTTGGAGAGCAGGCAGACAAGCTGGAAGACGTAAGAACAGTGCCATTTATGATAAACCCTGGTTTAAAGTGTTGCTAAGAGGGCTATATGTGGGCTGGGATTATTACTAACTAGGGGCCCAGAGAAAAATAATATCCTGATTAGAATAACATTGAGGCTAACACAGAGTTTATGGTATGTGCTATATAGAGACAGACAAGCCAGCTGTAAATTTGCTTTAGAGATTAATTGTAGGGATCCTCTTTAAAACCCAGAGGCTCTAATTTGGACCATAAAGAGGCAGAACAGCTGGATCTAGGAGTGTCATTGTTTGTAATTGCACTTTGGATCAAGTTGTGCAAGGGTGAGGGGGGGCAGGTTGTGTCTTAGATGTTAATCGTCTATCTTTACCTGCTCCATCACAAGCTCGTCTGGAGCAGACTTGCAATTCGGCTTTCTTTTTTCTCGCCCCTGTTTTATGGAATGCATTACCCCCAACTCTTCGGTTAGAACCTTCCTATGCTCAATTTAAGTCATTGCTCAAGACATACTTGTTTCAGCAAGCCTTCGATCTTTCCCCCGATGTCCCCCCCCCGTAAAGTTGCTACATTTGTTACGCTGCCAGCCTAGGTTTGTCTTGCCCCTCCACTGTTTGTCTTTGCCCTTGTTTTGTGTCAGTTTTATTTGGACCTCCAGTTTGCTGGAGTATATTTTCCTATTATATTATTTTAATATTTTTTAATATTTTATTGTATTTTAGTATTTATTATATGTGTTCTGTCCTGCTCACTCTTTCCTATTTTTTATGGCGTTCTTTTTCTTATAATTTGCAGTGCGTCCTTTTTATTTTATTGTACACCGCTTAATGTTTCGACAAAGCAGTCTATCAAGTGTGATTAAAGATTAAAGATTAGATATACAAGTTGCTACTTAGAGGTCAGTGAGGAAGCAAGACAGTCTGAGCTGCAAATAAAGCCTGAAAACAATACACCGGTGTCCTGCATCAATGATGGAAAAGGGGGTTAGTGCTGAGTTCCAGTGCCAGAGTTAAACTAGAAGGCCCAGTCCATGACAATTTTGTAAGTATTTTTTAAACTTTCTAAAAGCGATGGACCTTTTGGGGCTGAATTTATAAGGGAGCTACATAAAGCTATGAGCCATTTATGCATGTAAGTCCCTATTTTCAAGGACGTACATGGGTACTTTAGGTGGTCGCTATTCTGTAAGCCAGGGGCGGCTCAAGGTAATCTGCTGCCTGAGGCGAAGGATGAGATAGCGCCCCTGCGCTCTCCCGTAGAGGGGAGCAGGGCTTTCTCAAAACTCCAATCAGGGACTGAACCAAACCAAAAAGCCGATTAGATTATATGGAGGAAATGCAAGATGTTTGTACACCAAGGAACTAAAAGAGAGCGAGAACCACAGCACAGTTTATAAAACTAAATAACAACTCATTTTTATTTTGTTGTTATAAACTGTGTTATGGTTCTTGCTTTTTCTTTTTCAACATATATTTTGTATCCACAGGACCCCTTTCAACAGTGGGTGCAGAACAGAACCAGGAAATTCATCCACAGAACTCAATATCTTAAAAAAAATCTGATTCTGATCATCTCACTAACAACAACCGCCATTCTCCAGTACCAGGCATATTGTGAACTAATACAAAACCCTACAACAAAGTCACTGAGTATCTATAGAGCAAATCTACCATACCATAATATATCAGCACAAACTTCCAAAACTTACATAAGAAGCCCATCCAAAAAAAGCATCGCTGTAAATATTACAGTGGGCCCTAGAACATCCATACACCTTTCTTGAAAAGCTGAACATGTCAAATTACTACAGTACAATATAGATCTTTATGTACAAACTCCATGTTAACAGAACACCTGGGCTGTCACACACTCAGAACACAGACCCTCATCAAGTACAGAATAAGTGACTTACAATCTAAAGTAAAAATAAAAATATGTAGACAAAATTTAAACTGAAACCCCAAGAAGCCAGACTCTGCACGCAGTGCAACATCAGATAAATAAGAAATGCAGTTCCCCCATACTGTGTAAAATATAAGGATAGCACAAAGTCCAATCGCTAAAATGAAATAAAATGATTTTTCTACCTTTGTTGTCTGATCATTTTATTCTCTGATCATGCTGGTCCCGATCTGAGGCTTCTGCTTTCCTCTCTTCTCTTAGCTCTCTTTCTGTGGTCTATGATCCATCTGCCATTTCTTATCTCTTCTTTTGTTTTCTTCACTTCCTTCCATCAGTCTGTTTCCAATCCCAGTAACCCTCCCCAATATCAGCCCCCTTTCCAGTTCTCCCCTCCCCGTACCTTCCAATGTCAACCACCTTGCATTTACAGACCTGCCTCTGGTGTCCATTCCCTTCTAGTCCCCTTCCTTCTCCACTGTCTAGCTTCTAGTCCAAATACCATCGCAGGTATCAGCTCACTTCCACTCCCAGTGCCACCCCCCCCCCCCGTCAGCTCCCTTCCACTCACCCTACCTTCTGTCCATCCCCCTTCCAGTACCATCCCCAGGTGTCAGCTCCCTTCCAGCCCCCCTTCTTCCCCGTATCAGTTCCCTTCCTACCCCGACCTCCCCCCGTGTCAGCTTCCTTTCAGCCCCCACCTCCCCCTCCATGTCAGCTCCTTTCCTGCACCCTCCTTCCCCTGGCAGACCATCTCAGCAACCATTCCCTTCCAGTCCCATTCTCCCATCCCCCTGCATCAGCCCATTTGTAGCCCTAGTCCCCAGTTTTCTTTCAGGGCCAGCAGCTCTCTCCTCCCCCCATTAGCCCATTTCCAGTCCCAACCTATTTCCAGTCCTAGCTCCCCCCATCATCCCATTACCAGTCCTAACTCATTTCCAGTGCTAGCTCCCCGATCAGCCCATTTCCAGTGCTAGCCGATCAGCCCATTAAGTCCTAAACCCCCCAATAAGCTCATTTCCAGTCCTAGCCCTCCAGTCTACCCATTTCCAGCTCTAACTCCTCCAATTAGCTCATTTCTAGTCCTAGTCCCCCCCAGTCTGCCCATTTCAAGTCCTAACTCCCCTGATCAGCCCATTTCCAGTTCTCGCCCGCCTAATCAGCCCATTTCCAGTCCTAGCCCCCCATCAGCTCATCACCAGTGCTAGCCCTTTTATCAACTCGCTACCAATTCTAACCCCTCCAATCAGCCCATTACCAGTCCTAACCCCCCCCAATAAGCCCTTTTCCAGTCCTAGCCCCCCCACTGCCCATTTCCAGTCCTAACTCTCCCGATCAGCCCATTTCCAGTTCTAGCCCACCTAATCAGCCCATTTCTAGTCCTAGCCCCCCCGCCATCTACCCATTTCCAGTCTTAACTCCCCCAATCAGACCATTTCTGCATTTCTGGGGCTAACCCCCCCCATCAGACCATTTCTGGGCTTACTCCCCCAGCACAGCCCTTCCAGTCCAAGCTCCCCCCAGCCCAGCCCTGCCCTGCTCTGCTAGTCCAAGCCCCCATCCCCCCCCCGATGGAAGAGCTCTTCTTAATCTGCATCCTGGCTCATCTTTGCAGAGCCGCGAGAAAGAAAAGCATTTCTCTTCTTTCCCGCGGCTCTGTTATAGTTGAGCCTGCCGGCGCTGAGAGTAATCTGGGCATTTCCTAATATAACAACTATAACAGAGCCGCGGGAAAGAAGAGAAATGCTTTTCCTTCCCGCGGCTCTGCAAAGATGAGCCGGGGCACCACAAAGGCTCTTCCGGGGCAGCAGGAAGGGGGGGGGGCACGAGGCCGCTGATTCTGGTGCCCCTGCTGCAAAGCAGCAGCAGCAGCAGCTTGTTCTGCAGTTTTTTGGGGGGGTTTAGTTTTAAATTTTGAAGGCCGAGTGAGACAGTCTTTTTGGGGGCATTTTTTGCCACCTCCAAAAAGTTTGCCGCCTGAGGCCACCGCCTCACTCGGCCTCATTGTAGAGCCACCCCTGCTGTAAGCATACACATATGTCCAATAGCACATACTTTCAGTGTGGGAGTGCACAGGGGTGGATTTTTGCCAAGGCATAGGCAGAGCACAAATGTATGCGTTTTAAGTTATAAAATGTTCTAACTTATGTGCATGCTTGAAAAAGCTAGGTGTGGGAATTTACACCTGCTATGGGGCAGGCTAAGCGCTAGTGACTAGTTTGTGTGCATTTTTATAAAATATGCACATACTTCACTTTATAAAACAGGCCTCAAATACATGCGTTAACTCCATGGGAATTTATAACATTACCCTCTATAAGTTCGCTATTATACACTATCCAATAAAAAGGTCTTTGTTCTTTGCACCTTCTGAAAAAGCTAACAGGAAAAAAAATTAAGTAGTAGTTGTTTAAGCTTCCAAAATATGAAGTAAGCTTAAAGCTACTAATGGATTTTCATGTCAGTAAAATCATGCCTGCAAAACCTATTAGTCATGAGAAGTTTTATGCGGTTCAGCTTTTACAGTAAGACGTAAAAATCCCAGGGTCAGGTTTCTCTACTGAGCCACTAAAGTGTTAAGGCCCAAATGGTAATGGACCTGAATAGAACACTTGAATCTCCTGAACGCTGTCTGTCCCTTCCATAGTACTTTACCATTACCTTGTGACTCTAACCCACAAAAAATTACTCCTCGATAAATATACTTGAAAAGTACAGTTTATCTATCCTCATTTTACAACAAATACACTTTATCTATTCTTAGATAAAGTAATTACACACTGAAATACCAACAAAGCTTTTAATGTCTTAGAAAATATTTTAAATCTCCAGTAAGATAGCACTTCATTGCTTGCTACTGTAGCAAATTTTAAATGAGGTCTGCAGAAGACAGGCACAGATATATTTCCATCTGGAAACTTAGTCAAATGGAAGCGAATTCCACAGAATTCCCAACTGATGCATGAAACATGGTTTTGTATCTTACATTACCAAATCAAGCTAGCTAGCTGGCTTGTTGGATAGTCTACTATTAGACATAGATATTCCAAAAAATATTGTTGAAATAAAGAAAGAAGGCAATGCCAAAACTGAGAAATAGAAGAGGTGTCAAGAAATAAGCCTATGGAACTTTTCAATACAGTTTCTTTATACACTGGAGCTAGGCAGAAATAAGTTGAACAAATGCCTGCACTGTAAAACTGGCTTTAAAATATGATTAGCCCTTTCCACTCGGATACATTTTCTATGTCGCTCATGCCAGATCGGAATAAATTGTAATAGGAAACTGCCCAAATTGCAACCAATATGACATATACATTCTACAGTAACCAATCATGTTGTATTTTGGGCCATAAACTAGAATGCCATTTGTATGTCCCACAGGGTGGAGCAAACGATCGGAATGGGAATCTTTAAATGTCCCATGGGGTGGGACAACTGAGTGGAAAGGGTTAAGGCATTCAAAGAATGCATATTCGTATTCTTTGGTTTTCCTTCTAGCAAGAATAAAAATACTACTACTAATCATTTGTATTACACTATTTATTTATTTAACAAGTTTTATTTACCGCTTTTCTTACATTCAAAGCAGTTTACATAAAACATTGTAACTTTTAGAACTTTACATTGAATAGGTAATCAAACTTGGAGTTAAGGGGGAAGATACAAGATTTACAACTGAGAGTAACAATTGATGTAGAAGGTTAGAGTACACGGGAACAATGGTGGAAAATATGTCTTTGTGTGTAATGTGTAAGGTGTTGTGGAAGGGAATACTCTTGTGGTAGTAAGTGTGTTAGTTGGCCGGGTGATTGTACGAACTACGACTCGGGAGGAATGTCAATCTACGATCTGGGAGAGATCAATTACTAGTGTAAGGATTATTCATTAGCTGCTCATAATGCTGCTGGAAAGGAAAGGTTTCCAGGGCCTTTCTGAAGTCCATTAGATCTTTGATGGCTCTTATGTTCACAGGGAGTGCGTTCCAGATCACGGGGGCGTAAATTGAAAATGTCTGCTTACATGTTGCTTGCCTTGCTCTGGTTTTATAGCGGGGGTGAGTAGCTGATTCTGTTGTGGTGTTCTTTTTGCTCTCAGAGCTGGATCCTTGGTGATCAGTGGCTGTACATGTACATAGCGCTGTACATATAGAAGTAAGACACAGTCCTTGCTCGTCAGAGTTTACAGTCTAATCAATACAAAACACATAGCGAACCTGGGGACTAAAGTATGGTAAGACACACATAAGTAGTGGACAAGAGCCTGAGGAGCATCAGGATCCAAAAGCAGCCTCTTCAGCCTGGATATGAATAGGGCCAGAGAATAAGCCAGATGCACAGACTCAGGTAGTTTATTCCAGGCATATGGAGCAGAAAGATGTTCTCCAGGACCAAGCAGGAAGTCAGTCCTCACATATGGGTGAGGTCGGCGCAGACGGAGCCCTCGTGCAGAGCATTTCCCCAGCTTTCAAAGAAAGCCTTTGGGAATGCAGCGCGCATGCGTGGCCCCCTTCCCGCCCAAGGGTGCCATCTTGCTCAGTCTTCTTTTTTCTGCAAAGCCCGACAGACGTGTGTCTTGGTCACCCAGTTAAAAGTCGATTTTTCTTTGAAGATTCGTGTTTTTTTGCCGGTTCGACGCCGGTTCCCCTTCCCGCCTGGGCATGGTACACCGGTATCGAGCCCGGACCTGTTTTTTCGTTTTTTGTCCTTTGAGACTAGCGTTCACGCTGTTTTTCTTTTCCACTGGCAGCCCGGTCTTTTGACCTTGCAGGGGCCCTTTTTCCCCCGATGGCTGCCAGCGGGTTCAAAAAGTGTGATCGGTGTAAGAAGCTGATGTCTCTCACTGACACACACGACTGCTGCCTCCGGTGCCTCGGGCCCGATCATGACCCGATGATCTGTGGCCCATGTGGCAAGATGTCCTCTAAGGCGCTGAGGAGCCATCAGCATCAACGAGAAAGGATCTTCTCTGAATCCGTGTCTGGCCGAGCCTGGACTTCGTCAGAGACCTCGACGTCTCGGGAGTCCGACCCCGAGCATTGTCGGGGCTCCTCTGAGTGGGGGTCTCCCTCACAGGAGCACAAAAGGAAGAAGAAACCCGCAAGGGCGGCGTCAGTGGGCGCTCTTGGTCCATCGAGGGCCAGGTCGTATAGCCCCGACCGCTGTCCCGGGTCCTCGGAGACGGAGAGGCCTGCCAAATTGCCTCGTGTGGAGCCGGAGTCCCCGAGTCACATGAGTACTGTTGTCCTCATGGACTCTCCTCCGGGGGAGCCGACGTCGGGGGCTGCTGCGTCTCCTGAGCTCGGACTCAGGTTGACGGCCTTGGAGAGCAGTTTGGCTGCCTTCATGGACCAGCAGCGGGTGCTGATCGCCGGTCTCACCAGTGCATCTGCCCCGACCAACGGGACCTCGACGTCCAAGTCGACCCCGGAGGCCGAGTCGATCCTCGAGTCAATGAAGTCTCGAGTCGATCCTCGGCCAAGGTCTCCCTCGGCTTCCCGTATGGGGCTGAGGTCATCGACGCTGGTACCCTCGGCATCGGGGCGGATGGCATCGGTGCCCGCCCGCCCGACTGGAGCCGCTCGATTCCTCCTTGAAGAGGTCGGGGTGGGAGATGGAGGACGAGGAGTCCCCAGACACTTTCCGGACCCGATGCGTCCCATCGGACTCACTGGAGTCCGAGCCTAGGAGAAGGTCCCCCCCGGAGGATACCCGTTTCTCGGAATTCGTGAGGGATATGGCCAAGGCCTTAGCCTTCCCCGCGGATCCCGAGGAGGAGCCTCGAGCCGAGGAGCTCGAGGCCCTCCAGTATGACTCTCCCCACAAGGAGGCCTTTACTATTCCGGTTCCTCCGATGCTGGAACGGCTCCTCTTCCGCATGTGGGAGGCACCGGCCTCGGCAAAGGTTCTCAGTAAACGGGTTGATTCCATTTATCGAGTCCGTAAGAGTCCTGGGTTCCAGAAGGCACAGCTACCGCACCACTCCATGGTTGTGGAATCAGCCATGCATCGTCCGAAGAGTCAGAAGATGCACTCCTCGGTGCCCCCCGGCAGGGAGGCCCGGAACCTGGATGCCCTCGGTAGAAAGTGCTTCCAGGGCTCTATGCTGGCTTGCCGTGTCCAGACTTACCAGCTGTACAAGGGCACGTACCTTCGAGACCTGGCAAAGGAGATTGCTGGGTTCTCTGCTGGCCTCTCCGAGGAACCTTTGCAGAGGTTCAAGGCTTTGTCATCGGGTATTCGAGAGTGCTCGAAGTTTATATCTCGAATAGCCTATGATGGCTTCGAGGCTTCGGCCTGAGTAGCAGCGGTCGGCATCGGTGCACGCCATCAGGCCTGGCTACAGTCATCTGACCTCGAGCCATGGGTCCAGGACAAATTGGTCGATGTCCCTTGCCGGGGTGAGAACCTCTTTGGCAAACCCATGGCTGAAAAGGCTGCAGAAATCGAAACTGAGACTCTCACCAGGACAAGGCTGTCCAGGAAGACTTCTGTCCCTTCTCAGAAGAAGAAGGGCTCGGGGAAAAAGCCTTTTTTCCCGAGGAAGGCCTCTGCCTACAAATCCTACCCTCACTTCCAGGCCTCTACTGCCCCCCAACAGGGTCAGCAGGCCAAGGGGCAGGGACATGGGCCCCGTAGGCAGAAAACCCCCAAGCCGCCAGCTCCAGCTCCTGCACAGCAGGGAGCGGGGTTTTGACTCCCACTGCATAGCCTCTCCCTCACTGCTGGCTCCATTCAGCACAGGAGGCCGGCTGACACTGTACGCACATGGATGGTCAGCTATAACAAGAGATACCTGGGTATTGAGCATAGTCCAGAAGAGCTATTTGCTCCACTTCAATCAGTTACCTCCCTCCTATTTTCCAGGGGAGCCTCCACGACTCCCTCTACACAGGAACCTTCTCCTTCAGGAGTTAGCAAGTCTTCTACAGGAGCAGGTGGTGGAACTGGTGCCTCACCACCTGATAGGATGAGGCTTCTATTCCAGGTACTTTCTAGTACCAAAAAGGACAGGAGGCCTCAGGCCCATCCTAGACTTACAAAATCTCAACAAGTTCCTGGAGAGGGAAAAGTTCAAGATGCTTACCCTTGGGATACTGCTGCCCTACCTCCAGCAGGGAGATTGGCTATGCTCCTTAGACCTAAAGGATACTTATACTCACATTCTCATTCATCCAGACCACAGACAATATCTCAGATTTGTAGTGGGAAGAAAGCATTTTCAGTACAGAGTACTTCCATTTGGCCTAACCTCCGTACCCAGGGTTTTCACCAAATGCCTGGCGGTGGTGGCGGCCTATCTCAGAAACCAGGGCATCTTTGTCTTTCCATACCTGGACGACTGGCTCATCAGGGGTCAGTCTCCACAGGAGGCCTGACAGGCCACTCTTCACACTGTCTCTCTTTTCCAGCACCTGGGCTTTGTCATAAACTTCGCAAAGTCCACTTTGCTCCCCTCACAAGACGTAGAATTTATAGGGGCAAGGTTGGATACCTTTCTAGCAATGGCTTATTTGCCCGAGAACAGGGCTCACAGACTGATGGCTCTGGCTCAGCAGTTTCGCAGGGGATCTCTGGTCTCTGCCAGACATTTCCTAAGGCTTTTTGGCCACATGGCATCCACGGTCCATGTAACTCCAAATGCTCGTCTGCATATGCAGCCTGCTCAAAGGTGCCTCAGAGCTCAGTGGATACAGGCCACAGGAGACAAGAGACAGAGTAAGAGTGTCCAAACTACTAGCAGCCTCCCTGAAGTGGTGGCTGCATCTCCTGAAACTGACCAAAGGGGTGCCATTCCAGGCACCACCACATACATGGGTTCTAACCACAGATGCTTCTCTTCAGGGTTGGGGTGCACATTGCCAAGGGGCATGCACTCAGGGTCTCTGGTGCCCTTGGGAGACAACACAACAGATCAATCTGTTGGAATTGCGAGCTATTCGGTTAGCTCTACAAACTTTCTCTCATGTCCTCTCTCGCCAGTCTGTCTTGATTCAGACAGACAATCAAGTGACAATGTTCTATGTGAACAAACAAGGAGGCACAGGCTCCAGGCTTCTTTGTCAGGAAGCGCAGGTCCTGTGTGCCTTTGCAGTCCAACACGAAATGTTTCTCAAGGCAGTTTATCTACCTGGCCAAGAAAATTACCTGGCAGACAGATTGAGCAGGATTCTACAACCTCACGAATGGCATTTGAATCCCCTGGTGGCCCAGCAGATCTTCCTAAATTGGGGTCTTCCAACCATAGATCTTTTTGCCAGTCCACTGAACCGTCAACTGCCCAGATTCTGTTCCAGACAACCGCATCCTCTGCGAATAGCAGCAGATGCCTTCCTAATCTCTTGGTCTACGGGCCTGCTGTATGCGTTTCCTCCAACGCCTCTAGTGGCCAGAACCCTATTCAAGGTTCTTCGGGACAGGGCCTTGCTGATTCTGGTAGCCCCCAGATGGCCGAGGCAACCATGGTTTCCACTCCTTCTGCAATTGGTGGTGGACACGCCACTCCCTCTGGGAGTGCAACCCGATCTCCTGTCTCAGGATCAGGTATCTCTCCTGCACCCCAACCTCCAGTCCCTCCATTTGATGGTCTGGCTGCTGAAAGGGTAGTTCTAGCCCCTTACGTCTACCTAGGGACGTGGAGGAGGTGGTTTTGGCCTCTAGGAGACAATCCACCCGGAAATCTTATGCCCTCAAGTGGCGTAGGTTTCCACCTGGTGTGCTCAGCGTCAAGAGGATCCGTTTTCGTGCCTGGTACCAGTGGTGCTGCAGTAGCTGCTTCACCTGTCGGACCTAGGCCTTAAATCCAACTCTGTTCAGGTCCACTTCAGTGCTCTGTCAGCGCATCACTCACCGGTGGAGGGCCAGTCTCTGTCGGTCCACCCCTTAGTGGCCCTTTTTCTCAGAGGTCTGCTTTTGCTCAAGCCTCCGATTCGTCCACCAGCCCCTGAGTGGGATTTGAATGTGGTCTTGCAACAACTTACTCGCCCACTGTTTGAGCCAATGGCTACCTGTCATTTACGCTTCCTTTCCTGGAAGGCATTGTTCTTGGTGGCTCTTACCTCGGCCAGGCGTGTGAATGAACTACAAGCTCTGGTTTCTGATAGACCGTATACACAGTTCTATAACAGGGTGGTCTTACGGACTCATCCTAAGTTCCTTCCAAAGGCTGTCTCCTCCTTCCACCTCAATCAGGAGGTGGTTCTTCCGACCTTCTTTCCCAGGCTGCATGCCAGCCGGGCTGAAATGGTCTTGCATACCCTGGACTGTAGGAGAGCGTTGTCTTTCTACCTTGACCGTACGCAGGGGCATCGAAGGGCTGTCCAGCTCTTCGTCTCTTTTGACCCTAATAGGCTGGGGTTACCTGTCTCCAAGCGTACCCTGTCCATTTGGGAAGCAGACTGTATCGCCTGGGCGTACAGAGCAGGCGGCCTCTCCTTGCAGGGTCGATTTACAGCCCACCGTGTCAGGGCAAAGGCTGCGTCAGTAGCTCATCTCCACTCTGTTCCGTTGGCAGACATCTGCCGGGCCGCTACTTGGTCTTCAAGCCAGACATTTGCAGCCCGTTACTGCCTCAAGAGGGAGTCCCAAAGGGACAGTGCTTTCGGACAGGCGGTACTCCATAATCTCTTTGAGGTTTAGGCAACTCCTACCCTCCGGCCCTTGTGTTGGGCTACCGTTCGGGGGCGTTCTCAGAGAAGATTCTTATCTTGCATGCTGAGGCTCTAGAGGGAGCTTATTTCTCAGCTTTAGGTTCTCGGTAGCCTAGAGCTGGGGAGTCCCATATGTTTGGACTGACTTCCTGCTTGGTCCTGGAGAAAGCGTGGTTACTCACCTGTAACAGGTGTTCTCCAGGAGCAGCAGGAATCAGTCCTCACAACCCTCCCTCCTCCCCTTGGAGTTGCAGTCCTATATTTCATTTTGTTTTTTGCTGTCTTTTAGCTATGTCATCAAACTGAGCAAGATGGCACCCTTGGGTGGGAAGGGGGCCGCGCATGCGCGCTGCATTCCCAAAGGCTTTCTTTGAAAGCTGGGGAAATGCTCTGCACGAGGGCTCCATCGGCGCCGACGTCACCCATATGTGAGGACTGATTCCTGCTGCTCCTGGAGAACACCTTTTACAGGTGAGTAACTACGCTGAATGAACGAAATCTGGAGTTGGCAGTGGCAGAGAAGGGCACATATAAAAGGGATCTGCCAGAGGAGCGGAGTTCCCGAGGAGGGGTGAAGAGTGAGATAAGAGAGGAAAGGTAGTGAGGAGCCACAGAATGAGTACACTTGTAGGTCAGTAGGAGAAATTTGAACTGGATGAGAAAACTGACAGGGAACTAGTAAAGTGACTTGAGAAGAGGGGTTACTTGAGCATAGCGACTCTGGCAGAAGATAAGTCGTGCAACTGAGTTTTGAACAGATTGAAGGGGAGAGAGATGATTCAGAGGGAGACCAGCAAAGAGGAAATTGTAATTGTCTAGATAGGAAGTGACTAGTGAGTGCATAAGGGTCTTAGCAGTGTGAGTAGAAAGGAAGGGACAAATTTTGCTGATGTTATAGAGAAAGAAGTGGCAGTTTTTAAAAATCTGTTGGATGTGCACAGAGACAGAGAGAATAGAATCAAAGATGAACCCAAAGTTGGGAGCTGAGGAAACAGGGAGGAGTGTAGTGTCATCCACAGAATTAGAGAAGGGAGGAAGGGGGAAGTGAGTTTATGGGGAAAGATAAGAAGCCCAGTTTTGGCCATGTTCAATTTCAGATGGTGGTGACACATCCTGGCAGCAATGTCAGATAAGCAGGCAGAGATCCGGTACTGGATTCCTGGAGAGATTTCAGGCGCAGAGAGGTAGATCTGAGAGTCGTCAGCATAAAGATGGTACTAAAAACCATGGGAAGAAATAAGTGCACCAAGGGACTGAGTGTAGATAGAGAAAAATAAGGTCCCTAGACAGAGCCCTGAGGTACACCGACAGAAAATGGGATTGCAATAAAGGAGGATCCACCAGAGCATACATCATACAAGATAACCTATTCCATCCTCCCCTGAAATATGTTAATACCCCCGTTTTTGTTAACTCCAAGTTTACATCACCCTTAAGTTCTATGCAACTGCAACTCAATTGAGTTTGTTGTTTGTTCTCTGTAAACCACTTTGGCCTAAAGGCGGTATAAAAAACTTGTTAAATAAATAAATAGTGTGCGCTGGAAGAGATAAGAAAAAATTCAGGACAGAACAGAGCCCCTAAATCCACAGATGACAGGGTATCGAGGAGAAAGCGGTGACCAACAGTGTCAAAGGCAGCAGAAAGGTCAAGAAGGAGGATGATCAAGTAAAGGCCATTGGATTTGGCAAGGAACAAGTCGCTGAAGATTTTGGTAAGAGCCGTTTCTGTGGAATGTAAAGGACGAAAACCAGACTGCAGTAGATCCAGAAGGGCTTGAGAGGAAAGAAAGTCAAGGCAGCAGCAGTGAACTGCTCGTTTAAATAGTTTTGAAGCAAAGGGGAGGAGAGAGATAGGCCGATAGTTGGAAGGACAGGCAGGGTCTACTGAGGGCTTTTTGAGGAGAAATGTGATCACAGAATGTTTGAAGGCCACAGGAAATATTGCAGTGGAAAGCAATAGGTTAAGGATGTGACAGATGGAAGGGATGACAGTGGAAGAGATAGCGCTTAGTAGATGGGTGGGAATGGGATCAAAGGGGCAGGCAGTCAATTTGGAAGAGGAGAGAAGATTTGCAGTTTCCTCCTCAGTGATTTCAGAAAAGGAAGAAAGGGTGACAGAAGGTGAGGGAAGGATTTTGGGAGGGAGAGAGGGAGGTGAACCTGTGGAGAATTCAAGGCTAATCCTTTGGAATTTGTCATGGAAACGGTCATCCAAGGTCTTGGCAGAAAGTAAAGGAGGGATTGGCGGAGGGGGGACCTTGAAGAGAGAGTTAAGCATAGCAAAGAGACAGCGAGGATCAGAGACAAGAGAGTTAGTCAGATGGACATAGTACTCTTGCTTGGCGAGTGCTATGGCTGACTGAAAAGAGGTTAACATGAACTTGAAATGTAGGCAGTCAGCAAGGATAGGTGATTTAAGCCAAAGGTGCTCAGCTGAGCAGGCACAGGAACGTAGGTAGCGGGTTATCGAGGACAGCCAGGGTTGAGGTACGGTACCACCTTGCCTCATAGGGCGTGGAATGGGAGAAGCAAGTGCATCCAGAGCAGAGGAGAGTATAGTATTATAAGAAGATACTGCCTCATCAACAAACTCAGATGACATAGTGGAGGAAAGAGGTGATAAGAGAGCAGCAGAGAGAGCTGAAGGGTCGATAGTGTGAAGATACCTAAACATGTTGGTGAAGCTCGAGTGAGACCAGGATGGGGGTGGTTAAGGGGGAAGGTTTGCAAGTGATGATCAGACAAGGGAAGAACTGAGGTGGAGAAGTTTGAGGGTGAGCAGTCAGAGAAGACGACGATGTCAAGGCAGTGACCATGCTTGTGAGTAGGAGCGGTAGAGCACAGCTGGAAGCTGAATGAGGTGGTTAGGGAAAATATAAAATTTGTAAGATGGCCCACTAACACAAAATCATCAACAAAAAATCACTACTAAAGAAACACTGCGTAGAACAAGTTTTCTTTTGTACACTCAACAAAATAGTGAAATATTTCTTAATTGCAGATTTAATTACAAACGGAATTTGTCATGAAAGTTTCTGCATCACAAAATTCTCACAAAAATCTTTGCATCAAAGTGGTTAATGAATGTTATTAAAGCTGCCAGTGGGGAGGAAGGTGGGGACCTGTTATGTTTGTTTTCATCACCATCTGAGTGAGATCAAGTAAATATTCAGTTGTTAAAATAGAGTCATACTGGATTAAAGTTTGAGAAAACTGTGCTAAGGCATTAACAGTCAGTTCCTTACGTTTTCTTATTTAAAGTGCCTACTGTCCTAAGCACATCTGAGAAATCCATAGAACCCTCCGATTATCAATCATGGGCAAATCAGTCATTAAGGAAAAAGCATGTAAGAGCAAAATAATGGCTTTACCATAGGATTAATGCCCTGTCCATCACAGACTATAAAGCATGGTAATAAATAAGCAAAGTGTTTCCATGTAATATTATTGCATCAGGGAGGAGGGTATGTGAAACAGCAGGGTCATTTTTGTGAGAAAGGAAATCCTTTTCTCTCATTTCAACAAAAAGTTTTAGATTTCAATAAATATGTTCTGTAATTGCAGGGTCTCTACTTTCCTGCTTCAAGGAATGCCGCTGTTGCTGCCGCAACCACACAGCCACCGGTTTCCTCTCTCTGAGAAGTGTTCTAGCAGATTACCCACACCAGGGACGCTTTTCTCCTCAGAAGTTGTGGGTGCTGACGCATGTAACAGTTTTTCAAAAGAAAGGGATGTGTTTTTTTTTTTTTATGAAGACTAGATATTTTAATTCATGGAATAGATCTCCAAGTGGCCCGCTTGTGTGAAGGTTTCAGCCTAATGGTCGACCCGCCATCACTAGCAGCACAGTAATTTTTGCCCAATCCTTAAGCTGAGAGTCATGATTTTTGTCTGCATTAACCACTAGTGACGATATCCCCCCATGAACGACACGAACAGCAGTGGGAAATCCCAACTTACAGTGCCAGGGGCTTATAGGAAACAGGAGCTGGAACGATCAGTGCAATTACCCACAGACCTGTAAATTCACAAGTAAACCTTCAGCATTTTTGCAGATGGTTTTCTAGAAATGCAAGGAGTTTAGCGACTGGCTACACTTTTGCTCATAGTATCATGACTACCAACAAAATACCTGCTGTTCTTGCCAAGATACACAGAGATTAGTTTTCAGCGATGGGGCCAGCGTGGATAAGAAATCCCATTCAAAGCTATACATATTTTCAGACGCATTATCTGTGTGTCATAGTTGACTGTTCTATGTAATCTGAATCTTTCTGTTCAGTGTAAACCGCTTTGACCCGGTGAAAAGCGGTATATAAGCTCTGATAAATAAATAAAAATAGCTGAAAATTTGTGTATTTAAATGAATATTTAGCCATTCAAACTTACATCTGCTGTTTACCTGTTGCCACTTGGCTTGGATAACTTGTTTCTCAGCACCACTGAAGGCGTATTTTTTTCACCACCCTTGACCCACCCCAAATGATGCCCCCTTTTAAACGTATAACTTTAGCCATTTTGAGATTAAAATGACTAAAGTTATATGTTTTATTTGCTGCAATTTAGAAAAGGGTGCTTATTGTAGCTGGTGCCGCCATTGCCGCTGCATGAAAGATAACAAGTGAGATGCTTGAACCTATTAAAAATAAGTGATGTGATGTGCAGGCACATTTTAGAAAGGACGTTTAGCTGAAATCCGAGACGTCCATATCAAAATGTCTGAAATTTTGAGAGAGGCAGCAGTGATGGTGGGCATGTGTAAGTACTTTGTAAAACAGATATGTCTCTGCTCCAAAAAATAAAGGTGCCTGTTGCAATGTAAAGAAAATGGAGATGTTCAGAATAAGGGCCCAAACACAAGCAGTAAACAGGCTGATTTCAGAAATGAGGATGTGCGAGATCTGGACATGAGCGGTACCAACCATATAGACATACCAGCAGCTGTATTTAGAAACGTCCTGGTGTATGTGTCACTACATAGACGCCGTGGCCTGTCATTTTGGAAACAGAGATGTGTAGCAGTGCAGCAGTAGATAATATGACCTCAATATTTACTTGCTAGTGGTTTGTGAGTTGGTGAAAAATATTGAGAGAATGAGATGTACTGATGTTATTTGGCCAAAACGAGCACTTTTCAAATATCTGTTTGTACCCAGGGGCAGGTATAGACATGGGCATGTCTTCTGGCAGTTTTAAACATGCAGCAGCAATCTAAAATCAATATATATCTTTAAGTCTGCCCTCATATGCTTTATAACAAAGACCAGCAGTGCAGTGGTGGCCAAGAGAGCAAATAGAATGCTAGGTATCATAAGGAAAGGAATGGAAAATAAAACAAAGGATATTATAATGCCTCTATATCGTTCCATGGTGAGACCGCACCTTGAATATTGTGTGCAATTCTGGTCACTGTATCTTAAAAAGTTTATAGCGTTATTAGAAAAGGTTCAGAGAAGAGCCACTAAAATGGTAAAGGGGATGGAAGGATACCCCTATGAAGAAAGGCTAAAAAGGTTAGGGTTCTTTAACCTGGAAACGAGACGGCTGAGGGGAGATATAAGTCTATAATGAACGGAGTGGAACAGGTAAACGTAGATCGATTGTTTACATTATCATAATATAGAAAGACTAGGGGACATGCAATGAAGCTACAGGGTAAACTATTTAAGACATATAAGAGAAAATATTTTTTCACTCAACGTGTAATCAAACTCTGTTAGTGTAGCTGGGTTTAAAAAATGTTTGAACAAGTTCCTGGAGGAAAGGTAATAAACCATTATTAAAAAGGGACCCAGGATATCAATGCTTGACCCAATACAAGCATTGTGGAACCTGTGTCTTTTGGGGAAACTGCTAGGTACGTATGACCTAGATTGGCCACTGTTGGAAACAAGATACTGGGCTTGATGGACCTTGGTCTGACCCAGTATGGCATTTCTTATGTTGTCTTATGTTGACCATTAACCATTTTATTAGCCACCCTCTGCACCGACTCCATCCTGTTTATATCCTTTTGACGGTGTGGTCTCCAGAATTACACACATATTAATACTCCAAATGAGGTCACACCATCACCTCCTTTTTTCTGCTATCCATTCCTCTCCCTATGCACCCAAGCATCCTTCTGGCTTTCACAGTCACCTTTTCTACCTGTTTAGCCACTTTAAGATCATCAAAAACAATCATGTCTAGATTCCGCTGTTCTTTTATGGATTTTTGAAGCCCAAATGCATGACCCTGCATTTTTTAGCATTAATCTCAGCTGCCAAATTCTTAACCATTCTTTAAGCTTTGCTAGATCCCTCCTCATGTTATCTATTCCTTCCTGGGTGTCTACACTATTGCAGATTTTGGTATCACCAGCAAAGAGGTAATCTTTACTAGACAGCACTTTTGCAATATCGCTAACAAAGATGTTAAAAGGAATCAGACCAAGGACAGATCCCTGCAGCACACCACTGGTAACCTTCTTCTCCTCAGAGTGAGCTCCATTTACCTGTACCCTTTGTCACTTCCCACTCAACTAATTTCTAACCCAATCAGTCACTTTAGGGTCCATCCCTAGAGTGCTGAATTTGTTTATAAATCACTTGTGTGAAACAGTTTCAAAGGCTTTACTCAAATCTAAGTACACCATATCTAGGGCTGTCCTCCTATCCAACTCCCTGGTTACCCAGTCAAAGAAATCAATCAGATTTGTCTGATAAGACCTGCCTCTGGTAAGCCCATGTTGCTTCGGATCCTGCAATCCATTGGCATCTAGAAATCTCTGTTTTAGCAGCTGTTCCAAACATTTACTCACCATAGAGACTAGCTTAACTGGCCTAACAGACATGCACATGGAGACGTCTCTGTAGCCATTTTACAAATGACTTTTAAAGACATTCCCCATGCAAACAGAATATCCAAGTAGGCAGGGTGGGGTGCAATGAACTTAGATGTCCCTTCTCAATTTCAGAAACATCAGGGACTTCTGCAGTTCCGTCCATGTTCAGACCTGCTCCAGGCACAAATGGGCATCAGCAGAGTACATGTTTTGGCAATAAAACATCCAGAGCGTATAGAGAAGATAGAGAGTAAAGTGACTAGCCTAAGATTGGAAGGAGCAGCACTGGGATTTGAACCCTAGCCACTCTGGTCCTAAACCAGTACTCTAAACATTAGGCTATTAGACGTCCCTGTTCTGCAGTGCTATTCCTGAGACGTCTGTATAGACATCCCTATAGACGTCCACATCAGGCACATTCACTTTTGTGAAATCATGCCTGCACTTGCATGTGCCTGCTTTTTAATTCAGATGTTCTGGCTTGGATGTCATAGATGGCACTTGGATGTCCTTTGTAAAATGTATCTTTAAGTGAACATTCAATCATGAACATAAGTGGACATCTGATTTTTAAATATAAACTATGCCTCGCTGCATGTTTTGCAGATGTCCCCAGTATTAAACACTACATCGGGGACGTTTATACAGATGTCCCTGCAGACATCCATATCAGGCATGTCCATGTTTGTGAAAACATGCCTGAACTTTGATGTGCTTACTATTTATATGGACGCTCAGGTTAGGAGAACCCAGTTAGCACTTGGATGTCCTTTGTAAAATGGGCCTTTAAGTGAATATTGTCCATCTTCCTGCTGGGCAAAAGTGCACATTGATGGTTCTTTATGTTTGTGCGGTTGTTAGGACCAATAACTATGTTTTGGCTGCATCTGTTATTTTTCTTCCCGCTTCCCCGCTGAAAGCAGCCATTGCACATTTAAACAGCAGAATTCTTTGCGGGGAGGAGGGGAGAGTGGTCAAGGTAGTTGGCATAGTAGGGTTTCAAAGGGGTTTGGACAAATTCCTGGAGGAAAAGCCCATAAACGATTTTGCCAGGTAGACTTTGGGAAAGTCACTGTTTATCTCTGGGAGTGAGCAAGAAGGAATGCATATACTATATTCTTTGGGATACTTCCTAATGACTTGGACTGGCTACTGTTGAAGACAGAATACTGGGCTCAGTAGATCCAACATGGCACATCTAATGCATCTATGGGTCCACCCAGGGCTGGCATTAGGGGGTGGCAAACAGGGCAGTTGCTCTGGGCCCCATGCCTTAGGAGGCCCCAAGTCTGCCTCAAGCTAAAGGACACAAGAAAAAAATCCCGCTGATCGGAGATAGATATATAAATACCTCACCACAAAAATCTCCTAAAGACTCCCCAGTGAAACATTAACATTTCTTTTTGTCGGACCACAATGAGGGAGGTTCAGATGGGGTTCTAAACCACACCAGTCAAAGAAAGTCCATTTTAATCACAGTTCTTTGGTGAATTGTGTAGAAAAAAACAACTTATCTTAAAATTATTGAGAGAAGAAGCGTAAGCCTTGTGTAGAACATTCAAATTCACTCACGACGTGCACGTTTCGGGACACCGCAGTCCCTGTATCAAGTGCTCTCGCGCAAATAACATCAAGTTGATTCTTCTCCGACGTGCACATTTCGGGACACCGCAGTCCCTGTATCAAGTGCTCTCGCGCAAATAACATCAAGTTGATTCTTCTCCGATGAGTGTACAAGCAAACAACTCATTCCATTTTAAAAAACCCCGGTTCTCACCGAAAAACCAATCACAATGAGGAATCAGTCCTTTCACAATTGGTCGGCAAAACTGTCAATCATCAAGGGAAACTAACACGGAAAAGGGATTTCCCTCCATCCATCCCTTGACCGATTGGATGAAAGCAGTTAGATAAAATTGACTGCATAGCCTGCCTGTGTGCTTTAGGGCCCTCTCCCCAGTTATTGCCCTGGTCCCCTGAAAGTCTAATACCGGCCCTGCATCCACCATCTTGGATCTTCCTTTTCTTATCCAGCCCATCAGTTTCCAGCTGCTCTTTTGTGCATCCAGTCCTAGACTATGACACTTTAAATCTTCACTTACAGCTACCTGGAAAGTTTTTCCCAAAATGTGTATGTAATGGCTCTCTCTCTCTCACCCAAAGGGGATAGGAGGGCTGTCTCAGCAGGCCCAGAGAGTAGATTCTGAGTGGTGGGTCAAAGCCAGGCCCTCTGCACAGCACTGTTACTGAGCTATTGGCCAGCTCCAGATCTCCTCTTATATATTAAAAAAAGCCCCTTCTGGAACATATGATTAAAGCATTTTTAGGAAAAGAAACCTAGGGTGGGCCACTATAATTATATTTTAAAGTGCTCCACCACAGATATTTATCTTCAACTCGTGAACTATGTAGATCATATTACTTAGAAGAAGCCAATATAATGTTTTCATTCTGAATGTTTGCTGTCATGTGGTAGGAAGAACAGATAACACGGATCCATGAACTCTCTCGTCTTTTTGATGCTAGAGTGTTGCTTGATTTCTGCCGGACTAACTAAGCCCATGAACAATGACATTTTTATGTTATTAACATGACAAAGAAGCAGACTCAAGGGAGTAACCATCATGGAAGCAAGGGACCCGATATTGAAATGGGCACATCTTCGAAGGGCTATGTGCCTCGTTGGCGCATAGCCCTCCCCACCGAACTCTAACCTGGATATTCAATGCCGCGGTGACGGCATTGAAGATCTGGGGATTGCTGCAGACACAGGAAGCTGCCGAAGCTAACTGGGCAGCAGTGATATTGCATACTGCCCGGTTAGCTCCTGCGCCTTAAAGATAGGCGAGAGGTTTTCCTCACCTATCTTTAAGGTGCAGCTCGCTAACCGGGCAGCATGCAATATCGCTGCTGCCCGGTTAGCGCTTGTCGCTGCCTCTGCTCCACCCCAGAACGCCCCCGACACGCCCTGATACTGCTCATAGAACTTGGAGTTTAAACAGATTAAACAAACGTATAGAGAACAGTAACTTTGTGCACTATATTTAACAGGGGCATGTTGCCATAGAACTAGTAGTTTACCAGGCTGTACACCGTGCAAATGCCTTTCGAATATTGGGTCCAAGGTATCTGCCTTGAATATATTTTTCCTAAAATACTAATGATGACATAATTCAACACATTTTATCAATGCACATGTTACGGAAGCAATTAATCCATAATGTTCATTATTTTCCCAGGAATAATACAGCTTGTGCTGTTCAACACAAGGTTGTGCTATTTGATTTACATAATAATGAGCTGTTTTGCATGCATTTACATGTTCTGCATCTCATTATTATGTATTCGGTGTTAAGGTTAGCATGCGTTAAGGTAAAACAATATGTGTTTATGCTTTAACATGCTTTAAAGGGTCAAAAATATGAAGATGATGCTCTAGGTAAGTGCCCATAATATACTCATCTTAATCTTTGTTATTATGTGATTCATTTTGTTCTTGGTGATTTATTAATCCTTGCAAAACTAAAAAAAGACATCATTCCTTGGGTCATTCACCTAACCTTCCAAAGTGACTGACATCACCTACATGGCTTTCATATCTTTTGATTTCCATCCATGAAGTTATTTCTTCCCCGAGAAGTGATACGTAAGCACGCAGATGCCCAGATTAAGCATAAGATCATTTAGAAATACGATATATTGACTGACTCCTGAAGAAACATTTCTATTAAGTGACCATCAATCATTGCATTCTACATTCTGGTCCCACAGCATCGGCTTCAAAACACGTGTGTTGTTATCTCCACACACACCAAGGATTTGCCCTCCTTTTTGCTCTCATTTTATATCTTCTCTTTTCACAGTTTTATATGATTCATGGAAATATGGGAATTAAAAATGCACCAGTGTTGCTTGAAGAAAAAACAAAAAAGAGTACAAAGTGTGTTACCAATATATAGATAAGAAATATAAGTTCCATGCAGGGCTGGTGCAAGGATATGAGAAGCCCTACGTGAATCATATTCCACGTGCCCCCTGCTCCGATTGCCACCATTGTGCCACCCCTCTTTGAAGTGCAGTGGCGCAATACATTTGCAACGGCACCGAAGTGCCAGAGTTACCTTCAGCTCTGACGCTGCGGTGCAGTTCCTGCCTCTGCCTTCCTCTGATTTCACGTCTTGTTTGCATGGGGGCAGAAGCCATTTCCACCTCCATGCAAAAGGAAGTGAAACTGGAAGCAGGAATGGCACCACAGTGCTGGAGCTGAAGGTAACTTTGGCACTGTGGTGCCATTTGAAAAGTATTGTCACTGTTGCCTGTCCTAGAGAAAGGCAGCTGTGGTGGCAATGTGCGTCCCTGGAGGGCTGCACTCTAGGCGGCTGCCTGGTTCACCTAATGGTAGCGCCATCCCAGGTGCCAAGCTTTATCTATATTTGTTTTAATCTCCTGGTCACTTTGTTTGTAATTTTATAAGCTTCCGGTACAGTTAAATCAGTTATTTGGGGCCTATTTTATAAAGTGGAGTATGTGTGTACTTTATGTTATAAAATAGGGGTGTACAGACTCGTCTAGATTATTCAGAAATGTGTGTAAGTTTAATATTTAATAACATGTATTTAAATTTAGGCTCTGCCCATGTTCTACCCTTTGTGTACACGCAAATTGAAAATACATGCAAAAGGACTTACGTGTGCTTAAAGAATAGTGACAGCCTAAAGCGTGCATGTAAATTTCCCTTTAAAATAGGGACCTACATGGGTAATGACACATAACTTTCCACGTGTCCTTTTCAAATCAGCCCCTTTATGCATATAAATATGCAGCAGACAAGCAAAATAACTATGGATGAAATGGTAAAGCCAAACTAACCTAGTTTGGGTTCTAATTGGTATAACTTATGACATGACCAAACAAGTCAATGACCTTCTTCTGAATGTCAAATGAACTAGCCAATAAAACTGAACCTAAAATTAAACCATATGAAATGTTTTCTACACACCTAAAATGCTATTGTCCTACCGTGGGCCTTCAACATGGAAAAAATACATTTTCACTTAAAATTATTTTGGTTTTATCCTATCTAAATCCCAACTTGCAAAATGTCTTAAATAATATGATGACTTTTAACGTGTATTGTACAGCTACATAAAAGGAAGGTAGCAAGTCAACCCAGTGACACAACAAGAAAAATAATTGACAAACCTGATGGAACTTACTTGAAGCTACTACTGCATTTGAAATTCCAAATGCTTTTTCCCTTCCTTGACGATGATATGATTTGTTCTTATTCACTCCCCGAGTATGGAATAAATATCTGTTTCACTGGAGTATTACAGCACCCCAAAAGAGCTAAGGTTTTAGATGAAACAAGACACTTAAAGTAAACTGATTACATATGCATCAAGCATGCCAGGCACCAGGCATTTCTGGATTGTAGGGATAAGATACTTTCTTTGCTTATTACTGTGCCTTGATCCAAAGAGATTTAAGCAACTGGTTTCAATTAGATGTTTAAGCTAGTAAAATGACATCCATAAAGACGTATTAATAGAACAACTTCAAACTGAAAGAATTAAAGTGACGACAAAACTGATGAATTCCATGCTCTTCCTCTTGCTTCCAAAATCATTTGTTGACCATTAAATAAGCAAAAGGCACTTCAGTTTTCAGAAGTAATCCGCTGTAGCAAAATTAAATCAAATACGCCATAAGCTGTCACTTTGTGGGTGATATAAGTTCACGTTGCCTATAGCTGCTGCAATGGAAGTAACATGAACATAAAAGGTAATGTTCTATGTGCAGCCATGCCAACTGGAATCAATTCTAGCATCAAGAATGCAGAGTGGCAATCAGAGATGCAGAGGAAATCTTACATTTAAGAAACAGTGCACCTCCTTCTGCCAAGCTTCAACACACGGAAACAAAAGAGGACACAGAAGATGAAAGAAAATCAGAGAGAGATGAAACTGATTTCGATGAAAACTGCAGACGATAGAAGATCGACAGTGCGGAGGCCGGCTGCATGTGATTGCTTTCATCCTTGTGAAAACTCTGAGTTTCATAAAAACCTAAAAAAATAATATGATCCTTAAAAGAAATAAGCTAAGCAGGACTTCGTCATTCTTCAGTTTTGGAAGAAATGCTTAAGACGACTTATGCTGTGATACCCGGGCTAGATGACAAATGGATGAAAAGAGGGGGAAAATTCCTGCTAGCTCCAAATAAGGATTCTCAGTGCTGCAGTTCTAGTTGAGGCCAGTTCTGCATGAAGAGGAAGCCCAAAGGTGTAGGAAGACATCAACATTTACTGCTATTGGTCTTAAATAAGACATACAAACCATAGACAAATGAAATGTAAAATGTACAGTTAAGCTTTGGATAGCACAGTAAAGACTTAACATATTGTATTTTCAATGTTCTGACCGAAGAATTTTACTGTAAATTATGGGCCCTATGTACTAACCTGTGAAGATGTAGATAAGAGATGCAAATGAGCTCTTGGCTCATTTACATCTTAAATTAAACTTTGTAGGGAATTCTTTACGCCTTGCTACAGCCAGAAAGTTTGCTCTTTTCTTACTGTGGCACTGCATGAGAAAAACATGGCTCTTTATGCGGAAGTCGGTGAAAATTAAAGGACCCTCTGGCCTGAACTGGAGAACCATAAGACCCCATCTCTCAAGGGGATTTCCATTCTCTGATGGCCCAGTGTGCCCGATGCCCCCCTCTCCAGCCATGGCACAGGGTGAAAATGCTTTTAAATATTCCCCTCTCAGCAGCTCTGCTCCATAGGCTGTTGACTTAAAAATGGTGCTGGCTGACCCCCAGTGGTAATCTCATGATACTACCGCTAAGGACCATCTATCAAATAAGGGTGTGTGACTAATTTGGAAATCTGACCCCTAATGGTAGTCCACGAGACTAATGCTAGGGGTCAGTGGCACCAGTTTGAAGAAAGCCATCAGGGCAGGAATGAATGGGGATCACTCCTGCCCCCATTGACCCTGGGCCCTTTGGAATGAGTTGGAGGGCTTGGAAGAATGGGGGGGGGGCAAGCTGACCTCCAATTTGGGCCAGTGGACACTTCAATTTTCTGCTGCTGTTGCTGCTCGAAAGTGCCATTTTTACCTCTGGCAGTACTTCGAAAAATAATTACAACTAAAAAAATAACTACAGCTCCTTAGCTATAAAAATAACTATAACTACATTTCCTTAGCTGTTGTTATTTTTCCTGTGAAAATGGGGCTATGAAGGTTTTTTCATGTGCTTGTTTTCATTTGGGGTTTCTTTTATTTAATTAATTAATTAATTTATTTATTTATTTAACATTTCTTATATACCGCGCTATTCTGCATCAGTGTGGTTAACATTGAACAAACTGAAATTACATTGAACAGGGCATTATATCTTGGAGATAACTATTTTACAGGGAACATGAGCTATGGAGGGTTAAGTGGCTTGCCCAAGACCACAAGGAGCACCTGTGGGACTAGAAACCCCAGTCCTTCCGGCCCAAGGTTGCTGTCCTCTAGTGGGATTTGAACCCCCGACCTTCTGGCCTGAAGTACCTTGCCCAAACCACTAGGCCACTCCTCCACTCTTTTGCATTCAAGAGCTGCTTTATATGATTGATTTATTTTATTTTTATGTAGCTCACACATTTCTAGTAGGAACAGTTGAAAGTGAGTTACATTCAGGTACAGTAAGCATTTCCCTGTTCCCAGAGGCCTTGCATCTTAACAGGCCAATGAAGAAAGCTAGCATGGCCTTTAAGTACACTTTAAGCACTTTTTAGCTAAAGTCAAATGCAGAAAACAGACAAATATTTAAACTGAAGGAAAATGAGCTGCACCTCATAGTCTGGTATGCAAATGATGGCTGTGCCTGATGCAGAGACAAACGTAAAGGATTTTGCAACCAGCCATAGTACCATCGTAAAAAGTCCCTAATGTCATCAAAATACTGTAGGGGGCCGGTGCCCCGACAGAAAGAGTATCTCTAATGGCCCAGTGGCCCCGATTCCCCCACCCGACTGTATTTTGATGGCATCGGGGAAAAGCCCCGATGTCACCAAAATACTGTCAGAGGCTGGTGTCCTGACACAAAGAGAATACCTGGTGGTCTACCAGCCCCTGAATCTCCCACCCCCTACTCAAAATAACAATAAAAGAATCTGGTGGTCTAGCGGGCCCCTGAACCCCCTACCCGAAAAAAAAAAAGAACCTTCTGGTCTAGCAGCTCCCGAACCCCCCACTCCTCACCCGAAATAAATATAAAAGAACCTGGTGGTTCAGTGGTCCCTAAACCCCCTACCCAAAATAAAAATAAAAGAACCTGGTGGTCTAGCAGCCCCCAAATCCACCACCCCCCACTTGGTACCTTAAAATAAGTGGAAAGTCTGCCTAAGCACTCCTGCTCTGGGTCCGCCATTTTGCCTTGGCCCCACGCAGTACATCCTGGGACCATCAGGTTATTTTATTTTTATTTAGGGTGATGTGAGGGGTTCGGGGGCTGCTAGATCATCAGGTATTCTCTTTCTGTCAGGACACCAGTCCCTGACAGTATTTTGATGACATCGGGGGGCTTTCCAAAGCCATTCAAAATACTGTCAGGTGAGGGGGGGGGAGGATTGGGGTCACTGGGCCACCAGAGATGCTCTGTCAGGGCACCAGCCCCCGACAGTATTTTGGTGGCATCGAGGGGCTTTTCCCGATGCTCTGATCGTCCCCGATGCCATCAAAATACTGTCGGGTGGGGAGGATCAGGGCTGTTGACACTGTTTACACACAGTGTAAAGGGCCATAACCATAACCGGCACCCAACAGTATTTTGATGGCATCGGGGGCTTCTCCCAATGCTGCAATCGCACCTGATGCCATCAAAATACTGTCGGGGCTGATATGCAAATTAGCCACTCTGTGCCTGTTTCTCTGGGACAGCATGCCAAACTAGTGCAGAGTTCTTGTGCGCATGTGTTTGGCTTGCGCTCCCAGTTTAACAGGTGGCTCATTTGTATGCACATGGTTACTACATCCTTCATTTGCATACCCTATCTTTTCTGCATCGAGTGTCAAAATTTGTGCATTGTCCGGGTGCTACTAAATGCGTAAGAAGTCAGTTCAGCAGGCGTCTAGCACCAGTTTCCTGCACTGGCTGTTAGTTTGTATCTGAGGAAATGGAGGGTAAATTCATTTGCCCAAGGCAACAAGGAGCATCAGTAAGATTTGAACTTTGGCTTCCCCTTACCTAGGGTCTCATGATTTTGCATCATAGTAGCTCATTAATACAACTTTTACATAGCTTTTACAGGCTTCATGCAAAATTTTACTATTATGAAGTGTACCTTTGGAAAGTAACTTTGCAAATGTGCACTTTGTGCGAAAATTACAAAAAAAAATCTGAAGTATGGCATTTTTGTGAATTTTTAGGAGTTTTGCACTATTTTTCATGCGACATGCAATTTTGCAGTTATTTCTCACTTTAGTACATACAGCCCTATATTACGCAACAGCAAACCATTACAATAAAAAATAAACCTGAGGGGGGGGGTTATTATATAAGCCCTAATCATGCTTTAGACATTTGAAAATAGGCTGAGATGTCCTTGCAGCCATTTTAGAAGCTGTGAGACCATCCAAGACAGAACGGGAGCATGGTGTAGGCGTGACTGAGGAATTTCCAGGTACCCGATTCCAGGTACGCCTTGAATGTCCCAAGCTGTGCTCCAGGCATGAGCAGGCATTGTTAAAGTGCTCGTTTTGTCAGCCAAACATGTGGAAGGGTGTTGACAATGAGCCCTGTTGGGGAATGTGGGCTCATGTTTCCATTCAACCATATCAATGGACATTTCCATATGCAACCTTGCATTAGAGGGAGGTCCCTGTGCCACAGTTTCATAGCAGGGACGTCTGTGTGGACACCGGCATGGGCGTCCACATCAGGGGCATCTATGTTTCTAAAGCTAGGATGAAGCACAGACGTCGCCGGCATCTTTCTGAATGTTCTGCCCTGGGCGTCCCAGATTACACTGGGATGCCCTTTCTAATATGCCACTTCACATGATATTGAAACGGCCCCTTCCCCCTTTCAGATCAGACAATCTGGACTCTATTCACTACAGTGAGGTAAGGGTTTGCAGTTACCATATGTTAATTGCCACTTAATGCAAAGGAAATGCCATTACCAGCTGCGACCTGCATTGCAGCTAACACACGGCAGTTTGCTGTACCTATTCAGATGGCTCGAAGCGAGCTGCGTTATCTGCAGCATTAATCATTTATGCACAGTAAACACCTTTGCATTAACAATAAGGTGCAGTCCCTGCCCATTCCGCACTCCCTTCCATGCCAACTGTTAATAGCAGCGCTTAGCACATGTTAACATCTAAAGGCACGGAGATCAAAATTGAGGTCGCAACATTTATAAGTCTGGTGGTATTTTAGAAAGAGCTCTGTCAAATGTGGAGCAGTTTCTAAAATACCTGGAAGGAAGTGCAGGAGTGCATGGAAATATGTATCCACCTACAGCGGGAGGAACCAGTTTATAAGCCTATACATGGGGAAAACAGAGGAAACACGGCTACACAGGGGCAGCGGAATACCTATTTGATGGGGGGGGGGGGGGGCAAAGTTCCGCCCTATCACCACCTTGCCTTTATACCCAGCTCCGCCCTAACTTCACCCCTAGCTTCCCTCCCCCATGGCCTCCCCCTCCTGTTCTGCCCAAAGGAATCACATCTCCTTCAGACAAAAGAGTAGAGAGCAGCCGCAATCGCAGTAAAGACTCCTGTCTGCCCATGGGAGAGCAGATCCCCATGGGCAGACAGAAGGAGTCTTTGCCACAATCATGGCCATTCCCTTCTCTTCTGCAATCTGCATGCCACAATCGCATCCTTCCCCTCCTGTTCCGCCCGCGGGCAGACAGGAGTCATCTTTGCCACAATTTCAGCTGCTCTCTTCTCTTCTGCCTATAGGAGATTGGATTCCCATGGGCAGAACAGGAGGGTAATGCTGTAATCAGAGACTCAATGTCTGACCACCCCATTCCAATGCCTATGTGACTTCATACATGTGCAAGTACTGGCACTTACATGTGGAAGCTGGTATTCTAGGTGTCAGGCAATTACACATGTGTGTGAACCAATGTGCAAGCCTCACGTGGAAATGCCACTATCTTTTTCTCATTTCAATCCATTTAATCCTCCCTGTAAAGGGCTAGCCAAAACGAACACTTGTTTATTCTTTCCAACCCAATACAGGTTGGAAAGAAGCGTATAAAAAGAGTCAAGAATGACTATTTGTCTGGGAGAAAATAACTCTCGGAAAATTTAACAGAACAGGATAAAACTTGGCATGTGAGATAAACTCGAAAAAGGACACATTGAGTTCGAAAATGGGCCAAATCAGACGGAAGGTTCCAGAGAAATAAGCCCTTCCATAAAACTAACAAAATGCATTTCTATGGGAGAAGGATTTTGCAGCATAGCAATATACATATGGTAAAGCACTAAAGTTAGAGAACAGCTTCTTTCAAACTTCCTCTCCCTGTTCTCTACTCTCTCAACCCTCCAAACTGTCCCACCACCAAAAACTGCTTCTTCCCCATTACTTTTCCACCACTCCATACATTGCCTCACCCCCAAAACTATAGTATTTCCTCACAACTGCCCTATCAACATTCCAAATGCTGCTACTATGGAAAAATACCCCTAACAACTGCCCCACACCCAATAATTACACCTCTGCAACTGCCCTACTACCTTGCAAACTGCCCCACCAGCACAAACTAACCCCCCCCCCAAAACTATCCTACCATCCAACAAACTCCCCCATCCCTAAAAATACCTCCCCAATGCTTCACCACCCCCAAAAACTATCATCTCACAACTACCCCACCAACCCGCACACTGTCCCATTCCTAAAAAACACTCCCTCTAAACTGCCCTACCATCCCACATACTGTCACACCCTTAAAAAATACCACACCCCCAAAAATGACCACCTTAGCAAATGCCCCTGCATCTGCCTCACCACCCCAAATATGACCCCATTCCCAAAAATACTTCCCCACAAATTCCCCCCCCCCCAAACTACTAGCCGGCAACTGCCCCACCACCCTGCAAATTACCACACTCACCAAAACTATCCCTCCCGCAACTACCCCACTCTCTGAAATCCCCCATGCAAATGCCCTATCCTCAAAACCTCCCCACTGTAACTGTCCCACCATCCGGCAAACTACCCCACCTCCAAACCTATTTTCCCACAATGATCACCAACCCCCAAAACTGCATCCTCTGTAAATGCCCCACTGCCCTCAGTTGTCCCACCACAGACACAAATCATGCATAACACAAACAATGCAAGAGAGAAACACACACAAACACAGGAATCTGTGACGCCCAAGTCAAAATGTCCCGAATTCCGTGGGAGGGGCAGCAGTGAAAGTGGGCATGTGCAAGTGTTTCCTGAAAGCGTCCCATCTCCACCCTAAAAGACAAATGTTTCGGTCAGACAGAAAAGACATGGGGACATGCCAAATTCTAATGCAGACCTGAGCACTGTTCCGGAATATCATTATGGACACGTCTATGTTGCCCGACCCACGGGAATTCACACTGGACATGTGCAAGTTTGGAAAATCTCCTCAAAACCTGCATATGTCCCAGAATGCACCAACACAACTTTTTTAAAATATGCCTTAAAATGTTTCATGTACGTCTACATCTTCAAATTTCAAAATCTGCTCAAAAGTTTCCTTTATTCCTACTACCGAGATTTTAGAGATTTTTCTGTTGGTTTGAATGCAATAATATTTGCATATTCTTGCCATATACATGTCCCGGCCTGCCATATTGCAAACAGAGATGTTCGGCAATGCAACAGCTAGGAAAAAGGCCCCTCTATTTACTGGCATGCTCTTTTGAAGGAGAAAAAATTGCTGAGAGAGAGGGCATTCTCTTCTGTACAGCTGTTAGGTTGCCAAAATGGGCACTTTTCAGCTAGCTCTTCATCTTTGAGGCTGCTTTTGGATCCTGACCCTTTACTCTCCTGTTTATCTCCCATGTGTGTCAAGAACATCTCTAGCCCCCCTTGGTGTTTCTTCTTGCATAGATTGTAAGTTCTATTGAGAAGCTCCATGTGTATATGTACAGGACTAAGGTGTTAGTAGTTAGGTATAGACATGGATGTGTCCGCCGGTGGGTTTAGACATGTGGCACTATTCTAAAATTGGGCGCACACCTGAATCTTTTTCAGAAGGCATCCACTATGTGCCTGTGTGACACAGACGTCATCACGCCGGATATGTGTAAATTTGGGGCTTTCTGAAATGCCTCTTGGGATACTACAGACCGGTGAGCCTGACGTCAGTACCGGGAAAAATGGTAGAAACCATCATAAAGAATAAAATTACTCAGCATGTAGATAGTCACGACCTAATGGGAGACAGCCAACATGGCTTTAGACAAGGAAGATCTTGTCTTACTAATCTGTTATGTTTTTTTGAAGGAGTGAAAAAACAGGTGGACAAAGGTGAGTCGGTTGATATTGTGTATCTGGACTTTCAGAAAGCCTTTGACAAGGTCCCTCATCAGAGACTTTTGGCAAAACTAAAGAGTCATGGGATAGGAGGCAGTGTACTATTGTGGATCAGGAACTGGTTAAAATATAGAAAGCAGAGGGTAGGGCTAAATGGCCAATTTTCCCAATGGAGAAAGGTGAATAGTGGTGTACCCCAGGGATCTGTGCTGGGTCCGCTGCTTTTTGACATATTCATAAATGACCTGGAAAGTGGAATAACGAGTGAGGTTATCAAATTTGCAGATGACACAAAACTATTTAAAGTTGTTAAAACCCAAGAGGATTGTGAAAAATTGCAAGAGGATCTTGATAAATTGGAAGACTGGGCATCAAAATGGCAGATGAAATTTAATGTGGACAAGTGCAAGGTTATGCACCTAGGGAAGAACAACCCAAACTATGGTTACACGATGCAAGGTTCCACATTAGGAACCACCACCCAGGAAAAAGATTTAGGCGTCATTGTGGATACCATGTTAAAACCCTCGGCCCAGTGTGCAGCGGCGGCCAAGAGAGCAAATAGAATTCTAGGTATGATAAGGAAAGGAATGGAAAATAAAACAAAAGATATTATAATGCCTCTATATCGTTCCATGGTGAGACCGCACCTTGAATATTGTGTGCAATTCTGGTCGCCGTATCTTAAAAAGGTTATAGCGATTTTAGAAAAGGTTCAGAGAAGAGCCACCAAAATGGTAAAGGGGATGGAAGGATACTCCTATGAGGAAAGGCTAAAAAGGTTAGGGCTCTTTAACCTGGAAAAGAGATGGCTGAGGGGAGATATGATAGAAGTCTATAAATTAATGAACGGAGTGGAACGGGTAAACGTAGATCGATTGTTTACGTTATCAGAATATAGAAAGACTAGGGGACATGCAATGAAGCTACAGGGTAAACTATTTAAGACTAATAAAAGAAAATATTTTTTCACTCAACGTGTAATCAAACTCTGGAATTTGTTACCGGAGGATGTAGTAAAGGCTGTTAGTGTAGCTGGGTTTAAAAAAGGTTTGGACAAGTTCCTGGAGGAAAGGTCCATAAACCATTATTAAGAAGTGACCGAAGATATCAATGCTTGACCCAGTACAAGCATTGTGGAACTTGTGTCTCTTGGGGAAACTGCTAGGTACATATGACCTAGATTGGCCACTGTTGGAAACAGAATACTGGGCTTGATGGACCTTGGTCTGACCCAGTATGGCATATCTTATGTTCTTATATGGCTGTGAATGGCACATCTGAATGGACATTTTCAGATGTGCAAATTATGCTTCCAAAATAACCCCCTTTTATTTCTAGGGTTTATACCATACCTTGTCCTAAATATTATACCGCTTTATGTTATTCATGGCCACACAAGAACAACATGATTTGTATTGACAATCTGTGCTTCGGTGGGTTGACAATTCTGACTTTTCTGTAACTGCTGTAGAGACATCTCAAGGCATTATCTATTCGACCTGAGAACTAAGGGCCCAATTTTCAAAAATACTGGGATTCAAACGCCATGGCGGTCAGCTGCAGTGCTTAAATATCGGGCGGGATATTCAGAGAGGAATCCCTGGGCTAAGCGGTGCTCTCCACATATGTGCCAGCACTTATCCGGTTAGCATGATGTTCAGCTGGCTCTTGTCTGGATTGCAATTTAAACCTGCTTTTTGTGACGCCTAAATTGTCTGGATAAGTGCCAACTGAAAATTGTACTAACCGGATAAAGTTGTGCTAGCCGGGTGGCCTGGGGAGATATTCAGTGGCCTCTCCTTGACGTACGACTAAGGGTTCTGAATATCGGCCCATAACAAAACAGCAGTAGCAACAATGTACCATTTTTTCTGTCAGCTCAATCAAAGCTTTTACAATTTCTATAGTATTACATTTCTTCATGGGATCAATATGGCAATTAACATTTCCAATTCAGGTATTTATGGAAGAGACTTCAAATACACTCACCTATGTGTCACATAGAGAATATTTAGCAGTAAAGAAACGAAGCAGTTGAGCAAAACAAAGAATAGTTAAAAATAGGTACAGTCCTTCCTGTGGCTTGCAAATCAGAGAACAAAAATTTTAAAAGGGATGCAAACTTAAAAGAAAAGGAAATGACATGAACATCTGATTAGCAAGAATTTAGCCTGAAGCAGAAGACCTGAGACTTCAAAGCAACCACTGGAGCAACTAGAGTGACAAACAATATGCATAATAATAAACTTAAAACAATGCTCAATTCCTTCCCCTGAAGGAGACCTAATCCAACATCATGAAATGCTGGTGCATAGAAGGGAGGAGGATTTGGCAATAAACCACTAATGCTCACATTCAGAAATATTTTGCAACTGAACCAAAGGTCGACCTATCATGAAAAGGAAAGCACACTGAATGACTCAGAACAAGTCCGCGAACCAAACATTCGGCATTCTTTGGGAAGGCTGCCCTTGAGTAAACAGTCCCCTCTGCTGCATTACACCAAATAGCAAGAGAAGAGCCACCCACTATTCTTCTAATATAAAGGATCTTTATTCAAGAAAACCGTCAGACATAATAAGAACCTTTAAAGTGTTTTTCAAATGAGGGATTTAGCTGAAAAGGTGCTTACAGTAGGGATTACTTCAATAGGAAGAAACATGTTGGGATTTAAAGGATGGTCTTAGAAACATTCATCCAAGAAGGAATTCTCATAATTTAAAGGCATGGTATTGAAAACACCATGCATGGATCTTTAGGTTTATTTGCCATAGCCAGCAAACCTGCATTCTCTCAGGGGGGTCATTTTATTACAGGCGAGAGGTGGCTCCTTGCCCTAGGTGAGAGGGCAAGGAGGCACCTATTTATAGCCTATTTTATAAAGACACACAGGCAACTAGGTACTTGGAAACAGTTGTAAATGTTAACATGTAACCTATGTGGGTATTTTATAAAATACATTTGCAGTACAACCTGAAACAAAGGCATAGAGGAGGGTAATCTGCATGGCACAGTGGGTACAACCTGAAACAAAGGCATAGAGGAGGGTAACCTGCATGGTGTGGCGAGTACAACCTTCAACAAAGGCATACAGGGATGACCTAAATGGAACAGGAGGTACAGCTCTAGCAAGGCATAGAGGAGGGTAACCTGCATGGTGCAGTAAGTACAACCTTAAACAAAGGCATAGAGGAGGGTAGCCTGCATGGCGCAGCGGGTACAACCTGAAACAAAGGCACAGAGGAGGGTAATCTGCATGGTGCGGCGAGTATAACCTTAAACAAAGGCATAGAGGGGTGACCTGAATGGAATGGCAGGTACAGCTCAAACAAGGCATAGAGGAAGGTAATCTGCATGGTGCAGTAAGTACAACCTTAAACAAAGGCATAGAGGAGGGTAATCTGCATGGCGCAGGCATAGAGGAGGGTAACCTGCATGGTGCAGTAAGTACAACCTTAAACAAAGGCATAGAGGAGGGTAATCTGCATGATGCAGTAAGTACAACCTGAAACAAAGGCATAGAGAAGGGTAACCTGCATGGTGCAGTAAGTACAACCTGAAACAAAGGCATAGAGAAGGGTAACCTGCATGGTGCAGTAAGTACAACCTGAAACAAAGGCATAGAGAAGGGTAACCTGCATGGTGCGGTGAGTACAACCTTAAACAAAGGCATAGAGGGATGACCTGAATGGAATGGCAGGTACAGCTCTAACAAGGCATAGAGGAAGGTAATCTGCATGGCATGGTGACTACAAACTTAAACAAAGTCATAAAGGAGGGTAACCTGCATGGCGCAGCGAGTACAACCTTAAACAAAGGCACAGAGGAGGGTAACCTGTACAGAGCTGTAGGTACAGCCCTAAACAAAGACAGAGGGGGTGACCTGCAGTGACCTGCATAGAGCAGCAGACACCACCAATCCCACTTAGTATTGTATTCCCACTTAGTGGGCAGACTAGATGCACCATACTGGTCTTTATCTGCCGTCATATACTATGTTACTATGAAGGAAGACATAAAAACATAACATAAGAACATAAGATATGCCATACTGGGTCAGACCAAGGTCCATCAAGCTCAGTATCCTGTTTCCAACAGTGGCCAATCTAGGTCATACATACCTAGCAGTTTCCCCAAAAGATACAGGTTCCACAGTGCTTGTACTGGGTCAAGTATTGATATCCTGGGTCCCTTCTTAATAATGGTTTATGGACCTTCCCTCCAGGAACTTGTCCAAACCTTTTTTAAACCCAGCTACACTAACAACCTTTACTACAACCTCCGGTAACAAATTCCAGAGTTTGATTACACATTGAGTGAAAAACTATTTTCTTTTATTAGTCTTAAATAGTTTACCTTGCAGCTTCATTGCATGTCCCCTAGTCTTTCTATATTCTGATAACGTAAACAATCGATCTACGTTTACCCGTTCCACTCTGTTCATTAATTTATAGACTTCTATCATATCTCCCCTCAGCTGTCTCTTTTCCAGGTTAAAGAGCCCTAACCTTTTTAGCCTTTCTTCATAGGAGTATCCATCCATCCCCTTTACCATTTTGATGGCTCTTCTCTGAACCTTTTCTAATATCGCTATATCCTTTTTAAGATACGGTGACCAGAATTGCACACAATAGTCAAGGTGCGGTCTCACCATGGAACGATATAGAGGCATTATAATATCTTTTGTTTTATTTTCCATTCCTTTCCTTATCATACCTAGCATTCTATTTGCTCTCTTGGCCGCCGCTGCACACTGGGCCGAGGGTTTTAACATGTTATCCACAATGACACCTAAATCATTTTCCTGGGTGGTGGTTCCTAATGTGGAACCTTGCATCGTGTAACCATAGTTTGGGTTGTTCTTCCCTAGGTGCATAACCTTGCACTTGTCCACATTAAATTTCATCTGCCATTTTGATGCCCAGTCTTCCAATTTATCAAGATCCTCTTGCAATTTTCCACAATCCTCTTGGGTTTTAACAACTTTAAATAGTTTTGTGTCACCTGCAAATTTGATAACCTCACTTGTTATTCCACTTTCCAGGTCATTTATGAATATGTCAAAAAGCAGCGGACGCAGCACAGATCCCTGTGGTACACCACTATTCACCTTTCTCCATTGGGAAAATTGGCCATTTAGCCCTACCCTCTGCTTTCTATCTTTTAACCAGTTCCTGATCCACAATAGTACACTGCCTCCTATCCCATGACTTTTTAGTTTTGCCAAAAGTCTCTGATGCTGTCAAAGGCTTTCTGAAAGTCCACATACACTATATCAACCGACTCACCTTTGTTCACCAGTTTATTCACACCTTCAAAAAAACATAACAGATTAGTAAGACAAGATCTTCCTTGTCTAAAGCCATGTTGGCTGTCTCCCACTAGGTCATGACTATCTACATGCTGAGTAATTTTATTCTTTATGATGGTTTCTACCATTGTTCTCGGTACTGACGTCAGGCTCACCGGTCTGTAGTTTCCCGGATCACCCCTGGAACCCTTTTTAAAAATTGGTGTTACATTGGCGATCCTCCAGTCTTCAGGTATTAGAGATGATTTTAATGATCGTTCACAGATTACTAATAGCAGGTCTGCAATCTCATATTTCAGTTCTTTCAACACCCTTGGATGTATACCATCCGGCCCAGGTGATTTGCTAATCTTCAGTTTATCTAATAGTTGTAATACATCTTCCCGATGTATCGATATTTCCTTCAATTCTTCCACACCTTTAAATACCACTTCAGTCATGGGTAACATTCCTACATCTTCCTCAGTAAAGACCGAAGCAAAGAATTCATTCAGTCTCTCCGCTATCGCCTTGTCGTCTCTTAGTGCCCCTTTAACCCCTCTATCATCTAATGGACCAACTGACTCTCTCACAGGTTTTTTGCTACGAATGTATTTGAAAAAGTCTTTATTTCGCGTTTTTGCTTCCGCAGCAAGCTTCTTCTCAAATTCTCCCTTAGACTGCCTTATCAATGCCTTGCATTTGACTTGCCAGTGCTTGTGCTGCTTCCAGGTTTCGTCATTTGGCTCTTTTTTCCATTTCCTGAAAGATGCTTTTTTGGCAACAACAGCCTCTCAGACCTCCCCTTTAAACCATGCTGGCAGTTTTTTGGACTTCCTTCCACTTTTCTTAAAGTGTAGAATACAGCTGGTCTGAGCTTCCAAGACAGTATTTTTCAACAACACCCAAGCTTGATGTAAGTCTTTAACCTTTGCAACTGCTCCTTTTAGTTTTTTCTTAACTATTTTCCTCATTTTATCATAGTCTCCCTTTCGATAGTTAAAAGGTAGTACTGTGGATTTCCTTACTATCCGTCCTCCACTAATTAAAACAAAGGCGATCATGCTATGATCTCTATTGCCAAGTGGCCCCAACACCCTTATCTCTTGCACTAGATCTGGTGTTCCACTAAGGACTAGGTCTAATATGACTTCCCCTCTGGTCAGTTCATGAACCAGCTGCTCCAAGAAGCAGCTGACTTATGTATGTCACTTCCATTGGGTTACTAGTAAACAGTAGGAATGTGCAGCCCAAAATGTTTGTTTCATTTTTTTCTTTATTTTTTCATCTCGTTATCATTTTCTCTCAATAGTGTGCACTCTTTCGCAAAAGTGCTATTACACAATAGCACTATTTGCACATGCATGAATAGTGCGTGCTATTGCATAATAGTGTGCACGATTGATGAGAACCAGGAAATGGCAACATTGTCGTCATTGACTGTTTCACTGAGATCACAACATTTGTCTGAACCAAAAGCACAACCCTAGTAAACAGCACTGTCATTGCAGAGTGAAGCAAAGCCAAATACAAAAACACTTTATTACTGGATTACTAGGCTGGGTACAACTCTGAGGCTTTGGACTGTTCCAAGTGTGTAGTAATGACACAAGGACTGCATACCCTGTCTAGTACTATAATCAGAACCTGTCTCTCCTGCAGAAAACAACCATTTTGAAACTTTGGTATAGCTCTCTATGACACAACTCAGTCTATATGTGTGGTTGGAATTTTATTTCCACTCACGCATCTCATTGCTATTTATTGATTTATTTTAGGTTTTTCTATACCACGCTCTTTAAAATCAGCTCAGTTTACAATTAGAACAAATTTGTACAGTGTAGGCGGCGTCCGCACTGTACTTACAAAGAACAGGGTTTTCAGCTTGGTTAAATGGGGTAACTATGTACAGTCTTGCATCACATCAAAGTACGTGACAAATGATTACGTGCTAAGCAGTACAGCAGATAAGAAAATCATGCATTCCAGCTTCAAACAGAGAGAGATGACAATCTATTGAATCTATTGAAATCAGGTAATTTTGAGAAATGGTGAAAATGGAGACAGTGAAATTGATCAAATAAAAGGTGGTCTCTCTCCTAACAAGGAAGATTGGAAGGTCTGTAAGTATAAAGAAAAATTATTTGTCTATCCAGTCTAATATCAACAGAAATATCATTGACTGATATAGCTCATAGCCAAGACCAAGGACACAGTATACCAAGATTGAAGTGACTCCTGTCCAGGTCCTTAATGTTAAAAAGTATTGAAATCCAGCTTGAGACCCATATCTAAAACAAACTTTAACAAAGGGATTTTCTGCTAGAATTAGCTTGTTTATACTGTTAGTTCATCATTTTTCCTGGAAGAGGTTAACAGAGAGAAAATTCATTTTGGGTTATTCAACTGTACATCACTATTCTGTGGGAATGTGTCTGCTTGTGGTATTTCCATTAGACTGTATGTGTGAATGCTCATTTTAGTTGTATTCCCACTGAATCTAAGTAGAATAATACAGCTGCAAACATTTTCACAAACACAATTCCTCCCAGTGAGAAGGAGTTAGACACTAGGAGCAATCCTCAAAGGAAAATTTCTCCCTCTGGATAGGTGGTATTTTTTATGAGAATTTCTGTCTTGCTTCCTCTAAAACAAATTCTCAAGGATAATCTTCTTAGGTTGGTTCATGCTTTTAAGAGCAAAAATAAATCCCACTGATGAATCCGTGGAGAATTTCCCACAATGATATAAACAGGGCCAATAAGAGAAGCAGGGACACAGGCAGGAGATTCCTAGACCTCGGGTTCAAATGGGGCCTCAAATTTAGATATTGATTCCTTATTTATTTTCATGTGATTATTTTTATTATTAATTTGAGCAGAGACCTTAAAATCTAGAAGTGGCCCAGACCTCTGAGAGGATCTGCTGTAAGTACCTTCAAAGACAATTTCCATCCCAAGTAGGGAGGTAGCACAATGGCATTCATCTGAAATTGGAGCTGAATATAGCATTAAGCTAGGTACATACGATATGGCTCTATGATCTTAGCTACTCTTTGAGAGAAGTTTTGCTTACATCACATAGGAACCTTATCATTTAGAGCCAGATTTACAAAGTTTTCTCCCTTGTTGCATGGGAAAAAACCCTCAGTACATCAGGTTCTAGATATAATTTTATATAACTCAGCACGAGCCCAGAACAGGGAAAGCATAGCTAGAATAATCTGCTGGCAAGATTTGGGAAAGATAAAATGGAAATGTCAGAATTTCCCATTAAATTGCTCAGAAATACACAATACTCTTAGGCCCTGGTAAGGAGGAAAGATAAACCCCAGTAGCCTACCAGAGACATTGACAGTGCTCTTTGGGGAGGTTTCTTCAATTCTAGGACTAGAAAGGGGTTCCTGGTTGCCTAGCCTGACTGTTTGGAAAGAGGCGCAGAAGCAAAGAGACCACTAAGTGCAATTGAGGTAAAAAGGCTAAATACCCCCAAATACTCACTTGTTAGAGAATATGGGGAGAGGGACACTAGAATTTCTTTGAGTATCAAGGGGGAGATTCTATGAGTATTTTTGCCTTATTCTTCACTTCAGTGGACCATGTCAGTCTTTCATTTGCAGGGATCTCAAAAATTCATCAGTTGGACCAACCTGATGGCTCAATAGCAGTGCTGCAAACTGCTACATGGGAGATCTGAGTTTAATTCTTCAGTCTACTCTGTCCTTGGGCCGGCTTACGCTTGGTTACTGCAAAGATAACTTTTACTGAACCATTTATGGAGGAGAGATTCTCGGCTATTACACAATGGTGACACCTATTGGCCAAACTCAGAATGCATGTCTAATGGACTTCACTGGGAGTCACTGTCTCAGGCCTCTGGCAGAGCAGTTGCTGAAGAAAATGGTGTTCTAGGTAAGGGATGTTTTTAGCATTGCTTCCCTTCTCTTCTCTTTTCTTTTAAATTTCAAATCCTTTTATTTAAGGAAACAAACAAGAAATACAAGCAAAAAACAATCACATACAGAATACTGCATGAAAGTACATACAGAGAAAGCACAGTTACTTACCTGTAACAGGTGATCTCTGGGAACAGCAGGAATAAGTCTTCACATATGGGGTACGTCGGTACCGACGGAGCCTGCGCAGGAACGCTCCCCAGCGTCCAATCAGAAAGCTTTTGGGAGCATCCCTCAGCGCCTGCGTGCTGCCTTCCCGCCTTTCCAACTGTCTCTCCTCAGTTGAGTTTTATAGCTGAGACAAAGAGAGAGAAAGAGGAAAGGAAGATAGATAGAGAGATACAACTCCTAGGGGAGGTGGGTGGGTTGTGAAGACTTATTCCTGCTGTTCCCAGAGATCACCTGTTACAGGTAAGTAGCTGTGCTATCTCCAGGAACAAGCAGGAATGAGTCTTCACATATGGGGACTCCCAAGCTAAGATGCCTGGAGCCCTAGCATGGTGGGGATTGGAACATGCTACACCTCATATGGCCAGGCATCCTGAGGATGGAGGGTAGGAGTTGAAAAGAGAGGAGCTGTAGAAAAACAGCTAACCTAAAATAGGACTACAGGTAAGGAGTCCTTGTATGTATGATAATTATCATGAAAAATATTGAAATGAACAATCACAATATGGACCTCACCTACTGGATTGCAGGAAGTAGAGAGGCTGATGGAGTCTACTGGGGATCCAGTAGAGGAATCTTCAAGGTGACCTCACTGAAGTGAAGTTGAAGGTCCAAATCTGGAAGTGACAGGTGACCCAGGTGTCAACTGCGGTAGTACAAAAACGGTAGGTCTTTAGTGGAAAGCTTTATGGAAAAAGCTGGGAACGTTTGGCTACAGAGTTACTCACAGTTAGGAGCAAAAGAGGAAGACTGACCAATTTGGACAACTAGCCCAGTCCTGGAGGGAAGAAGGGGTATGGGAAAAAAAGCCCGTATTCCCAAGAGGACAGATGTCTGAAGGGTTGAAACCTCAGATCTACTGAAGATCCACCCTGTCTTTCCTAACTGGTGAGAGATAGGAAAGATATTGGAGCATGGAGCTTCAGGGATACCTAAACCTAGGGTTAAGGTAGGAGCTGTCAGTACCACAGCAGTGGTTGTGTGCATAATACCCCAGACATACTGTGGGACAGTATGAACATATGCAAGCCCACTGTCTGGAACCTATAGGAAGGTAAAACCTTTATAAGCATAGACAGTTAGAGAGATAAGTATGTAAATACATATGTACCTATAAGGAAGCATCTCGACAGATACACACATATATATATATATATATATGGGTATATATATATGTCTATAGTGAGATCTGGAGGGGCATAACATATGCACATGCAGCTTACAGACATATGTATCTATAGAGAAGTATATAGAGATATATCTAAAGATAAATGTCTGCAATTAAGCAGATAGAGATATGCCCATAAGAACATTCACATGGGAGATGTGAAGAGGAAAGATTCATCTAATAACAAGAAGGTGGAACCTACTTGAGAAGATAGATAGAGAATCTATTCCCTCTGGCTAAGATGGTGCAGGAATGCTATCCAGTGAAATAACCAGGATGGTTGCGTGAAAAAACAGAGGATAATATCAGTCTGTAAACAGCAAGTCCTGAGTCCTGTAGAACTCTCGCATGGTAAATGGACAGAAAACGCATAGGATGAGATACCAGGTTGACCCACTGGAGGGACACAAAGGGGTATCATGCGTTATTAGTTAAATATGTGCTGTCCATGAAGGAGTAGGATACCATGAGGACAAGCTGCAAGGAAAAAAAGAGCATATTCCTTGTAGGAATTGGAGAACTCTTTAGACGTTCACGTAGAAAAGGCTTATGTCCTGTATTATAAAAGGAGATAGTAGGGTGTGGAGAACCCTCACAGTCATGGAAAATGATTGAGGAAGCCTTTTCCAACCATATAGGATAGTCATTAGAGACAAAACCCCATGCTCTCTAGCAAGGGCCCATAGTAGAAAGCTTCTCTGTAAGACTGCAGAGAGCATTATGCAGGAGAATTGGGAAATAAAACTGGCTGTTGGAAAAAACCAGCTGCACGTCAACTATGCTGCCATATCCAAAGGAATTGGAGATGGCAAGAAAAGAAGATAGTGTGATAAGCCTGAAGTGATTAGGATTATCCAAGACAGATGAAAGCACTATCTTGGAATCACTACTAAGGCCAGACAGAAAGTAGTGGAAGACAAGACTGGAAACTTGTGGAAAAGTACCAGTAGTCCAATCACTGGAACTCCTGCATGGGCAGCTGATGAATAAGACAGCAGAGAGAATCTTTCTGTGTAAAATAGAGAGAACAGACAGAATAAGAGGAGACATTCCTGTCCCTGTCTGATGAGCTGCCCAGACAAAAGAAGGGAGTTTATTCAAGAGAAAAAACTCCACACTGGAATGAAAGAAATGACTAGAAAGGCTAAAGAAGCCCTGCAGTGGTATGGTACCACTCTTTCAGGGGAAACCCTGGATAAGAGGGTAGAGAAACAGGAGCTGAAGGGTGACTTACCATATGGTAAGTCTGTAGAAGGAAAAAATTCATGTTGGAACAGAAAACTATCATGGGATAGTTGTTAAACCTCTCTTCTTGGTAGGAAGAGGAGAAACCTGTGACCCATAGACATGAATAACCTGACAGCTCAGCATACCTAGGAGCAACTGGATGTCCTGAGAAAAGGAATCCATGTGTAGAGTTTTGAATGAAAAAACAGTGAAAAAAAACTTCTACTGATAAGAAGTCAACTGTAGGTTGCAAACTTCAGGACCCTATGGTTGCTGGGTTTGTTCAGTCTGGCTAGAGTTTGGATTCTTCAGACCAGGGCAAGGTTTCCCCTGCTTGGGAACATCTGTATGATGGGCAGGAGAAGAGTGAAACCTTCTTCTCCTAGGGAAAGAAGGTTTGGTAGGGCATTTCCTACCTACTGGGGAAGGAGAAGGCTTAGAATAGCCTCCAGAAACAGGAAAGTCAGTGGACCACTGAGCAACCTGATGTAAAGACTCCTTATTGAAGAGATTTTCCCCAGTGCAAGGAGTATTACCCAGTCTTTGTTGTGCCCATCTGCTTAAGTCTGAAGCTTGGAGCCAGGCTCTACGTCGTGCCCCTATGGCTATAGCAGAAGTTCTGCTAACAGACTCAAGGGAGTCTAGGGAAGCACGAGTAAGAAACCAAGAGATACTTTGAATATGACTAAGTAGTAAGGAATAGTCCGCAGTCTTGGGCTCTGAAAGAAAAGGAGTCAAAAGATATAATTTCTTTGTGACCTCCTGAAGGGATAGACTCATATAAAAAATATATGAGAGAATCCTTGTTGACAGCATGGATGTCTGGAAAGTTTGACGTCCAAAGGCATCTAGTGTCCTAGACTCACGACCTGGTGGGTAAGAAGAGTGCTTCTTACTTTTCATCTTCCTCATTGCTGATTCCACCACAATGGAATGATGGGGAAGTTGAGTCTTTTGAAACCCTGGAGAGGGAGGCACCTGATATAGAAGATCAGTTGCTCTAGAAGGTGAGGGAACCCTTAAAGGTGCTTCCCACATTCTTAGAAGAAGATCCTGCAAGGAATGATGTAAAGGAAGCATTATATTTTCCTTTTCTCCAGTAGAAAGAGAGCCTTGTGTAGGATCATAGCCAGGGATAGGAATAGCAAGAGATGTTGCCATATTCAGGAGAAAATTCTGAAAAGAAGGATCTCCAAAGGGAACCGTCCCTGGGCAGGCTAGACCTGAAGAACTAGCCTGGGCACCGGAGGATCTACTTGAGAATATAGGAATATAAGATCCTGCACGGTGCAAGAAAGGATCCTTAAGGGATGGATGCTGGTACTGGAGGTCATGACCTGAGACAGTCAGTACTGTATCGTCCATGCCAGGTATCGACTCCAAACCTGGTATAGAAAGGAGTGATCCTGGTGAAAGAAGCATGGAAGGAGCTGGCCCCGATGTTACTGCGGGTACCGGCACCGATACCGATACCTGTGTCGGAATCGAAGGCGACACCGACATCGAAGCAGTCATCGGTGGCTGCTCAATCGGTACCGAGGTAACCGAAAGCCTTTGGTAATCACCCTCGGTACCGAGCATCCGGAACCGGTAAGCGTCGGTACCGAGACGTGTCGGTACCCAGTCTTCCAGACTAGAAATCGATTCTAGACTCGGCATCGAAGGAAGCGAGTCTATCGATGCATGTCTAGAGGGTACCGACGTCGGTGGTAGTATCGGTGTTGATGCCGATACTGGAAAGTCAATCTGGGGCGTATCGACCGGTCCCGAAGGTACCGAGAAAGCCAGATGACGATCCCTGGTGAGGAGTGAATCGCTCAACATCAGTGCCGATGCCGGGGTATCGGTACCGCTCAAAGCGGATGCCACCACCGAGCATGGCTCAGGTATGTTCTGTGAGGGGTGAGCCCCAGGAACAACCTGAAACCCCTGATAGGCTTTGGAGGCCGAAGACTCCCGCCGGGGTTTTGAAGCCAATTGACCTTTGAGGGCAAGGCCGGAGCCGTCATCATGCTGTGCATGAGACGTACCACTCAAGGGTTGGCTAGTCTTAACAGACTGTTTGTGGGTTACCTGATCTTGTGGAGAAGAAGAAATAGTCGGTGCCCTTACACTGGAAGGGAACTCGGTATCGAGGGAAACTCGAAATGGAAAATCTCTTCTCACAATATTGTAGCCTAATGGCTCCGGAGGAAAATGGTCAGGACCCAAACAGGTTAGACACCAGTTCTTGGAGTCTAAAAACAAAACTGTACCGCCACAGCTTAGACACTTCTTAGGAAAAGAAGGCGGCGGCTCCATGATGGAGAGGCCTAGAAGGCCCAAAAGGTTTAAGACAGAAACTGAGGGAAAAAAATTCCCTGATTTTAAGAAAAAGAAAAAACACCGACGGTACCGGTGGAGTCGGGGAGACAGCCGCGACCACAAGAAAACAAAGAATTAAAGAAAAAATTTTCTGCGGTGACAGGAGGACGTCCTGCCGGCTCTGCGGAAAAACAAAAACTGAGGAGAGACAGTTGGGAAGGCAGCACGCAGGCGCTGAGGGATGCTCCCAAAAGCTTTCTGATTGGACGCTGGGGAGCGTTCCCGCGCAGGCTCCATCGGTACCGACGTACCCCATATGTGAAGACTCATTCCTGCTTGTTCCTGGAGATCATAAAAAATACTACCAGCCCATATTGGAAGAGCCTAGCAAAAAAAAATAACAACAAAAAGCTGCAATACACCAATCTATCTAATAATCCCCATTTTACTTAACAGAGGAACTATAAAAGTCAACTTAAATAATAATCTAACCCTTATCCTGCAAAACCCCTTCCAGTTGCAATGAATCAAAAAGACATATGTCTTGCCCTGCAATAATGTCACACACTTACAGGGATATTTCAGGAGAAAAGAGGTGGTCTAAGCTCCAGGAAAGCCTTAATTCTCCCCTGCGTGATACATCAGGAAACACCTGTATAACCTGGCCAAAAAATTTCTTGAGGACTGTAACTTCCAGCAACATATTACCGATCCGACGCATGATGCCAGTAATACTATTAATCTCTTGATCACCCATTCTGACACTTCACCTCAGCCTCAGGATATTAGTATACTTTCCATTCCCTGGTCTGATCACACTGGTCAACAAATTTTTACAAAAGTCATGTTACTGAAATAAAAATAGTAATTTCTTATCAATTTTTATATGCTGAACACGAATATGACAGTGAAATTGCAAAGTTGGCTCTAGTTTTTTTGTAATCTACAAGAATTAATGTTTACATCACAAAATGCATGTCAATAGTAAATATAATAGGCCTTCGGTTAATACCTGTAAAAAACCAAGTCATAGACTACTTCTTAGATTTTTTCACCTGTCTCTTGTACAGCTGTTCAGGAGCTTCTCTGGGGAGTGTCCAGCAGTAGTCAGACAGCATTGTAGTGGACTATTTTCCCTGGTATCTTTGCTCCATCATTGCGATATCCTGGTGAATATTCGCCCTGTTCATCACTAACCATACCACAGTTGTCAGGAAAGAAATTGAGATGGGAATCAAGGAAATGGATCTTTAGAGACATATTGCAGCCAAGTTTCTGATACTGCATCAGCATGTCTTCTACTAGTTCCTTGTAGTTTTCTGCCCTAACATTCCCGAGAAAGTTTGTTGACCTTAGGCAAAAAGCATTCCTTGCTTGTTTGCATCACCCTGCAGCAAGTTGTTGAACCGGTCATCTTTGAAGAGCACTCGAATCTGAGGACCCACAAAAACTCCCTCTTTCACCTTTGCTTCACTGAGTCGAGGGAATTTTTCATGCAGGTATCGGAAAGCTGGTGAAGTGCGGTCCATGGCTTTCATGAAGTTTTTCATCAAACCTAGTTTGATGTGAAGGGGTGGTAGCAGGATTTTGTGAGCCTCAACCAGAGCTGGGTGCTGGATACTCTTCTCTTCAACTGTTACATTTTGTCTGCGATTCCATTCCTTCCGCAAGTAGTGCCAATCCCTTGTTCGGCTATCCCACTCACATAAGAAACACATGTATTTTATATATCCCTGCTGCAGTCCCATTAAAAGGGCAACTACCTTCAAGTCACCACAGAGGTGCCAGCTGTACTTGTTATAGTTAATGGAAGTCAGTAGATGCTTTAAGTTATCGTATGTCTCTTTCATGTGGACGGCATGCGCTACTGGAATAGATGGAAGATGGTTTCCATTGTTCAAAAGCACAGCCTTCAGACTCAGTTTCGAAGAGTCTATAAATAGTCTCCAGTCTTGTGGGTCATGAGTGATTTTTAAGGCATTCATGAGGCTTTCAATATCGGAACAGAATACCAGATTACTTTCCTTTCCGACTGCGTATAGTACACTGCTGACGTCAGATGGCTTCAGCAGCCGTCTGGCAGTAGTATTGCATTGCATAAGAAACTGATGCAATCAACTCTGGATGATGTGTGCATGCTGTATTATGCAATGTGATGCAATATTACATCATTCAAGGCTTATTTGGGAAGTTGTTGATGTCCTACTGGATAAATTTACACGGTGAAACGTCAAAAATGAACTACATGCAATATCTTCAAAACGAGAGCCAATAAAATTTTTTTAATGTTATATTCATGTTCAGCTCACCAAGATACTACAGATGAGGGCCTTTTAAAGTCAGTAACGATTTCAATGTTGACCAGTGTCACCATTTAATTCTATTCAAACTTACAGCATAACCTCCGACACACACACTTGTTTCCTCTACACAAGGTCACTTACATCTTAGACGTAATATCACTGCTAAGACCAAATCAAGTCTCCCAACCGCTACGACACTCTTCCCAACAAACTTTTCCTCACTCCCGTTAGAACAGCAAGCACAGGTTTGGAATTCTACACTAGCCCACCAACTCAATCTCATTGCTCCAGCATTGCCCGCCACTCATCATCCTCGCTGGAACCATCCTGGCTTCTGGCTTCTCTGCAGACAACTCAGGTCTATAGAGCGGGCCTGGAAGAAATCAAAAGACCCAATACATTTTTCTCTGTTCCAGTCTCATCATCGACATTACAGAATACAAGTGCTAATGGCAAAAAAGGAATATTACTCCTCTCTGGTCATTGCATCTTCACATAAACCTAACACCCTGTTCTCTACTACAGCATGCTCATGGTGGTCAGAGACCTTTTCAGGGAGGTTACTGTAAATGTGGGAAAAGAGGTAAAGAGACTTTGCTGAGACACTCTCACCATAGGGGAAGTTGACTCAGAAGGACAGGAGGAAGAGGAGCTCATTAAAAAATTGGAACACTAGAAGAGGAGTTAGGGAAAGAAAAGATGACTGGATATCTTGAATTTTTGTAACAAAAGAAGATTTAAGATCATTCAAGGTAGGATCCAATGGTTGTGAATTGCTAGATGCAGATAGACAGACCATTTTAAAAAGGTTACATGTGAAATTCCTGAGACCTTGACAGTGATGGAAACCATGTTTCTCTGGCCTTTTTGTGTTTTTATAAAATGCTAGCATAAGTGGTAGAAATCACGCCTACCTTGCAAGCGCGGACATTTACACCTGCTCCGTCCACATGCAGGTGTTCCTGAGATGTAATTTAGGAAGAGCTGGGATGGAATTTTACAAAATATGCACATACGCACATATTAGCATCTGCTTTGGAACAGCTGTAAATTTGTTTTTCTAGAACACAAAGATGTAAGACTGACTTGTTTTAATTTCATTTTTACCATTCATTGTATAACCTAGAGCCTGTCAATTAATGTTTCTGTGCTGGAAACCCACATTACAACTTGAAATTTGATGCCCATGGTGCACCTGCTAGGACGAGCCAAAGCTCAGGACTATCGTTTGCTTATTCCTTGATCTAGGAGCTTCCTCCTGATCTGTTGCACTTCTAGCTCGGTCAGAGCCAGGGTTAGGATCTGGTGCTATAAGCCTTCATTTGCAACTATCTGGAGATTTTCTCTTATTTTATAACACTTCCCAATTGATTTACCCCAGTTACTGCAGGCCTCAGTTGGGAACATGTAGCAGGGTTCCTCCTGGAAACCTACAATTATGGGTCCTACATGCAGCCACTGTACAACTATCATGTCCTCTCCCCAGGCTTTATGCTCCACACTATCCAAGCCTGGCGTTAAGCATAGGCAACATATGCAACTGCCAAGCAGGAAAACCTTAAGTCTTATGCCCCCTCTGACTGTCAGAATGTATTGTTTAGCTTTGAACACCCTGCTGTGTGCCGTCCCCACAAGCTGCTCCCCTAGGCAACTGCCTAGTTTGCCTAATGGGTGGGCCTGCCCTGCTGCTGAAGATGCCAAATACTCAAGCTGTCCAATCTTTAGGATCTCTGACGACCCCTCACCTCCCGCTCTCTGTAATCAGCTTTCTGATCTTGCCTAGAGGCTCCAAAAATCCAGCCCTGACACCATCCCCCAGGCCTGGCCAAGCTGGGGAACAGCCAGCCTAACATAGAATTCATTATATTTATATATCGTAAAATGAGAAACTCCTGTGCAGTTCACAATAAAACATACATAATGTTATTAAGACAGAAAATAACCAATATACACACAGACATAAAAAAAATCTTCTCTAAAATCTTCAAATCTGTTAGACTAAAGCTTAACAGGCCCAGGTTCATTTGCATGGCAGTCCATGGTTAAACCTATCTTTTTCAAATTCTGAAACAGAATCAAGTCCTTCTTCATAACCTGCAGATGTGAAGCCTGTGGGCACAGGTTCCCTTCGCAACTGTGGATATTGATCAAGTCACTCAGACTTCCTGTGGTCAAACTTGGTTTCTGAATGTCTCAACATAAGGATCTGGTTATCACAGGCCAGATGTAAGAAGCATTTTTCCCATACAAAAATTGAGAAAAATCCTTTAGTCCACTTGGTCTATTCTGGTATTTATTTTGCACATTACTGTGTATGCTAGTCTATCAATAAATATTATTTGTATTTCTAAAAACCGTCTTTTGCTCATATTTTTATCAGAATCCTCATTGCATTGCAAGGGTGAATGAAGTTAAAACCACTTTCTGCGAATCAGTTAGATTATTACTTTCTTTCTTGAGAAATCATTTTCCCATGGTACTTCAGAGCAGCACTGAGATCAGGGCAACCAGGGCAAGGTCACTTAGCGTGAAAAAAAGACGGTTTGCACAGGGTGGGGACTACAGCAGCCAGCAGACTGCAATAAGGGCCAGCCCAAGGGTATCTGCTGCACTAGGCGAACCTTCAGCCATTCGCCTCCCTCTACCCCTCCCCTGGCGGCTCAGGTCCCTACCCCCCCTCCCTTCCCTTCCCTATCCCCCCAATAGTCAAACATCTCCCCTTCCCTCCTCCCAGATGTCCAGCCTTTCCTCTTTCCTTCCCTACTGCCCCACCCTAAGGTATCCAGCATCTCCCCTTCTTCCTTACCCAAGTGTTTGGGAAGATGGCGGTAGACCTCAGGTGGGGAGGGGCACAGCAATGAGGCCCCTCCATATCCTACAAGACAGCAGCATTAAAAAACGCTTTGAACGACAACAGGTCTTTAAGCACCTTTAAGTATTAATGGCCTGCTGGTCCTGCTTCTTCTGACGCAAACTTCCTGGGGGGGGGGGAGCAGAAGGCATCAAACACGTGTGGGGTTGCTTAAAGGCTCACCACTGCACTGACAGCGGCTTGCTCTGCCGCTATCTTTGCAAAATGTGGAAGGCCTGCAATGCTGCCCCCTGAGGTCTGTTGCCCTAGGTGGACACCTAGTCCACCTAATGGATAGGCAGGCCCTAACTGTAATCTGAAAACACATCAAAGATGATTTAACTATTACAGCTGTTGACAGTACAGCATTATAGGGTGGGAAGGCCAAGCAGGCATCCGTTTTGAGGCTATTTTCTGAAGACACATACGTACCTATGGGCCCAATATTGATTTGAAACGGCTATGCGTCTCCAAGGCACATAGCTGTTGCCTCTGAACTTTAACCCGGATATTCCAATCCGGGGCCATATCTGGCCATCAGAATTGAATATCCAGGTCTGCCACAATGTGCCGCATGGTGTGGAAGCTAACCAGGCAGCAGTGATATTGAACTGCTGCCCGGTTAGTTAGCTTCCACAGGTAAAGACCGTTGAGGGCTTCCTACGCCTATCTTTACCCATGGGTCACTAACCAGGCAGCGTTCAATAGCACCACTGCCTGGTTAGCAAAGGGTGCCGCCTGCACTCCGCCCCGCCCCAGAATGCCCACAACACGCCCTGAGTCTACACGGACAGCATCAGGGTGTGTAGTGGTGGAACTGGCAGACATTCATCGGCCCTAACTGTGTTAGTGACCATGATTATCCCTCCATGGCGGCATTTACACAGTTTACAGCTTTTTAAACCATCTAAATGACTTTGAATATCAGGCCCTTTGCGTCTTTATAAAATACCAGATGCTGAAATAGCTCCCTCTACAGAGCATACTTTGTGATTTCGCCCATGCTCTGCCGCAGCTCCTCCACTGAACATGTCTAAACCAAGGTCACATACAGGTCCATGCTTACTTGTCATAGTGTACACCTGTATGTGCCTTTATGAAACTATCCTCTAAAGTAAAGTCTCGGCCACGAGCTGAAGCAGATGATTTTGTGGCCTTTTGGCCAAGATTGAAAACCTGTGAAATATAGGATGTTAACGCTCCTGCCACCAGCCCAGTTGGAGACATGAAACCATCTGGACTCTGGCCAAACCAGAAGTATTAACTCCTGTAAAAAATCCAAAGAGAAAAAAATACTAAAATTTACAGTAACAAGCAGAGCTGAGAAATAGGCTCACTAGAAGCTGGGACTAGCCAGAATCAAGGATAATATTTAACAATTAATCAAATGATTGCATAACACTGGAGAAGAATGGGAGGCAGTTTCTAATATTTTAAATACTTCAAACCTTGAGGGTGTTTAGCTTTATAGTGTCCTCATAACCCATCCACTAGCATAACAGAATGACATCAAAAGTCAACCTGCTCTCTGTAGTTTTAAGATAGGCACTTTAACACAAGATCTAATGTTAAAATGGAAACAATTTAATGAGGCACATTTTAGATAGTACGTGGAGATCAGAATTGAGATTTGGAGGTTGCAAATGTACACAACTCTGGCAAGTATTTTAGAAAAGACTCTGCCAAATGTGGAGACTTTTCTAAAGTATGTTTAAAGAAATGTCGGAGTGCACGTGGATATGCATCCATGTACAGCAGGAGGCGCCACTGTACAAACCTACGCGTGGGAAAAAACAATGGAGGGAACGTGGCAGCTTACACTTGGAAGCGGGTACGTCACAGCCTACATGTGCATATGGACCATTTTGCAAATCTAGATGTGTAAATTAACACCACAGGCTGCTATCTTTATTTGGGGTAAATAACTAATCAGGGATTAAGGAGGATAACCCATTAATCTCTCTTGTAAAGGGTTGGCTGAAATAAGCCAGGGAGCAGTGGTAAATCCCAATGTGGACAGCTGCAGTCTTCACTTCTATTCCCTGTATGATATGGGGAATACCCATGTAAAAGTTTTGATCCGCCCAGGCCACTCCCTAACACACTCCCCTTACGCTTTGTACCTAGTAAGAACATGCATATGTAAATTTAGCCTTTTCTGAAATCGTCATTTACGCATGCATGCCATTTCCACATGTAGATGACAGAAAGTACATGTGGGTATCACGAATGAGGCTTCTAAAATAATCCCCTGTTTTATCACATTTCCACACATACACAGGGACATTTTCTTTCTTCTCAAGACAAGTACAGTAAATTGCTGGTATGCAGACTGCGTACAGTACACTAATTCTACTCTGAACAGCTCTTGGCCCCAGCACTACGTACTCGTCACCAGTGCCATAGTCACAGAAAGCAGCAGCCGCCGGATGAGAGAAAGAGGCCATGTCAGCTCAATGTGGTAGAAGAGGCTTTTCACGGGAGCTATGCGCAATCCTCTGAGGAGCCACAGAGCTTGCCCATTAAAACCCTGTTAGAACACTTCTGCTGCTGTCAGAAATAGCACAGTGATCACTGAGATGCTGTCTGCCTCCAGCAGTTCAATAGCAGGAGCAAGAAGGTGCAAGATGAGCAACAACCTAATTCCTGCATCACAATTTCATCAACTCCCAGACCTGGCAGAAAGCAGAGATGTGGGCAAAGCTGGACCATTTGATGTGTTGCTCAGCAATAAGCCATTCTAGGATTGGCAACAAATTTCAGAACCTTATAGCTTTGCCCAATATCTAGACTGGGATGCCACTGGAACAAGAGCCTTAGCAGTAAATTTGAGAGATTGAGATCATATTCCACGTATCCTTGCATAGGAGTGAGAATCATGACTGTCATGGTAAGTCCAAAACTAACCCATTAGGAGATACTGCCCCCAAGAGGTAAGCCATTGCTACATTCAGGGCTTGTGCAAGAATTAGAGGTGCCCTATGCAGACCCTCCATCCTGCCACCCTCTCAAGGGCCTGCAGCTCAACAATGACTCAACTGTGGCGTGGCGCTTACTTTAAGTCTCCAGTGCTGCACTGCGGTTTCGGTCTTTTACTATCTGCCACTTCCGCCCCCCTCCAATGCAGATGTCCAGTTTATGCACTTTAGCCTATCCCTTTCTCTAGTTGTTCCTCTATCTTAACCTTTCCCCTATAGATGATCTCTTGATTCCCTCGATCAACTTCCCCCTCTAGCTGCATCCCTCTCTCGGTCTCTAATCCAGTTTATTCCCTCTGTAAAACTTCCCTTAAAGCTGATCCCTTATCTCAAACCCTCTATCCAGCCAATCCCCTGATCTCCTCTCTCAAACTAATCTCCTCTCTCAACTTCCTCCTGCATCTAATTTTTTTATATCTAATTCAACCTCTCCCCCAAGCTAACATCCTCTCTCAACTCCCCAAGAGTAACCCCTCCCCCCAAGAAATCCCCTCTCTCATCCCTCATCCCATCCACTCCCACATCCCAGCAGATTCCTGTTTACTTCTTCCAGTTCCACCTTCACCTCTCTGGTCCCATAGCCCCCTCCATGGCAGCTTGACCCCAGGTGGTAGTGCTGCAACTCTATTGCTATGCATCACAAGCTGCCATTTTGAACATGGAGCCACATTGGGTAGGAGTGACTGGGGATTGCTCCAGTCCGATATCTATGAAACCACTAGGGATTAGCAAGGTAGGCCCAAGGAGATCTATGGCAGGAGTCTTTGAGGAGGGTAGGGGATTTTCTTCAGGAGGGGAAGTCATTTGGGGAGCAGGTCCAGAGGGTGACTTTGGGCAGTGGGAGAGCTTGACTGGTGTCTGGGAAGTCTTTGAAGAGGTGAGGGGTCTTGACTGGGGGGAGAGGCAGTTCTCATGCCCTTTTAAACAAGAATTGGTCCCTTTAAGAAGGCTCCCAGGGTGCATAATAATATATCTTGATTGCAAGTTGCATCATACATTTAGAGGGTGATTTTATAAACACCTGCCTAGGCTATGGGTGTTTCCGCACATGTACAGGGGCCTATTTCCTAACGTGAAGCATGCACATGCTCTACGTTATAAAATACCGGCATAAGGATGCTCCTCAAACTAGGTGCTATGGTTACACAAGCTAGAAAACAGGGGTAACTAGCTGCACTTAGACTGACACAGGCACATACTTAGGTCATTCTATAACCTATACACATGCACTGTGGTCCCATCTGTACTCTGCCTAGGCTCTGTCCCCATGCACATCCCAACTGTAAGTATGTGCGATGGAACTTGTGTGGGTGCTTACAGAATAGCGGCCGCCCAAAGTGTGTGCACTAGTGTCCATTCACACGTGTTAAGTCCCTTAAAATAGGAACTTATGCATATAAATAGCACATAACTTTCCATGCAGCCATTATCAAATCAGCCCCCTACAGCGGGAGTCACTAACTTTTGGTACTGAGTTACAGCATATTAATGACTTCTACGGGAAATTAAACTGTGGTAAAAAAACAAAATTTTATAACAGCTTAGTAACCTCCCCCTTAAGTTTTTCTTGGTGGTTTACAAAGGATAACCTAAAAACAAAACCAGTCTAAACACCCTGCTATAAAATGATCCTCCCGTGGTTCATGAGAGTGGTGCCTTCCCAGACAACTGATCTAAGCCTGAGGGAGATGGAGTGCATTGTTAAAGATCACATGATGATGAATAAAAGAGGTGTGGCTGAACCCCAACTTTCTAGGTTTTGTAACTGGCAACATCAAGGACAATATGCTTTACATTAAGAATATAAACCTTAAAATATTATAGTTACTGATGCCCAGCATATGTGGATATACATTAGAAAACACATTCTGCTACATATTAAGATGCTGCGTTCCATAGCGTCTTATATGGCTTTGAGTTATTTTCCATGGGGGAAAAATCCATGGAAACAAACATGGCAAGAGTTTTACAAAATTCTGCTGAGCAGAGCCCCAGCAGATCAGGAATATCTTGCAGTCCCAAATTGCATCACTTCTTGATTTTCTAAATTAATTTGCAATTGTCATATGGTAATGCAGAAACGCTGAGGAGGCAAAGGAGAATTTTGCTGTTGGGAAGTTCTGGAAAGGTGCAAGACAGATGACTTTTGTCGGCAAACAGCAGCAGAAAGTGTATTATGTGAGAGTGAGGTTTTGCCTAATGGTGAAAAGTCTGTAAATCTCCTTCTTCCTCTAAAGTCAAAGGGAAAAGCTGAAGGTAACAGAAGAGAGAGACCATTACTCTGAATTTTAAATACTTGAAACCACAGACCAATGAAAAGAATATTAGCATAAAAAACAGGGAACTACTTAATCAAAAATGAATTAACTTTATTCACAGCGGTGTTCTTGATGTGTCTTACTTCAGTAAATGTTGTGCATTGTATTTAGTCTTTGCTTATGAATTTGGCCCTTTGGTAAAAAGTCAAGACATTAATTTACTAGAGGAAGACATTTTTCTATTTGATATATTCATGCTTTTGTACAATAAAATCAGATAAAATGCTGCTGTAAACCATACTAAGAAATTGTAAAACCAAGTCTTTATTTACACTTTAAATTCAGATGTTTGTGGTACTCTGGGCTCTAAATGTGTATGTTCCCATGATGCACTGGGGCAAAGCGTGTCTGTCTGTTGGGATGAAATTTATTCATAGGAAATATGAAGGGAAAAGTCATTCTCTGTTATTTAATCGGAACTGACATGGCATCTCCAGAGAGAAGACAACTTAGGATGTCAAGCACGTCAGAAGAGGGCAAGCAGGCAGTCAATAAAATATTCAATAGAGTGCTCTGATATCATAGATCTAATACTGTGCAAGCAGCCACAATTCCTTTTTTAAAAAAAATAAGAAAACAAGTTTAAAATGGTTGTGAAAATCTGGCTTTACAAAATTAAACCATGAAATGATGAAAATTTGTTTTTCTTTAAACTTTCGGGCCAGTATTCAAGCACTATGGTAAGAGTTTTCTTTAAACATCAGATGGGCTCATTCTGGAAAAGCAGATGGTAGTATACCCCCACTGCTATTCTCTTCCCTTTCTCATATGGAATTTCTGTCTATAAACATTCTACAGTGCATTTTGTTTCCTGTAAAACATTTATCCTGTTTGAGTCAATTCCTCTTTAACATATAGTGCCACCTTTCCACCAATTTGATCTATCTTTTCATTGCAATACAATTTTTACCCTGGTATCACGGTGTCCCATTGGTTATTCTCCTTCCACCAAGTCTCTGAGATATCAATAATATGTACCTCTTTATTCAATTCTATATCTTCTATCTCTCCTATCTTATTTTCTAAACTAGCATTTGCATTTCTCTATACCACTATATCCTTTTTAAGATATGGCAACCAGAATTGCAGACAATATTCAAGGTGCGGTCACACCATGGAGGGATATAGAGGTGTTATAATATCCTTGGTTTTATTCTCCATTTCTTTTCTTAGAATTGCTAGCATTCTATTTGCTTTCTTGGACACCATAGCACATTGGGCAGAGGATTTCAATGTATTAACCACAGAGATGTCCAGATCCTTTTCCTGGGTGGTGACTCCTAATATAGAACCTTGCATTGTGCTACAGTAGTTTGGGTTGTTCTTCCCTAAGTGCATAACTCTGCACTTGTCCGCATTAAATTTCATCTGCCATTTAGATGTTCAGTCTCCCAATTTATCAAGGTCCTCTTGCAATTTTTCACAATTTTCTTGTATTTTAACTCGTTTCCATTTCCAGGTTATATATGGACATGCTAATAAGCAGCAGGCCCAGCACAGATCCCTGGGATACTCCAGTATTCACATTTCTCCACTGAGGAAATTGGCCATTTAGCCCTACTTTCTGTTTTCTATTTTTAAACAGTCCCCAATCCACAATAATACACTACAGTGGTGTTCCCAGAACCTATGGCACCTGGGGTGGGCGTGCCCCCCCTTGCGGCCAGTGTTCCCCTACGCAGTGCAGCACAGTGCACCCGCCCTCTCCCGCCGGGCCCAAATGTGGAGGCAGTGTGGAGAACTTACCTTAAAGCCACAGGTGATTTGCTGCGGTGCCTCTGCACCACTCTGCGATTCGCAAAATTTTGGCTGGGAGAGAAGAACCACCAGGCCTAGAGTAGAGACAACAAGTTAAGTGGGGTGCACCTCCCTCCTGGCTGGCATCTGGGGTGGGCCACACCCACCACCCTGCCCTTGGTACAGCACTGATACACTGCTTCCTATCCCATGACTTTTTAAATTCTTCACAAGTCTCTCATGAGGGACCTTGTCAAAGGCTTTTTGAAAATCCAGATACACTATATCAACTGGCTCACCTTTATCTACTTGTTTATTCATGCCTTCAAAAATATATAGCAGATTAGTGAGACAAGACTTTATTTGGCTAAATCCATGTTGGTTTTGTCCCATTAAGACATGACTTTCTATATGTTCAGTAATTTTGTTCTTTATAATGGTTTCTACCATTTTGCCCAGTACTGACGTTAGGCTCATCAGTCTAATTTAAAAGCTGCTCTCTCCTTTTTAAAGGTTAGTGCCAGCAGCCTGATTCTATCCTGGTTAAGGTGGAACCTATCCTTTTGAGAAAAAAAAGTCTTTCCCAGAATGTTGCCTATTTCCTAACAAATCTAAAACCCTCTTCTCTGCATCATCATCTCATCCACGCACTGAGGTTTTGGAGCTCAGCCTGCTTCTTGAGTCCCATGTTGGAACAAGCAGCATTTCTAAGAATACTAGCCTGGAAGTGCTACCTAAAAGCCTAAAGCTGGCTTCTAGAACTTCCCTTCCATACTTTTCTGTCATTGGTACCCACATGTAAGACAGCCCCGTTCCTTCCCAGCACTGTCTAAAATCTTAGCAAAGTTTATAGTTTATTAGTATTTGCTATGTTGTTGTTGTTAAGTGCCATCGAGTCGGAGTCGACTCATGGCGACCCTCTGGATAGCTATCCTAAATTGTGTTCGGTCTTCAGTCAGGCGGCTATACCACCTTTCAAAAAATATTTGCTATACCACCTTTCAAAAAATAGTCAAAGTATCCTACATTAGGTAACAAGGTAAACATAGTTAGAAAAGAACTCCAAAGTTATAGATAGGAAAGAGAAATATGAGAAAGTAAAAAACCTTCAGACAGCCCCGGCTGCCCCAAGTCCATCGAAATGATATCATAGAAATGTGCTTTTTTAAGCCAGCTTTGAATTTTTGTAGCATGGTTCCTGGAGAAAGTCAGGAAGGAGATTGTTCCATAGAATGGGGGCCTTAAAGAAGAATGTAGAACTGCTTAGTGGTTTTAAGTTTGTCACAGGATATTGGAGAAACAATATTGTAGGGTTGGCCCAGGAACAGATTAGATCTGCAGTTCCATCAAAATTTGGCAGAAGAGGGCAGAAGGAAACTTTCACCTCCACAAGTGCATCACACCCGGTAGACCATAACTGCCTCATCCACATGTCTGCCAACCTCCAATAAGGGCCCCCAAATGAAAGCCTCCACAAGCAGCCAGCTTGAACTGCATGCTCATAAATATTTGCTCTGAACAGAACAAATGATATATTCTCATAGATTATGTCGAACACCAAAAGTTAGACATGCTCTTTGTCACAGAATCTTGGCTTACTGACACAGACGCAGTACCAGCAAACCAAATCAAACCCCCAAATTATGACATCTTTAACTGCCCCAGAGCTAATCGAAGGAGAGGAGGCATATTCATCCTTGCAAAAAGCGACCTACATTTTCACTGCTTATCATCAGATAGCACAACCAACCTAGATTCCATCACAATTACAAATAAGCAACTAACAGCAGGTCTCATCTACAGAACACCCTCAGCATGCACCGACGATCTTCCTTTACTCCTTGAACTAGCATGCAATCGCACTACACAGGTGATTTCAACCTCCCTGCACTCCCAAAAAAGCAAGTCAATGCCTTCCTGGAAGCAATGACTGCATTGAGCTACAAGCAAATAGTAAACATACCCACTCACATGAGAGGAAACACCTTGGACCTTATCTCTGCACCCTCATCCGTAAGCAATCCAAGCACTCAAACCCTACCAACTGTAATTCTTGTCCCTTGGTCAAACCATAGCGCAATCATTTTCCAAATCCTCGTGGATCTAGATGAGCAGGAGCAAGCTGTTACTGCTCCCCAACCTAATCATTGCTTCCGACACTTTAACAGAGTCCTGCTTAGAAGAAAACTTACTCATACTTAATAGACAATACGGAGCTTGATGAACTAGTAAATACCTGGAATAAGACCCTAAGCACGGCCTCACTCCTAGCACACACATTGAAGCCTGCCAAGAAGCGCCACACAGCCAAATGGTACACTGTAGAACTACGAGAATCCTTACTATGACTCAGGAACCTTGAGCAAAATGACGGCACCCAAGGCGCTCCCAGAACCGAGCTATTTACATGGTCAGCCTAGAACAACACCGCAAAGCACTTGAACAAAGACGTAAAGAGTACCACAGCAGCATCTTGATGCGCTCCTTGAACAAGCCTCACGAAACTCTTTGGAATCCTAGAGTCCCTAATGAAGGACCCAACGAAGCAACACCCAACAACCCCCCTCCCCCCCACCAACAGATGTTTGCTGACCACTTCCAAAGCAAAACCAACAGAAATTACATTCACCAAGTAAACTCTGCAACAGATAACAGTACTGCTATTACCAAGATATCATTCTTTAACCCAAGTACCACAGAGCACATCAAGGATATAATAAAAGGGATCAACACCACCACGTCTCCCAACAACCCATGCCCCACACACTGGATCAAGCTAGCTCAAGTAGACCTGAGCGTGACCATTGCCAGAATTGTACGCCTCTCCCTTACCACTGGAGCTGTTCCATTCACTCTGAAGACTGCCTCCATTAGACCATTACTTAAAAACAGTAAACTGGACCCATTCAACATAAGTTCCTATAGACCCATATCTAGTCTCCCACTCTTGGCGAAGATAATGGAGAAAATAGTCCAGCAACAGATTCAACACCACATTGATACTCATGCTCCATTTGATCCATAGCAGCCTGGGTTCAGACAACAGCACAGTGTGGAAACCCTCATGGCTACCTTCCTCGACAGACTAATCCTAGGCATCGACAAAGTGAAGCAAGGATTCATCCTAATTTTATTGGACATTGCTTCAGCATTCGACACTGTCAACCACAACCTATTACTCTGTTGGCTATAGGAGAAAGGAGTACAAAACTCAGCTCTGGACTCGTGCAGATCCTACTTAAAAGGTCGCCAACAACAGGTACGAATAGGTGCTCAAGCATCAGACACATACCTGCAAATGCAAGGAGTCCCGCAAGGCTCATCACTATATGCCCTGTTCTTCAATATCTACATTCAGCTAATTTGCTCAATAATACAATCATATGGCATATTATACCATAATATATTATATATTATATTATGCTGGTGATGTACTACTATATACCCCATTCTCTACAGACAAACCAGATTATACCAAGATAACAGAATGCATCGATGCAGTTTCAGATTGGCTCCTTACATACAACTTTAAGGTGAACTGCAAGAAGACTGAAGTGTTGTTCAAAACAAAAAAAAAAACAGATCTTCACCCCACCTACTTCTATTAGGGTAAAAGATACTGAATTGACGACAAAGCAGGAAGTGCGCTATCTCAGAGTCATCCTGGACCAACGACTGAGTATGCAGACTCACATAAACAATATATCACAAAATGAGAACCCTCTGACACTTACACACACTTCTGGAGGCATCAGATTTCTGCACCATATTCCAGGCATTACTCCTCCCGCACTTTTGACTATATTAATATCGTACTCCAAGACCAAACAAGATGTAAACTACAACCACTACAAATGGCCATGAATGCTGCAGCTCAAACCTTGCATGGAGCATCCAGATATGAGCATGTCACGCCCATCTTAAAGCGATTACACTGGCTACCAATATCAAGCCACCTGAAATATAAAGCTTTACTGCTTATATTTAAAGTACTACATACCATCTCAGATACCATACGCTTGACTCCTCATAACAGAGTAAGGAGAACCGGAATGGCTAATAGGATCATAACCCCTTTAACAATAACAAAAAGTACCCAAACTGCTAAGAGCCAGGCATTCTCATTATGGGCACCAACTCTCTCCCTGCCCTGATCCAAACAATTTCTGACATGTCAACCTTTAGAAAGTGATAAAGACTCATCTGTTCCACCTCTACTATGACCATGTAACATAACCATATATTATCATAGGCCTGCCAGTCTCACAGCACAGTCTACCCTTATGCTCAGCCCTCAGGAAACAGATATTATTATGTAATATAATTCTCCCAGTTGCTATCCAAGTTGACACCCCTGTTCAATGTAAAACTTTAAAGTTCTTGTTCTGTGTAAACCTCTCTGATTTCAGAGGAGTGCAATATATAAAATTAAATAAATAAACAAATAAAATATTAAGCTCTCTTACTTTTTAAATTTCTTTTAATGACTCCTCTGCTATTTTTTTTCTTTCCCTTTCCTATATAAAGCTATAGTTCTTTTCTTTTTTTTCAATATTTAAATTTTATTGTACACCACTTTACTGTTTGCATTAAAAGCAATGAAGAAATTAGACCTTACCTGCTAATTATCTTTCCTTGAGTTCTCTCCGAGCCAGTCCAGGAACTGTAGGGTAGTCAACCTCCTCCAGCAGCTGAGGACTGAATTCTAAAAAGTCTTACTGACAGCCTATCCGGCTCCCCCTGGTGTCAGAGACTCAGTCAAGTACTTCCAAAGCAGCCTGATTAACTAGTAAACTCTCTGAACTTCAACTGCACTGAACCTCAAACACAATTAAACTTTATCAACCTATATATTCTTTTTTTTCTCTCTTAATCTATGCCAGGATTGACTACTGCTGCTCTGCTCTTATAGCCCCAAAAGGGAACGCCACAGCCAGTGCCACTCCAAAAACCGCCAAGACGCGAGCCGAGGTGAACCCCTTGAAGTTAATAATACCTGTACCGTCCACTGAAAAGACGACCACCGACCACCAGCGTGTGCAGACATAAGACCCCACTCTCTTTTCCATGAAAAATGCCAAAAGAACATGGGTGGGCCCTGGACTGGCCCAGAGAGAACTCAAGGAAAGAATTAGCAGGTAAGGTCTAATTTCTTCTTCCTCTTCGTCTCTCTGGGCCAGTCCAGGAACTGTAGGGCATTACCAAAGCAGTACCTACTGTCGGGAGGGTCCCTCCAGCCCCGCAACTAAGACCGAGGCCCCCACATTGGCATCCCCCATTGCCTGAACATCTAAACGATAATGCTTCGCAAAGGTATGAAGAGACGACCAAGTAGCCGCCCAACAGATATCCACTGGCGGAACCAAAGCATTCTGAGCCCAAGAAGTTGCTTGCCCCCCATGTTGAATGAGGCCGCAACCCTTCTGGCGCCAACTTACTGCTCGCCTGATATGCCGCTGCAATAGCATGCTTCACCCAGCGAGCAATCAAGGCTTTGGACGCCGCCTCGCCCTTACGAGAGCCTCCAAACAGCACAAACAGTTGATCGGATCTCCTAAAAGACTCTGTTCTCCTAAGGTACCAGTGGAGAATCCTATTCATATCGAACTTCCGAAGCGCTCTCTCTCTACCACCCTTTCCACAGTTCTGAAAAGTCGGTAGAGAAATAGGCTGATTGACATGAAAAACAGACACCACCTTTGGAAGAAACGATGGTACTGGACGCAAAACCACCTTTTCCGCAGAAAACTGAAGGTACGGCTCCTTGCAGGATAGCGACTGCAGATCTGAAACCCGATGAGCTGAGCACAACAGCACCAAGAAGGCAGGCTTACATGAAAGCTCCCTTAGCGCCAGCGCTCCGGCGGGCTCAAACGGCGACTGTGTCAATGCTTCCAGGACCAAATTCAAATCTCAAGCTGGTACTACCAGTCTGACTGGTGGTCGCACATTCCTAATCGCTCTCATGAATCTCAAAACATCCAAATGTAGGGACAAGTTGCTACCCTGCACCTTCCCTCTATAACAAGCTAAGGCAGCCAGGTGAACCTTCAGCGTATTAAGGGCTAGACCCCTATCCAATCCATCTTGCAAAAACGACAAGACATCCGAAATTGAGGATGAGAATGGCCGAACGCTGTGACGCGCACACCAACCTTCAAAAATGCGCCACACACGGATATAGGCGAGAGACGTCGATCGCCTCCTGGACCGCAGCATGGTAGCCACCACTGCCTCCGAATATCCCTTTCTCTTTAGCCATTCCCTTTCAAGAGCCAAGCCATAAGCGAGAAGTGATCCACCTGCCGCATCAAGATAGGACCCTTAAACAACAGATTGACCCGATCTGGGAGCTGCCACGGACGGTCTACTAAAAGACATACCAGATCCGCATACCAAGGTCTCCTTGGCCAGTCCGGCGCAATGAGAATCACTCTGCCAGCGTGTCCTATTATCCTCCGAATGACCCTTCCGATCACTGGCCATGGCGGGAACACATAAAGGAGGCCATCCGACAGCCACGGTTGAACCAGGCCATCGAGTCCTTCCGACATGCGCTCCCTGCACCTGCTGAAAAAGCGACCCGCTTTGGCATTGTCGAAAGTAGCCATGAGATCCATGACCGGCTGGCCCCAGCGCAGAGTAAGGTCGTGGAAAACTGCCTCGTTCAGAGCCCACTCTCCAGGATCTAAGGCATGCCGGCTGAGAAAATCTGCCTGAATGTTGTCTCTTCCTGCCACATGCACCGCTGACAGGACTACTAGATGGCTGTCCACCCACTGCATCAGTCGCTGGCTCTCCTCCAGTAATGGCGCGCTGCCCGTGCCCCCTTGATGATTGATATAGGACACCGTCACCGCATTGTCGGAGAAAACGCGCACTACTTTTCCTGATACTAAATTCACGAACTCCAGCAATGCGCAACGCACCGCGCTCATTTCCAACTGGTTGATTGAACAAGCACTCTCCTCTGCCGACCAGATCCCCTGCGCGACCTGGGACATACAATGCGCCCCCCAGCCCGATAGGCTGGCATCTGTAGTCACCAGTATCCAATCCGGAGACTCCAGGGGGCATCTCCACCTGCAGATGGCCGAAATCCAACCACCACTGCAAACTGTCGCGGACAGCCTGCGAGCATATCAACTTTTGACTCAAAGAATGCTCCTGCAGAGACCATCTGGACAGCAATGCTCGCTGTAGGGGCCGCATATGCACCCTGGACCACGGAACCAGGTCTAAGGCTGCTGCATGGAGCCCAGAAGCTGCAAGTATCTCCATGCCGTTGGTGCCTTTATGCATAAAAAGGCCGATATCTGACTCACTATCTTGCGTGCCCTGGCTTCCGGAAGAAATACTGTTCCCACACTGGTGTTGAATAAAGCCCCCAGGTAGACAAGACGCTGTACCGGAAGCAACTGGCTTTTGGTTCGATTCACCACCCAGCCTAGGGTCTCTAACAACTCTACCACTCGAGCCGTAGCCGCCCCCGACTCCTCTAATGACCCTGCTCGAATCAGACAGTCGTCGAGATAGGGATGAACTTGAATACCTTCCTTCTGTAGAGTCGCTGCGACCATGACCATCACCTTCGTGAAAGTACGAGGAGCGGTAGCCAGCCTGAATGGTAACGCTCGAAACTGAAAATGCCCCGAGGACAAAGCAAAGCGTAAAAACTTCTGATGCTCCAGCCTGATATGGATATGCAGATACGCTTCTGTTAAATCTATGGACGAGAGAACCTCGCCCGGCCTTACCGCCCGGATTACCGAGCGTAGCATCTCCAAGCGGAAATGCGGTACCCGCAAACAATGGTTTACATGCTTGAGATCTAGAATGGGCCGAAAGGACCCCTCCTTCTTGAGGACTACAAAATAAATCGAGTATCGACCGAACCCGTACTGATCTCATGGCACCGGCACTACCGCTTGAAGCAGCAGCAATCGCTGAAGGGTGTCGTCTATCGTCTTTGCTTTTGCCGCCGAACCGCATGGAGACTGCACGAAGGCCTCCGCCAATGGCTGCAAGAACTCCAAGGCATAACCCTCGCAGATGATGATCTCTAGCACCCAGCGATCCAAAGTTATGGTGGTCCAGACAGAGTGGAATCCCTACAACTGCCCTCCTACTGGCACCTCCACCTGGACCAACCGTCTCTCATTGTGGCTTCTTGTTAAGAGTTCTGCTGGGGGCGCGCAAAGCCCCGCCTGAACCCTCGTACACCTCAAAAGGACTGCCCTCAAGTTACAAAACGCCCTCTCTGATAAGGTGCAAAACGCGAGCCTCTGAATTTCCAACCCTCTCTGATCTGACCTCTCTGTAGATTACCTGGTTTGGGGCCCTTAGGCCGGTCTTCTGGCAGCCTACCGCCCTTGGAATCCCCCAAATCCTTGACAATCTTTTCCAAAACCTCCCCAAAGAGCAGCTTGCCCTTATACAGTAGCTTACTAAGGCGTGCCGTAGAAGAAGCGTCCACAGCCATAAAAATCTCTGAGCGGCAATAACCTACGCCATGGATTTTGCTGAAATCTGAACAAGGTCATAAAAGGTATCGGCGAGATAAGCCGCCGCTGACTCCAACTTCGCCTCCTCTGGGCCCGAAAATTCCCCCTTGTGGGGAGTAACCTCCCCTTGGAACCACCAGATGGACGCTCTGGATACATAAGCTCGGCAAATAGAAGCCTGTAACGAGAGGGCACTCGCGTCAAAGGCCTGCTTGAGAAGGGATTCCAACCTTCTATTCTGTAGATTCCTCAGAGCTGTACCACCCTCTACTGGGATCGTAGTCTTCTTAGTCACTGCTGACATTAGCGCATCCACTTTCGGCATTTTCAGCAGATCTCTGTCTTCCTTGGGAACTGGATACAAATGATCCATCGTCCGAGCACCCCTCAAGGTAGCTTCCGGACATTCCCACTCCAATTCCACCATCTGCTTGATCACCCGATGAACCGGAAAGCACTTCTGTTCCGCCTTAAAACCTTGGAGCAGCGGATCTTCCAGCAGTTCCTCCCGAACCACTGGTAGGGACATATTGAGGGCCGCCAGTGTATGAACGAAAAGAGCCCCCAGCTCCTCCTTTCGAAAAACTCGAAATACATTGGGATCTTCCCCAGGCGCAATCTCACCTTCCTCCAGATTGCCGGCCCACAGATCCATACCTCCGTCTGAGAGGATTTCCCCCTCTGGCATTCAAGGGCTAGAGCTAGGCTGACCGAAGCCATCGGCCCCTGCCTCGAGAGCTGAGCCCCTATTAGAGGGCCCTTCAACTGCATCCCCGACCAGGGCAACTCCACCGAGGGTTTCAGAGGAGGCGGGATGGAAACTCTTTCCTTGATTCCGCTCTAGCTTTAAACAATAAGCTTTATGGAGGGACAGAATAAAATCTGGGGAAAACAAAGACTGTAGACCCCCCTGCATCTCTGGAACTGGAATAGGGCCTCAACCACCCCCACAGTAGATCTCTTTGCCTTAGATTTCTTTTTAAGGCCTTTCTCTTGAATCGCGGGAGAAACGGCCGGCGACCCTAAAATGGCCGCCGTTCCCGCCTTCGCCGCCGCTTTGTAATGTCCGAGTAAGGGATCCTTTACTAATTTATCCTTCATCAATTTATCCTTCGATCCCAACAACCGCTCCATATTGCTACCCTGGCAAAGACAATACCTGCAAAGACCTGGCCGCAAAAACCCCTGGCGGCTCCCACAATGAGTGCACATCGCCAAACCCGGCAGCATGCGCTCAGTCCAAGAACCTGCATCTGAGGGCCCCCGACAGCCGCAGTCTCAGAGCCGGCCTCCCGCTCTACCGCAAACACCAAAAGTACCGTGCGATCGCTACCACGTACCTCTTCACTCTGCAAAGCGAGTCCCCCGATGCTGGTACTTCCGCAGCTAGCGGGAGCGTCAGATCGGATCTCGGCAGCAAAGTGGCAGGACTCTGGGGCTCCCAGCTCCTCCTGCAATGCCCCTCCACAGATCGGCAAGCGAGGGACAGTTGACCTCCGTGGATCTTCTCTTCTGTTATTACTTTTTTTTTTCAAGAGCCTTTATCAAATCGATGCTCCCCTGGAGAAACCCTGCTATGGGCCCCTAGGTACCGGGCTTTTTTTTTTTTAAACTGATTGCTTTACTAAAATCCCTTCTTCTTAGCGTTAGTTCCTGCTTTTTTTATTTTCCTTTTCGTTGACCGGAAGCCTGTCATTAATCCATCCTATCCAGCTGCTGAGGACTGAAAGACTGAGTCTCTGACACCAGGGGGAGGTGGATAGGCTGTCAGTAAGACTTTTTAGAATTCAGTCCTTAGCTGCTGGAGGAGGTTGGCTACCCTACAGTTCCTGGACTGGCCCGGAGAGACGAAGAGGAAATAGCAAATACAATAAGCCATAAGAGAGCGCAATGGCAGGGATCATGTGAATAGCGTGATGAGTGAAGAGAGATGGGTAGAAATGCCAATGGACTATGGTTAGAACTTTAAGGGGCATTTTACTAATGGGCATATTGTTAGCATGCAATTGTGCTGCTAATTTAGCGCAGAGGCCCATGCTAATATTTGAGGGTGTGTGCATCCGTTCCCTTGCTGTTAAACTGATGCTCACATGCAGCACCCTGCTAAGCAGTGCGTGTGTGCACATAACACCACCTTAATGGGTGGCATTAAGTGTACCTGTATGGCTCCAAATATAAGCACTATTGAGGTGGTGTTAAGTTCACCCACTCTAACTGCAACATTTGTGGTTAGCATGCGCCTATAACACCTATGTTAACTGTGATGCGTGTCAATGTCTATATTCTGCCCTGTACCTACCCAGTCTCTACCCAATCACGTGATAACCAATTAGTTTGGGATTTTTAGCACAGGACCCCACACGGTTATCACAGTTTAGCAAACATGCCCCTAAATTGAATGCGATGGGATACTAGAATCCAATGCTGCTGCATTAGGAGGGAGGGTTACTTGATCAAACCAATGTGCATGGAAAGAATCCTGATGGCTGTATTTTGGACAGTTTGGAGATGCTTTGGTTGGAAGGTATAGAGGCCAGTGTAGATACCATTTCTAGGCTTGATTATTGCCAGGACCAGGGTCTTCTGGGCTTAAATATCTAATGAGCATATTGTTGTTTTTTTATCATGGAACTGATTTGTCTATCAAGGGAAAGCTCAGTGTCAAGGATAACATCCAGATATTTGAATGAGTCAGTAAGGGTGACTGGAATGCCATCAAAGGATGATGAGATGATAGGGGAGCTTGAATCTGTGGCGAGCCAGGTGGCTGAGGTTTTCTTACTGTTCACTTTAAGGCAATTGGTTTTGAACGAAGTAACAATCTTAGACAGACAGCTGTTCAGAGGAGTCAGGATGGGGAAATGAGTGTGTGCAATGAGTGGAAAATTGCATAATAATATGCACTAATATGGGAATCTTGAATTAATATTTCCAGGGCACTAAGAAAGATGCTGAAGAGGGGGACCTAGCACTGAGCCCTGTAGTACTTCGCAAACTAATGGGAATGAAGTGGAAGATGAGGAGCTGATAGATATCTGAAAGCTCAAAACTCAACTATGACGGCTCAAGTGGAAATGGTGTAAATCCAATCTAACCACAGGAAACTATTGGACGAATACCGTGCTGCAACTGACAATGCCAAACGAATATATCATACCAAAGTAATTAATAAATCACTCCACTGACCAAGAGAACTTTTCGACCTAGTAAAACGAGCACCACTCTAGACACCACCATCAGCCCTCAGCACCTAGCTAACTACTACATACAACTCCACCCCCAGCCACCACCACTCCTCACCCTCCCCTCACGCCCCCTCCTACTAATGCATGGTCATCCTTCGACTCCATCAGCAATGATAACATATAATCCATTATTACATCTCTCAATACAACTACATCCCCGCTCGATCCGTGTCCAATAAGCTAGATCAAAGCAGCCAAGTCAGACCTCAGCCCCATCCTCACAAAAATCACCCAAATATCACTACACCAACGGCACATGCCTGACAGCCTGAAAATCTCCTCCATACATCCCATCCTAAAGAAGCCCAACCTCAATCCCAAGGATCCAGCATCATACAGACCGATTGCCAGCCTGCCCTTCATGGCAAAGATCATAGAAAAAATTGTTCACTACCAGCTTCAGGACCACATCGATAGACAAGCTCCCTTAGACACTCAGCAACACAGATTCCGGCCCCACCACAGAGTGAAAACACTGCTCATCTCCCTCATAAACAGACTCATGAAAGGAATCCAAAACACAGAACAAGGATACCTCCTGATCTTCCTGGATTTCTCAGCCGCATTCAACACAGTCAACCACACCATACTCCTTCAACGTCTACAAGACACCAGAATCCAAGACACGGTACTAAAATGGTTCCAATCTTACCTGATCAACAGGCAACAACAAGTAAAGATAGGAGCTGCCACATCCACCCCCTACCTCCAATTGCAAGGCGTGCCACAAGGCTCCACCTTATCCCCCCTACTTTTCAATATATACCTTCAACCATTGTGCACAATCATCAAATCACACAACATCCACTATTACATCTATGCAGATGTCATTCAATGCGCCATTCAACATGAAACAACCCATGTACATGAAACTTCTACACTGCTTCATTGAAGTCTCACAATGGCTCGCTGCTAATCATCTAAGTCGACTACAAGACAACAGAAGCACTATTCATTACCAAAGATGACACATTCTCATCCCCAACCTCCATTATACTAAATGGCACTTAAGTGAAAGTCCAATCAGAGGTGAAATACCTTGGCATTACCCTGGACCAACACTTCATCTTCAAACCACAAGTGAAGAACACCACCAGAGCAAATTACCATAAGTTCCAAACCCTACAACATCTGCGCCCAATCCTGGAGCCACCGGATTTCTGTTCGGCACTTCAGGCAATAATTCTCCCACACATTGACTACTGCAACTCCATCTACCACTCAGTTGCCTCTAAGAACAGCTCTACAAAAGACAGCAGGCATCTTGCAAGGAGCATCAAAACATGAGCATATCACACCCATCCTAAAACAACTACACTGGCTCCCATTAAACAGCTGAATCAAATACAAAATCCTCCTGCTAACCCACAAGATCATCCATCATCATGCCTCTCCCAATTACAAACCTTACTCCAAACATTTCAGTCCAACAGAGCCAGAAGGCAATCCACCAAGAACAGTCTAGTCATCACCCATACAAAAACAAAGAGCAACCAGCAAGCATGTGCAAGATCCTTTGAACTCTATGCACCAATCTGGAAATCGCTCCCCAACAAAATCAGAAATACCACAGAACTCCACACCTTTGAAAACACCTGAAGACCCATCTATTCATTGAACACGTCAGCCCTGTCACATAACCCCTCCTCCTCAAACTCAACTGCCCCCAATCACATCCGAACACACCCCCATAACCACTACCCCTCCTAAATAATGCTATGTTACTCCTTTCCCCCATTTCCACTAGTGACGATAAACAAGGTGATATCCTAAGCGACCAACATGAACCCCTCTCCAAATGTATATAAGTTAATATTCCACACAACCAGGTATGCAAACTAGAATCACATTATTTATTTATTTATTTATTTAACGTCTCTTTTATACCGCGCTATTCAGCATCAGCGCGGTTTACAATAAACAGTGAACATACACATTTCCAATAGTACTTTGTGTTTACATATGAACAGGATATTCAACTTGGCTAACAGGGTAACTATGTACAACAACAATATATACAATATATACAATTTGTATATAAGTATGTATATAAGTTAATGTTTCCATGTAACCAATCCAGGCAGGCAAATAGCTAAATAAATAAATTAAATAATCCTATAAATCAAAGCTGATGCATGCATTATCCTTCATGGCAAAAAACGTCTGTCTGAAATTTTATATGACTAGAGATTATAAAAAGACTAATTATAGGGGTAATCTTATATCCGGACATCTATGCTGAAAGTCCAAGAAGCTACTTATTTAAGGCAACCTAGATGCCTATGTGCCCGTGTAATATAGTCACCCAGAACCAGCGTACAAATTCTCACACACAAATTTACCCCAGTTAGAAGCCAGTATGTGTGGCTTACAGTCAGTTATCAGGCCTTTAATCAGAGAGAATCACCCCCCTAAGGACTTTTCCATTGCAAGTTGACAATTACCAATAAGAACATATAAGAAATAAAATAATCTAAGTAAAAAAATAAATTGATGAAAAAATGAGAACTAGAAATACGACCAGATGGAGGAAGATTAAAGCCAGCAAACAGTTAATTAGAGTCTGAAGAAATGAAGTAGCGCTGCTGTTGTGAGTGGGAAGCTCTGCATAAACTCTGCTGTCTCCCACAGAGGAACAAAGAAATTAGGATATGACTCTGTAAAGTTTGGGATATTTCTACAGCATTCTGTAGATGGGTGTAGACAATAGTGCCTTAGTCTTCCTGGATAATAGTTCCTTTCTTCATCGTTTCAGCATAAGAGAAATGATGTATTTGCATTAGAAAATGGTGTATTCAGTTCCTTGCAAAATATTCAGATTTTTGAATGAAAAGTGTTTCCTACATTGCAGCGACACCCACGCATCTCCTTTTGTAAGTGATTTCAGAAGAGTGTGAGGCGATACTGAATGTTTGAAGCTCACTCTGGGAATGAGTTCTATGCCTGTGCTTATAACATAGAATGGAGTATCAGTAGATATGAATGATGAGAAATTCATCACTCATATCTACTGATAACATTTCTAAAATGCATCCCTTTCTGTCTGAACATGCTACCCAAATTTTCATCCACTATCTCACTACCTCCTAATATTAGGGTCAATGCCATTTTGAAAGCTGCCAGAGCAGGGACAGGATGGGAAAGGTACGGCTCCTGCCCTATTCACCACTTGGATCATTAGGGAGCCCCTAGGTAAGACCCGGGGGTATGTGTTATCGGGGTGGGGGTGAGGGCTATGGGGAGATACCTTGGAGGGGGGCTCCAAGGTATGATGAGGGCAGGAGGATTGAAGGAAGTCTTGGAGGATTGACTGAAGGAGGGCAGGAGGATTGGAGGAAGGATGCCATGTTGGGATATTGTCCAGGGGTAAGGTGTTTCTGAAGGGGGGGGACTGGATCATTGGGCAAGATTTAATTAGGGGGGAGCTAGGTCTTTGGGGGGAGGGGCAAGCACTAACACAGCATGAGCATTGATTTGACTGGACAGTGGCCGCGCTATTGGGCTGCCAGTAATGCCCCACTTGAGATAGTGTTCAGTTCAGCTGCACTATTGGCAGTCATGGCAGCTAGCACACGGCAATGTTCTTTGTGCTAGTTGTCACCAGCTGACATGCCCACTCTCTGCCCTGATCCCACCTATGTCCCTCGCTGTGGCAGGCTAAGCAGACAGCATGGAAATACCCCTGCACTGGTCTGTTTAGCATTCATCCATCCCCGGGAGCTGTCCTCCCATTCAAAAATTCTATAGCCCCTAACGTTTCATATTCTGTGATGGGCCAATTGACAACTTTCTCTCCTCTGCTGACGAGCTCAGCATAGGGACATCCCCCAGGAACCTATCAATATCCTCTTCAGACAGCATGGTACATGTCTTTATAAAACTATCTAATGAGTTTGGTATCCCTAACCAACTATAATATGTCATAGTCTATTCACCTCCTTAGGGTCCAATGAGCCTGCTCTGTTTTAAGTTTGTCAGAAGTAAGTTCAGCATCTGCACCCTTCAGGGAGCCTTCAGAAATCATTTGCACGCAAGAGTGCTCCACAGATTCCAGAACCCTTGATATCAGAGGTTAAACTCCCTAGAGTGATTCTCAAAGTCCTCAGTCTTGGTTAGCCGCTCAACCCCCATTTTTTCTGTACCTTTGACCCACTTCACTAGTGTCTTCAATCTTTGCCTCAGTATCCTCCAAACGGTGCCCGAGTTCATTTAACTCCATTTTAAAGTCAACTAAGCAACTCTGAAAGTCATCTCACCTGCTAACAATTTCATTTTTGATCTCATCTAGCCACTCTCAGAGCTCGGTATGTGTTAATAACTGCTCTCCATCGACCCCAGGGGCTTCCATTGTGGTCTGCTGCTGCATTTTCTCCTCTGCACCAACTTCACTGTGCTCATGTTCTGCCATCTTGGCTTCCACTCTCTCCGGAACAACCATCCCCTTATATGTAAAGGATTTCAAAGCAGGTATTTTCTTTTCTCCACCATCTACACTTTCAAACTGTGCTTATACCTTCAGAAACAGTTCGGCCTGTGCTCAGCAATCATTGGGTTGCTAGAAGCTCAATCTTTGGGGATTGTGACGGAGCTCCTTTCAAGCTGCGGGGTATGTTTACTAAACAGCGGCAGCAGCTTCCATGCGATATCGGAGCAGCAGCCCCATTGAATTCCGTGCGATATCGGAGCAGCGGCCCCATTGAATTCTCCCTCCAGCTATATATATCAGCAAAGGAAAGCTCAGGAAAAGGTGTTCAGCTGTTAAACTGCAGGACTATGGATATTTCAGGTTTGAGGTCTGCTAAAGTCTTGCTCTAGTTAGGTGTATGAACTTGCTTTTTAACGTCCCTCCTCCCACTAACTCATGTCCCACTTCCATTTGAAACCAGAGTATTTTGCTAGGAGTCTAGAAAATCTATCAGGAGGGAAAAAGAGTGAAAACAGGGGCTAGCTGAACGGAGATCATGGTAGACTTAATGCTGCCACTCCAGCTGAAGAGGAAAAACCTGGAGACTCTTTCGGATTTAACAGTGGGTTAATGTACAGCTCAGATAGGGATTTTAGATGGTTTCGCAGGGTTAGAATCAGCATATATCTAAATGCTTGTTGTACATGGTTGGATTTTGGACTGCTGTTGTAAGTGGGAAGTCACAGGCTTGAACAAGGAATAAAGATATTGTTTTACTACAAGTGCCTGGTTATGTGCAGTGCCTTGGGGATTTCAGTGGTCTAGTGCAAGTTGTGAACAGTGGCCTGTCACACATGGTTACATTAAAGCATGTATTTCACAGCTAATGTGAATAAATAAAGCTGTGACCATTTCAGCCACTGATTAAAGAAACACTGGAACAGTTTTGAATGGTGTCATTATTAGGTGGGCTGGGAATGAACAAGAAAAACAGGGGTGGGGAGGTGAAAAGATGGGAGAATGGCTAACAAGAAAATATCTCATTTCAGTGGTGGTGTTACTGTCACTATACCTTGTTGATGACAATGCTATTAAGCGGCTCAGAGCATATTCACATGCTTGAAAAACGAGAAATGTAAAGACCAAAAGTATGATGGCATGTCCCAATTATGCAACAGGGCTGAGCTTCCTACTCCTCAGGAGGCATGGAATGGGTGGAGAATGCCACACGCAGTATGCTAGCACGCACTGTTAATGTGCCAGATAGTGTGGTGCATTTACTTAAGGTTAACACGCGTTAAGTAAAGTTAACGTGCACAAAGTGCTGCCATTGCCCATTCATTTCTATGGGCCATTGTAGCACTTAACACGTGCTAACCTTTAGTAAACATGTCCCTTAATGTCGTATCAAGAGGAGGTGTTAAGTGCACTCACATTAGCTACACTCCACTTAATAGACATTCCAGAGCCAGGAACCTATTCCCTTGCACTCCCCCCCCCCCCCCCAAGCAAGTCAGCCAAAAAAAATCGCAGCAGGCCTTTTCCCGTGCCTTTCTCTAACATGGTCATTTTCCTATCAGAAAGCTGGGGTACTTGTGGGTGTAGCTGGATTTAGCTCATGCTTTTCTCAGGAGTTATAGTTAATGTGTATGTATATGAAGACTGGAAATTCATCTGTAGATTGGAGAGTGGTCAGCTTAATACCATTCTTTAAAAAGGGTTCCAGGAGTGATCAGGGAAACTACAGACCTGACATCGGTGCTGGGCAAAATGGTAGAAATCATTATAAAGGAGAAAATTACTGAACATATAGACAGCCGTGGTTTAATGGAACAAAGCCAGCATGGATTTAGTGAAGTAAAGTCTTGTCTCACTGATCAGGTACTGTAGATAAAGGTGAACCGGTTGATACAGTGTATCTGGATTTTCGGAAAGCCTTTGACAAGACATGAGAGACTCTTGAGGAAATTCAAAAGTCATGGGATAGGAGGCAGTGTCCTATTATAGATCGGGAACTAGTTAAAAGATAGAAAACAGAGTAAAATTAAATGGCCAATGTTCTCAATGGAGAAAGGTGAATAGTGGAGTACTCCAGGGATCTGTGCTGGGCCCTCTGCTATTTAACATAAATGACCTGAAAATGGGAACTGTGTGTGAGCTGATCATATTTGCAGATGATAAAAAAAATTACTCAAAGTTGTTAAAACATAAGAGGATTATGAAAAATTGCAAGAGGATCTTGAGAAACTGGGAGATTAGGCATCCAAATGGCAGATGAAATTTAATATGGGCAAGTTTAAAGTTATGCACTTAGGGAAGAATAACTCAAACTATGGCTACATGATGCAAGGTTCCACATTCAGAATCACCAGCCAGGAAAAAGATCTAAGCATCATCGTGGATAATACGTTGAAACTCTATTCAGTGTGTAGCGGTGGCCAAGAAAGCAAATAAAATACTAGGAATTATAAGGAAAGGAATGGAGAATAAAACCATGAATATTATAATGCCTCTGTAATGCTCCATGGTATGACTGCACCTTGAATATTGTGTGCAATTCTAGTTGCCATATCTTAGAAAAGTTACAGAAAAGAGTGACCAAAATGATAAAGGAGATGAAAGGATACCCCTACAAGGAAAGGCTTGAAAGGTTAGGGCTCTTCAGCTTGGAAAAGAGACAGCTGAGAAGAGATATGACAGAGGTCTAAGATATAATGAGTAAAGTGCAATGGGTAAACACATTGTCTATTTACTCCTTGAAAAATTGGTGACACACAATGAAGCTAAAGACAAATCAGAGAAAATATTTTTTCACTCAACATCTGATCAACCTCTGGAATTCCTTGCCAGAGGATGTAGTAAAAGTTGTTAGTGTAGCTGGGTTTAATAGAGGTTTGGAAAAGTTCCTGGAGGAAAAGTCCTTTAACCATTATTAAAGTGGACTGGATGAAATCCCCTACTTAGCTCTGCGATAAGCAGCATGGAATCTGTCTACTTTCTGGGAACCTAGAAGTTGAAAGAAGAGCAGTCTCTCTCGCAGAGATATAGCATACACAAAACAAAGCGGAGAGTCAGTGGCAGTAGATCCAACGTTTATTATAAATTAACCTCAACACGTTTTGGCTTATGCTTTCCTCAGGGGTTATAGCCTCATATGAAAACAACAAAAATCAGACTTAACAACACATTAAAATAACATTGAATGATCTAACTTATATAAGTAGAAATCATAAAAACCATATAAGTAAAATATAAACGTGGGTAATATCCACAATAAAACAATGATAGATACTTAAATAAATAATAAAAACAGATAAGTATCATAAAAGCAGAAATAAAGCCTCTAAAATGCAATGCATGTACAATACTAAAAAGCAATAACACAAAGCAATAAAAAGTATGAGTGGTCAAAATCAGCATCTATAACACAAACTGTGTACATGAAAGCGCAAAGTCATACATATGTAAAAAAATAAATAAGTCCAACTCAAAGAAGAGAAAGGAGAAAACAAAAGAGAACAAGACGGACGTTGACCCAATATGGTATAAGTGTCTCATAGTGCAAAACATCAATGTCTCTTACATATATTACATGTAATTTTGCTGTAGTTTATGTATAATTTAATGTAATGTACTGTAGTTTACTGTAATGTACTATCTTGTTGTCTCCCCCCCCCTCGATGTAGTCCCTCTGTTGTCTTGTTGACCACTTTGATGGAAGGATAAGGTGGTATATAAAACTGATTAAATAAATAAATAAATATATAGTTGTCATGAAAACCTATACACAATCCAAATGAAAATAGAGAGCACGGGAGGCTAATATTCCTATGGTTAAAACAGAGACGGAGTGAGAAAAGGAGGACATATGCTCTAGTATGTGAAAAACACTGTGAATGAAAATCCAAATGTTAGAGTGGTTAGAAACGTTGGACTACTGCCACTGACTCTCTGCTTCATTTTGCGTGTACTTTTTGGGAACTTGACAGGTACTTATGACCTGGGTTGGTCACTGTTGGAAACAGGATACTGGACTTGAAGGACCTTTGGTCTGATCCAGTATGGCAAATCGTATGTTCTTATGTCATGCACTTTTGATCAATCAGTGGCAAAGACATTTTTTGTAATCCCTGGAATTGTCTGTGAACAGTAAAGTTCAGAAATTCAGCGCTGAACTGGTTATACCACTTGTGCATTATCCTTAACCCACTAGAGACAAGATGGTGGCTGTCACAATGTTGTCATTAAATTTCTTCACTGCCTGCAGCTTTACTCTTCTGTTGGTCGCTCATATCACAGCATCGGTGCATGAGCTGACTCACAGAGCACTTGGTATCCCCCAGGCTGCTCAAAATTCTAATTCTAGTTTTCCAAAGGCTTTGTGGAGCTTGCAGACATCTTGAGGCTCTGCTTGCTAAATAGCTGGGACTAGTTTGAAATATCCATCTGCAACAGCAAGCCATTGTCTTCACTGCAGAACAGGGCAGGCCCGTCAATTGAGCAAGAATGTTTTTTTTGCACAGGGCCCCGCGTTTCAGGGGACCCCGTGCAAAGAACATTCTGCTTTAAAAGTAAAGTTTAAAATAAAAAAAGAACCTGGCTGCTGCCGCTGCCGCCACAGCAGCAGCAGAATCAAGTGTCCCGCGGGGCCCCCCCTGCCTGGCAGAGCCCTCCCTCCCCGCCCTCAGTCCCTCACCGCGTCGGCTTAACAGAGCCGCAAAATGGAAACTCTCCCTTGGCGGCTCTGAAAACGGCACGGCGAGGGACTGAAGCGGGGAGGGAGGGCTCTGCCGGGCAGGGGGGCCCCGCGGGACACTCGATTCTGCAGCTGCCGCCAGCTTTTTTTTTTTTTTTAATTTTCCCAGGGCTGTTGGGGGGGGAGGGGGGTTAGGACTGGAAATGGGCTGATGGGGGGGAGGGGGTTAGGACTTGAGGTGGGCTAATAGGGTTAGGACTGGTAATGGGCTGTGGGCTGATGGGGGGGTTAGGACTGGTAATGGGCTATGGGGGGCTAAGACTGGAAATGGGCTGATGGGGTTAGGACTGGAAGTGGACTGATGGGGGGTTAGGACTGGTAATGGGCTATGGGGGGGCTTAAACTGAAAATGGGGTGATGGGGGCTTAGGACTGGTAATGGGCTATGGTGGGGGCTAGGACTGGTAATGGGTTGTGGGTTGCTAGGACTGGTAATGGGTTGGGGGTTGCTAGGACTGGAAATGGGCTGAGTGGAAGGGGAGGCTTGAACTGCAAATAGCTGATGGGGACGGGGGCTTGGAATGGAAATGGGCTGAGGGGAAGAGGGGCTTGAACTGCAAATAGCTGATGAGGAGGGGGGCTTGGAATGGAAATGGGCTGTGAGGGGAGGGAGCTAGGACAGGAAATGGGCCGATGGAGGGGCTAAGATAGGACTGGAAATTGGGTGTTGGGGGAGCTAAGATTGGAAATGGGCTGTGGTGGGGGCTTGGATTGAAATGGACTCATGGAGGGGACACGAGAAAACTAGAAGAAAGTGGCTGGAGCAATTGCAACTGAAAAAAATGCATAAAAGGTAAACGATATCTCTATTTTGAATTTATTAACTGGAATATGTCAGCTCTGGGAAATGTGCATCATTAACATCTGCGTTTTGTTTAGTACAAGAGGAAATTAATTTATAGTTTTATTTCTACAGTGTTGTTGGGCTTTTGGGGTTCCCAGTTTAATTATTATCTTCCTGTTTCTAAATTGTGATTACTTGTTTGGTGATGGTGTATGTTCTGCATGTGTAATTGAGCTGAGGTATTCTGTTTATATAATTCCTATTTGACATTGCCACTTGTTCTCTTTCCCCAGTAGGTCATGTATTGTTATTCTCTGAAATGTATTGGTTTAATATTTGCAGTGTTGCCTTTTGATAGGTAGGGTCTGGTAGTGTGTCTGGTGAGTCCTGGTAGCGCTGTTACGATATGGCGGGTTTGCTATTGGTTCTAAATGGGCAGTGTCTGTAGTAGTTCCTAATGTATCTGGCGGTTGGCACTGGATTATAGTAATGTAGAAATCTTTTAGTCTTTCTTTATCCATACACTCATTAAGAGGCATGCTTACTAAAAGTTAGTGTATGGTAACATTATGCAAATATTTATGCAAAGGAGGCCCCGCACTGAGTCTCCGCACATGGCCCCGCACCGCCCTTGGGCCGCCCCTGCTGCAGAAGTGTACATTTGTGCTGAGACAATTCAAGGTGTGTGTATATGAAGGGCACTCCCTGCCTGCTGCCTGGCTCACTGCCATTTCTGGCCTCGTCTCTCTGGCTTCTCTACGGGACCTCTTAGGACGAGGTCCTCCTGGACCCATCTTTCCCAGCCATAGCTTCTGGTGAGCTATTCACACACCTCTCTCTCTCCATTCATGCCCTTTCATACTTGCTATACTCCTTGCACACTGAAAAAGCAAACAGCTAAACCAAACATACAGAAATGAATATGATAGCACAGCATAATCTGAACTCGCACTTGCACGCTATTCACGTCCAGAAGTAAAGCAGCTGAGGCTTGTCTGTCGCTCCTTCCAACTGGACAGTACTCTACACCCTCCTCACAGCACAGACATTAATGCAAAAGACAGCTCTCCACATACAGCAGAATAGAGGCTAAAGCGGGGAATGTTAACCCTTGGTAAATTACTGCGCATGTAACACAAGGGCACCTCTGTCACACTGTGTGGTAACCATTAACGTGCGTTAAGTGGCTGCTACCATGCTCCCGCCTCCTTGATGCAGGCACACCCCCAATTTGGCCAAAATCTTTACCACGGCTTATTCCCTGCGAAGGTGCCATAAATCTTGACGCTAACAAATATTAACAGCAAAAATTTACCACACTTTAGTTAACAGGCGCAAGTATTTTTGAAACCATTAAGAAAGATTAACACAATACAATTACATGCATGTGCTTACAGTGAGAGACACCTATCTAAGACACTTTAAATTCATATAACACTATTAATTACAACTGGTACTCAATTAATATATAATGTCTGATGTGTAAAAGGATGAGTCAACCATGTTCCTTCCTCAATAATGAAATCATAAGCCGAGTTATTTTTAATACTATGGGAAAGCTAGGATCATAATCTTTTATCAAGTAATGCATCCCTGTTCTGCCTCTTTAAGAGATTTTTTTTTTTGACAAAGAAATGAAGAAGAAATCAGAACAGTCATTCTGTTTCAGATGCTGGTTGAGCACAAGGCACTATCTTACTATATGGACAGGAAGCAGGAAAGACTAATGCCGGGTAGATGACAGATCTCTGAATTCAGTTAAGTGACCTTCAAGATACGAGCTGTTCTGTGAAACATAGGAGCATTATATGTTGGTCATCTGCTTTAAACCCAAGCGTGATTAAAATGCTGGCAGAAAATAAAAACTGGCTGTTGAAGAGCTTGCCCTGAAGTCCTCATTTCAAATCAAATTTTACGGCCCTGCACGGGAACAATGGTGGCCCAGTACTTAACGTCTTCTTTTTGTCACTTAGCACAAAGAAAACCCCTCAAAACTCCCTCAGAGAACAATGGCCCCTCTAGACTCACAACCACGCGAAGAACAGGCACAAACCATACAAAAACACATTTTAAAAATACATTTTGCACTGCCCTTGACATTTGAGATAAATAGAAGTTGGTCCATTAAAATTCCAACTATTTTTTTGTTACTTTTCAACATGAATTATTTATTCCCCTCACTTCCCCTTCCCTCCTATATTTCCCTCTCCCTCCCCAACACTCCTGGTCTACTTGATCTCTGACATTTTGACCCCTGTTAGAGGACGACATAGCAGAGCAGGCAAAGAAGCTAATTACGCTGCTAACTATATTTTATTAAAATGATTACCTTTAATAGTGAATGCCAGAAATGACAATCTCACATACAACATCCATTATACATTTCCTTTTTAATTAAAAACCTTTAAAATCTGCTACTGATTGTTTTTAATATTTTTCTCATCTACAGCTATACAGATGTTTTTCACACTGTTCTTTCCAGGAAGCATTTTCACTTTACATTTTTTTTAATGGAGAGATGGATTATTTAATGTTTTCTCTGGATTTTAATGAGGCTGTTTTAGTCATTTATTTATGTGTTTTAATTATTTCATTTCATTGTTTTGGATGCAATTCTGGTCGCCGTATCTTAAAAAGGATATAGCTTTATTAGAAAAAGTTCGGAGAAGAGCCACCAAAATGGTAAAGGGGATGGAAGGATACTCCAATGAAGAAAGGCTAAAAAGGTTAAGGCTCTTTATCCTGGAAAAGAGACGGCTGAGGGGAGATATGACAGAAGTCTATAAATTAATGAACGGAGTGGAACGGGTAAACGTAGATCGATTGCTTACGTTATCAGAATATAGAAAGACTAGGGGACATGCAATGAAGCTACAGGGTAAACTATTTAAGACTAATAAAAGAAAATGTTTTTTCACTCAACGTGTAATCAAACTCTGGAATTTGTTATCGGAGGATGTAGTAAAGGCTGTTAGTGTAGCTGGGTTTAAAAAAGGTTTGGACAAGTTCCTGGAGGAAAGGTCCATAAACCATTATTAAGAAGGGACCCAGGATATCAATGCTTGACCCACTACAAGCACTGCGGAACCTGTGTCTTCTGGGGAAGCTGCTAGGTACGTATGACCTAGATTGGCCACTGTTGGAAACAGGATACTGGGCTTGATGGACCTTGGTCTGACCCAGTATGGCATATCTTATGTTCTTATGTTCAATGTATTCATTTGTTTTATTGTACTTTGTTCTAGTTTGTTCTTGGGTTTTCCTTACCTTGGGCACTTTTAGCAGAAAGACTGGTGATAAATCTAAATCAATAAACAAAAATTTGAAATGTGAAGGTTTTGTTAGGAATGGTTGTTTCTTATCAAAAGGATCATGGTAAACCATATGTTGCAGTGTGGATTCACAGGAATAATTCGGAGCATCCTTAGAAGAAATAGTACCTTAAATACCCAGAGGACTGCGGTTGAACAAGGGATTCAGCGTTTTTAGCACTTTCCCCATAGCAACAAAACCACTCTGTATCACTTAAAGTATAAATTCATACCACAGGCACACTGAGAGCATTGGTGAGCTGGCTACAGTCTGCCTGCAGGCCCTTCAGGGTTGCTGTGTTTCTAACAGGAAGAGATGGATAAGTATTGCTTTTTCTGCCGTCTGGCACAAAATCCATCCAGAGCTGCCGCCAAAAAGCATCAACTAATGCAGGTACCTGCTTTCTACATTTCTAAAGTTACACATCACGTTTAAAATCAAGGCCATTAAAGCTCAAAGAGTCAAGGAAGAGAAAAGGCGTCTTAACATCTTTATGATTTTGTCAGTATGTAACATAAATATAGTAATGGACACACAAGGAAGCCCATATTTCAAAAAAGTCTAATTCTGGATTCTTTATATGTCCTCAGCCTCTTGTCCTGTGCCTTTACATTTCTTTTAACAAATTTTACCTGCATATGCTTTTAGAATAATAGCACACATCCAATCTCAATGGGACCCCAGAGGGATAGAAAAAACACCAAGGGTCAGATGTACTAAAGGGCTTTTCCCAAGTTGTGACTGGGGAAAAAATGTTTAAGACATCTGGTTCTAAGTGAGCTACTCAAGGTCATACAATGGGAATAGTGAACATGAGACTTAATATTCACAGGTTGCAGGAAAAATAAAGAAGTAGGAAGACACAAGGATGGTGTGAGAGAGCTCGAGAGATGTTGTCTCAGTGTATATTTGGATTAAACATGTCTTTCCATTAGTATTTCAAGATTAGTTACATTCAGGCGCAGTGGGTATTTTCGGAAGTCTTACAATCTAAGGGGACCTTTTACTAAAAGGCATTATGCAGTTAATGTTCATTTCAGTGGGCATTCATTGCTTCCATAGACCTGTGATAATTGTTACTGCGCAGGCAGGACAACTATTGCATGCTAAAATGCATGTTAACTGTGCACTGTGCGATAAGGTGGGGTTTGCATTGGGTTGGGCAGAGAGAGGGTACTGACTGGACATTACAGTTGGTGCAGGTGTTAGTGGCATTCACTAATCACTACTGCTGCAATTAGCAAGGATGCACCTACCACCACCTCAACCATTGCACCCATGAGCACTGCCAAGGTCTGGAATGGAATGCCCACCAAGGGCCTTGCCTGTACGGTAACTGCTGGGCACATGCTGGCCACGCCCTTGGCAATTACTGCAGTGCAGGTGCACCTAACATATGTTGATTTTGACTCAAAACACACATTAGGGGTGAAAACATGCTACTCTTTAATAAAAGGGTCCCTAAATTTGTACCTGAGGCACTGGATCACTGAGTGACTTGCTCAAGCTAATAAGGGGTGCCAGTGGGATTTGAACCTAGCTTCCTTAGATTTCAGCTCACTGAGAGAGTTTACAAATGTTTTTAGAGGGAAAAAGAAAATCAAAGGTTTCTATGTGAGTGAACGTGCATTTGCCCATGTAAAAACATCATAGTTCATGCACTTTTCCCAGCATAAAAAAGGAATGGCGTTAGGTAGAGAATGGGAGGGAGTAAAGCTATATGCAAAGATTTATTTTGAAATCCCTGTGTGTACTCTGTACCTGTGGTAATTGAGGTATAAAGCATGCAAGTACAAATATGAAGTATTTTCCTTTGAAAATGAGCTTGCAGTATCAAAATTGCCTTTTAAGTGCATGAAAGATAGCTTTGTTCTGGTCTATGTGTGCAAAAACCCCTAATAGCTTAGAAGAGGCGTGGTGAACATGCAGCCCTTTCAAAATAGGCAAAGAAGCATGTATATATGACACACGCACAACCAGAACAGCCATCTGACAAACAGACGCATTCAAAAAAGGAGCAGAATTACTGGGAGGGAGGAGAGTTTGCATACCTGTATAAGTGTTGATTCTGCTACATTTGAGGGTGATTTTTATTTATTTATTTGATTTAATTTAAAAAAATGTATATTCTGCCCACATCCTAAATGTATTAGAATTCAACATTACAAATAAATAAATAACAGCCAGACCAACTGTCCACCTACAAAACTTTTCTTATCATACAATACAATCAATGATGAAATACCATACGCGTGATGAAACAAATAAGCTTTGACTTTTTTTCTCAACACCAACAACCCTGACTCATTCCTAACTGACACTGGCAAATGATCCCAAAATACTGGCCCTGTAACTGAGAAAATCCTATGATAGCTTTTCATTCTCAGCACAAGGGCTACAGAATAATAGTGAGTTGGGTTACCTTATACTCAATGCAGGGCACATAACATACCGATTAATCTAATTTAATGAATTCATTTATTTAACAATTTTTACACACCTCTTTTCCTACGATCAAAGCAGTGGTGGTGTATAATAATTAAAAAGAAAAGAAGTGAAAGAAACTCCATAGTGTAGACAGGACAGTATAGGAGAGATAGGAACAGCATAGAAAAGATAGACAAATGCAATAAGACAAAGATAATTTCACACAATTCCCTTAGACTAAAGGGCTGTCCTTACCATGCCCAAAGGGTGTCGTCGTACCAGAATAGCTACTCAGGTAAGTTAAAAGCAGCCCTAAAATGGAAGGTTTTCAGAGATTTTTTGAAGCACTTGAAATTTAATTCTGTGTGGAAATGGCCCGGCAAGCTATTCCAATGTCTATATAGACGTCGCCAGGAGAGCATTTCAGAACCAAGACGTCTAACAGCATAACGGTTAAAGTGGGTCTTTGTGATCTAAGGCTATTCACTTAGTTCTCCACCTTCTCTACACTCTCTGGATGTTTTAAGGTGAAAACAAGCACTTTCCTGATACCTATTCGTGCCTGGAGCAGGTATAAACATAGAGGTGCCTGCAGACGTCTCCAATGTTTCTGGGATGTGCAAGTCCATTACTCCTCCCTAAACAAGCCTCTGCCACACCCCTGTGCCTATTTCGACATTCCTATACCAGAGAAATCTGTGAATATCATATGTGGAATGCTATGGAGACGTGTCTGTGATTTCAACAGCTACATGCATGTCTTCAGACATTCAAATCACAACTAAACCTTTTAAAATGACCCTCTAAGGGTTCGCACAGCATACCGTTGGAGTAAAATCTAATGAGCAGTATGTGCAATAGCCCTGGGCTAATTGTTGGGGGCGTGCTCAGCATATTCCCAGCAGATACCATACTAAAATGTTTCCCAACATGCAGCTGCAACATTCACAATTAATGTGCGTGCACATAACACCACCCACTGACGTGGCGTTACGTGCACCTGTGCTAACTGCAGCATTGACAATTAGAGCGCCTTAATTACCCCTGCGCTAACTGCAATGTGCAGTCAGTACCCACTCTCCATCCCTAACCGGCCCATTCTCATTCTCAGTCCCAGTCCATCACGCGCTAAGCAGTTAGCATGGGATTTTTATTATGCTGACTGTTTAAAGTGCATGGTAACCATTAATGAGGTCTTGCACATTAATCGTTAGTGCACATTATCAAACATACCCCTATATGCCCATAAACAAATTCTAGGAAAAGTGTAGACTTACCAATAAAAACCTGGAAGTGGAGAAAGCTTCTGTCTGCAAAAATTTTCAAAAAGATGTAAGCAAAGCCAATTTTTTTAAAGGGGGGGGGAGATGACTCTGCTTAGACCTTGAGGATGAGAGTCCATATTAACCCTCACAGAGTGAGGCAAAAGTTTGCAAAACAGTTAGTAAATCGCAGACAACAAGGTCACCATGTAGAACAGCAGGAAGGGCACTTTGCCAAGCCTCCAGCTGTGAAAAGACATCCAGCTGGATGGAGTGAAAGGCAATTGCTAGCAACATGTACGTTTAAATTAGTCGTTTTTTTCAATCACAAAATGCTTATAGAAAAACTCTCCACTAATATAAAATAAAATACATATTTACCATTCAGGACTGAAACAGTGGACTAGATTACGTTTTCATTTTCTTTCCAATAGTTTCCTGCCATACCATGTTGGGGTTCCAGTTTCCATCTTGTTCTGAAGTGCTAGAGTTTTTTTCCTGTTATGTCTCTTTCTTCCTACCCTTTCTAGCCTAACCATTGCAGTGGCTATTCTTGGCATGGAATATGGCTCTGTACCAGCCACTAAGGATCAAAATGGCAGATGAAATTTAATGTGGACAAGTGCAAGGTTATGCACCTAGGGAAGAACAACCCAAACTATGGTTACACGATGCAAGGTTCCACATTAGGAACCACCACCCAGGAAAAAGATTTAGGTATCATTGTGGATAACATGTTAAAACCCTCGGCCCAGTGTGCAGCGGTGGCCAAGAGAGCAAATAGAATGCTAGGTATCATAAGGAAAGGAATGGAAAATAGAACAAAAGATATTATAATGCCTCTATATCGTTCCATGGTGAGACCGCACCTTGAATATTGTGTGCAATTCTGGTCGCCGTATCTTAAAAAGGACATAGCGTTATTAGAAAAGGTTCAGAGAAGAGCCACCAAAATGGTAAAGGGGATGGAAGGATACTCCTATGAAGAAAGGCTAAAAAGGTTGGGGCTCGTTAACCTGGAAAAGAGACGGCTGAGGGGAGATATGATAGACGTCTATAAATTAATGAACGGAGTGGAACGGGTAAACGTAGATCGATTGTTTACGTTATCAGCATATGGAAAGACTAGGGGACATGCAATGAAGCTACAGGGTAAACTATTTAAGACTAATAAAAGAAAATATTTCTTCACTCAACGTGTAATCAAACTCTGGAATTTGTTACCGGAGGATGTAGTAAAGGCTGTTAGTGTAGCTGGGTTTAAAAAAGGTTTGGACAAGTTCCTGGAGGAAAGGTCCATAAACCATTATTAAGAAGGGACCCAGGATATCAATGCATGACCCAGTACAAGCATTGTGGAACCTGTGTCTTTTGGGGAAACTGCTAGGTACGTATGACCTAGATTGGCCACTGTTGGAAACAGGATACTGGGCTTGATGGACCTTGGTCTGACCTAGTATGGCATATCTTATGTTCTTATAATACAAAGAAATGGCCAAAGTATCCTTCCCCTTTTCCATCTAATTACAAACTAACAGACAAGGCGTCCTCCCACTTTCACCATTCCCCCAGGAACTGTAGATGCTGCCTCCACAGCATCTTTATTATTCATTTAAAACTTTCAGATATATCTTTCTTAAAACTTTGTGTGCCTCTGAGGAGCAGATATATTTGCAACAGTTACTGTGAGAGGCCACTGAGCTGTGGTCCTGGCGGCTGTAACAAGGTGCCAGGTTGGGGTCTGTCAGCCCTTGAGATCAGGGCCAAGTCTTGGTTAGGGTTCCAGGGGAGAGGATTAGGATTTGTTGGACTAGGCCTTCCTGAAGGTTTCCGAGGACAGTTAGTGGAGGGGAGGGGAAGGAGCAGTTACAGCAAGGAGGTGAATTTTGATTGGAAATCAGTTTCAGGGCATTGTTTGGTGTTACCCATTAGTGGTGAGTGTGGTGACATAGGGTGCAGGGGCGGCTCTATAATGAGGCAGTTGCCTCAGGCAGCAAAGTTTTGGGGGAGACAACAAATGCTCCCAAAACAGCCACCTCATTCTGCTTTTAAACTTAAAAAAAAAAAAAAGTGAAAAAGCTGCTACTGCACGGCAGCGGCAGATTCATCCTCTGCCGCCACCCCCCCCCTCACCCCATGGGAGGCCCTGCGCTGCATGTCTGGCAGTTGGCTGTGTTGGCGGCCCAGCAGCAGATTCAACCCCCTGCCACCGGCCCCCCTCACGCTGATGGCGCTGGGCTCAACTTTAACAGAGCTGCGGGAAAGAAAGGAAAAGCAGTTCTTTCCCATGGTTCTGTAGAGCTGGGGCCGCCGACTGCCAGGTGTGCAGGGCCTCCCGTGGGAGCGAGGGGGGCGGCTAGGACCTGAAAAGAGCCCTGGAAATGGAAAGATTTGGAGGGGGGACTGGCACTGGAAATGGGCAGATTGGGAGGGAGGCTGGCAATGGAAATGAGCAGATTGGGAGGGGGGCTAGCACTGGAAATGAGCAGATTGGGAGGGGGGCTAGCACTGGAAATGGGCAGATTGGGAGGGAGGCTGGCACTGGAAATGGGCAGATTGGGGGGGACTGGCACTGGAAATGGGCAGATGGGGGGGCTAGGACTAGTAGTGGGCTGATTTTAAGGGGACTAGCACTGGTAATGGGTTGATTAGGGAAAGCTAGGACTGGGAATGGGCTGAGTGAGTGGGGGCTAGGACTAGTAATGGGATGATTAGGGGGGGAACAGGCTGAGGGGGACTAGAGCTGGAAATGGCCAATCGGGGGGGGGGGGGGAGGGCTAGGACTGGTAATGACCTGATTAGGGGAGGCTATGACTGATAATGGGCTGATGGGGGGTGAAGTAGAACTGGTAATGGCTTGATGGGGGCTAGCATTGGAAATGGGCTGATTGGGGGGGCTAGGACTGGAAATGGGCAGATTGGGGGGGCTAGCACTGGAAATGAACAGATTGGGACTGGGAATGGGCTGATCGAGTGGGAGCTGGGACTGCTAATGAGCTGAGGGGGGACTAGCACTGGAAATGGACCGATCGGGGGGGGGGGGCTAGAACTGGTAATGATCTGATTAGGGGAGGCTAGGACTGATAATGGGCTGATGGGGGGGTTAGAACTGGTAATGGACTAATGGGGGGTTAGCACTGGAAATGGGCTGATGGCAGGGAGGGGAGGATAGAGCTGTTGGCCTTGGACGAAAACTGGGGGCTAGGGTTACAAATGGGCAGATGCGAAGGAATGGGAGAATGGAACTGGAAGGAAGTGAATGCTGAGAGGGACTGCCATGGTATTTGGACTAGAAAGAGCTGGACAGTGGGGAAGGAAGGGGACTGGAAGGGAATGGACACCAGTGGCAGTCATGGCAATGCAAGTTGACATTGGAAGGTACTGGGAAGGAGGACTGGAAAGGGGCTGATACTGGGAAGGGTTACTGGGACTGGAAACAGGCTGATGGAAAGAAGTGAGGAAAACAAAAGAAGAAATAAGAAATGGCAGATGGACCATAGACCACAGAAAGAGAGCCAAGAGAAGGCAGGAAAGCAGAAGCCTCAGATTGGGACCAGCATATATCAGAGAACAAAGGTAGAAAAAATAAGTTTATTTAATTTTAGTGATTGGACTTTGTGTTATCTTTATATTTTACACAGGGTAGTTTCTCCTAATGGGTTAGTTTTGCACATACTATGACAGTCGTGAACCTCACTTCTAAGCCAGGGTATGTGGAATATGATCTTAATCTCTCTAATTTACTGCTAATGCTCAGCATAATACTTGCATCGTGCCAAAGAGAGCCTCCTGCTGGAGTTCATAAGATGCAACAAGTATGGGTAATTTGTCAAGATGTGCTTGGAAATTCTTCTCTATCAGGCCTGTGGCTCCTGGTACAATGGGAAATATTTCTGTATCTTTCTGCCACATTTTCTTGATCTCTGATTGCATTTCTTGATACCTCAAGATCTTCTCCCTCTCCACGTGATTCACAGAATAATCACTCGGTACCGACACTTCTATTATCAATGCCGTTCTGGTGTTCTTCTCCTTTACTACTATGTCAGGTTTTCTGGCATCCAGTTTCTTATCTGTCAGAATGGGAATATCCCAGGTGATCATAACCTCTTCATTCTTTGTTATTCTCTTAGGGTCATGATCCCAGTGCTTTTCAGGGACAGTAATGTTGTAGTGTTTACAGAGTTTCTAGTGGAGGAGGCGTGCTAGTTTGTTGTGCCTTTCCGTATAGAAATTTTCCGCCATCAGAACTTCACAGCCTGCTATTAGGCGAGTCATTGTTTCCAGGTCTTTCTTACAGAATCGGCATATGTCTATTGTGCCAATTTTTTCAATACACGCTGGAAACCATCTCGTCCGCAATCCGCTGTCCTGGGCTGCAACTATCAATCTTTCATCCTTCAGTTTCAGTCTACCTTTCCTCAACCATTCATGTGTCCGTTCTTGATCGACAAAAGGTTCTTGGAGTAACACTCTGTATTTTCCACTATATTTGTGCATTTGCCACTTCTTTTTCATCATCTGCTGATCTAATTCTTTGAAGAGTTTTTTTCTCTTGTTTTGCAAATTCTGTTACTTTCTTTCTCATGCACACCTGTGCAGTCTCGGTCATTCCTTCTAATTGTCTGAACGCTTGTCCAAGTTTGATGATGGAGACAGATTATGGAGGTTTGCTTTCATATTTCAGCACTTTTTTGTGTATTTGGATCCGAAAATGCTGTCAGATAGGCATGGAGGCCTATGATAGTAGCTCTGTAGGTGCAGTCAATTTCTATAAGTCCTAACCCTCCTTCAGCTCTAGGGATGTACAATCTTGGCATACACTGATTCATGTAAATTACTTCATGAGCATGGAGGAGTTTTGTTGTTCGCACATCCAGTTTTTCAAGCTCTTTATGAGGCTAATCCAGAATCCCAAAACTGTAGGAGAGTACAGGAATTGCCAGCTGATTGATGGCTTGTATCTTAGTTTGTGATGTTAAAGCACTTTTCAATAACAGTTTTAATCTCCTGTAATATTCTTTACTGATCTCTCTCAATAGTTTCTGCTCGAGTGTCATTCCTTCTTCTATTCCAAGATACTTATATACACCTTCCTGTTCAAGGTCCTTGATGTACAGCCCTCAGCTGTATGGGGGAACTGCATATCTTATTTACCTGATGTTGCACTGCTTGAGGAGTCTGGCTTCTTGGGGTTTCAGTTTAAATTTTGTCTACATATTTTTATTTTTACTTTAGATTGTGGTTACTTATTCTGTACTTGGTGAGGGTCTGTGTTCTGAGTGTGTGACTGAGCCCAGGTAGTCTGTTTACATGGAGTTTGTACATAAAGATCTATACTGTACTGTAGTAATTTGACTTGTTCAGCTTTTCAAATAGGTGTATGGATGTTTCAGGGCCCACTGTAGTATTTACAGTGATGCTATTTTTGGTGGGCTCCTTATGTGAGTCTTGGAAATTGGTGCTGATATGATATGATATGGTATGCTAGATTTGCTCTATAGATACTGTGGTGAAGATGGCCCTTCAGAAGAAATGGACGTTGAGGAAAATCCTGAGAGCAGAGCTAACTCACACAGGATTTCCAAAACTGACCTGAAAAAAACACAGTGCTCTGCTGAGCCAAAGACACACCCCAGTACAGGGGAGGAGTTAGGCTTCAGCTCTGATTGGGCATACCCAAGGGAACGGCAGGGAGCGCCGGGAATTGAAGTCCTTTTTAAAACCTCAGAGAGAGCTGAAAGAGAGAGGAGGAAGGAGGAGAAAGGTGAACAGGTTGTTGTTGCAGAGAGGACCACGGAGAATATCCCAGAGGATAGCGTGGGGAAGGATATCCAAGTCCAAAAGAACGTTGTGAGAGGAGAGCAGAGTGCTGGAACCCTAGAAGCAAGGAGAAGAGCACTAGGACCTTGTGAGAAGACAGAACACCGGAAGAGTCAGCCTGGGAGTCCAACGTACCCTGCAAGAAACTCTTACTGCCGTTTAAAGCCTAGACCTAGCCAGCCTCGAGAAAGCAGCACGTGGAGAAAAGGTACTTCTAATGCCAACAAGCAGTGCTATAAAGACAGAGAACTACAGCCAGGAGAAAGTTTTCCTAAGAGAAGTTCTTTTATAAATGCCTCTAAACAAGGTAAAGCACAATTTCCTAATTTGTATGCTTGGCTGAAGAAACCTTCATATAGTGCTGAACTCTGCAAACCTAACTTTGCTACCGACGTAGATAGTGAGTGGGGGAAGGGCGTAACCTTTGCCAATAACTATCCACCAGATGAAAAGCAAACACAGGCTGAATTGCTACTGAAGGAATTTCAGAAGTTCCTGGAACTGAAGTCAGGGCAAAATAAAGAACCTGATACGGACAGTAATTCTGTTAGTTCAGAAGAATACATGCAGGTAGAAAGTTCTTTACCTACCCTGAATCCTGAGCCTTGTGCCATGGATTGCTCTTTCTGCTGTATTGAATAACAGTTTAAAGAAGCACATAAGTTTTATATGAAGAGAATATAAAACGTTGGCTTTTCTTGTTGTTTAATCGTAAGAGTTCCTGATTGTGTTCACCTGTTTCCAAGTCACGGTGTGAAGAGAATAGTTATTGATATAAAGCTGCAATATTTATAACAACCACATGAGGCAATGCTGAGTTAAGCTGCTGAAGTTTATGAATAGCTGAGTTAAAGCCAATTTGATTTCACTGCTTCCTGAGTTCCTGTTTTCCTCTGTTTATCCTAAAAGTTCCGCTTTTTGCGTTTGTTGCTTTGAGCTTTTGATGTGCTGGAAACTATCCCCAAGACAAATAAATTTTCTTGCTTGCCTAACCATATCTGTTCACGACTACAATTCTTCCCTAAGGATTATACAAGAGCACTACAGTTCCCAAGATTCATTGGGAACCGTGCCAGCTAATTCTTCAAGGGACAATATAAGGCCACTCCTGCCTGTAAGCTCTAGGGCGCAGGCAGGAGCGTCGCAATACTCAATGACCTTGTAGGGTTTTGTATTAGTTCACAATATGCCTGGTACTGGAGAATGGTTAAATTAGACTTACCTGCTAATTGTAGTTCCTGAAGGAACTCCAGTCTAGTCCCGGAAACTCTGGGGTTGTGCTCCTCTTCCAGCAGCTTGGAGACTGAGAAACGTCATTCTTTGATGACACTGGTATAAGGACACAGGCACCGCCTCCTCACTCCAGTAACCTACTGACAAAGTAGACTCACCAGAGCAACAATTAAGTAAGAAAACACTTACAAACTAGCGATAAAATAACAGGATAAACTAAAGGTATAAACCTTCCTTTGAGAACTTAATCTTATTGTCTCTGAGAACGTATTCTAACTGTGGAGTCCCTCGCTTCCCCTCCAGAAAGAGACTCGATCTTCCTATAAATCCCCATCCTAAAAAATACCCCGTCTGAATCCAAAGCCCCATAACTTACTTATTCTCTTACCTGTGAGCTTCACTGCTTCAGGCTCCATTCCTTACAAAGGACCGGGATGGGATCTGGGACTAGACTGGAGTTCCTTCAGGAACTACAATTAGCAGGCAAGTCTAATTTAACCTTCCTTAACGCCCCTCCAGTCTAGTCCCAGAAACTCTGGGGATGTAACAGAGCAGTGAAAGAATTCAACGGGTGGGACCTGCTAGACCAGCCTGAAGCACAGCTGCTCCAAAACAGGAATCCCTACTCGCCTGTACATCCAGACGATAATGTCCGACAAATGAATTTAATGAGGACCACGTTGCCGCCTTACAAATCTCTACCGCCGGAACAAACTGGTACTCAGCCCACGACGCCGCTTGCGCTCTAGTCGAATGTGCTCTTAAGCTGTCCGGTACTAGCTTACCCTTTACCAGGTAAACCGACGCTATTGCCCCTTTAATCCATCTGGCAATGGACGCTTTCGATGCGGCCTCGCCTTTCCAAGGGTCCTCAGACAATACAAATAACCTATCCGATTTCCTGAACTCTGCCGTCCGTCAAAGATACTTCTTCAAGGCTCTACGGACATCCAAGAGATGCAACTGTTGTGCGGAAGAGTTCTCTGAAACCCTCCGGAACACCGGTAACGATACTACCTGATTGACATGGAAAGGAGATATTACCTTCGGCAAAAAAGACGGCACCAGTCTCAACACCACCTTTGACTCATGAAAAGCCAGGAAAGGCTCCTTACACGATAAGGCTTGTAACTCCAAAATTCTCCTTGCCAAGAAAACCACTTTCAGGGTAAGATCCTTCAAGGAGGCCTTAGCCAAAGGCTCAAATGGTCAGCCTCCTAACACTCCCAAAACCAATTGTAGATCCCATGGAGGAACTACCTGTCTGCACGGTGGTCTCAGAAGCCCCACCGCTCTTAAAAATCTCTTAACATCTGAATGAGTGCCCAGCACTTGGCCCTTGATTCCCCTATAACAAGAGAGGGCTGCCAATTGTACTCTCAAGGACAAGGCCGCTAATCCTTTCTGAAAACCATCCTGCAAGAATGCCAAGACCTGCAGCACCGACACCCGTATCGCCTGCCAATTCCTGTCTAAAGATGCGCCACACTCGAACATAGCGGAGCGATCAGAATCACTAAACCTTTGTGCCGCTCTATGCATCGCACTACCCGGCCTATTAACACACATGGAGGGAACACGTACAGTAGCTGCCCTTCCGGCCAGTCCTGTATGAGGGCATCTATCCCCTCCGACATTCTCTCCATCTGCTGTAAAATCGACCGACCTTTGCTGACTGGAATGTTGCCATGAGATCCATTATTGGTGACCCCAACGCCTCACCACCATCTCGTAAACTTCCGGATGAAGCACCCACTCTCCGGGGTCTATCTTTACTCGACTCAAATAATCGGCCGCCACATTGTCCACCCCTGCTATATGCGCTGCTGACAGAGCCTGAAGGTTTTGTTTGACCCATTCGAACAACTGATCTGCTTCGGCTTCCAAGGGAGCACTGCTGGTGCCCCCTGCCTGTTGATATAGGCCACTGCGGTCGCATTGTCTGAAAACACTCTGATGACTCTGCCTTGTAGATAGGGCTGAAAGTTCAGTAGCGCCCACGCTACAGCTATCAGTTCCAACCTGTTTATGGACCACGTTCTCTCCTGTTCGGTCCACTGACCCTGCGCAAACCTTCCTTGAAAATGCGCTCCCCAGCCCAGGAGACTCGCATCTGTAGTCATCGGTAACCAATTTGGCATTTCCAAGGGCATGCCCTCTTCTAGAGATTCCGGAAGCAACCACCACTGCAATGCTTTCCGCGCTGCTTCTGGACATAGTAGCCTCTGGGACAGCGGATCGTTCTGGTGAGACCATCGTCTGAGTAACGCTCTCTGCAACGGTCTCATATGTGTCCTTGCCCAGGGTACCAAGTCGATTGTTGCCGCCATCGTACCAATGAGCTGCAGATAATGCCATGCCGTCGGACGTGGCCTGCTGAGAAATCGTCGAATCAACCATCGCAAGCCAAGAACGCGATGCGGAGGCAGAAAAACCTTGCCCACCGCAGTATCGAAACGGGCCCCTAAGTACTCCAGGTTCTGAGATGGCACTAAACTGCTCTTGGTCATATTGACCACCCAACCTAAACTTTGCAGGCAGTTGACTACCCTGGAAGCAGCTTCCACGCTTTCTGTTCGTGACTTTGCTCGAATTAACCAGTCGTCCAAGTATGGATGAACCCGAATGCTTTCCTTCCTCAGCGCCGCTGCTACTACCACCATGACCTTGATAAACGTCCTTGGAGCCGTCGCTAGCCCGAACGGCAATGCTTGAAACTGAAAATGTCCCATTGGCACCGCAAATCTGAGATACCTCTGATGCTCCTGACGAATCGGAATGTGCAGGTACGCTTCTGACAAATCGAGGGATGTAAGAAACTCCCCTCTTCTGACAGCTAAGATGACCGATCTTAGCGTCTCCATATGAAAATGAGACACCCGTAGACACCTGTTCACCCTTTTTAAGTCCAGAATTGGCTGATAAGATCCTTCTTTTTTTGGGACCACGAAATAAATGGAGTATCGACCGAAGCCGCATTGGTCTCGAGGAACCGGCACTACTGCTTTGAGAGCTATTAATCTTTCCAAGTCTGCCTGACCGCCTCGCACTTGCGATGCGCCTTGCAAGGGGACTGCACGAACGAGTTGGTCATCGGACGCTGAAACTCCAAAGCATAGCCTCTTCGAATCACCTCTAACACCCACTGATCTGACGTAATCTGGACCCAGGCGGGATAAAAGTCCTGTAGACGACCTCCCACCGGTATCTCCACCTGGGTCGCCCTGACTTCACTGCGGCTTGCTGGCACCCGCAGCAGCAGCATCAAATCCTCTGCTTGCCCTACGGAACCCTCTAAAACTCTAGTTTCTATAGGGAAAACGCCCCCTCTGACTCTGAGAGAACCTTGAGGAACGAAAACGACGAAAATCCTTCTGTAGCATCCTAGCCATCGCAGGGAATCTGCCTTATTTCTGCTTATCCTCCGGAAGCCGTCCACCTTTGGAATCTCCTAGATCCTTAACAAGTTTGCCCAAATCCTCTCCGAACAGCAGCTTGCCCTTAAAAGGAAGTTTACTTAACCTGGCCTTAGAAGACGCATCCGCTGCCCAATTGCGCAGCCACAGATACCTCCTTGCTGCTACCACCAAAGCCATACTGTTCGATAGCCCCCTAATGAGATCATAATGAATATCTGTGAGATATGCAGCTCCTGACCCCAGCCGCGCCGCCTCACCTACCGACTCATCAATCCGCTCTCCCTGAAGTCGCTGAGACCAGCGCAAACAGGCTCTCGCCACCCACGCTCCACAAATAGACGCTTGAATGGAAAGAGCATTCACTTCAAACACCTGCTTTAATAAGGCATCCAGTTTCCTATCCTGTGCATCCTTGAGAGCCACACTCCCCTCTACCGTCAAAGGAACCATCCGCTGAACAAAATGAAGATATCCACCCACAGGAATTTGCTGATTACCTACAATCAAAACTTCTTCAAACAGATGAGCTCTCAAAAACCACTGTACAAGCAACAACCTGTCTAACATCCCTGTCTGTACTTACCACACCCTCTGCTAAACACATTGAAGACACAATCGCCTCACTCAACACCACAACTGCACAAACCGACCCTTGCCCAGCCTTTTGGATAAAGGATCTTCGAAGTGCATTTAGCCCCTTCATTTCAAGAATCATTAACCTCTCCTTTACATCTGGATCCTTCCCATCTGCATTAAAGTTCACATCCATTAGACCTCTGCTAAAGAACGCGAAACTAGACCCTAAACGGCCCGACTCCTACAGGCCTATAGCCAGCATCCCCCTTCTAGCAAAGATTTTTGAGAAAGAGGCACAACGGCAAATCCAAGACCATATAGATTCCGCAGCCCCCCTTGACCATTCTCAACACGGCTTCAGAGAATTCCACGGGGTTGAGACACTGCTCACCACCCTATTCAATGATGTTCTCACCACTATAGACAACTTACAGCAAGGCGTTGTGCTAATCTTCCTAGATATAGCAGCAGCGTTTGATTCGGTAAACCATGAGATTCTCCTCGTTCGACTGAAAGAAAAAGGCATCCATAACTCAGCACTTGAATGGTGCAGATCATACCTTGATACCAGAATGCAATATGTAAAAACTGCAACAGGAGAATCCGAACTCTTCCATCAAAACAAGGGGTTCCGCAAGGGTCCTCTCTCTCATCCCTCATGTTCAACATCTATATGCAGCCGATCTGCAATATCATCAGGTCATTCAATGTGAAATGTATGGTATACGCAGACGATATCCTACTCTACATGCCTTTTTCCACAAAGCAAATGGATTTACTACCTATAACAAACTGCTTCGATGCAGTCTCAGAATGGCTCCTGTCACAGAACCTCCGCATTCAACACAAGAAAACCGAGGTTCTCTTTATCACCAGAGACACCAACTTCACCCCACCTTCACATTTAAAAGTCAAAGGAGCGGAACTATGCACTAAGGAAGCAATAAAATACCTTGGAGTCACACTGGACCACCGGCTCAACATGAAACCACACATAAATAATATCGTAAAAGCTGTCTACTTCAAGATACGCACGCTCAAGCACCTACGCTCCCTACTTGACCCAGAAGACTTCAGAACCATTTACCAAGCCCTAATCCTACCACATTTTGATTTCGCCAACTCAATTCTTCAAGGACTCCCACAATCCACCTTGAGCCCATTACAGCTCGCCATGAACACTGCCGCAAGGGTTCTTCAAGGAGCGTCCAAGAGTGAACATATTACACCAATCCTCAAACAGTTCCACTGGCTCCCCATACACGGAAGGCTGATGTTCAAAATCCTGATTCTAACATTCAAGGCCATAAAGGGACTATCTTCCAACTCACTTTCTGAGCTCATCCAAACTGTACCACGAAACAGAAACAGAAGACAGGCAACATTAAACTCCTTATCAACACCAAAGGCCATTACAACATACAATCTATCAACAGCTAACAGAGCCTTCTTGTGTTGCGCACCAAAATGCTGGAACTCGCTCCCTGCCGACATCCGTACCATAACCGACTTAACCCAGTTCAGAAAAGCCCTTAAATTCACCCTATTCACCAGATACTACCCCATATGAAGATAACATCTAGTCCCACTACATATCCAACTTCAGTTTTTTTTCCCTTGCTCCCAACAATCGTGCTAATTCATGTACATAGTTCGAGCATGTGATCTAGTTAACAGATTACATTTTCCATGTAAATAGTTCTCCCTTGTTTTCCAAGTTGATAATCCTGTTATATGTAACTCCGAACAGCCTGTTGTTCTGGTTTTTGTTTTTGTTCTCTGTAAACCGCGCTGATGTCGAAGAGTGCGGTATAAAAGAAATTAAAATAAATAAAAATAAATAAATAAATAAATGGTCATCTTCTTGGTCACCGCCGATACAGCCACATGCACTCTTGGTGCTTTAAAGAGCTCCTTATCTTGTTCTATTAGTGGAGACATAACCCTAGAGCCCTTGAGTGTCGCCTCTGGCATGTCCCACTCACCTTGGATCATCTCCTTTATCACTCTGTGCATGGGAAAGGCTCTCTGAGTCTTCCGAAATGCATGCAACAGCAGATCCTCTAATGTAGCTTCTTCCACCGGCCCTGATTCCGGCATATTAAGTGCTTTAAGTGTCTCAGAAATAAGAGCCGGCAACTCTTCTTTCCGAAAAATGTGCACTACCCGTGCCTGGTCCTCCTGCTCCGTGATCTCTCCTTCTTCCAATTCCCTCCTCTATCTCTGGATCTTGCTCCTCCTCTTCCAAGAGCAAATCCTCCGAAACCTCCGACAGCTCCTGCTGCTCTCTCTGAATCCGCGGTCTCTTCGGCAATACCGCTGAAGTCCCCATGGAGAGAGGAGTACCTGGTTAAAGAGACCAGGTACTCCTCTCTCCATGGGGACTTCGGCGGGAGATGCGGGAGATGATCAGGAGGTGGCTGTACAAGGACCTCTGCCCCCCGTGGTGGAGATGGCGGAGCCCATGCCGGGGCCTTCCCCTGCTCCAGATGTACCACTCACTCAGGCGTCTTTGTCTGGGGATTTATCTTCAATTTTTTCGCCGGACTTTGTAGCTCTTATTCAAAGGGTGTTCGGGGGCATTCAAAGAGAAGCCTCTTCTTCTTCTGGTCCCAGCGGGGGAGTTTTGGGACTAAAAAGAAGAGGCTTCTCTTTGAATGCCCCCGAACACCCTTTGAATAAGAGCTACAAAGTCCGGTGAAAAAATTGAAGATATATCCCCAGACAAAGACGACTGAGTGAGTGGTACATCTGGAGCAGGGGAAGGCCCCGGCATGGGCTCTGCCATCTCCACCACGGGGGGGGCAGAGGTCCCTGTACAGCCGCCTCCTGATCATCTCCCGCATCCAACTGTTGTTGCTCCGCAGCGGAAGTTTGGCTACAGTTCTTACAGATCCCAGTGTCCAAGACTGAAGATCTCTTCACCCCACAGAGTAAACATAAGGTTTTTGCAGGCATCTTCCAGAAATCAACCAATGGCCCAACCACCAAAGAATCCCTTCACCAAGGCAGAGATCCCTACCAAAAGGCCCCCAAGCAGTAGCCCCACTGAAACGGCCTGTAAATCCTGCGGGTTTTTTTTTTTTTTTTTTTTTTTTTTTAAGTACAGTAGACCTGTGCAGGAGATGTCCTGACCTGAAATGTGAAGGAAGTAATCAAAAACAAAGCTTCAACACTGAAATAAATGTTTTTGTCTCCCCCCAGCCGGTAGCGGCTTTTCCCGCGCAAACCGCACACGGCGCGGGCCTGCAGCCGGATCGGGTAAGAATTAAACAGTAATCTCTGCGGCTTAACTTACCCCCAGAGCAGCATTTTCAGCAGACCTTTCCCTCCTGCACTGCAGCAGGGCTGGCTGACCTCCCCAAGGTCTGTTGCCTGTCAATCCGACCCAGCCGGGATCAAAACAACGTGCAGCGCTGCGATCACAACTCTCAAAACAACGTGCAGCGCTGCGATCACGACTCCCCCCCTGCTTTGGCACCCGATCGCTGACAGGCAAAACTTCTGTGAGGCGCTCGGGATGCCCCCTCTTCACGGCTTCTCACCGGTCCCTGGACTGCCACCAAAGTCTGTTCCTGTTGCCTCCCGCACGTTACCTGCGAGCAGCAGGGGGAGGGGGAGAGAGGTCTCTAGCTAATAAAATTTAAAGGTACAGCAACTGAACAAAAAACAAACTCTAACCAATTGAAAAATAGCCCCAAATCAAAATAAAACCCAAGTACTAATCTAAAACTAAGCAAATCTACAAAATGTCCTTAATTGTTCCTCTAGTGAGCCGGGAACTCCAGGCTCACATCCTCCAGCTGCTTGGAGACTGAGTAAACTGGAGTGAGGAGGCGGTGCCTGTGTCCTTATACCAGTGTCATTAAAGAATGACATTTCTCAGTCTCCAAGCTGCTGGAAGAGGCGCACAACCCCAGAGTTTCTGGGACTAGACTGGAGGGACGTTAAGGAGGTTTGTTGTTGTTGTTAGTGAGATGATCAGAATCAGAATTTTTTTTAAGATACTGAGTTCTGTGGGTGAATGTCCTGGTTCTGCTCTGCACCCACTGTTGAACGGGGTTCTGTGGATTCAAAATATATGCTGAAAAAGAAAAAGCAAGAACCATAATGCAGTTTATAACAACAAAATAAAAATGAGTTATAATTTAGTTTTATAAACTGTGCTGTGGTTCTCGCTCTGTTTTAGTTCCTTGTGTGCAAACATCTTGCATTTCCTCTGTATAATCTAATCAGCTTTTTGGTTTGGTTCGGTCCCTGAGTGGAGTTTTGAAAAAGCCCCGCCCCCTCTTTTGCCTCAGGAGGCAGATTGCATTGAGCCACCTCTGATAGGGTGGGATATTCATTGATGGCTAGCCCTAGAGAAGCAATTATCCATTGCCGCTGAACTTAAGAACCAGATATTCAATGCTGCGGTCTTATTAGGTCACTGGCATTAAATATCTGGATCACACAGATAGTGTGGAAGTTAACCAGGCAGTGTCGATATTCAGCTGCTGCCCTTTAGCTTCTGCAGTGAAAGCCATGCCAGCCTTTAAGGTGCCTAACTTACACCAACTAAGGATAACCAGGCAGTAGCTGAATAGTGTCGATATCCAGTTATCCCCAGGTGTCACCTCCGCTCCACCCCTGAAATACCCCAGTGCTAGATGGCTAGTTGCTACAATTAAAAGGTCTGCTAATTGCATTAATCTCTTTGAATATCGGGCCCATAGTGTTTAAGGAGGGGTGGCTTGCAGCAATCTATTTGACCAGGAGGTGCTAGGTGAGGGGCCTCATTCTTTGATTTTTCACTGAGTTTTTGCCTCCCTCCCTTCCTCCCACCTGTTTTGGTTCGCTGCTGGAGAGTAGTTGGGTTTTTATGTGGAGGTTTCTTTGTTGTAGCTGGGGGAGGGGTGCGGTTACCCAAGCCGATGAGTTATGTAAACTGATTTTGGGGAGCTCAAGTATTTGGGTTCTATCAGGTAATGGCAGCTCAGAAATGGTATGGACATGGGAAATGTTCGGTCATTGGCATCTTCAGGCCAGTGTAGTTGTCCTCAGCTAGTAATAGAGTGAGGATGGCAGGAGGAGGAGCAATCTATGGCAATCTGTGTTGGGATTGGATGGGGGAACCACCTAGCTAGCAGCATGCTGGGTCAATGTACCTTATCTGGCAGCATGGGACAAGACAGGTTGTTAATCTTTAAGGTTGCATTGGCTTGGGTTGATCTTGCTTTGTTATAGATAGATTTTAAATAAAACTTCAAACTACCATGCCAATTTCTTGTGTATTTGTCTTTTGTGTCGGGGTATGCATTGGGCAGAGGGGGTGGACCGGCTACTCCTGTTATGAGTGACTTGAGATGAGAAGCTAGTTTTACATTCAACATTTGAATTGCAGATGCCTTGCTGTACTGTTAATTGTGTTGTGCACATGAGAAACTATCACTCTGGGGACATAGATATTGCAATTGAAAAAATGTAACCGAGATAAATTACATATAAAATATTTAGAAAAATACAAAAAAGGATGTTAGTAACTGGGAATGATGAATGATGTAAGCACAATGGGTGCTATTCCGACATCGACGTGTCAGCCCTCTGTGTGCCTGGTCAGAACCGAACGCACAGAGGGAGCCACAATTCTGATCCTGCAGGGCACGTCTAGCCCTGCGGGATCAGAATCGCAACCAGGCCTGTACAGGTCTTGCCCAGATAGCTCAGGCAGGGCTGTTCAATAAAGCCATGGCGTCCAGTTATCATGGAACTATGGCTCCATTGAAAAGTCGCAATCCATGGCCGTCAGCTGCAAAGGTGTTTTCCCCGCAGCCCAACTCACAATCTGGCCTCCTAAGGTCAGGGTCGGGCTGCGGGGAATGTCCTCTCCCCTTTCTGCACCTCGGGCCCGCCATCCCCCGCCAACTAGGGGAACTTATTCCACCTCTGAGGTGGAATAAGTTCCCTGTTCAGGCCGCCAGCCCGGGACATACAGGGCCGACATTGGAATCGGCCCTGTATGTCCCGAGCTGACGACCACCCACTGCCCACCCTAAGGCTGCCACCAATCCGCCCCTTTCCCACCCCTATCCACCTTCCCCGAAATCAGGAAAGTGCCTCAGAATGACCCCAAATGAGTACAGTAAATGCAAATTATTGTGATATGGAGTACAGGTGCTCTAGTGTTCTCATGGTGCCTTGTTGTTGTTGTTAAATGCCGTCAAGTCGGAGTCGACTCATAGCGACCCTCTGGATAGCTATCCTAAATTGTGTTCAGTCTTGAGTCAGGCGGCTCATTGTTGACAGACTGGTACCCGTAGCTGCTGTTATTGTATCGATCCATCTCATTGCTGGCCTTCCTCTTTTGCGCTGACCTTCTATCTTGCCAAGCATTATGTCTTTCTCTAATGATTTCTCTCTTCGCATGTGTCCAAAGTATGAAAGTCGAAGTCTTGTCATCTGAGCTTCTAAAGAAAGCTTAGGTTTGATCTCCTCTAGTACCGACTGGTTTGTTCTTCGGGCAGTCCATGGTATTCACAGTATTTGCCTCCAGCACCATAATTCAAAGGCATCAATTTTCTTCCTGTCTATCCTTTTCACTGTCCAGCTTTCACATCCATATGATGTTATTGAAAATACCATGGCTTGAACAAGCCGAATCTTTGTATGGAGAGAGACATCTCTGCTCTTGAGAATCTTATCTAGGTCTTTCATAGCCATTCTGCCAAGAGCAATGCGTCGTCTGATTTCTTGACTGCTTGTTGCTTCTTTATTGATAGTTGATCCAAGTAGGTTAAAGTTGTTCACGATTTCAATTTCTTCTCCTTCAACGATGAACCTGTTGATTATGCCAGTTGTCATGATCTTTGTCTTCTTTACATTAAGGTGCAGGCCCATTTTGAGACTATGTTCTTTGATTTTGAGAAGCAAATGTTTCAGATCATCTTCACTTTCAGCCAGTAATGTGGTATCATCAGCATAGCGAAGGTTGTTGATGAGTCTTCCACCAATCTTCACACCTCTGTTGTCTTCATACAATCCTACTTCTCTGATGATTTGTTCTGCATATAAATTAAACAGGTAGGGGGAAAGTATGCAGCCTTCTCTTACACCTTTGCTTATTTTAAACCATTCTGTTTCTCCTTGTTCCGTTCAAACTGCTGCTTCTTGATCAATGTACAGATTGTGCAAGAGTACAATCAGGTGTTCTGGTATACCCATGCTTCTTAATGTGGCCCAGAGTTTCTCATGGTTTACAAAGTCAAAAGCCTTGCTATAGTCGATAAAGCACAAATAGATATCCTTTTGGTATTCTTTAGTCTTTTCAAGGATCCATCTCACATCCGCAATGATGTTTCTCATTCCTCGCCCTTTCCTGAACCCTGCTTGCACTTCAGGTAGTTCTTGTTCCAGGTATGGTTGTAGTCTCTTTTGAATAATCTTCAGTAGAATCTTGCTGGCATGTGGGATCAGAGCGATTGTGCGATAATTTCCACAGTCAGCTGGATCACCTTTCTTTAGTATTGGTATAAACACAGATCTTTTCCAGTCAGTTGGCCATGATGTTGTCTTCCATATTTCTTGGCAGAGCCTTGTAAGTACGGTAACAGCTGCATCAGATTGCTGTAATACTTCTATGGGAATGCTATCAATGCCTGGTGCTTTGTTCTTTGATAAGGCTTTCAATGCTGCTTTAACTTCTTCTTTCATCACCAATGGTTCCCGATCATAAGGTACAGGTTGAAACGGCTGTTGGTCCACTTGATCTTTATCATATAAAAACTCTGTATATTCTTTCCACCTTTTCTTGATCTTCTCAGCATCATTCAACATAGAACCTTGAGCATCTTGTAACATTCCAATTTGAGGCTGGAACTTTTTCTTTAACTCTCGTAGCTTTAGGAAAGCCGATCTTGTTCTTCCTCTAATAGTTTCTGCTTCTATTTCCTTGCATGTGTCGCTGTAGTACTTTTCCTTGTCCTGTCTTGCTGCACGTTGGAAATCTCTGTTGAGTTCTGTTATTGTCTTTCTTTCTCCTCTGGCTTTAGCTTCTCTGCGTCTCTGGGCAATTTTCAAAGTTTCTTCCGTCATCCATTTTGGCCATTTTTGCTTTTTCACCTTTTGTAGAGACTTCTCGCTTTCTTCCAACACAACCTTCTTGATGTTATTCCATAACTCTTCTGGAGCTCTGTCATTTGTATCTAAAGCAGCAAATTGATTTTGCAGGCAGTCTTTAAATTCCAGTGATATATTCTCAAGGTCATATTTTGCTGCATTCATGAGTGGTTTGCTCTTTTTCATCTTTAGCTTGAGTTTGCATACTAGTAGTTGATGATCTGCACCACAGTCAGCTCCAGGTTTTGTCTTTGTTGATGTTATAGAACTTTTCCATCGTTGACTTCCACAGATGTAGTCAATTTGACTTTTATACAATCCATTGGGTGAAATCCATGTGTACAGTTTCCGCTTGTGTTGATGGAAGAAGGTGTTTGAGATGAATAGTTCGTTGGTCTTGCAGAATTCTATCAGTCTTTCTCCAGCTTCATTTCTGTTGCCAAGTCCATATTTTCCAATTACTTTGCCTTCTTCTTTGTTGCCGACTTTTGCGTTCCAGTCACCCATGACTATCAGGATATCCTGTTTGCATGTTCTGTCAATTTCAGCTTGTACTTGTTCATAGAACTCTTCAATTTCATTCTGTTCTGCAGCTGTTGTTGGGGCATATACTTGAATTATAGTTGTGTTGATAGGCATTCCTCGTAGATGAATAGAGATTAAGCGTTTGCTGACTGCATTGTATTTCATTACAGTTCTTGCAAGTTTCTTCTTTATTATAAATGCAACACCATTTCTTCTTTGTCTTTCATTTCCAGCATAGTAGACCATGTGATCATCTGATGCAAAGTGCCCGATGCCAGTCCATTTCAGTTCGCTGACACCCAACAGATCAAGCTGTACACGTTCAATTTCATTCTTGACCACCTCCAACATCCCTTGGTTCATGCTTCATACGTTCCATGTTCCAATGCGTAAGACATCTTTACAGCTTCTGACTCTCATTTCATGCACAGCTACATCGGCAGTCAGACGTCCCGAGGGCTTTGATCCAACCACATCATAAATGCTGGCTTTACTCTGAGAAAAGTCTTCAGCTCTTCCCCAGTAGCTAGTTGAGTGCCTTCCAACCTGGGGGTCTCATCTTCCAGCAGTATAGCACAATTTGTTTTGTTGTAACTATCCATTGGGTTTTCATGGCAAGATACAGAAGTAGATTGCCGGGCCTTTCTTCCGCACAGTTTAAGTTTGGTGTTGTTGCCGTTGTCACAGAAATGTGGTCCTCCGCCGTCAACACTATCCCATTCTGCTGCTGCCCAGATAGGTAGTTTGTCTTGGTCTGGCACCTCAGCTAAGACCTGTCCATCTTGGGAGACCCTGCCAGTAGTTAAACTACCGATAGTTTAGCTCTCAGCATCACTGATGCACACAAGGAATGACCCCAAATGAGTACAGTAAATGCAAATTATTGTGATTTGGAGTACAGGTGCTCTAGTGTTCTCATGGTGCCTTAGTTTATATATATATATATATATATATATATATATATATATATATATACACACACACACATACATACACACACATTCCTTGGAAGTATTTTTCTTTATTGCCTTACATTGTGCATTGTCCTTCCTAGCAGGTTTTGATTTTGTGAGTTTAAATACCATCACAACATAAGATTCACGTTCAGCTCCGAGATTGGGAAGTAATGTTTCACACTGAGCTCCAAAAGCCTATATTTGTGGACAAGAAAGCATCACATGTGCAAAAGTTCCTTCCAAACTGCAACTAAATGGTTAGTGCCACTGAATATTGCCACTGACTGCATAAAAAATGCCGGTTAAAACCGAGGTGGTCTGTGAGTAGTTCAGGGGTGGAGACAGTTGCTATCTGGTTAGCGGCGATATTCAGTTTACCTAGTTAGCTCATCTGAATAGCTGTCCTAACTTTAAGAAATCATTTATTTTTTTATATACCGCAGCCGCCATTAACCGGATAGCAATTCTGCTGTCCGGCGAACCTGGATATTCACTGCTGGAAAGCGGATACGTTCCAGCACAGAATATCTGGGTTTAATTAAAGCAGCAGCTACTAGGCACGTTAAATAGCCTAGCCGCCGTCGCTTAATGAACTCCCCATAACTTCTAAACTCCTAAATTAAAGATGAAAACTTGGGCTCCTAATTTGGCTGAAAATGGGGCACAAATTTAGGAGCCTAACTTAGAACCTAAATTTACAAACTTAGATTTTTTTGAATATTGACCTCATATTTTCGTGGGGATCCATGGTTTCCAATGCACCATAAAGAACAGAGACTACATCAAGCTAGCCAACAAAGTTGGCCTTTGTAACGCTAATTTTAAAATAATACGACCATTAGCTGCTATTTTTATATGATCCCTACAATACTCCTGGTAAAGGTTCATGGTTATGGGCAGATGTCTACCTGTAAAATAAACAAATAAATACAGAATAAAATGATTTTTATTTCAGTTATATCGATTAATTTTCCAAGAATTTATGGCTAAAAATTTAGTTCAAAATAGATTTATTAAAACAGGAAGTAAATCTTTTATAAGCCAAAGAAAATGAACTATACAGTAGATATACTTCTCACATTTTGCAAAACAAGCAAACAGAAAAAAGATGGCTTTAATTTGCTAACGTGTGTGCCACTATTGCATTTCTCAGCTGCTTCCATGAATGTTTCTAAAGCATCTTTCTTAATTATTTTGAAAGTAGCAGACAAATGTTATCTCACAAAAGGATTCCTGCCCTTGAACAGACCCTGTTGGTGTTTCCAATTGCCTTATATAACAAGGCTCCAATGTTGTAGAGGAAGTGGTCAAATACTGAGGAATCAAGAAGGATAAAAAAGCACTAGACCCCTGACCTCTGAGATCAAGAGGTGATGACTTCAGGGCCTAACAGTAAGGTGGAAGTCTAGAAGGATGGTTTGAGGTAGTTTTAAATTACCTCATTTTACTGGTCTTTTGCTAGAGAAAAAGAGATAAGATCTACCCCAGAGACAAATATGGCAACCTATGATACAGATACAGATCACAGGAATATTCCCCCCAATTAAAGTCTTTTCAACAATTATTTCAAGCACACTATTTTTAAAAAGTGTTATCAATTAAATACCATGTGATTTGTTTTCCACAGTGGTTCAGTTGCATTTTGCCCAAAATACAAAATACTTTAAAGCAGAGACATCATGTTGAAGCCTAGAAGTGGCTTCTTATCTAACCACTTGCAAAATAATCCAAATATTGGGGATGAACTTATCAATGCACCGAATAAACAATCAAGCCTTCCGGGTCAAAGTAAATTAATTGTAGGCCCGACAAACATGAACAAGGAGATATACAATCTCCATCAATTCCAAGGGTCCACTTTAATGGTGAAGTTTTTCAATAAAACAATACTGTTGTAATCCATAAATCCTACAATGCTTAGCTTCATTAAAGAATCTTCATCTGTTGAATAGCATAAATCTCTGACACAGCAGCCTGTTTCGAATCATTCAGGATCCTGTTTCAAGGGGGGTAGAAGTGATCTTACAGCATTTTCATGCAGGATTCCATTTCAAGAGCGGCAGTAGTGATCCTACTACCTTTTCCACTTTAACATGCTGTAGGATCACTACTGCCGCTCTTGAAACAGGCTGTTGTTTTGGGGATTTATGCTGTTCAACAGATGAAGATTCTTTAATGGAGCTAACTACTGTAGGATTTATGAATTACAACAGTATTGTTTCATTGAAAAACTTTATCATTAAAGCAGACCACTGAATTGACGGAGATTGTGTATCTCTTTGTTAATGTTTGTTGGTCCTACAATTAATTTATAGCTTGATTGTTTATTAGGTAGGTTCTTATCTAACCAGGCAAAAATACTTGCCTGCATGGACAATATGTTTTAGATTGAATAGAGAAGTAACAGCTTCCTTTAAATAAGGGCTCCTTGTGCCAGCAGGAACAGGCAGTGTGACAAGGACCTATTCCCTGTTCAACTGAACAAACACTTCCTGTTTGTGTTTGACAACGAGCAAATTTAAGCGCAAAATGGGGTGGGCCACTGGGGCCATGGCTTGACCAACTTTTCGCTCCTCAAAGTATCAGAAACTAGGGAGCCTGGGGGTCAAGGATGAAGGTTGTTTCGCTTGGCCCTAACAACCACAAAGGTGTTCCCACTGGCCCCAAATTTAAGGTAGTTGCAGTTATGAAAATTTATATATCTGTGTTTGTTCACAAACGGGCCAATGCAGAAAACTAGCATAGCCTTTAAGCACAGATAATGCCGTTTTTAGGCACATTTACCACCACTGACAAATGCCGAAAAGAGACAGACGTGCGCGTAAATGGCAAAGGAAAAGATAGCGCACACCAAGAGTATTTAAATTACAGGCAAATGAGCTGCATGTATTAAAATGGCATGCTAATATTGTCTGCACCTGATGCAAAGAAATGCAAAGAGGATTTTTTAACCAGCCTTAGCAACAATATCTCTATGCCTGGTCTTAAAGTGGCTTAAACATCTAGTGCGTGCCCCTGACAGTATTTTGATGGCATCAGGGCTTTCCCCGCTACTTAGATCATCTGAGGTGAAGAATTCAACTTCCCCTCAGATGATCCAGACATCAGGGAATGCCGCCGATGCCATCAAAATACTGTCGGGGGGCTGGTGCTCCTGACAGAAAGCAAATCCCTGGAAGGCCAAGCAGCCCCGATCCCCCCACCCACCTAACTAAAAATAAGCCTGATGGCCCAGTAGCCCCAACCCCCCCCACCCAATACATTCACAAAGGAGTAGAAGCACTGCTCAAGTGCTTCCGCTCTGTCATCTTGAAAAATGTTGGCGGGGGACAGGCTGCCATATAAAGTAGAAAATGCCTTATATGGCAGTCTGACCTCACCCAGTGCATAGGTGCCACCATTTTTCAAGATGGCGATGCAGGAGTGGGAGCGAGTGGGCAGCACTTCTGCTCCTTTCTGAAGGTACCAAAAGGAGAGTGGGAGTTTTGGGGCCGCTAGGCCACCAAACTTATTTTTAGCTGGGCAGGTGGGGAGGGGGAAATCGGGGCCACTGAGCCACCAGGGTTTTTTTTTTAAGTTTGGCGGTTGGGGGGATCACGGCTGCTGGGCCACCAGGGTTTTTTTTTTTAGTTGGGCAAGTGGGGGGGATCGGGGTCACTGGGCCACAAGGGTTATTTTTATTTGGGGGGGGGGGTGGAAATCGGGACCGTTGGGCCACCAGTGATTTGCTTTCTGTTGGGGGCACTGGCCCCCCGACAGTATTTGACTGGCATTGGGGACTTTCCCCAATGCCTGGACCATCTGAGGGGAAAATTCCAGGCATCGGGGAAAGCCCCCAATGCCATCAAAATACTGTCAGGGTGCATATGCAAATTAGCCATGTGATGCCCCTGTTTCTCTGGGAGGGCATGCCAAACTTGCACCGACTTATGGGTGCATGTTTTTGGCTTGCTCTCCCAGAGAAACGTCAAGTTTGACGTGTGGTTAATTTGCATGTGCACCCCTTTCTGCCTGCCAGCAATGAAGTCGCACGCTATCGGTGTGCTGCAAAGAGGCATACAGAGCACATAGTGCGCGACTTCAGGGCCGGCTTTCTGCATCAACCCACAAATGTATTATTTCCAAAGAGGAGGAGAACAGCAGAGGGAAAGATTTGTAAAGATCTGCTAAGAATCAGTTAATATCTGGCAATATTGTTCATTTACACTAGTGAAGTAGGGGTGGGTAGATTTTCAAAGCCCTAATAGAAGCAACAGGAATATGGACCCTCCACTGCCTATAACGCTTCTATATGTAAAGTGTAAAGTAGCTATTCTGTTAAAATTACATATTTCTGTTATATTGTAAGTTTGAAATTGTACATTTCTGTTATACTGTAAGTTCAGTGTAGATTGTCTTCACTGAACAGTTATTGTTACATGTAAACCGCGCTGATGCTGAATAGCGCAGTATATAAGAAATAAAAATAAATAAATAAATATATGAAGGCTGTATTTAACATATGTTACACAGTCATACTCAGTTAAGTAGAAGCAGTGAGTAACAGTGTAAGGGGTATGTTTAATAAACCACGGTAGGCATCTGCAATTAACACTGGGCTGCAATAAGCTGCTGTTAGCTGTAAAAGTCCCAAGATAGGTGCAAGGCATGTTCCCAGCATTTCCTCTGCAGATACCATGGAGGAAACGCTAGGATTGCAGGGGCCAGCTTCGCAAGTGCAGCTTTTGCCACCATTGAGGTAGTGATAGCTGCATTCGTGAAGCCTGCAAATTTTGGCAATTAATGTGTGATGGTAACGTCTGCGGCAATCGCCTATTGCAGGCACACTCACTATCCTCCCACTCTCCACCCTAATCCAGCCCAAGCCTGCACCAACCGGGTGAAATGCAGACATTATGGAAAAGCACTGTGATATCTGCATTCTTCCCGCATTAGCCGTCTTCATGATGTGACAATCCCGCATTAGCACCATGAAGACAGCTAATGCCCTCTAGTAAACATAACTAAGAGTCCACCAATCTTATCATTCTGTTCTACTGGTCTTACCTCTGAGGGGAGTGGGCAGTGAGGAGGGAGAGAAGTTCAGTTTTCAAGCTCATTCAATTCTTGGTTTTTCTGTTGAAGCAGCTAATCTAGATGCTTAATGGGTTTTTTTTAAGGCCCAATAATTTCTGTTGCTCTTTTGGGCTTTCAGCTCTGTGAGATTCAGGGCTGGGGATTTGGCACCATGAACTTTTATGTGCATCTATCTGGTGGTTCCTTCTCTGTTTTATATTCCCTCACAAATTACTTTAGTCTAATCATTGCAGTGCACAAGGACACCTTTTGGAATCCTGTAAAACCGTACCCAAGGTCTGTGCAAGCAGTGCGGATGCTCAATGCACAAGTACAGGGTTTCCAGGAAGCTCAAAAAGAGTGAGCTACTGCATGTGGCTGGGGCAGAAAGAGTTACCAGATTCATTAGTCACGTGGAGGCACATTCTGAATTGGCTGTCCATAACCTTGTGCGGCCGACCAGAAGCGAGATGCCCAGAGTTAGACCTGATTCTGATCCCATGGGGACTAGACGTGCCCGCAGGATCAGAATCGGGTCTACAGCCTGAACATGCAGGCTGGGCCCCGATTCTGGTCGGCCTGCATGCACAGCAGATCCTGGCTACCTCAGTCAGGCTCCTGAATGGAGCCGTGGTGCCATGGCATCTTGTTGCCATGGCACTGCAGCTCATTCAGGAACCGCAAATGCCAGCTGCCGCTGACCTTCTTTCCCCACAGCCAGACCCTCGATTCAGTCTCCTATTGCCAGGGTCCAGCTGCAGGGATCTTCCTGCACCCCCTACCTATTTGCCATGGAACCATGGCATGATCCCCCGAAGTCCAGGGGGACTTATTCCACCTCTGCAGTGAAATAAGTCCCCCGTCCATGTTCACGGCCCAAGACATACAGGGCTGACATCAAAATCGGCCCTTTACGTCCAGGGCCGTGGCCCGCCCATGCCCCACCCTCACTCTGCCCCCTGTCTAGGCCTCCCTGTACAAACGAGCGTATGAGGAGGCAGTAGCCGGGGATGGCAGGGGAGCGAATAGCGGGGATGGACGTCCAATTTGGATGTCCATCCCCGCTATTTGTGCCACTGAATGACCCCATAGGGTGCATTTCTAGTTGGTATAGTCCTGGAATCACTGGGCCTAAAATCTAGCTGTTGAGTGTCACCATTGTGCGATGACTATGGGCCTAATTCTGGGATGCAGGTTGCGGGGCTGCACATCCTGGTGGGACGTGCAGCCCCACAAGCTGTCTGGGCCTGATTCCCCCTCCAGCTTTTCCCATAAGTCCTGAGCAGCAGGATGGGAAGAGCTAGTGGGATCTGGACGGAGCGGGGGCGGGCCAGCCCAGCAGGACATACAGGGCTGATTCAGGTCACAGCCCTATACATCCTGCTGGGTCAAAGTGGATATGCTGCTTATTCCACCTCAAAAGTGGAATAAGCAGCACCGATCTGAGGATCCTCCCCCTGGGGCCAGAGCTGGGAGCAGGAGGACTCCTGACACCCAACCCAGGCCCCGGCAGGCCAGCTGTGGGTCAAGCGGTGGGGAAGAAGGGGGCCTAAGCCGCGCGAGTCAGGGGCACCTGCAGGGAGAATGTCCCTGCAGGCGGTAGGGTCACGCCGGGCTGTCCACAGGCCTGGTTCTGTGCACCGCGGAAACATTTTTTCCCATGGTCTAGAACTGAGTTCTAACTGGCCTGTCTTCTTTGAGCATGTCTGGACGGCTTAGACATCCCCGTCTCTGAATCAGGTTTTATGTCTCTTCTCCTTTATTCCCCCATCCACAATATTGTGACTGCTGCTTCCGCAAAATCCGCAATACTCTCTGCATGACAGTGCACAGCACTGGGCTGGTCCCTGGGATGCCAGCTGTGATAGTGTTATGATGATCTTAATAGCACATCTTTCACTTGGAATTGAACCAAACCCATGCCAATTCCTTTCACAACACAGGGTACTGAATGTCTTCAAGATGGCAAAGATCAACTAGAGCTGGATGTCAACCAAGAAAGCTATGGCTGAAAGGTCTGCATTTGTGTGCCAAGCCATTGAACTATCCAATCTTCCACTAAATTAGCCTTTTATAGTTGATGAATGGTGTAACCATAATTGTTATTACACTAACATTATTTATTCACGATTGCTTTTATACTTTTTTCTGAGTCACTTAATAGCACTGCTGTCATTATTACAGTATTATTGCTATACATTTTATTTAAGGAAACACCATCTTAATTGGGAAAGAGTGGAATAATTAAATGTCAAGAAAGCACATGAGTGAAAATCGTATTCTTTGTATATAGGTAAAGAATTCAAGGATAAATCAGTACTAGATTTGTTAAATGAAACAGCTCTGTAAATGTACAAATTTTCTTTTCACTGGAGTACTCTGCATTGGGAAGTGTGAACGAGACCTGAAGAAGATGATTTAAGATTCCAGCTAGATCAGGGGCTAGACACAGCGGGGGGAGGTGGGGGGGGGGGGTAACTTCATAACAGGATGCCTATGTGAAATGCTGAAAAAAGCACCTCCCATTTTATAAGGGCAACCTAGGCACCTCTGTGCCTTTATAAAGTAGGCTCTGAGAACTATACAAAGGGGCCCTTCTCCTAATGTGTGGTGAGGTTTTGCACTTACTGAACGCTTTCAATAAACATTAATGCATGGTAACTGTCAGGAGGTGTCCAGCACTGAAAAGCCCCTTACTGTGCATTAAAGTCATTCACAAGTACTGCGGATGCATCTACATGCACCTGAATTAACTGCAACATTGACAGCATGTGCTAAACATTGTGTGTTAACTGCAATACACAATCCACGCCCACTCTCCTCCCATAACCAGCCCATTCCCCACCCCACAGCACTATGAGCAATTAATGCAGGAATTAGTGCATGGGAACTGTCATGCCTGTGCAGCAACAGTTGCCTTCAGTTGAAATTTTTGACCTGACTATATATAATTCTGTGAATTCTGTGTATGTGAGACTGGTCAGGTATCAGAAAACTGTACTCCTTAATAAAGTAAGATCATTAGCTCACTGAGTCCACATTACAGAAATCTCATATTTACAATGTAATTGGGTAAGATAATATGGATTGTAAATCTAAGAATGCATTTATTTCCGTGATCAGTATAGCCCCTGAATGAGTGGAGAAGGGGGGCTGCCCCACCATAGCACTGTGAAACTCATTTATTTTTTCACGTGATACTTCCAGCTCTGGATTCTGTGACATTAGCCCAGAGGGAAACACCGGTCCCTCAGATTGCACTGTGCATCCATTGTCTTGACTGTCACAGCAATAACACGTAAAGCTGTTTGCATAGCGTGCTAACTCTATCAGGGTCACTTCCAGTCTATGGCTGCTAAAAATGAAAAACATGCCCCAGCCAGGACAAGAGCGGGGTCAACAGCTGGTAGAGGAGATGGCAATCATTTATATAAATATGCTTTCTCAAGGCCGCAAAAACAAAAATCCCAACCCAACAGCTGGGAAGGGTTGGAAGTAGCCCCAAGGCTGCTTAGTTCTCTTCCAGATGGGGAGGTTAGACTGGGGCTAGCCAGACTGCTCCACATAGACTTCCGATTCGCATTAGAAATAAAAAGAGTGGAGGAAAGGAAAAGGAAGAAAATCTGCAAGCATGACTGCTCTGTTTTTCACCTAGCTTAATCAAATAAGTGAGGAGTTTCCGAGAAGGAAGGCTTGAATTTATTGCTATTCATACCCCTTTCTTGTGTTTATTGCTGTGTCTGATGCACTCTTTAACTGCATGGAGGGGAGCCAGAGATGCCCCAAAGGAGAGTTCACTTGTAATGTCATGGTCATTTGTAGACAGATTGAAGCACATACAGCATTGAGGTTTTGGGTTCATCCTGCACGCTACCAGTGCTTCTTTAGTACAAGACCCCATGATCAAAGTTGCAAACTTGGCCTTTTGCTAGTACATTTTCTATTGTTTTTTTTTCTTAATTTGATTTTTTACTTTACAACCTGAGTATACATTCAATATATCGAGCAGAATAAAGAACAAAGTCTCTGTTGGGTTCATGTCTAGGTGGTGTAGCATGGGAAAAATTCTAGACTAGATGCATTAAGTGTTTTTCCCCATTTTATATCTATGGGAAAAATGCTTAGTACATAGTGACTAGTTACCATTAAAGCACTCCATATACACATGCAGCCCCAACTTATTCTACATCACTCAGAGTATTTATTTGATTTGTGAACTCTATCCATACTACATGGTTTCCAAAGATTCTGAAAGTCAAACTGTTTTTCGTCTTTGAGTTTTGAAGCACCAAAAGTTACACAAACATAGGACACTGAAGTCGCTCTGTTTTTATCCCGAAAAATGAACATCCCAGTAACCAGGTTTGGAGATGGGCCCCATGCAGATAGCAAGACAGGTACATGCATAGGTTTAAGCCATTTTACAAATGTGTCAACACTCTAAGGCAATCAAATTCACTCAATTACTTATTATATAACCACAATTCACTATAATAACTTGCTGGTGGTCTCAGATAAACGGTAAAGTTTTGACACTTAATTATGGGTTAAGCAACCTCTCCCATCACAGTGTCCGTTCACATCAACGACCTTTAGCAAGTATTTTTTTTAAATTGTGTAAATATTGCTTGTTAGCTTTTTCTTGTTTTACAAATGTGGACATCCCTAAAATGCACACCCTCCGAGCCGGGTACTTGGATGCCCCAGCCTGGGTAGGTCAGAAGGGGGGCATCTATGTTATGAAATTAGCACACCCTGCCCTGCCATTTCAGAAACTCAAATGTGCGGCAGCGTGCCTGTAATATTACGGAGTATGTATTTATTGGCAGGTTTCTTTGGCCATGAACAGTAATCGCTGCGATGTTAGTGTGGTTTACTCTTCCCACTGGAAGCACTGCAGCCATGAAAAAACACTTTTGCACTTTAAATCGTAACCTGCAGCAGGTGTAGGTATGGATGCCTCAACAACCCGGGCTTGTGGCATTCGGAAATCTCTTGCTCTGTCCGGGGTGCATGCCTCAACCACACCCTCTTGCTACCTGGACAGTCTCGTGCCAGGGATGTCTATACCCCAGGCTTTATAACAGCGCGGGAGCAGCTTATGCCACCGTTAGCTACATCCATGATGTTGCCTGATTGTGTTCTCTGCACCTTTGGTGCATTATCTGCTGTGGAACTGCTGTGCACACTCCCAACAGATAAAGCACAGTTACTTACCTGTAACAGGTGATCTCTGGGAACAGCAGGAATAAGTCTTCACATATGGGTATCGTCGGTACCGACGGAGCCTGCACGGGAACGCTCCCCAGCATCCTGAAAGAAAGCTTTTGGGAGCATCCCACAGCGCCTGCGCGCTGCCTTCCCGCCTTTCCCAACTGCCTCTCTCCAGTTCGAGTTTTAAAGCTGAGACAAAGAGAGAGAGAGAGGAAAGGAAAGATAGATAGAGAGATACAACTCCTAGGGGAGGTGGGTGGGTTGTGAAGACTTATTCCTGCTGTTCCCAGAGATCACCTGTTACAGGTAAGTAACTGTGCTATCTCCAGGAACAAGCAGGAATGAGTCTTCACATATGGGGACTCCCCAGCTAGAGATGCCTGGGAGATAACCCAGATTGTGAGTCCCTGGGAAGGGCTCCACCTCCACCCATGAATCTCAGGCATCCAGACAGGGATGGAGGGTAGGAGTTGATTAGGTATGGAACAGGTGTTTGAGAACAGCCTGACCAAACAAGGCATCCCGGCGGGAGTCCTTGTCCAAGCAATAATGGGCTGTGAAGGTATGAACCGATGCCCAGGTGGCTGCTCGACAGATCTGGTTGATGGACACAGAGTTAAGATGAGCCATAGAGGCTGCCATGGTTCTCACATTGTGAGCTGTGACATGGCCCTCCAGAGAAAGATTCTTGCTCTGGTAGGCGAAGGAAATACACTGAGCAATCCAATTAGACAGAGTTCTCTTGGAGACTGGAAGTCCTAAATGAGAAGGATCAAAAGCAACAAAAAGTTGAGAGGACTTTCTATGTTGCTGTGTCCTTTGTAAGTAGAAAGCAAGTGCTCTTTTACAATCCAGGGTATGAAGATTCCTCTCTGCACTTGATGCATGAGGTCCTGGAAAAAAGATAGGTAAATATACCTCCTGGTTCAGATGAAAAGGTGAGACCACTTTAGGCATAAAGTGTGGATTAGTTCTGAGGACTACCTTGTCATGATGGAACCTTGTATAAGGAGGATTAGCCACTAAAGCTTGCAACTCACTGATACGGCGAGCTGAGGTGACTGCAATGAGAAAAATAACCTTCCAGGAAAGGAATTTCAAGGAGGTAGTGGCTAAGGGTTCAAAGGGTGGCTTCATAAGTTGGCCAAGAACCAGATTCAAGTCCCATGCCACTGGAGGTGGTCTAATGGGAGGTGTAGTCAAAAGAAGGCCTCTCATGAATCTTGCTATAAGAGGATGAGAGGAAATAGGTTGTCCATTGAGAGGCTTAAGGGATGCTGCAATAGCACTCAAAAGGACTCTGAATTTGTTTTAAGGCCTGCATGGGATAAATGCAGTAAATAGTCTAGTAAAGAATTCAAAGGTATTGCAAGAGGGTTGAGACCCTTCTCTGCACACCAAATGGAAAACCTTTTCCATTTAAAAGCATAGGAACGTCTGGTAGAAGGCTTTCTGGAAGCATGAAGGATATCCTTTACTTGCTGAGAAAGATGCAAATCCTGAAGGTCTAGGCCTTCAGCAACCAGGCCCTGAGATGAAGAGACTGAGGATTTGGGTGCCACAAAGTTCCCTCCTCCTGGGAGAGGAGATCTGGAGCAGACCCCAGGTCTAGGGAGGGAGCTTGAGAGAGATGCAGAAGTAGAGGGTACCACACTTGGCGTGGCCAAAGTGGTGCTATAAGGATCATAGTCCCTTTGTCTCTCTGAAGCTTGAACAGAGTCTTGGGGATTAGGGGAATAGGTGGAAAGGCATAAAGGAAGTCTTGCCCCCAATGAAGGAGGAAGGCATCTCTGGCCTGAACTCCCTGACATGGAATCCTGGAACAGAACCGGGGAAGTTTGGCATTCCACGGACTTGCAAACAGGTCTATGTCTGGGGTACCCCAAATCCGAAATATTCTGGCTACCTGGCCCCCATGGAGGGACCATTCGTGCGGAAGCAGAACTTGACTGAGTCCGTCTGCCCAAGAGTTTTGAACTCCTGGAAGATATACTGCCATGAGATGGATTTGATGCTCTCTGGCGAAGGCCCACAATCTCAGAGCTTCGTTGCAAAGCGACAGAGAGCGAGTTCCGCCCTGCTTGTTCACGTAGAACATAGCTACTTGGTTGTCCGTGTGGCTGAGGACTGTCTTGTAGCTGAGCAGGGTGTGGAAGACTCTGAGAGCCAGAAAAATTGCTCTGAGCTCTAAGAGGTTGATATGAAGATGTGTCTCCTGTGGAGACCAGATGCCCTGGGTTGAGAGATCCTGTAGATGAGCTCCCCAACCCTTTGGAGAGGCATCTGTTGTAAGGGTTGCTTGGGGTAACACCTGTTGGAAGGGGGACCCCAGCAACAGATTCTGAGTGGACTTCCACCAGTGGAGGGATGAAAATAGGTGAATGGAGGTTGCTATTTTGTCTGACAGGCAACCTGATGCCTGGGTCCATTGGGTGGATAGGGTCTACTGAGCTGCCCTCATGTGAAGGCGAGCATAGGGAACCACATGCACCGTGGATGCCATGTGGCCTAAAAGTTGCAACATCCCTCGAGCAGTTAAATGGGATTTTAACTGAATCTGGGAGGCTAACTGCACCAAGCATAGGCAACGGGCCTGGGGAAGATAGGCCCTTGCAGTTGTGGTATCCAGTAAGGCTCCTATGAACTCTAGAGATTGAGTAGGGGTTAGATGGGATTTTGGAATGTTGATTACCAGTCCCAGATACTGAAGAATACGCATTGTGCAGGTTAGGGAAATCTGGGCCTCTGACTGGGATGGAGCTCGGATGAGCCAGTCGTCCAGATATGGGAATACAAATATTCCTAGAGTGCGTAGGAATGCAGCTACTATTGCCATGCATTTTGTGAACACTCTTGGAGCAGAGGCCAGACCGAAAGGAAGCATTTTGTATTGGTAGTGCTTTCCTTGGTATAGGAAGCGAAGGAATCTTCTGTGTGTTGGATGGATGAGAACATGGGTGTACGCATCCTTGAGATCTAGAGAACAAAGCCAGTCATGACTCTGGAGGTATGGAAGGAGAGTTCCGAGAGAAGTCATCTTGAATTTCTCCTTGCATAGAAACTTGTTCAATTCTCTGAGATCTAATATGGGTCTGTAGCCCCCTGTTTTCTTTGGAATGAGAAAATAGGGGGAGTAGAACCCTGAGCCCTGTTGAAGAAGCGGTACTTCTTCTATTGCCCCTTGGGCAAGAAGGGTAGTAATCTCCTGACCTAGAAGGTTGAGGAGAGATGTTGGAGAATTGAACTGTTTCACCATGGTGTGAGGAGGAAGGTTTAAGAAATGAAGTTTGTACCCTTCCCTTATGATTGATAGGGCCCACTGCTCTGCTGTGATTTGTTCCCATCTGGGAGCAAAGTGAGCTAACCTTCCTGGGATGGTGAGGGGCTCTGGATGTTCTAGAGCCAGAAAGGCTAAGTTCTCTAGTGGAAAGTCAAAGGCCCTGAGGAGGCTGAGGCTGTTGGGCCATAGCAGTCCTCGCAGCCTGAGTTTTGGTCTGTTTTGGTTGTTGCTGTTTCTTTGTAGCAAAATGACCTTGAGAAGAGGCCTGACCATAAGAAGAAAATTTCCCTTTCTTTGGAAAAGATCCTTTTTTGAACAACCTCTTCCTAAAAGGAGCAGTAGTAGACTTTGAAAGTCTATCTAAAGCAGAATTTTCAGCATCCATCTGGTTGGCCTTTGCTTGCCAATCTTTGCCAAACAGGTTTTCGCCTGTACAAGGAAGGTTACCTAGACCATCCTGCACCCAGGATTCCAAATCAGAGGCTTGCAACCAAGCAACTCTGCGTGCACCTATGGCAATAGTTGAGGCTCTACTGGCCCCCTCAAAAGAGTCAAAGGCTGCATGGTTGGAAAACTTGGATACATCCTGTGCATGTTTAAGCCAGGTGATATATTCTTCTCTCTTATCTTCTGATATAAAAGGAGATAAGGTTTGCAGATGATCTTTGAGAAACATCCCCATATAGAGACTATAGGAGTTGATTCTGGCCACAAGCATACTGGGCTGGAAGATTTCCCTGCCGAAGGCATCTAGCGTTCTGCATTCTCTTCCTGGAGGAGCAGAAGAGTGCCTTTTTGTACTCTTGATCTTTTTCATAGCAGACTCTACCACAATGGAGTGGTGAGGAAGCTGAGTTTTATGAAAACCAGGTAAAGGAGGAACACGATACATGGTGTCCAACCTTCTGGAATGAGGGGAGGTGGAAAGAGGAGTCTCCCATATGCCCAACATGTGTTCATAAAGAATCTCATGTATTGGTAAGGTGGCTGCCTCCTTAGGAGCCTTAGGATATTGTAGGATATCCAATTTTTTGGCTCTAGGCTCAGTCTCAGAGGTCACTGAGATAGACAGGCCTTTGGCCACCTCCCTGATGAAGTCCTGAAAAGACAAGTCTTCAGGAGGAGACATTCTCCTTTTTGGAGAAGAGGGTTCCTGAGCAAGGATGCCCGATGCTTCAATTGAGGCCTCTGAAGAATAGGAGTCTTCAGAGGAATCGAAGTATCGACTATCTGGATGCTCTCGTAGAGCCCGATACGAGTACTGGGAGGTATCGACATCGGGAGTAATCGGTACCGGGCCAGTACTGATAGGCATCACTGGATAGTGTACCGCTGCCATCGATGCTGATGTCGATGCAAGCAGTACTGGTATCGGAACCGGAATTGGATCCTGTACCGGAATCGGTACGGGTACCGACAACGGGGTTTGTTGTGGTACCGTAGGCGTTGCAGCTTGAATGAATGCCGTGATGGCACGCTGCATGGTCAGAATATTCTGATCCACTGACGCCACCAATGTCTGGATGTCGGTACCGGTCGAAGTCGCCGGTACCCCAGAACATTGTAACAGGTGATCGGTCGAGGCCGAGCCATCGATGTCAACCTGTGACCCCATAGGTAGTGCTTTGGAAGCCGGAGCTTCCCGCCGGGGTACTTTGGCTGGTGTGGTATCCTCAAGAGTAAGCCCGGAGGCATCTCGATACTTAGAAGGAGATGAACTCTTTGAGGACCGGCCAGATTTAAGTTTAGTTACCTGAGATCCATGTGATGAAGAAGAAGCCCTGGAAGACGTCGATGCCACGGAAGCTGCATCGGAGGGAAACAGGGTACTGAGCTTAGCTGCCCGATTCTGTAACCCTCTTTTGGACATCATGGAACAGGACTCACAATCCGCAATGGAGTGGTCAGAACCTAAACATTTTAGACACCAGTCATGGGTGTCGGTGACAGAAATAGTGCTACTGCACTTTGTGCATTTTTTAAAACCGGAGGCGGGCTTTTCCATGAGGGAAAAAATTTCTGTGGGCCTGAGGCCCCAGAAGAAATGCACAGAAAAAAAAAAAGTAGAAGTTTTCTTTTTTTTTTTTTGAAAAGAAAGAAAAAGAACCGGTAGTACCGGTGCGGAATCGAGAAGGCAGACACGTGAGTAAAGAAAAATAAAAGAAAATAAGAAATTCTTCAGCGGTGACAGGAAACACGACCTGCTGGCTCCGCGGAAAAGAAGAACTGGAGAGAGGCAGTTGGGAAAGGCGGGAAGGCAGCGCGCAGGCGCTGTGGGATGCTCCCAAAAGCTTTCTTTCAGGACGCTGGGGAGCGTTCCCGCACAGGCTCCGTCGGTACCGACGATACCCATATGTGAAGACTCATTCCTGCTTGTTCCTGGAGATCACACGGCCTCTGCAGCTACAACATGGAGTTTTCTGCATGTTTTTGCCGTGACAGTTGTAAAAGCTTAATGCAGTTTAGTAAACTGGCCCCTTATAGTATTTTGATCCCCCAAACTGCACCAATGACATGTTCCCTTTGGATCTCTGCATACTGGCCATCTACAGGTGTAGACTGCGGCTTGCTGAAATCACTATTTGCATGCACCGCCAAACCTACATGCGGACGTGCTACTATTTACACATATAGCTGCTTTTAAAATGACCTCCATAGGTGCGCATGCATCTTTATAAAATACCAGCACAAATACTGCTGAAATTGAACCAGCTCAGAAGCTAGTGTAAACATACAGGTATATTTTATAAAGAACATGCATAAACCATGTCTCTGCCTGCCCTTTGTCCAAATCCGCCCCATACACGCCTACCCCAGAGTCATATAAAAGTACATGCATTTTTGTACACATGGGCTAAGGTTATAAGTGCTATATATATGCAAAAAAAGCCTTAGTAAAAATTACTCTCCAAGTGAGAGAAAAGCCTTAGTAAATCTACAAGCCTGGAAAGGCATATGGCCAGATTTTTAAACAAACATCAAAGTTCTTAAGTTCCGACTCCAAAGGAGTCCTGTTCAGAAAAAAAAGTCTCCAAAATGCTATCTAACAAATCTTAGATGTAAAAAGCTCTATTGTTATTATGCTCGCAGTGAGGACTGCTGCGAGACCTCCCCTAGAGCCGATAAATGTTTATTCCTCGGACACCTGTAGCTACTATGCAGCTGGAAAGTTTAGAAAGAGATCTTGGGGAGCACCACTGTTATTCAATAAAAGACCAAACCTCTCTCCAAAGAATTACTCAGGAAATGTAAATAATCCGCCAGAAGATATTCTTTCCCATCCAGCCAGGGTTTCATCTGAAATACTATGGAACAGAGACAGTATACCGACTCATATAAACATTACTAATCATTTTTGTTTAGGAAGTAAAAATGCCATTTGTATTCTGCTTGCCATGTACAAAAGCCTTATATTATTCTAAGCACACTAATTTAATTAAAAATAAATTAATTTTGAATGCTTAAAGTGGTGCCAAAGCTACCAAACACAAGGTAGATGATTCTCAATTATTTATAGCTAACTGAAAAATCCCAGACTGCAGCTCATTCGTTATTCTGTGGGAGGTCTGCGTGCAAGGGTGGCACCGTGGCGGACTAGGACATACATGCTTTAGTCTCCCATCATACCGCACTCTGGGTGTTCTAGCAATGTAAAAGGCATTCCAGGTCCCCTGTGCAAAAAAGGTTGGATGTTGGTTCTTTCTTTCTTTACCTGATGTTCCCAGGGAAGAAAGATAATTCAGCTTGCAAGATTTCACACGAGCCGTGTTATTCAGTTTGCAGAATCATTAGCTACTTTGTATGTATTTGCATGTTTGGCATTAGTTTATTGTGTTGTGGTAAAAAATCAAGCATTAAGAGCAAATCTGTTTTTTTTCCAATTTATTCACTTTGGGAAAAATGTGTTTTATTCCCTTAATACAGCTTACTAAATTTCTCCCTTAATGCTTTTAGATTTGTACTGTGGTATGGGGGCTGTACAGGACCAACCTTCATAAACCAAACTAAAAATGTTTCATCTGGCCAGTAGATACATATTACCCTTTAGTTATTTTAGTATTAGATTTGAAAATCCACTTTAGATAAAACACCTCACAGCGGAATACAATAAAAACACAATCAAAGATAAGATACAAAAATAAGTGATCATCCGCCATACTTAATTTAGGTGGCATTTCAAGAGTTACATTTCCTCTTCTCAGGAGTGGTCAAGTTAAGTGAGAGCATTCCTTGTGTGGCTTCCTGATATAGCCCTAGGAGGAGGGAAGTGGCTAGATGGTTACAGGATGAAGCACTGAAGATATGAGGAAAATGACTTTTTTCCAACTACCAATGTACGGCGTTTTAATGCAGTGATGCACAGTCAGCCACCAGATGCCAGTACATTAAAGTGGTCCTTTTAGACAGTATTTGCATGCAGCTTTGGCACAAAATGCCAGACTTGTTCATAAAAAAAACCCTGTGAAATCACAGCTCAGGCTTCTTCTTTTTCCCTCTCCATGTGTTGGCGATGGAAAGCGTAACAGATAGTCCCAAGTTATCTGTCGTTTATACTTGGGTTCCAGTTCCAGAAACTAATGCCACACCATCTGTGTGGATTGAGAGCATCGCCTAAGGATGTGCTCATGCTGCACAATTAAAGTGTAGGAGTGGCCAAGAGGTTAGAGCAGTGGGCAGGAACCAGGGAAAAAAGGGTTCAAATCCCATCAATATTCCTTGTGGCCTTAGGCAAATCACTTAACCCTCCATTGCCTCAGGTACAAAAACTGGGACTCTAAGCCCTCCCAGGACAGGAAAATATCTACTGAAACTAAGGGGTATGTTTACTAATCGGCGGTAGCGACTTCCTTGCGATATGGAGCCGCGGCTCCGATATCACACAGAAGTCACCACCACCGATTAGTAAACATACCCCTAAATATAGCTCACCTTAAATTACTACTGGAAAGGTGCAAGCTAAATAAAAAAGTGAAATGATTTTGCAGCTTGGGACATTTTCCTTCCCATCTTCAAGTGCCTTATCATAGCACAGTGCATCAATGAGGACTGTAAAAATAGGTGGAAAACATATGTCCTGTTCCTTAAAGTAGTAACCATATAATAAAGATTTAGGGGCTTGTTTACAAAGCCGCGGTAGCGGTTCGCGATTGTTATCGGAGCTGCGGCTCTGTTACTGTAATCTTTGTAAACAAGCCCCTTAGTCTAGCAGATACAATGAACCCACATATAGTTACACTTGCTCAGGTGTAAATGTATGCACATTAAGTATGCGCATAAGCAGGGCTGGCGCAACCATTAGGCTAACTAGGCAGTCACCTAGAGCGCCAATGGTGGGTGGGCACCCATAGTCGCCACTGCTGCCCCTCTCCAGGACGTGCAGCAGCAATATATTTAAAAAGGCACCACTGTGCTGGAGTTACCTCCACTTCTGGCACTACGGTGTCATTTGCGCTTCTGTCCCCTCCCCTCCAATTTCACTTCCTTTAGCAGGAAGTGGAATAGGAGCACAAACAGAGGGGAAGGGGTAGTGAGGCCATGCTGGACAGGGAAGAGAGGGAAAGATGAGGGGAGCTTATGTGAATAAATTTATACTCTTGAAACTCCGCTGGACAAATCTCATTCATTGGCCTTCAAGCTCACTCACTAGGGCAGTAAATCTCACTTTTTGGGATGGGCCACCCTTGGCATCTCTGTAAAAGTGCACGCCTGTCTGTTATTACAGGTACTTTTACATGGGGGACATTTTCTAAGAGGCCTTTTTTGTGCATATGCTGTCTTATGTGTGTGTAAAAGCCTTTATAAAATTATCCTTCAATGCATTACTGAAGAGAAAAAGACCACTAGAGAAAGGTTTTACAGGTGAAGACCAATTTAGTTGGCAAACCAAGAATGATGTTTGTCATTTATTGAACATGGTCAGCGTTTTTGTGCTATCAAAGAGGATTAGCACTGTAGTTAATGTACCCAGATTAAGAACAGCAGCATTTATTTTCGAACATATTGGGCGAAGACGACTGACATGGTCTTTAGGTGTGCAGAGAAACAAAAAGGTGACAAAGCAGAGGGCACAAATCTTACAAGGAGAGCTTTCCCTTTCTGGGCTGTGTTTCAGAAGATATCTCACAAAATCCTCAACCTTACCTATTTTTGACTGGTATCTTAACATTTATATCATGTGATGCAGATAAAGAAAATAAAACTAATTCTAACACATACTTGTAATCCCAAGCCTTGTGGTTCAGTGCAGTTAACAGCAAGAGTTTTCATATTAGAGAAAGAATAAAACAGAAAAGAGGACCACAAAGCACAAGTCAAAAATCCATTAGAAATCATAGAGCCACAATTTCAGGTTTTTACGAAAGCGTGTAGTAGATGGGGAATTCTCGATCCTCACAGGTAACTGCGACCAAATTTCTGCCACCTTATAAGAGATCGTATGGATAAACCTTGATTTTAAACTAATACCCTTAAATGGGGGAAATAAAAGAACACAACAAGATTGCAGATGTTTTGATTTGCTTGCTAATAGAGGCAAAAGCAAAGAGAACCGTTTACTATATAATCACTGAAATGTGTATATAAAAATATATAAAACCAAATAGTTTCTCAAACAAAAACAAAAGTTCAGAAGAGGAATTAAGTAATTATAGTAGTGTTGTAGAAAATCATGCAAAGAAATTAGTTGCCAAGTTTAGGTTAATAGCTGATGACCCCTGACCCAACCATTCATAACCTCACGTGCTGACCTTTGACTGGCCATTGCTGGTTCTGCTTATAAGGCTGCTGATCCTGGTGAAGTAAAAAAGGAACGCCGACTGCTGAAACTGTTACTGCTGATGGTGTCCGCCATGCGCTGAAACAGTGCTCATGTTATAAGTTACCCAGGGACAGCGTGACCCACTGTGCCAACTGTGCGTTCGCACAGGGCAGGAGTCACAGGAGGGCAGCACAGTTGGCACAGTGAGCCAGCTAGGCCCAGCTGTAGGATGAATGACGACAAGCAATGGACAGCAGAGAGGCAGAACAAAAAGCAGCTTTGGAACCCATGTGCGTGCAGCATGTATGATGCGTCCCCACCCCTCAATTAACAGAAAGTTGCATCAGAGGAGGCAGGGACGTGTCAGACATACAGAGTGAGCATGGACTCCAAAACCTCGTACTGCTTTCTTCTTTTTCAAATTTGTAGCAATTTGAAGTTAGGCATCATTAAAGAAAAGGAGAAGTAAGGCCAGGCCAGGTGAGATGGGAGCCATGGCACCGAGTGAGGCATGGCTCTGTTACTGTAATCTGATTAGCAGGAAGTGGGTCCTTTTGATGCCCTTTGAGGAGAGTGGCAAAGGCTTTGCCAGGAAGCTTTCTGAGAGGCACCGGGGAGCAAGACAGCAAGCCCCACTGCATTCTTCATGAGCCAAGGATGGCAGTGGACTTGGCCATGTGAGTAACTGAGGTTATCTATCCTGTTATTCATTATTATTTACTACCTATCATAATTAATGTGCCACCTTCAGAAACTTCTCTCAGAGCCTTTGCCTGAATAGGACCTGCAATATTTATTTATTTATTATTTATTGAATTTTAATAGAACCAAGACAAGCTTGTACAGAAAAGGAATTTTCACAAAAAATTCATTAGGCAATTATTACAAAGAAATAAAGAATTGGTGGAAGAACCTATAGTCCACAATATGGGGCGTGTTAGCAAAGAAAACTTACACTGGCAGAGGACAATCACCTGAATATTACAAGGAAAACTTATTTAGACATAAGAAAAAATGCCATGAGGCACTGGTACTGACACTGGTGTCTCCCACATCTGGAGGAGGAGGCAATTGAGGATCGGAGGCACCAGTACCATAAAGGTTTCCTTTAGGGGGTGCCTCGTATTGGAATATCTCCAATTCCCCAGTGCGTGGGTCCTCCTCAATAGTGAGAGCCTTTGCCATGTCCTGCACAAAATTGAGGAAAGTGACATCCTTGGGCGGGGAACGGCGTCGGTGCATCAGGGGAGATGGGTCTGAGGGTATATCTCGGTGTCGCCTCGTGTCCGTGGACTCTTTGTCCTCGGACTCCCACTCGGACTCGAAGTCCGAGTATGAGTCCGATGCTGCGCGATCACCTCAGTCGAGGTCTGCTCCAGGTGGTCTGCGACATCCAGAGGATCTACGGTCTGAGCTGCGGGCGCTCCACGAGGAGGACTGGTGCTCCAAGGAACAGGACCTTGTCCGGTGCTGGGGGCTTTCTCAAAGCCGGTGGCACTTGAGGACCAGCTCAGGGAAACTCTCGATGTCGAGGGTCCCATCGTCGGGGCAGATGAATTGGATGAGTCAGACATAAATGCTTGCTGCATGATCATGAGGGAAGATATAATGCTCTTTAAGGCTGCCATCCTGGTCTTCATACCAGTTGACGATGTGGACACCGAGGGCTTTGGGATCGGCATCGGTACTGTCTAAGGGGAGTCCTCAATGAGGATGGCCTCGGAGGTCTGAAGATGGTCAGGGGGTGCCAACTCCTTGCAGGGCAGCTTGGAAGGCCACTCCCACTCCGACGACTCAGACTCAAGTCTGGGACTGCGAGGCCTGAGGTGGGATTTCCCCTTCTTCCCAGACCCATCCTCTGAGGAGGTCTTTGAGAGTTTCTTCTTCTTGTGTTCCACCTCTGGGGATTTCACTTGGAGGAACCACGGCCACGGGACTCCGAAGAGGCTCGGGCTTCGTGGACCACCGAGGTATCGGAGGGGGCTCTGGAGTGTGGTGTCACTGGAGACTGCAGCGTGGAGTCAAACTTCTAGACAAATGTTTCCTTCTGCTGACGACAGTTCTTTAGGGCCTTTGAGGCCATAGTTCTGCATAGTTCGCAGTCGGAGTTGTTATGCTCCGGGACGAGGCACCAGAGACAGCAGTTGTGTAGGTCAGTGAGAGACATCATTTTTGCCACACCGGTTGCACTTCTTGAAGCCACTGGAGGCCATCAGAAAAAAGGGGGGGTCCCCACCGCCCAGCAGGTGTTGAAGGCCTTCAGCTGAAAAATGGCGCAAATGCCGGTCGAGTGACACCTCAATGAAAAAAGAGAAAACGAATGAACAAACCCAAAGAGCGACACCAAGGCGAGCTGTTTCAGGGGCGAGAAGGAGCCAGTAAGCAAACCAGACAAAACATAACAATAATCACACATTTTCTGGGGGAAACTGGACAGCGTCCAAAGGGCTCCGCGGAAAAAAGGAGACTGAGGCAAGATGGCACCCTTGGGCGGGAGGGGGACCATGCATGCATGGGAGATGCTTTCATGCGGGCTCTACTGATGCTGACATCACCCATATGTGAGGACTGATTTCCTGCTTGTTCCCAGAGAAAGAACCTCACCCATACATAAACCTTATAGACTAACCAATTTATTGATGCATGAGCTTTCGAGGACAAGAGTTCACTTTGATGTGGACTTTTATCTTCGAAAGTTCATACCTGAATAAATTGGTTAGTGTAAAAGGTACTACCTGCCTCTGCCATTTTTGCTACTCCAGACTAACATGGCTACCATCTCAGAATTTTCAACAAAAGATAGGCTTGTGAAGGGCTCCACTGGAACTGGTGAGGGGGGGCAGCAGTGATTGTGAGGACAGGTGGGGGGTAGCACAGTAATCATTCGCACAGGGCAGCAAAAAAGGTAGCACCGACCTTGATATGATCAGCAAGCAAAACTCATCAGTAAATAATGCTTTGTCTGCTTCTCAAAGGGCTGTGAAGTCCCAAGTCCCAGCATGAATTGGGGTCTCATTCTGCTTTTCGTCTCTATCTTGTAACTTGTTTTCTTTAGCAATTACTACCCTTTTTATACCTGTAAAACAGAAGGAAGCTCGATTAGGCACGATGCCTGAATATGGTCTGTTGAAGTGATTATTTACTTTTTAAGTTAAATGTATGGTTTTAGTTCTGCCTCCTTTAGCAACAGAAGATGATTTCATCTGAATGCCAAATATGAGGGTTTTAAAAAAATTCTTCTGTGAGTATTCCTGTGAAATGCATGGATATAATTTTTTTGTTGTTCTATTGCAACATATAAGTTCTTAGAGAGAAAAAAATCAACAAATGTGACAGCATATAAGTAGAACGGAATACCGTAGCGCATTACATAACCACCTCTTTTGTTGCTGCTGTGTACCATCAAGTCAATGCCAACTCATAGCGAGCCATCTCCTGGGTTTATAAAAATATTAAATGATGTGTAATTGCTTAGTCAAAATTATATCTCCTTATTCCTAATTTACACTTCAATTTGGAAGTGTTCCCCAGCTCAGTTACACTTGAGAGGAAGATGTTTTGAGATCTCCCAGTGATTTGATTTACACTGCCTAAAAAGGATAACAGTAATCTGTGAAAATGTGTTTTCTGTCTTGCACAAAACTCTTGTTTATTATCTAATATGGTTCGTTCTTGGGTCAAATACTCTTTATTTCCTTTAGTTTCAAAAGTGAAACCTGGGGTGTCTCTGAGACTAATGCCAGAAAAAGCATGGAAATTGTACACGATCCCTCTCCAATCAGATTCAGGCTATCCTCCAACTATTTGCAGGATTTACATCCTCATGTAAAAAAAATCAGGTCCTAAAGCTCTAATGTAATGCACTGCCTGAAGATAGGCAACAAAATCTTTCTTCTCCAGCCCATAATCCATCTTCAGGCTTTGGAAGAATATTATCTTGCTATCCTCATCTACGAACTGTCCAATGTATTGTAATCCTTTCCGTGTCCACTCAACAAATGCTCAGCTCATATTATCTTCTGGAAAAGCGCCATTGCCTCTAAGAGGGAACCAAGGAATGATGAAGGGATTGTATCTCTTAAGTTTGCCAACCACTGCCAAGTTTGTTTCTATGGTTTAGTTTTTTTTATTTATTTAGCTGGGCTTATATAAAGCTTCTTTCCGGGTCACACTATTATTTAAGTGGGCAGGGAGTAGGGCCCCTTGAGCATGAAGGACATAGGCCAGGGACAGAGGGCACGTAAACACCTTCTCCCAATGGAAAGAAAACAAGGGGGAAACTTACAAACATCATAAATTACAAGCCTTGTTATATATGTCCAAATTGGAAAACACTAATCCTTCTTGTCCCTGGGGGACTGCGGTAAAGTCAATGCAACTTATGCTCTCTTCCCACTCCAGAGAAAATTCCATAATAATTTCTGCAATCTGATCTTATCTCGTCTAAAAAGATATAGTGGGATTGCCTGTAACATCTACAGCTATTTAGGGACAATAATCATCTTATATAAAAGTATATGCCTTAAGGACACTGGCAAAGAAGTCTAGGCTTTTAACAAATTTCTGTTTCCTGCATCAATGGGCAAACATTAAAAGTTTAGGAAGGTCTTAAAACACTTCCTCTTCATTAAATACCTCACAGCCTCCCCCGAACCCCAGCCACCATGTATGAGCAACACACAATAACTCCATCTCTCATATATACAGTTACCTTGTTCAATGTTCCACATATGTAGATAGTTTCCCCTGTTATCCAAGTTACTGCTCCTGTTCATTGTAATGACCTGACTCTTGTTTATTGTCGGATATTGTTTGTTCTATGTAAACCGCGCTGATCGCAAATAGTGCGGTATATAAGAGATGTAAATAAATAAAATATAGACTGGCTAATGAAAAGGGAAGCTGGATTCCCAGATAGTGCATTTTATCCCCAGCCCATGGGGGAGGAAAAGCTTTTCCCTACTTCTCCTGAAGGTCTGGCTGTAAGGGAATAGTTTCTGACTTCTGCAAGTTAAACTTGCCCTGAAATGTCACCAAAAGTAATTAATTCCTTCAATAGGGCTGTAAGAGATTCATGGAATGTAGTCAACATCAAAAAGTATCATCTGCAAAGATCAAGCATTTAAGAACCGAATCACCTAACAGAACCTCCTGAATGACCCCTGAAAACCAACTCTCTGGTTTTGAAAATAGTTAAAAAATAGTAGAGGTGACAGAGGGCAACCCTATCAGGTCCATAGGTAATCATACATATCCCACATAGCCTCCGAAAAGTATCCTTGAATCCCAAAATGCTCCATAATCATAAACAGATATTTCTAGTTCACTTGACCAAATGCTTTCTTCACGTCAAAGCAGACCATCAGCGTCGCCTTCTTGTGATGTTGACAATATTTCATAGACATTAAGATTTTCATCACATTCTGAGTAATGTATCTCCCCCGCACAAACCCCACTTGATCATTAATCAAACGAGGAATCACCACTGCCAAATGATTGGCTAGCACCTTGGCCAGAATCTTTAAATCAATATTAAGAAGCAAGATTGGTCTGCATGATTCAACAACAGGGTTCTTTCCCGGTTTCGGAAACACCATTATGACAGAATATTTCTCTTCCCGAGGAAAGCTCCCCTGCTCGACTACTGCAAAGTTATAGCCTTCCAAGGGTCCACACACCTGTTAGTTTATGGTTTCTCTTTATTTGATATACCGCCTTTTGCAAATATACATCAAAGCAGTTCACAATAAAATTAAATATAAACAAAAAAAAATTAAGAAAACTAAAATAAAAAAAAAAAAAGAGAACTCTTGTCAATTGACAGGAAAGAGGTAGTATGTTTGAGAACATTTCCCAGCTAGTCATCCTTGGTCACCAGCATCCTCACCAACTCAAAAAGCTTTTGTGAACAGATAAATTTTTAAAGAGGCCTTAAACACTTTAAAGTGTACATATGTAAATCTCCCTCTCTCCCCCCCCCCTAACTGTGTGTTGTGCTTATCCCATGAATCAAACTGTATACATTATTGAAAATGTCTGGCTTTGTTCTGATAACCATCATATAACCTTGTAAATCACGCTGTAATTTCTTGAAATTTGTCATTGATCCGACATTCCTTGTTTACCTAATCAAACCGCTCCTGATCGCTGGAAGTAGCGGTATACAAATATATGCTAAATAAAATAAAATAAAATAAATAAAAATAAAGGAATATTCTAAGCACAATGTCTGAGGGAGGTCATACTACAGTATAATGAAGGAGCTCTGAAGCAGAAAGCTGATTTCCTATTTGATTCCCATTTGGCCTTACTTATAAGGGGAAGATGCAGTAGATTTGCATGAACAGAATGCAGTAGATGTGGAGTAGAATCTGGAGAGCCTGAATATAGATCCTTTTGAGTAAGAATCAGAATTTTGTATTGTATTCCAAATTGAATTTCAGCCAGTTTAATTGGAGATGTTCTATGATCATACTTATGGGCTCTGCATAAAACTCATAAGGCAGTATTTTGGACTGTTTGTAATCTTTTCAATTGTGATACACCTAGCCCTGCATAAACTGTGTTGCAGTAATCGATGCGGGATATAATGAGATTCAGAAAAATTGTTCTTTGAGCTGAATCACTGAGAAAAGATCTGATAAAGTGGAACTGTTGAAGGACACAGAACGAACTTCTGATTGCGGTACTTAATTGTTTTTTCAAAGTGAATTCTGAGTCCAGATGGATTCCTAAATATTTAAAAGACGAGGTGAGTTCTATAGTAGAACCATAGAGAATAGGAGCCTGGATTGGTAAGGTAAGCCAAATAGCCGATGTCTTTTTCATGTTTAACTTCAGCCTATTTTACTGTCAGTCATGTACTAACTTTGGCTAAACAAGTATTCATCATAGTCAAATCGAAATAAGCCGTCCAAGCTGTAATTCTAATAACCTATAAAATTCTCCGGGTAGCCCATTGAACCCCAGAGTTTTAAGTAGTTTAAGGTGATGAATTGTACTTCTAATCCCCCATTGTCACTGGCTCATTTAAGACATCTAGGGCCCGATATTCAAAGGCATTTACACATTTTACAGATCTGTAAACCATGTAAATGTTCCTAAGTGAATATCCACGGGTACCGCCACTATATGTCCTGATGCTAACCAGTTAGAATTGTAGCGTTTCAGGGACAGTACCTGGGGATAACTTGGCAGCAAAAGTAAAGCACAGCAAAAACTGGCCTAACCTTTGCTACCGAGGCTAACTGGGCAGCAGTTGAATATCACCTTTGCCTGCTTCCGCGGCTGACTCGGATATTCAATGCCGGTAGCTGGATTCAGTGTTCAGTGGCAACGGCTAGGCGCTGTAATCGCGCTAGCCACCGCTGAATATCGGGCCCTAGTTCTTGTCAGTGTTATACAGGGAAGAACTACCCTGGCAAGAAAACCCTGCAACCTATTATCATCTACCCCCACTCAATCCGTGAACAGTCGAGTGATCCCCGACCCAGACTTGATCACTCAGCCTTGGGGATCTGTCAAAATCTCTACAGATTCAGGGTTTTATTAATCAAGTTCATAACTTACCAGATTTATTACCAAACCGAAACATACAGAATTTATAATAGGTAAATTCTTTCTTAATTCATTCATGGATTTTCATATTCAAAACGTTCTCTTTATTACCCTGAGTCGTAGATTGCTTATACATCATCTTACTTTCCTTCAACTGTCTCTCCAGCTGAAGAGTCTTGTGGCCTAATGCCCTTTTTTTCCTCATCGAATAAGATATGAATTCTCCCATAAAAACGTTTTGGCCATCTTCCAGAATACAAGAGGATCTTCTTTATGAGCCTCATTATATTGGAAAAATTATTCTGGCCCGAGGAAACACCCGACAGCTCTCATTAATAGGACTCACCCCTTCAATGTCCAGCCAAATCTGAGCATGATCAGACACCACTAAAGGTCCAATTTCAGCCAATAAATCTATAGAAATATACAAATAATCTGACCTTGAGGCTGCATTGTGGGCCCTGGAAAAATGTATAAAACCTCATTAGAGAGGATGAAGCATATTCCAGACATTGACAAAATCTGACATAGCGACCATATGAGACAGATGTCCAGGCCGCCCTTGATCCCATGCCCTATTAGGGTGTCAGTCTATTTCAAGGTCCATAACCAGATCAAATTCATCCGCAAGAATCACGGGGAAGTCCCCCAAGGCCATACACTGAGTCAGAATTTCTTGCAAAAAGCCCAGACTATCCATAAAAGTGGCAAATATCTTAACCAATAAGAAGGTTTACCCTTGCCAATGTATGGTCACTGGAATTGGCCACTGTATTCTGGATCATGCAGACCATCCCTTTACCAATGAGGATAGCTACTTCTGCATTTCTCTGTGCTGCTGAGGCCTTATAAACATGCCCCATGCAATTTCTTCTCAACTTTTGATGTTCAAGTTCATTAAGCCAAGTTTTTTGAAGAAACGAAGGTGTGGGGAAAAGGGGGGATATTCCAAGGCATTTACACAGTTTGCAGACATGACACTGAGCTGGATAGTCAGTAGCACTAACACAGTTAGTGCGTCTGGATATTCAATGCCGATATGGCTGCAGAATTGAATATCTGGGATTAAAGTTCAGCGTTGGCGGCTAGCTGCTTTAGCAGTGCTAGCCACCAGTGCTGAATATCGGGGCCATGTTATTTGCACATGCTAATTATGTAGTTCCTGCAGTATCTTATGGGGGGCATTTTCAAAGCGATCAATTAATTAATTAATTAAACAAACAGCTTTTCTATACCGCTTTCTCATTAAATCAAAGCGGTTTACATTATAACTTACATCTTACAGGGAACTTTTATAAAACACACATTTACAGAAAACTTGTAATGAGGAGGGGGGGACATGCAGGAGATGCACTGAGGCATAACTTATTTACAGAGAGTGTATTTTACAGAGAACATATTTACATAAGTATTATGTGAAACCTCCAGTATTAAGTGGTAGTTCAGCTGTTCAAGAGTTAAGTGGGTTAATTGAGTTGGTTTGAAAATAGGAAGGTCTTTAGCTGTTTTCTGAAGTCCTTCATGTCATTGATGGACCTCAACTTCCCAGGGAGAGCATTCCAGATAGCAGGTGCAACAAAGGAGAATGCTCTTTTTGTGGTTGATTCCCTTGAACTCTTGTATGCGGAAGGTGTAGGGATGGTGTCCTTCGTGCTTTCTCTCTTAGGCCTGTTGCTGTGATTGGTGCAGAACATCTCCTCCAGGACTCCCGCTGACATGTTTCTTATTTTGAATACAGTCAGGGCAGATTTGTATCTGGCACGTGTGGTAATTGGGAGCCAGTGGAGTTGATGGAGGCGGGGTGTTATGTGGTCTTGTTTATTCGAATCAGTGATGATTCTGGCAGCAGTATTTTGTACTAGTTGAAGAGATCTTGTAGCTTGCTTAGGTAAACCTTGATAGATGGCATTGCAATAGTCCAGTATAGGAGTTATGATTGCTTGACAGACTGATCTGAAATGTTCCTGTTTGAAGAGGGCCTTAAGTCTACATATGATGGCTAGTTTGTAAAATGCATTCTTAGTGATTTTATTGATGTGGGGTTGTAGGCTTAGGTTACGGTCAAGAGTTATTCCAAGGTAACAAACCTCGTCTTTAATTGGAATGATGGAGTCTGCCACAGCTATTGAGGTAGGGAGGTTGGACAGGGTGTTGCATGTGATGAGTAGTGCCTCCGTTTTTTTCATATTTATGTTTAGGTTATTGTTGGAAAGCCATGTGGACACTTCTTGTAGACAATTTGTCATGGAGGAGTAGTCTGGAGCGTCCAGGTTGATAGGTATGTATGCCATGATGTCGTCGGCATATATAGTGTATTTTAAATTGTGCTTCTTGAAGATATTGCAGACTGGCTGTATATAAATGCTAAAAAGAAGGGCAGAGAGGGAAGATCCTTGGGGGACTCCTTGTGTTGTGTGGAATGGATCAGAGGAGTGTGCTCCTACTTTGACTCTCTGCTGTCTGGCATTAAGGTAAGATTGGAACCATTTGTGGGTTGTGTTGTATAACCCAATGTCTTTTAGCCTGCACAAGAGGATGTTATGGGATACCGTGTCAAAAGCAGAGGAGATATCAATGAATACTAGCAGGAAACCAGTTTAGATATTGTCAATGCCTCTGATTATAGTGTCGAGTAGGAAGATCAGTAGGGTCTTGACACTGTGGTTAGGGCGAAAACCATGTAGGTGGTGGTCTGGTGGAGCAGTTAGTAGACCTGCTAACTATATTAATCATGGTAAGCGTGATATTCAGTGGTATTAATGCGGTCAGTGCCACTTGAATATCCTTGGGTGTGGCAAATGAATGCCCTGACATTAGCCAGCTATAGCATCAGAGTGTTCCTGGGGCGGTTTGGAGGCAACACCCAGGAATAACCACAGGCAGTAGCCTGGTTATCCCTCAGTAGTGAAAGTTAGGCACCTTAAAAGCTGGCATAGCTTTCGCCACTAAAGTAACCAGTCAGCAGCTGAATATTGCCACTACCTGATTAGCTTCGCTGCTTTCCGGATATTCAATGCCAGTGGCCGGATATATACCAGGAACTGAATATTCGGGTTTAAAGTTCAATGGCGACAGTTAGCCACTGTAATTGCACTAGCTGTCACTGCTGAAAATCCCCCCTATGTCTTTTCACCAGTAGCCTTTTCACAAAGCAATCCTTAAATCATTATTATGCAATCATCCAAAGCCCAAGCACATGCATAGAAACCACTTGCAAGCACCATATCAGGCCTCAGGTGCACAGCCCGCACCTGGGTACTCGCTGACTCCAACACATACTTTCATGAAGCCCAAAACTACCCAACCCCACAGGCTGACTCCCATCCTCCTACTCATATCCCCCACCCTATCCCCTCTTTGCCCAATCCTATCCATGCTCATACCAAGCAGATACGTAAAGATGTTTCACCACCTTGATAATCACGCCTACCTCTCCCAATCATAGCTGAACCTCTCTCCCATGGCAAATATAAATCCCCAAAGAAACAAAGCATGACGAAAACAAGGGAACAAAACCCCATCTCTGTACCTCAGTGGAGCAATGCCTTCACCAACCAACAGCACAATGTAATTTCTTACAACAAGCAAACTGTCAGAAGTAGTATAAAAGAAGCTAGATCAACTAGAACATTTCACTAGTATGAAGTCCTTGCAAGAAGCTGTTGAGCAAGAGCGCAGAATGAAGGGTGCAAGGCAGAATGCTCTCTCCTGAACTAGCACTGAGAACAATTCTATTTAAAGCAGGACATATTGAGGGCAAGTTTATAAACTCCTTTGTAGTTAATGTGCATTGCCACGTGCATATTTGGGGCCTATTTTATGCATGTATTTTACGTTATAAGAGCCACCTCAATCTAGTCATGATAATTACGTGTGCTCTAGAGTGGATGCGGATGCCTGTGATAAGTATAAGTAATTGGCCAGTATTTAAACACTACAGCAGCCATCAGCAATGGTGCTTAAATATCGATGGAAGACTCAGCAGCAGTGTCCGGATAGGAGCTGCCACTGAATATCTAGATAAGGGCCGACACTTATCCAGTGAGTGGGATTTTCAGCCAGCACCTATCCGGATTGCAACGTATGACAGCTTTTCATGTGGCCTAAGTTGCTTGGCCAAATGCCAACTGAAAATCCTGCTAACCAGATAAAGTCAGCACTTGGTCGGAGAGCGCCAACACTGCTGTTCTTCTACCCATGGCCCACCTCTACACTAAACAGGTAGTGCTGGGGCAGTATGTGGAGATGTTGAACAATACTATCTGGATAGTATTGCTGAATATGGCTCTCCAAATCCTTAACTGAGCAGCCTCCTGTTGGCCAATCAATCCTTAATATTTTAAAACTTGCACATGTAAATTTAGGCTTCAACCAAGCTCCACCCCTGTGCACACTGAAACTGAAAGTACATGCAATAGAACATAAGCATGCGCTTACAGAATTGTGACCACCTAAAGCACATGCATAAGTGATCATTCATTCATGTAAGTCTTTAAAAACTGGGACTTACATGCATAACTACAACATAAATTTCCGTATGCCCCTTTGAAAATTAACCTCATGGGGCACAGTGGCTTCCATCCTCGAATTTGTACTGACATCATATGAGCAAATTCAAAAATTCTCTTTAAAAGATCTTTACAAAATCCTTAACATACAATTTTTTAAAATATTTCCAGTGGAAGTAACTTAGCAACATCAGACTTCAGGAAAGCAATTTTCTAGAGCTCACCTGTCTATGAAAATAATTACTGTGATAACAAATGAATGTCTTTGAAGGTCTCAGTGTGCCGTGTCCTCTATGACTTTAACCCCTGCTATAGAGAATATTTTGCATGAAAAAAAATCTTTTCATCTGGGCTCAATGTTTGCTTTCAATCATAACCTCTGGATGCAAGAAAGATTTGCATAACCTCTTAAGTGCATTTAAATGGCCAGGTTTACAGATGACCAAAACTGAACATGCTAGAGATCTATTTGAATGAAATGCAGCCCATTTATATAATAACAGCATTAATTTGCTAATCTGTTAGCCCTAATTCTAACCAATTTATGGTACTCAGGAATCAGCATGGTCTAGCTTGAAACATTCCTTTATTTGATTTCTCGTTTTATCTTGGTCTTTAACCCTGAGTGGCAGAGAATCATAAAAGGGCAAATATGAAAAAGAAATCTGAGAATCTAACAAATGAAACAAGCATCTCTGGTGCTCAATATGGCAATCATTTTATACGCATTTTCTGCATATTTTACATGTGCAAAATTGCTCATATAAAACTGTTTTGGCCAAGTACATGTGTATAAGTATGCACGCCAAGATCATACCTATACAGGGTGGCTCAAAAAAGGTGAGAACATCTCGTAAATTAAAAGCTTAAATAGTTTACTTATTTACCTTTTTTAGCTATAAAACGTCTTTATTTCGACAATTTCCGGTCGCCATCTTTTTTTTAAAATTTGTCAATTGTTTACATCTGTCTTTATGAATTTTTAAATAACTTATATGCTACAAGATGTTCTCACTTTTTTTGGGTCACCCTGTATATCTGGATCATGATAGTCATGATTTCCATCTCTGAAAACACCCATTCAGATGTGGAAATTATATGGACATCTCCAGAGCACTCTTAAAAAGGCCTGAATTTACATATGCCTGGTGTGATCACGTCCAAGTCAAATGACAGTATGGTAGAGGTGCCACCAGGGTGTTCTTACACATAAAAATGTATGCGCCCAAATTCAGAATGGCAACGCATGTCTGAATTCACTGACGGACACATCCAAGGTTATACCTATTTCCGGGTACGAATAAGCACCAAAGAAGTGCTTGTTTCAGCAATCTAATGCCTGTCAACAAGAGAGGAGAGTGCCTTCTCATTCCTCCAATACTTTTCGCTCTTCGCAATAAAACTGTGGGTAAACAAAGAGACTTATTTCTTGGTCGCTGCACTGCTGCATTTCCCCACTTTCAAAATGGCAGGCCAGGACGTGCATGTGGGATCAGATACACGTGCCCGTTCTGAAATGTCATTACGAGTACGTCTATGTTGTCTACACTGCTGCTGTCCATATCGGACATGTGCAAGTTCTAAAATCGGGTAACAACTTGCATGCATGCGGCCCATTATGCAACACGCCCCTGTTTTGATGGAGATGTTTTTCTTTCAGGATGTTGAGAGCTTGATTTTAAAAGGCCCATCTTCACCCCCTTGGATTTCAGACATTTCAACTTGGACATGCCAGATTTCACTTACATAGCCTTTTTAAATGTGCCTTGATATGCATGCCATGCTCAGGCACAGGGCCAGCCTGTCCACTAGGTGAAATAGGCGGTCGCCTAGAGCAGCCAGCTCTGGTGTGTGCCACAGCAAGTTTTAAAGTGTCCACGGCCTGCCGCTCCTGCCCCCTCCAAGGAAGTTGCATCAGAGGGGGTCAAGAATAGCAGGCTGTGAGCATGCATACACTTTAAGGCCTGATGCAGTAATAGCACTGCAGTTCAGCTGCTGTCGCTTCAGTGCAAGGTGAGGGGGGGCCACACGGAGGGTCTGCCTAGGGTGGCAGAAATCCTCAGGCCGGCACTGCTCAGGCGTTCCAAGATGAGCTGTGGATAAGCTGTTATGTATGTATGCATTTCATAAAACACACGTGTACATGCAGAGAATGCATGTACATGGTTGCACCTTCTTTATAGGTAGGTGTAAATTGGTGCAAGAGAATTGAGCACTACTTAGATAGTTCCGTGAGCCTACTTTATAAAGGCGCATAGGCGCTTATATAGTGTTTACAGAATAGGAGCAATTTGGGAAATTTTACATTTGCATCCTTTTATAAAATTACTCCTATATGGTGGCATAGTACTATCCTGAATAAAAGAAAAAAGTAAATAAAAGTCCATAGGCTTGAGTCAGTTTATGTTTTCTTCAAAATAAACTGCAATGAAATCGATCGGGGGATAGGCAACATGTCCGTGTATGACATGTCTTATCTTCTCTTTAGGGCTGATATTCAAAACACTGGATATTTAAACACCATGGTGATCAATCGTGGTATTTAAATACCTTCTAGATATTCAGTGGCAGTATCCGGATAGTAGCTGCCACTGAATATTGGTATTGTGCTGCTATTATCAGGATAGTGGTGGGTTTTTTGTTGCTATCCAGATAGTAACTTAGGAGAGCTTTTTTGGTGGCCCAAGCTATCTAGATAACTTGTCTGAATAGTGGCCAAAAATCGCCACAATCCAGATTGCAGCAGAGATTATCTGGATAGTAGCCAACAATGCCCTCACGCCCCACCCCCGCTTCCCATGTATTGCCTCAGCGTTTTCCAGATCGTGCCGGGGTGGTCTGTGGAGATATTCAGTGGCCCTATCCAGATAGAGTCGCTGAATATCTCTTCCATTGCCCTTATCCAGATAACCTACATGGTTAACCAGATAAGGGCTTTTGAAAACTGGCTCCTTTTGTACACAGTATAGATCTGGTTTTGCCCTCTTTGGAGGAAATTCTGAATAGCATATGTACACTACAGTCACTGCTCTGTTTTTTTCCTTTGAAGATGAACAGCTGCAAGGTAGACATACTACAGTAAAAGCGCCCATGCAGCTTGCACCTTGCTTCGTTTGAGAGCTTGAGAGGGGGTAAAAGTGCACAGCATTTTGAAAAGGCCAGGCATGCGTGCTGCTTTACTCTCCCGACCTAAAGACGCCTCTGGGAAAATCCTGTTTAAACTGGCTAAAAGGACGCATGCTGTGAAAGCCAGGACATACTTTTACCAGCGGAGAAGAGTAATTTTCAGGCATGCTCTTTTACTGGCGTAAATGGCTTTGAAAATTCTCCTCCCTAGGCATAAAATATATGTGCGCTCACGCAGAACTGCAGAATATTCAGAAGTACATAGAAATGATTTTCCTACCATAGGGATTATTTCTTGAAGGCCTCTTTTCTTTCAATGCATTTATATTAATAGTGACATGAAAAAAAAAACTAAGGGCAGCTACTACTAATAATAATCATTTGTATAGCGCTACAAGGCGCAAGCAGCACCGTAAGACACAGTTCCTGCTCATCAGAGCTTACAATCCAATCAAGACAAAACACTTAGAGCAGGGGTGGCCAACTCCGGTCTTAGTGCACCACGATCCAGCCTGGTTTTCAGGATGTCCCTAATGAATATTCATGAGGTATATTTGCATACAATGGAGTTGGCCACCCCTAACTCAGGGGGTCATTCCAGAACATGAATAAGGGGTTTGTACGTGCGGTGGGGATGTTTATGTGCCAAAAACATTCCCAACAATATTCTGAAATATTGCTGACATGCACGTCCACAGTGCTAGCATGGGGATCTCAAAACGTGGGCAGGAGAAGGCAGAACTGGGTCGTGGTCAGCTGCAGAGATGTATAAAGCGTATTCAGGAAAGGCCTGTGTATGTATTAAGTGTTTCTCGGAATCGTCCACGTTATTCCTGCTGAAATGTGATATAAGGTTAGGACTTAGAAAATATTCTGCTATGCTCTGCAATGCGTCCTATAGAGAAGAATGGCTGTGGCAAGTATGTTTTGAACTGGTGTGACTGCAGTCTGGATAAATACTAGATGCAGTCTAAAGGTACCGGGAGCAGAGGTGAGGGAATGTTGTAAGGTAAAGAAACATTTCTAAACATCCTTACAGAAATCTTAAGAGCAATAGTGTTTATTCAGGCTATGCACCTATGTGCTGTTTGTGCTAAAGGAGCCAATCCATGGGACCCTAACAGTTCCCATATTCAGAAAAATGGGACTGTTGATGCAGAGATAGTATGGGCATGAGCAGGGAAAGGAATCCTTTTGGGTGAGAAATGAAGATCATATTTGTTGTTTTGGTATGCGATTATGTTATGTCATAGTTGTTATGTATAGGTTCAGGGCATCTTTTGGCCAGAATCATGTTTTTGTGACAGAAAGTGAGAGTGCGTGTGGGAGTACGGTTTGAGAGGTGTACGGGGGAATCTGGTGTGCTCAAATGCAATTCAGGGGGGATATGAAAACCTGGCCAGTACCTGGACCATATGGGTGACCGCAGCATCACTGGGTGCCAAGTGTGATTGGGCAGTCAAACTCAGAGAGGGTTCACTATAGATAAATGTCAAAACATATCCCCATCAATGATAAGGGACCCTCAGAATAAGGGCACTCAACAATGCAAATAGCACTAATGCATGTACATTTTGTGGGACCAATGGTGTTGCAGTTGAGCATGTATTAGTGCTGTTTGCCCTGCTGAATGCCCTTATTCTGAGGGTCCCTATTATTGACAGGGATATGTTCTGACATTTAGCCATAGGGAGATAGGGCAGCCATACATCCATTGTGCCTAGCACTGGGAGACATGACTGATGGAGTGCCAACATTCCCTGGATTATCCCATGCGGCCTACATTCCCACCCAGGCCAGGAGCAATGAGAGCTGCGAGAGTGGTGATATATCTGGAGTCTGGCTACTTAGTGTGATGGCACAAGAATCTCCCCTCTCCTGCCCACACATCCCTGACCAGGGCAGCAGTGCCACAAAGCTGGCTGTGGGAAGGCAGACATGGCTGCCCCACAGGTAGCGGATGTTCACAGACCGACATACGCCACGATGGGACAGATGTAGCTGCTGTGAGAAATGCCAGTACCCAGAGAGATGGGCCTCAGATGCCACAGTCAGAAGGCCCTACCACAACTACAACTGATCATTTGTATAGTGCCACAAGGTTTATGCAGCGCTGCACAGACACATGTAACAGATGGCCTCTGGTCAGCAGAGCTTACAGTCTAGTCAGGATAGACAACACAGCAGCTGTGAACAGGATACATCTAAGGGGAATAGCTAGGAAACACAAGGGAGCTTAGGCGGATCTGATCCAACAGCGGCACTGATGGGGGGAGCGCTCAGTCTGGATTTGAGAGGGACCAGGGACGAAGCATGATGTACAGACTCAGGTGGTTTGTTCCAGGCATATGGAGCAGCAAGGTGAAGGGAGCAATGTCCAGATTTGGCAGAGAAAGGGGAGGGCATAGATCGAAGCAATCAGACAGATAAACGGTGTTCACAGGGAGGGGTGTAGGGAGAGATAAGAGGGGAAAGGTAGTGCAGGGCAGCAGAATGAGTGCACTTAAAGGCCAGAGGTAAGGAAAGGGCATACATTTGTTGCTCAGCGATATTATGCATCCTTTGGGGGCTTGCAAGATTAATTCAGGGTTTAGAGGACTTGGTAAAGGTCCCTCCCTAGCAGTTTAAGGCGTGTTTGTAGAGATGACCTGGGCAGGACTCACCAGGGCTGGTTCCTAATGTCACGTACCATTTGATGCAAGGTATGTGCTGACATATATGTTCATATCTACATTCTTGTATACCATATTGGGGTGCACAAGGCTTATCTAGCATCTTTCAGGGCATGAGGGGGACGTATATGGTGTAGGTTGTAGCAGCTGTCATTTCACATTGGTATTTATGTCTAGTGTGCATCAGCACACTACTGACTGTGATGGACAGCTCAGGACATGTACACTTTTCCTGAGGTGTGTGGCGTCCACAGGAACATCGCATGGACAGGTAAGATCCAAAAGATGTAACATTTCAGAATACAGTGGGTGCAGGGACATCCAAAATGTTTACCCACGTCCGAGGCATGGGGCCGGCAGGACAGCACTTGCATGTGCCTGCCGAACATGTCTGTCTGTTTCCCTGATTCTGGCCCCACAGGCACATCCAGATCCGCAGATGTGGGCTTAGGTTCAAAGGGGCCCGTTTTTTATTTAGACATGTTCGTGGGCCAGACGTGAGGGAAGGATTTGAGACTGAAGATAAGGAAGGGGAGATGGAGGTGAACCTGTGGAGAATTCAAGGCTAATCTTTTGGACTTTAGCTACAGTGAAATTTTGAGGATCGTGTTAAGTGAGGAAGTTGTAGTGATGCAAACAACCCATATTTCACTCTTGCCAAAAAAGAGACACAAGGAAGAGTATTAAGGAAAAAACACAGCACAGAAGAAGAAGGCATAAACTGACAACACTGTAGGTCATTTGGTAGCAGGAATAGACGCTACAACCTACAACATCTCAGAAACCAAATGGTTTGGTGCTTGCAGGATGGAGTGACCAGAGACCATCTAACAAGGTCCCAGGAACATGGGCAGGCAAATGTTAGAGCAACAACTTTTCCAGTTTTGGTAGTTTAAAATATAACAAAGGTTGATGATAAGACATGAGGGTGAAAGGGAGTCTGGGTATTGGCTTAAGTAAAAAAAACTAGATGGGCCGATTGGTCTTTATCTCAAATTATCTATTATTTTACTTTAAGAAAAATGTCATTTGTAAGGCCATCTCTCTGCATCTAGTCCTCATTCTAATAACAGATGTATTTAAGAGAATAACTGCACCCTAAGGAACTAAAGGCAAAATGTTCTGCACCTTTAAGATAATGCCTTTCTTCTGCTTTTGCAATGTTTCAATAAAGATTAAAGGAGAAATTGCTCGTTATTGATACAGGCAGTCTTTCTTTTTTGGAAATTCTAAATATGAGGGTCCCTATATACGTAAAAGCCCATTTTAGATTGGCCATGGAGAAAGGAATGTTCAAGTTGGGACATGGAAAATTCACCCCCACCCCGTATTTTGCAAAGGCTTGCCAAATGCAGAGCCTCTTGAAAAATACATCCTGTATAAGGACATGCAGTCATGCATATTGATTTCCCACCACACCCAGTGGGAGCAACTATTTTAAAAAGCTGCATATGGGGAAAAAGAGGGCCCTGCTCTTTTTAAAATTATTGCTCTAACAGCATCAATTCCACTCCTACGCTGATCCCATCCTGCAGCATGTGTCCCTCCCACCCTTGATCACCCCTTTCAATATCTAACACCTACCCTGATATCCATCATCCCTTCAATTGAGCCTCCAACATCCAACCAGGCTCAGTGCGACCATCAGCTAAACAAGGCAGTCACCTAGAGCACCAACATCCCACTGCTGCCTCTCTCTGGGGAATGCAACGGCAGCAATGACTTTAAACAGCAACACAGCACTTACCAAAACCTATGGTACCTTTTACATGAGGGTGACATAGGGTGCCTCATATCCTTGCCCCAGTCCTGCATTCAACATCGCCCCAAGGGCCTCCCTGATACCCACAACCCCCCCAATCAGGGAACCATTGCCTCAGAAAAATCCAAGTTATCAATGTCCCTGTTTAATGTACATTACGAAGTTTAAGTTTCAATGTAAACCGCTTTGATTGAAATGATAAAGAGGTATATAAAACCTGTTCAACAAATAAATATATAAATAAAATAAACCACCTGGCAACCAACCTCTCCCCACCCTGATCCCACCCTGGGCTCACACTGGGGATTCCAGGTGGTCCTAACCATGCTTCCTTGGAATCTCTGCATGATATGGATCACCAGATGGAAATAGCAGCTTTTTAAAATTGGTATTTGCACATGTAGCCGATGTACATGTTTAAAAGCCGCTATTTCCACATGGAGATACTTCTAAAGTAAGGCCACACAGACACAGTGCATACAATCTAATTAATGCACATAGGGATATGTTGACTAAACCATGCTAACCACTAGTGCTGATTCAGCATGTGGTAAGCACGCCAAACTAAAAGTTAGCGCAGGGCCCTGTGCTAAAAGTCCCACACGGAAGGAGGGGTACAGGGCAGGTTATGGTTGGAATGTGGGCATTGACCGCATATCACAATTAGTGCAGGTATGATTGGCGCAAGCTAACCATGACTGCTGCCATTAGCATGGGTGCACTTTACCACCACCTCAATAGTTGGCATTAGGGTTAGTGGGAAGCTGTGCATTAGCAACATGCTAAGGGCAGGGTACGGACTCACATATTCCTTGAAGTTGGCACAGACCTCTGCGCTGGTTTCGTAACGTAACCAGACACTGCTGGCGCACTTTTTAGTAAACATGCCCCATTGTGCTGCTACAGACACTCACTTCTACTAATACTACCAACCATTTGTGTAGTACTACAAGGTATATGCAGCGCTGTACATAAAGATGTAAGATACAGTCCCTGCTCATCAGAGCTTACAATCTCATCAAGATGAAAAAACATTGCCAAACTGGGGACTAGAGTATGGTAAGACACACATAAGTAGTGAACGCAAGAGTGAGGGGCATCAAGATCCAAAAGAAGCCTCAAAGAGGTGGGTTTTTAGCCTGCATTTGAATAGGGCCAGAGAAGGAGCCCAAAAGCATAGACTCAGGTAGTTTGTTCCAGGCATATGGAGCAGCGCGGTGGAATGGCTGAAGTCTGGCGTTGACAGTGGTAGAGAAGAGCATAGATAAGAACATAACATAAGATATGCCATACTGGGTCAGACCAAGGTCCATCAAGCCCAGTATCCTATTTCCAACAGTGGCCAATCTAGGTCATACGTACCTAGCAGTTTCCCCAAAAGACACAGGTTCCACAATGCTTGTACTGGGTCAAGCATTGATATCCTGGGTCCCTTCTTAATAATAATGGTTTATAGACCTTTCCTCCAGGAACTTGTCCAAACCTTTTTTAAACCCAGCTACACTAACAGCCTTTACTACATCCTCCGGTAACAAATTCCAGAGTTTGATTACACGTTGAGTGAAGAAATATTTTCTTTTATTAGTCTTAAATAGTTTACCCTGTAGCTTCATTGCATGTCCCCTAGTCTTTTTATATTCTGATAACGTAAACAATCAATCTACGTTTACCCGTTCCACTCCGTTCATTAATTTATAGACTTCTATCATATCTCCCCTCAGCTGTCTCTTTTCCAGGTTAAAGAGCCTAACCTTTTTAGCCTTTCTTCATAGGAGTATCCTTCCATCCCCTTTACCATTTTGGTGGCTCTTCTCTGAACCTTTTCTAATAACGCTATATCCTTTTTAAGATACGGCGACCAGAATTGCACACAATATTCAAGGTGCGGTCTCACCATGGAACAATAAAGAGGCATTATAATATCTTTTGTTTTATTTTCCATTCCTTTCCTTATGATACCTAGCATTCTATTTGCTCTCTTGGCTGCCACTGCACACTGGGCCGAGGGTTTTAACATGTTATCCACAATGACGCCTAAATCTTTTTCCTGGGTGGTGGTTCCTAATGTGGAACCTTGCATCGTGTAACCATAGTTTGGGTTGTTCTTCCCTAGGTGCATAACTTTGCACTTGTCCACATTAAATTTCATCTGCCATTTTGATGCCCAGTCTTCCAATTTATCAAGATCCTCTTGCAATTTTCCACAATCCTGGATCTGCCAGAGGAGCGGAGTTCCCGAGGAGGAGTGTAGAGTGAGATAAGAAAGGAAAGATAGTGAGGAGCCGCAGAAGGAATGCACTGAGTGTAACCAGCTCAAAGTGGGGCTAAAAGTTTACAGAACACTAGATGGGATCAGAACATGTTATTTAACAGTAATCACTGCCACCTTTCCCTGAACTGCCACACCACAGGGCTAATGACTTCATCGCAGTAGATGGACCCCATCCTTCTGCTTTTATTTCTCACTGACTGATTTCCCTAAAGCCAAAGCTGGGCAAAATGCCACTAATGCTGCTGGGTCAGGAAGGAGGGGGCAATCGAGGGTTAGGAGGTAATCAAGCTTACAGACTAAGGCTCACTGAAGCTACAAGATCAGCACAGCTCACGGTGTTTTTTTTTTAACTCTTCAATTACTGAGTCCTACAATGCAATTTTAGATTGCTGTACAAGAATGTCCAAGGGCGGTTTAGAGCCAAATCTCTGAAAAATATGAGGCAAATTGCCTTCAGTTAAAATTGTAAAGGCGCTATAAATACAAAATATCACCTACCTGCTGGATTGTTTATGGAGCTCTATTTTCTACAATACACTTAGCGTGGCAAAAAGAAAATGATACCTAGATCTTATTTTTTTCAAATTGTATAGTTACAACATGCAGAAAAAGTAGGGCACCCTTTGTGCATAGCTAATGTGACATCTGTGCACAACTACTGCTGGCGAACAAAGCAGAGAAGGGATTGGCGCGGGTGTTATCTGCACAGAAGGCATTGCACACACAGTGGCACAATGTGTATTAAAATGATATCCGAATGAGCTGCACATATTGAAATAAGATGCTAACAAAGCCATTAAGTAGACCAGAAAGTGGAGCGCAGAGTTCACAGTGCATTTGTTCTAATGCCTCATCGGAGGGGACATAAACATCTGGTGCATATAGAAGACAACTTTGGTGTGTGCTAGCAAACACTTATTTCTTCAGGAAGAAGCTTATGCATATAGGAAGTTCGGCTTGTAGGAGAAAATAGAAACGTCATCTTTTGCCTCTTACCTATTAATGGCTTTGTCTTTGCACAGATTAGAGATCGCCATTAAAGAAATGGGGAAAATGACAGAGAACCAAGCTACAGAGGCCTGGGAAATGCAAAAGAAAGGAAGTGAAAGGAGGATGAGGCGGCACAGGTTGAGCCCCTCACCATGAGACCCTGCAGATTGGTAAGACGATGTCTATTTCGAGCAAGGGCAGCACTGGATGGACTACTGGAGAGCCATGATGTGTGCAACTACTGTTTATGCACAAGAGCCATTTTGTCCTTATATGAGGAAATTAAACCTGATATAGATCCAGTCACTGGCTTGTGGGCATGCCATACCAGGGCTGGCAAAGTTACTTACAACATTACATTTTTTGGGCACTGGATCTTTCCAAACTGTTGTTGGAGTAGCCTGTAGAATGGATCAGTCATCGTTTCCCAGGCATTTTAAGCAGGTGTTGCAGGCCTTGAAAAATCGGGTCAGGGATCATATCTGGTAACCGAGCAGCAGGCAGGGTGACAGGCGTTGAAGGCAGATTTCTTTAATATTGCTAGAACATGATGGGTGCAATAGACTGTACGCATGTAGCTCTAACATCCCCATCAGACAGAGAAATGGCATTCTGTGAGTGCATGAAATATATGCACATGCATTCGACATTACTGGTAGCGTGTCTGTTTTCTGTGCATCTACCCGCCCACTCATTTTACGCTGAAGTTCTGGGCATACTTCATTTGCATAGGTTTTCTTTGCTGCATATCAGCACACAACGTTTGCAGTTCCCATATGCTAGGAAACCCTGTGCATGGCTAATAGCGCATGGCTTTAATGCCAGCTTGCTGCATTGACCCCACAGTGCAGCATATCAAGACTGTATATTAAGGTCATCTGTTTGCTCAAGACATACATGTTCCTAATGGTCCCATGCTATAATTTGCACATATGATTCCCCCCTCCTTAAATAAGTATGTCTTTTATGTAAAGGTGAACATACTAGTTCTAATGCTGTCCTCTGTATACAGGTCAAATGTATCCCTGTATTGTCTTTGAATTTTGCCATCATAGGGGTTTCGCTCCACGGCACAGTCAGATGAGCCACTGTGTAAATGGCTGATACTTTTGCCTTTAGAGAATAAAGGTATTATCTATAAACTGTATGCTGACTTTTATTCCCATGTATCTCAGTGGACTGTCATGAAAAGTGTGCTGTCTCCTTCCTTTATAAAAGTTAAGCTGAATAATTTAAAACATGGGACATCTCTGGAATAGCATGCGACCTCGCTTTGGAGGTCATTTACTAAGAGTGCGCGCTAACACCATTCATGTTTGTGCAGTATTTATCATGGGACCCACTGCATAAAATGGGCACTGTGGTAGATAATGCGCATTAAGTATGTTAGCATGCAGTTAGCAAATCACCCCCTTTATTGATTAAGGGTAAGCAAGGGGCCCATGTAAAGGTCATCGGACCTGCATGGTTTAAACTCTGCATATGATACAGGGTTGCTGCAATCTGGATGGTGTTTTTTAAAATTATAACACAAAGCACACAATGCCATCAATGCTTGATTAAATCCAACAGCTGTTTATGGCAGTGTATTTTCCGCTAATTTATTAGGACAGATTTTCAAGCAACCCTGTTTCAGCTGCATCTTCATTTGCATAAGGAAGGCACATAACAGAGCCGCTGATCGAACTGCCTCAGCATACTTGGTTTACGTCTCAGTCATGCATGAGACAGAAATTAAATCAAGTATATTTCTTTCTTCTAGCCCTAAAATTCCAGCATGTGGTCATCCATTAAAGTAGTACAACAGCTGAGCAGCATTCGGTCAGGTTTCCGACTCTGTGCCTTAACAGAAACATCTAACATATTATATTTATACAATGTGGACCTAGCCGATATTTAAATCACTTTCTGTGGATCAGCTTGGGAAAGGTTATGCCATCACAATGTTTCTTTTTTAATTCTTAAAAAGCATTTATTTATTCCATTTTTAATTTGGTTCACTGCTATCAATACTGGGGGGGGGGGGGGGGGGGAAGGGGGAAAATATTCAGTGGCTAGCCGTTGCTGACTTAATTTAAGTCCAATTATTCATACAGGGCCATTTCCAGCAATCAGCACTGAATATCTAGTTTGTCTGAATAACATTTTTGCAATCCTTTCAGCGGCAATATTCACCTGTCAGCCAGATTGCAAAAATCGCCTAAGTTAGGAAAGCTTTACACCAATCCTAACTTTAGGCATTTCTTCTGGTGCCACCCCCCACTCTGCCCCTGACACACCCCATTGCTAACTAGAAGCAGGGGCGGCCCAAGGGGGGTGCGGGGCCATGTGCGGAGACTTGGTGTGGGGCCTCATTTGCATAAGGGGCCTCATTTGCATAAATATTTGCATAATGTTACCATACACTAACTTTTAGTAAACATGCCTCTTAATGAGTGTATGAATAAAGAAAGACTAACAGACTTCTACATTACTATAATCCAGTGCCAACCGCCAGACACATTAGGAACTACTACAAACACTGCCCATTTAGAACCCATAGCAAACCCGCCGTATCCTAACAGCACTACCAGGACTCATAAAGCACCATACCCTAACTATCAAAAGGAAACGCTGCAAATATTAAACCAATACATTTCAGAGAACAACAATACATGACCTACTGGGGAAAGAGAACAAGTGGCAATGTCAAATAGGAATTACATAAACAGAATACCTCAGCTCAGTTACACATGCAGAACATAGACCATCACCAAACAAGGAATCACAATTTAGAAACAGGAAGACAATAATTAAACTGGGAATCCCAAAAGCCAAACTTGGAATGTACAACACTGTAGAAATAAAACAATACATTAATTTGCTTTTGTACTAAACAAAGCGCAGACGTTAATGATGCACATTTCCCAGAGCTGACATATTCCAATTAATAAATTCAAAATAAAGAGATATTTTTCTACTTTTTGTGCATTTTTTTTCAGCTGCAATTGCTCCAGTCACTTTCTTCTGGCTTCTTTGTGTCTTCCGCTAACTCTCCATCGTCTGCTGTCCATTTGTCTTTTCTTCTCTCTTCTAGTTTTTTCCATTCTCTCTCTACATCTGCTTTAACATACTAATCTTTCTCCTTTTGCTCTTTCCTCATTCCTATTTCATCTACTCAAATTTTACCCCTCCATTCTCAATCCCCACTTACTCTCCCAATATCCGGCCAATTGTAGATTTGTCTTCCCTCCCACACAAAATATTTTTTCCCTCTCCATTTCACTCTCCCAGCTCCATCCCATTCTAATCCTCCCCCAATATCAGCTCCATTCTAGTTCCAGTCCCACCCAGCATCCGCTCCCTTCTAGTCCCCGCATCAGCCCATTTCCAGTCCTAGCCCCCCATAAGCCCATTTCCAGTCCTATCCTAGACCCACCATCAGCCTATTTCCAGTCCTAGCTCCCCCATCTATTTCCAGTCCCATCCGAGTCCCTCCATCAGCTCATTTCCAATCCCAGCCCCCATGAGCCCGCCCATGTCAAATCCTAGCTCCCCTCCACTCAGCCCATTTCCAATCCAAGCCCCCCATGAGCCTACTTCCAGTTCTAGCCCCTTCATGAGTCCATTTCAATCCAAACCCCCACCACAGCCCATTTCCAATCTTAGCACCCCCCCAACAGCCAATTTCCAGTCCTATTCTAGCCCCTCCATCAGCCCATTTCCTGTCCTAACCCCCCCCCCCACACTCACCCATTTCCAGTCCTAGCTCCCTCCCCCTCACAACCCATTTCCATTCCAAGCCCCCGTCCCCATCAGCTATTTGCAGTTCAAGCCCTCCCTCCACTCAGCCCATTTCCAGTCCTAGCAACCCCCCCAGCCCATTAACAGTCTTAGCCCCCCAGCCCATTACCAGTCCTAACCCCCCATCAGCCCATTTCCAGTCCTAGCCCCCCCATAGCCCATTACTAGTCCTAACCCCCCCATCAGCCCATTACGTGCTAACCCCCCCATCACCCTATTTCCAGGCCTAGCCCCCCCATCAGCCTATTTCCAGTCTTAGCCCCCCATAGCCCATTACCAGTCCTAATCCCCCATCAGCATATTACCAGTCCTAACCCCTCCCATAGCCCATTAACAGTCCTAACCCCCATCAGCCAATTTCCAGTCTTAGCTCCCCCCATAGCCCATTACCAGTCCTAAACCTCCCCATCAGCCCACTTCCAGTCTTAGCATCCCCCCATGGCCCATTACTAGTCCTAACCCTCCCCTATCAGCCCACTTCCAGTCTTAGCACCCCCCCATAACCCATTACCAGTCCTAAACCTCCCCATCAGCCCATTTCCAGTCTTAGCCCCCCCCATAGCCAATTACCAGTCCTAACCCCCCCATCAGCCCATTTCCAGTCTTAGCCCCTCCATAACCCATTACCAGTCCTAAACCTCCCCATCAGCCCACTTCCAGTCTTTGCACCCCCCCCCCCATGGCCCATTTCTAGTCCTAACCCTCTACCATCAGGCAACTTACATTCATATCCCCCCCCTTAACCCATTACCAGTCCTCAACCTCCCCATCAGCCCATTTCCAGTCTTAGCCCCCCCATAGCCCATTACCAGTCCTAACCCCCCCATCAGCCCACTTCCAGTCTTAGCACCCCCCCATAACCCATTACCAGTCCTAAACCTCCCCATCAGCCCATTTCCAGTCTTAGCCCCCCCAGCCAATTACCAGTCCTAACCCCCCCATTAGCCCATTTCCAGTCAGCCCCCCCCCCATAGCACATTATTAGTACTAATCCCCCCCATCAGCACACTTTCAGTCTTAGCATCCCCCCCATAGCCCATTACCAGTCCTAACCGCCCCATCAGCCCACTTCCAGTCTTAGCCTCCCCCCCCATAGCCCATTACCAGTCCTAAACCCCCTTCCCCCCTATCATCCCAAATTAAAAAATAAAAAAAAACAGCTGCTTCTGCCGCGGCAGCATCGAGTGCCGCCGCGGGGCCCCCCCTGCCCGGCAGAGCCTCCCTGCATCATAGGCTAGCGTCGAATCCCCGAACGCGGGCTTCTTTCAGAGCCGCAAGAGTTTCCTTTCTCGCGGCTCTGTTAATCCCGCCGGGGCTGATCATCCCGGCGGGATTAACAGAGCCGCGAGAAAGGAAACTCTCGCGGCTCTGAAAGAAGCCCGCATTCGGGGATTCAACGCTAGCCTACGATGCAGGGAGGCTCTGCCGGGCAGGGGGGGCCCGCGGCGGCGGCGGCACTCTTGATGCTGCCGCGGCAGAAGCAGCTGTTTTGTTTTTTGTTTTTAAACTTGGGATGAAGAATGTTTTTTGCGTGGGGCCCCCTGAAACGCGGGGCCCTGTGCAAAAAACATTCTTGCTCAATGGACGGGCCGGCCCTGACTAGAAGGAATATTCAGCAGCACTAACACCTGGTGACAATGTATAAGTTGCTTAGCAGCTCTGCCAATTGGCTAAAATGTTTTAAAAATACCCCCCTTCAATGTTTAATCTAAATCTCCAACAAACACAAAAAGCTTAACTAAATTCTGAGTCTAATTTTACAGAAATTAATAATCACATTTATAGCACTGTTAAATTAATTACACACCAAGGCACAGGGCTTCCCACTCACAGAGAGGGCTGGAGCAGAACCACAGTACAAAGCCCTATGCCAGTGCAGACCCTCATTACATCCCAGATGCAAGGAGCTCATTCATCATAGTTCGTATAAAAAGTCAGCCCAGCTAATGGAGGGAATGTGTGAAAAGTGATTGGACAAGTAAAACTCTGTACATGCCTAGAAACGCCTCAATTGATTTAACTGTGCAGCAACTAAGCTGGTTGCACAGTGCATCAGATCTTTAGCTAATTGTATTTCAATTGATTTTCACTGATAGGCTTCTTTCCTATGTCCGAAGCTTAAGTACTAAACTAATAAAAGGATAACAGACTGCCATACAGATTCTGAAAATAATGTCCACATATGATTTCAATGGAATAGAGCATCACATTGTGCTATTGTAACAAGGTGAACTAAAACCTAAGGCAGCAACAGATCTGCAAGTGACAGGAATGTATTTCATATTACATATTATTTTCTAAAGCCGAGAAGTCCAATGTGTAGCCATGGGCCAAACATGGCTCACCTGACCATGGGATGCAGCCTACTTGAGACTTTTAGCAAAAATCTTTTACCTAATTAGCTAGTACACATGATTACACATGAAGCATTAGAGAGCTGTTTGGTGGATACGAACAGGGCTAGTAGAGTTGCCTAGAGCGCTGATGGTCAGGGGACGCCCATTACCTCCCTGCCGCCCCATTCCGGGACGTCAGTGGCAGCATACATTTAAAAAGGCGCTGCAGTGCTGGAGTTACCTTCTGTTCCAGTGCTGTAGTGCTGTTCTCTCTTCTGCCCCCTCTGATTTCTCTTCCTTTAACAGGTCTGCAGACCGTGTAAATGCTTTGAAATATCCCCCCTCCCCCCTTCATTTCTTTCAGCACTTGCAATTAAGAAATTAAGGACTAGATTTATGAACATAGGAACTTAAGAACATAAGCTGTGTCATGTTGGGTCAGACTCAAGGTTCAGAATCCTGTCTCCAACAATGACCAATTTAGGTCACAATTGGACAAAATCATACTTGTGACTTACACCTGTAATTAGGGTGCTTGCAAAATACTGAAATAGCTGCATCTTTGGTCTGAGGGTTCATTTCCTGCACTGATTGCAAAGGAATAATCCAAGCAAAAACATGGGCAGAAAGCTCTGTGGGATTATTACTCAACATTTAAAATTTTGTACTTTGAGGCAAAAACCCAAAGGCTTTTATATGTCCAAGCTCTTACAATTATAACTACATCTGTAGATATTTTTCCCTTTCAGCTTATGGGAAACAGAACAAAAAAAGTCCTCCTCCTGAATTGTGGAAGTAAATGGATTTGCAGGGATTTTTTTTTTTTGCTACATTTTTCCCTACTTTTCTCAGAGGTGCTGGGAATTTAACTTGCAGTGGAGCCACGAAGTCTGCACAGCATGCATCCAGCTCCAAGATTCCTAGAGTAGAGACAGTGGAAGGAGGTCCCCACTCTTGGAAAGCGCCAGTCCATCACACCCTTCCTAGTCTAACAAGTCATCTGAATGTCCTGAGCTGTGCTTAGCTTGTACTGAGCTCCACTACCCCGAAGGCACCTGCACATAACACATCAGCATCCCCCCTGCTGACCTCCCACTTCGCTACTCACCAATTACCTCCTCCCCCCCCCCCTGGGCTTACCAAGGTTGATGGCGTATAGTGGGAGCAGCAGGAAGGCCCACTTTCTCCTGCTCAGCACAAGGTAACAATGGCGCCACTGACCCCTAGCAGTGTCCGTGCGGTACCGCAGGGCTCATTTGTGAAGGATTCTGAGCAGACACCGTTGGCTACACAAACTCATATAATAATAACATCATAGAATTTAATTTAGGGCCTCTTTTATTAAAACCTGTTAAATAGTTAAGAGATTTTTATAATGCATGGCTATGGGCAGTCAGGAACACTTACGTGTGATAGCATCTGTCTTTGCATGCTAATATGCATGTTAATCAGTGATCGCGTGATGCAGCGGGAAATGGGCACAGAGTGAGTGTGGAGGGCGCATTACCACTAGCGTCAGGGTAATTGCTGTGCACTCAGCAGCAACGCGACTCTTTAACATAGGTTCACCTAATAACTCCTCTATAGGATTCATTAAGTGAACCTGATGTAGTGGATCACATGTTAGGAAAACGCTTCATACCTTAGCTGACAATGAAAAACTGAAGATGTCCCGAGAGCTAACATGTGACCTTTGCCATCAATGCACATGAGATTTGCACTTTAATGGCAAATCCTTAGCCGGTTGTAGTAAAAGGGGACCTTAGTTTCTTAAACACTATTAAGAGTAGAACTCAGAGCGGATTACAAATAAAGCATTAGAACAATTAAGTAAGGGAAGAGGAGAAGGAATAGAAGATAGAAGCATAATGTAGAACTTTTTATGCTCTCATACGGTTTAATCTTTTATTCTCCCTTTTTAAGGAAAACTAGGCCAAAGGCACACCTGTGGTGTTCGTTGCCCAAGCCCCTGTTCTCTGCACTGTACCTTGAGCATTTGGTCACAGCCCAGCTTGTTGGTGCCGATAGGGTTACCTCTGCACAGCATCGTCCAGCAGCCCATCGAGCAGACCTTCAGGAATAAAGGATGGGGCCGGGAACAGGAAGAGCAGCCAGAAAAGGCTACACCACACTGACAGTGGAGAGCATCTCAGCCTTGCATGAGTTCAGCAATTTGAACCTGCACAGCTGGAATCGTTAGGCCTGGCTCTTGCACTGGTTGCTTGGCTGGGCACGGCACAGGAGGTCTCAACACTTTGTGCTAAAAGGGCATTGGAGGACCCAGGGTGGAGCCTGCAGGACGGCACTTACCAAGCGCTCACCATGATGATGCACCAATGGATGTGCTCATTACCCTCCCAAGTATGGCTGACTTATCCTGCTGTCCACAGAAACCCCTGTTACAGGTAAGTAAACTCACTTTCTCCCTTTATTCAAGTCCTGTTCCCTGTAAAGCCACGTTGGCTACTTTTTTCCTTGTAAACTGCTTTTACTTAGACTAAGTGGTATATAAGCATAGTTAATAAATAAATAATGCTGAGACAGAGTTTCTTGGACTTTAAAAGTAGTTTTGAAATTTGTGATAAAATAAGGTTGGGCAGAAGAGGAACTTTCGGAAAGACGGTAGAGTGCTGGTGGAGACAGTTTAACCAATGGGTTTAAAGAATTTCTGGAAGATCCATGTTTTTAGAGATTTTCTGAAAGAGATGCCAGAGGTCATATGTTTATGTCCACTAGAAGATTATTCCAAGCCTTTGGGGCTGTTGCTGGGAAAGTCTTTTTCCAGGTATCCGTAAGTTGGAATGATTTGGGTAACTGGTTCAGGGGCTACAGCAATGCAAGACGGAAGAGGTAATGAAGCACAAGAAAATCAACTGACTTTCCCATTCTTGAGGGCCCAAACTCTCCAAAAGGCAAAAAAACTTGCTCAGACACAAAAACATCAGCTTTTAAGAAGATGGGAATGATTGAAGCACTTGTAAAAAGCACACCACTATTAACAGAGTTGGTTACAGTAGGCACACAGACATTTACAACTAAGGTAAAGTAGTTGCAGACAGGTATCAAGCTACATCTACTTTATAAATTAGAATACAGAAAACTGAGCGCTACTGGATATGACACATCTGCCTACTTTATTCGATCTGTATTTATTTATCAATGCTTATACGAGTATACCACTATTTTGAACTAAGTCATTCATATCAGTTAACAATAAAAAAATACAATTTAACATAATAAGAACACTGGCAAATGAAAATAAAAAAGAAAAACATGAAAAAATTACTAAAACAAATGAGAAACTAATCAGCACCCAATTAGGCATCTGTGCACCTATTTTATAAGCATTCACATACTTGCTGTTAAATACATGCACATACACAATAGCTACCAAGAGAGAAACACTTCCTAGAGACTAGCTTTGCTCCATGATGGATTTCCCTCTTGATGAAGCAGATGATGCAATATTTTAAAGTCATTTAGGGGTCCACCTCCACAAGTCAAAGCATAACAAACCAAAAGTGTGGCGGGGATTTGCACCACGCCTACTGCTGTCTTTCACAATAACCATGACATTGACGATCTCTGAAAATCAGCAAACTTTAGGAAGAAAACCAACACTAAAGAGGCAGCCAAAGTAAGAAAGAGGCCTTTCACCACTAGGCCTTAACAAGCACTAGGTTCTGACCACACGAGTTGATGCTAATATCTCCAGAGTCAGCCAGTTGGTTACCTTCTGCTCTGCAGTATGACAATGTAAATGCTAGTCCATGTACTAGGTGAGGGCTCCTTCTTTGCCTTGTTTTCTAGTAAGTCTAGTAGCCCTTGGCTGTGCACAGTTTCTCCTCTCCCTGCATGAAGGCCTCTGTTTCAGATCTACCAGGACATGGCCAACCCCTCCAGACTACCAGCCTTCATATATGAAGCCTGATGCTGCAGCTTTAAGACTTCTCTGACACCTGACTGCAAGGGTGCTGGAGCAAGCAAGAGATTTTATCCTACTCTTAATGGAAGGAGGGTATCTGATGGAGGCTCAGGCCTGAGGACTTGGGGGAACAAGTATAATCAGTAAGGCCAAGAAATATGCTGCATACACATAGCTGCTTAGTGCACTCTTAGCAGGATGCTATATTGCTTAAGTCCTATCCTCTCAAATGTTTGTTGTGTCTTGTCTGTCGACCTTGACTCATTGAAAGCTCCAACAAATAATGACTGTCCATTATGGGGTTAATTTTATAAGCAACATCCACACGGAGAGCAGCATTTTACACACCTGAGTAGCACTTAGACACATATAAAAGAAGGTGTCCAGAAAACATTACACCTCCTTATGCGATACAAGCCTATACCTTCCAATGACGACGAATGGGCAGAATGAGAGCGGGATCGGCAGTTACATATTTTATAAAACGTACACATATGTTCCAGTTATGACTCACACATACATGCACAAACTTACACCTAAGTTAGAGTTGCCACTTTTTGCGGGAGCTTTTGAGCAAGCTATTTGGTAAAAGCACATAGTTGTATATGTTGGCTTTATAAAACAGATGCAACATATGCACCCATGTGTTTTCTCTGTCTAGGCGTCTTGCTGGAAAATTTATTTTATTTTATTTATTTATCCAGTTGTATTTACCACCTTTTCCTTCAATCAAAGTAGTTTACAGAGTGAGGTTAGGTCCATTCTAAGAAGATAGTAAGGGGGTAGGCGGTAAGGGTACAGATAAGAATAATACAAGTGTGGGAGGCACTGGCTGACTGGAATTGGCTATAAGCTTTGGTAGAGTCCATAGCGGTCAGTGAAGAGAAGTGTCTTCAACATCTTCCGGAAGTCCTTGATGTCTTTTGTGGTTCTCATTAGTTCAGGTAGTGAGTTCCATAGTGCAGGTGCCACGAGTGACGGAGCTCTTCTGGTTGTGGACTGATTGGATCGTTGATATTCACCAGGTGTGATGAACTTGTTTACCATGCTGCTTCGCCTGGGCCTTGTGCTGGAGTCCTTGGTTACAAGGCTCTGAAGGGCAGTAGCTGAGACATTGTGGAAGATTTGGAAGAAATTTAGGGTTACTTTGGATCTTGCACCTGAGTGGATGGGCAGCTAGTGTAACTGTTGAAGGACTGGAGTGATATGTTCGTTTCTTGCCGTATTTGTAATAATCTGGGCCACCGTGTTTTGAACCAGTTGGAGAGGGTGAAGGGATTGTTTAGATAGTCCTTGGTAGAGCGAATTTGCATAATCCAGTATTGGCATGAATATTGCTTGGCATACCGAGTGGAAGTGATCATTGCTTAGGATGGATTTGAGCCTTCTAATGAGCTTCAATCTGTGGTGCGCTTTGGTGGCAGTTTTGTTAATGTGGGTGTGAAGAGTGAAGATTTTGTCCAAAGTAATGCCCAGGTACTTTACTTCTTCTTTCACTGATATGGACTTGTCATGGATATTGATTGTTTGAGGTGGAGTAAAGGTGGTGCTCCTGGTGATGAACATCGCTTCCGTCTTGTCATAGTTCACTGAGAGGGAGTTGTTGGTGAGCCACGTAATCATATCTTCTGGACACTTGGTTATGGGGGACAGATCCGGATCATGTATGTTGATGGGCGTGTAGACCATGAAATCGTCTGCATATAGGTGGTAATGCATCTTATGGCGTCTGATGATTTTGCAGACGGGCTGAATAGATATGTTGAATAGGATGGATGACAATTTAGACCCTTGAGGGATGCCATGCAGTACATCAAACTTTGTAGATTTGTTTTTGCCGCATTTGATTTGCTGGGTTCGACTGTTGAGGTATGATTTGAACCATTTTATAGTGTTGCTGCATAGGCCAATTTCTTGTAGTTGTTGTATCATTATGGAGTGGGATATTGTATCAAAGACTGCTGAGATGTCCATGAAGATTATAAGGAATCCTTTTTGGCATTATCAATGCCTCTTATGAGGTTGTCAAATAGGGAGGTTAGTAGCGTTTTGACGTTGTGCTGTGGCTTAAACCCATGCTGGTACATGTCCAATGGTGTGTTTAGGTCGATGTGATTCTGTAGTTGTATTTGTACGGATTTTTCAATAACTTTTGCAATGAATGGCAGGCTAGAGATTGGTTAGTAAGATTTCGGGTCTGCTGGATCAAGGGTATTCTTCTTGAGAACCGGATGTATGGCGGCTTGTTTGAGGGCGGACAGCATGTAGCCCTGTTGTAAAGATAATTATACCATTTCTTGGAGACGCATGCTGAATTGATCTTTTGAGGCTTTGATCCATGCCACAGGGCAAGGATCAGTTGAGGGGGTTGTTATATTAAGTGAGTCCATGAAGTGCTCTATCTGTGACAGAGAGGAGATAGTAAAGTTTTCTTGTGTGCGGAGGTTGTTGTATTGGCTGCTATAGGTGCTTGGCATTGTGAAAGATTGTTGTGCTTGCTGAGTGGGAAATCTGCAAAGTGTTGGGGGTCAATGAGGTGGGCATCCTGCTGCATAGGATCTTTGGTGAGCTGCCGCATGATACTGAAGAGCTCTCTAGATCTGTTTGCTGACTTCATGATGGTGTTGGTGTAGTACTGTTGTTTGCATTCATTAATTATGTTGTGCATTTCTCTTGCTTGGATTTGTATTGTTGAAGTGTGTCCTGGGTTTTGTTATGTCTCCATTTTCTTTCAGGTTTCCTCAGTGCTCTTTTAGCTTCTCTGATGTTGTCCGAGTACCATGGTGCGTTGGGTCTTCTGCAGGCGCACGTGTGTTTTATGTTCATGATGACTGAAGTTGTATTTAAAGGTGCGGAAGAATTGAGGGAAATATCGATACATCAGGAAGATGTATTACAACTATTAGATAAACTGAAGAGTAGCAAATCACCTGGGCTGGATGGCATACATCCAAGGGTGTTGAAAGAACTGAAATATGAGATTGCAGACCTGCTATTAGTAATCTGTGAACGATCATTAAAATCATCTCTAATACCTGAAGATTGGAGGATTGCCAATGTAACACCAATTTTTAAAAAGGGTTCCAGGGGTGATCCGGGAAACTATAGACCGGTGAGCCTGACGTCAGTACCGGAAAAAATGGTAGAAACCATCATAAAGAATAAAATTACTCAGCATGTAGATAGTCATGGCCTAATGGGAGACAGCCAACATGGCTTTAGACAAGGAAGATCTTGTCTTACTAATCTGTTATGTTTTTTTGAAGGTGTGAATAAACAGGTGGACAAAGGTGAGTCGGTTGATATAGTGTATCTGGACTTTCAGAAAGCCTTTGACAAGGTCCCTCATCAGAGACTTTTGGCAAAACTAAAGAGTCATGGGATAGGAGGCAGTGTACTACTGTGGATCAGGAACTGGTTAAAAGATAGCAAGCAGAGGGTATGGCTAAATAGCCAATTTTCCCAATGGAGAAAGGTGAATAGTGGTGTACTCCAGGGATCTGTGCTGGGTCTGCTGCTTTTTGACATATTCATAAATGACCTGGAAAGTGGAATAACGAGTGAGGTTATCAAATTTGCAGATGACACAAAACTATTTAAAGTTGTTAAAACCCAAGAGGATTGTGGAAAATTGCAAGAGGATCTTGATAAATTGGAAGACTGGGCATCAAAATGGCAGATGAAATTTAATGTGGACAAGTGCAAAGTTATGCACCTAGGGAAGAACAACCCAAACTATGGTTTCACGATGCAAGGTTCCACATTAGGAACCACCACCACCCAGGAAAAAGATTTAGGCGTCATTGTGGATAACATGTTAAAAACCCTCGGCCCAGTGTGTAGCGGCGGCCGAGAGAGCTAATAGAATGCTAGGTATCATAAGGAAAGGAATGGAAAATAAAACAAAAGATATTATAATTTATTTATTTACATTCTCTTATATACTGCGCTATTCTGCATCAGTGCGGTTTACAATGAACAAACTGAAATTACATTGAACAGGGCATTATAACTTGGAGATAACTATTTTACAGTGAACATAGGCTATGGAGGGTTAAGTGACTTGCCCAAGACCACAAGGAGCACCTGTGGGACTAGAAACCTCAGTCCTTGCGGCCCAAGGTTGCTGTCCTCTAGTGGGATTTGAACCCCCGACCTTCCAGCCTGAAGTACCTTGCCCCAAACACTAGGCCACTCCTCCACTCCTCTACATAATGCCTCTATATCATTCCATGGTGAGACCACACCTTGAATATTGTGTGCAATTCTGGTCGCCATATCTTAAAAAGGATATAGCGATATTAGAAAAGGTACAGAGAAGAGCCACCAAAATGGTAAAGGGGATGGAAGGATACTCCTATGAAGAAAGGCTAAAAAGGTTAGGGCTCTTTAACCTGGAAAAGAGATGGCTGAGGGGAGATATGATAGAAGTCTATAAATTAATGAACGGAGTGGAACGGGTAAACGTAGATCGATTGCTTACGTTATCAGAATATAGAAAGACTAGGGGACATGCAATGAAGCTACAGGGTAAACTATTTAAGACTAAAAAAATAAAATATTTTTTCACTCAACTTGTAATCAAACTCTGGAATTTGTTACCGGAGGATGTAGTAAAGGCTGTTAGTGTAGCTGGGTTTAAAAAAGGTTTGGACAAGTTCCTGGAGGAAAGGTCCATAAACCATTATTAAGAAGGGACCCAGGATATCAATGCTTGACCCAGTACAAGCATTGTGGAACCTGTGTCTTTTGGGGAAACTGCTAGTTACGTATGACCTAGATTGGCCACTGCTGGAAACAGGATACTGGGCTTGATGGACCTTGGTCTGACCCAGTATGGCATATCTTATGTTCTTATGTGATTGCAGCAGCTGTTGAAATAGTGGTATTCCAGTTTTCAATGAGTTTATCCAGGTTGTGGTTGTCCTGCTGGAGCTTTGGGGTTATCTCCTGTAGGAATGCCTCCTTGTTGAAGGTTCTAATCTTTCTGTTTGAGTGCCATGGTTCCTGGTGGTTGTCAGGGCTCCTAATGAGCATTGAGAATGTTATTGAGTGGTGGTCAGACCAGGGCATAGGAGTGATTGTCGGTGCTGATGCCTGATCCTGCTCCATGAATTGCTTTGGAAGATCAGATCTGGTCTCGTTCCATGTTGATGAGTGGGAACATTCACTATTTGGATGTATTTGAGGGCCTCCATTGCCTTGAGGAATGTGTTGGCTTCTTTGATAGGTGAGGAACACAGGTTGAAGTCCCCAAGGGTGATCAGTGGTTTGTGCTGTGAGCCATTTGTGCAGATTGACTCTAGGATGGTGTAAAGTTCCTTGTTTTTGGCATTCGGTGGGCTATAGATGAGGCATATACTAAGGTATTTGTTGGAGATAATAATTGTGTTGATCTCTGAAGAGTCAGTGGTTAAGGTGGTCCTGAATCTGTAGTGGTTTCTTGCCAGTATCAATACACCACCTCCTCTTTTGTGTGTCCAGGGACAGTTGAATGTTGCGTAGTCGGGTGGAGTAATGGCTCAGGATGACTTGGTCTGTGTCTGTTTGTCAGGTTTCTGTGATTCAAATGATGTCTACCTTGTGGGTTTGTATGTAGTTGTAGATGGTGTTTGGTTTGTTTCTGATTGACCTTGCGTTGATTAAAGCACATTTGATATGGGAGGCCAAGATAGGGTTTGTGTGTGCAGTTTCAGGGAGGTGCAGGTATTGTAGCTGTGTTAGGTTGTGTGTTCTGCGTGCAGTGGGTCTCAGGCTTTGGTGTATCAGGGTGGCTGTTGGACGTGCAAATGAAAGTGGTGGTAGGTGGGCTGGCAATGAATGTGACCTGGTACCCATGGAGGTTGCCAGGTACATTAGGATTAGTGTCAGCAGGAGGCAGTGTTTGAAGTTGGTGCTGCTTACTTGCATTTTGGTGCTGCCAGTGGTTTGCTTGGCTTGTGGAGAAGAGTGCAGGAGCCGGTTGATCTGAATGGACTGACCTGCTGCTGATGACACATTAAGATTGCCTTGTAGTGCAGAGGTGCAGGAGTTGGAGTGCATTCTGTTCGGTATTATTTGTTTGGAGGTTCCTTTCAATGTTTGCATTCGGTGCTTGGCTGCAGAGCAGCAGCTATTTCAGGCGATGAGCTTGTGACAGCTTGTTATGATGTCCGGAAGTGCAGTTTTATCGGTGGTCAGTTGTTTCCTCCATTGTATCTACCAGGAGGGAACCAAGGGGAGTACAATGGCTGGGTTGGTCCCCCACCGTTGGTCCCCACCTAAGGGCCATGCCAAAGGGCCCTCTGGTAAGGCCGTCAGGTGCGGGCACGCCTGTGCACGCTCTGTTTTTAAAGCTGAACTTCAGCGGCTTGGAGGAGGTTGCTGATCCTGATTGGAATTTGGCAGCATGGAGCGGGAGTGAGTTGCCTTCCCGCTTCTGCTGCCGACCCCGATCAGGAACGGTGGGGTGCTCTAACTTAGTAACACAGTATATGACGGCAGATAAAGACCAGTATGGTCCATCTAGCCTGCCCAGCAAGGCGGCAAGAGTAGGTGCACTTGCCACTCCGTGCAGGTCACACCTCCCCATGCCTTTGTTTAGGGGTGTACCCACCGCTCCATGTAGGTCACCCCTATTTGTTCAGATAGTTATACTTATTTTGATTTTATCCTGTTGCTATAAAGGGATCCACTGTGTCTATCCCATGCCATTTTGAATTGTGTCATTTTGTTTGCTCCCACCACTTCCATCAGCAGGGCATTCCAAGCATCCACCACCCTTTCAGTGAAAAAGTATTTCCTGACATTGCCTTTCAGTTTACTCCCTTACTGCTTCATGTTATGCCCTCTAGTTTTACTGCTTCCCCATCTTTGGAAGAGGTTTGTTTATCCATTAGTACTCGAAGTATTTAAAGGTCTGAATTATATCTCCCCTGTCCCTCCTCTCCTCCAGAGTGTACATATTTAGGTCTTCAAGTCTCTTCTCATAAGTCTTCTGACGCAGGCTCCAAATCATTTTGGTTGCCTTTCTCTGAACCGCTTCCAGCCTTTTTATATCCTTTGTAAGATACGGTCTCCAAAACTGAACACAAAACTGTAGATGTCCTTTGTGCACGCTCTGTTTTTAAATGACCTTCCCTGTGTCTCTCTAAAGCACTAACGTGTATAAATATAAAGAAAAAACAGATGATTCCCCAATAGTAAAGTGTGCTGCACATCTTGTGTGCACCATACCAATCACAATAATAAAAATAAACTGGTGTTACTGGCAAGCATTAAGAACCTGATGTAAAGTACATGAATTTAGTTCTCCCAGTGCAGTATTCTGTCCTTGTGAGAATGACATGGTAGAAGGTATTCCTGGGCTAGTGTAGCACACCTCAGGCATGTTCTGAGACATGAGCTGAAGGCTAAGTGATTTCAACCCCTTGAGTAGTGTGTCAGCAGTCTGGTAATGCACGTCCTCAAGGGTCATATGACTCCTCTTACAACTTTGTTGAACAAAACAAATATGGTTTTGCCTATTTTTATTTCTCAGGTTGCATTCTTTGGGAAATGGAACCCTAGTATGAAATTGCTCTTTCTCTCCCCCCCCCCCCCACACAGCTATTTGTATAAAACGATAATGCACAATGTATAAATAATGTTTGGCATAACACAGTAGAGAGGCAGTGTACCCAGGGATCCTTATTCAAACCACAACATAATCTCACATTCACGTCATTCTCTTGATTTCGAAACGCTTGATTCTGAATCAAAATGAGTTCAAGCTTTTGATTAAAACAGGAGCAGGCAGTGCAATGGCCCAGTTGCTGGGTTTCAGAGGGAACTTTAGTCTGTACCCGTCAGAAGGACTATCATTGCAGTGAATGGACAAGAACGATAATAACAATGTTGAGTGCTAAGAATAAAGGCACATAGTGCCTTAGCCCCATTGGGCCATGTTCTAGATTTGAGATGGAAGCTCAAATGCAGCAAGATGGAATGAAACTAAGCACCACTGCACATCCATTATGCAGGAATTATGACTTAAAATACAACATACTGTATAACTATCTGTATAATGAACACAGGCTCTAAGGAATTTAATGAACTGAAGCTGACCTTGATCGGTGATTCAAAGCTTCAAACCTAGGGCAAGTCGCTCACCCTCTCCCACACTGCCAACCTTCCCTGTAACATCTATCAACTTCTCTTCTTGATCTCTCAAGCACATCACATGTGCTTTCTAATTAGTTGGTAAACCTCAAAACTGCCTTCCAATTCAATTACAGAATGAAGACACCTCTGTAAATGCAAGGCCAGGTAATAAAAATGTCCCAGTCCTGGGCACAGGAACTCTTTGGTGATATTCCAGCCTCGATAGAAAGATTTCCTTACCAAAGAAACCACCATACGTCTGTAAAGAAAGGTAAAGGATGTTGCTATAAGCAGCCTTGAGGTGCTTTTCAGCTCGAAGAGCAATCAATCACATTTTTATAAATGAATAAAATTAATTTCTTAGTAGAGAGGCTATTGGGTCATTTTAGAAGCCCTATTTGAGCTTTAGATGTCTGAAAATGGGCACAGAGATGTCCAAAGCACAGAGGCTATCTCCAGAGCAATTTTAGAAGCTGGGTTTGGGGACGTTCCCAGTGTGAGGATGTCCAAATCTGAACGGGAGCATGGAGAAGGCATGGCCAGGGTGTTCTTAGGAACCTGGAGGCGTGGTTAGGGCGTTCTGAGGAACCAGAACGTCCCCCGCCTGATCATAGAAACATCATGGATGTTCGGCATCATGTCTAACTTTAAATCTGTTCTGAGGCATGTATAGTGACAAACAAGCATTTTAAAAGTGCTTGTTTTAGCCAGTGCTGTACCTAGGCCTTTGTAAGCAATGCAGCCGCACAGCATGTAAAACAATAGGGGTGCATTTAGGGCTGCTGACCGCTGGCCTTGGGTACCCCCTCCCCCCCACGCTGCCTACCCGGCCTGCCCTTGCCCGTCGCCGCTTTTCCTGTTCCCTTTGTGGTGGCAGCGGACCTCCAATTTAAAAAAAAATTGTGGATCTCTCCAACTCCACAACTTCATGGCTGGTCTGGCCCCTCCCTCTGACGTGAGCATGCTCAGAGGAGGGACGGATCAGACCAGCCATGCAAGGGCGGAGTCAGAAAGACCTGTGTTTTCTTTCATTGGAGGCCCTCCACCACTGCCACCGCCACTAAGGGAACAGGAAAAGCGACAGCGGAGCAAGGGCAGGCCGTGCCAGGGGCAGCCAGCTGGACATGAAGAGATGGGGTAAGATGGGGAGATGCTGGGCATGGGGGGATGGGGCAAAAGACAAAAGTATGATGTCACTGGGATTAGCACCAGGTTTGCAAGTCGCACAGGGCGCATTTAGCTGGAAAACATCCAGAGGATGTAGAGAAGAAAGCACTCTATCATCCCCAGTACTCAGCACAATTTCAATTATAGCAGCAATGGAATTTGAACCCTGGCTGCCCTGCTCGAAAGCCACCACTCTAACCATTATGCTATCCTAGACATCTGGATTCTGAAATACGGCTCTGGAGATGTCTAAGTAGATGCCCCTGCAGACGTCCCTATCAAGTACTGTCCAGGTTTGTGAAATCACGTCTGCACCTAGATGTGCCTGCTTTTTTTTTCAGATATTCTGGTTAAGACATCCCAGATGGCACTTGGATTGATCTTCTAAAATGCCCCTCTATGGTAATAAAACTAGACAACATAAGAACAAATCCATATAGTCTCACACATTTAAAGACAAAGTGACTAATCTTCAAAACCACTTATGAAGCCATCATTGGATGTTGGTCATATAAGTGTCTTTGTCTGAATTTGTCGACACCTGTACGGATACTTTTTTCAGTGTACAAATAGCGTAGTTACTCACCTGTAACAGGTGTTCTCCAGGAGCAGCAGGAATCAGTCCTCACATATGGGTGACGTCGGCGCCGACGGAGCCCTCGCGGAGCAATTTTCCCCAGCTTTCAAAGAAAGCCTTTGGGAATTGCAGCGCGCATGCGCGGTCGCCTTCCCGCCCAAGGGTGCCATCTTAGCCAGTCTGATGACATAGCTAAAAGACAGCATAAAAATTTGCAAAAAAACTTAAGCAGATGATTGCAACTCCACGGGGAGGAGGGAGGGTTGTGAGGACTGATTCCTGCTGCTCCTGGAGAACACCTGTTACAGGTGAGTAACTACGCTTTCTCCAGGACCAAGCAGGAAGTCAGTCCTCACATATGGGACTCCCAAGCTTAAGGCTACCGGAGACCCTAAGCACAAAAATGAGCTCCCTCTAGCTCAGCGGCACAGAAGGAAGGAATCTTCACTGAATTATCACCCACCGGTAGCCCCCATCCGGGATGGAGGGTAGGAGTTGCTCAAACCTCAAAGAGATTTCGGAGGACTGCCTGTCCCTGCGGGACTCCCTCTCGAGACAGTAATGGACCGCAAAAGTCTGGCTCGAAGACCAAGTAGCGGCCCGGCAGATGTCTGCCAGCGGAACAGAGCGGAGGTAAGCCACTGACGTAGCCTTCGCCCGAACACAATGAGCCGTGACTCGACTTTCCAAGGAGAGTCCGGCTGCCCCATAAGCCCAAGCGATACAGTCAGCAACCCAGATGGACAGAGTACGCTTGGAGACCGGGAGCCCCAATTTATTGGGGTCAAAAGACACAAAAAGCTGAGCAGCTTTACGGTGCTCCCGCGTACGGTCAAGGTAGAAGTTCAATGCCCTTCTACAGTCCAGGGTATGCAGGACCCTTTCAGCTCGGCTGGAGTGAGGCCTGGGAAAGAAGGTTGGAAGTACCACCTCCTGATTGATGTGAAAAGGGGAGACAACTTTTGGAAGAAATTTTGGGTGAGTCCGTAGGACTACCCTATTTTTGTAGAACCGAGTGAAAGGGGGATCAGACACGAGGGCCTGCAATTCACTTACGCGTCTAGCGGAAGTGAGGGCTATCAGGAATAAGGTTTTCCACGAAAGAAAACGCAGAGAACAGGTAGCCATCGGTTCAAAAGGCGGACAGGTGATCCGCTGTAAAACCACATTCAGATCCCAGTCAGGTGCTGGCGGGCGCAGAGGTGGTTTAAGTAGAAGGAGACCTCGGAGAAACCGTGCTACGAGAGGGTCGCTGGAAAGAGGTCTGCCGTCCACCGGCACATGGTGCGCTGAAAGAGCACTGAGGTGGACTTTGACGGAGTTGGACTTAAGTCCCAGATTAGAGAGGTAGAGCAGGTACTGCAAGATCACCGACACCGAGCAGGAGAAGGGATCCTGAGACTGCTTTACACACCAAACGGAAAAGCGACGCCATTTAAGGGCGTAGCATTTGCGGGTAGAAGGTCGCCGAGAAGCTAGGACGACCTCTTCCACCTCTGCCAGCAGGAGAAGGGGAGCAAGGACTACCCTTTCAGCCGCCAGGCCATTAGATTGAGAGACCTGAGGTTGGGGTGTAGCAGAGACCCCTGATCCTGTGTTAGGAGATCCAGTTGAAACCCCAGAGGGAACGGATCCTCTACCGCTAATTGCAACAGGAGTGGGAACCACGGCTGTCTGGGCCAGCGAGGAGCCACCAGGATCATGGAAGCTTTGTCCCGGAGAACCTTGAATAGAGTTCGAGAGACTAGCGGTATGGGAGGAAAAGCATAGAGAAGGCTTTCCGACCATGAGAGTAGAAAAGCATCTGCCGCTACCCGAAGGGGATGTGGCTGACGAGAGCAGAAGCGAGGAAGTTGCCGGTTGAGAGGACTGGCAAAGAGATCCATCGTGGGGAGGCCCCACTTCAGAAAAAGTTTCTGAACTACCAAGGGATCCAGACGCCACTCGTGCGGCTGGAGTATCCTGCTGAGTTTGTCCGCCAGGCAATTCTCTTGGCCTGGGAGATAAACTGCCTTGAGAAGAATGCCGTGACTGATGGCCCAAGAGCAGAGCTTCTGAGCTTCTCGGCAGAGAAGGAAGGAGCCCGTGCCCCCCTGCTTGTTCACGTAGAACATGGCAACTTGATTGTCCGTCTGGACAAGGACGGACCGGTGAGAAGTCAGGTGGGAGAAAGCCTTGAGCGCCAGACGGATTGCTCTGAGCTCTAGGAAGTTGATCTGTTGGGCAGATTCCCACGCGGTCCAGAGACCTTGAGTACATGCCCCCTGGCAATGTGCTCCCCAACCCAGGAGGGAAGCATCGGTCGTCAGCACTTGAGCCGCCTGAGGCGACTGAAACGGCATTCCGAGCACCAGGTTCGGCCGATGAAGCCACCACTGTAGGGAAGAGGCCAGCGGCCCGGAGATGTGCACTAAGTCGGCTAGTCCGCCGGTGGCCTGTTGCCACTGCTTGCGAAGGCACCATTGAGCAGGCCGCATATTCAGGCGAGCATTGGGGGTCACGTGGATGGTGGAAGCCATATGGCCGAGTAGTCTCAGGAAGCGCCTGGCGGAGACCAGGGACTGGCTGCGAAAACGGCCGGCTAGGTCCATGAGCCGTTGAGCCCTGTCAAGAGGCAGGAAAGCTCGAGCCTGAGGAGTGTGCAGTCTTGCGCCGATGAACTCGAGATCCTGTGAGGGGAGCAAAGTGGACTTTGCGAAGTTTATGACAAAGCCCAAGTACTGCAGAAGAGTCACCGTGCGGTGTGTGGCATTGGTGACTGCCGGAGAGGACGACGCTCTGATGAGCCAGTCGTCGAGGTACGGAAAGACATAGAGGCCGTGAAGCCTGAGATAGGCCGCCACCACCGCGAGACATTTTGTGAAGACTCGCGGTGCGGAGGATAGGCCAAAGGGCAGTACTCTGTACTGGTAGTGATTTCCTGCCACCACAAACCTTAGGTATTGGCGGTGGCTTGGGTGGATGAGGATGTGCGTGTAGGCATCCTTTAGATCTAAGGAGCATAGCCAATCTCCCTGCTGGAGGTAGGGCAGAAGGATTCCAAGGGTAAGCATCTTGAACTTTTCCCGCACGAGGAACTTGTTGAGGTTGCGCAAGTCCAGGATGGGTCTGAGGCCTCCTGTCCTTTTTGGTATCAGAAAATACCTGGAATAAAAGCCTTGACCTCTCAGGTGGTGGGGCACCGGTTCCACAGCCTGTTCCTGAAGAAGACTTGCTAACTCCTGAAGGAGTACGTCCCTGTGCAGAGGGAGTCGAGGAGGTTCTCCCGGAAAATAAGAGGGAGGGACCTGATGGAAGTGGAGAAGATATCCTTCTCGCACGACTTGAAGCACCCAGGCATCTGAAGTGATGTTGGACCACCTGTGGGCGAAGTGAACCAGCCGGCCTCCGGTGCTGGGAGGAACCAGCTGAGGGGGAGAGGCTATGCTGAGGAAGTCAAAAACCCCCACCCTGCTGAGCAGGGGCTGGTGGTGCAGGCTTGGGGGCTTGCTGCCTACGGGACCCGTTACCCCGTCCCTTGGCCTGCTGACCCTGTTGGGGAGCTGCGGGGGCCTGATATTGAGGGTAGTGTTTATAGGCAGCCGCCTTTCTCGGGTAAAAGGACTTCTTTCCCGAGCCCTTCTTTTTCTGGGAAGGGGCGGAGGTCTTCCTAGAAAGCCTGGTCCTGGTGAGAGTCTCCGTCTCGATTTGTGCAGCCTTTTCAGCTATGGGCTTGCCAAAGAGGTTCTCACCTCTGCAGGGGACATCGACCAACTTGTCCTGCACCCAAGGTTCAAGGTCAGACGACTGAAGCCAAGCCTGTCGGCGGGCACCGATGCCAGCTGTGGCTACACGAGCCGATGCTTCAAAGCCATCATAGGCTGCTCGGGACATGAATTTGGAGCATTCCCGAATACCAGTTGTCAAGGCCAGGAACCTCCGCAAAGGTTCCTCGGACAGTCCAGCGGAGAATCCGGCTATCTCTTTAGCCAGGTCTCGGAGATACATGCCCATGTATAGCTGGTAGGTCTGGACACGACAAGCCAGCATAGAGCCCTGGAAACACTTCTTACCAAGGCCATCCAGGTTATGGGCCTCCCTGCCAGGAGGCACCGAGGAGTGCATCTTTTGGCTCTTAAGCCTATGCATGGCCGATTCCACTACCATGGAATGGTGTGGCAGCTGTGCTTTTTGGAAGCCAGGACTCTTGCGGACTCGATAGATGGAATCGACCCGCTTGCTCAATACCGGCGACGAGGCCGGACTCTCCCACATGCGGAAGAGTAGTCGTTCCAGCATGGGAGGAACCGGTACAGTAAAGTGCTCCCGGGCGGGAGAGTCATACTGAAGGGCGTCGAGCTCTTCGGCTCGAGGCTCCTCCTCGGGATCCGCAGGGAAGGCCAAAGCCTTGGCCATATCCCTGACGAAGTCCGAGAACCGGGCATCCTCCGGAGGGGACTGTTTCCGAGGTTCGGACTCAGGTGAGTCCGAGGGGACACACCGAGTCCGAAAGGAATCAGGTGACTCCTCCTCTTCAGACTCCCAGGCCGACTCCGAGGAGGAATCGGTGGGGTCGGCTCAGGCAGGCGGAGGCGTCGGCCGCCCCGACGCCGAGGGAGTCGGCGGCGACGACCTCGGTCCCGAACGGGAGGCCGAGGGTGACCTCGACCGAGGATCGACTCGAGTTCGCATGGACTCGAGGATCGGCTCGGTCTCCGGTGTCGACTTAGACGTCGACGTCCCGGCGGTCGGGGCAGCGGCGCCAACGAGGCTAGCGATCAGTGCCCGCTGCTGGTTCATGAAGGCAGATAGTCTGCTCTCCAAGGTCGTCAACCTGAGTCCGACCTCAGGTGACCCAGCAGCCCCCGACTCGGGCCCCGACGGCGTCGGGCCCGACGTCGGACCTCTCGGAGGCGAGTCCAGAAGGACTACAGGACTTACCCGAGCAGGCAACTCCGACTCCAGGCGAGGTCGCTTCGGGAGGTGCTCCTTCTCCAAAGACCCGGGACGGCTGTCAGGGCTATGCGACCTGGCCCTCGCGGAGCCAGGAGCGTCCACCGACGCCGCCCTCGCGGGTTTTGTCTTCCGTCGATGGTCTCCGGAGGGAGAACCCCTGTCGGAGGAGCTTCGGCAATGGTCAGAGCTGGAGCCTCTGGATGCCGAGGCCTCCGACGAGGTCCGGGTACGGCTGGGGTCAGCGAAGATTCTATCCCGCTGGTGCCGCCGACTCCTCAACGCTTTGGAGGACATTTTGCCACAGGCTCCACAGATCATTTCTTCATGATCCGGGCCTAGGCAGCGGAGGCAAGTATCGTGTGTGTCAGTGAGTGACATATTTCTGTCACACTGACCACACCGCTTGAAACCACTGGCAGCCATCGGGGGAAAAAGGGCCCCTGCAAGGTCAAAGGACCGGGCTGCCAGCGAAAAACCGAAAACGAAACTGACCAAAAATCAGAAAAACCGAAAAATAAGAGAAGGACTCGCAACGGCGTCGCGAGTCCGGGCAGGAAAACGACCGGCCGTCGAACCGAAGTGAAAAAAGAGAAAAACTCACGAAAATCAACTTTTTTAGCGGGGACACGACGGGTACGTCTGTAGGGCTCCGCGGAAAAAAGAAGACTGGCTAAGATGGCACCCTTGGGCGGGAAGGCGACCGCGCATGCGCGCTGCAATTCCCAAAGGCTTTCTTTGAAAGCTGGGGAAAATTGCTCCGCGAGGGCTCCGTCGGCGCCGACGTCACCCATATGTGAGGACTGACTTCCTGCTTGGTCCTGGAGAACAATATATAGCCAAACCTTATCCATATATCCAAAGGATATACAGGGCATTCCATAGGGGGGCCTAAATTATATGGATTGTGTCAATATTTAACCCTATCCATAGACTCCAGAAATAGCAAGAATCCAGTCAGTACTGAAACCCAGCAGTTGCTGTATAATTTTAAAAGCTGGCTATAGCATTTTAAAAAATGTGTATATTCAATGCCAATGCAGTATAATATATGCACAACACACACGTCATACAGTGACTGCTGGCGACTATACATAAAGGGGCTGATTCTATTTAGGGCATGCGGAAAGTTACACACTATTTGTGCACACAGGTTCAAATTCTCAGTGAGCATTTGAGCAGGTGTTTTAGGCGATTGCTATTCTGTAAGCGTGCATGTATATCTCATTGTGCATACTTTTAGCGTGGGTATAAACAGGGGTGGAGCTTGGGCGAGGCCTACGTTTACACACATAAGTTAGAAAATACTATAACTTACGTGCTTCCTTTATAAATCCAGTCATGGACATTTAGACTAAGCCTAGGGCTGGTGTAAGTGGCCATGCCTAAATACAGCATGTGTATCACAGCACTTACACGCCTATTCTATAAAGTGGGCTCATATTTTACTTTATAGAAAAGCCCCACAAACATGCGCGGCAATGCGCATTAACTGCAAGAGTTTACAGAATTACACTCATAAAGGGTGATTGTGTAACCTCCTGCAGAATTAATGTGCGTTAGCACCCACGTATTTGAGATCTATTTTATAAAGTGAAGCACGAGCGTACTTTACTTTATAAAAGAGGGGCATAAGTGAAGTAAAGCTATGCACAAACTAGGTGTGAGTACTTATGCCTGCTCTGTGGCAAGTCTAAATGCCCATGCCTGGATTTTTCAAGCACACACATAAGCTATAATAGTTTAAAAATTGTGCATGCAAATTTGCATTCCACCTATGTTCTGCCCAAATTCTGCCCCTGTGCACACCCACATGAAAATACACATGATCAAACTTATCCGTGTGCTTATAGAATAGCAACCATCTAAAGTGCGTGCAAGATCTTGAAAATAGGTGACTTCTATGCTCCTTATAAATCAGCCCCATAGAGGGTAATTTTGTAAACTCCCACAGAGTTAACGTGTGCTACAATGCACTTATTATTGCATGCCTATTTTATAAAGAACCGCATTATAGTATTTTATAATTTCCTCAAGTAAATGTATGCTCTGCTTTAACACTGCCCTGGCCACGCCCACACCAAAAGTATGCACCATTGGCCTAACACACGTACTTAAAAAATAGTCCCCAACTAAAGTACACATGTAAAGGTCCATCTGCACACGTAAGTCATGGAAAATATATGACTTATACATGCTGATGGCGCTTAATTTAAGCTGCTCTTTATCAAATTACCTCCATAGTGGCAATGTTCAGCCGCTATGCATATGGCTATGCAGTTTTCTATAGGACTGTTTCCCTTAAGGAAACCTCATATTGTATGTATTACAATGAAAATCACCACCATACATTTAGTTTTAAGTTTCTGCCTCCACCCCGTCACTAAATGGAAGACTCCAAAGCAGTGGGCTAGAACCAGAAAAGACAGGGTTCAAACCCCACTGCTACTCCCTGTGATCTTGGGCAAGTCGCTTAACCTTCTGTTGCTTCAGATATAAAATTAGATTGGAACCCCTCAAAGGGAAAGATAAATGCCCACTTTACCTGAATTCAAGATGCTAAAAAGAAATTGTAAGCTGCTCTGCATCTTCCTTCTGGCAGAGAAAGCAGGATGTACTTTTGGCAAGTATGCAATACTTTAGGGTAGGAGATATGCCCGTTTTATAAACTGCACAGCTCCTTTCACACTATTTAGAAAATAAAGGCGCATATTCAGAGGGTCCATCTACAGATCTATAGGAAATTAGCCCCCACGCTGCATAAATAGATATAAATATTTCCAGGCTACCTCAGTGGTGCTTCTCTCCAGTGTGTTAACAAGCACACCAGGTCTTTACTGTACAGCAAAAATTGTGGCAAGGCTAAGAATCATTCTGTCTTGGAACCATACTGAGCTTTGCATTCTCTCAGAGGGCCATTCAGACGAAGAGGTACCCTTAAACCATATCTGCTAGAAGAGCTTGCTGTTTATCTATCTAGATCAAATTTTCTTGTCACAGCCCCTTCAAGCACTCAGGATCTAAGAAACCAAGAGATGTTACTACGCCGTTTAGTATAAGAAACTGATATCGATGCCATTCTAATAGTCAAAGGGTGGCCTACATTGCAAGGACAGAAGAAACTTTATTTATTTATTTATTTGGCATAGATTTGTATACCGCTACTTCCAGCGATCAGCAGCGGTCTACTGGTGAACAAACAAGGGAGTATGTACAGAGCGATTTAAGAATACAGTCTGATTACAGGGAGGAGTGAACATCAACCATATAATTTACAGTTATACATTTGATCAGTGGGGAGGGGTATATTAAATTTACATATGAACAGGGGGGAAGCATACATAAACACATTATCAATCGCCATATATGCATGAGTAACAACGAATGGATATATACATATATACATTTTAACACTCAGTAGATGCGGGAGTATTAACAGTGTCTAAAACTTCTATGACCCGGATGCATAGTAGGTAGGTAGTCAAGGACATGCCTTCCTTCTTGGCTGGCTAGGGAAGATGTTTTTCCCCAAAATCCTATTACCTATGCAGTTGTTGTTTTTATAGTCCACAAAAGGCTGAGGAATTAGACAATGAAAAAAATGGAGCTCGAGACACAAGCAATTTAGCATTTTTAGAGTAATTGGTACATCTTCTTGCCTTACATGTGCACAATCCATGTTTTTAATGCTACTGCTGTTTCTACTTAATATAATTCAAATATTGTGCTCAGACACAGCAATCTAACCTGGTTAGGACTTAACATTTGTTCTTCAACGTGCAGTGTGTAATTGACTTTCATTCATCATAGAATGACATTGCTCTTCATCTCTGTCTGGCACTTTTTTGCAACAATATAATGGAACAAAATAAGGACTTGGCTGCTGTTTCATGGCAAATGTCTGGTCAAATATCAACAGTACCACGACTTCTGTTGCACTCAGCTAAATTAATTCACCAGTCACTAGTATTCACCCCTCAGCTAACGCCACCCTTTCAGCGGCAGCAGTCAGGCATTGCCTATATGTTTATTAAATCAAAAACCCAATCAGTTTATTATTTAAACTCGCCATGCACCTGTGTCTAAAGGTCATCTAAGGGCAGTCCTTGACGAATTTCTTGGAACCTAGGAGCCAGTCACTGAGACCTCAGTCACAGTGCCCCACCTGCCCCCCAAAAGGACCTGATTTACTATTTTCTATATGAAAAAAAAGCTTAATAAAGCAGGCTCTCAACATGCCATTGCACAGTGCCAACAGAAGGCAGCGACCCGTCTTCTCTTTCCCACCAACCTCAATAAGTACATTGTCAGCAGTATATTGGGAACCCTTTATAGCTGCAAATGAGGCAACTTCCTTCTTTGCTTCACATATCACCATGGCATGGTAATACGTGAAGCAAAAGAAATCTCCCATAGTCTTCACACCTTCCTTCACCTAGACTCTCTCTCTCTTAGGCCCCACCTCCCGCCATCACTCAGTCTCTCTCTCTCATAGCCCCTCCAACTATTACCCATTATATCTCTCTCATAGCCCCCCAGCCATTATCTAGTGTGTGTGTGTGTGTCTCTCTCTCATAGCCCCCTCCAACCATCACCCAGTTTCTCTCTCTCTCATAACCCCAACCATCATTGTATGTCTCATCTCTCATTTCCCCCTAGCCATCAACTTGTGTCTTTCTCTCCTTACTGCCCCTCCCCCCCTCGCAGCCATCATTCCAGGTCTCTCACCATTCCTGCCATGCAGCACCAAAAATGCTGGCTTTCCTCACTCTACCGCAATCAGCTCTCTACAAAGAGCTTCAGCTGCATGGTACAGGAAGTTTGTACTGATCTCGCCATTTCAAAGCTCTGTGGGGCATGGACTGTCTCTTATGTTTGTGTGTGCAGGGCTGTGTATGTCTACTAGTGCTACAGGAATGATAAGTAGTAGTAGCAGCAGCAGCAGCTTAGGAAACTGCCTCTTTGAGAGACACCACGCTGCCCGATCGGATGTCGGGGGAGGAAGCGGGAGCTGCTCGCCCCTCCCACTCCCCCCACCACCAAGGGCCAATCGGGGCGCACCAGGCAGCAGGTTAAAAAACTGGAACCGGCAGGCGAGCCCGCACCTAAGGGCCATGCCAAAGGGCCCTTTGGTGTGGCCCTTAGGCGGGGCACGGTGGCAGGGCAGGTTTTCACCCCTTGCAGACGGTATGTAATATAACCCATGCTGTAACTTATATTGTGTTGTTATGCCATGAATGTACTGTGTATGTACTGTACTGTATTCCGTGTAGTTATGCCATGAACGTGCTGTGCATGTACTGTACTGTATTCCCTGAGTTATGTAATCCCATTTGCTACTGCTCTGATGTAATGAAGAGTGGTTCATGTTTCCCTCACCTCTGTATAACCTGTATTGTAATGTATCGTATTGTAGTGTGACCGCTTTGATTGAAGGAAAAAGCGGGATATAAAACCTGTTTAAATAAATAAATGTACGAGTGCACATATGTTCTTAAAACTGTTTCAAACTGCTCTTGACGTGCCCTCTATCAGTGAAGTTAAGAATATGCATGGTATAGCTCTCTTCCCATAGCTTTAACCATCTTTAAATGCTGGTGCTTATGGACAAGTGAAAATCATTTCTTTAATTTAATCTTTAATAAGGGTTTATAAGGGAGGATTTGTGGTGTTATACCAAAGAGAAGTCCCCCAAAGAACTCAAATCAATCTTTAAGTAAGTGTCCCAAAAAGTTGATACAAAGAGGTTTTCGAAGCAAGACTGACAGAATGATTGACATGCAGATCTAGTAAATTAGTCAGAGAGAAAGAATTTGGTATTTGTAAAGGGTTTTATTTGCTAGAAGGGCCTCATGGCAGCTGAAGCAATTAAAAATATTTAATTAATCACAAGTGGGCTAATTAAACCAAGATGAGTCTTAATTAAGTAATGTCATACACACAAAATCAGAGGCAGAATGGGGATTTCAACCCAAGAATTTCAGGTTCTTAGTTCCAATGTACATGCAAATAATAGACTACACCATCTTTCAACATCAGCAACAAACCATTTATTAATTTATTTAAACTTTTAAGAACACATGAACATAAGATATGCCATACTGGGTCAGACCAAAGGTCCATCACGCCTAGTATCCTGTTCCCAACAGTGGCCAATCCAGGTACACACACCTGCCAGGTTCCCAACAAGTAGAAAGATTTTCATGCTACATATCTCAGAGGTTAGCAGGGGATTTCCCCAGTACAGGAACTTGACCAAATTTATTTTTAACCCAGCTGCACTAAAAGCTTTTACTACATCCTCCAGCAACAAATTCCAAAGTTTGACTACACACTGAGTGAAAAAATATTTTTTCCGATTAATTCACATTGCAGTTTCATTGTGCGTTCCCTAAGTCTTTCTATTTCTTGAAGGAGTAAACAATTGATCTAAGTTTACCTGTTTCAGTCCACTCATTATTTTATAGACCTTTATCATATCTTCCCTCAGCCGTCTCTTTTCCAAGCTGAAGAGCCCTAATCTTTTAAGCCTTACCTCAGAGGGATATGCTTCCATCCCCTTTATCATTTTTGTCGCTCTTCTCTGTACTTTTTCTAATTCCACTATATCTTTTTAAGATATGGCAACCAGAACTGTACACAATATTCGAGGTGTGGTTGCATCATGGAGCGATACAGAGGCATTATGATATTCTATGTTTTATTCTCCATTCCTTTCCTTTGATTCCTAGCATTCTAATTCGAATCAAAATGGCTCATGTGAGCACATCTCAGCTATGCAAGTTAAAACTGAGAATACCAAGGAATGCACTAGAGGGAAAATAGAGAAACAAAAGTTGTAGGAAGAAAAGAACCAGTAGGTCCATTCAGTCTGCCCATTTGTATCTGCCTGTTCTGCTGCTCACCCATCTGGGCAGCCGTAGTATGGGATGGTCTTGGTGGCAGAGGACCACATTTCTGTGACAACTGCAACACCACTGGCAATATCTGCATGGAAGAAAGACTGTGAATCTACTTCCATATCTTGCCATGAAAACACAATGGACAATTACAACAAAACAAAACGTGATATATTGCTTAGCAACAGAACTATTATTCAGGTATATGCACCAACAGCAAAGCTGTACAATAAGGCTGCACACTTTACCCATACCTGTTCAATTTATCTGCAGAACAAACCATCAGAGAAGCAGGACTATATGAAAAGAACCAAAGTGTGAAGATTGGTGGAAGGCTCCTCAACCACCTTTGTAATACTGACGAGGCCACTTTACTGGCTGAAAGTGAAGACAATCTAAAAGATCTGCTTATCAAGATCAAGAAACATAGACTTAAAATAGTAGACAATTTTAACCTGCTTGGATCAATCAATAATGAAATAACAAGTAGTCAAGAAATCCAACAACGCATTGCTCTTGGCAGAACAGATATGAAGGACCTGGATAAGATTTTTCAAGTGTAGAGATGTATCTTTGCATACAAAGATTTGACTTGTCCAAGCCATGGCATTTTCAATGTCATATGGAAGCAAAGATTGGACAGTGAAGAAGAAAGACAGGAAGAAAAATGATGATTTTGAATTATGGTGCTGGCAAAGAATACTGTGGATACTGTATATGATGAACTGCCCAAAGAACAAAGCAATCAGTCAGTGCTAGAGGAAAGCAACCTAAGCTTTCCTTAGAAGCTCAAATGACTAGAATTCAACTTTCATACTTTGGACACATCATGCATAGAGAAAAATCAATTGAGAAAGACACCATACTTGGCAATGCAAAAGAGAAAGACGCACAATGCGATGAATTGATAGAATAAGAGCAGTTATGGATGTCACTCCATCAACAAATAGCCACCTGACTGAAGACTAGGTCAACTCGAAGGCACTTAACAACAACATTCTGCTCGCAAAAATCTTTCCGGGCAATTTTATAAGCAATTTGAGCATGTTTTATGCATTCAGGTAGACACATAAAAGCAGTCACTTAGAAAACACAGCCGCAAGTTTTATGCAACACAGGGATATTTTTATAACAGGTTATCTGGTTTATTTCAATACTTTCAATCATTACTCATCATCAAAAAGAGAAGCATCGGCAAAGTCTTCTCGGAACCGATAGCATTTATAATTTCTGGTACAAATCCCTTCATTCTCATATTGTAATCATAGGTCCTGTTGTAAGTCCAAACCTGCCTCTTCCTTATGATTGAAAGTGCAATATTGAAGCTCCACTGCCCACCAGCAGGAATGCTAGTGGAGAAATCCTGCTCAGCTTTGAGCTGAACAGAAGGAACATTGCAGGTAATGGGCTCACTTCTTGAGATCCTCCATCTATAAAGAGAGAGGTTTTTCATTCAAAGTAGATATTTTAAGACATATTAGGGGGCCCAATTCCCTATGCTTACGTGCTCTAAATTCCTGTTGAAGTGTAGCATTCCTTCCCTTGGTAGTTTGCATGGCTCGTGCACTCTGTTCATACATTTAATGGAGGGAGGAGTGGCCTAGTGGTTGGGGCAAGTTGCCTTGGGCTGGAGGGCCGGGGGTTCAAATCCCACTGGAGGACAGCAATCTTGGGCTGGAAGAACTGGGGTTTCTAGTCCCACAGCCGCTCCTTGTGGCCTTGGGCAAGCCACTTAACCATCTGTTGCCTCGGGTACAAAACATAGATTGAGAGCCCTTCAGGGATTAGGGAAATATATATATACTGTACCTGAATATACACTGCTTTGACACAGTGAAAAGCGGTATAAGCATTGCTAAATAAATAAATAAAGAGTCTATTAGTCATGTCTTACCACCCTTTCCTCATACTTAGTAGGATCCTCATATAGGTGCTTTATGCAGCAACCAGCTCCTCTAGGCTGCCATGATCATGTTTCTGTGGTCAAGGCACCAGCGAAGTTCAGTTCCTATGCAGAAAAGGGGTTTCACTTTAGAAGCATGGCATCTTAGGCCATACTACATAGCTTTTTCCTTCCAGGTAATGCTGGGGTCCACCTTGCTCTATGGCTATGCGGGGCTCCTGAATGCATCCCATAAGACTTTTACCTCTCTCCTGTAGGGTGCACATCTGTTATTGTGCCTCAGTAGGCATGTCCAGGCCCAGCTCCTGTCCTATTGATCACTCCACTGCTCTGGCAAAGGAAACTGTCTGTTGCTGGCTGGACCAGCAGGAAAGTGTCCTTGTCTTTGAAATTCTGTTTTCTGGCACAAGGAGCCAGTTTTGCCAGTTTCCTTATGAAGCAGTGAGGAAATCTGTCTGCGTACATTTGGCAAGTACATGCGTACTTCAGCAGCTCTTGCCACACAGTTTATAAAATATCGGCACACATTTAAAAGGCCTTATTTCAAGACACACATCATTGCCTACCCAGCCTACGTAAAATTACCTTCTATGAAAGGGGCTCCGTGCAAGCAGAGGACACTACAAGACTGGTAAGAAAAAAATGGAAAAATACATTAAAAGAATGGCATGCAAACAATTTCACTGGTTTGCAAAATCTTTTAGAAATCTTTTCCTCCACGATGCATTCCTTTGATGTGTGTTCAGTCTATAAAGACTACCCTTCATACTTCTTGTTTCTATTTAATGCATTTCTTATAATTATGTGTCAGTGACAGGCTGTGTATGTGGACATATTTGGCAGAAATTCTAAACTAATTTGTATGGCCTTTCGATTATTAGTCTCTGCTACTGAAATACAGAAAATGAAAAATGAAATAACATTTCCCATTTTTGTGTGTTTCTAGGTTCTTGCTAGGATCTGACGTAACTGTAACGTCTGAGGTTTGCCTATTTTCCCCTTATAAAAACATGTTATTTTTCAAAGTCTATAAAAATATATTTAAGTGCAGGGCTCTTGCTATCATCAATGAAAGCTATAAGGAAAGTATAAAAAAAGAACTAGTTAATCAAAGTCAATGGAAATACAAGGTATTAATTATACTAAATGAAGAAATATGGGCATTTGGTTACTTTTGTGGGTCAGAAATATTTTAACCTGTCGCTGTCAGCCAGCTGCCTCTCCCTGACCTGTGTTTGTCGGCATGAGCTGACGGAATACATCAAAAGGAGCACGAAGTGAGGAAAGCATCAACCAGAACAAGGGGCCCCTGTGCTGCCAAGGTCACCAGTCTGACTGAAGCCACCAGGTTGTTATCAATTATAATCAGTGATGAGGACATGACCTTATTCTGAGGCACGTAAGGGGAAATTTATGTAAAAGGTTTTAAAAAAAGAATGTTTAGTATATGTGTGTGGGAAATAAAGCGGTCTCAATTAAAAAAAAAATCAGTTTAAATAAAAACATCAAAGCAACTGTAGCTATGACACAATCAGGTTATATGGGCCTGGTCTTTCTCCTCTTCTCACGTTTTAGATATACATGTAAAATAGAACTGAAATGGAAGAGAGAGGTTACTAAGGAACAAGATTTCAAGCCCAGACAAGAACAGCACAAGCAGCTTACAGTTAATCGTTGCCAAAGGTTTTAATTCCGTACAGTTTTAGGAATGGTAAAACTAAGGGGCCCTTTTACTAAAGGTTTTAATATGCATAAATGAAGTTAACGCACGTGAAGTGTCCATGGCACTTTTATTTCTATAGACACAATGGCACTTAACGCATGTTAACTTCATAAACGGACATTAACCTTTGGTAAAAGGGCCCTTAAACATCTATACACAAGCAAAAAATTTGCGCAAAAAATATTGTGGGACTACTACTCGAATAAGCAGTTCACCGCCACTGTCTTGACTTTCTTTCTTCTCAAGCCCTTCTGGATTCACTATAATCTGCCTTTCGTCCTCTACATTCTACAGAAATAGCTCTTGCCAAAATCTCAAATGACTTGTTCCTCGCCAAATCCAATGGCTTTTACTTGTTCCTCATCAGCAAAATTCATCCATTTCTTTCCGAATACATTAGTATGTTCCTTATCCACTCTCTAGTCACCTCTCGTCTTGACTATTGCAACCTGCTCTTCACTAGTCTCCCTCTGAATCATTTTTCTCCCCTTCAATCTGTTTAAAACTCAGCCGCATGGCTTATCTTCCATCAGTGTCGCTATGCTCAAGTAATCCATCTTTTCAAGTTACTCCACTGGCTCCCTATCTGTTTCTGCATCCAGTTCAACTTCTCTTACAATATGGTCCTAAGTTAGCAAATGATTGTTATAATCCTTGGAAATATGAAGAGAATGACACCATCAAATCTCAAGAACAAGCTGCCTCAACGTGATACATACAGAATTTGTACTGACCATATATCTAATCCAAAAGTTGAATTAGCATAGGCTTGACACCTGTGAGCAGTAGTCCTAATCGTCAGAATATAACAGTAGATAAGGTTGAAGAGTGGCACTACAACTCCCAAGTTTCAAATCTAACCTAATTCAGCTAATATACGCCTTATTGGGTGGGAGGGTGGCCGAGGGGGGGGGGAATAATTTTGTAACACAGAAGCTATGTGAAATGCCAAAAGAACCACTTATTTTTTTTGCTTACTTATAAAGAGCACAAAAATAATAGATGAGGCACTCGATTATCAAATAACTGAAACTCACCAGAAAGATTAAATATTTATAGAGGAGGCATCAAACACTGGTGTGAATTCAGCCAATTATTGATCACTGGCTCACATATTCAACACCTTCTTTCATCATATGCCTTCATATTACAGTAATTTTTAACTTCAACTCATCCAAAATACTGCAGTTTGTATTCTTGCCCATGCTTCCCGGTTTGAGCATATCACCCCCCCCCCCCCCCTCCTGATGTGCTATCATTGGCTACCGGTACAATTTCATCTCCAATTCAAGCTTCTTACATTGGTTCATTGCACACTATACACAGGCTCCCCCCTTTACCTTCTGCACTCCTTTCATCATGCGCTCCGTAATATTCATGTTAATCGCTTTCATCTTCCCTCTGCCTCCCAAGCCCGATTAGCCTCTTCAGCCTTTTATTTCCTTGCCCCAGTTTCCTGGAACTCACTACCTCATGCCCTCGGGTTGAACCATTGTACTCCAAATTCAAGACTCTCTTAAAAACTCACCTTTTCAGTATTGCTTATGACTTACCAGTTCCCTGATCACATCCTTACCCGTTTGTTTCCCCCTTGTCTCTCCCTTCCTGTTATTTCCCCAGTATAATTGTTTTATCTGTCCCTATCTATGCAATGGCGTTCTTTCACACCTTTATTTTAATTGGATCTGAAATTGTACACCGCTCTGCTGCGTCAGTGAAGAACGGTTAATCAAATATAATAAACAAACATACTGTTTTTAATTAAGCTCAGAAACCAGCGTGAAAAAAATCAAAAAATTGCTACAGAGCCTAAAATGATGGTCACTTCAAAAAGATTTTAACACATTTCTGTTTTTTACTGATCTTTCAAATGTGATACTTTTCATTTCAAACTTGTAGCACTCCTTGATGAACAATATCGATCTTTTGGCAAGTGCTTACTTTTGGGGACAAAAGAAGGAACCTCTTGTCTTGAAGAGCACATCTGAAAAGACAGAATTCTCTTACAAGTTCTGGTAACTGTGCGGTGAAATGCTGCACAGGACGGCCTTTTAAAAAGGAAATAACTTCACCCCTTTGAAAATTCTAAACGCCTGCATTTCCCAATTCCCCAATTAAGGAGATAGTTACTAAGCTTCAGTAAAACTGTTAGGCCCGATATTCGAAAGGCATTTAGATGGTTTACAGCCCAGTAAACCGTGTTAATGCCTTAAATGGGGATATTTAATGGCACTTACATGGTTAGTGCCGTTGAATATCCCACCTAACTCCCCTATGTGCCTCAGTGCTATCTGGTTAGCAATGGGGCATGTCGGGGGCGCTCTGGGGCGGAGCACAGGCAGCAACAAGCTCTAACCAGGCAGCGCGATATTGCATGCTGACTAGTTAGCGATATGCGCCTTAAAGATAGACGAGGAAAACCCTCGCCTATCTTTCTGGAGCACAAGCTAACCAGGCAGCATGCAATATCACTGTTGCCTGGTTAGATACTGTGGCTATTCCCAGATATTCAATGCCGGGGACGCATATGACCACTGCATTGAATATCCAGGGTTAAGGGTTGGCAGGTTAGGCGCATAGCCTGCCCAACTCAGTATCGGGCCCGTTGATTTTACTGCAGCTTAGTTTACCATGGGAGTTACTAATATGCAGAATCTCTGTATCGTAGGTTAGTGACTCATGCAGTAAAGGAATAACGCAGGCTACAGTGATCACCACAAAATGCGTTATTCCAAGAGAAAAATAACATATTTTTCCTGGCTGGGAGCATCGGGTCACTGGCACAATGCCCATTGTTTCCGGCTGGAAATCTTAAAGGGGCTTTTTTTTTTTTTTTTTTAGTGCCATTGAGTCTGTGTTGACTCATTGCGACCCAGCCACCTCTGGGTTTTCTTGGCAATGTATCACCAGAAGTAGATTGCCAGCCTTTTCTTCCAAGGCAATGGAGGGTAAAGTGACTTGCCTAAAGTCACAAGGAGTGCCAGTGGGAATCAAACCCTTGATCTTCTGGGTACTAGGCAGTTGCTCTAACCACTAGGCTACTCCTCCACTCCTTAGAGGGCAATATTCAACTGGTGGTTCGGGGGTCCCCATCCCCCAGCACCACAAAGCAGTAAGTGCCACCCCCCTGATTAAACCCCCATAACATGCCTCTAATCCCCCCAGCTACATTAATCCCCCACCCATTTTAAAGATATGCACATGTCACATCCCTCCTTGCTGACCCCTCCCCCAGCCCTCAATCCAAATCCACAGCCCTCTAAGGCCCCTGCCAAGCCTATCTAAAAGCAAGTGGGGGTTGAACTGTCCAGGCCCCACCAGACCACCAGGCTTGATTTCAGTTAGACCTGGGAGAGGGGAGTGGAGGGAATTGGAAAGGGGCTAGAGGTGGGAGGGGTTATGCACTGTACCTTTAAAGTACGTGGAAGATCAGAGGCATGTGGGGGAGTGGCCCTGACCCTTGGTGGTGCTAGAGATGGAGACCCCTGGCCAACTAGTTGGACATTGTCCTCACAGCCCCTTTAAGATGACAGAAAAATACTGCCAGCTTTCAGCTGCCTTCATTTTCAAAGAATAATGCACCTTGCAGTGATTTATCACAAGCTGCAGTTTCATTTAATGATGTTTTGGATGTATTTGCATCTCATTATTATTCAACGTGTGATACAATGACAAATTGTGTGTTGTGGTGAAATAACATACATTATTGCCCTTTAACGTGCATTAAGGACCAAATAATGGGCATTATTCCTTTAATGCATTTTAGTAACTACTCCTCTAAGTTATTAGTAAATGCTGAATTAGAGCCAAATACATCTTGTCACCATTTAAAACTAAGATCATGAACCTCAAAATGAACATCATCACAAAAACAGATAAAGAGAAAAAAAATATAAACAAACCGACACCCTGTAACAATTATTTACACAGATTATCGACTTAACAAGAATTCAAAAATATTAAAAAATTAATCATTAAGTGGGACTCAGGCATTCAAAAGGAATGGCAAAAAGTTTAAAAATGCTTGATTGACTTCTCATAACTGGACAAGAACTCAGAAATACTGAATCCACATTCACTATTATAAAAATATTACAGGTACGACTACTTGCCAAAGCCTTTCACAATAAAAATGTATTTCCATAGAAATGATCAGAAATTGTGATCTTAAAAAAATTTCCAGGCGGGATTCAAACTTCTGTTGGCAACCACAAAATAATGCACGCTGTGCACTGAGCCTCCTATGCCACCACTCATTATAATGGGCTAGTTGATAAGGACTCTGAAATATCGTCCTCCCAGTTTCTATCAACCTTATTCATAATGATCCAATAGTAGTGGTTGTGATGAAGATATCAAAAATAAAATTTCTTGGAAAACATTAGTAAAATGTAGCTCATTCCAAATGAGTATTTAAACTATGTGCTCAGTGGTGTTGAGCGTAAAACTCCACCTCTGTTCGCATTGCCAGCATTTCAAACTTAAATCTCCTCCATGTTGGTTACATTAGTGATTGATGATAACTAGCTTGAGGTCAGAAAACTGGTGAGACATCATGGATGCATCACATGTGGCATTGGCAATCCGACATTTATGTTCATTTATCTGCAGGTGAGACTGTCTACTGATCTGGCCAAAGTAAAGTAGCAAGTCATACAATGATTTAAATTATCCCAGTTGTTTGACAATCACAATGAAATGTGCACACTTACAGTAGGACACAATGATGCGTTTCCCCTTTCTACCATTCACATACTGAAGCATGTCCATTGGGGGAATTCAACTGAAATGACCATGATAATGTATCCCCTTCCGGGAGCAGGGGACTTGTCAGTGGCTGCCTGGGTAAGTGTGCATAGTGTAGGTAGTAAGGAGCATGTGTGTGTGGGAACCAGAGGTATGATGTATATATTTATTTCAGTGGGAAGAGTTTTTCTTAGATTGTAAGCCCTCCAGGCAGAGAAATACCTACTGTAAGTTGCCTTGATCTACTATTGGAAAGGCATGAGCTAAATAATAAAAAAAAAAAATCTGTGGAGATGTGAGGATGGGATGTCAAGTGATGAGGTATGCTAAAGGCATACACAGGACCTGGGAACGCCCGCTGGCTGTTCGGTAACTGAAGCCCTAGGCATCTGTTTGCGCATGTGCAAATAAACAGATGTGTATGAACAGGCAAAGTCACTTAATCCTCCATTGCCTCAGAAGAATCCAAGTTATCAATGTCCCTGTTTAATATATATTACCAAGTTTAAGTTACAATGTAAACAGCTTTGACTAAAATGATAAAGCAGTATAACACCCCTCCCCCCCCCGTTAAATAAATAATAATAATAAAAAAATAGACAGATGGATCCTTCCCAATAGGCGCTGTCACTTATACAAAATGCGCCTAGAAATAGGTTCCCTCCCAGCAAGCATTATGTGGTTCCCGGTCATAACTTGAGGACACAATCTACAGCATGTACAACTGTGAAAACAAAGGTCTTCTGTATATTGTACAGCATCAAAATAAACAGAATGTACAAGAATATCCTGCAAATTAGAATGATATTTGTATGAAAACATGGGTCTATATTGAAACACTTTGTGATGTAAAATATGTCAAAAGAGACAGATGATTTGCTGTATTTAATAGACCCGGCTGGAGAAAAGGCAACACACAAGTGAGTCTGGAACATTGGTCAGCACATTTATTAAACTGAAGTAACAATGAATGGCTTACATACTTAACTTGTTTAAAAGCATTCTTCACACAATGATATGGATAACCTCTTTGAAAAAATCTGCTTGCTATTAGTTGTTATAAAAGGCTTTTGGCAAGTAATCCTGCCTATAATATTTTTATAATAGTGAATATGGATTCAATATTTCTGAGTTCTGTATTCTCGGTGGCGTAAGAAGCTAAGCAAGTATTCTTAAACCTTTATGCAGTTCCTGTTGGGTGCTCAAATCCCGCTTAATAACAAATTTTAATATGAATTCTGTAATAACATTTTTGGACTCTCGTTAAGCCGATAACCTGAGCACATTAGTGCCTCTGGGTATCAGTTTTAGGTTTTGTTTATCTATATATTTTTCTTTTCAAGAATATTTGCAGTGATGTTCATTTTGAAGCTTATAGTTTTTAATGATGTCAAGATGTATTTGATTCTAATTATGGACAACAATTTAATTGAGGAATTGGGAAATTCAGGTGTTCAAAGGAGGGAGTAACTTCCTTTTCAAAAGGTAGTTGTGTGTAGCATTTTACAACAGAGTTATCAGAGAACTTGAAGAACACATCTGAAAGGACAGAACTCTCACAAGACAAGAGGTCCCTTCTTTAGTCCCCTGAAGAGGCAAATGCTGAAACATCAATGTCGGATCCTCCACAAGTTCTGAGATGAAAGCTATCATACATTAAAGTTAAAAAAAAATAGAATCTTTTTGAAGTGAACATCATTAATTTTTGGATATTTTGAATGGAGGAGTAGCCTAATGGTTAGAGCACTGGCTTGGTAACCCAGAGGCCAGGGTTTAAATTCCCACTAGCACTCCTTGTGGCCTTGGGCAAGTCACTTAACCCTCCACTGCCTCGGAAGAAAGGGCTGGCGATCTGCTTCCAGTTACACTGCCAAGAAAACCCAGGAGCTGTTGGGTCGCCAGGAGTTGGCTTTGACTTGAAGGCACACATTGCATTTTTGTCTCTCTCTCTTTCATTTTTAACAAGTACACATCTGTTTCTGTGTTTAAAACGTTTAAGGTAAATATGAAGGCATATGATGAAAGAACCTGTTGAAAGTGTGAGCCAGTAAACAATAATTGGCTAAATTCACACTTGATTTTGACGCCTCTTCTATAAATATTTAATCTTTTGGTGAATTTCAATTATTGCGAGTTCTGTCTATTAATGTTATGTATTTTGGACTGACACATTTTTGAATGCTATAGGGATAGTAGTGATCTTTATTTCAACGATATAAAGGGAACATAGGTACCTATGTGCCTTTATAAAACAGGCTCTCAAAGCTACCCCTAAAAGTGCACAAAGAAGATGTAATTGTGTGAGTGGACTTTCTGAGGGTAATTTTATAAACTCCCACATAGGCGATAGTGGCGCAGAACATTTTTCTGCATCACTAGAACCTATTTCTGAAGTCAAGTACACACATACGTTATAAAACAGGAGCCTAAGTGGTTGAAAACATGTGTCAAATCTAGACATGAGCACTTATGTCAGCCCTGCTACTACTACTACTACTGAGCATTTGTATAGCGCTACAAGATGTACGCAGCACTGCACAGACATATGTAAAAGTCGGTCCCTGCTCATCGGCGCTTACAAGTTAGGGGGAATGGTAAGGGAATACAAAGAAGACCAGGCGAATCAAGATCTGAAAGTGGCAGCGAAGAGGTGAGTTTCCAATCCGGATTTGAAAAGGGCCATAGAAGGCGCCCGACGTACAGACTCGGGTACTTTGTTCCAGGCATAAGGAGCAGCAAGGTGAAAGGAGCGAAGTCTGGAATTAGCAGTAAAAGAGAAGGGCACAGATAGAAGAGATCCACCAGAAGAATGAAGTTCCCGATGAGGAGAGATAAGAGAGGAAAGATAGTGTAGGGAGAGATAAGAGAGGAAAGATAGTGAGGAGTTGCTGAGTGAATGCACTTTGTCAAGGTATTGCTACCACCGTCCCTATTAGACAGTTGCCTAGGGGCGTGAGGTGCGGGTTGCCTTCATAAAGAATAGTCTGTAGCCGTGTGTTAAAGGCAAAATATGATGATGAGGTTTTATTCCCCTTCCCTTGTGGATTTCTGTTTTTCTCATACAGCAACAAAGAACTTAAACAAAACTGTTTCTTCACAGCAAAGTAAAATGTACCTTTTTCCAAACAGGTATAACAAGGCTCTTGCTTCCTTAATTTAACAGAGAGACGTAATCTCATCTGAGATACATAGCGTGCAATCCATAGCACTGGAATCAATGTCCTGGTCAGTGTTTTCCCATTGCATTTGCTCACCGTCAGAAATTGTAAATGGGTAACATTCACCACAGCTATTATTTACACAACTCTCTCGAGAGGCAGCAGCTCTTAAGGCAGGAAACTGTTCTGCATAAGGAGGGTCCTGGAGGCCTGTACTGAAGCCTGTTTCTCTGAGGCTTCCCCTTTCTCTCCACCAAGGATTATCCTCCCAAGTATTAGCTTTTACTCTCCTAGCCGAGCCCACCTCTTGCCCTCTAGAGAAATTGGTGTACTTAGCTCTGCTTCTGGGGTGGCTGGCTTCCACTACTTCCTCTGTAAACCAGGCTCCTTTATTTGGGCTGTAGCCTGCTTTTCCCCGAGAGTTCCACTCAGCAGTTGTCTGGTCTGGGCTGTAGTAGCTTCCAGGAAAGGTTTCCCTTCTACTGCTACTTGCTGTCGGGACCCAGCCGGTGCTTCCTGGACCCAGCAAGCTCTCCTGCTTGTGACCTCTGCCCTCCAGCTGCTTACTCACTCTCCACGGGACAATGCCCCCTCTGGCTTGGGAGACTTGTGCAAGAGCACTTCCAGCTCTCTCTGTGTCAGCTGCTCTTCCCTTTGCTGCACCTCCCTCTGTGGCACCTCTCTTTGCTGCTCCTCCATTGGCTGCACCTCCCCCTACTGGGTTTTCCCAACCACTTTTATCCTCCTGGCTCCTGCACGTTGTACGTGCTTCCTTGCCCAGGTGGACGTGATTGGATTTCTGGCTTTCTACTGCGTCACACCCAGTGTAGGGAAAGTTTGTTCCACTATTCTCTGGCTCCTTATAACCTGAATATGCTTTCTGCCCAGGTGACTGTAAGGTAAGCTCTTCCTTTTCTCCTGTATCCATGGGTTCTGTGCTGGCCACTGTATCACAACTTATAGGTCAGCAGGAGACGTTAGAACTAAATGCAGAAATGGATAGGAAATCAATGAAGTGACTTGAGAAGAGGGTAATATGAGCATGACGAGGTTAGCGGAAGATTAGCCACACAGCAGAGTGTTAAACAGATTGAAGGGGAGAGAGATGATTCAGAGGGAGACCAGCAAGGAGTAGGTTACAAAAGTCATGACGGGAAGTGACTAAAGAGTGAATAAGTTTCTTAGCAGTGTGTTCAGAAAGGAATGGGTGAATTTTGTTAATGTTATAGAGAAAGAAACTCAAAAACAAAAATCCCCAAAACCCAGGTTTTCCTATAAATATCAATCGTCAAAAGAATACCCGAACCCCCAACTGCAATCACCAGAAAATCTTTGTCGGGCATAAACCGCAAGGTGAGGAGGACTTCCTCATCACCTCACGCAGTACATACCCCTTTTGTTATTTATTTATTTTATCTCTTCTTATTCATATAAATTTTTAAAAAACTGCAAAAAAGGTTTCACACTTATCTGCTCAAGCACGACGTGCACGTTTCAAAGCGACCAGCTTCTGTTTCAAGTGTTCCCAAAGCAAAAATAGTGTGACCAATCCTTCCAAATCCGAAAAAACGCCGAAGCTTTGGCGGGTGACGTCAGAGGGTCAATCAGATAGGCCAATTATAGAACCGCCCACTTAAAGCCAACCAATCACAAAACACAGGGAAACCCCACCACAGGGGAGCCCCTACATGGATTGGACCATGCTTTACAAGGTCAACCAATCAATGTCCTTATTCAGTCCTGCAGGAGTCATTGAGTTTAATGTGAAAATCCAGCGTTGTTCAAGGTTCCTTAAGCGAGCCAGTCGATCCCCTCCCCTCGGATCACACGGTACAAAATCAATCACTGTCCATTTTAAGTGTTCAAACTTGAAATGGAAATCTAGACAGTGTTGTACCATCGGGGCTGTCAGTACAGAATGTCGCAATCGGGACGCATGTTCTCCCAATCGTACCCGCACAACACGACTGGTACTACCAACATAATATTGGGCACAAGGGCAGATGAAAATATATACTACAAAATCAGATGCACATGTAGTATGCCACCGACGATGGAAGACCCGACCCGTGATCGAATCAGTCCAGGCCGCGCCTGTTATAGCAAAAGTGCAATAATTGCAGTTCCCACATATATCATGAGAGCCCAGTCTAACATCAGAACAATCGGTCGATCGGCACATGTAGCAGATCTCACCAACCGATCACGAAGGTTACGACCTCTCGAGTAAGCGATTTGCAGCGGCTTGTTCAAACTTGGACATAACGAGAGTACTGACCAATGTTTCCGCAATATCGAAGCTACTTTACCAGAATAACTCATATATGGCAGTACTCCAGTCACCTGGGAAGGGGCCCCATCCCCAGAAGGGGAGGGCATATCACTGTCCAAATACCATTCTCGATGAGAATACAAAGCCCGCCTATATGCCCTTGAAATAATCGCCTTAGGATAACCTTTCACTGACAGCCGTTGCCATAAATCCATCGCATAAATCCATTTTCTGGTGATTGCAGTTGGGGGTTCGGGTATTCTTTTGACGACTGATAGAGAAAGAAACGGCAGGTTTTAGCTATCAGATGGATGTGTATGGAAAAGGAGAGAGGAGTCAAACATGTCCCCAAGGTTGCGAGCCGAGGAAACAGGGAGAAATAGAGAGTAATCCACAGAGACTAAGAAGGAAGAGGAGAGGAGGTTTTAGAGGAAAAAATAAGAAGCTTAGTTTTGGCCATGTCCAATTTCAAGTGGCTGTGAGACATTCAAGTAGCAATGTCAGAAAGGCAGACAGAGATCCTGGCCTGGATTGCCAGAGAGATTTCAGGTGTAGAGAGGTGTATATGGTAGTCATTAGCATAAAGATGGTACTGAAAGACATGGGAAGAGATGAGTGCACCAAGGGACTGGGTATAGAGAGAAAAGACAGATCCTTGGGGTACACCAACTGAGAGCAGGATAGCAGCAGAGGAGGATCCACTAGAAGAAACACTGAAAGAGCAATGGGAGAGATAAGAAGAGAACCAGGATAGTACAGAGCCCTTAAAACCAAGCGAGGACAAGGTATCGAGGAGAAGGTTGTGGTCTACAGTGTCAAAAGCAGGAGAAAGGTCAAGAAGGATGAGGATGGAGTAAAGGCCCTTGGATTTTGCCAGGAACAAGTCGCTGGAGACTTTGGCAAAGGATGAAAGCCAGATTGTAAAGGATCCAGGAGTGCTTGAGAGAAGAGAAAGTCGAGGCAACGGCGGTGAACCACACGTTCAAGTAGTTTAGAAATGAAGGGGAGGAAGGAGATAGGTCAATAAGTTAGAAGGACAGGTAGGATCTAATGAGGGTTTCTTGAGGAGAGGCTTAACCACAGCATGCTTGAAGACTGCAGGGACAGTTGCAGTGGAGAGTGATAGGTTGAGAATATGAGAGATGGAAGGGACAGCAGTGGAGGAGATGGGGCTTAGGAGATGGGTGGAAATAGGATCAGAGGAGCAGGTAGTGAGTTTGGAGGAGAAAAGAAGGCGTGTGGTTTCCTCCTCAGAGATCACAGAAAAGGAAGAAAGGGTAGCAGAGGTAAGGAGGAAAATTGAGAGTGAAGAGGGGGAGGAGGGGAAATAGCTGACATCATGGGGAATTGGAGGGTGATCTTGTAGATTTTGTCATAGAAATAGCAAGGTTTGCGCAAAAAGGGAAGGAGGTGTTGGAGGCGGAGGCATCTTGAGGAGAGAACTAAGAGTTGTTAAGAGATGGCGAGGGTCAGAGGCAAGACAGCTAGTCAGATGGACATAATAGTCTTGTTTGGCTAATGCTATGGCTGACTGGAAAGAGACAAGCATGAATTTGAAGTGTACAAAGTCCGCAAGGGTGCGGGATTTGAGCCAAGCGCCCTCAACTGAACGGGCATCGGAATGTAGATAACAGGTAAGGAAGACAGCCAGGGCTGGGGTATAGCATGCCTCACAGGATGTGGCCTGGGGGGAGCAAGAGCTTCCAGAGCAGAGGAGAGTGTAGCGTTATAGGAAGCTATTGCCTCATCAAAAGAACATAAGATATGTCATACTGGGTTAGACCAATGACCATCAAGCCCAATATCCTGTTTCCAGCACTGGCCAATCTAGGTCACAAGTACCTGTCAGTTTCCCAAAAAGCTATACAGATTCCACTTTGCTTATCCCAAGCTAAACAGCAGATTTCCCTGGTCCTCTTTAATAATGGTTTATGGACCTTTCCTCCAGAAACTCGTCCAAACCTTTTTTAAACCCAGCTACACTAACAGTTTTTACTACATCCTCCAGTAACAAATTTCATAGCTTGATTATGCATTGAGTAAAAAAATATTTTCTCCTATTAGTCTTAAATGGGCTACTTCCTTTGTAGCTTCATTGCATGTCCCCTAGTTTTCTACTTTTTGAAGGACTAAACAACCAAGCTATCAAGAGCACGCATAATAGTATTTTATAATTTGTAAGCATGCATTTGTCCTCTGCTCAAGCTCTGCCAATATGCACACCTGCAGTGAACGTATGTGCAACAAGCTCGAAGTGCGTACTTACAGAATAGTGAACAAATAAAGTATGCATGTAAGTCATTGAAAATACATGATTTACGCATGCACATGGTGCATAACTTTCCATGGTTGCTGATAAAGTTACTCCCCATGTGTGTGCATAGAACTGCCAACCCTATCCTGATGCATTATGGGACTTGTAGAACTGATTTCAAAGGGTAGAATCCAGGACTACAAATTCTGCTCTACTTTAGGATGTAAATTTAAAACCAAGACTGGCCTTCTGGGAACTGGGTAACATAGCAGCTCTGAATACATGCATATTTTATAAAATGAGGGTACATCACAACTCTACCCCAGCTCTGCCCTAACTATGCCTTCTGGAAGACCTCTACACAGTTTACGTAAATGTAAACGGCTATCTTTCGGTGTACCTACTTTTTATGCATATATACCCCTGTACAATTTTCTTACAGCCTTATAAAAATGCTGTCCATTATATGCAAGCAGACTCTTCTCTGCACTGGTTGCATGAAAGAGAACAAAGAACAGCAAACTATGATATCATCGCCAAGAAACACCATTATTTCACAATGGGGTTTGCTGTTATAATTTTATCAAACCTCAGAGGATGAAAACATGATTTGAGGAGGAGTAAGTGAACAGAAAAGCATCTGATACCTCAGCTTAGAATTTTCAACAAACCACTTGATGCAGTTTCTTCAATACAATGCAAAGGTGTCCGTTATTAATGACACTTTAATTGAATATTAGAAAATTAACAAAGCTCTGTAAGGCACAATAAAACAAATTAGCAGTTGACATTGGTTTTGAATCATATAGAATATAATAAGAGATTTATCATCGTATCAATAATCCTCCTCTACACACAAGCTTAAAGGCTCCTTAAACAATGGTTATTTCACATTCACCCTGTGACAGTGATAAAGGGGAGCACTCTGTTTTGAAATGATTACGGCATCATGAGGAAGCACTTCAGGGTTTGATCTATGCTGATCTGAGAAGAAAACCAGAAATAGTAAGCACTAGACAGAGGAGATGTTGTAACCTACAATGTAAATCCTGACTAAACACTCACTATCTCTTCAGTGGATGATCAGTTGTATGCATGCAGATTTGTTTTAACTTCACAAAAACAGCTTTTCTAATGCAGAAACCTCCGCTTTGTCTTCGTGTATACCTATTTAGAAATAGCACCCTGGAAAAGATTTTAAATGAAATGCATGATCAGATATCTCGCACAATCTCTACACTGAATACCACACCATTGGATCCATGCCCAGTAGCATGGATAAAATCAGCAAAAGAAGAACTCAGCCAATTTATCCACAAAATCGTATGCTTATCCCAAACCCAAGGCTACGTGCCAAACTCCCTCAAACAAGCAAGCATCTGCCCAATCCCTAAGAATACAGCACTATACAAGAGCGACTCAGCAGCATACCGCCTGATCTCAAGCCTACCCTTCCTCACCAAGGTAGTCGAGAAAACAGTACAGCTTCATCTCCAGGATCACATTGGCTCACATGCACCACTAGACACACACCAAAATAGCTTTTGACCTAATCACAGTGCTGAAACTCTTCTTACATGGCTTTCTGACAACCTGATCAGAAGAATGGACAATATAAAGATGGGCTTTCTCCTTATATTCATCGATATCTCCTCGGCCTTCGACATAGTGTCCCATAGCATCCTCCTGAGCAGGCTAAGTGACATCGGCCTACATAGCATCACTCTCAAATGGCTTCACTCCTATCTCAGTAACAGATGACAACAGGTGAAATGCGACACAAACACTTACACCCCATTCCCTTCAACCCAGGGCGTCCCACAAGGGTCCTCCTTGTCTGTGCTACTTTTTAACTAGCACATAATCCCATCTGCAACATCACCAAAAACCAGAAGATCCACTACATGTTATACGCAGATGACATTATGATTTACTCTCCAATCAACCTGGACAGCCCAGATTATTCAAAGATAACAGAGAGTTAATTGAAGACATACGCAGCATTGCTAAGAAAGGGGAAGTGCTACTGATAGGAGATTTCAATATGCCAGATGTTGATTGGCACATTCCTGCTGCAGTATCATCTAGAAGTAAGGAGATCCTGGATTCTCTACAGGGAGAACTATTCAGGCAATTGGTAACAGACCCCACACGTGAAGGGGCCATACTGGACTTGGTGCTTACCAATGGTGAAAGTGTTTCTGATGTTGTAGTGGGAGATCATTTTGCTTCCAGTGATCACCAGATGGTGTGGTTCAGTATTAGGACTAGGACTGTTAGAATCCATTCCAAGGTGAGGATCTTAGACTTTAGGAAGACTAACTTTGCGAAGATGGGCCAATACCTCAGGGAGTCGTTAGTGGGATGGGAACAGCTGGGGGATGTAGAAAAACAGTGGGCAAAACTGAAAGGGGGTATTTTAAGGGCAACCAACCTTTTTGTTAAAATGGTAAATAAAGGCAAAAGGAACAGGAGACCGCTATGGTTTTCGAAGGAAGTAGCTGAAAAAGTGAAGAAAAAGAGGGAGGCCTTCATGAAATACAAGAGATCACAGAGAACAGAAGACAAGCATCTGTATTTGGAAAAACTTAGAGAAGCTAGCAAAGTAGTCAAGAAGGCAAAGATTCAAAAGGAGGAGGAAATAGCCAATGCAATAAAATGGGGGGATAAGACATTTTTCAGATATATTAGTGAGAAGAGGAAGAGCAAAAGTGGTATTGTCAGACTCAAGGGTGCAGGGGGGGAATATGTAGAAGGCTGATAAGGATAAAGCGGAATTGCTTAACAAATATTTTTGTTCTGTGTTCACAGATGAAGAACCAGGAGCAGGACCTCAGAAAACACCCACAAATAAGAACAGAAGCGAGGGACATCTTGAACTATTTTCAGAAGACTGTGTTCGTGAGAAACTAGCTCAACTTAAAGTAGACAAAGCGATGGGACCGGATGGGATACACCCTAGAATACTGAGGGAACTTGGGGACGTTCTAGCAGCTCCACTGACTGACCTTTTCAATGCCTCGTTGGAGTCGGGAGTGGTGCCAAAGGACTGGAGAGAGGCTCATGTGGTGCCTTTACACAAAAGCGGAAGTAAGGATGTGGTTGAAAACTACAGGCCGGTTAGTTTAACTTCGGTGGTGAGTAAATTATTGGAAACGCTGCTGAAAGAGAAAATAGTGAGGTTTCTGGAGTCCAGCGGATTACAGGATCCGAGGCAGCATGGATTCACCAGAGGCAGGTCTTGTCAGACAAATCTGATTGATTTTTTGTGACTGAGTGACCAGGGAGTTGGACCGAGGGAGAGCTCTAGATGTGGTGTATTTAGATTTCCGTAAAGCCTTTGACACTGTTCCTCACAGGCGACTGATAAACAAACTGAGCACCCTAGGGATGGACCCTAAAGTTACTGCTTGGGTTAGAAATTGGTTGGGTGGGAGGCGACAAAGAGTACAAGTAAATGGAGCTCACTCTGAGGAGAAGGATGTTACCAGTGGTGTGCCCCAGGGATCTGTCCTTGGTCCAATTCTTTTTAACATCTTTGTTAGTGATATAGCGGAAGGGCTGTCGGGTAAGGTTTGCCTCTTTGCGGATGATACCAAAATCTGCAATAGAGTAGACACCCAGGAAGGGGTAGATAACATGAGGAGGGATCTAGCTAAGCTTGAAGAATGGTCTAGAATTTGGCAGCTGGGATTTAATGTTAAAAAATGTAAGGTCATGCATTTGGGCTGCAGCAATCCAAGGGAGCAATACAGTATAGGAGGTGAAGTACTTTTGTCCACTAAAGAAGAGCGGGACCTAGGCGTGGTTGTGTCTGATGATCTTAAAGTAGCTAAACAGGTGGAAAAGGCGACAGCAAAAGCTAGAAGGATGCTTGGGTGCATACGGAGAGGAATGGCTAGCAGAAAAAAGGAGGTGATAATGCCTCTGTATAAGTCTTTGGTGCGACCTCATTTGGAGTATGGTGTGCAATTCTGGAGACCGCACCTTCAAAAGGATGTGAACAGGATGGAGTCGGTGCAGAGGGTTGCTACCAAAATGATTAATGGGCTTCATTATAAAGCATATGAGGACAGACTTAAGGATCTTAATATGTACACCTTAGAGGAAAGGCGGGATAGAGGTGATATGATTGAGATGTTTAAATACCTCCTTGGCATAAATGTTCAGGGAGAGAGCCTCTTTCAATTGAAAGCAAGTTCTGCTACGAGGGGACATGGGATGAGGGTGAAGGGAGATAGATTCAGGAGTGATATGCGGAAATATTTCTTTACGGAAAGAGTAGTGGATCCGTGGAATAGTCTCCCAGTGGAGGTGGTAGAGATGAGGACAGTAACTGAATTCAAGAAAGCATGGGACCAACACAGAGGATCTCTAAAGGCAAAAAGTGGACTGTTGTAGTTGTTATGGAAGGACAGACTAGATAGGCCACGTGGTCTTTTTCTGTCGTCATATTTCTATGTTTCTATGTTTCTATGTAACAGAATGCCTGGGAGAGATGATGGAGCGGCTAGCCCAGAAAAATTTACACATCAACTACAACAAGATGGAAGCCCTCCTTGTCACGCGAAACACATGCTTTGCCCTCCCCACACATGAACAACACGACCATACCTATTAAATCTGAAGATACCTAGCACTCACATTGGACTGCAATCTCAACCTACAATCCCACATCTTTATCTTTATTAAGAAACTTAATATACCACTCGTACTAAGAGCATTTCAGCGGTTTACAAACAAATGTTAAGACTGCTGGGAAACAGAAAGGAACGCCAATTAATGGTAGACAGGAAAGAAGAGATAGACATAGATAAGAACAGGTAGGGATGGGGGTGGGAGATGAGGCAGGGGAGTATCATCGAGGGGACGGTGATAGTGGAGTGGAAGGACAAGGGAGGTCATATGCACTGCAAAATAGGTGAGTTTTTAACCTTCATTTAAATGTTTTATATGAGGTTTCTAAGCGGAGGGCAGTGGGGAGTGAGTTCCAGAGCTGGGGAGTGAGTTCCAGAGCTGGGGACCCAAGAAGAAAAAAGCTGAGGAGCGTAGGGACTCAAGATGGGCCTGGGATGGGGAGGGGAGAAAAAGACGATTAACATGGATTGACCTAAAGGAACAATGAGGTGAATGAAGGCAAATCAAATCTGCGAGGTATAGTGGAGTGCCGGAATAGATGGACTTGTGGATGAAGAGAAGCACTTTATAATGGAACTCGGAGCCAATGCAAGTGAATCAGAATAGGGGTAATATGGTCATAACGTGAAGCATGGGTCAAAATACGAGCGATGGTGTGGTGAACAAGCTGTAATCTTCGTAGTTTGGATTGGGGAAGACCGGCTAGGGAAACGTAGAATCCAGGCATGAAACAACTAAGAGTAGAGTGGTCATGGAGGGGACGGACAAAAAAGGGCGAACTGCACGAAGTTGTCACAAGGTGTGGAAGGACCGTTGCACCACCGAAGATATATGCTCTTTAAAGGACAGAGAAGAATCCAGAGTAACCCCAAGATAACGCAGGGAAGAAACAAGAGAGATTGGAGAAGAGGAGAGGAGGGGAAAAAGAGAGGGAGCAGGATTCCCATAGGTGAACCCAATGGCAAAGGTTTTGGAAAGGTTAATATGCAGAAAATTAGAAGAAAGCCAGGAGGCGATACAAGCTAAGCAAGAATTGAGAGGAAAAATGTCGAGGGAAATAGCATCAGTGTGGTGAAGGAGGAAGATATCATCCGTGTAGCAGTAAGCTGAGATGCTGTGCTGTTGAATTATGAGAGCAAGAGGTGCTAGGAAAATGTTAAACAGGAGAGGAGCAAGGACAGAACCCTGGGGGACATCACAGAGAAGGGGGGTGGGAGAGAAGGAGTAAGGCCCCAAGAGTACAGAAAAAGATCAGTTTGAGAGAAAGGAACGGAACCAGTGAAGGACCGAACCAGAGAGCCCAGTGTCATGAAGACGTGTGAGGAGTGTAAGGTCAACATCAACAGGACCTCCAGAAATGTCTACCACAAGATACACATAAGGCTTAAACCTTTACTCAGCCAAGAACACTTCCGCACAGTTTGCCAGGCGATAATCACACCTATCCTGGACTACTGCAACCCCATATACCTTGGCCTACCAGAACAGATAACCCGCTCTTAACAGACAGCACAGAACACTGCAGCGTGCATCATCACCGGCTCAGCGAAACACGATCATTTCACCGCACTCCTGAACCAACTTCACTGGCTCCCTATTTCCTCCCGCATCAAGTTCAAAACTGCCCTAACCATATTCAAAATCAAGAATAACATGTTTGCCAACATACAGAAAAGCCTTATCAGCACGGATCGGAGCAACAAGAGACTGTTGGCAAAGCACAGTTACTTACCTGTAACAGGTGATCTCTGGGTATGTCGGTACTGACGGAGCTTGCACGGGAATGCTGCCCAGCTTCCAATCAGAAAGCTTTTGGCAGCATCCCTCGCGCCTGCGCAGTGACTTCCCGCCTTCTCCACAGCCTCTCTTCAGTTGAGTTTCAGAGCTGAGACAAAGGCAAGGAGAGAAAAGGAAGAAGATAAAAAAAAGATGCAACTCCTAGGGGAGGTGGGAGGGTTGTGAAGACTAATTCCTGCTGTTCCCAGAGATCACCTGTTACAGGTAAGTAACTGTGCTATCTCTAGGAACAAGCAGGAATGAGTCTTCACATATGGGGACTCCCTAGCTGGAGATGCCAGGGGGAGATCCCATAAAAATGCAAGTGCCCGGATCAGGGGTGCATTTTGTCTCCAGGAATCCCCGGCATCCAATGTGGGATGGAGGGTAGGAGTTGACAATAAAGGAGCTGTGAGGAAAGAAACAGCATAGCCAAGGACTAGGTGTTCTACAGACTACAGGAGTCCTTGGTAGATATGATGAGTAGCATTAAAACACATTTAATGTACACTTAAAATATGCAGCTTACCTACTGTATTGTAGGAAGTAGAAAGCATGATGGAGTCTACTGGATAAGCAGTGGCGGAATCTTCAAGGTGACCTCTCAGTAGTGAGGATGAAGGTCCAGACCTGGAGGTAGTAGATGATCCAGGTGTCAACTGGGTAGGATTAGACGTCAGGTCTTCAATGGAAAGCTTTATGGGAAAAGCTGAAAAGTCCTTTAGGCATAAGGTCATTAACATTGAGGACTAAAGGAAGAAGACTGACGGAGTTGGAGAACTAGCCCAGTCCTGGCGGGAAGAGGGGGACTGGAAAAACCCCTATTCCCACGGAAAACAGTTGTGTACTCAAAGAGAAAGATGTACACTGTTTTTCCTAGCTGGCGAGAGATAGGAAAAAATATTGAAGCTTGATGCTTCAAGGGCTTAAAGAAAAAATGGAAGATGTTAGCACCAAAGTGGTTATTGGTGCCTAACAGTTTCTGCATCGTAATATGGTATGGGCCGTAGGGCGACAGACTGTCTAAAACCTCTAGGAGGTAAAACATGTGTATAGACAGTAAGGGTGATAGTGTGTAAGACAGACCAACCCTTAAGAAGCCCCCCATCAAACACATATATAGAGAGGAATATATATATGTGGCTGGAATATATATATATATATATATATGTCCAGATATGTATATTAGGATATGGGTGGTGAAAAATAGCAAATATATATATATATATAGATATAGATATAGATAGATATAGATATGATATACCTAAATATATATACATTTGTGGGGCATGGTTTTGCACCACCAGAGTAAGATAGGTATGTAGACATATATGGAGATGCTACATACCAAAGAACAGGTTGAAGATACCTGTCTACCACCCAGCCCCATAATTGTACATGGGGAATATAAAAGAAAAAGAGTCTGCGTTCTACAAGAGGGTGAACCCACTTGGGATATGTATAGAGAATCTATTTTCGTGGATTGAGGGATGCAGGAAGGCAATCCAACAAGATAACCGTGATGTTCGCGTGAAAACAGATGATCATATGAATCTGTAAGGAACAAGGCGGGAGTTCCACAGAACACTGACATGGCAGATGTGCAGAAACGCAGAAGATGATACCAGAGGGACATACTGGAGGGACCCAGAGATAGCATGCGTAAACATCAGCCTTGGATTTTCACGCAGAAGAACTGATATCTCGTGTTAACACCCCAGGCTAGAGGGTGTGGAGAACCCTCACAGGCATGGGAAGGGTTTATAAGCTTTTCCCTACTAATAGAGAAGCTTCAGAGACAAGGTCAATGCTCTATAGCAAGGCCCTCATAGTAGAAAGCTTCTCTGAAGAGTGCAGAGAGCATTGTGCAGGAGAGATATGAGAGAAACTGACTGAAGTCAGGTGTGTTGCCATATCCTAGGAGAGGAGATGGTTAGAATAATGCGAGAAAGCCTAAACGAGTAGGAGGATCCAAGATAGATGACGAATAGCTTGGAATCACTACTGAGGCTAGACAAAATTTTGAACAAGGGACTGGAACTTGGAAAAAGTACCAGTAATACAATTACTGTAACTCCTGCAGGCACGGCTGCTGTCGGAAACAGCAGAGAGATTGTCTTGTGCCCAATAAAGAAAAACAGACAAGAAAAGAGAGGAGATATTCCTTCTCCTTGTCCGAGGAACGAGCTTGCTAGAGAAGCTTTTCAGTATGGTACCCCTCAGTCAGGGAAAAAACCCGGTTGAGAGGGTAGAGTAAGTAATTGGAGGGTGACGTACCCATAGGGTAAGTCAACTGAAGGAAAAAAGGTTCAGTTGGGACAGAACTATCAGGGGATAGTTGCAACTGCTCTTCTAGATAGTAAGAAGAGGAGAAGTTGGTAGTCCCTGAACAAAAATTTTCCGACAGGTTAGTATACTGAAAAAGAAGAGCACAGTGAATACACTTCTAATGGGTAGAAGTGAACTGTAGATTACAATTCCCGGCCCCTATGGTTGCTGGGAATGCTGAGACTGGCCAGAGCTGGAGGACTTCAGGCTAGGCTGAGGCGTCCCTTGTTTAGGTACAGCCCAATGATGGGCAGGAGATGAATGAAACTTTCTTTTCTTAGGGAAAGAAGGTTTGGTAGGACATTTCCTACCCCTTGAAGAAGGAGGTGGCTTAGAATGGTCTTTAGTGGAAGGAGAGTCAGTGGAACATTGAGCAACCTGACGTAAAGCCTCCTTATTGAAGAGACCTTCTCCTGTACAAGGAGAATGAGCCAGTATAGTTTGTGCCCATCTGCTCAAGTCTGAAGCTTCAAGCCAGGCTCTGCGACGTGCTGCAATGGCAATAGCAGAGGATCTGCTAACGGACTCAAAAGAGTCTATAGAAGCATGAGAAAGGAACCAGGATATATTCCGGCTGTGATTGATGAGCAAGGAATAATCAGTAGCCTTGGGCTCTGGTAAAAAAGGGGTCAAAAGAGATAATTTCTCTGTGACTTCCTGGAGTGTTAGACTCATGTGAAAAATATATGAAAGAATTCTGGAGGCCAGCATAGAGTTTTGGAAGGCTTGACGACCAAAAGCATTGAGTGTCCTTGAAGAACGACCCGGCGGATAAGAAGAATGCTTCTTCTTGCTCTTAACTTTCTTCAGTGCCGATTCCACTACAAGAGAAAGTTGAGGCTTTTGAAACCCTGGAGAGGGTGGCACCCGGTACCGAACCTCAATGTCTGTAGAAAGTAGAGGAAGTCGTAAGGGCGATTTCCAGACACTCAGAAGGAGATCCTGCAGAGCAGGATGTAAAGGAAGCTTGATATTTTCCATTTGTGCCGCTGAGCCATGAGTAGGATCACAACCAGGAATAGAGATATTGAGAAAGGTTGCCATATCCAGGAGAAAAGCCTGAAAAGACTGATCTCCTATGGGAACCATTCCTGGTAAGGCTAAAGAAAGAGCTTGAGCACCAGAGGACGTAGAGGGTACTGCATTAATGCCAGGTATCGGTTTCAAACTAGGCATCGGTGCAAGAACAGGCATTGACATCGATACTGATACAGGATCAGTAGGTGAAGTTGCCATCGGGGACTGTTGCAGTGGTACCGAGATCATGAGGGAGTTATGGCTAGGATCTTCGGAACTGCCCATCTGGAAACGACAGGAGTCGGTTCCGGGACGCATCGGTACCCAGTCCTCGAGACTAGATATCGATTCAAGACTCGGCATCGAAGAAAGCGAGACTATCGATGTATGTCTTGAGGGTTCCGACGCCGGTGGCGGTATCGGCGATGCCGATACCACTAAGGCAGCCTGGGTTACATCGATCGGTACCGACGGTACCGAGGATACCCGATAACCCCCCTTGCCAAGGGTAAGGCGGTCCACCTCGATGCCGATGCCAGGGTATTGGAACCGATCGATGCCGGTACCGTCCCGGAGCATGGCTGAGATTGAGAGATGTCAATGCGGTGCGTATCGATCGGTCCCGAAGGTACCGAGGATGCCCGATGACGATCCCTGGTGAAGAGTGGAACACTCGACACCGGTGCCGATGCCGGAGGCTCGGTACCGCTCGAAGCGGATACCACCCCCGCGCATGGCTCAGGTATGTTCTGTGAGGGGTGAGCCCCAGGAACAACCTGAAACCCCTTTAACGCTTTGGAGCCCGAAGACTCCCGCAGGGGTAATGCCAATGGATTCTTGAGGGTAAGACCGGAGCCGTCACCATGCTGGGCATGGGACATACCACTCAAGCATTGACTAGTCTTAACAGACTGTTTGTGGGTTACCTGATCCTGTGAAGTAGAGAAACCGGGTACCCTCACTGACGAGGAAAAAACGGTATCGAGGGAAACTCTAAAAACTGAAGGTTTCCTCACAAAATTATCCCCTGGCAAGTCAGGGGAAAAAGGGTCAGGACCCACACAGTTGAGACACCAACTATTGGTGTCTAAAAAGAAACAGGTGTTTCTACATCGAATGCACTTCTTAGGAAAAGAAGGCTCCATAATGAAAAGGCCTAGTAGGCCCAAAAAGTTAAGGTAAAAAACTGAAGAAAAAGTTTCTCAGAATTTAGTCAAAAATCTACCGGCGGTACCGGTGGGAGCGGGAAATACAGTCGCGACCACAAGAAAACAAAAAACTAAAGTAATTGAAGTAATTAAAAAGAAAGGTTTCTGCGGTGACAGGAGGACGTCCTGCCGGCTCCGCGGAAAAACGAAAACTGAAGAGAGGCTGTGGAGAAGGCGGGAAGTCACTGCGCAGGCGCGAGGGATGCTGTCAAAAGCTTTCTGATTGGAAGCTGGGCAGCATTCCCGTGCAAGCTCCGTCGGTACCGACGTACCCATATGTGAAGACTCATTCCTGCTTGTTCCTAGAGATAATTAAAAAGTCATGGGACTGGAGACAGTGTAGAATTGTGGATCAGAAACTCGTTAAAAGATAGAAGATAAAGAGGAGGGCTAAATGATCAATTTTCTCAATGGAGAAAAGTAAATAGTGGAGTACCCCAAGGATCTGTGCTAGGTCCGCTGCTTTTTAACATATTCATAAATGACTTGGAAATGGGAACAACAAGTGAGGTAATTACATTTGCAGATGACACAAAATTATTCAAAGTTGTTAAAACCCAAGAGGATTGTGAAACATTGCAAGAGGACCTTGATAAATTGGAAGACTGGGTATCCAAATGGCAGATGAAATTTAATGTGGGCAAGTGCAAAGTTACACACCTAGGAAAGAACAACCCAAACTTTGGTTACACGATGCAAGGTTCCACATTAGGAACCACCACCCAGGAAAAAGATTTAGGTGTCATCGTGGATAATATGTTGAAACCCTCTGCCCAGTGTGCTGCGGTGGCCAAGAAAGCAAACAGAATGCTAGGAATCATAAGGAAAGGAATGAAGAATAAAATCAAGGATATTATAATGCCTCTGTATCGTTCCATGGTTTGACAGCACCTTGAATATTGTGTGCAATTCTGGTCATCATATCTTAAAAAGGATATAGGGGAATTAGAAAAGGTACAGAGAAGAGCCACCAAAATGATAAAGGGGATGGAAGGATAGCCCTATGAGGAAAGGCTTAAAAGGTTAAGGCTCTTCAATTTGGAAAAGAGAAGGCTGAGGGGAGATATGATAGAAGTCTATAAATTAATGAATGGAGTGGAACAGGTTAATTTAAATTGGTTGTTTATGCCATCAAAAAGTAGAAAGACTAGAGGACACGCAATGAAGCTACACTGTAACCCATTTAAGACTAACAAGAGAACATATTTTTTCACTCAACGCAAATCAAACTCTGGAATTTGTTACCCGAGGATGTAGTACAAGCTGTTAGTGTAGCTGGGTTTAAAAAAGGTTTGGACAAGTTCCTGGAGGAAAGGTCCATAAACCATTATTAAAGAGAACCTGGGAAATCCACTGCTTACCCAGGATGAGCATTGTGGAAGCTGTGGACTTTGTATACCTGCCAGGTAATTGTGACCTGGACTGGCCACTGTTGGAAACAGAATACTGGGCTTGACAGACCTTGGTCTGATCCAGTATGGCATTTCTTATGTTTTAACAGACCCAGAAGGCACACCAGATCAGATACCATCACCAACCCCAGCACCTTCACAAAATCCAAGTAGCCTAAATTTGGGAGAGCGATTTCCCTTGCGGCACCTGCCCTCTGGAACTCCCTCCTGGACGATCTAAGAGCCACCTCTGATGCCAAAGACTTCTGGAAGAAACTGAAAACCATTCTTTTTATTGAACACTTCGGTGTCCCCTCTGACACAACTCTATCCCATTCATCTGCAAACTGCTCTAGCTCTAACCCCCTTGAACATACTATATGATGTTATTGATGTATATTTATTTATTTATTTAACAATTTTTCTATATGGCCTTATCATATAATCAAGGTGGTTTACAATGAAACTTTAACTGTTACAGAGAACTTGAAAGTAAACAATAAAACTCAAACAATAGCAACAATTTTCTTTGGGGAGCAAAAAAGGGGGGATGAAGGGGTAGTGCTAAGAGCACAACTTATGTAGATTGTGACGTATAAACAGTTGCTCATGAGATGTGGAAATGAGACGAGTGGTTAACTGGGGTGGTGAGAATGTTCACTGAAATGTTCAGTGAAGAGGAGAGCCTTGAGTTGCTTCCGGAAGTCCTTTAAGTCCGTGGTTGATCTTAGCTTTTCCAGGAGAGAGTTCCAAATAGTGGGAGCAGCAAGTGAGATAGCCCTTTTGGTGGTGGATTGTTTGGCCTTTGTAAATAAGCTGGGGATTGGTATTGTTTATGGTGCTGCTTCTCTCAGGTCTGTTGCTGGGTTTGTTACAGATGAGGTCCTGGTAGAATGCCTGCTGTGATATTATTTTTGATTTTAAAGATGGTAAGAGCGGATTTGTATTTAATGCATGAGGTAATTGATAACCAGTGAAGTTCGCACAGGAGGGGAGTGATATGGTCATATTGTGATGCTCTAATGATGATTCGGGCGGCGGTGTTTTAGACTAGTTGAAGGGGTTGGATGGTTTGTTTGGGTAATCCTTGGAAAAGGATATTGCAGTAGTCTAAGGCTTGTGTTATGATGGCTATAGGTTGGCTATGGCTATAGATATATATAGGTTATCACAGATGTAAGGGTATGGATATCACTATACATTCATATCATATATAGGTTTCTATGTATATAAGTTAGTCTGGAACAATCTCCCGCATTCTCCCCTTTAACCCTTGTTCTATGTAAACTACTCAAGTTGCTTTGTAAAACACTTTGATTGAAGGATAAAGCGGTATATAAAACCTGTTAAATAAATAAATAAAATAAAGTGTATGCGCCAAACTTCTATAAGGGATTATTGTTTTTAGATGATTCTCAATTTAAAACACTCTAAACACTAGAGATAGTGGTTAGGGAAGCTTCTGTGATTATCTGTCCATGTGATATGTTAAGAGTAGGAAAGCCAGTATATTAAATATTAATAAATAAATAAATAACTCATAACTTCTAAAAACAGAGGGCCCGATAATCAAAAGATTTAGGCTCCATTAACTTTGAGAATTATGCTCCTAAATTGATCTCTTTAAAAACTGACTAGTGCCTACATTTTATCTTAAAATTTCACTAAACTCCTAAATTTAGAAGCATAAAAAGTGGGTGGCAATAGGAGCAGATATTGGGTGGGGGAAAAATGTTAGGGACTTAGCACTGATTTTCAGTACTAGGCACCTAAAGTAGGTAAATGAATGGCAGGCTTAAATTTAGGAGTTTAGCTCCTAAATTAGTCTGAATTTTCAGCTGAAAATGTAGGCCCCCAGATATGGCTGAAAATACGCCATAAATTTAGAAGCCTACTTTAGGAGCCCAAATTAAGGAACTCAGCTTTTTTTGAATATTGGGTCCAGAGTTCCTATATTTTGTATGAATATCTAAACAATCCGGTAGCTGTGTTCTATGTGAACAAGAAGAAAGGACAGGACTGTGTTAGAACCATGTTGGAAAAATGTCAGGATGTGCATTTGGGCCATCTCAGTCAGGATGATCCTCAGGGCCATATACCTGGCAGGAAAGGACACCCTAGCCTGCAGTCTTAACCCCAGCAGTAATACTGAGAGATGACCAGTATAGAATGAATGGCACCATTTTTGAAAAGGCAGCCACCAGGCCAGGCGTTACTATCAACTGTGGATCTCTTGGGGTGAGTTGGGATCTGGGGAGGGTGAGGCTAACCCCCAGACTAATTGCATTAAGAGGCAGGCTTCAGATTTCTCTTCCTCATGTTGGGCTTAGGGGTGGGGGAGTCCTTCCAACTCAGTAGCCACCAGGCATCAAAATTCCACTGGGGAGGGGGATCTGTATCCACGAGGAAATGTGCCATTGTGCCACTACTATTACTACGGAATATTTCTATAGCGCTACAAAGTGTGCGCAGCGCTGCGCAGACACATGTAAAGACAGTCCCTGCTCATCGCAGCTTATAGTCTAATAGCAGCATATACAGGCGTGGATGGACATACATTTGTAAATGCCATTTTAGAAAAGCGCTATCTGCACATCACATTTAGTATGCCAGGAGGTGCTGTAAGGGTATGGAGAGGAAGTAGTTAGGGAAGGCCTAGAATGTCTTTGTGTATTCCCCCCCTTATAAGGGGGATCCATGTCAACAAAAAAAATCCTAGACATTGGGATTTATACCTTCCCCAAGGCATGAATAAGTGTCTACTTGAAGGGTCAGGTGTAAAGCCTAGGTCACCAATCACCTCTTCCTGACAGTAATCCCCTCAAATCACCTAACGCCTCCAAACCTCCAGCCTTCAGCCTCCTCCCCAATTCCCCTAAGTCCTCTGATCCCCCCATAATCAATATCCCCAAATCTGACACTCTCTGACATAAAAGAACTTCCCCCAAGATGGTCCCCAGACAGAACCCTACCCCGCACCCTGGCTATTACTAGGGTCCCAAGCTCCCTGACATCTAGTGGGAGCAGGAGCAATCCTGGTCCAGGATTCAAAAAGGTGCCTGTGACCCCCAGTGGTAACCTCTCAGTACTATCGTTAGGGGTCAGACTGTCAAATAAAGGGGTGAGTAACAGTGGGCAGGTGACAGGGGAGCCTGGGGAGTTGGGGGGGGGGCACTTATGGTACTGGATTGCATTGTGCGTGGAGATCTGGAACAATGATTTTAAAAAGCTACTCCCATGCATATGTGGGCTACAATTGTACATTTTCTTTCCACACGTGTTCTTTTTAAAATCATTGCTTCCACTGGATGTGGGGAGACATAGATGTGCATTCCTGCATGTCCTCATGTGTATTATACAAGAGGCTCTGCACTTGGCAAAGCTTCTTGCAAAATACAATAGGAATTTTCCATGTCCCAACCTGGAACATCTAAATTCCTTTCTGAACAGACAACAAAGGTCTCATTTGTTAATGTGCATTAATGCACACTAACGCACATTAATTTGAATTAGGCACATAAGGCCCAATATTCCAAGGCATTTACATGGTTTACAGAGCTATAAGCTATGTAAATGCCACTGAACGGGATATTCAATGGCACTAATTCAGTTAGTGCTGCTGAATATCCCTGACTAACGCCGCTATTTGCCCCGATGCTAACCACTGAGCACTGGGGCGTGTAGTGAGTATTTCCAGAGCATGTTGTGGTGGTGACAGTCGCTAACCAGATAACGACGATATTGCACTGCTATCCAGTTAGTGACCTGCTGATATAGCTGGCCTAGTTCTACCCATGGGAGCTAACCGGGTAGCAGTGCAATATCGCTGCTATCTGCTTTGCTTCTGCGGCTCCGGAGCATGTGCAGTGACCCCAGATATTCAATGCCAAGGCCACATATGACACCAGCATTGACTATCTGGGGTCAGAGGCAGGGCCGGATTTACCTTGAGTGAGGCCCTACGCCAACAAAAATTGTGGGCCCCCAGCAGGGGCGGCCCAAGGGGGGTGCGGGGCCTCATTTGCATAAGGGGCCTCATTTGCATAAATATTTGCATAATGTTACCATATACTAACTTTTAGTAAACGTGCCTCTTAATGAGTGTATGGATAAAGAAAGACTAAAAGATTTCTACATTACTATAATCCAGTGCCAACTGCCAGACACATTAGGAACTACTACAAACACTGCCCATTTAGAACCCATAGTAAACCCGCCATATCCTAACAGCACTACCAGGACTCACAAAGCACCATACTCTACCAATCAAAAGGCAACACTGCAAATATTAAACCAATACATTTCAGAGAACAACAATACATGACCTACTGGGGAAAGAGAACAAGTGGCAATGTCAAATAGGAATTATATAAACAGAACACCTCAGCTCAGTTACACATGCAGAACATAGACCATCACCAAACAAGTAATCACAATTTAGAAACAGGAAGACAATAATTAAACTGGGAATCCCAAAAGCCAAACTTGGAATGTACAACACTGTAGAAATAAAACTATACATTAATTTGCTCTTGTACTAAACAAAGCGCAGACGTTAATGATGCACATTTACCAGAGCTGACATATTCCAATTAATAAATTCAAAATAAAGAGATATTTTACTACCTTTTGTGCATTTTTTTCAGCTGCAATTGCTCCAGCCACTTTCTTCTGGTTTCTTCGTGTCTTCTGCTAACTCTCCATCGTCTGCTGTCCATTTGTCCTTTCTTCTCTCTTCTAGATTTTTTTCCATTCTCTCTCTACATCTGCTTTAACATACTAATCTTTCTCCTTTTGCTCTTTCCTCATTCCTATTTCATCCACTCAAATTTTACCCCTCCATCCTCAATCTCCACTTACTCTCCCAATACCCGGCCAATTGTAGATTTTTTATCCCTCCCACACAAAATATTTTTCCCTTCTCCATTTTACTCTTCCAGCCCCATCCCATTCTAAACCTCCCCCAACATCAGCTCCCTTCTAGTTCCAGCCTCACCCAGCATCCATTCCCTTCTAGTCCCTGCATCAGCCCATTTCCAGTCCTAGCCATCCATCAGCCCATTTCCAGTCCTAGCAACCCCCCAACCCAATACCAGTCCTAGCCCCCCAACAACCCACTTACAGTCCTTAACCCCCCATCACCCCATTTTCAGTTTAAGCCCTCCTATAACCCATTACCAGTCCTAACCCCCCATCAGCCCACTTCCAGTCCTAACCCCATCAAGCCATTTCCAGTCAGCCCCCATAGCCCATTGACAGTCCTACCCCCCCCCCATCAGCCCACAGCCCATTACCAGTCCTAACCCCATCATCCCACCTCCAGTTTTAACCCCCCAGCCCATTTCCAGTCCTAGCCCCCCATAGCCCATTACCAGACAACCCCCATCAGCCCACAGCCCATTACCAGTCTTAACCCCCCCAAAGCCCATTACCAGTTCTAACCCCCCCCAACAGCCCATTACCAGTCCTAACCCCATCAGCCCACCTCCAGTCTTAACCCCCAGCCCATTTCCAGTCCTAGCCCCCCCATAGCCCATTACCAGACAGCCCCCATCAGCCCAGAGCCCATTACCAGTCTTAACCCCCCCCAAAGCCCATTGCCAGTTCTAAGCCCCCCAACAGCCCACAGTCCATTACCAGTCCTAACCCCATCAGCCCACCTCTAGCCTTAACCCCCCCCAGCCCATTTCCAGCCCCAGCCCCCCCAATAGCCAATTACCAGTCCTACCCCCCCCATAGCCCATTACCACCCCCAGCCCCCCCAATAGCCAATTACCACCCCTACCCCCCCCAATAGCCCATTACCAGCCCTACCCCCCCAGCCCATTTCCAGCCCCAGCCCCCCCAATAGCCAATTACCAGTCCTCACCCCCCCCATAGCCCATTACCAGCCCTACCCCCCAGCCCATTTCCAGCCCCAGCCCCCCCAATAGCCAATTACCAGTCCTACCCCCCGATTCGCCCATTACCAGCCCTACCCCCCCAGCCCATTTCCAGCCCCAGCCCCCCCAATAGCCCATTACCAGTCCTACCCCCCCCCCCGGCCTAAAGTAAAATTTAATTTTAAAAAAAAACCTGGTGGCTGCCGCCGCGGGACCCCCTCTGCTGCCGCGGCAGCACCGACTGACCCGCGGGGGCCCCGTCTACAAGCTGAAGCCGTCGGTTCGGTTGGTTCTTCCCTCCCTCCCTCCGTGCAGGCTGCAGGCTGTGAGAGACGCGAGGAGAGCGTCTCCTCGCGTCTCTGTTAAGCCCGCAGGGGCTGATGGGAAATTTCCCATCAGCCCCTGCGGGCTTAACAGAGACGCGAGGAGACACTCTCGCGTCTCTCACAGCCTGCAGCCTGCACGGAGGGAGGGAGGGAACCGACGGCTTCAGCTTGTAGACGGGGCCCCCGCGGGTCAGTCGGTGCTGCCGCGGCAGCAGAGGGGGCCCCGCGGCGGCAGCCACCAGGTTTTTTTTTAAATTTTATTTAAAAAAAAATGAACTTGGTTTTTTTTTGTGGGCCCCTGCCGGCTGTGGGCCCTACGCCATGGCGTACATGGCGTATAGGTAAATCCGGCCCTGGTCAGAGGTCAGTACAATATTGGGCCCATAGTTAATAAATAGGCCCCAGTGAGAATAATGGTGTTTGTGTTATTTAGCGTGCATTAAAAAGAATTAACTGGTTAACACGTTAGTATATGATGCTGTAATTTTGAAAGTCATCCAGACAGCACTGGACTTTAATGCCAATCTGTTGGATAATTCTTAATAATGGTAGTCAATAAATGCTGACTAGTGTAGGAGACAGAATAACCTCTGACTGATGCCCAAATCTATAATACAAATGGTGAAAAAACAATTGTGATATACAAAGGCGACTTTGAAAATGCAAAAGAGTAACATTGCTTTTGTAAAGCTAAGCAGTTCTATTAATTTTAAGTATCATTGGTAAAAATATAACCCAAGTGAAGTAGACACAGGCAAGCAATAATATCCAGGCTGTAGAGTGAAGTTAGGTTTCTCTAATTTAATCCTTAGAAAAGAAACAAACTTGCGTGACTTGATTTATTATTGGTGGAAAACTGTGTGGAAGGAAACCAAGACAAATTCATAATGTAGAAAGAAATCAAGAAACTACAAACATGAAAAATGTAGAATCTAAAGGGACGTAAGCTTCAGATGCTTTGAAGTTCAGAGATTAGCAGCTGCAGTAAATATCTGCTGTTTAAATCGCTTCAGACCGCTGCCCTCTGCATGAGACACAACTTCAAGCAAGTCTCTCAGGAATCTTGCTCCCAAGCAATAACTATACATATCTGTTGCATTACAAACTAGAAGAGTACAAGGGCCGATACTCAAAAAGCCCAATATTTAAAGAGCTCAATACCACAGCACTTAACAAACTGTCTGGATATTCAGCATTGGTATGTAAATAGTGGCAGACACTGAATATCCGGAGAGAGTACTCAGTATCGGCAACTATCCGGATAGCAGTGATACGCAGCCACATTCCAGAGTGTGAAATCCAGACAGCTTTTTTTTGTTGTCCTAAGTTGTGCAGATAAGCTATCTGCATAAGGGCAGAATGTATCTGGACAGCGGCAAACACGATAGTTGCTGGCACCCTGTGGAAATATTCAGTGCCACTCTCCAGATAGCACTGATGAATAACCAGATAACCTCTGTGGTTATCTGGATAAGGGCTTCGGAATATTGGCCCCACAGAGTTAATTAAAAGATGTGGGCCATGTTAGTTGGAAATGTTCTCAGCTGGTCGGTAGTCGTCAATTGGAGAGTACAATGCTATGGAGTAGTAGGGCTAGTTCAGTTTGATTTTTGCTTTTATTTGAAAGCTTTCTGCCATTGAAAGGGTGCTGACAGCTAAAATCCAGATGTTGTCAGCACAATTAGCTTCAAGGATATTGCTGTTCTGTTCAACCTAAATCTTGGCTCTACACCAGATACTCAGGTTGTCATCTTACAAACCGGTTTTCAAAAGGAATTAAACATTTACCAGCAGCTGGTAAAGGTATAAGTCCACTATCTGTGGATTTTCAGCTGCAATATGCATAGTGGGGGGCTAAAATTCCATCTTCCTCCACCTCCACCACTATCTGTATAGCGGAGTGGAGTTAGGGCTGAGCAAGTGCAGCAACCTGAAACTAGCTGTATAGCAGCGATCAGCCGCAGTTTGCAGAGTTTTGATATTTAGTTTAGGCTTGTGGAAAGACAGGCCTAAACTAAAGGGACAGTGTTGGCAGTGGTCAATGGTAAATACATATTATTCAGTGCCGCTGACTATGAGAGTTATTTTAGAAGCACTCCACATCTAAAAAGCAGCATGTACATGAGTAGAATGGCATACGACATACATGATAGAACAGGGGCCTTTCAAACGCGGTAATGCTCAGCACATCTAAATTCCCTGGGGGAGTGTTGGGAGCAAGGGGAGGGAGTGGTATGGATGGGCCTACAATGTAATCAAGGATTCGCAGTTCATATAGGGAATCCATGTCTCTATGCAAATATTCAGGTGTTGGCATTTATACCTGTCCCTAGACTTGTTTAAGTGCCTGCAATTTTAAAAAGCTGCATGAGGGGTAAAAAGGAAAAACTCTTATTTCTAAAATCACTGCTCCTATGGAGAAGCATACCTGTGCAGTCCTGCACCTAGTTTACAAGAGGCTCTATGTTTGGCACAGCCTCTTGTAATTTACACCACACACTGACACAGACATGTGAATTCCCACCTCCACGTCCTATCTAAAATGCAGCTGCATATATATTTATTTAAATGCTGGAGATGACATATAAATAAACACGTTCACCGCAGCTGCTGAATATTGACCCCTCAGTTCTGAGCATACCACATTTACTGCTGCACGAGAAGCAAAAACATATTATTTACAAGTAACCAACCAATCAGTAAGCTGACAATAAAATAACTGCTGTCTGGTTGCTGTTTCTACACACTTACTCGGAGAAGAGTAAAGGGAGAAACAAAAAGGAAAAATAAGGCGATATCTTTTTATTGGACTAACTTAATACATTCTTGGACTAGCTTTTGAAGATTAAAACCTTCTTTTTCAAGTCAGGACAGTACGAGCAACAGATGGCAAGACCATAATATTACTTGGAGAAGAAATTTTAAAAAAGTAATTGTTTAAAAATTCCTTTCCATTTCTTGTTTTCCGAGATTAGCATTGGGATTTGTTTCAAATAAGTTCATAGTTTTATTTCCTAACTCCATGCATACTAAGTTTAAACATTTTTAAAATGTACTCCCACCAATATCTGTTTCTTGTCCTAGTCTGACTGCTACACCAACAGCTGAAACAATTCTGTTCCGAAGATGACGATGACTCCACTGTAAAAATTCCAGAATGACAAAAGACCATCAGATGAAAACATGTGAAGGATAATTTTGTAAGGGGCAACTAATTCACGCATGTTTTCGGAATCCTATAATATTAAAGGAAATGTTATAAAGTCGAGTAGGTGCCTACTCGTCTTTATAACATACTAGCTGAAGTGGCAGATCTTGTGCCTAGATTGCAGGCAAAGACATTTACACCAGTCCTGGAATTGTCCATTCCTATAATTTTCAGATGTTTTTGGTGTTGTTGCCGTTGTCACAAAAATGTGATCCTCCGCCGTCAACACTGTCCCATTCTGCTGCTGCCCAAATGGGTGGTTTGTCTTGGTCTGGCACCTCAGCTGAGACCTGTCCATCTTGGGAGACCCTGCCAGTAGTTAAACTACCGATAGTTTAGCTCTCAGCATCACTGATGCACGCAAGCCCTCACAGCACGACAAGTTGCAAACCAAGTGAATTATGGTGCTGGCGGCGAATACTGTGTATACCATGGACTGCCCGAAGAACAAACCAGTCGGCACTAGAGGAGATCAAACCTAAGCTTTCTTTAGAAGCTCAGATGACAAGACTTCAACTTTCATACTTTGGACACATCATGCGAAGAGAGAGATCATTAGAGAAAGACATTATGCTTGGCAAGATAGAAGGTTAACGCAAAAGAGGAAGGCCAGCAATGAGATGGATCGATACAATAACAGCAGCTACGGGTACCAGTCTGTCAACATTGAGCCGCCTGACTGAAGACCAAACACAATTTAGGATAGCTATCCAGAGGGTCGCCATGAGTCGACTCCAACTCGACGGCACTTAACAACAACAACATAATTTTCAGGTATGCACACAAAATAGAGTATTTTATAATCTATGCACGCACTTGTGGATTCTGCCCAGGCTTTGCCCAAAATCCATCCCTATGCACGCCTACCAGCAAAATATGCGCCATCATGTCAAAAGACATTCTTTGACGCTGGTTGGTATTTTATAGGAGCCCATTTATGCGCATATGTGCTGATATCCGCATGGAAATAACTTCTTAAGATTGTCTCCATAGGGTAGACATCTTAATTCCATACAAATAACATCCAATACTACAGAGAGACTAAGGAACAAAATCAAAGTTATAATGTACAAGGAAAACACAAGGGCTCACCACACCCAGCCGATTTTAAAAATGTTCTATCGTAACTGCCATCGTTTACAGCGATGATTTTTAGAAAGAGTTTGTACATAGCAAAAGGGAGATAGTTTTTATGTCCAAAGATAGACAAAATCTTTGTGACCATTTAAAACAACTGCCACAACGGTCTGGATCAGGGTGTGTTAGTTCACAATATTAGACACTAATGGCTCGTCCCGCTCTCGCTTGTGTTTTAACAACAGCCACAGAACTTGCTGCACCACATGAAAGAAAAAAAAAGGAAGCGCCATAATGACAGGAAGCATGTTTTACTTGTAAATGGTTTTTCCCCGCTAGTTGTGTTCTGGCTTCTGATATCCTTCACCTTCTATTAAATCAGCCATCTTTACGGCCTCTCTTCCGCCGGCATCTTTAGAGCTATGTTTTGTACAGCCCTGCAGCTTAGTTGACACCCATTACGCTGAGCTGCAGCAGAGCGTTCTGCTGTGCTGAGTTTATCTGAACTCTGTTCTGTAACTAAACAGAAAAGAACCAAAGGCAGCCGCGTCCACAACACCTGACGCTCCACGGACTGCTCAGGTCTAGAAAGCAAGAACTCCCTGAGAGGTGTATACGATGCAGTAGCAAGAGCAGTGCACTTACTGGATATGAGTGAAAGAACCATAGCATGTCATCAGAAGGACAAATGGCTATGGGGAAAGGAAACAAAAGCTGAAATATGTTTTCCTGACATTACGACATATTTTTAAACAAATCTAACAGAAGAGGCTATTTAAGAAATACAAACTATAAAGCATGAATTTCTGAAGTAAGATCAGGAAATCAGATTGTAAAAGGTAAGATGTGTTTTGAAAACACTTCAAGGAAACAGCACAATTAAAACAGGAGTAGATATGTAAAAGAGATGAATGAAGACAAGGTCTTCCTGCATCAAGGGAGTTGTTTAAGGAGAAACACTGTCCATTTGTGGCCAGCGATAATACTTTCCATTCAATAGAGTTTGCAGCTTGCTGATTCATATGATTGCAGGCTGGCGCCCTGCTGGCGAGCCCTTCCACTGAAATTAAATCCACTCTCTCCAGTTATAAATTATAATGCTCTATAAACAACACTCCCACTGGGAAAAGAGAGAGAAGGAGAGAGAACTACATAGTCCACTCACTGTTTAATGCTCAGCTCTTCAGCCACAAACAAGATCGCGATGTCTGCCACAGACAGCACTCCCGCAGTAATTTATCTACTGTTTGATGTGTGGAGCAGAGAAAGGGAAATGGGACAGTAACCCGAGTCAAAGAGGAAAAGGACTTGGAAGTGAGCGAGTGCGTATGCCAGAAAGAGGAAAGACAGACCAGATTGTCTACACATATTTCAGAGAAATATCACTAGATACATCTTTGTACCCCACAGGAATACTATACAAAAAAAAAAGTCTGGAGTATCATTTAAGACAAATTAGATCCAGGTAACACAGATCCCTCAGAACAGTCACTGCAACAGGCGGAAGTACCATCCACTCTAGATAGAATTCATTTCATTTGTACTTTTTAAGGTAAATACAGCATTTTTTATGATAAGCTAATCTTGTTCTCTGTTTCCACCCTTTGAAATGATTAGCAAATGTATACTGGATTAAGCCATTTAAAACAGTCCTCCTTGAGAAAAAATGTGAATCTGCCATAAGAGTAAAACTTAAAAATAAATGAAATAAAGAAACATTAAAAGATAAACTGAGCAGGATGCTCAATGACAAAGGTAATTTGAGTGGAAAGGGAAGGGGAGGAGGGTGAAGGACTACATTAATAAATGATTAAAGGCCTTAACAAGGACCTATCAGGTTGAACACTATAGCTTGTGGCTCCACCTTTCCTGCATTTATTCTCTGTGCTGATCAATATGTTTTTCATTTACTATTTCCATAATGCCACATGCGATCTGTTCGTCTGGCATAATGAAGGCAGAAGGAGGGCTGAAACCATTTGCATGTTCTTGCTTGCCTGGCTGTCGCCAGCTTGGAAAATGCATACAGAGTGCAGGGCTCTGCTGTCCTCCAGGGCACTGAAATACACGACGACGTTTTAGTACACCCTTGCCACACATTCTGCTGGAGTTTTCCCTCTTCTCCAACGCCTTCCAGAAAATGATCTTGATTCTAATACAATGCTGTAAATAAGCCACCTTTAGATAGGTCAACTAATTCTAATTCAACACCCCACTCTTTTTAAAACCAACTCAGGCCATGAATGTGTAAGTTTAAGGTAGGGGGATAATGTGTGATTCAATGGAGGATTTTGATGAGTATTATTAAATGTAAGGTTGGGGCAGTAAATACTCATTTAATAACTTTTATATACCGTGATTCATGACCAGTCATTCAACTTGGTTTACAATAGAAATGTAAGATAAGAATTCTAGTTATGAATGCTGTTAATGTTCTTATTTAGATGCTTATTTACTAAGCTACATTAACATTTTAACAAGCATCAATGTACATTGAGGAGTGTTAGTTAATTTGAGTTAGGACCGTGGAGGGCAATTTTATAACAGGTCCCTAGGTGCAGGGCCGGCCTGTCCATTATGCAGGAATGTTGTTTGCACATGGCCCTGGCACTTCAGGGGGCCCCGCGCCAACAACATCTCTCATTCGGCACTGGCAGACAGGGCGGCTTTAGAGAGAGTTGGAGAGGCCCCGGCTCATCTCTAACAGCTGCCAAAGTGAAAAGCGCCGTTTATCTTCACTTCAGCAGCTGTGTCCTTCACTTCGGCATCTGTCAGAGGGGAGCCTGCACCTCTCCAGCTCCCTCTAAAGCCATTCGGACAGCCGCAGTCCTCTTGGAGGGGGGACTAGGACTGGAAATAGCTGATGGGGGGGCTAGGACTGAAAATGGGCTGATGTGGGGCTAGGATTGGAAATGGGCTTATGGAGGGGCTAGGATAGGACTGGAAATGGCTGATGGGGGAACTAGGACTGGAAATGGAAGGGCTATGTTAGGGTTGGAAATGGCTGATGGGAGGGCTAGGGTTGGAAATGGCTGATGGGAGGGCTAGGATAGGAAATGGGCTGATGGGGAGGGGCTGGATTGGAAATGGACTGATGGGGGACTAGGATAGGACTGGAAATGGCTGATGGGGGGCTAAGATTGGAAATGGGCTGATGGGGGGTGGGGCTTGGACTGGAAATGGACTGATGGGGCCTAGGATAGGACTGAAATTGGCTGATGGGGGAGCTAGGACTGGAAATGGACTGATGGAAGGGCTAGGATAGGGCCGAAAATAGCTGATGGGGGAGATAGGACTGGAAATGAGCTGATGGGGGGGCTAGAATAGGACTGGAAATGGCTGAGTGGGGGGCTAGGAAATAGGCTGATGGGGGGGATTTGGATTGGAAATGGACTGATGGGGGGCTTGGATTGGAAATGGACTGATGGGGGGCTAGGATAGGACTGGGAATGGCTGATGGGGAGGCCTGGACTGGAAATGGACTGATGGGGCCTAGGACAGGACTTGAAATGGCTGATGGGGGAGAGCTAGGAATGGAAATGGGCCGAAGGAAGGGCTAGGATAGGGCTGGAAATAGCTGATGGGGGAGATAGGATTGGAAATGGGCCAATGGAAGGGCTGGAAATGGCTGATGGGGGAGATAGGATTGGAAATGGGCTGAGAGGGAGGCTAGGATTGGAAATGGGCTGATGGGGGGATTTGGGCTGGAAATGGGGGGCTAGGATAGGACTGGAAATGGCTGATGGAAGGACTAGGATTAAAAATGGGTTGATGGGGGGCTAGGATTGGACATGGCTGATGGTGAGCTAGGATTAGAAATGGGCTGATGGAAAGGCTAGGTCTGGAAATGCGCTGATGGGGGGGCTAGGACTGGTAATGGGTTGATGCGGGGGCATGGGAAAATGGGAGTAGAAGGGAGCAGATGCTGGGTGGGGCTGGAACTAGAAGGGAGCTGATGTTGGGGGAGGACTAGAAGGGAATGGGGCTGGGGGAGTGAAGATGGAGAGGGGAAAAGATATTTTGTGTGGGAGGGAAGAAAAATCTACGATTGGCTGGGTACTGGGAGAGTAAGTGGGGATTGAGGATGGAGGGTTGAAATTTGAGTGGATGAAAAAGGAAGAAAGAAAGAAATGGAGGAAAGAGCAAAAGGGGAAAGATCAGTATGTTAAAGCAGATGTAGAGAGAGACTGGAAAAAAATAGAAGAGAGAAGAAAGGACAAATGGACAGCAGACAATGGAGAGTTAGCAGAAGACATAAAGAAACCAGAAGAAAGTGAATGTAGGAATTGCAACTGAAAAATAAAATGCACATACAACAAAAGGTAGAAAAATACTTCTTATATTTTGAATTTATTAATTGGAATATGTCATCTCTGGGAAATGTGCATCGTTAACGTCTTTGCATTTTGTTTAGTACAAGAGGAAATTAATTTTTAGTCTTATGGACATTCCAAGTTTGGCTTTTAGGGTTCCCAGTTTAATTATTGTCTTCCTATTTCTAAATTGTTATCCCTTGTTATTTGTTTGGTGACGGTCTATGTTCTGCATGTGCAACCGAGTTGAGGTATTCTGTTCAAGTAGTTTCTGTTTGACAATGTCACTTGTTCTCTTTCCCCAGTAGGAGATGAATTGGTATTCTCTGAGATGTCTTGGTTTAATATTTGCAGTGTTGCCTTTTAATAGGTAGGGTATGGTGCTGTTATGATACGGCGTGTTTGCTATGGGTTCTAAATGGGCAGTGTTTGTAGTACTTCCTAAAGTGCCTGGTGGTTGGCACTGGAGTATAGTAATATAGAAATCTGGTAGTCTTTCTTTATCCAAACACTCAGTAAGAGGCATGTTTACGAACAATTAGTGCACATTAACATTATGCAAATGAGGCCATGCAGTGAGTTTCCGCACATGGCCCCGCACCCCCTTTGGGCCGCCCCTGCCTAGGTGGGGAAGCCAAATGAAAGCCTATTTTATAAAGACACGTAGGCACCAATGTGTCTGTATAAAATACTAGTCCAAAACCTGCAGAAATCTCAGGCAAAATGAAGTAGCGGTCATTTCTACCTGCTCAGGAGTAGATGTGACTCTGCCTGTGCTCCGCCCAAAAGCTGCCCCTGAACATGCATACACCCAAGTTACATAAAAGTCCATGCATTCTTACCAAACACTGCGGTTTACATTATGCCTATAGAGCCTAAATACAAAAACTATGGTGTAATTTTATAACATTATAGGTACTTTTACATGCAGCATATATGCATGAAGAAATGTTATAAAATTACCCCTAGTTTGTATTTAGGCTCTATAAGCATAATGTAAACTGCAATGTTTGGTTATGAATTGCGGTATATAAAATAAAGTCAAACCTAAACCTAAACATATTATTACTACTAATCATTTGTATAGCGCTACAAGGCATATGTAGTGCTATACACAGGTTCCACTGAGAATGGAGCTTACATTATTTAATGTTCATTCAGTCGCATTAACACTGCTAAGCTATTGATAGCATTAGTGTATATAGGCATAAAGGGCCTGATATTCAAAAGGGTTTATGTGATTAGCGGGACCTGCTAACCGTATAAATCCCACTGAGCCCAATATTCAGTGGTACTGGCCTGCTAATTCCGCTGTATATCCCCACAGACTGCCTTGGCACAATCTGGATTATGCTGGGGTGGTCCATGAGCAGGGCTGGGGCAGTCCTGATACCTATCTGGTCAGCGGAGATTTTCAGCAAGCTAACCGACGACAATGTATTGCTCTTGGCAGAATGGCTACGAAGGACCTAGACAAGATTCTCAAAAGCAGAGATATTTCTCTCCACACAAAGAATTGACTTGGTCAAGCCATAGTATTTTCAATAATGTCATAAGGATATGAAAGTTGGACAGTGAAAAAGATAGACAAGAAGAAAATTGATGCCTTTGAATTATGGTGCTGGCGACGAATACTGTGTATATCATGGACTGCCTGAAGAACAAACCAGTCAGTACTAGAGGAGATCAAACCTAAGCTTTCCTTAGAAGCTCAGATGACAAGACTTTGACTTTCATACTTTGAACACATCATGAGAAGAGAGAGATCGTTAGAGAAAGACATCATGCTTGGCAAGGTAGAAGGTCAATGCAAAAGAGGAAGGCCAGCAATGGGATGGATCGATACAATAACAGCAGCTAAGGGTGCCACTCTATCAACAATGAGCCACCTGACTTACGACCAAACACAGTTTAGGACACCTATCCAAAGGGTCGCCATGAGTCGACACTGACTTGATGGCACTAAACAATAACAACCAGATAAGTAATGGCATAAAGTTAGGACAGGTTAACGACTATGCTAACTTTATGCAGTTTTGCTACCCAGTTAGTGGCTGAATATTGCCACTGAGCAAATAGCAAAGGAGGTCAGCGGGGAAACCAGATATTGAGCGTTAGTGGACATCTGGCATTTGGCACTAAATATCTGGTTTTATTTTTGTGAGTGGCAGCCGGGTGCTTTACAAACACTAACCGCCCTGGGCTGAATATCAGGGCCAAAATATCTACTATAGTCCCCTAATTAAATCAGAAGAATCTTATTCCCTCTGTCCCATGTAATTGGAGGTATGAGGCTGCAAAACAGGTGGGAATCGGGGACATAGCTCTAAAATTGGGGACAATCCCTAAAAGCTAAGGACATCTGGTAGCCTTACTTTAATTCCTCCTTTTAAAGGGCTGGTGGAAATAGGCACTTTTTAAGAACCTATACATGCTAGGAGCAACTGTAAAACCTGATGCTGAATTTTTTTTTACCATTTCAAATTTCTTTATTAATCATAAAGAAAAGAAATACTATAAAGTCCTTGTCAAGAGGGAGATTATTTAACATAAAAAATAACAAGCAAAATCCATAACAAGTAACAATCTAAGGGAAAATTCAAAGATTAGACCTCCCCAGAATAAAGGTCTCTAGTTGCTCCAGTTCCAAAAAATGTATTTAACCCCATATAAGACAACAATGCATTTACAAGGATGTTTCAGAAAAAACATAGCTCCAAGTGCAAGCACCTGTGGCTCCAATACCGAGAAGGCCTTCCTATGCCTCTGTGTTACCTTGCTAACATCAGGAAATATTTAAATCTTACTTTCACAAAAAATGGTGTCTTCTTGTTAAAATAAGAACATAAGAAATGCCATACTAGGTCAGACCAAGGTCCATCAAGCCCAGTATCCTGTTTCCACAGGTTCCACAATGCTCATCCTGGGGTAAGCAGTGGATTTCCCAGGTCCTCTTTAATAATGATTTATGGACCTTTCCTCCAGGAACTTGCCCAAACCTTTTTTAAACCCAGCTACACTAATAGCTTTTACTACATCCTCCGATAACAACTTCATTACCAAATTCTTATGACTCATAGATAAAAATGTTATCACCAATGTTGCACGAGACGAAATTACATCGAGAGATGATTCCAAGAAAACTGAAATATCTAATGACTCCGAGGAGGGAGGACATAAACCGCCTACCTCCTTGTGCATTACCGAATGACTCAAGGAAATGTAAAAAAATATTAGATAACTTTATTGTGTCAACATCCTCAATAAATCATACCTCTTTCAAATACTTCTGAAACAATATAAGCAGAGCTAAATAATGAGTGCGTGGAATGCTGAGTAACCTCAAGTTCCTGGCTTTGGCAGAATTTTCCATTGCCTCCAGTTGGTGATGATGGAGCACCAAACTATCACAAACATTTGAGGAGACTGCTGCCTGAGCCAAGGAAAATTGCCCCTCCAACTTAGACAAAGCAGTATTACAGAGAGATATTCGACCCTCATGCTCATTTAACTTATCAATGACATCAAGAGAAAACTGTACAACCTGGAAAAGAGATGACTGCAGCAACAATTCTGTGCAAATCACTACTTCCCAAATGTCATGCAGTGAAACTTCTTTTGGGAGAGATACTTCCTGGGGAACTTCTGGAAACGACAATGGACTAGGCGTCCGCTTTAAGTCAGAAGAAACAGTTCCCTGGTCTGGAACAGAAGACAACCCCAGTGGGGAGGTGAGCGAATTACCTTCCCCTGAAGGCAAGGTCCCTGGTTGCGCTGGGTAACACCCATGCGTGATGGAGAAGAAGTCTCCAAGGGAGTACTCACAGTACCAAAAGAACCTTCAAGCTCTGGTAAACAGGTCTCCATACTGGTTACTTGAAGATGACGATCTATTGGCCCAATGATTTTCACAGCCTTGAACTGCCTGTATCGGAAATAATTTCTTTCTCTGCTTCCCCATCTAACTCCCTCAGCAGTTGTTTCACTCCTCCAGGCTCTGACAGGGCTCCAAAGGGGAAAACCGTGCCCCTTTGGTCACCTGACCACAGGCATGCACCTGCGGCCATATCCTGTGGCAAGTAAGGGCTGTTATAGCAGCACACCTGTGACGTCAGCAACTGCTCCTCCTCTCCTGGGGCATACAGGGGCTCCAATTCAAAGCAGAAGAAAATGTAGCAAGCAAAGTTCCTCCCTCAAAATGCTAAGGTTACAGACATAGATGCCCTTCATAAAATGGGGAATACATGTGTACATTTTTGGCCTGCCCAGCCAGCATCCAAACCATGCCCCCACCATGCCTCCTTGCAAGTTCTACATATTAAGGATCTCCATATGTAAATTCCACCCTTTCTAAAATTGACATTTACACATGGATGACGTTTCCATATGTAAATGTCAGAAATCACAAATACGGCTTCTAAAATAACCCCATCATGTACTAAAGCATTGTATGGGTATATAGAGCCTTATTAAATAAAGATTCTTTCATAGGCACACAATGATAAAATATCTTTTTCGATCTTTAGAGTGGGAGCAACTAAAATCCACACAATTTTGAGTTTTATGTTCGATAAGAAATTATGGGGTTTTCTCTTTAAAAATGAATTTGCCCTCCTGCCCATATGGCAAGTATAGCCTATATATCTATATATAATATATTCACTTTTCAATAATATACGCTGAGCCGGCACTGGAAGCCCTTCAGTGTCAGACACGTTGGATTGGTAAATCTGACTGGCCAATTTGACAATAAAAGGAACATTTTCAAAAGGATCCTTTTTACCACTTAAAAATGTCTGTTTCTCTTCTCTCCTTCCTTTGTGAATTTGAGTTTTAGATTTAATTACTTTATGAGTTCAAAAGCAGAATGTTTACTAGGTAAAGACAAATTAATCAATCAAGAAGCCAGTACAAGAGACAAGAAGAATCAGACTTCATGAAAATGTCTTGATCCCTTTCACTTTCTTACAGAGGGCACTCGTATCTTTCTATGAATGAGACATTTTAGCAGGCAGGCCAATCTAAAACAGCCACATCCAGATGTGTGCAATCATTTCTTCTTTGTCTCTTTATAAACACTCTCATGTATAAAGGAACGCCATGTGGCTCCAAGGCCTCAAAATAAAGGGCCACATCTATCGCACCACCTAAAAGCGTGTTCTGCATTCCCATGGCAAACCCTTCTCTGAGAAAAGAAATCTAATATCCAAAAAGAAAGCATTGACTTTATCCCTAAGGCATTCTTCACAGCGTGTTGTTTCTTTAACACAGAAAAATGGTTGAATTATTAGAAGTTTGAAGCTTATGAGCCATTAATGCTGTCATCAAGGTCTCATACTCTGTTGCCTGTGGGTGTGTATGTTTGGGTTAAGTGATCTGATAGAACAGTTTAATTTCTGTGATAAAACGTCACATGATTGTGGAGTGCCAGGCTAGGGAACACAGCATGTGATAAGCACTGAAATTCTACTTACTAGACAATTATCCAGGATTTCACTGCCCATTCCTTAGTAAAATGAACGGATTTTATTTGTAGCATTTTTTATACCGTTATAGGCATGAAGATTGATTTTATTGTAAACTGCCATGATGCCAAACATCAATGGAACATAAAATATTCGACCAAAGGATAAAGAATCAGTAAGGTTGGGTGTGGATTGCACAACATAATCCATCCGCTAGAACAAATAAAACTGTAAACATTGGGGAGGGGGGGGGGGGGAGTCAGACCTTCTCAGATGCCAGCTGTTGTACATACGCAGCAAAGTGGAATTCCTTGTAGGGTAAAACAGATTTTACGACGCTTGTTGTGAGGGAGTTTAAATCTCATGCCACTGTGCAAACACAACCCGTAGTTTAGTGCTTCCATGCATACACTAGATGTGAGCTGAGACCTTCGTTCGACTGCTCACTCATTTCAAACTTGTGCCATTTCAGTTACGTGAGTTTCTGTTCCTCTAGCTTAATGATGAGCTTTAGTGATACTACATTTTTCTATTTCTGGTAGGGAACGTGTGAAAACAAAAACTGATTCAACTGCTATGAAGAAAAAATGAGTATGTAAGAAGCATGAAGCAGGAAAAAAAAAAAGCAGTGCTTGATGTTTCAACCTCCTCTGGCATTCGTAGCAGGATCCATAAATCAAACCTATACTGAGGCTGCCAGAGTAAGGATGAAAGCTCCTGTGACTGCAACTTTAGGTATAGAAACATACTGTAAAAACAGCAGCAGAAAGGATTCCTTCTGGCCAATCACAAGGTTCCTACTAACTTCCCAACCAATTAGAGAATGAATGGCTATGCAAACAAAGGATTATTGGTTACTTAGTTGGTCTTTTCATGCCTTAATACTCCCCTTTCCCCCCTCTACTGCCTCACCCACCTCTCTTCATAATTCTCATTTGTTTTTTTTCCAATTCCCAGTTTCCTCTTAGGCCCACAACATCTGCAAACACCTGATATTCATCTCAGCCCCAGCCATTGTACAGTCTTGTTAAATTGTTGCCACCTTTTTTTGCACAAGCACTTTGGGCAATTAACCTTGAGCCATAGACTTCAAAAGAAAACCACTGTTGAGTTTAACCTCCCTGAGTCATCCTGAATTGTTTTAGCTTCCATCTCCTGTTCCCTTTTCACACACTTTCATCCGCAGCACCAAAAAAAAAAAAAAGGAACAGCAGCTAGACAACACAGAGGATAACTTTGCATTAGTAATGTATGTAGTGAAACAGATGTCTAAGTTCAGACATTTACAACTATGCAAATACTATATAAAAAAGGCTCAGTGAGTGCTGACAAAGATTAGGTTATATACAACAGAAAACCAAGTTATTTACCTTTAGCAAGTATTCTAAACTGTGGATAGCACAATATAAGTCCTCACATTTCGGTGATATCATCGATAGAGCCTGCACATGGGAAGGTTCTCCCCTAGACTTTCTAGAAACTAAAGAGTATGTTTACTAAATGGCAGTAGCAGACTCCATGCGATATCGGAGCCACGGCCTCAGTTTTAAGCTTCACTACTTATGTGCACAAGCTCCCACACTGCAGCACCACAGTTAGTTTTGTAGCTTGAAAAAATACAACCACAATGTGTGATGGCTGGGTTAAATGAGGGCTTGTATCCTGCTGTCCATAGAGAACATCTGATACAGGTAAGTAACTTTGTTTTCTCTGAGGACAGGAAGGGATTCATTTTAGAAGCCCTGTTTGTACTTTGGAGGTCCGAAACTGGGCTTAGAGACGTCCAAAGCCATTTTGGAAGCCGGCACTGTGGATGTCAAGTCTGAAAAAGGGCAATGAAGAGGCGTGGCCGGGGCATTCCCAGGATCTGGATATCCTGCTTGATATCAGAAGCATCTGGTTTGGCGTCTAACATTAGATCTGTTCCAGGCACAAACAGGCATTTAGCTGAAAAACATCCATCATCTCCAGTACTCAGCTCAATGTCAGCAGCAGCAGCAGCAGCAGTGGGATTTGAACCCTGGCTGTCCTGTTCCCAAGCCAGAACTCTAACCATCAGGCTATCCTTCATGTCCGGGTTCTGAAATACGGTTCTGGGGATGCCTATGTAGACTCCACTGCAGATGTTAATATCGGGTACATTCACATTTGTGAAATCACGTGCATGCTTTTTTTTCAGACGTTCTGGATTAGACATCAGAGATTGCACTTAGATGTGTCTTTTTAAAATCCCTCTAAGTTTTCACATGTGGGACTCTAGTTACAGGTTGACTAACTTCAAAAAGAAAAAAACAGAAAAAACTGCCAAAAGGCAGGCAGTAAAGGTATTTTTGTTGGCAACAGGTCTTTTCTGTTTTGTCCTTTTTTTTTTTTTTACAAAAGCAACCTGAAAATGGGCTACTGACAGAACTATAACTCTGATATTATGAGCCTTGACATCAAGGTCAGACCTGCTTTTGCACAAGTAAAGAAGATACAGCCTGCTAGCCAATTTAATAGTTTGCTTGGCTCCAACAATTCCAGGTTTACTGGGGTTAAGAAATAAACCCCTTGAGGGAACTATCTAGACAGGTAATTTTATAAAGAATTTTTTACATGTAAAAGCCTTTTTATAACTGTGAAAGTGCTTTATAAAACTACAACAGAAGTTACACATGTATAAATACCGATGGTGACACTTTTATATGACACGTGTAGGTGTGTTCTAGAGCAGAATTTGGGTGAAATGTGATCAGAATCATGATTTACATGAGTATTTTATAAAATGCATGTTTGTCCATAATACACCTGCTTCAACAATTTCTGCCTATTTATCCCTAATATTTGATATAGGTGCCTATGTATCTTTATAAAATTGGCGCCTGCAGGGTCTTCATACATAGGCAACCTACTATAAAATGACTTTTGCTAAGAGCATTAGTCATCACCAAGAAGACTGAGGTCCTTTTGCAATCTAAAGTGTGCAGAAAAATATCCGCAGAACAATTGGCTAAGATGGAAATCTGATACCTTAGAATGTGACTTTGGATGTGTGTACAAAACCACCCTATTGTTAAAAATACTTGCTATAGGGTAGAGCTTGCTCATTCTGGCTGCCGAAGTGACTGTCACCAAAAATAAGATGAACCTTGTTAGGCACCTCAGTTCACAGGAGTCCGGTGACACAAAGGGAGCTTTCATCAAATGCAGTGGTTAGCACAGTGCTGGTAATGTGGTCTCTATGTTTTTCTATATTTATGCTGATATTTTATATGTATTATGTGTTTTTCTTGATTTTGTCTTTAGATTTTTAGGCTTTTCATTTTGACATTTTATTATTTTATATTGCATCAGCTGAACTATTTGTTAGTAAATATGCTCATCATTGATTTATTATTCTGTATGTTGTAGTTTTCATTATGCATTGTCTTTTATGTGCACGTGTAGTTTTATATAAATATAGGGCCAGATATTGAATTGAGCCATCCCTGCCGACCTCTAACCCTGGATATTCAATGCCGGGGTCATATGCAGCCCTGGCACTGAATATTCAGGATTGTTGCATATGCCCTGGAGATGCAGAAGCTAACTGGATAGCAGTGATATTGCACCACTGCCCGGTTAGCTCCTGCGGGTAAAACTGGGCCACCTTTTGCTTCTCCTAGTTTTACCCACAGGTCACTAACTGGGTAATGGTGCAATATCGCCCCTATCTGGTTAGCGATTGTCACCGCCTCTGCTCCACTCTGGAACACCCATGATGCGCTCCGATGCTAAGCAGTTAGCATCGGGGCATGAAGGGGAGATAATCAGGGATATTCAGTGACACTAACCATGTTAGTGACATTGAATATCCCGTTCAGCAGCATTTACACGGTTTACAGGTCTGGGAGGGAACACGTAGAGGAGCCCTTCTGCTGGCCATTACTGCACCAGGGTTGCGTCCACCTTCGGAGACCAAAAAAGCTCCCTATCCAGATCTGCTAAAGGATAGAGGCACGCCATAAGCTTAGCTCCCCGAAGGCCAGTCTCCAGCAGATCCCACTCATCCTGGATCATCTGCCGCACCACCCTATGTATGGGAAAGACCGACTGCGTTCTCCGTACCGCTCTCAGAAGAGGATCCTCTAGAGTGTCCACCTCCGCCAGAGATCCCACAGGCATATTCAGTGCCTTCAACAATTCTATGATAAGCGCCGACAACTCCTCCCTATGGAAGATCCAGTTCCGGGATTTCTCCTTCCTCGAGCTCATCCTCCACATCCACCTTCGTTCAAGGTCTTCCCCCTCGAGACCCTCCGACACCGGAGAGTGCCCCAGCCCCTCCTCTGCGGACTGAGGGCACTTCGCCAGGAGCATCCCTGGTTCCTCACTAGGCGCCCCTGGCCTCTTCCCACTCTGCGCCAATGTCACATGTGCCCCATTGCCCCCTGCTGGCACAAACAGAATGCCTGATGGAGCAGCAGGACAAACTCAACCGAAAACACCCCAGGGAACCCCACCCCTGCTAGACCTTGTGAGGAGGATGGTCCGGGAATGGCCTGGGAAACGGGAGATGGCCCCAGAGAGGCAGGTGCAGTCCTTGCCACCACCTGCTTGTCCAGAGGCGGGAAAGGAGGTCCTCCCTGCTCTGACCCTTCCTGCAGAAACTGCTCCACTGTAGTGGCTTCCTGAATGCACCCCCTACAAATGCCAGCCTCCGAGACTGTGCCTCGCCTGGTTCCACAAACCAGACACTGAGGCCTAGCCGGCATACCAGCACTGTAAGAACTGGAGTCTGAGTCCTTGACCCACGCTACTTTTCCCCGGTACCCAAAATAGAGCAGCAAACCGAGGGGAAAGCCATGCCCTCCCAGTCGGGAAGGGAAAGGGGCTGTAATCCCTACTGCTTACCCCTTTTCTCCTTCCTGAGTCCTTTGTTTCACTTTATTTTTTCAAGGAAAAGCTCAAAATTGACAGACTCAAAAATGAAACCAGAGGGGGAGAGCGCCGCTAAAACCTGCATTAAGGCAACTAAACAAAGCAAAGGAAGAAAATAAACAAAGAAATTAAGTAAAAACTCCAGGCCCTGCTCTCCTGCATAGTCGCAAGCCTTCCCACATGACTGCAAACTTGCATGGGAAACCACACTCTAGCAGGCCTCCAGAGGGAACACAGGCCGCATCACACTGTCCCCCGCTCTCTCCCTCACAACATTGCTCGATGTCCCCCGAAACCCGGCAAATTTACAGAATCAGGCCTCGAGCTACCAGCGCTGCACCGGAATTTGATCTGCTCCCGTGCTGTGCTTGAGTGCCATTGCCCCCGCGTTCAGTCTGAAATAAAGGCTTCGGTGCTGCGGGGGACTCCAGGGAAGAGAAACACTTGTGAGCAAAGCAGAACATGTCCGATGGCTCCTCACCTGCCAGTCCCCGGTCAATCCACTCCTGCTCACCACCCCACCAACTAGAACCAGAGGGGAGGGGAGGGGAGGGGGAACATCCCCCGGTTACAATTTTCTTCTTGTGCTTGTTTTTTTTTTTAAACTAGAGGAAAAATAAAGTGTTCTAAACAGAGGCTGAAAAGACAAATCAAAACCCCAACAAGCTAACTAACTACAGGCTCCTTAGTTTATTTATTTATTTATTTAAAGGCTTTTCTATACCGCGCTCTTTATTATCAGTGTGGTTTACAGTTAACAGTTTGACACAAGGGCAGCATAATTGTCCAGTGTTTACATATAACAGGGAGGTAACATGGAAAAGAACTGGGGGAACTATGTACAATTTAAGTGGAGATAGAAGAACATGAGTGGGCTACTTACATTAAAGCACATTGGTATGTCATTACCATTAAATTAAAGATTAGTACAATACAATTCGAATGTGTATTCCTGTAGTACTATTAATGTATATTCTGGAACTGACGTGGTTTTATATCTAAAGTTTTATTAGATCGAAAACTTGTAAATCAGGATTGGGTTTGAGAGATGGCTAGTTTAGTTTGTGTGTGATGAGTGTGGCGTTGAAGGGTTGGGTTGTGGGGTGGGAGAAGGGGCGGTGCTGTTCGGTTGTGAGAAGTGTAGAAGGAATCGATGATGCTTCAGAGCTTTCCTGAATTGCTTGATGTCTCTGATCGATCTAACGCTATGAGGGAGGTTATTCCAGCATCTGGGGGCGTAAAGGGCAAAGGATCTATTGCTAGTTGATTGTGAACATTTTGTAGCTTCCTTCGGGATTATAAGTGTGTTGGAGGCTAAAGTCCGCCTTGATCTGTTGTTGGGGGTGTGAGTGAGGAGGGCAGATATGGAGGAGGGGGATATTTTGTTAATGGATTTGAAAGTAATGAGGAGGGCCTTGTATGATATCCTGCAGTTTATTGGCAGTCAGTGTAGTTCCCTTAGGATGGGGGCTATGTGGTCCCTCGTGGATGTCCCACAGAGGATGTGGGCAGCAGCGTTCATTGCTAGTTGTAGCGGGTTTAGGGTGCTTTTTTGGAATCCATGGAGTATTATGTTTGCGTAGTCGAAGTGGGGTGTTACTAGCGCTTGGAATATTGTACGGAGGTTCTCTGGAACCAACATGGGTCTGAGGTGGCGTAATGTCTTGATCTTGTAGTATATAGTCTTGACCATGCTGCTTATGTGCGCTGTGAAGTCTAGCCGTTGGTCTAGTATAATACCCAGGTATCGTATGGTGGGTTTACTTGGTAACTCTGCGTCTCTTATTTTTAGGGTCGGAGGAGGTGAAAAATTTTTGTTCCTCGTAATGAATAAGACCTCTGTTTTTTTGAAATTTATTCGAAGATTCTGGTTGAGATTCAGTGAGTTGAAGATTCAGTGAGTCCAGCCCTCTGGCTCACCACCTCCAGTTGCTTGTAGACTGAGTGTACTGGAGAGAAGGGCGATGCCCGCTCTATTAGTACTACTGTCATCAAAAGATGACGTGCTCAGTCTCCAAGCTGCTAGAAGAAGTGCATTACCCAGAGTTCGGGACAGGACTGGAGGGACGATAAGGAACTTGTGTTACGGTTGAGAGTGGGCTCTGTGCAGTTAGTGCTGGGTTCACACCGTGTGCTAACTGCATTAGCATGGGATCACCTAATGTCATCTCAAAACGCAAAGCACTTTCATCGCTCCCTCTCTAAAAGTGAAAAGCAGCCAAGCCGTCTCTAAGCGAGCCTTCTGCATGCATTTGGAATGCACTCTCTCAGAACATTGAAGCCATTCCTGAACTCATGGAATTTCGCAAAAAGCTTAAGACTGCATCCCATTCTACTACATATGCACTAACCTCACAGACCAAAGACTGTTAATGCCTGTCTGCCAGCTGATATGTTACCCCATGCTCTATATTAACCCTTAGAAGTTAAATGTACTTGATGTTCTATGTAAAAGTGTAAGATTCCATTTATTCGTTAAACCGCTTTGACTTGAAGATAAAATGATCTATAAAAACAGGCAAATAAATAAATACTGTGGCATGAACTAAGGGACAGGGTTCCACATTGACTGCCAGGGAAATGCTTTCCACACCCTGACAGTTAATGTAATGGTTTTGCACCTAAGGCACCATACTTTTGGTGCAACACTCTAGTGTCCTTTAGTAAAAGAGCCCTTAACTTACATATAGAAGGTCACAAACTGAGTAGAAGAACTGAACTGAGGGTCTCTTGGTTGCAATTCTGTGCTCACATGTCTTAGATTAGGTTTAGTGTTGGTAATGGACAGTAAGACATCAATAACTTTTTTTTCTCTGAACACGCAAATGGATGGATAATAGCTTCTCTTACCAAGACAGTATGCCACAAGGTTACTGCCAGCTGACAATAGCACATGGAATCTCATGACCACAAATTCCTCTGGTGGACAATCTTCACACTGCTCGCATAGCTGTGGGAACCTTTTTACCTGCAAACTTTGCACAAGTCTTCAAGGTGAAAGTGTGAATATTCTTTCATTTAGAAAATTTCCAAAGGAAACTGTGCCTGTAGACACTTGTATCTGCTTTTTCTGTGGGTAATTCTTCCAACCAAATACATGTATTCTTGAAATGCTGATAAGTAACTGTACCTTCTAAATGTTTACACGTACCCTAATGTTAAATGTAACCCTCCAATTGTGATGTGACGTGACCACCTTGATTGAAGGATAAGGTGGCATACAAATCTGTCTAAATAAATAAATAAAATACAGAAGTCTCCATGTTGTTTCAATCCCCATCCTAAACCCACTCCCAGGAATGCCTCTGTTAAACGTGAGTAAAAGTGCACAAGTTGGAAGATAACACGCCTAGTTTTACCCACGCACAGGGTAGTCAATTTTCCACTAGTCCATTTTGAGGATAATTTTATAAAGTCCATGCACGCTTATCTTACCTATTTCATGCCTATTTTATGAAGTCAAATACGTGCATACTTGACTTTATAAAATACGGGCATAAATGGTGGAAAATACATGTTAATTTAAGGTGCGATCACTTACACCTAGGGCTGGAATAAATGCCTGTGTCTAGATTGGCAAGGAAACATGTGTAAAACATGCTTTACAAATCAGATGCTTTATAAAATTACCCCATTATGTGTAATCAGCTCCGCTTGTACACGGTGACTCATCTGCTCTTGTTCAAGCTGCTTTTGTGGGGTGTGAAGGGCAAGCAGGGCAACTGGCTGGGGTCCCTTTGGCAAAGCTGAGTCATGTCCCTGAGGTACAACTTCCAGGTGCCTCGCTCTGGCTAGGCGCCATCTTTACTTTCTGCCCTGAGCCCTAGTGTGACTAACACCAGGCCTCTTTGTATCAGACCTTGGCACCTGGTGACAAAGAGAAAGAAATAGTTGATGACCCAGTCAGGGCCGCCCTAACCGTTATGCGAACTAGGCAGTGACCTAGTGTGCCAAGCTTTCGAGGTGGTCCACTGTTGCCACTGCCACTCCTCTCCAGGACCTGCAGCGGTGACCGTGACATTAAAACAGAAATGTAGCCTTTACCGAAAAGCCTCTGACATTGCGTGTTGTTGGTGCTCTGCTTTGACCAACCACTTCTGCTCCCTTGCAAATAGCAAGTCTGCTTCAGATGGAGAGGAAGCGGCTGATCAAAGCATGGCACCAACAGCATTGGGAGCTCTGGGAAAAAGCCACTGCAGGTCCCACAGAGGGGAGGTGGCAGCAGGGACAGGAGCAGAGGATGGCAGGAATAAGGGTTCGCCTAGGATGCCTCAAATCCTTAACCGGCCCTGGACCCAGCTTCGATTTTTACATTTTTCTGCTTGAATCCTCTTTTTCTTAAAAAAAAAATCTACTGAGTTATGTACCAGCATAAGAGAGACAGTGCATAAATGATGTGTGAGGGTCTAGTGCTATGTTACACAGTCCAATGAATCCCACCCCCACCCAGCTCAGCAAGATGGCTGGAAATGTCTCTTTTGGCCTGTTTTGCATCTCCACAGATCATGCATTCAGTAATGTGTGAAGAATCCCTCTCTCCCCCTCTCCTTGAAGCATTCTCCTGCTAGTGCCTCTCACCCCCTCTTTCTCTCCTCACCCAGCGGCCCCTGCAGCAGACCACAGGAACTAGAGCAAATGCTTTGGTGAATTAAGCGATCTCGGGAGTGTAAATTCAGTGGGGTTGCTCCTTTCTGCAGGACAAATCCTGCTGCTGCCCCAGGATGTGAACTGTCACGTTAGATAGCTGGTGATGGCTTGCAGAAACGCCAGTAAAGGTGAAGACGGCAGAAACAAGAAAGATTCAAGACTAGTGAAAATCATCTCACAAGGAAAATTTCAGCCATTAGTGGGAGGAAAACACTGCCATTTCCGAGTCGGAATGAAGGAAAAATTAAACTACTGCCGGTGAAATGAGCCAAAGTCACAGTTTACCCCAGGGAGGGTTTTGATAATGGCAAACATTTAACAGCTGGCCTGACGTTGAGTTGTTATAGTCTAAATGATCAGTTTTGATAAAAGACACAGAAATCACTAAAAACAACAGAGCAGCTCATCACCCTCATCCTGATTAAGGCTCAATTTCTTCATTATAGATTGCTTAAATTATTGCATTGTATCTTATATAATGTAAAATGTTTTGGGTCTCTTTATGAGGAACAAAGAGGTTTACAAGCCTAAGAATAGAAGCTAAAGTCATGAAAAAACGATGTGAACATTCTTTCAGTTCACTCCCTGTCAATAAGACCTTTTGAATGGGAGCCTTCCCATCATCTTTAAAGTTTAGCTTCCTTATTTATTTGGATAGACAGGGGTTAATTAGAATCACTTGAATTCTAGGGGGCCCATATTCAAAGGTACTTCTCTGGTTAGCAACACCTGTGCCAGTGACAGGAATATTTCCTTAGACTGCCTTAGTACTATCCAGACAGTGCTGGGGCAGTCTGGGGGAAGAGGTGGGGAGGAGACAAATGTTCGGCCGGCTCTCCAAATCACTCCACATAAACAGGCTGATGCAGAAATCCAGTGCTAGACCTGTGTTGGATCGATTTTTTAACGTTCCTGACAATGTACACATTTTAAGGTGGGATGCAGGGAGGTTAGGGTATGCAAATGCCCACCGCGTTAACCCTAAGCATGCAAATGAGCCATCGCAAGCCAAACACATGCGCAGAAGAAGTCTGTGCTAATTTGGCTTGCTCTCCAGGCACTGGTGGCTAATTTGCATTTTTTTATTACTGTACTGCCAAAATGAAATTAATATGAAAACAGAAGTTCTGCTACAAAAATGTCATAAGGGCCTATTACTGACTATAGAGAGCAGGAACAGCGGGTTTCCAGAGCTGCAGGAGACGATCTCTCTGTCTCCTACTGTCGGGGGGGGGGGGGGGGGAGACGAGGCACCAAGGATTCTTTTTTGTCGGCACAGCCCCAACAGTGTTTTGATGGCATCGGAGGCTTTGCCCGATGCCTGATCATCTGGGGAGAGGATGATCTAGGCATCGGGAAAAGCACCCGGTTCCAACAAAATACTGTCGGGGGCAGCGTTAGAGGCTTACTTCTACTCAGACCCTGCAGTAAAAATTTTGGTGCTGTGGCTGGTTGCAAAATCATCTATGCCTGTCTCTGCATCAGGCGTAGCCATGATTTGCATACCAGCCCAGCAGATTAAAATACATTCACTTTCGGAAGCCCCCTCCCCCGTTCTCTTGCTCCCGCTTTCTCTTCTTCACCTATTGCTATCGTTTCCTCTCTTCGGTATCTGGGTGTCACACTTGACTCTTCCCTTTCATTCAAAGATCATATCTCCTCTGTTATACAGCGTTCCTTCTTCTCTCTGAAACAACTTCGTGCAGTCCGTCCTTTTCTTTCTCCTTCTGCTTTAACCACTCTGCTTCTTTCCCTCGTTATTTCACGCCTCGACTATTGTAACGTCTCCCTGGCCGGTCTTCCTCAGTCTCAACTCACCCGCCTCAAACGTATTCAAAATACTGCCGCCCGTCTTCTCACTCATGCCTCTCGCTTTGACCATATAACTCCCCTCCTTTTCCGTTTGCACTGGCTCCCTATTTCCTACTGGGTCCAATACAAGATTCTCATATTTGTTCATAGGTCCATTCACTCCGGCACCCCCCTTTACCTTGCCGATCAAGTTCACCTTCACACCCCTCACCGTTCTCTTCAGTCCATTCACGCCAAACGCATGTCCCTTCCTTCCCCATCCCAAGCCCACCTGGAATCTACCCGCTCCTCTGCCTTCTACTTTCTTGGTCCACGTCTCTGGAACTCGTTCCCTCCCTCCCTCCGCTTAGAATCTTCTTTTAAAACCTTTAAGGTTAAATTAAAAACTCATCTATTCTGCACTGTCTTCAACCTCCCTCCCCTTCTGTTCCTCTCTCCCCTCCCCCTCGTTGATTTTCTGCTCCTTACCTGTTCTTAGTTCTTTCTCTTATCTGTCCTTTTGAAATTTTAATGGCGTTGTTTTTCCTTTCCTTGCAGCTTTTTTAAATGATTCTTAAAATTTTTGGTTTGTAAACCGCCCAGATGCCCTGGTTATGGGCGGTATAGTACGTTTTTAATAAACATAAACATTTAAATAATTTTAAATAATTAGTATCCATTTAAATATGCAGGGCATTAATTGGGCGCTAGTTTTTCCGCCGGCATTTACTTCTATTTCCTGCTTGGAAAGGCTTGTAAAAATGTGCTTAAATGTGGCGTTATGGACTTGTAACGCCTGTGCTAGCTTTCTGCATTAGCCTGAACATTAGCACAGCAAAAAAGCTCTTTGCTTTTCTGGACAGTGGGTTGAATATTACTGTGGTCCAGATAGTGGCACCTCTCACAGCAGTATCTAGATATTCAGCACTGGCCACTCTCTGGATACCAGATCTGGATTTTATTTAACCATGGTGGCGGGCGTTTAATAAAAATACTGACTCCTGTGATGAAATATTGCCCCATAGCTATCAAAGTTGTAATAAAAAAGCACTACATTGCTTGTATAGTATTTCAAATGACTAAGAGAGAACAACAAATCAGTCTTTGACAAATTATATTAATAGTCCATAAAGAATAAAAACAATTCCACTAAGACATTAATGAAGACACATTAGGGGGGTTATTTTGGAAGCCCTATTTGTGCTTTGGACATTTGGAAATGGGCATAGAGATATCCAAAGCATGGAGATATCTCCAGTGCCATTTTAGAAGTCGGACCTGTGGACATCCTTAGTGTGAGGACATCCAAGTCTGAATAGGGGCAAGGTAGAGGCGTGGCCAGGGAGTTCCTAAGAACTTGGATGTCTCTGCCTGATCTTAGAAATGTCCTGGATGCCTGGCATCGCAATTACAGTTATACCTGCTCTAGACATGAACATGCATCTGAAAAGTGATCATTTTGTTAGGCAAATATCTAGAGGGTTGTGGAGAAGAAGGCTCCTCCCTGATGACACGGCTTCAGTCGTCACCCTCTGTCATGGCGGCTACCAATTCTCCCACACGCCTCGTCCCACTGGCCTTGGTAGTGGTGTTGGGTTTGGGTTTCTACTTTCTCATTCCTGCCAATTTCAACCCCTTCTACCTCAGTTTCACTCCTTTCCCTCCTTTGAAGTCCACTCCATCTGCCTTTTTAATCCTTTACCACTCTGGACAGCTGCTATTTATCAACTCCCTGACAAGTCCACCTTTACCTGTCTCACAGATTTTAACTCATGGCTTTCCGTCTTTCTGAATTCATCTTCTCCCTCCCCTATTCTCATTGATTTTAATATTCATGTTGATAACCCTTCTGACCCCTACGCTTTAATGCTCCTTTCCCTTACCTCTTCATTTAACCTCCAGCTTTGCTGTAGTGCCCCAACTAATCAACACAGTCACTGCCTTGACTTTGTTTTCTTCTCTAATTGTTTACCCACTAATTTCTGTACATCAGTTCTTCCCTTATCTGACCATCACCTGCTAAGCTTCACTCTTCATCACTCCCCGCCTCAAATTTGCCCAGTCTTCTCCTACCTCTTTAGAAATCTTTGTATCATCAATCCATCGGCTCTCTTCACTATTGTTTCATCAACTCTTTCCTTTGTCATGTCTTCTAAGTATGTTGATGAGACTGTAGTTTCCTATAACACTGCACTCTCCTCTGCTTTGGATGCTCCTGCTCCGCCCATTCTACATCCTGTGAGGCGCACTATACCTCAGCCCTGGCTATCTTCGACTACTCGTTATCTACGCTCCCGTGCCTGCTCAGCTGAGTGCATTTGTCTCAAGTCCTACTCCCTTGCTTATTTTCTTCAATTCAAACCACAGCACACACAAAAGAGCAGAGAGTCAATTGGCAGTAGATCCAACCTTTATTGTAGCACTACCCCAACGCGTTTTAGCATATGCCTTCCTCAGGGGTATAGCCTCATAGAGAATTAACAATAAAAGAGCTTAACAATGAGGTAATAAATAATAAAATGATATGAAACAGATGAAATTAATAACATTATACAAACAACAAAGATTAAAACAAAAAATAACGATTATTAAAAGCACAAAATATGATCATAAAAAAACATAGTAAAATCTCTAAAATGCAATAAACAGGTTAACTGTAAAAGGAAATATTAATTAAAACTCAATACCATAAAAACACTGCACAAATGAATATCAGATGAATAAATAATTCAAATAAAAAGAAATGTAAACATATGTGTTGCTCTGTGTCACAAACACAAGTAAAAAAAAGAAAAAGAAAAGAGAAGGCGGACATTGACCCAATGTAACACATGTGCGCAGTGGTGAAAGATTAATAATACGCATAATAGTGCATCTGGGTAGTACAACAATAAAGGTTGGATCTACTGCCAAGTGACTCTCCGCTCCTTTGTGTGTACTGTGTTTTCTGCGTGAGAGACTGCTCTCTTTTGCACTTCTTTATTTACTTCAAATTCATGCTTGTCTCCTTCCAGTCAGCCATAGCAATTGCTAAGCAAAACTACTATGTTCATCTGATTAACTCTCTTGTCTCTGACCCTCGTAGTCTCCTTACTACTCTCAATTCTCTCCTCAAAGTGCTTCCGCCTCCAACCTCTCCTTCCCTTTCTGCCCAAATCCTGGCCAACTATTTCCATGACAAAGTCCACAAGATTACACTTCAATTCTCCACAAAATCAGCTTCATCCCTCTTCCCCCTCTTCAATACCAACTCTTCCCCTCAGCCTCTGCTACCCTTTCATCCTTTTCTAAGGCCTCCGAAGAAGAAACCACTGATCTTCTTTCTTCCTCTAAACCTGTTCCTCTGATCCTATCCCCACTCATCTCCCTAACTCCATCTCCTCCACTATCATACCTTCCAGCTCTCATATTCTCAACCTATCACTCTCCACTGCAACTGTCCCAGCAGCCTTCAAGCATGCTATAGCCTTCAAGCATGCTATAGCCTTCAAGCATGCTTAAGAAACCTTCACTTGACCCTACTCTCCTTCTAATTATTAACCCATCTCCCTCTTCCCCTTCATTTCCAAACTTTTTTGAAGATGCGGTTCTCTGCTGTTGCCTCGACTTTCTCTCCTCTCAAGCCCTTCTAGATCCACTGCAATCTGGCTTTCGACCTTTACATTCTACTGAAACGGCTCTTGCTAAAGTCTCCAGTGACCTGTTCCTGGCAAAATCCAAGGGCCTTTACTCCATCCTCATCCTTCTTAACCTTTCTGCTGCTTTTGACATTGTTGACCACCACGTTTTTCTCGATACCTTGTCCTTGCTTGGTTTTAAGGGCTCTGTGCTATCCTGGTTCTCGTTTTATCTCTTCCATCGCTCTTTCAGTGTATGTTCTGGTGGATCTTCCTCTACTGTTATCCCACCCTCAGTTGGTGTACCACAAGTGTCTGTTCTGAGCCCACTCCTTTTCTATCTCTATAGCCCAGTCCCTTGGTGCAGTCATGTCCTTCCATGCCTTTCAGTACCATTTCTATGCTCAGATCTGCCTCTCCACACCTGACATTTCTAAGATACTCCAGGCCGATATCTCTACCTGCCTATCTGACATCACTGCCTGAATGTCACACTGCCATTTGAAATTGAACATGGCTAAAAGCGAGCTTTTTATTTTATCTCCTAAACCCACCTCCCCCTTCTTCCTTTGTTAATCTCTGTGGATAAAGCACAGTTACTTACCTGTAACAGGTGATCTCTGGGAACAGCAGGAATGAGTCTTCACATATGGGTATGTCGGTACCGACGGAGCCTGCGCGGGAACGCTCCCCAGCTTCCCAAAAAGGAAAGCTTTTGGGAGCATCCCACAGTGCCTGCGCGCTGCCTTCCCGCCTTTCCTAACCATCTCTCCTCAGTTCGAGTTTAAAGCTGAGACAATAGAGAGAGAGAGAGGAAAGGAAAGATAGAAAAAGAGATACAACTCCTAGGGGAGGTGGGAGGGTTGTGAAGACTTATTCCTGCTGTTCCCAGAGATCACCTGTTACAGGTAAGTAACTGTGCTATCTCCAGGAACAAGCAGGAATGAGTCTTCACATATGGGGACTCCCTAGCTAAGATGCCTGGGAGATCCACAAGGATATGAGACCCTGGAGAGGGGTCTACTTCCTCCTATGGATCTCAGGCATCCATCCAGGGAAGGAGGGTAGGAGTTGTTTAAAAATGGAACAGGTGTTTGAGGACAGCCTGACCAAACAAGGCATCCCGGCGGGAGTCCTTGTCCAAGCAGTAATGGGCTGTGAAGGTATGAACCGAGGCCCAGGTGGCTGCTCGACAGATCTGGTCGATGGACACAGAATTTAGATGAGCCATAGAGGTGGCCATGGCCCTCACATTATGAGCTGTGACATGGCTCTCCAGAGAAAGGTTCTTACTCTGGTAGGCGAAAGAAATACACTGAGCAATCCAATTGGACAGTGTTCTCTTAGAGACTGGAAGTCCCAAATGAGAAGGATCAAAAGCAACAAAAAGCTGGGAAGACTTTCTATGTTGCTGTGTCCTATGTAAGTAAAAAGCAAGAGCTCTTTTACAATCCAGAGTATGAAGATTCCTCTCTGCACTGGATGCATGAGGAGCTGGAAAAAAGACAGGTAAATATACTTCTTGATTAAGATGAAAAGGTGAGACCACTTTAGGCATAAAGTGTGGGTTTGTCCTAAGGACTACCTTATCATGATGGAACCTTGTATAAGGTGGATTAGCCACTAATGCCTGCAGTTCACTGATGCGGCGAGCTGAAGTAACTGCAATGAGGAAAATAACCTTCCATGAAAGGAACTTCAAGGAGGTAGTGGCTAAGGGTTCAAAAGGTGGCTTCATGAGCTGACCAAGAACCAAATTTAAGTCCCATGCCACTGGAGGAGGCTTAATGGGAGGTTTAGTTAAAGTTAGGCCTCTCATGAATCTTGCAATGAGAGGATGAGAGGAAATAGGTTGTCCATTGATGGGCTTAAGGGATGCTGCAATAGCACTCAAATGGACTCTTACTGAATTTGTTTTAAGGCCTGCATTGGAAAGATGCAGGAGATAGTCTAACAGAGAATTTAAAGGTAGTGCTAGAGGGTCAAGACCCTTTTCAGCACACCAAATGGAAAACCTTTTCCATTTAAAAGCATAAGAACGCCTCGTGGAAGGTTTTCTGGAAGCATGGAGGATATCCTTCACTTGTTGAGAAAGATTCCAGTCTTGAAGGTCTAGGCCTTCAGTAACCAAGCTCTGAGGTGTAGGGACTTGGGGTTTGGGTGCCACAAAGTCCCTTCCTCCTGGGACAGAAGGTCTGGAGCAGCTCCCAAGTCCAGAGAGGGGGCTTGGGAGAGATGTAGAAGTAGAGGGTACCACACTTGGCGTGGCCAGCGTGGAGCTATGAGGATCATAGATCCTTGATCCCTCTGGAGTTTGAACAGAGTCTTGGGAATCAAGGGAATGGGTGGAAATGCATACAGGAAGCCCTGACCCCAATGGAGGAGGAAGGCATCCTTGGCCTGAACTCCCTGACACGGAATTCTGGAACAGAACCGGGGAAGTTTGGCATTCCACGGACTTGCAAAGAGGTCTATGTCCGGGGTTCCCCATTCTTGGAAGATTCTGAGTACCTGATCCATGTGCAGGGACCATTCATGTGGAAGCAGAACTCGACTGAATCTGTCTGCCCAAGAGTTTTGGACTCCTGGGAGGTATACTGCCAGGAGATGGATTTGATGCTCTCTGGCGAAGGCCCACAATCTTAAAGCTTCGTTGCAAAGCGACAGAGAGCCAGTTCCTCCTTGCTTGTTTATGTAAAACATGGCTACTTGATTGTCCGTATGAATGAGGACTGTCTTGTAGCTGAGGAGGGTATGAAAGACCTTGAGAGCTAGAAAAACTGCTCGAAGCTGCAAGTGGTTGATATGAAGTGAGGTCTCCTGTGGGGACCAAGTGCCTTGAGTGGAGAGGTCCTGTAGATGGGCTCCCCAACCTGTTTGGGAGGCAGCTGTTGTGAGGGTTGCTTGGGGCAACAACTGTTGGAAGGGGGACCCCAGCAACAAATTTTGAGTAGACATCCACCATTGGAGAGACCAAAAGAGACGTTTGGTGGTTGCTATTTGGTCTGAGAGAGCTCCTGAAGCTTGAGTCCACTGGGTGGACAAAGTCCATTGAACTGCTCTCATGTGTAGGCGAGCATAGGGAACCACATGCACTGTAGAAGCCATGTGGCCTAGCAGTTGTAGCATCTCCCGGACAGTTAAGTGGCTCTTTGACTGAATCTGGGAGGCTAACTGCACTAGACGTTGGCAACGGGCCTGAGGAAGGTAAGCCCTTGCAGCAGTGGTATCCACCCAAGCCCCTATGAATTCTAGGGACTGAGTAGGGGTGAGCTGAGACTTTGGGAGGTTTACCACAAGTCCCAGATACTGAAGAATGCGCCTTGTGCGGTCCAAGGAATTCTGGGCCTCCGACTGAGATGGAGCTCAAATGAGCCAGTCGTCCAGGTATGGGAAGACAAATATTCCCAGAGTTCGTAGAAATGCAGCAACTATTGCCATGCATTTGATGAACACTCTTGGAGCAGAGGCCAGACCGAAAGGAAGAACTCTGTATTGGTAATGTTTTCCTTGGAAAAGAAACCGTAGGAACCTTCTGTGAGAGGGATGGATGAGGACATGGGTGTACGCATCCTTGAGATCTAGAGAACAAAGCCATCCTGACTTTGAAGGTATGGAAGGAGAGTGCCCAGAGAAAGCATCTTGAACTTCTCCTTGCATAGGAATTTGTTCAGTACTCTGAGATCTAAGATGGGTCTGTATCCCCCTGTCTTCTTTGGAATGAGAAAATAGGGGGAGTAGAACCCTGACGATGAAGAAGAGGAACTTCTTCTATTGCCCCTTGGGCAAGAAGGGTAGCTACCTCTTGACCTAGAAGGCCAAGAAGAGATGTGGGAGAATTGAAGTGTCTCACCATGGTGTGGGGAGGAAGGTCTGAAAAATGAAGCTTGTAGCCCTCTCTTATGATGGAGAGGGTCCACTGCTCTGATGTTATTTGCTCCCATCTGGGAGCAAAATGAGCCAACCTTCCTGGAATGGTGAGAGGCTCTGGCTGCTTTAGAGCCAGAAAGGCTAAGTTCTCTAGCATCAAGTCAAAAACCCTGAGGAGGTTGGGTCTGCTGAGTTGCAGCAGCCCCTGTAGGCTTAGGCCTGGCCTGTTTAGGTTGCTGACGCTTAGTGGCAAAGCGACCTGTAGAAGATTGTTGGCCAGAAGTAGAAGGAAATCTGCCCTTTTTAAAGAAAGACTTTTTAAAAGGTTTTTTCTTGGCAGGAATGGAGGTTGACTTTGAAAGTCTATCTAGAGCAGAGTTTTCTGCATCCATTTGAGTGGCTTTTATTTGCCATTCTTTGCCAAATAGGTTTTCACCTGTACAGGGAAGATTTCCTAAGCCATCTTGAACCCAGGGCTCTAAATCAGAAGCCTGGAGCCAAGCAATTCTGCGAGCAGCTATGGCAATGCCCGAGGCTCTGCTGGCACCTTCAAAGGAGTCAAAGGCTGCCCTGTTGGAAAACTTTGAAATGTCTTGGGTATGCTTAAGCCAAATGAGGAATTCCTCCCTTTTAGCCTCTGGAAGAAAAGGGAGGAAAGTGTGCAGTTTTTGTGCAACTTCCTTAGAAACATACCCATGTAAAGGCTATATGAGTTGATTCTGGCAATAAGCATACTGGCTTGGAAGATTTTCCTACCAAAGGCATCCAAGGTCCTGCATTCTCTTCCTGGAGGAGCAGAAGAGTGTCTCTTTGTACTCTTTATCCTCTTCATAGCTGACTGCACCACAATGGAATGGTGAGGAAGCTGAGTTTTCTGAAATCCAGGACAAGGAGGGACACGATACATAGTGTCCAATCTACGAGAATGAGGAGAGAGAGTGAGAGGAGTCTCCCATAGATCAATCATGTGTTCATAAAGAATCTCATGAATTGGTAAGGTGACTGCCTCTTTAGGAGCTCTAGAATAGCCTAAAATATCCAATTTTTTAGCTCTAGGCTCTGATTCAGAAGTTACTGAAATAGAAAGTCCTTTAGCTACTTCTCTTATGAAGTCTTGAAAGGACAAGTCTTCTGGAGGAGACATTCTTCTTTTTGGAGAAGAAGGCTCTTCAGGAAGGGCTATGGATACTTCAGGAGACTCGTCTGATGTATCAGAATCATCAGAGGAATCGAAGTATCGCCTGTCAGGGTGCTCTTCCAACGCTCGATACGCGTATCGAGGAGTATCGACATCGGGCGTCCCCGGTACCGGATCGGTACCGGTAAGCAGCCCTGGACAAGGAACCGCTGCAGCCGGTATCCTGGTCGATGTCGATGCAGTCGGTACCGGTATCGGTGCTCGTGCCGGTACCAGAGCCGATACCGAGAACGGAGTTTGTTTCAGTACCAGCGGCGTCGCAGCTTGAATGAAGGCCGTAATAGCCTGCTGCATGGACAGAACATTGTGATCCATCGATGCCATGAATGCCTGGAAGTGGGTACCGGGAGATTGTGCCGGTACCCCAGAGCATTCTAACAGGTGATCGGTCGAGGCCGTGCCATCGATGTCAACCTATAACCCCATAGGAGGAGCTTTGGAAGCTGGAGCTTCCCGCCGGGGTTGTTTTGCTGGCGCAGGATCCTCGAGGGCAAGCCCGGAGGCATCTCGATGCTTAGAGGGAGATCTACCCTTCGAGGACCTGCTAGGTTTATGTTTGGTTACCTGAGATCCATCAGGAGAAGAAGACCTGGAAGATGTCGATGCTACCGACGGTGCATCAGTGGGAAACAGCACATGGAGCTTGGCTGCTCGGTTCTGTAATCCCCGTTTAAACATAAGAGAGCAGGACGGACAATCCGGAATGGAGTGTTCAGGACCCAAACATTTAAGACACCATTCATGGGTATCTGTAACAGAAATAGTACCGCTACACTTAGTACATTTTTTAAACCTGGAGGCTGTTTTTTCCATGAGGGAAATTTTCTTGTAGGCCCGGAGGCCCAAGAAGAGAATACACTAAGTGAAGAGAAAATATATATATATTTTTTTTTTTTTTAAAGAGAGAAAGAGAAAAAGACCGGCGGTACCGGTCCGGAGTCGGGGAAGGCAGACACGCGACCAAAGAAATAAAATAAAATAAAGAACTTCTTCAGCGGTGACAGGGCTCGACCTGCTGGCTCCGCGGCAAAGAAGAACTGAGGAGAGATGGTTAGGAAAGGCGGAAAGGCAGCGCGCAGGCGCTGTGGGATGCTCCCAAAAGCTTTCCTTTTTGGGAAGCTGAGGAGCGTTCCCGCGCAGGCTCCGTTGGTACCGACGTACCCATATGTGAAGACTCATTCCTGCTTGTTCCTGGAGATCACTCTTCTACTCCGTTTCCTCTGCCTGCAACCTTGGGGTTGTCTTTGAGTCCTCCTTCTCCACCCATATATAACTGATAGCTAAAACCTGTCATTTCTTTCTCTATAACATCAGCAAACTTCGTCCCTTCCTTTCTGAACACACTACTAAGACACTTATCCACTCTTATATCACCTCCTGTCTAGACTACTGCAATCTCCTCCTTGCTGGTCTCCCACTGAATCATCTCTCTCCCCTTCAATCTGTTCAAAACTCAGCTGTGCGGTTAATCTTCCGTCAGCCTCAATATGCTGATATCACCCCTCTTCTCAAGTCACTTCATTAGCTCCCTATCCGTTTCCGTATCCAGTTCAAATTTTTCCTACTGACCTATAAATGCACTCATTCTGTTGCTCCTTACTACTTTTCCTCTCTCATCTCTCCCTACACCCTTCCTCGTGAACTCCGTTGTTTTGGTGGACTGCTTCTCTCTATGCCCTTTTCTTCCACTGCAACTCCAGACTTCGATCCTTTCACCTTGCTGCTGCTTGTGCCTGGAACAAACTACCTGAATCTGTACATCAGGCTTCATCTCTGCCCCTTTTCAAATCCATGCTAAAAGCTCACCTTTTTGAGGTTGCTTTTGGATCCTGATCCACTTAATCTCCTATGTGTCTCTTTATCTTTCACTAGCTGTATCCTTGTTTCAGCTGTCTGTCTTGACTAGATTGTAAGCTCTAACAAGCAGGGACCATCTTTTTACATGTTTCTGTACAGCACTGCATACACCTTGTTTGTTTGTTTTTTTAGTGCAGTCAAGTCAGTGCTAACTCCTGGCGACCCAGCTGCCTCTGGGTTTTCTTGGCAATGTATCACCGGAAGTAGATTGCCAGGCCCTTTCTTCCGAGGCAATGGAAGGTAAAGTGACTTGCCAAAGGTCACAAGGAGTGCCAGTGGGAATTGAACCCTTGCTCTTCTGGGTACTAGGCAGTTGCTCTAACCACCTTGTAGAAGGATCTACACTAATAACCCCTTTAGTTTATAGTACAACGAACACTGATGGGGAATGAGGGTTCATATTTCTGTTTGCTACACCATTGAACCTCCCCTTATCCTAGCTTGAATGAGGTGGACGTTCCTGCCCAACGCATTCCTAAGGGGGACATCTATTTGGCCACTGACATGTATATCCGCATCAGGAACATCTATGTTACAAAAATCAGCCGGTGACATAGACGTCCCTGGAGTTTGTCTGTATGTTCCACTTTAGTCGTCCTGGATTTGACTTGGGCATCCTTTCTAAAATGTCATTTCACATATCGGCTCTTTTCACTTATAAGTCGGCATTGGCTCCTGTGGAGTCTGCATCAGTTGGGATGCAGTCTGGAATACCCTATTCACAGGTTCTCTATCAGACTTGCTTACTTAACACGAGATCACTTCGCACCAAATCAGTACAAATTCATAATTTACTCATTGAGCATCATTTTTCCCTACTCAGCTTGACTAAGACCAGACTGAAAACCAGTGAGGAAGGATATCTTATTAGGGTGCTTCTCCCTGGAGATGCAAATCTATCTTGCCCTACTCTGGCTGGTGTGGAGACAGGGTTGCATTTGTGTACTCTGCATCACTGCCTGTTTCCAGGTGTGGGGAAGCACTGCTTACTTACACTGAGGCTTTGCTAATTCGGGTAGCATTCCTTTCTAGCACCTTCCATGTGCTCCTAATTTATTGTCCTCCTACTCTTGACTCTGCTGGTTGGGCTCAATTCTACTGCATGGTCTCTGACATTTTTTCACAGTTCCCCAACTTCCTAATTATGGGAGATTTTAATATTCATGTGATAAACCCTCAGTGGCTCGGTCCTCTTTCTTCTTAGATGTCTTTGAGAGTCTAAATCTATCCCGGCTTATTACTTTTATAACGCATGGAGGTGTGCACACACTTGATTTGGTCTTTTCTTCTGATACTGTCTCTCCTGTTCTTTCATTCACTCTTCTCCTCATCCCAAGTTGCCTGGTCTGACCATTTTCTGGTGCAATTCTTCCTGAGAAACATAATATTGCACAAAACAAACATATCTGTCCATTTATATACTCATTCACTTACTAAGATCCCTGTGGATTCTCTTCCATTTGCTTCCTCCTTCTTTCCTTTAAATTTGGTCAATATTCCCCTAGATTCCCAGATTGATATCTGTAACAACGCTCTGGGCTCCTATTTGAACTCAGTTGAGGCTCTTCGGTCATTTCATCCATCCCCCCCCCAGGCACTGTGAACCATGAATCCACTCAGGTTTGCGCACCCTGAAACAGTAGGTGCATAGAGCGGAGAGGGTCTGGCAGAAGTCATATTCTCCAGCCAATCTGACCATTCTGAAAGAAATACAGAGGTTTTACAGTCTGCACATAAAGACTGCTAGGTCGAGGTATTACACTTCCATGACTGAAAAAAGTGCCAATAAGCCCAAGATGCTCTTTAAGATTTTATCTACCTTCACGGTTCCAGAGCAACCAGTCATCAGCCAAGACATCCCTACAGCCGACACATTGTGAAGTTTTTTTTTGCATCAAAGATTAATTCTATTTACTCTTAGTAAGTGCAAAATCCAAGGGCCTTTACTCCACCCTCATCCTTCTTAACCTTTCTGCTGCTTTTGACACTGTTGACCACCACATTCTTCTCAATACCTTGTCCACTCTTGGTTACCATTAGTACCAGTATTCTCAGAGATTGCGAGTTCTCCCTTACCAGATGCTGCTGATGAATCTTCACTGACTCTATCTGCCTTTAGGGGGCTTTACTAAGCAGCTCCCTCACTTGGTTTGCAGCTTGTCGTGCTGTGAGGGCTTGTGTGCATCAGTGATGCTGAGAGCTAAACTATCGGTAGTTTAACTACTGGCAGGGTCTCCCAAGATGGACAGGTCTCAGCTGAGATGCCAGACCAAGACAAACCACCCATCTGGGCAGCAGCAGAATGGGATAGTGTTGACGGCGGAGGATCACATTTCTGTGACAACGGCAACAACACCAAACAAACTGTGCGGAAGAAAGGCCAGGCAATCTACTTCTGTATCTTGCCATGAAAACCCAATGGATAGTTACAACAAAACAAATTGTGCTGTAGTGCTGGAAGATGAGACCCCCTGGTTGGAAGGCACTCAACTAGCTACTGGGGAAGAGCTGAAGACTTTTCAGAGTAAAGCCAGCATTTATGATGTGGTTGGATCAAAGCCCTCGGGACGTCTGACTGCTGATGTAGCTGCGCATGAAATGAGAGTCAGAAGCTGTAAAGATGTCTTACACATTGGAACATGGAACGTATGAAGCATGAACCAAGGGAAGTTGGAGGTGGTCAAGAATGAAATGGAACGTGTACAACTTGATCTGTTGGGTGTCAGCGAACTGAAATGGACTGGAATTGGGCACTTTGCATCAGATGATCACATGGTCTACTATGCTGGAAATGAAAGACAAAGAAGAAATGGTGTTGCATTTATAATAAAGAAGAAACTTGCAAGAACTGTAATGAAATACAATGCAGTCAGCGAACGCTTAATCTCTATTCGTCTACGAGGAATGCCTATCAACACAACTATAATTCAAGTATATGCCCCAACAACAGCTGCAGAAGAGAATGAAATTGAAGAGTTCTATGAACAAGTACAAGCTGAAATTGATAGAACATGCAAACAGGATATCCTGATAGTCATGGGTGATTGGAACGCAAAGATTGGCAACAAAGAAGAAGACAAAGTAGTTGGAAAATAAGGGCAACAGAAATCAAGCTGGAGAAAGACTGATAGAATTCTGCAAGACCAATGATCTATTCATCTCGAACACCTTCTTCCAGCAACACAAGCGGCGACTGTACACATGGACTTCACCCAATGGATTGTATAAAAATCAAATTGACTACATCTGTGGAAGTCAACGATGGAAAAGCTCTATAACATCAACAAAGACAAAACCTGGAGCTGACTGTGGTACAGATCATCAACTACTAGTATGCAAACTCAAGCTAAAGCTGAAAAAGAGCAAACCACTCATGAATGCAGCAAAATATGACCTTGAGGATATACCACTGGAATTTAAAGACTGCCTGCAAAATCGATTTGCTGCTTTAGATACAAATGATAGAGTTCCAGAAGAGTTATGGAATGACATCAAGAAGGTTGTGTTGGAAGAAAGCGAGAAGTCTCTACAAAAGGTAAAAAAGAAAAAACGGCCAAAATGGATGACGGAAGAAACTCTGAAAATTGCCCAGAAACGCAGAGAAGCTAAAGCCAGAGGAGAAAGAAAGACAATCACAGAACTCAACACAGATTTCCAACGTGCAGCAAGACAGGACAAGGAAAAGTACTACAATGACGCATGCAAGGAAATAGAAGCAGAAACTATTAGAGGAAGAACAAGATCAGCTTTCCTAAAGCTACGAGAGTTAAAGAAAAAGTTCCAGCCTCGAATTGGAATGTTACAAGATGCTCAAGGTTCTATGTTGAATGATGCTAAGATCAAGAAAAGATGGAAGGAATATACAGAGTTTTTATATGATAAAGATCAAGTGGACCAACAGCCGTTTCAACCTGTACCTTATGATCTGGAACCATTGGTGATGAAAGAAGAAGTTGAAGCAGCATTAAAAGCCTTATCAAAGAACAAAGCACCAGGCATTGATTGCATTCCCATAGAAGTATTAGCAATCTGATGCAGCTGTTACCATACTTACAAGGCTCTGCCAAGAAATATGGAAGACAGCATCATGGCCAACTGACTGGAAAAGATCTGTGTTTATACCAATACTAAAGAAAGGTGATCCAACTGACTGTGGAAATTATCGCACAATCGCTCTGATCCCACATGCCAGCAAGATTCTACTGAAGATTATTCAAAAGAGACTACAATCATACCTGGAACAAGAACTACCTGAAGTGCAAGCAGGGTTCAGAAAAGGGCGAGGAATGAGAGACATCACTGCGGATGTGAGATGGATCCTTGAAAAGACTAAAGAATGCCAAAAGGATATCTATTTGTGCTTTATCGACTATAGCAAAGCTTTTGACTGTGTAAACCATGAGAAACTCTGGGCCACATTAAGAAGCATGGGTATACCAGAACACCTGATCGTTCGCTTGCACAATCTGTACATTGATCAAGAAGCAACAGTTCGAACAGAACAAGGAGAAACAGAATGGTTTAAAATAAGCAAAGGTGTAAGACAAGGCTGCATACATTCCCCCTACCTGTTTAATTTATATGCAGAACAAATCATCAGAGAAGCAGGATTGTATGAAGACAACAGAGGTGTGAAGATTGGTGGAAGACTCATCAACAACCTTCGCTATGCTGATGATACCTCATTACTGACGGAAAATGAAGATGATCTGAAACATTTGCTTTTCACAATCAAAGAACATAGTCTCAAAATGGGCCTGCACCTTAATGTAAAGAAGACAAAGATCATGACAACTGGCATAATCAACAGGTTCATCGTCGAAGGAGAAGAAATTGAAATCGTGAATAACTTTAACCTACTTGGATCAACTATCAATAAAGAAGCAACAAGCAGTCAAGAAATCAGATGACGCATTGCTCTTGGCAGAATGGCTATGAAAGACCTAGATAAGATTCTCAAGAGCAGAAATGTCTCTCTCCATACAAAGATTCAACTTGTTCAAGCCATGGTATTTTCAATAACATCATATGGATGTGAAAGCTGGACAGTGAAAAAGATAGACAGGAAGAAAATTGATGCCTTTGAATTATGGTGCTGGCGGCGAATACTGTGTATACCATGGACTGCCTGAAGAACTAACCAGTCTGTACTAGAGGAGATCAAACCTAAGCTTTCTTTAGAAGCTCAGATGACAAGACTTCGACTTTCATACTTTGGACACATCATGCGGAGAGAGAGATCATTAGAGAAAGACATCATGCTTGGCAAGATAGAAGGTCAACGCAAAAGAGGAAGGCCAGCAATGAGATGGATCGATACAATAACAGCAGCTACGGGTACCAGTCTGTCAACAATAAGCCACCTGACTGAAGACCGAACACAATTTAGGATAGCTATCCAGAGGGTCGCCATGAGTCGACTCCGACTCGACGGCACTTAACAACAACAACAACAACACTAAGCAGCTCTCTTCTATGAAAGCAACTTCATGCTCACTGGACTCCCTACCATCATCTTGGTTAAAAGTTTCTACCCTTGAAATTTCTGCAATCTGCTGTTCAATAGTTAACACTAGTCTGTGGACAGGCTACTTGCCACATCAATATAAGCAAGCTATAGTAAGACCTATTCTTAAAAAGAGCCATTTGGATACATCTATCCCTGGTAACGTTCGCCCAGTCTCTAACCTACAATTTCTCTTCGACTTTGACTCATGGTTTTCCTTCTTTCTGGATTCATCTTCCCTTTCCTTTATTCTCTGGGATTTTAACATTCATGTTGATAAACCCTTTGTCCCTTATACTTTAAAGCTCCTCTCCCTTACCTCCTCATTCAACCTCGAGCTTTGCTCTACTGCCTCGACCTTGTATTCTTCTCTAATTGCTTATCCTCAAACTTCTGTGAGGAGTACTGTATCTCAACCCTGTCTGTCTTTCACTAGCTGCTATCTTTGTTCCTGCGCCCGCTCTGCTGAGCGTGCTTGGCTCAAATTCCGCACCCTTGTGGACTTTCTACACTTCAAATTCATGCTTGTCTCTTTCCAGCCAGCCATAGCACTTGCCAAACAAATTATGTCTATTTGACTAACTCTCTTGCCTCTGACCCTCACCATCTCTTTATAACTCTCAACTCTTTCCTCAAGGTTCCTCTGCCTCCAACCCTTCCCTCCCTTTCTGCCCAAACCCTGGCTACTTCCATGACAAAATCCACAAGATCACACTCCAATTCTCCAAGAGGTTAGTTACTTCTCCTCCTCCCCCCTCTTTACTCACAACTCCCCCCCCCCCCCCCATGCTACCCTTTCTTCCTTTTCTATGATCTCTGAGGAGGAAACCTCCTTTCCTCATCCAAACTCACTACCTGCTTTTCTGATCCTATTCCCATCCATCACCTTAGTTCCATCTCCTCCACTGTAGTCCCTTCCATCTCTCATATTCTCAACCTATCACTCTCCACTGCAATTTTCCCTGCAGCTTTCAAGCATGCTGCGATCACTTCTCTCCTCAAGAAACCCTCAATGGACCTATATGTCCTTCTCACTATCGACCCATCTCCCTCCTTCCCTTCATTTCTAAACTACTTGAATGTGCAGTTCACTGCCGTTGCCTCGACTTTCTCTCCTATCAGGCCCTTCTGGATCCTCTACAATCTGTCTTTCGTCCTTTACATTCTACCAAAATGGTTCTTGCCAGTCTCCAGTGACCTGTTCCTAGTAAAATCCAAGGGCCATTATTCAATCCTCATCTCAATATTTCTGCCTGTCTTTCTGACATTTCTGCTTGGATGTCTCACCGCCACTTGAAATTGAACATGGCTAAAACTCAGCTTCTTATTTTCCCCCTTAAACCCTCCTCTCTGCTTCCTACTTTCTCAGTCTCTGTGGAAAATTCTCTGCTCCTCCCTGTCTCCTCAGCTCGCAACCTTGGGGTCATCTTTCACTCCTTTTTCCCCTTCTCCACACACATCCAACTGGTAGCTAAAACCTGCTATTTTTTTCTCTACAACATCAACAAAATTCATCCATTCCTTTCTGAATACACTACTAAGACACTTATCCACTCTTTAGTCACCTCCTGTCTAAACTACTGTAACTTACTCCCTCTGAATCATCTCTCTCCCCTTCAATCTGTTCAACACTCTGCTACTTGGCTAATCTTCCGCCAGCTTCATCATGCTTATATTACCCCTCTTCTCAAGTCACTTCATTGGCTTCCTATCCATTTCTGCATCCAGTTCAAACTTCTCCTGCTGACCTATAAGTGCATTCACTCTGCAGCTCCTCACTATCTTTCTTCTCATCTCTCCCTAAACCCCTCCTTGGGAACTCCGCTCTGTTGGCAAATTGCTTATATCTGTGTCTATTGCTAGCTCCAGATTTCTCTCCTTTCTCTCCAAGATTATTGAAAAAAAAATGCTTTTTCAGAATTATCGGATTTCATTGATAAAAACAACATTCTTCATGCCAGACAATCTGTTTTTTTGCAAAGGTCATAGTACTGAGTCATCTATAACCGGCTTACTTAGCAAACTCTACAACAACTTGGATATCCACAACTCTGCTTTGTTTCCATGGATCTATCTGCTGCTTTTGAGCTTGTTAATCATTCACGCCTGCTTCAACGTTTGCATGCTATTAGCATCAGGGGCAATGTGGTTTGTTTCTGTGCTAAAGTTTTACTGTTCATATGCAAACATCTTCAGTTTCTGCTCCTCAATTTCTCTCCTGTGGGGTCCCTCAAGGATCCATTCTCTCGCCCCTACTTTTTAACATCTTTCTCACCTCTCTGGCCACTTTAGTTCAAGATCATGGGATTAGTGGATACTATTATACAGACGACATTTTGCTAGTGGGTTTTTCTTCAACTGATCCAACTAACATTTCCTTTCTCAACGTTTGTCTGAATTCTGTAGCCACTTGGCTTTTTGATCATGGGATGAAGCTCAACCCCTTGAAGTCCCAGGCCTTTGGGTAACAGATAGTTTCTCTTTTCCCACCATTAGCCCTGCTATTGCAGGGATACCAATCCCATCAGTGCAATCTCTAACCCATTTAGGAGTAATCTTCGATGCCCATCTCACCTTTGAACCCCTGGTCACCGCAACTGTCTACTCATCATTTCATGCCCTTCGCCAGATTCGCTTTATTAAATCGTTCCTCACAAATTCAGTTTTACACTCCTTTGTTCATGCTTTAGTTACTTCGCAGCTGGATTACTGTAACAGCATCTATCGTGGCCTTCAAACTTTCTTACTCAAAAAATTGCAACTGATTCAACACACAATGGTTTGTTTACTCACTAATGCAGCCAAATTTGACCATGTTACTCCCCTGCTTTATCAGAATCATTGGCTACCACTCAGTTATTGGTCTCACTTCAAATTACTCATTTTTGCCCAAGAGCTTTTCATTCTGGTTGCACATTCTCTTCTGATCCCCTACTGTCCCATATGGACTTTGAGGTCCCAGTCCGCCAATTTATAAGTGCTTCCACTGGTCTCTCGCACACAATTGTCATTCTGCTTTCTTTTTTATTGCTCCTCATCTCTGGGACTCTTTACTGAAATATCTATGTCATGAGTCTAACTTTTGAAAGTTTAAGAAACTCCTTAAGACTTATTATTTTACTCTTGCTTTCCTGGAGTATCAGGAGCCAGGGTAGCTTGAGAGCAGCGCAATCTGCAGTCTGACCCCACACACTCACACTTTGACCTTGCTTGTCACTTAGATTAGTGTTGCACTCCCTGTACTTTTTCTCTAATTTGATTTTGTGTTCCTTTCACCTTTTATGTTTTATATAATTTTATGTAAACCGCTGTGATGTGAACCATGCTATAGGTGGTATATCAAGTCTGCTAATAAACATAAACAAACATTTCAGATTTAGCTCAAGCTAGTCAGCTAGTTTATCCAGAACGCATCTGAAAATCATTTGGTGGTCTATGTGAAATAAGGTGGTGGTCTCTGTCCAATTCTATAAAGAGTAGTTACTCACCTGTAACAGGTGTTCTCCAGGAGCAGCAGGAATCAGTCCTCACATATGGGTGTCATCGGCGCCGATGAAGCCCCAGCGGAGCATTTCCCCAGCTTTCTATGAAAGCCTTTGGGAATGCAGGCACGCATGTGCGGTTCCCTTCCCGCCTATAGGTGCCATCTTACCTCAGTCAAATGACATAGCTAAGAACAGCACACAAAAATGAAAAAAAATAAACTATGTACAACTGCAACTCCAAGGGGAGGAGGGAGGGTTGTGAGGACTGATTCCTGCTGCTCCTGGAGAACACCTGTTATAGGTGAGTAACTACTCTTTCTGCAGGACCAAGCAGGAAGTCAGTCCTCACATATGGGTGACTCCCAAGCTCTGGGCTACCGAGGAACCCAGGCTAAACAAGAGGCCTCCCTCTAGTCTCAACAGCAAAGAAAGGCTTTTCAAGGACACAACCTCCACTGGTAGCCCAACAGAGGGCAGGAGTTGCCTAAACCTCAAAGAGATTCCGGAGTACTGCTTGGCCAAAAGCACTGTCCCTACGGGACTCCCTCTCCAGGCAGTAATGGGCCGCAAAAGTCTGGCTTGAAGACCAAGTTGCAGCCCTGCAGATGTCTACCAAGGGCACAGAGCGGAGATAAGCCACTGAGGCAGCCATTGCCCTGACACGGTGGGCCGTAACCCGACCCTGCAAAGGAAGGTCAGCCGCCTTATAAGCCCAGGTGATACAGTCAGCTACCCAGATGGACAAGGTACGCTTGGACACAGCCAACCCCAACTTATTGGGGTCAAAGGAGACGAAGAGCTGAGTAGCCCTTCTATGCCCCTGCGTACGGTCAAGGTAGAAGGATAAGGCCCTCCTACAGTCCAGGGTATGCAGGACTGCTTCAGCCTGGCTTGCATGAGGCCTAGGGAAGAATGTTGGAAGAACCACCTCCTGGTTGAGGTGGAAAGAGGAGACAACCTTAGGGAGGAACTCTGGATAAGTCCTAAGGACTACCCTGTTCCTATAAATCCAGTTGTAAGGCCTATCACAGACCAGGGCATGCAGCTCACTTACTCGCCTAGCCGAGGTAAGGGCTATAAGGAAGAGTGCCTTCCAGGAGAGGAAGGGCAGTGGACAAGTAGCCATCGGCTCAAAAGGTGGGCGAGTCAGTTGCTGCAAGACCACATTCAGCTCCCACTCAGGGGCAGGAGGACGGATGGGAGGCTTGAGCAAAAGCAAGCCCCTAAGAAAGCGGGACACCAAGGGGTGACCAGACAGAGAATGGCCCTCCACCAAAGAGTGGTGAGCTGCTAGAGCTGAGAGGTGGACCCGAACAGAATTTGATTTAAGGCCTTGATTTGACAAGTGCAGTAAGTACTGAAGGACTACTGGCACAGTACAGGAGAAAGGATCAACTGTACGTAGCTGACACCACACAGAAAACCGTTTCCATTTGAGAGCAAAGGCTTTCCTAGTGGACTGTTTCCTAGAGGCTAGGACAACCTCCTCAACATCCTGAGGCAGGCCCCAGGGAGCCAAGACTACCCTTGCAGCCTCCAGGCCATCAAATTGAGAGCTTTGAGATTGGGGTGCAGAAGGGAGCCCTGCTCCTGTGAGAGAAGGTCGGGTTGCAACCCCAGAGGTAGTGGAGGATCCACCGCCAGTTGAAGTAGAAACCATGGCTGTCTCGGCCACCTGGGAGTCACCAGCAGGACCGAGGCCTTGTCCTGAAGAATCTTGAAGAGAGTTTGGGCCACCAAGGGCGTGGGAGGAAACGCATACAGGAGGCCCTGAGACCAGGATATCAGAAAAGCATCCGCTGCTATCTGCAGAGGATGCGGTTGCCTGGAGCAGAACTTTGGCAGCTGCTTGTTCATGGGGCTGGCAAAGAGATCCATCAAAGGGAGACCCCATTTCAGGAAGATCTTCTGAGCTACTGAAGGATGCAGCTGCCACTCGTGGGGCTGCAGTATTCTGCTTAATCTGTCTGCCAGGTAGTTGTCTTGACCTGGAAGGTACACAGCCCTGAGGAGCATGTTGTGCTTGAGGGCAAAAGAACAAAGGTCCTGAGCTTCCCGACAAAGGATCCTGGACCCAGTTCCGCCCTGTTTGTTCACATAAAACATGGCAACTTGGTTGTCTGTCTGAATCAGGACAGACTGGTGAGCCAGGGTAGGAGTGAAAGCCTTGAGTGCTAACCGAATAGCTTGGAGTTCAAGAAGATTGATCTGCTGTGCAGCTTCCCAGGGAGACCAAAGGCCCTGGGTGCACTTGCCCAGACAATGAGCTCCCCAGCCTTGTAGGGAGGCGTCCGTGGTCACCACTAATGTGTACCCTGGAATCTGAAAAGGCACCCCTTTCAGAAGATTGGGTGGGTGCAGCCACCAGTTGAGGGAGTTCAGAAATTGTCTGGACACCCTTATCCTGTCTTTGAGGTTGCCTGTGGCCTGTGACCACCGAGACCGAAGGCACCACTGTGCAGGCCTCATATGGAGCCTGGCATTGGGGTTCACATGTACTGAAAGCCTTTTCCAGCAGAGAGTCCAGCCTTGCCCCTATGAACTCCAAGTTTTGGGAGGGGAGCAAAGTGGACTTTGCGAAGTTTATGACAAACCCCAGACTTTGTAGAAGAGCAATAGTCCTGAGGGTGGCTTGTTTGGCCTCCTGGCACGTCTGACCCCTGATGAGTCAGTCGTCCAGATAGGGGAAGACAAAGATGCCCTGATTACTCAAGTAGGCCGCCACCACCGCTAGGCACTTTGTAAAGACTCTGGGGGCAGAGGTGAGGCCGAAAGGCAGCACTCTGTACTGATAATGGTTTCCTCCCACAATGAACCTGAGGTACTTTCTGTGGTCTGGATGAATGAGGATGTGAGTGTACGCATCCTTTAGATCTAAGGAGCATAGCCAATCTCCCTGCTGGAGGTAGGGCAGAAGTGTCCCAAGAGTAAGCATCTTGAACTTCTCCTTCACTAGGAACTTGTTGAGGTTCCTGAGGTCCAGAATGGGTCGAAGGCCACCGGTTCTTTTGGGCACAAGGTAATACCTGGAGTAGAAACCGTGACCTTGCAAGTGGGGAGGCACAGGCTCCACTGCCCTGTCCACCAACAGACCAGGAAGCTCTTGTAGAAGAAGGTCTGTGTGCAGGGGAGGCCTTGGAGTCTCCCCTGGAAAATATGGTGGAGGCAGTTGGTGAAAACTGTCCCCGGTGATAAGGGGCCACTGGTGGGCAAAGAGGGCGAGGCGACCTCCTGTGCAGGGTTGGGAGAGCAGTGGAGGAGAGGCTACGCTCAAGGAATCAAAAAACCCCACCCTGCTGAGTGGTAGCAGAGGCCTGAGGTTTGGGGGTCCTCTGCCTACGGGGCCCATTACCCTGGCCCTTGGCTTGCTGACCCTGGGGGGCAGCTTGGGCAGCCTGATATTGCGGGTACTGTTTGTAGGCAGTGCCCTTCCTCGGGTAAAAGGACTTTTTACCCGAGCCCTTCTTTTTATGAGAAGGGGCAGAGGTCTTCCTCGACAGCCTTGTCCGTGTGAGGTGCTCAGTTTCGAGCTGAGCGGACTTCTCGGTCATGGGCTTGCCAAAAAGGATTTCACCTCGGCAAGGGACATCGACCAACTTGTCCTGAACCCATGGCTCGAGGTCCGATGACTGCAGCCATGCCTGGCGTCGAGCCGCAATGCCGGCTGCCGCAACTCGGGCCGAAGCCTCGAAGCCATCGTAGGCGGCGTGGGACATGAACTTCGAGCAGTCCCGAATCCCCGAGGACAAGGACTTAAATCTCTGCAAGGGTTCCCCGGAGAGACCAGCAGAGAACCTGGCCAATTCCTTGGCCAGATCCCGCAAGTACATGCCCATGTACAGCTGGTAGGACTGGACACGGCAAGCAAGCATCGAGCCCTGGAAGCACTTTCTACCGACGCCATCGAGGTTCCGGGCCTCCCTGCCAGGGGGCACCGCGGAGTGCATCTTCTGGCTCTTCAGACGATGCATGGCCGATTCCACAACCATAGAATGATGTGGTAGCTGTGCCTTTTGAAAACCAGGGCTCTTCTGGAGTCGATAGATCGAATCGACTCGCTTGCTTAGAACCGGCGCCGAGGCCGGTGCCTCCCACATACGGAAGAGGAGCCGTTCCAGCATCGGAGGAACTGGAAAAGTAAAGGCCTCCTTCGGAGGAGAGTCATACTGTAGAGCCTCGAGCTCTTCAGCTCAAGGCTCCTCCTCGGGGTCCGCCGGAATAGCCGAGGCAGTGGCCATATCCCGGACGAACTCCGAGAACCGAGTGTCCTCCGGGGGGACCTACTCCGGGGCTCAGACTGCGGTGAGTCCGAAGGGACGCACCAAGTCTTGAAGGTATCAGGAGACTCCTCGTCCTCCGTCTCCCAAGCTGACTCGTCTGAGGAGGAGTCAGGGTCCGACCCACCGGGTCCTGGAGCACCCGCCCCGATGCCGGAGGCACCGGCGTCGACGCCCTTGGTCCCGAACGGGAGGTCGAGGGAGACCGCGACCGAGGTCGACTCCGAGCCACGATGGACTCGAGTATCGGCTCGGTCTCCGGGGTCGACTTCGAAGTCGATGTCCCGGTGGTCGGGGCAGATGCGCCAGATAGGCTGGCCATCAGTGCCCGCTGCTGCTCCATGAAGGCAGACAATCTGCTCTCCAAGGCTGTCATCCTGAGACTCAGCTTGGGAGACGCAGCAGCCACCGACTCGGGCCCCCGGTGGCGCCGGGCCTGACGTCGGCTCCCTGGGAGGAGAGTCCTTGAGGACTACGGGGCTTACGTGTACAGCAGACTTCGGCTCCATGCGAGGAGCTCTTTCAGGCTTCTCGTGTTCCACGGGCCCGGGGCGACGGTCGGGGGTCTTAGACCTGGCCCTCGAGGAGCCAGGGACCTCCTCCGACGAGGCCCTCGCGAGCCGCTTCTTCCTCTTACGTTCCCGGTCGGGGGACCCCCTGTCCGAGGAGCTTTGACGGCGCTCGGGATCGGAATCCCGAGATGTCGAGGCCTCAGACGAGGTCTGGGCCCGGCCAGAGGCTGAGTCTGAGAAAAACCTTTCTTTTTGCTGCTGGCGACTTCGGAGTGCCTTGGAAGACATCTTCCCACATGGCCCACACGACTTAGGGTCGTGGTCGGGGCCGAGGCACTGAAGGCAGCAGTCGTGTGTGTCGGTGAGAGAAATCAGCTTCTTACACCGATCACACTTTTTAAAACCGCTGGAAGCCATCGGGGAAAAAAGAGTCCCCGCGAGATCAAAGGACCGGCCTTCCAGGGAAAAATGGAAAAAAGGGCGCGAATGCCAGCCACGAAGGGCAAAAACCGAAAAAGAAGAATCGGGCTCGATACCGGTGTACCGAACCCGGCGGGAGGGGAACCGGCGTCGAACCGGGAGAAAAAAATAGCGAAAATCGCCGAAAAAATCTAATTTTAACCGTGAGAACAGGACACACGTCCAGTGGGCTTCACAGAAAAAAAGAGACTGGGGTAAGATGGCACCTTTAGGCGGGAAGGGAACCGTGCATGCGTGCCTGCATTCCCAAAGGCTTTCATAGAAAGCTGGGGAAATGCTCCGCAGGGGCTTCATCGGCGCCGATGACACCCATATGTGAGGACTGACTTCCTGCTTGGTCCTGGAGAACTAAAACTACCATCAGATATGGCACTAGCCAGCAGAAAAGTCAAGAAATCAAAGTGTACGGAAACTGAATTACTTTATCATTTTCAATACAGAGCTGAGACACACTAGCAGAGTATCTTGAGAAAGTTTGCTTGGTATTTGCTTATGCTCTACCTATTTGTGTAAAAAGTTCATTTTTCAGTGCTTGGCTCCTTTCATAATTACTAAATTTACAAAATAAGTAATGCATTTTAGGTATGACACACATTGTTTTCAGTCATCAGAGTAAAAAATTCACTAAGTCACAGAGCAGGGGTAGGCAACATTGTTTCTCAAGTACCACAAGCTAGTCAGGATTTCAGAAGATCCCACAATGAATATGCATGTAGATATATTGAAACCTGATGGGTATGTGGCACTTGAGAACCAGAGATCCTTGCCCCTACCGTAGACACTGCTTTTAAAGCTTGAGGAAGATCTTATTTTAATCAACTTCACTAACAATTTTTCAGAGGGTTTTAGCATCTGTATACTTGTTGTTTCCAGGAATATGCTATAGAACAGTGGTTCTCAACCCATTCCTCAGGGACTGTTTGGCCAGTCAGTTTTCAGGATATCCAGAATGAATATGCATGAGATACAGTAGATGCGATTCAATGAAGGCACTGCTTGCAAATCTATCTCATGCATATTTATTATGGATATCTTGAAAACCCGACTGGCCCAGCAATCCCTGGGGACTGGGTTGAGAACCACTGTTATAGATCAGTACATTTCAACACTCTACTGGAGATACATCTAGCCAATCTGGTTTTCAGAATTATCACAATGAATATGCATGAGATCAGTTTGCATATACTGGAAACCCACTGCACTCATATCTTTCTCTGTACCTGTGTCCTATCATTTTAGTGTGAGAGGACTCTTCTGTGCCAGCAGGAACTATCTACACTGCTGGACTCTGTTTCTGGCATTAGTGACTACCAATGACATCATTTGCGACTACCAATGACATCATTGGCATCGGATCTGCCTGTTGTTATTAAAAATGGTGTCCAGGCAGGCCACTGCCTAGTGGGATCTCTGCCAAAGGGCCTCATCTAAGAGCCATTGGTGTGGCCCTTAGTGTAGAGTGAGTGTGTTGGTGGCTAATGGCCTGTTTCTTTGTATACCTGTTGTACTCCTGTGGGTAAGGGAAGCCGGATACAGTAAGTACTATCTGAGTGTTTTTGGGAACAGGTCAGAATGGCCAATTGTCTTCACTTCCATATAAGCCTATGTTTCATGGGCATGATCATTCTGCTCTTAAATCGTTCCCTAAGCAGGCTCCTGTTGGTACACAGTTTTCCATCTTTTCTATTACCTCATGGAATGTGCGGTCTGCTAAAACAAAAATTGAGGTTTTGCATGATTTATTATTAGATTCAAAAATTGATATTTTAAGGGGAATTTTAGAAGATTCGTTCAAGTGCAATCTGGGATGTCTAAGCCAAAGCATCTGAAAAGAAAGCAGGCATGCCCAGGTGCAGATGTGATTTCACAAACCTGGACGTTCCCGAGAGGGATGTCTGCAAGGGCGTCTACTTAGACATCCCTAGTACCGTATTTCAGAACCCACACATCTAGGATAGCATAATTGTTAAAGGAGTGAGTTAGGAACAGGACAACTAAGGTTCAAGTCCTGCTGCTGCTATAGCAGAAATTATACTGAGTACTGGGAATGACAGAGTGCTCTCTTCTCTATACCCTCTGGGTTGTTTTCAGCTAAAACAAGCACTTTTCAGATGCTTGTCCACTGCTATTCATGCCTTGGAGCAGGTCTAAAGTTAGATGCGACGGCAGATGTCCATGATATTTCTGTGATCAGGTGAGGATTATCCAGGATCCTGGGAATTCTCCAGCCAAGCTTCCAGGTTCCTGGGAATGCCCCAGCCACAGCTCCTCCACACCTCCATTCAGATTTGAATGCTCTCACGCTGGAGATGTCCCCAGAGCCATGTTCTAAAATGCCTCTGGAGACATTCTCTGTGCTTTGGATGTCTCTATGCTTGTTTTCAAATGTCCAGTTCAAAGCATGAATAGGGCTTCTAAAATGCCCCCATCAAGGCACATTTTACAATGGGACATCCAAGTGCAATCTGGGAATCAAAGCCAGAATTGTCTGAAAAAAAAAAGCAGGCACGTGCAAGTTCAAGCACGACCTCAGAAATGTGGATGTGCCGGAGATGGATGTCTATAGCGATATCTACATCATCCCCAGAATGGCATCTCAGAACATGGACATCTAAGAGCATAATGGCCAGGGTTCAAATCCCAGTCTGTGTCTTTGTGATCTTAGATTAGTCACTTAACTCTCCATCTTCTCTACACTCTCTGGATGTTTTCAGGCCAAAACAAGCACTTTCCTGATGCCTATTCGTGGATGTGATTATCAGGAGAGCTGATAAGGGGGGAGCAACAGTGGTTCTCTCCCCGATCAATATCAACAGGAAGTAGATACACATCTAAATAATCGGACAAACTATGTTCTTTTGCCCAGAGATCCTACTTTGGATCTTATGGGACGAATTCAGTCTTTGATATCCCATGCATTTAGTCACAATTGGATAACTAAACAAGAATCGGAATTTTTGATTAATAAACATCCAAAAACTCAAGTTTTTTATTTAGTCCCAAAAATTAATAAAACATTGCAAAATCCACCGGGGCGTCCAATAGTTTCCTGTAGAGATTCTTTACTTGAACCGCTTTCTAAGTTTTGTGACATTATTTTACAACCTATTGCGGCTGGAGTGTCTTCTTATATTAAAGATACTGGAGATTTTTTAAATCAGCTAATGGCTTGTACTGATTTTGATTCTTATACATACTTAGTTACTTTGGATGTACAATCCCTTTACACTAATATCAATCAAGGGGAAGTGCTTGCTTGCCTAGCCGATTACCCGCTGGATCTCCCTGAACGGATTCCCGGGTCATTTATACTGGATTTGTTGAATTTAGTTTTGAACAACAATTTTTTCTTATATCAGCAACAATATTATTTACAGATATTCGGTATAGCAATGGGAGCAATAGTGGCCCCATCGATAGCAACTATCTATATGGCCAGATTTGAGGAACAGTTTGTTTATTCCAATCCTTTGTTTTTAATGTTCCTTTTTTGGAGAAGATTTTTAGATGATATCTTTTTTCTTTGGACTGGCAACCGATCAGAATTGAATTCATTTTTATTGTTGCTTAATACTTATAAATCCAATATCCAGTTTACGGCACAAGTGGAGACATCAAAAATTCAGTTTCTGGATATCACTGTTACACTTACTTCTCATGGCTTTGCTACTACTCTTTATCGAAAAGCAGTACAACGAAATACTCTTTTACAATATGATAGTTTCCATCCGAGGGCACTTAAACCTGGGTTGGCCTATGGCCAATTTTTAAGACTCCGTCGCAATTGCTCGACATTACAGGAGTTTAAATTTCATGCTGCAGAATTAAAATCGCGTTTACTACATAGGGGTTATCCATCTACTATAGTTAACGTAGCATATAAAAGGGCCAGATTTACGCATGAGTGGCTTTTTTCGTCATTAGGATCAACACCACAGAAGGATAATATTACAGGTGTTTTCCTTATATTAAAGGCATGGCACAGGTTGTTAAAATTACTACATCGCTTTTGGCCAATTCTGGGGCTCCATCCTTGTTTTCAGAATAAACGTCTGCAAATAGCTTATTCTCGTAAAGCCAATCTTCGTGATTTAATAATGAAAACTACTTCTCAATTGGATCGACCGCTCACCTCACATGATACACAGGGTCATTTTCCATGTGGTACCTGTACTTTTTGTTCAAGTTTATTATCGGGTCCGGATTGGGTTGATTCTCATACTTCTCGGACTTACCATTCTAGATGGTACACAACTTGTTTATCCACGTTTGTGGTTTATTTGATTATTTGCCCATGCACATTTTATTACATGGGACGTACTACTAGATCTGTTAAAATGCGACTTAGTGCACCTATGGTGGAGCATTGTATTCAAAAAGGTCATACCTTTAAGTCACTTCACTGGCGTGTATTAGACCACATACCAATTGACCCGAGAGGAGGGGATTGGGTACAACATTTGCAAATGTTGGAGCAGAGGTGGATTTTTTTACTTGACAAAGTTAGTCCTAAAGGCTTGAATGCCCAAATTGATTGGTATACGTTCATCTGATTCATCTTTTTGATCCTCAACAAGTGATAGGCAATCATTTTGAGAGGGTTTCCCTTATCAGTGGGAGTCCCCTTTTGTGATTGGCTGTTTGTCTGTTAAATTTGTTTGATTGGAAGATAGCTATTTTTCATCAGAAGTGACGTCAGATGCCGGGCCTGATTATATAAGGCGTTTCCTCTTCCTTCTGAGTTTGTTGAAGCTTTGGATTTACCGTGTATGGATTGACCTGAAGCAGGGTTGAAGATTTACCAACCTGAAACGTGACACGTCGTCATCTTTTGAATCTCCGTCGGTGTCCTTAGCAGCTTGAAGAAGAATCATTTTTGCTTAAAAAATTCAACTAAAATAAAGCTAAGTATAGCGCTTTTGGACTTTTTAAAGAAAATTAATTGATTAAAAAGGAGAAGCCACGGTGGTTGATAGATTGGTTCTGTCCACTTTGACGGCAGCTCCGACAAAAATTTAGAGAGGAATTGTTCCTTTATTAGATCAGAATCTTGTTAGGTTGGTGTTTATTTGATTCTGATCCGATTTTTTTTTATTTTTGGCTATTCGTGCCTGCAGCAGGTTTAAACATGGACATGCCTGCAGATATCCCTGTTATTCCCGAAATCAAATGGGGACATGTAAGCCCATTGCACCTCCCCAGACACACCTCCACCACATCCCCTTGCCTATTTGCACGTCCCTGCACCGCAGATGTCTGTAAACATCATTTGTAGAATGGCTTCAGAGATGTCTCCGTGATGTCTATGTCTTCAGATGTCCTAAGAACATAAGATATGCCATACTGGGTCAGACCAAGGTCCATCAAGCCCAGTATCCTGTCTCCAACAGTGGTCAATCTAGGTCATAAGTACCTAGCAGTATCCCCAAAGGACAAAGGTTCCACAATGCTTGTATTGGGTCAAGCATTGATATCCTGGGTCCCTTTTTAATAATGGTTTCTGGACCTTTCCTCCAGGAACTTGTCCAAACCTTTTTTAAACCCAGCTACACTAACAGCTCTTACTACATCCTCCGGTAACAAATCATGACTATACCTTTTAAAATGACCCCTTTGTGTCTAACTTAAGGTGTTGGATTCTGATCAAGACATTTTACAGCAGCTCTGCTCTTATGGTTATACTTATGAATTACTGTCCAGGATGGGACATGGTGGGACTGTATTGATGGTTTTCAGAAAATGTACTAAATATATTTGTATTCAGACAAAGTCCCTGGTGGTATTTATTTTATTTTAATTTTATTTATTTAGGAATGCTTATATACTACTTTTCACTGGGTTAAAGCCGTCTACATTCATGTATAGTGTATATTTTTACCTTGTCCCCAAAGGGCTCACAATCTATGTTTTGTTCCTGAAGCAAATGAGGGTTAAGTGACTTGTCCAAGGCCACAAGGAACACCTGTGGAAGTAGAAACCCCAGTCCCTCTGGCCCAAGATTGCTGTCCTCGAGTGGGATATGAATCCCCCAGCCCTCCAGCCCAAAGCAACTTGCCCAAACCACTAGGCCACTCCTCCTCTGAAGTTAGCAATTTTGTCTTTCCAGGGGTGGGGTCTTTGTGTTGTATATCGCAACAAGAAACTAATGGGTTGGCTCCATTATGTCTTTTAAATATCTAAAGTCAACAAATATTCTGTCTGTCATGATTTTTCATGTTGATGTCTTGCCCCACTCTGTTGAAAGAATGATTTTTACCTGCAGTGCGATTTCATGGTCTTTCGCCGATAGTCTCCTTTCTAAAAACTACGTTCTAGATTTAATTTGTACTCCCTGTGAGGTTCTGTGGTACGATTCTTTATCTGGTTTATCTTCTGTTTCTTTACTTCTTCTAATCACTTATTTATTAGGTTTTCCTGACATGTAGCTGTCAAACAGTTTTTGGAAGAACAGGTTACTAGATCCTACTATAAATTAAATCTTGATGGATTCCTGGCTTAGTTGAGATCATCTTTAAGTCAGCTTAATGCTGAGCGGGGTACAGAAGAATTTGTTTCTGAATTGTTTCAGATTATATCACAAACCTATCGACAATTGACGCCATATGAGACAGTTACACAAAAAATAACTTTTAGGGCACCATAATTTTCCTCTGTTATTAACTTCGGTGGTGAGTAAATTATTGGAAACGCTGCTGAAAGAGAAAATAGTGAGGTTTCTGGAATCCAGCGGATTACAGGATCCGAGGCAGCATGGATTCACCAGAGGCAGGTCTTGTCAGACAAATCTAATTGATTTCTTTGACTGGGTGACCAGGGAGTTGGACCGCGGGAGAGCCCTAGATGTGGTGTATTTAGATTTCAGTAAAGCCTTTGACACCGTTCCTAACAGGCAACTTATAAACAAATTGAGCACCTTAGGAATGGACCCTAAAGTTACTGCTTGGGTTAAAACTGGTTGAGTGGGAGGCGACAAAGAGTACAGGTAAATGGAGCTCACTCTGAGAAGAAGGAAGTTACCAGTGGTGTGCCCCAGGGATCTGTGCTTGGTCCGATTCTTTTTAACATCTTTGTTTGTGATATAGTGGAAGGGCTGTCGGGTAAGGTTTGCCTCTTTGTGGATGATACCAAAATCTGCAATAGAGTAGACACCCAGGAAGGTGTAGATAACATGAGGAGGGATCTAGCTAAGCTTGAAGAATGGTCTATTTTTTGGCAGCTGGGATTTAATGTTAAAAAATGCAAGGTCATGCACAGCAATCCAAGGGAGCAATATAATATAGGGGGTGAAGTACTTTTATCCACTAAAGAAGAGCAGGGACCTCGGCGTGGTTGTGTCTGATGATCTTAAAGTAGCTAAACAGGTAGAAAAGGCAACAACAAAAGCTAGAAGGATGCTTGGGTGTATACGGAGAGGAATGGCTAGCAGAAAAAAGGAGGTGATAGTGCCTCTGTATAAGTCTTTGGTGCGACCTCATTTGGAGTATTGTGTGCAATTCTGGAGACCGCACCTTCAAAAGGATGTGAACAGGATGGAGTCGGTGCAGAGGGTGGCTACTAAAATGGTTAGTGGTCTTCATTATAAAGCATATGAGGACAGACTTAAGGATTTTAATATGTACACCTTAGAGGAAAGTTGGGATAGAGGTGATTTGATTGAGACGTTTAAATACCTCCATGGCATAAATGCACAGGGGGGAGAGTCTCTTTCGATTGAAAGCAAGTTCTGCTACGAGGGGACATGTGATGAGGGTGAAAGGGGATAGATTCAGGAGTGATATGCAAAAATATTTCTTTGCAGAAAGAGTGGTGTATCTGTGGAATAGTCTCCCAGTGGAGGTGGTAGAGATGAGGACAGTATCTGAATTCAAAAAAGCATGGGACAAACACAGAGGATCTCTAAAGGAAAAAAGGGGAGTTGTTGATATGGAAGGACAGACTAGATAGGCCATGTGGTCTTTTTCTATTTTCATTTTTCAATGTTTCTATGTTTCTAAAGCAAGCAGCAGCTGAGGCTCGCCAAGCACAGTTGGCGCACAGTCCTTGATTGATACTCCTCCAGGGGAATCTGATCTTTACTGTCCTCTTACGGGCAGTTGGTTATGGAGGCTGAGTGGTTATTACTCCAGATCTCTAGTAATTGTTAATCATCCTAAGGAATTATTGTGATTTGTTCAGAAATTGACAGATGGTCAGCCACATCAGTCTGGATTACTTGCTTCATTTTGTGATACCTGCACTTCATAGATATATCAGAATTCTGTTTCTCTCCCTTTAGGAGAGCTGTCTCCATCACAGGTTTCTGGTTGGTTTGATTTCACCTATATTACCGCTTCTGAGGTCTGCAAGGTGTTTTTATCTATTTCCAATTCTAGTTGTTTTTTTTTTATCCATCTCTGTAAATCTTTTAAAAGCTGCTAAATCTATTTTGGTAGACCATCTCTATATCCTGGTGTCTGCATCCTTAACCCAGGGAGTTTCCCCTCAGTTCTCAAGGTGGCTAGGGTATGCCCCGTGCTAAAGAGGAATATGCTGGTCCTAAAAGTTATCACCTACTTCAAATCTGCCTATGGCTGGCAAATTAATTTCAAAGATTGTCTTGTGTCAACTTCAGGATTATATGAACGCCAATCATTTGCTGGCATTCATAGTTCAAAAATGGTTAATCCAGCTTGAAAATTTTGGTTTAATATGTGTGGCTTTCTAAGACATAACAACTGCATTCAACTTTGTAAATCATGATTTGTTACTTTTGCAGTTGGACATCTGGGGATACATAACACTGTCTTGCGATTGTTCCATTCTTATCTCACCGGTCGTACATAACAGGTCTGTTTGAATCAACATGTGCCTCAGTCTTGTCCCTTAACCTGAGGTATGCCACAATGTTCCTTGCTGTTGGCTCTTCTTTTTAATTTATACTGTCAGTCTATTTGCAATAGGGTCAAGGCTCTCAGCCTTGACTACAGGATCTATGCCAGTGACATTATATTATCTATACCTGTTGCAGGTGAGTGGAGGAGTAGCCTAGTGGTTAGAGCACTGGCTTGGTAACCAAGCAACCAGGGTTCAATTCCCGCTAGCACTCCTTGTGGCCTTGGGCAAGTCACTTAACCCTCCATTGCCTCGGAAGAAAGGCCTGGCAATCTACTTCCGGTGACACTGCCAAGAAAACCCAGGAGCTTCTGGGTCGCCAGGAGTCAGGACTGACTCAAAGGCACACATTGCATTTTGTTGCAGGTGATGTAAGTTTTGCAGTTTCATTTATTCAACAGACTGGTTGAAGAGTCGTTGCTTAGAGGTAAATGTAGGGAAAACTGAAGTATTGTTTCTACATAGTGAGAGGAGAGATGATCTCCCCCAACAACAAACTGACCTGATGGGATGTAAGGTGGAAGTATGATACTTGGGAATGTTGATTGATTCTGGCTTAAAATTCCATCTACAGTTGAAGAATGTTATTTATGAGTCTGAAGCATCTGAGAAGATTAAAACTCTACCTTGATACAGATAACACAGGTACACTACCAAAAAACTGCCTCCAGTTTTGCAACTGATTCCTATAGATTTTGGGGTGCTGAATCCAGGAAAAATAGCCAAAATGTTCCATCACGTCACGTTTTCTTGCAAAATTAGATTTCTTACCCATATAAGGAATGTTCACATAATTTCTTTTTAGCCGACTGCAGTTTATTTTCTTGGCCCAAAATAGAGGTTGTAATGGTTAACTAACTAGAAACACTCCCTCATGATATTTTAGAGTGTTTTGTATTCATTTTATACATTAACAGGACAATTGGGAGGCGGGGGGCTAAATCCAGTACTCGCGCTGGCGCATGTTCTTTCCTGTTCGCCTCGCCTCGTTCGCTCGCTCAAACACGGTGGTTGCGACATGAACGTTCCTGTCAAATTTCAGTTTCTTGCAAGTTCATTATTACCTTTTGTTTGCTCAGTCGTAATCCAGCTTTATTCCGAAGTGGTTCACTACAGTTGTAGTTTGCAGTGCTGTGTATTTGTGATGGCTCACAGAGCCAGAGGTTGCGTCAACTCTCCGGACAGTTTTTGTTTTATTTGTGGGGAATATACCGTGAAAAAGCGGCAGAGGAACATTTCTGCATTTATTAAAAAAGTATATTTCGCCTATTTCGGTTTGAAGTTAGGCAATCAAGACAAACCGTGGGCTCCTCACAAAGTGTGCAAGACATGTGAGGAAGATCTACGCTTATGGATGAAAGGTAAAAAACAAGCATTTCGTTTCGGAATACCTATGATGTGGCGTGAACAAAGAGACCACAGCAGTGACTGCTATTTTTGCTCTTGCATTGTGAAGGGATACAACTTAAAAAATAAGAACGTAATAAGTTACCCCAACCTTCCCTCAGCAATTAGGCCTATGCCTCATAGCAACGAAGTACCTGTGCCTGAACCACCAAAATCTTTGGATCATATTTGTGTGGACGGTTCTGATCATGATGAGACTCATCAGATGGCTTTTCCCGATGAGTCCAGTACTTCCGAGTTTGAAACTGAACCAGATCCGAAACCTGAACTTTTCTCTCAAGCTGAATTGAATGATTTAGTCCGGGATTTAGGACTTGCAAAAGATGCTGCCCAACTGCTAGGTTCTCGGCTTAAACAGAAAAATCTATTGTCACCAGGAACAACTTTTTATTGGTACCGCAACCGCGAGACACAATTTTTGAAGTATTTCAGCAAAGAGGAAGATTTGGTATTTTGCAACGATATATACGGAGTGATGGAAAAGTTTTAAACTCAAGTATGATCCTGCTGAATGGCGGCTGTTCATTGATTCATCAAAAGACAGCATAAAAGGTGTTCTTCTTCATAATGGCAACACATTCGCTTCAGTTCCTATTGCTCACTCTGTTATTCTCCAAGAAAAATACGAGAATTTGGCCCTGATTCTTCAGAAGATTCGTTATGATGAGCATAAGTGGATGATTTGTGGAGACTTTAAAATTCTATCCATGCTATTAGGGCAGCAATCCGGTTTCATCAAATATCCCTGCTTCCTTTGCTTGTGGGATAACCGGGCCCGCGACCTACACTGGGGAAAAAAAGACTGGCCAATTCGGGAGTATTTGAGACCCGGTGAGAAAAATGTTCTTCATGAGAGCTTGGTACCTCGTGATAAAATTCTATTACCACCTCTCCACATTAAGTTGGGTCTCATTAAGCAATTCATCAAGTTCCTTCCAAAAGATGGTGAGTGCTTTCGGTACCTTTGCTCAAAGTTCCCCCGACTTTCTGAAGCAAAGCTAAAGGAAGGAGTGTTTGTTGGCCCTGATATAAGGAAACTCATTTCAGATGGAGCATTCGCTGAAACGATGTCTGAGAAGGAAAAAGAAGCCTGGGATTCCTTCAAGGATGTTGTTCTCAAATTCTTGGGGAACAGGCGGGATGAGAACTATAAGGATATTGTTGCCAGGATGCTCAATGCCTTCAAAGAACAAGGCTGTAACATGAGCCTGAAAGTCCATTTCTTGCACTCCCATGTGAATTACTTTCCCGAAAACTTGGGGGCGTACAGTGAAGAACAAGGTGAAAGGTTTCACCAGGACATCAAGGACGCAGAGAGAAGGTACCAAGGAAGATGGAACACCACTATGATGGCTGATTTCTGCTGGTTGCTGCTGCGGGAAACCCCAGATGAAAAATACGCCAAGCAGCGCACCAAGAGAAGCATTCGGGGAAGAAGAAAAGGGCCCACCAGGAGATTGATTGACCCAAGAATGACTTTAAAATCTAAACTGTGTTGACAAATATCGTGTTTTTACTAAACTTTGAAATAAAAATTTGCTAGTTATTACCACAGTGTCGGATCTCATTTATTAGAATTTTATTTTCACACCATCGGGTGTTTGTCTTCATGTATTGCAATGGTGCGGTTTGCGTTTTCTATTCTTACATACATACCTGTACAACATTTTTTGCACATTTCTTTGCTTTGCTTTGTGTCTAACCTCGCTCTTATATGCTCAATGTTTGTGCACATGTATGTGGCTGTTTTAAGTGCAGACAATTTTGCTACCATCACAATGTGTGTTTTGTTGACATTACTCTATTCTTATGTGCTGCCTTGTTACAATTTTCTTTATTCTTATTTGAATAACTACTAAACAATTAGTATAAAGAATTCATCCAAGAAACTTTTATCTCGATCGCACTCAATCTGAAACGTTCACCTCAAACTGCTAACCCAATGTAGCAAAAAATCTGTACGTGATGGAGCAAATTGGTTACCAGATTTGGATTCAGCGCACCAAAAAACGTAAAAATCAATCGAAACATTAGAGGCAGTTTAAAAAAATTTTTTTTTAGTGTACCTGTGTAATTTTAGGACTATCTTCAATTACTGGTACTGATGCCCATGGATTACTGCAGTATATAACATATTGGATTGCCTACTTCTTATGTGCAGACATTGCAAATGATGCAAAATATGACAGCATGCTCATTTCAGGTATCTACTGTACAGATCATTTAAGGTTCTTCTGAGTTAATCTCTCTCTGAACACTACTATTCCACTGTAGTGGTATCAAGCGGGATAAGCAGCTATGCTTAGCAGCTCAATTTTTGCTTGAAACCCCTTCTTTGCAGTTTATGAGGCTTTTCAGAACTAGAAAATATGCTCTTTCCTTTATGGGCCCACAATTTTGGAATCACCTAATTATCTTTATGACATAGTGAATATTTCAGATTTAGAATGTTGCTGAAGGCCTCACTTTTCAAAAAAGGTTTAATATTGATTAGAATTGTATTTTATTTTTTGCTTACTGTGGGTTTTGTGATGTTTGTATTTTGTTATGCATATTATACTGTGGTGCGCCAAGGATGTAGGATTAGCAGACTAAGTTTTTAAATAAAAAAATAATGCAAATTCATTAGTAAGGTGCAATCTGTTTGGAATGACATGTGACATATAAATGCCATTTCATTTCATTTTTAACAACAACAAAAAAAAAACAGAAATGGGGGGGGGGGGGGGTAATAGCAGTTCCTTTTTCTCAATGGCCCAGCAGGGACAAGCACAGGGAAGGCTTGCGTATATCTTCCCCACCTCTAGCTTGTTCAAGGTTAGTTCATGTTTCTGTCTAGCAGTCTTGTTCCCTGAGGTCCACTAGGGACTCCATGACAAAATGAACCAGCTAAAGCAGAGTTGCAAAGGTTTCCAGTTCCAGGAAGGAGACACTGGCCAGTCCTGGTTTTGAACTTACATCCTAAAAGCAGTGTAGTATTTGTAATTGCTGATTCTACCTATTGTTACCTGCCCTCTTTCTTTCCTTCCTCTTCTTCTCTCCTTTATTATTTATTGTAAACCACCTTCCTGTCTTTGCTTATTTGGCAGTATATCAAGTACTGAAAAGTAAATAAATAAATATGTGTTATCGTTCCCATAATGCATCATATCAGAGTTGTCTGAAATTCAGCACAGATTTCAATGGATAGAATTAGGGACTATAAATCTGAAGTGGCAATTCAAAACCAGGATTGGCCAAAAGGTCTTCCCCTGGAACTGGGTAACTTGAGTTTCCTTATGAAATGCTTGTGGTGGTTCCTGGCACATCCACAGAAGTTTATTACAGAAGAGGCACAGGTGTGCTTCATCTGCCTCCTCCTCCAGGGTTCCTCCTCCGATGAATGAGAACAGACTACTTCACTGCAATCTGAAATACTTTGTAACTGCCACCTGTCCCAAAGATTCCTAAGTCTGTGGTTTCAAACCTTGTTTCAAAGCTTTCTGCTTTCAAGTCCACCTCCTGGTAGTCCAATCTAGGTTACACCTACCTTTGCTTCACTGTTTCCTGCTTCCAGGCTTCCAGCTTCTGGTAGTCCAGTACAGGCTACAACTGTCTTTGCATCAGTGAGTCCTGCTCTCATCCATTCTTCCAGTATTGGTTTCAGAGGCTCTCATGCTCCAGACTCCAGTTCCAGAGACTCCAACTCTAGCTATTTTTGCTTCCATTCCAGAGAGCTCAGCTCCAGTGACTCCAGCTTCCATGGTTCAAAACCTGGCCTCAAGGGATCCTGCATTCCTGAATCCAGTGTCCATGATCCCAAAGCCTTCAAGGACTTTGGTACCAGAGATTCCAAGTATGCTCCTTATTTGGTAGTCTGACCCTGAGTGGTAGTACTGTGAGACTACCGTTAGAGGTCAGAGCCACCAGTTTTAACCCAAACGGCAATGAGGCTGAGAGCAAAGGAGGATAGCCCCTGTCCCAACACTATAACACCAACTATACCCCCGTTAAGTGCTGGGGAGGGAGGAATCAGTAGACTCTTTGGTGGGGGGAGGGGGTGACACCGACACCTGGGAGGGTGGAGGCGCTGATATGCTGGTACTGGGGGGATTTGAAGGGGTTTTGATAAATTGGGACATGTTCTTTGTGGGTGGTTTATTGCAAGTGGGGTTTTTTTGGGCGGCGGCAGCAGCAGCCGTAACTATGTTTTAATGAATGAAGTTGTCCAGAAATAAAAATTCATAAAAACCAAAAGGAAACAAAATGAAAACTTATAAAACCAAAATGAAACAAAACATGAAAATCCAAAAAATGGCACAGGAAACTAAACAAAACATATTTTTTGCCTGCACATTTTGGTAATCCTGAAACCACAAATGGCTAGGTGTACCTCCAGAAGAGGAATGGGAAGCACCTCCTCATTCAAAGTACAGAAGACCCAGTTCTAGAGAATACTTCTAGCAATCCAGTTTCATTCCAGTGTATTTCACTGAGTATTTGATTGGTACAAGGCCTAGCAAACTCTTTTTGGTTGATATTCAAAAGCATTAATGCAGTCAGCATTGGGTGCTAACCGCATGAGTATTAAAAAAAAATTCAGGTCAAGCTAATGCCTAAATTTTGGCTGGCGTGCTCAATGTCTGGCCAAAATTTAGCCATTTACATTTAGTAGGGATGGGGCATTCTGGGGATTGGACCAACATTTTTCTAAAAAGCAGCAATATTCATGCTATCCAAATAAATTCATGTGTTTAGGGGAACCACATAAATAGCAGTCGTAACTTTAAGCTTAGCACTGCATATAAAGCAGTCCTACCTGCTGCAAACAGTTAGGGCTGCTATTGGACATAAAGATATAATCATTTTCTTATCTATAATGCAGTATCCACAGATTTGAATATTGATCCACTTATATTTATTCTACAGTACAACAATCAAACTGCAGTAAGTCTTATGCAAGTGATAAAACAATCAAGATATTGTAGATTTGCAGATATAAACAGGCAATTTTAGAAAGGTCACTACTTACACACAAATAATGTGTGTCTGAGTGGTGACTGGGTGGAATGAGGTTTGTTCCCACCGCAATGCTGACAGCACGGGAGTTGGAAGCCCACGCTATGTTCGCTTGGCATAGGTAGCACGGATGCAACTAAGGCCATCTCCATAGGTGGCATTAGTTGCCCTGTGGTGGGCTACTATGGCTACCCATGATAAACGCAGGACGACGGTTGTACCTATCCCCCTGTAGTTAGCGTTAAGCCCCATGCAGGTAACACGGCCCAAAACTGCATTATCAGTTATCAGTGCGGGGCTTAGTAAACATGCCCCCTGTGTATTATCTATTTTGTAAGAGCAATACTTCAAAAAATTTCCCATCAGTATCTACCGTACATCTGCACTGAGGCACCTGTAACTGTCAGCTAACTGCTTGCTTGGACCTGGGCTACAGAGGAGTGATTGAGGGGCCAAATGTACTTACTTCTATGGTGTTTAAAAGCTTCTGAAAAATAAAAAGACTTAGTTTTGGAGCATGGCTCCTTAATTGGCTTCCCTTGGACATGCAGTTTTGCAAAATCTGGTACAGTCATTTCGCATGTAAGTAGCTACAGTAAATGTACCATGTACATGTAAAAAGCCCCAAGTGATACAGCTCTTTTTTGAATATGTTTTTTTCATTAAATAACTGTTCCTGCTATATAGACTATCATAATACGTGTATTTTTACTCTGACTTTATATGTATTTTTAAAAAGGCTCTGTGTGTCTTCTCCATCACCAAGTCAAGGTAAAGCTAAATTACACTGCTAAAGGCAAAATAAATATTACTCGGAATGTGTTATCTTCACTCCGTATTTGCTGTCATCTAATGTACAGCACAAACACAAAAGCTGTGCAAAAACATCCCTTGATCCATTCAGAAAATATGAAGGCGGTCATTTCATAAAAGGATGCCTATTTGTGGAGGAGTGGCCTAGTGGTTGGGGCAAGGTACTTCAGGCCAGAAGGTCGGGGGTTCAAATCCCACTAGAGGACAGCAACCTTGGGCCGGAAGGACTGGGGTTTCTAGTCCCACAGGTGCTCCTTGTGGTCTTGGGCAAGCCACTTAACCCTCCATAGCCCATGTTCCCTGTAAAATAGTTATCTCCAAGTTATAATGCCCTGTTCAATGTAATTTCAGTTTGTTCAATGTAAACCGCACTGATGCAGAATAGCACAGTATATAAGAGAATGTAAATAAATAAATAAATACAAGCTTGGACAATGATTTCTAGTACTGCACAAATCTTCATACACAAATTTACACTTGCACTGAAAATGGTTTAAGGTTTCTAAAATTTATTTCCTTTGACTTACTGTCTTTCATTCTCAAATAAGGGGCTTTACAAAGCCAGTCACTGATTACATAAACCCATCCTAAAAAACACAACAGAATGAGACAAAGAGGAAAACTAGACATGACATGCAGCGATTACTAATACAGGATCTCTCTAAACTCCCAAGCCTATTTCCCAAAACATCAGAACACGAGAGGGATTAAGGTAACCAGCAGACAAGAATACACAACAGAAATCACATAAACAGCAGGATGCCGCCCCAGTCAGCTAAGAGCCTTAAAATGTTAGTCCCATCTGTTACTGAAAAGGGCAATAAAAAAAGCACCATCTTAAACGCCTTCCTAAATTTCACATTGTGAGGGAGTTTGCTGCACTATAAAGGAGACAAATATGAGAAGGAAGACTTTTGGATGATACCAAGTTAAACTCTGGATGGTAGACACCTGAGATGAGTCTGTGAAGATTGCGCAGGTCACGTGAAGGTATGTGGAAGCAGTACAGATGCTAACTGATACAGTAAGTCTGCATAGTATGCCTGGTGGGCCAGCAGAAGAATTTTGAAGTGAATACTAAACATGGCCAACAACCAGTGTTCCTCATATAACAGAGGCATTGCATGGGCAAATCTCCTTACCCCAGACAATATCTTAACAGCTATATTCTGAATTGTTTGCTGGTGTAAATTTGTGCATGTATTTTATACATGTCCACATGTGTGTGGTGGGGGGGGGGGGGGGATTCAAAGCATTTTAGCGGGTTAGCTGATCCTGATATTCAACGACACTATTCGGATAGTGCCACTGAATATCACCACAGACCATGTAAAAAGTTCAGTTACAACTGGGGCAGTCTGTGGTTGGACTGGGGGCAGTGCCAGTTGCTATCTGTTTAGCAGAGATATTCAGCCACTAGCCGGATAGCTTAGAGGTCATCTCAATAACTGATTCGCACTATCTGGCCAGTGGCTGAATAGTGCCGCTAACCAGATCGTGACACAGCTATTTGGTAAACCTGGATATTCAGTGCCGGATGCCGCATAAGTTCTGGTGCTGCATATCCAGATTTATTTAAAGTAACAGTAAAAGCACTTAGCCACCGTTGTGGAATATCAACCCCATAGTTTATAAAACATGCATGTACATTGCAACCCTGCATCCACTCCACTCACAAGGCAGCCTACATATAGACACACTTTCCATGCATGTACCTTTTCACATGCATACAGCTGTGCAGTTTTAGAAGTTCTTTTCCATGTTTAAAACGGGGACTGCACGCAGAACATGTTTAAATACCCCATCTGTCCACACATCTAATTTATAAAACATGCATATCAACTGCAACTCTGCCCCATCAATGCCTACTGTATGTGCAGATTATAGGCACAATCTTGTGCTAGGCCGACTTTTTGCGTAGGTCTACTCATGCACAATTTTGTAACAGCCATTTTCCACATGTAAAACATCTTTTCTAAAATGACTCCCAAATTGTACAACAGGCAATGTTTTCTAACTATCATCTGCTTTTCCAGCACAAGCATTCAGTTTTCGTATTGAGAGGAGGATGTGCTGATGCATATGCTACAATGCTTCACAAATGTACTATGCAAAGAAGCTGACTGCAAGTAAAACTTTTGTGTTGAAGAAAAAGTCCCATAAAGCCAATGACTTTGTACCACCTCACTACCAAACTCTACAAAATGCTATTAAAAGGAAAGCATTTTTTTCAAAATGCTTTAAGAAAGGTCAAAGTGGTATTATAAAATGTACTAGTGTAGGCTAAAATAACAGTCTGGCTACTCAGTGTTTGATGCAGCTGGGTCCAATTACTAAATGTATCATAACTATGTTCTCTGTTAACAAGAATAACGTAAGTGAGACTTGCAGTTCAGGAATAATGTTAACTTTGGGTTACTCATAAGAGGAACAAGATAAATCATCCAGATCATGAAGGCACTTTGGCATCCATCTGTATGTCCCAATCTTAAGACTCAAGAGAAATACAATATTAATTAATCAACTCAAATAATTATCAGCAAACATAACCCAGGTTCTGTGCCCTGGAGAATGGATTTTCTTTTTAAAAACTCTAAAGCCAGTCCAAAAAGAACAAATGAAAGGAACTAAATTAATACATCCAACAAGTTCAACTCTAACTACTGCATATTCATTGAAAGCAACCCAAGATGATAATAATAATAATGCTAACAATATTTCTGGACTTTTACAAGGTTTTACATCCAAATAACATCTTAAAGCAGTTAGAAACAGCGTAGTATAAGTAACCAATTAAACTGAATATATGGAGGCATAGGGGAATAGACTTTCTCAAAGTAAGTACTGAAACGGAGATCCAAACCCAAAGGTTTCTAAACTCTTTCACCAAATCTAAGGCGACACTACATCTCTTCCCATATAATAAAGATTTCTGTCCCATATCATGTATAATATTCCAAGTTACCCTTCACTCTTTTTGTAACCATTATAGAATTTTAATTGCCATATGGGGGTCCTGGAAATTCTGAAGACTTTGGATTTTGTTCTACCTTTAATTAGAAACACAAGAACAGGACAAAGAGCATCCAATTTAATGAACACAAATCCAAAGGAGGAAGACAGGAAAACACACTCTAAAAATTATTTACATGCACAAATTCCACCAAAAAACTGGATACTTATGTAACCAAGAAAAATACTTTCCTGAGAGCTCTAAACACTTCTGGACTAAAAAGGTAGAAAAATAATGCACTGGAAATTGTTTCATTAACATACAGTAAGTTAATAGGTCAGTGCTTTCTAAACAGTTTTCTCTTGTCACTCCATTTTATAGCATGTGAAGTGGCATTTTAGAAAGGGCAGCCAAGTGCAATCTGGGATGTCCAGAGCAAAATGTGCAGAAAAACGCTAGGCACGTCTGTGTCTGGGCCTGATTATAGAAACACAGATATCCCTGATGTGGATGCCTACACCGACGTTCACTTAGAAGTCTCTGCTACAAAATCTTGGGGCAGGGACAGCTATCATATGCTTCTTTGCATACGGGGATGTCCATCGGAGTGGCAAAATGAAAACATGATCCCTCATCCCCCGTCAGAATATGTTGTCAACACAGAAAATATAGGGGATATGAGTGTACTCTTTCTTCACACCCTCTAGATGTTTGGCTGGCAAAATGAGCACTTTTCCGATGCCTATTCATGCCTGGGGCAGGTATAACCTTTGACATGGCTTGGCATGTGCAGGGTGTTTCTGAAATCGGGCAAGGACGTACAAGTTCTTGGGAATGCCCCAGACACATCTCTGTCAAGCCCCCTTCACAGCTTGGACGTCTTTATGCTGGCTTCTAAAATGCCTCCAGACACATCTCTTTGATTTGGACATCTGCATGCCCATTTCCAGACGTCCAAAGCACAAATAGTGCTTTTAAAATAACTCTCAAATGATTCCCATGACCTCAGCCTTATCTCTTTCTTCAGTACCTTTACAATGCCATCTTCTATTGCTGGTCAACAATACTGCTGCAGGTCCCATCTCCCAGTGAACCCGTGCAGGGTGAATTATAGCACCCTGTTTGCTTGGCTTGATAATGCTACTGTCCCCTGGGTTTTTTGGGGGTCACTGTAGTTGTGATCTTAAATGAGGATTTTGCATTCTCATTTGGGGTTGCAATCTGCAATTTGGGAACTATTGGAATAAGTGCTGGAAGTAATATCTCATAGTATTGAGCAGTGGTTCTCAACCAAGTCCTCTGGGACCCCCAGGCCAGTCAGGTTTTCAGGATATCCACAATGAATATGCATGAGATAGATCTGCATATAATCATGCATCCTGAAAACCTGACTGGCCTGGGGGTCCCAGAGGACTGGGTTGAGAACCACTGGTATAGAGATAACTTTTACAATTTAAGACAAGCACTTGTTCGGGTAGACAACTTCTTATGTTTGCTTTGAAGTACTCTAAGAAATCTTCTTTTGGAACAACTCTTACTGCATTTCCATTACGTAAGAATAACATAAGAGCCAGACTGTCTAACATTAACTCAGTGCTCTATAATTATTATATATGAAGTGCTGGGTGCCCGTTCCCTGCCTCCCCCAACATACAGACATCTCCATCCATTCTCTTGGTTAGTTCTACCTTCATGCCTCCCCTGACATTTATCTTGCTTCTGGTTCATCATGGTAACACAGAATATGATAGCAAATAAGACTCTCTAGTCTTTCCACCCAAATTCCTTCTGCACTGCCTTAGGCCTCTGTTGATGTGTGTCTTTCCCATTCTTCTGCTGGGACCATCTCTTACATTGTGCCCAGTATGTCATCCTCTGCAGTTCTTTAAAGTTCACTTGGAAATGTAAATCCTTCTTATAACTTCTGTTTAGCCTCTAGCTGCTATCCCTTTCATTTTCTTTTTCTCTAACATCTGACTTGAATAACATAATTTAGACAGTGCAATGCAAAATAAAGTATACTTCCAAGATTTGTTAGCTGAAATGTTCGCAACTTAAGTTAGGTCACAAGCAAATTAAGTAGTTTGCTCATAGATATACTGAATCATAAAAGGGAAATCAAACTTGGGTCTCTACAGCCTCTGGATTTATTTGTATTTATGATCATACTAACTCATTGATTCTGATCTTTTAATTTATCATAATTCAGCCACAAGTGGTAACAGATCTTTTCCTACTAATAGCCTTTATTCTGGTGAACCTATTATTGTCCCTTTGGTTAAACTAACACAAAAGTATTTTTTCCTATAATAACCAGAAATAGTTTTGCCCATTTGTAGGCACTGATTCATTTTTTTTTAAGTGCCATCAAGTCAATGCTGACTCCAGGCGACCTAGCAGCCCTGGGTTTTCTTAGCAAGATATGACCGGAAGTAGATTGCCAAGCCTTTTCTTCTGAGGCAATGGAGGGTAAAATGACTTGCCCAAGGTCACAAGGAGTGCCAGTGGGAATAAAACCCAGATCTCTTGGGTACTAGGTTGTTATACATATTGTAGAAGGCCGACAGTGCATACATAGGCACTGATAAAAGTTATTACATTGATCCAAAGACGATAAATCTTCCTCTGTTAGCCCTCTCACCGACTCATGAAAACAATGGAAAGATTTGAAAAGGAAATTTCCTCTGTTGGAATGAAGAAAAGAAGGTGGTTTACTCTACAAAAGTCAAAGGCTTATGAAAGTCAGAGGTGACATGCATGAATCCAGCAAAAAAAAAAAAAAAAGATTTTATAAATTTTGAAGAAGCTTTATATTAATGCATAATTTTTATTGACAATAAGAATTGTTCTGCTTAGTTCTTTATCTGATTACTGGAATAGTAATCACTCTCCGTATGCTGCTCTCTGAATAATACAGACTGATAAGTATGAATGAAATGTTTTCCTTATCCTGGAACTGCAGAAGTGGCCACCCTGAGATCAATAAATCCAAACTCTTTAAATCTTCCTTTATGTTGAAATTTCGAGGGGGATTTTCTGTATTATTTACATAAAGGGGGTTATTTTAGAAGCTTTATTCACAACATACACGTGTATATTGCATGCATGTGTAAATGGCCATTTTCGAAAGGGGCCAGTTTACAAATGGCTGTCTATACCACATGAAAATTGCACATGGTCATGTTGGGGTGTGTGTTGGGTGGGACAAAAATCTACACGTATATTGCCCATTTCATATTGGAAATGCATGTGGAAGCCCAAAATTATCCACATGGGGATTTATACTTGCTTCCTGACAGAAATGTGTATTAATCAAATGCTATGTTTGGCTATCTTTTTTTACAAGAGGGATTAAGGGGGATCCCCCTTAATCTGCCAATGTTTATTTCCCTGTCCAAATTGCAAAGAGGTCAAGAGAGAGTCCCTTGTAGTTAATTAAATGCATCTGCATGACTAGGTCTGCAAAATGGCTCAGCTGCACATAGCCAGTGTTGGAACTTACACGTGTAAGTTGCCGGGTTTCTTCTGTCGAATTTTCCCATGTGCACATTTATGAAATGACTCCTCCAGCTGCATGTGGATATACATCCCTTTGTAACCCTGTACCTCCTTATTCGTATTTTAGAAATGACTCCGCCTTTAGCAAAGTTTTTTCTAGACACAATTGTAAATGTGGTGACCCCAATGTCTTAATTCTGATTTCCACATCCTACCTAAACTGTGCCTTTACATGTATACACCGCGTCAATGACTCAAATAAAAACACTGACAGCAGTAAATATCAGAATTCAAAACTAACAACAAAAACTAGCTGGATAACTGAAGAGTTACCAGAGTAGAGCCCTCAGAGTGAAAACTGCAATCCCTCAGAACTAGGTGGAATAGAATTTGCTGTGGTAAAAATATGTCACCCAGGGAGCAGAAATGGGTCAGTGGAGGGGCAATATGCACATAAAATATGTTTTCCAAATCTACACATATATTTTCAAGTGCACAGCCAACCCACTAACCTGACTTTTGTACCCACATACCTTGTAGTTAATTTTCAAAGAGAAACTTCCTAGTTAATTTCTCTGTGAAAATTAGCTACAAAGACACAGAAAGTAACTGCGGAGCTTAGGCCGAATAGACTGTAAATAGTTTCCCCTGTTATCCAAGTTCCTTCCCTTGTTATCTGTAAACTCATGCATGTTATTGTACTGAGACTTTTTGTTCTATGTGAACCGCGCTGATGCCGAATAGTGCGGTATATAAGAGAATGTAAATAAATAAAATAAATAAATAAATAAAATAGGCAGGCTATTGAGAATTACACCTAGATGTGAAAGCTATGCTTTGGAGACACATGCATTTAAAAAAGCTAGAAGCAAAGGTTGACAAGCAAATCTCAGGCGATAGCGTAGTTACTCACCTGTAACAGGTGTTCTCCAGGAGCAGCAGGAATCAGTCCTCACATATGGGTGACGTCGGCGCCGACGGAGCCCTTGCGGAGCAATTTTCCCCAGCTTTCAAAGAAAGCCTTTGGGAATTGCAGCGCGCATGCGCGGTCCTCTTCCCGCCCAAGGGTGCCATCTTGCTCAGTCAGATGACATAGCTAAAAGACAGCAAAAATTAGCAAAAACGAAAGCATATAACTGCAACTCCAAGGGGAGGAGGGAGGGTTGTGAGGACTGATTCCTGCTGCTCCTGGAGAACACCTGTTACGCTTTCTCCAGGACCAAGCAGGAAGTCAGTCCTCACATATGGGACTCCCAAGCTTAAGGCTACCGGAGACCCTAAGCACAAAAATGAGCTCCCTCGAGGTCAGTAGCACAGAAGGAAGGAATCTTCTCTGAATATGTCTCCAACTGGTAGCCCAACATCCGGGACGGAGGGTAGGAGTTGCCTATACCTCGAAGAGGTTACGGAGGACTGCCTGTCCGAAAGCACTGTCCCTGCGGGACTCCTTCTCCAGGCAGTAATGGGCTGCAAAAGTCTGGCTTGAAGACCAAGTAGTGGCCCGGCAGATGTCTGCCAATGGAACAGAGCGGAGGTAAGCTACTGACGTAGCCTTCGCCCGAACACGATGAGCTGTGACTCTACCTTCTATTACGAGGCCCGCAGCCTCGTAAGCCCAAGCGATGCAGTCCGCAATCCAGATGGACAGAGTATGCTTGGAGACAGGGAGCCCCAACTTGTTGGGGTCATAAGACACAAGAGCTGAACAGCCTTTCGGTGCTCCCGCTTACGGTCAAGGTAGAAGGTCAACGCCCTTCTACAGTCCAGGGTATGCAGGACCATTTCAGCTCGGCTGGAGTGCGGCCTGGGAAAGTAGGTCGGAAGTACCACCTCCTGGTTGATGTGAAAAGGGGAAACCACTTTGGGAAGAAATTTAGGGTGAGTCCGTAGGACTACCCGGTTCTTGTAGAACCTAGTGTAAGGAGGATCAGAAACCAGGTCCTGCAGCTCACTAACGCGTCTAGCCGAAGTGAGGGCTACCAAGAACAAGGTTTTCCACGAAATAAAACGGAGCGGACAGGTAGCCATAGGCTCAAAAGGCGGACAGGTGATCCGCTGCAACACCACATTAAAATCCCAGTCCGGGGCTGGCGGGCGCAAAGGTGGCATAAGGAGAAGGAGGCCTCTGAGAAACCGAGCCACCAGAGGGTGGCTGGAAAGAGGTCTACCATCCACTGGCAGGTGATGCGCAGAAAGAGCACTGAGGTGGACTTTTACCGAGTTGGACTTAAGTCCAAGGTTGGAGAGAGAGAGCAAGTACTGCAAGACCACTGATGCTGAACAGGAGAAAGGATCCTGAGACTGCTGAGTACACCAGACGGAGAACCGACGCCACTTGAGAGCGTAGGACGTCCGGGTGGAGGGCCGCCTGGAGGCCAAGACGACCTCTTCCACATCTGGAGGTAGCTGCAGAGGAGCAAGGACTACCCTTTCAGCAGCCAGGCCATCAGATGAAGGGACCGGAGATTGGGGTGTAGGAGAGTCCCCTGATCCTGCGACAGAAGGTCGGGCTGAAATCCCAGTGGAAGAGGAGTGTCTACCGCTAGCTGCATCAGAAGCGGGAACCAAGGTTGTCTCGGCCACCGGGGGAGCCACGAGGATCAGCGATGCTTTGTCTCGGAGAACCTTGAAGAGCGTCCGAGACACCAGTGGCATGGGAGGAAAGGAATACAAGAGGCCGGTGTACCATGGAATTAGAAAAGCATCCGCCGCTACCCGGAGAGGATGTGGCTGACGAGAGCAGAACCTGGGCAGCTGCCGGTTCAGAGGACTGGCAAACAGATCCATGGTGGGGAGGCCCCACTTGAGAAAGATCCGCTGAACCACCAGCGGGTCCAACCTCCACTCGTGTGGCTGGAGGATCCTGCTGAGCTTGTCGGCCAGGTAATTTTCTTGACCTGGGAGATAGACAGCCTTGAGGATGATGCCGTGGTGGACAGCCCAAGAGCATAGTTTTTGTGCCTCCTGACAGAGAAGGAAGGAGCCTGTTCCGCCTTGTTTGTTCACGTAGAACATTGCAACCTGATTGTCCGTCTGTATCATCACCGACTGGTGAGAAACCAGGTGAGAGAATGCTTTGAGCGCTAGGCGGATGGCTCTGAGCTCTAGGAAGTTTATCTGTTGAGCAGACTCCCAAGGAGTCCAGAGGCCTTGAGTACAGGTCTCCTGGCAATGTGCACCCCAACCTAGGAGAGAAGCATCGGTCGTCAGGACATGAGAATGCGTAGGGGGCTGAAAAGTCACTCCTAGTACTAGGTTGGGCAGATGAAGCCACCATTGTAGAGAAGAGACCAGCTGGTCGGAGATCTGCACGGAGTCCGCTAGGCACCCCGTGGCCTGATGCCATTGATTGCGAAGGCACCACTGAGCAGGACGCATGTTCAGTCGGGCATTGGGTGTCACATGGACCGTGGAAGCCATACGGCCGAGCAGTCGCAGAAAATGTCTGGCTGGGACCAGCGCATTGCTGTGAAAGTGGCCGGCGAGGTCCATGAGCCGCCTGGCCCTGTCCAGAGGGAGGAAGGCCCGCGCCTGAAGTGTGTCCAACCGGGCGCCGATGAACTCGAGATTTTGAGAGGGGAGCAAAGTGTACTTTGCGAAGTTTATGACAAAACCCAAGTGTTGGAGCAGGGCCACAGTGCGCTGAGTGGCGTGAGTGGCCTCTTGGGAAGACTGGGCTCTGATGAGCCAGTAGTCCAGGTATGGGAACACAAACAGACCTTGAAGTCTCAGATAAGCCGCCACCACAGCGAGGCACTTGGTGAACACCCTGGGTGCGGAGGATAGGCCAAAGGGCAGTACCCTGTACTGGTAATGATTTCCTCCTACAACAAATCTGAGATATTGCCTGTGGTCCGGATGAATGAGGATATGAGTATATGCATCTTTCAGATCCAAGGAGCATAGCCAGTCTCCCTGCTGGAGGTAGGGCAGCAGAATTCCAAGGGTAAGCATCTTGAACTTTTCCTTTGCAAGGAACTTGTTGAGGTTTTGCAAGTCCAGGATGGGCCTGAGGCCTCCTGTTCTTTTTGGAATCAGGAAGTACCTGGAGTAAAACCCCTGGCCCTTCAGGTGGTGGGGCACTGGTTCCACGGCTTGTTCCTGAACAAGACTTGCTAACTCCTGAAGTAGTAAGTCCCTGTGCAAAGGCAGTCTGGGAGGCTCCCCTGGAAAGTAGGAGGGAGGTACCTGGTGAAAGTGAAGAAGATAACCCTTTTGAACTATGTGAAGTACCCAGGTATCTGTGGTGATGGTGGACCACCTTTGGGCAAAGTGGACCAGCCGGCCTCCTGTGCTGAGAGAAACCAGCTGAGGGGGAGAGGCTATGCTGAGGAAGTCAAAAACCCCCACCCTGCTGAGCAGGGGCCGGTGGTGCAGGCTTGGGGGCTTGCTGCCTACGGGACCCATTACCCCGTCCCTTGGCCTGCTTTCCCTGTGGGGGAGCCCCTGAGGCCGGATATTGAGGGTAGTATTTATAGGCAGCACCTTTCCTCGGGTAAAAGGGCTTTTTCCCCGAGGCCTTCTTCTTTTGAGAAGGGGCAGAGGTTTTCCTCGAAAGACGAGTCCTGGTGATCCGTCTCGATTTGTGCAGCCTTCTCATCCATGGGCTTGCCAAAGAGGTTATCACCTCGGCAGGGGACATCGACCAACTTGTCCTGTACCCAGGGCTCGAGGTCGGACGTCTGAAGCCAAGCCTGGCGGCATCCACCGATGCCGGCCGCAGATACTCGAGCCGACGCCTCAAAACCATCGTAGGCTGCTCGAGAGATAAACTTGGAGCACTCTCGAATACCAGTAGACAAGGATTGGAACCTCTGCAAAGGTTCGTCGGAGAGACCAGCAGAGAACCCGGCTATTTCCTTAGCCAGGTCTCGGAGATACATGCCCATGTAGAGCTGGTAGGTCTGGACTCGACAAGCAAGCATAGAGCCCTGGAAGCACTTCCTACCGAGGGCATCCAGGCTTCGGGCTTCCCTACCAGGGGGCACCGAGGAGTGCATTTTTTGACTCTTTAGTCTATGCATGGCCGATTCCACCACCATGGAATGGTGCGGTAGTTGTGCCTTCTGGAAGCCGGGGCTCTTGCGGACTCGATAAATGGAATCGACCCGCTTGCTTAACACCGGCGACGACGCCGGGCTCTCCCACATGCGGAAGAGAAGTCGTTCCAGCATCGGAGGAACCGGTACAATAAAGGCCTCCTTCGGGGGAGAGTCATAGTGGAGGGCATCGAGTTCTTCGACTCGAGGCTCCTCCTCGGGATCCGCAGGGAAGGCCAAGGCCTTGGCCATATCCCTCACGAAGTCCGAGAACCGGGTATCCTCCAGGGGGGACCGTCTCCGAGGTTCGGACTCGGGGGGAGTCCGAAGGGACACACCGAGTCCGAAAGGAACCAGGTGACTCTTCGTCCTCAGATTCCCAGGCCGACTCCTCGGAGGAGGAGTCGATCGGCTCCGGTCGGGCGGGCACCGATGCTATCCGCTCCGACGCCGAGGGAGTCGGCGTCGACGACCTCGGTCCCGAATGGGAGGCCGAAGGAGACCTCGACCGTGGATCGACTCGAGCCCTCATGGACTCGACGATCGGCTCGGTCTCCGGGGTCGATTTGGAGGTCGACGTCCCGGTGGTCAGGGCAGAAGCACCGGCGAGGCCAGCGATCAATACCTGCTGCTGGTCCAAGAAGGCAGTCAGACTGCTCTCCAAGGCCGTCAACCTGAGTCCGAGCTCAGGAGACCCAGCAGCCCCTGACTCGGGCCCCGATGGCGTCGGGCCCTTCGGAGGCGAGTCAACGAGGACAACAGTACTCACGTGAGCGGGCAAGTCCACCTCGAGTCGAGGATGTTTTGACGGCCTCTCCGTCTCCGAGGACCCGGGACGGGAATCGGGGCTATGCGACCTGGCCCTCGAGGAACCAGGAGCGTCCACCGATCCCGCCCTCGCGGGTTTCTTCTTCCGAGGATGTTCCCGGGTAGGAGACCCCCTTTCAGAGGAACTTCGACGATGCTCAGGACCAGAGTCCCGAGACGTCGAAGCCTCCGACGAGGTCCGAGCCCGGCCGGAGTCAGAGAAGATACGCTCCCGCTGGTGCTGCCGACTCCTCAAAGCTTTTGAGGACATTTTGCCGCATGGCACACAGATCAGGGAGTCATGATCTGGGCCGAGGCAGCGGAGACAGAAGTCATGAGTGTCTGTAAGAGACATGAGTTTCTTACAGAGATCACACTTTTTAAAGCCGCTGGCAGCCATCAGGGGAAAAAGGGCCCCTGCGAGGTCGAATGACCGGGCTGCCAGGGAAAAAGGAAAAAGGCGCGAAATCTGTCACGAAGGACAAAAAAACGAAAAATAAGGAACGGAGTCGCAACCGACGTCGCGAGTCCGGGCGGGAAAAGAACCGGCGTCGAACCGAAGAAAAAAGAGGAAAATAGAGAAAAAATCAACTTTTCTGCGGGGATTCACAGGCAACGTCTGTAGGGCTCCGCGGAAAAAAGAAGACTGAGCAAGATGGCACCCTTGGGCAGGAAGAGGACCGTGCATGCGCGCTGCAATTCCCAAAGGCTTTCTTTGAAAGCTGTGGAAAATTGCTCCGCGAGGGCTCCGTCGGCGCCGACGTCACCCATATGTGAGGACTGACTTCCTGCTTGGTCCTGGAGAACCCTTTTTACTGGGCAATTCTGAGTAACTTCTCAAAACTACATTCCCTTCAATAGGTCAAAGCAACAAGAACAAGTAAACAGAAAGGCAGAATCTTGCCTGGATATAAGATTCAGAAAAGGAACACCATACAGTTGTTACTCTCTTCCAAAACACTAATATGTTTGTGTATAAAAATAAAGCCCGTAGCTTACTAGAAGAGGCTCTTATGGAGATGGAGCCCTTAGTGATAACTCCGAGCAGAAAGTGCTCTTATTCTAGGCCACTGGTGAAGTGACATTTACCTAATGCAGCTATAAATTTGCTGATAATTAGTGGGAAGTTGACAGTGATGCAGGCTGACTGGTGCAGCAAGGCTAGTCTCAACCTAGCTTTCCAACACCCCCAAGTCAGGGAGCTGAACAAATGTTCATATTTTCCAAAACTGCAACCAGCACAATGGATATAGATCTGACTGGGTCAACAATGCACAGTCTCTACTTTAATCACGTCAGAGTTTTCAGACTGAAAAAGCTTGAATCCACTGGAATTCTACCATCTTCTATTGACCCTTCTTCTGCGACTGATACTACTACTCAGTAACGTACAACTTCATAACAGCTCTTAACACTCTAAAATTCCATGTTTAATCTATGCTATTTACTCACCAAAATATTAATGAGGTGAATATTTAGCAGCATAGCTGCTACATAACTGCTACCACCAGATAACTATCCTTAGGTGCCCTTTTACTAAAATGTGCTAGGGTTTTGCAACTGACATGCGTTTAGCGCAAAAACTAACACACAGTAGCTGCAACCGCTGTGCGCTAACTACAGAAGTGTGTCTAACTTGTTGCTGGCAATTACCGCACTGAACGGTACCCTAAGGCGCCGCAGCAGCATGCACAATTACTGCAAGTGCATTTAACTCCACCCATTGAGGTGGCATTAGGGTTCCAGTTCGAGCACGGTGTTTCCCCTGCACAAACTGTACAGCATTTACCACATCCACACTCCACCCCTAAAGAGCCCCTTATTACTACCCAATGCGTGATTCACAGTTAGTGCAGAAATTGTCCCGTGCTGTGTTGGCCCCATGCTTAAAGATACCGTGGGTCTCTTTTTTTTTTTTTCAAATATATTTTTTATTCAGTTTAAAACAAGGTAAAAAACACAATATTCATACAATTAAAGATACCGTGGGTCTCAATGCACACCTAACACACACAAAAGTGGGCACTACCTGCATAGTGCACTTTAGTAAAAGGGTCCCTTAGAGTTATGCAGATTTTCAGTGGCACTTTTATGTTTAAGTACCAGTCTGAAAATCATGTACAGCACTAAAAAGATAGTTATGCATTTGACATTTATACCTGCTATTTGGACATCAGCACACAGACATCTAAGTGATATAGTCAGTGGCTGAATTTTACCATTAAATTTATAACTTTTCCCCTAACCTTGCTCCATCTCAAATCCCACCCATTCCCTGGGTCAATAAATGTGGCCATTCTACGTATAGATTGGCTTTTTATTTTTAGAAACGAGCATTTATGCTGTCAGTACCACTGAAAACATAAATGTTTTTGAAAATCTGCCTGAATATTTCTATTTTTTTTATACATCAGTTCATGCTGTAATTTGAAACTGGGTCAAATACATTTTAGAAAATAAATGACTGTGGTGTGAAATAATTTGCCATAAGGGTAGGCCAATGCACCGCTCTCTGGGCAATGTGCCTGTCATTTCCGGTATCTGGGTTCAAAGATGATCTTGAGCATCAGCATGGCACAGAAAAATGGCTCATAGCGGCCTAGGTCCATCTTACGTTACTCTTCAGTACATCCTTGTGGTTGGGTTGCAGCTTTGAAGAGGCTAAGCTAGTTCCATGGAGTGGAGGAGTGGCCTAGTGGTTGGGGCAAGGTACTTCAGGCCGGAAGGTCAGGGGTTCAAATCCCACTAGAGGACAACAACCTTGGGCCGGAAGGACTGGGGTTTCTAGTCCCACAGGTGCTCCTTGTGGTCTTGGGCAAGCCACTTAACCCTCCATAGCCCATGTTCCCTGTAAAATAGTTATCTCCAAGTTATAATGCCCTGTTCAATGTAATTTCAGTTTGTTCAGTGTAAACCGCACTGATGCAGAATAGCACGGTATATAAGAGAATGTAAATAAATAAAAAATAAATAAATATTCAATCCACAGAATCTAAAGCTGGAAAGACAGCTCTATGAGAGAAAAGAGAAACAAGGTCTTCATGTCAGGAAGTGTTCACTATTACTATCACCTACTTTCCTTCTCCAAAAGGTCATCATTTCCATCCCTAGCCTGTAACAATCTCAACAAAACAAGCATTCCTACTGGTATTCCTTGATATATCCGCTGCTTTCGACAGCGTAAACCACAACATACTCATATCAAGACTCAGTTAAATAGGATTAAGGAAAATTACCCTAGACTGGTTTAAATCATACATATCTGACCGCACACAATTTGTAAAAGTTAACCAGACCTCATCACCCCCTTTTCCTCAAGAACAAGGAACACCTCAGGGCTCTGCATTATCTGCTCGTCTATTCAACCTTTATCTCCAACCAATTTGCACCATTTTCCAAAAATACAAGATGAATTATCATATATATGCGGATGACATTATGTTGTTTTCCGCATTCAATATACATGATCCAAACTATGATAAAATAGCAACCTGACTCATGAAAGCTGAAAAAAGGCTGCGTTCAAATAATCTGAAAATTAATTTCAAGAAAACTGAGATATTAATCACTTCAAGAAACACGAATTACACACCATCAACTGATATCAAAATTCTGAACTTTACCCTACCCATAAAGGAAGAGATTAAATACTTAGGAGTCACCCTTGACAAGACCCTTAGTTTCACTAACCACATTAAGAAAACAACTAAAACAATTTATTACATGCTTCGTTCCATCCAACAACTGAGGCCTCTTTTAGAAAATGATGACTTTAGAACTATCACACAAGCATTAATAACTCCCCATTTTGACTATTGTAATGGAATACTATTAGGAGTATCTAAAAAGAGCCTAAAAATTCTACAAATGGCTCAAAATGTTACCGCGAGAATAATTTCCAAAGCCAAGCTGACCGACCACATTACCCCGATACGTTTTTCTCTGCATTGGCTACCTATACCCAGTAGGATTCAATACAAAATCATATTGACCACTTTCAAATTAATTAACCAGATTGCCCCATCATACCTATCCACACTGATTCATAGTCCTACAGAAAACAGAAAAAGACGAAGAAGGAACCTTAATACTATCTTAGTACCAGACTGAATAAGAAAAACAAAACAAGCACCAGTACATTCTCATTCGTAGCACCATCATTATGGAATAACCTCCCTGACCAACTAAGGGAAATAAAAGATCTAAAAAAATTCCAAAAAGACCTAAAAACATACCTGTTCTCACAATATTACTCTAACATAGATAAAGATTTGGACAAGGCCTTCCATCCTCCGTAACTCACCAAGGTATATACCTGCCCCAATAATCTCACTACTACTCCCATAGCAGAACATGATGAACCTTATTATGTATATATGTAAAAAAAAAAAAATCTATGTAATAACTTGTAAATAGTTCTAAACTTTGTTATGCTACCTGTATATAGTTCTGATTACAGTTCAATGTACCTGATTATATATCACTGTTTGTTCTATGTAATTTATGTTGTTTGATGTAAACCGCCACTGATCTTAGGAAATGGCGGTATATAAAGGATTTGCAAATAAATAAATAAATAAGAGAGTTAGAACTTTGTGTGGAAAGGCTAAAGTTGCTGTAAGGATGAATGTAAAGCCTGTATGTCTAGAATAAAATCATTAACAAAAACAGCATTGTAAACAGTTTTCCACATTAATTCTACCTAGTTTATTCTGCAAACGACTTCTATTTAAGTTTTTTTTTAAATGTATGGTCGCTGTTTCCTCAAATTTAAACTAATTCCTTATAGGGGCTATTTTAGAAGCATCTTTATGTGAAAATATCTGCCTTTACACGTGAAGACTGAAATGCATGAGTAAATGTGATTTTTGAAAGTTACTATTTACATGTGAAAATCCATAGCATGCAGAAATTCCAAAAGGGCATGGTGAGGTATGGCTTTCCTGGGTGGGCCAAAAATCTACACACGTATTCTCTATTTTACAAAGGGAATCCCAAGTATGGTCAAAAGTTTCTACGCTTGGTTTTATACCTACTCAGATGTATTCATACATTTTTAAAAAGTGCTCACTTCAGCCAGCACTTTAAATAGGGGATTAAGGGAGTAATTCTCCTTATAAGAACATAAGATCATAAGATATGCCATACTGGGTCAGACCAAGGTCCATCAAGCCCAGTATCCTGTTTCCAACAGTGGCCAATCTAGGTCATACGTACCTAGCAGTTTCCCCAAAAGACACAGGTTCCACAATGCTTGTACTGGGTCAAGCATTGATATCCTGGGTCCCTTCTTAATAATGGTTTATGGACCTTTCCTCCAGGAACTTGTCCAAACCTTTTTTTAACCCAGCTACACTAACAGCCTTTACTACATCCTTCGGTAACAAATTCCAGAGTTTGATTACATGTTGAGTGAAGAAATATTTTCTTTTATTAGTCTTAAATAGTTTACCCTGTAGCTTCATTGCATGTCCCCTAGTCTTTCTATATTCTGATAATGTAAACAATTGATCTACGTTTACCCGTTCCACTCCGTTCATTAATTTATAGACTTTTATCATATCTCCCCTCAGCCGTCTCTTTTCCAGGTTAAAGAGCCCTAACCTTTTTAGCCTTTCTTCATAGGAGTATCCTTCCATCCCCTTTACCATTTTGGTGGCTCTTCTCTAAACCTTTTCTAATAACACTATATCCTTTTTAAGATACGGTGACCAGAATTGCACACAATATTCAAGGTGCGATCTCACCATGGAACGAGATAGAGGCATTATAATATCTTTTGTTTTATTTTCCATTCCTTTCCTTATCATACCTAGCATTCTATTTGCTCTCTTGGCTGCCGCTGCACACTGGGCCGAGGGTTTTAACATGTTATCCACAATGATGCCTAAATCTTTTTCCTGGGTGGTGGTTCCTAATGTGGAACCTTGCATCTTGTAACAATAGTTTGGGTTGTTCTTCCCTAGGTGCATAACTTTGCACTTGTTCACATTAAATTTCATCTACCATTTTGATGCCCAGTCTTCCATTATCAAGATCCTCTTGCAATTTTCCACAATCCTCTTGGGTTTTAACAACTTTAAATAGTTTTGTCTCATCTGAAAATTTCATAACCTCACTCGTTATTCCCTTTTCCAAGTCATTAATGAATATGTCAAAAAGCAGTGGACCCAGCACAGATCCCTGGGGTACACCACTATTCACCTTTCTCCATTGGGAAAATTGGCCATTTAGCCCTACCCTCTGCTTTCTATCTTTTAACCAGTTCCTGATCCACAATAGTGCACTGCCTCCTATTCCATGATTCTTTAGTTTTGCCAAAAGTCTCTGATGAGGGACCTTGTCAAAGGCTTTCTGAAAGTCCAGATACACTATATCAACCAACTCACCTTTGTCCACCTGTTCATTCACAACTTCAAAAAAACATAACAGATTAGTAAGACAAGATCTTCCTTGTCTAAAGCCATGTTGGCTGTCTCCCATTAGGCCATGACTATCTGCATGCTGAGTAATTTTGTTCTTTATGATGGTTTCTACCATTTTTCTCGGTACTGACGTGAGGCTCACCGGTCTGTAGCTTCCCGGATCACCCCTGGAACCCTTTTGAAAAATTGGCGTTACATTGACGATCCTCCAATCTTCAGGTATTACAGATGATTTTAATGAAAATTCACAGATTACTAATAGCAGGTCTGCAATCTCATATTTCAGTTCTTTCAACACCCTTGGATGTATCTCATCCGGCCCAGGTGATTTGCTACTCTTCAATTTATCTAATAGTTGTAATACATCTTCCCGATGTATCGATATTTCCTTCAATTCTTCCGCACCTTTAAATACCATTTCAGTCATGGATAACATCCCTACATCTTCCTCAGTAAAGACCGAAGCAAAGAATTCATTCAATCTCTCCGCTGTCGCCTGTTAGTGCCCCTTTAACCCCTCTATCATCTAGTGGACCAACTGACTCTCTCACAGGTTTTTTGCTACGAATGTACTTGAAAAAGTCTTTATTTCGCATTTTTGCTTCCGCAGCAAGCTTCTTCTCAAGTTCTCCCTTTGCCTGCCTTATCAAAGCCTTGCATTTGACTTGCCAGTGCTTGTGCTGTTTCCAGGTTTCGTCGTTTGGCTCTTTTTTCCATTTCCTGAAAGATGCTTTTTTGGCAACAACAGCCCCTCTGACCTCACCTTTAAACCAGGCTTGAAGTTTTTTGGACCCTTCCACTTTTCTTAAAGCGTGGAATACAGCTGGTCTGGGCTTCCAAGATAGTATTTTTCAACAACACCCAAGCTTGATGTAAGTCTTTAACCTTTGCAACTGCTCCTTTTAGTTTTTTCTTAACTATTTTCGTCATTTTATCATAGTCTCCCTTTCGAAAGTTAAAAGGTAGTACGCCGGATTTCCTTACTATCCCTCCTCCACTAATTAAATCAAAGGTGATCATGCTATGATCACTATTGCCAAGTGGCCCCAACACCCTTAGCTCTTGCACAAGATCTGGTGTTTCACTAAGGACTAGGTCTAATATGGCTTCCCCTCTGGTCGGTTCATGAACCAGCTGCTCCAAAAAGCAGTAATTTATTTCATCTAGGAACTTTACCTCCCTAGCATGTCCTGGAGTAATATAAATCACCCATTATTATTACTGCACTGTAACTTTTGTTAGCTTCCTTGATTTCTTTGAGCATTTCATCATCCATTTGTTCATTCTGGCCAGGTGGTCGATAGTACACCCCCACTGCCATCGCCTTCCCCTTTTTACATGGAATTTCAATCCATAGAGATTCTACAGCAAATTTTGTTTCCTGCAAAACTTTAATCCTTTCTGACTCAATGCCCTCTCTATCATAGAGCACAACCCCATCCACCAATTTGATCAGCTCTATCATTACGATGTAGTTTGTGCCCAGGTATCACAGTGTCCCACTGGTTGTCCTCCTTCCACCATGTCTCTGATATTCCAATCATATCTAACCTCTCATTTAGTGCTATATAGTCTAACTCCCCCATCTTATTTTTTAGACTTCTAGCATTTGTATACAAGCATTTTAGAGACTGTATTTTATTCATATTAATCTGGCTATTGGTAGACATGGGTAATTTGGGATCCTTAAGCTCTGTCTGCTCCATACTCAAGGGCATTTGGGCTACTTTACTCTTTTTTGGAACCTCTCTGCTTTTGGTAGCATCCTTCAAGGATACATTCTTCCGAACCATGCGCTCTTGGGCGACTGTCGGCTTTCCCCTATTATCTAGTTTAAAAGCTGCTCTATCTCCTTTTTAAAGGTTAATGCCAGCAGCCTGGTTCCATCCCGGTTAAGGTGAAGCCCATCCCTTCGGAAGAGCCCCTCCTTTCCCCAGAATGTTCCCCAGTTCCTAACAAATCCAAAACCCTCCTCTCTGCACCAATGTCTCATCCACGCATTGAGACTCTGGAGCTCTGCCTGCCTTTTGGGTCCTGCGCATGGAACGGGAAGCATTTCGGAGAATGCTATCCTGGAAGTTCTGGATTTCAACTTCCTTCCTAAAAGCCTAAATTTAGCCTCCAGAACCTCCCTACCACATTTTCCTATGTCATTGGTACCGACATGTACCAAGACAGCAGACTCCTCCCCAGCACTATCTAAGACCTTATCTAGGTGGCGCGTGAGGTCCGCTACCTTCGCACCAGGCAGGCATGTTACCAGGCGATCCTTACGTCCACCAGCCACCCATCTATCTACATGCCTAATGATCGAATCACCAACTGTAACGGCTGTCCTAACCCTTCCCTCCTGGGCACATGGCCCTAGAGAAACTTCCTCGGTGCGAGAGGGTTTTACATCACCTGGAGGACAGGTCCTAGTTACAGGATCACTTCCTGCCATGTGACCTCTCTCCTCCATGGCAACAGGGATGCTGCCAGACTGGAGGTGGAACGTCAGGACTATATCCCTGTAGGTCTCATCTATTTCCTCTCTGTCTTTCTTATGTTTTCCAAATCTGCTACTCTAGCCTCTAGAGAACAGACTTGTTCCCTGAGAGCAAAGAGCTCCTTGCACCTAGTGCACATGTAAGACCTCTCACCAACTGGGAGAAAATCATACATGTGACACTCAATGCAAAAGACTGGAAAGCCCCCATTTCGCTGCTGGACTGCTGTCTGCATCTTAGTTTTAAGCTTGTGTTTAGATCTAAGTTCTTAAGGGTTGCTCTGGATATGTATACTAATAAAACCGTATCTAATACGTTTAATATACCTTGTTCACCTGAAGCTTAATTAATCTCAGGCCCTTAGTGTATGACTGATTTGGATAACGAGCTTCACCTGAGAGCACCTCCTTTCCTTTAAGATGTGTAAGTACCTATAAAGCTACGATTATCCCAGGGGTGGGTGGGTGTTGGGGAGTGAGGGAGGGAAATAACACTTATTAAAAGAGGGCTGCTACACAGTACCCTGTCCTGTGCTGCTGATGCAAGCTGTGACCAACTTCCTGGGTGATTAACAGTCCTTGCTTGGATAGAAGGAGTCTTTCAAAATGGCCTTTTGACCTGCCACCTGGTGTTAACACCTATTGAAAAAGTTTCACAGGTCTCTTGCCCCCTAGGTAGAAGGCCTCTTTGTAAGGGTCTCTAGAAGACTTTATTTATTGCTCAAAGAGTACTGACCCTGTTTTGCCTTTTATGCTAAGTTATATTCTGATTTGATTTAAATTACAGCTCTTTGCTGCTGCTAGGCTCTGACTTATTATGAAATTTAAACTACAAGCTCTCTGCTGGTTTCTAAATTTAACCAAAAAGCTCTCTTCTGTGTTTTAAAGTTATTAAATTTAAACTACAAGCTCTCTTCTGGGTTCCAAATTTAACCAGAAAACTCTCTTCTGTGTTTTATATTTAAACTAAAAGTACTTTGCTGATACTAGGCCCTGAATGACTATTAAATTTAAACTACAAGCTTTCTGCTGGGTTCCAAATTTAACCAGAAAGCTCTCTTCTGTGTTTTAAATTTAAACTGCTGCTACTAGGCCCTGACTGATTTAACAAAAAACAATGAGTTCACAGATTAATTAGCTTTAATACAAAGAAGTCCTTTCAGAAAATTCCCAGAAGTATATACTCACAATTGCAGATCTCTCTCCAGAAGTATCAGTCCCTTTTTCTAGTCCTTCAAGACTTAATTCCCCATTGTTTATTTTCACTTCCAATATGTAAAAGAAAAAAAGTAGAAGCTGTATGTTGAGGGCCCGAAACAAGATCGTGCCAATGAATATTTTCTCTGACTGCTGCAGCACTGTCTGGAGATTACTGGGGCGGTCCATGGTTGGGACAAGGCAATTTTAAGTCTGCTAACCAGATAACAAATTGCATGAAATTTAACCACCAAAATGGGAGGCCTAATTTTATATAGTTGACTATCCAGACAATGGTTGAATATCGCCGCCATCTGGACAGCTTACGATAGTCACCACTGAAATGGGTTATTCAGCGGAAGCTGTTATATGGATATTTCTGCTGACTATCCAGTTTCATTTTACCCATGGCGGCTGGCATTTAAAAAACTGTTTACTGCTGCAGGCTCAATATCGACCTGATAGTGTCAAAAATGGCCCAGAAACATGTGGAAGTGCCAGCCCTTACATATGGAGGTCAGAAAATTGCCATTTCCACGTGGAAGCTGCAGACTTGATGCTGAACAGTTTTCCCACGTGTCCATTTGCAAAACAGCCAAACACTCTCTTCCAAGATTCTCCCTTTGTCTTCAGAGTCTAATTATTCTCCATTTGGTGCTGAGTTCACACACTGCCATGAGTCCCTCAGCTCTACCAAAGACTAAGCTGCCCACTTTTTTCCTCATCACCTTCCTCTCTTCACCCATGCTGTTTCATGAATCCTAAAGCTTTGATTTAAACAGAGAAACAAAAGCTGTACAAATGATTTCAAAACTCTGTGGCACTTGTTTTTTTCTTCAATTGTGTCCAATAGCCTTCTCCTGTTATTTTGACTTTTCCGTTGAAACCTGGGCTACAGCACCATAAATCTTCATTCACTGGTACTTACTTTTATCCCTCTCCTCCCTCCCCATGCAGCTGAGCCATGAAGGTGGCAGTCCTCAGATTGAGAGGCACAGACCACAGTCCACTTCAGAATCTAGTACAAGTGCGCTCTTCAGCCTGTCAGTGGCTGCTGCTTGTAAGCGATGGCTGTAATTCCCTTCCACAATTTCTTCCTCCAGAGTACCTTCAGCTTCTGCTATCCCAAGGAATATGGGAAGCAAATCCATGTCTCCCATATGGCTGTGCTACCAATGAGCCACTGGAACAACCAATGGAGTAGAGAAGTAGTCTAATGGTTTGTGCAGTGGACTAGAATCAGGGTAACTAGGGCTCCTTGTGACCTTGGCAAGTCACTTAATCTTCCATTGCCTCAGGTACAAACTTAGATTGTAAGTCCTCCAGGAATAGAAAAATACTTACTGCATCTGAACATAACTTGCCTCGAATTCTGAGAAAGTGTTAGCTAAATCTAATTCCTTATGGTGGCAATGATTTGAGGCTGAAGGCGAGGTCAAATAGTTAAGAGCACAGCATGGTGGGAACCCCGATTCAGTTCCTCTCTCTGCCAATCATAGACCCTGAATAAGCCTTTGCTTAAATTTAAATGATAAGTTCCCTGACAAAGGGACTTCGCAAAAATGAGTATACTGACGGCATGTGGTAGATGAAGTGTTCCGTTATCATAGCAAGAAAAACAAAGCATTTTTCCAACAGCACGATTAGTATGCAGTTCAGAAGACTTATTACCTGCATTCAGAAAAGTTACAATTATTGGAATGTGGCCATGGAGTTAGGAAATCTCTGCATGAAGGTTTTTAGTTGGTAAGGCATATAAGCTGTTTAGTGCCAGAACACCACCACTATTAGCAATACAGTTTGGAAACCTGGCTTTAGTTATATAGTCATCAGCTGTGAACCATACAACTAAATTCTTGACTTTAAAGGAAAGCTGTCATGAAGGAATGCTGATTTTTCTCTGCTCTGCCATCCGTTTCTAAAGAAAAGATCCTCCCCCCTTAAAAAAAAAAAAGCAACAGAGATTATGAATGGGGGACTTTAAAAAGAAAAAGTATCAGAGGTAAGAGAAATTAGGCAATGCCATTAGAATTAAAGAAGCTTCAATGAGCTTACCAGGTCAAAACATTAAAACTTCTTTCATGGATGTGAAGAAAACATGCTAAGGGTTAATTGCTTCCCTGTATGAAAAGCAGCTAACAAGTGAGAGTCAGAATGCCCAGGAGGACTGGAAACATTTTAACAGTGCCATAAGAAGTAAACAAGAGGGGATGGGTTGGGGCGGGTGGGGGAGTATTTCTTTTGGCCAAAGCTGCCTCCTTTCCTAAAGTACAGCGAGCAGTGGGAATGGCAAGGCCTGGGTTGCTCTTGACTCCCTTTGAAACATTTGTCTTCATTACCACTTCTTTTAATCAAGGCTCCTTCATAAGCGTTCCTGCTCAGCCCCCAGGAGGCAACTCTGGGTTGCGATAAATCAGCATCCACACCGCAAGTCACTAATCAGCACTCTTAGAGAAAGAAAAGCAAAGTGTAGACCACGGAGGGTTGGCCAAGACGGGGGAAGGAACCTGAAGGTTCAGTGGCCTTAAGAAGAATTGGCTTCCATATAAACAGTAATAAGCCAGTGACCTGTTGCTATCTCTTGGGTGCCATGGGTTGCAAATATTCTTTCTCAGAATTCTTTAAGGGGATCTACATACACATTTCTCACACATATAAATTTCAGCAATCAAAGAAAAGAAATGCCAACAGTCTTATGCACTAACAAATTTCTAATGTTTCCAGCTCAAATAGCAGAAGGCAAATTTAGTGCACAGTCTTTCTACAGCTAATAAAATGGCAAAGGTACTAAAGGCTTTTTTCTATCTTTTGTATTTCAAAGGGCTGGTACCATAGTTACTGCAGATAATGGACCTTTAGAGATAAAAGAAAGTTCACTTCACCTTAAAAAATAACACACAAAACAAAGGGTAATTATTTGTTAAGTACTTGTCTTTTTCTGGATAGAAGTTTTTGGATAAAGGAACTATGAATAAAAGGCATTCTACTGTATGATTATTATGGAAAGGGCAACATAACCCCCACCCCACAAAACAGAACAAAATAGGAAACAGTCCAGAGAGACAGGGAAGGTAAAAAGAATGAGTTGGTTAGGTTACCGCAACATGAAAATGTTTTGCCAAATTCTTGCAGTGTTTTGCCTACTTAGAAATATTTTAAGAATTACTTAGGAATAGCTTTTACTTGTAAATGTAAATGATCTTAAACTATACAAAGTAACAAGCAATGAAAGCCCAGGGCCAAGGATTCTAGGGCCCGAATCTCCAGGATTTAGTTTCTTTGTCATTATTGTGGCAATTGTCAAACTCTGTGCATTGGTACAAAGACCACACATGCTTTTTACTTTCAGGCTTCAACTAATTCTCAAAAAAAAATGTAGATGTATTGGGCCCCCAGCACTTTGTCCTTTGGTGATGGGAAGGGACAGAGGGACCCAGTGGCCTCCTCCCCACACATTCCTCCCGGCCCCTGTGAGAGGACTCTTTCACAGGGGCCAGGTGAGAAAAGAGAAATAGGGGCTCACCAGACTACCATTAGTGTGCCAGGCATAAGCTTAGGAGAGGGGCATTTCTTTTTAATAACAGCTCTTTAAGCCTGACCTGAGAGACAATGCTTCAGTGGGAATGTTAATTACATCTCCAACAACATATGGCAGTGGTTCCCAAACCTGTCCTGGGGGCTCCACAGCCAGGCAGCTTTTCAGGATATTCACAATGAATATGCATGAGATAGATTTGCATGCAAAGGAGGCAGTGTATGCAAATCTCTCTCGTGAATATTCATAATAGATATCCTGAAAACTCAACTGGCTCAGGAGCCTCCAGGACAGGTTTGGGAACCACTGACATATGGTAAAAAGGTTAACAAATGTATGAAACATAGCTCATGATTTTACTGTGCATTGAGCCTGATTTTTTCTGCATTAAAAGCCATGTTAAACAGTTGAATTGGCATTAATTGCTATAAAACTTGCATTAATATCACTTAAAACAGGGCCCAATGTGACAAAAAGATTAGGACCCTTTACTAAGGCGTGGAAAGTTCTTCTACATATTGCATGTTTTGTGCAAACATTAAAGTGCGGTAAGTGCAAACACTGTATGGTAAATGCATGAGGCGTGCCCAGCATCAGCCCTAAATTTAGCACATAGTTCAAACAATTACAGCATGGGCCTGGATTCCCTGCCTTGAAAGATAGCATGGATGCACCCCTGTAACTTGCCAAGGTAGGGAGCACAGCCCCAGAGGCTAAGGGGGTAATTCTGAACTCCGTTTAGCAGGTCTGGATGTCCGATCCGGACGTCCAGATCCGTTAAGCAGCCGGGCAGCCTGCTAGAGTTAGAGCTCCCCCTCTGAACAGGCGATTTGTATAGGGAACTCTGTTCATGGGAGGGAGGGGGCGGGCCAGAGGTGGGGCGAGGGCGGGTGGTGGGCGGACAGCGACCGTGGATGTACAGGGTCGATTCTGAGGTCGGCCTTATACATCTGGGGTCAGCCACGGAGACGGGGGACTTATTCCATCTCGGAGGTGGAATAAGTTGCCCTGGACTTCGGGGGACCGTGGCGCTAGGCAAATACGGAAGGTGTGGGGGGACCCCCACAGCCCAACTCTGGTTATGGGAGGACAGATCGAGGGTCGGGCTGCGGGGAAAGGACAGTGTCGCTTTTGGCTGGGGATTGTCATGGCACTGTGGCTCCATTCAGGAGCCTGGTTAAGTTAGCCAGGTATTGGACCGGGCGTTTGTCCAATCAGAATCGGGGCCCAGCCTGCACATCCAGGCCGTAGAACCGATTCTGATCCCATGGGCACGTCTAGCCCCTGCGGGATTAGAATCAGGTCTACCCTGATTCTGATCGGCCGTACAGGGGCTGGATGACTAGTATGGAATTGGCCTCTAAATATCTACTATAACTGATTATAACTCACTGGAAAGGTGTAAGCTAGACAACTAAATAAATAAATACAATATTTTAAAAAGTCGCTATGGCCACAATAACCCAACCTCCCCCAATCTGTGCTCCACATCAGGCCCCCCCTGATTCAAGTCCCACTCTTTCAGCATCTCTCCCAGCCCGATTAAAACCCCACTTCAGCACTCCCCTCCCAGACATCGAAAGTGCAATGCATCCAATGACCCCTCAAGGTCCTTTCCCCCCAAACCAAAAGCCAACACCCCACAAAGCAGCAGATCCAACCCTGAAAATGACCTTCCCACACAAAGCCCCGCCACTAAACGGCAGACCCCCTTCAAGTCTTAGCTGAGAGTGCCCCTTGGGGGTAAGCTGAAAGGGGCAGGAGCGGTCTTCCTCCACTCTTCCCTGGCTGTGAAGGTTTTCAAAATGGAGGTAATAACTTGTAGCAGTAGTTTTGTGGTACTACTTCTACAACCAGAGAGTACTCTCGGGTAAGACCCAGGGGTGTCACGAAGGACGACGGATAGGGAGTTGTGGCTATGGTGGGGGCTGCTGTTTGGCAGCAGAGCTTCATGGTTGGAGAATCACTGGGGGAGGGTTGCGTCTACTGCTTTGTGGGGCACTGGTCTTTGTTGCAGGAGGGTCCCTTAAAGGGTCCTTGGCTGCACTATACGTTTTGCTTTCTGGGAGGGATGGAGTCAGATTGGGAGAGCGGGGGATGCTGAAGGGAGAGGAGTTGCAACAGGGGGCCTAATATTGTGGAGTGGCTAGTTGAGTGGGGATTGGTGGGGAGGGAGTTTTGACTTAGGCTGTGGATGTGCTACCGGACTGCAATAGGGTGGTTGCACTTAATGGCACCCCTTGAGGTGGAGTTAAAGTGCAGCTATGCTATCGGCAGTCATGAGAGCTAGCACATGGTGCCATCCCACACATTAGCTGTCACTGGCCGCCGCGCCCACTCTCTATCTTAATCCCACTCCCTACTAAAGCATGCAGTTAGCGTGCGCTTTAGTGTATATTGTCATACCAGCATGGTAATGGTTACTGTGGGCGTGTGCTAACAGCGCCTGCTAATTCACAAACTGTTTAGTGTACTTCAGTAAAAGTGCACTTTACCTACATGAGGAAAAACAATTTTCAAACAGCCAATTAATACACATAAAACATTTTACAGTGTTACAACCCTATCTGTTCTTGGCTTGGTTTTAAAAAGAAATCCTGAGCAGGTTCTCAAAATGGTTACTGTAAACCCAGTCTAATTACATATGAGATATGTAGAAACTACATGTAGATGGAAAAACAGGAGAAAAACAAGGATAAAACCCGATAGGAAAATGTAAGGGTAAAAGAAAGGCTTGACCTCTAATGATATGATCTTATGCATCAGTCCAGGTTTAGGGAAGGCTCTCATTACTGCTTATGGGGGTACCAGAGCCAGCAGTAAAGAGAGCTCTATCACAAGAACTGCTAAACAATTTCAATTCTACTATTACAGCTCTGTTTAATGATAGGATGGACATCTGTAGCCCCTGAAGTTGTGGAAAATCCCACGGAACACAATGTGTTTATGCCTCTACTCACTGGAATACATAGCACTACAGGCTGTTTGGAAGTAACATTCTAATTTTTGAAGTTAGTTTGGCCACAGCTCTTAGCTTTTTTCTTGGTTTTTCTGTCCTGGACAGTCTATCTGTAGCTGCTCATAGTCCCATAAGAAACCAACGCAGTGTACTGAGCATCCTGGTGAAACTAGCAGTGGGATGAGGGGATAGGAGGAAGAAGGAAGAGAGAACCACTGGGGGAAATAGAAGCATAGACACATGACGGCAGAAAAAAACCGTTTGGCCTATCTAGTCTGCCCTTCCATATCATCCACTACAATAGAGTAACCACTTCTGCTAAACTGTATAGGAAAAAAAGAAAAATGTAGTCCTTTTTGTTGTGTTAAGCTTCCTTGTAAAGAAGGTTCAGAGATATAATAGTCAAAGAAAAATACTTTAATATACTCTTCTCTTTGAATTTTTGTAATAAAACAGTTTTCAGGAATTCAATTTTTTTCATTGTTTCATAAAGAAAATGAAAACATTTTCACTGCTTGCCTCCCTTTTAACCTCTCCACCAACAGAAATGATTCTTTAATTTCCTTTCCTATTTTTAGGCCCTCGGGTAGTCTGATTGGATTCTATCTGGCCTCAAATGCATGTAAAGTTCGTCAATCCCTCCCTAGTCTCATGATTCTCTATCAAAACAGCTGTGGCAGAAGAGCTTCCTGTCTAGCTCTGCCTCACACAAGTTTCTCCTTGGTTAGCAGAATCAGAAACCAGACTAAATCCAGCAAACTGAACGTGCCTCCCCACCCCCTCCCCTTTCACCATGGCCCTGACATCCGGAACTGACTTAGGAAGTACTCTAATGGTTACCAAACTTGTAGGACCTCACTTTGATTTTCTGAATAAAACATATGTTCGAGTGCCAGCAGCACCATCACCCAGCAACAACTGGTCTTACAAAAGCTGGAAAAGTGCTTTTTCTTCCAGTTTTGTTTGAAAACACAAAAGCTTTCACAGGGAAACAGAATGAGGAACATGCAAATTCATATTCTGAGCAGGCTGCTAGTATGCTGACTTCCAGATGTTTAATGAGACAGTGCAAGAAACAACACGACGAAAGGTCAACAGTTTCCGTCAGATTTTGCTAAGAAAAGCAACAGCTTACACTCCAAACTCAGCAGGATCATGGACATAGCCACAGAAGAGTTTGGGTGGGCCATGGCCCCTCCACTATGGGCTTATTCCCACTCAGTCAGTGGCACCCGCACAGGCAATGAGAGCACAACTGGAAGCAGTGTCAACATCTGCACTGCTTCATGCCCATCCATGTTAATTACGAGCCCCACCAAAAAAATCAGCTCTGGGTATGCGACTAATCGGAATCATGGATAGCAAAATATCTACCAAGAACAGTGCAAGGGTATTAAGCACTCTAGGCAAACCTTCAGCCTTGCGCTGCACATGATTTTACTGTCCATTGCGCCCATGCAAGTTTCAATTTTTGCACAGTACATTAACTTTCTGGCAGGCCGACACAGTCATTAGACAAACTAGGCAGTTGCCTAGAGCATCAATGGTCAGAGGGTGCCCACTGCCGCCGCCCCTGCCCCTCTGTGGGAAGTACAGCGGCAGCGCCAGAATTACCTTCTCTTCCTGGCCATCATGCTGCCTGCACTTCTACCCCCACCTTCAATTCCACTTCCTGTTGGGGGGGGGGGGGGCAGAAGCACAAAAGGCACTGCAGCCTGGAAGAAAAGATAATTCTGGGGCTGCAGTGTCTCTTTAAATGTGCTGCTGCCACTGCACATCCTGGAGAGGCGTGGGGCAGCGGTGGCAATGTGCACAGGGGCTGCAGCAGGAAATAAGGTTTGCCTAGCGTACCTCATATCCTTGCACTGGCCCTGCAACCTCTCCCCCAAAATTGTGATAATTAAACTCAACAATCATGATGATCCCACTAAAAACTCTCCCGGCAGGGCTGGTGCAAGGAGATGAGGCACTCTAAGTAAACCTCATCCCTTGTGCCCCCCTCCCCCTCCCAGTGGCCACTGTCACTGCTGCCGCCCCTCTCCAGGCCGTGCAGCAGCAGAAATGGGCACAAACAGCCCCACAGCGCTTACCTTTAAACTTCATCACCACAGGATTGTTTGCTTCTGTCCCCTCTCTGACGTCGCAGAAAGTTGGCATTGGGCATCAGAGTGACAGAAGTAAACAGCTCCGCAGTGTCGAAGTTTAAAGGTAAGCGCTGTGGGGCTGTTTGTGCCCATTGCCACTGCTGCATGTCCCGGAGAGGGGCAACGGTGGTGGCACTGGGCATCCCCAGAGGGCCGGCGCTATAGACAACTGCCTAGTTTGCTTAATGGCAGCGCCGGCCTTGGCTCCCATACACTAATGGCACATAAGGAAACGTTTCAAACATCATTTCCATAGATAAATATCAATTTACTTAAATAAAAGTGTTCTTTGAAAATTATCAAACCAAAATTGCCTAAAAATATGCAAGGTTCAAAGGAAGTGTGTGTTTGTATCACCTTCGACAATTAACGCAAAACCAATGGTTAAAAGTATCTGTGCGCTTTGCACCAAAATGTACAGTCTTCAAACTGCCTCCCATACTGTTAAATATTATACTTTATTTTACACTCTAAATATATAATGTACTTAGCTGGCGGTGCTATCTGTCAGCAAGTGATGGGATGCACATGTGCACTGCAGTATGCATGCGTACCCCCCTACAAGAGTCTGGCAGGCATGTCCAATCCCATAGGTGAAGTCAGGGAGAGATGTTGCTACAGTTGTATAATGGTGATGGTATTCACTGGGTAGTCCGTGCGGATGTATCAGGATCCAACAATGAATATGGATCAGTAAGCAGGCAGGAGAAGCAGGGTTGTCAAGTTTGTCTCCAGTAGCAGGAACTCCAGCAGTTACAGCAACAGAGGTTGCAGGGAATAAGATCATGAGCATTGCCCACCTGCCCTCATGGCTCCCTCCTCTTTGTCCTCATCCAGGTAAGAGGTGGGTGTGGGGGTCACAGCAATTGACAGGACTAAGCATGCTCTGGACTTCCATGGCTTGAGCTGCTGGCTATGCAGCAGAGACAGTCAGCCATTTTAGATGTGTGAAGGAGAGGAAAACTGGGGGGGCAACAGTGATGGGAGTGAGGAGAGAGAGAAGGGAGAAGGTGAAGGAGAGAGGAAGGAGATGGGGAGGTAAGAAAGGGAGGAGGAATGAGAGAGATGAAGAAGAGGATGTGAGGAAAAGATGAAGGGGAAGGCAAGAAGGGAAGGTGGAAGAGAGGTAAGGGAAGGATGACACTGGATTCAAGTGAGAAGACAGTGAAGCAGAGAAAAAAAAATGAGGAACAGAGGGAAGAGATGAGCGAGAAGGCGTGAAACTGGAGAGAGGAGGAAGTGAGAAGGAGAAAAGAGAGGAAGTGTCAGGTATGGGCTGGTCTCAGACTAGGGCGTTTTAGGTTGCTGGGCTTTGGCTTTCCAGGAAATGCTATTCTACCTCCTGGAAGTCTAGCTTCAGCCAGCTCAGTCACAGTTGAGCTATAATTCTGTTAATCTTTCTCTTGTTCCTGGTTGGACTAATGGGAACCAGCCCAGAATGGGCTTGGGAATTCAGACCCTGCCTTTATGTTGTCCTCCACTAGTTCAATGCTCCACTTCCCATCACTGTTCTTGGGCAAGCATCTGGCTTTCAGAGGTTCTGAATTTGACAAGGTTCTATTCTGATCCTTGCTTCCATTGCTTCCAGATGACAACTCCGTTTCTGCTCCTTGGTTGCTGTATTCCTAAGTGCCTTTTTTGGATGCTTTTCTGGAGGTAAAGTGAAATTAAACTCATTTTAAGCAATATTATATCTTGTCCTGTTCCTGTCTGCAGTGCAAGCCTCAGGAGTCCCATCTAGCATGTTTTCCCTTGGTGAGGGACACTCTCACAGGGAAAAGGAGGACAGTGAAGAGAAATGAAGGAAGAAGAAATGGAGGAGAAGAGGGAGGAAGGAAAGAAAGAGTAAGGGAAGTGTGATAGAAGCAGGAGTAGAGTAGAATTTGAGAGATGTGATTCTATAAGGATCACTCTTAAGAAAGCCTCAAGCCATTTCCTATTGGAGGAATGAGAAAGGCCTGCTGGTGTAGCGATTATCATCTTTGCTTTATCAGCAAAAAGTACCTGATTCAAACCCAGGCAGAAACAATAGCACACCCTTTTCTAAGTGTATAGACTGCTTTATTTCTAAAAATTCTGTACTATCATTAAAATTGTCTATAGTACATGGAGATTGGAGGATCGCCAACATGACACCATGAACAAAATGACTAAACCTTTATAAAATCATGGCTTAATGGGACAATTCCAACATGAATTTAGCTAAGGGAAGTCTTACCTCTTCAATCTGCTATATTTTTTGAGGGTGTAAATAAATAGGTAGATAAAGATGAGTGGTGGACATAGTATATCTGGATTTTCAGAAAGCCTTTGAAAAGGTCCCTCATGAGAGACTCTTGAGGAAATGAAAAAGTCATCGGACAACGAGCAGTGTCATAGTGTGGACTGGGAACTGTTTAAAAGAGAGAAAACAGAGAGTAGGGCTGAATGGTCAGTTTTCTCAACGGAGAAAGGTAAATAGTGAATTACCCCAAGGATTTATGCTGGGTCCACTACTTTTTAACAATCTAACAAATGACTTGGAAATGGGAACAAGTGAGGTTATCAAAACTGCAGACAACACAAAATTATTCAAAGTTGTTCAACCACAAGACAATTGTGGAAAAGTACAAGAGGACCTTGAGAAACTGGGTATCCAAATGGCAGATGAAATTTAATGTGGATAAGTGCAAAGCTATGCACTTAGGGAAGAACCACCCAAACTATAGCTTCATGATGAAAGGTTCTGCATTAGGATTCACTACTCAGGAAAATGATCTAGGTGTCATACTGGATAATATGTTGAAATCCTCAGTGTACAGCAGCAGTCAAAAGAGCTAATAGAGTGCTAGGAAATTTAAGGAAAGAAATGGGAAATAAAACAGAGGATAGCATAATGCGTCAATATCTTTCCCTGGTGCAACTTTACCCTGATTATTGTGTACAGTTCTGGTCACACTATATCCAAGGGTGGTGGAAGGCCTTTTTCTTTGAGGGGGCCCAAGCTCCACACTAACTCCATCACATGGGCAGAGACCCTTTCTTTTCTGCTCGCATCTCTCATGGGCACACAGGAAGGGTCTTTGCCACAATCATGGCTTCTCTTCTTCTTCTGCCTGCAGGGGATGGGATCCCTGTGGGTATAGACTGCTGCCTGTGATCATGGCAAAATCCCTTGCTGCTCTGCCTGCAGAGATCTGATCTCCCATGAGCAGACAGGAAGGGTCTTTGCTGTGATTGTGACTTCTCTTCTTCTGCCTGTGGTTTTTGGTGGGGCCAGGGCCTCTGTGGCCCACCCCCTTCTGATGCCTATGGCTACATCTAGAAAAGGATACAGTGGAGGTAGAAAAGGTATAGAGAAGGGGTTTGAATGATAGCGCTATGATGAAAGGTTAGGGCTCTTCAGTTTGGAGAAGAGACAGATAAGAGAGATGTGATAGAGGTCTATAAAATAGCATCAATTCATGATTACCATGCTGATGACACAATTCAAGATTGAGTTCTGTTATCTGCATTAGGGGATCAGTGGCTCTGCCGACTTTTTGCTTAGCAGTACATAAGCGTCACAGCGCTGAAACTGCATGGTGACTTACTGGAAGAAAAAACACTGTGACCCTTGTGTACTGCTAAGCAAGAAGCTGGCAGAGCCATGGAATTGATTCCGTAATGCATATAATGAAACTTGATGTTGGGTTGGGTCATCAGTGTGGTAATCGCCAATTAATGCTATGAGATGTGCAGTTACTTAGCATTTTTCAAGAAGTTGAAGCCATTTTAATTGGTGGACTGTAAAAGTTAAGTACATCTAATGATGTTTTGTGATTATTCATTTAAAATTTGCACATAAGTGGGACTCTTATAGACACATGTATGGAAGGGGTGTTGATGTCATCACTGGGCTACCCGGAAGCCTGATAAGAAAGAGTTTCTGCACGCTGCTGGGGGGGGGGGGGGGGAGGATGGAGGTGCTAGGTTTGAAAATCACACAGGGCACATTTCTAGCTTGGTACGATCCTGTGTGATTGCATTTCTGAAGGTCCCTTTTTTAAGAAATTCTTAATCTAATTTATGCTAGTATTTCAGCAGTCTTAGTATTAGATCTGAGTGCTGAGTTTTTGTGTTTGTTGTTATACTAGGAGTCAGCATTGACTTGATGGCACACAACACTCATCTGGGTACTAGGGACTTTCTGATTATTTTATAAAGGTAATATAGGAGTATATGCTTCCTTTATTAAAATAGGGATACAATAGGCACCTTTTTGGATTTTCCACATAGTACTATATCATAAAATAACCCCATAAAAGGCAATCTTCAGCCAAATTCATAAACAACTCGATATAAGTTAAAAGGACTTCTTTTAATGAGAATGTTCAGGCAACGTATACATGTACATATAAATCTGACGTATATATAAGTTATCTATATAAAATCAGGCTTGCTATTTCTGTAGCCTTTGGCTGAATATCACTGTTTTCTGGATAAATTTAAGACATCCTCTCCATGGAATACTCCTGGCCTGTCATATATAAACTTATATAGCCAATATTTATTTGTTTAGCATGCCAGGATAGTTAAATAAAAGTACTTAAATGGCCAGCACCTGATGTTGGCTGCATAAATGATACTGCTAGGTATCTCTCTAAGCATATCAAAAGTGACTTCATGGCTCTGGGACAGAGGGTGAAGCAGATAGGTGCGTAGGTAGTTTTCTTCAAGCCTCCTTGTTGAAGGTAAAGGCTGAGGCAGAGAAGCTCGCATCCTGGAGTTGAATGCATGGTTGTGTAGATGATGTCATCGAGAGCGTTTTGTTTCCTGGACCATGGGATAATTTTCCAAAGGCTGCAGAGCAGAGAAGGCATCCATCTGTCCAAGAAGGGATAAAGTGTCTTTGACAGCAGACTGGCTAACCTACTGAAGAGAGCTTTAAACTAGATTCAGTGGGAATCGGTGAAGAAAGCCTCCAGGTAAGTGAAACATTAAATACTTCTGTAGAAATTAGGAAAAAGGGGCAGCATCTGGAAAGCGGTAGACTAAAATAAAGGAGGCAATAAAAAGGGGGTGAAGGAGTAGCCTAGTGGTTAGAGCAACTGCCTAGTACCTAGAAGATCAAGGGTCCAATTCCCACTGCAACTCCTTGTGACCTTGGGCTAGTCACTTTAGCCTCCATTGCCTCAGAAGAAAGGGCCTGGCAGTCTACTTCCAGTGATACATTGCCAAGAAAACCTAGAGGCAGTTCGGTCATCAGGAGTCAGCACTAACTTGAGGGCACTAACAAAAGGGGCAACAGGAAGGAAACCTAAAGGAGTGGCTGCACAAATAAAGGCAAAAAACACAGCTTTCACAAAATTGAGAAGTTCGCAAACAGAGGAACACCAAAAAGAATACAGGATAAAGCTAAAAGAGACAAAAAGAGAAATAAGGATAGCAAAATCCAAGGCAGAAGAAAAGATGGCTAAAGATCTAAAGCATGGTGACAAAACCATTTTCAGGTATATTCGGGAGAAGAGGAAGATCAGAGGTGAAACTGCAAGACTCAAAAGTGCTGAGAACGGATTCGTGAAAAGTGATGTTGAAAAAGCGAAAATGCTGAATACTTCTGTCCTGTTTTTTTACTAAAGAAAATTCTGGAGAAGGACCATCTGTGATTGGCAAATATACAAATGGAAATGGAGTAGATACTACACCATTCACAGAAGATGATGTGTTTGAACAGCTTGCAAAACTGAAAGTGGACAAAGCCATGGGACCGAATGGGATACATCCCAGGATACTGAAAGAGCTCGGAGAGGTTCTTGAAGGGCCTTTAAAGGATATTTTTAATCGATCCTTGGAGACGAGAGAAATTCCGCAGGACTGGAAAAGGACCAATGTGGTACATCTTCACAAAAGTGGTAATAGGGAAGAAGTGGCAAACTAGAGGCCAGTAAGCCTTACCTCGGTGGCGGGAAAAGTAATGGAGGCGCTCCTGAAAGAGCGAATAGTGGACTTCCTAGAAACCAATAGGTTGCATGATCCGAGACAACATGGTTTTACCAAAGGACAATTATGCTAAGCAAATCTGAGTTCTTTGACTGGGTGACCAGAGAACTAGATGAAGGGCATGCGATGGATGTGATCCACCTAGATTTCAGCAAAGCCTTTGATACTGTTCCTCATAGGAGGTTTATCAATAAACTGACCAGCCTAGGGAACTGGATCAGAAATTGGTTGACTGACAGACATTAGAAGGTGATGGTAAATGGAACTCACTCAGTTGAAAGGAAGGTGATTAGTGGCATGCCCCAGGGATCGGTCCTGGAGCCGGTACTGTTCAATTTATTTGTGAGTGATATTGCTGAAGGACTGAATGGAAAAGTCTGTCTTTTTGCAGATGACATGAAAATTTGCAACAGAGTGGACTCCCCTGAGGGAATGGATAACATGTGGAAAAATCTGCAAAAGCTGGAAGAATGGTCTAATATTTAGCAGTTAAGATTTAATGTGAAGAAGTGCAGTGTCATGCACTTGGGATGCAGAAATCCAAGGGAATTGTATGAGATAGGGGGCAATAGGTTGGTGTGCACGGACCAGGAGAAGGACCTCGGAGTGATTGTTTCTGAGGATCTCAAAGTGGCGAAACAGTGTGACAAGGCGGTAACCAAAGCCAGAAGGATGCTGGGTTGCATACAGAGAGGAATTACCAGCAGAAAAGGAGGAGATACTAATGCCACTGTACAAGTCACTGGTGAGACCTCACTTGGAATATTGTGTTCAGTTTTGGAGACCATATCTCGCAAAGGATATAAAAAGGCTTGAAATGTTTTAGAAGACGACGATCAAAATGCTTTGGCGCCTACGGCAGAAAACATATGAAAAGAGATTCCAAGACCTAAACATGTATACTCTAGAGGACAGAAGAGACAGGGGAGATATGATACAGACCTTTAAATCCTTAAGGAGTATTAATGAACAAACAAACCTTTTTCAAAGACGGGGAAGCTGTAAGGAGGTAAACTGAAAGGCAACGACAGGAAATACTTTTTCACCAAAAGGATGGTGGATGCTTGGAATGCCCTCTCAATGGAAGTGGTGGGGACAAATACAGTGACAGATTTCAAAATGGTATGGGACAGACACAGTGGATCCCCTTATAGAAACAGGATAAAATCAAAATAAACTTTACCGTCTCTGATATCTGAACAAGTACAGGTGATCTGCACGGAGCGGTGGGTACATCCCTAAACAAAGGCATGGGGAGGGGTAACCTGCACAGAGCAGTGGGCGCACCTACTCTTGGCATCGTACTGGGCAGACTAGATGGACCATGCTGGTCTTTTTCTGCCATCATATGCTATGTTACTATGTATAAATGCCCGTAGCATGGGAAATAGGATCCCAGATGTTGAGGATTTAATGAAAGACGGATGGAGTGGCGGCATCACCCCTGGACAAAGACATGGGGAGGGGGGACAGCACGGAGCGGCAGGTGTACCTACTCTTGGCATCGTACTGGGCAGACTAGATGGACCATATTGGTCTTTATCTGCCGTCATTTACTATGTCACTATGACAAAGGTGAGCCAGTCGATATAGTATATTGGATTTTCAGAAAGCCTTTGACAAGGGCTCTCATGAGAGACTCTTGGTGAAATTAAAAAGTCATAGGATAGGAAGCAGTGTACTATTGTGGATCAGCAACTGGTGAAAAGATAGAAAGCAGATGGTAGGGCCAAATGGCCATTTTTCCCAATGGAGAAAGGTGAATAGCAGAGTATTTGTATTTGAAGCATTTATATACTGCCCATTTGCGAAACAACATAATCTAGGCAGATTACAATCAGTACCCCAGGGATCTGTGCTGGGTCCACTGCTTTTTAACATATTCGTAAATGACCTGGAAATGGAAAAATGAGTGAGGTAATCAAATTTGCAGATGACACAAAATTATTCAAACTTGTTAAAACCCAAGAGGATTGTGAAAAATTGCAAGAGGATCTTGATAAATTGGAAGACTGGATGCTCAAATGGCAGATGAAATTTAATGTGGACAAGTGCAAAGTTATGCACCTAGGAAAGAACAACCCAAACTATAGTTAAACGATGCATGGTTTCAAATTAGGAACCACCACCCAGGAAAAAGAGTTAGGCGTCTTCATAAAACCCACTGTCCCGTGTGCAGCAGAAGCCATGAAGGCAAATAGAATACTAGGAATCATAAGGAAAGGAAAAGAGAATAAAACAAAGGATATTATGTGCAATTCTGGGCACCTTATCTTAAAACGGCTATAGTGAAATTAGAAAAGGTACAGAAAAGAGCCACCAAAATCGTAGAGAGGACAGAAGGATACCCCTATGAGGAGAGGTTTAAAAGGTTAGGGCTCTTCAACCTGGAAAAGAGACAGCTGAGGGGAGATATGATAGAGGTCGATAAATTAATGAACAGAGTGGAACAGGTAAACGTAGATCGATGCCATCAAAAAGTAGAAAGGCTAGGGGACATGCAATGAAGCCACAGTCTAACCCATTTAAGGCTAATAAGAGAAAATATTTTTTCACTCAATGCGAAATCAAACTCTGGAATTCGTTACTGTAGGATGTATTAAAAGCTGTTAGTATAGCTGGGTTTAAAAAAAGTTTGGACAAGTTCCTGGAGGAAAGGTCCATAAACCATTATTAAAGAGGACCCGGGAAATCCACTGCTTGCCCCAATACAAGCATTGTGGAACTTGTGTGTCTTTTTGGGAAACTGCCAGATACTTGTGACCTGGATTGGCCATTGCTGGAAACAGAATACTGGGCTTGATAGACCTTGCTCTGATCCAGTATGGCATTTCTTTTGTTATTATAGAAAGATGACAACAGAAAAAGACCACATGGCCTATCTAGTCTGCCCTTCCAAATCAACTACAATAGTGCCCTTTTCCTTTAGAGATCCTCTGTGTTTGTCCCATGCTTTTTTGAGTTCAGATACTACCCTTGTTTCTACCACCTCCATTGGGAGACAATTCCACGCATCTACCAGTCTTTCCGTAAAGAAATATTTCTACATATTGCTCCTGAGTCTATTCCCTTTCACCCTCATCCTATGTCCCCTTGTAGCAGAGCTTGCCTTCAATTGAAAGAGACTCTCCTATGCATTTATGTCACAGAGGTATTTAAATATCTATATCATAACTCCTCTATCCTGTCTTTCCTCTAAAGCAGGTGTGGGCAATTGTTTTGGCTCGGGGGCCACTTTGAGAGGGCCGTGGTTAGTGGAGGGCCGCACCTTCTAAAACTGATCGTATTCATTAGTTAACATTACATTTCATTTAATGAGAAGTGTAAATTGCATAATAATAATAAATAAATATAAAGCGATCGTAAAGGAACTCTGACAAAAAGGAGCAAACAGATATCTATATTCAAAAATATTTTGAGATCACATTTCAGCTCTCTTCCAGCCACCCACTTCCCCGCTTTCAGCTCTATTCCAGCCACCTCCTTCACCCTGTCAGTTCATTCCTGCCACCTCCTCCCCCCCCCCCTTTCAGCTCTCTTCCAGCCCTCATCTTCCACCTGTCAGTTCCTTCTGCCACCTCTTTCCCCTTGCAGCCGCTGCTGCTGCTTCACCCCCCCCTTAGTGCTGCTTCAACCCCCTTAGTGCTGCTTCCCTTGTGCTGCTTCATCCCCCCCTTTAGTGCTGCTTCACCCCCTCTCCCCTTAGTGCTGCTTCAAAGTTCACCCCCGTGCAGCCGCTGCTTCTGCTTTTTACAGAGCAGCGGCTGCAATAAACTTAATTTGAAAAGGAAAAGACAACCTGTGAGAAGCCCTCCGGTCAGCGCCCGAGGAAGTGATGTCAGAGGGGAGGGCTTCTCACAGGTTTCTTTTCCTTTGCAAATTAACTTTATTGCAGCCGCTGCTCTGTGAAGAGCAGAAGTAGCAGCCGCACGGAGGATCGATTGGGGATCGCGTTCGCGCAGCGGACTGTGGGAGAAAAGCCATTTTTTTGCTCTGGCCACTCTCGATCTCACGGCCAGAGCAAAAAAACGGCTTTTCAAGGGCCGGTTTTATATCTGTGCCGCGGGCCGCAGAAAACACCGTGGCGGGCCACATGCGGCCCGCAGGCCGTAAATTGCCCACCCCTGCTCTAAAGTATACATTTTAAGAACTTTAAGTCTGTCCTCATATGCTTCATAACGAAGACCACTAACCATTTTGGTAGCCACCGTCGCATAAATGTACAAGAGGAGAGCCTCTTTCAATTGAAAGCAAGCTCTGCTTTGAGGGGGCATAGGATGAGGGTGAAAGGGGATAAACTCAGGAGTAATATGTGGAAATAGTTCTTTATGGAAAGAGTGGCAGATATGGAATAGTCTCCCAGTGGAGGTAGCAGAGATGAGGACAGTATCTGAATTCAAGAAAGCATGTGACAAACACAGAGGATCTCTAAATGAAAAAGGGGACTATTGTAGTTGATATGGAAGGTCAAACTAGAAAGGCCATGTGGTCTTTTTCTGCCACCATGTTTCTATAAGCTTTTATGTATTGACTTATTTTATGGTGGCAACATATACACCTGTATTCCTTTATAAAGTTATCGCACCAGAAAAGCGGTGCAGCCATTAACACCTCTTCTGAGGGAGACACGTACGAATACAAATGCATCACACAGCTCTGTCCAACCCATGCCCTTAATGTGTCTATGCATGTGAGGGCTAATTTTATTAATGATCATCTAGAAATATTCTCAAAAAGATATCTATTTTATGCAGTTTCATAAAGGCAGATAGTCTAAAAATAATCTGCTGTGATTGATTGGTTCTCCTATATACAGGTTTTTATAAAGGCAACATAGTCACCAATGTGCCTTTATAAAACAGACTCTTAAAACAATCCCCAATTTAACACAAATTCTCTTATACAAATTTACATTTGCACCAATACATGGCAACTGTGTCCTTACTCTGCCCATACTATACCCCAGAAACACCTATAAGCAGTGTAAGTCGTGTCATCTTTTTACCACACATTTGGCTGTACAAGTTGATAAGAGCCATTTTCCATATGTAAAATATACTTTAGGTGTGGAAAACAGTTTATAATGTTACCCCTGTGATGTATTCGTATATCTGCATATAGGAAGAAAGCAAGAGATGAAACGAAATGTAGATATGGATTTTTAAATCTGAGCATTTGCCTTTCAAATCCAAGCCCAAATCAAATTACAATTCAGGTACTGTAATTATTTAAAAGTAAGATGTCCAATTATAACTTTTTGCAGGATCATTCTGGGAGGGGTAGTGCTTAATTATGCAAAGCTCAAAGGGGACAACTTAGGGGTCTAAAACAAGACTTATTGTATGGAGGAAAGGCCTGGCAATCTAGTTCCAGTAATACCTTGCCAAAAAACACAGGATCTGGGCAGGCCAGCGCAAGAACATGAGATGCCCTACGCAAACCTTATCTCTGGGATGCCATCACTACTGCCCATCTCCGAGACATGCAGCGGCAGCAATGGCCACAAACAGCCCTGTGGCGCTTACCTTTAAACTTCAGTGCCTGATGCCGATTTCTTGTTTGCAAACAGGAAGTCAGCATTGTGCAGTCCAAAGGGGTGGAAGCAAATAGCTCCACGGTGCCGAAGGTTAAAGATAAGTGCCACGGGACTGTTTGTAGCCACTGTCACAACTATAAGTCCCAAGAGGGGTGACTGCAGCGACAATGGGTACCCCAAAGGGCTGGAGCTCTAGGCAACCGCCTAGTTTGAATAATGGTAGCACCAGTCCTGGGTCTTGGTCACCAGGAGTCAGTATTGACTTGAAAGCACACACATATAGGTTTTCGAGGTAGGGGTACTAGTTTGGTTGCTGTGCATGTCAGAGGACATAAGGTTTTGTGACAGAAAATGAGCTTAACCTCACCATCACCATGATGCTATGAAACACATAGAAGATATACTGGGTTTCTGATTGGTTGAAAACATTCCACATTTATGATGACATTCTGGTGAAGGGCCATAGATAAGATCTACTATTAGTCTGACTTTGCAACATAAACTAAAACATTGAAAGCAAAGACAACTCCTTTTCTCAGCACTGCACCCCTTACCCCTAAAATGCTACATATTTTTTTAATGTAGAAGGAACTATTTATTTATGTCTGCTACATGTACTGATAAAGTTATCCTTGTAATGCTGCCAAGGGCTTTATTAGCTAAGATGTGGCAGCAGAACAGGTTAATAAATACCTCGCTTGTCTGAACTTCATTTTTTAATGTCATGAACTGCTGTAATATTTATGTTGATGTAGGATTCAGCATTTGCTTCTCACCCCTTTGTGTTGTAGCACCCATTCCCCAAAATTTCTGACTTGCCATGCAGTAAAATGTCTACTTTTGCTAATAGCTATGTAGTATTAAATAAGAGGGATCTCTTCCAATCCCTTTCAGGGGTAAACTGAAAAATCTGTATACTAACTTTAGCCAAGCACTCAGAGTCAAGGAATATGCATGGCTGATTCTGGCACAGAGAAAAAATCTATCCTTAACACAGAGCACTGAAATGATTCAGACCATATAATGCTGCATTACCATGGAGATAATAAAGGCTCCTTTTGCTCCAGTACACAACCTACTGCTCCACCATGCTGTCCTCTCCTACATATATAAGGGCCCTTTTATTAACAAGCACTAGGGTGTTGCACCTAATGCGCCAAAAGCACTGAAACTATGATGCATTAGGTGCAACATTACTGTGTTGACTGTTGGGGTATGGAAAGCATTTTCCCAGCAGTTAATGCAGAGCACTTTCCACTAACATGTGCTGCATTAGTGTGGGTGCACTTAACGCTACCTATTGAGGTGGGGGTTAGGTAAAACCATGCTAATCGCATGGGATGCAGTTAGCATGTGGTGTGAACTCAGCACTAACTGCACTAATCTCAGCCCCTAATCCACCCACTTGTGACCCTAATGCAGGTTGCACAGTTAATGTGGGAATCATCCTGCACTGTCATGGCCCCGTGCTAGCTGTCTCAACGCGCCTTCAGTGTGGGCCAGAACCCATGCTGCCAGCTGGTGCCCATACTCTTACTCAAAAATGTAGAGATTTTTATTGGATACAACAGGGACTGTAACCTGGAAGAACCAAAACATTTATATATAGGGAAGGAGGAGTGGCCTAGTGGTTGGGGCAAGTTACCTCAGGCCAGAAGGTCAGGGGTTCAAATCCCACTAGAGGACAGCAACCTTGGGCCAGAAGGACTGGGGTTTCTAGTCCCACAGGTGCTCCTTGTGATCTTGGGCAAGCCACTTAACCCTCCATTGCCCATGTTCCCTATAAAATAGTTATCTCCAAGTTATAATTCCCTGTTCAATGTAAACCACCTTGATATCATGAAAGGTGGTATATAAGAAATGTAAATTAAATAAATAAATAAATAAATATAATAGTTGAAGACTTGCTAATTCATTTTCTCATGAAGGCATTTAAAATGTTCCCTTGTCATCCCTCTAAAAGACTACCACTGTTTTCTAAACGGCCAACTTCAATAAATATATTCCTGTAACATTTGCCTTAGGAATAGTCACAACATGGACAACTATCCACAAGGTCACCAGGAGTCGACATCAACTTGATGGCACTTAACAACAATAGCAACATTTGCCTCCTTCTTACTTAATACTCATGTTTTCTGATTGCAACAATGGCTTGAGAGTGCTATAGAGTTTCTGGATGTTAATATGTACATCAAAGTATCTGCCTAGTGGAGCCACTTTTTGTTAAAGCAAATTAGCGTATTAAAAATTTAATGCATGACTTTTTGTTCATAAGACCTACTACAAAAGAAAGTTCTTTTGGTGGGGAAAGAGTTAAAGGGAAGAGAGTTACACACAGTGCGTGTTAAAGGTTAGAAGAATAATCAGTCATTTGAAAAACACTACATAAACATTTTTCCGGATGCAATTTTCAGTCCAAGGATACATTTCCCAGTAGAAATCAGCAGCTAAAAAGGAAATCATTTAGTCTCCATAAGTGCCAAATTGTATCCTGATTTTTCCTGGTCTGGCTCAGCTTTCAAAACTAGTGGTTCAACTTCTGCAATCTTTCACCCAGTGACTATATAAACACATCCTTATAAGAAAGACATAATCCTTGGGTGGGCCAATTTATGTTGGATTATGAAAATACTTAAAATACAAAATCGTATAATGACTGTTTCCCTTTTTCCTTTTTTTTTTTTGTTAAACTGAAAAGAAAATATTTAGAATGGACAGCTGGTGCTATACTCCAAAGATAGGACTTTAAATCTATCACATTTTGTTTTCTGGGGGTTTTTTTCATTTCATTTTTTCCATTTAGGACTTAAGTGTTAGTGAATTATTCTCATGAACCAAAAGTGGAGTTTGCATTTAAGTATCCTCTAAAATGTGCAAAAAATGCAGATATGTACACAGCTCAAAATCATTTATGACATTTGCTGGTGTATAAATCAGAGCTGGGAAGCAGCTAGTAACATGGTTCAATGCAAAATATATAATAAATACAGCAATTAAATATGCATGGAGGACAATATCCGCTCACCTTTATCTCCAATCAATATTCGGCAGCCCTGTCTTTTTAAGTAGGAATTCTGACTGTAGAATCCCAAAAAGGATAACTTATTTTTTTAAGATAAGACTGCTATTTGTGGAACCCCCTAAATGGATAATTCATTCAGCTACAAGCTGAATACTGCTACTATTCGGATACATTTTGGCCCAGCCCTAGAACACCACTAGCCCTTCCTAAATCCCAATAGATACATTTTGGCAGACATTGGGTTGTCTGGCCAAAATGTGTCCATTAGCTGCAACTGAAATGAAAAACAGTACTTCAGCATTTAATATCACTTGCTAACTACATAAATCCTTTTAAATATTGACTAGGTTATTTTCTGGACCTATTAGTTTCTCCGTTCTTTGGAACCAGTGCTGAGATTTTGGCACTAGGTGCCCTCATTCATGACTACCCTGAGAGTTTTCCCTTATTTTAATAGATCTTTCCTCTCAGTGTTCCTAGAACTCTAAAATAACCAGTGTACTTGAAATAAAATCACCTTCAGCTATCAATGAAAAAGGTGTGAGCTAAATCCAAATAAATCATTGTAACAGCAGTCCAGAGGTTGGACACCGTGCACTCCAAATCCAACCACCAGGTAACATTCTTAATGATAACCAGGAATTTGCTCCCTGTTCCTCCTGTATGCAGGAGCTGTGAATGCTGCCTGTACATTATTTTAAAGGATTAGCGGTGCTTCAACAGAGCTATCCAAAACCTTAGTTGCACTGAAGTGCTCAAATGATGTTACATTGCTCTAAAACAAATCACTGAAATATTCAAGACTTAACATAAAATGTTCAGGTAGAAAGATGATTGGCATAATCATATCATAGGTTAAAAACAGTGGCTCAAAGGTTACGTCTATTGGCAGAAAATTGAATATGCTTCTTTAATGCAGATTTTTAACGCCAGCCTCCATTGTGCATTATGTTATCAGCTTTATTAAAAATATTTATTACGACAACAATAGGCTCCGTAGACAGAATGCTTCAAATCTCCTCTTCCCACCAACACAGATTTGTAAAAGATTACAACGAACATCCACAAGAGCCTTTGAATATACTCCCACCCATTGGAACCAACTGCCACCAACAATACGTTGCATCCAGTCCCATACCCTATTCAAAAAGCACCTGAAAACTCTCCTCTTCGAGGAATACTACGGCACACCCACCCCTAGCAACAGACCCCCAGCAGGGACATCTTCTCCTCCCCCATAACCACCTAAGATCACACCAGCCCTCTTGCTACATCCCTTCCTCAAACACCCCAACTGACCCACCCCCTCCCTTCCCCTTCCCCCATCTTATATAATAAAGATTCTGCAATATAGTTCTAATGTTATACCCCCATTGCTTAAGTTGCCCCTTTTCATCTATGTTCCAAGTTTAAAGTTACTTGTACAAGTTTTTCAGCTGTTCCTTGTAAACAGTTTTGCCTTGTACAAAAACGGTATATTAAAAACAGCTAAATAAATAAATTCATAACCCTCGTTGGGGACTTTTAGATATGCATTATTGGTTAGCTAGGGATGGGATGTCAATTCAATGAACATTTTCCTGTTTTCTTGTTTTGTAAATCTGAAAACAAAAATGCAAATCTTGTTTGCTTTTCTATCATTTTGATTACAGTCAGTGCTGCTGTCCTGCCAATTAAATCTGTCTTCCCAAATTTTTACAAAATTCCACCATGATCGTGCAGGGTTCTTCTGAAGAGTGGATGTAGATGTGGTTTTCATCAGTGTGCTAATAAAACAACTTTTCCTTATCTCCTTACTTCACAATGGCAATGGCCAGCCAGCTGGCAGGACAGAAGCAACATGGGATTGCTTTACCCCATTTGGACTCCACAGCCGAGCGGATGGGAAGGAAGGTGAACAAGCTAGGAGGACAAGCTCAGGGGGGAGGGGAGAGCCTTTTTTTTTTTTAAATTCTTTATTTTCGTTTTATAACAACAAAGGAAAGGAAGACATACAGCTAAAAGACAAACACATGACGTGTAATACATACACCAAAGTAAACCCCTACCACCCCCCTCCCCCCTGCTTCTTCTCTAGAAAACTAAGCATTCCCGAAGCGGGCGTGTACTTACATTATTGTATTACAAAACCTAACGGTGATCTAAGACATGATGAGTGCACATTATACAGGCATGTTGGAGCAATGAGCAGATTGTACATAATCAGTAAGCATCTGCCATTTAGGCAAGCAAGAGTGAGTTTGGACATGGGGGAAAGCTCACCGAGGTATCTGCTCATATTTACTATATAAGCAGACTAGGTTCCACATTCATTGACAGTAAGTCGAGAGCTATCCTTCCAATTCCTCGTGATTAAGCATATGGCTATACCTAACAGGAAATCAAGGAGAAAGCGACCCTACTTAGGAAGAGAGGGGACCTCCGCCACAGAGCGGAGTCCCACGACCTTCCAAGAAAGAGGTTCATGAAAGTGTAAGATATATTGAATACGACCCCAGACCCGCCCCCAATAGACCTGCAGTTGAGGACGTTCATAAATAACATGAGCGAAGGATCCCACAGCAGTATGGCAAGACCAACACAGGTCCCTAGCATTTGGGTTCCATTTGGCTATCTTTCCTGGGGTAGAAAAGCATCTGTATGCAAAGAAGAAGAGAGTTTAGGTAACAGAGGCAGACCGGGAAACCCGCACTACTTTACTCCAAAAAACGCTCTATTGCACAGGGTTTATAGTGGTTTGCAGTTCGCGCTCCCAGGCTTGTAGGGCTCTAAAAGTGTCCGTGTCTGCACCGTGACAAAGTATTTTAAAAAAATTAGAGGCTACCCCATGTGTACTACGAATGGAGTGAACTATCTCTAATAGCCCATGCTCAGTAGGGGCAGAGGGCGGCATGATTCGAGCACTGTTGAGGCAGTATTGAAGCTGCATCAATTGAAAGTAGTGTTTCACTGGTAACGCAAATTCTTTTTGTAAATCCGAAAGGTTTTCCAACGAGCTGCAGAGAAACGCTGTTGGGGTGTCCAGATCCCCTTGAAAGGAAATGACAACATGATCTGAAATATGTAGGAAGTAAATCTGTGCAGTGTCCCCTGAGGGACTAACAGGTCTGGGATTAGAAAGAAGTTTATGCGAGACTGAGATTTATGAGGGGAGGAGAAGAAGGTGAAATCAAGCTCATTAGGGCGTAGCAATCTCCATAGATCAACTAAAGCAAAATCCTTGATCAGGGAGGTAAGCGTAGCGTGACTCTTGGGGGGACCACTCGTCCTAGGCGGCCGTTTGTCAATCAGGGGATCAAGGACTAGATTGAAATCCCCCCCAATGATCAATAAAGTATTAGCAGCAGCTAGCGCCACCTGAGCAATGGTAACAAAAAATGCACGGTCATCAACATTAGGAGCGTAAAAGCATATACATGTAACTTCTAGACTACCCATCTTGAGGTGAACTCCAGACCATCCACCTTCTACATCTGAGCTAGTCGCAACAACAGTAGCATGCAAAGACTTCCCAACCAGTATGGCAACCCCACATCTCTTAGAAACGGCTGGGGAACAAGCGGCCACCATGTAAGGTTTAATATTGAGTTTAAGAGTTGCCTTCGAATTTAAATGCGTTTCTTGGAGAAAATCAGATCCGCTGCCTCCGGACTGAGGTAGCTTAGGATTTTCTGCCGTTTTATCGAATTATTGATGCCTTTTACGTTCAATGAAAAATCTTACATGGTGTCATCAATCAGTAGTAGACATTTTAGGTAGGGGCGCTTGATAACATAGAACATAAGCAGAATCTGTACAACAATGTCATAATCACCGAGTATTCTGGCTAATACACCCCATATTGAAAAGCCTGTACCAACGTATCTTAGAGAAGAAGCAAACCCCCAAAGAATATGGCGACCAGATGTCTGCGGGAGGAGGCCCCAGAGAGGAAATAGAAGACATGTATAAAAGGAAAAGAAACACCAGAGTCCATAATAACACTGTCTCTGATACTCATCGAGGCTACTGTGGGTAGATGGAGTCTGGTCACAGATACCATCAAGAGTAAGGCAACAGACTGCCCACGCCAGACTCTTTGCGAGGCTGCGGCAGATCCAATATGGCCGGTACAGCAGATATAAGGAGACGTGCAGGAATATTCTGGAAGTCAGCGCATCAAGTCGGCTTCTTTGGAATCCAAAAACTCCGCTAGTAGATCAGGGTCCTCGAATGTTCTTGTCTGATTGTGAAGCGTGACTCGGAGCTTGGCCGGGTACATCAGGCCATAGCGTGCTTGTAGTTGTTGAAGCCGCGGCCGGAATTCCAGAAAGCGCTTTCGGCGGTCGACTGTGGGTTTAGACAAGTCGGGATAGAAGGAGATCTTGTGGCTCTCAAACTCCATATGGCCCTTTGCCCGAGAGGCACTTAGAATTTGCTCCACGTGTTGATATCTCAATAGTCGAAAAATGATAGGCCGCGGGGTCTTCCTGTTGAGCGTTATGCTGGTGGGAGCACGATCAATCTCCAAATCTTTGGTAAAGGTGATTTGGAGCAAGGAAGGGAGGATTTTGCATAAAAACTCTTTCATGTCTCCCGATTCCGCTCCCTCCGGTATGCCCACGAGTCGTATGTTATTGCGGCGCGCTCTATTATTGCCATCTTCCACCTCTTTCTGCAAGGCCCGCACCTGTCGTTCAACTTTGTCGAGTTTGGACAACCGGGCCGCATGGGAGTCCAATATGCTCTCCATTTTGTCCTGACGCGAAGAAAGCCCTTCTAGCTTGCTTTGCAGCACACCAAAATCGTCCCGCAGCGCTCGGAGTGCTTCACCGTTTGCCTGCACAAGATTTTTGACCCCTCTAATCTCTACGAGGATTTCCTGCTGCATTTCGGGGCCCTCGCACAAGGCCTGCCCCTTCTGCGGGGACGGAGGTTCAGTTTTGGAGCGTTTGCCGTGAGAAGCCGCTGGAGACCCAAATTCCAGGCGCGTTGGTTTGGTCCTCGCCATCTCACCAATATGCCCCGGCAAGATCAGAGTAAAAGTTCCAAATATGTGAGGTGTTAATTCAGGATTCTGAGTAGGCCCCTCGGGAGCCTCAGCGTTATGCGACCATCCCGCTGGACATCAGGCTCCGCCCCCCCGAGCCTTTTTAAACTTTTGTGGGTTGGATTTGATTGGTGATGTGGGGTGCAGGCAAGGATTTTAGTGTCTGCTAGGAAACCCATGCAGAGATTGGGTTGCATTGGGGCCTGTGAGCAAATAGGCCAGATCCTGGGCTGGCTTTCCTTATTATCACTGATATTGAAAAATCTCTGTGGGCACCCAGGGCCGGTGCTAGGGTTTCTGGCACCCTCCTGCAACCTATAAATCAGTGCCCTCTCCTTCATTATTATTAGTGTTGGCTACACCCCACTGAACTCTTTTCATATGATGCTAGTATTTCTCCTTTAAATTCAATGTTGTAAGAAAACTGCAGTGAAAGGGCAAATGCATAGCCAGAATAAAAATAACTACTTAGCATCATACAAACAGGATGTGATAGTCCAAAAAAAAATCTGATTCTGGTCATCTAACTAACAACATCATAAACATTCTCCAGTGATAGACATATTGTGAACTAATATAAAACCCTACAAAAGTCACCGAAGATCTACAAGGCCAAATCCACCATGCTATACCAGCATAAAGTTCCAAAACTCATACAACAAGGGACTTACTCAGAAAAAAGCAGCACTATAAATACTGCAATGGGTCCTAGAACATCCATACACCTATTTGAAAAGCTGAACAAGTCAAATTACTACAGTATAGATCCCTATGTACAAACTCCATGTTAACAAAACACCTGGCCTCGGTCACACACTCAGAACACAGACGCTCACCAAATATAGAATAAGTGACTACAACCTAAAGTAAAAATAAAAATATGTAGACAAAAATTAAACTGAAACCCCAAGAAGTCAGACTTTGTATGCAGTGCGACACTAGATAAATAAGAGATGTAGTTCCCCCATACTGTGTAAAATATAAAGATAGCGCAAAGTCCAATCACTAAATTGAAAATAAATTTTTTTTCAACCCTTGTTGTCTGACCATTTTATTCTCTGATCATGCTGGTCCCGATCTGAGGCTTCTGCTTTCCTCTGTCTTCTTTTAGCTCTCTTCCTATGGTCTATAGTCCATCTGTCATTTTTGTCTCTCCTTTTGCTTCTTCACCTCCTCCCATCTTGGATACTGATTTTTTTCCTTTCAGCTTTCTTCCATTTATTTCTCTCGCTTGCTCTCTCTGTCCATCCAGGTTTCACTACTCCCTACTATTCAGTTCTTTTTTAGTCATCTACTTACCGCTTTTCAACCTTCACTCCAGTCTTCCCATTCCCCAGCTCTTCTTCCCTGGTCCATTATTCCCCACCCTGCTGCTCCTTATGCCTGGAACAAACTACCTGAGTCTGTACATCAGGCGTCTTCTCTGACCCTTTTCAAATCCAGACTGAAAACTCATCTTTTCTCTGCTGCTTTTGGATCTTGACTCACCTGACCTCCCTTGTGTTTCCTTACAATTCCCCTAGATGTATCCCGTGTCTACAGCTACTGTGTTTTCCGTCTTGACTAGATCGTCAGCTCTGATGAGCAGGGACCATCTTTTACATGTGTCTGTGCAGCACTCCGTACGTCTTGCAGCGCTATACAAATGTTCAGTAGTAGTAGTAGTAGTAGGTGAGTAACTATTTACTCCAGGGACAAGCAGGATAAGGGTTCACATATGGGATTCCTTAGCTACTGGCTGCCTCGCACCCAAAAAGGAAAGAATGATGCCACAACAGGCGGATGCCATGAACAATTACATCAGAATGAACTAGGCTGTGAAAATGAAGGAAACTATATCCCATTCTCTTTATTTTTTTTTCTGTTTTTTTTTTTTTTTTAAAGTGAAGCAGTATAGAATAGAAAACAACAGGGCCTAGGGGGGAAGGAGTTGGATTCCAGTCCACAAATAGATCCTGAAGTACTGATTGGCCGAACCTGCTGTCGTGTTGGGAATGCCCATTCAAACAGTAGTGAGAGATGAATGTATAGGCCAAAGTGCAATAGCAGCTTTGCAAATTTCTTCTAAAACGAGTGAGTGCAAGTAGTCCACTGACGCAGCCATGACATGACCTTCAAAGCTTAAGCCTGCCAGAGCATAAGCAAAAGAAATGCAATCTGCGAGCAAACTGACAGAGTGTGTTTGGTGATGGCAGCTCCCAGCCTATTTGGGTCAAATTAAACAAAAAATTGGGCAGACTGTCTAGGAGCTTTAGTCCACTCCAAGTAGAAGGCCAAGGCTCTCTTACAGCACAATTTGTGCAGCATATTTTCCCCCTTGTGAGCATGGGGTCTTGGAAAAAAGGTTGGCAGAGAAACTGATTAAAATGGAAATCAGACACCACCTTAGGAAGGAATTTAAGATGCATCCGCAAAGTCACCCTATTGCTGAAAAACCTGTGTGGGGTGGATCAGGCAGTAGAGTCTGGAGCTCACTACTGCTGCATGCTCAAGTTATCACCACCAAAAACACCACCTTTCAGGTCAAAAACATCATGGCATAGGCATTCAGTGGCTTGAAGTGAGCTTTGATCAGCTGAGTCAATACCACACTGAGATCCCAAGACACTGTGGGAAGCTTGAGAGAAGGTTATATAAGAAGCACGTCCCACATAGAACAAACAACTAAAGACTGTAAAAAGATGCATTTACATTCTACATCATGGTGATAAGTACCAATTGCACTGAGGTGAACCATTATAGAGCTGGTTTTCAAACCAGATTCAGAGAGATGAAGAAGGTACTCAAGCAGTTTTTCTGTGGGGCAAGAGAAGGGATCCAAGGCTTTTCCCTCATATCAGATGGCAAACCTATTCCACTTGAAAGCATAGGATCTCAGAGTAGATCTCTTCTGGAAGCCAAGAGGACATTGGTACACAAACAGGCAGGTTAAAGAAGGATAAAGTCAATCTCGCAACATCCAAGCTGTGAGAGCTAGGGACTTTATGTTGAGATGTAGCACTGCCGCAATCCCACATAATGAGAGTTGGTGAATTGCCCAGATGTACCAGATCCTGGATGAAAGGTTTGAGAAGAAGAGGGAACTGTGGTTGCTGAGATCAATAAAAAACGATGAGAATCACCATTGTTCTTGAGTTTCAGAAGTCTTTTTACAATCAGAGGACTAGGAAGATAGGTGTATTGAAGTCCCTCCTCCAATTGAAGAAGGAAGGCATCTAAGGCTAATTTGCCATGAGTCCCTACCCTGGAGCAGAATTGAGGCACCTAGGTGTTCTAAGGAGTGGTAAAAAGACCTATTGAGGGGGTGCCCCATTCCTGAAAGACGGAGATCACCACCTCCTGATGCAGGGTCCATTCCTGAGGTTGAAGGACTTGCCTGTCCACCGGAGGTTGTCTTCACCAGACAGGTATGTAACCCTGAGTTTCATCCTCTGGGAGATGGCAATGTTATTCATCCTGTTTCCCAACACAGGAGATATGAATCCGTTTCTCCCTGCTTGTTGATGTAGAACATGGGTATTTGATTGTCTGTTTGAATGAGCACAATTTAGTTGGCTAACCAATTCCTGAAAGCATTTAAAGTGTTTGAAATTGCTCTCTGTTCCAATAAATTGATCTGATGGAAACTTTCATAGATGGACCATGTTCCTTGAGTGTGGAATCCATCTACAAGGGCTCCCCAATGCTTCAACATATCTGTCATGAGGAGTTTTTGATAGGGAGAAATTTCAAAAGGGAGTCCTTTAACCAGATTGAAATGATCCACCCACCAAGACAGAGTCGTGGAAGGGAAGATAAACCGATATTATGTCACTGAGCTTGTCCAATGTCTGTGTCCAATGAGTGCTCAAGGTCCACTGAGATTGTCTCATATGGAGAAGTGTCAAGGAAGTGATGTGAACCATTGAGGATATGTGTCCCAACATTCTCAATATGGCTCCTGTCTGCTGAATCTTTTGTACATCCTCCACCATCGCCATCAAATAAGAGAGCCTGTCTTGTGGAATGATGGCTTTTGCCTGAATCATGTCTCCAATTGATGTGATAGGTTCAAAGTGAATTTGGGATAAATGGAGGATGTAGTAAGGGCTGTTAGTTTAGCTGGGTTTAAAAAAGGTTTGGACAAGCTCCTGGAGGAAAGGTCCATAAACCACTATTAAAAAGGGACCCAGGATAATCAATGCTTGACCCAGTACAAGCATTGTGGAACCTGTGTCTTTTGGGGATATTGCTAGGTACGTATGACCTAGACTGGCCACTGTTGGAAACAGGATACTGGGCTTGATGGACCTCGGTCTGACCCAGTATGGCATATCTTATGTTCTTATGTTCTTATGATGATGAACCCTAGTAGCTCTAACACCTGGATAGTGATGCGTATAGAATCCCGAACTCCTTCCTGCGAGGTGCTCTTGTGCAGCTAGTTATCCAAATAGAGAAACACATGCACTCCTAATCTGCATAGAAATGCTGCAACAACTGCAAGACATTTTGTGAAGGCGTGTGGCGCAAATGAGAGGTCAAAATACAGTATGTGATACTGGATGTGACATTTCCCACAACGAATTGCAGATACCTATGGGATGTATTTGTATGTAAGTGTAAACATCTTTTAGTTCCAGAGAACACAGTTAATCCCTTTTTTTGCAGAAAGGGTAGAAGGCTTCCCGGAGAAACCATCCTGAACTTTTCTTTGAACAGAAATTGGTTCAGGTCCCTGTAATATAGGATTGACTGGACTCCCCCTGTCTTCATGGTCATCAGGAAATATCTTGAGCAAAATCCCTGCCATTCCTGCCCTGGCAGAGTGGGCTCGATTGTATGTGCAGATTGAAGGGCAGAGAGTTCATGTAGAAAACCCTCCTGATGCTTAAGGGAAAAGGAATATGCACTCAAATCAACAATTTAGAGGAGTTCCAACAGCCAAAGTCTGTAGCATTCCCAGATTATTTTGAGAACCCAAGAAGGGGCCACTGAGCAAAGAGAATGAGTCTCCCTTTCAATGGAAGGTCATCCATAAAGGGTATAGGGAAATTGACCATGCTCTTCAGGAGCCGGTCAAAACCTCACTGCTGGTTTTGGCTGAGATGCAGATTGGGATTTTTGAACTTTCTCCTGCCGAGGTTGGGCACATGTGGGTTGCTTGAACTGGGAATAGCGGGACGTAGTAAAACACCTATGCTTCTGAGAGTAGTAGGATTCTCACTGTCCACCACTGTGAAACCTCCAAGATGTTGCAGAGGCCGGGCAGGAAGTACATCTGGAGAGATTTTTAAGGGTGTCAGAGTGCTGCTTGATCATGGTAGCAGCTTCCTGTAACTTATCTCCAGAGATTGTGCTCCTGGCCAGCACATCAACAAGTTGCTGCTGGACACCGGCATGCAAGTCAGAGGTTCGGAGCCATGAGAACATCTAGGCACCAAAACTCATAGAGAAGATTCTTGATGCCATATTGAAATATCATATGTTGCACTTTCCACATTCCTTCCCTTGTCTCACAAGGGAATGATAGTGCTCACCTTCTCTGGAGGGAGATAGTTGGACATATCATTGAGGCAACGTATGATGCTCCATAAGTGCATGTCCATGAAAACCTGGTAGGACACCAAGCCAGATGTTAGCAAGGTTTTCTGAAAAACTTTCCCCCAAAAGAATCCAAGGTCAAGGCTGCTCTCCCCAGGGGTGCTGAGGAATGTGACTTTGAACTCTTGGATCTTTTGAGAACAGATTCAATGGCCATAGAATGGTGTGGCAGTTGGAATTTCTTGAATCTGGGAGCCTTTTGGACTTTTGTACACATAGTCAACCTTTTTATTTACTAGACGTACAGAGAGGAGGGATCTTCCACATTCTCGTCTGTAACCTCTGAAGGATGAGGTACATAGGTACTGTCACCGCTTCCTTAGGGGCAATGGAATATTGGAAGATACCCAATTCTTCAGCCCTGGGCTCCTCCTCCATTCAAAATGAAAATGGAATGGTCTTAGTCATATCCCTCACAAAATCATAGGATAACTCCTCAGCAGGGGGCATGCCTGGACACCGGCATCATAAAAGGGAGGAGTAGCCTAGTGGTTGGGGTAAGGTACTTCAGGCCGGAAGGTCGGGGGTTCAAATCCCACTAGAGGACAGCAACCTTGGGCCGGAAGGACTGGGGTTTCTAGTCCCACAGATGCTCCTTGTGGTCTTGGGCAAGCCACTTAACCCTCCATTGCCCATGTTCCCTATAAGTATGTGTCTCATATCCCCACGTGTTAAATGTATCCCCCAATTGTGTTGTGACCGCTTTGATTGAAGGATAAGGCGGTATACAAAACTGTCTAAATAAATAAATAAATAAAATAAATGCCTCTCATAAGAGGACGAGGGATCTGAAGGCAACTCCGAAATCGGAGTCATACTCAGATTCCCATGAGCAGTCTGAATCCGACTCACAACAGTACTCCACTTACGTCTGAGTCCATGCATGGAAGATGTGGATCCTTCAGGAGTGCTTATGCACTGATGTCTTTTGATGGCCTGGGGAACGATCAACCCCCGTTGCACTGGAGAGTGATATTAGCCGGTCAGGTATCTGTGCCAAGGCTCGTCAATGTCATGATGATGGTGTTTCTACTGCAGGCAGGTGGTGGGTCTCGAGGATAAGTTCAACCTCTCTATGTTCCATGGTCAAAGCCATCAAAGCTTTAAGTTTGTGCATGGTGAAGACCATTGAAATTCTGTCTTTGAGACCCTTCATCAGACACTTTTTCAAAGCTGCCATTGCTGAAAGATTTAAATTAGACTTACCTGCTAACTGTAGTTCCTGAAGGAACTCCAGTCTAGCCCCGGAAATGCTGGGGTTGTGCACCTCTTCCAGCAGCCTGGAGACTGATCAATGTCATTCTTTGATGACACTGGTATAAGGACACAGGCACCGCCTCCTCACTCCAGTAACCTACTGACAAAGCAGACTCACCGGAGCAACAATTAAGTAATAACACACATATAAACTCATTGCAAACTAACCATATAAACCACAAGATTGAACATCCCTACGATGCCTTCGTAAAATAGTGATACCTAAGTTTAACTGCAAAGGTCCTCGCTTCCCCTCTAGGAAGACACCCGACCCCAAAATATATTTCCCCATACTGAAATTCCCCACCTGAACCCGAAGCTCCACAGTTTACCCTTTTCTCTTACCTGTGAAATCTTCTGCTTCAGGCTCCAATCCTCTCAAAGAACCGGGATGGGATCTGGGACTAGACTGGAGTTCCTTCAGGAACCACAATTAGCAGGTAAGTCTAATTTAAATTTCCTTATCGTCTCTCCAGTCTAGTCCCGGAAACTCTGGGGATGTAACAAAGCAGTAAAAGAACTCAATGGGCGGGACCTGCTAGACCAGCCTGAAGCACCACTGTTCCAAATCAGGTATCCCTACTCGCCTGAATATCCAGACGATAATGCTTGCCAAACGAATTTAATGACGACCACATCACTGCCTTACAAATTTCCACTGCCGGAACCAATCTGTACTCCGCCCAAGAAGCAGCTTGTGCCCTAGTCGAATGCACTCTTAATCCTTCAGGCACCCGCTTACCCTTCAACAGGTACGCTGACTCTATCGCCCCTTTTATCCATCTGGCAATTGACACTTTTGAAGCTGCTTCCCCTTTGCAAGGACCTCCGAACAATACAAACAGTCTATCGGATTTTCTGAACTCTGCCATCCTTCCGAGGTACCTTTTCAAGGCCCTCCGGACATCCAAAAGATGCAACTGTTGCGTCAAAGAATCCTCTGAATCTGTACGAAACACCAGTGGCAATACCACCTGATTCACGTGAAAAGGAGACAGCACCTTCGGCAAAAAAGATGGCACCGGTCTCAAGACCATCTTCGACTCATAAAAGGATAGAAACGGTTCCCTACACGATAGAGCCTGTAACTCAGAAATTTTCCTCGCCGATACAATCGCAACTAAGAACACCACCTTTAGCGTAAGATCCTTCAACGTTGCTTTAGCCAAAGGCTCAAATGGCCGCCTTCCTAACGCATCCAATACCAATTGCAGTTCCCATCTAGGAACTAGCTGCTTGCACGGTGGCCTTAAAAGACCAACCGCTCTCAAAAATCTCTTAATATCTGGGTGAGTACCCAGCGCTTGCCCCTTGATCTTCCCCCTAAACAGGAAAGCGCCGCCAACTGCACCTTTAAAGAAGAGGCCGCTAACCCTTTTTGAAAACCATCCTGCAAGAACGCTAATACCTGCGGCACGGGCGCTCGTAATGCCTCACAATTCCTGTCAACACACCAAGCCTCAAAAACTCGCCACACACGAACATGTGCCAGAGAAGTAGACCTTCTACGCGCCCCCAACAAGGTACTGACCACCGCCTCCGAGTAGCCTTTAGCTCTTAACCTTACCCTTTCAAAAGCTATGCCGTAAGCGAGAACCGAGCTACCTGAGGCATACACAACGGGCCTTGAATCATTAGGTCCTCTCTGACTGGTAGTCGCCAAGGCCTCCCTACTACCAGTCTCCTGAGATACGCATACCATGGCCTTCTCGGCCAATCTGGAGCAATCAGTATCACTAATCCTCTGTGGCGTTCGATGCGTCTCACTACACGTGCTATTAAAACCCAGGGCAGAAACACGTACAGCAGCCGATCCATCGGCCAATCTTGGATGAGAGCATCCAGACCTTCCGACATTCTCTCTCTCCTTCTGCTGAAAAACCGACCGACCTTCGCTGAATTGAATATCGCCATGAGATCCATTATCGGCGCCCCCCAGCGCCGCACTACCATGTCGTACACCTCCGGATGAAGTGTCCACTCTCCGGGGTCTACCTTTACTCGACTCAAGAAGTTAGCCGCTACATTGTCCACTCCTGCTACATGCGCTGCCGACAGAGCCTGAAGGTTTTGTTCAACCCAATGAAACAACTGATCTGCCTTGGCTTCCAAGGGAGCACTGCTGGTGCCCCCTTGCTTGTTGATGTAGGCCACCGCGGTCGCGTTGTCCGAAAACACCCTGATCGCTGCTTCCCTTAGATACAGCTGAAACTTCACTAGTGCCCACACTACCGCTCACAGTTCCAACCTGTTGATCGACCAAGTCCTCTCCCGTTCCGTCCACTGACCCTGCGCAAACCTGCCTTGAAAATGCACTCCCCAACCTAGGAGACTGGCATCTGTAGTCAGTGGTAACCAGTTCAGTGTTTCCAAGGGCATGCCCTTTGCTAAGGACTCTGGAAGCAACCACCACTGCAACGCTTCCCGCATCTCCTCCGGACAGGCAAGCCGCCGGGATAGCGGGTCGTTTTGGTGAGACCACCTACTGAGTAACACACTCTGCAACGGCCTCATATGCGCCCTCACCCAGGGCACCAACTCGATAGTCGTCACCATTGTTCCCAGGAGCTGTAAATAATGCCACGCTGTCAGACGCGACCTGCCGAGAAACCCTCAAACCAATTTTCGTAAGGCCACCGCACAATACGGAGGCAGGAAAACTTTGCCTGCCGCCGTATCGAAACGTGCCCCTAGGTACTCGAGATCCTGAGATGGTACTAGACTGCTCTTGGCCATATTGACCACCCAACCTAACCCCTGAAGGCAGCTGACGACCTTGGCAGTAACCTCCTCGCTTTCCATTCTCGATTTTGCTCGAATCAACCAGTCGTCGAGATATGGATGAACCAGAACAGCTTCCTTCCTTAACTCCGCCGCCACAACCACCATGATCTTGGTAAAGGTCCGTGGCACCTTCGCCAGTCCAAAAGGTAATGCTCGGAACTGAAAATGCCCCACTGGCACCGTGAACCGGAGGAACCGTTGATGTTCCTGATGAATCGGAATGTGTAAATATGCCTCGGATAAATCGAGGGAAGTTAGAAACTCCCCTTTTCTGACTGCCATGATGACCGATCTCAGCGTCTCCATATGAAAATGAGATACCCTGAGACACCGGTTCACCCTTTTAAAGTACAAAATTGGTCGATAAGTTCCCTCTTTCTTCGGAACCACAAAATAAATGGAGTATCAACCTAAACCGCATTGGTCTCGAGGCACCGGTACTACCGCTTTGAGATCTAGTAATCTCCTCAACGTCTGATTGACCGCCTCGCGTTTGCGGTGCGCCTTGCAAGGGGACTGTACGAACGACTCTGTTACCGGTTTCTGAAATTCTAACGCATAGCCTTCTTGAATCACCTCTAACACCCACTGATCTAACGTAATCTTGACCCAGGCAGCGTAAAACTCCTGTAGACGACCTCCCACTGCTACGCCCACCTGGGCCTCCCTGACTTCATTGCGGCTTTCTGGTACCCGAAGAGGCGGCCGCAAAACCTCTGCTCACCCCTCGGAACCCGCAAAATCCTTGGTTTCTATAGGGAAAACGCCCCCTCTGACTTTGAGGAAACCTGGACGCCCAAAAACGATGAAAATCCTTTTGCGGCATTCTAGCCATTGGCGGAAACCTCCCAGGTTTCTGCTTATCCTCCAGAAGCCTTCCGCCTTTGGATTCCCCCAGATCCTTAACAATCTTGTCCAAATCTTCTCCAAACAGTAGCTTTCCCTTAAAGGGAAGCTTACTTAACCTAGCCTTAGAAGACACATCCGTTGCCCAGTTGCACAGCCAAAGGTACCTTCTTGCTGCTACCACCAAAGCCATACTGTTTGATAGCCCCCTAATGCGGTCATAATGGATATCCGCGAGATACACTGCTCCAGACTCCAAACGAGCCGCCTCACCTACCGAGTCCTCGATTCGCTCTCCCTGGACTCGCTGAGCCCAGCGCAGACAGGCTCTTGCCACCCAAGCACCACAAATAGATGCTTGAATGGAAAGAGCATTAACCTCAAAAACTTGTCTTAACAAAGCATCTAGCTTTCTATCTTGAGTATCCTTGAGAGCTGCACTCCCTTCCACCGGAATAGTCATCTTCTTAGTCACCGCAGATACAGCCGCATCCACTCTCAGCGACTTAAAGAGCTCCTTATCTTGTTCCACCAGCGGATACAGATGAGACATTACCCTAGAGCCCTTGAGTGTTGCCTCAGACATGTCCCACTTACCTTGAATCATCTCCTTTATCACCCTGTGCATGGGAAACGCTTTTTGTGTCTTCCGAAATGCTTGCAAGAGCGGATCCTCTAATACCGCCTCCTCCACCGGCCCCGATGCCGGTACATTAAGTGCCTTAAGTGTCTCCGAAATGAGTGCGGGCAACTCTTCTCTCCAAAAAATGCGCACTACTCTGGTCTGGTCCTCCTGTTCAGTAATCTCTCCTTCTTCCAATTCCTCATCTATCTCCGGATCATGCTCCCCGTCTTCCGTGCGCAAATCTTCCAAAAACTCCGACTGTCCCTGCTTCTCAATGTCTACTCTTGCTCTCTTCGGCAGCACCGCTGAAGCAGCCACTGACAGCGGAATCCCTGGCCTTTTTTGGCCCAAGACCCCACTCATGGGACCAGCCGCTGAGGACAAAGCTTCCCTTTGAGAACCGCTGAACGCCCTTTGAATAAGAGCTACAAAGTCTGGTGAGAAAATTGAGGACAAATCACCAGGCAAGGGCGCCTGAGCCACCGGCATATCTGTCATCATGGACGGTCCCGGCACCGGTTCCGCCAGATCCCCCACCGGAGACAGAGGTCCCTCTAGGGCCACCTCCCACTCCTCTGCCTTATCCAAGTGTTGGTGTTCTGCGCCTGACGCCTGGCTACAGCTTCTACAGATACCTGCATCTGAAACTGCAGATCCTTTTACTCCACAGAGTAAACATAACATCTTTGCAGGCATCTTGACCCCCTTGTCATTCGGGCCTGATGCTCTTAAGGCCCCCTGAAGACAACACCCTTCCAACGGACCCACAACAGCCGCTACACTGAACAGCCCGACTAACCCGAGCCATTTTTTTTTTTTAACTATCCCAAAATTGAGCAGGGGACTTCCCAACCTGAACCTCACCAGAAAAAACTCAAAACAAAGCTGTGCCACTGAATTACGCTTGTTTGTATCCCCGCTGCCGCTACCAGCGTTTCCCGCCCAAAATACACGCAGTGCGGGCCTGCTTATCCCCCGGCTCCCGAACAAGAATTGACCGTGAAAGAAACTCCGCGGCTTACCTGAGCTCTGAACCGCTTCTCAGCCCTGTACAAGCTCCACCGGCTGCAGGTATGCTGGCTGCTTCTAACAGTCGTGTCTATTCTCCCCGATGCAGAGAATCAGCAAGGGACGGAGGAACTGCGGCTCCCTTCTGCCCAGTCCCCCAAGCGCAAACCGGCAATCACTTCTGTGAAGTGCCGGGGGAGGACCTCTTTCAAAATTACTAGTCCTGCTTACGCTGGACCACCCCCGGGGTCTATCTGTTCCTACTCTCAGGCCATCCCCGGTAAGAGAGCAAGGAAGAGAGGTCCTCAGTAGCCAAAATTTAAAGGCATATCACCTCAAATTTAAAAACCTTCCCAAAGGACTTGCCAAATACTAGAAACCAATTGAAAATAAAACACCCAATTGAAAGATAATCTAAAGGTATTTTAAAACCCCCAAATTTAAGCTAACTTCCTAAATGTCTTTAATTGTTCCTCTAGTGAGCCGAGAACTCCGGCTCACATCCTCCAGCTGCTTGGAGACTGATCTAACTGGAGTGAGGAGGTAGTGCCTGTGTCCTTATACCAGTGTCATCAAAGAATGACGTTGATCAGTCTCCAGGCTGCTGGAAGAGGTGCACAACCCCAGATTTTCCGGGACTAGACTGGAGGGACAATAAGGAACAAGGGGTTTACAGCAGGATTAGTTGATGCTTCCTGAATCTGAAGGGGAGTATTGGGCAGGCTGGTCTTGGTCTTATGGAATCTGCAATAGCTATTTCTTTTTTGACAAGGAAGAGCAAGCCTCACATCGGTGCTGCTTCAAAGATTGAGACTGCAAACCCTTGGCACTCTCAGCATCGCACTCTGAAGAATCTTTGCATCGATGCAGCATAATCTCTGTCCAGTGCTCAACATTCTTGGTCCTCTATGCTGAAGAAAAAAAGGACAAATCCTTTCTCTTTTTTGGGCAGTATTGATAGATGACCAATGCTGGGGTGACCTATGGGAGCTCGGCTCTGATTAAGCTCTACTGCTCCTTGATGACGATGCTCTGCCAGCATCGATACAGTTCCTGAGTCTATGGAGACTAGTGCCTCCAATGTCGATGACAATGGATCGGACTTCTCAGCACCAAAAATACATTTGCACTGTTTTTCTTTTTTGTCATCTGTAAACACAAAAGCCAAGAAAAAGGCGGTCAGGCCTCAGTCACTGCAGTCAGCATTTGAGGGTTGCATAATTGACATGGTCCTGCCACACTGGGTGCACTTTTTAAACCCACTGGCAGGTTTCTGGGACATATCATACAGAAAAATAGCAACTGCGAAATCAAATAACTCGACAACAAAAGTAAGAATTAAATGCAACATGGCCAGATGCCTGAGACCTAAATGTGGTCTATAGCAGCGACATGGAAAAAATAAAGGAAACTTTAAAATGACAGAAAAATCTAACTAAACAAGCTAAGAGGACTGTAAATATGGCATGCGATGGTAAGACCAGGAAAATAAACTTACAAACATGAAACACATATCAAAAATCATAAAAGGTAGGAACATGTCTGTAGCTCTCCACAGCTAAAGAAGACTGAGGAAAATGGCACAGCACCAGAAGGCAGGAAGACATGTGCATATGTGGTAGAACCCTTCTAAAAGCTTCTGGATGGAGCTGAGAAAGGTTCTTGCGTGGGCTCCATCGGCAACCTCACCCATATGTGAGCACTCATCCTGCTTGTCCATGAGAATTTTTATTTTCTACATGAAAAAAATTGTCATAATTAGAAGAAAGTTAAAGAGAATCAGGAAAGGCTCATGTGTACAAAATTCTAAGGGGAAAGGGAAAGGAATCAGATCCTCTTTGCATTATCAACAGTAGGGCACATCTAGGAAATACAAACCCTTCAGAAATACAACAGCTCCAGTCTTACTTTACTTTTAATATTAGGAACTCTGAATCCAAAATGTCTGCTTCTATAATAGTTTGAACTGCGTCAGAACGTTAAACCATCTCAGTCTGGCCAAAGAGGGGCACAGAGAGGGTGGCAACAGCTTTACTTTTACCGTCCTTCCTATTCTCAATCATAGAAGTAGCAAGAGTTATGGCTCCTTCTTCCTCACCTACCTTCCTGTTCCCCCCTCTCCCTTTGGTGGCCCCTTCCCTCGCCCCCCTTACAACATGGGGAGCATGTGCAATAGCTCTTCCCCATCTCCATGTGCTTCCTGTCATAGTAAGAAAGGACTCAGAGGCAGAGGAAAAACAGGAAGAGAACATGCATTCCCCAATATGCCATTAGCCTCTTGTCTGCTCTCACTGCTGTGACCCAGTAGGAGGAAGGAACATTTTAAAGGCAATGGGGTGGGAAGAAAGGCTCACGCTGAGGGAACGAGGCAAATCATGGAAAAGGGAGGAAAGGGGCATCCTAATTCCAGGGTCCAGACTGAATTTTTATCAGCCTATATCCTTAATAAAGAGAGGTTATAATTTCTGCAAAAGGCAAAGTAGTGATGCGAAACTTCAATCAGGACCCATGAAGTTTAAACAAATAAAATTAAATGTAAAATAACACAGTAAAAATTCACCCAAATAAGCATATGGAAGAGCACTATTAACAAGAGATGTAACTATGTGCATATACCTGTACCTGTGTATATCCACACAAACACATATGCAGCATATGAACCAATATTCAAAGGGACTTATACATTTATGGCTGCTGATAAATATATAAGTCCTCTCTCTACAGATTTTTAGTGCACGATATGGATAGCGTCACAGAAAATCTGTCTAAACACCCCAGGACCCTCCGGATAGTTGCAGGATGGATTGAGGGCTTTCTTCCTAACTATGCATATTGCGAGCCTATTCAGCTGCTAAATATAACTAAGCAGTTTAAGTTAAGCCTGCAAAAAGGTTTTCATAACAAACTATTTTGCTATATGGATAGTGGTTGAATATTGCTGTAATATGTAGAGCTACCGGTGACAAGTGAATTCTGTCAGGTCTGAATACTGAACCTACAGCTCCTAATACTCAATCTATCAACCCCCCCCCCCTCCCCTGACATTGTCTGTAAGTCATCTTTTGGGGGTGTCCATAATGGACACTGTCCTGCCACACTGGGTGCACTTTTTAAACCCACTGGCAAATTTCTGGGGCACATATATAAAAATGAATAAATAAATAAGTGTCCAGAAAAACAGCCACTGTGAAATCAAACGACTCAAGGACAAAAGTAAGAAAAAAATGCAATACAGCCAGATTGCCTGAGACATAAATGGGGTCTATAGTGGCTATATGGAAAAATAAAGAAAACTTTAAAATGACCATCTGTAAGTCAACACAGTCAGCTATCATACAATATGGGAATACAGTATAATACAAAATTGGACAGAACCTAGTAATTGAAGAGTTTATTTTTGAAAGGGGTTTCCATGAATAAAACCAGGTTTTACATCTGGAAAGAGCCATTTCTAAACTAATGTGTGGATACACATACAAGGGGGGTAGTTACTAACAAGCATTAAGGGAATAATGCATAATATTTGCCTCTTAATGTGTGTCAAAAGGCAAAATAATGCATTATTTTACCATAATGTACATTAGTTTACTGCAATACAGGCTACATAATAGGTACAGAGCATGCAAATGCATGCAAAGCACCTCATTATGCTGCAGATCAAATAACACAGCTTGCACTGAACTTCACAAACTGTTTTATTCATGGAAAACTAATACCAATTTTAAACTGGCATTATTTTTCCTCCCTGGGCTGCTAACATGTGGCCTGCTGCTTCCGAGGGGCCATCTTAAAGCAGCCAGAAGTAAATTAAGTGCTTAGGGATCTCCTTTTTCCTAAGCAAAGAAGATTCCCCGCTGAAAAACATCCCTGGACCCCCACTCTTTTGGAGACACCACCTCCACCTAGAAGAGATGCCCCTCATTGAAGATCCCTTAGGACCTAGCAGAGTATCTAGCAAGTATGGCAGCAGCGATCCCTATCAATTCCTGCACGGTTGGTCATCATTCAACCCCTGGAGGTAGTCTTGCAGTACTACTGCTAGAAGTCAAGCTGCCAAATAAGATGCTCCCCATTTGGCAGCCTGAAACCTAGAGGTAGTGCCATGAAGATTACCACTGCGGGTCTACCAATGCCATTTTCAACCCAGTACATGGTGTAGCATGATGATTGGGGATCACTCTAGAAATCTAGGGAAACTGAAGGTTCTGGGGGGGTTCTTTAGGAGTGGATGGGGTGTCTTTGGGAGTTGGAGGTTCTTTACTGGGGGTGCTGGGAGATCTGGGGATGCCTTTGGGGAGAATGGATTATTTACTGAGGCAAGTGGAGATCCAGAGTTGCCTTCAGTGGGTGAGGGTAATTTGCTGGGGAGAGGGGGTTCCACGTGGCACTTAATTAAACTGTGTACCTTTTAAAATTCTCCCTGAGAGCACTGGGCTGTATATTAGCAATCTCATGCTCCTGAAGAGGAAAAATAATGCAGCTTGAGAGAGTGATAGCAAGTTGTGTAAATCATTTACTCCAAGAGTTACTATTAGTGAGTCCTGTGGAAAATGAAGCTGCTATAAAATGTAGCTTAGTAACAGCTTAGTAACTTCCCCCCTAAAAGTATGAACAGGCAATAAACCTACTTTTAAATGACATTTAAGTGGGCATTCCCAAGGGCAGAGTCGGGCAAAGTACATGTGTAAATCCTGAAAGATATAAATATGCAGGGCTTAATTTGTAGGAAAAAAAGGGCCATGACTGGAAAACACCCCAGAATTTCAGGTTTTCATGTCATGTTCAGAATAAAAATGAACATGACACGAAAACAATAATGAAACAAAAAGGTCAAATGGCTCACATCAACCTTTGCTCCAGGCAGCATTTCAGTGGCAGGCAGGCAGATAGATAAATCGGCAGCTGGCTCCGCCCCTGGGGATGGAATCTGAGTGATGCCACTTCCTAAACTGGAGAAGTGCCGGAACTCCATTCCACCCCGAGTTAAGTCCTGCATACATGTATATCTACTTCTGCTCTAGAGCAGGCATAAGTATACACATGTGCCTGCTGCCACTAGATACACATGTAAGCAACAGTTTCAGAAGGAAACGTATACATGTACAAACTGCCATTATTTACATACACATCGGCCAGTTCTAAAACTGCCCTCTACACATGTTGGCCAGAAAAATTATTCTCACCCTTGAAAATACCTCGACTATTCCAAGGCTGGTTAAAGGTTACATAAACATTAGCTTTAAGCTGGATAAAATGGGCTAAATATAAAGCAAACAAATTCATTTAGAATTTATTGCTGTTTAAAATGTTCCATGCTGCTCAAAATGGTCAATTGCAACATATGTGTATTTTTATGAAAGCTGCATTCACTGACAATTTTAACGGGATCTGCAGAACAGGATCTTGTGGCATGAAGTTTGCAGCTGAGTTAAGCAAAAAATGTTTTCCCAGAGAATGATTACTCCTAGATGCTTTAACCATGAAGATCAGCAACCTACCCACAAAGTATCATGAGAAATTTGTAATTCACATATGCAGCTACTGCAAATACGAGCTCTGGGTGGTGAATTCTGTTATTTCACTTCTCTTCAGGAATTATGAAACCTTAGGCTTTGTTTGGGCAAGTACAGGAAAAGACAGCATGAAAAAACCAACACTGTCCTCTCTGACACTTCGCATGTGGAAGAGGAGGGTTTTCCATTCCCTCTAACGGATGCAGCTATGTGAAAAGAAGACATTTTTCTGGTCTTCCGAGAATAAAGAATAAATTATGGTGATAAGATCTGGAAAAGTTGGACTGGAAGTTAAGAGATTTTCACATCTGTGTCTACACATTCCTGCCTGGGGAATAATGTATCTTGAGCACCATTCACAGAAAAATGTGAGAAAAGGTTTCTTTCTGTAAATGCAGCTAAAGCATTCATAAGCCTTAAGATTACAGCTCAGCCAGTGGATTGTAACAAAGATCTTCAGTCACAATTCATACCACTTTCTGCAGGAAATCTCTTCTGTGACCCCTACATATACTGTACATATACCTAGCAATGTAACATAAGAATTGCCATACTGAGTCAGAATTGGATTTAGCACGTGCCTTTCTCAGAGTTCAAGACATGTTATGTTCAGGTACAGTAGGTATTTTCCTGTCCCCAGAAGGCTTATAATCCTGAGGCAATGGAGAATTAAGTGACTTGCTTAAGGTCACAAGGAGCAACAGCGGGATTTAAACCAGGCTTCCTTCATTCTTAGCCCACTGTTCTAACTATTAAGCTACTTTTCCACACCAAAGGTCATTGAAGTCCAGGAACCTGTTTCCAACAGTGGCCAGTCCAGGTCACAAATATCTCAAAAAGTAGATAGATTCCATGGGGGGCATGATCTTTGGAAAAAGCGGTATAGAAATAAGCATAAATAAATAAATAAATAAATAAATATTCAGCTGCGGCGGCCAGTGCAAGTAAAGTGTCTGGCTGTCGACGCTTTGCCCAGATGGCAAATTAGCTATCTAGCTAGTGGCAATATTCAGCCGCTGTGTCCAACAGCAACAAAGCACAAATCCACGTGACCCTAACAAACCAAGTCCAAAAACGTGGAAAGCAAAGGAAGGATGATTTTTATTGATTTTCCAGTGGCTTAAGAATATTCAGCCACTGGCCAGATAACTAAACTGGCTAAATTTCGGATAGCTTTTTTAGGCCTAACTTTAGCCACTTAGGTTAATCAGCCAGCAGCTCAATATCGCAGTTGACAAGCTAACAGTACCACCTCCGCTCCGTCCCCAGAATGTCCTGACACTAAGTGGTTAGCGTCGGAGCATGTAAACTGGGTAGGAAAGGATATTCAGTGCCACTAAATATCCCCTTAACTGCAGTTTATCAAGTTGGCAGCCATTTTACAACTCAGGGTACGCAGTGGCTCTCCTCAAGTCTAGCTGCTTAATGAGTGTTTATGGACTTCTTCTTCAGGAACTCGTCCAATCCTTTTTTAAACCCACCCACACTTCACCTGGCATGAAACCTGGATTTAGGCCTAGACAAGCCAGGTAACTGCCTAGGGCACCAAATATTCAAAATAAAGTGGGGCCTGTTCTCCTTTGCTTTAGGGATATTCACTTCAAAGGTATTCTACCATCACATTCTAATCTCCTCCACCTCTGTTCTTTCCAGTCCTGCCTATGTGTGTCAGCATCTTATATCTGGCTCTGAAGAGAAAAGACAATAAACTGCATCAATTAAAATCAGAACAACTGGGAATACTGAGAGAGGAAAGTGAGGATCAAAGGCGAGGGACAAAAAGTTGCCTATTGGTAATGGGATCAGCAAACCAAGTCAGCATCATAGTAACATAGTAAATGATGGCAGATAAAGACCAGCATGGTCCATCTAGTCTGCCCAGCACGATGGCAAGAGTAGGTGCACCTGCCGCTCTGTGCAGGCCACCCCTCCCCCACGTCCCTGTTTAGGGGTGAACCCACCACTCCATGTAGGACACCCCTATTAGTTGAGAAATTAGATGGTTCAGTTTATTTTTATTTTATCCTGTTGCTGTAAAGGGATCCACTGTGTCTGTCCCATGCCATTTTGAATTCCGTCACCGTGTTTGCCCCCAACACTTCCATCAGGAGGTTATTCCAAGCAACCACCACCCTTTCTGTGAAAAAGTATTTCCTGACATTGCCTTTCAATTTACCACCTCGCAGCTTCCTGTTATGCCCTCTAGTTTTACAGCTTCCACGTCTTTGGAAGAGGTTTGTTTGTTCATTATTTCCCTTTAAGTATTTAGAAACATAGAAACATAGAAATATGACGACAGAAAAAGACCACATGGCCTATCTAGTTTGTCCTTCCATAACAACTACAACAGTCCCCTTTTTACCTTTAGAGATCCTCTATGTTTGTCCCATGCTTTCTTGAATTCAGTTACTGTCCTCATCTCTACCACCTCCACTGGGAGACTATTCCACGGATCCACTACTCTTTCCGTAAAGAAATATTTCCGCATATCACTCCTGAATCTATCTCCCTTCACCCTCATCCCATGTCCCCTCGTAGCAGAACTTGCTTTCAATTGAAAGAGGCTCTCTCCCTGAACATTTAGGCCACGGAGGTATTTAAACATCTCAATCATATCACTTCTATCCTGCCTTTCCTCAAAGGTGTACATATTAAGATCCTTCAGTCTGTCCACATATGTTTTATAATGAAGACCACTAATCATTTTAGTAGCCACCCTCTGCACCGACTCCATCCTGTTCACATCCTTTTGAAGGTGCGGTCTCCAGAATTGCACACTATACTCCAAATGAGGTCGCACCAAAGACCTATACAGAGGCATTATCACCTCCTTTTTTCTGCTAGCCATTCCTCTCCGTATGCACCCAAGCATCCTTCTAGCTTTTGCCGTCGCCTTTTCTACCTGTTTAGCTACTTTAAGATCATCGGACACAACCACGCCTAGGTCCCGCTCTTCTTTAGTGGACAAAAGTACTTCACCCCCTATACTATATTGCTCCCTTGGAATGCTGCAGCCCAAATGCATGACCTTACATTTTTTAACATTAAATCCCAGCTGCCAAATTCTAGACCATTCTTCAAGGTTAGCTAGATCCCTCCTCATGTTATCTACCCCTTCCTGGGTGTCTACTCTATTGCAGATTTTGGTATCATCCGCAAAGAGGCAAACCTTATCTGAAAGCCCTTCTGCTATATCACTAACAAAGATGTTAAAAAGAATCGGACCGAGGACAGATCCCTGGGGCACACCACTGATAACATCCTTCTCCTCAGAGTGAGCTCCATTTACTTGTACTCTTTGTCGCCTCCCACCACTGTTCCCTCTAAGCTGTGCGCGTGTGTGCGCGCGCACACACCTCGCCGAGTGAGCGCACATACTTTACAACAGAGCGCACAAAAATTACGGTTCTGATTCTGATAGAAAACAACACAGACGTTCTTAAAATTGAAAAGTTGTTGTGTATTTATGGTTTTCACAAGTTCTACAATATTTTCTAGTGCAATCAATGTGGTGTACATACTGTATTCTGACGTGTAGTCAAATTTTAAAGTATATAACTCTGAGTGTCGTTATGTGGTGCACAAAAATTTAACCTTCCTTCAAAAGCTGCACAGCTGATATTTTATGCGCACACAGCCTATAGAAAATTAGAGGGAACATTGCCTCCCACCCAACCAATTTCTAACCCAAGCAGTAACTTTAGGGTCCATCCCTAGGGTGCTCAGTTTGTTTATAAGTCACCTGTGAGGAACAGTGTCAAAGGCTTTACTGAAATCTAAATACACCACATCTAGGGCTCTCCCTCGGTCCAACTCCCTGGTCACCCAGTCAAAGAAATCAATCAGATTTGTCTGACAAGACCTGCCTCTGGTGAATCCATGCTGCCTCGGATCCTGTAATCCGCTGGACTTCAGAAACCTCACTATTTTCTCTTTCAGCAGCGTTTCCAATAATTTACTCACCACCGAAGTTAAACTAACCAGCCTGTAGTTTTCAACCACATCCTTACTTCCGCTTTTGTGTAAAGGCACCACATGAGCCTCTCTCCAGTCCTTTGGCACCACTCCCGACTCCAACAAGGCATTGAAAAGGTCAGTTAGTGGAGCTGCTAGAACGTCCCCAAGTTCCCTCAGTATTCTCGGGTGTATCCCATCCGGTCCCATCGCTTTGTCTACTTTAAGTTGAGATAGTTTCTCACGAACACAGTCTTTTGAAAATTGTTCAAGATGTCCTTTGCTTCTGTTCCTATTTGTGGGTGTTTTCTGAGGTCCTGCTCCTGGTTCTTCATCTGTGAACACAGAACAAAAATATTTGTTAAGCAATTCCGCTTTATCCTTATCAGCTTCTACATATTTCTCCCCCGCACCCTTGAGTCTGACAATACCACTCTTGCCCTTCCTCTTCTCACTAATATATCTGAAAAATGTCTTATCCCCCCATTTTATTGCATTGACTATTTCCTCCTCCTTTTGAATCTTTGCCTTCTTGACTACTTTGCTAGCTTCTCTAAGTTTTTCCAAATACAGATACCTGTCTTCCTCTCTCTGTGATCTCTTGTATTTCATGAAGGCCTCCCTCTTTTTCTTCACTTTTTCAGCTACTTCTTTCGAAAACCATAACGGTCTCCTTTTCCTTTTCCTTTTATTTACCATTTTAACAAAAAGGTTGGTTGCCCTTAAAATATCCCCTTTCAGTTTTTCCCACTGTTTTTCTATATCCCTCAGCTGTTCCCATCCAACTAACGACTCCCTGAGGTATTGGCCCATCTTCGCAAAGTTAGTCTTCCTAAAGTCTAAGATCCTCGCCTTTGAATGGATTCTAACAGCCCTAGTCCTAATACTGAACCACACCATCTGGTAATCACTGGATGCAAAATGATCTCCCACTACAACATCAGAAACACTTTCACCATTGGTAAGCACCAAGTCCAATATGGCCCCTTCACGTGTGGGGTCTGTTACCAATTGCCTGAATAGTTCTCCCTGTAGAGAATCCAGGATCTCCTTACTTCTAGATGATACTGCAGCAGGAATGTGCCAATCAACATCTGGCATATTGAAATCTCCTATCAGTAGCACTTCCCCTTTCCTAGCAATGATGCGCATGTCTTCAATTAACTCTCTGTCCACCTCTTCCTCTTGTGAGGGAGGTCTGTATATCACACCAATGTAAATAGATTTCTCTTTCCCTCTTTCTAGTTTAACCCACAATGCCTCCCCTCTCCCTTTTAAGCTCTGTAATTCCAAAGCTTTAATAGTAGTTTTTACGTATAGTGCCACTCCTCCTCCCCTACTTCCTACCCTGTCCTTTCTGAATAAAGTATAGCCAGGTATAGTTACATCCCAATCATGGTTTTCTGTGAACCATGTTTCTGTAAATGCCACTAAATCCAAGTCAGCCACTCCCACCAAAGCTTCAACATCAGGTATCTTATTTCCCATGCTATGGGCATTTATACACACTGCCTTCCATATGTTACCCCTGTTACCCATTTCCATAAAGTTATTTAATGTATCACCTACCTGGGGGCTTTCACTTACCTGGGGGCTTTCTTCACCCATCCCCAATGAATCTAGTTTAAAGCCCTCTTCAGTAGATTAGCCAGTCTACTACTGAAGACGCGTTGACCTTTCTTGGACAGATGGATTTAAAGGTCTGAATCATATCTCCCCTGTCCCTCCTCTCCTCCAAAGTGTACATGTTTAGGTCTTCAAGTCTCTTCTCATAAGGCTTCTGACGCAGGCTCCAAATCATTTTGGTCGCCTTCCTCTGAACAGTTTCCAGTCTTTTTACATCCTTTGCAAGATACGGTCTCCAAAACCGAACACAGTATTCCAAGTGAGGCCTCATCAGTGACTTGTACAGTGGCATAAGTACCTCTTCCTTTCTGCTGGTGATTCCTCTTTGTATGCAGCCCAACATCCTCCTCGCTTTTGCCACCGCCTTGTCACACTGTTTTGCCACCTTGAGATCTTCAGAAATAATCACACCAAGGTCTTTCTCCTGATCCGTGCATAATAACCTCTCGCCCCCTATCACATACATTTCCCTTGGATTTCTGCTACCCAAGTGCATGACTCTGCACTTCTTTGCATTAAATCTTAATTGCCAAGCATTAGACCATTCTTCCAGCTTTTGTAGATCTTTCCTCATGTTAACCACTCCCTCAGGGGGCGTCAACTCTGTTGCAAATTTTCGTGTCATCTGCAAAAAAGACATACTTTTCCATTTAGTCCTTCTGCAATATCACTCACAAATACATTGAACAGTGCCGGGCCCAGGACCGACCCCTAGGGCATCCTGCTAATCACCTTCCCTTCATCCGAGTGAGCTCCATTTACCATCACCCTCTGTCGTCTGTCAGTCAACCAATTTCTGATCCAATTTACCATCTTAGGATCCATCCCCAAGCTACTGAGTTTAATGATAAGCCTCCTATGAGGAACAGTATCAAAGGCTTTGCTGAAATCCAGGTAGATGACATCCATTGCATGTCCCTGATCTAGCTCCCTGGTCACCTGGTCAAAGAACTCAATCAGATTTGTTTGGTAAGATCGTCCTTCGGTAAAACCATTTTGCCTCGGGTCTTGCAACCTGTTGGTTTTGAGAAAGTTCACTATTCGCTCTTTCAGGAGCGCCTTCATTACTTTTCCCACCACCGAGGTAAGGCTCACAGGCCTGTAGTTTGACACTTCTTCCCTGTCATCCTTCTGTGTAGAGGTACGACGTCAGCCATTCTCCAGTCCCGAGGAACCTTTCCTGTTTCCAAGGATCTGTTGAAAACAAGCTTTAATGGCCCTGCAAGAACCTCTCTGAGCTCTTTCAGAATCCTGGAGAAAAAAAAGAGACTCGTCAGTGGCATTCCAACCCCACAGCAGCAGGAGAAGGCACTCTCCCTCATGGCATGGGTGTCCCCCCTCGTGGCACAAAGCAACCACCCCCATCAGGCCCACACACCAGAACCAGCACAGCAAACCTATCTTAATGTCGTGGGCAACTGCCATAAGACTTTGTCCCCGGGGGGGGGGGGGGGAGAGGAGAGAGCAATGGGGTCTGGAATTGAGGCACAGCAGCAAGTGATCCACCATACTAAGATAGGTTTGCTGCACTTGCACCGCAGTTTGAACCTGGCAGAGATGCACCTCCCCCATGGCCGGCACCCACTGGCCCACCCTTGATACGCCATTGAGATGTGTATTAGTGCATGCACAGAATATGTATAGTAGAACTATCATAATAAGGATAAGAGAACGAGCATGACTGCTGTTTTCAGGAGGAGTGTTTTAGAAAGGAGATCAAAGTGCAATCTGGAACCCTTATGCCTGAACATCTGAAAAAAAAGCAGGCACGTCCAGGTGCAGACACGATTTCATAAATATGGACATGTCTGATATGAATGTCTGTGGGGCATCTACATAGACATCCCCAGAATACAACTACGACTCGTAGTATTCCAGAACCTAGACATCTAGGAATAGCCTAATGGTTAGAGTAGTGGGCTAGGAACAAAGCAGCAAGGTTTCAAATCTCACCACTGCTATTGTTGAGATAGTGTTGAGTACTGGGCATTTCTGAGATTAGGCAGGTATGTCCAGGTTCTTAGGAAAGCCCTGGCCATGCCTCCGACATGCCCCTGTTCAGACTTGGGATGTCCACAGAGCCAGCTTCTAAAATGGCTCTGTAGATGTCTCTGTGCTTTGGACACCTCAATGCCTGTTTTCAGATATCAAAAGCACAAATAGGGCTTCCAAAATAACTCCAATTAGGCTACCAGCCTAGATTGCCTTATGGGCATACCACCTAGTCGGGTCACCATCCACAGTAGATTCTCGCCTTTCCAGTCTAAGGCAGCTTAAGGCAAATTTCATGAAATACAAATCATAGTATTCACAGAGAGGCACATTCTCATCTGAATGTCCATCCCCTTGTCCGAGTGTCCAGAATCAGGACGTGCACCGGCTGCACCCGATTCTGATCCCGTGGGGGCTGGATGTGCCCACGGGAACAGAATCCGGAACAGGGCCAGGATGTCCAGGCCATGCCGTGATTCTGGATGCCTGGCACACACAATGGACTCCCCGGATAGCCCAGCCAGGCTCCTGAATGGAGCCGCAGTGCCATGGCATCCCATCACCATGGCTCCGTTCAGGAGCTGCAATCCCCGGCTGCTGACCAAAGACCCCTTTCCCCACAGCCCGACTCCCGATCTAGCCTTCCATGGCCAGGGTCAGGCTGCAAGGAACCCCCTGTACCTCCTTACCGCCTTTGCTGGTCCTGGCTCAGCTGTCCCCTGATGTCTAGCGGGACTTATTCCACTTCTGAGGTGGAATAAGTCCCCTGCCCATTTTTCAGACCCCAGACGTATAGGGCTGACCTCAGAATCGGCTCTGTATGTCCAGGATCAGTCGCCACTCACCGCCCTCCCTTGTTCCTCCCCTGGCCCACTCCCCCCCCCCCACCCACAAACAGAGCTGTGGGGAGCTCTGTTTCCCCCTGTGCCAGCCAGATGAATAGCGGGTCTGGACGTCCAGATCCACTATTCTGGTCTCAGTATAGACCCCATAAATAAATATACTATTGGCATATAAAATACAGTGCAAACTAAGCAAAACAAATAATAAACATAATACAAAAAGATTATATATAGAAGAGGTCAATGGGGGTCATTTTAGAAGCTTTATTCATGAGTTGGGCATCTGAAAACGGGTACATAGACATGTAAATCATCTACTGTAAATATCCCTAGAGCTATGTTAGAAAGCCAGATACGTAGATGTCCCCTGCGCAAGAACGTACAGGTACCATGAAGGCATGTCTTGGAAGAAGCACTGGAGATGTATGTTGCAATGTGATTTCAGAATGGAACAAGCTCGCCTGACCCTAGTTATTGAGGCTATACCTGCTCCAGACCATGAATAAGGTGCAAAAATTTGCTCATTTTATGGCTGCAATACTTCAAGGGAGAAGAGCAAAATTAGTTTACATCGCCATGGCTAATATTTCCTGGACAAAGAAACCTGCATGGAAATACATACTCCAAACATAATACTGGCCTACTGCCGCACAGCTGTGCATGTGAAATGGCAGGGCAGGACATACACTAGTCTCATAACATAAATGCTCGCCTTCTGAACTACCCAGGCTGGGACATCGAAATACCCAGTTTTGCGGATATGCAATTCGGGGACATCCACATTTGTGAAATGGCTTACATCCATATATGTACCAGGTCTTGCTATCTGCGTGGCCACCATCTTCAGAACCGGTTATTGTAACGTTCATTTTTCAGGGTAGAGACGGAGCAATTTCAAATGGCACTTAAATATGTCTCCCTTCACTGCTGCCACTCCCACAGATTTTTGGATGTTCTGCTCTGTATCAGCCTCAATAATTTAATCAATAAAATACCAAAAATTCCCCAGCACCTATCTGCCTACCCCCACCCCAGCCTCCCAATTGCTATTGGAGTAACCCCCTAAAAGACAACCCTTTTGTCCATCCTATATGTGTGTGTATGTTCTGTGGCATTCGATGCACAATTTACTTTCACTTATTAGGATGAACATTTTATTCACATGTCATCTAATCAAATAAAAATAAAAATGTACAGAACACTTCAAATAGATTATTTATTTATAACCTCAATATGCAAAAGTATTTTCTGATTTTATACATAATATCACAGCAGGTGACGCTGAAGCTACATTTCAAGGCTTTTAAGTTTAATCTTCTTTGGTTGATTCCTTGGCAGTTCCTTAAGAGTGCTAACAGGGGAAGGTATCAAACATAAAAGTCTATCCCTGTCACAGGAATCTTCCTCAAATAGCAAAGCATCATGCCCACTGACCTCTTGCAACATGAGCTGCATCTGCTAGGAATTAAACCCATGTTAACTATTTGGAAGGCAGCTATATTATCCTTATACCCCGTCATCTGCTTTAATCTTATTTTCTGCAGAAAAAAAGCCTTACTTCATGTTCCATGTATGCAGGCAGGTACATTTTCATTTTCATACATCCTACCTAGCAATCTAAATCACACAAATCCTGCCTACATCAATCCCACAGAGGAGCCTAATAAATCTAAGTAGATGATAAAAATGCATTTTTTCACAACTTAGGGGCAGTCCTTGCTTTTGAGTCAGTGGGTGTAGGTGGACGTTCTGCTGCTCTAGGTACTGACTTTCAAATGAGATACTGAAGTGAGTTTCTGCTAACCCTGTGGACATTACACTCCCCATGGCACTTTTCATATGAGGTCAGATGAGAATTTTGGTGTCACAGCAACAGGTGATACTGCCCAAAGAATGATGCCACACCTATATGGTAACCTGATTTTTTTCAGGCAAATCTGGGACACTTATCTGAAGTGTGTGAGGGGATAGGTAGGCAGAGACACCTTAGTTCCAGGTTTGAACAAAAAGCCATGGATGAGGGAAGTCATTATCCTGTCCTCCCCCCATCCATCCCATGAAACCAATAGCATTACTTCCAAGCAGACCAATCAACAGAGAAGTAGAAACAGTTATGCATTATGTAAGATAATGGATGTCCTTCTAATTATCGACCCTTCTCCCTCCTTCCCTTCATTTCTAAACTACTGCAGTATGCAGTTCACCGCTGTTGCCTTGACTTTCTCTTCTCTCAAGCCATTCTTGATCCAGTGCAATCTGGCTTTCATCCTTCACATTCTACTGAAACAGCTCTTGCCAAAGTCTCCAGCAACCTGTTCCTGGCTAAATCCAAGGGCTTTACTCAATCCTCATCCTTCTTGACCTTTCCGCTGCTTTTGACACTGTTGATCATCGTACTGTCCTGGTTCTCTTCTTATCTTTCCCATCACACTTTCAGTATTTGTTCTGTTGGATCCTCCTCTACTGTTATCCAGCTCTCAATTGATGTACCCCAAGAGTCTGTCTTGGGCCCACTCCTTTTTCCTCTCTCTATACACAGTCCCTTGGTGTACTCATCTCCTCTCATGGTTTTCAGTACCATTTTTACACTGATGACTTTCATATCTATCTCTCTACACCTGAAATCTCTCCGGCAATCCAGGCCCGGATCTCTGCATGCCTATCTGACATTACTGCCTGGATGTCTCACCACTGTTTGAAATTGAACATGGCCAAAACCAAGATTCTTATTTTCCCCCCTAAACCCACCTCCCCCTTCCTCCTTTCTGAATCTCTGTGGATAACACTTTACTACTCGCTGTTTCATCAGCTCATAACCTTAAGGTCGTCTTTGACTTCTCCCTCTCCTCCTCCACACACATCCAACTGACAGCTAAAACGTGTCATTTCTTTCTCTATAACATTACAAACTTTGCCCCTTCCTTTCTGAACACACTACTAAGACACTTATCCACTCTTTAGCCACCTCCTGTCTAGACTACTGCAACCTTCTCCTTGCTGGTCTGAGCCATCTCTCTCCACTTTAATCTGTTCAAAACTCGGCTGCATGACTAATCTTCCATCAACCTCGATATGCTCATATAACCCCTCTTCTTAAGCCGTTTCATTGGCTCCCTATCCATCTTCATATCCAGTTCAAACTTCTCCTACTGACCTTAATATAAGTGCACTCATTCTGCTGCTCCTCACTATTTTCCTCTCTTATCTCTCCCTGCACCCCTCCTCGGGAACTCCGCGGATCGCTTCTGTCTGTGCCTTTCTCTTCCATTGTCAGCTCCAGACTTTGATCCTTTCACCTTGCTGCTCCTTATGCCTAGAACAAACTAACTGGATCTGTAAGTCAGGCTTCATCTATGGCACTTTTCAAGTCCAGACTGAAAGCTCACCTCTTTGAGGCTGCTTTTTGATTCTGATCCACTTAGTTTCCTATGTGTTTCTTTACCTAATCCCTAGATGTATTACTGTCCTTGGCTGTTGTATTGTTTGTCTTAACTAGATTGTAAGCTTTGATGAGCAGGGACTGTCGTTTACATGTGCCTGTATAGCACTGGGTATGCCTTGTAGCGCTATACAAATGATCAGTAGTAGTGGTAGTAAATTCTAAAAACTGACATATGCAAGTCGTTAAATTGAAAAAAATTTTTCTACCCCCTCTGTCCCCACTGCTGGACTCGGGGACAGGTGGCTGCCAAACACTTAGCAGTTGGGTACACAGCTCTAAAATCAGGGACAATCCCAAAAAATCAGGGACATCTGGTAAGCTTACACACTTATTTACTTACAGAAATAACTTTGCCTTTTTGAAACCTGATTGACAGTTACCTTATTAGATCACTGTACGAACTTTAGATAAAAACACTTCACAGATAAATATAAGAAATGTTCACCACTGTCATTTTAGCAAAACCTTCCTAATTATATTCAGGGTACTGAATCCCGAAGGTTGGAAACAAATGCAGTTCATAAATAAAGACATTTAGTTTATTCCCTGAATGGGCTGCTTTCAGTTCTTGAAGTGCTCTTGCCAAAGGCATTAGTACAATCCATTTTAAAAGGTTACATAATGCAAGCGAAATAACTAACTAAATAAATAAACTCTTCGCAACAGGATGTAGGGAAAAAGTACAAGAAAGCAAAGCTTTTAAATAATAAGGACCTATAGAATTCTCTACCATCTCTCTGCACCAGAAAAAAGAAAAAATTTTCAGTTGATATATTTTTCCTTCCTTTGTGATTCAGAACACTCTCCTATGAAAGCTGCCTTTATTTCCAAGTGACGAAAGCAGGGGGGAATTTGTCCCCTTTCTGCTTGGTACTATTGTCACCTGTATCTATTTCCAGGAAACCAGATTAATTAAGGTTAATCTGCCTTGTAAATGAATAAACAAAGGATTTCTCTGTCATGAAAAAGACCAGGTGAGCAGATGATATCTTCTAACACAGAAAATCATCTGTACACTGCAGGAAATTACCTGCTGCAATCCCACATCTGGCATGATCTAAAAAACGTGGAGAATGTTTAAAAAAATCTAATTTAGAGAGGATATCTGCCATCCCTGAAGCCTGACATTCTGGCAGATCATATAAAAGATGCAGGAATTCCAGGTCATTTGATGTATATATAGCTGAAAAATATCCATACTGCTCTTTTTTTTCTGAGGATTTTCAGATTCCTTTGTGGATTTACAGCACAGTCACATTTCCTTGCACATCTCTCAGTGGGAAAAAATAACTTTCACAATGAGTCATTCAGTTTTATTATATGCTGCATTTTCCTTAATAAGTGAATCCTGCACTAAAATGATGCCTTCTCGCTCCTTCCCTGACTCTTGGGCAGCGCAATAATGAAACCCATGAAAAGTCTCTTTCCACAGGCTTTCACCCACACTTGGGAGGAAAGGATGACAATAGTCAAACTGTGATTTTATGTGGGTGAAGACACGTTTGCCCATGTAAAATCTTTTTATTTCTGCTTCTCACTGTTTGGCTGTTTATCTGCCTGTGGTAAAGGAAGATGAGCAGGCCTACTAGTCATTTTCTGTGTTCTTCTCAATATGGTTGAGCTATTTCTGACATGATTACTGCCACTTAGAAGAGCTGGGGGCTGGATACTAAGCTGTGCTATGGTTAATTCATGTTAAATTTCTGCAACATTTATTTATTTACCTGGTTTTGGTATACCATTTTTCTACCAGTCAAAACGGTTTACAAACAACAATGTGCACAAAGGTGTAAGCAGCGAGAGGTGCATGCAGGTTACAATGAACTTTGTGTGGGGTGGGGGGGGGGAGAACTTGTATCTGGTTGGTTACTTCGGGGGTGGTCATCTAGAGAAGTTGGATTGCAGAAGATGGTGGGAGGCAGGGATGGGGGCTAGAGGGGAGGAGTGGGTGGGATGTCCCATTCTTGAGTTGAATGCTATTGTTGTAGGTGAACTTGTTGATCCGTGCCATAGTGTTCTCGGAATAAGTGGGTTTTAGGCTTTTTCTTAAGTCTTGAGGTGATTAGATAGTCCTTAAGGAGGGAGGTAATGCATTCCAGATGGTGGGAGCATACAGTGCGAAGCCCTATAGGAGAACATATTGCGTGCTTTTGCGGATTGGGGTGGCAGTTAGAGAAGGTTTTGGGGTGCGCTGATTAGTGTCTGGAGGTGTTCAGAAGTGAGATTATTCTGGGCCTTGTGAATGATGGTGAGGACTTTGTGTATAATTCTGGCGGCTATGGGTAGCCAGTGGAGAGATTTCATTATGGGTTTGATGTGGGAGTGCCTGGATGCTCTGCAGATAGTGCGGGCTGCAGTATTTTGCGTGAGCTGCAGAGGTAGGATGCTTTGTTTAGGGAGCCCCTGGTACATGGAGTTGCAGTAATCTAGAAGGGGGTGATGGTAGCTTGGCATACGGCAGGGACGTTGTCTGGGAAGAGAAGGGGATGTAGGTTTCGTAGAGTTCTGAGCTTGAAGTAGATTGTCTTGGTGGTGTTCCTGATGTGGGCTTGGAAGGTCAATCACTGTTCCAGAGTGATGCCAAGATATTTTACTTGTGTTCTGATTTGGAGGTCGGTGTTTCCAATTTTGAAGAAAGTAGGGGGTGCAAAGGCGGGGTCTCTGGTGATATGGAGAATTTCAGTTTTGCTGAAATTGACTGCCAGGTTGCGGAGCTGCGGCCAGTTGACAATTTTGCTGAAGCATCCTGCAAGGTTGGTGTAGCCGGGTGCAGTTGTGGAGAAAGGAACGTAAATCATTATATCATTGGCATATATTTGGTAGCTGACATTGAATCTCTGGATGACTTTGCATAGCGGCTGAATGTAGATGTTAAACAGAAGCGAGGAGAGTGCTGATTTCCGGGGCACCCCTTGAGGCACAGTATAGGGCGCTGATGTGCTGTGGCTGATTTTCACCTGTTGGGTGCGTTACAAGAGGTATGAGCGGAACCATTCAAGGAGGCTCCCTTGAACTCTGATGCTGTGAAGTTGGTTGAGATGTATTTGGTGGGATAGTGTCTCATAGGCTGCAGAAATGTCTAGAAAAAGCAGAATGAAGCCCCTGGAGGGTCCTTCTGTTCCGGTGATGAGCGTTAACAGTAAGGAGGTCAGTAGGGTTTCAGCACTGTGCGATGGGTGAAAGCCATGTTGGTGTTTGTTGAGGGTGCGTATTGGACAATGTGTTCTACATCCATTAATTTCCTGTAGGTCCCCATTTATGAATCCCTCATGAAACAAGTGGCAGGACTGAGAGAGAAGGCAACAAGGCTGAGAAGCATCCATGACTGCGAGAGCTACATTGATGAAATGCTTCCTGAGGCATCAACGATCTCCAACTGAGGTGAAGACAGTATGCAGGGCTGGCCCAACCATCAGGAAACTAGGCAGTAGACTAGGGTGTCAACTTCTGGAAAGCAGCAAAGAGCAGGGCATTCAATGCTAAACAATAGATTTTGAAAGCCAGGGGTGGACATGAGGCTTAAAGTTTCTCTAGACTGCCAACAGCTTGAACCAGCTCTGGGGCCGGCCCTGATGGCATAGTGGGATACAAGTCACCAGAGAAAACAGAAAGAAATGACACACATAAAAAGACAACAGAAAAATGCTGACAACCAGTAGGAGAAACGTGAGGAAACGACACAAATATAAAAAGGAAAGGTTACCACACATAAGGGAGAAAATACTCGAAAGTTAAGAAACTAAAAAAAAGGAGGACAATCAGGAAGAGATAGGAAAGGCCATCTGAAAGAGATGGGTCTTCAGGGCCATCTTGAACCTGGGGAACGACAACCCAGAGTGAATGGTTAGAGGGAGGGAGTTCCATAACACTGGAGCTAGAAAGAAGAAGGCACCCTGGCGAGTGCGTTCCAAATGTGACTGGGAGACAAAGGAAAGGGCAAGCCGGTGAGTGTGGATGGAGCGAAGGAGCCGGAGAGGGTGATGGAAGTGGATAAGATCAGCTAAGTAGCGAGGAGTGGAGGTTTGTATAACTTTGTGTGCCATGATAAGTAGTTTATAATGGACACGATATGGAACAGGAAGCCAGTGCAGCTCTGCTAGCAGGGGGGAGACAGGATCAAAACAGGAGGAATGTATGAGGATATGTGCGGCGGTGTTCTGAAGAAGATGTAACCTATGGAGGTGACATTGTGGGAGGCCAGCGAGAACTACATTGCAGTAGTCAATCCGCAAAATAACTAGGTTCAGGAGTAGTATGGAAAGGAATGGACGGACTGAACGGATCTGTCACAGGTGAAAGAAGTAGCGGCGCAACACCGAAGAGATATGCTCAATGAAGGTCATGACAGAGTCCAGGATAACCCTGAGATACCTAAAAGAGGACACCACGGGGATAGCAGTGGAAGCAATAACAGGACCTAGTGATGGAGGGTGGGAACCAAAAGTTATCCCGGTGGCTGAGTATTTCGCAGGGTTGAGATGGAGAAAGTTGTCTGCTAGCCAAGAGTGGACCTGGGCTAAGCAGGCATTGAGGGCAGAGAGGTTCGGGTCTATGGAAGGAATGCGGTGTAGGAGAAGAATGTCATAAAAACATAAGATATGCCATACTGGGTCAGACCAAGGTCCATCAAGCCCAGTATCCTGTTTCCAACAGTGGCCAATCTAGGTCATATGTACCTAGCAGTATCCCCAAGAGACACAGGTTCCACAATGCTGGTATTGGGTCAAGCATTGATATCCTGGGTCCTTTTTTAATAATGGTTTATGGACCTTTCCTCCAGGAACTTGTCCAAACCTTTTTTAAACCCAGCTACACTAACAGCCCTTACTACATCCTCCGGTAACAAATTCCAGAGTTTGATTACAAGTTGAGTGAAAAAATATAATGTCATCAGCATAGTAGTAAGCGGAAACATCAAGCTGTTGAACCAAAAGACAGAGGGGTGCCAAGAAATCATTGAAAACCAAGGGAGACAGGACCGAACCCTGGGGAACACCTCAGGACAGGGGGACAGCAGAAGAGTACGAGAAGAAAAGAGAAAGAGTGGGACGTCAGAAAGACCTAAACCATTTAAAAGGGAGTACAGCAACACCAAAGTCAGACAAATGAGAGAGAAGAGTGCGATGATCGACAAGGTCAAAAGCGGAGGAAAGATCAAGGGTGACTAGCACTGTGAAGTCACCTTGTTCGTGGGCCACATAAACAATCTTGTCAGAAACAGAACAGAACACTCAGAAAATACTACTAAAAAGAAAAAGCCTAAACCTGGCATGAAGCAAAGCTATGAACAGCACAAAGGGTCTGTTCACATTAGGCCACAATAAGAACAGGGGAAGTCTGCTGCCAGACTGGATCTCTTGGAAACATGACATGGAGAGCTCCGTGAACTTGTAGAGGTGCAGGTGAAAACTCTCTCTATAACTTCACATAAATTGGAGTATTTGGAAAATATGGCCAGATGAAATAACCTGTGTTTTGTTAATTTTCCCAAGTCCCTTCTGATTGCACCAGTGGAGATGGTGAAGAAATACCTTCAGGAGATACTGGGGATGTCTCGAGAAAATTTACCACCTATAACTAGAGCCCAGTATTTGTCTGTAAGTCCAGTGTCAGGAGTGGAGAAGGAAGATTGTGGGCATGGACAAATACAAGTATAGCAAGGTTTTCCGGACTTGACTGGGCTCCTAGAGAGCTCTTTAGAAGTAGTGACAGGTTGTTCCACAATGGTGGTCACCTTTGCCCTTGAGATGGACCATAATTCTGTGTTGCGTTTATACTTCCATTGTATGCATGTGTTGTTTTTGCGGTCTAAATTTCAGATTTTCCTGATTTTTCTAGGAGAACACAAAAGAGAAGCAGGGACTTCTTGGATTTAAAACCAAGGATCCTTGCTTTGGATGGGTCTTTTTTGTTAAAATTTCCCTGTCATATGATTTTCCTGGATAGCAGACAATTTTTTTTTTAACCCCAAGCAATTGTTAACTTTTTTGCTGGGGCGGGAGGGTTCAGTTATGGTCTGAGGCTTCCTTGTCTAATGCCGGCTGGGTGTCCGGGTGCCACATATTTCCTTTACCTAACGGTAACAATTTTTTTATTTCCTATTTCTTGTTCGCCCTACTTTATTATGGTCTAATAATGACCAGAAATATATGTATATTTCCTTTGACTAGTTTTCTTTATGATGTAATTTTTATATATTCTGTTGATTGCTGTTTTCATATGTTGGGAACTATATTTTGTTAAAAATGGTAAAGATTAAATAAAAATAAGGCCAACAGAGAGGGCATCTTAGCCGCCTCAGGAGCCAACTGCTGAACCGTTCTTCAAAGAGGCAGCAGATCCTCATGTATGCTAGCTTAGTAGACCTCCTCTGGGCTCCAAGTAGAGTAGAGACCACTGCTGGAGAGTAGCCCTTACGTGCTAGCCTTCTCCTTCCAAGAGCCAAGCTGTATATGAGAAGTGAAGCGGGTCCTCCAGGATGATCGATCCCTGTCGCAACAGGCTCTGAGACAGAGGCAACCAAAAAAGAGGCACTTGCAGGAGCTGCATCAGGTCTCCAAACCACGCTCTCCTCAGCCAATCTGGCATCACCAGAACAACCCTGCCTGGGTGGCATTTTATATGCTGAAGCACAGGCCCACCAGAGGCCATGGAGGAAACACATACAGCAGGTGCTGACTCTGTCAAGACTGAGTCAGGATATCAATGCCATTGGACCCCATCTCTGTGCAGTGACTGAAGCAGCAGAAAACATTAGCATTGGCAGATCACCCTCTGGCGCACCATTTTGGAACAGAATCAACTGAAACAGCTCTTTATTCAACTCCCACTCTCCAGGATCCAGAAAGTGCTGGCTAAGGAAGTCCACTTCCACAATGTCCACCCTGGCAATGTGCTGAGCCGACAAGGCTAGGGGGTTCTTCTCCGCCCAGGTAAAAAGGAGAGCAATCTCCAGAGCTAACCTGGTACTCATTGTGCTGCCTTACCAATTGACATAAGCCACCGCCGTGACGTTGTCTGAAAACACTTGAATCACCAGGCCCTCGAGCAGGGGTCAGAAACGCAGAAGAGCCAACCTGATGATCCTCGCCTCGAGGTGATTGATGGACCATACTGCTTCCCTGCGGTTCCAATGGCCCTGGGCCAGATGGTCTTGACGATGGATTCCCCAGTCCGAGAGACCGACATCCGTCGTCAGGAGAATCCAGGAGAAATCATCCAGTGGTATGCCCTTCCTCAGAAGACAGGGTTGCTGCCACCAGCACAGGTTGGACTTCACCATCAATGGAAGCAGGAGCCTGTGCTCAAATTCCTGAGAACTCGGGAAACACCAAGCTGGCATGGATCACTGGAGCAGAAGCATATGAGGACACGGCAATTGCACCATTTCTACAGTTGCCGCCATCAATCTGAGGAACTGAAAATAATCTCAGACTCTGGGAGCCTACTGTGCAGCAAACAGCATCAGGCAATTCAACAATCTTTGATGTTCTCCTCTGGCAGGAAATCTCTGCCCACTCGAGTGCCGAAAGGTGTTTCCAGAAACTCCAGTGACTGGGAAGGCAAAGGCTGGCTTTTTCCCTAATTGATCACCCAGTCGAGGCTTTCCAAAAAGGATACCACTCAGGACGCCACCCAAGGCGCCTCTGACAGGGCATGGGCCCAGAGAGTCAGTCGTCCAGATAGGGCAGTGAATAGCCTGACAGGGAGGGTGGAAAACTGATAGTGAGAGTCAATCACAGCAAAACCCAGATACTTTGCTGATCCACCCAGATCTGGATATGAAAGTATGGAGTACAAGGTTTCCATCCAAAAGCGCAGGACGCGGAAGTGTTTGTTGACCCTCTTGAGGTCCAGAATGGGCCGGAAGAACAGTCCTTTTTTTTGGCACTACAAAACAGATGGAGTATCTGCCCTTGCCTCGCTCATTCGGCGGGATGGCACCATTGTCTTTACGTGCAGCAATTTGTCCAAGCTGGTCCAAACAGTGGCACTTTCAATCACACACCCACAAGGGGAGATGATAAAGGAATCCGGAATTGGCTCCTTGCATCCCAGGACATAGCCAAACTGAATGATGTCCAGCACCCAGTGATCCTTGGAAACCTGGGCCCATTCCTGAAACAAAAAGGCGAAGCCTGCCTCCAACTGGAGGAACCAGGGAAAGGGCCCAGGAGGGTTCTTTTCTAGGTGGGCCAACTCCCTGGGCCCACGTGCTCCACGAAAGGACTGAGAATGAGTCCAAAGCCCAGAAGAAGAGGGAAGAACGGAGTTTTTCTTTTCAGGTTGGTAATGGTGAGAGTCCCAAGACCTCCAGGGATCCAGCCAGCGTGTCCTTGGTTGACGGGCGGAGGCTGATAAGAGAGGGGCACCAGCCTGCTTCACAGGCCCCTTGGATCTGTCTTCCAGAAGGCAGTAAGAGTTTGTCTCACCCAGATCTCTCATCAGCTTCTCCAAATCGGCTCCAAAAGAAGCTTCCTCTTAACAGCCAGGTGGGCCAAGTGGGCTTTGGAAGATGTATCCACTGCCCAGTGCCAGAGTGAAATCCAATGCTGTGACACCATCATCAGGGCACCATTTCTGGCCACCAAACATACCAGGTCATGCATGGCATCAGAAAGGAAGGCTACAGTCAACTCCAAAAGAGGAGTAGAAACATCCGGAGGAAGACACTGAATCCACTGGAGCAGGGCTCGAGACGTCAGGTCTGCACATATCGCAACTAAAGAACAGCAGCCACCGCAGCAAACTGATTCTTTAACATGAATCCAACTTTCGGTCCAAAGTATTTTTTAAGGCCAATCTGCATTCCACAGGAATGGAGGTCCATCTGTTAGCCGCCATGACCTGCATATCTACCTTGGAAATATCAATTACACAATGCACTCCCTTCGCTAGGAGAGTGTGCAGCTTCCTATACACTCATAGTTAGGTGGGGGAGCTGGGGTAATTTCACCCTGGCCAGAACAGACCCTTGAGCACCTCCAGGAAGACAGTAGTGGATTTCCCTTCCAGGAGCAGATGCTTCTTTGTTCCTGCTCCATGACTGCAGCCTCCACCAAGCTCAAAGTGGATAAGATTTTGTGATCAACACCTCCAATTCATACTCCTGGAACAGGCAAAATAACCTCGGCCTCCTCACAGTCCTCTGACAGTGAGAGAGCAGCTTTCCACAAGACTATGGAATCACTTCACTTTTGCCAAATGCTCAAGGGCCCCTCTCACCGGTCAGGCTCTACGCCAGACCTCATCTTTGTCCCAAAGAACCTTCACTCACAGGACAACATAACGACCCCTCTTGTCATTCCAATACCCTGGTCAGATCACCATGCCATACACTTCAGGATCTGCCTCCCCCAACAAGGTAAACCTCAGAAAATACACCATCCTGATAGAAGATTCAGAGGTTTTAACAGAGACCAATTCCTCAATGATACTATTTCCAGCCTCTCCCAGGACTTTGCAGACCTAGATGAAGCAATTCAGACCTGGAACTCCACCATTAATACAGCAGCAAAAGCCCCACACCGACCAAACCCTGGAAACAGAGACGTAAGACCCAAAGCAGCCCCGTGGTACTTTGATGCAGTAAGAGTCAAGAAACAAAACCTTCATCAGCTAGAGCGTAAATGGAGACAGGACCGCTCACAAGCCAACCAACTTAAATACCAGACAATGCAAAGGGACTATAACAACCTAATCAATAGGTACAAAAGAGAATACCACACTAACCTTATCTTGAAAGCTAGCAACAAGCCCCGAGAACTATTGGAAATCGTCCATACCCTCACGAAGGATCCACTTCACAAAGAAGACACCATCCATCCACAAACCTTCGCTGATTTCCTCATCAAGAAGAACAAGTCACCCCTAAGGTCCTCCCTAACAAACACCACCAATACCTCAAATGCAGAGCGAAAAGACAAGTACAAATGGGGTAAATTTCACATCCCCACTATGGAGAAAATTCTCTGTACCATCACTACTTTAAATACCAGTACAGCATCCCTGCCCGGTCATGTGGATCAAATCAGTTAAGGAAGAAGTTGTCAACTGTATCCAAAACACCATAACCTCATCCTTATTTCAAGCCCTCTGCTCTCAAACAAGCCACCATCCGTCCAATTCAAAAAACCAACTCATCAGACAGCACCGATTCTGCAGCTTACCGCCCTATCTCCAGCCTGCTCTTTTTACCCAAAATAATTGAAAAGGTGGTGTAACGACAACTGCAAGATCACCTTGACCTGCATGCTCCTCTGGACCCGCACCAACATGGATTCTGTCTTAACCAAAGTGTTGAGACCCTCCTCATACATCTATTCGACATACTCTTAAGAGGAATCGACAACATAAAAACCAGATTCCTACTAGTCTTTACTGACATCTCCTCGGCCTTCGACACTGATTCACACAGCATCCTCCTAAACCGACTATCTAACATTGGACTTCACAGCACAACATTCAACTAGTTCCGACCTTACCTCAGCAACAGACAGCAGAAGGTCAAAGTTGGCTCAGATACCTCTACTCCATTCAACATAACACAGGGAGTCCCTGCAAGGGTCCTCCCTATCAACCCTCCTCTTCAATATCTATTTACAGCCAGTTTGCAACATCTTCAAGCAGCACAACATTCATTATGCCATTTATGCAGATGACATTATGGTCTATTCCCCAATCCACCTCAATACGCTAGACTTTACCCATATCACCACATGTTTACAGGAAATGAGCAACTGGCTTGCCTCCAACAACCTCCAAGTCAATTTCAAAAAATCTGAGGCTCTATTTATAACACGAGACTCTACATTTACCTCCCCACAATCAATTTCCATTGCGGACACTCTAATCCCAGTAAAAGAGGAAGTACGCTACCTTGGCATCACCCTTGACTGCTTCCTAAACTTGCAAGCCCATATCAACAGAACCTCCAGGAATGCATTCCAAAAGCTTGCTATCATCCGAAGACTAAAACCCCTCCTCAATCTGGATCACTTTTGCACAGTTTGTCAAGCAGTCATAACCCCAGTGCAACTCCCTTTTTCAAGGTCTTCCAACGCAAACCACTCATCCCTTGCAACTAGCCCAGAATATTGCTGCCCGCATCATCGCAGGAGCTGCCAAACATGATCACATTACACCAATCTTATATCAACTACACTGGCTACCAATTACCTCGTGAGCGAGATATAAAACCACCCTGACCATCTTCAAGATAAGAAATAACATCTCTGCTGGAACTTTACAGGACTTGATATGCACAGAATCAAACAGTAGACCCAAGAGATGGAGCACCAGAGACACCATTCCAACCCCTAGTTCTTTCACCAAAGCTAACAACTCTACAATGAAGAGGGCTCTTTCACTAGCAGCACCCACCATCTGGAATTCTCTACCAGAGAAGGTCAGGACATCCAAGGACATAAAAGTCTTCAGAAAACGTCTCAAAACCTTCCTCTTCACCGATCACTACAGTGACTATACATAGTCCTTCCCCCTCATTCCGAAGCCCTAAACAATATCTTACACTTGTACATAAGCTGCATTGTATATAAGTTTTGCCTCCAAGCATACCCTGCAAGCCACCCCTACCTTAGTTTTAAACCTTAAGTTCTCTGTAATGCTTGAGTTTTACTATAAACTGCTTTGATTGAATGAGAAGGCAGTATAAAAAAACATGTTAAATAAAATAAATAAATAAATAAATCCACATCAGACATCTCAATTCAAGACACAACTGACCCCATCCCCGGAGGGGGGGGGGGGGGGCTCCCACTGAAGACACTTTGCCATCAGTCGAAGAAGGTTTCCACTGTCTGCCTGTCCCCATGAGACTGCGTGTGGGGGAAACAAAAGGCCACAGAAATTGCATGTCTATGTCGGAATGACCAGGCCTGCTGCAAAGGGAAAGAATTCCAGGGAGAACAATCCAGACTCCGGAAGCTTTCATCACTGAAATGAACCCCCTCCCCCCTTACACTTGGAGGCATAGTCGCCATCGATTCCCTAGAGGATGGGGAGAGGTTCACAGCTCAGACTTTGGATCCTCCAGCCAGCTGAATACCCTTACCCATAGCGCCATCCACCACTTCCTGCCCTGAGGCAGGCAAGGTCGGGCTAACAGCATCCCCTGGCTGAGAAAGGGGGAGTAGGCCCTCCGGGGATGATTCAGCAGCAGAATCCAGAGACCGGAGATGAGGCACCATGCTTGCCACAGGCCAGTCAACATCACCAGGAAGAAGACATAAGAGTTAAGGCAAGTTTCACAACAGCATGCATTAAGGTTGCGGCGGCCTGAAGGACACGCATTAACTGCACTTTTACCACAGCATGTGTTACAGGTGTTAGAGTAGGAGTGCGCACTGGAACTGCTTAGGCGGAAGTGAACAAGGACCGTGCAACTGCCAGGTGCACTATAAAGGAAGTGCTATTAACGCATGTAGGAAATGCAGGAAACCCCCACACAGCACCAACAGTCACCAGCAGTCTAACCTGAATTGCATCCCCCACAGATAAAATCAGGAGCCTCAACAAGGACAATGACAAGGTCAAGCTTTGATACTCACCCTCTGAGAGCTCCAGGTAGAGAATTTGTACCGGGCTCAGCTTTACTCTCCTAGAACTGTTTGGCTGGCTTTGCAGCACTGTGTGTAAGGTGGCTGGCAGACAGATATCTCTGAAAGCCTTCTGCAATTTTTGGGAGAGAACAGGGAGGACAGAGGAGGAGGGAGTGGGTGTTGAGGTTGTGTGAAGCAGTCATACTCTTCCAGATCCTTCCACTTATCCAGGGTAAGAGCATGGAGTTGAACCAATTTTCCCTCTTCCTATGGCTACCAAAAAGACTACAGTTTAGTGGAGCCTTCCATGTCATGCTCTAGTGAGAGATCAACCCGCAGGCTATCATTCACGAACATTTTAAATCAATCTCTTCCTCTTATATCCTCAGAACTTTCTTCAGAGAGGAGAAAATCCATCCACCATCTGCTGGAGACAAAGAAATACTGAAGGGACTTCTGGTGGCTCAGGCAAATAGAGGCAAGGGAGTGATGTCATTGAAATCTGGGCTTTTCATTGGTTCTTTGTCTCCACCAATCTGCTGGTAGGGGAACACAATCCCATTGTCTGGACTAGTCTAGCAGGATAATATGGAACCCAAATTACACAATCAATGACCCAAAGGAAGTGAAGGGTAGTGGTGGTTGGTGACTCTCTTCTGAGAAGTACAGAGACATCCATTTGCTGACCATACATGATGTCCAGGGAAGTGTGCTGTCTGCCAGTTGTCAAAATCCAAAAGGTTATGGAGAGTTTTCTGAGACTCATGAAGTCTAATGACTATTATTTTATGCTGCTCATCCATGTTAACACAATTTATACTGATAGGTATCATTAAGAGCATTTCAGAAGTTACTTAATGGCTCTCAGAGCGAGGACAAAGCAGACAGGTGTGCAGGTGATCATATCCTCAATCCTCCCTATTGAGGATAAAGGTCAAGGTAGAGAAGCTCCCATCCTGGAGATGAATACATGGCTGCATGGATGGCATCATCAAGATCATTTTGGTTTCCTAGTTGCTGAGCAAAGATGGTGTCCACCTATCCAAGAAGGGTCAAAGTGTGTTCCACAGCAGACTGGCTAACTTCAAGAGGGCCTTAAACTAGGTTTGTTGGAGATTGGCGAGCAAAGCTCCCAGATAAAGCACAGTTACTTACCTGTAACAGGTGATCTCTGGGAACAGTAGGAATAAGTCTTTACATATGGGTACGTCGGTACCGACGGAGCCTGCGTGGGAACGCTCCCCAGCGTCCAAAAAGAAAGCTTTTGGGAGCATCCCACGCGCATGCGTGCTGCCTTCCCGCCCATTCACTTCCCTCTCATCAGTTGGGTTTGTAGCTGAGACCGAAGGAGAGAAGTAGACAAATTAGATAGAGAGAGAGAAACAACTCCTAGGGGAGGTGGGTGGGTTGTGAAGACTTATTCCTGCTGTCCCAGAGATCACCTGTTACAGGTAAGTAATTGTGCTATCTCCAGGAACAAGCAGGAATGAGTCTTCACATATGGGGACTCCCAAGCTAAGATGCCTGGAAGAGGTCCCAGCATGTTGCAAATCTAGTCGATGGGCCATGCTATCTCCCAGAACCTGAGGCATCCAAGGGATGGAGGGTAGGAACTGAAGTGAGAAGGGTGTGCTTGACTAAACAAGGCGTCTGGAGAGGAGTCCTTGTGTAGATCAGAAATGTTAGTGAAAATTGGATTCCAATTTCTAATGTGGACGTTAGTCAAAAATATTGCGAAAGTATTTGCTGAGAGTAATGGTCTGGTGCTAGAAACCAGTACATTATCCTCAAAGAAATACCTTACTGTGAAGTAGAGGAAATAAATTTCGCAATACAGGCAGAGGTCAGAAGCCTAAATGGCTAGAACTAATCCCAGAAGAAAAAACTGAGAGAGTTAATGGGGTTGGACCTTGGATGAGAAGCCAAAGCTTCTGTAGGCCAACATTTGAAGCTCTTTGTCCTTGGAGCAGAAAAAAACTCTAGGAAAAAAAGGAGATAAATCTGACTGGTTTGCAGAAAAAGGATGGGTCTTTGAGACCCCTCTATCCAAATGAAAGAAAGAAACATTTGTAGTAGGCGGTGTAGCCTCCAATTTCTTGAAGATCAAGAAGGTCTTCCCCAAGTGATGTCAGCTAGGATGACTTTACATGGAGAGCTTCAGATGTAACATAACCAGAGAGGTTACAGTAAAAGAAGGTAGTTTGTGATTACCATAGAAATTGGTTGTCCATTTAAACTTTATGGTATGCTGGAATAGCATTAATATGGACAGTAACACATCTTTCAGAGTGAGATATGTGTGTATATATATATATATATATATAAAGAGAGACTCACTTAATAACAAGAAGGGGTAAGACCTGCTTGCAAATATGGATAGAGAACCCCTTACTGGTTATACGTGGAGAACCATGAAGAAGGTTACATGGAAACCAGTGGAATTTTCCTAGTGAGAAGGATAGGTCTAGATCTTTTTAAAATTCTAGACTTTGAATAACCAGAAAATGGAGATCTACGTGAAGGGGTGCAGAGAAAACCTTAGTCTTAAGACGAGAAGTCTGGATCCTTCTATAACTTCAGTGTGGAGAAAAAGACGTCATAAAAGGGAATACCATATTTGCCCATCTATGAGGGCAATATGAGTATAATGCGTTCTTTGTTCAGCATAAGCTCCAATGAAGTATTGGGAAATAGAAGGAATGTGGTAGACAAGGACCGACTGCAGTGAAAAGAAATGCATCTCTGTTGGAGAAGTTCCACTGGAGATGTGGAACAGCTCAGGGAATTAAGCAATTCTTTATGCTTTCACGTGATCTAAGCCCTGGTTCTTTTTCCCTAAAAGGAAATTTTAAGGAAGATGGTAAAGGTAGGAAAAAACCGGTCATGTGGGAGCATGACTGGGCAAGCCTTTGAACCATCTGGAAGCTACCCACCAGGAATGACTCAGATGCTCTCTGGCAAAGGCCCATAGTTGCAGAGCTCTTTGTAGAATTGCAGAGAGCATGTTGTAGGTTGCCCAGGTGAGATCTGGTTGTTTAACTACCAGTGTGCAACCTAATCTATTCTGTGGGAGCCCAAGAATTGAAGATGGCTAAGAATAGCAGACAGGCTGGTTGCGTGCAACAAAAATTTGTCCAAGTAGGTTATTGGAACCTTCCTTGGAATTATGTGTTATTAAGGCAGCAAAAAAGGATAGGTCCTATAGATTGGACAAGGACCGACAGACAGAATTAGAAGTGACTAACTCTCAATTATGGTCTGATAAGTTGTCTTAAAAGAACTATTTGAAAGATTGCAGAGGGGAGAAACCCTGTATGGAAATTCCTTACTGGAGTAGGTATTGAGGACATTGCTGTGGCTTAAAAGGTAAGCCCTCCAGTGAAATAATATCACTCTTAGATTGAAAATGTCAACTAAGAGGGATAGAAGTAATACAGAGTTGGGAAGATTTACAATTTGGTAGTCCCTGAAAAGGGTAAAGCTCCCCTGCAGTCAAAGTATAAGATATCCTCGTACAGGACAACTGCCAAGGTGAAGGGCATAGCATACCTTGCAAGTAGTTGTAACTCCTCTGTTTAAATTAAAAGGAGAGAACTGTTACCTGCGGGGCATGATTATCCTCAATAGCTCTAAGAGCTGAAAGGATGGATTGCCCTTGGCAAGAGATTCATGCCTAAAGTAGAGGATTGAGGCAGTGTATTATTGACCTCTTAATAAGGATGAGAAGAACTACCAATGCTTCCATAGTTAAGAAGTAGTGGTTCTGAAACTCAACAGGAAAAAAGATTTAATGAAATAAAAAATCTGAAATCCTGCGACTGCTGAGTTCGCTGAGCCTGTTGAGACTTTGGTTTTCTTAGCCTGGTATGATGTTGCCCTTCTTTGGAAACATCTGCATGATGGGTAGAAGATGAATAAATCTTTTTCCCCCTAGGGGAATAAAGTTTGTTAGGAGATTTTTTAGTAGCTGGGGTAGAGGAAAGTTTTGACAATCCTCTGAAATTAACACTATCAGTGTTTAACTGCTTAGCTTGAAATAAAGCATCCTTGTTAAAGAGATTTTCACCAGTACAAGGAGTGTTTCCCAGCTTTTCTTGTACCCATTTGTCCAAGTCTGAAGCTTGGAGCCAGGCTATGCGTCGTGCTCCTATGGCTATGGCAGAAGTTCTGCTAATAGACTCAAAACAGTCCAGGGAAGCACGATTAAGGAATTTAGAGACATTTTGAGCATGCCTGACTAATATGGAAAAGTCTGCTCTTTTATGTTCTTGAAGAAAAGGGTTCAAAGACTTTAAGTTCTTTGTGACCTCTTCAAGAGATAATCCCATAAAGAAAATATATGAGATAATTCTTGCTGAAAGCATGGATGCCTGGAAGCATCGACATCCAAAGGCATCTAAAGTTCTAGACTCACGACCTGGCAGATAAGAAGAGTGCTTCTTTGTACTCTTAATACGCCTCATTGCTGATTCTACAACAAAAGAATGATGAGGAAGTTGAGTCTTTTGAAAACCTGGAGAAGGTGGCACTTTGTACATGGAGTCAAGTGTCTTAGAATGTGGTGATACCGTTAAAGGAGTTTCCCACATTCTGAAAAGTAGATCTTGTAAGATCTGATGCAAAGGAAGCATGATGACCTCCTCTGGAATCCAGGGGGATTGCAGGATTTCTGAATCCCCTGGGAAGGATTCTTTACCAGGTATAGAAATGGCAAGTAATTTTGCTATATCAAGCAGAAAAGCTTGAAAAGAAATCTCCCCTGAGGGGGACCCTCTAAAATGAGGGGTAAAGGCTAGACTTGTTGAAGATTCAGCCTTGGTACCGATGGAGTCATCCCAGTAATCGGGATCAGAAGACCTGAAAGGGTGGAGCATCGAATTTTCCTTAATGTCTTCGGTACGCCCAAGGTCGGTACCGAGACGAGTCGGTACCCAATCATCCATGCTAGAGATGGATTCCAGGCTCGGCATCGAAGGAAGCGAGTCTGTCGAAGTAAGCATGGACGGTACCAACACCGATGCCCATGTCGATACTGGTACCGAAGCCGATACCGATACTGGAAGATCGGTCTGCAGCAACTCTAGCGGTACCGAAGTAACCGAGAGCGCTAGACTGCGATCATCAGTGAGGAGTGTTTCATCCATCACCATAGCCGATGCCGGGGTGTCGGTACCGCTCAAAGCGGCCACAACCACCGAGCACGGCGCAGGTATGTTCATCGAGGTAAGAACCCCGGGAACAACCTGAAGCCCCATTAATGCTTTGGAGCCCGAAGACTCCCGCTGGAGCTTTATTGCCAATATGTCCTCGAGGGCAAGGCCAGAGCCATCTCGATACTGGGAAGGAGATCTACCACTCGAGGACTGGCTAGTCTTTACAGACTTTTGTTTGGTTACCTGATCCTGTGGAGATGTTCTAGCTGGTGACATCGAGTGCGATGTGAACCGGGTATCGAGTTGTGCTCGATTCTGAAGACTTCTTCTGTTTGAAGACACTCCAGTGGGCAATGGTCAGGACCCAAACATTTTAGACACCAAGTATGGGTGTCTGAAAACATATCTGTACCGCCACACTTTGAGCATTCCTTAAGGGTAGTGGCTGGCTTTTCCATGATAGAAAGATAGAGGCCTAGTGGCCTAGAAAGTGTCAGACACTAAAACAGGAAAATTTCTGAAGAAAAAGAAGAAATTCTTTAGAAAAAAGAAAGAAAAACACCGGCGGTACCGGTGGCGTCAAGGGAAGGCAGACGCAACCACAAAAAACTAAGAATAAAAAGAAGAATTTTCTGCAGTGACAGGAATACGTCCTGCTGGCTCCACGGAAAACTGATGAGAGGGAAGTGAATGGGTGGGAAGGCAGTGCGCATGCGCGTGGGATGCTCCCAAAAGCTTTTTTTTTGGACGTTGGGGAGCGTTCCCGTGCAGGCTCCGTCGGTACCGACGTACCCATATGTGAAGACTCATTCCTGCTTGTTCCTGGAGATATAAAAGCTCTCAGGTAAATAAATCATTAAACACATCTATGGAAATGGGAAAAGGGGGTACATCTGAAAAGCAGTGTGTACTAATGTTCGTAGTATGGGAAATAAAATTCTGGATCTAGTGCAGACTTTCTCAACCCAGTCCTTGGGACACACCTAGCTAGTCAGTTTTTCAGGATAGTTACAATGAATATGCATGAGAGATATTTGCATGCATTGCCTCCGTTATATGAAAACCTCTCTCTATACATTGTAGTTATCCTGAAAATCCGACTGGCTAGATGTATCCCAAGGACTAGGTTGAGAACCCCTAATCAAGAGGTTATAATAGAAGAGGTTGACGGATTTAGTGGCAAATAAGGAGACATGGTTCATGGAGAATCATAACTGGGATATACAGGGTGGCCCAAAAAAAGTGTGAACATCTTGTAGCATATAAGTTATTTAAAAATTCAAAAAGACAGATGTAAACAATTGACAAATTAAAAAACAAAGATGGCGACCGGAAATTGTCGAAATAAAGACATTATATAGCTAAAAAAGGTAAATAAGTAAACTATTTAAGCCTTTAATTTACGAGATATTCTCACTTTTTTTGGGCCATCCTGTATATTATACTGGGCTATCATTTATTCAGGTAAGACAGTACAGGAAGAAAGGGAAGAGGAGTAGCTCTATATGCAGAAAATAATATTAAAGCAACAGAATTGCAGTGCCTACGAGGTAAGGAGGAGGCACTATGGGTTAATCTGGAAAGAGGGAATGGAATATCCATTTACATTGGTGTGATATACAGACCTCCTTTATGGGCAGAAGAAGCGGACAGAGATTTAATTGAAGATATTCACAGTATGGCTATGAAAGGAGAACTGCTGCTGATAGGTGAATTTCAATATGCTGAATGTTGACTGGGTCCATCCTTGTTGTGGAGTCATCTAGAAGATGAGGAGATTCTGGATTCTCTACAGGGAGAACTATTCAGTAATGGAACCCATGTGGGAGGGGGCCATACTAGACATGGTATTTACGAATGGGGAGAGTGTTTCTGATGTTATAGTAGGTGATCATCTCATATCCAGTGATCACCAAATGGTGTGGTTCAGTATTAGAACATGGAAGGAGATGGTTCATTCAAATGTGAAGGGCCTAGACTTTAGGAAAACTAACTTTGTCAAGATTGGGGAATACCTTAAGGAGTCATTAACTGGAAGGGAACAGCTGATGGATGTCGAAAAGCTGTGGTCAAAACTGAAGGGAATGTTTTAAGGGCAACAACCTTTTTGTTAGGAAAGTAAATAAATGTAAAAAGAAAAGGAGGCCATAAGGTTCTCAGAAGAAGTAGCTAAAAAAGCAAGGAAAAAAAAAAGAGAGTGACCTTCACAAATTATAATAGATCACAGAAAGAGGAAGACCTGCAACAATATTTAGACAAACTGGGAAAGTAGTCAACAAAGAAAAGATGTAAATGGAAGATAAAATAGCCAGTGCAGTAAAATGGGGGGAGGGGGAGGAAACATTTTTTAGATACATTGGTGACAGAAGGAAGTACAAAAGTGGTATTGTCAAACTCAAGAGTGAAGGGGAGGAATATGTAGAAGCTGATGAAGATAAAGATAAACTGCTTAATAAATATTTCTGTTCTGTGTTCACAGATGAAAGTCTGGGAGTGGGATCTCTGAAAACACACAAAATAGAAATGGAAATGAGGCAGATTGTGAACGATTTTCAGAAGACTCTATTTGTGAGTTGCTAACTAAACTAAAAGTAGACAAAGTGATGGGGTTCGATGGGATACATCCAATAATACTGAAGGAACTTAGGGATGTTCTGGCAGCTCTGCTGTCTGACCTTTTCAATGCTTCCTTAGAGTCAGGAGTAAACTCAGAGAACTGGAGAAGGGCACATGTGGTCTCTCTGTACAAGAGAGGAAATAAGGAGGAAGTTGGGAATGACAGGCCGGTTAGTCTGACCTCTGTGTTACGTTAATGAAAACAGTGCTAAAACAGATAGTGAGGTTGCTGGAATCCAGTGGATTGCATGATCTGAGGCAGCATGGATTTACTAGAGGCAGGTCTTGTCAGATGAATTTGATTAATTTCTTTGACTGGGTGACCAAAGAGTTGGACCGAGGTAGAGTGCTATATATGGTGTGCTTAGAGTTCAGCAAAGCCATTGACACGGTAAATTATAAATAAATTGAGCATCCTAGGGATGGATCCTAAAGTGACCAATTGGGTTAGAAACTGGCTCAGTGAGAGGTGACAAATGGTACTGGTAAACGGAGTTCGCTCTGAGGACAAGAACATTACCAGTGGTGTGCCGCAGAGATCAATCCTTAATCTGATTCTTTTTAACATTTTTGTAAGTGATACAGCAAAAGGGCTATCAAGTAAAGTTGCCTCTTTGTGGATGATACTAAAATTTGCAATAGAGTAGACACCTAGGAAGGTGTAGATAATATGCGGAGGGATCTAGAGAAGCCTAAAGAACAGTTGAGAATTTGTCTGCTGAGATTTAATGTTAAAAAATGCAGGACCATGCTACGTGGTGTGTTAAGTGCACCCACACTATCAGCAACTGAGACAACATGCAGGAACATATTGCATGCTAACTGCCAGTGCTGGCCATACCCTATCTCTGCTCATATTTCACCCGATGCCACCCCAACTTTCAGTAAGCAGTCAGCACTGGATTTTTACCACATTAACGGGTCTGCACTAATGGTAAGCGCATGCAAAATTCCACACTGCTTAGCATGCTTTAGTAAACATCCCTCTTAGCATTTGAAAACCAATCAAATGACAAAATAGGAAAAAAAATACTTATAGCTGTTTTGTCTAAATACCTGGCAATTATGTTATTTTTCCCGCTAAGACAAAGCATTTTATGAGTATTTTTCTAGGAAACATCTGAGAAAAACTGGGAGCCTGCAGATTTCTTTGATCACATAGCATGAAAATATATAAGAACATTTTATCCAAACCTCAAAAACACACTTTTCTAAAAATGGAAACCAAATGCTGACTAATCAAATGAAGTCTATAAATGCCAAGCCAGATGTAATCTGTTTTAAGGCTGAATCAGTGGTAAAAGACACCTTGAAAAGCAGTCTGAAGCTGAAAGTTTAGAGAAAAAAAAAGATACATTTCCAGGGTAAAGAACATAACAGCAGTAAATGATAATACATCCAAGTCACCTTTATTGATATTTGTTTTATTTGTACCAAATAGGTAATAAAAGCAGAGAGCAGGCATCCAGAAGCCATGTGAATATTGCTACATAAATGGAAGACAGAGTTCCCTACTGCAAATAACTACTTTAAAGCTACAGCAATAATTTTGGAGGTTAATTTTATAAGAGGTTGCCTAGTTTGAAAGGCAAAGTAGGCGTCTATTTTGGGGCTATTCTATAAAGACAACTTAGGAGCCTATGGTGGTCATTTTTGAAATGCTATTTGTGGTTTGGACATCTGAAAACAGGCATAGAGATGTCCAAAGCACAGTGACGTATCCAGAGCTGTTTTAGAAGCCGGGTCTGTGGACGAGCCCAGCATGAGGACATCCAAGTATGAATAGGGGTATGGTGGAGGCGTGGTTGGGGCGTTCCCAGGAACCTGGTTGTCCCTGCCTGATCTCAGAAATGTCCTTGATGTCCAGAGTCACATCTAAGTTTAGACTTGCTCCAAGCAGGAACAGGTATCTGAAAAATGCTTGTTTTGGCTGAAAAATACCCAGAGGGTGTAGAGAAGGAAGCACTCCATCATCCCCAGTACTATTTCAACGATAGCAGCAGTGGGATTTGAAAACTTGCTTTCCTGTTCCTAGCCCACTACTCTAACCATTAGGCTATTCCTAGATGTCCGTGTTCTGGATTCTGGGGATGTCTATGTACTGTAGATGCAGACGTCCATATCAGGCATGGGAAATCATGTTTTCACCTGGACATGCCTGCTTTTTTTCAGATGTTCTGACTTAGAAATCCCAGATTGCACTTGGACATCCTTTCTAAAATCCCCCTCCACGTCTTTATAAATCATAAATGCAGCAAAGATTTTGTCTAATGCACCCACCATACGTTTATATCTATATGGGCAAAGGTGTAAATGTATGAATGGATTTTATAAACCATGAATGTCTTTCACGCTCTGTCCAAACTGCCTCTGAACATGCCTACACATGCACTGCGCATAAGAATGTGCCTTTTTCTTTGTTTGTTTATTAAAATTTGATATACTGCTTTTCATCACAGGATTACTTTCGTGTGGATATGCAATTGTGTAATTTTATAAAAATCCCTTACTGCATGGAAAACAGGGTTTTACCTGCAGAAAAAAATTGAATAAAACTACTCCCATATTGTAAAGTTTAGAACTGAACATATGAATGGCAATTTTCAAAAGCCATTTACTCTGGTCAGAAAATTGCCAAGCCCTTACTTGGCTATAAATAAGTGCAGGGATCAACAATACAAGCACTTTTATCTGGGTAGAAAAGTAGGCAGGGCTGGTAGTGCTTTTAATTCCGGGGAGGGAAATAATGTGCATAGAGTATGGGGATGGCTTTCAAAGACCTATTTGTGCTTTGAATGTTTGAAAACGGGCATACAAACGTCCAAAGAACAGAAACTTCCACAGGACCATTTTAGAAGGCGGCTCTGTGGACGTCCTTGGCACAAGGACATCCAAGTCTAAAGACTTGGATGTCCTTGCCCAATTTCAGTAACGCCCTGGAAGTCCCAAACCATGCCCAAGCTTATTCATGTTCCAAGCACGAATAAGTATCGGAAAAGTGCTCATCTACTCAGCCAGCCATTTGGAGGGTATGGAGAAGAAGGTACGCTCATGTCCCCTATTTTTCCATGCTGATAATGAACACTGATGAGGAATGTAATCTCATGTTATCGTTTTCCCATGCTGCTGAACTTCTCCTTATGCCAGCATGCATGTGATGGATGTCCCCACTCCATACTTTCCTAAGGGAGTTTATGTAGCTGCAGATATGGATGTCCACATCGGGGACGTCTATGTTACTAAAATTGGGTGGAGTCACAGAAGTCCCTGGCATTTTTTGGCACAGACTACTATAGATGTCCCCAGTTGAACTGGATGTCCTTTATAAAATCCAACTGTCACAAACAGAGCGAGCACACTCACAAGAAACAAGAGAGCACACAAAAAGCGAGTAGTGTGAAAGTTATTTTATTTTAATTTGGGGTGGGGGGTACAAGAGCCACTAGACCACCAGGGAGTCACTTTCTGTCGGGGCACCAGCCCCCAACAGTATTTCAATGGCATTGGGGGGGGGGGGTTCTCCGATGCTGTGATCGTCCCCGATGCCATCAAAATACTGTTGGGTGGGGGGATCAGGACCACTGGGTCACCAGGGATTCTCCTTCTGTCGGAGCTGGCCCCCAACAGTATTCTGATGGCATCGGAGGCTTTTCCCGTTGCCGCGATCGCCCCTGATGTCATCAAAATACTGTTGGGGGCCAATATGCAAATTAGCCATGCAGTGCCGGTTTCTCTGGGAGAGCATGCCAAACTAGTGCTGACTTCTTGTGCGCACGTGTTTGGGGTGCCTTCCCAGTTTAACGCTGCCATTTTGTGCCTAGTTTAACGGGTGGCTCATGTGCATGTGTACGGTTACCGCATCTTTCATTTGTATACCCTATTTTTGCTGCATTGCAGGTTAAAAGGTGTGGCTGTTGGAAGCATAAAAAGTTGATTCAGCGCATGTCTAGTGCCAGTTTTCTGCATCAGCCTATAAGTTTGCACCTAACATGCCATTTATAGACTGTTTTTATTTGCGGAGGGAGGGGGAGATAGACTAGCACTGCAACAGGAGGGGGAAAGAAAGGGGATGGGGACCTGATTGGTGTTCTGAATGAGAGGACTCCTCCCCACGTCACTCCTGTCTGAAGCTCTAAGGGAACACCTCCCTGGAGCCTTGGGTGGGGGGCCATCTCATTTATTCCTTCAAATGACTAACTGCTTTGAGTTGTTCCTGTTAAGGTCATTAGGAGTAGCCTAATGGTTAGAGCACTGGCTTGGGAACCCAGAGACCAGGGTTCAATTCCCACTAGCACTCTTTGTGGCCTTGGGCAAGTCACTTAACCCTCCATTGCCTCAGAAAAATCCAAGTTATCAATATCCCTGTTTAATGTACATTACCAAGTTTAAGTTACAATGTAAACCACTTTGATTGAAATGATAAAGCGGCTTATAAAACCTGTTAAATAAATAAAATAAACCACAGTTGTTCTCCAGTTTTCCCTTCACTTCTTTGCAGTTAATGATCTACTGTAAGCTTATCCCATGCCCTCCTGAATTCTGTTACTGTTTTTGACCTCACCACTTCTACCAAGAAGCTATCCCATGCATCCACTATCCTTTCTGTGAAGAAGCATTTTTTTTATTACTCTTGGGTCTACCCCATCCCTCCCCCCTTGTGTAGAGTCATATGACATGACCTTTTCTTCTAGAAACTATCTTAAGATGGTATCTAATTAAAATTGAAACAAGAACGCAATAATTTCTAGAAAAACAGAAAAATTTTTGGAAATCACAAATGCCAACCTTTTTATTTTTGAAAGTTTTTATATAAAGTAGTTTTTGGATGGAAAAACCTCCAAATTATGGCCATGCTGACAGTTCAGTGACCTTATCATTTACAAATGTTGTATCAAATCTTAGATATGAATTACAGAAATCACACTTGAGACAAGCCAAAGAACGCCAACCTTAAATCGAGCCCATCATCTGTGTGTATTCCTCAACTGGTGCTGGGCACACTATGAACTGACAGCAGGGACTTATTTATTTTCATCTTGCGCAAGAGACAGGAAGCTCCCTCGTTCCACTTTTAACAGTGCGGGCAATGCAATGGTGCCGGCGGCTGCAGTTTAGTACAGCTGCGGAACCGAAGGAGAACAGTCCTGTGGCTTTGTGGTCAGTGGGTGCCACGGAAAGGTCCAGTCCACCAAGAGGCAGGAGGATAAGAGTTGAATAAATTAGGGGGAAGGCACGGGGGTCTAATAATGGTGAAACCCCCACCCGAAGTAAGGGCTTAATTTCTGGCCCCTTTGTGAATGTGCCTCTAGGTTTTTGCGCCCTGTTCGGCTGCACTGCTTGCACTGGGCTAGGTACGGTCCTGAATAGGATCACAGTTTAAAATCCCTTGTAAATTTTACAAGGGGCTTGAAGCTGTTTGATTTCCAAGACAGTAAATATTGTATCTTCACAGAAGCCACTAGGAATCTCAGTTAGTGGTTTGCCTCATAATGTAAAACCAAATCTAATTAAAATCATTATTTCTGCCTAAGTTTCATAATTATTTAATAATCTTTGGAAATGAATTATAGGGGCCCTTTTATTAAGTGTGCTAAGGAGTTAGTGTGTGAATTAGCATGTGCTTTTAGCACATAACCATTACCAAGCTGGCATGACAGCATGCACTAATTCACGTGCTAACTGCTTAGTGTGTTATGGGTGGGGAATAGGCATAGACCCCACATTGTAGTTAGTGTATGGAACTTTACTGCATGCTGTCACTGTTGCAGTTAGTGAGAATGCACTTATTGCCTACTGTTTAGGAGGCGATAAGTGCATCTGAGATGTGAATACACTCGTGCTAATCATTTTTCATTGAGGCAAATTATCAAAAACAAATAGTGCAATACAACCATATACATAACTCTATCAGGCTCCCAGTGTGTTAAGCAACAGAGTAAATGAAATGAGCAAATAAGTATATTCAGTAAGATGAATCTGTCCATTAATATTATTGTAGTAAATGGCCTCAACCAGTAACATGCATGATCGTCACAATTGTGACCCCTCCCCCCCGTGCAATCAGATTTAATCATAGAAGATACACAATTCATCTGACTAAAGTGTATGCCCAACAAACAGAGTCGAGTATGCAGCAAAAAACACTAAGTGGGAGTGTAGCAAACATATATTAGCTTTGCTATAAGGAAGCTGCTGATTTCTCTGTATATAACAGAAATGTTTAACAAAACAATGAACTTTGTCTACCCCTCTTAATCTCAAGAAATCCCCCCACCCCATCCCCCCTCCCTCCCTACTTAAGTGCTACAATCCTGTGGTTAGTGAGTGGAATTTCAAGATTCTAAAGTATTAAGGACCATGCCACGAGTCGGGGGGAAAGGCGATCCAACAGAGGGGCCCTCAGAAATTGATCCTGTGGCTTCGAACCCTGGGCTTAAGCTGTTGCACGTTCCATATCCATGTGATTAAACATTGCGATCTCCCAGGAATCAAGGTCAGGGGCCTACTACTACTACTGAACATTTGTATAGCACTGCCTGGAAACCCACCTCATGAGGATCACCTTTTTGGCCATAAGGAAACCCTTTTCACAAAGACGGCACTGCACACTCCAAAGATACTACTCCACTGTAAATTTATTAAATAAACAAGGCTTCACAGTAGCAGTTACCTGACAGTCTGCCTAGGTGCTCAGATGGCTGCCGAGCAGTGATATGACCTGACGCAGGGGTAGTACAGCAAACACCCCGAAACGTGCCACGTCGTTTGCTCTATTGCTGACCGTAAGGAAGCAGCCTTTGTTCTTCTACTAATCCAGCTAAGTGAACGCTGTCTTGTTTGAATTTACTAATTAAAATGGAAAGGCCACAGAGGTGCGAGTGAACCTTCCTCTGCACTGGGCTGGCTGTTCCGACAAAAAAATGTTTTCTGGTTTGATGGTATTTAACTGAACCGGGCTGGTGTTGCAGATGATTGTTGGGCCTGGCGTCTGGGTATTGTTTTTTCTAGGTGCTCAGATGCACACATACCTTGTTCCAAAAGAGATAAATCGAGGAATAGAACCAGAAACGATGGGCAAATGTACCCCGTTCCATCTGGCACACTACATAAGTCTGATTCCCGTAGGCCGGCTCTATGGGCCCAGACACCCAGGGCATATGCGCACAAAAAAAATTTAAAATGCAGCTCCCGTAAATAGACACAGTCAGAGAGTGACACAGACCTCAGAAAAGCCCAGTTTAGCAGCTCTGAGGTAACCTCCCTGAGGCCATCCTTTTACCAACATGCAGCCAACAGCTCCAAGTGAGATGGGTCTGGTGTTCGGAAAAGGCTTGGCATTCCTGAGGGTGAGAGCAATGTAGACTCCAAACGTTTGATCAAACAAGATAATGTGGGTCTTGAAGATAACAGTAAAGCTAATGGCCCGGGCATTGAAAACGACATTGTAGACCCTGAAAGGAATCCAGGTCATCCCCTTTCTCCGTGCGGACATCTAATATACGAAGGAGATCTCTCTGCACCCACCTCTGTGGCACTCCTGACTGTAGACCAGGGGCAAATTCCTTGGTACCCTCTAAAGCAGTGGTTCCCAACCCAGTCCTCAGGTACCCCCAAGACCAGGCAGGTTTTCAGGATATCACCAATGCATATGCATGAGATAGATCTGTATACAATGGAAGCAGTGCATGCACATCTACATCAAGCATATTCATTGTGGATATCCTGAAAACCTGGCTGGCCTGGGTGTACCCGACGACTGGGTTGGGAACCACTGCTCTAAGGGAAGGAAACCCGAGTACCTCCATGAACAACCATGCAGCTGACAAACTATTTGCCATGCACACCTGAGATTGTGCAAATATCTTGAGCTGTGCCAATCAGCTAGTAAACTGTCGACTGGGGCATGGATCAAGTAGAGTTTATGGCATGGTACAGAAAGCTGATCTATAAGTGAAGTCAGCGCACATGTAGATGTTCCAAAAAGAAGGTCCCGGAGGGGGTCTAAGCAAATAAATCAGGTTATAGTGTTTTAAAGGCGGCAGTTTAACCCCTCCCTCTTCCATAAATTCTAGTAAAGCCGCAAGCAGAATATGTGGTCAGTGACCACTCCACAGGAACTTGCTAAGCTGGGTGTGCAGCTGTGCCCACTCTCGTCGCATAACCCACAACGGCAGAAGTTGGAGAACATACAACCATTAAGGTAACTCCATCATAGTGAACAGAGCTATTCTGCCAAGTAAGTAAATCGGCAGATTCCTCCATTTTTGCAAGTGTTTAGCAGTACGTTGGAGAAGAGGTTTAATGTTGCAACTATACGAAGTGGACACTTCATCAGGCAACTGTATATCCAGATAGCAGATTTGTGAATCCACCAACATCAAAGGAAAATCACCCGGCCATGCATCTTGCAATTTACGTCCCGCATTCAAAGCCATTGATTTACTCAGATTAATTTTTAAACCCGAAAACCTTCCAAGATGATCGATAATGTCGAGAGCCACTGGTAGAGAAGTCATTGGTCCACAGAGGCACAAGAATATATCATCAGGAAAGGCTCTCAACTTAAATTCCTAGGTGCCCAGAGAGAAGTCTCTCACAGTCCTGTTGTTAGCAGCGTAAACAGAAGAGCCTTGAGAGAGAGTACAAATAGAAGTGGAGAAAGGAGGCAACCTTGGCATGTTCCCTGACCTAAAACAAACAGTTCAGATATTGTGCCACCCACTAAGATAGATGCTGAAGGTTCTGTGCACAAAACTTGAATCCAACATAGAAATAAACCTGCAAAACCAAAGCATTGCAAGATATCTAGCAAATAGGGTCATGCCACCCAACCAAACACTTTTTCTGCATCAAAACTAACAGGGGGGGGGGGGGGGGAAGAGTGCTGTAGACAGAATTCCATACTAAGCAACACCAATATTTAGTGAGGCTTCTCTACCATGCAAAAGGCCCGCTTGATGGGCACCTACTAATCGAGGCAGCAAGGGCTTAAATCTGTGCACCAAAATTGCTGCCAACAAATTGAGATCATAATTAAGGAGTGAGATAGAAGCAGCCTCATACCGCCCTAACGGATCTTTGCCCAGTTTGGGAATGACTGTGATAATTGCAGTACGCATGTCCCTAGGTAATAATCCTTCCTCCAATACTGCTACATACATCTCTATCAAAGCAAGGGTCAATTGGAGTTGAAGAATTTTATAAAATTTGGCCTCATATCCATCACGGCTGGGAGTCTTGCACAACGCCCCAGCCTTAACTGCGTCTTGAATCTCTTTACCTGAAATAGGGTGACTGAGAAGCACAAGTTCTACTTCAATCACTATGGGAAGGTGTAACGCCTCTAAGAACTGGCTACTCATTACCTGATCCCCTGGCTCTGCCTCTGCCATATACAGAGTTTGACAGAAGTGGTGAAAAACAGCTGCAATCTTTTTTGGATCATTGTGCAGTTTACCTTCCAAGTCCTTGATAAATGAAAGAAAATGGGATTTCACCCAGTCCCTCACCACCCGGGCGAAAGGTTTCCCCGTTCGATTGTTCAACAGCCAAAATGCTTCAGACACAAAAGTAGCTGTTTTAAACTAATTTAAGGCTGCTGAACACAGAAATCATAATGAAAATGGCTGATTAGGTCTAGTTGCTAAGATATATGCTATTAATTAGTCATTAGGGGCAATTAACTGTGTATTATGCAACATTTGCGTGAGATTGCGTAATCTCTACTTGCAACCAATGTAAATATCTGTCCAAAACCAGATGATGCAATCAGTATTTAAATTTACATCACTTGACAGTATAAATCTTAAGGTGTATTAGTCACAGAAAAATTAAAAATTAATTATTTTGCATTATTTTATGCCGATAGGTCAATCACAGCGTATTCGGCAATGCATTGTACTTGTATTAATAATGCAGATAATTTCTGCTATATTTGTGGTGAAGTGACTTTTACATCACAAAAACGGAATATGACTGTGGCGGTTAAGAAAGCCTACAACTTATATTTTGGCTGCAGAATAGGAGATCAGGATAAGAGCTGGGCGCCACACATATGCTGCAATACATGTGCAACAAATCTCAGGCAATGGATGAATGGGAAAAGGCAATCAATGCCAATGATCTGGAGAAAGCCCACGGATCACGTCAGCAATTGCTACTTCTGCATGGTTCCTCCAATTCAGAAAGGCATATCCAGAAAGAGTAAGTGGACCATGCAATATCCAAACATTCCATCTGCAATACACCCAGTGCCTCATGGAGAAGGGTTGCCAATTCCCAAAATCTCAGAATCATTATCATTAGAATCAAGTGAGGAAGAGGAAGAAGTTTGTAGTCATGAACCATCAACCTCACGTGGCCCAGAGTTTCTTCTGACCACTGCTAATGAGCCACATCTCATAACGCAAGGTGAATTGAACGACCTTGTCAAGGATTTGGATCTCGAGAAGAATAAAGCTGAGCTTTTGGGTTCCAGACTACAGCAGTGGAATCTTCTGGCTGGTGACGTTCGAATTTCTTTTTTCTGGGACCGTCAGAAAGACTTGGTGTCATTCTTTTTCAAATGTAAAAGATTTAATGGCAGCTCTCAATATCAATTACAATGCAGATGATTGGAGGCTCTTCATTGATTCATCCAAAACGTCTTAAAGCTGTACTGCTGCATAATGGCAATTTGCTACCATCAATTCCTATTGGCCATGCAGCTTTTATGAAAGAGACTTATGACAATATGAAACAACTTTTGAAATGTATAAACTATGATCAACATCTATGGTCAATCTGTGGTGACTACAAAGTGGTCGCCCTCTTGCTTGGTCTTCAGGGTGGATACACCAAGTACTGCTGCTTCCTGTGTGAATGGGATAGTCGTGCTAGAGATTGTCATTTTGTCAAAAGGGACTGCCACTCCATCAGTCACTGGATCCTGGAAGCAAAAATGTTCTGTTTCCAGCACTTGTAGACAGCAACAAGATTTGATGCCTTCCTTGCACATCAACTTGGGACTAATGAAAAACTTTGTAAAGGCGATGGATAAAACTAAACCCACTTTCAGGTATCTTAGTGGTAAATTTCCTAGACTGAGTGATGCCAAAGTTAAGGAAGGAGTTTTTGTTGGCCCTCAGATTCGGGCACTTCTTCAAGATGACGAATTTCTTCATTTATTGCGTGGAAAGAAAAAAGGCTGCATGGATAGCATTTGAATCAGTGACACAAACTTTTCTTGGAAACAACAAAGCAAATAATTACCAAGAGATTGTTCAAGATCTTCTCAAGGCATACATGCAACATGTCCTTAAAGATTCATTTTCTACACTCTCATCTAGATTTTTCCCACAAACTTTCAGAGCAATAAGTGATGAACATGGAGAACGATTTCACCAAGACTTGCTTGCTGCTGACACCTGCTCAAAAGAGGTAGCATAACCTAGATGTTGAATCCATGATACCGCTGGATAGGTCAATGCATAATAGATTTTCATCGAAAAAGGTTCTGCGCAAATAGAAGCAAACTCTTTGCGTTTGGCTGCAACAGTAGCCAAGTAGTCTTGAAAAAAAGGATATGCTGATTGTCCAAAGTAAACTCTCCTTTCTTCTGAAATGCTTTAAGTAATTGGAACTTGTGCTGAAAATGTAAAATCTGCGTTATGACAACTCACAGTCATTGTCTCTCCTCTATACGAGGCCCAAAGTGGTGAGCTCTGTCCACCTGAATCTTCCCCAATAGCTCCTCCAAGCCTAGTTCTTTGGGCAGTCAATGTTCAAAGAGGGAGATCAGAGCGTTAACAGCCGACGCTTCTGGAATACCCACCAGTCTCAAGTTATTCTGGCGGCAGCAATTTTCTAAGTCATCTAACTTAGTTGTCACAACTTCTATTTGGGCCTGCTGTGCTCTAAATGCCCACTCACACTGCTCCTCAGCATTTTCTGGTGTGGTTACCTAGTGTTCCACTTCACTTAATTTGGCCAATATCGCTTATAGAGTTATCCATACCTTCCAGCTTTTTTAGTATGAGGTCAAATTTAGGTTCTAGGAGCTTAGCCACTTCTTTTGTGAGCTTTTCTGGCGCTGGATCGATGCTCTCTGCACTTGGGGAGGCCATTGTAGATGAGGCAGCTGCCATCTTGCTTTAGCGCCTAGATTTATCACACTCTTTTTTTGATAAAGCAGGCATCTTAATGGTTCAAAATCAAGTTGCCAAATATTTCACGTTTCTACCATGATCCTGAGTGGAGTGTTGGTAGAGGAGAAGAAGTGACAAAAAACAAATTAATAGAGGAGGTAGCCCCGAAGCGAGCTGAGGAGTGTCCTCACTTGCTCATGCGCCACGTGGACTCCTACCACACAGTAAAGGAATGGCCGCAGGGCCACGTACCCGCTGGCCAGGTATAACCGGGGGAGGCGGTGCGGCAGGTTGGGTTGGCGGGATGGAGGTGGGGGGGAGGATTGTAGGTGAGGGGCATTATTTAAATTAATTGGCTCCCGCGGTTGATTGAGGCACGCAGGAGCCAATGAGAAGCAGAGGCACGGAGGCTTGTGCAGCATGGGGCCGTCGGGAAGCACTGTGCTGGCGAGCAGCGGGAGGATGAAGAGAGCAAGAAGAGAGCAGGCTGGCACCTCGGGGAAGGCACAGAGAGGAGACAGAACAGGCTGACATGGCTGGGCAAGCACAGGTGGGTGGTGGATGTTCGGTGTTTTCAGCTCGAGGCAGAGCAGTGCGGGAAGTATTGAGAGAACCGGCGGGGTGCCTAGAAGAGAGCACGTGCAGTGGTGTGCTGGCAGTCGGGTCTGGAGCAAGGTGGAAAGAGGCAAGTACAGTGATTATAGCACACATCAAAATATATATATATAATAAATAAAGAAGGTGGGGGAATTTCTTGTGGGCCGGAACGATGCCTGGCAGGGGACGGCAGAGTCGGTGGAGGGAAGCGGGCAGACGGGGAACGTCAGGAGGGGGACAAGCCTCAACAATACGAAAAAGAGGAAGTAGGGGGAGGGGAGTGACTGGTCGGAGGGCAGAAAGGGTGGGGATACCCAGGGCTAGCTATGGTGAGGCAGCGCAATCATCCCAAGGGGGTAAGGGGGGATTCCGGAGCCGGGAGGTAGGGTGTGTAGGGGAGGGGGTCTGGGGAGAGCGGATCGCTCTGGAGTCAGGGAAAGGGGAGATAATGTGCCCAGGGAGGAGCAAGCGGTCTTGCTAGGCAGCAGGAATGGGATGTTGGAGGAAATGGGGGGCAATGGAGGGGGGGGTGTGCAGCCAAAGGGGGGTGGGTTACTGGGGGGGGGAACGGTTTAGGGTTAGGATGTGGTGTGGGCCGGGGCAGTTTCGAAGGGCAGGGCCATCCAAGTCAGTTAGGATGGCCAGTGCCGACGGGGGGCTACTACCCGGCGGCGTGGGATCACTGGCGCAGGCAAGGATCCTCCAGAGTGGAGTGGCTGGGGGCTTGGCAGTCTCCTTGGCCTCCGGTAGTTCCCCCCTTGGTATTTTCTTTTTTGCCTCAACAGGTACCGGAAACATGGCAGATGCCTGGGAGGCTAGCGACTGGGCTTATACCAGGAGGTGGTATGGAACGGAGGTCGGCGACAACGAGTGAGCGGATGGAGGTGGCAGCTGGAGATGTGGACAAGGTTCCTGGGGGTCTCGTAGAGCGGCAGGAGCCGGGAAGCGGGCAAGCAGGAGCGGAGCCCAGGATGACGGCGGCAGGTGAGTTATCTGTGGGGCAGGAGGGGGCACAGAAAGGGATTAGTGGGGGGGGGGGGGGAAGGCACAGAGGAAGACGAGGCATTCCTGTAGAAGATGTCGCAGTTCGGAGTCCTCTTCTTTGTCGTCGTCGGATTCCTTGTCGGCCTCTTTGGGGGCGGAGGGGGGGGCCGGGCGGGGGGGCACTGGGGAGGCAGGAGGGGTGGGGTGCGGGGGGGACTCCTACAATAGCCTCATTGGCAGAATTATGGGAAGGTGTGCTGAGGAAGATGCGCAGGAAGATTAGGAAACGATGCTACATTGAGATTTTTTGGCTATTGGAAGGGAGGAAGAGGTCGGGAGAGAGCAGAAAGAAGAGGAAGGAGGATGAGAAGGCAGGTAGGGTCAGAAAGGTGACTAAGAATGTCCTCAACTGGACGAAAGCCTTCTTGCATTTAGCTAGTGTGTGGGGCCATCACCATCCGGAGAATTACGGTATGTTGCTGGCCTATGCGGATACCATCTTAGAGGCGGCGCAGACACATGAAGGTTGGGCATGGCTCAACTATGATGAGAAGTTTCGAGATAAAATGGAGGAGAATAAATCTTTATCTTGGGGGATGCAGGACATTAATTTATGATTAACTCAAATATCGGTTAGGTCGGGGGTGGGAGTGTAGCTAAGATAGGGGCACCGGGAGGGACAGCAATGGGGCGGTCCTTTCGAGCAGGGGGGCCTTCGCCCCTGCAGCGACCGGCCAGTGTCGGGTTGGGTGATGTATGCTGGCGATTCAACAAAGTGTCATGTCCCTTTCCAGACTGCAAGTTCTGGCATGCTTGTTCCATCTGTAATGGGGGGCATGCGGCAGTCAAGTGCATTAAAAAAGGTCCAGTCCCCACACCCTTAGTGGGCTCCAAGCAGCAATGAATTGATGAGCCTGGCTTCGACGCCAATACGGTGGGAGGCGCTGCAGCCGTGGCTCGAGCGCTATCCACGAAAAAAGGATAGGGAGTTGCTGGAAAAGGGGTTCAAAGGGGGTTTTGCTATACCAGCGGAGGGGGGGAGGCTGCAGGGGACAGGTGCGGAATGCGGCCTCGGTGCGGCGTTTCTCTAACATTGTGAAGGAAAAGTTGGGGGTGGAATTAGAATTGGGTCGGATTGCAGGCCCATTTGCGGCAGTGCCGTTCTCGGACTTTGTGGTTTCCCCGTTGGGAATCATACCGAAGAAAGAGCCCGGGAAGTTCAGGCTGATTCATAACCTATCTAGCCCAGTGGGAGCGTCAGTGAACGATCAGATACCAAGGGCATTGTGTACTGTGCGTTATGCTTCCTTTGATGCGGCGGTGGACTTGGTGAGAAGATGTGGTCCCGGATGTCTGATGGCGAAGGTGGACATTGAATCAGCATTTCGGTTACTCCTGGTGCACCCGTCATCGTTTCATTTGTTGGGGTTTTGTGTTGAGGGTAATATTGATAAATGTATGCCGATGGGTTGTTTGATTTCATGTACCTATTTTGAAAAATTCAGTACCTTCCTGCATTGGGCGGTGGTGGAGTTGGTCGGATGCGCGAAAGTAGTGCATTACTTAGATAACTTTCTTTTTGTGGGGGAGGCTAAGTTGGAAAAATGCCAGAAGCTACTGAGGGGATTTGCTGAATTGTTCCGGGAATGGGGTGTACCATTGGCGGCAGAAAAAATGGAGGGCCCAGCGACGTGTGTTACGTTTCTCGGTGTTGAGCTGGATGCCGGGGCAATGGAGGCCCGTTTGCCTGTGGCGAAGGTGGGTCGGCTGCGCGTGTTAGTGGCTAATATATTGGGATCGCGTAGGATAACGCTGAAAGAGATGCAGGCCTTGCTCGGTTCTTTGAATTTTGCCTGCCGAGTTATTCCGATGGGTCGCGTGTTTTTATGGCGACTATAGGCGACTACGGCAGGGGTGCGAAAACCTCATCATCATATCCGGCTGTCAAAGAAACTACGGGCGAAATTGGGCATATGGGAGGTGTTTTTGGAAGAGTTTAATGGAACGACGGTCCCGAGGGAGGAGGAGATTTCCAGTTTCGACTTGCAGCTGTTCACTGATGCTGCAGGGGGGCTGGGATTAGGGATTTACTTTGGGGGTGCGTGGTGTACAGAGGGCTAGCCGCAGGAATGGCGTGATGAGGGGTTAACAGCTAACAGAGCATTTTTAGAGTTGTTTCCAATGTTGGTAGTGTTGGAATTGTGGCCAGAGAGGCTGCGAAATCGCAAAGTAGTCTGGTGGTGTGATAATGAGGCGGTAGTTAGTGTGGTCAACAGGTATGCACCTCGTTGCCTCCAAGTAGCGGCACTGATGAGAAAGTTAGTGCTCGACTGTTTACGTCTGAATATAGCAGTTAGAGCTCGACACATTCCAGGGTGTACTAACAGAATTGCGGATGCTCTTTCCCGTTTCAAGTGGGAGCTGTTTCGGACTCTCGCACCAGAGGCGGACGTCGAGGGAGCGAAGGTCCCAGACCACTTATGGCAGATTGGCCTCAAGAAATGATGACTTTTCTGCGGAGTTCAGTGTCGCTGGCGACGTGGGTGGCCTACCAACGGGGACATAGCAGAGTGGTGGACTTCTTGAGAGCCCAGGGATGGCAGTCCAGAAGGGTGTCTGAACAGCTTTTGGGACAATATGCGGTGGTGGCCAAGTTGGGGGGGGTGTCCAGAGCAACAGTTTGGACGCAGCTGGCGGGGTTTGGTTTCTTCGCCAGAGCATTAGGGTGGAGTATCCCAGTCGGTGGGTTCCTGACTCGCAGGCTATTATAGGGCTGGGAGAGGTCCTGCCCCACCCCAGAGGATGGCAGATGGCCAATTACACATGCGCTGCTCGGGAGGTTGTGTGCCGCTTTGCCCCTGGTGGCAGCTTCTGAGTATGAGGCCACCCTTTTTCAGGCTGTGTTTTGCATGGCGTTTTTCGGAGCATTCCGTGTGGGCGATCTTGTGGCGGAATCGAGTAGGATAGGAAAGGGGGGTGGTCTGCGGTGGCAGCATGTGTGTTTGGTGGGGGCGGAGCTCAGGATATGGTTGGCACGATCCAAGACGGATTGGTTGGGAAAGGGAACATGGGTGGTGCTAAGGGCGGTGGACGGGGCACCCACCTGTCCGGTGGCTGCACTGAAAGCATACATGAGAGTGCGGCCGATAGGGGAGGGTGGGCTATTTGTGCATGCAGACGCACGCCCGCTGACGCGCTATCAGTTTTCAGTGGTTCTGCGGATGGCACTGGGCAGCATAGGTGTGGACCCGCGACAGTTTGCGCTCCACTCCTTTCGCACTGGTGTAGCGACCAACGCTGCGGCAGCGGGTTTTGGGGAGCAAGAGATACAGCTTATAGGTAGATGGCGGTCTCAGGCATTCCAAGGCTATGTGCATCCAGAAAAGGGATGCCTGGTTAGCTGCTAACTGTGTTTTTTTCTTGCAGATGGGGGAAGCAGTCCGCGTGTTTACTGGTTGATTGGCCATTCGTTTGTCCATTGGGCTGGTCAACGAGCAGTGCGCCGGCCGATGGGGCCGAATTTGGGTCTGGATGACACGGAGGTGACCGTCTTATGGCTGGGTGAACGTGGCCTTCGATGGACGCAGTTATTGCCTTTGCTTTGGCACCACGGACATAATCTGGGACTCCCGGCGATGATATTGATCCATTTGGGAGGCAATGATCTCAGCGCATGGACATGTAAACAATTGATTCAGGCAGTGAAGCGAGATTTGGGGGAGGTTTTACTAATGTTTAAGGGGGTAATGTTATTATGGTCAGACATTATTCCAAGGCTGGCTTGCTGGGCTCAGCGGCGGTGGTCGAGGGGATTGATAAAAATCAATCGCCAGATTGGCCGCTGGGTATCGGAGCATGGGGGATACCAAATACTGTATCCCTGGGTGTAGGTGGCGTGCATGGGCTTATTCCGGCAAGATGGAGTACATCTGTCCCCAATAGGGTTAGACTTACTCCTGAACGACTGGCAAGAGGCCTTGAAGTATGTTGTGTGTAGAGGTGGGGACGAAGGTTCGCTGGTCACAGCTTAGACGTGGGGTGGGGGCGCGGCTCAGAGATGAGAGTCAGCTGAGCCAGTGGCGGGATCCCGGAGGTTTCCAGGGTCCAGAGACTTGGGAATACCTAGGGCGGGGGAGGGGTACCCCCAACCCAGATAACCCCTGGTGGACTTTTGCTAGTAATATGGCGAAGCCGGAAGAAGGGGTGGGAATGGAAGATAGCCGTTGGGCTGTCCACGGCGGAAGCAAAAGGAAGTCACCTTGCTAATCATATGGCTCGTGAGGCCTGGAGCCGCGGATAGGATGTCTATGAAGAAGGATGTAAAATGTTGTTGGATAAAGTTGTGTTATTGTTAATAAAGGTAAAGCTGCAACCAGTTGAATTCCCACCATGGTTGTATTGTGGTTCTTAAAAGGAAGTGGGCGGGTGAAGGAGGGTGAGGGGTGGGGAGAGGTGCACCGCGTCCGCTATCCTCGGTTAAGGAATGGCCGCAGGGCCACGTACCCACTGGCCAGGTATAACCCGGGGAGGCGGCGCGGGGTTCCTCTTCTGGTGGCAGGTTTGGTCGGTGGGATGGAGGTGGGGGGAGGGAGGGTTGTAGGTGAGGGGTGGCATTATTTAAATTAATTGGCTCCCACGGTTGATTGAAGCGCGCAGGCTTGTGGAGCGTGGGGCCATCGGGAAGCATTGTGCTGGCGAGCGGCGGGAGGTCGAGATGGCATCCTACCCGCCCGCCCTTGAGGAGGATAGAAGATGGGGGTTGGGGTGTCGCAGCTGGGGGGGGGGGGGGAGGCGGGATCCCGCAGGTTTCCGGGGTCCGGAGACTTGGGAATACCTAGGGCGGGGGTGGGGTACCCCCGACTCAGATAACTCCTGGTGGGCTTTTGCTAGTAAAATGGCGAAGCCGGAAGAAGGGGTGGGAATGGAAGATAGCCGTTGGACTGTCCGCAGCGGAGGCAAAAGGAAGTCACCTTGCTAATCATATGGCTGGTGAGGCCTGGAGCCGCAGCTAGGATGGCTATGAGGAGGGATGTAAAATATTGTTGGATAAAGTTGTGTTATTGTTAATAAAGCTGCGACCAGTTGAATTCCCACCATGGTTGTATTATGGTTCTTAAAAGGAGGTGGGGGGGTGAAGGAGGGTGAGGGGTGGGGAGAGGTGCACCGCGTCCGCTATCCTCGGTTAAGAACTGTTCTGTGTAGTAACTATATAGGAACATGCTGGGAATGTCTTCAGTAGTCAGCATGCAAGCTTTGCACTTATCACAAACTACTTTTTGTATCTGTGTGGTAAATCACCAGGAGTCAGCATTGACTTGAAGGTACACATTGAATTACATTTTGTGGTAAATGGAAAATTTTACTACACTGTAGTAAAAGGGCCCCATAATCCTTCATGACCCTAGTACATAGAACATGTTTCAGTTACTAGGTTTTTATTTCGACTCTCTCTGCGAGCTTGGGTAAGTTTACCTGATTGGAATCAAGAAATCATATTTTTATTTAATGAATGCAATATTCTTCTTTCTTCTTCTATAACCCAAAAGGATCATAACAAAGATCTGTGTACATGAACTTTCAGGCCTTTTCTTCAATGTGACTCGAGAAGGAAGCTTTTACATCTAGAGAATGCTGTAGTGCAGGGACTTCCACATCATAAGATGTCTAGAGAGGAAAGTGGATTAGCACCAATTAGAGACAATTATCAAAGTCCTGGATCTGAAGTGTTAGAAGTTTTGGGAGAAGGGTGTTAAGTTAACATCTCATCAGGACTGAGAGCAGAAGGTGTTAAAGGCTCCCATAATGAAGCCTAAATCCAATGTCTTGGTTAAAACCCTGAGGCCTGATATATAAAGGCACTAAAGCAGTTGGTCAGTAAATGATAAACAAGAAGTTTACCATTGTATAACCGCGCTGATGATAAAAGTGCGGTATATAAGAGCGTTAAATAAATAAATAAGTGGGGTTTTTTTTAAGTTTCAGGCAGTGGGAAATGCATAAATTCTGGCCCTTCAAGTCAATATATTTCCAGGATGTGGGTGCCTCAATGGATGCAGGCCTAGGCATTCCGAGGATGGTGTTTCAGGTTATACAGAGAACAGTGAAATTTAACCACTCTCTGCATAACTTATGGGGCTGATATTCAGCTATGGCAGCTAGGTATTTTGAAAGTGCCTGGCCACTGCTGCTTTAATTAAACTGGACTTCAGTACTGGAACTTATCTGGCAACTGAGGCTGGATATCTAGTTTCACTGGACAGAGGCGATATTCAGCCGCTAACCAGATAGTGAAAACTGGTCAAAGTTAGGACAGCCGTAACAGTCAAATTGCAGATATAACTTAAATAGGAGAATGTTTACTAAAGTGCACTACCGGGTAGTGAGGGTTTAGGACTTGCCAAGTGCACCACCGTAACCTTTATTGCACGCCAAAAATTTATTTAGCTGTGCTTATATACCGCTTTTCACCGGGTCAAAGCAGTTTACATATATACTATATGCTAACAGGCACTTTTTAGTACCTCGTCCCCGAAGGGCTCACCATCTAAGTGTACCTGAGGCAATGGAGGGTTAAGTGGCTTGCCCAAGGCCACAAGGAGTGGCCATGGGACTAGAGACCCCAGTCCCTCCGGCCTGAGGTTATTTGTCCCTACATGGGAATTAAACCGCTGGCCCTCCAGCCTGAGGTAACCTGTCCCAACCACTAAGCCACTCCTCCCTTATAAAAATGAGGTTGCACTAAAAATCCCACGCTAACCGCAAAGTGTCAGTTGGGGCGGAGACTAGCCAGTTCAGGAGCAGAGCGTGCACATCGCAGTTAGTACAGTCATCTTTAATGCATGCTAACCGACAGCAATGTTGGATTTAGCATGGGTACACTTACCACCACTTCAGTGGGAGGAATTAAGTGTGCCTACATTGATCGCGGAACCCACACTAGCTACATGGGGACAAGCCGGGCATGCCTCCATTTTTTAGTATGGGTCTTGTGCCACCTCACGCTCATTTTTGGGACTGAATGTGTAGTTAAGTATCGGCATTATAATAAACATGCGCCACAGATAACTTATCTGTACAGAGGAACATGTATATTGTTCAGTGGCACTTATATATTTACTGCTTCAAAATACAAGAAAAAATATTTTGATGGAAGGCAAATTTGTAGAACAGTAGGTCTTACTTCAAATACCATCAACAAAGCAATATCACTACCAATCGAGTTTTTTCTATTGCAGGCCCATTCGAATAGAATAGATTGCCAAAGACATTAAGAGCTATTAACTCTATGATGACATTTAGGAAGATGTTTGAGGCATTTATGTTTAGCAAAGCCTTTGCCTTTTAATTAAATGTAGGTTAAAGGATTAAAAAATAAAGGAGATAATTATTAATGGATACTGGGGTATGATAGGATGGTAAGGTGATGGCTGGTAATGTTAATTTATGATGATGGTGAGCTACACTGTGTGTGCATTTTGTATCTGGTGTTTGTAATAAAGGAGTATATATGTTATTTTCTGTGAAGTTTTGGATACAATGGACTATAAATAGCTTTTTAATTTTAATTTATTTAAAAAGCATTTTAAGTTAAATTGTTATTACCACTGTGGTCACATTTACACAAGGAATTTCAATTTGAAGGTAAGCGTTTCCTTTAAATAAGAACTTTCTTTTGATTTGGTCCCAAAGAGATTCTCATAAGAATGACAGCTGTCCCTTACTTGCTTCAATAGTTGTATTTGCCATTTAGTCCGCGAAGATGTAGGGAAATCAGATGCAAAATATGCTTTAGCCTGAGCCATGCTTTCTGTACTTGTTAGTGGATGGTATGAGTGTATTCTGCACACAAGAACTATAAAATATGCCACTTTGAAAAGATAATCATAGGATGTGCATACCATTGGCAAGTACTTCCCTTTGCATCACTACTACAAATCCACATAAACACAGCTTGAAAGGCAGTGATAATTAGACAGATTTCATGGGAACAAAAGGTTTTTGTGGTGTTCACACCCTTTTAAACCAGCCTAATGAAAGAACTAATGTTTCCTAAAGACCACCATCAGAGCTCAAGGCATAAACAATTTTCTAAAAAGCTTTTCAGCTCATTTTTTTGGTCTGAAAAAATGAAAGAAAACCTGCAATGACGATACAGTAACCTCCCGGTATCTCCAGATGAAGATCTATCATTACTAGGGAAATTTTCAAAAATATCCAAATGCTTGCAAAGTTTGTAGATAATTCTAACTGCGGACTTTGCACCTATTCTCAAAGGGAAAAGTATCTGTGATATTTTCTCTTTGAAAACAGCCTCAGGAAAACATATCCACAGGGTATATATGTCATTCCTACATGTACTTTACCCACATAAGGGGTGGGCAATTTTCAGTCGGCCTGGATACATTTATTTACTTGGGTAAATGGCTTTTAAAAATTGTCCTTTCCATGAAACCTGACAGGGAAAGTAACTAAAAACTATCATTATATAACTGTGGCCTAAAATATGACAATTTACACAGTTTTACTGGGGGGGAGGGAGGGGTTGTCTTTTACTAAAGGGCGCTAATTGGCAGTGCGTGTTTGGCATGCCTTGGATACATTTTGCCAGTTAGCATGGGGCCATGACAGTTTGTGCAGGCCAATCCCAGTGCTGGCTGTGCATCCTGCGTTAAGGATGCAAATGTGGTGAGCTCAGTGCAGGTAGTGCTGGGTTCACACCGCATGCTAACTGCGTCCCGCATGATTGGCATGAGTTCACCTAATGTTGCCTCTAAAGCACTGTTCCCTCTAAGCTGTGCGCGTGTGCGCGCGCCCACACCTCGCCGAGCGAGCGCACATACTTTACAACAGAGCGCACAAAAATTACAGCGCTGATTCTGATAGAAAACAACACAGACGTCTTAAAATTTAAAAGTTATGATTGTAATTACTAGAAATTTCCCACTTCATTTAGTAATCGTCTATTTTCATTTAATTTGATTAAAATCAATGTGGTGTACATACTGTATTCTGATGTGTAGTCAAATTTTAAAGTATATAACTCCGAGTGTCGTTATGTGGCGCACAAAAATTTAACCTTCCTTCAAAAGTTGCACACAGCTGATATTTTATGCGCACACAGCCTAGAGAAAATTAGAGGGAACATTGCTCTAAAGGTGCACCCGCGCTAATGTGGTACACGTTAGGGGAAAGTGTTCTGCTTTAACTGATGGGGACATGCTTTCCACACCTCTGATAGTCAACGCAATGGTACTGCACCTAATGCACCATAGTTTTGGCACTTTGGGCACATTAGGTGCAATACCCTAGCGCCCTTCAGTAAAAGGGCCCCTTGCTGTAACTTACTGGTATTAATCATTGTGAAATAATCATCTTAGCTTGGTTACAGGAAGAACTATCAATCACTCTTTGAATGGAACAGAAATGAAGTTTGATCATCAGACTGTCAGGGCCTAGTACTGACCTATGAATAAGCAGCTGTGAAAACTCTAGGTAGCTATAGTCCTAGTTACTTCCAGACAAGTCCCTTTCGCTTGAAGCTGCATCACATAGACCATCATTCTGCTCTACAAGTTGTTCCAAATTAATTAACTAAGAAAGGAGAAGGCTCTGAAAGAGAAAAAGAAGAAAAGCTATGAATGCAATAGAAATTCCTTCATGTCAATGTTTTCTCTCGACTCTGTTAAAATGGAAAGTCCCCTCATTTTTTTTCAAATTAACCTGGTGCTAGAAGGTCAATTTATTTACAACAGACGAGTTTGTGAAAATTTCAAAGGTTTTAAATAATTCTATGGTTTAAATTTTGGTTTGCTGACCTACCTGATGGATAAAATAACATTTTAATTTCTAAATACTACGAAAGTACTGCAGCACTCATTTCTAAATACAGAATATGACACCACTCATGACTTCATAATTAGTTTTTCTTGCATATGTTCAGATCAAACTACAATTTCACCTTGTGATATTTTATTCTTCTTTGAAAGCTGGAACTTGCTAATTATGTAAAATTTCAAGGGGGTTATTTTAGAAACTTTATTCATAATTTACATGTGTATAATCTGGCATATACATGTGTGAATTGCCATTTTAGAAAGGGCCCAGTTTAGGTGTGGATGTCGTTTATATATGGAAGTTTTGAGGGGCATGCTGTGACACATCCTGGATGACACAAAAATCTACAGATGTATTCCCCATATAATATAGGGAATGCACATGTATGCCACTTCCTTGTGCAGTTTGGACAGTCTTTTACAAGAGGGATTAAAGGGGATATCATCCTGAATCCCACCTAGTTTATTTCCCCCTCCAAACTGAAATGAGCTAAAAATAGTGTCCTCTGTATTTAACTAGAGGCATCTACACATCTAAGTTTGTGAGATGGCTCATGTGCAAGTTGTGGAAGGCTGACACATGAATAGGTTGCCCAGGTTTCCTCTGTTGCTTTTTTCCCCACATGTAAATTTGTAAAAGGGCTCCTCCCACTATATGCGGATGTCAATCCACGTATGTTCCTGCACTTCCTTCTTTGTATTTTAGAAACAGCTCCATGTTTAACAGGGCCATTTTGAAAATAATGTCAGAACTGAGTACATCCCAACCCTGACGTCTCAATTTTAATCTCCATATTCTATCTAAAATGTGCCTTTAACAGTAGGCCAGGCTTTTTTCTCTCACACTTTAAATGCTTACTCATCTCTTAAAATGTTTGCAAAATTCTATTTTAATTTGAGATATAATACAATTTTGTGAAAAATCAAAAATATCATTTTTATGCAGCACAGAAATATAATTACAATAAAATAGTTCACTTTATATACTGTGCCCATGCCATAGAAAAATTATTACAGGGACCCCATGGCTTGACTATACCTCTTCACATGGTAACCCTTGCTGGGCAAAGAGTGGAACTGAGAGTCAGTCTCAGATTTGTCTCTAGTCCAGCGGTTCCCAACCTTTTTTGTACCGCGACCCCTTTTACCATTGGTCAACTTGTGACGACCCCCAATGATAAAATCAAATGCGTCTCTCTTCCTTTACTGTTAATGAATTGTTGCTGTAATCATTTGTTGCATTATTAATATATTATAGGCCTGTACAATATGTTTTTATTTATAAAATGTACTTATTTAAACCACAATATATAATCGCAATAACAAGTAACAATATTTGATTTTGAAATTATTATGATTTTGTAGTCAACGGTTTTAGTATGCTTTATTCAAAAAGACTGACGAAGGGCAATGGTGTGAGCTTTCTTGGCTTTGGCGATTCTGAGAGCTACCATATATGAAGCTTCAACAGCTGCTATGTTTTGCTGGTGGAACTTTCCGCCAATATCAAGTCTGTTTTTCTTGATTCCATCAGCTTTGTTCATAAAATACCAAATATCCTTGCCTACAAAGGTGGGATACTTACTGTCAAAATGCCGTTTCAGTTTGTTTGGCTTCATGGATTCTGCTGATAGAACTTCGTTACAAATAACGCGTTGTGGTTTCTCAATCCCTGCTGAAAATATGGAGGTGAAACCATACCTTAAAAAGTCATCGCAATATTTTCTTTTCTTGGTATTCTTCTCTCTGTCATTCATTTTCAATGGAGTCGCTGGTGTTATATAATATTACATAGAAAATTTAATTTTAGTAGGACCCATGTCCACCATTACAAAACTGGAAGTGATCTAAATAACGTCTCGAGTTGCATCATTTCTGGCAAACAGGTAAAAGGAGTTAGGCTAGCCTAAGTAATATATAAATTGATTAAATTCAAAGTATTTGGCATTTTAGGCTTTGTGATCAAATTAGAACAATAAATTAGAAAAGAAATAATAATTCCCGGGATTTGTCAGGCGACCCCTGGTAAATTCTGAGGTGACTCACAGTGGGTCCCGACCTACAGGTTGAGAACCGCTGCTCTAGTCCGTGGCCTGCAAGGGAACTTGCGCCCCCAAGCATGCCATCTCAAAAGCGGTGGATTATCAATTGCGAGGAAGGATGGAAGTGGGGGAGGACATTATTTAAGATAAAGTCACCTCCCTGCACCTGTATAAAATATACTCTTTTAAAAATACTGTTACAATGCTTACTTGAATTATATCGAGCTCAATGTAGAAACCCTGTTCTAGAGCCCAGTGCAAAAGTTCTAGTGAAGGGTTTCCTAATGCAAGTTTAGCAAAAACGTTTTGCTCGGTGATGCTGTACGCAAACAGCATGCAAATGAGCTATGCGTAAGAAGTCTACATTAAATAAGGAGAGCAAACCAGGCATACACGCGCAGGGGTAGCAGCACTCCTATTTTGCGCACAAAAAATCAGTTTGGTAGGTATGCAGGAATGCTATGTGATGCAAAGCAGCAATCTTATTCTGCACAAAATAATGTTGCTGCTATGCACTGTATAGCATTCTAGCACATGTGCTTAACATTGTTGCCATAGTCCAAACTATATGTTCAAAAATCCCCTCAAGGAGCCAAATTTGCCAAAAAAACCAAAACATACAAACCCCAAACTAGGCACAAAAGAATTAACTGGGCATAAGACACATACCACAAAAAGGAAAAAGGAAAAACTGAACACCAGACAACAGGGGCTCACCCTATAGGAGGAATAAAGACCTCAGCAACCCACCAACCTATAGCCCAGGGGGGGTCAAGTCTACCAGAAGACATGAAGCATGTCACAGCAAATGGGAAGACTCTGCTTACATCAATGGTCAAAAAAACCTCCAACAAAGCAAGCTCCTGACTGGTGCAGCTAAATCCAGCTGCCCGATGTAATGATCAACATATACTGCAGCTCTAAAAAGGAAAACAAACAATGGCTCAAAACCAAGAATAAGCAAAAACAACTTATCAGTAAAGTAGATGATGATGAGTAGATATTCCCACGCTGAAATCGATGACACCAGTGAAACAGAAAAGTCCAATCAAACAGAGGTAGCAGGGAGCCCTGACATCAGATGTTTCGCCTGTCGGCTTCATCAGGGAGCTCAAATCCGCGCTCAGCCTACTGTCAGCGAGACCTGCATAAACTTCTTCCAAAAACACTTTGAGCCATATCCATTAAGAGCCAATGCGATAGCATTAAGCAGGAGCTGAAGGAGAAAATTAATGAAAAACACCAGAAAAAAGGTTACACCCGTGGCGATCAGACACATTAACCGCCAGATATGGCTCAAAGTGTTTTTAGAAGACGTTTATGCAGTTCTCGCTGACAGTAGGCTGAGCGCGGATTTGAGCTCCCTGAAGAAGCCGACAGGCGAAACATCTGATGTCGGGGCTCCCTGCCACCTCTGTTTGATTGGACTTTTCTGTTTCACTGGTGTCATCGATTTCAGCGTGGGAATATCTACTCATCATCTACTCATCATCATCTACTTTACTGATAAGTTGTTTTTGCTTATTCTTGGTTTTGAGCTATTGTTTGTTTTCCTTTTTAGAGCTGCAGTATATGCTGATCATTACATCGGGCAGTTGGATTTAGCTGCACCAGTCAGGAGCTTGCTGTGTTGGAGGTTTTTTTGACCATTGATGTAAGCAGAGTCTTCCCATTTGCTGTGACATGCTTCATGTCTTCTGGTAGACTCGACCCCCCCTGGGCTATAGGTTGGTGGGTTGCTGAGGTCTTTTTTCCTCCTATAGGGTGAGCCCCTGCTGTCTGGTGTTCAGTTTTTCCTTTTTCCTCTTTTTCTTTTTTGTGGTATGTGTCTTATGCCCAGTTAATTCTTTTGTGCCTAGTTTGGGGTTTGTATGTTTTGGTTTTCTTAACATTGTTGCAGCACACTTTCCCTTGCCATTTTTTTAGCACGCTGTTTAGCAAAGCCAGAAAACAAGTTGCAGTTGCTGTACGCCCACGAAACAAGCATAAATTCCTCATTATCACTGACTGCAGACTTATGAGCTAACCTTTAAAGTCTCCTCATACCTTGCATCAAAATCCCAGCATTGGGCTCAGCCTTCTGGTCTTCTGCACACTTCTGCATTTATAATTGCTTCACTACCATCCATTTAATTAGATGTATGTGCACTGTGTGCTATCTTTAGCACAGGCAATAGCACACTGATTATTCTTGCGTTAGATCCCTTCCTGCATTCTGCAGCCACCCTAGCACAGAAAATACTGCGCAAACACTGTGCTATCAACTGAACTAACAATAGTGCATTCTGATGCATCAGCATCGTAGTTTGTTCAGTATCTACATTTAGTCACGTTTTACTGTAATGTTTTTGATCTACTCTGAAGACAGAAAATTAGGTTGAAGAAAATTACTAGCTATCTTGTAGGAGTGATCTGGATGAAATCCGTTTCTGCCATGCACGCTTAGAATTTCAATAGACCCAGCTGAGGAAAGGCAAAACAAACTTTTGCAAATGTTACAATACGGCTTAGTGTTTGTGTTCTTTAGCAGATGCTCTTATGATGAAACCCAGCTACACTCTGTATTTAAAATTCTGTCTTACCCCCATTGAAGTGTTTGCACAGAAGAAACATAAATATGACTCTCAGAAAAAAAAAGCTTTATGCTTTTCTGGTTAACCACCCTAGCTTCATATTTTCTCAAGAAAAGCCAACACAACATTAAAAAAAATGAAAACAATCCCAACTCTGGATATGGCTGCTTTGATTTATCTATTTAATTACAGAGAATTGTGAATCCAGTGGCCTGTAGTCTTATGGAAAGGTGAATTGCATGTGTAAATATTTAGTGCAATATGATTACGCGGCCACTACTATACAGTCGGATGCCTTAATTCAGTCTAATAGCACATGCAAGGCAAAGTTTAAAAAACAAAAGAAAACAGAATCATAGCCTGCTTTCAAATCTTAAACCCTGTCTCTTTTTGATCATAGCCTTGTTCATTTTAATCATGTTTTCAATAAAATAATACATTTCCTGACGCCTCTTATTTGTCTTGACTAGATGTGTAAGATACAGTCCCTGCTTTCTGGAGCTTATGTGTATCTGTACAGCACTGCATGTGTCTAGTGGTGCTTCAGAAACGAAGCAGCAGTAAGATTTATACTTTAACCAGCTAAGGAACCTTTGACGTGTATTAAAGGAATGTGAATGATATGTTAGGCTGTCTTTTTCCTAAGAATAAAGACTTTTTCCATAAATACACAAGAGGAAAAAGTCATTTTTGAATAAGGCCCCAAAATTTCTCTTCTTAACGATTTAGTATAGCAATGCTGTACATAGAAAATGAGCTTAATATTTTACTTCTCAATAGCTAAGTTATATTCTGGAAGAGAACAGGTTGGAAATCTACCACAGAAATATAAAACCTGAAGATCCAGATTCCAGTCCTACCTCCACAATACACTGTGTCACTGAGCATATTGCTTAATTATTCTATTCTTGAAGTCAACATAGCAAATTCTTTGTAAAAGGAATGTCACAAGTATGTGATTTATCTTGTGCAGTCTTGCATACCCTGCCAACATTCTATAAATCTGTAATAAGAAAGAATACATAAAAGTATCATAATTGTCTCACTTATTTATATAAAAACTTTGTGAGATTTTTATGTTTCTGAACGTACAGCTGATGCTAGTTAAATCCAGAAACACTGTAAGATGTACTATGACTATGCAAGTTTCCACAGCTCTGACCAGTACATGACAACCCTGATTTTTAGCAGCCCAAGCAACTTCCATCTCTGTTGAGGAGCCTAAAATCTATGCTGAGTAGCAGGGGTAAATTTGTTAAGGTCAATTAATCTCTATCAAAAATTAGTTAAAGAATAACATTTACTTTTACTTGAATGTGACTCAATGTTTGATCTCTTGTCTGCAAACAGAAAGGATTGTGGACAAGCAGACCAAACCATATAGATCTACAAATGCTCCTGTTACGAGCAAAGATATTTGTTTGTTAGGCAGACAGAAAATGATTTGATTTTCAGTTATCACCAGAAAATACCCCCAATTAAGAATTTGGATTTTCTGGTGATAACTGAAAACTCTTGAAAATCACCCTTCCTTCTATGGAATTATCTGGCTGCTGCTGTGGCTGGGGAAGGAGACAGCTGTGGCCATATGGAGCAGGAGGTGGCTGCACCACGCAGGGGGTAGCCCCATGGACCAGAAGAGAGCCACGATCATGCAAAGGACAGGCAGAAGCAGCAGCAGCTGCATCAAGACAGTGCACTGGGGTCAATGAGGGGGGCTGGGATCTGTAAGGGAGATGCTGGAGAAGAGCGCTGGGGTCTGGCTGGCGATGAAGGACTGAGAGATTATCTAACTATTGGGGTATGAAGGGGCTGAGGAGTTGACGACTGCTAAGGCTGATGAGGGGAACTGAGAGAATATGACGATTTTACATTTTCAATAATAAGTGGCCTATAAAATGGTGGAATATGCATAAAAATGCATCTAAAATTTAATTTGCAATTCAAAGATCTGTAGTACCTTCCCAAAGCACTAATTAGCTTGAAAATAAACATCCAAGAGAGGCAGTTATTAAGCCATGATAAAATAACACATTTTTGCCATGGGAGTCACTAATCTGTGATACCTTAATACTGCAGGTTAGTCCTAATTTGGCCCCACTATCTTTTAAAAGGGGCCTGTAGTCTACAAATGGACCCAACTACTCATGATTCCCACCAACAACCAAAACAGAAGAATAAGCCCCCCCCACAAGATCAGATACTCCCCTCCCCCCATTCCCTTCCCTTTAGTAACAGACCCCCCACGTGGGTGAGCAGAAGGAGGTCTGTCGCTATTCTGAATGTACTTGCAGCCACATCTCAGATGGCAACTAAGGTAGGGCGGTTGTGGAAGCAAGAGAAAGGGAAGGTGAGAGTGGAAAGATTCAGTGTTGCTCTCTGATTTCTGCTGTTCTACATCACACTGCACTAAAGGGCATGTTTACTAAAGTACACTAATGTTTATCACAAGGTTTAGCACACGCTAAAATATTAGCACAGCACCACCACAAGTGCTACCATACTTTAAAAACAGCCAGCATGGTGAAATTCTTGTGCTAACTGCTTAGTATGTGATGGGGGGACTGGTTGGGTTGGGGTGGAGAGTGGGCATTGACTGCTGTAATGGGGAAGAGACGTCCTTTGCCATGCAAACAGAGGAATCTGAGAGAAGTAGGTCTGTTGCTGACAGGAAGGCAAAGCACATGACTCCCAGTTGCCAGGAGCAGTATAAACAAACCCAGCCACGAGTGCAGCAGCCCCGCCCAGCTAGCAAACAATTCTCATCTCCTGAGCCTAATAGTTTTCACCTGAGTGGAGGAAGGGCTAAGTTAGCTCCAAACCAGATGTATAAGAAAGGCCCCTTAGAGTTTGAGAGAGACGGTGGAGACGGTAGAGTGCTTGGAGTGACGCAGAGTGAGAAACAGCGTCAGAATAAGCTGAAGTCTGAGACCGAGAATCAGACTGAGAGAGAACAGCTGAAGCGTCAGTTTGGGAAGCAGACTGAGATTCAGAAGCAACGTGTGTTTCAGAGTGGAAGGAAGCATGAGAGAAAGCACGTGAGTGACTCAGAAGAGTGTGAGTCTGAGAGTAAAGCAGAGCCCAAAAGCCCTGTGGAAGGAACTCCAGGCAGGTGTCCTATTGGGAAGGCAGCCAGAGGGAAACGTTACCGGTGAAGCTATCTGGGAAGCACTTGCAAGCCCCAGGGAGTGAAAGGTATTCTGTGGAGGATATTTGCATGTCAGAAGAAGAGGGTGAAAAGCCAAAATCCAGAGGAAAACCTCTAAGGTTTAAACCCCTTGCTGACCAAGCTGTGCACAGATGTTCCCCTGTCTCAAAGCCAGAAGGTAGGCTGTCTAAATACTTCAAGGATAAAAGTACTTATAAGAAGTTCTCTTGTGAAAACCCTGAAGGGTGTGACTCTCCTCTCTGCTATTCTGATATATGTGGTAATACTGAACCCTATCTCACAGAGGGCTGGTTAGAGAAGCCCCGGGAACAGATAGAGGGTGAAAGTTTGAAAACCTTGTATAACAAACAGAAGCTTTACCTACCGGAGAATCAGCATGAGCCAATGCTGATTGACCCTCATGAGGAAGAAGTATCAGATGACCAGATGGACTGTACTTTAATGATTACAGATGATATAACTTCTCTGTGCTGAGCCAGGTGATTCAGGAAAGCTGTTTGAACTGGCAGTTAAAGAGCACAGGATTTTTCCTTTGTTGTACAAAGTGACTGTATGCTGTGAATACTGTGGAACTTCGGATTTCTGTTGAGAAGCGGTTTTATTCTTTACTTATTTTGTGCCAGAGTGTATGGCCTTTTTGTCCTCAGTTCTTTTGTGTTTAAATCCGCCCAGGAGGGGAAATAAAAATCCTGTCATTGCCTGTACCACTCGCACCACAACTGCTTCTTATTGAAAGGGAAAATACTACAACTCCCAGGAAGCAATGCATGCCTAAAGCATTGCTCTTCTCATTCAATAAGGGTCCCCAGGCAGTTCAACACATACGCCCAGGCTGCGGGCCGACTACTGGTGACACTGCACACTGGATTAATATGCGGGTAATTAACACAAGCTATTTGTGAATGTTGTAGTTAGCACGGTGATACCCCCAACAGGAAGAAGGGGGCCACTGCGCTTACTGTACATTATTTTGGGCTCCAAATGCACATTAAATACAAACCCTTCACACACTTTAGTAAACATACTCATAACTCAATTAAAAAGTAAGTAGAGTTTATTGGTCTTATGGGAAAACTTATTGCCTGGCTGAAGAGTGGAAGCAAAAGTAGTTTGAGCACAGTGGAGTAATTTTCTTAACTGCATGCATGCCAAAAAAATAAGGGCATAATATTTTCTGTGCAAGTTGGACCAGATTTTCAAAGTGAAAGTACACATGCATTTATACTTTGAAAATTATCACAAAGACACTAGACACACATTCATACCTGTTATTTGGCATACACAAATTCACAGTTAATTTACATCTATTTGCATAAATTTCAAAGTATGCACATAAGCATGATCCCCTTCCCAATCCACACATTTACCTGCATATAAGGCAGGCAATTTTATAAAAGTACATTTCCATAGGAGAAGCGACACTTTACCTACAGAAATAACTGAAAATTACTCTCTTTAGCTATCAGAGGACACCACAGTGCTTTGCACCAGGGGTATTTTTGTCCAAAAAAAAATATTAAAAATTGTGAACATAATATTATAAAATTCTTCACACATTCTTTGCTGAAATAGTATAATAATCGCTATTCAGATAGCGCCACTGAAAGTGCCACTAGCTATCCAGATAGCAGGTGCTGCTATCTGGATAAGTGCCGCTGAATATCAGCCCTTACATTTATTTTTTAAAACAGAATTCTTCCAGAGGTATTGTAAAAGTACATAAGGCCTAGACCCTCCAATTTGGGAAAATAGCTATTATTCAAAGATGCAGAATCTAACTTTTTGGTTTTTACAATTTTATTTTTCCAGAGTAGTACTTGCAACATGCCAAAGACAGCCTCCTTCTGGAGTTCATATGATGTAACATGTATGAATACTTTATCAAAGTGGGCTTGAAAATTCTTCTTAATCAAGCCTGTGGCACCCAAAATAATGGGAAATAATTTGGTATCTTTCTGCCTTATATTCTTCGTATCTGACTGCATTTCTTGGTACTTGACATTTTCTCCTCTCAAAGCAATTCACAGAATAGTCACTTGTGACTGGCACCTCTATAATCAGTGCCAGCTAGTCTCCCTCTGAATCATCTCATAAGAACATAAGAACACAAGATATGCCATATTAGGTCAGACCAATGTCCATCAAGCCCAGTATCCTGTTTCCAGTAGTGGCCAATCCAGGTCACAATTACCAGTCAAGTTCACAGAAAGGTACACAAATTTCAAGTTGCTTATCATAGGATAAACAGAGGATTTCCCGGGTCCTCTTTAATAACGGTTTATGGACTTTTCCTCCATAAAATCTCTTTTAAACCCAGCTATTTTCTCCTATTAGTCTTAAATAGACTATACTGTAACTTCATTGTGTGTCCCCTAGTCTTTCTACCTTCTAGAGTGAACAACCAATCTATGTTTACCCATTCCACTTCATTCATTATTCTATAGACCTCTATCAAATCTCCCCTCAGATCTTTTTTCTAAGTTGAAGAGTTTCAACCTTTTAAGCCTTTCCTCGTAGGTGTATCCTTCCATCCACTTTACTATTTTGCTGGCTCTTCTCTATATCTTTTCTAATTCTGCTATATCCTTTTTAAGATACGATGACCAGAATTACACACGATATTCAAGGTGTGGTCGCACCATGGAATGATACAGAGGCAATATAATATCCTTTGTTTTATTCTCCATTCCTTTCCTTATGGTTCCTAACATTCTATTTGCTTTCTACAATGCAGCTGCACACTGGGCAGAGTTTCAACGTATTATCCATGATGATGCCTAAATCCTTTTCCTGGGTGGTGGGTTCTTAATGTGGAACCTTGCATCATGTAATCTAGTTTAAGTTGTTCTTCCTTAAGTGCATAACTTTGCATTTGTTCACATTAAATTTCATCTGTCATTTGGACCGCAGTCTCCCAATTTTTCAAGGTCCTCTTGTAATTTTTCACAATCTTCTTGTGTTTTAACATCTTTGAATAATTTTTGTCTTCTGCAAATTTGACCACCTCACTCGTTATTCCCATTTCCAGGTCATTTATGAATATGTTATAAAGCAGCGGACCCAGCACAGATCCCTGTGGTACTCCACTACTGACATTTCTCTATTGAGAAAACTGGCTATTTAGCCCTAAGCTCTTCTCTGCTTTCTATCTTTTAATCAGTTCTTGATCCACTATAGTGCACTGCTTCCTATCTCATGACTTTTAATTTTGCCAAGAGTCTCTCATGAAAGGACTTTGTCAAAGGCTTTCTGAAAATTCAGATACACTGTTTCAAATGGCTCACCTTTTGTACCGGTTTATTCACATCTTCAAAAAACATATAACAGATTAGTAAGACAAGACCTTTCCTTGGCTAAATCCATGTTGACTTTCTCCATTAAACCATAACTACCTACATGTTCACAAATTTTGGGCCTGATTTTCATCTCGGCGGTGCTGTGTGCCACGTCGGTGCATACCCTGCCCCCCTTCTGCCTATGCGGCCCAGGCATTGAAAATCTGGGTCTCGCCGCACAACCGGGAAGCCACAGGAGCTAGCCCGGTAGCAGCAACTTTCGATGCTATCCGCTTAGCCCCTGTGCCTGAAAGATAGTCAAGGAAAAACCTCTCCTATCTTTAAGGCGCAGAGGGCTAAACAGCTAGCACTGAAAATAGCTGCTACCCAGTTAGCCCTTTCCTCCACCCCGTAAAGCACAGTTACTTACCTGTAACAGGTGATCTCTGGGAACAGCAGGAATTAGTCATCACATATGGGTACGTCGGCACCGACGGAGCCCGCGCGGGAAAGCTCCCCAGCTTTTCAGATTAAAAGCTTTTGGGGCCTCCCACTGCACATGCGCGCTGCCTTCCCGCCTTCCTGACCAGCTCTCGTCAGTTCGAGTTTAAAGCTGAGACAATAGAGAGAGAGGACAGGAAGATAGATAGATAGAGATACAACTCCTAGGGGAGGTGGGTGGGTTGTGATGACTAATTCCTGCTGTTCCCAGAGATCACCTGTTACAGGTAAGTAACTGTGCTATCTCCAGGAACAAGCAGGAATACGTCATCACATATGGGGACTCCCTAGCTAAGATGCCTGGGAGATCCCCCTCCAAGGGTAAACCATCTTCGCATGGATCTCAGGCATCCATCCAGGGAAGGTGGGCAGGAGTTGTTTAAGTATGGAACAGGTGTTTGAGGACAGCCTGACCAAACAAGGCATCCCGGCGGGAGTCCTTGTCCAAGCAGTAATGGGCTGTGAAGGTATGAACCGAGGCCCAAGTGGCTGCTCGACAGATCTGATCTATGGACACAGAGTGAAGATGAGCCATAGAAGTGGCCATGGCCCTCACATTGTGAGCTGTGACATGGCCCTCCATAGAAATGTTCTTACTCTGGTAAGCAAAAGAAATACACTGAGCGATCCAATTGGAAAGTGTACGCTTGGTGACTGGAAGTCCCAAATGAGAAGGATCAAAAGCCACGAAAAGTTGGGAAGACTTTCGATGTGGTTGAGTCCTGTTGAGGTAAAAGGCAAGAGCTCTTTTACAATCCAGAGTATGAAGGTTCCTCTCTGCACTGGATGCATGAGGAGCAGGGAAAAAGACAGGTAGATATACCTCTTGATTAAGATAAAAAGGCGAGACCACTTTGGGCATAAAGTGGGGATTCGTCCTAAGGACCACCTTATCATGATGAAACCTAGTATAAGGTGGATGAGCCACTAAAGCCTGCAGTTCACTGATGCGGCGAGCCGAAGTGACTGCAATAAGGAAAACAACCTTCCAGGAAAGAAATTTGAAGGAGGTAGAGTCCAAAGGCTCAAAAGGTGGCTTCATAAGCTGACCTAGAATGAGGTTCAAATCCCATGCTACCGGAGGAGGTCGGATGGGAGGTTTAGTTAGAGTCAGGCCTCTCATGAAACGTGCAACAAGAGGATGAGAGGAGACAGGTTGTCCATTTATAGGTTTTAAGGATGCTGCAATAGCACTCAAATGGACCCTTACTGAATTCGTCTTAAGGCCTGCATTTGAAAGATGCAGGAGATAGTCCAAGAGGGAATTCAAAGGAAGTGCTAGAGGGTCAAGACCCTGCTGAGCACACCAAATGGAAAAACGTTTCCATTTGAAAGCATAAGAACGCCTCGTGGAAGGTTTCCTAGAGGCATGAAGGATATCTGTCACAGGTTGAGAAAGATTAAAGTCTTGAAGACTTAGGCCTTCAGTAACCAAGCTCTGAGATGTAGGGATTTGGGGTTTGGGTGCCACAAAGTCCCCTCCTCCTGAGACAGAAGGTCTGGCGCAGCTCCCAGGTCCAGGGAGGATCCCTGGGAGAGATGCAGAAGTAGAGGGAACCACACCTGGCGTGGCCAGCGGGGAGCTATGAGGATCATAGTCCCGTGATCCCTCTGGAGCTTGAACAGAGTCTTGGATATTAGAGGAATGGGTGGAAAGGTATAGAGGAATTCCTGACCCCAATGCAGGAGGAAGGCATCGTGGGCCTGAGCTCCCTGACACTGAGTTCTGGAACAGAACCGGGGAAGTTTGGCATTCCACGGACTTGCAAAGAGGTCTATGTCCGGGGTCCCCCATTCCTGAAAGATTCTGCGTATCTGGTCCATATGTAGGGACCATTCGTGTGGAAGCAGAACTCGACTGAGTCTGTCTGCACGAGAGTTTTGAACTCCTGGAAGATACACTGCAAGAAGGTGAATTTGATGCTCTCTGGCGAAGGCCCATATTCTGAGAGCTTCGTTGCAAAGCGACAGAGAGCCTGTCCCTCCTTGTTTGTTTATATAGAACATGGCTACCTGATTGTCTGTCTGAACTAGGACAGTCAGGTTGACAAGGAGGGTATAGAAGACCTTGAGGGCAAGGTAAATCGCTCGCAGTTCCAGGAGGTTGATATGAAGGGTGGCCTCCTGTGGAGACCAAGTGCCCTGAGTGGAGAGGTTCTGAAGATGAGCTCCCCACCCTGTTTGGGAGGCATCTGTTGTGAGGGTTGCTTGGGGCAACAAAGGTTGGAAGGGGGCCCCCAACAACAGATTCTTGGTGGATGTCCACCATTGGAGGGACCAAAATAGACGGCTTGAGGTGAGTATTTGGTCGGAGAGCGCTCCAGATGCTTGAGTCCACTGGGTGGCCAAGGTCCATTGAGCTGCTCTCATATGCAGACGAGCGTAGGGCACCACATGTACCGTGGAGGCCATGTGGCCCAGAAGTCGCAGCATTTCCCGGGCTGTCAAATGACTGCTGGACTGAGCTTGGGAGGCCAAACTCAGCAGGCGTTGGGCCCTGACCTGAGGCAGGTAGGCCCTTGCAGTGATGGTGTCTAACTGGGCCCCTATGAACTCGAGAGACTGAGTAGGGATTAGTTGAGACTTGGGAAGGTTTACTACCAGTCCCAGATACTGCAGAAGACGCCTTGTGCGGTCCAGGGAAATTTGGGCCTGGGACTGAGAGGGAGCTCGGATGAGCCAGTCGTCCAGGTATGGGAATATGAAAATTCCCAGGCCTCTTAGAAAGGCAGCTACGACTGCCATGCATTTGGTGAACACTCTTGGAGCAGAGGCTAGACCGAAGGGGAGTACTCTGTACTGGAAATGTTTTCCCTGAAACAGAAATCGAAGGTATTTTCTGTGGGATGGGTGGATGAGTATGTGTGTATACGCATCCTTTAGGTCTAGAGAACAAAGCCAATCCTGACTCTGAAGGTATGGAAGGAGAATGCCCAGAGAAAGCATTTTGAATTTCTCCTTGAAAAGAAATTTGTTCAATTCTCTCAGATCCAGAATTGGTCTGAAGCCCTCTGTCTTCTTTGGTATTAGAAAATAAGGGGAGTAGAATCCCGTCCCCTGTTGAAGAAGAGGGACCTCCTCTATTGCCCCCTGGGCAAGGAGGGAGGAGACTTCCTGACCCAAGAGGGCCAGGAGAGATGGGGGAGAATTGAACTGCCTCACCATAGTATAAGGAGGAAGGTCGGAAAAATGGAGTTTGTAACCCTCTCTGATGATAGAGAGGGTCCATTGCTCTGATGTAATTTGCTCCCATCTGGGAGCAAAGTGAGCTAACCTTCCGGGTATGGTGAGGGGCTCTGGTTGTTCTAGAGCCAGAAAAGTTAAGTTCTCTAGTGGCAAGTCAAAACCCCTGAGGGGGTGGAGCCTGCTGAGGCGTAGCAGACGCCGCAGGCTTTGACCTTGCCTGTTTAGGTTGCTGACGTTTAGCAGCAAAACGAGGCTGAGAGGATTGTTGGCCAGTATTTGTAGAAAATCTGGACTTCTTGTAATAAGGCCTCTTAAAAGACTTCTTCTTGGCAGGAGTGGAGGTAGACTTAGAAAGTCTATCTAAGGTGGCATTTTCTGCATCCATTTGAGTGACCTTAATTTGCCACTCCTCACCAAATAAGTTCTCACCTGTACAGGGCAGATTTCGTAAGCCATCTAGGACCCAGGGTTCTAGATCAGAAGCCTGGAGCCAAGCAAGACGTCGGGCTGCTATAGCAATGCCCGAAGCCCTACCAGCACCCTCAAAGGAATCAAAAGCTGCCCTGTTGGAGAACTTTGAAATATCCAAAAGGTGTTTCACTAAGGAAATGAACTGCTCCCTCTTATCCTTAGGGATAAAGGGGGCAAAATGCCGAACTTTTAGAGCGATTTCACTGAGAAACATGCCCATGTAAAGACTATAGGAATTAATCCTGGCTATAAGCATAGTAGCCTGGAAAATTTTCCTGCCAAAAGAGTCTAGAGTCTTACATTCTCGCCCTGGAGGAGTAGAAGAGTGCCTTTTGGTACTCTTTATCTTCTTCATTGCAGACTTCACCACAATAGAATGGTGAGGCAACTGGGTTTTTTGGAAACCAGGAGAAGGGGGGACACGGTACATGGTGTCCAACCTGCGAGAAGAAGGAGACAATGTTAGAGGAGCCTCCCATAAGTCCATCAAGTGTTCTTGAAGGATTTCATGGATAGGCAGGGTGACTGCCTCTTTAGGAGACTTAGAGTATCCTAAAATATCCAGTTTCTTTGATCTGGGTTCCTTTTCAGAGGATGAAGCAATAGAAAGACCTTTAGCCATTTCTATGATGAAGTCCTGAAAGGACAAATCCTCTGGTGGAGACATTCTCCTGTTAGGAGAAGAAGGCTCCTCAGGAAGATCAAGGGAGAACTCATCAGAATCATCAGAGGAGTTAAAATCCTCTGAAGAAGCAGAGTATCCTCTATGTGCTTCCAACGCACGATACGCATACCGTTCGGTATCGACATCGGGCGTACCGGGTATGGGATCGGTACCGGGCAAAAGCCCGGATCCGGCATGCGGAACCGATCTGCGTTTGGAAGACGATGGCCTCGGTTCCGGTATGGAAGCCATTACCGGAACCGGACCCGGTACCGCTGGCTGCGGTACCGAGGGCGTAGCAGCATTAATAAAAGCCAGAATGGCCTGCTGCATGACTTGGACAGTATTGCCCATAGTCGCCACTGCTGCCTGGATGTCGGTACCGGTATGGGCCGGTACCCCAGAGCAGTACAACAGGTGATCTGTCGAGGCCGCGCCATCGATGTCAACCTGTGACCCCATGATTGCTTTGGAGGCCGGAGCCTCCCGCCGGGGTTTTTTGGCCTGGGCAGAATCCTCGAACTCAGAATTGAGAGCCTCTCGATCTTTAGAAAGAGATTTGCTTTTAGAGGATTTGCCCACTGGAGTTTTGGTTACCTGAGATCCATCCGGAGAGGAAGACCTGGATGATTGTGATGCTTCTGAAGGAAACAGCACATGGAACTTGTTGGCCCGGTTCTGCAATCCACGTTTCGACATCTGGGAGCAGGATGGGCAGTCCGGTATGGAATGGTCAGGTCCTAAACATTTAAGACACCATTCATGGGTGTCTGTAAGAGGAATGACAGCACTGCACTTGGTACACTTTTTAAAACCAGGAACTGGCTTCTCCATGAGGAGAATTTGTGTAGGCCTGAAGGCCTAACAAAGTACCAAGCTGTGCTGAAGAAAAGAAAAATATATATTTTTTTTTTTTTAAAAGAAAGAAAGAGAGACCGGCAGTACCGGTTTCAGAATGGGGAAGGCAGGTACGCGGTCTAAAGAAAACAATAAAATCAACAATTTCTTCAGCGGTGACAGGAACACGACCTGCTGGCTCCGCGGAAAAAAAGAAACTGACGAGAGCTGGTCAGGAAGGCGGGAAGGCAGCGCGCATGTGCAGTGGGAGGCCCCAAAAGCTTTTAATCTGAAAAGCTGGGGAGCTTTCCCGCGCGGGCTCCGTCGGTGCCGACGTACCCATATGTGATGACGTATTCCTGCTTGTTCCTGGAGATAACCCCTAACACACCCCGATGCTAACCGCATAGCATCTGGGCACTTTAGGGACTTATCCAGGATTTTTGAAGGGCACTACCCATGTAGGTTTCTTTTGAAAATCCCGGATAAGGCATTTACACAGATAACTAGGGCAGTTACCCATGCAAATGCCTTAAAAAATCGGGCCCTTTATTCTTTATGATAGTTTCTACCATTTTGCCTGCTTCTGACATCAAGCTCACTGATCTGTAGTTTCCTGGATCACCCCTGGAACCCTTTTTGAAAATTGGCATTACATTGAACACTCTCTAGTCTTCAGATACTATAGATGATTTTAATGATTTCAGTTCTTTCTCTCCCCCCTTTGATCTGTTGAAAACTGAGATGCATGTCTAATCTTCTGCCAGTGTTGCTATGCTCACCTAACCCCTCAAGTCATTTCACCATCTCCCTATCCATTTCTGCCTCCAGTTCAAACTTCTCCTCTTGACCTATAAGTGCATTCATTCTGCTGCTCCTCAGTACCTTTCCTCTCTTCTCTCTACCTACACCCCTCCTTAGGAACTCTGCTCCTCTGGTAGATCCCTTTTATCTGTGCCCTTCTCTGATACTGCCAATTCCAGACTTAGTTCATTCCACATTGCTGCTCCATATGCCTGGTACAAACTACCCAAGTCAATATGTTAGTCTCCATCTCTGGCTCTATTCAAATCCAAGCTAAAAACTTACCTCTTCAAGGCTGCTTTTGGAACCTGATCCCATTATTCTCTTGTTCACCACCTATATGTACCTTTACCATTCCCCTACATTTACTCTAGTTCCCCAGTTTGTTGTGTGCTGTCTTTATCTTTATTTGCAAATTTTGATATACCGCCCATTGCGAGCCGTCAGGGCGATGTACAATAATACAAAAATAAAATGGCTACAAGGACACAGAAAAGAAAAGAACGCCAATAAGGACAGGAAAGAAGAGAGAAAGAGGGGAGCAGTAAGTAAATAAAGGAGAAAAAATGTTCCAAAGATGGGGGTGCTAAGTGACAAACGGGGGGAGGTCGGAGCAGGGGCAACCAGAGCCGTCGTTGGGGGGAGGAAGGTCAAAAGCCTGACAGAAAAGGTGCATTTTAAGAAGAGCTTTAAGGCGTGAGAAGGATAGTTCAGTTCGGAGGGAGTGAGTTCCAAAGGGCAGGGGCAAGGAAGAAGAAGGCAGAGTGACGGGTACTTTCAAGATGGGCCTGGGAGGGAGAGGGAAGGAATAGACGATTACCGTGTGCAGAGCGGAGAAGGCGAGGGGCGGGTTGGAGATGAATAGTGTCAGCTAGGTATTGTGGGGTGCTGGTGAAAAGAACCTTATGAGTGACAACAAGGATTTTATAAATGAACCGGACCTTGATGGGCAGCCAGTGAAGAGAGAAAAGAGAAGGGGTGATGTGGGCGGAAACAGGGGAATAGGTGATGAGGCGGGCCACGGTATTCTGAATGAGCTGGAGACGGCGCAACTGGTGACAGGGGAGACTCGCAAAAAGGAGAGGAAAGGATGAACCGATCTGATGCGGCAGAGATGAAAGAAACAGGAGCGCACCACAGAGGAGATGTGCTGGTCAAAGGAGAGAGAGGAATCTAAAGTAACGCCCAGGTAGCAGAGGGAAGAAACCAGAGGGATGGGAAGGGAGGACACAGTAGGGGACAGATCAGGGGGAGGGTGTTGAAAGGAGATCCAGATGGCAGAGGACTTAGAAGGGTTAACATGCAAGAAGTTTTGACTAAACCAAGAAGCGATGAGATTAAGGCAGTTATTAAGTGGGGCAAGGTCAGGCCCTAAGGGGGAGACATGATAAACCAGCAGGATGTCGTCAGCATAGATATAAGAGGAAATACCGGATTGCTGGATGAGAAGAGCGAGAGGGGCAAGGAAGACGTTGAAGAGGAGAGGGGCAAGGATAGAGCCCTGGGGAACCCCACAGTGTAATGTGAGGGACGGGGAGACGTCGTAGCCCATGTGAACGGTGAAGGAACGAGAGGAGAGGAAAGACCGAAACCATTGTAGGACTGCCCCATAAATACCCAGATCAGACAGACGTGATAAGAGTGTACGGTGATCCACATCATCAAAAGCAGCAGAGAGGTCCAGGGAAACAACAAGGGAGAGGTCACCACAATCGTGAGAAAGGTGTAACTCAGAGAGAAGTGCCAGGAGAATAGTCTCGGTGCTATGACCTGCGCAAAATCCAGATTGGCGGGGGTGAAGGGAAAAAGTGGCGTCAAGATGGGTGGAAAGCTGGGAAAAGACCAATTTCTCAAGGACCTTAGAAAGAAAGGAGAGATTAGCAACCGGACGCCAGTTACTGGAGACAGCTGGGTCCAGGGAGGCTTTCTTAAGAAGGTGCCGAACAATGGTGTGTTTCCATCTAGAGGGGAAGTGTCCAGTAGTGAGACTAGCATTGAGGATGGTGAGGATAAAAGGAACAAAGTGAAGCGAGGATTTAAGAAGCCAGGAAGAAGGGAATGGGTCAAGAGGACAAGTGGTTTGGTGGGAGGAGGAGATAGCCTTGATAAGCTCAGGAGAGGTGACGGGACTAAAGGTGCCCCAGGTGTGAGGAAAGGTGTGGGATGCGGGTGGGGGGGTCAAGGAAAGAGGGAGCGGAAGGGGATGGAGGGGGGGGGGGAAAGGGGTGAAGGACAGGCTGAAAAGGATGAACGAAGGGAAGAGACCTTATCGGAGAAAAAGGAGGCAAGCAAGGTTGGGCTGGGAGAGTGGGAGGGGAGAGAAGGGGCGGTAGAGGAAGAGGAAAGGGACTTAAGGATGTGAAATAGTCGCCTAGAGGAGTTGGAGGATGAAGAGATGAGGTGTGAATAGTAGTCTTTCTGTATGTCTCGATTAGATTGTAAGCTCTATTGAGAAGGAACTGTCTCTCACATCTATATGCACAGCGCTGCATATGCCCTGTAGCACTATATGAGGTGTGATCAGAAAGTATTGAGACTTGCTGCGTAGCTACATAACAGTACGTCGCACTATGATGCTATTAAGCCGGCAGTGACCTAGTTATGTGCTCTGCATTTGCTGAGTGTAGTGTGGCTGTAGCACACCTGTACTTTTTTAAATCAATTGATGTTTGCTATCGTGTAATAGCAGTTCGTCAGATTTACGATGAGTGAAAAAATTGGAACATGAATTTGCATTAAATTCTGCCAGAAACTTGGAGATTCATGCAAAGAAACTTAGGACAAGTTACAGCAAGTATATGGATGAATGCATGAGTCATACTCGAGTTTATGACCGTTATAAACTTTTCTAAGAGGACCATCAAATTTTTGACAGTGGCGAACGTTCTGGAAGGTCATCCACAAGTAGGAATGAAGGAAAGTTGAAGCAGTGCATGCCACAATATGCTCAAATTGTCGATTGACTACAGGGAGCTTGCTGAGGACATGGACATAAGTATCTGGTCAGTGCAGCACATTCTTACTGTTGATTTGAGGATGAGATGTGTGTCTGCAAAATTCGTGTTAAAACTCGTCATCTGACCAAAAAAGAAGATCGACTGTCCACAGCCAGGGACTTGTTGGAATGCGTTGAAAATGACTCAGATTTCATCAAAAAGATTATTACTGGTGATGAATCACGGGTTTATGGTTATGACCTGGAAACTAAAGCTCAATCTTCACAATGGAAGACTCTCCCAGACCCAAGAAAGACCGTTAGGTGAGGAGCAAGGTCATGGTCATACTCACAGTTTTCTTTGATTACTAGGGTATTGTTCATCATGAGTATGCTCCAAAAGGCCAAACCATCAATAAGGAGTACTATGTCCAAGTTCTGACTCATGTAAGAGATGCAGTCCATCATAAGAGGCCAGAGTTGCACAGGAATGGTGAATGATGGCTTCATCACGATAACACCCCAGCTCATGCATCAAATCTTGTCAAGCAGTTTGTGACCAAACATCAAATCGAGCAAGTCCATCAGCCTCCGTCATCTGACCTTGTACCCTGTGACTATCTTGTTTCCAAAACTGAAATTATCACTGAAAGGAAGGAGATTTGACGACTTGGAGACCATTAAGCAAAATTCGGCACAGCAGCTTCATAGCATGACAGAAGAAACATTTCAAAATTGTTTCCATCAGTGGCAGGAACACTGGAAGAAGTGTGTTTTTTCAAAGGGGACTACTTTGAAGGATACCGAGCGCAATAACTGTCAGGATTATACTTCTTGTGTTATTGTACAAGTCTCAATACTTTTTGATCGCACCTCGTACAAAAGATAAGTAGTAGCAGAAGTAGTGTACAGGGTGATAACCCCCTTAAGAAAATTGGTGCCACCACGACTTGCTATATCACTTGATATAAAAAGGTTCAGGGACTAATTGTCAAATGCCTTCTCGGCATTGACTCCTAATAAAAATGCAAGTTCTTTACTCTTATTGGCAATACCCTTTTGATGTTGTCTAAAGTCTGCTGCTTTGGGCAAACTCTGTCTGGTCTGCATATCAAAACGGCAATACTGAGGCTAGTCTATTTGCCAACATCTTGGCCAGTATTTGTAACATTGAGCAAAGATATGAATCTAGAAGAGCCATGGTCCAGTGCATCCCTACCAAGCTTGGGCAACACTATGAAACTTGTAGCCATCATAGACCTAGGAATGCCACCTCTGCCAGAATACTATTAAAGATCAAGTGGAGCACCAGACCCAACTGCCCCACCAATTTCTTATAAAATATTCCTACAAATCCATCAAACCCAGGAGTCATATCCCCAGGGAGGTTTTTAACAAACTCCAAAAAGGAAAAGAGAGCTTACAACAAGTTCTGAATGTCCTGTTGCACCCTAGGTAGCTTCATCTCCACAAGATACTCCAAAATTTCCTCTTCCTTTATGCCACCTTCTACCTTATATAATTTATGATAAAATGAACTAATAGGCTCCTGGATTTGGTCAGCACACACCTTCTCCACCACACTCTTACAGTTCAAGTATCGAGGCTCTTCCAGGATCCTGCAGAGCCTCACATTATTCCTACATGACCGATTCTCAAGATCTTCAAGTTTGTCCCACAGCTTTCCATTGGCCTCATGCAAGCTCTTCTGGACCTGCTCTAGCAATGCCATGTGGTGTTCCAACTCCTCAACTCTGCTAGCTATTTTTATGAAGTCCTGGCTCAAGCTTTCAATGGTTGCCATAATATTGTATTTAGTAGTCTTGCTTTAGCTTTTCAATGCCAACGATAACCTGCGCATATAAATGCAGATGATCTGCTCTTGCTCCCTCTCCACCTTCAAATCCAAGTCAACTGGATTCAAATTTTCCTCTGCCATGATGACCCAGCTTGCATGGACCTGGATCTTCTCCCGCTCAGTATATGGTAAGCAAAAGGGGGCCAATTGTTTTTTCATGCAAAGCTGAGTTTTATTAACTTTACTCATCAGTCCGTCCTAGGAAGGTGTCTCAAAAACAATGGCATGGGTGGGTGATTTTTGCTTTTGCTCAGTGGAGTTTGTTAACTAATTGCTGTTACCTTGGGTGATGTCGCTTCCTTCTCAAATAGATTTTTTTTTTTTAAAATACAGAATTCCTCAAGGAGTATTGTAAAAATAGATCACAACACCTGGGCCCTCCTGCCCAGCTTTCTCCCTCATCTCAATAGTTATTTCACAGCTCTCCTTCCCTTATTACCTACATCTCTCTCTGCCCAGACACCAGATCGCTGCCTAGCCAGCTCTCTTTTTTCCCACCCTGCCCTTCCTCCAGGTTCAAACTCCCAGCTCCCCCTCTCATCTCAGCCCTCAGCTCTATTTTAACACGTTGAACCTCCCCTGTCATTCCCTCTCCTCCTTTATCCAGACTCTATCTCTCCCAGCTCTCACTATCCTTCTCACCCTCCTTTCACCTAGAAGTGGCATAAATTCTACCCAAGGAAGAAGGGATCCCAGTTGCAATGGCGCTGGGGACCCTTTCTGAAATTTTGACTTGGGCATCATTTCCATAATTGTCGTTTTGAAATCCTTATTTTGAACTTATACCACTGCTCCCCAGATCTCCCTCTGCCTACTCCAAGCTTCTGTCTTTCCTTTTTTCCCTCTTCTCCTAGCTCTTTGTCATTCTTCCTCATTCAAAGTTTCCAGATGAATAGAACTGCTTATTTATGTGATAGCTCAGAGTAGTATAAAGAAGACAGAGCATTACGATTAGCCAAGAATATCATCTGGTGGCCCCTTCTAGATTGTTGATTATATTTATTTTAAAAATTTCCATTCCATTCCAATCACAAAGTTCTAGGCAAGATATATTTACATAAAAAATTGTTGATTTGCAGGGTACAATGGAGGTCCCGAGTCTATTTGACAGCTGCTTTGTAGTTGTGTAACAGCTTACCAATTCAATTGTGTCAAGCAACTGACTTGCTGACCTTTAGAAAACAACTGAAGGCTTTTTATTCCCTTCGTAATGATTTCTTTTAGCCTATACCCAGTTTTATAGAAGCTGTGATAGCATATATTTATACATTTCTATTTTTATGTTTTTATTGTAAATTGTACATTTTTATTGTAATTTGAATTCTTCATGTTATGTTGCATATTACTTCGAGTTAGCTTGGTTACAGAAACAATAAATACATAAATAATGTCCTTCTGAAGGTACAGCCTCTAGAATTGGACAAAATGTTAAAGATGAACTCTCAACAATGACTTGTACAAAGGCATTATCATCTCTTTTTTTTCTGTTGGTAATATCGTCCCTATGCATCTTAGCATTTGTCTGACCAGATACTATCTTCTTGAGATCCTTTCCTCGCCATGTCTTTTTCTCTTGAATTTCTGCTTTTCAAGGGCATAATTTTATAAAGGATTTTTCGTATTGAAGGCCTCTTATAAAATTACACACAGTGATTTATATGGTGGCCTTCGATTATGCCTCAGAGGTGAAATATGGTTATCTTACCTATCAGAGGGGGGGGATGTGGAGGGGAGGTGTAGGGCCCTAGAATTGGGGATGGAGGGGATAGGAGACCTGGGGGACAAAGGCCCGTGGGGGTAGTGGATGGGGGGGGGGGCCTGGGGGTATTTAGTCCCAATACCTAATGGAGTAGGTCAGGGAGTGCTGGGGCCCTAGGGATGAGTGGAGAGGGGCAGTGGTGGGGAGTACTGTAACTTCCATCTCGGGGTGGTTTAAAGGAGAATGGAATTCTATTAGCTAGTTAGGTTTAATGTTGGAGCCGGGGAAGTATGGGGCGGACCCGACTGCCATAGGGAAGTTGTCCAGCCGGATGGGTGGACTTGATCGTTTAAGGGTGTGGAAGTGGAGGGAGGGTGGGGGGGTGGGAGGGGGAGGGGGACGAAGGGATAGGATAGTGCACACAGGGCCAGAGTGGAACCGTTTAACACAGGGGAGACTGACATTTCGGAATTCATGGACTTTTGGAGGCTGGCTGCGGGCTGGGACAGCCACCCTCCTCTCAATTGGCAGATGTGCATGGGAAGACATCGGTAATAGTTTTGCGTTCTGAAGATCGTATCTTGGAATGTGTGTGGTATTGGCAACCCTATCAAGAGATATAAAGTCTTGCAGGCCTTGGCTCGTTTCCACTGTGACGTGGCTATGCTACAAGAAACTCACCAAACTGTGGTTGAACATAACAAATTGCAACGGGACTGGGTGGGGCAGGTCTGGGGGGCCCCGGCCCGTGGGAAGAAGGGTGGGGTGGTCATTTTAGTTAACAAGCGCCTTCGATTTGAGGCAGTGCGGGAGTATGCGGACCCGGAAGGCCGGTAGTTTTTGCTGTATGGTACCCTATCTGGAAAGCCTCTTATTCTTGGGACCATATATAGCCCAAATGTTCTGGATAGGGCGCTATATGCTCGTCTGGCCTCTAGGATTGAGCAGTGGCCGGATGCTCCTCTGGTGCTGGCGGGCGATCTGAATGGGGTCCTTGATATTGCTTTGGACACGGAGATGGGAGCGGGGGAAAGATCTCGGGCGCCGACCACCAAAGCTCTGCAGGCCTTACGTACTCGATTGGGGCTGGTGGACCCTTGGCGTTTGTTACATCCTATGGAACGCGACTTCACCCACCAGTCCCGGGCCCATGGTTCGCATGCCAGGATAGATTACACTCTTATTTCTGAGAGGCTTTTTGCGCAGGTGGAGGAAGCACAGATTGGCCCCATGGAAATATCTGATCACGCTCCTATTTGGGTGAGTCTCACTTGGGAAACTCGAGCCCCGCAATCACGGATTTGGCGCTTTTCCATGGATTTATATCGTGATCAGGCTTTCCAGGGTTATCTCACGCAATGTTGGCTGGATTTCCGGAAAAATCATGAGAACCATGAGGTTGACCCGGAGTTGCTGTGGGAGACAGCGAAGGTGATGTTGCGGGGAGATATAATAGCTTACGCAGCTAGGAAACGCAAAATGTTGGCAGCACGGATTCTTTACTTGGAAAAGCAGGCCGTGAAAGAGCGCAGACGGTGTGCAAGTAACCCCACCCCGGTTAATAGAAAAAGATTATGGGAGGCCCAGGTGGCTCTCAATGAGCTCATACATCAACGGGCAAAAAAGTCCCACATGTATTTTCGCTACCAACTATATCGCTTTGGAGATAAACCAGGGAAGCTCCTAGCGAGGTGTCTTCGGGGAAGTAGAGGGACTCGTTCGATAGTTGCCCTGCGGGATGATCAGGGGCAATTACGGAAGGAAAGTCGGGAGATAGCACAGGTGTTTCGTACTTATTTTCAGAAATTCTATGCTAGAAGGCAGGGGTCCCCGTTGGATATGATGGAGTATTTTCGGGAGCTACAGCTCCCCAAGATTACGGATGCTCAGCGGGCACATCTTGACTCGCCAGTGTCCGTGGAAGAGGTGATCAAAGTGATACGTGGTGCTAATTGCTACCGTGCTCCGGGCCCCGATGGGTTTGGGGCAGAATTTTATAAGCTGCTAGGTGAGAAGATATCTCCGATTCTAGTGGACATGTATCGAAACCGGATTGATCGAGGCACGTTTATGTGGGGAAACAACCATGCCCATATCATTCTGATACCTAAACCAGGGAAGGATCCTACTCAAGCTGCCTCATACCGGCCTATCTCCCTACTAAACTTTGACTTGAAAGTGTTAGCTAAAATTCTGGCTGACCAATTGGCGGACGTCCTGGGCGAGCTGGTACACGAGTCACAGGTGGGGTTTGTAAAAGGACGCTCCGCTGTCCGTAATTTGTGTAAAATATTGGCATCATTAGAATGGGTCCAAGAATGAAATTTATTATCCTTGTTAATCAGTTTCGACGCCGAGAAGGCCTTTGATCAGGTTCACTGGGACTACTTGCAGTTTCTCCTGCCTAAATATGGTATCGGGGAGATGTTTTGTAAAATGGTGGACTTACTTTACACAGATCCGACAGCAGGTATTTCCTGTAATGGGGTGCTTTCTGACTCCTTTTCACTAGAGCGGGGTACGCGACAGGGTTGTCCCCTCTCCCCATTGCTCTTTGTGTTATCTTTAGATCCGTTGGTGCGTAGCATTGAGTCCTCTCCTAGTATACGGGGGGTAAGGGTAGGGGTTCAAGAATTCAAACTGGCGGCATTTGCTGATGATTTATTAGTACATGTGCTCTCGCCTCAGCAATCGCTCACCAACCTACTAGAGGAGTTTGTTCTTTTCGGAGCATTTGCAGGATTGCGGATAAATATGGACAAATCTGAAGCGCTGGATGTTGTGGGTTCACTAAGGGGAACTTGGCGGGGAGTTTTCCCTCTTCGTTGGGCGGAGGAGGCCTTCTTATATCTGGGTATTCTGCTGCCTCGGGATTCCAAGGCGCTTTATAAACTTAACTTCGACCGATTCTTTTCGAAGATACAGACTCAGCTGCAGGCTTGGACCCCTCTTCCCTTGTCATTGTCTGGCCGATTGGCGGCTATAGGGATGTTTATATTTCCTCGGCTGCTGTATTGCCTGCAAACATTACCGGTGTGGTTGCTACATAAGGATCTTCGAAAGATAGAAAGGGAAGTCCGGAAATTTCTTTGGGGGGCAGTTAGAGCTCGGATACCCTTGTCTAGACTGAGGGGTGGTTGGAAAATGGGCGGAATGGGACTTCCCGACTTGTCTCAGTATGCTTTGGCATGAAAGGCCAGACATTTGGGGGATTGGCTGGGTGCTACTGATTATTATATGCCTAGGCCCCTAGAGGCGGCCTTACTAACCCCCCACGCGCTGGAGGCGGTGGTGCACCTGGATGGTGCGCTGTTGCCGCCTAGGGTGAGGAATAGTGTTTTGGTGGCCCTGCTTCGGCGTACTTGGCAGAGGCTGAATACTATTTGGGGCAGTTCTCCGCGGGTGTCTAGTTGGCTTCCCCTGCAGGGAAATGTTACTTTTGTTCCGGGTACGGATTCCGCTGTATTTAGGCAGTGGAGGGGGAAGGGGATAAAGTGTCTCGGGCATGTAGTCACGTTAGAGGGCCGTTGTAAACCCTTGGATATGCTCTGTAAAGAATGCGACTTGAATCAGGGTACCTCCCGCTTTGCGTATATCCAGCTTCGGCATTATGTGGAATCTTTACCACAGACGGGTTTGCATGAGGCTCATTCTGCGAGAATTATCGACTTTTTGGCCCTGGGGACGGATTGTCCACCTCGGGTAGTGGTGTTAAAACGTAAGCTGGATCAATGTGGCACCCCCCGGGACTTTTCCAAAGAGGAGGCGGCCTGGGCGCAAGAACTAGGGTGTGAGGTCCCTCCAGGCGCGGTTGGAGCGGCCTTACGGCGGATTGCTCGACTAGTTGAGGGTACCAGATGGCGGGAGACGCAATTCAAGTGCATAATACGGGCCTACTTCTCCCCGAGGCGAGCGCTGCGAACGGGGCTAACTGACTGTGGTGGTTGTCCTAGGTGCGCCCTACCTTTGGCAGACTTGGGCCACATGTGGTGGGGTTGTGGGCGCATTAAAGCGTATTGGGCGCGTATTGAGGCTTATTTAAGCGTCTTATTACGTCAACCCGTCCGGTGGTCGGGTTTGTTGGTTGCTTTGGACTGTTTGGGGCCCCTACAGGTCAAAGGGAAATGGGGGCGCATCTTAGCGCGTAAAGCTTGTTTGGTGGGGAAAGGCCCCATTCTTCGTAAGTGGAGAGAGACGTCAGCCCCTACCTTCTGGGAGTGGCGTACTAGTTTTCATCATCTCATGCTACAGGAGAGTAGAGCGGCCAGGGGGACTCCTCAGTGTTGGGCCTCCTTCCTGCTGATATGGACGCCCTACATCCAGAGCTTAGGTCCTAAGCTCTGGACCGAGGTTTTAGCTATGGGGTAATTCTGCAATTCAGGGTTGTCGGGTGCGGGGAGGGAGTTGGTGGCTGACTGGGATAGGAGATGTATGGGTTCCCAGTGGGTAGCGGTTTGGCTCTGGCTTGGGGGGGGGGGGGTAAGGGGAGTTGGGGGGTGGGGGTGGGGGGGAGGGTTCCTTTAGTATACCACAAGGGAAAGAGTCCTTAGAGGGCTTCTATGATTATCGGTGCTTTCCTGCTCTCTCTTTCTTTTTCCTTCTCTCTGGGACTCAAGGGCTCTTGGATGGGGATAAGACACAACCCTGTCCAGGAAATTGTTTAGGAAGGATGCCTTTCTTGCTATAGCCTTCGGAGGGAGGGGGGAGGGACAAGGGGGGGAAGAACTCACGAAAATAAATATCTATGTTCTTAACATGGTTGTATTGTTGAATTGGTGTTTAATAAATAAATTTTGAAAAAAAAAAAAAGAAAAAAAAAATTACACACAGTGACAAGGCGGCACATACATGTACACAACTCAAGCATGTTCAGAAGGTGGACAGAGCATGACCAGAAAGCGTAGTTACTCACCTGCAACAGGTGATCTCCAAGAACAGCAGGAATTAAGTCTTCACATATGGGTATCGTCGGTACCAACGGAGCCTGCGCGGGAACGCTCCCCAGTGTCCAAAAGGAAAGCTTTTGGGAGCATCCCACAGCGCATGCGTGCTGCCTTCCCGCCTCACTGCCTCTCTCACTTCAGTTGAGTTTAAAGCTGAGCCAAGGAGAGAGACAGAGAGAGAGATAGAGAGACAACACCTATGGGAGGTGGGTGGGTTGTGAAGACTTAATTCCTGCTGTTCCCGGAGATCACCTGTTACAGGTGAGTAACTACGCTATCTCCAGGAACAAGCAGGAATGTAGTCTTCACATATGGGGACTCCCCAGCTGAAAGATGCCAGAGGAATGACCCCAGCGAGCTGTGAACCCGTGTGAACAGGGTCATACTTCCTCCCATGGATCCTTGGCATCCTACCGGGATGGAGGGTAGGAGTTGTATTAAGTCTGAAAGAGATGCTGTAGGACAGCCTGGCCAAATGAGGGATCCTGAAGGGAGTCCTTGTCCAGACAGTAGTGGGCTGTGAAGGTATGTACTGAAGCCCAAGTAGCCGCTCTACAGATATCATCTATAGACACAGAGCGGAGATTAGCAACCGAGGCTGCCATTGCTCTGACATTATGAGCTGTAACATGGCCCTCGAGGGAAAGACCTTTACTATCATAAGTGAAGGATATGCAGTTTGCAATCCACTTAGATAGGGTTCGTTTGGAAACTGGAAGTCCCAAATGACTAGAATCAAAAGCAACAAAGAGTTAAGAAGACTTCCTATGTTGTTCAGTTCTTTGAAGGTAAAAAGCTAAAGCTCTTTTACAATCTAAGGTATGAAGGTTTTTTTATTTATTTATTTAAACATATTTTTATACCGCCTTATCCTGCAATCAAGGCGGTCTGAACAGCAAACAATCAATAAGATACAGGGTATAGTGTGTACATGCAGTGAGTAGTGTATGCGTGTGAGTGTGTCTGGACGTTGATTCTTGTGGTGCTATTTATAGCGTGCGCTATTTACAATGCTATGGGTATCAGTTCCTTGCTTAATTACAATTATAGTGACATGTGGGGGGAATTGAGGTGTCTGCTGCATGGTTTAAGTAATGTCACCGTAGTGTTCTATGAAGAGGGTTGTCTTCAGTAGTTTCCTGAACTCCTTAAGGTCTGTTGTTGAACGCAGTTCGTCGGGGAGGGCATTCCAGATTGTTGGTGCCGCCTTTGATAAGGCTCGTTTTTCAGTGTCCTTGCGTACCCTGTTGATATCTTTAGGTGTGTTGACACAGTTGGATGTGCCTCTTCTTCTCGGTCTTGTGCTGTTGTCTGGTTGTATGAGTGGGTGTAGGCTGAAAGCTGATGATTGATGTTTGATTTTGAAAATGTTTATGATTGTCTTGTATCTAATGCGGGCACTGATAGGCAGCCAGTGGAGCTCTTTTAGGGTGGGTGTGATGTGTTCTTGTCTTGTGGTGCCAGCAATTATGCGTGCTGCAGTGTTTTGTGCCAGTTGCAATGGTCTTAGTGTCTGTTTCGTTAGACCTAGATAGATTGGGTTCCTTTCTGCACTGGAGGCATGAGGCCTAGGGAAGAACGCAATGCAATGTGTGCCTTCGAGTCAGGAAGGTAAACCGACTGGTTTAAATGAAAAGATGAAACCACCTTTGGCATAAAGTGTGGATGAGTCCTGAGGACTATGGTGGAACCTTGTATAAGGAGGGTCAGCCACTAAAGCTTGCAGTTCACTAATGCGTCTAGCAGAGGTTATTGCAATTAGGAAAATGACCTTCCAGGAAAGGAATTTTAAAGTTGTAGTGGCTAAAGATTCAAAAGGCGGCTTCATAAGCTGCCCAAGAACCAGATTCAGGTCCGATGCCACCGGTGGCAGCTTTATGGGGGGGCTCTGCCAAAAGTAGACCTCTCATGAATCTTGACACAAGTGAACGAGAAGAGATTGGTTGTCCATTCTGGGGCTTGTGAAAAGCCGCAATAGCACTGAGATGGACTCGCACTGAATTTGTCTTAAGACAGGAATTTGAAAGATGGAGGAGATACTCCAGAAGCGACTCCATGGGCATGGAAAGGGGGTTTAGCCCCTTTTTTGAACACCATATAGAAAACCTTTTCCATTTTAAAGTGTAGGAACGCCTTGTGGAAGGTTTTCTCGAAGCTTGAAGGATATCCTTCACTTGCTGAGAGAGGTGGATATCTAAAGGTTCTATGCTTTCAGCAGCCAGGCCCAGAGATGCAGGGACTGAGGATTGGGATGTAGAAGCTTCCCATTCTCCTGGGAAAGGAGATCTGGAACATATCCCAACTCTAGAGGAGTTGCTTGAGAGAGACGCAGAAGCAGAGGGTACCACGATTGCCTTGGCCAACATGGAGCTATGAGAATCATATAACTCCTGTCTCTCTGAAGCTTGAAAAGAGTTTTGGGAATTAGGGGAATGGGTGGGAAGGCATAGAGGAAGTCATGACCCCATTGGAGGTGGAAAGCATCGTTTGCTAGACAGTATTGAGTCAGAATTCTGGAACAGAACCGGGGAAGTTTGGCATTCTGTGGACTTGCAAAGAGGTCTATATCTGGTGTTCCCCAGGTTTGGAACACTCGAGCCAGTTGGTCTGACTGGAGAGACCACTCGTGTGGCAGCAGTATTCGACTGGGCACGGGCCGGCAATTCCGACGACGATGGGAAACAGATTGCGTTTCGAGTTTTGTTGTATACTTAATCTACTGCCCGTGTCCTTTGGCTTATGTGGGTAGAACTACCCGGATGATCAAACTTCGATTGAGTGAACATGCTTCCCGTCTACATCAGAGGATTGTGACAGCTCCAATAGTAGAGCATTGCTTAGCCAATGGTCATGCTTTTCAGGACTTACGATGGTCGGTCATCGACCATGTATCTTTTGATCCACGTGGTGGGGACCGTATCAATAAATTACAGAGTTGTGAACAACGCTGGATTTTTCAATTGAGGACCGTATCCCCTGAAGGTCTCAACAAACAGATTTGATTGGTTCAGTATTCACTGACGGTCCACCAAGAAACAGCAAATTACCACGTGGGTAACAGGAACCAGTCAGAAAACGTGGCAGGAGGTTCAAAAGTAACCTTTATTGATCCAAGGATAAGGTGCGCCAAACCCAACACAGGCCGTGTTTCGTACACCACTTCCTCAGGGGTTATAGGCTCACACTGCACCAAGCCAAATTCAGAAAAACCTTTTGCTGAGCAGAGGCACGGATCCCACCTGCCTCTAGTGCGCAATGCACTGTGCGGGGTGCCTGGTTTCATGGTGGTATCGAGTGGTCTTTGAGTTTGGATCATCTATTATATGCGTTTTTTCACACACAATCATAATTGCATCGCACACTAGAGGCAGGTGGGATCCGTGCCTCTGCTCAGCAAAAGGTTTTTCTGAATTTGGCTTGGTGCAGTGTGAGCCTATAACCCCTGAGGAAGTGGTGTACGAAACACGGCCTGTGTTGGGTTTGGCGCACCTTATCTGTGGATCAATAAAGGTTACTTTTGAACCTCCTGCCACGTTTTCTGACTGGTTTCAGTATTCACTGACGCCACTGATGATCCCTGGGCTTCCCCTGGTTGGTGGGGTGACCCTGGTGTTTCATTGGTGGGTTGAGGTGATTGACAGCGAAGCACAGCCATTCTGCGAAGTATCAGACCCTTTTGAAAGAAACAGCTGATTTCGGCGTTTCAATGACGGTTGAATCTGATTATGGCAGCACTTGAAACAGGGTTTCTGACCCGAAACGTGCACGTCGTGCTTGAGCGTGCCTGAGTAGTCTGCGGCTTGCTAATCCAGCTAAGTAGAGTTTTTCATGGTTTTATATGAAATTTATTAAAATAAAATGGATGTAACTGAGTGGTGGACATAATACTGATATATGTTCCTTTCCTGTAAACATCCGACAAAAAGAAAGATTTTTTGGATATATTTTTCTGGGGGTTTGTTTGGTGATTTTTGATTTTGTCAGTACGATTTATCACTGAAAATTGGGGTTTTCTTGTATATCTTTTGGCAAATGGCATAATCTGCCCGGAATGGTCAAGGGCTCTGGACCCTTCAGAGGCAAAATGGTTAAATTCTCTAGGTAGAAGTCAAAGCCCCTACAGAGGCTATACTTGCTGAGCCGGTTGAGCTCTTTGAGCTTGCAGCTTTCTTTGTTGTCTAGGTTGCTGCCCTTTCTGGGGAGCATGAACTGGACAGTGAATTGGATGGGAATAAGAGTGGTAAGATGTTTTCTTTTTGTTAAAGAAAAACTTCTTGCCTGTTTTTTTCTTTGATGGGTTGGCTGTAGACTTTGATAGTCTATTCAAGGTGGTATTGTCAGATTCAATCTGATTAGCCTTGGTCTGCCAATCCTTCCCAAATAAGTTTTCACCTGTGCAAGGAATGTTTCCTAACTTCTCTTGCACCCACTCCTCTAAATCTGATGCATGGAGCCAGGCAATGCGCGTGCTCCGATAGCAATAGCAGAGGTTCTGCTAATAGCTTCAAAGCAGTCAAAAGCTGCATGATTCACAAATTTGGAGACATTTTGAGCGTGCTTGAGCAGAGTGAGGTACTGACCCCGTTTATCTTCAGGAAGAAGAGGGCTCATGCATTCCAGATCCGCTGTAATCTCCTCAAAAAACATTCCCATGTAAAGGGAATATGAGCTAATCCTAGCTGCTAGCATGGAGGATTGAAAGCATTGACGCCCAAAGGCATCGAATGTCCTCGATTCATGGCCTGGCAGGTTGGAAGAATGCATTTTAGCACTGTTTATTCTCCACATGGCTGATTCCACTACCATGGAATGGTGTGGTAACTGAGTCTTCTGAAACCCTGGAGAAGGTGGGACTCGGTACATGGTATCGAGGCGTCGAGAATGCGGTGACACCGTTAAGGGAGTTTCCCACATTCTGAACATAAGATCTTGAAGGATCTGATGAATGGGCAGCATTGCTGCCTCTTTGGGAGCCATAGGGTATTGCAGAATTCTTAGTTCTTCTGCCCTAGGTTCCTTCTCAGGAGTAACCGTGATTGAAAGCCCTTTAGCTACATCACGTATGAAATCCTGAAAAGACATGTCTTCTGGAGGAGACATTCTGCGCTCAGGAGGAGGAGATGGATCCTTCAACAGAACTGCTCTTGTATCAGTAGAGTTATCAGAATCGGAAGACTCATCAGAGCTTTGTATCGATCGATGCTGGTACCGATGAATATCGGTACCGTGGTGTTTCGGTTCCAACCCCTCGATGCTGGAGAAACTCTCGAGGCTCGGCATGGGAGGAAGCCGTCCCACCTGAGTGGGTGCCACTGGAGCTGGTACCGGTGTCGGTACTGAGCTCATTTGAACCATCTGTAGCGGTCTTAGCGGTACTGAGGCAGCTAAGAGGGACGCTAGACTGCGTTCAATAGCAAGCATTCTCTTATCCATTGCTAATGCCGATGCCTGGTTGGTACCGGTGGAAAGGGCTACGACCCCAGAACATTGCAACAGAAGTTCTGCAGAGGTAGAGGCCTCTGGAACATTCTGAGACCCCGTTTGTGCTTTGGAGACCGAAGACTCTCGCCGGGGCAATTTTGCTGGTGTACTTTCATCATGGGTAGTGCCAGTGGCATCTCGATGCTTTGCAGGAGATTTACCCTTCAAGAAGAAAATAAGAAAAGAGAACCGGCGGTGCCGGTAGGCGTCGAAAGAAGGCAGACACGACCACAAAAAACAAGAAAGAAGATAACGTTTTCTGCAGTGACAGGAGAGACGTCGTGTCGGCTCCGCGGAAAACGAAGAACTGAAGTGAGAGAGGCAGTGAGGCGGGAAGGCAGCACGCATGCGCTGTGGGATGCTCCCAAAAGCTCTCCTTTTGGACGCTGGGAAGCATTCCCGCGCAGGCTCCATCGGTACTGACGATACCCATATGTGAAGATTACATTCCTGCTTGTTCCTGGAAATTACACGTAATACTGTAATTTAGCCATGATTACAGCTGTTTATGTGAGACTATCTTCTAAAGACACACAAGTGTTTATGTATGTTATAAAATAGCCACAAAATAAGGCACCTAATTGATTTCCCAAGCTGTTATAGAATTAACTTCCATGTGTATGATTTATACTGCATCTTTTCTCCCAAGCACTTGATCACTCTTCAAGTATACTTAGGTCACACCTCATTTTTCCTGGCTATGTTCGGTCTTTTGCAACTCCTGCTATCACCTGCAGAAAATTCCATCCTTCCCTATTAAACCCTTTCCAATATCATTTATGAATAGAAGCAACCCTAGAAATTATTTCTGAGGCATTCCACTGACAGCTCTTCTTTCCTTGAAATGGACTCCATTTAAGATTATCTTGTCTACTATGAAACCAGTTTTCAACCCAGCCAATCATCTTGGGGATCAACCTGCTCTTCAGTCTATTAATGAGCCTTCTGTACAAGACAGTGCTAAGAATTTTATTGAAATCTAAATATACAACATCCAGGGTACTGTACCTGATTGTAACTCGCCTTGAGCTCAGATGTGAAAAGGTGAATAATTAAATCTAAAATCCAAATCCAAATCCAGTGCCCGTCTCAATCTAATTCAAGTGTAGTTCTCTGATTTGTTCTGTTATTTTATTTAAATTTAAACTGCAGGGAGAAAAATTACAACCACAACCATTAAATTTAAAACAAAATATCTTTGCTTAAAATATATTTGTAGCTATATTGCTTGATAAAGTAATAAATGAAAAATAAAGCTGATAATCTGGACACAGTTTATGTTTTCTTGCTACAAGAGTGTTAAATGAAGTTCCTGTTTACCCAACAGGACAAGACTTGTTTCACCAGGATAACCTTAGCAACTGAGTAAGAACATGCTTTCTACAACAATCTCTATAACACACAGCTTGACACTAGTTACAGTGTGAATCCTCTACAACACAATTTTTTTTTAATAATGTAGGGATATCATCAATATCATCCCCCAGAAGAGAGTACAGGTGTTACAATTTCCTGTATTAAAAGATTAAATGAAAATTTCATTCTTCACATAAGCTATTTTTTCCAGTTTTAACAGGTTTTCTCAGTGTTAAAGTTAGCACAGTTCAGTTCCTCCTCTTGCCTAAGAATTACATATGCTTTTACCAAGGACTTGAATTGGAAATTCATAAAAAGCTGCAAAACTTTGTGCGAGTGCTTACAAAGGTCAGTTAAAGCCCAGTTTAGCTGCAAAACTTTCTATCAGTGTTTGATTTCCACTCCCACTCCCACCACAACTCAGTTCAGGCTGTTAAGTCACTAAGAAGGAAATGATGTACATTTCTCCATGGACCAGCAGGATTGCGTCAGCCACACTTGGTGACGTCCTCCGGGCGGAGCCGTGCAAACGGAAGTGCTCTCTAGAGCTCAGAAAGGTGAGCCCTTCCTGGGCCCACCTTAGGTAGCCCATCCTACCGGTCCGCCCCCTGGTCCGGCCAGTTTTCATCCTTCCGCCTTGCCAGCAAGACGGACCCTGCTCCGCTCTCATTTATTTATTTCTTTGTTTTAAATTTTTTTGCTAGACATGCCTAAATACTATGCTAAAAAGTGCCCTCACTGTGGCAACAAGAATCCTACCTCTCACGGATGGCTCCCACTGTGGAAAAATGAAGAAAGGCTACCATGGCGTGTGCTCAGCCTCCATGCCTCATGCTGACCCTCCGCCGGCCCAGGATGTGCCTGAACGGGCCTCCATCCTCAGCCGAGCCTCCACTGCTGCCGACTGGACTCCCTCCCGGCGGGACGCGTCGTATAGGGCCTCCGTTCCCAGTCCGGTGCACTCTAAGGACTCTGCTGCTGCTCCCGGTTCAAGCGCCGCCACCCGCAATCCAACGGAGGTAAGCTCTGCTGCTATTATATCTCCGGCTGCTTTCCTGGACGCTCTGGGGCTCGCAGATAAAGTTTTCTACACGCGGCAGCCCTCTGCACCTCCAGTCCATGCTGCTCAAGATGGCGCCCTCCTGCAGTCCTCCCAGCCTCGGCCGGGGTCCTCCAACTCCGCCCACCCAGGGGGCGGGGCCTCAACGCAGGGAAACACTGTGCTGAGCTCTGTCCCTCCGTGCCTCGGGGAAACCAGTTTTCAACACCCCCCCTCCTCCGCGGCTTTAACCCTGCTCCAACTCAGCAGCCCGGCCAGCCTGATCGCTGCGGGAATTGAATCGGGAGAGCCCCGCAGCAGCGCATCGCATGGCTCTGTGAACCCATCTGTGAACCCTCTGCTCAGCAATGCCTTTGGGAGATCTGCAGAGGCTATTAACCCTTCAAGCGCCAGTGCCCAGTTTAACAGTGCCAGCAGCCACATCAGGAGCACCTCGGGGCATAGATCTTCCCACCGCAGGAAGCGGACCAGGCACAGTGGGCGCAGCAGTAGCAGTGACTCTGGACATGGAGCACAGCCATCAAAACGCTGCAGGCACACCAAGCACCACCGCCACCACTCCCAACGCCGCAAGAACCGCCGGGATGATTCTCACAGCGACAGCAGCGGACATCGGAGCACTCCCAGACGCAGCAGATCCAGCCACAGTACATCCTCTGCTATCCTCAACTTGTTAACCCAGCTGGTGAGACAGTCTGCTTCAACGACACCCACGGCACACGTCTCGCTCTCACCCAGCGCAGACCGCGCACAGAAATCTCCGGGAGCAGCGCTTACCTCCACCCCGGAGGAGAGGATCAGAGAGCCCACCCGTGGACCCTCACCCGATCCGGTCCACGAAAACCATTCGCCTGACAGCACAGCGGATGACCACGACATCGAAGCAGCAGTGGTGGGTTCGGCTTCCATCGAGCATACGAACTCTGAGAAGACGCAGTCTGCTGAGACAGAGGACCCCCCGCCACCGGAGGACCTCACCTACCCCAAGTTTTTGGCCAAACTGGCCTCTACCCTCGCTTTGAATGTCACCGAGGCCTCAGGGGAGACGGTTCCAGAGGTTCTCAAATACCTCGCGACACCAAAACCCGCCTTCGCACTGCCAGTGCACCAGAGGCTACTGGACAATCACTCCAAACTGTGGCAGACACCAGCATCCGGTCGACCGTTTCCCAGGCGGCTCGACTACAAGTATCAAGTGAAGCCTGCCCCTGGATTCTCTCAACCCCAGCTTCCACACAACTCCATTGTCGTGTCTTCTGCGCTCAAGCGCACCAAGTCCTCGCGCACTCACGCCAATAGCCCCCCTGGCCGAGACAACAAGCTCCTGGATGACATCGGGAAGAAGGTGTTCCAGTGGGCTATGCTTAGCGCCAAAATCGCAGCTCATCAATTCCAGCAAGTCCTGTTCCTGGACACCTGCATGGCGACCTTGCGAACATCGGCTGCATCCCTTCCCAAGGAATCCCAGGTTCTTCTCTCCAGTGCCCTTCTCGATATGTCTGAATGCAGCAAGCACCTGGCAAGCGCAACCTTTGACTCATTCGACATGGCCTTGCGCACTGCCGCTACGGCTATATCAGCGAGGCGCTGGGCATGGCTCAGAGCCTCTGGCCTTCGTGAGGACACGCATGACGGTATAGCCAATGCACCCTGCACAGGGAAATCGCTCTTTGGAGACAAAGTTAAAGACACCGTCAACGATATGAAAGAGCACTGCACCACTCTGCAAACCCTTGCAGAAGATGGCTTTGAGCGCCACAGCGGAGCGCATAAGGGCAACTTCCACAGACGATCGTACTACTCTTCCAACAAAAAGTACCCCTCCAACAGGAAATGGCAGCCTAACAAATACAGAAACAACTCCTACAGCGTACCCGCTCACCAACGCAACTCCCAGCGGGATCACAAACAAAAGAAGAACAACCCACCCCCTGCTAAGAGTGGGCCATCCTTTTGAAGCCTATCCTCCGGCGGTCACCCGGATCGGGGGTCGCCTGACTCACTTCCTAAACGAGTGGCAAAGCATCTCCTCCGACTCCTGGGTTCTCGAAATCATTCGAGAAGGTTACCGGATACGGTTCAGCTCAACACCTCGCTAAAGTACCCATCCCATCAGCGCTACACCACCGCATCTGCGCCTAGCCATGGCCACCGAACTGATGCACCTGCTGTCCTCCGGTGCGATAGAGCAGGTACCGTCGGACCAGATAAACTCTGGCTTTTACTCCAGGTACTTCCTCATCCCGAAACGGACAGGCGGCGTCCGTCCCATCCTCGACCTCCGCAAACTCAACAAGTTCATCGTCAAGGAAAAGTTCAGGATGTACTCCCTCAACTCCATCCTGCCCCTGATTCAACCCGGTGACTGGATGGCATCCCTGGACCTACAGGATGCCTACACCCACATCCGCATCCACAAGTCGCACAGGCAGTACCTTCGCTTCAATGTACTGGGCCAACATTACCAGTACAAAGTACTTCCCTTCGGCCTCTCGCCAGCTCCACGAGTATTCACGAAGTGTGTGGCGGTACCCGCAGCGCACCTCCGCAAACGGAATGTATCCATCTTTCCATACCTGGACGACTGGCTCCTCACAGCCCCATCAGCACCGGAGCTTCAAGAAGTCCTGAGTATAACCGAGTCCCTGATCTCTTCCCTGGGGTTCGTGATCAACTACAGCAAGTCGCACCGCATCCCCTCACAGAGGTTGGAGTTCATCGGAGCAGAGATCGACACCCAACTCTCGAAGGCATTCCTTCCCCAATGCTCTGACATCACTCGCGGCCAGCCTGGCTTCTGCGGAAACCTCCTCGGCGAAGTCCATCCTACGCCTTCTGGGCCACATGTCCGCCACCACGTCTGTCATCCACATCGCCAGGTTGCGGATGCGGCCACTACAGTGCCACCTACGCACCCACTGGAACCAACACTTGCAACCCCTCTCCACCCGCATCCCCATGACCGCCAGAATCAAGACTCAGCTGCACTGGTGGACTGTTCCAGAGAACCTCTCGGGGGGAAAGGACATGCATCCACCCGAGCATCAACTGACCTTAACTACGGACGCATCCAACTTGGGCTGGGGTGCTCACATTCTGCAATTCAGCACACAAGGGGCCTGGTCGCCGCAGGAGACACTCCTGCACATCAACCTCCTGGAGCTAAGGGCCATCAAGTATGCCCTCAAAGCGTTCTTAACACACGTACAGAACAAGTCCGTCCTCATCCAGACGGACAACCAAGTGGCTATGTTCTACATCAACAAGCAGGGGGGCACAGCTTCCCGCTCCCTCTGCAAGGAAGCTCTACAGATCTGGTCCCTGGCCCTGACACACGGGTGCTATCTCCGTGCCTCCTATCTACCGGGCGATCAGAATACCTTAGCCGACAAGCTCAGCAGGCAGCTACAGCCGCACGAGTGGACACTCCTCCCGGAAGTCACCGACAGTCTCTTCCGCCATTGGGGGCGCCCGAGCATCGACCTGTTCGCCACGGAGCAGAACACAAAATGTCCCCTCTTTTGCTCCAGGCACCCGTCCAGCAAGCGAATGGCAGCGGATGCATTCGACGTGTACTGGGGGGAGTGGTCTCTGGTGTATGCCTTTCCCCCGACACCTCTCATTCCGGCGACACTCCAGCGACTGACTCGCGACAAGGCTCGAGCCATCCTAGTGGCACCCTACTGGCCCCCGACAGATGTGGTTTGCACTCCTGCAACGCCTAGCACAAGTGGAACCCATACGCCTGCCACTCAGGCCAGACCTACTCACGCAGGACGGAGGCAGAACGATGCACCCAAACCTCAAAGCCCTAGCGCTCACTGCCTGGAGGTTGAGCGGGTGAGCCTCTCTTCACTCATGCTCCCGTCAGAGGTGCAGGATGTGGTTCTAGCGGCCAGGAGGCCCTCCACCAGGAAGTCCTATGGCCTCAAGTAGAAGAGATTCAGCATCTGGTGCGCAGCACAAGGCCTGCAGCCCACCACTTGCCCGCTTCCCGAAGTCCTGCAGTACCTGACTTCGCTATCAAACCTTGGCCTTAAGACTCAATCCGTCAGAGTGCACCTCTCTGCGATTGCAGCTTTCCATGCTCAGCCCAAGGGGGCTACCTCCATTGCAGCACTACCCTTGACAAACCGCTTTATGAAGGGCCTGGCAAATCTAAAACCCCCGCTCAGGCGTCCCGTTCCAGCATGGGACCTCAACACTGTACTCCTTCGCCTGACCAAGGAACCCTTCGAGCTGCTGCAGTCGGCCGAAATGAAGTATGTCTCATGGAAAACACTGTTTCTCGTGGCCATTACATCTGCCCGAAGAATCAGCGAGCTACAGGCATTGATGTCCCATCCCCCCTATACACAATTGCACCAGGATAGAGCATCCCTGAGGACCAACCCCAAGTTCGTGCCCAAGGTGGCCTCTGCCTTCCACGTGAATCAATCCATTGAGCTTCCGGCTTTCTTCCCAGAATCTCACGCCTCCGAGGAAGAAAGCCGCCTGCACACGCTTGATTGTCTGCGGGCCCTCCGGGTATACTTGCTCCGCACGGAACCCGTTCGCAAAGGCGACAACTGTTCATATCCTTCGACCCTAACAGGCCGGGCAGGCCTGTCAACAAGAGAACCCTTTCGCACTGGATAGCCTCATGTGTTTCTCATTGCCTCGATCCCACAGGCACACAGAACCTGCCAAGAGTGGGCCCTCACCAACTCAGAGCGATGGCCACCACAATAGCCAACCTTCGTTCCGTTCCTCTGCTGGACGTCTGCAGAGCAGCCACCTGGACCTCTCCGCACACGTTCCAGAAGCACTACTGCCTCGACCTCAAGGCCCAGGAGGACTGCGCCCTAGGAACTGCCGTCCTCTCCACAGCAATGGACACAAGAGAAGCTGCCTAGGCCCTGTCTCAGTCCCTTGTTATTGCCTATTGCACAACCGCTGTATCACACTAGTTATTGCACTAATGATTGCACTGTTGCACAGTTCTTGCACTAATTGCACATTGTTAACGTTGCTGTTGGTTATCGCGTTTTGCACCTGTTGTTCTCATGTTATTGCACTGTTCTGATACTGTTACGTGTGTTACTGCAATAAAGTCGTTGCACTAAGCACTACGCCTAAGCCTCAATGTGCCACTAGGCTCCTCCTCCTCCACCTCAGCATACCTGCAGCTAGGGAGGCACCAAGTATGGCTGACGCAATCCTGCTGGTCCATGGAGAAAACGAGGTTACTTACCTGTAACGTGAGTTCTCCGTGGACAGCAGGATAAGTCAGCCACACAATCCCGCCCACCTCCCCTGGAGGAGGTCAACCTGCCGAATCCGCTCCCTGTCCGGGAACTGGCTAGCTGGGAACTCACTGGCCGGACCAGGGGGCGGACCGGTAGGATGGGCTACCTAAGGTGGGCCCAGGAAGGGCTCACCTTTCTGAGCTCTAGAGAGCACTTCCGTATGCACGGCTCCGCCCGGAGGACGTCACCAAGTGTGGCTGACTTATCCTGCTGTCCACGGAGAACTCCCGTTACAGGTAAGTAACCTCGTTTTTTCACCTCAAGGTTTAATTGGCCATCTTCATCGGCAAGTTATTAGCCCTTAGGAATAGATTCGTTTCCAGGTCCATACAATTCATCTTGAAACAAACAAAATAGATTGCCTACAATATACCTAATAAGCTTAAGGGATTTTATTTTCGTTTAAATTATCCCTACTCCCTTAGCAACTTTAAATAACTAAACAAGTCACTGATACTACGTTGCAGACAGCAGTCTATCAGCGAGATGGGACTATCCAGTCTTTTGTGCTGTCACATGTACAACTATCTCCCAGTTGGTGAGAGGTCATATGTATGTACTTGCAAAGAGTTCCTAGATCTCAGGGGTATATATAGGAGACCTTCAGGCAGCCTTGGAGCAGCCATGGAGGAGAAAGGTAACTTGAAAAGACAGCATCACATTGGTGTGGAAGGAAATGATCCTATAAGCTAGGACTTGACCTCTACGTACTGTAATATCCTCTCACATTGAGGATGTCTGCAAGGGCATGTGCCCAGGAGGCAAGGAAAGCTGTTGTTGCTGCCATTTCATTCATTAGGTATGTAGATAGCTATGTGGCTGGTGGACATGAGGATCAGCTGGTAACTGATCTGCCTTGTACAAAGGTGGCAGGCCTCATGTGTCACTTAGATAACATTTTAGACAGTGCTGGGGAGGAGTCAACTGTCTTAATACATGTGGGTACCAATGACATAGGAAAGTGCAGGAGGAAGGTTCTGTATAGATAGAAAGTTGAAATCCAGGACTTCCAGAGTAGTATTCTCAGAAATGCTCCCCATTCCATGTATAGGACCAAACAGACAGGCAGAGCTCCAGAGTCTCAATGCATGGATGAAACAATGGTGCTAGAAAAAAGGATTAGATTTCATAGGAACTAGGCAATATTCTGGGAACGAGCCTATTCTGAAAAGATGGATTCCACCTTAACTAGGGTGGAACCAGGCTGCTGGTACTAATATTTAAAAAGGAGACAGGTCAACATTTAAATCAGAACATGGGGGGAAGCAGTCATCCATGGTTAGGAGTGAAACATCTTTGAAGGATACTATCAAAACAGAGAAGTTTGGCATCCCAATGAAGACAATGCAGTAAAGGCAAAAATAGCCTAGGTGCCCTTAAGTAAAGAGCAGATAGAGTTGAAAAACTGCAAAGAAGGTTATAAATATAAACAAAAAACATACCCCAAATGTCATGTCAGGATATGCTAGGGAGGTAAAGTTCTTGGATGAAATAAATGACTACTGCATCAACCAGCTGGTGGGGGAACTTGCCACGGTGAACACTAAAAAGCAGGTATGCCAGCTACCAAACACCAAAATGCACATTAAATGGCACTCAGGTGGAGTGTGGGCATGGAGAGCACATCAGTGCAAATACTATTAATGTGACAATTGGCACAGTGTATCTAACGATACCTTTATGGGTATCCACATTAATTGTTCTGCACGTTAAGATACTCAGTCGCACTTTAACTGCCAGGAACCTGCTGGTTACACCCTCGACAGTTAACATGGAAGCTTTGCAAATAACTGTGTTACAAATGCATGTTAAGGGCACACAGCCTTGTCAGGATTTAGCAAAAGGGCCCCTAAGTGGAGCACGGTGCTAGAAGGTAATGGTGTTGGGGCCTCTTGGCAACAGTGATCATAACATGTCCATATTTGATGCCAAGTTTTTGTTAGAGTTTTTGTGCCTAGAGCAAGTTTCTTTTCAAATCCCATTTTGCCTTCCTTATCAGTGCTTTGCATTGAAATAGTCCGTGTTGCTGCTGGAGGGCCTATGTGCGTATAAATTGATAGGAGTTTGGATGGTGGCTGGACCTCGAGTAGGGTGAACAGCGGGTGAGTCTTCCATTCCCGGTCTGGTCAATCGGAGGAATGAACCCCAGGTACAACAGAAGTGAGACGCGGACTCACTTCAAGTTGAAATGATAATGAATTCTGAGAGGTTCGTAGATGATCTGTTTGGCTACCAGAATCACCGAGGCCTTGTCCCGTAGAATCTTGAACAGAGTTCGGGCCACCAGGGGCGTGGGAGGAAACGCATACAGGAGGCCCGTAGACCAAGAGATCAGAAACGCATCTGCTGCTATTCTCAGGGGATGCGGCTGTCTGCAGCAAAACCTGGGCAGCTGACGGTTCAGTAGACTTGCAAAGAGATTGATGGATGGTAGTCCCCATCGTAGAAAGATCTGCTGAACCACCAGTGGATTCAACTGCCATTCGTGAGGCTGGAGAATCCTGCTTAGTTTGTCTGCAAAAGGTTCTCCTGACCAGGTAGATAAACTGCTTTGAGAAACATGCCTTGTTTGACTGCAAAGGAGTAAAGGGCCTGCGCCTCCTAACATAGGAGTCTGGACCCTATGCTCCCTTGCTTGTTCACATAGAACATTGCTACCTGATTGTCTGTCTGAACTGTTGAGAGAGGGCATGAGAAAAAGTCTGTAGAGCCAAGTGGATTGCTCACAGCTCCAAAAGATTGATCTGCTGTGTGGCCTCCCGAGGAGACCAGAGGCCTTGAGTGCATGTGCCCTGGCAATGTGCACCCCAGCCCAGTAAGGAAGCATCGGTCGTCAGCACCCTGGTGTGTGCTGGGGCCCTGAGAAGGTTTGGGAGATGTAGCCACCACTGCAAGGAGTCCAAGAGGGGTTTGGACACCTTTACTCTGTCTCGGAGGTCACCTGTGGCATTCGGGGTCACATGTACCGTGGATGCCATGTGGCCCAGGAGCCGCAGGAAGTGTCTGGCAGAGATCTGAGAATTGCTTTGGAAATGGTTGGCCAAGTCCATCAGCCTGTGGGCCCTGTTCTCGCGCAAGTAAGCTCTTGCCTGCAGGGTGTCTAATCTTGCCCCTATAAACTCTAGGTTTTGTGAGGGGAGCAAAGTGGACTTTGCGTAGTTTATGACAAAGCCCAGATGCTGAAGAAGAGAGACAGTGCGAAGAGTGGCTTGTCTGGCCTCCTGGAGAGACTGACCTCTGATGAGCCAGTCATCCAGCTATGGGAAGACCAAAATTCCCTGATTTCTGAGATAGGCCACCACCACCGCCAGGCATTTGGTGAAAATCCTGGGGGCGGAAGTTAGGCCAAAGGGAAGTACTTTGTACTGGAAATGGTTTCCTCCCACCACAAATCTGAAATATTGTCTGTGGTCTGGATGGATGAGAATGTGAGTATAAGCATCCTTTAGGTCTAAGGAGCATAGCCAGTCTCCCTGCTGGAGGTAGGGCAGCAGTATCCCAAGGGTAAGCATCTTGAACTTTTTCCTCTCCAGAAACTTGTTTAGGTTTCACAAGTCTAGGATAGGCCGGAGGCCTCCTGTCCTTTTTGGTACCAGAAAGTACCTGGAGTAGAAGCCTTGCCCTTTCAGGTGGTGAGGCACCGGTTCCACCGCCTGTTCCTTTAGAAGACTTGCCAATTCCTGAAGGAGAAGGTTTCTGTGCAGAGGGAGTCTTGGAGGATCCCCTGGAAAGTAGGAGGTGGGTATCTGGTGGAAGTGGAGCAGGCAGCCCTTTTGGACTATGCTGAGGACCCAGGTATCCCCTGTGATGGCTGGCCACCTGTAGGCGTACAGGGTCAGTTGACCTCCTGTGCTGAGTGGAGCCAGTTGTGGAGAAGAGGTTATGCTGTGGGAGTCAAAACCCCGCTCCCTGCTGTGCAGGAGCCGGAGCTGGCGGCTTGGGGGTCTTCTGCCTATGGGACCCATGCCCCTGCCCCTTGGCCTGCTGGTCCTGTTGGGGAGCTGGAGAGGCCTGATGTTGAGGGTAGGATTTGTAGGCAGCACCCTTCCTCGGGAAAAAGGGCTTCTTTCCCGAGCCCTTCTTTTTCTGAGAAGGGGCAGAAGTCTTCCTGGACAGCCTTGTCCTGGTGAGAGTCTCAGTCTCGATTTCTGCAGCCTTTTCAGTCATGGGCTTACCAAAGAGGTTTTCACCTCGGCAAGGGACATCGACCAACTTGTCCTGCACCCATGGCTCCAGGTCTGATGACTGTAGCCAGGCCTGACGGCATGCACCGATGCCGGCCGCGGCTACCTGGGCAGAAGTCTTGAAGCCATCATAGGCTGCTTGAGAGATAAACTTCGAGTACTCTCGATTCCCTGTTGACAAAGCTTTGAACCTCTGCAAAGGTTCCTCGGAGAGGTCAGCTGAGAACCCGGCAATCTCCTTTGCCAGGTCTCGTAGTTACATGCCCATGTACAGCTGGTAGGTCTGGCATGGCAAGACAGCATAGAGCCCTGGAAGCACTTTCTACCAAGGGCATCCAGGTTCCGGGCCTCCCGGCCGGGGGGCAACAAGGAGTGCATCTTCTGACTCTTCAGACGGTGCATGACCGATTCCACAACCATGGAGTGGTGCGGTAGCTGCGCCTTTTGGAACCCAGGGCTCTTACGGACTTGATAAATAGAATCGACCCGCTTGCTAAGAACTGGCGTCGAGGCCGGTGCCTCCCTCATAAGGAAGAGCAGCCATTCCAGAATCGGAGGAACCGGTACAATAAAGGCTTCTTTCGGAAGAAAATCATACTGGAGGGCATCGAGCTCCTCAGCTCGAGGCTCGTCCTCGGCGTCCGCAGGGAAGGCCAAGGCCTTGGCCATGTCCCTCACGAAGTCCAAGAACCGGGTGTCCTCCCGGGGGGGAGGGGGGACCGTCTCCGAGGCTCGGACTCCAGTGAGTCCGAAGGGATGCTCCGGATCCGGAAGGTGTCCGGGGACTCCTCGTCCTCCATCTCCCACTCCGACTCCTCCCAGGAGGAATCGAGTGGCTCCGGCCATGTGGGCCTCGGTGCCACCCGCCCCGACGCTGAGGGTATCGGCGTCGACGACCTCGGCCCCACACGGGAGATCGAGGGGGACCTTGACCGAGGATCTACTCGAGACTTCAAAGACTCGAGGATCGGCTCGGTCTCCGGAGTCAACTTAGACGTCGAGGTCCCGGTGTTCGGGGCAGATGCACCAGTCAGACCGGCAATCAGCACCCGCTGCTGTTCCATGAAGGCAGCCAAGCTGCTCTCCAAGGCCGTCAACCTGAGTCCAAGCTCAGGAGACTCAGCAGCCCCCGACTCGGGCACCGATGGCATCGGGCTCGACGTCGGCTCCCCCGGAGGAGAGTCTACGAGAACAACTGCACTTACGTGACTCGGGGACTCCGTCTCCACACAAGGTAGCTTGGAAGGCCCTCCGGCTCCGAGACGGCAGTCAGGGCTAAGCGACCTGGCCCTCGAGGAACCAGGAGCCTCCACCGACGACACCCTCACGAGCTTCTTCTTCCTTCAGTGCTCCCGGGAGGGAGACTCCCTTTCAGAAGAACCCCGATGACGCTCAGGGTCGGACTCCCGAGATGTCGAGGCCTCTGACGAAGTCCGGGCCCGGCCGGATGCGGAGTCAGAGAAAATTCTATCACGTTGATGCTGACGGCTCCGAAGCGCCTTTGACCACATTTTGCCACACGAGCCACAGGCCAGCGGGTCATGGTCGGGCCCGAGGCATAGGAGGCAGCAGTCATATGTGTCAGTGAGAGACATACGTTTCTTGCACCGATCACACTTTTTGAACCCGCTTGCAGCCATCGTGGTAAAAAGGGCCTCTGCAAGGTCAAAAGACCGGGCTGCCAGTGAAAACACAAAAAGAGCATGAACACTAGTCACGGACAAAAACCGAAAAACACAAGTCCGGACTCGATACCGGTGTACCGAGCCCAGGCGGGAAGGGGAATCGGCGTCGAACCGGATAATACAATGCAAAAATCGCAGAAAAAAAATCAACTTTTTCCGGGTGACACAAACTCACGTCCGTCGGGCTCCGCGGAAAAAGAAAGACTGAGCAAGATGGCACCCTTGGGTGGGAAGGGGACCGCGCAGGCGCGCTGCATTCCCAAAGGCTTTCTTTGAAAGCTGGGGAAATGCTCCGCACAGGGGCTCCATCGGCGCCGACATCATCCATATGCGAGGACTGACTTCCTGCTTGGTCCTGGAGAATGGTAGAAACCACTATGAAAAACAAAATTACTGAACATGTAGATAGTCAAGGTTTAATGGCTGAAAGCCAACATGGATTTAGCCAAGGAAACGTTTGTCTCACCAATCTCTTATATTTTTTTGAATTTGTGAATAAACAGTTAGATACAAGTGAGCTGGTTGATGTGGAGCCCAATTCCATAATGTGCACGTCCTAGCCACTGACACGTCTAAAACAAAAACATGCCCCTTTTGAACTTAATTCCGCATCTGCGGAGCTGGACGTACCTGCAGGTCCGGAATCAGGGAGATAGCCATGTTTGGCAGACATGTGCAAGGGCTATTCCAGACTGCCCCATGCCTTGGATGCGGTTAAACAGTCTGGGCATCCCCGCGCCCACTGTATTCTGAAATTATATGTGTGTCCAATGTTTCTCGTTTCTGTGAGGTCACGCCTCCACTGGTAAAACATACATTTCCTAAGCTGATGCTAACACTGACAGTGCTATATCCATGCAAACAACACATGAATATTGTTGAAATAGGTATGTGCATGCAAAGGAGACTATGTACACTTGTCTGTTGGATGCTCAGAACAGTACAAGATTATCCAAGTGCACCAAGGCTACTGTAACAGCAAGTGGAATGTGAGATGTTTGTCCTGACTGCAAAACATGCATGGCATTTGCAGAACCCCTTAGGTATTCCTGTAATGGATATCGCTGCCAATAGTATTTGCAATGCCAAGTATGTGCTAGAAAAGACCAAAATAGGTCCCTACAGCTACATGTCAATTCATAACCCTGTCAATAACAGGGACCCATCAGGATGAGAACATGCAACAGTGAAAACATGAGCTATACTGGCCCATATGCACCATCAACTTTCCTTTCACATGTGCACAACGTTAGAGATCTCTGATGGTGCATTTGGATATGAATGCATGCTGTGTGTACTGCAGCATGTCCCCACTCTGAGGGTCGCCCACCATAGCCAGGAACATGCCTTAACTATGTTGTTGCAGAGCAGCATGTCAGGATATACTGCCCATTCACACTGGCACCTGGTAATGCTGTGGTCAGTCCTATGGTCCAAGTATGTCCAGGCATACATGTCCCCCCAGATTTGCGGAGCAGCACACCAGGGCCTCTCTTGCAGCCCTCATACATCCAATACACACACACACTCTTGCTTGCAGTCACAGATAACATACCTCTGCCACGAGCATGCTCTGCACCTATACACAACTGCTACTACTGCATAATTGCATGGCGTCTCAGGACTACACATCTGGTCTGCATTTCTCAGTGAAATACATACCATCCCTACAGCTATGTTCCCGTTTGTCCAAAAACTTTGTTGGGGAGGCCTTGCATAGGCCCTTTGGCACATACAGTACATGCCAGAATAATGATTATTGCAGTGCCAGAATAATGATTATTGCAGTCTTGAAGGACTAGAAAAAGGGACTGTTACTTCTGGAGAGAGATCTGCAACTGTGAGTATATACTTCTGGTAATTTTCTAAAAGGAATTCTTTGTATTAAAGCTAATTATTTCTTTGAACCCACTATTTTTGTTAAATCAGTCAGGGCCTAGTAGCAGCAGTTTAAGTTTAAATTTAAAACAAAGAGGAGAACTTTCTGGTTACATTTCATACCCAGCAGAGAGCTTGTAGTTTAAATTTAATAGTCACTCAGGGCCTAGTAACAGCAAAGTACTTTTAGTTTAAATTTAAAACACAGAAGAGAGCTTTCTGGTTACATTTGGAACCCAGCAGAGAGCTTGTAGTGTACATTTAATAGTCACTCAGGGCCTAGCATTAGAAAAGTACTTTAAGTTTTAAAACACAGAAGAGAGCTTTCTGGTTAAATTTAGAACCCAGCAGAGAGCTTGTAGTTTAAATTTCATAAGAAGTTAGAGCCTAGCAGCAGCTAAGAGCTATAATTTAAATCAAATCAGAATTTAGCTTAGCACAAAAGGCAAAACAGGGTCTGTACTCTTTGAGCAACAAATAAAGTCTTCTAGAGACCTTTACAAAGAGGCCTTCTACCTAGGGGGCAAGAGACCTTTGAAACTTTTTCAATAGGTGTTAACACCAGGTGGCAGATCAAAAGGCCATTTTGAAAGACTCCTCCTATCCAAGCAAGGACTGTTAATTACCCAGGAAGTTGGTCACAGCTTACTTCAGCAGCACAGGCATAAATAGCTCAACCAGAGCTCTGTGATCCTTTGTCTTGAAGGACTAGAAAAAGGGACTGTTACCTCTGGAGAGAGATCTGCAACTGTGAGTATATACTTCTGGTAATTTTCTAAAAGGAATTCTTTGTATTAAAGCTAATTATTCTTTGAACCCACTATTTTTGTTAAATCAGTCAGGGCCTAGTAGCAGCAGTTTAAGTTTAAATTTAAAACACAGAGGAGAACTTTCTGGTTACATTTCATACCCAGCAGAGAGCTTCTAGTTTAAATTTAATAGTCACTCAGGGCCTAGTAACAGCAAAGTACTTTTAGTTTAAATTTAAAACACAGAAGAGAGCTTTCTGGTTACATTTGGAACCCAGCAGAGAGCTTGTAGTCTAAATTTAATAGTCACTCAGGGCCTAGCATCAGCAAAGTACTTTTAGCTTAAATTTAAAACACAGAAGAGAGCTTTCTGGTTAAATTTAGAACCCAGCAGAGAGCTTGTAGTTTAAATTTCATAAGAAGTTAGAGCCTAGCAGCAGCTAAGAGCTATAATTTAAATCAAATCAGAATTTAGCTTAGCACAAAAGGCAAAACAGGGTCTGTACTCTTTGAGCAACAAATAAAGTCTTCTAGAGACCTTTACAAAGAGGCCTTCTACCTAGGGGGCAAGAGACCTGTGAAACCTTTTCAATAGGTGTTAACACCAGATGGCAGATCAAAAGGCCATTTTGAAAGACTCCTCCTATCCAAGCAAGGACTGTTAATTACCCAGGAAGTTGCTCACAGCTTACTTTAGCAGGACAGGCATAAATAGCTCAACCAGAGCTCTGTGATCCTTTGTCTTGAAGGACTAGAAAAAGGGACTGTTACCTCTGGAGAGAGATCTGCAACTTTGAGAGCACAGTTACTTACCTGTAACAGGTGATCTCTGGGAACAGCAGGAATAAGTCTTCACATATGGGTACATCGGTACCGACGGAGCCTGCGCGGGAACGCTCCCCAGCATCCAATCAGAAAGCTTTTGGGAGCATCCCTCAGCGCCTGCGTGCTGCCTTCCCGCCTTTCCAACTGTCTCTCCTTAGTTGAGTTTCATAGCTGAGACAAAGAGAGAGAAAGAGGAAAGGAAAGATAGATATAGAAATACAACTCCTAGGGGAGGTGGGTGGGTTGTGAAGACTTATTCCTGCTGTTCCCAGAGATCACCTGTTACAGGTAAGTAACTGCTATCTCCAGGAACAAGCAGGAATGAGTCTTCACATATGGGGACTCCCAAGCTAAGATGCCTGGAGCCCTAACATGTTGAAGATTGAAAACATGCTACACCCCATATGGCCAGGCATCCTGAGGATGGAGGGCAGGAGTTGAAAAGAGAGAAGCTGCAGAAAAAACAGCTAACCTAAGAAAGGACTACCCACAAGGAGTCCTTGTATGTATGATCATTATCAAAAGATATATTGAAATGAACAATCATCATAATATTGAAATGAACAATCACCATATGACGCTCACCTACTGGATTGCAGGAAGTAGAGAGAGGCTGATGGAGTCTACTGGGGATCCAGTAGAATAATGTTCAAGGTGACTTCACTGGAGTGAAGGTGGAGGTCAACATCTGGAAGTGAGAGGTGACCTCAGGATTCAATTGGGGTAGCACAAACACGGCAGATCTTCAGTGGGAAGCTTCATGGAAAGCTGAAAACTCTTTTGGCTACAGAAGTATTCAGAGGTAGGAGCAAAAGAGGAAGACTGACTGATGTGGACAAACAGACCTAGTCCTTGAGGGAGGAAAGGGTATGAGAAGAACCCCATACTCCCAAGAAAGGACAGATGTTGAGGAATTGAATCTGAAATCCACTGAAGATCCACCATGTCTTTCCTAACTGGTGAGAGGTAGGAAGACATTGGGGCATGGAGCTTCAGGGATACGTAAACGTAGGATACGGTAGGGCTGTCAGTACCACAGCAGTGGTTGTGTGCATAATATCCGAAACATACTGTGGAACAGTATGAAGCTGTGCAAGCCCACTGTCAGAAACATACAGGAAGGTAAAAACCTTTATGAGCATAGACAGTCCGAGAGATAAGTATGGAAATACATATCTACCTATAATAAGTATCTGGACAGATACACACATATATGTAGATATATGTGTATACATATATATATATGCGGGTATATTTATATATCTATATCTATAATGAGATCTAAAGGGCATAGCATATACACACTTAGCTGACAGACAGATACATCTACAGAGATGTATATAGGTATATATATAGATATAGATATATATACCTGTATATATAGGTCTAAAGATAGATGCCTGCAACTAAGCAGACAGAGCTATGCATATCAGGACATTCACATGGAGATGTGAAGGGAAAAAATTCATCTAAGAACAAGGAGGTGAAACCTACTTGAGAAGATATATAGAGAATCTATTCCCCCAGAGAAGATGGTAAAGGAATGCTATCCAGTGAATAACCAGGATGGTTACGTGAAAAAAAAAAAAAAAAGAGGATAATATCAGTCTGTAAACAGCAAGTCCGGAGTCCTGTGGAACTCCAGCATGGTAAAAGGACAGAAACGCATAGAATGAGATACCAGGTTGACCTACGTGAGGGACAAAGGAGGTATCAGGCATTTTCCAGATTAATAAGTGCTGTCCCTGAAGTATTAGGATACCATGAGGACAAGCTGCAAGAAAAAAAAGTATATTCCCTATAGGAATGGGATAACTCTTAGACTTTCACGTGGAGAAGGCTTATGTCCTTTTCCCTCCTTTTTTTTTTTTTTTAAAAAGAAGATAGTAGGGTGAAAAGAACCCTCACAGTCATAGGGGATGACTGAGGAAGCCTTTTTCAACCATGATGGATAGCCATTAGAGAAACTCTATGCTCTCTAGCAAGGGCCCATAGTGGAAAGCTTCTCAGTAGGATTGCAGAGAGCATTATGCAGGAGAACTGGGATGTAGAACTGGCTGATGGAGAAAACTGACAGCCACGTCCACTACGTTGCCAAACCCAGAGATTGGAGATGGCAAGGGTAGAAGATAGTGTAAGAAGCCTGTAGTGAAAAGGATTATCCAAGAAAGATGTAGAAAACTGTCTTGGAATCACTACTAAGGCCAGACAGGAGAGGTGGAAGACAAGACTGGGACTTGTGGAAAAGTACCAGTAGTCAATTACTGGAACTCCTGCATGGGCAGCTACTGAATAGGACAACAGAGAGCAAGCTGTCTCTGTCTGCAGAGCTGCCCAGATAAAGAAGGGAGTTTACTCAGGAGAAAAAACTCTACAGTGAAGAGAAAGACAAGAAAAGTCTTTCAATGGTATGGTATCACTCCTACAGGGGAAACCCTGGTGAAGAGGGTAGAGATAGAAGCTGAAGAAGGACTTACCATATGGTAAGTCCCTGGAAGGAAAAAATTCATGCTAGTACAGAGAAACTATCATGTGATAGTTGCTAAACCTCTCTTCTAGTCAGGAAGAGGTGGAAAACCCTGTAACTTATAGACATGAATATCCTGACAGTTCAGCATACTGAAGAGTAAATGGATTTCCTGAGAATAGGAATCCCTGAGCAGAGTTTTGAATGGAAAAACAGTGAAAAAACTTCTGCTGAAAAGAAATTAACTGTAGGTATAAAAATAATAATCAGGAACCTATGGTTACTGTGTTTATTCAGCCTGGCTAGAGTTTGGATTCTTCAGACCAGGGCGAGACGTCCCCTGCTTGGGAACATCCGAATGATGGGCAGGAGAAGAGGAAAACCTCTTTCTTTTAGGGAAAGAAGGTTTGGTAGGGCATTTCCTACCTGCTGAGGAAGGAGAGGGCTTAGGATGGCCCTCAGAAACAGGAAAGTCAGTGGAGCAATGAGCAACCTGACGTAAGGACTCGTTATTGAAGAGATTTTCTCCAGTACAAGGAGTATTACTCAGTCTTAGTTGTGTCCATCTACTCAAGTCTGATGCTTGGAGCCAGGCTTTACGACGTGCTCCTATGGCTATAGCAGAAGTTCTGCTAACAGACTCAAAAGAGTCTAGGGAAGCACGAGAAAGAAACCAAGAGATATTTTGGCTATGACTAAGAAGTAAGGAATAGTCTGCAGCGTTGGGCTCTGATAGAAAAGGAGTCAAAAGAGATAATTTCTTTGTGATCTCCTGAAGGGATAGACTCATATAGAAAATATATGAGAGAATCCTTGTTGCCAGCATAGATGTTTGGAAGGTTTGACGTCCAAAGGCATCCAGTGTTCTAGATGCACGCCCTGGCGGGAAAGAAGAATGTTTTTTCTTGCTTTTTACCTTCCTCATTGCTGATTCCACTGCAATGGAATGATGGGGAAGTTGAGGCTTTTGAAATCCTGGGGGGCACCTGATACAGAAGATCAGTTGCTGTAGGAGGTGAAGAAACCCTTGAAGGTTTTTCCCATACCCTCAGAAGAAGATTCTGCAAAGAGTGATGTAAAGTAAGCATTATAGTTTCCTTTCCTGCAGAAAAACCCTGAGAAGACTCATAGCTAGGGATAGGATTATTAAGGAAGGTTGCCATGTCAAGGAGAAATTTCTGAAAAGAAGGATCTCCGATGGGAACCATCCCTGGACAGGCTAAATCTGAAAAGGTAGCCTGGGCACCGGAGGATGTACCTGTCCGGTGCAGAACAGGACTTGTAATGGATGGACACTGGAACTGGCAGTTATGAGGTGAGACAGTCAGTAGTGCATCATCCATGCCAGGTATCGACTCCAAACTAGGTATAGAGAGGAGCAATCCAGGTGAAAAAGCATGGAAGGAGCTGGCTCCGATGATACTGCAGGTACCGGCATCGATACCGATACCAGTAGTTGTGCCGGAATCGAAGGCGAAACCGACACCGAAGCAGTCATCGGAGACTGCTCAAACGGTACCGAGGTAACTAAAAACCCTTGGTGATTATCCTCGGTACCGTGCATGCGGAATCGGTAAACATCGGTTCCGAGACGCATCGGTACCCAGTCCTCTAGACTAGAAATCGATTCCAGACTCGGCATCGAAGGAAGCGAGTCTATCGATGCATGCCTAGAGGGTACCGACGTCGGTGGTGGTATCGGCGGTACTGCCGATACTGGAAAGTCAATCTGGGACGTATCGGTCGGTCCCGAAGGTACCGAGAACGCCAGATGACGATCCCTGGTGAAGAGTGGAGCACTCAACACCGGTGCCGATGCCGGGTTATCAGTACCGCTCGAAGCGGATGCCACCCCCGAGCATGGCTCAGGTATGTTCTGTGAGGGGTGAGCCCCAGAAACAACCTGAAACCCCTGAAATGCTTTGGAGCCCGAAGACTCCCGCCGGGGTTTTAATGCCAATGGGGTCTTGAGGGCAAGGACGGGGCCGTCAGCATGCTTAGCATGAGACTTACCACTCAAGGATTGGCTAGTCTTAACAGACTGTTTGTGGGTTACCTGATCCTGTAGAGAAGAAATGGCAGGTGCCCTGCCATAGGGAGGGAAAAACGGTATCGAGGGAAACTCGAAAAAGAGAATCTCTTCTCACAGTATTGCAGCCTGATGGTTCAGGGGAAAAAGGGTCAGGATCCAAACAGGTTAGACACCAGTCATTGGAGTCTAAAAAGAAAACTGTATTTCCACAGTGAAGGCACTTCTTAGGAGAAGAAGGCTCCATGATGGAGAGGCCTTATAGGCCCAAAAAATTGTAAGACAAAAACTGAGGGAAAACTCTCCCTCAGTTTGAGAAAAAGAAAAGAAAAAACCCCACCGGCGGTACCGGTGGCAGCGGGAAAACAGCGGCGACCACAAGAAAACAAGAATTAAAATATTTTAAAAAAAAAAGTTTCTGCGGTGACAGGAGGACATCCTGCCGGCTCCGCGGAAAAACGAAAACTAAGGAGAGACAGTTGGAAAGGCGGGAAGGCAGCACGCAGGTGCAGAGGGATGCTCCCAAAAGCTTTCTGATTGGACGCTGGGGAGCGTTCCCGCGCAGGCTCCGTCGGTACCGACGTACCCATATGTGAAGACTCATTCCTGCTTGTTCCTGGAGATTATACACTTCTGGTAATTTTCTAAAAGGAATTCTTTGTATTAAAGCTAATTATTATTTGAACCCACTATTTTTGTTAAATCAGTCAGGGCCTAGTAGCAGCAGTTTAAGTTTAAATTTAAAACACAGAGGAGAACTTTCTGGTTACATTTCATACCCAGCAGAGAGCTTCTAGTTTAAATTTAATAGTCACTCAGGGCCTAGTAACAGCAAAGTACTTTTAGTTTAAATTTAAAACACAGAAGAGAGCTTTCTGGTTACATTTGGAACCCAGCAGAGAGCTTGTAGTCTAAATTTCATAAGAAGTTAGAGCCTAGCAGCAGCTAAGAGCTATAATTTAAATCAAATCAGAATATAGCCTACCTCAGCAGCACAAGACAGGGTACTGTGTAGCAGCCCTCTTTTAATAAGTGTTATTTCCCTCCCTCCCTCCCCACACCCACCCACCCCTGGGATAATCGTAGCTTTATAGGTACTTACACATCTTAAAAGGCAGGAGGTGCTCTCAGGTGAAGCTCATTACCCAAATCAGTCATACACTAAGGACCTGAGATTAGTAAAGCTTCAGGTGAACAAGGTATATTACACGTATTAGGTACAGTTTTATTAGTATAAATATCCATAGCAACCCTTAGTAAGTAAAGAACTTAGATCTAAACACAAACTTAAAACTAAGATGCAGACAGCAGTCCAGCAGCGGAATGGGGGCTTTCCAGTCTTTTGCATTGAGTGTCACATGTACGATTTTCTCCCAGTTGGTGAGAGGTCTTACGTGTGCACTAGGTGCAAGGAGCTCTTTGCTCTCAGGGAACGAGTTCGTTCTCTAGAGGCTAAAGTAGCAGACTTGGAAAGCATAAGACAGACAGAGAGGTACATAGACGAGACCTACAGGGATACAGTCCTGAAGTCCCACCTCCAGTCTGGCAGCATCCCTGTTGCCATGGAGGAGAGAGGTCACGTGACAGGAGAGCATCACCCTGGTGTGGCAGGAAGTGATCCTGTAACTAGGACCTGTCCTCCAGGTGATGTAAAACCTTCTAGCACAGAGGAAGTTTCTCCAGGGCCATGTGCCCATGAGGGAAGGGTTAGGACAGCCGTTATAGTTGGTGATTCGATCATTAGGCATGTAGATAGCTGGGTGGCTGGTGGACGTGAAGATCGCCTGGTAACATGCCTGCCTGGTGCGAAGGTAGCGGACCTCACGCGCCACCTAGATAAGGTCTTAGATAGTGCTGGGGAGGAGTCTGCTGTCTTGGTACATGACATAGGAAAATGTGGTAGGGAGGTTCTGGAGGCTAAATTTAGGCTTTTAGGTAGGAAGTTGAAATCCAGAACTTCCAGGGTAGCATTCTCCGAAATGCTTCCTGTTCCACGCGCAGGACCCAAAAGGCAGGCAGAGCTCCCGAGTTTCAATGCGTGGATGAGACAATGGTGCAGAGATGAGGGGTTTGGATTTGTTAGGATATGGGGAACATTCTGGGGAAAGGAGGGGCTCTTCCGAAGGGATGGGCTTCACCTTAACCGGGATGGAACCAGGCTGCTGGCATTAACCTTTAAAAAGGAGAGAGCAGCTTTTAAACTAGATATTAGGGGAAAGCCGACAGTCGCCCAAGAGCGGATGGTTCGGAAGAATGTATCTTTGAAGGATACTACCAAAAGCAGAGAGGTTCCAGAAAAGAGTAAAGTAGCCCAAATGCCCTCAAGTATGGAGCAGACAGAGCTTAAAAATCCCAAATTACCCATGTCTAACAATAGCCAAATTAATATGAATAAAATACATTCTCTAAAATGCTTGTATGCAAATGCTAGAAGTCTAAAAAATAAGATGGGAGAGTTAGAATATATAGCACTAAATGAAAGGTTAGATATGATTGGAATATCAGAGACATGGTGGAAGGAGGACAACCAGTGGGACGCTGTGATACCTGGGTACAAACTATATCATAATGATAGAGCTGATCAAACTGGTGGAGGGGTTGCTCTCTATGTTAGAGAGGGCATTGAGTCAGAAAGGATTAAAGTTTTGCAGGAAACAAAATCTGCTGTAGAATCTATATGGATTGAAATTCCATGTAAAAGGGGAAAGGCAATGGCAGTGGGGGTGTACTATCAAGCACCTTGCCAGAATGACCAAATGGATGATGAAATGCTCAAAGAAATCAAGGAAGCTAACAAAAGTTACAGTGCAGTAATAATAATGGGTGATTTCAACTACCCCAGTATCAACTGGGTCAGTGTCACATCAGGACATGCTAGGGAGATAAAGTTCCTAGATGAAATGACTGCTTCTTGGAGCAGCTGGTTCATGAACCGACCAGAGGGGAAGCCATATTAGACCTAGTCCTTAGTGAAACACCAGATCTAGTGCAAGAGATAAGGTTGTTGGGGCCACTTGGCAATAGTGATCATAGCATGATCGCCTTTGATTTAATTAGTGGAGGAGGGATAGTAAGGAAATCCACAGTACTACCTTTTAACTTTCGAAAGGGAGACTATGATAAAATGAGGAAAACAGTTAAGAAAAAACTAAAAGGAGCAGTTGCAAAGGTTAAAGACGTGCATCAGGCTTGGCTGTTGTTGAAAAATACTATCTTGGAAGCCCAGACCAGCTGTATTCCACGCTTTAAGAAAAGTGGAAGGACGTCCAAAAAACTGCCAGCATGCTTTAAAGGTGAGGTCAGAGAGGCTGTTGTTGCCAAAAAAGCATCTTTCAGGAAATGGAAAAAAGAGCCAAACGACGAAACCTGGAAACAGCACAAGCACCGGCAAGTCAAATGCAAGGCATTGATAAGGCAGGCAAAGGGAGAATTTGAGAAGAAGCTTGCTGCGGAAGCAAAAACACGAAGTAAAGACCTTTTCAAGTACATTCGTAGCAAAAAACCTGTGAGAGAGTCAGTTGGCCCATTAGATGATAAAGGGGTTAAAGGAGCACTAAGAGGCGACAAGGCGATAGCGGAGAGACTGAATGAATTCTTTGCTTCGGTCTTTACTGAGGAAGATGTAGGGATGTTACCCCTGATTGAAGTGGTATTTAAAGGTGCGGAAGAATTGAAGGAAATATCGATACATCGGGAAGATGTCTTACAACTATTAGATAAACTGAAGAGTAGCAAATCACCTGGGCCGGATGGTTTACATCCAAGGGTGTTGAAAGAACTGAAATATGAGATTGCAGATCTGCTATTCGTAATCTGTGAACTATCATTAAAATCATCTCTAATACCTGAAAATTGGAGGATCGCCAATGTAACACCAATTTTTAAAAAGGGTTCCAGGGGTGATCCGGGAAACTACAGACCGGTGAGCCTGACATCAGTACCAGGAAAAATGGTAGAAACCATCATAAAGAATAAAATTACTCAGCATGTAGATAGTCATGACCTAATGGGAGACAGCCAACATGGCTTTAGACAAGGAAGATCTTGGCTTACTAATCTGTTATGTTTTTTTGAAGGAGTGAATGATCAGGTGGACAAAGGTGAGTCGGTTGATATTGTGTATCTGGACTTTCAGAAAGCCTTTGACAAGGTCCTCATCAGAGACTTTTGGCAAAACTAAAGAGTCATGGGATAGGAGGCAGTGTACTATTGTGGATCAGGAACTGGTTAAAAGATAGAAAGCAGAGGGTAGGGCTAAATGGCCAATTTTCCCAATGGAGAAAGGTGAATAGTGGTGTACCCCAGGGATCTGTGCTGGGTCCGCTGCTTTCTGACATATTCATAAATGATCTGGAAAGTGGAATAACGAGTGAGGTTATCAAATTTTCAGAGGACACAAAACTATTTAAAGTTGTTAAAACCCAAGAGGATTGTGGAAAATTGCAAGAGGATCTTGATAAATTGGAAGACTGGGCATCAAAATGGCAGATGAAATTTAATGTGGACAAGTGCAAAGTTATGCACCTAGGGAAGAACAACCCAAACTATGGTTACACGATGCAAGGTTCCACATTAGGAACTACCACCCAGGAAAAAGATTTAGGCGTCATTGTGGATGCCATGTTAAAACCCTCGGCCCAGTGTGCAGCAGCGGCCAAGAGAGCAAATAGAATGCTAGGTATGATAAGGAAAGGAATGGAAAATAAAACAAAAGATATTATAATGCCTCTATATCGTTCCATGGTGAGACCGCACCTTGAATATTGTGTGCAATTCTGGTCGCCGTATCTTAAAAAGGATATAGCTATTTTAGAAAAGGTTCAGAGAAGAGCCACCAAAATGGTAAAGGGGATGGAAGGATACTCCTATGAAGAAAGGCTAAAAAGGTTAGGGCTCTTTAACCTGGAAAAGAGACGGCGGAGGGGTGATATGATAGAAGTCTATAAATTAATGAACGGAGTGGAACGGGTAAACGTAGATCGATTGTTTACCTTATCAGAATATAGAAAGACTAGGGGACATGCAATGAAGCTACAGGGTAAACTATTTAAGACTAATAAAAGAAAATATTTTTTCACTCAACATGTAATCAAACTCTGGAATTTGTTACCGGAGGATGTAGTAAAGGCTGTTAGTGTAGCTGGGTTTGAAAAAGGTTTGGACAAGTTCCTCGAGGAAAGGTCCATAAACCATTATTAAGAAGGGACCCAGGATATCAATGCTTGAACCAATACAAGCATTGTGGAACCTGTGTCCCTTGGGGAAACTGCTAGGTACATATGACCTAGATTGGCCACTGTTGGAAACAGAATACTGGGCTTGATGGACCTTGGTCTGACCCAGTATGGCATATCTTATGTTCTTAGTGCTGTCCATTTCTGTCAGGGTCTTTCTTACTGCTACTTTACCTTACAAGTGTCCCTCACCTGTGCATTCTATTCATTACCACTGCATCTTCTGCTCCCCCAAATCAATACAGACATGTCATAGCCATGCATTTCTATGGGATGCATTGGAGTTCAGAGCAGGATTTTTTCTAAGTCCAGCCCTTATTCCACGTTTCAGCAGGTATATTGTGGATATATGGGTGAAATGCTGGGGATGTACATGGGTCTATCCTGAATACGCAGTGTACATCTCCATGCCTGACCATGCCCCATTCCACCCCCTCCCGCCTATGTTCTGCGATGCCCGTTTTAGTGTCGTGTACATGCAGGGCCACCTGGTTTCAGAATGCAAGTCTAGACATTTTCAACTGCAAAATGTTAATCACGCACATACACAGGGCTTATTCGTGTTTCAGAATGACCTCCATTAGTGTATCTCGATTTTCAGAAAGTCTTTGATAAAGTCCCTCATGAGAAGCTCTTGGGGAAATTAAAACACCATGGGATAAGGAGGCAATGTACTATTGTGGATTAGGAACTGGTTGAAAAATAGAAAGAGAGTAGGGCTAGATGACCAATTTTCTCAATGGAGAAAGGTGAATAGTGGAGTACCCCAGGGATCTGTACTGGGCCCACTGCTTTCTAACATATTTATAAATGTATTTATTTTTATTTATTTATTTATAACTTTGAACCATTTACATTGCAACAATAGGATAGGAGGGTGCATATAGCATGTAGGGATTTTAAACATAAGAATTTATATACTGGTGATAGTGGCAGGTGCTGAAATGGGAATAATGAGGGAGGTGATCAAATCTGCAGATGATACCAAATTATTCAAAGTTGTTAGAACACAAGAGAATTGTAAAAAATTGCAAGAGAATCTTGAAAAATTGGGAGACTGGGCATCCAAATGGCAGATAACATTTAATGTGGACAAGTGAAAAGTTATGCACTTAGGGAAGAACAACCCAAACTACAATTACATGATGCAAGGTTCCACAGGCTTGATTAAGAAGAATTTCCGAGCACACCTTGATTAATTATCCATACACGTAACATCTTACGAACTCCAGAGGAGGCTCTCTTTGGCATGATGCAAGTACTACATCAAGCATTAGCAGTAAATTTGAGAAACTGAAATCACACTCCACATACCCTGGCTTAGAAATGAGGGTAATGACTGTCATGATATGTGCAAAACTCACCCATTCGGAGAAACTGCCCCGAAAGAAACCACCACTCAGGAAAAGGATTTAGGCATCATTGTGGATAATCTTTTCAATGCCTTGTTGGAGTTGGGAGTGGTGCCAAAGGACTGGAGAGAGGCTCATGTGGTGCCTTTACACAAAAGCGGAAGTAAGGATGTGGTTGAAAACTACAGGCCGGTTAGTTTAACTTCGGTGGTGAGTAAATTATTGGAAACGCTGCTGAAAGAGAAAATAGTGAGGTTTCTGGAGTCCAGCGGATTACAGGATCTGAGGCAGCATGGATTCACCAGAGGCAGGTCTTGTCCGACAAATCTGATTGATTTCTTTGACTGGGTGACTAGGGAGTTGGACCGAGGGAGAGCTCTAGATGTGGTGTATTTAGATTTCAGTAAAGCCTTTGACACTGTTCCTCACAGGCGACTTATAAACAAACTGAGCACCCTAGGGATGGGCCCTAAAGTTACTGCTTGGGTTAGAAATTGGTTGGGTGAGAGGCGACAAAGAGTCCAAGTAAATGGAGCTCACTCTGAGGAGAAGGATGTTACCAGTGGTGTGCCCCAGGGATATGTCCTTGGTCCGATTCTTTTTAACATCTTTGTTAGTGATATAGCGGAAGGGCTGTCGGGTAAGGTTTGCCTCTTTGCAGATACCAAAATCTGCAATAGAGTAGACACCCAGGAAGGTGTAGATAACATGAGGAGGGATCTAGCTAAGCTTGAAGAATGGTCTAGAATTTGGCAGCTGGCATTTAATGTTAAAAAATGTAAGGTCATGCATTTGGGCTACAGCAATCCAAGGGAGCAATACAGTATAGGAGGTGAAGTACTTTTGTCCACTAAAGAAGAGCGGGACCTAGGGGTGGTTGTGTCTGATGATCTTAAAGTAGCTAAACAGGTAGAAAAGGTGACGGCAGAAACTAGAAGGATGCTTGGGTGCATACGGAGAGGAATGGCTAGCAGAAAAAAGGAGGTGATAATGCCTCTGTATAAGTCTTTGGTGCGACCTCATTTGGAGTATAGTGTGCAAATCTGGAGACCGCACCTGCAAAAGGATGTGAACAGGATGGAGTCGGTGCAGAGGGTGGCTACTAAAATGATTAGTGGGCTTCATTATAAAGCATATGAGGACAGACTTAAGGATCTTAATATGTACACCTTAGAGGAAAGGTGGGATAGAGGTGATATGATTGAGATGTTTAAATACCTCCGTGGCATAAATGTTCAGGAAGAGAGCCTCTTTCAATTGAAAGTAAGTTCTGCTATGAGGGGACATGGGATGAGTGTGAAGGGAGATAGATTCAGGAGTGATATGTGGAAATATTTCTTTATGGAAAGAGTAGTGCATCCATGGAATAGTCTCCCAGTGGAGGTGGTAGAGATGAGGACAGTAACTGAATTCAAAAAATTATGGGACCAACACAGAGGATCTCTAAAGGTAAAAAGTGGACTGTTGTAGTTGTTATGGAAGGACAGACTAGATAGGCCATGTGGTCTTTTTCTGTCATCATGTTTCTATGTTTCTAATCCATTGAAACCCTCTGCCCAGTGTGCAGCGACTTCAAGAAAACAAATAGAATACTGGGAATCATAAAGAAAGAAATGGAGAATAAAACAAAGGATATTATAATTGCCTCTGTGTTGTTCCATGGGGCTACTACACCTTGCATACTGTGTGCAATTCTGATCACCATATCATAAAAAGGATATAGCAGAATTAGAAAAGGTACAGAGAAGAAGAACAAGAATGGTAAACAGGATGGAAGGATATCCCTACAAGGAAAGGCCTAAATGGTTAGGACTCTTCAACTTGGAAAAGCGGTGGCTGAGGGGAGATAAGATAGAGGTCTATAAAATAATGGAGTAGAACAGGTAAATGCAGATCAGCTGTTTACGCCTTCAAAAAGTAGAAAGACTAGGGGACATGCAATGAAGCTATAATGTAGCACATTTAAGACTAATTGAAGAAAATATTTTTTCACTCAATGTGTAATCAAACTCTAGAATTCATTACCAGAGGATTAAGTAAAAGCTGTTAGTGTAGCTGTATTTAAAAGAGTTTTGGACAAGTTCCTGGAGTAAAAATCCATAAACCATTATTAAAGAGGACTGGGAAAATACACTGTTTACCCATTGGAAAAGCAGCATGGAATCTTTATACCTTTTGGGAATCTGAAAGGTACTTGTGACCCAGATTGGTCACTGTTGAAAATAGAATTGTAGGCTTGATGGATCCTTAATCTGATCCAGTATAGCATATCTTACGTTCTTAGTGTTAAAACGCCAATTTTCACAATGGACGTAGGTGAATAGTGGAGTACTCTATGGATCTGTATTGAAACTGGTGCTTTTTAACATATTTATAAATAATCTGGAAATGGGAATAACGAGCGAGTCACAAAACTTTCCATGAAGTAGTATATTTAAAACGCATGTAGTACTCTGGAACTCATTGTTAAAGGATGTGGTAAAAGCAGTTAGAGTAGCTGGGTTTAATAAAGGTTTAGATAAGTTCTTGTACGGAAAGTCAACAGAGTGCTATTAAGGCAGACCTGGAGAAAGCTACTGCTTATCCCTGAGGGTAGGTAACATAGAATCTGGCTACTTTTTGGGATCCTGCCAGACACTGAATTGGCCTTGGTTTGGAAACAGGATACTGGGCTTGATGTGTCTTCGATCTGACCCAGTAAGGCAATTCTTATGTTTTTAGTCTCTTATGAGAAGGTAAATGATCACAAACCTCATTGTGACCTAAGTCGTTTCACCTACTCATTCCACTGTCCTCCTGCTCTTGGATATATATACTATGAAGGGACTACAGACACAGCATCTGTTTTCCAACCTTAAAAAGGGACCAAAACACTTTCACCTAGGAAGGAGGAGGATTTTTAGTTGTTTATACTGGGAAATAAATTCTGCAAGCAAAGCAGCCAGAAGCATCCCTGCATTCTGGGAGCAAAAAGTCACGAACTAGTGCATAGTAGATCTTGTTAAAGACATACAACTTTTATTCATTGCATATAAGTGGTAAACATTGAATGGTCCAGTGAATGCATAAAGTTATACGGATAATGTATTTATTTTTGAGCCATGATGTGTTTATTTTTAAAAAATAATACTAAACTGCCTTTCTGGGAGGTAAAACGCCCTCACCCAAAGGGTATAGTATAAAGTAACCATTATGTAAATTACATTACATAAAAAAAACAAATAGTGCATGATTTAAAACAATTATACATAAATGCCTTCAAAAATGTCATCGGCCCTCCTGCCATAGACAGATCACTTTCCTTCCACCTTACCAATAACCTTACATCAACTCTCTAGCCTTCACTTCCCTCACCCAACAATTCATGGCAACAGACATATGTTAACTCTTTTTCTAAAGGCCAGATAATTCTGCTCTTATAACACTTCCACTACTAAACACTCTCCCTGCAGCATTCTGGACTATCTGCACTCTACATGAGAACTCACTGTATTCCTCTATCATAAAGACCTGGTTTCTTCCCATCCCAGGACTGAACCCTTTCCCCCTCCTCCCCCCAATTTCTCCCTGGTCAGGCCTAGTCCCACCAGCATTCCTATGCCCCAGCTTGGCCTGATCGTCTCTCTATTCTTGAACTCTCCCCAGCAACTCCCAGTTTTCTCAGTCCCTTTTTCACAGTGCACATTCCTCAGCTTTTTTTCTCCATCCCTCCAGTTTTTCTTTTCTCTTCTCATCCTCCGCTCATGACCATACTAACACTATATTGGACTCTAGGCAATATACATTTATGAGCTCTTAACATGGATCCACACTTAATTCTTTATCAACTCCCCCTCCCCCCAGACAGTCACATTCATTCTTTACCTGCCCTGCCCCTTGGGACCTTAGCCCATGGCCTTCCCTCAGGCTACCACATTTCGTCTCTCCAGAAGTAACAAAGTAACAAGGGGGAAACTGCAGGATTTTGCTTTAGTTATGGCAGCAATAGCAGGTTGTGTGAGCATGGGGCCTGTGCAACACATATTTTGAGTGGAGTGACCTAGTGGTTAGAGCAGTGAGCAAGCCATTTTCACCCTTCAGTGCCTCTGGTACAAACCAGAGATGCTAACAGTGGACTGTCTCAAAGTAAAATTTATGGGTGATGTGTCTGAGAGATAAATTTAAAAAGTTTTAAAATTCAAAAAGATTAAGAAATGAAAGCACCAAAGAAAATATTTAGCTTAATTTTGTGCCTATGATAGGATATAGACAGAGTAGAGGCTGCAGTAGGTCAGTTTTCAAAGGAACTTCCTTCCATTTACATTTGCACCAGTGGGGTGCTGCACTCCAGCCCACATTTCAAAGGGGGTCTGTGTCAGAGGGGGGCAGAAGTGGCAGATAGTGGGAGAAAGTAACCATGACGCAGTGCCAGAGTGTGCAAGCAAGCACTGCATCACAGTCTGTGAGCCACTGCTGCCGCTACAGGCAATGGAGGGGGGTGTCAGCAACGGCAACAGGCAAACCCAGAGGGCCAGCGTTCAAGTTCACATAGTGGTAGCACTGGCCCTGCCTCATCCCCCTTCCCTAAAGGACACTTACTGGTTCCACTGGCTCTCTCCAAGGCCAGCCCAGTGCCCCATTTTCTCCCATGCAGAGCACAGGAATATCCCCTGACTAGAGCAGCCTCCCAGGGCTCGGCTCCTACTGCCTTTCCATTGGCTGGAGCTTATTCACTGTCTTTGCTCTAGGCAGGACAGGCTCACAGCTCACTCAGGCACATGCCTAATTTACTTATTCTTTAATCTGGCCCTGCCTCCACTACAGACCCCTGTTTTCTCCCCATCCCCCAGCTATCTCTTTATCAACTCCCCTAACACATACTCCTATAGCTCTCTTTCTCAACTCCACCCCCATTCCCTGGCACACATGCCCATACCATTCTCTTAACCTGCCCTCCACGGTACACACATAGCTCTGTCTTTCTCAACTCCTCCTCAGAAACACCACTATAACTCTCTTTTCCCCAACCTCAATGGCACACACACTAAGTCTGTCCTCTTCCACATTGCTCCCTTGTGCCAAGCCACACAAGAGGAGGAAAGTAGTTGCATGTCAGGCTGTATCTTCCTCTGCTGCCCTGGCTCAGTCAGGACTGCACGGAGCATAGCACTTCCACGTTGTTTAAATTCAGCAGTTAGACCTGGGTGCAGAGGAAGATGACACAGCCCGACATATAACCACTTTCCTTCTTTTCTTATGCCTATCAAACCACCATTCCACTGGCTGATGCCTCCTGTTTCTTGTGCAGAATTCTGTACAAATTCTGCATTGTGCAGAGGTACGGAATTCCCCTAAGAGCACAGGTAGCCCCACATATAGACCATTACAGTAGTCCAGTCTGAATCATGAGAAGGCCAGCAATAATTTAGAAAGTTATCCCTGCTATTTCTGCAGTCAGACTTGAATGCATAAGCTATATTGCAAGCAGATGAATATTAACAATCTCTCTATAACTTCTTGTTCCACCCATAGACCTTAACACACTCTACTTTGAATGGATACATTTTGACTATATAGTGACTTGCATAGCCAAAACCTATCTGTTGTCTGTGCTGCCATTTTTTAAAACCCTTATGTGGCTAACAGCCAATGCTGGCAATATAACAGCTTTTGAATCAACCCCAAAAGATTTCAAATTTCAAGAAGATCTGCTACGGACTAGCACATGACATTTTGTTGGTAGAATAAAGGCTCTCCCTGCTTTTGCTAACCTTGCAAATAGCTGGTAAAAACCCCTCATATTCCCAAAAGCTAATAGAACAAAAGTGAAAAATATTTATATTGTTCAAGATAAAGTATTACAATTGCTAATATATCCTATATGGAATAACCAAAAACAGGTCAATAATTCCCCTAGGCTCTCTTCAAAAAGGTAATATAAAATGACAATAGCCATATAACTAACAATATACCTCGGCACTATGGCAAAATAGAAAGTGAATACGGTTGGCTATCTACGTCACCATCAGGTACAAAACATGAGATAAACAATATTAATTATAATATATAAAAACCTTAGACCTTCTATTTAAAGCGTTCCTCTAAACACCAAAAATTCAATTATAAGCTGAAGTATCAGACAGGGAGACCAGGTGAGATCACATAAGAACAGTCTGTTATGCAGCTATTAATCAACCTTCTTGGTGACTGAAAATTGCACAAAAGGAGTCAAATCCTCCCATTCACAAATCAGCACCATATACAGAGGGTCTGAAAGCAAGCACTATCTGTAACAACAAACTGTCTTTATATTGTCCAGGTAATTACAGGCTCAGGTCAAGGGCTCCAGACCATATCAATTACATCTCTGTGTAACAAGGACCCTCTAGCACACCACTTATACAGGGACCGCTTTTAACTCTCTGTGACGCCAGGAATCCTCAAGTCCTATCAACACCAGTAACAAGAAACCAGTGGCCACTCAGGCCTGTCAGTTACTGCCACAGGCAATAAGGACAAATGAAGAATTCATAATGTTGGTGACTTCATTTGCCAGCTGCAGTGACAAGTCTTCACTACCTGAATGATCTCTGCCCCCCTCGATAGCTCAATACATCCATGTTATAATTGTTCAAAAGAGAAAAGAGCCTAGGCATCTTTAAGGTATGAAGGCAATGAAATGTAATAAGTTCTGATATAGGATAGCTCTTGAAAGAAAGTCCACAAGGAGTTTCTCGAACCCCACAGATTATAACAAAATTAATGAAGTGCCCTTCACAATACAGCACTGAGTTGTTGATTACACAACTCCTATAAAGAAGCCATGATCAAAAAAGTCAACTAGGACAGTATTTCTCAAGCAAGTCATATGCAGACTCTAGCTAATCCGGCTTTTAGGATATCTACAAATTCATATGCATAAGAAAGGTAATTTTATAACATGGTGCCTAGTTTAAGGCAGCAAAAACATGCCTATTTTAAGCTTATTTCACAATGAAAAGGAGGCACCCATTTTTTTTATAAAATACTAGTATGAATGGCTGAAAAGATGTCTTAATTTAAAGCGTGATCATTTACACCAGCCCTAGAGCTGGTGTAAATGATCATGCCTACATTTTGCATGTACACACATGAATTATAGTATCAGTAGGGGTGAGGTGCTGCACAAGGCCTGCCCTATTGGAAAGAGGAAAGGTATTGAGTGCTAGTCTAGTTGCCTAGTCTCTGTACTGAATAAGGGGAGTGCGCTGGAGAAAGCCACTGATGAGTGAAGGTGTTGCCTGAAAGAAACCAGGTTGAGGCTGTATGAGTCTGAGAGACGAGAGACCTGCAAATAGAAGGAAACTGGATATCTACTGTAGGATTGGATCCAGGCATGGGTGAGTCATAAAGCAGCTGCTGAAGGTGAGTAGTTCAATGTGTGTAGAGAAACTGCAACTACAGTGTGGGCAGTGGTGCAAAAAAGGAATAAGGAGCTGGGCAAGTGTTAAGACAAGGTTCATGAAGGGCAGCAAAAATGATAAAGGGGATAGAACACCTCCCTTATGAAGAGAGGCTAAACAGATTAGAACTCTGCAGCTTGGAGACAAGACAGCTGAGAAGGGATATGACAGAAGTTCATAAAATGAGATGTTGCACAGATCTGTCCTTGGTAAGATTCTTTTTAACATTTTTGTTAGCAATATTGCGGAAAGAATGTCGGGTAAGGTTTGCCTCTTTGCGGATGATACCAAAATCTGTAATAGAGTAGACACCCAGGAAGAAGTAGATAACATGAGGAGGGATCTAGCTAAGCTTGAAGAATGGTTTAGAATTTGGCAGCCGATATTTAATGCTAAAAAATGAATTTGGGTTACAAAAATCCAAGCGAGCAGTACAGTATAAGAGGTGAAGTACTTCTGTCCACGAAAGAAGACCAGGACCTGGGCGTGACTGTTTCTGATGATCTTAAGGTGGCAAAACAGGTAGAAAAGGCAAATGCAAAGCCAGAAGGCTGCTTGGGTGCATAGAGAGAGGAAAGGCCACCAGAAAAAAGGAGGTGATAATGCCTCTGTTTAAGCCTTTGGTGATACTTCATTTAGAGTATCATGTGCAATTCTGGAGACCACACCTTCAAAAAGACATAAACAGGATGGAGTCGGCGCAGAGGGTGGCTACCAAAATGGTCAGTGGACTTCGTTATAAGCTATTTGGTGACAGACTTAAAGATCTCATTATGTATACTTTAGAGGAAAGGCGGGATAGGGGAGATAAGATAGAGATGTTTAAATACCTCTGAGGCATAAATGCGCAGGAAAGCCTCTTTCATTTGAAAGTAAGCTCTGCAACGAGGGGACATAAGATGAGGGTGAAAGGGGATAGACTCAAGAGTAATGTGCGCATATATTTCTTTACAGAAAGAGTGGGAGATGCATGGAATAGTCTCCCAGCGGAGGTAGTAGAGACAAGGACAGTATCTGAATTCAAGAAAGCATGGGACAAACACAGAAGATTTCTAAAAGAAAAAAAAAAAGAACTATAGCAGTTGATAGGGAAGGGCAGACAAGGTAGGCCATATAATCTTTTTCTGCCATCATGTTTCTATGAGTGGGATTCAATGGTTTAATCGAGAACATGTGTTCAATCTGCCAGACAATACAAAAACAAAAGGACACCCCATGAATTTAATGGCCAGCAATTTGAACACACATTGCAGAAAGTTTTTATTTTTTTCACAGAGCACATCATTAAATTATGGAATATGATGCCAGAAGATGGGGTCAAGACAACCAATACTGCACGATTCAAAAAAGGTTTGGACAAGTTCCTGGAGGAAATGTCCATAAAAAATTATTAGTTGAAAAGACTTGGGAGAGTCACTGTTCATTCCTGGAAATGAACTATGAGAAATAGATCTAATTTTTGGTATCTGCTGGGAACTTTAAGTTGTAAACCAGATTGGCCATGTCAGAAACGGAATGCTGGGTTCACAAGACCTTGGTCTGACCCAGCATAATTTTTCTTATGTTCTTATGACATTAGTCTTCCAAGTGTCTGAAATGTCCAAAAGGAGAGAAAAACACCTTAACTGAGTGTCAATGGGTTTGAAATAAGAGAAAGGAGCTTATCAGATTATGGATCCAGAAGGAAAAGAAGTGGAGGTCCCTACGAGAAGTCTATTGGAAGATCTGTGAAAACCTAAGGAGTCCACAGAAAGAATAACTAATTGCCTGAGAGGCCTGAAGATTTATGGGTCTATATTTTATCACTACATTCAATATTTTTTTTTAAATGCTGGCCACAGCATTTAAATAAGATACATATTTTAGCGCCATCATCCTGATAGAGAAGTCAGAGCCACTTGCTATCTGGAGAGCAGTGATATATGGATAATTATTGTGATAAATCTGGGACAGCTTTTTTGCCGTCCTGGATTTATTCAGATAGTGGGCTGCATCACTCACTGGATAATGAACCAGAACACCCACACTCCACTGCCACTGAAAATCAATTGTCCAAAAAATGGCTGCCATTGTCCAGATAATTACCTTTGAATATTGAGCTGTAAGAAAATAACCTACTCTTAATAGTTTTGAGTTTGCTAATAATTGTGAAGCAACAGAATAAACTTTGTTTTAAGAAGTATTACAGTAGTTGAGGAAAGGCATTGCCTATTCCTTGGAGTAAAGAAATACAAAAAAATACCCAACCAGGTCAAAAAGCCTAAATCCTAAAAAAAGCCCCGGTCAATATATGAAAACCACTAATCAGAACTTCACAAATTTTTGTTGGAGAAGCCGTCACAGTAAAGAGGACATGACCTCATACCACTGCGGCCCGTCCGTTTTAATAATTTATAGAAGAAAAAACCTTATGACAGTTCATAGCAACGTGCAATTTACTTAGCTGGAAAAGGTTGATGAAGAATTTCCACAAACGACTATCAATACGACGTGTCACGTTTCGGGGACCATCCAGTTTTCCCCTGCTTCAGGTCCAGCCGTCAGAACAAGTGAATCACCTTGTTCAACCTTGTTGAATCACTTGTTCTCTGACGGCTGGACCTGAAGCAGGGGAAAACTGGATGGTCCCCGAAACGTGACACGTCGTATTGATAGTCGTTTGTGGAAATTCTTCATCAACCTTTTCCAGCTAAGTAAATTGCACGTTGCTATGAACTGTCATAAGGTTTTTTCTTCTATAAATTATTAAAACGGATGGGCCGCAGTGGTATAAGGTCAAGTCCTCTTTACTGTGACGGCTTCTCCAACAAAAATTTGTGAAGTTCTGATTAGTGGTTTTCATATATTGACCGGGGCTTTTTTTTAGGATTTATTCCTTGGAGTAAGCAGCATTTATAATTTATCTACTTTTTGGGATTTTACCAGGTATTTGTGACGAATTGGCCACTGTTGAAAACAGGATATTAGGCTTGATAGACCTTTGGTCTGGTCCAATATGGAAATTCTTATGTTCTTATCATCTACATGCATTCTTGTGTACTTGGCCTATACTCCATCCAAATTCTACCCCATGCACACCCACAGTGAATGCATGCACCATGAAATTAACTCTGGGCGCAATTTTATGAGGACATTTTTGCATGCAATTGACTAAAATGTCCCATTTAGGCGCTTACTTTTACTCATTTATAAAATTACTTCTAAGATGTGCAGGCTGAGAAGGTGATACATTCACATACTAGACTGGTTAAGGGTTACTTCATGGTCAATTTAAGAACAATGAGCTAAGGGCACTGATTACCATTTCTGGCAATTCCATACTTAGTGGAAACTTGAGACAACAGGAGCTCTCATTTAACCTTCCTGAATTTATTTAATTTGGTTTTGTTTTGCTATTCCAGTGACGTTGAGTCCAATTCCACCAGTGCACGTCTGGACCATTCGGACGTCCAAAAAATGGATGGCCCCAAATTGTACCTGATTCTGCAACAGCAGGAGCTAGACGGGCCGTAATTGTAGGATTGGGCACTTAGTCGGCCCAGCATTGCCCCTATCCAGTGGTGCTGTCCTTCCTACAGCCCATTCAGGCCGCACTATGCTTCTGCCGGTGCCATGGCATCGGGATGCCCAGCAGGAGCACAGAAATGCCACAGCAGAAGTAGTCCTCATTTTCCTAACCCTCAGTGCTGGCAGCCAGTGCCGGGATCAGGCAATGGGGACACCCCTGCATCTTCCTGGCCTGCCTAGAGAGGCTGTCTGGCCTGACCCCCATAATCAATGGTATTTATTCTAGCTCCGAGATGGAATAAGTCCCCATTTATCGCAACCCTGCCAGACGTACAGGGACAAGACATGAATCGGCCCTCTACGTGCTTTGGCCTGCCCCACTCCACCCACTCCACCCACTACCCACCTCTGGCCCTCCCCCTCCGCTCAGCACTCCCTGCAAAGCGGCTCAGTTTGGGCAGGGAGCACTTTAGTAAGCATACAGTCCCAGCAAATAATGGGGCTGGATATCCAACCAGGACGTCCAACCCCACTATTTGTGTCTGCATTAGGGCCATAGTGAATTACAGTAAAATAACACAAATAGTAAAACAGCATACAATATGAAACATCAAAATACAGTCTTCAGTATACTACTTAATAGATAAAGTCAGTTCATTTTATAATTTAACACAGATTTTTGTCAAAGTTGACATGTCATAACAACGGACCAGGCTATTGTCTAAAGAAAGCTTAGGTTTGATCTCCTCTAATACTAACTGGTTTGTTCTTTGGGCAGTCCATGGTATACACAGTATTCGTTGCCAGCACCATATTTCAAAGTAATCCGTTTTCTTCCTGTCTATCTTTTTCACTGTCCAACTGTCACATCTATATGACGTTATTGAAAATACCATGGCTTGAACAAGTCGAATCTTCACATGAAGAAAGACATCTCTGCTCTTGAGAATCTTCTCTAGTTCCTTCATAGCCATTCTGCCAAGAGCAATGCGTTGTTGGATTTCTTGACTGCTTGTCATTTCTTTACTGATAGTTAATCCAAGAAGTTTAAAGTTGTCCACTATTTCGATTTCTTCTCGATCAACAATGAACTTATTGATTTTGCCAGTTGTCAGGATCTTTGTCTTCTTTACATTAAAGTGCAGTCCATTTAAGACTATGTTCCTTGATCTTGAGAAGCAAATGTTTCACATCATCTTCACTTTCAGCAAGTAATGTGGTATCATCAGCATAGCGAAGGTTGTTGATGAGTCTTCCACCAATCTTCACACCTCTGTTGTCTTCATACAATCCTGCTTCTCTGATGATTTGTTCTGCATATAAATTAAACAGAAAAGGGGGAAGTTTGCAGCCTTGTTGTACACCTTTGCTGATTTTAAACCATTCTGTTTCTCCTTGTTCCGTTCAAACTGTTGCTTCTTGATCAATGTAAAGGTTGTACAAGAGAACGATCAGGTGTTATGGTATACCCATGCTTCTTAATGTGGCCCAATATTTCTCAGGGTTTACACAGTCAAAAGTCTTGATGTAGTCAATAAAACACATATAGATATCCTTTTGGTATTCTTTTGTCTTTTGAAGGATCCATCTCACATCTGCAATGTCGTCTCTTGTTCCTCAACTTTTCTTGAACTCTGCTTGCACTTCAGGCAGTTCTCATTCCAGGTATGATTGTAGTCTCTGCTAAGTAATCTTGAGTAGAATCTTGCTGGCATGTGGGATGAGCGATTGTGCAATAATTTCCACAGTCAGTTGGATCACCTTTCTTTAGTATTTGTATAAACACAGATCTTTTCCAGTCAGTTGGCCATGATGTTGCCTTCCAAATTTCCTGGCAGAACCTTGTAAGTTTGGTAACAGCTGCATCTGATTGCTGTAATACTTCAATGGGAATGCCATCAAAGCCTGGTGCTTTGTTCATTATTATTATTATTATTATTACTAAGCATTTATAAAGCGCTGCAACATACGAAGCGCTGTACAAACATAAAAAGAGAAGTCCCTGCCCGTTAGAGCTCACAATCTAGTCAAGACAAAATATGAAATAAATTAGATAATACAAATAACAATTAACAAGACAAAAATAAATGTTTATGGAGAGAACAAGAAAGGACGAGTTAGGAACAAAAGGCAATAGTGCAGAAATGGGATTTCAATGGCCAGGGAGGAGGCTTGGCGGACAGAGACAGGTAGAGAATTCCAGGAAAAGGGTGCAGCCAGTTGAAAGGAGCGAAGTCTAGAATTAGCAGTACGAGTAAAAGGCATAGATAAACGAAGACAATTAGATGAGTGGAGTAGGCGAGAGGGGGTGTAGGTAGAGATGAGGGATGAAAGGTAATGAGGGGCAGAAGAATGAATACATTTATAGGTTAGGAGGATGAACTGGATACGGAAGCGGATGGGGAGCCAGTAAAGCGACATGAGAAGAGGAGTAATGTGTGAAAAACGAGACTGACGGAAAATCAGACGAACTGCAGAATGTTGAATAGACTGGAGAGGAAAGAGGTGGTTAGCAGGGAGGCCAGCAAGGAGAAGGTTACAGTAATCAAGGCGGGAGGTGATTAAAGAGTGGACAATCATTTTAGTAGTGTTACCAGAGAGAAAAGGGCGAATCTTGGAGATATTATAAAGAAAGAAACGGCATGTTTTAGCAATGTTTTGGATATGGCATTCAATGCTGCTTCTTCCTTTATCACCAATGGTTCCAGATCATAAGGTACAGGTTGAAACGACTATTGGTCCGCTTGATATTTATCATACAATGACTCTGTATATTCTTTCCACCTTTTCTTGATCTTCTCAGCATCATTCAACATGGATCCTTGTGCATCTTGTAACATTCCAATTCCAGGCTGGAATTTTTTCTTTAACTCTCGTAGCTTTAGGAAAGCTGATCTTGTTCTTCCTCTAATAGTTTCTGCTTCTATTTCCTTGCATGCATCATTGTAGTACTTTTCCTTTTCTTGTCTTGCTGCACATTGAAAATCTCTGTTGAGTTCTACGATTGCCTCTCTTTCTCCTCTGGCTTTAACTTCTGCATTTCTGGGCAATTTTCAGTGTTTCTTCAGTCATCCATTTTGGCCGTTTTTGCTTTTTCACCTTTTGTAGAGACTTTTCATTTTCTTCCAATACAACTTTCTTGATGTCATCCCATAACTCTTCTTGGGCTCTGTCATTTGTATCTAAAGCAGCAAATCGATTTTGCAGACAGTCTTTAAATTCCGGTATTATATCCTCAAGGTCATATTTTGTTATATTCATGAGTGGCTTGCTCTTTTTTAACTTTAGCTTGAGTGTGCATACTAGTAGTTGGTGATCTGTACTGCAGTCAGCTCCATGTTTTGTATTTGTTGATGTTATAGAGCTTTTCCATTGTTGACTTCCACAGATATAGTCAATTTGATTTTTGTACAATCCATTGAGTGAAGTCCATGTGGATAGTGTGATGATGAAGGCAGTTCAGAGGCTATGGAATGCCAGGAGAATGAACTCTGTGCCTTTAAGAGTGAGAGCATTCAGGGTTTCCCCAGCAACCGAGAACCTTTGACTCATAGCACAGTCACCATTAAGCCCCGCCCACTTCAGCACGTCAGGGCTGGAGTGAAGCCTAGCAGCTCCCACGTGTGCTGGGAAAAAGGTGTGGTCCCTGAGAGGGAGCAGTTTAAAACTCCGGTGTTTGGAAAGTCAGGGAGAGGAGGACCGGAACGTGAAGCTGGAAGACGAGGAGAGGAGAGAAGAAGGAGTGGCAGTGAACCCAGAGGACCTGGAAGAGAATCCAGAGGAACTGGAGCTAGAGGAGAAGGGGCCCAAGGAGACACGAGAAGTGCTGGGCTCAAGCTCAAAGACAAGCAGTGGGATCTGCTTGGAACCGGTCCAAGGCAGTCTCAGCAGAAAGGAAGTTTGCTACAACAGAGAGAAGTGTCTGCAGAGAGAAAGCAGCATGGCTCTGGCAAGGAAAGAGGAGAGCTACTAAACGGCCCTGAACTAAGGCAAGTGTGTCTTCCAGAATTCCTGCCTGAAAGAAAGTTAAGAGAATTAGTTCCTGATAAAAGGAATAATTATAATAACCAGCTAAGCTCTAGCAGTAGAAACAATAGCTTGTCTGCAGGTCAGCACTCTCAGCTCTCTGAAGAAATAGAACAGAAAAAGGTTCTATTAGAGAGATTGAATGAAATGCTCCAGAAACAAACTAGTCAGCTCTACAGCCAGGTACCCTCTGAAGAATGTTGTGAGGATGCCATTGAGGAAATGGATATAGGAAGCTGCTATGAAGACTATGAAGATAGCTCCGATGAGATGCAGTGTTCTTATTGTAAAGCTAATGAATTAGAAGTGTGTTAAGCTTAAAACCTGTTTGAATGAGTGAATGCCATAGTAAGGAACTTACCTGATTGAAGGACGCAGCACAGAGAACAGCTGAACGTTGTTAATCAAGCTGTTGCTCTGTAAGGCCTGAAACTGAAGGGAAAGCTCAGTGGACATTTTAAAGCTGTTTCTGTTATAAAGGAGCTGTGAAGTAAACACTCCCATAAGAAGCTAATGTGCCCATGAGAAGCTTTATAATCTGAGCTTTGAAAGCAAGCTCCTAAGAAGCTATCTATTGCTGATACCAGTATTCCTGTGCATACTTTTGTAAAAGTTATACCTTTGCTTTGGAGAAGAATCCCATTATTGTTTATTCAGCCTGTTACTTGTGAATATGATGGAAACCCCAGAACACAACAAATAAATATTTCTCTGTTTCGCCTGACCACTTGTCTGCACAACTACTTTTGCCTAATATGGATAAGTGAAACTACATATCCCAGCAGCCCTCCTGGCAGCCACATTGGGAGGACTTATTCTAGGGCAGCAAGGCGACTCCATCCTGGTGCCCGGCTATACGCCCAGCCAGGTGGGGGCGACAATAGTCACTACTTGTGTTGCTGGAAGAAGACATTAGAGATGAATAGATCATTGGTCTTGCAGAATTCTATCAGTCTTTCTCCAGCTTCATTTATGTTGCCAAATCTATATTTTCCAACCACTTTGCCTTCTTCTTTGTTGCCAACTTTTGCATTCCAATCACCCATGGCTATCAGGATATCCTGTATGCATGTTCTATCAATTTCAGCTTGCACTTGTTTGTAGAACTCATCAACGTCATCCTCTTCTGCAGCTATTGTTGGGGCATATACTTGAATTATAGTTGTGCTGATGGACATTCCTCATAGACGAATAGAAATTAAACGTTCACTGATTGCATTGCATTTCATTACAGTTCTTGCAAGTTTCTTCTTAATTATAAATGCAACATCATTTCTTCTGTGTCTTTCATTTCCAGCATAGTAGACCATGTTATCATTAGATGCAAAGTGCCCGATGCCAGCCCATTTCATTTCGCTGACGCCCAACAGATTGAGTTGTACACGTTCCATTTCATTCTTGACCACCTCCAACTTCCCTTGTTTCATGCTTTGTTCGTTCCATGTCCCAATATGTAAGACATCTTTGCAGCTTCTGACTTTCACTTCATGCATAGCTACATCAGCAGTCAGACGTCCCGAGGACTTTGATCCAACCACATCATACATGCTGGCTTTACTCTGAAAAAAGAACAAGTGTCTCTGTCAACATAACTAAATGGTGCTGTGAAAGAGGTTAATAAAAGACACCTATTTGGCTTTATTATCCTCTTTCATAGCACCATTTAGTCATGCTGGCAGAGACACTTGTTCTCTTTTTGACCTTTTTTAATCTGTGGAATACATTTTATCTACACTTCCAAGATGGTTTTTCAAACAGTCTCTACATCTTATGTAGACTTTTAATCCTTGTAACTACTTCTTTTAGGCTTTTTTTTCTAACTAGTTTTCATGTTTTATCATAGTCTTCCCTTTTAAAAGTTATGCTATCCCCAGTAATTTTATTATTCTCCCTTTAGTGATTATCTCAAATTCCTATGCGCTATGGTCACTACTGTTAAATGGTTCCACCACCATTACGCCTTGTATCAGATCCTGCACTCAGTGAGAACTAGATTTAAAATAGCGCCTAACCCTCTGATCAGTTCTGGGATCAGTTGCTCCAGGAAGCACCAATAACACTGTTGTATGTTCAGAATTGTGCTAAGTTGTAATTCGTTTGGATTAGAAAATGTTGGTATACAAAGATTTACATGTAATTTGGGGGTTGTTTTATGACTTATTTCAAGATTTTTATGTTCGTATTGTAAACCACTTTAATACTTGTGAGAAAGCTAGTATAATAAGTATAATCAATCAATCAATTATTTATAGCATCTAGGAACAAGCTCTCTGACATGCCCTGCTGTGATATCCACCAATTAATATCGGGGTAATTGAAATCTCTCATAATTATTGTTTCCATATTTGGTAGCCTGTTCAATTTCTATTAGATTTCATAATCTGCCTAATCATTTTGGTGAGTTGGAGATAGTTAATTCCCATTGCTATACTCTTCCTAGTCATGCATGGAATTCCTATCAATAGAAATTTCAGCATGCAGTTTGTTTTCTGAAGAATCTGTATCCTACTTGACCCTATGGAATCCTTGCAGGGAGTGCCACTTCCATTAGCTTTATTAAGATCCAAAAAGATGCTTTTGCCAAGCTCATTTCCAGAAACTAGATCTGAAGGTAATTTATTTTAAAACATTTACATACTGCCATTTGCCAAAGCATTCATGGCAGTATACAACCATTCATAAAAAACATAAAACCACAGAAATCCCATCCAGCAGGGCCCACAAACCCCCACCCCCTACTTACTGTGCTGCCTGTAGTCCCAATCCTCTTGCTACCCACCAAGAAATTGCTGTTCCATAAACTTAAGGAAAAAGGAAGGTTTTAAATGCCTTCCAAATCAACAGCAGATTCGTCTCCATCCACTGGCAGAACGTTTCACAAAGTAGGAAACACCACAGAGCATGAGCCCTAACAGAAGGGGGAATACTATCAGGATCAAAAGTTCTTAAACTAGCAACCCTGGACACTTTGCCACTGAGCATGTAGCAATGTGCTCTCCACACATTCTGCCCCTAACCCGTCCACGCTCCTCCCTAGCATGAGATGGGCACTTAACATGTGTTTTAGTGGCCAGTAGCATTCTTAGCTACCAATTACCACACACTAAAATAATGTTAACAGTTAGTAGCCTTTAGTAAAAGGCCCTCTATGTTTTTTTTAGCTGAACAGAACAAAAATCCAACAATATATTGTGATTTGAACAGCTCTGATGTAATCTATAATTGGCACTGGTGATTTAAGCTGCTATAGTTCATCTCTAAAATCAAGAGCACACATGTATCTTTTTAGTAACACCCTGGGCACACCTCTGCCACACCCCCATGTAACATGGACATGATCTCGCTGGACACATGTAAATTTGAGGCTTTCTGAAATAGCTCTTGGGACATCGATGTGATTTGCACATCTTACTGGTCACAAACAGAACTTCTAAAATGACCCCCTTAGTTAGTAGTGGTGAGGAGGGGTGGGAGTGTTATCACAGATTCAAGGATATACTTCTGAGACAGCATTCAGAAAGACCAAGCATCAAGCACAAGGTCCTCTTAGTTCCATTTCATCAATTTCCAGCAACTTAAAACTTTTCATTCATTGAAAGATTTCAAGGGAAGGATATAAATCAGTATGAGCAGCATATAGCAGTTTCTAAAGTCTCTGATATTTTGTCTACACTTCTAATATAATAAGTTAGGTAGAAAAAGACTAATTGTTCCATCCTGTTTAGTTAGCTATCCTTATCAACTGCATGGCTATATCCCAGCTATAGAACCCCAACCCTCTATAGGACATCACTGCTTTCTCAGCTTTTGTTTGCTTACTCATGAGGTCGCGCTGTCCTGGATGGACAATCAGAGGCGTCAGAAGGGGGTGGGTTACATGGTCCCTGGCCTCACCAAAACTTCGCTGCCACAACTGCCAGCCTTCCCCTCCTATCTGCCTGAGGGGATCCCATCTCCCGCAGGCAGACAAGAAGGGAATCCCGTGATTGTGACCTGGCAAGAAGCGGGCTGCTTGCAAGGATCCCATCCCCTGTGAGCAGAAGAGCACTGTGATTGTGGCAAAGACCCCTCCTGTCTGCAGGCAGACAGGAGGGGAGGGCTGGCAATCGCAGCCTCACTCAGTTTGACAGGTCGAGGGGCAGAGCTTGGCCCCAACCCCCAATGAAAATAAGATCCTGTCTTCAGTGACAGACTGACCCCTATCCTATCAAGCCTTAGCACTTAGCTCCAAAATAAGCAACATGTCTTCTAGTTCAGAGTGAGTATGTTAGACAGTAGCCAATCTTCACCAGCATGCTGGCACCTATACTGTTTCGCTAGAACTGTAGCTTTTTCTTTTTGAACATATATTTTTAATTCACAGAATCCCCTCCCTCAACAATGGGTGCAGAGCAGAACTAGGACATCCACCCACAAAACTCAATATCTAATTTAAAAAAAAATCTGATTCTGGCCATATCACTAAGAAACATTCTCCTGTACTAGGCATATTGTGAACTAACAGGACTCGAGGAATAGCCTAATGGCAGTGGCTTAGGAACCAAGGACCCGATTTTTGAAAGTCATCTACACAGTTTACAGCCCAGTAAACCATGTAAATGCCTTAGTTGGGGATATTCAATGGCACTTACATGGTTAGTGTCGTTGGATATCCCCTCCAAAGTCCCCTATGTGCCCCGAGGCTATCTGGTTAGCATCAGGGCATGTTGGGGGCGTTCCGGGGCGGAGAATGATGCTAATCGAGCAGCAGCGATATTTGATGCTGCCCAGTTAGCGAAATGCACCTTAAAGATAAGAGAGAAAAACTGCCTCCCTGCAGTTAGTCTATGGCCCCGCGCAATTAAACTCTGGAATTAGTTACCGGAGGATCATAGTAAAAACTGTTAGTGTATCTGGGTTTTATAAAAGGTTTGGACAACTTACTGGAGGAAAGGTGCATAAACTATTATTAAAGAGGACCCAGGAAATCCACTGCTTGTCCCAAGAGAGGCATTGTGGAACCTGTGTACCTTTTTGGGAATCTACCAGGTACTTGTGACCTGGATTGGCCATGGTTGGAAAGAGGATACTGGGCTTGATTGACCTTGGTCTGGCCCAGTATGGCATTTCTTATATTCATATGTTACCAGCACAAAGCTTAGGAAACATATTGCTAAATATGCCAAAAAAGAGGGACTCAACGGCACCATGCAGCACCTCCCACTTCTACATAACATGAGTGATTTGGTGCCCAAACACAGCACTTCCCACACTCTGAAAAAACATAAAATGCAAGATGCTCATAGGCCAAGGAACTAAAAGAAAAAGTGAGAATCACAGCGCAGTTTATAATACCAAATAATAAAATTAAAACTCATTTTATTTTGTTATAAACTGCATTATAGTTCACTTTTTGACTATATACTCTGCATCTACAGAAACATCTCCCTGGACAATGGGTGCAGAGCAGAGGTAGGACATTTTCCCATAGAACTCAATATATTAAAAAGCATTCAGATCATTTTACTAACATAAACATTCTCCAGTACCAGGCACATTGTGAACTAATACAAAACCCTACAAAAGTCACTGATGATCTGCAAGGCCAAATCAAACATAACATACCAGCATAAACTTCCAAAATTCATACATGGGGCCTACCCAGATAAAAATTGTAGCCGGCCCTAGAACATTCAGACACCTATTGAAAAGCTAAACAAGTCAAATTACTACAGTACAGGCTCTTCGTACAAACTCCATGTTAACAGAACACCTGGCCTCAGTCACATACTCAGAACACAGAACCTTACCAAGTACAGAATAAGTGAGGATAACCTAAAGTAAAAATAAAAATATGTAGACAAAAATTAAACTGAAAGCCCAAGAAGCCAGACTCGGCATGCAGTGCAATACCAGAGAAATAAAGGAGACACATTTCCCTGTACTGTGTAAAACATAAAAATAGTGCAAAGTCCAATCACTCATTTGAAAATAAAATTATTTTTTCTACCTTTGTTGTCTGACCATTTTATACTCTTATCATGCTGGTCTCGATCTCAGGCTTCTGCTTTCTTCTGTCTTCTCTCAGCTCTCTTTCTATGGTCTCTACTTCATCTGCCATTTCTTGTCTCTCCTTTTGTTTTCTTCACTTCCTTCCATCTTGGATATTGATTTTTTTCTTTCCACCTTTCTTCCATTTTTTTCTCTCTCTCTGGCCATCCAGATTTCAGTACTCTTTACTATCCAGTTCTCAATCTCCCTCTTTTTTACGCCATCTACCTACCGCTTTTCATCCTTCACCCCAGTACTTCCATTCCCCCAGATCTTCTTCCCTGATCCACTATTACCCAGTCTTTTGTTCACTCTCCATGTCTAACATCTCTCATCACCCATCCAGTGTCTCTCTCTCTCTGACTTTCTCTTTCCCTCCATGTAGTATCTCCTCTCTTTCTTTCTTTCCATGTCTGCCATCTCCTTTCCTATTGCCCCTGCAACCAGCATCTACCACATCTCCGTACTATGCCATCCCATCCCTATTACTCACATATCCTGCATCTCTCCATCTTTTGCAATCTATTTACCGCATATCCGTCTTCTCTCTTCTCTATCCCTATTACCCCCATGTCCTGCATTTCCTTCTCTACTTTTTACCCGGTGTACAACAACTTCCCGCTGTCTCCCCCTCCACAAGTCCAGCATTTTCCCATAGTCTCCCTATAACACCCTGGCCAACATCACCACTCCATCACCCGTCCATGCTTCTCCCTATACCCATTTCCATGTAGAGTATCTACCTAGCCCCCCACCTCAATCTTATCCCCGCTGCCTCCCTATTCTCCCCCCCCCACCGCATCCAGCCTCTCCCTTCTGACTCCCTGTGCCCATTCATGTCCACCTCCTAATGCCCCCTCATGTCCACTCCCCCCTTCCCAATGCCCCCCCCCCCATTTATGTACAAGAGGCAGAGCTTGCCCACGGAGCAGCATGTCCCACGAGCAGGGGCTGTGCAGACCATGATCCAAGCCCGGAGCACCAGAGCACAATTGGCCTTGCACAGCCCCTGCCTGCAGGACATGCTGATCCCGTGGGCAGGCTCTGCTTCTCTGGGCCATGACCGTTGCCTCACACATGCTTCTGCCTGTGGGAGCAGTATGTCTTGCAGGCAGGGGCTGTGCAAGTTGTGACTGTGGCCCAGAGAAATAGAGTCTGCCCGCAGGAACTGACATCAGGAGGGCACTGTTGCTGGATGCCCATCCCCATTCCCCATTCAGGATGGGCTGTGGACTGCTGGCGGCCTATTGGAGAGCCTGCCTGCATGACATGCTGCTCCCATGGGCAGGGCTATGAGAGGCAGCAATCACTAGTCACAGCCTTCCACTTGCAAGAGCAGCGTGTCCTGTGGGCAGGCTCTCCACTAGGTCACCGGCGCTCCTCAGGCCACACTGAATGGGGAGTGGGTAGCTAACAACAGCACCCTTGTGGCACTGGTGCCCTCTGTTGCGCTTACCCAACTTACCAGGTAGTACTGGCCCTAGTCCAGAATTTGTTTTCTTGCTTCCCTCCCCATCCAGTATTTGTCTCCCTGCTTCCCTCCCTCCAGCATTTTCTTCTTAACCCCCTCCCCCGTTTTCCAGGATTTGTCCACTGCCCACCCCGTTGTCCAGCATTTGTCCTCCTATCCCCCCCCCCCGTTGTCCAGCATTTGTCCTCCTGTACCCACGTGATGTCCAGAATTTGTCCTCCTGTCCCCCCGTGATATCCAGCATTTGTCCTGCCTCCCCCCCCGTTGCCCAGCATTCATCTCCCTGCTTCCCCTTCTCCAGCATTTGCCTTCCTGCCCTGCTCCACTGTTGTCCAGCATTTGTCCCCCTGTCTCCCTCCGTTGTCCAGCACTTGTCCTTCTGTCCCCCTTCCTCCACCTGCACCTTTCTTTCTGTGCTGCTGCTAGGATGGTTCCTGCAAGCAATCTGGCTGATTCATCTGGCAGCAGCACGCCGGCTTTTTCTATTTTAGATTTTGCCGCCTATGGGCTACCACTGCCTTCCCACTGCTTTTTTTTTTATCTCAAGAATGCTTGAGCAAGAAAAAAAAGTGGCGGGAAGGCAAAGGCAGGCCAGAGGCGACAAAATCTAAAATTAAAACAGAGCCAGAGTGCTGCCGCCATCCGAGTGCTGCTTGAGGTGGCCTCATGGTAGAGCCTCCCCCTGGTTCATACATACTTTACATGCAAACAGGGGCGGCTCTATAATGAGGCCGAGTGAGGCAGTGGCCTCAGGCAGAAACATTTTGGGGGTGGCAAAAAATGCCCCCAAAAAGGCCGCCTCACTTGGCCTTCAAAATCTAAACAAACAAACCCCCCCCCGGCCATTGAAGCTGCTGCCGCTGCTGCAGCAGTGGCAGCATGAAGTGCCCTGCGGCCCCCCCCCCGCCTCCACGGAAGAGCTTGACATTTTTTTCCCCGCGCCGGCTCAGCTTTGCAGAGCCGCGAAGGGAGAGCATTTCCCTTTTCCGCGGCTCTGTTAAAGTTGAGTCTGCCAATGCTGATGGGAAATAGGCATTTCCTGCACACACTTTTGAAGGAGGTTCTGTGGATGCAAAATATATGTTGAAAAAGAAAAAGCAAGAACCATAATGCAAGTTTATAACAACAAAATAAAAATGAGTTATAATTTAGTTTTATAAACTGTGCTGTTGGTTCTTGCTCTCTTTTAGTTCCTTGGTGTGTAAACATCTTGCATTTCCTCCATATAATCTAATTGGCTTTTTGGTTTGGTTCAGTCACAGACTGTAGTTCTGAAAAAGCCTCGCCCCCCTCTATTGGGGGGGGGGGGAGGGCGCCATCTCATCTTTCGCCTCAGGCAGCAGATTGCCTTGAGCCGCCCCTGCATGCAAACATTACACATATTCCTGGACAGGTGTAAATGTCTGTGGCTTCCCTTTAGATATCATCTATGTAGCTTTTCTGGGGCAATTTTATAAAGGCATATACAGTAGGTACCTAAAACTGCATTCAGAAAGGCATTCAAAAACTATATCATATTAAAAAAAACCCTAAAATCCCACTTTCACCAATGGGCTTCATCAACTATCAACCATCTAACTAATCTGCCCTTTGATCTCCTCCATACATAGAAAGACAATACCAAAATGTTCCTAAATTGCTTCCTTCTCCCACTAAAGGCCACTCATCTAATACTGAACGCCATAGCAAGAAGCAGCATAACTGGGCCCCCATTCAATTCTAATTCGCTCCCTAAAGGGGCTTTGAATATTTCCCTCTATATGGAGCACAAATAGATGATGTTTGTATCATTGAAACGACAGAAAATTACAGAAGAATCTTATTTTAAAGACTATTTCCATAAGTTCTTGCTTGTTTGCTAAAAAAAAGACAATCCATTTCCAAAATTCACCATATAGTAACCCAACTCTATAAAAACCTAACTCTTATATTTACATAATTCATCTTTTTTTTGTCGAAGCGAGCCGAAGGAGGGCTGGTACTAGATACCCAACCCACACCTGACGGCAGGCTGCTTTTATTCAAAAAGGTTCACCACCAAAGTAATCGTAGATATATTAAACTTATTTAAAACTGCACTTAGCTCAATCACACCGTTGCTTGCAACATTTGTTCTTCGCACCACGTGCATGTTTCGGGGATGACCCTGTATCAAGTGCTTCAGATCAGCAGAAGAATTTAGCAACTGTGTCAGGAAAACACCGTCAACGCGGCTACGGGCAATCATTATCTGAACAGGCTGAATGGAAGCATTATAAATGGAGAACCAGCCAATAGCAAACAGGTAACTCCCCACAGTCAGGGGAATCCCTGCTACGATTGGCCATAAACCATAGAAAACTCAAACAGACGTCATATCAAACTGATCCAATCAATCTCGCGGTTCAACCCGCGAGGGGAGACAGTGTCAAATTGGAAAATCCACTGTTGTTCTAAACGCTGAAGTTTCTGTGTCCTGTCCCCACCACGAGGATCATAAGGTACATGATCAATAATTGTCCACCGCAACTCCCCAGTTTAAAAGACAATGACAAACAATATGGTAAACTACAGTTAAGCAATCATCATGAGCACTGAGCAATGCTTCTTAAAATCACAACAATACCTTCCCCATCACAGTATCTCAGCCTTCTATGCTGAACACACAGAGATGCAAAGTCTCACTCATTAGGAGCGTGTCATACTCATTCAAAGGCTTTCCCACTCTCACACTCTCTGAACTCATCATCTCAAGCATTAGAGCCTCAGTGCAATATCCTATCATTGACTTCATGAGAGGCAAGCCTAAAAGAAGAAAAACCAAGTGATCCAGCCAGTAGGAAGAAATCTGAGCTCACCTTCCTGTGTACCGCCTCCTCCTGCACCATCCCTTTTCCTTATACCTACAAGAACAAGTGCTGTGTAATATGTACACATACCTATAGCCAATTAGTGGACAGCAATTTTCAGCCCAGAGAATTTACCCATATTGCCTCTACTTACAGAAGCTCCAAAGAAAAGCAAATATTTTATTCTGCTTTTCTTATTTGCAAAGCAATACTACAGTTAAATCTTTCTAGATTTATACTGTGGATGCACTATGTGAAAAAAATCTCACTCTTTGGACTTCAGTCTCACTCTCTGGGGCGATAAATCTCATTCTTTGGGATAGTTCACCTTTGGCATCTCTGAATACATGGCATTGTTTCAATAGTAAGAAATATGTCTAAATGGTCTCCCGTAGCATAACACTTTGTGGTAATACACTTTAGTTGATGTAAATCTGAAAGTAATCATTTTAAAAATATTTCTGCTGCAATCCTGTCGGCTACAGAGAACCAGAGCTGTCAGAGGTAGGGAAAATAGTCATAAAATGTGCTGCAAGGACAATAAAATATTCCGGATGGTAAACATGCACTTGCAGTCCTTCTGAAGGTAAGACAAAAGCGATGGAGCCTGATATGGAGGCGCCACCGTGCTCATATCTCCAAGCAACAAGCAATGAAACAGCAAGATAAGCATCTTCAGAAAGTGCCAGAGACTTTAACGCATGGATCATAACAGGGCAATCACTTCCTGGTTCAGGCCAAGTAATAACATTTTATGGCTTGCTTTAAAGCAAACCTGAGATGGTATTTTTCTAATAACCTTGTTTTCATAAAGAACATAGGACACATAAAAAGGAACTACATAAGAATTACAAGAAAGAAAGACACAACAGCCTTTACAGAGCTGGAACTTTTTTTGAAATGAAATACAGTGTAAAAATGCAGACAAAAATAATACTTATTTTTTTCACTGCAGAGCCATGGGTAAATAAGAGCTTAAGGTTGCCTATATACGATTATTCTCTGACTTCTGTCTCATTGCTGCTCATGTCAGTGGTTAAAGAGCACTCATTTATTAATAAAAATGCATCAATAAACTTAGGAAGCGCTTTGCTAGATTTATCCCATAAGACAGTGATCGTGCTGGTTTCTAATCATGTCCACTCTGGAGGAATCCCGCAGTGTGCTGCAATCTATTGAATTGATTTTTTTTTTAACAAAAGAAAAACTTGGGACATCATTTTCTGCATATTTAGCAAATTCAAAATGCTGGTATACAGAACGCTAACAAAATACAAGAACAATTCACAAAGAACAATACTAAACACAGGCAAACAGCAGAAAACAAAACTGATTAAAGTGCCACACTATACACAAATAAATAAAGACATTTTTCATGGATCATCAAAGTCACTTGCTTTAGTTATAGCACAGTCTAATGTTCCTGCTAAGCTGCACGGAGTCCTCCACCGGCATTCCTGCCAGTGGGGAGAGGTGCAAAGCGATCACGAAAGCGATTGTGCTTAGGATCGCACAGCACTGTCAGGCCCTTGGGACCTGCCTATGCTGCGTGATCCTAAGCGTGATCGCTTTTGCGACTGCTTTGCACCTCCCCTCACAGCAGGAATGCCGGTGGGGGACTCAGTGCAGCTTAGTGGGAACATTGGCACAGTCAGGATAAGAATAAGTTAAAATAGCTAATGCTAACACTCTGCATTAAACACCTACGAAGTCTATTTACCAAGCCATATTATAGCAATAATTCATATGTGGAGGGTAATTTGATAAAGTCACCTAGTTAATGCATGTCTTCATGTGATATTATATCCCTATTTGATAAAGTCAAGTATGTGCATAGTTGACTTTATAAAATGCTAGCATAAATGGCAGAGAAAGTGCCTTAAAAATGGTATGATGACTTCCATTAGCCCTAGAGTGGGTGTAAATAAACGTGCCTACAATTTGCAAGTATAGGTGTAAATTATTGTATTCTCTAATCTACACATGTACTTGATCATGCTGCATTACACTCCACTCAAACTCTACGCAAGCGCACGCCCACAGTGAAGGTGCATATGATGCAAGCAATGCAGGTACTTTGGTGCTGGTCAGTATTTTATAACAGGTCATTTGCACGCGTAAGTGGCCACTTACATGCCTAAATGACTAAACTGCTGACATTTATGCATGTTGTTGGAGCTTTGTCTTCTTATAAAATTACCCATGAAAGGGCAATTAATAAGTATTTAAAATCTATCTCATGTCAATTGTGTCAAACATACATTATTTCATTATAACATGCAACATGCGGAGTGGAGAAGTAGCCTAGTGGTTAGGACAGCAACCTGGGATCAGAAAGATCATGGCTCAAGTCCTACTGATATTCCTTGTGGCCTTGGGTAAGTCACTTAACCCTTCACTGCTTCAGGTACAAACTTACAGGCCAATGCAGAAAGCTAGCACGGGCTTTACGAGCCCATAACGCCACATTTAAGCACATTCTTATGATCCTCCCCATGCAGGAAATAGACAAACGCTGGCAGAAAAACTAGAACCTAATTAACACCACGCTGATTTAAATGAATACTAATTATTTAAATGTATTTTAATCTGTTGGGCTGGTATGCAAATCATGGCTACGCCAGATGCAGAAACAGACATAGATTATTTCGCAACCAGCCTTAGCGCCAAAATTTTAACTGCAGGGTCTAAGTAGAAGTAAACCTCTAACGCTGCCCCCAACAGTATTTTGATGGCACCGGGTACTTTCCCTAGATGCTTAGATCATCGTCTCCCTAGATGATCAGGCATTGGGCAAAGCCACTGATGCCCAAATACTGCTGGGCCATGTGGACAAAAAAGAATCCCTGGCGCCTCATCCCCCGACAGTAGGAGAGAAAAGGAACATGGGATGTTTTGCGTCTTGAACAAATGGAAGCGTCTCCCTTCGGGCACTTAACAAAGCCTTAAAATAACGGCACGAAAAAGGCTTTACTCGCTAGCCTAAAATTTCTTTATTGAGGCACTTGTGCATATACACAGACAGACAGAAAAAAATTAAAGCTGAATTGAAACTGGTTTTCTGCTGTTCCAGTACTGTGTGGTTCATCAGTCTGTCATCCGGTTAGATAAGATGTTGCTGTATGCGGATAACACTACTGTTTTCACATTCTATCTAAAGGGAAATAGCCAGGAAGCAGAGAGATGACTGAAGGAAAAAAATGCTAATTTGCCACTGGTGCTTGCAGAGCAAGCCAAACTAGTACAGACTTCTTGTGCGCATGTGTTTGGCTTGCTCGCTCAGTTTAACGCTGCGGTGGCTCATTTGCATTGCAGGGTTACCGCAGTGGGCATTTGCATATCCTAACCTTCCTGCATCACACGTTAAAATGTGTGCATTGTCCAGGAACCTTAAACAATCGATCCAGCACGAGTCTAGCACCAGCGTTCAACATCATCTTGTTAGATTGTAAGCCATCCGGGGACAGGGAAATATCTACAATACTCGATTGTAATTCACCTTGATTTACTATGGGAAAGGCGTGAGCTAAATATTACTACTTATAAAGCAAAGCTCTGACCCAATGTATTAAAAAATAATGAGCTCTGCTGCAAGCAAAGCAGCTCATTATTATAAAAATCGATTAAGGGAGTTTGTGTTAACTTTGCAAGCGGCATTATTCACAGAAAACACCACCACCTCCAGAGGTGGTGTTGACTTTCCTCAGGGAATATCGACCCACTAGCATGTGGACCGATACTAACCAGGAAGCAACTAGAGAGACCAGCCTTGTTCAATAAAAAGACCCCCATTCACTTCCCAAAATCAGTAGTGGGTTAGTAGTGAAGGGCATGCCATCCCCCTGTATCCATGAGGTAGGGGAAAAGTAGCAATAAAAAATATTACCCTAAGCCTTGTTCCTTTGTTCCAAGGGTCCTCCTCCCCTGACTATTCTACTGCAGCTTAGGAACTAGGCCTCTATCTGTTATATAATAGCCAAACAAACTCCATTATCAGTGATAAATGAAACTACATTACCATATCTGATAATGACTACTGAACCTTTTATGCTAACTGCTATACTATACTGAGACTTGTAAATTGTATATGTACTTGAGCTTATGTCTTCCAGGTAACAGGATATTGTGTAGAGAATTTTCAGCCAGAATCACATCTCCCTTACATGAAAAAAACTGACAGAGCAGTGTCTGTACAGCTTCAAGATGTTTTCGAAGATGTTAAACTTTTAGCTTTATTTATTTATTTATTTATTTATTTTTGCATTTAGCTGAACAGATTTTAGATTAACCCAGAGTCAGTCTTGACAGCCATCCTCTGAGACTTCTTGATAATGGTCAGAGTGTGGAAGTGGAATTGGTAGATCTTTCAGCCATATTCAATACAATGAATAAGCAGAGTTTGGCGCATAGTGAACTATACTAAAGTGGAGGAGATAGAAAATGTAGTTTGGGAGAAACAACATTCAGCACCCTTTTTTATGGGTTCCCACAGAGATCTCTCCTTTCACTGCTATTGTTTAATATATAAATCTCAAACCACATAGTGACTTCATGATACTTTTAACATACATTTCCTTCTGTATGCAGACAACACACAGATTTATTTTTCGCTGAGTAAGGAGAAGGACTTTGTCATTGGTGAAGTGAATACATGCTTGAAGGCATTGTCCAGTTGGATTATGGATATGATCTCAGACTTAACCCTAGCATAATGGAACTGCTTTATGTGGGAAAGCAGGTGGGTTTGGTAGAAGAGCTCAGATGTTTGTTGACAACTTTCCTCTGGCTAACACTTGCATGGTCTAAGTGGGTTTATTTGGACCATGAGTTGTCCATGGAAGTTCATATCACCTTGATGAACCAAACAGCTTTTTATAATTTATGAGGGATTGCACAGACCATTCGTAGAGACATCGTATTTGGCCTTAAATCATCTTGAGGTTGGACTACTGTAATACCTTGTTATGTAGGTTTTCTACTTACTGCCAGATTGTGACTTTTTAGACCATACTTCCCTGGTACTTCAGAAGTTACATTGGCTCCCTGTAGCATATAAGATCATGTTTAAGATCTTGATGTTTACCTTTAAAGTATGGATAAATGATGTGTATAAGTTTATAATCACATACTTATATAGATAGGCTGGCTGAATTTCATATAACGATATCACTAGTCTGGATACCTTTACACAATGTCTGTCTCACTGAATACTGACCCCTTAATGTTCCACTCGTATAAGAGGTGACACTGGTGCAAACTCAGGCGAAGGTTTTCCTTTGGTGGCACCCCAGTAATGGAAGTCACGCCATTATACAGACTGCATAGCCTTGGGCAAGTCACTTAACCCTCCCCATCATCTTAAGTACAAACTAGGTTTATAAACCCTCCAGAAACAGGACAATACCTACAGTACCTGATTGTTCCCTTGCCTTTGAACTACTACTGGAAAGGCGTGAGCTAAATACGAATAATAAATAAAAAATAAATTAGACTCATCTGATTTCAGTAGCTTTTTAGAAACAGATCACAGATCCTGCGCAGGGTCTGTCTATAGGAATATGAGGATTATTTTTCAGGAAATTTACATTTTATTCATTGTTGCACATTGCATTGGTCAACACTGGTTGATGGTAAAATGTTTTATGTAAAGAAAGAAAGAAAATCAACTGCTTTTTTCACAGCACTCTTTCCGGGGAGTTACAAGACTCACAGTGTACAATTTCCTTCTTGATGACGTCAAGAAAAATGGAAAACAGTTTGAGATTTAAAACCCACATTCACAACAGTTTGGGGTGTAAAAGCCTCATTCACAATGCTACCCACTTTTCCTCACCCTCCCAGCAGTACTAGATAGGCACGGACTGACTTTGTTAGATCTCAAAAGCTAAGAAGGGTCAGGAAAAAAGATGTGTTTGCTTTGCAAGTAACGTTATCACAGACCCACAAAGTGTGTCACTCTCTCTGCCTACAATTATAAACAAGCCACATGCACACTGCTAGTTCAAACAATAAATCTAGCATTAAAACAACCAGGAGATCTACACAAGCATGAGATATTCAAGAACTGTGCAACTGTGATCTTACAGTTAACTCTGATCCTGTGGAAAACATAACTCAAAAAGGAGCATGTAGTTCTTTTCAGAAGTACAATCAGAAATCAGTTTTTATCTATCTGGAACTGTTAAAATCTCAATCTGATCAGTCACCTCTCTAGCAGATTTTCACATTGTTATAGATCTTTTGATGTGAGACAGCTGTACTGAGATTTTTGATCCTGGATTCTTTATGACTGTATGAAAAGTGGAAAACTCTACATTACTGCGCTGAGATTTTTTGAATATTACTCATTCATCTGAAGGGTTATTACTGAAACACAATCATCATTTCTGAACAATAATTTATTGCTAATCTTATAAAGTGACTTAGAAAATCCAATTTTCTGGCTGGCCAGAAGACCCAAGTGATATTTAGAAAAAAACAATACTTAATAATCTGGTCGAAACACTCATGAATTGCAAGGCCACCTTCATATTGTTTAATGACATCATCAAGTAACTGAGCAGGGTGTGATTAAAAGGTTTTTTTTAGCAAGTAGAACAAAGTTGTTTACTGTTAGAGGGGTTCTCTGTAGGGTGATTTCATTGAGAGTGCTGAAAAGGAAAGCTCTCTCAAAGCTCAGAAAAATCTAACAGTTTGTCTGAGAATGCATGGTGTCTTTTGGTGTAGTTACCACTTTACGCATCTGCTCAGTCTAATGCAAGTTTAGGAGTCAAGTCATTGAGAAGGCCTGTGTGCCAAGGGCTTGCCCTGCCACTAGGTGGACAAGGCGTCCTCCAAGGGTGACAGAATTTGGAAGGCAGTAGTGTGGCTCTGGTGCACAGACAAGCAGCATGGGCCCTTTAAGTATAGAATCACTCTCAAGCGCCATTATGTCCCGTCCCCTGAACAGGAAGTTTGCATGAGAGGGGGCGGACGGGGCAGTGCTATGCAGAGTCTGTGCATTCTCACTAGGGAGGAGACAGCATCATCAAGGGGAAATGAAGAAGAGGCAAATGCTGGCTACAGGGAAGGGGCTGAAGGGGTTATGCTGGCTACCTGGGTGGAGACAGAGTGGGGAATGGGAGATGCTGGACATGGGGTGGGGAGGGTTGAAGGGGAGCTGTTGGACCACAGAGGTTGAGGGGGATGAGAGGCACAGGGAAAAGAAAGGGAGATGCTGGACATGGTGGGTAGGGAAGGGGCGATGAGCTGCTGGACACAGGGGTAGGAAAAAGAAAGGGAGATGCTAGATTTTGGGGGGTAGGGAAGAAGAGAATAGAAGCTGGATTTTGGGGGGTAGGTAGAAAAAAGGGCGATGCTGAAATGTTGTGGGGAGGAAAGTAGGTAAGAGAAGGGGAGATGAAGAACAGAGGAAGATAGGGGAATGAAGAACAGAGAAAGATAGGGAAATGAAGATGCCGCATTTTGGTGAGATAGGGAAGGGAAGAGGAAATTATTATTATTATTATTAAGCAGCATTTATATGGCCTTACCAAGCGTATGCAGTGCTGAACAGACACATAAGTAGACAGTCCCTGCTCATAGAGCTTACAAAGGCATGGGGAAGGGTGACCTGCACGGAGCGGCAGGTGAACCTACTCTTGCTACCTTGCTGGGCAGACTAGATGGACCATACTGGCCTTTTTCTGCCATCATATACTATGCTACTATGCTACAATCTTAAAGACGAACAAATAGGACAAAATAATACAATAGGAATAAGGAGCTGAAACACAAGAGAGGGGAATTATGAATCAAAAGCGGCCTCAAAGAGATGAGTCTTGAACTTGGACTTAAAGAGGGTGAAGGAGGATATTTGACGCAAGAACAGGGGAAGGTTGATCAAGGCAAATGGAACAGCAAGGTTAAAGGAATGAAGCCTGGAATTTGCTGAAGAAGAGAGCGGCATAGAGAGAAGGAAGGTAGAAGAGGAACAAAGATCACGAGGAGGGATATAAGGAGAAAGGAGAGAAGAGAGAGGAAAGGTAAGAAGGAGCAGCAGAGTGAATGCATTTGTGTGTCAAGATAAGTAGCTTGAATTGAAAGCAGTAGCAGATAGGGAACCAGCGAAAGGACTTTAAAAGAGGAGTAATGTGAGTTTTAACATGGCTGGCGAAAAATTAACCGCACAGCAGAGTTTTGAATAGGCTGTAGAGGGAAAAAGATGAGACTGAGGGAGATCAACAAAGAGGAGGCTGCAATAGTCAAGATGGGAGGTAATAAGGGAAAGCACAGTTACTTACCTGTAACAGGTGATCTCTGGGAACAGCAGGAATAAGTCTTCACATATGGGTATCATCGGTACCGACAGAGCCTGCGCGGGAACACTCCCCAGCGTCCAGTAAGAAAGCTTTTGGGAGCATCCCACCGCACCTGCACGCTGCCTTCCCGCCTTTCCCAACCGCCTCTCTCCAGTTCGAGTTTTAAAGATGAGACAAAGAGAGAGAGAGGAAAGAAAAGATAGATAGAGAGATATAACTCCTAGGGGAGGTGGGTGGGTTGTGAAGACTTATTCCTGCTGTTCCCAGAGATCACCTGTTAAAGGTAAGTAACTGTGCTATCTCCAGGAACAAGCAGGAATGAGTCTTCACATATGGGGACTCCCTAGCTGCAAATGCCAGGGAGAGACCCCATGGTTGTGTGCCCTTGCAGAGGGCTTCACCTCCCCCCCATGGATCTCTGGCATCCAACCAGGGTAGGTGGGTAGGAGTTGATTAGGAATGGAACAGGTGTTTGAGGACAGCCTGACCAAACGAGACATCCCGGCGGGAGTCCTTGTCCAAACAGTAATGGGCTGTGAAGGTGTGAACCGAGGCCCAGGTGGCCGCTCGACAGATCTGGTCGATGGACACCGAGTTCAGATGAGCCATTGAGGCTGCCATGGCTCTCACATTGTGAGCTGTGACATGGCCCTCCAGAGAAATGTTCTTACTCTGGTAGGCAAAAGAAATACACTGAGCAATCCAGCTGGACAGTGTTCTCTTAGAGACTGGAAGTCCTAAATGAGAAGGATCAAAAGCAACAAAAAGTTGAGAAGACTTTCTATGTTGCTGTGTTCTTTGTAAGTAGAAAGCGAGAGCTCTCTTACAATCCAAGGTATGAAGATTCCTCTCTGCATTTGATGCATGAGGTCCTGGAAAAAAGACAGGTAAATATACCTCCTGATTCAGATGAAAAGGCGAGACCACTTTAGGACTACCTTATCATGTCGAGTCTCATATAGCTATATGATTCTGACAGATGGGCTTTACCCATACTTATGCTATCCAGCATGTTTTAGGGTCCTACACTCACAACCACTTTCGTGGTAGTTAACACCTACCATAACCTTAAGGTTAGGTACCCCTGAAGCTCTCCATGTTCCAATATCTCTCCCAGCTGACTTCAGTTAGGAGAGACATTGCAGATCTTCAGCTAATCACAGGCTCTAACGCCTCCGGCGTTTGTCCTTTCTTTTGGGATACAAGGGGTTCCCATACCCTTTCTCCCCACAAGGACTGGGCCTGTTTGTCCAAATCGGTTAGCCTCTCTCTTTTTGTTCCTAAGAGTGAGCCACTCTGCTGCAAAAGAGTTCGGCTTTTATCATAAAGCCTTCTGCTGAAGGCCCACCGTTTTTGTACTACCCCAGTTTTTCCTACTGGGGTTACCTGTTACCTTTCAGGATTCTGACCTCCATTGCTTTTCCTACAGGGTTACTACCTCCACTTACAGTGAGGTCCTTCTCGAGGTTCCTCTACTGGGTTCCCCAGTAGATCCCATGAACCTCCATACTTCTCTGAAGTCCTGTTAGGGGAGGTCCATATTGCAATATTTTTTCTTTGCAATATCATTGATGACAATTATCATCCACACATGGACTCCTTGTCTGCAATCCTATGCTAGGTTAACTGTTCCACAGCACCTTTCTCTCTTCAACTCCTACCCTCCATCCTCAGGATGCCTGGTGTTGTGGGGGATAGCATGTTCCAACCTATGACATGCTGGGACTCCAGGCATCTCAGCTTGGGAGTCCCCATATGTGAAGACTCATTCCTGCTTGCTCCTGGAGATAGCACAGTTACTTACCTGTAACAGGTGATCTCTGGGAACAGCAGGAATAAGTCTTCACAACCCACCCACCTCCCCAGGAGTTGTATCTCTATCTATCTTTCCTTTCCTCTCTCTCTCTTTGTCTCAGCTTTAAAACTTAACTGAGGAGAGGCAGTTGGGAAAGGCGGGAAGGCAGCACGCAGGCGTGGTGGGATGCTTCCAGAAGCTCTTTGATTGGACGCTGGGAAGCGTTCCCGCGCAGACTCCGTCGGTACCGCCGTACCAATATGTGAAGACTTATTCCTGCTGTTCCCAGAGATCACCTGTTACAGGTAAGTAACTGTGCTTTACAGGAGCATCCAGACAGGCGATACTTCGATTCCTCCGAAGACTCTGATGAGTCGGAGGCTTCTGTCGATGTATTGGTGCTTCTTCCTCAGGAGTCTGATTCTCCAAAACGAAGAATGTCTCCTCCAGAGGATTTGTCTTTTCAAGACTTCATTAGGGAAGTGGCTAGAGGCCTCTCCATCACAGTGGCCTCTGAGTCAGAGCCTAGAGCCAAGCAATTAGATATTTTACAATATCCTACGGCTCCTAAGGAAGCAGCTACCCTACCTATTTATGAGATTCTCTATGATCTCATGTTGGGCATGTGGGAGACTGTATTACTAATTAAAGATTTATATGGATTTTTGGATCAGCAAAGGATATTGTACTTTATCTGAGCCAACTTGCTCCAGAGATGAGAGATCTTTACACATCTAGCCTGGGGAGTGTTAAGAGGCCAGAGAGGGAGACAGAATTCTTCCCTTGGCCTTTGAACAATTCTCTTGGCCATTCTTCATTACAAGGTGTTAGCCTTTGTTGAAGTAAGACAGAGACTCACCACCTCTCCTCATTCTCGCAGGTTAGACACCATGTACCGTGTCCCTCCCTGTCCTGGTTTTCATAAAACTCAGCTTCCTCACCACTCTATTGTGGTTGAGTCTGCTATGAAGAAAATAAAGAGTGCAAAGAGACACTCATCTAACCCTCCAGGACGTGAATGTAGGACTCTAGATGCTTTTGGCCGAAGGATTTTCCAGGCCAATATGCTTGCTGCCAGAATCAACTCCTATAGTCTCTATATGGGGATGTTTCTAAAAGAAGTCACAGATCATCTGCAGACTTTAGCTCCTTTTATTTCAGAAGATAAAAGGCAGGAATTTCTCACTTGGCTCAAACATGCCCAAGATGTTTCCAAATTCTCCAACCGTGCAGCCTTTGACTCTTTTGAGTGTGTAAGCAGAGCCTTGGCTATTGCCATAGGTGCACCCAGAATTGCTTGGTTAGAAGCCTCTGATTTGGAACTCTGGGTCCAAGATGAGTTGGGAAACCTTCCTTGTACAGGTGAAAACCTGTTTGGCAAGGATTGGCAAGCAAAGGCCACTCAGATGGATGCTGAGAACTCTGCGTTGGATCGACTTTCAAAGTCTACCTCTGCCCCTGTTAAGAAAAGATTGTTCAAAAAGACATCTTTTTCTAAAAAGGGAAGATATTATCCTGCTCATGGGCAGACATCTTCTGCAGGTCGTTTTGCTGCAAAGCGTCAGCAACCACCTAAACAGGCCAAGTCAAAGGCTGCCAGGCCTACCACAGCCCAGCAGCCTCAACCTCCTCAGGGCCTTTGACTTGCAACTAGAGAACTTAGCCTTTCTAGCTCTGGGAAACCCAGAGCCCCTCACCATTCCAGGAAGGTTGACTTACTTTGCTCCCAGATGGGAGCAAATCACAGCAGAGCAATGGACCCTCTCCATTATAAAGGAAGGGTACAAGCTTCACTTCTTAAACCTTCCTCCCCACACCATGGTGAAACAGTTCAATTCTCCAACATCTCTCCTCAACCTTCTAGGTCAGGAGATTGCTACCCTTCTTGCCCAAGGGGCCTCTTCTTCAACAGGGCTCAGGGTTCTACTCCCCTTATTTTTTTATCCCAAAGAAAAGAAGGGGCCACAGACCCATATTAGACCTCAGAGAATTGAACAAGTTTCTATTCAAGGAGAAATTCAAAATGATTTCTCTAGGGGCTCTGCTTCCATACCTTCAGAGTCAGGATTGGCTTTGTTCTCTAGATCTCAAGGATGCGTACACCCATGTCCTCATCCATCCTACACACAGAAGGTTCCTTCGGTTCCTTTTTCAAGGAAAGCACTACAGGGTGCTTCCTTTTGGTCTGGCCTCTGCACCAAGGGTGTTCACGAAATGCATGGCAGTAGTAGCTGTATTTCTCCGCACTTTAGGAATATTCGTATTCCCATATCTGGACGACTGACTCATTCGAGCCCCATTCCAGTCAGAGGCCCAGAATTGTCTAACCTGCACAATGCGTATCCTTCAGTATTTGGGACTAGTAATAAACATCCCAAAATCCAATCTCACCCCTACTCAGTCCCTGGAGTTCATAGGGGCCTTACTGGATACCACAACTGCAAGGACCTATCTTCCTCAGGCCCGTTGCCTACACCTGGTGCAGTTAGCCTCCCAGATTCAGTTAAAGTCCCAATTAACTGCTCGAGAGATGTTACAACTATTAGGCCACATGGCATCCACCGTGCATGTGGTTCCATATGCTCGCCTTTATATGAGGGCAGCTCAATGGACTTTGTCCACCCAATGGACTCAGGCATCAGGTTGCCTGTCAGACAAAATAGCAAACTCCAGTCGTCTATTTTGGTCTCTCCAGTGGTGGAAGTCCTCTCAAAACCTGTTGCTGGGGTCCTTTTTTCAGCAACCGCTACCCCAAGCAACTCTCACAACAGATGCTTCTCCAAAGGGTTGGGGAGCTCATCTACAAGATCTCTCCACCCAGGGCATCTGGTCTCCACAGTAGACTTCTCTGCATATCAATCTATTGGAACTCAGAGCAATATTCTTAGCTCTTAGAGTGTTCCATTCCCTGCTCAGCTACTGGACAGTCCTTATCCATACGGACAATCAAGTAGCCATGTTCTGTGTAAACAAGCAGGGAGGGACTGGCTCTCTGTCGCTTTGCAACGAAGCTTTGCGACTGTGGGCCTTCGCCAGAGAGCATCACATCCATCTTCTGGCAGTATATCTTCCAGGTATTCAAAACTCTTGGGCGGACAGACTCAGTCGAGTTCTGCTCCCACACGAGTGGTCCCTCCACATGGACCAGGTATCCAGGATTTTTCGAATTTGGGGAACCTGGACATAGACCTCTTTGCAAGTCCGTGGAATGCCAAACTTCCCCGGTTCTGTTACAGAATTCCGTGTCAGGGAGTTCAGGCCAAGGATGCCTTCCTCCTTCACTGGGGTCAAGACTTCCTTTATGCCTTTCCACCAATTCCCCTAATTCCCAAAACTCTATTCAAGCTTCAGAGAGATCGAGGGACCATGATCCTCATAGCACCACATTGGCCACGCCAAGTGTGGTACCCTCTACCCTCTACTTCTGCATCTCTCTCAAGCTCCTTCCCTGGACTTAGGCTCTGTACCAGACCTTCTGTCCCAGGAAGAGGGAACATTGTGGTACCCAAACCCCCAGTCACTCCATCTCAGGGCTTGGTTGCTGAGTGCCTAGACCTTCAAGATTTTCATCTCTCTCAACAAGTCAGAGATATTATTCATGCCTCTAGGAAGCCTTCTACTCGACGTTCCTATGCTTTCAAATGGAAAAGATTCACCATTTGGTGTTCAGAGAAGGGTCTAAACCCTCTTGCAATACCTCTGAATTCTCTACTAGAGTATCTCCTGCGTCTATCCCATGCAGGCCTGAAAACAAATTCAGTAAGAGTCCATTTGAGTGCTATTGCAGCGTCCCTCAAGCCTCTCAATGGACAACCTATCTCCTCTCACCCTGTTATAGCAAGATTCATGAGAGGCCTTCTTTTAACTAAACCTCCCATTAGACCACCTCCAGTGGCATGGGACTTAAACCTGTTTCTTGGCCAGCTTATGAAGCCACCCTTTGAACCTTTAGCCACTACCTCCTTGAAATTTCTTTCTTGGAAAGTTGTTTTTCTCATTGCAGTCACCTCAGCACGCCGCATCAGTGAGTTGCAAGCTTTGGTGGCTAATCCACCTTATACAAGGTTCCATCATGATAAGGTAGTCCTCGACAGGTATTCTGGAGATGCTTGAGCAGTGAAGAATACTGTGCACTCTTGGACTCTGGAAGGGAAGGAGTCAAAAGATGTAATTGCTTTGTGACCTCCTCAAGAGATAGACTCATATAGAAAATATATGAGAGAATTCTTGCAGAAAGCATAGATGTCTGGAAGGTTTGACGTCCAAAGGCATCAAGTGTCTTAGACTCACGACCTGGCGGATAAGAAGAGTGCTTTTTCTTGCTCTTTACCCGCCTCATTGCTGATTCCACAACTATGGAATGATGAGGAAGTTGAGTCTTTTGAAACCCTGGAGAGGGGGGCACCTGATATAAGAGATCTGTTGCTCTGGAAGGTGGGGGTACCCTTAAAGGTGTTTTCCACATTCCTAGAAGGAGATCCTGCAAGGAATGATGCAAAGGAAGCATTATGTTCTCCTTTGCTTTGGTAGAAAGAGAGTCCTGTGCAGGATCATGTCCTGGGATAGGAATGGCAAGAGATCTTGCTATATCCAGGAGGAAACTCTGAAAAGATGGTTCCCCAACAGGAATTTCCCTTGGACAGGTTAGATCTGAAGAACTAGCCTGAGCAGCGACAGAGCTATGCAGATATATTGTATTGGTACCGAGTCTTCCAGACTAGAGAGCGATTCTAAACTCGGTATCGATAAGCGAAGCATGGAAGGCACCGACCATAAGGGTAATGAGGACATCGGTACCGACTTCGGTACCGTGTCTGATACCGGTGAATGAAGGTCAGCTAGTGGCAACTCAATCGGCCTCGGGGGAACCGAGAGTTGCGGATCCAAATCATCGGAACCGAGCCTTCGGTACCGCTGAGAGCCGGTACCAAGGCGAGTCGGTACCCAGTCCTCCAGACTGGAGAGCAATTCCAGACTCGGCATCGAAGGAAGCGAGGCTATCGATGCACGTCTGGAGGGTACCGACGTCGGTGGTAGTATCGGTGCTGGTACTGATAATGGAAAGTCAGTCTGGAGTGTATCCACCGGACCCGAAGGCACCGAGGACGCCAGATGACCATCCCTGGTGAGGAGTGTTTCATCCAACACCAGTGCCGATGTCGGGGTATCGGTACCGCTCGAAGCGGATGCCACCACCGGACACGGCTCAGGTATGTTCTGTGAGGGGTGAACCCCAGGAACAACCTGAAACCCCTTATACGCTTTGGAGACCGAAGACTCCCGCCGGGGTTTTGAAGCCAGTGGGCCCTCGAGGGCAAGGCCGGAGCCGTCTACATGCTGTGCATGAGACCTACCACTCAAGGGCTGGCTAGTCTTAACAGACTGTTTGTGGGTTACCTGATCCTGTGTAGAAGAAGAAGGGGACGGTGCCCCGAAGCTGGAGGGAAACCGTGTATCGAGGGAACCTCGATATTGAAGACCTCTTCTCACCAAACTGTTGTCAGGACCCAAGCAGGTTAGACACCGACTTCGAGGGTTTAAAAATAAAGTTGTACCGCCACAGTTAGAACATTTCTTGGAGAAAGTGGCTGGCGGTTCCATGAAGGAAAAAGAAGAGGCCTAAAAGGCCTAAGACACCGTGAGACACTATGAAGAAAAAATATTCCTTGAACAAGGAAGATTTTACAAGAAAAGAAAAGAAAACACCGGCAGTACCGGTGGCGTCGGGAGACAGCCGTGACCACAAGAAAACTAAAGAAATAAAACAAGAATTTTCTGCGGTGACAGGACGATGTCCTGCCGGCTCCGCGGAAAAACAAAAACTGAGGAGAGGCAGTTGGGAAAGGCGGGAAGGCAGCACGCAGGCATGGTGGGATGCTTCCAAAAGCTCTTTGATTGGACGCTGGGAAGCGTTCCCGCGCAGACTCTGTCGGTACCGACGTACCCATATGTGAAGACTCATTCCTGTTTGTTCCTGGAGATAGCCCGATACGCGTACCGAGTGGGATCGACATCGGGAGTAAGCGGTACCGGTTCGGTACCGATGGACATCGTAGGACAGGGTACCGTTGCAGCCGACACCGAAGCCGATGTCGATGCAATCGGTACCGGCACCGGGAACGGTGCCGATGCCGATGCCGGAGTCGGTACCGGCAACGGAGATTGTTGCGGTACCGAAGGCGTCGAAGCCTGCATAAACGCCGTAAGGGTGCGCTGTATGGACAGAATTTTCTGATCCATCGACGCCACCAGAGTCTGGATGTCGGTACCAGTGGAGGCCACCGGTACCTCAGAACATGGCAACAGGTGATCGGTCGAGGCCGTGCCATCGATGTCAACCTGTGACCCCATAGATAATGCTTTGGAAGCCGGAACTTCCCGCCGGGGTAATTTTGCCGGAGCAGAGTCCTCGAGAGCAAGCCCGGAGGCATCTCGATGCTTGGAGGGAGATTTGCCCTTCGAGGACCGGCTAGATTTATGTTTGGTTACCTGAGATCCATGGGAGGAAGAAGAAGCCCTGGAAGACGTCGATGCCACCGAGGCTGCATCAGAGGGAAACAGGGTACTGAGCTTGGCTGCTCGGTTCTGCCGACCCCTTTTAGACATCATGGTGCAGGACACACAATCCGTGATGGAATGGTCAGGACCCAAACATTTCAGACACCAATCATGGGTGTCGGTGACAGAAATAGTACCGCCACATTTTGTGCACTTTTTGAACCCGGAAGTGGGCTTCTCCATGAGGAGAAAATATCTAGGCCTAAGGCCCAAAATGAAAATGCACAGCTGAAATAAAAAAGGTGTTGTTGTTTTTTTTTTGAAGAAGAAGAAGAAGAAAGAAAAGAAAAGAAAAGACCGGGGGTACCGGTCTGACGTCGAAGGCAGACGCGACTACAGAAAAATAAAGAAAAAAATAAAGAACTTCTTCTGCGGTGACAGGAACACGACCTGCTGGCTCCGCGGAAAAGAGGAACTGGAGAGAGGCGGTTGGGAAAGGCGGGAAGGCAGTGCGCAGGCGCGGTGGGATGCTCCCAAAAGCTTTCTTACTGGACGCTGGGGAGCGTTCCCGTGCAGGCTCCGTCGGTACCGACGATACCCATATGTGAAGACTCATTCCTGCTTGTTCCTGGAGATTGAATAAGAGTCTTAGTAGTGGAAGCAAAGAGGAAGGGACACCTTGAGGGGGAGAGGAAGGGCAGATGCTAGACTATGAAGGAGTAGGCAACGGAAGGCGAGATGATGGACTATGAGAGAGGAGCAACAGTACCAAAAAGGAGCAAAGGATCCGCACAACACAAAGGAACAAAAAGAGCGGAGCCTGGACTGCCAAAAAATGAGCCTGGACTGCCAAAAAATGGGGGCGCAATTAATAAAGTTCATTCATTTTTTGGCAGTCCAGGCTCCGCTCTTTTTGTTCCTATGAGAGAGGAGGCCTTGAGCTTTCCTGGGGAGGGGGGGGGGGGTGCACAACTGAAAGTTTGCCTAGGCTGTCAGCTATCCTACAGCCAGCCCTGCGTGTCTTTGATTTATCCTTCCATCCCAAGGAATTTATGCATTTACTTTTACACCTGGCTCTTGATCACACACAAATTACTCGCATTAAAGTATATGTTGACATATGCGTTTTATAAAATATGCACACCAGGATTATCTTTGCTTAGTCAAGGTTAGGTTATTTGTATACAGGCTGTACATTTGTAATTCTAAGCATACTGGATGGATAATTTTATAAATGCTTATCTCCACATATTTTATAGCAGGTTGCCTATGTGTGAAGGCCACGTAGGCGTCTTAGTTTAGCCTGGTTTATAAAGATATATGTGCCCATATGTCTTTATAAAACACTAGATACTAACAAAAAAACTCCAAAAAAGGCACACAAAAATCAAAAAGACACAAACAAAAACAAAAGACGTGAGATACCCCAATGAAAAACAGGCCAGTCTTTATAAAACACTAGCATAAACCCCCCGGGGTGGAATAACCTCCCTGGACATTTCTTTTCTTTGATTCGGGGTGCGGAAGGGGCTGGGGAGGGACAAAGTTAATCCCCCGCAGACTGACCCTGGCCTTAGGAGGCTGGATCGGGGTCAGGCTGCGGGGAATTAAATTTTTGGCCTAGGAGGCTGGATTGGGATTGGGCTGCGGAGAATTAAAGTTTTGGGGCAGTGACTGGCATCGCAGCATTTAAATAGAGCCGCAGTGCCATGGCAACCGGATGCCTTGGCGCTGCAGTTCCATTTAAAAGCCCTGGATGACTTAGCCGGGCTAGCGCTGTATGTGCAGGCTGGGACTGAATCGCAGTCCCGGCCTGCACGTACAGTGTTGTTCGCGATTCTGATCCCGTGGGATCAGAATCGCAATCTCCTTTGTACGTCCAGGTTAGCCCGGATGTACAAAGGAGATCTACATCGTGAATAGAATCGGGCCCTATTTGATAAAGTCAAGTACACACATACTTACCTTCATAAAATAAGTGGTAGGATATGCCTAACTGGAGATTGCGTAGGCTTCAAGTGTTCCAAAATACAGGAACCTCCCTTTTATGAAGGGTATTGTAGGCGGGATAGTGTACGGCCTTTGTTAAGCAATTTTATTGGCTCCCAGTTTGGAAGCATTGTATTTTTAAGCTGCTAGTTATCGCTTTTAGGATACTGAAAGATTTGTGTCCCGAATACATGAGAGATGTGTTGCTGCATATGCCTTATAGCGCTATACAAATGATAATGAGTTATTGTATTGGTATGTTCCTCCTCAGCCTTTACACTCCCCAAAAGTGCATCTGCTGACGGTTCCTACTGTAGCTTAGAAGACGTATGGAAAATGGGTTGCTGGGTGCAGATGTTCAGAGTGGTGGCCCCAGAGAGATGGAATGAGTTGCCGGAGGATTTGCGGGCGATGACCAGTTTATTATGTTTTTGGACGGTTTTGAAGATGGTTTTTTTTCTCAGAAGGGTGAGATGGAGGGAGGAGGATTGGAGGGAAGTGGGTGGATTATATGTGAGTTGGTCTTAAATATTCATAATTGTACACCTTTTGATTGATTATTCAGAAAAGTGGTATAAACCTTTATAAATAAATAGATACGTGTGACAAATCTAGGCATAAGCATTTACGTCAGACTTAGGGCTGCTGTAAATGTCTGTGCCAGGATTTGAAAAAAATATGCTTAAGTTACATATTTTAGAACTTATGTGTGTGCTCTGCCCACACTCTGCCCAGTCCCACGCCTATGCATGTCCACAGTGAAGTATACACTATCAACCTGATGCGTGTGCTTACAGAATAGCGACCATCTAAAGTACCCGTATAACGGCCCATCCATGCCGTAAGTCATTGCAAATACCTGATGGCCCTGTGTAAAGCATGTCTACATGCAGAAACTGTACAGCCAAATATATACGTATATATATGTACACTGATAAGATGTTGTGTATGCACAATGTGCACAGGAGATTCCAGGGGCATAGATTGGTGGAGGAAGGGGAGAGTTGCAATGTACACATGCATTTATAAAATATAAAAGTACAGGCATATAAAACATAAACATTTCTATCAGCTAGGGCCACTGCATCAGCCATTTTATAAAGGAAGAGAAACACCTATGTTGCCTTCATAAAACAGGCATACAGTAAGTGCCTTTTTCAACTTTTTGTATAGGCATCCTGATCCTCTCCCCAACATAAGGTTTGTTGTTGTTGTTAAGTGCCGTCGAGTCGGTGTTGACTAATGGCAACCATTTGGACAGTTGTCCTAAACTATGTTCGGTCTTCAGTCAGGCGGCTCATTGTTGACAGAGTGGCACCCATAGCTACTGTTATTGTATCGATCCATCTCATTGCTGGCCTTCCTCTTCTGTGTTGATCTTCTACCTTGCCAAGCATGATGTCTTTCTCTAATGATCTCATGATGTGTCCAAAGTATGAAAGTCGAAGTCTTGTCATCTGAGCTTCTAAAGAAAGCTTAGGTTGATCTCCTCTATTACTGACTGTTTTCTTCTTCGGGCAGTCCATGGTATGCATAGCATTCGTCACCAACACCATAATTCAAAGGCATCAATTTTCTTCCTGTCTATCTTTTTCACTGTCCAACTTTCACATCCATATAACATTATTGAAAATACCATGGCTTGAACAAGTCGAATCTTTGTATGGAGAGAGACATCTTTGCTCTTGAGAATCTTGTTTAGGTCCTTCATAACCATAAGAACATAAGATATGCCATACTGGGTCAGACCAAGGTCCATCAAGCCCAGTATTCTGTTTCCAACAGTGGCCAATCTAGGTCATACGTACCTAGCAGTTTCCCCAAGGGACACAGGTTCCACAATGCTTGTATTGGTTCAAGCATTGATATCCTGGGTCCCTTCTTAATAATGGTTTATGGACCTTTCCTCCAGGAACTTGTCCAAACCTTTTTTAAACCCAGCTACACTAACAGCTTTTACTACATCCTCCGGTAACAAATTCCAGAGTTTGATTACACGTTGAGTGAAAAAATATTTTCTTTTATTAGTCTTAAATAGTTTACCCTGTAGCTTCATTGCATGTCCCCTAGTCTTTCTATATTCTGATAAGGTAAACAATCGATCTACGTTTACCCGTTCCACTCCATTCATTAATTTATAGACTTCTATCATATCTCCCCTCAGCCGTCTCTTTTCCAGGTTAAAGAGCCCCAACCTTTTTAGCCTTTCTTCATAGGAGTATCCTTCCATCCCCTTTACCATTTTGGTGGCTCTTCTCTGAACCTTTTCTAAAATCGCTATATCCTTTTTAAGATACGGCGACCAGAATTGCACACAATATTCAAGGTGCGGTCTCACCATGGAACGATATAGAGAGCCATTCTACCAAGAGCACTGCATTGTCGGATTTCTTGTCTGATTGTTGTTTCTTTATTGATAGTTGATCCAAGTAGGATAAAGCTGTTCACTATTTCAATTTCTTCTTCATCAACAATGAACTTATTGATTTTGCCAGTTGCAGGCCCATTTTAAGACTGACTATTTTCTTTGATCTTGAGAATCAAATGTCTCAGATCGTCTTCACTTTCAGCCAGTAATGTGGCATACTCAGCATAGCGAAAGTTGTTGATGAGTCTTCCACCAATCTTCACACCTCGGTTGTCTTCACACAGTCTTGCTTCTCTGATGATTTGTTCTGCATATAAATCAAGGGGGAAAGTATGCAGCCTTGTCATACACCTTTGCTAATTTTAAACCATTCTCCTTTTTCTGTTCAAACTATTGCTTCTTGATCAAAGCAAAGGTTGTGCGATTAGGTGATCTATGCTTCTTAATGTGGCCCAGAGTTTCTCATGGTTTACACAGTCAAAAGCCTTGCTGTAGTCGATAAAACACATATATAGATTTCCTTTTGGTATTCTTTTGCCTTGCACTTCAAACAGTTCTCGTTTCCAGGTATGGTTGGTCTCTGCTGAATAATCTTGAGTAGAATCTTGCTGGCACGGGGGATCAGAGTGATTGTGTGATAATTTCCACAGTCAGTTGGATCACCTTTCTTTAGTATTGGTATAAACACAGATCTTTTCCAGTCAGTTGGTCATGATGTTATCTTCCAAATTTCCTGGTAGAGCCTTGTCAGTATGGTAATAGCTGCATCTGATTGTTGGAATACTTCAATGTGAATGCCATCAATGCCCAGTGCTTTGTTCTTTGATAAGGCTTTCAATGCTGCTTTGACGACTTCTTTTATCACCAATGGTTTCTGATCATAAGGTACAGGTTGAAATGGCTGTTGGTCCACTTGATCTTTATCATATAATGACTCTGTATATTCTTTCCACCTTTTCTTGATCTTCTCAGCATCATTCAACATGGATCCTTGAGCATCTTGCAACAGTCCAGTTCCAGGCTGGAATGTTTTCTTCAATTCTCATAGCTTTAGGAAAGTTGATTTTGTTCTTCCTCTAATAGTTTCTGCTTCTATTTCCTTGAATGTGTCATTGAAGTACTTCTTGTCTTGTCTTGCTGCACATTGCAAATCTCTGTTGAGTTCTGCGATTGCCTCTCTTTCTTCTCTGGCTTTAGTTCTCTGCATTTCTGGGCAATTTTCAGAGTTTCTTCGGTCATCTATTTTGGCCATTTTTGCTTTTCCACCTTTTGTAGAGACTTCTCACTTTCTTCCAATACAACCTAATCGATGTTATCCCATAACTATTCTGTCATTTGTATCTAAAGCAGCAAATCAATTTGGAAGGCAGTCTTTAAATTCCGGTGGTATATTCTCAAGGTCATATTTTGCTACATTCATGAGAGGCTTGCTCTTGTTCAACTTTAGCTTGAAATTGCATACTAGTAGTTTGTGATCAGTACCACAGTCATCTCCAGGTTTTGTCTTTGTTAATATTAGAGAGCTTTTCCACAGATGTAGTCAATTTGATTTTTGTACATTCCATTGGGTGAAGTCCATGTGGACAGTCACCGCTTGTGTTGCTGAAAGAAGGTGTTTGAGATGAATAGATCGTTGATCTCACAGAATTCTATCAGTCTTTCTGCAACTTCATTTCTGTTGCCCAGTCCATATTTTCCAAGCAGTTTGCCTTCCTCTTTGTTGCCAACGTTTGTGTTCCAGTCATCCATGACTATCAGGATATCCTGTTTGCATGTTCTGTTAATTTCAGCTTGTACTTGTTGATAGAACTCATCAACTTCATCCTCTTCTGCAGTTGTTGTTGGGCATATACTTGAATTATAGTTGTGTTGATAGGCATTTCTCATAGATGAATAGAAATTAAGCATTGCATTTCATTACCGTTCTTGCAAGTTTCTTCTTAATTATAAATGCACCACCATTTCTTCTTTTTCTTTCATTTCCAGCATGTGATCATCAGATGCAAAGTCCCCAATGCCAGTCCATTTCAGTTTGCTGACACCCAATAGATCGAGTTGTACACATTCCATTTCATTCTTGACCACCTCCAACTTCCCTTGGTTCATGCTTTGTACGTTCCATGTCCCAATATGTAAGACATCTGCAGCTTCTGACTCTCATTTCATGCACAGCTACATCAACAGTCAGACATCCAGAGGGCTTTGATCCAACCACATCATAAATGCTGGCTTTACTTCGGACTTGGGGGTCTCATCTCCCAGCACTATAGTGCAATTTGTTTTGTTGTGACTATCCAATGGGTTTTCATGGCAAGATATGGAAGTAGATTGTCAGGCCTTTCTTCCGTGCAGGTAATTCTAGTGTTGTTGCCATTGTAACAGAAATGTGATCCTCCGCCCTCAACACTATCCCATTCTGCTGCTGCCCAGATGGGTGGTTTGTCTTGGTCTGGCATCTCAGTTGAGGCCTGTCCATCTTGGGAGACCCTACCAGTAATTAAGTTACCGATAGTTTAACTCTCAGCATCACTGATGCACACAAGCCCTCACAGCAAGACAAGCTAAAACCAAGCGAGGGAAATAAGGTTTAGACAACTTAATTCTAATTTTGTACAAAATGTTCTTTTAACAAGTGAAAACTGTATATTTATCTACAGTAGATATTTTCTAAAAATGTAGGACCCAATATTCAAAGGGGTTTATGCAGTTTGCAGCACCTGCAAACTATATAAACTCCACTGAGGCTGATATTTATTTATTTATTTATTTATTTATTTATTTAACTAGACTTATATACAGCTTTTCTACCAGTCAAAGCGGTATACATTCAGGTACTGTATATATATTTTGCCCTTGTCCCCCAAGGGCTCACAATCTATTTTTCTGTACCTGAAGCAATGGAGCGTTAAGTGGCTTGCCCATGGCCACAAGGAGCACCTGTGGGACTAGAAACTCCAGTCCTTCCGGCCCAAGGTTGCTGTCCTCTAGCAGGATTCAAACCCCTGGCCCTCTGGCCTGAAGTAACTTGCCCCAACCACTAGGCCTCTCCTCCCTGGCTAGTGCCACTGAATAACCCCACAGACTGCCTTGGCAGTAACTGGATAGTGCCAGGTCGGTTCTGGTACCTATCCAGCTAATGGCGATTTTCAGCCTGCTAAAAGAAAGGTAAACTGCATAAAATTAGGACAGGTCAATGGCTGTCCTAACTTTGGGGAATATTTACTAAAAAAACATGCTATTAGTGCACTTTTAGGCCACAAATCTTGTGCAGAGGACCGTGCCAATCTCAGGGGGCGTGTGCCTCTGTCCCCCTGCCATTGGCATCTTTCTAACGTTCAGCACTTTGCAATCCATCATGTGGTGGTAATAAGTGTACCCATGCTAGCAGCAACATTTGCAGTTAGTGAGCACCCATAACAGGTCAAAGGTGATGCACCTTCAGCGCTAACATTCCGCCTCTAACCTACCCTGTTCCTGCCCATGACCATTTATGTGATTTTGCTATCCAGTTAGTAGTTAGATATTACTGCTGACCAGATGGTAAACACTGTCAACAGCAAAACCGGATATTCAGCTGCAGGAGCCAGATAGACTCCAGTACTGAATATCTGATTTCACTTTTGCCTACGGCAGTCGGGCACTTTAGAAACGCTGACCACTGTGGGCTCAATATCAAGCCCTTAAAATTTAATTGCTTAAAGTACATTTTGAGTGCTGGTTTTTCCTTTGGATCCTGTTTGTAATTTTAAAATGCTCTTCACAGGATGATGTTATACTGGTTTTCATTAATGTAAGCTACACTGCTACTGTGCTGAGATGCAACTTCAGAGGATAATTCTGAAAGCCAAAATGAGCTTTTACAAAACCTCCCACCCAATATGCAGGTAAAATTACATGTCTATAGCCTGTATGTGCACATGGTTACTCGCAGTGAGTATAGGCATTGCTGTAAAGTTGGTGAGGGGTTTGTACTTACACGCATACTTTTGAAAATTCTAACAAATATATATAATCTTTCATGGAAGAACTGTGCGTACCAAAAGCAGTTGTAAATGCGTTCATATTCTGGGTAATTTTCAAAGCACAACTTTGTGCAAACTTCCATTCTGAAAACCCAGCAAAGCCCAACTCACAGAAAGCACATGACAACTTTTTTGCTAATGTGAGCTATTATAAAATTACCCTTTTACAGGGGAGGTGCTCAGACCAGTTGACAGGTGGAATACAAATTAAATTAGGCTTTGTGAGCACAAATAAAGGCATCAAGATTTCCTTTAACACATCATTTGGAAAACTTTTTCCACTTGAAGCTGTATGATTTCATAGTCGATAGTAACCTTCACTTGGTGAGAAAATTGAAGAGATGCCGCTAACAATTATTCAACATCCATGCTGTTAATGCTAGCATATGGATGGTGGAGAATCTTTCCTTAAGTTTGAGTTATCAGTGAAAGAGATTCTACTTCACAATTTGGTGTGTTGCTTGATAGCTGATACAAATGGGGAAACCAGACTTGAAAAGACCAGGAATGAGTAGGAAACTCCTGTTTGATCACTTGTAAGGTTGGGATAGTAGTGCAATGGAGACATAGGCATAAAGAAACCTGTTTCGCAATGTATGTTGAAAGTGACTGATGTCAGTCTACATTCACTTGCCCTTCTGAAGCAGAACAGAAGTTTCTTGCTGTTTTTCAAAATAAGAGATTGTTGTTGTGGGTTCCTCATTACTGAAAGGTAACTCTATTGGTTATAGGACCATTCGTTAGATTACAAGTAATGACTTGTATATGTCTGCAAACACATTCTGCACTCTCAGAAATTATGTCACTGAAAGGCATCTATCATTATGGATGCAGGATATAACCCATATTTATATGCAGATGACATACAATTTTTTGTGCTTTTAAAGATGAAAAGTGTTGCTGTAGTGGATCATTTGAATAATTGCTTGAATGGGACTAAGGCATGGCTGGGAGCAAATAGGCTTCAATTGAACATGGATAAAACTAAGGTTCTCTGAGTGAACAGAAATGAACTTCCTGAAAATTTGTCTAGTCTGAGGATAATGGACTTTGTGATAAAGGTTTCAACCTAAGTAAAGAGCTTGGGTGTAATTTTAGATTCAGTGTTAACACTTGAGCCATGGTGGCTAGGAAATCCTGGCGGAAACTAATTTAATCTATTCTTATTTAGAACCTCAATATTTTAAGACCATAGTTCAATCTTTGGTAACTAGTAATCTAGATTACTGTAATGTGATTTATTTAGGACTTCCACAAAAGACCAACGGATTCAAAATATGACAGCAAAAGTGATCATAAAAGGTTCTCGCTGTGACCTTTTCATTTCCTTTACACTGGCTTCTAATAGAGGCCAGAGTGGGATTTAACGTTTTATGTATTGCTTTCTGGGCACTACATAATATTGGTCCTGAATCTAAATTAAATTAAGGCACATCTATCAAGAAATTGCCCAGTTCCAGATCTTCAGTGTATCTTTGTAGAGGATGTCAGATTCAGTCCATCCAGATTAAGATTCTTTTTCTCAACAACATATTTGTGAAAACTCAGAGAGCACTGAAGACTGCTCTTAATTCTAGAAAATTGATCTGTTCAGATTTCTTCCTTCTTATCTGAGTTCCCTGGATGCAGAAGGAAAGTGTATGAGCTCCCCATCCTATATTTGATGCTTCTGCAGTCAATAACAGTTGGTGTTGAGGTTGATGGGATGGAAGGGTCTGAATCATACAGGTGCATATGTTTCACTATCTCAGGGAGCTTAGAGCTTAGCTATTTATTTAACTATGCCCGAAAACAAATGAATTAACTGGTCTCACTGGAATTACAGAATTCACTACTAAATTTCCTTCAAGCAGAATCTTCATATAAAAATTTAAGGCAGGCTTATAAATACTGGAGTCAATATTCAGAATTCTTAGCCGGTTAGCCAATGGGAGGTCAGCTGGCTAAGGGTGCTAACCACGATATTCGGTGACACTATTCAGATAGTGCTGCTAATTGTCTTTATAGATGGCCTTGGCACTGTCCAGTTAGTGCAGGATGTCCATGGGTAGAGCGTGTGTAGTGCCGGTACTTACCCGGTTAACGTGATTTTCATGGCTCCTGTCTGGACAACTTAAATAAATGAAAAGCAGGCCTAAATTGCAAACCTAATAAATAAAATAAATCTTGACAAAGGCTGGCTGAAAATCACGCTAAGTGGGTAAGTGTCACCACTTACCCGATTAGCACCACTGAGCCCAGATATTCATCAGCAGCCCCTATCCTAATACTGCGGTTGAATATACTGCTGATATTTAAGTGCCACAGCTGATTGCCATAGCATTTAAATATCAGCATTTTTTAACAATGGCCAAATTCTTTTTCACTTAGGCTGAGGATAAGGACAAATAGTAGCAAGTTATGTAATTTGTTGTCTGTTTTTGCTATAGTATTTTATGTTCTATGTCTCTGACTTCACATTGAGCAACCAGAAAGCATAGTTACTCACCTGTAACAGGTGATCTCCGGGAACAGCAGGAATTTAGACTTCACATATGGGTATCGTCTGTACTGATGGATCCTGCATGGGAACGCTCCCCAGCGTCCAATAGAAAAGCTTTTGGGAGCATCCCACAACGCCTGCGTGCTGCCTTCCCGCCTTTCCCAACTGTCCCTCTCCAGTTGAGTTTAAAGCTGAGACAAAAGAAAGAGAAAAAGAGAGAGATAGAGAGACACAACTCCTAGGGGAGGTGGGCGGGTTGTGATGACTAAATTCCTGCTGTTCCCGGAGATCACCTGTTACAGGTGAGTAACTATGCTATCTCCAGGAACAAGCAGGATTGTAGTCTTCACATATGGGGACTCCCTAGCTGCAGATGCCAGGGAGATGGTCCCAAAAAGTTGTGTGCCCTTGTGAAAGGGCTCCACTTCCCCCCATGGATCTCTGGCATCCTACCAGGTATGGTGGGTAGGAGTTGATTAAGTTTGGAACAGGTGTTGAAGAACAGCTTGACCAAACAAGGCATCTCGGCGGGAGTCCTTGTCTAAGCAGTAATGGGCTGTGAAGGTATGAACCAAAGCCCAAGTAGCTGCTCGACAGATGTCGTTGATAGACATAGAGTGAAGATGAGCCATAGAGGCTGCCATGGCTCTCACATTGTGAGCTGTGACATGGCCTTCAAGAGGAAGGTTTTTACTCTCATAGGCAAAAGATATACACTGCGCAATCCAGCTGGACAGTGTCCTTTTGGAGACTGGAAGTCCCAAATGACTAGGATCAAAATCAACAAAGAGTTGAGAGGACATTCTATGTTGCTATGTCCTTTGCAAGTAAAAGGCCAAAGCTCTTATACAGTCCAAAGTATGAAGATTCCTTTCTGCATTTGAGGCGTGAGGCCTTGGAAAGAATACAGGAAGGTAAACCACTTGGTTTAAATGAAAAGGTGACACCACCTTTGGCATAAAGTGTGGATGAGTCCGAAGGACTACCTTATCATGATGGAACCTTGTATAAGGAGGATCAGCCACAAACGCTTGCAATTCACTGATGCGACGTGCTGATGTGATTGCATTAAGAAAGATGACCTTCCAGGAAAGGAATTTCAAAGAGGTAGTGGCTAATGGTTCAAAGGGTGATTTCATGAGCTGCCCAAGAACCAGATTTAAGTCACATGCCACTGGTGGTGGCTTAATGGGAGGCTTAGTTAAAAGAAGGCCCCTCATAAATCTCACTATGAGAGGATGAGAGGAAATAGGTTGTCCATTTAGAGGCTTGAAAGAAGCTGCAATAGCACTCAAATTAACTATCACTGAATTGGTCTTAAGCCCTGCATTTGATAAATGAAGGAGATACTCCAGTAATGATTCCAGAGGGTTAAGACCCTTCTGCGAGCACCATATGGTAAACCTTTTCCACTTAAATGCAAAAGAGCGTCTTGTGGAAGGCTTCCTGGAAGCATAAAGAATATCCTTTCCCTGCTGGGAAAGGTTAAGACCGTGAAGTTCTAGGCTTTCAGCAACCAGGCTCTGAGGTGCAGAGACTGGAGATTGGGATGCCACAGCATCCCGTCCTCTTGAGAAAGGAGATCTGGAGCAGATCCTAACTCCAGAGGCGGAGCTTGACAGAGATGTAGGAGCAGAGGGTACCACATTTGCCGTGGCCAACGTGGAGCTATGAGAATCATATGACCTCTGTCTCTCTGACGCTTCAACAGAGTTTTGGGAATTAGGGGAATGGGTGGAAAGGCATACAGGAAGTCCTGACCCCAATAGAGGAGGAAAGCATCCCTGGCCTGACAACCCTGAGCCGGAATTCTGGAGCAGAACTGGGGAAGTTTGGCATTCAGTGGACTTGCAAAGAGGTCTATGTCCGGAGTTCCCCAAATTTGAAAAATTTTGGCCACCTGGTCTGCATGGAGAGACCATTCATGTGGAAGCAGAACTCGACTGAGTCTGTCTGCCCAAGAGTTTTGAATGCCTGGAAGATACACCGCAAGGAGATGAATCTGATGCTCTCTGGCAAGGGCCCAAAGTCGCAAAGCTTCATTGCAGAGCGACAGAGAGCCTGTTCCACCCTGCTTGTTCACATAGAACATGGCTACTTGATTGTCCGTCTGAATTAGGACTGTCTTGTAGCTGAGCTGGGTGTGGAATACTTGAAGAGCAAGGAAGATTGCTCTGAGTTCCAGGAGACTGATGTGGAGATAGGCCTCCTGTGGAGTCCAGATACCCTGGGTAGAGAGGCCTTGCAGGTGTGCTCCCCAACCCACCTGTGAAGCATCTGTTGTTAGAGTGGCTTGGGGTGGGGGTTGCTGAAAAGGAGACCCCACCAAAAGGTTTTGGGGTGACTGCCACCTTTGGAGGGACAAAATAAGGCGATCTGAGTTTGCTATTTTGTCTGACAGGCAACCTGACGCCTGAGTCCATTGAGTGGATAAAGTCCACTGGGCTGCCCTCATATGGAGGCGAGCATAAGGAACCACATGCACGGTGGATGCCATGTGGCCTAGCAACTGTAACATTTCCCGAGCAGTGAGGTGAGGTTTTAGCACTGCTTGGGAAGCTAACTGCACAATGCGAAGGCAGCGGGGCTGTGGGAGGAAGGCCCTTGTCTGTCTGGTATCCAGCAGAGCTCCTAAAAAACTCTAGGGATTGAGTCGGAGCAAAGTTGGATTTTGGGAAGTTTATGACAAGTCCAAAATACTGAAGGATGCGCATTGTGCAAGAGAGAGAGCAACCCTGGCCTCTGGCTCTGAAGGGGCTCGAATTAGCCAGTCATCTAAGTAAGGGAAAACGAATACTCCCAGGGTGCAGAGAAATGCTGCCACCACAGCCATGCATTTTGTGAACACCCTTGGTGCAGAGGCCAGGCCAAAAGGAAGAACCCTGTATTGGTAGTGCTTCCCTTGAAACAGAAAGCGAAGGAACTTTCGATGAGTTGGATGGATGAGAACATGAGTGTACACATCCTTGAGATTTAGAGAACAAAGCCAATCCTGACTCTGAAGTTATGGCAGCAGAGTTCCTAGAAAAATCAACTTGAACTTCTCTTTGAACAAGAATTTGTTCAATTCTCTGAGGTCTAAAATGGGTCTGTTTCCTCCTGTTTTCTTTGGAATAAGGAAATAGGGGGAGTAAAACCCTGTACCCCGTTGGGGAATGGGTACCCCTTCTACTGCCCCTTGAGCAAGGAGCACAGTGACCTCTTGACCTAACCGGTCGTTGAGAGAGGTCTGAGAAGTGAACTGTCTTACCATTGTAGGAGGGGGCATAGAAACATAGAAACATGATGACAGAAAAAGACCACAAGGCCCATCTAGTCTGTCCTTCCATAACAACAACTACAACAGTCCACTTTTTACCTTTAGAGATCCTCTGTGTTGGTCCCATGCTTTTTGAATTCAGTTACTGTCCTCATCTCTACCACCTCCACTGGGAGACTATTCCACGGATCCACTACTCTTTCCGTAAAGAAATATTTCCGCATATCACTCCTGAATCTATCTCCCTTCACCCTCATCCCATGTCGCTTCGTCGCAGAACTTGCTTTCAATTGAAAGAGGCTCTCTCCCTGAACATTTATGCCACGGAGGTATTTAAACATCTCAATCATATCACCTCTATCCCGCCTTTCCTCTAAGGTGTACATATTAAGCTCCTTAAGTCTGTCCTCATATGCTTTATAATGAAGACCACTAATCATCTTAGTAGCAACCCTCTGCACCGACTCCATCCTGTTCACATCCTTTTGAAGGTGCGGTCTCCAGAATTGCACACCATACTCCAAATGAGGTCGCACCAAAGACTTATACAGAGGCATTATCACCTCCTTTTTTCTGCTAGCCATTCCTCTCCGTATGCACCCAAGCATCCTTCTAGCTTTTGCCGTCGCCTTTTCTACCTGTTTAGCTACTTTAAGATCATCGGACACAACTACGCCTAGGTCCCGCTCTTCTTTAGTGGACAAAAGTACTTCACCTCCTATACTGTATTGCTCCCTTGGATTGCTGCAGCCCAAATGCATGACCTTACATTTTTTAACATTAAATCCCAGTTGCCAAATTCTAGACCATTCTTCAAGCTTAGCCAGATCCCTCCTCATGTTATCTACACCTTCCTGGGTGTCTACTCTATTGCAGATTTTGGTATCATCCGCAAAGAGGCAAACCTTACCCGACAGTCCTTCCGCTATATCACTAACAAAGATGTTAAAAAGAATCGGACCAAGGACAGATCCCTGGGGCACACCACTGGTAACATCCTTCTCCTCAGAGTGAGCTCCATTTACTTGTACTCTTTGTCGCCTCCCACCCAACCAATTTCTAACCCAAGCAGTAACTTTAGGGTCTATCCCTAGGGTGCTCAGTTTGTTTATAAGTCGCCTGTGAGGAACAGTGTCAAAGGCTTTACTGAAATCTAAATACACCACATCTAGAGCTCTCCCGCGGTCCAACTCCCTGGTCACCCAGTCAAAGAAATCAATCAGATTTGTCTGACAAGACCTGCCTCTGGTGAATCCATGCTGCCTCGGATCCTGTAATCCGCTGGACTCCAGAAACATCACTATTTTCTCTTTCAACAGTGTTTCCATTAATTTACTCACCACTGAAGTTAAACTAACCGGCCTGTAGTTTTCAACCACATCCTTACTACCGCTTTTGTGTAAAGGCACCACATGAGCCTCTCTCCAGTCCTTTGGCACCACTCCCGACTCCAACGAGGCATTGAAAAGGTCAGTCAGTGGAGTTGCTAGAACGTCCCCAAGTTCCCTCAGTATTCTAGGGTGTATCCCATCTGGTCCCATCGCTTTGTCTACTTTAAGTTGAGCTAGTTTCTCACGAACACAGTCTTCTGAAAATTGTTCAAGATGTCCCTCGCTTCTGTTCTTATTTGTGGGTGTTTTCTGAGGTCCTGTTCCTGGTTCTTCATCTATGAACACAGAACAAAAATATTTGTTAAGCAATTCCGCTTTATCCTTATCAGCTTCTACATATTCCCCCCCTGCACCCTTGAGTCTGACAATACCATTTTTGCCCTTCCTCTTCTCACTAATATATCTGAAAAATGTCTTATCCCCCCATTTTATTGCACTGGCTATTTCCTCCTCCTTTTGAATCTTTGCCTTCTTGACTACTTTGCTAGCTTCTCTACGTTTTTCCAAATACAGATGCCTGTCTTCCTCTCTCTGTGATCTCTTGTATTTCATGAAGGCCTCCCTCTTTTTCTTCACTTTTTCAGCTACTTCCTTCGAAAACCATAGCGGTCTCCTGTTCCTTTTGCCTTTATTTACCTTTTTAACAAAAAGGTTGGTTGCCTTTAAAATACCCCCTTTCAGTTTTGCCCACTGTTTTTCTACATCCCCCAGCTGTTCCCATCCCACTAACGACTCCCTGAGGTATTGGCCCATCTTTGCAAAGTTAGTCTTCCTAAAGTCTAAGATCTTCACCTTGGAATGGATTCTAACAGCCCTAGTCCTAATACTGAACCACACCATCTGGTGATCACTGGATGCAAAATGATCTCCCACTACAACATCAGAAACACTTTCTCCATTGGTAAGCACCAAGTCCAGTATGGCCCCTTCACGTGTGGGGTCTGTTACCAATTGCCTGAATAGTTCTCCCTGTAGAGAATCCAGGATCTCCTTACTCCTAGATGATACTGCAGCAGGAATGTGCCAATCAACATCTGGCATATTGAAATCTCCTAGCAGTAGCACTTCCCCTTTCCTAGCAATGCTGCGTATGTCTTCAATTAACTCTCTGTCCACCTCTTCCTCTTGTGAGGGAGGTCTGTATAGCACACCAATGCAAATAGATTTCTCTTTCCCTCTTTCTAGTTTAACCCACAATGCCTCCTCTCTCCCTTTTAAGCTCTGCAATTCCAAAGCTTTAATAGTAGTTTTTACATATAGTGCCACTCCTCCTCCCCTTCTTCCTACCCTGTCCTTTCTGAATAAAGTATAGCCAGGTATAGTTACATCCCAGTCATGGTTTTCTGTGAACCATGTTTCTGTAACTGCCACTAAATCCAAGTCAGCCACTCCCACCAAAGCTTCAACTTCAGAGATCTTATTTCCTATGCTATGGGCATTAATACACACTGCTTTCCATATGTTACCCCTGTTACCCATTTCCATAAAGGTATTTAATGTATCACTTACCTGGGGGCTTTCACTTACCTGGGGGCTTTCTTCACCCATCCCCAACGAATCTAGTTTAAAGCCCTCTTCAGTAGATTAGCCAGTCTACTACCAAAGATGCGTTGACCTTTCTTGGACAGATGGATGCCATCTCTGCTCTGCAACCCTTGGAACAGCACCCCATGGTCTAGGAAACCAAAACGCTCTCGAAGACACCATCCACGCAGCCATGCATTAATCTCCATGCTGAGGAAATAAAGCTTGTACCCCTCTCTTACAATAGACAGAGTCCAATTTTCTGCTGTTATCTGACCCCATCTGGGGGCAAAATGACATAACCTTCCTGGGATGGTAGAGGGTTCTGGACCATTCAGGGCCAGGAAGGCAAAGTTCTCTAGATAGGAGTCAAAGCCCCTGTGGAAGCTGAGTCTGCTGAGCCGGTTGAGGCTTAGCTGCTTTTGTCTTTCTTTGCCTAGGTTGTTGCTGCTGTCCCTTTTGGGCAGATTGACCTAAACGATGTCCCTGCTGGGTATAGGAGGGATAAAACGTTTTCTTCTTGCTGAAGAATGGTTTCTTAGAGGATTTTTTCCTCGCAGGATCAGCTGTAGATTTAGACAATCTATCCAAAGTGATATTGTCAGCATCTGTCTCATTAGCTTTTTCCTGCCAATTCTTGCCAAAGAGATTCTCTCCTGTGCAAGGTATATTCCTCAGTTTGTCCTGTACCCAAATTTCCAAGTCAGATGCCTGGAGCCAGGCAATCCTACGTGCACCTATGGCAATGGCAGAGGTTCTGCTTATCCATTCAAAGCAGTCAAAGGCTGCACGATTCACAAACTTGGAAACATCCTGAGCATGTTTGACAAGAGCGAGATAATCTTGCCTTTTATCATTAGGAAGGAGAGGGCTCATAAGCTCTAAATCTCCTGTGACCTCTTTAAGGAACATTCCCATATACAAGATATAGCAGAAAGCATGGAAGCCTGAAAGGATCGACGTCCAAAGGCATCAAGAGTCCTACACTCGCGTCCTGGAGGATTAGATGCATGCCTTTTTGCACTCTTTATCCGTCTTATGGCGGACTCCACCACCATGGAATGGTGTGGTAATTGAGTCTTCTGAAACCCAGGACAAGGAGGAACTCGATACATGGTGTCGAGTCTTCGAGAGTGAGGAGATGTGGTCAGAGGTGTTTCCCACATCCTTAACATAAGATCATGCAAGATCTCATGAATAGGTAAGGTAGCTGCCTCCTTGGGAGCTTTAGGGTATTGTAGGATTTCTAATTCCTTTGCCCTAGGCTCTTTTTCAGGAGCCACTGTGATGGGAAGACTTCGAGCCACATCTCGGATAAAATCCTGAAAGGACATATCCTCTGGTGGAAACATCCTACGCTGAGGAGAAGAGGAATCCTCAGGAAGAAGTACTCTGGTATCAGCAGAGCTTTCAGAGTCTTCAGACTCATCCGAGGATTCGAAGTATCTCCGATCCGGGTGATCGTGCAAGGTACCAGTACCAATCGAAGTTGACATCAGAGTGGTCCGGTACCGACTTGTCGATGCCGGATAGAGACACATGACTCGGTCCTGGTAGAATACCTGCCAAAGTCGATGCAGTCGGTGCTGGTACCGGTTGAATTGTCTGAAGCGGTTTCAGGGGCATCGAGGCCGTGAGAAGAGCTGCCAGACTGCATTCAATAGCCAAGAATCTCTGGTCTTTCGAATCTGCCGATGCTTGGGTATCGGTGCCAGATGAAGCGGCCGGAACCCCAGAGCATGGCACCAGTAGTTCTGTCGAGGTTGAAGCCTCGAGAACATCCTGGAGCCCCATTAGTGCTTTGGAAGCCAAAGCCTCCCGCCGGGGCAATTTTGCCAGTGAAAGTCCCTCAATGGCAACGCCAGAGGCATCTCAATGTTTAGAAGGAGATCTACCCTTTGAGGAGCGGCTAGATTTATGTTTAGTTACCTGAGATCCATGGGAGGAAGACGTCGATGCCATGGAGGCTGCATCGGAGGGAAAAAGGGTGCTAAGTTTAGCAGCTCAGTTTTGCCGGCCCCTCTTCGACATCATCCCACAGGCAACACACTCTGAAATAGAGTGGTCAGAACCTAAACATTTGAGGCACCACTCATGGGTGTTGGTGACGGAGATGGTACCGCCACACTTAGAACACTTTTTAAAACCCGAAGCGGGTTTTTCCATTCTGAAGGAAAACGTTGGGCCTAGTGCCCAAAATGGCGCGTGGCACCTGAGGAGAAAATTACTGGAAAGAAAGCTTTTGGGGTTTTTTTGAAAAAAAGAAAGAAGAACCGGTGGTACCGGTGTAGCGTCGAGAGAAGGCAGATGCGACCAGAAAAAAGAAGAATAAGAAGGGAATTTTTTCTGCGGTGACAGGATGTGCGACCTGTCGGCTCCGCGGAAAATGAAGAACTGGAGAGGGACAGTTGGAAAAGGCGGGAAGGCAGCACGCAGGCACTGTGGGATGCTCCCAAAAGCTTTCCAATTGGACGCTGGGGAGCGTTCCCGCGCAGGCTCCGTCGGTACCGACGATACCCATATGCGAAGACTACATTCCTGTTTCTTCCTGGAGATAGGTGATGTCTTGTCTGATGTTTGGTTCTATGTGATATAATTTAGTCTTTTAATTGTTTACTTGATTTTACTGAACTTGTAGTTTTTTGGATATTAATTATCTGATGTGTTGATTTAATTTGTAGTTAACCGCTTTGAAATATATTATGTAAGGTGGTATATCAAGACTACAAATAAACTAAACTAAACGTCAGCATCCAGTGAAGTTGGTACATGAGGAGCTGTGTATTTGGGGCCACATCACTGTAGTTGACATACTGCTGAGTAAAACCATGAGGGACTGAGCTGAAGAACACAAGATTCCTGGTGATCCCTAAAAGTGTGTCTGATTCTTGATGTAGGAAGAAAGCTCTTCACAACTGGTACTTAAGCATGGTTCTAAGATATTGGAGATGTGAAGGTTGTAAGGTTGACTTTGGAAAGTTTATGATTAAACCCAGTGATTCTAGTAGGTGAATCATGATTTGGAAAGGTTGCCCAGCTTCATATTTAGAAGGAGAAGAATGATGTCCAGCAAATTCATCTTGAACTTTTCTCAATAAAGGAATTTGTTCAAGTCTCTCAAGTGCAAGATGGTTCTCCAATCTCTCAATTTTTTGGATTTAAAAAAGGTATAGAATTCCTTGTTGGTTTCTCTTTCTGGAACCTGCTCCACTATGTTTTCAGTGTAGAGACTTCATCTGTTGTATTAGGTTTCTGTGGTTTTGGTCTAGTGAAGAAGTAAGGATGGGATGATCTAATGCAATCTCAGGGCGATATCCTTGATTTAGTATCTTAAATACTCATTTGTTCTATGATATCAAACACAAAGACTTATTGAAAAATTCTAGCCTTCCTCCACTGGGAGAGATGGCTGAGAACTATTTGAATAGCCAGTTATGCCATCTACCCTCTAAAAGATAAAGATATCTTTGTCAGTACAGATGGCTGAATTTTGGGATATTTCCTTTTCCTCTGAGAAGACCTTGAGTTCCTCCTATTGTTGCAGCAGATTCTCTGCCTTGGATACTGCAACTAGCCCCTTCTCTGATACAAGAACTGCCTCTTGTATAAGAAAGGTTGCTTCCTCAATGAGGTGGACTGTTCCACTGTGGTAGATAAGAAAGTCTGGAGAGTGGCGTAATGGCCATTTATAAAAATCCATGACGTGGATTGTGTTTTCTATGCATCCTCTTTGATTATGTTTCCATGTAGTAAGTTTTGTAAATAGTTACCCCTGTTATCCAAGTTTTGTTCCCTGTTATCTGTAAACTCATACATGTTATTTGTACTGAGCATTTTGTTCCATGTAAACCGCGCTGATGCCGAATAGTGCGGTATATAAGAGAATGTAAATAAATAAATAAAATAAATAAAGCTGACCGTCTTTGTAATCTTATTGTCAAAAAATAGTTTCCTCTGGAGAGGGGAACATCTGCTAGCCTGTTGTGCACATCCTAAGCCAGGCTAGCTTTTTCGTATGAATGGCCATTTGTGACTTGTAGGCAGAGGTATAGAAAACCTTATATGCTGGCCTAATTACATTTTTCCACTCTCCTTGGCTTTGAACTGCTGCTCCAGGAATCTATTGTTGACTTCAGAAAAGAGTTTCAGCTTTTTTATGCACTGCTGCATTTCCTGCACCATATAAAGATGATAAGCCACAATTTTTGAGCTGAGTGCTAAGTCCCGAAATATATTCTTGCTGCTCAGATTCAAGGTTTTGGAATCTTTTCCACATGAAGAGTATGAATGCTCTTTGGAGCGCTTCATCTTCCTCAGAGCTGACTCCACTACCTCAGAGTGATGTGGCAGTTGCCAGGCTAGCATGATTCTTATATGAAAGGTCTAAGTTCCTTGTTACCAGGCACCAGATTCTAGGTTTTGCCACATTCTTGTTTGAACTTCTGGAGTATTTTGTGAACAGATACCACAACTGTATCTTCAGTTGCATCACTAAATAATAACAGTGGAGGAGTAGCCTAATGGCAAAAGACTAGGGTTCAATTCCCACCAGCACTCCTTGTGTCCTTGAGAAAGTCACTTAACTCTCTATCGCCTCATAAAAATCCAAGTTATCAATGTCCCTGTTTAATGTACATTATCAAATTTAAGTTACAATGATACTGAAATGATAAAGCGTTATTAAAAAATAATCTGTTAAATAAATAACTAAAAAACAGACCAAACACATCTGATCTTGGCTCCTTATAGTCCTTGAGAACAAAGGGAATTTCAGTGGCCATATTCTGCATTTTGAATATCTAAGATACCCTGGTGGGCAAGTAAAATGAAGGGTCTAAGGGGAGTCCTGTTGACTTTTTCCTGTCGGACTATTCTGATGTATACCTCCACGAATGCTTGGATAATTGCAAACCTGACAATGAAAATGGTCTTGATCCCTACTGACGGAGCAGACACTTGGCAGTTGTAGTGTGACAGGGTTCTCATCTCCCTGGATTAATCTGTTTAGATCTATCATCTTCGTAACCTCCTTGCATTATGGATAATACTTAGCAGAAGTGTATAGTGAACTGGAGAACATGTTTTCCTTAATAGTTCCAAGAAAATGTTTGCTAGCCAAATTTAATGATGAGTCTGACAATTTGATTTGTTTTCTTAGGCAATGCAGGTAAACCAGCATTATATTACAATCATTTAAGTTAGTATCACAGAAAAAGACTATATAGCATAATTCAGAAAAAAACTGATCAAAGATGTGTACAATAGCAGGCAGAGTGTACTAAGGTGTGTTAAGCTGTCTTCTAATCACACACTGCTCAGATGATCTAAACCACTTAACCATCATGCTTATGTCTCAAGCAGTTTAATGTAGGACAACACAGTATATTCTTATAACCATGCCCTCTGTATCAGATAAAGGATAAGTGAAAAAAAAGCTCAAAAACTGAAAACAAACCAAGCTAGGAATTTAGAAAATGGATTTCCTGAGTTTCCTACCCGAGTTTGCATCAATTGTTGTTGATGCTCCTCTACGATCAGAGCTGGGGCGCGATGATCCTGGCATGCTAACTGGCTCAGAGCGAACTGGCTGGATCCTAAAATTGCAAAAGCACATCATCAGTGTTAAAAGCAGATAAAGCGAAGTTACTGACCTGTAACAGCAGGAATCAGTCTTCACATATGGGTGATGTCGGCATCAATAGAGCCCAATGCGGGAACACTCCCCAGCATCCAATAGGAACACTTTTGGGAGCATTGCTCTACACATGCGTGTCTGCCTTCCCACCTTTCCAGCGATTCTCCTCAGTCAGGTATATAGTGGAAAGAAAAAACTCTCCGAAGAGAAAAGGTAAAGAACAAAGTGTATTGGCAACTCCGAGGGGAGGTGGGCGGGTTGTGAAGACTGATTTCTGCTGTTCCTGGGATCATCTGTTACAGGTGAGTAACTATGCTATCTCCAGGAACAAGCAGGAATGCGGTCTTCACAAATGGGACTCCCTAACCCATGAGTACCCAGCAGGAGGGAGGAGAACGGATCTACAAACTTGGTAAAGCAGGGATCCGTCAGACTCAGCCTTTTGGGCACACTTCTATTGGGGTAGTCGGAGATGAACGGTGGGCAGAGTTGCTCTAAACCTGAAAAAGGTTCCTTAAGACAGCTTGTCTGAATTGTGCATCTCAACCAGAGTCCCTGTCAAGGTAATAATGGGCAGAAAAGGTATGTAGAGAAGATCATGTGGCTGCTCGGCAAATCTCGGAAATAGAGATGAAACGAAGGTTGGCTACCGTAGCAGCCATGGCCCGGACATTGTGTGCTGTGACATGTCCCTGTAGGGAGAGACCGGCTTGTGCATATGTGAAAGATATACAGTCAGCAATCCAGCTGGAAAGGGTCCTTTTGGAAACTGGGAGTTCAAGGTGACTAGGGTCAAAAGACACAAAAAGCTGTGAGGATTGGCAATGACCTTAGTATGATCAAGATAGAACGCAGGTGCTCTTTTGCAATTTAGAGTATGCAATCTTGCTTCCACCTTAGAAGTGTGAGGTCTAGGAAAAAAGGTCAGAAGCGATATGGTTTGGTCAAGATAGAAAGGAGTAACCACCTCTGGAAAGAACTTAGGGCGAATCCCGAGGACTACCTTATCGTGGTGGAAATGAGTGGAGGGGGCGTAGTCCAACAGAGCTTGTAACTCACTGACTCTACAGGCAGAGGTTAGAACAATGAGAAAAAACACCTTCCAGGTTAGAAATCTGAGGGGGAACTGTTGTTAAAAGCTCAAAGGGGGTCTTAAATGTTGTGCAATGACAACATTAAGGTCCCATGCTATGGTGGTGGTTTGTATTGGTGGCTTTGTTAAAAGGAGCCCCCGCATGAACCATGCTATTAGCGGATGAGAGGAAACTGGGTAATCCCCAATTGGGCAGTGAGAGGCCAAGATTGCACTCAAGTGGACTCGGATGGAATTAGTTTTCAGTCCAGATGAAGAAAGATGGACAAGATACTGCTATAAGTGCTCCATCTTGCAAGTAAATGGATTGAGAGCTCTCTGGGAGCACCAGAGGGAAAATCCGTGCCATTTAAAGGTGTAGATATGTCTGGTAGAACCCTTTCTGGAAGCCAGTAAGACTTGAATCGCATCCTCTGGCAGACCAAGGTCAGAGAGGGTGAAGTGTTCAGCAACCATGCCATCAAGCGCAAAGTCTTGAAATTGGGATGAAGTAGTGTCCCTTGGTCCTGTGAGAGCTGGTTGGGTGCACAGCCTAATCAGAAAGGTTGACCCCGAGTCAGAAAAGAAGTAGGGGAAACCATGGCTAACGGGGCCAGAATGGAGCAATAAGAATCCTTTGTCCCCTGTCCAATTGAAACTTGAAGAGTGTTTCAGAATGAGAAGAATTGGCAGGAATGCATATAGCAGACCCTGACCCCAATGAAGGAGGAAAGCATCCGAAATCTTGCTGCTTGGCGAGAGTATCCTTGAACAGAACCGAGGCAGCTAGGCATTCATCAGAGCAGTGAAAAGGTCAACTATGGGTTTCCCCATAAATGGAATAAGCGCTATACCATCTGGTGATGGAGCATCCACTCATGTGGACAAAGGACCCGGCTGAGCTTGTCGGCTAGCTGATTCTCCTCACCTGGGAGATAAACAGCTTGGAGATGAATATGATGTGCTATCGCAAAATCCCAAAGGTGGACTGCCTTGTTTCAGAGAAGGCTGACACAGAACATGGCAACTTGATTGTTGGTTTGAACTAGCACAGTTTCTCTCAATAGCTGGGAACAGAAGACTCAGAGGGCATTTGCAATTGCCCTGAGTTCCAAGAAATTTATGTGATGAGAGGGCAATAGGAAGAATAGGAAGGGTAAGATGGATAACACTGCCTCTTTTTGGGGTAGAAGGGCTTCTTTGCAGAAGTCTTCTTTTTTGGTCTGATCAGCTGTCTTTCTGGACAAGCGCTTCATGGTGAGATCGTCTGTTTTGATTTCTCCTGCCTTTTCACACCAGCCCTTCCCAAACAGATTTTATCCATTGCAAGGGATGATAATAATCTTATCTTGCATCCATTGCTGAAGATCAAAAGGCCTGTAGCGATGCTGTCCTCCTTGCTCCAATATAGGCTGCTGATGTCCTGCTGGTGGCCTCAAAAGCATCAAAAGCTGCCCTAGTAAGAAACTTGAAGGTGTTTTGTGCATGAGCAACATGAGCCTCATGAGGGGTCTGGTAATCTGCTAGGAGTAGAGAATTGAACTCAGATAGGTCCCTGGAGACATCCCTTAAAAACATGCCCATGTGGAGCAAGAAGGAATTGATCCTGGACCCCAACATGACAGCCTGGAATGCTTTCCTGCCAAAAGCATTGAGGATTCTAGCATCCTTGCCTGGAGGAACTGATGAATGGTTCGTGGTAATTTTAATCCTCCTCATGGCCGATTCCACTACCATAGAGTGGTGTGGCAGTTGTGGTTTTTGGAAGCCTGGCAAGGAGGAACCCGCTACAGCGAATCTAACTTCCTGCTAATGGCAGGAGGTGAGAATGGTGCTTCCCACATCTGAATCATCAGGTTTTACAGGATATTGTAGATGGGAAGGGTAGCCCTTCCTTCGGTGCCGAGGGATACCATAGGATGTCTAACTCCTCTGTCCTCGGTTCTGCCTCTGTTGTCACTGAGATTGACAGGGCTGCCGCCATGTCCTTGATGAAGGGACATATCTTCGGATGGAGACAAACGCCTCTCATATGGCAGAGATGGATTCGATGGAATGTCTCTGAAGGGCTAAGACTTGATAGACTTCGGTTCGGAATTGGAGGAAACTGAATCCGATTCAGGAAGAAAATTGAAGTAATGTCTGTAGGTACCCCGGTACCAATGATGCTCCATTCCTGACATTGAAGGTCAATGCCCATGGCGTGCAGCATCGGAACCGAAATGCGCAATGCGCCCGAATGAACCAGGGTTGGTGGAAGTTGCATGACAGGACAGGTGCATTAAGCAGCCTTCCAGAAGCACCAGGTGCATCAATCTCGAGAGATGGTATTGAAGCAGTGAGCTTGGAGGTGAAACCAGAGGGCCTCGAAGGCCTCAGCACAACGGCCACCAGGGTCATGGCCAGACTCCACTCGATGGCTTGCACATACTCATCGAGGGTGACTGGAGAGGACTGGGTGAGAGTTCAGGCTTGGAGGCCTGAGCTACCATCCCCAAGCAAGGTAGCAGGGGCTCCACCGAGGACATGGTCCTGGGAACATCCTTGAGCCCCTCTATGGCTTTGGAGGGGGTATCCTCCCACCGGGGCTGTTTGGCTGGTTGGCCTAAGTCTGTATCCACAGATGAGTGTCAGTGCCGATGTTGAGCATCGCAGTCTGAGGCCGGAGCCGAGGATCAGGAGCCCTTTAATTCCAATGCCGAGGCCTTCAATACCTTATCTGCTGGAGACTCTGATCAATGCTTCTTACTGTGTTTAGATGTGGAAGATGAATATGAAGCATGAGATGACTTTGATTGTATGGAGGCTCCCAAGGAATGTACCAAAGGGGCTGAGTCTGACCGAAACAGCTTAACCCACTGCTGTTCTTGGTTCTTAAGCCCCCATGCTTTCATATGTTTGCAATGGGCACATGAAGAAACGTTATGGTCAGGGTCTAAACCTTTTAAAAACCAGTTGTGTAACTGAGATTTCTGCTTTGTCTACTGCCCCTGTGTAGTGAGATGTTCAAATATGCTCCACTCCTGAGCTTGGAAGCATCTGTTGTGAGGGTGCATTGGGGTGGAGGCATCTGAAAGGGTGACCCTTTGAGTAGATTTGGAAGGGAGCATCACCACCAAAGGGAGTTGACAAGAGGAGGTGTTACACAAATCTTGTCTGAGAGATGCCCGATTGCCTGGGTCCATTGAAACAACACCATCCATTGAGCTTGTCGCATGTGCAGGTGGGCATAAGGGACGACATGAACTGTGGAGGCCGTGTCCCAGAAGGCATAGCATTTCTCCAACTGTCACGACACTGTGACTCCCTATGGTGTGTGCAAGCTTGATGAGACGGGCAGAGTGATCCTGTGGAAGGACAGCTCGGGCCTGTCAATGAATTCGAGCCACTGAGATGGGACCAGGTGTGACTTGGGAAAGTTTAAGATGAATCCCAGATTTTGGAGTACAATGATGGTCCGATGAAGAGAAAGTTTTCTCTCTTCTGGGGATTCTCTCCTCATCAGCCAATCATCTAAGTAGGGGCTGTGGACCCTGCAGAAACAGAGTAGCTATGCTCTCTAGGAAGGAGTCAAATCCCAGGCGCCAACTGTGGCTGTGCTGCTGGTTGTGGCTTAGGGGTCTTAGGCTTCTTAGCCACTGCTGTTGAGAGTGGTGCTTCCAACATCCGAATCATCACGTTTTACAGGATGTTGTGGATGGGAAGGGTGCCGCTGCTGTTGCTGCTGAGGTTGGTAAATCACTGCAGGCTGAAAAGAAGAATAAGATTTCTTCTTTTTAGGATAGAAAGCCTTCTTTGGATTGGTCTTTCTCCTAGAGAGATCTGACGTCTTTCTGGAGAGATGTGGGGAGCGTGAGATCATCAGCCTCAAGCTCCCTAGCTTTTTCCCTCCAACCTTTTCCAAAGAGGTTCTCTCCAGAGCAAGGAATATTGGCTAATTTATCCTGAACCCACTCTTCAAGGTCAGAAGCCTGGAGCAATGCCATTCTACGATTACTGATGCAGACTGCTGAAGTTCTACTGGAAGATTCAAAGGCATTGAAAGATGCCCTGGTAAGGAACTTTGATGTATTCTGATTCTGCCTAAGGCCAGGAATGCATTGTGTTTGTCATCAGGGATGACAGGAGCAAAATTCTCGAAATCCCTGGAGATATCCTTGAGATACATGCCCATGTAAAGCATGGCCTTGGCACTGTCCAGTTAGTGCAGGATGTCCATGAGTAGAGCGTGTGTAGTACCAGTACTTACCCGGTTAACGTTATTTTCATGGCTCCTGTCTGGACAACTTAGGATAAATGAAAAGCAGGCCTAAATTGCAAACCTAATAAATAAAATAAATCTTGACAAAGGCTGGCTGAAAATCACGCTAAGTGGGTAAGTGTCACCACTTACCCGATTAGCACCACTGAGCCCAGATATTCATCAGCAGCCCCTATCCTAATACTGCGGTTGAATATACTGCTGATATAAAGTTTTTCAATGGTGACAGGAAAGGAACAACCTGCTGGCTCCAGGGAAAACGAAGAACTGAGGAGAGGACTTGGGAAAGTGGGAAGGCAGATGCGCAGGCGCAGAGGAGTTTTCCCAAAGTCTTTCCTATTGGATGCTGGGAAGTGTTCCCATGCAGGCTCTGTCGGTACTGATGATAACCATATGTGAAGACTGCATTCCTGCTTGTTCCTGAAGATTGTATTAATCCAGCAGTATTAAAAACAGAAAGGGGCATATTTAGAGGGCAGTTTTATAAACTCCTGCAGAGTTAGCATGTTGCAACAGACATTTTTCATGTCTATTTTATAACATAACATAACATATGCATGTACTTTATAAAATAGGAGTATAACATATGCATGTACTTTACTTTATAAAATAGGAGTGTAAGTGGTGAGATGCATGAGGCAAATCGAAGCACAATCACACTTATGCTAGCACATAAATGTTTAAAGAACATGGGTAAGGTGAAATTTCACTTACCGTTAATTTCCTTTTCTAGAATACTGCTAGAACAGTCCAGACAAACGGGTTGTGTCCCCCTGCCAGCAGATCCTGGAGACAGAGAACTCTACCAGAGCTCTAATAGGCTGATCCCTGGTGATGCTGCTGAGATGATGAGACTGTACCCCAAGGGGTCTCCCTCAGTATCGTCCACAAGCTGAACTTCATGAAAACTAAACAACTACATACAGCCAGTCAACGGACCCGGCCTCAACTATGTACAAGGTGCTGAAAGCATTCCCAGAAACTGAAGGCCGCCGAGAAGGACAAAGGGACTAGAGGCTCACTTGCCAGGCCTCCGGAAGGAAAAAACAAAAGCAAAATATAACGGCGGCTCCGCTGCACCAGCAGGACAGAGACTGACAGTAGGGTGGGTCCTGGACTAGTCTAGCAGTATTCTAGGAAAGGAAATTAACGGTAAGTGAAATTTCACCTTCCAATTCATACTGCTAGACCAGTCCAGACAAACGGGCAGTACCCAAGCTACCGAACTCTAGGGTTGGTCCAAAGCCACCGAAAGCACTGACGCGCCAAAACTCATCTCCTGCCGAGCGTGGATGTCCAATCGATAGTGACGGACAAAAGTCGATAGCGATGACCAAGTCGCTGCCCGGCAGATGTCGAGGGGTGCCACATGGGAACGCTCGTCCCAAGACGTCGCCTGTGCCCACGTGGAGTGTGCTCGGAGCCCTACAGGCACCGACTTGCGCTGAAGAATATAGGCTGCTTCAATAGCTCCTCTTAGCCACCTGGCGATAGTAGCCTTAGAGGCTGCAAACCCTCGACGGGAGTCCGCAAGAAGGACAAAGAGATGATCCATCTGCCGAAAGGAATTGGTGACTTTAAGATACCGACAGAGGACCCGTTTGAGATCTAACGCACGTAAGTGTCGACACCGACCCGTACACTGCTCTGGAGAGAAGGACGGCAAGAAGAGGGGTTGATTGACATGAAAAGGCGTAACCACCTTGGGCAAAAAGGATGGAACTGTCCGAAGAGTCACGCCCTCCGACGAGAAAGAAAGATAAGGATCCCGACAAGAGAGCGCTTGGAGCTCGGAAATGCACCGCGCTGAGGTAATTGCCACCAGGAACACCGTCTTCAAGGTTAAGTCTTTGAGCGAAGAGGCCCGTAACGGCTCAAAAGGTGAAGCCACCAAGGCCCGGAGGACCAGGGCGAGATCCCAGGCCGGGAAGACCAGACGGCACGGGGGCCGCACGGATTTAACTTCTCGGAGGAAACGCGAGATGTCGACATGCGAAGCGATAGAGCACTCCAAAACCGGACCACAGAAGCATGTAAGGGCCACCACCTGAACCTGAAGAGTACCGAGAGCCAGCCCCTTGTCCAGGCCGGCCTGGAGGAATGCAAGAATAACAGGAATGCCGCTACTCCAGGGAGACACCCCACGCTGTGAGCACCATGATTCGAAAAGCGCCATACCCGAGCATAGGCTAAGGAGGTGGAAGAACGGCGCGCCTTAAGCAAGGTGGATACCACGCTAGCCGAATATCCCTTACGAGCTAGCCTGCGGCGTTCAAGAGCCAAGCCGTAAGCGAGTAAGGAGCCGGGTCTTCCATTGCAATTGGCCCCTGCTGCAGAAGCACTGGAAAACCCTAAAGCGGCAGAGGAGCTGCTCGCGCAAGCCGGACGAGATCCGCATACCAGGGCCTGCGAGGCCAATCCGGAGCTACCAGAATCACCGGCCCGTGATGCTCCCTGATCCGTTGAAGAATCTTGCCGACCATGGACCACGGAGGGAAGACATACAGAAGGAGTCAGGCCGGCCACGGCTGTGACAATGCATCTATTCCGTGCGACCTGCTGTCTTTCCATTGGCTGAAGAAGATCGGTGCTTTGGCATTTTCCCACGTTGCCATGAGATCCACTGCTGGCTGACCCCATTGGCGGACAATCAGCTGAAAAGGCGCCGACGCCAGAGCCCATTCTCCGGGATCCAGCGTATGGCGGCTGAGGAAGTCCGCTTTGATGTTGCTCTTCCCCGCAATGTGCTGCGCCGAAATGGTGAGGAGATGCCGCTCCGCCCAAGGAAAGAGAAGCCTCATTTCTTTGGAAACCCCTGGACTCTTCGTGCCCCCTTGGTGGTTGAGATACGCCACTGTCGTGGCATTGTCGGAGAGAACACGAACTGCTTGACGATGTACGAGAGGCAGGAACCTTTGCAAGGCTAGGCGAACCGCTCTCGCCTCGAGGCGATTGATGGACCAGCGGGCCTCCTGAGGCGACCAGACCCCCTGTGGTGTGTGTGTGCCGCAAAGCGCTCCCCACCCGGAGAGACTGGCATCCGTCGTCAGAAGCAGCCAACGTGGAGACTCCAACGGAACCCCCTGTAGAAGGTTGCGTGCCCGGAGCCACCATCGAAGGTCGAGCCGGACCGACGGCGGAAGTGGAAGTCGAACCTGATAATCCTCCGACACCGGCGACCATCGCGACAGGAGCGCCCTCTGCAACTCTCGCATATGCGCCCGTGCCCAAGGCACCACATCGATGGTAGCCGCCAGGGACCCCAGAAGCTGAAGGTAATCCCAAGCTCGAGGTGCCTCTCGCCGCAGGAATCGCTGGAGCTGATCTACAATTTTCTGGAAGCGAACTTGTGTAAGCATCACCCGCCCGCGGCGAGTGTCGAACCGAGCCCTGAGAAACTCGAGGACCTGAGACGGCTGGAGGCAGCTCTTGGAGTGATTGATCACCCACCCCAGGCCCTCCAGAAAAGCCACTACGCGGTCTACCGTCTCGCGAGCCTCTGCCAGAGAGTCTGCCCGAATCAGCCAATCGTCCAAGTAAGGATGAACTCGGATCCTCTGCTTGCGTAAGGCCGCGGCCACCACCACCATTATCTTGGAAAATGTCTGTGGCGCCGAGGCCAAGCCAAAAGGCATGGCTTGGAACTGAAAATGCCGGCCTAGAACCGCAAATCGGAGGAACCGCTGATGCTCCATGCGGATGGGAATATGAAAGTACGCTTCCGCGAGATTGAGCGATGCCAGGAACTCGCCCCTGCGTACCGCCTGGATCAAGGAACGCAACGTCTCCATCCGAAAATGAGGAACCCGAAGGCTGCGGTTTACCCCCTTGAGATCCAGAATAGGCCGAAAGGAACCATCCTTCTTGGGCACCACGAAATAAATGGAGTACCGACCCGTCCCTTCTTCGAGAGGCGGGACGGGACGTATGGCGTTCAAAAGAAGCAGGCGTTCGAGTGTTGTCTGGACGATGCGGCGCTTCTCGGGAGATCCCGCCGGAGAGACTAGGAAGGCCTCGGGGATCGGGCGAGAGCACTTGAGGGAATAACCCCGAGAGATGCTGTCGAGAACCCAAAGATCGGAGGTAATTCGCACCCACTCCTGAGAAAACAATGCCAGCCGACCCCTACGGGCGGCAGACCGGAGTGGACTTAGCGCCCCGTCAGCGGGAGGATCTCGCGGTCCCTGAGAACTTTCCTCCTGCCGAGTAGGAGTTGGAGCCGGAGCGGGCCCCCCGAAAGGACTGACTTCCTCTTCCAGAGCTATTAGGCTGAGTCGGAGGCTTGGAGGAGCGATACCTCCTAAAGTCCCTGCTCCTGGAGAAACGGCGAAAAGATTGTGCCCGTGAAGACCGGCGAGCCGAAGCTCGCGGCCTATCCTCCGGCAAGCGTTGGGGCTTAACCTCCCCAAGATCCTTTACGAGTTTGTCCAGCTCCTCGCCGAACAGAAGCTTACCCTTGAACGGCAGCTTAGAGAGCCTGGACTTGGAAACGACATCCGCCGCCCATTGACGGAGCCACAGTCAACGCCTCGCCACCGTCACAGCTGCCACCGATCGAGCCGAAAGGCGCAACAGATCATAAAAAGTATCTGCCAAAAAGGCCATGGCAGACTCCAAACGCCCGAGAGAGGAATCTTCAGGCAAGCGCTGGATCCAGTGCAACAGCGCTCGGGCCGTTAGCCCCCCGCAGAGCCATGGAGGACGCGGAGAAAGTCGTCCTCAACAAGTTCTCCACCTTCCAATCCTGTGGATCCTTGAGAGCCGCTCCTCCCTCCACAGGGACGGTGGTATGCTTAGTCACTCCGGAAACCAAGGCATCTACCTTAGGGTACACGAGTCACTGCTCCAGAAGCTCTGGCGGCCAAACATATAACTGCCCTAGGCGACGAACGTTTTGCAAGGGCATGTCCGGAGAGTCCCATTCCCGGGACACCATTTGCTGTAATTCCGTAGGGAAAGGAAAAGCCTTAGAGGGCTTGCGAATGCCCAGCAAGATGGGATCCGCCTGATATTGAGTCTGAGAGGCTGGAGGCTCCGCCGGCACCGAAAGATGGAGAGCTTCCGTCACTTGACCAATGAGGGCGGACAATTCTTCTTTGCGGAACAGCCGGATATCCTGTGACTCCTCCGGCCCCGGAATAGAAGAATCCGATGCAGAATACTCGCCATCCTCGCACCCAGAGAGGTCCTCGGACTCTCCCGCGGAAGACACCTCCTCGTCAGGGTCACGATCATCCTGCACAAGCAAGTGTAATGCCTTAGACGTACCCTTGCGAGCTACAGCACCCTTAGAACGCTTACGGCCAGCTGGAGCACCCAGGTGCTCAGGTGTCTTTGGCTGAAGCCCCACCGAGGGAGCCAAGGATTCAGCATGCCACAAAGCCCATGCCTGGCGGAAAAGATGGAGAAGTTGGTCCTCGGAAGGAGAGTCAGGTGCCAAGGAACTCAGGGCAGCCGGAGAGAACCCCATACGGGCTCCCTGCAAAGCCGCCACCGAAAAAGGAGGTAACTGACCCTCTACTGCAGGTAAGTCAGGAGCCGTAGCTTCCTGAGTGGCCAGCAACACTGAAGACTCCCCGGGGTGCGCCAAACAGGATGCGCATTGCTGATTGTGCACTCCTTCTGCTTCCTGTTAAACACAATGCATCTAAGCCCAGAAGAAGGCATTGTGTGTGAAAAAGAACAATTTTAAATCTTATTCTCCGGAGCACTCCTCTTTCTATATTACAATCCTAGTAAAACCCCCTTAAGAGACGAGAAGGAACAGAGGCACATACAGCAGGGCAGAGCTGAGCTTCCCGCCAAAAATCGGAGCTCCGTGGAAATTCAAAATGGCCGCTGGACAAATAAAAGTTAAATAAAAGGCCAGAAAAGCAGCGAATTTTTGAAAAAAAAAGGCAGAAACCAGTCCCCCCAGGCCAGGATTGACCCCTGTGCCAAAAATGGTACAATTCTGAGAACACGAAAATTCGGCGGATTTGGACCCCTCAGGAGCTTCAGCATGCATTAAATAAAGGAAAACTGTACTCACAGATGCCGGCCAGTGCAGGGATTCCAAGGGCAGGATCAGGAAAACCACATCTGATGCCAAGCGAGCACTAACGCAGAGGTAACCCTCGAGTGTTAGTGAGCCCTTCTTCCAGCCAAGGCTGCCCTCATGGCTAGCTGCTGGGAATGCCTTCATTCAGCGAGCGTCACTGTTTCTATACAGGAGCTCAGCTGAAACACCCTGCCAATAGAGGGGATCACTCTCAAAGTAGAGGAGCCCCCGAGCTTCGTCCTGAAATAGGGAAATTAATCCTTTCTCCAAAGGAGCCAAACAAAAAAGCTACCAGGTCTGCTGGAGACAGAGAAATACTGAGGGAGACCCCTTGGGGTACAGTCTCATCATCTCAGCAGCATCACCAGGGATCAGCCTATTAGAGCTCTGGTAGAGTTCTCCAGGATCTGCTAGCAGGGGGACACAACCCGTTTGTCTGGACTGGTCTAGCAGTATGAATTGGAAATTATAGTATTTTATAACTTATGCGCATGAATTTGTGCTCCACCCATGCTCAACTCTCATGCACGCCCACACTGAAAGTATGTGGCTTACAGAACAGCATCCGCCTAATGTCGTTGTGTAAAGGCCCATCTGCATGCATAACTCATGAAAAATACATGACTTGCATGCACTGAGAGTGCATAACTTTACCCATTTCCTTATAAAATTATCTCCTTTGTGTTCGGACACTACTGATCTCTTTACAGTGAGCCAGTTCTAAATCTACACCACTATGGAGCGCTTTTACTAAAGTGTGCTGTGGTTTTGCACCTAACATGCCAATAGCATGTAAAACTACAGTGCATTAGGTGCAACACCATCGTGTTAACTTTCAGGGGCAGCATGTTCCCATCAATTAATGTGCTGCACTGTGCCTTAATACATGACAAAATTAGCATGGATGCACCTACCTCCACCTATTGAGGTGGCAGTAAATGTACCCAGGCTAACTGCGAGCCTTGCAGTTAGCATGGGTGCGCCGACTACAAGGCACTTACCACACCCACTTTTCGCTCCTAATCCCCTAGTTATCACCCAATGCATGAAGCACAGTTAGTGTGGAAATCAGGCCACATTAATTGTGTTGGCCCCACGCGGATCATGGTTAGTGCGTGCTGTAACCTGCGCTAACTACATAGTGTACTTTAATAAAAGGACCCATATGTTCCTATTTGTTCTAGCAACTGCACTACCTAAAAGATGAAGTTGGGGGAACACCAACCTTCCCAGAAGCAGTAAGAAACTGGCAGAGCCATTCTTTGCTTGTGCCTGGTTTCTTGTGTCCTGAGTCAGACAAGCAGTAACCAAAGAAGCTATGTAGACACCCTGGTCACTTGAACAGATATTTCAGGTGAAATTTGCCTTCCATGGATTTATATCACTAACATATTTTAAGAACTAGGGATTCAATGTTCAAAGGCATTTACATGGCCAATGTAAATGCCACTCTTTGGGATATTCAACGGCACTGACAAGGTTAGTGCTACTGAATATCTATGGGTGCCAACGCTATATGTCATGATGCATTTTGGGGAGGCATCCATCGCTAACCGGGTAGCGGCAATAATGAGCTGCCATGTTAGCCGCTGAATATTCCGCTCACTGCGATTAACGCGATTAGCAGGTCTGCTAATCACATTACTGCTTTGAATATTGGGCTACAAGTTCTTTTAATGATCAGAATTAGGGTGAAGAAGGCAATGTATGAGTGGGAATTTCATTTTGAAATCCTGCCTTGTACTTTGCACTTCTGTAAATCAAGTGCAAGGTCTATAGGCAGCTTTTCACCCTCAATCCTTGCTGGCTGTGAATTTTAAAGGGAATATCTGCTGGGAATTTCTCTTTGCAAATTAACTTGCAGATCATACCCACAGACCTGCAAGCTCCTTATGGGATTTGCAAATTAACTCCTAATATATAAGATAATTCTCAGGCTTTTATTTTTTGCTTCTTTGTTCCAATAGCAGCAATTGTGAAACTACAAGAAGTACATGTCTACTGTGATCAAATAGCTTGTGGATGACATTTAGCTAATTCCTTACCTGAGACTGTTCAAATCCAAGTCATCTGTATCAAACTCTAGGAGTGGCTGCGGTGTGTCACTTGGACCATGGGACTGAAGTACCGAAGAACTTGATGATATTACTGTGGTTTGGCCAGAGGCATGGATGGTTTTAAACTGAAACTGGGGACCCATCCAGAGGCGTCTGTGAGGTCCAGTATGGGTCACTATTTCAACCTGCAAATATTTTATGGAAGAAAGTTAAAATGAATTGCTTTTATCAGTCTCTCTTTCATGACTCCAAAAACAATGATTCAACTAGTCCATTCTTCTATAAGAATAGACTGTCATTAGGAATAAAATGAGCACTTCAACTTCATTTTCATCCTGTTCACTCTGCCCTCTGACTCATAGAGGGAGCCAATGGGAAAGCTTACCCTGTTGCTCTGCTCTTCCACTGGCTCCTGCTAATGGCCAGAGGAACCTGGAACAGGAAAAAAAAGGAGGACTGTGTAATATTTTTCTCATATTACACATTCACATGGGAAACTGAAATGCAGGATAGATCTATTATATTATGGACATAATGAAACAGAGATAACTGCAGAGATAATGTCTTTTTCAGAATTCTTTAGGGCCACTTGAAACCAGAATATAGTCTCTGACGAGAGTTATTGGTTTTCTTGGTCAAGATTGCATTCAGAAAGTTGGGAAAATGTCTATATGGAAATTGAAACATAGAAATATGACAACAGAAAAAGACCACAAGGCCTATCTAGTCTGTCTTAAAATAGACCCCTACATCCATACATAATGGCCTATTTACTAAACCATATTAACTGATTAATGCAAGAAGTACCACATGCTAACAGCACCGTCTCACTCTAAATTCTGCGATAAACAACTATCACTGAAGGGGCCATGGAATGGCAGGGAAAACAAAGTTACTCACCTGTAGGACATGTTCTGCATGGATAGCAAGATACATTCTCACCTATGAGTGACACTATCAATGGAACCTTGTGTGGAAACTGGTTCCCAGCTCCTTCTAGAAACTTGGAATCGGCCCTGCATTTATACACGCCACGTCTCACCTGTCACTGCCAGGCGGGATTTCTTCAGGCTATTTGCAAGCTGAAGCTGAATACAATTCCAAGGAGAGGTGGAAGGGTTGTAAGGACTTATGCTGCTGTCCATGGAGAACACTTGCTACAGGTGAATAACTTATTTTTCTCTGTAGACAAGCAAGATAATGTCCTTACATATGGGAATTCCTACCTACAGGGAATAAGGAAACTGTGTTGCAAAGAGCCAGTCTCTGTCTTTGTTGGCAAAAGGCCTTTTATAATTTTCTTCTGAAACAGCAGGGATACTGAAGAACGTGACTTGGAGCTCTTGGCCCTTTTGAGAGCACATTCAATGACAATGGAGTGGTGCGGCAGCTTGAACTTCTCGATTCTGGACTTGATACATTGAGTCGACCAGCTTGTTCACAGGATGTATAGAGAGGAGGGGTCTCCCACATTCTCATCTGTATATCTCTCAGCATTCTGTGAATGGGCACTGTCACAGTCTCCTTAGGGGGATCAAGGAATTGGAGGATTTCCAATGCTTCACCCCTGGACTTCTCCTCTGTCACCAACTTAAATGGAAATATCAAGAAAATATCCAAATACCTTCCCGTGAAAACACAAAATACAACAAACAAGGTAACGGGGGCTTAAACCTCCACCCCCCAAAACAGTTAAATAAATCCTCAAAGAGACATCAAATACAGACTACAGGCTAAGTGATTATACTTACAACCCTCGTGTAACACCCTTTCATCATCGGTCTCCCAGGCTCATAGTCCATCACCTTTTTAAAAAAATTTTCTTAATGATTTTGCTTTCAGAAAAAAATTCTCAAAAATACTCTTAAAAGAGCTGTTATTAGCTGCCAGAAAATATGCATGTATACACTTCCTCAAAGAGTCTTCAAAAAGTCTCCCAGATGTAAACATTCATCGAACAGACGACAGCGTTAAGGAAACAGCCGTACTTTTTTGAACTTATTGCTGCCACATTCAAATGTGGTAGCAAAGAGTTTCTGCAATAGGCTGCTTGTTGGAGCCCCTTTCTCATTTTGTTGACTTTTTTTCTTCATCCTTTTGTACCCTTAAGTTCTACATATATAAAAGACTTGAATCATGTGATGCAACCTCTTGAACAAATGACCTTGACTGAGACTGAGGTGCTCTTGGTTACAGCTAATATTGCAGCCCTCTTATACAAATATCCTCCAAGCAGCGGCAATTATAGTGGTTAGTCAAGTACTAGACAGTCACAATGATTTTAAAGTGCCAACCTTCTTTTTGACTGACCTAACCAGATTGTCTCTGACCCAAACTTTTTTATGTTTTAATCTCAGTATTTCTTACAAATAAAAAGTATAGCCATGGGGGCAAACATGGTTCCTGATTTGGCTAGTTTGTATGTTTCCAACTTTGAGCAGCAATGGTTAGGACAACCCCCCTTTGATCAACACATACTACTATGGCGTCGCTATTCTGACGATGAGTTTATGGTCTGGAATCCCCCATTGACTTACTGAAAAATGTTTTTGTGTGGTTAAATACAGTAGACTCTAATTTGCAAATCTACTATGCAGCACATTCCAATTCCAATGCTGTTTTGGATTTACAGATTACTAGAGTAGAAAGGCATTTTGAGTTTTCAATATTTTGGAAATCTACAGATCGCAATAAGCTTTTACATCTTGACAGTGCACATCCCCTACATTTGAAAAAAAGTCTCCCCGTTAGCCAATTTTTCAGGCTGCGCCGGCTGTGTTCTGTGGACAGCAATTTTAAGGCGCAGGCAGATATTATAGCTGGCCATTTTTTGCAATAAGGATACCTTAGAAGGTGCATATGGGAAACTTATACACAAGCCTAGTTTATTAATTGGGAGTTTTTATTTAGATCATAAGATAGCAAGACCATGAGGTCTTCTGTGAAATGTGTACAGTGATTCTGTAATCAAGTTTTTCTGGTACAGGGTATTATTAAAAAATTTTGGTTTCTGTTGGATCTTTAAAGGACTGCCACTTTTTTCATTGCGTTGGGGCCATAATTTACGGGATATGTTGGTTTCCTCCTGTCCCAACAATTATGCATTATTCACTGTCAGCCAATAACAGCTCTTTTAAGAGTAATTTTTTGTCCATCTGATTCATGACAATTTGATTAGCCAAACAATCTCTTAAAGCCTTTAAAGCATTCAATATCACTCTTACTTCTAGGAAATTTATCTGATAGCGGCTCTCCTTGATGGAACCCCTTTATATAGACTTCCCAGCTCATCTTGGACACATCTGTCGTGAGCAATTTTTGAAGGGGGGGGGGGGCATTTGAAAGGGTAGATCTTTGGCTAGATTGGAATGATCCCATCCACCAGGAGTCGTCATCCTGGAGAGGAATGACAGAAATGACATTTCTGAGTCTGTGAGTGGTCTGAGTCCACTGTGTGCTCACAATTCACTGAGACTTTCTCATATGGAGATGTGCCAAGGGAGTAACATGAGCTGTAAAAACCATGAGGCCCAGTATTCTCAACATGCTTCTTGTTAATGTCTGCTGACTCAAGCTGGAGAGTCTGTCTTGTGGAAGAAAGGCCTTCACCTAAGTCATGTCTAGCAGAGCTCCAAAGAATTATAATTGGAGTGATGAGCTCAGGTTTGACTGGGGTAATTGATGAGGAACCCCAGCAGTTTCAGCATCAGGATGGTGTTGCATATTCTTGAACCCCTTCTTGAGAGGTGCTCTGCTTAGAAGCACTGTGAGAACCATGAGAGATCTTCTGAATACATGAGGAGTGGACTGTAAAGTAGGCCCATATAGTCTTAAAAGAAAGGAGGCAAATAGCAGCATGCTTTAGAGATTTTAAATTAATTTTTGTTAGATTAAGGTAGACCTTTATAGCCTTAAAAGACAGGTAGTTAGTCTTTTTCTCATCACAGATACATCCCTTAATTTATAGTTATTCTATTTAAGAGAGAGAGGGTGAAATTTGACACCACAATCTATTTTCATCAAGAAGTGATTACCCCTTAAGATATAATTAGCAGTTCATTGAGAAGGAAATAAAAAAAAGAGCATAAAAATACACCTAAGTACCCTAAAGGTCTATATATTAGCTTAGGTATCCCTACTCCCTAAACAACTCTAAACAGTTAAATCCACTAATACAAATATGCAGAGAGCAGTCGAAAAGTGAGATGAGGGTTATCCAGTCTTTTGCACTGAATGTCACATGTATGATTATCTCTCAACTGGCGAGAGGTCATACATGTGTGCTCAGTGCTAAGAGATCCTAGTTCTCAGAGAATGAGACCAATCTCTGAAGGCTAGAGTAGCAGACGTGGAGGAGCTGAGGAAGACAGAGGAGACCTTCAGGGACACATCAGAAAAGTCCCACCTCCAATTTGGCAGCCTCAGTGCTGCCTTGGAGGAGAGAGGTCACCTACTGTAGAAGTAAAGGACATAAGATATACCATACTGCGTCAGACCAAGATCCATCAAGCCCAGTATCCTTTTTCCAACAATGGTCAATCTAGGTCACAAGTACCTAGCAGTTTCCCTAAAAGACACAGGTTCCATAATGCTTGTATTGGGGCAAGCAGTGGATATCCTGGGTCCCCTTTAATAACGGTTTATGGACCTTTCCTTTCAGGAACTTGTACAAACCTTTTTTAAACCCGGCTGCACTAACAGCTTTTACTACATCTTCCGATAACGAATTCTAGAGTTTGATTACATGTTGAGTGAAAAAATACTTTCTCTTATTAGAATTAAATAGGTTACCCTGTAGATTCATTGCATGTCTCCTAGTCTTTCTATATTTTGATGGCATAAGCAATCGATCTACGTTTACTTGTTCTACTCCATTCATTAATTTATAGACCTCTATCATATCTCCCCTCAACCATCTCTTTTCCAGGATGAATAGCCCTAACCTTTTTAATCTCTCTTCATAAGGGTATCCTTCCATCCCTTATACCATTTTGGTGGCTTTTCTCTGTACTTTTTTAATATACAACATTTTGGTGGCTTTTCTCTATATCCTTTTTAAGATACAATGACCGAAATTGCACACAATATTCAAGGCTGCCTGGACACTCCACCCCCCTCCTCGGCTCCTGCCCAATCGGGGCAGTGGGAGCGGGAAGAGCAGCAGCCGGCAGGAGTTAAAAGCGGCGTCCCTGCTTGCAGAGACGCCGCTGCCTGGACACTCCACCCCCCTCCTCGGCTCCTGCCCAATCAGGGCAGTGGGAGCGGGAAGAGCAGCAGCCGCCAGGAGTTAAAAGCGGCGTCCCTGCTTGCAGAGACGCCGCTGCCTGAACACTCCACCCCCCTCCTCGGCTCCTGCCCAATCGGGGCAGTGGGAGCGGGAAGAGCAGCAGCCGGCAGGAGTTAAATGCGGCGTCACTGCTTGCAGAGACGCCGCTGCCTGGACACTCCACCCCCCTCCTCGGCTCCTGCCCAATCGGGGCAGTGGGAGCGGGAAGAGCAGCAGCCGGCAGGAGTTAAAAGCGGCGTCCCTGCTGGGCGTGCCCGCGCCTGAGGGCCTCGCAAGAGGGCCCTTTGGCGTGGCCCTTAGGCGCGGCACGAAGGCGAGCACGAAGGAAACAACAAAGGAAACAGCTACGCCAACAACATCTCAGCAGAACCCAACAAAGGACCACACCGAGGCGAAGGGCGTCAGAACAGCAAGTAGAATTCTCACAATACATCACACATTTCCTACCACCAAACTGTCTCTGCAAACACCCTAACGGATCCGGCTCTCCCTCTACGGGGACAGGCTCCCTCCACGGGACAGGCTCCCTCCACAGGGGACAGGCTCCCTCCACAGGGGACAGGCTCCCTCCAGGGGACAGGCTCCCTCCACGGGACAAGCTCCCTCCACAGGGGACAGGCTCCCTCCACGGGGACAGGCTCCCTCCACAGGGGACAGGCTCCCTCCACGGGGACAGGCTCCCTCCACAGGGGACAGGCTCCCTCCACGGGGACAGGCTCCCTCCATGGGGACAGGCTCCCTCCATGGGGACAGGCTCCCGCACCGAGTTTAGCTCTCCCCAATCGGGGGATTTGAGCGGCCACAAGAGCACAGCCAGCCAGCGGCAGAGTGCTGCCCAATCGGGGCAGACTCAGGACCATATAAAGAACAGCGCGGCAAAAAGGCACACAAAGGAACTACAAAGGGAGAATCACAGCCACCTGTACACCAGATGAAAAACAACAGAATAACAGAGGAAAAGCATCAGAAAAACAAGCAACCGACGAAGACTTAAGAGAAACAGGCATCACCCTAACAGTACATCACAAAAGACCAACATGCACGCCACATACTTCCTCCCACTCTACCTACTCGTCACACAACTCCTCCCACCAACTGCACACCTCCACTACCCACAAGCAAACACAACATGGTACCCACCAACAGCATTGCCATATTTAGAACCACAGCACACACACAAAGAGACACTCAGAACTTCCCAGACAAAAAGACCAAACAGACACAAATCAAACTACCAAACCTGCACAAAGGAACCACATGTAACAGCAACCTCCTCAACAAAGACAACAACGATTGAGCTCATAAACGCCAGATCAGTCTGCAACAAGATACACACTCTTGTAGACCACATAGAAGAGCGACAGCCCGACATAATATGCATCACCGAGACATGGCTCAACCCTACCGACAATGTACTACTCAACCAACTAGTACCGGACAACTACTCAGCATACAACTGCCAACGCACCCACAAGCGTGGAGGAGGAGTCCTAATAATAGCAAAGACAAAACTAAAGTTCAAGACACAGAGCTTCACCAATACACAGCAATGTAACACAATCAGCATCAAGAACAAAAACATTGCAATCTGCCTAACCTACAGAGCACCCAGAGCTCCACCTGACGAATTAGCCTGCACACTCGAAGAAGCCTGTGCTATAACAACAAACAACAAACCAGCGCTACTGATTGGAGACTTCAACCTCAAGTCCACCAATGCCAAAGACGCAGAGGCCTTCCTTCAAGCAATGACCTCACTTCAATTCACACAGATAATCAATGCTCCAACACACAGACATGGATCATCTCCAGACCTCATCTTCGCATCCAATTACCTAACATCAAGAGACCTAATTTCTCCACCCACCATTACCCCAGTGCCATGGTCTGACCACTACTTAATCGAGACAAAGCTGCGATCTCAAGAGGACCAGACAAACGAAAGAACAAACATCTCTCACACACAAAGACGATTCAAGCATTTCGACAGGGACGAATTCATACAGGACACAACACAACACTTGAACATTACTACAGATGACCTGGAGGAACAAGTTTCCAGCTGGAACAGCATCTTAGCTAACGCCGCCAAACCATCTGGTGGCGGGCACGAGAAACACCACCTCAACAGGAGACAAAACAAACCATGGTACTCAGCAAAAATACGACAGGAAAAGAGGGAGCTCAGGAAGATCGAATGGAGATGGAGAAAAAACAAAACAACAGCCGACCAACATCTTTACCTAACAAAACAAAAACAATACAATGACCACATCAACCAATCAAAGAAGGAATTCCACACAAACATGATAAATACTTCCATCAACAAACCCAGAGAGCTTTTCGAAATAGTCAAGATCCTCACAAAAGAGCAAACAACAGAAGGGGAAGTACAAGTTGATCCACAGGAATTCGCCGACCACATCAAAGACAAATTTCACTCCACAGAGCGTACAACACCCAGTGGGACCACCAGGACAGACGTACACACCAAGACCTGGGGCACATTCTACTCACCCTCAACAGAGCAGATATCCCACATCATCTCTACAATCAACACAAGCACTGCTCCTACGGACCCATGCCCAGTATCATGGGTCAAAGCCACCAAATCAAACTTCATTCACACCATACATAAAATAGTACTCAACTCACTCACTCAAGGACTCATGCCAAAGCAACTAAAGCTTGCCTCAGTAAGACCAATCACAAAGAAAACAACTCTCGACAAAAAAGATCCAGCAGCATACTGACCAATCTCCAGCATACCCTTCCTGGCAAAAATCATCGAAAAAAACGGTTCAACTACAACTCCAGGAACACATCGACAAACATGAAACACTCGACGACAACCAACACGGCTTTCGTCCCAACCATGGAGTCGAAACGCTTCTGATCTACCTCTTCGACAGCATCCTAAGAATAATTGACAACACCAGGAATGGAATCATAATGATCTTCATCGACATCTCCTCAGCCTTCGACACAGTGGAGCACAACACGCTCCTGGAAAGACTAAAGAACACTGGTATACACGGTATCACATTGAAATGGTTCCATTCATACCTAACCGAAAGACAGCTACAGGTCAAGGTGGGACACAACACCTCCCGACCCATAAATGTCCATCAAGGAGTACCTCAAGGTTCCGCACTCTCAGCACTCCTATTTAACATCTACATCCAACCAATATGCAACATCATGAAAGAGAACAACATTCAATACACAATATATGTAGACGACATCATGATATACACCCCGATATCAATCGACAACCCGGACTTCTCTAAGACAACAGACTGCCTTACCCAAATGACGAGTTGGTGTCAAAACAACAACCTCGCAATAAACTACAACAAGACCAAAGCTTTAATCATCACTCGGAACCAAAGCTTCATACACCCGCCAAATATCAAGATACAAAACACTACTATACCAATAAGATCAGAAGTGAGATACCTCGGAGTTACTCTGGACAAAAAACTAAACCTCAAGCCACACATAGACAAAACAATCCAAAAAGTCTACTACAAGATGCGAATCATCAGGAGGCTGAAACCACTCCTCGCCCCAGAACACTTTCGTACCATCTGTCAAGCACTGATTACCCCAATACTAGACTTCTGCAATCCGATATACCTTGGACTACCGAAACAAGCCCTCAAACCACTCCAGCTGGCACAAAACACTGCAGCTCGAATAATATCCGGTACTGCAAGACAGGACCACATCACACCTACCTTAAAGGACTTACACTGGCTCCCAATCGGTGCATGCATCAGATACAAAACTATCATAAACCTATTTAAGATAAATCAGCACACATCAGCCAACAGCCTGCACACCCTCATACAACCAGACACCAGCACACGTCCTAGAAGAAAACAAACACACAACCGAGTCAGCACCCCAAGTGAATTCAAACACACACGCAAAGACACAACAGACAGAGCGCTCTCCATGGCTGCTCCAACAATATGGAACAAACTACCGGACGACTTAAGGGCAACTACAGACCTCAAAGACTTTAGAAAACAGCTAAAAACCATGCTGTTCATAGAACACTATGGACACATCACATAACCTAAGAGAATGTATAACAGCACAAGATACCGCCTAAACACTGTATGTATAGAAAATGTTTTTAGCACCACTGTATATAGCCCACATTGTACATAGCTCAAACCTTCTAGCACACAATACAAGACACCTTGTACATAGCTCAACCCAATCTAGCACACAATACAACACACACTCAACTAAATTTCACCCTCACTGCATGTTTAACACACACTCACTTTACTCGATTGTTTGCTGTGATACCACCTTGATTAATAAGATAAGGCGGTTTAAAAATACTGTTAAATAAATAATAAATAAGGTGCGGTTGCACCATGGAACAATACAGAGGCATTATAATATCCTTTGTTTTATTCTCCATTCCTTTCCTTATGATTCCTAGCATTCTATTTGCTCTCTTGGCCGCCGCTACACACTGGGAAGAGGGTTTCAACATGTTATCCACAATGACACGAAAATCTATTTTCCTGGGTGGTGGTTCCTAATGTGGAATCTTGCATTGTGTAACCATAGTTTGGATTGTTCTTTTCTAGGTGCGTAACTTTGCACTTGTCCATATTAAATTTCATCTGCCATTTGGATACCCAGTCTTCTGATTTATCAAGGTCCTCTTGCAATTTTTCACAATCCTCATGGGTTTTAACAAACTTTGAAAAATTTAGTGTCATCTGCAAATTTGATTACTTCACTCGTTATTCCTATTTCCAGGTGATTTACGAATATGTTAAAAGGCAGCGGAACCAGCACAGATCCCTGGTGAACTCCACTATTCACCCTTCTCCATTGGGAAAATTGGCCATTTAGCCTTAGCCTCTGCTTTCTATCTTTTAATCAGTTCCTAATCCACAATAGTACACTGCCTCCTATCCCATGACTTTTTAGTTTTGCCAAAAGTTTGTCATGAGGGACCTTGTCAAAGGCTTTCTGAAAATCCAGATACACAAAAACAACTGATTCACCTTTGTTTACCTGTTTATTCACACCTTCAAAAAACATGACAGATTTGTAAGACAAGACCTTCCTTGGCTTAAGCCATGTTGGCTGTCTCTCATTAAGCCATGACTATCTACATGTTAAGTAATTTTGTTCCTTATAATGATTTCTAATATTTTTCCCAGTACTGATGTCAGGCTCACCAGTCTGTAGTTTCCCGGATCACCCCTGGAGCCCTTTTTAAAAATTGGAGTTACATTGGCCATCCTCCAATCTTCAGGTAGTACAGATAATTTTAAAGATAGCTCACAGATTACTAATAGTAGGTCTGCAATCTCATATTTCAGTTCTTTCAACACCCTTGGATATATACCATCCAGTCCAGGTGATTTGCTACTCTTCAGTTTATCAAATAGTTGTAATATATCTTCCTGATGTATCAATATTTTTTTCAATTCTTCTGCGGCATCACCTTTAAATACCATTGCAGCCTTGGGTAGCATCCCTACATCTTCCTCAGTAAAGACCGAATCAAATAATTCATTCAGTCTCTCTGCTATGGCCATGTCTCCTCTCAGTGCCCCATTTACCCCCTATCATCTAATGGTCCAACTGACTCTCACAAGTTTTTTGCTACAAGTGTACTTGAAAAAATCTTTATTATGCGTTTCTGCTTCCACAGCAAGCTTCTTTTCAAATTCTCTCTTTGCCTGCCTTATCAATGCCTTGCATCTAACTTGCCAGAGCTTATGTTGTTTCCAGTTTTTGTCATTTGGCTCCTTTTTCTATTTCCTCAAAGATGCTTTTTTGGCAACAGCCTCTCTGACCCTCATCTTTAAACCATGCTGGCAGCATCACATTAGTGTGGCAGGAAATGATTCTATAGACAGGAGCAGCCCTCCATGGGATGCAATATCTTTTTGCACTGAGGATATGTCTCCAGGGGATTGTGTCAGGCATCAGGATAAGGGCGGCCTTTTAAGTTTGTTATTTGATGATAAGGCATAAAGATAGTTGGATGGCTGGTGGTTGTGGGGATCGCTTGGTCACTTGCCTTCCTGATGCATGTCACCTAAATATGATTCTAGATGGTGCTGGGGAGGAGCTGGCTATATGGCTACTTCTGGTCACCAACGAGATAGAAAAGTGTAGCAGGAAAGTTCTGGAAGTCAAATTTAGGATTTTAGGAGAAAGTTAAAATCTAAGACTTCAGGATAACTTCGTCAAAAATGCTCCCTGCTCAACGTGAAGGATCCAAGAGGCAGTCAGAGCTCCAAAATTTCAATACATGGAAGAGACAGTGATACAGGGAAAGAGTAGTTACTCACCTGTAACAGGTGTTCTCCAGGAGCAGCAGGAATCAGTCCTCACATATGGGTGACGTCGGCGCCGACGGAGCCCCCGTGCGGAGCATTTCCCCAGCTTTCAAAGAAAGCCTTTGGGAATTGCAGCGCGCATGCGCAGTCCCCTTCCCGCCCAAGGGTGCCATCTTGCTCAGTCTGATGACATAGCTAAAAGACAGCAAACAAATTAGCAAAAATAAATCATATGACTGCAACTCCAAGGGGAGGAGGGAGGGTTGTGAGGACTGATTCCTGCTGCTCCTGGAGAACACCTGTTATAGGTGAGTAACTACTCTTTCTCTAGGACCAAGCAGGAAGTCAGTCCTCACATATGGGACTCCCCAGCTTAAGGCTACCGGAGACCTCAAGCCGAAAAAATGAGCTCCCTCTAGCTCGTCAGTACGTAAGGAAGGAATCTTCTCTGAGAACGCCCCCGACCGGTAGCCCAACACCAGGGCCGGAGGGTAGGAGTTGCCTAAACCCCAAAGAGATTATGGAGTACTGCCTGTCCGAAAGCACTGTCCCTGCGGGACTCCCTCTCAAGGCAGTAATGGGCCGCAAAAGTCTGGCTTGAAGACCAAGTAGCGGCCCGGTAGATGTCTGCCAAAGGAACAGAGTGGAGATGAGCCACTGACGCAGCCTTCGCCCTGACACGATGAGCCGTGACTCGACCCTTCAACGAGAGGCCGGCTGCCCCATAAGCCCAGGCGATACAGTCAGCGACCCATATGGACAAAGTACGCTTGGAGACAGGTAACCCCAACTTATTGAGGTCAAAAGAAACGAAGAGCTGAACAGCCCTCCGATGCTCCCGCGTACGGTCAAGGTAGAAGGATAACGCCCTGCTACAGTCCAAGGTATGAAGGAGTATCTCAGCCCGGTTGGCATGCGGCCTGGGAAAGAAGGTCGGAAGAACCACCTCCTGATTGAGGTGAAAAGGAGAGACAACCTTAGAGAGAAACTTCGGGTGAGTCCGTAAGACTACCCTATTCCTGTAGAACCTAGTGTAAGGGGGATCAGACACTAGTGCCTGAAGTTCACTTACTCGCCTAGCAGAGGTAAGAGCTACCAGAAACAAGGTTTTCCAGGAGAGAAAACGGAGAGGGCAGGTAGCCATAGGTTCAAATGGCAGACAAGTAATCCGCTGTAAGATCACATTCAGATCTCACTCAGGGGCTGGTGGACGTAAAGGAGGCTTGAGCAGGAGGAGGCCTCTGAGAAAACGAGCCACCAAAGGGTGGTTGGAAAGAGGCCGGCCGTCCACCGGCGAGTGATGCGCTGAGAGAGCACTGAGGTGAACCCTGACAGAGTTGGACTTAAGGCCTAGATTGGAGAGGTAAAGCAAATATTGCAATACTACCGCTACCAAGCGCGAGAAGGGATTCTCACTGTGCTGAGCACACCATGCGGAGAATCTACGCCACTTAAGAGCGTAGGATTTCCTGGTGGATTGCCGTCTAGAGGCTAAGACTACGTCTTCCATCTCTCTAGGCAGTAGTAGCAGAGCCAGGACTACCCTTTCAGCAGCCAGGCCATCAGATGAAGGGACTGGAGGTTGGGATGCAAGAGAGATCCCTGTTCCTGAGACAGGAGATCATGTTGAATCCCCAGAGGAAGAGGAGTGTCCACCGCCAGTTGCAGCAGAAGCGGGAACCACGGTTGCCTCGGCCACCTGGGGGCTATCAGAATCATTGAGGCCCCGTCCTTGAGGACCTTGAACAGTGTTCGGGACACTATTGGCGTGGGAGGAAACGCATACAGTAGGCCTTGGGACCAGGGAATCAGAAACGCATCCGCTGCTACTCTGAGAGGATGCGGTTGCCTGGAACAGAATCTCGGGAGTTGCCGGTTCAGAGGACTGGCGAAAAGATCCATGGTGGGTAGGCCCCACCTGAGAAAGATCTGCTGAACCACCAACGGATTCAATCTCCGAATACGAACACGAACACATCACCCCCATACTATACCACCTTCACTGGCTCCCAATCAGTTCACGAGTCCGCTACAAAGTTCTCCTAACCACATTCAAAATAATAAACAACCTATCTGCAGACAGCCTACAACAACTCATAACAACTGACAACAGCAAAAGACCAAGGAGAAAGGGAACATCGAACAACATCAGAACCCCAAAGGACTTCACCAGAAGAAACCAAACCACATCAAAACGAGCTTTCACCCTAGCAGCCCCCGCCATATGGAACTCTCTCCCTGACCACCTCAGAGCAACAAACAACAACAAAGAATTCAGAAAGCTGCTTAAAATTGAACTATTCATAGACCATTTCAAGGACCTCACAGAATGACTCTTAACCAAACATTAAGATAACGAAGCCATCCCTGTAAATATGTATCTTAAGGGCACAATGTACATAGCTCACATCAAAATCGACCACACTCACTCACTCAGCACACTGTGTCAATTCTTCCACTGCATGCTAATGACAACTCACCTTTCATTGATTGTTTGCTGTGCCAACCACTTTGATTTCATGATAAAGCGGTATACCAAGTCCGTTTAAATAAATAAATAAATAAATCTCCACTCGTGTGGTTGCAGGATCCTGCTCAGTCTGTCCGCCAGGTAATTTTCTTGACCTGGGAGGTAGACCGCCTTGAGGAGGATTCCGTGATTGACAGCCCAAGAGCACAGCCGTTGTGCCTCCTGACAGAGAAGGAAGGAGCCTGTGCCTCCTTGTTTGTTCACGTAGAACATGGCAACTTGATTGTCCGTCTGGACCAGCACAGACTGGTGAGAGGTGAGGTGGGAGAAGGCTCTCAGAGCTAGGCGTATCGCCCGTAGCTCCAGGAAGTTTATCTGCTGAGCAGCCTCCCGAGGGGTCCAGAGACCCTGAGTACATGCCCCTTGGCAATGTGCTCCCTAACCTAGAAGAGAAGCATCTGTCGTCAGCACTTGAGAATGCGGAGGGGATTGAAAAAACACTCCGAGTACCAGATTCGGAAGATGAAGCCACCATTGCAGAGAGAAGACGAGCAAGGTGGATATTCTTACTGAGTCTGCAAGGCTCCCTGTGGCTTGATGCCACTGAGTGCGAAGGCTCCACTGAACAGGCTGCATGTGCAGGCGGGCATTGGGGGTTACATGAACCGTGGAAGCCATATGGCCGAGAAGTCAAGAATTGCCTGGCGGAGACCAGGGAATGGCTGTGAAACTGCCCGGCTAGATCCATCAACCTGTGGGCTCTGTCCACTGGCAGAAAAGCCTTCGCCTGAAGAGTGTCCAGCCTTGCTCCTATGAATTCCAAGTTCTGGGACGGGAGCAAAGTGGACTTTGCGAAGTTTATGACAAACCCCAAGTGCTGAAGCAGAGCCACAGTGCGAAGGGTGGCTTGACTGGCCTCCTGGAAAGACTGGCCCCTTATGAGCCAGTCGTCCAGGTATGGGAACACAAAAAGACCTTGAAGCCTTAGGTAGGCCGCCACCACCGCCAGGCACTTTGTGAACACCCTGGGGGCGGAGGTTAGGCCAAAGGGTAGTACTCTGTACTGATAGTGGTTTCCTCCCACAACAAATCTGAGATATTGCCTGTGGTCTGGATGAATGAGGATGTGAGTATAAGCATCCTTTAGATCTAAGGAGCATAGCCAATCTCTCTGCTGGAGGTAGGGCAGCAGGATTCCAAGGGTAAGCATCTTGAACTTTTTTCTCTCCAGGAACTTGTTGAGGTTGTGCAAGTCTAGGATGGGTCTGAGGCCTCCTGTTCTTTTTGGTACCAGAAAGTACCTGGAATAAAAGCCGTGACCTCTCAGGTGGTGGGGCACCGGTTCCACAGCCTGTTCCTTTAGCAGACTTGCTAACTCCTGAAGGAGTAGGTCCCTGTGCAGAGAGAGTCTTGGAGGCTCCCCTGGAAAATAGGAGGGAGGTACCTGGTGAAAATGGAGAAGATAGCCCTTTTGGACTATATGGAGCACCCAGGTATCTGATGTGACGGCTGACCACCTGTGGGCAAAGTGGGCCACCCGGCCTCCTGTGCTGATGTGAGCCAGCTGAGAAGAAGAGGCTATGTCTTCTGAGTCAAAAACCCCCACCCTGCTGAGCAGGGGCCGGTGTTGGTGGCTTGGGGGCCTTCTGCCTACGGGGCCCATGACCCTGCCCCTTGGCCTGCTGACCCTGTTGAGGAGCTGCAGAGGCCTGATAATGAGGGTATTGTTTATAGGAAGAGAACTTCCTCGGGTAAAAGGTCTTTTTTCCCGAGCCCTTCTTTTTCTGAGAAGGGGCAGAGGTTTTTCTGGACAGCCTAGTCCGGGTCAGAGTCTCGGTCTCGGGTTCTGCAGCCTTTTCAGCCATGGGCTTGCCAAAGAGGTTTTCACCCCGGCAGGGTACATCGACCAACTTGTCCTGTACCCATGGCTCGAGGTCGGATGACTGTAGCCAAGCCTGTCGGCGGGCACCGATGCTGGCCCCGGCTACTCGGGCCGAAGCCTCGAAGCCATCGTAGGCTGCTCGAGAGATAAACTTCGAGCACTCTCGAATACCAGTGGACAAGGCCTGGAACCTCTGCAAAGGTTCCTCGGAGAGACCAGCAGAGAACCTGGCAATCTCCTTTGCCAGGTCTCGGAGATACATGCCCATGTAGAGCTGGTATGTCTGGACACGGCAAGCAAGCATAGAGCCCTGGAAGCACTTCTTACCGAGGGCATCCAGGTTCCGGGCCTCCCTGCCGGGAGGCACTGAGGAGTGCATCTTCTGACTTTTCAGTCGATGCATGGCCGATTCCACAACCATGGAGTGGTGCGGTAATTGTGCCTTTTGGAACCCGGGGCTCTTGTGGACTCGATAGATGGAATCGACCCAGTTGCTTAACACCGGCGTCGAGGCCGGGGTCTCCCACATGCGGAAGAGCAGCCGCTCCAGCATCGGAGGAACCAGTACAGTAAAGGCCTCCTTCGGGAGAGAGTCATACTGGAGGGCCTCGAGCTCCTCGGCTCGAGGCTCATCCTCGGGATCCGCGGGGAATGCCAAGGCCTTGGCCATATCCCGCACGAAGTCCGAGAACTGGGTATCCTCCGGTGGGGATCGTCTCCGAGGTTCGGACTCCGGCGAGTCCGATGGGACACACTGAGTCCGATAGGTGTCGGGTGACTCTTCGTCCTCCGTCTCCCAGCCCGACTCCTCGGAGGAGGAATCGAGCGGCTCCGGTCGGGCGGGCACCGATGCCATCCGCCCCGATGCCGAGGGTACCGGCGTCGACGACCTCGGTCCCGAACGGGAGGCCGAGGGAGACCGTGGCCGAGGATCAACTCGAGCCCGCAGGGACTCAAGGATCGGCTCGGCCTCTGGGTCGACTTGGACGTCGATGTCCCGGTGGTCGGGGCAGATGCACTGGTGAGACCGGCGATCAATGCCCGCTGCTGTTCCATGAAGGCAGCGAGGCTGCTCTCCAAGGCCGTCAACCTGAGTCCGAGCTCAGGATACCCAGAAGCCCCCGACTCGGGCCCTGACGGCGTCGGGCCCGACGTCGGCTCCCCTGGAGGAGAGTCCACGAGGACTACAGCACTCACGTGTCCAGGAGACTCCATCTTGATACAAGGTTGCTTGGCAGGCCTCTCTGACTCCGAAGACCCGGGACGGCTATCGGGGCTATGCGACCTGGCCCTCGAGGAACCAGGAGCGTCCACCGACGACGCCCTCGTGGGTTTCTTCTTCCTGCGCTGTTCCCGCGAAGGAGACCCCCGCTCAGAGGAACCCCGACGCTGCTCGGGGCTGGAGTCCCGAGACGTCGAGGCGCGCGGAGTCAGAGAAGATCCTATCCTTCTGGTGCTGCCGACTCCTCAACGCCTTCGAGGACATTTTGCCACACGGACCACAGATCATCGGGACATGATCGGGTCCGAGGCAGCGGAGGCAGCAGTCATGTGTGTCGGTAAGAGACATAGGTTTCTTACACTGATCACACTTTTTAAACCCGCTGGCAGCCATCGGGGGAAAAAGGGCCCCTGCGAGGTCAAAAGACAGGGCTGCCAGTGAAAAAAGAAAAATGGCGCGAACGCTAGTCACAAAGGACAAAAACCGAAAAAGAGAGAGTGGGCTCGATACCGGCGTATCGGGCCCAGGCGGGAAAAGGATCTGGCGTCGAACCGAAGAAGAAGAAGAAAAAACAGGGAAATCAACTTTTTCTCGGCGAAAAACGAACTACGTCCGCTGGGCTCCGCGGAAAATAGAAGACTGAGCAAGATGGCACCCTTGGGCGGGAAGGGGACCGCGCATGCGCGTTGCAATTCCCAAAGGCTTTCTTTGAAAGCTGGGGAAATGCTCCGCACGGGGGCTCCGTCGGCACCGACGTCACCCATATGTGAGGACTGACTTCCTGCTTGGTCCTGGAGAACAGGGATTTAAATTTGCACATGAAATGAGAATCAGAAGCTGCAAAGATGTCTTATATATTGGGACATGGAACGTACGAAGCATGAACCAAGGGAAGTTGAAGGTAGTTAAGAATGAAATGGAACAAGTACAACTTGATCTGTTGGGTGTCAGTGAACTGAAATGGACTGCCATCAGGCACTTTGCATCAGATGATCATATGGTCTACTATGCTGGAAATGAAAGACAAAGAAGAAATGGTGTTACATTTATAATTAAGAAGAAACTTGTAAGAACTGTAATGGAATACAATGCAGTCAGTGAACACTTAATTTCTGGCCATGTGACCCTGAGGAGCAGGGGGGGATACCCACTGAGGGACTGGAGTCTCTGGAGGAGGGGGAACTCAGGGACATGCCACCAAGGGACACCCAGTGGATGGAGAAGGGGGGGGGGAGTACAGTGGGGAGGATGGGAGAGGGTGGCAGAGATGGAAGCAGGCAGGGGGTGGAGAGAGGGGATGGGAGCAGGCAGGGGGTGGAGGGAGGGGATGGGGGAGCATGTGCCAGGGGGTGGGGAAATGTGTGGCCAAAGTAACCTGGACCCTGCAACGCCACTGTGCAATGCAGCAGCGGCAGAGGAGGCACAGGCATGTGACAGCACCATAGGTTCTGTGGAGCAGGCCCTGGCAGCAGTGGGGCCCTTAGACTGCATTGCAGAGCACATGCAGGGCATCCGGGGTGACTTCCAGGCCCTCACCCAGGCAGTGCAGTGACTCACAGAGGCACTCATGTCCTCACCCAGACCAATGCGTTGAGGTGCCAGAACTAGGTAGTCACCATTGGGGGGTTACAGGTGCAGCACATGCCTGTATGTGTAATGGAATGCTTCTGTACCACAAATAAAACCCAGTAACCATGGAACACTGTGTCTGTGTGTATGTCCACATAGGGGGTCATTCTGAGAAGTGAATAGTGAGGATGGATGTCCCGTTGGGACGTCCACCCCTGTTATTTGGCCCCCTCTGCCAACCCCGACTAACCTCCCCATACGTACATGGTGTCTGTATAGGGAAGCTAGACAGGGGCAGGAAAGAGGTGGGGCAGAGGTGCAGTCAGGGTGAGTAATGGGCGGTCCGCAGCTCCGGACATAGAGGGCCGATTCGGATGGCGCCGTACATCTGGGGCTGGCAGGCTGTACGGGAAAGCACAATTACTTACCTGTAACAGGTGATCTCTGGGAACAGCAGGAATAAGTCTTCACATATGGGTATGTCGGTACCGACGGAGTCTGCACGGGAACGTTTCCCAGCGTCCAATCAGAAAGCCTTTGGAAGCATCCCAACACGCCTGCGTGCTGCCTTCCCGCCTTCCCAACTGCCTCTCCTCAGTTAAGTTTGAAAGCTGAGACAAAGAGAGAGAGAGAGCAAGGAAGGGAAAGAGAGAGATAGAGAAAAAGCAATTCCTAGGGGAGGTGGGTGGGTTGTGAAGACTTACTCCTGCTGTTCCCAGAGATCACCTGTTACAGGTAAGTAACTGTGCTATCTCCAGGAACAAGCAGGAATGAGTCTTCACATATGGGGTCTCCCAAGCTCAGATGCCCAGAGGGAGTCCTAGCATGTTGCTAGAACGAGCCATGCTATTCCTCAGGACCTCAGGCATCCTGGGGATGGAGGGTAGGAGCTGTGGAACAGCTGGCTAGAACAGGGCTTCAGAAGGGGAAGACCCTGTATAGAGGGCATTTAGTAGTATAATACTGTAATCTGGGCCTCCCTTGTTGGCATTGCACAAGTCCACTGAGCTACATATGGATCTGTTAGAAGATCCAGTGAATGTGCTCAAGGGGTACCTCACTGAGAAGTAGAGGTAATAAAGTAGAACAAAAACAAGTGGAGGTCAGAACCCTTCAGGGTGAGAAATAGCCCCAGGGGAAAACTGGGGTAGTATAAGAGGTAGAGCTTCAGCGGAGACACAGAAGGTACTATTAAAGAAAGCTTAAGCTGTTTTGGTCCAAAAACAGTACAAACCTTGGACCAAGAGAAAAAATGAGTCTGACCCAACTGGACTGGGGTTGGAATCAGTCCATGTAGGGGAGAAAGGGTATGGAGACCCTTGTATCTGATAAGAAAGTAAGGACAGACTCAGGAGCTCTAAGCTTTAGAGCAACTGAAGCTCCGCAATGTCTTTCCTAAATGGGGTCAATTAGGAAAGAAAAAAGGAACCTAAACCTTAAAAGGTTATGGTGAGGAAAAGGTTTGTTAATTACCACAGGAAGTGGTTATAAGTGTAGCCCCCTAAGTATGCTGGCACAGCATTGATAGGGGTAGTGCCCATCTGTCAGGATCATATAGGAATGTAAGGATATCTGAACCTAACAGACAGATAGATAAGTAGATGGATACAGATCTATCTAAAAATATATCTCATTATATCTATAAATATATATGTATATATATATATATATATATTTAAATAAATACACAAATAGGGTATATATGCATATATCTAAAAAGAGATATGTATGGGCAGAAGACACACAGATAGATATAGATAAGTATATTTTATGTATCTATATATATCTATATATTCCTATATGAATATGCAGGCATATAGACACATGTCTCCAGGTATATGGATGGAGAGATGTCCATAGAACCTCATCCCCCCTAGGGATATGGGGAGAGAGGAAGATTTATCTGACAGCAAGAAGGTTGATACCTGCTTGAATAGATACATAGAGAATCCTCTGTTCCTGGTTATGACTGGCAGAGTCAGAGGAAAGGTCTCCCTGACAAGAAGAAGTCTGAATTCTTTGCAGAATTTGAGCTCTTGAATAACCAGGATGGCCTACGTGAAAATTGCAGAGGATAACTTCAGTCTGCAGACAGGAAGTCCAGATCTCTCCAGAATTGCAGTATGAAGAATGGATAGAGGACGCCCCTGGAGGAAGATACCTTAGTGACCCACCTGCAAGATGGGTATTAGGCGTCCTCTAGCTGCCATTGAAGAAATTTATGTCTGACGAGAAGATTCAAGGAGATATGGGCCAAACCAGGGAATTGGCCCTCCTTTAGGTTTTCACGTAATGAAAGGCCTGAGGCTTATGCCTCAAAAGAGATTTAAGATGAGATGGTAAGGGTAGGGAATACATGCCAGACATTGGACATGACTGGGGGAACCCCTCCTAACCATCTGGGGTTATCTGCTAGGCAAGATACTAATGCTCTCTAGCAAGGGCCCATAGTGCAAAGCTACTCTGTGGAGATGCAGAGAGAATGCTGCAGGTTGGTTAGAAGAAAAAACTGGCTGTGGAAAGCCAGCAGGTAACCAGCTATTCTGCCAAGGACAAGGGGGCGAAGAATAGAAGTTAACCAACCAGACTGTGAGAATAGGGTCCCAAACGAGGTTGATAACCTGTTTGGGACTTAGCAGTGAGGCTAGGAGGATTGCTAGTGGAGGGGAATCCCTGGTTGTGTGGTGAACAAAACCAGTGGCTTAACCACTAGGAATTGCTGTATCTGCAGCAACTACCAGGGCAGCGTGGAAAATTTCTTTTCCCTCTTCCTTTTTTAGATTGGGAAAAAGAAACAACAGACATGGTAGGACTTCCTATTGTCTGATGAGCTGCCCTAAGGTAACAAGGGGGGGAACATAAGAACATAAGATATGCCATACTGGGTCAGACCAAGGTCCATCAAGCACAGTATCCTGTTTCCAACAGTGGCCAATCTAGGTCATATGTACCTAGCAGTTTCCCCAAAAGAGACAGGTTCCACAATGCTTGTACTGGGTCAAGCATTGATATCCTGGGTCCCTTCTTAATAATGGTTTATGGACCTTTCCTCCAGGAACTTGTCCAAACCTTTTTTGAAACCCAGCTACACTAATAGCCTTTACTACATCCTCCGCTAACAAATTCCAGAGTTTGATTACATGTTGAGTGAAAAAATATTTTCTTTTATTAGTCTTAAATAGTTTACCCTGATCTCCTGGTTTCAAGCCTTGCGAGATTTCAAACTGGAAGATCAGACCAAACTTCTTGTACCACATAGCTCTACCACTGTTCAGAAAACAGACTGATATGGCAAGCACGAACCACTGCATTTTGACTAGGCTGAAATGCACAAACATACGTATGGCCAGAACTTCCCCTACCACTGAACCCTCAACAATAGGCACTATGCCTTAGCAAAATGCATCTAAAAAAGACCCCACTACTTGCGCTCATGAACACAATTCCAGATGTTTCCTGCCTGGCTCATTATTGCCAGTGGTTAGAACACAACCCACCTAATCAAAAGACCCAAGGTCCAACATCAGCAGTACCTTTAATTTACTAAACAACTATATGGATACAACTTAGTTCCTGTGTGCCAAATAGCTTCACATCCCCCAAAAGGACTGGCATCTTGAAGGCTACACTTATACTGGTGAAAATTGCAAGAAAATTAGGCCATTACATATTCTTAACTTTTAGCATTTAAATTGCCTGCTTACTGAAAACATGAGAAATAACTTTGTATTTAATCATCACTGACTATTTACAAACACTTTGATGACATTATGCGCATCTAGGTTTTGTATGGCACCCATACAGATACCTCACTGTTCAGCTGGCTTCTAGATGAGCAAGGTAAAACCTTAAATTTGTTTTAGGAGGACCATCATACTGATGTTTAAAAAGAACAAATTCTGGATTGGCATTCTTAGCCTACAGACAATCTTAGGCCCTCCAACTAAAGGCTGAAGCAGAATACTCAATCTGGCAATATGCTAGAAAAACTAAATATCAAAAAAGTGGGCAAACCACATAGTTCAATTCTGGCTTCCACTCTGGCTCATGGCTGGCGTTAATTTAAGACAAATAAAACAGCAGAAAGTGAACCAACAGGCAACGGTAAATACTGAAATTAAAAACCAATAGCATCTTTAATAAGATTCTCAGCTGAGGGCTCTCTTAAGGCTGTCCTGCTTTGGCTTGTTAACTAGTTTGTATTCTACTCTCCCAGTTGAACCAGCTCTAAAAACTACTGGGAATCTATATTATCGCCTGCTGATAAGGGAGAACATTGAAATTTCAGAGTATGGAAGTCTTGACCTTGTTAACAGATGCACAAGACAGACACTACATAAATTAAACTAAAGGGCTTGATGCAGAAACCCTGAGCTAGAGCCAATTCAATGCAGACTTTTTGCACAGTAATGTTCTAAGCAAACATCATACAAATAAGCTGTGTGCAAGAGACAGTGCTAAATAAAAAGGGAAGCAAGCCAGCCAGACATGCGCACAGGGGTCTGTGTTACATGTGTGCATGTATTAGATTGCTAAGAAGTCATCTGAGGTGACATCTGACCCTTCATTCCAGGTGCAGACTGCACAGTTGCATCCCCGCCCCCCCCCCCCATCAACCCTGCCACCGCAGATTATTGGTGGCCTGGTAGTCTGTGCCCCTCCCACCCAACCTCCCCCCCCCCCACCCCTCAAAAAACAAAACACCTTACCTGGTGGCCTAGCAGGCACTCCCTCCACATCTTAATTATCAGGGAGGCGTGGGGGGGGGGGGGGGCAGAAGTTAAGTTTACATGCCCCAATGCCACCATCTTGGTAATTATGACACCTGACCCCATGTGGTGCATCTTGGGATGTACCAGGTGGGATCAGTCTGCTATATAAGAAAAATTGCTTTCTACAGCAGAATGATTCCTGGAGTGCATCCTGGGACCAATGATCGGGGATGGGTTGCAATTGGGTGGTGGTAATCTGAGGTGAAGTGCCAAACTTCTCAGATGATCCTTTTGCTCCCTGTTGGATCTTCCAGCTTCAGGCAGGCATAAAGATCCAACATTAAAAGATGATTTAAAAAACTGCCTTAAGTTTCAGTACAATTTTTTCTAAAATAGAGAGCAATTAAAAATTCACTCTTTCGCATGTGTTTAGCATGCCCACTGTGCTAGCATAGTGGTTCTGCTCACGGTTTTCCTGCAGGCTTGCTTTCTGTATCGGGGAACAAGATTAAATGTGGGAAAATCTCTAGCTAAACACTGTGCATGAGCACAGTGCAATTTGCTACATTGAGCTAAGTCAAGTCAGCAGCAACTTAACAGTAGCACATCTACACTAACCTAATAGCATAACAAGGACCCATGTTAAGTGCCATCGAGCCTGTGCAGATTCATGGCAACACTCTGGATAGCTGCCCTAAACTGTATTCGGTCTTTAGTAAGGCAGCTCATTGTTGATAGAGTATCATCCATAGCTGCTGTTATTGTATTAATCCATCTCAATTCCAGAAGGGAGAATCCCCCGGTAGAACAGGTAGAGGACCATAGGGGCTTACCCATTTAAAAGAGCCACTCTTACAAACCAAATGTTGTAGTAAGAGGGAGGTAAGACAGAGTTGCAAGAGACCGACTATGGAGGAAGTCTCTGACAGATGAGATGATACATGCCATTACAGAGAAACAACTGTCTATTGATAGTTGTTACCTCTCTTTCCTCCAAGAGGAAGAGAAAAATCTGTTAAGTATGGGCATGAGCATCATAAAGCACAGTTACTTACCTGTAACAGGTGATCTGTTACAGGTAAGTAACAGGTGGGGAAACTGCTAGGTACGTATGACCTAGAATGGCCACTGTTGGAAACAGGATACTGGGCTTGATGGACCTTGGTCTGACCCAGTATGGCATATCTTATGTTCTTATGTTCTTATGATCTCTGGGAACAGCAGGAATTAGTCCTCACATATGGGTACGTCGGAACCGACGGAGCCTGCGCGGGAAAGCTCCCCAGCTTCCCAGAAAGGAAGCTTTTGGGGCCTCCCACAGCGCATGCGTGCTGCCTTCCCGCCTTCCTGACCAACTCTCCTCAGTTCGAGTTTAAAGCTGAGACAATAGAGAGAGGAAAGGAAAGAAAGAGAGAGAGAGAGAGATACAACTCCTAGGGGAGGTGGGTGGGTTGTGAGGACTAATTCCTGCTGTTCCCAGAGATCACCTGTTACAGGTAAGTAACTGTGCTATCTCCAGGAACAAGCAGGAATGAGTCCTCACATATGGGGACTCCCTAGCTAAGATGCCGGGGAGATCCCCCTGCAAGAATTCCTCATGTCCCTATGGATCTCAGGCATCCATTCAGGGAAGGTGGGCAGGAGTTGTTTAAGGATGGAACAGGTGTCTGAGGACAGCCTGACCAAACAAGGCATCCCGGCGGGAGTCCTTGTCCAAGCAGTAATGGGCTGTGAAGGTATGAACCGAGGCCCAAGTGGCTGCTCGTCAGATCTGATCGATGGATACAGAATGAAGATGAGCCATAGAAGTGGCCATGGCTCTCACATTGTGAGCTGTGACATGGCCCTCCAGAGAAAGGTTCTTACTCTGGTAAGCAAAAGAAATACACTGAGCAATCCAATTGGACAGTGTTCATTTTGAGACTGGAAGTCCTAAATGAGAAGGATCAAAAGCAACAAAAAGTTGAGAAGACTTTCTATGTTGCTGTGTCCTTTGTAAGTAAAAGGCAAGAGCTCTCTTACAATCCAGGGTATGAAGATTCCTCTCTGCACTTGATGCATGAGGACCTGGAAAAAAGACAGGTAGATATACCTCTTGATTAAGATGAAAAGGCGAGACCACTTTAGGCATAAAGCGGGGATTTGTCCTAAGGACTACCTTATCATGATGGAACCTTGTATAAGGTGGATTAGCTACTAAAGCCTGCAGTTCACTGATGCGTCGAGCAGAAGTGATTGCAATAAGGAAAATTACTTTCCAGGAAAGAAATTTCAAGGAGGTAGTGGCTAAGGGTTCAAAGGGTGGCTTCATAAGCTGACCAAGAACCACATTTAAGTCCCATGCCACCGGAGGAGGTCGAATGGGAGGTTCAGTTAAGGTTAGGCCTCTCATAAATCTCGCAATAAGAGGATGAGAGGAAATAGGTTGTCCATTGATAGTCTGAAGAGATGCTGCAATAGCACTCAAATGGACCCTTACAGAATTGGTTTTAAGTCCCGCATTGGAAAGATGCAGGAGATATTCGAGTAAAGAATTCAAAGGTAGTGCTAGAGGGTTAAGACCTTTGTCAGCACACCAAATAGAAAATCTTTTCCATTTAAAAGCATAAGAACGCCTGGTGGAAGATTTCCTAGATGCATGGAGGACATCCTTCACCTGTTGAGAAAGATTCAAGTCTTGAAGGTCTAGGCCTTCAGTAACCAAGCTCTGAGGTGAAGGGACTTGGGGTTTGGGTGCCACAAAGTCCCCTCCTCTTGAGACAGAAGATCTGGAGCAGCTCCCAGATCCAGGGAGGGTGCCTGGGAGAGATGCAGAAGTAGAGGGTACCACACTTGGCGTGGCCAGCGTGGAGCTATGAGGATCATAGATCCTTGATCCCTCTGAAGTTTGAACAGAGTCTTGGGAATCAAAGGAATGGGTGGAAAGGCATACAGGAAGGCCGGACCCCAATGAAGGAGGAAGGCATCCTTGGCCTGAGCTCCCTGACACGGAATCCTGGAACAGAACCGGGGAAGTTTGGCATTGCACGTGCTTGCAAAGAGGTCTATGTCCGGGGTTCCCCATTTCTGAAAGATTCTGAGTACCTGATCCATGTGCAGGGACCATTCGTGTGGAAGCAGAACTCGACTGAGTCTGTCTGCCCAAGAGTTTTGGATTCCTGGGAGGTACACTGCCAGGAGATGGATCTGATGCTCTCTGGCGAAGGCCCACAATTTTAGAGCTTCGTTGCAAAGCGACAGAGAGCCAGTCCCTCCTTGTTTGTTTATGTAGAACATGGCTACTTGATTGTCGGCATGAACAAGGACTGCCATGTTGATGAGGAGGGTATGAAAGACCTTGAGAGCAAGGAATATTGCTCGCAGCTCCAAAAGGTTGATATGAAGGGTGGTCTCCTGTGGAGACCAAGTGCCCTGAGTGGAGAGGTCTTGGAGATGAGCTCCCCAACCTGTTTGGGAGGCATCTGTAGTGAGAGTTGCTTGGGGTAACAAAGGTTGGAAGGGGGCCCCCAACAACAGATTTTGAGTGGATATCCACCATTGGAGAGACCAAAAAAGACGTTTTGAGGTTGCTATTTGGTCTGAGAGAGCTCCTGATGCTTGGGTCCACTGGGTGGACAAAGTCCATTGAGCTGCTCTCATATGTAGGCGTGCATAAGGCACCACATGAACTGTGGATGCCATGTGGCCTAGCAGTTGTAGCATCTCCCTGGCAGTCAAGTGGCTTCTGGACTGAATTTGAGAGGCCAAGTGCACTAGACGGTGGCAACGGGCCTGAGGAAGATAGGCCCTTGCAGTGGTGGTATCTAGCCAGGCCCCTATGAATTCGAGGGACTGAGTAGGGGTGAGTTGAGACTTTGGCAGATTGATGACAAGTCCCAGATACTGCAGTATGCGTCTGGTGTGGTCCAGGGAAGTCTGAGCCTCGGACTGAGATGGAGCTCGGATGAGCCAGTCGTCCAGGTATGGGAAGACAAAGATTCCTAGAGTGTGTAGAAATGCAGCTACTATTGCCATGCATTTGGTAAATACCCTTGGAGCAGAGGCTAGACCGAAGGGAAGTACTCTGTATTGGAAATGTTTTCCCTGGAACAGAAACCGTAGGAATTTTCTGTGGGATGGATGGATGAGTATATGTGTGTACGCATCTTTGAGATCTAGAGAACAAAGCCAGTCCTGACTCTGTAGGTATGGAAGGAGAGTGCCTAGAGAAAGCATCTTGAATTTCTCCTTGTATAGGAATTTGTTCAATTCTCTGAGATCCAGAATGGGTCTGTACCCCCCTGTTTTCTTGGGAATGAGAAAATAAGGGGAGTAAAAACCTGACCCTTGTTGAGGAAGAGGAACCTCTTCTATTGCCTTTTGGGCGAGAAGAGTGGTCACCTCCTGGCCCAACAGGTACAGTAGAGAAGGGGGAGAATTGAATTGTCTCACCATGGAATGGGGAGGAAGGCTGGAGAAATGTAGTTTGTAGCCCTCTTTGATGATAGAGAGGGTCCACGGTTCTGATGTGATTTGTTCCCATCTGGGAGCAAAATGAGTTAACCTTCCTGGAATGGTGAGGGGTTCTGGTTGTTGCAGAGCCAGAAAGGTTAAGTTCTCTAGAATCAAGTCAAAAACCCTGAGGGGGTTGGGACTGCTGGATTGTAGCAGCCCCTGTAGACTTCGTTCTGGCCTGTTTAGTTTGCTGACGCTTAGGAGCAAAGCGAACTTGGGAAGATTGCTGGCCAGTATTTGTGGAAAATCTGGTCTTTTTATAGAAAGGTTTCTTAAAAGGTTTTTTCTTGGCAGGGGTAGAGGTAGACTTAGAAAGTCTATCTAAAGCAGCATTCTCTGCATCCATTTGAGTGGCTTTGATTTGCCACTCCTTGCCAAACAGATTTTCACCTGTACAGGGCAGATTGCCCAAGCCTTCTTGTACCCAGGGTTCCAAATCAGAGGCCTGGAGCCAAGCCAGTCTGCGAGCAGCTATGGCAATGCCAGAGGCTCTGTTTGCCCCCTCAAAAGAGTCAAAGGCTGCTCTGTTGGAGAACTTTGAAACATCTTGAGTTTGCTTTAGCAAAAGAAGGAACTCCTCCTTCTTATCCTCTGGGATAAAGGGGAGAAACTGACGTATCTTTAATGCAATCTCTTTCAAAAACATGCCCATATAGAGGCTGTATGAATTGATTCTGGCAATAAGCATGCTAGCTTGGAAGATATTTCTCCCCAAAGCATCCAGAGTCCTACATTCTCTTCCTGGAGGGGTAGAAGAGTGCCTTTTGGTACTCTTTATCTTTTTCATAGCAGACTTCACCACAATAGAGTGGTGAGGAAGCTGAGTTTTTTGAAAACCAGGAGAAGGAGGAACCCGATACATGGTGTCCAAACGTCGAGAATGTGGAGATAGGGTGAGAGGAGCCTCCCACAAGTCCATCATGTGTTCTTGAAGAATTTCATGTATGGGTAAGGTGGCTGCCTCTTTGGGAACCTTAGAGTATCCTAAAATATCCAATTTTTTTGCTCTAGGTTCCTTTTCAGAGGTTACAGATATAGAAAGTCCTTTAGCTACTTCAATAATGAAGTCTTGAAAGGACAAATCCTCTGGAGGAGACATTCTCCTTTTTGAAGAAGAGGGCTCCTCAGGAAGAGTAAAAGAGACATCAGCAGAATCATCATGTATCAGAATCTTCAGAGGATTCAAAGTATCGCCTATTTGCTTCCAGAGATCGATACGCGTACCGACAGGTATCGACATCGGGCGTACCGGGAATCGGAGCGGTATCGAGGAAATCTCCGGAACCGGAGACTGGAACCGGCATGCTACTGGAAGTAGATGCTCTGGGTACCGGTATCGGTTGCGGTACCGGAATCGGAGTCGGAACCGATTGTCGCGCGGTACCGATGGCGTTGCAGCATTAATGAAAGCCAATAAGGCCTGCTGCATGGATTGTACCGTAGTACCCATAGTCGCCACAACTGCCTGGATGTCGGTACCGGTGTTAGCCGGTACCCCAGAGCAGTCTAACAGGAGATCGGTCGAGGCCGTGCCATCGATGTCTACCTGTAACCCCATAGGAGGAGCTTTGGAAGCCGGAGCTTCCCGCCGGGGTTGTTTGGCTGGGGCAGGGTCCTCAGGGTCAAATGCAAGGGCCTCTCGCTGCTTAGAGGGAGATTTGCCTTTTGAGGACCTGCCTGAAGAATGTTTGGTTACCTGAGATCCATCAGGAGAAGAAGACCTGGAGGATGTTGATGCTGGAGTATCGGTAGAAAACAGCATATGAAACTTAGCTGCTCTGTTCTGTAAGCCCCGTTTGGACATCAGAGAGCAGGATGGACAATCCGGAATGGAATGGTCAGGCCCCAAACATTTAAGACACCACTCATGGGTATCTGTGACTGAAATAGTACTGGTACACTTGGTGCATTTTTTAAAACCAGAAGCTGGTTTTTCCATGAGGGAGAACCTGAGAAGGCCTAGAGGCCTCACAGAAAAAATACACCAAGTGAGGAAAAAGTAATTTTTTCTTTTTTTTAAAGAAATAAACGAAAAAAGACCAGCGGTACCGGTCCGGAATCGGGGAAGGCAGACACATGGTCAAAGAAACAAATTAAAATAACAATTTCTTCAGCGGTGACAGGAAAGCGTAGTTACTCACCTGTAACAGGTGTTCTCCAGGAGCAGCAGGAATCAGTCCTCACATATGGGTGACGTCGGCGCCGATGGAGCCCTCGCGGAGCAATTTTCCCCAGCTTTCAAAGAAAACCTTTGGGAATTGCAGCGCGCATGCGCGGTCGCCTTCCCGCCCAAGGGTGCCATCTTAGCCAGTCTGATGACATAGCTAAAAGACAGCATAAAAGTTTGCAAAAAAACTTAAGCAGATGATTGCAACTCCACGGGGAGGAGGGAGGGTTGTGAGGACTGATTCCTGCTGCTCCTGGAGAACACCTGTTACAGGTGAGTAACTACGCTTTCTCCAGGACCAAGCAGGAAGTCAGTCCTCACATATGGGACTCCCAAGCTTAAGGCTACCGGAGACCCTAAGCACAAAAATGAGCTCCCTCTAGCTCAGCGGCACAGAAGGAAGGAATCTTCACTGAATTATCACCCACCGGTAGCCCCCATCCGGGATGGAGGGTAGGAGTTGCTCAAACCTCGAAGAGATTTCGGAGGACTGCCTGTCCGAAAGCACTGTCCCTGCGGGACTCCCTCTCGAGACAGTAATGGACCGCAAAAGTCTGGCTCGAAGACCAAGTAGCGGCCCGGCAGATGTCTGCCAGCGGAACAGAGCGGAGGTAAGCCACTGACGTAGCCTTCGCCCGAACACAATGAGCCGTGACTCGACTTTCTAAGGAGAGTCCGGCTGCCCCATAAGCCCAAGCGATACAGTCAGCAACCCAGATGGACAGAGTACGCTTGGAGACCGGGAGCCCCAATTTATTGGGGTCAAAAGACACAAAAAGCTGAGCAGCTTTACGGTGCTCCCGCGTACGGTCAAGGTAGAAGTTCAATGCCCTTCTACAGTCCAGGGTATGCAGGACCCTTTCAGCTCGGCTGGAGTGAGGCCTGGGAAAGAAGGTTGGAAGTACCACCTCCTGATTGATGTGAAAAGGGGAGACAACTTTTGGAAGAAATTTTGGGTGAGTCCGTAGGACTACCCTATTTTTGTAGAACCGAGTGAAAGGGGGATCAGACACGAGGGCCTGCAATTCACTTACGCGTCTAGCGGAAGTGAGGGCTATCAGGAATAAGGTTTTCCACGAAAGAAAACGCAGAGAACAGGTAGCCATCGGTTCAAAAGGCGGACAGGTGATCCGCTGTAAAACCACATTCAGATCCCAGTCAGGTGCTGGCGGGCGCAGAGGTGGTTTAAGTAGAAGGAGACCTCGGAGAAACCGTGCTACGAGAGGGTCGCTGGAAAGAGGTCTGCCGTCCACCGGCACATGGTGTGCTGAAAGAGCACTGAGGTGGACTTTGACGGAGTTGGACTTAAGTCCCAGATTAGAGAGGTAGAGCAGGTACTGCAAGATCACCGACACCGAGCAGGAGAAGGGATCCTGAGACTGCTGTACACACCAAACGGAAAAGCGACGCCATTTAAGGGCGTAGCATTTGCGGGTAGAAGGTCACCGAGAAGCTAGGACGACCTCTTCCACCTCTGCCGGCAGGAGAAGGGGAGCAAGGACTACCCTTTCAGCCGCCAGGCCATTAGATTGAGAGATCTGAGGTTGGGGTGTAGCAGAGACCCCTGATCCTGTGTTAGGAGATCCGGTTGAAACCCCAGAGGGAACGGATCCTCTACCGCTAATTGCAACAGGAGTGGAAACCACGGCTGTCTGGGCCAGCGAGGAGCCACCAGGATCATGGAAGCTTTGTCCCGGAGAACCTTGAATAGAGTTCGAGAGACTAGCGGGATGGGAGGAAAAGCATAGAGAAGGCTTTCCGACCATGAGAGTAGAAAAGCATCTGCCGCTACCCGAAGGGGATGTGGCTGACGAGAGCAGAAGCGAGGAAGTTGCCGGTTGAGAGGACTGGCGAAGAGATCCATCGTGGGGAGGCCCCACTTCAGAAAAAGTTTCTGAACTACCAAGGGATCCAGACGCCACTCGTGCGGCTGGAGTATCCTGCTGAGTTTGTCCGCCAGGCAATTCTCTTGGCCTGGGAGATAAACTGCCTTGAGAAGAATGCCGTGACTGACGGCCCAAGAGCAGAGCTTCTGAGCTTCTCGGCAGAGAAGGAAGGAGCCCGTGCCCCCCTGCTTGTTCACGTAGAACATGGCAACTTGATTGTCCGTCTGGACAAGGACGGACCGGTGAGAAGTCAGGTGGGAGAAAGCCTTGAGCGCCAGACGGATTGCTCTGAGCTCCAGGAAGTTGATCTGTTGAGCAGACTCCCACGCGGTCCAGAGACCTTGAGTACATGCCCCCTGGCAATGTGCTCCCCAACCCAGGAGGGAAGCATCGGTCGTCAGCACTTGAGCCGGCTGAGGCAACTGAAACGGCATTCCGAGCACCAGGTTCGGCCGATGAAGCCACCACTGTAGGGAAGAGGCCAGCGGCCCGGAGATGCGCACTAAGTCGGCTAGTCCGCCGGTGGCTTGTTGCCACTGCTTGCGAAGGCACCATTGAGCAGGCCGCATATTCAGGCGAGCATTGGGGGTCACGTGGACGGTGGAAGCCATATGGCCGAGTAGTCTCAGGAAGCGCCTGGCGGAGACCAGGGACTGGCTGCGAAAACGGCCGGCTAGGTCCATGAGCCGCTGAGCCCTGTCGAGAGGCAGGAAAGCTCGAGCCTGAGGAGTGTGCAGTCTTGCGCCGATGAACTCGAGATCCTGTGAGGGGAGCAAAGTGGACTTTGCGAAGTTTATGACAAAGCCCAAGTACTGCAGAAGAGTCACCGTGCAGTGTGTGGCATTGGTGACTGCCGGAGAGGACGATGCTCTGATGAGCCAGTCGTCGAGGTACGGAAAGACATAGAGGCCGTGAAGCCGGAGATAGTCCGCCACCACCGCGAGACATTTTGTGAAGACTCGCGGTGCGGAGGATAGGCCAAAGGGCAGTACTCTGTACTGGTAATGATTTCCTGCCACCACAAACCTTAGGTATTGGCGGTGGCTTGGGTGGATGAGAATGTGCGTGTAGGCATCCTTTAGATCTAAGGAGCATAGCCAATCTCCCTGCTGGAGGTAGGGCAGAAGGATTCCAAGGGTAAGCATCTTGAACTTTTCCCGCACGAGGAACTTGTTGAGGTTGCGCAAGTCCAGGATGGGTCTGAGGCCTCCTGTCCTTTTTGGTATTAGGAAATACCTGGAATAAAAGCCTTGACCTCTCAGGTGGTGGGGCACCGGTTCCACAGCCTGTTCCTGAAGAAGACTTGCTAACTCCTGAAGGAGTAAGTCCCTGTGCAGAGGGAGTCGAGGAGGTTCTTCCAGAAAATAAGAGGGAGGGACCTGATGGAAGTGGAGAAGATATCCTTCTCTCACGACTTGAAGCACCCAGGCATCTGAAGTGATGTTGGACCACCTGTGGGCGAAATGAACCAGCCGGCCTCCGGTGCTGGGAGGAGCCAGCTGAGGGGGAGAGGCTATGCTGAGGAAGTCAAAAACCCCCAACCTGCTGAGCAGGGGCTGGTGGTGCAGGCTTGGGGGCTTGCTGCCTACGGGACCCGTTACCCCGTCCCTTGGCCTGCTGGCCCTGTGGGGGAGCTGCGGAGGCCTGATATTGAGGGTAGTGTTTATAGGCAGCCGCCTTTCTCGGGTAAAAGGACTTCTTTCCCGAGCCCTTCTTTTTCTGGGAAGGGGCGGAGGTCTTCCTAGAAAGCCTAGTGCTGGTGAGAGTCTCCGTCTCGATTTGTGCAGCCTTTTCAGCCATGGGCTTGCCAAAGAGGTTCTCACCTCTGCAGGGGACATCGACCAACTTGTCCTGCACCCAGGGTTCAAGGTCAGACGACTGAAGCCAAGCCTGTCGGCGGGCACCGATGCCAGTTGCGGCTACTCGAGCCGATGCTTCAAAGCCATCATAGGCTGCTCGGGACATGAATTTGGAGCATTCCCGAATACCAGTTGTCAAGGCCAGGAACCTCCGCAAAGGTTCCTCGGACAGTCCAGCGGAGAATCCGGCTATCTCTTTAGCCAGGTCTCGGAGATACATGCCCATGTATAGCTGGTAGGTCTGGACACGACAAGCCAGCATAGAGCCCTGGAAACACTTCTTACCAAGGCCATCCAGGTTACGGGCCTCCCTGCCAGGAGGCACCGAGGAGTGCATCTTTTGGCTCTTAAGCCTATGCATGGCCGATTCCACCACCATGGAATGGTGTGTGGCAGCTGTGCTTTTTGGAAGCCAGGACTCTTGCGGACTCGATAGATGGAATCGACCCGCTTGCTTAATACCGGCGACGAGGCCGGACTCTCCCACATGCGAAAGAGTAGTCGTTCCAGCATGGGAGGAACCGGTACAGTAAAGTGCTCCCGGGCGGGAGAGTCGTACTGAAGGGCGTCGAGCTCTTCGGCTCGAGGCTCCTCCTCGGGATCCGCAGGGAAGGCCAAAACTTGGCCATATCCCTGACGAAGTCTGAGAACCGGGCATCCTCCGGAGGGGACTGCTTCCGAGGTTCGGACTCAGGTGAGTCCGAGGGGACACACCGAGTCCGAAACGAATCAGGTGACTCTTCCTCTTCAGATTCCCAGGCCGACTCCGAGGAGGAATCGGTGGGGTCGGCTCGGGCAGGCGGAGGCGTCGGCCGCCCCGACGCCGAGGGAGTCGGCGGCGACGACCTCGGTCCCGAACGGGAGGCCGAGGGTGACCTCGACCGAGGATCGACTCGAGTTCGCATGGATTCGAGAATCGGCTCGGTCTCCGGGGTCGACTTAGATGTCGACGTCCCGGCGGTCGGGGCAGTGGCGCCAGCCAGGCTAGCGATCAGTGCCCGCTGCTGGTCCATGAAGGCAGATAGTCTGCTCTCCAAGGCCGTCAACCTGAGTCCGACCTCAGGTGACCCAGCAGTCCCCGACTCGGGCCCCGACGGCGTCGGGCCCGACGTCGGACATCTCGGAGGCGAGTCCAGAAGGACTACAGGACTTACCCGAGCAGGCAACTCCGACTCCAGGCGAGGTCGCTTCGGGAGGTGCTCCTTCTCCAAAGACCCGGGACGGCTATCGGGGCTATGCGACCTGGCCCTCGCGGAGCCAGGAGCGTCCACCGACGCCGCCCTCGCGGGTTTTGCCTTCCGTCGATGGTCCCCGGAGGGAGAACCCCTGTCGGAGGAGCTTCGGCGATGGTCAGAGCTGGAGCCTCTGGATGCCGAGGCCTCCGACGAGGTCCGGGTACGGCCGGGGTCAGCGAAGATTCTATCCCGCTGGTGCCGCCGACTCCTCAACGCTTTGGAGGACATTTTGCCACAGGCTCCACAGATCAGTTCTTCATGATCCGGGCCCAGGCAGCGGAGGCAATTATCGTGTGTGTCAGTGAGTGACATATTTCTGTCACACTGACCACACCGCTTGAAACCACTGGCAGCCATCGGGGGAAAAAGGGCCCCTGCAAGGTCAAAGGACCGGGCTGCCAGCGAAAAACCGAAAACGAAACTGACCAAAATCAGAAAAACCGAAAGAGAAGGACTCGCAACGGCGTCGCGAGTCCGGGCAGGAAAACGACCGGCGTCGAACCGAAGTGAAAAAAGAGAAAAACTCACGAAAATCAACTTTTTTAGCGGGGACACGACGGGTACGTCTGTAGGGCTCCGCGGAAAAAAGAAGACTGGCTAAGATGGCACCCTTGGGCGGGAAGGCGACCGCGCATGCGCGCTGCAATTACCAAAGGCTTTCTTTGAAAGCTGGGGAAAATTGCTCCGCGAGGGCTCCGTCGGCGCCGACGTCACCCATATGTGAGGACTGACTTCCTGCTTGGTCCTGGAGAACACGACCTGCTGGCTCCGCGGAAAAAGAAGAACTGAGGAGAGTTGGTCAGGAAGGCGGGAAGGCAGCGCGCATGCACTGTGGGAGGCCCCAAAAGCTTCCTTTCTGGGAAGCTGGGGAGCTTTCCCGCGCAGGCTCCGTCGGTTCCGATGTACCCATATGTGAGGACTCATTCCTGCTTGTTCCTGGAGATAGACTCTTAGAGTTAGAGAAAAGATGTCTCATGAAGAGATATCTAGGTAGGTTAAGATAAATTTAGTGCAGATACTGCAAGTGAAAAGAAGCAGACTGCTACCCTAACCACCAACCAAGAGGGACAATGATCTATTTGAAACCCTGCGACTGCTGGGTTTGTTGACCCTGTTGAGGTTGTGGATTCTTCAGACCAGGGCGATGTTTCCCCTTTTTGGGAACATCTGTATGATGGGCAGATGATGGATAAAACCTTCTCCCCCTAGGGGAAGAAAGTTTGGTAGGACATTTCCTACCTACTGGGAAAGAAGAAGGCATAGAACAACCTCTGGAAACAGGAAAGTCAGTGGTTAAATGAGCAACCTGGAGTAAAGACTCCTTGTTGAAGAGATTTTCTCCAGTGCAAGGAGTATTTCCCAGTCTTTCTTCTGCCCATTTGTCCAAGTCTGAAGCTTGGGCCAGGCTTTACGTTGTGCCCCTATAGCTATAGCAGACGTCCTGCTAACAGACTCGAAGGAGTCTAGGGAAGCACGAGTAAGAAAGCTAGAGATATTTTGAGCATGACTAACCAGTGAGGAATAGTCTGCACTCTTGGGCTCTTGAAGAAAAGGAGTCAAAAGATGTAATTTCTTTGTGACCTCCTCAAGAGATAAACCCATATAAAAAATATATGAAAGAATTCTTGCTGAAAGCATGGATGCCTGGAAGGTCTGGCGCCCAAAGGCATCTAAAGTCTTAGACTCACGACCTGGCGGATAAGAAGAGTGCTTTTTAGTACTCTTCACCCGCCTCATTGCTGATTCTACAACAATGGAATGATGAGGAAGCTGAGTCTTTTGAAATCCTGGAGAGGGGGGCACCCGATATAGAAGATCAGTTGCTCTGGAAGGTGGAGGTACCTTTAAAGGAGTTTCCCACATTCGTAGAAGGAGATCCTGCAAGGAATGATGCAAAGGAAGCATCATGTTCTCCTTTGCTTTGCCAGGAATATAGAGGGATTCTGTTTTCCCTTGTGTAGGATCCTGTCCAGGAATAGAAATGACAAGTGATTTTGCCATATCCAGGAGGAAAGCCTGATAAGAAGGATCCCCAGAGGGAACTTCCTTTGGATAGGCTAGATCTGATGAAGAACTAGCGTTGGCACCGAGGGATCTATCCAAGTTTATAGGAATAGAAGATCCTGAATGGTGCAGTATGGGATCCTTAGAGGATGGTCGCCGGTACTGCAGAAGGTCAGGACCAGCGACAGTCGGTAGCACATCGTCCATGCTAGGGATCGATTCCAAAGTCGGTATCGAGGGAAGCGAGCCTGATGAGAAAAGCATGGAAGGCACCGACAGGAATGGTACTGTGGATAGCGGTACCGACTTCGGTACCGTATCCGATACCGGTGGATGAACGCTAGCCGGTGGCAACTCTAACGGCATCAAAGACACCGAGAGTGCTGGATCCGAATTATTGGAACCGAGCCTTCGGTACCTTCTGGTGTCGGTACCAAGGCGAGTCGGTACCCAGTCCTCCAGACTGGAGACCGATTCCAGACTCGGCATCGAAGGAAGTGAGTCTATCGATGCACATCTGGAGGGTACCGACGTCGGTACTAGTATCGGTACTGGGGATGATACCGATACTGGAAGGTCGGTCTGCAACGTATCCAACGGCCCCTTAGGGACCGAGGGTGCCAGACGACGATCCTTGGTGAGGAATGTTTCATCCAACACCATTGCCGATGCCGGGGTATCGGTACCGCTCGAAGCAGATGCCACCACCGGGCATGGCTCAGGTATGTTCTGTGAGGGGTGAACCTCAGGAACAAACTGAAACCCCACACGGGCTTTGGAGGCCGAAGACTCCCACCGGGGTTTTGAAGCCAGTGGATTCTCGAGGGCAAGGCGAGAGGCATCTCTATGCTGTGCATGAGATTTGCCACTTGAAGACTGGCTAGTCTTAACAGACTGTTTTTGGGTTACCTGATCGTGTGTAGAAGAAGATATGGTCGGTGCCCTGAAGTTGGATGGAGACCGCGTGTCGAGGGGAACTCGATGTTGAAAACTTCTTCCCACAATACTATTGCAGGAGGGACACTCCGGAGGAAAATGGTCAGGACCCAAACAGGTTAGACACCAATTGTGAGTGTCCAAAATGAAGTTTGTACCGCCACAGTTTGTACATTTCTTGGGGATAGTGGCTGGCGGTTCCATGAAGGAAAGTGGAGAGGCCTAGCAGGCCTGAAAAACCGTGAGACACTAGGAAGGAAAAAAATAATTCCTTAAAAAGGAAAAATTTTACAAGAAAAGAAAAAAAGAAACACCGGCGGTACCGGTGGCGTCGGGGAAGGCAGCCGCGACCACAAGAAAACTAAAAAAAATAAACAATGAATTTTCTGTGGTGACAGGAGGACGTCCTGCAGGCTCCGCGGAAAAACGAAAACTGAGGAGAGGCAGTTGGGAAGGCGGGAAGGCAGCACGGAGGCGTGTTGGGATGCTTCCAAAAGCTTTCTGATTGGACGCTGGGAAGTGTTCCTGCGCAGACTCCGTCGGTACCGACGTACCCATATGTGAAGACTCATTCCTGCTTGTTCCTGGAGATACCTATTCCACCTCTGAAGCGGAAGACGCTCCCCGAGACAGCGGGGGACAACAGGCCTGGGCATCCAAAAAGGTAGGAGGGAGTGCAGGTGCTTCCCCGCAGCCCGACAAGCCTTGGGAGGCCAGATTGGGGGTCGGGCTGCAGGGAATCTAGGAGCAGGTCTGCGGCCGGGGATTGCGGCTATCCCCATTGACAACCTGTACTGCCTTCTGTGGCTGCTCAGACTGTGTCCATACCTCTAACACCAGCTGCTGCTACTGTACCTCCTGCCACTGCTGGTGTGTCTCTACCATCTTCCCTATCCAAAGACGTGGTAGGGAAAGACAGAGCTTATTTTATTGAACTTAGGGCCTAGAATGACTTGCCAGTAGGACCCGACAGAGGCCATGTTTTGATTACCCTTCTTCAGGGGTCATCTGGCGTGCTACATTCATAAATACATAAACAAAAAATATAAAAATCAAACTGTAATACAACTTTAAATCATAACATTGATAAATTAAAATAAAAACTAATCATAAGAATAAAAACAATTAAATAATAAAGCCCAGGCTCATAAACGCCATCTCAGCAAATGTTGAATTATCTTCAAACACATGAATGACACTTAACAAACATGTAATTATAAATAACATGAAAACAAATAAAATATTATAAACAGCATAACACACCATTAATAAAACCAGTATAGAAATCTCCAAATACACATAAATAATATGTAAAATAAGAAATAAAATCAAATGTAATAAGAATACATTAAAACAGTCTAAATGAAACAGCATTGATAAATACATTAATATAACAATAATAAAAACATAAAAACATCCATATGAGGTATATCATTAACTAAATTATAAGTATATGAGTACCTCTGTAATTAGATAAGTCAAATATGATGATTTTGTACCACAAAAAGAAGAAGAAAAGGGATGGTAAAATGAAGAAGGAGTGAGCCAAAAAAGGTGATGATGCTTCTGAATCATAAATTATAATTTAACTTCTTATAGCACTCTCAAAAACATAACAATTTAAAATTATAAAAATATGAAAAGAGAATAAGGCATAAAACCATTGCAAACATTTTAAAAACATCTATGTGTATAACAATAAAAACACTTAAAACATACATGCTCTTCAAGCGACATGTTATACTAAATTAAAAAATATGCCATAAATTAGACCAAGGAATATGTACTGAATCATGTGAAAAACTATCGGAAGAAATCTAATTTCTAGTTTCTCATAGTTTAAAGCAGACTAAGGGTGTGAGAAACAATATTAAAATCCCGCCCGTGTCATTTCCATGAATATTTATATTGCTGCATATGTAAAAACCACCAATTTTCAAAAGAAATATTTGATATCTAGCCCCAGGTTTCATATTATAGTATTCTACACAGAACTGAAGAACCAAAATAATTCACAACATTCAAAAAATAAAATTTAATATTTAAAATGTTTGCGCCTGTATTGCACCCATCATTGCTTATAAAAAACTATACTCGTGAAAAAGGGAAACCAGGGAATCCGAGTACATAAAAAATCCTTAAAAAAGTGTTTTACCTTATATAAAAAAGAGGAAGACTTTGACGTATCCATGCTTTGCTATTGATTACACTTTATAAAAAACATCATATATGAAACGCCATGCTTTTGGGGTTAAAATAACTAAAAAAGTAAAAGTTGAAATTAACACCATGTCTCGCAAAAAGCCAGAAGATTGTACACCGGACTATTTATTTACTGAAATTTCAGTCTCTATTCTATAACTCATTGTACTGAATGATATAAAAGTAACAAATCCCACCTTCGACGGTTTCATAAATCTTTAGTCTCGTGTATGCCAAGTGATGCACAAGCTTTAGGAAGAGCCCTCCTGTGGGCAAGAGTTGTATCCTAACAAGAAACGCCAGCACATGCGCTGTCAAGATAAAAGTCTAAACTGTGGGAAGAATCACATATGCTTTCTCTGATAGGCTGATTGTTCTTAGGATTGCTGGATAAGATTGCTAATATGATCAATTCGATGGGCTGATCATTCTTCCTAAAGTTAACACTATATAATGCACAAAACCGGAAGATTGTACAACGGACTATTTATTAACTAAATTTCAGTCTCTATTCTATAACTCAGTGTACCAAATAATATAAATAAACGGGACATATCCCACCTATGATGGTTTCATAAATCTTAAGTCTTGTGTATTCCAATTGATGCACAAGCTTTGGAAGAGCCCTCCTGCGGGCAAGAATTGTGTATAAACTAGAAAACCAGTGCGTACGCTGTCAAGATATAAACCACGGGAAAAATGACATGTTGTTGTTAAGTGCCGTCGAGTCGGAGTCGACTCATGGCGACCCTCTGGATAGCTATCCTAAATTGTGTTCGGTCTTCAGTCAGGCGGCTCATTGACGACAGACTGGTACCCGTAGCTGCTGTTATTGTAGCGATCCATCTCATTGCTGGCCTTCCTCTTTTGCGTTGACCTTCTATCTTGCCAAGCATGATGTCTTTCTCTAATGATCTCTCTCTTCGCATGATGTGTCCGAAGTATGAAAGTCGAAGTCTTGTCATCTGAGCTTCTAAAGAAAGCTTAGGTTTGATCTCCTCTAGTACCGACTGGTTTGTTCTTCGGGCAGTCCATGGTATACACAGTATTCGCCGCCAGCACCATAATTCAAAGGCATCAATTTTCTTCCTGTCTGTCTTTTTCACTGTCCAGCTTTCACATCCATATGATGTTATTGAAAATACCATGGCTTGAACAAGTCGAATCTTTGTATGGAGAGACACATCTCTGCTCTTGAGAATCTTATCTAGGTCTTTCATAGCCATTCTGCCAAGAGCAATGCGTCGTCTGATTTCTTGACTGCTTGTTGCTTCTTTATTGATAGTTGATCCAAGTAGGTTAAAGTTGTTCACAATTTCAATTTCTTCTCCTTCAACGATGAACCTGTTGATTATGCCAGTTGTCATGATCTTTGTCTTCTTTACATTAAGGTGCAGGCCCATTTTGAGACTATGTTCTTTGATTGTGAGAAGCAAATGTTTCAGATCATCTTCGCTTTCAGCCAGTAATGTGGTATCATCAGCATAGCGAAGGTTGTTGATGAGTCTTCCACCAATCTTCACACCTCTGTTGTCTTCATACAGTCCTGCTTCTCTGATGATTTGTTCTGCATATAAATTAAACAGGTAGGGGGAAAGTATGCAGCCTTGTCTTACACCTTTGCTTATTTTAAACCATTCTGTTTCTCCTTGTTCCGTTCGAACTGTTGCTTCTTGATCAATGTACAGATTACGCAAGAGAACGATCAGGTGTTCTGGTATACCCATGCTTCTTAATGTGGCCCAGAGTTTCTCATGGTTTACACAGTCAAAAGCCTTGCTATAGTCGATATAAAGCACAAATAGATATCCTTTTGGTATTCTTTAGTCTTTTCAAGGATCCATCTCACATCCGCAATGATGTCTCTCGTTCCTCGCCCTTTCCTGAACCCTGCTTGCACTTCAGGTAGTTCTTGTTCTAGGTATGGCTGTAGTCTCTTTTGAATAATCTTCAGTAGAATCTTGCTGGCATGTGGGATCAGAGCGATTGTGCGATAATTTCCACAGTCAGTTGGATCACCTTTCTTTAGTATTGGTATAAACACAGATCTTTTCCAGTCAGTTGGCCATGATGTTGTCTTCCATATTTCTTGGCAGAGCCTTGTAAGTACGGTAACAGCTGCATCAGATTGCTGCAATACTTCTATGGGAATGCTATCAATGCCTGGTGCTTTGTTCTTTGATAAACCACGGGAAAAATGACATATCTGTAACTTTATGTGCTTGTTTTTCCCAGTGTGCTACTAGGGGTTTATCTGCTACACCCCTCTTAATGCAGCTTTTGTGTTCAATTATCCTAACACGGATGCTATGGATTGTTTTACCAACATAAAGTTTCTTGCAGGGGCAATGAATTACATATATTACATGGGTAGTTTCACAGTTCGAGAAATCATCAATGAAAAACTTTTTATTTGTAGTAGGATGAATAAAGCTCTCCCTTACTGGCATAACATGGGAACATATGGAACACCGTCCGCACTGGAATTGCCCTTTATATTTAGAAAGAAACGCTCATTCTGTTAATGCTGATGGAACAAATAAATTTCGTAAATTCACATTATGTTTGTGAGCTACTATCAAGGGTATATCACAAAACCCAGGAATGGCCTGTAAAAGGCGCCATTTTTTTTGTAGAATTTTAATAATCTCCCGAGATTGTGTTGAATATAAAAGGGGGCAAACTAGGCCTACATCCTCTTTCTTTTTATGTGGCTTTAGAAGGTACATACAAGAAGAATCTTGTGCCTTTTTATACGCTTGGTTGATATAACATGAAGGATACTGTCTGGCTGCAAACCTTGTCTTCATTATTTCAGCTTGTGTTTCAAAGTCTGTTATAGTGGTACAGACTCTTCTTGCTCTTAGAAATTGTCCAACAGGGAGGTTCTTCTTTAAGGCCGGGTTATGAAAACTGTTAAAATGTAAAAGATGACTGTGATCTGTAGGTTTCCTATATAAAGACGTGACAAATCCATTAGCTTCTTTTTTTGATTATTAAATCAAGATAAGGGATCTGATGACTATCATATGTAATTTGAAATCGTAAATTAATGTCCAAGTTATTAATCCAGATATTGAATTGAGAAAGTAATTCTACACTCCCCTCCCAAATAATGTTATCTTTAAATGAATGATCTTTTAAGAATTTTTCTTAGAATTGGAACACATACAGGTTTGCAATATCAGGAGTCATTGATGATCCCATGGCCACACCCTTAATTTGTTTAAAGAACAGATCTCTAAAGCAAAAAAACAATTTTCACACAAAGCAATTTGTGCTAAGGACAAGAGAAATGCTGTCAGGATCTGTTTGTGAGCCTTTCTATTAAGAAGACACCGATAGGCTGATCATTCTTCATGTTGCTGAATAAAAACCTAATGCACTCATTCAGATAGGCTGATCATTCCTCATATAATTAGATGAAATGTCCATTGTGGCGATATATGGGATTATTGAGCTGTATTCTTAGGGGGGGAGAGGGGAGGGGAGGAGGGGAAAGAAAGGAAATATTTTTTGTTTATGTATGTATGAATGTAGCACACCAGATGACCCCTGAAGAAGGGTAATCAAAACACGGCCTGTGTCGGGTCCTATTGGCAAGTCATTCTAGGTCCTAAATTCAATAAAATAAGCTCTATCTTTCCCTACTACGTCTTTGGACTGGGTGTCTTCAATTAACGTGGAATTTGTGCTTTTGTTGGTGGACTAGTAACTCTAAGCATGTTCTCTCCATGGAAGGACGTCCTTAGTTTTGGAGATGATGCCCTTGACAAACCTATACCGCAAGAATCCTTTATGAACCAATTTGAAGAAGAAACAGATAGTGTCTGGACTCAATGGTAGAATGTGGTTCTGCTTACACAAAAATTAATAAAGAAAGAGATGCACGCGGCATATCTCTTCGAATGTTGCAAATCCAAAATAATCCCTAGGGGATTGCGTATGAATAAAGCTCCAGGATTGTATTTAAATGAAGAAGGTCTTATTAAATGTTGGAATGCCATCTTGAACAAATGTTCCCTAGATCTGATGATACTTTTGATTACCACAGCGAATAAGAAATCAGAAATATTGAAAAATGAGACTGATGAAAAACTAACAACATCGAAGGGTTGTGACAATAACTTTGACAAAATACAAATAGATTATGAAAAAATATCCAACAATTTATGAAAGAATTAAGAATAAGAAAGTCGATAAATTCAAAAGAGACGAGGATGATTATAGGGGGGATACATATACCATTGGTGTAAAAAAGTAGAAAATGATAGGCTATGGTTTAAGAAAAGATCCTCAATATTTAATCGTAAAAACAGTATTATAGAAGATCATAATTCAGATAACCCTCCAGAACAAAAGAAGAAATGAAGCAGGAGTGAGTCAGTGGAATTGGTGGATGCATCCGCATCATTATTTTCCACCCAAAGAGAAAGGCATAGACCTCAGAAAGAGAAGGAATATGGTAACAATAATAATACTACTTATTTTTTCAATACGGACAAATATTGGAAAGGGGGTGGTCGAGACGGGTCCTGGACCCGTCCACCGCCTATAGATCAAGACAGATATCACGATCCGGATCAAGAACGGACATACAATCACTACAATCAATACAGAGGTCGAGGTCGGGGACGAGGTAGGGGAAATTGGAAGATGTAAATATCCCACGAGAGGAAGTATTAAAAGATGAAATATACAATAATGTTATTAACATTTCTAAATACTATCTATCTAATACTAACATTTCTAAATACTACTATCAAGGGTACATCACGAAACCCAGGAATGGCCTGTATAAGACGCCATTCTTTTTGTAGAATTGTAATAATCTCCCGAGATTGTGTTGAATATAAAAGGGGGCAAACCATGCCTACATCCTCTTTCTTTTTATGTGGTTTTATAAGGTACATATGAGAAGAATCTCGTGCCTTTTTATACGCTTGGTTGATATAACATGACGGATACTGTCTGGCTGCAAACCTTGTCTTCATTATTTCAGCTTGCGTTTCAAAGTCTGTTATAGTGGTACAGACTCTTCTTGCTCTTAAAAATTGTCCAACAGGGGAGGACGTGATGTCACCAACCGGGATGGCGGCTTGATAGATGAGCTCTCTTCGGGATGGAGAGGGAAGCAGCAATAAGTGTATGCATCGGGCCTCCCCGGAGTGCTAACTTTTCAAACGTGAGAGATAATACCATCTAGAATGTCGGTGCGGAAAAAACTTGAGAAATACCGATCCTCCTATGCCCCATTGCGATCACAGACGGAGCAGGGGGAGAGAGATGATACAGAGACGGAGGAGGAACCGGAGAAGGCTGAGGAGCAGTGTACCAGTGGAGATTTGTGGCGATGGTGCAAGGAAATTAAAGCGGAGGTGATAGGCGTAAAAAAAAGAGATGAAGGAGATGCTAAATGAGTTCCGACGGGACTTGCAGCCCTTGAGGGAGAGAGTGGACTACCTTGAGGAGCACGCGGAGGAGGTGGTAATGGCGGTGCAGAGCACACAAAGCACGTTGAGTAGCTGGCGGAAAGAGAGTGAAGAGTTGTGGGATAAGATCGAAGACCTTGAGAACAGGTCGAGGCGCTGCAATATTCGAATCCGGGGGGGGGGGGGTCCCAGAGGAGGAACAATTTAAACAAGCTCACCGCGTGGTCCAGGAAATATGCGAGGCCTTGCTACCTGGGGAGAACCAAGAGTCATCAGGGGCAAAGCGGGAGATCAGACTGGACAGGGCGCATAGAGCCCTTAGGCCCCCTCAGGGGAATCTCCCCAGGGATATAATCGCCTGTCTCTCCAGCTACCAGACAAAGGAGGAGATCATGAAAGCAGCAGCAAAGAAAAGTAAATGGCAATGGCACAGGGCGACCATTGAAGTGTTCCAGGACTTAGCTCCCTTGACTCTACAACGCAGACTGGCTATGCGCCCGGTAACATTATATTTGCGGCAGGAGAATATCAAATATAAATGGCTGTTCCCGTTTGGGTTGCAGTTTGAGGTGCGAGGAGCCATTAAGCGCATAAAGACGGTAGCGGAAGCCTGGAGGTGTTTGTAGAAAGCCGGGGCGCCGAATTTGCCCCCGATTCGGATTCAGCTGGGTGCCCAGGATCAGGAAGGCGGCGGTGCAAGTCTGTTGGAGAAAAAGAGGTGGCAACGGATCCCCACGAAGGGCCCGCGGCTCCATCGCCTCTCTGGGACTCTGCCTGGGGGCGAAGAGGAAGAGAACAGTGGGTCCTTGCTGGTGCCTTGAAGAGCAGAACTTCTGGGATCTAATTATGCCTGAGGGTTGTGGGAGAGACTCTGGTCGAGGAGAAGAGGGAGAGGGGGGGGGGGGAGAGCCAAGTCTGGGGGCTCTCGCTTCCTTTCCCCCAAATATATTGGGGGAGGGGGGAAAACAGTATTTGGTTATTGATGGCTATGAATGTTTGCTTTAACAGTTGATAATAGTTATATAAAGCTATACAATGTTGGTTGACGTTAAGTGTCTAAGAAGAGGGGAGTGAAAGGTTCAGACGGGAGGGTTGAAATATAGGAGGGTAATGGGGGAGGTAGGCGGGGGGGATTATACTTGGAAGAGGAGGGGTTAGGAGAGCAATACGGGAGAAAGATGGGAACATCAGGGACATGGGGGGGGCCTAATTAACTGGGGGAGGTGGTCCCGGGAGCTGAGTTTCGTCCTCAAGATAGGAGGAGCAGGAGACTGGCCTGCAAGGTGACTGAAGGGAAGGGAGGGGAGGGGGAAGGGAATATGGGGAGGGGGAGGGTGGGAGAAGGGTCAAGGGGGGTAGGGGAGGAAGGGGGCTATTAAATACAAAAGGAGAGGGGGGAGCTGGTATCCAGAATAAGTCAGAATGGCAGGACTTAGGGTGGGCTCATTAAATGTTAGAGAATTGAACACCCCACAAAAGCGGAAGGCGATGTTTAGAGAAGTACAGTGCCAGCAATGGCAGGTAGCTTTCCTACAAGAAACACATTTATTACCGAGGGACGAGCACTTGGTAAGACATGGAACTTTTGGTAATATTTGGTTTAATGCTGAAGGTACACATAAGAAGGCAGGAGTGGCAATTATGATAAGGAATGATGTCTCATTTCAGGTTGAGGGGGTGCAAAAAGGAATAAAGGGATGAGTTCTCCTAGTCTGGGGTGAACTGGATGGCCAGGCGGTTACTTTTTTAAACATTTACGGTCCTGGTGACCCGCATACAGACTTCTGGGAGGCATTAGCAAGGTGGTTGAACAATAAAATTCATGGGGCTTTATTAATGGGGGGAGATTTTAATGAAGTATTGGACCCTAGGAGAGATAGATCGTTGAAGGGCAATAGTGGGGGAGTAGGGGGAGAAGTCAACTTATGGAATTAATGAAGCAATTAAGGGTTTGTGATATTTGGCGCCAGGTTCACCCCCATGAAGTGGACTACTGTTATTATTCACCCGTGCATCAAAGCTACAGTAGGATAGATTTCTTTCTCGGGGACAAGCATTGGATTCGAAAAGTTATTAGAGCAGGAATCAAGCCCATAACATGGACAGATCATGGTCCTATATGGGTGGAATTTGGGGGTGAAAGTGATAGAGAGGGCCGGGCCTTTTGGCGCCTTAATGAAAGCCTCCTAAAAAATAAGGAGGTGTTAAAAGATATCGAGCAAGAAATCAGAGTATTTTCAGCTAAATGATACAGGGGAGGTGGCATGGGAAATCCTGTGGGATGGGTTAAAAGCGGTTTTAAGGGGGAAATTGATATACTGGGCAGTGTGGAGAAAACGGGATAGAGAGGGAAAGATGGGAAACCTAATAGAAAAGATTACTGAATTAGAAAGACGTCATAAATGGGGGGGGGGGTATAAAGATAAGGGCAGAGTTGGAGTGTGCTCGGGCAGAGTTAATGACGCTACAGACGGAGTATATACATTATCAGTTAAGACGAGTTAACCAATATTATTACAGGTTTAACAACAAAGCCAGCACGTTGCTAGCTAGGAAGTTACAGGATCGGGAGTGGTGATCCACCATATTAAAAATCAAAGGGCCTGGGGACAAGTTGTTATTCTGTACCAAGGACATTAGGGAACAATTTCAGCAATACTATAAATCCCACTATACAAGTGCATTAGGAGGTTCAGTAACGAGAGCAGAGGAATATTTGAGGGAAGGAGGAGATCTCCCAGAGTTAACGGGTTCAGATCGCAAAAGATTAAATCAGAATATTGGGTTAGAGGAAATTTTACAGGTAATCAAAGAGATGGCCCTAAATAAAGCACCAGGGTTGGATGGTTTTCCCAATGGTTTCCTATAAAAAATTTGGGGAGCAGTTAGCACCGGCGCTACAGAGATTATTTAATGAGGTCCTACAAGGGAGACCGTTGGCTCCATCTATGCAACAAGCGGGGATATCGGTTTTAGCAAAGCCAGGCTGGGATCCCACTTTGTGTGGGTCATATCGTCCAATTTCCCTGCTGAATACAGATGGGAAGATCCTGGCAAAGTTTTAGCAAACAGGCTTGGGAATATACTACCAAAAATTATACATCCGGATCAAACCGGGTTCATCTATGGGAGGAATACGGGTGATAATATTAGGAGGGCAATTCAAGCGATATGGACAGCAAAGAAACAACAAAAAGAATTGCTAGTGTTGGCCATAGATGCTGAAAAAGCCTTTGACCGGGTAGAATGGAGTTTTATGTTTGCGGTGCTGGAACGGATAGGGATCGGGTCCAATATGATGGCATGGATTAAAGCACTCTATGCTAATCCAGTAGCAGCAGTAAAAATAAACGGGAGGCACTCAGATTTCTTCTGGTTAGAACAGGGCACGAGACAAGGATGCCCCCTATCCCTCTTGCTGTTTGCTTTAACCATGGAGCCACTGGCGAGAAGGCTAAGAGGGAATGTGGACGCAAGGGGTTTGACGATAGGTATGGATGAACACAAAGTGGCGTTATTTGCAGACGATCTGTTGTTATTCGTGACTAGCCCACTACTGGCATTGCCCATATACATGGAAGAATTGAAACAATTTGGGAGGGTAGCGGGCTTTAAAATAAATTGGGATAAAACTGAGGCACTAAATATTAGTTTACCGAAGATTTAGTGAGGCATTTGAAGGGGTACTATAATTTTCGTTGGGCCCCGCTGTGATAGGCTATGGCCCAGAATAGCCTGTAAATGTATGTTATGTAGCAGAAGCCTGTAGGTTAGGCCTGAGTCCCCAACCCCCACTTCAGAATATTATAGCTGAGCACAGAATATTATAGCTGAGCAGAGCTGCAAAGCCAGAGATAATAGAAAACAGCTTTAAACTGCTTTGCTGATAAGAATATCCATTATATAGCCATCATTAAATTAAATCCATTATCCACTCTCTATTTCTTATGTCGGAGCCTACCAAGGGAGGGCTAGAACAACATATCTAACCCCCTCCAGACGGTAAACTTCTTTTATTTTTATTTCACACCCCAGTGTATTAAACAGTCACTTATCTTTAAAAATTGTCAAAAACTCCTCTTATTTTCTTCCGAGTTGCTAGACTTGAAGTTGCACCAAAGGGTACCCACGATCTAACAAACGTTGTGTCAATTCGGAAGCATGCGTTTTAAATTCCCACATAGAATGACATAAACGGCGAAGCCTTAAAAATTGACCAAAAGGGAGGCCACGTTTAAGGGGACCGGGATGGTAACTATGATAATGAAGTAAGCTGTTCCGTTGAACCGGTTTCCGATATAAAGAGGACACCAATCTGTCGCCCTCCACAGATATCAAGATGTCCAAAAATTCAGTCTTATCCACTGCAATATGTTCCGTAAAGGTAATGTTGGATTTCAACAGATTTAACCAACTAACAAAATGTTGAAGGGTAGACCGATCGGACGTCCAAAGAAAATGTCATCCAAAAATCTCTTCCAGAGTGACACATGTTGGTATAAGGCAGAATTTTTTATAAGAGCCTCCTCCATTTCTCCCATATAAAGGGTGGCTACAGATGGAGCCATTGTGGCCCCCATTGCTATGCCGGATATCTGTTGATAAAAATTCCCATCGACCAAAAAATAATTTTGAGTCAGCACCAGACGTGCTAGATCCAACAAAAAAGATCTTGGAAGCCGAGTAGGAGCAAAAGTAAATAAATTCTCTAGCAATGTCAGAGCTTCAATCTGATCAATATTGGTGTAAAGCGCGGTTACATCTAAAGTCACCAAAAAGGCTCCCTTCGGAATCGTAAAGTCAGAAATAATCTGTAAAAAATGTGTCGAATCTTTTAAGAATGACGGTACCGCTCCTGCCTCTTTTTTCAAAAACGTGTCACAGAAAATGGAAAGTGGTTCCAGAATTGAATTGCGACAAGAGACAATAGGTCTTCCTGGGAGGGATACTAAAGATTTGTGGATTTTTGGTACAAGATATAGTGTAGGAATTTTAGGGTGAGTAGTCAACAAAAATTTATTCTCTTTTAAAGTAATCCAACCTAGTTGGAACGCCTCCTCCACAATAGATCAAATACGTTGTTTTAAAACCTCAGTTGGGTCAGCATCCAATAATTTATAAACAGAAGAATCCTGAATATGAGCATATAATTGCTGAGTATAGACTTGAGAATCCATCAACACTAGCGCTCCTCCTTTGTCCGCTCGTCGGACCACTAGCGTAGGATCAGACGACAACTCCCCCAAAGCCTTCCAATCTTCTTTTTTCAAATTAGAAAAACGCTTCAAAGGGGTCTGTTCTAATTTCTCCACATCACGTAATACTAATGCCTGAAACGTAGATATAGTCATATCGAGACCCGCCTCCGGAGGTAACCAACGAGATGTAGGTTTCACTACCGATCCATCATCTATCACAGGTTGATTTTACACAGAAACATGTTACATTCGACGCCTCCTCTGATGATACCGATGACAGTTCATCTTCTATGGAGCGGAGACAGCAACCCCATAGGGGAGATCGGGGTGCCCAAGGGTTCCGTCAAAATTCTCAGGATTTTTGGAGAGGTCGGGGACGGCGATCCCGAGGTGTCTATCAGGACGAGGAGTGGGAACCTCCCAATACTCGATCGCGCTCCCGACAAAATCATCCCCCTCCTTAGTGGTGAATTTAACTGGGCGGGCGTTATCGTCATCTCAGGAACGTCTCCTAAATTATGGGCTATCATTCGTACCGACGACGCGATATGACCCCTTTGCAATGTGGGTGAGCCTATATAGGTTCTTTCGAAAGTTGCGAATTATGAAAGTTTTTCAAAATCAACCTGTGATAGATGATGGATCGGTAGTGAAACCTACATCTCGTTGGTTACCTCCGGAGGCGGGTCTCGATATGACTATATCTACGTTTCAGGCATTAGTATTACGTGATGTGGAGAAATTAGAACAGACCCCTTTGAAGCGTTTTTCTAATTTGAAAAAAGAAGATTGGAAGGCTTTGGGGGAGTTGTCGTCTGATCCTACGCTAGTGGTCCGACGAGCGGACAAAGGAGGAGCGCTAGTGTTGATGGATTCTCAAGTCTATACTCAGCAATTATATGCTCATATTCAGGATTCTTCTGTTTATAAATTATTGGATGCTGACCCAACTGAGGTTTTAAAACAACGTATTCGATCTATTGTGGAGGAGGCGTTCCAACTAGGTTGGATTACTTTAAAAGAGAATAAATTTTTGTTGACTACTCACCCTAAAATTCCTACACTATATCTTGTACCAAAAATCCACAAATCTTTAGTATCCCCCCCAGGAAGACCTATTGTCTCTTGTCGCAATTCAATTCTGGAACCACTTTCCATTTTCTGTGACACGTTTTTGAAAAAAGAGGCAGGAGCGGTACCGTCATTCTTAAAAGATTCAACACATTTTTTACAGATTATTTCTGACTTTACGATTCCGAAGGGAGCCTTTTTGGTGACTTTAGATGTAACCGCGCTTTACACCAATATTGATCAGATTGAAGCTCTGACATTGCTAGAGAATTTATTTACTTTTGCTCCTACTCGGCTTCCAAGATCCTTTTTGTTGGATCTAGCACGTCTGGTGCTGACTCAAAATTATTATTGGTCGATGGGAATTTTTATCAACAGATATCCGGCATAGCAATGGGGGCCACAATGGCTCCATCTGTAGCCACCCTTTATATGGGAGAAATGGAGGAGGCTCTTATAAAAAATTCTGCCTTATACCAACATGTGTCACTCTGGAAGAGATTTTTGGATGACATTTTCTTTGGACGTCCGATCGGTCTACCCTTCAACATTTTGTTAGTTGGTTAAATCTGTTGAAATCCAACATTACCTTTACGGAACATATTGCAGTGGATAAGACTGAATTTTTGGACATCTTGATATCTGTGGAGGGCGACAGATTGGTGTCCTCTTTATATCGGAAACCGGTTCAACGGAACAGCTTACTTCATTATCATAGTTACCATCCCGGTCCCCTTAAACGTGGCCTCCCTTTTGGTCAATTTTTAAGGCTTCGCCGTTTATGTCATTCTATGTGGGAATTTAAAACGCATGCTTCTGAATTGACACAACGTTTGTTAGATCGTGGGTACCCTTTGGTGCAACTTCAAGTCTAGCAACTCGGAAGAAAATAAGAGGAGTTTTTGACAATTTTTAAAGATAAGTGACTGTTTAATACACTGGGGTGTGAAATAAAAATAAAAGAAGTTTACCGTCTGGAGGGGGTTAGATATGTTGTTCTAGCCCTCCCTCGGTAGGCTCTGACATAAGAAATAGAGAGTGGATAATGGGTTTAATTTAATGATGGCTATATAATGGATATTTGAGATTTTCCATCATATGTGGGGGTTTTTTGGTTTAGTTTGCTGATAAGAAGGCAAAACCTTTCCATTGAGTTTGTTATGTTATTTACAGATGTATTTCAGTATCCTGGCTTTCACACAGCTTCTGTACTGCAGAGTGACCTTGTAAGCGAAAAGCAAGGCAGAATATGTTATGTCTAGATACTGAGCCATGGCTAGGAAGGCCTGAGAGCAGGGAGAGAGCGGTGTCCGGTCAGAAATCTCCATTGGATGGGGGGGTGAGGGGGCCACCGGGACCAATGAGGAGTTTGTCTGTATAGAACTGATGAAGAAAGCTATAAATGCTGTTGTTTTTCTGAACGCCATGCTCAGACCATTTTGAATGTGACAAGTGTCTGTGCACAAATAAACTGGTTTGAATTCTAGTAATGGCTGGGAAAAATCATATTGCTAAAGCTGTTGCCCCCGTTACAGCTTCTGCCTCGGTCCAGACAGAGGTCCTAATGCCAGTTGAGGAACCGGTTCCATGTGCAGGGTGCCTGCATGCTGAAGCTCTGAGGAAACAAGTGGAGGAACTCAGAGAGGAGGTGGCGAGGCTGAGGAGCATTCAAGACAGTGAGAAGTTCATTGATGAGATGCTTCTTGCAGCAACCAGGCTCTCCAGCACAGGAGAAGATGGGTGCCAACAGAATGTCAATGCTTGGACAAAAGTCACCAGAGCCTGCAAAATCACCAATCCAACTTCTCCAGCCCTTGAATTGAAGAACCATTATGCAGCCCTGGAAGTGGAGGAGGTGAAAGCATCCCTGGAAAAGGAAGAACCAGAGTTCAAGTACCCCATAGTTGCGGAATCAGTGACCAGAAGGAAACAAAGGGTAGTGGTGGTTGGAGACTCTCTTCTGAGGGGTACTGAGGCGTCCATCTGCCGACCAGACTTGATGTCCAGAGAGGTATGCTGTCTGCCTGGTGCCAAGATCCAAGATGTTACGGAGAGTTTGCCGAGACTCATCAAGCCCACTGACTATTACCCAATGTTGCTAATCCATGTTGGAACAAATGATACTGCCAGGTATACCTCGGAACATATCAAAAGTGACTTCATGGCTCTGGGACAGAGGGTGAAGCAGGTTGGTGCACAGGTGGTGTTCTCTTCAATCCTCCCTGTTGAGGGTAAAGGCCAAGGCAGAGAGGCTCGCATCCTGGAGATGAATGCATGGCTGCGTGGATGGTGTCTTCGAGAGCGTTTTGGTTTCCTAGACCATGGGGTGCTGTTCCAAGGGTTGCAGAGCAGAGATGGCATCCATCTGTCCAAGAAAGGTCAACGCATCTTTGGTAGTAGACTGGCTAATCTACTGAAGAGGGCTTTAAACTAGATTCGTTGGGGATGGGTGAAGAAAGCCCCCAGGTAAGTGAAAGCCCCCAGGTAGGTGATACATTAAATACCTTTATGGAAATGGGTAACAGGGGTAACATATGGAAAGCAGTGTGTATTAATGCCCGTAGCATGGGAAATAAGATCCCTGAAGTTGAAGCTTGGGTGGGAGTGGCCGACTTGGATTTGGTGGCAGTTACAGAAACATGGTTCACAGAAAACCATGACTGGGATGTAACTATACCTGGCTATACTTTATTCAGAAAGGACAGGGTAGGAAGAAGGGGAGGAGGAGTAGCACTATATGTAAAAACTACTATTAAAGCTTTGGAATTACAGAGCTTAAAAGGGAGAGAGGAGGCATTGTGGGTTAAACTAGAAAGAGGGAAAGAGAAATCTATTTGCATTGGTGTGATATACAGACCTCCCTCACAAGAGGAAGAGGTGGACAGAGAGTTAATTGAAGACATACGCAGCATTGCTAGGAAAGGGGAAGTGCTACTGCTAGGAGATTTCAATATGCCAGATGTTGATTGGCACATTCCTGCTGCAGTATCATCTAGAAGTAAGGAGGATCCTGGATTCTCTACAGGGAGAACTATTCAGGCAATTGGTAACAGACCCCACACGTGAAGGGGCCATACTGGACTTGGTGCTTACCAATGGTGAAAGTGTTTCTGATGTTGTAGTGGGAGATCATTTTGCATCCAGTGATCACCAGATGGTGTGGTTCAGTATTAGGACTAGGGCTGTTAGAATCCATTCCAAGGTGAAGATCTTAGACTTTAGGAAGACTAACTTTGCGAAAATGGGCCAATACCTCAGGGAGTCGTTAGTGGGATGGGAACAGCTGAGGGATGTAGATAAACAGTGGGCAAAACTGAAAGGGGGTATTTTAAAGGCAACCAACCGTTTTGTTAAAATGGTAAATAAAGGCAAAAGGAACAGGAGACCGCTATGGTTTTCGAAGGAAGTAGCTGAAAAAGTGAAGAAAAAGAGGAAGGCCTTCACGAAATACAAGAGATCACAGAGAGAGGAAGACAGGCATCTGTATTTGGAAAAACTTAGAGAAGCTAGCAAAGTAGTCAAGAAGGCAAAGATTCAAAAGGAGGAGGAAATAGCCAATGCAATAAAATGGGGGGATAAGACATTTTTCAGATATATTAGTGAGAAGAGAAAGGGCAAAAGTGGTATTGTCAGACTCAAGGGTGCAGGGGGGAATATGTAGAAGCTGATAAGGATAAAGCGGAATTGCTTAACAAATATTTTTGTTCTGTGTTCACAGATGAAGAACCAGGAGCAGGACCTCAGGAAAACACCCACAAATAAGAACAGAAGCGAGGGACATCTTGAACAATTTTCAGAAGACTGTGTTCGTGAGAAACTAGCTCAACTTAAAGTAGACAAAGCGATGGGACCGGATGGGATACACCCTAGAATACTGAGGGAACTTGGGGACGTTCTAGCAACTCCACTGACTGACCTTTTCAATGCCTCGTTGGAGTCGGGAGTGGTGCCAAAGGACTGGAGAGAGGCTCATGTGGTGCCTTTACACACGTAAAAGCGGAAGTAAGGATGTGGTTGAAAACTACAGGCCGGTTAGTTTAACTTCGGTGGTGAGTAAATTATTGGAAACGCTGCTGAAAGAGAAAATAGTGAGGTTTCTGGAGTCCGGCGGATTACAAGATCCGAGGCAGCATGGATTCACCAGAGGCAGGTCTTGTCAGACAAATCTGATTGATTTCTTTGACTGGGTGACCAGGGAGTTGGACCGAGGGAGAGCTCTAGATGTGCTGTATTTAGATTTCAGTAAAGTCTTTGACACTGTTCCTCACAGGCGACTTATAAACAAACTGAGCACCCTAGGGATGGACCCTAAAGTTACTGCTTGGGTTAGAAATTGGTTGGGTGGGAGGCGACAAAGAGTACAAGTAAATGGAGCTCACTCTGAGGAGAAGGATGTTACCAGTGGTGTGCCCCAGGGATCTGTCCTTGGTCCGATTCTTTTTAACATCTTTGTTTGTGATATAGCGGTAGGGCTGTCGGGTAAGGTTTGCCTCTTTGCGGATGATACCAAAATCTGCAATAGAGTAGACACCCAGGAAGGGGTAGATAACATGAGGAGGGATCTAGCTAAGCTTGAAGAATGGTCTAGAATTTGGCAGCTGGGATTTAATGTTAAAAAATGTAAGGTCATGCATTTGGGCTGCAGCAATCCAAGGGAGCAATACAGTATAGGAGGTGAAGTACTTTTGTCCACTATAGAAGAGCGGGACCTAGGTGTGGTTGTGTCTGATGATCTTAAAGTAGCTAAACAGGTAGAAAAGGCGACGGCAAAAGCTAGAAGGATGCTTGGGTGCATACGGAGAGGAATGGCTAGCAGAAAAAAGGAGGTGATAATGCCTCTGTATAAGTCTTTGGTGCGACCTCATTTGGAGTATGGTGTGCAATTCTGGAGACCGCACCTTCAAAAGGATGTGAACAGGATGGAGTCGGTGCAGAGGGTTGCTACTAAAATGATTAATGGGCTTCATTATAAAGCATATGAGGACAGACTTAAGGATCTTAATATGTACACCTTAGAGGAAAGGCGGGATAGAGGTGATATGATTGAGATGTTTAAATACCTCCGTGGCATAAATGTTCAGGGAGAGAGCCTCTTTCAATTGAAAGCAAGTTCTGCTACGAGGGGACATGGGATGAGGGTGAAGGGAGATAGATTCAGGAGTGATATGCGGAAATATTTCTTTACGGAAAGAGTAGTGGATCCGTGGAATAGTCTCCCAGTGGAGGTGGTAGAGATGAGGACAGTAACTGAATTCAAAAAAGCATGGGACCAACACAGAGGATCTCTAAAGGTAAAAAGTGGACTGTTGTAGTTATGGAAGGACAGACTAGATGGGCCTTGTGGTCTTTTTCTGTCATCATGTTTCTATGTTTCTATGTTTCTAAATAGACTCCTGGTGTATTCGTTGCGTGCACTTCGCTACTACATTGGTTCCCTGAGCGGGAAGGTGGGGTACGTGAATGGTGCGCAAGTGAATACTACCACGTATTACCGCCTCTAGGTTTGGTCTGGCTGGGACCGCAGCAGGCCAACAGCAGAGAGGATCCCAGGCGCCGCCGGTCCCCTTGCATCGGAGGATTCCGCCCTGCCTCGGCGGCTTGCTGGGTCCGGCCGGCCAACACCTCGAACCCTGAGGGGAGTCCAGGATTCAACCCAAGGTGGAACTGGTTGCGCAGCGCATTAGCTACCGGATCCGGTGAGTATTGATTTTTCTGATTCTTAGTCAGTTAGCTCTGGGAAAGTCTCGAGACTAATAGGGTATGGTAACAGGTAAAGGGAGTCTGATCAACTTCCAGGGCGGTCCTAGTAACCCTGCATGAGTATGCGCGGGGCGAAGCCACTGACCCTTTTGGTTTGGTAACTTTGGTTTAGTCAGTTAGCCCGGGAATTTGGAATATGCTAGCATGTTTGGTTGTGTGAAGTGTGCTTGAGAGGTCTTGCAATACAGGCCGAGCGAGAGCGGATGCCTAAGTAGCGCAGTTCCTGGCCAGGCGACTGCGCCCAGGTCGCGAAAAGGAGGAAGCGTCTGGTGTTTGTCCCCTTTATTGTTCTGTGGGCTGTGCGGACCCCTTACCCACAGCCATCCTACCCATCCTTTCTGTTTGCTGTCTTGTCCGTCATATGTCATAATGGAAGGGGCGGAGTCCGTACAATCTCCGTTGAACTGTATGATCACGAATTTTAAGAAGGGGTTTAGTGGTGATTATGGGGTAAAAATGTCACTGACCCGCTTAGAAATATTGTGTAGTAGGGTGTGGCCGGCGCTGGACGCCGTGTGGCCACCAGAAGGTACTTTTGATATTCAAATTGTGTCCCGAGTGCACCAGGTGGTGCGCAGATATAGTTCTGAACAGTTTTCCTATATAGACTCCTGGCTAGCTATCTGTGAGAAGCAACCCCCTTGGACAAAGCGTTGCCGTGAGGGGCAGAGTAGAATTATGTTAGCAACTGCAACGGGAGTCCCTGCTAAGAAGGAAAAACCCCTTATTTATGCAGCCCCCGAGCCTCCAGAGGTCCCGAGTTATCCACCCACTTTTCTGTATACTCCAGTCCCGTCGGCTCCACGAGTACCCCGAGTAGAGCCAGAAGTGGAAAGACAACCCCCAGCTGAGGTACCTCCACCCGATCCCCCACCATCTCCACCACCTGAGGACCACCCCCTTCCCCAGAGTCGGAGCCCTAGTCCTGAGCAGAGCGCTGCAAGCCATGGGCAGAGCTCTGCAACAGAACCATCATCCCCTGAAGGATCTGCTAGCGGAAGGTCAGATGCCAGTTCAGGGCCACCCACTAGTCCAAGCACCAGCAGCAGAACTACCCCCGCAAATCTGCGTTACGCCCTCAGAAGCAGGACAGCGGGCCAGAGAGAAGTTCGCCAAATGCCACTGCGGCAGGTCCCAGGATTACCTATTGTAAATGCAGAGGGTCAGGTTGTGGTCGGACCGACCAGTCTAATTTATGTGCCTTTCACCACAACAGATTTATTGAACTGGAAAACGCATTATGCCTCCTATACTGAAAAGCCCCAAGATTTGACAGAGTTAATGTCCAGTATTATGCAAACCCACCAGCCCACCTGGTCTGACTGTCGCCAGCTCTTGGCTACCCTCTTTACTAGTGAAGAGCGGGCACAGATAGTGCGAGCAACCACTAGATGGTTGGAAGAGAACCCCGAAGATGGGAGAAACCTAGATCCCCGACGGGCAGCAGCCGCAGATTTCCCAAATGACGATCCCAGATGGGACCCAAATAGTGATGACGGAGAGAAGGCCCTCACCCGGTTCCACCATGCCTTACTGCAGGGCCTAAAGAAGGGATGGCAGAGAGCCATGAATGTTGGGAAAGTAGCGGATGTTCTTCAACGCCCAGATGAAAGTCCAGCTGCTTTCTATGAACGATTAACTGAAGCCTATAGACTTTACACCCCCTATGACCCAGCAGCCCAGGAGAATTTGCGTATGGTGAACGCCGCCTTTGTGAGTCAGTCCCAGGGAGACATAAAACGAAAACTGCAGAAATTAGAGGGATTTGCGGGCATGAACTCAACACAGTTAATGGAAGTCGCACAAAAGGTATTTGTGAATCGTGATCAAGAATGCCAGCGGGAAAGTGAAAGAAAGATGAAGAAGAAAGCGGATCTGCTCGCTGCAGCACTAGTGGAAGGACGCGGAGGAGGATATCCTAATAGAAGAGCCAGAGGATGGGGAAGGGGCCGAGGGAGCGCTCGGCCCCCCTTAGGTGCGAACCAGTGCGCCTATTGTAAGGAAGAAGGACATTGGAAGAATGAGTGCCCGAACATTAGCTCCACCCCATGGAGGGGAGGCGGGAGCGCTAGGAGAGTGGGGGGGCGATTCCAGCAGCGAGGGGGATGCAGCGCATGCAGTTTCAACAGCGAGAAGAGACTGCCATAGTGGGAGTGGCAGCCGCCGAGAACAATTTTACGGATGAGGACTAGGCCAGACCGGGCTCCAAGTTCGTCCTAGGTCTCCAGGAGCCTATGGTCAAATTAAAGATTGGAGACCAGCATATGGACTTTATGGTAGACACAGGGGCCGAGCATTCAGTAGTAGCTAAACCTGTGGCTCCTGTGTCCTCTCGATCTGTTACAATTGTGGGAGCTACTGGAACTAGAACCACAAGACCTTTTCTGCAGAACCGCGCCTGTGAACTAGGGGGACAGACGATAACACACCAGTTCCTGTATATACCTGAATGCCCAGTTCCCCTTTTGGGCCGAGACATGCTTGCAAAGCTTCAAGCACAGATATCCTTCATTGAAGGGGGAAAAATGGAAATGACTATAAATTCAAAACCTGCTGGCCTTATGGTGTTAGCTGTCCCCCAAGAAGAAGAATGGTGGTTCTATTTACCTGCATCCAAAGCAGCAAGCTCCTGTATACCTACCAGCATTGCAGCCCCGCCTGGAGTATGGGCAGAGAATAATCCACCTGGCCTAGCAAAGAATATAGCTCCTGTGCTTGTCACCCTTAAGCCAGGAACCTCAGCGCAGAAGGCTGAATTGATAGCCCTCACACGCGCACTCAAACTTAGAACAGGAATCAGCCTGAACGTCTACACAGACCCCAAATATGCTTTTACAACATTACATGCCCATGGAGCCCTGTACAAGGAGCGTGGATTAATCACCTCAGGAGGCAAGTCTGTCAAGTATGGCCCAGAAATATTGACTTTATTGGAAGCAGTATGGGCCCCCAAACGCGTTGCTGTAATGCATTGTCGGGGCCATCAAACTGGAGATGGAGAAGTGTCCCGAGGAAATAGATTTGCCGATGCCACAGCCCAAGAAGCAGCTATTGCTGGACAAATCACTACCCCTAGTGTAACAATTCAAGCAGCCATATTTCCAGTACCTCTTAGTGCATGGACACCCAGATATACCCAGGCGGAGATGGACCATTATTTATTTATTTATTTATTTATTTAACAATTCTTTTATACCGCGCTATTAAAATCAGTGCGGTGTACATAGAACAAGAACATACTACAATGCATACAAGTAACATTGAGTTTTACATTGAACAGGGAACTTCAACAATAGGACAATCGGGGGAACTATGTACAGATTAACTTAATGGTATATACAGTAATATAAAAACTCGTTTGGATGTTGCAATGTGGTTCACTAATAGGACTAGAGAGAAGGTTGACCAACTAGCCCTTTTCAGGTTGTATTGAGGTGGTAGTTTTGTTAATGTCTAGGTTGACTTCTGGGTAGCATTTTGTGAACAAGTGGTATTTCAATGCTTTTCTGAATAGGATTAGGTTTTTGATAGCACGGATTTCGTGAGGTAGCGCATTCCAGTTTAGAGGTGCAAATAAGGAGAAGGCCCTGTTGGAGGTGGCCTTAGTGCACTTCGTTATTATTTTTGGGACAATTAAGGTGTTCATTGATGTAGTTCTCCTTTTTCTGTTTTCCAGGGTGCCATGGATAAGCTTGCTGATTGGCGTAGGGGGGCAGTTATTTAGTGCCTTGAAAGTAAGGACTAAAGACTTATACTGGATTCTGGCATGTAATGGTAACCAATGCAGTTCTTTCATGATGGGTGTTATATGGTCAGATCTTGATGAGCCGGAGAGGACTCTGGCGGCTGTATTCATGGCTAGGCGGAGCGGATTTAAAGTTGATTGAGGGAGGCCATGAAGGATGATGTTGGCAAAATCCAGGTGTGGGAGGACTAATACCTGGAAGGTTGTTCGGAAGTCTGTGGGATCTAGTAGGGAGCGGAGGTGACGTAGCGATCTGATCTTATAATATATATTTTTTGTGATGTTCTTGACATGCGTTGTCATATCCAAGTGCTGATCCAATGTGATGCCGAGGTAACGGATGGTAGCTTTTGATTTCAACTCTATGTTGTTGACGAGTAGTGATGGAGGAGGTATGAACTTACGGTTCCTTGTGACAAAAAGAACGTCAGTTTTGTTGTGGTTAATCCGAAGGTTTTGTGATAGCAACCATTCGGCTACAGCTTCAAAACAGTTGATTATTGGGGAGAATACTGGATGTTCAATTGTGAACGGCATATATAGGAGGATGTCATCTGCGTAAGCGAGACATCGTACATTAAAGGATCTGATCAAGTCACATATCGGCTGCATGTAGATATTAAACATTAGTGCCGATAAGGACGATCCTTGTGGTACTCCCTGTGATTGCAGGAATGGTTCTGAGGAAGCGTGGCCTGTTTTTACTTGTTGCCACCTGTTAGATAGGTAGGATTTACACCACTCGAGTGCTGTGCTTTGAATCCCCTTATCTTTCAAGCGTTGTAGGAGTATGTCATGACTCACAGAGTCGAAAGCGGCGGAGATGTCCAGGAAGATGAGGACGAAACCCTGTTGTATGTTATTTATTCCTGTTACCAGAACATTGAATAGGGTTGTAAGGACTGTGTCAACTCCATGTGCTTCCCTGAAGCCATGTTGAGATGGATCTAGTGGTGCTTCAGTGTCAATATGATGTTGGATTTGTTGTTGGGCGGCCTTCTCAATGATTTTTGCAAGCTGTGGGATGCTCGAGATAGGCCTGAAGGAATCAACCTTGGATGGGTCCAGTCTATTATTCTTCAGTAGGAGCTTGATGGAAGTGTGTTTTAGACTCTGCGGGAATGAACCTGTTGAGAAAGACTGGTTCAGTATTTTGCTCAATATTTGACTGAGGTCATGTCGCATGTCCTTGATCCAGCTGGCTGGACACGGGTCATTAGGAGCTGTACTGGGGTTGATCGAGGCAATAATGTTCACAACCTCTCTATTTGATACAGTGGAGAAGTTGTGTAGTGGCATTGCATGGGATGCCTTAGGTGAAGTGGAGGCGTTATTGACATTTATGTCTGTGTTGGTTTTAATCATCTTTGATTGCAGGTAGTTTGCGTAGTCCTGCGGCTGAGGCATAGGGGGTTGTGCTGAGACCGGTTCACCTGTTATGGACTTTACTATGCTGAACAATGCATGTGGTTTGTTGATGGAGCGTTTTATTAAGCCTGTGTGGTAAGTTTTCCTGCTCTGTGATATCTGTCGACATGAGGGGGGGCAACTATCAGAAACTGGATGGATAGTGTTGCCACCGCCTGAAGGGAGCTCACCCCCTGGCATGACCGTGATTCCCGAAGCCCTAGGCCCTGCCTTTGTCCAAGCCTTTCATCAAGCCACACACTATGGAAAAACCAAAATGGCAGACGCTCTAAAACCATACTTTTATATCTCGTTGCTGGGACCTCTGACCACCTCAGTAGCCCGAAGATGTGTGACTTGTGCTAAGAACAATGCCCGACAAAGTCATGTCCCACCCCCAAGAGTTCAGTCAGTAGGAGTTACCCCCATGGGGAATATTCAAATAGACTTTGCAGATATGCCACGAGCGAATGAATATCGCTACTTGTTAGTCCTAGTCTGTACCTTTTCTGGATGGTGGAAGCTTTTCCCACTAGAACTGAGAAGGCCAGGGAAGTCACTAAAGCCTTGCTCCATGAGATCATCCCCCGGTTCGGAATACCTTTGACCATGGGGTCTGACAATGGGCCCTCTTTTGTATCACAAGTAACCCAGCAGCTAGCCCATGCCCTGCAAATACAATGGAAGTTACACACAGCTTATAGACCCCAGAGTTCAGGGAAAGTAGAGAGAATGAACTGAACCCTGAAGTCTCAGTTATCTAAGCTCTGTCAAGAAGCCCACCTGAAATGGCCCCAAGCTCTCCCCATAGCCCTTCTCCGGATACGTTCAGCCCCCACCACGCCCTTAGGAGTATCCCCATTTGAGATTTTGTATGGGAGGCCCCCGCCCATAATTCAGGGGATAAGGGGGGATATGCATCAAATAGGATCAGTAATCACTAGGCAAGAATTGTTGGCTCTAAGTTCTGTTTTACAGGGCCTTCATACCTGGGTGCAAGACCAGTTGCCTATCAATCTAACAGAGCCCTTGCATCCTTTCAAGCCTGGAGCCTCGGTGTGGGTAAAAGAGTGGAAGAAGACACCATTGGCGCCTCATTGGAAAGGGCCATATATCGTCTTGTTGTCAACCCCAACGGCAATCAAAGTGGCAGAAATCGACTCCTGGATCCACCACAGTCGAGTAAAGCCAGCAGCAGTTCCTGAGAGTCACCCCTAGACCTCGATCGCTAATCCTGCATCACCATTGCGACTCACACTGCGAAGACAAGATCCATCATCGTAAAGACTTTGCCAACCTACTCCTGGACATCAACGAGAGAGCCGTCCTTCAATTTTGCAGTATCCACATTGCAGACTCTATCAACCAATCAACCATTATCTATCTACCTCAATCAACCATTACCTACCTCATCAATTATTAGAGACTATGATCATGATGCTTACTAATTGCTGTTTTATTCTTGCGGTAGCCCTGGGACACTTGAGAACCCTTCTTGCCTTGCCCCCTTGTGCAGCCTGTATAACCACCACCCGAACTGGAATGCAAGTCACTCAGACTCTGCTTTATCACTCTTACTATACTTGTACTGGCATAGTCAGCCAGTGTATCTATAATGGTACAGAACTGAACGTCTGTACAAAGGGAAAGACTCGTACTTGCTTCAGACCTCGACAGAATCCATCTTACTATGTTCTGGAACTGAGATGGAATGATGAAGATGGAGCCCTCGTCAACGCTACAAGTCAACTCTCTGATCCCACGCAACCTGCGTACCTGTATTTTGATGCTTGTGACTTAATTAACAGAAATAATTACTACAGGTGCGGATCATGGGAACAAGCTTACTATTATGATGAGAAATATATGTGTCCTGAAGGTGCGTACAGATGGGGAATGTGCACTGGAACACACTCACTAACAACGTATAGCAAATCATCAGAAGCAGACTACTACTGCCCGAAGTGGGACTGTGTGTACTATGCTACCTGGTCTGGTGGCCCAACAGGACAAACTGAAGATAATCGTAAAGCTATACTGGAAAGATTACCCCTACTAGAACCCAACAAATGCAAGAAAAGTACATGCAATCCCCTACGACTCTAGATCTCCGACCCCAGTCAATGGAAGCAAGGATTTCGATTTGGCCTGCGCATAGCAGGAGGTGGAACTGATCCTGGAACCATCGTATTCATCCAACTGAATGTAAAGACTCATGTTTCTTCACCTTATCGCATACATCATACTTTCCACGAGGCCACGAAGGCAGAATTTGTAGTTCCCCATGCTTCGCAGAATTTGTTCATCGAACTAGCTGGAGCTGTGGCCTCCAGCCTCCATGTCTCAGACTGTCTCTTTTGTGGAGGAACTCAGATGGGAGAACAATGGCCTTGGGAAGCACAAGAACTGAACTATTCCGTACCATATAACCAGACTGATGTTCATAACACTACCAATGAATGGGTCCTCGCCCACTCCATAGTGGGTAAAGCACAGTTACTTACCTGTAACAGGTGATCTCTGGGAACAGCAGGAATAAGTCTTCACATATGGGTATGTCGGTACCGACGGAGCCTGCGCGGGAACGCTCCCCAGCGTCCAATCAGAACGTTTTTGGGAGCATCCCTCAGCGCCTGCGTGCTGCCTTCCCGCCTTTCCAACTGTCTCTCCTCAGTTGAGTTTTATAGCTGAGACAAAAAGAGAGAAAGAGGAAAGGAAGAGAGATAGAGAGATACAACTCCTAGGGGAGGTGGGTGGGTTGTGAAGACTTATTCCTGCTGTTCCCAGAGATCACCTGTTATAGGTAAGTAACTGTGCTATCTCCAGGAACAAGCAGGAATGAGTCTTCACATATGGGGACTCCCAAGCTAAGATGCCTGGAGCCCTAGCATGTTGGTGATTGAAACATGCTCCACCTCATATGCCCAGGCATCCCGAGGATGGAGGGTAGGAGTTGAAGAAGAGAGGAGCTGTAGGAGACAGCTGACCTAAGATAGGACTACAGACAAGGAGTCCCTGTATATATGATAAGCATCATGAAATACATTGAAATGAACAATCACCATATGGACCTCACCTACTGGATTGCAGGAAGTAGAGAGGCTGATGGAATCTACTGGGGATCCAGTAGAGGAATCTTCAAGATGACCTCACTGAAGTGAGTTGAAGGTCAAAATCTGGAACTGACAGGTGACCCCAGGATTCAACTGGGGAAGTACAAAAACTGTAGGTCTTTAGTAGAAAGCTTTATGTAAAAAGCTGAAAACTCTTTTGGCTACAGAGTTAATTATAGTTAGGAGCAAAAGAGGAAGACTGACCGAGTTGGACAAAACTGGCTTAGTCCTTGAGAGAAGAAGGGGTATGGAGAAAACCCCGTAATCCCAAGGAAGGACAGATGTCTGAGGAGTTGGAAACCTCAGATCTACTGAAGATCCCCCATGTCTCTCCTAACTGACGAGAGGTAGGAAGATAAAGGAATAGGGAGCTTCAGGGATACCTGAACCTAAGGTTATGGTAAAAGCTGTCAGTACCACAGCAGTGGTTGTGTGCATAAGAGCCGAAACATACTGTGAAATAGTATGAACATGTGAAAAGCCACTGTCTGGAACAGATAGGAAGGAAAAAACACCTTTATGAGCACAGACAGTTAGAGAGATAAGTATGTGAATACATATCTACCTAAAGGAAGTATCTCGACAGATACACACATATATATAAATGTGTAGATATATATAGATATATATATAGGGGCATATATATATATATATATGTTTATGGCGAGATCCAGGGGGTATAGCATATGCACACATGGCTGACAGACATATGCATCTAAAGAAAGCATATAGACATATGTACATATATGAATATATATATAGGTCTAAAGAGAAATGTCTGCAATTAAGCAGAAAGAGATATGTCTACAGGAATCTTCACATGGAAGATGTGAAGAGGAATGATTCATTTCATAACAAGAAGGTGGAACCTACTTGAGAAGATATAGAGAATCTATTCCCTCTGGTTAAGATGGAGTAGAATGCTACCCAGTAAAATAACCAGGATGGTTGTGAGAAAACAGAGGATAATATTAGTCTGTAAACAGCAAGTCCTGAGTCCAGTAGAACTCTAACATGGTGAAGGGACAGAATACGCATAGGAAGAGACACCAGGTAGACCCACTTGAGGGACAAGGGGTGGGGTATCATGCGTTATTTAGTTAAATATGTGCTGTCCATGAAGGATTAGGATACCATGAGGACAAGCTGCAAGGAAAAAGAGCATATTTCCTGTAGGAATTTGGTAACTCTTTAGACTGTCACGTAGGAAAGGCTTATGTCCTTTATGAAAAGGAAATAGAAGGGTGTAAAGAACCCTCACAGTCATGGGAGGTGACCGAGGAAGCCTTTTTCAACCATATAGGATAGTCATTAGAGAAAAAACCCTCATGCTCTCTAGCAAGGGCCCATAGTGGAAAGCTTCTCTGTAGGATTGCAGAGAGCATTATGCAGGAGAGTTGGGAAATAAAACCGGCTGTTGAAGACAACCAGCTGCCAGCTCAACTATGCTGCCAACTCCAAGGATTTGGAGATGGCTGAAAATAAGTCATAAGGATTATCCAAGATAGATGAGCACTATCTTGGAAGCACTACTAAGGCTAGACAAAAAGTAGTGGAAGACAATACTGGAACTTATAGAAAAGTACCAGTAGTCCAATCACTGAAGCTCCTGCATGGGCAGCTGCTGAATGGCACAGCAGAGAGATCTTTCTGTTTTTAACAGAGAGAACAGACAGAACAAGAGGAGAATATCCTGTCCCTGTCTGACGAGCTGCCCAGATGAGGAAAAGGGGGTTTACTCAAGAGAAAAAACTCTACACTGGAATGGAAGGAAGACTGGAAAGGCTAAGAAAGCCTTCCATTGGTATGGTACCACTCTTACAGGGGAACCCTGGAAAAGAAGGTAAAGAAAAAATAGGAGCTGAGGGGAGACTTGCCATATGGTAAGTCTGTAGAAGGAAGAATTCATGGTGGTACAGAAAAACTATCATGAGATAGTTGGCAAACCTCTCTTCATTGTAGGAAGAGGAGGAAAACCCTGTGACCCATAGACATGAATATCCTGACAGCTCAGCATACCTAAGAGCAAGTGGATGTCCTGGAAACAGGAATCCAAGTGTAGAGGTTTAAATGAAAAAACAGTGAAAAAACTTCTAATGAGAAGAAGTGAACTGTAGGTTATAACATATTAATTGGAACCCTAATGAGGGTTAATTTTCCTGGCTTGAGTTTGGATTCTTCAGACCAGGGCGAGGTTTCCCTTGTTTGGGAACATCGGCATGATGGGCAGGAGAAGAATAAAACCTTCTTCTGTTAGGAAAAAGAGGTTTGGTAGGGCATTTTTTACCGGCTGGGGAAGGAGAAGGTTTAGGATGGCCCTCAGAAACAGGGAAGTCAGTAGAGCAATGAGCAACCTGACGCAAAGACTCCTTATTGAAGAGATTTTCTCCAGTACAAGGAGTGTTACCCAGTCTTTGTTGTGCCCATCTGCTCAAGTCTGAAGCTTGGAGCCAGACTCTATGTCGTGCTCCTATGGCTATAGCAGAGGTTCTGCTAACAGACTCAAAGGAGTCTAGGGAAGCACGAGAAAGAAACCTAGAGATATTCTGGCTATGACTAAGAAGCAAGGAATAGTCTGCAGCCTTGGGCTCTGAAAGAAAAGGAGTCAAAAGAGATAATTTCTCTGTGACCTCCTGAAGGGATAGACTCATATAAAAAAATATATGAGAGAATCCTTGTTGCCAGCATAGATGTTTGGAAGGTTTGACGTCCAAAGGCATCCAGTGTTCTAGATGCACGACCTGGCGGGAAAGAAGAATGCTTCTTCTTGCTTTTTACCTTCCTCATTGCTGATTCCACTACAATGGAATGAAGGGGAAGTTGAGTCTTTTGGAGAGACAGCTGAGGGGAGATGTGATGGAAGTCTATAGATTAATGAACGGAGTGGAACGGGTAAACGTAGATTGATTGTTTGCCTTATCAGAATATAGGAAGACTGGGGGACATGCAATGAAGCTACAGGGTAAACTATTTAAGACTAGTAAAAGAAAATATTTTTTCACTCAACGTGTAATCAAACTCTGGAATTTGTTATCGGAGGATGTAGTAGAGGCTGTTAGTGTAGCTGGGTTTAAAAGAGATTTGGACAAGTTCCTGGAGGAGGGGTCCATAAACCATTATTAAGAAGGGACCCAGGATGTCATTGCTTGAACCAATACAAGCATTGTGGAACCTGTGTCCCTTGGGGAGACTGCTGGGTACATGTGACCTGGATTGGCCACTGTTGGAAGCAGAATACTGGGCTTGATGGACCTTGGTCTGACCCAGTATGGCATATCTTATGTTCTTATGTTCTTATAAGTCTATAAATTAATGAACGGAGTGGAACGGGTAAACGTAGATCGACTGTTTACGTTATCAGAATATAGAAAGACTAGGGGACATGCAGTGAAGCTACAGGGTAAACTATTTAAGACAAGTAAGAGAAAATATTTTTTCACTCAACGTGTAATCAAACTCTGGAATTTGTTGCCGGAGGATGTAGTAAAGGCCGTTAGTGTAGTTGGGTTTAAAAAAGGTTTGGACAAGTTCCTGGAGGAAAGGTCCATAAACCATTATTAAAAATGGACTCAGTATATTAATGCTTGACCCAGTACAAGCATTGTGGAACCTGTGTCTTTTGGGAAAACTGCTAGTTACGTATGACCTTGATTGGCCACTGTTGGAAACAGGATACTGGGCTTGATGGACCTTGGTCTGACCCAGTATGGCATTTCTTAACCCTGGAGAGGGGGGCACCTGATACAGAAGAGCAGTTGCTGTAGAAGGTGAGGAAGCCCTTAAAGGTGTTTCCCATATTTTCAGAAAAAGATCCTGTAAAGAATGATGTAAAGGAAGCATTATATTTTCCTTTTCCCCAGAAGAGCCTTGTGTGGGATCATAGCCAGGGATAGGAATAGCCAGGAATGTTGCCATGTCAAGGAGAAATTTCTGAAAAGAAGGATCTCCAATGGGAACAATCCCTGGACAGGCTAAACTTGAAGAACTAGCCTGGGCACCGGAGGATGTACTTGTCCGGTGCAAAACAGGATCTCTAATGGATGGATACTGGGACTGGCGGTTATGACCTGAGACAGTCAGTACTGTATCGTCCATGCTAGGTATCGACTCCAAATGAAGTATAGAAAGGAGCGATCCTGGTGAAAAAAGCATGGATAGATCTGGTCCCGATGTTACTGCAGGTACCAGCATCGACACCGATACCGGTGGCTGAGCCGGAATCGAAGGCGATACCGACATCGAAACAGTCACTGGAGGCTGCTCAAACAGTACCAAGGTAACTCGAAAGTCTCGGTGATTATCCTCGGTACCGCGCATCCGGAATCGGTGAATGTTGGTTCCGAGACGCGTCTGTACCCAGGTCTTCCAGACTAGATATCGATTCTAGACTCGGCATCGAAGGAAGCGAATCTATCGATGCATGTCTAGAGGGTACCGACGTCAGGGGTCGTATCGACGGAGCTGCCGATACTGGAAAGTCAATCTGGGTATCGATCGGTCCCGAAGGTACCGAGTACGCCAGATGACGATCCCTGGTGAGGAGTGGATCGCTCAACACCAGTGCTGATGCTGGGGTATCGGTACCGCTCGAAGCGGATGCCACCACCGGGCATGGCTCAGGTATGTTCTGTGAGGGGTGAGCCCCAGGAACAACCTGAAACCCCTGAGAGGCTTTGGAGACCGAAGACTCCCGCTGGGGTTTTGAAGCCAATGAGGTCTTGAGGGCAAGGCCGGAGCCGTCATCATGTTTGGCATGAGACCTACCACCCAAGGATTGGCTAGTCTTAACAGACTGTTTGTGGGTTACCTGATCCTGTAGAGAAGAAATGGTCGGTGCCCTTACACTGGAAGGGATAACTGTATCGAGGGAAACTCGAAATAGAGAATCTCTTCTCATAAAATTGTAGCCTGATGGCTCTGGAGGAAAGGGGTCAGGACCCAAACAGGTTAGACACCAGTTATTGGAGTCTAAAAAGAAAACTGTATTTCCACAGTTAAGGCACTTCTTAGGAGAAGAAGGCTCCATAATGGAGAGGCCTTACAGGCCCAAAAATTCAAGACAGAAACAGAGGGAAAAAAACTCCCTGAGTTTTAGGAAAAAGAAAAGAAAAAACCATCGGCGGTACCGGTGGAGTCGGGGAAACAGCCGCGACCACAAGAAAACAAAAAGTAAAAGATTTAAAGAAAAAATTTTCTGCGGTGACAGGAAGACGTGCTGCCGGCTCCGCGGAAAAACGAAAACTGAGGAGAGACAGTTGGAAAGGCGGGAAGGCAGCACGCAGGCGCTGAGGGATGCTCCCAAAAGCTTTCTGATTGGACGCTGGGGAGCGTTCCCGCGCAGGCTCCGTCGGTACCGACGTACCCATATGTGAAGACTCATTCCTGCTTGTTCCTGGAGATACTATGTTTTGTACGAGCAGGACCACAATTGACTGCATTAGTAGGACAGTTGGTCTGTTTGAACCAGAAATATTACAATGCTACTACTGAGAAGACATCTTGGTGGTCAGGTGCCAATACTCCGGAACCTTCTAATCCTTTGATCGTCTTTCCTCACTTGGCCAGGATATGGACAAATCTGGCTACGCATAGCACCTGGCAAGCTCCACCTGGACTTTATTGGATTTGTGGCACTCGAGCATATGCTAAACTCCCTGCCAATTGGGGAGGAGCGTGTGTTCTAGGAACTATACGACCATCTTTCTTCCTTTTGCCCCTTTCCCACGGAGAACAATTGGGATTTCCTGTATACAAAAGCCGACAGAAGCGAGAGGCTCTCAAAATCGGCCAGTGGGACAAATGGGATGCAACCTCTGAAGAATGGCCGCCAGAGAGAATTGTTTCTTACTATGGACCTGCTACTTGGGCACAAGGTAGCGGTATATAAGCATTTGTTAAATAAAAAAAAAAAAAAAAAAAAAAGATGGTTCTTGGGGCTACCGCACTCCTGTGTATATGTTGGACCGTACTATACGTTTGCAAGCTGTTGTTGAAATTATAACCAATGAAACTAGTAGAGCACTAACCTTGTTAGCCAAACAAGCCACACAGATGCGTACAGCCATTTACCAGAACCGCTTAGCATTAGATTATCTGCTTGCAGCTGAAGGAGGCGTATGTGGCAAGCTTAATTTAACTAACTGTTGTTTGCAAATTGATAATGAAGGGCAAGTTGTAGAAGACATAGCCAATCACATGAGAAAACAAACTTATGTCCCAGTCCAAACCTGGCATGGCTTGCAACTTGATGGCTGGTTTGGTTCGTGGTTTTCAGGTATGGGCGCCTGAAGACACGTATTGATAGTATTCTTGATTGTGGCTATTTGCTTATGTATCCCATGTTTTCTTCCCTTATGCTTGCGTATGCTGAACTCAACCATTGATAGGATTGTTGAACGCAAGGCAGATTCACAGATACTAGCCATGTGGCATTACTACCCTAACCCTATACCACAAAGTGATCCCTCCACCCTAGTGTAATGTACCATATGTGATTTTATTCTCACCCTTTCTCACTTGCGGGTGAGAATAATCAAAGGGGGGAATGTGATAGGCTATGGCCTAGAATAGCCTGTAAATGTATGTTATGTAGCAGAAGCCTGTAGGTTAGGCCTGAGTCCCCAACCCCCACTTCAGAATATTATAGCTGAGCAGAGCTGCAAAGCCAGAGATAATAGAAAACAGCTTTAAACTGCTTTGCTGATAAGAAGGCAAAACTTTTCCATTGAGTTTGTTATGTTATTTACAGATGTATTTCAGTATCCTGGCTTTCACACAGCTTCTGTACTGCAGAGTGACCTTGTAAGCGAAAAGCAAGGCAGAATATGTTATGTCTAGATACTGAGCCATGGCTAGGAAGGCCTGAGAGCAGGGGGAGAGCGGTGTCCGGTCAGAAATCTCCATTGGATGGGGGGGGGGGGGTGTGAGGGGGCCACCGGGACCAATGAGGAGTCTGTCTGTATAGAACTGATGAAGAAAGCTATAAATGCTGTTGTTTTTCTGAACGCCATGCTCAGACCATTTTGAATGTGACAAGTGTCTGAGACTGTGCACAAATAAACTGGTTTGAATTCTAGTAAATAGACTCCTGGTGTATTCGTTGCGTGCACTTCGCTACTACACCGCGGTCAATTAAATATCTTGGGGTATACCTAACACGGGATCCCAATTGTTTATATGGGGCTAATTACCCGTCTCTGATTAGACAGATAGAAAGGGACTTGGAAAAATGGAATAAGGAGGAAATATCCTGGTTAGGAAGGATAACAGCGCTTAAGATGTCGGTATTACCTAGGTTACTGTATTTTTTCCAGGTATTGCCAGTGAAAGTCCCTAGAATAGTCTTATGATGACTACAGCGGAAGATGTTTTTGTGTGGAGGCATCGGCCCCCGCGTGTAGCAAGGAGAGTCCTGTATACTTCAAGGCAGAAGGGGGGTCTGGGGATGGTGGAGATTGCAGACTATTATCTGGCCGCTCAGATGAGGCAGGTAATGGACTGGCGGGAATCTGAGAGCCCCAAAAGATTTTAGTCCATAGAACAATTTTGGGTAGAAGGGTGGAGACTAAAGCATCTACCTTGGTTGCAGAAGGGTCTTCTGCAAGGGGAATGGATGGCGAACCCATTTGTTCATCACCTATGGGAGGAATGGCAAAGGGGGTGGCATAGAGTCAATATATGGACAGGGGTATCTTTACTTGCACCAATCGGTGCCACTCCCGCCTTTGGGCCAGGTAGGGAGGGAATATTTAGAGGTTGGGCACGGAATGGGTTAGATATATTTGTGCAATTGACAGAGTTAGGAGATATTAAGTCTTTTGAGCAATTAAAGGGGGAATATCACTTGGAGTCGTGGGATTTCTTTGCTTATCTACAGGTGGCCCATTTCCTACGTCAGAAGGAGAACATGGAAAAGATTGATGAGGGGCTAAATGATATTGAGGCCCTGTGGGTAGGACACCATCAGTCCCGGGGCCTGATTTGGTTACTGTATGCTAGCTTACGTACGGCTAGAAGGGGGGGAGAAAAGCTTAGCTACATGACGGAATGGGAAAGAGATCTGGGAGTGCAGTGGGATGTTGAGGATTGGGAAGCGATATATATGGGGGCATCAAAGTCGTCCTTATGTACCACAATTCAAGAGAATGCCTATAAACTGATGATGAGGTGGTACTATAACCCAGTACAATATCATAAAATGTTCCCGGCGACCCCAGATCTCTGTTGGCGGGGGTGTGGTGCTAGAGGTACATATATGCACATGTGGTGGGACTGCCCATTGGTAAAACTGTATTGGGCAAAGATTCGGGATCAAATGGGGCTGATTTTTGGGGTGACACCGGAGCTGTGCCCATCCTTGTTTCTATTAGGTGTGTGGCCGACAAAACTCTCCAATAGATGGAGTAAGCCAATGAAGACCTGTATTATTGCGGCTAGATGTGAAATAGCCTGGAAGTGGAAGCAAAGTATAACTCCGGACCTGACCCACTGGGATACCAGATTACATAGAGTGTTGAATATGGAACGCTTGATAACGATACAGAGAAATCAGGAGGAAAAGTTCGATAAACAATGGGAGCCTTTGATAGCATACTTGGCATCAAGGGGTTCAAACTAGGGGGGGGGGGTAGGGGAGGAAAAGAGGTGCATAATAATGGGATAGTCTGGAGGGGGGGGACGGGGGGAAATTTGAGGGGGTTCAGGTTGCAAGACTGGAAGCTATATTGCATATATCCTGTTTAAGGAAATGGTTTGGAATGTAATGTTGGTTATGGAAATGTTTGAAATGCAAACCGGTTTATGACAATGTTTGGAATATAAAAAATGAAACCCTCATAAAGATTAAGTTATAAAAAAAAAAAAATTGTCCAACAGGGAGGGGTTCTTCTTTAAGGCCGCGTTATTTATATAAATCTACCTGGATTTCAAAGGGGTTGGGTTTTTTATGGGAACAAAGGATAACCCTTTATTTAATACTAATTTACGAAATTTACTTGTTCCATCAGCATTAACAGAACGGGCGTTTCTTTCTAAATATAAAGGGCGATTCCAGTGCGGGCGGTGTTCCATATGTTCCCATGTTATGCCAGTAAAGGAGAGCTTTATTCATCCTACTACAAATAAAAGTTTTTCATTGATGATTTCTCGAACTGTGAAACTACCCATGTAATATATGTAATTCAATGCCCCTGCAAGAAACTTTATGTTGGTAAAACAATCCGTTGCATCCGTGTTAGGATAATTGAACACAAAAGCTGCATTAAGAGGGGTGTAGCAGATAAACCCCTAGTAGCACAGTGGCAAGAACAAACACATAAAGTTACAGATTTAAAGTTTTTTGTTATCAAAAAGGTGAAAATGAATTGGAGAGGGGGTGATATCAATAAAACAATAATGAGATTAGAACAGAAATATATTTTTATGATGGACTCTTTAGCACCAAACGGTTTAAATTTAGATAGAGACCTTTCAATCTTTTTGTAATCTCCTCTCCTAGGGTCTTTTTCCTTCCTTCCTTTCTCTCCCCCTCCCTCTTTTTTCCCCTCCCCTTTCCTCTCCCCCCACCTCCCCCTCCCCTGCTCTCCCCCACCTCCCCCTCCCCCTTTCTTTTCTTTTCCCCCTCCCCCTTCTCTCCCCCCCTAAGAATACAGCTCAATAATCCCATATATCGCCACAATGGACATTTCATCTAATTACATGAGGAATGATCAGCCTATCTGAATGAGCACATTAGGTTTTTATTCAGCAACATGAAGAATGATCAACCTATTGGATCGAGTACATCAGAACTTTTATCCAGCAATTCTAAGAACGATCAGCCTATCAGAGTAAGCATACATCATTTTTCTGATGGTTTATATCTTGACAGCGTACATGTTGGTTTTCTAGTTTATACACAATTTTTGCCCACAGGAGGGCTCTTCCAAAGCTTGTGCATCAATTGGAATACACAAGACTTAAGATTTATGAAACCATCATAGGTGGGATTTGTCACGTTTATTTATATTATTTGGTACACTGAGTTATAGAATAGAGACTGAAATTTAGTTAATAAATAGTCCGTGGTTTTCTGCATGATATAGTGTTAACTTTAGGAAGAACGATCAGCCCATCGAATTGATCATATTAGCAATCTTATCCAGCAATCCTGAGAACGATCAGCCTATCAGAGAAAGCACACGTCATTCTTCCCGCAGTTTACATTTTTATCTTGACAGCGCACGCGCTGGCGTTTCTTGTTAGGATACAACTATTGCCCACAGGAGGGCTCTTCCTAAAGCTTGTGCATCACTTGGCATACATGAGACTAAAGATTTATGAAACCGTCGAAGGTGGGATTTGTTACTCTTATATCATTCCGTACACTGAGTTATAGAATAGAGACTGAAATTTCAGTAAATAAATAGTCCGGTGTAGAATCTTCTGGTTTTTTGCGAGACACAGTGTTAATTTCAACTTTTACTTTTTAGGTTATTTTAACCCCAAAAGCATGGCGTTTCATATATGATGTTTTTAATAAAGTGTAATCCGTGCTTCGCTATTGATATATCAAAGTCTCCCTCTTTTTTATATAAGGTAAAACACTTTTTAAAGGATTTTTTATGTATTTGGATTCCCTGGTTTCCCTTTTTCACGAGTATAGTTTTTTATAAGCAACGATGGGTGCAATATAGGCACAAACATTTTAAATATTAAATTTTATTTTTTGAATGTTGTGAATTACTTTGGTTCTTCAGTTCTGTGTAGAATACTATAATATGAAACCTGGGGCTAGATATCAAATACTTCTTTTGAATATTAGTGGTTTTTACATATGCAGCAATATAAATATTCATGGAAATGACACGGGCGGGATTTTAATATTGTTTCTCACACCCTTAGTCTGCTTTAAACTATAAGAAACTAGAGATTAGATTTCTTCCGATAGTTTTTCACTTGATTCAGTACATATTCCTTGGTCTAATTTATGGCATATTTTTATTTATTTATTTATAGCTTTTCTATACCGCACTATTTGTTATCAGTGCGGTTTACATACAACAACTTGACTACAGGGCAGGGGAAGTTCTGCCCTGTATTTACATAAAACAGGGAAAGTAACATGGAAATGTAACTGGGAGAACTATATACAATTATTTACAGCCAGGTGGAGTTACAGTGAGGTTATTTACAATGAGGCGATTCCATATGCTAGGTTTGTTGTCAATATGCCAATTTTTAATTTAGTATAACATGTCGCTTGAAGAGCATGTATGTTTTAAATGTTCTTATTGTTATACACATAGGGGTAAACCGTCTTAATGTTACCGGCGTTAGTTGCAGTCTTACTGTGACGAATGCCATATAAGGTAGTGGGTGTTCTGGTCTTAAGGTAGCATTTCGGGTTATCGCGCGATAGAGGGAGCCATGGCACGTTAACGCGCGTTAGCCTTAATTAGGCGTGCTGATCTGCAATCACAGCAACAAAGGTGTAGCACACTGGTTAATACATTGACTGCTGATACAGTGGTCATGAGTTTGATCCCCCAGTGGGCTCAGTTAAAAGACTGTCTGAGGCAATCCCTTTTCCTGCTTGTAACAGTCAGACACATCCCAACAATTTGCACTGCCAGCCAAAAAAGCCTCACCCCAGTGCCGCAACCTAATGCACCTTTTAGTGCGCACCATAAGGCACATCATAAAGCACCACGTCATCCAAGGCAGGTCATAATGTGCCCCAGAGGGTGGCATGAAAGGTTGGCACCCTCCAAGGCAGCATTTAAGGTGCCCCATAAGCTGGCCAAACCTAAGGTGCCGCGAAAGATGCCCCAGGGATGCCAAGGTGACACAGGAGATGGTGCCCAGGGGCACAAAGGTGCCCCAAAGTCACAAGCATGAAATGTATGGCTCAAACACAGATGTAACCATAACACTGCACAGAGCACCAAGGAACGGCAATGAACAAGTGATGGAAGGAAGTAGATGACGGAGCTCATGGACCAGCCAAATCTGCGTGCAGCCCATGTGGCAGCAGGTAAAGTGGACAAACAAATCAGGGGCAGCTGTACCGATGTACAGGGTGATGGTAACGTACAGTGCAACAATGACAGTGTGTGGCAGAGCATGGGGATACGTGTCCATCAGAGGAGGTAGAGGTGGCAGGATAAGTGCAATGACAGGAGGACAGAGGAGAGCAGTGCCATGCAGAGCAGACACTGGAAAGGCAAGCATGAAGAGCCGCAATGCAGAAAGGTGTGCCAGTGCAGGACACGGGGTAGCAGCCTGCACATTAGGGCAGGATGCCACACAGCTGGCACACACACATAGACAGACAGAAGGATGGATGGCAACAGTGATGAGGGTATAATGTGGTGGCAGCACAGATCTGCACAGATATGACTGTTACACGAATGAAACGTAGTTCTGTAGGACAGCCATAAAAAAAGGGGAACAGAGAGGAATCAAACCCATGACCTCTGCTACTGAAGTCATTGCATTAACCATTGTGCTACATCACTATGGGAGTTATCATACCAATGGCTGGCTACAGAAAGTGTGCACGTCACCATAAAACTGTCTGCTGTGGCTACCAGGATAGGATAGAACCAACAGTACCCATAATGCAATTCACATGCAGAACAGCAGTCTACATCTGCTCACCAGATGGGGTATGCACCTCTACAGCACGTCAGCTTGGTAGGGGGGAATGACTGTGCGTGTTACTAGCACAGAGTACCCAAAGGCCATGCCAATGTGCGTGTTCTGTGCTTACCCTGAGGATGAGGTGGAGTGGCCAGCACCAGGCCCGCAGTACCCGGGTTGGTTGAGGTGGGCTGTGCTGCAGGTCTCCATCAGTGCCAGTGTGTGACAGGTATATGTTGCAGACACCTTTAGGAGGTCTCTGTGTCCATTTGTAATTGCCAGTCATGTCTGGCCCTTGTGGACCATGATGCACACAAGATAGTGTATATCCTCGGTGCTTGCTATGGTCACCTGTTTAGGGAGCAGGGGTGTGTCAGGGCTCACATGGCGACAATGTACTTAGCAAACCGCCCTCTCTGGGTCAGGGTGGGGAACATGATCTGCCCCCAACAGACCTGCACTCTCACCCTTTGCAAGGGGGGCAGTGGAGGTACATGAGGACAGGCTGTGGGACCAGCAACCCCAGTCCTGATGGCGAACGGACAGCTCCTGAAGATCTGCACTTGGGACAGGGCCACTGGCAGATAGGTAGTGGGCCCACTCAGCTCAGCTGCACCCCACTACGATCTGACATTCACCAGCAGAGGGCAGTCAGTGTGTACCTGCTGCACCCTGCAAGGTGGTGTGGCCATACAGATGCTAACTGCAGACAGTCTGCTAGCTAGTACATAGTGCATGTTCGTGGAGGAACTGTGTGCACCCAAAACTGGGATGTCAGCACACACACCACGCAGGTATGTCAGTGATTGGGCCCCAGAAAAGAGGACCCATAAATATCACTTGAGAGAAATACTATATAGCACTATGGGGGAACCTAGCCATGCCGTGGTCACTGCTCAGTCAGGGTGAGAGCGACCTCCCAGCATGACATGCTGTGGCCACCCTGTCCGTGCAGGTGGTGGTCGGGCACTACAATGTCCCAGCCATTGACCTATACCCTGTGCAAATGCATCCTGCCCATGCCACCCTGTCCGGGCCATACCCACAGTACCTTGCTCCTCATTATGCACATTGGCAGGCTAACACTGGAAACAGTGCAAGCAATGTGGGCTCAGTAAGGTGTAGGCAGCCACAACACACTGGATAGACAGACACACATTCCCACACCTATGCCAAATTTGTGCAAATATAGAGGTTTGTGGCAGCCCCGGCCGCCACACCAGTCCTGGGCACAGTGCGGGCATTGCTATGGTACTCAATACTGTTAGGGTCACTCCCCGGGGTGGTAAACACTGTCAGAATCAATAACTGAAACACACTCCACAGATATCAGAAAGGTTGCTATGATGAATCTCTAACAACAAATTGTGTTTAACTTAGGATTTGTTAGCTGACATTAATTATAGCAACCTTTTGATATATGTGGAACGTGTTCCCAAGTTTAGGACGGCATTGCTAAAGTATGCAGGTGCCAGTATTGGGAGATGCTGCTCTGCGCAGGGCCCACAGCCTGACTCTCCATGAGGCTTTGGATAGTGGAGCCTGTGGGTATGGGTGTTTATGCCCCTGTTGGCTGCTGCTCTAGGGCAGAGGTTCCCAACTCCGGTCCTGGTGGGCCAAACACTGTTCAGGTTTTCATGCTGTCCCTAATGAATATGCATGAGCTACATTTGCATACAATGGGGGCGGCGCATACAAATGCAGCACAGGCATATTTATTAGGGACAACATGAAACCTGAATGGTGTTTGTCCCTCCAGGCCCTCCAGGACTGCAGTTGGGAAACTCTGCTCAAGGGATTTTATTTTATTTTATTTTATTTTATTTTAGTTTCTTATATACCGCACTTTTTGAGATCAGCGCGGTTCACAGGGAACAATAACAAAACCAGAACAACAGGCTGTTCGGTATTACATATAACAGGGGTGACAACTTGGTTCAAACTGGGAGAACTATATACATGGAATATGTAGTCTGTTAACTAGATAACATAATCGAACTATGTACATGATTTAGCATGGTTGTTGGGCGAGAATGAAGCAGATTTGGAGGACATAAGGAAGAGAGTAAGAGAACAAGAAAAAAATTGGAAGGATAAGTGGTGGGACTGTTAAGCTATGTTTTATGTGGGGTAGTATTTGGTGAATAGGATGAATTTAATGGCCTTTCTGAATTGGGTTAAGTCGGCTATGGCACGGATGTCGGAAGGGAGAGAGTTCCAGCATTTTGGTGCGCAAAACAAGAAAGCTCTGTTCGCTGTAGATAGATTGCATGTTATTATGGCCTTTGGTACTGCTAAGGAGTTTAGTGCTGCCTGTCTTCTAATTCTGTTTGATGGAACTAATTGGATGAGCTCAGAAAGTGAGTTTGAGGATATACCCTTGATGGCCTTGAATGTAAGAATCAGGGTTTTGAATATTAGCCTTCCATGTATGGGGAGCCAATGGAGCTGTTTGAGAATAGGAGTGATATGTTCACTTTTGGAAACTCCTTGAAGAATCCTTGCAGCAGTATTCATCGCGAGCTGTAATGGGCTCAAGGTGGATTGTGGGAGCCCTTGAAGAATTGAGTTGGCGAAGTCAAAATGTGGTAAGATTAATGCTTGGTAAATGGTTCTGAAGTCTTCTGGGTCAAGTAGGGAACGAAGGTGCTTGAGCGTGCGTATCTTGAAGTACACAGCTTTTACGATATTGTTTATGTGTGGTATCATGTTGAGCCGATGGTCAATTGTTACTCCGAGGTATTTTATTGTTTCCTTGGTGTATAGTTCAGCACCCTTGACGTTTATATGTGGTGGTGGGGTGAAGTTGGGGTCTCTGGAGATAAAGAGAACCTCAGTTTTTTTGTGCTGAATGCGGAGGTTTTGTGACAGGAGCCAGTCAGAGACTGCATTGAAGCAATTCGTTATAGGCATTAAATCCATTTGCTTTGTGAAAAATGGCATGTAGAGAAGGATATCGTCTGCATATATCATACATTTCACATTGAAGGATCTGATGATATTGCAGATCGGCTGCATATAGATATTGAACATGAGGGAAGAGAGAGAGGACCCTTGTGGGACGCCTTGTTTTTGATGGAAGAGTTTGGATTCTCCTGTTGCGGATTTCACAAATTGCATTCTGGTGTCGAGGTATGATTTGCACCATTCAAGTGCTGAGTTGCAGATGCCCTTTTCCATCAGTCGACCGAGGAGGATCTCATGGTTTACTGAATCGAACGCTGCTGCTATATCCAGGAAGATTAGTACAACGCCTTGCTGTAAGTTGTCTATGGTGGTGAGAACATCGTTGAAAAGAGTAGTAAGCAGTATCTCAACACCATGGAATTCTCTGAAACCGTGTTGAGCATGGTCCAGGGGGGCTGCAGAATCTATATGGTCTTGAATTTGCCTTTGTGCTTCTTTCTCAAAGATTTTAGCTAGCAGGGGGATGCTGGCTATTGGTCTGTATGAATCGGGCCATTTAGGGTCTAGTTTCGCGTTTTTTAGTAGAGGTCTAATGGATGTGAGCTTTAAAGCAGATGGGAAGGAGCCAGATGTAAAGGAGAGGTTAATTAGTCTAGCAATGAAAGGGCTAAATGAGCTTCGGAGATCCTTTATCCAAAAGGCTGGGCATGGGTCGGTTTGTGCAGTTGAGGTGTTGAGGTGTTGAGTGAGGCGATTGTGTCTTCAATGTGTTTATCTGAGGGAGTGGTGAGTGCAGTTAGGGGTGTTATGCATGTTGTTTCGTGTACAGTGGTTTTGGAGAGCTCATCTGTTTGTAGAAGTTTCGATTGTAAGTAATCAGCAAATTCCTGTGGGTGGATATCTTCTTTTTGTTCAGAGGATGGTTCCTTTGATAGTGATTTGACCAGGTTGAAAAGGTCACGCGGTTTGTTCAAAGATCTTTTGAGCATATCGGTGTGGTATTGTTTCCTTATGGTTGTGATTGCATTGCGGTGAGATGTAAGGTGCTGATTGTAGGCTGTGTGATCATCGCTGGAGAGTGATCGGCGCCAGCGTTTCTCAAGTCTTCGTAGATGGGAAAGGGAGGACTGTAATTCAGGGGAGAACCATGGAGCAGAAGTTCTTTTTCTTGGTGTTATGTTCTTTTTGGGTGGTAGTTGGGCAATGGTACTGAGGTTGTTGAACCAGGCGGAAACAGACTCATCAAGGTTGGGTACTGTGTTGTTTAGGAGTGGTTGGGTGCTTGATAGTATGAGTTCTCTATTGAAAGGTCGGAAGCCTCTCGTTGTTCTAGATGTGCTGCCCAGTTTTCTATTGTTATGAAGATGATTGTTGCTCAGAGGAATTTGTAGGTTTATAAGCTTATGATCTGACCATGGTACATTGGTGATCGACTTTACAATGTTGCAGTTCTGCTCAGAGACAGCTTGGGGAGCGAAAACCATATCAAGAACATTTCCTTTAGTGTGTGTGGGCTCCGTGATAAGCTGTTGATATCCAAGGTCTTCAATGGCGTTGAGGAGTGAGGATGACTGGTTTTGCTGTAATGATGGGAGATTGAGGTCTCCCATTATCCAGTTAGGAGTGTGGGGGTTGCTGGTATTGGCAGCTAGGTCTAATATGGTGGGAAGATCGTCCGGTGCGCTCGAGGGGGCTCTGTAGACTAGGTTGATGGAGCATTGTTTGTTTACTATGGTGATTATATCTAGGTTGCTTGTGCTAAGAGAGCTGGTCATGTTAAAAAGGAGTTCAGACTTGGTGAGTATTAATGCTCCTCCTCCCTTCTTGTTTTCTCTATGGGTTGTGTGTATGGAGAAGTTAGGTGGAATGAGTTGGTTGATGAGGACATTGTCTTCTCTAGTTAACCAGGTTTCGGTGATCATGAGTGCATCCAGATTGTGCAGGGTAATTATGTCTAGGATTACAGGCCATTTTTTTCGAATTGAGCGTGCATTTACGAGTGCACATCTTAGGTTTTGTGGGGGTTGGGGGTTGTGTTGCTTAGGGTTGTTGGTTTGTTGTATTGCTATATGGATGAGGTGGGAGTGTCGTATACGAGCTTCCTTATCTGGATGATGGTAAGGGTTGTTAGACCATTGTTTTCCGCGGTTCTTGAGGATTGGTATATGATTGGTGGGGGGAGAGTAGGCAAGGGAGGTTCCTAGCCAGTCTGTGAGGAGGAAAAAACTGAGAAAGGTGATTAGGTGGAGAGCCATTTTGGTTTCTTGGTATGGGATGTGTGTGAGAGTCTTGGATTATTGAGAGGGAGTTTACAAGATGCAGTATAGTAAAGGCAAAGTTCAAGATACAGTATAATAAATGTTACAGTGTAGTAAAGGCTTTGTTACAGTATAAGTGGTTCAATACAGTGATATTGTGGTTCAATACAGTATAATAAAGGCTATGTTACAGTATAGTAAAGGCTGCGTTATAGTGTAGGTGGTTCAATACAGTGATATAATACAGAATATAGTGATTAGAAAGGGTACTGACAACGGTCAGATAACTACTGAGACAGGATATGATTATGGTAGAAGTGTGATTACAGAAATGGGGACTATTGCAAATTATGATAACTACTGACGACAGTATGGATTAATGGAGAGGTATGACTACTGGCAACAGTATACGGTTATGGTGAAGATTATGTAAAAGGTACGATTACTGACAACAGTATAGTATTTCACATGTTTATGGTGTCTGTGCTCTGTAGGGTAAAATATAGGCGTTTCAGGCATGTTTATTTTATCTGCAATAAAGGTTCTGTCTTTATTACCACAGTTTAGTATGGGGACAAGGTTGGCAAGAGCCACAGCTGGGACTTGAACTTGTGATCTTCTGCTCCTTAACACACTGGCTGTGTGTAATGCACCACACTGTTGCCACAGGGACAGATCATTCCCTGGGGATACCATGACTGTTCGTCAGACAGACCCTGTCTGTTGCAGTGCACGGCACCCACCTAAACGGGGCTTGGCCATGGTCTGCTGTGGGCAGATGCCACTGCCCCGTCCGCCACCAGCAGCCCTCCGCCACCATGCTGCCATGCCATTATGCCGGTGGTGCTGGTGGTACGCAGTCCCAGGCCATCCAGTGTGCCAGTAGGCAGCTGCCTACGGTGTGGGTTCTCGGGTAGGGATACCTACATGGATATGCATGCTTTCCCCTGGCACCGCCTGCCAATGTTATGTTACCTTGGGGGTACCTGCTGGGTAATATCCCCTATGACACTGTGGGACACACACTCGTGCCCATGTTGAACCCTTGTCAGTTGTTGCTGTCTTGCTGCTTTACAGTTTCGGCATTCCTATGTGCCACCTAGGCATCTGCCTAGTCCGCACTGTGGCCCGGCTGGACCACAGCATGTGCCAACTGTAGCCCCCTGTATCCCATTTACAGCATCAGTACAGTTGCCCTTTCCTACGTGCCCACTCTGCTGTTGCTGCACATGTGCATGCCATTTGGAGTGGAGGAGTGGCCTAGTGGTTGGGGCAAGGTACTTCAGGCTGGAAGGTCAGGGGTTCAAATCCCACTAGAGGACAGCAACCTTGGGCCGGAAGGACTGGGGATTCTAGTCCCACAGGTGCTCCTTGTGGTCTTGGGCAAGCCACTTAACCCTCCATGGCCCATGTTCGCTGTAAAATAGTTATCTCCAAGTTATAATGCCCTGTTCAATGTAATTTCAGTTTGTTCAATGTAAACCGCACTGATGCAGAATAGCGCGGTATATAAGAGAATGTAAATAAATAAATAATAAATAAATAACAAACCTGCCCAATCTAAACGACAGAAACCCTGATCAGCGCTATTTCAATGTGGGATCATTCACTTTGTAGGGGGACAGAGCATAGACCCTTCCAAACATGATATCTTAATTTTTACGCTTTGTCAGTAGTGTTGCTTTATGTTTATCATTAATATCACTACTGGCCAGCTTGGTTATTGGGATTTTAAATGTGGTTCTGGTCATTTTATATGTTTATTTGCATTTTTGGTTCCTGCACATGTATCATAACTATCACTTTTCTGGGTTTCCCTGCCTTTGCTGCACATTGCTGACTGAAATGGTTTCTCTTTCCTGTAAATGTGCCTAACACAAGGGTTTCACTGGCGTTAGTGTTCAGACCCCGATTTCACAGCGTTAGTGTGCCTGGAACCTCTCCCCACGCACTCTCCGCCCACTGACCCCTTCTCTCCGCCCTCTGGGAAGCCTTACTCCACCCTTCAGACCCGGATTTCACAGCGTTAGTGTGCCTTAACGCCACCGTCGCGTTAACACGCGATAATACCACTGCTGCGACGTTAAGACGGTTTAGTAAACATACCCCATAGATGTTTTTAAAAAGTTTGCAATGGTTTTATGCCTTATTATTCTCTTTTCATATTTTTATATTTTTATAATTTTAAATGTTTATGTTTTTGAGAGTGCTATAAGAAGTTAAATTATAATTTATGATTCAGAAGCATCATCACCTTTTTTGGCTCACTCCTGCTTCAACTTACCATCCCTTTTCTTCTTCTTTTTGTAGTACAAGATCATCATATTTGACTTATCTAGTTATAGAGGTACTCATATACCTATAATTTAGTTAATGATATACCTCATACGGATGTTTTTATGTTTTTATTATTGTTGTTATATTAATGTATTTAATAATGCTGCTTCATTTCGACTGTTTTAATGTATTCTTATTACATTTGATTTTATTTCTTATTTTACATATTATTTATGTGTATTTGGAGATTTCTATACTGGTTTTATTAATGGTGTTTTTATGCTGTTTATAATATTTTATTTGTTTATCATGTTATTTATAATTACATGTTTGTTAAGTGTCATTCATGTGTTTGAAGATAATTCAACATTTGCTGAAATGGCGTTTATGATCCTTGGCTTTATTATTTAATTGTTTTTATTCTGATTCGTTTTTATTTTAATTTATCAATGTTATGATTTAAAGTTGTATTACAGTTTGATTTTTATATTTTTTGTTTATGTATTTATGAATGTAGCACGCCAGATGACCCCTGAAGAAGGGTAATCGAAACACGGCCTGTGTCGGTCCTATTGGTAAGTCATTCTAGGTCCTAAGTTCAATAAAATAAAATAGTCCTAACTGTTGTAAGCGCTGCAATAGGTTAGCGTGTGACACAGTGTCGAAGGCCGCCGAGATGTCCATAAACACTAGCAGGTATCCGCTTTTTATGTTGTCTATTCCTCTTAGGAGATTGTCGAAGAGGGAGGTGAGTAGTGTTTCCATGCCGTGTTGGGGCTTAAATCCATGCTGATGTATGTCAAGTGGGGCGTTGATATCTATATGGTCCTGAAGTTGCCTTTGCACTGCCTTTTCCATGATTTTCGCAAGGAATGACAGGCTGGAGATGGGCCAATATGATTTCGGCTCGGATAGGCTGTGGTAGGGAAGGCTGTTCAGAAGAGATGAAGTGGCAAGAAAGTGAATCCTGTCCCTTTAAAAATAGCAATAAACAGGGTTTCCCTAGCAACCACAAACCTCCGAGTCAGAATGCAGCTAGTAGCAAGCCCCGCCCACTTCATCACGTCAGAGCTAGGTTGAGCCCTAGCAGCTCCCACGTGTGCAGGGAGAAGGGCGTGGTGCCTGAGAAGCACCAGTTTAAAACTGCAGTGTTTGAGCAGTTAGAGAGAGAGAGACAAGCAGTTGGATCTGAGAGGAACAGATCAGAGGCAGACACAGCTGAAGGAGAGACTGCCAGGAGAGAGGCAGCTGAACGAGAAGGGAAAGCAGCATGGCCCCGAACAGGAAATATTGAAACAGCTGAGAAGCCCAGAGCCAAGGCAAGTGCGTCTTTCAAGGTCCCGTCGGGAAAGGAAGCTGGAAGAGTCAGTTCCCAGTGGGGGAAGCAACTCAGCTAGCCAGCTAAACTACAGAGGTAGGGAGAAAAGCCTTTCTGTGTTTCCTAGCCAAACTCCCTCTGAAGAGATAGTCAGAGAGCTAAAGAGAAGTGCTAGAAGCTATCGTAGCCAGAATGCCTCAAAACAAACTTCTATGAGAGACAGGAAGTTTGCTAACAACTGCCGTGACTCAGCAGCAGAGAATTTTAGTAGGGAGAGAGAAACTCCGTGTCTAACGTATGCTGAGATAAGAGCAAAAGAAACATTTATTGTCAAACCTAAAATAAGAACATAAGAACATAAGATATGCCATACTGGGTCAGACCAAGGTCCATCAAGCCCAGTATTCTGTTTCCAACAGTGGCCAATCTAGGTCATACGTACCTAGCAGTTTCCCCAAGGGACACAGGTTCCACAATGCTTGTATTGGTTCAAGCATTGATATCCTGGGTCCCTTCTTAATAATGGTTTATGGACCTTTCCTCCAGGAACTTGTCCAAACCTTTTTTAAACCCAGCTACACTAACAGCCTTTACTACATCCTCCGGTAACAAATTCCAGAGTTTGATTACACGTTGAGTGAAAAAATATTTTCTTTTATTAGTCTTAAATAGTTTACCCTGTAGCTTCATTGCATGTCCCCTAGTCTTTCTATATTCTGATAAGGTAAACAATCGATCTACGTTTACCCGTTCCACTCCGTTCATTAATTTATAGACTTCTATCATATCTCCCCTCAGCCGTCTCTTTTCCAGGTTAAAGAGCCCCAACCTTTTTAGCCTTTCTTCATAGGAGTAGCCTTCCATCCCCTTTACCATTTTGGTGGCTCTTCTCTGAACCTTTTCTAAAATTGCTATATCCTTTTTAAGATATGGCGACCAGAATTGCACACAATATTCAAGGTGCGGTCTCACCATGGAACGATATAGAGGCATTATAATATCTTTTGTTTTATTTTCCATTCCTTTCCTTATCATACCTAGCATTCTATTTGCTCTCTTGGCCGCCGCTGCACACTGGGCCGAGGGTTTTAACATGGAATCCACAAGGACGCCTAAATCTTTTTCTTGGGTGGTGGTTCCTAATGTGGAACCTTGCATCGTGTAACCATAGTTTGGGTTGTTCTTCCCTAGGTGCATAACCTTGCACTTCTCCACATTAAATTTCATCTGCCATTTTGATGCCCAGTCTTCCAATTTATCAAGATCCTCTTGCAATTTTCCACAATCCTCCTGGGTTTTAACAACTTTAAATAGTTTTGTGTCATCAGCAAATTTGATAACCTCACTCGTTATTCCACTTTCCAGGTCATTTATGAATATGTCAAAAAGCAGCGGACCCAGCACAGATCCCTGGGGTACACCACTATTCACCTTTCTCCATTGGGAAAATTGGCCATTTAGCCCTACCCTCTGCTTTCTATCTTTTAACCAGTTCCTGATCCACAGTAGTACACTGCCTCCTATCCCATGACTCTTTAGTTTTGCCAAAAGTCTCTCATGAGGGACCTTGTCAAAGGCTTTCTGAAAGTCCAGATACACAATATCAACCGACTCACCTTTGTCCACCTGTTTATTCACTCCTTCAAAAAAACATAACAGATTAGTAAGACAAGATCTTCCTTGTCTAAAGCCATGTTGGCTGTCTCCCATTAGGTCATGACTATCTATATGCTGAGTAATTTTATTCTTTATGATGGTTTCTACCATTTTTCCCGGTACTGATGTCAGGCTCACCGGTCTGTAGTTTCCCGGATCACCCCTCGAACCCTTTTTAAAAATTGGTGTTACATTGGCGATCCTCCAATCCTCAGGTATTAGAGATGATTTTAATGATAGTTCACAGATTACTGATAGCAGGTCTGCAATCTCAAATTTCAGTTCTTTCAACACCCTTGGATGTATACCATCCGGCCCAGGTGATTTGCTACTCTTCAGTTTATCTAATAGTTGTAGGACATCTTCCCGATGTATCGATATTTCCTTCAATTCTTCCACACCTTTAAATACCACTTCAGTCGTGGGTAACATCCCTACATCTTCCTCAGTAAAGACCGAAGCAAAGAATTCATTCAGTCTCTCCGCTATCGCCTTGTCGCCTCTTAGTGCTCCTTTAACCCCTTTATCATCTAATGGACCAACTGACTCTCTCACGGGTTTTTTGCTACGAATGTACTTGAAAAGGTCTTTATTTCGCGTTTTTGCTTCCGCAGCAAGCTTCTTCTCAAATTCTCTCTTTGCCTGCCTTATCAATGCCTTGTATTTGACTTGCCAGTGCTTGTGCTGTTTCCAGGTTTCATCATTTGGCTCTTTTTTCCATTTCTTGAAAGATGCTTTTTTGGCAACAACAGCCTCTCTGACCTCAGCTTTAAACCATGCTGGCAATTTTTTGGACTTCCTTCCACTTTTCTTAAAGCGTGGAATACAGCTGGTCTGGGCTTCCAAGATAGTATTTTTCAACAACACCCAAGCTTGATGTACGTCTTTAACCTTTGCAACTGCTCCTTTTAGTTTTTTCTTAACTGTTTTCCTCATTCTATCATAGTCTCCCTTTCGAAAGTTAAGGGGTAGTACTGTGGATTTCCTTACTATCCCTCCTCCACTAATTAAATCAAAGGCGATCATGCTATGATCACTATTGCCAAGTGGCCCCAACACCCTTATCTCTTGCACTACATCTGGTGTTCCACTAAGGACTAGGTCTAATATTGCTTCCCCTCTGGTCGGTTCATGAACCAGCTGCTCCAAGAAGCAGTCATTTATTTCATCTAGGAACTTTATCTCCCTAGCATGTCCTGTTGTGACACTGACCCAGTCGATGCCGGGGTAATTGAAATCACCCATTATTATTACTGCACTGTAACTTTTGCTAGCTTCCTTGATTTCTTTGAGCATTTCATCATCCATTTGTTCATTCTGGCCAGGCGGACGATAGTACACCCCCACTGCCATCGCCTTCCCCTTTTTACATGGAATTTCAATCCATAGAGATTCTACAGCAAATTTTGTTTCTTGCAAAACTTTAATCCTTTCTGACTCAATGCCCTCTCTAACATAGAGCGCAACCCCTCCACCAATTTGATCAGCTCTATCATTTCGATATAGTTTGTACCCAGGTATCACAGTGTCCCACTGGTTGTCCTCCTTCCACCATGTCTCTGATATTCCAATCATATCTAACCTCTCGTTTAGTGCTATATATTCTAACTCTCCCATCTTGTTTTGTAGACTTCTAGCATTTGCATACAAGCATTTTAGAGACTGTATTTTATTCATATTAATTTGGCTATTGGTAGACATGGGTAATTTGGGATCTTTAAGTTCTGTCTGCTCCATACTCGAGGGCATTTGGGCTACTTTACTCTTTTTTGGAACCTCTCTGCTTTTTGTAGTATCCTTCAAGGATACATTCTTCCGAACCATGCGCTCTTGGGCGACTGTCGGCTTTCCCCTATTATCTAGTTTAAAAGCTGCTCTATCTCCTTTTTAAAGGTTAATGCCAGCAGCCTGGTTCCATCCCGGTTAAGGTGAAGCCCATCCCTTCGGAAGAGCCCCTCCTTTCCCCAGAATGTTCCCCAGTTCCTAACAAATCCGAACCCCTCATCTCTGCACCATTGTCTCATCCACGCATTGAGACTCCGGAGCTCTGCCTGCCTATTGGGTCCTGCGCGTGGAACGGGAAGCATTTCGGAGAACGCTACCCTGGAAGTTCTGGATTTCAACTTCCTACCTAAAAGCCTAAATTTAGCTTCCAGAACCTCCCTACCACATTTTCCTATGTCATTGGTACCAACATGTACCAAGACAGCAGACTGCTCTCCAGCACTATCTAAGACCTTATCTAGGTGGCGTGTGAGGTCCGCTACCTTCGCACCAGGCAGGCATGTTACCAGGCGATCCTCACGTCCACCAGCCACCCAGCTATCTACATGCCTAATGATCGAATCACCAACTATAACTGCTGTCCTAACCCTTCCCGCATGGGCACTTGGCCCTGGAGAAACCTCCTCGGTGCGAGAGGGGTTTACATCACCTGGAGGACAGGTCCTAGTTACAGGATCACTTCCTGCCACACCAGGGTGATGCTCTCCTGTCACGTGACCTCTCTCCTCCATGGCAACAGGGATGCTGCCAGACTGGAGGTGGGACTTCAGGACTATATCCCTGTAGGTCTCGTCTATGTACCTCTCTGTCTGTCTTATGTTTTCCAAGTCTGCTACTCTAGCCTCTAGAGAACGGACTTGTTCCCTGAGAGCAGAGAGCTCCTTGCACCTAGTGCACACGTAAGACCTCTCACCAGCTGGGAGAAAATCATACATGTGACACTCAATGCAAAAGACTGGAAAGCCCACATCCCGCTGCTGGACTGCTGTCTGCATCTTAGTTTTAAGTTTGTGTTTAGATCTTTAAGTTCTATATGTACTAAAGGGTGCAATGGATATTTATACCACTAAAACTGTACCTAAGAAGTTTAATATACCTTGTTCACCTGAAGCTTAATTAATCTCAGGTCCTTGTTACAGAGTGAGAATAAGAAGCCTTATGATACTGCTCCAATTGAAGACAGTTGTAATGAATCCGTTGAGGAAATGGAGAAAGGAGAGTGCAATGAACCGTATGAGAATGAGTCGGAAGAGATGCAATGTTCATACTGCAGGGCTAATGAGCTTAATATGTGCTGACCCTAAGCACATGTGAAAGAGTGATTGTTTGAAGCAGGGCAAAGCTTATTTTATGAAGCTGAGAGGAACAGCAAGAAAACTTACCAGAAGTTTTAAGAGCAAATGTGTTTGTTCCTACAAGGCTCTGAAGGAATTAAACTTGCTGGAAGTTTTAGAACCTGTTGATCTTCATTGTACAGAAGATAAGAAAAGTTAAGTCGCCTTGCTGGAGTTAACAGCCTGAACTTTGTAAGATAGTTCTTTGAGCAAAAGTTAACTACTGATGTTGGAAGCAGAATTCCCTGACCATGTGAATGCAACCTGTTGGACTTTATTATTCTTTGCTTTGGAGATGTATCCCATTTATGTTCGGTGCTAATGAATTTTGATGCGAAGGGGAAATCCCGAAAATAAATATTCTCTGTTTTTGCCTAATACCGTGTGGTCACACTATTTGCTCTGAGGAATAGCTAAACTACATTTCCCAGCAATCCTAGCTGGTGGCCATATTTGTGGACACTGTTCAAAGAGGGCAATAAGGCAAGGGCCTCTTGCTCACAGGCTACCGGCCCAGGCGGGAGGCCCGGCGACAAGGCTCAGATTGTTACTTTTAAGTATTAGTTGTATCATTGCGTGCTTTAGGGTTTGCGGCATGTATCCTTGTTGGAGTGAATCTTTGACAATTTTATGAATGTGGTGAGAGAGCTGGCTTTTTGTAGCTTTGATCCAATTCATTGGGCATGGGTCTGATGGTGAGGTTGTTGTGTTTAGTCCAGATATAATGTCTTCTACTTGCTTGTTTTGTTGGTATGTTGAAGTTCTCCCATGTTTGATGTTGCTTTTTTGTCGTGTGAGCGTTTGTTTGTGATGATGTAGAGCAGGTTTGGTTGGAATTTTTTGACTTCAGGTAGTCTGCATATTTTTGTGGGTCAAGATGATGGGTACTTTGTTGCGTGTCATCCTTGGTGAGCTTTTGGACAATGCTGAAGAGTTCGCATGGTCTATTAGTAGATTTTATGATTAGGTTGGTATGGTGTTGCTGTCTACGCTCATTTATAAGATTGTTATATTCCCGTTGTTTATCTCTGTATTGGGTTAGGAGGTTGTGTGATTTATCCCGTCTCCATTTTCTTTCCAGTCTTCTGAGTGTGCGCTTTGCAACTCTGATTTCATGTGAGTACCATGGGATGTTGGGTCTCTTGCGTGCTTGATCTTCTTTGACAGCTGGGGCAGATGCTGTGTTGGATATTATTGTGTTCCATTCTTCTATGTTTAGGTCCAGGGTGTCATGATCCTGTTTAAGTTGTGGGGTGATATCGTTTATGAATGAGTCTCTGTCAAATGTTTTGAACCGCCTAGTTATTCTTTCATCTACTTTGCGTTGGGTGGGATTATTCAGGGTCATAGTGAATTCAATTACATGGTGGTCTGACCAGGGGACTGGCGTGACTGTTGGTTTTGTGGTCTTGTTCTGTTCCACTAGTTGCATTGGCATGAAGACCATGTCTGGGGTTGTACCATGTTGGGGTGTTAATTGTCTGGAAGTATTTTAATTACTCCATGGCTTTTAAGAACGTTGCGGTTTGTCACGCCCTTGCTCCTTGCATTCAGCATGGAGGGTCGTGGTTATAATAGAAACTTCCCTTTTCAGCCTTCTCTGACTGGTTCCCCCGCAATGCTTCTTGGGAAATGTAGTTTAACTGCTACACATACGGCTTCAGATAGAAAAAAACTTGTAGTTTGGCTCTTTTGGCAAGGCAATGACAGAAATTTATTACTCAAATGCAAGGTCCATAAATTACCTCTTTCAGGATTATTTCTCCAGGTTTCTTTCAAAACCACAACAGGACATAAGCAAAAGGTCAAAACAAAATATCAGCTTACAGTATTCTTCAGCTCAAAAGCAAAAACCCCTTTAACAGCAAGGCTTCCAGCTTTCTCTAGCCTTGCTGGTTAAAGCATAAACACAAACAGCTTTCTTCAATAGCAGTTTTATTTCTTTTCAGTTCCAAACATTTTCAGGCTGTTCTCCTCTTTATAAGCAAAGCAAAACTTCCAACAGGAACAAACTTCCAATAAGCAAACAAAGCTCTACTCAGGTTTTCTTAGGAACATTCAAAGCAAAACAAAAGCTTTTTTTCCTCTCACCATTAGCTTGGTTTCTTGCCGGCTCACTGCACGGGATAGCAGGTGTTTAACAAGCACAATTATACAGCTTCAGCTTGTTCTCACTTCTCAGCATAAGTTTCCCCTCTTTAACACAGGGAATTCACAAAACATCTTCCTTGCTTTTCAAGGTTACCTTGCTTTGGAGAGTTTTCTCTTAAGGTTGGCTTTCCTTCAACCCCTCTGTAGCTACGGCTTGGCACAAAGAGAAATCCATGAATATATCTTCCTCATTCAAAACTGCATCAGGCTCTCCTAGTTGCATTGGTTCTATCTCTCGTTCTAGCTCACTGGGCTTAGCTGACAGCCTCTCATTAGAGCTGAGAATGTCTCCTGCAACTCTGCACTGCTCAGTATGGGACAGGCTTCTAAGGCTTGTACCTGTGCCTTGGCTTGTAGCAGCTTCTCCTCTCTCGTGCTCTGTACCTCTATCTGGGTCTTTCCAGCACTCTCCTCTCCTGCTGTTCCTGCTCCTGTTCCCATTGCTCTCCTTGCTAACCTCTGTATAATCTAACCTAGTCTTAAATCTCCAAGGTTCCAGCTCCACCTCTTCTCTTCCCAGGTGACGGAGATCAGCTTGCCCTCTGGCACCTGGGTAATCAGGGAGCTTACTGACGTAAGGGTCTTTTACCTTGGGTCTGTATTCACTCTCCCTTACTCCACTAGGGGAACTCTGAATCCTGTTCCAGCTGGGGATTTTCTGGTTTCTAGGTGTGGTTGTGGTTTTATTTCTCTGACCTTGCAAAATAGGTCCTTTTATTAAGGTGAATTCTTTGGTTTTTTTCACTTTCTCCTAACTCAGGATGAGCTTCCTTACCACAGGTTTCTCTGGTGGGTGCAGATATTAGGTTGTAGTCTCCCAGTGCAATGAGGGGTTTGTGTCTTCTGTTATGTGCGCATATCGTTTCGATTACTGTGGTAAGTGTTCCGTTGTGGTTCCAGGTGGTCTGTATGTGAGGGCAATAGTTAGGTACTTGTTAGCTATAGTGAGTGTGTTAGATTTGGTTGTGTTAGAGGCGGTGATTGTTTTGAATCTGTATTTCTTTCTGGTAAGTATTAGTACTCCTCCTCCTCTCTTTTGTGCTCTGATGCAATTAAATGCCGTGTATCCTGTTGGAGTTACTTGGTTTAGTATGACCTGGTCTGAGTCATCTAGCCAAGTCTCAGTGATGAATATTATATCAAGCTTCTTGTCGTGGATTAGGTCGAGGATAGTATTTGATTTATTTCTGATAGATCTAGCGTTTAGTAGAGCACACCTGATGTCTGTTGTTATGATTGGGTTTGTGTGTTCGTTATATGTGTGGTGAGAGGGTGTGTTACGTGTGGCATTGTATGGTTTGTGGGCTGTATACTTTGATTGTTGGCGTTCTTTGGATATGTGTGATGCTGGTGTGCCTCTGGGTTGGGTGATGTGTATGTTGAACAATGGGAATTGCTTTTTGAGTCTGATGTTATGTGTGCGGGGTGCAAACATGTAGAGGAGTGTGAGGTAGGCCATGAGGTAGTGGTTAATGAAGTGCATTTTGTAAAATGTAAAATGTATTTTAGTGACCTGGGTCAGCAGGTTATTTGAAAATAATCTACAAACAGTGTATTGTCCAGGCAGGGTAGCAGTATTAGCTTATAAGTAATGGATTGTCCAGTCAGGGCAAGTCAGAAGGGTTAGTTTTACAAGTAATGAGTTGTCCAGGCAAGGTAACAGCATTAATTTATATGATTAATGGATTGTCGAGTCAATGCAATGTTGCAGATTTAACTTACAGGCAGTGGATTTTCCCACTATGGCAGGGCAGCAGAATAGACTTAGCCGATCCTTGTCCGCTACTTGGTCTGCGCCTAAGGGCCACGCCAAAGGGCCCTCTGGCGAGGCCCTCAGGCGCGGACCTGCCTGTCAGCAGCGTCTCTTTGAAGTTGTTGCTCTGCTCCTCCTCCCATAGCCCCGATTGGGCTGGAGCTTCTGAGCGGGGTTGGTTTGCCGGCCCCGCTCAGGAGCTCGACCACGATCGGGGGAGCTTTAAATGTGTTTGCCGCGTGTGCTCTCCTTCTGCCGGCGTCTCTTTGAAGTTGTTGCTCTGCTCCTCCTCCCACAGCCCCGATTGGGCTGGAGCTTCCACATCCACAGCTAATCTTGCAGACGTACATGTGTCTCACCAGAATACACTTTGGACGTTTTCGCCACCAGCCACGCCCATGCTCCGCACCTCCCACATATAGAGATCCCCGTTCGTGTTGGGTACGTGCAGGTATGGCCATGCTTGGAATATGGTCGGGACGCACATCTCACGTATACGTTCAACCGGATTATTCATCGTTCAGAATGACCACGTATGTAAGCATTAATATTACTTTATCAAAACCATTGACTCTTTCAATGTTACTGTTACTCTGTTCCTTATATGACATATGCTCATTGTAAAAAACGTTCTGCTGCATGTAAACCACTTTGACCCAGTGAAAATAGGTAGATAAGCCTAGCTAAATAAATAAACAAATGGATAATACATTGAAATCTTCTACTCAGTGTACAGTGGCAGCTAAGAATGCTAATAAAATGCTAGGAATTATAAGAAAGGAATGGAGAATAAAACAAATGATATTATAATACCTCTGTTTTGCTCCATGGTGTGATCGCACCTTGAATACTGCCTGCATAGTGGAAGTGGAATAGATACAGAGAAGAGTGACCAAAATGATAGAGGATGGAAGGATACCCCTATGAGGAAAGGCTTAAAAGATTAGGGCTCTTCAACTTGGAGAAGAGATGGCTGAGGGGAGATACGATAAAGGTATGTATAAAATTATGAGTGGAGTGGAACGAGTAAATGTGAATCAGTTGAGGGGACACACTATGATGCTACAAAGTACTACATTTAAGACTAATTGGAGAAAACATTTTTTCATTCAACATATAATTAAGCTCTGGAATTCATTGTCAGAGGATGTAGTAAAAGCTGTTAGTATGGATGGGTTTAAAAAGGCTTGGACAAGTTCCTGGATGAAGAGTCCATAAACCATTCTGAAAGTGGACTGTGGGAAATCTACTGCTTATCCCTGGGATAAGCACCATGGAATCTATCTACTTTTTGGGATCCTGCCTGGTACTTGTGATCTGAATTGGTCACTGTTGGAAAGAGGATGCTGGGCTTGATGGACCATTGGTATGACCCATAGAGAAGGCTCTCATTGCCATTTTGAAATATCATGTTACTTGGACAATGCATTTTCCACACTCCTTCCCTTGACTTACTAAGGAGTAATATTACGTGACTTTCTCTGGATGGAGCGAGTCCAACAACTCGGCAGATTGCACATGATGAAGAGTTGATAGTACACTACAAGGGATGTCACCATAACATTCTGAAAGAAGTTCCTCCCAAAAGAATCCAACATCCTAGCCTTCCTCTCCAGGGGTGCCAAGGAGTGGGACTTGGCGCTTTTGGTTCTTGTCAGAATGGATTAACATGGATTAACAGTGACATTTGGATCTCTGCCTGAACCAGCCTCTGCCTCTCTTGGGAGGTGGATCTCCTCCAGGAGCATTGGTGCACTGATGACCTCTGATGCTTCGAGAACTGATTTCCCCTGAAGTACTTGAGACTGATATTGGTCAAGCAGGAACCAGTGTTGTCCTATAAGATTTTGATGATGATTCTTCTTCCAAAGGCAAGCAATGAGTCTTGAGGATGGGTAGATGTGGTAATGCACCATTGTCAATGCCATCAAAGCAGCAGCTTTGCATATGGCAAAAAACATTGCCATTCTGTCCTCCAGGCCTCTCATGAGATGCTTCTTGAGGACTCTCATCAACAAAGGTGAAGTGCCAGCAGCATTTTTGGCCAATGCCTCCAGAATCTGTCGGGGAGTACAAGCAGGCTGATCTCGGCCTCATGGAGTCTGTCACGGCCCCTCCAACACTGAGGAGGATAATCAGGTCCTCACACTGGGGCTGCTTTAAAGAGTTGGGTTTCCTTTGATACCTCAGTGCTCTTGACATTGAGATCCAATGAACCACACTGCCAATGACCCTCTGGTGATGTCTAATGCTTAGCATCATTGGTTCGTGATGTCTTCAGAGGATCAAGATGAATTCTTCCTCTTCCTTGAGGCAGTATCAGTGAGTGACCGATGCCAGAGCAATCTACTGGTGCTTGGCTCTGAATGAGCTTGACTCTCCTTAATGCTGATGCTCTGCCAACAGCCGATACAGCTCCTGAGGCCATGGAGACTGATGTTGCCAATACCGAAGATGATGGATCAGTCTTATCTGTGCCCAAGATTCTTCATGCTGTTTCTCTCATCCCTTGAACTCTTCTTTGTCATTTTGTCATGGAGTGGAGGAGTGGCCTAGTGGTTGGGGCAAGGTACTTCAGGCCGGAAGGTCAGGGGTTCAAATCCCACTAAAGGATAGCAACCTTGGGCCGGAAGGACTGGGGTCTCTAGTCCCACAAGGTGCTCCTTGTGGCCTTGGGCAAGCCACTTAACCCTCCATAGCCCATGTTCCCTGTATAATAGTTATCTCCAAGTTATAATTTATTTATTTATTTATTTGACAATTCTTATATACCGCGCTATTTCTCATCAGTGCGGTTTACATTGAAACAATAAACACTTGGACGTACAAATAGTCCTACGTTTACAGAAAACAGGGATTTGAACTTGGATAAATGGGGAAACTATATACATTTGAGTTTAGCTACATGTAATTAACAGGGTGGGATCGTAATAAGGTTTTGCTGCCAAGTTTAGTTACAGCATGTTTGTAGTCTGTTGGTAAAGAGGAGATATAATGCCCTGTTCAATGTAATTTCAGTTTGTTCAATGTAAACCGCACTGATGCAGAATAGCGCGGTATATAAGAGAATGTAAATAAATAAAATAAATCTCCAAATACAAAGATGACAAGAAGGCTCATAGACAGGCCCCAAGCACTGCAAGCACCGTCTGTGAATGTGTCTGTGATAGACATGGTCTTGCCACAATGGGTGCACTTTTAAAACCCACTGGTTAATTTTTGGGACATATTGTCTGAAAAAATAGCCTCAGCAAAATCAAATGACTATTTTGAAAAAAAATATCATAGCCAGATTGCCTGAAAACTAAATGCAGTTTATAATGGTGATTCAATTTTATTTTATTTTTATTGCAACGACTAAAAGCATTACCCAAAGATGTCAAAAAGGGCAGCGAAATGCAAGCAACGATGGAAGCAAGGCAGGAAAAACTCACAAACAATGAAAAAAATTGAAGAAATTATGGAGAATGTGGACCATGAAAAAATGAAGACTGAGGAGGTGAGGTGCAGTGGCAAAAGGTGGGAATTCATGTGCATGCACGGTGGAATCAAACTAAAAGCTTCTAGAAGGAGCTGTGAGAAGTTCCCATGCAGAACTCTGTCAGTAATGTAACCCATATGTGAGCACGTATCCTTCTAGTCCACAGAAAAAAGCACTCCGAAGCAGTGGAAAAGCAAAAACATATAAAATTTCTTTCACTGCAGGATGTGCACGTCTCTCGGGCTCTGCAGAAAAAACGAAAACTAAGGGAATTCTACATGGTGGCGGCAGGCTAGAAGTGGCAGTCATGCACACAGGGTCAGCTCGAAAAGCTTTTAGAAGAATCTGGGAGCTGGTGCCCACTTAGGGCTCCATCGATGATGTTACCCATATATGTGGACATTATCCTGCTTGTCCATGGAGAATACGCCTTACAGTTATCATGGATGTAATTTTTGCATGCTATTAATGTTACCAATAATGCAAAGCAGTTAATGACACCTTAAGAGGTGTACCTAACTGCATTGTGTTAATGTGTAGTAATAAAATTTTGTCTGCATTAACTGAATCCAATATGAAAGGTCACTCACTAAACGCCCATAGTAGACACCATGGCCATGTTTAGACAGTAAACTAATACTCAAAATTATGTTTTTACATCCTCGCGACAGGCGATCCGACAAAAATTTAGAATTTTGAGTATTAGTTTACTGTCTAAACATGGCCATGGTGTCTACTATGGGCGTTTAGTGAGTGACCTTTCATATTGGATATTGTTACTGGTTTCACTTGCTGAGGTTGTAGATATACTATGCATTAACTGAATGGCAAAATGTTGATAACGCCCCCAGTAGTTAATGCAGAGGTTTTGCAGTTGTGTTGGCAAGTGCCATCAAGTTGATCTCGACTCCTGGCAGATAGCTGTCCATGTTGTGACTATCCCCTGGGTATTCTTGCCAATGTGTGATTGGTTACCACATACTAAATGTGACATCAACCCAAGGTAACTGCAAAACCTTACTACACACTGGGCCCTATTCTGATCAGGGCACGTCCGGCCCATTCAGACATCCAAAATCTGGATGGGTCGGATTTGCACCCGATTCTGCACCTGCGGGAGCTCGAAGTTCCTGCGGAAGCAGAAGCGGGACAAAGGGTCTGTGTCGCTGGATGTCCAGAGAGATCCCTGGATAGCCCACCCGAAGCACCTGCATGGAGCCCCAGTGCTGTGGCGTCCCGTTTGCTATGGCACCGAGACGCCATGCAGGAGCCCAGTCCGCCACACAGAGGGGCCTGCCAAGGCCAGGACCAAGCGGCCGGGAACCCCCTACTGCCTCTCACATTCAGAATGAGGTCTGCCGGTGCTGTGCACCGCAGTTAGGGGGCCTTATTCCAGTTCCAAGGTGAAATAAGTCCCCCAACTATCTCCTCCACCCTGGACATACAGGGCCACGACTGGAATCAGCCCTGTATGTCCGGATTCAGGGTCCCGCCTCTGCCTCCACCCCATCCAAGCTCCTCCTGCAGCCCTCCCCCACCCACAGCTCCCTGCACATCTCTGTACATGCAGGGAGCTTTGTGCACGGAATGAGCCCCAAGCGAATAGCGAGGGCTGTACGTCTGAACTGGACGTACATCCCTGCTATTCCAACATCGGAATGACCCCCTTTAGTAACAGGCTTCATGATGTGTTAGATGAGGCCTTGAATCTGCTACTATTTATGTCCAAATCTTTTTCTACCCCAGATGTCTACTTCTCTAAAGAGACTGACATCGTTCTGCAACATTCAGGCTTGTGGTAACCAAATAGAATTGCAAAACTGGACTAATAACAATTTTTACAGTTACAAATATGTTTAAATCTTGACCTGTGCAATCTAATAACAGCAGAAAACAAAAATAATTCATAAGCTACATATTTACAGAATAATTTTTCCTCTGTCCAGTAAGTGACTTCAACCTTCTTTTAAAGAGATTTTCCAAAGCAGAATGCATGGGAAAGAAAAAAATTAATCACCAATAAATCTCACTCTATTTTACAGTATTTTCCATGTTATCAGATGTGTGCAACTTGCAGCTTTGCCTGTGTTCTGCGTTATAAAATGACCGTTTATATACAACAGCAAGAATGAAACATGCAAAGTAAACAGTAGAACAGATTCTGAACCTATTTATGATATGCTTCACATTACGAGGATAGAATAAGAACATAAGATATGCCATACTGGGTCAGACCAAGGTCCATCAAGCTCAGTATCCTGTTTCCAATAGTGGTCAATCTAGGTCACAAGTACCTAGAAGTTTCCCCAGAAGACATAGGTTCTACAATGCTTGTACTGGGGACAAGCAGTGGATTTCCCAAGTCCCCTTTAATAATGGTTTATGGACCTTTCATAGCAGTCTCCAAATCAGGTGAAGGGACTGTATCAGTTTGTAGAAGCATTCCTTGGGGATGTGTTCTACTTTCAAAAGGTTTTGCTCAATTTATTGAGTACAACAAAAATCTTCTGACAGTTTGTTGTTATATCTCATTCTTTGCATAACTCTGGGCAGGGCCGGATTTACCTATACGCCAACTACGCCGTGGGGCCCACAGCTGGCAAGGGCCCACAAAAATTGAACAAATAGCTTTTTTTAAATTAAATTAAATTTAAAAAACCGCTGGCTGCTGCCGCGGCAGCATGGACTGTCCCGCGGGGCCCCCTCTGTCCGGCTGAGCCCCTCCGTGCCGGCTTTGAGAGGCGTGAAGGGAGAGTGTCTCCCTCGCGTCTCTGTTAAGCCCGCAGGGGCTGATGGGAAATTTCCCATCTGCCCCTGCGGGCTTAACAGAGACGCGAGGGAGACACTCTCCCTTCGCGCCTCTCAAAGCCGGCACGGAGGGGCTCAGCCGTGGAGAGGCGCGAAGGGAGAGGGTCTCCCTCGCGTCTCTGTTAAGCCCGCAGGGGCTGATGGGAAATTTCCCATCTGCCCCTGCGGGCTTAACAGAGACGCGAGGGAGACACTCTCCCTTTGCGCCTCTCAAAGCCGGCACGGAGGGGCTCAGCCGGGTAGATTTCCCATCAGGCCCTGCGGGCTTAACAGAGACGCGAGGGAGACACTCTCCCTTCGCGCCTCTCAAAGCCGGCACGGAGGGGCTCAGCAGGGCAGAGGGGGCCCCGCGGGACAGTCCATGCTGCCGCGGCGGCAGCGGCCAGCGTTTTATTTTTTTTTTATTAAAGTTTACTTGAGCCGATGGGGGGGGCTGGGACTGGAAATGGGCTGGGGGGGTTAAGACTGGAGTTGGGCTGACACGAAGAAACCAGAAGAAAGTGGCTGGAGCAATTGCAGCTGAAAAAAAATGCACAAAAGGTAGAAAAATATCTCTTTATTTTGAATTTATTAATTGGAATATGTCAGCTCTGGTAAATGTGCATCATTAACGTCTGCACTTTGTTTAGTACAAGAGCAAATTAATGTATAGTTTTATTTCTACAGTGTTGTACATTCCAAGTTTGGCTTTTGGGATTCCCAGTTTAATTATGACGTCAGGGCCAACAGTGCGCAGCTGATCCAGCGTGCTCGTTTTTATCTTTTCTGGGGGCCCACAATTTTTGTTGGCGTAGGGCCTCACTCAAGGTAAATCCGGCCCTGTCTCTGAGTAAGAAACAATGGCTGCCTGTAGTATATCTCCTGGAGCTATAGAAGTGATTGTACTCACAAATCTTGTTGAAATGGAAACTAGTATCCAAAAATCAAGCTGCCACACATGCCCAGTTCTAATCATCAATCCAGTCCATTTCACAAGTCTCTGTTCTTTTTTTAAATAGTTTTTCAAGTATGTCTTTAAAAATGTATCCCAATTCAGTTCGATTTTTGAAAAATTTCTCTGCCAGAGGAATTAGAATAGCTTCTTACATACAGTCCATCATGGTGCACCTTGCCGCCTTCACTTCCAATCATCGGCAATGCAGAGAAATAAGTCCTAAAATATTGATCAGTGACATTATCGTGCATTTTCAAAAACCACATATCAACTCCATATAATGCTATCCCATTTGATGCCTTCATTCAGTCTCTGAGGTTGAATTGTTTGCAATTCGTAAATCCAATATTGTTCTTGCCTATTCAATAAATATTTTAGGTCACCTCCTCTCCATGGAGCAGTGACCTGTTCTATGATAAAGCTTTTGAGATCTATGAAAATATGAGATTAGACCATCAGAGGAGTCATGTACTAAGTAAGCACACAACTGCAGGCTGGTCTAAAATATCCTGGTTGTTCATCCAATGTAAATTTTGTCACAAGGGTAGATGATTTTATAAATTACACCATCTGATTTACAATTAATTGTTGATCAAAATTTATAATTATTTTTAGTAATCAGACACTATTTACAACTGATCACAAAGCATTCAAGACTTTAATTAAGCAACAATCCAAAACTTTGGTGGAATCTTTTTTTAGCTACAAGATATCCTGCATTAATATAGAACATAGTTTGCCAGTCACAACCTTTTGCTGGACTACACATCCAAGCGGCTTATGGACAGACAATTTAATAGCAGCAAGTATTTGCAAACACTGAACAATGCTAGGTAATTCCAAAACTACCAGTCAAGTCAATGTGTGGTGCATACCAGGAGACACAACAATAAGACAAGTGTGATGGTGCAGCTAGCGGAGAGTATAAAGAAAGGGAGAAAAAACAGGCATTTTCCCCTAAAAGTGCAGTTAGCTCCAGGACGTCAGGGGTTAAAACTTCAGAGTTAGAAAAAAACTCCCTGCACAGAGTCAGTGGTAGAAAGACACGCCCTAGCTCTATGGCAACCAGCATTGATAATGAGGAACAGCTGGGGGTGGAGCTAGGAAAGGAAAGGGAGATTCACCAATATAAGGTGGAGGAAATTAGAGACAGGAAGAGCCTGGGAGACAGGAGGAGCCTGGGAGACAGGAGGAGCAGAGCCACAGGAGAAGCAGGAAGTGACGAGGCAAGCCGAGAAGGCATTGCAAGTGGCAAACATTGCTGGCATGTGGAGCCTAGGCAGCCCAGGAGGCAGCAACAGGAGGAACACGATGCAAGGCCTGTTTGCAGAGTAAGGCAAGAGCCCAAGGAGTCCTGCAAGAGGTATGGAAGTAATCCTGTGAGAGGGAAAGCTTATGAGAGAGAGGAAGTAAGCTATGGAAATGGCCGAGAGTTGTCTCCACCTGAGTGTATGGAAATTGAGCCCGTGGCACTAAACTCTGAGGAGAGTTTGTTTCCCCACAGCAAGGTGAGCACTTTAAAAGCTTCTCCTAGTTCCCTGAGAGATAAGAAGTCTCCTAATTCTCTCAAGAGTCCCCAGCAGAGAGAAGAAGCCATTTGGCAGAAAGTTTTAAAGGTTTTAGAAAGATTAAAGCCTGTTACTTCTGACCCAAAGTCTGACCATTTACCCTCTGATTCTGAAGGGGAAAGTATGGATTTGGGAGAATCTGTGTTGGAAGATTTACCTTCAGATCAGGAGATGGATTGTTCTTTAGTCTATGCCCAAACTGACAAGCCATAAGGTTTTAAAAAGTGAAGAAACCTAGAGGCTTGGATTTCAGTTGAGCTGTGCTGAGAAGATTATGCTAATGAGCTGCTGAGCTCCGTGGTTTATTTCAGACTTGTTAAAAGTCTGTGTTACAAGTGAATGCCAGAGTTGTTAACTCAGCCTCTAAGAAACGTTTGTGAAGGGAAGAAGAATAGCTGCAGTAAAAAGTACCATTGGTTTAACTAACTGGAAGAATGTAAAGTTTGTAACCAACCTGGAAGCTGTATGGCTTAAAGAGTACTGGCTATTTTCTACCTGAAGATACACTGATTGCCTAGTATTGTATATAAGCTGAATGAAGAAGCAAGTTTCTGTTTTTGTTTCACTGGAGAAAGTATCCACCAATTTTTATGTTATGATATTTTTTGAACTGCCAAGTTCATCTTGCCTGGAGAATAAATAAATAAAAATCCTGTGTGCCTTGAAAAACAAAACCTCTCGGCTGAATTACTTTTCACAACTACTTTGCATAGAGACTAAACAAGGGACATAAAAATAAATAAGTTCCGCCTCCTACCACTAGGCTACCGCCTGGCCACTAGGGGGCGCGACACAAGGTGGCTCATTCCTGTTAAACTGAAGAAAATGGAACATAGATTCCACTGGGATATCAAAACTGGGGTAGCTATTTTTGTGTTAAAACCATCAGCTGTAAACAGAGGCACCATCCTATTACTAAAAATAAATTATAAACTTTAATCACTACTGATTGTAAAACAATCTATGTAATTTATGCAATCCTCTGTCCTTGTGACAAAATTTGTGTTGGATAAACAATCAGATTGGTAGAGCATCGCAATTGTTTGCATTGTCAATGTGACTACACTGATCATCCAACCTTGTTTCTAGTCATCTCATATTTTGACAGATCTTAAATGGTAAATCATGCAGCAAGTCAATGCTCCATGGAGAAAGGTGACTTGAGATCTTTATTGAAAAAGCAAGAACAGCATTGGATTTACAAATAGCAAGCAATTCAGTCCCAAGGATTCAATGAAAACACTGAATGGAACAGCATTAAATAGAGTTAGTGTGCTGGTGAGGTTCAATAAAATTGCACTTTTAAAAAATGCATGATGATGTCACTGACCAATATTTAAATGACTTGTTTTTCTGTGTTGCACATGACTGGAAGTGATGGTAGCAAAGTGCACCATGATGAAGTGTATGTAAGAAGCAATTTCAATTCGCCTAATATAGAAAATTTTGAAACTTAAATATTTGCTTTCTTTTTAAATGTATATTTAAAAATCTATTTTAAAAAATACAGAAACTCGTGCAAGATAAACATGAATACAGTAGTCTATGCATTTTAAGCTGGAAATTATCAATGGTACAGAGCTGAGAGGGAACAAAGGATGTCTTTGTAGCTTCACTGAGGTTACGGTCACATGTTCCTGTTCACTCTCCTGTTGTGTGGACAAACATATTGTATCAACGTCGCACTAACAGCACACATTACTCACTGTTCTAAGTGAAAATTGAAAGTGAATGGCCAAGGATTTCTCTCAGCCTGTTATTGTCATTGGTAGCATTTCAATTTCCAAACACACAAAAACATGATGGGGTAATTTTATAAGAAGTCACATCTGTACCATGTATGTGCATAAAGTGTAATTTCTCACCTGTAAAAGGTGATCTCCGGGAACAGCAGAAATTTAGTCTTCACATATGGGTGATGTTGGTACCGACGGAGCCCTGCAGGAACGCTCCCCAGCGTCCAATAGGAAAGGTTTTGGGAGCATCCCACTGAGCCTGCGTAGCTGCCTTTCTGCCTTTCCAGCTCTCCCTCCTCAGTTGAGTTTGCAGCTGAGATAAAAGGAGAGAAGGCGAAGAAGAAGAACTACAACTCCTAGGGGAGGAGGGTGGGTTGTGAAGACTAAATTCCTGCTGTTCCCGGAAATCACCTGTTGCAGGTGAGTAACTACGCTATCTCCAGGAACAAGCAGGAATGTAGTCTTCAAATATGGGACTCCCTAGCTCAGAGATGCCAGAGAGATGACCTCAGAGTCAGCTGTGGAATCATAGGTATAACTGAGGTCGTCATATATCCTCCAAGGATGTCTGATATCGAAACCTGGAACGGAGGGTAGGAGTTGATTTAAGTGTGAAAGAGATGCTGGAGAAATGCTTGTCCAAACAAGGCATCCTGGTGGGAGTCCTTGCCCAGGTAATAGTGAGCAGCAAAAGTGTGGACAGAAGACCAGGTTGCTGCTTTGCATATCTCATTAATCGCTACAGAGCGTAGATTTGCCATAGAGGCAGCCATGGCCCGAACATTATGTGCGGTGACGTGACCCTCGAGAGAGAGTCCTGCCTTTTTATAAGCAAAGGAGATGCAGTCCTCTATCCACCTGGAAAGAGTTTGTTTGGATACTGGCAACCCCAGGTGATTCGAGTCAAAGGAGATGAAAAGTTGGGAAGCTTTTCTGTGTTCTCGAGTTCTCTGGAGATAAAAAGCCAAGGCATGTTTGCAATCCAGAGTGTGAAGGGTTGCCTCTGCCTTAGAGGAATGAGGTCTACGGAAAAAGATAGGAAGGTAAATTGACTGGTTTAAATGGAAGGGCGAGACCACCTTCAGCATAAAGTGAGGATGAGTCCTAAGGACTACCTTATCATGGTAGAATCGTGTATAAGGAGGGTCAGACACCAATGCCTGGAGCTCATTAATGCATCTTGCTGAAGTGAGGGCAATAAGGAAAGTGACCTTCCAAGTGAGAAACTTCAGTGAGGTAGTGGCTAGAGGTTCAAAGGGCGGCTTGAGAAGCTGTTCTAAAACAACATTAAGATCCCATGCCACTGGAGGGGGCTTAATGGGAAGTTTGGCTAATAGAAGACCCCTCAAAGCATGCTACAAGTGGCTGAGAAGAGATGGGCTGGCAATCTAAGGGCATGTGAGAGGCCGCAATTGCACTTAGGTGTACTCTTACCGAATTGGTTTTGAGTCCAGAAGAAGATAGGTGGAGGAGATACTCAAGTAATGCCTCCACCGGAACTGAGAAGGGGTTAAGATCCATCTAAGAACACCAGAGAGCGAATCTATGGTGCTTGAAGATGTAGGAGTGCCTGGCAGATGGCTTCCTAGAAGCTAAGAGAATGTCCTTAACCTCCTGGGAAAGATTAATGCCCTGGAAGGCTAAGCCCTCAGCAACCATGCAGTGAGATGGAGAGACTGCGGACTGGGATGGAGCAACGTCCCTTCCTCCTGAGAGAGGCGATATGGAACAGACCCCAGATCTATGCGTTGAGTCCGATACAGAAGTAGAAGGAGAGGAATGCTATGAGTATCATTTCGTCCCTGTCTCTCTGGAGTTTGAAGAGAGTCTTCGGAATGAGGGGAATGGGAAGGAAGGCAGGCATACAGAAAGCTTTGACCCCAGTGGAGGTGAAAAGCATCCAACTGCTGGCTGTCCGGTGCAGGAGTCCTGGAGCAGAAGCAAGGAAGCTCGGCATTCTGAGGACTTGCGAACAGGTCTATCTCTGGGGTTCCCCAGATCTGAAAAATGTAAGAGACTTTGTCTGCATGGAGAGAACACTCGTGGAGTAGGAGGACTCAACTCAGTTTGCCCGCCAAGATATTGCATTTGTCCGGAAGATACACCACATGCAGGTGAATGTGATATTGTATGGCAAAAGACCACAGATGCAAGGCCTCGCTGCAGAGGATCCAAGAGCCTGTTCCGCCCTGCTTGTTCAAGTAGAACATGGCTACTTGATTGTCTATCTGGACTAGAACTATGTGGAATCGAGGATGATCCTGGAACATTTTGAGAGCATTGTGAATGGCTCTGAGCTCCAGCAGATTTATGTGGAGTTGTGACTCCTGATGAGACCAGAGCCCCTGAGTGGAGAGAGTGTTCAGATGAGCTCCTTAGCCCAATTTGGACGCGTCTGTCGTCAGGGTACATTGATGTGCTGGCATCTGAAAAGGTGACCCTACCAAGAAGTTTTCTGGGGATTGCCACCACTGGAGAGACAAGATTAAGTGGGTAGAGACATTATTTTGTCTCCCAGGCGATCCGATGCCTGAGACCACTGGGAAGCCAGTGTCCATTGAGCTGCGTGCATATGTAGACGAGCATATGGAACAACATGCACTGTTGATGCCATATGACCCAGAAGTTGTAGCATTTCTCGATCAGTGAGAAAGTTCTTGAGGCATGCCTGAGATGCTAACTGATTGAGTCGAGCACAGTGGAGTTGGGGCAGAAATGCCTTTGACTGTTGAGTGTCTAAGAGAGCCCCTATAAACTCTAGAGTTTGAAAAGGGACGAGTTAGGACTTTGGAAGATTTATTACAAATCCCAAGTGTTGTAGCACCTGCATGCTATGTGAGAGAGAAAGGCTGGCTTCTAGAGGTGTTTGCTCAAATGAGATGGGTCTTCCAGGATAGTTCTCATGTCCCGGGTATCAGCTGATTCATCATCCGATGAATCAGAATCCGAAGATTCAAAGAATCGATGGGCAGGGTGTTCCCACTCTGCACATACTCGATATATATCAAAACCGGTGGCTGAAGCTTGCAGTGCTGGATCCTCTGTACCGGAAACAGTTTGAGGGCCAGCATGGGCAGTAGCGTGGTAAGCGGCAAAAAAGTCGATGCAGGTTGTGTCGGTACCAGAGCCGATACCGATGCCTGTGGAGTTGACTGTAGAGGTTTTACTGGTACCGAGGCTGCCAGTAAGGCCGCTAATCTACGCTCGATGGCCAGGATACTTTAATCCATGGAGCTTGCCGATGGTTGGGTATCGGTACCGGAATTGCGGGCCATGATCCCTGAGCATAGCACCAGGAGCTCTCCAGAGGTAGAGGCCTCAGGAGCATCCTCGGACCCCACTATGGCTTTGGAGGAAAGGTCCTCCCAATGGGGTTGTTTTGACGGTCTGTACCCCTCCAGGGCAATGCCCAAGGCATCTCGATGCTTAGAAGGAGAACTACCCTTGGAGAGCCGGCCAGTCTTCGATGAAGACTTAGGTTTCGATACCTGATATCCTTGGGAGGAAGATGAAGCTCTCGATGATGCTGATACTAAAGATACTGCACCAGAGGCTAAGAGGGCGCCCAGCTTTGTATCTCGATTCTATAGGCCTCTCTTTGTCAACTTCCAAAAAGAGGACATTCTGACGGTTGATGATCCAGTCCTCAGCATTTTAGACACCAGTCATGGGTGTCTGTGGCCGAAATGTACCGCCACATTTGGAACACTTCTTAAAACCACTGGATGGTTTTTCCATTTTGTCTGTGACAAAAGGAGAGGCCTAAGCCTAAGATGGCTTCGATGTGCCTGAAGGAAAGAAATAATTCTTTCCCTCACAGAAGATTTTTTTTTTTTGATGAAAGAAAGAAAGCACTGACGGAGGTCGGTACCAGCGTCGATGGGAAGGCAGATGAGACCACAAAAAATAAGAAAAAGATGAATTTTCTGCGGTGACAGGAATTGCTTCTTGTCGGCTCTGCGGAAAATGAAGAACTGAGGAGGAAGAGGCGGGAAGGCAGCTATGCAGGCGCAATGGGATGCTCCCAAAAGCCTTCCTATTGGATGCTGGAGAGCGTTCCCACGCAGGCTCCATCGGTACTGACGTCACCCACTACATTCCTGCTTGTTCCTGAAGATATCAAGGTATCTTAGTGATTTATACATATAAAAGGGCACTTAAGTGTGTACTTTAGGCAGTTGCTATTCTGTAAGAACTGTATATGCATTGGGCCAATCATGTGTACTCATACTGGGCACATACAGAGATGGAGTTTGGGCAGAGTGCAAATTTACACATGTTCTGGAGAAACCTAAGTGAGGGCATTTACACCAGCCACAGGACTGGCGTTAAGTGCTCACGCTTGAAATTTATGGGCATTTTATACCACTTATGTCCCTATTTTATAAAGTACACATGTATCTTAGTTTATAAAATAGCGAGAAATATGCACATGAAAATGCACAGTAGTGCTACACAAATGATAAGCAGTAGTATGAGTAGTAGTATAAATCTAGACAACCCTTATAAAATTACCCTTCATTAGACTAAAGGGATTGAGAAAGAATGGGAGAAATTGCACTTCTATTTCTAAACGTTCAGCAGCAAAACAGAGTTTTGGTGCACTTCCTGACTTCTTTTTCTACAACCTCCAAAGACAGGATCTCTATTACAATGCATTTGGTACGAAGCATCTGAGATTTCTTTTGGGGGAGATCTGGGGAAGAAAAGAGGCAAAGGTCTCAACCTTTAACTGAAATGCACTGGTACACAGTGTAGAACATCCTAATGAGGGTATATGAAAACTTTCATAAGAAAAGCACTCATTTCTTTTCTTTCGCTATGTCAGTCTCTGGTCAGAAATATGCTACCCACACAGTTATTTCAGCATTCTATTTTTGGAGTCACTGGAAGGCATAATGATTCAAACAGAAATGTTGATCTAACTAAAAACAAAATGTGGTCATAGATTGAACCATAAAATCAACCTAAGGTCATTTAGGTCTCTCATGTAAGAAAGACCTCATTGAAATATGCACCTGACAGGCTTTTGTAAGAGTTATAATGTCTAATTATCCTATATTACAAGCAGAAAACAAGTAGGACCCATCATCACCCAATGTGGCATTTTTTTTACCCAACTACTGAGACATGACCATAAAAGCTATAAATGGCAGCACTGCTATTTATTCTTTCTTTTTCCACAGATAGTCCAAAGTTTTATCACAATGGTATCATTCATGATTAACTACAGCTCAGGAAAAACCATACCTGTGAAAGCCACTCTTCATCCTCCTGACCACTATGGTCCGAAGTGAGGCTGTCATAAGACTCATGACGTGTTATTGGACCAGGACTTCCAGGTGGAGCCACTGTAGACACAAAAAAACCCGGTCATTTGTATATTTCTTATTAATAAGCATTTTGAAGACTAATTTGCACTATATATTGCTTTTTATAAAAGTGATTATAATCTAATTTTGTGGCTACATTCAACTATGTCCTATGTAATTAAGTATATCTGTAAAGTACTCTGGGAAAACGCATTGTATAAGAATCACAATATTAATATTTAAATACAAACAAGCAGAATTATCACATAGGTTCATCCTATACGCATGTTCTCCGAGATATTGGCTTCCATCAGCAAATCTCCCTTCTATCCCCCTCAACAGACATCTCTATTCTATTGATTATATATATTTTTTAAATTTATGATTGACTCTAAAGGGCATGTTTACTAAAGGTTAAGACGCGTTAAGTAAAGTTAATCCGTGTTAAGTGCTGCCACTGCCTATTCATGTCTATGGGCCATTGCAGCACTTAACTTTACTTAATGAGCATTAACCTTTAGTAAGCATGCCCCTAAGATATTTGTTTGACTATTAACAAATATTGGATAAGAACATAAGAGCTGCCATACTGGGTCAGACCAAAAGTCTATCAAGTCCAGTATCCCCAGTTTCCAACAGTGGCCAATCCAGGCAACAAGTACCTGGCAGAATCCCAAAACCTAGATCATTTCCACGCTTCTTAACCCCAGGGATAAGCAGTAGCTTTCTCCAGTACTACCTATATTGGATCTCCCTGGGAACTACATCCATGCCACCCTGAGTGTGCCCAGTCTTGTCTGATTTAGTATTTTAATATTTAGCTCATGCCTTTCTAGTAGTAGTTCAAGGCAGGATTCTGTATTGATAATGTCTCCCTTGGAACATGAAGTGCAGGAACTTTCTGTGCTGTGAGTGAATAAGTAGACATGGTAGGTGTTTCCCTGTTCCTGGAGGGCTTGCCATCTAAGTCTGTACCTGATCTTGGAAGCTAAGTTGGATTCAGCCTGAATAATACTTGGATAGGAGACCGCCTTGAAACACTAATTTCTGTAGGCTTACTGCATGGAGCTAAAGATCTGGAAATCTACTTCTAGTAGCAGCTTGCCAAGAAAACCCAGAGTTGCCTGGAGTCAACATCAGTTTCATGACACACTACAGCCACCTACATTAGATCTACCTTAATAATGGATATATATCTATAATGACCCATCAGCAGAATGTGGTAGATCCTAATGGTGGAAATGTACTTGGACATTGTGGCCATTACAGAAACATGGTTTAACGCGTCGCATGGATGGATATAGCCATAGGTGGCTATAATTTATTTAGAAGAGCTAGAGAAGTCAGAAAAGGAGGAATAGCCTTATATGTCAAAAGCAATATTAAAGCTGCTGAAATGCAGGGAATGTGGGGAAAAGAAGAAGCACTGTGGATTGTAATGGAAAGAGGAGATAGCCCTATCAGCATACCGGTGTAGTCTACAGGCCTCCAGCTCAAACCGAAGAAATAGATAGAGACTTGATCATTGATATTGCAAAGGTAGCCATGAAGGAGAAGTGATCGTATTGGGTGACTTTAATCTACCGGATGTGGATTGGAGTATTCCTTCTGCAATACAGGAAAGAAGTAAAAAGATTGTGGATGACTTCCAAGAAGCATTGCTCAGACAAATGGTGATGGAACTTACCAGTGAAAGTTCAATGCTGGATTTAGTACCCACTAATGCAGATAGTGTGTTGAATGTCAGGGTGAGTTCTCATGTGAGCAGCAGTGATCATCATATGGGATGATCTGAGGTAAAAACCAAGGCAGAGTCTAATCACAGCAAACAAAGTACTCGACTTCAAAAACACTTGACTTCAGTAAAATGGAAAAGTGCCTGAAGGAGAAGTTAGCAGGGTGGGAGGAGATAAGGGAAATGGAATTACAGTGGGATAAACTAAAAGAGGCAATAAAAGGGGCAACGGATATATATGTAAGGAAAGTAAATAAAAACAAGAAGAAAAGGAAACCTAACAGCTTTCACAAAATTCAGAAGATCGCAAACAGAGGAGCACAGAAAAGAATACAGGATAAAGCTAAAAGAGACAAAGAGAGAAATAAGAATAGCAAAAGCAAAGATGGAAGAAATGATGGCTAAAGATGTGAAGCATGGAGACAAAACATTTTCAGATATATTTGGGAGAAGAGGAAGATTAGAGGTGGAATTGCAAGATTCAAAAGTGCCGAGGACGAATTTGTGGAAAGTGACATTGAAAAAGTGAGAATGCTAAACAAATACTTCTGTTCTGTATTCACTAAAGAAAATCCTAGAGAAGGACCACATTTGATTAACAAATATACAAATGGGAATGGAGTAGATACCACACCATTCACAGAAGATGATGTGTTTGAACAGCTTGAAAAACTGAAAGTGGACAAGGCCATGGGACCACATAGGATTTATCCCAGGATATTGATAGAGTTCAGAGAGGTTATGGCAGGCACTTTAAAGGATGTTTTTAATAGATCCTTGGAGACGGGAGAGGTTCCACAAAATTGGAGAAGGGCTGATGTGGTACCTCTTCACAGAAGTGGTGACAAACTATAGACGGTAAGCCTTACCTCAGTGGCAGAAAAAGTAATAGAGGCGCTCCTAAAAGAGACTAGTGGACTTTTTAGAAACCAATACGCTGCATGATCGAGACAACATGGTTTTACCAAAGGACGATCATGCCAAACAAATCTGAGTTCTTTGATTGGTGACCAGAGAACTAGATCAAAGGCATGCGATGGATATGATGTGCCTAGATTTCAGCAAAGCCTTTGATACTGTTAATCATAGAAGGCTTATCAACAAACTGAACAGCCTGGGGATGGGTCCCAAGGAGATGAACTGGGTCAGAAATTGGATGACTGACAGACGACAGAAGGTGGTGGTAAAAGGAACTCACTTGGAAGAAAGGAATGTGAATAGTGGTGTGCCCCAGGCATTGGTCCTGGGACGGGTACTGTACAATGTATTTCTGAGTGATATTGCTGAAGGATTGAAGGGAAAAGTCTGCCTTTTTGCAGATGACATGAAAATCTGCAATAGAGTGGACTCCTCTAAGGAAGTGGACAGCAAAAGGAAAGATCTACAAAAAATGGAAGAATGGTCTAATGCTTGGCAGTTAAGATTTAATATGTAGACATGCAGTCATGCACTTGGAGAAATCTAAGGGAATTGTATGCGATAAGGGGTGAGACATTGGTGTGCATGGACCAGTAGAAGGACCTCGGAGTGATTGTTTCTGAGGATCTCAAGGTGGTGAAACAATGTGACAAGATAATGGCCAAAGCCAGAAGGATGCTGGGCTACATACAGAGAGGAATAACCAGCAGAAAGGAGGAGGTATTAATGCCCCTGTACAAGTCATTCGTGAGGCCTCATAAGAATATAAGAAATGCCATGCTGGATCAGACCAAGGTCCATCAAGCCCAGTAACCTGTTTCCAACAGTGGCCAATCTAGGTCACAAGTACCTAGCAGTTTCCCCAAAAGACACAGGTTCCACAATGCTTGTATTTAGGCAAGCAGTGGATATCCCGGGTCCACTTTAATAATGGTTTATAGACCTTTCCTCCAGGAACTTGTCCAAATCTTTTTTAAACCCAGCTACACTAACAGCTTTTACTACATCCTCCGGAAGCAAATTCCAGAGTTTGATTACATGTTGAGTAAAAAAATATTTTCTCTTATTGGTCTTAAATAGGTTACCCTGTAGCTTCATTGCATGTCGCCTAGTCTTTCTATATTTTGATGGTGTAAACAATCGATCTACGTTTACCCATTCCACTTCATTCATTAATTTATAGACCTCTATCATATCTTCCCTCAGACATCTCTTTTCCAGGTTAAAGAACCCTAACCTTTTTAGCCTCTCTCTGTGGGAGTATCCTTCCATCCCCGTTACCATTTTGGAGGCTCTTCTCTGTACCTTTTCTAATAATACTATATCCTTTTTAAGATACGGCGACCGGAATTGCATACAATATTCAAGGTGCGGTCGCACCATGGAATGATATGGTTTTGAAGACCATATCTCACAAAAGATATCAAAAGATTTGAAACTGTTCAGAGAAAGGCAACCAGAATGATTTGGAGCCTGAGCCAAAAGTTGTATGAGAAGCGACTTGAAGACCTAAATATGTATACCCTAGAAGAGAGGAGGGACAGGGGAGAGAGGGAGGGAGGAGTGGTCTAGTGGTTAGGACAAGGTACTTCAGGCCGGAGGGCCGGGGGTTCAAGTCCCACCTGGGGACAGCAATCTCAGGCCGGAGGGACTGGGATTTCTAGTCCTATAGGCACTCCTTGTGGTCTTGGGCAAGCCACTTAACCCTCCATTGCCCATGTTCCCTGTAAGTATTAGCGTATGTGTCTCATATCCCCTCATGTTAAATGTATCCACCAATTGACCGCTTTGACCCGCTGAAAAGCGGGATATAAGTACAGCTAAATAAATAAATATGATGCAGACATTTAAATATTTAAAAGGTATTAATTAACAAACAAACCTTTTTCAAATAAGGGGAAGCTGTAAAACTAGAGGGCATAAAATGAAGCTGCAAGGAGGTAAACGTAGCAACATCAAGAAATATTTTTGCACTGAAAGGGTGATAGATGCTTGGAATGCCCTGCCGAAGGAGGTGGTGAGGGCAAATACAGTGACAAAATTCAAAATGGCATGGGACGGACAGTGGATCCCTTTATAGAAAGAGAATCAAATCAAAATAAACATAACTATTTCTTATACCTCAACAAATAGTGAGGAGTGACTTGCATGATCGGCAGGTAGAACCCTAAATGAAGGCACAGAGATGAGCGACCTGTACAGAGCGGCAGGTACACTTACTCTAGCTACCTTACTGGGCAGACTAGATGGACCATATGGTCATTATCTGCCATAATATACTAGGTTATATTACTATGTTATGTTATCTACTGCTTTTTAGAGCCTGCTTACCTGTTGTAAGGTTTTGCAGTTAAAATACATTACCAGCAAAGGTTAACCTGAAGTAGCTGCAAAACATCTGTGGCAATCACTGGGGTTATTCTTACTGCAAGGCAAATGCCCCATCTTCTAATATGAATTTCGGTGTTGAATGTTAATGTGTCATGTCAAATGTTTTTCAGTTCCACGTTAATAGTCAAGGGGTATTAAAACCTGTACTAAACTCATCATGCAGTTTAGTAAATAGGCTCCGTTATGTTTAGCTGGAAATCCATGTTGTTGTTGTTGTGCTGTTGAGTCAGTGTTGACTCCTGGCCACCCTCTGGATAGTTGACCTAAACTGTGTTCGGTCTTCAGCCAAGTGACTCATTGTTGATAGAGTGGTATCCATAGCTGCTGTTATTGTATTGATCCATCTCATTGCCAGCCTTCCTCTTTTACAGTGACCTTCTACCTTGCCAAGCATTATGTCTTTCTCCAATGATCTCTCTCCTCACATGATGTGTCCAAATATGAAAGTCAAAGTCTTGTCATCTGAACTTCTAAGGAAAGCTTAGGTTTGATCTCCTCTAGTACTGACTGGTTTGTTCTTTCGACAGTCCATGATATACACAGTATTCGTCGCCAGCACCATAATTCAAAGGCATCAATTTTCTTCCTATCTTTTCACTGTCCAACTTGTACAGATATTTTATAAATATGATTGTTGTATTATGCACAGAGTGTTGCAAATAAATAAATTGTTGCAATGTCTCAAGGGTATCATCAATAAAAAATATCATAGTCTGTCAGTAATGCAAATTGGTCAAAGTGCACACAGCTACTGTATCTTAAGCTACTGGCACTGAATATAATGTTAGTACCTCCAGGTACTGTGTATTTTCAGCTACTGAATTTAGTTATCATAAAAGTTGCAGATTAACAACACTGCAAATGCAAATTCTCCATTTCCCCACAGAAACATTTTATGCACTGCGACAATATAAGGTTTATTTTAAAATGTTCTCCCATTTGTAAAGCACATTATACATATGAAAAAGGGTTCTTATAAAATTACATGGCCAAACATGTGCATATTAGGGTACCAAGACAGCACATAATTATATGCATACTGCAAGTAAGCCTACCCGGGGGCAGAGAGTAGGAAGGGTTGGGGTAGAATTGCAAGTACATGTGCACATGCACAGATTACATACACACATTTACAGTGACCTTGGATCAAGTGTAAATTTGTGCATCATCAAGGCTGGTTCTGGGTGCTTACTTTGCAAGGACACGTGAAGTTCCTTTTTAGATTGGAAGTTGAGAGGGGAATTGCTCAATTCCTGAAGCCTTTTGTAAAATATCTAGAAAGTCATGCATGAATGCACATCAACTTGCTGGCATACCCAGCAGGAGTAGTAATTTTATTCAACAGGACAGTATAAAAAAACCTGTCCTGTTTTGCTGCAGCCGAGAACATCGCAAGTTCCTAGCTGCAGAAACAGATAGCAAGCACCAAGTTGAGCCCACTATCTCAGAAAGGGGCCAGTGGTGGGATGCGTAATTCATCCCCACCCCGCTTCAACACAAAACCAACCCACTCCCGACACTTCCCTAACACCCCTACCATCCCGCAATTCCCCATTTCTTGCTAGGGAAAGGGGTCCAGATTCCATCCCGGATGTTCTAGCCCTCTGTATGCCCGACCGGAACCAAACGCATAGAGGGAGTCGTAATTCTGATACCACGGGTCATGTCTAGCCCCATGGGATCAGAATCGCGAACAGACCTGTATGTGCAGGCCAGGACCCCGATTCCGTCCGGCCTACACATACAGGCCTTCCCCAGCTAACTCAGTCGGGGCAGTTCAATGGAGTCGCGGCACCATGGCATCCGGTTGTCATGGCACTGTGGCTCCATTGAAGAGCCGCGATCCCCGGCGGTCGGCTGCAAAGCTGCTTTCCCAGGGTTTCCCTAAGGCCAGGGTTGGGCTGCAAGGAAGCTCCTCTGCCCCCTCCCACTGCTTTCCAATCCAGAGCCTGCCAATCTCTGCCGACTGGGGAACTTATAACACCTCCAAGGTGGAATAAGTTCCCTGTGCAAGTCGCCGGCCCCGGATGTACAAAGCCGATATTAAAATCAGCCCTATACATCCTGGGCCGATGACCGCCCATTGCCCGCCCTAACTCCACCCCCGATCTGCCCCTTTCCTGCCCCATCTACCTTCCCCATACAATGTGTGGGGAAGGTGGCCGAAATGGGGAAGGGCCCGAATAGCGGGGATGGAAGTCCATCCCCGCTATTCGTGCCTCAGAATAAGCATCCCCAGCAAAACCTAAGTAAAGAAACCACTTAAATACCTAAATACAACCTTAAAACTAAGATGCAGACAGCAGTCCAGCAGCGAGATGGGGGCTTTCCAGTCTTTTGCAATGAGTGTCACATGTATGATTTTCTCCCAGTTGGTGAGGAGTCTTACATGTGCACTAGGTGCAAAGAGCTTTGCTCTTAGGGAATGAGTCTGATCTCTGGAGGCTAGAGTAACAGACTTGGAGGACATAAGGAAGACAGAGGAGGTACATACACGAGACCTACAAGGATGTAGTACTGAAGTTCCACCTCTAGTCTGGCAGCATCCCTGTTGCCATGGAGGAGAGAGGTCATGTGACAGGAGAGAATCACCCTGGTGTAGCAGGAAGTGATCCTGTAGCTAGGACCTGTCCTCCAGGTGATGTAAAACCCTCTCGCAACAAGGAGGTTTCCCCAGGGCCAGGTGCTCACAAGGGGAAGGGTTAGGACAGCTGTTATAGTTCGTGATTCGATCATTAGGCATGTAGATTGCTGGGTGGCTGGTGGATGTCAGGATCGCCTGGTAACATGCCTGCCCGGTGCAAAGGTAGAGGATCTCACACCTAGGGTTGCCAACATTTTCACCGAGAAAAACCCGACACCTGTGGCTCGCCATGCTCCACCCATTCTCCGCCCCTAGACCCACCCCTGCCCCGCCCCCAGCCCCACCCACAAAAATTACCGAGGATATGTGTAGGCTAACTTCCTTGGTCAGATAATAATTAAACTAGGAACCCCAAAATCCAAACATGAAATGTACAACACTGGAGAAATAAAACTATAAAGTAATTTCCTCTTGCACTAAACAAAAACGCAAAGATGTTAGCAATACAACACTTCCCAGACCAGACATATTCCAGTTAATAAATTCAAAATAAAAAGTATTTTTCTACTTTCTGTTTGGGTGTTTTATTTTTCAGTTGCAATTGCTCCAGTCACTTTCTTCTGGTTTCTTTGTGTCTTCTGCGAGCTATCCATTTGTCCTTTCTTCTCTTTTAGATGTTTTTCCATTCTCTCTCTATTTCTGCTTTAACATACTGATTGTTTCCCTTTTGCTCTTTCCCCCAATTCTTTCCTTATTCCTTTATCATCCGTTTAAATTTCACCCTTTCATTCTCAAGCCCCTCTTACTCTCCCAATACCCGGCCCATCATAGACTTTTCTTCCACACAAAATATTTTTTCCCCTCTCCATTCTCATTCCCCATCCATTCTAGTCCTCCCCCAAAATCAGTTTCCTTATAGTTCTAGACCCACCCAGCATCCACTCCCTTCTAGTCCCATTCTCCCATGCCCCACATCAGCCCATTTCCAGTCCTATTCCAGCTCTTCATCAGCCCATTTCCAGTGCTAGCCCTCACATCACAGGCCATTTCCAGTCCTAGCCCCCCCAATCACAGCCCATTTCCAGTCCAAGTCCCCCATCACAGCCTATTTCCAGTCCTAGGCCCCCCCACCATCACAGCCCATTTGCAGTCTGAGTCCCCCGCACCATCACAGCCCATTTGCAGTCCTAGCCCCCCTAATCACAGCCTATTTCCAGTCCAAGTTCCCCCTCCCTCCACCATAGCCCATTTCCAGTCCAAGTCCCCCCCCCCCATAGCCCATTTCCAGTCCAAGTCCCCCCCATAGCCCTTTTCCAGTCCAGGTCCCCTCCACCCCCATCACAACCCATTTCCAGTCCATGTCCCCCCCATAGCTCTTTTACAGTCCAGGTCCCCCCCATCACAGCCCATTTCCAGTCCAAGTCCCCCCCTAGCCCTTTTCCGGTCCAGGCCCCCCCCCCCATCACAACCCATTTCCAGTCCAAGTCCCCCCCCCCATAGCCCTTTTCCAGTCCAGGTCCCCCCCCATCACAGCCCATTTCCAGTCAAAGTCCCCCATCACAGCCTATTTCCAGTCCTAGGCCCCCCACCATCACAGCCCATTTGCAGTCCGAGTCCCCCCGCACCATCACAGCCCATTTGCAGTCCTAGCCCCCCCCCCACCATCACAGCCCATTTGCAGTCCTAGCCCCCCAAATCACAGCCTATTTCCAGTCCAAGTTCCCCCTCCCTCCACCATAGCCTTTTTCCTGTCCTGGTCCCCTCCACCCCAACCACAACCATTTTCCTTTCCAGGTCCCCCCAATAACCTTTTTAATGGCCTGGCCCCCCCCCATCACAGCCTATTTCCAGTCCAAGTCCCCCCCCATAGCCCTTTTCCGGTCCAGGTCCCCCCCCCCATCAAAACCCATTTCCAGTCCAAGTCCCCCCCCCCATCGCCCTTTTCCAGTCCCGGTCCCCCCCCCATCACAGCCCATTTGTAGTCCTAGCCCCCCCCCATCACAGCCCATGCAGTCCTTGGCCTCCCCCCCCCCCCCCCGACCAGCACCACAGCTGTCTGAGGGGCTTTAGAGGGAGCTGGGGAAGCCCGTGCGAGGCCCCGGCTCCCTCTGTACAACCGCCAGCGTGAAGAGCCTTTTCCTTCACGCTGGCGGTTGTTTCTGTGAAGCCGCGAATGCTGGGAAAGGTTAAAGGGTATTGCCTTTAACCTTTCCCAGCAATCGCGGCTTCACAGAAACAGCCGCCAGCGTGAAGGAAAAGGATCTTCAAGCTGGCGGCTGTACAGAGGGAGCCGGGGCCTCGCGCAGGCTTCCCTGGCTCCCTCTGAAGCCCTCCGGTGTGTGGGCCGGCCCTGGGAGGTTTTTTTTTTTACTTCGGGTCGGAAGAAAAGCCGGTCTTTTGCTCTGGCCGCTCCCGATCTTGCGGCCAGAGCAAAAAACCGGCTTTTCAAGGGCTGGTTTTGCATCTGCACCGGCAGCCGGCCTGGCCATGGAAAAACCGGCCAGGCCGGCTGAAAACCGGCCAGTTGGCAACCCTACTCACGCCCCACCTAGACAAGGTCTTAGATAGTGCTGGGAAGGAGTTTACTCTCTTGGTACATGTTGGTAACAATAATAGGAATATGTGGTAGGGAGGTACTGGAGGCAAAATTCAGGCTTTTACTTATTTACATTCTCTTATATACCGCGCTATTCTGCATCAGTGCGGTTTACATTGAACAAACTGAAATTACATTGAACAGGGCATTATAACTTGGAGATAACTATTTTACAGGGAACATGGGCTATGGAGGGTTAAGTTTTAGGTAGGAAGTTGAAATCCAGAACTTCCAGGGTAGCATTCTCTGAAATGCTTCCTATTCCATGTGCAGGACCGCAAAGGCAGGTAGAGCTCCGGAGTCTCAATGCATGGATGAGATGATGGTGTAAGGAAGAGGTTTTTGGATTTGTTAGGAACTGGGCAACACTCTGGGGAAAGGAGGGGCTTTATCGAAGGGATGGGCTCCACCTTAACCGGGATGGAAGTAGGCTGCTGGCATTAACCTTTAAAAAGAAGATAGAGCAGCTTTTAAACTACATAATAGGGGAAAGCCGACGGTCGTCCATGACAGCATGGTTCGGAACAATGTATCCTTGAAGGATACTAGCAAAAGATTGAAGTTAGGGCATATCGTCAGAGAGGTTCCAATAGAGACAAAAGTAACTCAAATGCCCTTAAGTACAGAGCAGACAGAGCTTAAAGATTACAAATTACCCCTATCTACCAATAGCCAGATTAATATGAATAAAATACAGCCTCTAAAATGCTTGTATGCAAATGCTAGAAATCCAAAAAATAAGATGGGAGAGTTAGAATATCTGGCACTAACTGAGAGGTTAGATATGACTGGTATCTCAGAGACATGGTGGAAGGAGGACAATCAGTGGGACACTGTGATACCTGGTTTCAAATTATGTTAGAGAGGGCACTGAGTCACAAAGGATTAAAGTACTGCAGGAAACAAATTTCACTGTAGAATCTCTATGGATTGAAATTCCATGTAAAAAAAGGAAGGGGAAAGCGATGGCAGTGGGTGTGTACTATCAACAGCCTGGCCAGAATGAACAAATGGATGATGAAATGCTCAAAGAAATTAGGGAAGCTACCAAAAGTTATAATACAGTATTAATAATGTGTTACGGCAAGACATGCTAGGGAGATAAAGTTTCTATATGAACTAAATGACTGTTTCTTGGAGCAACTGGTTCATGAACCGACATAAGGTGAAGCCATCTTGGACCTAGTCCTTAGTGCAGGGGTTTTCAACCAAGTCCTCGGGGAACCCTAGGCCAGTCAGGTTTTCAGGATTCCCAGAATGAATATGCATGAGAAAGATTTGCATGTTCTGCCTTCATTGTATGCAAATCTATCTTATGCTTATTCATTGTGGGAATCCTGAAAACCTGACTGGCCTAGGGTTCCCTGAGGACTGGGTTGAAAACCTATGCCTTAGTGGAACACAAGATCTGGTGCAAGAGATAAGGGTGTTGGGGCCACTTGGCAATAGTGATCATAGCATGATCGCATTTGATTTAATAAATGGAGAAAGGAAGGCAAAAAAATCCACAGTATTACCTTTTAACTTTCAAAAGAGAGACTATGATAAAAAGAGGAAACTAGTTAAGAAAAAACTAAAAGGAGCAGTTGCAAAGGTTAAAGAGTTACATCAAGCATGGGTGTTGTTTAAAAATATTACCTTGGAAGCCCAGACCAGCTGTATTCCACACTTTAAGAAAAGTGGAAGGACGTCCAAAAAACTGCCAGCATGATTTAAAGTTGAGGTCAGAGAGGCTGTTGCCAAAAAGCATCTTTCAGGAAATGGAAAAGGAGCCAAACGACGAAAACTAGAAATAAATACATCCAAGAGTGTTGAAAGAACAAATAATTTTAAAAAAGGGTTCCAGGGGTGATCCGGAAAACTACAGACCAGTGAGCCTGACGTCAGTACCGGGAAAAATGGTAGAAAGCATTATAAAGAACAAAATTACTGAATATGTAGACAGTCATGGCTTAATGAGAGACAGCCAACATGGCTTTAGCCAAGGAAGGTCTTGTCTTACTAATCTGTTATGTCTTTTTGAAGGTGTGAATAAACAGGTAGATAAAGGTGAGTTAGTTGATACAGTGCATCTGGATTTTCAAAAAGCCTTGACAAGGTCCCTCATGAAAAACCTTTGGCGAAATTAAAAAGTTACGGGATACGAGGCAGTGTAATATTGTGGACCAGGAACTGGTTAAAAGATAGAAAGCAGAGGGTAGGGCTAAATGGCCAATTTTCCCAATGGAGAAAGGTGAATAGTGAAGTACCCCAGGGATTTGTGCTAGGTCCGCTGCTTTTTAACATATTCATAAATGACCTGGAAATGGGAATAACGAGTGAGCTTATCAAATTTGCAGATGCCATAAAATTATTCAAAGTTGTTAAAACCTAAGAGGATTGTGAAAAATTGCAAAAGGACCTTGATAAATTGGAAGACTGGATGTGCAAATGACAGATGAAATTTAATGTGGACAAGTGCAAAGTTATGCACCTAGAAAAGAACAACCCAAACTATGGTTACACTATGGTTACACCACACAGGAAACAGATTTAGGCGTCATTGTGGATAACATGTTGAAACTCTCTGCCCAGTGTGCAGCAGCGGCCAAGAAAGCCAATAGAATGCTAGGAATCATAAGGAAAGGAATGGAGAATAAAACAAAGGATATTATAATGCCTCAGTATCGTTCCATGGTGCAACCGCACCTTAAATATTGTTAGCAATTCTGGTCACCGTATCTTAAAAAGGATATAGCGTTATTAGAAAAGGTACAGAGAAGAGCCACCAAAATGGTAAAGGGGATAGATGGATACCACTATGAGGAAAGGCTAAAAAGATTAGGGCTCTTCAACCTGGAAAAGAGATGGCTGAGGGGAGATATGATAGAGGTCTATAACTTAATGAAAGGAGTGGAACGGGTAAAGCACAGTTACTTACCTGTAACAGGTGATCTCTGAGAACAGCAGGAATAAGTCTTCACATATGGGTACGTCGGTACCGACGGAGTCCGCACGGGAACGCTACCCAGCGTCCAATCAGAACGCTTTTGGGAGCATCCCACCACGCCTGCGTGCTGCCTTCCCGCCTTTCCCAACTGCCTCTCCTCAGTTAAGTTTTAAAGCTGAGACAAAGAGAGAGAGGGAAAGATAGAGATAGAGAAATACAACTCCTAGGGGAGGTGGGTGGGTTGTGAAGACTTATTCCTGCTGTTCCCAGAGATCACCTGTTACAGGTAAGTAACTGTGCTATCTCCAGGAACAAGCAGGAATGAGTTTTCACATATGGGGACTCGCAAGCTAAGATGCCCGGAGGGAGTCCTAGCATGTTGCGAATCTAAGATGAGCCATGCTTTCCTTCAGAACCTCAGGCATCCTGGGGATGGAGTGTAGGAGTTGAAATAAAAGAGAGACGCTGTGAAACAGCTAAACTAAACCAGGACTTCCGGATGGGAGTCTAGGTGTAGATGATCATAATAAGTAAATATTGGAGAGTAATATTCCAATATGGACCTCACCTGGTGGTACTGTAAAAAGCTTATTGAGTTTCACATGGATCTGTTAGTAAGAACCAGTAGAAAACCCCCAAGGAGTACCTCACTATGAAGTAGAGGTAATCAAACTGTAGAAGGACAGGTGAAGGTTAGAAACCGTGAAGGGTGAGAGTAGCCCCAGGGAAAAACTGGGTGGTGTAATGAGGAAGGACTTCAGCAGAAAACGCAGAAGGCTGTATCAGACAAGGCTTAAAGTCTTTTGGTTCGAAAATAGCACAATACTAGGACCAAAAGGAGATACGTTTGACCAATTTGGACAGACAAATAGAAAATAGTCCTTGTAGAAGGGAAGGGGTACTGAAGACCCCTGTATCCGATGAGAAATAAGGACAGATATCTGAGGCGTTATAGCCTCTGATTAACTGAAGATCAGTAACATCTTTCCTAATTGATGTTAGGTAGGAAAGATAATGATACATGGAGAGCTTCAGAGGTACCTAAACCTGGAGGGTTATGGTAAGAAAATTGTTAATTACCACAGAGATTAGCTGTATATGTAGAACCCTATGCATGCTGGCACAGCATTGATAAGGGTAGTGCCCAGCTGTCAGAGTCATATAGGAATATATGTATATATGAACCTAGACAGATAGATAAGTGTTTAGGTACATATCTACCTATGATGATATGTCTTAACATATACATATGTTGACCAACTAACCAATCTTAATCACTACCCAAACTAAGAACAAATCCTGTTATGTATACTTGTAAATACTCTTGTAAATACTCTTGTAAATAGTTGCAGTAATGACGTCCCATGTTTTATCCAAGTTCTCTGACCTTGTTCTCTGTAAAACCTAACAGTTTGTTGTTATGGTATGTTGTTATATTGTGAACCGCGCTGATTCTGAATAGAGCGGTATATAAGAGCCTGTAATAAATAAATAAATAAATATATATATATATATATATATATATATATATAAATAAATATATCTGCATATAGCACAGTTACTTACCTGTAACAGGTGATCTCTGGGAACAGCAGGAATAAGTCTTCAAATATGGGTACGTCGGTACCGACGGAGCCTGCGCGGAAACGCTCCCCAGCTTCCCAAAAAGGAAAGCTTTTGGGAGCATCCCACAGCGCCTGCGCGCTGCCTTCCCGCCTTTCCTAACCGCCTCTCCCCAGTTCGAGTTTTAAAGCTGAGACAAAGAGAGAGAGGAAAGGAAAGATAGATAGAGAGATACAACTCCTAGGGGAGGTGGGTGGGTTGTGAAGACTTATTCCTGCTGTTCCCAGAGATCACCTGTTACAGGTAAGTAACTGTGCTATCTCCAGGAACAAGCAGGAATGAGTCTTCACATATGGGGACTCCCTAGCTAGAGATGCCTGGGAGATCCCCAAGGTTATGAGACCCTGGGAAGGGCTCTATCGCCTCCTATGGATCTCAGGCATCCATCCAGGGAAGGAGGGCAGGAGTTGATTAAGCATGGAACAGGTGTTTGAGTACAGCCTGACCAAACAAGGCATCCCGGCGGGAGTCCTTGTCCAAACAGTAATGGGCTGTGAAGGTATGAACCGAGGCCCAGGTGGCCGCTCGACAGATCTGGTCGATGGACACAGAATTTAGATGAGCCATAGAGGTGGCCATGGCCCTTACATTATGAGCTGTGACATGGCCCTCCAGAGAAAGATTCTTACTCTGGTAGGCGAAAGAAATACACTGAGCAATCCAATTGGACAGTGTCCTCTTAGAGACGGGAAGTCCCAAATGAGAGGGATCAAAAGCAACAAAGAGTTGAGAAGACTTTCTATGTTGCTGTGTCCTTTGTAAGTAAAAGGCAAGAGCTCTCTTACAATCCAGGGTATGAAGACTCCTCTCTGCACTTGATGCATGAGGACCTGGAAAAAAGACAGGTAAATGCACCTCTTGATTAAGATGAAAAGGTGAGACCACTTTAGGCATAAAGTGTGGATTGGTCCTAAGGACTACCTTATCATGATGGAACCTTGTATAAGGTGGATTAGCCACTAAGGCCTGCAGTTCACTGATGCGGCGAGCTGAGGTGACTGCAATGAGGAAAATAACCTTCCAGGAAAGAAATTTCAAGGAGGTGGTGGCTAAGGGTTCAAAAGTGGCTTCATAAGCTGACCAAGAACCAGATTTAAGTCCCATGCCACCGGAGGAGGCCTAATGGGAGGTTTAGTTAAAGTTAGGCCTCTCATGAATCTTGCAATAAGAGGATCAGAGGAAAGCACAGTTACTTACCTGTAACAGGTGATCTCTGGGAACAGCAGGAATAAGTCTTCACATATGGGTACGTTGGTACCGACGGAGCCTGCGCGGGAACGCTCCCCAGCGTCCAATCAGAAAGCTTTTGGGAGCATCCCTCAGCGCCTGCGTGCTGCCTTCCCGCCTTTCCAACTGTCTCTCCTCAGTTGAGTTTCATAGCTGAGACAAAGAGAGAGAAAGAGGAAAGGAAAGATAGATATAAAAATACAACTCCTAGGGGAAATGGGCGGGTTGTGAAGACTTATTCCTGCTGTTCCCAGAGATCACCTGTTACAGGTAAGTAACTGTGCTATCTCCAGGAACAAACAGGAATGAGTCTTCACATATGGGGACTCCCAAGCTAAGATGCCTGGAGCCATAACATGTTGAAGATTGAAAACATGCTACATCTCATATGGCCAGGCATCCTGAGGATGGAGGGTAGGAGTTGCATAGAGAGGAGCTGCAGAAAAACCAGCTAACCTAAGAAAGGACTACCCTCAAGGAGTCCATGTATGTATGATCATTATCAAAAGACATATTGAAATGAACAAGCACCATAATATTGAAATGAACAATCACCATATGACGCTCACCTACTGGATTGCAGGAAGTAGAGAGGCTGATGGAGTCTACTGGGGATCCAGTAGAATAATGTTCAAGGTGACCTCACTGGAGTGAAGGTGGAGGTCAACATCTGGAAGTGAGAGGTGACCCCAGGATTCAATTAGGGTAACACAAACACGGCAGGTCTTCAGTGGGAAGCTTCATGGAAAGCTGAAAACTCTTTTGGCTACAGAAGTATTCAGAGGTAGGAGCAAAAGAGGAAGACTGACCGATTTGGACAAACAGACCTAGTCCTTGAGGGAGGATAGGGTATGAGAAGAACCCCATACTCCCAAGAAAGGACAGATGTTTGAAGAATTGAATCTGAAATCCACTGAAGATCCACCATGTCTTTCCTAACTGGTGAGAGGTAGGAAGACATTGGGGCATGGAGCTTCAGGGATACGTAAACCTAGGATACGGTAGGGCTGTCAGTTCCACAGAAGTGGTTGTGTGCAAAATATCCGAAACATACTGTGGAACAGTATGAAGCTGTGCAAGCCCACTGTCAGAAACATACAGGAAGGTAAAAACCTTTATGAGCATAGACAGTCAGGAGATAAGTATGGAAATACATATCTATCTATAATAAGTATCCGGACAGATACACACATATATGTAGAGATATGTGTATATATATATATATAAAATAAGATCTAAAGGGCATAGCATATGCACACTTAGCTGACAGACAAATACATCTACAGAGATGTAAGTAGGTATATATATATATATATATATATATATATATATATATACACACCTTAATATATAGGTCTAAAGATAGATGCCTGCAGTAAGCAGACAGAGTCATGCATATCTGGACATTCACATGGAGATGTGAAGGGAAAAGATTCCTCTAAGAACAAGGAGGTGAAACCTACTTGAGAGATATATAGAGAATCTATTCCCCCAGAGATGATGGTAAAGGAATGCTATCCAGTGAATTACCAGGATGGTTACGTGAAGAAAACAGAGGATGATATCAGTCTGTAAACAGCAAGTCCGGAGTCCTGTGCAACTCCAGCATGGTAAAAGGACAGAAACGCATAGGATGAGATACCAAGCTGACCTATGTGAGGAACAAGGAGGTATCATGCGTTTTTCAGATTAATATATGCTGTCCTGGAAGTGTTAGGATACCATGAGGACAAGCTGCAAGAAAAGAGAGTATATTCCCTGAGGAAGGGGATAACTCTTAGACTTTCACGTGGAGAAGGCTTATGTCCTTTTTCCTCCTTTTTTTTTTTTTTTTTAAAAAGAAGATAGCAGGGTATGAAGAACCCTCACAGCCATAGGGGATGATTGAGGAAGCATTTCTCAACCATGATGGATAGCCATTAGATAAAGATCTACGCTCTCTAGCAAGGGCCCATAGTAGAAAGCTTCTCAATAGGATTGCAGAGAGCATTATGCAGGAGAACTGGGATGTAGAACTGGCTGATGGAGTAAATTGACAGCCACGTCTACTACATTGCCAAATCCAGGGATTGGAGATGGCAGGGGTAGATATAGTGTAAGAAGCCTGTAGTGAAGATTATCCAAGAAAGATGTAGAAACTTTCTTGGAATCACTACTAGGGCTAGACAGGAGTGGTGAAAGACAAGATTGGGACTTGTGGAAAGTACCAGTAGTCAAGCACTGGACTCCTGCAGGGGCAGCTACTGAATAGGACAACAGGGAGAGTCGGTCTGTGTCAAACAGAGAGAACAGACTGAACAAAGAGAGCAAGCTGTCTCTGTCTGTATAGCTGCCTAGATAAAGAAAGGAGTTTACTCAGGAGAAGAAACTCTACAGTGAAAAGAAAAACAATATAGTCTTTCAATGGTATGGTACCACTCTTACAGGGGAAACCCTGGCGAAGAGGGTAGAGATAGAAGCTGAAAGAAGGACTTACCACATGGTAAGTCCCTGGAAGGAAAAAATTCATGCTGGTACAGAGAAACTATCAGGTGATAGTTGCTAAACCTCTCTTCTAGTCAGGAAGAGGTGGAAAACTCTGTAACTTATAGACATGAATAGCCTGACAGTTCAGCATAGTGAAGAGTAATGGATTTCCTGAGAATAGGAATCCCTGAGCAGAGTTTTGAATGGAAAACCAGTGAAAAACTTCTGCTGAAAAGGAAGTAAGAGTAGTTATAAAAAGATTAATCAGAAACCTATGGTTACTGTGTTTATTCAGCCTGGCTAGAGTTTGGGTTCTTCAGACCAGGGTGAGACTTCCCCTGCTTGGGAACAACCGAATGATGGGCAGGAGAAGAGGAAAACCTCTTTCTTTGAGGGAAAGAAGGTTTGGTAGGGCATTTCCTACCTGCTGAGGAAGGAGAGGGCTTAGGATGGCCCTCAGAAACAGGAAAGTCAGTGGAGCAATGAGCAACCTGACGTAAGGACTCCTTATTGAAGACATTTTCTCCAGTACAAGGAGTAATACTCAGTCTTTGTTGTGCCCATCTACTTAAGTCTGATGCTTGGAGCCAGGCTTTACGACGTGCTCTTATGGCTATAGCAGAGGTTCTGCTAACAGACTCAAAAGATTCTAGGGAAGCACGAGAAAGACACCAAGAGATATTTTGGCTATGACTAAGAAGTAAGGAATAGTCTGCAGCCTTGGGTTCTGATAGAAAAGGAGACAAAAGAGATCATTTCTTTGTGATCTCCTGAAGGGATAGACTCATATAGAAAATATATGAGAGAATCCTTGTTGCCAGTATAGATGTTTGGAAGGTTTGACGTCATAAGAACATAAGATATGCCATACTGGGTCAGACCAAGGTCCATCAAGCCCAGTATTCTGTTTCCAACAGTAGCCAATCTAGGTCATATGTACCTAGCAGTTTCCCCAAGAGACACAAGTTCCACAATGCTTGTACTGGATCAAGCATTGATATCTTCGGTCACTTCTTAATAATGGTTTATGGACCTTTCCTCCAGGAACTTGTCCAAACCTTTTTTAAACCCAGCTACACTAACAGCCTTTACTACATCCTCCGGTAACAAATTCCAGAGTTTGATTACACGTTGAGTGAAAAAATATTTTCTTTTATTAGTCTTAAATAGTTTACCCTGTAGCTTCATTGCATGTCCCCTAGTCTTTCTATATTCTGATAAGGTAAACAATCGATCTACATTTACCCGTTCCACTCCGTTCATTAATTTATAGAGTTCTATCATATCTCCCCTCAGCCGTCTCTTTTCGAGGTTAAAGAGCCCTAACCTTTTTAGCCTCTCTTCATAGGAGTATCCTTCCATCCCCTTTACCATTTTGGTGGCTCTTCTCTGTACCTTTTCTAAAATCGCTATATCCTTTTTAAGATACGGCGACCAGAATTGCACACAATATTCAAGGTGCGGTCTCACCATGGAACGATATAGAGGCATTATAATATCTTTTGTTTTATTTTCCATTCCTTTCCTTTTCATACCTAGCATTCTATTTGCTCTCTTGGCCGCCGCTGCACATTGGGCCGAGGGTTTTAACATGGTATCCACAATGACGCCTAAATCTTTTTCCTGGGTGGTGGTTCCTAATGTGGAACCTTGCATCGTGTAACCATAGTTTGGGATGTTCTTCCCTAGGTGCATAACCTTGCACTTGTCCACATTAAATTTCATATGCCATTTTGATGCCCAGTCTTCCAATTTATCAAGATCCTCTTGCAATTTTTCACAATCCTCTTGGGTTTTAACAACTTTAAATAGTTTTGTGTCATCTGCAAATTTGATAACCTCACTCGCTATTCCACTTTCCAGGTCATTTATGAATATGTCAAAAAGCAGCGGACCCAGCACAGATCCCTGGGGTACACCACTATTCACCTTTCTCCATTGGGAAAATTGGCCATTTAGCCCCACCCTCTGCTTTCTATCTTTTAACCAGTTCCTGATCCACAATAGTACACTGCCTGCTATCCCATGACTCTTTAGTTTTGCCAAAAGTCTCTGATGAGGGACCTTGTCAAAGGCTTTCTGAAAGTCCAGATACACAATATCAACCGACTCACCTTTGTCCACCTGTTTATTCACTCCTTCAAAAAAAACATAACAGATTAGTAAGACAAGATCTTCCTTGTCTAAAGCCATGTTGGCTGTCTCCCATTAGGTTGTGATTATCTACATGCTGAGTAATTTTATTCTTTATGATGGTTTCTACCATTTTTCCCGGTACTGACGTCAGGCTCACCGGTCTGTAGTTTCCCGGATCACCCCTGGAACCCTTTTTAAAAATTGGTGTTACATTGGCGATCCTCCAATCTTCAGGTATTAGAGATGATTTTAATGATAGTTCACAGATTACTGATAGCAGGTCTGCAATCTCATATTTCAGTTCTTTCAGCACCCTTGGATGTATACCATCCGGCCCAGGTGATTTGCTACTCTTCAGTTTATCTAATAGTTGTAAGACATCTTCCCGATGTATCGATATATCCTTCAATTCTTCCGTACCTTTAAATACCACTTCAGTCATGGGTAACATCCCTACATCTTCCTCAGTAAAGACCGAAGCAAAGAATTCATTCAGTCTCTCCGCTATCGCCTTGTCGCCTCTTAGTGCTCCTTTAACCCCTTTATCATCTAATGGGCCAACTGACTCTCTCACAGGCTTTTTGCTACGAATGTACTTGAAAAGGTCTTTATTTCGCGTTTTTGCTTCCGCAGCAAGCTTCTTCTCAAATTCTCTCTTTGCCTGCCTTATCAATGCCTTGCATTTGACTTGCCAGTGCTTGTGCTGTTTCCAGGTTTCGTCGTTTGGCTCTTTTTTCCATTTCCTGAAAGATGCTTTTTTGGCAACAACAGCCTCTCTGACCTCACCTTTAAACCATGCTGGCAGTTTTTTGGACTTCAGTCCACTTTTCTTAAAGCGTGGAATACAGCTGGTCTGGGCTTCCAAGATAGTATTTTTCAACAACACCCAAGCTTGATGTACGTCTTTAACCTTCACAACTGCTCCTTTTAGTTTTTTCTTAACTGTTTTCCTCATTTTATCATAGTCTCCCTTTCGAAAGTTAAAAGGTAGTACTGTGGATTTCCTTACTATCCCTCCTCCACTAATTAAATCAAAGGCGATCACTATGATCACTATTGCCAAGTGGCCCCAACACCCTTATCTCTTGCACTAGATCTGGTGTTCCACTAAGGACTAGGTCTAATATGGCTTCCCCTCTGGTCGGTTCATGAACCAGCTGCTCCAAGAAGCAGTCATTTATTTCATCTAGGAACTTTATCTCCCTAGCATGTCCTGACGTGACACTGACCCAGTCAATACCGGGGTAATTGAAATCACCCATTATTATTACTGCGCTGTAACGTTTGTTAGCTTCCTTGATTTCTTTGAGCATTTCATCATCCATTTGGTCATTCTGGCCAGGTGCTCGATAGTACACCCCCACTGCCATTGCCTTCCCCCTTTTGTATGGAATTTCAATCCATATAGATTCTACAGCAGATTTTGTTTCCTGCAAAACTTTAATCCTTTCTGAGTCAATGCCCTCTCTAACATAGAGCGCAACCCCTCCACCAATTTGATCAGCTCTGTCATTACGATATAGTTTGTACCCAGGTATCACAGTGTCCCACTGGTTGTCCTCCTTCCACCATGTCTCTGATATTCCAATCATATCTAACCTTTCATTTAGTGCTATATATTCTAACTCTCCCATCTTATTCTTTAGACTTCTAGCATTTGCATACAAGCATTTTAGAGAATGTATTTTATTCATGTTCATTTGGCTATTGTTAGACATGGGTAAATTGGGATCTTTACGCTCTGTCTGCTCCATACTTGAGGGCATTTGGGCTACTTTACTCTTTTGTGGAACCTCTCTGCTTTTGGTAGTATCCTTCAAGGATACATTCTTCCGAACCATCCGCATCCAAAGGCATCAAGTGTTCTAGCTGCACGCCCTGGCGGGAAAGAAGAATGCTTCTTCTTGCTTTTTACCTTCCTCATTGCTGATTCCACTACAATGGAATGATGGGGAAGTTGAGGCTTTTGAAATCCTGGAGAGGGGGGTACCTGATACAGAAGATTAGTTGCTGTAGAAGGTGAAGAAACCCTTAAAGGTTTTTCCCATACCCTCAGAAGAAGATTCTGCAAAGAGTGATGTAAAGGAAGCATTATGTTTTCCTTTTCTGCAGAAAAATTCTGAGAAGAGTCATAGCCAGGGATAGGAATATTAAGGAAGGTTGCCATGTCAAGGAGAAATTTCTGAAAAGAAGGATCTCCAATGGGAACCATCCCTGGACAGGTTAAACCTGAAAGGGAAGCCTGGGCACCGGAGGATGTACCTGTCCGGTGCAGAACAGGATTTGTAATGGATGGATACTGAAACTGGAAATTATGAGTTGAGACAGTCAGTAGTACATCATCCGTGCCAGGCATCGACTCCAAACTAGGTATAGAAAGGAGCGATCCAGGCGAACAAAGCATAGAAGGAGCTGGTCCCGATGATTCTGCCGGTACCGACATTGATACCGATACCGGTAGCTGTGTCGGAATCGCCGAAGCAGTCAGCGGAGGCTGCTCAAACGGTACCGAGGAAACTCGAGAGTCTCGGTGGATATCCTCGGTACCGCGGATTCTGAATCGGTGCGTGTCGGTTCCGAGACGCGTCGGTACCCAGTCTTCCAGACTAGATATCGATTCTAGACTTGGCATCGAAGGAAGCGAATCTATCGATGCATGTCTAGATGGTACCGGTGTCAGGGGTCGTATCGACGGTGCCGATACTGGAACGTCAATCTGGGTATCGATCGGTCCCAAAGGCACCGAGTACACCAGATGACGATCCCTGGTGATGAGTGAATCGCTCAACACCAGTGCCTATTCCGGGATATCGGAACCGCTCAAAGCGGATACCATCACCGTGCATTGCTTAGATACTGGAAAGTCAAACTGGAGCATATCGATCGGTCCCGAAGGTACCAAGGACGCCGGATGACGATCCCTGGTGAAGAGTGGAGCACTCAACACCGGTGCCGATGCCGGGTTATCGGTACCGCTCGAAGCGGATGCCACCCCCGAGCATGGCTCAGGTATGTCCTGTGAGGGGTGAGCCCCAGGGACAACCTGAAACCCCTGAAATGCTTTGGAGCCCGAAGACTCCCGCCGGGGTTTTGATGCCAATGAGGTCTTGAGGGCAAGGCCGGGGCCGTCAGCATGCTTAGCATGAGACTTACCACTCAAAGATTGGCTAGTCTTAACAGACTGTTTGTGGGTTACCTGATCCTGTAGAGAAGAAATGGCCGGTGCCCTGACACAGGGAGGGAAAACGGTCTCGAGGGAAACTCGAAATAGAGAATCTCTTCTCACAGCACTGAAACCTGACGGTTCAGGGGAAAAAGGGTCAGGGCCCAAACAGGTTAGACACCAATTATTGGAGTCTAAAAAGAAAACTGTATTTCCACAGTGAAGGCACTTCTTAGGAGAAGAAGGCTCCATGATGGAGAGGCCTTATAGGCCCAAAACTTTTAAGATAAAAACTGAGGGAAACTCTCCCTCAGTTTGAGAAAAAGAAAAGAAAAAACCCCACCGGCGGTACCGGTGGCGGCGGGAAAACAGCCGCGACCACAAGAAAACAAAAAATGAAAAGAATTAAAGAAAAAAGTTTCTGCGGTGACAGGAGGACGTCCTGCCGGCTCCGCGGAAAAACAAAAACTGAGGAGAGACAGTTGAAAAGGCGGGAAGGCAGCACACAGGTGCTGAGGGATGCTCCCAAAAGCTTTCTGATTGGACGCTGGGGAGCGTTCCCGCGCAGGCTCCGTTGGTACCGACGTACCCATATGTGAAGACTCATTCCTGCTTGTTCCTGGAGATATAGGCTGTCCATTGATAGGCTTAAGGGATGCTGCAATAGCACTCAAATGGACCCTTACTGAATTTGTCTTAAGGCCTGCATTGGAGAGATGCAGGAGATATTCCAATAGAGAATTCAAAGGTAGTGCTAGAGGGTCAAGACCCTTCTCAGTACACCAAATGGAAAACATTTTCCATTTAAAAGCATAGGAACGTCTAGTAGAAGGTTTTCTGGAAGCATGGAGGATATCCTTCACCTGCTGAGAAAGATTCCAACCTTGAAGGTCTAGGCCTTCAGCAACCAAGCTCTGAGGTGAAGGGACTTGAGGTTTGGGTGCCACAAAGTCCCCTCCTCCTGGGACAGAAGGTCTGGAGCAGCTCCCAAGTCTAGGGAGGGAGCTTGAGAGAGATGCAGAAGTAGCGGGTTCCACACTTGGCGTGGCCAGCGTGGAGCTATGAGGATCATAGATCCTTGATCCCTCTGGAGCTTGAACAGAGTCTTGGGAATTAAGGGAATGGGTGGAAAGGCATACAGGAAGTCTTGACCCCAGTGAAGGAGGAAGGCATCCTTGGTCTGAACTCCCTGACACGGAATTCTGGAACAGAACCGGGGAAGTTTGGCATTCCACGGACTTGCAAAGAGGTCTATGTCCGGGATTCCCCACTCTTGAAAGATTCTGAGTACTTGGTCCATGTGCAGGGACCATTTGTGTGGAAGCAGAACTCGACTGAGTCTGTCTGCCCAAGAGTTTTGGATTCCTGGAAGGTATACGGCCAGGAGATGGATTTGATGCTCTCTGGCGAAGGCCCACAATCTTAAAGCTTCGTTGCAAAGCGACAGAGAGCCAGTTCCTCCTTGCTTGTTTATGTAAAACATGGCTACCTGATTGTCCGTATGAATGAGGACTGCCTTGTAGCTGAGCAGGGTATGGAAGACCTTGAGAGCTAGAAAAACTGCTCGGAGCTCCAAGTGGTTGATATGTAGAGAGGTCTCCTGTGGAGACCAAGTGCCCTGAGTGGAGAGGTCTTGCAGATGAGCTCCCCAACCTGTTTGGGAGGCATCTGTTGTGAGGGTTGCCTGGGGCAACAACTGTTGGAAGGGGGACCCCAGCAACAGATTTTGGGTAGACCTCCACCACTGGAGAAACCAAAAGAGGTGCCTGGAGGTTGCTATTTTGTCTGACAGAGCCCCTGATGCTTGAGTCCACTGGGTGGACAAAGTCCATTGAGCTGCTCTCATGTGAAGGCGAGCATAGGGTACTACATGCACTGTGGATGCCATGTGGCCTAGCAGTTGTAGCATCTCCCGGGCACTTAAATGGCTCTTTGACTGAATCTGGGAGGCTAACTGCACTAGGCGTAGGCAACGGGCCTGAGGAAGATAGGCCCTTGCAGTGGTAGTATCTAGCCAGGCCCCTATGAATTCTAGGGACTGAGTAGGGGTGAGCTGGGACTTTGGGAGGTTTACCACAAGTCCCAGATAGTGCAGAATGCGCCTTGTGCAGTCCAGGGAAGTCTGGGCCTCTGACTGAGATGGAGCTCGGATGAGCCAGTCGTCCAGGTATGGGAATACAAATATTCCCAGAGTGCGTAGAAATGCAGCTACTACTGCCATGCATTTGGTGAACACTTTTGGAGCAGAGGCCAGACCGAAAGGAAGCACCCTGTATTGGTAATGCTTTCCTTGGAAAAGAAAACGGAGGAACCTTCTGTGAGATGGATGGATGAGGACATGTGTGTACGCATCCTTGAGATCTAGAGAACAAAGCCAATCCTGACTCTGAAGGTATGGAAGGAGAGTACCCAGAGAAAGCATCTTGAATTTCTCCTTGCATAGAAATTTGTTCAATTCTCTGAGATCTAATATGGGTCTGTAGCCCCCTGTTTTCTTTGGGATCAGAAAGTAGGGGGAGTAAAACCCTGACCCTTGTTGAAGAAGAGGTACTTCTTCTATTGCCCCTTGGGCAAGAAGGGCAGCCACTTCCTGACCTAGAAGGTCGAGGAGAGATGTTGGAGAATTGAAATGTCTCACCATGGTGTGAGGAGGAAGGTTTGAGAAATGAAGTTTGTAGCCCTCCCTTATGATGGAGAGGGTCCACTGCTCTGCTGTAATTTGCTCCCATCTGGGAGCAAAATGAGCTAACCTTCCTGGGATGTTTCAGAGCCAGAAAGGCTAAGTTCTCTAGCATCAAGTCAAAAACCCTGAGGAGGCTGGGTCTGCTGGGTTGCAGCAGCCCCTGTAGGCTTAGGCCTGGCCTGTTTAGGTTGCTGACGCTTAGCAGCAAAGCGACCTGTAGATGATTGTTGGCCAGAAGCAGGATGGAATCTGTCTTTCTTGAAAAAAGACTTCTTGAAAGGTTTTTTCTTGGCAGGAATGGAGGTTGACTTTGAAAGTCTATCCAAAGCAGAAATTTCTGCATCCATTTGAGTGGCTTTTATTTGCCAATCTTTGCCAAACAGGTTTTCTCCTGTACAGGGAAGATTTCCCAAGCCATCCTGGACCCAAGATTCTAGATCAGAAGCTTGGAGCCAAGCAATTCTGCGTGCAGCTATGGCAATGGCTGAAGCTCTGCTGGCACCCTCAAAGGAGTCAAAAGCTGCACGGTTGGAAAACTTTGAAATATCTTGAGTATGCTTAAGCCAAATAAGAAAATCTTCCCTTTTATCCTCTGGAAGAAAAGGGAGGAAAGAGTGCAGCTTATCTGCAACTTCTTTCAGAAACATACCCATATAAAGACTATAGGAGTTGATTCTGGCAATGAGCATACTGGCTTGGAAGATTTTTCTACCAAAAGCATCCAAGGTCCTGCATTCTCTTCCTGGAGGAACAGAAGAGTGTCTTTTTGCACTCTTTATCTTTTTCATAGCTGTCTCCACCACAATAGAATGGTGAGGAAGCTGTGTTTTATGAAAACCAGGACAAGGAGGGACACGGTACATATTGTCCAACCTACGAGAATGAGGAGAGATAGTGAGAGGAGTCTCCCATAAGTCAATCATGTGATCATAAAGAATCTCATGAATTGGCAAGGTGACTGCCTCCTTAGGAGTCTTAGCATAACCTAAAATATCCAATTTTTTGGCTCTAGGCTCTGATTCAGAGGTTACTGAAATAGAAAGCCCTTTAGCCACTTCTCTTATGAAGTCTTGAAAGGACAAGTCTTCTGGAGGAGACATTCTTCTTTTTGGAGAAGAAGGCCCCTCAGGAAGGGCTATGGATACTTCAGCAGATGCCTCCGATGCATCAGAATCTTCGGAGGAATCAAAGTATCGACTGTCAGGGTGCTCTTTCAAAGCTCGATACGCGTACCGAGCCGTATCGACATCGGGCGTTATCGGTACCGATAGGCATCCCTAGACAGGGAACCGCTGCAGATGACACCATGGCTGATGTCGATGCAGTCGGTACCGGTATTGGTGCCGGTACCTGGGCCTATACCGACAACGGGGAGAGGCGGTTAGGAAAGGCGGGAAGGCAGCGCACAGGCGCTGTGGGATGCTCCCAAAAGCTTTCCTTTTTGGGAAGCTGGGGAGCGTTCCCGCGCAGGCTCCATCGGTACCGACGTACCCATATGTGAAGACTCATTCCTGCTTGTTCCTGGAGATAGATATATACATGTCTCCACATATGTAGGTAGAGACATGTCTATATAACTATACCCACATAGGAGTATGTGGAGAGAGAAAGGTGCATCTAATAACAAGAAAGGTAATACCTGCTTGAAGAGATGCAAGAAAACCTTTGTCCCTGGTTATGATTGAGAGAGTCAGGGGAATGCTCTCTCTGACAAGGAGCAGTCTAGATTCATTTAGGAATTCTAGCCCTTGAATAACCAGGATGGTTTACGTGAAAAAAGTGCAGATGACATCTTCAGTCTGCAGGCAGCAAGTCCAGGTCCTTTTAGAACTGTAGTATGGTAACTGGATAAAAGACGCAATGGTAGTGAAAACCATATAAGGACGAGCTGCACAAAAAAGAAATAAATATCCCTGGTGAAGGAGTCCAGTGGAGACGTGGATGAAGCCAGGGAACTGAGCAATTCTTTAGGTTTTCACGTGATGTAAGGCATGTGTCCTTCGTTTTAAAAGGAGACCTTACGGGAGATGGTAAAGGTAGGGAAACCCTACCAGTCATGAGGAGGCATGACTGGATGAGGCCTTCCTAACCATCTGGGATTATCTGCTAGGAAGATGCAAATGCTCTCTAGCAAGGGCCCATAGTGCAGAGCTACTCTGTAGAGTTGCAGAGAGCATGCTTCAGATTGTTTGGAAGAAAAAACTGGCTGTTTAAAAGCCAGTACATAACTTAAACTATTCTGCCAATGCCAAGGGAATTGGAGATGGCGAGGAATAGAAATGAAACCGATAGGCCTTGTGATAAGGAAGCTTATCATAGCTCAGGAAGGAGCAATAGAAAAGGTGAAGTGACTCTGAACAAGCAACCTGTCAGTTCTGGTAGAAATAAGAAAACAGAATTTTTCCATAAAAGACTACCAGTCCCAGAATGCACCAGGTTTCCAACAGCCATTAGAGGAGCTGAAGTGGGGAAACGTGTGTTCAATCAGGAGGGCTATGAGGTGATCCCTAAGCACTCATCTCAAAGGGCAGGGCCTGATTCAGCACAGCTGCGCTGTGCTAGGGTGGAGCACTCATCTAAGCAGAATAAAGGTAGAGTTTATTCTACAGAGAATCATCTTCATGATCTTGGACAGCTTCATCATCTGGAGGATCATCAGAAGCAGAAGCCAGAGCGGACGGACAGAGAGGGCAAGAAACCCTTTGGAAGAAAGAAGAGAAAAGCTTTTGGGAGGTCTAAAGGAGTCCAGAGCAGTACGTATACTGGAAGGCATCCCAAAGGCAAGCTTACACCATTGGACTGGGGAAAGCCAGAGGAATGGTGCTGCAGAGCTAGGAATCTCCAGACGGTACCTGTGAGGGAGACGGCTGCACGTGGAAGGGACCCTAAGACCCGTGCCAGAAGGTATGTGAAGAGAGATCCAGTGTCCAGGGATCTGGATTGGAAGGCTGGACATAAGAACTGGACTACATACTGGCCAGGCTATTTAGAGAGGAACTCTAACAGCAATGGAAGCTCAGGTATGAACACTGATCTATGCCCTAGCTATACCCTTGAAAGACAGCAGGGAAACAAGTATTCTCCTGAGAGTGCTCCATTGAGAAATTCCTCTGTGCCAATCCATGATATTGAACCCATGATTGTTGAAGAAGGGGGAGAGGTTATAGATTCAGGCTGTGAATACATGGATTGCTCTCTGTCTAAACTCCTTTGGTAATTTACTGTTATAAAGTACAACAACCATCACAAAGAAATACAAACTTCTTCTTTAATCTACTCAGAAAAGCTCCTGAATAGGATTTGAGCCAAGCAGTAGAAAGTAAGCCAGCTAAGGGGTTTCAGCTGGATAACTGCTAGCAATTGAGCCTTACCTAATTGCTTGTGAGCTCTGAGGGAATCACTTCTGAGTCTATGTGTGAAGATATAAGAAGTTAACCTGAAAAGAACAGTTTTTCCCTACTTTGTGGGTTTTGTTTGTTGATTAAAGCACTCCTAAGAAAATATTAGCTAGAGCCTACAGAAAATACCATTCTGTTACCAACCAGGTCTTTATTTTTTTGATTTGATTGCCTGACAAGTTCAGCTGTTGTTTTCCTGATTTGGTTTTTCTAAGTTTAACACTGAAAGCAAGTATCCTGTTTTATGTGCTACCAAGCATATCTGTGTTGGGAGAAATAACCCCATAAATAAATATCTTATTGGCTTTACACTCAAGCACAACTAATTATTGTGAGCGGCTGTGTCTGGTGTGAATGGACTGCATTTCCCACAATCCCTTGCAAATCATATTGATATATGCCTTTGCCGAGACTGTGAACATTCTCACCCAGGCACCCGTCTGACAGCCTGTAGTAATAGAGTTTCCAAAAGAAAGGTCAATAACCTGTTTTGGACTTACTACTAAGGCCAGAAAGGATTGCTAATGGAGGACAAACCTTGGTTACTTGGTAAATAGAACCAGAGGGTAACCACGAGGAACTCCTGCCGTTGCAGCTATTACTAAGGCAGCAGAAAAGAATGAACAGACATAAGCAGGAGTGGCAAGACTCCCTTACTGACTGATAAGCTGCCCAAGTAAGATTGAAAAAGGGGGGGGGGGGAGAACTCTGAAAAGGAAACCCCTTACTGGAAAAGGTAGAAACCTACAGGGATTTTAGAAAAACCCCTCCAGCTAAATGGTACCACTCTTACAGGCGAAATGTTTCAGTAAGAGGGTAGGTAAAGGCAGAGTTGAAGGAGACTTACGATATGGTAAGTCCCTGAAAAGGTATGATGATACATGCTGGAACAGGAAACTATCTTATTGATAGTTGTTACACCTCTTTTCCCTTTCAGGAGGAAGAGAAACACCCCTGTTACTTATAAGCATGATCATCCTGAGAGCTCATAGAACAAAAAGAATGGATGTCTATAGAGAAGAGATCCATGTCTAGAGTTTAGGATGGAAACAGTGTAGATGCTTCTATTAAGAAGAAGCAGACTACAGGTTCTAAACCCCAAAACAGGAAAGAAAGATGCAATGATAATATATCAGAAGCCCTGCGGATGCTGGGTTTGCTGAACCTGTTGAGGTTGTGGTTTCCTTAGCCTGGTTGGATGTTTCCCCTGTCTGGGAACATCTGTATGATGAGTAGAAGATGAATAAAATTTTCTCCCCTTAAGGGAACAAAGTTTGTTAGGAGATCTCCTACAAACTGGAATAGAGGAAGGCGTAGACAAGCCTCTGAAAGCAATAGTGTCAGTAGTTAACTGAGCAGCTTGGAGTAAAGCCTCCTTGTTAAAGAGATTCTCTCCAGTACAAGGAGTATTTCCCAGTCTATCTTGTACCCATTTGTCCAAGTCTGAAGCTTGGAGCCAGGCTCTACGTCGTGCCCCTATGGCTATAGCAGAAGTTCTGCTAACCGACTCAAAATAGTCCAGGGAAGCACGAGTAAGGAACCTAGAAATATTTTGAGCATGATTGACTAATATAGAAAAATCTGCTCTGTTAGGCTCTTGAAGAAAAGGGGTCAAAAGTAATAAATTCTTTGTGACCTCCTCCAGAGATAATCCCATATAGAAAATATATGCCAGAATTCTTGCTGAAAACATGGATGCCTGGAAGGTTTGGCGTCCAAAGGCATCTAAAGTCTTAGCTTCACGACCTGGCGGATAAGAAGAGTGCTTCTTAGTACTCTTAACACGCCTCATTGCTGATTCTACAACAATAGAATGATGAGGGGGCTGAGGCTTTTGAAAACCTGGAGAAGGGGGCACCATGTATAGAAGATCAGTTGCTCTAGAAGGTGGGGATACCGTTAAAGGAGCTTCCCACGTTCTAAATAGGAGATCCTGCAAGGTCTGATGCAAAGAAAACATAATGACTTCCTTTGGATTGCAGGGGATCTGCAGAGGTTCTGGATCCCCTGGTGCAGGGTATTGACCAGGTATAGAAATGGCAAGTAACTTTGCCATATCAAGCAGGAATGCTTGAAAAGAAATCTCCCCAGAGGGGAGTCCTCTAGAAAGAGGAGTAAGAACTAGACCTGTTGAAGAACTAGCTCTAGCACCGACCGGTTCATTCAGATTCTCTAGAATAGAAGATCTGAAGGGGTGGAGCATCGGATTGTCCTTGAAGGATAGTTGTCGGTACCGCAGGAAGCCGGTACCGCAACCCATCGGTAGCAAATTGTCCATGCTAGGGATCGATTCCAAACTCGGTATGGAAGAAAGCGAGCCGGTTGAAACGAGCATGGGAGGTACCGACACCGATGCTGATGTCGATACCGGTACTGAGACCGGTACCGTCGTTGATACCGATACATGAAGATCAGTCTGTGATAGTTCTATCGGTACCGAAGTAACCGAATGTGGCAGACCTTGATCATTGGTAGAATGTCTTCGGTACCGTTTGAAGTTGGTACCGAGACGAGTCGGTACCCAGTCATCCAGACTAGGCATCGAAGTAAGCGAGTCTATCGATGCATATCTGGAGGGTACCGACATGGAAACCAGTACCGGTACCGGGATCGATACCGATACTGGAAGATCGGCCAGCAGCGGCTCAGTTGGCCCCGAAGGAACCGAGAGCGCTAGACTGCGATCTTTGGTGAGAAATGTTTCATCCAACACCATTGCCGATGCCGGGGTATCGGTACCGCCCCAAGCAGATGCCGCCACCGAGCATGGCTCAGGTATGTTCGTAGAGGTGAGAACACCAGAAAAAACCTGAAACCCCATAAATGGCTTGGAGGCCGAAGACTCCCACCGTGGTTTTAATGCCAAGGTGTTCTCGAGGGCAACGCCGGAGGCATCTCTATGCTGAGCATGAGATCTACCACTCGAGGCCTGGCTAGTCTTAACAGACTGTTTTTGGGTTACCTGATCCTGTGAAGAAGAAGCGTTGGCTGGTACCGTGAAGTTTAATGGGGACCGCGTATCGAGACATGCTCGATGCTGAAGACTTCTTCTGGATATACTGCTGCAGAAGGAACACTCCAGCGGATGGTGGTCAGGACCCAAACAAGGTAGACACCAATTATGAGTGTCTACAATTAATTTGGTACCGCCACAGTTTAAACATTTCTTAGGGTTAGTGGCTGGTATTTCAATGAAGGAGAGTGGGTAAGCCTAGCAGGCCGAAAAACCGTCAGGCACTACTAACAGGGAAAAAATATTCCTCAGAAAGGAAATTTTGTAAGAAAAAAGAAGAAAAACACCGGCGGTACCGGTGGCGTCGGGGAAGGCAGACGCGACCACAAGAAAACAAAAAAATAAAAGAAGAATTTTCTGCGGTGACAGGAGTACGTCCTGCCGGCTCCGCGGAAAAATGAAAATTGAGAGGCAGTTGGGAAAGGCAGGAAGGCAGCATGCAGGCGTGGTGGGATGGTCCCAAAGCATTCTGAATGGACGCTGGGGAGCGTTCCTGCGCAGACTCCGTCGGTACCGACATACCCATATGTGAAGACTCATTCCTGCTTGTTCCTGGAGATACGTAGATCAACTGTTTACACCATCAAAATACAGAAAGACTAGGGGACATGCAATGAAGCTGCAGTGTAATCTATTTAAGACTAATAAGAGAAAATATTTTTTCACAACTCGTAATCAAATTCTGGAATTCATTACCAGAAGATGTAGTAAAAGCTGTTAGTATAGATGGGTTTAAAAAAGGTTTGGACAAGTTCCTGGAGGAAAGGTCCATAAACCATTATTAAAAGGGACCCGGGATATCCCTGCTTGACCCAATACAAGCATTGTGGAACCTGTGTCTTTTGGGGAAACTACTAGGTACCTGTGACCTAGATTGGCCACTGCTGGAAACAGGATACTGGGCTTGATGGACCTTGGTCTGACCCAGTATGGCATATCTTAAGTTCTTATCACACTCATCCCAGTTCTATTACATCACTCCTCTTTTGATCCGTCATCATTGGCTTCCCATTGCATCCCGGTTACAAAATAAACTTTTGATTACAGTTTTCCGCGCATTACATTCAGGTTCTCCTCAATATCTGTCTGATCTATTGCTTCCTCATTCTACTCATTGCTGCCTTCATGATATCCATGTGAATAGATTCCATCTTCCCTCTGCAAATCAGGCTCACCTCACATCCACCCAGGGCCGGATTTACGTATACGCCATGTACGCCATGGCGTAGGGCCCACAACCGGCAGGGGCCCACAAAAAATAGAACCAGTTTTTTTTTTTTTCAACTCGATTAAAAAAAAAACCTGGTGGCTGCCGCCGCGGGGCCCCCGTCTACAAGATGGTCTGGTCGGGTCGGGTCGGGTCGGGTCTCGTCTCCCTCCCTCCCTCCCTCCCGGCTGCGAGAGACGCGAAGATAGAGCGTCTCCTCGCGTCTCCTCGCGTCTGTGTTAAGCCCGCAGGGGCTGATGGGATTTCCCATCAGCCCCTGCGGGCTTAACACAGACGCGAGGAGACGCTCTCCCTTCGCGTCTCTCGCAGCCTGCAGCGAGGGAGGGAGAGAGACCCGACCCGACCGGACCCGACCAGCTTGTAGACGGGGCCCCTGCGGCAGCAGAGGGGGCCCCGCGGCGGCAGCCACCAGGTTTTTTTTTAAATTAAATTTTACTTTCGGCCGGGGGGGGGGGTTAGGAGTCCTACCCCCCCCGGCCTAAAGTACAATTTAATTTTAAAAAAAAAACCTGGTGGCTGCCGCCGCGGGGCCCGCTCTGCTGCCGCGGGGGCCCCGTCTACATGCGGGTCGGGTCCGGTCCGGTCGGGTCGGGTCCGGTCGGGTCTCTCTCCCTCCCTCCCTCGCTGCTGGCTGCGAGAGACGCGAAGATGCGTCTCTCGCAGCCTGCAGCCTGCAGCGAGGGAGGGAGAGAGACCCGACCGGACCCGACCAGCTTGTAGACGGGGCCCCCGCGGCAGCAGAGGGGGCCCCGCGGCGGCAGCCACCAGGATTTTTTTAAAATTAAATTTTACTTTAGGCCGGGGGGGGGGGTAGGACTGGTAATGGGCTATGGGGGGGGGTAGGACTGGTAGGACTGGTAATGGGCTATTGGGGGGGCTGGGGCTGGAAATGGACTGGGGGGTAGGGCTGGTAATGGGCTATTGGGGGGCTGGGGCTGGAAATGGGCTGGGCTGGGCTGGGGGGGGTTAAGGCTAGAGGTGGGCTGATGGGGTTAGGACTGGTAATGGACTGTGGGCTGTTGGGGGGGGCTTAGAACTGGCAATGGGCTGGGGGGGGTTAAGACTGGTAATGGGCTGTGGGCTGATGGGGGCTGTCTGGTAATGGGCTATGGGGGGGGCTAGGACTGGAAATGGGCTGGGGGGTTAAGACTGGAGGTGGGCTGATGGGGTTAGGACTGGTAATGGGCTGTTGGGGGGGGTTAGAACTGGTAATGGGCTTTGGGGGGGTTAAGACTGGTAATGGGCTGTGGGCTGATGGGGTTGTCTGGTAATGGGCTATGGGGGGCTAGGACTGGAAATGGGCTGGGGGGTTAAAACTGGAGGTGGGATGATGGGGTTAGGACTGGTAATGGGCTGTGGGCTGATGGGGGGGGGTAGGACTGGCAATGGGCTATGGGGGGCTGACTGGAAATGGGTTGATGGGGTTAGGACTGGAAGTGGGCTGATGGGGGGTTAGGACTGGTAATGGGTTATAGGGGGGGCTTAAACTGAAAATGGGGTGATGGGGGGTTAAGGACTGAAAATGGGGTGATGGGGGGTTAAGGACTGTAAGTGGGGTGATGGGGGGGCTAGGACTGGAAATGGGCTGATGGATGGCTAGGACTGGAAATGGGCTGATGCAGGGACTAGAAGGGAATGGATGCTGGGTGAGGCTGGAACTAGAAGGGAGCTGATGTTGGGGGAGGATTAGAATGGGATGGGGCTGGAAGAGTAAAATGGAGAAGGGAAAAATATTTTGTGTGGGAGGGATAAAAAATCTACAATTGGCCGGGTATTGGGAGAGTAAGTGGGGATTGAGGATGGAGGGGTAATATTTGAGTGGATGAAATAGGAATGAGGAAAGAGCAAAAGGAGAAAGATTAGTATGTTAAAGCAGATGTAGAGAGAGAATGGAAAAAAATCTAGAAGAGAGAAGAAAGGACAAATGGACAGCAGACGATGGAGAGTTAGCAGAAGACACGAAGAAACCAGAAGAAAGTGGCTGGAGCAATTGCAGCTGAAAAAAATGCACAAAAGGTAGAAAAATATCTCTTTATTTTGAATTTATTAATTGGAATATGTCAGCTCTGGTAAATGTGCATCATTAACATCTGTGCTTTGTTTAGTACAAGAGCAAATTAATGTATTGTTTTATTTCTACAGTGTTGTACATTCCAAGTTTGGCTTTTGGGATTCCCAGTTTAATTATTGTCTTCCTATTTCTAAATTGTGATTACTTGTTTGGTGATGGTCTATGTTCTGCATGTGTAACTGAGCTGAGGTGTTCTGTTTATATAATTCCTATTTGACATTGCCACTTGTTCTCTTTCCCCAGTAGGTCATGTATTGTTGTTCTCTGAAATGTATTGGTTTAATATTTGCAGTGTTGCCTTTTGATTGGTAGAGTATGGTGCTTTGTGAGTCCTGGTAGTGCTGTTAGGATACGGCGGGTTTACTATGGGCAGTGTTTGTAGTAGTTCCTAATGTGTCTGGCAGTTGGCACTGGATTATAGTAATGTAGAAATCTTTTAGTCTTTCTTTATCCATACACTCATTAAGAGGCACGTTTACTAAAAGTTAGTATATGGTAACATTATGCAAATATTTATGCAAATGAGGCCCCTTATGCAAATGAGGTCCGCACCCCCCTTGGGCCGCCCCTGCTGGGGGCCCACAATTTTTGTTGGCGTAGGGCCTCACTCAAGGTAAATCCGGCCCTGCATCCACCCGTTCGACTGCCTTTTATTTTCTGGCCCCTGTATCATGGAACATGTTACCTCAAACTCTCAGAACAGAACTGTCATTTGCAAATTTTAAGACCATGCTAAAGACCCATTTATTTAACCAAACTTATAACATACCAGTTCCCTGACTCATAGCCCCTAGATCTCTTTTATTACCTCTGTTTACTACTTACCTCCCTTTGTGTGTATAAATGCATATTTGTCCTATCCAACCATTGTAATTCTTTTCTAAATTTCTATTTTTAACTTTGTTTTTAAATTGTAAACCGCTCTGCTGTGTTTTTATTGAAGGGCGGTCAATCAAATTGAATAAACCATCTATCCAAAACTCAGCTGTGCGGCTAATCTTCCGCCAACACCGATATGCTCATATACTAACCCTCTTCTCAAGTCACTTCATTGGCTCCCTATCCTTTTCGGTATCCAGTTCAAACTTCTCCTACTGACCTATAAATGCACTCAGTCTGTTGCTCCTCACTACCTTTCATCTGCAGTGGAGGAGTAGCCTAGTGGTTGGGGCAAGGTACTTCAGGCCGGAAGGTCGGGGGTTCAAATCCCACTAGAGGACAGCAACCTTGGGCCGGAAGGACTGGGGTTTCTAGTCCCACAGGTGCTCCTTGTGGTCTTGGGCAAGCCACTTAACCCTCCATAGCCCATGTTCCCTGTAAAATAGTTATCTCCAAGTTATAATACCCTGTTCAATGTAATTTCAGTTTGTTCAATGTAAACCGCACTGATGCAGAATAGCGCGGTATATAAGAGAATGTAAATAAATAAATAAATAATAAAATCTCTCATCTCTTCTTACATTCCTCCTCGTGAACTCCACTGTTCTGGTGGATTGCTAGTGATCATGACCTTTTCTTCCACTGCCAACTCCAGACTTCAATCCTTTTACTTTGCTGCCTGGAACAAACTGCCTGAGTCTGTACGTCAGGCTTCATTCTTGCCCCTTTTCAAATTCATGCTAAAAGCTCAACTCTTTGAGGCTGTGTTTGGATCCTGATCCGCTTAGTCTCCTATGTGTTTCCTTACTTTCCCTAGCTGTTTCCTTGTGCTTAGCTGTTGTATTGTCTGTCTTGACTAGATTGTAAGCTCTGACAAGCAGGGCCATTCTTTACATGTAGCTGTACGCATGCTTTGTAGTGCTATATAAATGATCAGTAGTATTAGTAGTAGTTTTTCCATTGGCTATTCTTTATATATTTATATGGTCTCCAAATGAGAGAGATACAGTCACAAGCCAGGCAGTACACCCATTGGATAAATCAGAGAACTGAGTAAGCTTCATCTTCAATAATCACACTCATTTATTTTCCCATGGTGAAAACACACACAAAATCTGGAGCTCCAGTAATAAGACCGTTGCAATAAATGCCTTCAAAGACTGTCTAAAGCTTCCCAGCAGAGGTTTAATGGCACAGAGATCCATGAGTACAGTACTTACCAAACAATACTATAATAAAGTAGAGATTATTTTTGTTTTAACAAAATCTATATTTATATAATTACATTTCCTTTGGGTAAGGGGAGGTAAATTAATGCATTCCCCTCATCCCCTAATGCAGCCATTTGTCAATTAAAATACAGAATGCCCAATCAATTCTGATGAATTTAGTGAGCAATTTGTCAAATACTACCACATATAAGTTAATATATTAATTCTTGTCACAGGCTTTTTTTTCCTGACAAGTGCAAACCTTCTCTATAACAATTTCCTTGGTAAGCAAAGAATATCCCTTTGAAAATGAAATGCTCCCAGCTATAACGGGAGACAAACTATACAACCTACAAGTCAAAGGGTTTGTGTCTTCAATTTTCTTAAATCTCATTTTTTTGGGGGGGGGGAGAAGGAGATATTCCACTTTTATACCTATCTGCTTTCTGGTCATGTTTATTTATTTACTTATTTAAATCAGTGTTAAAACAATGTAGCTCTTGCACACTTTGACCCTTTATAAGGGTAATTTTATAAGGTCATTTTTGCACATATGCAGTAAAGTACATGCTAATATTTATGTTTGTTTTCAAGCAGGTGTAATATCACACCTATCTAGGCACAATTTCTATAGGATTTGTGTTAGTATTTTATGACGACACATAGGGGCCTATATGTCCTTATAAAATAGGCTTAAAATAGGTGCCTTCTTGCCCTCTAAATCAAAACACCTGTTATAAAATTATCTCCTATACGTATAACTAAGTGGCTTAAGGTAGGACGCCAAGTTTTGTTTTTTTAACTTGTTTTTTATTTTAATCTTTTATTCACTCCAACCAAAAACCTGTACAGAAAAATACCAGTATCTCAAATCTGGCTAATAGGAGTGGAGGAGTGGCCTAGTGGTTGGGGCAAGGTACTTCAGGCTGGAAGGTCGGGGGTTCAAATCCCACTAGAGGACAGCAACCTTGGGCCGGAAGGACTGGGGTTTCTAGTCCCACAGGTGCTCCTTGTGGTCTTGGGCAAGCCACTTAACCCTCCATAGCCCATGTTCCCTGTAAAATAGTTATATCCAAGTTATAATGCCCTGTTCAATGTAATTGCAGTTTGTTCAATGTAAACCGCACTGATGCAGAATAGCGCGGTATATAAGAGAATGTAAATAAATAAATAAATAATAATGCATGATCCTTATACATCACAGCCCTTTTTCTCCACTTTAACATTAATACCCCCCCATCTTTTTTCCTTCACCCTTTCCATCTCCCCAACCACCCTCCCTTCCATCCATCCATCCCCATATAACCTCCTAGTTAAAAAGAAAAATCTCTATCTGATCTATTCTACAACCTCCACTCTTCTAATTCCAGTAGGTTCCACCTTACCTACCCATATCATTTGAGAAACCCAGCCAAACCTTTCTACTCCTAATCCTCCACTCTAAATTTGTTATTGCACATATCCGTTAGTTTTTCCAGCCTTCCTATATGAGCCAACTAGTAGTCTAGTCAGCCAATAAGGGAGCCTTCAACTATTTCCAGTGAACAGCTATTTCATACTCAGCTGCAACTATCCCCCATTTTGAGTAAATGCTTCTTACTCTTCTCCACTCACCTTGGAACTAGTCCAAACAGAACCTTTGGCCCCCCCATCTCAAGTCCATCCCATTTTGGCAATCACTACCTCTTCCAGAACTCATGTACTTTTTCACATGACCACCAAATATTCAAAATAGACTCTACTTCCCACACACACCCTCAACACCTATCAGAGGCCTCTTGATAAATTCTCCATAACCTGTTGGTGGTCAAATACCACTTATGCATTCTCCTTAATAAGGACACTACCAGAACATTTTCCCACTTTCTGAAATACTCTCTTCCAACACCTCGCCAATATCTTTTTCCCACACTACTGCAAATTTTAACAAAATCTGAATTCCTCAAAAATTTGTAAATGTGGGTAATGGCCCCTTTCAGGCTAGTTCAGGACTTACAGAAATCCTCTAGCCATGCATCCCCTTCAGTCTCTTCCACTTTTATCCCCTTTTCCCTCATCATATGCTGAATTTGTATAACCGTCAGAAAGTCCCCCACCGAAGCTCATAAAGCTCCTTAAACTCATTAAAGGATAGGAACTATCCTTCTTCTAATAAATGACCAAAACAAATAATACCCTTTCTCTCCCATCTACCCAGGGCTGGCCTGTCCTCTAGGTGGAATAGGCAGCTGCCAAGGACGACAGGCCATGTGCTTCGGCACACATAACCTGCTGCACCCCCCTCCCGTGCATCCAGCTGGCCCCCTCCCCCTGTGCTGAACCGCGATGCTGTCCCCCACTGCCACTGATTCCGGCAGTTGGTGGCTAGGCTTGGTGGCAGCAGCCCGTGGCAGGCCATGTGTTTCAGCACATGGCCTGCTGCTGCCGGTGAGCTGCCCGCTGCCGGAATCAGAGGGGGGGCACAGCTCAGCATAGGGTAAAGAGCGGCACAGCTCTACTTGGGGGGGAGGGTGGTGAAGTCATGGGGGGGGGCAGCACAGGGGGAGCATTTGCTTAGGGTGGTAGAAACCCTTGGGCTGCCCCTACATCTATCAAAGACCCTCCTACCCCCTCCCAACGTCCCCCCCCTATTTCCAGGTGAATAGAGGCCTTTGTGAACCCGTTTCTGCAAACCCTTCAGCTTCAAACACCCTCCCACCCCCATATATTCAATAAGTGCCTAGTAAAAAGATTAGCTAGTTCCTCACTATGTCCCTGGATATATGAGAGTTATAGCAGATACTGCAACTTCCCTGCTGCCCAACACTGTTGCTCCAATCTCACTCCAGGTTTGTCCCTCCCTTTCTCACACTCTAGAATATGTTGTCCTTGTGTCACCAGGTAATATAATCTTAAATTACAAAGTGCCAACCCACTTCCCTTTGTACACCTCCCACACCTTGTGTGGGTCCCAACTTCCAGTCTGTGTGTGGCCCAGTGTTCCCTGCAACCTCTGTATTTCTGTGTGGGTTCCTGCTACTTGTCTATGTGCGTGTGTGTTTATAATGTGGAGATGGATGTGCAGTGCTGTGGATGTCGGTGATGGGAGAATCAGGGTGTTGGTGCTGGGAGGCAGGAGCCACAGATGATATGAACACATTGGTGTTGCTGGCTCTGCTGCATGAGGCCTACAGGGAGCTCAAGATTACTATTGCCCTCACCTTTATTTTTATTTATTTATTTACATTCTCTTATATACCGCGCTATTTGGCATCAGTGCGGTTTACATTGAACAAACTGAAATTACATTGAACAGGGCATTATAACTTGGAGATAACTATTTTACAGGGAACATGGGCAATGGAGGGTTAAGTGGCTTGCCCAAAACCACAAGGAGCACCTGTGGGACTAGAAACGCCAGTCCTTCCTAGCCACTGGCAGTTCCTAGCCACTGGCAGTTTCCAGTCTGTGCTGGCTACCACCACAGGTCCCAACCAGTCAGCCATGTCACAGTTCCTGAGGGCTTTCTAACCCACAATGCATAATATGTAGTCTTCTCATATACCATGCAGCAGAGGCAGCAAACCATGATCCAGTTACATGAGATGACCTGCTTCCCAATGATACTGGGGCTCATCAATTGCACATATGTTGCCCTCAGACCCCCATGAAGGAGGGAGGCCACTACTGCCAACAGAAAGGCATTTCATTCCCTCAATATGCAGGTAGTCTGCCATGCACAGAAGGAGATAAACAGATGTCTTTCCCAGGTTTCCGGGGTCTTGCCATGATTCATACATCCTCACCCACCCTTGGCATTAACGAGAGGTTTGTGAGTGAGGAGATTAGCAGTGGGTGGCTGCTAGGTAAGCCTTGTGCTGCTGTCTCCATCACCTAGAAATGCACATGCTAGGAGGCTGCTCTGTACTCTAGTTGCTGCAGCATTTGGCCAAAAGAGCTCAGAACTACAGTGCCCACCCTTCACATTAAATACCCTGGGGCAATATCCTAATGTGTCTTCTCTGCCCCTACCTATGCAGGTGATATTTACCCACTGAGGCTCTGGCTACTGATCCCCCATTGTGGTGCCACACATGGGGCAGAAGAATGCTACAACAGTGTCCACAGGAAGATATGTGCCATCATTGAAAAGACATTTGGTCAGATGAAAAGCAGCTTCCATTCACTTAATGAATCAGGAGGGTAAATAGCCTGGCAGGGCTGTACAGCAATGTCAGATATTCATGGTCTGTTGCATGCTTCACAATCTTGTACTGAGGCACCAACAACTCCTCCCGGAACAAGAGGGCACAGCTGACCCAGACCATGATACAAATGCCGAAGGGCCAAGGGTGGAGAATCCTGAACAATCATACCAATAAGGCAATGCAACAAGAGACAACCTCATACGAGGGGCTACCCCAAAAAAACAGGAATTATTTTTTAAAAGCTATTTCTTTCAAATTCTTTACAAAACAACCTTATCCCCTTCAAAATACTCTCCATTACAACTGATACATTTGTCCCACCGGTGCTTCCACTGTTCGAAACATTTTTTGTAGTCATCTTTAGAAACGGCTGACAGCTCCTCCCTCCTTTTTTTCTTGACTTCTTCAATGTTGTCAAATCAGTGTCCTTTCATGCCCCTTTTCATGCGTGGAAATAAGAAAAAGTTGCACGGAGCCAGGTCAGGCGAGTAAGGTGCGTGGGGCAGCGGAACCATGCCATTTTTAGCCAAAAACTGTCTAACAGAGATGGCTGTGTGTGCAGGTGCGTTGTCGTGGTGGAAGAACCAGTCTCCTGTCTGCCACAAATCGAGTCTTTTTTGACCAACACTGTTGCGCAATCTTCTTAAAACTTCCAAATAAAAGGTTTGATTGACGGTCTGACCTGGGGGAACAAACTCTGAATGAACTACCCCCTTGGCATCAAAAAAGCAAATCAGCATTGTTTTGATGTTTGATTTGACTTGACAACATTTTTTTGGACGGGGTGACGATGACGTCTTCCACTGGCTTGACTGTTGCTTTGTTTCTGGGTCGTAACCATAGCACCATGACTCATCACCTGTAATGACCTTGACAGAAAATCTGGATCAGTTTCAAGCTGTTGTTTCAAAACACGACATGTTTCAACTCGATGTTCCTTTTGATTGTCAGTCAGAACCCGAGGAACAAACTTGGCAGCAACCCTTTTCATTCCCAAATCTTCCGTTAAAATTTGCTGAACCGAGCTCCAAGATAACCCACTAATCTCTGACAGTTGATCAATTGTCTGTCGACGGTCTGTGAGCACAAGCTCTCTAATTTTTTCAATATTTTCGTCGATTCGGGCAGTTGATGGACGCCCAGAACGAGGTTTGTCATCAATCGACATGTCGCCATTTTTAAACCGAGCAAACCACTGGTACACTTGACTTTTTCCCATAGCGTCATCTTGATAAGCTGTTTTCAACATTAAAACAGTTTCAGCAGCATTTTTACCGAGTAGAAAACAAAATTTCACAGCTGCACGTTGTTCACTTAAACTTGTCATCATAAAAAAAGAAACAAGAACACAACAGCGCTAGCAAAAACAATCACTGCAGATGAACAGAACAAGCCAGGTCGACAACACAGGCGGCACTGAACTGACAATGAGTTGCACTATACACGCCTAGCGGCAGAGGTGCGTACTACACAAGCTCCGCCCACGGCAATGTTATTCCTGTTTTTTTGGGGTACCCCCTCGTACCCAAGCACTTCATGTGAAAATAGGTGTTGATTGTCCATTTGAATAATAACAATTTGGTTGGCTAACTGATCTCTGAAAGTCTTTACAATGTTTGAGATTGCCCTCAGTTCCAAGAAATTCATGCAATGGAGACTTTCTTGGTGGACCAAGATCCCTGAGTGTGAAACAAATCTATTATTATTTTATTATTTAGCAGAGCTTATATACTGCTCTTAGAACATAAGAACATAAGATATGCCATACTGGGTCAGACCAAGGTCCATCAAGCCCAGTATCCTGTTTCCAACAGTGGCCAATCTAGGTCACAAGTACCTAGCAGTTTCCCCAAAAGACACAGGATCCACAATGCTTGTACTGGGTCAAGCATTGATATCCTGGGTCCCTTCTTAATAATGATTTATGGACCTTTCCTCCAGGAACTTGTCCAAACCTTTTTTAAACCCAGCTACACTAACAGCCTTTACTACATCCTCCGGTAACAAATTCCAGAGTTTGATTACACGTTGAGTGAAAAAATATTTTATTTTATTAGTCTTAAATAGTTTACCCTGTAGCTTCATTGCATGTCCCCTAGTCTTTCTATATTCTGATAAGGTAAACAATCGATCTACGTTTACCTGTTCCACTCCGTTCATTAATTTATAGACTTCTATCATATCTCCCCTCAGCCGTCTCTTTTCCAGGTTAAAGAGCCCTAACCATTTTAGCCTTTCTTCATAGGAGTATCCTTCCATCCCCTTTACCATTTTGGTGGCTCTTCTCTGAACCTTTTCTAAAATCGCTATATCCTTTTTAAGATACGGTGACCAGAATTGCACACAATATTCAAGGTGCGGTCTCACCATGGAACGATATAGAGGCATTATAATATCTTTTGTTTTATTTTCCATTCCTTTCCTTATCATACCTAGCATTCTATTTGCTCTCTTGGCCGCCGCTGCACACTGGGCCGAGGGTTTTAACATGGTATCAACAATGACGCCTAAATCTTTTTCCTGGGTGGTGGTTCCTAATGTGGAACCTTGCATCGTGTAACCATAGTTTGGATTGTTCTTCCCTAGGTGCATAACCTTGCACTTGTCCACATTAAATTTCATCTGCCATTTTGATGCCCAGTCTTCTAATTTATCAAGATCCTCTTGCAATTTTCCACAATCCTCTTGGGTTTTAACAACTTTAAATAGTTTTGTGTCATCTGCAAATTTGATAACCTCACTCGTTATTCCACTTTCCAGGTCATTTATGAATATGTCAAAAAGCAGCGGACCCAGCACAGATCCCTGGGGTACACCACTATTCACCTTTCTCCATTGGGAAAATTGGCCATTTAGCCCTACCCTCTGCTTTCTATCTTTTAACCAGTTCCTGATCCACAATAGTACACTGCCTCCTATCCCATGACTCTTTAGTTTTGCCAAAAGTCTCTGATGAGGGACCTTGTCAAAGGCTTTCTGAAAGTCCAGATACACAATATCAACCGACTCACCTTTGTCCACCTGTTTATTCACTCCTTCAAAAAAACATAACAGATTAGTAAGACAAGATCTTCCTTGTCTAAAGCCATATTGGCTGTCTCCCATTAGGTCATGACTATCTACATGCTGAATAATTTTATTCTTTATAATGGTTTCTACCATTTTTCCCGGTACTGATGTCAGGCTCACCGGTCTGTAGTTTCCCGGATCACCCCTGGAACCCTTTTTAAAAATTGGTGTTACATTGGCGATCCTCCAATCTTCGGGTATTAGAGATAATTTTAATGATAGTTCACAGATTACTAATAGCAGATCTGCAATCTCATATTTCAGTTCTTTCAACACCCTTGGATGAATACCATCCGGCCCAGGTGATTTGCTACTCTTCAGTTTATCTAATAGTTGTAATACATCTTCCCGATGTATCGATATTTCCTTCAATTCTTCCGCACCTTTAAATACCACTTCAGTCATGGGTAACATCCCTACATCTTCCTCAGTAAAGACCAAAGCAAAGAATTCATTCAGTTTCTCCGCTATCGCCTTGTCGCCTCTCAGTGCTCCTTTAACCCCTTTATCATCTAATGGACCAACTGACTCTCTCACAGGTTTTTTGCTACGAATGTACTTGAAAAGGTCTTTATTTCGTGTTTTTGCTTCTGCAGCAAGCTTCCTCTCAAATTCTCGCTTTGCCTGCCTTATCAATGCCTTGCATTTGACTTGCCAGTGCTTGTGCTGTTTCCAGGTTTCGTCGTTTGGCTCTTTTTTCCATTTCCTGAAAGATGCTTTTTTGGCAACAACAGCCTCTCTGACCTCACCTTTAAACCATGCTGGCAGTTTTTTGGACTTCCTTCCACTTTTCTTAAAGCGTGGAATACAGCTGGTCTGGGCTTCCAAGATAGTATTTTTCAACAACACCCAAGCTTGATGTACGTCTTTAACTTTGCAACTGCTCCTTTTAGTTTTTTCTTAACTGTTTTCCTCATTTTATTATAGTCTCCCTTTCGAAAGTTAAAAGGTAGTGGATTTCCTTACTATCCCTCCTCCACTAATTAAATCAAAGGCGATCATGCTATGATCACTATTGCCAAGTGGCCCCAACACCCTTATCTCTTGCACTAGATTTGGTGTTCCACTAAGGACTAGGTCTAATATGGCTTCCCCTCTGGTCGGTTCATGAACCAGCTGCTCCAAGAAGCAGTCATTTATTTCATCTAGGAACTTTATCTGCCTAGCATGTCCTGACGTGACACTAACCCAGTCGATACCGGGGTAATTGAAATCACCCATTATTATTACTGCGCTGTAACTTTTGTTAGCTTCCTTGATTTCTTTGAGCATTTCATCATCCATTTGTTCATTCTGGCCAGGCGCTCGATAGTACACCCCCACTGCCATCGCCTTCCCCCTTTTACATGGAATTTCAATCCATATAGATTCTACAGCAAATTTTGTTTCCTGCTAAACTTTAATCCTTTCTGACTCAATGCCCTCTCTAACAAAGAGAGCAACCCCTCCACCAATTTGATAGGATCTATCATTACGATATAGTTTGTACCCAGATATCACAGTGTCCCAATGGTTGTCCTCCTTCCACCATGTCTCTGATATTCCAATCATATCTAACCTTTCATTTAGTGCTATATATTCTAACTCTTCCATCTTATTTTTTAGACTTCTAGCATTTTGCATACAAGCATTTTAGAGATTGTATTTTATTCATATTAATTTGGCTATTGTTAGACATGGGTAATTTGGGATCTTTAAGCTGTGTCTGCTCCATATTTGAGGGCATTTGGGTTACTTTACTCTTTTGTGGAACCTCTCTGCTTTTGGTAGTATCCTTCAAGGATACTTTCTTCCAAACCATCCGCTCTTGGGCGACTGTTGGCTTTCCCCTAATATCTAGTTTAAAAGCTGCTCTATCTCCTTTTTAAAGGTTAATGCCAGCAGCCTTGTTCCATCCCGGTTAAGGTGAAGCCCATCCCTTCAGAAGAGCCCCTCCTTTCCCCAGAATGTTCCCCAGTTCCTAACAAATCCAAAACCCTCATCTCTGCACCATTGTCTCATCCACGCATTGAGACTCCAGAGCTCTGCCTGCCTTTTGGGTCCTGCACGTGGAACAGGAAGCATTTTGGAGAACGCAACCCTGGAAGTTCTGGATTTCAACTTCCTACCTAAAAGCCTAAATTTTGCCTCCAGAACCTCCCTACCACATTTTCCTATGTCATTGGTACCAACATGTACCAAGACAGCAGACTCCTCCCCAGCACTATCTAAGACCTTATCTAGGTGACGCATGAGGTCCGCTACCTTCGCACCAGGCAGACATGTTACCAGGCGATCCTCACGTCCACCAGCCACCCAGCTATCTACATGCCTAATGATCGAATCACCAACTATAATGGCTGTCCTAACCCTTCCCTCATGGGCACATGGCCCTGGAGAAACTTCCTTGGTGCGAGAGGGTTTTACATCACCTGGAGGACAGGTCCTAGTTACAGGATCACTTCCTGCCACACCAGGGTGATGCTCTCCTGTCACGTGACCTCTCTCCTCCATGGCAACAGGTCAAAACGGTTTACAAATTCAAATTACATAAAACAGTCACCTATGTACAAAAACTATGTACATGGTACATTATAACTATATACATATAATGAGTAGGTCCATAGGGCTCGCAGTTTCGGTGTGCACATTTACTGAGGGGATCAGTATTTCCTGGTTCGGAGCCAAATTTGAAGTGTTTTGAGAACAAGAAGGTTTTGAGGTGTTTGCAGAAGGAGTGGAGGTCAGAGATATTTCTTATATGGTTTGGGATGTGTTCCAGAGGGAGGGGCATATAGTTTGAAGACTCGGTGGCATGTTTGTTGTGAGTGTTTTGTTCTGGAGCGTGGTATTGTGAGTTTGTGGGCCGTGGAGAGTCTTTGTGGCCTGTTGGGATTGAGGGAGTGAAGAAGGGTTTGAAGATGAGTAAGCAGGGGTGCAGCAGAGAGCCTTGTGTGTTAGTACTAGAGTTTTGTATGTGATTCTGCAGGAAAGTGGCAGTCAGTGAAGTTGTTTGAGTATAGGGATTCTGTCATATTTGGATACTCCTTGTATGATACGTGCAGCAGTGTGGAGGGCAGTTTGTAGTGGGAGGAGGGTGGACTGTGGGAGACCATGGTATATTGTGTTACAGTAATCAGCATGCAGAAGGATTATGGCTCTAATGGGCTCTCCAATCCAGTTTCTATGCATTTGTCATGAGCAACATTTGGTAGGAAGGAATTTGGAAAGGAAGACCCTTGGTCAGAGTGGCAGTAATGATGTCACTGAGCCTGTCTGTGGCTTGTGTTCATTGAGTACTCAAAATCTACTGAAACTGTCTCATATGGAGACGTATCAAGGGAGTGACATGAACCATTGAGGTCATACGGCCCAGCATTCTCAAGATGGTTCAAGATGATGTTTTCTGACTCTTTTATATCCAGCACTATTGCCACCAAGCAGGTAAGTCTTGATCCCACCTCCTAATCCTCCTCATTCTCCAACCCCTCCCAACTAAGAATGCTTTGTAAATAGTCAAAGGCAACATGCCTTTGTTAAATATAATGTACAAAGTTACTGTTCTCTGTAAATACCATTTAACCTGTTTAAGTTCTATGTGCATTGCTTTGTTCTCTGTAAACATTATTTAACCTGTTTTAAGTTCTATGTACACCGCTTTGACCTCTGTGAAAAATGGTATAAAAGTTCAGTCAAATAAATAAAGTCGGTTGTATGAAAGAGATTTTTGCCCGAGTCGTCTTGCAGAGTGCCAATGAATGCCAATTATTGTGATGGGAGGTGCTTGGATTTGGAATAATTGATGATGAACCCTAGCAGCTCCAGCACTCAGATGGTCATATGAACAAATTCCTGAACTTTTTCCAGAGAGACACTTGTGAACAGCCAATTATCCCAGTCTGTGTAGACATGCTGAGACGACTGTGAGGCATTTTGTGAAGATGAAAAGAGCAGATGTAAGGCCAAGAGTATACAGTACTGGAAGTGATGTGTCCCTATGAAAAATCACAGATACTTCTTGTGAGTGGGATGTATCTGTATGTGGATGTAAGCATCTTTTAAATCCAAAGAACATAACCAATCCTCTTTTTGGAGAAAAGGGAGAAGAGTAGCCAGAAAAACTATCCTGAACTACACTCTGATTAGAAATTTGTTCAAGTCTCTGAGGTCTAGGATTCAACAGAATCCCCCTCATTTTCTTGGGCACCAGGAAATACCTCAATAAAACCCCTGCCCTTCCTGCTCTGGCAGGACGTGCTTGATCGCATGTGTGGATCAAAGGATGGTGATTTCCTAGGGAAGAACCTTCTGCTGCTGAGGAGAAATGAAATGGCCCCTTGGTGAGCAATTTGGAGGGAGGTTGAAAAGTCAAAGTCTATAACCTTCCCAAACTATTTTTAGAAACCAACAGGTGGATGTTAGAAGGGGACATAACTGAGCACAGACAATGAGCCTCCCATTGACTAGAAGGCAGTCCAAATAAGGTACAGGGATACTGGCCATGTTTTCTAGGACTCAGTCAAAACTCCATCCCCTGCTTTGACTGGGAGGCAGGCTGGGATTTCTGGACCTTCTCCTGCCGAAGTCAGATACAAGCAGGTTCCTTGGACTAGGTGTAGCGGAAGGTGGGAAAATACCAACGGCTATGAGAGTAATAGGATCGTCGCTGTCTCCTGCTGTGAAACCTCTGAGATGAGGAGGTGGTTGATAGTGTGCCTGGAGACAGTTTCAAGCATTTCAGAATGTTCTTGAAAATGGTGGGAGCTTCTTGCATCTTATCTCTGAAGAGATTGTTTCCATGTTTGTGAGTTGCTCTTAGACACTAGCCTGTAAGGCTGAAGCTTAAAGACATGAGAGTCTCCGGATGCCAATTCTCAGAGGAGGCTCTTGATGCTATATCAAAGATATCATATGTCGCACTCCTCCCCTTGACTCATGAGAGAATGATACCGTTTGGCTTTCTCTGGAGAGAGATCAGACAGATTGCCAAGGCTGCACATGATGTTCGTAAGTGCATGCCTATAAAGAGCTTGTAAGATGCCACGCAAGATGTGAACATGGCATTCTGGTAAAACTTTCTTCCAAAAGAGTCCAATGTCCAGACCACCCTCCTTGAGGGTGTGGAAGACTGTGACATAGAGCTTTTGGCTCATTTGTGAATGGATTTGTTGACCATAGATGGTATGACAGCTGAAGCTTCTTAAATCCAGGAGCCTTCTGGACTCTATACATAGAGACAACCTTCTTACTAACTGAGGGTACAGAGAAGAGGATCTCCAACATTCTCATCTGTAACAGAATATAAGAGGATATCTAACTCCTCAGTCCTGGGCTCCTCCTCTGTCTCCAATGGAAATGGTATGGACTTAGCTATATCCCTTACAAAGTGATGGAATAAAAACTCTTCAGGTTGGGACTAGCACTTCTCATGAGGGAGAGATGGATTCAAGGGAAATTCTGGAAATCCCTCATCCTAGAAACATTCAGAGTCATAATTAGATTCACAAGAGTAGTTTGATTCTGACAGAATGGTATGATGGCATCCAAATCCCTGCCTGGATGGCCCTCCATTCTCTAGGGGAAAACGGATCTCCTTCGGGTACGCCTATGCACTGATGACTTCTGATGTGCTTGGAAATAATCATCCCCTGCTGCAATGGAGAGCAATATCGGCCAATCAGATATCAGTGACAAGACCCTTTGATGCCTCAATGATGATGCCTCTACCACAGGTTGGCAGTGAGTCTCCAGAATGAGATCGATGTCTCGATGTGCCATGGTTGATGTCACTAAAGCATCAATATTCGGTTCTCGAGACTCTTCATCGGCCACTTCTTAAGGACTGCCATCACTGAAGGAAAGGGGTCTAACAGCAGATTCAGCCAATGTTCCTGGAATCTGAGAGGGGTGTATCGGCAGGCTGTCTCACTTTCATGGAGTATGGCACAGCCCCTCCATCTTCAAGGAGATTAAGCAGTCCTCATGTCGGAGCTGCTTTGAGAGACACGACTGCACACCTTTAGTGCTCTCTGCTTCACTCTCCAATGAACTTTGGGATCAATGCAGCATAGCTTCTACCCAATGCTTGATGTCCTTAGTCCTCAATGCTGAAGGCGACAAAGATAAATTCTTCCTCTTCTTCAGGGAAGTATCAGTGGGATACTTATTCCAGGGTGAATTGAAGGCGCTTGGCTCCAACTGCGCTTGAGGGCCCCTCAATGATGATGCTCTGCCAGCATCCAGTACAGTTCCTATGGCGTGGAGACTGATGCTGCTGATGCCAAAGCGATGGACCAGACTTTACAGCGCCAAAAAGCATAGTTACTCACCTGTAACAGGTGATCTCCAGGAACAGCAGGAATTTAGTCCTCACATATGGGTATCGTCGGTATCGACGGAGCCTGTGCGGGAACGCTCCCCAGCGTCCAATCAGAAAGCTTTTGGGAGCATCCCACAGCGCCTGCGTGCTGCCTTCCCGCCTTTCCCAACTGCCTCTCTCCAGTTGAGTTTTAAAGCTGAGACAAAGAGAGAGAGAGAGAGGGAAAGGAAAGAGATAGAGAGATACAACTCCTAGGGGAGGTGGGTGGGTTGTGAGGACTAAATTCCTGCTGTTCCCGGAGATCACCTGTTACAGGTGAGTAAATATGCTATCTCCAGGAACAAGCAGGAATCTAGTCATCACATATGGGGACTCCCTAGCTTTAGGTGCCAGGAAGAGACCCCAGAAGTTGTGTGTCCCTGAGAAGGGCTCCACTTCCCCCCATGGATCTCTGGCATCCTATCAGGGATGGTGGGTAGGAGTTGATTAAGTATGGAACAGGTGTTTGAGAACAGCCTGACCAAACAAGGCATCCGGGCGGGAGTCCTTGTCCAAGCAGTAATGGGCTGTGAAGGTATGAACAGAGGCCCAAGTGGCTGCTTGACAGATGTTGTCAATAGACACAGAGTTCAGATGAGCCATTGAGGCTGCCATGGCTCTCACATTGTGAGCTGTGACATGTCCCTCCAGAGAAAGGTTCTTACTCTGATAGGCGAAAGAAATACACTGAGCAATCCAGTTAGATAGTGTTCTCTTGGAGACTGGCAGTCCCAAATGAGAAGGGTCAAAAGCAACAAAGAGTTGAGAGGACTTTCTATGTTGCTGTGTCCTTTGTAAGTAAAAAGCCAGAGCTCTTTTACAGTCCAGGATATGAAGATTCCTCTCTGCATTTGATGCATGAGGTCCTGGAAAAAAGACAGGTAGGTAGACCTCCTGGTTGGGATGAAAAGGCGAGACCACCTTAGGCATAAAGTGTGGATGAGTCCTAAGGACTACCTTGTCATGATGAAACCTTGTATAAGGTGAATTAGCTACTAGTGCTTGCAATTCACTAATGCGGCGTGCTGATGTGATTGCAATGAGAAAGATAACCTTCCAAGAAAGAAATTTCAAGGAGGTGGTAGCTAAGGGTTCGAAAGGTGGCTTCATGAGCTGCCCAAGAACCAGTTTCAAGTCCCATGCCACCGGAGGTGGTTTAAAGGGAGGCTTAGTTAGAAGGAGGCCTCTCATGAATCTTGCTATAACAGGATGAGAGGAAATAGGTTGTCCATTTAGAGGTTTAAGAGAAGTTGCAATAGCACTCAAATGGACTCTTACTGAATTTGTCTTAAGGCCTGCATTAGACAAATGGAGGAGATACTCCAGTAAAGATTCTAGAGGTATAGCAAGGGGGTTAAGACCCTTTTCTGAACACCAAATAGTGAACCTTTTCCATTTGAAAGCATAAGAATGTCTAGTGGATGGTTTTCTAGAAGCATAAAAACATTTTTCACTTGCTGAGAAAGATGAAGATCTTGGAGATCTAGGCCTTCAGCAACCAAGCCCTGAGATGCAGGGACTGGGGATTGGGATGCCATAACATCCCGTTCTCCTGAGATAGGAGATCTGGAGCAGACCCTAACTCCAGGGAGGGAGCTTGAGAGAGATGTAGAAGCAGAGGGTACCACACTTGCCATGGCCAATGTGGTGCTATGAGAATCATGTGGCCTCTGTTTCTCTGAAGCTTGAAAAGGGTTTTGGGAATTAGGGGAATGGGTGGAAAGGCATACAGGAAATCTTGACCCCAGTGAAGGAGGAAAGCATCCTTTGCCTGAGCTCCCTGAGCCGGAGTTCTGGAACAGAACCGGGGAAGTTTGGCATTCCACGGACTTGCAAAGAGGTCTATGTCCGGGGTTCCCCAAAGTTGAAAAATCTTGGCCACCTGGTCTGCATGCAGAGACCATTCGTGTGGAAGGAGAACTCGACTGTGTCTGTCTGCCCAAGGGTTTTGAACGCCTGGAAGATACACTGCCAAAAGATGAATGTGATGCTCTCTGGTGAGGGCCCACAGTCGCAGAGCTTCGTTGCAAAGCGACAGAGAGCCTGTTCCCCCCTGCTTGTTCACATAGAACATGGCTACTTGATTGTCCGTATGAATAAGGACTGTTTTGTAGCTGAGCATGGTGTGGAACACTTGCAGAGCAAGGAAAATTGCTATGAGCTCCAAGAGACTGATATGTAGACAACTCTCTTGTGGAGTCCAGGTGCCTTGGGTGGAGAGGTCTTGCAGGTGAGCTCCCCAACCCATTGGAGAAGCATCTGTTGTAAGAGTTGCTTGGGGCAGAGGTTGCTGAAAGGGGGACCCCAGCAACAGGTTTTGAGTGGACTTCCACCACTGGAGAGACAAAATGAGGCGACTTGTGTTTCCTATTCTGTCTGACAGGCAACCTGATGCCTGGGTCCATTGGGTGGATAAAGTCCACTGAGCTGCCCTCATGTGAAAGCGAGCATATGGTACCACATGCACAGTGGATGCCATGTGGCCTAGTAACTGTAACATTTCTCGAGCAGTTAAAAAGGGCTTTAGGACTGCTCGAGAAGCTGATTGCACCAAGCGAAGGCAACGGGCTTGGGGAAGGTAGGCCCTTGCCTTTGTGGTATCCAGCAGGGCTCCTATGAACTCTAGAGACTGAGTAGGAGTTAGACTGGATTTTGGGATGTTTATGACCAGCCCTAAATACTGAAGGATACGCATTGTGCAGGATAGAGAAGTCCTGGCCTCTGACTGTGTTGGAGCTCGAATGAGCCAGTCGTCCAAGTAAGGGAAGACGAATATTCCCAGAGTGCGTAGAAATGTTGCTACCACAGCCATGCATTTCGTGAACACCCTTGGTGCAAAGGCCAGACCAAAAGGAAGCACCCTGTATTGGTAGTCCATGAAACAGGAACCGAAGGAACCTTCTGTGGGTTGGATGGATGAGAACATGGGTGTACGCATCCTTGAGATCTAGAGAACAAAGCCAATCCTGACTCTGAAGGTATGGAAGCAGAGCTCCGAGAGAAATCATTTTGAATTTCTCCTTGACAAGGAATTTGTTCAATTCTCTGAGATCTAAGATAGGTCTGTATCCCCCTGTTTTCTTTGGGATAAGAAAATAAGGGGAATAGAACCCTGTGCGCTGTTGATGAAGAGGCACTTCTTCTATTGCCCCTTGGGCAAGAAGGATGGTAACCTCCTGACCTAACAGGTCGATGAGAGAGGTCGGAGAATTGAACTGCTTCACTATTGTGGGAGGGGGGCATGCTTGAAAAATGAAGTTTGTACCCCTCTCTTATGATGGAGAGTGCCCAACGCTCTGCTGTTATTTGCCCCCATCTGGGAGCAAAATGGCATAACCTTCCTGGAATGGTGGACGGTTCTGGTCCTTCCAGAGCCAGAAAGGCTATGTTCTCTAGCTGAAAGTCAAAGGCCCTGAGGAGGCTGAGGCTGCTTGAGGCCTAGCAGCCTTTGCTTTCTTCTGTTTGGATGGTTGCTGACGTTTGGTTGAAAACTGACCTGCAGAAGATGCCTGCTGACCATAAGCAGGATAAAATCTTTTCTTTTTAGAAAAGGTGTTTTCTTGAACAACTTTTTCCTAACAGGATCAGCAGTAGACTTGGATAGTCTATCCAAAGTGGAATTTTCAGCATCCATTTCATTGGCTTTTTCTTGCCAATCTTTACCAAACAGGTTCTCACCAGTACAAGGGATATTTCCCAATTTATCTTGTACCCAGAGCTCTAAATCAGATGCTTGGAGCCAAGCAATTCTACGTGCACCTATGGCAATAGCCGAGGTCCTGCTTATACATTCAAAGCAATCGAAGGCTGCACGGTTGGAGAATTTAGAGACATCTTGGGCATGTTTGAGCCAAGTGAGAACCTCCTGCCTTTTATCCTCAGAGATGAAAGGACTTAAAGTCTGTAGATGATCAGTAACTTCCTTTAGGAACATTCCCATGTAGAGACTATAGGAACTCATTCTTGCAGCAAGCATGGAAGCTTGAAAGACTCTACGTCCAAAAGCATCCAGAGTTCTGCATTCACGTCCTGGAAGATTAGAGGCATGTCTTTTTGCACTTCTAATCCTTCTCATAGCAGATTCCACCACAATAGATGGTGAGGAAGCTGAGTTTTATGGAAGCCAGGACAAGGAGGGACACGATCTAACCTACTAGAATGAGGAGAGGTGGTAAGAGTTGTTTCCCACATCCTCAACATGAGATCATATAGAATCTCATGAATGGGTAGGGTAGCTGCCTCCTTAGGAGTTTTGAGATATTGTAAAATATCCAACTCCTTGGCCCTTGGCTCTGTCTCAGGAGCCACAGTGATGGACAGGCCCCGAGCCACCTCTTGGATGAAGTCTTGGAAAGACATGTCCTCTGGAGGAGATATCCTGCGTTTAGGGGAGGAGGACTCCTGTGGAAGTATCATCGCTGCATCGACAGGACTTTCAGAGTCCTCAGATTCTTCTGAGGAATCGAAGTATCGCCTGTCTGGATGCTCCTGCAGAGCCCGATACCCGTACCGAGCAAAATCGGTATCAGTACCGGTGGGCATCGAAAGACAGGGTACCGGCATATCAGGCATCGATGCTGATGTCGATGCTATCGGTACCGGTTGCGATACCGGTGCCGGTGCCGGTACAGTTGTCTGTCGCGGTACCAAGGGCGTCGATGCCACAAGGAAAGCCGCTAGACTGCGTTCTATGGACAGAATTCTCTGGTCCATAGACGCTGCCAATGCCTGGAAGTCGGTACCGGTGGGAACCACCGGTACCCCAGAGCATGGCACCAGGAGATCTGTCGAGGCCGAGCCATCGAGAACATCCTGGAATCCCGATGATGGTGCTTTGGAAGCCGAAGCCTCCCGCCGGGGTAATTTTGCCGGTGCAGAATCCTCGAGGGCAGCGCCAGAGGCATCTTGATGCTTAGAAGGAGATCTACCCTTCGAGGACTGGCTGGATTTATGTTTAGTTACCTGAGATCCATGGAAAGAAGAAGAAGCCCGGGAAGACGTCGATGCCACCGAAGTCGCATCAGAGGGAAACAGGGTACTGAGCTTAGCAGCTCGGTTCTGTCGACCCCTTTTAGACATCATAGCACAGGACTCACAATCTGTGATGGAGTGGTCAGGACCTAAACATTTTAAACACCATTCATGGGTGTCAGTGACGGAAATGGTACCGCCACATTTTGTGCACTTTTTAAAACCTGAAGCAGGTTTTTCCATGTTAAGGAAATTTTTGGGGCCTAAGGCCCAAAAAAGGCGGGTGCACCTGAAGAAAGGAAAAAATGGATAAATTATTATTATTATTATTTTTTTTTTTTAAAAGAAAAGAAATACCGGTGGTACCGGTAGAACGTCGGGGAAGGCAGACGCGACCACAAAAAGAAATAAAGAAATAAGGAAATTCTTCTGCGGTGACAGGAACACGACCTGCTGGCTCCACGGAAAAAGAAGAACTGGAGAGAGGCAGTTGGGAAAGGCGGGAAGGCAGCATGCAAGCCTGTGGGATGCTCCCAAAAGCTTTCTGATTGGACGCTGGAGAGCGTTCCCGCGCAGGCTCTGTCGGTACCGACGATACCCATATGTGATGACTAGATTCCTGCTTGTTCCTGGAGATAACATTTGCGCTGCTTTCTCAACTCTGAACACAAAATGCAAGGCGGCGGTTTATTGTCTAGCCCCGAACATTGCAGGCACCACTTGTGAGTATCCATGATGGACATGGTCCTGCCACACTGGGTGCACGTTTTGAACCTGGTGGACAGTTTTTGGAGCATATCGCCTAGAAATATAGTCACTGCAAACTTGATGTTGAAAGAATAAAAAAATTTGTACTACCTGTCCGGATCTCCTGAAACCTAAATATGGCCTATAATGATGACATGGCAAAAATAAAGGAAACTTAAAAATATCTGTAAAACTTAACTAAGAGGCTAAAAGAACAGTAAAAGTGGCATGTGACAGCAAGCCAGGGGAGAAAAAGGAGCTCTTACAATTGAGAAACAAGTCAAAACGGATGTGGAGAGTAAATGAAGCATGTCAGTAGGACTCCATGGCAAAAGAAGACTGAGGCAATGGTGTGGCAATGATAGGTGAGAAGACACACACATGTGCAGTTGAACCCTTCTAAAAGCTTCTGGAGCTGGGAAGGTTCCCACATGAGAGTTCCGTCGATGATGATATCCATGTCTGAGCACTTACCCTGCTTGTTCATGGAGAATAACTAAATCTCTTTTCAGCCAACCCTAGAATATCAAAATTCTTCATGGAAGCTATGGAGGCACTAGAATACACTCAAGTAATCAACGAACCAACACACACGAAAGGAAACATTCTAGACCTCATCTCTGCCCCACAGCAAATGCTCAGGGACAACTATATTCCATCTCCAACAATCTCTACAGTACCTTGGTCCAATTATAAGACAAAGCACAGTTACTTACCTGTAACAGGTGATCTCTGGGAACAGCAGGAATAAGTCTTCACATATGGGTATCGTCGGTACCGACAGAGCCTGCGCAGGAACGCTCCCCAGCGTCCAGTAAGAAAGCTTTTGGGAGCATCCCACAGCGCCTGCACGCTGCCTTCCCGCCTTTCCCAACCGCCTCTCTCAACTTTGAGTTTTAAAGCTGAGACAAAGAGAGAGAGAGGAAAGGAAAGATAGATAGTGTGAGCCCCGCCCCTGTGCCAAATAGCTTGACCAGCAGGAGGCGCTGCACCTTAACCTTGAGGTTGTATAAGAATTTGTAGTTGAGCCGTTGGTTAAAGATCACAGATTTTTATTTGGGTTCTCAGAGACTCACAACAGGTAATGTCCATAGGAAAACAAAAGTAGGGATACTCCTCCCAAAGAAAATATATGCAAACTTTGCCAGGTCAAAAATAAAGTCTTTTAAACAAGCTTTTCTTCTTAGATCTTACAAAAGGTATTTTCCCTCTTAACAGTTATTCACATACAGTGCAACAATCACATTCCATGTCAGTGACTGAAGGATCTGAATCCCCTTTGAAAGAGTCAATTTCCATGCTCTCTGGAGGACTCTCAGGTAGTGGTTCTGGACTCTTAACTGGAATGGTATTAGTTCCATACATTAACAGTTTCTTCAGTCTTGGCCACCTAATAGGTTTCTCCCCTTTAAGTAAAAGCTCATGGGGTTTCAAAAGCCGTGGTTTAAAAGTTCCTTTCCTTTCATGTAAATGTCTACAGGTAATCTCCTCCTCATCTGAAGAACTGTCCCTGTGTTCAGTTTTGGGCCTAGGCTTTCTCCTGGTTTGATGCTTAACTTGCACAGTTTTACATACAGGCCTTCTATCAATAAAACCCTCTTCTGAGCTGTAATCAGAGGACAGGTCAGACCTCCTTCGGGCTCTATAAAAAGTTCTTGCTTTGGAAGCTTCCCTAGCAGAGCAATGCCTGCATCTAGGTTCCAGCAAGGGTTTTGCCTGGGTAAAAGTCCTGCCTTCTTGTGCCTTCTTTAAGCTTCTTTCAAATACAGGGTTTAGCCTGCTCACTAACCTGCATTGTGGTTTCACTGCCTTAGCAGTGTATCTCTGGGCCTCGCAACAGCAGCTGCCTGGCCTGTGAGTATTTCTTCCTGGAGAGCAGCAGTATTTCCCTTTCTCCTGTGGAGCGAATCTGGCTTCAGGTCTTCCTTTCCTCTCAGCATAGAGCCTGGGAGCCTTGTTCCAGTCAGGTTCAGAATCCTCGTGCTGGTAAGACAGGTGATTCTCTTCCTCTGCTCTTCTCTCTCTCTCCCCTCTCCCTTCCGTTTCTGTCTGCCCTTTTTTACAAGCAGCTACGTGACAAGGGCACTCCCTTGCAGGCTCCTCCCCCAAGTACCTGCTTCTCTGATTCCTATCTGGTGTGTAACGTGGGAATGACTCAACACTAGTTTTGGCCCACTGACTATCAACCCTGGGGTTTTTCTGCTGTGAACTTCTAACCCTGGGTTTTCTCTGACAAGTGTTTTCTAATGTGCCCATCCCCCCAGCCAAGGTAAAACCTTCAATGTTTCCTGCTTTTCTAGGTGGCACTACTCTCTCCTTGCCACAATAGAGAGATACAACTCCTAGGGGAGGTGGTGGGTTGTGAAGACTTATTCCTGCTGTTCCCAGAGATCACCTGTTACAGGTAAGTAACTGTGCTATCTCCAGGAACAAGCAGGAATGAGTCTTCAAATATGGGGACTCCCTAGCTGCAGATGCCAGGGAGAAACCCGAGGTTGTGTGTCCCTGAAAAGGACTCTACCTCCCCCCATGGATCTCTGGCATCCGACCAGGGTAGGTGGGTAGGAGTTGATTAGGAATGGAACAGGTGTTTGAGAACAGCCTGACCAAACGAAGCATCCCGGCGGGAGTCCTTGTCCAAACAGTAATGGGCTGTGAAGGTATGAACCGAGGCCCAGGTGGCCGCTCGACAGATTTGGTCGATGGACACAGAGTTTAGATGAGCCATTGAGGCTGCCATGGCTCTCACATTGTGAGCTGTGACATGGCCCTCCAGAGAAATGTTCCTACTCTGGTAGGCGAAAGAAATACACTGAGCAATCCAGTTGGACAGTGTTCTCTTAGAGACTGGAAGTCCTAAATGAGAAGGATCAAAAGCAACAAAGAGTTGAGAAGACTTTCTATGTTGCTGTGTTCTTTGTAAGTAAAAAGCGAGAGCTCTCTTACAATCCAAGGTATGAAGATTCCTCTCTGCATTTGATGCATGAGGTCCTGGAAAAAATATAGGTAAATATACCTCTTGGTTCAGATGAAAAGGCGAGACCACTTTAGGCATAAAGAGTGGATTGGTCCTGAGGACTAACTTATCATGATGGAACCTTGTATAAGGTGGATTAGCCACCAAAGCTTGCAACTCACTGATGCGGCGTGCTGAGGTGACTGCAATGAGAAAAATAACTTTCCAAGAAAGAAATTTCAAGGATGTGGTGGCTAAAGGTTCAAAGGGTGGCTTCATAAGCTGGCCAAGAACCAGGTTTAAGTCCCATGCCACTGGAGGTGGTCTAATGGGAGGTTTAGTAAAGAGAAGGCCTCTCATGAATCTTGCTATAAGAGGATGAGAGGAAATAGGTTGTCCATTGAGAGGCTTGAGGGACGCTGCAATAGCACTCAAATGGACTCTTACTGAATTCGTTTTCAGACCTGCATGGGATAGATGCAGGAGATACTCTAGTAGAGAATTCAGAGGTATTGCAAGAGAGTTAAGACCCTTCCCTGAACACCAAATGGTAAATCTTTTCCATTTGAAAGCATAGGAACGTCTAGTAGAAGGCTTTCTAGAGGCATGAATAACATCTCTGACTTGCTGAGAGAGATGAAAATGAAGGTCTAGGCCCTCAGCAACCAAGCCCTGAGATGGAGCGACTGGGGGTTTGGGTGACACAATGTTCCTTCTTCCTGGGATAGAAGGTCTGGTGCAGAGCCCAAATCCAGGGAAGGAGCTTTGAGAGAGATGCAGAAGTAGAGGGTACCACACTTGGCGTGGCCAATGTGGTGCTATGAGGATCATGGTCCCTCGATCTCTCTGAAGCTTGAATAGTGTTTTGGGAATTATGGGAATTGGTGGAAAGGCATAAAGGAAGTCTTGACCCCAGTGAAGGAGGAAGGCATCCTTGGCCTGAACTCCCTGACACGGAATTCTGGAACAGAATCGGGGAAGTTTGGCATTCCACGGACTTGCAAAGAGGTCTATGTCCGGGGTTCCCCAAATTCGAAAAATCCTGGCTACCTGGTCCATGTGGAGGGACCACTCGTTTGGAAGCAGAACTCGACTGAGTCTGTCCGCCCAAGAGTTTTGAACGCCTGGAAGATATACTGCCAGATGATGGATGTGATGCTCTCTGGCGAAGGCCCACAGTCGCAAAGCTTTGTTGCAAAGCGACAGAGAGCCAGTCCCGCCCTGCTTGTTTACATAGAACATGGCTACTTGGTTGTCCGTATGGATGAGGACTGTCCTGTAGCTGAGCATGGAATGGAACACTCTGAGAGCTAAGAATATTGCTCTGAGTTCCAATAGATTGATATGCAGAGATGTCTCCTGTGGAGACCAGATGCCCTGGGTGGAGAGATCCTGAAGATGAGCTCCCCAACCCATTGGAGAAGCATCTGTTGTAAGAGTTGCTTGGGGTAGCGACTGCTGAAAAGGGGACCCCAGCAACAGATTTGGAGAGGACTTCCACCACTGGAGAGACCAAAAAAGGCGACTGGAGTTTGCTATTTTGTCTGACAGGCAACCTGATGCCTGAGTCCATTGAGTGGACAAAGTCCATTGAGCTACCCTCATGTGAAGGCGAGCATATGGAACCACATGCACAGTGGATGCCATGTGGCCTAATAACTGTAACATCTCTCGAGCAGTTAAATGGGACTTTAACTGTATCTGGGAGGCTAACTGCACCAAGCGTAGGCAACGGGCCTGAGGAAGATAGGCCCTTGCAGTTGTGGTATCCAGCAAGGCCCCTATAAACTCCAGAGACTGAGTAGGGGTGAGATTGGATTTTGGGATGTTTATTACCAGTCTCAAATACTGAAGGACACGCATTGTGCAGGTTAGACAAGTCTGGGCCTCTGATTGGGATGGAGCTTGAATGAGCCAGTCGTCCAGATATGGGAATACGAATATTCCTAGAGTGCGCAGAAATGCAGCTACCACTGCCATGCATTTCGTGAACACCCTTGGTGCAGAGGCCAGACCGAAAGGAAGCACCCTGTATTGGTAGTGCTTTCCTTGAAAAAGGAACCAAAGGAACCTTCTGTGTGTTGGATGGATGAGGACATGGGTGTACGCATCCTTGAGATCTAGAGAACAAAGCCAGTCCTGACTCTGAAGGTAGGGAAGCAGAGCACCTAGAAAAATCATCTTGAATTTCTCCTTGAATCAAAACTTGTTCAATTCTCTGAGATCTAATATGGGTCTGTAGCCCCCTGTTTTCTTTGGAATAAGAAAATAAGGGGAGTAAACCCTGAGCCCTGTTGAAGAAGAGGTACTTCTTCTATTGCCCCTTGGGCAAGAAGGGTAGCAATCTCCTGACCCCGAAGGTTGAGGAGAGATGTTGGAGAATTGAACTGTTTCACCATGGTGTGAGGAGGAAGGCTTAAGAAATGAAGCTTGTACCCCTCCCTTATGATGGAGAGGGTCCATTGCTCTGCTGTGATTTGCTCCCATCTGGGAGCAAAGTAAGTCAACCTTCCTGGAATGGTGAGGGGCTCTGGTTCTTCCAGAGCTAGAAAGGCTAAGTTCTCTAGTTGCAAGTCAAAGGCCCTGAGGAGGCTGAGGCTGCTGGGCCGTGGCAGGCCTGGCAGCCTTTGACTTGGCCTGTTTAGGTGGCTGCTGACGCTTTGCAGCAAAAACGACCTGCAGAAGATGCCTGCTGACCATAAGCAGGATAATATCTTCCCTTTTTAGGAAAAGATGTCTTCTTGAACAATCTTTTCTTAACAGGAGCAGAGGTAGACTTTGAAAGTCGATCCAGAGCAGAGTTCTCAGCATCCATCTGAGTGGCCTTTGCTTGCCAATCCTTGCCAAAAAGGTTTTCACCTGTACAAGGAAGATTTCCCAATTCATCTTGGACCCAGAGTTCCAAATCAGAGGCCTGTAACCCAGCAATTCTGCGTGCACCTATGGCAATAGCCGAGGCTCTGCTTACACACTCAAAAGAGTCAAAGGCTGCACGGTTGGAAAATTTGGAAACATCTTGGGAATGTTTGAGCCAAGTGAGAAATTCCTGTCTTTTGTCTTCTGAAATAAAAGGAGTTAAAGTCTGCAGATGATCTGTGACTTCTTTTAGAAACATCCCCATATAGAGACTATAGGAGTTGATTCTGGCAGCAAGCATATTAGCTTGGAAAACCCTTCGGCCAAAAGAATCTAGGGTCCTACATTCACATCCTGGAGGATTAGATGAGTGTCTCTTTGCACTCTTTATTTTCCTCATGGCAGACTCTACCACAATAGAGTGGTGAGGAAGCTGAGTCTTATGAAAGCCAGGACAAGGAGGGTCACGGTACATGGTATCTATCCTACGAGAATGAGGAGAGGTGGTGAGAGGAGTCTCCCACATGCCCAACATGAGATCATAGAGAATCTCATGAATAGGTAAGGTAGCTGCTTCTTTAGGAGCCTTAGGATATTGCAGAATATCTAATTGCTTGGCTCTAGGCTCTGACTCAGGGGCCACTGCAATGGAGAGGCCCCTAGCCACCTCCCTAATGAAGTCTTGAAAAGAAGTCTTCTGGAGGAGACATTCTTCATTTTGGAGAAGCAGACTCCTGGGGAAGAAGTACCGGTGCCTCGACAGAAACCTCCGACTCATCAGAGTCTTCGGAGGAATCGAAGTATCGCCTGTCTGGATGCTCCTGTAAAGCCCGATACGCGTACCGAGTGGGATCGACATCGGGAGTAAGCGGTACCGGTTCGGTACCGATGGGCATCATAGGACAGGGTACCGTTGCAATCGCCTCCAGTACCGGCAACGGAGATTGTTGCAGTACCGGAGGCGTCGAAGCCTGCATAAACGCCGTTAGGGTGCGCTGCATGGACAGAATCTTCTGATCCATCGACGCCACCAGAGTCTGGATGTCGGTACCAGTGGAGGCCACCGATACCCCAGAACATGGCAACAGGTGATCGGTTGAGGCTGAGCCATCGATGTCAACCTGTGACCCCATAGACAATGCTTTGGAAGCCGGAACTTCCCGCCAGGGTAATTTTGCCAGTGCGGAATCCTCGAGGACAAGCCCAGAGGCATCTCGATGCTTAGAGGGAGATTTGCCCTTCGAGGACCAGCTAAATTTATGTTTGGTTACCTGAGATCCATGGGAGGAAGAAGCAGCCCTGGAAGACATTGATGCCACCGAGATGGCATCAGAAGGAAACAGGGTACTGAGCTTGGCTGCTCGGTTCTGCCGACCTCTTTTAGACATCATGGTACAGGACACACAATCCGTGATGGAATGGTCAGGACCCAAACATTTTAGACACCAATCATGGGTGTCGGTGACATAAATAGTACCGCCACATTTTGTGCACTTTTTGAACCCGGAAGCGGGCTTCTCCATGAGGAGAAAATATTCAGGCCTAAGGCCCAAACTGAAAATACACAGTTGAAGAAAGAAAAGTTTTTTGGTTTTTTTTTTAAAGAAAGAAAAGAAAAGACCGGCGGTACCGGTCTGACGTCGAAGAAGGCAGACGCGACACAGAAAAATAAAGAATAAAATAAAGAACTTCTTCTGCGGTGACAGGAACACGACCTGCTGGCTCCACGGAAAAGAAGAACTGGAGAGAGGCGGTTGGGAAAGGCGGGAAGGCAGCGCGCAGGCACTGTGGGATGCTCCCAAAAGCTTTCTTACTGGACGCTGGGAAGCGTTCCCGCGCAGGCTCTGTCGGTACCGACGATACCCATATGTGAAGACTCATTCCTGCTTGTTCCTGGAGATTCACATTCTACCTCCCACAGAACTCCTGAGTTACAAAGATGCACATCCTCAAGCTGCATCTCGCAGATTCCTAAACTTGGACAAGAAAATGTTTTTAGACAATGTCATACCACATCTTGACCATAGCTCTGACAGCATTGACACGTTAATCCATAACTGGAACTAAATAAGTAGAGTTGCTATAAAGCCACAAACACACACAATTTATAGAACTCATACTACTGCAGCTTGTTACTCTGTAGAACCGAAAAACACTAAATTCAAGCTCAGACAGATAGAGAGAAAATGGAGGCCAAGGACCTTGACTTCACAACTATACGAGTATGTCTAAACTACATGAGTACCAAACCTTTAACAGGAAGAAAATGGAATACCATACCAAATTCATTTTGAACTCTGTGAACCATCCCAGAGAGCTATTTGAAATAGTAAAATCTTTAGTAAAAAGCCCCACTCAAGCAAATTAGACGATGATCTATCCCCACAAATCCTATCTATTTTCAAAACCAACCCTATCTGAAAAGCAATGTAAAAGCTACAAGCTCAACATATGAAGGCAGTAATTCCACAATGTTTACCTGGCAATCATTCACACCTATGTCACCTGAACACTTAGAAAACATTATCAACAACCTTAATACCATCACCTCTCCACATGACCCATGGCCTGTAAGCTGGATCAAAATAGCTTGAGCTGAATTGCTCCCCACCATACTGAAGATCATGCAGCTTTCCTTTACGCAAGGATATATGCCTCCTGAGCTCAAAAATACCTCCATCCGTCTGATAAGAAAAGGTACAGGATTAGACCCAAAGCAACCTAACTCATATAGGCCTATCTCCAGTTTACCAGTCCTCACAAAAATAATTGGAAAAGTTGTATTGCTTCAACTCTAAGACCATATTAACACACATACACTGCTTGACTCTCACCAATATGATTTCAGGCCCAACTATGGTATGGAAACACTTTTAACAGCTCTCATGGACAGGCTTGTAAGGGGTACTGAAAAACCACATCAGGGGTTCATTTTGATATTTCTGGACATCAAAACAGCCTTTGACTCAGTTCTGCACAATATGTTACTACTACACGGGGATGCTGCAAAACTAGAGGGCATAACATGAAGCTGCAAGGGGATAAAGTGAAAGGCAACATCAGAAAATATTTTTTCACTGAAAGGGTGGTGGATGCTTGGAATGCTCTCCCGATGGAAGTAATAGGGGCAAATACTGTGACAGAATTCAAAATGGCATGGGATAGACACAGCGGATCCCTTTATAGCAACAGAATAAAATCAAAATAACCTAAACTGTCTCTGCTATCTCAACAAATACAGGTGACCTGCACAGAGTGGTGGGTACACCCCTAAACAAAGGCATGGGGAGGGGTGGCCTGCACGGAGCAGCAGGTATATCTACTCTTGCCACCTTGCTGGGCAGATTAGATGGATCATGATGGTCTTTATCTGCCATCATATACTATGTTACACCTACAATCACTAGGATTGTGTGACACAACTCTGAAATGGTTCAAATCATATCTAACCTATCGTAAACAAGAAGTAACAATAGGAAGTCAAAAGTCAACCCCATACACACAACAAGAAGTCCCTCAGGGTTCAGTCCTCTCATCATTCCTATTCAATATTTTTCTCCAGCCTATCTGCACAATTATTCAAGCTCACAATGTGCAATACCACATTTACGCAGAAGGTGTAATGCTATATGTTCTCTTCTCCACCACAAAACCAGTATGCACCTTCCTAATAAGATGCTTTAACGCTGTCACACAATGGTTGTCCAAGCACAATCTCTTCATAAACTACAATAAAACAGAGGTTCTCTTTATCAACAGAGAAACTAACTATAGGCCACCATCCACTATAAGAGTTGCAGGGACACAACTAAAGGTGAAGTCTGAAGTGCTGTACTTAGGAGTAACCACAGACCGACGTCTAACCTTACAGCCGCACATTAGTAACATCACAGGGATCATATACCATAAAATAAAAACAGTGCGGCACCTACAAACATTACTGGACTTCCAAGACTTTTGAACAATTTTTCAATCTCTAGTCCTCCCATACCTTGATTACTGTAGCATCCACTTATATGGCCTGCCGAAATACACACTACATCCTCTGTAGATAGCTCAAAATACTGCTGCCCGCATCCTCTGCAATGCTGCTCAAGCTGACCACATAACGCCAACACTCAAACAGTTACATTGGCTGCCTGTCAAAGAAAGAGCAAAATATAAAGCCGTACTGACAACATTCAAAGTATCCCAAGGCCTCTTGTCGGTTTACCTCCAATCGTTATTATAAAGAACGCCCAACAACAGGTCTAGAAATGCAAACCTCCAGAATACACTCAATACCTACCATAAACTCGAAGAGTAGCAAAACTACATCCAACAGGGCCTTTTTGATTTATGCTCCGACCATATGGAATACACTGCCAGAAAGCATATGCGCGATATCAGACTTAACAGATTTCAGGAAAAAGCTAAAACCTCATCTTTTCCATGAACATTTCGGCTATGAGGACTAATCACATTATCAGACCAAAGCTACCTCAAACCTCCAACACTACTCAACACAATACCTCCTGACTAGACAACCCACTCATCCATACTCCGCTTATTAATCTACACCCTGAGTTAGAACAAAGTTAGAGTTATATTCCATCACTATTGAGTCTATACAAAATATATATTAGTATAACCTGCAAGCACCTGACTCTTATTACTTAGAATAAGACTCTAACTCCTCACACAAACCCTGTTGGTGTTCTACTTCCTAAGTTAAATTAAGTTTGAGTTATGTTCTGTTATATTTGTGTTCTCGGGACAGTTTATCCAAATGGGTTAATTTGTGCATACCATGACAGTCGTGAACCTCACTTCTAAGCCAGGGCATGGGGAGTATGATCTCAGTCTCTCAAATTTACTGCTAAGGCTCGGCATAGTATTTGCATCATGCCAAAGAGAGCCTCCTGCTGGAATTTGTAAGATGTAACATGCATGGGTAGTTTCTCAAGAAATGCTTGGAAATTCTTCTTTATCAAGCCTGTGGCACCCAACACGATGGGAAATATTTCTGTATCTTTCTGCCACATTTTCTTGGTCTCTGACTGCATTTCCTGGTATTTCAGGATCTTCTGCCTTTCCATGTGATTCACAGAGTAGTCACTTGGAAATGACACCTCTATTATCAATGCCGTTCTGGTGTTTTTCTCCTTAACCGCTATATCCAGCTTCCTCGCATCCAGCTTTTTATCAGTCAAAATGATCATAACCTCCTCATTCTCTGTAATTCTCTTAGGGTCATGATCCCAGTGCTTTTCGGGCACAATGATGATGTAGTGCTTACAGAGTTTCCAATGGATGAGGCGCACTACTTTATTATGTCTTTCTGTATAGAAATTTTCTGTCACCAGAACTTCACAGCCAGCTATGAAGTGAGTCACCATTTCCAGGTCTTTCTTACAGAATCGACAGATGTCTGTGTTGCCAGTTTTTTCAATGCTTGCTGTAAACCATATCATCCGTAAGCCGCTGTCCTGGGCTGTAACTATCAACCTCTCATCCTTCGGTTTCAGTTCACCCCTCCTTAACCATTCATGTGTCCATTACTGATCGACAGAGTTTCTGAAGTAACACACTGTATTTCCCATGATGTGCATCTAGCACTTGTCTTTCCTTGTTTATTGATCTAATTCCTTGAAGAGCTTTTCTCTTGTTTTGCAAATTCTGTTACTGCCTTCCCTGTGCTTTCTTGTGGATTTTCACTCATTCCTTCTAGTTGTCGGAACGCTTGTGCAAGTTTGATGACGGAGACAGATGCTGGACATTTACTCTCATATTTCAGCACTTTTTGTGTATTCGGATCCAAGGATGCAGTTAGGTAGACCTGGAGGCCTATGATGGTAGCTTTGTATGTGTAATCAATCTCTATGAGGTCTAGAACCTCCTTCAGCTCTAGGGATGTACAGTCTTGGCATATACTGATTCTTGTAAATCATTTCATGGGCATGGAGAAGTTTTCGTGTTCACACATCCAGTTTCCAAGATCTTTAAGAGGCCAGTCCACAACCCCAAAGCTGTATGAAAGTACAGGAATTGCCAGCTGATTGATAGTTTGTATCTTATTCTGTGATGTTAAAGCACTTTTCAATAACGACGTTAATCTCCTGTAGTATTCTTTACTGATCTTTTCTCTCAGTAATTTCTACTGAAGTGTCGTTCCTTCCTCTACTCCGAGATATTTATATACACCTTCCTGTTCAAGGTCCTTTATGTCACAGCTTTCAGCCAGAAAGATGTTTTCTGCTTTGCTCAATTTTCCTCTAAAAAAAAAGTTGCCTTAGCACATTTGTCAAGGCCAAAGGTCATCCTGTCATCATCAGAAAAACTTTTCACCACACGGAGTTGCTCTGCTAATTGTTGGTCACTGGAAATATAGAGCTTCAGATCATCTACAAATAATACATGAGATGTTGTTTCTGGGTTGTTACCTTCTTTAGGATTCATGCTAAATCCAGATCCCAAAGAGTTGGTGAGTACTCATTGGATTAAGCGTCACACAAAACTGAAGGGGCGACAAGGGATCCACCTGAAATATTCCTCGTTGGATCCCGATGTTAGGAATAATATACTGACCATCTTCATATTTCAAAAAAAGTGTGGTTTGTCACATTGTCATGGTGAACTTAATATACTCTATTAAACCAGGATTTATTTCATACATTTCAAGGCAATTTATTATCCATGAGTGTGGGACGTTGTCAAAAGCTTTCTTATAATCAATCCATGCTATTCTGAGATTTCTATTTTTCGTAGTGCTGGCCATGATGACCTTATTCAACATTAATTGGTCTTTGGTGCCATATGCCCCCTCTCTTGTTGTCCTTTTGCTCTATTACCATGATGTTATTGAACTTGATATGATCATATATTCTGTCTGCATCTATTGCAGTGAACAGCTTATAGATTGTAGGTAGACAAGTTATTGGTCTATAATTGTTGGGAGTGTTACTAGGGTCTCCTTGGAAGGAGAAACATTCTTCCTGTAGTAAGTCATTGTGGTGTTAAGTCTGGTTGCGTAAACAATTGATTTTTGTAATTCACCAGGTTTGGCTGAGTGATGTTAACTGTTTGAGTCAAAAGTTGGTTACTGCATCAGGGCCAGGGCTCTTCCAGTTTGATGCTCGCTTTAACCTGCTCACCAGCTCGTTTGCTGTTACTGCAGGTCATTCCATAGGTGTAACGTTTGCTTTTTCTAAATGCTCCTGTATGCAGGGTAACCATTCTGCTTGTGTTCCCATGTGAAATATGTTTTAGTGCTACCTGTAAACTGCCTTGTGTAAACCGGCTTGTGTTATGTTTTGCTATACTTGTGTTCCAATGTAAAATATGTTTTAGTTTACATGTGAAATGCATTGATTTTAAGATAAGGCTGTATATAAAACTACCTAAATAAATAACTCCTGCATCATGTTTACTTACTATAGAAATGGCTCAGAATCCTTGCAATAGGAGTCATTTATAGTAGCCACTGTGTGTGTCTTTTATATAAGCTGAAGGCATTCAACATTTTATTGATCCTGAGTTTTCAATACATATGTGAATATTTCTTTTGATGGTTATGGTAAGATTCAAAAACATTAGAAAGCTAATTCAAACTATTTGGAAGTTGATGTGTGGCTGTGTGTCTCAGCCTTATCTGCCAGAAAAGTCTGCATCAAAGAGTGGCTGATTCAGCCTGTTCTGGCAAGTAAAGCTGAGACCCAGGGCCAGACATTGTGAATCGGCTCTCCATTGTGAATAGAAAAATGGAGCAAGCCAGTTGTGGAGCCTGAGAGGTATTCAAAACAAAATCAAAGTGCTATGTCTTAAATCAGAACTGCACAAAGATGTCTGCTGTGGTTGTAACCACAGCAGAGATTTAACCATGAACTCTGAAATTCATTACACATTTCCATAACAAATTTACTTTCTAACTATGAACAGAGACCAAAAGACAATGGAATGCAGCAAGGTACTATGATGTCATATTTGCAAACAAATATCAATAATGTAGTGATAAAAAGAGCAGCTATTCGAGGGTATTTACTGGGTGATCAGAATCCTACTTTCTGTAGCAGATGTCACTAATGACCTCCACGACATTCAAACAGCTGTGCAAATCCACTTCCAGCAGCCCTTGGGACAAAGGTCCTGAACACTTATACTGAAAAATGTTCCACAAAACAATGAGCCCTTGTTCTTCCTTATTACCTGCAAGCATGGCTTTAAAAATCTCAAAAATAGGAAACAAAATCTAAACTATTTGTACGTCTTTGAATGAAAAACCCAAAATCATACACTAAACATGAAATTTCTTACTATCTGGCTGTGATTCCCACAAACTTAAAAAGTACATTTGGCATGAAACAGTGATTTTCGAAAACCTGCTAGAAATACCCCTCAAGCAGACCCTTCCTTGTTTCGCTTGCTGCTGATAGAGGTATCTCCATGTTAGAAAAGCACACTGAATATTTTTCAATGACCCAGGGGGGTCAGAGGTTACTTATTATAAATGGATAATGAGACCTAATGCAATGTTCTGGCTGTGGACAAAGAAACTGTCTATGCACAGCCCCTTGTGGCTTGGTCACTGAAGCTTTTATATCTCTTGTATACTTAATGGAGCCAAACAATTGACAGAAATGCAATACAGAAGAGCGAAACTCAGAGAAACTGCTGTATTCTAACACTGACAGACAGATACAAATAGTAACCCTGAAATGGCGCCAGATTTCCTTTTACTACTAACATGGCAGACAGCTGTAGCATTCTTCCTATCTCTCATTTAGCCACTGGCTGGCAATTAACCTTATTGACGGAAGTGATAGCACATTGAACCGCAAGCTATTGCTAATGTCAGCCCATTACATTACTGCAGGTAAGCAAGGCAAGATAATTCCATTTTATCATAGCTTCCCTAGAGAGAGAGGAGAAAACAGGTGCTTTTTTTCACTGTCGGTCCTCTTATCCAGCAGCACAGCTAGAATATTCAGCTTCCTCACCTAACTCTGACTAAGTCATTACAGAAACAGAAATGTACCAAGCGGAAACTGAAGCAGGAATCCAACACACATTTTCTCTACTAATGTCATATGTAATTGTTTGCTCTTTTCCTTTTAATTTGATTTTCTCACTCCTGGGGGAGTCAGCTCTTGTAATGTAAGTGCAGAGACTCTGCTTTTGTAAGCTCTTGTGGTGTAAGTGTCCAGGTTTAGTTCCTGAGAGCTCTTGCTTGACTCTAGTAAGCACCTACTATGCAGGGATGAAATTATTGTCGCATACTAAGGACTTAAGGTCCCTTTATGACGTGTGCAGGAACCTAATTGTAGTGATTTCCTATTTCCTCTGAGCAGGGCCAATGATAGGGTTTCTAGCGCACCCCTGCAACCTATAGATCAGCACCCCCTTCCTCATTACTATTAATGCTGGCTACACCCCACTCTCTTTTTCCTAAAACTCCTTTCTGAACTCTTTTCACATGATGCTAGTATTTCTCCTTCAAATCCAATGTTGTAAGAAAATTGCAGCGAAAGGACAAATGCATAGCCAGAATAAAAGTAACTACTGAGTAGTAAATACTTAGCATCATATGGACAGGCTGTGAAAGACCAAGAGCATACTAAATTTTAGATATGGATCAAAAGAAAAACATTCAGCTGTATGGACAGCTCAGAAATATTTTACTCATTGAAAAAAATATACAGGAGAATGATTTTGTACAGAATGTAGGAATCAGCAACATGATAACCATGCAGACAATGTACATCTAGAAACTATAAGCAAAACTGGTATAATGTTGCTGCAAAGAATAGTCACAACGTAAGTGTCACGGTAGGAAGGCAGCGACGACATTAACATACTGCTGGTTTAAACAACATGTGTTAAACAGGTTTCAATGTTAAACCAGTAGGTTACAAGCTGTAGCGCTAGGAAGAATAATTAATAAAATAGGCTAACAGTATACAAAGCATGTCATTAAACTGCTGTAAAATAAAAAATATACTCTTTATATATTTGGAGTGGAGGAGTAGCCTAGCGGAGACCAAGCGACTAGTGTTCGATTCCCACTGGTATTCCTTGTGTCCTTGGGCAAGTCTCTTTACCCTCCATTGCCTTGAAAGAAAAGCCTGGCAATCTACTTCCGGTCAAACCTTGCCAAGAAACCCAGGGGCTTCTGGATTGCCAGGAGTCAACAATGGCTCAATGGCTTGCATTACTGTGCCCAAGCAATTCACTTTTAATAAACTGGACCAGGAAACCCAAACATTAATGTCCATAAAATATGTCAAAGCAAACTGATTACTCTTTTTCCCTAAAATGTTTTTTTGTACCATGCTTTGATAAGATGACCAGCCTTCTGCAGATTCCAAAACGTGAAAGTCAGATCCCTAAACAGCCAACCGGTATGGCAAAAGATTATAATTTAGGGCCATCCTGATCCCGTATTGCTAAGACATCTCCCAGAGCTCCACTGGGGTCACAAAATTGGTTGCCTCACCTCCCCAATAAATCCATGCCTTCTCCTTGCTGAATCACAGGATGTCTTTTCATTTCTTGACTGAGCCTGTGTTATTCTGGCTTTCTCTCACTCTAGCTTCACTTCCTACTGGCAGTCATGCAATCAATGTACTAGCAGTAGGATGTGAAGCTGGAGCGAGAGAAGAGTGAAAATAACATGGCCACTTTCCAGTTGGACCAGGGAGTAAGATCCATGCTTTTTCCATTACTCCTAGGTTTTCAGGATTTCTTTCTCATAATGATACTTTCCTTCAGAGTGAGGTGAAAGAAAGAACTCTCACACACAGGTATCTGCATTGTCAGCAGAAATGAACATAATGGCTCAGCGCAAGTAGCATGGGTGCAACTAATGCCACCTCAAGCATAGTAATTGCAGGGGGGTGTACCTGCCCCCTCCTGCAGTTAGCCTATAGCCCCGCACTGGTAACACAGCCCATGCATGTTATCAGCATAGCGCTTAACAAACATGCTACTAAATGTGCCAAATAAGAAGAGCTTGGCAACCCCAACATAACTCCTCTGAAAGTACACACTAGACCAGCGTAATGTTAATGTAAATATATATTTTGCAAAAAAACAAAGGAAATGCAAGATACTAGCACACTAAGGAACTAAAGAAAAAGCGAGAAACACAGCATAGTTTGTAACACCATATTATAAAATCATAACTCATTTTATTTAGATGTTATAAAATGCGTAATGTTTCTTTTTGAACATATATTCTGCATCCACCGAAACCCCTCGCTCGACAATGTGTGCAGAGCAGAACTAGGACATTCACCCACAGAACACAATATATAATAAAAAAATCTGATTCTGGTCATCTCAGTAATGACACAAACATTCTCCAGTACCAGGCATATTCTGAACTAATACAAAGCCCTACAAAAGTCACTGAGGACCTAAAGAGCAAATCTACCATACTATACCAGCACCAACTTCCAAAATTCACATAATAAGGAGTCTACCCAGAAAAAAAGCAGCGCTGTAAATATTATAAGGGACTCTAGAACATCCATACATTTATTTGAAAAGCTGAACAAGTCAGATTACTATAGTACAGATCCCTATGTTCAAACTCCATGTTAACAGAACACATGACCTTGGTCACACATTCAGAACACAGACCCTCACCAAGTACAGAATAAGTGACTACAACCTAAAATAAAAATATGTAGACAAAATTAAACTGAAACCCAAGAAGCCAGACTCTGCAAGCAGTAGAGCACCACAGAAACAAAAAGATGCATTTCCCTGTACTGTGTAAAATATAAAGACAGCGCAAAGTCTAATCACTAAAATGAAAATAAAATTATTTTTTCTGCTTTTTTGTTGTCTGACCATTTTATTCTCTGAATATGCTGGCCCAATCTGAGGTTTCTGCTTTCCTCCGTCTTATCTTAGCTATCTTTCTATGGTCTCTAGTCCATCTGCCATTTCTTATTTACCCTTTTGTTCTTTTCACTTTTTTCCATCTTGGATATTGATCTTTTCCTTTCAACTTTCTTCCACTTGTTTTTCTCTCTCTCTGTCCACTCAGATTTCACTTCTCCTTCTTACTATTCATTCCTCAAGCCTCCCTACCACTATTCAAGCCTCATCCCAGCCCTCCCATTCCCCACCTCTTCTTCCCTAGTCCATTATTCCCCAATCTTTCGCTCATTCTCTCTCTCACTTACATGTTTAGCATCTCTCCACCAACCCCATCCAGGGCCCGATTTCGCTCCAGATGTCGATCCCCTCTGTACGTCCGCTCTGAACAGAGGGGGTAGCGATTCTGATCCCACAGGGCACGTCTAGCCCCGGGGGATCAAAATTGCGAACAGTCCTGCACATGCAGGCCATGACTCTGATTCATTGTCCCCGGTTAACTCAGTCAAGGCTCCTCAAAAGAGCCGCGGTGCCATGGCGTCATGTTGCCATGGCACTGTGGCTCCATTGAAGAGCCGCGATTACAGCTGCCGGACTGCAGAACCTCATTCCCCGTAGCTCGACCCCCTATCTGGCCTCCAAAGGCTGGGGTCGGGCTGCGGGGACTGTCTTCAGGCCCCGCTGCACACTGCAAGCCCTGGGCCCACTGCAAAATGACATATGGGGAAAGTTATTCCACCTCGGCTCTGGACGTACAGGGCTGACATTAGAATCGGCCCTGTACGTCCAGGGCTGGCGACCGCCCAGACTCTGCCCCAAGCTGCCCCTTCCACGCCTCTATCTAACTTCCCCGCACAACCAGCGGGGAAGTTAGTCACGGCCTGGTGAAGGCACGAATAGTGGGGCAATCCATCCCCACTTTTCATTGCACAGAATAACCCCCCCCCCCAAGTGTCTCTCCCCACTCTCTCTCTGTCACGTTCTCTTTCCCTTCATCCAGCATCTTCACCCTCTCTCTCTCTCCCAATCCTTCCATGCCCTCCTTCTCCTTTCCTATCCCCCTATATCCAGCATATCTCCCTCTCCAATTATCCTCCTATGTTCAGCTTCTCTCCTGTCTCCATACCATCCCCTCCCTATCACTCCCATGTCCAGAGTCTCTCCAATTTACCTCATGTCCATCTTCACCCCTTTCTCTCCCTATTAACCTCATGTCCTGCATCCCGCCCTTACTATCCCTGTGTCCAGCATCTCTCCTCCATCTCAAAAATCTCCATTCCTTGATTCTCCCTATGCCCATTCTCCCTATGCTTCCTTACCATGTCCAGTATTCCTCCTTCATCGCCCTAGCCCTGCCCCCCCCCCCATCTGGCATGTCCCCTCTGCTGCCCTATTCCACCCCTGCATATGGTATCTTCCCTGTCTTCCTGCGCCCCTCCATGTCCAGAGGCCCCTCCACCTCCCCATGTCCCATGTCCAACATCTCCCATGTTTTCCTATGACCCCCCCCCCGAGTCCAACATCTTCTCATATCTCCATTTCCCCTCCATTTCCCTATGCCTCCTCTTTTTCCAGTATCTCCTTATCCCTAGCCAGGGCCGGATTTACCTTGAGTGAGGCCCTACGCCAACAAAAATTGTGGGCCCCCAGCAGGGGCGGCCCAAGGGGGGTGCGGACCTCATTTGCATAAGGGGCCTCATTTGCATAAATATTTGCATAATGTTACCATATACTAACTTTTAGTAAACGTGCCTCTTAATGAGTGTATGGATAAAGAAAGACTAAAAGATTTCTACATTACTATAATCCAGTGCCAACTGCCAGACACATTAGGAACTACTACAAACACTGCCCATAGTAAACCCGCCGTATCCTAACAGCACTACCAGGACTCACAAAGCACCATACTCTACCAATCAAAAGGCAACACTGCAAATATTAAACCAATACATTTCAGAGAACAACAATACATGACCTACTGGGGAAAGAGAACAAGTGGCAATGTCAAATAGGAATTATATAAACAGAACACCTCAGCTCAGTTACACATGCAGAACATAGACCATCACCAAACAAGTAATCACAATTTAGAAATAGGAAGACAATAATTAAACTGGGAATCCCAAAAGCCAAACTTGGAATGTACAACACTGTAGAAATAAAACTATACATTAATTTGCTCTTGTACTAAACAAAGCGCAGATGTTAATGATGCACATTTACCAGAGCTGACATATTCCAATTAATAAATTCAAAATAAAGAGATATTTTTCTACCTTTTGTGCATTTTTTTCAGCTGCAATTGCTCCAGCCACTTTCTTCTGGTTTCTTCGTGTCTTCTGCTAACTCTCCATCGTCTGCTGTCCATTTGTCCTTTCTTCTCTCTTCTAGATTTTTTTCCATTCTCTCTCTACATCTGCTTTAACATACTAATCTTTCTCCTTTTGCTCTTTCCTCATTCCTATTTCATCCACTCAAATTTTACCCCTCCATCCTCAATCCCCACTTACTCTCCCAATACCCGGCCAATTGTAGATTTTTTATCCCTCCCACACAAAATATTTTTCCCTTCTCCATTTTACTCTTCCAGCCCCATCCCATTCTAATCCTCCCCCAACATCAGCTCCCTTCTAGTTCCAGCCTCACCCAGCATCCATTCCCTTCTAGTCCCTGCATCAGCCCATTTCCAGTCCTAGCCATCCATCAGCCCATTTCCAGTCCTAGCAACCCCCCAACCCAATACCAGTCCTAGCCCCCCCATCACCCCACTTACAGTCCTTAACCCCCCATCACCCCATTTTCAGTCCTTAACCCCCCCATCACCCCATTTTCAGTTTAAGCCCCCCCTATAACCCATTACCAGTCCTAACCCCCCATCAGCCCACTTCCAGTCCTAACCCCATCAACCCATTTCCAGTCAGCCCCCCATAGCCCATTGCCAGTCCTACCCCCCCCCCATCAGCCCATTACCAGTCCTAATCCCATCATCCCACCTCCAGTTTTAACCCCCCAGCCCATTTCCAGTCCTAGCCCCCCATAGCCCATTACCAGACAACCCCCATCAGCCCACAGCCCATTACCAGTCTTAACCCCCCCAACGCCCATTACCAGTTCTAACCCCCCCAACAGCCCATTACCAGTCCTAACCCCATCAGCCCACCTCCAGTCTTAACCCCCCAGCCCATTTCCAGTCCTAGCCCCCCCCATAGCCCATTACCAGACAGCCCCATCAGCCCACAGCCCATTACCAGTCTTTTCCCCCCCCCTAAAGCCCATTGCCAGTTCTAAGCCCCCCCCAACAGCCCACAGTCCATTACCAGTCCTAACCCCATCAGCCCACCTCTAGCCTTAACCCCCCCCCAGCCCAGCCCAGCCCAGCCCAGCCCCGCCCATTTCCAGCCCCAGCCCCCCAATAGCCCATTACCAGCCCTACCCCCCCCAGTCCATTTCCAGCCCCAGCCCCCCCAATAGCCCATTACCAGTCCTACCCCCCCCATAGCCCATTACCAGTCCTACCCCCCCCCCCGGCCTAAAGAAAAATGTAATTTAAAAAAAACCTGGTGGCTGCCGCCGCGGGGCCCCCTCTGCTGCCGCGGGGGCCCCGTCTACAAGCTGAAGCGGTGCGGTGCGGTCGGGTCGGGTCCGGTCGGGTCTCTCCCTCCCTCCTTCCCTCCCTGCAGGCTGCGAGAGACGCGAAGATAGAGCGTCTCCTCGCGTCTGTGTTAAGCCGGCAGGGGCTGATGGGAAATCCCATCAGCCCCTGCGGGCTTAACACAGACGCGAGGAGACGCTCGATCTTCGCGGCTCTCGCAGCCTGCTGGGTGGGAAGGTGGGTGGGTGAGACCCGACCCGACCCGCCCCGACCCGACCGCCCCGCACCGCACCGCTTCACCTTGTAGCCGGGGCCCCCGCGGCAGCAGTGGGGGCCCCGCGGCGGCAGCCACCAGGTTTTTTTTTTAATTGAGTTAAAAAAAAATTACCTGGTTCTTTTTTTGTGGGCCCCTGCCGGCTGTGGGCCCTACGCCATGGCGTACATGGCGTATAGGTAAATCCGGCCCTGTCCCTAGCCCTCCAGACCCATGTCCAGTATATTCTGTCCAACCTCCCATGTATCTCCTGCTGCCCCCAACTCTCTGTTCCCCTTCCCAAACTCTGTCCCTTCTCACTTCCCCTTTGCACTCTTACCCCATCTTTCATTCACGCCTCCCCATCTTCCTTTCCCTAAAGCACTGCCCCTTTAAATTTATCTTCTCTGCCTCTCTCTCTCTGGCCCCCAACTCTAAACTGCCCTTGCACTGCTACCTCCAGGGCCTTGCAGCAGGTGCAATCAGCCAGCAGCTCTTCTGCCCGCAGGACGTGCTTCTACCAAGGGCCAGGCTTTTCCATTCTCGGCCATCTACACAATTCTTTTGCCCGCGGGACATGCTGCTCCCGCAGGAAGGCTCTTCCATTCTCAGCTGCATTCACGGTCTTGTGCAATTCTTATGTCTGCGGGCTTGCTGCTCCCGAGGGCAGAAGAATTGCTCAAGGGAACAAATGCAGCCAGGAATGAGAGAACCTGCCCATGGGAGCAGCAAGTCCACGGGCAGAAGAATTGCATTAGGCCATGACTGTGGCCAAGAATGGAAGGGTCTGCCCACAGGACTTGCTTCTCCTGTGGGCAGACTTGCTCAACTCTTCTGCGCTTGTTATCTTACTTGAGGGGGGCAGCTAGCAATGGCACCTCTCTGATATCAGCACCGCTCTGTGGCACTTACCAGCTTACCAGGTAGCACTGACCCTGCCTATGAGCACCGAAGAGTGATGCAACATAGGCGTTTGCTCCAAACCTTTCTCTGTACTTGGGGAATTTGTTTACAAGATTTACTTAACAGATAATGTTGTGTCCTTTCTGACCTCAGCAGAATCATCTCTAGGTTATTAAGTATGTTTTCCAAGCACATAGAGCACATAATATTACAGCTGATAAGGACCATAAAATCTATCTGATTTGCCAATTCACTTCCTGGTTCAGTGTCAGAGATCCAGTTGATCTCTGGCTTACCTTTCATTTCTTTACTATTACAGATTCTCCATGATTATGCCTGACTTCTCTGAATTCTGTTAATGTTTGTGTCTCTACCATTGACAACAGAAGGATGTTCCATGCATCCATCATGCTTTTTGTGAACAAATATATTCAGATGTCTCTCTTGAGTCACCCTGTAGGAGACTTATACCATGATTTCTTTTTCTAACCACAAAATTATTCAAAGTTGATAACAGACAAGATGATTGTGAAAAATTCAAGATAAGGATAAGATTAGGGATAAGAAACTGAGAGACTGGACATCCAAGTGGCAGATGATATTTAATGTGGACAAGTGTAAAATTATACACCTGGAGGCCGATTCCATACTGTGCACATCCAGCCCATCCGTATGTCCAAAAAATGGACGGGGCACAGTTGTACCTGATTCTACAACCACGGGAGCTATACATTCCTGTGGCTACAGAATCAGGTCGCCTGGAAGGGCTGAAGTGCATGGTATGCTGAGCAGGTAGACGTACAGCATGCTGCCTGTCTGCATCACTCAGTGCTCCTGCCGGTGTGCCGGTACAGTGACGTTCCATCGCCATGGCACCGGGACGCTCAGCAGGCGCATGCAAGGCCCAACAATGAAATAAAGTTCTTTTCCCATCCGCCCGACCCTCAGTGGGGTTGGCCAGGGCCAGGATTGAGCAGCAGAGACCCACCTGCAACCACTTTGTGTGTTTGTGGGGGCTGACTGCCCACTTGCTGCTGCTCCCAGAACTTATTCCACCTCTGAGATGGAATAAGTCCGACGTCTATCCTGCCCCCACCGGATGTACAAAGGCCTGCCCTGAATGGTCTCTGTACGTCTGGGTGCCTGGCCCCTCCCTCGCTCTACTCAAGTGCCACCCCCTCCTGCCCCTGTCTGGTGCTCCCTGAACAAAGACCCTGTGCATGCGGGGAGCAGGAGGACCAGAAAATGATCCCAGGCCTGTTCGAGGGTTGGACGTCCAACCCTGCTATTCAGAGGTCAGAATCAACCCCTCAGGGAAGAAAAACCCAAACTCCAGTTACACAATGCAAGGTTCCACATTAGGAATCACCATCTAGGAAAAGGATTTAGGCATCATCTTGGTTAATACAATTAAACCCTCTTCAAAGTGTGCAGCGGTGGCCAAGAAAGCAAATGTAATGCTAGGAACCATAAAGAAAGGAATGGAAAATAAAAACAAGCATATTATAAAGCTGACAGGAACTTGTGACCTGGACTAACTACTGTTGGAAACAGGATACTGGGCTTGATGGACTTTTAGTCTGACCCAGTATGGTGTATCTTATGTTCTTATATAAAGATTTTGCTGCTTGTGCATTGCTTATACATAGTAACATAGTAAATTATGGTAGAGAAAGACCAACATAGCCCATCTAGACTGTCCAGGTAGGTCGCTAGGGTTATAACTGGCATTCTTGCAATTACTCCTCTCTGTGCCTTTGTTAAGGCAGACTGGCTAACCAGGAAGGAGTGGTCTAGTGGTTAGGACAAGGTACTTCAGGCCGGAGGGCCGGTGGTTCAAGTCCCACCTGGAGACAGCAATCTCAGGCCGGAGGGACTGGGATTTCTAGTCCCGTAGGCACTCCTTGTGGTCTTGGGCAAGCCACTTAACCCTCCATTGCCCATGTTCCCTGTAAGTATTAGCGTATGTGTCTCATATCCCCTCGTGTTAAATGTGTCCCCCAATTGACCGCTTTGACCCGGTGAAAAGCGGGATATAAATACAGCTAAATAAAATAAATAAAATAAAATAAATAAATAACCTACTGAAGAGGGCTTTAAACTAGATTTGATGGGGATGGGTAAAGAAAGCCCTGAGGTAAATGAAACATTAAATAACTCTGTAGAAATTGGTAAAAGGGGCAACATCTGGAAAGTGGTGTGTATAAATGCCCGTAGCATGGGAAATAAGATCTCAGATGTTGAGGCTTTAATGGAAGAGGCTGACTTGGATTTAGTGGCAGTTACGGAAACATGGCTCACGGACAACCATGATTGGGATGTAACTATACTGGGCTATACTATATTCAGGAAGGACAGGATATAAAGAAGAGGAGGAGGAGTGGTACGATATGTAAAAAATAATATTAAAGCTATAGAATTACAGAAGTTAAAAGGGAGTGAGGAGGTACTGTGGGTTAAACTAGAAACTAGGGAGAAGAAGTGGATGGGGATTTAATAGAAGACATACGCAGTATTGCCATGAAAGGAGAAATGCTACCGATAGGTGATTTCAATATGCTAGATGTTGATTGGCACATCCCTTCTGTGGTGTCATCTAGAAGTAAGGAGATCCTGGATAGTTTTTGCCTTTCCTTGTGTCCCTATAACATTATGGTCTAGCATGCTGATGCCTTTATCTGCTTGACTATCTTATGGTTGAAAGGTTGAAAGAGGACCCAGCATTGTGGAACCCATGTACTGTTTTGGGAACCTGACAGGTACCTGTGACCTGGATTGGCCACTGTTGGAAACAGGATACTGGGCTTGATGGACATTGGTTTGACCCAGTATGGCATATCTTATGTTCTTACGTTATTCTGGCAACTGGTAACAGAACCCACATGTTAAGGGGCCATGCTGGACTTGGTGCATACCAATGGGGGAAAGTGTTTTGGGTGTCATATTGGGAGATCATCTTGCATCCAGTGATCATCAGATGGTGTGGTTCACAATTAGAACTAGGGCTGATAAGATCCATTCAAAAGCAAGGGTCTTAGACTTTAGGAAAACTAATTTTGCCAAGATGGGTACAATATCTCAAGGAGTCGTTAGCAGGATGGGAACAGCTGGGGGGATATAGAAAATTGAACGGGGATATTTTAAGGGCAACAAACATCTTTGTTAGAAAGGTAAATCAATGTAAAAGGTAAAGGAGGCCACTATGCTTCTCAAAAGAAGTAGCTGAAAAGGTAAAGAAAAAGAGGGTAACCTTCATAAAATATAAGAGATCACAAAGAGAGGAAGACAAGCATGGATATTTAGTAGAATTAGAGAAGTTAGTAAAGTAATCAGGAAGGCAAAGATACAAAAAGAAGAAGAAATAGCCAATGCAATAAAATGGGGAGATAAGACATTTTTCAGATATGTTAGTGAGAGGGGGAAATGCAAAAGTGGTATTGTCAGAATTAAGGGTGAAGGGGAAGAACATGTAGAGGGCTAATAAGGATAAAGCGGAATTGCTTAACAAATATTTCTGTTCTGTGTTCACAGATGAGGGGCAGAAGCAGGACCTCAGAAAACACTCACAGATAGGGACAGAAGTGAAGGGGGATCTTGAAAGACTTTCAGAAGACTGAGTTCATGAGGAATTAGCTAAAGTAAAAGTAGACAAAGCAATGGGACCGGATGGGATACATCAGAGAATATAGAAGGAACTTGGGACGTTCTAGAGGCTCCACTGACTGAACTTTTCAATGCTTCTTTAGAGTTGGGAGTGGCTCCAGACAGCTAGAGAAAGGCACATGTGGTCCCTTTACACAAAAGCGGAAATAAGTTTGAGATTGAAAACTACAGGCCGGTTAGTCTAACCTCTGGGTGAGTAAATTATTGGAACCACTGCTAAAAGAAAGGATAGTGAGGTTTCTGGAGTCCAATGGATTGCAGGATCCGAGGCAGCATGGGTTTACCAGAGACAGATCCTGTCAGATAAATCTGATTGATTTCTTTGACTGGGTAACCAGAGAGTTGGACCGAGGGAGAGCCCTAGATGTGGCGTATTTAGATTTCAGTAAAGCATTTGACACTGTTCCACACGGGTGACTTATAAATAAACTGAGCTTCCTAGGGATGGACCCTAAAGTGACTGACTGGGTTAGAAATTGATTAAGTGGGAGGTGACAAATGGTACAGCTAAATGGAGCTCACTAAGAAGAAGGATGTTACCAGTTGTGTGCTTCAGGGATCTGTCCTTGGTTTGATTCTTTTTAACATCTTTGTTAGTGATATTGTGCAACAGCTGTCAGATAAGGTTTGCCTCTCTGCGGATGATACCAAAATCTGCAATAGAATAGACATCCAGGAAGGAGTAGATAACATGAGGAGGGATCTAGCAAAACTTGTAGAATGGTCAAGAATTGGCAGCGGAGATTTAATGCTAAAAAATGCAGGGTCAAGCAATTGGGTTGCAAAAACCCAAGGGAGCGGTACAATGTAGGGGGTGAAAAAGTCCATGAAAGAAGAGCAGGACCTGGACGATTGTTTCTGATGATCTTAAAGTGGCTGAACAAAAAAGCCAGAAGGATGCTTGGGTGGATAAGGAGAGGAATTGCCAAAAGAAAAAAGGAGGTGATAGTGCATCTGTATAAGGCAGTATATAAAACCATAAGAATATAAGATATGCCATACTGGCTCAGACCAAGATCTATCAAGCCCAGAATCCCGTTTCCAACAGTGGCCAATCTAAGTCATAAGTACCTAGCAGTTTCCCCAAAAAACACAGGTTCCACAATGCTTGTATTGGGTCAAGCAGTGATAATAATGGTTTATGGACCTTTCCTCCAGGAACTTGTCCAACCCTTTTTTAAACCCAGCTACACTAACAGCTTTTACTACATCCTCCGGTAACAAATTCCAGAGTTTGATTACACGTTGAGAGACAAAACATTTTTTCTTACTATTTATTTATTTATTTATTTTATTTGGGTGACATTTGTATATCGCTTCTTCCAGCGATCAGTAGCGGTTTACATTAAACGTTTATCACAGCAAACATTTGTTACATATAACAGGAGTCAAATTTGTTTACAGATGCATATCACAGATTTGAAATTATACAGTATGAAATTTGTACAGTTATATACATATTTATATAGTCTTAAATAGTTATATACATATTTATTAGTCTTAAATAGTTTACCCTGTAGCTTCATTGCATATCCCCTAGTCTTTCTATATTCTGATGACGTAAACAATCGATCTACGTTAACCCGTTCCACTCCATTCATTAATTTATTGATCTCTATCATATCTCCCCTCAACCGTCTCTCCAGGTTGAAGAGCCCTAACCTTTTTAGCCTCTCTTCATAGGGGTATCCTTCCATCCCCTTTACCATTTTGGTGGCTCTTCTCTGGACCTTTTCTAATAATGCTATATCCTTTTTAAGATACAGCGACCAGAATTGCACACAATATTCAAGGTGTGGTCGCACCATGGAACGATACAGAGGCATTATAATATTTTTTGTTTTAGTTTCCATTCCTTTCTTTACGATACCTAGCATTCTATTTGCTCTCTTGGCCGCTGCTGCACACTGGGCAGAGGGTTTTAACATGTTATCTAAGATGACACCTAAATCTTTTTCCTGGGTGGTGGTTCTTAGTGTGGAACCTTGCATCATGTAACCATTGTTTTGGTTGTTCTTTCCTAGGGGCAAATAACTTTGCATTTGCCCTCATTAAATTTCATCTGCCATTTGGATGCCCGGTCTTCCAATTTATCACAATCCTCTTGCAATTTTCCACAAACCAGTTAAATAAATAAATAAGTCTCTGGTGCATCCTCATTTGGAGTATTGTGTGCAATTCTGGAGACCACACCTTCAAAAGGATATAAACAAGATGGAGTCGGTGCAGAAGGCAGCTATAAAAATGGTTCATGGTCTTCGTTATAAAACATATGAGGACAGACATAAAGATCTTAATATGTATATGTTAGAGGAAAGGCAGGATAGTGGAGATAGGATAGAGACGTTTAAATATTTCTGTGTCATAAATGCACACGAGAAGAGCCTCTTTCAACTGAAAGTAAGCTCTGCAATGAGGGGACACAAGATGAAGGTGAAAGGGGACAGACTCAGGAGTAATACGTGCAAATATTTCTTTACGGAAAGAGTGGTAGATGCGTGGAATAGTCTCCTAGTGGAGGTAGTAGAGACAAGTTCAGTATCTGAATTCAAGAAAGCATAGGAGAAACACAGAAGATCTCTAAAGAAAAAAAGGGGCCCATTGTAGTTGATATAGAAGGACAGAGTAGATAGGCCATGCTGTCTTTTTCTGCCATCATGTTTCTATGTTTGTATACCTGCCACTCCATGCAGGTTATCCAGCACTGTGCCTTTGTTTAGGGTTAGCCTGCATGGCAGAGCAGATACGACCCCCTTTGCCTTTGTTTAGAGTTGCACCTGCTGCTCTGTGCCAGTTACTCCTCTCTGTGCCTTTTATGAAGCATGACAGTCAAAGGTTTGCTTTGATTCCATTCTCTTCCTGTATAGTGATCCTCTGATATTTATCCCATGCTTTTTGGAACCGTGGTGAATTATAAAGTGAATGTATTACTAGATACACTATTTTGGCTGGAGTGGATGAATTACAGGTTTAATTGGAAGAAATAGAACCAGGAGAGAAACAGAAAAGTTGATACAAAAATTAATATCATTATACTATTGTGCATCTAAATTTTTTGCTCCCAATGCAATATGACAACTTACACAATTTCTCTTCCACTAAAGATGATATAATGCTTTTTGGTACACTGCAAGGCTGGTTCTGTAGCTTTAGAAAGAACCTTTCATGCCATGCATTAATACTCAAGACAAAGTTTGCAACAGGAAGACAGAAAAACAATTTCAAAGTCTCTATCATATTATTCCTTCCTTCTCTCCCCCGGTGCTTTTAATGCAGACCGTGTAACGTTTTAATAGCACCTGACACATGCAGCCTGTATACAGTTTCTTTGCTAGGAGATGCAGACTCAATTTGAAACTGTTTTGTTATGACTGTACAATGCTGGTTTTCAGACTACTGTGTTTATTATCTTTGCGGACCATAAGGCAGCTTAGACATCCTGCTCTCCCCTCTTCCTCTACATCCCAAAATGCCTTACAGTTTTACTATTTTCACTTACATCATTGTTTTCTATCTCATAATTACAAGTTTGCAAGTTTATGTGCTAGTGGATTTACAGATCCAAATAAAACAAAGGAATATTCCACACCTATAATTTCAGGCTGACCCTCAAGGAACAGACACTAAAAAAGTAAATTAAATAACAGTTTTGAGCCATAGGGTGTGTGACCAGCAGTCATACTGAATGAATTTGGGTATTTCTACACGTAAAAAAGTATTTACTCACAATTGTCTTTTATAAAACTGCACAGGATATTGCACTTAAACCTGGGCACATATACCATAAATAAGTTTGTCTGACCTGGTCGGACACATTCCTGGGGGTAAAGTCTGCACTTATGTGTGTATTTTATGAAAAGCAAAGCTGCTTACTTGTAACAGGCGTTCCCATAGACAACAGAATACATCAGATATGAGTGGGTGACATTCTTCGACAATGCTAGGACAGAGCAGCTCTCTCTGAGCTCAGAAACTATTAGAAAACTTTTCTGAACATGCATGCCCCTGCAGAGGCACCTCACTTAGTATACAGCTTAGCGTGAACTCTCAGGGAGGTGTGGAGGACTGTGGGTGCCATCTATAGAAAACACCTGTTATCAGTAAGAAACTATACTTTCCCCATTAACAAGCAAGATGAATTATCCAAAAAAATAGCCTTTGTGAAGAAGATTTCTAGCTAGCAGATGGACATCACCACTGTTATCAGTTTTGAAAAACCCAGATTGTTATAAACTTTCTGAGAGTTAATGACCTTATGTAAAAAAGTTGTTTATCTAGCTATCTATTTATCTCCAGGAACAAGCAGGAATGTAGTCTTCACATATGGGTATCGTCGGAACCGACGGAGCCCGTGCAGGAACGCTCCCCAGCGTCTAATAGGAAAGCTTTTGGGAGCATCCCACTGCGCCTTCGCTGCTGCCTTCCCGCCTTTCCCACTCTCCCTCTTCAGTTTTTCATTTTCTGCAGAGCCGACAGGCAGCAAACCCTGTCACCGCAGAAAATTTTCTTTTTAGTGGTCGTGTCTGCCTTCCCGTCAACACCGGTATCTTCTTTATTTTCTTTCTTAAAAAAAAAAAAGTTTTTACTTGAGGGTCTGTCCCCTCTTGGTGCTTCGGCGCCATTTTGGGCACTAGGCCCTCTTTTTTCTCTAAAATGAAGAAACCAACTAGTGGTTTCAAAAAATGTTCAAAATGTAGCAGTACCATTTCTGCTACCGACACCCATGATTGGTGTCTAAAATGTTTGGGTTCTGACCATTTGCCATTGGAGTGTCTCCTTTGCAGAAAGATGACTAAGAGGGGCCTGCAGAATAGAGCTGCAAAACTCAGCACCCTCTTTGCCTCAGATGCAATGTCCGTTGCATCGATGTCGCCCAGAGCTTCATCTTCCTCCCATGGATCTCAGGAAACCAAACCAAGGTCTTCCAAGACCGGCCAGTCCTTGAAGGGTAGATCTCCTTCTAAGCATCGAGATGCTGTTAGTGTTGCCCTCGAGGAGAATACACCGGCCAAACAACCCCGGCAGGAGGTCCTTGCTCCAAAGCATTAGCAGGGTCCCAGGATGTTCCCAAGGCTTCCACCTCCGGAGAACTCTTGGTGCCATGTTCTGGGGTCGTGGCCTGCTCCGCCAGTACTGACATCCAGACATCGGTACCGAATGCAGCTGTAGCCACCGGTGTGCCACTCTTCATGCTTACACCCATGCCGGCCCTTGAATCGGTGTCCGGCATGGAAGGTCCAGTATCGAGGCATGCCGATGCCGACTTCGATCGGTATTGGAGACAGGCAGTACCAGAGCACCCGGCCTGTAGATACTTTGAGTACTCCGATTCAGATGATTCTGATGACTCTGCCGGTACCGGAGTAATTCATCCGGAGGATCCCTCTCCTTCGCCACAACATCAGATGTCTCCCTCGGAAGATGGTGAAATTAGACTTACCTGCTAATTGTTGTTCCTTGAGGAACTCCAGTCTAGTCCCAAAATCAGGAGTTGTCAACCTCTCACAGCAGCTTGGAGATTGAGAATCTTCATTTCTGTGATGTCACGGGTACATAAGTACAGATCCCTTCTTCACACTCCAGTAACCTATTGACAAAGCATGCTCCCCGGAGCAACAATTAAGCAACCCAAAACTTTGTATCAAACATACTAACTTTAAACTAAGGAACCATCTGTACACTCAACTCTTCTGTTATTTATAATGGTTAACAGACACCGAGGCCCAAACCCTCCCTGACTGAAGGACCCAGGACCTCTTTCCCACGTTCCCCCGATCCTACCCTATCGAGAGAAACCATGATATTCCCATGCAATACCAGTAGCTTACATGTAAAACTCCTACACTTCAGGCTATCGTCTACCAGACCTCCCAGGGTGGGATACGGGACTAGACTGGAGTTCCTCAAGGAACAACAATTAGCAGGTAAGTCTAATTTCACCTTCCTTATCGTCCCTCCAGTCTAGTCCCGAAATCAGGAGACGTAGCAGAGCAGTGAAAGCCCTTACTGGGGGGGGACCCTGTAGACCAGCCTGAAGCACTGCCGATCCAAAACAGGCATCCCTGCCCGTCTGAATATCCAGACGGTAATGCTTAACAAAGGAATTGAGCAAAGACCAAGTAGCTGCCTTACAGATCTCTGCCGCCGGTACCAAACTCCTCTCTGCCCAAGAAGCCGCCTGAGCCCTGGTAGAGTGTGCTCTAAGACCTTCTGGCACCCTTTTGCCTCTCAGAAGATAAGCCGACGCTATGGCCTCCTTCACCCATCGGGCAATGGAGGACTTTGACGCTGCTTCCCCTTTACGAGACCCTGCAAACAGAACAATCAACCTATCCGACTTACGGAAACCAGCTGTCCGACTCAAATAGCTCTTTAACGCTCGACCCACATCCAAGAGATGCAACCGATCAGCAGGCTGTTCAGCCCTGCCAGCCCTAAACACCGGCAAATAAAGCACCTGATTCACATGAAACGCCGAGACCACTTTCGGCAAAAAGGACAGCACGGTCCTCAAAACCACCTTAGACTCCAGAAAGGATAGAAAAGGCCTCCGACAGGATAAAGCTTGCAATTCTGAAATTCGCCTAGCCTAACAAATAGCCACTAAGAAAACCACTTTAAGGGTAAGATCCTTCAAAGACGCCCTGGACAGTGGCTCAAAGGGCTTTTTAACCAGCGACTGTAAGACCAAAGTAAGATCCCAAGCTGGTACCACCTGCGAGCAAGGGGGCCGCAAGAGAGACACCGCTCTCAAAAAAAGCTTTATATCCAGATGCCCCCCAAGTGCTACCCCTCGAACCTTGCCCCTATAACAGGACAACGCTGCTAACTGCACTCGCAAGGACGAAGCCACCAAGCCCTTTTGAAAACCCTCCTGCAAGAAAGACAACACCTGCCGGAGAGATACATTTAGCGCCACAATTTGCCAACTTCTACACCAGTCCTCAAAAATCCGCCAAACTCGAATATAAGCCAACGAAGTTGACCTGCGACGAGCCTTCAGCAAGGTGGAAATCACTGCCGCCGAATAACCCTTCGCCGTCATCCTCGCCCTTTCAAGAGCCAAGCCGTAAGAGAGAATTGAGCCACCTGAGGCATGAGCAATGGGCCCTGTGACAGCAGATCGTCCCGCAGGGGAAGCTGCCACAGGCTGTCGACCACCAGCCTCATGAGGTCTGCATACCACGGCCTCCTTGGCCAATCCGGCGCGATCAAGACCACTCGGCCCTTGTGCCTTTCTACGCACTGCAACATGCGGCGGATCAGCACCCATGGAGGAAACACGTTCAAGAGATGCCCTTCCAGCCATGACTGAATGAGCGCATCCAGGCCTTCCGAAATCCGCTCCTTCCTTCTGCTGAAGAAACGATCTACCTGCGCCAACTGAAAAGAGTAGTTACTCACCTGTAACAGGTGTTTTCCAGGAGCAGCAGGAATCAGTCCTCACATATGGGTGTCATCGGCGCTGATGAAGCCCCAGCGGAGCATTTCCCCAGCTTTCTATGAAAGCCTTTGGGAATGCAGGCACGCATGCGCGGTTCCCTTCCCGCCTAAAGGTGCCATCTTACCTCAGTCAAATGAAATAGCTAAGAACAGCACACAAAATGAAAAATAAACTATGTACAACTGCAACTCCAAGGGGAGGAGGGAGGGTTGTGAGGACTGATTCCTGCTGCTCCTGGAGAACACCTGTTACAGGTGAGTAACTACTCTTTCTCCAGGGCCAAGCAGGAAGTCAGTCCTCACATATGGGTGACTCCCTAGCTCTGGGCTACTGAGGAACCCAGGCTGAACAAGAGAACTCCCTCTAGTCTCAGCAGCAAAGAAAGGCTTTTCAAGGACACAACCTCCACCGGTAGCCCAACAGAGGGCAGGAGGGCAGGAGTTGCCTAAACCTCAAAGAGATTCCGGAGTACTGCTTGGCCAAAAGCACTGTCCCTACGGGACTCCCTCTCCAGACAGTAATGGGCCGCAAAAGTCTGGCTTGAAGACTAAGTTGCAGCCCTGCAGATGTCTACCAAGGGCACAGAGCGGAGATGAGCCACTGAGGCAGCCATTGCCCTGACTCGGTGAGCCGTAACCCGACCCTGCAAAGGAAGGTCAGCCACCTTATAAGCCCAGGTGATACAGTCAGCCACCCAGATGGACAAGGTACGCTTGGACACAGCCAACCCCAACTTATTGGGGTCAAAGGAGACGAAGAGCTGTGTAGCCCTTCTGTGCCCCTGCGTACGGTCAAGGTAGAAGGATAAGGCCCTCCTACAGTCCAGGGTATGCAGGACTGCTTCAGCCGGGCTTGCATGAGGCGTAGGGAAGAATGTTGGAAGAACCACCGCCTGGTTGAGGTGGAAAGAGGAGACAACCTTAGGGAGGAACTTGGGATGAGTCCTAAGGACTACCCTGTTCCTGTAAATCCTGGTGTAAGGCCTATCACAAACTAGAGCCTGAAGCTCACTTACTCGCCTAGCCGAGGTAAGGGCTATCAGGAAGAGTGTCTTCCAGGAGAAGAAGCAGAGTGGACAAGTAGCCATCGGCTCAAAAGGTGGGCGAGTCAGTTGCTGCAAGACAACATTCAGCTCCCACTCAGGGGCAGGACGACGGATGGGAGGCTTGAGCAAAAGCAAACCCCTAAGAAAGCGAGACACCAAGGCGTGACCAGATAGAGAATGTCCATCCATCAGAGAGTGGTGAGCTGCTAGAGCTGAGAGGTGGACCCGAACAGAATTGGATTTAAGGCCTTGATTTGACAAGTGCAGTAAGTACTGAAGGAATACTGGCACAGTACAGGAGAAAGGATCAACTGTACGTAGCTGACACCACACAGAAAACCTTTTCCATTTGAGAGCATAGGTTTTCCTAGTGGACTGTTTCCTAGAGGCTAGGACAACCTCCTCAACATCCTGAGGCAGGCCCCAGGGAGCCAAGACTACCCTTGCAGCCTCCAGGCCATCAAATTGAGAGCTTTGAGATTGGGGTGCAGGAGGGAACCCTGCTCCTGTGAGAGAAGGTCGGGTTGCAACCCCAGAGGTAGTGGAGGTTCCACCGCCAGTTGAAGCAGAAGAGGAAACCAAGGCTGTCTCGGCCATCTGGGAGCCACCAGCAGGACCGAGGCCTTGTCCTGAAGAATCTTGAATAGAGTTCGGGCCACCAAGGGCGTGGGAGGAAATGCATACAGGAGGCTCTGAGACCAGGATATCAGGAAAGCATTCGCTGCTATCCGCAGAGGATGCGGTTGCCTGGAGCAGAACTTTGGCAGTTGCTTGTTCATGGGGCTGGCAAAGAGATCTATCAAAGGGAGACCCCATGTCAGGAAGATCTTCTGAACTACTGAAGGATGCAGCTGCCACTTGTGGGGCTGCAGTATTCTGCTTAATGTGTCTGCCAGGTAGTTGTCCTGGCCTGGAAGGTACACAGCTCTGAGGAGCATGTTGTGCTTGAGGGCAAAAGAACAAAGGTCCTGAGCCTCCCTACAAAGGATCCTGGACCCAGTTCCGCCCTGTTTGTTCACATAAAACATGGCAACTTGGTTGTCTGTCTGAATTAGGACAGACTGGTGAGCCAGGGTAGGAGTGAAAGCTTTGAATGCTAATCGAATAGCTCTGAGTTTGAGGAGATTGATCTGCTGTGCAGCTTCCCAGAGAGACCACAGGCCCTGGGTGCACCTGCCCAGACAATGAGCCCCCCAGCCTTGCAGGGAGGCGTCTGTGGTCAGCACTACTGTGTACCCTGGAATCTGAAAAGGCACCCCCCTCAGAAGATTGGATGGGTGAAGCCACCAGGAGAGGGAGTGCAGAAACTGTCTGGACACCCTTATCCTGTCTCTGAGGCTGCCTGTGGCCTGTGACCACTGAGCCCAAAGGCACCACTGTGAGGGCCTCATATGGAGCCTGGCATTGGGGGTCACATGTACTGTCGAAGCCATGTGGCCTAGAAGCCTCAGGCAGAGCCTGGCGGAGACCAAGGACCTGCTGAGAAACTGATTTGCTAAGGCCATCAACCTTTGGGCCCTGTCTACTGGCAAGAAAGCCTTTGCCAGCAGAGAGTCCAGCCTTGCCCCTATGAACTCCAAGTTCTGGGAGGGGAGCAAAGTGGACTTTGCGAAGTTTATGACAAACCCCAGGCTTTGTAGAAGGGCAATAGTCCTGAGGGTGGCCTGTTTGGCCTCCTGGCACGTCTGACCCCTGATGAGCCAGTCGTCGAGATAGGGGAAGACAAAGATTCCCTGATTTCTCAGGTAGGCCGCCACCACTGCTAGGCACTTTGTGAAGACTCTGGGGGCGGAGGTGAGGCCGAAAGGAAGCACTCTGTACTGATAATGGTTTCCTCCCACAAGGAACCTGAGGTACTTTCTGTGGTCTGGATGAATGAGGATGTGAGTGTACGCATCCTTTAGATCTAAGGAGCATAGCCAATCTCCCTGCTGGAGGTAGGGCAGAAGTGTCCCAAGAGTAAGCATCTTGAACTTCTCCTTTACTAGGAACTTGTTGAGGTTCCTGAGGTCCAGAATGGGTCGAAGGCCACTGGTTCTTTTGGGCACCAGGAAATACCTGGAGTAGAAACCGTGACCTTGCAAGTGGGGAGGCACAGGCTCCACCGCCCTGTCTACCAACAGACCATGAAGCTCTTGTAGAAGGTCTGTGTGCAGGGGAGGCCTTGGAGGCTCCCCTGGAAAATATGGCAGAGGCAGTTGGTGAAAATGGAGGGCATAGCCCTTGTGGACTATCTCCAGCACCCAACTGTCCCCGGTGATAAGGGGCCACTGGTGGGCAAAGAGGGCGAGGCGACCTCCTGTGCAGGGTTGGGAGAGCAGTGGAGGAGAGGCTACGCTCAAGGAGTCAAAACCCCCCACCCTGCTGAATGGCAGCAGGGGACTGAGGCTTGGGGGTCCTCTGCCTACGGGGCCCATTACCCTGGCCCTTGGCTTGCTGACCCTGGGGGGCAGCTTGGGCAGCCTGAAATTGCGGGTACTGTTTGTAATCAGTGCCCTTCCTCGGGTAAAAGGGCTTTTTACCCGAGCCCTTCTTTTTATGAGAAGGGGCAGAAGTCTTCCTCGACAGCCTTGTCCGTGTGAGGTGCTCAGTTTCGAGCTGGGCGGCCTTCTCGGTCATGGGCTTGCCAAAAAGGTTTTCACCTAGGCAAGGGACATCGACCAACTTGTCCTGAACCCAAGGCTCGAGGTCCAATGACTGCAGCCATGCCTGGCGTCGAGCAACGATGCCAGCTGCCGCGACTCGTGCCAAAGCCTCGAAACCATCGTAGGCGGCGCGGGACATGAACTTCGAGCAGTCCCGAATCCCCGAGGACAAGGACTTAAATCTCTGCAAGGGTTCCCCGGAGAGACCAGCAGAGAACCCGGCCAATTCCTTGGCCAGATCCCACAAGTACATGCCCATGTACAGCTGGTAGGACTGGACACGGCAGGCAAGCAAGCATCGAACCCTGGAAGCACTTTCTACCGACGCCATCGAGGTTCCGGGCCTCCCTGCCAGGGGGCACCGCGGAGTGCATCTTCTGGCTCTTCAGATGATGCATGGCCGATTCCACAACCATAGAATGGTGTGGTAGCTGTGCCTTCTGAAAACCAAGGCTCTTTCGGAGTCGATAGATCAAATCGACTCGCTTGCTGAGAACCGGCACCGAGGCCGGTGCCTCCCACATACGGAAGAGGAGCCGTTCCAGCATCGGAGGAACCAGAACAGTAAAGGCCTCCTTCAGAGGAGAGTCATGCTGTAGGGCCTCGAGTTCTTCAGCTCGAGGCTCCTCCTCGGGGTCCGCCGGAATAGCCAAGGCAGCGGCCATATCCCAGACGAACTCCGAGAACCAAGTATCCTCTGGGGGGGACCTACTCCGGGGCTCAGACTGCGGTGAGTCCGAAGGGACACACCGAGTCTTAAAGGTATCAGGAGACTCCTCGTCCTCCATCTCCCAAGCTGACTCGTCCGAGGAGGAGTCAGGGTCAGACCCTGCGGGGCCCTGGAGCACCCGCCCCGATGCCGGAGGCACCGGCGTCGATGCCCTCGGTCCCGAACGGGAGGTCGAGGGAGACTGCGACCGAGGTCAACTCCGAGCCACGATGGACTCGAGTATCGGCTCGGTCTCCGGGGTCGACTTCGAAGTCGATGTCCCGGTGGTCGGGACAGATGCGCCAGACAGGCTGGCCATCAGTGCCCGCTGCTGCTCCATGAAGGCAGACAATCAGCTCTCCAAGGCTGTCACATCCTGAGACTCAGCTCGGGAGACGCAGCAGTCACCGACTCGGGCCACGGCGGCGCCGGGCCCAACGTCGGCTCCCTGGGAGGAGAGTCCTTGAGGACTACGGGGCTTACGTGTCCAGCAGACTCCGGCTCCACGCGAGGAACTTTTGCAGGCTTCTCGTGTTCCACGGGCCCGGGGCGACGGTCGAGGGTCTTAGACCTGGCCCTCGAGGAGCCAGGGACTTCCTACGACGACGCCCTCATGAGCCGCTTCTTCCTCTTGCGTTCCCGGTCGGGGGACCCCCTGTCCGAGGAGCTTCGACGGCGCTCAGGATCGGAATCCCGAGATGTCGAGGCCTCAGACGAGGTCCGGGCCCGGCCGGAGGCTGAGTCCGAGAAAAGCCTTTCTTTTTGCTGCTGTCAACTTCGGAGTGCCTTGGAAGACATCTTTCCACATGGCCCGCACGACTTAGGGTCGTGGTCGGGACCGAGGCACCGAAGGCAGCAGTCGTGTGTGTCGGTGAGAGACATCAATTTCTTACACTGATCACACTTTTTAAAACCGCTGGAAGCCATCGGGGAAAAAAGAGTCCCCGCAAGGTCAAAGGACCGGCCTTCCAGGGAAAAATGGAAAAAAGGGCGCGAACGCCAGCCACGAAGGGCAAAAACCGAAAAAGAAGAATCGGGCTCGATACCGGTGTACCGAACCCAGCGGGAGGGGAACCGGCGTCAAACCGGGAGAAAAAATAGCGAAAATCGCCGAAAAAAATCTAATTTTAACCGGGAGAACAGGACACACGTCCGGTGGGCTTCTCGGAAAAAAAGAGACTGAGGTAAGATGGCACCTTTAGGCGGGAAGGGAACCGCGCATGCGTGCCTGCATTCCCAAAGGCTTTCACAGAAAGCTGGGGAAATGCTCCGCTGGGGCTTCATCGGCGCCGATGACACCCATATGTGAGGACTGACTTCCTGCTTGGTCCTGGAGAAAGTCGCCATCAGATCCATGAGCGGCATTCCCCAGCGCCGCACCAGCATCACAAATACCTCCGGATGCAGCACCCACTCCCCCGGGTTCACCTTTACCCGACTTAAAAAGTCGGCCTGCACATTGTCTACCCCCGCAACATGCGCTGCTGACAACGCTTCCAAATTTTCCTCGGCCCATTCGAACAAACTCTGTGCTTCCGTCTCGAGCTGTACACTGCTCGTTCCGCCCTGATGGTTGATGTACGTCACTGCAGTTCTGTTGTCGGAGAACACTCGAATGGCTTTCCCTTGGAGATAAGACTGAAAATCGCGAAGCACTAGAGCTACCGCTCTTAATTCTAACCTGTTGATGGACCAACTCTTCTCCAGGTTGGTCCATTGCTCTTGAGTGAACCTTCCTTGAAAGTGGGCCCCCCAGCCATACAGACTGGCATCAGTCGTCAACGAATGCCACTCCGGCGTCTTCAATGGCATCCCCTTTCCGAGACATTCAGGACGCAACCACCATTTTAGAGCCTTGTGCGTCTCCTGGGGACACAGGAGATATCTTGACAAGGGGTCAGCTTGGTGAGACCACCTCCTCAATAACGCTCTCTGCAGTGGTCTCATGTGAGTCTGCGCCCAAGGGACCAACTCGAGAGTCGCCGCCATCGTTCCGAGCAACTGTAAATAATGCCACACCGTGGGACGCCTCCTGCGAAGAAACTCGTGGACCAGATTGTGCAACGCTAGTGCCCGCTCCCGCGGAAGCAGAACTCTCCCCGTCTTGGTGTCAAAGTGCACTCTTAGATACTGCAGACTTTGAGACGGCGTTAACTTGCTCTTTACTCTGTTGACTACCCAACCGAGACCTTCCAGGAACGCTACCACCTTGGCCGTAGCCACTTCGCTCTCTTCCTTGGAATTTGCTCTGATCAACCAATCGTCCAGATAAGGATGTACCAACACACCCTCCTTTCGCAAGGCTGCTGCCACTACCACCATGACCTTGGTGAACACCCGGGGCGCTGTAGCTAGACCGAACGGCAATGCTTGAAACTGAAAATGCCCCATCGGGAGTGCGAATCTGAGAAACCTCTGATGCTGCTGCCGTATCGGAATGTGAAGATACGCTTCCGCGAGATCCAGGGACGTAAGAAACTCCCCCTTCCGTACCACCATGATAACGGACCGCAGAGTCTCCATCCGAAAATGAGACACGTGGAGACGGCGATTCACCTTTTTGAGGTCTAAAATCGGCCGATAGGCCCCTTCCTTCTTTGGCACTATGAAGTAAATGGAGTACCGACCGCAGCCTAATTGGTCTGGAGGCACCGGCACTATGGCCTTGAGAGCCAACGACTTTTGTACAGTGTCCCCCACAGCCCTGCGCTTGAACCAGGCGTTGCAAGGAGACTGCACAAAGGAGTCTGTCACTGGGCACCGCAACTCTAAGGCATAACCCTCTCGAATAACCTCCAGAACCCACTGATCTGAGGTAACTCGGACCCAGGCAGGATAAAACTCCTGTAAACGACCCCTCCACGGGAACGCACCCCGCCCGGGCCCCCCTGACGTCCTTGGGCCTTACGGATACTGTTGGAGGAGGCAGCCGAGGTAGAGGACGCCGCAAAACCTCTCCCTGCTCCTCGAAAGCCTCGAAACCCTTGGTTTCTATAGGGAAAACATGCCCTCTGACTCTGTCCAAACCTTGGGGAACGAAAGCATCAAAACTCCCTCTGCTGCCCCTTAGGCAGTGAAGGCGCTCTCCCTTGTTTCTGCCTGTCCTCCGGGAGCCTACCGCCCTTGGACTCCCCTAAATCCTTTACAATCTTATCCAAATCTTCTCCAAACAGAAGCTTCCCCCGGAAAGGAAGCTTACTAAGGCGAGCCTTAGACGAACTGTCCGCCGCCCAATTACGCAGCCAAAGATAACGTCTAGCCGCCACCGCTGAGGACATTCTCTTGGACAGACCTCTAATAAGGTCATAATGAATATCCGCCAGATAGGCAGCTCCAGACTCTAATCTCGCCGCCTCCTCGGCCGTACCGTCCGCCTGATCTACTTGAATATGCTGCACCCAGCGAAGACATGCTCTCGCCACCCACGCCCCACAAATGGACGCTTGCAACGACAGCGCATTCACCTCAAAGACCTGCTTCAACAAGGTCTCCAGTTTCCGGTCTTGACCATCCTTGAGGGCCCACTCCCCTCAACCGGAATAGTAGTCTTCTTGGTGACCGCCGATACCGCTGCGATGGCCCTGGGAGATTTAAATAACTCCCTATCCTGATCCAGAAGAGGGTACAGCCGCGCCATAACTCGGGACCCTTTGAGAGCCATCTCGGGGAAGTTCCACTCCTCCTGAATCATCTCCCGGATCACCCTGTGCACGGGGAAAGCCCGTTGAGTCTTCCGGAAGGCCTGCAGCAAAGGGTCCTCCAGGGCTGACTCCTCCACCTGAACCCCGGAGGGCATATTAAGAGCTTTGAGAGTCTCCAAAATGAGCGCGGGCATCTCCTCTCCGCGAAATATGCGAACCACTCTGGCTTGATCTTCCTGATCCGTAATCTCGCCTTCCTCCAATTCTTCCTCGAAATCCAGGTCAGGCTCCTCCGATCTGTCCCCTTCCGAGACAATGGAATCCCTCTCTGCTCTGGGTCTCTTCGCTATCGAAGCAGACCCTCCCGCGGTCAGAGGAGTTCCCGGACTCTTTCCTCCTAGTGAAGACTCCATAACCTCTGGCACAGCCACCCCTGCAGCCGAACCGAACGCTCGCTGGATAACCACCACAAACTCGGGGGAAAAAATGGCCGCCAAACCCCCCGCCAATGGGGGCTGCGGCCCACGAACGTCTGGAGCTGAAGAAGAGGTGCCCGGTATGGATTCTGGAGATGGAGGACGAGGAGACCCCGGATCCCCCATGGCTGCTGGTCCTCCCCTTGGAATGTCCATCCCCCCCGTCCGCACTCAGGCCCAGCGCTGCAGACTCCTCCGTGCAGCTCCTGCATACCCCAGCCTCTGACACCATGCTCCGCTTTGCTCCGCACAGCAAACAGAGCGTCTTAGAAGGCATCTTTACTCCCGCGGGTGTCTGGACCCGTGTTAGAGAGCTCTCAGGGAAGCCCACCCCAGCAAGCGAACAAAAAATTAGGTGGCCTATTTTTTTTTTGACACTCACTCCACCAACAAGGGGCCTCCCCCTAATGCACCCCCTGGCCAAGGGGAGCGAAAACGAGCTTCCCCGTTAGCAAAAAACACCAGAGAATGAGCCGCTGCCAAACCCGGCGTTTTCCAGTGCACCTGACACATGGCGCGGCTTGCACTTCCCGGCCGCGTCTCGTTGTGCCCCTGGCTCCCGCCCTGCTTCCCGCTCAAAATTTAAGCATACCTTCAGCGGGTAGCCCTTCACCTGCGGCGCTCTATCGCTAAGTGAGAGCAGCTGCTTTGGGCTAATCGGGAGCCCTGCATGCCGCCGAACTCTGAGGTGAGCAGCTCTGCCCAACAGACTGACAGCCCGCTGACCTCTGTGGCCCGATAGCACTGGCAGGCAGAACTTCTGCACTTGCTACGGGCCGCACTCACCGCTGGCTCTTCTGCTCCAACACCGGCTCTTGCCGTTCAAGGGAACTGCTTTCCCCAATACCTTGATCCCTGCACCCCCCCGAAGCCTCAAGTGGAAGGAGAGAGGGGAAGAGGGGGAGGGACTCAGCTTCAACTACCAACTAGGCAGAAAACCCCCAGCAATAAGGGAAGAGCCAATTGATTCTTTTTTTTTTTTTTTTTTTTAAATTAAGGTAACCAAACCAACTTAAAGAAATCTAATCTAATCTTCCTTAATTGCTCCTACAGTGAGCCCCACACCAGGCTCACAAAACCTCCAGCTGCTTGGAGACTGAGAGAACTGGAGTGTGAAGAAGGGGTCTGTACTTATGTACCCGTGACATCACAGAAATGAAGTTTCTCAGTCTCCAAGCTGCTGTGAGAGGTTGACAACTCCTGATTTTGGGACTAGACTGGAGGGACGATAAGGAAATGTCTTTTCAAGACTTTATACGAGATATAGCTCGGAGCCTCTCGATCACTGTGACCCCTGAGAATGAACAGAGGGCTGAAGAACTAGAAATTCTTCTGTATCCGGCAGCCCCAAAAGAGGCTACAACCCTTCCCTTACACCGGATTTTGCATGACCTTATGCTTAGGAAGTGGGAAACATTTTCGGAGACTCGATACAATGTACCGGGTACCGCAGTGTCACAAAACACAATTACCACACCATTCTATGGTAGTGGAATCGGCAATGCGCTGAATCAAAAGTGCTAAGACGCATTCTTCTAATCCTCTGGGCCGTGAGGCGAGGACTCTCAATGCTTTTGGTCATCGATGTTTTCAGGCCTCTGTGTTATTGGCCAGACTAAGTTCATACATACTCTACATGGGTATGTTTCTTCGAGAGGTTGCAAAAGATTTGGAACTCATGGCTCCTCTTCTTCCCGATGACAAGAGGGCCGATATCCTCATTCTTGTTAAGCATGCCCAAAATGTTTCAAAGTTCATGAACAGGGCAACCTTTGATTGTTTCAAATGCATTAGCAGAACTTCTGCTATTTCCATTGGTGCACGTCGAATTGCTTGGTTACAAGCATCTGATTTGGAACAGTGGGTGCAAGACAAGCTGGGAGATATTCCTTGCACAGGAGAAAACCTGTTTGGCAAGGATTGGAAGGATAAAGCTTCTCAGCTTGAGTCCGAGAACACCACTTTGAATAGACTTTCCAGGACCACTGCCAACCCAGCTAAGAAAAAGGCAGTTAAGTAACCCTTTTTCAACAAAAAGAAGAAATTCTATCCGTCTTACACCCGAACTGTCCACTGCCCGGTCCATGCTCCCCAAAAGGGGCAGCAGCAGCCCAAGCAACAAAGAAAGGTGCAAGTCCCCACAACTCAACCAGCTCAGCAGGCACAGCCTCCACAAGGTCTTTGACTCCTTCCTAGGGAACCTAGTCATCCTACCTCTAAAAGGTCCAGAGCCTCTCAGCATTCCAGGCAGACTCTGTTATTTTGCCAAGAGGTGGCATCAGATAACATCAGAGCAGTGGACTCTCTCCATAGTTGCAGAGAGGTACAAACTCCACTTCCACAGTATGCCCCCTCCCTCTACTCCAAGAGAGTTCAGTTCTCGGCCTCCCCTCACCACTCTCTTGTGTCAAGAGGTCACCTCTCTCCTTGCTCAGGGTGCAATAGAGGAGGTACCACTTTCTCAACAGGGCCTGGGCTTTTACTCCCCCTACTTCCTCATACCAAAGAAGACAGGAGGGTACAGGCCCATTCTGGACCTCATGGAGTTGAACAAGTATCTGTTCTGAGAAAAAATTCAAAATGATCTCTCTCGGAACACTTTTCCCTTACTTGCAGAGTCAAGATTGGCTATGTTCTCTAGACCTAAAGGACGCATATACACATATCCTTATTCATGCAGAACACAGGAGGTTTCTTCGATTCCTCTTTCAGGGAAGACATCACCAGTACAGAGTTTTACCCTTTGGCCTGGCTTCCGCCCCAAGAGTATTCACAAAATGCATAGCAGTAGTAGCAGCATTTCTAAGGCCTCTAGGGATATTCGTCTTCCCCTACTTAGACGACTGGCTAATCCGAGCATCAACAGCTTCAGAAGCCAGCTTGGCTCTATCCTGCACAATGCAAATCCTGTAATACTTGGGACTGGTCATAAACCTCCCAAAATCCCAGCTCGCCCCATCTCAATCGCTAAAGTTCATAGGGGCTCTCCTAGACACACAACAGTCAAGGGCTTTCCTGCCCAACTCCGTTGTGCTCGGATACTCCAACTGGCCTCTCAAGCAGCTATGAAAACTTTCCTAACTGCTCAAGAAATGCTTCAGTTGCTGGGGCATATTATACAATCCTCATTTGACCTCACCCTTCTCACTGAAACTTGGTTAAAGGACGGGGAAGATGCTTTGCTTGTCGGCTGCCTTCCTCCTGGGTTTGCTGGAACCTCTGTTCCTCGTATTGGACGCTCAGGCGGTGGGGTGGCGGCCATTCTTCACCCCTCGCTCTCGTTCACCCAAATTTTTTCCCCTCTGCTCCATTACCCCGAGGCTCTCTTACTCCATCTCCATATCTCACCCCCCACTCATATTTTGCTTATCTACTCTCCTCCAGCCCTTCGCTCTGATCTCTGGGACTCTCTTCTCCTCACTATCTCAGACCTTTCTCTTGCATTCCCTCATTTACTCATCGCAGGTGACTTCAACCTTCACCTCAATCCCCCTGTCTCCACCAGAGATCACAATTTTGCCTCTTTTCTTCAAGATTTATCCCTGATCCAACATGTCCCCTTCCCTACTCACTCCGCCAGTCACACACTTGATCTCCTCTTAACCTCTACCTCCTCTTCCTTACAGCTCCACAACCTCTCCTCCCTTCATCTTCCCTGGACCGATCATTTTTGCCTCTCTTCTCTCTGTTCCCATTCGAGGACATCCTCCTCATCAACTTCTCCTGCGACGTCTCCCGCACTTCGATACTCTCGCCACATTACCCCACTCACCATCCAGCAGTTTCCCCCTGCAACCAAACTTCTCCCTCCTGAATTCCCCTCCCTCTCCCCCAGCTCTCAGGCTACCTCCTGGTTCTCCGCCTTATCTACTTCCCTCGACCATCTAGCGCCCCTAAGCCCTTGTCCCCCCAGACGCCACCCGAAACAACCTTGGTACCAAAGAGGCCTTCTTTTGCTCCGTACCCATCTCCGTAGAGCTGAAAGACTATGGCGCAAGGCCCCCTCCCCAGCCACCTTGTCTTCCTTCAAAGCGCACCATTCCTATTACCGCTCCAAAGTACATCTTGCCAAGCAAACATACTTTTCCACTGCCATCGCTAACGCTCCCAATCGGACCCGTCATCTCTATTCTACCCTCAAGTCTCTCACCTCTCTTCACTCAACTACTTCCACTGCTCCTCTTCAGTCTGCACCCCCTCCCCCACTCCTAGCTTCCTTCTTCAGTGACAAGATCTCTTCCCTAAGAGCCTCCCTTCCTTCCTGTCCTGCTCCAATCCAGTACCCCCCCCCCCTGCTGCCTCACCCCTCTCTCTTCCTGCCTCTCTCACACATGGACCTCTTTCTCTCTAATCACCTCAGCTGAGCTTCACCAGCTCATCTCCTCCTCCAGCAAAACATCCTGCCCTCTCGATCCCATTCCCTCCACCTGGCTACTTACTCCTTCCATGGCACTTCTACCCCCTATTCTCACCATGCTCAATACCAGTCTTTCCACAGGGACCTTTCCTCAACCTTAGAAGCATGCCTTAATCCGCCCCATCCTCAAAAAACCCACACTTGACCCTATGGTTCCTGCCCATTACCGCCCTGTTTCTAATCTCCCTTTCCTATCTAAACTTCTTGAAAAGGTTGTTTTTGCACAGCTTTCTCACCACCTTGACTCCACTAATTTTCTTCATCCCCGTCAGTCTGGGCTCAGCACGGGTCACAGTGTCGAAACTGTCTTACTTGCCTTCACAAATTCCCTGCATGCTGCTCACGATCACGGGAAGATTTCGGTGGCGGTGGCGTTGGATCTATCTGCTGCCTTCGACCTTGTTGACCACTCTCTTCCTCTCCTCCATCTACGTGAAGCAGGTCTTTGTAGTACTGTTCATCACTGGTTTCATTCCTTCCTCTCCTCCAGGTCCTGCTCTGTCTTACCTTCTTCCCCTTCCACCCCTCCCTCGGATCCGTTTCCTCTACCCTGTGGTGTCCCCCAGGGCTCTGTGCTCGCTCCTCTCCTCTTTAGCCTCTTTCTTGCTCCTCTTGCCCTTCTAATTCAACAGTCTGGGATTTCTGCATTCTATTATGCCGATGATATCGTCCTCCTTCACCACACCTCCCCCTCTCACCCTGATCTCTCCCCACTCAACTCCTGCCTTTCTACCATTGCAACTTGGTTAACCCAGAACTGTCTTCACCTCAACTTAGCTAAAACCATCGCGATCTGGTTCTCCCACGGCAGCCCACCCCCCACACTGGCCCCGTCCTTTTCTGATTCCCCTATCCCCCTAGTCTCCACTTTCCGCTATCTGGGTGTGCTCTTCGACTCTGATCTTTCTTTCCAGGCCCACGTCTCTCATATCACCAGGACTTCCTTCTTCTTTCTACGTCAAGTTCGCGCAATTCGCCCCTTTCTCACCCCGCCTGCCCTCACCACTCTCTTACTATCACTAGTTATGTTGCGCCTAGACTTCTCAAATTCCATCCTCATTGGTCTTCCCAAATCCCAACTTAACAGAATGCAAAGGATCCAGAACACCGCTGCTCGCATCATCACCCACTCTTCCCCGCGGGACCACATTTCACCATTACTTGTTCACCTCCACTGGCTACCTGTCACCTTTCGCTCCCAGTTCAAACTACTTGCCCTTGTCCACCAGGCGCTTCACACCAACACCCCGCAATATCTGGCAGACCTCATCACCTTCCACACCCCTAGACACCCGTTCATTTCACCTTAACCGCCTCCACCTTCCCTCCCCCTCCCTTGCGCACCTTCAGTCCACTCGTTCCTCAGCCTTCTTCTTTGCAGGCCCCACCCTCTGGAACTCGCTCCCCACTTCCCTTCGTCTAGAGCCCCACCTCCCTACCTTTAAACATAATCTAAAAACCCACCTCTTCTCCCTTGCCTTTGATTTTCCCTCCCCCTTTGTGTGACCTAACCCTGAGTCTTGTGCATTCTTCTTCTCTTTTACTACCTATCTATCACGAGTTGTAACTTCCTTTCCTTTTCTGGCCTGGCGCCACCCTCTTTTAATTTTTGTACTTTGTAAACCGCTCTGCTCATTTAAGGGTGGTATATCAAATTCAATAAACATAAACATATGACGTCCACTGTTCATGTGGTCCCCTATGCTCGCCTACACATGTGAGCAGCCCAGTGGACCCTAGCCTCTCAGTGGACACAGGCGTCAGGTCGTTTGGGGGACAAAATCAGAAACTCTGCATGCCTCATTTAGTCCCTTCAGTGGTGGCAATCACTGGAAAACCTTCTCGTAGGGTCTCCTTTTCAGCAGCCACTACACCAAGCTACCTTGACGACGGATGCGTCCAAGTCAGGTTGGAGTGCTCATATGGACGATCTCTCCACTCAAGATCTTTGGACCGAAAAGGAGGCTCATCTTCACATAAATCTACTGGAACGCAGAGCCATTTTCAATGCTCTCCGAGTATTTCAGGACCACCTGAGCTACGAGACAGTTCTTGTCCAGACGTACAATCAGGTAGCCATGTTCTCTGTGAACAAAGAGGGTGGAACAGACTCTCAGGCGTTGTGCAACGAAGATCTACACCTCTGGTCCTTTGCAAGAGGCCTTCAGATTCATCTAATAGCAGTGTACCTTCCAGGCACACAAAATCTTCTGGCAGACAAGCTCAGTCGAGTACTGCTGCCACACGAGTGGTCTCTTCATCCGTAGCAAATTGCTCGAATCTTTTGGATCTGGAGCACTCCAGACATAGACCTCTTTGCAAGTCCTCAGAATGCCAGACTTCCCTGATTCTGTTCCAGAATTCCGGCTCAGAACAGTCAGGCAAGGGATGCTTTCCACCTCCACTGGGGTCAAGACTTCCTCTATACCTACCCACCCATGCCCCTCATCCCCAAGACTCTGTTCAGGCTTCAGAGAGACAGGGGCCATATGATCCTCATAGCCACCATGTTAGCCACGATAGACATGGTATCCACTGCTTCTATGTCTCTCTCAAACCAGGCCTCTGGACTTGGGATGTGCTCCAGATCTCCTATCCCAGGACGACGGGACGCTTTTGCACCTGAATCCCCAGTCCTTACACCTGATGGCGTGGCTGTTGAAAGCTTAGGGTTCCAGGATATCAACCTCTCTCAACAGGTTAAGGATATCCTTTTAGCTTCTAGGAAACCTTCCACAAGGTGTGCCTATGTCTTTAAGTGGATAAGTTCTCTATCTGGTGTTCAAAAAAGGAACTTAATCCTTTTTCAGTCCAAGTGGAGGCATTACTGGAGTATCTCCTCCACCTATCATCCTCCGGTCTTAAGACAAATTCAGTAAGGGTCCACCTTAGTGCTATTGTGGTTTTCCACAAGCCCTTGGATGGACAACCTATCTCCTCTCAACCACTTGTAGCATGGTTTATGAGGGGCCTACTCTTGGCTAGACCTCCCATTAAGCCACCACCTGTGGCATGGGATTTAAACCTCATCCTTGGGCAGCTTATGAAGCCGCCCTTTGAACCCTTAGCCACTAAACCTCTTAAGCTTCTTTCTTGGAAGGTAATCTTCGTCATTGCCCTCACTTCTGCCAGACGCATTAGTTAGCTACAAGTTTTAGTGGCTGATCCTCCTTATACAAGGTTCCACCATGATAAAGTAGTCCTAAGGACTCATCCTCACTTTATGCCAAAGGTGGTTTCGCCTTTTCATTTGAACCAGTCAGTCTACCTTCCTGTCTTCTTCCCTAGGCCTCACGCCTCTAGTGCAGAAAGGAATCTTCATACTCTGGATTGTAAAAGATCTTTAGCTTTTTACCTTCAGAGGACTAAGCAACATAGAAAGGCTTCACAGCTTTTTGTTGCCTTTGACTCCAGTCACCTGAGCCTACCAGTTTCCAAGAGAACTCTCTCTAAGTGGATTGCAGACTGCATATCCTTTACCTATTAGAGTAAGGGACTTTCCCTTGAAGGTCATGTCACAGCTCACAATGTGAGAGCAATGGCTGCCTCTATGGCTAACCTTCGCTCGATGTCAATTGACAACATTTGCAAAGCAGCCACTAGGTCTTCGGTCCACACTTTTGCAGCCCATTACTGCTTGGACAAGGACTCCCGTCGGGATGCCTCGTTTGGCCAGGCTGTTCTCCAGCATCTCTTTCACACTTAGAACAACTCCTACCCGCCGTCCCGGGTTTCGATGCCAGAGATCCTTGGGAGGAAGCATAACCCACCTCAGCCTAGGTTTCGCAGCTTCTGGGGTCATCTCCCTGGCATCTCTAAGCTTGGGAGTTCCCATATGTGAAGACTACATTCCTGCTTGTTCCTGGAGATAGCGTAGTTACTCACCTGTAACAGGTGATCTCCGGGAACAGCAGAAATTAAGTCTTCACAACCCACCCACCTCCCCTAGGAGTTGTATCTCTATCTCTCTCTCTCTTTCCTTCTCTCCTTTGTCTCAGCTACAAACCCAACTGAAGAGGGAGAGTGGGAAAGGCGGGAAGGCAGCAGCGCAGGTGCAGTGGGATGCTCCCAAAAGCTTTCCTATTGGATGCTGCGGAGCGTTCCCGTGCGGGCTCCATCCGTGCCGACGATACCCATATGTGAAGAATCAATTCCTGCTGTTCCCAGAGATCACCTGTTACAGGTGAGTAACTATGCTTTATGTATCACCTTTCCTAGCAGGCTACAAAGCAGGTCACAGCAAATAAAATTGCATATGATGCCCCATTTTGCATAAGAGTGAATATGGGAAATAAATTCAGATCAGGACATTACACTTCTCTAGTATTCTACAAAACCTCTGCTGAAAACAGCCTTTTGTAAAATATATATAATGACACTGGCAAATGCACATTTATTTGTCTGTATGTACAACAGGAACAGCAATTTTACAAAACTATATATAGAAAACAAGATCAGCATCATTTGGCAGCTTCCTCATACAACTGTCAGCAGTTATATATGCAAGTGGCAATTTTCCAAATTCCCTGTTAAGTGCTTGTACTGGCACCTATACATACAGTTGCCCAATTTCACAAAACTACGTATAAGCAGTAGCAAGTCAGTAAGTGAGACTGCCAAAAGGATGGTTTTTGTTTTTTTTTTTAAAGGGGATTAAGGATAATTACCCCCTTAAGCCCTTGTTTACAATCCTGGCCAAAACAAACATTTTCATGAAACCTATGCAACCTGGTGCAAAAGCTAATGGAAATTTTTTTAAAATATATGTGTATTCGCATTGCAAAAGGGAAATTGACATATAGAAATTTTCAGCCAACCCATACCATAGTCTTTGAAATCTTTGCATTCTGGACATCTACACGTTAACCACTGGCTTTCTGAAATCGCATGTGAATTTACACATGTATATGCCACTATTTACACGTTTAGATGCTTCTAAAATTATCTTGATAACATCATAACCAGAACTATACAATAAAGTTTTTCACATTATTAAGATCATCAAACCAACCTTGAATAACCATGCTTTACAAAATTTACCAAGTAGAGTGAGCTCATCAAGTATTTTCAATTAATACAAGAGCTGAATGCAGAAGAATGGACCTCTACAATTTAACATCTGTTATGATCTGCAGTAGTGCTAGCAGTGTGCAAATATCATATAGGAAGATAACAATTAACATAAGAACACACATGCACACAATCTTATACATCATAAATAATACTTTAAAGATGATATGTTGAATAATAGGCCACCAGTGAAGAGCTGTGATGTGATCAAGACTGGTGCAAGAATATTGGGTGCTCTAGATGAACTTCAACCTTATGCCCCCCTCTCTGAAATTTTTCTAATTAAACTCAATATCATCCCAAAAATACCCCTCTTATAACACTCCTGTATAAATGTACAATGGGACATCAAACTTTGAAAAAATAAATATTAAACTTTACTTTGCATATCTGTATACCCACTTTCCATCTGGAGAAACTGCCCCAAAAAGAATGCGCCAATGGCTCTGTGTTTGTGAGGATGGCAAGATCTATTGCCCAGCTTTGACTGCTGTTGCTCTTCGCTGCCCCAGGTGACCACCTAGTCTTGCCTAATGGATGGGCTGGCCCGGGATGTGATCACAAACTTTACTTCTCAAAATAACATGAGCTATATTCCATACATGCTGAAACCTCTGCATTTGACTTTTATTGACTAATATAAAGGGAAGTTTAGTAATCTAGACATAACTGTGGCACCGATTTGTTTCTAGCCAGATTCCTAATATCCTAACTTCTTTGCTACGTATTAAAGTTAAGTCTAGGGAACACGCATTGAAGCTACAATATAGCTCGGTTAAGACTAATCGGAGAAAATATTTTTCACTCATCACAAATTCATTGACTAGATTGTAAGCTGTGATGAGCAGGGACTGTCTTTTACATGTGTCTGTGCAGCACTGGATACGTCTTGTAGCACTATACAAATGTTAAGAAGTAGTAAAAGTAATAGTAGTAGGATGTAGTAAAAGCTGTTAGTGTAGCTGAGTTTAAAAATGTTTTTTTTTGGGGGGGGGGGGGAAGTGACGTCACCGGGCTTGAAGGCGGTGTGAGTGGAGAGCTCCGTTGCCAAAGCTGCTGAAATGTGCTGGAATTAACCCCCAAGTGCAGAGAATCGGGCAGAAACTATGGGCGGTGAAACGGCGAATCTTGAGGAGTGAGATGATCAATATCCCGAGTTAATGAAGGGCGCCAGGCAGCTTTAAAATTGAGAAGATGCAGCAGAGACCGTAAAGCGGCGAGTGCTGGCGGGCTGGAGGATTGCGATGGCGTGGGAAGAAGAGAGGGGGCCGCGGAGGTGACGGCGGTGCTGGGGAGCATGGCAAAGACGGCAGAGTTGGTGAGAGGCTGCAGGCAATCAGACTCGACTTCGGCTTTTAAGGAGGCAAGCGATAAGACGACGGAGAGGAGTGTGTGCTGAGGAGACCGCTAAAAAGCCGGCACAGGGTAAGAGCGAGTAAACGGAAGGCTCTGATCCAGAAAGCAGTATCGGGGAAAGCTGATGGAAAAATCCAGAGATGGGATAGCAGTGCGGAAAAGACCGGCAGAGTTCCGCTCCTCATATACCTTATCTAAAGGGGGGAAAGATGTGGACAAGGAGGGCAAGATGGCCGCAGAGACTGTGGGGGACCCAGGGGAAGAAGTGGATGGGACCTGGGGCTCTGGGGTGGCAGAAATGCTAAAATTATGGCTCACAGAGCTTAAAGAAGAGCTCAAGGTAGAAATCAGTGGGGTACAAACTGAACTTAAAGAGACTTTAAAAGCACTGAGGCAAGATACGGTGGACCTTGGCTCCCGGGTCGAAGACACGGAAAATCAATTGGAACAGCAGATAGAAGCGATGGGGGAAATGCAGAGAGGATGGGATGAATTAAAACAGGCACAACAGCTGCTGAAAGAAAAGGCAAAGGATCTTGAGGACCGCTCACGGAGGTGTAATATAAGAGTGAGAGGTATTCCAGAGGATCCTAAATATAGAGATTGTGATGAAGTACTTACGGAAGCATTTGGGGCCCTGTTAAAGGTGGCGGAGCCAGAGAACGCAGCAGAGGAGGTACCTCTACAACTAAAGCGGGCGCATCGGGGGCTTGGCCCTATTAGAGACAACCGACCGTGAGATATAGTGGTGTGCATGAACTCTTATAAAACAAAGGAGCGAATTCTGAAAGCAGCTCGAAAGATGGGACATTTCCAGTGGGAGGGACATACTGTGGAGCTGTTCCAGGACCTGTCCATGGGTACTTTGCAACGTCGTCGAGAGCTGAGCGAAGTGACAGCACTCTTAAGGAGAGGGGGACTGAGATATAAATGGCTATACCCTTTTGGTTTGCTTGTCACAGTGAAAGGGGTATTGAGGCAGGTGAAGACCAGTAGTGAAGCTTGGGAAGTGCTAAAGGATTTTGGAGTGCCGAACCTTCCGGAGAACATAATTGGTCAAGCTAAAGCGAACATATCATCCGCTTCCAAGACTGTGAGCTTGAAGTGGCAGCGAGTGCTCGCTAATGGCCGGAGGCTGGCGAGACTTTCAAAGGGGAAACAAGGAGAAGATAGAGCGTCTAAGGAAATTGGCTGAGAGGACGTTGCATAGAGGATCAGTGTGGTGGTCCAGTATTCAGCTGGGCCAGGGAAGTGGCTCAAGGACATTAAACATGAGCCTGTCTTTAGCATCTGAAAATGAACAGCAGATATTGATGCAAAATTGATGATATAATGTTTGAGGACTGTTATGAGAATTACCCTTAAGTGGGAACGTTTATGTTTGAGGTATGTGTTAATGATATGTTTAAAAGGAACTACATAGGGGCGGGAAACAGGAGGGGGCAGTTGGGTGGAGGGGAGGGGTCTGCTGTTTAGAAGTTGAATGGAGTGAGAGGGGAAGGAGGGGGTACAAGGTTTAGAAGAGATGAGGGAGGGTGTAGGGGGAGGATGCAGCACATTGGGTAAAGGGGGTGATGTGGTGTGAGTAATGAGAGGCAGTGGACAGACAGTCACTATCTATGAGAAGACAGTTCCCTCTGAGGGGACTGACAAATGGGGATAGGGAAGAGGAGGGGGTGGGAGGGGGGAGGGAGGGAAGGGTACTGGGGGATTAAGCGAGGCACACCGGCATATATTCAACAGATGTTATGGTTAGAATAGGCACAATAAACGCCAAAGGGCTGAATAGTTCGCAGAAGAGACGACAGGGAGGCTGAGAGGTTATAATGGGACATTATATTGGTTCAGGAAACCCATCTAAAATGTACGGACGAGGGTTTATTGGCTTGTAGGCAGTTTCCACATCAGTATTTTATTTATTCATTTATTTAGACCGATTTGTATACCACCTTATCCTTCAATCAAAGTGGTCACATCACATCACAATTGGAGGGTTACATTTAACATGAGGGTAATTAACAGCATTATACAATGACCTCGTATGTCTAGTTGGGATGAGTGGGTGTTGAATTGGCGGAGGTAGTTGTATTACTGTTCGGGTGGGGACTGTTGTCTGTATGCTCATATGTTTCTGTAAAGAGCAGGGTTTTAAGAGCCTTGCGGAAGTCTGTGATGTCATTTAATGCCCTCAGGCTCGTTGGGAGGGAGTTCCATAGTGTGGACACCAGTAGTGATGGAGCTCTTCTTGAAGTTATTTGTTTAGTCTTGTGATATCCTGCAGGTGTGCCGATCATGTTATCATTATTGGTCCTTCTTGGTCTATTGCTGTTATCCCTTGTTATGATGTCTTGGAGTACGTCTGCTGATAGATAGTGAATGATTTTAAAGATGATCATGATTGTTTTAAATTTTGCTCCTGACATCATTGGGAGCCAGTGCAGTTGCTGTAAGACAGGGGTGATGTGCTCAGTTCTTGGAGTGTCTGTAATGATGCGTGCTGCAGTGTTTTGCACCATCTGGAGTGTGTGCAAGGTCTGCTGAGGGAGGCCTTGATATAGTGAGTTTCCGTAATCAAGCAGAGGTGTGCTGAGTGCTTGGCACACTGTGCGGTAGTGGTCCTGGCAGAGTACTGGCTTTATCTTTATTCTGTTCTGTATTATAAAATAATTATCTGCTATGGGTGTATTTTATTTTTAATTGGCATAACATTTTTGGTGAAAGAGGATGAACAATGGAACACCAATCTAGTTGGGTGTCGCACATTTCAGAACAAAGGGTGAGAATTTCGGAAGACTGGCTGAGACAGGAAATCAGAGGATAATGGAAAAAAATTGTATTTTTTTAATGAGTTTTAATTAATTTTAGATGCTATGGATTCTTGGTGCTACAGCATAGTTCTTTTAGACCTGTTGACAGGATACATTATTAAAGTCTCTTAATTTGTTTTTGTAATCTGCCTCTTATGTAGATAAAATGAACATTTTTCTCGCACTTTAAAAAACAAATTGTTTAGAAAGTTCATATTCTAGTATAAGTTAAGCTAGTTTAAGAATACCTCAGGGAGTCGTTAGTGGGATGGGAACAGCTGGGGGATGTAGAAAAACAGTGGGCAAAACTGAAAGGGGGTATTTTAAGGGCAACCAAACTTTTTGTTAAAATGGAAAATAAAGGCAAAAGGAGAAGGAGACCGCTATGGTTTTTGAAGGAAGTAGCTGAAAAAGTGAAGAAAAAGAGGGAGGCCTTCATGAAATACAAGAGATCACAGAGAGAGGAAGACAGGCATCTGTATTTGGAAAAACTTAGAGAAGCTAGGAAAGTAGTCAAGAAGGCAAAGATTCAAAAGGAGGAGGAAATAGCCAATGCAATAAAATGGGGGGATAAGACATTTTTCAGATATATTAGTGAGAAGAGTAAGGGCAAAAGTGGTATTGTCAGACTCAAGGTTGCAGGGGGGGGAATATGTAGAACATAGGTGTCAAACCTGTCCTGGAGGGCCACAATCCTGCCAGGTTTTGGGATAGCCCTAATGAATATGCATGAGATATATATGCATTAGAGATATCCTGCCAACCTGACTGGTTTGTGGCCCTCCAGGACTGGATTTGGAGACCACTGCTTTACACCTCTGTCATTTAAGATTGTGAGTGGGCAAGGTGCAGATGTCCAAGACATCAAAAAGGTTAGATAGAATTTGTCACATTCCTCCTCACTTCTCACCACCACCAAAATATTGTCCATTAGACATCTTTTTGGTGGTGGTGAGAATCGAGGATGAATGTGACACATTCTAGCAACCCTTTTGATGTCTAGGACATCTGTACCTTGCCCACTCACCATCTTAAATGACAGAGGTGTAAAGCAGTGGTCTCCAAATCCAGTCCTGGAGGGCCACAAACCAGTCAGGTTGGCAGGATATCTCTAATGCATATATATCTCATGCATATTCATTAGGGCTATCCCAAAACCTGGCAGGATTGTGGCCCTCCAGGACAGGTTTGACACCTATGATGTAGAAGCTGATAAGGATAAAGCGGAATTGCTTAACAAATATTTTTGTTCTGTGTTCACAGATGAAGAATCAGGAGCAGGACCTCAGAAAACACCCACAAATAGGAACAGAAGCGAGGGACATCTTAAACAATTTTCAGAAGACTGTGTTAGTGAGAAACTAGCTCAACATAAAGTAGACAAAGCGATGGGACCAGATGGGATACACCCTAGAATACTGAGGGAACTTGGGGACGTTCTAGCAACTCCACTGACTGACCTTTTCAATGCCTCGTTGGAGTCAGGAGTGGTGCCAAAGGACTGGAGAGAGGCTCATGTGATGCCTTTACACAAAAGCGGAAGTAAGGATGTGGTTGAAAACTACAGGCCAGTTAGTTTAACTTCGGTGGTGAGTAAATTATTGGAAACGCTGCTGAAAGAGAAAATAGTGAGGTTTCTGAAGTCCAGCGGATTACAGGATCCGAGGCAGCATGGATTCACCAGAGGCAGGTCTTGTCAGACAAATCTGATTGATTTCTTTGACTGGGTGACCAGGGAGTTGGACCGAGGGAGAGCTCTAGATGTGGTGTATTTAGATTTCAGTAAAGCCTTTGACACTGTTCCTCACAGTCGACTTATAAACAAACTGAGCACCCTAGGGATGGACCCTAAAGTTACTGCTTGGGTTAGAAATTGGTTGGGTGGGAGGCGACAAAGAGTACAAGTAAATGGAGCTCACTCTGAGGAGAAGGATGTTACTAGTGGTGTGCCCCAGGGATCTGTCCTTGGTCCGATTCTTTTTAACATCTTTGTTAGTGATATAGCGGAAGGGCTATCGGGTAAGGTTTGCCTCTTTGCAGATGATACCAAAATCTGCAATAGAGTAGACACCCAGGAAGGTGTAGATAACATGAGGAGGGATCTAGCTAAGCTTGAAGAATGGTCTAGAATTTGGCAGCTGGGATTTAATGTTAAAAAATGTAAGGTCATGCATTTGGGCTGCAGCAATCCAAGGGAGCAATACAGTATAGGAGGTGAAGTACTTTTGTCCACTAAAGAAGAGCGGGACCTAGGCGTGGTTGTGTCTGATGATCTTAAAGTAGCTAAACAGGTAGAAAAGGTGACAGCAAAAGCTAGAAGGATGCTTGGGTGCATACGGAGAGGAATGGCTAGCAGAAAAAAGGAGGTGATAATGCCTCTGTATAAGTCTTTGGTGCGACCTCATTTGGAGTATAGTGTGCAATTCTGGAGACCGCACCTTCAAAAGGATGTGAACAGGATGGAGTCGGTGCAGAGGGTGGCTACTAAAATGATTAGTGGGCTTCATTATAAAGCATATGAGGACAGACTTAAGGATCTTAATATGTACACCTTAGAGGAAAGGCGGGATAGAGGTGATATGATTGAGATGTTTAAATACCTCCGTGGCATAAATGTTCAGGGAGAGAGCCTCTTTCAATTGAAAGCAAGTTCTGCTACGAGGGGACATGGGATGAGGGTGAAGGGAGATAGATTCAGGAGTGATAGGCGGAAATATTTCTTTACGGAAAGAGTAGTGGATCCATGGAATAGTCTCCCAGTGGAGGTGGTAGAGATGAGGACAGTAACTGAATTCAAAAAAGCATGGGACCAACACAGAGGATCTCTAAAGGTAAAAAGTGGACTGCTGTAGTTGTTGATATGGAAGGACAGACTAGATAGGCCATGTGGTCTTTTTCTGTCATCATGTTTCTATGTTTCTATCTTTCTGATGGTCCTCAAGCATTGATAGGCCTTGTTTGCGGTTTTGGTGATGCAGGATTTCAGGTTCAGAGCTCTGTCCAATGTGATGCCCAGGTACTTAACTTCATCTGTGACTACTATAAGTTTGTCTAGGATGCTGATAGTTTGTGGTGGAATGAAGGTGGGGTTCCTGGTAACGAACATTGCCTCAGTTTTATCGTAGTTGACTGTTAGGAATTATTAGCTATGAGCGAGGCATTCATGTCTTCAATGCATTTGGTTATTGTTGTGGTGTTAAGTGTTAGTAGGTTGATTGGAGCATACACCATGATGTCATCAGCATAGATGTGATAGTGGAGTTTGTGGTGTTTGATGATGTTGCACATGGGTTGGATGTAAATATTAAAGAGCATTGATGATAGGGCTGAACCTTGTGGTATTCCCTGCGTGACGGGGAATTGCACTGATTTCTTTTGGGCGCATTTGACTTGTTGCGTTCGATCTTCCAAGTAGGAAGTAAACCACTTCAGAGTATTCTTGCATAATCCTATCTGCTGCAGGTATTGCAGTAACTTGGCGTGGGATACAGTGTCAAAGGCTGCCGAAATGTCCATGAATACTAGCAGGAATCCGTTCTTTATGTTATCTATGCCTCTTAGAAGATTGTCAAAGAAGGAAGTGAGTAGTGTTTCCACACCGTGTTGGGGTTTAAAGCCATGCTGATGGATGTCCAGTGGCGCACTGGGAGAGCGAGGGGGGAAGGGAATGAAGGATAAGGGAGGGAAGGGGGGGTGGCAATATTGGTGCGGAGGGGGGTGTCCCTTGCAAGTGGGGGAAGTGATTAGGGATAAATGAGGGAGGGTTTTAATACTAATTGGTGAATGGAGGGGGGAAAAGGTAACGTTGGCAAATATTTACAAGCCCTATTCTGGAGGGAGGTATGTGGGTTCCTAGACCAAACTGTACAGGGGAAATTGGTGATGGGAGGGGATTTCAATTTGGCACTACATCTGGGATGGGATTGACAGGCGAGGGAGGGAGACGGAAATGTGAAGAGTCAGACGGATAGTGAAAGACCTACTCAATAAATTTCTTCTTTCAGATGTTTGGAGGGAGCACAATAGAGGGGGAAGGGAATATACCTTCTACTCATATCCACATAAGACTTTTAGTCAAATCGACTATCTGTTAGTGGAGGTCTGCGACTAAAAAGCTGTTTGATTATTTTCATCTAATTTCCATGTATTTTGGTGTGCTGAAAACAAATAAAATATTGAAAAAACTCCGAGATGTCATGATTTGCCACAACATGCAAAACTGTCTTCAAATTTATCCAATTTTTTCAAATTAGTATTAATTAATTCAAATTACTATTAATTAATTCACATAAGTGCATTTAAGATATAAAATGACAAAAAAATCTTAAAGGGGTTGTCCGAGTTATGTAAAAAAAAATATAGCACTGTAAATCTGATGGTCAGCAATATATACATAAGCTAAGCAAGTTTTAAGTCTGTGCTTCTAATGGTAGAAGGGGTTAATCTTTCCTGAAGAATCCAGTGGGAGGGAGACACAGGGCAGATAGCAGCAGCTCCGGTCAGTGCAGGGGGGCGTGGCCAGCACTGTGACGTCTCGTGTACAGACACAGAGCTGCTCTCTCCTGCATGCCACACTTGTGCACGAATCATCATCAGGTTCTTGGTTCTAGGCTGTTCACACCTTTTCATCGCAATTCGTGTTAGCTTGTCATTCTTCAACTATTATGTTATGGCTCCGCGAAAGTGTATTAATTTGCCAGACAGTTTCTGTTTCATCTGTGGTGAATATACAGTGTTGAAGCAACAGCAGAATATTACAGACTTTGTGAAAAAAGTATACTTTGCATACTTTGGACTAAAAATTGGAGATCAAGATAAAGTCTGGGCGCCTCATAAAGTGTGCAAATGGTGTGTTGAGAACCTCCGAAACTGGTTCAAGGGTAAGAAAAAATCTTCCCGTTATGGGATTCCTATGGTATGGCGAGAGCAAAAGAACCATAGTGATGACTGTTACTTTTGTTCATGCGATGTGGAAGGGTTTAATTCCAAATGGAAGCATTCCATTTCATACCCCAATCTTCACTCGGCAATTCGTCCCATCCCCCATGGCACAGATATACCAGTACCCAAGCCCCCTGCTACCTTGGAAGAGATACCTAGCTCCGATGAAGGTGAAGTCATATCTGAACCAGATGACAAATCAAGTTCTGACTTTGAAGATGATACAAGACCAAAATTGTTTTCTCAGGAGGAGATGAATGATTTGGTAAGAGACTTGACTCTTCCCAAAGATGCCGCTGAGTTACTCGGATCAAGGCTCAAAAGCAGGAATTTATTGTTGCCAGGAGTGTCATCTTCATGGTTCAGACATCGTGAAAAGGAGTTCGTTCCTTACTTCGCCCAGGAAGACAAGTTGGTTTTTGCATCGATGTCGAAGGTCTGATGGGTCAATTTAAAATCCAATATGATTCAGAGCAATGGCGTCTTTTTATAGATTCTTCAAAAAGAAGTCTCAAAGCAGTTTTACTCCACAATGGTTTTTACGCTTCCATACCTGTAGGTCATTCCGTACACTTGAAGGAAACCTACGAGAACTTGGAATTGGTTCTTCGTAAACTTAAATATGAAGACCATGGTTGGCAAGTGTGTGGGGACTTGAAGGTCTTGTGCATGCTGTTCGGGCAACAAGCTGGGTATACCAAATATCCTTGTTTTCTGTGTCTATGGGACAGTCGAGACCGACAAAATCACTGGACCAAGAAGAGTTGGCAGCCGAGGGTGCTAACAGTCGGTGAAAAAAATGTCCTCCGAGAAACTTTGGTATCTTCCAATAAAGTTCTTCTACCACCTCTCCACATAAAATTGGGATTGATGAAGCAATTCGTAAAATCACTTCCAAGAGATGGAGAATGCTTCAAATACTTGGTCACCAAGTTTCCAGGCCTGTTGGAGGCAAAATTGAAGGAAGGTGTGTTCGTCGGACCAGACATTAGAAGGCTTATAGTTGATCAAGAGTTTGTCAATACCATGACGGATCCTCAAAAAGAAGGGTGGATTGCATTTAAAGTAGTCGTACAGAAATTTTTAGGCAATAACAAAGATCCTCACTACAAAAAGATCGTCGGACAAATGCTGAAAGCATTTCAAGCTTTAGGTTGCCTGATGAGTTTGAAAGTGCATTTCCTCCAGTCCCACCTTGACTACTTTCCTGAAAATTTGGGAGCTGTGAGTGAGGAACAAGGTGAACGATTCCACCAAGACATTAAAGAGATGGAAAGGAGATACCAGGGAAAATGGAGCATTACAATGATGGCAGACTACTGTTGGATGCTTCAGAGAGACATTCCAGATGCTACTCACAAGCGTAAATGCACCAAGAGAAGCCTCACAAGGAAGAAGAATCAAGTTTAGTGTGTGTAGGCGAGCTCATTTCAGTTCAAAAAAGGATTTTCATGAAAATATTGTAATAAAACTTTAATTTTATAAGTCTATTTCCATTTATTTTGAGGTATTGCCTTATTTAACATAGCTAAATTGTCAGGAAACGTGATGTCCTATGACAAAATGGAGGTCATTTTCGGATTCAGCGCACCAAAAACATAAAGATTACGTGGAATAACTAAAACAGCTCTCGAAAACAATTTTTTTGCAGACCTGTGTTATGGGAGCCAAGAGTGAGGGAGGTGGTGATATTACATGGTCAGACCATGCTCCGACGTGGTTGGAAATTCAAGAAGGGCGGGGGGTGGGGGGAATATGTTTCTGGAGGTTGAATGAGAGTCTCCTTAGAAGGGAAGAAGTAGTCAAGGATGTCAAGACGTGTCTTCAGGAGTATTGGCAGATGAATGATAATGGGGAGGTGCGGGATGTGGGAGGGGGTGAAAGTGGTGATAAGGGGACGACTGATTATGTGGGCAGCTCAGATTAAAAAGAAAAGGAAGGAAAGGGAAGAGAAGAGAAGCTCCACAGCAATATAGTATGCAGGGTATGGCTTGTCAGTTGAAGCATTTGAACCAACTGAGAATGGAGCTGCACAAGCTGCAACTTGAGTCCATTGCTTTTCAAATGGAGAGGGTAAAGCAGAGGTTTTATGAGTGGGAAGATAGAGCAGGGAGGTTGTTGGCCCATAAACCTAGGAAACGGGAGACAGCGAGTGCAATAGTTGCAATTAAGGGGAGGGGTGGAGAATTATTGCGGACAGGAAAACAGATTGGGAATCAATTTTGCCAATTTTATTCTGAACTATATTCTCAACAAGGGGAAGAGAGGGGGCCAGCCACATCCAGGAATTTTTGGAGACGCTAGAATTGCCTAGAGTGGGGGAGGAGATGGGGGCATGGTTGGAGGGGAGAATACACTGGGAGGAAATTGAGAAGGTGATTAAAGAAATGCTGCTTGGCAAAGCGCCAGGATTAGATGGATTGACTAACTCTTTTTATAAAACCTTTAGGGAGGAGTTGGGATTTTTGGAGAGGATGTTTAATGGGATTGTGGGGGAGGGGGGACAACTATCTCAGGAAATGTTAACAGCAGGTATCACAGTGTTACCAAAGGCAGGGAAGGATCCTTTGTGCTGTGGATCCTATCGCCCAATTTCGTTGCTTAACACGGATGTGAAGATCTTGGCGAAAGTGTTGGCTAATAGGTTGGCGCCAGGGCTACCTGCTCTAATTGACATAGATCAAACGGGGTTTATAAGTGGAAGACAGGCCTCTGATAATGTTAAGAGTGTTAGAGGTGATTTGGGAGGCGCGCCAAAGGCAGATAACTATGATGGCATTGTCTACTGATGCGGAAAAAGCATTTAACCGTGTTAGTTGGGCCTTCTTGTTTGCAGTAATGGGTTGGGTTTTGGGTCTAATTATCTATCTTGGGTGTGGGCCCTCTATAATAAACCTCAGGCTAGGGTGCAAATTAATGGTAACTACTCTGCGGCATTTAAATTAGAGAGGGGCACACAACAGGGATGCCCACTTTCTCCATTGTTATTTGCATTGGTTGTGGAACCTTTGGCTCAGACGATGCGAAATGATGAGAGAGTTCGGGGAGTCACGGTGGGGGGAAGACAGCACAAAATTTCTTTATTTGCAGAAGATGTTCTTTTAATGGTAACGCAGCCGGAGGGAACTTTAGCAAGAGTTTTGGAAATGATTGAGCAGTACGGCGTGGTCTCCGGATTCAGGTTGAATATGGATAAGACTGAGGAGCTCAATGTTAATATTGTGGGAGCGGAGTTGGACCGCCTGAAGGAAAAATATCCATTTAAATGGGTGCAGAAGGCCATTAAATACCTGGGTATACAAATTACGGCCCACCCTCAGAGTCTACATGAGGCGAATTATCCTCAGTTATGGAGAGTAGTGAGTCAGGATTTGAGGGAGTGGATGGATACGGAGATGTCGTGGATGGGCAGTATAGCGGCGGTTAAAATGAATATACTCCCTAGGGTGCTCTATTATTTTCAGGCTCTTCCCATAGCGATTCCGGTAGGGCAAATGCAGGAGCTTCAAGGGAAAATTTTCATTTTATTTGGAGGAAACGGCCACCAAGAGTAGCTAGGGCAGTCATGTATCTGTCTCAGGAAGAAGGGGGGTTAGGAGTTCTGGACCTATAGGCCTATTATTGGGCAACCCAGATTAGACATGTGGGAGACATGTGGACTGGAGGGAGGGAGGTGAGCGGAAAACCTTTGTGAAGCTGGAGGAAGTAGGAACTAGGTGGAGGCCATTGGAGGCATTTTCATGGATGAGTAAGAGAGAGCGGAGTTTAGGGGCCTCTGAGAACCCATATGTAAGCCATGTCCTTGGGATTTGGGATAGAGTGAGGAGGGCTGGGGGGCCCTTATTTTCGGTGATGCAAACCTTGTATTATACAGAGGACTTTAAACCAGGGAGAGAGGGAGGGATATTTAAACATTGGGACCGGAAAGGCCTCAGGTGATTTTATCAGTTTATGGACGGGGGGGGGGGGGGGGGGAGGGATTGGGTCCCCTATGAGGAACTGCGAGAGAAATATCAACTAGGGGTGGGTGGGTTATTTCATTATTGGCAGGTGATACATTATTTACAGAAAAAACTAGGTAAAGAGGGACTAATGAGGGATTATACTGATCTTGAGGCAATACGGTATGGGAAAAGGCAGTCTAGGGGGCTATCATCAATGTTGTATAAGGCGGTGAGGGGGGGCAAAGAGATGAGAAAGTGGGATATATATGAGCGTGGGAAAAGGAGATGGGGTGCAATTCGAACCTCACCAGTGGAGGGCTATTATGGGGCAAGTTCGGCAAATGCCCTTATCAATAGCTATTAGAGAAAACTGGCATAAAGTTATAATGAGATAGTATTATATGCCAGTGAATTTGAATAAGATATATCCGACAGTGTCAAAGGGATGTTGGAGGAATTGTGGGGAGGAGGGGACCATGTTTCATGTGTGGTGGGCATGCCCACAGATTCAACTCTTTTGGGAGGAAATTCAGAGGTGGATAAAGCGGGTAGTTGGGGTGGAAATAAGGAGGGAGTCGGAAATTTTTCTCTTTGGGTGGTGGAGGGACGGGGGACAAAGGGAAGGTAGAAAGCAAATTTTGGCCTGTCTCAGTGCAGCACGATGTGAGGTAACCTACCGGTGGAAACAGGAGATGCCGCCTCAGGTGGAGCATTGTGAAGATAGGCTGCGTCACATTTATCTAATGGAAAAATTGACAGCAATACATAGACAGAAGGGCTCTGAGCTTGAAAGTGAATGGCAGAATATGTTGGTGTACCTACAGGGGAGGGGGAGGGAGAGGAGAGCAGGGGGGAGGGGGAGTGAGAGAGGGGTAATAGGGGGAGATAGGTTGGGGGGAATAGGCGTTAATAAGGTAGAAGGTTATGGTGTATTGTAGGATTGTAACTACGAGAGAATGGCCGTCAGGGAGGATTCAGTATGGTATGGGGGACTGGGGTTGGAGGTGGGAGTGTGTGTGTGTGTGTGTGGGGGGGGGGTAATGGAGAGACTTCCTAGTTTGTGTTGGAAGGCTTTTAAAAAATTTGTATTGAAAGTGTGTGGAATGGTTGAATTATCTGACTTAATAAAAAGTTTAAAATATTTAAAAAAAATGTTTTGGACAAGTTCCTGGAGGAAAAGTCCATAAACTGTTATTAAAGAGAAACAGGGACATCCACTGTTTACTTCAGGATAAGCAACCTGAAATCTGTGTACCTTTTGGGAAACATGACAGGGACTTGTGACCTGGATTGGCCATTGTTGGAAATAGGATATTGGGCTTGATGGATCCTTGGTCTGACCAAGTATGGCATATCTTATGTTCTATGTGTTCTAGTTGAATCTCAAGACATGAACAATGCATTTTGGTCTTCTTACCTATAGCATCTGTCTTAGCCTAGTTTAACTTAAGCTTATTGTAAACTAGAAAGCATCCAACTTCACCTAAAGCACTGATTTCATTTATGAATGTTATCTACATGATTCTCTCCATAATAACTTTAGATGGTATCTGCATACATGAGGTACTTCATCAAAGCTGAATCAAAAATCTGCATATGAGGATGCACATATACATTAAAAAGGAACCACGACAAAATTGATCCTTGTGAGACTCCCAAAGTTTATTCCCAGGGCTGTGAAGGTTCATGTCCCCAATGTATACAATGTGATCTACTTTTATAAAAGAGGAAAACCAGTCAAATGTGCTACTCCTAACAAAAGGTCCAGCCCCCTCCCCAGCTTGCTCTCTTCTCCACAGAACCTGGACCTCCTTCACCCCCAGTGCTGCTTGCTTTCTCCCCCTCCAGGCTTGAACCCCCTTTCTAAGTGTTCTCTCTTTCTCTCTATCACCTCTCTTCCCTGGCTCAACCCCCAGCTCTCCCTCTTCTGCTCTCTTTTCCATCTTAGCTCCGTAGTAGGAAATAGCAGTGGCTGGCATTGGCTGTGCTTCCTCCTCCAGTACTGCACAAGAATGCAACTTCTGCTTGTACGAGTTTTCTAGTATGCACAGGCCAGAGGGGTAAGTATTCCTCCTCTTCCAGCTACATTCAGGGCTGGCCCATCCACTAGGCGGCCACCTAGGGTAGATCATCTCTGTGGGCCACGCCCCACCTCAACCCTGCCACTGGATTTGGCGGTAGCACGGCTCAGCACAGGGAGGCGCGGCTTGGTGCGTGGCGGGGGTGGCACAACTGGGGCTTCTGCCTAAGGGAGCAGAAACCCTTGGGCCGGCCCTAGTTACATGAGCCAACTCTGCTGCCTCCCTCCTCTTTTGAGTGCTATCTGCCATTGCCGATTTTGCAGTCTCTTGATTCCCATACCAAATTCTGTGCAGTAAGTAGAAAATTCAGTGTGAGATGGGAATTATACATAAATTTGATGTTGCACAGTTGTACAGAATTCCCCGGGATAAACACTCATTCCTACTTGCAGTATTTCCTGCACTCCAGTACTAAGGTTCCACCATTTTTCCAGCGTACTTCAATCCTGCTCTGCAGCACATCTGGCTATTGTAATACTGAGTCCACCCAAAGCATAACTCTGCCAATGCACACTTCTGTCCTATCACTCCCCCATTATTCCAGTATTATGTCCATTACACACAGCTCTGCCAATGCACCTTACTCCTATCCTGCCACACCCTCTTTTGTTCTAGCACCGAACCCCATACATAATGCCTGTTCTACTGTATTTTCTCTTCGTGACTGATGAGCTAGGCAATAGTGTGAAGCAAAGATATGCAATGAGGACCAAGTGTCCACCTTGTAGTTTCTCCTATAGCAGGGGTCACCAACCTGCGGCCTGCGAGGTCCCTTCGTGCGGCCCGCGAGGCTCTACCCCGGTTAACATTACGTGCGGCCCGCCAAGGATTCCCGCCATTGTATCTGCGGCCCGCGGCATGCTCGGCGGGTTCAACGGCACGTGACCGGTTTCCCAAGAGCAGCGCGCAAATTAGAGGACCAATCAGCAATAAGACTTCACCAAGCACTCACAAGACTTTGCCCTCTTCAGTGCCCCCTTCGAGATGAACCCCACTGACGTGCCCTCTGACCTTCAAATGGACTTGATCGAACTGCAGTGTGACGACGCACAGAAGTCGCGCTTCATGGCTATGGGCCCTGTCGCATTTTGGAAGACACAGGCGGCCACCCACCCGTCCATGGCCGCCAACGCACACAAGGTCGCTGCTCTCTTCGGCTCAACCTTCTGCTGCGAACAGCTGTTCAGCCGAATGAAATTGATAAAGTCATCCACGCGCTCGCAGCTCACCGACGACCACCTGCAAGCGTCCCTTCTCCTGTCAGTGTCATCTGTGAAGCCGGACTTTAAGCGTTTGTCTGCTAGCATGAATCATCAGCCATCTCATTAAATTCAATAAAGGTGATCAGCCATTGTTTTCATAATTTTGCGTTTGTTGTTTTTTTTCGTGGGGGCGGGGAGAAGGGGGGTGCGGCCCGCGAGGCTCCCGGTAGTCAGCTGTGCGGCCCGCGGCCCTCTGGAGGTTGGTGACCCCAGTCCTATAGGAATGTCTTTTAGAGGATAAGAGACAAATTTGGCTCTGATTTGATATGATTTAACTTTGTTTGGTTACCAGCCAATTAGAGACAGTTCTTTTGGGCAATATCCAAACCCATCTGGTTTGGGTCATCAAGTTGAGGAGAGCTTTGGTGGATTTCTGTGCATTTGAGATTAAAATGCCAGAGCTCTTTTGTAGTTTGGGATTGATGTGGTTAAGATGTAAAGATGAAGCCATCCTTGCTAAAAACTTTGGATGAGCTCTAAGACTTATTTTGTTCAAGAACATTTGAGTGCATGACAAATGAGTTAATAGCACTTATAGTTCACTAACTTGCCTGGTCGAGATAATTTTTATTAGAAATGCCACCTTCCAGGGGCATTTAAGGGGTCTGTTTACTAAAATGAGTTAGGCTTTTGCAGCTAACACGGCAAAAAAGTGCAGATAATGAACGGCTTTTGCAGCTAACGCTGCACTATCTGTTGGGGGCGTGCACAGCATTTCCCCAATAGATAATGCACTGAATTTGTAGAGAGCGTGGTGGAACAGCAGCCTGAATGCTGCTAATGCCACCCACTGAGGTGCTATTAGTAGCACCTGCGCAGTCTGCAGATCCGATGATTACTGGGTGCTGTTGAGGCCCACGATAACCACACGCTGCAGACATGCCCATTCACCACCCTTATCCCACTCACTAATGCAGATGATGTACATTCTGCAGATAGCGTAGAAAATCGCTGTGTTATCTGCATTTTGCATGTGTTATCTGTTATCATGGCCAGATAGCATGTGCTATCTTCCGCATTAACAGTTAATGTGGTTTCGTAAACAGACCCCTAAGTGTGAATATTCCATTGTTTCAAATGGTGACTTCTTAGCTGACTTATTTATTTATTTAAAGTTTCTTATATACCGCACTATTCAGCATCAGCGCGGTTTACATTGAACAATAAAATCTCAGTACATTTGAACACGTATGAGTTTACAGATAACAGGGCAAAAACTTGGATAACAAAGGGTAACTATTTACAATACAAACTCAATTGAATATTTACATAAAATCAACTAACAGAACAGAATATACGGATGTATATACCTCGAGATTTCTTAATTCTAGGGAGTATGTCTTATGAAATACTTATGCTTATGCATATGAGTATATCTTATGAAATATTAGATAGCGTTACGGTGGCTGGAAGTACTCAGTGAATAGGTGGTGCTTGATAGCCTTTCTGAAAAGCTTAGGATTCTGTTTACATTCTAGGGATTTGGTGATTTTATCTACTGAAGCCGTTAGATATTAACAGGCATCTGAAAGTTTGGATTGGTTCTCATGCCTTCTAAATAACTATTAGATTAGATCTTATTCAATTGATATACTGCTACTTATCCAGAAGACATAAAACAGTTTACAAAATAAGATACAATTAAAATCGCAATATTACTGTAACTCCTCCCTACACTCCCTTATTCCAATATATACAAAAGTATATAGCATGTAGATAGCTGGGTGGCTGGTGGAAGTGAGGATCGCATGATGCGAAGGTAGCGGACCTCACGCACCACCTAGACAAGGTATTAGATGGTGCTAGGGAGGAGTCTGCTGTCTTGGTACATTTTGGTATTAATGACATAGGAAAGTGTGGTAGGGAGGTTCTGGAGGCCAAATTTAAGCTTTTAGGTAGATAAGTGAAATCCAGAACTTCTAGGGTAGCATTCTCAGAAATGCCTCCTGTTCCATGTGCAGGACCCAAAAGGTAGGCAGAGCTCCAGAGTCTCAATGTGTGGATGAGACAACGATGCAAATAAGAGGGTTTTGGATTTGTTAGGAACTAGGGAACATTCTGGGAAAGGAAAGGCTTTTCTGAAGGGATGGCTCAACCTTAACCGGGATGGAACCAGGCTACTGGCATTTACCTTTAAAAAAGAGATATAGCAGCTTTTTAACTAGATAATAGGGGAAAGTCGACAGAGCGAATGGTTCAGAACGATGTATCTGTGAAGGATACTAGCAAAAGATTGAAGTTGGGGCATACTAACTGAGAGGTTCCAATAAAGACAAAAGTAACCCAAATGCCTTTAAGAACAGAGAAGTCAGAGCTTAAAGATTCCAAATTATCCCTGCCTAATGAAATCCAGATTAAGATGAATAAAATACAACCTCTAAAATGCTTGCATGCAAATGCTAGAAGTCTAAAAAATAAGATGGGCGAGTTAGAATATATAGCACTAAATGAGAGATTAGATATGATTAATATCTCAGAGACCTAGTTGAAGGAGGACAACCAGTGAGACACTGTGATACCTGGGTAAAAATTTTATTGCAGGATCGAGTACATAAAATTGATGGAGGGGTTGCGGTCTATGTTAGAGAGGGCATTGAGTCACACAGGATTAAAGTTTTGCAGGAAAGAGTGGTTACTCACCTGTAACAGGTGTTCTCCAGGAGCAGCAGGAATCAGTCCTCACTTATGGGTGACGTCGGCGCCGACGGAGCCCTCGCGGAGCAATTTCCCCAGCTTTCGAAGAAAGCCTTTGGGATTGCAGCGCGCATGCGCGGTCCTCTTCCCGCCCAAGGATGCCATCTTGCTCAGTCGAATGACATAGCGGAAGACAGCAACCATAAGAATGACTGCAACTCCAGGGGAGGAGGGAGGGTAGTGAGGACTGATTCCTGCTGCTCCTGGAGAACACCTGTTACAGGTGAGTAACCACTCTTTCTCCAGGACCAAGCAGGAAGTCAGTCCTCACTTATGGGACTCCCTAGCTTAAGGCTACCGGAGACCTCAAGCTGGACAAAGAGAGCTCCCTCCAGCTCAACCGCACAGAAGGAAGGAATCTTCTCTGAATACGAATCCAGCCGGTAGCCAACATCGGGGCCGGCGGGTAGGAGTTGCCTAAACCTCAAAGAGATTGTGGAGGACTGCCTGTCCGAAAGCACTATCCCTGCGGGACTCCCTCTCCAGGCAGTAATGAGCCGCAAAAGTCTGGCTAGAAGACCAAGTAGCGGCCCGGCAGATGTCTGCCAACGGAACAGAGCGGAGGTGTGCGACAGACGCCGCCTTCGCCCTGACACGGTGCGCCATGACTCGACTCTCCAAAGAGAGGCCGGCTGCCCCCTACGCCCAGGCGATGCAGTCAGCTACCCAGATGGACAGAGTACGCTTCGATACAGATAACCCCAACCGATTGGGGTCAAAGGAAACGAAAAGCTGGGCAGCTTTCCTATGCTCACGGGTACGGTCAAGGTAGAAGGACAAGGCTCTTCGACAGTCCAGGGTATGCAGAACAGTCTCAGCTCTGCTGGTATTTATTTATTTATTTTATTTATTTGCAGTCTCTTTTATACCGCACTATTCGACATCAGTGCGGTTTACAATGAACATAAGAGTTGCACATCTCAATTTCGTGATTTGTGCTTACAGTGAAACAGGTATAATAACTTGGGTATACATTAAACAGGAAAATTAAACTTGGGTATGCATTAAGCAGGTATAACAGGTAAAATAGGGTATAAATAACCAGTCCCTTAACAAGGAGACACGATGAATAAATACAGTCTACTTTATGCAACAATATAATGAGCTATGCGGCACTGCATAAGTTTCTCATGGTGGTTGGAGGGGAAGGTGTGATTGCGAGTGATCAGTCTGGGAATGTGACGTGCATGAGTTTGAGGTGCTGCATTGAGATGTGAGAGTGGGTGAGTGTGGGGAGAAGACTGCATCATCGTAGTGATGAAGAAAGAGGTGCCGTTTCAGTGCCTTCCTAAATTGGGAGAGTTCACTGATGGTTCTGATAGTTGCTGGTAGTGCGTTCCAGCAGAATGGAACAAAGAAGGAGAAGGCTCTGGATCTAGTGAATTGAGAACACTTCGTGCTTGCCTTAGGTAATATGAGAGTATTTGCCTATTCCTGTAGAACCTAGTGTAAGGGGGCTCCGACACTAGGGCCTGTAGTTCACTAACGCGCCTAGCGGAGGTGAGGGCTACCAAGAAGAGGGCTTTCCATGAGAGGAAGCGGAGGGGGCAGGTAGCCATGGGTTCGAAAGGCGGGCAAGTAAGCCTTTGTAAAACCATATTGAGGTCCCAGTCAGGAGCCGGAGGGCACAACGGGGGCTTAAGCAGAAGCAGGCCCCTGAGGAAACGCGCCATCAAGGGATGCGAGGAAAGGGGCTGGCCCTCCACCGGCGAATGATGTGCAGAGAGAGCACTGAGGTGGACTCTGACAGAGTTGGACTTGAGGCCTAGATCGGAGAGGTGCAGCAAGTATTGCAGTACCACCGACACTAGGCAGGCGAATGGGTCCTCAGAACGCTGAGAACACCAGATGGAGAAGCGACGCCATTTGAGTGCGTAAGACTTCCGGGTAGAAGATCGCCGAGACGCCAGGACGACAGCTTCCACCTCCGGGGGGAGCGAGAGCTGGGCCAGGACTACCCTCTCAGCAGCCAGGCCATCAGGTGAAGGGCCCGGAGGTTGGGGTGCAGAAGAGTACCCTGATCTTGGGTCAGAAGATCAGGCTGAAACCCCAGAGGGAGAGGGGTGTCCACCGCTAACTGCAGGAGCAGAGGAAACCAGGGTTGCCTCGGCCATCGGGGCGCTATCAGGATCACGTAGGCCCCGTCCCGGGCAACCTTGAAGAGCATCCGGGACACCAGCGGCGTGGGAGGAAAGGCATACAGTAGGCCTGTGGACCACGAAATGAGGAAAGCATCCGGGGCCACTCTGAGGGGATGCGGATGCCGAGAGCAGAACCGGGGGAGCTGCCGGTTCAGGGGACTGGCAAAGAGGTCCACGGTGGGGGAGCCCCACCGGCGGAAGATTTGCTGGGCAACGCCGGGGTTCAACCTCCACTCGTGGGGCTGCAAGACCCGGCTCAGCCTTTCGGCCAGGCAATTCTCCTGCCCAGGCAGGTAAATAGCCTTGAGGAGGATGTTGTGGTCGACTGCCCAGGAGCACAGTCGCCGGGCCTCCTGACAGAGCAGGAGGGAGCCCGTGCCCCCCTGCTTGTTCACGTAGAACATGGCCACCTGATTGTCCATCTGCACCAGCACGGACTGGCGAGAGGTGAGGTGAGAGAAGGTCCGCAGAGCTAGGCGGATCGCCCGCAGCTCCAGGAAGTTGATTTGTTGAGCCGCCTCCCAAGGAGTCCAAAGGCCTTGAGTGCGCGCTCCCTGGCAATGCGCTCCCCATCCCAAGAAAGAGGCATCGGTCGTCAGCACCTGGGAAAGTGCGGGAGACTGGAAGGGCATACCCCGTACCAGGTTGGGCAGATGGAGCCACCACTGCAGAGAGGAGACCAAGCGGTCGGAGATCTGTAGAAGGTCCGCCAGACCTCCTGTGGCCTGATGCCATTGAGTGCGGAGACACCACTGGACAGGCCTCATATGCAGTCGGGCATTCGGCGTGACATGGACCGTGGAGGCCATATGACCGAGCAGCTGCAGGAACCTCCGGGCCGGAACCGGAGACGCACTGTGGAACCTGCCGGCCAAAGCCATGAGCCTGTCGGCTCGCTCTCGAGGCAAGAAGGCACGAGCTCGCAGAGTGTCGAGCCGAGCGCCAATGAACTCGAGATCCTGAGAGGGGCGCAACGTGGACTTCCCGACGTTTATGAAGAAGCCCAAGTGCTGAAGCAGAGCCACCGTACGCTGCATGGCCTGAGCGACCTCTGAGGCCGACTGCGCCCGTACGAGCTAGTCGTCCAGGTAAGGAAAGACGAATAGGCCCTGAAGCCTCAGGAAGGCCGCGACCACCGCCAGGCATTTTGTGAACACCCTGGGGGCGGAGCACAAGCCGAAGGGCAGCACGCGGTACTGATAGTGTTTCCCGGCCACCACAAATCTGAGATATTGTCGGTGGTCCGGATGAATCAGGATGTGAGTATAGGCATCCTTTAGATCCAAGGAGCATAGCCAATCTCCATGCTGGAGGTAGGGCAGCAAGATTCCAAGGGTAAGCATCCTGAACTTTTCCCGCTGCAGGAATATGTTGAGGTTGCGCAAGTCCAGAATGGGTCTGAGGCCTCCCATCCTCTTTGGGACCAGGAAGTATCTGGAGCAGAACCCCTGACCCCACTGAGGTTGGGGCACTGGTTCCACAGCCTGCTCCTCCAGGAGACCCTGCAGCTCCTGAAGGAGTAAGTCTCTGTGCAGAGGGGCCCTCGGAGGCTCCCCCGGGAAGTAGGGGGAGGCACCTGGTGAAAATGCAAGAGGTAGCCCCTTTGAACCACCTGCAGCATCCAGGAATCGGATGTTATGGCTGACCACCTGTGGGCAAAGTGGATCAGCCTGCCCCCCGTGCTGAGCGACGGGTGCGGAGGGGGAGAGGCTATGCTGGCATAATCAAAAACCCCCACCCTGCGTGGCAGGGGGCTGTGTAGCGGGCTTGGGAGCCCGCGGCCTACGGGGGCCATTCCCCTGACCCTTAGTCTGTGGGCCCTGAGTGGAAGCCGCCGGTACTTGGTATTGAAGGTGGGATTGCTTATAGGCAAGCACCTTCCTCGGGTAAAAAGGCTTCTTCCCCGGACCCTTCCGCTTCTGCGGGGGAGCGGAGGTCTTTCGGGACAGTCGAGTCCGAGTGAGAGTCTCGGACTCGAGTTCCGCAGCCTTATCAGACATGGGCTTGCCGAAAAGGTTGTCACCTCGGCAGGGGACATCGACTAACTTGTCCTGTACCCATGGCTCGAGGTCGGATGACTGGAGCCAGGCCTGTCAGCGGGCACCGATGTCGGCTCCGGCTACTCGGGCCAACGCCTCGAAGCCGTCGTAGGCCGCCCGAGAAAGGAACATCGAGCACGCTCGAATACTATCGGACAAGGCCAGGAACCTCTGCAAAGGTTCGTCGGAGAGACCAGCCAAGAACCCGGCGAGCTCTTTCGCCAGGTCTCGGAGGAACATGCCCATATACAGCTGGTATGTCTGGACTCTGCAGGCAAGCATGGAACCCTGGAAGCACTTCCTACCGAGGGCATCCAGGTTACGGGCCTCCTTACCCGGGAGCACCGAGGAGTGCATCTTTTGACTCTTAAGCCGATGCATTGCCGATTCCACAACCATGGAGTGGTGTGGCAGTTGCGCCTTCTGGAACCCGGGGCTCTTGCGGACTCAATAAATCGAATCGATCCGCTTGCTTAACACCGGTGTCGAGGCCGGGCTTTCCCACATGCGGAAGAGCAGCCGCTCCAGCATCGGAGGGACCGGCACAGTAAAGGCCTCCTTCGGGGGAGCGTCGTACTGGAGTGCCTCGAGCTCTTCCGCGCGAGGCTCCTCCTCGGGGAAAGCCAAAGCCTTGGCTATATCCCGCACAAAATCAGAGAAGCGTGTATCCTCCGGAGGGGATCGCCTTCGAGGCTACGACTCGGGCAAGTCGGAGGGGATGCACCGGGTCTGAAAAGAGCCGGGCGACTCGTCCCCTTCCGTGTCCCAGTCCGACGCCTCTGTGGAGGAATCGAGGGGCTCCGTGCGGGCGAGGGTTCGTCCCGACGCCGATGCCGACGACCTCGGTCCCGAACGGGAGGCCGAGGGAGACCTCGACCGAGGATCGACTCGAGCATGCATCGACTCGAGGATCGACTCGGCCGCCGGTGTCGACTTGGGCGTCGACGTCCCGGTGGTCTGGGCGGATGCACTGGTGATGCCGGTCATCCAAACCCGCTGCTGGTCCAAGAAGGCAGAGATACTGCGCTCCAAGGATGTCAATCTGAAGTCAAGCCCAGAAGACCCGGCAGCCACCGACTCAGGCCCTGACGGCGTCGGGCCCGATGACGGTTCCGTAGGGGAGTCCAGGAGGACAATAGTACTCACGTGCGGCTCCACCTCGAGTCGAGGAAGTTTAGAAGGTCTCTCCGCCTCCGAGGACTCGGGGCGGCTGGCGGGGCTATGCGACCCGGCCCGCGAGGGACCAGGTGCGTCCTCCGACGACGCCCGCGCGAGTTTCCTCTGCCGACGATGCTCCCGGCCAGGGGACCCCCGCTCAGAGGAACTCCGACGGAGCTCGTGGCCGGAGTCACGAGACGTCGAAGCCTCCGACGAGGTCCGGGCCGGACCGGACTCGGGGTCAGAGAAGATTCGGTCCTTTTGCGATTGCCGACTCCTCAGCGACTTGGAGGACATCTTGCCACACGGACCACAGCTCCCAGAGTCATGGTTGGGTCCGAGGCAACGGAGGCAGAAATTATGCATGTCTGTAAGAAACATTAAATTTAGAACAATGATCACATTTTTTGAACCCGCTGGCAGCCATCGGGGGAAAAACGGCCCCCGCGAGGTCGAAAGACCGAGCCGCCAGGGGTGGAAAATAAGTGGCGGGAACGCCAGTTAAAAATTGAAAACAAAAAAAGAAATGTGAACGGACTCGATAAGGAAAAATCGAGGCCGGGCAGGAAAAAGACACGCGAACCGAGAAAACAACAAAGAATTAATCAACTTTTTCAGCGGTGGTAACAAACTAGGTCTGTAGGGCTCCGTGGAAAAAAGAAGACTGAGCAAGATGGCATCCTTGGGCGGGAAGAGGACCGCGCATGCGCGCTGCAATCCCAAAGGCTTTCTTCGAAAGCTGGGGAAATTGCTCCGCGAGGGCTCCGTCGGCGCCGACGTCACCCATAAGTGAGGACTGACTTCCTGCTTGGTCCTGGAGAAACAAACATACACTGTAGAATCTCTATGGATTGAAATTCCATATAAAAAGGGAAAGGCGATGGCAATGGGAGCGTACTACTGACCGCCTGGCCAGAATGAACAAATGGATGATGAAATGCTCAAAGAAATCAGGAAAGCTAACAAAAGTTACAATACAGTATTAATAATGGGTGATTTCAATTACCCCAGTATCAGCTGGGTCAGTGTCATAGCAGGACATGCTAGGGAGATAAAGTTTCTAGATGAACTAAATGACTGCTTCTTGGAGCAGCTGGTTCATGAACCGACAAGAGGGGAAGCTATTTTGGACTTAGTCCTTAGTGGAACACCAGATCTGGTGCAAGAGATAAGGGTGTTGGGGGCCACTTGGCAAAAGTGATCTTAGCATGACCGCATTTGATTTCATACATGGAGGAAGGACAGCAAGGCAATCCAAAGTACTGCCTTTTAACTTTCAAAAGGGAGGCTATGATAAAATGAGGTAAGCAAAAACTAAAAGTAGCAGCTTCAAAAATTAAAGATTTACATCAAGCATGTGGCATTTTTTAAAAACACTATCTTGAAAGCCCAGACCAGCTGTATTCTACATTTTAAGTAAAGTGGAAGGAAGTCCAAAAACTGTCAGCATGGTTTAAAGGTGAGGTTAGAGAGACTGTTGTAACCAAAAAAGCATCTTTCAGTAAATGGAAAAACAGACGAAAACTGGAAACAACATAAGCAATGGCAAGTTAGATGCAAGGCATTGATAAGGCAGGCAAAGAAAGAATTTGAGAAGATACTTGCCGTGATACCAGAAACGCATAATACAGATTTTTTCAAGAATATTCATGGCAAAAAACCTGTGAGAGTTGGACCATTAGATGATAAAAGGGGCACTAAGAGGGAAGAAGGCCATAGCGGAGAGACTGAATGAATTCTTTGCTTCGGTCTTCACTGAAGATGATGTAGGGACGTTACCTATGACTGAAATGGTATTTAAAGGTGATGCATTGGAAGAATTGAAAGAAATATCGATAAATCAGGAAGATATATTACAACTATTTGATAAACTAAAGAGTAGCAAATCACATGGACCGGATGGTATTACATCAGAGGGTGTTGAAAAAACTGAAATATTAGATTGCAGACCTACTATTAGTAATCTGTGAACTAACATTAAAATCATCTGTAGTACTTGAAGATTGGTGAATGGCTAATGTAATGCCAATTTTTAAAAAGAGTGCAAGGGGAGATCCAGGAAACTATAGGCTGGTGAGCCTGACATCAGTACCGGGCAAAATAGTAGAAACCATTATAAAGAACAAAATTACTGAACACGTAGACAGTCATAGTTTAATGGGAGAAAGTCAACATGTCTTTAGCCAAGGAAGGTCTTGTCTTACTAATCTGTTACATTTTTTAGAAGGTGTGAATAAACAGGTTGACAAAGGTGAGCCGGTTGATATAGTATATCTGGATTTTCAGAAAGCCTTTGACTAGGTCTCTCATGAGATACTCTTGGTGAAGTTAAAAAGACTGGATGTTCAAATGGCAGATGAAATTTAATGTGGACAAGTGCAAAGTTATGCACCTAGGAAAGAAAAACCCAAAATATGGTTAAACGATGCAAGGTTCCACATTAGGGCCCACCACCTAGGAAAGAGATTTAGGCATCATTGTGGATAACACATTGAAACCCTCTGACCAGTGTGCAGCGGCGGCCAAGAAGGCAAATAGGATGCTAGGAATCATAAGGAAAGGAATGGAGAATAAAACAAAAGATATCGCTATTCATTGTATATAATTTCATAACATATATGTACATAGTTTCCCTAAGTTGAATCCCAGTTGAAATCTCCTGTTTCATGTAAAACTGTTGCTTGCTGTGAGTATTCTTGTTCAATGTAAACCGCGCTGATGAAAAAGAGCACGGTATAGAAAAGCTATAAATAAATAAATAAATGTCTCTGTATCATTCCATGGTGCAACTAGGCCTTGAATACTGTGTGCAATTCTGGTTGCCTTATCTTTAAAATGATATAGTGGAATTAGAAAAGGTATAGAGAAGAACCACCAAAATGGTAAAGGGAATCGAATGATACCCCTATGAGGAGAGGGGCTTAAAGGTTAGGACTCTTCAACCTGGAAAAGAGATGGCTGAGGGGAGATATGATAGAGGTCTATAAATTAATGAATAGAGTGGAACGGGTAAACGTAGATCAATTCTTTATACCATCAAAAAGTAGAAAGACTAGGGGATATGCAATGAAGCTACAGTGTAGCCCGTTTAAGACTAATAAGAGAAAATATTTTTTTCAGTCAACGCGTAATCAAACTCTGTAATTCGTTACCAGAGGATGTAATCAAAGCTGTTAGTGTAGCTGGGTTTAAAAAGGGCTTGGACAATTTCCTGGAGGAAACCATTATTAAAGAAGACTCGGGTAATCCACTGCTTACCCTAACACAAGCATTATGGAATCTGTGTGTCTTTTTGGCAAACTTGTGACCTGGGTTAGCCACTGTTGGAAACAGGATACTGGGCTTGATGGACCCAGTATGGCATTTCTTATGTAAATACATAACAGCCTGAAATAAAATTAATACAGTACAAAATATTCAAAAATCACTAACCAACATTATGACCCCATTAATGTAAAAATAAAATCACATCAACCCCAAACACCTGGCAGAGCAACAATGCCTTGAGTTTCTTTCGAAACTGCTAATAATGAAGTTCCTCTCACAATTCCAAAGGCAGTTTTATTCTACCATCTCGCTCCTACATTGCACACTGCTGAGTGATTGATAAATGAACCTCTTCCAAGAAGGAAAGCTCCAGAAGACAATTCTGTCAGGAAGAAAGGGCCATGAAGATGAATAAAACAAATAAGGTGGATGAATTCTCTGTATACCATGCATATCAATTGCAATTAATAAAAACATGACCACACCACAAAGTCACTATAAAAGGACACAATCAACAGAGTCAAACCAGGCTCTGAGACCTACAATAGAATCTTGCATTCCACAACTGGGCATTTACAGCAATGGGTTACTTTGTCTGGACACTCATAATGCAACTGATTTTTCAATGCTCACATGAAGAGTACTGTTCTGCAACCACCCACCACAATGTTCAAGCAACTATCCAACCGCTGAATACACAATTCCTGATCCTCTTTGTAATACACCAGCTAGGGGCTGTTCATGCTTTCTCCAGTGAGACCAGATTTTGATTCTGCTGATTAACCATTATTTTTAGGTTTAAAATATAACTTTGAAACTGCAGGATGGAGGGCTAAGTAGCAGAAATACATCTAGAAACAAAAAATAGTTCTTTGGGGGAAAAAAAACAAAATAAAAGCCTGTATGATCAGAGTTACAACAACATCAAACGGTCCATGAAATGTGCCACAACTTTGCTTAGCTTTCACAACAACATTTTAACAATATAAATCTATAAAGAAGTCACGCAACAGATGGACAGGCGGAGAAAGGAGCACTAATCTGGCGCCAGGGTTGCTTTTACCAGGCAGGCTTCAGACTTACACTCTTTTCACCTAGATGTCCACTTTTTGCATATTTAATCACTTGAGTCATGTAATATATAGTACTAGCATCTTCCACACTGTCAATCAAGTCGAGGTCTTGGTTTGCTGGGAGTCTCCTAGAGTAAATATGCATTGGAAGTATGAGGTGGGGGTAGCTTTTCTCTTTACTAAACTTTTTAAGGGCAATCTCTGACAGACTTTCCATCTCTCTCCTGCAGTCAGCGAATATTATAATGTGCAGCTTTCTTCCATCAATATGCTCCAAGTTTTCTGCCTTAATGTTAAAAGAAGGGACAACTGATATTATTAATATGCTTCAGCAAATTTCAAGTAGCAGGTGACGCATTGAATCTATGGAGTTCCTGTTTTGGACACCTTCTTTTGCATGTGCTTTTGGAGTAGAATCCTTATAATCATCCCATCATGAAACCATCAGCTTCCACACACTGGCAAAATATTAATTTTTCTCATTCAGGCCCTAGAGGTCTCCTTCCTCCATGAATTTGTTATAGAAATACAGCAACATAAAGTACCTATTTAGTTTTAGGTCCATTGATCCAGATTCATTGTTGGGAGTTTGGCTTTAAGGTGATTGCACACATTTTTTTAAAATGAGGATATTAAGATTGATTATGCTTAAATGTATTTGAGAATAGGTGCAATGTTACAGAGAAAGCGTAGTTACTCACCTGTAACAGGTGTTCTCCAGGAACAATCCTCACATATGGGGTGATGTCGATGCCAACAGAGCCCCGTGGAAGAATCTCCCCAGCTTTCAAAGAAAGCCTTTGGGAGATGCCACCAAGCATGCATGGTCCCCTTCCTGCCCAAGGGTGCCATTTTGCTCAGTCAAATGACATTGCTAGAGCCAACAAAAGAAGATGCAAAATACAGCAACTCCACAGGGAGGAGGGATGGTTGTGAGGACTGATTCCTGCTGTCCCCAGAGAACACCTGTTACAAGTGAGTAAGTTTTCTCCAGGAACAAGCAAGAAGTCAGTCCTCACATATGGGACTCCTTAGCTACAGGCTACTGTGAACCTGTAGAAAACCACGGTCAAGCTGTGAGCAGCAGCACATGAGTCCGAAGGACAGACTCTGAAAAAACCCGTGTCCAGGGACAACCATCGCTCTCGTAGCCTGAACAAGAAGGGTTGGAGGGTAGGAGTTGCCTAGACCCCAAAGAGATTACGGAGTACGGCCTGGCCGAAGGCAATGTCCCGTCGGGACTCCCTCTCCAGGCAGTAGTGAGCTGCGAAGGTGTTGACCGAGGACCAGGTGGCAGCCCAGTGGATGTCTGTCATGGAAACAGAGCGCAAGTTTGCAACCGAGGTCGCCATAGCCCTGACACTGTGTGCCATAACCCAGTGCTCCAGCAGGAGCCCTGCCTGCTCATAGGCAAAGGCAATGCAGTCCACCACCCAGGTGGACAGAGTCCACTTGTTTACCGCCTCCCCATAGGAGACGAAAAACTGAGAGGCTCTGCGGTGGCCCTGGGTATGCTGCAAGTAGTAGGACAGGGCCCTTTTACAATCCAAGGTATACTGTTGGCCCTTTTACAATCCAAGGGATACTGTTGACATGAGGCCGTGGAAAGAAGGTGGGTAGCACTACCTACTGATTGAGGTGGAACGAGGACATCACCTTCAGAAGGAATTTAGGGTGCGTGCAAAGCACAACCCTGTTCTTATAGAACCTGGTGTAGGGTGGCTCTGCCTGAAACTTACTGACCCTGTAAGCAGATGTGAGTGCCACCAGGAAGACAACCTTCCATGAGAGATACCGTAGGTGGCAGGAAGTCAGGGGCTCGAATGGCAGCTCGGTGAGCCGTGACAGTACTACATTAAGGTCCCATTCCACCGGAGGTGGGCGGATGGGGGGCTTAGAGAGCAGGAAGCCCCATAAGAACTGGGTAATGAGGGCTGCACAGAGAGGGGTTTGACCTTGATAAGGTGGTGGTGTGCCGAAAAAGCACTCAGGTGTACTTTGATGGAGATGGACTTGAGTCCAGCCTGTGAGAGATGAAACAGATACTGCAGCACCATCTGCAGCTTGCAGGAGAATGGGTTGTCCCATTGCTCTGTGCACCACACCGAGAATCTGCGCCACTTGATGGTGGAGGTTTTACAAGAAGCTAGGAGGACCTCGGGACGTTGAAGGGAGCCAAGGCTATCTATTCAATAGCCATGCTGTTAGCACCAGAGACCCCAGGCTGGGATGAAGGAGGGAGCAGTCCTCCTGAGTCAGTAATCCTGGGGCATTCCCCAGAGGGACTGGGGGCTCTGTCGATAGGTGGAGCAGCAGTGGGAATCAAGGCTGCCTGGGCCACTGCGGGGGCCACCAGGATCAGAGATGCCTTGTCCCGGAGGACTTTGAAAAGGGCAACCAGTGGCATGGGTGGGAAGGTGTATAGGAGGTCCTCCGACCATGGGATGAGGAAAGGTATCCACTGCCACCCAAGACGGGTAAGGCTGGTGAGAGCAGAAGCGGGACAGCTGAGCATTGGCTGGGCTGGCAAAGAGGTCCACTCGTGGGGTTCCCCAGAGGCGTAAGAGCCACTGGGCTGCCCTGGGGTCTAGCTGCCATTCGTGCGGCTGTAGGACCCTGCTCAGTCTGTCCACCAGGGCATTGTCCTGGCCCGGCAGGTACACCGCCCTCAAGAGCATTCCTTGACTGATTGCATACGAGTAGAGGGCTATTGCCTCCTGGCAGAGGGTGTAAGACCCTGTGCCTTTCTGCTTGTTCAGGTAGATCACCACGACCTGGTTGTCCATCTGGACCAGCACTGACTGGTGCTGTAGACAGTGGCAGAAAGCTTTGAGCACCAGGAATATGATCATGATCTCCAGCAAGTTGATCTGCTGCTGGCTCTCTACCCTGGACCATTTGCTCTGCATGTGGACCCCCATAATGGGACCTCCATCCCAGCAAGGAGGCGTCCATAGTGAAGACCCGCTGGGGTGCTGGCTCTGGAAAGGCATACCTGCCTGTAGGTGCTGTATGGTTTCCAACCAGCTGAGCGACTCTGCTAGCGGGTGAGTCACGCAGACCCTATCTGTGCATAAAGATTCCGCCTTTTTACGTGCTGTATTAATAAGCAAAATCATGAGATCTAAAGAGCATTTTGTTCAAAATTTTTGTCCAATTAGCCAAGAATTCTTCATCATCACGATACCTGCCTGGAGTCTTGTGGACCCTCAAGCCTCTCGGGATGATCTTGTGACGACAGTTCTCAAGGAGTGATGAGGCATGCATCTCCTCTTTTACCATTTTCTGTGTGCCCCACACAGTCACTCCCCAAATGTCTTCAATATCACAGCTTATATCGTCCTTGTTAAAGAAGGGGTCCTCCGGTAGCATATCCTGTAGGTCTTTTTCACTATAACTTAGGACTTCCTTCCAAGGGGAGAACATAGTTGACGTCAAAGTGACCAAACCAAAAACAACTGTGTATCTGTAAAAGTAAGCAGGAACCAAGGAACAGATACGTTTTTATTGGTAAGTATTCTTTAATTTTACTTTGCCGGGAGAACGCTGTTATAATATTTTCAAACGGCACACTCGGTCCTATACTTCATAATTTATTTATTTATTTATTTAAAGTCTCTTTTATACCGCGCTATTTGAAATCAGTGCGGTTTACAATGAACATTAAACTACACATCTCAGCTTGGTGATTTGTGCTTACAATAAACAGGTATAATAACTTGGGTATACATTAAACAAGTTTCTTAACAGGGAAAAACATGATAAATATATACAAACCACTTTATGTAACTATATAAAGGGTTCTATAAACTGTACAAGCATCTCATGATGGGAGGAGGTTAAATGTGTGATAGCGAGTATTCAGTCAAGAATGTGAGATGCATGAGCTTGAGGTGCTGCATTGAGGTGTGAAAGTAGGAGGGTGTGAGGTGGCGACTGAGACATCATAGTGAAGGAGAAAAAGGTGGTGTTTCAGTGCCTTCTTGAATTGGGAGAGATCACTGATGGTTCTGATAGTCGCCGGTAGAGCGTTCCAGCAGGATGGTGCAAAGAATGCAAAGGCTCTAGATCTGGTAACTTGGGAGCATTTAGTGCTTGCCTTAGGTAGAATGAGGGTATTTGAAGCATTCGATCTCCTTACCCGGTTAGGGGGTGTGATTGATACTAGGTCAGTAATGGCAGTAGCTGGGTATTTCTTGATGGCTTTATGGGTCATAGTTAGAATCTTGAAAGAGATCCTGGCGTGTATGGGGAGCCAATGCAACTGTTTCAGTATTGGAGTAATGTGGGATCTTCTGGAGGCTCCATGAAGGATTCTTGCAGCTGAATTCATTGCAAGTTGTAAGGGGTTGGTTGTACTTTTTGGAAGGCCATGTAATATCGCATTGGCGTAGTCCAGGTGAGGCATTATTAGGGCCTGAAAAACAGTTCGAAAGTCTTCAGGTTCTAACAGCTGACGAAGATGGCGGAGGGTCCGGATTTTATGATAGACCAATTTTGTTATGTTATTGATATGGGCCTTCATATTAAGCTGCTGATCAAGTGTAACTCCCAGGTATCTCACTGTAGTCTTGCATATGAGCTCTGCGTCACGAATTTTGATGGACAGGGGTGGAGTAAATGCCGGATTCCTGGTGACGAAGAGGGCTTCCGTCTTTCTGAAGTTTAACTTAAGCCTTTGTGCATTTATCCAGTCTGTGACTGCGTCAAAGCATTTGATTAGAGGGGAGAGGTCAAGATGTTCTGTCGAGATTGGCATGTACATCAAGACGTCGTCGGCATAGACCAGGCAGTTGATGTTAAATGAGTGGATAAGGTCACAGATCGGTTGCATGTAAATGTTAAATAGCAATGCAGAAAGGGAGGAGCCTTGTGGAACACCTTTCGTTTGGAGGAAGGGGTCAGATGTGGAAGGGCCAGAACGGACGTGTTGCCAACGGTCCGTGAGGTATGACGCGCACCATGATAGAGCTAAACCGTGGACTCCCTTCTCTCTGAGGCGTCGAAGGAGAACTTCGTGGTCTACTGTATCAAATAAGTCTTTTGATGCAACGTGTGGTGGATTTTTCTTTGGAGTTTTTAATAAAATCGTGAACACTCTCAGAATTCTGTGAATCAGTGTGTAATAAGAAAGGTGTCATTTATTCATTTTCAACATTTTTGATTCTGTTTCTATGTAGCCTTTAGCTTTTGCACTTTCACCTCGCTCCGGCGGGAAAACGCCATTATAATGCCTTGAGACAGCGGACTCCATCCTACACCTAATAGCAAGTTCCTTTCGACGCAGAGAGCGGTGAGTTTTCTTTTTGAGCTTCTTATGGATCGTGAATATTTTAATAATTACACACATTTGGTCTGATGGGTATTCAGATTTTTAATATAATTATCAGGCCAGCTAGATACATGTGCAGTTTTTGCGTTTTTTAAATATGTGAGCAATCAGTTTTTTCATGCCATAGGCATCGTTTTTCGTTCTCATTTTAAGGTTTGTGTGGTCTTTATTCAATGAATTTAAGAAGTCATTAGGTCTATATATAAAATGAAATCTGTTTCATTTGTTTTATTTGTTTCGTTTTTTAAGTTTTGCTCTACATGAGCTGACCTCTATAATTCATTCATTCATCCGAATCGGGTAGTATGTTCCGTTTTTCAAATTGTATTAGTTTCATTCAATTATTCTCTTATTATAGCCATGATCCGTTTTATATATTTTTTGTTTTGTCTTAATATAATAATGGTGTGAAGGAATGTTCCCCAAATGCAATTAAGGGTTTTGCGATGTAGATTTTTTTCAATAGCGTTTTCTGACATGATCTTAGATTTTAAATTATGCACAACTTTAAAGACTCACATTATGAGTAAGGCTACAAATGAATGTCCATAATATTAATTTTTTGATTGGCCATGCCTTAGGCATTCTTTTGATGGAAACGTATTTATCCCGGCTGTCCTCTCTTTTTGCACCCCCGGTCACTTCTACTGGTAACAGAGCTCCTCCTTTGTCCCCCTTTTTTATACATATAATTATTTAATTATTTATTTCTTAGCAATTTTTTTAGCAATTTGGAGATAATATTTTAATTATTAATGGGTTCTTACATATGATGGTTGTGTGTTATATTTACATTTTAGTGGTCCATAGTGTCTTCTTATGCGAAAAGAACGATTCAGAAGGTATTTATTTATATATTTATACAATTTGTTTATTGTCCTATTTGTTAGTTTTCTGGCCAATTATGATTTAGGTACTTACATGATTTCATTTTATCGCTTCTTGGGATTTTATAACTATGTATTTATGTTTCATTTTAACATAACACTTTTGATGTTCATCCTCCTCATCTCTTTCCTTTTTATTCTTTTTAACCATTGCATTTTTTAATTGATTTGATATTTAAGATGATTTTGTCAGATGGTATTTATTTATTTATTTATTCATGGCATTAATTATTGTATGTGTGTCTCCTATTTATTATTATCATTATTATTATAGTTGATTGTTTCTTCATATGTTTTAATTTTTTATGATATGTGTATCTTTTATGAGTTTTATTATATATTAATTATGTATTATGATTTTATCTTTTTGAGGTTTGCCCTCTTGTATATTACCCCCTGAAGAAGACCTAACGGCCGAAACGCGTAGGGGTCATCAAATAAAAACCTTCATTACCTACTGCCAGTCTTTGTATCTGTTCCTTGGTTCCTGTGTCCATTGGGAGCATAGGCCCTACTGAGTTGTCCTCATATGAAGGCGGGCATTGGGGACAACATGGACCATTAATGTCATGTGGTTGAGTAGACGGAGCAGGGAGCGAGCCGACACAGCATGGCACCACTGTACCTCCGTGGCCAAAGCTACAAAGCAACTTGCTCTTTCTAGGGGGAGGAAAGCCTTGGGCTGAAGAGTATCCAGTTAAGCCCCTATGAACTCCAGACACTGTGTAGGGGTCAGGTGGGACTTGCGTTTATGACGAACCCCGGGTATTGCAGGACACTGATGGTGCGGGCCATGGCCTGCTGCACCTCTGCAGTCGTGTCCCCCTTAACAAGCCAGTCATCTAGATAGGGGAAGAAAAAGGTGCCCTGGAGATGGAGGAAGGCCCCAACCACTGCTAGGCATTTGGTGAAGACTCTGGGTGCAGAGGCTAGACTGAAGGGTCGCCCCTGACCATGAGTCTGAGGTATTGCCTGTGGCTGGGATGAATGAGGACGTGGGTATATGCATCCCTTAGATCCAAGGAGCATAGCCAGTCTCCCTGCTGGAGATATGGAAGCAATGTTCCAAGGGAAAGCTTCTTGAACTTCTCCCACACCAGGAACTTGTTCAAGTTTTCCAGGTCTAGGATGGGCCTTAGGACCCCGGTTTGTTTTGGGACTAGAAAGTACCGTGAGTAGAAACCCCTTAAGTGATGGGGCACTGGTTCCATGGCTTTGTCCGTGAGAAGACCTGCAAGTTCCTGCAGTAGCAGGGCCAAATGCTGGGGAGTCTGGAAGGGCTCTCCTGGGAAAAATGGTCCAGGTGGAGAAGGTAGCATTCTCTGACAACCTGGAGTGCTCAAGCATCGGTAGTGATGGCAGGCCATCGGTGAGCAAAGTGGACCAGATGTCCCCCTGTGGGCAGCTGACCTCCTGAGGGTGGAGAAGCAATGCACAGGGAGTCAAAAGCTCCCCCAGGCTGTGCTGGAGCTGACGCTGGGGGTTTGGGGCATGGTGGGTCCTTTGGCATGATGGCCCTGCTGAGGGGTTGGAGAAGCCTGATATTGCGGGTATCCCCAATAAGCCTTACACCCTTCCTCGGGTAGGGAGGATTTTTTTCTGGGGTTTTCCTCCTGGGGAGGGTAGCAGTATTCTTGGAGAATCAAGTCCTTGTGAGGAACTCAGACTCTATCTCTGCTGCTCTCTCTGCCATGGGTTTGCCAAAGACATTTTCACATTGGTATGGGACATCAATGAGCTTGTCCTGCACCTATTGCTCCAGATCTGAAGACTGAAGCCATTGTAGGCTGCCCGAGACAGATACTTCGAGGACTCCCTGATGCCCTTGGTCAGGTTCTGGAACTGCTGGAGATGCCGAAGAGTAAGTCTTCTGACTTTTGAGCTGACACAAGCCCAACTCCACTACCCTGGAGTTATGCGGCCACTGCAGCTTCCTGAAGCCAGGGCCTTGCCAGACTCGGTACATCGCATTGAGTTGACAGCTGACTATGGGCACTGATGCCGGCATCTCCCACATGTGGAGAAGTCATCTCTTGAGGATGGCGGAGACAGGAGCCATCAGTGCCTCCTTCAGCGGGGAATCGTATTGGAGAATTTCTAGTTCCTCTATACGAAGATCCTCTTCCGACTCTGTGGAGATGCCCAGTGCCCTCGATATGTCCCGCACAAAGTCAAGGAATGAGGTGTCCTCGGGTGGTGACTGACATTGAGTCACCAGAGGGGACAAGTCTGACAGGACACTGCGGTGTTTGTGGACATCCAGTGATGTCCTTGGACTCCCAGTCAGAGTAGTCAGTCGAGGATTTGGTGCCGGGCCAGGCTGGACCTGCAGGGCAGGAACTGGGTCAGGGGGCGATGGACCACGATGGTGTCATGGCTGGAGCCGCGAGCAGTGGCGAGGATCTCACTCCCGTGGAGCAGGACCGTGATTGAGACCTCTGCCGGGGATTGATTCGAGGCGGTGGGCTCACAAGGATCTGCTCAGCAACCAGGGAAGTCCTCGATGTCGAGGTCCCGGTGGTCTTGGCAGATGTACCAGTGGAGCCGGGCATGGGTGCCTGCTGCATGGTGAGGAAGGCAGACAAACTGTGCTCCAAGGCCACCATCCTGGTTTCCCACTCAGGTATCGTTGCAGCCTTCGAACTGGACATTGGGGTTACCGTGTCTGGTGCTGGCGAGGAGAGGGAGTCCTCAATAAGGATGGCCTCAGGTGCCTGATGCCTATCACTGGAGACCTCCAAATCCTTCTGGGGGACCTTGGCCAGCTGCTCCTGCTCTGACTCCTTGGATCCTCTGTATGAGCTGCAGGACCTAGCGTGGGGCTTGCCCACCTTGTCTGAGTCCCGAGAGTTCCTCAAGGATTTTTTCTTCTTCTTCCATTTCCGCTCCAGGGAACCCCTGTTGAAGTCCATTTGGGCCTGTTTGGTAGCCAAGGGATCACTATGCGACTCCCGGGATTTAGATGGGGCCATGGAGCATGGAGTCACCGGGGACTCTGCGGCAGACTCTGACCATTTGAAGAACTCGTCGTGCTTCTGCTGACAGAGGTTGATAGCCTTAATGGACATCTTTCTGCAAAGGCTACAGGCATCCAGGTCATGGTCAGCCCCTAGACATCGGAGGCAGTGATCGTGTGTGTCGGTGAAGGACATATTTTTAGTGCACCAATCACAGTTTTTAAAGCTACTGGCCATAGGGGAAAAAAGCACCCCTGTGAGGTCAAAGACCTTGGGAGCAGCCAGCGAGTGGAAAAAAGGCATGAAGCCACGCCGGGGGAAAAACTTACAAAAATGGCTCCGAGACGCGAAATCAGAGGTGGGAAAGAAGCTGGTTGCAACCAGAGAAAATAAAAAACACTTTACTGAGAAAATAATCAACTTTTTCTGGGGAAATCAGACACATGTCCGGTGAGCTCTGCGGAAAAAAGGAAACTGAGCAAGATGGCACTCTTGGGCAGGAAGGGGAACACACATGTGTGATGGCATCTCCCAAAGGCTTTCTTTGAAAGCTGTGGAAAAGCTTCCGCGGCGCTCCATCAGCGTCGACATCACCCCATATGTGAGGATTGACTTCCTGTTTGTTCCCGGAGATTATGGGATTATTGTGGGAATTAATTTTATCATGAAGATAATATTACAAACAATTTATTGTACTAGTGGAGACCTTCTGAAACGGCGGAGGTACTCTCCTGTTAACCCCCTTGAGAAGAGTAACATTGGTTGCCCCTGATGAAGCCTTTTGGAGAAACAAAGATCTTTGTTGGGCAAAACATTTAAGATTTCTTTGAGGGATTTGAGCACCATTGAAGCTAAGTATATGGCTGCCTTTTGAAGTTGCTTTCTGAATGGAATTATAACATCTTTGTTCTAGGCATTGGTATTGTGGCGTAAGCCACCTGGAGCAATGGGTTCTGTGATTTCTATGACGGTTGGTTTAGCCTTTTAAATATGGTTTAATGCATATAAATTGATTAGATTAATGTTATAATCTTATTGAATTAGTATATGTGTGTCTGAGAAACTAAGCTTAGCTACCTGGTAGTAATCTAAATTAAATATTAATAAAGCTATAAGAGGAGTTTTTTAGATCATTGATGGTGATTAAGACCAGTCCTCTGTTGGTGGGTGACCACCTGGTAGAAGGATAACTTAAATACTGAGATCTTTTCTCCTCTTTTTATAAAATTGTATTGTACCCAAATGGGATTGGTGTTTAGTAACCCTCTGTGGGAGAATGCTGTGTGACTATCCAGAGGATTTTTTGGCATTGATGTTGGCTATATCTCTGGAGCGGTTGGTATTGGTTATAGACTTTTCCTCCAGGAATTTGTCCAAACCTTTTATAAACCCAGCTGCACTACCTGCTTTTCCCACATCCTCTGACAATGAGTTCCAAAGATTAATCATACATTGAGAGAAACAATATTTTCTCCTGTCTGTTTTAAATATACTACTTTGCACCTTCATGATATGTCCCCTAGTCCTTGTATTTTTTGAAAGAGTAAACAATCGATTTTTGTCTATTCATTCCAATTCAATCAGGATTTTATAGACCTCTATCATATATCCCCTCAGCCGTCTCTTCTCCAAGCTGAAAAGGCCTAACCTCTTTAGCCTTTCTTCATGGAGAGTTATTTCATCACCTTTGTCATTTTGGTTGCTCTTCTCTATATCTTTTCTAATGCTGCTATACCTTTTTTGAGATGCAGAGATAAAAATGCACACAATACTCGAGGTATGGTCACACCTATTTCTGGGAGTGCATATGCCATCAGCTGCAGCCCTGGATTACCATACTACTACTCTGTCTACTTATCCCAGGCCCAGTTATCATTACCTGCAGTGGCAGCAGCATGTTAAGAACATAAGATATGCCATACTGGGTCAGACCAAGGTCCATCAAGCCCAGTATCCTGTTTCCAACAGTGGCCAATCTAGGTCATACGTACCTAGCACTTTCCCCAAAAGACACAGGTTCCGCAATGCTTGTACTGGGTCAAGCATTGATATCCTGGGTCCCTTCTTAATAATGGTTTATGGACCTTTCCTTCAGGAACTTGTCCAAACCATTTTTAAACCCAGCTACACTAACAGCCTTTACTACATCCTCCGGTAACAAATTCCAGAGTTTACACGTTGAGTGAAAAAATATTTTCTTTTATTAGTCTTAAATAGTTTACCCTGTAGCTTCATTGCATGTCCCCTAGTCTTTCTATATTCTGATAACGTAAACAATCGATCTACGTTTACCCGTTCCACTCCGTTCATTAATTTATAGACTTCTATCATATCTCCCCTCAGCCGTCTCTTTTCCAGGTTAAAGAGCACTAATCTTTTTAGCCTTTCTTCATAGGAGTATCCTTCCATCCCCTATACCATTTTGGTGGCTCTTCTCTGAACCTTTTCTAATAACTCTATATCCTTTTTAAGATACGGCGACCAGAAATGCACACAATATTCAAGGTGCGGTCTCACCATGGAACGATATAGAGGCATTATAATATCTTTTGTTTTATTTTCCATTCCTTTCCTTATGATACCTAGCATTCTATTTGCTCTCTTGGCTGCCGCTGCACACTGGGCCGAGGGTTTTAACATGTTATCCACAATGACGCCTAAATCTTTTTCCTGGGTGGTGGTTCCTAATGTGGAACCTTGCATTGTGCAACCATAGTTTGGGTTGTTCTTCCCTAGGTGCATAACTTTGCACTTGTCCACATTAAATTTCATCTGCCATTTTGAAGCCCAGTCTTCTAATTTATCAAGATCCTCTTGCAATTTTCCACAATCCTCTTGGGTTTTAACAACTTTAAATAGTTTTGTGTCATCTGCAAATTTGATAACCTCACTCGTTATTCCACTTTCCAGGTCATTTATGAATATGTCAAAAAGCAGCGGACCCAGCACAGATCCCTGGGGTCAGGGGCGGCCCAAGGGGGGTGCGGGGCCATGTGCGGAGACTCGGTGCGGGGCCTCATTTGCATAAGTGGCCTTATTTGCATAAATATTTGCATAATGTTACCATACACTAACTTTTAGTAAACATGTCTCTTAATGAGTGTATGGATAAAGAAAGACTAAAAGATTTCTACATTACTATAATCCAGTGCCAACCGCCAGGCACATTAGGAACTACTACAAACGCTGCCCATTTAGAACCCATAGCAAACCCGCTGTATCCTGACAGCATTACCAGGACTCACAAAGCACCAGTCCCTACCTATCAAAAGGAAACACTGCAAATATTAAACCAGTACATTTCAGAGAATACTGGGGAAAGAGAACAAGTGGCAATGTCAAATAGGAATTACATAAACAGAATACCTCAGCTCAGTTACACATGCAGAACATAGACCATCACCAAACAAGGAATCGCAATTTAGAAACAGGAAGGCAATAATTTAAACTGGGAACCCCAAAAGCCAAACTTGGAATGTACAACAACACTGTAGAAATAAAACTATAAATCAATTTCCTCTTGTACCAAACAAAGCGCAGACGTTAATGATGCACATTTCCCAGAACTTTCATATTCCAGCTTAATAAATTCAAAATAAAGAGATATATTTCTACCTTTTGTGCATTTTTTTTCAGTTGCAATTGCTCCAGCCACTTTCTTCTGGTTTCTTCATGTTTTCTGCTAACTCTCCATCGTCTGCTGTCCATTTGTCCTTTCTTCTCTCTTCTAGTTTTCTTTCCATCCTCTCTCTCTACATCTGCTTTAACATACTAATCTTTATCCTTTTGCTCTTTCCTCATTCTTATTTCATCCACACAAATTTTACCCCTCCATCCTCAATCCCCACTTACTCTCCCAATACCCGGCCAATTGTAGATTTTTCATCCCTCCCACACAAAATATTTTTCCCCTCTCCATTTTACTCTCCCAGCCCCATCCCATTCTAATCCTCCCCCAACATCAGCTCCCTTCTAGTTCCAGTCTCACCCAGCATCCATTCCCTTCTAGTCCCTTCATCAGCCCTTTTCCAGTCCTAGCCACCAATCATCCCATTTCCAGTCCTAGCTCCCCCATCCATTTTCAGTCTGAGTCCCTTCATCAGCTCATTTCCAATCCTAGCCCCCCATCAGCCCATTTCTAGTCATTTCCTAGCCCCACCATCAGCCCATGTCAAATCCTAGCTCCCCTCCACTCAGCCCAATTCCAGTCCAAGCCCCCCCATGAGCCTACTTCCAGTTCTAGCCCCTCCATGAGTCCATTTCAATTCAAGCCCCCACCACAGCCCATTTCCAATCTTAGCTCCCCCCAACAGCCCATTTCCAGTCCTATCCTAGCTGCTCCATCAGCCCATTTTCAGTTCTAGCTCCCTTCCCTCACAGCCCATTTCCATTCCAAGCTCCCTCCCCATCAGCTATTTGCAGTTCAAGCCTCCCCGTCCACTCAGTCCATTTCCAGTCATAGCAATCCCCCAACCCCTTACCCGTCCTAGCCCCCCATCAACCCATTTTCAGTTTAAGCACACCCCCTATAACCCATTACCAGTCCTAACCCCCCATCAGCCCACTTCCAGTCTTAACCCCATCAGCCCATTTCCAGTCAGCCCCCCATAGCCCATTGCCAGTCCTAACCCCCCCCCATCAGCCCACAGCCCATTACTAGTCCTAACCACATCAGCCCACCTCAAGTCCTAACCCCTCCCCATCAGCCCTTTTCCTGTCCTAGCGCCCCCATAGCCCATTAGCAGTCCTAACCCCCCCCCATAGCCCATTAGCAATCCTAACCCCCATCACCCTATTTCCAGACAGCCCCCATCAGCCCACAGCCCATTACCAGTCTTAACCCCCCCCAGCCCATTTCCAGTCCTAACCCCCCATCACCCCATTTCCAGTCAGCCTCCATCAACCCCCAGCCCATTACCAGTCTTAACCCCCCCAGCCCATTACCAGTCTTAACCCCCCCAGCCCATTTCCAGTCAGCCTCCATCAGCCCCAGCCCATTAGCAGTCTTAACCCCCCCCCCAGCCCATTTCCAGTCCTAACCCCTCCCCAGCCCATTTCCAGTCAGCCGCCATCAGCCCCAGCCCATTTCCAGTCCTAACCCCCCTCCAGCCCATTTCCAGTCTTAACCCCCCCAGCCCATTTCAAGTCAGCCTCCATCAGTCCCAGCCCATTTCCAGTCCTAACCCCCCCCCTTGCACATTTCCAGTCCTAACCCCCCCCCCTTGCACATTTCCAGTCCTAACCCCCCCTTGCACATTTCCAGTCCTAACCCCCCCCTTGCACATTTCCAGTCCTAACCCCCCCCTTGCACATTTCCAGTCCTAACCCCCCATCACCCCATTTCCAGACAGCCTCCATCAGCCCCCCCCCCCGGCAAATTTAAAAACAAAAACCTGGCTCTAGCTGCTGCCGCGTCCATCGCAGCAGCGGCAGAATGGCGTGTCCCGCGGGGCCCCCTCTCCACGTCGAGCCCTCTGCAAGGGCTTTCAGATTCGCGAAGGGAGAGTGCTCCCTCGCGTCTCTGTAAAGCCCGCAGGGGCTAATGGGAAATTTCCCATCTGCCCCTCGCGTCTAAAGGGGCTGATGGGAAATTTCCCATTAGCCCCTGCGGGCTTTACAGAGACGCGAGGGAGCACAACTCTCCCTTCGCGAATCTGAAAGCCCTTGTAGAGGGCTCGAAGAGGAGAAGGGGCCCCGCGGGACACGCCATTCTGCCGCTGCTGCGACGGACGCGGCAGCGGCAGCAGCTAGAGCCAGGTTTTTGTTTTTAAATGTAATAAAAAAAAAAGCAGAATGTTCTTTGCGCGGGGCCCCCTGAAACGCGGGGCCCTGTGCAAAAAACATTCTTGCTCAATGGACGGGCCGGCCCTGCCTGGGGTACACCACTATTCACCTTTCTCCATTGGGAAAATTGGCCATTTAGCCCAACCCTCTGCTTTCTATCTTTTAACCAGTTCTTGATCCACAGTAGTACACTGATTCCTATCCCATGACTCTTTAATTTTGCCAAAAGTCTCTGATGAGGGACCTTGTCAAAGGCTTTCTGAAAGTCCAGATACACTATATCAACCGACTCACTTTTGTCCACCTGTTTATTCACACATTCAAAAAAACATAATAGATTAGTAAGACAAGATCTTCCTTGTCTAAAGCCATGTTGGCTGTCTCCCATTAGGCCATGACTATCTACATGCTGAGTAATTTTATTCTTTATGATGGTTTCTACCATTTTTCCCGGTACTGACGAGAGGCTCACCGGTCTGTAGTTTCCCGGATCACCCCTGGAACCCTTTTTAAAAATTGCTGTTACATTGGCGATCCTCCAATCTTCAGGTATTAGAGATGATTTTAATGATAGTTCACAGATTACTAATAGCAGATCTGCAATCTCATATTTCAGTTCTTTCAACACCCTTGGATGTATACCATCCGGCCCAGGTGATTTGCTACTCTTCAGTTTATCTAATAGTTGTAATACATCTTCCCGATGTATCGATATTTCCTTCAATTCTTCCGCACCTTTAAATACCACTTCAGTCATGGGTAACATCCCTACATCTTCCTCAGTAAATACCGAAGCAAAGAATTCATTCAGTCTCTCCGCTATCGCCTTGTCGCCTCTTAGTGCCCCTTTAACTCCTCTATCATCTAATGGACCAACTGACTCTCTCACAGGTTTTTTGCTACAAATGTACTTGAAAAAATCTTTATTTCGTGTTTTTGCTTCCACAGCAAGCTTCTTCTCAAATTCTCCCTTTGCCTGCTTTATTAATGCCTTGCATTTGACTTGCCAGTGCTTGTGCTTTATTTATTTCTAGTTTTCGTCATTTGGCTCTTTTTTCCATTTCCTGAAAGATGCTTTTTTGGCAACAACAGCCTCTCTGACCTCACCTTTAAACCATGCTGGCAGTTTTTTGGACTTTCTTCCACTTTTCTTAAAGCGTGGAATACAGCTGGTCTGGGCTGCCAAGATAGTATTTTTCAACAACACCCAAGCTTGATTTAAGTCTTTAACCTTTGCAACTGCTCCTTTTAGTTTTTTCTTAACTATTTTCCTCATTTTATCATAGTCTCCCTTTCAGAAGTTAAAAGGTAGTACTGTGGATTTCCATACTATCCCTCCTCCACTAATTAAATCAAAGGCGATCATGCTATGATCACTATTGCCAAGTGGCCCCAACACCCTTATCTCTTGCAGTAGATATGGTGTTCCTCTAAGGACTAGGTCTAATATGGCCTCAGTCCCTTCTGCATTCATATAATGAGATATATTACAATGAGGTCTTAATTTTTGGGGAAATGGCTTGGAACACCATTCTGCCACTTCTTTTCAAACTCCAGAACAGCAGCAATGTCCTGATTCAGACATTTCATTCCAGGCAGCCTGCAGGGAAGAGGAAGGGAGTGAGTGAGCCTGGAGTAGAGAAGAACAATTACTCTACTTCCTAATCCAGTCTCTCTTCTCCTGTTGTTCCTGCCCTGACTCGCCTACTCTTCCCCCAATTCCATTTCCTTTTTGTCTACAAATTAAGCTCTCATTCCAAATCATCTAGCTAGACCAGTCCAGATAAGTGGGTTGTGTTCCCCTACTAGCAGATTGGTGGAGACAAAGAGCCAATGAAATGCCCAGGTTTCAATGATATCAGTCCCATGCCTCTATCCGCTGCAACCAACAGAGGTCTCTTCAGTATTTCTTTGTCTCCAGCAGATTGGTAGATGGATTTTCTTCACTCTGAACAGAATCTGAATAATTGAGAAGAAAAGATTGATTAAACGCTTGTGAACAACCACCTTGAGGGTAACTCTCTCACTTGAATGTGATGTGGGAGGTTCCAATAGACTGTGGTCTTTTTGGTAACCATAGGAGGGGGGAAAATTGATTCAGCTTCATACTCTTATCCTCTTGAAGGCCTGTTGAGCAGCCAGAAAATTGGAAGGATCTGGAAGAGTTCAGCAGCCTCACACAATCTCAACGCACTCTCCCTCCTCTTCTGTCCCCAATGCTTTCTCCTGAAGATTGCAGAAGGCCCTCAGAGAAATCTGCCTGCCAGACACATTAAATGCAGTACCTGCAAAGCAGAGAAACCGTCTCAGGGGAGCAGAGCTGAGTCCAGCATGGATTTCTTCCTGGGGCTCTCAGGGGGTGAGTACAAAAACTTGATCTAGTCATTGTCCTCGCTGGGGGCTCCTGATTCTGTCCATCTGGGGTGCAATTTGGGGTGGACCACTAGCGACTGTTGGCATGATGTGGAGGTTTCCTGCTGTTTTCAGAACGCGTTTGTAGTGTCTTTTACTACTGTGCACCTGGTGGTCACGTGGTGTGTGCACATATTCTGCCCGCATGGCTCCAATGTGTGCTCTTACCCAAGCACTCGTAATGTGCTTTGCTGTGTAAGCACTATTAATATATGCCTTTTGGACTGCTGCAGCCTCAGCACGTGCTGTTCAAATACTTGCCTTAACTGTCTGTCTTCTTCCAGGAAATGTTGTTTGGCCTGTGGCAAGAGAGGTGCTTTATTTCCGGCTTCTGGACTCTGCTTTTCTTGCATGGCAGCTTCTGAATCGTCCCAGGAGGGCTTGCTCCCCGTCCCCCAGCTGGGGGATAGAGTTAGTCCGGCCTTGCCTGCCTTAGAGCAGGTGGTGGCGAATGGCGCTGTAGGTAAAGATATCCAGCAGGCTGGGGTTTCCAGCGATCATGCTGTTTGACAACCCCCCTCCTCTAGGGGCAGCTTCCAGAATCCGTATTGTCTTCCCCAGAATTCTTTTCCTGTTTGCAACAGGCCTTTTCTTTCTGGAGTGGAAATTCAGACCCTGCAACCTCTGGGGTCCCTTGAGCGCAGTCTCGTGAAGGGCAGGCTGAGAATGGAAGCCCTCTTTGATTGCCTTTTGCTAAGCATCCCTGGCGAAGGGTGCCCCCTATAGATGGGGATCAGCTGGAATCTGTACTGAGATTTGGACTATGATTTGGATTCCAATGGCTTGTTTCTGGGCTTTGATGTGGATGAAGAAGTACTCTTGCCTTTGGAGGATTGTGAAAAGGCCGGTGTGAAAAGGAAGAACTGGTGGCTTTCATTGCCTGGGTCTCATCCACACTGAGTTTGGTGGATGCTCCAGACAAGGAGCAGGAGTTGAAGATGCATCCACTCCTGCAAGTGGAATGGAAATCCACTACTGTCTTCCCATTCCCGGAAGTGATCAAGGACATGATTCAGTCAAAGTGGGATTTCCCCAACTCTCCGCCTAAGGGGTTAAGAGCATATAAGAAGATGTACGCACTCCTGGAGGAGTGAGTTGTGTGGTTTGATATTCCCAAGGTGGATGCGCAGGTCATGGCAGTTACCAGACAGACCACCATTCCTGTGGAAGGCAGATCAACCTTAAAAGATGCTCTGGATCGCTAAATGGAGTCCTTGTTGAAGAAAGTTGTCTGCAGCGGTTGCTATTCTTCAGTTGGAAGTATGTGCAGGCCTGACATCTCAAGCCCTGTTCCAGTGGATTCAGTCTCTTCTGCCAGATTATATTTACCCCTGCTTCTGGAGTCGATTACGGCCTTTCTTTCTGATGTCATATATGACATCATCCGCCTGGTGGCCAGGGACAGTGCCCTGTCGACAGTGACGCAGCGCTGGATTTGGCTCTGTTACTGAGCAGCAAACATCTCTTCCATGGACCGGTTGTCCTGGCGGATTTTTAAAGGAAAGCTTCTGTTTGGGGCCAATTTAGAGATGCTGGTGAAGGATCTGGGCGAGACGAAATCTTACTGCCTTCCGGAGGACAGGTCCAGGGGGCCTGTGACGTGGACAGGGGTCCCTTTCCATTAGCCTTCACCAGCGCCTCGTGGGCATGTTGGTCAGATCCCCAGAGGTCCAGGACTCCCGTCGATACCGGCCTGGAAGCCATTCTTCCCCTCTGCTTCCAGATTTTACACTCATTCTCAGTTTTTTTTCGAGGAGCTTGTGGACCCAGGGATTCAGCTCCCTCCTGGACTGCACAATGAAGGTTTGGGGCCCATTCCCTGATACCTCTGGTTGGAGGCAGCCTTCGCCTTTTCTTTCCAGAATGGGCCCTCATCACCAAGGATCGCTTGGTGCTAGACACCATTCTGTATGGCTATGTCCTAGAATACAAAGAGCGGATCTCGGATGCTTTTGTCATCTCCCCTTGTGAGTCTGTCAACAAACGGTCCGCTGTGCTGATCACATTGGACAAGTTGCTACTCTTGCAGGTCATGGTGCCCGTACCCCTTGATGACCGGGGCAAGGGCAGGTATTCCATATATTTTGTGGTGCTGAAAAAAGACAGACCATTCCAGCCCATTCTGGACGGTGTCAATGAACACTTGCAGTCCTGCGCTTCTGAATGGAAACTGCAATCCGTGATTCAAGCGGTGTACCGAGGGGAGTTCCTCGCATCTCTGGATTTGGCTGAGGCGCATTTTCATATCCTGATCCGGGAGGATCAGCAAAGGTATTTGCATTTTGACATGCTTGACTCTCACTTTCAGTTCACCACCCTCCCATTTGGCCTCTTCACTGCTCCAAGGGTGTTCTCCAAGGTCATGTTGATAGTGGCCATATCACTACGGTGCCAAGAGATTTGTGTGCACCCATATCTGGATGATTGGCTCATTTGAGCCCATTCTCTTTCAGAGGCATCTCAGGTATTGTCCTGGGTGGTGTCTTTTTTGGAAGGCTTCGGCTGGGCGATCGATTGGGGAAAGAGACAATTGTTGCCTTCCCAGTTCCTGGAGTTGCTGGGATCACATTTCGATACTCTAGTGGGCAGTGTCTTCCTGCCAGAGGAAAAAGTCATGAGGTGGTTGGATTGCCTGGTGCTGTTCACTTCACAGCAGGCTCCCCAAGTTTGGGATTATCTTCAACTCCTCGGATTGATGGCAGCAACAATCGAGATGGTGCCATGGGTGCATACTCATATGCGGCCGCTCCAATAGTCCTTGCTGACTTGGTGGTCCCCGAGTTCTCAGGAATTCGAGTTCAGGCTCAGTCTGAGCTCTTTACTTTCTAGTACTGGGGGAATTTGCAAGGACCAAGCTTCAGACAGTCTCATGTAGGAAGCCATTGCTGACTGAAGCAGGGAAGCAGACATGTCCAGGCTTGTTTTTGTCGTGTTGCAATTATTACTTTTGCCTTACATACAAAGAGGGTCTTGGGATCTGGGTCTGGTGCTCAGAGCCTTGATAGCGGAGCCTTTGATCTGTTGAAATGCATTACTTTGAAGGATTTGACGCTCAAGATTGTCTTTTTGGGCGCAATTTGTTCCAGAAGGCAGATTTCCAAGCTGCAGGCTCTGTCTTGCCGAGATCCTTAGGTAATTTCTTCCTGTCATATGAACCAGATAGTCTGACTGCCCCCCCTTTTCTAAAGAGCAATGTCAGGGGAAGGATAAGAATCTTCGCCTTGTGGATGTCTGGAGAGTGCTTCTCCGGTACTTGGAGATTACAAATTCATTTTGTAAGTCAGACCATCTTTCTGTGCTGTTTGCTTGTCTGCACAAGGGTGAAGCAAGCGCTAAGTCTACTTGGGGGCCTTGGATTAAGGAGGCCATTGCCTAGGTATATCTTTTGCGGAACAGTCTTATTCCAGAGGATGTGTGCATCCTGTTCTACCCAAGCGCAAGTGTCCTCATGGGCAGAGCGGAGCTCAGTAGCCTCTGTAGACTTTTGTCGGGCAGTAACGTGGGCATCACTTTTCACTTCTGTCAAGCATTACCGCTTGGAGGTCCATGCTCGAGCAGACACGGCCTTTGGCTTTAAGGTTTTGCAAGCTGCTGTCTATTTCCTGCCCAGTGGAGACGTAGCTTTAGTATGTCCCACTTGTCTGGACTAGTCTAGCAGAATGATATGAAATGTGACATTTTACTTACCAGATAATGTCCTTTCCTTGAGTCCTGCTAGACCAGTTCAGAGTCCGCCCCTGGAACTGTGTTGGCTCTGTTCTTCTGTAGCTCTACAGGCCCATCTTCTACTGACAGCCTTCTGTTTAGGCTTTCCTGTACATAGTTTTCTACTATTTCATTGCTTAATGTTGCCCACATTGAGGTCGTGTGAAGCTTGTCATGTTCTCCCATATGCTTTGGGACAGATACTGAAGAGACCTCTGGTGGCTGAGGTGGATAGAGGCTTGGGAGTGATGTCATTGAAATCTGGGCATTTCATTAGGTCTTTGTCACCACCAATCTGCTACTAGGGGAACACAACCCACTTGACTAGACTGGTCTAGCAGGACTCAAGGAAAGCGTAGTTACTCACCTGTAACAGGTGTTCTCCAGGGACAGCAGGAATCAGTCCTCACATATGGGTGATGTCGGCGCCGATGGAGCCCTCGTGCGGAGCAATTCCCCAACTTTCAAAGAAAGCCTTTGGGATTGCCTGCACATGCGCAGTCCTCTTCCCGCCCAAGGGTGCCATCTTGCTCAGTCAGATAACATAGCTAAAAAGACGGCAAAAAGAGAAAAAATTCTATAGGACTGCAACTCCAGGGGAGGAGGGAGGGTCATGAGGACTGATTTCTGCTGTCCCTGGAGAACACCTGTTACAGGTGAGTAACTACGCTTTCTCCAGGAACAAGCAGGAAGTCAGTCCTCACATATGCGACGCCCCAGCTATAGGCTACCGGGAACATTAGCTGAAAAAAATGGCTCCCACTAGAAGAACCGCAGCAGCTGTAAAAGGATTATCTCCGAGAACGTAACCCCCATGGTAGCCTGACACCAAAGGGTCGGAGGGTAGGAGTTGCCTAAACCTCAAATAGGTTACAGAGTACCGCCTGGCCGAAAACACTGAACCGCCGGGACTCTCTCTCCAGGCAGTAATGAGCTGCAAAAGTATGGCTTGAAGACCAAGTTGCAGCCCGGCAGATGTCCGCCAACGGAATAGAGAGGTGGTTAGCCACCGACGCGGCCTTAGCCCTGACACGGTGGGCTGTGACTTGACCCTGCAGCTGGAGGTCAGCTGCCCTATACACCCAGGCGATGCAATCTGCCACCCAAGTGGATAACATGCACTTGGAGACAGGTAGACCCAGCCTACTAGGGTCATAAGAAAGGAAGAGCTGAGAAGCCCTCCTATGTCCCGGCGTACACTCCAGGTAGAAAGCGAGCGCCCTCTTACAGTCCAGGGTATGCAGTACTGGCATGCGGCCTGGGAAAGAATTTTGGAAGTGCCACCTCCTGGTTGAGGTGGAATGAGGAGACCACTTTCGGAAGGAACTTGGGGTGAGTTTGAAGGACCACCCTGTTTCCATAAAACCGTATGTACGGTCTATCAGATACCAGAGCTTGCAGCTCACTCACATGTCTGGCAGATATGAGTGCCACCAGGAAGAGCACTTTCCAGGAGAGAAAGCGCAGATGACAAATAGACATCGGCTCAAAAGGTGGGTGAGTAAGCTGCTGCAAGACCACATTTAAGTCCCACTCAGTTGCCGGAGGACGAACCGGGGGCTTTAGAAGAAGCAGACCTCTGAGGAATCTGGACACCAAGAGGTGAGCCGACAGAGGTTGCCCTTCCACTGGATAGTGGTTTGCTGACAAAGCACTCAGGTGGACCCTGACAGAGTAAGAAGACCTAATTCTGAGAGATGAAGCAAGTACTACAACACCACTGGTACAAGGCAGGAGAAAGGGTTTCTTTGCGTTGTATACACCACTCTGCAAACCTACGCCACTGGAAGGCATAGGACCTCCTAGTGGATTGCCTCCTGGAGGCCAGTAACACTTCTTCCACATTCTTAGGAAGGAGTAGAGGGGCCAGCATTACCCTTTCAGCAGCAATGCCATCAGGTTGAGGGACCTGAGGTTGGGGTGCAATAGAGAACCCTGCTCCTGAGACAGCAGGTCGGGCTGCATCCCCAGAGGGAGTGGGGTCTCCACTGCCAACTGGAGGAGGAGCGGAAACCAAGGCTGTTTTGGCCATATGGGGGCTACCAGGATGACTGAGGCCCTCTCCCGAAGGATCTTGAACAATGTTCGGGCCATCAGAGGCGTGGGAGGAAACGCATACAGGAGGCCCACTGACCATGAGAGGAGAAAAGCATCCACAGCCACCCTCTGAGGATGTGGTTGTCTGGAGCAAAACCTGGGCAACTGGTGATTCTGCGGACTGGCAAAGAGATCTATGGACGGATACCCCCAGCAGTGGAAAATCCGCTGTGCCACATCCGGATTCAGTTGCCATTCATAAGGTTGGAGAATCCTGCTTAGCTTGTCTGCTAGAACGTTCTCCTGACCAGGCAGGTAAACTGCTTTGAGCGACATACCCTGCCTGACTGCAAATGAGCAGAGGTCCAGGGTCTCCTGGCATAGGAGTCGAGACCCTGTGCCCTCCTGTTTGTTCACATAGAACATTGCTACCTGGTTGTCTGTCTGCACTAAGACAGACTAACTTGAGAGAACCTGACAGAAGGTTCGAAGAACTAGGCGAATCGCTCTCAGCTTTAAGAGGTTGATTTGGTGCGCAGCCTCCTGAAGAGACCACAGCCCCTGAGTGCATGAACCCTGGCAATGGGCTGCCCAACCCAGCAAGGATGCATCTGTCGTTGGTACTTTTGTGTGCGAGGGAGGCTGAAAAGGCACTCCCCTGAGCAGGTTGGATGGCTGAAGCCACCACTGCAACGACTTCAGGAGTTGCCTGGACACCGCTATTCTGTCTCTGAAGCACCATTGAGCTGCTCTCATGTGCAGACGAGCATTCGGGGTTACATGCACCGTGGAGGCCATGTGGCCTAGTAGGCGGAGGAAGCTTCTCTCAGAAATCTGAGATTGTTGACTGACCTGGCGAACTATCGCCAGCAGCCGGTTTTGCCATGTCCTCCGGCAAGTAAGCCCTTGCCCGGAGGGTGTCTAGTCTTGCCCCTATGAACTCCAAGTTCTGATTGGGGAGCAAAGTAGACTTTGAGTGATTTATGACAAAACCCAGATGCTGTAGCAGGTTTACTGTACGAGAAGTGGCCTGTTGGGCCTCCTATGAAGAAAGGCTAAAAAAGTTAGGGCTCTTTAACCTGGAAAAGAGATGGCTGAGGGGAGATATGATAGAAGTCTATAAATTAATGAACGGAGTGGAACGGGTAAACGCAGACTGTTTACATTATCAAAATATAGAAAGACTAGGGGACATGCAATGAAGCTACAGGGTAAACTATTTAAGACTAATAAAGGAAAATATTTTTTCACTCAACGTGTAATTAAACTCTGGAATTTGTTACCGGAGGATGTAGTAAAGGCTGTTAGTGTAGCTAGGTTTAAAAAAGGTTTGGACAAGTTCCTGGAGGAAAGGTCCATAAACCATTATTAAGAAGGGACCCAGGATATCAATGCTTGACCCAGTACAAGCATTGTGGAACCTGTGTCTTTTGGGGAAACTGCTAGGTACGTATGACCTAGATTGGCCACTGTTGGAAACAGGATACTGGGCTTGATGGACCTTGGTCTGACCCAGTATGGCATATCTTATGTTCTTATGTTCTTATGGCCTCTGATTAGCCAGTCGTCCAGATATGGGAAAACAAAAATCCCTTGGCTCCTGAGGAAGGCCGCTACCACAGCCAGGTATTTGGTGAATACCCTGGGAGCGGATGCTAGGCCAAAGAGAAGTACCCTGTACTGGAAGTGGTTTCTTCCCACCACAAATCTGAGATATTGTCTGTGGTCTGGATGTATGAGGATGTGTGTATAAGCATCCTTCAGGTCTAAGGAGCATAGCCAGTCTCCCTGCTGGAGGTATGGCAGCAATATTCCAAGACAGAGCATCTTGAACTTTTCCCTTACCAGGAACTTGTTCAGATTCCACAAGTCGAGGATGGGCCTGAGGCCTCCTGTCCTTTTTGGCATGAGGAAATACCTGGAGTAGAAGCCTCACCCTTCCAGGTGGTGGGGCACCGGTTCCATCGACTGGTCCTTCAAAAGACCTGCCAACTCCTGTAAGAGGAGGTTCCTGTAAAGAGGGGGCCTTAGAGGCTCTCCAGGAAAGAAGGAGTGTGGTACCTGGTCGAAATGGAGTAGATACCGTTTTGCACTATCTGCAGGACCCAGGTATCAGTGGTAACGGCTGGCCACCAGTGAGCTTCCAGGGTCAGCTTTCCTCCTGTGCAGGGCCATACCAGAGATGGGAGAGAAGCCATGCTGTGGGAGTCAAAAACTCCCTCCCGGCTGGTTGGAGGCTTGGGAGTTTTCTGCCTACGCAGGCCGTGCCCCTGTCCCTTGGCCTGCTGCCCCTGTTGGGGAGCTGGGGTGGCTTGGTAAGTGGAGTAGTTGTGGTACGCATTACCCTTCCTCGGGAAAAAGGGCTTTTTACCCGAGTCCTTCTTTTTGTGAGAAGGGGTAGAAGTCTTCTTGGAGAGCCTTGTCCGGGTTAAGTACTCAGACTCGATCTCCGCAGCCTTCTCAGTCATGGGTTTGCCGAATAGGTTGTCACCTCGGCAAGGGACATTGACCAACTTGTCCTGAACACATGACTCCGGGTCCGATGACATTAGCCAGGCCTGACGGCATGCACCGATGCCGGCTGTGTCTACTCAGGCCGAAGCCTCAAAGCCGTCGTAGGCTGCTCGTGACATAAACTTTGAGCACTCTCGAATCCCTGTTGACAAGGCCATGAAGCACTGCAAGGGTTCCTCGGAGAGGCCAGTTGAGAATCCGGCAATCTCCTCTGCCAGGTCCCGTAAGTACATGCCCATGTACAGCTGGTAGATCTGGACACGGCATGACAGCATCGAGCCCTGGAAGCACTTTCTGCCGAGGGCATTCAGGTTCCAGGCCTCCCAGGTGGAAGGCACCAAGGAGTGCGTCTTTTGGCTCTTGAGCCTTTGCATGGCCGATTCCACAACCATGGAGTTGTGCGGCAGCTGTGCTTTCTGGAACCCGGGGCTCTTGTGGGCTCGATAAATGGAATCGACCCGCTTGCTGAGAACTGGCATCGAGGCCAGGGACTCCCACATGCGGAGCATTAGCCATTCCAGCATCTGAGGCACCGGCACAGTAAGGGCTTCCCTCGGGGGAAAGTCATAATGGAGGGCTCCAAGCTCCTCGGCTCGAGGCTCCTCCTCGGACTCCGCCGGGAATGCCAAAGCCTTGACCATGTCCCTAACAAAGTCTGAGAACCTGGTGTCCTCCGAGGGCCTTCTCTGAGGCTCCGAACCCGGTGAGTCCGATGGGATACACCAGGTACGGTGGGCGTCTGGAGACTCCTCATCTTCCGTCTCCCACGCCGATTCCTCTGAGGAGGAATCGAGCGGCTCCGGCTGTGAGGACTTCGAGCCCGACCGCCCCGACGCCAAGGGCACCGGCATCGATGACCTCAGCCCCGAACGGGAGGTCAAGGGAGAGCTTGGCCAAGGATCAACTCGAGACCTGATTGACTCGAGGATCGGCTCGGCCTCCGGGGTCGACTTGGACATCGAGGTCCCGGTGGTCGGGGCGGATGGACCGGTGAGACCGGCTATCAGCGCCCGCTGCTGCTCCATGAAGGCAGCCATGCTGCTCTCCAAGGCCGCCATCCTGAGACCGAGCTCAGAAGGCCAGACGATGCTGGTTCTCCCGGAGGAGAGTCAACGAGGACAACAGGTGTTACCTGACTCGGCGTCTCCGGCTCCTTACGAGGTAGTTTGGCTGGCCGCTCTGACTCTGAGGACCTGGGATGATGGTCGGGGCTCCGCGTCCTGGAACCCGAGGACCCAGGCCAATCAGAGGCCTCCAACGACGTCGCCCTCACAAGCTTCTTCTTCCTCCGGTGTTCCCTGGAGGGAGACCCCCGCTCAGAGGACCCACGATGCTTGGTGTCGGACAGCCCCCGAGATCCGGGCTCGGACGGTTGCGGACTCCAAGAAAATCCTTTCACGTTGATGTTGCCTGCTCCTCAATGCCTTGGAAGACATCTTGCCACACGGGCCACAAACCAACGGGTCATGGTCGGGCCCGAGGCACCAGAGGCAGCAGTCATGTGTGTCGGTAAGGGACATCAACTTCTTACACCGATCACACTTCTTGAACTGCTGGCAGCCATTGGGGGAAAAAGGGCACCTGCAAGGTCAAATGACTGGGCTGCCAGTGAAAATAAAGAAAAAAAGAGCGCGAACGCTAGTCACTAAGGACAAAAATGAAAATGAGACCGGACTTGATACCGATGTACCGAGCCGAAGGCGGGAAGGGGAACCGGCGTTGAAATGATTCTTCAAAAGTTTTGACGCACTTTTTCACGAGGACAGCGAAACAACGTCCGTTGGGCTCCGTGAAAAAAGGGAGACTGAGCAAGATGGCACCCTTGGGCGGGAAGGGGACTGCGCATGCGCAGGCAATCCCAAAGGTTTTCTTTGAAAGCTGGGGAACTGCTCACATGAGGGCTCCGTCGGCGCCGACGTCACCCATATGTGAGGACTGACTTCCTGCTTGTTCCCGGAGAAAGGACATTATCTGGTAAGTAAAATCTCATCTTATTACTGCATATTAACTTATGCTTGATTGTACTTTCTTTAATAACTATGATTGTAAATCACTTTGGATTGGTTAAACCAAAATGATAAATAAATAAATAAATAATTACAATGCTAACTTACAGTCTCACTCTCTTTGCTTTTAATCCTTAGAATTATGCTCTCCATTCTTACATTTCTTGAGTGCAGATATGATGCTACTATTGGGCTCTGTTTATGGCTTATGGCTTAATGACTTAGTATACTGCAAATAATCTACTTTGGTTTATAAAGAGGATCTAATGAAATAGTACAGTAACACAGTGATGAAGTGGATCTCAGCAAATAAGGGCCATTTAGTCCACCCAGTTTCTTCTTATAAGAATACATTAGAGCTTTGCTGCAGTTTCATTAAGTTGACACTCCTCTTTTTGGAAGCCTGCTGCAGTCATATGGCCTCTCTGTGCATGTTAGCTTTTGTCTTCTTCCTTTTATGATCCCATAATGTTCCATTTGATTGAACAGCAACAGGTTGTAAAATTAGTCCAGAACACGTCATCCCTTCTTTTCTTCTGCCTACTATTCCCCCACCCAGGGCCAGACCAAGCATTAATCGCGCCCTGTGCGACTTGCACATCGGGAGGAGAGAAGAGGTGCGCCCGATGTGCAGATCTGTCCCTCCCTGCTCTGACGTCATGTCAAAGGAGGGAAAGACTAGTGAGAAGGCTTAAGGGGCACATTTCAACTGTCTGCCACTGCCTGCTGCTGCTGAGAGAAGAAAAGGTGGCAGTGGCAGGTAACGGCAGACAGCTGAAATGCACCCTTTAAGCCTTTGTGCCCTGTGTGGCCACACCGCTCACACAGGGCTAGGTATGGTCCTGCCCCCACCTGTCTTTACCACTTTACTCTATATCTTTCTCAAGCATACTGAAAATGACTTATGCATTAAACACGCATAACTATCAATGTACCAAAATAATGACAGGCAGAAAATATGCATGTTCATCAAATCAGTGCCTTGGTGCATTTTCCTCCACAGTAACTAAAACAAAGGACTGATAAACAAGGGGTAACTCCCACCTCTTCTCCATATCTCTGATAGCAAGGGCCAACCCTCACCGCTATTCCCAGTTCTGAGCTCCCACTCCCCATCTCCTAAGCCTGATACCCCCTTCCTCTCTGAAACATCCTCCTTCTAACTTCCTATCATAATTTGGATTTCTTTTTAAATGTAAAATGCCTCCTCCTAATTTATTGAAGCCTGCTAAATATTTGGATGTTTCTACTATATCTCTCCATTCTCACCTGTCTTCCAGTGAGCACATTTTGAGTTATTTATTTGAATCTTTTGATATACCACCATTTATACAAGGATTGCACTCATGGCAGTTTACAAAACCATGTATAGTCTGCAAGAACAACTTAAGACTCTCTGAATACATTTGTTCTGCAGGTTCTGTAACATTTTGCTAGTCCATTCCTAAACTAAAGAAGAGAAAATTAGCAGTAACAGTCTCCACACACCAAATCCCCCAAAATATGAAAACAGAAAAGGAAGTGTGGAGTTACAGGATAGTCAGGGCCAAAATCCAAAACATAAGAGAAGTCAGAATACTCTGGAGATGTCAAAAACAGAACAGGAAATATTTTTCTTGCCATCTCTAAGAAAAACATAGAAAGCTCAATGGGTAGCACAAAGTCCTGCTTTTGTATACATTACAACACTCACCAAAGTCCCACACAAACTTTAAATGGCTGTTTGCTAACTAAAACACTTGCCTAAACTCTCGGAACAATAACTGTTTACCATATTGCAGCACATTATGCTGAAGAATTAAGAAACAAAGAGATAAATGAAGGTGCATTACTTACTGCCAGCAAGTAGATATTGACAGTACTGTACCACATCGGCTGCAATAATCAAAGGGTGACTTGAAGTAAATGGTGGCTGTAGCTCATTCCACTGAGGGGTCCTGGGGAAATATCACAAACATATTAATATTAAAACTGAACATAGGCAAAAAATGTTGTAACTGCAAAGCTTCTCAGAGCAATTTAATTACCATTCATTTAACCAATTACATCAATGGTGAGGAAACATATGCTAATAAACAATCAAATACAGAGAAAAAAATCATTCATCATAAATCGAAGGATATGTAAAAGTTCAGAAACCATTTTCCTCTGCGAACAAACAAGCATGTGATTCTATGTATCATATTAAGGGCTTGGTTCACTAGGTGGTTAACATGTGTTTTAGTGGACGGTAATGGCTCATGGTGACAGTCATTGTGCAGGCATGTGAGCAACCGGCCGCTAAAATGCACATTAATTGCCTATTGTGCGAAGGGGCGATGAATGAACAGGGTATGAGCAGAGTGTGGGTGAAGAGAATTCAGGGGCCGCGGAACGCTTCTCTGATTGGAGGGGCCAAGCTCTGCTTTGATTCCACCCCAAGCTCCGCTCTAACTCCGCCCCTAGCCCCCCTGCGGCCTTCCCCTCCTGTTCTGCCCGCAGGGATCGGATCTCCCACAGAAAGACAGAAGGAGTCTTTGCTGCAATCGTGGCTGCCTTCTCCTCCTGCCCGCGGGAATCCGATCTCCTGCAGGAAGAAGAGAAGGGAATAGCTGCAATTATGGCAGACTCTTTATGTCTACCCGTGGAAATCTGATCCCCATGGGCAGGAGGGGAAGGCAGCCACGATCACAGCAAAGACTCCTCCTGTCTGCCCGTGGGAGATCGGATCCCCATGGGCAAACAGGAGTCTCTGCTGTGACTGCCCACGGGGATCTGATCTCCCACGGGCAGGAAGGAGTCTGCTGGAATCAGGGCTCTGCTAGCAGGCAAAATTTTGGTGGGGCTAGGGCCCATTTGGCCCACCCCATTCCAACGTCTATGAGAGAACACACTACAGTCTGTGCAGGGGTACATATCACATGCTGTCAACGTGGTAATTTACGCAGGTGCACAAAACGAAACCTCTATAGGTGATGGTAGGTGCACCCGCATTAATTGTTCCATGCATTATGGTAAACATCCATGCGGTAACTTCCAGGAATATGCTGGTGACACCAATAGTTACTGCAGAGGCTTTGCATGTACGTTTTCATGCTAAACATGCCTTAGATGCAATACCCTAACAGGCTTTAATAAAAGGGCCCCTAAGTTGTTTTCTGCATGGACACTGAGTGGAAGAAAAGCCTTAGATCAGGCCCTAACTGTGAAAAGATAAGTTAATTCTCAGGTATAGATAGTGGTCATTTCCTTAAAAAGGTAACAGGTTTTGGTCAGTGACAGAGTTCACTTTCCATTACAGTTATAATGAGGAATAGGAAACGAGTTCAAAGGAAGAACTTGATTATGCTCTTTTTGTCAGCGGATATATCCCTGTGAGTGTCTGTCTGGAAAGTTGTAACATGTCCTCTGTCTAATAAAGATTATATTTAAAATAAAAAAAGGTTCCAGGGTGGCAAGCTGGCCTGACCTAGCAGAAAATCACCATTCATAGTAAAGAAATTAAAAACTACACAGACCATCAAAGCTGCTAAGGAGTCAAATCCAAGAAGCCTGAGATGAACCCAACAGAGGACTTTTGTCAGTTAATTGATAAACTAAAAGTCCTGATTTTATGTATTTAGCTAACGCCTTTCCATGTAAATTACATTCTGGTCAAGCAGACATTTCCCTGTCCCAGAGGGCTTACAATCTAAGTTTGTACCTGAAGTAATGGAGGATTAAGTGACTTGCCCAAGGTCACAATGGGCGTCAGTGGGATTTGAACGCTGGCTTCGTTCATTCCATCCCATTGCTCTAACCACTAGGCTACTCCCCCACTCCAATATATGCCCATCAATTTACACATTTTTAATGACAATGATATGAAGAAAATATGTCCATTAATTGCTGGCATCATGTTAGGTCTCATTTTTTTTCTATATGACTATAAAGCAACAACATGTTTATTACCTCTTAAAATCCTTTTTACAATATGCCTTCTAAACAATCTTGGAAATTCCGCAGGGCAATATTTAGTACACTAAGGGGTCGATTCTGCACTCCGAATAGTAAGGTTGGACATCCAACCCCCGTTTAGGCCCAGCACACTATTCTCACTCCAGTGCTCTCTGCACGTACAGAGGGTTTGTGCGGGGAATGCTGGATGGAAGTAGGAGGGGGCGGAACAGAGGCAGAGCGGGGGCGGGCCAAGACGACAGGGCATACAGAGGCAATTCAGGTCATGCCTCTGTACATCCCCCACCAGCCAATTAGTCACCCAACTTATTCCACCATGGAGTGCTGGGTGCCCCGCCATTTGTGGGCTGCAGCCCCCCTACCCAATTGCGGCGCAGCAGCAGCACGCCACCTGCGCCCGAACCTGGCTGTGGGAGCACTTGCCATGTGTCGGACGGCGGGGAAACAGAGTTGCACTTTGTCTGGGACATCAGAGGCTCCTGCTGGATGTGCCAGTGCCATGGCAATAGGACACCACAGCACCGGCACACCAGTAGACATGATGAGAGGGCTAGCCGGTTAGTGCATAGGACGTCTTCAGCTTCTAAATAGGGGCACACGCTGGGCCGTCTAAGTGCCTTGATTCTGCAACTGCGAGAACGTATAACTTCCGTGGTTGCAGAATCAGGTACAAATCTTCCCCGTACATCTTTTGGCAGTCCGGATGGCCCTAACATGCCCCTGATAGAATCGGCCTCCAAGGGGCTGTTTTACTAAAGTGCGCTAAGCAATTAGCATGTGAATTAGCGCATACCCGTCCTCCCAATGGTAGTATTGCCATATTGATATTTGCACGTGCTAATTCACGCATAACTACATGCTTTGTTTTTCTATGGGATCGGGGCAGGTTTGGGAGCGGAGTGGGATGGGAGCCAGTGACAGCTAGCATGCAGGATGGCAATGTGCACTATATATCATAACTGCTGACAGCATGGCTGTACCTAATGTCATCTCAAGAAGTGGCATTAAGTGCAGCCGTGCTACCAATAGTCTCATAGCATGGCTGCTGCCAAAGCTCAATATAAAAAAAATCTCACAAATCCCCCTCTTTGGTGATCCTCCCCCTCACACAGAGATGCCCCAACCACAGCAGATCTCCCTGTAGAAAAGGAACCCCCTAGTGTTGATCCCCCCTCCCTCCACTAAAAGCGATCCCCTCTTCAGCCTCTCCTGGACAGCACAATCATTGTGTCCATACACAGCTTTCAAGGCCCTTCCACCAACTCACAGCCTAATGACAAACAATGAAATAGAGCCATGTCCCACCCCTCTCCAAGAGAACCTCCTAATGAAGCCCTGGCCCCAAACAGCAGCCCCCTACTTACCAAACCTCCTCCCTCTGTCATCCATTGATCCCTGGTCTCCTCGTTAAAGGGGCAGAAGCAGTGGAGGGCCACTCCTACCCCTTTCAACGAGGAGACCTGGAGGGATCAGCAATGGTGAGAGAGCGGGATTTCTGTCATCGGGGGGGGGGGGGCGGTTACTGTTTTGAGTCATGGCTTCATGGAGGGTTCTTGTGAGGTGGCCAGGTCTATTACATTGTCCGTCATTAAGCTGTGAGTTGGGGGGAGGGACCTTGCAGGCTGAGTATGACTACACTGATTCTGTTGTCTGGGAGGGAGTGGGGTGCTTAAGGAGGGGAATCACTTCTGGTAATAGCATTCTATGGGGGGGGGAGATCAACATTTGGATTGGGGGGGTTTCTTGTCTGTTATTTGTGTGACTGGCAAATCTGGGGCAAAACAGAGCATTTGTGTTTAAAAATGGAATATGTGCATGCTGTTTTGCTCCCCTTGGGAATACCTGTGAAAATTTTATGCACTAAATTAACAAGGGGGGCAATGCTTTTTTTCAGTCAGGCCAATACAGAAACACTGAAACACAGAAAACGACAGCTGACAAGGACCACATAATCCATCTAATCTGCTTCTCTATACCTACTAGTGCTTTACAGTCCCCTTTTTCCTTTAGAGAGCCTCTATGTTTGTCCCATGCTTTCTCAAATTTCGATACATTTCTAAGACTCTATCACCACCAATGAGAGATTGCTCCATGCATACATCACCTTTTATCTTCATTCATGATCCCTTATTATAGATCTTCCTTTCAACTGGAAGAGGGCCATTTCCTGTGCATTTATACCATGGAAACATTTAAATGTCTTTACCATATCACCCTTCTCCTGCCTTTCCTCCAAATATAATCAGGTAAACCACCTGCTCACCTATGTAAAAGGATTGAATCATTAATACTAATCGTAAAGCACAGTTACTTACCTGTAACAGGTGATCTCTGGGAACAGCAGGAATAAGTCTTCACACATGGGTATCATCGGTACCGACGGAGCCTGCGCGGGAACGCTCCCCAGCGTCCAGTAAGAAAGCTTTTCGGAGCATCCAACAGCGCCTGCGTGCTGCCTTCCCGCCTTTCCCAACCGCCTCTCTCCAGTTTGAGTTTTAAAGCTGAGACAAAGAGAAAGAGAGGAAAGGAAAGATAGATAGAGAGATACAACTCCGAGGGGAGGTGGGTGGGTTGTGAAGACTTATTCCTGCTGTTGCCAGAGATCACCTGTTACAGGTAAGTAACTGTGCTATCTCCAGGAACAAGCAGGAATGAGTCTTCACATATGGGGACTCCCTAGCTGCAGATGCCAGGGAGAGACCCCATGGTTGTGTGCCCTTGCAGAGGGCTCCACTTCCTCCCCATGGATCTCTGGCATCCAACCAGGGTAGGTGGGTAGGAGTTGATTAGGAATGGAAGAGGTGTTTGAGGACAGCCTGACCAAACGAGGCATCTCGGCGGGAGTCCTTGTCCAAATAGTAATGGGCTGTGAATGTGTGAACTGAGGCCCAGGTGGCTGCTCGACAGATCTGTTCGATGGACACCGAGTTTAGATGAGCCATTGAGGCTGCCATGGCTCTCACATTGTGAGCTGTGACATGGCCCTCCAGAGAAATGTTCTTACTCTTGTAGGCGAAAGAAATACACTGAGCAATCCAGCTGGATAGTGTTCTCTTAGAGACTGGAAGTCCTAAATGAGAAGGATCAAAAGCAACAAAGAGTTGAGAAGACTTTCTATGTTGCTGTGTTCTTTGTAAGTAGAAAGCGAGAGCTCTCTTACAATCCAAGGTATGAAGATTCCTCTCTGCATTTGATGCATGAGGTCCTGGAAAAAAGACAGGTAAATATACCTCCTGGTTCAGATGAAAAGGCGAGACCACTTTAGGCATAAAGTGTGGATTGGTCCTGAGGACTACCTTATCATGATGGAAACTTGTATAAGGTGGATTAGCCACCAAAGCTTGCAGCTCACTGATGCGGCGTGCTGAGGTGACTGCAATGAGAAAAACAACTTTCCAAGAAAGAAATTTCAAGGAGGTGGTGGCTAAAGGTTCAAAGAGTGGCTTCATAAGCTGGCCAAGAACCAGGTTTAAGTCCCATGTCACTGGAGGTGGTCTAATGGGAGGTTTAGTTAACAGAAGGCCTCTCATGAATCTTGCTATAAGAGGGTGAGAGGAGATAGGTTGTCCATTGAGAGGCTTGAGGGACGCTGCAATAGCACTCAAATGGACTCTTACTGAATTCGTTTTCAGGCCTGCATGGGATAGACGCAGGAGATACTCTAGCAGAGAATTCAGAGGTATTGCAAGAGGGTTTAGACCCATCTCTGAACACCAAATGGTGAATCTTTTCCATTTGAAAGCATAGCAACGTCGAGTAGAAGGCTTCCTAGAGGCATGAATAACATCTCTGACTTGTTGAAAGAGATGAAAATCTTGAAGGTCTAGGCCCTCAGCAACCAAGCCCTGAGATGGAGTGACTGGGGGTTTGGGTGCCACAATGTTCCGTCTTCCTGGGACAGAAGGTCTGGTGCAGAGCCTAAGTCCAGGGAAGGAGCTTGAGAGAGATGCAGAAGTAGAGGGTACCACACTTGGCGTGGCCAATGTGGTGCTATGAGGATCATGGTCCCTCGATCTCTCTGAAGCTTGAATAGTGTTTTGGGAATTAGGGGAATTGGTGGAAAGGCATAAAGGAAGTCTTGAACCCAGTGAAGGAGGAAGGCATCCTTGGCCTGAACTACCTGACACGGAATTCTGGAACAGAACCGGGGAAGTTTGGCATTCCACGGACTTGCAAAGAGGTCTATGTCCGGGGTTCCCCAAATTCAAAAAGTCCTGGCTACCTGGTCCATGTGGAGGGACCACTCGTGTGGGAGCATTACTCGACTGAGTCTGTCTGCCCAAGAGTTTTGAATACCTGGAAGATATACTGCCAGAAGATGGATGTGATGCTCTTTGGCGAAGGCCCACAGTCGCAAAGCTTCGTTGCAAAGAGACAGAGAGCCAGTCCCTCCCTGCTTGTTTACATAGAACATGGCTACTTGATTGTCTGTATGGATAAGGACTGTCCTGTAGCTGAGCAGGGAATGGAACACTCTGAGAGCTAAGAATATTGCTCTGAGTTCCAAGAGATTGATATGCAGAGAAGTCTCCTGTGGAGACCAGATGCCCTGGGTGGAGAGATCTTGCAGATGAGCTCCCCAACCCTTTGGAGAAGCATCTGTTGTGAGAGTTGCTTGGGGTAACGGTTGCTGAAAAGGGGACCCCAGCAACAGGTTCTGAGAGGACTTCCACCACTGGAGAGACCAAAATAGACGACTGGAGTTTGCTATTTTGTCTGACAGGCAACCTGATGCCTGAGTCCATTGGGTGGACAAAGTCCACTGAGCTGCCCTCATATGAAGGCGAGCATATGGAACCACATGCACGGTGGATGCCATGTGGCCTAATAGTTGTAACATCTCTCGAGCAGTTAATTGGGACTTTAACTGAATCTGGGAGGCTAACTGCACCAGACGTAGGCAACGGGCCTGAGGAAGATAGGCCCTTGCAGTTGTGGTATCCAGCAAGGCCCCTATGAACTCCAGAGACTGAGTAGGGGTGAGATTGGATTTTGGGATGTTTATTACTAGTCCCAAATACTGAAGGATACGCATTGTGCAGGTTAGAGAAGTCTGGGCCTCTGACTGGGATGAGGCTCAAATGAGCCAGTCGTCCAGATATGGGAATACGAATATTCCTAGAGTGCGGAGAAATGCAGCTACTACTGCCATGCATTTCGTGAACACCCTTGGTGCAGAGGCCAGACCGAAAGGAAGCACCCTGTATTGGTAGTGCTTTCCTTGAAAAAGGAACCGAAGGAACCTTCTGTGTGTAGGATGGATGAGGACATGGGTGTACGTATCCTTGAGATCTAGAGAACAAAGCCAATCCTGACTCCGAAGGTATGGAAGCAGAGAATCATTTTGAATTTCTCTTTGAATAGAAACTTAGAAACATAGAAACATAGAAATATGACGACAGAAAAAGACCACATGGCCTATCTAGTCTGTCCTTCCATAACAACTACAACAGTCCACTTTTTGCCTTTAGAGATCCTCTGTGTTGGTCCCATGCTTTCTTGAATTCAGTTACTGTCCTCATCTCTACCACCTCCACTGGGAGACTATTCCACGGATCCACTACTCTTTCCGTAAAGAAATATTTCCGCATATCACTCCTGAATCTATCTCCCTTCACCCTCATCCCATGTCCCCTCGTAGCAGAACTTGCTTTCAATTGAAAGAGGCTCTCTCCCTGAACATTTATGCCACGGAGGTATTTAAACATCTCAATCATATCACCTCTATCCCGCCTTTCCTCTAAGGTGTACATATTAAGATCCTTAAGTCTGTCCTCATATGCTTTATAATGAAGCCCATTAATCATTTTGGTAGCAACCCTCTGCACCGACTCCATCCTGTTCACATCCTTTTGAAGGTGCGGTCTCCAGAATTGCACACCATACTCCAAATGAGGTCGCACCAAAGACTTATACAGAGGCATTATCACCTCCTTTTTTCTGCTAGCCATTCCTCTCCGTATGCACCCAAGCATCCTTCTAGCTTTTGCTGTCGCCTTTTCCACCTGTTTAGCTACTTTAAGATCATCAGACACAACCACGCCTAGGTCCCGCTCTTCTTTAGTGGACAAAAGTACTTCACCTCCTATACTGTATTGCTCCCTTGGATTGCTGCAGCCCAAATGCATGACCTTACATTTTTTAACATTAAATCCCAGCTGCCAAATTCTAGACCATTCTTCAAGCTTAGCTAGATCCCTCCTCATGTTATCTACCCCTTCCTGGGTGTCTACTCTATTGCAGATTTTGGTATCATCCGCAAAGAGGCAAACCTTACCCGACAGCCCTTCCGCTATATCACTAACAAAGATGTTAAAAAGAATCGGACCAAGGACAGATCCCTGGGGCACACCACTGGTAACATCCTTCTCCTCAGAGTGAGCTCCATTTACTTGTACTCTTTGTCGCCTCCCACCCAACCAATTTCTAACCCAAGCAGTAACTTTAGGGTCCATCCCTAGGGTGCTCAGTTTGTTTATAAGTCGCCTGTGAGGAACAGTGTCAAAGGCTTTACGGAAATCTAAATACACCACATCTAGAGCTCTCCCTCGGTCCAACTCCCTGGTCACCCAGTCAAAAAAATCAATCAGATTTGTCTGACAAGACCTGCCTCTGGTGAATCCATGCTGCCTCGGATCCTGTAATCCGCTGGACTCCAGAAACCTCACTATTTTCTCTTTCAGCAGCGTTTCCAATAATTTACTCACCACCGAAGTTAAACTAACCGGCCTGTAGTTTTCAACCACATCCTTACTTCCGCTTTTGTGTAAAGGCACCACATGAGCCTCTCTCCAGTCCTTTGGCACCACTCCTGACTCCAACGAGGCATTGAAAAGGTCAGTCAGTGGAGCTGCTAGAACGTCCCCAAGTTCCCTCAGTATTCTAGGGTGTATCCCATCCGGTCCCATCGCTTTGTCTACTTTAAGTTGAGCTAGTTTCTCACGAACACAGTCTTCTGAAAATAGTTCAAGATCTCCCTCGCTTCTGTTCTTATTTGTGGGTGTTTTCTGAGGTCCTGCTCCTGGTTCTTCATCTGTGAACACAGAACAAAAATATTTGTTAAGCAATTCCGCTTTATCCTTATCAGCTTCTACATATTCCCCCCCTGCACCCTTGAGTCTGACAATACCACTTTTGCTCTTCCTCTTCTCACTAATATATCTGAAAAATGTCTTATCCCCCCATTTTATTGCATTGGCTATTTCCTCCTCCTTTTGAATCTTTGCCTTCTTGACTACTTTGCTAGCTTCTCTAAGTTTTTCCAAATACAGATGCCTGTCTTCTGCTCTCTGTGATCTCTTGTATTTCATGAAGGCCTCCCTCTTTTTCTTCACTTTTTCAGCTACTTCCTTCGAAAACCATAGCGGTCTCCTGTTCCTTTTGCCTTTATTTACCATTTTAACAAAAAGGTTGGTTGCCCTTAAAATACCCCCTTTCAGTTTTGCCCACTTGTTCAATTCTCTGAGATCTAATATGGGTCTGTAGCCCCCTGTTTTCTTTGGGATAAGAAAATAAGGGGAGTAGAACCCTGAGCCCTGTTGAAGAAGAGGTACTCCTTCTATTGCCCCTTGGGCAAGAAGGGTAGCAATCTCCTGACCTAGAAGGTTGAGGAGAGATGTTGGAGAATTGAACTGTTTCACCATGGTGTGAGGAGGAAGGTTTAAAAAGTGAAGCTTGTACCCTTCATTTATGATGGAGAGGGTCCATTGCTCTGCTGTGATTTGCTCCCATCTGGGAGCAAAGCAAGTCAACCTTCCTGGAATGGTGAGGGACTCTGGGTTTCCCAGAGTTAGAAAGGCTAAGTTCTCTAGTTGCAAGTCAAAGGCCTTGAGGAGGCTGAGGCTGCTGGGCTGTGGTAGGCTTGGCAGTCTTTGACTTGGCCTGTTTAGGTGGTTGCTGACGTTTTGCAGCAAAACGACCTGCAGAAGATGCCTGCCCATGAGCAGGATAATATCTTCCCTTTTTAGAAAAAGATGTCTTTTTGAACAATCTTTTTTTGAGGTAGACTTTGAAAGTCGATCCAAAGCAGAGTTCTCAGCATCCATCTGAGTGGCCATTGCTTGCCAATCCCTGCCAAACAGGTTTTCACCTGTACAAGGAAGGTTTCCCAACTCATCCTGGACCCAGAGTTCCAAATCAGAGGCTTGTAACCAAGCAATTCTGTGTGCACCTATGGCAATAGCCGTGGCTCTGCTTACACACTCAAAAGAGTCAAAGGCTGCACGGTTGGAAAATTTGGAAACATCTTGGGCATGTTTGAGCCAAATGAGAAATTCCTGCCTTTTATCTTCTGAAATAAAAGGAGCTAAAGTCTGCAGATGATCTGTGACTTCTTTTAGAAACATCCCCATATAGAGACTATAGGAGTTGATTCTGGCAGCAAGCATATTGGCCTGGAAAATCCTTTGGCCAAAAGCATCTAGAGTCCTACATTCACGTCCTGGAGGGTTAGATGAGTGTCTCTTTGCACTCTTTATTTTCTTCATAGCAGACTCAACCACAATAGAGTGGTGAGGAAGCTGAGCCTTATGAAAACCAGGACAGGGAGGGACACGGTACATGGTGTCTAACCTGTGAGAATGAGGAGAGGTGGTGAGTCTCCCACATGCCCAACATGAGATCATAGAGAATCTCATGAATAGGTAGGGTAGCTGCTTCCTTAGGAGCCTTAGGATATTGCAAAATATCTAATTGCTTGCCTCTAGGCTCTGAATCAGAGGCCACTGTAATGGAGAGGCCTCTAGCCACTTCCCTAATGAAGTCCTGAAAAGACAAATCCTCTGGAGGAGACATTCTTCGTTTTGGAGAATCAGACTCCTGAGGAAGAAGCACCGGTGCATCGACAGAAACCTCCGACTCATCAGAGTCTTTGGAGGAATCGAAGTATCGCCTGTCCGGATGCTCCTGTAAAGCCTGATACGGATACCGAGTGGGATCGACATCGGGAGTAAGCGGTACCGGTTCGGTACCGATGGGCATTGTAGGACAGGGTACCGTTGCAGCCGACACCGAAGCCGATATCAATGCGAACGGTGCCGATGCCAGAGTCGGTACCGGCAACGGAGATTGTTGCGGTACCGAAGGCATCGAAGCCTGCATAAATGCCGTAAGGGTGCGCTGTATGGACAGAATTTTCTGATCCATCAACGTCACCAGAGTCTGGATGTCGGTACCAGTGGAGGCCACCGGTACCCCAGAACACGGCAACAGGTGATCGATCGAGGCCGAGCCATCGATGTCAACCTGTGACCCCATAGGTAATGCTTTGGAAGCCGGAACTTCCCGCCAGGGTAATTTTGCCAGAGCGGAATCCTCGAGGGCAAGCCCGGAGGCATCTCGATGCTTGGAGGGAGATTTGCCCTTCGAGGACCGGCTAGATTTATGTTTGGTTACCTGAGATCCATGGGAGGAAGAAGCAGCCCTGGAAGACGTTGATGCCACCGAGGCTGCATCAGAGGGAAACAGGGTACTGAGCTTGGCTGCTCGGTTCTGCCGACCTCTTTTAGACATCATGGTGCAGGACACACAATCCGTGATGGAATGGTCAGGACCCAAACATTTTAGACACCAATCATGGGTGTCGGTGACAGAAATAGTACCGCCACATTTTGTGCACTTTTTAAACCCGGAAGCAGGCTTCTCCATGAGGAGAAAAAATTTAGGCTTAAGGCCCAAACTGAAAATGCACAGTTGAAGAAATAAAAGTTTTTTTGTTTTTTTTTGAAGAAAGAAAGAAAAGAAAAGAAAAGAAAAGAAAAGACCGGCGGTACCGGTCTGACGTCGAAGGCAGGCGCGACACAGAAAAATAAAGAAAAAAATAAAGTTCTTCTTCTGCGGTGACAGGAACACGACCTGCTGGCTCCGTGGAAAAGAAGAACTGGAGAGAGGCGGTTGGGAAAGGCAGGAAGGCAGCGCGCAGGCGCTGTGGGATGCTCCCAAAAGCTTTCTTACTGGACGCTGGGAAGCGTTCCCGCGCAGGCTCCGTCGGTACCGACGATACCCATATGTGAAGACTCATTCCTGCTTGTTCCTGGAGATTACAATTTGCACATATATGTGCAGTATTTGATAAGAGCTCGATATTCAGAGATCACCAGGCACCAACATTTAGGAACTTTAGTTAGGGTCCTGAATTTGGGATGAAAATACATGTCTAAATTGAAATTCAGAAGCCTAAAATTACAGCTCCTAAATTTAGACTAGCTATTGCAACTCTGAGTTAACATACTTAAGCTAGATATCAGCACCTAACTTTGTTACCATGACTTGGACCCATCTCTTTCTAGGCCCCTAGATTTAGGTGTTTTGTGAACTTAGGTCCCTAAATTTAAGGGCTCAGATAGCATAGTTACTCACCTGTAACAGGTGATCTCCGGGAACAGCAGGAATTTAGTCTTCACATATGGGTATCGTCGGTACCGACGGAGCCTGCGCGGGAACGCTCCCCAGCGTCCAATAAGAAAGCTTTTGGGAGCATCCCACAGTGCTTGCATGCTGCCTTCCCACCTTTCCAAACTGCCTCTTGCCAGTTGAGGTTTAAAGCTGAGACAAAGAGAGAGAGAGAGGGAAAGAAAAGAAAAGAGAGATACAACTCCTAGAGGAGGTGGGTGGGTTGTGAAGACTAAATTCCTGCTGTTCCCGGAGATCACGTGTTACAGGTGAGTAACTATGCTATCTCCAGGAACAAGAAGGAATGTAGTCTTCACATATGGGGACTCCCTAGCTACAGATGCCAGGGAGAGACCCCAGAGATTGTGTGCCCTTGTGAAAGGATTCCACTTCCCCCCATGGATCTCTGGCATCCTACCAGGAATGTTGGGTAGGAGTTGATTAAGTATGGAACAGGTGTCATAGAACTGCCTGACCAAACAAGGCATCATGGCGGGAGTCCTTCTCTAAGCAGTGATGGGCTGTGAAGGTATGAACCGAGGCCCAAGTAGCTGCTCGACAGATGTCGTCAATAGACACAGAGTGTAGATGAGCCATTGAGGCTGCCATGGCTCTCACATTGTGAGCTGTGACATGGCCTTCCAGAGAAAGGTTTTTACTCTGATAGGTAAAAGAAATGCACTGTGCAATCCAAATGGACAATGTTCTCTTGGAGAATGGAAGTCCCATATGAGAAGGATCAAAAGCAACAAAGAGTTGAGAGGACTTTCTATGTTGCTGTGTCTTTTGTAAGTAAAAAGCAAGTGCTCTTTTACAGTCCAAAGTATGAAGATTCCTTTCTGCATTTGAAGCATGAGGCCTTGGAAAAAATACAGGTAGGTAAACTGCTTGGTTTAAATGAAAAGGTGAGATCACCTTTGGCATAAAATGTGGATGAGTCCTAAGGACTACCTTATCATGATGGAACCTCGTATAAAGAGGATCAGCCACTAATGCTTGCAATTCACTGATGCGATGTGCTGATGTGATTGCAATGAGAAAGACAACCTTCCAGGAAAGGAACTTCAAGGAGGTAGTAGCTAGAAGTTCAAAAGGCGGCTTCATGAGCTGTCCAAGAACCAGATTTAGGTCCCATGCTACCGGTGGTGGCCTAATGGGAGGCTTAGTTTAGAAGGAGGCCCCTCATAAATCTCGCTATGGGTGGATGAGAGGAAATAGGTTGTCCATTTAAAGGCTTGAAAGAAGCTGAAATAGCACTTAAATGGACTCGTACTGAGTTAGTCTTAAGCCCTGCATTAGATAAATGAAGGAGATACTCCAATGATTCCAGAGGTATCGCCAGGGGGTCAAGACCCTTCTGCAAATACCATATGGAAAACCTTTTCCACTTGAAAGCATAAGAGCACCTTGTGAAAGGCTTTCTAGAAGCATAAAGGATATCCTTCACTTGTTGAGACAGGTTAAGACCATGAAGGTCTAGGCCCTCAGCAACCAGGCCCTGAGATGCAGAGAGTGGGGATCGGGATGCCACAACATCCCATCCTCCTGAGACAGGAGATCTGGAGCAGATCCTAACTCTAGAGATGGAGCTTGAGAGAGATTTAGGAGCAGAGGGTACCACACCTACCGTGGCCAATGTGGAGCTATGAGAATCATATGACCTCTGTCTCTCTGAAGCTTGAATAGGGTTTTGGGAATCAGGGAAATGGGTGGAAAGGCATATAGGAAGTCCTGACCCCAATGGAGGAGGAAAGCATCCCTGGCCTGAGAACCCTGAGCCAGAATTCTGGAACAGAATCGGGGAAGTTTGGCATTCAACAGACTTGCAAAGAGGTCTATGTCCGGAGTTCCCCAAATTTGAAAAGGTTTTGCTACCTGGTCTGCACGAAGAGACCATTCGTGCGGAAGCAGAACTCGACTGAGTCTGTCTGCCCAGGAGTTTTGAATGCCTGGCAGATACACCACAAGGAGATGAATCTGATGCTCTCTGGCGAGGGCCCATAGTCGCAAAGCTTCGTTGCAAAGCGACAGAGAGCCTGTTCCTCCCTGCTTGTTCAGATAGAACATAGCTACTTGATTGTCCGTCTGAATTAGGACTGTCTTGTAGCTCAGCTGGGTGTGGAACACTTGAAGAGCAAGGAAGATTGCTCTGAGCTCCAAGAGATTGATGTGTAGATGGGTCTCCTGTGGAGTCCAGGTGCCTTGGGTAGAGAGATCTTGCAGGTGAGCTCCCCAACCCACCTGTGAGGTGTCTTGTTAGAATGAGCTCGGGGGGGGGGGGGGTTGGGTTTGGGTTGACTGCCACCATTGTAGGGACAAAATAAGGTGACTTGAGTTTGCTATTTTGTCTGATAGGCAGCTTGATGCTTGGGTCCACTGAGTGGATAGAGTCCATTGGGCTGCTCTCATATGGAGGCGAGCATAGGGAACCACATGCACGGTAGATGCCATGTGGCCTAGCAATTGTAACATTTCCCAAGCAGTGAGATGATTCTTTAACACTGCTTGGGAAGCTAACTGCAAAATACGAAGGCAGCGGGGTTGTGGAAGATAGGCCCTTGCTTTTCTGGTATCCAGCATAGCTCCTATAAACTCTAGGGATTGAGTGGGAGTTAGGTTGGATTTTGGGATGTTTATGACCAGGCCAAAATACTGAAGTATACGCATTGTGCAAGATAGGGAAATTCTGGCCTCTGACTCTGATGGGGCTCGAATGAGCCAGTCGTTTAAGTAGGGGAAGACGAATATTCCTAGAGTGCAAAGAAATGCTGCCACTACAGCCATGCATTTCGTAAATACCCTTGGTGCTGAGGCCAGGCCAAAAGAAAGAACCCTGTACTGGTAGTGCTTCCCCTGAAATAGAAACCTAAGGATTCTTCAGTGAGTTGGATGGATGAGAACATGGGTGTACGCATCCTTGAGATCTAGAGAACAAAGCCAATCCTGACTCTGAAGGTATGGCGGAAGAGTTCCTAGAGAAATCATTTTGAACTTCTCCTTGAACAGGAATTTGTTCAATTCTCTGAGGTCCAAAATGGGTCTGTGTTCCCTGTTTTCTTTGGAATAAGGAAATAGGGGGAGTAAAACCCTGTACCCTGTTGGGTAATGGGTACGTCTTCTATTGCCCTGTGGGCAAGAAGTAAATTGACCTCTTGACCCAACTGATTCTCGAGTGAAGTCTGAGAATTTAATTGTCTTACAACTGTAGGAGGGGGCATGTTGAGGAAATGAAGCTTGTACCCCTCCTTTACAATGGAGAGAGTCCATTCTTCTGCTGTTATCTGCTCCCATCTGGGGGCAAAATTACACAACCTTCCTAGAATGGTGGAGGGCTCTGGCCCATTGAGGGCCAGGAAGGTCAAGTTCTCTAGATGGGAGTCAAAGCCCCTGTGGAGGCTGAGTCTGCTGGGCCGGTTGATGCTTAGCAGACTTTGTTTTTCTTTGTTTTTCTCTTGCCAATTTTTGCCAAAGAGATTCTCACTTGTGCAAGGGATATTCCCCAGTTTGTCCTGTACCCAGAATTCTAAGTCAGATGCCTGGAGCCAGGCAATCCTACGAGCACCTATGGCAATGGCAGAGGTTCTGCTTATGCACTCAAAACAGTCAAAAGCTGCATGATTAACAAACTTGGAAACATCTTGGGCATGTTTGACAAGTGTAAGATAATCTTGCCTCTTATCATCAGGAAGGAGAGGGCTCATAAGCTCTAGATCTCCTGTAACTTCCTTAAGGAACATTCCCATATATAAAATGTAGGAACTAATCCTGGCAGAAAGCATAGAGGCCTGGAAGGTTCGACGCCCAAAGGCATCAAGAGTCCTACATTCACGTCCTGGCGGATTAGATGCATGTCTTTTTGCACTCTTGATCCTTCTCATAGCTGATTCCACTACCATGGAGTGGTGTGGTAACTGCGTTTTTTGAAATCCAGGACAAGGAGGTACTCGATACATGGTATCAAGCCTACGAGAATGAGGAGAGGTGGTAAGAGGTGTTTCCCATATTCTTAGCATGAGATCATGCAAGATCTCATGAATAGGCAAAGTAGATGCCTCCTTGGGAGCTTTAGGATATTGTAAAATCTCCAATTCCTTTGCTCTGGGCTCTGTTTCAGGAGCCACTGTGATGGAAAGACCTCTAGCCACCTCCCGAATGAAATCCTGAAAGGATATATCCTCTGGAGGAGACATCCTACAATTAGGAGAGGAAGGCTCCTCAGAGAGAAGTACTCCGGTACCGACAGAGCTGTCAGAATCCTCAGACTCATCAGAAGATTCAAAGTATGTCCTGTCCGGGTGCTCTTGCAAAGCACGATACCGGTACCGATCGAAGTCGATACCGGAGGGGTCCGGTACCGGCCCGTTGATACCGGAGGAAACAGCATGATTCGGTGTCGGCAACACAGTCACCGATGTTGATGCTGTCGGTACCGGTACCGATATCGGTGCCGGAACCAGTGTCGATACCGGTTGAACCATCTGAAGCGGTCCCGAAGGCACCGAAGGAGAGCCGCCAGACTGCGTTCAATAGCCAAAATCCTCTGGTGTATTGATGCTGCCGATGCCTGGGTATCGGTACCGGACGAAGCGGCCGGTACCCCAGAGCATGGCACCAGTAGTTCTGTCGAGGTTGAGGCCTCGAGAACATCCTGGAGCCCCGATAGTGCTTTGGAAGCCGAAGCCTCCCGCCGGGGCAATTTTGCCGGTACAAGTCCCTCAAGGGCAATGCCAGAGGCATCTCGATGCTTGGAAGGAGATCTACTCTTTGAGGACCGGCCAGATTTATGTTTGGTTACCTGAGCTCCATGGGAGGAAGACGAAGCCCTGGAAGATGTTGATGCCACGGATGTTGCATCGGAGGGAAAAAGGGTGCTAAGCTTAGCAGCTCGGTTTTGCCGACCCCTCTTCGACATCATCCCACAGGCAGCACATTCCGAGATGGAGTGGTCAGGACCTAAACATTTAAGGCACCACTCGTGAGTGTCGGTGATGGAGATGGTACCGCCACACTTGGAACACTTTTTAAAACCTGAGGTGGGTTTTTCCATTCTGAAGGAAAAGTTGGGCCTAGTGCCCAAAATGGCGTGTGGCACCTGACAGAAAAAAGACTGGAAAGTCCAGAAAAAAAGATTACAAATTTTTTTTTTTTTTTTAAGAAAGAAAGAACCGGGGGTACTGGTATAGCGTCGAGGAAGGCAGATGCTACCACAAAAAAGAATGAAAAAGATGGGATAATTTCTGCGGTGACAGGAAAAATGACCTGCTGGCTCCGCGGAAAACGAAGAACTGGAGAGAGGCAGTTGGGAAAGGCGGGAAGGCAGCACGCAGGCGCTGTGGGATGCTCCCAAAAGCTTTCTAATTGGACGCTAGGGAGCGTTCCCACGCAGGCTCCGTCGGTACCGACGATACCCATATGTGAATACTACATTCCTGCTTGTTCCTGGAGGTAAAGCAAACACTTTAATAAGGGCCACACTGAGTAAACCAACAAACCACTGGGTTCAGCATCCAATGGTTCAGTGGGCACATTGACAAGAGTAAATTAGACTTACCTGCTAATTGTCGTTCCTTAAGGAACTCTAGTCCAGTCCCGGAACCATAGAGTTGTCAACCTCCACCAGCAGCTTTGGAGACTGAAAGATTTCATCACTTTGATGTCACCTGTATAAGTAGACAGGAACCGCCCCCTATCACCAGTACCTATTGACAAAGCAGACTCAGCAGAGCAACAAATAAGTAGAAGAAAGAAATAACAGCCATAATCGGCCAACAGTCTAATTTAACTCGCACCCATACAGACCCAAACATTGTTACCAGAAAAAGAATGGGTGAACCTAGAACCCCTAAGCTCGGCGCAACGGTGCGACCAAGCCCAAGAGACACTGCTGCGTAAAGAAGGGTCCCGCCTGTCTGCCCTGCACTTCTTCTCAACCTTCCTACGCTAAACAACTACACTGACCATCTGGACCGCTCTAAAAAATCTTCAGGCTGCCCACAATGTAAAGACCCTGGGAGGGATCCGGGACTGGACTAGAGTTCCTTAAGGAACGACAATTAGCAGGTAAGTCTAATTTACTCTTCCTTAGCGTCCCTCTAGTCCAGTCCCGGAACCATAGAGGACGTGACAGAGCAGTACACATCAACGGGAGGGACCTACTAGCCCAGCCTGAAGAACCGCTGAGCCAAAACGCCCATCCCCCCATGCCTGCACATCCAGCCTATAGTGCCGAGCAAACGAATGGAGCGAGGACCACGTCGCCTCCCTACAGATCTCCTCTGCCGACACCAAACTGAATTCCGCCCAAGACGCCGCCTGCGCCCTGGTGGAATGCGCACGAAGACCTTCCGGAACTACCTTACCCTTTAACAGATAGGCCGAAGCAATAGCCTCCTTCAACCACCGCGAGATGGAAGATTTCGCCGCCGCCTCACCTTTCCGAGGCCCCCCAAAAACAATAAACAGCCTGTCTGACTTCCTAAAAGAGGCCGTTCTCCTGAGATATTTCTTAAGCACTCTCCGAACATCCAAGAGATGCAAACGGCCCCCCGAGCGCTCTTTCTGATCTGCCGAGAACACCGGAAGCGATACCACTTGGTTGACATGGAACACCAAAACCACCTTCGGTAAAAAGGCCGGAACCATGCGCAAAACTACCTTGTGTCTGAAAAAGGTCAAATACGGTTCCGTACACGCCAACGCCTGCAATTCCGAAATCCTCCGAGCCGAACAAATAGCCACAAGGAAGAGAGTCTTCAACGTCAAGTCTTTCAAGGAAGCCTTGTCCAAAGGCTCGAATGGTGCTTGAAGGAGCGCGTCCAAAACCAAATTCAGATCCCAAGAAGGAACGGAATCTCGTCTTGGAGGCCTCAACAGTAACACCGCTCGAAGAAAACGCCTAATATCTCCGTGGGCACTCACCGGCTGACCTTGAATCTTACCCCTGAAACAGGCTATGGCTGCCAGCTGCACCCGCAAAGTGCTCGCGGCCAACCCCTTTTCCACACCATCCTGAAGAAAAGACAGTATATGAGGCACCGAAGCCCGCAAAGGTTGAACCCCGCGGTCTTCACACCACGCTTCAAACACACGCCATACGCGAACATATGCCAAGGAAGTAGAGCGGCGCCACGCCTTCAATAAGGTAGAAATTACCGCCGCCGAGTACCCCTTGGCAGTCAACCGAGCCCTTTCAAGAGCCATGCCGTAAGCGAGAATCGACCCACCTGCGGCATGCGTAACGGCCCCTGTACCAAGAGGTCCTCACACAGAGGAAGCCGCCACGGACTGCCCACCAGAAGCCGAACCAGATCTGCGTACCACGGTCTTCTGGGCCAATCGGGCGCCACAAGAACCACCAGACCGCTGTGTTTCTCTATGCGTTGAATCACCTTGCCTATGAGAGCCCAAGGAGGAAACACGTAGAGAAGACCCTCCAGCAGCCACCGCTGAGCCAACGCATCGAGGCCTTCCGCCATTCGTTCCCGCCTCCGGCTGAAGAATCTCTCCACCTGCGCGGAGTCGAACCGTGCCATCAGATCCATTACTGGTAGCCCCCAGCGCTGCACTATCAACGCAAACACGTCCGGGTGTAGACTCCACTTCCCCGGGTCTACTCTGCGGCGGCTCAGAAAATCGGTCTCGACATTCTCTACTCCTGCCACGTGCTGTGCCGACAGCGCCGCCAGATTCCGCTCGGCCCAGTCCAAGAGTCGACTCGCCTCCTCTTCCAGCGACGCACTCCCTGTGCCGCCCTGGCGATTGATATAAGCTACCATCGTGGCATTGTCGGAGAGCACTCGAACCGCCTTCCGACCCAAGTCTATTTGAAAACTCTGCAGTGCCAGAAACACCGCTCACATCTCCAGTCTGTTTATGGACCATTGACTCTCTTCCCTTGACCACTTTCCTTGAGCAAACCTTCCTTCGCAGTGTGCCCCCCAACCTGTGAGGCATGCATCCGTCGTCAACAGCCTCCATAAAGGAGCTTCCAGAGGCATGCCCCCCTCTAGACTTCCGGGGCGCAACCACCACAGGAGCTCCCGTCGCACTTCCGGAGGACACACCAACCGTTGAGACAACGCATCCCTCTGATGCGACCATCGCCTTAGAAGAGAGCCCTGCAGCGGCCGCATATGCGCTCTGGCCCACTGAACCACCTCGATGCTGGCCGCCATCGTCCCCAAGAACTGCAAATAGTGCCATGCGGTCGGAGCTCTGCAACCCAGAAATCTGCGCACGAGCTCCCACAATTCCCGTGCTCTCATGTCCGGGAGAAACACCATCCCTCGACTGGTCTCGAAACGCGCCCCCAAATATTCGAGGGCTTGAGAGGGAGCTAGCTTGCTCTTCGCAAAGTTGACCACCCAGCCGAGACTTTCCAACAATTGCACCACTTGCGCCGTGGCCGCCACGCTCTCCTCCCGGGACTTCGCTCGAATCAACCAATCGTCCAAGTAAGGATACACGAGAATGCCCTCCTTGCGGAGCACCGCCACCACTACTACCATGACCTTGGTGAAGGTGCGAGGCGCCGTCGCTAGGCCGAAGGGCATTGCTCAGAATTGAAAATGACCCATCGGCAGAGCAAACCGCAGAAACCTTTGATGCTCGCGGCGTATGGGAATATGCAAATATGCCTCCGTCAGGTCTAGAGACGTGAGAAACTCTCCCTTTCGCACTGCCGCAATGACTGAGCGCAAGGACTCCATCCGAAAATGGGTCACCCGAAGACAGCGATTTACCCTCTTTAAATCCAATATGGGACGGAACGTACCCTCTTTTTTCGGGACCACGAAATAAATGGAGCATCGACCGGAGCCGCACTGAGCCGCCAGAACGGGCACCACCGCCCCTAAATGCCGCAGCCGCTGCAGCGTGCTGGCGACCGCCCTGAACTTCTTTGGGGCTCGGCACGGGGAGAGAACAAAGGCGTCGGAGACGGGGCGCTGGAGCTCTAGGGCATAACCTTCTCGAATGACCTCCAACACCCACTGATCCGAAGTTAATTGGACCCAGACAGGGTAAAACTCCCATAACCTTCCTCCCACGGGCACCTCCCCCCTGCGGGTCCACCTTATCTCATTGGGGTTTTTTACTGTTGGCGGACTAAAAGGAACCAAATCCTCTGCCCGCCCCCGGAAACCCCGAAAGGACTGACCTCGAGCCATATACCTACCCCGCGAAGGCTGGGAAAACCAGAAGGATCGGAATCTCCACGAGTCCCTGGGGAAACCCCTAGAGGCTACCGTCCCCCGGCCCTGCTTCAGTCTATCCTCCGGTAGCCGACCCCCTTTGGAGTCCCCCAAGTCCTTGACCAACTTCTCTAAATCCTCCCCAAAGAGAAGCTTGCCTCGAAAAGGTAATTTACTAAGCCGCGCCTTGGAAGAACCGTCCGCCGACCAGTTGCGGAGCCACAGATACCGGCAAGCCGCCACCACCGAAGCCATGCTCTTGGCGAGCCCCCGAATCAAATCATAGTGAATATCCGATAGGTAAGCCATGCAGGATTCTAGCCGGGCCAGATCATCGGTCTGCTCTTCCGGCAGTCCCCCCCGCAGACGTTGGGACCACCGCAAACCAGCTCTAGCCACCCATGCTCCCGCAATGGAGGCCTGCAAAGAGAGAGCGCACATATCAAACACCTGTTTCAACAAGGTATCCAGCTTTCTATCCTGCACATCTTTTAACGCCGCGGCGCCCTCCACCGGAATGGTGGTCTTCTTAGTGACCGCTGACACCGCAGCATCCACTTTTGGGGACCGAAAAATCTCCCTATCCTGTTTCGACAACGGATACAACCGGGCCAAAGTCTTGGTTCCTCGGAGCGCCGATTCCGGAGTCCCATTCCTCCTGAATCATATTCCGAAACACCCTATGAACTGGGAATACCTTTTGAGAAGTCCTAACCGCCTGCAACAACGGATCCTCCAACACATCCTCAGCTGCAGGCGTCACCGATGGCATGTTTAAAGCCTTTAGAGCAGCGGTTCTCAACCTGTGGGTCGCGACCCCAACGGGGGTCGCCACAGGATTTAGCGGGGGTCGCTTAGCCTCCACCAAGTTTAAAAAAAAAAATTAAGATGTGCACAAGTTGCTGCCGCTGCCGAGTCCGCTTCTCGGCAGCAGCAAACTCCGGCAAACTCACCGCCTTCTTCTGCAGCCGCGGCTCCCTGCCTCTTAGGGAACCGCGGCTGTACTTGTAAAATCGTTGCGGAGCCCTTCCTGTCTCGACGGGCTCCGTGCAGCATTGTCCCGCCTCCAAAGGAAGTGGTAAACAACTTCCTTTGGAGGCGGGACAATGCTGCATGGAGCCCATCGAGACAGGAAGGGCTCCGCAATGATTTTACAGGTACAGCCGCGGTTCCCTAAGAGGCAGAGAGCCGCGGCTGCATTAGAAGGGAGGCAGACAACCTGCAACACGGCTGACATCGACAGAGGGGGGCTGACATGGAGGGAGGGGGGCTGACATGGACAGATGGAAGGATGGGGCTGACATGGAGGGAGGGAGGGATGGAGGGAGGGGGCTGACATGGACAGATGGAAGGATGGGGGCTGACATGGAGGGAGGGGGCTGATATGGATGGATGGATGGATGGATGGAGGGAGGGGGCTGACATGGACAGATGGAAGGATGGGGCTGACATGGAGGGAGGGAGGGAGGGGGGCTGACATGGACAGATGGAAGGATGGGGCTGACATGGAGGGAGGGAGGGAGGGAGGGGGCTGATATGGATGGATGGATGGAGGGAGGGAGGGAGGGGGGCTGACGTGGACGGATGGAAGGATGGGGGCTGACATGGAGGGATGGATGGAGGGAGGGGGGCTGACATGGACGGATGGAAGGATGGGGGCTGACATGGAGGGAGGGAGGGAGGGGGCTGATATGGATGGATGGAGGGCGGGGGGCTGACATGGAGGGAGTAGGCTGGCATGGACAAAGGGGAGAGACATGGGGACATACTGGACAGACGGGATAAATGCTGGACAGAGGCGAGAGACAGTGCGGGTTAGGATTATAATGGGCTGATGGGGGTGCTAGCACTGGTAATGGGCAGATGGGGGGGCTACGAATGGTAATGGGTTGATTAGGGAAGGCTAGGACTGGGAATGGACTTATCAAGGGGGGGTAGGACTGGTAATGGACTGATGGGGGTCTAGCATTGGAAATGAGCTGATCAGTGAGGTTAGGACTGGAAATGGGCTGATTAGGGGAGCCTAGCACTGGTAATGGGGTTGAGGGGGGGACTAGCACTGGAAATGAGCTGATGGGGGGTAGGACTGGTATTGGGCTGATTGGGGGGGGGTAGGACTGGTAATGGGGTTGAGGGGGATTAGCACTAGAAGTGAGCTGATTAGGGGGCTTTGACTGGGAATGGGCTGATTGTGGGGAGGGGAGGATAGAGCTGCTGACCCTGGAAGAAAACTGGGGGCTAAGGCTACAAGTGGGCTGATACAAGGGGATGGGAGCATGGAACTGAAAGGGAGTGGATCTGAGAGGGGCTGCCATGGTATTTGTACTAGAAGGGACTGATCAGTGGGGAAGGAGGGGGACTGGAAGGGAATGGACACCAGTGGCAGTCATGGGAATGCAAGTTGACATTGGAAGGTACTGGGAGTGAGGACTGGAAAGGGGCTGATACTGGGGAGGGTTACTGGGACTGGAAATAGGCTGATGGAAAGAAGTGAAGAAAACAAAAGAGATAAGAACTGGCAGATGGACCATAGACCACAGAAAGAGAGCTAAGAGAAGACAGGAAAGCAGAAGCCTCAGATCGGGACCAGCATGATCAGAGAATAAATTGGTCAGACAACAAAGGTAGAAAAAATAATTTTATTTCATATTAGTGATTTGACTACAAAATCATCATAATTTTGAAATCAAATATTGTTACTTGTTGTTTTGATTATTTAAATAAGTATTTTATAAATAAAAACATATTGCAAAGGCCTATAATATATTAATAATTCAACAAATGATTACAGCGACAATGCGTTAACGGTAAAGGAAGAGAGACGCATTTGATTTTATCATTGGGGGTCACCACAAGTTGACCAACGGTAAAAGGGGTCACGGTACAAAAAAGGTTGAGAACCACTGCTTTAGAGTCTCAGCAATCAACGCTGGCAACTCTTCCCGCCGGAACACCCGGACCACTCTACTCTGCTCCACGTCCGGTAGCTCTCCATCCTCTAAATCCTCCTCCGAGGCCACTTCCAGATCCGTATCCGCTCCGAGCTCATCAATCCCAACACCTGATAGACTGTCCTCTCGTAGCTCTTTACGTTTCTTAGCCGAGCCTATCTCCCCTACCGGGAGATCTGCCGACCCCGACCGTTTCCGACTCCTCTGGGCTTCCGACTGTGCCCCCAACACAGGCTGTAGCAAGGCAAACGCCTGCTGCATCAGAGAAAAGAAGTCCGAGGGAATCTCCGCAACACTCCCTCCCGGACATCCTTCCGGAGCCGAAGACACAACAGCTGCCCCGGACGGCCCAGCCGTCGGCTCAGAAAGACCAAGGGAGGGCGGCCGGGACCCCTCTCCTACTGAAGCGGCTGCTGGTTGATCTCCTGCCGGCCCCCCCAGCGCCTTATCCATACCTACTGGCTCCAGGGAACAGCCCCGGCATACCCCGGAGTCCAGCAGCTCGCTGCGCTTCACACCACAAACCAAGCAGCGATTTTTAAGTGGCATGCTATTGTCTAGGAGCAACAAACAGCCCTGAAGAAACAAAACAGGCTATCTGCCCTGTGAGTGAAGCCTCTGTCCGTTTTTGTTTTTGTTTTTTTTGTTGTTTTTTTTAAAACCAGTAATCTACTCCCTATAGGCTAATTAGCTGAATTCTGAAGGTCCCATGCAAAAATGAAGCTTCTAGCCTGCCCAATTAGAGGAAGAAAATTCTGCCGTTTAAAAGAAATGCAGATTCCAAAATGGCCGCCGCCAGCTTTCCCGCTTAAAAAAGGGCTGTCTGACAGCACGCGCCGAGGCCCCAAGCTTTCCTTTTCATCTGGAAGCCTCTCTAGGGCCTCTAATATCACTCCTGCACTGCCCCCCCCCCAAAAAAAATTCCAGCAGCACTTATCCGATCCGGAGGAGGAGGGGGGAAGGAGTGGGGCAGAGATAAATACAGCTCCGGAGCACAGCTCTCACCCAGCTTCAGCTCCCACTGACTGCTGCAGCCTCTTAGCGGGCTCACAGCTCCTGCCAGAATATGTCCTCTGCTGCTGCACACTCTTCCTGCAACCTGCTCCTCACCCTTCTGGCACGGGTTCGGGAGCAGGGAGGTAAGGCAGTCAGGCTCTCAGCCCACTGCACGTTTAAATCGTGGGGCCCCCCCAATAGAAGAACCCTTCTGAGGGAAGGGAAGGACAGAGAGAGAACAAGAGGGAAAGGCAGAACTGGGACCCCTCCAGCAGCAGCAGATCTTCACCTCAGAATAAATCAAAAGGACTAAATCAAAAAAGAGGAAAACAAAAAGAAATCAACCCCAAAGAAACAAACAAAGCTCTGCTTATTTGATCTCCCTGAGCCCAGTCCCGGGCTCAGAACCTCCAAGCTGCTTGGAGACTGAAAGTACTGGTGATAGGGGGTGGTTCCTGTCTACTTATACTGGTGACATCAAAGTGATGAAATCTTTCAGTCTCCAAAGCTGCTGGTGGAGGTTGACAACTCTATGGTTCCGGGACTGGACTAGAGGGACGCTAAGGAATGGACAATTTGGGTCACCTAGAACAACTCTGCAGATCAACACTATCTTTAGGAATCTGGGTTTCATAATTCAAATCTAAGGCTCCATGGTAATTTCTCAAAGAGCCTTACACTAGAAGTAATCATTCCTAGGACTCCATAATATGTTAAAGCTGTTCATCTAACTGAAGTTTGTTTTTCTTTCCAGTTTTACCCCTATTAACAATAGTGACAAAGAAGATCATGCTGCCTTTATGTTCAGGATGGCCCTCTACAATGTACTGACCCTTGGCAAACAAATACTGATTTGGCCAAACACAAGATTATAGAGTACTGAAAAACAGCTGAGTCCATAGAAATCAATGGACGGATATTTTAAAAACATAAGATACTAAAGAGAATAACTTCAAGAATGTTTGTTGATCTGATCCAGTTAGAACACAGGGGCTGTATGTTCAACTTTATTTACTAAAGTGCAATTAGATGATCAGAAAGTATACACTGATTTTTGATTACCATGTAGAGAAAGCTACTGAGCAATCAGATGATAGCCGACCTCAATGGACATCTGATCTCCTTACAACCTAAGCAAGTATGTGACTTTGTACTCCAGAATCTTCTTATAGGGAATCATTAAGGAGCTTTATTCATCTTACCTGTGCCTGAACACGCCCAGGCACTGCTAAGTCAGCTGTCCTGCATTCTTCAACTCCTCCTGCTCCCCTTTAACGCTGTTGTCACCACTGCCATGCCATATTTCCCAGGTCTAACAGCAACAGCAGTAAAGAAGCAGGAGCATCCTGCACAGGGAATCCTCAAACCCTGCACGCTGCACTCTAAAACTGCAGCACGTCCTGCCTTGACACAAACAGGAAGTCTGCATCGGAGAGGGGAGCACCAGCTGCACACAGCAATTGAGTTTTCGCTCTGCACGATGCTCCTGCTTGTTTACTGCTGTCACTGGCAAATATGGCACAGAAGCAACAGTGGCAGCAGCCCTGTAAAAGGGGGAGGGGGGAGGAGAGAATATGACAATTGCCTAGGGCAGCCAATGCCCTTCTCCCAGCCCTGTGCCTGAATTGTTAGATAATTAGCAGCATAGGGAAAATATATTTGAGTATTTCATTTTATTTTGTTCAGATGAATTTCTGATTTAAAATCTTCTAGCACTGGGAAGTAGAATATGGAATAGATGTGAAGGCTTCCTTTGCAACATGTGGGTATAAAAATGAACCATATGGTCTTTCATACCTCACCAAGCTCCAGCTTGCTCGGGGAGATGTCACCATTTCTAGAGGAGTATCATCACTGATTTTCAGAGCAGTGCTAAGGGGTCGTGGTTCCAATACATGTTCCACTAATGTTCCATAGCAACTAATGACATACAAGGACTCCACGACAAACTGTTTGCATTGATCTACAATAGAAACAGAAAATCAGCTTCTACCTACCATCACATAATCATTTCACATATTCATTCCTCTCTCACAACTGAGTTACCCATATGATACTTTTACACAAAATGGATTTGAACATTCAAATATTTTAAACAAAATGCATTTTGGGTGGGAAGGAAAGTTCACAAATCTGTGATTCTGATATTAGCTTGCATTAGTGCAGCCCAAAAATTAAAGGTTGTATCAATATCAGATGCCTCTCTAAAACAGACAAGAAGTTAGAGCACTGGAATATGGTTTAGGACAGGGGTGGCCAACTCCGGTCTTAGTGCACCACAATCCAGCCTGGTTTTCAGGATGTCCTTAATAAATATACATGAGGTATATTTGTATCCACTGCCTCCCAGTGTATGCAAATATTCTCATGAATATTCATTACACCAGCTAGTTAAATAAATAACAATTCTACGGACAATTTCCCAAAACGTTTTCACCTTACATCTTCCAAAGCCTGCTTAAATTTAAAGCTCTCATAATAGTGAAGACCAGCAAAACAGACATACAACCAATATAGAAAACTATTTGATCAATTGTTCTAGTAATTTTTTATTATAATCATTTTTATAATTTAATTAAGGGGAGAAAAAGCCTCAGTGTGTATAGCCATAGACTATGTTCCATTAAATTTGCGAGGTGAAGATCGTGGTAGACTTTTGATACAACAAGAGCAACTGTGAATCTTTAATCTCAATACTCTGGAGCCAGAAGGACTGAATAATAAGATTGATTGGGGGAGTTTTTTGGTAATGATTGTTGTGGATTCCTCATAGCTTTCTGTGGCTCCAGTGCATTTTGCTGTGCAGTTCCTTTGGTATTTCCCCTCTATATTTTATTTTGGCTTTGAATTTCCCGGTGTTTGATAAGTCCTCCCAATCAGATGTTAGCTGTTTTTTGATTGGTGGGTCTACCGGTTAAATGTCAATGTCATCAGAAGCTTTCTTCTGCATGGACCATTTGTCCGGCTGTCCAGTTTGCCCCTGAAGAAGCCATTAGGTGAAACAGTGATCTTTATTGAGCAAGGGCAACTTTTTCGACTGGCTAATGGGCTGTGAACTTTTGGCAAGTGAGTTTGAGCTAGCTACTGCAGAAACTTTAGCTTGCAGTCTGTTCTTCCCAGTGTCTTACTGCAGCCCACAGTTTGCCGTTTTCAGATAAGTTAATGGTTGGGCTATGTTGAACCAGGCTATGTTTCAATGCTGATTATTTGTGTCTTATTTGAAGGTATTTGTTGCCGCTGAATTTGTGATTTGAGATTCTAAATAATAAGATAATAATTGTAGAATAGTAAATTTTGAGTGAGAGGGTATTGTTTAAGCACTTTGACAATGGCCCTCGGTTTTAGTATTAAAAGAATAGAGGGAGCCTGTGATGTGAAGCTCAGTGGTTCCCCTGGGGCCTTTACGATGCCGCATAGTGGGACAAGTCATTTCCCTGAGGCTTTTTCTCCCCCAATTAAATTATAAAAATTATTATAACAACAAAAATACAAAATTACTAGAACAATTGATCAAATATTTATCTATATTGGTCGTATGTCTGTTTTGCCGGTCTTCGCTACTTTGAGAACTTTAAATTTAAGCAGACTTTGGAAGATGTAAGGTGAAAACCTTTTGGGAAATTGTCCATAGAATTGTTATTTATTTAACTAGCTGGTGTTCTGGGAGTTTGTTTTGGTGTTAGTGTATTACTGTCAGTGTGTGTTATATTTTGTGTAATGAATATTTGTTAAGGACATCCTGAAAACCAGGCTGTATTGTGGTGCTTCAGGACCGGAGTTGGCCATCCCTGGTTTAGGAGATGTCCTGGGAAATAAGTTTAAAACTTACCTTTCGTACTCTTTATGACCTTGACAGTCACTTTACCCTTCCCCCCTTGTCTAGGGGATCCAGCTGTAAACAAAAGCATTTGGCTTCCCAGTCAACAAAAATCAATATTACAAACAGTAAGGAAAATCACATAATGTGATTAGTTATCGGAGGATGAATACATTGGAGTTATTTTAAAAACATCTCCTCTTCTAAATAGCAGCATTTACACATGTAGATTGGCACACACGTGTAAATGCCATTTTAGAAGAGTGGCTTTTTAAATGTGGGAATGCTTACCACATTTAAATTTCTTGGAGGCGTGGTGAGGGCGGGGATAGGGAATAGGTTGGGCATGCCTACACTATAGATGTGGATTTCCTGTTTCACAAAAGGACTCTATGTCTCTACAAAAAATATAGACTTTGGCATTTACTACTGCCTAGAAGCACATATAAGTGCCTGCTGTCAGCGGCAATTGTCAGTTGCTGCTGACATTGCTCCTGCCCTCCCGATCATACCCCTGACATTTCTCTCTAGTGACCCTCGATCTCCCCCTGAGCAGACTCCACCATTACATCATCAGATCCCCCTACCACACAAAGCATCCTATTATTCCCTCAACAAACAAACCCACCTTGGCATGAACACCCCGCACCGACCATATCCCTAGCAACAGCGCTGCCCACCCCCCCACCCCCATCTCTCCCACCTGCCATCCCCCAGATCCCTCTCCCTCGTCTCACTGGAGATCACTGTGTCTCATGGGGGGTAGAAGCGATGTCAACTTGCTCCTGCTTTTACTGCGCCAGGTTCCAAAATGACACCGATGACCCACAGCCCTGCAAGATCACCACTAGGGGTCATCGGCACCATTTTGGAAATAGGCACATTAAGAATTCCTCCACAAGCAAACCCCATCCTCTGCATGAACACCCCCCTCCCCTCCCTGGTAACAATTACCTTCCCCCAACAGCCTCCTATCTCAAGTCCCTCTCTCAGGGATTATCAGGATCCATCAAACCCAGCATCATATCTCCAACAGTGACCAATCTGGGTCATAGGCACCTAGCAGATTCCAAAAAATTAATCTATTTCCCATAGGTCATTTCCATGGATAAGCAATGGATCTTCCATGTTTAACTGGCTAATAAGTTTTATGGATTTTTCATCCAGGAACTCATTCAAACCTCTTTTGAACCCTGCTATCTTAGTTGCTTAGACCATGTCCTCCAACAACAGATTCCATAGCTTAATTATATGCTGTGTGAAAATTATTATCTCCAGGAACAAGCTGGAATGCAGTCTTCACATATAGGTGAAAGTCACAGATGAAGCCCACGCGGGAGCTCTCCCCAGCATCCAATAGGAAAGCCTTTGGGAGCATGCCACTGAGCCTGCATGCTTGCCTTCCCACCTTCCCAACTCCTCTTCTCAGTTCTTCATTTTTCGCAGAGCCAGCAAGACGTATCATAATGACACCGCTGAAAAATGTCCTTTTTTTGGTGGAACATCGTGCTTCTGCCTTCCCGTTGATGCCGGTTCCGTCGAAGCAGACAGCAGTCCCGATAATTTTTTTCATTTTACAAATTTTTCTATTTCTTTCCTCTTTATTTTCAATGCCGTTTTCACTGTTAAACTAGGCCTCTAGGCTTCCATGGCTTTATCTTCAGTCCCAAAGACAACTTTTTTGAGACATGGAAAAGCCAATTACTGGCTGTAAAAAATGTACCAAGTGTGCTAGTACCATATAAGAAACTTTTAAACATGATGGGGTCTAAAATGTTTGGGCCCTGAACATCAACCCACTTCTTGTTCTTTGTGCCAGCAAATGACAAAGAGAGGCCTAAAGAACCGAGCCATACAGTACAGATTGTTGTTTGCCTCGGACTCACTTTCAATGGTTTCCTCTTCATCAAGGTCATTGACTTCCTCTCATGGGTCTCAGATTTCTTCAAAGTCCAAACATAAAAGTAAATTAAAGTCTCTGGCCGCTCCCAAGTCATCAGCATCGAAGACTGATACAGAGACGAGAAATCAGTCCCAGCATAAGCATTACGATACACCTAGGGGTGCTTCTGATGCAGACCGGCCAGCCAAACAGCCCCAGCGGGAGGATCTGTCCTCCAAAGCACAAGAGGGGCTCTGGGACACTTCCGAGGCACTGACCTCCAGAGAGCTACCGGTTCCATGTTCTGGGATGGGTGGCTCAGAGCCCAGTGGGTGATTCCAACCACACATTGGCCATCTCCCTAGACCAGGAGTTTGGTTTGGCACTCCTGGCAGCCTTGGTACCGATAACATCGAGAGCTCCAGGAGTGCAGGCTTCGGCACTGAGCCTACAGCCAGGTGTTTTGGCCCCCCGAGGCCAATACCTTTGTGGGAACTGATAGACTCAAACTGCCATGGTTCTTGGTTCCGATACCTTCGAGTATCGGCATCGACCTTCGACGTCCATGAAGCACTGTGGTCGAACCCAAGACCACCGATATTTTGACTCCTTACCAGATTCTGATTCCACTTCTTCAGACTCTGACGAGGGATCACTTGACTCCCGAGAAGTTCCAGACATCCCTTCGGACCCTTTGCCGCCTCAGGAATAGCATCAGTTCCCAAGAGAAGATATGTCCTTTCAGGACTTCATATATAACAGAGCAACAGGGCTCGCCATCACAGTAGCCTCAGAAAAGGAACCGAGGGCAGAGGAATTGGAGATACTCCAATACCCTCCCACATCTAAGGAGGCGGGTACATTACCAGTGCATCATATCCTGCAGGATCTTATGCTCCGAATGAGGGAGGCCACACTCACGGTTTCGCCCGTCAGCAAGAGGCTCAATACCATGTACCAAGCACCAGAGTCCCCATGTTTCCAAAAACCTCAGCTCCCCCACCACTCAATGGAGGTGGAATTGGCGATGCGCCGAATAACGAGCTCTAAAAATCATTCATCCATACCATCTGGCAGAGAATCGAGGACACTCAATACCTTTGGGCGTCGGTGCTTCAAAGCATGCATGTTGGCTTCCAGAATAAACTCGTACATGCTGTACATGGGCATGTTTCTGAAGGATGTCACCAGGGATCTGGAGATTTTCACCCCCCCCCCCCGCTTCCTGAGGATAAGTGGAGTGCATTCCAGACACTCATCAAACAGGGCCAGAACACTTGTAAGTTTCTTACCAAGGCCTCTTTTGAAGCCTTCGAATCAACAAGCAGGGCTTCAGCAGTCTGCATTGAGGCTCACAGAATGGCCTGGTTACATCCATCAGATCTTGAGCAATTGGCCCAGGATAAACTGGCCAATATCCCATGTACTGGAGAAAACATTTTTTTGGCAGGGATTGGAGGGAAAAAGAAGGGGAGATTGAGACAGATGATCTCACCCTAAAATGCCTTTCCAGAAAACAGCTGACCCATCCAAGAGGACAGCTCTTCCCAAGAAATTGTTCTATTCTAAAAAGAAGAGATACTATCCTTCTTACCTGCCTATCAGCCTCAACATCTTTAGCAGAGACAGCAGGGGCCCTCACCAACCCAAGAAGCCGAAGGCTCCTAAGCCTCAATCATCTGCATGCCACAATCTGTGTTTGGTTTTTGACTCTTTCCTAGAGAGCATTGCCAATCTGCCCCTGGAGGGTCCCCAGTCCCTCCAACATAGCAAGCAGATTTTGTCACCAACACAATAGGTGGTATCTCATATCATCAGAGAATTGGACACCCCAGATTGTCCAAAGGGGTTATCACCCCCCCCCCCGCACCAGCTTCAAAGAGGATTATCCCACACAACTCCTTCAAAGCATTCTCTTAAAAGAAGAGGTGACCAACCCTATAGTCCCTGGGTGCCATAGAAAGAGTTCCTCCTCCTCAAGAAAGGATGGGCTTCTACTCTCCATATTTTCTCATTCCAAAGAAAACAGGAGGACACAGGCCCATCTTGGATCTCAGAGACCTAAACAGGTTCATGGTCCGAGAAAAATTCAAAATGATTTCTCTAGGAACTCTTCTATCATATCTCCAGAGACACAATTGGCTGTGTTCTCTAGACCTAAAAGAGGCACACACCCATTTACTGGTCAATCCCTTGCACAGACAGTATCTGCACTTCATGTTTCATGGAAACTATTATCAATATCAGGTTCTCCCTTTCGGTCTAGCCTCTGTCCCAAAAGTCTTCACAAAATGCATGGCAGCAGTCGCTGCCTACCTACACACCTTGGGGATATTTGTCTTCCCTTACTTAGACGACTGGCTGATCAAGGGAGACTCCCCTCAGGAGGTGACTCTCCCTTCATCACACCACCACAGTGCTCCAACACCTGGGATTTGCCATAAACTTCCCAAAGCCTCACCTCACTCCAACCCAGCAACTGGACTTCATCGGAGCACTCTTAGACACTCAACAAGCCCGAGCTTTCCTCCCACAGGATAGCTGTGACCGCCTCATCGAGCTGCCAAAAGGGATACAACAGCAAAGCTGAGTAACAGCTCAAGAGATGCTATGACTATTAGGACACATGGCCTACATTGTCCATGTCGTCCCCTATGCTTGATTACACATGCAACAAGCACAGTGGACACTGTCTTCCCAATGGATACAAGCAAAGGGTGGACTCAGAGTCAAGATCCACATCACACCTCAACTGATCAAGTCCCTTCAGTGGTGGTGTCTCCCACAGAATCTACTTGTCGGGTCACCTTTTCAGATGCCTCCACCTCGATGCACTCTGATGACGGAGGCTTCCAAGTTGTGTTGAGGGGGTGCATCTAAATGACCTAACTATACAGGGACTGTGGACACAACAGGAATCTGCCCTGTAAATCAAACTTCTAGAGCTACAGGCACTGACAAATGCTCTTCGTGTTTTTCAACCCCAACTTTCGGGGCTACCCATTCTAGTCAGGATGGACAACCAGGTTGCCATGTTCTACATGAACAAACAGAGGGGAACGGGTCCCATCCCTTCTGCAAGGAAACAATTCACCTGTGGTCCTTTGCCATCTCACACCGAATCCACCTCAGAGAGGTGTACCTCTTGGACGAACTCAGTGTCCTTGAAGACAAGCTAAGCTGTATCCTTTGTCCACACTGCACTTGGGAGATGGCTGCTCAGATCTTCCAGACGTGGAGAACCCCACTCATAGATCTTCTTGATACTCCGCAAAACACATGGAGGTCGATTCTGGTTCCCACATAGAAACATAGAAATATGATGACAGAAAAAGACCACATGGCCTATCTAGTCTGTCCTTCCATATCAACAATTACAACAGTCCACTTTTTAACTTTAGAGATCCTCTGTGTTTGTCCCATGCTTTTTTGAATTCAGTTACTGTCCTCATCTCTACCACGTCCACTGGGAGACTATTCCACAGATCCACTACTCTTTCCGTAAAGAAATATTTCTGCATATCACTCCTGAATCTATCTCCCTTCACCCTTATCCCATGTCCCCTCATAGCAGAACTTGCTTTCAGTTGAAAGAGGCTCTCTCCCTGAACATTTATGCAATGGAGGTATTTAAACAATCAATCATATCACCTCTATCCCGCCTTTCCTCTAAGGTGTACATACTAAGATCCTTCAGTCTGTCCTCATATGCTTTATAATGAACACCACTAATCATTTTAGTAGCCACCCTCTGCACCGACTCCATCCTGTTCACATCCTTTTGAAGGTGCGGTCTCCAGAATTGCACACTATACTCCAAATGAGGTCGCACCAAAGACTTATACAGAGGTACTATCACCTCCTTTTTTCTGCTAGCCATTCCTCTCCGTATGCACCCAAGCATCCTTCTAGCTTTTGCCGTTGCCTTTTCTACCTGTTTAGCTACTTTAAGATCATCAGACACAACCACGCCTAGGTCCCGCTCTTCTTTAGTGGACAAAAGTACTTCACCCCCTATGCTATATTGCTCCCTTGGATTGCTGCAGCCCAAATGCATGACCTTACATTTTTTAACATTAAATCCCAGCTGCCAAATTCTAGACCATTCTTCAAGCTTAGCTAGATCCCTCCTCATGTGATCTACACCTTCCTGGGTGTCTACTCTATTGCAGATTTTGGTATCATCCGCAAAGTGGCAAACCAATTACCATTACCAATTACCATTACCAATCTATATCAGTTCAGGAAGGCTCTCAAAACATACCTTTTCTGCCAATATTTCCCAGACAGCAACTGAACTAGATATCCCCTCCAAGAAATGACCCAATCTAGAAATGCCCTCACACTGCAGTGTAGATAGTTTATGTATATAGTTAACCCAGTTATCCAAGTTTGTATATAATTAAGTTTGTATATAGTTAACCCAGTTATCCAAGTTTGTACTCCTGTTCAATGTAAAACCTGACAGTTTGTCGTTATGGTCGTTTTGTTATGATGTAGACCGCGCTGATTCCAAATAGCGCGGTATATAAGAAACTGTAATAAATAAATAAATAAATAAATAAATAAATAAATAAACCTTACCCAACAACCCTTCCGCTATATCACTAACAAAAGATGTTAGAAAGAATCAGACCAAGGACAGATCCCTGGGGCACACCACTGGTAACATCTTTCTCCTCAGAGTGAGCTCCATTTACTTGTACTCTTTGTCACCTCCCACCCAACCAATTTCTACCCAAGCAGTAACTTTAGGGTCCATCCCTAGGGTGCTCAGTTTGTTTATAAGTCGCCTGTGAGGAACAGTGTCAAAGGCTTTACTGAAATCTAAATACACCACATCTAGGGCTCTCCCTCGGTCCAACTCCCTGGTCACCCAGTCAAAGAAATCAATCAGATTTGTCTGACAAGACCTGCCTCTGGTGAATCCATGTTGCCTTGGATCCTGTAATCCGCTGGACTCCAGAAACCTCACTATTTTCTCTTTCAGCAGCGTTTCCAATAATTTACTCACCACCGAAGTTAAACTAACCGGCCTGTAGTTTTCAACCACGTCCTTACTTCCACTTTTGTGTAAAGGCACCATATGAGCCTCTCTCCAGTCCTTTGGCACTACTCCCGACTCCAACAAGGCATTGAAAAGTTCAGTCAGTGGAGCTGCTAGAATGTCCCCCTCAGTATTCTAGGGTGTATCCCATCCGGTCCCATCGCTTTGTCTACTTTAAGTTGAGCTAGTTTCTCACGAACACAGTCTTCTGAAAATTGTTCAAGATGTCCCTCGCTTCTGTTCCTGTTTGTGGGTGTTTTCTGAGGTCCTGCTCCTGGTTCTTCATCTGTGAACACAGAACAGAAATATTTGTTAAGCCATTCCGCTTTATCCTTATCAGTTTCTACATATTCCTCCCCTGCACCCTTGAGTCTGACAATACCACTTTTACCCTTCCTCTTCTCACTAATATATCTGAAAAATGTCTTATCCCCCCATTTTATTGCATTGGCTATTTCCTCCTCCTTTAGAATCTTTGCCTTCCTGACTACTTTGCTAGCTTCTCTAAGTTTTTCCAAATACAGATGCCTGTCTTCTTCTCTCTGTGATCTCTTGTATTTCATGAAGGCCTCCCTTTTTTTCTTCACTTTTTCAGCTACTTCTTTCGAAAGCCATAGTGGTTCCCTTTTCCTTTATTTACCATTTTAACAAAAAGGTTGGTTGCCCTTAAAATATCCCCTTTCAGTTTTGCCCACTGTTTTTCTACATCCCCCAGCTGTTCCCATCCCACTAACGACTCCCTGAGGTACTGGCCCATCTTGGCAAAGTTAGTCTTCCTAAAGTCTAAGATCCTCATCTTTGAATGGATTCTAGCAGCCCTAGTCCTAATACTGAACCACATCATCTGGTGATCACTGGATGCAAAATGATCTCCCACTACAACATCAGAAACACTTTCACCATTGGTAAGTACCAAGTCCAGTATGGCCCCTTCACATGTGGGGTCTGTTACCAATTGCCTGAATAGTTCTCCCTGTAGAGAATCCAGGATCTCCTTACTTCTAGATGATACTGCAGCAGGAATGTGCCAATCAACATCTGGCATATTGAAATCTCCTATCAGTAGCACTTCCCCTTTCCTAGTAATGCTGCGTATGTCTTCAATTAACTCTCTGTCCACCTCTTCCTCTTGTGAGGGAGGTCTGTATATCACACCAATGCAAATAGATTTCTCTTTCTCTCTTTCTAGTTTAACCCACAATGCCTCCTCTCTCCCTTTTAAGCTCTGTAATTCCAGAGCTTTAATAGTAGTTTTTACATATAGTGCCACTCCTCCTCCCCTTCTTCCTACCCTGTCCTTTCTGAATAAAGTATAGCCAGGTATAGTTACATCCCAATCATGGTTTTCTGTGAACCATGTTTCTGTAACTGTCACATATCCGCCTGCATTGGCCGGGCAGAAGCTGGGCATGTTGGAGATGGACACAATTCTGCTGCCGCGGGGCAGTATAAAAAATACTGGCTGGTAAGTACTATTCATTTACATAATACATTAAGGACATGTATGTTTTGTTCATTCCCCCTTTTAATATTCATAGTTTTTTGGTTTACAAACACTTTCTTGGTGGCTGCTGTGGGTATACACACATACATACAATGTGGCATTTCTTTTGAAGTCTGACTGCAATTCAAATTGCCTTAGTCAATACAAACAATATACTCGTCATACACGGCACCATTTTGATACACTTTTGAATGAGCCAGTATTTTTTATTTTTTGACCTGACCGCTATTAGTTGTTTTATTAACCATCACTGTTTTTTGAATGAGTCATCATCTTTTGTTTGATGGCTATAAGTCGTTCCATTTCCAATTGCTGTCCTTTGTTTTGTAAAAGTTATCCAAATATCTCATTTGCCTCCAAACCAGTAAGTTTTGATGATTAGTACATATTGTCAGATGATTATGTTATAACCATTTATTTTTGCTGTTTTGTTTTACAAAAGTTATCCAAACACTTTATTTATTGGTCTCCTAACTAGTTATTTTTTGGTGGTTGGTACATATTGTTAGATGATCATGCCATATTTAATTGGTCATTCTCATATTGTCCAAACACAAATACCATACTACACATATACATAAAATCAGCTTTTTACTGAGTTTTTGATTATATACACTCTTTTGAATTGTTATATGCATTTTTCCCCCTTTCCTCTCCTTCTCCCCTTTCCTTCTCTTTCTTTCCTTCCTCCCCCCTTCTTCTCCCCGTCCTATTTATTTATTTGTTTGTTTATATACCACTTTGTCTTGAAAATCAGAGCGGTTTACATGGAACTTTTGAACTACTGCACAATGCTGTTTACAAGAAACAAGAAACAATTACACTCCTTCCCCTAGACCCTCTTTCCTTTCCTTTTCCCCCCTTCCCCTCCCCTCCCCCAACCTAACCCTCCCCCCCACCTTCTCCCTCCCCTCCTTCCCCCTTCAACCCCCCTTTTTATGACCATTACTATACTTTTTTGATTGTTTATAGTTTTAAATTAAATTTGCTTTGTTATATGTTCCATAAGTAGAGCTCAAATGTACTCCTATATATTTTCATAGAAATAGGATCATTATGCTGGTTTTTATTCTATTCTTCGTATTATAGTCCTACCTCTGTTATATGAACTGTTATGAACAAGATCAACTTTTATATCATCCATCTTTAGATTGTAGCCTTTATAAGATTTTGGATCTACATAACAATACCTTATTGTTCAGTGAGTATTTTCCTCATCCTATGCTTGTGCTTGTGTTTTGACACTACTCGGTTTTACTACTTTGTTTAGTTAACAATGTCTCATTTTAGATGTCCACTTTTCATTATACACTGTTCTTCTTTTTTAATTTGTGTGTTCCTAAGTTTATAGATATTTATCTATTCATGTTTTAAATATTGTTCTACTATAGTATTTTTTATGATATGCCGCCTTTTATGTGTTTCTTGATGTAGTTTTCCTTTTTTTGTGTGTATAATGTTTTTATTGAACATTGGATCACATACGGTCATATGTTTACATGTTTTATATAAAAGTTTTTAATGTATCATTTATTTTTTGAGGTACACCCCTGACAAAGGCTCAAGCCAAAATGTAGCCGTGTCGGGGTCGCTGTTTTCCAATAAAGGACTGTTTGGTTTACGTCTCGTTCTCAGTGTCTCCGGTTTGTTCTGCGAGTACGATGTGTTCCTTGTGGTTTTGTGGTTCTCTGTACCCATCCACAATTCCTCTCGAAGGTGATTTTCTCTTTCCATCTAAACCAGTTGGTAATTCTCCCAATTTTCTTCCCTAGACCACATGCGTCTCAGGCTGAAGCAGCACTACACACTTTAGACTGCAAATGAGCGCTGGCCTACTACTTGGCTAGGACTAGAGATCACAGATGATCCTCTCTACTATTCATTTCCTTTGATCCTAGTCACTTGGGTCTACCAGTGGCGAAACATATGCTATCCAGATGGATAGCAGATTGCATTTCTTTTGCTTCTGCATAAGCAGGACTGTCTTTAGAGGATCATGTCACTGCTCAAAATGTGCAGGCTATGGCAACCTCCATAGCCAATCTCCATTCAGTATCCATTGAGGAGATCTGCCAGGCAGCTATCTGGTCCTCCATTCATACTTTTGCTGCACTCTACTGTCTGGATTGAGATTGCAGTTGGGACACTGTCTTTGGCCAAGCTGTACTCGAGCACCTCTTTGGGACTTAAACTCCACTCCTACCCTCCATCACAGACTTCTACAAGATACCAGACTATCATTGGGGGAGTATCACCTCCTGAAATTGAGTTCAATGGCCCTCAACTCCTTCAGATTCTTCGGCTACATGTTTTTTGCCTCAGGGATCGCACTACTCTCGCCCCACCCCATACCAGTCTGATACCTGGGAGCTAGTGAGTCCCATATGTGAAGGCTGCATTCGTGCTTTTTCCTGAAGATAGCGTAGTTACTCAACTGTAACAGATGATCTCCAGGAACAGCAGGAATCATTCTTCACAACCCGCCCTCTGCTCCTAGGAGTTGTAGGGTTCTTTTATTTTCTTCTTCTTCTCAGCTACACACTCAACTGAGGAGAGGAGTTGGGAAGGCGGGAAGGCAGACACGCAGGCGCAGTGGAGTGCTCCCAAAGATTTTCCTACTGGACGCTGGGTAGACGTTCACCCATATGTGAAGAATAATTCCTTCTGTTCCTGGAGATCACCTATTACAGGTGAGTAACTACTCTTTCTACGATTTATTTTCAATCTGCCAGTCTAATTTTATGGACTGTCCTCTTATTTTAATGTTTGGAAAGTTAAATAATCAATCCCTATTTAACCTTTCTAGCCTACTCATGATTTTATAAACTTCTAGTATATCCCCTCTGACTCATCTTTACTCTAGCTGAAGAGCTCTAAACTGCTTAGACTTTCTTCATAGAGGAAGTGTTCTATCTCCTTTATCATTCTAATTGCCCATCTCTGAACAGAGGACAATCAATACTGCAAACAATATTCAAGGTGCGGTCACCCTAGGAACATATAAAGAGGAATAATGATATCCTCAGTTTTGTTCTCCATCCTTTTTTCAAATAATCACTAACCTTTTATTTGCCTTTTTGGCAGCCACAACACACTAGTCTGAAAATTTCAATGTACTGTCCACGAAGACTCCAAGTTCTTATTTTGGGCGACTCCTAACTCCTAGTGTTTTGTATCTGTGGTTAGGATTATTTTTCCCTATGTGCATCATTCTGCATTTATCCACATTAAATTTTATCTGTCATTTTGATGTCCAGTCTCCTTGTTTCACAAGATCCTTCCTTCTGCAAATCCCTCGCAATCCTCTGCTCTTTTAACAACTTTGAATGTTTGTGTCATCCACAAATTTGATTACCTCTTTTATCATGCCATCTTCATTAATCAATCCATTAGTAATAGTATAATGAAATAGCCGTGAGAGGGAGGTAGCTCTGCAATACCATCAACCAAGACCCATTCCCATGGTTTTGTAGGCATTGGTAATGGGAACAAGAGGTACTGTAGCTTAGTCTGTGGTTTCTCTGTTCTGTTACAGACTCATAAAACTGAACATGCTTCAATAGAGAGCCACAAGTAATTCTGATCTTTTTTGTCTTTTGTATGCCAGGATGCCCCACTAGCAGTAAATCATGACATAACTGTAGAATCTCAGGATGCAAGGAGGGCAGTATTCTGCAAACCAGCGAGTGGTATAGTTATCTGGATAAAGTCATCCAGATTCAGTCTGGTGCTGAATCTGGATAAAGCTATTTTTCCCATATTAACTCCCACTCAAACATACTTGATTGGGTCACTGCAGACACTATTCTGGGCCAAGGGTCATGCAGCCTGGCTCCCTTCAGAACTTTACAGTCATGAATCCTGTTGCCAAACATCTGCATGCTGCTCTCATACAATAGTTACAACTTCCTCTCCTCCATCCTACAGAGCTTGTGAACATTGCCTTTGCAGCATTTCCTGCCCTAGCTGACCAAGCTGGGAATCACTGCACTTACCATATGAGCCAGTGTCAGCCCAGATGCTTGCTTATACTTTGTTAATCTGGAATTGTCCACAGTAGTGAAAGAGACAGCAGAATATTTTTGAATGTGTTTTATCTTAATTGTTAATGTCATATTGGATTTTGGCTGTCACTGTAGATAAAAATGTATCTTGAATCATAAAATATCAGGTCAATATTCAAAAATGCTTATCTGGTTAGCAGAGGATGCCAAGAAGTTTCCACTAAAAATGACTGTCCAGGGAAAAGATAACTTTTGGCCATTTAAGTGGTTAAAAAGCCAAATGTTATCAATTTTAGTGGAAGTAGGTTTAGGCACCCTCTGGGGCTGGCCAAAATGCATCCTATCCAGCGATGCTAGTTGCCATGTGTCCCTATTTTGGAGAACTGAGGTACTTTCTTGTTCCAGGATGTAGCAAACAGATCTATTGAGCAAGTGTCTTACTTTCAAAAGATTTTCTGTGCCACTCGAAACCACTTGTGTGCTTGCAGTATACAGCCTGTCCTCTAGCTATGTGGCTCTGAGTATCATCCTATGAAAGATGGCATAGTTCCACATCCTGACAGTTTACAAACACAGGAGATACAAACCTGTTCCTCTCTGCTTGATGATAGAGAACATAGCTACTTGACTGTCCATTTGACTGAATCAGAATCTTTAAAAGCCTTTAGAGTGGAGGAGTAGCCTAGTGGTTAGAGGAGCAGCCTACTGATCAAGAGACCAGGTTTTGATTCCAACTGGCACTCCTTATGACCTTAGATAAGTCACTTTGCCTAGAAAGAAAGGCCTGACAATCTACGTCTGGTCACACCTTGCCAAGAAAACCCAGGGGCTGCAGGATCACCACAAGTCAGCACTGACTCAGAAGGCACACATCACTTTACAGAGGGTTTGCAATTGCTCTAAATTCCAGGAAACTGATTTAGCGTAGTTACTCACCTGTAACAGGTGTTCTCCAGGAGCAGCAGGAATCAGTCCTCACATATGGGTGACGTCGGCGCCGACGGAGCCCTCGCGGAGCAATTTTCCCCAGCTTTCAAAGAAAGCCTTTGGGAATTGCAGCGCGCATGCGCGGTCTCCTTCCCGCCCAAGGGTGCCATCTTAGCCAGTCTGATGACATAACTAAAAGACAGCATAAAAATTTGCAAAAAAACTTAAGCAGATGATTGCAACTCCAAGGGGAGGAGGGAGGGTTGTGAGGACTGATTCCTGCTGCTCCTGGAGAACACCTGTTACAGGTGAGTAACTACGCTTTCTCCAGGACCAAGCAGGAAGTCAGTCCTCACATATGGGACTCCCAAGCTTAAGGCTACCGGAGACCCTAAGCACAAAAATGAGCTCCCTCTAGCTCAGCGGCACAGAAGGAAGGAATCTTCACTGAATTATTACCCACCGGTAGCCCCCATCCGGGATGGAGGGTAGGAGATGCTCAAACCTCGAAGAGATTTCGGAGGACTGCCTGTCCGAAAGCACTGTCCCTGCGGGACTCCCTCTCGAGACAGTAATGGACCGCAAAAGTCTGGCTCGAAGACCAAGTAGCGGCCCGGCAGATGTCTGCCAGCGGAACAGAGCGGAGGTAAGCCACTGACGTAGCCTTCGCCCGAACACAATGAGCCGTGACTCGACTTTCTAACGAGAGTCCGGCTGCCCCATAAGCCCAAGCGATACAGTCAGCAACCCAAATGGACAGAGTACGCTTGGAGACCGGGAGACCCAATTTATTGGGGTCAAAAGACACAAAAAGCTGAGCAGCTTTACGGTGCTCCCGCGTACGGTCAAGGTAGAAGTTCAATGCCCTTCTACAGTCCAGGGTATGTAGGACCATTTCAGCTCGGCTGGAGTGTGGCCTGGGAAAGAAGGTCGGAAGTACCACCTCCTGATTGATGTGAAAAGGGGAGACCACTTTTGGAAGAAATTTTGGGTGAGTCCGTAGGACTACCCTATTTTTGTAGAACCGAGTGTAAGGGGATCAGACACGAGGGCCTGCAATTCACTTACGCGTCTAGCGGAAGTGAGGGCTATCAGGAATAAAGTTTTCCAAGAAAGGAAACGGAGAGAACAGGTAGCCATAGGTTCAAAAGGCGGACAGGTGATCCGCTGTAAAACCACATTCAGATCCCAGTCAGGAGCTGGCGGGCGCAGAGGTGGTTTAAGTAGAAGGAGACCTCGGAGAAACCTCGCTACGAGAGGGTCGCTGGAAAGAGGTCTGCCGTCCACCGGCACATGATGTGCTGAAAGAGCACTGAGGTGAACTTTGACGGAGTTGGACTTAAGTCCCAGATTAGAGAGGTAGAGCAAGTACTGCAAGATCACCGACACCGAGCAGGAGAAGGGATCCTGAGACTGCTGGGCACACCAAACGGAAAAGCGACGCCATTTAAGGGCGTAGCATTTGCGGGTAGAAGGTCGCCGAGAAGCTAGGACGACCTCTTCCACCTCTGCCGGCAGGAGAAGGGGAGCAAGGACTACCCTTTCAGCAGCAAGGCCATTAGATTGAGAGATCTGAGGTTGGGGTGTAGCAGGGACCCCTGATCCTGTGTTAGGAGATCCGGTTGAGACCCCAGAGGGAACGGATCCTCTACCGCTAATTGCAGCAGGAGTGGAAACCACGGCTGTCTGGGCCAGCGAGGGGCCACCAGGATCATGGAAGCTTTGTCTCGGAGAACCTTGAAAAGAGTTCGAGAGACTAGCGGGATGGGAGGAAAAGCATACAGAAGGCTCTCCGACCATGAGAGTAGAAAAGCATCTGCCGCTACTCAAAGGGGATGTGGCTGACGAGAGCAGAAGCGAGGAAGTTGCCGGTTGAGAGGACTGGCAAAGAGATCCATCGTGGGGAGTCCCCACTTCAGAAAAAGTTTCTGAACTACCAAGGGATCCAGACGCCACTCGTGCGGCTGGAGTATCCTGCTGAGTTTGTCCGCCAGGCAATTTTCTTGGCCTGGGAGATAAACTGCCTTGAGAAGAATGCCGTGACTGACGGCCCAAGAGCAGAGCTTCTGAGCTTCTCGGCAGAGAAGGAAGGAGCCCGTGCCCCCCTGTTTGTTCACGTAGAACATGGCAACTTGATTGTCCGTCTGGACAAGGACGGACTGGTGAGAAGTCAGGTGGGAGAAAGCCTTGAGCGCCAGACGGATTGCTCTGAGCTCCAGGAAGTTGATCTGCTGAGCAGACTCCCACGCGGTCCAGAGACCTTGAGTACATGCCCCTTGGCAATGTGCTCCCCAACCCAGGAGGGAAGCATCGGTCGTCAGCACTTGAGCCAGCTGAGGTGACTGAAAAGGCATTCCGAGCACAAGGTTCGGCCGATGAAGCCACCACTGTAGAGAAGAGGCCAGCGGCCCGGAGATGCGCACTAAGTCGGCTAGTCCGCCGGTGGCTTGTTGCCACTGCTTGCGAAGGCACCATTGAGCAGGCCGCATATTCAGGCGGGCATTGGGGGTCACGTGGACGGTGGAAGCCATATGGCCGAGTAGTCTCAGGAAGCGCCTGGCGGAGACCAGGGACTGGCTGCGAAAACGGCCGGCTAGGTCCATGAGCCGTTGAGCCCTGTCGAGAGGCAGGAAAGCTCGCGCCTGAGGAGTGTGCAGTCTTGCGCCGATGAACTCGAGATCCTGTGAGGGGAGCAAAGTGGACTTTGCGAAGTTTATGACAAAGCCCAAGTACTGCAGAAGAGTCACCGTGCGGTGTGTGGCATTGGTGACTTCCGGAGAGGACGATGCTCTGATGAGCCAGTCGTCGAGGTACGGAAAGACATAGAGGCCGTGAAGCCGGAGATAGGCCGCCACCACCGCGAGACATTTTGTGAAGACTCGCGGTGCGGAGGATAGGCCAAAGGGCAGTACTCTGTACTGGTAATGATTTCCTGCCACCACAAACCTTAGGTATTGGCGGTGGCTTGGGTGGATGAGGATGTGCGTGTAGGCATCCTTTAGATCCAAGGAGCATAGCCAATCTCCCTGCTGGAGGTAGGGCAGAAGGATTCCAAGGGTAAGCATCTTGAACTTTTCCCGCACGAGGAACTTGTTGAGGTTGCGCAAGTCCAGGATGGGTCTGAGGCCTCCTGTCCTTTTTGGTATTAGGAAATACCTGGAATAAAGCCTTGACCTCTCAGGTGGTGGGGCACCGGTTCCACAGCCTGTTCCTGAAGAAGACTTGCTAACTCCTGAAGGAGTAAGTCCCTGTGCAGAGGGAGTCGTGGAGGTTCTCCCGGGAAATAAGAGGGAGGGACCTGGTGGAAGTGGAGAAGATAGCCTTCTCTTACGACTTGAAGCACCCAGGCATCTGAAGTGATGTTGGACCACCTGTGGGCGAAGTGAACCAGCCGGCCTCCGGTGCTGGGAGAGGCTATGCTGAGGGGGAGAGGCTATGCTGAGGGGGAGAGGCTATGCTGATGAAGTCAAAAACCCCCACCCTGCTGAGCAGGGGCTGGTGGTGCAGGCTTGGGGGCTTGCTGCCTACGGGACCTGTTACCCCGTCCCTTGGCCTGCTGGCCCTGTTGGGGAGCTGCGGAGGCCTGATATTGAGGGTAGTGTTTATAGGCAGCCGCCTTTCTCGGGTAAAAGGACTTCTTTCCCGAGCCCTTCTTTTTCTGGGAAGGGGCGGAGGTCTTCCTAGAAAGCCTAGTCCTGGTGAGAGTCTCAGTCTCGATTTGTGCAGCCTTTTCAGCCATGGGCTTGCCAAAGAGGTTCTCACCTCGGCAGGGGACATCGACCAACTTGTCCTGCACCCAGGGTTCAAGGTCAGACGACTGAAGCCAAGCCTGTCGGCGGGCACCGATGCCGGCTGCGGCCACTCGAGCCGATGCTTCAAAGCCATCATAGGCTGCTCGGGACATGAATTTGGAGCATTCCCGAATACCAGTTGTCAAGGCCAGGAACCTCCGCAAAGGTTCCTCGGATAGTCCAGCGGAGAATCCGGCTATCTCTTTAGCCAGGTCTCGGAGATACATGCCCATGTAGAGCTGGTAGGTCTGGACACGACAAGCAAGCATAGAGCCCTGGAAACACTTCTTACCAAGGCCATCCAGGTTACGGGCCTCCCTGCCAGGAGGCACCGAGGAGTGCATCTTTTGGCTCTTAAGCCTATGCATGGCCGATTCCACTACCATGGAATGGTGCGGCAGCTGTGCTTTTTGGAAGCCAGGACTCTTGCGGACTCGATAGATGGAATCGACCCGCTTGCTTAATACCGGCGACGAGGCCGGACTCTCCCACATGCGGAAGAGTAGTCGTTCCAGCATGGGAGGAACCGGTACAGTAAAGTGTTCCTGGCGGGAGAGTCATACTGAAGGGCGTCGAGCTCTTCGGCTCGAGGCTCCTCCTCGGGATCCGCAGGGAAGGCCAAAGCCTTGGCCATATCCCTGACGAAGTCCGAGAACCGGGCATCCTCCGGAGGGGACTGCTTCCGAGGTTCGGACTCAGGTGAGTCCGAGGGGACACACCGAGTCCGAAACGAATCAGGTGACTCTTCCTCTTCAGACTCCCAGGCCGACTCCGAGGAGGAATCGGTGGGGTCGGCTCGGGCAGGCGGAGGCGTCGGCCGCCCCGACACCGAGGGAGTCGGCGTCGACGACCTCGGTCCCGAACGGGAGGCCGAGGGTGACCTCGACCGAGGATCGACTCGAGTTCGCATGGACTCGAGGATCGGCTCGGTCTCCGGGGTCGACTTAGACGTCGACGTCCCGGCGGTCGGGGCAGTGGCGCCAGCGAGGCTAGCGATCAGTGCCCGCTGCTGGTCCATGAAGGCAGATAGTCTGCTCTCCAAGGCCGTCAACCTGAGTCCGACCTCAGGTGACCCAGCAGCCCCCCGACTCGGGCCCCGACGGCGTCGGGCCCGACGTCGGACCTCTCGGAGGCGAGTCCAGGAGGACTACAGGACTTACCCGAGCAGGCAACTCCGACTCCAGACGAGGTCGCTTCGGGAGGTGCTCCTTCTCCAAAGACCCGGGACGGCTATCGGGGCTATGCGACCTGGCCCTCGCGGAGCCAGGAGCGTCCACCGACGCCGCCCTCGCGGGTTTTACCTTCCGTCGATGGTCTCCGGAGGGAGAACCCCTGTCGGAGGAGCTTCGGCGATGGTCAGAGCTGGAACCTCTGGACGCCGAGGCCTCCAACGAGGTCCGGGTACGGCCGGGGTCAGCGAAGATTCTTTCCCGCTGGTGCCGCCGACTCCTTAACGCTTTGGAGGACATTTTGCCACAGGCCCCACAGATCAGTTCTTCGTGATCCGGGCCCAGGCAACGGAGGCAATTATCGTGTGTGTCAGTGAGTGACATGTTTCTGTCACACTGAACACACCGCTTGAAACCACTGGCAGCCATCGGGGGAAAAAGGGCCCCTGCAAGGTCAAAGGACCGGGCTGCCAGCGAAAAACCGAAAAACGAAACTGACCAAAAATCAGAAAAACCGAAAAATAAGAGAAGGACTCGCAACGGCGTCGCGAGTCCGGGCAGGAAAAAGACCGGCATTGAACGGAAGGAAAAAAGAGGAATAAATCACTAAAATCAACTTTTTCAGCGGGGACACGACGGGTACGTCTGTAGGGCTCCGCGGAAAAAAGAAGACTGGCTAAGATGGCACCCTTGGGCGGGAAGGAGACCGCGCATGCGCGCTGCAATTCCCAAAGGCTTTCTTCGAAAGCTGGGGAAAATTGCTCCGCGAGGGCTCCGTCGGCGCCGACGTCACCCATATGTGAGGACTGACTTCCTGCTTGGTCCTGGAGAATGTGAAGTTTCTCCTGGGTGGACTACAATATTTGAGCATGAAGTCCATCTACATGGGCTCCCTAGCCCAGTTTGGACACATCTGTCATTAGAAATTTCTGGTAAGGAGGAATTTGAAATGGAATTCCTCTTCCCTCTGAGAGGAACCGAGGCGTCCATCTGCTGATCAGACTTGATATCCAGAGAGGTATGCTGTTTGCTAGATGCCAAAATTCAAGATGTTACAGAGAGTTTGCAGAAACATCAAGCATACTGACTATTATCTGATGTTGCTCATCCATATCGACACAAATGATACTGCCAGGTATCTCTCTGAGTGTATCAAAAGTGACCATGGCTCTGGGACAGAGGATGAAGCAGATAGGTGCATCAGGTGGTGTTCTCTTCAATCCTCCCTGTTGAGGCTAAAGGCCGAAGCAGAGAAGCTTGCATCCTGGAGATGAATGCATTGCTGTATGGATGGACCATGGAATAATTTTCCAAGGGCTGCAGAGCAGGCATGGTGTCCATCTGTCCACGAAGGGTCGAAGTGTCTTCGGCACCAGACTGGTTAACCTACTGAAGAGGGCTTTAACCTAGATTCATTGGGGATGGGTGAAGAAAGCCCCCAGGTTAGCGAAACATTAAATACCTCTGTAGAAATTGGTAAAAGGGGCAACATCTGTAAAGCGGTGTGTATAAATGCCCATAGCACTGGAAATAATATCCCAGATGCTGAGGCTTTAATGGAAGAGGCTGACTTGGACTTAGTGGCAGTTACGGAGACAGGGTTCACAGACAACCATGACTGGGATGTAATTATACCAGGCTATACTTTATTCAGGAAGGACAGGGTAGGAAGAAGGGGAGGACGAGTGGCACTATATGTAACAATACTACTAATGCTATAGAATTACAAGGCTTAAAAGGAAGCAAGGAGGCACTGTGGGTTAAACTAAAAAGAGGGAAAGGGAAATCCATTTACATTGAAGTGATATACAGATCTCCCTCACAGGGAGAAGTGGACAGGGATTTAATAGAAGACATACCAGTATTGCCATGAAAAGAGAAGTGCTACTGATAAGAGATTTCAATATGCCGGATGTTGACTGGCACATCCCCGCTGCGGTGTCATCTAGAAGTAAGGTGATCCTAGATTCTCTACAGGGAGAACTATTCCAGCAACTGATAACAGAACCCACACGTGAAGGGGCCATACTGGACTTGGTGCTCATCAATGGCAAAAGTGTTTCTGATGTCAAAGTAGGAGATCATCTCGCATCCAGTGATCACCAGATAGTGTGGTTCAGAATTAGGACTAGGGCTGATAAAGTCCATTCAAAAGCAAGGGCCTTAGACTTTAGGAAAACTAACTTTGCCAAGACGGGACAATACCTCAAGAAGTCGTTAGCGGGATGGGAAAAGCCAGGGGATGTAGAAACATAATGGGCAAAACTGAAAGGGAATATTTGAAGGGCAACAAATTTTTCATTAGAAAGGTAAATATATGTAAAAAGAAAAGGAGGTCACTATGGTTCTCAAAAGAAGTAGCTGAAAAGGTCAGCATCAGGCGGTGGGCCCTGTCCACTGGGAGAAAGGTCTTGACCTGGAGAGTGTCCAGCTGGGGCTCCTATGAATTCCAGGTCTTGAACTGGGGAGAGGCTGGACTTGGGGTAGTTGATGATGAATCCCAACTGCTGCAAGGCGTGGATTGTGAGCCTTGTGGTTTGGCTGGCCTCGAGGGGCGTGCTGCCTCTGATAAGCCAGTCATCCAAGTATGGGAAGATGTGGGCCCCCTGGAGATGCACATGGGTGGCAATGACTGCTAGGCATTTTGTGAAGACCCTTGGAGAGGAGGCGAGGCCAATGGTAACACCCTGTACTGGCAGTGCTGTCCCCTCACAATGAATCTCAGGTATTACCTGTGGTAGGGGTGGATCAGGATGTGGGTGTAGGCATCGTTGAGGTCCAAGGAGCAAAGCCAGTCTCCCTGGTGGAGGTAAGGCAGCAGTGTTCCAAGGGAGAGCATCTTGAACTTCTCCCTCACCAGGAACTTGTTCAAGCTGCGCAGTCTGTGATGGATCTCCTTGGATGAGGTCTGGAGGGTTGTGCTGAAGATGGAGGAAGTAACCTTCCCTCAACATCTGCAGGACCCAGTGGCCTGTGGTAATGCTGGCCCACCTGTGGGCAAAAGAGGCCAGACGACCCCCTTAAAACCCATCTCTTTTCACTGGCATTCAATATCCCCTCTCCTTTTGTATGAATCTGTTCCTGCTGTACCTACCCACCTGTTGTATCCTGTCCCATACTTGCTGCATATTAGTCCCTATCCTTTTAAAAAATTGTACATTTCCTTTCCTTTCTGGCCATGGCCAAAGTTTTTATGTATTATGTTTTTATGTTTTGTATAATTTATCTATTTTATGTATTTTATGAATTTTTATGTATTTTATGAATTTTTATGTATTTTACTACCTGTACACCGCTTTGATTACCCCAGAAAGGCGGTTATATCAAATGAATAAACCTAAACCTGTGGGCAGAGGTGGGACTCCTGGGGGAGTGGAGGCCCAGCCCCGGGAGTTAAAAGCTCCCCCTGGTTGGGCGGGAGTTGTGTCTGAGGCTTGGCAGCTTTGGTCTTCCTGGACCCATGTCCCTGGCTTTTCGGCTGTGAGGCTTGATGTGGATGTCCATTGTTAAGGCTGGTAGTGGCTAACCTGAGAGTAACCCTTTTTCCCCGAGAACTTTTTTCCGGGGAGGGCCGGGGTCTTCTTGGACAGCCTTTGCCGGGTCACTACTTCGGCCTCAATCTCAGCTTCTCGCCATTGCAGAGGACATCTAACAGCTTTTCCTGTACCCACTGCTCCAGGTCCGAGGTCTGCAGCTAGGCCTGGCGCTGGGCGCTGATGCCGGCAGCTGCTATCCTGGTTGCAGACTCGAACTCGTCGTAGGCAACTCAGGAGAGGAATTGGAACAATCCCAGATGCCCGCCACCAAGGACTGGAGCTTCTGCAGAGGTTCCCCAGCGAGGCCCGCCGAGAACCCCAAGAGTTCCTGTCGTCAGGCCTTTGAGGTACATCCCCATGTACAACTCGTATGCCTGTATTTGGCACACGAGCATGGTGCCCTGGTAGCACTTGCAGCCTAGGGCATCGAGGGCCTGGGCCTCCCTGCCAGGGGGAACTGAGGAATAGGTCTTATGACTGTTCAGTTTCTGCATGGAGGACTCTACCACCTTTGAGTTGTGGGGGAGTTGTGAGTTATGGAACCTGGGGCCCTTCCGGATGCGGTATATGGCGTCCAAGCACCAACTGACCACTGGCACCGGGGTCTTCCACATCCTGAGGAGTAGCCTTTCAAGGATGGGTGGAACTGGCACAGTGGAAAGTCTCCTTGGGAGGGGACACATAATGCAGGATCTAGAGCTCCTTGGTGCGAGGATCCTCCTCCGACTCCATCTGGATCGAGAAAGCCTGGGTCATGTCGCAGATAAAGTTGTGAAAGGCTACATCCTCAGGCGGAGAGTGGTGGTAAGGCTCTGGGGGAGATAGCTCGGAGGGGATGTCCCTGTGCCGGGAGGTCTCCGGTGAGGCCTCGTCCTCTGTTTCCCAATCAGAACCCAAGGGCATTGAGGAGTCAGCCCTGGGGCAAGCCCGAGGAACCAGGCCCTCCTGGAAACTCGTCAGGGAAGACCGGATCCCCGAGGAGCGTGATCGAGATCTTGATCAACGCCAAGGACTTACCCGAGGCCAGTGGCGCTCGGTGCCTACTTCGATGCCCAGGGATTCCCCAGAGGTCGGGGGGGCCCAATGTTGGGGCTGATAATGCCGGAGCCTGGACATCAATGCCCACTGCAAGGCCAGGATGGAGGAGAGGCTCTGCTCCATGGCCGCCATGCAGAACTCGAGGACCGATGGCTGTGCAGCTCCCAGCGTGGACACTGAGGGTCTTGGGTCTAATGCCGGCACTCTGGAGAGTGCGTCCTCGAGGAGGACTACAGGCTCATGGGTCCTGACCTGGTCTCCACCGGCTGAGGACTCTTGTCTCGAAACCTTCTGAGGGTGCTGCTCAGATTAGCCCGAGTCCTGTCGAGGTACTTTGCCAGGCTTCATCGGAGGCACCTCCTTCGAGACCACCTTCTTTTTCTTGGGAGGGTCCGGGGACACGCCGGAGGAATTGCCACTGCGGGACTCCGAGGACGCCCGGATCTCTCGCAAAGGGCCGGCTTCGGGGCTCGGCGATGTGGAGGCTAGGGAAGAGTCAGATCTTGGAAACAGCTTCCCTTGCAACTCCGACCAGTTTTTATTTGTGTTGGGGTTCATGGCCTGGCACCAGTCGCGCTTTTGTTGGGTGACGATAAACTAAACCTGAAGCAGGGTGTGGAAAGAGATATACCCGAAATGCAGGACTGTGTCATGTGTCTACATCACCTGTTCCAGCAGTTTTCGCCAAAATTGCAGATAAGTGGATGGCGTTCTGACCGGGTAAATTTGCCAGCAGTTTACATGTCTCCTACTGCTTTTTGAGTAAAAAGGACACTTTTCCTCTTAACCACAGTTTCACTGTTGGTAACTTCGGTGTGGGGAATTCAGATCCCACAAAAAAATTATTTGTGGATTATGGGGTACACTTCTTAATAGAAGATCACCATTTGTTGTTTCTTATAAATACTTTCCATGGCATACATGCACGACAGCCTCTTTTGATTGAAAGCAAGCTCTGTTACGAGGGGGCATAAGATGATGGTGAAAGGGGATAGACTCAGGAGTAATATGCGGAAATATTTATTTGCAGACAGAGAAGTAGATGCATGGAATAGTCTACCAGTGGAGGTAGTAGAAATGAGGATAGTATCTGAATTCAAGAAAACATGGGACAAACACAGTAGATCTCTAAAGGAAAAAAGGGGAAGGGCCATGTGGTCTTTTTCTGCCATTATGTTTCTATGAGTTGATTTTCCACTAGGTTAGGGAGTCCCAGAGTGGTGCAGTTACAGATATGGGGCCCGATATGCATTTGGGAAAGCTATGTGCCGACGCATAGCCCTGCCAGCTAACTCTTATACCCGGATATTCGATGATGCGGCGATGGCATTGAATATCCAGGTTTGGCAGAGAGTGCATTCAGCCGCAGAACCTAACCAGGTAGCGGTGATATTGGACCGCTACCTGATTAGCAATCTACAGCTAAAACTAAGTGAGCGAAAAGCTGGCCTATTTTTAGCAACGGATCGCCTCCACTCTGTCCTACAATGCCCCCAACACACCCCGATGCTAACCGGATAACATCAGGGCGCGTAGGGAACATGGACGAGGATATTCAATGGAACTAACAGTGAATATTCTCATCTAAGGCTGTAAACCATGTAAATGCCCTTTGAATATCGGGCACATACTGTCTTGGAGCTTGTGAGTGGCTTGAGCACTACATTCTCAAGGTTCATTGAGCTTGTCTCATTTTGAGACATATATAGTAACAATGAATCAACACGCTCCACTTTTTCATCATAAGAGGTATGTTTTTCTTTGCAACTGGGTCTCAGACTAATACGGAGCTTGTTTTTCGGGTTTTGAAGAGAACTTCAAACCCAAAGCTCACATTTGCATCAACGACCCATATATGTTGCTGATGGTAATTTTAATAGTGCTGGGCTCTAAACAGATGAGATTACCACAAGAAATGTTTTCCAACTTAAAACCGTTTTTTTTGAAAAAGGTGGTACTTATCTGAGTGAGCTATAATTCCCCAATGCCAACCTTTGCGCTGGTGCGTTTCACTCCAAGGTTTTCTCAAGGGGCTTATGTTTGCACTATGCCGGTCTTTCGCGCTCTCAAACCAGCTGCTGTCTTCTGCATTTTTTGAAAAGTTTGTTACTAAAGACGCCCAAAACAAACTTTTCAAAAACTGCAGAAGACAGCAGCCGGTTTTAAGTTGGAAAACATTTCTTGTGGTACTCTCATCTGTTTAGAGCCCAGCACTATTAAAATTACCATCAGCAACATATATGGGTCGTTGATGCAAATGTGAGCTTTGGGTTCGAAGTTCTCTTCAAAACCCGAAAAACAAGCTCCGTATTAGTCTGAAACCCAGTTGCAAAGAAAAACATACCTCTTATGGTGAAAAAGTGGAGCGTGTTGATTCATTGTTACTATATAGTATTTTCAGCTCCGGAAAGTGATCATACTAATATTCATTTTGAGACATGACAAGGGCATTATGTGCACCACAGAGGCCATGTGGCCAGCGTCCTCAACATGTTCCATGTCGATATGCTGATTTTGAATTTCTTCCATGATAGACATGATGTTGGAGATCTTTCTTTTGGAAGAAAGGCTTTTGCCTGTGTCATATCTAGCAGAGCTTCTATAAATTCCAATTGTGCTGATGGGCTTAAATTGAAATTGGGATACTTCTGACTCATAATCCGATTCCCAGGAGAACTCTGAATGCAACCCAGAAAATTACTCTACTGGAGATGTCTGGGTCTCTGCCTGGCTTGATCTCCACTCTTCTATGGATATAGGTCTCAACTTAGAACATCAATTCACTAAGGATCTCCAATGTTTCAGTGAGATGTCATCTCCCGATGCACTAGATATCAACAATAACTCAACAATTATCTCAACAATTATCAGCCCTGAGGTCCTTCATTGCATCAATGTCAATGCTTCTCCCCAAGGCAGAGCATGAATCTCAAGAATTGGTTGATGTCTTGTTGAAGCTGCAGCATTGTGCCAAGCAAAAAAGCCCTCCATGCACTCCTCTAGTTTCTTCATGCACTCCTCTAGTTTCTTCATGAGACTCTCCTTGAAGGCTGCCTCGACAGCAGCTCTAGGATGCAGTAGGAGTGGCCATGTGATTCTCAGTCATTTCAGAGACATCAAAAGTCTGGTCTTGGTCTCTTGGAGTCTATCATTTCCCTTCCAATACCAAAGAGAATGCGAGGTCCTCATGGTGGGGACACTTTGAGGGCATCGGATCGCTTGATGCCTCAATGCTCACGACACTGTGCTCAAATCAGCCTCGACTTGGTACAAAGGGTCTCAAGCTCTTGATGTCAATAAAGACGAGGTTGAATACTTCCTCTCCTTCTGGTGGAATCGGATAGTATCTGCTCCTGATGGCCTCCACTGATGTTTGATGTCCAGGGCGATCAATGATTTTTTGCTTTATATGCCATTTGATATCTTGGCTGGCTTTCTCTCTCTTTCACATCTAGACTGTTTGCGTGTACTCGTGCTATGGTTTTCGGAGCATGGGTTACAGATCAATTATAAAAAGATGGAGGTGTTGGAGTGCTGCTGCTGTGCTGATTGGCGTCCCGTGTGCCGTGCTATGAAGGAGGAACAGCTGACTTACCACCCCTCCCCTTCTGAGGCGGCTATAAGATCCGTGGGTCATCGCAGTATGGTGGGAGTGCTGCTGCTGTGCTGATTGGCATCCTGTGTGCTGTGCTGTGAAGGAGGAACAGCAGACTTACCACCCTTCCCCTTCTGAGGCGGCTATAAGATCCGCGGGTCATCACGGTATGGTAGTGCTGCTGCTATGCTGATTGGCGTCCCGTGTGCCGTGCTGTGAATGAGGAACAGCTGACTTACCACCCCTCCCCTTCTGAGGCGGCTATAAGATCCGCGGGTCATCGCGGTATGGTAGGAGTGCTGCTGCTGTGCTGATTGGCGTCCCATTTGAAGTGCTGTGAAGGAGGAACAGCTGACTCACCACCCCTCCCCTTCTGAGGAGGTTATAAGATCCACGGGTTATCGCAGAATGCAACCCGCGGGCGCGTACCTGTGGTTGCGTGCCTGAAGGGGCGTGACCAAAGGGGCAAGCTCGCCCCTTTGGAGCTTTGAGGAGTTTGAGCGGACTTATGGGCAGAAGACGAAAGAAGGTTTTTCCGTCATTGGGTGCTAAAGCTGTGAAGGTTTCTGGCCCAATGGATTGTCATGTGGTAAGCGCCCAGATTGATTTACCAGCTGTGGATACCTCAAGCCCTGGCCATGAGTACTCCTTCAGATGTATCCTCGATTACGCTGGGATTTCCCCTCTCTGGTCAGGAAGCGATTTTGGAGATTGATCCCCCTCCGGAAGTAGTTCCCATGGCGGGGGCGCACTCTGTATCTCCACAAGATGCCTCTTCTTCTCTATTGACAGTTAAGGGGGTTAAAGGGAAGTCTAATTTACTGGTAATTTTGGATTTCGGGTCTTCGATAGCTTCTGCTGCATCAGTTACTTCTCCTTCTGATGTTTCTCTTCGCGATGTTTGGGAGGTAGTGGCTCGCATTGAGTGTTCGTTGCGGTCCTCTTTCTCTCAGATTATGCAATTTTCTAAAGATGTGGTTCAGAAGCTTTCAGACCAAGAGGTTTCTATTGATAAATGCAATGTATCCGTTAATAAATTAGAAGGGCAGGTCTCCGTGGTGCATGCAGCTATTTCATCTTCTATTAGGGATAGTCTTATGATACATCATCAATTAGAATATTTGGAAAATTCAGTTCGCTCAAAAAATCTACGATTCATAAACTTTCCCTGTACACATTATCTTTCTCCTAATATTTTATTGTATAAGTACTTCAGGGAAGTCTTGTTACTGGATGATCCAGAAGCAATAACAGTTTCTTCTGTGTATTATGTACTCAAGCTGACCCCCACGGAGACTGCCTCTTCACCCAAAGGGACTTCTCCTTTAATAGAATCCTTAAACGTTTCTGAGTTTTTGGAGTCTTCCCTAGATGTTATCCCACATTGGGTTACATTGATTGTTTCTTTTTTATTGTTGGCTGATAAAAACTTGGTCTTGCGGCTATACTTTACAAAAAAAGATCAAGCTTTTTATGGGCATTCCATTCAGATCTTTCCGGATGTGTGCAGATCCACTCAAAAGCGTAGGAAGGCTTTTCTTGTATTAAAACCTAGAGTTGTCGCTTTGGGGGCCTCTTTCCTATTAAAATATCCCTGTAAATGTATTATTATATTTCAACAAGTTAAATATGTTTTTCTTGAGCTTGAACAATTGGAGGCATTTTTGTTTAATAAGGAAAAAGTATGAGTTTGTGTACTTCTTGACCTAGTACTAAGGGGTTTATATTGTTTGGGAATCCAATCATGTTTCTTAATGCTTGTTCTTTTTGGTTGTATTTTATTATGGTGATTTTCTTTCATTTTAATTTACTTAGTTTTCCATAATTGTAACAGGGCAGTGCTCCTTTTGATGTGGACTTGATTATATTGCCTATATAAATATGTTTATTGTAACATGCATATATAATAAAAATTTAAAAAAAAAAAAGTTGGAGGTGTTTTTTGTATCTCGTGATAAGTCCTTCGTCGCTCCTTCTGAAGTGTTCTTGAATGATCTCTCGGTGGCTGTTCATAGTGAGGTGGTATATTTGGTGTGGCCTTGGATCCTCATCTGAATATGTGAACCTATATCTATAAACTTGTGCACCACTCCTTTTTCCAGATTCAGCTTTTGCGATGCCTTCGGCCATTGCTCTGTGTGTCCTACTTTCGTTCTGTCTTTCAGGCAGTGCTGACACCTACTTTTGACTATGTGAATGTTGTTTTGGCTGGTCTTCCTTCTTCGACGCTGTCTGCTCTGTAGATGGCAGAGAATGCCGCAGCAAGAGTTATTTTGGGTAAGTCGTGGTTCGATCACATCACCCTTTGCTTGCATTTTTTGCATTGGCTGCCGGTTCAACAAATGGTTTTTATTTAAGATTTTGTGTTTTGTGTTGAAAATTAAGTTGGGATTTTCGACTTCTTGTCTTGGAGGGTTTATTGTGATGGCATTCTTCTTCGTATCTAGTCCGCATGGGTCTTCGTGATTCATTTCTTTTGCCCCCATTGTTTGCCAGTAGCTTGCTTGTTACGCAGTCGTATGAGGTGCGACAAAATAAATGATATTATGGCAGCCACGCCCATGACTCAATGCCATTTGGCTAACCGCTTATGTCACTGTGTTGTGCAACATCTCGCCACTATTCTGCTATAATATTTTTCATCTCTCTCACTCTGTTTTTCCTTTTCAAATTTTTTGTAGCATACTGTTCCATTGCTTTGTCATACAACTGGAGGTGGCAGAAATATGGAGCAAAGAATAAACCTGAAATTTCTGGTTAAGTTGGAGAAGGGCCCAACTGAGTGTCTCCAACTTCTCCAAAAAACTTATGGAGAAGATACAATGTTAAGGCCTTGAGTCTTCAAGTGGCACAAACGCTTCAAGGCTGGCCGCAAGGAGGTGGAGGATGACCCCAAGTCAGGACAGCCTTCCACGACAAAGACGGGTGAGAACACTGACAGAGTGAACCAGGCGGTGCGGAGTGATCGCAGATTGATGGTGTGGATGATGGCTGAGGAGTTCAGCATGAACAGGGAGTCAGTGCAGACCATCTTGGTGCAGGAGCTGGGGATGCAGAAGGTGTGCGCCAAGATGGTGCCCAAGCTTTTATTGGACAACCAGAAGGAGCACTGGGTCAATGTTTGTCGAGACTTGCTAGAGAAGATCCAGAGTTTGTTGGCCGAGTCATCACAGGAGACGAGACTTGGGTCTTCCTGTATGACCCTGAAAGCAAGAAACAGAGCCTGCAGTGGCAGACTCGACTGTCACCCAGACCCAAGAAGGTGCGCAAGTCCAAATCAAGGATCAACGTCATGCTTATCGCATTCTTCGACCAGAAGGGAGTGGTCCATCATGAGTTTGTGCCTGAGGGTCAGATAGTCAACCAGCACTTCTACCAGCAGGTCCTCAATCGCCTCCATGACCAGGTTCAGCACAGCAGGCGGGCTCTGTGGAGAGACAAGTCGTGGCTACTCCACCACGACAATGCGCCCGCACACACCGCACTCAGTGTGAGGCAGTTCTTGGCCAACAAACAGATCACAGCTCTCGACCACCCTCTTTATTCCCCAGATCTTGCACCATGTGACTTCTGGCTGTTCCACAGGCTGAAGACTGTGCTCAAAGGAACTCATTTCGCCTCTGCAGAAGAGATCAAGGCCACTGTGACAAGGAAGCTGAGGGACCTCAAGGAAGAGGACTTTACCGAATGCTTCCGTAAGTGACAGAAGCGAATGTAGAAGTGCATTAACTCGGGGGGGGGGGGGATTACTTTGAAGGGGACAATGCATAATTTCTCTGTAGATTTTGTAACAAAACATTTATGGGACAGTCTTGTTTCTTTTTTGTCACACCTCATATGTATTTTCTTTTATTACTCCATGCATGTGGAACCATTTGCCTGATTCTTTGTGGGGTTGCACTCGTGCTGGAGTTCTGTAAGCGACTGAAAACCTTTTTGCATTATCGGGCTTTTGAATCTGTTTTATCTTGATTTGTTTTTCTGTGTTTTGATCTTGTATCTGTCCATGCTATTCATTTTGTATGTTTTTTTATTCCACTTTGAATTGTGTGATTAAGTGGCCTATAAATGTTTTAAATAAATATCCTCTTGATGTTGATGCATTCCCAGTTTCAGGTGCAGTTACTGAGGCCATTGAATTTGATGCTTCTGATGCTGAAACCGATGGACTGGACTTATTTGAACACAAATTATGATAACAGCGATCACAGTTGAGGCCTAAACACGGTGAAAGATATGGTCCTGTTGCATCTGATGTACCTTTTAAACCCTGTGGGGAATTACCTTGAGACACGTCATCCAAGAAATTAGCCAAAGCAAAATCAAACATCTCGATTGTGAAAAATTACTTCTGATACAGGCCTAGTGAGGCAACGTGCATAAAGGAAAGAAAATTTAAAACAGCCACAAAATCTAATATGCTAATGATGAATAGCACTGCATGAGAGCAACTGAGGAAATGTGAAGAAAATATTACAAAACAAGGAGGAAAATTCATGGCAAAGTAACACAAACATGGTGGGTGAGAAGAGTAAAATGACACATCTGCTTAGCTCCACAGAAAAAGAAAGATTGAGGTGATCCTGTGTGACAATGGTGGGAATAAGCACACACATATGGGAGAGCACTTTGAGAAAAAACTCTAAACTTTGAGACAGCTCTAAAGCTGAGGTGCTGCTCCCATGCCAGACTCCGTCAGTGCCATTACCGATACACGAGGACTCGCTATCTTGCTTTCCACAGAGAATCCTTTGCTCCATTCCAGCTCCATCCACAGACCGAGTAGTCTGTATGCACATTCAGCAGCTCTATCCATATAGGGCCGTTGAATATTGGCTCCTTTGTGTTTATCAGAGAGCACTCTTTATTACATGTCCCTACTTAACAACACACATCCATCTCTCTCTTTCCACTGGAGTCCTGACACATGTTTTCTGTAATTAAAGGTGAAAGAACAAAATGTTGATACTTCTAAATTCTTCTCTCCCTCTTCTGTGTTTTTTTAATTTACAGTGGCGTCTTGGCTTCCAGTATTCTTTGAATCTGACTACTAAGCTAATTATGTTATGCTTCAAATATTGGTCTAAGTTATAGAGGATTGGACTACCGCAATATTTAAATTATCATTCCTCCAATTATCCTTAAGGCTAGGTTTATTTGCAGACAATTATGGACTTCTAATTTTTAAATTCTCAAATCCTTTCCCGATTATGTTTGCATTAAACTATGAACTTAGAGAGGTCTGTGTTCTTAAATATGTGTGAACCTAGAGGTCTCAGACTTATCTTGGCACTGTTTTCAGGACATATCTCTTTGTATATTGCCAGTTATTGCATCAACGACCTCTTATGAAAACTAGGGTCACACATTTTAGGAACGTACTCCATAAAGATCAAAAAAGGGCTTATCTTAGCTATCTGCAACATGCCCCGACGCCACTTTCTGGCACCATATGAGCGTTTCACCTTGATGAGTTTCCTCAGAGGGTTTCCTTCATTCAAGCACTTCGTTATGAAATGTAACCAGACGATTCTCATTCAAGCACTTTGTTAAAAATATGATCAGGCGATTCCCCGTTGCGTGGCGTGGCATGCGCAGCGTTTTTCGAAGCCAGGAGGCTCACGATCACACGTCATGCAACGGGGAATCGCCTGATCATATTTTTAACAAAGTGCTTGAATGAGAATCGTCTGGTTAAATTTCATAATGAAGTGCTTGAATGAAGGAAACCCCCTGAGGAAACTCATTGAGGTGAAACGCTCATATGGTGCCAGAAAGTGGTGTCGGGGCATGTTGCAGATAGCTAAGATAAGCAATTTTTTTGATCTTTATGGAGTACGTTCCTCAAATGTGTGACCCTAGTTTTCATAAGAGGTCATTGATGCAATAACTGGCAATGTACAAAGAGATATGTCCTGAAAACAATGCCAAGATAAGTCTGAGACCTCTAGGTTCACACATATTTAAGAACACAGACCTCTCTAAGTCCATAGTTTAATGCAAACATAATCGGGAAAGGATTTGAGAATTTAAAAATTAGAAGTCCATAATTGTCTGCAAATAAACCTAGCCTTAAGGATAATTGGAGGAATGATCATTTAAATATTGCGGTAATTATGTTATGCTGTCTACTCTGTCCATCATGTACAGGCTTAGCATCTTCACTGCACATCAATAGCAATAGTTTCTCCAGTTGACCTGCGACCGCTCCCCTCCAACGCTCCCTCCCCTTAAGAAGAAGCAGTACTCAAAGTAACTTGAGTAGGTGGTCAAATAATGAGTGGTGAAAAGAGAATAATAAAAAAGAGCAGCAACTGAAGATCATCATCAAACATCGAACACAACTTCATTTACTATTCTACCAACCTTTCTCTCGTTTCAGGTTTGAATTGCTTGCAAACCAAGATCTTGATGTTCCAAAAACAGCAGCCACAAAAAATTCTCCTCCTGTAGACTTACTGGGTGAAATCTGTGGGGTCGATTTTGTTTTGCTTAAAGATAAAAGAAGAACATGATGAAAAGGATACATTAAAAATCTATTTTTCTCCAAATCGCACTTTACAATCATGCAGTGTTCTTCAGTTTTAAAATGCAAGCAGGATCACTCTGGTCTCTTTCAGTGCTCAATGCATGCAATATTTTGCCACAATAATAGCTGTCAAAGTGAAAATAAACTGTTAGACTTATCACATTGTTATATCCTGGATCAATCAGTCATTTCTAATGGTGGAAGCATGCAGAAAATAAAAGAGTGGAAATACGTATTGTACACACCCAATTTTATGAAGAATGAAATAAATATATTACTAATGGAGTAAATGAGCTGTTCTGTAAAAATAACACACTCAGAACATGTGATGGTGATGCAGTAAGTTCTTAATAATGTTCATTGGCGTTAGCATCATGGTTCCTATCCAGTTTTAGCCTTTGGAAAAAATCCTTCATAGATGAGTTTGATTTTTTTGTCTTGGTTGTTAAGGAGGTATGTTAACTAGCCAACTCAAACAGAAGGCTATAATGAAATTTGGTCTGAGGCTAAGTAATATTAAAATATAGCACTATATCCTCAAAGCAAGTAACTTTTGCTTCTGAAAATCATGTACCTGACTACCTCTGAACCTTTTGTGTAGCTATACTGCACTAGTCTGTTGTGGGGTAGAAAACAAGGCCATTTTCTACACACAGTAAGCTTTATTAATACTGAGAAAATAACTTTTAAAAGTTTTGTATTTTCTGAAAGAAAAGTGTGTTTTAGCGTCAGTCATCTTTGGAAAGCAGTTCAACCATAATAGTTTTTAGTCACCATTGTGTACTTCTAGAAGCATTATAGAAATAATAGGGTCAATATTCAAAGCCCTTAGCTAGCTGGCCAACAGGTGGTCAGCCAGCTAAGGGCACTGATCACAATATTCAGTGGCACTATCCAGATAGTGCCGCAGAGTATCTTCACAGACCACTCCAGCACTATCCGACTAGTATTGGGGCAGTCTGTGGATGGGGCGAGGATAGTGTCAGCGCAAACTAGATAAATGGTGACTTTATCCAATTAGCAGGATTTTCAGTCACTATCTATCAGGCCATCTTAGGCTGTTTGTAAAACTCTCCTATGTTGGAAGCTGTATAAATGACAGCTGAAACTTTTAATGCATGTCCCAGGGTGCCTTTAGCATCCACCAGAACCAGCGCAAAATCCCTCTAGTAAAAGGGCCCCATAGGCACCTATGTGACTTTATACAATACTATTTATCGTAAACTCAGCAGCAATAGTGTCTAGACTGAATGCACAGACATTGTGCTGAGAACAGATGTAAATATTAGCGCATACTTGATGTGTATACACCCTTATTTTATAAAATACATTCATAAATCATGACTTTGCTCACATGCCACCAAACTCTACTCCTGCACACACCTACTTGGCAAGTACATGCTGGCCTACATCATAAAATGCTGTTTTACATCTGAAAATAGTTTATAAATTAGCCCTTGGAGTAGCAGCACACATTTACACCTATCTTGGAAAAGATTGAAATTTGTATGAGAGTATTTAAGTGATACTAGGGATTAATATAGGAGCCTGTTTTACAAAGGTTTATAGGTACCTATGTTGCTCTTATAAAATAGGCGCTCTGTTTAAAATTTACTCCCTCTAGGTACTGGCATAAAATACATTCAGCTTACAGCTTAAATATCATTAGTGTAATTTTTCAAAGTCAGACATTTAGAGGGTAATTTTATAAAGAATTTATAAAAACCTTTATAAAATTTATAAAGAAATATAAAGAATTTATAAAAACCTCTCTATAAAAACTGATACCTAATCCTGCTACCCTTGCAACAGGATCTATTTAAGCAAGCATACTGATCAGATCTTATAACAAACTACCTTGTCTAATTAACACCTTAACAAACATGGCTATTTCATTGCTTACCCTTACTTTACTTTACACACTGACCAGTACATTTTATGAAGCTACTGCTCTCACACAAGGCTACAACCCTATACCATTGCTTATTAACACGAGTAGGAAATATAACTATAACCAATACCAACCACCCCCAAATACATACCACAAACGGCAATCTCATTTACTCTATATCTCTCTTCAACCAACAACAACATCTAATCTAAAGGAAAAACAAAGCCAACAAACTCTCAAGTGCGCTCTCATCAATGCACGCTCTGCACGCAACAAATGGCCAGCTATCACTGACCTACTATCAAAATACAGCTCAGATATCCTAATGATCACTGAAACATGGCTATCAGAAACTGATAATGCTATTCTAAATCAAATTACTCCACCCAACTTCTCAATCTTCACATGCAACAGAGAAAGCAAGAGAGGAGGGGGTGTTCTCATCTTAGCAAAAACTTCATTACAATATAGAATAATCTTCAGCAAAAGCACACAACACCTGAACATATTATCAGTTACTAATAAACTTAACACTCTAAACCTCGTCTACAGGGCACCCAACACCGCCGCAGATGAATTCTCCGATATTATCGATCTAGCATGTAACCCGCAAGACCCTTCTAAAGCAAACTGGCTTATGGGAGATTTTAATCTTGCCTCCACTAACCACGAATTATCGAACACATTCCTAGAAGCACTATCCAACCTAGGATATGAACAAGTCGTAAACGACCCAACACATCAACAAGGCAACCTCCTGGACCTAGTCTTCGTTCCATCAACAGATACCAGCAAATTAAACCAAATTAATTTATCTGTCACTCCTGTCCCCTGGTCCGATCATAACTTAATAACATTTTGGATTCCAGCATCACAAACAAACCATCAATTAATCACATGTGAACCAGGAAAGACAACACGTTTCAAACAACTTGACAGAGAATTGATCACTCAGCATGTAATACCAAAACTATCTAAACCATCAAACAACTTAAACGAACTCATCAACAACTGGAATAACACTCTCTCCCAATATGCCCAGCACCCAAAAAATGATGAGAAACCTACAATTAATAGTCACTCCATCAAAAAGCACAGAGCTCCATGGTTCTCCTCCAATTTACGATCTTCTTTGCTTCAACTGAGAAAACTAGAGAGAAAATGGAGACGGACCCGCAGTACAACAGACCAAGTAATATACCTGTAACACCTAAAAAAACACAGAGACTCAACATGGAAAGAAAGAAAAGAATTCCATGCCAAGCTCCTCAATAAATCACTAAACAAACCGCGCGACCTATTTGAATTAGTAAAATCGCTGACCACACAACCACCCCAACCACAACAAGAAGGTATACATCCTCAGTCATATGCCAATTACATCCAATCCAAAGCAATAAAAGCAAATACTGCTACAACTCAAGAAGCTTTCCAGAACCCCCAAATACTTTCACCTCTAACTAATCTTTTTCCCCCGTCAATAAAAACAATAGAGGAAACTATTGCCACTATCAACACCACAACGGCGCCAAACGACCCATGCCCAGCACACTCGATCAAATCAATGCGTTCAGAATTAAGTCCATTCATAGCTGACATCGCAAAACAATCATTTACAACGGGAATCTTCCCAGATGAACTAAAGAAGACATCCATCCGTCCTCTTCTAAAAAATAACCAGCTTGATCCGAAAAAGGACGAATCCTACAGACCAATTTCAAGTATTCCATACCTAGCTAAAATTTTAGAGAAGTTAACTCAAAGACAAATCCAACAGCATATAGACACAGCCTCACCATTAGACCCATGCCAACACGGTTTCAGAGAAGAACACGGTGTAGAAACCCTACTCACTTCATTAATGAACACACTCAACAACGGGATTGATGACATCAAAAAAGGCTTTGCAATGATCTTTTTTGACATCGCTGCAGCTTTTGATTCAGTTGACCATGAACTACTCCTGATGAGACTCCATGCAAAAGGAATCCAAGATCGTGCATGGGACTGGTGCAAATCATACCTCCAAGACAGATGGCAACAAGTACGGGTTAGCAACAAGACATCAGAACCTTTCCAACAAAGACAGGGAGTGCCACAAGGATCATCATTATCGGCACTACTTTTTAACATTTATATGCAACCAATATGTCACATAACTCGCTCATTCGGCATATCCTGCCTCATGTATGCTGATGACGTTCTGCTATTCACCCCTATATCAGTCACTTGCCCGGATTTCTCAATCTTAATCAAATGCTTTGATGCAATAACAGATTGGCTCCTCACTATGAATCTACGGATAAATTTCAAAAAAACCGAAGTTCTAATTATCACTCGGAACAAAGACTTCTCCCCACCATCAACACTAAAAGTCAGGGATGCAGAACTTCCGGTAAAACCCAATATACGCTACTTAGGTGTAATATTGGATCAACATTTGGATTTCAAAGATCACATCAAACGTACAGTAAAATCTATATACTTCAAAATCAAAACCCTCCGTCATCTGAAACCCATGATGGAAGCTGACGACTTCAGAACTGTCTTCCAAACCTTAGTAACTCCACATTTCGACTATGCCAATGTAATACTACACGGCCTCCCAAAAAACACCATAAACCCATTACAGTTGGCCATGAATGCAGCTGCTCGTGTCCTGTATGGAGCATCTAAGAATGATCACATTACGCCCATACTAAAGGATCTCCACTGGTTACCGATAGGATGTAGAATCCTATATAAGATATTCATCATTACATTCAAAGCATTCAATAAGACAGCACCTTCATCTATTGTTGATCTAATCACGCACACCCCCAAAAACAGGACTAGAAGAACGTTTACAGAAAACACTCTAGTAATACCAAGGGAATCCATAAAATTTAAACAAGCAACCATTAATAGAGCATTTTCAAGCTATGCACCAAGGTGCTGGAACAATCTCCCTACCAACATAAGAGCAATCAGAGAAATCAAGAAATTTAGAAAGGCCATTAAACACTACTTGTTCCTCAAGTACTATACACAGCATCATGATCCACCTCCATACCCACACACTCACTCAGTTGTATCACTTGATAACACATGCTTTACTCAGTTGCAACCTGATTAATGATTAATAACTAACACAATGCATTAATGCCTCATCACCATGTTAAATACAAAATGTTATAGTCTAATCCCAATGGTAAAATTTGTTATATGTATGTATATAGTTTGTATATAGTTTTACCCAGTTAACTCAAGTTTAAAAATCCTGTTTTATGTAAACGTTGACGATTTGTCCAAATATTCTGTTCATTGTAAACCGCACTGATGTGAAATAGCGCGGTATATAAAAAAATGTTAAATAAATAAATAAATAAAATAAGGAGCCATGGAAAGTTACGCACCATCTATGCATGCAATTTAGCTGATTGCTATTTTATAAATACATGCATTAGACCAATGATGCATACTGTTACTGTGGGCATGTACATGGGTAGAGTTTGGGCAGAGCACAAAAGTATGTGCATAAAATATAAAATAGTATCATTTGTGTGTGTTCTTGAGAAGTCTAGGCATGATCGTGCTAAGATTTATTATACATTTTTGAATGCATAAGAGTTTGTTTACTAAGCCAAGCTAACAGTTAACCCATGCTATTTGTAACCAGGTTCCATTGAATAACATTGGACCTAGTTACAAATAGCATGGATTAACAGTTATCCCGGCTTAGTAAACATACCCCATACTTTACCTTATGAAATAGGTGTGACATACGTACCCAAAAATATACATTAACCTCATGGGATTTTATAAAATTACCCTACTACTGTCCAAGAATATTGATGCCTAGCCAGAAAAATGAGTACTGGAAAAAAAGATTTTTCATTTGTTTAAATTTAGTAAATAAAGAAACTAGTACATTGCCTATGTTTTTTTTTCAAACGTGCACTTGATAAGTACGAATACAAATATAACCCAATGTAACCCATTTAAAACGAATAAGAGAAAATGTATTTTCACTCATCGAGTAATCAAACTCTGGAATTCATTATCGGAGGATACAGTAAAAGCTGTTAGTGTAGTTGGGTTTAAAAAAGCTTTGGACAAGTTTCTGGAGGAAAGGTCCATAAACCATTATTAAAGAGGATTCAGGAAATCCACTGCTTATCACAGAACGAGCATTGTGGAACTTGTGGCTTTTGGGAACTTGCCAGGTTCTTGTGACCTGGATTGGCCATTGCTGGAAACAGGATACTGGGCTTGATGGACCTTGGTCTGACCCAGTATGGCATATCTTATGTACTTATTTTAATTTAATACATCGTGAAAAAATGATCCCATTATTATTTTAGGAAACTTTAAAGTTGCTCCCCTGAAATTTCCATGAGGGCCCCGATTACCTCAAACATTTTGGATCTGATTGATCCAGATTGATGATGAAGTCACAAATAACATCATACAGTATATTAGCACAGTGCATGAAATAATTAGATGCCATTCCATCTGAATAAATGTACGTATAATACTTTTCTAACCATGACTACTCCTTAAGGATTCCAGGGAGATAGCATAGTTGCTTACCTGTAATGGGCGTTCTCCGTATACAGCAGGGGTATGCAGCCACACTCAATGATGCTGTCTGCCAACAGCATCAATGTAGGCTCTCCCCTAGTTCAGAGAAGTCCTATGGACTTCTCTGAGTATGCGCGCCCGCTTCCCACCTCAGAGTCCCTACGCAGTGTCCCTCATTTCATCACAGAGTATGGAAGCGCAGCACTGAAGGCATTAGAGCAAACTAGTAGTAGAAGGAGGACATGTAAGGTAAAGCTGAAAATGAAATCATATGATGAAAGTGCCACATGCTTGACTGCAGTGTGGCTCAGATCGGACAATGGCAATCCTTCTTGGTTCTGCTATATGATATATTTCGTTGTTTTGGGTTTTTTTACATTTATGATGGTTTCTTTGGTTGAGGGGATGGTAGGTGGATGAGTGTGGCTGCATACCCCTGCTGTATATGGAGAACCCCCATTACAGGTACAACTACGCTTTCTCTGAATACAAGCAGGCACACTCTATGATGAGTCCAGAGCTAAGGGCTGCTTAGAAATCTAATAATGGTCACATCCTTGAAAAAAAATGGGAGGTGGAAGATTTCAGGCAAAGAGATTTTGCAACAGACCAACCAGAGAGCAGGAAACCACGTCGAACTAGGCACACAGTCAGAGAACGTGATGAAATACCAAGGATACGAACATATGTCAATGAAACTTTATTAATGATACAGGCACAAAAGGGTTGGCAAATTTGTGCCTGTATCATTAATAAAGTTTCATTGACATATGTTCGTATCGTTGGTATTTCATCACGTTCTCAAAGAGATTTTCCAAGACAGCCTGACCAAAAGCTAGTCAGTAGCTGAAGAGCGATCCAGGCTGTATTGCTTTGCAAAGGTGTGTACCAATGACCATGTAGCAGCTTTGCAAATGTCTTGAGATAGAATAGCAGCCAGGTTGGCAACTGCAGCTGCTGTAGCTTGGAGGTGGTAGGGTCCTACCCTTTCAGGAGGGGTGAGACCTGCTTGGGGGCTTAACAAAAGGAGATACAGTCTGCAATCCATGAGGAAATAGACTGTTTAGATGCAGGTTTCCCCGGGTTGTTGGGATTAAATGTGACAAAGAATTGTGAAGACTGACGGAGCTGTTTGGTAGCTTGTAGATAGTAAAGCACAGCTCAACGGTTATATAAAGAGTGTAGTGTTTGCTCCGGTGAATCCGGCTGAGCGCCTGGAAAGAATGTGGGAAGCATGATGGATTAGTTAAGATGAAAACCGGAGACAATCTTTGGAAGAAACTTGGGGTGGGTACGCAGCAGAAGAAACTGGGTATATGAAGGATAATGGATTAGAGTCTGAAGTTCACTCACACCTCTTGCTGAAGTTACGACGATTAGGAAGATAGCTTTCCAAGTGAGATGTTTCAATGAAGCAGATCCCAGGGGTTCAAAGGGGGCTTTCAAGAATTCTGAGAGGACAACATTGAGATCCCTTGCTGGAGCGGGTGGTTTCATAGGAGGCTTGGTGTTCATTAAGCCCTTCATGAAATGTGAAACCAGCAGATGCACAGAAACGGGTTTGCCAACTTTATGGCAATGAAATGCTGCTATGGTAGAGAGATAGTTGTGAACAGATGAAGTCTAAAGTCAGAGAGGTGAAGGAAATAGGTGAGGATATGATTGAGGGGACACAAGACGGGGTCTAGACCCCACAGTGTAGCTCAGCAGAAAAAACTAGTCCACTTATATTCATAGGAGTGCTGTGTAGAAGGTCGGCGAGACGCTTGAAGCATAGCTTGAACCTTGGCTAGCATGGTGGGAACAGGAGCATTCAGCTGGTCAGCTTCCAAGCAGCTAGAGCTAGTGACTGTAGGCTGGCATGCAGGAGACGACTCTCCTGTTGTGTGAGAAGAAGAGAATGTATTGATAATGGCCAGAGGCCATGTTGAGCCATGATGAAGATGTATGGGTACCAGATCTGCCTGGACCACTGAGAAGCAATGAGTATTAGAGTCACCTTGTCTGCTTGGGCTTTGAGGAGGGTCCAAGGAATGAGTGGAAACAGTGCAAAAGCATAGAGGAGTCAATCTGTCCAGGGAATGAGGAAGGCATCTGCTGCTCATCTGTTCAGGGTGGGGCAAAGTGAGCAGTAGAGTGGACACTTGGCATTATCGCCTGTGGCGAAGAAATCAATGTCTGGGGTCCTCCAGGCTTGGAAGATGGGGGTCAGGACTGTGGGATCCAGAGACTACTCGTGCAGGTCGAGGCAACAACTTATGGAATCCGTTAAGTGATTTTGTACTCCCAGGAGATAGACGGCCCTGAGGAAGACGCCAATGGATTGAACACAGAGCCATAGGTGGATGGCTTCTTGGCAGAGTCGGAGGAAACCAGAGCTGCCCTGTTTGTTGATGTAGAACATGGTGACTTGATTGTCAATCCGCACTAGGAGCATTTGGTTGTGGATCCAATGCTAGACGGCTTGAAGGGCATTGCAAACTGCACACATCTCTAGCAGATTGATGTGCAGAGAAGCCTCTCTGTTGGTCCAATGTCCTTGTGTCGTGAGATGCAAGAGATGGGCTCCCCAGCCCACATGAGGCATCTGTTAGGGTGAGGTGATGCAGCTGTTCTAGGAAGGGCCTTCCGTCGGCGAGGTTGGAGGGAAATGTCTACCACTGTAGGGACTGAAAAAGACGTAACCCGTGGAGATTTCGTCCCGAGAACAAAATCTGATGTCACTGAGACTGAGTATGCTGGTTCTAGTTGAGCTTGAGATACCACTGGAACGGGCACATGTACAGACGTGACAAGAAGACTATATGTACTGAGGCCACCATATAACCCAAGAGGCGCAGGACAGTGCTTGTATCTGGAGAAATTAATTAATTAATTTTCTTTAGCTGGTTTTATATACCTCCTTATCAAAGTGTCAAGGTGGTTTACATGTTAGCAAGTTGAACAGAAGCTAACGTACATGGAACATTGTGCAATGTAACTAAGAACATGAACATTATATATTATATATATAAAGGATTAATATAAAGGATCAAAGGACATATTTGACAAAAGCAACTTAAAAGTTTTAAGCGATATGAGGACATACTGCTTGCTTTATTACTTTGCAATTCTGTAGAGTGCACAAAGGAGATGAACTGAAATTGTGCAAAAGCAGCTTCTATCCAGTCTTTCCAGGCTGAACACATCAAAGTGAGTGGCAAAGATAAACTGACGTTGAGACTAGTCCTGAAATGTGGAGCCATCTCAAGTTGCTTTTATGTATTTGGCAAACAAAATGGAAGTGACTGACCTTGACCTCTCTAACTGATGAACTCTGTGTATTGCTATATCTTCTGTCTAACCCCAAGCCCAAAAACATTCACCATGCGGGTCATTCTGAACCATGAATAAGCCAGTTAGACATGCACATTAGATGTGTGTCCCACGAATACATCTAAAACCGTATTCCGAGACAACGCGTATCTGCACGTACAGGGCGCTTGTACGGGGATCTCTGAATGTGGGCGGGAAGGGGCGGAATGGGGGCGTGGCTAGCTGTGGAGATGTATAAGCATATTCTGAGGAGGCCCATGTACGTCTTCGGCGTTACCCGCGGACGTCCAAGTTATACCTGGTGAAACATGGAATAAGGCCAGGACTTAGAAATATTAAGCTCATATCCTCAAGGTATCCCATAGAGATGAATAGCTGTGACATGTCTGTAATGAACGGGTGTGTCTGCTGCCTGGGAGTGCACAGGATGCATTTGTAAGGAGTGGAATGCACAGGTGAGGGACATCTGTATGGTCAGGGAACAAGAACAAATGCTCCTATAGAAATATAAAGCACTGCAATAGACGTTAATCTGGCTATGCTGACATTTGCTACTTATTTACAATTTATTTATTTATTTACAAGCTCTTATATACCACACTCTTCAGCATCAGTGCGGTTCACAAATAACAAAACTTTGCATCGGACAACGGCCTTTACGCTTATATTGAAACAGGGTAGGTAATTTGGGACTGAAACTGGGAAATCTATATACATGTACAGCAGTGGTGTGTGTGAAAATATTTACAATTTATAATAAAATTTGAAATACAATCTATTTATTCATGGTGCATTAATCCTTATATTCTATGTGCATCATAAATGTACATGGTGGAAGGGTTGGTGTATGCGCTGTCATAAGTCAGGTTATGAGTGTGTTAGGGGCTGCGTGCGTGAGTTGAGGTGAGGGGAGAGGTGGTGTTGGATTAGGGTGGGCAAAGTGTAGGAGGAATAGATGATGTTTAAGGGCTTTCCTGAACTGTGAAAGGTCCTTGATTGATCTGATGTGTGGTGGGAGGTTATTCCAGCACCTCGGGGCATAGAAGGCGAAGGCTCTATTCCTGGTTGTTTGTGTGCATTTTGTAGCTTCAACTGGTATAATTAGTGTATTGGCCGCTACTGACCTTCTCAGCCTGTTGTTGGGGGTGGTGGTGAGGAGTGCGGAGAGGGATGAGGTGGATAATAGGTTAATTGCTTTGAAGGTTAGTAGTAATACCCTGTAAGTGAGCCTACTGTTTAACGGTAGCCAATGTAATTCCATAAGTATGGGCGTGATGTGAGCTCTCCTGGATATGCCACAGAGGATGCTGGCTGCTGCATTCATCGCCATTTGCAGTGGGTTGAGGGTGCTCTTGGGGAGACCGTGCAGGATGATGTTTGCGTAATCAAAATGTGGTGTTACGAGCGTCTGGAATATTGTTCTGAAATCATCTGGTGCTAGCAGAGGTCTAAGGTGCCTTAAAGTCATGATTTTATTGTAAATGGACTTGGTGGTGTTCTTTATGTGTTCTCTGAAGTTGAACTGCTGGTCTAGTGTGACACCCAGGTAGCGTATCACAGATTTGCAAGGGAGCTCTGCATCTCTCACCTTCAGGATAGAGGGAGGAGAGAAGCTCTTGTTCTTTGTGATAAATAAGACCTTGTGCCAAAGGGGCTGTTCCCGGCTCCCCTAACATTTACAGGATCTGGAACAATGTGAATGTAGATGTAGGGATGGTATGTGGGATAGTAGGGAGCAGAACCATGTTTGCCTGAGGAAAGCAGGTCAGTTGTGGTGTCCTGTGTTGCTATGCCATCATGGCTGCACAGCATTTGAGTATGGGTGCAGGGCATGGTTTTGGCTGAGGATAGGGGTTCTGATTGCAAGTGAGAGTATGTGTGTGTGTGGTCTGAGTGTTGCTAATCTGGGGGGACATGAATGCCTAGCCGGTACCTGTATCATAGGGATGACCGCAGCATCACCAGGTGCCAGTGTGATCGGGGAGGGTAAAACAGAAGAGGTTCTCTATAGCAAAATGCCACAACATATCACTGTCACTAATAGGGGCCCTTCAAATTGCAAACAGTCAACAGTGCAAACAGCACTAAGACTTGCCCAGGTGCACCATTATAGGTCTCTAGACATCTGCGCAATGGTAGGGAGCGATGATGGTGCTTTAGATCATTCTGTAGCTCTGTTTGCACTGTTGAATAGTCCCATTTTGAGGGTTCCTTATCAGTGACAGGGAAATGTTCTGACATTTCATTATGGGGACCCTCTTCTGATTTAGCACAGTTACTTACCTGTAACAGGTGATCTCTGGGAACAGCAGGAATTAGTTTTCACATATGGGTACGTCGGTACCGACGGAGCCTGCACGGGAATGCTCCCCAGCATCCAATCAGAAAGCTTTTGGGAGCATCCCTCGCGCCTGCGCGGTGACTTCCCGCCTTTCCCACTGCCTCTCCTCAGTTGAGTTTCATAGCTGAGACAGAAGGAGAGAAAGAGGAAAGGAGATAGATAGATACAACTCCTAGGGGAGGTGGGTGGGTTGTGAAGACTAATTCCTGCTGTTCCCAGAGATCACCTGTTACAGGTAAGTAACTGTGCTATCTCCAGGAACAAGCAGGAATGAGTCTTCACATATGGGGACTCCCTAGCTGTGGGTGCCAGGGGAGATCCCATAAAATGCGTATCCCTGGAACAGGACGGCATTTCCCAAACCTGGATCCCCGGCATCCCCTGAGGGATGGGGGGTAGGAGTTGAATAGAGAGAGCTGTAGAGGAGCAGCGAATCTAAAGACTAGAGAAAAAATGAGTCTTTAGAATGTATGTCAAGTATCATTAAAATATTTAATGAACTAGTACAATATAGAGCTTACCTACTGGATTGTAGGAAGTAGAACTGTGATGGAGTGTACTGTAGATGCAGTAGCGGAATCCTCAAGGTAACTTCACAGCAGTGAGGATGAAGTTCCAAACCTGGAATGGGCAGGTAACCAAGGTGTCAACTGGGGCAGGAGAAGAACGGCAGGTCTTCAATGGAAAGCTTTATGGGAAAAAGCTGAAAACTCTTTTAGGTACAGAGTTATTAACATTGAGGACTAAAAGAAGAAGACTGACCGATCTGGAGAATTAGCCCAGTCTTGAAGGGAAGAGGGGGTATGGAAAAAAGCCCCTATTCCCAAGGAGAACAGAAGTGTACTCAGAATACTGAAGATGTACACCGTCTTTCCTAGCTGGTGAGAGATAGGAAGACATTGAAGTTTGATACTTCATAGACAGGGAGATTTGTAACAAAAATAGAAGCTGTTGACATCACAGCAGTAATTGTGTGTATAACCGCTCCCACTTACTGAGCCGCATGAGAATAGGCAAGTAGACTGTCTGGACTCTTAAGAAGGCAAAAGCTTTATAGCACAGACAGTGAGGGAGATAGCAGGTAATACATGGCGTCCTATGGACATCTCCCAATGGGCATATATATATATATATATATAGATATATATATATAGAGATGGAGAGACATACATATGTATATATATGTGCATATATGTCTAGATATGTGTGATATATATATATAGATAGATAGATATAGATATCTATATAGATGGGCATGACTTATGCCTACACAGACTACAGAAATATGTATGAATAGGACATATACATACATGAAGATAAGTCTGAGGATACATGCCTGCAACTGAGCCCCACAAAAACATTCCCTTGGGGAATGTGATTGGAAAAAATTCATCTAATAATAAGGAGGTGAAAACCACCTGAAGATATATAGAGAATCTATTTCTGCGGTGCAGGAATGTAGTTCAGTGGAATAACCAGGATGGTTGCATGAAAAAACAGAGGATAATAGCAGTCTGGCAAGAGCATGTCAGGAGTACTTTAGGACTCTGACATGTCCAAAGGACAAAAGAAAAACGCATAAACTAAGATACCAGGATGACCCAGCCAAGGGACATAGGGGTATCAGGTACAGTAAAAGAGTATGCGTTGTCCAAGTGGAGCAGAAAAGCATAATGCCAAGCTGTAAGGAAAAAGGGGTAGATTCCTGAAAGATTGGGAACTCCTTGGACATTCACGCAGAAAAAGCTTGTCTTCTGTTTCACAACAGGAGACAAGAGGGTATAAAGAACCCATATAGTCAGGAAATGATTCTATACGTTTTTTCTACTATAAGGAAAAAACCCTCAGAGATAAAGTTCAATGCTCTGTAGCAAGGGCCCATAGTAGTAAGCTTCTCTGAAGATTGCAGAGAGCATTGTGCAGGAGAATTATGAGATAAAACTGACTGAAGTCAGGTGTGTTGCCACATCCTAGGAAAGGATATGGCTAGAAGATAACTTGCAGTGAGTAGTATTATGCAAGATAGTTGAAAGTAGCTTGCAATGAGCACTAGAGTAATCACTGGAACTCCTGCATGCACAGCAACTGAACAAAAGAGCAGAGGGGATTCTCCTGTATAAAGACAGAGAGAAAAACAGACAAAGGGAGCGGAGATATTCCCGTCCCTGTCTGATGAGTTGCATTGAAGGATAACAAAAAAGTCTACACTGGAAAGAAAGAGAAGTGTTTCAGTATGGTACCAACTCAAGCAGGGGAAACCATGGAAGAGAGGGGGATGGAAGGTAACTAACCATATGGTAAGTCAGCTGAAGGAAAAGATGTCCATATGGGGACAAAAAACTATCATGGGATAGTTGTAACCTCCCTTCATAGTAGTAAGAAGGGGAGAATTTTGTAACCCATGGACAAAAGTATCCTAACAGCTTAGCATACTGAAAAACCAGTGTAGAGTTGGAAGAATAAACCTCTGCTAAGAAGAAGTTAACTGTAGATTGCAACATATAGGAACCTATGGTTGCTGTTTATGATTAGACTGGCTAGAGTCTGGAGACCTCAGACTAGGATGAGATGTCCCTTGCTTGGGTACATCTGGAGGATGTGCAGGAGAAGGGTGAAACCTTCTTTTCTTAGGGAAAGGAGGTTTGGTAGGACATTTCCTACGTCCTGGGGAAAAAGAAGGCTTAGGATGGTTTCGAGAACCAGGGAAGTCAGTGGAGCAATGAGCAACCTGACGTAAAGCCTCTCTATTGAAGAGATTTTCTCCAGTACAAGGAGAATTACCCAGTGTATGTTGTGCCCATCTGCTCAAGTCTGAAGCTTGCAGCCAGGCTTTACGACGTGCCCCAATGGCAATAGCAGAGGATCTGCTAACAGACTCAAAAGAGTCTAGGGAAGCACGAGAAAGAAACCAAGAGATATTCCTGCTATGATAAAGAAGTAAGGAATAGTCAGTGGCCTTAGGCTCTGACAAAAAAGGGAACAAAAGAGATAATTTCTCTGTGACCTCCTGAAGTGTCAGACTCATATAAAAAATATATGAGATAATTCTTGAAGCCAGCATAGAAGTTTGGAAGGTTTGACGTCCAAAGGTATCAAGTGCTTTAGATGCACTACCTGGCGGATAAGAAGAATGCTGCTTCTTGCTTCTTACCTTGCTCATTGCTGATTCCACTACAATGGAATGATGTGGAAGTTGATTTTTTTGAAACCCTGGAGAGGGAGGCACCTGATACAGAACATTCATGGCTGTAGAAGGCGAAGGAACCTTTAAGGGTGATTCCCACATCCTCAGAAGATGATCCTGCAAAGAATGATGTAAAGGAAGCATTATATTTTCCTTATCTGCAGGATCTTGGTCCAGAGTAAAGCCAGGAATAGGAATGGCAAGAAAGGTTGCCATGTCAAGGAGAAATTTCTGAAAAGAAGGATCTCCAATAGGAACTATCCCTGGGTAAGTTGAGGTTGAAGGAGCAGCTTGAGCACCAGAAGACATACTGGCCTGGTGCAGAAAAAGATTCCTGCTAGATGGACAGTGATACAGACAGTTCTGATCTGAGGCAGTAAGTACTGCATTGTCAGTGCCTGGAATCGATTCCAAACTAGGCATAGAAAGGATCGATGGCACCGATGGAACTGCAGGAATCGACATCGATACCGGTACCGGTATCAGAGACGATAATGTCATCGAAGCAGGAATCGGGGGCTGCTGAAGCGGTGCCGAGGTAACCAGAGAGCCTTGGTAAATATCCTCGGTACTGCGTAGTCGGAAACGAAATGGATCGGTTCCGAAACGCATCGGTACCAAGTCATCGAGACTGGATATCGATTCTAGACTCGGCATCGAAGAGAGCGAGTCTATCGATGCATGTCTAGAAGGTACCGACGGTGGTGGTGGTATCGGCGATGCCGATACAGGAAAGTCAATCGGAGTCGTATCGATTGGTTCCGAAGGTACCGAGGACGTCCGAAGACGATGCCTGGTGAAGAGTGAAACACTCGACACAGGCGCCGATGTCGGGGTATCGGTACCGCTCGAAGCCGATACCAACCCCGAGCATGGCGAAGATACAGGAAAGTCAATCTGGTTCGTATCGATCGGCCCCAAAGGTACCGAGGATACCAGATGATGATCCCAGGTGAAGAGTGGAACACTCGACACCGATGCCGATGCATCGGTACCGCTCGAAGCCGGTACCAACCCCGAACATGGCTGGGATACAGGAAAGTCAATCTGGGTCGTATCGATCGGCCCCGAAGGTACCGAGGACACCAGATGACGATCCCTGGTGAAGAGTGGAACACTCGACACCGGTGCCGATGCCGGGTTATCGGTACCGCTCGAAGCGGATACCACCCCCAAGCACGGCTCAGGTATGTTCTGTGAGGGGTGAGCCCCAGGAACAACCTGAAACCCCATAAATGCTTTGGAGCCCAAAGACTCCCACCGGGGTTTTATTGCCAATGAGGTCTTGAGGGCAAGGCCGGAGCCGTCATCATGCTGGGCATGAGACTTACCCTTCAAGAATTGGCTAGTCTTAACAGACTGTTTGTGGGTTACCTGATCCTGGAGAGAAGAATAAACCGGTGTCCTCACCTCAGGAGGAAAAACGGCATCGAGGGAAACTCGAAAAAGGGAAGGTCTTCTCCCAATAATATAGCCTGAGGTATCAGGGGAAAAAGGGTCAGGACCCAAACAGGTTAGACACCAAGCTTTGGAGTCTAAAAAGAAAACTAAGTTTCCACAGTGAAGGCATTTCTTAGGGGAAGAAGGCTCCATGTTGGAAAAGGCCTGGTAGGCCTCAAAAGTTAAAACAAAAAACTGAGGAGAAAATATTTCTCTAAGTTTGAAAAAGAAAAGAATAAAGCACCGGCGGAACCGGTATCGGCGGGAAAGACAGCCGCGACCACAAGAAAACAAGAAAATAAGGATTTTAAAGAAAAAAGTTTCTGCGGTGACAGGACGTCCTGTTGGCTCCGCGGAAAAACGAAAACTGAGGAGAGGCAGTGGGAAAGGCGGGAAGTCACCGCGCAGGCGCGAGGGATGCTCCCAAAAGCTTTCTGATTGGATGCTGGGGAGCATTCCCGTGCAGGCTCCGTCGGTACCGACGTATCCATATGTGAAGACTCATTCCTGCTTGTTCCTGGAGATCCTGTGGGACATGCTGAGCATTGCACAGTCTGATTGCAGAGGTGTCCAACCAATCACTTTCTACCAGCTTTTCACCTATCGTAGAGTGCACTGAGCTATCTTTGCAGTGTTCTCTGCATGCAAAAGAAAGCTATAGAGGGTCTCGTTTGTGTTGCCATCTCTGTATCATCAGTTTTCATGTGTGGTTTGCATCAGCACACCACTGTCAGTGAGTGCAGCAGCTTAGTAGCTGCACGTATTACAGAAACAGCTCCGGAAGTGCATGTCTAACACAGGGGCGTGGCTGTTCGTGGGTCCCTGGTGGAGACATGCTGTTTCATCTACATCTAACCTTTCAGAATAGGGTGAGTGCGGAGACATACAACACCATGTGCTGCATATAGGCATGTCTCGTATTCTACAGCGCTTGGTGCGTGCAACGCAGTAGACGTGTGTGCCCGTTTTCCGATGCCGCATGTGCGTCTACTTCAGAATCACGTTTACATTGGCCCCCATCTAGGATTTGGACGTGCCCCCGGCCAAAATATGTATTTTACAGGATTGGCCTCCATATGTCTTAAAACTCACAGTTCATCTTGCTGATCCACTGAGGAAAAGAAGCTAACAAATCCTAACGATTCTTATACTTCAGTGGCCACCTTCTAAAACTTTATAAATGATAATCAAAAAAGAATAGGGACCAAAGTTCTTGGAAGACTAGTTGCCATTCTGAACCCATGCTCTTTATTCTACTTTAATCTACCAATGCCAACCTGGTGGAGTAGCCTAATGGTTAGAGCACTGGCTTGGGAACCAAGAGTCTGATTCCAACTAGAACTCTTTGTAGCCTTGGGCAAGACAGTTAACCCTCCATTGCCTCTGAAAAATCTAAGTTATCAATGTCCCTGTTTAATGTACATAACCAAGTTTGAGTTACAATGTAAACCACTGCGACTGAAATGATAAAGCGGTATAAAAAATCTGTTAAATAAAATAAATAAATTATAACTAGCATTAGATTGATAAAAGAAGCTGGCCTCATGCCACCACAAAATGAATATTTTAAATAGATTTAATTTTTAGTGCGTTCTGCACATGAATGTATCTGTAACAGCAGATTAGTATACAGGGTGGCCCAAATAAAGTGAGAACATCTTGTAGCATATAAGTTATTTAAAAATTCAAAAAGACAGATGTAAACGATTGACAAATTAAAAAAACAAAGAAGGCGACTGAAAATTGTCAAAATAAAGACGTTATGTAGCTAAAAAAGGTAAATAAGTAAACTATTTAAGCTTTAATTTACGAGATGTTCTCACTTTTTTTGGGCCACCCTGTATATGCTAGGATCCCATCCAGCCAATTTAAACTAGATACAAGAAATGATGGCTTTCTACACTCCCTGGCAGAGGTTCTCATAACTTACAAATCTTCTTTGCGTGTCATGGACGACTGATGCTCTATGGACCACCTTTTCATATTCTGATGCCATGTTGTCTTACATAGCATGTTTTTTTAACCTCTCTGAAATTCCTACTTCTGTTCTCTATTAAAACTTGGTCTACAGGACTTTTTTAGTTCACTCTCTTTCTTAACTTGGTCATGTTTTCATGTTAGCTGCCTACTTTAGCTCCAGTGCTGCTATATAGAACTCTGCAAATCTATGGAACTGCCAGTAACTGTCTGCCAAAAACTGATGAGTTGCAAGTGTGGTTAATCACAGTTGAGCATATGAAACCACCTAGAGCTTGTGCCTATGACTACAGCCACCTTCTACGGTAGTTATAAATGAAGGGGACTGGATTTACACATAAATACATATGATAACAATGTATTTATCTTTTAAAATTCTTTTTATTCAGCTTTGTTAGTTACAAAACTAAATTGGAAGCAAGCTGTTTTGATGGTGGATGACAGATAGTGTAACTCCAAAAGAGATACTTGCAAAGATAACTTTACATTTTTTAAATAAAGAGGACATTCATATGGTGAATACAGATTTATAAAGGGGAATTTTTTAATTGATCTCTAGCAGGTTGATGCCATCAGTTCCTGATTTTAATGTTCATCTCCAAAGATTTATGAGTAGAATCTTGTATTCTGTATAATCAAAAGTAAGATTAGCAATTCTAGAATATGAAGAGAAGTAAAACCTCAACTTCAATTCAAAAAATCTTCAAGCTAACTAACAGCCCTGCAACAGTCAAGCTAACTTTAGATATAGTGATAGAAAGGGTATTGAAGGGAAAAGAATCCCTTTACAGTTTGAGCAGCCTCAGTGATCATCGGGGCAGAGTGTGAGCAACCTTTCTAGCTCCTCCCCCTCCACCGCGGGACCAATCAGACTCTCTCAATCCTCCCTTTAACGGCATCTGCAACAGGCATTTATTGAAGGGAAAGGAATCCCTTTACTTCCAGGCCCTCAATCTCACTCATCTCTCTCTTTTTGAGGTCCACTCCATCCGCCTCTTCACTCCTCTCCCACTTCGGGAAGCTGTTATCTATCAGTCTCCTGAAATTTCTGTGTCTACTTTTCTTTCTGACTTTGATTCTTGGCTGTCTACCTTTCTTAGCCCCTCCTCCCCCACTCTTATTCTCGGGGATCTTAACATTCATGTTGATGTCCCGTCTGACCCCCATGTTTTAAAGCTCCTCTCCCTTACCTCCTCTTAACGACCTTCAACTCTGCTCCACTGCCCCTACTCACCAACACGGTCACTGCCTTGACCTGATTTTCTTCTCTAACTGCTCATCTTCCAACTTCTGTAACTCTGTCCTTCCCTTATCTGACCTCCACCTTTTAAGTCTTATTATTCATCTTCCCCCACCTCAGCCTCGTCCTGTCTCCACTAACCTTTCTAGAAACCTTCTTGCTATTGATCCCTTAGATCTTTCCTCCATTATTTTCTCACCCCTTTTATCCATTCTGTTATCCAAATCCATTGATGAGGCTGTGACCTCATATAACGCTGTACTCTCCTCTGCCCTGGATGCTCTTGCTCCCCTTATCCCACATCCTGTTAGGCGCTCTTCTCCCCAGCCCTGGCTCTCTCCCACTGCCCGCTATTTGCGCTCCTGTGCCCGCTCTGCTGAGCGTGCCTGGCTTAAATCCTGCTCCCATGCTGACTTTCTCCACTTTAAATTCATTCTGTCATCTTTCCAATCAGCCACTGCACTTGTTAAACAAGTCTACTTCACCCATCTGACAAACTCTCTTGCCTCTGATCCTCGTCGTCTCTTTAACACACTCAGTTCTCTCCTCAGTGTGCCTCCACCTCTGATTCCTCCCTCCCTTCCTGCCCAAACCTTGGCTGAGTTCTTTCATGACAAAATTCACAAGATCACCCTCCAATTCCCCACCACCCTTACTACCCCCCCCCCTTCTTCCCAATTCTCCTCTCTCACTTCTGTTACCCTTTTTTCCTTTCCTATGGTCTCTGATGAGGAAACTTCACTCCTTCTTTCTTCCTCTAAACTTATTACCTGCTTGTCTGACCCCATCCTCTCCCACCTCCTTAGTTCCATCACTTCCACTATCGTCGCTTCCATCTCTCATATACTCAACCTATCGCTCTCCACCACAACTTTCCCTTCTGACGTCAAGCACACTGTGGTCACAATCCTTCTCAAGAAACCCTCACTTGATCCCACCTGTCCTTCTAACTATCGACCCATCTCTCTCCTTCCCTTCATCTCTAAACTACTTGAGCGTGCAGTCTATCACTGCTGTCTCGACTTTCTCTCCTCTCATGCTCTCCTGGATCCTTTACAATCTGGCTTCCGTCCCCTACATTCCACTGAAAAAGCTCTTATCAAAGTCACTAATGATTTGTCCCTGGCAAAATCCAAAGGCCTCTATTCTGTCCTCATCCTTCTTGATCTCTCTGCTGCTTTCGATACTGTTGACCACAACCTTCTTCTTATCACCCTGTCCTTACTAGGTTTCAAGGACTCTGTACTTTCTTGGTTCTCCTCCTACCTCTCCCATCGCTCTTTCAGCATGTGCTTTGGTGGCTCCTCCTCCTCCTCTTCCACCCCATTACCTGTAGGTGTTCCTCAGGGTTCTGTCTTGGGACCGCTCCTCTCTCTCACTACACCCAGTCTCTTGGTGCCCTTATCTCTTCCCATGGCTTTCACTATCATCTCTATGCTGATGGCTCTCAAATCTACCTCTCTACGCCTGTTATCTCTCCAGAAATCCAGGCTAAGATCACAGTCTGCCTCTCTGACATTGCTAGCTGGATGTCCCTCCGCCGCTTAAAATTGAACATGGCCAAGACAAAATGGTTAATCAGCGCATCCCATGGCATAAACTCCTCCGGTGCCATCAATCCTACTCAATGATGAATATTCTGTAACTTTTTAAAATGTGCTGTAAATAGTTCTCACCCAAGTAATTTCCCTGTTCATTGTAAGCACAATGTGTTTTTTTGATACATTGTACTATTGTTCTGTTCGCTGTAAACCGCACTGATCTTAATAGCGCGGTATATAAGAAATGTAAATAATAATAATAATAAGACTGAACTCCTTATCTTTCCCCCAAATCCCTCCCCTCCTCTTTCGCCTTTCTCTGTCTCTGTGGATAACTCTGTTATCCTTCCTGTCTCCTCAGCACATAACCTTGGTGTTATCTTTGACTCCTCTCTCTCTTCATATCCAACTCATTGCTAAGTCATGATGTTTCTTTCTTACAATATCTGAAAAATTCACCCCTTCCTCTGTTAAGACTACTAAAACGATTGTCCACTCCTTAATCACATCCCGCCTTGATTACTGTAACCTTCTCCTTGCCGGCCTCACCGCAAACCACCTCTTTCCCCTTCAGTCTATTCAACATTCTGCTGCTCGTCTGATTTTCTGCCAGTCTCGTTTTCCCCACATCACTCCTCTCTTCATGTCACTGAATTGGCTCCCCATCCGTTTCCGTATCCAATTCAAGCTTCTCCTACTGACCTATAAATGTATTCACTCTTCTGCCCCCAGTACCTTTCGTCTCTTATCTCTCTTTACACTCCCTCTCGGTTACTTCGCTCTTCTAATAGCCTTCGTTTATCTATGCCTTTCACTCGTATTGCTAATTCTAGACTTCGCTCCTTTCACCTTGCTGCACCCTTCGCCTGGAACAGCCTTCCTGTCTCTGTGTGCCAGACATCCTCCCTGGCCATCTTCAAGTCCAGGTTGAAATCCCACCTCTTCACTATTGCTTTTCATTCTTGACTCTTGTGTTGTGATATGACTATTTTATATATGCTGTGTTTGCTCTCTCTAACATTAGATGTATACTTTGTCCTCTTGATCTGTAATTTGTATTATGTAATTTTTTGTCTTGTGAGCTCTGATGAGCATGGACTGTCTCTCTTATTTGTGTATACAGCGCTTCGTATGTTTGCAGCACTTTATAAATGCTTAATAATAATATTGTACCATTGGAAGAGTAAAAATCTATACCAAAGTCAAGCAAAGAGAAGCAAGAAAGCATAGTTACTCACCTGTAACAGGTGTTCTCCAGGGACAGCAGGAATCAGTCCTCACTTATGGGTGACAGTGGCATCGACGGAGCCCACAGAGCAATTCCCCAGCTTTCAAAGAAAGCCTTTAGGATTGATGCCATGCATGCGTGGTCCTCTTCCCACCCAAAGGTGCCAACTTGCTCAGTCAGGTCCCATAGCTAGAGCCCTACTAAGGAGATGGCAAGGGAAGGACAAAAATAGCAACTCTTCAGGGGAGGTGGGAGGGTAGTGAGGACTGATTCCTGCTGTCCCTGGATAACACCTGTTACAGGTGAGTAACTACGCTTTCTCCAGGAACAAGCAGGAAGTCAGTCCTCACTTATGGGACTCCACAGCTACAGGCTACCAAACCTGCAGTTCAAAAACGCCTCTGCGAGGCCGTGAGCAGAAGCCAGATGCCCAAAAGAGCCCTGGTCCTCGGGGGCGAGCTCTCGGTAGCTGTCGAAGAAGGGTCAGAGGGCAGGAATTGCTTATACCCAGAACAGATTAAGGAGTACAGCCTGGCCGAAGGTGCTGTCTGGGCGGGACTCCCTCTCCAGGCAGTAGTGCAACACGAAAGTGTTTGCTGAAGATCAGGTCACAGTCCGGCAGATGTCTGTCAGGGGCACTGAGCGTAGTGAAGCCACTGAGGTCACCCTGGCCTGGACACCATTTGCGGTGACTCGCTGAACCAGCAGGGTGCCCACCTTTGCCTAGGCAAAGGCGATACAGTCCGACACCCAGATGGAGAGGGTATGCTTGGTGACTGCCTGCCCCAGGCGGTTGGGATCGTAGTCAATGAAGAGTCGATCGGACTTGCGATGAATCTGGTTGCACTGCAGGTAGAAGGCGAGAGCTCTCTTGCAGTCAAGTGTATGTAAAACTGTCGATGCCCGGTCGGCATGAGGTCTCGGGAAGAAAGTCAGCAAGACAATCTCCTGATTGAGATGAAAATCCGAGACAACCTTCGGCAGAAACTTGGGGTGGGTAAGGATGATCACCCTGTTCCCATAGAACCTAGTGTAGGGAGCCTCAGCCATGAGGGCCTGGAGTTTGCTGACTCACTGAGCCGAGGTCAGAGCCACCAGGAAATCTACCTTCCAGGAGAGGTGCCAAAGCGAGCATGTCGCCATCGGCTCGAAGGGCGGCAGCATAAGTTGCTTGAGCACGATGTTGAGGTCCCACTCCACCGGAGGAGGTCAGATGGCAGGCTTGTAAAGCAAGAGACCCCGCATGAAGCGGGAGACAAGGGGCTGCCCCGAGAGAGGTTTACCCTCGATGGGGAGGTGATTAGCTGAGATGGCGCTCAGGTGTACCCTGACCAAGTTGGATTTCAGTCCCTCCTTTGAGAGGTGGAGGAGATATTGGAGAACACATCAGAGACAGCAGGAGAATGGGTCAATCTGGAGCTCGGAGCACCAGATCGTGAAACGCCGCCACTTAAAGGCATAGGCTCGCCTCATTGAGTCTTTCCTCGATGCAAGGAGAATCTCCTTGACCTCCCCTGGGAGATGCAGTGGGGCTATGGAGACCCATTCAGCCGCCAGGCTGTAAGGGACAGCGAGGTCAGGTTCGGGTGGAGCACCCGCCCCTCCTCCTGCATTAGCAGGCCCAGGGCACAGCCTAGGGGGACTGGAGGCTTGGAGGAGAGCTGGAGCAGAAGTGGGAACCAAGGCTGTCGAGGCCAGGAGGAAGCCATGAGAATCCTGGAAGTTCAATCCTGCTGGACCTTGTGCGGGGTCCTCGCAATGAGAGGAGTGGGGGGAAAGGCGTAAAGGAGTCTGGAGATCCAACTCAGGAGGAACGCATCCGGAGCCACTCTGTTTCAGTGTGGAACCGGTCCACAGAATCGGGGGAGCTGTGCGTTCACTGGACTGGCGAATAGGTCCATGGACAGAGTCCCCCACTGATGGAACAAAAGGCTGGCCACCTCCGGGTCCAGGAGCCACTCGTGTGGGAGGAGCATTCTACTGAGTTTTTCTACGAGGACATTCTTCTAGCCCGGGAGATAGACCGCTCTGAGGGTTATGTCCCGGCGAACAGCAAAGGAGCAAAGGAGGATCACCTCCCGGCAGAGGGGGCGAGAACCTGTTCCCCCCTCCTTTTTTATGTAGAACATAGCTACCCTGTTGTCGGTCTGCATGAGCACCGACTTTCCCTGCAGGTGGTACTCGAGGGCCCTCAGCGCCCACCGAACTGCCCGAAGCTTGAGCAGATTGATTTGCTGCTGAGCTTCCTCGGGCGGCCACTGCCCCTGGGTGTGTAGACCACCGCAGTGGGCTCCCCAACCCAGCAGAAAGGTATCCATCGTCAGAGAGGTGTAAAGACTGCAGAAGATCCGGACAGGATCCCGAAGGCGACCTGAGGCCTGGCTCCATTGAGCCCTGAGGCACCACTGCATGCAGGTGTGAAGGATAACATGAACCGTGGAGGCCATGTGCCCCAGGAGGTGCAATATGGCTCGCGGCGGAATCCGAGCTCGGCTTTGGACCTTGGCCACCAAGGTGTGGAGACGGTCTGCATGATCCTGGGGTAGGAAGGCGGTCGCCTGCTCCATGTCGAGGAGTGCACTGATGAATTCCAGGGTCTGCACCGGTTCGAGGTGGGACTTGGAGTAATTGACCAAGAAGCTGAGGAGTCCGCAAGTTGGGCTTCCTCAGTCGATGTCCCCGTGATGAGCCAGTCATCTAGGTAAGGAAAAACAGGTATGCCCTTCCACCGGAGATAGGCAGCGGCCATGGAAAAACACTTGGTGATGACCCGCGAAGCAGATGCGAGCCTGAAGGGGAGCACCCTGTACTGATAGTGCTCTCCCTGCACCCTGAAGCGTAGGTACTGCCTGTGCTGGGGGTGGACCAGAATGTGGGCGTAAGCGTTCCTGAGGTCCAAGGAGCACAGCCAATCGTCCTGCTGGAGGAAGGGTAGCAGGACACCAAGCAATAGCATTTTGAACTTCTCCCACACCAGAAACTTGCTTAGGTTCCTGAGAACGAGGATGGGGTGTAGGACTCCGTCTTCTTTGGAAAGAGGAAGTATCGGGAGTAGAGCCCTCAACCTCAGAGGTGTGGCGGTACTCTTTCGACCGCACGCTGGCCAAGGAGGTTGGTCAGCTCCTGCTGCAAACAAGCCTGGTGCGAGGGAAGCCAAGAAGGCTCCGCTGGGGAGAAGGGAGGAGAGAGCTTGTCCAGATGAAGATGGCAACCATCCCGGACAACCCCTGAGTTCCCAGGTGTCCGACGTGATCAATGCCCATTAGGGCGCGAAAAGGGGCAGGCGACCCCCCCACAGGTGGAAGCCCCGCTGGGGGGCAAAAGGCTATGCCATTGGCATCAAAACCCCTGTGTGGGTTGAGGTGGTGATGGTGGTTGGGCTTTAGGCTCTTTAGGCTTGCGATGGCTGTGCGTACCCCCCTTACCCTGCATGCCTATGGGTGGTGCGGGGATGGGTGGGTGGGTAGGGTGGATATCCCCAATAGGGGATCCCCTTTCTCTGGAAGAACGGCTTTTTTGCTGGCAGCTTCTTCCGTGGGAGAGAAGAGGTCTTACGCAAGAGGCAGGTTCAAGTTATGAACTTCGTTTCAATTTTGGTGGCCTTATACTCCATGGGCTTGCCTAATAGTTGTTCACCTAGGCAGGGGACATCCAGGAGTTTCTCCTGGACCCATTGCTCCAGGTCTGAGGACTGGAGCCATGCCTGGCGCCGAGCCCCGATGCCTGCCGCTGCTACTCGGGTAGAGGATTCAAACCCATCATACGCAGCACAGGAGAGGTACTTCGAGCAGTCCGTGACTGACCTCAGGAGGGTCTGGAACCGGAGGTGTTGTTCCCCCCAAGACCTGCGGAAAATCTGCTGAGCTCTTTGGTGAGGTTGCGCAGGAACATGCCCATGTACAATTGATAGGCCTGAATACGGCATGTCAGCATGGACCCTGCCAGGTGGGACCGAAGAATGTGACTTCAGGCTCTTTTATTTCCACATCGCCAATTCCACTCCATAGAGGTATGCGGGAGCTGGATTTTTTGGAACTCTGGGCCGCGCTGGACCCTATACATGGCATCGAGGCATTTGCTCACGATGGGGACCAAGGCTGGAGCTTCCCAGATGCAGAGGAGCAGCTGGGATAGAATGGAAGGTACCAGGACCATAAGAGATTCCCGGGGCGGGGACTCATACTGTAAGATATCGAGTTCCTCCGCCTCGGCTCTTCCTCAGCCTGCATGGCCAGCTTGAGGGCCCGCGCCATGTCAAGCACGAACACCACAAAAGACATGTCCTCAGGAGGTGAACGCCTCTGGGAGGTCCCTGTGAGTGCGGGTCTCCGGAGTGGTATCCCTGTCCGACTCCCAGCCCGAGAGGTCTGGAAGGGAGTCCAAGTCAGGCTGGTCGCCCTGCCCAGAAGCTGAGGCCACTTGGAGCCGGAGGCCTTGGAAGACCTCGCCCCCGAGGAGCGGGACAGTGAATAAGACCGGTGCTGAGGACCCTCATGAGGCCCACGGCTCTTGGGGGTTTCCAGGGCGGGTTTAGATGTCCCCCTCAGGGGAACCTCGGACTCGAGATGCGAGCCAGTCATGTCAGGCAGAAGCGCCTGCTGGGCAGCTACGAAGGCAGAAATGCAGCGCTCTAGTGAAAGCATTCAGGACTCTCACACGGACATGGGTCCGTGCGATGCCGACACCGGAGTCACCGGGTCTGGCGTGGAAGAGGAGAGGGGGTCCTCGCCGGGACGACCCACAGGAGACCGGGTGCCATCTCTGGAGGCCTCCGTGTCTGTACGAAGTACCTTTCGAGGCCGCTCCTTGTCCGACTCTCAGGAATGCCGGGGAGGGCTGAGCGATCGAGCGCAGGAACGTTCGTGCTTGTCCGGAGCCCCCGACAGCGACTTTGAGGTCTTCTTCTTCTTGCGCCTTTCCACTTCAGGGGACTCCTGATCAGAGTGCCGCCTGGAAAGCAGAGCCGCAGCAGAGGATCCTGCAAGTGGAGGGACTGCCGAAGATGCCCCTGGGGATTCCAGGGCTGCCTTATGGAAAATGTCATAGGACTTCTGATTACAACTTAGCAGGGCCTTGCCAGACATTTTCTTACAGAGAGAGCAGAGCTCCCGGGTTATGGTCGGCCCCCAGACACCGGAGTCAGCAGTCATGGGCGTCTGTAAGTGACATGTTCTTGGAGCATCTGTCACATTTTTTAAAACCGGTGGCCATTGGGGCAAAAAGGATCCCACCTAGAGCAAAGACCCTCAAGGCCAGCGTTTGAAAAGGGTGCAAAAAGGCTTGGAAGAAAAATTTTTCCAAAAAAGAACTGGAATAAGGACGTCCCTTCGTCCAGGGAAAAGGGAGCGAAGGGAAGGACAGAAGAGGACCGGTGCTACCGGAAAAAAGAGGGCCGGAGGTTGAAAAAGAAAACACTTTTTCCAAGGGATGAGGATGAGTGTCTGAAGGGCTCCGCGGAAAAAGGGAGACTGAGCAAGATGGCACCCTTTGGGCGGGAAGAGGGCAGCAATCCCAAAGGCTTTCTTTGAAAGCTGGGGAATTGCTCTGTGCGGGCTCCGTTGGTGCCGATATCACCCTTAAGTGAGGACTGATTTCCAGCTTGTTCCTGGAGAAGCATGCTGTCAGAAATATGGGACAAACACCTACTCCTATTTAAAATTTAAAAAATGAGGACAGAGAGGGCACGTAAAATAAGTTATTCTTACATTTCCTTTGATACACAGGATCAAGTCTACACAGTAATAATACTACACTATGGAGCTACAGTTTAAAATACTTGCAGAAACTTTACAAAGGGTGGTCTACATTCCTTCATATGCAAGCAATAGGATCTCTTACAGAAAAATGGCACTTAACAGAATGCTTTAACTAATTTCAAAAGTGCTCAAAAATTTAGGGCCAACGTTCAATGCCATCATATAAACAAAGGGGGGCTTTTACTAACTGGTGCTATCTGGCAGTGTGTGTTCTGGCATGTGCTAAAGGCATGCTGGGAGAAGCATTGTCAATATGTGCAAGATGATTCCCATGCTAACTGTGAAACCCACATTAGGACTGCGAGTGGGCAGGATGAGCTCAGCTCAGTTAGTGCACGGTGTGAACACAGCGCTAACTGCATTAGTGTGGGTTCACTTAACGTCACCTCAATAAGTAGAGTTCAGTGCACCCATGCTAATGCAGGGTCAGGGCTCCATGTTAATGGCTGGGACAGTTAACAGGGTGATGTTGCACCTAATGCGCCAGTTTCAGAGCTATTGGTGCGTTATGTGCAAAATCTTAGCACCTTTAGAAAAAGACCCCCAAAAAGTGATTTACTGTGCATAAACTGACAGTCTGAAAATTGCTCAGCCTCCATATGGTTTAAAGTATGTGCAGTGTTCATCAGTGTGTACACTTTCATCTGCACTGAGAGAAGGTGTTTTTGGGACAGTGTTTAGATCAAAGGAGGAAAATAAATGTCAGTTACATTTTCAAGTCTACACATGGAAAAAGTACCCACAGAGGGGGAGATTTTATAGGGGCACCCAAAAATATTCACGCCTCTTATGTGGGCAAGTCCATATTTTCCAGGACTGACACGCACGCATAGGCACTTCGCGTGTGCTTTGGCTAGTTGGGATTTGGTAAATACCCGCAGAAGTGTCCAGCGTACCAATCTTCAGTAGGTGCATGCACAGGAGCATAATGTGGGCAGAATATATATACGTCCCTGCACAGATGAAGGTGCTACCAGATAAATTTGCTCTAGGATGGGCGTAACTGGCACATCTAGAATATGGCGCATTGGTACACTGCTATTTTATACACTGACCTAAATCCACAAATATCCACTCTTAAAATGATCATGCCATTATCAATAAACCATGAAAGGCTTATCTTTTGCGCTAATTATAAAATATTTTTGAAAAATAGCACTTTTGTTTAGACCAGTGGTTCTCAACCCAGTCCTCTGGTACCCCCCCCCCCCCAGGCCAGTCAGGTTTTCAGGATAATCACAATGAATATGCATGAGATAGTCTGCTTCCACTGTATGTAGATCTATTTCATGCATATTCATTGTGGATACCTTGAAAACCCAACTGGACTAGAGGTCCCAGAAGACTGGGTTGGGAACCACTGGTTTAGACCAATGATGGTGCTAAGGGCTATATGATGTGTTTATGATACATGCTAATGGCCATACTAAGGATCTCTTTAAAATTTAAGTCATTATTTAAGATAAGCCTTTCATGGTTTATTGATAATTGCAGAGGTGGGTATTTGTGGATTTAGGTCATTGTGGGATTTCTTTTGTTGAAGATCATATTGTTTTGTTGTATTTTATAAACTGAGGCATGTGCGGTATCACTTTATAAAATAGGGTGGCTACGCATGCATAGTGACAGGCGTTGCCTGTGCAGAGGGTTACAAGATTACCTTCCAGATGTACAAATGTGTGCAAGTGTGTCTGATTTCTGGGATATATTACTTCAACACTTGTTCCATCAGGACTGACTTCCTGCTTGTTCCCCAGAGCAATTTACGTTGCTATGTATCTGCTATGTATCATTTTTAGAGTTCTTAGGTCAAATAATCCTCCTGCATTGCTATCTTTGTTGCAACAACATTATTCTGCAATGTGAGATATGCTCCACTCGGGGCAATTTCTCCAAATGGGTTAGTTTTGTGCATGGTCAAAAAATGCAGTCAAAAACAAAAATATACCACTGGAGCATTAAACCAATCAAAAGATAAATATGACCATGGAAGAAACATATACACAAAAGTATCCAAGAATCTTCACAAAAAAATCAAATACAAACTCTAAGGTGTCAAGGCTCATTCCCCTAAAATGACAGTAGATGACCCCACAAAAACTATATAAATGCTCAACTGATTTTTGTGAAGATTCTTGGATACTTTGGTGTAAATATTTTTTCCACAGACATATTTACCTTTTGATTAGTTTTGCATATACAATGACAGTTATGAACCTCACTCCTAACTCACTCCACCTAGCATGAGTGTTTAGTGTTGCCTTCTGTGCATTTTGCCAAGAAAGTTTTGACACTGCTGAGGATTTGTTTTGTGGTTGGCCCTCAAAGATGGAATACTCTGACTGTTGAGATAAGAACAGAATTGGATTTGCTGCATTTTAGAAAGAGACTTAAAACACAATAGCTTATTCTGAAGTCCAGTGATGTGTTTTATTATTTAGTACTTCGTCAGGGTTATCATGTTAATGTACAAAATTGTTTCCGATTATTTTTAGCATGATTTAATGGGCTGTGTGTATTTTAATATTTTATATTATTTGTGTTTTATTATATATGTTTTAGTAACTTGCCTAGATGCAGTGAGATGGGCGGGATATAAATAAATAAATATATAATTCCAGGTCATTGCAATGAAGGTTGTTGGCATTATGACCCAACAGAGGACAAAGCTGGAAGCTCAAAGAAGCAGGACAAAACTGTTAGGCCAAAAACAAATCCCTCCAAAAGACATGCTGATTTACCATAAAATTAGATGGGTCAATATTGAGTCATAGTTGTCAGCCTTTTTTTAAACACCAGCCACCCTAACTTAAACTAAAGCGGATATTCAGAGCTGATAACAGGATTGCAGCCAATGCTGAATATCTGGTTAATGCGGCCAGCATTAGCAATATCCATAGAGCCAAATGCTGTAAAACACAGATCCACTCGGATCAAATGACTGAAGTACTGGGGCATTACTGCATAAATCACTCCATTGCAATTTGGTAATAACCTTAGTGTGCTCACTGATTTATTTTAATTTATTGATTTATTTAACAATTTTTCTATACTGCTTTTCTTGTATTCAAAGTGGTTTACATTGAACAGTAACAATGAACATTACATAGAACAAGGTCATTAAACTAGGAGAGGGAACATTAAACAATAACAAGGAACGTTACATAGAACTGATGATGCTTTACTACATTTTTAATTAACTGTTTGTAGATACACTGATAAATGAACTTATAAAAACCTCAAGGAGAGCTACTAAGTAATATTGGATGGTCCTAATATTTAATGTGACTATCCATGGAGTGGCAATATTCAGAACCTCCATTATTTTATTTATTTATGTATTTATTTATTTAACATTTCTTATATACTGCCTTAATATATCAAGGTGGTTTACACTGAACAAACTGAAATTACATTGAACAGGGCATTATAACTTGGAGATAACTATTTTACAGGGAACATGAGCAATGGAGGTTAGTTAAGTGGCTTGCCCAAGACCACAAGGAGCACCTGAGGGACTAGAAACCCCAGTCCTTCTAGCCCAAGGTTGCTGTCCTCTAGTGGGATTTGAACCCCTGACCTTCTGGCCTGAGGTAACTTGCCCCAACCACTAGGCCACTCCTCCCTCCAATATATAGAGAGGCTATCCGGATAGCCATTAGAACAGTTTTTTCCTGTCCTAAAGTTGTGCAGTATATGGAGAGGCTATCTGGATAGTCATTAGAACAGTTTTTTCCTGTCCTAAAGTTGTGCAGATAGTTAGCCATATGTCTATGTTGAAAATTGCCACTATACATATAATTCTTGGTTTCATAGTAACATAGAGGCACATTTCACAATGGGACATCTAAGTGCAATATGGGATGTTAAAGCCAGAATGTCTGAAAAAAAAAAAAAGCAGGCACGTGCAATTCAGGAATGATTTCAGAAACATGGACATGCTTGATATGGACATCTATCAGACGTCCCCAGGATAGCATTTCAGAACCAAGACATCTAATAACATAATGGTTAGAGTAGTGGCTTAAGAGTAGGTTGGCCATGGTTCAATCCCAGTATGGGTCTTTGGGATCTAAGGCTAATCACTTAATTCTCTATCTTCTCTACACTCTCTGGATGTTTTAAGGTGAAAACAAGCACTTTCCTGATGCCTAGTCAAGCCTGGAGCAAGTATAAATGTGGATGTGTCTGCAGACGTCTCAGACATTTCTGACATCGAACAGGGACATGTGAAGTCCACTGCTCCTCCCTAGAACGCCTCCACCACACTCCCTTGCCTACTTGGACGTCCCTGCACCCAAGACATCTGTGAACATCATTTGTGGAATGGCTACGGAGACATCTCAGATTTCGACGTTCACATCACAACTAAACCTTTTAAAATGACCCTCATAGTATATGACGGCAGATAAAGACCGATATGGTCCATCTAGTCTGCCCAGTAAGGTGGTTGGAGTAGGTGTACCCACCGCTCCATGCAGGTCACGCCCCTCTATGCCTTTGTTTCGGGTTGTACCCGCTGCTCCATGCAGGTCACCCCCTCTGGGCTTCTGTTTAGGGTTGTACCCGCCACTCCGTGCAGGTCATCCACCTCTATACCTTTGTTTAGGGTTCTACCCGCACTCCATGCAGATCACCCCCCTCTATTTTCTGAAGCATAAAAGATAGCTAAGTTTATTTTGATTTTATCCTCTTGCTAAAAAAAGATCCACTGCGTCTGTCCCATGCCATTTTGAATTCCGTCACTATATTTGCTTCCACCACCTCCATCAGGAGGGTATTCCCAGCATCCACCCCCCTTTTCAGTGAAAACGTATTTCCCGACATTGCTTTTTAGTCTACCTCCTTGCAGCTTTATTTTATGCCCATGGACTGCCTCAGCTCTACCTGGATAATTCCAAGGAAATCTGTAAAGATATTCAATGGTATTATCGGAATAGTTCCATTGAATATCCCTTTCAGTGGAAATACTTTCCAAAATGGATCCCAGAATTTAAAAATTTAAACCAATAATGCATAGCTGCTATGAAGCTGCAATTCATAAAATAACAGTAATAAGTCAATAGCAGAGGCAAGCAAAACATCTTGGTTCCAGAATATTGACTGGACACAAAGCATAACGGATATTACTCACTGACAGTATTAAAAGCATTAAAGAGTTTGCGCCACATTGGTTTAGAATATGAAATCTAATTAAAAATCTTTAAAAATGTTTTGCAATGCAAATGCATAAGCTGCTACTGTATTCTGCTATAACTAGAATTAAAGCTCAGCTACAGAAGAATTCCTCTTTAGATAAAATAGATTTTGTAAATACTGGATTTCGATGTATTTAATGCTACAAGATCTTGCACATTAAGCAGTCAAAGATGTTCTTCATTCTCAGCCATAAGATCATGGGACATATGAAGCTATAGAATAAAGGCACATTCCTAAAATGTAATTAACTGTCAAACCTATATTCCTAGGTTTTATTAAAACCTTAATAAAAACAATGTGCCATTAAATAGGGAAGAAAGTATATTTCTTTGTTCTTCAGTTCATTTCTGTGTAGGCATGTAAAAAAGACTTCTTTTTCTTGCAAACTAACATTTTCATTTAACAAACCACAGAAGAATCTCCTGAAAGACTAGTGATGATTTAAAACTCTGCTGTATTGCATACTTCTCTCTTCAGTTTTAATCTTGTTTCAGCCTAAAAACATTTCTGGTTAGCAAGTGTCTACTACTGGCAATAGCCCAATTTTTTAAAGTATTCTTTTTATCACAGTTCATATTATATGTTGCAGATAAATATCAACAGATCTAACAATATAATTATATAGGTGTGCTACTTTTGGCCCATCAAAGGAGTAATCATTATCATCACAATATGCTGCTCAGCATGGAATGGTTCTATAAATGTTATACACTAGCCCTCTCCATGTTAGTAGATGTAACAGCCAAAAGGTAAAGGATAGACTTAAAAGATTTTGGTTGAAAGTCCAAGAAATCACTTTACAGCAAGTTTAAAAAAAACACAGTTCTGAGGGGCTGGCACAGTGAAAGTGATGATGTACACTGGTGTGCGAAAAACCTTTGTTAAATTCTAGGTTTATGTGCCCCAAGAAAAGGATGATGCAGGAGCAGATTTTACAGCCCGACTGGGGTGGGGGTTGAAGTCTCAATAAACAGCAACAACTAAGAGTCAGACTTAGGATCCACATTAGCTACGTTCCAGCAGGAACCACAGCCCCTGGTTGAAGATCATCACTTCAATGGCTCTTTATGAAACAAGTACAAATGTTGCATGACTATAATAAACGTGTATGGAAAGACAACTCTAAACTGGAACTCAATGACAAAATTTCACAAAGATTTTAATTGGTGTTGTTTGTGCTTAAACATCTGGATCAGCTCATGCAGTTCAAAATAGAATAAGAAGCATGAGTTACTGTCAGTGGGTACAGTACATGATTTAGAAGCATGCTGGGACTGAACTGAAAACTCACCAGGGAGCTTTTATAGAAAAACATCCTGCTCCAAACAGATAAGGTCTTCAAGGAGGAAAGGGGAAAAATGCACAAAAATTAGATGAAAACTCATTATTAACAGACACAGTGTAAATCATGCTGTCAGGAATTAAACTGAAAAACTGTCAGTATATGAGAGACCCTGTCCTAGTCCTACTCTCCTTTCACAAATACAATGAGCCTATATAGCACTTGCAAGATCAAAACCAGATTTTAGCTATAAATGTACAGTCAGATTTAAGAGCAAGAAAAAATGTTCTTCTGTTATCACAGCTACAGTAGACAGGTACAATATTGAGCTGACTATGTGTCTAACGGCCAAGCAGTAAACCAGCAGTATTACCAAAAATGGATTTAAATAATTCAGTGAGCAATTAGAACAAAAGCACTAAGGTGGCCCAATTTCCTTCCCATTTTTGATTCATTCCTTGGAAGAAGCAAGCATTTGAAATTAAGAAAGTCTTTCCTATGTAGTCACCCCCATGGTCATTGATCTAAATAAACCAGGGTGCTGCTGTGGTTCTGACGGCAAAAAACCTAAAGCAGCATCACCCCAAAATATCCCAAATCAAAAGAATGTACAAACAGCGAACCAATGATGTGAGAAGAGGAAATGGTGTAAAAATAGGAGGCATGGCCATGATAAAAAATATTGGTCATATGATAAGGCAATATGTAAATTCTGAACATGAAAACACAAATTACAGATTATAGTTCGATATCACCTTCCTTTAGTGCCATATATCATCACTGATGGAGTGACAACATTTACTTCACTGTCTTTGATGGTATTACAGTGACTAGGAGTACTAAAGGGATTTTGGAAAACATATGTATAATGTTTGGATGACGGCTTGCTGAAATGTTTTGATTAAATTGTTACCGGTTTCTTTTCCTGAGCAAACGTGTTTTCCCTGCACTGAAGGCTTTTATGAATTGATGCCATGCAAGGTGCTGATTATCGTTCTGGTATGTCTAAGCAATTGGCCATGTGCTTTTATTCCTCATCAACAGAGGGAAAAGACAAAAGTCAAGAAACCCTCATAATTTATCCCCTTATAATAGAGGTATTAGCACTGTATAGGAATGCAGCATTTGGCATTCCTTGCAGCTGTGTCTTTGGACCTAAGGCATCTTGATGTTAGAAACAGTTTTCATAAATGTGCCATACTCAGGCCTCCAGGTCTGGAATGCTCTATTACATAATCCAAGAGTTCCAAAAATGTAGGAATAAGTTAATCAACAGCATAAATATGGGCTACTGAACACTGCCCCTTAAATGTTTGTTATCTACAGTAATTTTGATTTGGCAACAGTTCATGGGTTTGTGTAAAATATACATATTCTTCATTTTATTGTTTTAAATGATTCAGTTAGTTTATATTACTCAAGAAAATCATTTAGTTAAAAATCTAAATCCAGTCTAATCTACAGTAGTTTAGTTTAGTTTAATCAAAATCTTGATGTATCGTCTTTCGTGTACGAATATCAAAATGGCCTACACAAAACATAAGAAAGTAAGCCATTGCAGAGGCTCCATCAAGTTTAAAAGAGGACAATTGTAATTCTTACAATTTGAAGCTTAAACCATATTTACTGTACTTTAGTGAGGCAAAGTGAGATTTTTTTGAATGCATCGAAGAGCAGTATTAGACAAGCCCTTTCAAAGAACAATCTGCCAAGATAAACAGCTTTGACAGGAGAGGTGAGAGAAACACATGGCTCCATACTCAAAGGCATTTATCCAGATAACAGGCCATTATCCAGATAAATGCCTTAGCCACTGTTATCCAAAAATATTCAATGGCACTATTTGGGCAGTGCCGCTGAATATCTTTACAGATCACCTTGGCACTATCTGGATAATGCCGGGGCAGTGACGGAGTGGAGTGGTGAGTTATCTGCAAAATGGTGATATTCATCCCACTAGCCAGATAATTTATTTATTATTTAGCTGTATTTATATCCCGCTTTTCACCGGGTCAAAGCAGTCAATTGGGAGATACATTTAACATGAGGGGATATGACACACATACACTAATACTTACAGGGAACATGGGCAATGGAGGGTTAAGTGGCTTGCCCAAGACCACAAGGAGTGCCTATAGGACTAGAAATCCCAGTCCCTCCAGCCTGAGATTGCTGTCCCCAGGTGGGACTTGAACCCCCGGCTCTCTGGCCTGAAGTACCTTGTCCTAACCACTAGGCCACTCCTCCCGATAACCTTAGGATAGCAAAAGAGCTGTCTTATGTTTTATCAGGACATTATCTGGATAGTGGGTTGAATATTGTTGCAATTAGATAATGATGTTGGCCGCCACACTGCACAGCTCTCATCTTTCCACATCTAGACTACTGCAACCTTATCCTCCAAGGCCTACCTAAGAAAACAGTCCACCCACTTCAACTAGCCCTCAACACAGCAGCACGTACCTTTTGCAACGCCAGCATAATTGAGCACATAACTCCATTGCTCAAACAGCTTCACTGGCTACCTGTCATCGAACGCGCAAAATTTAAAGCCATCAAGATCCTCAACGGCCTATCAGTTAATCACCTTCAAACAATAATACACGAGACCAAAGATAACCGCACAAGAAGAACCGATGCCCAGAACACCCTAGCAACTCCATCATCGTTCACCAGATCCAGCACCACCACATCCAGTACAGCCTTCCCCCTATATGTGCCCTCTCTCTGAAACTCAATCCCATACAAACTCTGGGCCACAGAGGATCTACTAAAATTCGGAAAGGCCCTCAAGACTAACCTATTTACAGCCTACTTCACTAAGGACAAGACATAATACCTTCATGCAACTGCCTCTGTTCCCCTTCCCTTTCCATCCCCTCCCCCTCCCCTTTTCTCCCCTCATAACCATTGTTCTCCCCTTATTAACTCCTCTCCAAGTTCTTTGCCATCCTACAATGTATTTAAGTTATCCAAGTTCAATGCCCTGTTACAATGCATTAAGTTTTGTTTCAATGTAAACCGCCTTGACCATAGGATAAAGCGGTATAGATAACCTGTTAAATAAAGCACAGTTACTTACCTGTAACAGGTGATCTCTGGGAACAGCAGGAATAAGTCTTCACATATGGGTATCGTCGGTACCGACGGAGCCTGCGCGGGAACGCTCCCCAGCGTCCAATAGGAAAGCTTTTGGGAGCATCCCACAGCGCCTGCGCGCTGCCTTCCCGCCTTTCCTAACTGCCTCTCTCCAGTTCGAGTTTTAAAGTTGAGACAAAGAGAGAGAGAGAGAGAGAGAGAGAGAGAGGAAAGGAAAGATAGATAGAGAGATACAACTCCTAGGGGAGGTGGGTGGGTTGTGAAGACTTATTCCTGCTGTTCCCAGAGATCACCTGTTACAGGTAAGTAACTGTGCTATCTCCAGGAACAAGCAGGAATGAGTCTTCACATATGGGGACTCCCCAGCTAGAGATGCCTGGGAGATCACCCAGATTGTGAGTCCCTGGGAAGGGCTCCACTTCCACCCATGAATCTCAGGCATCCAGTCAGGGATGGAGGGTAGGAGTTGATTAGGTATGGAACAGGTGTTTGAGAACAGCCTGACTAAACAAGGCATCCCGGCGGGAGTCCTTGTCCAAGCAGTAATGGGCTGTGAAGGTATGAACCGATGCCCAGGTGGCCGCTCGACAGATTTGGTCGATGGACACAGAGTTTAGATGAGCCATAGAGGTTGCCATGGCCCTCACATTGTGAGGTGTGACATGGCCCTCCAGAGAAAGGTTCTAACTATGGTAGGCAAAGGAAATACACTGAGCAATCCAATTGGACAGAGTTCTCTTAGAGACTGGAAGTCCTAAATGAGAGGGATCAAAAGCAACAAATAGTTGAAAGGACTTTCTATGTTGCTGTGTCCTTTGTAAGTAGAAAGCGAGTGCTCTTTTACAATTCAGGGTATGAAGATTCCTCTCTGCACTTGATGCATGAGGTCCTGGAAAAAAGACAGGTAAATACACCTCCTGGTTCAGATGAAAAGGTGAGACCACTTTAGGCATAAAGTGTGGATTAGTTCTGAGGACTACCTTGTCATGATGGAAACTTGTATAAGGAGGATTAGCCACTAAAGCTTGCAACTCACTGATACGGCGAGCTGAGGTGACTGCAATGAGAAAAATAACCTTCCAGGAAAGGAATTTCAAGGAGGTAGTGGCTAAGGGTTCAAAGGGTGGCTTCATAAGCTGGCCAAGAACCAGATTCAAGTCCCATGCCACTGGAGGTGGTCTAATGGGAGGTTTAGTCAAAAGAAGGCCTCTCATGAATCTTGCTATAAGAGGATGAGAGGAAATAGGTTGTCCATTGAGAGGCTTAAGGGATGCTGCAATAGCACCCAAATGGACCCTGATTGAATTTGTTTTAAGGCCTGCATGGGATAAATGCAGCAAGTAGTCTAGTAAAGAATTCAAAGGTATTGCAAGAGGATTTAGACCCTTCTCTGCACACCAAATGGAAAACCTTTTCCATTTAAAAGCATATGAACGTCTGGTGGAAGGCTTTCTGGAAGCATGAAGGATATCCTTCACTTGCTGAGAAAGGTGTAAATCCTGAAGGTCTAGGCCTTCAGCAACCAGGCCCTGAGATGAAGAGACTGAGGATTTGGGTGCCACAAGGTTCCCTCCTCCTGGGAGAGGAGATCTGGAGCAGACCCCAGGTCTAGGGAGGGAGCTTGAGAGAGATGCAGAAGTAGAGGGTACCACACTTGGTGTGGCCAAAGTGGTGCTATGAGGATCATAGACCCCTTGTCTCTCTGGAGCTTGAACAGAGTCTTGGGGATGAGGGGAATAGGTGGAAAGGCATAGAGGAAGTCTTGCCCCCAATGAAGGAGGAAGGCATCCCTGGCCTGAGCTCCCTGACATGGAATCCTGGAACAAAACCGGGGAAGTTTGGCATTCCATGGACTTGCAAACAGGTCTATGTCTGGGGTACCCCAAATCCGAAAAATCCTGGCTATCTGGTCCCCATGGAGGGACCATTCGTGCGGAAGCAGAACTCGACTGAGTCTGTCTGCCCAAGAGTTTTGAACCCCTGGAAGATACATTGCCATGAGATGGATTTGATGCTCTCTGGCGAAGGCCCACAATTTCAGAGCTTCGTTGCAAAGAGACAGAGAGTCAGTCCCTCCCTGCTTGTTCACGTAGAACATGGCTACCTGGTTGTCCGTGTGAATGAGGACTGTCTTGTAGCTGAGCAGGGAGTGGAAGACTCTGAGAGCTAGAAAGATTGTTCTGAGCTCCAAGAGGTTGATATGTAGAGATGTCTCTTGTGGAGACCAGATGCCCTGGGTTGAGAGATCTTGTAGATGAGCTCCCCAACCCTTTGGAGAGGCATCTATTGTAAGGGTTGCTTGGGGTAACACCTGTTGAAAGGGGGACCCCAGCAACAGATTTTGAGTGGACTTCCACCAGTGGAGGGACCAAAAGAGGCGAATGGAGGTTGCTATTTTGTCTGACAGGCAACCTGAGGCCTGGGTCCATTGGGTGGATAGAGTCCACTGAGCTGCCCTCATGTGAAGGCGAGCATAAGGAACCACATGCACCGTGGATGCCATGTGGCCTAAGAGTTGCAACATCTCTCGAGCAGTTAAATGGGATTTTAATGAATCTGGGAGGCTAACTGCACCAAGCGTAGACAACGGGCCTGGGGAAGATAGGCCCTTGCAGTTGTGGTATCCAGTAAGGCCCCTATAAACTCTAGAGACTGAGTAGGGGTGAGATGGGATTTTGGAATGTTGATTACCAGTCCCAGATACTGAAGAATACGCTTTGTGCAGGCTAGGGAAGTCTGGTCCTCTGACTGGGATGGAGCTCGGATGAGCCAGTCGTCCAGATATGGGAATACGAATATTCCTAGAGTGCGCAGGAATGCAGCTACTACTGCCATGCATTTTGTGAACACTCTTGGAGCAGAGGCCAGACCGAAAAGAAGCACCTTGTATTTGTAGTGCTTTCCTTGGAAAAGGAACCGAAGGAACCTTCTGTGTGTTGGATGGATGAGAACATGGGTGTACGCATCCTTGAGATCTAGAGAACAAAGCCAGTCCTGACTCTGGAGGTATGGAAGGAGAGTTCCGAGAGAAGTCATCTTGAATTTCTCCTTGCATAGAAACTTGTTCAATTCTCTGAGATCTAATATGGGTCTGTAGCCCCCCGTTTTCTTTGGAATGAGAAAATAGGGGGAGTAGAACCCTGAGCCCTGTTGAAGAAGGGGTACTTCTTCTATTGCCCCTTGGGCAAGAAGGGTAGCAATCTCTTGACCTAGAAGGTTGAGGAGAGATGTTGGAGAATTAACTGTTTTACCATGGTGTGAGGAAAGAAGTTTAAAAAATGAAGCTTGTACCCATCCCTTATGATGGAGAGGGTCCATTGCTCTGCTGTGATTTGTTCCCATCTGGGAGTAAAGTGAGCTAACCTTCCTGGGATGGTGAGAGGCTCTGGATGTTCTAGAGCCAGAAAGGCTAAGTTCTCTAGTGGAAAGTCAAAGGCCCTGAGGAGGCTGAGGCTGTTGGGCCGTAGCAGTCCTCGCAGCCTGAGTTTTGGCCTGTTTTGGTTGTTGCTGTCTCTTTGTAGCAAAACGACCTTGAGAAGAGGCCTGACCATAACCAGAAGAAAATTTCCCTTTCTTTGGGAAAGATCCATTTTTTGAACAACCTCTTTTTAAAAGGAGCAGTAGTAGACTTTGAAAGTCTATCTAAAGCAGAATTTTCAGCATCCATCTGGTTGGCCTTTGCTTGCCAATCTTTGCCAAACAGGTTTTCCCCTGTACAGGGGAGGTTACCTAGACCATCCTGTACCCAGGATTCCAAATCAGAGGCTTGCAACCAAGCAACTCTGCGTGCACCTATGGCAATAGCCGAGGCTCTACTGGCCCCCTCAAAAGAGTCAAAGGCTGCACGGTTGGAAAACTTGGATACATCCTGTGCATGTTTAAGCCAGGTGACATATTCTTCTCTCTTATCTTCTGACATAAAAGGAGATAAGGTTTGCAGAAGATCTGTAACTTCTTTTAGAAACATCCCCATATAGAGACTATAGGAGTTGATTCTGGCTACAAGCATACTGGCCTGGAAGATTTTCCTGCCAAAGGCATCTAGGGTTCTGCATTCTCTTCCTGGAGGAGCAGAGGAGTGCCTTTTTGTTCTCTTGATCTTTTTCATAGCAGACTCTACCACAATGGAGTGGTGAGGAAGCTGAGTCTTATGAAACCCAGGACAAGGAGGAACACGATACATGGTGTCCAACCTTCTAGAATGAGGGGAGGTGGAAAGAGGAGTCTCCCATATGCCCAACATGTGATCATAAAGGATCTCATGTATTGGTAAGGTGGCTGCCTCTTTAGGAGCCTTAGGATATTGAAGGATATCTAATTTTTTGGCTCTAGGTTCAGTTTCAGAGGTCACTGAGATGGACAGGCCTTTGGCCACCTCCCTAATGAAGTCCTGAAAAGACAAGTCTTCAGGAGGAGACATTCTCCTTTTTGGAGAAGAGGATTCCTGAGGAAGGATCCCCGATGCTTCAATTGAGACCTCTGAAGTATCAGAGTCTTCAGAGGAATCGAAGTATCGACTGTCTGGATGCTCTCGCAGAGCCCGATACGCGTACCGGGATGTATCGACATCGGGAGTAATCGGTACCGAGTCGGTGCTGATAGGCATCACTGGATAGCATACCGCTGCCGTCGATGCAAGCGGTACTGGTATCGGAACCGATTTCGGATCCGGTACCGGAATCGGTACCGGTACCGACAACGGGGTTTGTTGCGGTACCGTAGGCATCGCAGCTTGTATGAATGCCGTGATGGCACGCTGCATGGTCAGAATATTCTGATCCATTGATGCCACCAATGTCTGGATGTCGGTACCGGTGGTAACCGCCGGTACCCCAGAACATTGTAAAAGGTGATCAGTCGAGGCCGAGCCATCGATGTCACCCTGTGACCCCATAGGTAGAGCTTTGGAAGCCGGAGCCTCCCGCCGGGGTAATTTTGCCGGTGTGGATTCCTCAAGAGTAAGCCCGGGGGCATCTCGATACTTAGAGGGAGATGAACTCTTTGAGGACCGGCCAGATTTAAGTTTGGTTACCTGAGATCCATGGGATGAAGAAGCAGCCCTGGAAGACGTCGATGCCACAGAAGCTGCATCAGAGGGAAACAGGGTACTGAGCTTGGCTGCCCGATTTTGTAACACTCTCTTAGACATCATGGAACAGGACTCACAATCCGCAATGGAGTGGTCAGGACCTAAACATTTTAGACACCAGTCATGGGTGTCAGTGACAGAAATAGTGCTACTGCACTTCGTGCATTTTTTAAACCCGGAGGCGGGTTTTTCCATGAGGAAAAATATATCTGTAGGCCTAAGGCCCCAGAAGAAAAAATGCACTGAAAAGAGTAGTAGTTTTTTGTTGTTTTTTTTTTTTAAAGAAAGAAAAAAGACCGGTGGTACCGGTGCGGAATCGAGAAGGCAGACACGCGACTAAAGAAAAATAAAAGAAAATAAGAAATTCTTCAGCGGTGACAGGAAACACGACCTGCTGGCTCCGCGGAAAAGAAGAACTGGAGAGAGGCAGTTAGGAAAGGCGGGAAGGCAGCGCGCAGGCGCTGTGGGATGCTCCCAAAAGCTTTCCTATTGGACGCTGGGGAGCGTTCCCGCGCAGGCTCCGTCGGTACCGACGATACCCATATGTGAAGACTCATTCCTGCTTTTTCCTGGAGATATACATATTCAGCATAAAATAAATGTAAATTATTTAAATGCTGCAACTGGTATTTTAAAAAAAGCATCAAGCACAATGTTTACATATTATCCTAACAATATATAAGCCATCATTTAATAGTAGTTATTTCAATATAAAAACAAAAGACGGCCTTAAATATTGCTTTCATTATGTATAATGCCCTGTCATGAATTGGTGCATGAGATCTTTGTATATTGGCAGGTATAGAACATATTAGGAATTTTTGGTAAGAGGTTTTCTTGAATGCTAGCCCTATGACAAAAATCTTTGATATAGATGGTTCTAATGCAAGGATTCACAAACTTATCCTGGTGACTCTATGGGTGACTCAGGGATGATCTGGGAAACTACAGGCCGATGAGCCTGACGTCAGTCCCGGGCAAAATGGTAGAAACCATTATAAAGAATAAAATTACTGAACATGTAGATAGTCATGGTTTAATGGGAGAAAGCCAACATGGATTTAGCCAAAAAAAGTCTTGTCTTACTAATCTGTTATATTTTGTTGAAGGTGTGAATAAACAGGTAGACAAAGGTGAGTCAGTTGATATAGTGCATCTGGATTTTCAGAAAGCTTTTGACAAGGTCCCTCATGAGATATTCTTGGCAAAATTAAAAGTCCTGTGATAAGAGGCAGTCTATTGTGTATTAGGAACTGTACTATTGTGGATTAGGAACTGGTTAAAAGTTAGAAAGCCGAGAGTAGTGCTAAATGGCCAATTTTCTTAATGGAGAAAGGTAAATACTGGAGTACCCCCAGGGATCCGTGCTGGGCCCGCTGATTTTTAACATCTTCATAAATGGCCTGGAAATGGGAATAACGAGTGAGGTAATCAGATTTGCAGATAACATAAAATTATTCAAAATTATTAAAACACAGAGGATTGTGAAAAATTGCACGAGGACCTTGATAAAATGGAAGACAGAACGTCCAAATGGCAGATGAAATTTAATGTGGACAAGTGCAAAATTATGCACTTAGGGAAGAACAATCCAAACTATGGCTACACGATGCAAGGTTCCACATTAGGAATCACCATTCAGGAAAAGGATTTAGGCATCATCGTGGATAATATGTTGAAACCCTCTGCCCAGTGTGCAGTGGTGGCCAAAAAAGCAAATAGAATGCTAGGAATCATAAGGAAAGGAATGGAGAACAAAACTAAGGATATTATAATGTCTCTGTTTCGTTCCATGGCGCAACCACATCTTGAATATTGTGTGCAATTCTGGTCGCTGTATCTTAAAAACGATATAGCAGCACTGCAAAAGGTAGAGAGAAGAGCCACTAAAATGGTAAAGGGGATGGAAGGATACCTCAGTGAGGAAAGACTTAAAAGGTTAGGGCTCGTCAACTTGGAGAGACGACTGAGGGGAGATATGATAGAGGTCTTTAAACTGATGAATGGAGTGGAATGGGTAAATGTAGATTGGTTGTTTACTCCTTCAAAAAACAGAAAGACTAGGGGACACTCAATGAAACTACAATGTAGCCCATTTAGGACTAAAAAGAGAAAATATTTTTTCACTCAATGAGTAATGAAACTCTGGAATTCGTTCCCAGAGGATCCAGTAAAATCTGTTAGTGTAGCTAGGTTTAAAAATTTTTTGACAAGTTCCTGGAGGAAAAGTCCATAAACCATTATGAAGAGGGCCTAGGAAATCCACTGCTTGCCCTGGGATAAGCATTGTGGAATCTGTGTACCTTTTTGGGAACCTGACAGGTACTTGTGACCTGGATTCTGGGCTTGATGGACCTTGTTCTGACCCAGTATGGCATTTCTTATGTTTTTATGGCTAGATGGGTTTTTCAAGATATCCACAATGAATATGCATGAGATAAATCTGCATATTCTGTGTCTTCAATGTAAGCAAGGCCATCTTATTTTACTTATTTTAACACTAGAAGCCCCAAAGTGCGTCAATTGACAAAAATGCAACTTCGAAGTTGTATACCAGCGCCGCAGCTAGAACCATGTCATTCATGTTCCATGACTTTGTTAGCAAGGTCAAGATGTTCAAATATGTGCATCGAAAATTAATGACAGATGCACCACCAAGCGGGAAAATGAATTTATACCTAGAAGCCCCAAAGTACGTCAACTGACGCACTCAATTGTCTTGGATGTATCAATTGACGTACTTTGGGCTTCTAGGTATAAATTCATGTTCCCACTAGGTGGCGCATCTCAATCACTGTTTACAGTTTTACTCCGACAATAAATACACAATGATGTCATGTAATGATGTCACATACTGCACGTACTCAACAAATAAGTAACTTCACATTAATTCACATCTGCATTTCATGCTAAACGCAGTCGTTGTGATAATGTGTTAATTGACGCACTTTGGGGTTTCTAGGTAAAATTCATTTTGGGGCTTCTAGTGTTAAAAAACTCAAGGGCATCTTCACTGAGCTGTGCTAATGGTTAGCATGGCTGTTTGCAACTAGGTCCCATGTTATTCAATGGAAACTAATTACAAATAGCCCAGTTTAATAAACATGCCCCTTAATATATTGCTCATCCTTTTTCTAAGCAATTTAAAAAAAACCCCACAGATCTCAGTAGGTCTCAAGCTTATTCATTCTGGGTATTTAATTTGATTCATTTGATTTATTCCCAACTAGCAACAATTTTCTAGGTGGGTATCCTGAAAACCTAACAGGTGGTGAAGGCTCAGCAGGACAGGTCTATGGAGTTTCACTCCTTTTACATTTAATAAGTTATCCCTCAACACACTGAAAAGAGAGCTATTGTAGATTAGGCCACCCTTAATAGGGTCACCACCATCCTCTATTTCAGTTAAAGATCTGATTATTTCTTTGTGTTTTGATTGATGAGCATATTATGTAGCAAGTGCATCTTAAAGCGATGATTAGAGATGCCTTTTTCAAGTTATTGTTATAGTGCTTGTATCATGTGTTATCACTTGATGATCTCCATACGTTCTTAAACTTTAGTGCTGTCCAAACCAGATTATTTTAATAGTTTTTACTTGGAATCACAACTGGCTAGTCTTCCTGGATCTGAAGGATGCTTAGTCTCACATTCCCATTCACAAAAGCAACAGAAACTATCTACAGTTCACATTCAACGATCAACATTTTCAGTACAAAGTACTTCCTTTCAGCCTATCGTCAGGTCCCAGAGTCTTCACAAAATGCCTTGCAGTAGCAGCAGCTCACTTGTACAAAGCAGACAATTTTGTCTTTCTCTACCTGGACGACTGGCTATTACTAGCATCAAGCAAACAAGCATTAAATTCTCTGTCCAAGAGACCATTCAACTTCTCAAGAATGTAGGTTTCTAGATCAACAAAGAAAAATAATTTCTAGTACCAACTCAAACCATTACATTTAGAGGAGCTCACACTGACATAAAGCAGGAGAAAGCCTACTTTGCCAAGGAAAGAGCAATGATGATCCTACATCTCAGCTAAAAGCTCAAACAAAAAACCCTATACCAACTCGGCTTCCTGTATGTATACTCAAGCTCCTTGAGCACATGTCAGGCAACTGTGCATGTGCTACCCTGACAAGACTACACAAAAGACTGCTTCAGTGGTAATTAACTAAACTGGGATCAGGAACATCAGTCCCTTTGAAAGAAGATTCTCATCACTCAGTAAATCATGCAATGCAATGTGTGCCTTCGAGTCAGTCCTGACTCCTGGCGACCCAGAAGCTCCTGGATTTTCTTGGCAGTGTCACCGGAAGTAGATTGCCAGGCCTTTCTTCCGAGGCAATGGAGGGTTAAGTGACTTGCCCAAGGCCACAAGGAGTGCTAGCGGGAATCGAATCATATGCTCTTTAAATTGGTGGATGCATCCCAACAATCTCCTTGTCAGACACCTGTTCATAACACCACCACCAACTATCGTCCTCAACACGATGCCTTCACCATTGGTTGGGGAGTGAAACCTTCGCATGTGAGCACAGAAGGTTGCAGGAGCAATTGTGAACATACACAGCATATCAATTTTCTGGGGTTACAAGCTGTCTACAGTGCCATCAATGCCTGCAAGTCATGGATGTAAAAGCAGGTAGTCATGATCACATCAGACAACCACGCAGCTGTTACCTCAACAAACAAGGGGACTGAGAATCCCTTCCCTTATGCCTTGAGGTGACAAAACATTGGCATCTGTTGTGTTCCCTGCAGATAACCCTATAAACAGTCTATCTTCCTGGTCAAGGCAATCAACTAGCAAACTCAAGTCGGTAGCTAGATCTCCATGAATGGTCTCTTGCAGACTTTCTCTTTCAAAGATGGAGAACCCTGGACATAGACTTACTTATAGCAGAATACTATACCATATGCACAAAGTTCTGTTTCATTTGCCCAAGTGCACAAAGAACAGCACACAATATCTTTGCATTTCCATGGCGCACAAGTCTTCTCTATGCCTTCTCTTCATTTCCACTCATCCAAAGTGTGTTGCACAAGTTTCAAAGAGACAGATCATAAATTATCTTCGTCCTTCCTCAATGACCAAGAAAAATCTTGTTTCCCTGTGCTGGGAGCCACCTATACCCCTAGATTACAACCCTACTCTCCTGAAACAACAGAAAGGTCTTATTCACCTAAATCTACACAACCTTTCTCTAATGGTGTGGAAACTTAACGGCAACATCTACTGTAGATCATCTCCCAATATCCCAAGATGTAAGGAAAATCATAATGGCCTCTAGGTGGCTGTCAACAGGCATACCCTATCAAAATAAATGGAAAAGGTTTGCCACCCAAAATCAGTATCCCTTCTCTTGTCTGACAAGTCAAATCCTGACTTACCTGAGTCAGAGAGATGGCGCAGGTATCAAAACAATGTTGGTACAAATTCAACTAGCAGCGATCACCACCTACCATGACTGAATGGGGGAAAGCCTCTAGCCTCCCATCTGTTAGTTTGCAGAGTCATCAAAGGCCTCAAGAATACCAGATAACCCACAAAGCTTCCATCACCTGTTTGAAATCTCAATATCTTCCCAATAAGCTCATGGGAAGCCCTCTTGACCTTTAGGCTTAGCCTTATTTAAACACCTCATATGGAAAACAATTTTCCTAGTCACCATCATCTCTGCATGAAAGACTAGTGAACTCCAAGTGCTGGTGCATTATCCTCCCTATACTTAATATTTCCACAATTGGGCTGTTCTTTGAACGTACCCCAAATTCCTTCCCAAAGTGATCTTGGAAGCCATCTATAATCTTACCAACATTTTTTTCCTGCAGCAATCACTTAAAGTTCAGAATCTGCATTACAAACATTAGAATGCAGACGCAAACTCCTTTACTATCTCCATGCAATCATAAGGAAAACATTACAACTTTTTGTCACTTATAATCCAAGTGATAATGGCAAACCAGCCTCTAAGAGAACTTTATCTATCTGGGTTTCTGACTGCATTAAGTTCTGCTATCTACAAGCAAATATGCAGCCCCCAGGAACAGAGGAGCTCCATCAACTTGGAACAAAGGCTACTTCAGCAGCAAATTTAAGAGCCATTCTCTTACAGGAAATTTGCAAGGCTGCTAACTTGGAAGTCCATCCACACGTTCGCAAAACATTATCATCTGGATCACACTTCCCATCAAGATATTGCCTTTGACCCTGAAAGCCACCACTCAAAAATATCTTTAGGCTGTTAAAATCACTGAAAAAAAGAACATGACCCGAAGCTCTGGATTCACCATCAACTGTGACTGCATGAAGTCTGTCTGTAAGTTGCTTCCTTGTTTGTAGACAGCAGGAACATGCAATCACACTCTTTCTTCCACCAGCCTCTCAAAATAAGGATAATAGATAGAGAAAACAATACTAAAAACATGAGACAATACCACTTTTTGGTAGATAGCAGACTGAGGCTATAGAGGGCTAGCTGGCAATGGCAGAAATAAACCAACACAGGCATTCAGAAGTCTCAGACTTCTATTGGCTAGATGTGGGCCCCGCATACACAGACTCCATCCATAACTTCACTATCAAGTGTGGCTCCATGTCCCTATGGACAACCCCTTTTTCAGGTAAGCAACTTCGCTTTAAGGTGGATAACCCCTTAATCTCTCCTGTAATGGGATGGCTGAAAGGTGACATTTTACTTACCAGTTAATGTCCTTTCCTTGAGTCCTGCTAGACCAGTCTAGACAAGTGGGTTGTGTTCCTCTATCAGCAGATTAGTGGAGACAAAAAACAATGAAAAGCCCACTGGTCTAAACAAAAGTGCTATTTTTCAAAAATATTTTATAATTAGCACAAAAGATACGCCTTTCATGGTTTATTGATAATGGCATTATAACTTTAAGAGTGCAGCAGACAGAGCTTAAGAGCTTAAGATCAAAATGGCAGATGAAATTTAATGTGGACAAGTGCAAGGTTATGCACCTAGGGAAGAACAACCCAAACTATGGTTACACGATGCAAGGTTCCACATTAGGAACCACCACCCAGGAAAAAGATTTAGGCGTCATTGTGGATACCATGTTAAAACCCTCGGCCCAGTGTGCAGCGGCGGCCAAGAGAGCAAATAGAATGCTAGGTATGATAAGGAAAGGAATGGAAAATAAAACAAAAGATATTATAATGCCTCTATATCGTTCCATGGTGAGATCGCACCTTGAATATTGTGTGCAATTCTGGTCGCCGTATCTTAAAAAGGATATAGCGATTTTAGAAAAGGTTCAGAGAAGAGCCACCAAAATGGTAAAGGGGATGGAAGGATACTCCTATGAAGAAAGGCTAAAAAGGTTAGGGCTCTTTAACCTGGAAAAGAGACGGCTGAGGGGAGATATGATAGAAATCTATAAATTAATGAACGGAGTGGAACGGGTAAACGTAGATCGATTGTTTACCTTATCAGAATATAGAAAGGCTAGGGGACATGCAATGAAGCTACAGTGTAAACTATTTAAGACTAATAAAAGAAAATATTTTTTCACTCAACGTGTAATCAAACTCTGGAATTTGTTACCGGAGGATGTAGTAAAGGCTGTTAGTGTAGCTGGGTTTAAAAAAGGTTTGGACAAGTTCCTGGAGGAAAGGTCCATAAACCATTATTAAGAAGGGACCCAGGATATCAATGCTTGAATCAATACAAGCATTGTGGAACCTGTGTCCCTTGGGGAAACTGCTAGGTACATATGACCTAGATTGGCCACTGTTGGAAACAGAATACTGGGCTTGATGGACCTTGGTCTGACCCAGTATGGCATATCTTATGTTCTTATGTTCTAAGAGTGGATATTTGTGGATTTAGGTCAGTGTATAAAATAGCAGTGTACCAATGCGCCATATTCTAGATGTGCTAGTTACGCCCATCCTAGAGCAAATGTATCTGGTAGCACCTTCATCTGTGCAGGGACGTATATATATTCTGCCCACATTATACTCCCATGCATGTACCTACTGAAGATTGGTACGCTGGACACTTCTGCAGGTATTTACCAAATCCCAACTTTGCTAATCTGCTCGGATCAGGGTATGAAAATTTGCCTCAGCCAGATCCAGAGAAACCAAGAACTCTCCTTGCCACACTGCTTGAATCACAGAACGCAAGGTTTCCATCCGGAAGTGCAGGAAACACAAGCGCTTTTGACCCCCTTGAGGTCTAGAATGGACAGGAAGGAACCGTCCTTTTTGGGCACCACAAAATAGATGGAGTATCTGCTCTTGCCCCGCTCATCTGGGGGGATGGGAATCATCGCCTTTAGGTGCAGCAGCCTGTCCAAGGTGGTCCGCACCACGGTACTTTCAATCGCAGATCCACAAGTGGAGATGATGAAGGCATCCAGAAACAGCTCTTTGCATTCCAGGACATAAACAAACTGAATGGTTTCTAACACCCAACAATTCTTGGTAACCCAGGCCAATTCCTGAAAGAAAAGGCAAACTCTGCCTCCAACCAGAGGAACCAGGGAATGTGTCCCCAAATCTTCATTGTGCAGCCCAGGAAGGTCCTCCTCTGGAGGGGACCATGTCCCTGGGCCCATGAAAGGACTGAGAATGAACCTGAAACCTGGAAACAGAGGGGAAGAAAGGTTTTCCAGGTTGGTAATGACGAGAATCCTGAGACTCCACAGGATCTGGCCAACACGCCCTCAGTGGACAGGCAAAGGCTGACGAGAAAGGGGCACCAGCCCATTTAACAGGCCTCTTGGATCTGTCTTCCAGAAAGCGGTAAGATTTTGTCTCACCCAGGTTCTTCCCTAGCTTCTCCAAATCGGCTCCAAAAATAATCTTCCCCTTAAAAGTCAGTTGGGCCATCCGGGCTTTGAAGAATGTATCCACTGCCCAGTGCTGGAGCCAAATCCAACATCATGACACTGTCAGCAGGGCATCATCCCGAGTCACCAACATACCAGAAAGAAAGGATGTAGCCAACAACAAAAGAGGGTTAGTATCACCCAGCAGAAGAGACTGAATCCACTGGTGCAGGGCCCGAGACGTCAGACTGGTACATACTGCCAACTGCAGAATAGCAGCCACCATGGTGACTGGCTCTTCAACAACGAATCCACCTTACAGTCCAGAAAATCCTTTAAGGCCGATCCGCCTTCCACAGGAATGGCAGTCCATCTGGTAACCGCTGTGACCTGTGCATCCACCTTGGGAATGCCAAAACACTCAATGCCCTCCTCCTCTGGGAGAGCGGAGATCTTCTTACACACTCTTAACCCTTTAGGCAGGGAGTTGGGAGAGTCCCAATCTGACTGGATCATATCCTTGAATCACATCTGGGAATGGAAAGACAGTAGTGGATTTACACACCCCTAGAAGGAGTAGATGCATCTTCGGTGCTTGCTATGTGCCGAAAGTATCCGCCAAGTTCAAGACGGATGGAACCCAGCAATCGACGATGCCAGCTCCTCCTTTTGGAATAGGTTGGTCACTCTGACCTCTTCAGAATCTTCAGAAGGTGAGAGTACTTCTTCATCCATATAAGAGCACAGTACCAGGCCGTGCCTCCCTTTATAAGCCAGTCGTCCAGGTAGGGAAAGATGAAACCCCCCCCCCTGGAGCCAGAGGAAGGCAGCCACGACTGCCAGGCATTTTGTGAAGACCCTTGGGGCAGAGGCTAGACCGAAGGGGAGCACCCTGTATTGGAGGTGCCTGCCCCCTACTATGAAACGCAGGTACTGCCTGTGGTTGGGGTGGATGAGGATGTGGGTATAAGCATCCTTGAGGTCTAAGAAGAATAACCAGTCTTCCTGCTGGAGGTATGGCAGCAATGTTCCAAGGGAGAGCATCTTTAACTTCTCCCTCACCAGGAATTTGTTGAGGTTGCGCAGGTCGAGGATGGGTCTTAGACCCTCTGTCCTCTTTGGCACGAGGAAATACCTGGAGTAGAACCTCTTGCACTTAAGGTGGTGGGGCACCGGTTCTACCGCTTTGTCCTTGAGAAGACCTGTCAACTCCTTCAGAAGAAGGTCCCAGTGGAGGGTAGACCTGAGGGGCTCTCCCGGGAAATAATGGGGAGGTATCTGAGTCAGGTGTAGGAGGTACCCCTCCCTGACTATTCTTAGGGCCCAGGAATCGGTGGTGATAGTCACCCACCTCGGGGCATAGAGGGCCAGATGTCCCCCTGTGGGCTGCTGATCTCCTTGGGGTAGAGAGGCTATGCTCAAGGAGTCAAAAGCTCCCCCCTGGCTGGGCCGGAGCCGGTGCCTGGGGTTTTGGAGCTTTCTGCTTACATGGGCCATGCCCATGTCCCCTGGCCTGCTGACCCTGTTGGGGAGCTCTGGATGCCTGATAAGGTGGGTAGTTTCTTTAAGCAGCACCCTTTCTCGGGTAGAAGGGCTTTTTACCCGAGACCTTCCGTCGGGGAGGGGCAGCAGTCTTTTTTGAGAGCCTGGTCCTCGTCATGAACTCGGTCTCCAGCTCAGAAGCCTTGTCGGTTATGGGTTTGCCAAAGAGGTTCTCTCCTTAGCAGAGGACATAGACCAATTTGTCCTGAACATACTGCTCGAGGTCGGACGACTGTAGCCAAGCCTGGCGGTGTGCACTGATGCCAGCTGCTGCTACTCAAGTCGCCAACTCAAACCCATCATAGGCCGCCCGAGACATGAATTTGGAGCATTCACGGATTGCTTTGGCCAGGTTCTTGAACCGCTGCAAAGGTTCCTCGAAGAGACCAGCTGAGAACCCAGCAAGTTCCTTCGCCAGGTCTCTCAGGTACATGCACATGTACAGCTGGTAAGCCTGGATGCGGCAGATGAGCATAGAGCCCTGGTAGCACTTCCTGCAGAGGGCGTCCAGGGTGCAGGCCTTCCTGCCGGGGGACACCGAAGAGTGCCTCTTCTGACTTTTCAGCCGACACGTGGCCAACTCCACCACCATGGAGTTATGTGGCAGTTGTGACTTCTGGAAGCCCGGGCTCCAACGGACTCAATACACCGAGTTGAGCCATTTGCTCACCACCGGCACCAAAGCCGGTGTCTCCCACATTTGGAGCATCAGTCATTCCAGGATGGGAGGAATGGGCACTGTGAGCAATTTCCCATGGAGGGGCCTCATACTGGAGAGTTTACAGTTCATCCGCCCGAGGATCCTCCTCCAACTCGGTCAGGAATGCTAGGGTCTTGGACATGTCCTTGACAAAATCCAGGAAGCCCATATCCTCGGGAGGAGACCTTCGTCAAGGTTCCGAGACGGGAGAGTCAGATGGGACGTCGCGGTGGTGATGGGTATCGTGGGACTCCTCATCCTCCGTCTCCCACTCGGAGTAGTCCGTCGAGGACTCATAAGAGGGCTGCTCCGCAGGCTTCGGGGCTTCCGATGCCCCATGGCTGATGCCCGCCCGACTCGCTGGGGATGACCACAATCCCACTGAACGAGACTCAGAACGGAACCTTGGCCGAGTATCGGCTCGGCCTCTGGGGACGTCTTGGACATCCAAGGCCCAATGGTCGGGGCGGATGAACCGGTCGTGCTTGACAACAGTGCCCACTGCTGGTCCATGAAGGCAGACAAACTGTGCTCCAGGGCTGCCATTCTGGACTCCAGGCCAGAACGCTCTGCAGCCTTCGGCGCGGGAACTGAGGGACTCGGGCTCGATGCTGACTCCCCCGAAGGGGAATCCTCAACGAGAATAGTGTCTGGGGACCGAGGCCGGTCCGCAGTTGGATCCTTCCGGGGAACCTTCACAGGCCGCTCCTTCTCCGAAGCCTCGGACAAACATCTCAGACTGCGGGACCAGGCCCAGGGAGCCCCCGGTCGGTTGGAACCATCGAAGGACTCCGCCTTCAAGGTTTTCTTCTTCTTCCTGGGTTCCCTCGAGGGAGACCCCCTTTCTGAGGACCCTCGACGGGACTTGGATTCGGAGTGTTCCGCCCAAGATGTAGGGGCCTCAGATGAGGCCCTGGCCTTCAGAGGCACCGGGGACTCGGGGAAAAACTTAGCATGCTGCTGCTGGCAGCTCTTCAGGGCCTTACTGGACATCCTCTTGCAGAGAACGCAGGCTGCCGGGTTGTGATCAGGCCCCAGGCAGCAGAGACAGCAGTCATGTGTGTCGGTCAAGGACATAATTTTGGAGCACCGATCACACTTCTTAAAGCCACTGGTAGCCATGGGAGAAAAAAGTACCCCCTGCAAGGTCGAAGACTCTCCGGGCTGCCAGTGGGAGAAAAAAGTTGCAAAGTAGCCGGGAAAAGAAAGGAACAAAAAGCTACAAAAATGAACCGAACTAGATGCCGAGGCAACGAGGTCAGCAGGCAGGAAGTGTACCAGCATGATACCGGAGGCGAGTATGAAACTCAGAGAGAAAAAAAAATCAACTTTTTCTGGGGACAAACCAGACGACGTCTGAAGGGCTCCGCAGAAAAAAAAGGAGATTGAGCAAGATGGCACCCTTGGGTGGGAAGGGGACCACACATGCATGGTGGCATCTTCCAAAGTCACTCATATGTGAGGACTGACTTCCTGCTTGTTCCCGGAGAATACATTTGTCTCATCACACCAGCAGCCGACTGTTTTTATCCCCATATTGGAAAAGTTGATGTTTATTGTAGGCCCAGGATTTCTTGGTCCTTTGATGGAGGATCTCATTAAGGGCCACCTGAGCCTCCATGAGACGTGTCCGAGATCCACCTGAATTCTTCCCCTCCTCTTCATTTCCTTCTCATTTACTCTCCCCCTTCAGTCTATCCGCACCTCTAGGATGTTCTCCTTCTTACTCTGAGATGTCCCTCCAATTCCCCCACCTGGTCATCTTAAGTGATTTCAATGTCCACTTCCACTCTCCCCTATCATCATGAGACCACATCTTCACCACTCATCTCCACGATCTTTCATTCTCACAACATTAGCAGTCAGTGTATCCTTGCCTATTGCTATTGTTCCCTCCTACTACGAGCTGCCCTTTCTCACCACCTCTGCAGACAAAAGTCCTAATCACCTTGTCTCTTCCTTACACAAGCTATGACAAAAGTCCAGCACTGACACTTAGCGTTTCACAAGGTTCCTACATAAGCTGTCACCTTACATAAATACATAAACCACCATATACAAGCACCATGCAACTCACCGTACCCTCCATGTCCATCATATTAGCCCTATTGGCCTCCTGGGTCCCCACCTTGACCCACACACTAAACCCCGGTACCAACTATATCCCTATCCTCCACTACAACGCAAGGAGAGGTTTTGAAACCCCTCACCACACTACTACAAAACCTTATACACGCCAGTCACACCTTCTACATATCCCACTACAAACCATTAACAACATCACATCCGAAAAACGCACTCAGCACACCCGCCTTAGATGCGCACTTGCGAATGCCCGATCTATACGATCAAAATGGCCCATAGCCATCGATCTTATATCTCACCACAACCTCGACCTACTAATGATAACTGAAACATGGTTATCTTCATGCGACAACGTCATCCTTAACCAGATGACATCCCCCAGGATACTCCTTCTTCGCTTGTCACAGAGCCAATCAAAGGGGAGGTGGTACCCTCATTATTGCCAAATCTTCACTCCAATTTAGACTAAGTAGTACCACAAGTACAACTCACCTTGACACACTCTCTATAACAAACGACACCTCTACCATCAACCTTTTATACCGAGTTCCCACGCCATCGCCAGATGACCTTCCTTCCATAATCAACATTGCTGGTAACCCCACCAATCCCCGCTCCCTAAACTGGTTATTAGGCGACTTCAATCTGCCATCCCTACATGACTCGCACTCATCAGCCTTCCTTGATGCAATGAACCAACTTGGCTACAGCCAATTGATTGATGCTCCCACCCACAACAAAGGAAACAAACTTGACTTGATTTTCGCACCCCACGCTGCTATCAACTCCACTGAGAACCTGTTGACCTCAATAACACCCATCCCTTGGTCAGATCATAACCTACTTCTCTTTGAATTACCCAACATTCACCCCAGCAACATTTGTAAAAATACTCAGCGTAACATTAGAAACACGACTGCACGATATCAACCTTTTGATAAGAATGAAGTCCTTGAGAAAATATTGCCTCTCCTCACCAACACTTCTACAGACCCTGACGATCTAGTATCAAACTGGAACAATGCGCTCAAGGAGGCTGCACACCAACCAGCCAACACCAAGAAACAATCAAGACGCGTACATGCACCTTGGTACTCACAAGATTTACAAGACTCTCTAATCCAGCTCCGTAAACTTGAAAGACATTGGCGCCATTCACGGACACCTGAGGCTTTATGCACATACTCTGCGCATCTACAAGCTCACAGACAAATGACAATGGAAAAGAGAAAGCAACACCACTCTGAAACTCTAAAAAGATCATTGAACAGGCCCCGTGACCTATTCTCCATTGTGAGAACACTCACAGGCGACCCTACCCCTCCCCAAGACCAAATGCCTCACCCACAAATCTACTCAAACTACCTTCAGTCAAAAATAATCCAAACCAACATTAACACTTCCCCCACACCCTCCATCCCTGCAGACCTCATCCCGCAACCAACTGCGCTGTCAAAATTCTACGAGGTCTCCACCAAACAAATCGAAAAAATCATCTCTTCTATCAACCTTACCACAGCACCTAATGACCCCTGTCCCTCCAGATGGATTAAAGAGTTGCGATATACCCTCAGCCCAACCATCAGCAGATCATCAACCAATCCTTTATAAAAGGATCCTTCCCACAAAGCCTGAAATTCACATCAATCCGACCACTGTTAAAAAACTGCAAACTTGACCCATCTAAAGTCAAATCATTCAGACCCATATCAAGCATCCCACTGCTGGCAAAAATTACAGAGAAGGTAGTTCAAATACAAATTCAACAGCACATCGACACTGAAGCTCCACTGGACCATTCACAACATGGATTCAGAGAAGCATATGGGATAGAAACCATCCTTACTACATTATTCAACAACCTAGTCATGGGAATTGATGATCTACACCAAGGATTCATCCTTATTTTTATGGACATTGCGGCCGCGTTTGATTCTGTGAACCACGAGACACTACTACTCCGCCTCAAAGACAAAGGTATACAAGGTATGGCTTTAGCATGGTGCAGGTCATATTTGAGCGACAGGTCACAACAAGTCAGGGTAGGATCCACTACATCCGATCCATTCACACTCAAACAAGGAGTCCCCCAAGGTTCATCCCTTTCATCTCTCATGTTTAATATATATGCAACCCATCTGCGATTTAATCCGCTCTTTCAATATTCAGTGCTTAGCATATGCAGATGACATCCTGATGTACTCATCCTTCAAGCTTGACCAACCGGATTTCTCAACAATCACAAAATGCTTCAATGCTGTTTCCGAATGGCTCCTCTCCCAAAACCTGCGCATTAATCACAGCAAGACCGATGTCCTTTTTGTCACTCGCAATCAGAACTTTATACCACCGCCAACAACTACGACCTCACAGTCAAACCTACCATCCAGTACTTGGGCATCATCCTCGACCAAAAGCTGGACATGGCACCGCATATCAAAAACATTACTAAATCTATCTACCACAAGATACGGTCATTACGCCACCTTCGATCATTACTGGACCCCTCCGATTTCCGCTCAATCTTCCAAGCACTGGTAACCCCCCACCTTGACTTTGCTAACATTATCCTCCTTGGACTCCCACAAGCAACACTGAACCCGCTTAGGTTAGCCATGAACTCTGCAGCAAGAATACTTACCGGAACATCTAGATCGGAGCACATAACTCCAGTACTGATGAGCCTACACTGGCTGCCTTTACACGCCAGAATCATATACAAAGCCCTCGTTCTAACCTTCAAGGCCTCAAGAAATCAGCCCCCCACCCCGCTTACCAAGCTCATCCAGCCCATTCCACCAAATAGAAACAGACGCTCGTCATGTATGAACAAACTAGAAGTGCCTAAAACAATCACGAAATGCTCAAAGACAACAGCCAATAGAGCCTTCTCACTATTTGTACCAGGAGCATGGAACTCCCTCCCCCCAGAAATCCGTTCCATTTCTAATATCATTTCGTTCAGAAAGGCTATCAAACATCATCTGTTCTTAAAATACTATTCCAATCTCATCCCCCCCAGCCAATCCCAAAATAATACACGTCTTCACCAAAACCCACGCTTAACACAACCCCAACTAGAAAATTCAATAGCCTGACACTCCTCCTGTTACCTATCCATTCTTCACACTACAATCCCTAACCATGCCCTTCATATGATGTTTAATCTTCTTCTTTAAATAACATTGTACATAGTTTTTCTCCCTGTTATCCAAGTTTGTATCCCTTGTTTATTGTAAACCCAATGTAACTTGTTACATTGTTGTATGTTTTGTTCCAGTGTAAACCGCACTGATTGTAATAGCGCGGTATATAAGAAATGCAAATAAATAAATAAAATAAACAACATATTCAGTCTCCCAAACATGTCGCCAGCCACACACTCGAACTGATCATCACCCTATCTGATTCTCCTTTCTCCGAATCCTCGATTTCTATCACTCTGCTCTCCTGGACTGACCATTACTTTATTATATTTTTCTTATGGACCCCTCTGGCCTCCCGTACCCCTGTTCCTCCTGACCCTATCGCTCCTCCAGTTCGGCTATCCCGCCATATCACTCTTTCCATTCTTGACCACTTTCCCCCTTACAATCGACTTCTTCCAGCTAACCTCTCCAACCTCTTCTCTGATCTCCAGGTTTCCACCTGGAACTCTTGCTTAACCGCTGCTCTTGATCACTTTGCCTTCCTTCGTCCACTTCCCCCTCTGTACCACGTCCCACCACCCATGGTATCGTTTTGGACTTCGTTTACATCACATCTACCTTTGCCGCTCCGAAAGCCTTTGGAGAAAGCATCGAAACCCTTAATTCACTTTCAATATTGCCACCGGCACTATCATTCCCTTGTCCACGATGCTAAATGGTCCTACTAAACCACTCTCATTTCCTCATCCTCCAATGCCTCTTGCCAGTTATATTCTGTTCGAAATCCCTTTCCAGCACATGTTCTTCGCTCCCTCCAGCCTCCTCTTCCTCACCACCCAGCCCTAAATGGTTAGCCTCCTTCTTCGCCTTCAAAATTCTCTCTACACTCTTCCTTTCTCACCTGCTCGCCACCCTTTTCCTCGCCTCCTCCCCTCTCCCCCCCCCCCCCCGGGTGCCCTCCCTCTCCCATACCTGGTGCACCTTTCGACTTGTTACTTCAGCTGAATTGTCAGTCCTTTTCTACTTCTCACAAGATGACCTGCCGCTCCGACTCTATTTCCTCAGCCTGGCTATTGGAACCCTCCCTTGCCCTCCTTCCTGCCATTCTCACTATAATGAATACCAGTCTCTCTTTTGGTACCTTCCCTGCCCCATGGAAACACACCCTGGTCCATGTACTCCTCAAGCCCTCCTTGGACCCAACTGACCTAGCTCACTATCACCCCATCTCCAACCTCCCATTCCTCTCAAAGATCCTAGAAAAGTTCACCTTCTCCTAGCTCTCCTCCCACCTGGATGCTCCATTCACTTCCTTCACCCACATCAGTCTGGGTTTAGGGCCAGGCACAGCACCAAAACCATCCTGCTCTCTTTTCTAAATGAACTTCACATTTCACATGTGGTGAGGTCTCTCTAGCTGATTCACTCAATCTTTCATCTGCCTTTGACCTGGTTGACAACTCCACTATTCTGTCCCAGTCTTGATGAGGCTGGTATTCAAGGTTTGCTTTTTTGTTGGTTTCATTCTTTTCTTTTGTCACGGTGTTTCTCTGTTGTTTCAGATATCACTTCCTCCGCACTTGTGCCCCTTCCCTGTAGTGACCCTCAGGGTTCCGTGTTGGCCCCCCTTCTATTTAACATTTTCTTGGTCACCTTCACTCTCCTAATTCAATAACATGTCCTGTCCACATACCTCTATGCAGACGATATCATCCTTCTGCATCACACCAGTCCTTCTTCCCCTTAACTTGTCCCCATTGAATGCCTGCCTTTCACAAGTTGCACACTGGCTGTCCTTCAATTTCCTGCACCTAAACCCATCTAAGACAGCTGCCATCTGATTTACATTTTGTGGTTCCTGTCCTCATCTGGTCCCCCTCTCTTCTGGGTTTGTCTGTTCCCTTAGTCACCTAGTTCAGCTACCTAGAAGTCCCCTTGATCCTGACCTGCTGTTTCATGATCATCTCTCCCTGCTCCTGCATCAGTCCTTTCACTCACTCAGACAAATTCATGCTATTCGTCTGTTTCTGTCTGTCTCTTCTCTGACTACCTTGCTTCTGTCCCTTGTCATGTCACGCCATGCATTGATTATGGCAGCATTGCCCTTGTCGGTCTCCCCAATATCAAATCTGCAGCCTCCAATTATTTCAGAACACTGCAGCTCGGATCATTTCACATGCCACCTGTTTTGGTCTTATTACCCCTTTGCTCATTCACCTCCACTGGCTCCCCATCAGGTTCCACATCCACTACAAAATTCTTACATTGGTTCCATCCACACTCATACTCCTCTGTATCTCTCAGACTCTCTTCATCTCCATGCCCCATCATTTGCCCTACATTCCCGTTCATCAGAATTGCCTACACCTTCCCCCTGTTTCCCAAGTTCACCTTGAATCAACTTGCCAGTCTGTTTTCTTCTTTCTAGGCCTCTCCCTCTGGAATTCACTACCTACTGATCTCCGCCTCAAACCTTCCTTCCATAAATTTAGGTCACTACTCAAAACCCACTTCTCCCAGGCTGCTTTCGACCTCTCCTCTTCTGCCTTCTGATCTCCCTCTATCTTGCCCACCCTCCTTCTCTTCTATCTCCCTTCTACCATCTCTCTCAGTGAATGTACTCTTCTTTCATGTCTACCAATGCCGTTCCTTTCTTCCTTTGTTGACAGCCACCACTGTCATTTTTGTAAACTGTCCTGATGTTTATGAAAGGCGGTATATATTAAGCCTCGAAATAAAAATAAAGAAAAACAAGTGGCAAATGCACAAATACAGTGGGAAATACAAAGTTTTGCTCCAGTAAGCCTTTGCCAATCATGTACGGACAAACGAATGGATAAGGAGAGGTGAATTGAAGCCAAAGGATGAGAGATTGATAGTTGCAGCCCAGGACAATGGATTATGGATGAGATGAGCGAGCACTGAAAAAACTTGCAACACAAACATACAGTATGTCAATTCTGTAAGAAAGACCTGGAAACAGCGGCTCATCTCATAGCTGGCTATGAAGTTCTGATGGCAGGACATTTCTATACAGAAAGGCATAATAAAGCAGCACGCCTTATCCAATGGAAATTCTGTAAGCACTATAACATCACTGTGCCTAAAAAGCACTGGGATTTTGACCCTAAGAGAATTAAAGAGAATGAAGAGGTTACCATCATCTGGGACATTCCCATTCTGACAGATAAGACACTGGATGCGAGGAAACCAGACATAGTGGTAAAGAAGAAAAACTCCAGAATGGCATTGATAGAGGTGTCTGTTCTGAGTGATTATTCTGTGAATCACGTAGAGAGGCAAAAGATCCTGAAGTACCAAGAAATAGAGTCAGAGACCAAGAAAATGTGGCAGAAATATTCAGAAATATTTTCCATTGTACTGGGAACCATACGCATGATAAAGAAGAATTTCCAAGAACATCTTGACAAACTGCCCATACATGCTACACCTTACAAATTCCAGAAGGAAGCTCTTTTTGGCACGATATAAGTACTATGCCGAGGATTAGCAGTAAATTTGAGAGACTTAGACCAAGATCATACTCCACATACCGTGGCTTAGAAGTGAAGTTCATGACTGTCATGGTATGTGCAAAACTAGCCCACAAACACATACTACATACCTTGGCTTAGAAATGAGGTTCGTGACTGCCATGGTATCGCAAAACTAACCCATTTGGAGAAACTGCCCCAACACAGTGAATGAGCTTGCTCAATACTGGAGATGCTGTGGAGATCACCCACTGCACTCACAGAGCAGACACTTTTGTGGGAAAGGATGAGTGAGACTTGAGAGGAAGTATAAGTAAGAAGAAGGAGCACTGTGGATGAAGATAAGAGAGAATGAGAAGAGGAAACAGACATGTGAAGGTGGGAAAGGAGATGGGGAACCATAGTTCACAGAGAACAAGATTCTCCAAACCTTTGAAAAGAAGAGCCAAATTACACATTTCAAACCATGAAGAGGGCTGAGGGTCTCCCTTGAAGAGTTTGCTGAATGGGAGGGAGGTTGAAGGTGGAAATAAGAGGTGAGGATGTAAAGAGGAGGAAGGAGGGATATAAGGGACAGGGAGAAAAGGTGGAGGAAGAAGATGAGAAGATATGGAAGAGGAGAAATGAGGATGGTAAACAGAGAGAGGAAAAGGGAGATGAGAGAGAGTTGAGGGATGTGTGACTGGAGCAGCAGGAAGTTTGTGAAAGGTGTGAGGTACAACTTCTGAGAGAGGAGAGATGTGTGTGAGGAGAAGGAGAAGAGAACAGAGTAGGACAAGCCTGAGGAGGAGGTCCCCTCCTCCCTTCCACTGGGAGACTAAAACAATGCAAAGTCCAGAAAGAGGAGAATTCCTGAAAAGTAAGTACAGCTGCCTTGTAATTCTCTACTAGGGGTTTTGAGTTGGTGATAAATGGGGTCGAGGGCTCAAAGACAACTAAAGGGATTATGAGAACATAAGAAATGCCATACTGGGTCAGACCAAAGTCCATCAAGCCCAGTATCTTGTTTCCAATAGTGGCCAATCCAGGTCATAAGTACCTGGCAGGTACCCAAAGTCCATAGCTTCCACAATGCTTGTCCTGGGGTAAGCAGTGGATTTCCCAGTTCCTCTTTATTAATGGTCTATGGACCTTTCAAGGAACTTGTACAAACCTTTTTTAATTCCAGCTACACTAACTGCTTTTACCACACCCTCTGATAATGCATTCCAGAGTTTGATTACGCATTGAGTGAAAAAATATTTTCTCTTATTAGTCTTAAGTGGGTTACATTGTAGCTTCATTAGGTGTCCTCTAGTCTTTCTACTTTTTGATGGCGTAAACAACCGATCTAAGTTAACCAGTTCCACTCCATTCATTAATTTATAGACTTCTATCATATCTTCCCTCAGCCTTCTCTTTTCCAAGTTGAAGATTATAATATGCAGGATGTCATCAAAAATGATTTGGGTTTTGCCTGTTGCATAATAAAGTTGTATCTGAATTGTCATATCTATTTCTCCCCTCACTTGGTTTGCAGCTTGTTGTGCTGTGAGGGCTTGTGTGCATCAGTGATGCTGAGAGCTAAGCTATCAGTAGCTTAGTTGCTGTCAAGATCTCCCAAGACAGACAGGTCTCATCTGAGATGTCAGACTAAGACAACCACCCATCTGGGCAGCAGCAGAATGGGACAGTGTTGTAAGCGAAGGATCATATTTCTGTGACAAATGCAATAACACTGGAATTAACTGCGCGGAAAAAGGCTTGGCAAATCTACTTCTGTATCTTGCCTCGAAAACCCAATGGATAGTTACAAAACAAATTGCACTATAGTGCTGGAAGATGAGACCTCCAGGTTGGAAGGCACTCAAATGGCTACTGGGGATGAGCTGAAGACCTCTCAGAGTAAAGCCAGCATTTATGATGTGGTTGGATATGCTGATGTAGCTGCACATGAAAAAGAGTCGAAAGTTACAAAGATATTTTACATACTGGGACATGGAACGTACGAAGCATGAACCAAGGAAAGTTGGAGATGGTCAAGAATGAAATGGAACGTGTACAATTCGATCTGTTGGGTGTCAGTGAACTGAAATGGACTGGCTTTGGACATTTTGCATCAAATGATCATATGGTTTACTATGCTGGAAATGAAAGACAATAAAGAAATGATGCATTTATAGTTAAGAAGAAACTTGCAAGAACTGGAATGAAATACAATGCAGTCAATGAATGCTTAATTTCTATTCGTCTACAAGGAAAGCCCATCAAAAACTATAATTCAGGTATATGTTCCAACAACAGCTGCAGAAGAGGAAGACGTTGATGAGTTCTATGAACAAGTACAAGCTTAAATTCACAGAACATGCAAATGGTACATCCTAATAGTCATAGGCGACTAGAATGCAAAAATTGGCAACAAAGAGGGCGGCAAAGTGGTTGGAAAATATGGATATGGCAACAGAAATGAAGCTAGAGAAAGACTGATAGAATTCTGCAAGACCAATGATCTATTCATCTCAAACACCTCCTTCCAGCAACATAAGCGCCAACTATTCAAGTGGACTACATCTGTGGAAGACAACGATGGAAAAGCTCAATAACAACAACAAAGACAAAACTTGGAGCTGACTGTGGTACAGATCACCAATTACTAGAATGCAAACTCCAGAAGAGTTATGGAATGACATCAAGAAGGTTGTATTGGAAGAAAGCGGTAAGTCTCTACATATGGTGAAAAAGAAAAACGGCCAAAATGGATGACTGAAGAAACTCTGAAAATTGTTCAGAAATGCAGAGAAGCTAAAGCCAGAGGAGAAAGAGGCAATCGCAGAACTCAGAGATTTCCAACGAGCAGCAAGACAGGACAAGGAAAAGTACTACAATGACACAAGCAAGGAAATAGAATCAGAAGCTATTAGAGGAAGAACAAGATTGGCCTTTCTAAAGCTACGAGAGTTAAAGAAAAAATTCCAGCCTCGAATTGGAATGCTACAAGATGCTCAAGGATCCATGTTGAATGATGATGAGAAGATCAAGAAAAGGTGGAAAGAATATACAGAGTCATTACACCATAAAGATCAAGTGGACCAACAGCCGTTTCAACCTATACCTTATAAGGAACCATTGGTAATGAAAGAAGAAGTCGAAGCAGCATTGAAAGCCTTATCAAAGAACAAAGCACCAGGCATTGATGGCATTCCCATTGAGTTATTACAGCAATCAGATGAAGCTGTTACCATACTTACAAGGCTCTGCCAGGAAATTTGGAAGACAACATCATGGCCAACTGACTGGAAAAGATCTGTGTTTATACCAATACTGAAGAAAGGTGACCCAACTCACTGTGGAAATTATCGCACAATCGCTCTGATCCCACATGCCAGCAAGATTCTACTCAAGATCATTCAGCAGAGACTACAACCATATCTGGAATGAGAACTGCCTGAAGTGCAAGCAGGATTCAGGAAAGGGAGAGGAACGACAAACATTATTGCGGATGTGGGATGGATCCTTGAAAAGACAAAAGAATACCAAAAGAATATCTATATGTGCTTTATTGACTGTGGCAGGCTAAGGCCTACAATAGCCTGTGAACGTATGGGAGGCCTGTAAGCTAGGCCTGAGTCCCTACCCCCACCTAAGACTAGTAGTGCTGAGAAAGACCAAAGTCAGTGAAAGTCTGAGAATCTGCCTTAAACTGCTTTTTGATAAGTTTGTATGAATCCTTTATTAAATTCTTTTATGCTGATGATAGATATGTTCCAGAGTTCTGTATTCTCACATTCTCTGAGCTAGAAATGACCTTGCAGTAGAAATGTATCTATGTCTAGAAACTGAGCCTTTGTTTGAATAGCCTGAGAAGGGGGAACAGGGTGCTAGGCCCAGAGAGGGTCCATGATTGGATGGGTGCAGGGGGCGTTGGGACCAATAGAAAGTTTGCCTGTATCAAACTGTGAAAATTGTATATAAGGAATTTGTTTCTGTTCTCCATTGCTCAGTCTTTTTTGGATGCTTTCCTGTCTGAGCCTTGTGCACAATAAATTGGCTTGGACCCTGCACCTGACTGTTGGTTTTATTCATTGCGTGCACTTCGCTGCTACATATTCTTGGTGCACTGGCCGGGAATGTGCGAGTAGTGGATGGTATTCAAGTGAATATTGTGGCGGCGCCCCGTCCGTCTAGGCAGCTGCCTAGTGGGGTGCGCCGGTCATCACTTTTGTGTAGTTGTGGCCTGCTTTGTAAGCAGTACGAGTGGATGAGGACACAGGACAATTTGTAAAAATAAATTGCTTTTTATTGTTTTCTTCGTGGAATCAATTTTTGACAAATGACAATGATAAGGCAAACCAAAAATATAACCAAAAACAGGATACTTTCTCCAGTAACTTTCTTAGCAAAAACTCTCCAAGTAGTTTTCTCCACTCTTGTTAATTTTTGCCTTCTTCCATTTAACAAAACCAGCAAAATACTATTAAGTGCACAGTTCAACAAAACTTCAGTAAGACAGTTTTGAATTCACCTTCTCAGCTGCTGCAGATTAGGATACCAGCCATGTGCTGCCTCTTAGTTTAAAATCATTAGCCTTCTTAACCAGGCTTTAGCAGTGGAAAAACTGGCTGCTTTTAAACACGAGGTTTCTATCTTCTTGTCTGCCCTTCTCCTAGGCATTCATTGATACCAGCACATGTTATCTTCTTAACCTGTATCATACAGCCTTCCATAAAAACATTAAACATTGCTCACACAAAGTCCACACTCCATTGACTCTGCTGAAGACACTGGACTGTCTGAATAAAGCTCCACTTCCATTTCCTCCGGTGAATTATAAAGCTCAGGGCTTGGGGCAACTTCTGGCACACTCTGCTGCACTTCTTTTAAAAGTTTAAAAAGCTTTCCCCATTTTAGCTTCTGGCTACCCCTTTTAACAGGGTCAGAACCTCTTGCCCTTCTCTCCCTTAACAACTCCACTTCAGGGAATATATGAGTTGTTTGGTTGGCAGAAACCCTCCTTTTATCAGACTTTCTGTACTGTCTGTTCAAGGGCCCAGGACTTGAGCTGCTGCCTTCAGAATCAGACGTATAGTCCTGACTTCTTCCCCAGCTCCTTTCTTGCCCACAACCTTGACACTTGCCTTGGGAGTTGTGGCTGGTCCCCTTTGAACCACCAGGTCTCACAGCCTTGTAATGCTGCCTCTTCCCCTGGTCTCTCTGGACTCTCTGCCTCTCCTCCTGGCTTCTGGCCTGCAGTCTTTCCTGCCCTCTGGCAGTCTCTCTCTGCAGTCCTTCCTGTGTCTGAGCACGTCCTGCTTGCTCTGCTGATTCAACTGGTTCTCTTCCTTGTTCAACCTGTTCTGCCTGTTCTGCTGCTTCTGCCTCACTTCCTGTGTGACGCAGCTTAAATGTTCTGTGGCTTGTTTCCTTCCCTGGCCCCACCCTCTCTCTGCCTGCAAGTATTCTAGAGGCTGGGTGTGGCTTCAGGCTAGCCCTGCCAGTGTGTGCTTTAGTTTCTCTTTCTGTTTGGAAGCTATGCTTTGGTGAGCCCATCCCCCGTTTATGAAAGAAAAACTCTTTTTTTTTTCAGTTTTAAAGGGCTCTGCTGCATGTGCATCACCACATATCCCCCCCCTTAAGCTATTACCGGCTGGCGCCAGAACCCGCGCACAGCTGGTAATCCCACCTAAAGCTTGTGGGTCATTGTCCTGTTCTGTAGCTACTTCCACAGCCCGCTCCTGCCATGGGCGTAGTACATTGATATGGTACACTTGCTGCTTCCCTTTTCCTGTTTCCAAAGTATGTCACAGGACCCACCCGTTTTAAAACCCTGTAGGGCCCTTTCCAGGCATTTTCAAATTTGGAACTGGAAGCGGCAACCATTACCAGTACCTTATCTCCTACTCTTAGGACACGTGGTCATGCTCGTCGGTCGTGATAAGCCTTCTGACGGGTCTGACTCGCTTTTAAATTCCCTTCCACCGCTTCTGCCATACGCTGCAAGCGGCCTTTCAAATCAGTTAGAAATTTGGGTACCCTCGGCGGATGATTCACCGTGACCCTCTGACAGGACAGGCAAAACGCGCAAAATCTTGCCGTCTCCCTAAAAACACCGGGCCAATAAAACCTAGCCAATACTCGCTCTAAGGTGCCTTGTACCCCTTTATGCCCTCCCACCGGGTGAACGTGAGCTAATCTTAAAACCATGCTCCTAAAAGAATGAGGTACCACTAACTGTCTCCTTATGTCACCCCCGACCGTGCATCTGTACTTTCCCTATACAACACATTGTCCTCCAAGAGAAATCTTGGTAGGGTCTCAGATCCTTTCCTGGCATATTCGAATGCTCGGCCCAGGGCAGGATCTGCCCTCTGTTCCCCCGGAAATGAGGGAAATTTCTCCTTTAGATTGGCAGGAATCCAGGGCAAATCCTGTCCGGCCATCAAATCGGCCCTGTTCTGCACCCTGGTCCTCCTCTCCCACCTCCTTTCAGGTTTTCCTTTCCTAGGAATGTCTTTTGAGGGGGTGATTGGGTCTCCCTGGGAAGATGTCCCTGACCTAGGGTCTTCCTGGGGGCTACTTTCTTTTTCCAAGGGCTTACCACCTGTACGGGTAGTGATCATACCTTTTTTACTTTCTTTTAGCCTGGGGTCAGCAACCTTTCCTAACTGGAGTAAGGCTTTCTCCCTGACTGCGGTATCTTTAACAGCCCTATTTCCTCTTAGCCTGGGGTCAGCAACCTTTCCTATCTGGGGTAAGGCTTTCTCCCTGGCTAAATTACCTGCCTGTGAAAAGCTAGCTGGTTGGTTGGCTTCACCCTGCAACTCTTCAGCTAAACCTTTCCTGAACTGTGGCCAGTCACGGCCCAGGACTACTTCGTGTGGAAGCTTGGGTACTATGGCCACCTCCATCTGTTTTTTCAGACCTACTCCCTCTATTACCACAGACTGTATGGGGTAGGTAGAAGCGGCGCCATGGACACAGCGTATCCTAATATGATTCCCAGAGGTCAGTGGCGAGGGTTTGTCTTTCGCCTCTATTTGCTGCCATAGCCTCTGGGAAATCATAGATTGGTCTGCGCCTGAGTCCAATAATGCCTCCGTTGGTATCCCTTCTACCTCCACCCTTAACAGGAACCCTTCTCCTGCATCTCTGTGCTGGGTTGTTACCAAGGCCTTTTTGGCTCTACAGTCCCTCTTTTTTTTTTTTTTTAAACTTTTATTTTCATTTTGCAACAAACAAAAGAAACAACACACCAAAGGAGACAAAACAAGTATACAATAAGGAAAAACAAACCCTATTACCCCCCATCCCCCTGCTTCTTCTCTGAGTCGACAGTATCAGCATGTGAGCGCTTCCAAACAACAGTGATTGTACATCAAAACGAAAATAAATAGCATCTGCGATACAGAATGATCATGTGACAGAGATTTATACAAATTTAAACAGTCAGATGAGAGCATTTAGCGGTGTGAACATAGTCATTGAGCATCTTCCATTTAGACAGATGACGGGGGGTCTGAACGGAAGAAGCAAACATACGAGGTATTTGTTCATATTTACTGTAGAGACAGACATGATTCCACCATTCATTGGGACTCAGATGGGAGCTATTTTTCCAGTATTTCGTAATTAGGGAAATAGCAATGCCCAGCATGAAGTCTAAAAGGAAGTAAGCTGATTTTGGAAGAGAGGGGATCCCCGCAGCTGAGCGGAGTCCCACTATCCTCCAAGACAGGGGCTCTTGAAAGTGTAAAATAGATTGGATACGACCCCAGACCCGACGCCAGTAATACTGTAGTGCGGGACATTCATACATAACATGAGTTAGTGAGCCAATGGCCGCATGGCATGTCCAGCATTTATTGCTCTGGGAGGTGTTCCATTTGGCTAATCTGTCAGGAGTATAGAAACACCGGTGGGCTAGAAAGAAGAGTGCCTGAGTGAGTGAGGCGGATCTGGAGACCCGTGTCACTCTACTCCAGACAAGGCTCCATTGCTCCGGGGTCAAAGTTACATGCAGTTCCCGCTCCCATGCTTTCTGTGCTATAGGGGTACCTCTATTTACAGCAGTACTTAAGGTTTTGTAAAAGTTAGATGCTACAACCCGGTGAGCTCCCGATAGATCGGATAGTCTCCGACAAGTCTTGGGTAGGGGATTCCGATGGCGGGAGCACCTTAGCACTCCGAAGACAATGCTGTAATTGCACCAACTGAAAGTAGTGTTTCGCTGGGAGACCAAATTCAATTTGCAATTCACTAAAAGTTTTCCAGCGACCATCATGGAACTGGGTAGGAGTCCAAATGCCCCTAGTGTACCAGGGGCTCCACACCATCGGTTTATTTTGTATTTGAAATCGAGTATTGTACCAGAGCGGGAGTCTGTCTAATGGACAGAATCGGGAGTCTAAAGATTGAATAAGAGTATTAAAGGCACCTAAAGTGTCTAAAAGCATTGGTGGATAGTGGGAGTCTGATGGGAGAGTCATACCAGGGAGAGAAGTAAGAGGAAACGGTTTGCAAAGGTTCTCCTCTATATCTAGCCACACAGGTCTACTCGGTGCTAGATCTTCCAGCCAACGAGCGCCTTGTTTGAGAAGAAAAGAGTGGTGATATTTCAGGAAATCAGGGAATCGGACACCCCCATTTTCCTTATCAGCTTGCAACTTATGCTTCGCTATCCTAGGTGTCTTGTTTTGCCATAAGTATCTAGTCAGAAGGCCCTCTAAATCTTTATATGTACGTCGAGGTAGGAGACAGGGTAACATTTCTAAAATGTAATTCACTTTAGGAACAATCATCATTTTTATGGTTTCTAGGCGACCCCACCAGGTAAGTGTTAAAGGAGTCCAACGGTGAGTAAGCGCCCGGACTTTAGAGGTAAAGTCTTTGGCATTAAAGGAGATAGCATCTTCCAAAGGAGAGCAATAGTGGACCCCAAGGTATTTGACCATGCGAGGTTGCCATAAAAAGGGAAAGGATTGCATATCTGCTTGATGAATCAGAGAGTTTAATGGGAAGGCTACCGATTTGGTCCAATTTATCTTATACCCCGAAAGTTGCGAATATTTACCGATTTGCTCTAGGACAGCCGGTACCGAGTCTAAAGAGACAAAAAGCATAAGGTCATCAGCATACGCTGAAATTTTAATTTCTCTATGAGAGAAGGGGACTCCATGAATCTCCTCCGATTGCCGGATTAGTAAAGCTAAGGGTTCGAGTGCAAGATCGAAAAGAAGTGGAGACAGTGGGCATCCCTGACGAGTACCGCGTTGAAGGGGAAATGGCTGAGACTTTAAAGCATTAGCACAGATACTGGCTGTAGGCTGTGCGTACATGGCGTGGAGACAACGGAGAAAACCTTCTCCGAATCCGTACCAGCGGAGAGTTGCAAACAGGAAAGGCCATTCTAAGCGATCAAAGGCCTTCTCAGCATCAAGTGAGAGGCCGACAAATGGTCGATCAAGATTAACTGCGGTAGTCAGTACATGACATAGAGTCCGAGCATTGTCAGCGGTTGATCTACCGGGAATGAAACCGCATTGATCTGGGTGTATCAAAGTAGACATCCTATCAGAGAGCCGGGTGGAAAGAATGGTGGCAAATATTTTATAGTCCGCATTTAGGAGGGAAATTGGACGATAATTGGCTGTTAGTTGCGGATCTCTCCCCTCCTTCTCAAAAACTACTACATTTGCCATAGAAAAGGACCCAGAAGGAGATCCCTCCTCGGCCAGAGCAGAAAAATAAAGTTTCAAAACTGGAGCTAAGTCAGCGTTAAAGGTTTTGTAGAATTCAGCAGGGAGACCGTCCGGGCCGGCAGCTCGACCTGTGGCACATCTCTTGAGAGCGGAATGAATTTCTGATAAAGTGAATGGTTTGTCCATGGCCTCTCTATCTTCGTCAGATAGGGTCGGTCGTTGTACCCCTGAGAGCAATCGTTCAAATATTTCTGGCTCAAAATCACATTCAGATTGATAAAGCCGAGTGTAAAAATCACGAAAGAGTTCTAAAATTTCTGTATCTTTAGTGACCAGGCCCCCCCCCCCCGACGGATTACGGAGAGCGGTAACACGCTTGGCTTCTTTTTGACCTTTCAGGGCATTCGCTAATAATTTGCCAGCACGGTTATTTTCCCGGTAATACAACCCTTGTTGTGATTCAATATTTTTAGCAGCAGCAGTATATAACAGCTGATTGTATTGAAAGCGGAGGCGCTGTAAACGGAGTAAAATACATGGGTCAGTACGGGACGTAAGGAGACGCTCCCCAGCTTGTATCTGTTGCTCTAGAATCAGTAAGTGTTGCTTTCTTTGTTTCCCCTGTCGAATTTGATAACTGGTTATAGTAGCACGAATAGATGCCTTAAAACCCTCCCACCAAGCCCAGCTCGCTGTGTCATGGGGTGAGTTAAAATGGCAATAATCTTGGATAGCGGCCTTTATGTCAACCTGAAAATCTTTTTGATCCAGTAGGGATCTATCAAAAAACCAAGCACGGGGATGATCATCTCGCGAAGTGACATGCAATGAAAAAGATATGGCAGCATGGTCAGAAATATGGAGAGGGTGAGTCCTAGCCGTGTCCACTTGAGAAATCAGTGCTTTGGAAATGAGCAAAAAAATCTATTCTAGATTGTGAGTGATGGGGGGCAGAAAAAAAGGTGTACTCTAAGTCGGAGGGGTGAAGCAGCCTCCATATATCTACTAGCGCAAGGTCTTGCATCAGAGCTGTAAGGGTAGCAAGACTCTTGGGTGGATTACTCGTTCTAGGCGGTTGTCTATCTATCAAAGGGTCTAACACTTGATTGAAATCGCCACCAAGTATTAATGGAGTATTGGCAGAGGCCTGTGCCAACTGCGCAATACTTGCATAGTAAGCAGGGTTATCCACATTCGGGGCATAAATACAAATACACGTGAATTCACTATCTCCAACCTTAAGATGTGCACGGGTCCATCTACCCTCCTTATCAGAGCTAGTATCTATTACAGTAGCTTGCAAAGACTTCTTAACCAGAATGGCCACCCCACACCGTTTGGAAACGGCGGGAGAATAGGCAGCCACCAGGTAGGGTTTAGCATTGAGTTTCAGTGTTTCAGCGGAATTTAGATGCGTTTCCTGAAGAAACACTAAATCAGCATGCTCATGATTAAGATAGCTAAGAATTTTCTTTCTTTTGATTGGACTATTGATGCCTTTTACGTTAAGTGATAAGATCTTACATAAGGCCATTGAGCAAGGTTAAAAATTCTGAAAGAGAACATGATAGCGCACCTAGGTTCACAATGTCCCTCATAGTAACTGTATCTGGCTGTACACATGACATGATAGAAAATAAGCTAATGTAATACAATGAAGCGCCCCACATTAAAAAATAAGAACCGCAGCGCGGTAGAGAAGAAGCAGAACCCCAAAAATTACTGGCGACCATGTGTCTGCGGGGAGAAACCCCAGAGAAGGCCGAAATTGAAAACATATAACCTGTATAACTGTGCGTGCTCCGAATCCAACCGAGGCACACATCATGGAGGGATAGAAGACCAAGTAAGTCTTATAAAGACAGAAAGAAAAGTCCAGGCAGTCTCTGTGCTTGGCGATGACCACCGCGTCGGGCCCTTCAAAATGGCGGACAGAGCCGGCAGATAAAGTCCAAGTTGTTGGGTTAACGCATCTGCTCTGCTTCTTTGGAGTCTAAAAATGTTGATAGTAGATCAGGATCTTCGAATGTCCTAGTTTGGTTGTGGAGAGTCACTCGGAGCTTCGCTGGATACAACAGGCCAAAGCGAGCCTGTAGCTGTTGAAGTCGAGGGCGAAAAGCAAGGAGTCTCTTCCGACGGTCAACTGTGGGCTTTGCCAAATCAGGGAAGAAGGAGACTTTATGACTTTCAAACTCCAGATGACGATTCGCCCGGGCAGCAGTTAGAATTTGTTCCACTTGTTGATATCGTAGTAATCGGAAGATAATAGGCCGGGGGGTCGTTCGGTTGAGCGCCATATGGGTAGGAACACGATGTGCTCGATCAATTTCCAGGTCTCTATGAAATGTGATCTTCAACAAGGAGGGAAGAGTTTTGAGCAGGAATTCTCTGATATCTCCTGCTTCCGCCCCCTCCGGTATTCCAAGGAGCCTCACATTGTTGCGACGGGCTCGATTATTGCTATCTTCTAACTCTTTTTGAAGATTCTGTATCTGGCGCTCAGCCTTGTCCAGCTTGACCAGGCGCACCGCGTGCGAGTCGAGGACCCCCGCCATGTTGTCCTGCTGTAATGAAAGGCTTTCAAGTCTGTCCTGGAGCACACCGAAGTCTTCTCGCATGGCTCGAAGCGCTTCTCCGTTGGACTGCACCAGTTCCTTCACTCCGCGTATTTCCTCTAAGATCTCCTGATGCATTTCGGGGTTTTCCCGAAGTGGAACCATCTTCTGTGGGGAAGTAACCTCTGTTTTGGAGCGTTTTCCGTGTGATGAAGAAGGAGACCCGAAGTCCAAGCGCGCTGGTTTATGGGCCGCCATCCCCCCCGAGGTACCCCGGTAAGTTCGGAGCAAAAAAATTGAGTTTATGTAGGTATTAAGTCAGGATTCTGTGTAGGCCTCTCGGGAGCTTCAGCGCGAAGCGTCTAACCCGCTGGACATCAGGCTCCGCCCCCCCTACAGTCCCTCTTTAAATGACCAGCTTCTCCACACGAGAAACACTTCCTATGCATATTATAACCCCTATACATCTTTACATTTTCGTCTGCAAATCCCTCAAGCTTGGCCCTCCTTTCTAGAGACTCCAGTTTGTCCATTTTAAAAACACCCTCTTTCTCTGGGCTTAATTTATTAGCCTCCAGAAAGCGGTCAGTCAATGCAATGGCTTCCCGAGTGTTTTTGCAGCTTTGGAATACTAGGAAGGTTTGCACGCTGCTTGGTACAGACTCCATATATTGCTCAAGGATTATCGTATCTAAAATAGACTCTATATCCTTTACTTCTGGCATCAGCCACTTGTATGCCAGGCTTTTCACACGGTGATATAATGCCTGAGGTGTCTCACCTGACCTCAACTTACATGAGCGCAGTTGCCTGCGATAGACCGCCGGATTTAAACCTAAGCGATCTTTCACAGCTTGTTTTACATCATCATAACTCTTAATTAAACTAGCAGGCATAGCTCTGTAGGCCGCTAAGGCTTCGCCTGTGAGAGAAGCAGCGAACCTTAGCGCCCACTGCTCTTTTGGCCATCTGGCTAAGAGAGCTATTCTCTCGAAAGCCTCGATGTAATCATCCACATCGTCATCTTTCGTGAGGCGCCCACCCGAGAAAGTCCCAGTACCTGGCCAGTCCCAGCCCTGAAAATCTGCCCCTGCACCTGGCACAGTCCCGGCAGCTTCTTCTTTCTTTCCTTGGGCTGCAAGCCAGCTGGACATCACCTCAATGAGTGGTGCTTGCTGTGCCTGGAATAACGCCTTTGCCTGCTCCAGGCTCCGTGCGTACAACTCCTGCTGTTTGGCTATCTGGCCAGCCGCCCAGTCCAGGATGTCACGTGACTCCATGGTTCTGTTTTCCTGTGGAGAGAACAAAAGACAGAAACACCAAGTGCGGACTTCTTCTCTTTTCCCCTGCCTTGGTGATTACTTCCCCCACAGCCACCCTCTTATACCAGTGCTGTCCAGATTAACCCTCCAGCCTACGGGTTACCTGGTTCTGGTGCAGAGTCTCACTTTGTCAACTCCGTTGATCCGGAATCCAGCTCCACCGCCACTCCGGATTTTCCCTTCTGCTCTGCAGACTTGGGGTTGACACAGCTGTTCCTGGGGATGTCTCTCCTTCGCCTTTGGTCTGGATTGCCTCTCTGGCGTGCCACCTTGATTCCAGCGAAAAAATCCAACTTACTACGCCACCTGTGGCGGCGCCCCGTCCGTCTAGGCGGCTGCCTAGTGGGGTGCGCCGGTCATCACTCTTTTTGTGTAGTTGTGGCCTGCTTTGTAAGCAGTACGAGTGGATGAGGACACAGGACAATTTGTAAAAATAAATTGCTTTTTATTGTTTTCTTCGTGGAATCAATTTTTGACAAATGACCATGATAAGGCAAACCAAAAATATAACCAAAAACAGGATACTTTCTCCAGTAACTTTCTTAGCAAAAACTCTCCAAGTAGTTTTCTCCACTCTTGTTAATTTTTGCCTTCTTCCATTTAACAAAACCAGCAAAATACTGTTAAGTGCACAGTTCAACAAAACTTCAGTAAGACAGTTTTGAATTCACCTTCTCAGCTGCTGCAGATTAGGATACCAGCCATGTGCTGCCTCTTAGTTTAAAATCATTAGCCTTCTTAACCAGGCTTTAGCAGTGGAAAAACTGGCTGCTTTTAAACACGAGGTTTCTATCTTCTTGTCTGCCCTTCTCCTAGGCATTCATTGATACCAGCACATGTTATCTTCTTAACCTGTATCATACAGCCTTCCATAAAAACATTAAACATTGCTCACACAAAGTCCACACTCCATTGACTCTGCTGAAGACACTGGACTGTCTGAATAAAGCTCCACTTCCATTTCCTCCGGTGAATTATAAAGCTCAGGGCTTGGGGCAACTTCTGGCACACTCTGCTGCACTTCTTTTAAAAGTTTAAAAAGCTTTCCCCATTTTAGCTTCTGGCTCCCCCTTTTAACAGGGTCAGAACCTCTTGCCCTTCTCTCCCTTAACAACTCCACTTCAGGGAATATATGAGTTGTTTGGTTGGCAGAAACCCTCCTTTTATCAGACTTTCTGTACTGTCTGTTCAAGGGCCCAGGACTTGAGCTGCTGCCTTCAGAATCAGACGTATAGTCCTGACTTCTTCCCCAGCTCCTTTCTTGCCCACAACCTTGACACTTGCCTTGGGAGTTGTGGCTGGTCCCCTTTGAACCACCAGGTCTCACAGCCTTGTAATGCTGCCTCTTCCCCTGGTCTCTCTGGACTCTCTGCCTCTCCTCCTGGCTTCTGGCCTGCAGTCTTTCCTGCCCTCTGGCAGTCTCTCTCTGCAGTCCTTCCTGTGTCTGAGCACGTCCTGCTTGCTCTGCTGATTCAACTGGTTCTCTTCCTTGTTCAACCTGTTCTGCCTGTTCTGCTGCTTCTGCCTCACTTCCTGTGTGACGCAGCTTAAATGTTCTGTGGCTTGTTTCCTTCCCTGGCCCCACCCTCTCTCTGCCTGCAAGTATTCTAGAGGCTGGGTGTGGCTTCAGGCTAGCCCTGCCAGTGTGTGCTTTAGTTTCTCTTTCTGTTTGGAAGCTATGCTTTGGTGAGCCCATCCCCCGTTTATGAAAGAAAAACTCTTTTTTTTTTCAGTTTTAAAGGGCTCTGCTGCATGTGCATCACCACATATCCCCCCCCTTAAGCTATTACCGGCTGGCGCCAGAACCCGCGCACAGCTGGTAATCCCACCTAAAGCTTGTGGGTCATTGTCCTGTTCTGTAGCTACTTCCACAGCCCGCTCCTGCCATGGGCGTAGTACATTGATATGGTACACTTGCTGCTTCCCTTTCCTGTTTTCCCAAAGTATGTCACAGGACCCACCCGTTTTAAAAACCCTGTAGGGCCCTTTCCAGGCATTTTCAAATTTGGAACTGGAAGCGGCAACCATTACCAGTACCTTATCTCCTACTCTTAGGACACGTGGTCATGCTCGTCGGTCGTGATAAGCCTTCTGACGGGTCTGGACTCGCTTTTAAATTCCCTTCCACCGCTTCTGCCATACGCTGCAAGCGGCCTTTCAAATCAGTTAGAAATTTTGGGTACCCTCGGCGGATGATTCACCGTGACCCTCTGACAGGACAGGCAAAACGCGCAAAATCTTGCCGTCTCCCTAAAAACACCGGGCCAATAAAACCTAGCCAATACTCGCTCTAAGGTGCCTTGTACCCCTTTATGCCCTCCCACCGGGTGAACGTGAGCTAATCTTAAAACCATGCTCCTAAAAGAATGAGGTACCACTAACTGTCTCCTTATGTCACCCCCGACCGTGCATCTGTACTTTCCCTATACAACACATTGTCCTCCAAGAGAAATCTTGGTAGGGTCTCAGATCCTTTCCTGGCATATTCGAATGCTCGGCCCAGGGCAGGATCTGCCCTCTGTTCCCCCGGAAATGAGGGAAATTTCTCCTTTAGATTGGCAGGAATCCAGGGCAAATCCTGTCCGGCCATCAAATCGGCCCTGTTCTGCACCCTGGTCCTCCTCTCACCACCTCCTTTCAGGTTTTCCTTTCCTAGGAATGTCTTTTGAGGGGGTGATTGGGTCTCCCTGGGAAGATGTCCCTGACCTAGGGTCTTCCTGGGGGCTACTTTCTTTTTCCAAGGGCTTACCACCTGTACGGTAGTGATCATACCTTTTTTACTTTCTTTTAGCCTGGGGTCAGCAACCTTTCCTAACTGGAGTAAGGCTTTCTCCCTGACTGCGGTATCTTTAACAGCCCTATTTCCTCTTAGCCTGGGGTCAGCAACCTTTCCTATCTGGGGTAAGGCTTTCTCCCTGGCTAAATTACCTGCCTGTGAAAAGCTAGCTGGTTGGTTGGCTTCACCCTGCAACTCTTCAGCTAAACCTTTCCTGAACTGTGGCCAGTCACGGCCCAGGACTACTTCGTGTGGAAGCTTGGGTACTATGGCCACCTCCATCTGTTTTTTTCAGACCTACTCCCTCTATTACCACAGACTGTATGGGGTAGGTAGAAGCGGCGCCATGGACACAGCGTATCCTAATATGATTCCCAGAGGTCAGTGGCGAGGGTTTGTCTTTCGCCTCTATTTGCTGCCATAGCCTCTGGGAAATCATAGATTGGTCTGCGCCTGAGTCCAATAATGCCTCCGTTGGTATCCCTTCTACCTCCACCCTTAACAGGAACCCTTCTCCTGCATCTCTGTGCTGGGTTGTTACCAAGGCCTTTTTGGCTCTACAGTCCCTCTTTTTTTTTTTTTTTTAAACTTTTATTTTCATTTTGCAACAAACAAAAGAAACAACACACCAAAGGAGACAAAACAAGTATACAATAAGGAAAAACAAACCCAATAACCCCCCAACCCCCTGCTGCTTCTTCTCTGAGTCGACAGTATCAGCATGTGAGCGCTTCCAAACAACAGTGATTGTACATCAAAACGAAAATAAATAGCATCTGCGATACAGAATGATCATGTGACAGAGATTTATACAAATTTAAACAGTCAGATGAGAGCATTTAGCGGTGTGAACATAGTCATTGAGCATCTTCCATTTAGACAGATGACGGGGGGTCTGAACGGAAGAAGCAAACATACGAGGTATTTGTTCATATTTACTGTAGAGACAGACATGATTCCACCATTCATTGGGACTCAGATGGGAGCTATTTTTCCAGTATTTCGTAATTAGGGAAATAGCAATGCCCAGCATGAAGTCTAAAAGGAAGTAAGCTGATTTTGGAAGAGAGGGGATCCCCGCAGCTGAGCGGAGTCCCACTATCCTCCAAGACAGGGGCTCTTGAAAGTGTAAAATAGATTGGATACGACCCCAGACCCGACGCCAGTAATACTGTAGTGCGGGACATTCATACATAACATGAGTTAGTGAGCCAATGGCCGCATGGCATGTCCAGCATTTATTGCTCTGGGAGGTGTTTCCATTTGGCTAATCTGTCAGGAGTATAGAAACACCGGTGGGCTAGAAAGAAGAGTGCCTGAGTGAGTGAGGCGGATCTGGAGACCCGTGTCACTCTACTCCAGACAAGGCTCCATTGCTCCGGGGTCAAAGTTACATGCAGTTCCCGCTCCCATGCTTTCTGTGCTATAGGGGTACCTCTATTTACAGCAGTACTTAAGGTTTTGTAAAGTTAGATGCTACACCCGGTGAGCTCCCGATAGATCGGATAGTCTCCGACAAGTCTTGGGTAGGGGATTCCGATGGCGGGAGCACCTTAGCACTCCGAAGACAATGCTGTAATTGCACCAACTGAAAGTAGTGTTTCGCTGGGAGACCAAATTCAATTTGCAATTCACTAAAAGTTTTCCAGCGACCATCATGGAACTGGGTAGGAGTCCAAATGCCCCTAGTGTACCAGGGGCTCCACACCATCGGTTTATTTTGTATTTGAAATCGAGTATTGTACCAGAGCGGGAGTCTGTCTAATGGACAGAATCGGGAGTCTAAAGATTGAATAAGAGTATTAAAGGCACCTAAAGTGTCTAAAAGCATTGGTGGATAGTGGGAGTCTGATGGGAGAGTCATACCAGGGAGAGAAGTAAGAGGAAACGGTTTGCAAAGGTTCTCCTCTATATCTAGCCACACAGGTCTACTCGGTGCTAGATCTTCCAGCCAACGAGCGCCTTGTTTGAGAAGAAAAGAGTGGTGATATTTCAGGAAATCAGGGAATCGGACACCCCCATTTTCCTTATCAGCTTGCAACTTATGCTTCGCTATCCTAGGTGTCTTGTTTTGCCATAAGTATCTAGTCAGAAGGCCCTCTAAATCTTTATATGTACGTCGAGGTAGGAGACAGGGTAACATTTCTAAAATGTAATTCACTTTAGGAACAATCATCATTTTTATGGTTTCTAGGCGACCCCACCAGGTAAGTGTTAAAGGAGTCCAACGGTGAGTAAGCGCCCGGACTTTAGAGGTAAAGTCTTTGGCATTAAAGGAGATAGCATCTTCCAAAGGAGAGCAATAGTGGACCCCAAGGTATTTGACCATGCGAGGTTGCCATAAAAAGGGAAAGGATTGCATATCTGCTTGATGAATCAGAGAGTTTAATGGGAAGGCTACCGATTTGGTCCAATTTATCTTATACCCCGAAAGTTGCGAATATTTACCGATTTGCTCTAGGACAGCCGGTACCGAGTCTAAAGAGACAAAAAGCATAAGGTCATCAGCATACGCTGAAATTTTAATTTCTCTATGAGAGAAGGGGACTCCATGAATCTCCTCCGATTGCCGGATTAGTAAAGCTAAGGGTTCGAGTGCAAGATCGAAAAGAAGTGGAGACAGTGGGCATCCCTGACGAGTACCGCGTTGAAGGGGAAATGGCTGAGACTTTAAAGCATTAGCACAGATACTGGCTGTAGGCTGTGCGTACATGGCGTGGAGACAACGGAGAAAACCTTCTCCGAATCCGTACCAGCGGAGAGTTGCAAACAGGAAAGGCCATTCTAAGCGATCAAAGGCCTTCTCAGCATCAAGTGAGAGGCCGACAAATGGTCGATCAAGATTAACTGCGGTAGTCAGTACATGACATAGAGTCCGAGCATTGTCAGCGGTTGATCTACCGGGAATGAAACCGCATTGATCTGGGTGTATCAAAGTAGACATCCTATCAGAGAGCCGGGTGGAAAGAATGGTGGCAAATATTTTATAGTCCGCATTTAGGAGGGAAATTGGACGATAATTGGCTGTTAGTTGCGGATCTCTCCCCTCCTTCTCAAAAACTACTACATTTGCCATAGAAAAGGACCCAGAAGGAGATCCCTCCTCGGCCAGAGCAGAAAAATAAAGTTTCAAAACTGGAGCTAAGTCAGCGTTAAAGGTTTTGTAGAATTCAGCAGGGAGACCGTCCGGGCCGGCAGCTCGACCTGTGGCACATCTCTTGAGAGCGGAATGAATTTCTGATAAAGTGAATGGTTTGTCCATGGCCTCTCTATCTTCGTCAGATAGGGTCGGTCGTTGTACCCCTGAGAGCAATCGTTCAAATATTTCTGGCTCAAAATCACATTCAGATTGATAAAGCCGAGTGTAAAAATCACGAAAGAGTTCTAAAATTTCTGTATCTTTAGTGACCAGGCCCCCCCCCCCCCCCGACGGATTACGGAGAGCGGTAACACGCTTGGCTTCTTTTTGACTTTTCAGGGCATTCGCTAATAATTTGCCAGCACGGTTATTTTCCCGGTAATACAACCCTTGTTGTGATTCAATATTTTTAGCAGCAGCAGTATATAACAGCTGATTGTATTGAAAGCGGAGGCGCTGTAAACGGAGTAAAATACATGGGTCAGTACGGGACGTAAGGAGACGCTCCCCAGCTTGTATCTGTTGCTCTAGAATCAGTAAGTGTTGCTTTCTTTGTTTCCCCTGTCGAATTTGATAACTGGTTATAGTAGCACGAATAGATGCCTTAAAACCCTCCCACCAAGCCCAGCTCGCTGTGTCATGGGGTGAGTTAAAATGGCAATAATCTTGGATAGCGGCCTTTATGTCAACCTGAAAATCTTTTTGATCCAGTAGGGATCTATCAAAAAACCAAGCACGGGGATGATCATCTCGCGAAGTGACATGCAATGAAAAAGATATGGCAGCATGGTCAGAAATATGGAGAGGGTGAGTCCTAGCCGTGTCCACTTGAGAAATCAGTGCTTTGGAAATGAGAAAAAAATCTATTCTAGATTGTGAGTGATGGGGGGCAGAAAAAAAGGTGTACTCTAAGTCGGAGGGGTGAAGCAGCCTCCATATATCTACTAGCGCAAGGTCTTGCATCAGAGCTGTAAGGGTAGCAAGACTCTTGGGTGGATTACTCGTTCTAGGCGGTTGTCTATCTATCAAAGGGTCTAACACTTGATTGAAATCGCCACCAAGTATTAATGGAGTATTGGCAGAGGCCTGTGCCAACTGCGCAATACTTGCATAGTAAGCAGGGTTATCCACATTCGGGGCATAAATACAAATACACGTGAATTCACTATCTCCAACCTTAAGATGTGCACGGGTCCATCTACCCTCCTTATCAGAGCTAGTATCTATTACAGTAGCTTGCAAAGACTTCTTAACCAGAATGGCCACCCCACACCGTTTGGAAACGGCGGGAGAATAGGCAGCCACCAGGTAGGGTTTAGCATTGAGTTTCAGTGTTTCAGCGGAATTTAGATGCGTTTCCTGAAGAAACACTAAATCAGCATGCTCATGATTAAGATAGCTAAGAATTTTCTTTCTTTTGATTGGACTATTGATGCCTTTTACGTTAAGTGATAAGATCTTACATAAGGCCATTGAGCAAGGTTAAAAATTCTGAAAGAGAACATGATAGCGCACCTAGGTTCACAATGTCCCTCATAGTAACTGTATCTGGCTGTACACATGACATGATAGAAAATAAGCTAATGTAATACAATGAAGCGCCCCACATTAAAAAATAAGAACCGCAGCGCGGTAGAGAAGAAGCAGAACCCCAAAAATTACTGGCGACCATGTGTCTGCGGGGAGAAACCCCAGAGAAGGCCGAAATTGAAAACATATAACCTGTATAACTGTGCGTGCTCCGAATCCAACCGAGGCACACATCATGGAGGGATAGAAGACCAAGTAAGTCTTATAAAGACAGAAAGAAAAGTCCAGGCAGTCTCTGTGCTTGGCGATGACCACCGCGTCGGGCCCTTCAAAATGGCGGACAGAGCCGGCAGATAAAGTCCAAGTTGTTGGGTTAACGCATCTGCTCTGCTTCTTTGGAGTCTAAAAATGTTGATAGTAGATCAGGATCTTCGAATGTCCTAGTTTGGTTGTGGAGAGTCACTCGGAGCTTCGCTGGATACAACAGGCCAAAGCGAGCCTGTAGCTGTTGAAGTCGAGGGCGAAAAGCAAGGAGTCTCTTCCGACGGTCAACTGTGGGCTTTGCCAAATCAGGGAAGAAGGAGACTTTATGACTTTCAAACTCCAGATGACGATTCGCCCGGGCAGCAGTTAGAATTTGTTCCACTTGTTGATATCGTAGTAATCGGAAGATAATAGGCCGGGGGGTCGTTCGGTTGAGCGCCATATGGGTAGGAACACGATGTGCTCGATCAATTTCCAGGTCTCTATGAAATGTGATCTTCAACAAGGAGGGAAGAGTTTTGAGCAGGAATTCTCTGATATCTCCTGCTTCCGCCCCCTCCGGTATTCCAAGGAGCCTCACATTGTTGCGACGGGCTCGATTATTGCTATCTTCTAACTCTTTTTGAAGATTCTGTATCTGGCGCTCAGCCTTGTCCAGCTTGACCAGGCGCACCGCGTGCGAGTCGAGGACCCCCGCCATGTTGTCCTGCTGTAATGAAAGGCTTTCAAGTCTGTCCTGGAGCACACCGAAGTCTTCTCGCATGGCTCGAAGCGCTTCTCCGTTGGACTGCACCAGTTCCTTCACTCCGCGTATTTCCTCTAAGATCTCCTGATGCATTTCGGGGTTTTCCCGAAGTGGAACCATCTTCTGTGGGGAAGTAACCTCTGTTTTGGAGCGTTTTCCGCGTGATGAAGAAGGAGACCCGAAGTCCAAGCGCGCTGGTTTATGGGCCGCCATCCCCCCCGAGGTACCCCGGTAAGTTCGGAGCAAAAAAATTGAGTTTATGTAGGTATTAAGTCAGGATTCTGTGTAGGCCTCTCGGGAGCTTCAGCGCGAAGCGTCTAACCCGCTGGACATCAGGCTCCGCCCCCCCTACAGTCCCTCTTTAAATGACCAGCTTCTCCACACGAGAAACACTTCCTATGCATATTATAACCCCTATACATCTTTACATTTTCGTCTGCAAATCCCTCAAGCTTGGCCCTCCTTTCTAGAGACTCCAGTTTGTCCATTTTAAAAACACCCTCTTTCTCTGGGCTTAATTTATTAGCCTCCAGAAAGCGGTCAGTCAATGCAATGGCTTCCCGAGTGTTTTTGCAGCTTTGGAATACTAGGAAGGTTTGCACGCTGCTTGGTACAGACTCCATATATTGCTCAAGGATTATCGTATCTAAAATAGACTCTATATCCTTTACTTCTGGCATCAGCCACTTGTATGCCAGGCTTTTCACACGGTGATATAATGCCTGAGGTGTCTCACCTGACCTCAACTTACATGAGCGCAGTTGCCTGCGATAGACCGCCGGATTTAAACCTAAGCGATCTTTCACAGCTTGTTTTACATCATCATAACTCTTAATTAAACTAGCAGGCATAGCTCTGTAGGCCGCTAAGGCTTCGCCTGTGAGAGAAGCAGCGAACCTTAGCGCCCACTGCTCTTTGGCCATCTGGCTAAGAGAGCTATTCTCTCGAAAGCCTCGATGTAATCATCCACATCGTCATCTTTCGTGAGGCGCCCACCCGAGAAAGTCCCAGTACCTGGCCAGTCCCAGCCCTGAAAATCTGCCCCTGCACCTGGCACAGTCCCGGCAGCTTCTTCTTTCTTTCCTTGGGCTGCAAGCCAGCTGGACATCACCTCAATGAGTGGTGCTTGCTGTGCCTGGAATAACGCCTTTGCCTGCTCCAGGCTCCGTGCGTACAACTCCTGCTGTTTGGCTATCTGGCCAGCCGCCCAGTCCAGGATGTCACGTGACTCCATGGTTCTGTTTTCCTGTGGAGAGAACAAAAGACAGAAACACCAAGTGCGGACTTCTTCTCTTTTCCCCTGCCTTGGTGATTACTTCCCCCACAGCCACCCTCTTATACCAGTGCTGTCCAGATTAACCCTCCAGCCTACGGGTTACCTGGTTCTGGTGCAGAGTCTCACTTTGTCAACTCCGTTGATCCGGAATCCAGCTCCACCGCCACTCCGGATTTTCCCTTCTGCTCTGCAGACTTGGGGTTGACACAGCTGTTCCTGGGGATGTCTCTCCTTCGCCTTTGGTCTGGATTGCCTCTCTGGCGTGCCACCTTGATTCCAGCGAAAAAATCCAACTTACTACGCCACCTGTGGCGGCGCCCCGTCCGTCTAGGCGGCTGCCTAGTGGGGTGCGCCGGTCATCACTCTTTTTGTGTAGTTGTGGCCTGCTTTGTAAGCAGTACGAGTGGATGAGGACACAGGACAATTTGTAAAAATAAATTGCTTTTTATTGTTTTCTTCGTGGAATCAATTTTTGACAAATGACCATGATAAGGCAAACCAAAAATATAACCAAAAACAGGATACTTTCTCCAGTAACTTTCTTAGCAAAAACTCTCCAAGTAGTTTTCTCCACTCTTGTTAATTTTGCCTTCTTCCATTTAACAAAACCAGCAAAATACTGTTAAGTGCACAGTTCAACAAAACTTCAGTAAGACAGTTTTGAATTCACCTTCTCAGCTGCTGCAGATTAGGATACCAGCCATGTGCTGCCTCTTAGTTTAAAATCATTAGCCTTCTTAACCAGGCTTTAGCAGTGGAAAAACTGGCTGCTTTTAAACACGAGGTTTCTATCTTCTTGTCTGCCCTTCTCCTAGGCATTCATTGATACCAGCACATGTTATCTTCTTAACCTGTATCATACAGCCTTCCATAAAAACATTAAACATTGCTCACACAAAGTCCACACTCCATTGACTCTGCTGAAGACACTGGACTGTCTGAATAAAGCTCCACTTCCATTTCCTCCGGTGAATTATAAAGCTCAGGGCTTGGGGCAACTTCTGGCACACTCTGCTGCACTTCTTTTAAAAGTTTAAAAAGCTTTCCCCATTTTAGCTTCTGGCTCCCCCTTTTAACGGGGTCAGAACCTCTTGTCCTTCTCTCCCTTAACAACTCCACTTCAGGGAATATATGAGTTGTTTGGTTGGCAGAAACCCTCCTTTTATCAGACTTTCTGTACTGTCTGTTCAAGGGCCCAGGACTTGAGCTGCTGCCTTCAGAATCAGACGTATAGTCCTGACTTCTTCCCCAGCTCCTTTCTTGCCCACAACCTTGACACTTGCCTTGGGAGTTGTGGCTGGTCCCCTTTGAACCACCAGGTCTCACAGCCTTGTAATGCTGCCTCTTCCCCTGGTCTCTCTGGACTCTCTGCCTCTCCTCCTGGCTTCTGGCCTGCAGTCTTTCCTGCCCTCTGGCAGTCTCTCTCTGCAGTCCTTCCTGTGTCTGAGCACGTCCTGCTTGCTCTGCTGATTCAACTGGTTCTCTTCCTTGTTCAACCTGTTCTGCCTGTTCTGCTGCTTCTGCCTCACTTCCTGTGTGACGCAGCTTAAATGTTCTGTGGCTTGTTTCCTTCCCTGGCCCCACCCTCTCTCTGCCTGCAAGTATTCTAGAGGCTGGGTGTGGCTTCAGGCTAGCCCTGCCAGTGTGTGCTTTAGTTTCTCTTTCTGTTTGGGAGCTATGCTTTGGTGAGCCCATCCCCCGTTTATGAAAAAAAAACTCTTTTTTTTCAGTTTTAAAGGGCTCTGCTGCATGTGCATCACCACAATATTCCACGTAATTTTGCCTCCAGGTTTGGCCCGGTTGGAACCGTGTCTGTCCGACCGCAGGGGAAACCTCAGGCGCCACCGGTCCTCTTGCATCGGAGAGGGTTCCGCCTTGCCTCGGCGGACTACTGGGTCCGGCCGGCCAACACCTCCGAACCCGAAGGGAGTCCAGGATCCAACCCATGTACTGGTTTGGTATCGAGAACTGGATCCAGTGAATAGAAGTTTTCTTTACTACTCAGATAGTCAGTTTTGAGAATACGGTATGGTAAATAAAGAGAGCTTGATCACCTCTCATGGGCGGTCCTAGTACGCTTCGCATAAGGGTTAGCAGAGCAGAAGTCACCGATCCTTTGGTATAGTTAGTCAGTAAGGCCTTGGGAATTTGAAAAAACATTGCTAAGTATGCTTGTCTGTGTGTGACTGAGAGGTCTGGAATGGCAGACCAAGCGAGAGCGGACTCCTGAGTAGCGCAGTTCCTGGCCGGGCAACCGCGCCCAGGTCGTGAAAAGGAGGAAGTGTTCGGTGTTTGTCTCCTATATTGTTCTTTGGGCTTCACGGACCCCTTACCTGCAGCCATACTACCCGCCCCTATTGTCTGTTGTCGTGTACGTCATTGTAATCATGGGAGGGATGGAGTCCACGCAAACTCCGTTAGATTGTATGATCAAGAATTTTAGCAAGGGATTTACCGGAGACTACGGGATTAAAATGTCCCCGTCCCGATTAGGAATGCTTTGTGAAAGGGAGTGGCCTGTGCTAGTCACTTCATGGCCCAGTGAGGGCACCTTTGATATTAGCATAGTTTCCCGTGTCCATCAGAATGTATGGAAAATGTTCCCTGATTAGTTCCCGTATATAGATTCCTGGTTAAGAATTTGTGAGAAACAGCCCCCTTGGATAAAGCGTTGCTATGAGGAATAGTGTAGAATATTAGTTGCAACCACAAGGGAGACTCGGACACTTGAGGAAGGGAAGCTACCTATATATTCTGCCCCAGAGTCCCCAGATACCCTGACCCGTCTGCCTCAGTATCCATATAGGCTAGTTCCTACGGCTCCGGCGCACCCAGCCGAGCCTGATGTAGAAGCCCAGTGGCCGTCGCCGCAGCGGCAAAGAGAGTCCCCTCCCCCGATTGATAGCCCTGAGTCTGGCCCGAGTGCATCAGGAGGACCAGCGTTCCCTGATGATACCGAGAGCGGAGACTCTCCCGCCAGTTCAGGGTCACCTGTTGAGGATGCCTATACCCGGCAATCATATGATTTAAGAAGCGCCACTGCAAAGTAGAAAGGAGAGGGACGCCTAATGCCATTGCGTCAAGTACCTGGTTTACCTGTCTTGAATGAGCAGGGCCAGATAGCGCCAGGACCAGCCAGTTTAATCTATGTACCTTTCTCCACTACTGATTTATTAAACTGGAAAACGCATTATGCATCTTATACTGAAAAGCCCCAAGATTTAACTGAACTAATGTCTAGTATAATGCAAACTCATCAGTCTACCTGGGCCGATTGCCGCCAGCTCCTGTCCACCCTTTTTACTACTGAGGAGCGAGCACGAATCGGGCAAGCGGCTATCCACTGGCTAGAAGAGAACCCTGTAGAAGGAGCAGATATGAATCATCCGCAAGCAGCCGCCGCAGCTTTCCCAAATGAAGATCCCAGATGGGATCCGAACGATGAAAGGGGGGCGGCGGCCCTAACTCGATTTCGCCAGGCCTTGTTGCAGGGCGTGAGGAGGGGAGGCCAGAAAGCTATGAATATCGGAAAAGTGTCAGAAGTCATCCAGGGTCCGAATGAGAGCCCAGCGGCCTTCCATGAGCGACTGTCTGAAGCCTATAGATTATATACCCCCTATGATCCAGCAGCCTAGGAGAATCTGCGTATGGTGAACGCAGCCTTTGTCAGTCAGTCCCAGGGAGATATAAAGCGAAAATTACAGAAAATGGATGGATTTGCGGGCATGAATACAGCACAGTTAATGGAAGTTGCTCAGAAAGTGTTTGTGAATCGTGAAAATGAGCGTTAGAGAAAGTGAACGGAAAATGAAGAAAGCAGCAGATCTTCTTGCTGCCGCTTTTGTTGAACGACGTGGAGGAGGTTTTCCTAATCAAAGGAGCAGAGGACGTGGAAGGGGCCGGGTAAGTAGCTGGCCCCCACTGGGTGCGAACCAATGCGCCCATTGCAAAGAAGGAGGACATTGGAGAAATGCATGCCCGCATCTTGACTCCACCCCCCGGAGGGGAGGAGGGAGTACTTGGAGAGCAGGAGGTCGATCCCAGAGTCGGGGAGGGATAAACCGAGCACAGTTCCAGCAGGAGAGGGAAGAAGCCATTGAGGGAGTGGCAGTTGCAGAGGGCTATGATATGGATGAAGACTAGGCCAGACCGGGCTCCAAGTTTACACTGGATCCCCAGGAGTCTATGGTCAGTTTGAAGATAGGGGACCAATATATGGACTTCATGGTGGATACAGGAGCAGAACATTCAGTAGTGGCCAAGCCAGTGGCCCCTTTGTCCTCTCGATCTGTCACCATTGTCGGGGCCACTGGGGCTAGGGCCACCAAGCCTTTCCTGCAGAACCGCATGTGTGAACTAGGGGGACAGAAAATAACGCACCAGTTCCTGTATATGCCTGAATGCCCTATTCCACTTTTGGGCCGAGATATTCTTGCCAAGCTTCAGGCGCAGATATCCTTTGCTGAAGGGGGAGAAATGAAAATGACTGTAAACTCAAAGCCTGCTGGATTGATGGTGCTGACTGTCCCCCGAGAAGAAGAGTGGCGGTTCTATAGTGCATCTCCAACCAAGACAGCTGGTTCCTGTATACCCACCAGCCTTTCAGTTCCGCACGGAGTGTGGGCGGAGGATAATCCACCTGGCCTAGCGAAGAACATAGCCCCCATCATTGTCACCCTCAAGACAGGAGCAGAACCAGTGCATGTGAAACAGTATCCTCTTCCTCGACCAGCCCTTGAAGGTATCCACTGTCATCTGATGAAACTGCTGAAGTATGGACGTTTCAAAGAATGCCAGTCACCTTGGAACACCCCCCTTCTCCCAGTCAAGAAACCAGGGACGGGAGATTACCGCCCAGTACAGGATCTGAGGCGAGTGAATGATGCAGTTGTAACTATACATCCAGTGGTATCAAATCCCTACACCCTCCTGTGACTGGTTCCTGCTGAAGCTACTCATTTCATTGTTTTGGATTTAAAAGATGCTTTCTTTTGCATACGCCTAGCCCCCACCAGCCAGCTTTTGTTCGCTTTTGAATGGCAAGATCCTACAACAGGAAGGCGGGGCCAACTTACCTGGACCCGATTACCCCAAGGATTTAAGAATTCACCCACCCTTTTCAGCGCTGCCCTAAATCAAGATCTCTCCAGCTACCCTGTGAACCCAGGACAAAGGTTTCTACTCCAGTATGTGGATGACCTGCTAATAGCCACCAATTCGGAAAATGAATGTTTACAAGCCACCAGTGATCTCTTGCACCTCCTAAATGAAGCCAGATACAAGGTCTCTAGGGCCAAGGCTCAGCTGTGCCAAACTGAAGTCAAATATCTGGGATTCCAATTGTCCAGCGGAGTCCAACGCCTGGGACCAGAACGCAAAGAAGCTGTATGGAGTATCCCTACTCCAACCACCAGGAGGCAAGTGAGAGCTTTTCTAGGGGCTGCAGGTTATTGTCGAATATGGATACCCAACTTCGCGCTGTTGGCAAAGCCATTGTATCAAGCCACCAAAGGAATGGAGAGATCTCCGTTGGAATGGGGAACTGAACAGGATGCAGCATTTCGATCTTTGGACTGCCTTGATGTCATCACCAGCCCTGGGCCTGCCAGATGTCCAGAAACCTTTTCACCTCTATGTTCATGAGTCACAAGGAAATGCTTTGGGAGTGTTGACTCAATCTCTCGGATCTTGGCAGCGACCAGTGGCCTATTTATCAAAACAATTGGATACGGTTGCAAAAGGCTGGCCCCCTTGTTTAAGAGCCGTTGCAGCCACAGCCTCTTAGTGAGCGAAGCTGACAAGCTCACTTTGGGACAGAATCTTCAAGTCATCATACCCCACTCTGTCTTGACCCTTATGGAGCACAAAGGAAACTTCTGGCTCACAAATTCGCGAATGTTGAAGTATCAAAGTATGTTGTGTGAGAATCCCCGATTGAAATTGATGGTCAGTCAAGCTTTGAATCCTGCTACATTATTACCAGTTGGTCCTGGCCCCCCCGATCATGACTGCCTGGAAATCATGGACACTGTCTTCACAAGTAGCCCGGATCTGACTGATGTCCCTTTGGAGAATCCTGAACGAACATTTTTTGTGTATGGAAGCAGTCTTCTCATCAATGGACATCGTTGTGCCGGGTATGCAGTGGTGACCCTTGATCTGGTGGTTGAGTCCTCGGCTCTTGCCCCGGGGACCTCAGCGCAGAAAGCTGAACTAATAGCCCTCACTAGGGCGCTGATACTAGGAAAAGGGCTCCATTTGAATGTGTACACAGATTCTAAGTATGCCTTTACAACTTTGCACGCACATGGGGCCCTGTACAAGGAACGAGGGTTGATAACTGCAGGAGGCAAGTCCATTAAATATGGCCCCGAGATATTGACATTGCTAGATGCCGTGTGGGCCCCTGAGCAAGTGGCAGTCATGCACTGCTGAGGTCACCAAGCAGGAGATGGAGAGATTACCCAAGGGAATAGGTTTGCCGATGCCACTGCTCGAGAAGCAGCCACTATGGGACAAGTTCTGACTCCTGGTTTTATTCACTGCATGCACTTCGCTGCTACATATTCTTGCCTGTAAGCTAGGCCTGAGTCCCTACCCCCACCTAAGACTAGTAGTGCTGAGAAAGACCAAAGTCAGTGAAAGTCTGAGAATCTGCCTTAAACTGCTTTAAACTGCTTTTTGATAAGTTTGTATGAATCCTTTATTAAATTCTTTTATGCTGATGATAGATATGTTCCAGAGTTCTGTATTCTCACATTCTCTGAGCTAGAAATGACCTTGCAGTAGAAATGTATCTATGTCTAGAAACTGAGCCTTTGTTAGAATCCTGATTGGATGGGTGTAGGGGGCGTTGGGACCAATAGAAAGTTTGCCTGTATCAAACTGTGAAAATTGTATATAAGGAATTTGTTTCTGTTCTCCATTGCTCAGTCTTTTTTGGATGCTTTCCTGTCTGAGTTTTGTGCACAATAAATTGTCTTGGACCCTGCACCTGACTCCTGGTTTTATTCATTGCGTGCACTTCGCTGCTACATGACTACAGCAAGGCTTTTGACTGTGTTAACCATGAGAAACTCTGGGCCACATTAAGAAGCATGGGTATACCAGAACACCTGATCGTTCTCTCGCACAATCTTTACACTGATCAAGAAGCAACAGTTCGAACGGAACTAGGAAAAAAAGAATGGTTTAAAATCAGCAAAGGTGTACGGCAAGGCTGCATACTTTCCCCCTACCTCTTTAATTTATATGCAGAAGAAATCATCAGAGAAGCAGGACTGTATGACGACAATAGAGTTGCCTTCACTATGCTGATGATACCACATTACTGGATGAAAGTGAAGACGATTTGAAATATTTGCTTCTCAAGATCAAGGAATATAGTCTTAAAATGGGTCTGAACCTTAATGTAAAGAAGACAAAGATCCTGACAACTGGCAAAATCAGTAAGTTCATCATTGATGGAGAAGAAATTGAAATAGTTGACAACTTTAACCTACTTGGATCAACTATCAATAAAGTAGCAACAAGCAGTTAAGGAATCTGACAATGCATTGCTCTTGGCAGATTGGCTATGAAGAACATAGACAAGATTCTCAGGCACAGAAATGTCTCTCTCCATACAAAGATTCGACTTGTTCAAGCCATGGCATTTTTAATAACATCATGTGGATGTGGAAGTTGGATACTGAAAAAATTAGACAGGAAGAAAATTGATGCCTTTGAATTATGGTGCTGGCAATGAATACTTATCAACTATGAGGGTTGCCATGAGCCGACACTGACTTGACGGCACTTAACAACAACAACAGATTAATACTTCTCTCCATACAAAGATTCGACTTGTTCAAGCCATGGTATTTTCAATAACATCATATGGATGTGAAAGCTGGACAGTGAAAAAGATAGACAGGAAGAAAATTGATGCCTTTGAATTATGGTGCTGGCGGAGAATACTGTGTATACCATGGACTGCCCGAAGAACAAACCAGTCGGTACTAGAGGAGATCAAACCTAAGCTTTCTTTAGAAGCTCAGATGACAAGACTTCGACTTTCATACTTTGGACACCATGCGAAGAGAGAGATCATTAGAGAAAGACATTATGCTTGGCAAGATAGAAGGTCAACGCAAAAGAGGAAGGCCAGCAATGAGATGGATTGATACAATAACAGCAGCTACGGGTACCAGTCTGTCAACAATGAGCCGCCTGACTGAAGACCGAACACAATTTAGGATAGCTATCCAGAGGGTCGCCATGAGTCGACTCCGACTCGACGGCACTTAACAACAACAACAACAATGAATACTGTGTATACCATGGACTGCCTGAAGAACAAACCAGTCAGTACTAGAGGAGATCAAACCTAAGTTTTCTTTAGAAGCTCAGATGACAAGACTTTGACTTTCATACTTTGGATACATCATGCAAAGAGAGAGATCATTAGAGAAAAACATCATGCTTGGCAAGGTAGAAGGTCAACGCAAAAGAGGAAGGTCAGCAATGAGATGGATCGATACAACAGCAGCCAGTCTGTCAACAATGAACCGCCTGACTGAAGACCGAACACAATTTAGGACAGCTATCCAGAGGGTTGCCATGAGCCGACACTGACTTGACGGCACTTAACAACAACAACAACAACATTTATTTCTCTTCAACAGAGTTGCAAATCCATGAATCCAGTATGTCAAACCTCGAACTAGTTCAGCCTATTCAGGTGACCTGGGATGAGTTACAACACTGGGGAATGGGGGGAGGGGGGGTGGAGGGGGGTCGGTGCATGGTGCTTCTGTGTTAATAAATTACCAGCAGTATGCGTGTGTGTGCATACTATACTGGAAACATACTGCATTTGAAGGACCATATGTATTGGGGGAATCAGGGGCTGTGGCTCAATGGTGGCTTGTCCTCTCTTTAATGTGGACTGCAGAGGTTGAAGCCTGCACAGCCAATAATTGCTAGTTATTGATCTAGAGGGGGAGGGTTGGGGCAAGGGGTGGGGCAGAGTAGGGAGAAGTTATGGAGAGAAAGGTGGTAGGTTTTTCTCTTTCATAAAGCTGACAATCCTAGGGGGCTCCTTAATGTGCAGATGCAAAAGTGTCAGCAATAAGGCCCAATAGCGTAGTGGGCCTTATTGCTGACACTTTTGCCCAGGTGTTCTATAATATTCTGTGGTCCTGCCCCCTTTGACAAACATTTCCTGTTGCCATGGGAGCAGGACTGACAGTCTCTAATTCTTTACTAAGTGATGGTCTGTGTTTTCCATCTGTAACTGAGATGAGGGATTTTGTTAACATGTAGGTTCTGTGCAGGAATCTGTATCAATCCAGCTTGTTCTCTTTTCCCAGCTGGAGGTATGTATGTGAGTAGAAGGGCAGGAGGCCCCATGGTTACACAAATATTTATGTAAATACACCATGAGCCCGAGCTCCTACAGACTCATATCCAGCCTACCATTCCTAGTGAAGATAACTGAAAAGGCAGTTCAATTACAAATTCAACATCACAAAGACTCACATGCACCACTGGACTCTCAACGGCACGGCTTCAGACAGCACCAAGGAGTCGAAACATTCATTACTGCGCTGCTAGACATACTCATCAAAGGAACAGATAAACCATTCTAATATTCCTGGACATAGCAGCCACATTTGACTCTGTCTGCCACAACTCCCTCCCAGCTTGCCTCCAGACAACAGGAATAGAAAATACAGTCTTGGACTGGTTTAAATCATACCTAAATGGGCTCCAAGAACAGGTAAAAATAGGTCCGCACAAATCCTCCCCATTTGAACAACATCATGGACTTCCATAAGGATCAGCACTATCATCGCTCCTATTTTACATATATGTACAGCCAATATACTTACTCACACAGGCACACAACACCCATTACTACATCTATGCAGACATCATGCTTTATGCACCCTTCTCAAAAACAAACCCCAAATACAACACAATAATAGAGTGCTTCGACGAGGTATCACAATGGTTCTTGGAACACAGTTTATCATTTCAACTACAAAAAAACAGAGGTCCTCTTCATCACCAAAGATATAGCCTTCATTCCACCTAAAAATATACAAACTACTGCATAAACATGGAAGTAAAATCAGAGATAAAGTATCTTGGAATCCCCCTTGATCAACAACTCTCCATGATATCACACATCAAAAGAACTACCAACTTAGTATACCAAATATAAAAGTTTTCCATAAACTCTATCCACTACTTGACAATCAGAATTACCGCAGTCTTCCAGGCCATGGTACTCCCTCACCTCAATTACTGTAATATGTTCTATCAGGGCCTACACCAAAGCAATCACTGCCGGAATGCTACACTAGGACACAAGATCAGAGCGCATAACTTTCATTCTGAAACAGCTTTATTTATAAAGGAAAGCATCATACCCTCCAGCCATGCAGATGGTTCTCCTGAAGCAATCACTTGGAAGATAATGTGACGAGTCGAGTATAGGTTTTGCAGCTGAGAGGGTTTTTGTCAAGTCCTCTGCATTTTAAAGGAGTGGAAAAGGAGTGGAGCCAGGGCTAAAATTCAGCTGTCTCACTCCCCAACACAGTGCTTAATTTGTGGATTTCAGTAAGTCCAGAGAGGCATTCAAATATTTTTATTAAATTAGTAATTACCCACAAAACATCTGCAGTGGCCTCAACATTTGCCCCACTTCTCAATTTCCCCGAGGCACACTTTCTCTCCCACTGCATGCCCTCTCTTTCCCTCTCTTCCCAGACCAAGCTCTCTCTCTGTCTCCTCCTTTCTCTTCTCCCCCTGCACACTCTTCCTTCTTTCTCCACTAGGCAGTTCTCTCTCCCTTCTCTACCACCACAACCCCTTTTCTCTTCTTCCATGCTCACCTTGGCTCCTCGGCTCCCAGAGAACACTTACTTCCATGGTTCTTTAGGGTACCACTTCCCTTTTTGAATGGTGTGCTGCAGCAGGGCTCAACTGTCCTCAATTTTCTAGGACTGCATGCACTCAGTGGGAGAATGACAGGGGCGATATGCGCATGCATATGTGCCATCAGAGTATGAACTTAGAATTGCATACTGGATCAGACCAAAGGTCCATCAAGCCCAGTATCCTGTTTCTAACGTGGCCAATCCAGGTCACAAGTACCTGGCAGGATCCCCAAATTAGGTAGTTTCAATGTTACTTACCCCCAGGGATAAACAGAGGCTTTCCCCAGGTCTGCTTTAGCAATGGTTTATGGACTTTTCATCCAGGAATTTGTTAAACCTTTTTCAAACCCAGCTATGCTAACTGCTGTTACCACATCATCCGGCAATGAGTTCCAGAGCTTAAGTGTGCATTGAGTGAAAACATATTTTTTCCTATTTGTTCTAAATGTAATACTGTGAAACTTCATGTGTGCCCTCTAGATTTTGTACTTTTTGAAAGAGTATTTATTTAATTATTATTATAATTTTTTAAAATATTTATAGACTGCCTAATTGCTTTGGTTCTAAGTGATTATTATCAAATAAGGTATCTCAAATTAACTGACATACTGACAAAATAAATATAGGTTCCGATATTGAGAAAACCTTAGCTGGCTAAGTCTTGCCGAGCCCACCGATGGTGTTGCTTATATTTTTCTGACATCACGGCACTATCTGGATAGTGCTGATGCGGTCTGTGGGTGGAGCTGGTGAGCAGCCATTACTGAAGCTGTAGGAAGAGTGCTGCTGTCTGGATAAGTATCCATATAACTTATGACAGGTAATTTATAAAGTCTTTTTCATGTGTATGGCCTGTTATAAAATTCCAACTGATGTAAAAGTATGCAAGGTAACATGATGGTATGTCCTTTGCTGGGAGGAGTAGCTGGGAGGCATAGCCTGGGCAGAGCACGGATAGAGCTTCCAAGCAGACACATAGATCATAAAATATGTACATTTATACATGCATACTTCAAGAGAAGCAGAAATGCACTGAAAGAGTTTGTTGCATCAATTTAATCTACCCTCACTACAACACTATTCAGAGGTCCAGAAACTAGCTTGCAAGAACACAAAGACAGCAGGGCAAGATTACTGCTCAGGAAAAAGAGGCACATGCCTAGAACTCATAGTCAAAAGGGGCCTGCGGAACTGCCAAGTTTCCCACCTAAAAATAATAAACTTCTGACAGATGTGGAATACTTTGATAACCTTATGCTGACCCCAACAGTGGTTTATATTAAGAAGGTGGCTGGCAGAACATTTAAATCAGCAGCATAATTGCCAGTAACCTGCTGTCAATCTGCATCCCTTGCAGCAGACAAGCACTTTTTCAATACCTGTCCGCCTCTATGCCCCTTCCTACAAAATCTCCACTCCCTCCAGAGTTTCTTCCATTCCCCCAGAGCTCCAAAATAGTTCAGGGAAGCCACAGGGGCTGGTCCTGAGCATGGCAGCAAGTTGTGTGTGATTACAAGGAATAAATCAGTGTGTACCACAGGCTGTCTAGTGGCCCTGTCTGCTTCAGGGTTCTATGCAGGAAACAGGGTTCTATGCACTTGCATAATCCTCATCGTCACTCGCAAACTGCTGCTATTATCATATTCAGTTCTTGTAGTTTCCCTTAAGTCACTTTAGGAGACGTGATATGAGGGAAGGGCAGCCTTGAGAAAGAGGGGGCAAAACCATAAATAGAGGTTTCTGGGGCAGAGCATAAAAAGTGAATAGGGGCCACAAACATGTTTGCATAGAGCCCAAGATACTGTTAATCCAGCCCTGACAGTTAAGGAGTAGGCTGAATTGTATCTTGTGTCCAGAAGGCATGTTCAAAAAGTAATGTTTTCAGAAATGACATTCTCATTTAACTCAAGTATTGCTTTAGTGTATCTATCATAAAATAGTAATTCTGGAAAAGGGCCGAGGGTTCCTTTAACACATTTCACATTAAAACAGCTGTTTTTGCAGAAAGGTTGACTGTTCAAAAATAAACATAACCAAAATGGTAAATGCGCACATAAAATCATAACAGATTGTATTGTCATTCAAAATTTTTCCCTTCTGGCTTATTTTAAACTTGTTTTTTTTTAAACCTTTTTGTTGCTATAGTCTAATAGGACTGTGGCATTTTTCCACTGTCATTTGTTACACTACCAAGACATGGATTAAATTAGGTTCTTCTGACTTTAAGAAACATCAAACAAATCTAAAGGATGTTCCGTACAAATAGTACACAGGATGGGAAAAATTAAAGCGATAAAATCTTAGCTTGACCCAAGATCAGAGACTAGATCTTCTTTCTACTCTCTGACAAAAAGAAGTAGATTGAATTTCACTTGCATAAACTTCTCATTAGCCACACTTTCTGTTGCGAGGGGAGGGTACGGGTACCCAAGAATCAATTCAGTTTGTTCTTCCTCCATTACTCTACTAAGGAGCATTGTATGACTTTGCATCAATCAAGGAGTGCTACTGAGACTGATAGCTTTCAATGTCATTGTGACTACTGACAATGTGAGGTACAGCATAATTACAGTATATGAGGGTCACTGGGCAGACATTTTCATTAATGGAATTATGTAACAGAATTACATGGTTGTAGCATTATGAAAGGGGATCTGCTTGCATCATAATCTCCAAGATCTTGATTTTTTCCTATTTCACATAGCACGCTGGATTAAACTCTATTATGAAAAAAAATGTTTTAAGACAAATCTCCTCATGCCAACTATGTTTTTTCCTTCTCAATGTTAATACATCTTTTCTCCTGTTGTGCCAACTCTTGATTTTTACCTTATGCTCTCTGCTATGCAACATTCAATTTCCTTAGAAAAACAGGAAGAGAAGTCTCCATGGAGGTGTTAAGAGTTAAACAAAAGGAGGAAGTGATGTACCCATTTTGATGGTAGCATGAATTGCAAGCTCTGCACACAAAGAGGTTAAATTGTGTGATCTAACCCTATTCTTGCCAGGTACATCACTGTATACTCACCCTATTTTTGTAAGAATAGAGCCTTAACTAATATCTAACACTAGAAGATGAATGATCAACTTAGAGGACTTTGTGCTTGAATCACACAAAAGTAAAGTCTGTGGAGTAGCCAAGATGGCAGCAGTAGTAAGTATTAACTAGGCCTGGCTAAGAGATAATGAACCATGAAGGAACAGTAGCACAGAAGGCACAGACCTAACAAGTGTATGGGAGAAAATGCAAGCCTGGTTGTGAGAGCTCAAAGAGGACATAGTGGTCGTTAAGAGTGAGCTGACAGAACTAATGTAAGATGTAAGGGCTGATGTGATGGATCTCAGCCACAGGATTGATAAGGTGGAAAGCTGCATGGTGGAGCATGAGGAGGAGCCAAATTGCTTACAAGCACAGATAAGGGATTTGATGGAGACTAAATTGAAGGTCCTAAGTCAAGAATATGGAAGACCGAATGTGTAGGAACAACATGCATATCCGAGGCATTCTGGAGAGAGATGACTATTGTGGCGGTCGCGCCCCTACCAGGCGGTTGCCTAGTAGGGACGGGAAGCCATCTCAATTCCTCTTTCCCAAGGATTGTAGTTGTGCCAAGGAGATTATGAACCGAGTGGTTGTTTTAAAGCACACAGGAATTTTATTAGCATCCGTGTCAAAATGGTTGACAAAATCTTCAAAGCAAATGTACACATTCAGGTCAAAGCAAAATACAGGATTATTCTTCTCCTCTTAAGGTAACACTTGTAACCAGTGTTGCAATAAAGATATTTACACAAGCTTCACTTCTTTCCTTTTTTTTTATTTTTTTTTTTTTATTTAACACTTATTTATATACCGCATCTTCCAGCGATCAGTTGCGGTGTACAATTAACAACAGTTAACAATGCAGAGCTTGTTTTACATGGAACAGAATAACTTTTTACATAGAACATCTTAACATGCACACATAGGTTTAAAAAACTAAGCAGAATAATTCTACTAACACAGATTGTGTAACAATTTAAACAAAGTACTGACTCTACCGCATAGGCAGATCATATCAGTTGCAACTATATACAAGTAGGGTATCAGTGCATAGGAGTGGAGTGTTTATTCGATTATGTTTTGTGTGTTATCCCTTGAAGAAGGGAGTATACGCTTGATGTGGGGGGGTTCATGTTTAGCCTTTATCTAAGTTGAGTGGAATGTTTTCTATGGAATTATAGTGTTTAGTGAATAGATATGTTTTCAATTTTTTTCTGAATTCTGTTATCTCTGTTAGTGATCGTAAGTCCTGTGGTAACGAGTTCCAAGTTGTTGGAGCTATGTGGGAAAAGGCTCTATTATTTGTAATTTTGTGAGATCTTATATATTCTTTTGGAATCTTTAGTTTATTTGATTGTCCTTTTCTATGAGTAGACTTAGGTAGTTCTTTGTTTATTAAATTACATAGTGTCTTCGGGGCCATGTCGTTTAGGGCTTTGAATGTAGTTATTATTGTTTTGTAGGTTATCCTGCTTTGTATTGGTAACCAGTGCAGGGAAGCTAGAATTGGTGTAATGTGTTGGAGTGAATTTATCTTTAATATAATTCTAGCTGTTGCATTTTGTGCGAGTTGGATTCTTTTGATATTTTGTTTTGGAATGCCTATAAGTATTAAGTTAGCGAAATCGAAGTGGGGAGTAATGGTAGCCTGTGTTATATTGATGAAATCTTGCATAAATACCAGGGGGCGCAATTGTTTGAGGATTTTAAGTTTGAAGTAGATTTTCTTTAAGGTATTTCTAATGTGGGTTTCCATAGTAAGGTGTGTATCTAAAATGACTCCTAGATATCTTATTTCATTTTTTATTTTAATTTCTTGGTTTTGTAGTGTTATATGGGTTGGGGGAGTAAATGTTTGGTTTTTTGTTACGATCAAGACTTCGGTTTTAGTATGGTTTATATGGTTTTCTCAGGCTTCCATTACTCAGCCTTCATGCACACATTACAGTCCATCTCAGAACAAACTGAAGTAAGGTCACTTTCTTGGCCTGCTACTTCCATGCTTTCAACTGAGCTGTAACTTGGCAATGCTTGTAATCGTTCTGGCAGTTTATCTTTAATATTCTTTAGCAGATTAAATAGCCTATGCCACTGAATGACCCTTTCTCCTTTTGGTAGGATTTCACTGGGCTCTTCCTGTTCAGTGTCCCTGGCAAAACCCTTACTCCTATTCCGGGTTTTCCTAGGCTTTAACCTCTCTTCTGAATCAGAGCATGTAACACAGGGTTTAGGCTTTATGGCTTCATCTCTCCTACCTTGGAGTCTGGCTGCAGCACCTTCCTTGCTGAGGCTTCTCCGGCTTGGCACTCCCTCTGTCTCTGAGCTAGACAGTGACTCAGGGTAAGCTCTCCACTTCCCTTCCTGGGGCTTCTGCTGCCTGCAGATAGACCCTTCCTCCGGTGAGTCTAAGCACTCTTGCCTTCGCCTTCTTAAAGCCAACCTTTTCTCTTTCTCCCTGTTGCCAGTCTGTTTGGTCCTTTGCCTGGAACCTTCCCTGTAGCTTCCTGGGCTGCAGTGCTGGCTGCTCTTGTCTCTGCTGCTACTCACTTTGTTTATGCTTCTTTCATGGTTGCTGGTTCTGCTGTGTTTGCTCTCTCCTGCATCTCTGCAGTTCCTGGCCTTTCTGGAGTTCCTGGCCTTTCTGGAGTTCCTGGCCTTTCTGCCTTCCCAGGCCCTTCTGCTCACTTTGTTTGTTCTCTCAAACTTAAACGCTGAGCAGGGCAACTCCCTTCCTGACTCCACCCACTTGTACCTCTTACTCTTGCCTGAGGTTGTCATGAGGTCTGGGAGTGGCTTAAACCTAGCACTACCCTCTTGGTTTCTCTCAGGGATTCTGCTGTGAGGTATGTGTTCTAGTGAACCCATCCCCCGAGCAGAAGAAAAAGTTCTTCTTTCTCCTTTATTTTCATGCTGGGCTGCCTCCTCCTCACCACACTATGTAGATGCAAAAGCAGTAGCCATCCAAATTTGCAAAGCTATGATGGCATCAGGGGAACATCTATAACCGATGTAAAAGTGAAATTGGATCCTATGTATCGGGCACTGGGGAGGCCTACACCCAATGTTCTCAGAGATACTGTCATGTATGCACGATTATGAAATAAAAGAAATAAATGCCACAAGGATAAGGCTTTTTATTTTTGAGTGGAAGGAGAATAAAGTAGCAATCTTTGTGGATCTATCTCGTCTCCCTCTGCAAACACGTGAGTTATCATACGATTGTAGAAGGTGATGCAGAAAGACCAGGATTTGAATCCCATTGATACTCCATGTGGCCTTGGGCAAGCCACTTAATCCTCCATTGCCCCAGGTACAAACTTAGACTGTAAGCCCTCCAGGGAAAAGGAAATATCTACTGTACCTGAATGTAACTTACCTTGAACTACTACTAAAAGGTATGAGTTAAATACTAATAATTTAAAAAACAACAATACTACTACTGGTCTTCCCCTTTGGACTCACTTTCACAATAAGAGGAACAATAAGGACTGTTCGGTCAATGGAGAAGACTTGTGTCAGTGGAGGCCTTAAAGAGCTGAAAAACAACTGCAAAGAAACAAGATAGCTCTGACCGCAACCCAAGTGCATGGTAGACTGTATCAAACAAACCCATAGATGTACCAGGAAACATTCTGTAGACAGTGAAGATTCTGGCTGCAGAAAAATTGAGCGAGGGCAAAGTATTAATGGCTAATGTGTGTGAGGGTGCCTGAAGATGAGTAATCATGATGCTGTGAGTTTTGACTATATGGGAAGGCTTTGTGGTGCTGCGAGGTATGGTTATATTCTAGCATAAGGTGAATGTATGGTTGGTAATGGTTGGGGCATGAGTATTAGAGGCGAGTCCAAGGGTCATGTTTGAATGGTTAGTTTTGGTTATTTATAAGCCTGCCAGTCCAGGTGGGATGATTAATCCTCCGAAGAATTCCATCATGATAAAAAATTGTGGGCTACAGTGGCAGTGGGGGGGGGGGGGGGGGGGAGGAGGAAGGGCCGAAGGAGAATGTTAGTGGGTAGGGAAAGCATAGTTACTCACCTGTAACAGGTGATCTCCGGGAACAGCAGGAATTTAGTCTTCACATATGGGTATCGTCGGTACCGACGGAGCCTGAGCGGGAACGCTCCCCAGCGTCCAATAGGAAAGCTTTTGGGAGCATCCCACAGCACCTGCGTGCTGCCTTCCCGCCTTTCCCAACTGTCCCTCTCCAGTTGAGTTTATAGCTGAGACAAAGAGAGAGAGAAATAGAGAGAGATAGAGAGATACAACTCCTAGGGGAGGTGGGTGGGTTGTGAAGACTAAATTCCTGCTGTTCCCGGAGATCACCTGTTACAGGTGAGTAACTATGCTATATCCAGGAACAAGCAGGAATGTAGTCCTCACATATGGGGACTCCCTAGCTACAGATGCCAGGGAGAAACCCCAGAAGTTGTGTGCCCTTGTGAAAGGGCTCCACTTCCCCCATGGATCTCTGGCATCCTACCAGGGATGATGGGAAGGAGTTGATTAAGTATGGAACAGGTGTTGAAGAACAGCCTGACCCAACAAGGCATCCTGGCGGGAGTCCTTGTCTAAGCAGTAATGGGCTGTGAAGGTATGAACCGAAGCCCAAGTAGCTGCTCGGCAGATGTCGTCAATAGACACAAAGTGAAGATGAGCCATAGAGGCTGCCATGGCTCTCACATTGTGAGCTGTGACATGGCCTTCCAGAGGAAGGTTTTTACTCTCATAGGCAAAAGATATACACTGTGCAATCCGGCTGGACAGTGTTCTTTTGGAGACTGGAAGTCCCAAATGACTAGGATCAAAAGCAACAAAGAGTTGAGAGGACTTTCTATGTTGCTGTGTCCTTCGCAAGTAAAAGGCCAAAGCCCTTTTACAGTCCAAAGTATGACGATTCCTTTCTGCATTTGAGGCGTGTCTTTGGGAAAAATACAAGAAGGTAAACCGCTTGGTTTAAATGAAAAGGTGATGCCACCTTTGGCATAAAGTGTGGATGAGTCCTAAGGACTACCTTATCATGATGGAACCTTGTATAAGGAGGATCAGCCACCAACGCTTGCAATTCACTGATGCAACGTGCTGATGTGATTGCAATAAGAAAGATGACCTTCCAGGAAAGGAATTTCGAAGAGGTAGTAGCTAATGGTTCAAAAGGCGGCTTCATGAGCTGACCAAGAACCAGATTTAAGTCCCATGCCACCGGTGGTGGCCTAATGGGAGGCTTAGTTAAAAGAATGCCTCTCATAAATCTCGCTATGAAAGGATGAGAGGAAATAGGTTGTCCATTTAGAGGCTTGAAAGAAGCTGCAATAGCACTCAAATGAACTCTCACTGAATTAGTCTTAAGCCCTGTATTAGACAAATGAAGGAGATACTCCAGTAATGATTCCAGAGGTATCGCAAGAGGGTCAAAACCCTTCTGCGAGCACCATATGGTAAACCTTTCCCACTTGAAAGCATAAGAGCATCTTGTGGAAGGTTTCCTGGAAGCATAAAGGATATCCTTTACCTGCTGAGAAAGGTTAAGAGCATGAAGTTCTAGGCTTTCAGCAACCAGGCCCTGAGATGGAGAGACTGGGGATTGGGTTGCCACAGCATCCCATCCTCCTGAGAAAGGAGATCTGGAGCAGATCCTAACTCCAGAGGCGGAGCTTGAGAGAGATGCAGGAGCAGAGGGTACCTCATTTGCCGTGGCTATGAGAATCATATGACGTCTGTCTCTCTGAAGCTTGAACAGGGTTTTGGGAATTAGGGGAATGAGTGGAAAGGCATAGAGGAAGTCCTGGCATCAATGGAGGAGGAAAGCATCCCTGGCCTGACAACCCTGAGCCAGAATTCTGGAACAGAACTGGGGAAGTTTGACATTCAGCGGACTTGCTAAGATGTCTATGTCCGGGGATCCCCAAATTTGAAAACGTTTGGCTACTTGGTCTGCATGGAGAGACCATTCGTGTGGAAGCAGAACTTGACTGAGTCTGTCTGCTCAAGAGTTTTGAATGCCTGGAAGATACACCGCAAGAAGATGAATCTGATGCTCTCTGGCGAGGGCCCATAGTCGCAAAGCTTCATTGCAGAACGACACAGAGCCTGTTCCGCCCTGCTTGTTCACATAGAACATGGCTACCTGATTGTCCGTTTGAACTAGGACTGTCTTGTAGCTGAGCTGGGTGTGGAATACTCGAAGAGCAAAGAAGATTGCTCTGAGTTCCAGGAGATTGATGTTTAGATAGATCTCTTGTGGAGTCCAGGTACTCTGGGAAGAGAGGCATCTGATGCCACCTGTGAGGCATCTGTTGTCAGAGTGGCTTGGGGTGGGAGTTGTTGGAAAGGGGACCCCACCAAAAGGTTTTGGGGTGAATGCCACCATTGGAGGGACAAAATAAGACGATCTGAGTTTGTTATTTTGTCTGACAGGCAACCTGATGCCTGAGTCCATTGAGTGGATAAAGTCCACTGGGCTGCCCTCATATGGAGGCGAGCATAAGGAACCACATGCACGGTGGATGCCATGTGGCCTAGCAATTGTAACATTTCCCGAGCAGTGAGGTGAGGCTTTTGCACTGCTTGGGAAGCTAACTGCACAATGCAAAGGCAGCAGGGCTGTGGAAGATAGGCCCTTGTCTGTCTGGAATCCAGCAGAGCTCCTATAAACTCTAGAGACTGAGTGGAAGCAAGGTTGGATTTTGGGAAGTTTATGACAAGTCCCAAATACTGAAGGATGCGCATTGTGCGAGAGAGAGAAATCCTGGCCTCTGGCTCTGAAGGGGCTCGAATGAGCCAGTCATCTAAGTAAGGGAAGACGAATATTCCCAGGGTGCGAAGAAATGCTGCCACCACAGCCATGCATTTTGTAAACACCCTTGGTGCCGAGGCCAGGCCAAAAGGAAGAACCCTGTATTGGTAGTGCTTTCCTTGAAATAGAAAGCGAAGGGACTTTCGATGAGTTGGATGGATGAGAACATGAGTGTACGCATCCTTGATCTACAGAACAAAGCCAATCCTGACTCTGAAGGTATGGCTGCAGAATTCCTAGAGAAATCATTTTGAACTTCTCTTTGAACAGCAATTTGTTCAATTCTCTGAGGTCCAAAATGGGTCTGTGTCCTCCTGTTTTCTTTGGAATAAGGAAATAGGGGGAGTAGAACCCTGTACCCTATTGGAGAATGGGTACCTCTTCTATTGCCCCCTGGGCAAGAAGCAAAGTGACCTCTTGACCTAACTGGGTGTTGAGAGAGGTCTGAGAATTGAACTGTCTTACCATTGTAGGAGGGGGCATGCCGAGGAAATGAAGCTTGTACCCCTCTCTTACAATGGACAGAGTCCAAATTTCTGATGTTATCTGCCCCCATCTGGGGGCAAAATGACATAACCTTCCCGGAATGGTGGAAGGCTCTGGGCCGTTCAGGGCCAGGAAGGCAAAGTTCTCTAGATAGGAGTCAAAGCCCCTGTGGAGGCTGAGTCTGCTGAGCCGGTTGAGGCTTAGCAGCTTTTATTTTTCTTTGCCTAGGTTGTTGCTGCTGTCCCTTTTGGGCAGACTGACCTAAACGATGCCCCTGCTGGGTATAGGAGGGGTAAAACTTCTTCTTCTTACTGAAGAATGGGTTCTTGTAGGATTTTTTCCTTGCAGGATCAGCTGTAGATTTAGACAATCTATCCAAGGTGATATTGTCAGCATCCATCTCATTAGCTTTTTCCTGCCAATTCTTAACAAAGAGATTCTCTCCTGTGCAAAGAATATTCCCCAGTTTATCCTGTACCCAAAGTTCCAAGTCAGATGCCTGGAGCCTGGCAATCCTATGTGCAACTATGGCAATAGCAGAGGTTCTGCTTATGCACGCAAAACAGTCAAAGGCTGCACGATTTACAAACTTGGAAACATCTGAGCATGTTTGACAAGGGCAAGGTAATCCTGCCTCTTATCATCAGGAAGGAGAGGGCTTATAAAGCTCTAAATCTCCCATGACCTCCTTAAGGAACATTCCCATATATAATATATAGGAACTGATCCTTACAGAAAGCATGGAAGCCTGGAAGGTTCAATGTCCAAAGGCTTCAAGAGTCCTACACTCACGTCCTGGAGGATTAGATGCATGTCTTTTTGCACTCTTGATCCTTCTCACAGCTGATTTCACCACCATGGAATGGTGTGGTAGCTGAGTCTTCTGAAATCCAGGACAAGGAGGAACTCGATACATGGTGTCGAGCCTTCGAGAGTGAGGAGAAGCGGTTAGAGGTGTTGCCCACATCCTTAACATGAGATCATGCAAGATCTCATGAATAGGTAAGGTAGCTGCCTCCTTGGGAGCTTTAGGGTATTGCAGGATTTCCAATTCCTTTGCCCTAGGCTCTTTTTCAGGAGCCACTGTGATGGAAAGACCTCGAGCCACATCTCGGATAAAATCCTGAAAGGACATATCCTCTGGAGGAGATATCCTACGCTGAGGAGAAGAAGAATCCTCAGGAAGAAGTACTCTGGTATTGGCAGAGCTCTCAGAGTCTTCAGACTCATCCGAGGATTCAAAGTATCTCTGATCTGGGTGATCGTGCAAGGCACGGTACCGGTACCGATCGAAGTCGGCATTGGAGGGGTCAGGTACCGACTTGTCGATACCGGATGGATAAGCATGACTCGGTCCCGGTAGAATACCTGCCGATGTCGATGCAGTCGGTACCGGTACTGAGATCGGTGCTGGTACCGGTTGAATTGTCTGAAGCGGTTTCAAGGGCATCGAGGCTGTGAGAAGAGCCGCCAGACTGCGTTCAATAGCCAAAAATCTTTTGTCTATTGACGCTGCCGATGCTTGGGTATCGGTACTGGATGAAGCAGCCGGTACCCCAGAGCATGGCACCAGTAGTTCTGCCGAGGTTGGGGCCTCGAGAACATCCTGGAGCCCCGTTAATGCTTTGGAAGCCGAAGCCTCCCGCCGGGGCAATTTTGCCGGTACAAGTTCCTCAAGGGCAACACCAGAGGCATCTCAATGCTTAGAAGGAGATCTACCCTTTGAGGACTGTCCAGATTTATGTTTAGTTACCTGAGATCCAAGGAAGGAAGATGAAGCCCTGGAACACGTCGATGCCACAGACGCTGCATTGGAGGGAAAAAGGGTGCTACGTTTAGCAGCTCGGTTTTGCCGGCCCCTCTTCGACATCATCCCATAGGCAACACATTCCAAAATAGAGTGGTCAGGACCTAAACATTTGAGGCACCACTTATGGGTGTCGGTGACGGAGATGGTACCGCCACACTTGGAACACTTTTTAAAACCCGAAGCGGGTTTTTCCATTTTAAAGGAAAGTTGGGCCTAGTGCCCAAAATGGCGCGCGGCACCTGAGGAGAAAATACCTGGAAGAGACTCCAGAAGAAAAGGTTTTTTTTTTTTAAGGAAAAAGAAAGAACCACCAGCGGTACCAGTGTAGCGTCAAGGGAAGGCAGACGTGACCACAAAAAAGAAGAATAAAAGGGAATATTTTCTGTGGTGACAGGATGTGCGACCTGTCGGCTCCGCGGAAAACAAAGAACTGGAGAGGGACAGTTGGGAAAGGCGGGAAGGCAGCATGCAGGTGCTGTGGGATGCTCCCAAAAGCTTTCCTATTGGACGCTGGGGAGCATTCCCGCGCAGTTTCCGTCGGTACCGATGTTACCCATATGTGAGGACTACATTCCTGCTTGTTCCTGGAGATGAACAAAAGACAATGGAGTAAAAGGTTGGGGGGTATGGGGACAGAGGTGGGGTATAATGAGCTCCTTATGATTTTAGATGTGAATGATTTGAATTCTGGTGCTAAACAGCAACGCATGTTCAGAGAGGTTCAGGTTTTGAAAGTTGATATTTTATTTATCCAAGAAACCAATATGCAACAATGAGAGGAACATTTTATTTATGTGCTGTTGTAAGCCACTTAGGAATAAGGATAGGCAACCCATAAATAACATAGGTATACTACCAAAAAACTGCCTCCAGTTTTGCAACTGATTCCTATAGATTTTGGGGTGCTGAATCCAGGAAAAATAGCCAAAATGTTCCATCACGTCACATTTTCTTGCAAAATTAGATTTCTTACCCATATAAGGAATGTTCACATAATTTCTTTTTAGCCGACTGCAGTTTATTTTCTTGGCCCAAAATAGAGGTTGTAATGGTTAACTAACTAGAAACACTCCCTCATGATATTTTAGAGTGTTTTGTATTCATTTTATACATTAACAGGACAATTGGGAGGCGGGGGGCTAAATCCAGTACTCGCGCTGGCGCATGTTCTTTCCTGTTCGCCTCGCCTCATTCGCTCGCTCAAACACGGTGGTTGTGACATGAACGTTCCTGTCAAATTTCAGTTTCTTGCAAGTTCATTATTACCTTTTGTTTGCTCAGTCGTAATCCAGCTTTATTACGAAGTGGTTCACTACAGTTGTAGTTTGCAGTGCTGTGTATTTGTGATGGCTCACAGAGCCAGAGGTTGCGTCAACTCTCCGGACAGTTTTTGTTTTATTTGTGGGGAATATACCGTGAAAAAGCAGCAGAGAAACATTTCTGCATTTATTAAAAAAGTATATTTCGCCTATTTCGGTTTGAAGTTAGGCGATCAAGACAAACCGTGGGCTCCTCACAAAGTGTGCAAGACATGTGAGGAAGATCTACGCTTATGGATGAAAGGTAAAAAACAAGCATTTCATTTCGGAATACCTATGATGTGGCGTGAACAAAGAGACCACAGCAGTGACTGCTATTTTTGCTCTTGCATTGTGAAGGGATACAACTTAAAAAATAAGAACGTAATAAGTTACCCCAACCTTCACTCAGCAATTAGGCCTATGCCTCATAGCAACGAAGTACCTGTGCCTGAACCACCAAAATCTTTGGATCATATTTGTGTGGACGGTTCTGATCATGATGAGACTCATCAGATGGCTTTTCCCGATGAGTCCAGTACTTCCGAGTTTGAAACTGAACCAGATCCGAAACCTGAACTTTTCTCTCAAGCTGAATTGAATGATTTAGTCCGGGATTTAGGACTCCCAAAAGATGCTGCCCAACTGCTAGGTTCTCGTCTTAAACAGAAAAATCTATTGTCACCAGGAACAACTTTTTATTGGTACCGCAACCGCGAGACACAATTTTTGAAGTATTTCAGCAAAGAGGAAGATTTGGTATTTTGCAACGATATATACGGAGTGATGGAAAAGTTTAAACTCAAGTATGATCCTGCTGAATGGCGGCTGTTCATTGATTCGTCAAAAGACAGCATAAAAGGTGTTCTTCTTCATAATGGCAACACATTTGCTTCAGTTCCTATTGCTCACTCTGTTATTCTCCAAGAAAAAATACGAGAATTTGGCCCTGATTCTTCAGAAGATTCGTTATGATGAGCATAAGTGGATGATTTGTGGAGACTTTAAAATTCTATCCATGCTATTAGGGCAGCAATCCGGTTTCACCAAATATCCCTGCTTCCTTTGCTTGTGGGATAGCCGGGCCCGCGACCTACACTGGGGGAAAAAAGACTGGCCAATTCGGGAGTATTTGAGACCCGGTGAGAAAAATGTTCTTCATGAGAGCTTGGTACCTCGTGATAAAATTCTATTACCACCTCTCCACATTAAGTTGGGTCTCATTAAGCAATTCATCAAGTCCCTTCCAAAAGATGGTGAGTGCTTTCGGTACCTTTGCTCAAAGTTCCCCCGACTTTCTGAAGCAAAGCTAAAGGAAGGAGTGTTTGTTGGCCCTGATATAAGGAAACTCATTTCAGATGGAGCATTCGCTGAAACGATGTCTGAGAAGGAAAAAGAAGCCTGGGATTCCTTCAAGGATGTTGTTCTCAAATTCTTGGGGAACAGGCGGGATGAGAACTATAAGGATATTGTTGCCAGGATGCTCAATGCCTTCAAAGAACAAGGCTGTAACATGAGCCTGAAAGTCCATTTCTTGCACTCCCATGTGAACTACTTTCCTGAAAACTTGGGGGCGTACAGTGAAGAACAAGGTGAAAGGTTTCACCAGGACATCAAGGACGCAGAGAGAAGGTACCAAGGAAGATGGAACACCACTATGATGGCTGATTTCTGCTGGATGCTGCTGCGGGAAACCCCAGATGAAAAATACGCCAAGCAGCGCACCAAGAGAAGCATTTGGGGGAAGAAGAAACGGGCCCACCAGGAGATTGATTGACCCAAGAATGACTTTAAAATCTAAACTGTGTTGACAAATATCGTGTTTTTACTAAACTTTGAAATAAAAATTTGCTAGTTATTACCACAGTGTCGGATCTCATTTATTAGAATTTTATTTTCACACCATCGGGTGTTTGTCTTCATGTATTGCAATGGTGCGGTTTGCGTTTTCTATTCTTACATACATACCTGTACAACATTTCTTGCACATTTCTTTGCTTTGCTTTGTGTCTAACCTCGCTCTTATATGCTCAATGTTTGTGCACATGTATGTGGCTGTTTTAAGTCAGACAATTTTGCTACCATCACAGTGTGTTTTGTTGACATTACTCTATTCTTATGTGCTGCCTTGTTACAATTTTCTTTATTCTTATTTGAATAACTACTAAACAATTAGTATAAAGAATTCATCCAAGAAACTTTTATCTCGATCGCACTCAATCTGAAACGTTCACCTCAAACTGCTAACCCAATGTAGCAAAAAATCTGTACGTGATGGAGCAAATTGGTTACCAGATTTGGATTCAGCGCACCAAAAAACGTAAAAATCAATCGAAACATTAGAGGCAGTTTAAAAAAAAATTTTTTTAGTGTACCTGTGTAATACATGAGATAAAAAATATGTAATCTGTTGAATAATAAATGGTTTCTATTTAAATATCTGGCTGCTAACTGTATGCAACATTGAAAAGAGGGGGGGACATTTTTGTGTCAAAACACTGCAAGCTAGGGGTGAAGGATGTGGTCAGGAACAACATGGGAAGGTATCTTATTTTGGACTTGATTGTTAATGATAGCCATTCTTGAATTAGTCGGGATTTACACTGCAAACATGCGGCAGATTTTTATGAGCACTTACTGGACATTCTGAGAACACAAGAACCGGCACCCTTGTTCACAGCTGGGGGACTTCAATTTGATGCTCTATCCCAGATTAGACAATTCTCAGAGGGGTGGATTCGGGGTGAGGTGCGGTAGTTTGCATAGAAAGAAACTGAAGTTTACTGCAACATTTTGGGCTGGTGGATGCATGGTGGCTTAGGAATGGAAACCATTGGGATTATATCCAATACTCTCATGTGCACAGCAATATTCTAGGACTGATATGATTTTGCTGGATACATCTATGGTGGAAAAGATACAGGCGCTGGATATAGAATCTATAAAATGGTTGAATGACACCCCAATATGGGCAGAGGTCCAAATGGGGTCTGGTGATCCCTCACTGAAATTTTGGAGACTAAATAAAAGCCTTTTGGAGAGGGAAAAAATTTGTCAAAAAAATTAGAGAGGATATACAGGAATCTTCCAGGCATAATATGACTGGAGAGATGGGGCTGCAGGGATTTGAGAAGGACTGAAGACAAATGTAAGGGGATCTATAATAGCACTGGCCAGTTATTATAAGAAGCAGTGAGAAAAGGAGGTAGACGAGATGAGGACTAGGGTATGAATGTTGGAGTGGCGGTATAAAAAGACATATCCTGCCAAAACTTATGGAATATTGGGCCAGGAAAGGAAAGCTTTAAAGAACTCAAATCGGAGAAATTGTCTTTCGCGCTGAATAAGCTTAAACAGTGATATTTTGAAGGGAATTAAGGCAGGCAAGCTGCTGGTTAATAAACTGAGCTCAGGCATTTGAATTCCTTGATTTTACAGGTAAAGGAGGGGGATGAGTCTATGAAATATCAGGGAATGTTTTGCCCAATTTTATTCTAAGTTACAGTATATGCCAGAGAGTCTAGGATTATGGAAGAGGGGGAGTCATGGAATATTTAGTGGGCGTCAATTTGCATAGGTTATTTCCAGGAGACAGAGTCTTTCTTGACATGGCTATTACAGCTCTAGAGGTGCAACAGGCTATCAGTGTTGAAAAATGGAAAGCCCCAGAGCTAGATAGGTTAATTTTGAGATACTATAAGACATTTGTGATGACATTTAACAAAATACAGCCTGCAAACAATATAAGATGTTTCATAGAAACATGACAGCAGAAAAAGACCACATGGCCTATCTAGTCTGCCCTTTCATATCGATTACTACAATAATCCACTCTTTTCCCTTAGAGATCCTCTGTTTTGTCCCATGCTTTTTTGAATTCAGATACTGTCCTCATCTCTACCACCTCTACTGGGAAACTAATCCATGTATCTACCACTCTTTCCGTAAAGAAATATTTCTGCATATTACTCCTGAGTCTATCCCCTTTCAATCTCATCCTATGTCCCCTCATAGCAGAGCTTGCTTTCCATCGAAAGAGGCTCTCCTCCTGTGCATTTATGCCATGGAGATATTTAAACATCTTGATCATATTTCTTCTATGCCGCCTTTCCTTTAAGTATACATATTAAGATCCTTAGGTCTGTCCTCATATGCTTTATAACAAAGACCACTAACCATTTTAGTAGCCGCCCTCTGTACTGACTCCAACTTGTTTATATCCTTTTGAAGGTGTGGTCTCCAGAACTGCACACAATACTCCAAATGAGGTCGCAGCAAAGACCTATACAGAGGCACTATCACCTCCTGTTTCTGCTGGCCATTCCTCTCCCTATTCACCCAAGCATTCTTCTGGCTTTTACCGTCGCCTTTTCTGCCTGTTTAGCTACTTTAAGATTGTCAGACAAAATCATGCCCAGGTCCCGCTCTTCTTTTGTGGACAGAAGAATCTCTCCCCCTACACTGTACCACTTCTTTGGATTTTTGCAGCCCAAATGCATGACTCTGCATTTTTTAGCATTAAAAATTTCAGCTGCCAAATTCTAGACCATTCCTCATGTTATCTACTCCTTCCTGGGTGTCTACTCTATTGCAGATTTTGGTATCATCCACAAAGAGGCAAAACTTAACCGACGGCCCTTCCGCAATATCACTAACAAAGACGTTAAAAAGAATCAGACCAAGGACAGATCCCTGCGGCACACCACTGGTAACCTCAGAGTGAGCTCCATTTACCTGTACCCTTTGTCGCCTCCCCCTCAACCAATTTCTAACTCAATCAGTAACTTTAGGGTCCATCCCTAGGGTGTTCAGTTTGTTGATAAGTCGCCTTTGTGGAACGGTATCAAAGGCTTTACTGAAATCCAAATATACTACATCTAGGGCTCTTCCTCGGTCCAACTCGCTGATCACCAGTCAAAGAAATCAATCATATTTGTCTGACAAAACCTGCCTCTGGTGAGTCCATGCTGCAGGACGTTTATTTCAACTGTCCATTTCTTGAAAGAATCATAGCTCTTCTAAATCTCTAAATTTCATGAAGGTTGTGGGCATTCTGTTCTGCCAAAGATGGAGAAAGATCAAAGATTCTGTAGTTTTCACAGATCCATATCTCTTAAATTTAGATATTAAGATTTAGCAGAGCTAAAATATTTTCAAGAAATGGACAGTTGAAATAAACGTCCTACCCATGGACTTGAAATGGTCATTATGCAACAAAAGATGAGTGATTTGAATCTTTTAATGGTAAAGATAATCTATTCAGATGTCTCCTATAGTTGTAAAGTTCTATTGATTTCAGGCACTTCCTTCTTTCCAACCAGTGTACAATCATGAGGTTAAAGCAGCTGTTTCCAGAGACTGTCTCATTTCTTTGGAGCACAACTCAAAGGTGCCGACCATGTAAGTGTAAGTACATCTATCCTTTGCCATTTATATTAATGCATGCCTGCTCCATGTCCTAGACCAGGCAGATTGTCCTTGTTCTGTCAAAATATTACAGCGTGCAGACTTACAGTGCTATGTGTTTCAAGAAACATGAGGGCAGATGTTTTACTATGTTAAAACAAACAATGTGCCCCCTGCAGTTTCAAATCTAGGCTGTATTCTAAATATGGCCATCTTACAAATGACAAGCTTCTTGGTTCTTAGGCATTATTCTAAATCTCTCATTTACAAACAGAGCTTTTGATCTGTAATTCTACACAGTGCCAGTAAAATCTTTAGGAGGACATGAACTAGAACAGCGTTTTTCAACCACTGTGCCGCGGCACACTAGTGTGCCGTGAGATATTGTCTGGTGTGCCTTGGGAAAAATTCCAATTTCATCCGTAACATGTGGCCTCGGCTCACAAATTAGGGTTGCCAACCGGCCGGTTTTCAGCCGGCCTGGCCGGTTTTTCCATGGCCAGGCCGGCTGCCGGCACAGTTGTAAAACCGGCCATTGAAAAGCCGGTTTTTTGCTCTGGCCGCAAGATCGGGAGCAGCCAGAGCAAAAAAACGGCTTTTGTGCCGAAGTCCGCGGCGCGAACGCGATTCCCTATAGCAGTGCAGCCGCTGGTTCTGCTTTGTACACTCTGCAATAAAGTTAATTTGAAAAGGAAAGACAGCCTGTGAGGAGCCCGCCCCCATGACATCACTTCCTCGGGCTCTGCGATGACCGGAGGGCTCCTGACACAGTTTCTCTTTACTTTTCAATGTAAGTGTAGTGCAGCCACTGCTCTGTCCAAAGCAGAAGCAGCGGCTTGGGCAGAGGGGGTGTGTGTGTGTGTGTGTGAGTGAACCAGCAAGGGGGGGGGGAGTGTGAGTGAACCAGCAAGGGGGGGGGGAGTGTGAGTGAACCACCAAGGGGGGGGGGAGTGTGAGTGAACCACCAAGGGGAGGGGGGGTTTGAGTGTACCAGCAATGGAGGGGGGGGGGTGGTGTGAGTGAACCAGCAAGGGGGGGGGGCGATGGTGTGAGTGAACCAGCAAGGGGGGGGGGGCGATGGTGTGAGTGAACCAGCAGGGGAGGGGGGGTAAGTGAGTGAGTGACCCAGCAGGAGGGGTAAGTGACAGGGGGGTGGGTGAGTGAACCAGCAGTGGAGGGGGGGGTGGTGTGAGTGAACCAGCAGGGGAGGGGGGTTGGTGTGAACTAGCAGGGGAGGGGGGTTGGTGTGAGTGTTTGATTCCTATTCAAGAGAATTACTTTATATATAGTCAATATAGGCACAGAGGTAAATTTTTTTAACATTTTCTAATGGTGGTGTGCCTCGTGATTTTTTTCATGAAAAAAGTGTGCCTTTGCACAAAAAAGGTTGAAAAACACTGAACTAGAATACCAATAGCTTATCCATCTGCATAGGTTCTGGAGCACCTACAATGTATATGTTATACTTCTTGGGTAATAAAAGCATAACTGAATCAGAAATGGCTATTTATTCCTTAAACTCTGTCACCCTTCATTTTGGAGACAGGTAGTTATTTGCAAGTGGCACAGACCCCAGGAATAATCTCTTTGGAGGATCTTTGGAGAATGTGGTCTGAGATTGAAGGGATGCTGGTGCGACTCTATTCTGTGAGTTCACTGTGGATAAAGAAGTAAAATTTGTCTCTTATGATTGTTCTGTTGAAAGCTGTAATGTTTAAACTGGTCAATATCAAAAATCAAGTTTTAAAGATGCAAGGTGCTTATGCTACACTGATAAAAGAAGCTTTGTTATTTAGATTGAACATTTTTGGATTTTTAAAATGATTCTGGAGGATTGTGTGTTTATCTCATGTGGAGGGTAATATTATACTGGTTAGGCAAATTCTAGAGTTTAACTGTGTGTCACTCAATGCACAGTTAAGCTCTAGAATTTGTTTCCAGAGGATATGGTAAAATCAGTTAATGTAACCGCATTTTAAAAGGTCTGGGTAAGTCCCTGAAGGAAAAGTCCATTAATTGTTATTAACAGGCATATTGGAGAAAGCCACTTTGCTTATCCCTGAGCATAAGGAACATGAAAATCTATCTAGTCTTTGGGTTCCTGTCAGGTACTTGTGACCTGAATTGGTCACTGTTGGAAAAAGGACACCGGACTTGATGGACCTTTGGATCAGTCCCAATATGGTAGTTCGTATGCTCTTACATTTTAAAAATAAATCTATGAATAATTAACTTCTGCATTTTAACATTCCTTCTAGTGACATGAATGTATTATATTCTGGACTTCAAAGCATCCTTCAAGGGAGAAGCTCGACAGATGGACTCATTGGTACATCGAGACAAGGGCTGTACGTTGAGTCTCATTTGCATTAGATCTGGAAAGAGACCTAATTCCATATGCCTTCTTTAAGACGGCTAAGGTATTTATGTTAGGATTTCTCCAGTTTATCTATAAATTCTCAAAGTTTGAAAGATGTTTTGGTATAGGAATCAAGGAGTACTAGAAGTTGGAAAATCACATTTTTTCTCAAATATCTGTGTAAAATGATAATTACACTTACCTGGTAATTGTAGTTCCTTGAGTGACGACAGTTCAGTCCTCCACCTCTGGGTTGTGAACCTCCTCCTGCAGCTTGGAGACTGGGCATGTCAAAATCATGACATCACTGGATATAACCTGCTGGTCTCTCCCATCAGCCCCAGTGAACTATTGACAAAGCAGACTCAAAGGAGCAACAAATAAGTAGCTATTATATCAACCGCAACATAAAAAACTTAACTATAACTTTGAATATGTACACCTGAGGATTTCCCAGACCAACCTTTCTTACACCCTTCCCCGCTACACACAGAATCAGCAATCAGAAAGAGTGAAAATAAACAATTTCAAAGACATACCTACCTGTAGTCTTCCCTTTCTCGCCACCGATCATCCACCATCCATGACAGCACCCCGGGTGGGATTGAGGACTGAACTGTCGTCACTCAAGGAACTACAATTACCAGGTAAGTGTAATTATCATTTCCTTATCATTCCTCCAGTTCAGTCCTCCACCTCTGGGATGTAACACAGCAATAATTATTGGGAGGGACCCTTCCAGCCGGCTCGTAACACTGCCGACCCAAAGCATGCGTCATTTCCGCTGCAACATCGAGGTTGTAGTGCCTACTGAAAGTATGCAGGGAAGACCAGGTGGCCGCCCTACAAATTTCTCCTGGTGGAACCAAACTGTGTTCCGCCCAGGACAACGCTTGCGCTCTGGTAGAATGAGCTCGTAAGCCCGTCGGCACCGACCGACCTTGAAGAAGATAGGTTGAAGCAATCGCCTCCCGAATCCATCTGGCAATGGAAGCCTTCGCCGCCGCTTCCCCTTTGCGAATACCTCCAAACAACACGAATAGCCGGTCCGACTTGCAAAATACTTCAGAAATCTTCAAATATTGCCGCAACATCCTCTTCACATCCAAACAGCATAAACTGCGGTCCAAGTCACTTCCCTCTAACGACCCTAGCACTGGCAGAGACACTGTCTGATTTAGGTGAAAAGGAGATACCACCTTACGCAAAAAGGATGGAACGAGTTGCAGCACCACCTTTTCCCTGGAAAAGGATAAAAACGGTTCCCTACAAGATAACGCTTGCAACTCCGAAATGCGTCTAGCCAAACAGATAGCAACCAAAAATACGTTTTTTAACATCAAGTCCTTAACTGAAGCCCGGTGCAACGGCTCAAAGGGTGCTTTGGCTAACGCTCCTAACACCAAATTTAGATCCCATGGTGAGACCATCACCCTACGCGAGGGCCGCAGTCTGGATATTGCTTTGAGGAAACGCAACACATCAGCATGGGCGCCGAGAGCAACGCCTTGTACTTTGCCGCGATAACAGGAAAGAGCTGCTAGCTGAATGTGCAAGGAACTGGCTGCAAAACCCTTATCGAACCCATCCTGCAGAAAGCTTAATATCCAGGCAACGGAGACCATAGACACCCGGACTTGCCACCTCGAGCACCAGTCCTCAAAAATACGCAAGATACAAACATAACCCAGCGACATGGACTGTTTCCTCGCTCTAAGCAAAGTCGGAATGACTGCCGCCGAATAACCTCTTTTCTTTAGCCTGGCCCTTTCAATGGCCAAACCGTAAGCGAGAACCGATCCACTTGAGGCATGAAGAGAGGCCCTTGAACCAACAGATCCGCCGTCACCGGCAACCGCCAGGGCTCGCCGTCGAGGAGACTATGAGGTCTGCGTACCACAGATGCCTTGGCCACCAAGAGAACTCTTCCCGGCTGAGCCTCAATCCGCTGAATCACCCGGCCGATTAACGCCCACGGAGGAAAGACATAAAGAAGGCTTGTCGACGGCCACTGATGCAACAGTGCGTCTATGCCTTCCGACATTCTTTCCCACCTCCTGCTGAAGAAACGATTGTTTTTCGCTGACTGGAAGGTCCCGTGCCGCCCGGACGATTGATGTAGACGACCCCCGCCGAGTTGTCCGACAGCACCCGCACTGGCCGACCTACCACCAACGCCTCGAACACCCGAAGTGCTCGGAAGACTGCTCAGAGCTCCAGTCAGTTGATCAACCAGAGCTCTCCAGAGGCGACCAAACTCCTTGCGCGAATCTGTTTCCGCAATGTGCTCCCCAGCCCGCGAGACTCGCATCCGTTAATAAGGGAAGCTACTCCGGCTGCTCTAGAGGCATTCCGGCTATCAACGAGGTCGGAAGCAGCCACCACCAAAGAGACTGCCTGACCTTGATCGGGCAGGGGAGCCATTTGTTCAACGAATCAGACTATTGTGACCACCGGCGAAGCAGCGCTCTCTGTAGCAGCCGCATATGAAATTTGGCCCAAGGCACCGCCTCCAGGGTCACCGCCATCGTTCCAGCATGCGTAGATAAGTCCATGTCGATGGAGCCGGAGTGGCCCTGAACTTGCACACCAGATGCCACAGAACTTGGTCTCGACAATCTGGCAAAAACACCTGTTGAACCGAACCCCCAGATACTCGAGGTCCTGGGAGGGTAATAAATGACTCTTGGCTGGATTGACCCCCAACCAAGACTCTGCAAAAAACTTTACCACTCTGTCTGTTACCTGAATGCTCTCGGCCTCAGACTTGGCTCGAATTAACCAATTGTCGAGGTACAGATGCACTAGAATTCCTTCTTTGTGTAACGCCGCCGACACCACCACCACCACCATAATTTTGGTGAAAGTCCGCGGCGCCGTTGCCAGGCCGAAGGGCAACGCCTGGAACTGATAGTGCCCCAAGGCAAAGCGAACCTCAGAAACCTTTGATGAGTTGACCTGATGGGAATATATAAGTACACCTCCGTAAGGTCAAGGGATGTCAAGTACTCTCCCTGACGCACGGCTACAATGACCGACCGCAACATTTCCATCCGGAAATGCGGTACCCGAAGGCATCGATTCACCCCTTTCAGGTCTAAAATAGAGCGCAATGCTCTATCTTTCTTTGGCACCACAAAATAAATGGAGTACCGACCCACGCAGTACTCTGCCACCGGCACCGGCACGACAGATCCTATTTGCAAGAGCCGATCTAACATACTGCGAATCGCCAGGGTTTTCTGTTGACCCCTGCAAGGAGACATGATGAAGGGATCCCGCACGGGCCGCGCCAACTCCAGCGCATACCCCTGGCAAATTATCTCCAACACCCACTGGTCGGACGTGATGTGGGTCCAGGCAGGAAGAAACTCCCAAAGTCGCCCACCTATCGGTGGACCTACTGCCGGGACCCGCATCATTTCATTGCGGCTTACGAGCCGCCGTTGCGGGGCTTGCTGAGAAACCTCTATTTGCTCCCCGAAACCCCCGTAATCCCTGGGCTCGCGAAGCAAAGCGTCCCCTCTAGGATCCTCCGAAACGAGTCGTACGAAATCTCCGGAAATCCCGAAACTGGCCCCGAAAGCCCTGACCGAACTTCCCCTGTTTCGGCTTATCCTGCAGAAGTCTGCCACCCATTGACTCCCCAAGGTCCTTTACCAACTTATCCAGGTCGTCCCCAAACAGCAACCTTCCCTTAAAGGGAAGTTTACTGAGACGGGACTTGGACGAATCATCGGCCGCCCAATTTTGCAACCACAGAGATCTGCGGGCGGCCACCACCGAAGCCATGCTGATAGCGAGAGCTCCGATCAAGTCATAGTGGACGTCCGCTAAATACGCTGAAACGGACTCCAGACAACCTAGCTCCCTGATTTCCTCTTGATCTAAGTGCGTCGACTGGCGTAGCCACTGAACCCAGCGAAGACACACTCGTGCCACCCAAGCCCCACAAATGGAGGCCTGCAATGACAGTGCATCTGCCTCAAATGACTGCTTCAGCAAGCCATTGACATTACGGTCCTGTGTATCCTTTAAGGCCGCACTGCCTTCCACCAGTATTGGTGGTCTTCTTTGTGACCGCCAATAAAGCCGCACCCACTCGCGGGGAGCGGAACCTCTCCTTATCCTTGTCGGCCAAGGGATAGAGCCTATTCATAGTCCGGATCCCTCTGAGGCCCACTTCCGGCTGATCCCATTCTTCCTGGATCATCCTGTCTACCGCCCAGTGAACCAGAAACACAACCTGTGTTTGTCTCACCGCCTGTATAACAGGGTCTTCGACCTCTTCCTCATTCGACGCCTGAGCAGCGAGATTTAACATCTGCAGGGATTCCATGATCAGCGCCGTCAGTTCATCCCTGCGAAAGACCCATATGATTTTAGCCTGATCCTCGGGTTCTGGGATCTCCCCTTCTTCCAGATCCTCCATCCCCTCCTCGCACTTCCAGTCGGGATCCTCGGTCTCCGGCCAATCACCCTCAGTGGGCAACAGCGCACGGGTCCTCGCCCTCTTAGGCGTAGATTGACCCACACACTCAGCCTCAGTACCCTCCATCTGCTGCATAATAGAAGATAGGGGCAAGGGCCCCGGCACCTTACCCTGGCACCGTAGGCAAAAGGCCTGGTGCATAATTAATACGAAGTCTGGGCAAAAATCCCCGAGATTCGCGCTTGACCCTGGGATCGGCAGGGCCCCCGAAGGACCTGCCACGTCTTCCAAGTCGGGCCCTTGTAAGGATAGCTGCACTGCCTCGCCTACCGTCCCTTCCGAAGCTGCCGGAGCCTCAGGGGACCCTTTTAGTCCATCTGCTGCTCCACACTGGAAGACTGCGTAGCACAGCTGCGGCAGACACCGGAATCAGCTACCATGCCTCTCCAGGTGCCGCAGGCTACACACTGCGGACGTGTCGTCATAAAGCAGCCACCTGCTACTTCTCTTTTCCTTGATCGTTATTTATTTATTATTATTATTATTTATTTATTTATTTATTTTTTTTTTTTTTTATAAACCGTGACCAAGATGAGCCCCAAACACCTCCCCCCCTTCAGGAGAGGCCTCCCTTCGGGTTACTGGGCTAACCCTAGAAGGCCCCTAAAATCCCCCAGGTAATTAACCTGAAATCAAAGAAAGGAAACAAACAGATAAAGCAATTAAAACTAAATTAAAATGAAGTAAATTAAAACCGAAATAAAGAAAGGACCCATAAGCCCTTCTCCGCTAGCACAGAGCCTTCTAATGAGCGTGTTTCCCCCCAGCCCGGCAGCCACGCGGCACACACGTCCTGCTCAAAATGGCCGCCGACAGCTCCGGAGGAAAAAATGGCGCCAAACGGAACTATTGAAAGCAGTCCTGACTTCCAGACCAGCCCTGCAGACGTCCGAAGCCTCTCACCGGTCTCCCTGCCTTACCTGAAGTTGTCCTGCTGATCGCTGTGAAGCTCCTGTACCGCGCGGCACCTCCCGACTCAAATGGAAGTGTGCCGTCGGCTGAACGGAAGCGTGCCGTTGGCTAAATGGAAGCGTGCCGTTGGCTAAACGGCACACCGCCGCACTCCCCTCAGCCCGATCAACCGCGGCCATGAACACTGTGTGTCCCGCAGGATCAGCGGGGTGAGAGTGACTGCCCGAGAGTTCTCCCCCATATAGTCAGGGAGGAGAGATCTAACCGCCCAGAAAACCAACTAAATTCTGACAGCAAGGCTACAGACAGACAGGGACCGGTAAAGAAAGTAGTGCCTTTTCCTTTGTTTGTTTGTTTGGTTTTTTTATAAAAGAACAGTACCCAAAATTAAAGTTTGAAGAAATGAAACCAAATTAACCTAAGCTACCCTATCCTACAGGCTCCTTATCTGTTCCTCAAGTGAGCCCAGACCTAGGCTCACGACGTCCTCCTGCTGCATGGAGACTGGACACACAGGGGCTGATGGGAGAGACCAGCAGGCTATATCCAGTGATGTCATGATTTTGACATGCCCAGTCTCCAAGCTGCAGGAGGAGGTTCACAACCCAGAGGTGGAGGACTGAACTGGAGGAACAATAAGGAACATATAATAGCAATAAGTGTGTTTCTAGTGAACCCAAACATTTATTTATGTTTGTTAAGAACAAATCTTCTATATTCCCCTCACAGTCTCTTGTCTAAGAAGGAATCATGATTTGTTAAACCAATTTTGTTCTTAACACAGAGGGTCATTTTGGAGACTTTATACCGGATTTGCACATCTAAAAATGCCAGCTCAGATGTGCCAATCACAGCCATGTCCCAAGAGACATTATAGAAAGCCCTGAATTTACATGTGTCCGACGCAATGATGTCTATGTTGCACAGGAGCATTATGGAGGCATGTCAGAGCCATTCTGAAAAAGATACACATGTGTGCCTAATTTTAGAATGGTGCTGCACATCTGTACCTGCCACTGCACATGCCCATGTCTATACCTGCTCCTATCAATGAATAGCATTCTGAAAAGTGCTTATTTCAGCAACCAAAGACCTTACAGAGAGGAAGAGAATATCCCCTCACTCTCCCAATAATATCTGCTGCATTCCTCTGTTTGCAAAATGACAGGCTGGGACATGAATGTGGTGAGAGAAACACATGCACCAACTGCTTAAACCACCCAAATCTCCCTTGTCTGAAACCAAAATGAGCACACGACCATGTCGTAAATTGTATATAGTTACCCCTGTTATCCAAGTTATATGTCCTGTTCATCTGTAAACACAAAGTACCATTGGAAATGTGGAATTTCATTGTTTATTGTAAACCGCGCTGATGCTGAATAGCGCGGTATAGAAGAGACTATAAATAAATAAATAAATAAAATAAAATTCCGGAATACCATCATGGACACATCTATGTTACTGGGCCCACAGCTATTCATATCGGACATGTTCAAGTTTCTAAAACTGCCTAGAACTTGGACGTGTCTAGTAAATAATTCTGCATGGCCTTGTGTCTTTTTCTATCTGACAGAAAATTTTGTCTTTTAGGGTGGAGCCAATTTTAGAAAACACACATGCCCACCCTTCAGTGATGCCCCTCCCACAGAATTTGGGACATTTTGACTAGGACATCTCAGATTGCACTTACATGTCTTTTTAAAAATGTGCCCTATAATATTTTGGCAGCAGAATATATTGCTTTAATTTCACAATTATAGTCACTGTATAGTATTTCTTCATTTGACCTCTTAGAGTCTCTTTTTGAGGGCTACAATTCACATATGTATGGACTGTCTCTTGGACCAAGATTGTTTTCTCTTTATATTTATTTTTTCCTTTATTTACCCTTTTCCTTATAATGTGATTGCTTTCTTTAATGAATTTGTTTCTTATTTATTTTGAAAATATATGACACAAATAAAAAGAAGTTTTAACCACAAACAGGGGCGGCCCAAGGGGGGTGCGGGGCCATGTGCGGAGACTCGGTGCGGGACCTCATTTGCATAAGGGTCCTCATTTGCATAAATATTTGCATAATGTTACCATACACGAACTTTTAGTAAACATGCCTCTTAATGAGTGTATGAATAAAGAAAGACTAAAAGACTTCTACATTACTATAATCCAGTGCCAACCGCCAGACACATTAGGAACTACTACAAACACTGCCCATTTAGAACCCATAGCAAACCCGCCGTATCCTAACAGCACTACCAGGACTCATAAAGCACCATACCCTAACTATCAAAAGGAAACGCTGCAAATATTAAACCAATACATTTCAGAGAACAACAATACATGACCTACTGGGGAAAGAGAACAAGTGGCAATGTCAAATAGGAATTACATAAACAGAATACCTCAGCTCAGTTACACATGAACAGAACATAAACCATCACCAAACAAGGAATCACAATTTAGAAACAGGAAGACAATAATTAAACTGGGAATCCCAAAAGCCAAACTTGGAATGTACAACACTGTAGAAATAAAACTATACATTAATTTGCTCTTGTACTAAACAAAGCGCAGACGTTAATGATGCACATTTCCCAGAGCTGACATATTCCAATTAATAAATTCAAAATAAAGAGATATTTTTTCTACCTTTTGTGCATTTTTTTTCAGCTGCAATTGCTCCAGCCACTTTCTTCTGGTTTCTTCGTGTCTTCCGCTAATTCTTCATCGTCTGCTGTCCATTTGTCTTTTCTTCTCTCTTCTAGTTTTTTTCCATTCTCTCTCTACATCTGCTTTAACATACTAATCTTTCTCCTTTTCCTCTTTCCTCATTCCTATTTCATCCACTCAAATTTTACCCCTCCATCCTCAATCCCCACTTACTCTCCCAATATCCGGACAATTGTAGATTTGTCTTCCCTCCCACACAAAATATTTTTTCCCTCTCCATTTCACTCTCCCAGCTCCATCCCATTCTAATCCTCCCCAACATCAGCTCCATTCTAGTTCCAGTCCCACCCAGCATCCGCTCCCTTCTAGTCCCCGCATCAGCCCATTTCCAGTCCTAGCCCCCCATAAGCCCATTTCCAGTCCTAGCTCCCCCATCTATTTGCAGTCCCATCCAAGTCCCTCCATCAGCTCATTTCCAATCCCAGCCCCCCATGAGCCCATTTCTAGTCCTTTCCTAGCCCCACCATCAGCCCATGTCAAATCCTAGCTCCCCTCCACTCAGCCCATTTCCAATCCAAGCCCCCCATGAGCCTACTTCCAGTTCTAGCCCCTTCATGAGTCCATTTCAATCCAAACCCCCACCTCAGCCCATTTCCAATCTTAGCACCCCCCAACAGCCAATTTCCAGTCCTATTCTAGCCCCTCCATCAGCCCATTTCCTGTCCTAGCCCCCCCCTCACCCATTTCCAGTCCTAGCTCCCTCCCCCTCACAACCCATTTCCATTCCAAGCCCCCGTCCCCATCAGCTATTTGCAGTTCAAGCCCTCCTTCCACTCAGCCCATTTCCAGTCCTAGCCTCCTCATAGCCCATTACTAGTCCTAACCCCCCATCAGCCCATTACGTCCTAACCCCCATCACCCTATTTCCAGTCCTAGCCCCCCATCAGCCTATTTCCAGTCTTAGCCCCCCTCCCATAGCCAATTACCAGTCCTACCCCCCCATCAGCCCATTTCCAGTCTTAGCCCCCCATAGCCCATTACCAGTCCTAACCCCCCCATCACCCTATTTCCAGTCCTAGCCCCCCCATCAGCCTATTTCCAGTCTTAGCCCCCCCCATAGCCAATTACCAGTCCTACCCCCCCATCAGCCCACTTCCAGTCTTAGCCTCCCCCCCCATGGCCCATTACCAGTCCTAACCCCCCCCCCATGGCCCATTACCAGTCTTAACCCTCCCCCCAATCTGCCCATTACCAGTCCTCACCCCCCCCCCCCGGCCCATTACCAGTCCTAACCCCCCCCCATGGCCCATTACCAGTCCTAACCACCCCCCCGGCCCATTACCAGTCCTAACCACCCCCCATGGCCCATTACAAGTCCTCACCTACCCCCCCATCAGCCCATTTCCAGTCTTTGCCCCCCCATAGCCCATTACCAGTCCTAACCCCCCCCATCAGCCCTTTTCAAGTCCTACCCCCCCCCCCATGGCCCATTACCAGTCCTAACCACCCCCCCCCATCAGCCCACTTCCAGTCTTAGCCCCCCCATAGCCCATTACCAGTCCTAACCCCCCCCATCAGCCCATTTCCAGTCCTACCCCCCCACTTCCAGCCTTAGCCCCCTCCCCATAGTCATTTACCAGTCCTACCCCCCCATCCCCCCATTTCCCGTCTTAGCCCCCCATCAGCCCATTTCCAGTCCTACCCCCCCACTTCCAGCCTTAGCCCCCTCCCCATAGCCCATTACCAGTCCTAACCCCCCCCATCAGCCCACTTAGCCCCCCCATAGCCCATTACCAGTCCTAACCCCCCCCCATCAGCCCATTACCAGTCCTAGCCTCCCCCCCCCCATGCCCATTTACCTGTCCTACCCCCCCCACGCCCACTTCGCCCCCCCCCAGCCCACTTAGCCCCCCCCCCATGGCCCATTACCAGTCCTAGCCTCCACCCCCCATGGCCCATTACCAGTCCTACCCCCCCCCATCAGCCCACTTAGCCCCCCCCCCCATAGCCCATTACAAGTCCTAACCCCCCCCCCATGGCCCATTACCAGTCCTAACCACCCCCCCCATCAGCCCACTTCCAGTCTTAGCCCCCCCATAGCCCATTACCAGTCCTAACCCCCCCATCAGCCCATTACCAGTCCTACCCCCCCCCCCCCATGGCCCATTACCAGTCCTAACCACCCCCCCCCATCAGCCCACTTCCAGTATTAGCCTCCCCATAGCCCATTACCAGTCCTAACCCCCCCATCAGCCGATTTCCAGTCCTTCCCCCCCACTTCCAGCCTTAGCCCCCTCCCCATAGTCAATTACCAGTCCTACCCCCCCATCAGCCCATTTCCAGTCTTAGCCCCCCCATCAGCCCATTTCCAGTCCTACCCCCCCACTTCCAGCCTTAGCCCCCTCCCCATAGCCCATTACCAGTCCTAACCCCCCCCATCAGCCCACTTAGCCCCCCCATAGCCCATTACCAGTCCTAACCCCCCCCCATCAGCCCATTACCAGTCCTAGCCTCCCCCCCCCATGGCCCATTACCAGTCCTAACCACCCCCCAGCCCACTTAGCCCCCCCCATGGCCCATTAACAGTCCTTGCCTCCACCCCCCATGGCCCTTTACCTGTCCTAACCCCCCCATCAGCCCACTTAGCCCCCCCCCCCATAGCCCATTACCAGTCCTAACCCCCCCCCCCTCAGCCCACTTCCAGTCTTAGCCTCCCCCCCATGGCCCATTACCAGGCCTAACCACCACCACCCCCCCCCCGGGCCCATTACCAGTCCTAACCAGCCCCCCCCCGGCCCATTACCAGTCCTCACCACCCCCCCCCCCTCAGCCCACTTCCAGTTTAGCCTCCCCTCCCCTAGCCCATTACCAGTCCTAACACCACCCCCCCCTATCATTCCAAATTAAAATAAAAAAAAACCAAACTGGCTGCTTCTGCCGCGGCAGCATCAAGAGCTCTGCCGCGGGGCCCCCCCCTGCCCGGCAGAGCCTCCGTGCATCCTCAGCAGCTTTCTTCATGTCCAAAACGCAGGCTTCTTTCAGAGCCGCGAGAGTTTCTTTTCTCGCGGCTCTCTTAATCCCGCGGGGCTGATGGGAAATCCCATCACCCTCGGCGGGATTAACAGAGCCGCGAGAAAGGAAACTCTCGCGGCTCTGAAAGAAGCCCGCGTTTTGGACATGAAGAAAGCTGCTGAGGATGCACGGAGGCTCTGCCGGGCAGGGGGGGGCCCCGCGGCAGAGCTCTTGCTGCTGCCGCGGCAGAGCTCTTGCTGCTGCCGCGGCAGAAGCAGCCGGTTTGGTTTTTTTTTTTAAAACTTGGGATGCTGAAGAATGTTTTTTGCGCGGGGCCCCCTGAAACGCGGGGCCCTGTGCAAAAAACATTCTTGCTCAATGGACGGGCCGGCCCTGACCACAAAGACAGAGAAAATAAAGATGTCCCACTATGAAATCACCTCCATCTATGAGGGTAAAAGACCACACACAACATTAACTAAGAGTTTAAAAAGCACAAACCTTGGTCTAATTCCTTTTAACCATAACATGGTTATGGCCCTGGGCAAGCCACCTAACCCTCCATTGCCTCATGTACGCTTAGATTGTGAGCCCTTCGGGGACGAGGGAATACAAAAGTGCTTGTTAGAATATATCTTTAAACCACTCTGATATACACAGTAAAGGGCAGTATATCAAGTGCCTAAACTAGAAAACCATCAAATCCTTTCAAAACACTTTGAAAACACTTTTTCCATTTTTGTTCTGGGTATTTAACTAACCATATTAATGTGGCCCATGTTTTAACAGGATGTTAAATTTTATTTTAAAAAATTCTCTCTCATGCAGGGGGTAACTTTATATTGGTTGGGTAGCGAATGTTATGTGCTATAAAACTGGGTTGCCTAAATGTCCACTGGTACTTTATGAACTGTGTGGAATGAGCCAGACATTTTATATAACAGGTGTATCTCCGCTCCCCAAAGACTGCACATACTTGCCAAAAGGTACATGCACAGATTTCTGGACATACATTTTACTTGAGATGCATGCTAACGTCCATTCAGAAGGATATTCCCAAAATGGCAGCCAGAGCCCACAAGCCTAACTTTGTGCCAGCAAACACACTCATTCTAGCCCAGCTATTGGTGGGAAGGCAGCATAAGCAATTCTCCAACCAGGGACAGAGGAGGGCCCTGGAGAGGCACAGTCAGGGATAGGTGCACCTCAGGAGGTGTTTGAATTGATAAGCAATTGAAAAACCTATGGGGGGGTGTATACTCAGAAGCCACAGAGAGGGGTTAGGCGGTCCAATGGGTACCAAGAAGCAAAATCTACATATAGCATGCCGTGCTAATAAGGACCCAAACAAAACCAATGTCCTGCATAGACACACGGCTGCCAGGTGGTCACACTCTGTCTTTTCTACCCACCCACTAATGCACTGGCCAAGGCCAAAACAGGACAACAGCAGCCTGAAGGGGCTATGGTCAAAACAAGACCACAGCAGTCTGGTGGGCAAGAGGAGTGGGTCACTGCATTCAGCACCTATGTGAAGCTCTTACCAAGTGCAGAGAAACAATTCTAAGGGGCTACATAGAATTCCTCAAGAAGATTTCTATTGCCAAACATGGCCAAGAAACTCACTGAATACATGACCAGGGTACACAAGAGCCATGCATGCTAACAAGGGGAGGCACCCCACACTCCAACAGGGTTTTAAGGCATGCAAACAAGATGGAAATAAGGTCCATTAAGTGACTTAAAGGATCTTGTGGGACTGGAAAATTTATCCCCTCTCTCTCTCTTTTACATTGTAAGACAGAATATCTAAAGAAGCAGTCGCCATACTTATGCTGCCTCACACAGTCTAGCTGCAAGAGGTATGGGACCAAATGGAATGTGAGAGAGGTCAATAAGACTGCAGATCACTCATATACCCTCTTGGTATATTTTATGACAAAGCCACAACTGCCCATCTTGTTGCATCACCTCTACATACAGTACTATGCGTATGCCTTGATCCAGAGGTTCCCAACTCCAGTTCTGGAGGGCCAAACACCATTCAGGTTTTCAGGCTGTCCCTAATAAATATGCATGAGATGCATTTGTATGCACTGCCCCCATTGTATTCAAATGTATTGTAGCAGCAGATAAGCATGCAATAAATAAATCCAGGAGTCTTTTCAAGGATCCAAGCCAGTTTAATGTGCACATGGCTCAAGCAATAAGCAATTTCAAAATGGCTGAGCAATGGCTTCTAGTAAAACAACAACTTTTATAGCTTTCTTGTCCATTCTAAGCATAGGCAAACTTTTCATTGGTCCCAGTACCCCTCTCACCCATCTATTGGTCCCGGTACTGATATGGCTACCCAATCGGGACTCTGGTCTGGGCCCAGCACCTGGTTGCCCCCCTTCTAGTCCCAATTACAATGGTCAGTGTCTCTAACTTGTTACTTCTCTCCTCCAAGGTCGCTGAGCTTGTTAAAACATATGGGAAGCAGGGCACTGTAACCTTGCTTTTTGCAGAGTTAATTAATTCCATAGAAGCTGTGCTCTCTTATCAGTACCAATTAGAGCTGTTTTCTGTCTTTTATAAGTTTCGTTTCTGCTTAGCTATGTTCAGTTAAACTGAGTTCAGGTTCCATTCGATGGTGTCCACATTCAGGGGGGTTTTCATTCCTCTGGGCCTAACTACAGGCTTCAGTTACAGGTCAAGCTGCTCAGGCCTGTCTGCTTAGTTCAATTAGCATGGATCATAGGCCGTCGCCTACCACATTCCCCCCTTTGATTATTCTCACCCGCATGTTAATAAGGTGTGAGAATCAAATCACATAATACTAGGTAAAGGTATCACTCTGTGGTATAGGGTAGTAAGTTCACATAGCTAGCATCTTTGTAGCTGTCTTACGCTCTACAGTGTTATTAATAACTGAAGTTATCATTTGCAAGCAAAATGGCAAGAAACAAGGGAGCAACAGGCAGATAGTCAAAGTCCATAGTTTGGCAAGAGTGGGAAAAAGAACTAAAGGATTAGAAGGTTCGGTTGCATCTTTGTTGTGCTGTCGTAAAGCTTCTGATTTAGACAGACCAGCTGTCCATCCTTCGTAGTAGATTGTGGTCCAGTCCGAACAAAACACAAACTGTCAACAATGGGGTGGGCCAATACCCACTCACTAGTAGTATTATGTAAATCAGTCTGATTGTATAGGATAGAATAGTTCAGTTCTTGCGTCTCCCAGGGCCACTGATCTCCCATCTTAGTTCCTCCACAATAGAAACAGTCAGAAGTGTGGAGACTAGATGCTATTGCTCCAGTAAGTTCAAGAAACAAGTTCTGGTGGTGGTATGAGGAATTGCAACGGTGGCTTGCATAGCCTTGTAGAAAGTCAAAATCTAGAACAACTTTTGGATTGGAGAGTATACCAATGCAAGTATAGGAAGAATGATAAAACAAGGTCTGAGTGACCTTCGGTCCAGTTCATGTTGTACTTATACAGGCTGCCCAGGGAGATAAGGCAAAAGTCATTTCAAAGCACTCCAAGGCTGCTATCACGATGAAACAGTAGAGAATCATGATGAAAGTTCTCTGAAGAATTAGTGCAAGTCTTTGAAAAACCAGTGCAATCTGTTGATAATTCTTGACCACGAAGTCTTCTTCTTCTTTACTGTACGTTGACCTGTTTTGCTCTCAGTAGCATGCAACAGGTGTAGCGTTGATTGTAGATCCTCAAGCTTCCACTGTACATGACCTTACCAGCTTTTTGGCAGGAGTAGGGCTGTAGATTCCAAAGTATCACTGTCCTCTGGGATGTCTCGATTTCTTAAAATATCATAGCATAGTCTCTTAGGCTATTATTGCTTCCTTAGAGCAGTTCACTCTTTAGGAGATCAAAACAGTCTTTTCAGAGTATTTAAACACAGTCTCTTAGAAGATTCAATTTCTTAACACAACACAGTCTCTTTCTGATGATTGCAGGTTTTTTCAGATGCGAGGCTTACCTTCAGATAAACAAACAGTCTTGAAATAGTGCAGTTTCTGAGGGACCAATAAGTCTTAGGTCCGTGGTTGTTGTTGTAGGGTGAGGTGCAATGGAGTCTCAGGATGCTGTACAGTAGTCCAGTGATCAGGTTCAAGAGCAGCTGCTGGCTTCACTTGATTATGATGGGTCCAAGGATCAAATTCTGCGACTTTTACTGCAGTTGGAGTTGACAGGATGACGACATAGGGTCCTCTCCAATGCAGGGCTAACAGTATCTTTCTCCACTCTTTGATCCACACCGAGACTCCAGGCTTGAAAGGATGCAGGGGTGCAGGCAAATTGATGAGTAATCGATTTTGTACTCAGGTATGAAGACTCCTGCAAAACAGAACTTAAAACCAATAGTTCATGTCTAATAATTTCAGATCCTATCTGTCTCATATCTCCTTTTATTTCCTATACAATAGGCAGGGGTTGCCCATACAGAATCTCAAAAAGGGAGACTCCTATAGACTTAGCAGGGGCTAAGTATATCCTAAGAAGGGCTATGGGAAGAACCTGGGGCCACTTCAGGTAAACCTCTTGGCAAAGTTTAGACAACTGAGATTTCAGGGTTCTATTCATACATTCTACTTTTCCTAAATTCTGAGATCTATAGGCAGTATGTATCTATTAATATCGATATCTTGGGCTATACTTAATGGACTTGCTTCCTAAGGTTATCCACCCTCATTCTTTGTACAGGGCCCCATATGCATGCAAGGTTGTAAGGGTATACTTGAAATCTGGGTACACATTTAGACAGGGCTCTTTTCCTATTGTTAGTGCTCTAGTGAGGACTATCAGTTCAGCTTTCTGTGGTGAAGTTTCTGGGGCCAGGGCTGAGGACTCAACTACCAAATCAGGGGTCACCACTGCATATCTAGCACAACAATGTCCATTGATGATGAAACTGCCTTCAGCCACAAAGAAAGTCTGTTCAGGGTTCTCCAGAGGGACATCAGTCAAATCCAGGTGGCTTGAGAATACAGTGTCCATAATTTCTAAACAGTCATGATCAGGGGATCAAGACCAACTGATAACAACATAGCAGGATTGAAAGCTTGACTGACCCTTCAGTTGTATCTGGGGTTTTCACACAACATACTCTAATATTTCAACATTCATAGATTTGTTAGCTAGTAATTTCCTTTGTATTTCATATTGGTTAGAACAGAGTGTGGTACAGTAACTTGAAGATTCTGTCTCAAAGTGAGCTTGTCAGCTTTGCTCACTAGGAGGGCTGTAGCTTGCAACAGCTCTCAAATAAGGGGCCAGCCTTTTGCAACTACATCCAATTGTTTGACAAATAGGCTACTGGTTGTTGCCAAGGTCCAAGAGATTGAGTCAACACTCCTAGAACATTTCCTTGCGACTCATGAACATAGAGACTGTAAGGTTTTCTGGACATCTGGTAGACCCAGAATTGGTGACAACATCAGAGTGTTTTTTTCAAAGATCAAAAGGCTGCATCCTGTTCAAGTCCCCATTCCTCTGGAGACTTTTCCATTCCTTTGATAGCTTGATACAATGTGATACAATGGTTTTTGCTAGCAGCGCAAAATTGGGGATCCATATACAACAGTACCCTGTGGCACCCAAGAAGGCTCTCACTTGCCTCCTGGTGGTTGGAGTAGGAATACTGCATACAGCTGCTTTGCGTTCTGGTAAGGGTTCCAGGCGTCAAATTCCGCTGGACAACTGGAATCCTAGGTATTTAACTTGTTTGACATAATTATGCTTTGGCTCTTGAGACTTTGTATCCAGCCTCATTAAAAAGGTGCAAGAGTTCACTGGTGGCTGGTGGACATTCACTTTCTGAGTTGGTGGTAATCTTGTCTAGGTGAGTTGGCCCTACCTCCTTGTAGTGGGGTCTTGGGCTAAGCGTATACAGAAAAAAACATCTTTTTAAGTCCAGAATGATGAAATGTATAGCTTCAGCAGAGATCAGCTCCAAGAGAATATAAGGATTTTGGTACCACTGGTTGTATAGTTTCAGCTGCATCATTCATTCTTTCTTAGATCCTGCACTGGGCGGTAATCACCTGTCCCAGGCTTCTTGACTGGCTTGAGGGTGACAATGGCAGGGGCTATGTTCTTCGCTAGGCCAGGTGGATTATCTTCTGCCCATCCTCCAGGTAGGGCTATGAGGTTGGTAAGTGTACAGCTTGTTGCTTTGGATGCAGGTGAATAGAACCGCCATTCTTCTTCTTGGGGACAGTTAACACCATCAGGCCAGCAGATTTTGAGTTTCATTTTTTTCTTCCTTCAACAGAGGATATCTGTGCTTGAAGCTTTGCAAGCAGGTCTCGGCCCAAAAATGGAATAGGGCATTCAGGCATATACAGGAACTGGTACATTATTATTATTTTTTTTTTTCTAGTTCACACATGTGGTTCTGCAGAAAAGGCTTTGCGAGAAAAACACAGGGGCTACTGGCTTTAGTATTCTGCTCCTGTATCCCCCATAAAAGTCCATATATTGGTCCCCTATTTTTCAGACTGACTCCTGGGGACCCAGGGAAACTGGAGAGTCCGGTCTGGCCTAGTCTTCATCCATGCTGTAGCCCTCTCAGGCTGCCACTCACGCTATAGCTGCTCCACTCTCGTGCTGAAACACTGTGCTTGGTTTATTGTTTTATGACTTTGCAATCAAGTACTCCCTCGGGAGTCAAGATACGGGCATTCACTTCTCTAATGTCCTTCTTTTTCTATAATGGGCGCACTCACACCCAGTTTTCACATCCGCTGCTCCTTCGATTAGGAAAAGCTCCACATCATCCAACTAAAATATCATTCACTTTCTCTGTTACATTTATTTTCACAATTCACACACCCTCTGATTAACTTTCATTTAACCATTATGCCCGCAAATTCATCCAGTTCTTTGCAATTTCCGTTCATTAGTTCAATCAAGTCCTAAAACTTCTCAGTGTATAATGCAGTTTTTTTTTCAGTTCTAAACAAGTCTGGTCAGCTGACTTTCACTTCTAGTCCGGAGGGGGTGGACATTCCCCTGTTGCAGAGGTGGCTAGCAAACTACTTGGGAATCTGTAGTCCCCCCCCCCCCCTCTCCTGGATTCTGTTTCTCCTAGCAATGCTCTATCCAGGAGGTTGATTTTTTTTTTTTTTTTTTTAAAAGGATCCACTTCTCTGCTGTGGGCACATTAGTTCACGCCCACCGGGGGGGTGACATCATCGGTGGAATGGGCTCCATCCCCCCCTTAAGCACTCTAAACGGAGCTACTTACAGAGAGAGAGAGAGAGAGACGAGACAGGATACCTAGAAATTCTGGGGCAAAATCCTGATTGGGACAGAGACATTTCATAATCTTCAGTAAATCCCTTACTGAAATTCTTGATCATACTTGAAAAGACACTTATTATTTCTGTAAACATAGGGCAGGCAGGAAACACTTAGATTGAGCACATACATCCATTATGCTTCTTATAGAGAGAACTATAGCTATCTGTCAGCATGTCTCTGCAAAAGAAATTATTTTTTTTAGTTCAGGAAGCAAATATTTAAAAGACATTCCGGATATTTTTCATAAAATACAGTACACCTTTCCCTTTTTTTTTTAAATACAGAAAAGCTAACTGATTTGTTCATTAGTAACCAGCACAGAGGGGAAGCATGCATTCAAATGACTTATACTCATTCATAAAAAGATAAACTTTGTTTTTAAAACTTTTGGTTAAACAGAGCTAGTGAAACCAGAGAAAAAACTAATTATAAATTCATCATGCTTCGATTAAATGAAGAGACTTTTCAAATCGGCAGTCCCTTTTCATTCCTAGGAGAAATTTCCTGCAGTCTCCAGCTGTCTCTCCAGAACCTTTTTTTTTTTTTTTTTTTTTTAAGGATATGTGGAAGCCACACCCCTCTGCTCGCGGGGAAACAATTGAACTGTGCTCATAAAAAGAGACTTCTCATTCACATGGACAGAGATGCCAGAAAAAAACAATTTAAATCAATGTTAAGTCGTGATCTAATTACTTTGTAGATCAAAGGAAAAACAAAAACAGTTCTTTATCATTTCCTATTTGAATCATAAAACACAGGGCAAAGCTAAGCCCACAAATATATTATACCTATCTGACCGGAATAACTAATCTTACCCTACACACTATAACTGAACTAAACCCGTCACCTCCTGGATAGTTCTGCAAAGTAACAGCAATATAACAGGCTCAATTGACTTAGAAATGCAGACAGAGCAGAGAATATAACTAAAAACTGTTTGCGGAGCTCTGATGATTAATACAACCTTCAAAACTAAAATTCTGACTAAATATTCTTATTGAATGGTACACAATACATGACCACAGCAGGAGGAACATTACTATCAGAACAAAGTGAATAAAAACAGGTAGAAACAGGTATAATTGTCCTGATTAGTCCAGCAGCAGATCGTTGAAAAACATGCCTGCATAGGGTTAAACAGCACCAAACATTCTCCTGCACAGACACGCCCCCTGTCAGCTTTTTCACTGTGCTAAAACCAACTGGGTGAGACCAGCTTTTTGATTTCTAAAAATGACCGTAGGTGTTTTGGGTCTTCATTCTGCTCTATTAATACAATTTCTTAACCAGTGAACTGTCACAAAGTACTCAACATAATAATCTCACATTTATAACAGAAGGGAAACTCGTGGTTTCAACAGATAACAAAAATCAAATACACAGGACGGACAATACATCAAACGCTTCATCCGTTTCGCGACCTAGACGCAGTCACCCGACTAGGAACTGCGCTAGTCCAGAGTCCACTCTGCTTGGTCCGTGCTGCCAGACCTCTCATTCACACTTCATTCACATAATCATGCTAGCAACGTATCATAGAATGCATTCCTTTCTATCTATTCTGACTAGTCTTTTTCCCAATTACAAAAAGGATGAGGGTTTCACCCGGCGAATTCCCATGCGGGGTTACTCGGCCCTTCCTTGAGAGCTCTCTTACCAATTCCCAATATCTCGAGATTACAAATTCCAAGTTCCACTGGCAGTACTGCTCTTTCTATTTCTGTCTAGACATACCAAAAACCCAGTCCTGTCTGCTCTGACCAGGCTGAATCATGATTCTCTATAACAACTGTACCTAGCGAATACTCATGCAAGGATTTTCAAACAAAGACTTAAGTCTTACCAAAGTTTGCAAACTGCAGTTCTAACTCATCTGTCTAGACAGGTTTTCAAAACTATACTTACCAGATCTGGTTCCCAAGCTTCTGAGTTGGATCCTGGACTCCCCCGGGTCGGAAGTGTTAGCCAGCTGGACTCAGTGCCTGCCGAGGCCAGGCAGAACTCCCTCCGATACAAGAGGATCGGTGGGCCCAGGGAGATTCCCCTGCGTCGGATTGGCATGGTTCCAACTGGACCAAACCTCAAGGCGAATTACGTGGATTTATTCACTTGAACACTATCCATCACTCGCACTTCCCGGCCAATGCACCAAGAATGTAGCAGCAGATAAGCATGCAATAAATAAATCCAGGAGTCTTTTCAAGGATCCAAGCCAGTTTAATGTGCACATGGCTCAAGCAATAAGCAATTTCAAAATGGCTGAGCAATGGCTTCTAGTAAAACAACAACTTTTATAGCTTTCTTGTCCATTCTAAGCATAGGCAAACTTTTCATTGGTCCCAGTACCCCTCTCACCCATCTATTGGTCCCGGTACTGATATGGCTACCCAATCGGGACTCTGGTCTGGGCCCAGCACCTGGTTGCCCCCCTTCTAGTCCCAATTACAATGGTCAGTGTCTCTAACTTGTTACTTCTCTCCTCCAAGGTCGCTGAGCTTGTTAAAACATATGGGAAGCAGGGCACTGTAACCTTGCTTTTTGCAGAGTTAATTAATTCCATAGAAGCTGTGCTCTCTTATCAGTACCAATTAGAGCTGTTTTCTGTCTTTTATAAGTTTCGTTTCTGCTTAGCTATGTTCAGTTAAACTGAGTTAAGTTTCAATTCTATGGTGTCATCATTCAGGGGGGTTTTCATTCCTCTGGGCCTAACTACAGGCTTCAGTTACAGGTCAAGCTGCTCAGGCCTGTCTGCTTAGTTCAATTAGCATGGATCATAGGCCGTCGCCTACCACAGTATCACATGCATATTCATTAGGGACAGCCTGAAAACCTGAATGGTGTTTGGCCCTCCAGGACTGGAGTTGGGAACCTCTGCCTTAATCCATACTGAGATCACGCTTCCTTCACTGCCTTTTTCAACACACAAAACACAGGGCTGGCACAGCAACCAAAGGTTTCATCAAAAGCATGCTAACATCACTACTCACTTTCAAGGCCATTCACACTTCCTTTTCCTTATCTCTCCATGGACAACAGATTTTTACACTCACATGTACCTTCCTATAGGGCAGAGATACTCAAATCCAGTCCTGGAGGGCCGCAAACCAGTCAGGTTTTCGGGACATCCCTAATGAATATGCATGAGGTATATTTGCATTCACTGCCTCCATTGTATTTGAATCTATCTCATGCATATTCATTAGGGATATCCCGAAAACCTGACTGGTTTGCGGCCCTCCAGGACTGGATTTGAGTACCTCTGCTATAGGGCACTTGACCTAAACATTTCATCAGTTTCACCGACACTAAGGATGTGCTGCCACCTTCCAAAATCACCCTTTCACAATGACCATTCCACGGTGCCCATCCATGAATCTGTCTCTCTGAGCTACCCCTACTTCGTCCACGCCTTTGCACCTTTGTCTAATCATGGACAGCTCTGCATTCTCAGCTCACAACACAACAATCCATTGCTTTTCCTGTCATCCCTATCAAATTACCTTGTTTCTAGGACTACCTCACTCTCCACTCTTATAACTCATTCATCACTAAAGAAAGAGATGTACACAGCTAAGCTTTTTTCCCATGCACTAAATAGGGGCCAGCATTAGGAGTTGGTAAACAGAGTAAATGTTCTGTGGGCTCCAAATTTGTCTCAAGCTGAAAGAGGCATAGCTGGGAGAGGAACTTTGGAGCCCCCTCACTAGTTTCAGCTCTGTGTTTCTGCATGTCTAACACCAGCCCTGGCACTAACTCTCTCTTTTCACAAGTGTAGTATTTAGTAGTAGTATTTAGTTCATGCCTTTCCAGTAGTAGTTTGTACCTGAACATCAGCCTCAGGCCCAGGCCTAATGCCCCACACAGCAGTACCACAGGCAGCAGGAAAAGCAGCAAACACTAGGCCTCCACTCATTCAGCATTCTTGTTGTCCCCTCCTCTTTCTATGGTTGTTCTTACAGAACCATATTCCATTTTACCCCTAGGAGAGAAGGACTGGAGGTGCACCCCCTCCCCAGAGCAACCCAGCAGCCCTCCGCTGCCCCAGTTGCAGCCACTGTGCCAACCCCTGCTCAGGCTAAGAGAAGAGCTGCAGTACCAATAAAGCTAATACACATTAGAGGTAGACTAGACAGTCTGTGAAGAAACACATTCAGAAAGGCATTTGAAGAAGAAAGTCCACAGGTCCACATGTTAAGGACAAAGACTTGTCTTATTATCTTGAGAAAAACAGCAGCAACAAGATATTATAAAGCCAGCTTATACTGATGCTTCTATCTATCAATACCCAATATTCTTCTAAAAATGTAGTAATTCAAGCCCTCTGCACTGGAGAGGTTTGGGAGCTTTGGATAGCTATATTCACATGTGGTTGGAGTGCCTAAGGTGGCTTAATTTGGCACATTCTACATAGGCTATTAGCAATGTTCCCTCTAATTTTCTGTAGGCTGTGTGCGCATAAAATATCAGCTGTGCAGCTTTTGAAGGAAGGTAAAATTTTTGTGCGCCACATAACAACACTTGGAGTTATATACTTTAAAATTTGACTACACGTCAGAATACAGTATGTACACCACAGTGATTGCAATAGAAAATATTGTAGAACGTGTGAAAACCGTAAATACACAACAACTTTTAAATTTTAAGACATCTGTGTTGTTTTCTATCAGAATCAGAACCGTAATTTTGTGCGCTCTGTTATAAAGTATGTGCGCTCGCTTGGCGAGGTGTGTGCGCGCGCACAGCTTAGAGGAAACAGTGGTTATTAGTGTCCACTGCCAATATTCAGCTAGGCTTAACCCCCTGTGATGGGGTATATATCCCATCATTACGTTTAAAAAAAAAAAACAAGAGAGAGGAAAAGACACGGCAGTCCCGGGACCCAGACCCGGCTTTGGCTATTGCCATACCTAGGATAGAGGGTGGGCTGGTTTCCCGGGTAACCAATGAGGGTGGGGACAGAGGGGGCAGAGCCACAACAGGGTATAAAAGTGAGAGACTCCACCGATGAGGAGTTGCTGCAGACCTGAGTAGTGACTGGGACCTGTATTTGCCTAAACTGTACTGGATGAGATAAACCTCTGTTAATATTTGAGGATTCAGATAGAACTTTGCTTGTTGCTTGGAGGTGTTATTTGTGAGAACTTGATACTGGAGCTTAAAATACAAACAAGAAACTTAGCCTGACAGTGGGCAGTGGTGGCACTGGCTCAGAGGCTATTTAAAAAGTTCTTTGACCTGGAGAAAGCCACAAGGGGTCAGGAGGACCACAATGTGAGCCCTAAGGTGAACTGTTTTTGGAGAAGAATTGTTTAATGTTCCACTAATGAGAAACTGACTATGGCGAGATGCTTGTTGTTGATGGTTCGTATATTGCTGAGGCTCAGCTGATTTCTATGTATGTGTGTCCTTGGACCTTCCTTTGAGATGGATTTTAAAATAATCTTGGAGACTACACCTGACCAGTGGATGGCCTACGAGACAAGGAATTCCGTGGACCTACTATGGAGGCAGGTCAGGCCGTCATACCTCCAAATAGCGCAGTTACTCACATGTAACAGGTGTTCTCCAGGAACAGCAGGAATGGGTGATGTCGGCGCCGATGGAGCCCTCGTGCGGCGCAAATCCCAAGCTTTCAAAGAAAGCCTTTGGGAATTGCATCACGCATGCGTGTCCCCTTCCTGCCCAAGGGTGCCATCTTGCTCAGACAAATGAGACAGCCAAAAACACGGCAAAAATTAGCAAAAGCAATAACAGGACTGCAACTCCAAGGGGAGGAGGGAGGGTCGTGAGGACTGATTCCTGCTGTCCCCGGAAAACACCTGTTACAGGTGAGTAACTACGCTTTCTCTGGGAACAAGCAGGAAGTCAGTCCTCACATATGGGACTCCACAGCTATAGGCTACCTAGAACCCACAGCTGAAAAATAGGCTCCCTCTACGAGAGCTGCAAGCAGCCACAATAGGAATTTAACTGAGAGAGTAGCACTCCCGTAGCCTGACACAGAAGGGTTGGAGGGCAGGAGTTGCCTAGACCTCGATTAGGTTACGGAGTACAGCCTGGCCAAAAGCACTGTCCTGTCGGGACTCCCTATCCAGGCAGTAATGGGTTGTGAAAGTCTGACCCGAAGACCAGGTGGCGGCCCGGCAGATGTCTGCCAGCGGAACAGAGCGGAAATGAGCCACTGATGCTGCCATGGCCCTGACCTGATGGGCCGTGATGCGACCCTCCAACAGAAGCTCGACTGCCCTGTATGCCCAGGCAATACAGTTCGCGACCCAGGTGGACAGCGTACGCTTGGAAATAGCCATCCCCAGTTTACTGGGGTCGTAGGATACGAAGAGTTGAGCAGCCCTTCTATGGCCTTGGCTTACGCTGAATATAGAAGGCCAACGCCCTCTTGCAGTCCAGAGTATGCAGAACTGTCTCTGCCCGATTGGCATGCGGCCTGGGAAAGAACGTAGGCAGTACTACCTCCTGGTTGAGGTGGAACAAAGAGACCACTTTCGGAAGGAACTTGGAGTGTGTGCGGAGCACCACCCGGTTCCTATAGAACCTTGTATAAGGCCTGTCGTACACAAGGGCCTGAAGTTCACTCACTCGCCGAGCCGATGTGAGTGCCACCAAGAAAACTACCTTCCAAGAAAGGTAGCATAGATGGCAGGTTGCCATTGGCTCAAAAGGCAGCCGAATAAACTTCCCTAATACCACATTCAAATCCCATTCAGTTGCCGGAGGTCAAACTGGGGGCTTCAGCAGAAGCAAGCCTCTCAAGAACCTAGAAACTAGAGGATGCGCAGAGAGAGGCTTTCCTTCCAGTGGGAAGTGGTTTGCTGCAATGGCACTGAGATGAACTCTGACGGAGTTGGACTTAAGTCCCTGCCAATGAGATCCCCAGCCCAGTAAAGATGCATCCGTGGTCAGGATTCTCGTGTGTCGAGGAGCCTGGAAAGATATCCCCGCTTCCAAGTGGAATGGTTGAAGCCACCAGTCCAGGGACTGTACTAGTCGTCTGGACACCATGACCCTGTCTTGGAGACAGCCCGTGGCCTGTGTCCACTGGTCTCTGAGGCACCACTGAGCAGTTCACATGTGAAGGCGGGCATGTGGTGTTACATGGACTGTGGAGGCCATGTGCCCGAGGAGGCACAGAAAGTGCCTTGCAGACACTTGGGATCTAAGACTCACCTGGCGTGCCAGAACTAGAAGCCTTTTTTGCCCTGTCTGCTGGCAGGTAGGCCTTTGCTTGAAGGGTATCGAGTCTGGCCCCAATGAACTCTAGCTGTTAAGTGGGAACAAGACTGGACTTGGGGTAATTGATTACAAACCCAGATGCTGGAGCACCTGGATGGTGCGAGATGTAGCCTGATGGACCTCTGTGGCTGTAGTGGCTCTGATGAGCCAGTCGTCTAGGTAGGGGAAGACGAAAACTCCTTGGAGTCTGAGAAAGGCGGCCACCACCGCCAGGCATTTTGTGAATACCCTGGGGGTGGAGGCCAGGCCAAAGGGGAGTACCCTGTACTGGTAGTGACTGCCTCCCACCATAAAGCGTAGATATTGCCTGTGGTCTGGGTGTATCAGGACGTGCGTATATGCATCCTTTAGGTCTAAGGAGCATAGCCAATCTCCCTGGCGGAAGTAAGGCAGCAATATTCCAAATGAGAGCATCATGAACTTCTCCCTCACCAAGAATTTGTTTAAGTTGCGCAGGTCGAGGATGGGTCTGAGGCCTCCTGTTCTTTTTGGTACTAGAAAGTACCTGGAATAGAAGCCCTTGCCCTGCAGGTGGTGGGGCACCGGTTCTACCGCCTGATCCTCTAGAAGACCTGCCAACTCCTTCAGAAGGTGGTCTTGGTGAAGAGGAGACCTGAGGGGCTCTCCTGGGAAATACTGTAAGGAGGTGGTACCTGGGTCCAATGAAGGAGATAGCCCTGATGGACTATCTGCAGGACCCAGGCATCGGTGATAATGGCTGTCCATCTGTGGGCATACAGCGCAAGCCTTCCTCCTGTGCATTGCCTGTCCCCTGTGGGGAGAGGGGCCATGCTGTGAGAGTCAAAGCCACTACCAGGCTGGGCCGGAGCTGGTGCCTGGGGTTTGAGGGCTTTCTGCTTAAGCGGGCCATGCCCCTGTCCCTTGGCCTGCTGCCCCTGTTGGGGAGCCGGGGAGGCCTGAAAATGGGGGTAGCTTTGGTAAGCAGCACCCTTCCTCGGGTAAAAGGGCTTCTTACCTGAGCCCTTCTTCTTAGAAGGGGCAGAGGTCTTCTTTGAGAGCCGTGTCCTCGTCATGTACTCAGACTCGATCTCAGCAGCCATGTCGGTCATGGGTTTGCCAAAGAGGTTCTCTCCCTGGAATGGGACATCTATCAACCTGTCCTGAACCCATTGCTCGAGGTCTAATGACTGTAGCCATGCTTGGTGGCGTGCACCGATGCCCGCCGCAGCTACCTGGGCCGCCGATTCAAAGCCGTCATAGGCTGCTCGAGTCATGAACGCTGGTGGACAGGCTCTTGAAGCACTGCAATGGTCCCTCGGAGAGACCAGCTGAAAACCCGGTGAGTTCCTTCGCCAGATCCCTCAGGTACATGCCCCTGTACAGCTGGTAGGCCTGGATCCGACAGGTAAGCATTGAACCCTGGAAGCACTTCTTGCCGAAGACGTCCAAGTTGCGGGCCTCCCTGCCAGGAGGCACCAAGGAGTGCGTCTTCTGGCTCTTCAGCCTGCTCATGGCCGATTCCACAACCATGGAGTTGTGCGGCAATTGTGCCTTTTGAAATCCAGGGCTCTTACAGACTCGATACATCGAGTCAATCCGTTTGCTGATCACCAGTGCCGAAGTCTCCCACATGTGGAGCATCAGTCGTTCCAGGATCGGAGGCACTGGTACAGTAAGAGCCTCCCAAAGGGGAGAGTCATACTGGAGGATCTCAAGCTCATCGGCTCGAGGATCCTCCTCAGACTCCGTGAGGAATGCCAAAGCCTTTGACATATCCCTCACGAAGTCCAAGAACCTAGTGTCCTCCGGGGGGGACCTTCTCCAAGGCTCGGATACCAGGGAATCGGACGGGATGTCCCTGTGCGGACAGGTGTCTGGGGACTCTTCCTCCTCCGTCTCCCATCCCGATGCCTCCGAGGAGGAATTGAGGGGCTCCGGCATCAAGGGCCCCAGCATCGACCACCCTGACGCTGGTGGAACCAGCGGCGACGACCTCGGCCCTGAGCAGGAAGCCGAGAGGGACCTCGGCCGAGGATCAACTCATGCACGAATGGTCTTGAGGATCGACTCAGCCTCCGGGGTCGACTTAGATGTCGGTGGCCCGGTGGGCGGGATGGAAGAACCGGTGAGACCAGCTATCAGCGCCTGCTGCTGCTCCATGAAGGCAGACATACTGCGCTCCAGGGCCACCATTCTGAGACCGAGTCCAGAAGGCTCTGCAGCCACCAGGTCGGGTCCTAACGCTGTCAGGCCCAATGCCGGTTCCCCCAGGGGGAGTCCTCGATGAGGACAGTTGTTACCTGCCTTGGCTGCTCCATATCCCCTCGAGGAAGCTTCGCTGGACGCGCCATCTCCGAGGATCCCGGCCGGCGCTTGGGGCTCTGCGACCGGTCCCGGGAGGGACCCGGACATTCAGAGCTATCCAACCACGCTGAGGGATTCTTTCTTCCTTCGATGTTCCCGCGAGGGAGAACTCCTCTCCGAGGAACCACTACGACGCTCGGTCTCGGAGTGTTCCCCCCGAGACATAGAGGCCTCAGACGAGGTCCAGGCCCGTGAAGGTACGGACTCAGCAAAAATCCTATCATGCTGCTGCTGGCAGCTTCTCAGGGCCTTCGAGGACATCTTCTTGCATGGGCCACAGACCTTCGGGTCGTGGTCAGGCCCGAGGCACTGGAGACAGCAGTCATGTGTATCGGTGAGGGACATTAATTTAGTACACCAATCACATTTTTTAAACCCACTGGCAGCCATCGGGGGAAAAAGGGCCCCTGTGAGGTCGAAGACCCGGGCTGCCAGTGAAAAAGAAAAAGAGCGCCAACGCTAGTCACGAAGGAAAAAAACGAACAATCAAGCCAGCTCGATACTGGTGTACCGAGCCGAAGGCGGGAAGAGGAACCGGTGTCGATCCGGCAAAGAAAAGAAATGAATTTCCTAACTTTGTAAACTTTTTCCACAGCGACTATGGGACCACGTCTGTTGGGCTCTGCGGAAAAAAGGAGACTGAGCAAGATGGCACCCTTGGGCGGGAAGGGGACCGCGCATGCATAATGCAATTCCCAAAGGCTTTCTATGAAAGCTGGGGATTTGCTCCGCACGAGGGCTCCATCGGCACCAACGTCACCCATATGTGAGGACCGACTTCCTGCTTGTTCCCGGAGAATATGTCTTCTTGGCCAGTGGGAGGAACAAGATCTTCCTAAGAAGTAAAAAATGTTACCGCACACTATTTGCACGCAACCAGGGTTACTAAACTATCATTTTGGAAGTACTCCCCAAAAGCAGATCATGAAAAAATATGATGGCTGAACTTGATACTTTGAAAGAGATACCATTTGCCCTAAAGGATGAGACATATAAATATCAGACCATCCAGAGTACTTATTGATTCTAACAGGGTGATGTCTCCTAAAATGTACAAGTTTGGTTACAGTAACAACTGTAATGATTCCGGGTCTTTAAATTAAATCCTTTATGGGCTCATCTCCACCAAAGTCATATCCTATCACAAACAAAAAGTCTGGTAGGGCATTTATCACAAACTAAATGCCATCTTCCATGATAATCGGGACTATACGGATCTCCAGAAGAAATGGAGGGATCCCATGAAGAAAGCCAAGGCAAAGCAAGTAGGTGAATCTGTCACTGATAAGAGCTCCAGGTCCTGTCCACACTGCATGATGGCATCATTACGGGGTCAGCCAGCTGGGTATCTTTTCCTTACTTTGTTAGGCGCTTTTTTATATTCTGACTGTGCATAGTTTCCGCCTACCTTACGTAAAGGTCTCTGTCTCAGATAGAAATATAGGCCATATGGTCTTTTTCTGCAGTCATGTTTCTATCTTCCATTTCAACTACTATAGTCCCTTTTTTTCCGTTAGAGACCACCTGTACGTATTTGTCACATGCTCTCTTGAATTCAGATATCCAGATACTGTCCTCCTCTCTACTATCTCCACTGGGAGACTATACCATGCATCTACCACTCTTTTCGTAAAGAAATATTTCTGCATATTACTCCTGAGTCTATCCCCTTTCACCTTCATCCTATGTCCCCTCATTGCAGAGTTTTCTTTTAATTGAAAGAGGCTCTCCTTCTGTGCATTTATGCCACAGAAGTATTCAAATGTTTCCATCATATCTCCTCTATCCCACCTTTCCTCTAAAGTATACATATTGAGATCTTTAAGTCTGTCCCCATATGGCTTATAACGAAGACCACTGACCATTTTGGTAGCTACCTTCTGAACCAACTCCATCTTGGGTCCCTGCCCCTCAAAGATGCCAGCTTTCTGGTAGCATAAGGCTGTTGTCTTAATACCTGTTTGACACTTAACAGCAAAGGTGCTGTAGAAGGCAAGAGCTCCTGCCTCATTCCGCTGTTGTCAACACCATACATTCAAACTCAAGGCGTCCCCCAAGGATCTACTCTCTCAGCTCCCCTCTTCAATATCTACTTGCAACCCCTCTGCAACATCATCCGAACACACAGCATCAACTACCACATCTACACAGACATTATGCTCTACACACTCAACCTCAACAAACCATCCTACCATGAACTCCAGCAGTGCTTCTCAGACATCTCACAATGGTTATCTGCAAATCATTGTGTCTATAAACCTCACGAAAAAAAGAAGCCCTACTTGTCACCAAAAAATGATTCCTTCACACTCCTCCCCATCTCCATCACCCACAACAATAAAGAAATCCAAATCAAACCAGAAGTAAAGTACCTGGGAATCATTCTCGATAGCCACCTCACTCTGAAGACACAAATAACAAACACAGTAAGATCAATCTACCAAAAAACCCACACCTGCCCTCTCCTCTCCCCATCGTATTTCCATTCAGCCCTACAGGCTTTCACAATACCTCACGCTGACTACTGCAACTCAATCTACCACGGATTCCCAAAGTCAACACTTCATCTTGTACAAACAGGACTCCACATGGCAGCCTGGACCATCACAGGAACATCCAAGCAAGAACACAACATCCCCATCCTCAAACACCTCCACTGGCTCACACTGCAAAGCAGAATACTTTACAAAATCCTTCTAATGATTCACAAAGCTCTGAACCACCGATCATCAACCCACTTTTGTTCCCTCATCACACCACAGCTATCGAAAAGACCACGGAGATCTTCCATCATGAACATTCTGACGACCCCCCATCCCCCATGCTATAACAAAAAGCACCCAACAGGCTTGTGCAAGATCCTCTGTACTATATGCCCCCTCAACCTGGAACTCCCTCCCTGTCCACATAAGAAACAGCACTGACCTCCTAACTTTCCACAAACTCCCCTTCACCCTCCATTTCCGTCCCACACCCTCCTTACCCCCCCCCCCCAACAACAAAAACATAATTTCTGTATAGCATCAAGGACCAAATACCATAAGAATATGTATGTAGTTTGTCAACCATGTACATAGTTAATTTTAACCAAGCGTTCTCTGTTCCTTTATTTATTGTATAAAGTTGCCAGTTCCAATGTAAATGTTGTTTGAATTAATTGAAGTCCCATGTAAATCGTTTTGACCTCTGTGAAAAGCAGTACATAAATATAGCCATATAAATAAATAAGAGCATTCTTGATAGAAGAGCATGGCAGCTGGAGGCCCAGACTTTAAGAATTTGTGGAAACAGAATGAAGTAAAGCCAAAGGACATGCAGTGTGCAATGAGCTGCTCAGTGCACTCGTTGTAGGCTGCTACTGTGCTGAAACCTTGCTCTTCTGTTCAGAAGATTCAAGAGCACATTCATAGAACAGATATGCCAACCATGTACATGCAAAAGGTACTATGTATCCTTTTCCATGTTCAAACTCTACAACAAGAGATCCAGACTAGAGGAGATGAAGGGTGGTCAGAATAGCCTGGTGAGGGAAGAGGAACCAGGGCCATCACAGGCAGTGTGCTCAAAAGCTGGAGGAAATCCAGAGGTAATTGCTTCTGCATGGCAGGAGGCAGAGGATGAGCAACAGGAGCCAGGGGAGGAGGTGAATCTACCAAATGAAGGGCCATCTAGTGAGAAAGAAGCAATAAGATTTATGTAGATAAACCAAATCTAATCACATCCCCGCCAACACATACACACCACTCTGTACACTGCATGAAAACATTTGCCCCCTTGATTGTTTGCCGTGGAAACCGCTTTGATTGAATGATAAGGCGGTATATAAATACCATTAAATAAAACAAAATAAATAAATAAATAAGATGAAGGTCAATATTAACAGTATTACTACCAGTGCTGGAGGATACTTTGCCTAAGGTGGCTGGTAATTCTTGCTTTGCGGAAGCCTGTAGGAGAGAAAATGCAGCTTTATGCATTTTTAGAGGAAATGGATTACTTATCTGTTTAGTGAATGGATGGCTAGTTAATAGCCACTATGTTCATGATTTTATTCTCATTTGGTAGTAGGGTTAGTAGATTTTTGTGTTAAGAGTAATGGTTGTTGTTTTTATTCAGCTGATATTATTGTAATTTCTATACTGTAATATTTATTTTAAATAAGTTAATTAAATTAATAAAAGAAGAACCTCAAGTGAGGTGTAACAAACTACCTGAGCAAAACAATTTTCTGCACCAAGTGGTGGCAAGCATGGAGGAAGTGACATTACCGAGCCGAATGGTGGCCTTTGCCTAGTGTTTCGGTGACCCCTTCAGTGATGGATAAATTAGCTTAATGATCATGGCCTCTAAACCGAAGAAAACATTAGATCTTATGGAATTTTCCTTTATGGGTAGCTGTCAAAGGGATCAAGAGGGAGCTAAGATGGCCTTAACATCAATTGAGAAACGTTCAGAGGTGCATACTGAGAAAGCACAGTTACTTACCTGTAACAGGTGATCTCTGGGAACAGCAGGAATAAGTCTTCACATATGGGTATCATCGGTACCGACGGAGCCTGCGCAGGAACGCTCCCCAGTGTCCAGAAAGAAAGCTTTTGGGAGCATCCCACAGTGCCTGCGCGCTGCCTTCCCGCCTTTCCTAACTGCCTCTCTCCAGTTCGAGTTTTAAGCTGAGACAAAGAGAGAGAGAGGAAAGGAAAGATAGATAGAGAGATACAACTCCTAGGGGAGGTGGGTGGGTTGTGAAGACTTATTCCTGCTGTTCCCAGAGATCACCTGTTACAGGTAAGTAACTGTGCTATCTCCAGGAACAAGCAGGAATGAGTCTTCACATATGGGGACTCCCCAGCTAGAGATGCCAGGGAGATCTCCAAGGTTGTGAGTCCCTGAGAAGGGCTCTACCTTCCCCCATGGATCTTGGGCATCCAACCAGGGATGGGGGGTAGGAGTTGATTAGGTATGGAACAGGTGTTTGAGAACAGCCTGACCAAACAAGGCATCCCGGCGGGAGTTCTTGTCCAAGCAGTAATGGGCTGTAAAGGTATGAACCGAGGACCAGGTGGCCGCTCGACAGATTTGGTCGATGGACACAGAGTTTAGATGAGCCATAGAGGCTGCCATGGCCCTCATATTGTGAGCTGTGACATGGCCCTCCAGAGAAAGGTTCTTACTCTGGTAGGCGAAGGAAATACACTGAGCAATCCAATTGGACAGAGTTCTCTTAGAGACTGGAAGTCCTAAATGAGAGGGATCAAAAGCAACAAATAGTTGAGAGGACTTTCTATGTTGCTGTGTCCTTTGTAAGTAAAAAGCAAGTGCTCTCTTACAATCCAGGGTATGAAGATTCCTCTCTGCACTTGATGCATGAGGTCCAGGAAAAAAGACAGGTAAATACACCTCCTGGTTCAGATGAAAAGGTGAGATCACTTTAGGCATAAAGTGTGGATTAGTCCTGAGGACTACCTTGTCATGATGGAACCTTGTATAAGGAGGATTAGCCACCAAGGCTTGCAGCTCACTGATACGGCGAGCTGAGGTGACTGCAATGAGAAAAATAACCTTCCAGGAAAGGAATTTCAAGGAGGTAGTGGCTAAGGGTCCAAAGGGTGGCTTCATGAGCTGGCCAAGAACCAAATTCAAATCCCATGCCACTGGAGGTGGTCTAATGGGAGGTTTAGTTAAAAGAAGGCCTCTCATGAATCTTGCAATAACAGGATGAGAGGAAATAGGATGTCCATTGAGAGGCTTAAGAGATGCTGCAATAGCACTCAAATGGACTCTTACTGAATTCGTTTTAAGGCCTGCATGGGATAAATGCAGGAAATACTCTAGTAAAGAATTCAGAGGTATTGCAAGAGGGTTAAGACCCTTCTCTGCACACCAAATGGTAAACCTTTTCCATTTAAAAGCATAGGAACGTCTAGTGGAAGGCTTTCTGGAAGCATGAAGGATATCCTTCACCTGCTGAGAAAGATGCAAATCTTGAAGGTCTAGGCTTTCAGCAACCAGGCCCTGAGATGAAGAGACTGGGGATTTGGGTGCCACAACGTTCCCTCCTCCTGGAACAGGAGGTTTGGAGCAGATCCCAAGTCCAGGGAGGGAGCTTGAGAGAGATGAAGAAGTAGAGGGTACCACACTTGGCATGGCCAACGTGGAGCTATGAAGATCACAGACCCCTTGTCTCTCTGAAGCTTGAACAGTGTCTTGGAAATTAGGGGAATGGGTGGAAAGGCATAGAGGAAGTCTTGCCCCCAATGGAGGAGGAAGGCATCCCTGGCCTGAACTCCTTGACACGGAATCCTGGAACAGAACCGGGGAAGTTTGGCATGCCACGGACTTGCAAACAGGTCTATGTCTGGGGTTCCCCAAATTCGAAAGATCCTGGCTATGTGGTCCCCATGGAGGGACCATTCGTGTGGAAGCAGAACTCGACTAAGTCTGTCTGCCCAAGGGTTTTGAACCCCTGGAAGATACACTGCCATGAGATGAATTTGATGCTCTCTGGCGAAGGCCCACAATCTCAAAGCTTCGTTGCAAAGCTACTTGGTTGTCCGTGTGGATGAGGACTGTCTTGTAGCTGAGCAGGGTGTGGAAGACTCTGAGAGCTAGAAAAATTGCTCTGAGCTCCAAGAGGTTGATATGTAGAGATGTCTCCTGTGGAGACCAGATGCCCTGGGTGGAGAGATCTTGTAGATGAGCTCCCCAACCCCTTGGAGAGGCATCTGTTGTAAGGGTTGCTTGGGGTAGCAACTGTTGAAAGGGGGACCCCAGCAACAGATTCTGAGTGGACTTCCACCACTGGAGAGACCAAAAGAGGCGACTGGAGGTTGCTATTTTGTCCGACAGGCACCCTGATGCCTGGGTCCATTGGGTGGACAGAGTCCACTGAGCTGCTCGCATGTGAAGGCGAGCATAAGGAACCACATGCACGGTGGATGCCATGTGGCCTAACAGTTGTAACATCTCTCGAGCAGTTAAATGGGACTTTAACTGAACTTGTGAGGCTAACTGCACCAATCGGAGGCAACGGGCTTGGGGAAGATAGGCCCTTGCAGTTGTGGTATCCAGCAAGGCCCCTATGAACTCTAATGACTGAGTAGGGGCGAGATGTGATTTTGGGATGTTTATTACCAGTCCCAGATATTGAAGAACACGCCTTGTGCAGGCTAGGGAAGCCTGGTCCTCTGTCTGGGATGGAGCTCGGATGAGCCAGTCGTCCAGATATGGGAATACAAATATTCCTAGAGTACGTAGAAATGCAGCTACCACTGCCATGCATTTTGTGAACACTCTTGGAGCAGGGGCCAGACCGAAAGGAAGCACTCTGTATTGGTAGTGCTTTCCCTGATAAAGGAACCGAAGGAACCTTCTGTGTGTTGGATGGATGAGGACATGGGTGTACGCATCCTTGAGATCTAGAGAACAAAGCCAATCCTGACTCTGAAGGTATGGAAGGAGAGCACCGAGAGAAATCATCTTGAATTTCTCCTTACATAGAAACTTGTTCATTTCTCTGAGATCTAATATGGGTCTGTAGTCCCCTGTTTTCTTTGGGATAAGAAAATAGGGGGAGTAGAACCCTGAACCCTGTTGAAGAAGGGGTACTTCTTCTATTGCCCTTTGGGTAAGAAGGGTAGCAATCTCCTGGCCCAGAAGGTCGAGGAGAGATGTTGGAGAATTGAACTGTCTCACCATGGTGTGAGGAGGAAGGTTTAAGAAATGAAGCTTGTACCCATCCCTTATGATGGAGAGGGTCCATTGCTCTGCTGTGATTTATTCCCATCTGGAAGCAAAGTGAGCTAACCTTCCTGGAATGGTGAGAGGCTCTGGTTCTTCTACAGCCAGAAAGGCTAAGTTCTCTAGTTGTAAGTCAAAGGCCCTGAGGAGGCTGAGGCTGTTGGGCTGTAGAAGTCCTTGCAGCCTTAGGCTTGGCTTGTTTAGGTTGTTGACGCTTTGCAGCAAAACGACCTGCAGAAGATGCCTGGTGACCATAACCAGGATAATATTTCCCTTTTTTTGGAAAGAAAGCCTTTTTGAATAACCTTTTTCTAAAAGGAGCAGAAGTAGCTTTGAAAGTCTATCTAAGGCAGAATTCTCAGCATCCATCTGAGTGGCCTTTGCTTGCCAATCCTTGCCAAAAAGGTTTTCACCTGTACAAGGAAGATTTCCTAATCCATCCTGGACCCAGGGTTCCAAATCAGAAGCTTGTAACCAAGCGAGTCTGCGTGCACCTATGGCAATAGCCGAGGCTCTGCTGGCACACTCAAAAGAGTCAAAGGCTGCACGGTTGGAAAATTTGGAAACATCCTGGGCATGTTTAAGCCAGGTGAGAAACTCCTCCCTTTTATCTTCTGAGACAAAAGGAGATAAAGTTTGCAGATGATCTGTAACTTCCTTTAGAAACATCCCCATATAGAGACTATAGGAGTTGATTCTGGCAGTAAGCATATTGGCCTGGAAGATTCTCCGGCCAAAAGCATCCAAGGTTCTGCATTCTCTTCCTGGAGGATTAGATGAGTGTCTTTTTGCACTCTTTATCTTCTTCATAGCAGACTCCACCACAATAGAGTGGTGAGGAAGCTGAGTCTTATGAAAGCCAGGACAAGGAGGAACACGGTACATGGTGTCCAACCTGCAAGAATGAGGGGAGGTAGTAAGAGGTGTCTCCCATATGCCCAACATGTGATCATAAAGGATCTCATGAATTGGTAAAGTAGCTGCCTCTTTAGGAGCCTTAGGATATTGTAAAATATCCAATTTCTTGGCTCTATGCTCTGGTTCAGGGGCCACTGAAATAGAGAGGCCCCTGGCCACTTCCCTAATGAAGTCTTGAAAAGACAAGTCTTCTGGAGGAGACATTCTTCTTTTTGGAGAAGAGGGCTCCTGAGGAAGGAGTACCGATGCTTCGACAGAAGCCTCTGATTCATCAGAGTCTTCGGAGGAATCGAAGTATCGCCTGTCTGGATGCTCTTGCAGAGCCCGATACGCGTACCGAGTGGTATCGACATCGGGAGTGATCGGTACCGATTCGGTACCGATGGGCATCACAGAACAGGGTACCGCTGCAGTCGACACCGAAGCCGATGTTGATGCAATCGGTAACGGCACCAGAACCGATATCGGTGCCGGTGCCGGAACCGGTTCCGACAACGGAGTTTGTTGCGGTACCGGAGGCGTCGCAGCTTGTATGAATGCCGTAATGGCATGCTGCATGGTCAGAATATTCTGATCCATCGACACAACCAATGTCTGGATGTCGGTACCAGTGGAAACCACCGGTACCCCAGAACATGGCAACAGGTGATCGGTCGAGGCCACGCCATCAATGTCAACCTGTGACCACATAAATGAAGCTTTGGAAGCCAGAGCTTCCCGCCGGGGTAATTTTGCCGGTGCAGGATCCTTGAGAGCAAGCCCGGAGGAATCTCGATACTTAGAGGGAGATCTACCCTTCGAGGACCGGCTGGACTTATGTTTGGTTACCTGAGATCCATGGGAGGAAGAAGCAGCCCTGGAAGATGTCGATGCCACCGAAGCTGCATCAGAGGGAAACAGGGTACTGAGCTTGGCCGCTCGATTCTGTCGACCTCTTTTAGACATCATGGAACAGGACTCACAATCGGTGATGGAGTGGTCAGGGCCCAAACATTTTAGACACCAGTCATGGGTGTCGGTGATAGAAAGAGTACCGCTGCAGTTCGTGCACTTTTTAAACCCGGAAGCAGGCTTTTCCATGAGGAAAGTTTTGCTAGGCCTAAGGCCCAGAAGGAAAAGTTGCACAGAAGTGGGAAACGGTAGTTTTTTTTTTTGTTTTTTTTTAAAGAAAGAAGAAAAGACCGGCGGTACCGGTCCGACATCGAAGAAGGCAGACCCGCGACCAAAGAAATAAAGAAAAATAAAGAACTTCTTCAGCGGTGACAGGAACACGACCTGCTGGCTCCGCGGAAAAGAAGAACTGGAGAGAGGCAGTTAGGAAAGGCGGGAAGGCAGCGCGCAGGCGCTGTGGGATGCTCCCAAAAGCTTTCTTTCTGGACGCTGGGGAGCGTTCCTGCGCAGGCTCCGTCGGTATCGATGATACCCATATGTGAAGACTCATTCCTGCTTGTTCCTGGAGATTAGCAATGAAGAATTTAGCTGTGACGATTCTGAGCCATCAGCCTTTGCACGGTTAAAAATTTGGTTTTAAGAGATAAAAAAAGATTTAGTGGCTATTCAGGAAGAGATCATGGCACTGGGCATGGAATTGAGAATCAATATGACAGAGCTTAGAAACTGACTAGAAGTCATGGAGCAGCAAGGTGATGATCAAGCTGAGGATGTGTGCTTTTGCCATGCAACTACAGGAGCTCAGCCAATCTCATGCAGAACTTAGAAACAAACTCGAAAACCTCAAGAACCCCTACAGATGGTACCGCCTCTAGTACTGAGTGATTACAGAGTCCTCTGAATGCCTTGGTTGCACTAGTGTTGTGCAAAAATATGTGCAGTTATAATCTCCCTTGATCAATCTGAGGGTGAGATCCATGTGCTAAAGATTAAGTGGGCCCATCATGTGCAAGGTGGTCAGCATCCAAACTTTCCTAAAGATACTGTTAACTGCTTTCACAGCTTTGCTTCAGCGGGTGCCAAAATAGCCAGGTCGCTTGGAACTGCACAATGGTACTTGTATCAAATAGAGGTGCATCAAGACCTTTCCCCAATCAACCTAAAGAAGTGTCTGGAGATGAAGGGTTTTACTACCCAACTTCAAGCAGAAAAAGTGAGATACTGAAGGCTCTATCCCTTCACGATAGCATTTACCACAGATGGGAAAGGTTACAAAGTTCACACCTACAAGGAAGCCAAGATGATTTTGGAGGAATGAAGAATAAGGCATGGAGCAGCTGGCAATTCCAGAGCTTCAGAAGCAGCTGATTCTTGACAAGTGGCATAGAGTATCTAAAGAAAAGGGCTGCCTGCACTGTCAGTCACTGGAGGGATGGAGGGAGAACTCGGCAGTTTGCTGATGTGCCTGTGCCCCACATAGCCATAAATGGAGAGACTGGTACTTACCATTGACTTGGCGGTTAATGTCTGGACAGATTTTTTGTTTCTACTTTTGATACTGTTGGGGAGGGTTGTTTGAATGAGAGGGTGATGTGTGTTTGGATAGTGAATGAGGTTTTGTTGTTCACATGACTATATGACGTCCTCTTTGGTAATTACTACTAGTATGGTATGAACTTGGCTGTGGGTGATGTCTGAATGAGGGCTCAAGTTAAGTTGTTTCTTCCTGAGGTAACTAGCCTGTTTGGGTAGGATGGCAGACTGTAGTAATGACTGTGGTGTTGATGTGGGGGTGGAGGAATTGGGATTCATGATGAGAGAGTAAGGGAGGGGGAATGATGCACCTCCAGTAGCACTGGAGATGTATTTCAATGCACTGTTTCCTGTTTAAATCTTTGTGCTATGCTGTTAACCTGTTCAGATTTCCAGAGTCTGCATATTAGTGAAATGTGGCGTGTTCAGTTGGTCCACAAGTGTTTTTTTCACCTTACTTCCCAATTTTATGGCAGGATACATTAGAATAGCTTCATTAAATGTGAATGACTTACATATTCCCTATAAGAAGTGGTTTTACTTAAGGAGATGTCCCAGTTTGCAGCTTTTGTTGGTCTACTTTAGGAACTACACCTGCTCATAAAATATGAGCATTTGATCAGTTTCTCACATGCTACTTTGCACCAAATCAGAATGGGCATAAGAAGCGGGGAGTAGGTATTCCCTTTTCCCAAAATCTCCAGGTTATCCTTATGGGGAAACTGGTTGACCTTGGTGGGAGGATTTTGATCTTGCAAGTTTCTATTTTTTTCTATGGCATGCAACATTGTCTGTTTATATGCACCTAATACTAACCACAAAGCTTTTTTCTGAGAGCTAGAGGATAAACTCGTAGCATCGGGAGAGGGCTGCTGGGTAGTTGGGGGTGATTTTAATATCTCCTTTTGCTCTCAATCTACTGTAGATTCCTCCTCACTTAGCCAATAGGAGGATGAATAAGGAGGCCTTTCAAAACTCTGTCAGATCCATGGGGGGGGTTAGTGATGTGCGGTGCATGCTGCATCCTTCTCAGAAAGTATATACCTTTTTTTTCTAATCAGCATAGTACTACAAGAATTCAAGAACGCAGCCCTGAGGTGGTCTGGTTTTGGTCCAAACCTTTTGGGCGGATTGAAGCGCTGCACAGTCATCCTCGCACTATGGTTCAAGTCAATGAGGGGTATACTGAAGCTTTCCCCTTCGGTAAGAGAAACCTGGCAAGAGTGCCCCCTTTCTCCTTTATTGTTGGTGCTAGCCTTGGAGCCGCTGGTTTTTTGCATTCAGGCTCATCCTGGGATTGCAGGGATGCCGGTGGGCAGAAGGAATTTAAAATCTCATTCTTTGCTGATGATATAATGCTTACTGTGTCACAAGTTCAGGATGCGCTGTCTAACATTCTGACTGAGTTAAATGGAGGATTAAGTGACTTGCCCAAGGCCACAAGGAGTGCTAGTGGGAAGTGAACCTTGGTCTCTTGGTTCCCAAGCCAGGGTGCTAAGCACTAGGCTACTCCTCCACTTCTTGTCCAACATTATTTGCACCCTTGCAGTTCAACGCCTTAATGTCCAAAGAGCGCAGAGCGAGATGTCTGGGCCATCCGGAAGTCCCCACTGAAGATGGGGTCATTAAGACCCGATTCTGGTCTGTGGGAACTAAACGTTCCCGCAGGAGCCAGAATCGGGCCTTTGGATGGCCCAGTGAGCCCCTCCTGCCTGCAGGGACATCCTCCCCACAGGCGCCCCAGACTGCCGTGTTTCTGGCCCCCAAAACCCTGCCACCCAACCCATGTCTGGCCTCCCGTGGCCTGAGTCGGGTGGCGGGGATGCCCCCGCACCCGGCCCCGGTGGTGGCTGCTGCCCCGATTCCCCCCAAAAAACGGCATATACCACCTCTGAGGTGATATAAGCAGAACGACCCAGCAGGCCCAGCAGCAAGTACAGGGCTGTGACCTGAATCGGCCCTGTATGTGCTGCTGGGTGGCCTGCTACTGGTATGTGCTGCTCTCTGTCCTGAAGCACAGGACATATGGGGAGAGCTGGTGGGGGAAAAGAGTCAAGGCAGATTGCAGGGCTTCATGTCCCAGCACGCTGTGCAGCCCCGCAGCTCGCTTTCTAGAATGAGGGCCAATATCTCCTAATAAAAAAGTGGTCAGTGAAATGGCTTTGGAATATATATGCACACATATCTGACACATAAAATAATCGAATAAAACAAGCCCAATTAAAAAAGGAAATAGTATAAAATCTGGGACATTGCCAGGACATGATTATTTCATCCAAAAAGGTGCACAACATTCAATCTCTATTTAGCCAACTGAAGATTCCCATAATCTAACGGACAGGACTACCAATATTTAATTTATATTTTTGTCGGATCGTCTGTTATTGAGGATGCACAAACATACTCATGCTACAGACCCTCCATTTTAATCAAATTTAAAAGGCCGACTAAGCCACCTCTCATGAGGCTATATGGTCCTCTGACCCAGCCACCGCAAATCAAGTTTCAATAGAACCTGTTATTTCTAATACTGGTTCGGTGAGAACACAATTTCATGTATACAAACATGAAGTCTATATCACCCAAGAAAATCAGGATACTCATCTGATGAATTCAGTGGGAAGCCATGGCCTGTGATGAACTCAATCTCAAGTGGAACATTCCGTTTTTTCCTCCACCCTTCACAAGACCACTCAGGCTATCAACGTTCTCATCGATGAAACTCCCCAGCTGAGTGTTCAAACAAGCCGTTGGGTACTGTGACACAAGCCGTTGTGCACCTTTTTGGATGAAATATTATAGTGGCTGCACTGTTTCGGGTTTTAGAATTCATAAGGACATGATTATTGGCACCCTTATGAACAAATCAAATCAGTCTGAACAGAACCACCACATTCCCATTGCAATAAAATTAGACGCACGTGTGATCAATTGTCAGTACTCACATGACCTGAATCAACCAATGAATGATGGCTAACATAAGAACATAAGAAATGCCATACTGGGTCAGACCAAGGTCCATCAAGCCCAATATCCTGTTTCCAACAATATCAATCCAGGTCACAAGTACATGGCAGGTTCACGAAAAGATTCACAGGTTCCACAATGCTTGTCCTGGGGTAAGCAGTGGATTTCCCGGGACCTCTATAATAATGGTTTATGGACTCCCCTCCAGGAACTTGACCAAACCTTTTTTAAACCCAGTTACACTAACAGTTTTTACCACATTCTCCAGTAACGAACTCCAGAGTTTGATTACGCATTGAGTGAAAATATATTTTCTCTTGTTAGTCTTTTATGGCCACTCCCTGTTCCATTTTCACAATAGTGAAGACAAGAGCGCTGCCTGGGACCATCAGAAAAGCCATTATTACCAAACATCAAACTTCAAAGGGGTGCAAGGCCATCTCCAATGACCTTGGGATTCCTGTGTCTACAGTTTAGCGTAGTTACTCACCGGTAACGGGTGTTCTCCAGGGACAGCAGGAATCAGTCCTCACATATGGGTGACGTCAGCCAGGGCTGGCCCGTCCATTGAGCAAGAATGTTGTTTGCACAGGGCCCCGCGCAAACAACATCCTTCACTGAAGATCGGCAGGCAGGGCGGCTTTAGAGGGAGCCGGAGAGGCCCCGGCTCCCTCTAACAGCTGCCGAAGAGCGCCTTTTCCCTTCACTTCGGCAGCTGTACTGACATTTAGAACGCTGCCGCGCTGATCGCGGGAACAGGAGGTCACCTTTGAACTCAGCGCAACAGCGTTCTAAATGTCAGTATAGCTGCCGAAGTGAAGAGAAAAGGCGCGTTTCACTTCGTCAGCTGTAGAGGGCTGGGGGGGGGGGGGTTGCTAGGACTGGAAATGGGCTGGGGGGTTGCTAGGACTGGAAATGGACTGTGGGGGGTTACTAGGACTGGAAATGGGCTGTGGGGGGGTTGCTAGGACTGGAAATGGGCTGAGTGGAGGGCGGGCTTGAACTGCAGATAGCTGATAGGGAGGGGGGCTTGGAATGGAAATGGGCTGTGGGGGGAGGGAGCTAAGACTGGAAATGGACTGTGGAGGGAAGGCTTCAACTGGAAATAGTTGACGGGGAGGAGGGCTTGGACTGGAAATGGGCTGATGTTGGGGCTAGGATAGGATTCGAAATAGGCTGATGGGGGGGCTAGGATTGGAAATGGGCTGATGTGGGGGCTAGAAGGGAGCAGATGCTGGGTGGGGCTGGAACTAGAACGGAGCTGATGATGGGGAGGATTCGAATGGGATGGGGCTGGGAGAGTGAAATGGAGAGGGGAAAAATATTTTTTGTGGGAGGAAAGAAAAATCTACAATTGGCCGGGTATTGGGAGAGTAAGTGGGGATTGAGGACGGAGGGGTAAAATTTGAGTAGATGAAAAAGGAATAAAGAAAGATGGAGGAAAGAGCAAAAGGGTAAAGATTAGTATGTTAAAGCAGATGTAGAGAGAGAATGGAAAAAAACTAGAAGAGAGAAGAAAGGACAAATGGACAGCAGGCGATGGAGAGTTAGCAGAAGACATGAAGAAACCAGAAGAAAGTGGCTGGAGCAATTGCAACTGGAAAAAAAAATGCACATAAGGTAGAAAACTCTCTCTTTATTTTGAATTTATTAACTGGAATATGTCAGCTCTGGGAAATGTGCATTGTTAATGTCTGCGCTTTGTTTAGTACAAGAGGAAATTAATTTATAGTTTTATTTCTACAGTGTTGTTGTACAATCCAAGTTTGGCTTTTGGGGTTCCCAGTTTAATTATTGTCTTCCTGTTTCTAAATTGTGATTCCTTGTTTGGTGATGGTCTATGTTCTGCATGTGTAATTGAGCTGAGGTATTCTGTTTATGTAATTCCTATTTGATATTGCCACTTGTTCTCTTTCTCCAGTAGGTCATGTATTGTTATTCTCTTAAATGTATTGGTTTGATATTTGCAGTGTTGCCTTTTGATAGGTAGAGTATAGTGCTTTGTGAGTCCTGGTAGTGCTGTTACGATACCACGGGTTTGCTATGGGTTCTAAATGGACAGTGTCTGTAGTAGTTCCTAATGTGCCCGGCGGTTGGCACTGGATTATAGTAATGTAGAAATCTGGTAGCTTTCTTTATCTATACACTCATCAAGAGGCATGTTTACTAAAAGTTAGTGTATGCTAACATTATGCAAATATTTATGCAAATGAGGCCCTGCACCGAGTCTCCACACATGGCCCCGCACCCCCTTTGGGCCGCCCCTGACATCAGCATTGCCGGAGCCTGTGTGGATTCACTCCCCAGCTTTCAAAGAGTTAGATCGTGCATGCATGGTCACTTTCCCGACCAAATGTGCCATCTTACTTCAGCGATGAGACAGCTTAATCAAGCATAAAAAAGAAAAAATAACTCCACGGGGAGGAGGGAGGGTTGTGAGGATTGATTCCTGCTATCCCTGGAGAACACCTGTTACAGGTGAGTAACTATGCTTTCTCCAGGAACAAGCAGGATGTCAGTCCTCACATATGGGATTCCTAAGCTACAGGCTACCGAAAAAACCTGTAGGTGCCACAGGCAACCCAAAAGGCGAATCATGAAAGGCAGCAAGGCACGCTGAATGGCTTGAAGTCCAGTAATGCAGCATTAACATTGACGATGTTGACAGAAATGGCCGGAGGGAAGGAGTTGCACTATTCCCCAAAGAGGTGACAACGTACTGCCTGCCTGAAGGCGCTATTGCGCCATGAGCTCTCCTCCAATCAGTAATAACTGAAGTCCAGGTGGCGGCCCAGAAGATGTCCAGCAGAGGGACATAGTGCAGGTGAACCACCAAGGCCACCATGGGGTGCGCATTGTGCATGGTAACATGACGCTCCAGAGAGAGTCCAGTATGCTCATGGGAGAAAGATATGAAGTCTGCCATCCAGGTAAGAACATAAGAAATGCCATATTGGGTCAGACCACGGTATATCAAGCCCAGTATCCTGTTTCCAACAGTAGCCAATCCAGGTCACAAATACCTGGCAGATTCCCAAAAAGGCTAACAGAGTCCACAATGCTCGTCATGGGGTAAGCAGTGGATTTCCTGGGTCCTCTTTAATAATGGTTTATGGACCTTTCCTCCAGGAACTTGTCCAAACCTTTATTAAACCCAGCTACATGAACAGCTTTTTGACTACATCCTCTGGTAATGAATTCCAGAGTTTGATTACGCACTGAGTGAAAAGCGTAGTTACTCACCTGTAACAGGTGTTCTCCGGGGACAGCAAGAATCAGTCCTCACATATGGGTGACATCGGCACCAATGGAGCTCTCGCGGAAGCATCCCCCCATCTTTCAAAGAAAGCCTTTAGAAAATACCACCACGCATGCGTGATCCCCTTCCCGCCCTAGGGTGCCATCTTGCTCAGTCAGATGACATAGCTAAAGACGGCAAAGAATAAAGATGGCAAAGGAGCAACTCTAAGCAGAGGAGGGAGGGTTTTGAGGACTGATTCCTGCTGTCCCCAGAGAACATCTGTTACAGGTGAGTAACAACGCTTTCTCTGGGAACAAGCAGGAAGTCAGTCCTCACATATGGGACTCCCCAGCTACAGGCTACCAAAAGCCCATAGCGAAAAAACATGGACTCCCTCATGTGGAGTCTCGAGCAGCAGCAATTTGGTCTGTATCCACAGACCACAGTAGGACCCCTGTGTAAGATGAAACCAGCACTCCGGTAGCCTGAACACAGAAGGGTCGGAGAGTAGGAGTTACCTAAACCTTGAAAAGGTTATGGAGCACAGCCTGGCCGAAGGCACTGTCCCATTAGGACTCTTTCCAGGCAGTAATGGGCTGCAAAGGAATGGACTGACGACCAGGTGGCGGCCCGGAAGATGTCCACGATCGGGACGGAGAGCAAGCTTGCCACCGAGGCCACCATGGCCCTGATACGGTGCACCATGATGTGGCCTTTCAGTGGGAGCCCCGCCTGCTCATAGGCGAGGGCGATATAGTCCGCCACCCAGGTGGATAGCGTATGCTTGGTCACCGCCTCACCCAACCTACTAGGGTCGTAGAAGATGAAAAGCTGAGAAGCTTTGCTGTGGCCCTGAATGCGTTGGATATAGAAGGACAAAACCCTCTTACAGTCCAAGGTGTGAAGGACCATCTCCGCCCAACTGGAGTGAGGTCTGGGAAAGAAGTTAGGGAGCACCACTTCCTGGTTGAGATGGAAGGGCAATACTATCTTCGGCACAAATCTGGGGTGCGTCCGAAGCACCACCCTATTCTTGAAGAACCTGGTATAAGGCATCTCCGCCACAAGGGCCTAGAGCTCGCTAATTCTGCAAGCGGAGGTGAGCATAACCAGGAAAGCCACCTTCCAAGAGAGGTAGCGAAGGCGGCAGGTAGCCAGAGGCTCGAAGGGTGGATGAGTGAGCTGCCCCAACACTACGTTGAGATCCCATTCGGTTGCCAGAAGGCAAACTGGAGATTTCGATAAGAGCAGACCCTGAAGAAAACGGGTTACCAAAGGTTTGACCGAAAGAAGCTTACCATCCACCGAGTGATGGTCCGCCACCAGGGCACTAAGGTGCACGCGGACGGAGTTAGACTTGAGCCTAGAATGAGAGAGGTAGAGAAGGTACTGTAACACCAGTCCCACTGGACAGGAGAACGGGTCAGCCCCATGATCGGTGCACCAAGCCAAGAATCTGCGCCACTTGAGGGCGTAATCCTTCCTAGTAGAGGCCTTGCGAGAGGCCAGTAGAATTTCTTCCACCTCAACCGAAAAGTTGAAAGGGGCCAGAATCACCCTATCAGCAGCAATGCTGTCAGCGACAGGGACCCCAGGTTGGGGTGCAGAAGAGAGCTCTCCTCCTGAGACAGGAGTTCCAGAGTGGTCCCAAGGAGATGGGAGTCTCCAACGTCAACCGGAGGAGCAACGGGAATAACGGTTGCCTGGGCCACCAAGTAGCTATCAGAATGAGCAAGGCCCTGTCACGGAGGGTCCTGAACAAGATCCTGGGGATCAGCGGTGTGGGAGGGAAGGCGTACATGAGGCCTTCTGACCATGAGACAAGGAATGCGTCTGCCGCCACCCTGGAGGGTGAGCCTGATGGAACAGAAACGGGGCAACTGGAAGTTGTCCAGGCTGGTGAACAGGTCCATCACGGGTTCCCCCCAGAGCCGGAAAAGCTGACTGGCTGCCCTGGGGTCCAGCTGCCACTCATGAAGCTGGAGGACTCTGCTCAGCCTGTCGGCCAGAAGGTTACCCTGGCCTGGCAGGTACACTACTCACAGGAGGATACCCTACTGGACTGCGTATGAGCAAAGGACCAATGCCTCCTGACACAGGGTACAAGACACCATACCCCCCGTTTGTTCACGTAGAACATCGCCACTTGGTTGTCCGTCTGGACCAGCACTGGCTGGTGACGCACATGGTAGCATAAAACTCACAGGGTTAAGTATATAGCTCGGAGCTCCAGGAGGTTGATCTGCTGGGTGCTCTTGTCTGATGACCAGTTGCCCTGCAGTGTGCTCCCCAGCCAAGCAAGGAGGCGTCTGTGGTGAGGACCCTTGAGGGACTCGGGGCCTGAAAAGGCATGCCCACCTCAAGATGCTGGAGAGACTGCCATTAGACCAGGGAGTCCACCATTTGGCTGGTTACCTAGACTCTGTCTTGGAGGTGACCCGTGGCCTGAGACCACAGGTCCCAGAGGCACCACTACGCCGCCCTCATGTGGAGGCGAGTGTCTGGGGTGACGTGGACCGTGGAGGCCATGTGCCCGAGGAGGTGCAGAAGAAGTTGGGCGGGCACCAAGGGACAGTACTGTATGTCCCATGCCAGAGTTCTGAGATGGTCGGTTTGGTCCCTGGGCAAGAAGGCCTTCGACTGGAGAGTGTCGAGCTTTGCTCCGATGAACTCCAGACATTATGTCGGGAGGAGGTAAGACTTGGGGTAGTTTATGACAAACCCCAAGTGTTGCAGGACCAGGATGGTGCGTGAGGTGGTCTGCTGCACCTCTGAGGCCGTGCCTCCCTTTATGAGCCAGTCGTCCAGGTAGGGAAAGACAAAGACCCTCTGGAGGTGGAGGAAGGTGGCCACGACTGCCAGGCATTTTGTGAAGACTCTTGGGGCCAAGGCCAAGCCAAAGGGGAACCCTTTGTACTGAAAATGCCTGGCCCCACTAGAAACCATAGGTACTGTCTGTGGTTGGAGTGAATGAGGATGTCAGTATAAGCATCCTTGATGTCTAAGGAGCATAGCCAATCTCCCTGCTGGAGGTATGGCAGCAATGTCCCAAGGGGATAGCATCTTGAACTTCTCCCTCACCAGGAATTTGTTGAGGTTGTACAGGTCGAGGATGTGTTATAGGCCCCCTGTCCTTTTTGGCACGAGGAAGTACCTGGTGTAGAATCCCTCGCCCTTGAGATGGTGGGTCACCGGTTCCACCGCTTTGTCCTCAAAAAGACCTGCCAACTCCTTCAGTAGAAGTTCCTCATGTAGGGGAGACTTGAGGGGCTCTCCCGGCAAGTAAGGGAAAGATGTCTGAGTCAGGCGGAGGAGGTAACCCTCCCTGACTACCCGAAGTACCCAGGAGTCGGTGGTGATGGTCAACCACCTCTGGGCACAGATGTTCACCTGTGGGCTGATGCTCTCCTTGGGGTAGAGAGGCTATGCTCAAGGAGTCAAAAACTCCCCACTGGCTGGGGGTTTTGAAGTCTTCTGCTTACGAGGGCCATGCCCATGTCCCTTGGCCTGCTGACCCTTTTGGGGAGCCAGGGAGGCTGAAAAGGTGGGTAGTTTCTGTAAGCAGCACCCTTCCTCGGGTAAAAAGACTTCTTACCCGAGCCCTTCTCTTGGGGAGGGGCAGTGGTCTTTTTGGAGAGCCTGGTCCTCGTCATGAACTCGGTCTCCAGCTTGGCAGCCTTGTTGGTCATGGGTTTGCCAAAGAGGTTCTCTCCTTGGCAGGGGACATCGACCAATTTGTCCTGAACCCATGCTCGAGGTCAGATGACTGTAGCCAAGCTTGACAGCGTGCACTGATGCCCACTGCCGCTACTCGAGCCGCTGACTCGAACCCGTCATAAGCTGCTCGAGACATGAATTTGGAGCATTCGCCGATGGGCCTTGGCCAGGTTCTTGAACCGCTGGAAGGGTTCCCCAGAGAGACCAGCTGAGAACCCGGTGAGTTCCATCGCCAGGTCTCTCAGGTACATGCCCATGTACAGCTGGTAAGCCTGGATACGGCCGATGAGCATTGAGCCCTGGTAGCACTTTCTGCCGAGGGTGTCCAGGATGTGGACGCATGGCCGAAACCACCACCATGCAGTTATGTGGCAGCTGTGACTTTTGGAAGCCTGGGCTCCGGCGGATTCGGTACAACGAGTCGAGCCATTTGCTCACCACCAGTACTGAAGCCGGTGTCTGCTACATCCGGAGCATCAACCATTCCAGAAAGGGAGGAATGGGCACCATGATTAATTCCCTTGGAGGATTCCCAATTCCTCGTACTGGAGGATTTCCAACTCATCCTCCTGAGAGTCCTCCTCCGACTCGGTAGGGAACACCAGGGCCTTTGACAGGTCCTTGAAAAAAATCAAGGAAGCCTATATCCTCCAGTGAGGACCACTGTCGAGGCTCCAAGATGGGAGAGTCAGATGGGACAATGCGGTGGCAACGGGTATTGGGGGACTTCTCGTCCTCCATCTCCCAACCAGAGTAATCCATCAAGGACTCATAGGAGGGCTGCTCCGCGGGCCTTGAGGCCCCAGATGCCCTACGGCCGGCGCCAAGCATACTTGCCGGGGATGACCACAGTCCTGTCGAGTGGGACTCGGAGCGCGACCTTGACTGAGGATCAACTCGAGGCCGAAGGACCTTGAAGATTGGCTTGGCCTCTGGGGACATCTTGGACATCAAGGGACCGGTGGTCAGGGCGGATGAATCGGTCGTGTTGGACAACAGCGCCCGCTGCTGGTCCATGAAGGCAGACAAGCTGTGCTCTAGGGCTGCCATTCTGGACTCCAGACCAGAAGGCTTGGCAGCTCTCGGCATGGGCACAGGACTCAGGCCTGACGCCGGCTCCCCCAAAGGGGCATCCTCGATGAGGATGGTGTCTGGGGACTGAGGCCTGTCCACGGTTGAATCCTTTAGAGCAGGGGTTCTCAACCCTGTCCTCGGGACCCACCTAGCCAGTCGGGTTTTCAGGATAACCACAATGAATATGTATGAGAGAGATTTGCATACACTGCCTCCATTATATGCAAATCTCTCCCATGAATATTCATTGTGGTTATCCTGAAAACCCAACTGGCTAGGTGGGTCCCGAGGACAGGGTTGAGAACCCCTGCTTTAGAGGGACCTTTGCAGGCCGCTCCCTCTCCAAAGCCTCGGACGAACGTCTCAGACTGCTGGATCGGGCCCGGGGAGCACCCAGCTGGTCGGAACAATCCAAGGATGCCGCTTTCGAGGGTTTCTTTTTCTTCCTGGATTCCCTCAAGGGACACCCCTTTTCTGAAGATCCACGACAGGGCTTGGGTTCAGGAGGTTCTGCCTGAGATGTCAGGCCTCAGACGAGGCCCTCGCCTTCAGTGGTACTGGAGACTCCCGGAAAAATTTATCGTGCTGCTGTTGGCAGCTCTTGAGGGCCTTACTGGACATCCTTTTGCAGAGACCACAGGCTGCTGGATCGTGGTCTGGCCCAAGGCAGCAGAGACAGCAGTTGTGTGTGTCGGTCAAAAACAATTTTAGAGCACCTATCACACTTCTTAAAGCCACTGGTAGCCATGAGGGAAAAAAGTACCTCTGCGAGGTCGAAGACCCGCCGGACTGCCAGTTGGGAGAAAAAAGGCGCAAAGATGCCAGAAAAAGAAAACTACAAAAATAGACCAGAACTTGACACCGAGGCAACGAGGTTGGTGGCAGGGAGAGTATCGGTGCGATACTGGATATGAATATGAAACTCAGAGAGAAAAATCTACTTTTTCTTGGACAAGCCAGAAAGACATCTGAAGGGCTCCGCGGAAAAAAGGAGACTGAGCAAGATGGCACCCTTGGGCGGGAAAGGGACTATGCATATGTGGTTGCATCTCCCAAAAGATTTCTTTGAAAGCTGGGGGGATGCTTCCACGAGGGCTCCGTCGGTGCCGGCGTCACCTATTTGTGAGGACTGACTTCCTGCTTGTTCCCAGAGAAAAATATTTTCTCTTATTAGTCTTAAATGGGTTACATTGTAGCTTCATTGCATTTCTGTAGTCTTTCTAGTTTTTGATGGTGTAAACAACTGATCTACGTTAACTTTTCCACTCTATTCATTAATTTATAAACCTCTATTATATCTCCCCTCAGCTGTCTCTTTTCCAAGTTGAAGAGCCCTAACCTTTTAAGCCTTTCCTCATAGGGGTATCCTTCCATCCCCTTTACCATTTTGGTGGCTCTTCTCTGTACCTTTTCTAATAACGCTATATCCTTTTTAAGATACGACAACCAGATTTGAACGCAATATTTGAGGTATGGTCGCATCATGGAACGATAGAGAGGCATTATATCATCCTTAGTTTTATTCTCCATTCCTTTCCTTATGATTCCTAGCATTCTATTTGCTTTCTTGGCTGCTGCTACATACTGGGTGGAGGGTTTCAACATATTATCCACGATGACACCTAAATCTTTTTCCTGGGTGGTGGTTTCTAAGGTGGTACCTTGCATCGAGTAACCAAAGTTTGGGCTGTTTTTTACTAGGTATATAACTTTGCACTTGTCCACATTACATTTCATCTGCCATTTGGACTCCCAGTCTTCCAATTTATCAAGGTCCTCCTGCAATTTTTCACAATCCTCTTGTGTTTTAACAACTTTGAATAATTTTGTGTCATCTGCAAATTTGATATCCTCATTTGTTATTCCCATTTCCAGATCATTTATGAATATAGTAAAACGCAGTGGGCTCAGCATAGATCCCTGTGGTACTCCACTATTTACTTTTCTCCATAGAGAAAATTGGCCATTTAGCCCTACCCTTTGCTTTCCATCTTTTAATGAGTTCCTGATCCACAATACTACACTGCTTAGAGACCGCAACCCCGAGCCTGTTGATGTCATAGGAGACAAACAGTAGTCATGAACGGCAATGGGCCTTTGTCCTCTCAAGGTGGAAGGCCAGAGCCCTTTTGCAATTCAAGGTGTTTAGCGAGGCCTCTGTTCGGAATGTGTGAGGCCTGGGGAAAGAGGTGGGAAGGACCACCTCTTGGTTGATATGAAAAGCGGACACCACCTTAAGCAAGAATTTTGGGCGACTCCGAGGACGACTGTTTTTGTGGAACCTGGTGTAGGGGGCGTGGGCAACCAGCACCTGCAGTTCACTGACCCTTCTGGCTGAAGTGAGCACTAGCAGGGACACTACTTTCCAAGAACTTGAGATGGCATGAAGCCAGTAGCTCAAAGGCGGGAGCCATCAGATTCCCGAGGATATCCTTCAGGTATCACACCACCAGCAGTGGCAGAAGGGGGCCAAGAGAGGGGAAGCCCCCTCATAAAATGGCTTACAAATGGGTGCACAGATGGGGCTGGCCATTGATGAGGTGGTGATGTGTTGCCAGGCGCAACGTGCACTCTGACGGAAATGGATTTCAGATCAGCCCAGGAGAGGTGCAGCAGATACCATAGGGCATCCTACATTGAGCAAGAGAAAGGGTTGAGAGTCCTGTCTGCGCACCAGACCGAGAATCTATGCCATTTGAAAGCATACACACGTTGTGTTGAGTCCTTGCGCGATGCCAGTAGGATGTCCTCCACTCACGGGGGAGGTGGAGATGTGCTCGGGCTAACTGTTCAGCAGCCACACTATCAGGGCAAGGAACTGGAGGTTGGAATGAAGAAGGGTCTCATCCTCCTGCAAGAGCAAATCCGAGGCATGGCCCAAGTGTATTGGGGCCGCCCATGACAGCTGCAGTAGTAGAGAGAACCACAGCTGCCAGGGCCATCGAGGAGCAATGAGAATTACCGAGGTTTGATTTGACTGAATCTTGAGCAAGGTCTTGGGAACCAGAGGAGTAGGCAGGTACATCTACAGCAGGCTCCCAGACCAAGGCAGGAGGAAGATGTCCACCACCACCCATTCTGGGGTCGGCCTCAGGGAGCAGAAGCGCAGCAGCTACACATAATCAGGGCTGGCAGAGAGATTCAACATCAGGGTCCCCCAATGTTGAAAAATGGAGATGGCCATTAATGGGTTGAGGTGCCACTCATGGGGTTGAAGAACTCTGCTGAGTCAATCTGTGGGCAGATTGTCCTGGCCCGGTAGGTTGACCACCCAGAGGATCATGCCCTTCTCTGCAGCAAAGATCCACAGGCGAACCACCTCCCAACAGAGGTGGTACGAGCCTGTTCCCCCGTTTATTGATGTAGAACATTGCTACTTGGTTGTCCATCTGAATGAGGACAACCTGGCCTGCCAAGTTGACCAGAAACACCCAAAGGTCATTTGTCACAGCTCTGAGTTCTAGGAGGTTGATCTGGAGGGCACTTTCCTTCCAAGTCCACGAGCCCTGCAACTGGAGACCGTCGCAATGTGCTCCCCAGCTGAGATTGGAGGCGTCCATGGTCAGAACCTGTTGGGCCGGCAGGTCATTGAAGGGTAGGCCAGCCATGAGAGTCTGTCGGCTCTGCCACAAGGTGATAAAGGCCACCAGAGGCTGAGTGACCCAGACCCAATCCTCCAGTTTGCTCATGGCCCAAGTCCATTGACAGCTGAGAGTCCACTGGGCCTGTTGCATCTGTAGATGGGCCTGCAGGGTTAGGTGAATCTTCGAGGCCATGTGCCCCAATAGGCACAGCAAGAAACGGGCTGATGCTGATGAACAACCCTGCATCTTTTTTGCTAGGGTCGCTAGACGCTGTGCCCTGTCTAGAGGGAGGAAGGTTCTGACCTGGGTGGAGTCCAGAAGGGCTCCTATGAACTACAGGCACTGGGTTGGTAGCAGATGCAACTTTAGGAAGTTGATCACGAACCCCAGATGCTGCAGTACCCTGATGGTACGGTGGGTCACATGACATATCTCATCTGGCGAGCTGGCCTTCAGGAGCCAGTCGTCCAGATAGGGGAAGACAAAGACTCCCAGCAAACAGATATGAGCGGCAAATATCGCCAGGCACTTGGTGAACACCCAGGGGGCCGAGGAGAGGCTGAAGGGGAGCACCCTGTATTGGTAGTGGTAGTCTCCGATGACGAAGAAGAGGTACTGATGGTGCCAGGATGGATCAGGATGTGAGTATAGGCATCTTTGGGATCCAAGGACCATAGTCAATCTCCCCGCTGGAGGTAGGGCAGCAATGTTCTGGAAAGGCGTGAGCTAAATACTAATAAATAAATACGTATTCAACACCACTATGAAATGTATGTTGAGGAAGATCTTGGATCGTTTAGGCTCCCCAGCATAGGGCGAGCCATGAGCCATGGTCTTTTTCAAGTTTATAGGATCTGCCTGGCATACTCGGAAGTAGCAGAAGAGGGTCCCCTTCTAGGGCAATGTGAGCTCCAATCTGACTCCATCTGTGGCCTTGTATAAAACCAGGCTAAAACCTCACTTCTTTTGAATCCTGATCTACCTAGTCTCCTGTTAATCTCGCATGTGTTTCCTTACCATTCCCCTAGATATATCCTAGTCCCCAGTTGTGTTGTCTAACTTGACTAGACTGTAACCTCTTATGAGGACGGACTGTCTCTTACATGTTTCTGTGCAGCACTGTGTACAACTTGTAACACTGTAGTAGTTTAGGTGCAACATTCATATACCAAAGCTGCAGCACCCTTCACCCCCAGTGCAAGGTCATGGCATCTCCCACAAGCACTGGGTCTATAGATTCTCTGTAAAGGGTACCTGGCTCCTCCTATGCTGCCTCTCCCTCTTCCAAGCCAGAGCACACAAAAATAACTTGTTTAAAACAATCATGGGAACTACCCACCACCAGCAGGAACCCCAGACCCACCACCAGCAACACTGTCACAGCCACACACAGAGACAGAGAGAAAGAGACAAGAAAGACAGGAAAGGCAGAGAAATGGGATGGAAAGAGAGAGGGAAAGACAGCAGACAAGAGGATACAAAGGTAGCACAAAGGAGTACACTGAAGGGCAAACACAGAAGGGTAAGAGCAGGCACAAGACAATGAAGTAGCTTAGACGCTATTTATAGCAGGTGTAGAAATGTGCACCCACTTTTAATGATATAGATGCAAATATGCACCTAGTATACACCCATTCCCTGCCCACAGCATGCCCCTTTTGTAGGAACAGACATTGCTGTATTAAGGCTTATGTACACACATATAAGCCCCCTTTTTATATTATGCAATGCATGACAGTCGGTATGCACATGTGCATACTTTACCCTGTGCATGTATTGGCAAATTTAAAAAATGTTATGTATTTGCATTGTGCTACTTTGAAAATTACCCCAGGGCACTTATGTGCATATAATTACACCTACTCTTCGACAAACACAGATTTCTAGGATTCATTTACATGGATACATGTGTATTTTATTAAGCCATGGTAGGGATGTGCACAATCAAATTATTGGTTCATTTTCAGAAAATTTGGCATTTTTCCTGATGCTTGTTAATGTTTTGGATTCATTTCACACATTTATAAGAAAAAGTAGTTACTCACCTGTAGCAGATGTTCTCTGTGGACAGTAGGAATTAGTGTTCATGTATGGGTGACATCCCTGATAGAACCCTGTGTGGGAACGCTCCACAGCTTCTATTGCATACCTCCTTCTTGCTTGCAGCCACGGTGCCATCGTGATTTGGTCTGATAACATACCTGTAGCAAAAAACAACTCCTTGGGGAGGTGGGAAGGTTGTGGAGACTAATTTCTGCTGTCCACAGAGAACACCTGCTACAGGTGAGTAACTACCTTTTCTCTGTGGACAAGCACGAATGAATCCTCACATATGGGACTCCCAAGCTACAGGCCACCGAGAAGGCCAACAGGGGCAAAACTCATCTGCAGCATGGCAACAGGCCTGATGGATAACTACGTACAATAGCAGTGATTTTCTCTTCCCTTTTTTTTTGGTAGCCTGGACAGAATAGAATGGGCTTAGGGGGTCAAGAATCCCCTCTAGGCAGTAGTAAGATGTGAACGTATGGACAGAAGACCACGTTGCAGCCCTGCAGCTCTCTTCCATAGAGACTAAGCACAAGTTGGCCACCGATGCAGCCATAGCTCTGACATTATGAGCAATGACATGACTATCAAGGCTCAGACCTGCCTGGGCAGGCAGGCAGGCATGCATAAATAAATAAGCAAGCAAGCAGATGCAGTCTGATAGCCAAACTGAATGAGAAAATTTGGAAATTGCAGCCTCTAGCTTGCTGTGGTCAAAAGAAACAAAAGTTGGACTGACTTTCTATGGACTTGTATTCACTCCAAGTAGAAGGTTAAGGCTCGCTTGCAGTCCAACATGTGCAATGCAGCTTCCCCTTTGTGTGCATGAGGTCTTGGGAAAATGTTGGAAAAACAATTGACTGATTAAGGTGGAAAACAGATACCACTTTTGGAAGGAATTTAGGATGAGTATGAAGGACCACTCTATTTTGGTGGAATTTGGTATATGGCAGATGAACCACTAGAGCCTGAAGCTCGCTCACGCTGCATGCTGAAGTAACTTCCACCAGAAACAATACCTTCCAAGTCAAGAACTTCAGAGGACAGGAACTGAATAGCTCAAAGGGGGCTTTGATGAGCTGCGCAAGAACTACATCGAGGTCCCAAGACACTGCGGGAGGCTTATTGGGAGGCTTCAAGAGAAGCAAGCCCCACATAAAGTGAACAACTAAAGGCTGTACAGAGATGGCATTGCCTTCCACACCTTGATGGTAAGCTCCAATTGCACTAAGATGGCCCTGACAGAGTTGGACTTGTCCAGACTCAGAGGGATGTAGAAGATATTCAAGCAGTTTTTGTGTGGAACAGATGAAAGGATCTAGGGCCTGGCCCTCACACCAGACAGCAAACCTCTTCCACTTGCAAGAGTAAGACTTTTCTTGTAGAGGCCCTCCCTGGAAGCCAAAAGGACTTCAGTTACGCTGACTGGTAGGTTGAGTTGAGACATTAGCCTCTCAATATCTACACCATGAGGGCCAAGGACCGGATGTTGCGGTGCAGCAGCATCCCGCCCTCCTATGTTATTAGATCAGACACATGGCATAGTCATAGTGACTCTAGACTGGAGAGTTGCAACAGGAGGGGAAATCAAGGCTGTCTAGGCCAGTAGGGAGTGATGAGAATCATTGTGCCACCATCTGTTTTGAGCTTCAGGAGGGTCTTTGCAATGAGAGGTATTGGAGGATAAGCATACAGAAGACCCTCCCTACAGTGAAGGAGGAAAGCATCTGATATTAGTCTGCTGTGTGATCTTACTCTGGAGCAGAACCGATCCACCTGGACAATTAGCGGGGTGGTGAACATATCTATCGAGGGGGTTCCCCACTCTCGAAAGATGCAAGCCGCAAACTCCCTGTTCAGCATCTACTTGTGCGGCTGGAGAACTTGACACAGTTTTTCTGCCAGTGTTTTGCTTGCCTGGCAGGTTCATGGGTCTCAAGTCCATCCCATGCACAATGGCAAACTTCCACAACCTGACTGCTTCCCAACACAGGAGGAATAAACCTGTACCTTCCTGCTTGTTGATGTAGAACATGACCACCTGATTTTCGGTCTGATTCAGACCGATTTGGTTTGCCAGTCAATCTCAGATGTTTGCCACTGCTCTTAGTTCCAAGACGTTGATCTAATGGAGACTTATCTTGAATGGACCAATCACCCTGAGTGTGTAACCCATAGAGATGAACTTCCCACCCCAGTTTGGATGAGTCTGTCATCAGAACTTTTGGGGTGGAGCAATTTGGAAAGGAAGACCTTTGAGAAAATTGTGGTGGATTGTCAACCAGTGTAATGACTGAACAAGAGGGGTGGTGACACACAGACGATTCCCTGAGTCAACCCTTGACCTGGGTCTCCTGAGTCCTCAGAATTGACTGATCCTGCCTCATCTCGAAACGTGCCAAGGACGTGACATGCACTGTAGACGCCATGTGGCCTAGTACAGTCAACATCTTGCGAGCTGTTACCTGCTGACTCAATTGAGTTTCCCGCACCAGTGTTGTCAATCTGAGAAGTCAGTCATGCAGCAGGCAGACTCTCACCTAAGTCATGTCGAGCAGGGTTCTGATGAATTCCAAATGTTGGGTGGGCTGAAGGTGGGACTTTAGGTAATTTACAACAAACCCTAGTAGTTCCAACACATGAATGGCCAATCATGTTGATTCTTGGACTTCTTCTGGAGTGGTACTCTTGATCAGACAATCGTCCAGATAGGGGAAGACAAACACTCCCAGTGTCCGAAGGTAAGCAGCTACAACCACAAGGCACTTTGTGAAGACACAATTTTCTGAGGCCAGGCCAGGCCAAACAGAAACACTTGGTACTGGAAGTGTTGTCCTCGCAGGACAAATCTGAGATACTTCCTGTGAGTGGGATGTATCTGTATGTGGGTATAGGCATCCTTCAGATCCAGGCAGCAAGGCCAATCTTCTTTTTAAAGATAAGGAAGCATGGTGCCTAGAGAAATCATTCTGAATTTTTCTCTTATCAAAGACATGTTCAGATCTCTTAGGTCTAGGATGGGATAGCATCCCCCCATTTTAATGGGGATCAGGAAGTATTTGGAATAAAGCCCCCAACCTCTTTGATCTGGTGGCATGAACTTGATCGCAAGATCTGACAAAAGGGCGGTGATTTCTTTCTGAAGCAGTTCCTGATGCAGAGGGTCGAGATGATGCACCCTCAGGGGACAATTTAGTGGTAGTTGCAATAAATGTAGTTGGTAACCACTTTTGATCATCTGTAGAACCCATGATCCTGAGGTTATGAGGGGCCAAAAAGAGTGAGCCATCCTCCTACTGGAGGGTGTTCTATTGCAGTCACTGGAAGACTGGCTATGCTCCACAGGAACCATTCAAAACCCTGCCCCAGGTTTTGGCTGAGGAGCCGGCTGGGTCTTTTGAGGTTTCTCATGATGCTGCTGTTGGCAAGGGGCCTGTTTGGTTTGGGAAGTCTGGGGTCCAGGAAAGTGCCTACGCCTAGGGGAATAATAGGTCTTTTTCTGATTTCCATCTTGGTAGCTCCTTCAATAGAAGGCATGCTTAGACATGCACCTGGAGAGCCTGGTAAGAACAACATGCTGCTTTTCAAGATAGCCAGCCTTCTCTTTGACCTGTTTCCTGAAGAGATTTTCACTGTGGCACGGGACGACTGGAGCCAAGCAAGTTTCCAGGTGCCAGAAGATATCATCAGTTGCTTGGACCATGAACTTTGAGCAGTCCTTGCTTTGGGCCACCAGGGAACAATGCTGATCCAAGTTCTCTGTAGGAACAAATTGGGCCAGATCAGCCAAATCGCACATTTTATTTTATTTATTTATTTGAAAACTTTTATATACCGCCATTTCCCAAGATCAGTGGCGGTTTACAGAGAACAGTGGTGAAAAAATACATGGAACATTATGCAACATTGCAACTATATACAAAAAAATGGTAAAAACAATAATAATTATTTACAGCTCATAACAGGAACCTTTGGCAAATTTAGGCAATGTAATTATTTACAAATTACAATAACAAGTTCTTAAATATTTACAAACTGCGAAATTTACAACTCATGTCATCAATCAGCTTTGGATAGTGTTAAAATGTGCGTGGGTAGTTTGGTAGATTTTATGCACATGATGTTCTTCAAGAACATGCCCATGTAGAGCTGGTAAGAGGACACGTGGGCTACAAGCATGGAACTCTGGCAACACCATCTCCCTAAGTGTCCAACATCCGAGCCTCCCTTCCTTTCCCGGGGGGCACCGAAGAATGAGTCTTGGTACTCTTGATTCTCTTTAGGGTGGATTCGACCACCAAGGAATGGTGAGGAAGCTGAGGCTTCTCAAACCTGGGAGCCTTCTGAACTCTGTACAAGGAGTCAAGCCTTCTACTAACTGGAGGTACAGTGAAAGGGTTCTCCCATATTCTCATCTGTACCCTCTGTAGGATGCGGTGCACAGACATTGCCATCACCTCTCCTCAGGGGCCGAGAAATACTGCAGGATCTCCAACTCTTCTGTCCTGGACTCATCCTCATTCTCCAAAGAAAATGGAATGGCCTTGGCCATATCCCTCACAAACTCTTGGAAGGTCTTGTTCTCAGGAGCAGACTTGCACCGCTCATGAGGTAGAGAAGGGTCTAAGAGGAAGCTCAGGGGACCTGCCATCCAACAAGTCCTGAGATTCCATGTTGGTGACTCAGCAGTCAGAATCAGAGAGAAAGTCAAAGTACTTCTGAGTCTCTGCCTGGATCTCCTTTCTGCTTCGAGGGGATCAGGGCTTCAGGAGCAATGATGCACTGATACCCTTCTAGATTTTGAGGGCACATCAGACCTCGAGATGCTAGACAGGGATATTGGCCAGGCAAGCATTGGTATCGGGGTCCTCCAATGGCCCGATGCGATGTGCATCTCTAGGAACAGCTGCACGGCAGACAATGTCGATGCTGCTTTATTAGCAGTGCTGTGATGTGTTCCTTGAACACTTGCAGAAGGCACTTCTCCATGGCTGCTGATTCTGAAGGCTGTAAGGCCTGAGTAACTTCAACCGATGTACCCAGTATATGTACAGGGATATTGGCGGCTGGGTCTCAGCTGTCAGTGGCCCTCTGATGTCCTGGAGGATGAGCTCTCCTCCATTTGGAGCACCTTCTAGGGGTGCTTATGTGGACCCCCATCCCTCTCAACACCATACCTCGATGGGCTCCGATGCCAATGCTCCAGAGATTTCACCTGATGTTCAGCATGGTCACTCCTCGATGCTGAAGAATTTGTGGTCAAATCCTTCCTCTTCTTCAGGTGGAGATTGATTGATGGCCGATGCTCCAGGGCACTATGGGTGCTCGGCTCTGATTGAACTCAAGAGTTCCTCGGTGTCAATGCACTGCCTGCATCCAATGCTGTCTTGGGAAGCTATAGAGACCGATGCTGTTAATGTTGATGGATTGGACATTTGAGCACCAAAAAGTGATTTGCACTGCTTCTCACAAAGTCTGAGTTCTCTTCTTGTCATCTGTAGACACAAATTGTAAGGCGGCAGCTGATGATCATTTCCAGGCACTATAGGCACCAATTATGAGTATCCATGACGGATATGGTCCTAGAGCACTTGGAACACTTCTTAAACCCACGGCAGGTTTCTGGGACATGCCATCCAGAAAAATAACCATGGCAAAGTCGAATGGCTCAATGACTGAGTCCCAGCAGAGTACTGACATTGGAGGGGCTAAGGCTCCATCGCAAAAATAAAAACAATGATGGCAGGCAACTAGGTTGAAAAACCCAAGGCGAAAAAACCCCATTAGGGGAAAAAAGAAGTTTACCAGAGGATGTCCAGAAGGCATCTGTGGGGCTCCATGGAAAACAAGATGGCGAAGCCGCAACAGGTGGGAAGGATGCTTGCAGGTGTGGTTGAGGCTTCCAATAGAAGCAGGGGAGTGTTCCCGTGTGGGGCTCAGTTGGGAACATCACAAATATGTGAGGTCTCATTACTGCTTGTCCACAGAGAGTATAAGATATACCATTACTGGGTTCATCAAGCCCAGTATCCTGTTTCCAACAGGGGCCAATCCTACTACTGCATTAATAATTTATATAGTGCTACAAGGCATATGCAGTCCCTGCTCATAGAGCTTACAATCTAATCAAGACAGATAGAACAATACAAGAGAAATAAGGGGGCTCAAATAGGGAAGGAGACAAGGAGAACAAGGGATTAGTATCAAACGTGACCTCAAAGAGGTAAGCCTTTAGCATGGATTTGAAGAGGGGGAGAGACTTGATGTAAAGACAGAGGAAGTTTGTTCCATGCATATGGAACAGCAAGGTGAAAAGATCAAAGTCTGGAGTTTGCAGAAGAAGAAAAGGGTATAGAGAGAAGAAAGTCAGAGGAGGAGCGGAGTTCAAGAGGAGAGGTATAAGGAGCGAGAAGAGAGGAAAGGTAATGAGGGGCAGTAGAGTGAATGCACTTATATGTTAGAAGGAGAAGTTTGAATTGGATATGGACATTTTAGAAGAGGGGTTATATAAGTGTAACAGGGCTGACGGAAGATTAGCCACACAGTACAATTCTGGATAGATTGAAGAGGAGACAGATGACACTGAGGGAGACCAGCAAGAAGGTGGTTACAATAGTCAAGACGAGAGGTGACCAAAGAGTGGACAAGAGTTTTAATAGTGTGTTCAGAGAGGAAGGGATGAATTTCATTAATGTTGTGAGAAAACAACGGCAGATTTTAACTATATGCTGAATATGTGTGGAGAAGGAAAGGGAGGAGTCAAAAATGACCCCAAGGTTGTGGGCTGAGAAAACAGGAAGAGTGTTGTCAACAGTGATAGAGAAAGGAGGCAAGGGGAGGAGGGTTTAGGGGGAAAAATAAGAAGTTCAATTTTAGCCATATTCAATTTTAGGCAGCAGTGAAACATCCAGGCAGCAATGTCAGATAAGCAAGTAGAGATATGAGTATGGAGTGAAGGAGAGATATCAGGTGTAGATAGATAGATTTGAGAGTCATCAGCATAAAAATGATACTGAAAGCCGTGGGAAGAGATGACGGCACCAATGGTCTGGGTATAGAAAGAGAAAAGGAGAGGGTCCAGAACAGATCCTTGAGGTACACTAACTGAGAGAGGGATGGCAGTAGAATAGGAACCACCAGAGCAAACACTGAAAGAGTAATTGGAGAGATAAGAGGAGAACCAAAACAGTAGAGGGCCTCTAAAACTAAGTGAAGATAAAGTGTCAAAGAGGAGGAGGTGGTCAACAATATCAAAAGCATCAGAAAAGTCGAGAATGAAAACTGAGTAAAAGCCTTTGAACTTAGCGAGGAACAGATCACTGGAGACTTTGACAAGAGCCATTTCAGTAGAATGAAATGGATGAAAACCAGATTGAAGTGGATCATAGAGGGCTTGAGAGGAGAGAAATTCGAGACAATGGCGGAGAACTGCACGTTCAAGAATTTTGGAAATGAATGGGAGAAGGGAGATGGGTTGATAATTAGAAGGACAAGTAGAATCAAGTGAGGGTTTTTTGAGGAGAGGAGTGATTGCAGCATGCTTGAAGGCTGCAGGGAACGTTGCAGTAAAAAGCGAAAGGTTAAGAATATGTGAGATGAAAGGGATGATGGAGGAGGAGGAGGAGATGGAGTTGCGGAGATGGGTGAGGATAGGATCAGAAGAACAGCTGGTGAGTTTAGAGGAGGCTAGAAAAGAGGTTTCCTCAACAGAGATTTTAGAAAAGGATGAAAGGGTGATAGAGGTTGAGGGGGGAAGTTGGTAGTGGAGAGGGGGAAGAGGGGGTGAAGAAAATTTAGTATGGAATTGAAGAGGGGGTGAAGAAGATTTAGTAGGGAATTGAAGAGTAATCTTATGCACCTTGTCATGGAAATAATCTGTTAGGGTTTGGGTAGAGAGAGGAGGAGGGATTGGAGATGGAGGTGCCTTAAAAAGAGAATTGAGAGTAGAAAAGAGACAGCAAGGGTTAGAGGCAAGATGGTTAGTCAGATGGAGAAGATAGTTTTGCTTAGTGAGTGCAATTGCAGACTGGAAAGAAGAAAGTAAAGAGAGCGCAGAATTTGAGCTAAGTGCGCTCAGCTGAGCGGGCACAGGAACGTAGGTAGACACCAGGACTGAGGTGAGGTGCGCCTCAAAGGACGTGGAATGGGTGGAGCAAGGGTATCCAGAGTAGAGGAGAGAGCAGTATTATAGGAAGCTATGGCTTAATTAACAGACGTAGAGGACAAAGTGGAAGAGATAAAAGATGAGACAGTAGTGGATAGAGTCAGTGGATCGACAGCATGAAGATTCATAAAAAGATAGGAGATTAGGCGAGATTGAGGGGGGGGGAGTAATGTAGAGTGAAACTTAACAGGTGATGGTCAGATAAGGGAAGAGCGGAGGTATGGAAATTAGAAGGTAAATAATTAGAGTAGAAAATGAGGTCAAGGTAGTGACCAAGCGATGAGTGGGGGCAGAAGAGCAAAGCTGGAGGTTGAAAGAGAAGGTAAGGGTAAGGAGCTTAGATGCATAGGGGTCAGAGGGGATATCAATATGAAAATTAAAGTCACCAAGAATAAGGGAGGGGGAAGAATCCAGGAATAAGGAGAGCTAAGCATCAAAATCAGTGAGGATGGTAGAAGAGGACTTGTCAGGGGGTCTAAAGATGACAGGGATCCATAGAGGTAGGGGATTAAAAATATGGATGGAATAGACTTCAAAGAAGGGAAAGGAATGAGACTGAGAGAAAAGGAGGGGTTGAAATTGGCAAGAAGGAGAAAGTAGAAACCTAACACCACCGCCGCAGCCATTGGGACGAGGAGAGTGGGAGAACTGATACCCGCTGTGACAGAGGGCAGAAACCGAAGCAAAGTCATCAGGGAGGAGCCAGGTTTCAGTAAGAGTGAGAAGATGGAAAGCGCATGAGATAAAGAGATCTGGGTAAAGGGAAGTTTATTAGAAACAGAATGTGCATTTTATAAAGCACATTAGAAGGGGAGAGAGGAGGGGTAAAGGAGAGGGATGTGGATGTGATTAGGGAGGTGAAGGGAGGAACCAATATGAGAATGAGAGAGAAGGGGGACTAGGGTTGGGATTAATGTCACCAGAGGACAGAAGGAGAAGGAGAAGAACAGTGTGAGGGAGAGAGGAGACAGCACATCAGAAAAGGGGATGAGATTGTTTTAGAGAGGAAGGAGAGAGATGAATGAGAGGAAGGAGAAGGTGAAGCTCAAGAGCTGAGGAAAGGGTGGAGGATAAGATGGGGGAGGAAATACGGAGAGTGGAGAGAAATTCAGAAAGAGGGGGGATATTAGGTTGATGGAGTGAGGGAAGAAAGTTAGGGAGGATCCAAAAAAAGGAGCAAAGAATGTTTTGGAGTCATAAGAAATGGCAGAGAGCGCAAGTAAAGTTAGAAGGAGAGGGATTATAGGTAAAGCATAGTTCTCACCTGTAACAGGTGTTCTCCAGGGACAGCAGGAAACAGTCCTCACATATGAGTGACGTTGGCACAGACGGAGCTCGCGCGGAGCATTTCCCCAGCTTTCAAAGAAAGCCTTTGGGACATCACGCACACGTGGTCCTCTTCTTGCCCAACCGTGCCATCTTGCTCAGTCAGATGACATAGCTAGGACGGCAGTAAAAACTAAAACAAGGTAAGGAGGCAACTCCAAGGGGAAGAGGGAGGGTTATGAGGACTGATTTTTGCTGTCCCTGGAGAACACCTGTTACAGGTGAGTAACTACGCTTTCTCCAGGAACAAGCAGGAAGTCAGTACTCACATATGGGACTCCCTAGCTCCAGGCTGCCAAGGAACGAACCACGACAGCACCAATGGCAACCAATCGGTTAGCCGTGAGTTGCAGAAGGTGAGTCCCCACTGAGAGACTCTGCACAACCCTAGCATCCAGTGACACTATCACTCCAGTAGCCTGAACACAGAAAGGACGGAGGGCAGGAGTTGCCTACACCCCAAGAATATTACGGCGTACTGCCTGGCCAAAGGCATTGTCCCTGAGAGACTTGCTCTCCAGGCAGTAATGAGCTGCGAACGTATGAATTGAAGACCATGTGGCAGCCTTGCAGATCTCCGTCACCAGCACTGAGTGGAGGTTGGCCACCGACACGGCCATTGGCCTCATGCAATGCGCTGTGATCCGGTGCTCAAGGAAGAGGCCAACTCGCTCATAGGCGAGGGTAATACAGTCCCTCTGTTCCATTCAAGTGGATAGAGTTCGCTTAGTCATGGGGAGCCCCAGTCTACTGAGGTCATATGATACGAAACGTTGTGGAGCTTTGCGATGGGCCTGAGTCAGCTGTAAATAGGACCGGGCCTGTTTGCAATCGAGTGTATGAAACACTAGTTCCTCCCTGCTGGTGTGAGACTGCAGAAAGAAGGTGGGGAGGACCACCTCTTAGTTGAGGTGGAAAGGAGATACAACCTTCGAGAGGAATTTGGAGTGCGTGCAGAGCACTACCCTGTTCTTTTAGAATCTTGTATATGGTGGATTTGCCACCAGAGCCTGGAGTTTGCTCACTCTTCAAGTGGACGTGAAGGCCACCAGAAAAATTACTTTCCATGACAGGTACCGTAGATGACAAGTGGCCAGGGGCTCGAACGGTGGTTTGGTGAGCTGAGAGAGCACCTCTTTGAGGTCTCACTTTGCTACTAGAGGGCGGAGAGGGGTCTTGGATAACAAGAAGCCCTGGAGGAACCTTGGGCCCCGGCCTGGCTTGAGAGGAGTTTCTCCTCTATAGGATGGTAATGCGCAGCTATGGCACTCAGATGTACCCTCACCGAGCTGGATTTCAGCCCGGTGTGCATGAGGTGCAGTAGGTACTGAACAACCAGTTGCACATGGCAGGAGAAAGGATTCTCCTCCTTCTCCGCACACCAGGTGGAGAACCTCTTCCACTTAAAGGCTTTAGCGACCCCAGGGTGGGGTGCAGGAGGAAGCCCTCCTCCTGGGACAGGAGGTCCGGGGCCCTGCCCAGTGGAACTCGGAGTGCCACCGACAGGGAAAGCAACAGAAGGAACCAATGTTGCCTGGGCCACCTGGGGACGATCAGTATAACTAATGTCCTCATGCTCTGGACATTGAAGAGGGTCTTGGCGGTGGAAACGCATAGAGTAGGCCCTCTGACCATGAGATCAGGAAGGCGTCTGTTGCCACTCTCCCTGGGTGAGGCTGGCATGAGCAGAAGTGAGACAGCTGTGCGTTGTCTGGGAAGGTGAATATATCTATCATGGGCCTGCCCCAGCGGTGCAAGAATTGCTTCGTTACCCTGGGTTCAAACGTCACTCGTGTGGGCAAAGGACTCTGCTCAGTCTGTCTGCTAAGCAGTTGTCCTGGCCTGGCAGGTATACCGCTCGCAGGAGCATGCTGTTACCCATTACAAAGGAGAGGAGGGCCACCGCCTCCTGGCAGAGGGAGTACGAGCCCGTGCCCCCCCTACTTGTTGATATAAAACATGGCAACCTGGTTGTCCATCTGGATTACCACAGGTCGGTGACACAGGCGGTGACGGAACGCTCGCAGGGCCAGGAAGATTGCCCTGAGTTCTAGGAGGCTGATCTGCAAGAGTGACTCCTCCTGGGACCAGCTGCTTTTGTGTGCGGCAGTCCCCAACCCAGGAGGGAAGCATCTGTTGTCAGGGTCCTCTGTGGTGCAGGTGCCTGGAAAGGCATTTCCGCCTGGAGGTGGTGCAAGTTTTGCCACCAGGTGAGAGACTCTGCCAATTGGCAGGTGACTCTGACCCTGTCCTGTAGCCTGCCCGTGGCTTGAGTCCACTGTGAGCAGAGGCACCCTTGGGCTGTCTGCATGTATAGGCAGGCTAATGGTGTGACAAGGACCGTCGAAGCCATGTAGCCCAAAAGGTGGAGGAGGTGGCCTGTCATTTCTCTTGGGAGGATGACCTTGACTTGTAACATGTCCAATTGAGCCCCTATGAACTCCAGATCTTGGACTGGAGAGAGATGGGATTTGGGGTAGTTGATGATGAAACCCAGTTGCTGCAGTAGGAGGGCTGTTCACTCTGCGGCCTGACTGACTCTGAGGCTGAACCCCTTCTGATTAGCCAGTCGTCCAGGTAGGGGAAGACTAAAGTCCCTTGTAGGCACTAGTGTGTGGCTATCACCGCCAAGCACATGGTAAAGACCCTTGGTGAGGAGGCCAGGCTGAAGGGCAGACCCTTGGCGAGGAGGCCAGGCCTGTGGGAGGGATGGATTAGAATATGTATGTATGCATCCTTTAGATCCAAGGAGCACAGTCAATCTCCCTGGTGGAGATAAGGCAGCAGTGTTCTAAGGCAGAGCATCTTGAACGTCTCCCTCACCAGAAACTTGTTTAAGTTTCTCAGGTGCAGTATGAAACTGAGGCTCCCAGTTCTCTTTGGGACAAGGAAGTACCTTGAGTAGAAGCCTTTTTCCCATAGATGTTTGGGTACAGGTTCCACTTCATTGTCTCTAAGCAGACCTGTGAGCTCTGAGAACAGAGGACTCTGGTGAAGGAGAGGTCGCACAGGCTCTCCTGGAAAGAACATGGGTGGTATCTATTATAAGCGGAGGAGGTATCCCTCCTTTACCACCTGCAGCACCCACTGGTCTAAGGTGACCTCAGCCCACCTGTGGGCAAAGAGTGCCAGGTGGCTGGTGAAGGTCTCCCAGGGAAGGGGAGGCCATGCTCTGGGCGTCAAAAGCTCCCCACTGGTTGGGATGAAACCGAGGCTTCTGAGCTCCCTGTCCCTGCCTCTTAAGGTGAGAACCCTGTTGCTGGCTAGAGAAGTGCTGGTAGCGGTGACTCTGCTGGAACAGGGGCCTTTTCCCCAAGGGTTTCTTGCGGGGAAACGAAGAGGTCTTTTTTAAGAGCCTCTGTCGGGTCACCACTGCTGCTTCTATTTTGGCCACCTTGTTGGCCATGGGTTTGTCGAACAGGTTCTCCCTGGTACAGGGGACATTGAGCAGCTTGTCCTGGACCCATTGCTCGAGGTCCGATGACTGTAGCCAGGTTTGGTGTCGAGCCCTGATGCCGGCTGCTGCTACTCGAGCTGCTGACTCGAATCCATCATAGGTCGCTCGGGAGAGGAACTATGAGCAGTCCTTGATCCCGGAGGCCAGAGCTTGGAACCGAAGGAGAGATTCTCCGGCCAGCCCTGCTGAGAACCTGGACAACGCCTGGGTTAGAGCCTTCAGATACATGTCTATGTATAACTCATAGGCCTGGATTCGACACCCCAGCATCAAGTCCTGGTAGCACTTGCGCCCAAGGGTATCAAGGGCTCTAGCATTCCTTCCAGGGGTGGTGGGGGGACAGAAGAGTAAGTCTTATAGCTCTTGAGCTTTTGCATGGTTGACTCGACAACCATGGAGTTATGGGAGTTGGGGTTTGTGGACCCCGGCGCCTTTCTGACGCGGTATATGGCATCAAGGCATTGGCTGACCACCAGTACTGACACCGGGGTCTCCCACATTCGCAACAGTAGTCGCTTGAGGATCGGCTGCACCGGCACTGTGAGAGTTTCCTTGGGTGGAGACTTAAACTGGAGGATCTCCAGTTCCTCAGTGCATGGGTCCTCCTCCGCCTCGGTTTGCACCGAGAGGGCTTGGGCCATATCCCTGACAAAGTCATGGAAAGCCACGTTCTCTGGAGGAGAATGGTGCCAGAGCGCCGGGGGAGACGGGTCCAAACGGATGTCTCAGTGACGTCTGGTTTCTGGGGAGGCCTCATTATCAGTTTCCCACTCGGAGTTGAGGGGGAGACGACTAGTCCGAGGCCTCGCGACTTCATGCCTTGAGGCCTCGCGACTCCGTGCCTTGAGGCCTGCGCCAAAGAGCTGGGGGCCCCCAGAGTATCTTGGGTCTGAATCTTGGAAACTGGCTGGGGAGGACCGGATGCCCAAGGATCAGGACCAGGACCTCGACAGGGGCCGAGGGCTTACCCGAGGCAGGTGGCGCTCAGAGTTCAGCTCGACGACCAGGGACTCCCCCGCAGTTGGGAGCCTGGTCGCTGGGGCAGATGATGCAGACGAGCCAGACATCATTGCCTTCTGCATGGCAGGATAGCAGTTATGTTCAGCTCCATGGCTGCTATTCTGGTCTCCAAATCAGAAGGCTCCACAGCTTTCGACGCGAGTACCAAGTTTCTCTGGCCCGGCACTGGCACCCTCACGAGTCTTTGACGAGGACTACGGTCTTGAGGAACCTCGTATGTCTCCACCGGCCAAGGAATCCTTCTTGAGGACCTTGGTGGGACGCTTCTCGGAGTCGCCCGAGTCCCTCCGACTCGTTTTACCAGGTTTCTCTGGTGGAACCTCGATGGACTTCGAGGATTTTTTCTTCTTTTGCTCGGGATTTGAGTTCTTCTCGGAGGAGCCGCCACCGCGGGACTCGGAGGACACTCGGGCCTCACAAGAAGTGCTGGGCTTGGAACTTGGCATTGGGGAGGCCGGTGCCGAGTTGGACTTTGGGAACATTTTCTCCTGCAACTCCAACCTCTTTTTATTAGTTTTAGGAATCATGGCCTGGCACAGGTCACAGGAGGTGTTATCGTGGTCCGGACCCAGGCAGCATAAGCAGCAGTCGTGGACGTTGGTGACAGACATGATTTGACTGCAGCGGTCACATTTTTTGAACCCACCGGGGGACATGGAGGGAATCCCCTGGGAGAAAAAGTGCACGAACGCCGGTCGAAGCAAGCTTCGATCAAAAATGAGGGAAAGAGCCGAGGACAGCGCCAGGTCCTGCACCAGCTCGAGGCGGGAAGAGGAACTGGTATGCAAACTGGAAACAGCTAATTTTTTAAAGATATAGCAAGGAGTTTTTCCAGGGAAACTAGATGTACTTCCGTTGGGCTTCACGAAAAAAGGAGATTGAGCAAGATGGCACCCTTGGGCGGGAAGGGGACCACGTATGCGTGGTAGCATATCCCAAAGACTTTCTTTGAAAGCTGGGGAAATGCTTCACATGTGCTCCGTCAGCACTGACATCACTCATATGTGAGGACTGACTTCCTGCTTGTTCCTGGAGAATAAGGGAATAAAGGTAAAATAAATGAAATAAAGTAGAATAAATAAAATAGAATAAGATACAGATAAGTAAAAGTCTTAAAAGACACTGAGATTATCAGATAGGGAAATTAATTAGCAGAGGAAACAATCAAATAACAGTGAATGAAAACAGTAGACAGACAAGCCTTATCTCAAGAGGAATATAACTCTATAAAGTGTAAAATATAAAATATTAGAGACATCAGACATGGATCAATTGAAGTCATGTGAGCATCCTCAGTGCAATGGGAATAAGGGTCTCCAGCACAGAATGACTGAGATGCAATAAAGGAACTAACAGGTATAACCAGACACTCTCAACATAGTAACATAGTAAATGACGGCAGATAAAGACCAGTATGGTCCATCTAGTCTGCCCAGTAAGATGGCAAGACACCTGCCGCTCTGTGCAGGCCACCCCTTCCCCATGTCTTTGTTTAGGGGTGAACCCACTGCTCCGTGTAGGACACCCCTATTTGTTGAGAAATTAGATAGTTGAATTTATTTTGATTTTATCCTGTTGCTGTAAAGGGATCCACTGTGTCTGTCCCATGCCATTTTGAATTCTGTCACTGTATTTGCCCCCACCACTTCCATCGAGAGGGCATTCCAAGCATTCACCACCCTTTCAGTGACAAAGTATTTCCTGACTTTGCCTTTCAATTTACCCCCTTGCAGCTTCATGTTATGCCCACTAGTTTTACAGCTTCCCCATCTATGGGTTTGTTTGTTCATTATTTCTCTTTAAGTATTAAAAGGTCTGAATCATATCTCCCCTATCCCTCCTCTCCTCCAGAGTGTACATATTTAGGTCTTCAAATCTCTTCTCATAAGGCTTCCGACGTAGGCTCCAAATCATTTTGGTTGCCTTCCTCTGAACAGTTTCCAGTCTTTTTACATCCTTTGCAAGATATGGTCTCCAAAACTGAACACAGTATTTCAAGTGAGGCCTCACCAGTGACTTATACAGTGACATTAGTACCTCTTCCTTTCTGCTAGTAATTCCTCTTTGTATGCAACCCAACATCTTCCTGACTTTTGCCACTGCCTTGTCGCACTGTTTTGCCACCTTGAGATCCTCAGAAATAATCACACCAAGGTCCTTCTCCTGGTCCGCGCACACCAACCTCTCGCCCCCTATCGCGTAAATTTCCCTTGGATTTCTGCTTCCCAAGTGCATGACACTGCACTTCTTTGCATTAAATGTTAATTGACAAGCATTAGACCATTCTTCCAGCTTTTGTAGATCTTTCCTCATGTTAACCACTCCCTCAGGGGAGTCCACTCTGTTGCAAATTTTTGTGTCAGCTGCAAAAAGACAGACTTTTCCATTCAGTCCTTCAGCAATATCACTCACAAATACATTGAACAGTGCCAGGCCCAGGACCGAACTCTAGGGCACCCTGCTAATCACCCTCCTTTCATCCGAGTGAGCTCCATTTACCATCACCTTCTGTCGTCTGTCAGTCAACCAATTTCTGATCCAGTTCACCACCTTGGGGCCTATCCCCAAACTCCTGAGTTTATTGATAAGCCTCCTATGAGGAACAGTATCAAAGGCTTTGCTGAAATCCAAGTAGATGACATCCATCGCATGCCCCTGATCTAGTTCTCTGGTCACCCAGTCAAAGAACTCAATCAGATTTGTTTGGCAAGATCGTCCTTCGGTAAAACCATGTTGCCTCGGATCATGCAACCTGTTGGTTTCGAGAAAGTCCACTATTTGCTCTTTCAGGAGTGCCTCTATTACTTTTCCCACCACTGAGGTAAGGCTCACAGGCCTGTAAGTTTGTCACTTCTTCCCTGTCACCACTTTTGTGAAGAGGTACCACATCAGCCATTCTCCAGCAGGTAATGTGAGAAATTAAAGTAATTGTATCTTTCAAGGGAGGGAGTAGTAGCCTCTAGACCGCACAGGTTCCCTCTTTTTTCTTCTGCTGGTGCTGCTTATGCTCGTTTAGGTGGTGGGTAAGCCGCAGGCTGTTCGTAGTAGTTGCGCAGAGCTGTTATGGAGTTTGGTATTAACCAGTTGGCTAATAAAGTACCCAGCCTTGATCATATATGTAAGACATAGATGGACAGGAAGTTGTGGTTAACGGCACTCAGAGGCTCTTTGCTGTGGCCCTTAGGCATGTGTGTGCCTGTTAGCCCTTTAAATTGAAACAGTTCGTCAAGCTACCTGGTTGGAGGAGCAGGGGGAGGAGCTCATTTTCTTGCTCTCTGCTGCGGCTGAAGGGAGCTCTAACAAGGAAAATGTTTGGGCTCCTGTTAGCCCTTTAAACTGAAACAGTTCATCAGGCTGCCTGGTTGGAGTAGCAGAGGAGCGGGGAGAGGCTCACTTCCTTGCTCTCTGCGGCGGTTAAAGGGATCCAGGTCACAAGTACCTGTCCAGTATCCAAAAAGAAACACAGATTCCACGTTGGTTATCCTGGGATAAGCAGTAGATTTCCCTGGTCCTCTTTAATAATGTTTATGGACCTTTCCCCCATGAACCTGAACAAACCTTTTTTAAACCCAACTACACTAATAGTTTTTACTACATCCTCCAGTAATGAATTCCAGAATTTAATTACATGTTGAGTGAAAAATATTTTCTCCAATTACTCTTAAATGGGCTAGAATGTAGCTTCATTGCGTGTCCCCTAGTCTTTCTATATTTTGAAGGAGTAAACAACCAATCTATGTTTACCTAGTCCACTCCCTTCACTATTTTATAGACCACTATCATATATCCCTCAGCTGTCTTTCTTTTCCCAATTGAAGAGTCCTGACCTTTTAAGCCTTTCCTCATAGGGGTATTATTCTGGTTGGCCGTCTCAGTACCTTTCTAATTTTGCTAAATTCTTTTTAAGATATGGCGACCAGAATTGCCCACAATATTCAAGGTGCGGTCGTACCATGGAGCAATACAGAGGCATTATAATATCCTTGGTTTTATTCTCCATTCCTTTCCTTATTATTCCTAGCATTCTATTTGCTTTCTTGGCTGCTGCTACACACTGTGAAGAGGGTTTCAACATATTATCCACGATGAGCCTAAATCCTTTTCCTGGATGGGGCTTCCTAATGTGGAACCGTACTTTGGGTTGTTCTTCCCTAAGAGGCCAATTCTCAAAGGTGCATGTCTGGGCCATGGGGACGCCCAAAACCTGGACGGTCCTGAGTTATACCCAATTCCAGAATCACGGGAGCTATACCTTACAGTGGGTGCAAAATCGGGCACTGAGACAGCCCGGGCATGAATCTAATATCAAGGAGGGAGACGTCCTGTGATTTGTCCAGTCAACCTGCCCAAAGCACTGGCAGGTGTGTCAAAGCAGTGGCATGTCCAGCTGGAGGCTCAAAGTGCCTAGACGCTGATAAGCCACATCACCCCGCTATCCAACCCTTGGCGGGGGAACCCCAAGGCAGGGATCGGGTGGTGGATTCACTCCAGTGGCCGCATGATGAGGTAGGGGGGTTGCAGCCCACAATCAGAGCAGAGTCCGGCACTTATTCCACCTTCAGGGTGGCATAAGCTGGGCATCCAAATCGATGCCGGGGAACATACAGGCGCATGACCTTAATTACCTCTGTATGTCCCGGAGGATGGCACCTCCCCCTCAACATCCCGCTCTGCCCCTGCACCATCCCCTCCTGTCCCTATCCAGCACTTCCCGCACAAATGCTGTGTACTTATGGGGAGCACTGGGTCCGAAATCACGATCAGGGTCTGTATACGTGTTGGACATCCAACCCCGCTATTCGTGGAACAGAATGACCTCCATAGTGCATAGCTGCACTTGCCTACATTAATTTCATCTGTCATATGGACCTCCAGTCTTGCAATTTCTCAAGATCCTCTTGCAATTTTTCATATTCCTCTTGTGTTTTAACAACTTTGAAAAATGCTTTGTCAGCTGCACAAACATTTTAATTCACATTAAAACGTTTTCATAAGAGGAAATCAAGTTCGTTAATTCATAACTTAATGAGCATTAAATCAATTTTGCATACAATACAGTTTTTAAGGCAACCCCAAGAACTGAATGCATGTTAGTGAATACACATCTCTAGTTTGCACATAAATGCTAATCCCTCCCCAACCCCGCTTCGGGAATGCCACTGTGTGAAAAACATAAGAACATAAGATATGCCATACTGGGTCAGACCACGGTCCATCAAGCCCAGTATCCTGTTTCCAACAGTGGCCAATCTAGGTCATAAGTACCTAGCAGTTTCCCCAAAAGACACAGGTTCCACAATGCTTGTATTGGGTCAAGCATTGATATCCTGGGTCCCTTTTTAATAATGGTTTATGGACCTTTCCTCCAGGAACTTGTCCAAACCTTTTTTAAAACCAGCTACACTAACAGCCTTTACTACATCCTCTGATAAAAAATTCCAGAGTCTGATTACACATTGAGTGAAAAAATATTTTCTCTTATTTGTCTTAAATATTTTACCCTGTAGCTTCATGGCATGCCCCCTAGTCTTTCTATATTCTGATAACGTAAACAATCAATCTACTGTACATTTACCCGTTCCACTCCATTCATTAATTTATAGACTTCTATCATATCTCCCCTCAGCCGTCTCTTTTCCAGGTTAAAGAGCCGTAACCTTTTTAGTCTCTCTTCATAGGGGTATCCTTTTATCCCCTTTACGATTTTGGTGGCTCTTCTCTGAACCTTTTCTAATAACGCTATATCCTTTTTAAGATACTGAAATGTCTTTTACAATTACCCTCCCTCTGTAAATGGAGTAAAAATCCTTAGCAAGTATATTTATTTGTTTTTATATTTTATTTAGGGAGTTATTTACTAATAGTCAGTGGCAATGAGATTTTCTAGTTTTAAGAATACTCCAGATAAAAACAAACAAGGCAATATTTAAACTCTGCAACTGGCATTTTATAAATGCTAGTTATGGCGTTTAAATAAAATCTGGATATTTATCATGTTATCTAGATAGTGACTGGTGCTGAATATTTGGATTCAGTACAGGTTGGCCGGTGCTATCTGGATAATGGCGACTTTCAACCAACTATCCAGATAGCCAGGGCCAGCCCAAAGGTATCTGACACTCTATGCGAACCTTCATCAATACACCTCCCCTGGGTTGGCTTCCATCCCACTGTCCAACATCGCCCCTCCCCTCACTAAAGGTGTCCAGTGTCTCCTCTACTCCCCATCCCAGCTGTCCTAAGTGCTATATGGATAGCTATCTGTGAGGCTGTTATTGAGTGAGGGAGGGCAGGTTAGTGGATGGGTGGAATTAGTTAAATGGATGGGATGGAGGTAGTGAGTGAGCGGGGGAGTTCCAGGGCAGAGTTCCATTGATGCGAGGGTACCAAACTAAGATACCCCAGTGTTTAGCCTACTTATTTTAGGACTGGAAATCCAAGTCCTTTGTCAAAGATGGAGTAAAGTTGACAAACATTATCTACTCATTATTTCCAAATGTTAAATGGATAAGAAGGGTGAAGTAAGATTTACAAAAACAAAATTAAGACCTTGAATTTTGAATTATTCTCTTATTTCTAAATTCCTATATATAATAAACAGAAAAATAGCTTCTGTGTGAGCATAATGTCTTTTTGTGTTTCAACTGTATCATTTTGGTCTTTCTTCTACAATATATGCACATAAAGATTGATGCTCTTTAAATTTCTATCCCTTTGGCCATCTAGAAACATTTGTGGGCTTAGCTGAAGTCAATAAGTTTGATGTGGTCAAAGCCTATGACCAACATAAGTAATTCCTACATAAATCCAGCCATATTGCCTATTATGAAAACCATGTTCAGTCTTTGAACAGCAGACTAGCATGTGCTTCCCGCATGGCAGCCAAACAACAAAAGCTAGTCCAAATGCTGTGTGTCAGACAGAAACTGGGAGGTACACAAGAATGATTCTTGCTGTTCCCGGCAGCTGAACAACTCTGTGTACTATTTCAACCAGTGAAAATCGAGGTTGCAAATCCTTAATCTGATCCATGGCATCTTTCAGTCCATCTATGCCACAGCCTAGAGCACCACTCTGTTTCCAATTTGTATTAAAAAATGACTGGAAGATCTAGCTAAGCTTGAAGAATGGTCTAGAATCTGGCAGCTGGGATTTAATGTTAAAAAATGTAAGGTCATGCATTTGGGCTGCAGCAATCCAAGGGAGCAATATAGTATAGGGGGTGAAGTACTTTTGTCCACTAAAGAAGAGCGGGACCTAGGCGTGGTTGTGGCTGATGATCTTAAAGTAGCTAAACAGGTAGAAAAGGCGACGGCAAAAGCTAGAAGGATGCTTGGGCGCATACGGAGAGGAATGGCTAGCAGAAAAAAGGAGGTGATAATGCCTCTGTATAAGTCTTTGGTGCGACCTCATTTGGAGTATAGTGTGCAATTCTGGAGACCGCACCTTCAAAAGGATGTGAACAGGATGGAGTCGGTGCAGAGGGTGGCTACTAAAATGATTAGTGGTCTTCATTATAAAGCATATGAGGACAGACTGAAGGATCTTAATATGTACACCTTAGAGGAAAGGCGGGATAGAGGTGATATGATTGAGATGTTTAAATACCTCCGTGGCATAAATGTTCAGGGAGAGACCCTCTTTCAAATGAAGGCAAGTTCTGCTACGAGGGGACATGGGATGAGGGTGAAGGGACATGGGATGAGGGTGAAGGGAGATAGATTCAGGAGTGATATGCGGAAATATTTCTTTACGGAAAGAGTAGTGGATCCGTGGAATAGTCTCCCAGTGGAGGTGGTAGAGATGAGGACAGTTACTGAATTCAAAAAAGCATGGGACAAACACAGAGGATCTCTAAAGGTAAAAAGTGGACTGTTGTAGTTGTTATGGAAGGACAGACTAGATAGGCCATGTGGTCTTTTTCTGTTGTCATATTTCTATGTTTCTATTGTATGTCTGTATTTCAAGGATAGAATATAAATAATGACAAGAGTCATTTAGAACTAGATTTTATTAACCTTAGGTGTTGCACTGTGGCATGGAGATCTATCAGGGATGACGGGGATTAGGTACAATATGGAGGTGGAAAGCATCAGGACCAGTGAGAATGCTCATCTGCTACTGTAGTATTAGCTCCTGCTGGCCAGTGAGCAGTACTGAGCATACATCCAAGCATGCTATGTGGAGGGAGGGAGATCAAAGATAAAGCATTATAAAGGGGAAAAGACAATAAAGAAATATATACTACATGGTACACTATGGAACAGCACTTAAGTTTTGTTGTCACTGTTCGGAAACACTGAAATAGAACTCAGATATTTTACATAGTGCATATCAAACCTTATAAATTCCAGATCAAGGGTCTCTTTGGAACAATGCTAAGGTTGACGTGAGCAGGTGAGTATTTGCAGTGAACCTGAGAGATTGAAATACCTTCCAACATATCCTAGTATAGCAGTGAGGTTAATTTCTGTTATGGTATGTATAAACCAACTGTAATGAAAATATTAGGGTACTCTGGAGACTACAAATAATCTAGATTTAAAAAAAAAAGACTCCAGCAGTAAATCCCTGACAATTCACAGTATTGAGTTTGTTTTCCAACAATATTTACATAAATATAAAGGAGAAAGGGACCTCAGTGGCTACACTCAATGCTTAAAGGGTCTTGCAAAGACACCCACTCACGGCCATATAACATCACAGATCCTGAAAAATTTCTTCAAACGTTAATTTATGCAATGCACTGTAATTTATTCTTTTTTACATATTATTTATGTCCATATTTTTATACTCTCATATACATAATTTTTTTTTGCAGTTCTTCAAAAATTATATTCTTGTTCAGTTCCTCTGGAGGTACTTTTCAAAATGTCCAACACTGGGCACTCATAGCTTATCGCACACTCTCCCCTCTGGAATGTCCAATACTTGGTTCATAATACCCATATAAATATAGGCAAGGAACTTTACCTCTGGTTACTTATCTCTAAATTCAATACTGTACCTCTCAGTATTTACTGCAAATTCAGTACTGTGAATTGCCAATGATTTACTACTGGAGTTTTTTGAATATTTTTTTAAGTGCCTTCAAGTCAATGCTACCCAGCTGCCTCTGGGTTTTCTTGGCAAGGAATGACTGAAAATGGACTGCCAGGCCTTTTCTTCCGAGGCAATGGAGGAAAAAGTGACTTACCCAAGGCCACAAGGAGTACTAGTAGGAATCAAACCCAGATCTTTTGGGTAGTAGGCTGTTGCTCTAACCACTAGGCTACTCCTCCATTCAAATTAACCCATTTAGAGTCATTATCCTGAATAAAGCAATTCAGCTCAATATTAAAATGCTGCAGTCAGAGGTTTTTGAAATGCTAGCAGTGGCGTTTAAATCTATTACATATATTCACCACTGCTATACACAGAAGAGGCAGTGCTGAATAGACGTAGTTAGCGGTGACCGCCTCTAGCTCAATGAATAATGGTAATATTCAGCTGCAATCCATATTGCTATGTGGTTTAAGGAGAAATTTTACATACCTGGCATTTTTTCCCTTGAATCCTGCTAGACTAGCCCAGAAAAGTGGGTTATGCTTTTTTATTTATTTATTTATTTATTTACAGTTCTTATATACCGCGCTTTTTAGTATCAGTGCAGTTTACAAATAACAAATTTTTGCATCAGAACAAAAGATCTCCCTTGCCAGCAGGTGGAATAAGACTTGAGCAATTTTCAGTGATACCATCACTAGGTATTTCCTTATCGTTCCTCCAGTTTAGTCCTCTACCTCTGGGTTGTGCACCTCTTCCTGCAGCTAGGAGACTGGGCATGTCAAAGTTGTGACATCACTGGATATAGCCTGCTGGTATCTCCCATCAGCCTCCAGTGTGTCCAGTCGCAGCAGGAGGACATAGTGAGCCTAGCTTCTGGGCTCACTTGGGGGGGAACAGATAAGGAGCATTTAGTGTGACAAATTCTATTCAGATTTTACTTTTGATTTTTACCTTGAGGCTTGAGGATCGGAGGAATTCAAGGTGGTAGGCGCAGGCTGTGTGGCTTTCGGCCCTGCAGGTAAGGCCTTCGGGCTCTGTCAGTCGACTGAGGCCTTCTTTTTGCAGCGGCTGTTGTTCTTGGCGCCAAAATTCATTGGCGAAGGGGCGGCCATTTCCTCTCTAGGTATTTGGACCGCATGGCGAGAGTTGCAGTGAGCTGCCTGTGTGAGGAAAACAACAGGCAGAATAGCTAGATTTTTGGGCCTAGTGTTTGTTTCTCTCTTTTGTTTGTAGGTTTTTGTTTTTTTTTAGGCTCAGGGGTTCCTCAGCCTTAAGGGGGACTGTTGTCAATCCTCTTTATAAAATAAATAAGAATAAACTTAAAAATAGGATAGCAGTTTTGGCATTGATCCCTGATACCACATGTTCTTTCCCTCCTAATCATGTCTCTGAGGAGCATCTGTTAAGTCACAAGATATTAGGCAAATTGCCAGCTTTTAGGTTCAAGGGCAGAGCCCTAACTTGTAGTTGGAAGGAGGGACAGCCTGGAAGTGTGCTTTTATGTATTCTATAGTGAAAGTTGCTCAAAATTCACAGGGATGGGTTTAGGAAACCTTAGGATATAAAAAAAAACAACAGACTGACAGTTAAACTGTCAACCAAGAAGTGCCTGTGCTACGATCTATGGCCACCAGAGGGCAGCTGGTACACTCAATAGTGACTTTCTATGACTGTGTGTAGGCAGCCATTATCTGCAAGTCAGGAAAGAAATGCCACAGGGCAGCTGTAATGTTCTCAAAATCAGGATTATATGACCGAGATTTAAAGCTCTTAACTTCTGTATCGTTGGTCGGGCTCTGGTGCCCTAAAGGCCGCCAAATGGCAGCACTGCTCATGAATCACATATAGTATTCAGTGCCCCCATCCCTGGGGGGGGGGTGGTAAGATACAAAATCATATTACTCATCAGGTTCACACAGGCAGCAACCTCTAAGACATAGGTGTCAAACTCTGGCCCGCGGGCCAAATTTGGCCCGTAGTGTAATTATATTTGGCCCGCGAGGCTATACCAAATGACTACTAGAGCTAGCCCGCCGGTATTATACAGCGCATTCATTCATCGCTAATACTACAAATCCCATAATGCCTTGCTGTTGTTTTGGCGCGTCAATCAGGACAGGTCCCAGAAACGCCCTCTCCTGTGTGACAGAAGTCATAGCGATCTCAAGCTACAACTGTCACTGTGGAACCCCTTCCCAAAAAATGGCAAAAAGAAAGGCAGACAACAGGAACTTTCTGGACAGGTGGGAGACAGAATATTTGTTTACATATGTAAAAGACAGACCTGTTTGTCTGATTTGTGGAGTCAACGTGGCTATAACTAAGGAGTATAACATTCGACGACACTATGAAACAAAACACCATGACAAGTACAAGGACCTGGACATGACTCAAAGGAGCCAGAAAGTGGAGGAGATGAAAAGAAGTTTGGTTTCACAACAGAATATGTTCAAAAAAGCCACATCACAAAGTGAGGCTGCTGTAAAGGCTAGTTATATTGTGGCAGCAGAGATCGCAAAATCAGCCCGGTCCTTTAATGAGGGAGAGTTTGTGAAAAAGTGCATGTTGAAAGTTTGTGACATCGTGTGCCCAGAGAAAAAGCAAGCCTTTTCAAACGTGAGCCTGAGCAGAAACACAGTAGCTGATCGCACATGTGATCTTGCCACCAATCTGTATGACCAGCTTTTGGAAAAGGGAAAAGATTTTGTTGCATTCTCCCTTGCTGTGGATGAGAGCAGCGACGCATCTGATACTGCTCAGCTGTCAGTCTTCATCCGTGGAGTGGACTCAAATATGTGTGTTACGGAGGAGCTATTGGGATTCAAATCAATGCATGGCACAACCACAGGAAAGGAAATTTTTGAAGAGGTTTCCAAATGCGTAACTGAAATAAAGCTGCCGTGGGATAAACTCATGGGATTAATGACAGATGGTGCGCCAGCGATGTGCGGTAAAACAAGTGGACTGGTGGGCAGGGTCCGGGAGAAGATGCAGGAAGAGAACTGTGCAGGTGAACTAACTGTTTATCACTGCATCATACATCAGGAATCATTGTGTGGCAAAGCCCTAAAGATGGAACATGTTATGACCACAGTAACACAAGTAGTTAACTTTATAAGAGCCAAAGGTCTGAATCACCGCCAGTTTAAGTCTTTTCTGGAGGAGTGTGGTTCGGAATACGCAGACGTGCCGTATCACACAGAGGTGAGATGGTTAAGCCGAGGAAAAGTACTGAATAGATGTTTTGAGCTGCATGAGGAAATATGTCAGTTTCTGGAAAGCAAAGGGAAGGACACAGCAGAGCTTCAGGAGAAAAAGTTTCTGTGTGAGCTGGCCTTTCTGTGTGACATCTCGAGCCATCTCGATGCGCTGAACCTGCAGCTTCAGGGGCGGGGGCGCATCATCACAGACATGTACGCTGCAGTGAGGGCTTTTAAAACTAAACTGTGCCTGTGGGAGAATCAGATGCTGCAAGGAAACCTTGGCCATTTTCCCTGCTGCCAAACCATGAAAACGCAGTTCTTTACCAACTTGTTCCCATGCGCACAGTTTGCTGAAAAACTCAGTGTACTCGGCGCTGAGTTTAGCCGGCGATTTGTCGACTTTGATGTCCAGAAATGTAGGTTTGAACTGCTCAGTAATCCCTTTGCAGTTAATGTGGAAAACGCACCAACCAACCTCCAAATGGAGCTAATTGAACTCCAGTGTAATGACACGCTGAAGTCAAAGTATGATGCTGTGGGCGCCGCCCAGTTTCCACAGTTCATCCCTGACACAATGCCTCAGCTCCGCACCCAAGCTGCTCAGATGCTCTCCATGTTCGGCAGCACTTATCTATGTGAGCAACTTTTCTCCTCGATGAAGATGACCAAAACATCTCACAGGAGACGTCTGACTGATGAACACCTTCGCTCGATACTGAGGATTTCCTCAGCTCAAAGCCTGAGCCCAGACATTGATGAACTATCATCCAAGAAGAGATGCCAGGTATCTGGCTTGGGCACATCAGATTAGATCAGTGTGCAGCAAACTGAGCAATAATTAACGTTTTCTTTATGCACTTTTTCTTGCTACTCCAAGACATGGGCTTGAATGGTTGATTAATTTTATTATTGTTATTTTATTTTAAAAATTATTATTTATTATTATTTAAATCTTATTTAATAAATGAATGTCATTGATGTTTTTTTTTTATTTGAAATTGGTTTTTGCATATCTGAACTATTAAGTTATAAATTGTATAGTAATAAGTGTTGCTTCATATTCAATGTTAAAGCAAATCTTGTTTGGGTCCATATTAAAAGGTTCATTTGTTCAATGCTGGCCCGCGACTTTGTTCAAGTTTTACATTTTGGCCCACTGTGTATTTGAGTTTGACACCCCTGCTCTAAGACCTCCATTTGCAAGGTGGTCGGTGTATTCCACTGCTATTTCTCTGACTGCAGGAAGGCCGGGGGAGGTGCCTGTGTGTTTCATAGCAACACTTAGCATGCCCTTCCCAAGGAATTCTCATCTATTACTAGAGCAGGGTTTCATTTCATTTGATTTCTCTGGTTGTGGTTACTGCACAGCGTTAGGGGCTGTGTTCGAAAGCTTGGGTCCCACGGACTTCGGTGGGATTTCAAAAAGAAAAAGAAACTCGCTTTAGTGAGAGATAGCCTTGTTCATTTTTAGCTAACACTGTTGATTTTACTTTTGATTTTTACCTTTTGCGTCTTGAATCCCAAGAATGGGACACTGTTTGCTTCCAGGGGTTCTACTTTCTATTTTGCTCTTCAGCTCCCTGGCAGACGCAGCAGGCTGGCAGGGGGTGTGCAATGCCTCCTGCAATGCAGAATCCCCCAGGATAAGGGGGGGAAGGACAACTGGGTGCAGCGGGGGCTGGTAGCTTCTTGCAAAGCTATAGGAGCAGTTCGGGTAATTTTAGCTGATCTGCTTTGATTTCATTGGAGTTGGCGGAAACTTGGTTTTTGGAGTCCTATACTTAAAAAAAAAAAAAAGAAAAGAAAAAAAAAAAGGGGCATAGCTATGTTGATTTACAAGAATCTCCTTCCGCTATCCATAGAAGGTCCTATAAAGCGTTAAAGTCGGTTTATATGGCAGGGTAATATTTTGGCTTAGCTGCTGTGATATAGCGCTATGATCCGCTGTAAACATATTCAAGTCAAAAGGAATTATGGTGATAATTCTCTTGGACGGGTGTAACAGGTGCTTGGGTGAGTGCCATGGCCAGTCCACAGATGTGGAATGCTCTGCCATAAGCATTATGTCATGAGAGGGGTTTTTATAGTTGTGTGGTTTCTCAATGGAAAATTGTTCCTGTTTAGTTTGGCTTTGCCCAAATTATAAGATTTTACGGTAGATTTGTAATGTCTTAATTTTGGCTATATGTGGTTTAATTTTACATATGGAAAAGGCAGCTAAGTGGAGAGACGTTGCAAAATAGAACTCTGGCCTTTGAAGCTATCTATGCTCCCATTCCATTTATCAGAGGTTCTTCAGTACGGAGAGTCTCTGCTAGTGTTCAGCGAATGCCTTAATGGGGGGCCAGAAGCACGCAGCCAGGCTAGTTCTCTAGCAGCAATGGCAGCGGCTCAGACTCTAGTAGGCATACTTCATATGCTGGGCTTACAAGATGGCTTCCGCGCTGATCGGCATCAGCCAAGGTGACTGCCGGTTTAGACTGTGAATGTGGAGTCAGCCTGGGGGTGTGGACTCACTGTATGGAAGAGAGCCCTAGCAATCTTCTTTATCGCAAGATAGGAAAGTAGATGGTTCACTGAAGCGATCGTTGGGGGCAATGCTCTGGCCTTACAAGCTCCCATTTGTGGAGCCTGGGGAGGCGAGAGCATGCTTCAGGTGGTCGCAGTGTTTATGGCAGTCTACTCGCCTGGAACAAGAAAGGATCAGGGAGTTGAATCGACTAGAGCCTGATTTGCTTTATGGGGCAAATGTGCATTATGGCTTAATTCAAGCGCTAGCTAATATTATTGGCTTCCTTGGGGTTCACCCGGAGGTCTCTCTGGTGGAGGAATGGGGCAGCTGATGGTTCGTCCAAGTCGGGGGTCTGTAAGCTCCCAATTAAGTCTTTGTCTTGTCCTTTTCCCCGTAGGGCAACTAGTTGGCATATCGAGGCTTTTGGAGAAAGGTACTCTTGGTAGCGCCTGGTTGGACGAGACTGCCGTACTAGGCTTTTCTCATTCGCCTACTCAACAGGCTTTTCCTAGAAGTTGTCGGTAGCGGACGTTCTGCTGCAGCTAGGTCTGCGACGAATGTCTCAGGTGGATCGGTGCCCGCCTGCAGTTTGGCCTTTGAATGGGCGGGGCTGAAGAAGAAGGGTTATTCTGCGGCAGTCTTCGCCACCTTGTTGAGAGCAAGGAGGCAGGCTGCTTCTACTACATAGGTCCGTGCTTAGCGCCTTTTGGAAGGCTGCTGTTCACGGCGGCAAGTCCGGGCGACAAAGGTGTCTGTATCCTTGGTCTGAGTTCTCTGCAGGACAGTGTCTGAAGGAACTAGCGGCCAGTTCCTTAGAGGATCCAGCAGGCGACTGTTTCCGGCTGTAGAGGTTCTGTGAAGGGAATAGCGCTAGGTGTTCGGATCGATGTGTAGGGTTTCCTTAAGTTGGGCTCCGACTGCGCTCTTCAAGGAGAGTTCGGGTGCCGCCGGGAGATCCCGATTGGGCCTTAGAGGCGTTAGCTAAAGAGCCCTTTGATTCTTTACTCCAGGCGTCGGTAAAGGATTTGCTGTTATAGACAGTGGCTTTGATAGCTCGTTGTTCGGTGAGACGAGTTTCGAAGTTTTAGGCGTTGTCATGTCATGAGCCGTTTTCACCCTTTCTGGATAGAGGGTGGTGTTTGCAAGCAGTCCTGTCGTCCTTCCAAAAGGTGGTATCTGATTTTTCTCCTGAGCCTATTGGTTTCTCTTCCAGTTCTCGGTTTTTCTGGAAGGGGAGGTTTTTATTCGTAGCTTACGCCGATAGGAAACATTAAATGCAGGGTGCGGCATTCGTTTCTTTGTTTTTGTGTGCTGGTTGGAGGTCCCCACAAAGGGGAAGCAGCAGCGAAGGCGGCCATTTCACACTGGGTTAAGGCGGTGGTTGCCTCAGCTTTCTGGTGGTGAGGTTGTATGATTCCGGGGGGCTTTCTGACTCTTGCTACCAGGGCACAAGCAGCTTCATGGGTGAATCACTGTGTCATTCCACCAGGGGGGATTGGTAGAGCAGCTTCCAGGTCGTCTCTTCATTTCCTCAGTAACCACTACTGCCTAAATGTTTTGGCAGTAAAGGATGCCTGTTCCGGGTCGACGGTGTGGTGAGTTGGCTGGATAGGTCCCTCCCAATGATTACTGCTCTGTTACATCCCAGAGGTAGAGGACTAAACTGGAGGAACGATAAGGAAATAGAAATTACACTTACCTGGTAATTGTCGTTCCTTGAGTGACGACAGTTTAGTCCTCATTCCCGCCCAGGGGTGTGATTTCTTCAGAGTTTATTTTCAGGCGGAGTGGAGCATCAATCTCAAGGAGTAGACAGATCCTTTCAGTTTCTAGATTGCAGTGAGTATCCCTCTCTGTTCTTTCTTCCTTTTCTGTTATTTAAACGAGGTGATGGTATAGGAAATGTGTTTGCATAGGGGGGACATGAATGTAAAGTTTAAAAAAAAAATAAAAAAAAGAAAAGAAAAGAAAATATAAGACAGATACGGTTAAAAAGGCTTCTCTGGTTGAGGAATGGGGAGTTATTTAAAGTTATGGTATAGTTACTTATTTGTTGTTCCTTTGAGTTTGCTTTGTCAATAGTACACTGGAGGCTGATGGGAGATACCAGCAGGCTATATCCAGTGATGTCACGACTTTGACATGCCCAGTCTCCTAGCTGCAGGAAGAGGTGCACAACCCAGAGGTAGAGGACTAAACTGTCGTCACTCAAGGAACGACAATTACCAGGTAAGTATAATTTCTATATAAGCTGGTGCAGCACTGAGAGAAGCCAGAATGACAATTCTCAAAGAGTAAACTGAAAAACTCAGAATTCATAGTGCATAATTTTAATGATCAACAATTCAACTTTGCAACAAATGACATGAGCAAGTATTTGGCTCTCTCACCAGAATTAACTCTGCAAATGCATGGATATCAATGATGCAATCAAAAGGCAGAAGGTTCCCAAACTGTAATAGGAGTCTTCCAGGGTGGGTCCTGAACTGTTCTAAAAGGATTCAAGGAAACTGCAAGACCAGGCCAGATGAGTGGAATGTGCCCAAACAGTCAAGACCAGGATGAGAGGAAGACAAAGCTCTGGGCAGGATTGCCTTGCCAAAGGTGCAATCTGCTCCAGCTTCCTCATACAACCTGTAGTGCATCACCAAAGATGCTCAGAGATGATCAGGTAGCTGCCCTGCTTATTTCCTTTGGGGCCCCAGGTGGATTCTGTTCAGGAGGAGGCTTGTGCCCTAGTGGAGTGAGCTTTGACTCCCTCTAAGATGCACTTAAAAGCCAGAAGATACGCTCATCCAATGACCTCCTTAATCCAGCAGGTGACAGAGGGCTTCTGCCAGTTCTCTCCCCGAGCCATCAACAAGACAAAAAGATGACTCGACCAGGAGGAAGAATTGATAATTTTCCAAGTACCTGCTCAACACCCTCTGCACGTCCACTAGACTTAGCAAGGGGTCCTTTCAAAGAGGAGGATCTAATGATTGTCTGGCAAAGATGAAAGGAGGACAGCACCATTCAGAGAAAAGATGACACAGACTACAAGGAGACAGAAGCTGCCAAAATAACCAAGGAAGGCTTCCTGAACGAAAAGGCCTATAGTTCTGATACCCACCTAGCAGATGCTATGGCCATCAGAAACACCCCCAAAAGTGTCAAATCCTTGAGAGAAACCTTGAGAATAGTCTCCAATGTGCTCCCCTTCATCGCCTGCAGCCCCAGAGAGGCTCTGCTGAGGAACAATCAGATGCACTGGTCAGTGGATATGTATTGCTCCCTTGAGGAAGCGGAAGACATCGGGATGCACTGTCAAGTACATCCTTTGGAGGCAATCCCTACAGCACACCAGGACCACCACCTGACCCTTGAAATAGTCCAAGGTGTCTTCCTTCCTGGCCTCCATGAAAGAAGAACACCATCTCTCGAAAACCCTCCAAACTCTAATCTAAACCAAGGATGAAGAAGCCCTTTGGGCCTTAAGCTGAGTGTCCAGTACAGAGTAGCCCTTCCTAGGCAGTCTACTCTTTTCCATGGCTAGGCTGTAAGCAAGAAAGGACCACAGCCTCAATCAAGGGGGCCCTTGCCATAGGAGACCCCTCTCCTGATGCAATAAAAGGAGAGGACCCGCCAATAGAGTCAAGAAATCTACAAACCATGGCCTATGAGGCCAATCTAAGGTCATTAGAATCAGCAGGTCTGAGTGGACCCAAATTCTGTGCAAAAGACAGCTCACCATGAGCCATGGAGGGAAGACATATAGTCAATCTCTCCTAAGATTACTCCTGAAGCAGGCCCATCTTCATACTATGAGATTGCATGCATGAGGGCTGAGTTCTCTCTCACCTGGATTCACAGAGACCCAACTCATCAAGTCGGCCTGCGATGTGCACTGTGGACAGGGCAATCAGATGCTCCTTCACCCCACAACACAGCTTCCTGACCTTGAAAGCCACTCTGGTACTGTGAGGTTCTCCCTGTTAGTTAACATATGCCATAGCCCTGGCATTGTCTCAGAACATCTATACTGCTTTACCTACTAGAAGTGGCCTGAAGCTCTCCAGGACTTGATGGATCACTCTTGCCCCCATGTGAATGATCACCCAGGAGGCCTCCTGAGGGGACTACAGTCCCTAGGCTATCAGGCCCAGGAAATGTACACCCCTGCCCTTCAGGCTGGCATTCAAGGTAAAAAGCGCTCAATCCAGTGCTTCTAAGAGCACCTTGGCCATCAGATGGCAAAACCACAATCACCACCTCAACTGCTACTTGATCTCCCAGGGGACAGCAAGGGTTTGATCAAACCACTGGGGACAGGGAGACTAGAAGGATAGTAGTGCCTCTGCAAGAGGTGCCTGTGTGCCATCCAATGAACTATTTTCAGGTATGACATCTTGGATTTGAAGGGTAGTCCCAGGCCCATGGAGCTAACTGAGCACAAAATTCCCTAAGTTGTCTCTGAAGCTTGAGGGCCCTCTCTGTCATGAGGAAATGACTCAGGAGAGCATGGAACCGAGCTCCAGGTACTCTTAAGTCCCGGGGCAGAAGCAGACTGGTCTTGGGATAGCTGAACTCCAATCCATTCTTTCCCACCAGTAAATTATTAGGTCTGTCTCATCTCTGGACCTCTCCAGCAAGACAGACAGGATCATCCAGACATCCAAGGATGGGAAATGTGACATTTTACTTACCAGTTAATGTCCAGACAATTGAGATGTGTTCCCCTACCAGCTGACTGGTGGAGACAAAGAACCAATCAAAAGCTCTCCCATGGCTCCATTTGCCTCAGCCACCAGAGGTCCCTTCAGTATTCATCCCAAAGCATATAGGAAAAACATGGCAAGTCTCACACAACCTCAATCATGACTTCACTCCTATGCCTCTATTCGCCTCAGCCACCAGAGGTCTCTTCAGTATTTATCCCTAAGCATAGGAGAAACAGGGCAAGCCTCATACATCCTCAATCGTGGGTAACACTGAGTGATCAACAGTAGAAAACTATGTGCAGAAAATCATAAACAGAAGGCTGTCTGTAGAAAATGAACTTGCAGAGCCAAGCATAAAAATCATAGCGGATCCAAGGGTACCACAGCAGAAGAACAGAGCAAATATAGTTTCAGGAGTAGGTCCTGGACTGGTCTAGCAAGACTCAAAGAATGGGCATTAAGAGGTAAGTAAAATGTCACCTTACATATCGTCCTGCTAGACCAGTCCAGACAAGTGGGATGTACCAAAGCTACAACCCCACTAGGCGGGAAGAAGACACAGTAGCTCACAAAACCCTTGAGCCAAAGGCCGTGCATGCCCGCCGTGGACATCCAAGTGCAATGCTTGACCAAAGCGAAAAGTGATGCCCATGTTACTTCCCGACAAAAGTCTGCAGGGGCTACTGAGTTCTGCTCCACCCACAAGGATGCTTCTGCTCGGGTAGAACGGGTGCGCAAACCCTCCGGAAGTGGCTGGTTGTGCAACAGACACACTGAGGCAATGGCCTCCTTAATCCAGTGCCCCAAAGTTAACTTCACCACCATGTCACCTATGCGGGGGCCAGCCAACAATACAAAAAGTCAGACTTACGAAAGGAAATCATAACTTCCAGATACCGGAGAAGCACCCTCCAGACATCTACAAGGCGAAGATCCTTATTCATCCCCTGACACTGCTCCTTAGAGAAGGAGAGCAGGCAGACCACCTGGTTCACATGAAAGGGAGAAATCACCTTAGGCAAGAAGGAAGACAGGCCAAATGGAAAGGACCTTCTTTGAAAAAGACAGATAAGAATCTTGGCAAGACAGAACCTGTAGCTTGGAAATCTGCCTTGCAGAACAAACCATAACCAAGAGCATCAAATCCTTTAAAGTAGCATGCTTAATGGCTCAAACGGCACTGTCATCAGAACCTTGAGCACTAGACATAGATTCCAGGAAAGGATCACAGACCAGAAGGGAGGATGCAGACACCGAACCCCCTGGAGAAAGCGCGATATGTCCATGTGCAAGGCTAGATACTTATCAGTCACCGGACTGCAGAAACAGGCCAAAGCTGCCACCTGAACTTTCAGGGAGCTAAGGGAAGGCTCTTCTTCAGGCCATCCTATAGAAAAACCAACAGAGGGCATCTTGGCTGCCTCAGAAACCAACTGCCAAGTGCCACACCATCGCTTAAAGAGGAACCAGATCCACATGTATGCTGGCTTGGTAGACCTCTCCCAGGCTCACAGCATAGTGGAGATCATTGCTGGAAAGTACCCATTACGCGCTGTCTTCTTTCAAGAGCCAAGCCATAAGCGAGAAGGAAATCGGGTCCTCCAGGATGATCGGTCCCTGCCGCAATAGACCCCGAGACAGGGCAACTAAAAGAGAGGTGTCTGTAGGAGTCATATGAGGTCTCTGAATCACATGCTCCTTGGCCAATCCGGTGTCACCATAACAATCCTGCCCAGATGGCATACTATATGCCGAATCACATGCCCCACCAGGGGCCAAGGAGGAAACTTACAGCAAGTGCTGAGTTGGCCAAGGCTGGGACAGTATCAATGCCCACGGACCCTGTCTCCGTGTAGCAACTAAAGAAGTGGCAAATTCTGGCAGTAGGGTGGGTCACCCTCAGATCCATTTTTGGGCGCCACAGCGGTGCAGAATCAACTGAAATGCTTCTTGATGTAGCTCCTACTCTCCGGGATCAAGAAAGTGCTGCCTGAGGAAATCCGCTTCTACATGGTCCACTCTAGGAAAGGCCTGAGCCGACAAGGCTAGGAAATTCTTCTACGCCCAGGCAAACAGGAGATTTGTCTCCAGAGCTACCCAATTGACATAAGCCACCTCTGTGGCATTGTCCGACAACACTTGAACCACCCGCCTTCGACCAGGGGCAGAAAATGCAGAAGAGCCAACCTGATGACCCTGACCAGGCAGCTTCCCTGTGGTTTCCAACGGCCCTAGGCCATACAGTCTTTGCAATGGGCTCTCCAGCTCAAGAGACTGGCATCCATCATCAGAAGGATCCAAAAGAAATCGTCCAGCATCCAGTTGCACACCCTTCCTCAAATGACAGGGCTGCTGCCACCACCGCAGGCTGGTCTTCACCATCATCGGGAGAGGGAGCCTGCGTTTGAGCTCATGAGAACCTGGGGACCACCGAGTCAATGGGGACTGCTGGAGAGGCACCATCTCTATGGTTGTGGCCAGTAATCATAGGAGCTGAAGATAATCCAAGACTCTAGGAGCCTGCTGCAGGCAGGCAAACCAACAGCCTTTGATTCTCTCCCTTTGGCATGAAAACTCTGCCCACTCGAGTGTCAAAATGTGTTCCCAGGAACTCCAGAGACTGGGAAGGCAACAGCTGGCTCTTTCCCAGACTGATTAACCAGCCAAGGCTTTCCAAAAAGGACGACACCCAAGATACCTCTGAAAGGGAAGGGGTTCAGATGAACCAGCCATCCAGATAGGGATGGACACAGAACCCCTGGAGCCACAGCCGCCATCACTATGATGACCTGGGAGAACATCTTCGGGGCAGTGGAAGGCCCGAAAAGGATGGTGGCGAACTGATAGTGAGAGTCAAGCATGGCAACACACAGATACTTTTGTTGATCTGCCTGGATCAGGATATGAAAGTACACCTCAGCCAGATCCAGAGACATCAAGAACTCCCCTCGGTGCGCTGCTTGAATTACGGAGTGCAAGGTTTCCATCTGGAAGTGCAGGACACGCAAGTGCTTGCTGAACCCCTTGAGGTCCAAAATGTGCCAGAAGGAACCATCCTTTTTTGGCACCCCAAAATAGATGGAATATCTGCCCTTGCCCCGTTCGTCTGGGGGAATGGACATTACGGCCCTTAAGAGCAACAACTTGTGTAAGGTGGACCACACCACGGCATTTTTGATTGTAAACCCACAAGGAAAAATGATGAAGGCGTCCAGAACTGGCTCCTTGCATTCCAGGACATAGCCGTACTGAAGGTGCCTAGCACCATGCAATCCTTGGTGACCTAGGCCCATTCCTGAAAGAAAAGGCAAAGCCTGCCTCCAACCAGAAGAACCAGGGATTGAGCCCCCAAAGGTGACGGCAAAAGCTAGAAGGATGCTTGGGTGCATACGGAAAGGAATGGCTAGCAGAAAAAAAGGAGGTGGTAATGCCTCTCTATAAGTCTTTGGTGCAACCTCAATTGGAGTATTGTGTGCAATTCTGGAGACCGCACCTTCAAAAGGATGTGAACAGGATGGAGTCGGTGCAGAGGGTGGCTACTAAAATGATTAGTGGTCTTCATTATAAAGCATATGAGGACAGACTGAAGGATCTTAATATGTACACCTTAGAGGAAAGGCGGGATAGAGGTGATATGATTGAGATGTTTAAATACCTCCGTGGCATAAATGTTCAGGGAGAGAGCCTCTTTCAATTGAAAGCAAGTTCTGCTACGAGGGGACATGGGATGAGGGTGAAGGGAGATAGATTCAGGAGTGATATGCGGAAATATTTCTTTACGGAAAGAGTAGAGGATCTATGGAATAGTCTCCCAGTGGAGGTTGTAGAGATGAGGACAGTAACTGAATTCAAAAAAGCATGGGACAAACACAGAAGATCTCTAAAGGTAAAAAAGGGACCTGTTGTAGTTGTTAATATGGAAGGACAGACTAGATAGGCCATGTGGTCTTTTTCTGTCATCATATTTCTATGTTTCTGTGTTTCTTCATTGCGCAGTCTGGGCAGGTCTTCCTCTGGAGCGGACAGAGTCCCTGGGCTTAAGGGCCCCATGAAAGGAGAGAGAAAGGCTCTTCAGGTTGGTAATGGTGAAAGCCCCAAGATTTCCAGGAGTCCAGCCAACATGCCCATGGTGGACAGGAGGAGGCTGATGAGAAAGGGGCTCCTACCCACTTCAAAGGCCCCTTGGACCTGTCTTCCGGAAGGCAGAAAGATTTTGTCTTGCCTAGGTCCTTCACCAGCTTTTCCAAATCGGCTCCAAACAGAAGTTTCCCTTAAAGGCCAGTTGAGCCAGCCGGACTTTGAAGAGGAGTCCATCACCCTTTGCTGGAGCCAGATCCACCTCCGTGACACAGTAGACAGGGCACTGTCCCTGGATGCCAAACGTACCAGGTCAAACATGGCATCAAAAAGGAAGGCTGCAGCCGATTCCAAAAGAGGGGTAGTATCATTCGGCGGAAGCGAATGAATCACTGAAGCAGGGTTCAAGAAGCCAGAGTTGCACATACTGACAACTGAAGGATAGCTATTGCCGCGGTGAACTGGCTCCTCAACAAGGCATGCACCTTTCGGTCCAGAGGATCCTTTAAGACTGAGCCGCCTTGCACAGGGATGGTGGTCTGCTTAGTAATCGCCGTGACCTGCCCATCCAGCTTGGAAATATCAAACCAGATCATGCACTCCTCTGAGGTGGAGAATTGGGAGAATCCCACTCGGACCCCTTGCAGAAGTGGGTGCACCTTCGGCTCCTGCTCCATCCCTGGAGCATCTGTCAAGTTCAGGGCAGATGAAACCCTAGCAATCAACGTCGCAAGTTCCTCCTTTTAGAAAAGGCATATCACCGTGGCCTCATCACAGTCCAGGCAAGAACACTTTCTCGTCCTTCCAGCACGGAGACATCTGAATCCAAATCACAGTCCAAATCTCGAACCGGTCTGAGATGATCTCCATCTCCAGGGGATGCCCCTCACTGGGGACGGTTAGCCAAAGGCTGTCAAACGGCTTGCACTCTCAGCCTGCCCCCACCCCCCACTGAACTATGTCCGTGGGCACTCAGAGGCTGCAGGGTCTGAATTTCCACACCAGAAGGACTAAGCCTGCTGCAAAAAGGAAAATAATTCTGGGTAGGACAATCCAGAGTCTGGAAGCTTACCTCTCAGAGAAGACTCCCCCACACCAGGGGGCATCATCACCACCACAGATCCCCCTAGAGGATGAGGAGAGACTCACGGCCCAGTCGTCAGAGCCTTCGGCCAGCTGGATATCCTTACCCTAAGTGCCATCCACAACTTCCTGCCGAGAGGCAGGCAATACAAGACTAACTGTACCTCCCAGCTGTGAGAGGGGGAGAAGACTCTCCAGGGACGACTCCGAAGCCGCCATGCTGACAATCAAGGCGGTTTACATACAACAGAACAGAACAATAGAGGGAGGAGTGGTCTAGTGGTTAGGACAAGGTACTGCAGGCCGGGGGTTCAAGTCCCACCTGGGGATAGCAATCTCAGTCCGGAGGGACTGGGATTTCTAGTCCTATAGGCACTCCTTGTGGTTTTGGGCAAGCCATTTAACCCTCCATTGCCCATGTTCCCTGTAAGTATTAGCGTATGTGTCTCATATCCCCTCGTGTTAAATGTACCCCCAATTGACCGCTTTGACCCGGTGAAAAGCGGGATATAAATACAGCTAAATAAATAAATAAACAATTACATCAAACAGAATTAACTATGTACAATAACAGAGTTTAACTGTAAACTATTTACATTGGTTGTTCTGATAGGACTAGGGATGCAATGATAATTTATGCCTTCCAGAGATAGACTGAGGGCAAATATGTGTATTTGTTGAATTGTGCAGGACCAATGAAGAGTAGGGTGGTGTATGAAATGGTGTTCAGGCTCCTTCTGATATTTGGTAAGTGGTTCTGGGTGGGAGTGGCCATAGTGTTCATTGAAAAGGTATGTCTTTAATCTTTTTCTGAAGTCAGTAAGGTCCTTTATTTCCTTTATACCTGAAGGCAAGGCATTCCAAAGTGTTGGGGCATAATGAGAGAAGGCTCTTTTGTTTGTCGTTTTGGTTGCCTTAAGGAAGTCGTTTGGATGACATAGTGCATTTTGGGTACAGCTCCTTCTCAGTCTGGTATCTGGGTTTTGGATATTAATGTGGAGATGTGTGATGGTGCTATGTTATTTATCAGTTTAAATATAATAACTAGGTTTTTATATTTAATTTGACTGGCTATTGGGAGCCAGTGAAGACTGTGAAGAATTGGTATTATGTGATCAGTATTCGCTGCATGCATTATAATGAGATGAGGAACCACGCTTGCCACAAGGCCAAACAACTACATTTAAACTACAGTGCACATTACGGGCGCAAGGGAAGGAATGCATGTTGAAGCCACTTGGTTAGAATGCACGCAAAGACCGTACGACCACCAAGTGTACAATAGGAAATAGCATTATTAACATGTGCAGAAAATGGCAGGAAACCCCAATATGGCATCAATGGTCACCAGCAGTCCACCCCAAATTGTGTCCCAGATAGACAGAATTGGGAGCCCCCAACAAGGATAGTGTGATAAGGAGAGTGCAGCCCAGCCAGGGAAAAGTGAAAAAAGGAAGAATTTTTCCTCTTTGCGGGGGATGGGCACACAGGATCACATAGTCCACAGCAGGAACCTGGAGAGAAACCTAGAGGGCAGACCTAGCTGGAAGTCACGCCCACAATCCAGGTCAGCCACAGACAGGAGTGGGAGGTACAGAAGGGCGGAACCAGGAAGGGAGTTGCCCTGCTCAGTGTTTGAAAGGGAGCAAACAAACGCTAGAGAGAGAGTCGGTTGGAGAGTTGGTTGGAGGGCTGGTTCAAGAGGTGGTTCAGAGTGCGGTTGGAAGCATGGTTGGAGAGCTGATTCAGGAGTTGGTTCAAGTGCTGGTTGGAAGCATGGTGCGAAGCATGATTGGAGATACAGTTCCAGTTGCAGTTGTTGTCGGAGTTGCAGTCCAGGCCTAAGTGGGAGTTGCAGCTCAGGTTCCAGTCCTGGTTCCAGAAGGTACAGAGGGAACAGCCCTGTAGCCAAAAGGAGCAACAGAAAAAGGAACCGCTATAAAGACAGCCAGAGAAGGTACAAATGAAGCCACCATACTCAGCGCAGTAGCCACCGAGGATATAGGGAAGGTTCCAGGGGGAGAACCACCTACCCTAGCAAGAGAGTGGGAAAGTGTTACCACAGGTCTCTGCCCTACGCTGAGGCAGAGGGAGTCCTGACTGGCCAAAGCTCTAACCAGGAGAATACTGCACAAGAAGCCCAAGGTAGGAGAAGGGAGGCAGCAAGGCCTTCTAAGTATGTTTATTCTTCTGACTCTGATGAAACTGTTATGCCACAGATAACACAGCACAAAAAGAAATGTTGTACCAGGAAGGTTAAGCAAGAGCAACCCATAGGAGACTGGCCTAGAGCAGGGAAGGCAAGAAAGTGGGAGAGGTTGTTTAACCTGTTAAAAAGTCTAAAGCAGAAAGTTCCTGAGCGGTACCTAGCAGAACCCTGCTACAGCTCAGCAGAGAGTATGGACATTGAAGCCAAGGAGGCTGAGGTAAATTCAAATGTCTCAGAGATGGAATGCGATGCCTGCACTAAGGTAAATTAGTGTGAGCCAGAAACACTTGATATTGGAATTCACTGTTGTTTTGTTTATTTATTTTATTTTTATTTATTTACATCTCTTATATACCGCACTATTTGCGATCAGCGCGGTTTACATTTGGACATTTGTTACTGGAGAAGTATCCAATATTTTCTTTTGTCTGGAGAGTACATGTGTTTGGGAGAAATTGTATCCACTTACCTGCAAGGAAGCTGAATAAATTCCTGTGCGCTTTATAAACCACTCGGCCTCATCATTCCTTACACAACTACAACCCTAGGAAATAGAAGAGGTGATCACCCGTCCCTACTAGGCGGCCGCCTGGTAGGGGCGCGAGCGTCACAATAGTGATGAGGTCAAGCCTTGGTACTCACCCCCTGAGAGCCCCAGGCCAAAACCCTGTGCTAGACTCAGCTCTACTCTCCAGGAACTATTTTTCTAGCTTTACAGCACTGGATTTAAGGTGGTTAGCAGCTAGATTTCTCTGAGAGCCTTCAGCAATCTTCAGGAGAGAGCAGAGGGGGAACAGAGGAGGAGAGAGGGGCTGTTGAGGTTGTGTGAGGCAGTTGTACTCTTCCAAATCCTTTCAACCTCTGGCTACTCAACAGGTTCTTATCCAGGGTAAGAGCATGGAGCTGAACAAATTTTCCCTCCTCCTATGGCTACTGAAAAGACCACAATCTAGTGGAGCTTCCCATGTTGCACTCTAGTGAGAGATCAACCTGCTGGTTGTCGTTCACAAGCATTTTATGGCAATCTTTTCCTCTCAAATCCTTACATTTTCTTCAGAGAGGAGAAAATCCATCCACCTTCTGCTCGAGACAAAGAAATACTGAAGGGACCTCTGGTGGCTGAGGTGAATAGAGGCATTGAAGTGATGTCATTAAAACTTGGGCTTTTCATTGGTTCTTTGTCTCCACCAATCTGCTGGTAGGGGAACACAACCCACCTGTCTGGACTGGTCTAGCAGGATGATATGGAAACCCAGATTCCCTGATTACAGAGAAATGCTGCTATCACCACCACTACTTTGGAAAGGTATAGGGAGTCATGTCTAGGTCAAAGCAGAAGAATCACTGCTCCCACCTGTGAAGCAAAAATATGCCTTGGCAAGCTCTAGGGAGGAGGAACACCTCCTGCCTGACTGAAGCAATGACAGACTCTATGGCGCTCATATAAAAATGAAAGACTCGGTCCAAAAACAACTGCCTTTAAATCCAGGATATGCCAGAAGGAACCTCCCTTCCTAGGCACCACTATGTAGATGGAATGACGTTCCTGGCCCCACTGCAGAAGACATGAGAAAAATAGCTGGCATTTGCAAAAGGCACTGAGGAGTCTCCTCAGATATCACATACATGAACTGAGAACTGCAGGGAGACTCTACAAGGCATTCCTTACAGGCACTGTTGCAATTTAACTATTTTGCAAGATAATTCCCAGGCTGGCTTGAACCAATGACCTTAGGGATAGAAGACAGGCATCTTGTAGGAGGAGCTAATGCATCTCCAACCTTAAATGAGAATCCTGAGGACACACTGATCTGATGTAGCATGGGTAATCCCCCACAGAGAAACAGCTGAAGCTACATCCCAACCAGCTGCACCTTGGGAGGGACTGCCAGAAGAGAGGCACTGCTGGTTCCCAATGGAGCTGTGGTGGGGACCTGAGCATGCTGAAGTTCTGAAGGGACTGCCTCACCTTAAACTAAGACCCAAAGGATCACCAGACCTTATTTGGGCTCTTAGTAATACAAGGGCATCTCCTCGCTCTATGAACAACTTCCAAGTGGTACTCCTGGCACCTCTAGACCTATCCCTTCAGGAGTCTCTGTGAGCAAGCCCCTCCAAGGACCACCATTTCACCAAGCCCACCTCGATGAGCAACCGGCCCTTAAGAGTTATTTGGCCACTACCACTGCCACCATGAACTTAGAAGAAACTCTAATCAAGTCTGAGAGGATACTGGTCACCTAGGTGGTCTGCTTCCAACTTCATAATTTCCACACTGTCACCAGGGATATACTTGTCATCAAGCCAGACCACACGCTTCCTGAGAGCCTAAGGTGCTGGCTGCAAATGCATTCTTAAGGAGATTCATAACCCTCTGAACCTGATACTCCCTGAGCACAGCACTTCCCTCCAAAGAGATGGATGTGCTGTTTGTCATAGCCATGACCAGAGTTCCCACTCCAGGGAACCCGAAAGGCCAATCCTGTTCACCCTGGGGTTGGTGGTACAGCCAAAAACAAGACCTTAGGGCTTTAGGGTCCAGCTTGGAGTTTTCTCCCTAAAACACTATGCACTTCTGCATAGGATCAGGTAGAGGAATGAACATAGCAAGATGCTGGATACCTTCTAGAAAAAAAAGGCCCATCTGCTAACCTCGCCCGAGAGCAGATTCTACTACATGCAGAGCCACCATAGCACCCTGAAAGTATAAAGAGGTCCATCTGTAAAAAGGTGGATCACTGAGATCCCAGCCCCCACCAAGGGAATCATTCCATCCTGCTCAGACTTATCTACTGTTGAAAAGAATATTTTTCTTGAGCCCCTCAGCTAACCCCTGTAGGGGATAAGGCTGAGCTCCTGGAGGAATGGATGAGTGTAAAGGCAAAGCTGAGGCCTTGCCCCTTTTGAATGCCCGTGACAGAGACATTCAAGGGCCCAGTTCTCCCATAGGGATATCCTGAAAGGGAGGTTGACAAGCAGCAAGAAAACCTGAAAACAGCCCATGAACTATTTTAACAACTGCTCCTCAAACTCAGAAACAGGAAGCCCTGGGCCCTGAAGGGTTCAAGCGGGCTGATAGGTAGAGCTTGAAGCCTTCTTACTGCTGCTCTTCTGCACCTGGCCGATGCTTGCCCGGCAGACAGGAAGGATGGACAGGGCTCAGAAGAGGCACCAGAAATAGCATGGGGCCCCATGAGGGGTCTTGACAATGAGGCAAAAATTGGACCCTGAACATCCTCATCTCAGAGGGGACAACAAGATCCTGCTATAGAGAGGACATGGAAGGAGCTACTAGGGGGCTCAACGCTGGGCCCCTAATATGCTAGCAAGGTTCAATGCGGAAATAAAGAGAAAAGCTGCAGGAAAAAGACCAGCAAAAAGAATGGCTAAGAAATAAAGCATAAGCCATGAATAAAGGAACTGCTAAAAAAGAAAAAACAGAAGCCCAGAAAAAGAACCACCAAAAAAACCCAGTTCAGGCTGCGAAAAAGAGCACCACCACAGCAAAAGGTGAGACCTGAAAAGGGAATCCCAACCTGAGAAAAGCTTCCCCAACTGTCTACACAGGCCTAAGGAGGCCCTGCTGACAAAAAACCCTGATTTTTTTTTTTATTTATTTGAAGCTGCTTAACACAGCAGCACAAAGAGCACAATATAGCCCATAGGAATTAATAGGCAGATATGGTCTTATAAAAAAATATCAGAAAAGCAGTTTCGCAAGCAAATAGAGGACAGCAAGAAGGAAGGGGAGGGCCTGGGCCCTACTTACCAGCCCCCCTTGGGGACCCCGGCCCTACTTACCAGCCCCCCTTGGGGACCCCATGGGGTCCTTTGCTCCTTTCAAATCCACCAAACACTAGGAACCCATGGGTAGCAGTGCTGGAATAGCGTAGTTACTCACCTTTAACAGGTGTTCTCTGGGGAGAGCAGGAATCAGTCTTCACATATGGGTGACATCGGCACCGATGGAGCCCTCACGGAGGTATCCCCCCAGCATTCAAAGAAAGCCTTTTGGGAGATGCTACCACGCATGTGTGGTCCCCTTCCCGCCCAAGGGTGCCATCTTGCTCAGTCAGATGACATAGCTGAAAGACGGCAAATAATAATAATCAAAGATGGTAAAGGAGCAACTCCAATGAGAGGAGGGAGTGTTGTAAGGACTGATTCCTGCTGTCCCCAGAAAACACCTGTTACAGGTGAATAACTATGCTTTCTCCGGGAACAAGCAGGAAGTCAGTCCTCACATATGGGACTCCCGAGCTACAGGCTACCAAAAACCTATAGCAAAAAAACATGGACTCCCTCATGGGGAGCCGCAAGCAGCAGCAATTTGGTCTGTATCCACAGACCACAGTAGGACCCCTGTGTCTGATGAAAACCAGCACTCCGATAGCCTGAACACAGAAGGGTCGGAGGGTAGGAGTTGCCTAAACCCCGAAAAGATTATGGAGCACAGCCTGGCCGTAGGCACTGACCCATCAGGAATCCCTTTCCAGGCAGTAATGAGCTGCGAAGGTATGGATTGGCAGTAATGACTGCGAAGATGGGGCCTGGCAGATGTTCACCATTGGGACGGAGCGCAAGTTTGCCACTGAGGCCACCATGGCCCTGACACAGTGCGCTGTGACACGGCCTTCCAGCGGGAGCCCTGCTTGCTCATAGGAGAGGACGATACATTCCGCCACCCAGGTGGACAGCGTATGCTTGGTCCCGCCTCCCCCAGCCTACTGGGGTTGTAGGAGACGAAAAGCTGCATGGCTTTGCGGTGTCTCTGAGTGCGTTAGATATAAAAGGACAGAGTCTTCTTACAGTCCAAGGTGTGAAGGACTGTCTCCGCCCTACTGGAGTGAGGTCTCGGAAAGAAGGTAGAAAGTACCACTTCCTGGATGAGCCATAGGAGGGGTGGTCCACAGACTGATACCACCTTTGGAGGAAATTTAGGGTGTGTGCGGAGCACCACCTTGTTCTTATAGAACCTGATATAAGGCGCCTCTGCCACTAAGGCCTGGAGCTCGCTAACTCTGCAAGTGGAGGTGAGGGCAACCAAGAACGCCAACTTCCACGAGAGGTATCGTAGGTGGCAAGTAGCCAGAGGCTCAAAGGGTAGGCGAGTAAGTTGCCCCAATACCACGCTAAGGTCCCATTCGGTTGCCGGAGGGCGAACTGAGGGCTTTGATAAGAGCAGACCTCTAAGAAAGCAAGTCACCAATGGCTGGACCGAGAGGGGCTTGCCATCCATAAGATGGTGGTGCGTCACCAGGGCACTGAGGTACACCTGAACGGAGTTAGATTTAAGCCAGGATTGCGAGAGGTGGAGAATGTACTACAACACCAGTCCTACTGGGAGGGAGAACGGGTCAGTCCCGTGCTCGGTACACCAGGCTGAAAACCTGCGCCATTTGAGAGGATAAGCTTTCGTAGTAGAGGCCTTATGAGAGGCCAACAGGATCTCCTCTACCTCACCTGAGAGGTTGAAAGAGACTAGGGTCAGGTTGGGGTGCAAAAGAGAACCCCCTTCCTGAGAAAGGAGTCCCAGAGAATTCCCCAATGGGATGGGGGTCTCCACCGTTAATCGGAGCAGGAGCAGCGGGAACCACGGTTGCCTGGTCCACCGAGGGGCTATCAGGATGAGCGAAGCCTTGTCGCGGAGGGTCCTGAACAGGGTTTTGACAATCAGCAGTGTGGGAGGGAAGGGCTACATGAGGCCCTCCGACCACGAGATGGGGAACACGTCAGCTGTCATCCTGGACGGGTGGGCCTACCGTGAACAGAAGCGAGGCAACTGGAAGTTGTCCGAGCTGGCGAACGGGTCCATCAAGATTTTCTCCAAAATCTGGAAGAGCCGTTTGGCCACAGTGGGGTCCAGCTGCCACTCATATGGCTAGAGGACTCTGCTCAACCTGTCGGACAGCAGGTTGTTCTGGCCTGGTAGGTAGTCTGCCTGCAGGAGAATACCATGTTGGATTGCATATGAGCAGAGGACTACTGCCTCCTGGCAGAGGGCATGAACCCCGTGCCCCCCTGTTTGTTCACACAGAACATTGCCACCTGGTTCTCCATCTGAACCAGGACCAGCTGGTGACGCAGGTGCTGGCAAAAAGCTCGCAGGGCTAAGTCTATCACCCGCAGCTCCAGGAGGTTGATCTGCAAGGTGCTCTCGTCTGGTGACCAGCTGCCCTGGGTGCAGAGATCCTCACAGAGGGTTCCCCAGCCGAGGAAGGAGCATCTGTGGTAAGGACTTTTAAGGGCCTCGGGGCCTGAAAAAGCATGCCCACCTCGAGATACTGGGGAGACTGCCACCAGACCAAAGAGTCCGCCAGTTGACGGGTTATGGAGACTGTCTCAGAGGCGCCCCATGGCCTGAGTCCACTGGACTCGGAGACACCACTGCGCAGCCCTCATGTGGAGGTGAGCATCTGGGGTGACGTGGACTGTGGAGGCCATGTGCCCAAGAAGGCGCAGAAGGACCGAGCGGGCACCGAGGGACGGTGCTGTATATTCCATGCTAGAGTCCTGAGACGGTCAGCTCGGTCCCTGGGCAGAAAGGCTTTTGACTGGAGAGTGCTTCAATGAACACCAGACATTGTGTCGGGAGGAAATGAGATTTGGGGTAGTTTATGACAAATCCCAAGTGCTGCAGAACCTGGATGGTGCGTGCAGTGGTCTGCTGCACCTCTGAGGGCATGCCTTCCTTTATGAGCCAGTTGTCCAGGTAGAGGACGACAAAGACACCCTGAAGGCGGAGGAAGGTGGCCACGACTGCCAGGCATTTTGTGAAGACCCTTGGGGCAGATGCCAAGCCAAAAGGGTCCTGTACTGATAGTGCCCCCCCCCCCCACTATGAACTGTAGGTACTGCCTGTGGTTGGGGTGAATGAGGATGTGGGTATATGCATCCTTCAGGTCTAAGGAGCATAGCCATTCTCCCTGCTGGAGGTAGGGCAGCAATATTCCAAGGGAGAGCATCTTGAACTTCTTCCTCACCAGGAATTTGTTGAGGTTGCGCAGGTCGAGGATGGGCCTTAGGCCCCCTGTCTTCTTTGGCACAATGAAGTACCTGAAGTAGAAACCCTTGCTCTTGAGGATAGTGGGGCACCGGTTCCACCGCTTTGTCCTTGAGAAGACCTGCCAACTCCTTCAGTAGAAGGTCATAAGAACAGATATGCCATATTGGGTCAGACCAAGGTCCATCAAGCCCAGTATCCTGTTTCCAACAGTGGCCAATCTAGGTCACAAGTACCTAGCAGTTTCCCCAAAAGACACAGGTTCCACAATGCTTGTACTGGGTCAAGCATTGATATCCTGGGTCCCTTCTTAATAATGGTTTATGGACCTTTCCTCCAGGAACTTGTCCAAACCTTTTTTAAACCCAGCTACACTAACAGCCTTTACTACATCCTCCGGTAACAAATTCCAGAGTTTGATTACACGTTGAGTGAAAAAATATTTTCTTTTATTAGTCTTAAACCGTTTTCCCTGTAGCTTCATTGCATGTCCCCTAGTCTTTCTATATTCTGATAATGTAAACAATCGATCTACGTTAACCCATTCCACTCCGTTCATTAATTTATAGACTTCTATCATATCTCCCCTCAGCCATCTCTTTTCTAGGTTAAAGAGCCCTAACCTTTTTAGCCTTTCTTCATAGGAGTATCCTTCCATCCCCTTTACCATTTTGGTGGCTCTTCTCTGAACCTTTTCTAATAACGCTATATCCTTTTTAAGATACAGCGACCAGAACTGCACACAATATTCAAGGTGCAGTCTCACCATGGAACGATACAGAGGCATTATAATATCTTTTGTTTTATTTTCCATTCCTTTCCCAGTGGAGGGGAAACCTAAGGGGCTCTCCCAGAAACTAAGGGGGAGGTGTCTGAGTCAGATGGAGGCGGTAACCCTCCCTGACCACCCGAAGTGCCCAGGAGTTGGTGGTGATGGTCAACTACCTCAGGGCATAGTGCGTCAGATATCCCCCTGTGGTCTGCTGACCTCCTTGGGGCAGAGAGACTATGCTCAAGGAGTCAAAAACTCCCCCCTGGCAGGGCTAGGGCCGGGGCCAGTGCCTGGGGTTTTGGAGCCTTCTGCTTATGAGGGCCATGCCCATGTCCCTTGGCCTGCTGACCCATCTTCCAGGTAGGGGAAGACAAAGACCCAGGGAGGCCTGAAAAGGTGGGTAGTTTCTGTAAGCAGCACCTTTCCCCGGTTAGAAGGACTTTTTACCTGAGCCCTTCCATCGGGGAGGGGTCTTATTAGAGAGCATGGTCCTTGTCATGAACTCTGTCTCCAGTTCGGCAGCCTTGTCGGTCATGGGCTTGCCAAAGAGGTTCTCTCCTTGGCATGGGACATCAACCAATTTGTCCGGAACCCACTGCTCGAGGCCAGATGACTACAGCCGAGCTTGGCATCATGCACTGATGCCCGCCGCTGTACTCGAGCTGCTGACTCGAACCCATCATAGGCTGTCCAAGACATGAACTTGGAGCATTCACGGACAGGCCTTGGCCAGGTTCTTGAAAAACTGCAGGGGTTCCTCAGAGAGACCACCTGAGAACCCAGCGAGTTCCTTCACCAGGTCTCTCAGGTACATACCCATGTACAGCTGGTAGGCCTGGATGCGGTCGATGAGCATTGAGCCCTGGTTACACTTTCTGCCGAGGGCATCCAAGGTGCGGGCCTCCAGGCCGACTCCACCAGCATGGAGTTATGCAGCAGCTGTGATTTCTGGAAGCTTGGCCTCCGGCGGACTAGATACGATGAGTCGAGCCACTTGCTCACCACTGACACATATGCCGGTGTCTCCCACATACAGAGCATCAGCCATTCCAGGATGGGAGGGATGGGCACCGTGAGCGATTCCCTCGGAGGAGCTTCGTACTGGAGGATTTCCAACTCATCTGCCTGAGGGTCATCCTCCAACTCCGTAGGGAACACCAGGGCCTTTGACATATCCTTGATGAAATCAAGGAAGCCCATATCCTCCGGCGGGGACTTCCGCCGAGGCTCCGAGACAGGAGAATCTGAGGGGACATCGCAGTGGCAATGGGTATCGGGGGATTCCTCATCCTCTGTCTCCCACTCGGAGTAGTCCGTTGAGGACTCATAGGAGGGGTGGTCCACAGACTGGTACCGAGCACACTTGCTGGTGATGATTGCGGTCCCGTCAAGCAGGAATCAGATCAAGACCTCGGCCGAGGACTGACTCGAGGCCAAAGGACCTAGAGGATCGGCTTGGCCTCCGGGGACGTCTTTGATGTCGAGGGCCAGGTGATCAGTGCGGATGAACCGCTTGTGCCGGACAACAATGCTCACTGCTGGTCCATGAAGGCAGACAAACTGTGCTCCAGGGCCGCCATTCTGGACTCCAGGCCAGAAGGCTCTGCAGCCTTCGGCATAGGCACCGAGGAACAGATGGGGAATCCTCGAAAAGGATGGTGTGTCTGGGGACCGAGGCCGGTCCAAGGTCAAGTCCTTCCAGGGGACCTTTGCAGGCCGCTCCTTCTCTGATGACTCGGACCAGCGTCTCGGACTGCGGGACATGGCTTGGGGAGCACCTGGCCGGTCGGATCCATCTAAAGATGCCACCTTCGAGGATTTCTTCTTCTTTCTGGGTTCCCTCAAGGGAGAGCCCCTCTCTGAAGACCCACAGCAGGGCTCGGGTTTGGAGGGGTCCGCCCGAGGTGTCGAGGCTTTAGACGAGGCCCTGGCCTTGAAAACTTATCGTGCTGCTGCTGGCAGCTCTTAAGGGCCTTGCTGAACATCCTCTTGCAAAGATCGCATGCTGCTGGGTCATGGTCAGGCCCGAGGTAGCGGAGACAGCAGTCGTGTGTGTCTGTTAAGGACATAATTTTCAAGCACCGATCACACTTCTTAAAGCCATTGGTAGACATGGGGGAAGACTCGCCAGGCTGCCAGTTGGGGAAAAAGACGCCAAGACACCAGAAAATTAGAGAGAATGAAAACTACAAAAAGAGACCTGAACTCGACGCCGAGGCAGCGAGGTTGTTTTGCGGGAAGAGTAATGGTGTGATACTGGAGGCGAGTATGAAACTGAGAGAGAAAAATCAACTTTTTCTGGGGACAAGCCAGACAAACATCTGAAGGGCTCCGCGGAAAAAGGGAGACCGAGCAAGATGGAGACCAAGCATGTGTGGTAGCATCTCCCAAAGGTTTTCTTTGAAACCTGGGGGGAAGCTTCCACGAGGGCTCCGTCAGTGAGGACTGACTTCCTGCTTGTTCCCGAAGAACAGGATAGCTATCAGTTCCATAAGACAAGACACACCCACACTGAGCAACGCTGGTTCTTACTGGACTCAATCACAATAACCAAAGCACCATAGTGTGGGTCAGGAGAGTAAGGCCTATCTGCATTGATGCATCAATCCACACACTGTGCTACCTACTGAAGGCATGCAAATACTGGCTTCTCGCAGTGCTGCACCAGCATATATACCTAATGATGATATCACTGAAAGTTGCTCAAATCTGCCTCCACCTGTTGGCAAGGGAGCATATCCCACTCGACTGGAGTAGTCTAGTAGGATGATAAGGAATTTAGGATAGCCTTTTGGCTGGCCTAACCTTATCCACATAGCTATACGGATAGCAGCTGAATATCGCTGAATATTCAGATTTGTTTGGCAAGACTGAAGGACGGTCTTGCTAAACAAATCTGATTGAGTTCTTTGACTGGGTGACCAAGGAACTAGATCAGGAGCATGCGATGGATGTCATCTACCTGGATTTCAGCAAAGCCTTTGATACTGTTCCTCATAGGAGGCTTGTCAATAAACTCAGTAGCTTGGGGATGGGTCCCAAGATGGTAAACTGGATTAGAAATTGGTTGACTGACAGACGACAGAAGGTGATGGTACATGGAGCTCACTCGGATGAAAGGAAGGTGATTAGCGGGGTGCCCCAGGGTTCGGTCCTGGGCCCGGCACTGTTCAATGTATTTGTGAGTGATATTGCTGAAGGACTGAATGGAAGGGTATGTCTTTTTGCAGATGACACAAAAATTTGCAACAGAGTGGACTCCCCCGAGGGAGTGGATAACATGAGGAAAGATCTACAAAAGCTGGAAGAATGGTCTAATGCTTGGCAATTATGATGTAATGCGAAAAAGTGCAGTGTCATGCACTTGGGTAGCAGAAATCCAAGGGAAATGTACGCAATAGGGGGCAAGAGGTTGGTGTGCATGGTTCAGGAGAAAGACCTTGGTATGATTATCTCTGATGATCTCAAGGTGGCAAAACAGTGCGACAAGGCGGTGGCAAAAGCCAGGAGGATGTTGGTCTGCATACAAAGAGGGATTACCAGCAGAAAGGAAGAGGTACTTATGCCACTGTACAGGTCGCTGGTGAGGCCTCACTTGGAATACTGTGTTCCGTTTTGGAGACCATATCTTGCAAAAGATGTAAAAAGACTGGAAACTGTTCAGAGGAAGGTGACCAAAATGATTTGGAGCCTGCGTAAGAAACCTTATGAGAAGAGACTTGAAGACCTAAATATGTACACTTTGGAGGAGAGGAGGGATAGGGGAGATATGATTCAGACCTTTTAATACTTAAAGAGGAACGATGAACAAACAAACCTCTTCCAAAGACGGGGAAGCTGCAAATCTAGAGGGCATAACATGAAGCTGCAAGGTGGAAAATTGAAAGGCAATGTCAGGAAATATTTTTTCACTGAAAGGGTGGTGGATGCTTGGAATGCTCTCCCGATGGAAGTGGTGGGGGCAAACACAGTGACGGAATTCAAAACAGCATGGGACAAACACAGCGGATCCCCAACAGGATAAAAACAAAATAAACTGAATCATCTAACTTCTCAACAAATAAGTGTGTCCTACATGGAGTGGTGGGTCCACCCTTAAACAAAGACATGGGGAGGGGTGGTCTGCACAGAGTGACAAGTGCACCTACTCTTGCCATATTGCTGGGCAGACTGGATGGACCATGCTGGTCTTTATCTTCCGTCATTTACTATGTTACTATCCATAGAGTTAGGTGGAACACCCACACTCTGCTCTTGCTCCACTCTGGTACTATTCTGGATAGTGCCACAGCAATCTGTAAGAATTTTCAGCAGCACTATCCAGATAGTGCTGCTGAAAATTCACAGACAGGATGCTTATTTGGACAGCAGCTGCCACTAACTGGATTAGAGCTTTTGAATACTGACCCAACTGTTTATGTGGCACCATACTGTAAAAATGAACTGCATTATTTCAACAGGAAATCAAGAGTCATGGTGTTACATTTTCAGCATTCTGTTCACCATCTTATTTGAAATCAAGGTTCATCTTAATTCCTTACTGTTCCATATGTAGGAATAATACAAGACATATGATTGAAGCAAACAGCAATTTATATTGAGCTCTGCTTCAGCCTTATATATATCTGCCATTTTGGCCCAACAGATAAAAGAGAAGACAATACTGCAGTTGAAATAATGAGCAAAGCCTCCAAACATGTGTGCACACATGCTGCTTTTTATTATCTACTGCAGGTTCTCACAACTTGTCACAATTTTATTTTTATGTTATGCCAAATGTCTTGTCACTAGATCTTTTAATCAAAAATTAAGAATTGAAAACACATAGAGACAGTAAGATTTAGTTCAACCTCATTTTGTCAAACAGTAATCAAAGATAATGACAATAAAGAAGATATTTCATGATAAAGAGACTTACCCCGTTCGTTTTGTGATTGTTCCAAGAGTCATTGGCTGTTTGATTTGAGCAAGAGGTATCACTACTGTCAGGCTTGGAAGAGGCGAGAGACGTGGATTCCCAGGGTTATTGTTCATAAAATTATTATAGTTGTCTTGGCTGTTTAATTTACCTTAAGGAAAAAGAAAAAATATGGCATCATTAAACAAATACCTTTAAGATTTTATTCTCCTTTTATCATCCTCTTTCATTAATACAGTTAACAAATGACAATTTAATCACAAAAATAATACTCATACTAAATTTTACCAAGGGTCCCTTCCCCCCAAAAAACCAAACAGAACAGGCTGTTGCAACATCTGTTTGAATGCAGGAAATCAAATGCTGGTGCCATTACCTACAATGTAAAACAGGTAAAAGGATAGGCAATATCTTAATAAATATTTAATAATAAACATATAAGAACATATAAAAACATAAATAGCATAAATCACCATACATAAGACTGACCATATAAATTGCCTTAATCATAAAAATCATATATATATAAAACAATATACATATAAATAAAAGAATCATAAAATACCAACGAGTTTTTTTATTTTATTTTTTTATTTACATTTTCTTATATACCGCGCTATTCTGCATCAGTGCGGTTTACATTGAACAAACTGAAATTACATTGAACAGGGCATTATAACTTGGAAATAACTATTTTACAGGGAACATGGGCTATGGAGGGTTTAAGTGGCTTGCCCAAGACCACAAGAAGCACCTGTGGGACTAGAAACCAAAGTCCTTCCGGCCCAAGGTTGCTGTCCTCTAGTGGGATTTGAATCCCCGACCTTCCGGCCTGAAGTACCTTGCCCCAACCACTAGGCCACTCCTCCACTCCACAGATACAGTTTTGGCACTTTGCCTGTGTCAGAGGCATTCAATTCTACAAGGCAATACCAGTATGGCTAAAAATAAAATCGAAAGGAACCATGGTTCACATAAGAACCATCCGAGACGAGTAGACACCCCTGGAGAAAGGAACAAAGAGGAGACTCATGATGTAGACATGTATACTAAAAAGAAACTAAGAACACTTAAATAAAATAAAATAAAAACCTGAAAACACACAAATACAAACCACACCTTCTTACAGGAGAGCTCTCCACTTACAAGGACAGAACTATTCCACACTACAGATCCAAAGAACAGAAGACCTTAAAAACAAGAAACAAATAAAAAGATCTTCTTTTGAAAAATGAATACACAAAGCATCCCCATACAAAAGTATATGTATGAAAACATACTTACAAGTATCCATCTATCATCAAAAAGGGCAAACAGTCACATAAGAACATAAGAACATAAGATAAGATATGCCATACTGGGTCAGACCAAGGTCCATCAAGCCCAGTATTCTGTTTCCAACAGTGGCCAATCTAGGTCATACGTACCTAGCAGTTTCCCCAAGGGACACAGGTTCCACAATGCTTGTATTGGTTCAAGCATTGATATCCTGGGTCCCTTCTTAATAATGGTTTATGGACCTTTCCTCCAGGAACTTGTCCAAACCTTTTTTAAACCCAGCTACACTAACAGCCTTTACTACATCCTCCGGTAACAAATTCCAGAGTTTGATTACACGTTGAGTGAAAAAATATTTTCTTTTATTAGTCTTAAATAGTTTACCCTGTAGCTTCATTGCATGTCCCCTAGTCTTTCTATATTCTGATAAGGTAAACAATCGATCTACGTTTACCCGTTCCACTCCGTTCATTAATTTATAGACTTCTATCATATCTCCCCTCAGCCGTCTCTTTTCCAGGTTAAAGAGCCCCAACCTTTTTAGCCTTTTTTCATAGGAGTAGCCTTCCATCCCCTTTACCATTTTGGTGGCTCTTCTCTGAACCTTTTCTAAAATTGCTATATCCTTTTTAAGATATGGCGACCAGAATTGCACACAATATTCAAGGTGCGGTCTCACCATGGAACGATATAGAGGCATTATAATATCTTTTGTTTTATTTTCCATTCCTTTCCTTATCATACCTAGCATTCTATTTGCTCTCTTGGCCGCCGCTGCACACTGGGCCGAGGGTTTTAACATGGTATCCACAAGGACGCCTAAATCTTTTTCTTGGGTGGTGGTTCCTAATGTGGAACCTTGCATCGTGTAACCATAGTTTGGGTTGTTCTTCCCTAGGTGCATAACCTTGCACTTCTCCACATTAAATTTCATCTGCCATTTTGATGCCCAGTCTTCCAATTTATCAAGATCCTCTTGCAATTTTCCACAATCCTCCTGGGTTTTAACAACTTTAAATAGTTTTGTGTCATCAGCAAATTTGATAACCTCACTCGTTATTCCACTTTCCAGGTCATTTATGAATATGTCAAAAAGCAGCGGACCCAGCACAGATCCCTGGGGTACACCACTATTCACCTTTCTCCATTGGGAAAATTGGCCATTTAGCCCTACCCTCTGCTTTCTATCTTTTAACCAGTTCCTGATCCACAGTAGTACACTGCCTCCTATCCCATGACTCTTTAGTTTTGCCAAAAGTCTCTCATGAGGGACCTTGTCAAAGGCTTTCTGAAAGTCCAGATACACAATATCAACCGACTCACCTTTGTCCACCTGTTTATTCACTCCTTCAAAAAAACATAACAGATTAGTAAGACAAGATCTTCCTTGTCTAAAGCCATGTTGGCTGTCTCCCATTAGGTCATGACTATCTATATGCTGAGTAATTTTATTCTTTATGATGGTTTCTACCATTTTTCCCGGTACTGATGTCAGGCTCACCGGTCTGTAGTTTCCCGGATCACCCCTCGAACCCTTTTTAAAAATTGGTGTTACATTGGCGATCCTCCAATCCTCAGGTATTAGAGATGATTTTAATGACAGTTCACAGATTACTGATAGCAGGTCTGCAATCTCAAATTTCAGTTCTTTCAACACCCTTGGATGTATACCATCCGGCCCAGGTGATTTGCTACTCTTCAGTTTATCTAATAGTTGTAGGACATCTTCCCGATGTATCGATATTTCCTTCAATTCTTCCACACCTTTAAATACCACTTCAGTCGTGGGTAACATCCCTACATCTTCCTCAGTAAAGACCGAAGCAAAGAATTCATTCAGTCTCTCCGCTATCGCCTTGTCGCCTCTTAGTGCTCCTTTAACCCCTTTATCATCTAATGGACCAACTGACTCTCTCACGGGTTTTTTGCTACGAATGTACTTGAAAAGGTCTTTATTTCGCGTTTTTGCTTCCGCAGCAAGCTTCTTCTCAAATTCTCTCTTTGCCTGCCTTATCAATGCCTTGCATTTGACTTGCCAGTGCTTGTGCTGTTTCCAGGTTTCATCATTCGGCTCTTTTTTCCATTTCTTGAAAGATGCTTTTTTGGCAACAACAGCCTCTCTGACCTCAGCTTTAAACCATGCTGGCAATTTTTTTGACTTCCTTCCACTTTTCTTAAAGCGTGGAATACAGCTGGTCTGGGCTTCCAAGATAGTATTTTTCAACAACACCCAAGCTTGATGTACGTCTTTAACCTTTGCAACTGCTCCTTTTAGTTTTTTCTTAACTGTTTTCCTCATTCTATCATAGTCTCCCTTTCGAAAGTTAAGGGGTAGTACTGTGGATTTCCTTACTATCCCTCCTCCACTAATTAAATCAAAGGCGATCATGCTATGATCACTATTGCCAAGTGGCCCCAACACCCTTATCTCTTGCACTACATCTGGTGTTCCACTAAGGACTAGGTCTAATATTGCTTCCCCTCTGGTCGGTTCATGAACCAGCTGCTCCAAGAAGCAGTCATTTATTTCATCTAGGAACTTTATCTCCCTAGCATGTCTTGTTGTGACACTGACCCAGTCGATGCCGGGGTAATTGAAATCACCCATTATTATTACTGCACTGTAACTCCTGCTAGCTTCCCTGATTTCTTTGAGCATTTCATCATCCATTTGTTCATTCTGGCCAGGCGGACGATAGTACACCCCCACTGCCATCGCCTTCCCCTTTTTACATGGAATTTCAATCCATAGAGATTCTACAGCAAATTTTGTTTCTTGCAAAACTTTAATCCTTTCTGATTCAATGCCCTCTCTAACATAGAGCGCAACCCCTCCACCAATTTGATCAGCTCTATCATTTCGATATAGTTTGTACCCAGGTATCACAGTGTCCCACTGGTTGTCCTCCTTCCACCATGTCTCTGATATTCCAATCATATCTAACCTCTCGTTTAGTGCTATATATTCTAACTCTCCCATCTTGTTTTGTAGACTTCTAGCATTTGCATACAAGCATTTTAGAGACTGTATTTTATTCATATTAATTTGGCTATTGGTAGACATGGGTAATTTGGGATCTTTAAGTTCTGTCTGCTCCATACTCGAGGGCATTTGGGCTACTTTACTCTTTTTTGGAACCTCTCTGCTTTTTGTAGTATCCTTCAAGGATACATTCTTCCGAACCATGCGCTCTTGGGCGACTGTCGGCTTTCCCCTATTATCTAGTTTAAAAGCTGCTCTATCTCCTTTTTAAAGGTTAATGCCAGCAGCCTGGTTCCATCCCGGTTAAGGTGAAGCCCATCCCTTCGGAAGAGCCCCTCCTTTCCCCAGAATGTTCCCCAGTTCCTAACAAATCCGAACCCCTCATCTCTGCACCATTGTCTCATCCACGCATTGAGACTCCGGAGCTCTGCCTGCCTATTGGGTCCTGCGCGTGGAACGGGAAGCATTTCGGAGAACGCTACCCTGGAAGTTCTGGATTTCAACTTCCTACCTAAAAGCCTAAATTTAGCTTCCAGAACCTCCCTACCACATTTTCCTATGCCATTGGTACCAACATGTACCAAGACAGCAGACTCCTCCCCAGCACTATCTAAGACCTTATCTAGGTGGCGTGTGAGGTCCGCTACCTTCGCACCAGGCAGGCATGTTACCAGGCGATCCTCACGTCCACCAGCCACCCAGCTATCTACATGCCTAATGATCGAATCACCAACTATAACTGCTGTCCTAACCCTTCCCGCATGGGCACTTGGCCCTGGAGAAACCTCCTCGGTGCGAGAGGGGTTTACATCACCTGGAGGACAGGTCCTAGTTACAGGATCACTTCCTGCCACACCAGGGTGATGCTCTCCTGTCACGTGACCTCTCTCCTCCATGGCAACAGGGATGCTGCCAGACTGGAGGTGGGACTTCAGGACTATATCCCTGTAGGTCTCGTCTATGTACCTCTCTGTCTGTCTTATGTTTTCCAAGTCTGCTACTCTAGCCTCTAGAGAACGGACTTGTTCCCTGAGAGCAGAGAGCTCCTTGCACCTAGTGCACACGTAAGACCTCTCACCAGCTGGGAGAAAATCATACATGTGACACTCAATGCAAAAGACTGGAAAGCCCACATCCCGCTGCTGGACTGCTGTCTGCATCTTAGTTTTAAGTTTGTGTTTAGATCTTTAAGTTCTATATGTACTAAAGGGTGCAATGGATATTTATACCACTAAAACTGTACCTAAGAAGTTTAATATACCTTGTTCACCTGAAGCTTAATTAATCTCAGGTCCTTGGTGTATGACTGATTTGGGATGTGGGCTTTCCAGTCTTTTGCATTGAGTGTCACCAGGAACAAAAATACACCGTAAGTATACAGTACACTCATATATAACAAAATACCAGCAGTGCAAAAGACAAGGGATAAAGGGAACCACCAATAGCAATGCATAAGACCCCCAAACTTGCACACATGTACCTCAAAAGCCCAAAATCTTACATATTTAAAGACAAAACCCAAAAGAAAGAAAGAAAGAAAAACACTAAAAAGGACAATCATAAACATCACTGAGAGCCTGCAAATCCCGGTGCACAAACGGGTGACAAGGGGAAGACAGCCCTTAAAACCCCAGAAAAGAAACCTCTCTTATTTAAAAAGGTTTTTTAAAATTTATTTGACAGGTTTTTTAATACCGCTTTATCATACAGTCAAAGTGATTTACATTGTAACAAACTTGGTAATGTACATTAAACAGGAACATTGATAACTTGGATTCTTCTGAGGCAATGGAGGGTTAAATGACTTGCCCAAGGCCACAAAGAGTGCTAGTGGAAATCGAACTCTGGTCTTCTTGGTATATGTGTGCAAGTTTGAGGGTCTTATGCATGGTTATTGGTGGTTTGGTTTATCCCTTTTCTTTTGCACTGCTAGTGTTTTGTTATATTTTGTTCCTGGTGTACTGTAGTTATTTTGGCTGACTATGAAGAGCTTATGTGACTTTTTTGATTTGTTATTGAAGACTGTTAGCCCTTTTATTAAGGTATCGCCTGTCCTTTTATCTTTTTATATTTGGGACTACCACTGTTCTTTTTTGGCTCTGCACCCTTGTGGTGGATTTCCTCTGCTTTTGTGGTTTGCTATTGTGGTACTGCAGAGCCTATGCAAACGGAAAAAAAGGTTTTAAATCCAGAAAAAAGATTCCAACACCAGATGCGACATTACGAGGAGCCAGATAGGGGGAGCAAGAGAGACCTTCCAGGGCCTAGAGAACCGCACCCCAGAGCTGGTGACGTAATGCCGGCCAACAGCCAATCCAGGAAAGGGGAAGTTCCTCTTAGGAAAGGCTGGGAAGTTGAAAAGGAGGAAGTAGGACAAGCAAGAAGGGCAGGGGCAGAGGCCGAAGGAGAAAAGGAGTCTTGGCAAAGAGACTTGAGAGGAAGGAGTTCCTGGCAAGAAGACACAATGAGTCCGGTGCAGCAGAATACCAGAAGTTCTTGGTAAAGAGACACTGGAAAGAAAGGTACCAGGAGAGAAACAAAGGTCAGAGTTTTATATGAGGAACCAGTACCAGCAGATGCAGGACACTGTGGAAGTTACCAGAGAGATGATGAAGTCATTGCCATAAGAGGTAACACTCTTCATTCAAGGAGCAAAAGGTGTGGGTGTGAAAGCGTGGTAACTCCACCCGAAGGCCAGCTGAACAGTGGGAAGCCTACTACTCGAGTAAGGCTGAATTGCAGCAGGACTAGGCCTCAAGACTCAGCTAACTGGGATAGGCCCAGAGAACAAGGTAAACCACATTTTTATTCTAATAAGCGTTATAACTTGCTGACACAGGGAGCACAAGGAACAGAGGTGTGCACTCCTTACCAAGCTGTCTGTAAGACAAGACACAAGGTTTTGTCAAAAGAAAGACTGTTTAATACAAGGCACCAAGACAAAGGAAGATACGTTCATAGCAAGCAGTCACATGACCAAAGCCCAGACTTAGGCCCAGAACACTGGAGGCTAGTGCAAGCGGTATATGAGAAGCCTCAACGTATTCCCCAAGAATATACTGATACAGAGTCACAGTTATCAGACCCACAGCCTATGCAGGTGGAATTCAATGAGGACCCTCCTGAGATAGCCATGGATTGCAGCTACTGTCAGGCAGGAAGCCTAGAGTCTCTGCCTGATGTGTAAAGCAGGGCTCAGTAGCAAAGCCTGTGTGTTTTATTTGCATAAGGTCCTGTGAAGTAACAGTAGACAAAGCAATATCTGAATATGTTTTCTTTTCTACCTGAAGCAAGGTTTTCTTTATGTTGATGTAGACTCCACTATTTGAACCATTGTACATTAGGGGAAATAAAAAGCCTTTCTTTCCCTACACTCGGACTTTGTGTTCACTTGAAGTTTGGTATACGGTAGGTCCTGGGAACAGATACCCAGACCCCGCATACAAGGACCAAACTCAAAATAGAAAAAATAACTCATGTCCACCCGACCTGCCTTAACCACCCTTGGCCACTAGGGCGGCGGTGCGACACTATCACCTACAAGATATTGTTTATTGTTTACAGAACATTTGATATACCGCCCCCCATTACATCGGGGCGGTTTACAATGTGATTAAAACATTATGTCAGAGAGAGAAAAAGAGGTTATAACAAATTAGGAGAAAGGAAAGATGGAGAATAGAGGGCAGAAAGATAGAAAGGAGATTGGGGTTATCAGATGTCACAGAGAATCATGAAAGGCGGAGGAGAAAAAGTGGGTCTTGAGGAGAGAACGGAACTTGGGGTAGGATTCTTCTAAGCAGAGGGCTGTGGGCAGTGAATTCCAGAGGGAGGGACCGAGGTAGAAAAAGGCTGATTTACGAGTGGATTGGAGGTGGGCACGAGAGGGGGCTGGAAGGTGGAGGCGGTTGACATGAATGGACCGAAGGCTGCGAGTAGGAACATGAAAAATGAGCAGATCCGAGAGGTATTGGGGTCTGTGGAGATAGATAGCTCGATGAACTAGGGTGAGGACTTTGAGGGAATCCGGAACTGTAGTGGCAACCAGTGGAGATGCTGCAAGAGAGGGGTGATGTGATCTCGTGGGGAGGCGTGCAGGATCATCCAGACAGCTGTGTTCTGAATTAACTGTAGTCGATGTAGCTGATACTGGGGGATACTGGCATAAATGGAATTACAGAAGTCTAACCGGGTTATATCCAAAGAGAGAAGGAGGGTAGTGAGGGCTTGAGAAGATAGGAAAGGCCGGATAGCACGAATCTGCCTAAGGCAGAAGAAGGAACGCTGAGAAATAGAGGAAATGTGATCATGAAAAGTAAGAGCGCTATCGAGAATGACACCGAGATAACGGAGTTTAACGACCGTGGAAATAGGGATACCGGAAAAGGAAGAAGTGAGAGACGGAATGGGAGAACCGTGGGTGAACCAGATAGCCGCCGTTTTAGAAACATTAAGAACCAGACAGTTGGATGAGAGCCAGGAGGAAACTGAGGATAGACAGGCCTCCAGAGGAGTAATATCGGGATGGGACGAGGAAGTATGATGTAGAAGAAAAATGTCGTCGGCATAATAGTAGCTGTTGGATAAGTAGAGACAAGGGGGCCAGAAAGATGTTAAACGGCAAGGGAGCCAAAATAGAGCCTTGTGGGACACCACAAGTGAGAGGGAAGGGATCTGTGGTAGAGGGCAGAAGTAACCGCAAATGAACGAGAGGATAAGAGAGTGAAACCAATGATAGACAACACCACGAATACCCGCATCCCGCAGTCGAGAGAGAAGAAGGGTGTGATCTACCAGGTCGAAAGCGGCTGAGAGATCGAGGGATACAGCTATTGTGATGTTGCCTTGATCTTGGGAGGTGCGTATTTCATTCATAACTGCTGTAACGGTAGTTTCAACACTATACCCGGGCTGGAATCCGGACTGCCGAGGGTGCAGAAAGTGTGTGGAATCCAAGTGATGGGAAAGTTATGAGAAAACCACCTTTTCTAGAAGCTTAGAGGCAAAAGGAAGATTGGACACTGGACGAAAATTGGTGGGGACAGAGGAGTCTAAAGATGGATGTTTCAGGAGAGGACGAACCAGAGCGTGCTTCCATGGGCCGGGGAAAGTACCACATGACAGACTAGAATTAATAATGGTGAGGAGGGACTGTAAGAGGATGGGAAAAGGCTCAGCAAACCAGGAGGAGGGAATGGGGTCTAGAGGGCACGTGGTCTTATGAGTTGTGGACAGTAGCTGGATGAGCTCTGGAAAGGTGACCGGGTAAAAGTTGGTCCAGGCATGTGACAGCAAGGGGGACGGCGGAGGCGAGATAGGGGGAGGTGAAAGCAATGCCTGAGGGCAAAAAGGAAGAGAGGAATGGAGGTTTTGGACTTTGGAGGAGAAGAAGGAGGCCAGTGTGGTTGGACTGGGGGCTTGCAAGGCAGAGACAGGCTTATGCTTGGGAGGGGCCTGGAGTTGAGAGAGCGTATGCAGAGTAGCAAAGAGTTGTCGTGAACGGTTGGGAGCTGAGACATTGGATGTGGAATAGAAGGAACACTTGGCGCGGTGGATACTCGACCAGTAGTGGGCATGGCATGACTTAAAGTGCTGATAGGAAGCGTCAGAACGGGATTTCCGCCAAAGATGCTCAGCTCTCCTCAGCTGGGAACGCAGCAGTCGGAGACCTGAGTGAAACCAGGGGTGGTGAGCAGCACGACGAGGGTTGCTAGGCCTCAGGGGAGCAACTTGATCTAGGGTGAGCGAAAGTCCAGCATTCCAATGGGTGACTTGAGAGGAGGGTGACAGGGAAGGGAAATCTTGTGAGGGAGGACGGTAGGCCACAGAGAAACTTTGGAAGGATGCCAAATTGAGCCGTCGGGATAGCCAAGAAGGTAAAGGAGGGGGAGAGGGGAGAGGGGAGAGGAGGTACAGAATAAAGGGTGAAAGTGAGACAAACATGATTGGACCAAGGAACAGGTTCGGAAGTAGGAGATGAGATCTGAAATAGGGAGTTGGCAGAAGAGATGACTAAATCCAGAGTGTGACCAGCTACATGGGTGGGAAGAGACACATGTTGAAGCAGGGAGAGATCGTGGAGAAGTGCAGAGAAAGCAATATCCCTGGCTGAGGTGGGTGAGTCAAAGTGGACATTAAAATCACCAAGAATAAGGAGATCAGGGAATTGGAGGGATAGATCGGAAATAGTGGAGAGAAGGGAGTCCCAGAGGGGAGGAGGGGAAGAAGGAGGACAGTAGATAAGGAGGAACTGCAGAGCTGGCTGACCATCTAATTAGAGAAGCAAGGACTCTGGATAATGTAATGAGGCGGAAGAGATTTTGAACAGGGGGACCGAGGAGTGGTAAATAACCGCAACTCCCCCGTCCGTGCAATACGTGGGAGGGAGATGGCCTGAAAATTTGGAGGAAGGCAACGTATAAGGAGAGGGTCTTCACCTTCCTTCAGCCATGTTTCGACCAGGAAAAGAACATCAAGGCGTTCGCGTTCCACGAGGTCGTGAATGAGAATAGCTTTCGACCGAAGCGAGCAGCAATTAAGCAAGCCTAATCGGAGGGACCCTGGGGGCAATGACGCTGGAGGCAGGAGCAGGGGCGCACTAACAGGCGGAAGAAGGGGCGATGCCAAGGGACGAGAGTGTAGAGCAACCTTAGAAAGTACGCGGCTTCGGTAGGGGGTAGGAAAGGGGTTGGAAGGCCGACGGCCCCAAACCATCGGAATGGCTGATATGAAGAAAAACCAAAGCAAAATAAGATAGAGGAAGCGCGGAAGCCAGAACAGAGAGCGGGGCGAGGCCGTCGCGTGAGCACAGCGAACACGACTGGAGGAGACACGTGAGCTGCTGCTGGTGCAAAATGCAGACAGGAAGTAATATGCAAACAGAACACCGGAGACTGGCGGGGAAGCAGGTTGAAACAACGAGGAGTATGAAGCGTCGCCCCCGTCATCGCCCCAAGGAGCTCGCCCAAGGAGCATGTCCTGCTCCTTGGGCGCGCGCCGCCACGGCGCGAGACGCCGCAGGCAGCATCTTTAAATGGCGACCTGCTCGGTGCGCGCGCGCAACTGCGCTGTACGCAATTGCGCAACTTCCGGGGCGGAGCTGAGAGAGGTAATAGCAGCAACTAAAAAGAAAAGAAATGAGGCAATAATGAGAAGGAAGAAGAGAAGACAGATAAGACAGGCAGATAGCTCAGCAGGAGAGTACTCAAGGTAGCAAAAAGGCAAATCATAAACAGTAAAGGCCAAAGCACATCCACAGAAAGCAGCTTACATATGGCAACAGTAGTTCAGAGGGAGAATGAGGGAACGCAGGCAGGCAGCGTCTTTAAATGGCGACCTGCTTGGTGCGCGCACGCAACTGCGCTGTACGCAATTGCGCAACTTCCGGGGCGGAGCTGAGAGAGGTAATAGCAGCAAATATGGCAACAGTAGTTCACTGTTAAGATAAAAACACAAATATTAGAAAAAATTATCATCATTCAAAGCTTTGTCAAGTGCATATTTCTGCAGTAGCCATGTGAGTAAAGTTTGTTATCCATTCTCCGTTTTCAGGTAGAATATAACCAGAGAGAGGGGAAGGGGATTAACAACCTATTCACTCATCTCCCTCGATAAGGTGTCAGAACATCACCAATTCCTGGGCCAAAAGATAGCTCTTCCCAAGCTGTGTGAAAAACTTCCAAAGAAAATCAAAAGATCTATGCAAGCAGTAATTAAGGAAGTAATGCAGTGAAAATAAATGTCTATGATAATTCACTTTTAATAGAAGGAATTCTTTATTTCCCATGCTTTTTAAATAAAAATGATTCACAGTCAATTGACTTATCTTATAGCCAAATTTAAATAAAAGTGGAACCTTGTATGTCTTGGGCCAAAAAGAAAATAAGCTACAAATTACACAGACAGCGAAGGGGGGTGGGGGAAATATAAATATACATATATATATAAAAAATGAAAAGGAAGGAATGACAGAACCATTCTCTAAGAGACTCTAAATCTTTAAATAGGCAAGCAACAGTGAATTAAAAGGTTTAGATCATTAACTTGTTTTTCTCTGTTTCAATAATACTGTGAAATGCTGTCTTTGTGCTTTATCAAAGAGAAGCCACATTGGGAATTAGGTCCCTAAATAACAGATACATTCTTCACAGATACAACACAAATCCCAGGCCAAATCCACACAATCCTGGCTGAAGAGGGTTCTTAACATTTCAAAACGGCTACACCCCCAGTTCAGTCACCTTTTTTGTGGGAAGAATAACAGTGGAGAAAAGGGTTTCTCACAGGAAGCAGCCTGAAAAGCCATAATGGCACTTCAAAAAGAAGGGAAATACGAAAAAGGAAGGCGAAAGCATCTTAATGAAGTTTGCATCTTTCTAAAGACACTTAAGCTGCCTTTGGCTTCTTTTTTTTAAACCATTTCATATTATTTAACTTCTTTTCCTAGAAAGAGCCTGAATCTTCTGAAAATAAAATGATACAATGAAAAAAGGTTTTTCTTTCACTTTTATTGATTATTGGGCAAACTCTGCTTCATGCAACAAGAATAAAGCTTTTAATGAGCAGCGGAGAAGACTGTTGTGAGAATGCCTAGTTTATAACAAAAGAAATGCTACGTAGAAGTTTGATAATGAACACAAGCAAGAAAATAACCTGCTAATTTAGGGCCTGACTTACAAAGGCTTTTCTTCTATTCTGCATCTAGGAAGTAAGGCTTAATAAATCAGTCCCTGAGTGTGGGTCCCAAGCCTTCTTCCAATTTTCCAAAGTCATACAGAATGTTTGTATATTAAAGCAACTTAAAGGACATTTCTGTGATTATTACTGAATAGGTAACAAATCATGATCACTATTTTTCTCTAAATATGATCAACTTACACATATATGCAGAGAAGCTAAATGTTTATAGATCATATACATATTTTAGAAGTGAATAAAGTACTTTAAATCAGCAGTTCCCAAATTTCCATAGATTTGAATGCCTCAAATTCTGAGCAGCAGGTGTGGGGGAGATCCTGCAAGATGGTGGAAGCTGGTGTTTGACTTGCTGACACGCGTCATCGAAGGGGAAGCGAAAGGAGAGGGCAGTTAAGCCTCCCCCAGCCAGCAACAGTGCCCCTCTAGCAAATTTACCTTTGTCAGGTCCATTGGACCGATTCTTATTGCCACGTGAGCAACAGCAGCCAGTTGGAAATGTAGTAACTTTTGGCTCAGCTGTGGGGTGCCAGAGCGGATAAGCTCAGCGTCCTCCTCGGGTGTAGACCTGACTCCTCCGGAGGTGTGGTGCCCAAAGAAACGCTTTGACTCTACCATGTATCCGGTAGCCACGAGATCGGTTGGCTGCCCTAAGATTGGTGAGTCACCTGACCAAGGGGGGCTAGAGACCAGAAGAAGCGGGGCTTGTGTGAATCCCTCGCAGTTTCAACAAGCCGGCAGTGGTTTGTCTGACGCAACAGATATGAGCAGAGCCGCTATGGGAGTTGAGCACTCCGAGATGAGTGAGCTGCAAAGAGCACTTGGCGGGGTGACTTTGGATGTTTTCCTCACACTGCCTGACTGGGTCACCCTTGAATCCATTTGGTGTGCTATCAAGCAATTGGTGGAGGCGTTGATAACTCAAGTGCAGTCTATGAAGGTACAACTTCAGTCTACATAATTTGACTGTGCTAAGAACGCAGAGGTATCTGCCGGAGCAGTGGAGTTCCCAAGGAGGGGTGTAAGGCAGAGGCGGCAGAAAGCTTTTGTTGGGGCAGGGCCCTTCCTGTTCTGCCCGTGGGGATCCAATCTCCCACAGGCAGATAGGAAGGGTCTTTTTTTTCTTCTGCCCGTGGGGGATGGGATCCCCGCAGGAAGATTACTGCCTGCCAGTCATGATCATGGCAAAGACCCTTCCTGTCTGCCTTCGGGAGGATCCCAGGGCAGACAGGAAGGGTCTTTGCTATTATCGCAACCAGCAGGTAGTAATCTTCCCGCGGGGATCCCATTACCTGTGGGCAAAAGAAAAAGAGAAGCCACGATCGCAGCTTCTCTTCCTCTTCTGCCCGTGGGGAATGGGATCCCTGCAGGCAGCCTGCCACATGCTGGCCACGATTTTTGGTGGAGCCAGGACCCATGTGGCCCACTCCTTTCCGACGTCTATGGTGTAAGGAGTGATAAGAGAAGAAAGGTAGCAAGGAGCTGCAGAATGCATACACATAAGTTAGTAGAGAAGTTTGAAATGAATGAAACAGATAGAAATCTAGTGAAGTGACTTGAGAAGAGGGGTTGTGTGAGTATAGTAAGACTGGCAGAAGATTAGCAGTGCGGATGGTTTAGTTTTTGCCAATCATGACCTTCCTGTTTTAACTCAAAGGGGTTAGTTACTAAAGTGCTCTCCAGAATAACGCACATTATTTGGCCCTTAACATGTTAAAGAGCAATAAAGTGCACTCTTTTACCATAATGCACAATTTGTTCAATGCCCCATGCACTGAATAATAATGAGATACAAAGCATGCAAAATACTCCATTATTATTCAAATGAATACCGCAGCTTGAATAAATCACCACAAGCTGTGTTATTCCTAACAGGGACTCCATTGCAAGCAAGGTAATACTGTGTGGCTTTTAAATACAATCTCTCTGCCTGAAAACTCTTAAAGGGGTTTTGATATTTCTTTTTAAAAGTTAATTCTTTATCTATATTGCAAAAGGGTAATTTTTGTGGTGTTGGGCAAAGCTCTGTCTGTTAGAATTCATTATTTCTTGTTCCAGTTTCCAATTCAGAGCAAGATCTTTGAAGCCACAGATCTAATCTGGGTGGGTGGGTGTTAGATTCCTCTCTTCCCACCCAACCCCATTTGAGCATTCTTGCTTTATAGGGCAATTCCCCAATTAGCTATACACAGGGACATAGAACAGCATTGTTAGAGCATACCTAAAAGAGGTTAGCTGCTTTTTCTCTTAAAGGACAGCGGAGGAAAAGATAGGGGCTTTGGGAGGTTTCTCCATTTTACTTAACAAATGCCAAAGCTCCACCAACTGAACAATGGCTGGGAAAATCATATTCCCAAAGCTAATGCCCCCATTACAGCTTCTGCCTCTGTCCAGACAGAGAGCCTGATGCCAGTTGAAGGGCCAGTTCCATGTGCATGATGCCCACAAGCTGAAGCTCTCATGAAACAAGTGGAGGAGCTCAGAGAAGAGGTGGCAAGGCTGAGAAGCATTCAAGACAGTGAGAAGTACATTGATGAGATGCTTCTTAAAACATCCAAGCTCTCCGACACAGGCGAAGATGGGAGGCTACAGAATGAAGAGAGTTGAACACGAATCACCAGAGCCTGCAGAATCAACAATCTAACTCCTCCAGCCCTTGAATTGAAGAACTAGTATGCAGCCCTGGAAGTGGAGGAGGTGAAAGCATCCCAGGAAAGGGAAGAATCAGATCTCAAGCACTCCAAAATTGTAGAATCAGTGACACAGGGAAGCGAAGGATAGTGGTGGTTGGTAACTCTTCTAAGGAATACTGAGGCATCCATCCGCTGACCAGATTTGATGTCCAGAGAGGTGGCTAGGTGCTAAAATCCGAGATGTCAGGTGCTAAAATCAGAGATGTTATGGAGAGTTTACCGAGACTCATCAAGCCTACAGACTATTATCCGATATTGTTCATCCATGTCAGCACAAATTTGACTTCATGGCTCTGGGACAGAGGGTGAAGCAGATAGGTGTGCAGGTGGTGTTCTCTTCAATCCTCCCTGTTGAGGATAAAGGCCAAGGCAGAGAAGCTCCCATTCTGGAGATGAATGCATGGCTGCATGGATGGTGTCATCGAGAGTGTTTTGGTTTCCTAGACTATGGGGTGATGTTTCAAGGACTGCAGAGCAGAGATGGCGTCCATCTATCTAAGAAGATTCAAAGTGTCTTCCACAGCAGAGTGGCTAACCTACTGAAGAGGGCTTTAGACTAGATTAATTAGGGGATGGATAAAGAAAGCCAAGTAAGTGGAAGATTAAAAACCTCTGTAGAAATGGGTAAAAGGGACAACATCTAGAAAATGGTGTGTATATCATAGCATGGGAAATAACATCCCAGATATTGAGGCTTTAATGGAAGAGGCCGACTTGGATTTAGTGGCGATTATAAAGACATGTTTCACAGACAACTATGACTGGGATGTAATTATACCAAGCTATACTTTATTCAGGAAGGATAGCGTAGGAAGAAAGGGAGGAGGAGAGGCACTATACGTAAAAAATAGTATTAAAGCTATAGAATTACAAGGCTTAAAAGGGAGTGAAGAGGCACTGTGGGTTAAACTAAAAAGAGGGAAAGGGAAGTCCATTTGCATTGGTGTGATATACAAATCTCCCTCGCAGGGAAATGAAGTGTAAGGAAATTTAATAGAAGCCATACGTAGAATTGCCATGAAAGGAGAAGTGCTACTGATACGTGACTTCAATATGCCAAATGTTGATTGGCACATCCCTGCTGCGGTGTCATCTAGAAGTAAGGAGATCCTAGATTCTCTACAGGAAGAACTAGTCCAGCAACTGGTAACAGAACACACATGTGAAGGGGGCCATACTGGACTTGGTGCTTACTAATGGGGAAAGGTTTTCTGATGTCATAGTAGGAAATCATCTCGCATCCAGTGATCACCAGATGATGTGGTTCAGCATGGTACTACTGGCTGATAATATCCATTCAAAAGTGAGAATAAGAACTAGTATGCAGCCTGGAAGTGGAGGTGTCATCTTAGGGATCTTTTTTTGAACTGCACATAGCCCGCACCTCTTCCACCTAACCTGAATTTTCAATGCTGAGGTCATATGTGGCCCAGGCATTGAAAATCCGGGTCTCACTGCACACCCCAGAAGCTGCAGGAGCTAATCAGGTAGCACCGATTTTCGATGCTACCCTCTTAGCCCCTGCGCCTGAAAGATATCTTCAAGGCGCAGAGGACTAAGCGGGTAGCATCGAAAATCAGTGCTACCTGGTAAGCCCTTTCCCCTGCCCCCGTTCTGCCCCTAACATGTCCCGATGCTAACCACATAGCCCACATAGCTTCAGCCCTCCATCAGCCCGCACCTCTGCTCAGCTCCCCCAATCGGGGTAGAGCGCCTGAGCGGGAAATCCTCCCGCTCAGAAGCTCCTGCCCAATCAGGGCAGTGGGAGCACCACACAGGCAGCACAGGACACTTTAAAAGCGGCATCCCTGCACAAAGGGAGCCGCTTCAGCCCTCCATCAGCTCGCACCTCTCCTCAGCTCCCCCAATCAGGGTAGAGCGCCTGAGCGGGAAATCCTCCCGCTCAGAAGCTCCTGCCCAATCGAGGCAGTGGGAGCACCCCACAGGCAACACAGGACACTTTAAAAGCGGCGTCCCTGAACAAAGGGAGCCGCGTCAGCCCTCCATCAGCCCGCACCTCTCCTCAGCTCCCCCGATCGGGGTAGAGCGCCTGAGTGGGAAATCCTCCCGCTCAGCAGCTCCTGCCCAATCGGGGCAGTGGGAGCACCGCACAGGCAGCACAGGACACTTTAAAAGTGGCATCCCTGCAGGGCACGTCCGTGCCTGGCGGGCCTCGCCAGAGGGCCCTTTGCCGTGGCCCTTAGGCGAGGCACAAAGGCGAGCAAAAGTAATGGAGTTCAGCCCCAACGAATAGCTACACAGAAACCGCAGAGAAATCACCAGCAAACAGCCAAAAGAGAAGAGCAGCAAACGTAAGTGCCACCCTCAGGACTAAACAAAAGAACATGCACACAACTCTGATTCTCCCCCTCAGCCTTCTCCTCACACTACTCATTCCACCACACTCATACTACCACCACCCACTCACATACACACCATGGCCCCCACCAAATGCATGGACATACATAAGCCCACAGCACCCCCACAGGGACACACACAGAACACCCATGACAAAAAGGCATTCAAGGTACAAGCACAACAACCACACTAACACAAAGGAAACACACAGAACAACCAACACCCCAAGGAATAGCAATAGAGCTCATAAATGCCAGATCCATACGCAACAAGATCTACACCCTAGTAGACCACATAGATGACCAACAACCCGACATACTTTGCATCACAGAAACATGGCTCAGCCCCACCGACAACATACTACTTAATCAACTGGTTCCTGACACATACACAGCATACAACTGCCCACGCGCTCACAGGCGAGGAGGAGGAGCCATGATAATCGCAAAGAGCAGCCTAAAGTTCTAATCTCGAAGTACCACAGACACCCAACAATGTAACACCATCACGGTTGAGAACAAACACATGGCTCTATGTCTCACCTACAGAGCGCCACGTGTTCCACCCAAAGAACTAGCCTCCACCCTCGAGGCAGTCTGCGCAATTAGCTCAAGCCACAATCCCACATTACTACTAGGAGACTTCAATCTTAAGTCCACCAACACCAAAGATGCAGAAGCATTCCTCCAAACAATGAGTGCACTTCAATTCATGCAAATAATCAACACCCTGACACATAGACACGGATCATCACCAGACCTCATCTTCGCACCCAACTATCTAACCACAAGAGGTCTAATATCAACACCCTCCATAACACCAGTACCTTGGTCTGACCACCACATGATTGAAGTAAACATTGTACCACAAGAGGATAAACTAGACAAATATCAGGACAACACATCCACACAAAGAAGATTCAAGAGCTTCGACAGGGACCAGTTCCTAAAGGACATGATACAGCACCTAAACTCTGAAAAGAGATGACCTAGAAGCCCAAATCTCCAACTGGAATACCACCATATACAACGCTGCCAAAGCAACAGCTTATAGACACAGGAAACCTCGCTGCAACAAACTACAACACAAGCCTTGGTACTCAGAAACCATACGAAAGGAAAAGAGGGATCTCAGAAAAGTAGAACGGAAATGGAGCCGGAATAAGTCACCCGAGACCCAGGAGCTATACTTAACAAAGCAAAAACAATACAACGAACGCATCAACCAAACAAAAAGATAAGGTCTTAGATAGTGCTGGGGAGGAGTCTGCTGTCTTGGTACATGTCGGTACCAATGACATAGAAAAATGTGGTAGGGAGGTTCTGGAGGCAAAATTTAGGCTTTTAGGTAGGAAGTTGAAATCCAGAACTTCCAGGGTAGCATTCTCCGAAATGCTTCCTGTTCCACGTGCAGGACCCAAAAGGCAGGCAGAGCTCCGGAGTATCAATGCGTGGATGAGACAATGGTGCAGAGATGAGGGGTTTGGATTTGTTAGGAACTGGGGAACATTCTGGGGAAAGGAGGGGCTCTTCCGAAGGGATGGGCTTCACCTTAACCGGGATGGAACCAGGCTGCTGGCATTAACCTTTAAAAAGGAGATAGAGCAGCTTTTAAACTAGATATTAGGGGAAAGCCGACAGTCGCCCAAGAGCGGATGGTTCGGAAGAATGTATCCTTGAAGGATACTACCAAAAGCAGAGAGGTTCCACAAAAGAGTAAAGTAGCCCAAATGCCCTCAAGTATGGAGCAGACAGAGCTTAAAGATCCCAATTTACCCATGTCTAACAATAGCCAAATTAACATGAATAAAATACATTCTCTAAAATGCTTGTATGCAAATGCTAGAAGTCTAAAGAATAAGATGGGAGAGTTAGAATATATAGCACTAAATGAAAGGTTAGATATGATTGGAATATCAGAGACATGGTGGAAGGAGGACAACCAGTGGGACACTGTGATACCTGGGTACAAACTATATCGTAATGATAGAGCTGATCAAATTGGTGGAGGGGTTGTGCTCTATGTTAGAGAGGGCATTGACTCAGAAAGGATTAAAGTTTTGCAGGAAACAAAATCTGCTGTAGAATCTACATGGATTGAAATTCCATATAAAAGGGGGAAGGCAATGGCAGTGGGGGTGTACTATCGAGCACCTGGCCAGAATGACCAAATGGATGATGAAATGCTCAAAGAAATCAAGGAAGCTAACAAAAGTTACAGTGCAGTAATAATAATGGGTGATTTCAATTACCCCGGCATCGACTGGGTCAGTGTCACGTCAGGACATGCTAGGGAGATAAAGTTCCTAGATGAAATAAATGACTGCTTCTTGGAGCAGCTGGTTCATGAACCGACCAGAGGGGAAGCCATATTAGACCTAGTCCTTAGTGGAACACCAGATCTAGTGCAAGAGATAAGGGTGTTGGGGCCACTTGGCAATAGTGATCATAGTATGATCGCCTTTGATTTAATTAGTGGAGGAGGGATAGTAAGGAAATCCACAGTACTTCCTTTTAACTTTCGAAAGGGAGACTATGATAAAATGAGGAAAACAGTTAAGAAAAACTAAAAGGAGCAGTTGCGAATGTTAAAGACGTACATCAAGCTTGGGTGTTGATGAAAAATACTATCTTGGAAGCCCAGACCAGCTGTATTCCACGCTTTAAGAAAAGTGGAAGGAAGTCCAAAAAACTGCCAGCATGGTTTAAAGGTGAGGTCAGAGAGGCTGTTGTTGCCAAAAAGCATCTTTCAGGAAATGGAAAAAAGAGCCAAACGACGAAACCTGGAAACAGCACAAGCACTGGCAAGTCAAATGCAAGGCATTGATAAGGCAGGCAAAGGGAGAATTTGAGAAGAAGCTTGCTGTGGAAGCAAAAACGCGAAATAAAGACCTTTTCAAGTATATTCGTAGCAAAAAACCTGTGAGAGAGTCAGTTGGTCCATTAGATGATAAAGGGGTTAAAGGAGCACTAAGAGGCGACAAGGCAATAGCGGAGAGACTGAATGAATTCTTTGCTTCGGTCTTTACTGAGGAAGATGTAGGGATGTTACCCATGACTGAAGTGGTATTTAAAGGTGCGGAAGAATTGAAGGAAATATCGATACATCGGGAAGATATCTTACAACTATTAGATAAACTGAAGAGTAGCAAATCACCTGGGCCGGATGGTATTCATCCAAGGGTGTTGAAAGAACTGAAATATGAGATTGCAGAACTGCTATCAGTAATCTGTGAACTATCATTAAAATCATCTCTAATACCTGAAGATTGGAGGATCGCCAATGTAACACCAATTTTTAAAAAGGGTTCCAGGGGTGATCCGGGAAACTACAGACCGGTGAGCCTGACGTCAGTACCAGGAAAAATGGTAGAAACCATCATAAAGAATAAAATTACTCAGCATGTAGATAGTCACAACCTAATGGGAGACAGCCAACATGGCTTTAGACAAGGAAGATCTTGTCTTACTAATCTGTTATGTTTTTTTGAAGGAACGAATAAACAGGTGGACAAAGGTGAGTCGGTTGATATTGTGTATCTGGACTTTCAGAAAGCCTTTGACAAGGTCCCTCATCAGAGACTTTTGGCAAAACTAAAGAGTCATGGGATAGGAGGCAGTGTACTATTGTGGATCAGGAACTGGTTAAAAGATAGAAAGCAGAGGGTAGGGCTAAATGGCCAATTTTCCCAATGGAGAAAGGTGAATAGTGGTGTACCCCAGGGATCTGTGCTGGGTCCGCTGCTTTTTGACATATTCATAAATGACCTGGAAAGTGGAATAACGAGTGAGGTTATCAAATTTGCAGATGACACAAAACTATTTAAAGTTGTTAAAACCCAAGAGGATTGTGAAAAATTGCAAGAGGATCTTGATAAACTGGAAGACTGGGCATCAAAATGGCAGATGAAATTTAATGTGGACAAGTGCAAGGTTATGCACCTAGGGAAGAACAACCCAACCTATGGTTACACGATGCAAGGTTCCACATTAGGAACCACCACCCAGGAAAAAGATTTAGGCGTCATTGTGGATACCATGTTAAAACCCTCGGCCTAGTGTGCTGCGGCGGCCAAGAGAGCAAATAGAATGCTAGGTATGATAAGGAAAGGAATGGAAAATAAAACAAAAGATATTATAATGCCTCTATATAGTTCCATGGTGAGACCGCACCTTGAATACTGTGTGCAATTCTGGTCGCCGTATCTTAAAAAGGATATAGCGATTTTAGAAAAGGTACAGAGAAGAGCCACCAAAATGGTAAAGGGGATGGAAGGATACTCCTATGAAGAAAGGCTAAAAAGGTTAGGGCTCTTTAACCTGGAAAAAAGACGGCTGAGGGGAGATATGATAGAAGTCTATAAATTAATGAACGGAGTGGAACGGGTAAACGTAGATCGATTGTTTACCTTATCAGAATATAGAAAGACTAGGGGACATGCAATGAAGCTACAGGGTAAACTATTTAAGACTAATAAAAGAAAATATTTTTTCACTCAACGTGTAATCAAACTCTGGAATTTGTTACCGGAGGATGTAGTAAAGGCTGTTAGTGTAGCTGGGTTTAAAAAAGGTTTAGACAAGTTCCTGGAGGAAAGGTCCATAAACCATTATTAAGAAGTGACCGAAGATATCAATGCTTGACCCAGTACAGGCATTGTGGAACTTGTGTCTCTTGGGGAAACTGCTAGGTACATATGACCTAGATTGGCCACTGTTGGAAACAGAATACTGGGCTTGATGGACCTTGGTCTGACCCAGTATGGCATATCTTATGTTCTTATGAATACCATACAAACATTATACGTAACTCCAACAACAAACCTAGAGAGCTATTCGAAATCGTAAAAACCCTCACCAAGGAGCAGAAAACAGAAGACGAAGTGCAAAGAGACCCACAAAAATTTGTGGACCACATCCAAGAAAAATTCCACGTGGCAGAACAAACAAGACCCAACCCAGCCTCAAAGACTAACACGGCCCCGAAAACCTGGGGTTCATTCAACACCCCATCCACAGAGCAATTCTCCCACATCATCACAGCAATCAAGACAAGCACAGCCCCTACGGATCCCTGCCCAGTGACCTGGATCAAGGCCAGCAAGTCAAGCTTCATCCACACCATACACAAAATGGTGCACAGCTCCCTAACACAAGGGTTCATGCCAAATCAACTAAAGCTCGCCACAATAAGACCCATCCCGAAGAAATTCACACTCAACAAGAACCACCCAGTAGCATACAGACCCATCTCCAGCATACCCCTATTGGCAAAAATAATCGAAAAAACTGTACAGCACCAACTACAAGATCATATCGACAACCACACCCCTCTGGACAACAACCAACACGGTTTCCGCCCCAACCACGGGGTAGAAACACTTTTGCTATACCTCTTCGACAGCATTCTACGACTCAGACAACACCAAGAAAGGGATCCTAATGATCTTCATAGACATCTCATCAGTATTCGACACAGTTGACCACATGACTCTATTGGAAAGACTACAGAACATCGGACTACACGGATCCACCCTGAAATGGTTCCACTCATACTTGACTGACTGACAGATACAGGTCAAGGTAGGCCACAACACCTCCCGACCCATAAAAGTCATACAAGGAGTACCACAAGGATCGGCCTTATCAGCACTATTATTCAACCTCTACATCCAGCCAATATGTGATATCATGAAAGATCACAACATACAATATACGCAGATGACATCATGATATACACACCCATCTCAGTAGACAACCCGGACTACTCCAAAATAACAAACTGCCTCATACAAATGACAAGCTGGTTTCAAAAAACAACCTCTCAATAAACTACAGCAAGACAGAGGCACTGATCATCACGCGAAACTCGGACTTTATCCCCCCACCCGACATCAAGATAAAAGACACAATCATACCCATAAAATTAGAAGTAAAATACCTCGGAGTGACCCTGGACAAGGAGCTGAACCTCCAATCACACATAAGCAGAACAACCAAGAGCTCATACCACAGAATGAGACTCATCAGAAGACTTAAGCCCCTCCTCGCCCCAGAGCACTTTCGTACAGTCTGCCAGGCACTAAACACCCCTCTACTAGACTTCTGCAACCCAATATACCTTGGGCTACCAAAACAGACACTCAGACCGCTGCAACTGGCACAAAACACGGCCACCCGCATAATATCTGGCACTACGAGACAGGAACACATCACACCAATACTGAAAGATCTGCACTGGCTCCCAATCAGCTCACGCATCAAATACAAAACAATCATAAACATATTCAAGATCAAACAACACTCTTCAGCCATAAGCCTACACACACTCATACTTATTTATTTATTTTATTTATTTACATTCTCTTATATACCGCGCTATTCTGCATCAGTGCGGTTTACATTGAACAAACTGAAATTACATTGAACAGGGTATTATAACTTGGAGATAACTATTTTACAGGGAACATGGGCTATGGAGGGTTAAGTGGCTTGCCCAAGACCACAAGGAGCACCTGTGGGACTAGAAACCCCAGTCCTTCCGGCCCAAGGTTGCTGTCCTCTAGTGGGATTTGAACCACCGACCTTCCGGCCTGAAGTACCTTGCCCCAACCACTAGGCTACTCCTCCACTCCATACAACCTGAAACAAGCACACTACCAAGGAGAAGAGGCACCGCCAATCGAGTAAACACTCCAAAAGACTTTGCCAAGACCCGCAAGGATACCGCGGTACGAGCACTCTCCCTGGCTGCACCATCAATCTGCAACACCCTCCCAGATAAACTGAGACTAACCACAGACCTCAAGGACTTCCGCAAACAGCTGAAGACAACCCTTTTCATTGAACACTATGGACATATCACATGAGCTACCAACCAAACCAGAACATCGGACCCTCCCCCCCCCACCCTAAGCTTGTATATATGAATGTATATTAGCTCACGATGTATAATAGCGCACAATGTAGAATGCACAACCCAAATCAAATACTCGCCACCACTAACACACTACACACACCACTGCATGAAAACACACGAACCCTCCTTGATTGTTTGCCGTGGAAACCACCTTGATTGAAGGAGAAGGCGGTATAGAAATACTGTTAAATAAATAAATAGCATCTGGGCGTGTTAGGGATATATCCAGGATTTTCAAAGGGTACTACCTGTGCAGGTGCCCTTCGAAAATCCTGGATATGGCATTTACATGGCTAAGTAGAGCAGTTACCTGTGTAAATGCCTTTGAAAATCGGGTCCTAGGTAAACTAACGTTGCCAAGATGGGGCAATACTCAAGGAGTCATTAGTGGGATGGGAACAGTTGGGGGATGTAGAAAAGCAATGGGCAAAACTGAAAGGGGATATTTTAAGGGCAACAAACCTTTTTGTTAGAAAGGTAAATGAATGGAAAAGGAAAAGGAGGCCACTATGCTTCTCAAAAGAAGTAGCTGAAAAGGTAAAGAAAAAGAGGGTAGCCTTTCTAAAATACAAGAAATCTCAGAGAGGAAGACAGGCATCTATAGCTAGCAAAGTAGTCAATAGTCAAATATGTTAGTGAGAGGAAGAAGGGCAAAAGTGGTATTGTCAGACAAGGATGAAGGGGAGAAATATGTAGAAGCTGATGAAGATAAAGCAGAATTGCTTAACAAATATTTCTGTTCTGTGTTCAAAGATGAAGGGCCAGGAGCAACACCCACAATTAGGAACAGAAGTGAACGATTTTCAGAAGACTCCGTTTGTGAGGAACTAGCTAGACTAAAAGCAGACAAAGCTATGGGACCACATGAGATACATCCGAGAATACTGAAGGAAGGTGGGTACATTATAGTGGCTCCAACGACTGGCCTCTTCAATGCTTCTTTGGAGTAAGGAGTGGTCTCAGAGAACTGGAGAAAGGCACATGTGGTCACTTTACACAAAAGCGGAAGGATGAGGTTGAAAACTACAGGCCAGTTAGTCTAACCTCTGTGGTGAGTAAATTATTGGAAAGGCTGCTAAAGGGAGAATAGTGGGATTTCTGGATTTCGATGGATTGCAGAATCCGAGGCAGCATAGGTTTATCAGAAACAGGTCTTGTCAGACAAATCTGATTGACTTCTTTGACTGGGTGACTAGAGAGTTGGACAGAGGGAGAGCCCTAGATGTGGTGTACTTAGATTTCAGTAAAGTATTTGACACTGTTCCACACAAGTAACTTATAAACAAACTGAGCATCCTAGGGATGGACCCTAAAGTGACTGACTGGGTTAGAAACTGGTTGAGTGGGAGATGACAAAGGGTACAGATACTGTAAATGGAGCTCACTCTGAGGAGAAGGAAGTTACCAGTAGAGTGCCACAGGGATCTGTCCTTGGTCCAATTCCTTTTTAACATCTTTGTTAGTGATACTGCGGAGGAGCCATCGGGTAAGGTTTGCCTCTTTGTGGATGATACCAAAATTTACAATAGATTAGACACCCAGGAAGGAGTAGATAACATGAGGAGGGATCTAGATAAGCTTGAAGAATGGTCTAGAATTTGGTAGCTGAGATTTAATGCTAAAAAATGCAGGGTCATTCATTTGGGCTACAAAAATCCAAGGGAGCAGTACAGTATAGGGGGAGAAGTACTTCTGTCCACAAAAGAAGAATGGGACCTGGGTGTGATTGTTTCTGGTGATCTTAAAGCATCTAAACAGGTAGAAAAGATGATGGTGAAAGCTTGGGTGCATAGGGAGGGTAACTGCCTGCAGAAAAAAAAGAGGTGATAGTGCCTCTGTACAAGTCTTTGGTGCAACCTCATTTGAAGTATTGTGTGCAGTTCTGGAGAATGCACCTTCAAAAGAACATAAACAGGATGGAGTCAGTGCAGAGGGTGACTACTATAATGGCTAGTGGTCTTAGTTATAAACCATATGAGGACAGACTTAACGATCTTGATATGTATACATTAGAGGAAAGGCAGAATAGAGGAGATAGCATAGTTACTTACCTGTAACAGGTGATCTCTGGGAACAGCAGGAATAAGTCTTCACATATGGGTATCGTCGGTACCGACGGAGCCTGCGCGGGAACGCTCCCCAGCGTCCAATAAGAAAGCTTTAGGGAGCATCCTACAGCGCCTGCGTGCTGCCTTCCCTCCTTTCCCAACCGCCTCTCTCCAGTTCGAGTTTTAAAGCTGAGACAAAGAGAGAGAGAGGGAAGGAAAGATAGATAGATACAACTCCTAGGGGAGGTGGGTGGGTTGTGAAGACTTATTCCTGCTGTTCCCAGAGATCACCTGTTACAGGCAAGTAACTGTGCTATCTCCAGGAACAAGCAGGAATGAGTCTTCACATATGGGGACTCCCTAGCTGCAGATGCCAGGGAGAGACCCGAGTTGTGTGTCCTTGAAAAAGGCTCCACCTCCCCCCATGGATCTCTAGCATCCAACCAGGGTAGGTGGGTAGGAGTTGATTAGGAATGGAACAGGTGTTTGAGAACAGCCTGACCAAACGAGGCATCCCGGCAGGAGTCCTTGTCCAAACAGTAATGGGCTGTGAAGGTATGAACCGAGGCCCAGGTGGCCGCTCGACAGATTTGGTCGATGGACACAGAGTTTAGGTGAGCCATTGAGGCTGCCATGGCCCTCACATTGTGAGCTGTGACATGGCCTTCCAGAGAAAGGTTCCTACTTTGGTAGGCGAAAGAAATACACTGAGCAATCCAGTTGGACAGTGTTCTCTTAGAAACTGGAAGTCCTAAATGGGAAGGATCAAAAGCAACAAAGAGTTGAGAAGACTTTCTATGTTGCTGTGTTCTTTGTATGTAAAAGGCGAGAGCTCTTTTACAATCCAAAGTATGAAGATTCCTCTCTGCACTTGATGCATGAGGTCCTGGAAAAAAGACAGGTAAGTATACCTCCTGGTTCAGATGAAAAGGAGAGACCACTTTGGGCATAAAGTGTGGATTGGTCCTGAGGACTACCTTATCATGATGGAACCTTGTATAAGGAGGATTAGCCACCAAGGCTTGCAACTCACTGATGCGATGTGCTGAGGTGACTGCAATGAGAAAGATAACCTTCCAAGAAAGAAATTTCAAGGAGGTGGTGGCTAAAGGTTCAAAGGGTGGCTTCATAAGCTGGCCAAGAACCAGATTTAAGTCCCATGCCACTGGAGGTGGTCTAATGGGAGGTTTAGTTAAAAGAAGGCCTCTCATGAATCTTGCTATAAGAGGATGAGAGGAAACAGGCTGTCCATTGAGCGGCTTGAGGGACGCTGCAATAGCACTCAAATGGACTCTTACCGAATTCGTTTTGAGGCCTGCATGGGAAAGATGCAGAAGATACTCTAGTAAAGAATTCAAAGGTATTGCAAGAGGGTTAAGACCCTTCTCTGAACACCAAATGGTAAATCTTTTCCATTTGAAAGCATAGGAACGTCTAGTGGAAGGCTTTCTAGAAGCATGAATAATATCTCTGACTTGCTGAGAGAGATGGAAAACTTGAAGGTCTAGGCCTTCAGCAACCAGGCCCTCAGATGGAGAGACTGGGGGTCTGGGTGCCACAACGTTCCGTCTTCCTGGGAGAGAAGATCTGGAGCAGAGCCCACTCCAGGGACGGAGCTTGAGAGAAATGCAGAAGTAGAGGGTACCACACTTGGCGTGGCCAATGTGGTGCTATGAGGATCATAGAACCTCGGCCTTTCTGAAGCTCGAACAGTGTTTTGGGAATTAGGGGAATGGGTGGAAAGGCATAAAGGAAGTCTTGACCCCAGTGAAGGAGGAAGGCATCCTTGGCCTGAACTCCCTGTCTCGGAATCCTGGAACAGAACCAGGGAAGTTTGGCATTCCACGGACTTGCAAATAGGTCTATGTCCGGGGTTCCTCAAATTCGAAAAATCCTGGCTACCTGGTCCCTGTGGAGGGACCATTCGTGTGGAAGCAGAACTCGACTGAGTCTGTCTGCCCAAGAGTTTTGAACGCCTGGAAGATATACTGCCATAAGATGAATCTGATGCTCTCTGGCGAAGGCCCACAGTCGCAAAGCTTCATTGCAAAGCGATAGAGAGCCAGTCCCTCCCTGCTTGTTTACATAGAACATGGCTACTTGATTGTCCGTGTGGATGAGGACTGTCCTGTAGCTGAGCAGGGAGTGGAACACTCTGAGAGCTAAGAAAATTGCTCTGAGTTCCAAGAGATTTGTGTGTAGTGAAGTCTCCTGTGGAGACCAGATGCCCTGGGTGGAGAGATCTTGCAGATGAGCTCCCCAACCCCTTGGAGAGGCATCTGTTGTAAGGGTTGCTTGGGGAAATGACTGTTGAAAAGGGGACCCCAGCAATAGGTTTTGAGAGGATTTCCACCACTGGAGAGACCAAAAAAGGCGACTGGAATTTGCTATTTTGTCTGACAGGCAACCTGATGCCTGAGTCCATTGGGTGGACAAAGTCCATTGAGCTGCCCTCATGTGAAGGCGAGCATATGGAACCACATGCACAGTGGATGCCATGTGGCCTAAGATTTGTAGCATTTCTCGAGCAGTTAAAAGGGCTTTTAACTGTATTTGGGAGGCTAACTGCACCAAGCGTAGGCAACAGGCCTGAGGAAGATAGGCCCTTGCAGTTATGGTATCCAACCAAGCCCCTATAAACTCGAGGGACTAAGAAGGGGTGAGACTGGATTTTGGGATGTTTATTACTAGTCCCAAATACTGAAGGACACGCATTGTGCAGGTTAGACAAGTCTTGGCCTCTGCTTGAGATGGAGCTCGAATGAGCCAGTCGTCCAGATATGGGAAGACGAATATTCCTAGAGTGCGTAGAAATGCAGCTACTACTGCCATGCATTTCGTGAACACCCTTGGTGCAGAGGGCAGACCAAAAGGAAGCACCCTGTATTGGTAGTGCTTTCCTTGAAAAAGGAACCGAAGGAACCTTCTGTGAGTTGGATGGATGAGGACATGGGTGTACGCATCCTTGAGATCTAGAGAACAAAGCCAGTCCTGACTCTGAAGGTATGGAAGCACAGCACCGAGAGAAATCATCTTGAATTTCTCCTTGAATAGAAATTTGTTCAATTCTCTAAGATGAGTCTGTAGCCCCCTGTTTTCTTTGGAATAAGAAAATAAGGGGAGTAGAACCCTGTGCCTTGTTGAAGAAGAGGTACTTCTTCTATTGCCCCTTGGGCAAGAAGGATGGCAATCTCCTGACCTAGAAGGTTGAGGAGAGATGTTGGAGAATTGAACTGTTTCACTATGGTGTGGGGGGGAAGGCTTAAGAAATGAAGCTTGTACCCTTCCCTTATGATGGAGAGTGTCCATTGCTCTGCTGTGATTTGCTCCCATCTGGGAGCAAAGTAAGTCATCCTTCCTGGGATGGTAAGGGGCTCTGGTCCTTCCAGAGCTAGAAAGGCTAAGTTCTCTAGTAGCGAGTCAAATGCCCTGAGGAGGCTGAGGCTGCTGGGCCGTGGAAGGTCTAGCTGCCTTTGACTTGGCCTGTTTAGGTGGTTGCTGACGCTTTGCAGCAAAACGACCTGCAGAAGATGCCTGCTGACCATAAGCAGGATAGTATCTTCCCTTTTTGGAAAAAGATGTCTTTTTAAACAATCTTTTCTTAACAGGAGCAGAGGTAGACTTTGAAAGTCGATCCAAAGCAGAGTTTTCAGCATCCATCTGAGTGGCCTTTGCTTGCCAATCCTTACCAAAAAGGTTTTCACCTGTACAAGGGAGATTTCCCAATTGATCTTGGACCCAGAGCTCCAAATCAGAAGCTTGTAGCCAAGCAATTCTGCGTGCCCCTATGGCAATAGCCGAAGCTCTGCTTACACACTCAAAAGAGTCAAAGGCTGCACGGTTGGAAAATTTGGAGACATCTTGGGCATGTTTGAGCCAAGTGAGAAACTCCTCTCTTTTATCCTCTGAAATGAAAGGGGTTAAAGTCTGCAGATGATCTGTGACTTCTTTTAGAAACATTCCTATATAGAGACTATAGGAATTGATCCTAGCAGCTAGCATAGCAGCTTGGAAAACCCTTCGGCCAAAAGCATCCAGGGTCCTGCATTCACGCCCTGGAGGATTAGATGAGTATCTTTTTGCACTCTTTATCTTCTTCATGGCAGACTCTACCACAATAGAGTGGTGAGGAAGCTGAGTCTTGTGGAAGCCAGGACAAGGAGGGACACGATACATGGTGTCTAACCTGCGAGAATGAGGAGAGGTGGTGAGAGGTGTCTCCCACATCCTCAACATGAGATCATAAAGAATCTCATGAACAGGTAAAGTAGCTGCCTCCTTAGGAGCTTTAAGATATTGTAAAATATCCAACTCCTTGGCTCTGGGTTCTGACTCAGGGGCCACTGTGATAGAGAGGCCCCTAGCCATTTCTCTAACAAAGTCTTGAAAAGACAAGTCTTCTGGAGCAGACATTCTTCGTTTAGGTGAAGAAGACTCCTGAGGAAGAAGTATCGATGCTTCTACAGAACCCTCAGACTCATCAGAGGAATCGAAGTATCGCCTGTCTGGATGCTCCTGTAAAGCCCGATAACCATATCGAGTGGGATCAAAATCGGGAGTAATCTGTACCGGTTCGGTACCGATGGGCATCATAGGACAGGGTACCGTTGCAGTCGACACCGAAGCCGATGTCAATGCAATCGGTACCGGTACCGGAAGCGGAGCCGGTACCAGCAACGGGGATTGTTGCGGTACCGGAGGCGTCGCAGCCTGTATGAAAGCCGTTAAGGTGCGCTGCAAGGTCAGAGTCTTCTGATCCATCGATGCCACCAGAATCTGGATGTCGGTACCAGTGGGAGCCACCGGTACCCCAGAACACGGCAACAGGTGATCTGTCGAGGCCGAGCCATCGATGTCAACCTGTGACCCCATAGATAATGCTTTGGAAGCCGGAGCTTCCCGCCGGGGTAATTTTGTCGGTGCGGAATCCTCGAGGGCAAGCCCGGAGGCATCTTGATGCTTGGAGGGAGATCTGCCCTTCGAGGACCGGCCAGATTTATGCTTGGTTACCTGAGATCCATGGGAGGAAGAGGAGGCCCTGGAAGACGTCGATGCTACCGAAGCTGCATCAGAGGGAAACAGGGTACTGAGCTTGGCTACTCGGTTCTGCTGACCTCTCTTAGACATCATGGTACAGGACATACAATCCATTGTGGCATGGTCAGGTCCCAAATACTTTAGACACCAGTCATGGGTGTCGGTGACAGAAATAGTACCGCCACATTTTGTGCATTTTTTAAACCCAGAAGCGGGCTTCTCCATGAGGAAAATATTTTTAGGCCTAGGGCCCAAAAACTGAAAATGCACAGTAGAAATAAAGCGTTTTTTTTTGTTTTTTTTTTGAAAGAAAGAAAAGAAAGACCGGCGGTATCGGTCCGACGTCGAAGAAGGCAGACGCGACACAAAATAAAAAATAAAAAACTTCTTCTGCGGTGACAGGAACACGACCTGCTGGCTCCGCGGAAAAGAAGAACTGGAGAGAGGCAGTTGGGAAAGGCGGGAAGGCAGCACGCAGGCGCTGTGAGATGCTCCCAAAAGCTTTCTTATTGGACGCTGGGGAGCGTTCCCGCGCAGGCTCCGTTGGTACCGACGATACCCATATGTGAAGACTCATTCCTGCTTGTTCCTGGAGATATGATTGAGATGTTTAAATACCTCCGTGGCATAAATGCACAAGAGGAGAGCCTCTTTCAATGAAAGCAAACTCTGCTACGAGGGGACATAGGATGAGGGTGAAAGGGGATAGACTCAGGAGTAATATGTGTGGAACAGTCTCCCAGTGGATGATGGCAGTATCTGAATTCAAAAAAGCATGGGACAAACACAGAAAATCTCTTAAGGAAAAAAGGGGACTATTGTAGTTGATATGGAAGGGCAGACTAGATAGGCCATATGGTCTTTTTCTGCCATCATGTTTCTATTTATGGAAAAATAATGCTAGTGTGTGTCTCAATGCTCCAGGCCACTGTCTTAAAGGGGCTAGCCTAACAGAAGACGTGTATGGTTCTCCCCATCTCTGGCTGCAGCTAACAGGTAGCTTTCCTGAGTTCCCCGCACACAATTTCAAATAGCAATGTCTTCTACCCTAAATCAAAAAATAGCAACACCCACTTTGAAGAATCACATACTCCCTTGCCCACCTTGTAACCTACCATCAAGATTAAAGGTGGTCTAGGGAGTATTAAGGCAGTAGAGCCCCAGTCTCTCCTGCCCAACATGACATCAGGTTCAATATGGTACGCATGACCCTCTAGCAGTAGTCTTGTAGTATACAAGTTCAGTGGTTACAAAAAAAAGACTATAGACCCAAGCAGTGCTATGGTGTGAGAGAGCCTTGTTAAATTATGTTACGAAAACAAAGAGTGTCTCGCTGAAAGAAGCAGATCTGGCAAGATTCCCTTGAAAAGAAAATGGCAACAATCACTGCTCTGAGCTCACAGTAACAAACATGCTTACAAATTACTCCTACTAATGCTGCATATCTACAGTTTCATGTACGGCTGTGCTCTAGGGGGATGCAATATTTGAGATGTATCCGAGATCCCAAAAATACTGTCCAAAAACAACACGTTTTCTATCAGACAAAGCTACTTCCCCAAACTATTCTGTTATATATCTCTCTTCCCTGTGCAGCTCAATACAACTTCCAAGCAAAGAAAACCAAGCAGCATTTTTACCTAGGGGGACTTTAGCAGTAAGAAAGAAAACTTTTGCTACAGATAGGAAGACAGTGTCTTTTTTAGAAACTTGTTTACAACTGACAAGAACGGTTGTTGAAAGGAAATAAATACAAAAATGCATACATAAATCGTGGCACTTTTCAAGGATTACGGTGACATTATCAATATTAAAAGTTAGGTGTACTGTCCATTCTCATGAAATACTGATCCTAAGAGCTATAACATCTTCCATCTTGAAACAGACTACAATAGTTTTCCATTTCAGTGTTAAATTCACGGTGAAACACAAAGCAACAACCTTCAGTCCAGGTTATCTGCCTTCCTCTGAATCACCAGGAGAAAAAGGCGGAAAGAGGAAGACAATATGAAGACGGCAATTGCAAGTGTAGAAACGTAAAACGCTCATCAGCAGGGTTTGAGTGGAACCTCTGCTAAATGCAGCACTATTCTAATAGAACAGAACAGAACACACACTATCAAACGAAGGCATGCAAGAGTTAAGAGCTCTCAGACATGATACAGGACTAGTAGTGGCTACATAAATTACAAAAAGGTCAAGTAGCATAATGGTTTCTATGAGATTTATTTTTCTCAATATGTACTTAAGAAGCTCAGTCATGCCTCTGTATCTGGCTAATCAGTTCTTTGCAGACATTGCTACTCAGCAAAATCAAAATGGATTAAAAATAAGAAGTGGTACTGGGCACAAATCTGTATCCTGGGGGAGCAAGATACTCCTGCTAAAGATAGCAAACAATGTGTTTTACCACTAAACTCTGTATTGCAATTGCTAATATTAAATTATACATCTGGGACTGCAAACATGTTTATTTATTTATTTATTTATTTATTTATACCACTTTTCACTGGGGCAAAGCGGTTTACATTACAACAGAATGTTACAATGAACAGTGGAACTTATATACAATATTAATCACATGAGTAATAGGTATTTACATGATTATCAACTATTATAACTTATGTACATGAACAGTTATCTACATGAGTTAGACAGAAGGGAAGATGGCGTATGTAACGGAACCAACATGTTCATTAAATAAATAAGTTTTGAGAATTTTCCTAAATGTGGAGAGGTCATTAGTAGATCGGAGATATCCAGGTAGGGAGTTCTAGTGGGTTGGAGCATATAATTCAAATTCTGTATTGCATGCATACTGAGTGCTTTTGATTTTTTCATGTGGTATGTTCAGCATTTTTTATTGTATTCTGTCTTCTTGACCTGCTTGGGTTGGTGGTACTTAGTAGCGTTTGTAGGTAGAGTAAGGATTGTCTGTTGATGGTTTTGAAGGTCAGATATTCTGCCTCTGTTTGATCTTGACCAAAGCACTTCATCTCCCTGTTTTAGATTACCCACATGTAGCATGGTATTGTAACATGTTCGCTTTCCACATCTGAACCACTGTGAACAGTTATGCGTTCCAGAAGTAAGAAATGAGCTTCTAGTACAACCAAACCCCAAGAAGCAGGTTACATGAATATTTCTGAAGCAAGTTGTAATTCCACTATATAGAAGACCCTGAATACATTTGCATGCTCATTCTTTGTCATATCGTCAAGTTATTGATTTTGTGCCATTAGACCAAGGCAGATGTCACCTGAAAATTTACAAATATTTTCGCTGGTAACCTCTGGAATTCACAATATTGTTAGAAGGCTACCATAATCAGTTTCAGTATCCAACATTTCTACAAAATTAACTGCAGCAGATTTTTATTTTTTAAAAACTTTGCATTCATTCACAACTAACTTGGGGATTTTCCCCCTATTTTATATCCCCCTCCTAACAGGCACTGCAGCTCCAAATCCAGACACTTGCCATCACTGCTGCACACTGATTATGACGCCCTCTCCATCAAGATGTTGCAAGCCCTAGTCAATCCAGAGAGCAGAGGACCTGAGACTGAACCCACTGAAGAACCATGCCTTTTTGGGAATTACCAGCCCAATATACAAAGGGACTTATACTTTACCAGCCACTGCTAAATATATAAGAACCCTATCCATTGATTTTCAGCAGCAATATCACACATAAGGGTAAATGTTCAGCCCATAGTGATCAGCTTTTTAAGTGCTAGCCTCCGCTGACAAAAATAAACCAGATATTCAGTGGAAGTGCCTAGGTAGCTGCTTCCGTCAAATAAACAGTTTCAGTGATGACCACTGTGGGCAATATTCAGCTGGTATCTGGGTAACCAAGCTGCATAAAATTAGGCCTCCTTTGTTTTGGTCTAACTTTATGCAGTTTCTTATCCAGTTAGCAGACTGAAAATTGCCACTAACGGAATAAGGGCTCACCCCACCCTCACCATGCCCACAGTCCACCCCACCATTATCTGGATAGTGCCAGGGCAGAGGAAATAATTAGAGGCACTATCTGGATAGGTCTGCTGAATACTGGGCTCAGCGGGGTTTATTTGGTCAGTAGGTCCTGCTAACTGGATAAAGCCTTCTGAATATCAGGGCACTATAATGCCCCTGCACTATACAGATATCTCTGCTGGAGTGGATTTAGGGCAGAGCATGGGTATTCCATCTAACTACAAATGTGAATGGTAATTCTGTAAGGTGCCGCATATCCATCATGTGTTTTTACATGCTTTAATCGCGCCTGAATGGAGCCATGGTGCCATGGCGACAGGACACCATGGCACTGCGGCTCCATTCAGGAGCCTGACTGAGGTAGCCGGGCAAGTGGATAGGCATGCAGACCGATCAGAATCTGGGTCCGGCCTGCACGTCCAGGCCCTAGACCCGATTCTGATCCCACAGGCACGCCTAGCCCCCGTGGGATCAGAACTGGGTCTAACTCTGGGCATCCCGCATCTGGTCAGCCACACAGGGGGCTGGACGGCCAGATTGGAATGTGCCTCCACATGTATAGTAAAAGGTTTAATTTCAGCCTGTGAAAAAGCAGTAAAAAATTAAGCCACTCAGCTATGGCTTCGCTTCCCTAAATGAGTCCGATCTAAAGCTAAGCAGGGTTGGGCCTGGTTAATCCGTGGATGGAAGACCACCCTCTAATACCGGGCACTGTAGACTTACTGCATGGAAGGCAGGCCTGGCAATTTACTTCTGGTTGCATCTTGCCATGAAAACCCAGGGGTTGAGTCCCTAGGAGTCAGTACTGACTCAAAGGCGCACACACAGCTATTTGTATAGCAGATGAATATTGCTAGCAGCAAGTGCTTTCTATATATAATCTGTCTGTCACCTATCTGAATAATGGCACTGAATATGTGTATTTTTTAAAATGCCAACTCTGAATATTGACCTGCATATTTTTCTTTGTATTTTGTTGTTAGCCCACCATCTTTGCTCTCTCTTAACAGATAGCGCCAGTAACCTTCACCATCTCTTCTTGGCTGGCAGGGGCCGCCACAACATTGGAAGTCGTCTTTTGTCAAAGATAGATGCCACACCAAAGTGTCCAATACTTCACACTGAGCAATAGTATGCAACTAATATTATTTACTGACTACCAGTGTAAACTAAAACTTAAACTTGATAACGCTGGATAAAATCTGGAGTTATCGGTACTATAGAATTTTACATTTTCTTTTGCTGAAATTGTTTTGTTTTTAAAAATAACTGCATAGGATTTGATTTTAGCTTAAAGAAGACACTTTCCTCAGACTTTTCACCTTTTGGCACAGGAACATCTTAGATTACTAAAAAAAGACATTTGGGCGTTTCATTCAGAAAGAACTAAAATTAACATTTGCAATGCACTATGAGAAGAGAGAAATCATTAGAGAAAGACATCATGCTTGGCAAGATAGAAGGTCAACACAAAAAAGGAAAGCCAGCAATGAGATGGATCAATACAACAGCAGCAGCTATGGGTGCCATTCTATCAACAATAAGCCGCCTGACTGAAGACCAAACACAGTTTAGGGCACTTATCCAGAGGGTACACCAACTCGACAACACTTAACAACATTTACTATCGCTTCATGGACTCTAGTAGAAACATATCATTTTAGGAGAAAGCATAGTTACTCACCTGTAACAGGTGATCTCCGGGAACAGCAGGAATTTAGTCTTCACATATGGGTATCGTTGATACCGTCGGAGCCTGCGCGGGAATGCTCCCCAGCGTCCAATTAGAAAGCTTTTGGGAGCATCCCACAGCACCTGCGTGCTGCCTTCCCGCCTTTCCCAACTGTCTCTCTCCAGTTGAGTTTAAAGCTGAGACAAAGAGAGAGAGAGAGAAAAAGAGAAAGATAGAGAGAAACAACTCCTAGGGGAGGTGGGTGGGTTGTGAAGACTAAATTCCTGCTGTTCCCGGAGATCACCTGTTACAGGTGAGTAACTATGCTATCTCCAGGAACAAGCAGGAATGTAGTCTTCACATATGGGGACTCCCTAGCTACAGATGCCAGGGAGAAACTCCAGAAGTTGTGTGCCCTTTTGAAAGGGTTCCACTTCCCCCCCTGGATCTCTGGCATCCTACCAGGGATGGTAGGTAAGAGTTGAATAAGTATGGAACAGGTGTTGAAGAACAGCCTGATCAAACAAGGCATCCCGGCGGGAGTCCTTGTCCAAGCAGTAATGGACTGTGAAGGTATGAACCGAGGCCCAGGTAGCTGCTTGACATGTCGTCGATAGACACAGAGTGAAGATGAGCCATAGAGGCTGCCATGGCTCTCACATTGTGCGCTGTGACATGGCCTTCAAGAGGAAGGTTCTTTCTCGGATAGGCAAAAGATATACACTGTGCAATCCAGTTGGACAGTGTCCTTTTGGAGACTGGAAGTCCTAAATGGCTAGGATCAAAAGCAACAAAGAGTTGAGAGGACTTTCTATGTTGCTGTATCCTTTGCAAGTAAAAGGCCAAAGATCTTTTACAGTCCAAAGTATGAAGATTCCTTTTTGCATTAGAGGCATGAGGCCTTGGAAAAAAAAACAGGAAGGTAAACTGCTTTGTTTAAATGAAAAGGTGAAACCACCTTTGGCATAAAGTGAGGATGAGTCCTAAGGACTACCTTATCATGATAGAACCTAAACATTTGAAGCACCACTCATGGGTGTCGGTGACAGAGATGGTACCACCACACTTGGAACACTTTTTAAAACCCGAAGCTTGTTTTTCCATTGTAGAGGAAAGTTGTGCCTAGTGCTCAAAATGGCGTGTGGCACCAGAGGAGAAAAAAGCTGGAAGACTCCAGGAAAAGATTTTTTTTTTTACAAGGAAAATAAAGAAAGAACCGGCGGTACCGGTGTAGCATCTAAGGAAGGCAGACTATTTTCTGCGATGACAGGAATTGCGACCTGCCGGCTCCGCGGAAAATGAAGAACTGGAGAAAGACAGTTGGGAAAGGCGGGAAGGCAGCACGTAGGCGCTGTGGGATGCTCACAAAAGCTTTCTAATTGGACGCTGGGGAACGTTCCCGGGCAGGCTCCGTCGGTACTGACGATACCTATATGTGAAGACTACATTCCTGCTTGTTCCTGGAGATTAATCAAACTGCCTCATGAGCTTAGAGGTCTGTAGGCACCTGCTGAAAATGCAGGCTGGCAGGGAAATATGGATACTTTGAAGGTGATGCCTACTAGGTGCAGAGATCATAAAATTAATTCCCTGCAGCTGTTTTCTTGTGCCCATTCCAACTCTGTCTCTAGTGCCGCCCATGTTAGGCATGCCTAAAAGGGGACAGGGACAACTATCCATAGGGTCGCCAGGAATTGGCATTGAATCAACAGCGCAATAACAAAAGTATCCCACTGTCAACCAGCATGCATTTATTTAGCAAAATTTGGAAACCTCAACAAACAAGTACCTGCAAAAAAGTTTGGATTATTGCTCCTAAACATGTGTAACACTATGGGATACTAGGCCACAAAAAAACCCCTCCCTCCACACACACACAAAATATGGCTTGCCACCTCTTTGCTACATCTTCCATCCTACACCTTTAACCTGGTCTGGCAGGAACTCCCTCCCTCATGCAGCTACAACCAAAAATTCCACTTTTAGAATCGTGGGCCTCTGTGTCTACAGATCTCTGTGCAGTTCAGACATCATCGATTTGAACCACAAAGGCCTGCACAGTTCAGACAGATGATGTTTGAATCTGAAAGGATCCATAGATACAGAGCCTCACTTTAAATAGCGGATGCTTCAATTGTGCCACAACAGCAAAAAGGAGATGTTGGTGCCTGAAGTTGGAAGGAGTAGCCTAGTAGTTGGGGCAAGGTACTTCAGGCCGGAAGGTCGGGGGTTCAAATCCCACTAGAGGACAGCAACCTTGGGCCGGAAGGACTGGGGTTTCTAGTCCCACAGATGCTCCTTCTGGTCTTGGGCAAGCCACTTAACCCTCCATTGCCCATGTTCCCTGTAAGTATTAGTGTATGTGTCTCATATCCCCGCGTGTTAAATGTATCCCCCAATTGTGTTGTGACCGCTTTGATTGAAGGATAAGGCGGTATACAAAAAACTGTCTAAATAAAAAATAAATAAATACATAAATAAGGAACTGCAGCAGCCCCGGCCAGACAGATTCAGAGTAGTTGGATCATTGGGGCTGAGGAAGCTCAGTTTGAGAACAATGCAGAGACTAAGAGAATCATTGGGATAGAGGGAAGAGCAAGGATTTGGGAACTGTTAGGGGCAAGCAAAGGGAGGATGGAACTCTGGGACTAGGGGAGGGGAGTGGGGAGAGCAGAGTGAAGATGAGACTGAAGGACTGGGAGGAGAACATATAAGGATGGTATTTGGGGAGTTGGGGGAACAGAGGAAGGATAGAGTTGTGAAGTTACCAAATTACTCCGTTTTAGGAGTAAGATTTTTTTTGCCAGTTCAGGTTTTTAATTTGCATTGCAGTGCAGTAACGTAGCCCCCGAGTTTACTCATTGGAATCAGTGCTGCAGGCAGAGCCAGCGTTAGGGGGTGGCAAATAGGGCAATTGCCCTGAGCCACCATGCCACATGGGGCTCCAAGTCTGCTTCAAGCTGATGGAGGCACAGCCTGCATGTGGGCTTTGGGGGGGCCCCTGCATGTCTAACACCAGCCCTGGCTGCAGGCCCCATAATGCATCAGAATGAGATTGTCAGAAATCTGGAACTGGCTTTAAATCTCACTCCTGGAATTGGCAACTGGCAACTCTGAGGATGGGATCTGAAGGCTGGTGGAAGAGAAGGAAACAGAGACTTTGTTAGTGACGGGGAAAAAGTAGGGACTCAGACTGGGAGGGAGCATGGGGACCTGAAGACAAAGTTGCAGGGGGCATAGCCTGGACTTTGGGGATAGGAAACTGTGGGAACTCACAGATTTAGTGTGAATATGGGTTGGGATATGAAGACTACCAATTGAGTGGATATACTGTAAGTGGGATGTGCTAGATGGGTTGAGGGAGTATGAGAGAGGTGTGAAATGATGTAAGAGAAAGGGGGTGACATTTTTGGAGGACTGGCAAGAAGGTGAGAGGCAGTGAAATGGAAGGGGGCCTTGTGGAGGGGAATGAGAGAAAAAGGGTCCTGCTTCCAAAAGGGGTGAAAAAGGATGAAAACAGGGCTAGGGAGACAGTAAAGGAGGAGAAATATGGAAAGGGATTTAGCTCACATCTTTTTGCAGAAGTTCAAGGCAAGTCTATTCAGGTACAGTAAGTATTTTTCTGTGCCCAAAGAGCTTAAAATCTAAGGGGGGGGGGATATTCATCAGCAGCAGTTGGTGCTGAGAAAGCTGAACTCTAAACCCAGATTCTTCACTCACTGCTCTAACCATTAGGCTGGGTGGGTGAAAAGGAATATAAGAAGGGGCTAAGACTAAGGAAAGCATGAACAGTTCACCTAGGGTGGCAGATAGTCTTGGGCCAGCTCTGGAAGTAATGTAAAAGATAGAGGGGGTATATAGAAGGCTGAGGAAGGAAAGGGAGAGAAGGGGGGCAATGGAAGTACTGCAGTGGAAGTCAGGGTGGGAGAAGGAAAGCTGGCATGCAGGTGACAGGTGAAAAGAAGGAAACAGGACTGGAGGGTAAGAGAAGGGGAGAATGAGGAGTAAAAGCTAGATAAGAATGAAAAGAGAGGCAGAGTAATAAAGAAATGGAGAACAAAGATGAAAAAGAAAGATCAATGTCAGAGACAGAACTACAGAAGGAATGGAAGAAGACTGCAGCAGAGAGAAGAAATGGAAAGGAGACCCTGGAAATACACTTAAAACCTGCTTCCATAACAGGAAGGGTATTCCTGTGCTATAGAGGGCCAGCGCGACCATTAGGTGACCATTGCCACTGCTGATGCCCTCTTGGGAACTGCAGCAACGGCAGCAAACAGTCCTGCGGCACTTATCTTGAAACTTTGGTGCCACGGGGCTGTTTGATTCTGCCCCCTCAAACCGCCCAATGATGATTTCCTGTTAGCAAACAGGAAGTTGGCGTCAGGCATAGGAGGGGTCAGAAGTAAAAAGCACGTGGCGAAAAGTTTCAAGGTAAGTGCTGTGGGGCTGTTTGCTGCTATTGCCATTGCTGTACATCCCGGAGAGGGGTAGCAGAGGCGGAGAGGGAGTGGGGGCACAAGGGATGAGGTTCGCCTAGGGCACCTCATCTCCTTGTGCCAGCCCTGGTGCAATAGGATACCAGGTTAATGTCTCCAAATGGATTAATTTGTTCATACTAAGACATAAATGAACCTCATTCCCATGCCAAGATATTTTAGAGATTATATCATTCTCTCAGATGTACTGCTAATACTTGCCTCCACTTTTGCATTGTTCCAAAGAGAGCCTTTTTCTGGAGTTCACAAAGTGTTATAAGTGCACATAACATATCAAGATGCTCTGGGAAATCAATTTAAATTGAGTCAGTAGCACCCAATACAACTGTGATAGTGTCTGTATCTTTCTGCCCTGTTGTCTGAATGTGTTTGTTGGTACTTGCGGATCTTCTTTTTATTCTTACATAGTACAGAATAGTCACTTGGCATTGACGCTTTTATTAATAGTACTGTTCTGTGTTTTTCTCCTTTATCACAATGGCTGGTTTTCCTGCATCAAGCTTTTATCTGTGGGAATAGGAATATCCCAGGTAATCGTACTTTTTTCATTTTCCACAATTGTCTGGGTTGTAATTCTAGTGTTCTCTGGCACAGCAATATTATAGTGTTTACATAGCTTCATCAATCTCATGATCGGGGTAACATCTTGGTAGTGGTCTCCCTTGATCTTTCTGCTGCTTTCAATCTGGTTGATCATTCCACTCTTCTTGCTTGTTTCTGTGACTTCTGTCTATGTAGTTCAGTTCTTAGGCGGTTTCACTTTTATCTCTCACTACGTTCTTTCTTGGTTGATACTGGTGTCGCTTCCTCATCGTCTTTTTCTCCCCCTTGTGGTATTCCCCAGCGTTTTATTCTGGCCCCTTTACTGTTCAACGTTTTCCTGACCCCTCTGATCCTTATTGTTCAACAACATGGTATTTCTTCTCACTTCTATGCTGAAGATATCATCTTAATCCATAACACAGATCCCCTCATCCCTGATCTCACTCCTCTCAATGATTGTCTGGCTAGAATCTCCCAGTAGCTTTCCAATAACTGCTTTCACTTGAACCCTACCAAATCTACCGCTCTCTGGATTACGTTTGGCAGACCTTCTCCTTCCTTTGCCCCTACATACCTCGGCTGTCCAAATCCACTAGTGGATTCTATGCATTACTTAGGTATTACTCTTGATCCTTCTCTTTCTTTCCAATCTCATATTACTTCTGTAGTTCACCATTCTTTCGTTTTTCTTTGCTGCATTCGTGCTCTTCATCCCTTTCTTCCTCTTCTATTTATTTATTTATTTATTTTATTTATTACAGGCTCTTATATACCGCTCTATTCAGCATCAGCGCGGTTCACAATATAACAGCAGACCAGAACAACAAACTGTTTGGTTTTACAGAGAACAAGGTCAGAGAACTTGGATAAAACATGGGACGTCATTTCTGCAACTATTTACATGAGTATTTACAAGTATACACAACAGGATTTGTTATTAGTTATAGGGTAAGGATCGAGATTTGTTAGCTGGTCAAGTAATATTGGGGGAAAAGGTGGGATTTGAGAGCCTTTCTAAAAAGGGATAGATCAGTGATAGCACGAATCTCTGGAGGTAGGGCGTTCCAGCACTTAGGGGCATAGAATCTGAAGGCCCTGTTAGATGTCGTTGATAGGCATTTTGTCGCTGCTTTAGGGATAACTAGTGCATTTGTTGATATCGTTCTCCTGGATCTATTGGGTGGAACAGTCTGAACGAGGTCTACTAGGGAGGAAGAGGTGATGATTTTAGTGGCCTTGAAAGTTAGTAGTAATGTTTTGAACAATATTCTGCCATGTATGGGGAGCCAGTGGAGTTGCTCTAGGATGGGTGTTATATGGTCCCTTCTTGATGCTCCGTAGAGGACTCTAGCAGCGGTATTCATGGCGAGTTGCAATGGGTTTAATGTGGAGTGTGGGAGGCCTTGGAGAATGGCATTAGCATAGTCAAGGTGTGGTAGGGTTAAGGCTTGAAATATCGTCCGGAAGTCATCAGGATCAAGCAGGGGGCGAAGATGGCGGAGTGTCCGGATCTTGAGGTAGATGGCTCTGACTACGTTGGTTATATGTAGTTTCAAATCCATGCGCTGGTCCAAAGTGACTCCAAGGTAATGAATGGAAGGTTTGGATTGGAGCTCAGCTTCTTTGACCTTTATATGGGATGGGGGGGGGGGGTGAAAAGTGGGTCTCTAGTGATGAAAAGAACCTCGGTCTTTTTGTGTTGAATTCGGAGGTTCTGGGATTGAAGCCATTCAGATACTGCATCAAAACATTTGGCTAGCGGGGAGAGGTCCATATGGGCTGTGGAGAAAGGCATGTATAGAAGGATGTCGTCAGCGTATATCAAGCATTCAACATTGAAGGACCTAATGATATTGCAAACAGGCTGTATGTATATATTGAAGAAGAGTGAAGATAGGGATGATCCTTGTGGTACGCCTTGTTTTTGGTGGTAAGGTGCGGATGTTGCGGTTCCTGAGGTAACGTACTGCCATCTCTGATCAAGGTATGATTTACACCACTCCAGGGCAGTGTTATTGATGCCTTTTTCTTTTAGTCGCCCTATTAAAAGATCATGATGAACAGAGTCAAAAGCCGCGGCAATATCTAAGAAGATAAGAGCAAAGCCTTGGCGGATGTTATCAATGCCTGTGATGATGTTGTTGCATAGAGTGGTTAGGAGGGTTTCAACACAGTGGAACTCTCTGAAGCCATGTTGGCATTGGTCAAGAGGGGAGGCAGTGTCGATGTGGTCCTGTATTTGTCTTTGAGCTTCCTTTTCAATTATTTTAGCTAGCAGGGGAATGCTAGCTATGGGTCTATAAGATTCAACCTTTTGTGGGTCAAGTTTGTGGTTTTTCAAGAGGGGTCTGATGGATGTTCTCTTGAGGACTGATGGGAAGGAACCAGTTGTAAAGGATAAATTCATCATTTTAGTGATGATGGGGCTGAGATCTTGGCGTAGTTCCTTTATCCAGTGGGCTGGGCAAGGGTCAGTTTGTGCGGTGGTAGTGTTAAGAGCAGCGATGGTGACTTCAACATGTTTTCTGGATGGTGTGGAGAACATGGATAAGTTTGATATACATACGGTGACTTGAGAAGGGATTGTTGCAATGTTCTTGGTTTGAAGCAGCTTGGATTGCAGGTAATCGGCGAACGCTTGAGGATGAATGGGTTCCGGATGTTCTGGTGAAGGTTCTTTAGATAAGATTGCTTACTATCCTGCTTCTTTCCCTTGTGATTTCTAGACTCGATTATTGTAATGTTATCTATCTTTGTCTCCCTCAGTCTCAGGTTCACAGGTTACAACTTATTCAAAATATGGCAGTGCATATTCTCTCCCATGCTTCCTGATTTACTCTCCTTTTGCTGCAAAATCACTGGCTCCAGTTAAATTCTCTTCCAATAGGTCTATCATACGCGTCTCTCTGGTGCTCCTCAATATCTTTCCGATTTGCTACTTCCACATTCATCCCATTACCTCCTCTGTGATATTCATGCTCATGTGTTACACTTACCATCCTCCTCGCAGGCCCGATTAGTTTCCACCCGTTCCTTTGCTTTCTATTTTCTGGCCCCAGCTTTATGGACTTCTCTACCCTCCCTCATACATCTGGAATCTTCCCTTCCCTCCTTTAAAACTCTCCTAAAAACATTAATATTGCCTTCAATTTGCCTTTTCCCTGAATGCCTCTTTGTTAATGGTGTGCTTCTCTTCCTGCCTTCCGCTTCCCTTGTTGTATGAATGGTTTTATCTTTCCTATTTTATCACTGGAGTTCCTTTCTATTTCTTGTTTCTCTTGCTTTGCAAATTCTATTGCTTCTTTCTTTCCACCGGCATTCAATATCTGGGTCACACAGAACCCAGAAGCTAACTGGCAATAATATTGAGCTGCTGCCCGGTTAGCTTATTCATATAAAGTAAGACCAGCATTTGCCACACCTTACTTTTCCCCTCGTGTCAGCCAGCATGTGCCGCACCTTACTCTACCCGTGTGTTGGCCAGCATTTCCTTACTTTATCTCCGCTCGACCCTGGAATGACCCCAACATGTCTCAATGCTAACCACTTAGCACTAAGGCATATAGCAGCGGCACCCGTGGATATCCAGAGGGTTGCATAATTAATGATTTTAGGAGGACCTGTAATAATGGGTTGGTAATGCTAAGATGTATGATACCTGCAGACTTTTATTAGAAGCTATAACAAACATTTTAAAAAATTACAAATATCTATCAAATATACTGTTACTAGAGTCATCAACAGGTAAAACATTTTTGGCTTGTTTTGGATTTTTTTTTACCTTTTCCAGATTTTTGGACCTTTGCAGGTCATTTCACACATTTTTAATGCATACAAATTAAATGTACAGGTATTAATTTGTATGTTAAATCAATTTTGTGTGTACTAATTTTTTAAGCAGTGCTAATGAATGCACATCTCTATTACAACTAGTATGTTAGCATCCTAAATAAAAAATGAATTATGGGATCAGAATTTGGATACTCTTTTTTTTCTACCCTTTAAACTATTTTCCTGACAAAAGACGAGATCAGGGCAATAAGAAATCAACAAAACGTCAATAGCCTGGCTCTTGAGTTTCTTGTTTTTATGAAGGGCTGCGTGATGTCATTTCTGAAGACAGTAATTACTACAATATCATCCATTCATGGCTCTGCTGTGAAGATTGTTGGGCTTTTTCCCCCACAGACATTTTTGAGCTACGAATACACACAGGAGAAATGGATTAAGTTGGAGATGAAAGGAGAAAGAAGAAAGGAACAATAGCCTATGCTGGGTCTACACAGGGGTAACGAGATCAGGTCTAGTTTGCTGAGCATATTCCCATAGCGGTGATTACGAACATCCTCACTTCCACAGGAAAAAAGGGAGGTCTGAAAGCGCCGGACAAAAGAAATCCCAGCAGACAAAGTGAAAACAAATTAAAAGCACTATTATAAAACACAGATGCTGGAAAGAAAATAAACTCTATAAGATTTACTGGTTTCAAACAAGGCGGAATAAGTGTGGAAAAGAAATCACCAGTTGTAGCCAGGTAATACCATTACAAGACTAAGCCTCTGTATTTCCTTGTTTTCTACCTGCTTTCTCCAGCATCTACCAAGCTGCTGTTTCTGAAACTGAGAGCAGTCACTTGACAGCATGTGAAAACAGAAAGGTGCCAGTGTATTTGAGAGTCTAAGGACAACATAGTAAAGGTTTTCTCCCACTGTGCATCTAAGAGGACATTACTTACTACATAGGGCCCTATGAAGGGAATTTTATAGGACATGCCTATTTTTACGTACTAACAGCAAAGTAACCCCTCGGGCAGACAGGTTCACCAAGCCCAATATAATATATACTCTATAGGTGAACTCAAATAAGAAAACTTCCCTTGGTCACCCGTGTTGGAGTACATATTGCCAGTATTTGCAGCTAAGTAAAGTGATTTTGTGGCCATAAATAAATGTCTGGCTTTAATGTGCAATTGCTGCTCTTTTGATTAAAATGGACATTTGCTCCCCTTTACTGTAGCTTTGCTAAAGGTAGCTTTGGTTCTGGGATCTTTAGTCCGACAAAAAAACATTCCTATTTCTTAGGAGGGGAGTTTCCTTATCTGAGTTCACCTATAGGGTATATATTTTTAGGTGCTAGCAATGCATGTAAATGTTGGTATATTAGTAAATGTACCTCTTATAAAATAGCAACCAGTGTAAAAGTACACACAGGGGTCATTCTGAGCCGCGAATAACCACTGGGACATCCATCCCCACTATTCAGCCCCCTCTGCCGTCCCCAACTAACCTCCCTGTTCAAACAAGGTGTTTGTATGGGGAGGCTAGACGAGGGCAGGAAAGGGGTGGTGTGGATGCGGAGTTAGGGCAGGCAGTATGTGGTCCGCGGCCCCAGACATACAGGGTTGATTTTCTGGAGACACATATAATAGTTCTCCATCACAAAGGGAAGATCCAGTGCATGCGGGCTTTTATCGTCCCATCTCTCTTCTGAACGCAGATGCCAAATTGCTGGTGCGTGTTTTTGTGGAAAGATTAAATCAGGTTATGCCAGATGTGATACATTATGATCAGACAGGGGTCATTAAGGATTGTAACGCTACAGATAATGTGCGCCAGGTGCTTAGACTGGTTCAACAATGTGAGTGACAGGTGGATGAGCAAGTGGTATTTCTCACATTAGTCCTGTCTTATGCAAGAGTTAGAAACTTTCAATTTCGGTCCAGCTTTCTGGAGGGTTGTGGAGGGCCTGTACAGTAGACATATGGCCCGGGTACGGATTAATGGGGTGCTTTCCCCAGCTTTTTCTCTCAAGAGAGGCACCCAGCAGGGATGCTCGATTTCCCTATTGTTTGCTCTATCGCTGGAGCGGTTAGCACAGGCCCTTCGGCAGAACAAAGAGGTGAAAGGCATTTGTGTTGGAGCGACTGAACACAAACTTGCTTTATACGCACATACACTGCTTTTTCTTGTCCACCCAATACGCTCCTTAAGTGCATTCAAGGGAGAATGTTCTTTTGGAGCAATCTCCAGGTATAAACTCAATACCACTAAGTCAGTGATTCTTCCTGTCAATGTGCCAGTGGAGTTAGCAGGGCAGATTCGGCATAGTTTCCCCTTTCAGTGGGAATCATTATTGTATTTGGGGGTCTGCGTTCCGCAGTCAGTGGACTGGTTGTATAGTTGCATTTCCCTTCATTATTAAGGAAAAGTAAAAGAAAAACTGTGGAGCTGGTCTTTCTTATCAGCATCGTTGCTGACGTGTATCAATGTTACAAAAATGAATGTACCTCCCTGGTTTATTTCTTTCTTTTTATGTTGCCATGATTCATTCCAGATACATTGTTCAGTGCACTCCATGGGGCAATTGCTTGATTTGGGCAGGAAGGGAGGCTAGGGTTTTGCTCCGTAGCCTGATGATCCCCCGGATCCCAGGGAGGTCTGTCTCTCCCTAATTTTAAGTTATACTATTGGGGTGCACAAATTAGGGCAGTGTAATATTTTTTTTACGTGCCATCAAGTCAGTGTTGACTCATAGCGACCCAGCTACCTCTGGGTTTTCTTGGCAATGTATCACCGGAAGTAGATTGCCAACCTTTTCTTCCGAGGCAATGTAGGGTAAAGTGACTTGCCCAAGGTCACAAGGAGTACCAGTGGGAATTGAACCCTTGATCTTCTGGGTATGAGGCAGTTGCTCTAACCACTAGGCTACTCCTCCACTCAGTGTAATATTGGTGGGTGGGTAATCTGGCGCAACACTGGGTGGCCCTAGAATTGCAGTAATTAGGGATACCAGTGATGAGAACTGTCCCTTTCCTACCCACTTTGTCGCTGCATCCGGTAATTGGGTGGCAGTTAATGGTATATACCACCTTAGCCATCTGGAAACAGGTGGTCAGGTGGGTGGGATTTAGCCCGTCTTGAGTCCTGTCTGGCCTTCTTGACTGACAGTCAGTTGTTTCCACCAGTGAAGAAGGATCCAAGCTGATTTTGATGGCTTTGGCTAAACAAATTAGAAAGAGTCTTGGACTTTATGGAAGGATATCGGTTTCTGAGCAGGGAGGAGATCCTGAGACAGTGCACAGTTGCTTCTTCTAAGGTGCTTGTGGTGCTTCAAGTTGAGCACTTCTTAATGGCATTGGTAAATAAGACTCAGTATCTGAGGTCTGCTCATTCTCTGGAGCTTTTATTTCAGCACCCTAAGAAACGGAGTTGGCTTTCTAGCGCAGGACTATCAGGTTCTCTTAGGAGTGTGTAAAGAACCCCAAGGTTATCAGGCTCGATGGGAGAGGGATCTAGGCCAAGAATGGTCAGAAGAAATATGGAGCATGGTCTGGGACAATACACACTTGATGCCCATTTGTCAGGTGCATCTGGACTCTCAGTATAAACTATTGTTTTGTATGTATCTTACCCCATCTTGGATGCATGCTATAAACCCCACTCGCTTGGCACTCTGTTACAGGGAATGTGGGTCTCGGGACACCTTGCTCCATATAATGTGGGAATGCCCTGCGATCAATTCACTCTGGGCACAGGTTACTTAATTGTGCTCTCCGATCACTGGACAAAACTATGGGGGGTAGGATGCCGCATTGTTGTTGTTGGGAGTGACTGAGAGCCCTCCAGTGTGCTGTCATAATTGGAATGATGTAGCCAATTTTATGTTTTTAGTGGTACAGCGCGACGTTGCTGTAGTCTGGAATAGCCCTCACCCACCAACTATGGCTGAGTGAGCCAAGAAGATTGCACACATCATGGCGCTGGAGTAAGGGGTTGCGAGAAAGAGAGGAACTTTGAGTAAGGTATCCCAGATATGGGCCCCAGTGAAACGCACATGTGAAGAGGGATGGGATCAGGAAGGGGTAGGGTGAAAGGCCAACTGCAGATAGGAAGGGAGGGCTCCAGTGGTGAAGAGGGTCCTCATTCTTAGGGCCCTCTTTGTTTTGGGGACCTCTGGGAGTGGCCCACATCCTTATTCATTACTTTTTTTTTTCTACTTCTCTTTTTGCCCCCTCAGGGTGACTTAGCTTGATTGTATAACATAACATAACATAACATAACATAGTATGTGATGGCAGATAAAGACCAGTATGGTTTATCTAGTCTGCCCAGTATGTGTGCGATGATTTGTTCCTGGTCCAAATGGGTCTTGGATTTGTCTCTCCTTGCGTTTCCTGACTCCTTTGCCCCCCCCCCCCCCCCGTCACTCTGTTAGATGCTTTTACAGTTTGGGTATGAATGCTTTTAGGATCTCTGGAGACTTGCATGTATGCAGTTGGATGTGCTGTTGGGTTTTTGGTTTTGTTAAATATGCAGCTTTGTATTGTACTAAGTGTGAGATGCCTACCAGTATGATGCTTATGGGCGAGAAGCTGCTTGGTTAGTCATATTGCTATGTTAGATGATTTTTCTGGTTGGTTTAATAGCAGCCTTCGAATGTAAGATATTTTTGTTTTATTATGTAACTTGGACAAATTTTGTTGAAAAAATAAAAAAAACCAAATTGCTACACTGGCACAGTGGCATCCCAGTGGAACATTACAGACCTGGCCCCAACAAGATCACCCCTGGCTGCCCTAGACCAGATTCTTCCCCCCCCCCCCGCACTATAACTCAATCCCCCTTCCCATCCCTGCACTTCAAGCCCCACTTCCCAACTGCCAGAACAGCACCTTCAACCCCCCACTTCCCACAAGGCAACAAAGTGAGCCCAATCCCCCACAAAGGCCGCCTCACCAAAAGGTCAAACCTCAAGGCCTACAGGGTATTGGTCATCAGTGGGAGCAGCAGCAGCAGCAGCAAGGCTCACCGCTCCTGCTCTACCTGAGGTCCCTCTTCAAAATGGCATCGATGACTCCTAGTGGTAAGCCCCTGGTACTTGCAGCTAGGGGTCATCAGCACCATTTTGAAGAGAGGCCACACTTCTGCTCCCACTGGCCACCAATGCCCCAAGTAAGCCCAGGAATGGTCCTCAGGGGGTAGGGGGATCCAGACAGTAGAGGACTATTGAAGGGGGGGGGTTGACCTTTTGTGGGCAACCTTCAGGGGGAGGGGTCTCACTGTGGAGGGTGGAGGTGGGGGAATCGAACTGCTGTGCAGGGGATGAGAAGGGGGGGCTCAATGTGCTACTGTGGGGGGATCAAAGTACTGCTGCAGGGGGGTGGGAAAGGGAATAGGGTTGATGCTGTGGGGGGATCCTGATTTCAACATTTATATCTGCCCCTTTCAGCAGGCACTTATTCGTGCCTGGGGGCAGGTGTAAATTCCAACACCCACATTTTCTTTGCAAGACATGAATTCCCTTTCTAAAATCGTGAATTCACATCTGTATGATGTGTCCTGCTGACACTATGTCCCATGTCTACAAAATGTAGGTTCTAAAATGGCACTGATATTTCAAACTATACATCTCAATGCTGCTGTTTGGATGTGGGAATGCTTCTAAAATAACCTCTCTATTGGGGAAACAAGTATATGAATAGTAACAAATAAAAAATAAAATAATACTCATGAAAAACTAATAAACAAAACTAAAAATCATCAAAGACGAATCACCAACTTCCAACACTAGGTAAACAATTCTCACATAAAATAATAACATACAAATAATTAAGAACATTCATATTCCAAAATAAAAATTGTAGAAGAACACTAATGATTATCTCTAGTGATAGTTTGGATTTGTCTGCTTTATAGATTCATTTCAGGACAATATTCTAAGCTGGATTGCTTATGTTCCTGTCCAAGATTGAGTAGAATGCTATACTGAAATTATTTTTCCAAAAGAAAAATGCTTCTTTTTGTAGGCAAAGGATTAACCCTTTCCGCGCGTCTGTCCCACCCCATGGGGCATTCAAATGTTCCCATTCGGACCATCTGTCCCACCCTGTGGGACATACAAATAACATGCTAGTTTATGTTTTGAGGGTCTTAGCCAAAATACAACATAACTGGTTATTGTAAAATGTGTATGTAATTATGGTTGTAATTTGGTCAGTTTCTTGTTAAAATTTATTCCACTCTGGCATGAGCGACAGAAAATTTATCCAAGTGGAAAGGGTGAAAATGCCAGGCCAACTTTACTGCGAAGAAGAGCCTCCCTAGAACTAGGGCCTGTTTTGCTCTGAAGACCACTTTCTTGAAATTTCCCTGCAAGTGCCTGTTGACATATCAGAGCCAAATCAAGAGCAGACCCAAGGGTACTGCAGCAGAAGAACAGAGCAAATACAGTTTCAGGGGCGGGCCCTGGACGGGTCTCGCAGGACTCAAGGAAAAGACATTAACTGGTAAGTACACTGACACCTTTCATATCATCCTGCTAGATCAGTCCAGACAAGTGGGGCATACTAAAGCTACAACTCCACTAGGCTGGAAGATGACACAGCAGCTCACAAAATCCTGGAGTCACCGACCATATTTATTTATTATTTATTTTATTTATTTATTTATTTATTGAACGGTTTTATATACCACCTTTCAGAAAAATCAAAGTGGTTTACATAGAACAAAACTTGAACATTACATTGAAACTTATCCAAACAATTGAAATTACAGTGAACATTAAATTGTATATAATAAAAATGGTAATTTGAGGGTTACAATGCTGAGTAAATGCTGATTAGGTATATAGATAGTTTAAACATATATACAGATTTAAATATTTACAAATTTCAAAAATCTTATCATCTTATCTGAGCAAGGAAAAATGTATTGTTTAGTTCACTAGAATTATTAGTGTAAAGAGTAAATGTGATAATGTGGAGAATTGGGTACTGTAAGATAGAGTAAGAAAAAGGAAAAAGTAAGTTGCGAATTAATGAATATGAGTATACATGAGTTTAAGTGGGAAATATTTCATCTATTGGGAATGAGTCTCCAAAGTACTCTATAAATAGGTGAGTTTTAAGATCTTTTCGAAATGCTGAAAGATCTGTGATATCTCTGAGTTTATCCGTCAGAGCGTTCCATATTAAAGGAGCATTGAAGCTGAATGCCCTATTTGTTGTAGTTTTATTGAGTTTTGAAAATTGTTTGGAACAAGTAGTGTGTTCAGGTTTCTTTGTCTCACTGTTCTGGTCCTTGAATGAGTTGTCATTAGATCAGTTAGATATGATGGGGCTATATCTCTTATCAGTTTGAACGTTGTTATGATAACTTTATATTTTATCCTACTTTGTATAGGTAACCAGTGAAGTTTGTACAGTATAGGGGTTATGTGTTCAGTTGGACCTGCACTTATAAGCATTCTTGCAGCAACATGTTGTGCTACTTTTAGTTGGTGTAAAGCATGTTTTGGAATACCTTGAAGAATTATGTTACTAAAATCTAAGTGAGGCAGGATCAGGGCTTGAAGGACTGATCTGAAGTCCAGATTTGAAAATAATGGTTTTATATTTTTAAGATATCTTAATTTATTATTATATTGTGTTTGTTGTATTCCTGATGTGTGTTGTTAGACTTAACGTTCTGTCTATGATAACGCCAAGGTATCTTATTTCATCTTTTATGGGGATGCTTATGTTTTCAATTTTTATTTCTGTTGGGGGGGTAAATTTTTGATTTCTAGAAACAAATAATGCTTCTGTTTTCTTGAAGTTAATGTGTAGATTGTGTTCATTTAGCCATTGCATCATTTTAGTGAAGCATGATTTGATATTGGAGAAGTCCAAGGAGTCTATGTCCATAGGGAGATAAATCGTAACATCATCAGCATAAATTGCATATTTTAATTTGCACTGTTGAATGATGTGGCATATAGGTTGTAAATATATGTTAAAGAGTAGAGCTGACAATGCAGATGGGATTCCTTGTTTTTGCGTATAGGTTTTAGATGTATGGTTTCCTATTTTATATTCACTCATGCATGGACATCCAAGTGGTAATGCTTGACAAAAGTAGAAAGTGATGCCCACGTTGCCACAACAAATATCTGAGGGGCTACCAAACTCCGCTTCTCACACGAGGACACTTGTGCTCAGGTAGAACGGGCACGCAAACCCTCCAGAAACACAACAGATATGCGGAGGCAATGGCCTCCTTAATCCAGCAAACTAAAGTTGACTTAGCTGCCGTATCACCATTGCGCGAGCCAGCAAACAGCACAAAATGATGGTTGGACTTGCAAAAAGAATTCATACTGGAGAAACACCCATTGGACATCCACAAGGTGAAGATTCTTGTCCTTCCCCCGATGCTGCTTGTTAGAGAAGAAGTGCAGACATGGTTCACATGAAAGGCAGAAATCACCTTAGGTAAAAAGGAAGGCACAGGCCGAATGAAAAGATCTTCTTTGAAAAAGACAAGGATCTCAGCAAGACATAGCCTGCAGCTCAGAAATCTGCATTGCAGAACAAATTGTGACCAAGAAGACCATCTTGGGTGTCAAATCCTTCAAAGTAGTGCGCCTCAATGGCTCAAAAAGCGCAGACATCAGGGCCCTGAGTACCAGACACAGATCCCAGGAAGGGACCACAGATGGATGGGAGGATGCAGACACCAAACCCCTTGGAGAAAGTGCGAGACAAGTGGGTGCAAGGCTAGAGACTTATTAGCTAAAGGACTTTGGAAACAGGCCAAAGCTGCCACCTGAACTTTCATGGAGCTAAGGGAAAGGCCCTTCTTCAGGCCATCCAGTAGAAAAGCCAATGGAGATGGCACTTTGGCTGCCTCAGGAAACAACTGCCAAGTGCCACACCATCACAAAAAGAGGCACCAGACTCACACATATGCTAGCTTGATAGACCTCTTCCAGGCTCTGAGTAGAGTGGAGACCACTACCAGAGAATAGCTCTAATGTGCTAGATGTCTCCTCCTTTCAAGAGCCAACCTGTATGTGAGAAGGGAACCGAGTCCTCCAGGACGATCAGTCTCTGACGCAATAGGCCCAAAGCAACCGAAAAGGCAGCACCTGCAGGAGGCGCATCAGGTCTCTGTGCCAAGCTCTCCTCAGCTAATCCAGTGCCACCACGACGATCCTACCCTGGTGATGTTCTATATGCCAAATCACATGCCAAGGGCCACAGAGGAAACACATACAGTACAGCAGGTGCTGACTTGGCCAGGGCTCGGCCAGGGTGTCAACGCCCTTGGACACTGTCTCCGTGCAAACTCTGGCATTGGAGCAGGTCGCTATGAAATCCATTTTGGGACAACATCAGTGCTGCAGAATCAAATGAAATGCCTCCTGACTCCAGGATCCAGAGAGTGCCATCTGAGGAGGTCCGCTTCCACATTATCCCCCCAGCAATATGCTGAGCTGACAAGGCTAGGAGGTTCTTCTCCACCCAAACAATCAAGAGAGCCATCTCCGGAGCTACCCCAGCATTCCTCGTCCAGCCTTGCAGAATGACATAAGCCACCACCATGGCATTGTCTGAAAATACTCGAACTGCCCGATCCTTGACCTGGGGCTGGAAACACAGCCATGTCAACCTGATGGCCCTTGCCTCGAGGCGGTTGATTGACTACAACATTTCCTTGCAGTTCCAACAGCCCTGGGCGGTATGGTCTTGGCAATGGGCTTCCCAGCCCAAGAGACTAGCATTCATCGCCAGGAGGATCCAGAAGAAATTGTCCAATGGCACTCCTTCCTCAAATGACATGGCTGCTGCCACCACTGCAGATGGACTTCACCATCATTGGGAGCAGGAGCCTGTGCTCAAACTCCTGAGAATTCGGGAACCATCAAGTCAGCAAGGACCAATGGAGTGGTTGAATGTGAGCATGCGCCTACGGCACCATCTCTATGATCGCTACCATTAATCTGAGGAGCTGAAGATAATCCCAGATGCTGGGAGCCTGCTATGCACAGAACAGCGCCAGGCAATCCAACAGTCTTTTGACTCTCTCTTCTGACAGGAAAACTTTGCCCACTCTTCAAAACATGCTCCCAGTAACTCCAGGGTCTGGGAAGGCAATAGCTGTCTCTTTCCCTGATGGATCACCCAGCCAAGGCTTTCCAAAAAGGACATCACTCGGTATGCCACGCAAGATGCTTCTGAAAGAGAATTAGCCCAGATGAGCCAGTCATCTAGATATGGATGGACACAGATCCCTCGGCACCATAGCGCCACAGTCACCAGTACTATAATCTTGGAGAATGTCCTCGGGGCGATTGATAGCCCAAAACGGAGGGCAGCGAACTGATAGTGAAAGTCAAGCATGGCACAATGCAGATACTTTGCTGATCCGTCCAGATTAGGATATGAAAATACGCCTTGGCAAGATCCAAAGAAGCCAAGAACTTCCCCTCAGCACACGGCTTGAATCACAGAGAGCAAGGTTTCCATCCAAAAGTGTAAGATGCACAAGTGCTCATTGACCTCCTTGAGTTCTAGAATGGGCCAGAAGGAACTGTCCTTTCTGGGCACCATGAAATAGCATAGTTACTCACCTGTAACAGTAACAGGTGTTCTCCAGGGACAGCAGGAATCAGTCCTCACTTATGGGTGACGTCGGCACCGATGGAGCCCGCGCGGTGCAATTCCCCAGCTTTCAAACAAAGCCTTTGGGATTGCTGCCACGCATGCATGGTCCTCTTCCCACCCAAAGGTGCCATCTTGCTCAGTCAGATCCCATAGCTAGAGCCCTACTAAGCAGATGGCAAGGGAAGGATAAAAAAATTGCAACTCTTCAGGGAAGGTGGGAGGGTAGTTATGACTGATTCCTGCTGTCCTTGGAGAACACCTGTTACAGGTGAGTAACTACGCTTTCTCCAGGAACAAGCAGGAAGTCAGTCCTCACTTATGAGACTCCTCAGCTACAAGCTGCCGAACCTGTAAGCCAAAAAACGCCTTCGCGAGGCCATAAGCTGAAGCCGATCTCCAAAGGAAGCCCAAGTCCTCGGGCCCTTGGGGCAAGCTCTTGGTAGCCGCAGAAGAAGGGTCGGTGGGTAGGAGTTGCTTATACCCTGAAAAGACTAAGGAGTACAGCCTGGCTGAAGGCGCTCTCCCGGCAGGACTCCCTCTCCAGGTAATAGTGCGAAGCGAAGGTATTCACTGAAGACCAGGTCGCAGATGTCCATCAGAGGCACTGAGCACAGCAAAGCCACCGATGTAGCCTTGGTGCGGACACCGTGCGCGGTGATTGGGCTCCCACCTTCACCTGGGCGAAGATAATACAGTCCGCCACCCAGATGGAGAGGGTGCGCTTGGTGACTGCCAGCCACAGGCAGTTGGGATCGTAGGCGAAGAAGAGCCGGTCAGATTTGCGATGACCCTGGGTTCACTGAGGGTAGAAGGCGAGAGCCCTCTTGCAGTCGAGTGTATGCAGGACATCTGATGCCCAGCAGCATGAGGTCTCGGGAAAAAAGTCAGCAAGACCACCTCCTAATTGAGGTGGAAATCCGAGACAACCTTCGGTAGGAACTTGGGGTGGGTATGAAGGACCACCCTGTTCCTGTTAAACCTGGTGTAGGAGGCCTCGGCCATGAGGGCTTGAAGTTTGCTGACTCACCACGCCAATGTCAGTGCCACCAGAAAGACCACCTTTCAGGAGAGGTGCCGGAGCGAGCATGTCGTCGTCGGCTTGAAGGCGGCCATGTCAGCTGTATGAGTACGATGTTCAGGTTCAATTCTGCCGGGGGAGTCCGGATGGGGGATTTGGACAGCAGAAGGCCCCACATGATTCGGGAGACCAGAGTCTGGCCCGAGCGGGGTTGGCCCGAGAGGGGTTTGCCCTCGATGGGCAATTGGTTGGTAAATGGTGCTCAGGTGAACCCTGACCGAATTGGATGTCAGACCCACCCAGGAGAGGTAGAGAAGGTACTGGAGGGCCGAATGGGTGGAGCTGAAGCTTGGAGTACCAGATCGAAAACCGCCGCCACTTCAGGGCATAAGCATGCCTCGTCGAGTCCTTCCTCGACGCGAGGAGGGCTTCCTCATCTCCGCTGGGAGGTACAGCGAGGCTAGAGAGACCCGTTCAGCCACCAGGCCGTCAGGGACAGCAAGATCAAGTTCGGGTGAAGCAGCAGTCCTTCCTCCTGCATCAGCAAACTGGGGGCACTGCCCAGGGAAAACGGAGGCTCCGACAAGAGCAGGAGCAGAAGCGGGAACTAAGGCTGTCGAGGCCACGAAGGTGTCCCGAGAATCCCCGAGGCTCGGTCACGCTGGATTTTGAGGAGGGTCCTCGCAATGAGAGGGGTGAGGTGAAACGCATACAGAAGCCCGGAGGTCCAGTTCAGGAGGAACGCATCCGGGGCCACCCTGCTCAACTGTGGAATTGGCCCACAGAAGCAGGGGAGCTGCGCGTTCGTCGGGCTGGCGAACAGGTCCATGGACGGCGTCCCCCAGAGGTGGAACAGGTGGAGAGCCACCTCGGGACTCAAACGCCACTCGTGAGGGCAGAGAAGCCTGTTGAGCCTGTCCACGAGGACATTGTCTTGGCCCAGGAGGTAGACAGCCCATAGGGTCATGCCCCACGCACCGCGAAGGAGCAGAGAAGGACCGCCTCCTGACAGAGGAGGCGGGCGCCCAAGCCCCCCTCCTTGTTTATGTAGAACATCGCGATTAAATTTTTGGTCTGCACAAGCACTGACCTGCCCTTCAGGTGGTACTCGAAGACCTTCAAGGCCAACCACACTGCTCGAAGCTCGAGCAGGTTGATCTGCTGTCGAGACTCCTCGGGTGACCACCGCCCCTGTGTGCAGAGGTGGTCGCAGTGGGCTCCACAGCCCAACAGTGAGGCGTCCGTTGTCAAGATGAGTTTGTGCAAATGAGCCTGGAAGGGCATGCCCCGAAGAAGGCTCTGGGGGTCCTGCCCCCAGACTAGGGACTCGACTAGGCTGTGAGACACCCGGATGGGGTCTCAGAGGCAGCCCGAGGCTTGGGCCCATTGCGCTCTGAGGCACCACTGGGCCGCATGCATGTGCATGCGAGCGTGGGGAACGACGTGGACAGTCAAGGCCATGTGTCCCAGGAGGTGCAACATGGTCCGCGCCAAGACCCTGGGCCGGCCTTGGACCTTGGCAGCCAAAGCGCAGAGCCAATCGGCGTGAGCTCGAGGCAGGAAGGTGGTCGCACATTCTGTGTCAAGAAGAGCGCCAATGAACTCCAGGGTCCACACCAGTGTGAGCTGGGATTTGGAGCAGTTGATCAGGAAACCGAGGTGCTCGAGGAGGAGGACCGTGCGCGACACTGAGAGGTAAGCCTCCTCTGCTGAGGCGCCTGAGACAAGCCAATCGTCTAGGTAAGGGCAGACGGATATGCCCTGCAGCCAGAGGTGCACCGCGACCACTGACAGGCACTTGGTGAAGACTCACGGGGCAGACGTGAGACCGAAGGGAAGCACTTTGTACTGGAAGTGCGCTCTCTGCACCCCGAAACACAGGTACTTTCTGTGCTTGGAGTGGATTGGAATGTGGGCGTAAGCGTCTCTGAGATCCAAGGAGCATAGCCAATCACCCTGCTGGAGATAGGGCAGCAGGACACCAAGGGATAGCATTTTGAACTTCTCCCGCACCAGAAACTTGTTCAGATTCCAGAGATCGAGGATGGGGCACAGGCCCCCCATCCTCTTCAGAACGAGGAAGTATCGGAAATAAAATCCTTGACCCTGGAGGTGCGGCGGAACTCTTTCAACCGCTTGCTGGCCAAGGAGGTTGTTCAGCTCTTGCTGTAAGCAAGCCTGGTGCGAGGGAAGCCGAGTGCGTTCTGCCAGGGAGAAGAGAGGAGGGAGTCTGTCTAGACGAAGATGATACCTGTCCTGGATCACCTGCAGGACCCAGGTGTCCGATGTTATAGCCACCCATTCGGGGGCGAAGAGAGACAGGCATCCTCCCATGGGTGGAAGCGTCCCTGGGGAGCAAGAGGCTATGCTTTCAGCGTCAAAACCCCAGGGCTGGATGGGGTGGTACCGGTGGCTGGGTCTTGGACCCCTTGGGTTTCCGGTGACCCTGGGCACTCCCCTTTCCCTGAGCGCTGATCTTCGGTGCAGGGGTAGGCCGGTATGGTGGGTATCCCCGGTAGGGGAGCCCTTTCCTTTGTAAGAAAGGCTTTTTGGTGTGCTGCTTCTTCCGAGGGAGAGAGGATGTTTTATGAGAGAGACAGGTGTGAGTCACGAATTCTGTTTCAATCTCGGCTGCCTTGTCCTGCATGGGCTTGCCGAACAGTTGTTCGCCGAGGCAGGGGACATCTAAGAGTTTTTCCTGTACCCACTGCTCCAGGTCCGAAGACTGGAGCCACGCCTGATGTCGGGCTCCAATGCCAGCCGCCACTACACAGGCGGAAGACTCGAACAAGTCAAATGCGGCATGGGAATGGTATTTCGAGCAGTCTGCAACCGACCTCAGGAGAGTCTGGAACCTGAGAACGTACTCCCCACCAAGGCCTGTGGAGAATCCGCCGAGCTCTTTAGCGAGGTCGTGAAGGAACATACCCATATATAGTTGGTACGCCTGGATATGGCACGCCAGCATGGATCCCTGGTAAGCCTTGTGCCCAAGGGTGTCGAGGGCACGGGACACCCTACTGGGCGGGACCAAAGAGTGCGACTTCGGGCTCTTCTGTTTCGGCATCGCAGACTCGACTACCATGGAGGTGTGAGGAAGCTGGATCTTTCGAAACCCCTGGACCCTGTACATGGCATCGAGTCTTTTACTGTCAATAGGGACCGAGGCGGGTGCTTCTCACATGCAGAGAAGCAGCTGGGAAAGGATGGATGGTACCGGAACCGTAAGAGACTCCCTGGGTGGAAACTCGTACTGCAAAATGTCAAGTTCCTCTGCCCTCAGCTCCTCCTCGGTCTGCGTAGGCAAGTTGAGGGTCCAAGCCATATCCCGCACAAACACCAGAAAAGAGGTGTCCTCGGGAGACAAGTGTGTTTGCGAGGCGGGTGGGGATAGGTCAGAGGGGTGATCCCTGTGGTCGCGGGTCTCCAGGGAAGTGTCCCCGTCCGATTCCCAGCCCGAGAGGTCCGAGACGGACTCAAAGTCAGGCTGATCCCCACGTCCCCTGGCCAAGGCTCGCTTGGAGCCAGAAACACTGGCTCTGGAAGACCTCGCCTCTGAGGAACGGGACGGCGAGTGAGACCAGTGCCGAGGACCCTCACGAGACCCACGGCTCTCGCGGGTTTCCAAGGCAGTTTTTGGGACCCCGGTCGGGTGAGTCTCTGTCTCGAGGTGCGAGCCAGCCGTGCTGGGCAAAAGCGCCTGCTGGGCAGCAAGGAAGACAGAAATGCTGCACTCCAGTGCCAGCATACGGGACTCTCACTCAGGAGTGGGTCCCTGTGATGCCGATGCCAGAGTTACCGGGTATGACGTAGAGGAGGAGAGGGGTCCTTGCCGGGACGATCCTCAGGAGACCGGGCGCCATCACCGGAGGCCTCCATGTCCGTAAGAGGTACCTTTCGAGGCCGCTCCTTGTCTGACTCTCAGGAACACCGAGGGGGGCTAAGAGAGCAAACGCGAGACTGCTCGCGCTTGTCTGGAGTCCTCTGACAGCGACTTCGAGGTCGTCGTCTTTTTCCATTCCACCTCAGGCGAACCCTGATCAGAGTGATGCCTAGGGCGCAGGTACACTGGATTGGCAAGGTGAGGTGCCACCGGGGATCCTGAGGCTGCCTCAGAAAATGCTGTCGGAATTCCACTTGTGGCTGAGCAAGGCCTTAGCGGACATTATCTTACAAAGCAAGCAGAGCTCCAGGTTGCGGTCTGCCCCCAGACACAGTAGACAGTAGTCATGAATGTCTGTGAGCAACATATTTTTGGAGCATGTCACATTTCTTAAAGCCGGTGGCAATGGGGGCAAAAACGGACCCTGCGAGGTCGAAAACCCTTGAGGCCAGCAGTTGGAGAAAAAAGGACGCGAAAAGAGCCCAAGAGAAAAAACACTAAAGAGTCAAAAAAGGGAGCAGGGGCGAAGAGGAGGACATTACAGAATCGGTGCTACCGGAAAAGGGCCAAAAAGCCGAAGTCATAAAAACTTTTTCTGAGGGACAAGGATGTGCGTTCTCCAGGAACAGCAGGAATCAGTCCTCACATATGGGTGACGTCGGCACCGACGGAGCCCGCGCGGAGCATTTCCTCAGCTTTCAAAGAAAGCCTTTGGGAATGCTACCACGCATGCATAGTCCCCTTCTCGCCAAAAGGTGTCATCTTACTCAGTCAGGTGCCATAGCTATAGCCCCTTCAAGAAGATGGCAAAAATATACAGCAACTCCAAGGGCAGGAGGGAGGATTGTAAGGACTGATTCCTGCTGTCCCTGGCGAACACCTGTTACAGGTGAGTAACTACATTTTCTCCAGGAACAAACAGAAAGTCAGTCCTCACATATGGGACTTCCTAGCTATAGGCTACCGAGGATCTGTAGAAAAAAGCACAGCATCGCCATGAGCAGTTGCCAGTGAAAGCCAAATGCAGCCCGAGGACCACAGATCCATGGATGGCCACGCTCCTGGTAGCCAGATCAAGAAGGGTCAGAGGGCAGGGAGTTGCTTAAACCCCGAACAGATTACGGAATATAGCCTGACCGAAGGCGCCGTCCCGATGGGACTTCCTCTCCAGGCAGTAATGCACCATGAAGGTGTGAGTGGAAGAGCAGGTGGCGGCCCAGCAGATGTCTACCAGTGGCACCAAGCGCAAGCTAGTAACCGACATCACCTTCGCTCAAACATTGTGAGCCGTGACGCGATGCTCTAGTGGAAACCCGGCCTGGGCCTGGGCAAAGGCAATGCGATCCACCACACAGATGGACAAGGTACACTTGGTGATTGCCAGCCACAAGCAGCTGGGGTCGAAGGAAACAAAGAGCTGCCCAGATCTGCGGTGGTCCAGAGTCTGCTGCAGGTAGAAAGAGAGAGCCCTCTTACAATCCAGGGTGTGGAGAATCGCCGACGCCCGGTCGGCATGGGGCTTCGGGAAGAAAGTGGGCAGAACTATCTCTTGATAGAGATGAAAAGCTGAGAAAATCTTTGGAAGGAACTTGGGGTGAGACCGCAGGACCACCCAGTTCCTATAGAATCTTGTGTACGGTGGCTCAGCCATCAGTGCCTGGAGCTCCCTGACTCTCCGTTCGGAGTAAGAGCTAGCAAGGAGGCCATCTTCCACGACAGGTGCAGCAGTGGGCAGGTAGCCATGGGCTCAAAGGGCAGCTTGATCAGCTGCGTGAGAACCACATTGAGGTGCCATTCTGCCGGAGGAGGGTGGGTGGGGACTTGGAAAGAAGCAGATCTTGCATGAAATGAGAGACAAGCGGTAGCCTCGAAAGAGGTCTGCCCTCGGGGTGGTGGTTTGCTAAGATGGCACTCAGGTGAACCCTGACCAAATTAGATTTCAGCCCAGACTATGAGAGATGGAGCAGGTACTGCAAGACTAGACTGGTAGGGCATGAAAATGGGTTCACTCGACGCTCTGAGTACCATGTCGAGAACAGATGCCACTTGAAAGCATAAGGCCATCTGGTCGAGTCCTTCCACATGGCCAGAAGAATGTCCTCGATGTCCATGGGAAGATGGTAGGAGGCTAGAGCGACCCGCTCAGCCGCCAAGTTGTGAGGGACAGAGACTTCAGATAGGGATGAAGAAGCAGACCCTCCTCCTACGTCAGCAGCTCCGGTGAGAACCAGAGTGGGACCAGGAGTTCTGTCGAGAGACAGAGCAGTAAGGGAAACCAAGGCTGCCTGGGCCACCTCGGGACTATGAGAATCATCGAGGCCCTGTCCTGTTGGACCTTGAGAAGGGTCCGGGCGATGAGGGGCATGGGGGGGAAGGCATATAGCAACCCCGTGTCCCATGAGGAAGGCAGCGGGGGCCACCCTGCTCGGGTGTGGGATGGGACTGCAGAACCAAGGAAGCTGCGAGTTCGCTGGGCTGGCAAAGAGGTCCAAGTCCACAGTCCCCCAATGCTGGAAGAGATGCTACACTGTTTTGGAACACAGGTGCCACTTGTGCGGCCGGAGGACCCTGCTGAGCCAGTCTGCCAATGCATTGTCCAGACCCGGGAGGTAAGTGGCCTGAACGGTCATGCTCTGGCTCACCGCAAGAGAACACAGGGCTGTTGCCTCCGAACAGAAGCTGTAGGACCGGTGTCCCCCTGTTTGTTCACACAGAACATCATGACCTGGTTGTCGATCTGGACCAGCACTGCTCGGAGCTGCAAGCAGTCTCTGAAAACTCGGAGAGCAAGGCAAATTGCCCAGAGTTCCAGCAGGTTGATCTGCTGCTTGGACTCCTCGAGGGACCAGGACCCTTGAGTGCACCGTCCCTCGCAGTGGGCTCCCCAGCCTGCCAGGGAGGCGTCCGTGGTCAAGACTGCCTGATGCGCTGGGGCTTGGAAGGGCATACTGCGAAGCAGGTTCCGAAACTCCTGTCACCAAGCCAGAGACTCCGCCGCACTGGGGAAGACTGAGACAGGGTCTCGGAGGCGGCCGGCCAACTGCGCTCTGAGGCACCACTGCATCGCCCGCATGTTGAGATGGGCGTTGGGCACGACATGGACCATGGAGGCCAAGTGGCCGAGAAGGCGAAGCATCGTCCGGGCCGGGACAGAGCCGCAGCACCGCACCTCGGATGACAGGGACACGAGGCAGTCCGCTCTGTCCTGTGGAAAAAAAAGCCATGGCCTGAAGGGTGTCTAAGTGAGCCCCGATGAACTCCAAGGACTGAACTGGAGTGAAGTAGGACTTTGGGTAATTGATCACGAACCCCAGATGTTTCAGGAGGCAAATGGTGCAGTCCGTGGCCTGTCTGGCTTTGGAGGCCATGCCCCCTGTTATGAGCCAGTCATCTAAATATAGATAGATGAAGATGCCCTGCAGCTACGGCCAGGCACTTCGTGAAGACCCGCGGGGCAGACATGAGGCCGAAGGGAAGTACCCTGTACTGGTAATGGTTTCCCTGAACTATAAAGCGGAGGTACTTTCTGTGCTTGGGATGGACGAGGATGTGAGCATAAGCATCCTTTAAGTCCAACGAGCATAGTCAATTGCCCTGCTGGAGGTAGGGCAGTAACGTTCCAAGGAAGAGCATCTTGAATTTCTCCTGCACCAGGAACATGTTGAGGTTCCACAGGTCGAGGATGGGCCAAAGGCTCATCTGCTTTAGGACAAGGAAGTATCAGGAGTAAAACCCCCATCCTCGGAGTTGCGGTGGGACTGGTTCTACTGTGCCGTCCTAGAGGAGGCCAGCAAGTTCCTGACTCAAGAGGGCCTGGTGCTGGGGAAGACAACATGGTTCCCCAGGAAAGTACAGCGGAGGGGCCTGATTCAGATGGAGGTGATAGCCTTCCTGAACGACCTGGAAAACCCAGACATCGGTAGAGATGGACTCCCACCTGTGGGAGAAATGGACCAGATGCCTACTGACAGATAGCCGCCCTGCCAGAGGACGAGAGGCTATGCTGATGGCATCAAAACCCAGAGGCATGTTGAGCCGGAGTCGGGGGTTGGGTCTTGGGGCCCTTCAGCTTGCAAGGGTTGTGGACCATAGACTTGCCCTGGCCGCCCTGAACAGGGGTTGATGCCGGCGGATAGGCCAGGTAGCCCCTGTACAGGAGCCCCTTTCATTGGAAGAATGGCTTCTTGCTCTGCTTCTTCTTTCTGGGGAGGGAGGAAGTTTTTCGGGAGAGGTGAGTACGAGCCACATACTCCATCTCGATCTCCGCAGTCTTGTCCTCCATGAGTTTGCCAAATAGCTGCTCCCCAAGGCAAGGGACGTCCAGCAGCTTCTCCTGGACCCACTGTTCCAGGTCTGAGGACTGGAGCCAAGCCTGCTAGTGTGCTCTAATGCCAGCTGCTGCCACCCAGGCGGAAGACTCAAAGCCGTCGTACGCTGCTCGCGAGAGGTACTTCGAGCATTCCCCGACAGACTTTGAGAGGGCCAGAAAGTGTCAGAGATGGTCTCCGTCAAGGCCCGCTGCGAAGCCTCCGAGCTCCCTAGCGAGATCTCGAAGGAACATCCCAATGTATTGGTAAACTTGAATATAGCATGACAGCATGGAGAACTGGTAAGCCTTGTGTCCGAAGGCGTTGCGGGTACGAGGCTCTATGCCCGGCACGAAAAAAAATGAGTTTTGGGCTCTTAGCTTCCGTATGGCCAATGCGACCACCATCGAGGTATGGGGAAACTGGGCTTTCTGGAACCACGGACCTCGCTGAACCTTATACATAATGTCCAGGCACTTGCTCACAATCAGGACAGAAGCTGGGGTCTCCCACATGCAGAGTAGGAGGTGGTTCAGAATGGGAGGAACCAGCATCGAGAGCCTCCCTCAGAGGAGCTTCATATTGCAGAATATCGGAGCTCCTCAGCGCGGCGCTCCTCCTCCAATTCAGTGGCAAGTGTTAGGGCCCAAGCTATGTCCTGGACGAACACCAGGAAGGAGGTGTCCTCGGGAGGCGACCGCTGTCTCTGGGTCAGCAGGGAAGGGTCGGAGGGGAGGTCTCTCTGTCGGACTCCCAGTTTGAGTATTCCATGGAGGACTCGAGGTCGGGCGGCTCAAGACAGGTCGGTGACCCACACCGGATCTCCAAGGACAAAACTTGTCCGGAGCCGGAAGCGCTTGCCCGCGAAGATCTCGTACCTGGGATGGAGATTGAGACCCGCGCCAAGGATTCTCATGAGGCTTCTGGCTCTCAGGGGTCACAACAGCAGCCTGGGGAGTCCTCGAGGTTGAGGTCCCTGTGGTCTTGAGGCATGTGCCAGTGGGGCCAGGCATCAGTGCCTGCTGGGCTGTGAGGAATGTAGAAATGCTGCTTTCCAAGGACAGCATCCAGGCCTCCCACTCGGGTGGGGCCCTGTGACACAGACACCGGGGTGACCAGGTCAAGTGTCGAGGAGAAGAGGGGGGTCCTCACCGGGACGGCCCTTGGGAGATTGGATGCCTTCACCAAAGGCCTCTTTATCGGTTTGAGGTACCTTACTGGACTGCTCCCTCTCCAACTCCAGAGACTGCCAAGGGGGGCTGAGAGACTGGGCGCGTGACCTCTCACACTTGTCTGGCACCCTCGACAGAGTCCTCGAGGCCTTCTTCTGCTCAAATTCAGGCGACCTCTGGTCAGAGTGTCGCCAGGCCCGGAGAGGAGCCTTGGTAGACTCCGAAGCTTATGGGGCAGAAGAGCATGAGGCTACCGGGGATACCAGGGCTGCCTTATGGAAGAGATCATCCACCTTCTGCTTATGACTCTGGATGGCCATGGAGGACATGTTTTTACAGAGGGAGCATAGCTCTGGGTCATGGTCATCTCCTAGACATCTGAGACAACAGTCATGGGTGTCCGTGAGTGACATGTTTTTGGAGCATCTATCACATTTCTTAAAACTGGAGGTCATTGGGGCAAAAAGGAACCCTGTGAGGTCGAAGACTCTCAATGCGGGGTCAGCGGTTAAAAAGGGCATGAAGCGTAGTAAAAACAAAAAAAGGCAAAAAAGAAAAACCCAAGACCAGGGCCAAAGCAGAGGCGCTCGGGAGGCGGGAAGAGGGCCAGCGAGGGCACACATTGCATTGCATATAATTTAAAGAGAAGAAAGAAAGAAAGAGAAACAAAGAAATTCCAGCAATATGGTTGACAAACTCAAATATATATACCCAATTAGAAAAATTAGACAATGTTGGTTTTCAAAGTTTCTTCCAAATGTGATGGCTCAAAAAAGGAAGAACGTTTCCCCTGATAAGTCAAAAAGCACTTATAGGGAAATTTTAAGAAAAAGGTTGTCCCTAGACTCAGACCACGTGGCTTTAACTCCAGGAACAACTTCCGTCTCAACGAAGTAGGCTTTGAGATATCAGGGAAAACATTAATCTTCTGTCTCAAAACAATACATCTTTCCTCTGTAAGTATGACTTCAACACAGAATTCTTATCAGATTCACACATAAAAATTACTAAACGAATAGTTTGTGTGGGTAAAAGATCCTATGAAGACTCTAGAAACTCTGATAGATCCAAACAATCTAGTGACACCACTTGATCCAGATCACCCTTTAAAGCTCTCATAACTTTTTTTCATCAAAGGAAGATAATATATATTAGTAATCTTTAACTCCTCAGGATTAGAAAAAAAGCAAAATTTCCTTTAAATATTTTTGAAACAATATCAGTGGTGGCAAATAACAAGTCAGTGGAAAATTCAATCATCACAAATTCTTTGCTCTAGAAATATTTTCTAACACTTCAAAATGACGATGAAGAAAGATATCCTTAATAAAAGTAGACACAGCTTACATATTAGACACTTGAGTTTCCAACTTACGGTTATCCACATTAACCAACTTAGAATTTTGATCAGCAAAGTTAGCAACAGAGTCTTTAGTAAAGTCTGAAAATTGTTGCAGAGTTCCAGTCAGGGTTGCATCAGTACATGACACAATAGTCCATATATTTTTCAAGGAAATATCACTAAACTTGTTTGTCATTCCTAACATTAAAACAAAAAGCAAGCATTTTCCCTATACATACCATCACTATGGAATCCCCTCCCCAGAAGACCTAAAATCCATGAAGGACATCCACGACCAGAAAGAGACTAAAAAGATTCCTATTTACAGAACATTTTGGATCAGACACATGACATAACATCAATATGAGAGTATCCACTTTAAACTTAATGCCACTAATACCTGTTCACTCTAATCTTTCAAGTTAACGTATAAACCAAGTTCACTGTCCCTGTTTAATGTATGTTATCAAGTTTAAATTATAATGTAAACTGCTTTGATTATATGATAAAGTGAAGTGGTATAGGAGGTCACGTGATGCGTGAGTGAGCGTGGACGCTTTCTCGCTCGCTCCGGGGCAGCTCCAGGAAATAAACGGCTTTAAATCTTGCTATTTGCCTCCCCAACATTCCCCGAAACGCATAACAGGTACCTGAAGCTGACTAATACCGTTCATAGGCTTTCGCGCTCTGCTACCATGCCTCTGGCGCCGAAACGCGACCGTGAAAAGCTCTCCAGAACTGGGGCCTCCACGTCGGCGACGACACAGCCTGTCTCTCCAGGGGGTGAAAGCACGGATTCAGCCCCAGCGGAGCTTGCCAAGGAGGTGGTCAAACTCCTAGACCCGAAATTCGATTTGCTTCTGAAAAAGCTCGACAGCATGGACGATTCGCTGACAGATTTTGGAAAGAGAGTTGATGAACTGGAACACCGGGTCACTAGCCTTGAAAGTGACGAGGGGTGTCACGAGAGGGAAATGAATAAGCATGCACAGCTCCTGCAAGAGATGCAGCAGAAGCTGGACGATCTTGAAAATCGATCCAGGCGTAATAATTTGCGCCTCCTGGGGATCGGAGAGGATAAAGCCGAGAGGGAGTTGCTCCCTTTTTTGGAGACTTGGTTGCCAGAGGCTCTGGGCCTTGAAGATCTGCGCGGCCGCCTTAAAATTGAGCGCGCACACCGCATGGGGCCCCGTCGGGAAGAAGGCGGTCGACCACGTGTGGTAATACTGCGAGTGCTCAATTTTCAACACAAAGCTTTAATCTTGCAAGCTTATAGGAAAACTCCTGCACTGCTGCTAGACAACAAGAAAATCCTGCTGTTCCAGGACTATTCGGCGGCGGTGGCGGCAGCAAAACGAAGGGAGTTTGCACCACTTTGCTCTGAGCTGTTCCGTAGGAAGATCCGCTTCACTTTGGCCTTTCCCGCCACGCTGCGGGTCACTCATCAGGGGAAAGCGCACACTTTCGAGCAGGTCGGAAAAGCGAAGCACTTTCTGAATGCTCTGCCAGCAGAATCACCAGAGGCATGAGAGCTGGGACAGCCTCCCCGTTGAGGGGATGAGATCCAGCATTGGAAGGGACAGACCGCAGTCTATTGAGGGGACTGTTTGCGGCTAACTGCGACCTGTAGCTGCGAGGGATCCTGCGGTAGGATCTTAGAAGAGGAGGTGCTCAGCGGCTATTTGGAGGAGCATTTCGACTTGAATGTCCCCTGCATATTATGTGTCTTGTGTCCCTTTCTTCTTTCTTCTTTTGTGAGCATGTACAGCTATGTTATGGTTATGTTACTGCTGTCCTGGGTTTTGGTTCAGAATCTGGTAGTGTTAGGCTATGTTAGCGTGGGAGACCGGGGGGGGGAGCGGGGAGGACAAGGGGAGCTGCCCTGCAGCGTCGTTCTGACCGAGACCTCAGTTGAGGAAACTGAGGGAATGACAGATGTCGGTTGGCTGGGGGGTAGGGGTGGGGAATGGGAGGGGGTGGGAGGGTGGGAGGGGAGGGATGGGAAGGGTGTACGGGCTGTAAGGGGGGGAGGGAAATCTTGGGGAAGTTGGCTTATTCATGGGTCCCTACTCCCGGATGGACAATGGCTCTGGTATGTCTGGGAACTCCTTTGCTTCCGACTGCCATTAATGGGAGGTGGGGTAGAGGCTGGGCTACCCCACGCTCCGAATCAATTGTTGTATCCTACGTTTGTATGCACCGAATACAGGCACCATCCACCATGAGCTGCACATTGTAACTTGGAATGTTGGGGGGATTACCACTCCAGTGAAGCGTACTAAAATTCTCCAAGCTTTGAAGCGTCAAAAAGCCCAAGTGGCTTTATTGCAGGAGACGCATCTAACGGCCATAGAACATTCCAAGCTGCAACGAGATTGGGTGGGGACAGTTCTATCTGCTCCATCCGACACGCGTAAAAAAGGGGTTGCAATTTTGATACATAAGAACTTGGCTTGTGAGATTTTAAAGGTCGAACTAGACCCTAAAGGAAGATTTTTGTTCGCCCATGTTAAGCTTCAGGGTGAAGAATTGTTCTTGGGAAGTGTGTATGCCCCCAATACCTATGACCATGTTTTTTTTAAAACAATTCTGCATAAGGTTTTGGGCGCCCCACCGGTCCCGGTAATATTAGCTGGGGATTACAACTGCCCTCATGACCCCCAACTGGACCGCTCCCACCCTTCTCAGGGGGGGGGGCTGGAGCAAAAAGGGGGTCCGATATCTCTGTGAACTGGGTGGGCTGGTGGATGCCTGGAGAGTGTTACATCAAAATAGCAGAGACTACACACATCTGTCGCGTGCCCACCAGACGTGGTCTAGAATTGACTACATTTTGGTGTCGCAACATTGGTTCCGGAAGGTGCGTCATGCGGAGATAGGACCGATCCTTGTGTCCGACCATGCTATGGTCTCGTTGTCGTGGTGTTGTGAGCGGCGGGGAGGTTCTAAGTGGTCCTTTCCGAGCCATCTTGCCTCGCGGCCGGATTTCCGCGACTTCGTGGGCAAGCATTGGGCCGAATACGTTAAGTTTAATGAGGGGACGGTTAATTCCATGGCGGTGTTCTGGGAGGCGGGAAAGGCCGTTCTCCGTGGACACATTATTGCGTATGTGGGTGCGGAGCGTAAGCGCATTAATGCGGATGTACTTCGACTGACTAGGGAGCTCCAAGCAGCGAAACGGTCGGCCCTCAAAAACTCGAAAGATGTGGCGGGTTATTTGGAACTTCAGAAGCAGCTAAATGAGTTGCTACAAGAAAGAGCCATCCAGTCCCAACAGTACTATCGCCATCAATTCTTTCGTTATGGAGATCGATCGGGGAAGCTGCTGGCTCGCTTGGTGAGAGATCAGGCTGGACCTCGGGGGGTGCTGGCTATCCGCGATGGGGAAGGGAACAGGCATACTAGGACGGCGGAGGTGGCACAGGTCTTCCGCTCCTTTTATGAACGGCTATACACAGCTGACGAGGGAGACGGGGCCTCCATGGAGGCCTTTCTGGAGCAAATATCGCTACCGCAGCTTGACCCCAACCAGATTGCCATGCTGAATCAGGAGATTACGGGCGTCGAACTCCAGAGAGCGATTAGAACTGGGAAATCGCATAAGGCCCCGGGTCCGGATGGCTTCACTTATGAGGCGTACAAAATGTTAGAGGCTCCTGTCACCCCCACGCTAGCGGCACTCTATGCTGAAGTGGTGCAGACCGGTAGTTTCCCCCGCGATATGCGAACGGCTAGAATTACACTGATTCCGAAACCGGGGAAGGATCTGGAGGACCCTGCCTCATATCGGCCGATTTCTTTGATAAATGTGGATCAAAAACTGTTTGCATCAATATTAGCTGAACGCCTTCAGAAGTGCTTAGCGGGACTAGTGGGCCCCCACCAAGCTGGGTTTGTTCGGGGTAGAGAAGCATCCGTAAATATTAGTACGGTCCTGCTGGGCATGGAGCGGACTCTACTGGCCCAAGACCCACTAATTCTGGCCAGTTTAGACTCAGAAAAGGCCTTCGATAGGGTCTCGTGGCGTTATATGTTTGCGGCGCTTCGGAGGTTTGGCTTTCAGGGGACTTTTCTGCAGGGGTTGCATGCGTTATACGCCGCTCCCCGAGCGGAGGTTGACGTTGGAGGGCTCTGTTCTTCACCCTTTCTCTTACATCGTGGCACACGTCAGGGATGCCCGCTTTCTCCTCTCCTATATGTCTTACAACTGGAGCCTCTCTTACTCTCATTAATTAAATCTCCGCAGATATCTGGTATTGCATGGCAAGGAGGGGGTATAAAGGTTAGTGCGTTCGCAGATGACCTTTTGCTGTGTCTGACGAAACCGATGGAGTCTTTACCGGCAGCCCTAGATTTAATTGAACGGTTCGGTAGGTTCTCAGGGCTTCGAATAAATCAGACGAAGTCGATGGTATTGGATGTGGATCATCAATCGCGGGACAAATGGCGGGGCGCTTTCCCGCTCAGTTGGGCAACGGGATCGATTCGTTATTTGGGCGTCTACCTCCCAGCCCGCCTGAGATCTCTGTATGAAGTTAATATTCACACTCTTCTTCAATCCACCAAAGCGCGGTTGCTGAAATGGAAGGATCTCCCCTTGTCCCTACTGGGACGGGTAGCACTGGTACGGATGATAGAATGGCCCCGTTGGCTATATCTGTTGCGGAATCTTCCCCTTTGGTTGACTGGGCAGGATTTGCGGGAGCTGCACGGGCAGCTCAGTCGATTTCTTTGGCGATCTCGCAGGCCACGCATTGCGTTGGCGACACTTATGAGGCCGGCTGCGGAGGGGGGTCTTGGACTGACTCCGCTGCGATCTTATAATCTTAGCTACACCACACGGCGATTGAGCGATTTGGTGATAGGGAATGCTGTAGACTGCCGATCACTCTGATTGATCAATTCTCAGAGAACTGGCACAGGGTTTATCTGCTCCATTGTGGGGGCATAGCACTCCCACTGGCGTGGCGGGCGTCTCCCTATCTCCATACACTTCGCGTGGTTTGGAAGTTCTTGTGTCGCTCGCGCGGCCGGGAATGGAGGATCACGGACTGTCTGCCCCTGAAAGGCAACAGGAATTTTCCGCCGGGCGTTGCAGGCGGGGTGGGTCAGATATGGACGCGGGCAGGCCTGGAGTACCTTGGACAGCTACGGAGGGAGAATACGGATCAGCTCAGCTCCTTCCAAGACTTATCCCGGAAATATGCCTTGAAGAAGGAGACCTTCTATTATTATTTACAGGTACGGCACTTCCTCCACAGTCTGCCGGGGGGCATGGACTTACTCTCCCGGATGCACAGCCTTTGGTCCGTATTGGAGCAATGCCAGGAGCAGCTTACTGCTGTGCAGATGAGGGACCTCTTGACTCCCCCGGGTAGCTTGGAGAGATTCCTACCCCTGGCAGAACGCTGGCAGCGCGACGGAGTGGCAGGATTCACGGTGGAGTTGGTGGAGCTTGCCTTTCATAGAATCCGAGAAACCTCAGAAGCTGTTCGATACCGCGAACTGCAATTTAAGCTAATATGGCGAGCGTATGTCTCTGAAACTGGAGCAACGAAAATGGGGATCTTGGCATCTGATGTGTGTGGTCTCTGTAATGGGCATCCGGGCACGTTATCTCACCGATTTTGGTTTTGCCCTCTGATTCAATCCTTTTGGGGAGCGGTGGGGAGTAAAGTGGCGCTTTGGGTGGGAGGGGCCGTGGACCTGCATCCCCTATGGTGTCTCTTTAGTGTGGGCACTGTGGGGATTCAGGGAACGGTAGCACAGAAGCACTTATGTGAGAAGAGTTTTCTAGTAGCTAAACATTGTATTTTGCGTAATTGGCTATCGGTGGGTGGTCCCGGGATAGTGGAATGGGAGCGCTTATTGGGAGATCTTAGATCTATGGAGGGTAGAACCGCCCGCCTTTTGGGACCTAAAGCGTGGGCCCGTTTTCAATCCATATGGGCGCCATTGCTCTCTGCCCACACCTCTGATATTACCCGGGAGCGAGAGGGGGCCCAGGAGTAATTGATCCCACTGGAGGAAGGATTTCTTTTTCTTTCTTTCTTTCCTTCCTTCCTTTTCTGGGGAGGGGTTTCATCATCTGCTGGGTTGAGGGGAATTTGGGGACCTCGGGCTTTCTGTAGTTAGGGAGGGGGGGGGATATAAAGGTTCTAAGGGATGATGGGGTGGGGAGAGGAACCTAGAGGGACACCTTGTTTTGTTGCTTTGTTGGGGTTTCTATGCTGATGTCAGAGCACAGCATCTACGACCGTAGCTTTGCTGACCTCTTGCCATGATAGCCAACGCCCGCATATGCTCTGGGCAGTGCCTCTTGATATTTCTGTGTGCTAGGGTGGAAGCTGTTGGTTGGTTTGTTTGTATTCACTGATTTGCTGAATTCTGCAGTTGTCTTGTGTGTATATGCATCTCTATGAAGGAACCGGTAATTTCTTTACTGCTGCTCTGTCGGGGCTCTCTAGCCCGCCTGCCGGACTCCCAGTTGACTGTAAATGTGTTATTTATGTGTATTAAGTGAAAACAATAAAAAATGACTTTACATAAAGTGAAGTGGTATAAAACATAACCCAGTTAAATAAATAATAGGTAATTTGTCATGCTCTACCCCAACAGGAGCAACCAAATTTGCAAACATCACCATCCTGCACTGGTACCAGGGTTGAGGTGGAAGTGAATCCCTGCCAGGGAATCTCTCCTCCTCGAGCCAAAGACATATATTAGGCAGAAGGGGTTAGTTTGCTAACCCCTGTAGAACAGAAAGCTCAGGAGAACAGGTACTTACAGACACAGGAGGAGATGATACCTTGTCCATGTCCTTCCTTGCTGCTGCTGTTAAGTGCCATCGAGTCAGTGTTGATTCATGGTGAACCCCTGGATAGATAACCTAAACTGTGTTCGGTCTTCCGTCAGATGGCTAATTATTGACAGAGTGGCATCCATAGCTGCTGCTATTGTATTGTATCGTCCATCTCATTGCTGACCTTCCTCTTTTGTGTTGACCTTCTACCTTACCAAATATGATGTCTTTCTCTAACGATTGCACTCTTTGCCTGATGTGTCTAAACTATAAAAGTCAAAGCCTTCTCAGCTGAGCTTCTAAAGAAAGCTTAGGCTTGATCTCCTTTAGTACTGACTGGCTTGTTCTTTGGGAAGTCCATGGTATACACAGTATTCTTCACAGACACCATAATTCAAAGGCATTGATTTTCTTCCTGTCTATCTTTTTCACTGTCTAACTTTCACATCGATATGACATATTAAAAATACCATGGCTTGGACAAGTCAAATCTTTGTATGGAGAGAGACATCTCTGCTCTTGAGAATCTTCTCTAGGTCCTTCATAGCTGTTCTGCGAGAGCAATGTGTCGTCAAATTTCTTGACTGCTTCTTGTTTCTTTATTGATTGTTGATCCAAGTAGATTAAAGTTGTCAACCATTTCAATTTATTCTCCATCAATGATGAACTTATTGATTTTGCCAGCTGTCAGGATCTTTGTCTTCTTAATGTTAAGGTGCAGGCCCATTTTAAGACATGTTCCTTGATCTTGAGAAGCAAATGTTTCAGATCATCTTCATTTTCAGACAGTAATGCGGTATCATCAACATAGTGAAAGTTGTTGATCAGTCTTCAACCAATCTTCACACCTCGGTTGTGTTCATACAGTCCTGCTTCTCTGATGATTTGTTCTGCATATACGGTAAATTAAACAGGTAGGGGGAGAGTATGCAGTCTTGTCATATACCTTTGCTGATTTTTAACCATTCTCCTTGTTCGAACTGTTACAAGAGAACTATCAGGTGTTCTGGTATACCCATGCTTCTTAATGTGGCTCAGAGTTTCTTATGGATTACACAGTCAAAAGCCTTGCTGTTGTCAATAAAGCACATATAGATATCCTTTTGGTATTCTTTTGTCTTTTCAAGGATCCATCTCACATGATTCTACTCAAGATCATTCAGCAGAGACTACAGCCATACCTGGAAGGAGAACTGCCTGAAGTGCAAGCAGGGTTTAAAAAACATTTTCTTTACAGAAAGGATTGTGGATGCCTGAAACAATTTTCCAGTGGCCATGTAGAGACAAGACAATATCTAAATTACACTCTATTGTATAACTGAGTGGTTTAAGTTAGAATAGCCTTTTTGCTGGCCTAAATTAAATTACTAACTAGACGAATAGTGAATGAATATCACTGTTACAAGTAAAGCTAGGCAGAATATTTATGTTTATTAAAATTTGATATACTGCCCTTCAAAAGAATTAGCAGAGAGGTTCACAATAAAAGCAAATAAATCTCATAAATCTCAGAAGTATGTCTTCTTTTCCCCTGAAGATCTTACTGTTTTCCTAAACTCTCATTTATCAATTAGCTCTTCACCTGTGACATGACTCCATCGCTAGTTAAATTTCTTCTAAGGGCGCCGTCTCCTCTTAATTTACTAACCTTTTTTTCTTCCTTTTGTTGTTTTTTCTCCTTTACAAGGTCTTACCCCTCCACTATAGGGGGCTAAAATAATTCTTGCTGTTTTATTTCTGTATTTTAATATTTGTTGTACTTGTTTTCTGGTTGCAAGTATTATTATTCTGTACAAGTTTATACTTGATTTATCATGTTGAAAATTCATAAATAAATAATTAAAAAAAAAAAAAAAAGCAAATGAAAAGAAAACCAGGGGTAAAGGAACTCCAAATGTCACAGAAAGCGTAGTTACTCACCTATAACAGGTGTCTCTGGAGACAGCAGGAATCAGTCCTCACATATGGGTGACGTTGGTGCCGATGGAGACTGCGCGGATCCAATCCCCAGCTTTCAAAGAAAGCTTTTGGAAGCTACACCGCACATGTGCGGTCACCTTCCAGCCCAAAGGTGCCATCTTACCTTAGTATGATGACATAGCTCAATCAAGCATAAAAAGAAAAATGACTCAGGAGGAGGGAAGATTGTGAGGACTGATTCCTACTGTCTCCGGTGAACACCTGTTACAGGTGAGTAACAACGCTTTCTCCAGGAACAAGCAGGAAGTCAGTCCTTACATGTGGGACGCCCAAGCTACAGGCTACTGAAAAAACCTGTAAAAGTCATAGGCAACCCAAAAAGTGGACTGTGAAGGGCAGCAAGGGGTGCTGATTGACTGGAAGTCTGACACTGCAGCAGCAGCATTGAAGATGCAATCCCCACTCAAGTAGCCTGGACATCAGGGGTTGGAGGGAAGTAGTTGCACTATTCCCCGAAGAGGTGACCAAGTATGGTCTGGCTGAAAACACTATCCCTCCGGGAGGTCTCTTCTAAACAGTGGTGTGCAGCGAAAGTTTGCACAGAGGACCAGGTGGCAGCCCAGCAGATGTCCAGTTAACGGCACCGAGTGCAGAATTGCCACTGAGGCCGCCATGGCACTCACATTGTGAGCTGTCACATGATGCTCCAGAGAGAGTTCTGCCTGTTGATAGGCGAAGGAAATGCAGTCAGCCACCCATAATGAGAGGGAGACTATGACCCCAAGTCAACTGGGGACAAAAGAGAGAAAGAGCTGTGCTGAATGGCAATGGGGCTGCGTCCTCTGGATGGAAAAGGACAACATACGCTTCCAGTCCAGCATGTGCAGGGAGGCCTCTGCCCTAGAAGAATGAGGCCTAGGAAAGAAGGTGAGCAATACCACCTCTTGGTTCAAGTGGAAGGCAGAGACAACCTTTGGCAAGAACTTAGGGTGAGTTCTAAGGACAACCCTGTTCCTTTGGAACCTGGTGTAGGGTGAGTGTGCTACCAGCACCTGCAGCTCACTCACACACCTGGCCAAGGTGAGTGCCACCAGGAACAGGACCTTCCAAGAAAGGTATTTGAGATGGCAGGTAGCCATGGTGTGATAGACTGCTCTAAGTTCAAGCAGTATGATCTGTGAGGCACTCTCCTCTGGTGACCATGGGCCCTGCGACTGCAAGTGATCGCAGTGGGCCCCTCAGCCAAACTTGGATGCGTCTGTTGTAAGGATGCGTTGCATTGGGGGAGCCTGGAAGGGCAGGCTGGCTCTGAAGTTGAGTGGGCCCTGCCACCAGGCAAGAGATGTTGCTAGGGTCAGCACGACATGGATGCGGTCTTCCAGACAGCCTGAAGCTGTGTCCACTGGGTGTTGAGTGTCCGTTGAGCCTGCTGCATATGGAGGCAGGCAAAGAGGGTGATGTGGACAGTGGATGCCACGTGTCCCAAGAGGAATAGCATCTGCCTAACTGTTACCGCTGAGCCGCCCTGTACAGCCTGCACCAGGGCAGAGAGGTGCTGCACCCGATTCAGCAGCAGAAAGGCTCTCACCTGAGTGGAATCCAGTAAGGCACCTATGAACTACAAGCGCTGGGTGGGCAGGAGGTGAGACTTCCGGAAGTTCATCACAAACCCCAAGTGCTGGAGCAGTCCTATGGTGTGCCTGTGCTGCATTGTGCACCTCCTCCGGGAAGGTAGCTCATATGAGCCAGTCATCCAGGTAGGGGAAGATGAAAACCCTAAGAAGTCTGAGGCAAACAGCCACAACTGCCAGGCATTTTGTGAATACTTGAGGAGCCAAGGCTAGCCCGAAGGGAATACCCTGTACTTAAAATGTCATCCGCCGCCAACAAATCAGAGGTATTGACGGTGCCTTGGATGGGTCAGGATGTGGGTGTAGGCATCTTTGAGATCCAAGGAACATAGCCAATCTCCCGCAGGAGGGTAAAGCAACAAGGTTCCAAGGGATACCATTTTTAACTTTTCCTTGATCAGGAAGCGATTGTGGCCCGCAGATCCAGGATGGGCCAGAAGCCTCCTATCTTTTTGGGGACAAGGAAGTAGCGAGAGTAGATTCCCTGGACCTGAAAAAGTTGGAGTATAGACTCCACCACTTGATCCTCGAGCAAGAACTTGAGTTCCCTTTGTGGAAGCTCCCTATGCAAGAGGTCCATGGGCAATTCCCCTGGGAAGAAGGGAGGAGGAAGCTGGGCAAAGTGGAGGAGACAGCCTTCCCCGACCACCTGCAACACTCAGGCGTCTGTGGTGATGCTTGGCCAATGGTAAAGTGGACTAGCTGTCCTCCTGTGAACCTTGGGCCTTGTACTTCCTGTGGGACAGAGGCAATGACCAAGGAGTCAAAAGCTCCCCCCTGCCTGCAGCTGGGGTGCTGTGTGGGGTTTGGAGGTCTTTGGTTTATAAGGGCCATGCTCCTGGTCCTTGGCCTACTGCGCCTGAGGGGAAGCGTGATAGGCCTGAAATTTGGGGAAGTTTCCGTAAGCCTTCTTGGTCTTTAGGTGGAAGGGCTTTTTCCCTGAAGTCTTCCTGCAGGAAGGTTTAGACACTTTCTTGGACAGTCTGGTTTTGGTCATGAATTCCTCATCCAGCTCATCATGGGCTTACCAAAGAGATTCTCTCCCCTACAAGGGACATTGTCTAACTTCTCCTGAACCCACTGCTCTAAGTCGAAGGACTGTAGCCAGGCAAGACAGTGGGCACTAATGTCCACCGCAGCTACTCGAGCCACTGACTCAAAGTTGTCGAAGGACGCCCGTTTGAAACTTAAAGCACTCTCCTTGACCGATGACACCAGGGTCCTTAAGTACTCAAGGGGTTCACCTGATAAACCATCTGAGAACCGAGCAAGTTCCTTTGACAGGTCCCGCAGGTACATGCCCATGTACAGCTAGGATGCCTGGATCCGGGCGGTGAGCATGGAGCCCTGGAAACACTTCCGGACAAAAGCATCTATGGTGTATGTCTCCCTGCTGGGGGGCACCAAGGAGTATGTTTTTTGGCTTTTAATGCGATGCATAGCTGACTCCACCACCATGGAGTTATGTGGCAAATGTGTTTCCTGGAAGCTGGGGCTCTGGCCGACCCGATACAGCGAATCAAGTCGATAGTTCACAATCGGCATCATCACCAGTCTCCTACATCCTGAATAGCAGTCGTTCAAGGATGTGGGGCATGAGCACCATCAGCACCTCCCGAGAAGGAGCCTTGTTCTGGAGGATCTCAAGATCCTTGGTACTCCGCTTGTCCTCAGATACCGCCACGAAGTTGAGTGCCTGGGACATCTCCTGCGCAAACTCTAGGAAGGCCAGATCCTCTGGAGTTGACTGCCGCTGATGGTGTGGCAGGGATAGATTGGAGGGGATGTACTGGTGGAGGATAGAGTCGGGAGACTCCTCATCTGTCTTCCACGCCGACTTGGAGCTGGAGGAATTGCCGAGCGTCCAGCACTCATTGGACCGCTCGGCACTGATGACACCCGGCATCAGAGCTACAGCATGGCCGTGCCCAATGCTGCATCAGTCCTCAAGACGGTCACCGACAGAGTTTATACCGATTGAGCTAGCCTCTCGAGGATGGGTGGAGCATCATCCAGGGAGGTCCTGGTCAAGGACAGCCCCGTAGCAGGCGCAGATGACCAGGAGTGACCGGGAGTAGAGTCCCACTGTGCCTCAATGAATGCCATAAAGCTGTGGTACAGGGCCACCATCTGGGCCTCAATGCTGGATGGCTCCTCAGAGGTTTGCGCTGGTCTTGAAGACATTGAGGCCGACATCTGGAACCTGGCAGGGGAATCCCTGATGGTGATGGCGTCAGGGGACCCGACTCAATCCCTCAACTCTGCTGACAACATCTCCCACAGGGGCTGCTTCAAGGGGTGCTCCCGGCCATTTTCACTAGCATTGGGTCAAGGACTCCACACCTGGGTACCGGAGGTCTTACCCCCCGAGCCGGGGTCGGACCTTGACTTCAGCTGCGGCGAAGCCTTTGATGCCCAGGGAAGGTCCTCTGAGGATGACTCTGATGCTTGATGATCTTGGGGCTCTGACCGAGCCAGAGTGTGTGGCACAGAGTCGCCCGACGCCGAAGGCAGGAATTCCGCCCCCGATGCCAAGCCCGAGGCAGACTTACCAAACAGCTCCCCTTGCCTCCTTTGGTGTTCCTGCCGGGTCTTAGTCAACATCAAAAGTTAGAGCAGGCAGGAATAGATGCCATGGTCCGCCCCAAGGCATTTAATGCAGGTGTTGTGGCAGTCCATGTGGGACATAGTACAACTGCGCTTGCCACACTGCTTAAATCCACTTGCCACACTGCTTAAATCCACCTAGCAGGAAAAATGAGCCCCACGAGATTAAACTCAGATGTCTCGACCAGCTAGCCACGAGCAAAAAACCCGTGGGCCAAAAACTTAAAAGAAAGTACCCAAGCAAAAAACATGATGCTGAGGTGGTGGACTTTGGTGGTGGAAAGGTGATTGAACCAATGAAAAGAGAAGAAAATACAGACTAATGGTGGAAAAATTCAACTTTATATGGGATGCACAGACAACACATCTGCAGGGCTCTGTGGAAAAAAGAAGACTAAGGTAAGATGGCACCTTTGGGCAGGAAGGTGACTGTGCATGCACAGTCTAGCTCCCAAAAGGTTTTTTTGAAAGCTAGGGATTGGATCCGCGCGGGCTCCATTGGCGCCGATGTCACCCATATATGAGGACTGACTTCCTGCTTGTTTCCAGAGAGGAGAAGATCATAATCATACTGAGAGAGAAAGAGAGAGGAAGGGTGGGGAAAAAAGATGATCAACAACAGGGACCCGGTGAGTCAGGTAATAGGGATGTCAAAGGCCTCGCGGAACATAAAAGGTTTTAAGCTGGGCCTTGAAAGTGGTGAAGGAGGACTCTAATCAAAGAGTAGGGGAGAAGATTGTTCTAGACGTAAGGGCCTAGGAAGTAGAAAGCGGAATGTCGTGTTAATTCATACCTGGTGTGAGAAGCATAGGAAAGATATAAGCGACTGGACTGGAGTGAGCAGAGGGGTGATGTGGAGCATGAAAAATAATAGAGGAGGAGAGATATAAGGGAACACCTGTGTGAAGGACTTTGTGAATCAATGTAAAAACCTTAAAAAGGATGCGATACTGGATAGGGAGCCAATGAAAATGCATCAGAATGGGAGTGACATGATCATAGCAAGAAGCGTGCGTAAAGAGATGAACGGCAGTATTCTGAATAAGTTGAAGCCGGTGAAGTTGATATTTGAAGTCCTGCATAAAGAACATTACAATAATCAAGGTGGGAGATCACGAGAGAGAGCAATAAATTGATCAAGGCAAAGGAAGAGAGGAGGGGACGAAGAGTTCTAATCTGGCGCAGGATGTAAAGAGACTTCCAAATGACAGAGGTAATATGGTCGTGAAAGGTCCGTGTTGTCTAGGACGATGCCAAGGTACCGAACAGAACAGACAAAAGGAATAGGGGCAGGAAGAATTTTCAGCTAACCAGGTGGCTGAAGTTTTACTGGGATTAAGCACGAGGCAATTCGTATAAGGCTAGGTAGTGATATGAGAAAGGCAAGTGTTAAACGAGGAGAGAAGATGGGTCGGTGTGCAGAAGAAGCAAAATGTTATCAGCATAGTAATACGCTGAAATGCAGAGTTGCTGGATATGGAGAACAAGAGGGAAAGAAAGACATTGAATAAAAGCGGAGCAAGAATGGAATCCTGCGGGACACCACAATCTAGGGGTTAGAGAGTGGAGGTCTAGGAATTAGAATGGACTGAAAAAAAACGCTCAGAGAGGAAAGAACCAAACCAACGAAGGATAGTGCCATGAAGACGGAAGTGGTGGATTTGGGAGAGAAGAACAGATCAAAAGCAGAAAAAAGATCAAGGGAGATGATGAGGTTAATACTACCTTTATCTAGGGATTCGCAAATTTCGCTCCACCCCAGCACTATCTGACAGAGCTTTAAAAGGGAATTTTTGGTGGTACTTTCTATACAGTGCCACTGACAGTTTACATAGAGGGAACTCATGTCTGTTTCCATGTTGGCCTGATAGTTCATAGTGCAATAGCTATAGCTAATGTCTAATCAAAGAACAGTTCTGATAGTCGCAGGAGTCAAGGAAATAGCATTTCTTACATCACATACATTTTTGAAAATCAGGAAAAAAATACATTCCTTATCAATTTGTTGCAGGGAAAGAGGGTCTTTCCCTTTATAAAGCTGCCAAAGCATTTGGTCTGTTTCTGATCTCTAGTCATACAGCTGACAAGATAAAACTTTTAACAGACCAAACATTTTAGCTAACTTAGCACTTTGTGATAAACCCGTCTGACTCACTGCTTGTAAGAAATGAAGGAAGGAAACAACCACTGGTGTTCAACTGCTTGTATTCTGAACTTTGAAATGCTGAAATGTGCTTACTGTCCAGTGCCTGATGATTAATCATAGCTAGCCAAAACAAATTCTTTCAAGCTCTATTTCAAGGGATACCATAAGATGGGGAAATAAAAAGATGAGCTGCTTGCATGTTTTTTAAATTATTTTTATTAGCTACAAAGGCTTCCTTTAGATGAAAATGAAAAGCTTCCCAGCTGCAGCTCCAAATTCTTCACCCTCTATCCTGACCTTTTCTCAGTCATGTTCCAACAGCATTCGGAAGAAGAAACAGCAGCGCCCTGGTGAGAAACACTGCCTTCTGACCTGAGGAGCAGAGCTGAGTGGAAGTAATACTGGCTCACAAGAGCAGCCTGGGAGAGCAGAATACACAATCCACTATAAAAAAGAACCAAAAATGAGTACAGGATCTAATTAATGCCAAACAAGCAGTTTACTTGGAGAGGCTGTGTACAAAACATAGGTGATTGTTTTAGAAGCATCCCCATGTGTAAATAGCAGCACTGCATGTGTAACTTGGCATATACATGTACATGCCATTTTAGAAAATGGGCTACCTACACATAGTGATGCACATCATGTTTAGTATGGTTGGAGGCATGGTAATGGTGGGGAGAGGGAGTGGTTAGAACTGGCCTACAATATCAAATGGATCCCCCATCTTACAAGGAGAATCTAAACTGATGACAAAAAATCTAGATACTGGCACACCTGCCTGAGGCATGAGTAAGTATCTTCTTGGAGGGACAGGTGTAAAGGCAGAGGTCAGGCCCTCCCCCAATCCCTCCCGACCTCCAGTCCTCCCCCACATCCCCAAAGTTTCCAACCACTCCCCTAAGCCCCCAAGAAAGCCAATCCCTTCCCCCCCTTATCCCACAACTCATATCCCACCCTCACTAGGTGTCATGGCTGCAATTCTGGAGCCTGAAGCAAAGGAGTAGGGATGGCTAGAGATTGCTCCTGCTCCCATTAGACACCGGGGACCATTGGATCCCAGAAGGAGCCATGCTAGGTGAATTGGAGGGTGGGGGGTGCAGATGTCTGCTTGGAGGCCTTCAGTGGGGAGCTTATGTGCTGGGATGAGGGAGGGGAGATTAGGTACAAATCTATGGATGCCAGGGTATCAAATGCATTAAGGGAAGCTTGGGTGCATATGAAGGTCATCATGGGGGCTTAGGAGTCTGGTCGGTTGCCTTGAGGGTAGCAGGAAGCAGATTGCTGTCTGGAGGGTGATCGGAGGAGGGGGGTGGGAATAGTGCTACAAGATCAAGGTATGCATTCATCATGTAGAGTAACGATATGAAAAAGCTGTTCCTATGCATATGTGGGCTACTTTAACATGTTTTGATCACTCTCATGCAGCTTTTTCAAATCGCTGCTTCATCTGGACATGGAGAACATCACTGTAGTCCTGCACTTATTTTGAAGGGACATCTAAATTCCTATCTCCATATCCTATCTAAAATCTGCCTTATAGAATTATTACTTATTTCTGAGGATCTAGGTAAGTAAAGATCTTGCTCTCTCTCTATATATTTCAAATTTTCATAAATGATTGTACTGGATGTCTAATTCTTATACCTGGATATTTTATGTCCTTATTTATTTATTTTTTATTTAACATCTCTTATATACCGCACTATTACCATCAGCGCGGTTTACATGGAACAAACATATACATACAGAAAAACTGTAATGCATTTTACAAGTAACAGGAATTTGAACTTGGTAGTAAGGGAAACTATATACACTATATAACTATATACAATAGTCTATACACATTAGTCACAGTTGAAGTTGTCTTGACCTGATTATGGATGTAGTGTTTCTCTTGTGTAAAACTAAATCGGGAAATAGCTTAAGAATAGGTGGTGTTTGAGGCTTTTTCTGAATTGTGTTAGGCTGGTTATGGCTCTAAGTTCTGGTGGTAGTGCATTCCAAGCTGTTGGGGCATGAATGTTGAAGGCTCTTTTAGATGTTTCCTTATTGTATCTGACTGTTTGTCTTGTCTTGCGTGAAATTTATTAAAGTAACAAGTATACAGATAAATATGTAAGAAAAGTAAACAAAAACAGGAGGAGAAGAAAACCTATTTGGTTTTCCAAAGAAGTGGCTGCTCAAATAAAGGCAAAAAACAACAGCTTTCGCAAAATTCAAAAGCTTGCAAACAGAGGAACACAGAAATGAATACAGGATCAAACTCAAAGAGACAAATAAGGATAGCAAAATCAAAGGCAGAGGAAAAGATGGCTAAAGATGTGAAGTGTGGCGACAAGACTTTCTATAGGTATATTTGAGAAAGGAAGAAGATCAGAGGTGGAATTGCAGGACTCAGAAGGACTCACTCGTGGAAAGTGACACTGAAAAAGCGAAATTGCTAAATGAATACTTCTGCTCTGTTTTTACTAAGGAAAGTCCTGGAGAAGGACTACCTGTGACTCCCAAATATAAAACTGGGAATGAAGTAGATACCACACCATTCACAGAAGATGAAGTGTTAGAACAACTTGCAAAACTGAAAGTGGACAAGGCCATGGGACCAGATGAGATATATCCCAGGATACTGAAAGAGCTCAGAGAGGTTCTTGCAGGCCGTTAAAGGATGTTTTCAACAGATCCTTGGAAACAGGAGAGGTTCCTCAGGACTGGAGAATGGCTGATGTCGTACCTCTACACAAACGTGGTGACAGGGAAGAAATGTCAAACTACACGCCTGTGAGCCTTACCTCAGTGGCGGGAAAAGTAATGGAGGCACTCCTGAAAGAGCAAATTGTGAACTTTCTCAAAGCCAACAAGTTGCAAGATGCGAGGCAACATGGTTTTACCGAAGGACGATCTTGCCAAACAAATCTGATTGAGTTCTTTGACTGGGTGACCAGGGAACTAGATCAGGGGCATGCAATGGATGTCATCTACCTGGATTTCAGCAAAGCCTTTGATACTGTTCCTCATAGGAGGCTTATCAATAAACTCAGTAGTTTGGGGATAGATCCCAAGATACTAAATTGGATCAGAAATTGGTTGACTGACAGAAGACAGAAGGTGATGGTACAAGGAGCTCACTCGGATGAAAGGAAGGTGATTAGCGGGGTGCCCCAGGGGTCGGTCCTGGGCCCGGCACTGTTCAATGTATTTGTGAGTGATATTGATGAAGGACTGCATGGAAAAGTCTGTCTATTTTCAGATGACACAAAAATTTGCAACAGAGTGAACTCCCCCGAGGGAGTGGTTAACATGAGGAATGATCTACAAAAGCTGGAAGAATGGTCTAATGCTTGGCAATTAAGATTTAATGCGAAGAAGTGCAGAGTCATGCACTTGGGAAGCAGAAATCCAAGGGAAATGTACGCGATAGGGGGCGAGAGATTGGTGTGTACAGATCAGGAGAAAGACCATGGAGTGATTATTTCTGAAGATCTCAAGGTGGCAAAACAGTGTGACAAGGTGGTGGCAAAAGCCAGGAGGATGTTGGGCCGCATACAAAGAGGAATTACCAGCAGAAAGGAAGAGGTACTTATGCCACTGTACAAGTCACTGGTGAGGCCTCACTTGGAATACTGTATTCAGTTTTGGAGACCATATCTTGCAAAGGATGTAAAAAGACTGGAAACTGTTCAGAGGAAGGCGACCAAAATGATTTGGAGCCTGCGTCAGAAGCCTTATGAGAAGAGACTTGAAGACCTAAATATGTACACTTTGGAGGAGAGGAGGGACAGGGGAGATATGATTCAGACCTTTAAATACTTAAAGAGAAATAATGAACAAACAAACCTCTTCCAAAGACGGAGAAGCTGCAAAACTAGAGGGCATAACATGAAGTTACAAGGTGGTAAATTGAAAGGCAATGTCAGGAAATACTTTTTCACTGAAAGGGTGGTGGATGCTTGGAATGCGCTCCCGATGGAAGTGGTGGGGGCAAATACGGTGACGGAGTTCAAAAGGGGATGGGACAGAGTAGTTACTCACCTGTAACAGGTGTTCTCCAGGAGCAGCAGGAATCAGTCCTCAGATATGGGTGACGTCGGAGCCGACGGAGCCCCCGTGCGGAGCATTTCCCCAGCTTTCAAAGAAAGCCTTTGGGAATGCAGTGTGCCTGCGCGGTCCCCTTCCCGCCCAAGGGTGCCATCTTGCTCGGTCTGATGACATAGCTAAAAGACAGCAAAAATCAAAATAAAGGATATGACTGCAACTCCAGGGGAGGAGGGAGGGTCGTGAGGACTGATTCCTGCTGCTCCTGGAGAACACCTGTTACAGGTGAGTAACTACTCTTTCTCCAGGACCAAGCAGGAAGTCAGTCCTCACATATGGGACTCCCCAGCTCTAGGCTACCGGGAACCCAAAGCTGAAAAAATGGCTCCCTCTCAAGAGCCTCAGCATCTGTGATAAGAATATCCTCTGAGAACGCCCCCGTACGGTAGCCCAACACAAGGGCCGGAGGGTAGGAGTTGCCTAAACTTCAAAGAGATTACGGAGTACCGCCTGTCCGAAAGCACTGTCCCTTCGGGACTCTCTCTCGAGGCAGTAGTGGGCTGCAAAAGTCTGACTTGAAAACCAAGTAGCAACCTGGCAGATGTCTGCCAACGGAACAGAGCAGAGATGAGCTACAGACGCGGCTTTCGCCCTGACACAGTGGGCTGTGACTAGACCCTGCAAGGGAAGGTCGGCTGCCTTGTATGCCCAGGCGATACAATCTGCTACCCAAGTGGATAACGTACGCTTGGAGACAGGTAACCCAAATTTATTAGGGTCAAAGGAGATGAAGAGCTGAGTACCCCTTCGATGCCCCCACGTACGTTCAATGTAAAAGGACAACGCCCTCTTAAAGTCCAGAGTATGCAAGACTGTCTAACCCGGCTGGTATGCGGCCTGGGAAAGAAGGTCAGAAGAACCACCTCCTGGTTGAGGTGGAAAGAGGTGGAAAGAGGAGACCACTTTTGGAAGGAACTTCGGATGAATCCGAAGGACCACCCTGTTCCTATAGAACCGTGTGTATGGTCCATCAGAAACCAGAGCTTATAGTTCACTCACACGTCTGGCCGAGGTAAGAGCTACCAGGAAGAGCGCCTTCCAAGAAAGGAAGCGTAAATGGCAAGTAGCCATCGGCTCAAATGGTGGGCGAGTAAGTTGTTGCAAGACCACGTTCAAGTCCCACTCAGTGGCAGGTGGACGAATCAGAGGCTTGAGCAAAAGCAGGACTCTGAAGAAGCAGGACACCAAGGGGTGAACCGACAGCGACTGTCCCTCCACCGGTGAGTGGTGTGCTGAAAGAGCACTGAGGTGGACCCGAACAGAGTTGGACTTAAGGCCTAGGTCTGACAGGTGAAGTAGGTATTGTAGCACTACTGGCACCAGACAGGAGAAAGGACCTTCATTGTGCTGAGCACACCACACTGAGAACCTGTGCCACTTGAGTGCATAGGACTTTCTGGTGGATTGCCTCCTCGAGGCCAAGACCACCTCCTCAACTTCCCTAGGTAGAAGCAAGGGAGCTAGCACTATCCTTTCAGCAGCCAGGCCATCATATTGAGGGATCTGAGATTGGGGTGCAGAAGGGAACCCTGATCCTGAGACAGGAGATCGGGTTGCAACCCCAAAGGGAATGGAGTTTCCACTGCCAACTGCAGAAGAAGTGGAAACCACGGTTGCCTCGGCCATCTGGGGGCTACCAGAATCACCGAGGCCTTGTCCTGTAGAATCTTGAACAGAGTTCGGGCCACCAGGGGCATGGGAGGAAACACATACAGGAGGCCCGTAGACCAAGAGATCAGAAATGCATCTGCTGCCATTCTCAGGGGTTGCAGCTGTCTGGAGCAAAACCTGGGCAGCTGATGGGTCAGTGGACTTGCAAAGAGATCGATGGATGGAAGTCCCCATCATAGAAAGATCTGCTGAACCACCAGTTGATTCAACTGCCATTCGTGAGGCTGGATAATCCTGCTTAGTTTGTCTGCCAAAAAGTTCTCCTGACCAGGTAGATAAACTGCTTTGAGAAACATGCCTTGTTTGACTGCAAAGGAGCAAAGGACCTGCGCCTCCTGACATAGGAGTCTGGACCCTGTGCCCCCTTGCTTGTTCACATAGAACACTGCTACCTGATTGTCTGTCTGAACTAAGACAGACTGCTGAGAGAGGGCATGAGAAAAAGTCTGTAGAGCCAAGCAGATTGCTCACAGCTCCAAAAGACTGATCTGCTGTGTGGCCTCCAGAGGAGACCAGAGGCCTTGAGTGCACGTGCCCTGGCAATGTGCACCCCAGCCCTTTAAGGAAGCATCGGTCGTCAGCACCCTGGTGTGTGCTGGGGCCTGAAAGGGTACCCCCCTGAGAAGGTTTGGGAGATGTAGCCACCACTGCATGGAGTCCAAGTGTGGTTTGGACACCTTTACTCTGTCTCGGAGGTCGCCTGTGGCTTGTGCCCACTGAGCTCTGAGGCACCACTGAGCCGTCCGTATGTGCAGACGGGCATTTGGGGTCACATGTACCGTGGATGCCATATGGCCCAGGAGCCGCAGGAAGTGTCTGGCAGAGATCTGAGAATTGCTTTGGAACTGGTTGGCCAAGCCCATCAGCCTGTGGGCCCTGTCCTCGGGGAAGTAAGCTCTTGCCTGCAGGGTGTCTAATCTTGCCCCTATAAACTCTAGGCTCTGTGAGGGGAGCAAAGTGGACTTTGCGTAATTTATGACAAAGCCCAGATGCTGAAGAAGAGAGACAGTGCAAGAATGGCTTGTCTGGCCTCCTGGAGAGACTGACCTCTGATGAGCCAGTCGTCCAGGTATGGGAAGACCAAAATTCCCTGATTTCTGAGATAGTCCGCCACCACCGCCAGAGGCATTTGGTGAAAACCCTGGGGGCGGAGGTTAGGCCAAAGGGAAGTACTTTGTACTGGAAATGGTTTCCTCCCACCACAAATCTGAGATATTGTCTGTGGTATGGATGGATGAGAATGTGAGTATAAGCATCCTTTAGGTCTAAGGAGCATAGCCAATCTCCCTGCTGGAGGTAGGGCAGCAGTATCCCAAGGGTAAGCATCTTGAACTTTTCCCTCTCCAGAAACTTGTTTAGGTTTCACAAGTCTAGAATAGGCCAGAGGCCTCCTGTCCTTTTTGGTACCAGAAAGTACCTGGAGTAGAAGCCTTGCCCTTTCATGTGGTGAGGCACCGGTTCCACCGCCTGTTCCTTTAGAAGACTTGCCAACTCCTGAAGGAGGAGGTTTCTGTGCAGAGGGAGTCTTGGAGGCTCCCCTGGAAAGTAGGAGGGGGTATCTGGTGGAAGTGGAGCAGGTAGCCCTTTTGGATTATGCTGAGGACCCAGGTATCCTCTGTGATGGCTGGCCACCTGTAGGCGTACAGGGTCAGCCGACCTCCTGTGCTGAGTGGAGCCAGCTGTGGAGAAGAGGCTATGCTGTGGGAGTCAAAGCCCTGCTCCCTGCTGTGCAGGAGCCGGAGCTGGCAGCTTGGGGGTCTTCTGCCTACGGGGCCCATGCCCCTGCCGCTTGGCCTGCTGGCCCTGTTGGGGAACTGGAGAAGCCTGGTATTGAGGGTAGGATTTGTAGGCAGCGCCCTTCCTCTGGAAAAAGGGCTTCTTCCCCGAGCCCTTCTTTTTCTGAGAAGGGGCAGAAGTCTTCCTGGACAGCCTTGTCCTGGAGAGAGTCTCAGTCTCGATTTCCGCAGCCTTTTCAGTCATGGGCTTACCAAAGAGGTTTTCACCTCAGCAAGGGACATCGACCAACTTGTCCTGCACCCATGGCTCCAGGTCTGATGACTGTAGCCAGGCCTGACGGCATGCACCGATGCCGGCCGTGGCTACCCGGGCCGAAGCCTCAAAGCCATCATAGGCTGCTCGAGAGATAAACTTCGAGCACTCTCGAATCCCTGTTGACAAAGCTTTGAACCTCTGCAAAGGTTCTTCAGAGAGGCCAGCTGAGAACACGGCAATCTCCTTTGCCAGGTCTCGTAGGTACATGCCCATGTACAGCTGGTAGGTCTGGACACGGCAAGACAGCATAGAGCCCTGGAAGCACTTTCTACCGAGGGCATCCAGGTTCCGGGCCTCCCGGCCGGGGGGCACCAAGGAGTGCATCTTCTGACTCTTCAGACGGTGCATGGCCGATTCCACAATCATGGAGTGGAGTGGTAGCTGCGCCTTTTGGAACCCAGGGCTCTTACGGACTTGATAAATGGAATCGACCCGTTTGCTAAGAACCGGCATCGAGGCCAGTGCCTCCCACATACGGAAGAGCAGCCGTTCCAGCATCGGAGGAACCGGTACAGTAAAGGTTTCCTTTGGAGGAAAATCATACTGGAGGGCATCGTGCTCCTCGGCTTGAGGCTCCTCCTCGGCGTCTGCAGGGAAGGCCAAGGCCTTGGTCATGTCCCTCATGAAGTCCGAGAACCAGGTATCCTCCGGGGGGGGGGGGGGGACTGTTTCCGAGGCTCGGACTCCAGTGAGTCCGAAGGGACACACCGGGTCCAGAAGGTGTCCAGGGACTCCTCGTCCTCCATCTCCCACTCCGACTCTTCCGAGGAGAAATCAAGCAGCTCCGGCCGTGTGGGCCTCGGTGCCACCCACCCCGATGCCGAGGGTATCGGTGTCGATGACCTCGGCCCCGCACGGGAGGTCGAGGGGGACCTTGACCAAGGATCAACTCGAGGACTTCATCGACTCGAGGATCGGCTTGGTCTCCGGGGTCGACTTAGACATCAAGGTCCCGGTGGTCGGGGCAGATGCACCGGTCAGACCGGCGATCAGCACCCACTGCCGTTCCATGAAGGCAGCCAAGCTGCTCTCCAAGGCCGTCAACCTGAGTCCAAGCTCAGGAGACTCAGAAGCCCCCGACTCGGGCCCCGACGGCATCGGGCCCGACGTCGGCTCCCCCGGAGGAGAGTCTACGAGGACAACTGCACTTACATGACTTGGGGACTCCGGCTCCACACGAGGTAGCTTGGAAGGCCTCTCCAACTCCGAGAGCCCAGGGCGGCGGTAAGGGCTACGCGACCTGGCCCTCAAGGAACCAGGAGCCTCCACCGACGACGCCCTCGTGAGCTTCTTCTTCCTTCGGTGCTCCCGGGAGGGAGACTCTCTTTCAGAGGAACCCCGACGGCGCTCGGGGTTGGACTCCCGAGATGTCGAGGCCTCTGATGAAGACCGGGCCCGGCCGGATGCGGAGTCAGAGAAAATTCTCTCACATTGATGCTGACGGCTCCGAAGCGCCTTCGACGACATTTTGCTGCACAGGTCATAGGCCAGCGGGTCATGGTCGGGCCCGAGGCATCGGAGGCAGCAGTCATGTGTGTCGGTGAGAGACATAAGTTTCTTGCACCAATCACACTTTTTGAACCCGCTGGCAGCCATCGGGGGAAAAAGGGCCCCTGCAAGGTCAAAAGACCGGGCTGTCAGTGAAAACACAAAAAGAGCGCGAACGCTAGTCACAAAGGACAAAAACCGAAAAACACAAGTCCGGACTGGATACCGGTGTACCGAGCCCAGGCAGGAAGGGGAACCGCCATCGAACCAAATAAGACAACGCGAAAATCGCAGAAAAAAATAAACTTTTTCCAGGTGACACAAACGTCCGTCGGGCTCCGCGGAAAAAGAAAGACTGAGCAAGATGGCACCCTTGGGCGGGAAGGGGACCGCGCAGGCGCGCTGCATTCCCAAAGGCTTTCTTTGATAGCTGGGGAAATGCTCCGCACAGGGGCTCCGTCGGCACCAACGTCACCCATATGTGAGGACTGACTTCCTGCTTGGTCCTGGAGAAACAGTGGATCCCTTTACAGCAACAAGAAAATATCAAAATAATCTGAACCATCTAATTCCTTAACAAATAGGCGTGTACTACAAGGAGTGGTGGGATCACCCCTAAAAAAAGACATGGTGAAGGGGGGCCTGCACAGAGTGGCAGGTGTACCTACTCTTGACATCGTACTGGGTAGACTAGATGGACCATACTGGTCTTTATCTGCCGTCATTTGCTATGTTACTATGTTACAAAACAAATTAGAAATTCTGCATCTCATCAAATACAAAGTTCCTCCCCTTCTGCATAGGTGGGAAACAGCCTTGATCAATCATGTCTTCTGTTTCAGCAGTAATAGTTATTTTAGCTTTTATCTCTTTTCATATTATTCGACTCATCTGTCTGAAACGTGAGAAGAATCTTAATGGGCCAATATTTAAAGTCCGCAGTGGGCATTTTTTTAAAGCTGTACATGGCATTAAAAAATGAAACCAGATATTCAGCACTAGAATCCAGATAGTGGCCCCAGTGCTAAATATCCAGTATCAGCACAGACTGCCAGCACTATCCAGATAGCAAAACTAAATAAAGTTAGAGCAGCTTTTCTTAGCCTTTACTTTATGCAGTTACTTATCTGGTTAGCAGATTGAAAATCAGTGCTAACCAGATAAATCAGTGCATCACCCCTGCACCAACCATGCATCGTGCCCCACTCAGAGGGGTTTATCTGATTAGCAAGTCCTGCTAAGCAGATCAACTCTTTTGAATATCTGGCCCTTAAATCTTTAACTCCCTTCCCCCAAAGAATCCTGGTACTTGTAGTTCTCTTTATCCTATCTAAAAGTGCCCATTTGAAGCCACCCTAATGGCTCAAAAGCAGAGCTTCATGCTGCTATATAGAGGACCTGGGTTCAACTTTCAAGCCATGATTCTGTTCATTAAGCCAGCTTTGAAGGCAGCAGTCAAAGCTCCTGGAAGGAGGAAGTCTCATCCATTGTGCAACAGCAAAATCAAGTGCCCAGCCTCATGTGTACATGTACTATGTTCCAGAAGGAGTCAGCATCTGTGGCCCATGGCCGTAGACTGTTGCTGCAAAAGCCGGAGGGGCCGGAGGTTGTGGTTGTGAATGAAGGCTAATGGTTCTGAAGACTATAACAAGTTGTTTATGATCGATCTGAAAGCTAAGAAAGTAGAAGAGAGTGCTGCACACAAAAAAGTACCATTTTATAAAAGGCCTCTAATCAAATAATTCCTGTTACATAAACAACAAAAGAGGATAGAACTCAGAAAGCTGGTAGACTATAAAACTAGACCCTTAGTCATGAATTTTAATAACAAATTTGCCTAGATCTCACACTATTGACTACCATTTGGAATCAACGTCCTTCTTCCAACTTTTTCTGAAACCTTACTCAAAATTTATCAGCCTGTCAGGATTGTCCAAGGCGTTATAGTTCAGCATTCACCTCCCATTGATGCTCCTTCATTTGTGACATCTAATGGAATTTGGATGGCAGACATAATATTACTAAAAGAATTACAGAAACGCTCACACTGGGAACTCAGTGGACTGCCAGATATAATAAAAATAAATGTGCACTCTCATAACAATTAAATGGCATACATTTGGAAAACTGATTTGTGTTTTAATCCTTTAAAAAGTATAAAGTAAACACACTTTCCAGAGATTTTAGAACAGAAGCACATACAATGCACAGAGCAAAAACATACTTCCCGCCTCCCACTCCAGAATGAAAAGAAATATTCCTGCTATGTACTCATGACAAGTACGTTTTAGTGGTGGACAAAGAGTAGCTAGTTCTACAGTGATGGGACTGCTCCACTGCAACAACCTGAACAGTAATCTATAGTGCAGTATGATTCCCAAGAGGTTGCTGGAACCGGACTTTGCACTGAATAAAAAAGAAAACTGGAAAGCTTTGCACCATGCTACTAAAGTACCATGTAATGAAACATTCAATCTTTTGATGAGCCAAGATTGATTCAATCAGCTCAATTTCAACTAATAGTCAACCTCATCAAACAATTCAAAGGACACCCTAAATTACAAATGCATGCTAAGGAACCTCTGAAACCTTGACAAGCCATTACAGAATTCACATTTTTACATCTGAATGCAAATTAACAATAAGGCAATTCTAAACAGATTTCTAGCTGCCATATTTTAATTTGCATGTACAATGCACTTTGATAATGTAATGGGCATTGAGGGGAAAAAGTCCATGAAAATAACCCTAATACTAGTTAGTCCAACATCAATTAAGTGGGCAGAGAAAGCAGAAAAGGTTTGTTTCTTCAGCTCAGCTTTTCCCCATGACTGCGAAGGATATTTTCTGGCTTCACATCAGCAGCATGACTCAGGTCATGAGAAGTGTCAAAGATGCATTTCCTTCAGATGGGAACAACTTACACTGATTTCAAAAGCTATAGCTAGGCTGAGCGGGAGAAAAAGCCAACTCAGCAATTTCAAAGGTAGCAATGGAAAACCAGAAAAATACTTCAACCGACTATGATCCTAGCTTGTATGTATTTTTATTTAGTTGCAAAAGCTTTTAACAAAGCACTACACAAAAGCTACATTAGCCTAAACTACTCCAAAAGCCAGATGTTCTAAGCATGCCATTTTCCCAACAAGTACAAAATGAGCAAAATCTCCTAGTTCCTCTGGGTCTAAATGTCTAGTATATTCAGGCTAACATAGGCCCTATTGAGTAAACGTTCCCATAACAACATGTCCTGGGAACATTCTATAGGAAATCAGGTCAGTAATCATGTGCCCACAAATGCAAAATGATTTGTCACAGCAGAACTACCTAGATAGCACTATGTGATGACCCTACTTCAAAACATTTATTCTTAGGCAACCATAAGAGGTGCATAAATAACTTTAATTATAAGAATTTTAAAATAAAAAAATGTTACTTAATAGCATTCAGCTGGGGTGTATTATCAACATGGGGCCCTTTTACTGAAGAGTGCCAGCGAACAGCAAGTAACATGAATTTAATGCTAAAAATAATGGGCAATGGTTGCAACTGCTGTGCTAATTGCCAGGGGCGAGGCCTGCATGTTCCCAGTAGTTAGAGCGCTTGAAGACACGTTTAGTCAGTACCAGACAGGCAGCGTTTTATTTTGGTCACTAGAGGTCGCTAAAGGTTTGTTGGAGCTGGAATGCTGCAGTGTTAACTCAGCTGCAGAAGAGTGAGCTATGGTTGGTTTGTAAGAAACAGCGACAAGCCAGAATGGAGTGGCTCCTCCAGATTCTGGCAGAAGGGCAGCAGCAATTTCAATGTGCCCATCACAGACACCTGTTCAGGCCCTAGAGACCATCACTCCACCCTCTGGCGAATGCGCTACAAAAATGATGGCTAAAGATGAACCCCGATCATTTTTTGGTGAACTTTGAGCAGACCGCCCACATGGCCGGAGGCGACATGAACTACGTATCTGTGGCATTTGCTAACAGGTAGCAGTCAGGCTGGCTTCCAGGATGCTAACACAGACAGGCGAGCTACACACACAGCTGTCAAGGCCGCCATGATAGAACGGGCTGACTGTGCACCTGAAGCCAGCCCATTCACAAAGGGGCAGTGTTTCACAAAGGGGTGACACCAGATAGAAGAGAGCCCTTGAAGGTTCTTCTATCGACCAAAGGATCTCACCTGAAGAGGCTGCAACCGGAGGGAAAGACCAGGCCCGAGATAGCTAAGATTGTGCTACTGGAGCAATTTTTGAGGGCTTGACCACCCCGATGAAACAGTGGCTACGCCAGCACCCCAAGCTTACACTGCAGAGTGCACTGAAAAGAGCAGAAAGCTATCATTAAGCCCAGCTGGTACTGTAACTGAAGCGCACAGTGAGAAGCGGAAGAAGTCATCCATTAGCCCAGGAGGATGGAAGGGGAAGCCAGAGTGGATACCGGCTCCCATGTTACGAACCCTGCAGTCACCTCATAAACAAGGTCATGGGCCCAGCCACAACCCCTTCACCTGTTTTAGGTGTAGAGCCCAGGGGCACTTTGCTCGAGAATGTCCCCAGGGTAAGGAGGAACCCATGAATGTCAGCCCAACACCCCTCATACCTGCACTTTTGACGACACTCTCCACCCAGGGACAAAGAACTTTGTGATTCCAATGGAGCTTGAGGGGACCCACCTCCAGGCCTTGATAGACCTGGGAGTGTGCAGACCCTCATTCGTCGGGAAACAGTAACCTGATTTCAAATCGACTATGCAGAAATGGTAACACTGGTCTGTGTGCAGAGACTAGAGGCAGTATTCAATGGCACAGATTTCAAGCAAGACTCCAGCAGGGCAAGCCACGCTCGAGGTCGTAGTACTGCCCTGGTTCTTATATCTAGTGGTGATTGGGCCAGACTACCCAAAATTCAGAGCAATATGGGCCAGACTAACTGATAGCTCCATTACATCGGACCAGGAAGATTTCCCAGAGGTTTTCCCACTAGAAGAGCCGGATCTATATGTTGAGAATCCCAAAGCTGCAAGTCCTGGAATTGGTGCTGTTGGGAAAAGCTAAGCTACCAACAGAATCTGGGGGCAGCTATGGGGGATGGATTTGGTGAGGGAGAGCCTAGGGAAGAAACCTCTGGGGGTAGCTCTGGGCTCAGCAGTAGAGACCCAAATACAATAGTCCCCTTCCCAGAGTGGGGGCTGAGGGAAGACCCAGGGAGCTTCAGGAAGGCCTAGCAAGAGGATGAGTCCCTTAAACATGCCTGAGAGAAGGTTTTGGAGGTGGATGAGGTTCTAGTAGAAAATGGAGAGTCTCCAGTAAGAACCTTTCCCTATTTTGTGCTAAAGGAAATTTGTTATGCAGAGTGGCCAAGGGTGCTCTAAAGGGGGAACAGATAGACCAACTGATGACAACTGGGGGGGTGGGGGGGGGGGGAGAAAACACTGGGGTGTGTTTTAGCCCGATTTTTCTGGTCCGGGGTCCATAAACAAGTGCAGTTATATTGCCAGTCATGTCTCACTTGCCAACTTAATAACCCTGCCAGAGTCCGACCTGTCCCTCTAGTGCCTATGCCCTTCATTGAAACCCCATTTGAAAGAGTGGACATGGACCTGGAAGGACCCTTGGACCAAACCACTCGGGGCAATAAGTATATTTTAGTCATACTGGACTATGCTGCTCAATACCTGGAGCCCATTTCTCTAAGGAATATGAATACTGCTACAATCGTGAATGCCCTCTGGGAAGTATTTTCGCGGGTAGGCATACTACTACTACTATTACGGAACATTTGTATAGCGCTACAAGACGTATGCAGTGTTGCATAGACACATGTAAAAGACAGTCCCTGCTAATCAGAGCTTACAATCTAGTCAAGACAGACAACACAATAGTTGTAGACATAGGTGGAATGGTAAGGAAACACAAAGGAGATCAGGCGAGTCAAGATCCAAAAGCGGCAGTGAAGAGGTGAGTTTTCAGCCTGGATTTGAAAAGGATCAGGTGCCTGATATACCCAATGAGATCCTCGCAGATTAAGGAACACCCTTTGCATCCAAGATGATGAAGCAAGTATGTGCCCTGGTGAAGGTCAAGATGCTGCGAACATCAGTGTATCACTGACAGATGGATGGCCTCGTTGAGTGATTCATTAAAACTCAGAAACAGATGTTTAGAAAGTTCATGTAGGAGGAAGGGAAGAACTGGAACATTCTCCTACCTTATTTGATGTTTGCCATCTATGAGGTACCTCAGAGTTCCATGGGGTTTCACCTTTTGAGTTGCTCTTTGGAAGACGGCCAAGAGGCATATTAGAAGTGGTAAGGGAAACCTTGGAAGAAACACCCAGTGCCACACGTAATTTGGTGGAGTGCATTATACAAATGCAAGACAAGCTGAGGAAAGCCAGAGAGGTGGCCAAACTCAGTGTGGAAAAGCCCAAGCCAAATAGGCCAAGGGCTACAATCGGGCAGTCATGCACTGCACCATCCAACCGGGAGCCAGAGTTTTAGTCTTGCTGCCCTCATCCGAGAGCAAGTTACTCTGTAAATGGAAGGGGCACTATGAGGTGGAAGAGAAAGCGGGGCCTGTTAACTACAAAGTTGCCCAGCCGAATAAAAAGAAGAAAGCCAAAATTTATGATATTAACCTATTTAAAAAGTGGACTCCAGTGATGGCTGTGATGGTACAGGGAGATGCTTTTGGGCTGGAAATTTCAGCCCTGTCAGATCCAGTTCAAGTCCTCAATGGAGACCAGCTCTCTGCTGCCCACAGAAGAAATCTAGAGGTTTGATCCACCAGAACCTAAAGGTGTTCTCCACCTGCCCGGGATGAACCCACCTCATTTGTCATGGTATCATTACTGATCCTGGGGTGGTTATCTGGCAATGACTCTATCAGATTCTTGAGATCTGGCGACAGGCCATCATCAAGATGCTGGAAGAGATGCTTAATCTGGGAGCTATAGAAGAGTCTATGAGTGACTAGTTGTCCTCCATTGTCTTAGTTCCTAAACCCGATGGAAGCATCAGATTCTGCATGGACTTCTGGAGAGTCAATGCAGCTTCTAAACTGGAAGCGCATCTCATGCACAGAGTAGATGAGCTAATTGAGCGACTCGATGGAGCACACTTTATATCAATCTTGAATTTGACCAATGGATACTGGCAGGTGCCCTGAACTCTGGTTGCCAAGGAGAAGACTTCATTTTCGACACTGTAAGGTCTATTCCAATTTATGGTACTGACTTTTGGATTACACGGGGCTTCTGCCATGTTTCAACATCTAGTTGACCGCCTACTAAGACCGCACAAGGGTATGCGGCTGCATACCTAGATGACCATCATCTACAGCAGAGACTGGACCACCCATCTAACCCAAGCACAAGCCATGCTGATCAGTCTGTAGAAGGCGGGTTGATGGCCAACCCCAAGAAATGAGGTAATGATCAGATAGGACCTCAACTACAGAAGGTGGATGCCACTGCCCAGGTCCCCACCCCAAAATTGAAGAAAGAGGTTTGTACCTTCATAATTGTGCAGAGGTAGCAGAGCCGTTAACCAATCTCCTCCAGAAAAGAGCTCATGAATGGATTCAGTGGTCACCGAACATGGACCTGGCCTTCCAGTATCTCAAGAAGGCTGTGTGCTCTGAACCCATACTGATTAGCCCTGATTTCTCTCTATTGTGCAAACTGATGCCTCAGAGGTGGGCCTAGGTGGTGTTCTGGTCCAGAAAGTCAGGGGTGATGAACATCCCATAGCATTCATCAGCAGGAAACGGCTTCCTCGGGAGAAGCATTATATGGTGATCGAGGAGACCCTGGCTATCAAGTGGGTGCTTGAAATTTCAAATGCTACCTATTTGGCCATCCATTTATACTGATAATGGACCAACAACCCCTCAAGTGGCTGGCTCGACATAAGGAGTTCAACGGCCATATTATGCGGCAGTTTTTGAGTCTCGAACTCTACCAATTCCAGGACCGCTAAAGGGCTGGTTGGACTCACCTGAACATTGACTTCATTTCCTGGGGGGAGTCCTGGGTGAGGCAGGCGCTCAACAGGGCATGGTTGAGCTGAGGGGGAGGGTGTATGATGGGGTATATAAAAAGCTACCCATCTCTCTCCAAAGGGATTATCAACAGTTCTCTTTAAGAGAATCTGTAGCCCAGAGTTCAGGACTGGGAGGGCATTGCTCACAGGGGGAGGTTATGAATCCAGGAGGCTGCAGGAGGGGGCGAGACCCATGGGGACAGAAAGCTCCTTATAAGCTAGGCTACAGAAGGAGTCCTGCTGTGAGGTAGGAAACTCAAGAAGTGAGTGACCACACTTTATTTTTCTGAACTTTAACTTGTGGGCGTGGGATGGGCATTGTGAACCAGCCTGTGAAAGCAACAAGCTGGGGAGGGAATGCTGACTAACTGAAGCAAAATAAAAGTGGGTTTTTGTTTGTCCCTGAACATTTGTCTGCCTGGTATTTTAAGAGCTCCTAGCCACAGCATGCCACACCATACCACACTGTGCCATTAGAAAATTATCCCTGGAAAATCAGTATGCACATTTGCATCTTCTCTACTACTACTACTTATCATTTGTATAGTGCTACAAGACATATGCAGTGTTGTACAGAAGAGTGGAGTACCAGAGGAGGGGTGTAGGGAGAGATAAGAGAGGAAAAGTATCAAGGAGTTACTGAATGAATGCACTTATAGGTCATAAGAACATAAGATATGCCATACTGGGTCAGACCAAGGTCCATCAAGCCCAGTATTCTGTTTCCAACAGTGGCCAATCTAGGTCATATGTACCTAGCAGGTCAGCAGGAAAAGTTTGAACTCTTAGTCTTGCACAAATGTTGCCAGCAAATTTTATCCCTAAGAACATAAGAAACCGGGTCAGATCAAAAGTCCATCGAGCCCAGTATCCTTTTCCCAACAGTGGCCAATCCAGCTCACAAGTACGTGTTAGGTTCCCAAAAGATAGACAGATTCCATGTTGCTTATCCAAAGGATAAGCAGCAGACTTCCCCAGTACACTTTAATAATGGTACAGTATATGGACATTTCCTTCAGGAACTTGTCCAGACCTCTTTTAAACCCAGGTACAGTAACTGCTTTTACTGCATCCTTTGGCAATTCTAACCCTACCCAAATGCACCCCTGAGCGTATTTACACTCATACCATTCCAGGTAAAGGTAGGCACTATGAGGCTGTTAGTGCATACACCCCTGGCAAAAACCTATTTCTGCATATAAAATGCCTTACAAACCTCCATACTAGTGACCACAGTAGACCTATTTCTTTTATATGTAAAACTATTCAGTATCTACTGTAAATAGGATGATCCACCATGAGTTATTTAACTTTTTAAAACTTTATTTTACCTTTCAAATGCTTTTCAGAGTGAACGAGCAATTTTTATTTTTATACTTACAGTTTTGTTGCAGTGTTGAAAACTATTGTAAAGAACTTAAGGGACATGTTTACTAATGTGTGCTAAAAGTGCAGGATTTGTCACGAGCTTAGCGCATTGCACTACCAGTGAAAGTGGGCCGTACGCTAACCGCTTAGTGCATGATTTGGCGGAGAGTGGGAGGGCTAGGGGCATAATGTGGGCCTTGATGGTGTGTCACAATTAGCACAGGTGGCATTAAGTGCATCCTTGAGCTGGTTAGCACGGTGCCACAAGTTAGCAATGTGCTTACAGCAAGGGAACAAATACACGGCTCCCCCCCCCCCCACACACAATTAGCATGTGACTCTGCGTTAATTATTTGCCACAAACGAGAGTTACCAGCACAGACATTAGTAAACATGTCCTTATAACACAAATACGGCAAATCAAAAGCAATACTATGGTGCAATACTATTTTTAAATCATTTTCAATTGATCTCAATTGGCATCTGAGTTTAAAAGTCACTGCACCTCAAAAAAGACAGATACCAGCACAATGTTATGTGTTGTTAACATCCGAGAAGAAGATATGAATTCTGCCATCTTGCAGCTCCATGGTCAAAAGACTAAAGGTGTGAACACAGCACCCTCTAGATGAGATGTACTAGCCATTTTACTGCATAGAAAAGGACAGATCTAAAATTAAAAACTATCTATTTAAAATGTTAAATATTCCTAAAGGATGATGATAATCAAGAGGTGGGGGAGGGAGAGGGAAGCTTATACTTAAATAAATTTTCTAAGCAAGTACTTAGAAAATTATTTCCATGTATTAAAAAAAAAGAGAAAAGAAAATGGTTAAAATGATGGACTGTCATTTTTGAAATCATATTTTTATTGAATTACTGCAATTTTCAGTTCATTTCTGGGAGTACTACCATACAAGGAAATTTTATAAAAGATGATTTGCATGTGAAAAGCCTCTTATAAAAGTACCCCACAGATTACACAGTGCATTTATGCAACCCACATGTAGGCACAGTATGGGGGTGGAGTCATGAAGTAGACACATAGGACCTGATATCTGAAAGGCATTTAAATGTTTCACAGCCCCATAAACTGTGTAAATCTCTTTAATCGGGTTATTCAACGGCACTTACACGGTTAGTGCCACTGAATATCCCCTTCAAAGCCCGATGGCTCTGCAGTTAGTATCGGGGTGTGATGGGGGCATTCCGGGGTGGAGACTGCCGTTAACCAGGTAGCAGCGATATTGCACCGCTACCTGGTTGGCGATCCATGGCTAAAGCTAGGCCAGCTTTCGGCTCACCTAGTTTTAGCCATGGACGCTAACTGGGTAGCGGTGCAATATCGTCACTACTCGGTTAGCCTCGGTAGCTCCGGGGCATGTGCGGCGACGCTGGATATTCAATGCCATTGCCACGGCATTGAATATCTATTGTTAAGAGTCAACGGGCAGCGCTATGCACCATAGCGACGCATAGCCTGCCCAGCTGAATATCGGGCCCCCAGTTTAAAAAATACACACTTAAGCATGCACTCCACCTGTGTCCATTTACAACTGATCATGCACACAGCTGCATTTTAGCCTCAATTGTAAGCTTTTATGAGGCTATTTTATAAAGACACATAGCTGTCTATGGGGGGGGGGGGGGGCATTTTAAAAGCTCTATTCATTATGGTGTTGAAGCTTTGTTTCTGTCCTTGTTTAACAACCTGTGGTGTAGTTTGGATCGTGTGGGTACAGCTATTATGATGGTTTTTATTGATATTTCTTCCGCTTTTGATTCTATCAATCATGTTCTGTTACTGCAGCGGCCACAGTCTGAGGGTGTTGAGGGCCAGGCACTGCACTGGATCTTTTCGAATCTGTCAAACTGTTATTTTCAGGTACCGGGGTTGGGGCCAATGTATTTGTTTGGTCTCCCCTAGTTCGGGGTGCTGTTTAATATTTATGTTTCTTCTGTTTGTGCATTTTTCAGGGCTTTCAGTGTTTCGTATAACATATATGCTGCTGATTTTCTGCTCTATATGCTATTTGATATCTCGGCTACTTTTAGACTGCTTGAGTGTTGTCGAGCTCTGGTTCTTGCAGCATGGGTTACAGATCAATTATAGAAAGACGGAGGTGGTGTTTGAATCTTGTGATGAGTGCTTCATTGATCCTTTGAAGATGCTCTCGAATAGCTACTCGGTGGCTGTTCATAATGAGGTGGTATATTTGGGTGTGACTGGATTCTCAACTGAATATGCGAGCCCATGTCTCTAAACTTGTGCACCACTCTTTCTTCCAAATTCAGCTGTTATGACGTCTTCAGCCATTGCTCTCTACTTCTGAATTTTGTTCTGCCTTTCAGGTAGTGCTGTCATCTACTTTTGATTATGTGAAGATTGATTTGGTTGGTCTTCCATCTTTGACACTCTCTGCTTTGCAGATGGCACAGAATGTCACAGAAAGGGTTATTTTGGGTAATTCACGGTTTGACCACATCACCCCTTGATTGCATTTTTTTGCATTGGCTGCCAATTCAGGAAAGGGTTTTATTTAAGGTTTTGTGTTTGTGCTGAAAATTACATTAGGACTGTCGGCTTCTTGTCTTGGAGGGTTATTGTGGTGACATTTTTCCTCGTGTCTGGCTTGCTTGGGCTTTCATGACTCACTGCTTCTGCCTCCATTGCTTGCCTACAGCTTGCATATTACACAGTCGCATGCATTTTCTTTTTTTGCTCCATGCCTGTGGAATGATTTGCCTTTCTCTTGTGGGGCTGCACTGGTGTGCTGGAGTTCTGTAAGTGATTTTAGACTTTTTTGTATTGTCAGATTTTTGAGTCTGTTCTTTCCTGAGCTACTTTGCTGTATTTTGAATTTGTATCTGTCCATGTAATTTATATTATTGTGTATGCTTTTTGTTCCACTTAGAAATGTGCAATTAAGCAGCCTATAAATACTTTAAATAAATAAATCAATAAATACATTTTGGCATCTGAAAACAGGCATTCAGATGTGCAAATCACAGAGACGTCCCTGGATTCATTTTAGAAACAGGGTATATAGATGATCCCAGTGTAAGGATTTCCATGTAGCAATAGGATGGGGAGGAAGTATGATATGGGTGGAGCAATAGAGATGCACATCACGGTGCAATTTCAGAACAGCACAAGCATGTCTGGCCCTGGTTGGTGAGCCACCTATGTCTATACCTGCTCCTGACCATAAACTAGGTGCATAAATATGATCATTTCATGGCTGCAACGCTACCAGGGCAAAGAGCACAATGTGCTTTCATTACCACGATTAATATTTCCAGGCCAAAGAAACCTACAGTAAATGTTGTTCTCAAGTGCCATCGAGTCTGTGTCGACTCATGGAGACCCTCTGGATAGTTGTCCTAAAGTGTGTTTGGTCTTCAGTCAGGCAGTTCATTGTTGAAAGAGTAGCACCCATAGCAGCTGTTATTATATTGATCCATCTCATTTCTGGCCTTCCTCTTTTGCGTTGACCTTCTACCTTGCCAAGCATGATATCTTTCTCTAATGATCTCTCTCTTCGCATGATGTGTCCAAAGTATGAAAGTCAAAAGTTTGTCATATGAGCTTCTAAAGAAAGCTTAGGTTTGATCTCTCCAGTACAGTCACCAGCACCATAATTCAAAGGAATCAATTTTCTTTTTCACTGTCCAACGTTCGCATCCATATAACATTATTGAAAATACCATGGCTTGAACGAGTTGGTATGTGGTGGAAGACATGTTCATATGTTAGTTTCCTGACTGCCAATTGCCATGCGTTAAAACACACATTAACAAGCTAACAGGCATTAGTAAAAGAATCCCTTAGTATGTATGAGGAAGTTGTTGTTGTTGTTGTTAAGTGCTGTCGAGTCTGTGTCGACTCATGGCGACCCTCTGGATAGTTGTCCTAAACTGTGTTCTGTCTTCAGTCAGGTGGCTCATTGTTGTCAGAGTGACACCCATAGCTGCTGTTATTGTATCGATACATGTTCCATTCATACCTGATCACCTCCAATGTTACTGGGTTATTATGAGCCTATATTATAATAAGCGGTAACAAACAAGAGTATATAATAGCATAAAGAGTTAGATACAAGTAATAGTCAAGTGTGCTTAGAACATAAACAATGTTAACAGCTCAGTTCATGGTGAGAGAGGATTTTAGAGTGTTGGTTTATACAGAAAGAGACAGCCTATCAAGAATGGAAATTTAATGACTGAAATTATAGATTTATTACATTCTTTATTAAGGTTTAGAGATATAATACAACATAGCATGTTAGAGAGATAAAGGTAATATAAATAAAAAGTCACATTTTCATTATATGTTTATGTCTTTGCAATTTCTTGATATACCGCCCAGGCTGAAGGGCATCAGAGTGGTTTACAATCACTATAAGCAGGTACTGGATACATTCCCTCGTCTCTAAAGGGCTCACAATCTATGTGTACCTGAGGCAACAGAGGGTTAAGTGGCTTGCCCAAGGCCACAAGAAGTGCCTATAAGGCTAGGAACCCTAATCCCTCCGGCCTGAGATTGCTGTCCCCAGGTGAGACTTGAACCCCCCGGCCCTCTGGCCTGAGGTACCTTGTCCTAACCACTAGGCCACTGCTCCCTATATCACAATACACATTAATTATTTATTTTTTAGATTATACCCTAAGCCATGATACAATTGAACACACTCCTGGTGCAGCAGAAGTTGTGAAACGTAGGCTTCAATGCGTGTGCTATAGAATAAATGACAGAACAGGCAGATAGATTTCTGTTTAGGGTGGAAACCTTCAAAAGTGGCATAGTTATTGTAGGAATTAAATAGATGTAATTTCATAGTAAGCTGATGCAAGTTTTCTTGACTTTTGAAAAACAGTCCTAATAGTCATTTGAAGGTTCTGTGAGGGCATCCTATGGCTAAAAAAAAAGAAAAAAGGATGCACTGATGTCTGTTTCCCTCTTATTAATTTGTTAATGTAATTCCTTTATATCTATAAGTGATACAATACAAAAGAATATTTTGCAGTGATTTATTGATGTAGACTTTCAATATGTTAGAAAAAAAATCCATACCTTATGCCCCAAAAATAATTATTCTCCATTATGGAAATATAACCCAAGGGTCCAGTCTTTATTCAATTCTAAAACGTTTGCTTCCAACAAACTAGCTCTTATTGTCTTCTCTTCTAGAGGACCTTCTAGGATTTGGTTACATTTAAATTATCCTTCAAAAGATCAGCTTGTTCTAAATTAAGAATACTGTATAAGAAATGCCATACTGGGTTAGACCAAGGTCCATCAAACCCAGTATTGTGTTTCCAACAGTGGCCAATCCAGGTCACAAGCATCTGGCAGGTACCCAAAATCCACAGCTTCCATAATGCTCGTCCTGGGGGAAGCTGTGGATTTTCTGGGTCCTCTTTAAAATTGGTTTATGGACCTGTCCAAACCTTTTTTAAACCCAGTTACACTAACAGCTTTTACTACATCCTCTGGTAACGAATTCCAGAGTTTGATTATGCGTTGAGAGAAAAAATATTTTCTATTATTAGTCTTAAATTGGTTACATTGTAGCTTCATTGTACGTCCTCTAGTCTTTCTACTTTTAGATGGGGTAAACAACCGGATCGACGTTAACCCGTTCCACTCCATTCATTAATTCATAAACTTTTATCATATCTCCCCTCAGCCTTCTCTTTTCAAGCTGAAGAGCACTAACCTTTTAAGCCTTTCCTTGTAGGGGTATCCTTCCATCCCCTTTACCATTTTGGTGGCTCTTCTCTGTACCTTTTTTAATTCCACTATATCCTTTTTAAGATACGGCAACCAGAATTGCACACAATATTCAAGGTTCAGTCGAACCATGGGACGATATAGAGGCATTAAAATATCCTTGGTTTTATTCTCCATTTCTTTCCTTATGATTCCTAGCATTCTATTAGCTTTCTTGGCTGCCGCTGCACACTGAGCGGAGGGTTTCAATGTTATTTATTTATTTACATACATTTTCTTTTATACCGCTCTATTCAACATCAGTGCGGTTTACATGAAACATAAAACTTACACATTGCCTTGGCGGATCTGTGCTTACAAGGAACAGGTACTAAAACTTGGATAACTGGGGTAACTATTTACATCTAGTCGTCGTGGGAAGCCGTATCGCGCTAATCGTAGTTCTGGGTGTCTTGTAGGGTTGGATTCAATTGTACGGCCCAGACTAGATCGAGGATGGGGCTATTGTTGCACTGTCTACCGGGTAGTACATGAGGAAGAGGTAGTGCTTCAATGCCTTCCTAAACTGGGCTAGGTCAGGGATTGCGCGGATGCTGGGTGGTAGGGTGTTCCAGCATCTGAGTGCGCAGAGTTTGAAAGCTCTGTTTGCTGTTGCCTGGTTGCATTGGTTGTTTCTTTCGGGACTACCAGAGTGTTGATCGCTACAGATCTTCTGGACCTGTTGGGGGGAGTGATCTGGATAAGCTCTGCTAGTGATGCGGAGGAAAGCCCATTGATGGCTTTGAAAGTAAGCAGCAAGGTTTTGAATGTGAGTCTGCCCTGTATAGGAAGCCAGTGGAGATGTTTCAGTATGGGTGTGATGTGGTCTTTCTTGGACGCTCCAAGTAGAACTCTCGCTGCGGAGTTCATCGCGAGCTGAAGCGGGTTTAATGTGGATTGAGGAAGGCCATGCAGGATTGAATTGGCGTAATCAAAATGCGGTATGATCAGCGCTTGATAGATTGTCCGGAAGTCATCTGGTTCCAGCAGGAAGCGTAGGTGCCTGAGGGTACGGATCTTATGGTAAACTGCTCTCACTACGTTGCTTATATGCATCTTCATGTCCAGGCGCTGGTCTAAGGTGACTCCGAGGTACCGGATCACGGGCTTGGTCTGTAGTTCAGCATCCTTGACCTTTAGATAGGGCGGTGTGATGAAGTTTTGATTCCTCGTGATGAACAGGACCTCTGTTTTCTTGTGCTGATATCTGAGGTTCTGGGTTTGGAGCCAGTTGGATACTGCATTAAAGCAATCTGTCAGTGGGGAGAGGTCTGGGTCCTCTGTAGAGAAGGGCATGTAAAGTAGTACATCATCTGCATATAGCAAGCAGTTAACACTGTAAGACCGGATGAGGTTACAGATGGGCTGCATGTATATGTTGAACAACAGGGCGGAGAGGGAGGATCCTTGTGGGACGCCTTGCTTCTGGTGGAATGGTTCCGATGTTGAAGCCCCAATGATGCCTAAATCTTTTTCCTAAGTGGTGGTTTCTAAGGTGGTACCTTGCATTGTGTAACCAAAGTTTGGGTTCTTCTTTCTTAGGTGCATAACTTTGCACAAGTCCACATTAAATTTCATCTGCCATTTGGAAGCCCAGTCTTCCAATTTTTCAAGGTTCTCTTGCAATGTTTCACAATCCTCTTGGGTTTTAACAACTGAATAATTTTGTGTCATCTGCAAATTTAATACCTCACTCGTTATTCCCATTTCCAGGTCATTTATGATTATGTTAAAAAGCAGCGGGCCCAGTACAGACCCCTGGGGTACTCCACTATTTACTTTTCTCCATTGAGAAAATTGGCCATTTAGTCCTACTGCCTGCCTTCTATCTTTTAACCAGTTTCTGATCCACAATACTACATTGCCTCCAATCCCATGACTTTTTAATTTCGCCAAGAGTTTCTCATGAAGGACCTTGTCAAAGGCTTTCTGAAGATCCAGATACACTATATCAACCGGTTACCTTCGTCTACCTGTTTATTAACACCTTCAAAAAAATATAACAGATTAGTAAGGCAAGACTTTCCTTGGCTAAATCCATGTTGGCTTTCTCCCATTAAACCATGACTATATACATGACCAGTAATTTTATCCTTTATAATGTTTTTTTGTGTTCCATCAAGCCTCTTTTCAGGTAGATAATATACGAGGTGTGACAAAAGAGAAACGAGAATGTGGGCAGCCACGCCCATGACTCAATGCCAGTTGGCTAACCGCTTATTTCACTGTGTTGTGCAACACCTCGCCACTATTCTGCTATAATATTTTTCATCTCTCTTACTCTGTTTTTCTTTTTCAGTTTTTTTTGTAGCATACTGCTCCATTGCGTTGTCACACAACTGGAGGTGGCAGAAATATGGAGCAAAGAATCAACTTGAAATTTCTGGTTAAGTTGAAGAAGGGCCCAAGTGAGTGTCTCCAACTTCTCCAAAAGGCTTATGGAGAAGATGCAATGTTAAGGCCGCGAGTCTTTGAGTGGCATAAATGCTTCAAGACTGGCTGTGAGGAGGTGGAGGATGACCCCAAGTCAGGACGGCCTTCCACGACAAAGACGGCTGAGAACATTGACAGAGTGAATCAGCTGGTGCGGAGTGATCGCAGATTGAAGGTGCGGATGATAGCTGAGGAGCTTAGCCTAAATAGGGTGTCAATGCGGACCATCTTGGTGCAGGAGCTGGGGATGCGGAAGGTGTGCGCCAAGATGGTGCCCAAGCTTTTATCGGATGACCAGAAGGAGCACCAGGTCAATGTTTGTCGAGACTTGCTAGAGAAGATTGGAGAAGATCCAGAGTTCGTTGGCTGAGTCATCACAGGAGACGAGGCTTGGGTCTTTCAGTACGACCCTGAAAGCAAGAGACAGAGCCTGCAGTGGAGGACTCGACTGTCACCCAGACCCAAGAAGGCACGCATGCCCAAATCAAGGATCAAGGTCATGCTGATCGCATTCTTCGACCAGAAGGGAGTGGTCCATCATGAGTTTGTGCCTGAGGGTCAGACAGTCAACCAGCACTTCTACCAGCAGGTCCTCTATTGCCTCCATGACCGGGTTGGGCGCAGCAGGCAGGCTCTGTGGAGAGACAAGTTATGGCTGCTCCACCACGACAACACGCCCGCACACACTGTGCTCAGTGTGAGGCAGTTCTTGGCCAAACAGATCACAGCTCTCGACCACCCTCCTTATTCCCCAGATCTTGCACCGTGTGACTTCTGGCTCTTCCCCCGGCTGAAGACTGTGCTCAAAGGAACTCATTTCGCCTCTGTAGAAGAGATCAAGGCCACTGTGACGAGGGAGCTGAGAGACCTCAAGGAGGAGAAATTTATCGAGTGTTTCCGTACGTGGCAGAAGCGAATGCAGAAGAACATTAACTCTGGGGGGGGATTACTTTGAAGGGGACAATGCATAATTTCTCTGTAGATTTTGTAATAAAACATTTATGGGACAGTCTCGTTTCTTTTTTGTCACACCTCGTACTCTAGTAATATAAGGAATGGACTCCACTAGCATATGTAAGGCACCCACAAGGTATTGTTTAAACATATATTGACATTATGAGAATTAGAAATGCTAGTGAATCCTAGGATGGAATAGTTCTGAAGTTTCTCTATTTTATAATTAAGTAAATCACTATCTTCAAATCGCAGTTTCTCCAACCTGCTAGATCAAGATCCCATATTTGCTTGAATGATTAACCAGAACTGTCCCCAGTTGTTGTCTGTCTTGACTAGATTGTAAGCTCTGATGAGAAGGGACTGCCTCTTACATGTCTCTGTACAATGCTGCATATAATGCTATACAAATGATTAGTAGTAGTAATAACTGTCTCGTTTGGACACAGGTCTTCAGCTCCAAACAGGTAGATTCCACATTATTCAAACAGGTGAAAACAGACATTGCCAACTGTACAAAGGCAGTCCAAAAAAAGCTTCCAATGTTATTACCAATGGTTTCACGCTGCTGTAGTGGAAACAAGATAAAATTAAGGGTCATTCTTTTTATCAAAAGCACTTGGAGCTGATCTTTAACAGCAGTTCCCAGAGTCATACTAAGAACACCATCACTTACCTAGGTCATGGTAAACTTTAAGGAGCCCAGATCATTAATCCGCACACCACACTTTATATGGCCAAGTGCCACTGCAACCTCAGTCTTCTCTCCAATAGCCCTATGCATTGCACCATCACCAATGTTTCAGGTGTAATTAGGTTTTTGGCATTCCTCGGCAACCCTGGCCTGAGTGGAGAGTCAATCCTTGGACATCAAAGTACCATTGAGCTCTGGCTCAGTTGCTTCCTGAGCATCTTTATTTCAGTTCCCCAAACTTCAAAGTTCTGCATTGAGACTTACAAGGAAAGTGAGAGCTCACAGAGGTAAGCCTTTATTTTCCCTTTCAAATCATTAAAAATTAACAGTTTCAGAACGGAAAATAATAAAGTCAAGCAAGAAACAAATCATATGGAAAAGGTGTTCTCTGTGGACAGCAGGAATACATCCACACATATGGGTGATGTCATCTGACGGAGCCCGTGCAGGAACACACCCCAGCTACTAAATGAAACTTTTGGGAGGTTCCACCGAGCATGCAGGCCATCTTCCCACCTGCTGCCGGAGCACCATCTTAGGACAGTCTTATACTATAGCTATAGTACAATAAAACTCCCAGGAGAGGTGGGAGCATTGTGAGGATTTATTCCTGCTGTCCACAGAGAACACTTGCTACAGATGAGTAACTACCTTTTCCCTGTGGACAAGCAGGAATGAAGTCCTCACCTATGGGTCTCCCTAGCTACAGGCTACAAAAGCCAATGAGAGAGCAGATAAGCCCAACAAGGGCAACTAAGTCCATCTGCTTACTAGCAACAGGCCTTGGTATTATCAAATACATAACTATGCATACATCGCTACTTGGTTGTCTGTTTGTACCAAGACAGGCTGATGAGCCAAAGTTTGACAGAAGGCTTGTAGAGCCAGGTGAATGGCATGAAGTTCCAGGAAAATGATCTGCTGTGTGCTCTCTTTCGGAGACCACAAGCCCTGAGTGCAAAGTCCCTGGCAATGGGCTCCCCAGCCCAGCAAGGATGCATCCATAGTTAGGATCCTCGTGTGTTGAGGAGCCTGAAAGGTCACCCCCACCTCCAAGTGCTTGGGTTGAAGCCACCAGTCTAAGGACTGTACCAGTCTTTTGGACACTTTGATTCTGTCTCGGAGTCCGCCTGTGGCTTGTGTCCACTGGTCCCTGAGGCACAACTGAGCTGTTCGCATGTGGAGGCAGGCATCCGGTGTCATATGTACTTTGGAGGCCATGTGACCGAGGAGGCACAGGAAATGTCTTGCTGATATTTGGGACCCACGACTCACTTGACGTGCTAGGGCCAGGAGTCTCTGTGCCCTGTCTAATGGCAGGTAAGCCCTTGCCTGAAGGGTATCTAGTCTGGCCCTAATGAACTCTAGTTGTTGAGTGGGGACTAGGGTAGACTTGGAGTAATTGATTACAAACCCTAGATGCTGAAGCACCTGAATGGTGTGAGATGTGGCCTATTGGACCTCCATGGCCGACGTGGCTCTGATGAGCCAGTCGTCTAGGTAGGGGAAGACAAAAACGCCCTATATTCTGAGGAAGGAGGCCACCACTGCCAGGCACTTTGTGAATACCCTGGGGGCGGAGGCCAGGCCAAAGGGAAGTACTCTGTACTGATAATGGTTTCCCCCCACCACAAAGCGTAGATATTCTCTGTAGTCTGGATGAATTAGGATGTGTGTATATGCATCCTTTAAGTCTAAGGAGCATAGCCAGTCTCCCTGGCGGAGGTAAAGCATCTTTAATTTCTCCCTCAGCAGGAATTTGTTTAAGTTGCGCAGGTCGAGGATGGGTCTTAGGCCTCCTGTCCTTTTTGATACCAGAAAGTACCTGGAATAAAAGCCCTTGTCCTGTAGGTTGTGGGGCACTGGTTCTACCGCCTGATCCTCGAGAAGACCTGCTAAATCCTTCAGAAGAAGGTCCTGGTGAAGAGAAGACCTGAGAGGCTCTCCTGGAAAGTAAGGAGATAGCCCTGATGGACTATCTGTAGGACCCAGGCATCTGTGGTGAGTGCTGGCCACTTGTGGGCATACAGGACAAGCCTTCCTCCTGTGTATTGCCTTTCTCCTATGGTGAGAGGGGCTATGCCTTGAGAGTTAAAAGCCACTCCCAGGCTGAGCCGGAGCCGGTGCCTGGGGTTTGGGGGCTTTCTGCTTACGCGGGCCATGCCCCTGTCCCTGTCCCTCGGCCTGCTGCCCCTGTTGGGCAGCCTGGGAGGCCTGAAATGGGGGGTAGCTTCAGTAAGCAGCACCCTTACTCGGGAAAAAGGGCTTCTTACCCAAGCCCTCCTTTTTAGAAGGGGCAGAAGTCTTCTTTAAGAGCCGTGTCCTGATCATATACTCGGTCTCAAGCTCAGCAGTGTTTTCGGCCATGGGTTTACCGAAGAGGTTCTCTCCCCGGCATGGGACATCGACCAACTTGTCCTCAACCCATTGCTCGAGGTCTGACGACTGTAGCCATGCCTGACGGCATGCACCGATGCCCGCCGATTCAAACCAGTCATAGGCAGCTCGAGTCATGAACTTCGAGCACTTACGGACTCCAGTGGACAGGCTCTTGAAGCGCTGCAAAGGACCCTCGGAGAGACCAGCCGAGAACCTGGCGATCTCCTTCGCCAGGTCCCTCAGGTATATGCCCATGTACAGCTGGTATGCCTGGATCCGACATGTCAGCATAGAACCCTGGTAGCACTTCCTGCCAAGGGCATCCAAGTTGCGGGCCTCCCTGCCAGGAGGCACCAAGAAGTGTGTCTTCTGCCTCTTGAGTTGGTGCATGGCTGATTCCACAACCATGGAGTTGTGCGGCAGTTGTGCTTTTTGAAACCCACGACTCTTGCGGACCCGATACATCGAGTCGATCCGCCTGCTGATCACTGGCACGAATGCCAGCGTCACTCGCATGCGGAGCATCAGTCGTTCCAGGATTGGAGGCACTGGTACAGTAAGGACCTCCCGAGGAGGAGAGTAATACTGGATGATCTTTGAGTTCTTTGGCTCGAGGATCCTCCTCGGACTCCATAGGGAATGCCAAAGCCTTTGACATGTCCCTCACAAAGTCCAAGAACCTAGTGTCTTCCGGGGGGGGGGGACCTTCTCCGAGGCTCCCTGTGCTGGCAGTTGTCTGGGGAATCTTCTTCCTTAGTCTCCCAGCCCGATGCCTCCGAAGAGGAATCGAGTGGCTCTGGCCTCAAGGGCTTCAGCTTTGACCGCCCCGACCTTGGGTCCCAAAGGGAGGTCGAGGGAGACCTTGGCCGAGGATCGACTCGTGTACGCATGGTCTCGAGGATCAGCTCGGCCTCTAGGGTTGACTTGGGCATCGGTGGCCCGGTGGTTGGGGCAGAAGGACCAGTGAGGCCGGCTGTCAGTGCCCACTGCTGCTCCATGAAGGCAGACATGCTGCGCTCCAGGGCCACCATTCTGAGACTGAGCTCAGAAGGCTCCGCAGCCAACAGGTCGGGTCCCGACGCCGGTTCTTCTGGAGGAGAGCCCTCAACGAGGACAGTTGTTACCTGCCTTGGCTGCTCCGTATCCCGTCGAGGAAGCTTCACTGGATGCTCCATCTCCGAGGATCTGGGCCGGCGCTCGGGGCTCTGTGACCAGTCCCGCGAGGAACCAGGCCATTCAGAGCCATCCAACAACGCTGTCTTCAAGGATTTTTTCTTCCTTCGATGTTACCGCGAGGGAGACCCCCTCTCCGAGGAACCTTGACGATGCTCGGGCTCAGAATGTTCCTGAAACGTTCAGACCTCAGAAGAGGTCCAGGCCCACGAAGGTACAGACTCAGCAAACATCGTATCATGCTGCTGCTGGCAGCTTCTCAGGGCCTTCGAGGACATTTTCCTGCACGGGCCACAGACCTTCGGATCGTGGTCAGGCCCGAGGCAGCAGTCGAGACAGCAGTCATGTGTGTTGGTGAGGGACATTAATTTTGTACACCGATCACATTTCCTAAACCTGCTGGCAGCCATCAGGGGAAAAAGGGCCCCTGCTAGGTTGAAGACCCGGGATGCCAGTGAAAAAAGAAAAGAGCACGAACGCTAGTCACGAAGGACAAAAAATGAAAAATCAAACGAGACTCGATACCGGTTTACCGAGCCGAAGGCAGGAAGGGGAACAGGTGTCGAACCAGAAGAAAAGAATAAACTTGTAAGTATTTTAACTACTTCTTCCACGGCGACTACTGGACTACGTCCGAAGGGCTCCGCGGAAAAAAGGAGACGGAGCAAGATGGCACCCTTGGGCAAGAAGGGGACCGCGCATATGCGATGCAATTCCCAAAGGCTTTCTTAGAAAGCTGGGGATTTGCTCCGCACGAGGGCTCCGTCGGCACCGACGTCACCCATATGTGAGGACTGACTTCCTGCTTGTTCCTGGAGAATAGGTATTTTTCTGGCCTCCCCCTTGGTACCTCCTGCAGTAGGAGGCCAGCTCAGACATATGCCTTGAGAGATTCCAAAGGGTGACATGCTATTTTTCAATGAAGCTAGCTTTCTCTTCAACCTATTCTCTGAAGAGATTCTCTCCATGGCACGGCATGTCAGCAAGTTTGTCCTGCACTGATTGTTCCAGGTCTGAGGAACGGAGCTAGGTGAGTCTCTAGGCACCAATACCCATGGCAGAAGCTGTCAATACTGTTTTGAAACTATCATAGGTTGCCCGGACCATGAACTTCGAGCAGTCCTTGCCATGAGCCACTAGGGCTCCAGTTTCTCTGGAAAGGGATACTGGGACAGATCAGCAAAGTCACAAATGATGTTCTTCAAAAATATGCCCATGCAGAGCTGGTAAGAGGTGATGAGGGTTATGAGCATGAAACTCTGAAAAAACTCTCCCAAAAGAGTCCAATGTCTGGGTCTTTCTCCCTGGGTACATCGAGGAGGGAGTCTTGGAACTTACTGATCTCTTAAGGGCCAAGGAATGGTGCGGAAGCTGGAGTTTCTCGAATCTGGAAGCCTTTTGAACCCTATTTTATTTTATTTCTTTATTTATTTAGTAAGCACTTGTATACCCGCTGCTTCCTACGATCAGCAGCGGTTTACTTTACAGAATCATAATGTATCGTACAATACAGTGAGATTTTTTAGATTTACATTTCGATTAGGCAATGATTTACATAACACAGGAGAATCAATTGGATACAATATACATTTGATTGGGGCACACAGATTTACATAACATAGGAGAATCAGTTGGATACAATATACATTTGATTGGGGTACACAGATCTGGGTATACATTTGATTGCAATAGCGTGGGAGGGGCCCAAAATATACAATACATAGAGTCAAGTCTTCTAATAACTGCAGGTACAGTGAGGGGGTTCTCCCACATTCTCATTTGCACTCTCTAAAGGATGCCATGCATGGGCACAGTCATCACTTCCTTAGGGGCCGAAAGGTACTGAAGGATCTCTACTTCTTCTGCCCTGGGCTTATCCTCAGTCTCTAAAGAAAATGGTATGGCCTTGGCCATATCCCTGCCAAAATCCTGGAAGGTCATATCTTCCAGAGGGGACTTGAATCACTCATGAGGAGGAAAAGGGTCCAATTGTAGCTCTGGAGACCTGTCTTCCGACAAGTCCTCGGACTTGACATCGGTGACCCAGCCTTCTGATTCATACTCAAAGAGGAAGTTGAGGTACTTCTGCCTGGATCTCTCTCCTGGCCCTCGGGGATCAGGAGCTCTTTCAGGAGCAAAGATGCACCAACACTGGTCTAGATTTCAAGGGTGCATCAGACCCTGAACCACTAGAGAATGATATCAGCTGGGCAGACACCGGAATCAGAACCCTTTGATGCTACAAGGTCAATGCCTCTTCTGCAGATAAGCTGTGCATCTTGAGGATCGGTTGGACGGTTGGCGATGTCGATGCAGCCAATGTTGAGGAAGAGCGCTGCGATCCATTCCTTGAGAGCCTGCAGAAGAAATTTCTCAAAGGCTGCTGACTCCGAAGGCTGTGGGGCCTCAGAAACGTCAACTGATGTACCTGGAATTTGTAAGGGGTTATTGGTGGCTTGGTATCAGCTATCAGTAGATCATCGCTGCCTCTCCAATGTCCTGGAGGATGAGCTCTCCTCTCTTCAGGGCAGCTTAGAGGGGCAGTCTTGTGGGCCCTCATTGCTCTCGACACCGTGCCTTGAGGGACTTTGATGTCAATGCACTGGAGCCTTCACTCGGTGCTCAGCGTCATCACCCTATGGTGCCAATGAAGACAAAGCCACATCCTTCCTCATCCATGGGTGGAGATCGATTGCTGGTCAATGCTATGAGGCACTACAGATGCACAGCTCTGAGTGGGCTCGAGAACTCCTCAATGTTGATGCACCCAAGCATCTGAGTCAGCCTTCAAAGCCAATGAGACCGGTGTCGTCAATGCCAATGTCAATGGATTGGACTTGTGAGCATCAAAAAGTGATTTGCGGTGTTTCTTTTTACCTTTGAGTCCTATTTCTGTCACCTGTAAACACAAATTACAAGAAGAGGACTGATGATTGGGTAGCAGGCAGTGAAGGCACTGTGAGTATCTGTTGCAGATATAATCCTTGAGACCCAGGAACACTTTTTAAACCTGCTTGCCAGATTTTGGTACATATCGGCCGAAAAAACAGCCATAGCGAAACAAACGGCTCAATGTTGAAAAAAAGTAGGACCCACTGACACAACAGAGTGCTTAAGTGGGCAGAGGTGCCACAGAAAATAAAAGGAAACTTAAAATAAAGCACAGTTACTTACCTGTAACAGGTGATCTCTGGGAACAGCAGGAATAAGTCTTCACATATGGGTATCGTCGGTACCGACGGAGCATGCGTGGGAACGCTCCCCAGCGTCCTGAAAGAAAGCTTTTGGGAGCATCCCACAGCACCTGCACGCTGCCTTCCCGCCTTTCCTAACTGCCTCTCTCCAGTTCGAGTTTTAAAGCTGAGACAAAGAGAGAGAGAGAGGAAAGGAAAGATAGATAGAGAGATACAACTCCTAGGGGAGGTGGGTGGGTTGTGAAGACTTATTCCTGCTGTTCCCAGAGATCACCTGTTACAGGTAAGTAACTGTGCTATCTCCAGGAACAAGCAGGAATGAGTCTTCACATATGGGGACTCCCCAGCTAGAGATGCCTGGGAGATCACCCAGATTGTGAGTCCCTGGGAAGGGCTCTACCTCTACCCATGAATCTCAGGCATCCAGTTCAGGGATGGAGGGTAGGAGTTGATTAGGTATGGAACAGGTGTTTGAGAACAGCCTCACCAAACAAAGCATCCCGGCGGGAGTCCTTGTCCAAACAGTAATGGGCTGTGAAGGTATGAACCGATGCCCAAGTGGCCGCTCGACAGATTTGGTCGATGGACACAGAGTTTAAATGAGCCATAGAGGTTGCCATGGCCCTCACATTGTGAGCTGTGACATGGCCCTCCAGAGAAAGGTTCTTACTTTGGTAGACAAAGGAAATACACTGAGCAATCCAATTGGACAGAGTTCTCTTAAAGACTGGAAGTCCTAAATGAGAAGGATCAAAAGCAACAAAAAGTTGAGAGGACTTTCTATGTTGCTGTGTCCTGTGTAAGTAGAAAGCAAGTGCTCTTTTACAATCCAGGGTATGAAGATTCCTCTCTGCACTTGATGCATGAGGTCCTGGAAAAAAAACAGGTAAAAAGACCTCCTGGTTCAGATGAAAAGGTGAGACCACTTTAGGCATAAAGAGTGGATTAGTTCTGAGGCCTACCTTTTCATGATGGAACCTTGTATAAGGAGGATTAGCCACTAAAGCTTGCAACTCACTGATACGGCGAGCTGAGGTGACTGCAATGAGAAAAATAACCTTCCAAGAAAGGAATTTTAAGGAGGTAGTGGCTAAGGGTTCAAAGGGTGGCTTCATAAGCTGGCCAAGAACCAGATTCAAGTCCCAGGCCACTGGAGGTGGTCTGATGGGAGGTTTAGTCAAAAGAAGGCCTCTCATGAATCTCGCTATAAGAGGATGAGAGGAAATAGGTTGTCCATTGAGAGGCTTAAGGGATGCTGCAATAGCACTCAAATGGACTCTGATTGAATTTGTTTTAAGGCCTGCATGGAATAAATGCAGCAAATAGTCTAGTAAAGAATGCAAAGGTATTGCAAGAGGGTGGAGACCCTTCTCTGCACACCAAATGGAAAACCTTTTCCATTTAAAAGCATATGAACGTCTGGTGGAAGGCTTTCTGGAAGCATGAAGGATATCCTTTTGGAGACTTTTGGCAAAACTAAAGAGTCATGGGATAGGAGGCAGTGTACTATTGTGGATCAGGAACTGGTTAAAAGATAGAAAGCAGAGGGTAGGGCTAAATGGCCAATTTTCCCAATGGAGAAAGGTGAATAGTGGTGTACCCCAGGGATCTGTGCTGGGTCCGCTGCTTTTTGACATATTCATAAATGACCTGGAAAGTGTGACGTTATCAAATTTGCAGATGACACAAAACTATTTAAAGTTGTTAAAACCCAAGAGGATTGTGAAAAATTGCAAGAGGATCTTGATAAATTGGAAGACTGGGCATCAAAATGGCAGATGAAATTTAATGTGGACAAGTGCAAGGTTATGCACCTAGGGAAGAACAACCCAAACTATGGTTACACGATGCAAGGTTCCACATTAGGAACCACCACCCAGGAAAAAGATTTAGGCGTCATTGTGGATACCATGTTAAAACCCCCGGCCCAGTGTGCAGCGGCGGCCAAGAGAGCAAATAGAATGCTAGGTATGATAAGGAAAGGAATGGAAAATAAAACAAAAGATATTATAATGCCTCTATATCGTTCCATGGTGAGACCACACCTTGAATATTGTGTGCAATTCTGGTCGCTGTATCTTAAAAAGGATATAGCGATTTTAGAAAAGGTACAGAGAAGAGCCACCAAAATGGTAAAGGGGATGGAAGGATACTCCTATGAAGAAAGGCTAAAAAGGTTAGGGCTCTTTAACCTGGAAAAGAGACGGCTGAGGGGAGATATGATAGAAGTCTATAAATTAATGAACGGAGTGGAACGGGTAAACGTAGATCGATTGTTAACCTTATCAGAATATAGAAAGACTAGGGGACATGCAATGAAGCTACAAGGTAAACTATTTAAGACTAATAAAAGAAAATATTTTTTCACTCAACGTGTAATCAAATTCTGGAATTTGTTACCGGAGGATGTAGTAAAGGCTGTTAGTGTAGCTGGGTTTAAAAAAGGTTTGGACAAGTTCCTGGAGGAAAGGTCCATAAACCATTATTAAGAAGTGACCGAAGATATCAATGCTTGACCCAGTACAAGCATTGTGGAACTTGTGTCTCTTGGGGAAACTGCTAGGTACATATGACCTAGATTGGCCACTGTTGGAAACAGAATACTGGGCTTGATGGACCTTGGTCTGACCCAGTATGGCATATCTTATGTTCTTATGTTCTAAGTTGTAAATCTTGAAGGTCTAGGCCTTCAGCAACCAGGCCCTGAGATGAAGAGAGTGAGGATTTGGGTGCCACAAGGTTCCCTCCTCCTGGGAGAGGAGATCTGGAGCAGACCCCAGGTCTAGGGAGGGAGCTTGAGAGAGATGCAGAAGTAGAGGGTACCACATTTGGCGTGGCCAAAGTGATGCTATGAGGATCATAGTCCCTTTGTCTCTCTGAAGCTTGAACAGAGTCTTGGGGATTAGGGGAATAGGTGGAAAGGCATAAAGGAAGTCTTGCCCCCAATGAAGGAGGAAGGCATCCCTGGCCTGAACTCCCTGACATGAAATCCTGGAACAGAACCGGGGAAGTTTGGCATTCCACGGACTTGCAAACAGGTCTATGTCTGGGGTACCCCAAATCCGAAAAATTCTGGCTATCTGGTCCCCATGGAGGGACCATTCGTGTGGAAGCAGAACTCGACTGAGTCTGTCTGCCCAAGAGTTTAGAACTCCTGGAAGATATACTGCCATGAGATGGATTTGATGCTCTCTGGTGAAGGCCCACAATCTCAGAGCTTCGTTGCAAAGCGACAGAGAGCCAGTTCCTCCCTGCTTGTTCACGTAGAACATAGCTACCTGGTTGTCCGTGTGGATGAGGACTGTCTTGTAGCTGAGCAGGGTGTGGAAGACTCTGAGAGCCAGAAAGATAGCTCTGAGCTCTAAGAGGTTGATATGAAGATATGTCTCCTGTGGAGACCAGATGCCCTGGGTCGAGAGATCTTGTAGATGAGCCCCCCAACCCTTTGGAGAGGCATCTGTTGTAAGGGTTTCTTGGGGTAACACCTGTTGGAAGGGGGACCCCAGCAACAGATTCTGAGTGGACTTCCACCAGTGGAGGGGCGAAAATAGGCGACTGGAGATTGCTATTTTGTCTGACAGGCAACCTGATGCCTGGGTCCATTGGGTGGATAGGGTCCACTGAGCTGCTCTCATGTGAAGGCGAGCATAGGGAACCACATGCACCGTGGATGCCATGTGGCCTAAACGTTGCAACATCTCTCGAGCAGTTAAATGGGATTTTAACTGAATCTGGGAGGCTAACTGCACCAAGCGTAGGCAATGGGCCTGGGGAAGATAGGCCCTTGCTGTTGTGGTATCCAGTAAGGCCCCTATGAACTCTAGAGACTGAGTAGGGGTAAGATGGGATTTTGGAATGTTGATTACCAGTCCCAGGTACTGAAGAACACGCCTTGTGCAGGCTAGAGAAGTCTGGGCCTCTGACTGGGATGGAGCTCGGATGAGACAGTCGTCCAGATATGGGAATACGAATATTCCTAGAGTGCGTAGGAATGCAGCTACTACTGCCATGCATTTTGGGAACACTCTTGGAGCAGAGGCCAGACCGAAAGGAAGCACTTTGTATTGGTAGTGCTTTCCCTGGTACAGGAAGCGAAGGAATCTTCTGTGTGTTGGATGGATAAGAACATGGGTGTACGCATCCTTGAGATCTAGAGAACAAAGCCAGTCCTGACTCTGGAGGTATGGAAGGAGAGTTCCGAGAGAAGTCATCTTGAATTTCTCCTTGCATAGAAACTTGTTCAATTCTCTGAGATCTAATATGGGTCTGTAGCCCCCTGTTCTCTTTGGGATGAGAAAATAGGGGGAGTAGAACCCTGAGCCCTGTTGAAGAAGGGGTACTTCTTCTATTGCCCCTTGGGCAAGAAGGGTAGCAATCTCCTGACCTAGAAGGGTGAGGAGAGATGTTGGAGAATTGAACTGTTTCACCATGGTGTGAGGAGGAAGGTTTAAGAAATGAAGTTTGTACCCTTCCCTTATGATGGAGAGGGTCCACTGCTCTGCTGTGATTTGTTCCCATCTGGGAGCAAAGTGAGCTAACCTTCCTGGGATGGTGAGGGGCTCTGGATATTCTAGAGCCAGAAAGGCTAAGTTCTCTAGTGGAAAGTCAAAGGCCCTGAGGAGGCTGAGGCTGTTGGGCCGTAGCAGTCCTTGCAGCCTGGGTTTTGGCCTGTTTTGGTTGTTGCTGTCTCTTTGTAGCAAAACGACCTTGAGAAGAGGCCTGACCATAAGAAGAAAATTTCCCTTTCTTTGGGAAAGATCCCTTTTTGAACAACCTCTTTTTGAAAGGAGCAGTAGTAGACTTTGAAAGTCTATCTAAAGCAGAATTTTCAGCATCCATCTGGTTGGCCTTTGCTTGCCAATCTTTGCCAAACAGGTTTTCGCCTGTACAGGGAAGGTTACCTAGACCATCCTGTACCCAGGATTCCAAATCAGAGGCTTGCAACCAAGCAACTCTGCGTGCACCTATGGCAATAGCCGAGGCTCTACTGACCCCCTCAAAAGAGTCAAAGGCTGCACGGTTGAAAACTTGGATACATCCTGTGCATGTTTAAGCCAGGTGATATATTCTTCTCTCTTATCTTCTGACATAAAAGGAGATAAGGTTTGCAGATGATCTGTAACTTCTTTTAGAAACATCCCCATATAGAGACTATAGGAGTTGATTCTGGCTACAAGCATACTGGCCTGGAAGATTTTCCTGCCAAAGGCATCTAGGGTTCTGCATTCTCTTCCTGGAGGAGCAGAGGAGTGCCTTTTTGTACTCTTGATCTTTTTCACAGCAGACTCTACCACAATGGAGTGGTGAGGAAGCTGAGTCTTATGAAACCCAGGACAAGGAGGAACACGATACATGGTGTCCAACCTTCTGGAATGAGAAGAGGTGGAAAGAGGAGTCTCCCATATGCCCAACATGTGTTCATAAAGAATCTCATGTATTGGTAAGGCGGCTGCCTCTTTAGGAGCCTTAGGATATTGTAGGATATCTAATTTTTTGGCTCTAGGTTCAGTCTCAGAGGTCACTGAGATGGACAGGCCTTTGGCCACCTCCCTAATAAAGTCCTGAAAAGACAAGTCTTCAGGAGGAGACATTCTCCTTTTTGGAGAAGAGGGTTCCTGAGGAAGGATCCCCGATGCTTCAATTGAGGCCTCTGAAGAGTCAGAGTCTTCAGAAGAATCGAAGTATCGACTGTCTGGATGCTCTCGTAGAGCCCGATACGCATACCGGGAGGTATCGACATCGGGAGTAATCGGTACCGGGCCGGTACTGATAGGCATCACTGGATAGCGTACCGCTGCCGTCGATGCTGATGTCGATGCAAGCTGTACTGGTATCGGAACCGGAATCGGATCCTGTACCGGAATCAGTACGGGTACCGACAACGGGATTTGTTGCGGTACCGTAGGCGTTGCAGCTTGAATGAATGCCGTGATGGCACGCTGCATGGTCAGAATATTCTGATCCACTGACGCCACCAATGTCTGGATATCGGTACCGGTAGAAACTGCCGGTACCCCAGAACATTGTAACAGGTGATCGGTCGAGGCCGAGCCATCGATGTCAACCTGTGACCCCATAGGTAGTGCTTTGGAAGCCGGAGCCTCCTGCCGGGGTAGTTTTGCCGGTGTGGTATCCTCAAGAGTAAGCCCGGGGGCATCTCGATACTTAGAGGGAGATGAACTCTTTGAGGACCGGCCAGATTTAAGTTTGGTTACCTGAGATCCATGGGATGAAGAAGCAGCCCTGGAAGACGTCGATGCCACGGAAGCTGCATCGGAGGGAAACAGGGTACTGAGCTTAGCTGCCCGATTCTGTAACCCTCTTTTGGACATCATGGAACAGGACTCACAATCCGCAATGGAGTGGTCAGGACCTAAACATTTTAGACACCAGTCATGGGTGTCGGTGACAGAAATAGTGCTACTGCACTTTGTGCATTTTTTAAAACCGGAGGCGGGTTTTTCCATGAGGGAAAAATATCTCTGTAGGCCTAAGACCCCAGAAGAAAAATGCACTGAAAAAAGTAGAAGGTTTTTTTTGTTTTTTTTTAAAGAAAGAAAAAGAACCGGTAGTACCGGTGCGGAATCGAGAAGGCAGACACGCGACTAAAGAAAAATAAAAGAAAATAAGAAATTCTTCAGCGGTGACAGGAAACACGACCTGCTGGCTCCGCGGAAAAGAAGAACTGGAGAAAGGCAGTTAGGAAAGGCGGGAAGGCAGCGCGCAGGCGCTGTGGGATGCTCCCAAAAGCTTTCTTTCAGGACATTGGGGAGCGTTCCCGCACAGGCTCCATCGGTACCAACGATACCCATATGTGAAGACTCATTCCTGCTTGTTCCTGGAGATATGAAACTAACTCAAGGGAATAATAGAAGAAAAACCGAGACGGGCAGGCAGGAAAGAAACCGAAAGTGACAATGAAGGTGGCAGAGTCCCCGGTGAGGGGAAAAATTACCAATATAATTTATGTTATTTATTTATTTAACAGTTTTTATATACTGCACTATTTATCATCAGTGCGGTTTACATTAAACAACATACTACCTAGACAGAATAAAACTGACATAGGTTTACAGATAACAGGGAATATAAACTGGGTATGAACAGGGGAAAACTATATACATTTAAACAGGTAACATTGTGGCTTGATATTTACAGAAAAGCAGCACTTTCCGCAGTTCTTCATTCCTGCTTGTCCACAGAGAAAGCACAGTTACTTACCTGTAACAGGTGATCTCTGGGAACAACAGGAATAAGTCTTCACATATGGGTATCGTCGGTACTGACGGAGTCTGCACGGAAACGCTCCCCAGCATCCAATCAGAATGCTTTTGGGAGCATCCCACAGCACCTGCGTGCTGCCTTCCCGCCTTTCCCAACTGCCTCTCTCCAGTTGAGTTTAGAGCTGAGACAAAGAGAGAGAGAGAAGGGAAAGAGATAGATAGAGAGATACAACTCCTAGGGGAGGTGGGTGGGTTGTGAAGACTTATTCCTGCTGTTCCCAGAGATCACCTGTTACAGGTAAGTAACTGTGCTATCTCCAGGAACCAGCAGGAATGAGTCTTCACATATGGGGACTCCCAAGCTAAGATGCCTGAAGGAGGCCCCAGCATGTTGCAATCTAAAGATGGGCCATGCTTATCCCTCAAAACCTCAGGCATCCAAGGGATGGAGGGTAGGAGTTGAACTAGAAAAGAAAAAGAGATGCTGTGGAACAGCTTAACTAAACAAGGTATCCAGAGGGGAGTCCTTGTGTAAATCATAATATTAGAAAAATGTTGAGTCTTAATTTTCTAATGTGGATCTCACTCAGAAATATTGCAAAAATATTTGTTGAGGGTAATAAGGGTCTGTGGTTGACAGCCAGATCATTATCCTCAGAGAGATTCCCCCAATGTGAAGTAGAAGGCAATACAGGAAGAGATGAGAAGTCCTCATGGCCAGAACTAACCCTAGAAGAAGTACTGGGGGAGTTCAATGAGGTTGGACTTTTGAGAATAGGTAAAGCTTCTGTAAAGTCCAAAAAATTGAACTTCTTGTCCTTGGAGCAGAATAAGATCCTAGGAAGAGTGGAGATAATCTGACTGGTTTGGATGAAAAGGTAGAAATACCCTTTGCAGAAAAAAGGGGATAGGTCTTTAAGACCCCCTTTATTCCCATGAAAGAGAAAGACATTTGTACTAGGTGTTGAGCCTCCAATTTTTTGAAGATCAGTAAAAGTCTTTGTAAGTGATGTCACTTATGATGAAGACTTTACATGTAGAGCTTCAGATGTGATGTAACCTAAAAGGTAACGGTAAAAGAAGGTATTTGGTAAAATACCATAGAAATTGGTTGTCCACTGAGTTTATGGTATGCTGGGGCAGCATTAATATGGACAGTAGACAAATCTTTCAAAGTCAGATGATGTATAGAGATTGATGCAACAACAAGAAGGATTAAGACCTACTTGAGAATCTTGATGGAGAATCTCTGTCTGGTTAAATATGGAAGAACTATAGAGAAAGTTTCATGGAAACAGGTAATATGTTCTTCACTTACAGGGATAGGATTAGACTTCTTGAAAAGATCTAGCCCCTAAATAACCAGGTGTCGAGACGTATGTGAATGAGTGCAGAGGAGATCCTTAGTCTTAAGACAGCAAGTCTGGATCCTTCTACAATTTCAATTAGTAGCTGGAGAAAAAGACGCAATATAAGGGGATACCATGTTTGCCTCTTTATGAGGGCAATATGAGTATCATGCGTTCTCCTGTTCAACATAAGCTACCATGAAGTATAGGAAATTAGAAGGAAAGTAGTGAATAAGGACCAACTGCAGTGAAAAAAATGCATCCCTGTTGAGGAAGTTCCAGTGAGATATGGAACAACCAGGGAATTGTGCAATTTTCTACACTTTCACGTGGTCTAAACCCTGGTTACCTTTTCTTAAAAGGAAATTTTAAGGAATATGGTAAAAGTAGGAAAAAAACAGTCATGTAGGAACATGACTGGCAGAGTCTACCAGCTAAAACCCTTATTAACTATCTGACAGCTACCTATTAGGAGTAGCTCTGAGGCTCTCTGGCAAAGGCCCACAGTTGCAGAGCTTTGTTGTAGAATTGCAGAGAGCATGTTGTAGATTGCTTAGATATGGCTGTTGAATTGCCAGTGTGCAACCTAATCTATTCTGTTGGAGCCAAAGAGAACTGAACATGGCTAATAGTAGACAGGCCTGATGCCTGCAACAATAAATAGTTCAAATGAATTCTGGATCTCTTTTGGAATTATCTGTTATTCAGGCAGCATAAAAGTTAGGTCCCATAGGTTGGAGAGGACCGACAGACATAATTTGGAGTAGTGTTACCCAATTTCTGTCCGAAGAGCTGCCTTAAAAAGATATGTGAGAAGGAGATGAACTGCAAAAGGGGAGAAAACTCTGTATGGAAACTACTTACTGGAGTAGGTATTGAAGGAAATCCTATGGTTTAGAGGATAAGCCCTCCAGTTGATTAGTAGTACTCTTAGAGACTGAATGTCTGGGCTAAGAGGGATAGAAATTAATACAGAGTTGAGAAGACTTACAATTTAGTAAGTCTTTGAAGGGATAGGGTCCCCTTGCAGTTAAAAGTATGAGATATCCTCGTACAGGAAACTGACAAGGTGAAAGGTATAGTTCACCCTGTTAGTTGTTAGTTCTCCTTTTGTTTTAAAAGGAGAAACCTATTATCTCTGGGGTATGATAGTCCTTAATAGCTCTTAGCTAGAAGAATAGATTTCTCTTGTAACAAGAGATTCATGCCCAGAGCCGAGGACTGAGTCAATGTATGACTGATATCTCAGCATGGATGAGATGACTTTTAGATGCTTCTGTTGAAAAGAAGTAGGTTCAAGTTCTAAACCTCACACAGAAAAAGTGAATAAAATATCAGAAACCCTGAGATTGCTGGGTTTGCTGAGCCTGTTGAGGTTTTGATTTTCTTAGTCTGGTGTGGTGTTGCCCATCTTTGGAAACATCTGTAGAATGGGTAGAAGATGGATAAAACGTTTTCCCCTTGGGGGAATAAAGCTTTTTATGAGATTTTTTATTAGCTGGGATAGAGGAGAGTTTGGACAATCCTCTGAAAGTAACAGCATCAGTGCTCAACTGATTAGCTTGAAATAAAGCCTCCTTGTTGAAGAGATTTTCACCAGTACAAGGAGTATTTCCCAGCCTTTCCTGAACCCATCTGTCCAAGTCAGAAACTTGGAGCCAGGCTAAGCGTCGTGCTCCTATGGCTATAGCAGAAGTTCTGCTAATAGACTCAAAACAGTCCAGGGAAGCACGATTAAGGAACCTAGAGATATTTTGAGCATGATTGACTAATAAGGAATAGTCTGCTCTTTTATGCTCTGGAAGAAAAGGGTTCAAAAACTTTAAGTTCTTTGTGACCCCTTCAAGAGATAATCCCATATAGAAAATATATGAGATAATTTTTGCTGAAAGCATGGATGCCTGGAAGCATCAACGTCCAAAGGCATCTAAAGTCCTAGACTCACGACCTGGCGGATAAGAAGAGTGCTTCTTTGCATTCTTAATATGCCTCATTGCTGATTCTACAACAATAGAATGATGAGGAAGTTGAGTCTTTTGAAAACCTGGAGAAGGTGGCACCTTGTACATAGTGTCAAGTGTCTTGGAATGTGGGGATACCGTTAAAGGAGTTTCCCACATTCTTAACAGTAGATCTTGTAAGATCTGATGCATGATCACCTCATTTGGAATCCAGGGAAATTGCAGTGTCTCTGAATTCCCCGGTAAGGATTCTTTATCAGGTATAGAAATGGCAAGTAGCTTTGCCATATCAAGCAGAAAAGCTTGAAAAGAAATCTCCCCCGAAGAGGACTCTTTAAAATGAGGGGTAAAGGCTAGACTTGTAGAAAAATCAGCCTTGGTACCAATGGATTCATCCCAGTCATCGGGATCGGAAGACTGAAAAGGATGAAGCATCGGATTTTCTTGAAAGCGATGTCTTTGGTACCGCCCGAGGTCGGTACCGAGACGAGTCGGTACCGAATCTTCCATGCTAGAGATCGATTCCAGGCTCGGCATCGAGGGAAGCGATTCTGTCGAAGTAAGCATGGATGGTACCGAAACCGATTCCGATGTCGATACCGGTACCAAAGGCGATAACGATACTCGAGGAACGGTCTGCAGCAACTCTAACGGTACCGAAGTAGCTGAGAGTGCTAGACTACGTTCATCGGTGAGGAGTGTTTCGTCCATCACCATAGCCGATGCCGGGGTGTCGGTACCGCTCGAAGCGGCCACAACCACCGAGCATGGCCCAGGTATGTTCATCGAGGTAAGAACCTCGGGAACAACCCGGAGCCCCGTTAATGCTTTGGAGCCCAAAGACTCCCGCCAAGGCTTTATTGCCAAGATGTCCTCGAGGGCAAGACCGAAGCCATCTCGATGCTGGGAAGGAGATCTACCACTCGAGGACTGGCTAGTCTTTACAGACTTTTGTTTGGTTACCTGATCCTGTGAAGAAGAAGATAGTCTAGCTGGTAACATCAAAGGGGATGTGAACCGGGTATCGAGTTCTGCTCGATTCTGAAGACTTCTTCTGTTTGAGCTCCAGCAGGAGAGACACTCCAGGGGGCAATGGTCAGGACCTAAACATTTTAGACACCAAGTATGAGTGTCTGAAATAATATATGTACCATCACACTTTGAGCATTTCTTAAGGATAGTGGCTGGCTTTTCCATAATGGAAGGGTAGAGGCCTAGTGGCCTAGAGACCGTCAGGCACTAAACAGGAAAAAGATTTTAAGAAAAGAAGAAATTCTTTAGGAAAAAGAAAGAAAAGTACCGGTGGTACCGGTAGCGTCGAGGGAAGGCAGACACGACCACAAAAAAATAAGAATAAAAAGAAGAATTTTCTGCGGTGCCAGGAATACGTCCTGCTGGCTCCGCGGAAAACGGAAAACTGGAGAGAGGCAGTTGGGAAAGGCGAGAAGGCAGCACGCAGGCACTGTGGGATGCTCCCAAAAGCGTTCTGATTGGACGCTGGGGAGCGTTCCCGCGCAGGCTCCGTCGGTACCGACGATACCCATATGTGAAGACTCATTCCTGCTTGTTCCTGGAGATAGTAATAACCAGACTATTAAAAACAAGCATAAAACGCACATATGGATCTAGCCTCTTATTCCATGACCCTCTCTATTCTATTGGTCCCCCATATTATTTTGACACAAATTCTAAACTTTATACCTTATACTGTATCTTTCATTCTTCAAACATTTGATTTATAAACTGGTAGTCTTCTTTTTCTGAGACCATAAACAATAGTTCTCCCAAACATTTTCCAGCTTATGTGGTTTCCACTCTTGCATAGCAGTCAATTTACTCATCGAATAATTGCTTAGTCACCCATAGAATCCCCTTATGACAGACAGCCAATCTGCTTTCCAATGTAGCACTGTTTTACTACGAACCACTGCAATACTTAAGAAAATCCCAAGTAATATGGTCTATATAATCAGTATAAGCATGTAAGTGGAAGATCCCAGGTCCTCTTTGTATCTTGGCCACTTTAACCTCCTCCATAATATCAATACAATCCCTCCCCCCCCCAATATCATTCCACTTTTGGGCAACTCCATCTTGTCCATATGTATTCCAACAATCACTCCCCAATGGCGGATATAATTTCTGGAGCTTCACTGGTGCAGTGGGGTGCAAGGGATGAGGTTCGCCTAGGGGTCCTCATATCCTTGCCCCGGCTCTGCATGCACACAAAGAATACATTCACATACTTGTACCTGACTTGGAGCAGGTGTAAATTTGTGCGCTCCTGCAGATTGCTGTGCAGTCTTTTTCATAAAGGCACATAGGGGTCCATAGTATCTTCATAAAAAAAGGCATACATTTGATACGTTTTTGGAAATTTTTATAAGTGCCCTGTTACAAAAGTATCACCTCCTCCCACAAGACTATTACTTTCCCAAAGTCTTGGTTTTATTTCTGTTTTACAGATGTGATAAATGTAACAGGCTTTGGCAAGGATGGTCCCTTCAGTTCATTAAAGCCGCATTTCTTCTGAAACCATTTCTGTCTACTGTTCTCTAAATAGGTGGTTTCTTAAGTGAGTGTTACTTAAAAGAAACCAATCTGTTTTTCAGGAAGTCTTGAAGATGTCACAGCTTCTAACTGCTTTCCCATAAGAATGTTTCAAGTAACAGGGGGTTTAAGGTGGTGAAAGAAAAATAGACACATGAAAATATCTCAAGCACGTAAGAAACGTGTATTTTTTGACTTTCTCATGTGTTTGTATAAATTTCTCATGTACTCTAACAGCTGTACATGAATGAGGTTAAAAGGAAGGAGGAAAAGGTAAAAGTGTGAATCATAGGGATAGAAAGCAAAAAAACCTTTGCAAAATGCTTAATGGCTATAGGCTTTTGGGGACAATGTACTAAACTGTGTTGACATCTGCCATTCATGGTGTTTACGGGGTAATTTTTCCACATGTAAGGCCTATTTTACACATAGAAATACAGGCTTTTATAAAATTGCATGACTCTATATGTATGTAAAATGCATAGAAAGTGTGCACCTATTTTTCTGCGACCTCTGTGTAAGTATTCCCAGGGAGTAATCTCTGTGAAGTATAGGCAATGTTGCAATGCATGTATGTAGGGAGTAATTTTATAAATTTTTCCTGTGTAAGAGGTTTTATTAAATTACCATGCGGTGTATGGACGTAAAGGTAAGCACAGTGACAACAATGCGCATACTTGCATGTAACCTATTCATAGGGGGTCTTCTGGGGCAGAGTTTGGGTGGAGCTGCAAAGAATGCACATTGACTATAAAGTACATAGCTACGTGCACAAGTCACCTATGCACAATTAGTCCTGTTTCCAACTAAGAGTAAATATATGCAGGTGCATTCTAGGTGTGATTTTCACAGGCTATGTGGTAGTTTTCGGGGTTGAGGATCATTTGTAGGGTACTGGAGCAGTTGTAGGGGTATTTTTTTTTAGGGCTGGGGCAGTTTCAATGGAATGCTTTTTAGGGGTAGGGACAGTATGTGGGTTGGTGGGGCAGCTGTGTTGGAGGTAGGGGCAGTTGTGTGGGAGGTAGGGACAGTTGTGTGGGAGGTAGGGACAGTTTTCAAGTTGGTGGGGCAGTTTTCAGGGTGATGTGACAATTGCAGGGGATATTGTTTGGAAGTAGGAACAGTTTGTGGGATGGTAGGGGAGTTGCAGGGGATAGAATTTGAGGATGGAGCAACTTATGGAATGTTGGAACAGTTTTAAGGAGAGATATTATGGAGATGGGGCATTTGTGGTAGGTTGTTTACTGGGGTGTTGCAGTTGCAAAGATGTATTTTTGGGGGGTGGAGCAGTTTGTAGGGTGGTGAGGCAGTTGTAGGACATTATTTTTTTGGGGGGCGGAGACAATTTGCAGTGTGATAGGGCAATTGCAGGGGTATAGCTTTGGGAGGTTAGGGCAGTGTGTAAAGGGGTGGGACAATTGTGGGGGTCAGTTTTGGAGAATGAAGCAGTTTGAGGGATTAGGAGAGCAGAGAGGGATTTTGAAGGAAGCAATTCCCTAACTGCTAAGCTTCACTGTATGTAAGTTTCTATGCTAAAGAAACTGGACCTCCTCCTATAGAAATGCACTGAGCTTTTTTGAGGAGGAGGGGCCTTATATCTCTGGAACCCCTAGTCTGATGTGATCCATTTTTGAACTTAATGTGTCTTTTTAGTAGTTTTTCTCACAAGCCAAGTTCCATCTCATTGTGTAAACTTTTTTGGATGAACATTTTGCCCCCAGACATACAGATAAACAGAATGACATTCTTCAACATTTTTAAATAATTCTTTCCAACTTCCATTGTGTTGGAAAGAATGAAAAGAGCTTAAAATGAGCAGTGTCAAGAAAGTTTTGATAAACTGGAATACAGGTTTTCTGAATTCCAACATGTACAAGATGCCTAGACTTTAAAAACTCTTCTACAAAATCTGGAAATGTGTAAACAAATCTATATCGGTGTAAACCTCCAAGAAACGGATTCAGACAGACCCCAAGCACTGTTCCCTCTAAGCTGTGCGCGTGTGCGCGCGCACACACCTCGCCAAGCGAGCGCACATACTTTATAACAGAGCGCACAAAAATTACGGTTCTGATTCTGATAGAAAACAACACAGACGTCTTAAAATGTAAAAGTTGTTGTGTATTTACGGTTTTCACAAGTTCTACAATATTTTCTAGTGCAATCAATGTGGTGTACATACTGTATTCTGACATGTAGTCAAATTTTAAATTATATAACTCCGAGTGTTGGTATGTGGCGCACAAAAATTTAACCTTCCTTCAAAAGCTGCACAGCTGATATTTTATGCGCACACAGCCTACAGAAAATTAGAGGGAACATTGACCCCAAGCCAGCCTGTATATCTTTTTTTTTTAGAATCAACTGCAAATCAAATATTTCCATTTACTTATCCATTTATACTTAATTTGTTTATAAAATATAGTGTGTCCGAGTGACGTACCAATGGGGGGGAGGTAAACAAGAGGGGCACTGAGAAGAAACTGGAAAGTTAAAAAACAAAAGCATGGGGCCTTTGTGATTTTGGGTGTGGTAGGAGGAGGCAGAAATATAAACACTGGCCCCCAGCAATTGCAGACCCATGGAACGCCATTGGTATACCCAAGACACAAAGATGATGTGCAGCTCATAAATGATTTTTAAAAATACACACACAAATCAAGGTATTTTATAATCAACGCATATACTTGCAAACTCCACCCAGGCTGTACCCAGACCATCCCCCCCGGCTACACCTTCCGAAAAAATGCATTCAAGTCAATGTGCATACTTTTCTACCAGCTGGCATTTTATAAGAGGTCAGTAACATATGTAAATTGCCAAATATGCACATTAATGACATTATAAAATTACTTCAATATTGCCCAAATAAAATAATATAAAAATGACACTTGTAGAAATACTTACCATGAAGAGGGGATCCAGATGGACTACTAGATAGACCTGTCACAGGACTACAGCGACCACCTTGCTTTGATGTCAGCTCTTGTTCAATCTCTTCCAGTCCTGCACTTTTCTGGAAGCGACTCATGCGATTTACTACTCGGGGTGACATATGCGTGCGTACACATGGCTGCCCACCATAAGGATTAATGGGAAAAACATGGGAGGTACCGCGAAGTGTGCTAACAACAACCCAACGGCAATCATGGCTAAAGCAGATATCTTGGACCTGTTATAAAAAAAGAAATAATACTATATTATTTACTTATTTAAGAACATTTGTAAAGTGCCAATAGCTCATAGTGGATCACGATTTAATATTCATAATAGGTAACATTGAGATAACAAAACAATGAGACACTAGAATACATTTTTTTAAACAAGATAAACCAAAAAGACAGACAAGGCTCCAAGATAAACTCTTAAGTAGAATCCAAAAGATAACCTCACCCCGCCCCCCCCATCCCAAAGGATTACTGAAAAACATGATCTTTAATTTTTTTCCAAAAACCTAATTAGCTATCTTCATGCTCAGCTGAAGAGAAAGTAATTTCCGCATAAGTGGACCAGCCACAGAGAACGTTCCGGCTTGGGTCTTCCTGGTGGAAGGTAGTTGAAGAAGCCCTCTGTCCAGATAACGAAAGCGGACATCAAGGTGTACATACCATCTAAAGTGTTTGAAAAACTGTACTTCTTTGCTTGATAATAAATTAAACAAATAATTTAGGGATCAATATTCAAAAGGACTTAACTGGTTAGCAGGACCTACTAACGGAATATGTCCCAGTGAGAAGGATATTCAATGGCACGATCTGGATAGTGCCGTTGAAAATTTCCTCTAACCATATCGGCGGGCCTCAAATTTGCGAGACAGAGTGGTTCACACTGAATTTGCGAATGACGGTACATGAGATTCCCAGCTATACACCTTGTTAACATTGTAGTGTGTGTTCATTCACTGTTGCAACAGACCACTTGATTCATCTATCACTAAGAGGATGTACAAGTACTGGAATGTCACAACATGTTCTACACCTTTTATCATTTATATAATTTGGTGCCTATGTCAAGCGAGCATAAGAGTAGGTTAAAGACTGTCACTCTTATTGCACCCATGGTTCTACATTGCCAAACATTCAATCATACATTTGAGGATTTAACATGGACTGTCACTGAGTTGGTACCAGTATTGGTGCAGGGGGAGGGGTGATCAGAGGGCAAAACTGTAATATCGTAAATAATTTTGGATATACAAACTGCAGTCAGTAAAACCGCATGATTTAAATGACAATTTAGAGCTTAATACCATCATTTCATTGTATAATAGAATGCTAGGAATCATAAGGAAAGGAATGGAGAATGAAACAAAAGATATTATAATGTCTCTGTATCGTTCCATGGTGTGACTGCACCTTAAATATTGTGTGCAATTCTGGTCGCTGTATCTTAAAAAGGATATAGCGTTAATAGAAAAGGTACAGAGAAGAGCCACCAAAATGGTAAAGGGGATGGAAGGATACCCCTATGAGGAGAGGCTAAGAAGGTTAGGGTTCTTCAATTTGAAAGAGAGACGCTTGAGGGGAGATATGATAGAGGTCTATAATTAATGAATGGAGTGGAACGGGTAAATGTAGATCAATTGTTTATGTCATCAAAATATTGAAAGACTAGAGGATATGCAATGAGGCTACGGTGTAACCTATTTAAGACTAATAAGAGAAAATATTTTTTTACTCAACGCGTAATCAAACTCTGGAATTTGTTACCAGAGGATATAGTAAAAGCTGTTAATGTTGCTGGGTTTAAAAAAGGTTTGGACAAGTTCCTGGAGGAAAGGTCCATAAACCATAAAGGGGATCTGAGAAATCCATTGCTTGCCCCAATACAAGCATTGTGGAACCTGTGTCTTTTGGGTAAACTGCTAGATACTTGTGACCTAGATTGGCCACTGTTGGAAACAGGATACTGGGCTTGATGGACTTTGGTCTGACCCAGTATGGCATATCTTAAGTTCTTATCTGAATATTACTAGGGCAGTCTGTGCGCAGAGCTGAGGTGGATGCTGGCACTTATCTGGATAATAGCAATTTTCAGGACCACTATGTGGAACGCTTATTCGGGTAATGGCTGAATATTGCTGCTATCTAGAGAGTGCCAGCACTGACTGCTAAATATGGATATTCAGCGTTAGTCAGTAGCCAGTTTTCACCATGGTACTGACAACTGGCATTAAATACCGACCCATTGTAATTTAATATGATATTCTCTAGGTAACCAGAGCAGTGCTCTCATTGGGGGAGGGAGAAATGTGTGTTCTTTGAACTTGATACTCATGATCAAGCAGGTAGCAGCATATTGAACCATTTGCAAGAACCCAAATAATTCCCTGATGCAGTCCCACATAGACAGCATAACAATAATTTAAGCCTACCAAAATTATTACCAGCATCAGAGTGTAGTTCATTCTGAAGAATTTAGAGTAGTTCAACTAATCTTTATTGTATGTGGTATATTAGGAGTCCCCAAAACAGATGAGCCTTTAGGGGAAACACTACAAAATTGTCATTACAGGTCATATCTGCCATTTTGAACTCAAGCGGCAACGCAGCAGAGATGAAGGGGGATCGCTCCTGCTCTGACTACTAGACACCAGGAACAGCATATTTGTGAGTGTGGAGATTAGGACCTCCTAACTGCCAGGTGGGAGAGTAGGCATGCATGCGCGTTGGGGCCTCCTAGGAGCTTCTGGAGGAGACTGGGGGGGCATTCCCATGCGTGAGGACTTACTTTCTGCTTGTCCACGGAGAAGTGTGCCATAACTTAAAAAGGATACAGCAGAATTAGAAAAGGTACAGAGAAGATCCACCAAAAATGGTAAAGGGGTTGGAAGGATATCTCTATAAGGACAGCTTAAAAGGTTAGGTCTCTTCAACTTGGAAAAGAGACGGCTGAGGCGAGATATGATAGAGGTCTATAAATTAATAAATGGAGTGGAATGGATAAACATAGAGTGGTTGTTTATTCCTTCAAAAAGTAGAAAGACTAGGGGACACTCAATAAAGCTACAATACAGCCCATTTAGGACTAATAAGAGAAAATATTTTTTCACTCAACGTGTAATCAACTTCTGGAATTCGTTACCGGAGGATGTAGTAAAAGCTGTTAGTGTAGCTGGGTTTACAAAGGTTTGAACAAGTTCCTGGAGGAAAAGTCCATAAACCATTTTAAAGAAGATCAGGGAGATCCCCTGCTTACCCCGGGATAAACTTTGTGAAATCTGTGTACCTTTTTGGGAAACTGATAGGTACTTGTGACCTGGATTGGGCACTGATGGAAACAGGATACTGGGCTTAATGGACCTTAGTTTGGCCCAGTATGGCATTTCTTATGTTCTTAGGGAGTCAGAGGGTGTGGCAGGCCACCAAAGGGGTCTTCTATGGTTCTTGGAGGATCTAATGCTGAGGAGGGTCTTCTGGGGAGGGATCAGATCAGTGATTTTCAACCTTTTTCATCTCATGGCACACTGACAATGGGCAAAAAATTATCAAGGCACTCATCACTTTTTTAAGGATATATTTTATCATTTAAAAAACTAGCCTTAAGATTGTGTTTAAAGTTCAATAACTAAAATTTTAATCACTGTGTTATTTTTTTTTTAAATTAATCGGTGGGAAATCTGTGCTTGGTGATGTTTCATGATGTCCCTTGTCCGAGGGCGGATAGTTGACAAGCATACCCTCAAGTCCTCCTCAGTGTTTGAACTCCGAGCTGTTCTTGCTCTTCATTGTGTTCATAGCAGAGAAATCAGCCTCACACAGATAAGATGTTAAGAAAGGAAGAAATGCTTTAATCACCATCTTTGTGATGATGGGGTATTCCTCTCGGAGAATGAGGCTATATCTGTTAATGAGTGTTTCCCTTTCAGTCCTCTATTACTTCTGATTTCTATCAGCTCATCTTCTTCTGCAACAGTTAATTCTACTGACTCACATGCATTTAACACAAACGGATCTCAGACAAAGGAAGATACACCAAGTAATGGGAAATACTTTTCAATGTTTTTACTCAGTTCAAACATTTCAACTTTGTTCTCTTTTTTGATTCTGGCTCCCCACAATGTTAGTTTTTCCTTAAAGGAGATAATGTTTTCAGTACAAGTAAGAATATTTTCATTCTTTCCCTGCATACTCTTGTTAAGAGTGTTCAGATCCAAGATGGCGGCTCAGTGAGTGCATGCTCCTGGCAGCTTTTACTGATGGGACGAAAGAGAAAGGGGAAGCGGAGTATGCAGCCCCAGGCTTCTCCGGTGACCTCGACTCCTGTGAGTGGTCCTTTGGATTCGTTTGTATTGCGACGTCAGGAGCCTTTGCAGCCTCAACCGGGAGTTGGAAGCTCGGCTGGTAGATTGCAGGGGCTGGGTAGCCAGGCGTCTCCCTCAAGCAGTGATCTTACGCCCCCGTATTTGCAACAGCCCTCTAAGCAAATATGCCCAGATTTGTCTCGGCGGGTGGTAGAGGCCACGGTGTCCCCGGTGTTGGGAGTTTCTGAGGCTTCGTTGGGGCCACACCTGTCTAGCGAGTCGGAGGGAGTGGACTCTTCGATGGATCAGCGGGTTTTTGCTGGCGAGGTTGAGAACTTGTCGGTGGTGGTCAGTGTAGACGCCAAGATCCCTTAACAGCTCCCTGAGGTTGGTGAAGTTTTACCAGCTGAACAATCCAGGTCTACGGTTTCCTTTTCTTTGCCAAGACCTGCACAGTTTACTCTTGAGTCTATATGGACTGCTATTAACCAATTGGGACAAACTTTTCTTACACAAACAAATGGAATTCAATTAGATATGGCATCAAATTTGGCTAGAATCGATCAATTCGAGCAGGAGGTCTCCGGGATTAAAATCAAGCTTGAAGAGACTATTGAAAAAACTAAACAGATGGAAACTGTCGGATCTCTTTATTAAGGATTCTAACCAGGCGAAAGCCCGGCTGGAACAGTCAGAAAACTTTTCTAGATTGGCAAATTTGCACTTGGTAAATTTTCCTGTGTTACCAAATATTTCAGCGAAAGAAATGTTTAAAATGTATCTTCTTGAAGTACTGGGGGTTCCTCCAGATTCATGCCCTCCTATTGTTAGAATTTATTATCTCCCTACAGCGCGGAAGGCCTTGGCCTCTGGGGCAGTAGGTGGCCAGGAGCAATTTGATGTTTTGAGTGTTTCAGCTTTATTAGAAACTTCTGAATCGTTGTTGGTTAAGAAAGCGACCTGTTTAGTTACTTTTGCTTTAATATCAGACCAAGAATGGCTGCTTAGGTTATTCTTTCGTAAAAGGAATGTATTGTTCAAGGGTTGTTCGGTTCGAGCTTTTCCAGATCTAGCTCGGGAAACCCGTCGGCGTAGGACTGAGCTTTTGATCCTGCGACCGCGGATTCTCCAGCTGGGGGGTTTATTCTTTTTAAAATTTCCTTGTAAATGCTTGGTGAAACTTCATGGGAATTCCTATGTTTTTTTGTTTCCTTCACAATTGCTTTCCTTTTTGAATTCTCAGGGCTCGGTTGGGGAGGAATGAGCAAGTACTCTTGTTGCTGTATTTAAATTGGCTGCTCTGTTGCTCTCGTTTCCTTTCTTTTCTGTATTTTTTATTTTCCTGTTCATCTTCGATCTGTACCTTTGTGGGCTAATGTGGGGTTTTGCTTGTGATTGTTAATACCTTTGATTATTCTGTACTTGTTTTGTTTTCTTGGAAGCATCCCCTTTTTCCATTGCAAGATTGTTTATGCTTGTAATTTTTGTTAAAGTTAATAAAATATAAATTTAAAAATAAAGTGTGTTCAAGGCTTGGAAAATGTCAGTTAGGAATGCACCAGGTCTCATCACTAAGTAGATCAGCCTGCTCAGACTCTTCTGACATAAAAAAAATTAGAAGCTCTTCCTTCATTCCATACAACCTTGAAAGCACCTGCTCTTGAGATAGCCATTTCACTTCTGTGTGCAGTAGCGCAAGCTAACACAAACTAACACACACAATCCGAAAAGCAGCTGATTGAAGAATGACACTGGTTCTGTCCTCCCTCAAGCTCCTCGGCCCTACTAATAAATTACTTCCCACAAACTCCCATGGCACACCTGTGGATCATTTGCGGCACACCACTGTGACACAGCACAGCGGTTGAAAATCATTGGATCAGATGCTGGGGTGGTTTCTGAGAGAGAGTGGATGCTGGAAAGGGGTATCAGACGCTGGGACGGACGTCTGAGGGTGGTCGGATGCTGGTGGAACATCGGAGGGTAATCAGATGCTGGAAGGGGGGGGGGGGTTGGATGCTGCAACAGATGATTCCCCATCTGTGGAAGGGGAATCAGATCCAGGTTATGTGCTGTGATGAAAGGGTGTGGGGGGAGTCACATGCTCTTCCTGCCGCATGGAACGTCTGTCTATAACACCTCTTCTTTTCTGCCAGGGCCTGAGTTCCCTACCTTGGCAGTGAGCGCTGGTGCTCCCATGCTATCTGCCAAGGAAGGGAATGTGGGCCTGTGCAGTAAGTATCTTCCCGCTGCACTAAATGCAGGACAGATGCTGGGAACACCTCCTGCATTTACTGCACAGGGTTTGCACTTAACCTCACCTTAGGTTTTGGTGCCTATGGGGATTAGTTACTAAATTGCGGTAAAATATCTAATTTTATCACAACTTAATTTATCATGGGAGTCATTAAGTCGCGAGGTGTGAGAGCAATCTTCTTGGGATCACTTGTCAACAGTGAACATAATATGATCAAATTTGATTTAATAATTGGATGGACAGCAAGAAATTCTACTTCGCTAGAATTTAACTTTCAAAAAGGAGTTTATGATAAAATGAGGAAAATGCTTAAGAAAAAATTAAAAGGAGCAACTGCAAAGGTTAAGAGTTTACATACGGCCTGGAATTTGTTTAAAAATACTATTTGTAAATCCACACTACGTGTATTCAATGCTTTAAAAAGAAAGAAGGAAGGCCAAACAACTGTTGGCATGGTTTAAAGGCTGCTATAGCCAAAAACATCTTTCAAAAAATGGAAAAAGGATCCAAATGAGGAAAATAGGAAACAACATAAGCACTGGCAAGTTAGATACAAAGTACTGAAAAGGCAGGCAAAGAGAGAATTTGAAAAGGAACTTGCCATGGAAGCAAAAACTTATAATAAAAATGTTTTCAGGTGCATTTGAAGCAAAAAGCCTGTGATAGAAAGGTAAAAGGGTCACTAAAGGAGGACAAGCCATAGCAAAGAAACTATGGGGTCTATTCTGAAGCACGAATACTTACCCCCCTGCTGTCCCCATCCAAAGGCTCTCCATACGAACCAGGAGTTTGTGCAGGGAGGTTAGATGGGGGCAGGAAGGGGGCCGTGTGGAGGTGGAGTTAGGGCAGGAAGGGGGCCGTGTGGAGGTGGAGTTAGGGCAGGAAGGGGGCGGTCCGTGGCCCCGGACATAAAGGGCCGATTCTGATGTCAGCCCTGCATGTCTGGGGCCAGCAGACTAGATGGGGAACTTATTCCACCTCTCAGGTGGAATAAGTTCCCCTAGATGTTGGAGGACAACAGTCCAGGGCAGCAGCAAAGGGTGGAGGAGGTGCAGGAGAGTCCCCGCAGCCCGACCTTGGCCATGGCCATGGGTGGCCAGATTGGGGGTCGGGCTGTGGGAAATGAAAAAAGTGATTGCAGCCAGGGATTGCGGCTCCTGAATGGAGCTGTTGTGCCATTGCAACCGGACGCCATGGCACCGCTGCTCCATTCAGGAGCCAGACTGCGTTAGCCAGGCAGAGGCCTGTATGTATACACCATTGGGAATCAAGTCCCGGCCTGCAGGTACAGGCCTAGACACGATTCTGATCCCGCAGGGGCTAGACCTGCCCCGCGGGATCAGAATCCCATCTACCTCTGTGCGTCTTTGCTTCGGTCTTTATGAAGATGATGTATGGAAGATACACATGCCAGAAATGATATTTAAAGGTGATAACTCAGCAGAACTGAAATAAATCTTGGTGACGCTGGAAGATGTGATAAGGCAATCTGACAAAATAAGTAACAGCAAATCATCTGGACTAGATGGTACGCATCCCAGGATGCTAAAACAACTCAGAAACTATAGAAATTTGCAAACTATCATTTAAAACCATCTATAGTACCTGAAGAATGGAGGGTACCAATGTAAAGCCAATATTTAAAAAGGAGTCCATGGGTGATGCAGGAAACTACAGATTGGTGAGCCTTACGTCAGTGCTGGACAAAATGATAGAAACTATTATAAAGAACAAAATTACTGAACATGTAGTCATGGTTTAATGGGACAAAGCCAATACAGATTTAGCAAAAGGAAGTCTTGCCTCACCATCCTGCTACAATTTTTTGAAGGTATGAATAAATCTGTAGATAAAGGTGAGCTGGTTGATATAGTGCATCTGTATTCTCAGAAAGATTTTGACAAAGTCCCTCATGAGAGACCCTTGAGGAAATCAAAATGTCATGGGATAGGGTGCAGGGTCCTACTGTGGTTTGGAAATTGGATAAAGACAGAAAAAGAGAAATTTTATTTATTTATTTATTTAAACGTATTTCTATACCGCCTTATCCTGAAATCAAGGCGGTCTGAACAGCAAACAATCAATAAGATACAGTATATATAGTGTGTACATGCAGTGAGTAGTGTATGCGTGTGAGTGTGTCTGGACGTTGATTCTTGTGGTGCTATTTACAGCGTGCGCTATTTACAATGCTATGGGTATCGTTCCTTGCTTAATTACAATTATAGTGACATGTGGGGGGGAATTGAGGTGTCTGTTGCATGGTTTAAGTAATGTCACCGTAGTGTTCTATGAAGAGGGTTCTCTTCAGTAGTTTCCTGAACTCCTTAAGGTCTGTTGTTGAACGCAGTTCGTCGGGGAGGGCGTTCCAGATTGTTGGTGCCGCCTTTGATAAGGCTCGTTTTTCGGTGTCCTGTTGATATCTTTAGGTGTGTTGACACGGTTGGATGTGCCTCTTCTTCTCGGTCTTGTGCTGTTGTCTGGTTGTATGAATGGGCGTAGGCTGAAAGCTGATGATTGATGTTTGATTTTGAAAATGTTTATGATTGTCTTGTATCTAATGCGGGCACTGATAGGCAGCCAGTGGAGCTCTTTTAGGGTGGGTGTGATGTGTTCTTGTCTTGTGGTGCCAGCAATTATGCGTGCTGCAGTGTTTTGTGCCAGTTGCAATGGTCTTAGTGTCTGTTTCGTTAGACCTAGATAGATTGGGTTGCAGAAGTCTAGGATTGGGGTTATTAGTGCTTGACAAACTGTGCGGAAGTGTTCCTGAGTGAGGAGGGGCTTGAGGCGTCGTATTAGTCTCATCCTGTGGTATGCATTTTTGGTGGTTCTGCTGATGTGGGACTGAAGGTTAAGTTCTTTGTCCATTGTCACTCCGAGGTATTTCACTTCTGATTGTATGGGTATGGTTGTGGTGCCTATCTTGATGTCGCGGGGGGGGGGGGTGAAGTCGGAGTTTTGTGTGATGATTAGCGCCTCGGTCTTGCTATAGTTTATGGTCATGTTGTCTTGAAACCAGGTGTTCATATGTGTGAGACAGTCTGTTATCTTGGTGTGGTCTGGGTTGTCAAGGGCGATTGGTGTGTATATCATTATGTCGACCGCATAGATTGTGTATTTTATTCCGTGCTCTTTTATGATGTTGCATATTGGTTGGTTGTAGATGTTGAATAATTGGACTTACCTGCTAATTGTTGTTCCTTGAGGAACTCCAGTCCAGTACGGCACCTCTGGGTAGTGCACCTCCTCCCGCAGCTTGGAGACTGGGCGTGTTAGAATTCTGAAGCCACTAGCACATATACTGCTGGCACCTACTACCAGCTCCCAGTGACCTACTTACAAAGCAGACTAAGAGGAGCAACAAATATGTAGCTACAATATGAATTGAAAGTTATCAAACAATGAATGCAACAGGTAAGTATGAACATAACCCGCAAATGTCTTTCCCCCAGAATCAGAGGAATTCCTCCTCTGCTGCCACAGGAGAGGTGGATAAAGAAAAGAGAGCAGAGAGAAATCCACAAGGCCTGAGAGAACGAAAGAAAGGAGAAAGATAAAAAAGTAGTGAGAAACAAATAGCCTGAGACGCGCAAAACTCGTGGCTACTGCTCTCACTGATTGAGCTGATCAAATCGTACAAGCTCTACGTTATCCGCCTGCACAAAAAATCCCCAGGTGGAATACGGGACTGGACTGGAGTTCCTCAAGGAACAACAATTAGCAGGTAAGTCTAATTTCTCTTTCCTTAACGTTCCTCCAGTCCAGTCCCGCACCTCTGGGATGTATCAGAGCAGCAAATCAATGGGAGGGACCTACCAAACCAGCCGGCAACACTGCTGATCCGAAACAGGCATCCCCTGCCGCATGGATATCCAGACGATAATGTCTACTGAAGGTATGCAAAGAAAAACATGTAGCTGCTTTGCAAATTTCTACCAGAGGAACCAATGTAAACTCCGCCCACGAAACTGCCTGAGCTCTGGTAGAATAAGCCCACAACCCCAAGGGAACTTGACGACCTTGCAACAAATAAGCTGAAGAAATCACCTCACGGACCCATCTGGAAATAGTAGCCTTGGCCGCTGCTTCACCCTTACGTGGTCCTCCAAACAGAACAAAAAACGATCCATCTTACGAAAAGGCTCCGAACTCTTTAAATAAAGACGAAGGACCCTCTTTATGTCCAGCAAACGTAAACTACACTCTGAAATACTCTCCCCTGAAGGCTTTAATACTGATAAAGAAACTGATTGGTTCACCTATGGCAGGAATGACGGAACGGGGTGCAACACTACCTTATCCCTAAAGAAGGTTAGAAAAGGCTCCCGACAAGACAAAGCCTGCAATTCGGAAACTCGCGCGCCGAGCAGATTGCTACCAAAAAGACAGCCTTCAAAGTCAAATCCTTTAACGAAGTCTGACGCAAGGGTTCGAAGGGCTCTTTTGTCAATGCCCTCAGGACCAAATTGAGGTCCCAAGGCGGAATCGCCATGCTTCTGGCCAGATGTATATGAGACACCGCCCTTTAAAAACGTTGATGATCCAGCCTGATCGGAATACGCAAGTACGCTTCGGTAAGATCGAGAGACGTCAGGAATTCTCCCTTTCGTACCGCCACGATAACAGAACGCAAGGTTTTTATATGAAAATGAGGCACCCGGAAGCAACGGTTTACCCCTTTTAGATCCAGAATTGGGCGATAGGTCCCGTCTTTTTTGGTAACCACAAAATGAATTGAATATCGACCACAACCATACTGGTCTGGAGGCACTGGCATCACTGCTCCCAACTGAAGCAAACGAGACAGCGTTTCCTCTACCACCACTGCCTTAGTCCACGTCCTGCAGGGCGAGAGGACGAACGATTTGGCCACTGGCCTGGTGAATTCAAGGGCATAGCCCTCGCGAATGACCTCCAGCACCCAACAGTCGGACATTATCTAGATCCAGGCTGAGAGAAAATCTTCGGGATGTACGCGATGTACTCGATGTACCACAGCCTGGACCCTCCTGGCTTCATTGGGTCTTATGAAATCCCGAGGAAGAGGGGCTAGTGAAACCTCTGCCTGCTCCTCGGAATCCCCTAAACCCTTGACCACGAGAGGGAAACCAACCTCTTTGGAAACCCCCCAAATGAGGGGTAGGAAAACGCCTAAAATCCCATGACTGACCCCTAGCTGTCAGAGCTGCCCGACCAGGCTTTGGCTTATCCTCATCCTCAGGCAAGCGACCTCCGTTGGATGCCCCCAAATCCTTGACTAACTTGTCGAGATCTTCCCCGAACAAAAGCTTGCCTTTAAAAGGAAGCTTGCTAAGACGTGACTTGGAGGAACTATCCGCTGCCTAATTCTGTAGCCAAAGATAACACCGAGCCGACACCAGAGGCGTCATACTATTAGCCAATGCTCTAATGAGGTCATAATGCAGATCTGCTAGGTAAGCCACGCCAGATTCCAATCTAGTAACATCTGTTACTTGCTCTTGTGCCTGCTCCCCTGGATGTGGCAGACGCTGTGATCATCGAAGACAGGCCCTAGCCACCCAAGCTCCACAAATAGACACTTGCAAGGATAGTGCATGAACCTCAAAAGCTTGTTTCAACAAGGAGTCTAGCCTCCGGTCCTGACCATCCTTCAGGGCCGCACTACCCTCCACTGGAATGGTAGTCTTCTTGGTAACAGCCAAAATGGCTGCATCCACGCGTGGAGAACGAAATGTCTCACGCTCCTGATCTGACAAGGAGTAGAGACGATTAATGGCCTTTACCCCCCCCCCCCCAGAGCCCTGCCTCAGGCAGATCCCATTCATTCTGAATCATCTGCCTGACCACATGATGAACTGGAAACACCGCTTGAGTCTTCCACACTGCCTGAATGAGTGGGTCTTCCATCACCTCATCTTCCGCCGGTTGTACCACCGATAGGTTAAGCGCCTGAAGCGACTCAGTAATTAAGGCAGGCAGCTCCTCTCTGCGAAAGACACGAATGATCCTAGCCTGGTCTTCCGGCTCCGGAATCTCACCTTCCTCCAGATCCTCTGCATCTGCCTCTGGTTCGATGTCCAAGTCATCCTCCTCAAACCAGTCCACTTGCGCTGGCTGCTCTTCTACAGAACAAGCCTTCTTAACCAGTCTCGCACCTGAGATCTCAACATTTTCCGCCATAGGCCGAACCGCTGCGGTCCCGACCATCGAAAGACCCGAAGAGGCCCCCTGCTGACGCAAATAAAATGCCTGGTGTAAAAAAAGAACAAACTCTGGAGAAAAACCAGCCAGAGTTGCTGGCCCCAACCCCGCCGAGGTAGAGGGACCTGGAGCCGACTGCACTATGCTCTGCGGCGAAGCAGGGGCCTCTAGCAGGGGACTACTACCCAAAGGAACTTGAGTCTCCTGTATAGGCGAGGACGTCACCTCCTTAGCTTTATCCTGGAGCTCCTGCTCCACACTTAGCGCCTTTATCGCGCAACCACGGCAAACTCCAGAGTCCGAGACTGTGCCACAATGGGTACCACAAACGAGACACTGTGGATGCGCCAGCATTAGCCCAAATCCCTGCGCCGGGCAAAAAACTAAAAGGCAAAGATAGCTGGCCCGCAGACTGTGATCTTTCTTTTTTTTTTAGACTCTCACCACTTAAAGTCCCACCAAAATAACCATATCCTTTGCTAAAAACGGAAACTGCAGCTTAAAAAAAGGGAAAAAAAACTGTGAAGAAATTGTCCCCCGAGAAAAAACCCGTGCCGAGAAAAAACACGGGAAAACGGTCCGTTGCCTGAAGAGAACTAGAAACAGGAAATACGACCCCCCAAGAGGCTGCAGGCTGCAAAGGCAGGTTCAGCGCGGTTTCCCTTCAACCGGGGCACTCACCTCCGAGGCAGCAGACACACTAGAAATCCTTCTGCTTGAACAGCAACTGCAATCGCTGGTCTGATCCCTCCCCCAAAGCACTCAGGAATGCCGGCAAAGCAGCCTGTGAAGAGATCCACTGACGGCCTTGCACTCCCGACAAGATCGGGAGCCGTCAGAGCAGCAGGGCACTCCTCAACGTTTCAGACCCCTCCGTGCAGACAAGGAGGGGAGTGAAAGAGGGAAACACAAGCGGTAGCAGGCAGGGCCGGATTTACCTATACGCCATGTACGCCATGGCATAGGGCCCACAGCTGGCAAGGGCCCACAAAAATGAACAAGTTAGGCAGCATGGACTGACCCGCGGGGGCTCCCTCTGCAAGCTCGATGCCTCCCTCCCTCCGTGCAGGCTGTGAGACACGCGAAGGCAGACTGTCTCCCTCGCGTCTCTGTTAAGCCCGCAGGGGCTGATGGGAAATTTCCCATCAGCCCCTGCGGGCTTAACAGAGACGCGAGAGAGACAGTCTGCCTTCGCGCCTCTCACAGCCTGCACGGAGGGACCGACCGACATTGCAGAGGGGGCCCCGCGGCGGCAGCCAGCAGGTTTTTTTTTTAAATTAAATTTTACTTTAGGCCGGGGGGGGGGGTAGGACTGGTAATGGGCTATTGGGGGGGCTGGGACTGGAAATGGGTTGGGGGATTAAGGCTGGAGGTGGGCTGATGAGGTTAGGACTGGTAATGGGCTGTGGGCTGTTGGGGGGGGTTAGAACTGGTAATGGGCTTTGGGGGGGGGGTTAAGACTGGTAATGGGCTGTGGGCTGATGGGGGCTGTCTGGTAATGGGCTATGGGGGGGCTAGGACTGGAAATGGGCTGGGGGGGTTAAGACTGGAGGTGGGCTGATGGGGTTAGGACTGGTAATGGGCTGTTGGGGGGGTTTAGAACTAGTAATGCGCTTTGGGGGGGTTAAGACTGGTAATGGGCTGTGGGCTGATGGGGCTGTCTGGTAATGGGCTATGGGGGGGTTTAGAACTGGTAATGGGCTTTGGGGGGGTTAAGACTGGTAATGGGCTGTGGGCTGATGGGGGCTGTCTGGTAATGGGCTATGGGGGGGCTAGGACTGGAAAGGGGCTGGGGGGGTTAAGAATGGAGGTGGGCTGATGGGGTTAGGACTGGTAATGGGCTGTTGGGGGGGGGAGTTAGAACTGGTAATGGGCTTTGGGGGGGTTAAGACTGGTAATGGGCTGTGGGCTGATGGGGGCTGTCTGGTAATGGGCTATGGTGGGGCTAGGACTGGTAATGGGCTGTGGGCTGATGGGGGGGGTTAGGACTGGCAATGGGCTATGGGGGGCTGACTGGAAATGGGTTGATGGGGTTAGGACTGGAAGTGGGCTGATGGGGGGTTAGGACTGGTAATGGGTTATAGGGGGGGCTTAAACTGAAAATGGGTTGATGGGGGGTTAGGACTGTAAGTGGGTTGATGGGGGGCTAGGACTGGTATTGGGTTGGGGGGTTGCTAGGACTGGAAATGGGCTGATGGGTGGCTAGGACTGGAAATGGGCTGATGGGTGGCTAGGACTGGAAATGGGCTGATGCAGGGACTAGAAGGGAATGGATGGTGGGTGAGGCTGGAACTAGAAGGGAGCTGATGTTGGGGGAGGATTAGAATGGGATGGGGCTGGAAGAGTAAAATGGAGAAGGGAAAAATATTTTGTGTGGGAGGGATAAAAAATCTACAATTGGCCGGGTATTGGGAGAGTAAGTGGGGATTGAGGATGGAGGGGTAAAATTTGAGTGGATGAAATAGGAATGAGGAAAGAGCAAAAGGAGAAAGATTAGTATGTTAAAGCAGATGTAGAGAGAGAATGGAAAAAAACCTAGGAGAGAAGAAAGGACAAATGGACAGCAGACGATGGAGAGTTAGCAGAAGACACGAAGAAACCAGAAGAAAGTGGCTGGAGCAATTGCAGCTGAAAAAAATGCACAAAAGGTAGAAAAATATCTCTTTATTTTGAATTTATTAATTGGAATATGTCAGCTCTGGTAAATGTGCATCATTAACGTCTGCGCTTTGTTTAGTACAAGAGCAAATTAATGTATAGTTTTATTTCTACAGTGTTGTACATTCCAAGTTTGGCTTTTGGGATTCCCAGTTTAATTATTGTCTTCCTGTTTCTAAATTGTGATTACTTGTTTGGTGATGGTCTATGTTCTGCATGTGTAACTGAGCTGAGGTGTTCTGTTTATATAATTCCAATTTGACATTGCCACTTGTTCTCTTTCCCCAGTAGGTCATGTATTGTTGTTCTCTGAAATGTATTGGTTTAATATTTGCAGTGTTGCCTTTTGATTGGTAGAGTATGGTGCTTTGTGAGTCCTGGTAGTGCTGTTAGGATACGGCGGGTTTGCTATGGGTTCTAAATGGGCAGTGTTTGTAGTAGTTCCTAATGTGTCTGGCAGTTGGCACTGGATTATAGTAATGTAGAAATTTTTTAGTCTTTCTTTATCCATACACTCATTAAGAGGCACGTTTACTAAAAGTTAGTATATGGTAACATTATGCAAATATTTATGCAAATGAGGCCCCGCACCCCGCTTGGGCCGCCCCTGCTGGGGGCCCACAATTTTTGTTGGCATAGGGCCTCATTCAAGGTAAATCCGGCCCTGGTAGCAGGGAGAAAGAAATCCTTCTGTCAGTTCAAGCCCCGCTTATTTATTTATTTATTTATTTTTTACTGCCCCCAAAAATAACCAAAATTAAGAGAGAATAAAATTAAAGTTTAAAACCTAGCTACTCTGACTGAACTGCTCCTTATTTGTTCCTGGAGTGAGCCCAGCACCTAGGCTCACCACCTCCAGCTACTTAGAGAATGAACACACTGGGAGCTGGTGGGAGGTGCCAGCAGTATATGTGCTAGTGGCTTCAGAATTCTGACATGCACTGTCTCCAAGCTGCGAGAGGAGGTGCACTACCCAGAGATGCGGGACTGGACTGGAGGGACGATAAGGAACAGAGAGTAGAACTAAATGGTCAATTTTCTCAAAAAAGAAAAGTGAATACACAGAGATGTGTACTTGGCTCACTGCTTTTTAACATATTTATAAATGATCTAGAAATGGAAATAGCAAGTGAAGTGATCAAATTTGCAGACGACGCAAAATTATTCAGTTGTTAAATCACAAGAGGATTGTAAAAAATTGCAAGAGAATATTAAGTTACTGGGAAACTGGGCATCCAAATGGCAGATGAAATTTAACATGAACAAGTGCAAAGTTATGCACTTAGGGAAAAACAATCCAAACTATAGCTGCACAATGCAAAATTCTACATTAGGAATCACCACCCAGTAAAAAGATCTAGGTGTCATCATGGATAATACGTTGAGATCCTCTGCTTAGTGTGCAGTGGCAGCCAAGAAAGCTAATAGAATGCTAGGAAGCAAAAGAATGGAGAATATTTATTTATTTAACATTTCTTATATACCGCCTTTCATGATATCAAGGCGGTTTACATTGAACAAACTGAAATTACATTGAACAGGGCATTATAACTTGGAGATAACTATTTTACAGGGAACATGGGCTATGGAGGGTTAAGTGGCTTGCCCAAGACCACAAGGAGCACCTGTGGGACTAGAAACCCCAGTCCTTCCAGCCCAAGGTTGCTGTCCTCTAGTGGGATTTGAACCTCCGACCTTCTGGCCTGAAGTACCTTGCCCCAACCACTAGGCCACTCCTCCACTCCAAAGGCTCCAATAAAACAAAGGCTATCATAATGCCTCTGTATCGTCCCATGGTATGATCACATCTTGAGTACTGTGAAGCAGTTCTGATCACTGCATCTAAAAAATACATAGTGGAATTAGAAAAAATACAGAAAGGATGACCAAACGATAAAGGGGATGGAATGATATACTTATCCCTATGAGGAAAGGCTTAAAAGGTTATTCAAGTTGCTGAAAAGATGGCTGAGGGGAGATACAATAGAGGTCAATAAAATGATAAGTGAAGTGGAATGAATAAATGTTAATTGGTTGTTTACTCCTTCAAAAATACAAAGATTAGGGGACACACAATGAAGCTACTAAGTAGTACATTTAAGACTAATCAGAGAAAGCATACTTACTCACCTGTAACAGGTGATCTCCGGGAACAGAAGGAATTTAGTCCTCATATATGGTATCGTCGGTACCGACGGAGCCTGAGCGGGAACGCTCCCCAGCGTCCAATCAGAAAGCTTTTGGGAGCATCCCACAGCGCCTGCGTGCTGCCTTCCCGCCTTTCCCAACTGCCTCTCTCCAGTTGAGTTTTAAGCTGAGACAAAGAGAGAGAAAGAGGGAAGGAAAGAGATAGATAGAGAGATACAACTCCTAGGGGAAGTGGGTGGGTTGTGAGGACTAAATTCCTGCTGTGTATGAACAGAGGCCCAAGTGGCTGCTCGACAGATGTCGTCAATAGACACAGAGTTCAGATGAGCCACTGAGGCTGCCATGGCTCTCACATTGTGAGCTGTGACATGGCCCTCCAGAGAAAGGTTCTTATTCTGACAGGCGAAAGAAATACACTGAGCAATCCAGTTAGATAGTGCTCTCTTGGAGAATGGAAGTCCCAAATGAGAAGGGTCAAAAGCAACAAAGAGTTGAGAGGACTTTCTATGTTGCTGTGTCCTTTGTAAGTAAAAAGCTAGAGCTCTTTTACAGTCCAGGGTATGAAGATTCCTCTCTTCATTTGATGCATGAGGTCCTGGAAAAAAGACAGGTAGGTAGACCTCCTGGTTGAGATGAAAAGGCGAGACTACTTTAGGCATAAAGTGTGGATGAGTCCTAAGGACTACCTTGTCATGATGGAACCTTGTATAAGGTGGATTAGCTACTAGTGCTTGCAATTCACTAATGCTGATGAGATTGCAATGAGAAAGATAACCTTCCAAGAATGGAATTTCAAGGAGGTGGTAGCTAAGGGTTCGAAAGGTGGCTTCATGAGCTGCCCAAGAACCAGGTTCAAGTCCCATGCCACCGGAGGTGGTCTAATGGGAGGCTTAATTAGAAGGAGGCCTCTCATGAATCTTGCTATTAGAGAATGAGAGGAAATAGGTTGTCCATTTAGAGGCTTCAGGGAAGCTGCAATAGCACTCAAATGGACTCTTACTGAATTTGTTTTAAGGCCTGCATTAGACAAATGGAGGAGATACTCCAGTAAAGATTCCAGAGGTATCGCAAGGGGGTTAAGACCCTTCTCAGAAAGCACAGTTACTTACCTGTAACAGGTGATCTCTGGGAACAGCAGGAATAAGTCTTCACATATGGGTATCGTCGGTACCGACGGAGCCTGCGCGGGAACGCTCCCCAGCGTCCAAAAGGAAAGCTTTTGGGAGCATCCCACAGCGCCTGCGCGCTGCCTTCCCGCCTTTCCCAACCGCCTCTCTCCAGTTCGAGTTTTAAGCTGAGACAAAGAGAGAGAGAGAAAGGAAAGGAAAGATAGATAGAGAGATACAACTCCTAGGGGAGGTGGGTGGGTTGTGAAGACTTAATCCTGCTGTTCCCAGAGATCACCTGTTACAGGTAAGTAACTGTGCTATCTCCAGGAACAAGCAGGAATGAGTCTTCACATATGAGGACTCCCCAGCTAGAGATGCCAGGAAGATCCCAAAGGTTGTGAGTCCCTGATAAGGGCTCCACCTCACCCCCATGGATCTCGGGCATCCAACCAGGGATAGGGGGTAGGAGTTGATTAGGTATGGAACAGGTGTTTGAGAACAGCCTGACCAAACAAGGCATCCCGGCGGGAGTCCTTGTCCAAGCAGTAATGGGCTGTAAAGGTATGAACCGAGGCCCAAGTGGCCGCTCGACAGATGTGGTCGATGGACACAGAGTTTAGATGAGCCATAGAGGTTGCCATGGCCCTCACATTGTGAGCTGTGACATGGCCTTCCAGAGAAAGGTTCTTACTCTGGTAGGCGAAGGAAATACACTGAGCAATCCAATTGGACAGAGTTCTCTTAGAGACTGGAAGTCCTAAATGAGAGAGATCAAAAGCAACAAATAATTGAGAGGACTTTCTATGTTGCTGTGTCCTTTGTAAGTAAAAAGAAAGTGCTCTCTTACAATCCAGGGTATGAAGATTCTTCTCTGCAGTTGATGCATGAGGTCCTGGAAAAAAGACTGGTAAATACACCTCCTGGTTCAGATGAAAAGGTGAGACCACTTTAGGCATAAAGTGTGGATTAGTCCTGAGGACTACCTTGTCATGATGGAACCTTGTATAAGGAGGATTAGCCTCCAAGGCTTGCAGCTCACTGATACGGCGAGCTGAGGTGACTGCAATGAGAAAAATAACCTTTCAGGAAAGGAATTTCAAGGAGGTAGTGGCTAAGGGTTCAAAGGGTGGCTTTATAAGCTGGCCAAGAACCAAATTCAAATCCCATGCCACTGGAGGTGGTCTAATGGGAGGTTTAGTTAAAAGAAGGCCTCTCATGAATCTTGCAATAAGAGGATGAGAGGAAATAGGCTGTCCATTGAGAGGCTTAAGGGATGCTGCAATAGCACTCAAATGGACTCTTACTGAATTCGTTTTAAGGCCTGCATGGGATAAATGCAGCAAATACTCTAGTAAAAAATTCAGAGGTATTGCAAGAGGGTTAAGACCCTTCTCTGCACACCAAATGGTAAATCTTTTCCATTTAAAAGCAAAGGAACGTCTAGTGGAAGGCTTTCTGGAAGCATGAAGGATATCCTTCACTTGCTGAGAAAGATGCAAATCTTGAAGGTCTAGGCCTTCAGCAACCAGGCTCTGAGGTGAAGAGACTGGGGATTTGGGTGCCACAACGTTCCCTCCTCCTGGGACAGGAGGTCTGGAGCAGATCCCAAGTCCAGGGAGGGAGCTTGAGAGAGATGCAGAAGTAGAGGGTACCACACTTGGCGTGGCCAGTGTGGTGCTATGAGGATCATAGACCCCTTGTCTCTCTGAAGTTTGAAGAGTGTCTTGGGAATTAGGGGAATGGGTGGAAAAGCATAGAGGAAGTCTTGCCCCCAATGAAGGAGGAAGGCATCCCTGACCTGAACTCCCTGACACGGAATCCTGGAACAGAACCGGGGAAGTTTGGCATTCCACGGACTTGCAAAGAGGTCTATGTCCGGGGTTCCCCAAATTCTGAAGATCCTGGCTATCTGGTCCCCATGGAGGGACCATTCGTGTGGAAGCAGAACTTGACCGAGTCTGTCTGCCCAAGAGTTTTGAACCCCTGGAACATACACTGCCATGAGATGAATTTGATGCTCTCTGGCGAAGGCCTACAATCTCAGAGCTTCGTTGCAAAGTGACAGAGAGCCAGTCCCGCCCTGCTTGTTCACGTAGAACATGGCTACTTGGTTGTCTGTGTGGATGAGGACTGTCTTGTAGCTGAGCAGGGTGTGGAAAACTCTGAGAGCTAGAAAAATTGCTCTGAGCTCTAAGAGGTTGATATGTAGAAATGTCTCCTGTAAAGACCAGATGCCTTGAGTGGAGAGATCTTGAAGATGAGCTCCCCAACCTCTTGGAGAGGCATCTGTTGTAAGGGTTGCTTGGGGTAACACCTGTTGAAAGGGGGACCCCAGCAACAGATTTTGAGTGGACTTCCACCACTGGAGGGACCAAAGAGGCGACTGGAGGTTGCTATTTTGTCTGACAGGCAACCTGATACCTGGGTCCATTGGGTGGACAGAGACCACTGAGCTGCCCTCATGTGAAGGCGAGCGTAAGGAACCACATGCACAGTGGATACCATGTGACCTAACAGTTGTAACATCTCTCGAGCAGTTAAATGGGATTTTAACTGAATTTGTGAGGCTAACTGCACCAAGCGTAGGCAACGGGCCTGGGGAAGATAGGCCCTTGCAGTTGTGGTATACAGCAAGGCCCCTATGAACTCTAGAGACTGAGTAGGGGTGAGATGGGATTTTGGAATGTTTATTACAAGTCCCAGATACTAAAGGATACGCCTTGTGCAGGTTACAGAAGTCTGGGCCTCTGACTGGGATGGAGCTCGGATGAGCCAGTCGTCCAGATATGGGAAAACGAATATCCCTAGAGTGCGTAGAAATGCAGCTACTACTGCCATGCATTTTGTGAACACCCTTGGTGCAGAGGCCAGACCGAAAGGAAGCACTCTGTATTGGTAGTGCTTCCCTTGATAAAGGAACCGAAGGAACCTTCTGTGTGTTGGATGGATGAGGACATGGGTGTACGCATCCTTGAGGTCTAGAGAGCAAAGCCAACCCTGACTCTGAAGGTATGGAAGGAGAGTATCGAGAGAAATCATCTTGAATTTCTCCTTGCATAGAAACTTGTTCAATTCTCTGAGATCTAATATGGGTCTGTAGTGCCCTGTTTTCTTTGGGATAAGAAAGTAGGGGGAGTAGAACACTGAGCCCTGTTGAAGAAGGGGTACTTCTTCTATTGCCCCTTGGGCAAGAAGGGTAGCAATCTCCTGACCCAGAAGGTCGAGGAGAGATGTCTGAGAATTGAACTGTCTCACCATGGTGTGAGGAGGAAGGTTTAAGAAATGAAGCTTGTACCCCTCCCTTATGATGGAGAGGGTCCATTGCTCTGCTGTGATTTGTTCCCACCTGGGAGCAAAGTAAGCCAACCTTCCTGGAATGGTAAGAGGCTCTGGATGTTCTAGAGCCAGAAAGGCTAAGCTCTCTAGTTGTAAGTCAAAGGCCCTGAGGAGGATGAGGCTGTTGGGCCGTAGCAGTCCTAGCAGCCTTAGGCTTGGCCTGTTTCGGTTGTTGCTGTCTCTTTGTAGCAGAACGACCTGCAGAAGATGACTGCTGACCATAAGCAGAATAATATTTCCCTTTTTTGGGAAAAAAACCCTTTTTGAACAACATTTTTGTAAGATTTGGTCAGTTATTCTTCTGTAGGTCCTGGGTTCATTTCACTTCACAGAGGCAGTAGGGTTTGAAATTAAACAACCAAACAGGTGTGGCTTGGAGAAAGGTTTTTTATGTAGAAATAGGCTTAATACATAGGTATTGAACAGAGGTATATAGTGATTGTTACAGAGCTGTTTCAGTGTGCATCAATGAATCTGTGTGTGCATGTGCATGTGTGAAGTGTAAGAAAGAGAGATAGGCCCGAACATGTGGCTCAGAGCCTCATGGCAAGGGAGAGAGAGAGAGAGCGGGGGAGGGGTGAAGGGAATTGATTATCAGAGCCTCCTGTCCTTCATTTCCGATGAATGGTGAAAGAGAGAGAGACAGGAAGTGTTTCTGTCCTTTATAGTGAATTGAATCCTCTCCAGCCCTTCCCCTTGAGGTCTGCTAGCCACTCCCTTTAAGGTCTGCCATTCTTGATTTAGCAAGGAGGGGCTTCAGACAGGCCTTGGAGAATGGAATCACCAGGGGGTCAGAGTTAATCTCATCTTGTAAACTGTCCTATTACCTTTGGAGACTGAAGTCACCAGAGTCCAAAGCTGCATGAAATGTATGCTGACACTTTTCTTAAAAGGAGCAGAAGTAGACTTTGAAAGTCTATCTAAAGCAGAATTTTCAGCATCCATCTGGGTGGCCTTTGCTTGCCAATCTTTGCCAAAAAGGTTTTCACCTGTACAAGGAAGGTTTCCTAGTCCATCTTGAACCCAGGGTTCCAAATCAGAAGCTTGTAATCAAGCAACTCTGCGTGCACCTATGGCAATGGCCGAGGCTCTGCTGGCACCTTCAAAAGAGTCAAAGGCTGCACGGTTGGAAAATTGGAAATATCCTGGGCATGTTTGAGCCAGGTGAGGAACTCTTCCCTTTTATCTTCTGAAATAAAAGGAGATAAAGTTTGCAGGTGATCTGTAACTTCTTTTAGAAACATCCCCATATAGAGACTATAGGAGTTGATTCTGGCAACAAGCATACTGGCCTGGAAAATTCTCCTGCCAAAGGCATCTAAGGTTCTGCATTCTCTTCCTGGAGGAGCAGAAGAGTGCCTTTTTGTACTCTTTATCTTCTTCATAGCAGACTCCACCACAATGGAGTGGTGAGGAAGCTGAGTCTTATGGAAGCCAGGACAAGGAGGAACACGATACATGGTGTCCAACCTGTGAGAATAAGGGGAAGTGGTGAGAGGAGTCTCCCATATGCCCAACATGTGATCATAAAGAATCTCATGTATTGGTAAAGTGGCTGCCTCTTTAGGAGCCTTAGGATATTGTAAAATATCTAATTTTTTGGCTCTAGGCTCTGTCTCAGGGGCCACTGAGATGGAAAGGTCCCTGGCCACTTCCCTAATGAAGTCTTGAAAAGACAAGTCTTCTGGGGGAGACATTCTCCTTTTTGGAGAAGAGGGCTCCTGAGATTGGATTACCGATGCTTCGACAGAGACCTCTGATTCATCAGAGTCTTCAAAGGAATCGAAGTATCGCCTGTCTGGATGCTCCTGCAGAGCCCGATACGCATACCGGGTGGTATCGACATCGGGAGTGATCGGTACCGATTCGGTACCGATGGGCATCACAGAACAGTGTACCACTGCAGTCGACACCGAAGCGGATGTCGATGCAATCGGTACCAGCACCGGAACCGATGTCGGTACCGGTGCCGGAGTCGGTACCGGCAACGGAGTTTGTTGCGGTACTGAAGGCGTCGCAGCTTGTATGAATGCCGTGATGGCACGCTGCATGGTCAGGATATTCTGATCCATCGACGCAACCAATGTCTGGATGTCGGTACCAGTGGGAACCACCGGTACCCCAGAACATGGCAACAGGTGATCGGTCGAGGCCGAGCCATCGATGTCAACCTGTGACCCCATAGATAAAGCTTTGGAAGACGGAGCCTCCCGCTGGGGTAATTTTGCTGGTGCGGATTCCTCGAGGGCAAGCCCAGAGGCATCTCGATACTTGGAGGGAGATTTACCCTTCGAGGACCGGCTGGATTTAAGTTTGGTTACCTGAGATCCATGTGAGGAAGAAGAAGCCCTGGAAGACGTTGATGCAACCGAAGCTGCATCCGAGGGAAACAGGGTACTGAGCTTAGCTGCTCGATTCTGTAGACCTCTTTTAGACATCATGGAGCAGGACTCACAATCCGCAATGGAATGGTCAGGACCTAAACATTTTAGACACCATTCATGGGTGTCCAGAAATAGTGCCGCTGCACTTCGTGCATTTGTTAAAGCCAGAGGCGGGCTTTTCCATGAGGAAAAATTTCCTAGGCCTAAGGCCAAAGAAGAAAATGCACTGAAGTGAGAAAAACAGTAGGTTTTGTTTTTTTTTTAGAATAAAGAAAGAAAAGACTGGCGGTACCGGTCTAGCGTCAAAAAGGCAGACGCACGACCAAAGAAATAAAATAAAATAAAGAAATTCTTCAGCGGTGACAGGAACATGACCTGCTGGCTCCGCGGAAAAGAAGAACTGGAGAGAGGCGGTTGGGAAAGGCGGGAAGGCAGCGCGCAAGCGCTGTGGGATGCTCCCAAAAGCTTTCCTTTTGGACGCTGGGGAGCGTTCCCGCGCAGGCTCCGTCGGTACCGACGATACCCATATGTGAAGACTCATTCCTGCTTGTTCCTGGAGATCACCAAATATTAAACCTCTTCCACTTGAAAGCATAAGAACGCCTAGTGGAAGGTTTCCTGGAAGCATAAAGAACATCTTTCACTTGCTGAGAAAGATGAAGATCTTGGAGATCTAGGCCTTCAGCAACCAAGCCCTGAGATGCAGAGACTGGGGATTGGGATGCCATAATATTCCGTTCTCCTGGGATAGGAGATCTGGAGCAGACCCTAACTAGAGGGAGGGAGCTTGAGAGAGATGTAGAAGCAGAGGGTACCACACTTGCCGTGGCCAATGTGGTGCTATTAGAATCATGTGGACTTTGTCTCTCTGAAGCTTGAAAAGGGTTTGGGGAATTAGGGGAATGGGTGGAAAGGCATACAGGAAGTCTTGACCCCAGTGAAGGAGGAAAGCATCCTTTGCCTGAGCTCCCTGAGCCGGAGTATTGGAACAGAACCGGGAAGTTTGGCATTCCACGGACTTGCAAAGAGGTCTATGTCCGGGATTCCCCAAAGTTGAAAAATCCTGACCACCTGGTCTGCATGCAGAGACCACTCGTGTGGAAGGAGAATTCGACTGAGTCTGTCTGCCCAAGAGTTTTGAACGCCTGGAAGATACACTGCCAAAAGATGAATCTGATGCTCTCTGGCGAGGGCCCACAGTCGCAGAGCTTCGTTGCAAAGCGACAGAGAGCCTGTTCCCCCCTGCTTGTTCACGTAGAACATGGCTACTTGATTGTCCGTATGAATAAGGACTGTCTTGTAGCTGAGCAGGGTGTGGAACACCGCAGAGCAAGGAAGATTGCTCTGAGCTCCAAGAGATTGATATGTAGACAACTCTCCTGTGGAGACTAGGTGCCTTGGGTGGAGAGGTCTTGCAGATGAGCTCCCCAACCCACTGGAGAAGCATCTGTTGTAAGAGTTGCTTGGGGCAGAGGTTGCTGAAAGGGGGACCCCAGCAACAGGTTTTGAGTGGACTTCCTCCACTGGAGAGACAAAATGAGGCGACTTGTGTTTGCTATTTTGTCTGACAGGCAGCCTGATGCCTGGGTCCACTGGGTGGATAAAGTCCACTGAGCTGCCCTCATGTGAAGGCGAGCATATGGTACCACATGCACAGTGGATGCCATGTGGCCTAGTAATTGCAACATTTCTTGAGCAGTTAGATGGGGCTTTAGCACTGCTTGAGAAGCTAATTGCACCAAGCGAAGGCAACGGGCCTGGGGAAGATAGGCCCTTGTCCTTGTGGTATCGAGTAAGGCTCCTATGAACTCTAGAGACTGAGTAGGAGTTAGACTGGATTTTGGGATGTTAATTACCAGCCCTAAATACTGAAGGATACGCATTGTGCAGGATAGAGAAGTCTTAGCCTCTGACTGTGTTGGAGCTCGAATGAGCCAGTCGTCCAAGTAAGGGAAGACGAATATTCCCAGAGTGCGTAGAAATGCTGCTACCACAGCCATGCATTTCGTGAACACCCTTGGTGCAGAGGCCAGACCAAAAGGAAGCACCCTGTATTGGTAGTGCTTTCCTTGAAACAGGAACCGAAGGAACCTTCTGTGGGTTGGATGGATGAGAACATGGGTGTACGCATCCTTGAGATCTAGAGAACAAAGCCAATCCTGACTCTGAAGTTATGGAAGCAGAGCTCCGAGAGAAATCATTTTGAATTTCTCCTTGACAAGGAATTTGTTCAATTCTCTGAGATAGGTCTGTATCCCCCTGTTTTCTTTGGAATAAGAAAATAAGTGGAATAGAACCCTGTGCCCTGTTAATGAAGAGGCACTTCTTCTATTGCCCTTGGGCAAGAAGGATGGTAACCTCCTGACCTAACAGGTCGATGAGAGGTCGGAGAATTGAACTGCTTCACTATTGTGGGAGGGGGCATGCTTGAAAAATGAAGTTTGTACCCCTCTTTTATGATGGAGAGTGTCCAATGCTCTGCTGTTATTTGCCCCCATCTGGGAGCAAAATGACATAACCTTCCTGGAATGGTGGACGGTTCTGGTCCTTCCAGAGCCAGAAAGGCTAAGTTCTCTAGCTGAAAGTCAAAGGCCCTGAGGAGGCTGAGGCTGCTGGGCCGGTTGAGGCCTAGCAGCCTTTGCTTTCTTCTGTTTGGGTGGTTGCTGACGTTTGGATGAAAACTGACCTGCAGAAGATGCCTGCTGACCATAAGCAGGATAAAATCTTTTCTTTTTAGAAAAAAGGTGTTTTCTTGAACAACTTTTTCCTAACAGGATCAGCAGTAGACTTGGATAGTCTATCCAAAGTGGAATTTTCAGCATCCATTTCATTGGCTTTTTCTTGCCAATCTTTACCAAACAGATTCTCACCAGTACAAGGGATACTTCCCAATTTATCTTGTACCCAGAGCTCTAAATCAGATGCTTGGAGCCAAGCAATTCTACGTGCACCTATGGCAATAGCCGAGGTTCTGCTTATACGTTCAAAGAAGTCGAAGGCTGCACGGTTAGAGAATTTAGAGACATCTTGGGCATGTTTGAGCCAAATGAGAAACTCCTGCCTTTTATCCTCAGAGGTGAAAGGACTTAAAGTCTGTAGATGATCAGTAACTTCCTTTAGGAACATTCCCATGTAGAGACTATAGGAACTGATTCTTGCAGCAAGCATGGAAGCTTGAAAGACTCTACGTCCAAAAGCATCCAGAGTTCTGCATTCACATCCTGGAGGATTAGAGGCATGTCTTTTTGCACTTCTAATCCTTCTCATAGCAGATTCCACCACAATAGAGTGGTGAGGAAGCTGAGTTTTATGGAAGCCAGGACAAGGAGGGACACGATACATAGTATCTAACCTACGAGAATGAGGAGAGGTGGTAAGAGGTGTTTCCCACATCCTCAGCATGAGATCATATAGAATCTCATGAATGGGTAGGGTAGCTGCCTCCTTAGGAGTTTTGGGATATTGTAAAATATCCAACTCCTTGGCCCTTGGCTCTGTCTCAGGGGCCACAGTGATGGACAGGCCCCGAGTCACCTCTCTGATGAAGTCTTGGAAAGACATGTCCTCTGGAGGAGACATCCTGCGTTTAGGGGAGGAAGACTCCTGTGGAAGAAGCATCGCTGCATCGACAGAACTTTCAGAGTCCTCAGATTCTTCTGAGGAATCGAAGTATCGTCTGTCCGGATGCTCCTGCAGAGCCCGATACCCGTACCGAGCAAGATCAGTATCGGGAATAACCGGTACCGGGGAAATGGTACCGGCGGGCATCGGAGGACAGGGTACCGGCATAGCAGACAGCGATGCCTATGTCGATGCTATCGGTACTGGTACCGATACCGGTGGAGTTGTCTGTCGCGGTACCAAGGGCGTCGATGCCATAAGGAAAGCCGCTAGACTGCGTTCTATGGACAGAATTCTCTGGTCCATAGACGCTGCCAATGCCTGGAAGTCGGTACCGGTGGGAACCGACGGTATCCCAGAGCATGGCACCAGGAGATCTGTCGAGGCCGAGCCATCGAGAACATCCTGGAACCCCGATGATGATGTTTTGGAAGCCGAAGCCTCCCGCCGGGGTAATTTTGCCGGTGCAGAATCCTCGAGGGCAATGCCAGAGGCATCTCGATGCTTAGAAGGAGATCTACCCTTCGAGGACCGGCTGGATTTATGTTTAGTTACCTGAGATCCACGAGAAGAAGCAGCAGCCCTGGAAGACGTCGATGCCACCGAAGCCGCATCAGAGGGAAACAGGGTACTGAGCTTAGCAGCTCGGTTCTGTTGACCTCTTTTAGACATCATAGCACAGGACACACAATCTGTGATGGAGTGGTCAGGACCTAAACATTTTAAACACCATTCATGGGTGTCGGTGACGGAAATGGTACCGCCACATTTTGTGCACTTTTTAAAACCTGAGGCAGGTTTTTCCATGTTAAAGAAAGTTTTTGGGCCTAAGGCCCAAAAAGGCGGATGGCTCCTGAAGAAAAGGAAAAACAGATATATTATTTTTTTTATTTTTTAAATAGAAAAGAAAGACCTGCAGTACCGGTAGAGCGTCGGGGAAGGCAGACGCGACCACAAAAATAAAGAAAGAAATTCTTCTGCGGTGACAGGAACACGACCTGCTGGCTCCGCGGAAAAAGAAGAACTGGAGAGAGGCAGTTGGGAAAGGCGGGAAGGCAGCACGCAGGCGCTATGGGATGCTCCCAAAAGCTTTCTGATTGGACGCTGGGGAGCGTTCCCGCGCAGGCTCCGTCGGTACCGACAATACCATATGTGATTACTAGATTCCTGCTTGTTCCTGGAGATATATGTAATTCAACTCTGGAATTCATTGCCAGAGGAAGTAGTTAAAGCCGTTAGTGTAGCTGGGTTTAAAGAAAGTTTGGACAAGTTCCTGGTAGAAAAGTCCATAAACCTTTATTAGAGTGGACTGGGGGAAATCACTGCTTATCGCCGGGATAACCACTCTAGCATATAAATATGTACTCCAGATTTATGCTTTCTATCGTGAAAATAGGTTAATATGCTACTATTGTAATGTAAGTATCCACCATATACCTATAAAAATGTTAAATATGTTAAACTACAAGTTCTACCTGTTTTTTTGTACATAAGTCAATGACTGTTTAACTAATCCATTGTTCTCATTCATTGTACACTGTTTTAACCCAGAGAAAAGCGGTATATAAACTCAGCTAAATAAACAAACAAACAAGCAGCATGGAATCTGCTTACCTTTTGGGATCCTGACAGGTTCTTCTGACCTGGATTGATCACTATAGGAAACAGGATGCTGGGCTTGATGGACCTTTGGTCCGACCCATTATGATAAATCTTATGTTCTTATTTTTTTTCTCATCAGTTGAATAGATACAAACAGAATTCCCCTCTCTTTCTCCCTAGCCAGCCACTTCATCTATTTTGTAGCGTGTACTCTGTGGGCCAACAGCTCTCAAAGACAGCAGGGCCTCGTGTGGTTTCAAAGCTAATTAATAATCCATGTGACTCTGAGATAATACCAATCCATGTCATTAGAAATTATGTTAGTTAAGCAATTGGGATGAGGGAAAGAAAGGATTGTTAGATTGGCTGGGATGAAGAATGGTTTAAGATGGGAATTCTAACAATTTGAATCTAAGATTTGTTTAATTGCCTTTTCACATCCAAGCTCAAGGTAAGTTATACATAGTTTCCTTGATCAAGATGGATTATATGCTAGGGGCACATTTACTCGCCCATATTTTCTAAGTAAATAGATTTCCACTGTGAATAGTAGGGCCTGTCTTAACTAATATGTTAACTCACATTAAAGCGTAGTTACTCACCTGTAACGTGTGTTCTCCAGGGACAGCAGGAATCAGTTCTCACATATGAGCGACATCTTCGCCAATGGAGCCAGCATGGAGCATTTCCCCAGCTTTCAAAGAAAGTCTTTGGGACATGCTTCCATGCATGTGTGATCCCCTTCCCGCCCAAGGGTGCCATCTTGCTCAGTCAGATGACATAGCTAGGACGGCAGTAAAAAATAAAATAAGGTAGGGAGGCAATTCCCAGGGGAGGAAGGAGGATTGTGAGAACTGATTCCTGCTGTCCATGGAGAACATCTTACAGGTAAGTAACTACGTTTTTTTCCAGGAACAAGCAGGAAGTCAGTCCTCACATATGGGACTCCCTAGCTCCAGGCTGCCGAGAATCGAACCAGGACAGCACCAACGGCAACCAATTGGGTAGCCATGAATTGCAGAAGGTGAGTCCCCAATGAGAGATTCTGCAAGACCCCAGCATCCAGCGACACTATTCCTCCGGTAGCCTGAACACAGAAGGGTCGGAAGGCAGGAGTTGCCTTCCCCCTGAGAATATTACGGAGTATTGCCTGGCCAAAGGCACTGTCCCTGCGGGACTCAATCTACAGGCAGTAGTAAACTGCAAACATACAAACTGACGATGTGGCAGCCTTGCAAATCTCTTGTCACCGGCTCTGAGCGGAGGTTGGCCATCGCCTTCATGCAATGCGCTGTGATCCGGTGCATAAAGGAGAGACCACCTCACTCATAGGTGAGGGCAATACAGTCAGTCACCCAAGTGGACAGAGTTCACTTAGTCACGGGGAGCACACTGCTGGAGTCATAAGACCCAAACGGCTGAGGAGCTTTCTGAAGGCCCTGAGCCCGCTGCTAGAATGACAAGGCCCACTTGCAATCTAGTGTATGAAGTATTAGTTCCTCCCTGCCGGCATAAGGCTGCGGAAAGAAGATGGGGAGGACCACCTCTTGATTGAGGTGGAAAGGAGATACCACCTTTGGGAGGAATTTGGGGTGTGTGCAGAGCACTGTCCCGTTCTTATAGATCCTCATATATGGCGGATCTGCTACCATGGCCTTGAGTTTGCTCACCCTCTGGGCAGACAAGAGGGCCACCAGAAAAGCCACTTTCCAAGATAGGTACCACAGGTGGCAAGTGGCTAGGGGCTTGAATGGTGGCTTAGTGAGCTGGGAGAGCACCACGTTGAGGTCCCACTCCACTGCCGGATGGTAGAAAGTGGGCATGGATAACAGGAGGCCTCGTAGGAACTTAAAGACCAGGGGCTGGCTTGAGAGGGGTTTTCCCTCGATAGGGTGGTGGTGCGCGACAATGGCACTCAAAGGAACCCTCACAGAGTTGGATTTCAGCCCAGTGTGTGACAGCTGCAGCAGGTACTGAAGAACTAGTTGCACGTGACAGGAGAAAGGATTCTCCACCTTCTCCACACACCAAACAAAGAACCTTCTCTATTTAAAGGCGTAAGTCCATCTGGTGGAGGGTTTTCGGGAGGCCAGTAGGATCTCCTCGACTTCTCCTGGAAGATTGAAAGAGGCCAAAGGTATCTTTTCAGCAGCCATGCTGTTAGCGCTAGCCACCCCAGATTGGGATGCAGAATGGAGCTCTCCTTCTGGGACAGGAGCTCTAGAGCGCAGCCCAGTGGGACTGAGAGTGCCACCGACCGGGAAAGCAACAGAAGGAACCAGAGTTGCCTGGGCCAACTAGGTGTGATCAATATAACTGACGCCCTCTCACTCTGAACATTGAAGAGGGTCTTGGCAACCGGGGGGGGGGGGGGGGTCGGTGGGAATGCACAGAGTAGGCCCTCTGACCATGAGATCAGGAAGGCATCTGCCGCCACTCTCCCCGAATGCGGCTTACGCGAGCAGAAGTGAGGCAGTTGCACATTGTCCAGAGAGGCAAAAAAGTCTATCTGGAGCCTGCCCCAGCGGTGCCTCATTACCCTGGGGTTCAAGCGCCACTCGTGTGGGCGAAGGACTCTGTTTAGCTTGTCTGCTAAGCAGTTGTCCTGGCCTGGAAGGTATAAAGCTAGTAGGAGCATGCTGGTGCGCACTGCGAAGGAGAGGAGGGCCATCACCTCCTGGCAGAGGGAGTACGAGCCCATGCCCCCCTGCTTGCTGATATAAAACATGGCCACCTAGTTGTCCATCTGGATCAGCACAGGTTGGTGCCGAAGGTGGTGGCAGAACGCTCACAGGGCCAGGAAGATTGCTCTGCAAGAGTGACTCCTCTTGGGACCAGCTGCCTTGCATGAGGCAGTCCCGCAATGCACCCCCAACCCAGAAGGGAGGCATCTGTTGTCAGGGTCCTTTGCAGTGCAGGTGCCTGGAATGGCATTCTCGCCTGGAGGTGGCACAAGTTTTGCCACCAGGTGAGGGACTCCGCTAGTTGATGGGTGACTCTGTCCCTTAGTCTGTCTGTGGTTTGAGTCCAATATGAGTGGAGGCACCATTGGGTTGTCTGCATGTGTAGGCGGGCTAATGCTATGATATGGACCATCTGAGGTCATGTGGACCAACAGGAGGAGGAGGCGGCGAGCTGGTACCGACCAGCAGCATTGTACTCTCCTGCCAGTTGTATGAGGCAGTCTGCCCTTTCTCTTGGGAGGATGGCCTTGACCTGTAATGTGTCCAACTGAGCCCTTATGAACTCCAGACTTTGAGTTGGAAAGAAATGTGATTTGGGGTAGCTACAGGGTAAACTATTTAAGACGAATAAAAGAAAATATTTTTTCACTCAACGTGTAATCAAACTCTGGAATTTGTTACCGGAGGATGTAGTAAAGGCTGTTAGTGTAGCTGGGTTTAAAAAAGGTTTGGACAAGTTCCTGGAGGAAAGGTCCATAAACCATTATTAAGAAGGGACCCAGGATATCAATGCTTGAACCAATACAAGCATTGTGGAACCTGTGTCCCTTGGGGAAACTGCTAGGTACGTATGACCTACATTGGCCACTGTTGGAAACAGAATACTGGCCTTGATGGACCTTGGTCTGACCCAGTATGGCATATCTTATGTTCTTATGATTATGAACCCCAGGTGCTGTAGTAGGAGGGCTGTTTGCTCTGCAGCCCGACCGACCTCTGAGGCTGCAGAGCGATTAGCCAGTCGTCCAGTTAGGGGAAGATGTAAGCCCCTTAGAGGCGCAAGTGAGTGGCTACTACCCCCAAGCACTTGGTAAAGACCTTTGGCAAGGAGGCCAGGCCAAAGGGCAGCACTCTGTACTGGTAGTGCCCTCCTCCCACCACAAACCGTCGGTACAGCCTATGGGAGAGATGGATCAGGATGTGAGTGTACGCATCCTTTAGATCCAAGGAACACAGCCAATCTCCCTGGTGTAGGTAAGGCAGCAGTGTACCAAAGGGAGAGCATCTTGAACTTCTCCCTCACCAGAAACCTATTTAAGTTTTGCAGGTCTAATATGGGCCTGAGGCCACCTGTTCTCTTGTGGACAAGGAAGTACCTTGAGTAGAAGCCCTTTCCCCATAGGTGCTTGGGTATAGGTTCCACTGCATTGTCCCTGAGCAGACCTGTGAGTTCTGAGAGCAGAAGGGTCTGGTGAAAGAGGTTGCACTGGATATCCTGGAAAGAACATGGGTGGAACCTGCTGTAAGTGGAGGAGGTATCCCTCCTTTACCACTTGCAGCACCCACTGGTCTGAGGTGATCTTGGCCCACTTGTGGGCAAAGAGCGCAAGGCGGCCCCCTGAGGGCTGGTGAAGGTCTCCTGGGGGAGGGGAGACTCTGCCCTGGGAGTCAAAAGCTCCCTCCTGGTTGAATTAGAGACGGGGCCTAGTGCTTCTGAGCTCCTTGGCCCTGTCTCTTAGGGTGAGAACCCTAATGCTGGCCTGAGAAGGCCTTGTATCAGTGACTCTGTTGGAAGTGCCCCTTTTTCCCCCAGGAATAGGGGCCTTTTCCCCAAGGTTTTTTGCGGGGAAAGGAAGAGAGCCTCTGGTGGGTCATCACTTCAGCTTCTATATCAGCCGCCTTGTCGGCCATGGGTTTGCTGAGCAGGTTCTCACCGATGCAGGGGACGTCAAGCTGCATGTCCTGGACCCACTGCTCAAGGTCCAAGGGCTGTAGCCAGGCTTGGCATCGAGCCCTGATGCCAGACGCTGCTACTCGAACTGTTGACTCGCATCCATCATAGGCCGCCGGGGAGAGGAACTTTGAGCAGTCCTTGATCCCGGAAGTCAGAGCTTGGAACCATTGGAGAGGTTCCCCTGCCAGCCCTGCAGAGATCTCGGACAACTCCTGGGTGAGGGCCTTTAGATACATGCCTATGTATAGCTCATAGGCCTGGATTCGACACCCCAGCATTGAGCCCTGGTAGCACTTGCGCCCAAGGGCATTGAGGGCTCCAGCATCCCTTCCAGGGGGGGATAGAAGAGTAAGTCATCTGGCTCTTGAGTTTTTGCATGGTTGACTCGACAACCATGGAATTATGTGAGAGTTGAAGCTTGTGGAAGTCCAGCCCCTTCCTGACGCGGTATATGGCATCAAGGTGTCAGCTGACCATTGGTACTGACACTGGAGACTCCCACATTTGTAACAGTAGCTGCTCGAGGATTGGCTGTACTGGCACCATTAGAATTTCCTTGGGTGGGGACTCGAACTGAAGAATCTCCAGTTCCTCGGTGCATGTGTCCTCCTCCACCTCGGTTTGCACTGAGGGGGCTCTGGCCATATCCCTGATAAAGACATGGAAGGCCATGTCCTCTGGAGGAGAATTGTGCTGGGGCGCTGCGAGAGACAGGTCCGAGGGGACTTCTCAGTGCCGTCTGGTTTCTGGGGAGGCCTCGTCATTGGTCTCCCACTCTGAGTCAAGGGGGGGGGGGACGAGTCCGAGGCCCTGCGACTCCTTGCCTCGAAGCCCGTGCTGAAGGGCAAGGGCCCTCCCGAGGATCTGGGGTCCAAGTCTCTGAAACTGGCCAGGGAGGACCGGATGCCCAAGGAATGGGATGGGGACCTTGACCGGGGACGAGGACTTGCCCAAGGTTGGTGGCGCTCGGAGCTTGGCTCGACAACCGGGGACTCCCCCCACAGTCGGGGGCCTGGTCATCTGGGCAGATGAGGATGACAAACCAGCCATCATTGCCTGCTGCATGGCCAGGATAGCAGTGATGTTCTGCTCTATGGCTGCCATTCTGGATTCCAAGCCAGAAGGCTCTGCAGCTTTTGGTGCGGGCACAGAGAATCTCGAGCCCAGCACCGGCACTCTCGTGAGTGCATCCTCCACGAGGACTATGGTCTCGAGGAACCTCGCATGGTCTCCACCAGTCGAGGAATCCTTTTTGAGGACCTTGATGGGATGCTTCTTGGAATCGCCCGAGTCCCTCCGAGCAGCTGGGTTTCTCTGGTGGGACCTAGATGGACTTTGAGGATTTTTTCTTCTTTTGCCCGAGGGCTTCTTCGTGGACTCAGAGGACGCTCGGGCCTCACGGGCTGGGCTTGGAGCTCAGCGTCAGGAAGACCGGTGCCAAGTTGGACCTTGGGAACTGTTTCTCCTGCAATTCCGACCTCTTTTTATGGGTTTTAGGCATCACGGCCTGGCACAGGTCGCAGGAGGTGCTATCATGGTCCGGTCCAGGCAGCATAAGAAGCAGTCATGGGTGTCGGTGACAGACATAGTTTGACTGCAGTGGTCACATTTTTTTTTAACCCACCGGGGTACATGGAGGGAAACACCCAGCTGGGGTCAACAACCCCTGGGTGAAAAAGGGCACGAACAATGGTCGAGGCAAGCCTCAATCAAAAAATGGGGAGAGAAGCCGAGAACAGAGCAGGGCCCAGTGCCAGCTAGAGGCAGGAAGAGGACACAGTTCTGCACAGGCAACTTATAAACAAACTGAGCACCGTAGGGCTGGACCCTAAAATTACTACTTGGGTTAGAAATCGGTGAGTGGGAGGCGACAAAGGATACAGATAGATGGAGCTCACTCTGAGGAGAAGGAGGTTACCAGTAGTGTGTCGCAGGGATCTATTCTTGGTCCGATTCTTTTTAGCTAGTAATATTACAGAAGGGCTGTCGGGTAAGGTTTGCCTCTTTGCAGATGATACCAAAATATGCAATAGAGTAGACACTCAAAGGTGTAGATAACATGAGGAGGGATCTAGCTAAGCTTGAAGAATGGTCTAGAATTTGGCAGCTGAGATTTAATGTTAAAAAATGCACGGTCATGCATTTGGGCTGCAAAAATCCAAGGGAGCACAACAGTGTAGGGGCTGAAGTAATTCTGTCCACAAAAGAAGAGCAGGACCTGGGCATGATTGTGTCTGATAATCTTAAATTAGCTAAACAGGTAAAAAAAGGTGAAAGCTAGAAGGATGCTTGGGTGAATAGGGAGAGGAATGGCCAGCAGAAGAAAGGAGGTGATAGGGTTTCTGTAAAAGTCTTTGCTGCAACCTCATTGGGAGTACTGTGTGCAACTCTAGAGACTGCACCTTCAAAAGGATATAAACAGGTCGGAGTTGGTTCAGAGGGAGGCTACTAAAATGGCTAGTGGCATTCATTATAAAGCAAATGAGGATCGACTTAAGGATCTTAATATGTATATTTTAGAGGAAAGGCGGGATAGAGGAGATATGATTGAGACGTTTAAATACCTCTGTGGCATGCTCAAGCCTGGGAGGGACCCCCTTGCCCCGGGCTCTTACCGGCCAATTTCCTTGCTGAATGTTGATATCAAAATAATGGCGAAAATCATGGCAGATCGTCTCGCGGCATTTTTGCCAGGCTTGGTGCATGGCGACCAGGTGGGATTTGTGAAGGGGAGGCATGCCGTATAGGGGGTACACCGTCTCCTGGCTTCCATGTGCGCGAGCCGTAGGGACCACCGATCCTCTATGCTTATCAGTTTCGACGATGAGAAAGCGTTTGATCGGGTGGACTGGGGGTTTATGTACCAAGTATTGGAGGTTATGGGGATACGGGGCTTCTTTGTCGATGTGGTAAGAGTACTTTACGCGGATCCTATAGGAGCCATCATGGTGAATGGCAACCTGTCATCTGATTTTATGATACAGAAGGGTACACGACAGGGGTGCCCCTCTGTCGCCACTGCTGTTTGTGTTGACATTGGAGCCCCTCTTGTCTAAAATTTGCTCCTCAGTGGCTTTTCAGGGGATTTCTATGGGGAACTCTGAGTTTCGCGTAGCCGCCTTCGCGGATGACTTGATTCATCTGGACGCACTGTGGGTAGGGTTGCCGGCCCTGTTGGCGTTAATGCAGGAGTATGGGGGATTGTCGGGTTTTCGGTTAAATTCAGACAAATCCGAGGCGCTTCCGCTGGACTCCGAGCTGATCGCTGGGTGGGGTGGGGAGTTTCCCTTGAAGTGGGCGACTGGGAAGTTTAAGTATTTGGGGGTATATATACCGGCTGATCTGACGCAACTCTATCATGTTAATGTATGGAAAGTGCTCAGTGACATGACGGACAAGGCACAGAAATAGAGGGACCTTCCTTTGTCGTTGGGGGGCCGGATTGCTTTGTTTAAGATGATGTTATTCCCGAAGTTGTTGTATCTGTTACAAACCCTTCCAATATTATTGAAGCGGCAGGATCTCCGCCAGATTGATAAGATGCTGAATACGCTGCTTTGGAGGGGGCTTCGACCCCGAATCCGTATTGCTAGGCTGCAGAGGTCTTGGGGGCGGGGGGGGGGATGGGACTGCCGGATATCCAGCAATACAATATAGCTTGCCTGCTTCGTCATGTCCGAGATTGGGTGTGGGGGATGGAGGATTACACACCACTGGCTATGGTGGAGGCGCTGGTGCACCCCTTGAGCCTTGGGTATATTTTGCATGCCTCATCGGTGGATGACGTTGACTTGGTGACTAAAGAGGTGTTACTCGAACCCGTACAGAAAGGGTGGCGATATTTGTGCGGGAAAGTGGGTTTGTCGGCTTTGTGTTCGCCCTTCCTCACACTTCAAGGGAATAAGGACTTTGTGCCGGGGATTATAGGGAAGGATTTTCTGAGATGGAAGCGGAAGGGGATCACGACGTTAGAGCATGTGCTTCGGGATGATGGCTCTCTTGAATCCTTTCCACGGCTGCGGGATCGATATGCGCTGACTGGAGTAGATGTGTTCCCCTATGCCCAACTCCGTAGTTATATCGGTAGTCTCCCAAAGGTGGTGCTGCAAGGGGTGGTAAGTTCGAAGATGGAAGAGGTGTTAATGGGGGGGGGGAACTGGGAGCCAAAGTGGCGTCCTTGCGTAAAGCCTTGGAGGAATTGGGGGTGGGGGAGGACGAGGCTGGGTTGGCGGCAGTGTGGGCTAGTGAGTTGGGTGAGGAGATCTCGGGTGAGGGGATTACGCAAAGTATCGCTACTATTCCAGAACTCAGTGTGGTGGTGGCTCATCGGGATATGCAGTATAAGTTGATTAGGAGATTGTACTACGCCCCTAATCGTGCCTGGAAAGCGGGCTTAGGTACATCTAATCGGTGTCCGCGCTGCGGGGCGGAAGCAGCCACGTTGGGCCATATGTTCTGGTCTTGCCCCCACATGGAGGGATTCTGGAGGGGAGTTCAGAGGCATCTGCGGAGATGTATGGGAGACAGGTTGACTTTCACAGTGGCTAATTTGGTGCTGGATATTTGGGATGGTGGGTGGGAGGAGTGTCTGCGTCGTGTTGAATAGAAGTGGATACGATTGGTCTTGGTAGCTGCGCGTATGACTGTTCTGCAGACATGGCTGGAGAAAGGCGGCCCCAAGTGTGGGCAGTGGAGGATTAGATTACATCACATTTTATTGTTTGAACGGGCTCAAGCCCACGGTCATCCGGCGCACTGGGATTGCTTTCTGCGCAGCTGGGGCCCGCATCTTCAGTTGATGCCGGCTCGGGCACGCCATCGGATCCTGGGGGGGACTAGTGGGTAACTCATTGTAATGGTGGTCTATCTGCCTATTTATTTGAATGGTGGTGGTAGCAGTAGGGGGGGATGATTGGGAGGGTGGGGTTCTAGGGGTGGGAGGATAGGAAGGGGGTGTTTAGGTGGGTGGGAGTACGCGGGTGGGGGAGAGCTAAGGGCTTCGGTACAGGGACAGGCCTAGCCCTCTGCTCGCAATGGAAGGTAGGGAGGGGTAGGTGTTCAAGGGGGGGGTGTGGGGAGGGGGGTTGGGATTTGGGGGAAGGGGGGAAGGGGGGGAGAAAACGGTAAAAAATTAACTGCAAGGGGTAAATTAATGATCACAGGACTTCCCTGGTAGCACCCTTCTTATGAGGTATAGACAGTCCCGGGTTGAGTTGCTTCACTTTCCCGTTGGGTGCAGTGGCATAAGTTGCGGTTTGGTATAGATTGGGGTTGCAGTTTTAAGAGGGATGCTGTGTTGGTGTTTGTACTTGGCTCCATCTGTACTTTGCTGCTTTATGTTATTTGCTGTTTGGTGTTCTGTGCATTTGAATAAACAAATTTAAACATAAATACCTCTGTGGCATAAATGCACAGGAGGGGAGCCTCTTTCAATTGAAAGCAAGCTCTGATACAAGGGGACATAGGATGAGGGTGAAAGGGGATAGACAGGAGTAATATGCAGAAATATTTCTTTACAGAAAGAGTGGTGGATGCATGGAATAGTCTCCCAGTGGACGTGGTAGAGATGAAGACAGTATCTGAATTCAAAAAAGCATGGGATAAACACAAAGGATCTAAAGGGAAAGAGAGGACTTTTTTGGTGCTTGGTATGGAAGGGTAGACTAGATAGGCCATGTGGTCTTTTTCAGCCGTCATATTTGTATGTTTCTATGAGTGAACAGGATTGAGGTGAAACAACTTTTACCTTTAGATCATGTACTTGGTTTTGCTGGCAAAACAAACTCTGAAGCGAAGAGGGTCATTTTAAAAGGTTTAGTCATGATTTGGATGTCTGAAGATGTGCATATGGACGTCGAAATCACGGAGATGTCTCCGTAGCCATTCCACAAATGACATTCGCAGACTTTTCCAGTGCAGGGATGTCCAAATAGGCAAGGGGTGTGACGGAGGCATGTCTGGAGAGGAGCAATGGACTTACACGTTCCCGGTCGATCTCAGAAACATCAAAGACGTCTGCAAGTATGTCCATGTTCATATCTGCTCCAGGCACAAACAGGCCTCAGTAAAGTGCTTGTTTTCACCTTAAAATGGCTCCAGAGCTCCAGAGAGTGTAGAGAAGAATTAAATGACTAGCCTTAGATCACAAAGGCACACGCTGGGATTTGAACCCTGGTCACCCTGCTCTTAAGCCACTATTCTAAACATTATGCTATTAGACATCTTGGTTCTGAAATGCTATCCTGAGGACATCTATATAGATGTTTGATAGATGCCCATATTGAGCAGGTCCAAGTTTCTGAAATCATGCCTTTACTTGCATGTGCCTGCTTTATTTTTTCAGACGGTCTGGCTTTGATGTCCCAGATTGCACTTGGAAACAAGGGGAGCACCCCCCACCCTGCAAAACCAACCGAAGCACAAAAGAGCAAGAGGAAATGCCACTGGAGGACCAAGAGCTTTATTTGTATCACCAGGTCAGCCCTACACATGTTTCGGCCGTCCGGCCTTCTCCAGGGGACTTCGACCTCAAACCATACATAGACAAGAAAAACAATAAGTTAACTAATATAATACAATGAAAATAAAACAACCTATAGAAACAAATAAAAACTGTATGTGTATGTAAAAAGAGCCAAAACAATGTTATAAATACATTAAAAATGATAACGTAAAATGATAAAAATCTTAACATTAATAACATAACTATAATGAGGTATAGAAATAATAGATAACATAAAACACCAAATATAGTCTCATTAAAACATCATGTGATAAAAAGTAAAAAGATAGTGCTAAAGCCATAAATATCAAGTTGGAACATTATAAGGATAATTTTTCTGTGGTTGAACTGTAGATAACACAAGCTGAAAAATTTACCATGTGGGAAAGGACACTTTGGTATGCTCTCAACTATTTTTGGAAACTCTAAAAATCTATGAGGGAAGCATAAATATATATATGACTAAAACTTGGCCTTTTAAAGATCTACTCGATGTTGCCATCTCCCTAATGGCTTAGACCAAAGAGCAGCACTACAGTTAGGTTTGATACAGAGATGGGTTTATGTAAGTGATATCCCTTCTGGAATCATTTGATACATGGATGATCACTTACATAAACCCATCTCTGTATCAAACCTAACTGTAGTGCTGCTCTTTGGTCTAAGCCATTAGGGAGATGGCAACATCGAGTATATCTTTAAAAGGCCAAGTTTTAGTCATATATATATATAGTTATATATGTAAAAACAAATGATCTCAACATGCCCCCTCTGAAAAAATCTCAGCCCTATTAGCATCAACTCTAGATCCAAAGCTATCAACGTCTTGAGTCATAAACTTCAAAATGGGTAAGTGATATTTAAACCGTTTACTTCTCAAGGGATTCTCTTGGACTGGCAACTGCCCAAAATCATAGTGCACTATAGAGTGACTACTAATGCCAGGATCCAAAAGGACAAAATACAAAAAATAACATATGTGGAACATAAAATAGAAAACACCATTTTACTATGGAGCAGCCTCGGCACAGAAACGACACAGTTGTCCCAGCCATAGAGGTTGTCTTTCTCTCTAAACCACCTTATTCATATTATGCATCATGTTGGTGGTTATTAACAAGACTCTAATAGTACGTTTAATAGGCTGCAAATTAATCACTGTTGTTCTGACTCATATATGTTCAAATTTTAAGTAGTTGAAATTATGTATTTCTAAGGGGTAAATATCATAGACAGTAAATCTATGTTGTGAGGACTTAAATGTTGAGTATGTGCCGGAGGCTCCCATGTGGACTAAGTATATAAAGACTTTGTAACAGACTTGAGGATTGAAAATCACGGTTATTTAAAAATATGAGCAAAAGAAATGCCAGCGCATTCAAGTGTGACCTAAGCATGGATCTGCCAGGTACTAATGGCATAACGGTACTTTCACCAAACTGCGATATCAGTGTACAATTACTGTATTTAAAAATCTAATGGGAAATCTAGTGCAATGTGTCATAAAGCAATCCTCTGATGAAATCGCAGAAACTAAAGAAGAACTGAAAATACATTCACTGTGGTACCTTCCCAGCTGCAAAATTCCAAATACAAAGGGATTTGATATGTTGCACCAACACAACTTTAACTGCGCAAGAGAGATGACGTTTCCATGACGTCATATTCATTCATAAAATAGACCTGTATGCACTGAAGTGATAAAGTGTGAATAAACTGTCAGTTTATCAAATAATCTGTATATCAAATCTCTTATATATTCAAAGATAAGAAAGGGAGCGTTATAATCCACCTGGGTATTGACACCATGAAAGGACCATCTGTTTTTATGCTAAAATTTAGTCTAAAAACCTTCTTAAGAGATAAAAAACATCCAAGAGCCCCATTTGGTCTATGGGTGTGCATGTATAATATGCCTAGAATTACACTTAAAACTAAATTTAAAACATTGTCCGTTGCATAAATATGGACTCACCGTATCATCTAAAAATATGAGCAAGTCAAAATGGAAATAAAAATAATAGAATGGTCAAGTAAAATGATAAATATAGCTAAAAGGTCATTATGCCATAAGATAATAAATAATATAGAACCCTTTTAAAATGCAACAAATGATATAATTGGACTAACTGGCATTCACATAAGTCTGACATCTACCAAAAGACTTATCATAACAAAAGCAGTGAATGGAATCCAATTAGCAATAAAAATACCTGAAAAAGGTAGGTGATCCCTTCTAAAACAGCTGGAAGCAACAAAAAAGTAGAGATGGTCACAGAAGGCCATGGGATGTACTAAAGGCATATACAAGTACTTTCAATGCTAATTTATTAGGGTAAGCAAATCTACACAACCAATAGTGTAAGTAAAATATTAAAACTATAAAACTAATAAATAACGCTGAGTAAAATAAACTAAAATATGATTAATAAAAATGTTAAAAAATAAAATCCAGATATGACAATTAAATTGTGTATCATGATATCTTCTATATCACCATGTCAAATTGTGTAAAAGGTAATCTCGATGCAAACCATAAGGAACTATAAAAACGCAGCAAAATCCAAGTCCAGATTGAGACCCAAGGGGTGTAAAGTATTCATCTGAAAGATGGTCCTCTGTTCCAACTGGAGGAGGGTTTTGTTGGTATCTCCTACCTTCCAATGGGGAAGTACTTGTTTAAGAACCAAGAATTTTAAATCTGAAATCTGTGTGCAATAATCACATCCTGATCTGTAAAGGATGGGATAGTCTGGATTATGTGCCATTCTCGATGAATGATTTGAGCTATCTTCTTCAACTGGTTGGAAAAAAGAAGGAGGCAGACCATCTTATACATAGGCTGTTTCTTCTTTACAGTTAAAACATCAGCTTGTTCATAGACTGCCCTCACATGTTTCTTTGGATATTGTTACTCAGCAAACCATCTAAAGAGTATAGTGGCATTATCTTCAAATTCCATGTCAACCGAACAGATACGTATAGTCCTAAGGAATTGACTAGCCGGAAGATTATTCTTCAGGGAGATTTTATGAAAGTTCTGCTAATGCAAAAAATGTTTCTTGTCTGTGGGTTTTGGTACAAATTTGTCTAAAACCTGGCAGCTTCCTCGATAATCAAAATATGCAAATAGGCTACCTCTCGTTCCCCTATTGCTGCCTCGAATTGCAAGTTTGCATCTAATGTGTTCAGCCATTGGAGAAATCTATCTAGAGTTGTGGTCATCCTCCCACATGAAGAGCATGTTGTCAATATATTTTTGCCAAAGTTTGATGTTATCCTTATAAAAATGCCTCTCCAAAAATTTTGCCTCAAAATTGGCGACATATAGATTTGCTACATCTGGTGCCATTGATGACCCCATGGCCACACCCTTAATTTCTTTATAAAATAGACCACTGAACCAAAATAAATTCTCGGTGAGTGTGAGTTCAACAAGTTGCATAAGAGAAAAATAGAGGCATGTGCTTAAACTGGCTATCCTTTTGAAGGAGTGTGTACTCAACGGAAATAAGAACAAGGTGGCACACCACTTGCAGTCAAGGACACGCAAACATAAGAACATAAGATATGCCATACTGGGTCAGACCAAGGTCCATCAGAACTCCGAGCCATCCAAAACCTAGCGGTGTTCCGAAAAGTCCTAAAACACCACCTGTTCATACAGCACTACCCGACTTCTCAGTCTGAAAAGCATACACCCACCCCTCGGACCCCCCACCTAACTCCACCCACCGAACATCCCCCCATTGATAATGGTTAACCAGCTTTCCCATTCTCTCCCCATTCTGACCCATGTGCACTAGTATGTGTACAGACCCCTTACATACCTTCCGAGATTAATTGCTACTGTAATATGTACATAAGCTGTATATAGTTTCCCCCTGTTCCTTCCAAGTTTGTATATCCTGTTCTATGTAAACTCAATGTGTCATTACATTGTAGTACATTTGTTTCTACTGTAAACCGCACTGATTATAATAGCGCGGTATATAAGAAATATACATAAATAAATAAATAATAAATAATCAAGCCCAGTATCCTGTTTCCAACAGTGGCCAATCTAGGTCACACGTACCTAGCAGTTTCCCCAAAAGACACAGGTTCCACAATGCTTGTACTGGGTCAAGCAGTGATATCCCGGGTCCCTTTTAATAATGGTTTGTGGACCTTTCCTCTAGGAACTTGTCCAAACCTTTTTTAAACAAAGCTACACTAACAGCTTTTACTACATCCTCCGGTAACAAATTCCAGAATTTGATTACACGTTGAGTGAAACAATATTTTCTCATATTAGTCTTAATAGTCTGTAGCTTCATTGCATGTCCCCTAGTCTTTCTATATTCTGATGATGTAAACAATCGATCTACGTTTACCCATTCCACTCCATTCATTAATTTATAGACCTCTATCAGACCTCAGCCGTCTCTTTTCCAGGTTGAAGAGCCCTAACCTTTTTAGCCTCTCTTCATAGGGGAATCCTTCCATCCCCTTTACCATTTTGGTGGCTCTTCTCTGTACCTTTTCTAATAACGCTATATCCTTTTTAAGATACGACGACCAGAATTGCACACAATACTCAAGGTGTGGTCGCACCTTGGAACGATACAGAGGCATTATAATATTCTTTGTTTTATTTTCCATTCCTTTCCTTATGATACTTAGCATTCTATTTGCTCTCTTGGCTGCCGCTGCACACTGGGCGGAGGATTTCAACATGTTATCCACAATGACCAAAATCTTTTTCCTGGGTGGTGGTTCCTAATGTGTAACCTTGCATCGTGTAACCATAGTTTGGGTTTTTCTTTCCTAGGTGCATAACTTTGCACTTGTCCACACTAAATTTCATCTGCCATTTGGATGCCCAGTCTTCCAATTTATCAAGATCCTCTTGCAATTTTCCACAATCTTGAAGGACTACAAAAGGGGACTGCTACTTCTGGAGAGAGATCTGCGATTGTAAGTAATTATTTCAGGGAATTTTTCTAAATCTTGGGGAAAAAGAATTCTTTAGATTAAAGCTGATTAATCTGTGAACCCAGTGCATTTGTTAAATCAGTCAGGGCCTAGTAGCAGCAAAGAACTTTCAGTTTAAATTTAAAACACAGAAGGTAGCTTTCTGGTTAAATTTGGAAACCAAGACTCCCTCTATCCAAGCAAGGGCTGGAGATTGGTCACAGATTACCTTAGAAGCAGCCAGCTTTTAATAAGTCTTCTTTCCCTCCCTCCCTCTCCGACACCCACCCAACCCCGGGATAATCATAGCTTTATAGGTGCTTAAACCTCTTAAAAGAAAGGAGGTGCCATATTCATTCTCAGGTGCAGCTATTAATTCTCATCAGCATATATTAAGGACCTGAGATTAATTAAACTTCAGGTGAACAAAATACATTAGACTGGGCAAACAAGGAACCCTTGGAAGGAACAACTTTATTGAGGGGGGTCAGCCCTATGTGTGTTTCGGTCAATCAGGCCTTCATCAGGGGACTGTGACCACTTAAAACAAACATACAAAAACAGATAATAGTAAACATAACAATAAAAACAAAACGGGCAATGGTGATCAAACAATAAATATCAATAATTTAAATAGTATAAACAATAAAAAGCAAGACACGAAGTATAGCTTAATATTAAAAAATAAAAACAATAATCAACTCAGTAAATATATAAATACAGATATATCAACAATAAAACCATAAAAACCTATATAAAATGCAAACAACATGCATAAAACTGCTGATATAACTATATGCATAAATAAGAATAAACTGACAAACTTACCAATAGATGAAGTACAAATAGCATATACCCACAAGGGAAATTAAAACACAATACTGGAAACTAGGGACAGAATGATATATGAAATAATTAGATCTTTAAGACAATAGTACATTATGAGATGTGAAGAAACAGTCAAAATTTAGGAAACAATCAAAATGTAATCAGAAAGGAGGGGGGAACTTAGGTGGTGAAGCAAAATATATCATAAAAATAGCAATGCTCTAGAAAAAGATAATCCAAGGAGGCATCTTAATCTAAAATAATTATTCTATTAAAAATAAATGTATGAAACACTAAAGTGAAAGGCCTCGAGAAGGAGAAAGTTGTAACGTTGCCGATGTAAATATACTAAAAGGTAATGGCCATGGGGGTAGCATGAAACTCGCTATATATGGTAAAACAAAATGACAAATATAGTACAACCAAAATATAGATGCCTGATTGTATAAAGAAAATTTTGGGAGGTGGTAATACAATGTCCATAAATAATAATCAATAAAATATAGAATAAAAAGGTAAAACCCCAAAACACCGTTATAAGCGTCATAGGATGATTAAAAGAACCATTATGTCCTTAATATGAAAGCAGACCATTCTATTTAAACTTAAAATGCAATAATGAAACTAGGATAAAAGAATAGACCTCCAAACAGCGGAATCACGTCATAAAAATAGCGCCAGCAAGTAAAAGACATAATATGGTTCCGATACGCATTGTTGGAAAAGAACAAGAAGGATGTTAAAAATGATAAAAAAAATTTTGATATCAGGTTTTTAAAACAAAAACGGTTGTATGTATTTTTGTCATGAGGTTTTTGTGATTAATTTTATTATGTTTGTTGTAAGGTGGTTATCGTACAAATTTTTGTAGTCTATTTTTTGTAGTCTTGTTTTTTTGTGTGTGGGCGGTATTTATACGTAAATGGTTGTGAAATATCAAGTATTAGATAGGAGAATTGGTGTATTAGGCAGATGCTGGTTATGAAGTACTATAATACATTACTTTTATGCTGCTTTTGATAAGTAATAATGTATGATGTATATTTATTTATAAAATATTCATATGGATAACAGCACTCCAATCCTCCCAAACAACTGAATATATATAAAATATGATTCTAGCACCACTGTAAATAGCCCACCCTGTATATAGCTCAAACAAATCAAGCACCCAACACATCCCTCACACAACTAAGTTTTATCCTCACTGCATGTACAACACACACACTTTACCTGATTGCTTGCTGTGATACCACCTTGATTATTAAGATAAGGCGGTTTAGAAATACTGTTAAATAAATAAATAAATAAATATGTATGTTTAATAAATATTTAATTTACATATTTGATGTACCTGTATTTATTATTTTTTGAATTTAGTGAATGTTTATTTACAGTAGGAATATGATGAATTTGGTAGTTTCTTAATTCTGTTGAGCTATTAATGATTGCAATGTGTTTTTGACAATTGGTTTTTGTTTGCAATTGGTGGTTCTATTTTTGTATAATATAGAAATGGACCACTCTATTTGGACAATATGCAAATCATAAAAAACATTTAATAATAGATGTATCTTGAAAGTGCACAGCATATTAAAAAGGCTGAAGAGTTTAAAAAGCAGGAGTCCGTGTCTGAACTTCCACACGCATCTAAGGAGCACGCTAATTAGAACCAAGGGACAAAACTCGCGCAAAGGAGATTCAAATCAATAGTACATAGAGATTTATAAGTAGAAAATGCGGGAAACCTCCAAGACATAAAAATACAACATAATCAATTGAGTAAGGGAAGATCATCATATAAGAAGGTGAAATAATGTCGTAAAATAAACCACTCTATATGGACACAGAGAGCAATATGTGAACAGCGTTTATGAAAGAGTATACCTTGAAACTGTAAGAGTAGTTACTCACCTGTAACAGGTGTTCTCCAGGAGCAGCAGGAATCAGTCCTCACATATGGGTGATGTCGGCGCCGACGGAGCCCTCGTGCGGAGCATTTCCCTAGCTTTCACAGAAAGCCTTTGGGAATTGCAGCGCGCATGCGCGGTCCCCTTCCCGCCCAAGGGTGCCATCTTGCTCAGTCTGATGACATAGCTAAGACAGCAAAAAAATCAGCAAAAAACAAAGCATATGACTGCAACTCCAAGGGGAGGAGGGAGGGTTGTGAGGACTGATTCCTGCTGCTCCTGGAGAACACCTGTTACAGGTGAGTAACTACTCTTTCTCCAGGACCAAGCAGGAAGTCAGTCCTCACATATGGGACTCCCCAGCTTAAGGCTACCGGAGACCCCAAGCGGAAAACAGAGCTCCCTCGAGCTCGACAGCACAGAAGGAAGGAATCTTCTCTGAGAGCGCCCCCGACCGGTAGCCCAACACCAGGGCCGGAGGGTAGGAGTTGCCTAAACCCCAAAGAGATTATGGAGTAGTGCCTGTCCGAAAGCACTGTCCCTGCGGGACTCCCTCTCAAGGCAGTAATGGGCCACAAAAGTCTGGCTTGAAGGCCAAGTAGCGGCCCGGCAGATGTCTGCCAACGGAACAGAGCGGAGATGAGCCACTGACACAGCCTTCGCCCTGACACGATGAGCCGTGACTCGATCCTCCAACGAGAGGCCGGCTGCCCCATAAGCCCAGGCGATACAGTCAGCGACCCATATGGACAACGTATGCTTGGAGACAGGGAGCCCCAACTTATTGGAGTCAAAAGAAACGAAAAGCTGAACAGCCTTCCGATGCTCCCACATACGGTCAAGGTAGAAGGATAACGCCCTCCTACAGTCCAGGGTATGCAAGACCATCTCAGCCCGGTTGGCATGCAGCCTGGGAAAGAAGGTCGGAAGAACCACCTCCTGATTGAGGTGAAAAGGTGAGACAACTTTAGGAAGAAACTTAGGGTGAGTCCGTAGGACTACCCTATTCCGGTAGAACCTAGTGTAAGGAGGATCAGACACTAGTGCCTGCAGTTCACTCACTCGCCTAGCAGAGGTGAGAGCTACCAGAAATAAAGTTTTCCAGGAGAGAAAACGGAGCGGGCAGGTAGCCATAGGTTCAAAAGGCGGACAAGTAAGCCGCTGTAAGACCACATTCAGATCCCACTCAGGGGCCGGTGGACGCAAAGGAGGCTAAAGCAGAAGAAGGCCTCTGAGGAAACGAGCCACCAAAGGTGGTTAGAAAGAGGCCTGCCATCCACCGGCGAGTGGTGCGCTGAGAGAGCACTAAGGTGAACTCGGACAGAATTAGACTTAAGGCCCAGATTGGAGAGGTAGAGCAAATATTGCAACACTACCGCTACCAAGCACGAGAAGGGATTCTCACTGTGCTGAGCACACCAAGCGGAGAATCTACGCCACTTAAGAGCGTAGGATTTCCTGGTGGATTGACGCCGAGAGGCCAAGACTACATCTTCCACCTCTCGAGGTAGTAGTAAGAAAGCTAGGACTACCCTTTCAGCAGCCAGGCCATCAGATGAAGGGACTGGAGGTTGGGGTGCAAGAGAGTCCACTGATCCTGAGACAGGAGATCGTGCTGAAACCCCAGAGGAAGAGGTGTGTCCACCGCCAGCTGTAGCAGAAGCGGGAACCACGGTTGCCTCGGCCACCTGGGGGCTATGAGAATCAAGGAAGCCCCGTCCCTGAGGACTTTGAACAGCGTCCTGGACACTAGTGGTGTGGGAGGAAACACATACAGTAGGCCTGTGGACCACGAGATCAGAAACGCATCCACTGCTACTCTGAGAGGATGCGGTTGTCTGGAGCAAAATCTCGGGAGTTGCCGGTTCAGAGGACTGGCGAAAAGATCAATGGTGGGGAGCCCCCACTTGAGAAAGACCTGCTGAACCACCAATGGGTTCAATCTCCATTCGTGTGGTTGCAGGATCCAGCTCAGTCTGTCTGCCAGGCAATTTTCCTGACCTGGGAGGTAGACAGCCTTGAGAAGGATTCCGTGATTGACAGCCCAAGAGCACAGTCGTTGTGCCTCCTGACAAAGAAGGAAGGAGCCTGTGCCTCCTTCTTTGTTCACATAGAACATGTCAACTTGATTGTCCGTCTGGACCAGTACAGATTGGTGAGAGGCGAGGTGGGAGAAGGCTCTCAGAGCTAGGCGTATCGCCCGTAGCTCCAGGAGGTTTATCTGCTGAGTAGCCTCCCAAGGGGTCCAGAGACCCCGAGTACATGTCCCTTGGCAATGTGCTCCCCAACTGAGAAGAGAGGCATCGGTTGTCAGCACCTGAGTTTGCGGAGGGGATTGGAAAACCACTCCGAGCACCAGATTTGGAAGATGAAGCCACCATTGCAGAGAGGAGACCAGGAGGTCAGAAATCCTCACTGAGTCCGTTAGGCCCCCTGTGGCTTGATGCCACTGAATGCGAAGGCTCCACTGAGCAGGACGCATGTGCAGGCGGGCATTGGGGGTGACATGGACCGTGGAAGCCATATGGCCGAGTAGTCTCAGGAATTGCCTGGCAGAGACCAGGGAATTGCTGCGAAACTGGCTGGCCAGATCCATTAGCCTGTGGGCCCTGTCCAGAGGCAGAAAAGCCTTTGCTTGAAGAGTGTCTAGTGTGGCCCCTATGAACTCTAAGTTCTGGGACGGGAGCAAAGTGGACTTTGCGAAGTTTATGACAAACCCCAAGTGCTGAAGCAGAGCCACAGTGCAAAGGGTGGCCTGGTTGGCCTCATGGGAAGATTGGCCCCTTATGAGCCAGTCGTCCAGGTATGGAAACACAGAGACCCTGAAGCCTCAGGTAGGCCGCCACCACTGCCAGGCACATGATGAATACCCTGGGAGCGGATGATAGGCCAAAGGGAAGCACCCTGGTACTGATAGTGGTTTCCTCCCACAACAAACCTGAGATATTGTCTGTGGTCTGGATGAATAAGGATGTGAGTATACGCATCCTTTAGATCCAAGGAGCATAGCCAGTCTCCCTGCTGGAGGTAGGGCAGCAGGATTCCAAGGGTAAGCATCTTGAACTTTTCCCTCTGCAGGAACTTGTTGAGGTTTCGCATGTCTAGAATGGGTCTGAGGCCTCCTGTTCTTTTTGGAACCAGAAAGTACCTTGAATAAAAGCCTTGACCTCTCAGGTGGTGGGGCACCGGTTCCACAGCCTGATCCTTTAGTAGACCTGTCAACTCCTGAAGGAGTAGGTCCCTGTGCAGAGGGAGTCTTGGAGGCTCCCCTGGAAAATAGGAGTGAGGTACCTGGTGAAAATGGAGAAGATAGCCCCTTTGGACTATATAAAGAACCCAGGTATCTGATGTGACGGCTGACCACCTGTGGGAAAAGTGGGCCAGCCGGCCTCCTGTGCTGAGAGAAGCCAGCTGAGGAGAAGAGGCTATGCTGTTTGAGTCAAAAAACCCCACCCTGCTGAGCAGGAGCCGGTGTTGGTGGCTTGGGGGTCTTCGGCCTACGGGGCCCTTGACCCTGCCCCTTGGCCTGCTGACCCTGTTGGGGAGCTGCAGAGGCCTGATAATGAGGGTACTGTTTGTAGGCAGATGACTTCCTCGGATAAAAGGTCTTTTTTCCCGAGCCCTTCTTTTTCTGTGAAGGGGCAGAGGTTTTCCTGGAAAGCCAAGTCCTGGTCAGAGTCTCGGTCTCGAGTTCTGCAGCCTTTTCAGCCATGGGCTTGCCAAAGAGGTTTTCACCTCGGCAGGGGACATCGACCAACTTGTCCTGGACCCATGGCTCGAGGTCGGATGACTGTAGCCAAGCCTGTCGGCGGGCACTGATGCCGGCCCCGGCTACTCGGGCCGAAGCCTCGAAGCCATCGTAGGCTGCTCGAGAGATAAACTTCGAGCACTCTCGAATACCGGTGGACAAAACCTGGAACCTCTGCAAAGGTTCCTCGGAGAGACCAGCAGAGAACCCGACAATCTCCTTTGCCAGGTCTCGGAGGTACATGCCCATGTAGAGCTGGTAAGTCTGGACACGGCAAGCAAGCATAGAGCCCTGGAAGCACTTCTTAACGAGGGCATCCAGGTTCCGGGCCTCCCGGCCGGGAGGCACCGAGGAGTGCATCTTCTGACTTTTCAGTCGATGCATGGCCGATGCCACAACCATGGAGTGGTGTGGTAATTGTGCCTTTTGGAACCCGGGGCTCTTGCGGACTCGATAAATGGAATCGACCCACTTGCTTAACACCAGCGTCGAAGCCGGGGTCTCCCACATGTGGAAGAGTAGCCGCTCCAGCATCGGGGGAACCGGAACAGTAAAGGCCTCCTTCGGGGGAGAGTCATACTGGAGGGCCTCGAGCTCCTCGGCTCGAGGCTCCTCCTCGAGATCCGTGGGGAAGGCCAAGGCCATATCCCGCACGAAGTCCGAGAACCGGGTATCCTCCGGTGGGGACCGTCTCCGAGGTTCGGACTCGGGTGAGTCCGAGGGGACACACCGAGTCCGATGGGTGTCGGGTGAATCTTCATCCTCCGTCTCCCAGCCTGACTCCTTGGAGGAGGAATCGAGTGGCTCCTGTCGGGCGGGCACCGATGCTCTCCGCCCCGACGCCGAGGGAATCGGCGTCGACGACCTCGGCCCCGAACGGGAGGTCGAGGGAGACCGTGGCCGAGGATCGACTCAAGCACGCATGGACTCGAGGATCGGCTCGGCCTCCGGGGTCGACTTGGACGTCGAGGTCCCGGTGGTCGGGGCAGATGCACCGGTGAGACCGGCGATCAATGCCCGCTGCTGTTCCATGAAGGCAGCGAAGCTGCTCTCCCAGGCCGTCAACCTGAGTCCGAGCTCAGGAGACCCAGCAGCCCCCGACTCGGGCCCCGATGGTGTCGGGCCCGACGTCGGCTCCCTCGGAGGAGAGTCAATGAGGACAACAGCACTTACGTGTCCAGGAGACTCCATCTCGACACGAGGATGCTTCGCAGGCCTCTCTGACTGCTTAGACCCGGGACGGCTATCGGGGCTATGCGACCTGGCCCTCGAGGAACCAGGAGCGTCCACCGACGACGCCCTCGCGGGTTTCTTCTTCCTGCGATGTTCCCGCGAAGGAGACCCCCGCTCAGAGGAACCCCGACGCTGCTCGGGGCCAGAGTCCCGAGACGTCGAGACCTCTGACGAGGTCCGGGCCCGGCCGGACGCAGAGTCAGAAAAAATTCTATCCCTCTGGTGCTGCCGACTCCTCAACGCCTTCGAGGACATTTTGCCACACGGACCACAGATCATCGGGTCATGATCGGGTCCGAGGCAACGGAGGCAGCAGTCATGTGTGTCGGTAAGAGACATACGTTTCTTATACCGATCACATTTCTTAAACCCGCTGGCAGCCATCGGGGGAAAAAGGGCCCTTGCTAGGTCAAAAGACCGGTCTGCCACGGAAAAAAGAAAAAAGGCGGGAATGCCAGTCACAAAGGACAAAAACCGAAAAAGAGAGAAAAGGACTCGATACCGGCATATCGGTCCGAGCGGGAAAAGGATCCGGCGTCGAACCGGAGAAAAAAGAGAAAAATAGAGAAAAGCAACTTTTTTCTCGGGGAAAAACGAACCACGTCCGTCGGGCTCCGCAGAAAAAAGAAGACTGAGCAAGATGGCACCGTTGGGCGGGAAGGGGACCGCGCATGCGCGCTGCAATTCCCAAAGGCTTTCTGTGAAAGCTGGGGAAATGCTCTGCACGAGGGCTCCGTCAGCGCCGACGTCACCCATATGTGAGGACTGACTTCCTGCTTGGTCCTGGAGAATAACATGCTATGAAACTTGAATGAAAGTCATTACTCAAAAAAAAAAGGTAAGTCAGCGTCCAGCCTTACACTCACCTACAGGAATCACCATGGATTCAAACAGAAGGCAGACCCGCGCAAAGGAGATTTAAATCAGATGATGTAATGAACGACGTCAGCTGAAAACAAATGAAAGTAACAGCTGAGACATTGTCATCTAAACCTTAATAACATAAGCGGCCAAAATCGAATGTTATTACTCCGGCATCAAAGCTGCTCAAACCCGCAACAGTATATGACTGTTCCAGTTTACGTTCAAAAGGAATGGTTCACCCTTAGTAAAAACAAGGGTGCTTTATAAAGTCTGAATATAGGTGAGGGGAGCCAAAAAGCCATGAAAACATGTACATTTAAAGGAAAGAATAGTCAAACACAGAAAGGCAGCATCAACCCAGAATCTACGGAGGAGGCCACTAAAACTAATTATATTATGCAGGAAAGATGTACCTAAAGTCAAGGTCGAAGTGATCATCTAAGGCCATAACACAAAAACTAGAAAAAACAAAAGGAAAAGGGTGGGAATGCTCATAGAAAAAAACAGAAAAATCCAATTCTTGATTGAGACTGGGGGGGGGGTGGGGGGGTGGGGTGCAACGTGTTCATTTGAAAAAGGAGTTTTTGCTTGAGCCTGAGAAGTGTTTGGTCAACATTACCTCCACGTCAGTGAGGGTGAACCTGCCGCAAGACAAGATACTTCAGATCATTGATCTTATGTTTCTCAAAGATCCAGTGTTCAACCGGGGGTTTCTGGAGGGTACTGTGCTTTATACAACTGCGGTGCTCTAGAATCTTCATCTTAACACTCCTGCTTGTTTTCCCTATGCAGAGCAACTTGCATGGATAGATAATTGCATAAATAACATTTTCTGTCTGACAAGTGGTGAAACTGGTTTGTGGAAATCTAGCAGAAGAGGAGGGATGTACAAATACACTTGTGGTTGTAATAACTAGATCACAAACAGAACAAGACCCACAGCGAAAATGTCCTGTGGTAATTGGTTTTTGGGAGGCAAATGGCAATGCGGAGGGGACCAAAATGTTAGATAAATTGGGATTTCTTTGCTGCGCTATCATTACTTGTTGCAGGGATTGTTTGCACAATGTGCCACTCACACCGTATGATATCCAAAATCTGTTTTGATTTAGTGGAAAACAGAAGAGGGCAATCTTATAAAACTGTGATTTCTTATGGGGCAAAAACAATGTATCATGTAAGGTATCCTTCACTTAACACATGCTTCCGATGATTCTCCTTTTCTGTGAAACGATCATAAAACTATGGCTGCATTGTATTTGAAACTAGCAGGGTCCAAGCAGATATGTTTAGCCCTTATGTTTATGTTTATTTATTTGATATACCGCCCTTCTGGAGAAGCAGAGCGGTTTACAATATAAAAAAATACAAAACTTTAAGGTAGGCACCAGGCCAGGAAGAAAGTAAAGGAAGTTACAATCGCAGACAGCAAAGAGGGAGAGAGAAAGGACACAGGACAATATACAGTAATCGAGGTCACACAAAGGGGGAAGGGAGGTCGAAGGCTAGGGAAAAGAGGTGAGTTTTCAGGTCGCGCTTGAAGGCAGGGTAGTCAAGCTCGAGGCGGAGGGAGGTGGGGAGTGAGTTCCAAAGGGCAGGGCCTGCAAAGAAAAAGGCTGAGGAGCGAGTGGAGTGGAGATGCGCAAGGGAAGGGGGAGGAAGAGTGAGGCGGTTAAGATGAAAGGAGCGAGGAGTGTGTCTGACTGGGAGATTATTTTTTAGAGAGCTATTATGGAAGCTCTGGAAATCTAAAAAAATGGTTGTGATCTGTAGTCTTCTGAAATAAATCCATATGGAAATCCTGCTCCCCTTTAATGATCCTAATATCCAAGTAAGGGAATTCCTTCTCGTCTATGTGTGCTTCAAACTGTAGGTGAGGGTCCAATGAATTTAACCATCATAAAAATATGCCCAAGATATCATGATCACCATCCCAAACCAAAAGAACATAATCAATGTAGCGTTGCCACAATTTGATATTGTCTTTGAATGAATGTTTAGTCAATAATTTTTTCGCAAAAAAAGCAACATAAAGATTTGCTACGTCCAATTATATCATTTGTTGCGTTTAAAAAAGGAATAGGTCCTGTTGGCTTCATGGAAAACGAAGAACTGAAGAGGGACAGTTGGAAAGGCGGGAAGGCAGCGCGCATGTGCTGAGGGATGCTCCCAAAAGCGTTCTTATTGGACGCTGGGGAGCGTTCCTGCACGGGCTCCGTCGGTACCGACGATACCCATATGTGAGGACTACATTCCTGCTTGTTCCTGGAGATGCATCCCTACAACTTAATGCTACAACCACTATGGTTTACAGTAGGGATGGTGATAGCAGGGTGATGTGCTGCGTTTGTTTTAAACCACACATATCGCTTGGTATTCAGATGAAGTACCACTTTAGTCTCATTAGACAACAGAACCTTCTCTCATATGCATACAGTGCCCCAAGTAATTTTTTACAAATGTCATCCGGCAGATCACATGGCTTTTCTTCAGCAGTGGCTTTCTTCTTGCCACTCTCCCATACAAGTCATGTTGAACAGTCACATTTTCCGCTGTCTCAACCAGAGGCCTCTATAGTTATTTTAAAGTAATCTTAAATCTCACAATGACCTTCCTCTCTTGTTTCCTTAAGACAAACTATTAATTCTGGAGGGGCTGCCTAATTAAGGCAATGTCCTGGGGATGCCAAACTGTTTTCACTTTATAAAGATGAATCTGACAGTGCCCCAAGATATATCCAAACACACAGAACTTTTGAACAACTCTATCCTAAAATTCTTTCAGTAGTTCCATGTTTGGCATGTTTCAACCTTTGCTTCAAATTTACTTCACACAACAAAAACAGCATGATTCTTCATTCAGAAGTATTTGAATCTGCCTGACTATGATGACTGGCTATAGAGGGTCTCTTCTGAAATTATCATGGGCCTTTGTTAAGGCAATTTTTGGAAATGGAGCTAATATGGGTTTGTTATGACAAAGGGTGTGAATGAAGGCTTATGCAATCAGGACATTTTGTTTTTTTAGTCATAATTAATTTTTAGAATATTTCTCTAATTGCTCTTTAACTTTGAAAGTATAAAGTATCTTGTATAGATCGGTGAAGCAAACTCCTATTTGCATTTTGAAAAACATACTTCTGGAGAGCGATCTGCGATTGTAAGTATTTACAGTGGTGTGCAAAAGTCTGGAATCACTTGTAAATTTGACTTTTTTCAACTTCGTGACCTTATATCTTAATTTCTTTTTTCCTCCCAGTGGCTTTTTCTGTGTATCTCATGATAAGTGATAGATTTGGCTATTAGGGACAACTTTTAGTATTAGTTTGGCCCTTATTTTCTGAGTTTGTTCCCCATAGTTGTCCTGCTCCTAGATTTTCTGTGAAAATTGCGTAATGTACATCGTTGGCCAACGATATATTATTGCAAGTATGCTTTAAAATATTATGGACGCATGCCAGGTTTCCTTCAAATTAATGTATGTGGCCTTGAAAAAGGCCGTTTTTGTGTGTCAGTGATTGTTCAGTATTTGATGGGCCACCCTTTGTTCTTGATCACCTGACTGCACCTTGTCGGCATTGAATGAACCAGTTTGACAAGGTGATCGTTGGTGACAACGCGGTTCCAAGCTGCAATGAGTGACTCAATCAGCTCATGCTTTGATGTCGGATGCCTCTTGGATATTTCCAAGGCCACCTTGTGCCACAGGTTCTCGAATGGATTCAGTTCTGGAGACTGGGCAGGCCAGTCCATTGACTTTATGTTGTTCCGCTGCTTCCAGCTGATCACCTGTCTGGAGCAATGGCAGGGTGCATTGTCATCTTGGAACAGGAACTGGCCAGGAAACAGCTGGTGTGCTGATGGCACCATGCACTTGTCCCCGCTGACCATTCCATCGACGATGTGAAGACGTCCAACGCCACTGGCAGCCATGCAGCCCCAGGCCATGACATTCAAAGGATGCTTCACAGTGAGGTTGAGACACTCAGGCTTGAATTCCTCTCTAGGAAATCTCCTCACATAAGTGTGGGCCTGGTTACCAAGCAAACAACAAGGGCGAGCAGAAAGAGGTCACTTGCGCTTTTATTGAAAAACCAAAACCCCGACGCGTTTCGGCAGATGCCTTCATCAAGGGGACACTGTATTAATTCAATACATTAGATGGAGCGCATGAGAATATGTAACCAGTAATGTGATTAATAATGCTTCAGCACTGACACGTACCTATAGCAATGACAGTCACAGCAAGGATTGTTTTGCTGTGACTGTCAGTGCTGTAGGTACGTGTCAGTGCTGAAGCATTATTAATCACATTACTGGTTACATATTCTCATGCGCTCCATCTAATGTATTGAATTAATACAGTGTCCCCTTGATGAAGGCATCTGCCGAAACGCGTCGGGGTTTTGGTTTTTCAATAAAAGCGCAAGTGACCTCTTTCTGCTCGCCCTTGTTTGTTTGTTTGGACTCTTTGCGAGTCAGTGCTCTTTTTTGTGTCCCCTGGTTACCAAGCAGGCAGAAGGTGCTTTCATCGCTGAATAGCACCTTTTCCCACATTTCAGTCTACCAGGTTGAGTGCTTTCTCACCCACATGATCCGGTTGCGCCTTTGTATGTCAGTCATCAGTGGCTTATTCCGTGCTTTGCAAACCCGGAGACCAAACTGCAGGCACTGGTGACGAACTGTCGATGAGCTGACACTGACCTCACTCTTGTCTGACCACTCTCGAAGTAGTGAGGAGAGGTCAACTTGCGATTAGTCAGTAAAATGTATCGTAGTGCGCGGTCCTGGCATGATGTTTATGCACGTGGATGACCTGAACGAGGCTTGTCCACCACTGAACCCGTTTCTTTCTTCTTCTGTACAATCTTAACAACAGCGCTCTGAATGCAGCCAACTTTCCTGGCTATCTGACGGCTTGAAAATCCTTCCTCGCTCATAAAGGACACATGAACACGCTCCACCAACGTCAGGGTCCGAGTCATCTTCACTGTCGATCCAGAAAACGTATGATTTTCAAAAGTTCCACGCGTTTTTATAGCTGCACTGTTGGCTAGATATCTGCATTGTGATTGGTTAGTGAAACCAGCCTCCTGATTGGTCAGAAACAACATGTGCATATTGGATAATCTCGATCCAGTTTTGACGCAAGATCCACAAAAATCGCAGTAGCTATCTCCCAGTGTCTGTAAAGTGTTTAAATTGGAAGCAACGAATGCAAAAAGGTCAATAGCCAAATGTATTCCTTTTATCGTGGTAGAAAGATGAATATGCTGGGCTAATGCAAAATTTAAAAAAAAAAGTTAGAAAGTACGAAAAATGCAAAACTCACAAGTGATTCCAGACTTTTGCACACCACTGTACTTCTGGGAATTTTTCTAAATCTTGGGGAAAAAGGAATTCTTTAGATTAAAGCTGATTAATCTGTGAACACAGTGTATTTGTTAAATCAGTCAAGGCCTAATAGCAGCACAGAGCTTTCAGTTTAAATATAAAATACAGCAGAGAGCTTTCTGGTGAAATTTAGAACCCAAGACTCCCTCTATCCAAGCAAGGGCTGTGGGACTCCCCCTGGAAATTGGTCATAGATTACCTTAGAAGCACAGGACAGGGTACTGTGTAGCAGTCAGTTTTTAATAAGTCTTTTTCCCTCCCTCCTTCCTTCCCCAACACCCATCCAACCCCTGGTATAATTGTAGCATTATAGGTGCATAAACTTCTCAAAGGATAGGAGGGTACCATATTTACTTTCAGGTGCAGCTGTTTGTCCTCATTAGGCATATATTAAGGACCTGAGATTAAGCAAGCTTCAGGTAAACAAAGTAAATTAAACGTATTAGGTGTAGTTTAGTAGTATAAGTATCTCTACCAACCCTTAGTAGGTAAAGAACTTACATACCTAAACACAACCTTAAAACTAAGATGTAACCAGCAGTCCAGCAGCAAGATGGGGGTTTTCCAGTCTTTTGCATTGAGTGTCACATGTATGAGTTTCTCCCTGTCGGTGAGGGGACTTACGTGTGCACTAGGTGCAAGGAGCTCTTTTCTCTCAGGGAACGAGTCTGATCTCTGGAGGCTAGAGTAGCAGACTTGGAGGACATAAGAAAGACAGTGAGGTATATAGAAAAGACCTACAGGGATATAGTACTGAAGTCCCACCTCCAGTCTGGCAGCATCCCTGTTGCCATGGAGGAGAGAGGTCACGTGACAGGACAGCATTACCCTGGTGTGGCAGAAAGTGATCCTGTAGCCAGGTAATGTCAAAACCTCTCGCACCGAGGTTTCTCCAGGGCCATGTGCCCATGACAGAAGGGTTAGGACAGCCGTTCTAGTTGGTGATTGGATCATTAGGCATGTAGATAGCTGGGTGGCTGGTGGACATGAGGATCGCCTGGAAACAAGCCTGCCTGGTGCGAAGGTAGCGGACCACACGCACTACTTACATAAGGTTTTAGATAGTGCTGGGGAGGAGTCTGCTGTCTTGGTACATGTTGGTACCAATGATATAGGAAAATGTGGAAGGGAGGTTCTGGGGGCTAAATTTAGGCTTCTTGGTATAAAGCTGAAATCCAGAACTTCCAGGGTAGCATTCTCCGATATGCTTCCCATTCCACGCGCAGGACCCAAACGGCAGGCAGAGCTAAAGAGTCTCAATGCGCAGATAAGACGATGGTGCAAGGATGAGGGGTTTGTATTTGTTAGGAAGTGGGGAACATTTTGGGGAAAGGAGGGGTTCTTCCGAAGGGATGGGATTCACCTTCATCAGGATGGAACCAGGCTGCTGGCATTAATCTTTAAAAAGGAGATAGAGCAGCTTTTAAACTAGATAATAGGGGAGAGCCGACAGTCGCCCAAGAGCGCATGGTTCGGAACAATGTACCCTTGAAGGGTACTACCAAAAAAATTAAGTTAGGGCATATCACAGAGAGGTTCCAATAAAGACAAAAGTAGTCCAAATGCCCTTGAGTACGGAGCAGACAGAGTTTAAAGATTACAAATTACCCCTGCCTACCGATAGTCAGATTAATATGAATAAAATAGTCTCTAAAATGCTTGTATGCAAATGATAGAAGTCTAAAAAATAAGATGGAAGAGTCAGAATATATAGCACTAAATGAGAGGTTAGATATGATTGGTATCTCAGAAACATGGTGGAAGGAGGACAACCAGTGGGATACTGTGATACCTGGCTACAAACTATATTGTAATGATAGAGCTGATCAAATTGGTGGAGGGGCTGCGCTCTATGTTAGAGAGGGCATTGAGTCACAAAGGATTAAAGTTTTGCAGGAAACAAAACTTGCTGTATAATCTCTATGGATTGAAATTCCATGTAAAAAGGGGAAGGCGATGGCAGTGGGGTTGTACTATCGACCAACTGGCCAGAATGAACAAATGGATAATGAAATGCTCAAAGAAATCAGGGAAGTTAACAAGTTACAGCACAGTAATAATAATGGGTGATTTCAATTACCCCGGTATTGACTGAGTCAGCTTTGCGGCAGGACATGCTCGAGAGATAAAGTTTCCAGATGAAATAAATGACTGCTTCTTAGAGCAGCTGGTTCATGAACTGACCAGAGGGGAAGCCATTTTGGACCTAGTCCTTAGTGGACCACCAGATCTGGTGCAAGAGATAAGAGTGTTGGGGCCACTTGGCAATAGTGATCATAGCATGTTCACATTTGGTTTAATTAATGGAGGAGGGATGGTAAGGAAATCCACAGTACTACCTTTTAACTTTCGAAAGGGAGACTATGATAAAATGAGGAAAAAGTTAAGGAACAGTTGCAAAGGTTAAAGACATCAAGCTTGGGTGTTGTTTAAAAATACTATCTTGGAAGCCCAGACCAGCTCTATTCATAGTAACATAGTAAATGACGGCAGATAAAGACCAGTATGGTCCATCTAGTCTGCCCAGTAAGATGGCACGAGTAGGTGCACCTGCCACTCAGTGCAGGCCACCCCTCCCTATGTCTTTGTTTTAGGGGTGAACCCTCCCCATGTCTTTGTCTTAGGGGTGAACCCACCTCTCAGTGTAGGACACCCCTGTTTGTTGAGAAATTAGATAGTTAAGTTTATTTTGATTTTATGCTGTTGCTGTAAAGGGATCCACTGTGTCTGTCCCATGCCATTTTGAATTCTGTCACTGTATTTTCCCCCACCATTTCCATCGGGAGGGCACTCCAAGCATCCACCACCCTTTCAGTGAAAAAGTATTTCCTGACATTGCCTTTCAATTTACCCCCTTGCAGCTTCATGTTATGCCCTCTAGTTTTACAGTTTCCCCGTCTTTGGAAGATGTTTGTTTGTTCATTATTTCTCTTTAAGTATTTAAAGGTCTGAATCATATCTCCCCTGTCCCTCCTCTCCTCCATAGTGTACATATTTAGGTCTTCAAGTCTCTTCTCATAAGGCTTCTGACGCAGGCTCCAAATCATTTTGGTCGCCTTCCTCTGAACAGTTTCCAGTCTTTTTGTATCCTTTGTAAAATATGGTCTCCAAAACTGAACACAGTATTCCAAGTGAGGCCTCACCAGTGACTTATACAGTGGCATTAGTACCTCTTCCTTTCTGCTGGTAATTCCTCTTTTTTTTTTTTATTATGATTTTAGTCATTACAACAACCAAAACAAAAAAGGAAAAAGCAGTGTACACTTGCAACCAGCAACAAACAACAAGAATCAATACAGCCTCTTTTTTTTTTAAATTATTTATTTCTGAATTTTCAAGCAAATACATCAAGCAATATTCCATACTTGAAAGAAATGAAAAGGTGAACATTACAGAAATCATTTAAAACAAAAAGAAGAAACAAAAACAGAATTACTAATAGTAATACAAAACATTCACCTAACACTACCAGCCCACCAAAACAGGGGGGGGGGGGGGGGGGGGGAAACACAGAAAGAGGCTGATGTTATACATATTCCTAATCAAGAAACAACATTAATAAAGAAAAAAATAGCACCGTGAAGCGCAACACTACATAAGTGCCCAAGATGAGTCGATCTAAGTGAGCTCTACTACTACTGAGACATCTCGAGGAACAGCTCTCCCATCCAAGAACGTACGCAATTGTTTAGGACCATAATAAATAAATCTAGACAAAACCGACTTTATAAGACATTTACACGGAAATTTCAGTACAAAGGAAAAACCTAATAGGACAACCTCAGGACGCATAATCAGAAATGTTTTCCTTTTTTCCTGAGTTACAAAAGAAACATCAGGAAAAATCCAAACTTTCTGGCCAAAAAATATTTTGTTAGAATTTCTAAAGAACATTTTCAGGATCCAAGACCTATCTGGCTCTAGAACAAACGTCACTAAAAGGGTAGCCCTCCTAGTTATTTCCTCATCAGAAGCTTCTAATACTTGAGAAAGGTTCAGAGCATCGAGACTATCCCCTTGTTCTCCCACCTCATTGGAAACTACATTAGTAGAACTAAAGCGCTTTTTCATAGGTAAATAATATACTTTAGAGGTGGGGGGAAGGGCATTTTCCGGCAACCCCAAAACTTCCCTCAAATATTTCTTAAATAACTCTACAGAGGAGACAACAGAAGAAACAGGAAAATTAACAATTCGCAAATTTAACTTTTTTGGAGAAGTTCTCCAACTTTTCCAACTTAGCATTAAATACTGTGCTTTCCCTAATAAGGGCAGAGCACTGTGTCTTCACATTAACTACTTGAGTGGAAAACGCTTCTAAAGTTTGAACAGAGTCTTTACTGGCTTGTTCCTGTCCATCCAACCTTGCCTGCAAGTCCTGTATGATCTTCTCCATAGTATCCAAACGCTTGGAAACGGAGCACTCCAACGATACGATCGCAGACCAAATGGAGTCCAGAGTTACTACTGCTGGTTTCACCAAGGTGTTGCCGCAAACTGTAGCTCCAGGTCTCCCTGCGTCTCTCAAGGCAGACAACTCTGTCTCGCTAGACAGCTGGGACACCAGATCTCCTCCAGACACATTCGTGGTGGCCAGGTTACCCCCACCACTTCCTCCAGAGGTGTTCGGCACACCCATCTCTGGCATTCCTCCTGAAGACGGCAAGACAGATGCTCCTTCGTCAAGGTGGATCTGCAGCCGAGAATCCAGTCCAGCAGGCAGCAAGGAAGGCTCACCAGGTGGAACACGTTGCTCGGGGCTCAGACTAACGTCTGAGGCTGAAAGGACCACCTTCAAGTCAGCTCCAACACCGACCCTGGCAACACTCTGAGAAGCTCCGACGGCCACAAACTTGGTTATGGACTGCTGGTCAGGCGGAAGGTCAGTTTCAGGAAACTTAACCTTCCCCTTTCTTTTCCCCATCGCAAGAAAAAGAAGAAATAAGCACACAGGAAAATTTTATACGAGAAACTGCAGCCACAGCACAAGCCGGTCGGCAGGGCACGCTTACACGGTCGCCATCTTGAAACGTCCCCGGTAATTCCTCTTTGTATGCAACCCAACATCCTCCTGGTCTTTGCCACCGCCTTGTCGCACTCTTTTGCCACCTTGAGATCCGCAGAATTAATCACACCAAGGTCCTTTTCCTGGTCTGTGCACACCAATCTCTCTCCCCCTATCGCGTACATTTCACCTGGATTTCTGCTACCCAAGTGCATGACACTGCACTTCTTCACATTAAATCTTAACTGCCAAGTATTAGACCATTCTTCCAGCTTTTGTAGATCTTTCCTCATGTTATCAACTCCCTCAGGGGAGTCCACTCTTGCAAATTTTCGTGTCATCTGCAAAAAGACAGACTTTCCATGCAGTCCTTCAGCAATATCACTCACAAATACAGTGAACAGTGCCGGGTCCAGGACTGACCCTGGGGCACCCCGCTAATCACCCTCCTTTCATCCGAGTGAGCTCCATTTACCATCACCTTCTGTCATCTGTCAGTCAAGCAATTTCTGATCCAGTTCACCACCTTGGGACCAATCCCCAAACTACTGAGTTTATTGATAAGCCTCCTATGAGGAACAGTATCAAAGGCTTTGCTGAAATCCAGGTAGATGACATCCATCGCATGCCCCTGATCTAGTTCTCTGGTCACCTTGTTTGGCAAGATCGTCCTTTGGTAAAACCATGTTGTCTCGATCATGCAACCTGTTGGTTTTGAGAAAGTCCACTATTCGCTCTTTCAGAAGCATCTCCATTACTTTTCCTGCCACCGAGGTAAGGCTCACAGGCCTGTAGCTTGTCACTTCTTCCCTGTCACCACTTTTGTGAAGAGGTACCACATCCGCTCTTCTCCAGTCCTGAGGAAGTACTCCTGTTTCCACGGATCTGTTGAAAACATCCTTTAACGGCCCTGCAAGAACCTCTCTGAGCTCTTTCAGTATTCTGGGATGTATCCCATCCGGTCCCATGGCCTTGTTCACTTTCAGTTTTGCAAGTTGTTCTAACACATCATCTTCAGTGAATGGTATGGTATCTACTTCATTCCCATTTTTATATTTGGGAGTCACAGATGGTCCTTCTCCAGCGGGCTGAAGAAAGATTTGTTGCCACTCTTCACATCTTTAGCCATCTTTTCCTCTGCCTTTGATTTTGCTTTCCTTATTTTTCTTTTAGTTTGTTCCTGTATTCGTTACTGTGTTCCTCTGTTTGCAAGCTTTTGAATTTTGTAAAAGCTGTGTTTTTGCCTTTATTTGAGCAGCCACTTCTTTGGAGAACCAAATAGGTTTCCTTCTCTTGTTTTTATTTACTTTGCTTACATATTTATCTTCATATCTGCATCAGATGCATCAAGGTCTAACAAAACAAATTATTTATCAATTACAACTAGTGTAACACACTGAAGCGCACGTACTACTCTAACTGCTGAAACATGAACATATAACCTCATACTACAACAGCTGCACTGGCTCCCTGTGGAGAGTAGAGTTGAGTTAACTATAAATCCCTAAAGATGATTTTAAAAATTCTACACAACTTATCATCCACTGTCCCCCTCAGCCCCCTCTGGTGGCGGCGTAGTGGTTCCACAGGGGCTGGGGAGCGCATAAGAAATAAAGGGTTTCAGGGTTGACCTGTTGTGAGGGTCAATGAGGTAGCAGGCCTCATTGTCAGCCTCAAGGTCAACTTCCTAAAAAGTAACTCTTGCCAAGTGTAGGGTAAAGAAAAGGCTTTTATTTCACCTTTGCGCATAAAGAAGTTCAAAATATGAGGTAATGAGTAACAGAACACAAACTTTGGTTGCATCAAAATGTGAATCAGCAAAAACACTCAAAATAACATGGTTATCCGTCACCAACTTAAAACATAAGGTTTCCAGTATTCTTTGCATACATGGGATTTGTTTGCCTTTTACTTAAACACATCTCCTTGTGCAATAATCACATTCCATTGGTTCTATGTCTTCAATACCCTCAGATTCCCCTGGCAGCCATTCCATTTCTATGGGGTCCGAATCTGAGGTCTCTGAGATCTCTGGGATGTTAAAACCTGGTTTTCTAAAAGCATGCCATACCGTATCCCAGTGCTGGCTTGGGAGTTTGGGGCGTCGGCTTTTAGGTATATTATAACTCCCTGGGCTTACTGCTGTTTCAGGATTAAAGGTTTGCTTCTTCCAGTCTCTGGCAGTGTAGCAGCAAAGCGCAGACAAACCAATGATACCAGGAGTCTGTTCAGAAGGTCCAAATCATTTATTTGTGCACAAGTCTCAAGCAAGGCAATTTCAAAATGGCTGAGCAAAGTTTTCAAGCATTACAACAACTTTTATAGACTTCTGTTCCATTCTAGGTATAGAAAAACAATTCATTGGTCCCGGTACGCTCCCGTACCTCCCGTAGCCCTTCTATTGGTCCCGGTACTGATAAGTTTCTCCAATTATGTTCCTTCTGTGGGCTTCTGTAGGCATGACACCTGCCTGCCCCCCTTCTAGTCCCAATTACAATGGTCAGTTCATCAACTTGTTACTTTCACACTTTCAAGGCTATGGGACCATTTGTGCGTGCAGAAGAGCAAGGTTCTGTAACTCATCTGTCAGCACTCCTCAATATTTCTCTGCAAATGTACTCTTTCTTATCAGTAACTTTAAAACACATCTTTTCTGTATTTTTCCATTTCTTAATTCTGCAATTCTGCTTATCTAAGCTAATTCAATATTTCTACTGAGTTCTTTCTTACAATAGCAGCATATTGGGGGATGTGCAATCCTATATGCCTCTCCACAGGCCTCATTTACAGGTCAAGCTAGCCATGCTGGCCTGCCTATGTCAGACACCGTGGGTCACAGGCCTGCACCTGCCACATTCCCCCCTTTGATTAATCTCACCCTATTACTTAATAAGGTGTGAGAATTAAATCACTTTCCAGAAAATTCACATCCTGATTAAAGGATTCTTACTAGTTCCACCAGGGCTAGCTTTGTATAAAGCCATTATTCTAGTTGCGGTCTTCCGCTCTACTGTACTATCAATAGCACTATGAAGGGAACGCATACAACATGGGATTAAACATGGTAAGCAGAGGACAACAGCAACAAGGATTAGTACTAAGATAACGAAAGTCTTAAATCCTCCCAGCCAAGAGAAAAGGTTAGCAAACCAATTAGGAAATTTCAAGGCGTGCCAAGTCTGTACTGGCACATAAGCATGTCTTTGCATATCTTTAGCAATTTCTTCAACTACTTGACCTTTATCATCTATTTTCAAACAGCAATTAGTTAAATTCAGTTTACCACATACTCCTCCTTCAGCTGCTAGCAAATAATCAAGTGCTAAACGATTTTGGTATATGGCAGTGCGCATCTGTGTACTTTGTCTAGCTAAGAGCGTGAGAGCATGACTAGTTTCATTGGTTATTATTTCAACTACTGCTTGTAAGCGAATAATACGATTGATCATATAAATCGGGGTACGATATCCATACATACCATCATCATTCCAAGTGGCAGGTCCATAATACTCAATAATTCTTTCTGGTGGCCAATCATCACCTCGCCACTTCTCCCACTTGCCTATCTGTAAGGCCTCTCTTTTCTGTCTAGATGCTCCTTTGTGTTTGTGGGTTGTATACACTGTTCCCTCTAAGCTGTGCGCGTGTGCGCGCGCACACACCTCGCCGATTGAGCGCACATACTTTACAACAGAGCGCACAAAAATTACGGTTCTGATTCTGATAGAAAACAACACAGACGTTCTTAAAATTGAAAAGGTGTTGTGCATTTATGGTTTTCACAAGTTCTACAATATTTTCTAGTGCAATCAGTGTGGTGTACATACTGTATTCTGACATGTAGTCAAATTTTAAAGTATATAACTCCGAGTGTCGTTATGTGGCGCACAAAAATTTAACCTTCCTTCAAAAGCTGCACAGCTGATATTTTATGCGCACACAGCCTACAGAAAATTAGAGGGAACATTGGTTGTATATACAGGGTATCCTAATTGTTCTCCATGTTCAGTGTTTAACAGGAAGAAAGAAGGTCTGATGGTTCCTAAGACACATGCTCCTCCCCATTGTGGTGGGAGTTGCGCATATGCTCGGTTTCCACAGATCCAATATAGGCCAGGTGGGGCTTGCCAGGCTTGGACTTTGGCAAGGTTAGTCCATAGACCTGCAAGTTCAGGAAATCTGGCTAATGGGTTAGGAGGTTCAGGATGTCTGATTCCTGACCACCATGCTGTCTTTTTGGTCGTGGCATTATAGTACTTCTGGCTAAGACAGACCAGCTGTCCTACCTTTTGGGTGAACTGGGGTCCAGTTCTGGCAAAGCAAAGACGTCCAACGATTGAGTGCGCTAACACCCATTCACTGGTTGTCTTGTGTAATTCAGTCTGATTGTAAATCATGGAATAATTCAATTCTTGGGCTTCCCAGGGCCATTGGTCTCCCATTTGGGTTCCGCCACAGAAATAACAATCTGTGATCTTAAGACTAGATACTACTGCTCCGGCTAATTCTAGAAACAAATTCTGTGAAGGGTGAGGGATCTCAAACTTATTTACATGCATAGCTTCATAAAAGGTATTATGAATATGATATTTAGATGACTTATGGGCTTGAGTATTCAATCTAATATACACAATGGTCCCTGGATCTGTTCCTCCTCCTGCAATACGTAAACCAAACTTATATCCTTGTTTCCATGCATGGGGGTTATGTACACGCAAATGTAAGGGGTTGCAAGCATCTTTCTGACATTTATCATTTGTGGTTGGCTTGGTTAGAGTAGCCATCCGTTTATCTATTTTCTCATCAGTTATACCAGTGTTCCAGGTAGCATAGAAAACACATTCCCAATACGGGCAATAGTAGTCTGCCGCTGTAGCAGTACTATACCCTGGTTCCTTTTTACCTGTACACTTCCTCCATCCCGTGGCACCTTCTGGACACATATACTTATGGTCATTCCGATACGCTTTCTCCCATGTACCACAGGTGGACTGACTATCTCTATTAATAGCATTACATGCATCAAAATTCAAAACAGCAGGTTTAGTAATGTCCTTAAGTGGTGGTGTAGCAGCTAATATAGGTCCATCTGCATCCTTCCATCTTATTTCCAACATGTAATAGGATGGATTCTGATGCGGATTATAGCATGCTTTAATTTTGCCATGAGTGCAAACATTTAGTTCAGTGGTGTTATAGATACACCGAGTTATTGTTCCCTTGCAGGTATAGTAAGAATGGTAAAGCAAAGTCTGAGTTACTTTCAGTCCAGTTCTAGTAGAGGTAATACAAGCGGTGCATGGAGGTAGAGCATAAGTCTGTTCAAAACCTCCGAAGAAGGCAACCAAGGCAAAGCAGAAGCAAAGATACATGTTGATGTTGATTGGAGTTCTTCTGAATCCTCAGCTTGCTGATCTTGATCACGACGGTCTATTATTCTTCGTCCCGTTTGCTAATAAAGCAATTTAACGGATGCTGAGTGTTGATTGAAGATCCTCAAGATGTCCTGCACACATTAACCAACTTAGCAATTCAGTTGGCTTGTGAAGTCTGGCTTTAGTCAATGTAGTCTCAAAGTAGTGTGTCAAACCACACACAAATTGGGTTCGTTGAAACAAAGCTGTTGCTGCATGGAAAACAGCAATCCTCTTCGAAAGACTTGGCTACTGCAAAGCACTTGTGATGAAGTGTCTATGCTACTGGTTGCCGTCTCAGAGTAACTCGCAAGGGTACATCAGGGTGCTGCTCTGCTGTCCACCGCTCTGGTTCAGGATCGGCGGCGGGCTTGACTCTGCTGTGGTGGATCCAGGCGTCGATCTCGGCTACCTTTACTGCAGTTGGGGTAGACAGGATGACGGTGTACGGTCCCTTCCAATGGGGTTCCAACGGTATCTTCTTCCAATCTTTGATCCACACCGAAGTTCCAGGCTGGTATGGATGCAAGGGTTCCGTCAAGTTGATAGGCAATTGGTCTTGGATCCACGTATGGAGAGTCTGCAGAACAAAACTAAGAGCTAGGAGTTCTTGTCTGGTTACTTCTGAACCAATCTGGGCTAGATTTCCTTTGACTCCCTGCACTATTGGTGGGGGTTTACCATACAAAACTTCAAAAGGGGAAAATCCTGTTGACTTTACAGGGGCTGAGCGTATTCTGAGTAAAGCTATGGGGAGCACTTGGGGCCATTTCAAGTGTGTCTCCTGACAAAGCTTAGACATTTGTGCTTTCAATGTACGATTCATTCGCTCAACTTTCCCTGAACTCTGGGGTCTGTATGCAGTGTGGAGCTTCCACTGTATCTGCAAAGCTTTTGCTAACTGCTGAGTAACTTGAGAGACAAATGAGGGTCCATTGTCTGACCCTATTACTGCTGGGATTCCAAATCTGGGGACAATCTCTCTCATTAAGGCTTTGGTAACTTCTCGGGCTTTCTCAGTTCTGGTTGGGAATGCTTCTACCCACCCAGAGAAAGTACAAACTAATACTAGTAGGTAATGGTATCCATTGGCTTTTGGCATTTCGGTGAAATCAACTTGGAGGTTGTGCATGGGGGTCACACCTCTTGACTGAACTCGGGGTGCTGTAATAAGGCCTTGCTTGGCATTATTCTTGGCACAGGTCTGACATTGTCGTGCTACTGAGGCTGATATGGTTGTCATCAGAGGGATGTAGAAATGTGGTCTGAGTGCTTTCTCCATAGCACTCTTTCCATAGTGGGTGGCTTCGTGGAAAGCTTTGACAAAGGATGGTCCTAACAGTTCTGGAATTACTATTCTTCCCGGAGGTTGACTGCCTTCTTCTGGTGGCAGCTCAATCCATCCGTCTTTCAATACTCCATTTTCTTTGTCACAATAGTAATCCAATTCTTTGGTGGTATATCGTGGGGTCCATAGATTCAAGGGCACTGGAAACAATGCTGCTTGCATTGGCATAGCTTGTGGGGCAATCTGTCCTGTCATAGCTGCTTGTCGTGCTGAGGCATCTGCAAATCTATTTCCTCGAGCAACTTCTCCTTTTCCTGCTTGATGTCCTCGACAATGCATGACAGCTACACGTGTTGGGGCCCAGACTGCATCAAGTAACATCAATATCTCGGGACCATATTTGACTGATTTTCCTCCGGATGTGATGAGTCCTCTTTCTTTGTAGAGAGCTCCATGGGCATGCAAGGTAGTGAAGGCATATTTGGAATCTGTATATACATTTAGCACAAGTTTTTCTCCTAATAACAATGCTCTGGTGAGTGCTATCAATTCGGCTTTCTGGGCTGATGTGCCTGAGGCTAGAGCTGATGATTCAACTACTTCATGTTGAGTGACGACTGCATATCCGGCACAGCGTCGTCCGTCAAGGATGAGACTGCTCCCATCAACATAATAGATCTGGTCAGGATTGTCTATGGGCACATCTGTTAGGTCGGGTCGACTAGAGAACACAGTTTCCATGACTTCGATGCAGTCATGTTCTGGGAGTTCTTCACTGATGGGTATCAAGGTAGCTGGATTCAGGGCATGGCTCACTTCAAGTTGTATCTGTGGATTTTCACATAACATGCTCTGGTACTTCAACATTCGGGAATTGGTGAGCCAATAATTTGCTTTCTGTTCCATAAGGGCAAGGACTGCATGTGGCACAGTGACTCGTATGTTCTGTCCTAGTGTGAGTTTGTCTGCTTCACTCACTAATAGCGCTGTAGCTGCAACTGCTCTCAAGCAGGGTGGCCATCCTTTGGCCACAGGGTCCAATTGTTTCGATAGGTAGGCTACAGGTCGTTCCCAATTTCCTAATTTCTGAGTCAACATGCCTAGGGCATTTCCCTGTGTTTCATGTACAAACAAGCGGAAAGGTTTGTGGACATCTGGTAGTCCAAGTGCTGGTGATGACATCAATTCTTCTTTTAACTTCTGAAAGGCTGTATCCTGCTCAAGTCCCCACTCTAGTGGTGACTTCTCTTCTCCTTTTGTGGCTTCATACAGTGGTTTGGCAATTTGGGCAAAGTTGGGTATCCAGATTCGGCAATATCCTGCCGCTCCCAGAAAGGCTCTGACTTGCTTTCTGGTTGTTGGAGTTGGAATTCTGCATACTGCTTCTTTTCTTTCTCTGCCTAATCTTCTGCTTCCTTGGGTAATACGAAAACCCAAGTATTTCACTTCTGTTTGGCATAGTTGTGCTTTGGCTCTGGAAACTTTATATCCAGCTTCATTTAGTAACTGCAAAAGATCTTTGGTGGCTAATATACATTCTCTTTCTGATACGGCAGCTATCAACAGATCATCCACGTACTGGAGAAGTACTCTCTTCCCCGGGGCTACTGGATAGCTTGAAAGGTCTTGATTTAGTGCAGCACTAAAGATGGTAGGTGAATTCTTGAATCCTTGGGGTAATCTTGTCCAGGTGAGTTGGCCCCCTCTTCCAGAGATGGGGTCCTGCCATTCAAATGCAAACAATATTTGGCTTACAGGGGCTAATCTTATGCAAAAGAATGCATCTTTTAAATCCAGTACAGTGAAATGGGTAGCTTCGGCAGGTATTAGTCCTAGTAGAGTGTAAGGATTGGGCACAACTGGATGTATAGTTTCAACTGCATCATTTACTCTTCTCAAATCTTGCACTGGGCGATAATCATCTGTCTCAGGTTTCTTTACTGGCAAAAGTGGGGTGTTCCATGGGGATTGACATACTTTCAGTAGGCCATACTCAAGTAATCTCTGTAGGTGGCGATGAATGCCTTCAATTGCGGCTCTTGGGAGAGGGTACTGTTTGACGTGCACTGGGGTAGCACTAGGCTTGAGGGTTACAATCACTGGAGCTATATGTTTGGCTAGGCCTGGGGGACTGCCTTCTGCCCATACTTCAAGTGGTGCATGAATGTTCTTTAAAGTTTGTTCAAAATAGGTATCTTGAATCGAATCATCAATGTAGTATCTCCACTCTTCTTCTCGGGGTACTGTCAGCAGCATTACTCCTGCTGGTTTGGCTTGAGAATTCACTGTCATTTGCATTTCTCCTTGTTCGGAGAAAGATATCTGTGCTTGAAGTTGGCTAGCATATCTCGTCCCAGTAGGGGTACTGGACATTCGGGCATGTAAAGGAATTGATGAGTTACTTGCTGTCCTCCTAGACTGCATATTCGGTTTTGTAGAAAAGACTTTGTGGCTTTGGCACCAGTTGCTCCTATAATGGTGACTGCTTTCTTGGTGAATGGGGCTATCTTTTTGTCTATTACTGAATGTTCTGCTCCAGTATCAACCATAAAGTTCATAAATTGGTCTCCTATTTGTATTTCGACCATAGGCTCCTGGAGACCTAAAGCAAACTTGGAGCCCGGTCTGTCCTAATCCACGTCATCCTCATCATGGGCCTGTGTGGCCAATGCTTGGATGGCTCCTCCTCCCCTCTCTCTCTGGAATTGTTCTCGATTGGCTCCTCCTCGGCCTCGGGGACGGCCTCGTCTTTCTTCTCGCCACTGATGATCGTATTCGTCATCTTGCTGGGCGTCTTCGAGTTGCGGGCAAGTATCTCTCCAATGTCCTTCTTCTTTGCAATAGGCGCATTGGTTCACGCCTAGTCTTTGGGTCCGGCCTCCGCCTTGACCCCGCCCTCTTCCTCTGCTCCTTCGATTAGGGACACCTCCCCTTTTCTTTTCAACTATGGCCGCAGCCAAAAAATCAGCTTTCTTCTTCATCTTTCTATCACATTCTCTCTGTCTTTCAGTATCACGATTCACATACACTTTATGAGCGACTTCCAATAACTGTGTTGCATTCATGCCCGCAAACCCTTCTAATTTCTGTAATTTACGTCTAATGTCTGGTTGAGACTGGTTTACAAAAGCAGAATTCACCATGCATAAACTTCCTGGTGCCTCGGGATCATAGGGAGTATACATTCTGTAAGCTTCAGTTAATCTTTCATAATAATCTGCTGGGCTCTCATCTATTCCTTGGATAATTCCTGCTACTTTGGAAAGGTTCATAGCTTTTTGGCCTCCTCTTCTCAGGCCTTGTAAAAAGCCTTGGCGAAAACGGGCTAGGGCGGTGGATCCTTCATCTGTATTTGGATCCCATTGGGGGTCTTCATTCGGGAATTCTCTCTGAGCTGCTTCTCTACGATCTATTATATTCTGCCCCTGCGCTGGAGCTGCAGGGTTTTCTGCCATCCATTCGATAGCTGCTTTTCTAATTCTCGCTCGTTCTTCTGTAGTAAATAGGGTGGTTAGGAGCTGACGGCAATCTGGCCAAGTGGGTTGGTGAGTTTCCATAATACTAGTTACTAATTCTGTCAGCTCCTGGGGCTTGCTAGTATAGGAGGCATAGTGCGACCTCCAATTTAATAAATCAGTTGTAGAGAAGGGAATATACACATAAGTTAGGGGTCCCGCTACCACTTCATCATTATCATTCTTTACGGGCACCCCCGGGACTTGCCTTAAGGGAAACAGTTTGGCTGTCGTCCCAGGCGTCATTTGGGTCTGGGATCTAAGGGCTATTGTCGTTGTCTTTGCAGGAGTTGCTTTCTTTTTCTCAACTGGTTTTGCTTTGGTTTTCGGTGTCACTGGCTTGCTAGTGCTAGCGCTAGCTTTCTCAATTATTTGTACACTGTCCTCTTCTTCTTCTTCTGGGGGATTCCCTCCTTCTTCTTCTAGCTCCGCTTCTGGCTCACTTTTTACATCCTCCTCTTCTCTTCCCGCTAATTCTTTCTCTTCCTCTCCTCCAGGAGGAGGGGGGTCTGGGGTTGGGTCTCGCCTCGGCTCTGGCAGTCTCTGGGGTTCTGGGGCAGGACGCCGCCGGGCTATTCTTACTGGACCTGGGGTTCGGGGCTGCCTGAGGACTACTTCTGGGGAATCGGGATCTGCCAAGATGGGTTTCTTCTTGGCTTTCTTATCCTGCTCTTTCATTCTAGGCTGTTCCTTTTTCTGTCTAGAATCTGTTTTAGCTAACATTATTCTGCACTGTTCCTCATAACAGCGCTGCGCCCAGGAGGGCGGATCTTCACAAATACTTAACCAGGAATCTATATAGGGGTACTGATCTGGGTGCGCTACCCGCACTCTACGATGTATTGACTGGATAATCTCTACGGTGAACGTTCCCTCTCGGGGCCAGATGGGGTCTAGATCGGGCCACTCCCTAGTACACAAAATCTGCAAACGGGCTGCTGTCATTTTAATACCATAATCTCCTGAATATCCCTCTTTAAAATGTGCGATCATACATTCTAATGGAGTGTTTCTAGTAGACTCCGCCCCTCCCATTTCGATGTGTGCGCGCAACAACAGACAGAAGGGAAAAGGTGGGCGGACCGTGGGTAAGGGGTCCTCACGGCCCTGGAAACGTATAGGGAATATAAATAACAAGACAAGACGACAATCGCTTCCCCCTTTTCGCGACCTGAACGCGGTCGCCCGGTCAGGAAATGCGCTAATCAGGGGTCCGCCTTCACTTGGTCCGTGCTGCCAGACCTCTCATTCACACTTCGTTCACACAATCATGCTAGCAACGTATTCCCAGAATGCATTCGTTTCTATCTATTCTGACTAGTCTTTTCCCAATTACAAAAAGGATGAGGGTTTCACCTAGCGAATTCCCATGCCAGGCTACTCGGCTCTTCCTTGAGAGTTGATCATGCTCTCTTACCAATTCCCAATATCTCGAGATTACAAATTCCAAATTCCAAGTTCCAATGGCAGTACTGCTCTTTCTATTTCTGTCTAGACCCAAAATCAAAACTATACTCACCGGATCCGGTCCTCAAACTTCCCAAGCAGGCGCATGAGTTGGACCTCGGACTCCCCTCACTCGGGTTCGAGGCGTTGGCTCCGACCGGGCCCGGCACCCGCCGAGGTCCGACCAGCTCCCTCCGATACAAGGGACCGGTGGCGCCAGGGAGCGGCCCTCGTCGGAAGGGCGCGATCCCGGCAGGACCAAGCCTATAGAGGCGGAAAGTCGTGGTATATTGCCCTATATACACTTTGATTCCACAACTTCCCGGCCAACGCACCAAGGAATATGTAGCAGCAAAGCGCAGACAAACCAATGATACCAGGAGTCTGTTCAGAAGGTCCAAATCATTTATTTGTGCACAAGTCTCAAGCAAGGCAATTTCAAAATGGCTGAGCAAAGTTTTCAAGCATTACAACAACTTTTATAGACTTCTGTTCCATTCTAGGTATAGAAAAACAATTCATTGGTCCCGGTACGCTCCCGTACCTCCCGTAGCCCTTCTATTGGTCCCGGTACTGATAAGTTTCTCCAATTATGTTCCTTCTGTGGGCTTCTGTAGGCATGACACCTGCCTGCCCCCCTTCTAGTCCCAATTACAATGGTCAGTTCATCAACTTGTTACTTTCACACTTTCAAGGCTATGGGACCATTTGTGCGTGCAGAAGAGCAAGGTTCTGTAACTCATCTGTCAGCACTCCTCAATATTTCTCTGCAAATGTACTCTTTCTTATCAGTAACTTTAAAACACATCTTTTCTGTATTTTTCCATTTCTTAATTCTGCAATTCTGCTTATCTAAGCTAATTCAATATTTCTACTGAGTTCTTTCTTACAAACAGCAGCATATTGGGGGATGTGCAATCCTATATGCCTCTCCACAGGCCTCATTTACAGGTCAAGCTAGCCATGCTGGCCTGCCTATGTCAGACACCGTGGGTCACAGGCCTGCACCTGCCACAGCAGCACTAAACTTTTTCCTGTAAAACTTATCTGGTGTTTCTGGTTTAAAACAGTCCTTATTATCCAGATAAAAGCTAGCCCTTTGTTTCTCTCTAGGCTTCTTGTGAAAGGCTTGAGGCCTAGTCTGAAAGTCTTTTGCTTCAGGTAATTTCCAACGATCCCAGGATATCTTTCCTGTTTTAGAATGAGGTATAATTCTTTTGAGATAAGGCTGCTGCTGAGGGGCTTGTCTTCCACCTCCACCCCTGTGGCAGTTGGTTAGGGGCCGCGCCCTCTCAGCTATATCCTCTCTCAAGGCTATGAACCTTTCTTTCATCCTTCAAGTTACTTTTGTAAAAACTTTTAAAAGTACCTTTTTCCTCTTGAAGGTTTCTTCTCCAGTTAGAAGGATAAGCCTCTCCTTCCTTGGCTGTCCTCTGTATGACTGCCTCTTGCAGTTGTGTATGGCCTTCCTCTAGGCCTGCTCTTGGGCCTTCAGCTCGGCCTGCTCTCCCAGTAGCTTTCACTCCTTGAGCTCTTCTGGGTTTGTCAGTGACTTCACCTCGGTCTCTGACTCCGGCTTCTGGAGCTTCCCTTGGCACTGCTTCCTGCGCTTCCTGTGAAGGTCTCCGCCAAGCTCCTTGCCTCCTCCTGTGCTTCCCCTCTGGGTTGCTCCTTGGCTGCCTCTCTGGCTTGCCCCTTGGCTGCCTCTCTGGCTGGCGCCTTAGCTGCCTTGGCTTCCTCTCTTGCAATGCTTTGTCCCTGCTTAAATCCAGAGCAGCTGCTTCTGAGTCCTGCCCATAGAGGTGTGGTTCTTCCACTTCCAGGCTTGCTCTCCTGCTCCCTCTATGTGTCCCTTCTCGTAATTGCAGGTAAATCTTGTTTTTTTTCAAGATTTAAAACTTTCTTTCCTTGCGTCAGAGGGCCCGCGGTATCACATATCCCCCTTCTCAAAATATTACGGGCTGGGGGAAGCTCTTCACCGCAGCACGTAATCCATGACTTGCGGCCCGCTTTTTCCTGCTGCTCACGACCATAGGTGACATGTCTGCCGATTTCCGGCCTCTTGTTGAGGTGATCTCCGCGCTTAGTATATGTCCAAAGCGCGTCCCGCTCCTTCCAAGGGCGTAGGAGATTAGCATGGTAGACCTGTTCTCTACCTTTTGAGTTTTTCACCACATAGGAGGTGGTGCCTACTGGGTGTACTACGGTATGGGGACCCTTCCATTGATACTCAAATTTTGGGGTCGCCCCAGGAACCATAACCACTACCTTCTCCCCGACCTTCAAATGTCTTGACTTCGCTCGTCTATCATAGTAGTGTTTCTGTTTCTGTTGGCTTTCCTTAAGCCTTTCCGTAGCAATTTGGGCAGTTCGTTCGAGGCGTGTCCTTAAATTCCGTTCCTCTCCTAGCTTTGGGGTAGAGCTTTCTTTACAATCCTCCAGACGAGGGCCCAATTCTTCCTCGGGTGGATCAGCCCCTATGGCCATTAAATTTTCTACTTCTGCTCTCCCCGTCGAGCCGAAACCTCCCACTCCTCAGCTTGTGGGATTTAGCATAGTGACTTCCTCCAGATCAGGAAATCCTACACGCTCACAAATGAGCTGTGCCACTCTGTCGCCGGCTTGAACCTCGTAGTCCTTCTCTGAACAGTTGCATAAGAGGACCTTTAGGACGCCCCTATAATCAGGGTCCACGACTCCTGCAGCCACGTCAATGTTGTATTTGGCGGCCAGTCCGGACCTTGGGGCTATTCTTCCATAACATCCCGGCGGTAGCTCAATTTGTAGGTCCGTGGTCACTAACGTTCTCCCTCGCTTCGGTATGACCATATCCATGGCGCTATGGAGGTCATAGCCTGCAGCTTGTGCCGATGCTCTTTGAGGCGTCCGCGCTCTTGCGGATGTTTTACAGTAGCGGAGCACAAACTTTTTGAGCGGCTGTGACCGGTCCTTCACAACGGCCTTCGGGGCTTTCTCCCACAGTGGGCTAGGGATCGTAGTATCCGTAGCAGCAGCAAGGCTGCTCCGCTGTACTCTAGAGTTTTTAATAAGGTCAGGTGGCATGCCAGTGGAATCTGGTTTAACTTGAGGCAAAAACTCTTTCTTCAAAGTTTTCCTAAATTGGGGCCAATCTCGGCCCAGGACTAAGTCCTGCGGTAACCTTGGCACCACTGCCATTGGCATTTCTTTTTTAATGCCCATACCCTTTATCCATAACTTATAAATGGGGTAGTGTGTGGCTGCGCCATGTACACACTTAATTTTCACATATCCCTCGGGTGATTCTGGAACCGACAGTCCATGATCCTGGATGGTCGACCATAACTTTTTAGAAAGCATAGTCTGGTCGGCTCCAGAATCTAACAATGCTTGTACACTTATTCCATGTATTTTTACATTGACGAGAAACCCATCATGCACTATTCTTGGTGACTCCCCCACCAAGGCAGTTCGTGCATGACATTCGTACTGTACATGTCCTTTTTTTCCACAAGCAAAACATTTTTTTGTATTCACTTTCTCCAGGGGTTTATAACTCTGCCACCTACCACCTGGAGGACGTGAGGGACTTCCCCTTCCTTGTGCCTCCAATCCCATGGCACTTCGTGGACTCACACTAGGCTGTGTCACCTTTTCAGCCTCTAAGTATCTTTCAGTGAGCACAATAGCTTCAGTGGTATTGCTACAATTTTGGAGCATCAGAAAGTTCTGCACCCTATTAGGTAGTGCATTCATATACTGCTCTAAAATTATTGCATCCATGAGCGTATTTATACTTCTCCTTTCAGGTTGTAGCCACTTGTAAGCAAGACTACGCAACCTGTGGCCTAATGCCTTAGGTGTCTCATCTACCTTAAGCATAGCAGCCCTGAACATTTTATTGTACGCCACTGGCGTAAGACCAACGCGATCTCTAATTGCGTTTACTACATCCTGATATGAATTTGCTAGCTCTGGGGGCATTGACCTGTAGGCCGCCAGCGCTTCACCTGTAAGTGATGCCGCTAGGCGTATGGCCCACTGCTCCTCAGGCCACTTAGCAGAATTCGCAATCCTAGCAAAAGTGTCTAGAAAGTCATCAATATCGTCACTCGGACTGAGTTTCCCTATCATTAAGTCCGAACAGGACCAGTGTCCGTGTTCAGGGTTTACCCGTCCGACGAGTGATGTTCCTTCCTTCTTGCTTTGAGCCAGCTCCTCTCGCTGTTGCGCAAGCCATGCGCTCATAGTTTCTATGACAGGTGTCTGCTGCTCTTTCATCGCCTTTAGCGCCTGTTCCTGGCTCTGTTGTGCCAGCTCAGCCTGTTTGGTGAACTGGTGTGCCATCCAGGCACACAGTTCCTTGGGCTCCATCGTACCTGTTGAGAAATCAAACAGAGAGAAAACCCAAGTGCGGCTCTTTCACAAATATATTTTTTTCAGACCCTCTACTTTTTTTTTCAACTTCCCCAAGTGTCCAACACTAGGTAGGGTTATATACGCCTTACCTTGCTCTAGTGTTGCATCAGCTTTTTTGGGGGGGAATATACGTGCGGTCGTCCAGGGTTTGCTCCACCGCTCCTGGAATCTCCAAAGGACCTCCCACCTTCAGGATTTTCCTTTTTCTTCTTTTTCAGCTCCGGTCCGGATTCCTAGGACTCCGCTCCTGGTTTTTAACTCCGGTCCACTTTCTTGTAACCGCTCCGGTCTCCTGATTTTCCCTTCCGATCCAGTTTTTTTTATACAGGACGGTCCGGGTTTTACTTGCAGTTTTTTTTTTTTTTCAAAAAGAAAAGAGCTTCTATTTCTCTTTTGTGTAGTTCCCCACGTTGCTCTGTACACTCAAGAGTACCCCAAAAATCCTGCCAACTACGCCACTTATGTCACCCTCAGCCCCCTCTGGTGGCGGCGTAGTGGTTCCACAGGGGCTGGGGAGCGCATAAGAAATAAAGGGTTTCAGGGTTGACCTGTTGTGAGGGTCAATGAGGTAGCAGGCCTCATTGTCAGCCTCAAGGTCAACTTCCTAAAAAGTAACTCTTGCCAAGTGTAGGGTAAAGAAAAGGCTTTTATTTCACCTTTGCGCATAAAGAAGTTCAAAATATGAGGTAATGAGTAACAGAACACAAACTTTGGTTGCATCAAAATGTGAATCAGCAAAAACACTCAAAATAACATGGTTATCCGTCACCAACTTAAAACATAAGGTTTCCAGTATTCTTTGCATACATGGGATTTGTTTGCCTTTTACTTAAACACATCTCCTTGTGCAATAATCACATTCCATTGGTTCTATGTCTTCGATACCCTCAGATTCCCCTGGCAGCCATTCCATTTCTATGGGGTCCGAATCTGAGGTCTCTGAGATCTCTGGGATGTTAAAACCTGGTTTTCTAAAAGCATGCCATACCGTATCCCAGTGCTGGCTTGGGAGTTTGGGGCGTCGGCTTTTAGGTATATTATAACTCCCTGGGCTTACTGCTGTTTCAGGATTAAAGGTTTGCTTCTTCCAGTCTCTGGCAGCACTAAACTTTTTCCTGTAAAACTTATCTGGTGTTTCTGGTTTAAAACAGTCCTTATTATCCAGATAAAAGCTAGCCCTTTGTTTCTCTCTAGGCTTCTTGTGAAAGGCTTGAGGCCTAGTCTGAAAGTCTTTTGCTTCAGGTAATTTCCAACGATCCCAGGATATCTTTCCTGTTTTAGAATGAGGTATAATTCTTTTGAGGTAAGGCTGCTGCTGAGGGGCTTGTCTTCCACCTCCACCCCTGTGGCAGTTGGTTAGGGGCCGCGCCCTCTCAGCTATATCCTCTCTCTTAAGGCTATGAACCTTTCTTTCATCCTTCAAGTTACTTTTGTAAAAACTTTTAAAAGTACCTTTTTCCTCTTGAAGGTTTCTTCTCCAGTTAGAAGGATAAGCCTCTCCTTCCTTGGCTGTCCTCTGTATGACTGCCTCTTGCAGTTGTGTATGGCCTTCCTCTAGGCCTGCTCTTGGGCCTTCAGCTCGGCCTGCTCTCCCAGTAGCTTTCACTCCTTGAGCTCTTCTGGGTTTGTCAGTGACTTCACCTCGGTCTCTGACTCCGGCTTCTGGAGCTTCCCTTGGCACTGCTTCCTGCGCTTCCTGTGAAGGTCTCCGCCAAGCTCCTTGCCTCCTCCTGTGCTTCCCCTCTGGGTTGCTCCTTGGCTGCCTCTCTGGCTTGCCCCTTGGCTGCCTCTCTGGCTGGCGCCTTGGCTGCCTTGGCTTCCTCTCTTGCAATGCTTTGTCCCTGCTTAAATCCAGAGTAGCTGGCTTCTGAGTCCTGCCCATAGAGGTGTGGTTCTTCCACTTCCAGGCTTGCTCTCCTGCTCCCTCTATGTGTCCCTTCTCGTAATTGCAGGTAAATCTTGTTTTTTTCAAGATTTAAAACTTTCTTTCCTTGCGTCAGAGGGCCCGCGGTATCACACCACGTACCTCAGCTCTCTAATAAGCATCACTGTGAACTACAGACATAGAAGGGAAAAAGCACATGGCACTCGCCATTCCACCCGAATTTAGGAAGACCAATCGAACCACAAGTAATAGAGTATTCTCCCTATATGCATCAATACTCTGGAACTCTCTACCTGACAAACTGAGTTGGTCAGTGATATGTTTGCATTCAGAAATCAACTAAAAACACATTCATTCACTGAATATTTTGGAATTTCGACCAAAGGAACATATATGGATCCAATATAACAGGAATTCCAGGATTCTCATCGACAATATCATAACCCTAAGACAACGCCTACATTTAATTAATGATGTAACATACCTATTGTATATAGTTTACTAATACCCAAGACTACAGCATATTTAACCAGTTATAATGTATAAAGCGTAGTCACTCACCTGTAACAGGTGTTCTCCAAGGACAGCAGAAATCAGTCCTCACTTATGGGTGACTTCGGCACCGACGGAGCCAGGCGGAGCAACTCCCCAGTTTTCAAAGAAAGCTTTTGGGATTGCTGCCACGCATGCGTGGTCCTCTTCCCACCCAAAGGTGCCATCTTGCTCAGTCAGGTCCCCTAGCTAGAGCCCTACTAAGCAGATGGCAAAGGAAGGACAAAAATAGCAACTCTTCAGGGGAGGTGGAAGGGTAGTGAGGACTGATTCCTGCTGTCTCTGGAGAACACCTGTTACAGGTGAGTACGCTTTCTCCAGGAACAAACAGGAAGTCAGTCCTCACTTATGGGACTCCCTAGCTACAGGCTACCGAGCCTGTAACCCAAAACGCTTCCACGAGACTGTGAGCAGAAGTCAGTGCCCGAAGGAGCCCAAGTCTTCGGGTCCCCGAGGCGAAGCTCTCGGTAGCCGTCGAAGAAGGGTCGGAGGGCAGGAGAGAGTAGTTACTCATCTGTAACAGGTGTTCTCCAGGAGCAGCAGGAATCAGTCCTCACATATGGGTGATGTCGGCGCCGACGGAGCCCTCGTGCGGAGCATTTCCCCAGCTTTCAAAGAAAGCCTTTGGGAATTGCAGCGCGCATGCGCGGTCCCCTTCCCGCCCAAGGGTGCCATCTTGCTTAGTCTGATGACATAGCTAAAAGACAGCAAAAAATTATCAAAAACAAATCATATCACTGCAACTCCAAGGGGAGGAGGGAGGGTTGTGAGGACTGATTCCTGCTGCTCCTGGAGAACACCTGTTACAGGTGAGTAACTACTCTTTCTCCAGGACCAAGCAGGAAGTCAGTCCTCACATATGGGACTCCCCAGCTTAAGGCTACCGGAGACCTCAAGTGGAAAAAATGAGCTCCCTCTAGCTCGTCAGCACGCAAGGAAGGAATCTTCTCTGAGAACGCCCCCCGACTGGTAGCCCAACACCAGGGCCGGAGGGTAGGAGTTGCCTAAACCCCAAAGAGATTATGGAGTACTGCCTGTCCGAAAGCACTGTCCCTGCGGGACTCCCTCTCAAGGCAGTAATGGGCCGCAAAGGTCTGGCTTGAAGACCAAGTAGCGGCCCGGCAGATGTCTGCCAACGGAACAGAGCGGAGATGAGCCACTGACGCAGCCTTCGCCCTGACACGATGAGCCGTGACTCGATCCTCCAACGAGAGGCTGGCTGCCCCATAAGCCCAGGCGATACAGTCAGCGACCCAGATGGACAAAGTACGCTTGGAGACAGGTAGCCCCAACTTATTGGGGTCAAAAGAAACGAAGAGCTGAACAGCCCTCCTATGCTCCCGCGTACGGTCAAGGTAGAAGGACAATGCCCTCCTACAGTCCAGGGTATGCAAAACCATCTCAGCCCGGTTGGCATGTGGCCTGGGAAAAAAGGTCGGAAGAACCAACTCCTGATTGAGGTGAAAAGGCGAGACAACCTTAGGAAGAAACTTAGGGTGAGTCTGGAAGAGGGAGGAGTAGCCTAGTGGTTGGGGCACGGTACTTCAGGCCGGAAGGTCGGGGGTTCAAATCCCACTAGAGGACAGCAACCTTGGGCCGGAAGGACTGGGGTTTCTAGTCCCACAGATGCTCCTTGTGGTCTTGGGCAAGCCACTTAACCCTCCATTGCCCATGTTCCCTGTAAGTATTAGTGTATGTGTCTCATATCCCCACGTGTTAAATGTATCCCCCAATTGTGTTGTGACCGCTTTGATTGAAGGATAAGGCGGTATACAAAACTGTCTAAATAAATAAATAAATAAATAAATACCCTATTCCTGTAGAACCTAGTGTAAGGAGGATCAGACACTAGAGCCTGAAGTTCACTCACTCGCCTAGCAGAGGTAAGAACTACCAGAAATAACGTTTTCCAGGAGAGAAAACGGAGAGGGCAGGTAGCCATAGGTTCAAATGGCGGACAAGTAATCCGCTGTAAGACCACATTCAGATCCCACTCAGGGGCTGGTGGACGTAAAGGAGGCTTGAGCAGGAGGAGGCCTCTGAGAAAACGAGCCACCAAAGGGTGTTTAGAAAGATGCCTCCCGTCCACTGGCGAGTGGTGCGCTGAGAGAGCACTAAGGTGAACTCTGACAGAGTTAGACTTAAGGCCCAGATTGGAGAGGTAAAGCAAATATTGCAACACTACCGCTACCAAGCACGAGAAGGGATTCTCGCTGTGCTGAGCACACCATGCGGAGAATCTACGCCACTTAAAAGCGTAGGATTTCCTGGTGGATTGTCGCCTAGAGGCCAAGACCACATCTTCCACCTCTCGAGGCAGTAGTAGGGGAGCCAGGACTACCCTTTCAGCAGCCAAGCCATCAGATGAAGGGAATGGAGGTTGGGGTGCAAGAGAGTTCCCTGATCCTGAGACAGGAGATCGTGTTGAAACCCCAGAGGAAGAGGGGTGTCCACCGCAAGCTGCAGCAGAAGCGGGAACCACGGTTGCCTCGGCCACCTGGGGGCTATCAGGTCAATGAAGCCCCGTCCTTGAGGACTTTGAACAGCGTTCTGGACACTAGTGGTGTGGGAGGAAACGCATACAGTAGGCCTGTGGCCCACGAGATCAGAAACGCATCCGCTGCTACGCTGAGAGGATGTGGTTGTCTGGAGCAGAATCTCGGGAGTTGCCGGTTCAGAAGACTGGTAAAAAGATCCATGGTGGGGAGGCCCCACCTGAGAAAGACCTGCTGAACCACCAATGGGTTCTACCTCCATTCGTGTGGTTGCAGGATCCTGCTCAGTCTGTCCGCCAGGTAATTTTCTTGACCTGGGAGGTAGACAGCCTTTAGGAGGATTCCGTGAGTGACGGCCCAAGAGCACAGCTGTTGTGCCTCCTGACATAGAAGGAAGGAGCCTGTGCCTCCTTGCTTGTTCACGTAGAACATGGCAACTTGATTGTCCGTCTGGACCAGTACAGACTGGTGAGAGGCGAGGTGGAAGAAGGCTCTCAGAGCTAGGCGTATCACCCGTAGCTCCAGGAAGTTTATCTGTTGAGCAGCCTCCCAAGGGGTCCAGAGACCCTGAGTACATGCCCCTCGGCAATGTGCTCCCCAACCGAGAAGAGAAGCATCTGTTGTCAGCACTTGAGAATGCGGAGGGGATTGAAAAACCACTCCGAGTACCAGATTCGGAAGATGAAGCCACCATTGCAGAGAGGAGACTAGCAGGTCCGATATCTTTACTGAGTCTGCTAGGCTCCCCGTGGCCTGATGCCACTGAGTGCGAAGGCTCCACTGAGCCGGCCGCATGTGCAGGCAGGCATTGGGGGTGACATGAACCGTGGAAGCCATATGGCCGAGTAGTCTCAGGAATTGCCTGGCAGAGACCAGGGAATTGCTGCGAAACTGCCTGGCCAGATCCATCAGCCTGTGGGCTCTGTCCATAGGTGGAAAAGCCTTCGCTTGAAGAATGTCTAGTCTGGCCCCTATGAATTCTAAGTTCTGGGACGGGAGCAAAGTGGACTTCGTGAAGTTTATGACAAACTCCGTGCTGAAGTAGAGCCACAGTGCGAAGGGTGGCTTGATTGGCCTCCTGGGAAGATTGGCCCCTTATGAGCCAGTCGTCCAGGTACGGAAACACAAAAAGACCTTGAAGCCTCGGGTAGGCCGCCACCACTGCCAGGCACTTGGTGAACACCCTGGGAGCGGAGGACAGGCCAAAGGGTAGTACTCTGTACTGATAATGGTTTCCCCCCACAACAAATCTGAGATATTGTCTGTGGTCTGGATGAATAAGGATGTGAGTATACGCATCCTTTAGATCTAAGGAGCATAGCCAGTCTCCCTGCTGGAGGTAGGGCAGCAGGATTCCAAGGGTAAGCATCTTGAACTTTTCCCTCTCCAGGAACTTGGTGAGGTTGCGCAAGTCTAGGATGGGTCTGAGGCCTCCTGTTCTTTTTGGTACCAGAAAGTACCTGGAATAAAAGCCGTGACCTCTCAGGTGGTGGGGCACTGGTTCCACAGCCTGATCCTTTAGCAGACTTGCTAACTCCTGAAGGAGTAGGTCCCTGTGCAGAGGGAGTCTTGGAGGCTCCCCTGGAAAATAGGAGGGAGGTACCTGGTGAAAATGGAGAAGATAGCCCTTTTGGACTATATGGAGCACCCAGGTATCTGATGTGACGGCTGACCACCTGTGGGCAAAGTGGGCCAGCCGGCCTCCTGGGCTGAGAGAAGCCAGCTGAGGAGACTATGCTTTCTGAGTCAAAACCCCCCACCCTGCTGAGCAGGGGCCGGTGTAGGCTTGGGGGCCTTCTGCCTATGGGGCCCTTGACCCTGCCCCTTGGCCTGCTGACCCTGTTGGGGAGCTGCAGAGGCCTGATAATGAGGGTATTGTTTATAGGCAGATGACTTCCTTGGATAAAAGGTCTTTTTTCCCGAGCCCTTCTTTTTCTGAGAAGGGGCAGAGGTTTTTCTGGACAGCCTAGTCCTGGTGAGAGTCTCTGTCTCGAGCTCAGCAGCCTTTTCAGCCATGGGTTTGCCGAAAAGGTTTTCACCCCGGCAGGGAACATCGACCAACTTGTCCTGTACCCATGGCTCGAGGATGGATGACTGTAGCCAAGCCTGTCGGCGGGCACCGATGCTGGCCCCGGCTACTCGGGCCGAAGCCTCGAAGCCATCGTAGGCTGCTCGAGAGATAAACTTCGAGCCCTCCCGAATACCAGTGGACAAGGCCTGGAACCTCTGCAAAGGTTCCTCGGAGACACCAGCAGAGAACCCGGCAATCTCCTTTGCCAGGTCTCGGAAGTACATGCCCATTTAGAGCTGGTATGTCTGGACACGGCAAGCAAGCATAGAGCCCTGGAAGCACTTCTTACCGAGGGCATCCAGGTTTCGGGCCTCCCGGCCGGAAGGCACCAAGGAGTGCATCTTCTGACTTTTCAGTCAATGCATGGTCAATTCCACAACCATGGAGTGGTGTGATAATTGCGCCTTTTGGAACCCGGGGCTCTTGCGGACTCGATAGATTGAATCGACCCGCTTGCTTAACACCGGTGTCGAGGCCGGGGTCTCCCACATCGGAGGAACTGGAACAGTAAAGGCCTCCTTCGGGGGAGAGTCATACTGGAGGGCCTCGAGCTCCTCGGCTCGAGGCTCCTCCTCGGGATCCGCGGGGAAGGCCAAGGCCTTGGCCATATCCCGCACGAAGTCCGAGAACCGGGTATCCTCCGGTGGGGATCGTCTCCGAGGTTCGGACTCGGGCGAGTCCAATGGGACACACCGAGTCCGATGAGTGTCGGGTGACTCTTCGTCCTCCATCTTCCAGCCCGACTCCTCGGAGGAGGAATCGAGCAGTTCCGGTCGGGCAGGCACCGATGCCCTCCGCCCCGACGCCGAGGGTACCGGCGTCGACGACCTCGGCCCCAAACGGGAGGTCGAGGGAGACCATGGCCAAGGATCGACTCGAGCCCGCATGGACTCGAGGATCGGCTCGGCCTCCGGGGTCGACTTGGACGTCGAGGTCTCGGTGGTCGGGGCAGATGCACCGGTGAGACCGGCGATCAATGCCCGCTGCTGTTCCAGGAAGGCAGCGAAGCTGCTCTCCAAGGCCGTCAACCTGAGTCCGAGCTCAGGAGACCCAGCAGCCCCCGACTCGGGCCCCGACGGCATCGGGCCTGACGTCGGCTCCCTCAGAGGAGAGTCCACGAGGACAACAGCACTTACATGTCCAGGAGACTCCATCTCGACATGAGGATGTTTGGCAGGCCTCTCCGACTCTGAAGATCCGGGACGGCTATCAGGGCTATGCGACCTGGCCCTCGAGGAACCAGGAGCGTCCACCGACGCCGCCCTCGTGGGTTTCTTCTTCCTGTGATGTTCCCGCGAAGGAGACCCCCGCTCAGAGGAACCCCGACGCTGCTCGGGGCCGGAGTCCCGAGACGTCGAGGCCTCTGACGAGGTCCGGGCCCGGCCGGACGCGGAGTCAGAAAAGATCCTATCCTTTTGGTGCTGCCGACTCCTCAACGCCTTCGAGGACATTTTGCCACATGGACCACAGATCATCGGGTCATGATCGGGTCCGAGGCAGCGGAGGCAGCAGTCATGTGTGTCGGTAAGAGACATACGTTTCTTACACCTATCACATTTCTTAAACCCGCTGGTAGCCATCGGGGGAAAAAGGGCCCCTGCTAGGTCAAAAGACCGGGCTGCCAGAGAAAAAAGAAAAAAGGCGCGAACGCCAGTCACAAAGGACAAAAAACGAAAAAGAGAAAAAGGACTCGATACCTGCGTATCGGTCCGAGCGGGAAAAGGATCCGGCGTCGAACCGGAGAAAAAAGAGAAAAAACAAGGAAAATAAACTTTTTGGGACCGCGCATGTGCGCTGCAATTCCCAAAGGCTTTCTTTGAAAGCTGGGGAAATGCTCCGCACGAGGGCTCCGTCGGCGCCGACGTCACCCATATGTGAGGACTGACTTCCTGCTTGGTCCTGGAGAATTGCTTATACCCCAAACAGATTACGGAGTACAGCCTGGCCGAAGACGCTGTCCCGGCAGGACTCCCTCTCCAGGTAGTACTGAGAAGTGAAAGTGTTCGCTGAAGACTAGGTCGCAGCCCAGCAGATGTCCGATAGAGGCACTGAGCGCAGCGAGTCCACCGAAGCCACCTTGGCTCGGACGCCGCGCCCGTCGATCCAGTGGGGTGCCCGCCTTTGCTTGGGCAAAGGAAATGCAATATGCCACCTAAATGGAGATGGTGCGATTGGTGACTGCCTGCCCCAGGCAATTTGGATCAGAGGCAACAAAGAGCCGGTCGGACTTGCAATGAACCTGCGTATGCTGCAGGTAGAAGGCAACAGCCCTCTTGCAGTCAAGTGTATGTAATACTGCCGATGCCTGGTCGGCATACGGTCTCGGGAAGAAGGTTGATAGGACTATCTCTTGATTGAGATGAAAATCCAAGACCACCTTCGGTAGGAACTTGGGAAGGGTGTGGAGGACCACCCTGTTCCAGTAGAACCTGGTGAATGGAGCCTCAGCCATGAGTGCCTGAAGTTCGCTGACTCAGCGAGCCGACATCAAAACCACCAGGAAGACCACCTTCCAGGAAAGATGCCAAAGCGAGCATGTCGCCATCGGCTTGAAGGGTGATCGAGTAAGCTGCATAAGCACCAAGTTGAGGTCCCACTCCGCCGGAGGAGGCCAGATGGGAGGCTTGAAAAGCAAGAGGCCTCTCATAAAGCGGGAAACCAAGGGCTGACCCAAGAGGGGTTTCCCCTCGATGGGGAGGTAGTTCGCCGAAATAGCGCTCAGGTGTACCCTGACCAAAATGGATTTCAATCCTGCCTTTGAAAGGTGGAGGAGATACTGAAGAATCCACCAGGCCGAGCAGCAGAATGGGTCGATCTGGAGCTCGGAGCACCAGACCGAGAAGCATCACCACTTGAAGGCGTACACCCATCTCGTCGAGTCCTTCCTCGATGCGAGGAAAACCTCAGAGGTGTGTGGAAGCTGGGTCTTCCAGAACCCCGGGCCACGCTGGACCCTGTACATGGCGTCAAGGCGCTTGCTCACAAGGGGGAATGAAGCAGGTGTCTCCCACATGCGGAGGAGCAGTCTGGACAGAATGGGCGGAACTGGAACAGTAAGAGACTCCCGAGGCGGGGACCCATACTGTAGAATGTCGAGTTCCTCAGCCTGCATAGCCAGGCTGAGAGCCCATGTCATGTCCCGTACGAACACTGGGAATGAAGTGTCCTCAGGCGGCGAACGCTTCTGAGAGGCAGGCGGGGACGGGTCCAAAAGAAGGTCCCTGTGGGCATGGGTCTCCGGGGAGGTATCCCTGTCTGATTCCCAGCCTGAGAGGTCTGAGAAGGAGTCTGACTTGGGTTGGTCGCTCCGTCCAGAGGCCGAGGCCTGCTTGGAACCAGAGGCCTTGGAGGATCTTTCTTCCGAGGACTGGGAAGGCGAGCGAGACTGAGGCCGAGGACCCTCACAAGGCCCATGGCTCTCACGGGGTTTCCAAGACGGGTTTTGGTGTCCCTCTTGAGGGAACCTCGGTCTCGAGGTGCGGGCCAGCTGTGCTGGGCATGAGCGCCTGCTGGGCAGCTAAGAAGGCAGAAACGCTGCACTCTAGTGCCAACATTCGGGACTCCCACGCAGACGTGGGTCCCTGCGACGCCAATCCCGGGGTTACCGGGTCTGGCGTGGAGAAGAAAAGGGGGTCCTCACCGGGACGACCCTCAGGAGACCGGGCGCCATCGCTGGAGGTCTCAGTGTCTGTATGAGGTACCTTTCAAGGCCGCTCCTTGTCCGACTCTCGGGAACACCGGGGAGGGCTGAGCGATCGAGCGTGGGAGCGCTTGTCTGGGGCCCCTGACAGCGACTTCAAGGTCTTCTTCTTGCACCTCTCCACTTCAGGGGACCCCTGGTCGGAGTTCCGCCGAGAGCACGGGGCCAAAGTGGGGGATCCCACCAGCGGAGGGATGACCGATGGTGCCGCCGGGGATTCCGGGACTACCTTCAGGAAAATGTCATCGGACTTCTGCTTACAACTTAGCAGGGTTTTGGAGGACATTTTCTTGCAGACAGAACATAGCTCCAGGTCATGGTCGGCTCCAAGACACCGAAAACAGCAGTCATGGGTATCCATGAATGACATGTTTTTGGAGCATTTGTCACATTTCTTAAAACTGGTGGCCACTGGGGCAAAAAAGGCCCCCACAAGGTTGAAGACCTTTGCAGCCAGCGGTTGGCAAAAAAAGGGCACAAAGCCCGCCAACAGAAAAAGAATGTTTTTTTGGAAAGGATGTCCCCTTGCTCAGGGGGAGAAAAGAGCAGGGGAGGACGGGTACAGGACCGGTGCTACTGGAAAACACAGGCCGTAAGGCCAAAAAACGAAACACTTTTTCCGAGGGACAAGAACATGCATCCGAAGGGCTCTGCGGAAAAAGGGAGACTGAGTAAGATGGCACCTTTGGGTGGGAAGAGGACCATGCATGCGTGGCAGCAATCCCAAAGGCTTTCTTTGAAAGCTGGGGAATTGCTCCGCGAGGGCTCCGTTGGTGCTGTCACCTATAAGTGAGGAATGACTTCCAGCTTGTTCCTGGAGAATGTATAATGTATATAGTTAAAGGATTCATGCATAATACGTTACATGAAAAATGTTTTATTTGTAAACCGCACTGATTTCTTGATAAGGCGGTATATAAAACACATAAATAAATAAAATGTAACATAAGTATTAAACATTTTTGTAGTCACTAACTGTCATCCTTTGAAAATTCAACAGAAAATATTTGTCACTGAGCATTCTTCATTTTTCCCCTTTCTACCCATCAAGCTCATGTCCCGTCTTTCAGCCAGTTCACTATGCACTAATGTGAGTTCTTTGCAAATTATAGGTGCTCGACCGCAAACAGCAACCCGCTCAACCAGAGCAGCAACACCACCAGCATAATCCCTGGCAGGCACCACTGAAAGCTAAGTATATTATACAAGAGATTTCTTTAAGATTTTCAACTAGTTTTTCAATCTTAAAACAAATAAGCATTTAATCCCACTATAAATACGCTTTCTACTTTATTACGAGTGTGTGTGAGAGAGAATAGGGTTTAACATAGAAAACAAACAGGTAAAGGCCTAGCTTTCATTGATAAATTAGTGAAAATTAAATAAAAAGTTGTCAAGCTTTCACCCAAGATTAGTTTAAAATGCAGTGGTTACTCAAATAAGAGAAAATCCCAGATAAAATTTCCACAAGTATTCCAGAAATGCCATGAAAACAAAAGAAGACAATTGCTTTCAAAGTATAAGCAACCAACACAGCCCTGGAACTTTCAATATAAAATATAGGAATTTAAGCCTTGTGACTTGACAGAAAACTAAGAGTGTAACTGCACAATATGCCCCTTCCCTAATGCATGAATATCCAGGATGTATACACACACACTCATACCAGTCACTAAGGTACTGTCGGCACGCCCCCGTGTGGCCAGGCGGTTGCCGATTGTCCTTTGTTGAAATTAGCCCAGTAGCATGTAGTTGTGTCCCCGAAAGGATTAGAGCCAAGTGTAAAGGACGCATGAAATATTTCTTTATTTTTAGAAACAAGGATTTCCTAACCGGTTCAATTCTTTGACATGAATTGATTGAAGTTGACCAAAACAAAAATTCAGGATACTTCTCCAAATAACAGCACACAAGCCTATTATACAGTCCTTGGCTTGATACAGCTTTTAAACTTGCTTTCTGATAAAACTCTATTTTCAGCAGTATTCTGTTTCCTGGTCTCCAGGAGGCGCTATACAACCCTCTGTTACTTCACAGTAGGTGTAGCAAAACTTCCTGGCCCACCTAGATACTTTCACAAGCAATAGAATTCTTTTCCAATTATAACAGAAACATTCAGCACAGCTTCTTCCCAAGCAGCTTTAAACAGGACAGCTACTTTTAAAAGCACAGCTGAAAAGTAATGGGCTTTAAAATGTCCTTGCAAAAGAACTTCGGGGTTTCTTCCAGACAACACTTCCTTCAGTTCTTTTACTTATCACGAAGTAACACAGTTGCATTCAGTAATCAAGACCAGCTGGGTTTCTTTCTGCTTTCAAACCCTATTTGGTTCCTTTATACTTCTTTAGCACAGATTGCACAGCTTATTTCCATGTCTGAGACATTGTCTAAATCCACAGTGTCTCCCAAGTCCATATCCTCCACACTAGACTCTTCTTGGTCACTGTTTCCCCTGGTATCTTCCTGAGAAGCCTCACTAGCTTGCACAGCCTTTAGGAGCTTCTCCCAGGTACCCTTAACAGTATGTGAGCTTGTGGGGAAGGGCAGGAAAAACCCTCTTTGTCTAATAAGCCTTTCAAACGTTGTAAAGGGCTCACCTTATTAGTGCTGCTTTTCCTCCTTACAGATTCCTTACTAGGAGAAGAGTTGAGCCATGAACTCTTGGAGAATATTTCCTCCTCTGAGGACTCCTCCCCTGAGCTTGCCACTGGCCTTGTCAGCTCTTTGCTCCTGGTTCTCAATTGCTTCTGTGCAAGGGGTTTCCATGGGTTTCTTGTCCTTCCTTCCTGGAACCCTCGTGTCCTCTGTGTCTGTGTCCTCTCTCTCTCATACGGTTCCTCCTTCTCTCTCTCCTTCTCTGCTGTATGAGTGCAGCTTCCGTTCCTAAATGTTTGGGGCTGTCCTATCCCCTTTGACTCCGCCCCAAACCACTCCCTTCTCCTCCCTCTATCTCCATGGGAATAGGGCGTGTGCTTAGGTCTGCACTTCTCTGTGAGAAATCTTTACCTTTAGTGTTGGTGTTAACCCTTTCAGTGCCTGCAGTTTTATGGGTAAAAGAAAAAAAAGGCAGTTTTCCCTTTTTTTTTCTGCCCTCAGCGGCTGCTTCTCCACCACAGTACCCAAATGAACAGCTTATGATATGCTTAAAGAGTTAGTACAAACTTATGAAGGGTAATTTTATAACAGATCACCTAGGCTAAAAGGTAAACTAGGTGCACATTTTGGGATTATAATATAAAGACGACATAAGATATGCCATACAGGATCAGACCAAGGTCCATCAAGCCCAGTATCCTGTTTCCAACAGTGGCCAATCTAGGTCATGTGTACCTAGCAGTTTCCCCAAAAGACACAGATTCCACAATGCTTGTATTGGGTCAAGCATTGATATCCTGGGTCCCTTTTTAATAATGGTTTATGGACCTTTCCTCCAGGAACTTGTCCAAACCTTTTTTAAACCCAGCTACACTAACAGCCTTTACTACATCCTCCGGTAACAAATTCCAGAGTTTGATTACACGTTGAGTGAAAAAATATTTTCTCTTATTAGTCTTAAATAGTTTACCCTGTAGCTTCATTGCATGTCCCCTAGTCTTTCTATATTCTGATAACGTAAACAATCGATCTACATTTACCCGTTCCACTCCGTTCATTAATTTATAGACTTCTATCATATCTCCCCTCAGCCGTCTCTTTTCCAGGTTAAAGAGCCCTAACCTTTTTAGCCTTTCTTCATAGGGGTATCCTTCCATCCCCTTTACCATTTTGGTGGCTCTTCTCTGAACCTTTTCCTAACATCACTATATCCTTTTTAAGATATGGTGACCAGAACTGCACACAATATTCAAGGTGCGGTCGCACCATGGAACAATACAGAGGCATTATAATATCCTTTGTTTTATTTTCCATTCCTTTCCTTATGATACCTAGCATTCTATTTGCTCTCTTGGCCACCGCTGCACACTGGGCGGAGGGTTTTAACATGTTATCCACAATGACACCTAAATCTTTTTCCTGGGTGGTGGTTCCCAATGTGGAACCTTGCATCGTGTAACCATAGTTTGGGTTGTTCTTCCCTAGGTGCATAACTCTGCACTTGACCACATTAAATTTCATCTGCCATTTTGATGCTCAGTATTCCAATTTATCAAGATCCTCTTGCAATTTTCCACAATCCTCATGGGTTTTAACAACTTTAAATAGTTTTGTGTCATCTGCAGATTTGATAACCTCACTCGTTATTCCCTTTTCCAGGTCATTTATGAATATGTCAAAAAGAGGCGGACCCAGCACAGATCCCTGGGGTACACCACTATTCACCTTTCTCCATTGGGAAAATTGGCCATTTAGCCCTACTCTCTGCTTTCTATCTTTTAACCAGTTCCTGATCCACAATAGTACACTGCCTCCTATCCCATGACTCTTTAGTTTTGCCAAAAGTCTCTGATGTGGGGACCTTGTCAAAGGCTTTCTGAAAGTCCAAATACACTATATCAACCGACTCACCTTTGTCTACCTGTTTATTCACACCTTCAAAAAAACATAACAGATTAGTAAGACAAGATCTTCCTTGTCTAAAGCCATGTTGGCTCTCTCCCATTAAGCCATGACTATCTGTATGTTCAGCAATTTTGTTCTTTATGATGGTTTCTACCATTTTTCCCGGTAATGACGTCAGGCTCACCGGTCTGTAGTTTCCCGGATCACCCCTGGAACCCTTTTTAAAAAATGGCGTTATGTTCGCCATCCTCCAATCTTCAGGTATTACAGATGATTTTAATGATAGTTCACAGATTACTAATAGCGGGTTTGCAATCTCATACTTCAGTTCTTTCAACACCCTATGTGCATTTATAAAATAGCTTTAGAAATGCAGCAGAAATCATGGCTAAAATGCACCCATGGATATTTACACCTGCTCAGCAGCAGTTATAAATGTATTTGTATGAAGTATTTATTTTATTATTAATTTACAGGCTTTGAAATACCATCAAAAGGTCATTATGGCGGTTTACAAATTAGAAACAAAAATATACAGACAGATACCAAAGATGGAGGAAGGAAAAAAAGAGAAACGAGAAAGAAGAATGGGGGGGGGGGGGATGAGTTAAAGGCTGCAGGCAGATCAACTAAAAAGTCAGGAAATTCAGTAAAGGTGAGCCTGAGAGAAACTATGCTGGAAAAGAAGCAATATAAGGCTCTTCTTAAATTTAGGGAAAGAAGGTTCTTGGTGAAGGAAGAGAGGGAGGAATTCCAGAGAGAAGGGCCAAGGTAGGCAAAAGAAGAGTTTCTAGAGATGACTAGGCAGAGGTGGGGGAAGTGAAGACTGGGAAGAGTGCAATGTACAGGAGGGTCTATAGGGAGCAATCAGGGTGGCTAGACAGGCAGAGTGGAGGGTGCAATGAACGACTGAGCATCCTCAGTTGAACATAAGGAATGGGAAGCCATTGGAGGAAGATCAGCAAAGGAGAGATGAGACCAAAGCAACGGGCACCAAAGATAAGCTTAGCAGCAGTGGAATAGATAAGCTGAAGGTGGCGGAGCAAATATTGAGGAAGAGCAGCATAAAGCACATTACAACAGTCAAGCTTTTTGATGACCAGGAAAGATGAGAAGGGTGAGCTGAGGGATAGAGAATGAAGAATGCACTGAGCAAAGGTGGCACAGAGCTAAAAAAAGGTGGCTTAGTCGCTGCTTCAGTCGCTGCTGCCTGTCACAAAGGTTACCTATTTTCCCATATACCTCAGCCCATTTGCCATGGTGGTGATGTTGGGTTCCTATTCTCTCATTCCTGCCAATTTCAGCTCCTCCTTCTGGCTCCATTTAATTATTTTGCTTCCTTTGAAATACATTCCATTCGCCTACCTTCTCCACTACCTCTCCCGTTAACTGTCATTTATCGACCCCCCGAACAAGTCCACCTCTACCTTTCTCACCGACTTTGACTCCTGATTCTCCTCCTTTCTGGATCCATCTTCCCCTTCCCTTATTCTTGGGGATTTTAACATTCACATTACTGCCCATCTGACCTTTATGCCTTAAAGCTTGTTTCCCTAACCTCCTCATTCAATCTCCAGTTGTGCTCTACTGGTTCCTACTCACAAGCATGGCCACTGCCTTGCCCTTGTCTTCTCCTCCAACTGCTCACCCTCAAATCTCTCCACCTCTGCCCTTATCTGACCATCACCTGCTAACCTTCACCCTTAACCACCCACCATCTTGGTCTTGCCTGATCGCCGCCATCATGTTTAGGAATCTTCACACTATCGACCCTTTAGCTCTCTCTGCTGCTGTCTTATTAGCTCTTTCCTCCACTATGTCACCTGAGCCCGCTGATGGGGCAGTATCTTCCTATAACACTATACTCTCCTTTGCTCTGGATGCACTTACTCCTCCTATTCCACACCCTGTGAGGCATACCTTACCTCAATCCTGGCTGTCCTTGACTACCCGCTACCTACATTACTGTGCCCACTGAGCTGAGCGCCTATGGCTTAAATCACATACCCTTGCTGACTCCCTACATTTCAAATTCATGCTAACCTCTTTTCAGTCGGCCATAGCACTCGCCAAGCAAGGGTACTATGCCCATCTAACTCTCTTGTCGCTGACCCTTCTCATTTACTTGCCCACTACTTATGTACATCTTGCCATACTCTAGTCCCCAGTTTTGCAATGTTTTTTCATCTTGATTAGATTGTAAGCTCTGATGAGCAGGGACTGTGTCTTACATCTATATGGACATGCTGTGTATGCCTTGTAATGCTATACAAATCATTAGTAATAGGAGGAGGAGGAGGAGTTAATTTGGGTTTTAAAGGTAAAGTCAGAATCTAGGAAGACTCCAAGGGTTTTAATAGTATTGAAATATGGGAGAGGAAGGAGGAAATGTGAGGGGATGGGATGGGAAGGGAGAGAGGGAATTAGTGACATTAGGGAAAAGGCAATTCTCACAGAACTAGTGGTTAACTGCAAGAAGGCAAGGTTGAAGAAAGGGGATATCATATGATGGGGACTGGACAATAAAAGGAATCTGGATATCATCAGGGTAGAGCAGGGATTCTCAACCCAATCCTCAGAACACACCTAGCCAGTCAGGTTTTCAGAATAACCACAATGAATATGCACAAGAAAGATTTCTATGCACTGCCTCCATTATATACAAATTTCTCCCATGCATATTTTTTGTGGCTAACCTGAAAACCTGACTGGCTAGGTGTGTCCTAAGGACTGGATTCAGAACCTCTGGTGTAAAGGAAAGGAGTGCAGCCAAGGGATTGAATTAAAAGAGGCAGAGGGGCCAAAAAAGATATTGAAGAGGGTGGGGACGAGTAGGGTGCCTTGCGGAACACCTGAGAGTAAAGGGAAACAGGAGGAGAGTATAGACTTGTAAGAAATCTGAAAGGAATGACCAGAAAGACAGAAGGAAAACCACTTAAGGATCATATCGTGAAAATCGATAAAGCAAAGGCGTGGAGCAGAAGATTATGATCTATGAGATCGAAAACGGTAGAGAAATGGAGGGTAACAAGAATGATAGAATTGTCATGATCGAGGGAAGTCCAGATTTCATTGAGGAGGGCAGTTAAGAAGGGACTCAGTGCTGTGGCCAGACCGAAACCCAGCCTGATGAGGGTGAAGAACCAGAGTCTTATTGAAAAAGAGAGATAGTTGAGAAAGAGCAATGCACTCAAGAATTTTAGAGAGAAAGGCAAGATTGAGAAACTGGACATACAAACAAGAAAACTCCATGCCATGAGGTAATATATAAGAAACAGCATATATCAAGCCTATACATTCCTACAGCTAAAGGAGGACTGAACCTCATAAAAGTTGATTATACTTACAGAGCTACTATCATAGGCCTTCAGATCTATTAAACAGCATCATTGGATCCAAACACACAAAAAATGCTGAAATATGAAAATAAATGTCCAGAATCTGTCTCCATCATTAAACTTGGATAAGCATTCTGAAAAGTAGAAGCGATGGATGAGAATCTACCAACACACATAGGGAAGGAACGAACAGAATTTGCAAAACAAGAGAAAAAAACTTTTCAAAGAATTAGATACGCAGACAAGGAAAAACAATTCTATTATGTGGTCTATTCTTATGGAGTAAGGTAAAAGTTGAGCTACATAAAACGCAGTCTTACTCTAAAGTAACTAAAGAACTATAATCTAATGATTGTTCCCCTCATTTACCCACTTTATTTGTTCCCATCTTTTACACACTTAATTTGTAAAAGCAACAGGTCTCAGACTTTAAAGAGCTATTGGTCACCGTTTAGTGTCGACCCCGTGCTCTATTTTGCATCAATTTAATGTGAATTGAATATGGAACTAACCTGAGATTCCCTGTTTAGAGCATGGCGAATATGAGAACAATATGAAAAACTCTGTTATTCAGAATATCTACTATGAGAAGGCATGAGTGAGCCTAGCCCCTGAAGAAACAGCTTGGTTGTGAAACGCAACAGCGCTGAAATTGGCGTCGGGCAAATCCGAAGATAAGCACTCATTCTCTCTTTTTATAAATAACAAAAGATTGCAAGTTATATGTTACCAACTGATTATAAAGCAACACACAGGTCACTGATGCAAAATAGAGCACGGGGTCGACACTAAACGATGACCAATAGCTCTTTAAAGTCTGAGACCTGTTGCTTTTACAAATTAAGTGTGTAAAAGATGGGAACAAATAAAGTGGGTAAATGAGGGGAACAATCATTAGATTATAGTTCTTTAGTTACTTTAAAGGAAAAACAATTGGCAAAAGCATAAATACAGTGGAAAATGCAAAGTATTACTCCAGGAACCATTTGTTGATCATAACTGGACACATGAATGCTAAAGGAGGGGTGAAATGAAACCTAAAGATGAGAGATTGATAGTTGCAATCCAGAAGAGTGGATTACAGATGCAGACCTATGCAGATTCTGTAAGAAAGAGCTGGAAACATAGTTGGTTGCAGCATTCTGATTGCAGAAAATGTCTATACTGAAAGGCACAAGGTGGCACGCCTCATCCATTGGAAATTTTATAAATACTATAACATTGCCGTATCAGAAAATCACTGGGCTCATGACCCTAAGAGAATAAAGAAGTTATGATAACTTGGCACATTCCCATTCCAATGGATAAGATGCTGGATGAGAGAAAACCTGACATAGTGGTAAAGGAGAAACACTAGAACAGCACTAATAATAGAGGTGTCAGTTCCAAGACATTATTCTATGAATCATGTGGAGAGGGATAGCATCCTGGAATATCAAGCAATACATTCAGAGACAAAGAAATTGTTGCAGAAAGAAACAGAAATATTTCCCATTGTATTGGGAGCCCCGGGCCTGATTAAGAATTTCCAATCGCTCCTTGACAAGTTTATTTATTTTACTTATTTATTTAGCAACTTTTCTCTACCGCTGTATCTACAAGTCACAGCAGTGTACATGGAACAATCAACCAAGAACGAGAATGTTACATAGAACGTAGGTAATAGTAAATGAAACTAAACAATGAGTATATAGCCATTTACATGGTGGCGTGTGGTTCAGTGTGGACATAGTCCAGGTATGGTGGATTGATAGTCAAGGGTTTGCCCCAAAGTGGTTCAGGAAAAGGAGGGTTTTTAATTTACAGTGGAATTCTTCTAGGTCCGTGAGTTGGCATAGATCCGGTGTGAGAGAATTCCAGTTGGTGGGGGCATAGAAGGAGAAGGCTCTGTTGGTAGTAGTGGAGTTGGAGTGGGTGAATGCACTTGGGACTTACAAGAGGTTGTGATTGGTTGCCTATACATGTTACATAACTCCAGAAGGAAGCTCTTTTTGCACAATGCAAGTATTACAGTGGGCATTAGCAGTAAATTTGAGAGACTGAGATCTTATTCCACATACCCTGGGCTTTGGAGAGGGGTTCATCACTGTCAAAGTATGTGCAAAACTAATTCGTGTTAAACTGACCCAAGACAAGTCATTACTCAGCGATGTTCTAAATCAAGATTTCCCTCCTATTGGTTAGAAAATAAAAACAAACAATCTTCTCACTGTTTATGTTTGAAGATCAAAGAGATAAGTTTTCTGTCAGACACACGCCTAACTTTTATCTTCGATTGAACAGGCCTCCTAATCCCAGAATAAACCATTTTATGCTTACTTACTCTCTTCTCCAAGCCCATCTTCTATGTATGTTTTTTAGGTTGGAGGAAAGGAAGGACTTGGAAAGAGACTGGCAGTTTCCTGTTGTTCCTTATAATGGGCTTCCAGCTTAACAGAAACTGGCTTTACTTGGGGCTATGGCACCATAAGCTTTCATTTGAAATTACCCATGATTTTATTCTCTGTTTTTATGTCTCTCTTCACATTTACTCAGCTCAGCTATTGCAGTAACATTCTTCAGTCAGATAACTGCAGCTTCTTCCAGAAGCCCATATATATACATCCCATATCTAACCACTAGGTGTATTCACTGTGAAATGACTAAGGTGTCAATATCCAGTAGTGGCACTCAGAGTTTTTAAAGTGCCTAGCTGTCACCGCTGAAACCAAACGGAGATATTCTGCACCGGAGTCTGCGTGGCTTCTGGCACGAAATATCCAGTTTCACCGCCAAGAGGAATTGCTATCCGGTCAGCGTCAATAATCAGCTGCTAACCGGATTGCAAAACAGTATAATGTTACGGCAGCCACTGATTTTGTCTTACCTTTATGTGGTTTAGTTATCTAGCTAGTGGTTGAATATTGTCACTTACCTGATAGCTATTGGAACCGCCCCAGATCCACTCATAGACTACCCCGAAAATAACCAGATGTTTTCAGGGTGGTCTGTGGGGATACTCTTTTGAATATCAACTCCTAAGGCTCTAACAGGTCTCCAACGTTTCCTTCACACACTTACACCTAGGGCTCCCCAGCTCTGGCCAGCATAAAGAGAGGAAGTAGCATCCAGGAACTGAACCCTTACCTCCCAAATAACAGTTTAGAGGAAGTCAAACAGAGTACATGTAGACATAAGCCTCTAAATCATAGGCAAATTTTCTTTTAATTTACACGTGTTTAGGAGCTCTTTGCTTCCAGGAGTAATTTAACAAAGCTGAAATTTTCAGTCAGCTATGTAGCAGTGCCTCCTCAAAATGCAAAAGCTGAAACATATTTCTATGTCCTTCTGCAATCGACTCATTTTCAAACTATTACTCAGATACTACTACTACTACACAGGTACACTACCAAAAAACTGCCTCCAGTTTTGCAACTGATTCCTATAGATTTTGGGGTGCTGAATCCAGGAAAAATAGCCAAAATGTTCCATCACGTCACGCTTTCTTGCAAAATTAGATTTCTTACCCATATAAGGAATGTTCACATAATTTCTTTTTAGCCGACTGCAGTTTATTTTCTTGGCCCAAAATAGAGGTTGTAATGGTTAACTAACTAGAAACACTCCCTTATGATATTTTAGAGTGTTTTGTATTCATTTTATACATTAACAGGACAATTGGGAGGCGGGGGGCTAAATCCAGTACTCGCGCTGGCGCATGTTCTTTCCTGTTCGCATCGCCTCGTTCGCTCGCTCAAACACGGTGGTTGCGACATGAACGTTCCTGTCAAATTTCAGTTTCTTGCAAGTTCATTATTACCTTTTGTTTGCTCAGTCGTAATCCAGCTTTATTCCGAAGTGGTTCACTACAGTTGTAGTTTGCAGTGCTGTGTATTTGTGATGGCTCACAGAGCCAGAGGTTGCGTCAACTCTCCGGACAGTTTTTGTTTTATTTGTGGGGAATATACCGTGAAAAAGCGGCAGAGGAACATTTCTGCATTTATTAAAAAAGTATATTTCGCCTATTTCGGTTTGAAGTTAGGCGATCAAGACAAACCGTGGGCTCCTCACAAAGTGTGCAAGACATGTGAGGAAGATCTACGCTTATGGATGAAAGGTAAAAAACAAGCATTTCGTTTCGGAATACCTATGATGTGGCGTGAACAAAGAGACCACAGCAGTGACTGCTATTTTTGCTCTTGCATTGTGAAGGGATACAACTTAAAAAATAAGAACGTAATAAGTTACCCCAACCTTCCCTCAGCAATTAGGCCTATGCCTCATAGCAACAAAGTACCTGTGCCTGAACCACCAAAATCTTTGGATCATATTTGTGTGGACGGTTCTGATCATGATGAGACTCATCAGATGGCTTTTCCCGATGAGTCCAGTACTTCCGAGTTTGAAACTGAACCAGATCCGAAACCTGAATTTTTCTCTCAAGCTGAATTGAATGATTTAGTCCGGGATTTAGGACTCCCAAAAGATGCTGCCCAACTGCTAGGTTCTCGGCTTAAACAGAAAAATCTATTGTCACCAGGAACAACTTTTTATTGGTACCGCAACCGCGAGACACAATTTTTGAAGTATTTCAGCAAAGAGGAAGATTTGGTATTTTGCAACGATATATACGGAGTGATGGAAAAGTTTAAACTCAAGTATGATCCTGCTGAATGGCGGCTGTTCATTGATTCGTCAAAAGACAGCATAAAAGGTGTTCTTCATAATGGCAACACATTCGCTTCAGTTCCTATTGCTCACTCTGTTATTCTCCAAGAAAAATACGAGAATTTGGCCCTGATTCTTCAGAAGATTCATTATGATGAGCATAAGTAGATGATTTGTGGAGACTTTAAAATTCTATCCATGCTATTAGGGCAGCAATCCGGTTTCACCAAATATCCCTGCTTCCTTTGCTTGTGGGATAGCCGGGCCCGCGACCTACACTGGGGGAAAAAAGACTGGCCAATTCGGGAGTATTTGAGACCCGGTGAGAAAAATGTTCTTCATGAGAGCTTGGTACCTCGTGATAAAATTCTATTACCACCTCTCCACATTAAGTTGGGTCTCATTAAGCAATTCATCAAGTCCCTTCCAAAAGATGGTGAGTGCTTTCGGTACCTTTGCTCAAAGTTCCCCCGACTTTCTGAAGCAAAGCTAAAGGAAGGAGTGTTTGTTGGCCCTGATATAAGGAAACTCATTTCAGATGGAGCATTCGCTGAAACGATGTCTGAGAAGGAAAAAGAAGCCTGGGATTCCTTCAAGGATGTTGTTCTCAAATTCTTGGGGAACAGGCGGGATGAGAACTATAAGGATATTGTTGCCAGGATGCTCAATGCCTTCAAAGAACAAGGCTGTAACATGAGCCTGAAAGTCCATTTCTTGCACTCCCATGTGAACTACTTTCCCGAAAACTTGGGGGCGTACAGTGAAGAACAAGGTGAAAGGTTTCACCAGGACATCAAGGACGCAGAGAGAAGGTACCAAGGAAGATGGAACACCACTATGATGGCTGATTTCTGCTGGTTGCTGCTGCGGGAAACCCCAGATGAAAAATCCGCCAAGCAGCGCACCAAGAGAAGCATTCGGGGGAAGAAGAAACGGGCCCACCAGGAGATTGATTGACCCAAGAATGACTTTAAAATCTAAACTGTGTTGACAAATATCGTGTTTTTACTAAACTTTGAAATAAAAATTTGCTAGTTATTACCACAGTGTCGGATCTCATTTATTAGAATTTTATTTTCACACCATCGGGTGTTTGTCTTCATGTATTGCAATGGTGCGGTTTGCGTTTTCTATTCTCACATACATACCTGTACAACATTTTTTGCACATTTCTTTGCTTTGCTTTGTGTCTAACCTCGCTCTTATATGCTCAATGTTTGTGCACATGTATGTGGCTGTTTTAAGTGCAGACAATTTTGCTACCATCACAGTGTGTTTTGTTGACATTACTCTATTCTTATGTGCTGCCTTGTTATAATTTTCTTTATTCTTATTTGAATAACTACTAAACAATTAGTATAAAGAATTCATCCAAGAAACTTTTATCTCGATCGCACTCAATCTGAAACGTTCACCTCAAACTGCTAACCCAATGTAGCAAAAAATCTGTATGTGATGGAGCAAATTGGTTACCAGATTTGGATTCAGCGCACCAAAAAACGTAAAAATCAATCGAAACATTAGAGGCAGTTTAAAAAAATTTTTTTTTAGTGTACCTGTGTTATATAGCGCTACACAGGGTTAACCCTGTAGCCATCCATGTTTCTAACATAACATAGTAAATGACACCAGACTAAGACCAACTGGCTCATCCAGTCTGCTCAGACTGAGACTCCTCCTCTCTGTAATCTATCATCAAGGTGCGTGAACACACAAATTCCCACTGCTCAAACCAATATCATTTCCCACCTTAACCCTGTGACCCCCCCACCTGTCCTTACAACCCTGCTCTCCCACTATACTCCACAACTGCCCCAAGTATGTTCCTCTCTTTCATTTGTTCCATCTGTTAACCCTCACCAGTTCTTTATCACCAAATTATATTGCTATCTCAGAGCATTTTTTTAAAATTGCACCATGGTTTTATCAGTTTCTACCTGTTCTAGTAGGCTATTTCAGACATCCACCATTCTCAATAAAAAAAGCACCTTCCCATATTTCTTGTACATCTTCCTCCCTGCATCTTCACATCATGATCCCTATTCATTGGATTTTCTTTTGCAAAGACTTTTCTGTACTTTATTAAAGCTTGTGGAATATATTCACATTTATTATAATGTCTCCCCTCCATCACTTCTTTCCTCCTAAAATTCCTAATTACTACAAACATTAATATGAACCAGTGAAAAGTGTGGTAATATTCCAAAAACATTCAAAAATGTTTCTTTATATTTATAAATAATTATTTTCTAATACACCGATAAACTATGGGCCAATTTTCAAAAGGGCCAATTTTAAACACCACTGTCAGCCATGGCACTTAAATATTGACAGGATATTCAGTGGCAGTATCTGGATTGGAGCTGATGCTGAATTTCCGATGTGAGCAATGCTATCCAGATAAGTGCCGGTAGTTACCGGGTTAGCGCTATTTTCAGCCGCCACTTACCCAGATTGCAAATAAGGCCTGCTTTTCAAGGGGCCTACATTGCCAACTAGATCAAGTAAAAAAAAAAAAATATATATATATATATATCTCAAACTCTAGATACAATACTTCAAAAGGCTTGGACAACCAACAGCAAAATTCAACCATGCAGTTACCATAAACATGTGCCAGAGAAATCATTAGAACGCTGTGGACTCACCAACAGAAATATCTGCTTACCAAAGAATCCCAGCCATATCATTCACAGGTCTCATCTGGACATACAAGTTTTAACATTCAAGCCATCAGCCAAAGATTTAAGAATACACAAAATTTTAACAATTCAATTGAATAGCTCATCCCACATGGAGGACAACAACATGGGACAACAACATGGAACAACAACCCCATCACACTCTTTCTACACACAAAAGCTGCAAACTCCTATACGGACAGCAAAAGCACAAAATAACACTCATCCTAAAAATGTATGCTTGTATACTAATTCTCACCCTATGCTCTCACCAAACAGATGCATATTACTACACCAACTACTTTACAACCTTACAAGCTCCTCCTACATATATATCATACATCCCTACCATATACTGACCTTTATACACATCTGCACACTACAAACCTCATAGCAAGAGACCTACCAAATATACTCAAAGAGAATCATCGGCACAAACATACATACCTCAATCGCACTCTCCACATACCACCTGCTTAACCATAAACCTGATAAATGCAAGATCAATATGCAACAAAACAAACACAATCACCGACTACATCTATGAAAACAACATTGACATCCTATGCATTACTGAATCATGGCTCAAGAGTACAGACCAGGTAATACTGAACCAAATAACACCACCAGCATTCACAGCTTACAACTGCCCCAGAACCCACAAATGAGGAGGCGGAGTATTAATCCTTGCCCGATCAGAATTAAGGTTCAAGACATCATCCTCCAAAAGCTCCGAACACTGTGAGTTCATCAACACAGAAAACAAACATCTATCCATCTGCTTAATATATGACCCCCCCAATGCCCCATCAGAGGACACATCCAACATCCTGGACATGATATATGCAGCTAACTCACCACACAAGACTCTCATTGTGCTAGAAGACCTAAACCTCACATCTGCTTCAACAACAACTGAATTCGCATTTCACAAAGCAATGGAATCCATTCAACTCAAGCAAATCTTATTGGGTCCATCCCATCGCTCTGGCTCCACACCAGACCGCATATTCGTTCCAACCAACACCCTAGATAAAGGTTTCATATCACCACCTAAAACTACACCAATACCATGGTCAGATCACCATGCCATATCATTTGAACCACCTCAATACCGATCAGGCAGCCTGGAAAATGGAACAGCCAACAAGACACTTCGAAGCTTTTAACAAAGAGCAATTCCTCAAAGATACTGTGCAGTCCCTACCCCAAGATTTCACCGACCCGGACGAAGCCATCATCTCATGGAATACCAGCATATTTGCTGCATCTCAACTAACACCACAATAAAAACAGGTCTAGATCTACACCATGGTACTCTAACACAATAAGACAATCCAAAAGAAAACTGAGGCAACTGGAACGTCGCTGGAGATGCAACAAATCAGAAACTACACTGAAGCAATACCAGGAGATGCAAAAGGATTACAATAACCTAATAAACAAACATAAACAACAATACCACACAAACCTTGTACTAAAAGCCTGTAATAAACCTAAAGAACTCTTCAACATTGTTCGTACCCTAACGAATGACCCAACAATGAAAGATGAAAGTAAAATACACCCGCAAACCTTTGCTGATTACCTAACAGCCAAGAACAGCACCAACACACACCATAAGTACATCCCCCTTATGGGCACACCAGCAACAGATGACTCTACAGCTACCAATCAATGGAAGAACTTCAGCATTCCATAAAAAAAACAAATAGAACAAACCATCACTGCACTAAACACCACCACCTCTCCATCTGACCCCTGCCCGGTAACTTGGATTAAATCCACCAAAGAAGAACTCAGCACATTCATCCAAAAGATAGTGAGCACCTCTCTCACCCAGGGCTACATGCCAAAAGCTCTCAAGCAATCTACTATCTGCCCCTTTCTTAAATCTACTTCATCCAACATTACCGACCCATCATCCTACCGCACAATATCCAGCCTCCCATTCCTGGCTAAAATAACTGAAAAAATTGTACAGAGACAGCTCCAAGATCACATTGACGAATTTGCCCCACTAGATCCCCACCAGCACGGATTCCGTCCAAAACATGGCGTTGAGACACTACTCATACATCTATTCAATAACATAATCAAAGGAATAGACAAGATGAAGCAGGGCTTCCTACTAATGTTTATCGATATATCATCGGCATTCGACACAGTCTCCCATCGCATCCTATTGAAGCGCCTAACGGAGATCAGACTACAAGATACCACAATAAAATGGTTACAATCATATCTTGAAGATAGACACCAGAGAGTAAAATCTGGGAACCTCTCCTCAGAGCCCTTCAAGACTGCTCAAGGAGTTCCCCAAGGCTCATCATTATCAGCTCTCCTCTTCAACATCGATATTCAACCCATATGCAAAATATTTAACAAACACAAGATACAATGCGCCATATATGCTGACGGCATCATGGCATATACCCCTATTCAACTGGACTCCCCAGACTATACCAAAATATCAACATGCATTCAAGAAATAACAACCTGGCTAACTAACAAGAATCTAAACATCAACATAAAAAACTGAAGCAATTATCAACATGAGAGATTCCTCATTCATTCCTCTTACTGCTATCAACATATCCAATACACCAATTACAATAAAAGACGAAGTCAGATACCTTGGAGTGATCCTAGACAAACAACTCACCCTCCAACCGCATATCAACAAGATATCCAGAACAGCCTTCTTCAAACTCGCAACACTCCGGAGACTAAAACCCCTCCTCAATAAAGAACATTTCTGTACAGTATGCCAGGCCATCATTACACTGCTGCTAGACTACTGCAATATACTATTCCAAGGTCTACCTAAACAAACTACCCGCCTCCTACAAATAGTCCAGAACACTGCTGCCCGCATTATCACTAGCGCTTCAATACAAGACCATATAACTCCAACACTACAAGATCTACACTGGCTACTAATCTCCTCACGGGCAAAATATAAATCAGCACTCACCATCTTCAAAATTAAAAACAACATCTCAGCAGGAATACTACAGGAACTCATTGGAACCAAAACAAGCAAAAGACCAGACAGAAGCAACACCAAAAACAATATACCAACACCTACTCTATTCACAATAACAAACAAATCCACATCCATGCAAACCTTCTCTCTTGCTGCCCCTGCTATCTGGAATGTCCTCCCAGATAATCTAAAATCAACAACAGATATAAAGGATTTACGGAAGCTACTCAAAACCACCCTATTCATTGAACAATTCAATGAAGACCACCAATCCACCCTAATCACACCACAAAACGAGTTACACAAGAAATGACATCCACAACATCAAAACATCCTATTACTCTCAGTAAAATGTATATAGCCCAATGTAGTTAGCTCAACCTGTATATATTGCACCCCAAATCAAGATTTACCTATCCACACACTCACAAACACTAACTTCACAGTCACTGCATGCCGACACCCATGCACTATCCTACTTGATTGGTTTGCAGTGAAATCCGCTTTGATTCAAGGATAAAGCGGGATATAAATACTTTTAAATATATAAATATCATCGCGTTTCAGACAAACATATCTTGCTTCAGGGAAACATTTAGAACAAAAATAACTGCAAACAAAAAGCTAGCTCACTGGCTAGTGTCTCACCACCCAGCCAATGCTTCAACATAAAGCCCAGACCTCATCATCTAAATTGATACACACCTGACTTTAACAATGAATTAAAGAGGCCCATTCAATCTGATTGTTCAAACCCATTGGCTCCAACGAGTTCAAACGGCCTTGATAATCACCCCCTCGCCAGTCCATTGACATCTGGTCAAGTATTCTCCATTGAAAGTGATCAGTAGCATGCCCACATTCCACAAAATGAGCTACCAAAGGTGCCATCATTATTTTATTAGCTATTCTGCTATGATGTTCACTGAGTCATTTATGAACAGGGCGAATCATGCGACCCACATAGATTTTCTGACATGGACACAATCATATATACCACATAGATCAAAAGGCAAGAAGTCTGCTGCTGTACAGTAAAACATTCAAAAGTACAGGGATGAATCCAGGTAGGACCCGTAATAGTATTATGGCACCAACAACAATGACCACAACTAACATGATCATCATAGCAAAATAGCTAATAAAATAATGATGGCACCTTTGGTAGCTTGTTTTGTCGAATGTTGGCATTGCTCCTCTTCCCAAGTCTCCTGGACTACATCCAAGATTCACCTGGGTCTCCTTCCATATAGAAACAGGGAGAAACCTGTCAAGCACTGGGGAACCTTGTATTGCAACAGCAAGGAATCCCAGTTCTTGCCATCCTTGGTGACAAACTTTCTTAACATCTGTTTGAGGGTTTTACTGAAGCGTTGAAAAAGCCCATCCATCTGTAGGTGATGCACTCAGGTATGAAGAGTTTCCGCCTTCAACAATGCATACATTTGCTACATTACCTGCCACACAATTAGAGCTCTTTAGTCCATTAATACCTCCTTGGGCAAGCTGACTCATGAAAAGATCTCCATCAGGGCAATTGCCACTGTTGCAATCTTCATATTGACACATTTTCTTATCAGATATCAGATTTTATGCAATGGTACAGGCTTTGGCTATCAGGTAGCATAATCAAGGATAACAAGACTGTACTCATTGCCTCAGGTAGTCTTCTCCAAAGGTCCAACCAAATCTATGGTAACCCTCTCGAAGAGTGTTTCCATAATACTAAGGAGGCAGGTTGGGCTCCAACAGGCTTCGTTATTGTTAAGTGCCATCGAGTTAGTGTCGACTCATTGCGACCCTCTGGATAGTTGTCCTAAATTATGCTCAGTCTTCAGTCAGGCGGCTCATTTGTTGACAGTGTCACTCATAACTGCTGCTATTGTATCGATCCAAATCATTGCTGGCTTTCCTGTTTTGCGTTGACCTTCTACCTAGCCAAGCATGATGTCTTTCTCTAATTATCTCTCTCTTCACATGATGTGTCCAAAGTATGAAAGTCGAAGTCATGTAATCTGAGCTTCTAAAGAAAGCTTAGGTTTGATTTCCTCTAGTACGGACTGTTTTTTTCTTCAGTCAGCCCATGGTATACACAGTATTCGTCGCCAGCACCATAATTCAAAGGCATCGATTTTCTTCCTGTCTATCTTGTCACTGTCCAACTTTCGCATCCATATGACGTATTGAAAATACCATGGCTTGAACGAGTTGAATATTTGTATGGACAGAGACATCTCTGCTCTTGAGAATCTTGTCTAGGTCCTTCATAGCCATTCTGCCAAGAAACATAGAAACATAGAAATATGATGACAGAAAAAGACCACATGGCCTATCTAGTCTGTCCTTCCATATCAACAACTACAACAGTCCCCTTTTTTCCTTTAGAGATCCTCTGTGTTTGTCCCATGCTTTTTTGAATTCAGATACTGTCCTCATCTCTACCACCTCCACTGGGAGACTATTCCATGGATCCACCACTCTTTCTGTAAAGAAATATTTCCGCATATCACTCCTGAATTTATCCCCCTTCACCCTCATCCCATGTCCCCTCATAGCAGAACTTGCTTTCAATTGAAAGAGGCTCTCCCCCTGTACATTTATGCCACGGGGGTATTTAAACATCTCAATCATATCACCTCTATCCCACCTTACCTCTAAGGTGTACATATTAAGATCCTTAAGTCTGTCTTCATATGCTTTATAATGAAGACCACTAACCATTTTAGTAGACACCCTCTGCACCGACTCCATCCTGTTTATATCCTTTTGAAGGTGCAGTCTCCAGAATTGCATACTATACTCCAAATGAGGTCGCACCAAAGACTTATACAGAGGCACTATCACCTCCTTTTTTCTGCTAGCCATTCCTCTCCTTATGCACCCAAGCATTCTTCTAGCTTTTGCCATCACCTTTTCTACCTATTTAGCTACTTTAAGATCATCAGACACAACCACGCCTAGGTCCCGCTCTTCTTTAGTGGACAAAAGTACTTCACCCCCTATACTATATTGCTGCAGCCCAAATGCATGACCTTACATTTTTTAACATTAAATCCCAGCTGCCAAATTCTAGACCATTCTTCAAGCTTAGCTAGATCCCTCCTCATGTTATCTACACCTTCCTGGGTGTCTAATCTATTGCAGATTTTGGTATCATCCTCAAAGAGGCAAACCTTACCCGACAGCCCTTCCGCTATACCACTAACAAAGATGTTAAAAAGAATCGGACCAAGGACAGATCCCTGGGGCACACCACTGGCAACATCCTGATGCAATGCATCGTCTGATTTCTTGACTGCTTGTTGTTTCTTTATTGATAGTTGACACAAGTAGGTTAAAGTTATCCACTATTTCAATTTCTTCTCCATCAACGATGAACTTCTTGATTTAGCCAGTTGTTAGGATCTTTGTCTTCTTTACATTAAGGTGCAGGCCCATTTTAAGACTATGTTCCTTGATCTTGAGAAGCAAATGTTTCAGATCGTCTTCAGTTTCAGCCAGTAATGTGGTATCATCAGCATAGCGAAGGTAGTTGATAAGTCTGCCACCAATCTTCACACCTCAGTTGTCTTCATACAGTCCTGCTTCTCCCTCGACCTATCCGCAGCCTTCTCTGATGATTTCTTCTGCATATAAATTAAATAGGTAGGGGGGAAGTATGCAGCCTTGTCGTACACGTTTGCTGATTTTAAGCCATCCGGTTTCTCCTTGTTCCATTCAAACTGTTGCTTCTTGATCAATATAAAGCTGAATTTGCTTCCATAGTCCTGGACAATATAATTGTGCTAATACTTACTTATAGGTTGTCTCTTTCCCTAAATGGTTCCCTAACAAATGACTATGAGCCAGCTAAAGTACTTGTTGACAGTAGCACTGGGGTCTAGGAGCTACGTAGCCATCTCCCCTTCTAAGCTTCCCTTCATGACCCTATACACCAGGTCTTTTCTTACTACAAAAAAGAACAGAGACAATCTTCGCATTTCTAGGGCTAGGAACTGGCTTCCCACCCATCATTTGAACTGGTTCCCATGTACTCATCCTCAATCTGGTCCCTCCTAAAGTTCCCAGGGCTACCCTCTTGAACCCATTCAGACATAACAGCTAAGGGTTCTTGGGAGGTTAGGATATCCTCAGCCATCACCAGGTTCCTGTCTACTGCAGCCCCTATATTCTTGGCATACTGGGACTTCTAGAGCCAGCATTGCCAGTGGGACTTAGGTATCTTTCAATCCTTAACATAAAAATATTGGTCCTTCAGGAGAAAGACCTCCAAGAATGACTCTTCTTCAGAGCCAGCCAGTCAGTAGGACCCATAGTCTAGGTAATCCCATCCCGAAATGATGGGGTATGAAAGCCATAGTAATCTTGTCCTTACTAAGTCCTGGGTGGTAGGGTGTTGCCTCTACTCTCCATGAAAGCAAATTAAAGTTACTCTTCACTCACAGCCAATCTGGATTTTCTTAACAAACTACTTTCGAATAAGCGGTTTAATACTACCCAGAGCCTATAAGGACTTGAGTAGGGGATCCATCTAACTCGAAATGAATCACAAAATTATGCATTCCAAAGTACAGAGTATTCACAAAGCTGCAGGCGGGAGGTGCTGTTAGATTAACATCCATGATTTTATCTTCGACCCTGGGCATTCTCTGACAAAACAATCACATCTAAAGCAGGATGGAAGTTCCAGGTCTCGGGTATGTGGCCGGTACATCACTGGAAGCTGCCCTTTCTCCACAGTTTAGGTTTACTAATTTGATATACCATCTTTAAAGGCAACATCATTAAGGAAGATTACAGTAAATTGAAGTAACATAACACAAACAGAGACACCAAACAATAAGACATTTTACAGTTGCTGAAGAACGGGTAAAAAAACATAATACACCATCAAACATGTAAAATTAAATATACAAAATTCCAAGTCCACTGTGTCCAGATATTTACACCTACTAAAACAGATACCTTGTAGTAAAGAAGGATAAATGTAGAGGTGTATACTTTAACTTTTAGTTCGCAAAGGCTTGAGTAAGAAACCATGCCTTCACCTGTGCATGGAACATAGAATAGCAGAAAATTCCACAACATAGATCCTTGATACTACTACTACTATTAATCATTTATGTATCTCTACGAGGAATAAGTAGCACTGTACAGACACATATAAAAGATGGTCCCTGCTCATCAGAGCTTACAATTTAATCAAGACAGACAGTGATAGCTAAAAGCTGTCTTTTGTGTTAGGTCTATGCTCCTTTCATTTGACCCTCCCACCACCATCTCCAGGAAGCCCCAATGCACAAGGCCCATCCCTTCCCCACCAGACCACTTCTTACTAGCATCGCATTACCCCTCAGGCCTTAGAACATTTTCCCACTGCGGACCGACTATTTCCCTCCAACTTCTCCACATTAACAACTGAGCAGCAGGTCTCTACATGGACTACCTCTCTTTCCTCCGCCCTCGACCGTGTTGCCCCCACCTGCCCTCAACTCCACCGACCACCAACTCTTTCTTGAAAGCTGTGGTTCCACTCGGACCTACATCTTCTCCGCACCCAATTGCGCCACTCTGAGAAACGCTAGTAAAAGTTCCACTCATCAGATGCATTATGTCACTTTAGGTCTGCCTACCAGGTTTACCATGACCAAACCCACCAGGCTAAACGCGCACACTTCTCAGCAATTATTTCTGCTGTGCCTAATTCCTCTCGGTGCTTCTATTCTGTCCTAAAATCTTTATCATCCCCGCAACCCAGCTCCCTCCCGCCACATCCCCCCTCCCAGCTGGCCTCCTTTTTTGACTCCAAGATACAATCTTTGTGCTTTTTCCTCAGCCTTCCTGACCCTTATTTATTTGTGCGCTTTTCTATACCACCCCTTCCAGAGATCAGGGGCGGTTTACAGAGAACATGGTAAACATCAATTACATAGAACATTTTTCAGCACATAATAACTATTTTACAGAGAAAATATTAACTATTTTACATAGACTGCTGTAAAATATTAACTGTTTTACATAGATTGATCTTTGCCTCCTCCCTCACCTTCTCCTCCACCCTCTCCAGCCCCCTTCTCCTCTCATTCTCATACCTGGTCCACTTTCCACTCAATCATGTTAACAGAACTCTCCAGACTAGTCTCTTCTGCTCATAAAACCTTCTGTCCACTCGATACCATCTCCTCTACCAGGATCTCCGAACCATCCCTAGCGCTCCTTCCAATCACCCTCACTATACTCAATCACAGTCTGGCCTCTGGTGTTTTCCCTTCCCTCTGGAAGCACACAGTGGTCCGTCCCCTTCTAAAGAAACCATCCCTCAACTCCCTCAAACCCGCCAGTTACCGTCAAGTCTCCAATCTGCCATTTCTTTCAAAGATATTGGAAAAAGCCGTTTTCTCTCAACTCTCACACCACCTTGATTCCACATGCCTACTGCACCCCTGCCAATCCGGTTTTCATCCAGAACACAGTGTTGAGACCATTATGCTCTCTCTCTCGTTGAGACCATTATGCTCTCTCTCCTCAGCGACCTCCATACTGCACACGACCACGGCGACATCACTATAGCAGTCTCCCTCAACCTATCCGTAGCCTTCGATCTAGTTGACCATTCTCTTCTGCTTTCCCGTCTTCGGGATTCTGGGCTTCACGAACTGTCTACCGGTGGTTTCACTCTTTTCTGTCTTCATGTACTTTCTCAATTCACTCTGGATTAGATTTCTCTGACCCTGTCCCCCTTCGCTGTGGTTCAACAGTCCAGTCTTTCATCTTACTACTATGCTGATGACATTCTCCTCTCCATCACACCTCTCTTCTACAGCCTGACCTCACTGTTCTCAACACCTGTCTGTACCGCGTATCCTCCTGGCTCAGTTCCAATTGCTTACATCTTAATTTGTCAAAGACATCTGCCATTTGGTTCTCTCTCACTAGTTCATGCCCAATGGCCACTCCAACTCTTGCTGGTACACCCATTCCACTAGTCTCCTCTCTCCATTACCTTGGAGTGACCCTCGATTCAGCACTTTCTTTCCACAAATATTTCTCTCTCCTTTCCCGTCGCTCTTTCTACTACCTTCACCAGATCCGTCCTTTCCTTTCCTCCCAGGCACTTACCACCCTTCTTCTGTCCTTCGTTATGTCACACTTAGACTTCTGTAATCTTGCCCTCATTAGCTTTATCAAGACCCCACTCCAGCGCTTACAACCTTTGCAGAACACTGCCGCAAGGATCATCTCCAATACCTCACGCCGCAATCATATCACCCCAGCCTCATAGAGCTCCATTGGCTTCCAGTTCCCTACCACATCCAGTACAAGCTCCTCACCTTAACACATCATGTCAGCTACTCCAATACCCCACAATACCTCGCTGATCTGCTGCATTTTCACACCTCTCCTCATAGTCTATGCTCTATCCATGTGAACCATCTGGTACTTCCATCCCCCTCTCACGTACTCCTCCAATCCACCCGACATTCTGCCTTCTTCTTCCTTGGCTTTCCCTCTGGAACTCCCTCCCTATCACCCTCTGTCAAGAACCATCATTCACAAAATTCAAGACCCTTTTGAAACTCACCTATTTCAGACTGCTTTTGACCTACCCTCCACCTGCTCTTAATGTCCCTCTTCCTCTTCCAGTCAAGATCCTTTTCAGCTCCTTCCTCTCCCTTCCTATCTACCTGCTCTCCTTTCTCTGTCCTGTCATGAAATGGAGTTCCTTCTCGACCCTCCAGTCTAGTCCCGAACTTTAGAAGTTGAGTACGTCCTCCCGCAGCTTGGAGACTGAGCATGTCACATTTTTGATGACACCCACATAAGTACTCCCGGGACCGCCTCCTTGATCCAGTTTTTCAGTCTCCAAGCAGCGGAAGGATGTGAGCCCTAAGGCTCGGGACTCACTACAGGAATCATTAAGTTGTGTTAGGTTGAATTAAGTTGAGCTTAGATAGATTTTGTTCAAAAAAAAAAAAAGAAAAAGAGCTGCGGGCCCTTTAAATCAGCAATTTTTTTTATTTAAATTTCAGGAAAGCTTTGAATTTTGCAGAAAGACTGCCCCCCTTCTCCCCCTTCTCTGAAGCGCTGTTGTAGAGCAGAGAAATGTGTGGGAGTCGCAGTAGGGGACTCCGGTTCCGATCCCCCGCAGAGGGTGAGGAGCCATCAAGGACCGCCACCCGGGCCGCTCGGGCGGGAGAGTGAGCAGAGAAGCGGCGAAGGAGTGTTCTGCGGTCTGGCGGTAGCCGGGTAGCCTGGAAGCTCGGGAAATGCCGAGTGGATCGGAGCGGAGAGGAGGCCCCTGATGGTGGAGTGGCAGGCTCCGAGGAGGTAAGCGGCGCTATTGCCTAGGACAGTGAGGTGACTGTGGAGGTGTGAGGAAGTGCGGCGGCCATTTTAAGGCCTCGTGGTTTTTGCACAGGAGTCATGTGCGCCGGCAGGGATAGACCTTCAGGGCCTCAGCAGGTTTTGGGTAGCGGGAGGCACGAGGTCGGTTTTTAGATATTGGTTGTGTAAAAGTTGGAATGGTATTGAAGACTTATAAAAAAAAAATTAAGAGAAAAGCAAGTTTAGGAAAAGTGGTTACTTGAGGTGCTATTTATGCCTGCTAGACCTCACTGCCTTCTCTGTGGGATCGGGAGAGGGTCTGTTTCGGAGGCGGGGGTTTGCAGAGGTTGTGCCCAGGAGGCGGCACTGTCTGCTATGGCAGAGCACAGTGGGGCAGAGATGTCTACAGAGGTATTGGAGGCAGGGGAGCCTCTTGACGCCCCGGTAGTGCTGCAGGAGCCGGTGGCAGATCCCTCGTCAGCGCCAGATGTGCCTTTGGTCCAAGCCTCGCTGCAGGGGGGTTTGGGGGCAATTTTTTCACAGCAATTTATGCTGATGCTTCAGCAGGCTCTGGGTGGAGCTAGCACTAACGTAGCAGAGAATGCTCCAGGGTTCAAGAGGTAGGGAGCGCCACTGGAAGGGGCGTGCCCGGGAAAAAGGCTAGGCTTTCGGTGGACCGTACGGACCTAGACTTAGCGCTAGAGGAGCAGTCAGGGGTCTTAGAGGATTCGGACATAGACCCAGACTTAGAGGAAGGAGAGTTGACAGAGCCGGAGGACCAGGCGAGGGTAGTCCGGGTGTTCCGGAGAGAGGAGCTCTCCGCGTTGATCACAGAGACAATGAAGGCATTGAATATGTCGGCCACGGAACAGGGGGAGGATGCTTCTTTAGAGGATCCATTATTGAAAGCGCTAAGGAAGTCTCAGTGGGCATTTCCAATTCATAGAGTATTTAAGGAAATGATTCAGGAAGAGTGGGATACGCCGGAGGCCAGTCTAAGGGGTTCCAGAGTGTTGACCAGACTGTACCCGGTGCAAGAGCCTGATAAGGAGTTATTTAAGTCCCTGAAGGTGGACACTGCCATCTAGTCAGTTACTAAAAAGACTACCATCCCGGTAGAGGGAAGTGCACCGCTTAAAGATGCGCAGGATAGGCGGGTGGACACGCTTCTGCGCAAAGTATTTGAGGTGAATGCTCTCTCCATTCAAGCTTCGATTTGTGGGACTTGGGTGGCGAGGGAATGCCTGAAATGGTCCCAAAGGATTAAGGGATTGCATGTGGAGGACGCAGTAGAAGAGGCGGCTAGGTTGGAATCAGGTGCCGTGTATTTAGCAGATAGTCAGTATGATCTTATACGGGGGTTGGCGAAGAGTATGGCGTCGGTAGTGGCGGGGCAAGGAGATCATTGTGGCTACGGAATTGAGCGGCAGATGCGGCATCTAAGGCATGGCTAGGGAAGCTCCCCTTTCGGGGTAAACTTGTCTTTGGTGAAGATCTGGAGAAGTTAGTGAAGGATTTAGGGGAGTCAAAGGTGGGTAGGCTGCCAGAGGATAAGCCGAAGCAGGGGCGGCCGGTGGCGCCCTCCAGGAGTCAGCAGCGTGAGTTTTGCCATTTTCGTCAGTCCAGATTTGGTCAGTCTCAGAGAGGACGTTTTCAGTATAGAGCCTCGAGGTTTCGAGGGTTCAGGGGAGCAGGTAGAGGTTTTGGAGCCTCCTCCTCCCCGAACGTTAAGAAACAGCAATGAAGTGAGGGGGGCTCAGGCTGGAATCGTACCGGTAGGAGATCGGTTGAAGGAGTTTTTCCTGCCTGGGCCCAAATTACCTCAGATCAGTGGGTGTTGGAAATTGTGCAGAGAGGGTATGCGCTCGAGTTTCAACGGCCAGTGAGAGACGCTTTTGTGCAGTCGCCCTGCCGGGCGCGAGCAAGGGTGCTGGAAGTGCAAGAAACTTTAGCAAGATTACTAGCGCTGAAGGCAGTAGTGCCAGTGTTGCAGGCCCAATACAACTGCAGTCGGTACTTCATTTATTTCGTGGTACCCAAAAGGTACCCAAAAAAGAAGGGACCTTGAGGCCAATTCTAGATCTCAAAAGAGTAAACAGGTCTCTCAAAGTGTCGCACTTTCACATGGAAACACTACGGTTGGTTATCGTGGCGGTTCGACAGGGAGAGTATCTCACGGCTCTAGATCTTTCGGAAGAATATCTACACATCCCTATCAGAGTAGAACATCAAACGTTTCTGCGGTTTGCGGTGCCCATGGGGCATTTTCAGTTCCAAGCAATGCCGTTTGGATTAGCAACAGCACCAAGGACGTTCACCAAGATCATGGTGGTGGTGGTGGTGGCGGCGGCGGCGGCTTTGAGAAAGGAAGGGTTGTTGGTTCATCCCTACCTGGACGATTGGCTGATCCGGGCAAAGTCGAAAGAAGAGAGCATGGTGGCTACCAGACAGGTGGTGCAGTTTCTGCAGTCCCTAGGATGGGTAGTAAATATAGTGAAGAGAAAGTTATAGTCATCGCAGGAGTTGGAATATCTAGGAGCTCGATTCGATACAAACAAGGGCAGAGTTTACCTGCCAACGGTCAGAATCAGCAAGTTAATGCTTTTGGTTTGAGCCTTCCTGGAAAGGAGGGCTCCCTCAGCCTGGCAGTATTTGCAGAGGTCTCTGCTCAGAAGATGGTCACATCAGTCTGATCAGTTGTCAAAAAGGATGGTTTGTCCTCCGGAGGTGAGACAGTCTCTGCAGTGGTGGTTGTGTCCAGGGAGTCTAGAAAAGGGGATGTCTCTGAAGGCACCAGATTGGAGGGCGTTGACAACCGATGCAAGCATGTTCGGCTGGGGCACGCACTTCGAAGGCCAGTACGCTCAGGGTCGGTGGACGACACAGGAAAGGACTTGGTCGATCAATAGGTTGGAGTTGAGAGCGGTCACTCTAGCGCTGAAAGCCCTGCAGCGGGGGCTGAGCGGAAGTGCAATACGTGTATTTTCGGACAACGCTACAGCGGTAGCTTACATCAACCGTCAAGGCGGCACACACAGCGTGGCTCTCAAAGAGGAGGCAGATGAGCTGCTCAGCTGGGCAGAATCGAATCTGGAAGCATTATCGGCAGCACATGTCACGGGAGTGGACAATGTGACGGCCGATTTTTTGAGTTGAGTCAAGGTGGATCCAGGGGAATGGGTCCTCCATCAGGAAGTGTTCGATTTGCTGGTACACCGATGGGGCCGGCCAGTGATGGATCTCATGGCGATGTGGACGTCAGCAAAAGTGGACAAGTTTTTCAGCAGAAGAAGAGAGCGGATGTCAGAGGGGCTGGATGCTCTGATTCAGAAGTGGCCGGAGAAAGGACTTCTGTACATTTTCCCACCTTGGGTCCTAATAGGGCGAGTTCTGCAGCGCATAGAGCGCCACAAGGGTCTCGTAATCTTGGTGGCTCCAGATTGGCCAAGGAGGCCATGGTATGCCGACTTAATGCGCCTTCTAGTGGAGCCTCCATGGAAACTACCTCTAAGGAGCGATCTGCTGAAGCAGGGGCCGTTAGTTATGCCTCAGGTGGATCGGTTCTCGCTTACGGTTTGGCTATTGAGAGGTCAAGGTTAAGAGCTAAAGGATACTCGGCAGCGGTGATTGCCACATTGTTAAAGTCTAGAAGGAGGTCTACTTCACTGGCGTATATCCAAGTGGCGGATTTTTGAGGCATGGTGCGAAGATAGGGGATGTAAGGCCTTGGTGGCCTTGGTGTCACAGGTGTTGTCCTTTTTGCAGGAAGGATTCGAGAAAGGGCTAGCGGCGGCATCTCTGAAAGTGCAGCTGGCGGCGGTTTCTTGTTTTCAAGGGAAGGTGCAAGGGATGTCGCTAGGATCGCATCCAGATGTAAGGAGGTTTTTGAGAGCGGCGTTACTGCTGAGGCCTCCACGCAGCACGGCGTTTCCAGTATGGAACCTGAATGTGGTGCTGGAGGTGCTGGTGCGGGAGCCGTTTGAGCCTTTAGCTAAGGCGACAATTAAGGACCTAACGCTTAAGGTGGTGTTTTTGGTGGCCATATCGTCGGCTAGGAGGATTTCGGAATTGCAAGCATTGTCGTGTAGAGAGCCTTTTTTGGTTTTTGGCGGCAATAAGGCAGTATTGCGGACTGTTCCCTTGTTCTTGCCTAAGGTAGTGTCGGCGTTTCACGTGAATCAGGTGGTGTCGTTGCCGATATTTGAGAAGACAGGTAGAGATGTAGGAAAGGGCCGACTGAATAAGTTGGATGTGAGCAGAGCGTTGAGAGCTTATTTGCAGAGAACGGAGTCATTTCGAAAGACCGACAGGTTGTTCATGTTGTTTGGGGGTCAGAAGCAAGGAGAGCTGGCGTATAAGGCATCTATTGCTTGGTGGATAAAGGAAGCTATTGCTTCGGCCTACCTGTTGAAGGGAAAGGTGGTACCAACTGGCTTGAAAGCGCATTCGAGTAGGGCGCAGGCTGCGTCTTGGGCAGAGTTTAGTTTGGTGCTGGCGGTGGACATCTGCAGAGCGGCGACTTGGTCGTCATTGCATACTTTTGTTAAGCATTACAGGATTGATATTGAAGCAGAAAGGGATTCTAAGTTTGGATCAGCGGTGCTTAAAGCTGGTCTGGCAGGCCCCTCCCATTAAAGGATTTACTGCTCTGATACATCTCTTAAAGTTCAGGACTAGACTGGAGGGACGAGAAGGAAGGTGAAATTAGACTTACCTGCTAATTGTTGTTCCTTGAGGAACTCCAGCCTAGTCCCGCATCACACCCTGGAATGGCCTACTGAAAGGCACCCTGATGCAGAGAAAAAGAGATTAGGGGGTCCTCGAGAGCTTCTTGGGGATCGGTGTTTCAGGTAGGGTGTGGAAAATGGGGGATGCAGTGCTTTCAGTTTTGGGAGCGGACGTAAGGAAAGTTTCCGTTCTTTAATTCCACTGGTTTACAGTTATTAAGAGATAGATTGTTTTATACTTAGTTTAGAATGAGTTTCAGTATTTACTTGATTATTGCTATGGTGAGTCTGCTTTGTCAGTAGGAAATTGGATCAAGGAGGTGGTCCCGGGAGTACTTATGTGGGTGTCATCAAAAATGTGACATGCGCAGTCTCCAAACTGCGGGATGACGTACACAACTTCTAAAGTTCGGGACTAGACTGGAGTTCCTCAAGGAACAACAATTAGCAGGTAAGTTTAATTTCACCTTCTTTTCCTTTCTTCCTGGCCATGGGCCGTTCTTTATTTTTGTCAAATTTTAAACTGCCCTGATACAAGGAGGTGCGGTATATCAAGAATCATAACAAACATAAACATAAGCGTGGTCTGATGAATGAGAGGAACTATAAGTGTTGATCTGCAGATCTTAGGGTTCTAGATGGCCCATAAGGAATAAATAATCTAAATAAATACGTTGGTTGATTTATCAACAAGATCTTAAAGACCACTGACAGAATCTTAAATTGGATTCAGTGTTGAACAGGTAGCCAATGGTGCTCCCTCAGAAGGCAAGTAGCATGGTCAAATCGTTTAGTATGGCAAATCAATTTTATTGGTGTATTCTGAATTAGTTGTAGCCGTTTGATTGCATATGCAGTGCCTGCAAATAAGAGGGCATTCCCACAATCTACCTGAGAGATTACTAGTACATAAGTAACCAAAATAAGGTCTTTTATATCAAAAAATGGTCACAATGCTTAAATTGCTCGCAAATAAAAAAAAATCAGGATTTTATAATCAAAAATAAATCTGGATCGAAGGTCACTCCCAGGATTTTGAAAACATTTTTCAGAAGAATGGGAATATCATTAATTACAGGAGCAAGAGTAGGTGATATGCATCCCTGTGTAATCCACATGGTGTTCCATTTTGAGGAGTTTAACTTTAATCTATATGAACCCAACCAGTTTGCAATATTATCAAGACAGGAGTTTAAACTAGAAAGGTCAGGCAACAGCGGATCAACATAATACACCAGCTGAATATCATCAGCTGCAGCAAACCCATTTAATACCTGCAGTTTCCAGAGTCCTGCAATGAACTAGTTTCTTTCAGTCTGGAATTTCTGGGCATGGACTAAGATTGATGGAAGCCATCAGCTATTTCCAGGGCCCCCTTTAGAGTCTCCTTTGGATGTTGGCACACCCATTGCCTCATGGGTAGGCCATCTATGAACTTTTCCAATAGAACTGTTTTGGCCATTTCAATTCCGATTTTCCCTTCTGGTTGTAGCCATTTCCTTCCTATGTATTTCAATTGAAAGAAGAAACCTTTCTGACTTTTCCCTTGGAAGATTCATCTCAGGAACTGCTATCTAAGCTTCTGGGGTACATTCTGCCCACTCTGGAATGGCAGTCTTGACCTCAGCATATAGCTTTCCCTTCAGTCTGGCATTCTGAAGTGGTCAATCGAGTTAGTCACTTGAACTGCTTGTGCCATCTGCGTTGGGGAGGTCTGCGTCAGTTTCAGCTATTTCTGTACAACTCTGCACCTACTGCTGACCCTCTGTCAGGGCCTGAACGAAGTGTTCCATCTTGGCTAGGCTAAGTCTAGCTTTCACAGCACAGTCTGCAGCTTAAATTATTGTTCTCCTTCTCTGTTTCTGCAGAACTATGGTCTTATTTCAAATCATTTTTATTGGGATTATAAGATAAGCCAGAACACAGCTTTTACGCAAATAAGTATACAAAGTACCAATAACAATTCCGCCATGCATATGAATACACAAATCATGACCCACGTTTGGCGTCCCTCCCCCTCCTCCCCACCCACCCCCATAGCACGAACACTTTATCATTTGCTGAATCAGGTACAGGCATAGAGAATCACACCCAGCCACCCACCCGTAGTGGTCTCAGCTCCGCTAAATCTCCTGCTGGGTGATGCGGAGGTTCCATACCCCACATAACCCGTGAACACATACTGGCCAGGGTAGGACCATTCGAGTTAAGTGTTCAGAACCAGAGCACGCTCTTTATGGGATAGATGAAGAATCATGGGGGACCACAATGCCATAAACCCATCCCAACTTTTGGCCCCTTTCTGCCGCGCCGTCATTTTTTCCATTCGAAGCAGGTCAAACATCGCAGTTTCCCATATCCCAGCACTAGGGGGGGAGATCTCAACCCATCTATGCAACAGGGACTTCTTAGCAATTAAAAAGCCTCGTTCAAACAAGGTCCTCTGCGCCGCTGGAATCCCCCCCGAACCCAACTCCCAACAATGGAATAAGCAGATTTCTCGGTGGGCTACAAATTGAATATCCAACCACCCCACAATCTTATGACAAACCTGTTTCCATAAATCCTGGACCAACCTGCATCCCCAAAACTTATGCAGAAGAGTGCCCGGTTCCTGACCGCACCAACCACAGTGAGCAGAAACTTTAAGTCCCACGCGACATGCCCAGGCATCACAAGTATACGCTCTCCATAAAAATTTATATTGGAGTTCCTGCAAATAGACCCATTCTGGCCCCTTCGCAATCCCCACAAAGGCTAGCCTTAGCAGGTCCGGTGTCACAGCTTCCACCCCATCTTTCTTCCATCTCTCACTCAAATTCACAAGATAAATATCTCCCCTACTGGGACGAAGCAGCGTCCGACACGCCTCCTCACCTCGCTGATTTTCCGCCAGCCTCTCCAGAATAAGCCGAGGGGTGTCTTTCTCCAAACCGGGGCGGATAGTCATGGCTTGAGGCAACCCCCGCAAATAATGCCGTACTTGCAGGTAGCCATAGAAGTCCTGCCTAGGTAAATCATATCGCCGCTGTAGATTCTGGAAGCTATCTATGGTTTGACCGTCCGCCATAAGCAAATCGCCCAGGCAGACCACCCGCCGCCGTTCCCAACCTCGAAAAACATTCAGTCTAGAAAAGCCAGGAGCAAAATCCGGGTTACCTACAAGGGGAAGCAGGGACGAACCAGTCCAATTCCACCCAAAACGTTGAGATAGGACTCGCCACGCGGAGCGCAAGACACCTAAGTAGCACCCCCCTCACCCCCTCCCGAAGGGCCACCGGCAACCTGCTCATCTGGAGGACATATAGACGATGATACGGTTCCACGATTTCATCAAGATGCCTCATCAGCGTACTGCCCCCAATATCTCCTAAGAGGGCTCCCACGTGCCTAGTTAGGTATCGGAGATTGTAATTGCGCAGGGAAGGTAATTCCAATCCTCCCTCCTCCCTCCGACTCATAAGGGCCTGTAATGGAATTCGAGAACGCTTGCCCCTCCACAAGAATCCCCGCAAACCTGCTTCTAAACGCTTCCAGTCCGTAGCCGATATCCAAAAAGGTAGCATGCGTAATACATACAGCCAGCGAGGTAATTCGACCATAACATAGAGAGCAACTCTCCCTCTAAGGGATAAGGGAAGACACCGCCAACCTTGGAGCGTTTGCAAACTCCGAGCCAAAAGGCCTGGGATATTCACTTGATACAAGCGGTCAGGCCTATCAGGCAAGTAGATCCCCAAGTATTTAATCACTCCCTTTGCCCAAACCAACGGGAATTCACCCTCCCACGTTGGACGCACCTTGCCGCCCACGTCCAGTACCACAGATTTCAACGCATTGATTTTTAGACCCGAAAACTTGCCAAACTGCTGTATCAGATGAAGCAATCGATGCAGAGAGGCAGGTACCTTCGTTAAACAAACCAACATGTCGTCAGCAAAAGCACTTATTTTCATTTCCTCGCCCCCCAATCAAAGGCCCGAAATCCCCCCATCCCTCTGGATGGCCTGGAGTAATGGCTCCAGCGCAAGGACGAAAAGCAGGGGAGACAGCGGGCACCCCTGACGCGTGCCTCTCTCCAACGTAAAGGATTCCGAGAAGATCCCATTAACACCCACTCTGGCCGAGGGTTGCACATATAACGCTCGAATCCATTGTACAAAGGGCCCATGGAGCCCAAATCCAGCCAACACATGCCAGAGATAACTCCAGGCCACTCTATCGAACGCCTTCTCAGCGTCTAGACTCACCAAGAGCAAAGCTTCGTCCTTTCTGAAGCAGTGGTCCATGCCCAATAACAATTTAGACAAATTCCGGGAAGCCTCCCTGCCCTGCACAAAACCCACCTGTCGCGCATTAATAAGTTTTGGCAAGACCGGGTTAAGCCGGGCCGCCAAGATCGACGCCAGTAATTTCATATCGCAGTTAATAAGAGAGATAGGTCTGTAAGAGGCCGGGTCCAAGGTGTCTTTGCCAGGCTTTGGAATAACTGTGATATCCGCACAGCGCATGTCCCGGGGGAAAATACCTGCGAGACGCGCATCATCATACATCACCGTCAGGGACGGTGCCAACCGAGAAGCCAACATTTTATAATATTCAATACTGAATCCATCCGGACCGGGGGCCCGATGTGATTTGCTGCGTTTAATCCCCAGCAAAATTTCCTGCACGGACAGCGGCGCATTAAGAGCCTGCAAGTCAACATCATCTACCTGTGGCAAGGCCTGTGCGTTCAGGAATTCCACCCCTTGCGTATAATCTCGCTCTTCCTCACTATACACCTGAGCGAAGAACGTACGAAAGATCTCGGCGATACAGAACTATGGTCTTAAAACAAAACCAAAACCTGCCTTCTAGCTAGAGCTAACTTTTTGAAGTCCCTGTCTAAGAAGGCAGAGATAAGCCCTTTAATCCCATAATAGGTGCAGCAACTGTAGGGAGGTACAGTGCCCCTTAAGCAGAGATCCATAGACTTTAAGTGGAAAGATAGTAAATGTTACCACTGCCAGCAGAGCTGGTGCAAAGTTAATGGTTTAATAGCAATGCATTTTTTCTACGAAAAAAAGTGCCAGTACTCATATGCGGGGCTCTTTCATTCATACATGAGGACCATAGGTCAGTTTTAGCAGGCAATGAAAAAGGGTACTGGTACTCTGTACTACCAAGTATCCCCTCAACAAAGCTCTAGTTACTGGTTAAGTCCCTCCTCCTGAGATTTTGATAATTACTCAACAATCATGATCATCCCAACACCACTCCTCCCACAGAAATCCATAAAAATGCATAATTGAGTATCATAGTTTTTAATATTAAAATCTGCTTTGTATATACGTATGTGCACACTTTCCCTAGAGCTAAAAGAGCTTATGGTTCTCCAAGTCTGCATAGCTGTCAGGATTTACTGTTTTGTTTTGACTGCTGCTGCTCTTCGCCATCCTCAGAAGTTGCCACTTAGTTTTGCTTAATGGTTGAGCTAGCTCTAGCTGCCAGAATTCTATACCTGCTGTGAGGCTTTCAGTCACAAAATAAGGCTAACTGAGCCTAGGTTCAGAAATACAGAAAAGTATTTATTTACACCTGGTTTACCTTGCTAGCTCAAAACAGGGTTATAAAGAGTACCTCTTACATACATAGGCCAAGCATATTCCTGGATCCTACTTCTTTCAGTCTGGGCCTCCCCCTCTATGCCTGAGCTTTTAAGTTCCTTTCCCATGCACCACCCTTGCCCTTAAGCTTCCCTGCTATGTCCTTGTTAAGGTGAACTAGACTTAAGGAAGACGGGATCCTTCCTGTATAACCTCTTGCACCATGGCACAGCTTATCTACCTCATTCTTATCACTATGTAAGTGAAAACAAACTACAAAACTATAAACCATTGGCAGAAGGCTTTAAGTAAGACTTTTTGTCATGACCATTAAATAGAAACAAGCTTTCTAAATAGCTTCCAGTAATAGGGACTACATTTCTGCTGTGCACTCTGAACATTTTAATGAGCTATTTTGGAACATTGCATTCATACATCGCTCTATTTCCTCTAGGAAGCAATAACAAGGCATTCTTTAAAAAATGTTTGTAGGAACTTAACTAATGTTAAACAAGTAAATCTGTTACATTATGAAACCTTTGCTTTGTAAAGGCAAATCGGGAGTCAATGGTTTGGCACAGGATGAAGGAGAGATCTGATTACATGTCACAATGTCCGCTAACAAGTCATAGACCAGAAAATAGTCAACAAGATGATGTCACAAAATATTCAGTGTTTATATTTTCTAGAAAAGTTTAAGAAAGCAAATATAGGCTCATGTTATCTTATATTAGAGTTACTAAAAAGTGACTCTAAGGAAGAGAATATTTTACATAAGTTGGAACCTTCTACTGTCTTACTGCTTGTTGTAAAGGGGTTGATATTTGCGTTCCTTAAAAAATAGCTTTAAAGGAAAAATTGAAAAACTGAAAAAATTTATAGACAATTTATAGACAATTTATTTGACTTCTATCAATGGGAAGAGATTTTAAATAAAACCAAATAATATAGCTTTAATTATTTTATGTATGCAACCAAGAAGCCAAAATATCTCAGAAACTAGGGTATATCAAAGTACAACCATATAACCTGGTTCAAAGATTTTATAGGCACTGGAATGAGGTGGGTCACATGAGTCATGACTTGACCAACTATGGGCATGGCAGCATGAGCATATTAAGTAACAGTGCCCCAAATCTCCTGCAATTGTAGTTATGGGAAGGATCACAGATTCTGGCTTTCATCACTCAATTAGGCTCCCACCACAAGAAATGAGTCAAGGTCAAGCAGCATCACTGACTTTTGGCGGTGTCTGGAAACCAATAGAAAGTGTTCTTTATTAGAAGAATTGTACACCAGGGGTACAAGGGAGAATCAACAGCCAAAAAACTAACACAGGCCGTGTTTCGGCAACGCCTTCTTCAGGGGTTTATTTGACGTGACCCAATGTAAAGAAATTCTCCCTTCAATAAATATCTTACTGCAGTATATAATAACACTTTGTGCCATGTGAAGTTGTCAGTCTCCTGATCATCAGAAAAAATGCATATTTGTCACCTCTTCACTGGCTACCAGTCTGGGCCTACTAATCTAACAGCAACAGAAGCAGCAGCTCCTCAAGACACTTCTTTTCCCTTACATATGGGTTAAATACCATGCTTAGACATGAGTGAGTACAGGAGAAGTGTCCTGAGAAGCGACTAAGAACATAAGAAATGCCATACTGGATCAGACCAAGATCCATCAAGTCCAGTATCATGTTTCCAGCAATAGCAAATCCAGGTCACAAGTACCTGACAGGTTCCCAAAAAGGTACCCAGATTCCACAATGCCTGTCCCAGGGTAAGCAGTGGATTTCCCAGGTCCTCTTTAATAATGGTTTATGTATCTCTCTAAAGGGTAACATGTCTACAATTTTTTTAAACCCAGCTCATACTAACAGCTTTTACTACATCCTTCAGTAACGAATTCCAGAGTTTGATAACACATTGAGTGAAAAAATATTTTCTCTTACTATTCTTAAATGGGTTACATTGTGGCTTTATTGCGTGTCCCCTAGTCTTTATATTTTTTGATGGCGTAAACAACCAATTTACATTTACTTGTTCTACTCCATTCATTAATTTATAGACTTCTATTATATCTCCCCTAAGCCGTCTTTCTTCCAAGTTCAAGAGCCCTAACCTTTAAAGCATTTCCTCATAGGGATATCCTTCCATCCCCTTTATCATTTTGATGGCTCTTCTATATACATTTTCTAATTCTGCTGTATCCTTTTTAAGATATGGCACCAGACCTGCACCCAATATTCGAGGTGCTGTCGCACCATAGAACGTATCGATACAGGGGCATTATAATATCCTTGGTTTTATTCTCCATTCCTTTCCTTATGATTCCTAGCATTCTATTGGCTTTCTTGGCCACTGCTGCACACTGAATTTCGATATATTATTCACGATGACATCTAAATCTTTCTCCTGGGTGGTGGTTCCTAATGTGAAACCTTGGTTTGTGTAATCGTACTTTGGATTGTTCTTTCCTAGGTGTATAACTTTGCACTTGTCCACATTAAATTTCATCTGCCATTTGGATGTCCAGTCTTCCAATTTATCAAGGCCATCTTGCAATTTTTTACAATCCTCTTGTGTTTTAACAACTTTAAATAATTTTGTGTCATCTGCAAATTTGATCACCTCACTCATTATTCCCATTGCTAGGTCATTTATGAATATGTTAAAATGCAGCACAGATCCCTGGGGTATTCCATTATTCACCTTTCTCCGTTGAGAAAATTGGCCGTTTAGCCCTACTGTTTGCTTTCTATCTTTTAACCAGTTCTAATCCACAATAGCACACTGCCTTCTATCCCATGACTTTTTAAGGGTGTCTCATGAGGGGCCTTATCAAAGGTTTTCTGAAAATCCAGATACACTACATCAGGCATGTCCAACTTCGAACAGGTCGTGATCTACGTTTTCCGGCCAAAAGTGCCGGTGATCTCCCACCATGAAAATTAAGTTTCAAATTAAATTTTAACCCAATAAAGTTGGAGGATCCCCCCCACACACATTTGTAATGAACCTTCTGTCATTTACTTGGATGTGATCAGCTGTTAAGCAAATTAAGCAAAAACAAAACAGAGAGACGAAGATCCAGTAAGAACTGCGAGGGGAAATGGAAAGTACATTTTTTCTTAAAGTTTTATTGAGTAATAACTTTCTTTAACTGTCTTAATAACTTTCTTTAACTTTTATTGAGTAATTTGTGTTAAATTTAGGTTGAGTATTGATCCAGGCTGATCTTGCACAATCTTTAATATTTCGCTCTTGCTCATTAGTGAGACGTCTGATCCTGCATTTCATCCACCAGCTTTTTGAAGTTGAGTGAATATTGCATGACGGCCAGTCTCAGGAAATCCTGGAGATGTTCATCTGTCATGTTGGAACGTTGTGTACTCTGTTATTTTCAGATGGGAAAACGCAGATTCACACAAATAAGTTGAACCGAAACAGGAGTGTACAGCTTCACTGCATCATCTCAAGTTGGGAAATTTGTCTCTAGGCACTAGCTTCCAAAACGATTCTTGCTCAGCACGGGTCTTGAGAAAAATGTCATTTTTAAGGGTTAATATTTCGTTTTCAAGAGATGGCTTGTTCAATGAGTAATTTTTACTGATAGCAGCTGCAGTTTCTTTAATGTCCACATCTACTTTGAATGGGTATGACAAGTACTCCACAACTGTTCCAATTTTTTGGAAGTCACAGAATCTATTTTTGAATTCCTGGATAACAGAACAGATTTCTGTCACATACTTCTTGTTCTGAAAAACAAAACTTGGATATTGTCCCAGATGGTCTTGCGTATTAGGAAAATGATCAAAAGTGTTGTTTGCAAGGTCAGGCATCATTAGCTCAAATTTGCTCTTGTAGGATGAAACTGTACTCATCATCTCGCCAATGCATTTGTTTTTACCTTGTAGTTCAAGGTTCATATCACTTAGTTTGCCTGTAAAGTCAGTGAGAAATGCCAGATCACATAACCACTCCTCATCTTCTAACTCTGCTTGGTCATTTCCCCTCTTCTTCAAAAAACGTCTTATTTCATTCAGCAAATCACAAAATCTTTGCAGAAATTTGTGCCTACTTAGCCACCTTACATCTGTGTGCAAAATGATTTCCCCTGCCCTTTCATCAAGAGTAAGATTGAAAAGCCGTCTTTGAAGTGATCTTCCACAAACTGAATACAATTTTGAAAGTGATGTCCATGACAGTCTTTGTATTGAGTCTCTTGCTTGCCAAAACTTGCTGGTGAATGATGCAGTGGTAAGAAAGGAAATCTGGGAAGTCGTCATGCTGTCTACAGAGGGCTATGAAACCGTTAACCTCACCTGTCATTGCTCTTGCTCCATCAGTAGTGATGGAAACAAGTCTATGCAATGGAAGATTACACTTTGTCACAAAAGAATGGAATGAACTGAATATTTCCTGACCGGTAGTTCTCCCTTTTAAAGAAATCATTCCAAGTAGTTCTTCTTTAACACTGAAGTCCTCAAAAACCATCCAGACAAAGACTAGTAACTGGGCTATGTCTCTTATGTCTGTAGATTCATCCAGTTGGAGTGAGAAAGCAACACAATTTGAAACATCCTCCAACAATTGTTCAATTGTGTCTCCACACATCTTTTCTATTTGTCGCACGACAGTGTTTCTTGTACAATTGTCAAGAAATACTGTCGTGCGGCGAATAGAAAAGATGTGTGGAGACATCTTGAATAGCAGCTATGATCTCTTTCTTATTTTTAAATCCTTCAAAAAGATTGTCAGCTGCTTCAAGAAAACAATCTTTTACAAATTCCCCTTCAGTGAAAGGTTTGCATTTCTTTGCGATCAGGTTGCTGACCTTGAAGGATGCTATGGTTGCATTGACCGAATGTGACCTTGGCTTCGCCATCAACTGTTGCTGAGTAGCCAATTTTGATTTAAGTTCTTTGAGCTTCAGTTTACGAATTTCACGTTTGGGTGGAAAATCAGCATCAAACTTATTGCTATGCAGAGCCTTATAATGACGTTCCAGATTGCCCTTTTTGGGCAAGGATACTGGGGCATTACAAATTAGACAACAACACTTGTCTTTCACCATGATGAAGAAGTAGTCCATTTCCCATTAATCATGAAAGTGGTAGGTTTTGCTCTTCTTTGGAACACTCATCTTTGTTATACTGGGGTGGCTGGATGTAAGAAGGCCAAATCTGCTAAGTTAGTATAAACACTGGCTGAATCTGGTCCAAAACTGTCACTGTCCCAAAGTATTAAAGATCAACAGGAACTGAAGACCTCTGGATGATGTGCAATACAAGGACTGGAGATGCCAAAACCACACATGCAGTTCTAAAAGTAAAAATAAGAATTCATCATACTGGCACCAATAATCAAATACCACCAAACAATCATCAAAAAACTCAAACACCTGTCCAGCAAACCAGATAAAATCAAATACCACCAAACAAGTTCAAATACCACCACACGCGATTTAATAAATTCTGCACACAGTGTAGAATAAACGCAAAGGCAAGACAAAATAAAATTGCAGTGTAGAATCAACACAAAGGCTAGGCAAAATAAAATTGCAGAGGCAAGCAAAAGTCACAGTGGTTTGAACCAATTCGAAGGCAAGGCATAGGCAAGTTAGAACAAAATTGGAAAAGCCCGCCAAAATCACCAAAGTTTTGACACTTTGTTGTGTCTGCCTGAAAATGTTTAATGAAAGCGAACTATAAAGCGACCAATAACCAGCACACGACACAACCAATACGGTAAGTGTATTCAGGTAAAGCCCGGGCGAATGGATATCGCCCGGTATATAACACACTTCTAAGGGGTGTTGGGGCGGGGGCAGGAATGGGTGATTCTGAGAGACAGGAGACCAGGTATGATGCTGGGCCTTTGGCGTCTCATTGCGGGGCACAGGCAGCGGCTCCCTGGGGTACCCACAAACTATTGGCACGAAAACAAGCGCCTCCAATACACCCGCAGGCAAGATTTCTGCAGGCAGGGAAAAAAGACAGGCAAAGGATCAGCAGCCGCAGCAAGCCCTCGGCAGATGACCTGCTGGCACGAGCTCTCTTCTAGCGATGGGGTGAGCTGCTGGAGAGATGGGGCCAAGTGGGGCTGGCGATCTACCTCTGACCCCTCCGCGACCTACAGGTAGATTGCGATCTACCTGTTGGACATGCCTGCACTATAATCAACCGGCTCACCTTTGTCTACCTGTTTATTCACACCTTCAAAAAAATATAACAGATTAGTAAGACAAGACTTTCCTTGGCTAAATCCATGTTGGCCTTCTCCCATTAAACCATGACTATCTACATATTGTGGCAAGGTCATCTATCCTGAGTATGGGGGAGGTGAGAAACAAAGAATTCACCCTAGTAAAGGGTCCCCTTTTAGGAGTGCAGGGTGAGAAAGCCACAGCCACGAACCAGAAAACCCCCAGCTGGAACAGGTTTCATGCAGTGTCTGATAGAGTAAGAGAGAGAGATTACGGGCACGAGGTCCAAAACCCTTACTTCAACAAGTTCCCTGATTACTCAAATACCAGAAGGCAGGGGGATTGCCAACACCTGGGAAGGAAAAAGGTTGGGCTAGAACCCTGGAGGTATAAGCCTATGTTAGAGTATACAGACAGGAAGAAAGGAAGAAAGGAGGAAAGGGAGGAGAAGGCAGAGACCGGAGAAGAGAAGGAGGTAGAGAAGGTGCTGACTCATGCAGAAGAGCCGAGCTACCAGGAGCTGAGAGGGCTGAATTCCCTGCAACAGGTTATTTATTTTTATTTAACAATTGGCAGCAGAGGTTGGAGCCAGGAAGTGGAGAAGCTCTCAGAGCACCGGAGAGGTTGTCAGCTGAGCAGTCTCACCGGGTGGGTGAGTCAGAACCCATGCAGCTGGGACAGCCAGTAGCAGAGTTGGGGGAAGAAGACATCCTTATGGATTGCTCTCTGTGCCAAGCTTTAGACATGGAGTCTTGAGGAAAAGCCAGCCCTGAAAGAAATTATCCTCCCTGAAAAGGTAACCATAAGAAACAGGCAGTGTTGTGGTAAATTCCCATATGTTTTTAAAAGGGAAGTTTACTGAAATTTAAGGATAAGCAGGAAGCTGTGATTCATGCTTGTTATCCACCTGTGGTTTGAACTGTGAAACGGCAAGAAGCCAATTTACCTGCTAGAAGAGGTTTTCTTTGCTCCTCTGTTATGTGACAAGCCTGCTGAGAGTTTTTGATGGCAGTCTGAATGTTTGCTTCTTGTTTTGAGTTCTGTTGTATCTGAAATGCAGCCTAGAAGGAATTGAGGCTGATAGAAGCCAAACTGCCACAGAAGATTAAGCTTGATTGGACTTTATGCTGTAATTAGCAAGGACTAAAAGGAAGGTGGCAGCCTTGCTATCAAAGGCTGTGTTTCTGAAAGTAAGAAGACTTTAAACAGCCATTTTTGGGTTCTTTTGTTTACTTTGCCAACCATCTGCTGTACCTTGAGCAAATCCTACAGAAATAATCCTGTATCTGGTACTTTGAATTTTTTTTTGTGCGAAATAAATTTTCTGTTATATGCCTTACCTCGGTGGCCTTAACTACAACCTTCTACCTGAAGCACAAACACATCTTAGCAGTACTACATTTCCCAGAAGACACCACAAGGAGATAGGCTGCTAAGGCTGATAGGGGAAGGCTCCTCCAATCACCATGCCCCTCTAAAACTAGAGGCGAATGGTGAGGGCGTTTGACAATATTCAGCAATTTTATTCTTTATATTGGTTTCTACCATTTTGCCCAGTACTGACAGCAGGCTTACCAGTCTGTAGTTTCCTGGATCACTCCTGGAACACTTTTTAAAAACTGGCATTACATTGGCCATTATCCAAGCTTTAGGTACTACAGATGATTTTAATGACAATTTACAGATTACTAATAGTAGGTCTGCTGCTGCTAGATTAATAGGTCCAAATTGGCAGCAGGTGGAGAGGACAGATAAATGCAGGCATGATGGATTGCAAGGAGTGGAAACAGAATATTGGGGATGAGATAGTTTTTAAGGTGTTTGAGAGGATCCAAGGGTTATGGGCTGAAAGTGGATCAGAGGAGTTGTGGATGGTGCTTTGACTAAGTGAAAGATGAAGTTGCACAAATTAGGTGAAGTAAGGGAGCAGAAGGGAAAAGGTAGAGTAAGGATATCAAAGGTATGAGAGGATCGAGTGAGATAACTGAAGAGGATGTGGAGGCATTTGTGTAAGTGAAAGGACTAGCATTAGGAGGTAGGGTGTGAGTGGATCTACTTTCCCTCTTCTTAATCCCTCTTCTTCCCTTATTCCCTTTCAGTCCCCTCATCTCCTAATCTTAGTTATACCAGCTTCAGGCCCATATCTTTGTCAACTGCCATATACCAGCAAATTGAACAATGTGTAGTAGATATCATATAGCAACAAGGTGGAGGAGTAGCCTGGAACTGGAATGACCAGGCGTTCAAATACCATTGATGCTCCTTGTGGCCTTGGACAAGCCACTTAACCCTCCATTGTCTCAGGTACAAACTTAGATTGTAAGCTCTCTGGGGACAGGGAAATATCTACTGTACCTGAATGTAACTCGCCTTGAACTGCTACTGGAAAGGCATGAGCTAAATGTAAATGAAACTATGGGTCTGAAGTTGGTATAACCAAGATTTTTCTGTGACATGTAGTGGAAAATTCTTCAGGGGCAATGGAATTCCTTTTTCTTGGCACATACAACACAAATAGCTTTTTTGACATTTTAATTTTCAGAAATAGTGCTAACTTTGATTTTTCTACTTCTCATAAACACACTGTAATGCTCTTCTATATTACTACTAATACTACTTATTTGTATAACTCTACAAGGCATATGCCGTGCTGTACATATACACACAAGAGACAGTAAGTGCTCATCTGCTCATTTAAGAAAATAGCCTCCCTGTTAGACAGCTTGTTCCTCTAATAAGTAATTTGATATACAAGCCCAGTTTATGGCCGAGAGATTTTTCCATCAAGCGACCCTACACATTGCATGCACAAAGCATATTAGCATGCAAGATTCATCAATCAGGAACTGCTTGCTGATCTGAACAGAGTACAACAGCAGGATCCTCTTGTCTGTATGCTGTCGTCTTCAGCTGATATTTATAAAAGCCAGCAAATTATACAACAGTATTGGAACATTTTGCTATCTCACCAAGTATTGTGTAATTTACTACTGTTTTCTTTTAACTCTTGTCACAACATTAAAGGCTTTTTGTGGTTTGCAACAATCAAGCCACACCAGTTTATCTAAATGTGACCACTGTCAATTTTGTATTAAAATGATAGCAGGCAATCCTCTTTTCTTTCTTTTTGTCAACCTCTGTTTTTGAATTTTTCTGGTGACTGCTTCTATTTCCTTTGTGGTTTATGTAGTGGTATGTCCATGTTCTTTGCTCTATGTGGGAAAACCCTATAAAAAAGCAGGCTTCAAAGAAATAAGATTGAAGCCCTTCCTGTGTTTCACTCTCAACAACTTGGACATATCTTTGACCAATTTAGAGTTGTTCTTCAAGATCAAGTGCTCTCTCCGATCTTGGGGAGGAGGGGGAGGGCAATTATAATGTGGACTAAAAAAATTATACAAAGAGAGCAATTTTGCATCTATTTCTTAAATACCCAACACCTGCATGGATTCATTTTTGACCTGGAATAGTCTGCTTTTTATTGAGTACTGATTAAAGCTTTTTTCCTTTAATCCTTTTATATTTACTAAAGTATGTTAGGAGGGGAAGCTTAGGATATTTAAATGCCTGAGTTACACTCAATGTTTCACAGAGTATTTGTTCCGACAGAACTCCTGGCACAAGCCATGGAAGTTTGAAACACTGATATTGGGTCCTAAAAGGTTATTTCAAGCAAAGAAGTTAATTTGGGGGCAGTTTCTCCAAATGGGTGACATTGTTTCCAGATTGGGCAAGCACTCTCACAGCATCCTTTTATGGACGGTTTCCTCAACTTTCTGTTTGAGTCTCTTGACCCCTGATGAAGGCTTATAGTCAAAACTTTTTTAAGTTGGGTCCTCAATAAAATATTTTTGTGACTACCTACTCCAGTGTGGCTGTGGTTTTTGTGCTCTCCGCTCCTTGCCTGATTCCTGTCTTCTGCGGAAGTTTTCCTCTCTTCTTTTTCCTAATGCTCAGCATAGTACTTGCATCGCCAAAGAGAGCCTCCCTCTAGAGTTCGTAAGATATTACTTGTATGGGTAATTTATCAAGGTGTGCTTGGAAAGTCCTCTTAATTAGGTCTATGGCACCCAACATGATGGGAAATAACTCAATATTTTTCTGCCACATTTTCTTAGACTCCGACTGAAATTCTTGGTACTTGAATATTTTCTCCCTCTCAGTGTGATTCAGAGTAGTCGCTTGGAAATGACACCTCTATAATCAATGCCGTTCTGGTGTTTTTTCTCCTTTACCGCGTCACTACAAGGCCATATAACTCCCATACTACAAGATCTGCATTGGCTACCAATCTCCTCAAGAGCAAAATATAAATCAGCGCTCACAATCTTCAAGATCAAAAACAATATGTCTGCAGAAATATTTCAAGAGCTCATTGGAACCAAAACAAAAGAAAGACCAGTCAGAAACAGCACTAAAAACACAATACCAACTCCTAGATTATTTACAAATACCAATAAATCCACATCCATGCGAGCTTTCTCCCTAGCTGCCCCTGCTATTTGGAATACACTCCCAGAGAAGCTACGATCCACAACTGATTTAAAAGACTTCCGCAAGTTACTCAAGACTACCTTATTCATTGAACATTATAACGAAGACCAACAATCACACCAATCTCAATCATAATATGGGAAGTTACAAGACTGTCTATGTTTGAAATGCAATGTCACAATTTACAATTGAACGCTCAGAGTAAAAGGAGCATGAAGTTACAAGCCTGTTTAAATTGTTAAAATAAGATGTTAATGTTTACAATTGAAAGTTCTTTGTAGAAGTTATTGTTATTGTTTAAAATTGATGTCCTTGTATAAGTTAAGTTATTGTTTGAAAGACCCCCAATGTACCCCCCTACCCTCCCTGTATATAACCACTTGTACATAGTTCATCCTGTAAATAGCACACCAAGAAATCATCACCTCCACTCGGTGTTAACACTTGTGATAAGGAAGCTTATCAGGACCCATGAGACAGGGATAAAGAGAAGGAATTTACCCTTATAAAAGGACCTATTTTACCAGGTCAGAGACACAAAACTCCCTTTACACCTAGAAAGCAGGAAATTCCTAGCTACAATAGGTTGCAGAATGCCCTAGTGGAGAAAAAGAGAGGGAATACAGGCTCAGGGTAAGGAAGCCTTACGTCACTGAATTCCCCAATTACTCAGCTGCCACGAGGCAGTTTGATCTCCAACACCTGAGAGGAGAGGGGGTGGAGGAGGCACCTGAGAGGTTTAAGACTAGGTCAGTTTATTCAGAAGGGAGAGGCAGGAGAGGAAGAAGAAGAGGAAAGGAGAGAGAACATGAGAGCAGTAGTAGTGCCTACTGGAAGAGGAATGGATCTGGAACAGTGAGAACAGCAGGAACCAGGAACACAAGTTGGAGAACAGGACGTGGAAGTACCGGTGAATGGTGGCCAGAGCATGAGAGAGGAGAAGCTGCTACAAGCTTTGACCCAGGTATGAGCATTAGAAGCTTGCCTAATTCTGAGCACTACAGAATTGCCAGAGACAGCCTTAACCCTAATGGAAGGCAGTCAGCTAAGCCCTTTGAGCCAGAAACAGAGGAAATGCCAATGCAACTGGGTGAACCAGACTTAGCTTTAGAAGAAGTCGTCTCATACATGGATTGCTCTTTATGCCAGTCTTCCAATACAGAGGGGTTGAAAGGGAGTCAACCATAAGGAAAACCTCCAGTGTCCGGTAGCCCTAAGAGCCTGTGGTTAACTTGTGAAGGTCCTGAGTTAAAGGCAAAATACCTTTTTTTTTTACTATGCAAGCCGAAGCTGCCTAATTAAGTTGGTGAAACAGCTGTGAGCCAGAGCAGTGCTTAGCCTGAAGCCGTATTAACGGTGAAAGTAAGGAAAGCTTTTGTTTGGCTGTTTATAAGAAAACCTTGCATAGAGAATTGCTTGCCTGTGAAGAGTTTAACTGCCTTGTTGAAAGTTTTTCTATGTTTAAGAAGACAGGAAGTGTTCTGGACTGAGAGAAAAAGAAACCTGCTTTAGGAAAAGCTGTTTTCTGTTTGCTTGATCAGCACTGCAAGCCATGCCTGATAGCAGGGGCTGTTAAAGTATTTATGTTTATACTGGAGAACATTGCAAGCTGGTTTGTTTGGAATTCATTTATATCCTGATGTTCATTTACAAGAATCCTGGAGAAATAATCCAAAGGTGGAATTTGTGAACCTTAGCGTGTTTTTTTTCAGTTAATAAATGGTCATTACATTACCACTCAAGGCAACTATAAAGGTGTTTTTTTTTTACCTGAGGTTGAATACTTTCTGACTGAACTACCTTTCCCATAAGGCATTACAAGGCAATCAGTCAGTTAAAGACCAAAAGGTGAATCTCTCTAATGACAACCACGCCCCTCCATACTGCATGTAAGGGGCTATGGGCGTGACACACTGCATGCCTACCCATACTGACACTGATTTTTTATTGAAGCGTAAACCGCTTTGATTTCAGGACAAAGTGGTATATAAATCCTTTTAAATAAATAAATATCCAGTTTCCTTGCATCCAGCTTTTTATTGGTCGGAATGAGAGTATCCCAGTTGATCATAACCTCTTCATTCTCTGTAATTCTTTTAGGGTTATGATCCGAGTGCTTTTCAGGCACAGTAATCTTATAGTGCTTACAGAGTTTCCAATGGATAAGTCATGCTACTTTATTGTGCCTTTCTGTATAGACATTTTTTTCCTTTAGTAAGCCATTGTGGTGTTAAGTCTGGCTGCTTGAACAATTGATTTTTGCAGTTCGCCAGGTCTTGGGGGATTGATGTTAACTGTTTGAGCCAAAAGTTGATTACTCCATCTGGGCCAGGGTTCTTCCAGTTTTTGGGCTTGTTTTAACCTGCTTTCCAGCTCTTTCATTTATGTTTACTGGTTTTTGATTAACCGCTCTTCATGGCAAAAGAGCGGTGTACAAAGTAAAAACCAGCTAAAAACAAGAAAGGAAAAGAACGCCAATTGTAATGGGAAAGAATTAAAAAACATTCATACTCTTAAAATTGTTACTGCAGGTCATTCAATAGGTTTAATGTCTGCTTTTTCTAAATGCTCCTGTATGCAGGATAACCATTCTGCTTCTTGATTATGCTCTATAGGGCCCTCATTTAGTTTTTTTCCAGAAGGTTTCTGTTTAAGCTTTGGTAGGTGGTGTTTTTACCATATTAATGCTCTTTCTCAATTCCCTGTAGAATTGTTTTGGGTTCTCTCTAAATAGCTTATTTTGATATGTTTCTTTTCTGTTTTCTTCATATCTTCGCAGTTTTTGCACTTCTGCTGCTACTTTCAATTTATTGTTGGAATATATAAATTTCAGGTCTTCTTCTATTAATGAAGCATGTTTCAGCTTGATATCTTGTATCTTCCTTAATATCTTTGATTATCTTAATCCTTTTAGATACCCATATATCAGGGATACCTCCTCCCACAATGATTGTCATTTTCCTTTGATGCGCTTTTTCCAAGGAGGAACTGTTATTGTTTTCTTTTTCTTCTGGCCCTGCACTTTAATTGGTAGTATTCTTGCAGTAATAATTTTAGCTACACAATATTATATTCAATTTAATTTGGTGATGTTAATAAATGGTCCCTTTATACTGGATATGGCCTTGTTCATCTGTATAACCATACTTTTTAACCTTAAATGTTAAATTCAACTTAGGTAATCTTTCCCTTGCCTGAAACCCAGCATATTCATCTTTTTTCATGTGGACTAAGAGTTTGATCTTGAATTCCTCCACTTCTGGGTCTTTCTCCTCCCTTTCTTCCTCCTTTTCAGTTGATTGGTTGACCTGCCTTGTAGTTATCTCATTCTCTTGCAATTCCAGATCTCCAAGCTCCATCTTCCCCTCAGCTGCTCGTTCTGTTTCTGTGGATTCCTTTCTTCTGGTACTTTCACCCAGGTCTCCTCCTCCTCCTTGTATTTTTTTTTCCATGGAAGCCCTTAGTTGCTTCAAGATATTATCATTCACATACTTCTCTGCTTTGATCTGCAAAATTAAAATCTTAAATTTGCATATGTTGCTTTTTGCAGTTTTTCTTGTTCACTATGGCCTTTATCTGTGGCAGGGATGTTATCTAGATCTGTAGTGCTTGCACTATTGCAACCACCATCGTTAGCCCTAGTGCGTAAGCTACGAGTGAGCACCTTTTTATCCTAGGTGACGTACGGCCAGTATGTATTTTTCTTTTTCGTTCTTACCATACTTCAATTGTAGCATTGCCTTGCTGGGATTTAGTATAGAATTTGTACAATGGGGTTACCATGTGGAGGTACCCAGCAAGATTTGGGGAGAGAATTATATTCTCACTTCCTAAGAGAAGCACAGCAATTCATCATTGCCTCTTCCATTATGCTTCACCCCTGTTCTTCTTTGCTCTTCTAGCACAGCCCCTTCCCTTATGCCCCACCCTTTTCTCTCCTCCTAACCAACCTCTTCCCTACATTCCACCCTTTCTTTCCTCCTAACCCCACTCCCTCCCCAGTGAATTTTATGCTGCACTTCCCCTTGGCCCCAATATGGATTTTATAATGCTGTTTCGAGTGGAGTCATCACTAAAGCCAGACAAGTTTAAAAGTGTACTTTGTTTACAGCGTGACACACAATGGCACATTTTCCCATTTACTGAATCAGGTATTTGGGGGGTTCATCTGTGTGTGTCATAGAAAGTATCTGGGTGGTTGCGCATATGTATATATGTGTCAGGGGTGTGGCATGTGTGTGTGTGTGTGTCATGGGGAGTGATGAGGGCTCTGTGTGTGTGTCACGGGATGTTGCAGGGACTGCATGCATCCACGTGTGCAACATGGGGAATGTCAGAGGCTACATATATGTGTATGTGTGCAGCTGTATATGTGCATATGTGTCAGGGACTGCGTGTATGTGTCACAGGCTGGTGGGTATATCGAGGGGGCTATATGTATGTGTGTTGGGGAAGATGCACTTTCCCCTGTCCTTCTGCACCCACTCCTTGTCCCTCCAACTCTCTTGCACCATTCCCCCCTTCCTATCCTTCATTACCCTCTTTCCTGTCCACCCACCCATGCATTCTGTCCGGCCTTTCACTCCCTTCCTTCTCTTCTCCCTTACTGTACACTTCATCTCTTTGTTTCTCCTCTAACCCTGCCCCTTCCATTATGCTCCACTCCTGTTCTTCTTCTAGCACAGTCCCTTCTCTTATGCCCCACCCCTTTCTCTCCTCCTAACCAACCCCCTTCCCTACTTTCCACCCGTTTCTTTCATCCTAACCCCACCCTCTCCCCCTAGGCTCTGCCCACTCCCTCCTCTAATGCCAGCCTTTGTAAGCTGCATTCCCGCTCTTCAAGCCAGTGGGACCCAGAGTCTCCTGCTGGGCTTTGCAGGCCTCAGACTTGACTCCTCATTGGCGATACTCAGGGTGTTCTGTCCACAACCCCCAATTTTCATGGCAGCAGGACCAGCACTCCTGCAGGCTTGTCATTCTGCTTATTTGGGGGGGGGGGGGGTTTGGGGGAGATAGACAGTTTGCACAGCCTGCTACTCCACCGACATTAGACACTATGCTAAGTGAAATGCCTAAAAGGTTCAGTATTGTTAGTGCATTTTAAATTGAGACCAAGCATCTTTTTAAGCTTATGAGTGTTAGCTTAAGCATGAAATTATGAATTTACAAAAATTATGGTTGCTTCAGGATGGTGGCTCTCAACTCAGTCCTCTGGGACCCCCAGGCCAGTCAGGTTTTCAGGGTATCCACAATGACAATGCATGAGATAGATCTGCATACAATGGAAGTAGTGCATGCAGATCTATCTCATGCATATTCATTGTGGATATCCTGAAAACCTGACTGGCCTGGGAGTCCCAGAGGACTGGGTTGAGAACCACTGCTTTAGGACATTAAAGGTGACATTTTACTTACCAGATGATGTCCTTGAGTCCTGCTAGCCCATTCCTGACAAGTGGGTTGTGTTCCCCTATCAGCAGATTGGTGGAGACAAAGAACCAATGAAATGTCCAGGTTTCAATGACATCATTCCTATGCCTCTATCCGCCTCAGCCACCAGAGGTCTCTTCATTATCTGTCCCAAAGTATATGGGAGAACATGGCAAGCCTCACACAACCTCAACGTGGGCAACGAGTAACGAAACAGCAGCAAACTATGTACAGAAAAAGCCTAAACAGAAGGCTGTCAGTAGAAAACAGACCTGCAGAGCCAGGTATATAAATCATAGTGGACCCCAGGATACTGCCACAGAAGAACAGAGCCAACACAGTACCAGAAGCGTGCCCTGGACTGGGTTATCAGGACTCAAGGAAAGGATATTATCTGGTAAGTAAAATATCACAGTCCATACTGTCCTGCTAGACCAGTCCAGACAAGTGGGACATACCAAAGCTATACCTCTACTGGGCAGGAAGAAGACAAAGCAGCTCACAAAATCTTAGAGCCAAAGGCCGTGTCTGCTTGAGTGTGGATATCCAAGCAGTAATGCTTGACAAAAGTGGAAAGTGATGCTCACATTGCCACCTGACAAATATCTGCAGGGGCTACTAAGCTTCACTCAGCCCACGAGGATGCTTGCGCTCGTATAAATTAGGCCTGCAAACTCTATGGAACCGGCCAGTTCTGCAAAAGAAATGCTGAGGAAATGGCCTCCTTAATCCAGCGAACCAAAGTAGAATTAGCCACCACATCACCCTTTCATGGACCTGCAAACAAAACAAAAAGATGATCTGACTTACAAAAAGAATTAGTAACCTCCAAGTACTGAGAAGGAGGGCAGGCAGACCACCTGGTTCACATGAAAGGGAGAAATCACCTTAGGCAAGAAGGAAGGCTCAGGCCGAATGGAAATGGCCTCCTTTGAAAAAGACAGATAAGGATCTCAGCAAGACAGAGACTGCAGTTCGATATCCACCTTGTGGAACAAATCGCAACCAAGAAAACAGTCTTGAGCATCAAATCCTTCAAAGTAAGGTACTTCAATGGCTCAAAGGGTTCTGACATCTGGGCCCTGAGCACCAAACCAAAATCCCAGGAAGGGACAACAGATCGGAGGGGAGGACACAGATGCTGAACCCCGTAAAGAAAGCGCAAAACATAGGGTAGTAAGGCTAGCAATTTACCAGCCACCAGACCTCTGAAACAGGCCAAAGCAGCCACCTGAACCTTCTGGGAGCTGAGAGGCCCTTTTCCAGACCTTCCTGCAAAAAGGCCAGGAGGGATGGCACCTTGGCTGCCTCAGGTACCAGCTGCCATGTGTTGCACCAAAAGGGTACCAAACTCGCACGTATGCCAGGTTGGTCAATCTCCACCAGGCTCTGAGCAGAGTGGGAGCCACTGCCAGAGAATAGCCCTTATGCGCTAGCCATCTCCTTTCAAGAGCCAAGCCGTAAGTGGGAAGGGAGCCGGGTCTTCCAGGATGATCTGTCTCTGATGACAAAGGCCCTGAGATGGAGACAAACGAATAGGTGGTGCTTGCAGGAGCCTAATCAGATTTTTGAATCATGCTCTCCTCGGTCAACATGACACCACCAAAACAATCCTTCCTGGGTGGCGCTCTATATTAATTTATTTATTTATATTCTCTTATATACCGCGCTATTCTGCATCAGTGCGCTTTACATTGAACAAACTGAAATTACATTGAACAGGGCATTATAACTTGGAGATAACTATTTTACAGGGAACATGGGCTATGGTGGGTTAAGTGGCTTGCCCAAGACCACAAGGAGCACCTGTGGGACTAGAAACCCCAGTCCTTCCGGCCCAAAGTTGCTGTCCTCTAGTGGGATTTGAACCCCCGACCTTCCGGCCTGAAGTACCTTGCTCCAACCACTAGGCCACTCCTCCACTCCTATATGCCAAATCACCATGCCCCACCAGAGGCCATGGAGGAAACACATGCAGTATGCACAGATGTGGCCAAAGCTGAGCCATAGCGTCAACGCTCTTGGATTCGGTCTCCGTGTGGTGACTGAGGATGCGCACACTTTAGCACTGGAGCAAATCACCATCAGATTCATCTTGGAGCGACCCCAGTAGCACAGAATCAACTCCCACTCTCCTGGATCCAGAGAGTGCCAACTGAAAAAGTTCCATTCCACATTGTCCATCCTGGCAATGTGCTGAGCCAACAAGGCTAGGAGGTTCTTCTTTACCCAAACAAACAGGACAGCCATATACAGGGACACCCAGGCACTCCTCATGCCGCCTTGCTGCTTGACATAAGCCACTGCCGAACCGTCCGGTCCTCAATCAGGGCCGGAAATGCAGAAGAGCCAACTTGATGGCCCTCACCTCTAAGTGGTTGATGGACCACACCGCCTCCCTGCCGTTCCAACAGCCCTGGGCTGTTCGGTTCTGGCAATGGGCTCCCTAGCCCAAGAAACTGGCATCCATTGTCAGAAGGATCCATGAGTAATCGTCCAGTGGCATGCCCTTCTTCAAATGACTGGGCTGTTGCCACCATCGCAGTTGGCCTTCATCATCATTGAGAGCGGGAGCCTGAACTCATACTCCTGAGAATTTGGGAACCACCGAGTCAGCAAGGACCGCTGGAGCGACTGCATAAGAGCACACGCCCACTGCATCATCTCGATTGTCGCTGTGACCAATCTGAGGAGCTGAAGATAATCTAGAACTCTGGGAGCCTGCTGTGAAATGAACAGCACCAGGCAATCCAACACCTTGTGACTTTTTCCTCTGGCAGGAGGACTCTGCCCACTTGAGTATTGGAAACATGCTCCCAGGTACTCCAGGGACTGGAAGGGCTATTTCTCTCCTGTCTCAACTTTGGATTTCTTTCCTTTTTACAATTTTAATTTCAGAGTCTATCCTCCTGTAGTTTTTATTGTAAACCGCTCTGCTGATCTGAAGGGAGGCCAGGGACTGGGAAGGCTATCTCTGTCCTGTCTGAACTTTGGATTTCCTTTCTTTTTATAATTTTAATTTCAGAGTTTATCCTCCTGTGATTTTTATTGTAAACTGCTCTGCTGATCCAAAAGGTGGTATGGTAAATTTTAATAAATCATAAACTAGCTCTTTCCCCAAAAGATCACCCAACCAAGACCTTCCAAAAGGGACACCCCTTGGTGTGCTACCCAAGATGCCTCTGAAAGAGAATGGACTCGGATGAGCCAGTCATTCAGATATGGGTGCACACAAATCCCTTGAAGATGTAGTGTCGCAGCCACCACCACCATGACCTTGGAGAATGTTTTTGGGGCAGTGGTGAGGCCAAATGGGAGGATGGCAAACAAAGTGAGAGCCAAGCATGACAAAACGCAGATACCTTTGCTGATCCTCCAGGATCAAAATATGAAAATACACCCCAGCCAAAACTAGAGATGCCAGAAACTCCCATAGGCACACCACTTGAAAACTACTACTACTAATAATAATAATCATTTGTATAGCACAGAGCTTACAATCTAATCAACATAAAAAAAAGAGTATGGCAAATTACACATAAATAGTGCACAAGAGAATGAGGAGCATTAGGATTCAAAAGCAGTCTCAAAGAGGTGGGTCTTCAGCCTAGACTTGCATAGGGCCAGAGAAGGAGCTGCTGCACCACCTCAGGTAGTTAGTTCCATGCATATGGAGCTGCAAGGATCATACAGATAGCGTAGTTACTCACCTGTAACAGGTGATCTCCAGGAACAGCAGGAATTTAGACTTCACATATGGGTATCGTAGGTACTGGCGGAGCCTGCATGGGAACACTCCCCAGCATCCAATAGGAAAGCTGCCTTCCCGCATTTCCAACTGTCCCTCTCCAGTTGAGTTTATAGCTGAGACCAAAAAGAGAGGGATAGAGAGAAAGAGAGAGAGAGAGAGAGATACAACTCCTAGGGGAGGTGGGCGGGTTGTGAAGACTAAATTCCTGCTGTTCCTGGAGATCACCTGTTATAGGTGAGTAACTACGCTATCTCCAGGAACAAGCAGGAATGTAGTCTTCACATATGGAGACTCCCTAGCTGTAGATGCCAGGGAGATGGCCCCAGGAAGTTGTCAGCCCTTGTGAAAGGGCTATGCTTCCCCCCATGGATCTCTGGCATCCCACCAGGGATGGTGGGTAGGAGTTGACTAAGTCTGAAAAAGGTGTTGAAGAACAGCCTGACCAAACAAGGCATCCCGGCGGGAATCCTTGTCTAAGCAGTAGTGGGCCGTGAAGGTATGTACCGAAGCCCAAATAGCTGCTCGACAGATGTCGTCGATAGACACAGAGTGAAGATGAGCCATTGAGGCTGCCATGGCTCTCACATTGTGAGCTGTGACATGGGCTTCAAGAGGAAGGTTCTTACTCTCATAGGCAAAGGATATGCAATGAGCAATCCAGTTAGATAGAGTTCTTTTGGAAACAGGAAGTCCCAAATGACTAGGATCAAAAGCAACAAAGAGTTGAGAAGATTTTCAATGTTGCTGTGTCCTCTGCAAGTAAAAGGCTAAAGCTCTTTTACAGTCCAAAGTATGAAGGTTCCTTTCTGCACTGGAGGCATGAAGCCTCGGAAAGAATACAGGAAGGTAAACCGCTTGGTTTAAATGGAAAGGCAAAACCACCTTTGGCATAAAGTGTTGATGAGTCCTAAGAACTACCTTATCATGGTGGAACCTTGAGTAAGGACGATCGGCCACTAATGCTTGCAATTCACTGATGCGAAGTGCTGATGTGATTGCAATGAGGAAGATGACTTTCCAGGAAAGGAATTTCAGAGATGTAGTGGCAAATGGTTCAAAGGGCGGTTTCATGAGCTGCCCGAGCACCAGATTCAAGTCCCATGCCACCGGTGGTGGCTTAATGGGAGGCTTTGTTGAAAGAAGACCTTTCATAAATCTCACTATGAGAGGATGAGAGGAAATAGGTTGTCCACTTAGAGGCTTGTAAGAAGCTGCAATAGCAATAAGATGGACTCTTACTGAATTTGTCTTAAGATCCGCATTTGACAAATGAAGGAGATACTCCAGTATCGATTCCAGAGGTATCGCAAGAGGGTTAAGACCCTTCTGCGAGCACCATATGGTAAACCTTTTCCACTTAAAGGCGTATGAGCATCTTGTGGAGGGTTTCCTAGAAGCATAAAGGATATCCTTTACCTGTTGAGAAAGGTTGAGATCCTGAAGCTCTAGGCCTTCAGCAAACAGGCCCTGAGATGCAGAGACTGGGGATTGGGATGCCACAGCGTCCAGTTCTCTTGGGAGAGAAAATATGGAGCAGATCCCAACTCCAGAGGTGGAGCTTGAGAGAGATGTAGAAGCAGAGAGTACCACGTTTGCCGTGGCCAACATGGAGCTATGAGAATCATATGACCTCCGTCTCTCTGAAGCTTGAATAGTGTTTTGGGGATGAGGGGAATGGCTGGGAAGGCATATAGGAAGTCCTGACCCCAGTGAAGGAGGAAGGCGTCCCTTGCCTAACAATGTCAAGCCGGGATTCTGGAACAGAACAGGGAAGTTTGGCATTCAGCGGACTTGCAAAGAGGTCTATGTCCAGGGTTCCCCAAATCTGAAATATTTGGGCAAGCTGGTCTTCATGGAGAGACCATTCGTGTGGTAGCAGAACTTGACTGAGTTTGTCTGCCCAAGAGTTTTGAATGACTGGAAGATACACTGCAAGGAGATGAATCTGATGCTCTCTGGCGAGGGCCCATAGTTGCACATCTTCATTGCACAGTGACAGAGAGCCTGTTCCGCCCTGCTTGTTCACATAGAACATGGCTACCTGATTGTCTTGTATCTGAGCTGGGCGTGAAATACTCAAAGAGCAAGGAAGATTGCTCTCAGTTCCAGGAGGTTGATGTGAAGACAAGCCTCCTGTGGAGTCCAGGTACCCTGGGCAGAGAGATCGTGCAGGTGGAATCCCCATCCCACCTGAAATGCATCTGTCATTAGGGTGGCTTGGAATAGGGGTTGCTGGAAAGGACACCACACGAGAATATTTTTGAGCGATTGCCACCATTGGAGGGACGAAATAAGATGGTCTGAGTTTGTTATTTTGTCCGACAGGCAACCTGAGGCCTGTGTCCACTGAGTGGATAAAGTCCACTGGGCTGCTCGCATGTGGAGGCAAGCATAAGGAACCACATGCATGGTGGATGCCATGCGGCCCAGCAGTTGTAGCATTTCTTGAGCAGTGAGATAGCATAGTTATTCACCTGTAACAGGTGATCTCTGGGAACAGCAGGAATAAGTCTTCACATATGGGTACGTCGGTACCGACGGAGTCTGCGCGGGAACGCTCCCCAGCGTCCAATTAGAACACTTTTGGGAGCATCCCACCACGCCTGCGTGCTGCCTTCCCGCCTTTCCCAACTGCCTCTCCTCAGTTAAGTTTTAATGCTGAGACAAAGAGAGAGAGAGAGGGGAAAGATAGAGATAGAGAAATACAACTCCTAGGGGAGGTGGGTGGGTTGTGAAGACTTATTCCTGCTGTTCCCAGAGATCACCTGTTACAGGTAAGTAACACTATCTCCAGGAACAAGGAGGAATGAGTCTTCACATATGGGGACTCCCAAGCTAAGATGCCTGGAGGAGTCCCAGTATGCTGCGAATCTGAAAAAGGCCATGCTATTCGACAGAACCTCAAGCATCCTGGGGATGGAGGGTAGGAGTTGGAATAAAAAGATGTGCTATGTACAGCTGGACCAAACAGGATGCCTAGATAGTAGTAAATATTGAACTGCAATATACCCATTTGGACCTCACCTGGTGGTATTGAAAAAGGTTTATGGAGGTTCATATGGATCTGCTAATATGAACCAGCAGAATATTCTCAAGGAGTACCTCAATGTAGAGCAGAGGTAAATAAACTGTGCAAAAGACAGGTTGAGGTCTGAACCCTTAGGACGAGAAAAGTCCCAGGGGGAACTGGGGTTTTTCAATGAGGCAGGACTTTTGCAGGAAAACGCGGAAGTCCCTATTAGATAAGCCTGAAGTTCTTTTGACCTTAAAGAGACATAGTTCTTATAGGAGAAGAGGGGCTTTGCAGATCCCTATATCCAATAACAAAGAAGGACAGAAGTATGAAGCATTGTAGCCTCCTATTTTCTGAAGATTCAGAATGTCCTTCCTAATTGAAGTCACTTAGGAAAAAAGATGGTACATGGAGGGCTTCAGATGTACCTAAACTGAAGGTCATGGTGGAAAACTCTTTAACTACCACAGGGAAGTTGTTGTTTATGTAGAACCCTAAGCATGCTGGAGCAGCATTGAAAGGGATAGTGACTATCTGTCGGGGCCGTATAGGAAATATATATATATATGAACCTAGGCAGAGAGAAAAAAGTATATAGATACATATCCACCTACTATCATATATTGCAATATATATATATAGATAGGTAAATACAGATATATCTATTTATATGAATATATAGATATATATGGGTACAGACATGCATATGTCTATATACTGTGATGAGGAAGATTCATTCTCTGCCCTAAAAACACAGGATTCAGTGAATTCTAGCCTAGAGGCTGACAGGCAGACAAGCCATGTGAGCAGTAGTTGTCAGGGGCAACATAAACAAACCCAGCCACGGGGTTTGCAAACACGCCCAGCTGAAAAACATTCCCCAGTTCCTAATAGCTTGCACCTGGATAGAGGGAGGGCTATTAGCCACTATAAGAGTCACGCAGGAAATAGAGTTCCAGTTCCAGGTTCTTACCCTGGAGGAGATTCAGGGTTATCTTCTTACCCAGGAGGAGTTTCAGTTTCAGAGTCTGACCCAGGAGGTGATTCAGATTCAGAACCAGGAAGAGTTCAACCCAGAAGCTACCCAGAATACCTCAGGAGAAAGCAGCTAGGAGCAGTGAGGTCAGTGAGCAGCTGTGAGTGTTCTGCTAAAGTAAAGCCGTTTGAAACTCAGAGGCAACATTCCAGCTGGAGTGAATGGAAGCCTAAGAAACCCAAACAGTATGTATCTGAAAGCTGTAACCGTGAGAGTGATTCTGGCAGAGAGCTAAGAGAGTATACTGACAGTAGAAATACCTACAGGGTTAATACTGAGAAGCCTCGTGTGAGAAATCCTAGGTGGGGGCAGGGCTGTAACACCCAGCCGAGGGATTTATCTGGAGAGCTGAAGAGAGAGCAGTTAAAAGTCCCTGAAAGAGAAAGGTATGCCATTGAAGTTATTTGCATGACAGAGGAAGAGGTATTAGAAGTTCCTAAGCCTCAAAGAAAGCTACGCAGAGCTAAACCTTGTGCTGATAAGAGAGAGGAATACTTTTACTCAGTGCCAAAGCCTGAAGCTAGAGCCAACAAATATCCCAAGGGTAGAAACACCTATAAGAAGTTGGATTCTAGAAACCCTGAATGGTGGCTTCCTTCTCTCCCAGACACAGAGAAGTACAGCAGCAGCTATTCCAGCCCTAGAGGGAGCTGGCCAGATAGGCTCTGTGAAGAGACGCTGCAAGGTAACTTACAGACATTTTGTAGCCAGGAAAACTCAGGTTTTTCTGAGAACCTGCATGAACCCATGATCACTGAAAGCCTCAGTGAATGCTCATTTGGAGACCCGATGGACTGTACATTAACATTCTCTGATAGAATAACCTCTCTTTGTTAGATAGAGGCTGTATAGTGCTGGAAGCTAACACTATATGTGAAGAGTGCCTGTTTGTACAGAGAGGAGCTGTGTGCTGAGTTTTCATATGCTTTACAATTACCGTTTACTTTAAGAAGCAAGAAGAAGCTTTTCTGTTTCCTTTATATTATACCAGAAAGTATGGTTTATGTGTCCTAAGTTTGCTGTGTTATACATCTGGAGAATCCGACCCCGGGAGGGGAAATAAATCCTTATTTACCTTATCATTCGTCTCTACAACTACTTTATTTTCATTAACCACCATCAGACCCAGACCTGCTAGCTCTAGGCGGCAGCCTGCCCATCTGGTGGTGACAATACATGTATACATATATATATTGTCACCCAGCGAAGGTCCCCAGAGGCAAAGGCATGGGTTTTCACTGGGGCTTATCTTAAACCAGCAAGGGGAGTGGTGTAGAGCAGTGGTCCTCAACCCAGTCCTCTGGGGCCCACAGGCCAGTCAGGTTTTCAGGATACCCACAATGAATATGCATGAGATAGATCTGCATACAATGGAAGCAGTACATGCAGATCTATCTCATGCATATTCATTGTGGGTATCCTGAAAACCTGACTGGCCTGTGGGCCCCAGAGGACTGGGTTGAGGACCACTGGTGTAGAGGGCCCTGCACTGCCCTCTGGGTGTTGTAGTCCCACAAGCTAGTAAAGAAGTGAGTTGCAGTCGGGTGGTAAGGCTTTAGACAGGACTTTTATTCCCCTTCCGGGTGGATTTTATATCAATGGAAACAAAGACAAAAAGACCATACTTCTGGTACAAAAGAAAGGAAACAAACAGGAACCAAAATATTGCTTCTATCTTCAGCTTCTATGAACAGAACAATAGGTAGCTCAAAACAGTCCTTTTTACAAACAGGTAAGTTTCTCTCTTTCACTCCTGTTATTAGAAAGTCTTAACAGCCTCTTCAGCATAAAGAGGTAACATGGTCAGCAATAATGAGTGTACAATCCATGCAATCATCTGAGGGTTGTTCCCCATGAATATCAAGTTGCATTTCCTCACATTCCCCTTCAGACTGTCCTTCTTTCGGATTGTAAAAAGTGCTATTGCCAAACAGTCTCTCCTCACGGCACTGAGACTTCCCCTCCTCCTCAGTAACAGAGTGGAATGGAAGATTACCACATTCTCTATAGTTTCTTCCCTGAGAGCCCCACAAACTCTGACAACTGCAGGGAAAACTTCTGCATTCAGCTTTCCTTATATTAGAATTAAACAGCCTACCTTCTAGCTCCCTTAGACCGGAGTTTTTCGGTACAGCTGAGTTAACAGGGCTTGGCCAGGACGGAAGGTTCCTACTGCCTTTTCCTTTCAGCTTTTCCTCTGACATGAAAACGTCTTCAGGCCAGAACTCCTTTTCCCTTCTGTGCCTGCAGCTGGGATGGCTAGCTTCCTCGGCTTTCCTAAGCCTGGCTCCAAGACCGTGTTCTCTGCTACCTTCGTGGTATACGTCACTGAGCTTGTGCTTGTCTGTATGCTGCTCTCTGGAGCAGTCTCTGTGGTTATCCCTTGTTGCTCTGGAACTGGATCTCTCAGCTCTCTCCTGGATCCACACCTTGTTCCACCACTCGTCCTCTCGGCTCCACCACATCTGGTTCCATCAGCTCTGCCCCTCCTAACTTCAGGTGAGTTAGTTTTATGTGCGTGTGTCGTAGTGTCTGCCTGAACTCCACCCCCTCTCAGCTGCCCTTCATTATCTAATGAATCCTGAACCTGCTTGCTGCTTGGGCGTGTTCTCCCACCTTGTGACATTGTTTGTATACATTGCCTACTGCAACTCTGGGCCATGTGCTTCTCTGAGCTGTCAGTGTCAGATCCATTCTCTGCAGTTTTACCTATCTCCATAGGTTCTGATAGATCTACACCATGACAATATATACCCATGTCCCCACATAGGGATATGTGGAGAGAGAAAGATTCATCTAAGAACAAGAAGGGAAATACCTGCTTGAGGATATGCTTAGAGAATCCATTCTCCCTGGTTATGAGTGGGAGAGCTAAGAGAGTGCTCTCACTGACAAGGAGAAGTCTTGAGTCTTCTAAGAACTCTAGTTCTTGAATAACCAGGAATGGAGGATGTTTTTAATCTGCAGACAGTAAGTCTGGATCTTTCCATAACTCCAGCATGGCAGCTGGAGAAGAAGATGCAATGAAATGAGATACCATATTTACCCTTCTATGAGGGCAAAATGAGTATGATGCATTCTTGCACTCAATATGAATTACCCCATGAAGAATTGAGGGTGGAAGGAAATACAAGACAAAGGACTGGCTGTTACTAAAAGAAAACCATCCCTGGTGAAGGGGTCCACTGGGGATGTGAACCAACCCAGGGGATTGGATAATTCTTTAGGTCTTCACTTAATTAAAGGCCTGTGTCCTTTATTGAAGAAGGAGACTTTAATGGAAATGGTAAGGGTAGGGAAGAACCCTTCCTAACCATTTGGAATTATTTGCTCTCTAGCAATGGCCCATAGTGCAGAGCTGCTCTGTAGAGATGCAGAGAGCATGTTGCAGGTTGGTTAGAAGAAAAAACTGGCTGTTTAAGAGCCAGTATGTAACCTGAACAACTCCGCCAAAGCCCAAGGATTGGGGAAGGCTAAGGATAGAAGGTATGCTGATGTGTCTGCAACAAGAAAACCAGAAAAGGTTCTTAGTCTGTCTGGGACTTAGTACTAAGGCCAGAAAGATTGATATTGGAGATCAAGTCCTGGTTGCTCGGTCAGCAAGTCAGTGGTCAGTGGTCTCAAAATCTCTGCATAAACTTCAAGAAGACTGAAGTTCTGTTCATATCAAGGAACAAAGATTTCTCCCCTCCATCATCCCTAAGAGTAAGAGATGCGGAACTCCCTAGTAAACCCTCCATTCGCTACCTAGAGATTACACTGGACCAGCATTTCGACTTTAAGGAGCACATACGAAACACCACCAGATCCATCTACAATAAAATTAGAACGCTAAGGCACCTCAGGCCCATGTTACCCCATAATGACTTCCGGACCATTTTCCAGGCCCTCATTCTACCACACTTTGATTACGCAAATGTTGTCCTATATGGACTCCCCAAGAACACCCTTAATCCACTGCAACTCGCTATGAATGCGGCTGTGCGTGTGCTCTGTGGTACAACAAGATCAGACCATATCATCCCGATATTTAAGGAACTCCACTGGCTACCAATTCATTGCAGGTTAACATACAAAATCCTTCTCATCATTTTTAAGATCATCAATAACCTAGCCCCCAAGATACTCAGTGACCTTATCACCCTCACCCCGAAAAACCGAACGAGAAGGTCTATAACTGACAACACCTTGATCATCCCTAAAGAGTCCATCAAGTGCACCCAGACGACCAAGAAAAGAACCTTTGCCTTCTACGCCCCAAAATGCTGGAACGACCTCCCACCAGAGATAAGATTGATCAAAGACCTTATTCAGTTCCGTAAGGCAATCAAACACCTCATTTTCCTACTTCACTTTGCACAAGCATCCACCCCGCCTCTGATCATCCACACACCAATGCCCACAAACCTTTCAGTCTCTACACAAATATCTCTGTCACAAGAATGTTGAGCTTGCCTTAGCTCTTCTTGAAAATACCAACCTAATCTAATGATGTTTGATGTACAAATGTATATAGTTTCCCTGTTGCTCCAAGTTTAAACTCCTGTTACAATGTAAGCACAGAACAGTCTCCTGACTGTGCAACCTTTGTTATATGTAAACCGCACTGATAACAAATAGCGTGGTATATAAAAGCTGTTAAATAAATAAAATAAATAAATAAACTAAGAGCCTCTGCATTCTAAGTATTGTTAGGGCAGCAGAAAAAATCTTAGGTCCCAAGATTGGAAAAAGACCCACAGACATAAGTAGGAGTGGTAAGACTCCGTCATTAGACAAGCTGCCACAAAAACAAGAATGCAAGGGGGAGACAACTCTGAAAAGAAACTCAGGGGCTTAGGGATAAGCCTTCAGTTAAGTGGTATCACTCTTACAGACCAAAATGTCTTAGTAAGAGGGACAGAGTTGAAAAAGACTTACGATGGAGTAAATCTCTAAAAAGAATAGTATGAGACATGCTGATACAGGAGAAACTGTCAAAGGTAAAGGCATAGATGACCTTATTGATAGTTGTTACTCCTCTATCTACTTAGAAGGAAGAGGAGTAACTTTTCTACCTGTAAAGCATAATCATGCTAAGAAGCTCTATGAGCTAAAAGTCAGGATGTCTCTTTAATGTAAAATTTAGGATGGAACGATGTAGATGCTTGTAAAGAGAAGAAGCAAACTACAGGTTCTAAACCTCAAAACAGGAAGAAGGATTCAGTGAAGAGTCTATCAGCAACCCTGCGGCTGCTGGGTTTGCTGAAGCGGTTGAGGTTGTGGTTTCTTTAGCTTGGTTTGATGTTTCCCTTGTTTGGAAACAGCTGTATGATGGGTAGAGAAAGGATAAAACTTTTTCCCCTTGGGGGAATAAAGTTTGGTAGAAGATTTCCTACCACCTGGGATAGAGGAAGGTGTTGACAATCCTCTGAAAGCAATAGTGTCAGTGGTTAACTGAGCAGCTTGGCGTAAAGTCTCTTTGTTAAAGAGATTCTCCCCAGTACAAGGAGTATTTCCCAGCCTTTCTTGTACCGATTTATCCAAGTCAGAAGCTTGGAGCCAGGCCATGCGTCGTGCCCCTATGGCTATAGCAGAGGTTCTGCTAACAGACTCAAAACAGTCCAGGGTAGCACGAGTAAGAAACCTAGAGATATTTTGAACATGACTAACCAGTAAAGAGTAGTCTGCTCTTTTGTGATTTTGAAGAAAAGGAGTCAAAAACAGCAAACTGTTTGTGACCTCTTCAAGAGATAGTCCCATATAGAAAATATATGAGAAAATTCTTGTTGAAAACATGGATGCCTGGAAGCTTTTACGTCCAAAGGCATCTAAAGTTCTAGACTCACGACCTGGCGAATAAGAAGAGTGCCTTTTAGCACTTTTCACACGCCTCATTGCTGATTCCACAACAATAGAATGATGTGGAAGTTGAGTCTTTTGAAAACCTGGAGAAGGGGGCACCTTGTACAGAGAGTCAGTGGCCCTTGAAGGTGGGGATACCTTTAAAGGAGTTTCCCACATTCTAAGTAAAAGATCCTGTAAGGTTTGATGCAAAGGGAGCATGATGACCTCCTTTGGATTCTCAGGGATATGCAGAAACTCTAAATCCCCTGGTGCAGGATCCTGATTAGGTATAGAAATGGCAAGTAACCTTGCCATATCAAGCAGGAATGCTTGAAAAGAAATTTCCCCAGAAGGGGATCCTCTATCATGAGGAGTAAACGTTAGATCTGTTGAAGATCTAGTCTTGGCACTAATGGACTGATCCATTGGAGTACCAGATCCAAAAAGGTGGAGCATCGAGTTGTCCTGAAAGGATAGTCGGCGGTACCGCTCGAGGCCGGTACCGTGACGAATCGGTGGAAAACTATCCATGCCAGGGATGGACTCCAAACTCGGTACCGAAGGAAGCGAGCTTCTGGAAGTAAGCATGGAAGGCACCGGTACCGATGCGAACGTAGAAAATGGTACCGGCAGTGGTATCGCAGCCGGTACCGACACCGGAAGATCAGTCTGAGGTGACTCTAACGGTACCAAAGGCACCGAGAGCGGTAGACTTTGATCTCCGGAACAATGTCTTTGGCACCGTCCGAGGTCGATACAGAGACGAGTCGGTACCCAATCATCCAGGCTAGAGATCGATTCTAGACTTGGCATCAAAAGCAGCGAATCTATCGAAACAGACCTGGAGGGTACCGACATGGATGCCAGAATCGGTACCGGGATCGATACCGATGCTGGAAGATCAGTCTGTAGCGGCTCTAGCGGCACCGAAGATACCGAGAGCGCTAGACTACGATTATCGGTGTGGAGTGTTTCATCCAACACCATTGCCGATGCCGGGGTACCGGGACCGCTCCAAGCAGATACCACCACCGAGCATGGCTCAGGTATGTTCGCAGAGGTAAAAACCCCGGGAACAAACTGAAACCCCGTTAATGCTTTGGAGGCCGAAGACTCCCGCCGGGGTTTTAAAGCCAAAATGTCCTCGGGGGCAAGGCCAGAGCCATCTCGATGTTGAACATGAGATCTACCACCCAAGGACTGGCTAGTCTTTACAGACTTTTGTTGGGTTACCTGATCCTGTGAAAAAGAAGTTGTAGCTGGTACCCTCAGGTCTGACGGGAACTGCGTATCGAGTTGAACTCGATGCTGAAGACTTCTTCTGGAAAAACTACTGCAGGAGGGACACTCCAGCGGATAGTGGTCAGGACCCAAACATGGAAGGCACCAGTTATGGGTGTCTAAAACTAACTTGGTACCGCCACAGTTGAAACATGTTTTAGGGACAGTGGCTGGCGTTTCCATGAAGGAAAGTGGAGAGGCCTAGTAGGCCGAAAACCATCAGGCACTGAAAAGGGAGCAAATTCCCTACCAAAGAAAAACCTTTTTAGGAGAAAGAAAAAGAAAAAGAAAACACCGGCGGTACCGGTGCGTCGAGGAAAGGCAGAAGCGACCACAAGAAAAAACAAAAATAAAGGAAGAATTTTCTGCGGTGACAGGAGTACGTCCTGCCGGCTCCGCGGAAAAAGGAAAACTGAGGAGAGGCAGTTGGGAAAGGCGGGAAGGCAGCACGCAGGCGTGGTGGGATGCTCCCAAAAGCGTTCTAATTGGATGCTGGGGAGCGTTCCTGTGCAGACTCCGTCGGTACCGACGTACCCATATGTGAAGACTCATTCCTGCTTGTTCCTGGAGATAAGCAGGAATTTAGTCTTCACATTTGGGTATCATCGGTACCGACGGAGCCTGCGCGGGAACGCTCCCTAGCGTCCAATTAGGAAGCTTTTGGGAGTATCCCACAGCACCAGCATGCTGCCTTCCTGCCTTTCCCAACTGCCTCTCTCCAGTTGAGTTTAAAGCTGAGACAAAGAGAGAGAGAGAGAAGGAAAGAGAAAGAGATAGAGATAGAGAGATACAACTCCTAGGGGAGGTGAGTGGGTTGTGAAGACTAAATTCCTGCTGTTCCCGGAGATCACCTGTTACAGGTGAGTAACTATGCTATCTCCAGGAACAAGCAGGAATGTAATCTTCACATATGGGGACTTCCTAGCTTTAGATGCCAGGGAGAGACCCCAGAAGATGTGTGTCCCTGGGACAGGGCTCCACTTTCCCCCATGGATCTTTGGCATCCAACCAGGGATGGCGGGTAGGAGTTGATTAGGTATGGAACAGGTGTTGGAAAACAGCCTGACCACACAAGGCATCCCGGCGGGATTCCTTGTCCAAGCAGTAATGGGCTGTGAAGGTATGAACTGAGGCCCAAGTGGCTGCTCGACAGATGCTTGGTTAAGATGAAAAGGCGAGACCACCTTTGGCATAAAGTGTGGATGAGTCCTAAGGACTACCTTGTCATGATGAAACCTTGTATAAGGTGGATCAGCTACTAGTGCTTGCAACTCACTGATGCGACGTGCTGATGTGATTGCAATGAGAAAGATAACTTTCCAAGAAAGGAATTTCAATGAGGTAGTAGCTAAGGGTTCGAAAGGTGGCTTCATGAGCTGACCAAGAACCAGGTTTAAGTCCCATGCCACCGGTGGTGGCCTAAAGGGAGGCTTAGTTAGAAGAAGGCCTCTCATGAATCTTGCTATAAGAGGATGGGAGGAGATAGGTTGTCCATTTAGAGGCTTGAAAGAAGCTGCAATAGCACTCAAATGGACTCTTCCTGAGTTAGTTTTAAGCCCTGCATTGGATAAATGAAGGAGATACTCAAGTAATGATTCCAGAGGTATCGCCAGGGGGTTAAGACCCTTCTGCAAACACCATATGGTAAACCTCTTCCACTTAAAAGCATAAGAGCGTCTAGTGGAAAGCTTCCTGGAAGCATACAGGGCATCCTTTACTTGCTGAGGGAGGTTAAGATCATGAAGATCTAAGCCTTCAGCAACCAAGCTCTGAGATGCAGAGACTGGGGATTGGGATGCCATAACATTCCGTCCTCCTGTGACAGGAGATCTGGAGCAGACCCTAACTCCAGGGAGGGGGTTTGAGAGAGATGTAGAAGCAGAGGGTACCACACTTGCCGTGACCAATGTGGAGCTATGAGAATCATCCGCCCTCTGTCTCTCTGAAGCTTGAATAGGGTTTTGGGAATTAGGGGAATGGGTGGAAAGGCATAAAGGAAGTCTTGACCCCAGTGAAGGAGGAAGGCATCCCTGGCCTGAGAACCCTGAGCCGGAATTCTGGAACAGAACCGGGGAAGTTTGGCATTCAACGGACTTGCAAAGAGGCCTATGTCCGGGGTTCCCCAAATTTGAAAAATCTTGGCCACCTGGTCTGCACGTAGAGACCATTCGTGTGGAAGCAGAACTCGACTGAGTCTGTCTGCCCAAGAGTTTTGTATGCCTGGAAGATAAACTGCCAAGAGGTAAATCTGATGCTCTCTGGTGAGGGCCCATAGTCGCAAAACTTCATTGCAAAGCGACAGAGAGCCTGTTCCTCCCTGCTTGTTCAAGTAGAACATGGAAGCTTGATTTGTCCGTCTGAATGAGGACTGTCTTGTAGCTGAGCAGGGTGTGGAACACTTGAAGAGCAAGGAAGATTGCTCTGAGTTCTAAGAGACTGATATGTAGATGAGTCTCCTGTGGAGACCAAGTGTCCTGGGTGGAGAGGCCTTGCAGATGAGCTCCCCAACCCACTGGTGAAGCATCTGTTGTGAGAGTTGCCTGGGGTAAAGGTTGTTGAAACGGGGACCCCAGCAACAGGTTCTGAGTAGACTGCCGCCATTAGAGAGACAAAATAAGATGATTTGTGATTGCTATTTTGTCTGACAGGCACCCTGATGCCTGGGTCCATTGACTGGATAAGGTCCACTGGGCTGCTCTCATATGGAGGCGAGCATAAGGGACCACATGCACTGTAGATGCCATGTGGCCTAGTAGTTGTAACATTTCTCGGGCAGTGAGATGAGGTTTTAGCACTGGTTGAGAAGCTAACTGCACCATGCGGAGGCAACGGGCCTGGGGGACATAGGCCCTTGCCTTTTTGGTATCCAGCAAAGCTCCTATGAACTCTAGAGAATGAGTGGGAGTTAGACTGGATTTTGGGATGTTTATGACCAGACCCAAATACTGAAGGATAAACATTGTGCAGGATAGGGAAGTCCTGGCCTCTGACTCTGATGGAGTTCGAATGAGCCAGTTGTCTAAGTAAGGGAAAGCACAGTTACTTACCTGTAACAGGTGATCTCTGGGAACAGCAGGAATAAATCTTCACATATGGGTACGTCGGTACCGACGGAGCCTGCGCGGGAACGCTCCCCAGCGTCCAATCAGAAAGCCTTTGGAAGCATCCCACAGCACCTGCGTGCTGCCTTCCCGCCTTTCCCAACTGTCTCTCCTCAGTTGAGTTTTAGAGCTGAGAGAGAGAGAGAGAGAGAGGGAAAGGAAGGAGAGATAGAGAGAGACAACTCCTAGGGGAGGTGGGTGGGTTGTGAAGACTTATTCCTGCTGTTCCCAGAGATCATCTGTTACAGGTAAGTAACTGTGCTATCTCCAGGAACAAGCAGGAATGAGTCTTCACATATGGGGACTCCCTAGCTTTAGATGCCAGGGAGAGATCCCAGGAGTTGTGTGTCCCTGGGACATTGCTGCACTTCCCCACATGGATCTCTGGCATTCCATGAGGGATGGTGGGTAGGAGTTGATTAAGTATTGAACAGGTGTTTAAGAACAGCCTGACCAAACAAGGCATCCTGGCGGGAGTCCTTGTCCAAGCAGTAATGGGCTGTGAAGGTATGAACCGAGGCCCAAATGGCTGCTTGACAGATGTCGTCAATAGACACAGAGTTCAGATGAGCCATTGAGGCTGCCATGGCCCTCACATTGTGAGCTGTGACATGACCCTCCAGAGAAAGGTTCTTGCTCTGATAGGCGAAAGAAATACACTGGGCAATCCAGTTAGAGAGTGTTCTCTTGGAGACTGGTAGTCCAAGATGAGAAGGATCAAAGGCAACAAAGAGTTGAGAAAACTTTCTATGTTGCTGTGTCCTTTGCAAGTAAAAAGCCAGAGCTCTTTTACAGTCCAGGGTATGAAGATTCCTCTCTGCACTTGATGCATGAGGTCCTGGAAAAAAGACAGGTAGGTAGACCTCTTGGTTGAGGTGATAAGGCGAGACCACCTTAGGCATAAAGTGTGGATTAGTCCTAAGGACCACCTTGTCATGGTGGAACTTTGTATAAGGTGGACTAGCTACGAGTGCTTTCAATTCGCTAATATGACGTGCTGATGTGATTGCAATGAGAAAAATAACCTTCCAAGAAAGGTATTTCAAGGAGGTGGTGGCCAAAGGTTCAAAAGGCGGCTTCATGAGCTGACCAAGAACCAAGTTTAAGTCCCATGCCACCGGTGGTGGTCTAATGGGAGGCTTTGTTAAAAGGAGGCCTCTCATGAATCTCACTACAAGAGGATGAGAGCAAATAGGTTGTCCATTTAGAGGCTTGAGGGAAGCTGTAATAGCACTCAAATGGACCCTTACTGAATTTTTCTTAAGGCCTGCATTAGACAGATGGAGGAGATACTCCAGCAAAGATTCCAGAGGTATGGTAAGGGAGTTAAGACCCTTCCCAGAACACCAGATAGTAAACCTCTTCCACTTGAAAGCATAAGAACGTCTAGTGGAAGGTTTTCTGGAAGCATAAAGAACATCTTTCACTTGCTGAGAAAGATGAAGATCCTGGAGATCTAGGCCTTCAGCAACCAAGCCCTGAGATGCAGAGACTGGGGATTGGGATGCCACAACTTTCCGTCCTCTTGAGAGAGGAGGTCTGGAGCAGACCCTAACTCCAGGGAGGGAGCTTGAGAGAGATGTAGAAGCAGAGGGTACCACACTTGCCGTGGCCAATGTGGAGCTATGAGGATCATGTGGCCTCTGTCTCTCTGAAGCTTGAACAGGGTTTTGGGAATTAGGGGAATGGGTGGAAAGGCATAGAGGAAGTATTGACCCCAGTGAAGGAGGAAAGCATCCCTTGACTGAGCTCCCTGAGCCAGAGTTCTGGAACAGAAGCGGGGAAGTTTGGCATTCCACGGACTTGCAAAGAGGTCTATGTCCGGGGTTCCCCAAATTTGAAAAATTCTGGACACCTGGTCCATATGTAGGGACCACTCGTGTGGAAGCAGAACTCGACTGAGCCTGTCTGCCCAAGAGTTTTGAACGCCTGGAAGATAAACTGCCAGGAGATGAATGTGATGCTCTCTGGCGAGGACCCACAGTCGCAAAGCTTCGTTGCAAAGCGACAGAGAGCCAGTTCCTCCCTGCTTGTTCACACAGAACATGGCTACCTGATTGTCCATTTGAACTAGGACTGTCTTGTATCTGAGCTTGGCGTGAAATACTCAAAGAGCAAGGAAGATTGCTCTGAGTTCCAAGAGATTGATATGTAGACAAGTCTCCTGTGGGGACCAGATGCCCTGGGTGGAGAGGTCCTGCAGATGAGCTCCCCACCCCACTGGAGAAGCATCTGTTGTAGGAGTTGCTTGAGGTAGAGGCTGCTGAAAGGGGGACCCCAGCAACAGGTTTTGAGGGGACTTCCACCACTGGAGGGACAAAATGAGGCGACTTGTGTTTGCTATTTTGTCTGACAGGCAGCCTAATGCCTGGGTCCATTGGGTAGATAAAGTCCACTGAGCTGCCCTCATGTGAAGGCGAGCATATGGTACCACATGCACAGTGGATGCCATGTGGCCTAGCAACTGTAACATCTCTCGAGCAGTTAGGAGGGGCTTCAACTCTGCTTGAGAAGCTAACTGCACCAAGCGAAGGCAACGGGCCTGGGGAAGATAGGCCCTTGCCCTTGTGGTATCCAACAACGCCCCTATAAACTCCAGGGACTGAGTAGGGATCAAATTGGATTTTGGGATGTTTATTACCAGCCCTAAATACTGAAGGATATGCATTGTGCAGGTTATAGAAGTCTTGGCCTCTGATTGAGTGGGAGCTCGAATGAGCCAGTCGTCCAGGTAAGGGAAGACGAATATCCCCAAGGTGCGCAGAAAAGCAGCTACCACTGCCATGCATTTCGTGAACACCCTTGGTGCAGAGGCCAGACCAAAAGGGAGCACTCTGTATTGATAGTGCTTCTCTTGGAAAAGGAACCTTCTGTGAGTTGGATGGATGAGAACATGAGTGTACGCAACCTTGAGATCTAGAGAACAAAGCCAATCCTGACTCTGAAGGTATGGCAGCAGAGTTCCCAGAGAAACCATCTTGAATTTTTCCTTGACTAGGAATCTGTTCAACTCTCTGAGATCTAAGATGGGTCTGAAGCCCCCTGTTTTCTTTGAAATAAGAAAATAGGGGGAGTAGAACCCTGTGCCCTGTTGTTGAAGAGGCACTTCCTCTATTGCCCCCTGGGCGAGAAGAGTGGCAACCTCCTGCCCCAACCGGTTGAGGAGGGAGGTTGGGGAATTGAACTGGTGCACTCTTGTGAGAGGGGGCAAGCTTGAAAATGAAGTTTGTACCCCTCTCTTATGATGGAGAGTGTCCAATGCTCTGCTGTAATTTTCCCCCACCTGGGAGCAAAGTGACATAACCTTCCTGGAATGGTGGAGGGCTCTAGTCCTTCCAGAGCCAGGAAGGCTAAGTTCTCTAGCGGAAAGTCAAAGGCCCTGAGGGGGCTGAATTTGCTGGGCTGGAGCAGGCCTAGCAGCCTTTGCTTTGCTCTGTTTGGATGATTGCTGAAGTTTGGTAGGGAATTGAGCTGCAGAAGATGCCCGCTGACCATAAGCAGGATAGAATCTTCCCTTTTTATAAAAAGGTGTTTTCTTGAATAACCTTTTCTTAGCAGGAGCAGCTGTGGATTTGGATAGTCTATCCAAAGCAGAATTTTCAGTATCCATCTGATTGGCCTTTGCTTGCCAATCCTTACCAAACAGGTTCTTACCTGTACAAGGGATATTTCCCAATTCATCTTGAACCCAGATCTCCAAATCAGATGCTTGAAGCCAAGCAATCCTACGTGCACCTATGGCAATAGCTGAGGCTCTGCTTACGCATTCAAAGGAGTCGAAAGCTGCACGGTTGGAGAATTTGGAGATATCTTGGGCATGTTTGAGCCCAGTGAGAAAGTCTTGCCTTTTATCTTCAGACATAAAAGGACTTAAAGTCTGAAAATGGTCAGTGACTCCTTTTAAGAACATCCCCGTGTAGAGACTATAAGAATTAATTCTTGCAGCAAGCATGGAAGCTTGGAAGACTCTTCTTCCAAAAGCATCCAGGGTTCTACATTCACGTCCTGGAGGATTAGAAGCATGTCTTTTGGCACTTCTAATCTTTCTCATTGCAGACTCAACCACAATAGAGTGGTGAGGAATTTGAGCTTTCTGGAAACCAGGACAAGGAGGGACACAATACATGGTATCTAACCTGCGAGAATGAGGAGAGGTGGTTAGAGGTGCTTCCCACATCCTCAACATGAGATCATACAGAATCTCATGAATAGGCAAGGTAGCTGCCTCCTTAGGAGTTTTAGGATATTGTAAAATATCTAACTCCTTGGCTCTGGGCTCTGTCTCAGGGGCCACTGTGATGGAGAGGCCCCAAGCCACCTCCCTGCTAAAGTCTTGAAAAGACAAGTCCTCTGGAGGAGACATCCTTTGTTTAGGAGAGGAGGACTCCTGTGGAAGAAGCATCACAGCATCGACCGACTCTTCAGAATTCTCAGAGTCCTCAGAGGAATCGAAGTATCATCTGTCCGGATGCTCTTGCAAGGCCCGATACCCGTACTGACCGGGATCGGTATCAGGAATAACCGGTACAGGGGTGTCGGTACTGGAGGGCTTCAGAGGACAGAGTACCGGCATAGCGGACACCGATGCCGATGCCACTGGTACCGGGATCGGTACCGATGGCGATGCTAGAGCCGGTACCGGCGGAGTAGTCTGTTGCGGTACCATGGGCGTCGATGCCACAAGGAAAGCCGCCAGACTGCGTTCCATGGACAGAATGCTCTGATCCATCGACGCCGCCAATGCTTGGAAGTCGGTACCGGTGGAAGCCACAGGTACCCCAGAGCATGGCACCAGGAGATCTGTCGAGGTCACGCCATCGAGATCATCCTGGAACCACAATGATGATGCTTTAGAGGCCGAAGCCTCCCGCCGGGGTAATTTTGCCGGTGCAGAATCCTCAAGGGCAACGCCAGAGGCATCTCGATGGTTAGAAGGAGATCTACCCTTCGAGGACCAGCTGGATTTATGTTTAGTTACCTGAGATCCATGTGAGGAAGAAGCAGCCCTGGAAGACGTCGATGCCACCGAAGCCGCATCAGAGGGAAACAGGGTACTGAGCTTGGCAGCTCGGTTCTGCCGACCTTTTTTAGACATCATAGAACAGGACATACAATCTGTTATGGAATGGTCAGGACCTAAACATTTTAGACACCAGTCATGGGTGTCGGTGACGGAAATGGTACCACCACATTTTGTGCACTTTTTAAATCCTGAGGCAGGCTTTTCCATATTAAGGAAAAAAGGTTTTGGGCCTAAGGCCCAAAACACAAGTGCACCTGAGGAAAAAGAAAGGAAAAAAAATTTTTTTTTTTTTTACAAGAAGAAAAGAACAAAGACCGGCGCTACCGGTAGAGCGTCGAAGAAGGCAGACGTGACACAAAAGAAATAAAGAAAAAATATGGAAATTCTTCTGCGGTGACAGGAACACGACCTGCTGGCTCCGCGGAAAAAGAAGAACTGAGGAGAGACAGTTGGGAAAGGCGGGAAGGCAGCACGCAGGCGCTGTGGGATGCTCCCAAAGGCTTTCTGATTGGACGCTGAGGAGCGTTCCCGCGCAGGCTCCGTCGGTACCGACGTACGCATAGGTGAAGACTCATTCCTGCTTGTTCCTGGAGATAACGAATATCCCTAGAGTACGGAGAAATGCTGCTACTACAGCCTAGCAGCCATGCATTTCGTGAACACTCTTGGTGCTGAGGCCAGGCCAAAAGGAAGCACCCTGTGTTGGTAGTGCTTTCCTTGAAAAAGAAACCGAAGGAACTTTCTGTGGGTTGGATGGATGAGAACATGAGTGTACGCATCCTTGAGATCTAGAGAACAAAGCCAATCCTGACTCTTAAGGTATGGTAGCAGAATTCCCAGAGAGATCATTTTGAATTTCTCCTTGAACAGGAATTTGTTCAATTCTCTGAGGTCTAAAATAGGTCTGTGTCCCCCTGTTTTCTTTGGGATAAGGAAATAGGGGGAATAAAACCCTGTACCCTGTTGATGAATGGGTACTTCTTCTATTGCCCCTTGGGCAAGAAGCATAGTGACCTCCTGATCTAACAGGTTGACAAGAGAGGTCTGGGAATTGAACTGTCTTACCATTGTGGGAGGGGGCATGCACAAAAAGTGAAGCTTGTACCCCTCTTTTATAATGGAGAGTGTCCAACGCTCTGCTGTTATCTGCCCCCATCTGGGGGCAAAGTGACATAACCTTCCCAGAATGGTGGAAGGTTCTGGACCATTGAGGGCCAGGAAGGCTAAGTTCTCTAGATGAAAGTCAAAGGCCCTGTGGAGGCTGAGACTGCTGAGGTGATTGAGGCTTGGCAGATTTTGCTTTTCTTTGTTTAGGTGGCTGCTGACCTTTTCGGACAAGCTGACCTGCGGAACGTCCCTGCTGGGAATAAGAGGGATAAAACCTCTTCTTCTTGGAGAAGAAAGAAATCTTTCAAGAAACCTTTCTTGCAGGATCAGCTGTGGCTTTGGATAATCTATACAAAGTGGAGTTGTCAGCATCCATCTCATTGGCCTTTTCTTGACAATTCTTGCCGAATAGATTCTCACCTGTACAAGGGATATTTCCCAGTTTGTCCTGCACCCAGAGCTCCAAATCGGATGCCTGGAGCCAGGCAATTCTTCGTGCACCTATGGCAATGGCAGAGGTTCTGCTTATGCACTCAAAACAGTCAAAAGCTGCACGATTGACAAACTTAGAAACATCCTGGGCATGTTTAACTAGTGTGAGAAAATCCTTCCTCTTGTCCTCAGGAAGAAGAGGGCTTAAAACCTCCAAGTCTCCTGTGACTTCTTTAAGGAACATTCCCATATATAGAATATAGGAAGTGATCCTAGCAGAAAGCATGGAAGCCTGGAACGTACGACGTCCAAAGGCATCCAAAGTTCTACACTCACGTCCTGGAGGATTAGAGGCATGTCTCTTTGCACTTCTGATCCTTCTCATAGCTGATTCCACTACAATAGAGGGGGAGGAGTGGCCTAGTGGTTAGGACAAGGTACTTCAGGCCGGAGGGCCGGGGGTTCAAGTCCCACCTGGGGACAGCAATCTCAGGCCGAGGGACTGGGATTTCTAGTCCTACAAGCACTCCTTGTGGTCTTGGGCAAGCCACTTAACCCTCCATTGCCCATGTTCCCTGTAAGTATTAGCGTATGTGTGTCATATCCCCTCGTGTTAAATGTATCTCCCAATTGACCGCTTTGACCCGGTGAAAAGCGGGATATAAATACAGCAAAATAAAATAAATAAATAAATAAATAAATAATTGAGGAAGCTGAGTTTTCTAGAAACCAGGACATGGTATCCAGTCTGCAAGAGTGAGGAGAGGTGGTGAGAGGTGTCTCCCACATTCTCAACATGAGATCATGCAAAATCTCATGGATAGGCAGAGTAGCTGAATCCTTAGGAGCTTTGGGATATTGTAAAATCTCCAGCTCCTTAGCCCTGGGCTCTGTTTCAGGAGCCACAGTAATGGACAGATCTCGAGCCACCTCACTGATGAAATCCTGAAAGGAGATATCTTCAGGAGGAGACATCCTACGTTTAGGAGAGGAAGGCTCCTCCGGGAGAAGTATGCTGGCAACGGCAGAGCTGTCAGAATCCTCAGACTCCTCCGAGGATTCGAAGTACCATCTGTCCGGATGCTCTTGAAGAGCCCGATACCCGTACCGATCGAAGTCGGTACCGAGGGGCATTGGCACCGGTGTATTGGTACCGGATGGCATCGCATGACTGGGTGTCGGCAAAGCCGATGCCTATGTCAATGCCGATGCTATCGGTACCAGTACCGACACCAGTACCAGTGTCGGTACCGGTACCAGTTGAACTGTCTGACGCGGTTCCGAGGGGATCAATGCCGCAAGGAGAGCCGCCAGACTGAGTTCAATAGCCAGGAATCTCTGGTCTATCGATGCTGCTGATGCCTGGGTATCGGTAGCGGTAGAAGCGGCCTGAACCCCAGAGCATGGCACCAGTAGTTCTGCCGAGGTCAAGGCCTCGAAAACATCCTGGAGCCCCGATAATGCTTTGGAAGCCGAAGCCTCCCGCCAGGGCAATTTTGCCGGTATATAATCCTCAAGGGCAACGCCAGAGGCATCTCGATGCTTAGAAGGAGATCTACCCTTTGAGGACTGGCTAGACTTATGTTTGGTTACCTGAGATCCATGGGAGGAAGACGAAGCCCTGGAAGATGTTGATGCCACCGAAGCTGCATCGGAAGGAAAAAGGGCACTGAGCTTAGCAGCTCGGTTCTGTCAACCCCTTTTGGACATCATGGCACAAGTCATACACTCGGTGATGGAGTGGTCAGGACCTAAACATTTAAGACACCACTCATGGGTGTCAGTGACGGAGATGGTACCGCCACACTTGGTGGACTTTTTAAAACCCGAGGTGGGTTTTTCCATGGTGGAAATGTTTTGGGCCTAAGGCCCAAAATTGCGCTTGCACCTGAAAAGAAAAGTTTGGAAAAAAATAAGAATAATATTATTTTTAAAGAAAAGAAAGAAAGAAAAGAGAACCGGCGGTACCGGTATAGCGTCGAAAGCAGACGCGACCACAAAAAAATAAAGATTAAGGAAACAATTTTCTGCGGTGACAGGAACAACGACCTGCTGGCTCCGTGGAAAACAAAGAACTGGAGAGAGGCAGTTGGGAAAGGCGGAAAAACAGTACGCAGGCGCTGTGGGATGCTCCCAAAAGCTTCCTAATTGGACGCTGGGGAGCGTTCCCGCACAGGCTCCGTCGGTACCGACGATACTCATGTGAAGACTACATTCCTGCTTATTCCTGGAGATAAGGTTTGAGCACTGCTTGGGAAGCTAGCTGTATTATGCGAAGACAGCGGGGCTGCGGAAGGAAAGCCCTTATCTGTCTGGTATCCAGATGAGCTCCTATGAACTCTAGGGATTGAGTGGGAGCAAGATTGGATTTTGGGAGGTTTATGACTAGTCCCAAATACTGAAGTATCTGCATTGTGCGAAACAAGGCACAGCTGGCTTCTGGCACTGTAGGGGCTCGAATGAGCCAGTCGTCTAAGTAGGGGAAGACGAATATTCCCAGAGTGCAGAGAAATGCTGCTACCACAACCATGCATTTTGTGAATACTCTTGGCGCAGAAGCCAGGCCAAAAGGGAAGAACCCTGTACTGGAAGTGCTTTCCTTGAAACAGGGATCGTAGGAATCTTTTGTGATTTGGATGGATGAGAATATGAGTATATGCATCCTTGAGATCTAGAGAACAAAGCCAATCCTGACTTTGAAGGTATGGCAGCAGAGTTCCTAGAGAGACCATTTTTAACTTCTCTCGGAACAGATATTTGTTCAATTCTCTGAGGTCTAAAATGGGCCGGTATCCTCCTGTTTTCTTTCGAATAAGAAAATAGGGGACGTAGAACCCTGTGGAGTGGAGGAGTAGCCTAGTGGTTAGAACACTGGCTTGGTAACCAAGCAACCAGGGTTCAAATCCCACTAGCACTCCTTGTGGCCTTGGGCAAGTCACTTAACCCTTCATTGCCTCGGAAGAAAGGCCTGGCAATCTACTTCCAGTGACACTGCCAAGAAAACCCAGGAGTTTCTGGGTCACCAGGAGTCAGGACTGACTTGAAGGCACACATTGCATTGCAGAACCCTATACCCTGTTGCAGAATGGGTACTTCCTCTATTGCTCCTTGCGCAAGGAGTGTTGTGACTTCTTGACCTAAGAGATTGTCGAGAGAGGTCTGAGAATTGAACTGTCTTACCATTGTAGGAGGGAGCATGCTGTGAAAATGAAGCTTGTAGCCCTCTCGTACAATGGACAGAGTCCAATTTTCTGCTGTTATTTGGTACCATCTTAGGGAAAAATGACATTACTTGTCCAGGATGTCAAAGGGTTCTGGACCCTTCAGTGGCAGGAAGGCAAAGTTCTCTAGAGAGGAGTCAAAGCCCCTGAGGAGGCTGAGCCTGCTGAGCTGGCTGAGGTTTTACCGCTTTTGGCTTCTTCTGTTGTCTCTTTTGGGCAGGCTGACCTGGATGGTGTCCCTGTTGGGTATAGGAAGGATAAAACTTCTTTTTCTTATTGAAAAATGGTTTTTTAGAGGATCTTTTCCTTGCAAGATCGGCTGTAGATTTGGACAATCTATCAAAAGTGATATTGTCTGCATCTATCTCATTACCCTTCTCCTGCCAATTCTTGCCAAAGAGATTTTCTCCTGTGCAAGGAAGGCTTCCTAATTTATCCTGTACCCAAATTTCCAAGTTGGATGCCTGAAGCCAGGCAATCCGACGTGCACCAATGTCAATAGCAGAGGTTCTGCTTATGCACTCAAAACAGTCAAAGGCTGCACGATTTACAAACTTGGAAACATCCCGGGCATGTTTGACAAGAGTAAGATAGTCCTGTCTTTTGTCATCAGGAAGAAGGGGGCTCATAAGCTCCAAGACTCCTGTGACCTCTTTAAGGAACATTCCCATATACAAGATATAGGAACTGATCCTAGCTGAGAGCATGGAAGCTTGAAAGCATCGACGCCCAAAGGCATCGAGAGTCCTGCATTCATGACCTGGAGGATTGGATGCATGTCTCTTTGCACTTTTCATCCTACGCATGGCTGATTCCACTACCACTGAATGGTATGGTAATAGAGGTTTTTGAAAGCCAGGACAAGGTGGAACTCGATACATAGTATCGAGTCTCCAAGAATGAGGAGATGTGGTTAGAGGTGTTTTCCGACATTCTTAGAATAAGATCATGTAAGATCTCATGAATAGGCAGAGTAGCTGCCTCTTTGGGAGCCTTATGGTATTGGAGAATCTCCAATCCTTTGCCCTAGGCTCTTTTTCAGGAGCTACTGTGATGGAAAGGCCTCTGGCCACATCACGGATAAAATCCTGAAAGGACATATCCTCTGGCGGAGACATTCTGCGCTGAGAAGAGAAATCCTCTGGGAGAAGTACTCTTGTATCGGCAGAGTCTTCGGAGTCATCAGACTCAGAGGATTCAAAATACCTCTGATCCCGGTGATCGTGCAGCACACGGTACCGGTATTGATCGAAGTCTGTATCGGGTTGCTCCGGTACCGATCTGTTGATGCCGGAGACAGACGCATGACTCGGTATAGGTAGCATACCCATCGACGTCGATGCTGTCGGTACCGGTATCAGTTGAGGTGTCTGAAACGGTTTCAATGGTACCGAAGCCGTGAGAAGAGCCGCTAGACTGTGTTCGATAACAAGAAATTTCTGGTCTATCGACGCTGCCGATGCTTGGGTGTCGGTAGCGGTAGAAGCGGCCTGAACCCCAGAGCATGGCGCCAGTAGTTCTGCCGAGGTTGAGGCCTTGAGAACATCCTGGAGCCCTGTTGATGCTTTGGAAGCCGAAGCCTCCCGCCAGGGCAGTTTTGCCGGTGAAAATTCTTCAAGGGCAATGCCAGTGGCATCTCGATACTTAGAAGGAGATTTACCCTTTGAGGACAGGCTAGATTTATGTTTAGTTACCTGAGATCCATGGGAGAAAGATGACGCCCTGGAGGACGTCGATGCAACAGACACCGCGTCTGAGAGAAAAAGGGTGCTAAGCTTTGCAGCTCAATTCTGCCGACCCCTTTTTGACATCATTCCACAAGAGAGGCACTCCAAAGTAGAGTGGTAAGGACCTAAACATTTGAGACACCAATCATGGGTGTCGGTGACGAAGATGATACCACCACACTTAGAACATTTTTTAAAACCAGATGTTGGTTTTTCCATTTTTAAGAAAAAATTGGGCCTAGTGCCCAAAATGGCGCCTAGCACCAAGGAAAAAAGTTTCTGAAGTAAAATAGCTCAGAAACTATAGTTTGTTTGTTTTGTTTTGTTTTTTAAGAAGAAAGAAGAATGAACCGGCGGTACCGGTATAGTGTCGAGGGAAGGTAGACGCGACCGCAGAAAACAAAGATTAAAGAAGACATTTTTGACAAGGAATGGGACCTATCGGCTCCGCGGAAAACAAAGAACTGGAGATGGACAGTTGGAAAGGCGGGAAGGCAGCACCCAGGTGCTGTGGGATGCTCCCAAAAGCTTTCCTATTGGGCGCTGGGGAGCGTTCCCGCACAGGCTCCATCGGTACCAACGATACCCATATGTGAAGACTACATTCCTGCTTGTTCCTGGAGATTGCAAAGTTTCCATCTATAAGCAAAGGACGCACAAGTGTTTGTTTACACCCTTGAGGTCCAGAATGAGTCAGAATGATCTGTCTTTTTTTAGTATCACAAAATATATGGAATAGCTACCCTTGCCCTGATTGTCCAAGGGAACGGGTATCATGGCCTGCAAGAGTAGCAACTTGTCCAAAGTGATCCGATTAGCAGTCCTTTTGTTCTCAGACCCACAAGGGGAGATGACGAAAGCATCAGGGATTGGCTCTTTGCATTGCAGGACATAGTCGTACTGAATTGTGTCTAGCACCCAGCGATCCTTGGTGACCCAGGCCCATTCCAGAAAGAAAAGGCGAAGCCTGCCTCCTACCGGAGGTATCAGGGAATGGCCCCTCAAACCTTCACTGCGCAGTCAGAGAGGAACCCGCTCTGGAGGAGGTCCAAAGCCTGGGTCCACGAGCTCCTCAAAAGGACTGAGAACGAGTCCAAAATCTGGAAGCAGAGAAGAAGAAAGGCTTTCCAGACCAGTAGCAACAGGAACCCCAAAGCCCCCGGGGATGCGACCAGTGTGGCTGCGAAGCATGGGCAGAGGCTGACAGAAAGCTCCTTGTCCTATGGGGGATCCAGGCAACTGGGTGAAAGACAACTGGCGGAATGGCAATTGGGTGAATTGACAATTGAGTGAATGAGACAAAACGTGACAATTGGGTGAACACGGCAGTTGATTGAATGTAGCAACTCCAGTGGCGATGGAAGGGCTTTTACTTTTGGGAAGCATAAGTCACACCACTAACTCCCCCTAAGTCCCACCCCTAATTCATGGCAATTGGGTGAATGCAGCATCCCCAGGGGTGACGGAAAGAGCTTTTACTTTGGGGAAGCACCGGCCCCACCCCTAACTCCGCCCTGAGGACCACGATCATTGTAGAGACCCATCCTGTCTGCCCGTGATCCTTGCAAGCAGACAGGAAGAGTCTTTTCAATGATCGCAGTCCGCAGGATATCAGAATATAAAAGGCAATGGTGTGAAAGTGTTGGGATAGAAAACTAGCATTTACCAGGGAGTGTGCATTCACTTATTTATTTAGCTGAATGGGCAGCCTGCTGTTTGCCCTTCCCCTACTTCTACCCACGGGAGATCGGATCCCTGTGGGCCATAGGGAAACCATGATCTCAGAGCAGATTTTTGGTGGGGCCATGGCCGCTGTGCCCACCCCCCCCCCCCCCCTTCCAACACCTATGAGCAACCATGTCACTCACACACACATAGAAAGGCAGAGAGCGATTCGGCAGCAGACAATGGAAGCAAGGAATAACTTCATTCACAGAAATTTCTCTTTTTTCAGTTTTAGTTATGGAAAGAACAAATGTATATCAGCAGCCAATAATTCCATTGACAATTATAAGAAAAGACAATTGAGAGAATGATGATGATGCATATTATAATGATAGGCTGAGTGTGGAGAATACAGTGATTGGTTTCAGGGCATTCTCACTATTTGGTTCTGTGTTTTTTATACAATGGCCCAATTTTGCTGTATGGAAAGGGGCAAGCGTAAGATATTATAACAGGGCTATGCATTGTCTGCGAAAAAGATAGTGGAGTTATCACATATTGGCAATGTGAAAAGAAGAAAATCTGTAAGGCTCAAATGAATTCATCAATCGATATTCAGCCTGGTGATACTGTAAAATTATGATCTCATCATTCTCACGGTCCCAAAGCAACAAGAAAAGAAGTGCTGCAAGCCATTGACGAAGCTAAGTCACAGGCGACCAGCACTCAGGTAAAATTTAAGCTTTCTTCATAAAGACGCAAATTTTCAGTATCAAAACAATGGTCTAGAAATTGAAGGGGGATGCAAAAGAACTAGTTTTTCAATAAAGAATTTCTGTTGGGGATCTTGTTGATTTTGCATGGGGCTGTGTCCTACTGGACTCCTAGACTCCCCACTGTGGTCTTAACCGCTCTGACAGAAAAAGTTACAAAAGTAAAGCATAAATAGCACTGTTTTCATTTGTAGAATAGTTTTTTCCATTATTGCTCAAAAAGCTGGAAGATCTGAGCAATTTATCTTAATTCACATCTGAATTTCTTTGCTTGATAGGAGACAGCACAGGTGATTGTCAACAATGCTACAACATCCGACTCAATTGCCGCCGCTACACAGCTATCTACAGTAGCATCCTTGAAAAGAATGACACAGAGAAAAAGAATTCAGAATGCTCCCAGTCAGTCTCAGGATTTGACTTTGTTGGATATACCAGAAGAGTACAAAATTACAAAAAATGGCAAGTGTTTTCTAGCTTATGATTCTGGTACAAATGATGATCAAATTTTAATATTTTTCAAGGATCAAAATTTACACGTTTTGCAGCAGTTGTCCGACTGGTTTGCGGATGGAACGTTTAAAGTTTTTCCAAAATAGTTTTATCAACTGTATACCATGCATGCTTACAACAAGGGCTAGTGCATTCCCCTCGTTTATGCATTATTTCCAAATGAACAACAAGAAATCTATATTTGATTTTTACGCCAGTTGTTTGAAATACAGCCTAATCTGTATCCAAGATCTGTTTTATGCAGTTTTGAAGTATCAGCAATCAATGCCTTTGAACATGTTTATTCAGATGCGAGTATTCATGGGTGCTTGTTTCAAATGTCACAGAACATTTACAGGCATTTGCAGGAAGCTGGACTGCAGGAACATTATGTAAATGATGCCGAGTTTACATTGAAAATCTGAATGCTACCTGCTCTATCATTTATTCCAACTGAAGAGGTCCAAAACAGTTTTGATGAACTGTTGGCCATATTCCTGAAGAAGTAAATTCAGTTATAGATTATTCTGAAGATACATATATTGGCAGAACTCGTAGAAATTGGGCCCGTGAATGTTTATTTCCAAAAATGCTTTGGAATAATTATGATTGTGTTATCCTTGACTCACCATGATCCAAGAATGTTGTCGAAGCATGGCACAGACGCTCTTATACATCCATATTTTGTGATCACCCTTCTATTTGGTGTCTGATTTCTAGCTTAAAAACCAAACAAGCTTATTTTTCCCTACACACTGAGCAGCTAATAGCTGGATATGAAGAACCACAAAAGAAAAAATATGTAGACGTTGATCAGCGAATTAAAACTATTGTGTTAGGTTACAATGAAACTGATTTGTTGTCATATTTACGTGGCATTGCTCACAATTTGCCATTTTGAATGGGTATTTACTTATTGTTACTACTACTACTGAGCATTTGTATAGCGCTATAAGACGTATGCAGCGCTGCACAGACATGTAAGAGACAGTCCCTGCTCTTCAAAGCTTACAATCTAGTCAAGACAGACAACACAGTAGGTGTAGACAGGGATACATCTAGGAGGAATGGTAAGGAAACACAAAGGACATCAGGTGAGTCAAGATCCGAAAGCGATAGTGAAGAGGTGAGCTTTCAGCCTGGATTTGTAAAGGATCAGAGAAGGCGCCTGATATACAGACTCAGGTAGTTTGTTCCAGGCATAAGGAGCAGCAAGGTGAAAGGAGTAAAGTCTAGAGTTAGTAATAGAAGAGAAGAGCACAGACAGAAGCAATTTGCCAGAAGAGCAGAGCTTCCAGGGAGGGGTGTAGGAAGGTATGAGAGGGGAAAGGTAGTGAGTAGCTGCAGAGTGAATGCACTTTAGGTCAGCAGGAGAAGTTTGAACTGGATGCGTAAACAGATCAGGAGCCAATGAAGTGACTTGAGAAGAGGGGTAATATGAGCATGACGAGGCTGGCAAAAGATTCAGAGGAAGACCAGCAAGAAGCAGGTTACAATAGTCAAGATGGGAGGTGATTAAGGAGTGGATAAGTGTCTTAGTAGTGTGTTCAGAAAGGAATGGGCAGATCTTGTTGATGTTATAGAGAAAGAAACGGCAGGTCTTAGCTATCAGATGGATGTATGTGGAAAAGGAGAGAGAGGAGTCAAAGTTGACTACAAAGCTGTGAGCCGAGGAAACAGGGAGAAGTAGAGAGTTATCCACAGAGACCGAGAAAGGAGGAAGGAGGTTTTGGGAGAAAAAATAAGCAGCTCAGTCTTGGCCATGTTCAATTTTGTTGAGAGTTAGAGAGCTGTAACCGCAACAGACAGACAGAGTTACATTGTTCATGTCTGCTTCATTCGTGTATTGTTATGGATTAAAACATTTTTCACAAATATAAAAATTCTGCAAATTGTCTTTCACCCAATTGTCACAGACCTGTCCTCTGGACGCAGTAAGATTTTGTTTCACCCAGATCCTTCACCAGCTGCTCCAAATCGGCCCCAAACAGAAGCTTCCCTTTAAAAAAACAGTCAGGACAACCGGGCTTTGGAAGAGGTGTCATATTAGGCATCGTCGGTACTGATGGAGCTCACGCGGGAAGCTCCCCAGCATCCAATAGGAAAGCTTTTGGGAGCACTCCACTGCACTTGCGCATCTGCCTTCCCACCTTCCCCCATCCTCTCTTCAGTTGACTTTGTAGCTGACCGATAGAGGAAAAAGAGTACACTACAACCCCAAGGGGAGGAAGGTGCGTCGTGAAGACTGATTCCCGCTGTTCCCAGAAATTACCTGTTACAGGTAAGTAAAGCATAGTTACTCACCTGTAACAGGTGATCTCCGGGAACAGCAGGAATTTAGTCTTTACATATGGGTATCGTCGGTACCAACGGAGCCTGCGTGGGAACGCTCCCCAGCGTCCAATAGGAAAGCTTTTGGGAGCATCCCACTGCGCCTGCGTGCTGCCTTCCCACCTTTCCCAACTGTCCCTCTCCAGTTGAGTTTAAAGCTGAGACAAAAGCGAGAGGGAAGGAAGGAAAGAAAGAAAGAGAGAGAGAGATAGAGAGATACAACTCCTAGGGGAGGTGGGTGGGTTGTGAAGACTAAATTCCTGCTGTTCCCGGAGATCACCTGTTACAGGTGAGTAACTATGCTATCTCCAGGAACAAGCAGGAATGTAGTCTTCACATATGGGGACTCCCTAGCTGCAGATGCCAGGGAGAATGCCCAAGAAGTTGTGTGCCCTTGTGAAGGAGCTGCACTTCCCCCCATGGATCTCTGGCATCGTAAAAGGGATGGTGGGTAGGAGTTGATTAAGTATGGAACAGGTGTTGAAGAACATCCTGACCAAACAAGGCATCCCGGCGGGAGTCCTTGTCTAAGCAGTAATGGGCTGTGAAGGTATTAACCAAACCCCAAGTAGCTGCTCGACAGATGTCGTCGACATACAGAGTGAAGATGAGCCATAGAGGCTGCCATGGCTCTCACATTGTGAGCTGTGACATGGCCTTCAAGAGGAAGGTTTTTACTCTCATAGGCAAAAAGATATACACTGTGCAATCCAGCTGGACAGTGTTCTTTTGGAGACTGGAAGTCCCAAATGACTAGGATCAAAAGCAACAAAGAGTTGAGAGAACTTTCTATGTTGCTGTGTCCTTTGCAAGTAAAAGGCCAAAGCTCTTTTACAGTCCAAAGTATGAAGATTCCTTTCTGCATTTGAGGCGTGAGGCCTTGGAAAGAATACAGGAAGGTAAACCGCTTGGTTTAAATGAAAAGGTGACACCACCTTTGGCATAAAGTGTGGATAAGTCCTAAGGACTACCTTATCATGATGAAACCTTATATAACGCTTGCAATTCACTGATGCGACGTGCTGATGTGATTGCAATAAGAAAGATGACCTTCCAGGAAAGGAATTTCAAAGAGGTAGTGGCTAATGGTTCAAAGCGCGGTTTCATGAGCTGCCCAAGAACCAGATTTAAGTCCCATGCCACCGGTGGTGGCTTAATGGGAGGCTTAGTTAAAAGAAGGCCTCTCATAAATCTCGCTATGAGAGGAAATAGGTTGTCCATTTAGAGGCTTGAAAGAAGCTGCAATATCACTCAAATGGACTCTTACTGAATTGGTCTTAAACCCTGCATTTGATAAATGAAGGAGATACTCCAGTAATGATTCCAGGGCTATCGCAAGAGAGTTAAGGCCCTTCTGCGAGCACCATATAGTAAACCTTTTCCACGTAAATGCATAAGAGCATCTTGTGGAAGGCTTCCTGGAAGCATAAAGAATATCCTTTACCTGCTGGAAAGGATAAGACCGTAACATCCTAGGCTTTCAGCAACCAGGCCCTGAGATGCAGAGACTGGGGATTGGGATGCCACAGCATCCCGTCCTCTTGAGAAAGGAGATCTGGAGCAGATCCTAACTCCAGAGGCGGAGCTTGAGAGAGATGTAGGAGCAGAGGGTACCACATTTGCCATGGCCAACGTGGAGCTATGAGAATCATATGACCTCTGCCTCTCTGAAGCTAGAACAGGGTTTTGGGAATTAGGGGAATGGGTGGAAAGGCATACAGGAAGTCCTGACCCCAACGGAGGAGGAAAGCATCCCTGGCCTGACAACCCTGAGCCAGAATTCTGGAACAGAACCGGGGAAGTTTGGCATTCAGCAGACTTACAAAAAGATCTATGTCCGGGGTTCTCCAAATTTGAAAAGCTTTGGCCACCTGGTCTGCATGGAGAGACCATTTGTGTGGAAGCAGAACTCTGCCCAAGAGTTTTGAATGTCTGGAAGATACACCGCAAGGAGATGAATCTGATGCTCTCTGGCGAGGGCCCATAGTCACAAAGCTTCGTTGCAGAGCGACAGAGAGCCTGTTCTGCCCTACTTGTTCACATAGAACATGGTTACTTGATTGTCCGTTTGAACTAGGACTGTCTTGTAGCTGAGCTGGGTGTGGAATACTCGAAGAGCAAGGAAGATTGCTCTGAGTTCCAGGAGATTGATGTGGAGATAGGCCTCCTGTGGAGTCCAGGTACCCTGGGTAGAGAGGCCTTGCAGGTGGCTCCCCAACCCACCTGTTAAGTATCTGTTGTTAAAGTGGCTTGGGGTGAGAGTTGCTGAAAAGGAGACCCCACCAAAATGTTTTGGGGAGACTGCCACCATTGGAGGGACAAAATAAGACGATCTGAGTTTGCTATTTTGTCTGACAGGGACCCTGACGCCTGAGTCCACTGAGTGGATAAAGTCCACTGGGCTGCCCTCATATGGAGGCGAGCATAAAGAACCACATGCACGGGGGATGCCATGTGGCCTAGCAACTGTAACACCTCACGAGCAGTGAGGTGAGGTTTTAGAACTGCTTGGGAAGCTAACTGCACAATGTGAAGGCAGCGGGGCTGTGGAAGGAAGGCCCTTATCTGTCTGGTATCTAGCAGAGCTCCTATAAACTCTAGGGATTGAGTGGGAGCAAGGTTGTATTTGGGAAGTTTATGACAAGTCCCAAATACTGAAGGATGTGCATTGAGCGAGAGAGAGCAACCCTGGCCTCTGCCTCTGAAGGGGCTCGAATGAGCTAGTCGTCTAAGTAAGGGAAGATGAATATTTCCAGGGTGCGGAGAAATGCTGCCACCACAGCCATGCATTTTGTGAACACCCTTGGTGCAGAGGCCAGGCCAAAAGGAAGAACCCTGTATTGGTAGTGCTTCCCTTGAAACAGAAAGCGAAGGAACTTTTGGTGAGTTGGATGGATGAGAACATGAGTGTACGCATCCTTGAGATCTAGAGAACAAAGCCAATCCTGACTCTGAAGGTATGGCAGCAGAGTTCCTAGAGAAATCATTTTGAACTTCTCTTTGAACAGGAATTTGTTCAATTCTCTGAGGTCTAAAATGGGTCTGTGTCCTCCTGTTTTCTTTGGAATAAGGAAATAGGGGGAGTAAAACCCTGTACCCCGTTGGGGAATGGGTACCTCTTCTATTGCCCCTTGAGCAAGGAGAACAGTGACCTCTTGACCTAACCGGTCATTGAGAGAGGTCTGAGAAGTGAAAGGTCTTACCACTGTAGGAGGGCGCATGTTGAGGAAATGAAGCTTGTACCCCTCTCTTACAATAGACAAGAGTCCAATTTTCTGCTGTTATCTGACCCCATCTGGGGACAAAATGACATAACCTTCCTGGGATGGTGGAGGGTTCTGGACCGTTCAGGGCCAGGAAGGCAAAGTTCTCTAGATAGGAGTCAAAGCCCCTGTGGAGGCTGAGTCTGCTGAGCCGGTTGAGGCTTAGCTGCTTTTGTCTTTCTTTGCCTAGGTTGTTGCTGCTGTCCCCTTTGGGCAGACTGACCTAAACGATGTCCCTGATGGGTATAGGAGGGATAAAACGTTTTCTTCTTGCTGAAGAATGGTTTCTTAGAGGATCATTTCCTCGCAGGATCAGCTGTAGATTTAGACAATCTATCCAAAGTGATATTGTCAGCATCTATCTCATTAGCTTTTTCCTGCCAATTCTTGCCAAAGAGATTCTCTCCTGTGTGCAAGGCATATTCCCTAGTTTGTCCTGTACCCAAATTTCCAAGTCAGATCCCTGGAGCCAGGCAATCCTACGTGCACCTATGGCAATGGCAGAGGTTCTGCTTATGCAGTCAAAGGCTGCACGATTCACAAACTTGGAAACATCCTGAGCATGTTTGACAAGAGCGAGATAATCTTGCCTTTTATCATCAGGAAGGAGAGGACTCATAAGCTTTAAATCTCCTGTGACCTCTTTAAGAAACATTCCCATATACAAGATATAGGAACTGATCCTAGTAGAAAGCATGGAAGCCTGGTGCCCTAGGCTCTTTTTTCAGAGCCACTGTGATGGAAAGACCTCGGGCTACATCTCGGATAAAATCCTGAAAGAACATATCCTCTGGTGGAGACATCCTACGCTGAGGAGAAGAGGAATCCTCAGGAAGAAGTACTCTGGTATCGGCAGAGCTTTCAGAGTCTTCAGACTCATCCGAGGATTCGAAGTATAGAAACATAGAAACATGATGACAGAAAAAGACCACAAGGCCCATCTAGTCTGTCCTTCCATAACAACAACTACAACAGTCCACTTTTTACCTTTAGAGATCCTCTGTGTTGGTCCCATGCTTTTTTGAATTCAGTTACTGTCCTCATCTCTACCACCTCCACTGGGAGACTATTCCACGGATCCACTACTCTTTCCGTAAAGAAATATTTCCGCATATCACTCCTGAATCTATCTCCCTTCACCCTCATTCCATGTCCCCTCGTCGCAGAACTTGCTTTCAATTGAAAGAGGCTCTCTCCCTGAACATTTATGCCACGGAGGTATTTAAACATCTCAATCATATCACCTCTATCCCGCCTTTCCTCTAAGGTGTACATATTAAGATCCTTAAGTCTGTCCTCATATGCTTTATAATGAAGACTACTAATCATCTTAGTAGCAACCCTCTGCACCGACTCCATCCTGTTCACATCCTTTTGAAGGTGCGGTCTCCAGAATTGCACACCATACTCCAAATGAGGTCGCACCAAAGACTTATACAGAGGCATTATCACCTCCTTTTTTCTGCTAGCCATTCCTCTCCGTATGCACCCAAGCATCCTTCTAGCTTTTGCCGTCGCCTTTTCTACCTGTTTAGCTACTTTAAGATCATCGGACACAACTACGCCTAGGTCCCGCTCTTCTTTAGTGGACAAAAGTACTTCACCTCCTATGCTGTATTGCTCCCTTGGATTGCTGCAGCCCAAATGCATGACCTTACATTTTTTAACATTAAATCCCAGCTGCCAAATTCGAGACCATTCTTCAAGCTTAGCTAGATCCCTCCTCATGTTATCTACACCTTCCTGGGTGTCTACTTTATTGCAGATTTTGGTATCATCCGCAAAGAGGCAAACCTTACCAGACAGCCCTTCCGCTATATCACTAACAAAGATGTTAAAAAGAATCGGACCAAGGACAGATCCCTGGGGCACACCACTGGTAACATCCTTCTCCTCAGAGTGAGCTCCATTTACTTGTACTCTTTGTCGCCTCCCACCCAACCAATTTCTAACCCAAGCAGTAACTTTAGGGTCCATCCCTAGGGTGCTCAGTTTGTTTATAATTCGCCTGTGAGGAACAGTGTCAAAGGCTTTACTGAAATCTAAATACACCACATCTAGAGCTCTCCCTTGGTCCAACTCCCTGGTCACCCAGTCAAAGAAATCAATCAGATTTGTCTGACAAGACCTGCCTCTGGTGAATCCATGCTGCCTCGGATCCTGTAATCCGCTGGACTCCAGAAACCTCACTATTTTCTCTTTCAACAGCGTTTCCATTAATTTACTCACCACTGAAGTTAAACTAACCGGCCTGTAGTTTTCAACCACATCCTTACTTCCGCTTTTGTGTAAAGGCACCACATGAGCCTCTCTCCAGTCCTTTGGCACCACTCCCGACTCCAACGAGGCATTGAAAAGGTCAGTCAGTGGAGTTGCTAGAACGTCCCCAAGTTCCCTCAGTATTCTAGGGTGTATCCCATCCGGTCCCATCGCTTTGTCTACTTTAAGTTGAGCTAGTTTCTCACGAACACAGTCTTCTGAAAATTGTTCAAGATGTCCCTCGCTTCTGTTCTTATTTGTGGGTGTTTTCTGAGGTCCTGCTCCTGGTTCTTCATCTGTGAACACAGAACAAAAATATTTGTTAAGCAATTCCGCTTTATCCTTATCAGCTTCTACATACAGCTTCTACAGCTTCTACATATCTCTGATCCAGGTGACCGTGCAAGGCATGGTACTGGTACCGATCAAAGTCGGCATCGGAGTGGTCCGGTACCGACTTGTCGATGCCGGATAGAGACGCATGACTCGGTTCCGGTAGAATACCTGCCGATGTCAATGCAGTCAGTGCCGGTACCGGGTGAATTGTCTGAAGCGGTTTCAGGGGCATTGAGGCCGTGAGAAGAGCCGCCAGACTGCGTTCAATAGCCAAGAATCTCTGGTCTATCGACACTGCCGATGCTTGGGTATCGGTGCCGGATGAAGCATCTGGAACCCCAGAGCATGGCACCAGTAGTTCTGACGAGGTTGAAGCCTCGAGAACATCCTGGAGCCCCGTTAGTGCTTTGGAAGCCGAAGCCTCCCGCCGGGACAATTTTTCCAGTGAAAGTACCTCAAGGGCAATGCCAGAGGCATCTTGATGTTTAGAAGGAGATCTACCCTTTGAGGACTGGCTAGATTTATGTTTAGTTACCTGAGGTCCATGGGAGGAAGACAAAGCTCTGGAAGACGTTGATGCCACGGAGGCTGCATCGTAGGGAAAAAGGGTGCTAAGTTTAGCAGCTCGGTTTTGCCGACCCCTCTTCGACATCATCCCACAGGCAACACACTCTGAAATAGAGTGGTCAGGACCTAAACATTTGAGGCACCACTCATGGGTGTCGGTGACGGAGATGGTACCGCCACACTTAGAACACTTTTTAAAACCCGAAGTAGGTTTTTCCATTCTGAAGGAAAAGGTTGGGCCTAGTGCCCAAAATGGCACGTGGCACCTGAGGAGAAAATTACTGGAAAGACTCCAGAAAGAAAGTTTTTTGGGTTGTTTTTTTTTAAAAAGAAAGAAGAATTGACAGTACCGGTGTAGCGTCGAGGGAAGGCAGACGCGACCACAAAAAAGAAGAAGAAGGGAATTTTTATTGCGGTGACAGGATGTGCGACCTGTCGGCTCCGCGGAAAACGAATAACTGGAGAGGGACAGTTGGGAAAGGCGGGAAGGCAGCACGCAGGTGCTGTGGGAGGCTACCAAAAGCTTTCCTATTGGACGCTGGGGAGCGTTCCCGCGCAGGCTCCGTCGGTACCGACGATACCCATATGTGAAGACTACATTCATGCTTGTTCCTGGAGATAGTAAAATCCTGCTATTGTTCAATCTCAGCTCAATGCCAAAACTCTATGTTAGAGTCCAGTGCTAAAGTGCTAGCACAGAGTTTATTAGGAAAGTTTAACCTAGATGTTTTGCTCCATGATGCTATAAACAAACAGTCTGCAAGTTAGCTCTGTGCAAAACATCTGCACTAAAAAAGAACATAAGATATGCCATACTGGGTCAGACCAAGGTCTATCAAGCCCAGTATCCTGTTTCCAACTGTGGTCAATCTAGGTCATACGTACCTAGCAGTCCCCCCAAAAGACACAAGTTCCTCAATGCTTGTATTGGGTCAAGCAGTGATATCCTGGGTCCCTTTTAATAATGGTTTATGGACCTTTCCTCCAGGAACTTGTCCAAATCTTTTTTAAACCCAGCTACACTAACAGCTTTTACTACATCCTCCGGTAACAAATTCCAGAGTTTGATTACACGTTGAGTGAAAAAATATTTTCTCTTGTTAGTCTTAAATAGGTTACCCTGTAACTTCATTGCATGTCCCCTAGTCTTTTTATATTCTGATGACGTAAACAATTGATCTACATTTACCCGTTCCACTCCATTCAAGAGAGCAAGGCAGACACATGCGCACAAAGGGCTGCATTAGCAGCAGCCTTACTTTGCGTATGTGTTTAGCATGCTCTACAAAAAAAAAGCTCATCTGATGTGAAGTTTGATACTTCATCTCAGATGACTAAGGTCGAAACCTCTGATCTCATGCCCGCTGACATTGGTAGCCTGGTTACCCTGAACCCCCTACCTGTCAAACTCTCTAAAAAGTGTACCTGGTGGCCCAGTGGCCCCTATCCCCCAAACCATGAACCCCCAACAAAAATAACATTGGTGGCTCAAGTAGCCACTACAACCCCCAATCCTCTCTCCAGTCGCCACAACCCCCTGCCCTCCAGCTTTGATATTCCCCTTCCCGATAGCTACAATCCCTCAAATTCTCATGTCTCGGTAGTCCAAGCCATTTCAACGTCCACATACTCCTGACCCCCTGCTGTCATCCTAGAAAATGTGGATTGTACCCTGGGATGCACCGGCCGAGATCATAGAAGGCAAAAAATTCCTTATATGGCAGACTGATACCTCGACTCTGATGGTGCATCCCAAAACACACAGCAAGAGGTCAGCAGACTGACTGACTCCGCACTGTTCATTCTAGGATGCACCATGATGGGGGTGGGGTGGGGAGGGGTCATAGAAACATTGAAAGATGATGGCAGAAAAAGACCACATGGCTTATCTAGTCTGCCCTTCCATATCAACTAGTCTGCCCTTTTTTCCCTTTAGAAATCTTCTGTGTTTGTCCCATGCCTTCTTGAATTCAGATACTGTCCTCGTCTATACTACCTCCACTAGGAGATTATTCTACGTATCTACCACTCTTTCCACAAAGAAATATTTCTGCATATTACTCCTTAGTCTCCTTGTTGCAGAGCGTTCTTTCAACTGAAAGAGGCTCTCCTCATGTGAATTTATGCTATGGAGGTATTTACTACTACTGAGCATTTGTATAGCGCTACAAGACATACATAGCGCTGCACAGACACTTAAACATTTCTACGAGCATATCTCCTCTATCCCGTCTTTCTTCTAAAGTATGAGATCTTTAAGTCTGTCCTCGTATGGTTTATAATGAAGATCACTAGCCATTTTGGTAGCCACCCTCTGTGCCACCTCCATCCTGTTCATGTCCTTTTGAAGGTGTGGTCTCGAGAATTGCACACAATACTCCAAATGAGGTCTCACCAAAGACTTATAAAGAGGCACTAGCACCTCATTTCTCCGGCAGACCATTCCTCTCCCTATGCACCCAAGCATCCTGCTAGCTTTTGCCATCGCCTATTTTTTTTTACCTTATATGGCAGACTGACCCTGCAAGGTGAATCCCAGGATGCACCCCACAGGGTTCAACACCATTTTTCAAGATGGCAGCATAGGGACGCAAGTGTGTGGGCATTGCTCCTGCCCACCAATGAGGGAGATATGGGGGAGAATCAGGGAAGCTGAGACTATTGGAAAGAGGGATTGGAGGGGGTTTTAGCTACCAGGGGGTATCAGGGCTATGACGGTGGGTGTTGCTAGCAGGAAGGGGACTAGAGCAGAGGGTTGGAGGGGTGTAGTGACCACTAAAGTCACCAATGCTATTTTTGTCCAGTTCACAGGGTGGGTGTAGGGGCCACTGGGCTACCAGAGTAATTTTTTAGGGTGTTCAGGGACACTGGAACACCAATGCTCGAAGATGGCGCAAAGAGCCATCATTAAGAAGAGAGTAAAACACTACACTTTGTTTCAGCGCAGTTTTTTTTACATCAAGTAATTAAATATTACTCCTTTGCATGCCCACTGCACTATTGCACTATGCATCAGCACAGTGGTTTTGCTCAGGATTCTCCTGCGCTAGCTTGCTTTCTCATCAGGAAACAAGACTAGCACGAGACATTTTGAGCAACAACTCAGCACTAGAGCATAGCACAGTTTACTACATCAAACTGTCTCTGTGAATATAGCACAGGCAGGAAGAAGGGAGTTTCCAACCTTGTCGTAAGAACAGGACTCAGTCCTGAAAATGCTAATCATTTATAACTGTGAGGCAAACTGGGTTTTACAATATCAATAACTATCCTTTCAGAACTTAACTGACAGCATTGTTTGATTTCATGTAGGACTCTTATCTGAAATCTGAATCACTGTACTATCATAATGGAACAAACCTTTTACATGTTGCCCTTTTACTAATAATAAGAACACAGGACATAAGTCTTGCCATACTGGTTCAGACCAATCCATCAAGTCCAATATCCTGTTTCTAATAGTGGCCAATCCAAGTCCAGGTACCTTGAAGAATCCCAAAAGGTAGACAGACTGCATGCTGCTTATTCCAGGGATAAGCAGTGGATTCCCCCCAAACCACTTTAATAATAGTTTATGGACTTTTCCTTCAGGAACTAGTCCAAACCTTTTATTAAACCCAGCTACACTAAAGCACAGTTACTTACCTGTAACAGGTGATCTCTGGGAACAGCAGGAATTAGTCCTCACATATGGGTACGTCGGTACCGACGGAGCCCGAGCGGGAAAGCTCCCCAGCTTCCCAGAAGGAAAGCTTTTGGGACCTCCCACTGCACATGCGCGCTGCCTTCCCGCCTTCCTGACCAACTCTCCTCAGTTCGAGTTTATAGCTGAGACAATAGAGAGAGGAAAGGAGAGAGAGAGAGAGATACAACTCCTAGGGGAGGTGGGCGGGTTGTGAGGACTAATTCCTGCTGTTCCCAGAGATCACCTGTTACAGGTAAGTAACTGTGCTATCTCCAGGAACAAGCAGGAATAAGTCCTCACATATGGGGACTCCCTAGCTAAGATGCCCGGGAGATCCCCTAAAGCAGGGGTCTCAAACACGCGGCCCGCGGGCCGCATGCGGCCTGCGAGAGACCTTTGTGCGGCCCGCGATGCATAGGGGGAAAAAAAAAACACCCCGGCTTCTGCTGCTGCCGCTGCCGCCGCTGCCGTGGCCGGCAATAGCAGCAATATCGCAAGTCCCGCGGGCTCCGCTCCCCCCCCCCTTCCTTCCTTCCTTCCTGCTTGCCTGCCAGTTCTCCGCTTCGGCTTCGCCTTTCAGAGCCGCGAAGGGAGAGCTTCTCCCTCGCGACTCTGTTCAGGCTGAACAGAGTCACGAGGGTGCAGCACTCCCTGCGCGGCTCGGAACGCCAAAGCCGCCGCGGAGAACTGGCAGGCAAGCAGGAAGGAAGGAAGGAGGGGGGGGGGGAACGGAGCCCGCGGGACTTGCGATATTGCTGCTATTGCCGGCCACGGCAGCGGCGGCAGCAGCAGCAGAAGCTGGGTTTTTTTTAATTTTCCCGGGGGGGGGGAGGGAGGGAGGGAGCAGGACTTGATGGGGGGAGCAGGACGGGGGGGAGCAGGACTTGATGTGGGGGGCAGGACTTGATGTGGGGGGGGAGCAGGACTTGATGTGGGGAGGGCAGAACTTGATGGGGGGGGAGCAGGACTTGATGTGGGGGGGGAGCAGGACTTGATGTGGGGGGGGAGCAGGACTTGATGTGTGGCTGGGGGGGGTAGTACTGAAAATGGGGTGATGGGGGTTAGGACTGGTAATGGACAGATGGGGGTTAGGACTGGAGGTGGTCTGATTGGGGGGCTAAGACTGAAATGGGGTTATGGGGGGGCTAAGAATGAAGATAGGGCGATGGAAGGGTTAGGCCTGGAAGTGGGCTGTTGGGGGGCTTAGGACCGATAATGGGCTGGGGGGGGGGGGCTAGAACTGGTAATGGACTGGGGGGGGTGCTATGACTGGAAATGGGCCGAGTAGAAGGGGGAGCTTGAACTGCAAATAGCTGATGGGGACAGGGTCTTGGAATGGTAATGGGCTGAGTGGAAGGGGGCTTGGAATGGAAATGGGCTGATGGGGAGGGGGGCTTGGAAAGGAAATGGGCTGTGAGGGGAGGGAGCTAGGACTGGAAATGGGCTGATGATGCGGGGACTAGAAGGGAGCGGATGCTGGGTGGGGCAGGAGCTAGAAGGGAGTTGATGTTGGGGGACGATTAGAATGGGATGGGGCTGGGAGAGTGAAATGGAGAGGGGAAATATATTTTGTGTGGGAGGGAAGAAAAATCTACAATTGGCCGGGTATTGGGAGAGTAAGTGGGGATTGAGGATGGAGGGGTAAAATTTGAGTGGATGAAATAGGAATGAGGAAAGAGCAAAAGGAGAATGATTAGTATGTTAAAGCAGATGTAGAGAGAATGGAAAAAAACTAGGAAAGAAGAAAGGACAAATGGACAGCAGACGATGGAGAGTTAGCAGAAGACACAAAGAAACCAGAAGAAAGTGAATGGAACAATTGCAACTGAAAAAAAAATGCACAAAAGGTAGAAAAATATCTCTTTATTTTGAATTTATTAACTGAAATATGTCAGCTCTTGGAAATGTGCATCTTTAACGTCTGCACTTTATTTAATACAAGAGGAAATCAATGTATAGTTTTATTTCTACAGTGTTGTACATTCTAAGTTTGGCTTTTGGGGTTCCCAGTTTAATTGTCTTCCTGTTTCTAAATTGTGATTCCTTGTTTGGTGATGGTGTATGTTCTGCATGTGTAACTGAGCTGAGGTATTCTGTTTATGTAATTCCTATTTGACATTGCCACTTGTTCTCTTTCCCGAGTAGGTCATGTATTGTTATTCTCTGAAATGTGTTGATTTAATATTTGCAGTGTTGCCTTTTGATAGTTAGGGTATGGTGCTTTGTGAGTCCTGGTAGTGCTGTTAGGACACGGCAGGTTTGCTATGGGTTCTAAATGAGCAGTGTTTCTAGTAGTTCCTAATGTGCCTGGCGGTTGGCACTGGTTTATAGTAATGTAGAAATCTTTTAGTCTTTCTTTATCCATACACTCATTAAGAGGCATGTTTACTAAAAGTTAGTGTATGGTAACATTATGCAAATATTTATGCAAATGATGCCCTTATGCAAATGAGGCCTGCGTCTTGTGCGGCCCCCGGGTTACTCTACAAGTCCTCATTTGGCCCTCAAAGCAATTTGAGTTTGAGACCCCTGCCCTAAAGGGTATGAGACCCTGAAAGGTTCTTCATCTTCCTATGGATCTCAGGCATCCATTCAGGGAAGGTGGGCTGGAGTTGTTCAAGAATGGAACAGGTGTCTGAGGACAGCCTGACCAAACAAGGCATCCCGGCGGGAGTCCTTGTCCAAACAGTAATGGGCTGTAAAGGTATGAACCGAGGCCCAGGTGGCTGCTCGACAGATCTGGTCAATGGACACAGAGTTTAGATGAGCCATAGAGGTGGCCATGGCCCTCACGTTGTGAGCGGTGACATGGCCTTCCAGAGAAAGGTTCTTACTCTGGTAAGCAAAAGAGATACACTGAGCAATCCAATTGGAGAGTGTTCTTTTGGAGACTGGAAGTCCTAAATGAGAAAGATCAAAAGCAACAAAAAGCTGAGAAGACTTTCGATGTTGCTGTGTCCTGTGGAGGTAAAAAGCAAGAGCTCTTTTACAGTCCAGAGTATGAAGGTTCCTCTCTGCATTGGATGCATGAGGAGCTGGAAAAAAGACAGGTAAATAAACCTCTTGATTAAGATGAAAAGGCGAGACCACTTTAGGCATAAAGTGAGGATTTGTCCTAAGGACTACCTTATCATGATGGAACCTTGTATAAGGCGGATTAGCCACTAAGGCCTGCAGTTCACTGATGCGGCGAGCTGAAGTGACTGCAATGAGGAAAATGACCTTCCAGGAAAGAAATTTCAAGGAGGTAGTGGCTAAGGGTTCAAAAGGTGGCTTCATAAGCTGACTAAGAACCAAGTTTAAGTCCCATGCCACCGGAGGAGGTCGAATGGGAGGTTTAGTTAAAGTTAAGCCTCTCATGAATCTTGCAATAAGAGGATGAGAGGAAACAGGTTGTCCATTGATGGGCTTAAGTGATGCCGCAATAGCACTCAAATGGACTCTTACTGAATTTGTTTTGAGACCTGCATTGGAGAGATGCAGGAGATATTCCAAAAGAGAATTCAATGGGAGTGCCAGAGGGTTAAGACCCTTTTGAGCACACCAAATGGAAAATCTTTTCCATTTAAAAGCGTAAGAACGCCTAGTGGAAGGTTTCCTAGAGGCATGTAGGATATCCTTCACTTGCTGCGAAAGATTGAAGTGTTGAAGGTCTAGGCCTTCAGTAACCAAGCTCTGAGGTGAAGGGACTTGGGGTTTGGGTGCCACAAAGTCCCCTCCTCTTGAGACAGAAGGTCTGGAGCCGCTCCCAAGTCCAGGGAGGGGGCTTGGGAGAGATGCAGAAGTAGAGGGTACCACACTTGGCGTGGCCAGCGTGGAGCTATGAGGATCATGAACCCTTGATCCCTTTGAAGTTTGAACAGAGTCTTGGGAATCAAAGGAATGGGTGGAAAGGCATACAGGAAACCCTGACCCCAATGCAGGAGGAAGGCATCCTTGGTCTAAACTCCCTGACACGGGATTCTGGAACAGAACCGGGGAAGTTTGGCATTCCATGGACTTGCAAAGAGGTCTATGTCCGGGGTTCCCCATTTCTGGAAGATTCTGAGTACCTGATCCATGTGCAGGGACCATTCGTGTGGAAGCAGAACTCGACTGAGTCTGTCTGCCCAAGAGTTTTGGATTCCTGGAAGATATACTGCCAGGAGATGGATTTGATGCTCTCTGGCGAAGGCCCATAATCTTAGAGCTTCGTTGCAAAGCGACAGAGAGCCAGTCCCTCCTTGTTTGTTTATGTAAAACATGGCTACTTGATTGTCCGTGTGAATAAGGACTGTCATGTTGCTGAGGAGGGTATGAAAAACTTTGAGAGCTAGAAAGATTGCTCGAAGTTCCAAGTGGTTGATATGAAGGGAGGTCTCCTGTGGAGACCAAGTGTCCTGAGTGGAGAGATCTTGGAGATGAGCCCCCCCAACCTGTTTGGGAGGCATCTGTTGTAAGGGTTGCTTGGGGCAACAATGGTTGAAAGGGGGCCCCCAACAACAGATTTTGAGTGGATATCCACCATTGGAGAGACCAAAAAAGACGATTGGAGTTTGCTATTTGGTCTGAGAGAGCTCCTGATGCTCGAGTCCACTGGGTGGATAAAGTCCATTGAGCTGCTCTCATATGTAGGCGAGCATAAGGCACCACATGCACTGTGGAGGCCATGTGGCCTAATAGTTGTAGCATCTCTCTGGCAGTCAAGTGGCTTCTGGACTGAGTCTGAGAGGCTAAGTGCACTAGACGTTGGCAACGGGCCTGAGGAAGATAGGCCCTTGCGGTGGTGGTATCCAACCAGGCCCCTATGAATTCTAGGGATTGAGTAGGGGTGAGTTGGGACTTTGGCAGATTGATTACAAGTCCCAGATACTGTAGAATTCGCCTGGTGCGATCCAGGGAAGTCTGAGCCTCGGACTGAGACGGAGCTCGGATGAGCCAGTCGTCCAGGTATGGGAAGACAAAATTTCCCAGGGTGCGTAGGAATGCAGCTACTATTGCCATGCATTTGGTAAATACCCTTGGAGCAGAGGCTAGACCGAAGGGAAGTACTCTGTATTGGAAGTGTTTTCCCTGGAACAGAAACCGTAGGAATTTTCTGTGGGATGGATGGATGAGTATGTGTGTACACATCCTTGGGATCTAGAGAACAAAGCCAGTCCTGACTCTGTAGGTATGGAAGGAGAGTGCCTAGAGAAAGCATCTTGAATTTCTCCCTGTATAGAAATTTGTTCAATTCTCTGAGATCCAAAATGGGTCTGTACCCCCCTGTTTTCTTGGGAATGAGAAAATAAGGGGAGTAAAAACCTGACCCTTGTTGAGAAAGAGGAACCTCTTCTATTGCTTTTTGGGCGAGAAGAATGGTCACCTCCTGACCCAACAGGTCTAGGAGAGATGGGGGAGAATTGAAACGTCTCACCATGGTATGGGGAGGAAGGTTGGAGAAATGTAGTTTGTAGCCCTCTCTGATGATAGAGAGGGTCCATTGCTCTGATGTGATTTGCTCCCATCTGGGAGCAAAATGAGTTAACCTTCCTGGAATGGTGAGAGGTTCTGGTTGTTTTAGAGCCAGAAAGGTTAAGTTCTCTAGTTTTAAGTCAAAAACCCTGAGGGGGTTGGGACTGTTGGGCTGTAGCAGCTCCTGCAGGTTTTGCCCTAGCCTGTTTAGGCTGCTGACGCTTAGGAGCAAAGCGAGCTGCAGAAGATTGTTGGCCAGTATTTGTGGCAAATCTGGCCTTCTTGTAGAAAGGCTTTTTGAAAGATTTCTTCTTGACAGGGGTAGAGGTAGACTTAGAAAGTCTATCTAAAGCAGCATTTTCTGCATCCATTTGAGTGGCTTTGATTTGCCACTCCTTACCAAACAGATTCTCACCTGTACAGGGCAAATTTCCCAACCCATCCTGGACCCAGGGTTCAAGGTTAGAGGCCTGGAGCCAAGCAATTCTGCGAGCTGCTATGGCAATACTTGAGGCTCTGCTAGCACCTTCAAAGGAGTCAAAGGCTGCTCTGTTGGAGAACTTTGAAATATCTTGAGTATGCTTAAGCAGAAGAAGGAACTCCTCCTTTCTATCCTCTGGGATAAAGGGGAGAAAATGGCGTATTTTTAATGCAATTTCCTTTAGAAACATGCCCATATAGAGGCTGTATGAGTTGATTCTGGCAATAAGCATACTTGCTTGGAAGATTTTTCTTCCAAAAGCATCCAGAGTCCTACATTCTCTTCCTGGGGGAGTAGAAGAGTGTCTTTTAGTACTCTTGATCCTTTTCATAGCTGACTGCACCACAATGGAGTGGTGCGGGAGCTGAGTTTTTTGAAACCCAGGAGAAGGGGGGACACGATACATGGTGTCCAGACGACGAGAATGTGGAGATAGGGTGAGAGGAGTCTCCCATAAGTCCATCATGTGATCTTGAAGAATTTCATGGATGGGCAAGGTGACTGCCTCTTTGGGAACCTTAGAGTATCCTAAAATGTCTAACTTTTTTGCTCTAGGTTCTTTTTCAGAGGATACAGAAATAGAAAGACCTTTAGCTACTTCAATGATGAAGTCTTGAAAGGATAAATCCTCTGGAGGAGACATTCTCCTCTTTGGAGAAGAGGGCTCCTCAGGTAGAGTAAGGGATACTTCAGCAGAGTCATCTGATGAATCAGGATCATCAGAAGACTCAAAGTATCGTCTGTTTGCTTCCAGGGATCGATAAGCGTATCGACCGGTATCGACATCGGGGGTACCCGGAACCGGATCGGTATCGGGAAAAACCCTGGAACCAGGAACCGGAATCGGTATTCTGGTCGATGTGGAAGGCATGGGTACCGGTATCGGTTGTGGTACCGGAACCGGAGTCGGTACCGCAGGGTGCGGTACCGAGGGCGTCGCAGCCTTAATAAAAGCCAGAATGGCCTGCTGCATGGATTGAACTGTATGATCCATGAACGCCACGACTGTCTGGATGTCGGTACCGGATGATTGAGCCGGTACCCCAGAACAGTCTAACAGGTGATCGGTCGAGGCCGTGCCATCGATGTCAACCTGTAACCCCATAGGAGGAGCTTTGGAAGCTGGAGCTTCCCGCCGGGGTTGTTTGGCTGGGGCAGGGTCCTCAGGGTCAAGCCCAGGGGTATCTCGATACTTAGAGGGAGATTTGCCCTTTGAGGACCTGCCAGAGGAATGTTTGGTTACCTGAGATCCATCAGGAGAGGAAGATCTGAAAGATGTCGATGCTGGAGTATCTGTAGAAAACAGCATGTGAAACTTGGCTGCCCGGTTCTGTAAGCCACGTTTAGACATCAAAGAACAGGATGGGCAATCCGGAATGGAATGGTCAGGCCCCAAACATTTAAGACACGATTCATGGGTGTCTGTGACTGAAATAGTACCGCTGCACTTGGTGCATTTTTTAAACCCAGAGGCTTGTTTCTCCATGAGGGAGAATTTAGTGAAGGCCTAAAGGCCTCACAGAAGTAACACACCAAGTGAGGAAAAGAAAAAAGATTTTTTTTTTTTTTTTTTAAATAAAGGAAAAAAGACCGGCGGTACCGGTTTGGAATCGGGGAAGGCAGACACGCGGCCAAAGAAATAAACTAAAATAACAACTTCTTCAGCGGTGACAGGAACACGACCTGCTGGCTCCGTGGAAAAAGAAGAACTGAGGAGAGTTGGTCAGGAAGGCAGGAAGGCAGCGCGCATGCGCAGTGGGAGGTCCCAAAAGCTTTCCTTCTGGGAAGCTGGGGAGCTTTCCCGCTCGGGCTCCGTCGGTACCGACGTACCCATATGTGAGGACTTATTCCTGCTTGTTCCTGGAGATAAGCTTTTACTTAGGGTTGCCGACTGGCTCCAGATGCGCCCTACATGCTTGATCCAGTCTTGGGTTTATCCTATTGCATGCAGGGATATGTAGTTCTGATTTTTCTATTGCAATCCATAAAGCAGGGGTTCTCAACCCTGTCCTCGGGACCCACCTAGTCAGTCGGGTTTTCAGGATAACCACAATGAATATGTATGAGAGAGATTTGCATACACTGCCTCCATTATATGCAAATGTATCCATGCATATTCATTGTGGTTATACCATGAAGCGATACAGAGGCATTATGATAGCCTTTGCTTTATTTTTCATTCTTTTCCTTATAATTCCTAACATTGTATTAGCTTTCTTGACTGCCAATGCACAATGGAGAATTTCAATGTATTATATACGATGACAGTTAGATCCTTTTCCTGGGTGGTAGATCCTAACATGGAACCTGGCATCAAGTAGCTATAGCTTGAGTTGTTCTTCCCCAAGTGCATAACTTTGCACTTGTCCATCCCAAGTTTCATCTGCCATTTAGATGCCCAGTCTAACAATTTCTCAAAGTCCTCTTGCAATTTTTAACAACCTTTTTGTGATTTAACAGTGTTGAATAATTTGGCATTGTCTGCAAATGTAATCTCCTCACTCACTGTTCCCATTTCCAGGTCATTTATAAATAAGTTAAAAAGTAATGGGCCCAATATAGATCTCCCTGGGTACTCCACTATTTACCTTTCTCCACTGAGAAAACTGACCATTTAGCCCTATCCTCTGTTTTCAATTTCCAATCCACAATAGGATACTGTCTCCTATCCAATGACTTTTTAATTTCCTCAAGAGTCTCTCATAAGGGATCTTATCAAAGGCTTTTTGAAAACCCAGATACAATATATCCACCACCTCACCTTTATCTTCATGATATGGCTCATGGCTGGCGGTATATTAAATTAATAAACTGTAAACTGTATATTTATTCACACCTTTAAAAAATTGGTGAGGCAAGACTTCCCTTTGCTAAATCCATGTTGGTTTTGTCCCATTAAACCATGACTATCTATATGTTCGGTAATTGTGGTTTTTATTATGGTTTTTACCATTTTCCCAGGCTATGATGTCAGGCTCATAGATCTGTAGTTTCCTGGCTCACCCATGGACCCCTTTTTAAAAATTGGTGTTACGTTTGCCACTCAGGAGTAGGTCTGCAATTTCCTTCTTCAGTTCTTTCAGCAACCTGGGATGTATATCATACTCTTTAGTTTATCAAATTGCTCTATTACACCTTCCACGTTCACCAAGATTTGTTTCAGTTCCTCCAATTCATTACCTTTAAATATCATTTCTGGCATAGGTATTTCTCCTATATCTTCTTCAGTAAAGACCAAAGCAAAGAATTCATTTAGTCTCTCTGCTATGGCCCTGTCCACCCTTAGTACCCCTTCTACTCCTCTGTCATCCAAGTAACTCCCTCACAGGCTTTTTGCTTCCAATGTACCTAAAAAAGGTTCTATTATTAGTTTTTAATCCCATGGCAAGCTTTTTTACAATTTCTGTCTTTCCCCGCCTTATCAATGCTTTGCATCAAACTTGCCAGTGTTTATGCTGTTTTCTATTTTCTTTGGATCCTTTTTCTTCTTTGAAACCATGCTGGTAGCCATTTGGTCTTCCTTTTACCTTTTTTAAAGCATGAAATACAACTGGTCTGGGCTTTCAAGATGGTATTTACCACACATTAAATTGCAAACCTTAATACATGGTAAATTCAAAGCCTGTATGGTAACTATTGGGGGGTATGCCAAGCATCTTCCCATACAGTTACTGCACAGAAAAATTTGCATTTAGTCCTACAGTGAAGCACAGCTATCACGTGATAAAGTGCAAACCAGTCCAAAATGTGGTAATCACAAATGGAGAACTCCTAGAATAAAGTTATCCATTTGTGATTACCACGTTTTGGACTGGTTTGCAAGAAAAACATGTAACCATGTATTCAGCACATTGCAGCTAATACGGATGCACTTAATGCCATCTAATGAGGTGTCATTAAACTATCTGTGTTATCTGCCATGATAAAAGTATATGATAAGTTACCATGTACTAACCGCAAGATGTAGTAGATGCCTATTCCCTGCCTCTTTCTACACATAGTACTGAAAGAGTGCATTAGCATGCATTAAATGTCAAAGCCACCATGGTAACTGCTATCATGGCTGTGTGCTAACAGCATATACTAATTCACATATTAAGGAGGTAATTTTATACACTATTTAATGCATGCATGAGTTTATACTCATTAATGGTCTCATAAAATGCCAACTGGTGTAAAAGTATGCTCCTTGACATAAATGTGCATACTCTGCCGGTAGGCATAGCCGAGAGTATAGCCTGAGCAGAGCACAGGTGAAATTTACAAGTATACATGTTAATTATAAAATACCTTAAGTATGCAAGTGCATGCATAAATTAAAGGGTATTCATTTACATCTCCCACAAAGCACATGTATATGTCCATACCTAAATTTAAGGCAAAATCTCTGCTAGTTAATATTTTATAAAGATGAATAGGTGTATGTTTGTCTTTATAAAATAGGTTTAAAATAGACACATTTTGGCTGCTTTAACCTAGGCACTCTATTCTAAAATTCCTTCCACATTCTTAGCAAACTTTAATAAAAAGCCCCCATAGCTTGCTTGTTCTTCAAATTCGCTTTCATTTATTCGATGATATCATCATGATGTGATGTTGTGTTGCTTTTGGGAAGAACTGGGATTCAGTCATACAATATAATTCCAAAAGAATAAGATGGGGAGGCAGTTAGAAACATTTTAAGTAAAACGGCACCTGAATTCTGCTTAGGGTTGCTGATTGGCCGGTATTCAGCCGGCCTAGCTGTCTGCCAGCAGAGATCTAAGATTGGCCATTGAAAAGCTGTTGCTTTCCTCTGCCCATGGGACCAGGAGTGGCTAGAGCAGAAAACCAGCTTTTCATCTCTCTCTTGGAGTCCTTCTCCCCCCCCCCTCCCTGGTGCAACAGAGCTGCAGCTGCAATAGCGCTAATAATTAAAATAAAAGCAAAATCAGTGTGGAGCCTTATGGCCCTATGGAACCCCTGCTGCTATATCCTGACCTCAAAAGGAATTAACTCTAGAGGAGGCAGCACGCAGCAGCAGGAGTTCTATAGGGCTGGAAGGCTCCACATCAGTTTTGGTTTGATTTTAGATTGTCATTATGAAGCAGAGTCACAGCTGCCAGGGAAAGGAGGGGGCAGGAAGGGAGCTGACATGGGGGGGAGAGGGGAGGGGGCTGGAAGGGAGCTGACACAGGGGTAGGAGGGGCTAGAAGGGAGTTGACATGGGGGGAAGGAGATGGCAGGAAGGAAGCTGACACGGATGGAGGAAGGAGGTGGTATGAAAGGAGCTGACACAGAGGGGAGGAAGGTGATAGCTAGAAGGGAACTGACGGGGTGGGGCTGGAAGGGAGCTGACAGGGGAAGAAGTAGATGGCAGGAAGGGAACTGACATGGAGGGGTAGAAGGGGGCTGGAAGGGAGCTGACATGGGGGAGGAAGGCAATGGCAGAAAGGGAAATGACAGAGGGGGAAGGAGGTAGTAGGAAGGGAGCCGACACAGGGGAAATGGGGGCTGGATGGGAGCAGATATGGGGGGAAGCTGGAGGCTAGAAGGCAACTGACAGAGGGGTGAAGGAGGTGGCTGGAAGGGAGCTGACATGGGGAAAAAGTAGGGGCTGAAAGGGAGCTGACATGAGGGGAAATATGGTGGCTGGAAGGGAGCTGACATGGGGAGAAAGGTGGTGACTGGAAGAGAGCTTACAGGGGAGAAGGTGGGGACTGGAAGAGAGCTTACAGGGGAGAAGGGGGGACTGGAAGGGAGCTGACCCCTAGGGATGGGACTGGATGGAGCTGATACTTGGGGATGGGACTGGTAGGTGGCTGGGTAATGGGGGGGAGGTGCTGGAAGGGAGGGGGCACATGAGGATGGCAATGGAAGAGGGATGGACAGAGGGTAGGATGACTGGAAAGGAGCTGATACGGGGGTGGCACTGGAACTGGAAGTGAGCTGATAACTGGGATAGTATTTGGACTAGAAGGGGCTGGACAATAGGGAAGGAGGGAGACTGGAAGGAAATAGACACCACTGGCATTCCTGGGAATGCAAGGGTGTTGACACTGGAAGGTAAAGGGAGGCGAGGGCTGATACTGGGGAGGGTTACTAGGACTGGAAATAGACTGATGGAAGGAAGTGAAGAAAACAAAAGAAGTGACAAGAAATGGCAGATGGACTATAGACCATAGAAAGACAGCTAAGAGAAGACAAAGGAAAGCAGAAGCCTCAGATCAGGACCATCATGATCAGAAAATAAAATGGTCAGACAACAAAGATAGAAAAAACAATTTCATTTTCAATTTAGTGATTGGACTTTGTGCTATCTTATATTTTAAACAGTATGGGGAACTGCATCTTTTATTTATCTGATGTTGCACTGCATACGAAGTCTGCCTTCTTGGGGTTTCAGTTTAACTTTTGTCTACATATTTTTATTTTTACTTTAGGCTGTGGTTACTTATTCTGTACTTGGTGAGGGCTTGTGTTCTGGGTGTGTGGCTGAGGCCAAGTGTTCTGTTAACATGGAGTTTGTATGTAGGGATCTATACTGTACTGTAGTAATTTGTTCAGCTTTTCAAATAGGTGTATAGATGTTCTAGGGCCCCCTGCACTATTTATAGTGCTGCTTTTTTCTGAACAGGCCCCCTGTATGAGTTTTGGAAGTTTATGCTGGTTTGGTATGGCAGATTTGGCCTTGTAGATCTTCAGTGACTGTTGTAGGGTTTTATATTAGTTTACCTATATGCCTGGTACTGGAGAATGTTTATGTTGTTGTTAGTGAGATGACCCCCTCATTTGATTTGCAGCTTGTTGTACTGTGAGGGCTTGTGTGCATCAGTGATGCTGAGGGCTAAGCTATTGGTAGTTTAAGTACTGGCAGGGTCTCCCAAGATGGACAGGTCTCAGCTGAGGTGCCAGACCAAGACAAACCACACATCTGAGCAGCAGCAGAATGGGACAGTGTTGACGGCGGAGGATCACATTTCTGTGACAACGGCAACAACACTAAACTTAAACTGCGCGGAGGAAAGGCCCAGCAATCTACTTCTGTATCTTGCCATGAAAACCCATCTGGGCAGCAGCAGAATGGGACGGTGTTGGCGGCGGAGGATCACATTTCTGTGACAATGGCAACAACACTAAACTTAAACTGCGTGGAGGAAAGGCCCGGCAATCTACTTCTGTATCTTGCCATGAAAACCCAATAGATAGTTACAACAAAACAAATTGCACTATAGTGCTGGAAGATGAGACCCCCAGGTCGGAAGGCACTCAACAAGCTACTGGGGAAGAGCTGAAGACTTTTCAGAGTAAAGCCAGCATTTATGATGTGGTTGGATCAAAGCTTTCAGGATGTCTGACTGTTGATGTAGCTGCGCATGAAATGAGAGTCAGAAGCTGTAAAGATGTCTTACATATTGGAACATGGAATGTACGAAGCATGAACCAAGGGAAGATGGAGGTGTTCAAGAATGAAATGAAACGTGTAGAACTTGATCTGTTGGGTGTCAGCGAACTGAAATGGACTGGCATCGGGCATTTTGCATCAGATGATCGCATGGTCTACTATGCTGGAAATGAAAGACAAAGAAGAAATGGTGTTGCATTTATAATAAAGAAGAAACTTGCAAGAACTGTAATGAAATACAATGCAGACAGTGAACGCTTAATCTCTATTCGTCTACGAGGAATGCCTATCAACACAATTATAATTCAAGTATATGCCCCAACAACTGCAGAATAGGATGAAATTGAAGAGTTCTATGAACAAGTTCAAGCTGAAACTGACAGAACATGCAAACAAGATATCCTGATTGTCAAGGGTGATATTGGCAACAAAGAAGAAGGCAAAGTGGTTGGAAAATCAAATCAAAAACAGAAGTCAAGTATCTAGGAGTGATACTTGACAAGAACCTCAGTATGGAATCTCACATTAGAAACACAAGAAAAATTCACTATAAACTAAAAACCCTGAAACAACTACACCCACTAGTTCACCTACAAGATTTCATAAAAATAATTCATGCAATTATTACACCCCACTTTGACTTTGCAAACACAATCCTTCAAGGCATCACAAAACAAAATCTTAAAAGACTCCAGCTTGCACAGAATGTAGCAGCCAGAACCATATTGAAAACCCGACCTATGGAACACATCACACCCACACTGGCTAAGCTTCACTGGCTCCCAATCTACTGCAGGATAAACTATAAAATCCTAGTAACAACATTTAAACTAATAAACAACCTTGCCCCATCAACACTAAACACTTTAGTCACTAAAGAAATACCAACCTGCAGCCAAAGGAGTCAAAACACGAACAAAATAGTGACACCAAAAGAATTCACAAAAGCAAATAAAGTCATCAACAATAGAGCATTCTCACACTCAGCGCCCACCCTCTGGAATGAACTTCTAGAGGACATCAGACAACCTACGGATATTGGAGACTTCCGTAAAAAATTAAAAACGCATCTATTTAAAAAGCATTTTGGCACACAGATTAACACTATCACTGACACACAAACAGACAAAGGATAATGGACAACAAACCAAAACAAGCCCAAACCAATACCGATCCTATCAAACATCCCAAAATGTACGTAGTTGATACCCTACGCCCCTGTAAATAAACCCGTGCAGATTAGTCCCTAAGCACACAACCAGAAACAAAATTTGCACTGCCTGTAATAGTTCTATGTTACCTGTAAAAAGTTGCCTGTAAAAAAGTTCCAAATGTTGTTGTTCTAATTATCATGTCACCTGTAAAAAGTTCCAAATGTTCCATGTATTAAGACCAGACATGCACAACTGTCATGCCTTGTAACAAATGTTCTTTGTAAACCGCAACCGATCTCTGGGAGGATGCGGTATAAAAGTGTTTTATTAAATAAAATAAAATAAAAAATATGGACTTGGCAACAGAAATGAAGCTGGAGAAAGACTGATAGAATTCTGCAAAACCAACGATCTATTCATCTCAAACACCTTCTTCCAGCAACACAAGCGGCGACTGTACACATGGACTTCACCCAATGGATTGTACAAAAATCAAACTGACTACATCTGTGGAAGTCAACGATGGAAAAGCTTTATAACATCAACAAAGACAAAACCTGGAGCTAACTGGTATAGATCATCAACTACTCCCACTTCTTCTTTCTTCTTCCTCCGGCCTGGCCACAGCTCTCCCGAGCAGGATCGAGCTGCTGGGAACCGGAGCAAGCCAGCCTCACATCGGCCCAATCGGGGCAGCCCACAGCTCATTTAAAAAGAGTGCCATCGGGCACGCGGAACAAAGGACTCCTATTTCTTCTTTCTTCTTCCTCCGGCCCAGCCACAGCTCTCCCAAGCAGGATCGAGCTGCTGGGAACCGGAGCAAGCCAGCCTCACATCAGCCCAATCGGGGCAGCCCACAGCTCATTTAAAAAGAGCACTATCGGACACGTGGAACAAAGGACTCCCACTTCTTCTTTCTTCTTCCTCCGGCCCGGCCACAGCTCCCCCAAGCAGGATCGAGCTGCTGGGAACCGGAGCAAGCCAGCCTCACATCGGCCCAATCGGGGCAGCCCACAGCTCATTTAAAAAGAGTGCCATCAGGCGCATGGAACAAAGGACTCCCGCTTCTTCTTCCTTCTTCCTCCAGCCCGGCCACAGCTCTCCCGAGCAGAATCGAACTGCTGGGAACCGGAGCAAGCCAGCCTCACATCGGCCCAATCGGGGCAGCCCACAGCTCATTTAAAAAGAGCGCCATCGGGCGCACCCACGCCTGGCGGGCCCGCACCTGAGGGCCTCGCCAGAGGGCCCTTTGGCGTGGCCCTTAGGCGGAGGCCAAAACATAGGCCACACATTGCCACTGAGGTCACCGGAATGACCAGAGAAGTAATCATCAACCCACCAAGATCAGACTCAAGTAAGCTCCACACACTACCTCAATCAAAGAGTTTAGAACACTAAACTACGAACTAAATACCGACCCCAGAGCGAACGAACAATGAGTGCGTGACTGATTTACCTGCCGGTACTCACACCAGATAGCGAGCCTGTTTCATCTGCCTGTACCCATACCAGATAGCGTGCCTGTTTTATCTGCCTGTACCCATACCAGATAGCATGCCTGTTTTATCTGCCTGTACCCATACCAGATAGCGTGCCTGTAGTTATCTGCCTGTATCAGATCCGAGAGTTTGCCTGATCACACTTGAACAGATACCGTCCCGTTTCAAACAAGCCACGGCAGGCGCAGCCAAAATGATACACCCAATCATAGCAATAGCCAGTTTCTACCTCCTCACTGGGTTACCCATTGGATCACATGCCCTTAATCTAGTCTCCAATCATATTCCAGTCCAGTCGATGGGAAGAGATGGGCAGGTAATCCTCACCATTCTACAACAGATGCCAACCGCACACTCCACCCCCACATATTGCACATCTCACTATAACACTCCAAAAAGCCTCACATTGAGGAACACCAGCTCCCACACATGCTGAAGTGTGCCCTCATCAATGTCCGCTCAATCCGTAAAAAATGGCCAGTGGTCGCAGATCTAATAACCCTCCATGACCTGGACATCCTAATGATCACAGAGACATGGTTATCTGATTGCGACACCGTTCTTCTCAACCAGATGTTATCCCCCAACTTCTCACTCCATACCTGCCACAGAGCTAACCAGAGAGGAGGAGCGCTCATCTTCTCCAAAACAGAGCTACAATTTCAACTGATCAATGCCACCAGCACAGCCCACTTAGACACAATCATCATATCAAACAATCTTTGCACAATCAACCTACTTTACAGAGCACCAGTGACATCACCAGACGACCTCTCAACAATTATAGATTTCGCCTGCAACACCACTAATCCACACTCCCCAAACTGGTTACTAGGCGATTTTAACCTGCCTACTCTACAAGATACCCAAGCCACAACCTTCCTCGAAGCACTCGACGAGCTGGGATACAAACAATTAGTCAACACACTCACACATGTGAGAGGAAACAAATTGGACCTGGTCTTTGCCTCACAAACAGCTGTGGAATCGACCCATGACTTGGCGATATCTATAACACCAGTACCCTGGTCTGACCACAGCCTGATTAGATTCCAAATACCTGCCCACCGGCACAGTTATAACACCACCAGTAGAGCTACTGTCTTCCCCAGAACATCAGCAAGACGATTCCGACCCTTTATCAAAGAGGAAATACTGGAGAAAGCCATTCCACTCCTCAACGCCACAGCCCCTAACTTGGATGAGATGATCTCTAACTGGGACAACAGCCTCAGTGCCATCACTCAGCTCCTAACCACAAACAAACCTCCAAAGAGACGAGAGCCCGCACCATGGTATTCCACCGAACTGCGATCATCACTCCTCCACCTACGCAAGCTAGAGAGACGATGGCGCCGATCACGCTCCACCGAAGCACAGAGTGCATATAGCGTACACCTAAAAAAGCACCGAGAAGCAATAATGGAGAGAAGGAAGCAGTTCCATACGGACCTCCTGAAGCGCTCGTTGAGCAAGCCACATGACCTCTTCAATATAGTGAAGACATTTACAAGGGAACGAGCCCCAGACCAACCATACATGCCGCAGCCGCAGGTTTTTGCAGATTACCTCCAATCAAAAATGCTCCAGACTGACAAGACCTCAAGTCCCACAAGCCATACTCTGCTACACAAGCCGACCAACCCAACGCCACTGACCAAATTCACCACCATATCAAAGAGAGAGATTGAGGACACCATTGCCTCCATTAACACCACTACTGCACCAAATGACCCCTGTCCAGCGTTCTGGATAAGAGAACTACGCTGCAATCTCAGCCAGTTCCTGAATAAAATCATGGAGCAGTCATTCTCAACGGGAGCCTTCCCACAAAGGTTGAAGCATACTTCCGCTGAAAAACAACAAACTGGACCCTCTAAAGGTCGAGCCCTTTAGACCAATTTCAAGCATCCCACTTCTCGCCAAGATAATTGAAAAGGTAGTCCAACGACAAATTCAACAACACATTGAGACTGATGCCCCTTTGGACCCTTCTCAACACGGATTCAGGGAGGCACACGGCATAGAAACCCTCTTCACCACCCTCTTCAATACCATAATCTCGGGAATTGACAACATTCGACAAGGATTTGCCCTTATCTTCATGGATATCACAACGGCTTTTGACTCCGTAAGCCACGAGATACTCCTGGGACGTCTTGAGGAAAAGGGAATACAGGACACAGCTCTAAGCTGGTGCAAATCCTACCTGTCTAACAGATGGCAGCACATGAGAACTGGCACCACAAGCTCGGAACCGTTCCTACAAAAACAAGGTGTGCCTCAGGGATCCTTGCTATCAGCATTGATGTTCAACATATACATGCAACCCATCTGCACCCTGATCCGCTCATTTAACGTCTCCTGCCTGGTATATGCAGATGACGTTCTACTATACATGCCATTTGCAACAGACCAGCCAGAGTTCTCCCCTCTAACAAGCTGCTTCGACGCAGTTGCTGACTGGCTCCATACCCAAACCTCCGAATAAACCATTACAAGACAGACGTCCTCTTAATCACGAGGAACCAAGGATTCACCCCTCCACTCTCCTTAAAGGTGAAGAACGCCAAGCTGATAACCAAATCCACAATTCGTTACTTAGGTGTGACTTTGGACCAATGGCTGGACATGAAAACCCACATAAGAAACACAGTCAAGAAAATATACCATAAAATACGGACACTACGGCATCTACGATCTCTATTGGACCCCAACGACTTTCGAACAATCAAGCCCTAGTAACCCCACACTTTGATTATGCCAATGCAATCCTATGCGGACTCCCTCAAGCATCACTAAACCCACTCCAGTTTGCAATCAATGCAGCCGCTAGAGTTCTATACGGAGTATCAAGAGTGGACCACATTACACCTATCCTGAAGAGACTCCACTGGTTACCAATCCATGGTAGACTATGTTACAAGATCCTAGTAATGACCTTTAAGGCCATAAACAATCAACCCTCCACCTCCATCACCGAGCTAATCCACCTCACATCCCCCGAACAAATTCAGAAGATCCACCGCTGTCAATACACTGATAATTCCAAAGGAAACAACGAAATGCACCCAGGCGACATCTAATAGGGCCTTCATGCTCTATGCACCCAGATGTTGGAATGCCCTCCCCACACCCATTCGAGCAATCACCAACCTGGCCCAATTCAGGAAGGCACTGAAGCACCACCTATTCATATGGCACTACCCAGAGATCAGTCTTAAAGATCTACCTGCAAACACTCCCACTAATCACCACGACTCTCCCAATAGCACACCCAGCACACTAGCGGGCAACTAGCCCCACTGGTGCAACCCCAAGTAGATTTCAGGTGTATAGTATATTTATTAGTGTAAATAATTTGTAGAAAGTTACCCCAGTTATGTCCAAGTTACAGTTCCGGTTCTCTGTAAATACAATGCAGCCCTGACTGCATTGTATAAGGTTCTGTCAAATGTACACCGCACTGATGTGAATAGCGTGGTATAGATGAGATGTTAAATAAATAAATAAATAAAAATAAATACTAGTATGCAAACTCATGCTAAAGTTGAAAAAAGAGCAAACCACTCATAAATGCAACAAAATATGACCTTGAGAACATACCACTGGAATTTAAAGAGTGCCTGCAAAATTGATTTGCTGCTTTAGATACAAATGACAGAGCTCCAGAACAGTTATGGAATGACATCGAGAAGGATGTGTTGGAAGAAAGTGAGAAGTCTCTACAAAAGGTGAAAAAGCAAAACCGTCCAAAATGGATGACGGAAGAAACTCTGAAAATTGCCCAAAAACGCAGAGAAGCTAAAGCCAGAAGAGAAAGAAAGACAATCGCAGAACTCAACAGATTTCCAACGTGCAGCAAGACAGGACAAGGAAAAGTACTACAATGATACATGCAAGGAAATAGAAGCAGAAACTATTAGAGGAAGAACAAGATCAGCTTTCCTAAAGCTACGAGAGTTAAAGAAAAAATTCCAGCCTCGAATTGGAATGTTACAAGATGCTCAAGGTTCTATGTTAAATGATGCTGAGAAGATCAAGAAAAGGTGGAAAGAATATACAGAGTTTTTATATGATAAAGATCAAACAGACCAACAGCCGTTTCAACCTGTACTTTATGATCAGGAACAATTGGTGATGAAAGAAGTTGAAGCAGCATTGAAAGCCTTATCAAAGAACAAAGCACCAGGCATGGATGGCATTCCCATAGAAGTATTACAGCAATCTGATGCAGCTGTTACCATACTTACAAGGCTCTGCCAAGAAATTTGGAAGACAACATCATGGCCAACTGACTAGAAAAGATCTGTGTTTATACCAATACTAAAGAAAGGTGATCCAACTGACTGTGGAAATTATCGCACAATCGCTCTGATCCCACATGCCAGCAAGACTCTACTGAAGATCATTCAACAGAGACTACAACCATACTGGAACAAGAACTACCTGAAGTGCAAGCAGGGTTCAGGAAAGGCCGAGGAACAAGAGTCATCATTGCGGATGTGAGATGGATCCTTGAAAAGACTAAAGAATACCAAAAGGATATCTATTTGTGCTTTATCGACTATAGCAAGGTTTTTGACTGTGTAAACCATGAGAAACTCTGGACCACATTAAGAAACATGGGTATACCAGAACACCTGATAGTTCTCTTGCACAATCTGTATACATTGATCAAGAAGCAACAGTTCGAACGGAACAAAGAGAAACAGAATGGTTTAAAATAAGCAAAGGTGTAAGGCAAGGCTGCATACTTTCCCTCTTTAATTTATATGCAGAACAAATCATCAGAGAAGTAGGACTGTATGAAGATGACAGAGGTGTGAAGATTGGTGGAAGACTCATCAACAACCTTCACTATTCTGATGATACCACATTACTGGATGAAAGCAAAGATGACCTGAAACATTTGCTTCTCACGATCAAAGAACATAGTCTCAAACTGGCTCTGCATCTTAATGTAAAGAAGACAAAGATCATGACAACGGGCAGAATCAACAAGTTCATCATTGAAAGAGAAGAAATTGAAATTGTGGACAACTTTAACCTACTTGGATCAACTATCAGTAAAGAAGCAACAAGCAGTCAAGACATCTGACGATGCATTGCTCTTGGACGAATGGCTATGAAAGATCTAGACAAGATTCTCAAGAGCAGAGATGTCTCTCTCCATACAAAGATTCAACTTGTTCAAGCCATGGTATTTTCAATAACATCATATGGATGTGAAAGCTGGACAGTGAAAAAGATAGACAGGAAGAAAACTGATGTCTTTGAATTATACTGCTGGCAGCGAATACTGCAAATACCATGGACTGCCCGAAGAACAAACCAGTCAGTACTAGAGGAGATCAAACCTAAGCTTTATTTAGAAGCTCAGATGACAAGACTTCGACTTTCATACTTTGGACACATCATGCGAAGAGAGAGATCATTAGAGAAAGACATCATGCTTGGCAAGATAGAAGGTCAATGCACAAGAGGAAGAGCAGCAATGAGATGGATCGATACAATAACAGCAGCTATGGGTACCAGCCTGTCAACAATGAGCCGCCTGACTGAAGGCTGAACACAATTTAGGACAACTATCCAGAGGGCTGCCATGAGTTGACACTGACTCGACGGCACTTAACAACAACAGTGAGATGACCAGAATCAGATTTTTTTGGACTATCACAGCCTGTTTGAATGATGCTTAGTACTTACTGCTAAGTAGTTAATTTTATTCTGGCTATGCATTTGCCCTTTCACTGCAATTTTCTTACAACATTGGATTTGAAGGAGAAATGCTAGCATCACGTGAAAAGAGTTCACAAAGGAGTTTGGGGAAAAAGGAGGGTGGGGTGTAGCCAACATTAATAATAATAAGGGAGGGGTGCCAATTTATGGGTTGCAGGGGAGCACCAGAAACCCTAGCATGCCCCAATCAAAGGCCAGCCATACGCATACAGCAGGACAGCTTTTGGGCTGCAATCTGGGCTGTCAGCGGCCCTGGGGGGCCCGAGTCAGCCCTGGTCAGTGGCGGCAGAATTGAAAAAGAAAAGTGAAGCCACGAGGCTGGGCTCAGGCAGCATATGGGATCATGCAGGAAATGGAGAAAGCCACCATCACTGTGGCTGCTCCCATTTAAGGTACGTGGTGCTTGTGGCTACTCCCAGACACTGCCGCTGAAATCCTCACAGCAGTCCAGCACTCTAGAGTAGCCACAAGCACCGTGGAAGGGAGCTGATGCTGGGAGGGCTGGAGCTAGAGGAGTAGCCTAGTGGTTAGAGCACTGACTTGGTAACCAAGAGACCAGGGTTCAATTCCCACTAGCACTCCTTGTAGCCCTGGGCAAGTCACTTAACTTTCTATTGCCTCAGAAGAAAAGCCTGGCAATCTATTTCCATTCACGCTGGCAAGAAACCCAGGAACTGATGGGTCACCAGGAGTGGGCAATGACTCAAAGGCACACTTTGCATTGCCTAAAGCCCACTAGCAAGCTGTGCCTTTTTCCAGCTCTGACAGATCTGAGGCTCTCTCTGGCTTGTGGATTTAGGGCAACTGCCAGATTGCATCCCTCTTAATGCCAGTACTGACATCTGCTATCTTTTATTTTGTACAGTACGGGGGGAGACGCATTTCTATTTCTCTTGTGTTGCACTATATGCAGGATCTGCCTTTCTGGGGTTTTAGCTTAATTTTTGTCTATATATTTCTCTTTTCATTTTGTGCTAATTTATTGATGAAGGGCTGTCTGTACTTTAATCAATGCTGGGTATTCTGTTAGTATGGAATTTCTGTTTAAGAATGTATAGCAATCTTGCTTGTTCAGTTTGCACACTGCCCTCTCTGTAATTATTTTTTGGGGACGGGGTGGGGCAGGGGGTGGGGTAAGAGCGGGGTGGGGGTGGGCATGGGTGGAGCATGACTACCCACAGGTGGCGGTTTTTTTCTCTTTCAAAAAGTTGGCAACCCTAATTCTGCTTTCAGCTGGTACTTAATGAGATTTAATTTCACAGTTAGAAGAATAAAGTTCTGTTTCCCGGCAGAGAGTATCTGAACTATCCAATCCCACTACCTGGGGCATATTCTACACTGCAACCTGTCCTTTAAATATCTAACTTGTAAATTATACTACAGACCAAGAAACTGGACTCCAGAAACAACATTTTACACCAATTCCAATTGGAGTTGAGAAGAAGCTTAACGGTGAGAGAAGTATGTTAAGAACCAAGCAAGTCAGAGTTCAAATCCCACTTTTCTCACAAAGACCCTGTGACCTTGAGTAAGCCACTTCATTCTCCATTGCCTCAGATACAAATAGATTGTCAGTCAATTTGGACAGGGAAATAATCTGTGTACCTGAATATGTACCTCAGTTTGAGAACATATTTGGAATAGGCGAGTAATTAAATCTAAATTGCCAATCCTAAAATCTAATAGAATAAAATATCCAAAGGTAGGAAGGTGTTTTCTTATTACATAACTGGGAATATTGTATGCAGTCAAAGCAGAAAAGCAAATACATCCATCAACAAATGATTTAAACAACAGTGAGAATACTTTATTTACAAACATTTGGATTCTTCTTGCAACCTCTGGCGCCAGCGTTATGATGTTGCTGGTGTGCTTTATTATCTTGGGAGTAGCTGAGATAGCCAATATGCTTTGTCTGGGTGAGACAGTTGTCTGCTTTGTGCCAATCCCAATAGTGCTACTTCTATACATATGATTACAATGATGGTCGGGCCTAGCTGAGAATTTTCAAGCTCTGTGTTAGTTTAGAAGCATTTTAAAGCACTGATGTAATATAGAAGCTAGAAGTGTATCACCACAGATGATTTATCACTGTGTGTAATATTTGTTTTACCCCACAAGTGCCTTAAAAGAAAAACTGTTGTCAGATGTAGGTACCAGCCAAAGGAAGAGACCGCAAAACAGATTTCTGCACAGTAATTAGATCCTTCTCTTCTCCCTGTTTCAGGCTGATTGATTAGAGTAGCTACATAATTCTCTAATGAATAAAGACTAATGTGGTTTAAAACTCCAGTATGTACATGTAAGTGATTATCACCCAACATCGCAGCTGGAAACACAATATCGATGGATGCTTTTGGTGAGCTGTGCGCCATAAGGTGACAAGAAGCTTCTCTTTCTTTTTCTCCTCTCTAATTTATTACACAATTCAATAGAGATGTAAGGCAAGTGATATTGGACCACCTCCTGCCTAACCCAAAATATTAAGGGAGTTATTTTAGAAGAGCTAATTATGTTGTGGAGGCAGGGGCGGCCCAAGGGGGATGTGGGGCCATGTGCAGAGACTCAGGGTGGGGCCTCATTTGCATGAATAGCTTCATTTGCATAAATATTTATATAACATTAACATGCGCTAACTTTTAGTAAACATGCCTCTTAATGAGTGCCTGGATAAAGAAAGACTACCAGATTTCTACACTACTATACTCCAGTGCCAACTGCCAGGCACATTAGGAAGTACTACAAACACTGCCCATTTAGAACCCATAAACCTGCCGTATCATAACAGAACTACCAGGACTCACAAAGCACCATCCCCTACCTATCAAAAGGCAACACTGCAAATATTAAACCAATACATCTCAGAGAATACCAATACATCTCCTACTGGGGAAAGAGAACAAGAGGGCACTGTCAAATAGAAACTACATAAACAGAATACCTCAGCTTGGTTACACATGCAGAACATAGACCATCACCAAACAAAAAACAAGGGATCACAATTTAGAAATAGGAAGACAATAATTAAATTGGGAACCCCAAAAGCCAAACTTGGAATGTACAACACTGAAGAAATAAAACTATAAATTAATTTCCTTATACTAAACAAAAACGCAAAGACGTTAGCGATACACATTTCCCAAAGCTAACATATTCCAGTTAATAAATTCAAAATAAAAAAGTATTTTTCTACCTTTTGTTTGGGCATTTTATTTTTCAGTTGCAATTGCTCCAGTCACTTTCTTCTGGTTTCTTCATGTCTTCTGCTAGCTGTCCATTTGTCCTTTCTTCTGTCTTCTAGATTGTTTTCTATTCTTTCTCTACATCTGCTTTAACATACTGATCTTTCCCCTTTTGCTCTTTCCTCCATTTCTTCCTTTATCATCCACTCAAATTACAACCCTCCATCCTCAATCCCCACTTACTCTCCCAATACTCGGCCAATTGTAAATTTTTCTTCCCTCCCACACAAAATATCTTTTCCCCTCACTCCATCCCCTTCTAGTCTTCCCCCAACATCAGTCCCCTTCTAGTTCCAGCCCCACCCATCATCTGCTCCCTTTGTCCCATTCTCCCATGCCCCCGCATCAGCCCATTTCCAGTCCTAGCCCCCCATCAGCCATTTTTCCAGTCCTATTCCAGCCCCCCCAACAGCCCATTTCCAATCCTAGCCCCCCGTCAGCCCATTTCCCTTCCTAGCCCCCCCATCAGCTCATTTCCAGTCCCATTCCAGACCCCAATCAGCCCATTTCCAGTCCAAGCTCCCTCCCATCAGCCCATTTCCAATCCTAGCCTCCCATCAGGCCATTTCTAGTCCAAGCCCCCCCATCAGCCCATTTCCAATCCTAGCCCCCCCCCATCAGTCCATTTTCAATCCCAGCCCCTCATCAGCTCATTTCCAGTCCTATTCCAGACCCGATCAGCCCATTTCTAGTCCAAGCTCCTCCCCCCATCAGTCTATTTCCAATCCTAGCCTCCCATCAGGCCATTTTCAGTCCAAGCTCCCCTCATCAGCCTATTTCCAGTCCATGCCCCCATCAGCCCATTTCCAATCCTAGCCTCCCTGATCAGCTCATATCCAGTCTTAGCCTCCCATCCGCCCATTTCTAGTCCAAGCTCCCCCGATCAGTTATTTCAAGCCCTATTCCAGTCCCCATCCGCCCATTTCCAGTCCAAGCCCCCCCATCCACCATTTCCAATCCTAATCTAAACCTCCCCCCCCCCAAAAAAAAGAGTCCTGCGCCTGTCTAAGAGGCCCCAGCTCACCTCTGCACAGACACCAGTGTGAAGAGCGGTGTTTTCCTTCACGCTGGCAGCTGTGTTCTAGTGAAGTGTGCTGAATGCCAGGAAAGGTTAAAGGGCATTTCCCGTCATTTGTGCGCTTCACAAGAAAACAGCTGCCAGCATGAGGGAAAATGGCACTCTTCATGCTGGCAGCTGTGCAGAGGTGAGCTGGGGCCTCAGGCGAGCCTCCCCAGCTCCCTCTGAAGCCGACATTTCAAAGAGCACCATGTGAGAATGAAGTTAGCACGGGGCCCTGTGCGAACAACATTCTCGCAGAATGGAAGGGCCGACCCTATTTGGAGGTCTGCAAACGGGCACACAGATGTCCAAATCATAGGAGGCATTTTAAAAGCTGGCTCCAGAGATGTCCCTGGTACAAGGATGTCCAAGTCATGAAGGGGAAGTAGCAGAGACGCATCTGGAGCATTCCCAAGAACATGGATGTCCTAGCCCTATTTCAGAAATGCCCTGCATGTCTCAAGTCGCATGAAAGTTATACCTGCTCCAGGCATGAATAGGTATTGAAGAAGTGCTTGTTTTTCCAGCCAAACATCCAGAGGGTGTAGAGAAAGAGGTTCACTCATATCCTCTATATTGACAATGAACACTGATGGGGATCAACAGCTCTTGTTTTCGTTCTGCCATGCCAATGGATGTCCCCATATGCAAAGCTGCATGTGATGGATGTTCCTACCCTACGTTTTTCTAGCGGGGCCATCTATGTGGACAATGGCATGGGCATCCACGTTGGGGACATCTATGTTTCTATAATCAGACTGAAACGTAGATGTCCCCGGCAATGTTCCTGCTAAACTGTGCTGAGTCCTCTGCTGGCATTCCTGCCGGTGGGGGGAGGTGCAAAGCGATTACAAAAGTATGCCACGCAATCCTAAGTGTGATCGCTTTTGCGATTGCTTTGCACCTCCCCCCACCAGCAGGAAGGCCAGCGGAGGACTCAGTACAACTTAGTGGGAACATTGGTCCCTGGTGTTTTTCTACATGTTTTACCCTGGACATCCCAAATTGCACTTGGACACCCTTTCTAAAATATCACTTCACATAGAAAATTACTAAAGAAATAAATGAGTGAGGGAAATTCCATGAAATAAAAAAATTCATTCACAGCTTTGTGGATTTTATTTATTTTTATTTATTTAACAGTATTTCTATACCGCCTTATCCTACAATCAAGGCGGTGTCACAGAAATACAATCAAAAGTGGTGGGAGGGTATTTCATGCAGTGAAAGAGATGTCATGATTTGCGTGTAAGAGGTTAGTGTGTTAGATTAGGTTGAGCTATGTACATTGTGCGCTATTGTACAGCATGAGCTATAATACCTATAATACATTGTTCTATACAATTTGGGTTTAAGATATATCTTATGCCATTGTACAATTTCTTATCAGGGTTGGGTGGGGTAGGTTGGTGGTTCCTGTTAGTACGATTAAGTGACATGTCCGTAGTGTTCTATGAACAGCGTTGTCTTCAGTTGTTTGCGATTTATTTATTTTATTTTATTATATCTGGTTTTCCTTAAATATTTAGAGCCCCAATATCACTTTTGATGATAAACAGAAACCTATTTGATGAGAATCAAATTACTTCATTGAATCCCTCTAGATTCTTGCTTTTGCGCATCCTGTTTCGGGCAGACTGAAAGCTCCAAGAAGTAGAGACTGGATTATGTGTATCTGTTAAGCGGTACATACATCATGTAAGCGCAAGATTGGAAGGCAAATCAACAAATTGAGATCAGACACCAGCAAACTGAACAAAATGAAGGAGAAAAAGTTGAACCATGAAAAGCCCAAGGATTAATTAGCAAAGAAATATAACTTGGAAACTATAAAGACCAAAGAAGCATTGGAATTTGTAAAACAACAAATTTCAAAGAAAATTGTTTCATATGCTCTCACATCCTAAAAATGCCAACAACAGTTTTATCAAAACATTAAAGTAGAAATTCTGAATAACAAAAAGCTAAGTAAAGAAGAACTGGTAAAATTTCAGAAAGAATCATAGGACAGCCCAAAGGATTACAACAGAAGAGCGGCTTGGAAAAAGGCAATGAAAGTTGAATTAACTGGAAGCCATATGGAAAATTTAATAACATTAGTACTACTTGATTAACAGGCAAAGAAGATTATAAATTAACAGCAACAGGAAATGAAAAACTTCATGGACTCTGGGTAAAACACCCAACCTGCGTGCATGAAAGTCTGCCCCTCACTGATGATTGAATGCATCTAGTAAAACATCTCTTTTCATTAAAGATCAAAATAAAGGAGCACTACCAAGGTACTACCGGCCAATAATCTGCCTCCCAAGAACCTTCAAGCTTCTAGAGCAGGGATGGCTAACCTTTTTGAGCCCGAGTGCCCAAACTGCCGCACAAAACCAAAGAATTTCCTCAAAGTGCCAGCACGTCAATTAAAGCCTCATTTGCATAAGGTGCCTCATTTGCATAAATATTTGCATAATGTTACCATACACTAACTTTTAGTAAACATGCCTCTTAATGAGTATATGGATAAAGAAAGACTAAAAGGTTTCTACATTACTATAATCCAGTACCAACCGCCAGGCACATTAGGAACTACTACAAACGCTGCCCATTTAGAACCCATAGCAAACCCGCCGTATCCTAACAGCACTACCAGGACTCACAAAGCACCATACCCTAACTATCAAAAGGCAACAATGCAAATATTAAACCAATACATTTCAGAGAACAACAATACATGACCTACTGGGGAAAGAACAAGTGGCAATGTCAAATAGGAATTATATAAACAGAATACCTCAGCTCAGTTACACATGCAGAACAGACCATCACCAAACAAGGAATCACAATTTAGAAACAGGAAGACAATAATTAAACTGGGAACCCCAAAAGCCAAACTTGGAATATACAACAACACTGTAGAAATAAAACTATAAATTAATTTCCTCTTGTACTAAACAAAGCGCAAAAATTAATGATGCACATTTCCCAGAGCTGACATATTCCAGTTAATAAATTCAAAATAAAGAGATATTTTTCTACCTTTTGTGCATTTTTTTCAGTTGCAATTGTTCCAGCCACTTTCTTCTGGTTTCTTCGTGTCTTCTGCTAACTCTCCATCTGCTGTCCATTTGTCCTTTCTTCTGTCTTGTTTTTTTTTTCCATTCTCTCTCTACATCTGCTTTAACATACTAATCTTTCTCCTTTTGCTCTTTCCTCATTCCTATTTCATCCACTCAAATTTTACCCCTCCATCCTCAATCCCCACTTATTCTCCCAATACCCGGCCAATTGTAGATTTTTTATCCCTCCCACACAAAATATTTTTCCCCTCTCCATTTTACTCTCCCAGCCCCATCCCATTCTAATCCTCCCCCAACACCAGCTCCCTTCTAGTTCCAGCCTCACCCAGCATCCATTCCCTTCTAGTCCGTGCATCAGCCCATTTCCAGTCCTAGCAGCCCCCCAACCCATTTCCAGTCCTAGCCACCCCCAACCCAATACCAGTCCTAGCCCCCCTCATCAACCCACTTCCAGTCCTAACCCCCCATCACCCCATTTTCAGTTTAAGCCCCCCCCTATAACCCATTACCAGTCCTAACCCCATCAGCCCACTTCCAGTCCTAACCCCCCATCAGCCCACTTCCAGTCCTAACCCCCATCAACCCATTTCCAGTCAGCCCCCCATAGCCCATTGCCAGTCCTAACCCCCCCATCAGCCCACAGTCCATTACCAGTCCTAACCCCATCAGCCCACCTCAAGTCCTAACCCCTCCCCATCAGCCCATTTCCTGTCCTAGCCCCCCCCCATAGTCCATTATCAGTCCTAACCCCCATAGCCCATTACCAGACAGCCCCCATCAGCCAACAGCCCATTACGTCTTAACCCCCCATAGCTCATTGCCAGTCCTAACCCCCCCCATCAGCCCACAGCCCATTACCAGTCCTAACCCCATCAGCCCACCTCAAGTCCTAACCCCTCCCCATCAGCCCCTTTCTTGTCCCAGCCCCCCCAGAGACCATTATCAGTCCTAAACCCCCCATAGCCCATTACCAGTCCTAACCCCATCAGACCACCTCCAGTGTTAACCCCCCATCAGCCCATTTCCAGTCCTAACCCCACCCAACAGCCCACCTCAAGTCCTAACCCCTCCCCATCAGCCCATTTCCTGTCCTAGCCCCCATAGCCCATTACCAGTCCTAACCCCACCCAACAGCCCACCTCAAGTCCTAACCCCTCCCCATCAGCCCATTTCCTGTCCTAGCCCCCCATAGCCCATTACCAGTCCTAAGCCCCCATCAACCCACTTCCAGTCCTAATCCCATCAGCCCATATAGACTTAGCTCCCCCATAGCCCATAGCCCCCCCATAGCCCATCACCACTCCTAACCTCCCCCAGCCCATCACCACTCCTAACCCCCCCATCAGCCCATTTCCTGTCCTAGCCCCCCATAGCCCAGTACCAGTCCTAGCCCCAACAGCCCACAGCCATTACCACTCCTAACCCCCCAGCCCATCACCAGTCCTAACCCCCCAACAGCCCACTGCCATTACCACTCCTAACCCCCCCCAGCCCATTACCACTCCTAACCCCCCACAGCCCATCACCACTGCTAACCCCCCCATCAGCCCATTTCCTGTCCTAGCCCCCCAGCCCATCACCAGTCCTAACCCCCCAACAGCCCACAGCCATTACCACTCCTAACCCCCCCAGCCCATCACCAGTCCTAACTCCCCCCCCAGCCATTACCACTCCTAACCCCCCCCCCCCGCGAAATTTTTTTTACAAAGAAAGCTGTCGCTGCCGGGGCCGGGGCCGCCGCAGCAGAATCGAGTGTGCCGCGGGGCCCCCCCGCCCAGCAGAGCCTGCCCTCCGTCCCCGGTATCACCTCTCTCAGCTGACTCCAGGCACACGCGCCGGCTTTCAGAGCGCGAGGGAAGAGTTTTCTCCCTCGCGGCTCTGTTAAGCCCGCGGGGTCTGATGGGAAGTTCCCATCAGCCCCCGCGGGCTTAACAGAGCCGCGAAAGGGAAACTAATCCCTTCGCGCTCTGAAAGCCGGCGCGTGTGACTGGAGGCAGCTGAGAGAGGTGATACCGGGGACGGAGGGCAGGCTCTGCTGGGCGGGGAGGCCCTGCGGCACACTCGATTCTGCTGCGGCGGCCCCGGCCCCGGCAGCTTTTTTTTTTTTTTTTTTTAATGCCGCATATCTTGATTGCGGACCTTCCCGCGTGCCAGCTGCAAGGCCTTCGCGTGCCATAGGTTCGCCATCGCTGTTCTAGAGGGATTATAGTAGATGCAACATATGATAATTTCTAAAGGAATAATTTCTTCCCTAGGGAACAGAAAGGAAATTGCAAAAGACAAGAGGTATCAAAAATCAGCTCACCATAGAAGTGAGGGCACATTTTAGAGATTGGAGTTAAGACATTGAGGTTATGATACACACCATTCCTGCAGTATTTTAGAATAGAATCTGCAAAACATGAAGCTTTTTCTAAAATGGTACAGGAGTACACATGTATTTGCCAATACATGGAGCCAGAGGAACTATTTAGCAGAACTACACATAGGAAACATCGATGAGAGAAACTCGGCAACTTCCATGTGTAGATACCAGTACATTTACATGGAAGTTGGTATTTCAGAACTTACACATGTCAGTGCTGGCACTTATTTTATTTATTTATTTAACATTTTTTTATATACTGTTTTTCTGCAATTCAAAACGGTTTACAATGAACAATAAAGTAAGTGTATTTACAGCTGTTTTACATGGAACAATAACAATTGGAATAATGGTAGAACATTTGCAACAAAACTATTTACATTAATTGGGGGTAAGGAAGGGATAAGTAGGTGGGGGGGGGGGTGGAGGGGAAGGGGGGGTTTGCTTGTTGAATGAGAGAGAATCTGAGTTAGGATTGGAGTTCTAGGATTTAAGGGGCAGAGAGAAATATTCAGAAAAAAGGAAGGTTTTTAGCATTTTACGGAATTCTGAGTGGTCATTACAGCCTCTTAGGCCAGGGGGAGAGCACTCCATACAGAGGGGACGTAGAAGGAGAAGGCTCGATTGCATGTAGATTGAGAGCACTTTTTCATTTGTGCTGCAATGCTGAGGATGTAAGAAACATAGAAAAATAACGATAGAAAAAGACCACATGGCCTACATAGTCTGTCCTTCCATATCGACAACTACAACAGTCCCCTTTTTTCCTTTAGAGATCCTCTGTGTTTGTCCCATGTTTTTTGAATTCAGATACTGTCCTCATCTCTACCACCACCACTGGGAGACTATTCCACGGATCCATCACTCTTTCCGTAAAGAAATATTTCTGCATATCACTCCTGAATCTATCCCCTTTCACCCTCATCCCATGTCCCCTCATAGCAGAACTTGCTTTCAATCGGCGTTTTTTGGCAGTTTGAACGGATGGACATACTACTTTCTCATTGGGGACACTTGAAACAGAAGCTTGTCGCTTCGAAACGTGCACGTCGTGACGATTGAGCAGGTAAGTGTGGACTTGTTCTAATTTTAAGAAAAAGTTTGTGCAGTTTCTGGATAAAGAATAAAGAAAATTTAAATAAAAGGGGCATGTACTGCGTGAGATGTAGAGGGGTTTCCTCTTCACCTTGTGGTTTATGCCCGACAAAAATTAAGTAATGATTGCTGTTGGGGAGTAGCGGTATTCCTCTTTTTTACTTCAATCGAAAGAGGCTCTCCACCTGTGCATTTATGCCACAGAGGTATTTAAACATCTCAATCATATCACCTCTATTCTGCCTTTCCTCTAAGGTGTACATATTAAGATTCTTAAGTCTGTCTTCATATGCTTTATAATGAAGACCATTAACCATTTTAGTAGCCACCCTCTGTACTGACTCCATTCTGTTTATATCCTTCTGAAGGTAGGGTCTCCAGAATTGCACACTATACTCCAAATGAGGTTGCACCAAAGACTTATGAACAGGCACTATCACTTCCTTTTTTCTGCTAGCCATTCCTCTCCATATGCACCCAAGCATCCTTCTAGCTTTTGCTGTCACCTTTTCTACCTGTTTAGCTACTTTAAGATCATCAGACACAACCACGCCATCGTCCCGCTCAACTTTATTGGACAAAAGTACTTCACCCCCTATACTATATTGCTCCCTTGGATTGCTGCAGCCCAAATGCATGACCTTACATTTTTTAACATTAAATCCCAGCTGCCAAATTCTAGACCATTCTTCAAGCTTAGCTAGATCCCTCCTCATGTTATCTACACCTTCCTGGGTGTCTACTCTATTGCAGATTTTGGTATCATCTGCAAAGAGGCAAACCTTACCCGACAGCCCTTCCGCTATATCACTAACAAAGATGTTAAAAAGAATCAGACTAAGGACAAATTCCTGGGGCACACCACTGGCAACTTCTTCTCCTCAGAGCAAGCTCCATTTACCTGTACTCTTTGTCGCCTCCCACTCAACCAATTTCTAATCCAAGCAGTAACTTTTGGGTTTGATCTACGTGGTCTGATGGAGTTTAGTTTTCAAATGAGCGCGAGTAAGCATGGGGATTATGTAGGACTTTGTGAATTAAGGTAATGATTAAAAATTTTATCCTAGCTTGTATAGAGAGCCAGTGGAGGTCCTTTAGAATGGGGGTGATGTGTGCATGATGTGGTGAGCTTGTTATTAGGCGTGCGAGAGTATTTTGCGCCATCTGGAGGGGATGAAGGGTGTGTTTTGGGAGACCATGGTATATAAGGTTACCGTAGTCAAGGGTTGAGGTTGTTAAGGTCTGGTAGACAGTTCGGAAGGAGTCTGGGTTTAGTAATGGGCGGAGGTTCCTTAGCGTTCGTATTTTGAAGTAAATGGAATTAGTTGTTCTTTTTATCTGTTCGTGAAAAGTTAGGTTTTGGTCAATTATTAAGCTAAGGTATTTGACTTGAGTCTTTACTGTGATTGTGTAGTCTCCAAGGAGAATAGAGGATGGGGGGGATGAAGGATGATTTGGAGGAGATGTGGATGGCTTCTGTTTTAGCTTGGTTGATTGTAAGGTTGTGTTGGTGGAGCCACTGTCTTATCTTAGAAAAGCAATTACTGATGTTGGTGAGGTTTCGCTTGGATATGTTAAAGGGGGTAAAAAACATTATATCGTCAGCATAAAGTTGATATTGTATGCGGTATTCTTGGAATATCTTGCATATACGTTGGAGAAAGATGTTATATAGGAGTGCTGAGAGGCTTGAGCCTTGGGGGACTCCTGGAGGAAGGGTGAATGGTTGGGAGGTTTTGTTATCAATTCGTACTTGTTGTGTTCTATTTTCAAGGTATGAAAAGAACCAGTTTAGTGTTGTCTCTCTAAGGCCTATGTCGTAGAGTCTGTCAAGGAGCTGTCTGTGATGGAGGGAGTCAAAGGCTGAGGATATGTCAAGGAAGATTAGTATACATCCTTGGTCGGGGGATTGGGTGTATGTTATTACCGAGTCGAGGAGGGAAGTGATCAGGGTTTCCACACCATGATTACTTTTGAAACCATGTTGGAAGGAATCGAGGGGGGAGTGGTCATCAATGTAGTTCTGTAGCTGGTTTTCTACGAATTTTTCAGTTATTTTTGCTAGTAAGGGGATACTTGAGATTGGCCTGTAGGATGCAAGTGAAGTAGGGTCGAGTTTGTTCCCTTTTAGGATGGGGCGAATGGAGCTGTTTTTCAGTGGGGCAGGCATGATTCCAGTTTTAAGAGAGGTTGTAACAAGGGGCTTAGTGTTTCCTTTATATTTTTAATCCACATGATTGGGCATGGATCGAGAGCAGAGGTGGTAGTGTTAAGGTTTTTAATGATATCTATTATGTTTGTAAGAGATGGAAGGTCAAACTGGTTCCAGGTTGTTGTGGGGGATAACTTGGATGTTTGGGCATGTGTATGGGAACTGATTTTGGATGAGGGTGAAGTGTATTTAGAGCAGAGATAGTCTGCTATTGCTTGCGGGGAGATTTTATCTTCAAGGTCTTGGTTTGGTGTATCTTTTAGTAGGACTTTGGACATGGAGAATAGTTCCCTAGGTTTATTTATGGCACATAGGATTATGTTCTTGTTGTATTCTCTTTTCTGTCTCAGGGTTTCGTTGCAGTAGGTGCGGAGCTTTTCAGAGTAGGGGGTAAGGCTAGATGGGTCACGTAATCGACACCAGTGGCGCTCAAGCCATCGGAGTTCTGTTTTTAGATTATATAAGGATGTCGAGTACCAAGGTGCTCTTTTACAGTGTTTCAGGGTGTGTGGTTTGGGGGGTACTTGTGCCACTGTGGTTAGGATGGTATTCCATCTGTTGATTTGAGCATCTAAGTTGACCTCATTGTCAAGTGTTGATTCTAGTTGGGGTATTTCTTGTTTTAGAATTAGGTTGATGCCAAATTGTCTAAATGTACAGGTCTGTGAAGGCAGGAGAGGAATGGTATTTTTCTTGTGATTAGGTGGAAGGGAGAATAGTATCAGTGAATGGTCTGACCATGGAACAGGGTAGATGGTATGTGGTATGTGAGAGTTGGCTGTAATATTGTGTGGAACGAATATCAGGTCTAAGGTGTTACCCTTGTTGAGAGTAGGTGAGTTGAGGATCTGGGTAAAGTGTAAGGTGTCCATGGCTTCCAAAAAGGAGGCGGCCTGTTTTAGTGTGGTTGAAGAGAGGTTGAAATCGCCTAGGATGATGAGGGGATGTGTTGTGGATTGTGGCGAGCAAGCTGATTTGAGTATTGATGAGAGGTCTAGGCTATCAGATTGGGGTGCTCTATAAAATAGGAATATGATGAGTGAGTTGTTGGATAGTTTGAGCAGATCAATGCCTTGAGTGGAAGTTGATTCAATGGTGGAATAGTTTAGTTCTTTCTTTGCTATTATTGAGACTCCACCGCCTCTGCTGGTTGTTCGTATGCTGTTGAAAATTGAGTGGGTGGAGGGACAGAGCTGGTTTATGAGGACGGAATCTGTTTCATGAAACCAGGTCTCTGTGATGCAGAATACGTCAAGGTTGTGGTCAGATATGAGGTCTGTGATTAATGGGATTTTATTCCTGGCTGAGCGTACATTGAGCAGGCGCACATTAGTGGAGGTTGGATAGGATCTGGGTGTTGAGTGAGGGTGGTGGTTCCTGGGTTGATGTATGTGAACCTGCATTTCCGGTGAACTTGATGTGGGTGGGGGTAGGGCCAAAAGTTGGCAATGAGTGGCGTTCTGTGTGAATAGATTATTGGTATGTGATTTGCTATGTTATGTTTCACTTCAAGGGCATTTGATAGGAGAGCTGAGGCTTTGTAGATGGCTAGGATGTGGATCCATAGGATTGGGTGTTTTATGGTGTGGGTCTCCATGCTGGGGGAACCGGTGTAGGAGTTGAAGGAGAATGGCTTATCTATGTAGGGTTTAGTGTGTTATTCTAGGTGTCTAATATTGTGAGACAAAGTGGATACAGTTGATGGATACAATGTAGCAATATACAATGTAGAATGTTGTTGCAGTTTCTGGTAACAGGATTGTAGCAGTTTTGGTACAGTTCTGTGAATTGGTAATAGCTTGGTTGGTATTGTTATAATGGTTCGAGAAATAAGTCCTATTAATAATTATCTTTTGAGCCTGGCTAGGTCTGGTACAGTGGTGATTGCATTAATTTGATATATAGAGTAAATGTATGTGCTTAACTTACAATACTGACAGACTTTGTAAATAGTAAAAGGCTTGTTACAGATTAGAACTGTATACCTTTGTTGTAATCATGCTTAGATTCTTAGATTTTCTATAGTTCCACGCCTAAAGGCCATGCCAAAGGACCCTCTGGCGAGGCCCTCAGGTACGGGCACGCCTGCCAGTTACTGTGTTTTAAGCAGTGCTGCCGAGCCCCGATTGGACCATGGTGGATGGAGCAGGAGGGGGGAATCAGCTCCTGCTTCCTCCCCCGATGTCCGATCGGCGTGCTGCAGATGGAGCTGAAGAGGATTCTTGCCTGCCAGTTGCTGTGTTTTAACACTAGAAGCCCCAAAAGGAATTTTACCTAGAAACCCCAAAGTGCGTCAATTGACACATTATCACGACGACTGCGTTTAGCATGAAATGCAGATGTGAATTAATGTGAAGTTACTTATTTGTTAAATACGTGCAGTATGTGACGTCATTACATGACGTCATCGTGTGTTTATTGTTAGTAATGTCAGAGTAAAACTGTAAACAGTGATTGAGATGCGCCACCTAGTGGGAACATGAATTTATACCTAGAAGCCCCAAAGTACGTCAATTGATGCATCCAAGACAATTGAGTGCGTCAATTGACGTACTTTGGGGCTTCTAGGTATAAATTCATTTTCCCGCTAGGTGGTGCATCAGTCATTAATTTTCGATGCACATATTTGAACATCTTGACCTTGCTAACAAAGTCATGGAACATGACTGACATGGTTCTAGCAGTGGCGCTGGTATACAACTTCGAAGATGCATTTGTGTCAATTGACACACTTTGGGGCTTCTTGTGTTAAGCAGTGCTGCCGAGTCACGACTGGGTCTTGGTGGGGGGAGCAGCATGAGTATGCTGGCCATTTTGCAAACCTACATGTATAAATGCTGTAACTTAACTCCAGATGCCACTACCTTTATCTAATTTCAATTAGGAGGGGGAAATAAACAATGAGGGATTAAAGAGGATAACCTATTTAATCCTCCTATAAAGGGCTGGTCAAAACAAGCACATTTTAAAAATCTAAATGTGCAGGAAGCAGCTGTAAATCCTGATGTGGACTACTGTAGTCATGCATGTGTATTCCCTATATCAAAATGGGAGAAGGCAGCTGCAATTGCGGCAAAGACAGCATAGTTACTCATTTGTAGCAGGTGTTCTCCAGGATCAGCAGGAATCAGTCCTCACATATGGGTAACGTCACCGAGAGAGCCCACATGGGAATGCTTCCCAGCTTTCAAAAGAAGCTTTTGGAAGGTGCTTCATGTATGCATGCCGGTCTTCCCGCTCAGAGTCATCTTACCTCAGTATGATAACACAGTTTAATCAAGCCAAAAAAACCCAACTCCTCCACAGGAAGGAGGGAGGGTAGTGAGGACTGATTCCTGCTGATCCTGGAGAATATCTACTACAGGTGAGTAATTACGCTTCCTCTGGGACCAAGTAGGAAGTTAGTCCTCACATATGGGACTCTCTAGCTACAGGCTACTGAAAAAACCTGTATAAGGCCCAACCAGAAAAAACAAACCGAGAACAAAGAGGATGAGCAATTGCTGAAAGGTCCAACAGTCAGCATCTAGCAGGGACATCAACATCAGATTGACTCTACAGTATCCTGGTCAGACAGAAGAGCCAGAGGGAAGGAGTTGTTTCAATTCCCAAAGAGATGCCCAAAGAGATTCCCAAAGATGTATATATATGTAAAAATGTACATATGTATATTTGTAAAATGTACATATGTACATATGTAAATAACTCCTCCCTCCTTACGAAAAGAAACCCAATTATCTAATTACTGTGTGTTGTGCTCACCCTAAGAATCACCTTGTATGTACTACAAATTTTTCTGTCCTGATTTGACAGTTTCCAACATGTAATCTAATCCGCTACTGATCGCTGGAAGTAGCGGTATACAAATGTACGCTAAATAAATAAAAATAAAAAATAAATACCGGAGTACAGCCTGGCCAAAGTTGCTGTCATGCCAGGAATCTCCATCCAGGTGGGCACAAGAAGAGCGGATCGCTCTTGCAGAATCAATCAGGTGAACACAAGAGGCAAGAGTGAATGATGAACACAGGTGCTTTATTAAAACCCCAACGCGTTTCGGCGAACGCCTTCTTCAGGGGGACTAAATAACTGACAAACAATAAGAGATAATAAACAAACATATTAAAAACATAGCAAAAAATCTTAAAACAAAAGGGCATCATAAATAAAGAAGCTGTTGCATATTAATATATAAAATAACACTCATAAAACAACAGTAAAAAAAATAAATAACTAATGATGATGATATAAAGCTAATAATAAACACATGAATAAATACAAAATAATATAAAAATAGACGCAGGGCAGATAAAGGCTCAAACCAATATGGATGATAATAAAAAGGAATGGAGTTGCAATACAAATCTCCTACTCACTGTTATGCACCTTAGCTGCAAAGGCACCATGCAGCACTGACTCTTATTCAGTTACTGTCACTGATAAGTTGGCAACGTATGACAACTGTGCATATCCTGGAAAACTAAAATGCGATGAATCCATAATAAGAACATGTAAATAGGTAAAAAACCCACACCAAGGAACTGCTTCACCTTTAACACTAGAAAAGATCTTGGGAGCTTTTACTAACTAAAGGTGTGGACAATAAATCAAGTAGTACTTGTTCTAAAGCGTAAATGTACAGGGACCTTACACCGTGCAACACTATCTCTTAAAGGAGTTACTGTTGCTATTGAATTAGCGGCGGGAGAAGGACGGCGTACCACAATTGTGTATGTGTTATAAAACTAAATTGTAGTAAATCCATAGCTGAACTATATAAATGGACAGGACAACAAAATCAAAGTGATTATACACTGAGAACCTGTTAAAACATAACGCCTAAAAACAGGGTAGTAAAACATAAGTTAAAATGTGCTAGTGAGAAAAGGGGTGCGGGTGTCTTACGCCATCCCTTAGTACGTTACGATTACTGTTGTAAACATGAAAAATCAGCGTGTTACCACCGTGCACATCTTATAAAGCCAAAACGTAGTAGATCGATGTTGCTTTGCTCTTGGAAACGGCAAGCGGATATCAGAAAAAGTGATCCTAAAAACTATTACCACTAAAGTGAAAGATAGATTATGAAGAGTTAGTAAAGAGCAGTAAACATGTAAGTGCCTTGCATCGTCAAAAAAGGACTGGCGTACATGGACCTCATACTAATAAATAACAAGGTTACCTGACAAAATGTCATGCGCAAAGTTCTGTATCTAGTAGACTGTAAGGAACCCAACTGTGGAATGAAGCAAGTTTGAAAACGCTGAAACCCGCGCCAAAAAAGGGGGCGTGGCCAAAAAACGGAGCGGCCGGGATGGTCAGTAAAATCATCCGAAATAGTGAACTAGATAACTTAGCGAGGGGGGAAAGAAACAATGTTAAAAAGAGATAATTAAGTGTAACATATATTGTGGCACCTTCTTTACACTTAGTAAAAGAACTATAAGGCATTAAAAAAAGGGGGACTATAAAGTGCTCTATACTTCTGACATCACACAGAGGTCATAAAATGAAATCGGAACCTTTATCCTATGTCCATTGTGTTAAAAAATTGCAGTGAGAGGACTAATACACATGTTATTCGCTTTAGGTATGAAGTGCTTCACTCTATTACTCTCTACCTCTAGCGGGTAAACATGGAATTTGGCCACAAAATTATTATTATGAGGTCAGTCCTTTTTTGACGATGCAAGGCACTTACATGTTTACCGCTCTTTACTGACTCTTCATAATCTATCTTTCACTTTAGTGGTAATAGTTTTTAGGATCACTTTTTCTGATATCCGCTTGCCGTTTCCAAGAGCAAAGCAACATCGATCGACTACGTTTTGGCTTTACAAGATGTGCACGGTGGTAACACGGTGATTTTTCATGTTTACAACAGTAATCGTAACGTACTAAGGGACGGCGTAAGACACCCGCACCCCTTTTCTCACTAGCACATTTTAACTTGTGTTTTACTACCCTGTTTTTAGGCGTTATGTTTTAACAGGTTCTCAGCATATAATCAATTGTGGTACGCCGTCCTCTGCTGCCGCTAATTCAATAGCAACAGTAACTCCTTTAAGAGATAGTGTTGCACGGTGTAAGGTCCCTGTACATTTACGCTTTAGAACAAGTACCACTTGATTTATTGTCCACACCTTTAGTTAGTAAAAGCTCCCAAGACTTTTTCTAGTGTTAAAGGTGAAGCAGTTCCTTGGTGTGGGGTTTTTACCTATTTACATGTTCTTATTATGGATTCATCGCATTTTAGTTTTCCAGGATATGCACAGTTGTCATACACTGCCAACTTACCAGTGACAGTAACTGAATAAGAGTCAGTGCTGCATGGTGCCTTTGCAGCTAAGGTGCATAACAGTGAGTAGGATTTGTATTGCAACTCCATTCCTTTTTATTATCATCCATATTGGTTTGAGCCTTTATCTGCCCTGCGTCTATTTTTATATTATTTTGTATTTATTCATGTGTTTATTATTAGCTTTATATCATCATTTTTATGATTGGTATTAGTTATTTATTTATTTTACTGTTGCTTTATGAGTGTTATTTTATATATTAATATGCAACAGCTTCTTTATTTATGATGCCCTTTTGTTTTATGATTTTTTACTATGTTTTTAATATGTTTGTTTATTATCTCTTATTGTTTGTCAGTTATTTAGTCCCCCTGAAGAAGGTGTTCGCCGAAACGCGTTAGGAATCTCCATCCAGACAGTAAAGGACTGTGAAGGTGTGGACTGAAGACCACGAAGCAACCCTACAAATCTCCACCGTGAAGACAGAATGCAAAGGCCATAGCATGGATACTGTGAGCCGTGACATGCAGTTCTAATGTCAGCCCAGCCAGAGCGTAAGCGAAGGAGATGCAGTGCGCCACCCAAATGGACAGAGTGTGTTTCGACTCCCAGCTTAGTGAGGTCAAAGGAGACAGAGCTTGGAGGATTGGTGATGGGCTTTCATCCTCTCTAAGTAGAAAGCCAGTGCTCTTTTAAAGTCCAAGGTGTGCAACAAAGCCTTAGCTCTGTTGGCATGAGGCCCTGGGAAGAAAGTGGGTAACCCCACCAATTGAATTGAAAAGCAAAAACTACCTTAAGTAGGAATTTCGGGTGAGTTCAGAGAACCAACCTGTTCTTATGAAACCTGGTGTATGGTGGGTGCGCCACCAGCGCTTGCAATTCGCTGACTCTGTGTGTCGAAGTAAGCACCACCAGGTTCCTTCCAGGTAAGGAACCTGAGCGAACAGGAGCTAAGTGGCTCAAAGTGGAGTGCGAGGAGCTGTCTGAGCACCACATTAAGGACCCACGTCACCGGGGGTGGTTTAATGGGGGGTAAAGATAGTAGGAGGCCCCACATAAACCAACCCACCAAGTTATGAGCAGTGATCGGTTGATCAGCTATGAGCCGATGATACGCGGTTACAGCACTGAGGTGCACTCTGACTGAATTGGACTTTAGACCAGAGTCTGAAAGGTGTAGAAGATGACAAAATGGACTCCATAGAGCAGAAGGGGTCCAGAGGCTTGTTCTCACACCATTCAGAGAACTTGTGCTATTTGAAGGCATTGGCATATCTCGTTGAGTCCTTGCACGATGTAAGAAGTATGTTCTCCACATCCTGCGGCAAGTGGAGCTCTGTGATTACTAGCTGCTCAGCAGCCAGGCCATCAGCACTAGGGACGACAGGATGGGATGAAGCAGAGTCCCGTTATTCTGCAAAATCAGGTCCAGGGCACAGCCCAGTCTGAGCGGTTGCCACTGAGACAATCAGAGGAGAAGTGGAAACCAGGACTGCCTGGGTCAGTGCAGCGCAATGAGGATCATGGTAACGCCATCCACCTGCAACATGAAAAGGATCTTGGCCACCAGAGGAGTTGGTGAGTAGGCACAGAGAAGACTCTTGCTCCAATCCAGGAAAAAAGCATTGGGAGTCAAGCGATTCAGGCAGGGCACCCTGGAGCAAAGCAGCGGTAGCTTGGTGTTGCTGGGAGTGGCAAAGAGGTCTATGGATGGGATGACCCATATCTGGAAGATACGGTCGGCCACCTGTCCAGAGTCCACTCGTGTGGCTGGAGGACCCTGCTGAGGCAATCCGCTAGGACACTGAGCTCCCCTGGCAGATATACCATTCCGAGGAGCATACCATGGGAGATGCAAACTTCAAGAGGCGAACTGCCTCCCAGCAGAGGAGGTACGAACCTGTGCCACCCTGCTTGCTGAGGTAGAACATGGCCACCTGGTTGCCTGTTTGTATGAGATGGCCTGATGGGCAAGCTGTTGTTGAAGCACTCAGAGAACACTGGCAATAGCCCGAAGCTCCAGAAAGTTGATCTGATGTCGGGTTTTTTCCCGCAGTCCAGAGGTCCTATGTGGACAGGTCATTCAAGTATGCCCCCCCCCCCCAGCTGAGCATGGAGGCATTGGTCATTAGGACATGTTGATGCGACAAGGCTTCAAAGGGAAGCACCGCAAGCAAGTGAGTGGGATGTAACCACCAGGACAAAGATTTTTGGAGAGGCATAATCACTGTGACCCTGTTCAAAAGATGTCTCACCACCTGATGCTACTCTGCAGAGAGTCCACTGAGTTTGACACATCTGAAGTCAAGCTGAGGGGGTAACATGGACCGTGGAGACCATGTGGCCCAGGAGACACAGCATCTGCCGAGCCATGACAACCGGACAACTCTGGATGTCCCTCGCCAAGGTGATTAGACATTGGGCCCTGTCCACTGGAAGCAATGCTCGAGCCAGTGTGGTATCAAGGAGAGCACCAATGAACTTGAGGCATTGAGAGGGTTGCAAGTGGGACTTTGGGCAGTTGATGACAAAGTCCAGCTGTTCCAGCACCTGAATGATGAGTTGTATGGACTGCAAGACCTTGTCCAGCATCCCACCCCTGACCAACCAGTCATCCAGATAGTTACTCACCTGTAACAGGTGATCTCGGGGAACAGCAGGAATTTAGTCTTCACATAGGGGTATTGTCGGTACCGAAGGAGCCTGCGCAGGATCGCTCCCCAGTGTCCAATAGGAACGCTTTTGGGAGCATCCCTCAGCACATGCGCGCTGCCTTCCCGCCTTTCCAACTGTCCCTCTTCAGTTAAGTTTGTAGATGAGTGAAAGGATAGAGGGAGAGAGGAAAGAGACAGAGAGATAGAGAGACCACTCCTAGGGGAGGTGGATGGGTTGTGAAGACTAAATTCCTGCTGTTCCCAGAGATCATCTGTTACAGGTGAGTAACTACGCTATCTCCAGGAACGAGCAGGAATGTAGTCTTCACATATGGGGACTCCTTAGCTGAAGATGCAGGGGGGATGGCCCCAGGAAGCTGCCATCTATAGTGAGGTGGGCCATGCTTCCTCCCATGGATCTCTGGCATCCTACCAGGGTTGGTGGGTAGGAGTTGAATTAAGTCTGAAAGGGATGTTGAAGAACAGCCTGGCCAAAGAAGGCATCTGGACGGGAGGCTTTATCTAGGCAATAGTGGGCTGTGAAGGTATGCACCGAAGTCCAGATGGCTGCTCAGCAGATGTCATCGAAAGACACAGAGTGAAGGTTTGCCATAGAGGCTACCATGGCTCTCACATTATGTGCTGTGACATGGCCTTGAAGAGGAAGACCCTTACTCTCATAAGTAAAGGATATGCATTGTGCAATCCATTTAGATAGAGTTCTTTTGGAGAATGGAAGTCCCAAATGACTAGAATCAAAAGCAACAAAAAGTTCAGAAGACTTTCTATGTTGCTGTGTTCGTTGTAGGTAAAACGCTAAGGCTCTTTTACAGTCCAAAGTATGAAGGTTCCTTTCTGCATTAGAGGCATGAGGCCTCAGAAAGAATACAGGAAGGTAAATCGATTGATTTAGATGAAAAGGCAAAACCACCTTTGGCATAAAATGTGGATGAGTTCTGAGAACAACTTTATCATGGTGAAACCTTGTATAAGGGGGATCAGCCACTAAAGCTTGCAATTCACCAATGCGACGTGCGGAGGTGATTGCAATTAGGAAGATGACCTTCCAAGATAAAAACTTTAGGGTTGTTGTGGCTAAAGGTTCAAAGGGCGGATTCATGAGCTGTCCAAGAACTAGATTTAAATCCCATGCCACTGGTGGTGGCCTGATGGGAGGCTTTGTTAAGAGAAGACCTCTCATAAATCTTGCTATGAGTGGATGAGAGGAACTGGTTGTCCATTTAGAGGCTTATAGGAAGCCACAATTGCACTAAGATGGACTCTTACTGAATTGGTCTTTAACCCAGAATTTGATAAATGAAGTAGATACTCTGGTACTGATTCCAAAGGTTTAATAAGGGGGTTTAAGCCTTTTTGAGAACACCATATAGTAAAACGTTTCCACTTAAAGGCGTAAGAGTGTCTTGTGGAAGGTTTTCTAGAAGCCTGAAGGATATCCTTTACCTGTTGGGAAATGTTAAGATCCTGCAGGTCTAGGCTTTCAGCAACCAGGCCCTGAGATGCAGGGACTGGGGATTCGGGTGCCATAGCATCCCATTCTCTTGGGAGAGAAGGTCTGGAGCACACCTTAACTCCAGAGGTGCAGCTTGAGAGAGATGTAGAAGCAGGGGATACCACGTTTGTCGTGGCCACCGTGGCGCTATGAGGATCATACGACCTCTGTCTCTCTGAAGCTTGAAGAGTGTTTTGGGAATGAGGGGAATAGGTGGGAAGGCATAGAGGAAGTCCTGACCCCAGTGAAGGAGGAAGGCGTCCCTTGCCTGGCAATTGTGAGCTGCAATTCTGGAACAGAACTGGGGAAGTTTGGCATTCAGTGGACTTGCAAAGAGGTCTATGTCTGGGGTTCCCCAGATCTGAAATATCCTTGTCACCTGGTCTAGGTGTAGAGACCATTCGTGAGGCAGCAGTCCTCGGCTGAGTTTGTCTGCCCAAAGGTTTTGAATGCCTGGAAGATATACCACGAGAAGGTGAATTTGATGCTCTCTGGCGAGGGCCCAAGTCGTAAAGCTTCGTTGCACAGCGACAGAGAGCCTGTTCCACCCTGCTTGTTCACGTAGAACATGGCTACTTGATTGTCCATTTGGACTAGGACTGTCTTGTAGCTGAGCTGGGCATGGAATACTCAAAGAGCTAGATAGATTGCTCTGAGTTCCAGGAGGTTTATGTGAAGACAAGCCTCCTGTGGAGTTCAGGTACCCTGGATGGAGAGATGGTGCAGGTGTGCTCCCCATCCCACCTGTGATGCATCTGTTGTTAGGGTGGCTTGGAATAGGGGTTGTTGAAAAGGAGACCCCACTAACAGATTCTCCAGTGATTGCCACCATTGCAGGGACAAGATCAGTCGTTGTGAGTTTGATATCTTGCCCGACAGACATCCTGTGGCCTGTGTCCATTGTGTGGATAGGGTCCACTGGGCTGCTCGCATGTGGAGGCGAGCATAGGGAACTACATGAACTGTGGATGCCATATGACCCAGTAATTGCAGGAGCTCTTGAGCAGTTAGGGAGGACTTTCCCACTGCTTGAGAAGCTAGTTGCACTATTCGAAGACAGTGGGGCTGTGGAAGGGAAGCCCTTGACTGTCTGGTGTCTAAACAAACTCCTAAGAATTCTAGGGTCTGAGAAGGAGCAAGTTGGGATTTTGGGAAGTTTATGACCAATCCCAAGTATTGGAGGATTTGCATTGTACGAGACAGTGCAGAGCTGGCTTCTGGAATCGTGGAGGCTCGAATGAGCCAGTCGTCCAAGTAAGGAAAGACGAATATCCCTAGGGTTCGCAGGAAGGCAGCTACTACTGCCATGCATTTCGTGAATACTCTTGGTGCCGAAGCCAGATCAAAAGGAAGAACCCTGTATTGGAAGTGTTTTCCCTTGAAAAGGAATCGTAAGAATTTCCTGTGATCTGGATGGATCAGAATGTGAGTATATGCATCTTTTAGATCTAGAGAGCAAAGCCAATCCTGACTTTGAGGTATGGCAGCAAAGTTCCCAGAGAAATCATTTTGAACTTTTCTCGGAACAGATATTTGTTCAATTCTCTGAGGTCTAGAATGGGTCCGTGTCCTCCTGTTTTCTTTGAAATAAGAAAATAGGGGGAGTAGAACCCTGTACCCTGTTGGGGAATGGGTACTTCCTCTATTGCTTCTTGAGCAAGGAGTGTTGAGACCTCTTGATCCAGTAGATTGTCTGGAGAGGTTTGGGAATTGAACTGTCTTAGGACTGTAAGTGGGGGCATGCTGTGAAAATGAAGTTTGTACCTTTCCCCTACAATGGACAGAGTCCAATTTTCTGCTGTTATTTGGTGCCATCTGTTGACAAAATGACACAACCTGCCTGGAATGTTTAGGGGTTCTGGACCCTTCAGAGGCAGGAAAGGTAAGCTCTCTAGGAAGGAGTCAAAGCCCTTGAGGGGGCTGAGCCTGTGGAGCTGGTTGAGCTCTCGGGCCTTTTGGCTTCTTCTGCTGTCTTAATTGTTGCTGTTGTCTCTTTTGGGCAACTTGACCTCACTTTGCCCTTGCTGGGTATAAGACGGATAAAACGTCCTCTTTTTGCTGAAAAAGGGTTTTTTATAGAGTTTCTTTTTGGCTGGAGTGGCTGTAGATTTTGACAATCTGTCCAAAGTGATATTGTCAGCATCTATCTCATTAGCCTTTTCCTGCCAGTTCTTGCCAAAGAGGTTTTCTCCTGTGCAAGGGATGTTTCCTAATTTGTCTTATACCCAAATTTCCAAGTCTGATGCCTGAAGCCAGGCAATCTGACGTGCACCAATGGCAATAGCAAACGTTCTGCTGATGCATTCAAAGCAGTCAAAGGCTGCACGATTTACAAACTTGGAAACGTCTTGAGCATGCTTGACAAGAGTAAGGCAGTCTTGTCGTTTGTCATCAGGGAGAAGGGGGCTCATAAGCTCCAAGTCTCCTGTGACCTCTTTGAGGAACATGCCCATATATAAAATATATGAGCTGATCCTAGCTGAAAGCATGGAAGCCTGAAATATTCGACGCCCAAAGGCGTCAAGAGTCCTGCATTCACGACCTGGAGGATTGGATGCATGTCTTTTTGCACTTTTCATCCTATACATGGCTGATTCCACTACCATTGAATGATGTGGCAGCTGAGTCTTTTGAAACCCAGGACATGGTGGAACTCAATACATAGTATCGAGTCTCCTAGAATGAGGAGATGTGGTCAAAGTTGTTTCCCACATTCTGAGCATAAAATTATGAAGAATGTCATGAATGGGCAGAGTAGCTGCCTCTTTGCGAGCCTTATGGTATTGGAGGATTTCCAATTCCTTTGCTCTAGGTTCTTTTTCAGGAGCTACCGTGATTGATAGGCTTCGGGCCACATCATGAATAAAATCCTGAAAAGACATGTCCTCCGGAGGAGACATTCTGCGTTGAGGAGAAGAGGAGTCTTCCAGAAGAAGTACTCTGGTACCAACAGAGCTATCCGAATCATCGGAATCGGAAGATTCGAAGTATCTCTGATCCCGGTGTTAATGCTAAGCACGGTATCGATATCGATTGAAGTCGGCACCGAGTTGGTCCGGTACCGATCTGTCAATGCCTGAAAAAGTCGGCATGGGCAGAATTCCCACCAGGGCTGGTATCGTCGGTGCTGGTACCGGCATCGGTATCGGTGCCCGTTGAACCATCGGTAGCGATGTCAACAGTACCGCAGCTGTAAGGAGAGCTGCAAGACTGCGTTCGATAGCGAGGAATCTCTGGTCTATCGACGCTGCCGAAGCCTGGGCGTCAGTACCGGTAGAAGCGGCCGGAACCCCTGAGCATGGCATCAGTAGTTCTGACGAGGTCGAGGCCTCGAGAACATCCTGGAGCCCCGTTAGTGCTTTGGAGGCCAAAGCCTCCCGCCGGGGCTGTTTTGCCGGTGTAGTTTCCTCAAGGGCAATGCCAGTGGCTTCTCGATGCTTAGAAGGAGATCTACCCTTTGAGGACCGACTCTTATGTTTAGTTACCTGAGATTCATGGGAGGAAGACGTCGATGCAATGGACATCGCATCTGAAGAAAAGAGAGTACCGAGCTTTGCAGCCCGGTTCTGTCTTCCTCTTTTAGTCATCCCCATACAAGAGGAACACGCCAAAGGAGAATGGTCAGGGCGTAAACATTTGAGACACCAGTCATGGGTGTCGGTGATGGAAATGGTACTGCCACACTTAGTACATTTTTTAAAACCACTAGCTGTTTTTTCCATTTTGCAGGAAAATGGGGCCTAATGGCCAAAATGGCGCCTAGCACCAAAAAGAAAAAGTCTCTGAAGAGAAACACTTCAGAAGTATATGTCTGTGTGTGTATATTATATATGGGTGGTACCGGTAGCGTCGAGGGGAAGAAGGCGTGACCACAAGAAAACAAGTTTAAAGAAGAAATTTTCTGCGGTGACAGGGTATGTGACCTGTCGGCTCTGCGAAAAACGAAGAACTGAAGAGGGACAGTTGGAAAGGCGAGAAGGCAGCGCGCATGTGCTGAGGGATGCTCCCAAAAGCGTTCCTATTGGACGCTGTGGAGCATTCCCGTGCAGGCTCCGTCGGTACCGACGATACCCATATGTGAAGACTACATTCCTGCTTGTTCCTGGAGATAGACCCCTATGAGCTGGAGGCAGGTGGCAATGACCGCCAGACATTTAAGAACATAAGAACATAAGATATGCCATACTGGGTCAGACCAAGGTCCATCAAGCCCAGTATTCTGTTTCCAACAATGGCCAATCTAGGTCATATGTACCTAGCAGTTTCCCCAAGAGACACAAGTTCCACAATGCTTGTACTGGGTCAAGCATTGATATCTTCGGTCACTTCTTAATAATGGTTTATGGACCTTTCCTCCAGGAACTTGTCCAAACCTTTTTTAAACCCAGCTACACTAACAGCCTTTACTACATCCTCCGGTAACAAATTCCAGAGTTTGATTACAAGTTGAGTGAAAAAATATTTTCTTTTATTAGTCTTAAATAGTTTACCCTGTAGCTTCATTGCATGTCCCGTAGTCTTTCTATATTCTGATAACATAAACAATTGATCTACGTTTACCCGTTCCACTCCATTCATTAATTTATAGACTTCTATCATATCTCCCCTCAGCCGTCTCTTTTCCAGGTTAAAGAGCCCTAACCTTTTTAGCCTTTCTTCATAGGAGTATCCTTCCATCCCCTTTACCAATTTCGTGGCTCTTCTCTGAATCTTTTCTAAAATCGCTATATCCTTTTTAAGATACGGCGACCAGAATTGCACACAATATTCAAGGTGCGGTCTCACCATGCAACGATATAGAGGCATTATAATATCTTTTGTTTTATTTTCCATTCCTTTCCTTATCATACCTAGCATTCTATTTGCTCTCTTGGCCGCCGCTGCACACTGGGCCGAGGGTTTTAACATGGTATCCACAATGACGCCTAAATCTTTTTCCTGGGTGGTGGTTCCTAATGTGGAACCTTGCATCGTGTAACCATAGTTTGGGTTGTTCTTCCCTAGGTGCATAACCTTGCACTTGTCCACATTAAATTTCATCTGCCATTTTGATGCCCAGTCTTCCAATTTATCAAGATCCTCTTGCAATTTTTCACAATCCTCTTGGGTTTTAACAACTTTAAATAGTTTTGTGTCATCTGCAAATTTGATAACCTCACTCGTTATTCCACTTTCCAGGTCATTTATGAATATGTCAAAAAGCAGCGGACCCAGCACAGATCCCTGGGGTACACCACTATTCACCTTTCTCCATTGGGAAAATTGGCCATTTAGCCCTACCCTCTGCTTTCTATCTTTTAACCAGTTCCTGATCCACAATAGTACACTGCCTCCTATCCCATGACTCTTTAGTTTTGCCAAAAGTCTCTGCTGAGGGACCTTGTCAAAGGCTTTCTGAAAGTCCAGATACACAATATCAACCAACTTACCTTTGTCCACCTGTTTATTCACTCCTTCAAAAAAACATAACAGATTAGTAAGACAAGATCTTCCTTGTCTAAAGCCATGTTGGCTGTCTCCCATTAGGTTGTGACTATCTACATGCCGAGTAATTTTATTCTTTATGATGGTTTCTACCATTTTTCCTGGTACTGACGTCAGGCTCACCGGTCTGTAGTTTCCCGGATCACCCCTGGAACCCTTTTTAAAAATTGGTGTTACATTGGCGATCCTCCAATCTTCAGGTATTAGAGATGATTTTAATGATAGTTCACAGATTACTGATAGCAGGTCTGCAATCTCATATTTCAGTTCTTTCAACACCCTTGGATGTATACCATCCAGCCCAGGTGATTTGCTACTCTTCAGTTTATCTAATAGTTGTAAGACATCTTCCCGATGTATCGATATTTCCTTCAATTCTTCCGCACCTTTAAATACCACTTCAGTCACGGGTAACATCCCTACATCTTCCTCAGTAAAGACCGAAGCAAAGAATTCATTCAGTCTCTCCGCTATCACCTTGTCGCCTCTTAGTGCTCCTTTAACCCCTTTATCATCTAATGGACCAACTGACTCTCTCACAGGTTTTTTGCTACGAATGTACTTGAAAAGGTCTTTATTTCACGTTTTTGCTTCCGCAGCAAGCTTCTTCTCAAATTCTCTCTTTGCCTGCCTTATCAATGCCTTGCATTTGACTTGCCAGTGCTTGTGCTGTTTCCAGGTTTCGTCATTTGGCTCTTTTTTCCATTTCCTGAAAGATGCTTTTTTGGCAACAACAGCCTCTCTGACCTCACCTTTAAACCTTGGTGAAGCATTTGGGGTGGAGGCAAGGCAGAAAGGCAGAACCCTGTACTGATAGTGCCATCCACTGAGCATAAAGTGGAGGTACTAATGGAGCAGGGGGTGCATGAGGATGTGCACGAATCTGAGATCCAAGGAGAACATGTCAGTTTTCATGTTGATGGTAGGGCAGCAAAGTTCCAAGGGATACCATCTTGAACTTTTCATTCACTGGGAAGCGACTGAGATTGCGGAGGTCCAGGATGGGTCAAAACCTGCTTGTTTTCTGGGGACTAGGAAGTAGTGGGAGTAGAAATCCTGTCCTGTTTGGGATGGTGAAACAGGTTCCATCGCCTGATCAGCCAGCAGGCCCCAGACCTCCTGTTGGAGTAGTTTAATTGACGATGCTCGAGAGGGTACTCCCCTGGAAAGAAGGCAGGGGAATCGGCTCAAAATGGAGCAGGTAGCCCTCACGGACCACTTGCAATGCCCAAGCATTGTTGTTATGCTGGGCCACTTATGGGCAAAATGTATCAGCCGTCCCCTCACCTGTTGTGGAATGAAGGTTGGGTGGGAAAGTGGGCCATGCTCCGAAGCCAGGAGTCAAACCCCCACTTGGCTGGGGCTGCAGTGCTGGCTAAGGCTTTAGAGCTTTCAGCTTGCACTACTGCCTCTAGTTCTGACCCTTAAGCTGTTGCCTCTGAGCCTTAGGCTATTGGGATGGCTAGTACAAATAATATGGGGTACAAGTACCATAGGCCATTTTCTTCTTAGGGTGAAAGAACGTCTTCCCTGGAAGGGTCAGCGGTTTTCCTTGAAAGCCTGTTGATTGTGAATTGCTCCATTTTCAACTCTGTGGCCTTCTCTGACCTGGGTTTGCCAAAGAGGTTCTCTCCCTGGCATGGGACATCAGCCAACTTGTCCTGAACACATTGCTCTAAGTCCGAGGACTGTAGCCATGCCAGGCAGCAGGCACCGATGCCCACTGCAGCCACCCTGGCACCGATTCAAACCCATCGTAGGTCGCCTGGGTGACATAGTTGAAGTACTCCTGCTTACCAGGCTTTGGAAGCACTCAAGGTATTCACCAGATAAATCAGCTGAGAACCCAACAAGATCCCCCGCCAGGTCACACAAGTACATACCCATGTACAACTGGTATGCTTGGATCTGAGCCACCAGCAATGAGCCCTGGTAGCACTTCTTCCAATAGCCATCAAGGGTGTGGGCCTACCTACCCGGAGGAACTGAGGAGTCCTGGAACTTTAAATCTGATACATGGTCAATTCCACCCTATACAGTTGTGAGGGAGTTGTGTCTTTTCAACACCACAGCTCTTTCGCACTCAATACATGGAATCAAGGTGGCGGCTCACTGTTGGCACCATAAGCGGTGTTTCCCAAATCCTAAAAAGAAGTCGTTCCAGGATCGGGTGAATCGGAAACATAATGGCCTCCTTAGTGGGAGTCAGGTACAGGAGGATTTCCAACTCCGCCTCTATAGTGAAAGGCAAAGTCTTCCCCATATCCCGCATGAACTCAAGGAGAGAGAGGTCCTCGGGTGGGGACCTCCGCCATTTATATAGGAGCGAGGGAACGAAGGGGACATTGCAGTGATGGGCAGTCTCCGGGGATTCCTCCTCTGTTTCCCAATCAGAGTCCGAGTCTGAGAGGAACTCAAAGTACTGCTTCAAATGGTGACTGTGTCAGTGGCACTCGGCCAGAGTCGAAGGAGTCCTTGGCTTCCATCTGTCCGAACACAAAGCACTCAGTGGGGGGGACACCTGCTACACTGAGAGGCAACTGCATGGATCTCCAGGATGGGCTACACCTCTGCAGGTGAGGCACCCACCATGGAACCCCAGGTCATCAGGTCCCTAGCAGCCTGCTGAGCCATGAAATCAGCAAGGCTATGCTCGAAGGCCTGAATCTTCTCTGCAAGGACAGAGGTCCCACTGCCATCAGAATCATCACTGCAGCCTTCGGTACCGATGCCAGCTCCCTCAGTGAGGACTTCTCGATGGTTATGGCTTCAGGAGTCCCACACCGGCCCTCTGGGGCCTCAGGAGGCAACTTCTCCCACTGGGGCAGCTTGGAGGGCCACTCCTGGCTCTCACCTTTGGAGTTGTGCTGAGGGCTCTGATGCCGATGCCCATGGAACTTCGTCCTGGGCTCAGCATCACCCTTCAATGCCAACAAGGTCAGAGTCTGGTCCTTTTGGGGGCATTCCTTATCAAAAGAGAGCCATCAGTCCAGTGTCCCACAACCGCTTGGCTCTGAGTGGGCCTGGCCTGGCCTCCACGTGAAGCAGAAGCCTCAAAGGAGGCCTTTGAGGACATTGATATCAAGGTCAATGCCAGGGCTGACGCCAAGGAACCGAACAGCAATTCCCGCTGCTGTTCCCGGTTCTTAAGCCTGTCATCAGCAAGCAAAGAACATATTCGAGGGCTTGTAGTCAGGCCCAAGGCATTGAAAGCACCAGCTGTGGCGGCCCATGGTGGAGACGGTCCGGTCACACTGAGTGCACTTCTTGAAGCCACTGACAGGTTCTGACATGGCAAGGAAGATGGCTTCAGCCAAGATAAAGTATTCCAACATCCTCACCAACCAGGGGAGTGCGAGAGAAAAATCCCGCGTGTTGAGATTAAAGAAAAAAAACAAAACCCCATGAGAAAAACACAGCAGCGAGGCACTGATGTTCCTGGAGACAGCAGAAAGATACTATACAGAGTGTGATACCAAAAAAGAAAAAAAACTAGTGAAAAATGGTAATCTTTATTCCAGGACACAGACGAAATCTGGAGGACTCTGAGGAAAAAAGAAGACTGAGGTAAAATTGTTCCTTTGGTGGGAAGACCGGTCCGCAGGACACAGAAAAGAGAAAAAAAATTAAGGCTGGTGGGAATTGGCCGGAGGGAACTGGCTTGGGGAGAGAGAGAGGAATAGACTAAAACTGGTGGGGAATGGCTGGAAGCAGGACTGGTGCAAGGATTGAAAGTGTCCTAGGTGGGCCCTCCATTCTGCTGCCCCCCTGCCTAGCCCCATTGCCACCGCTGTCGCCTTCTCCAGGGCCAGCAGCGGGGCAATGCCAAAGAAACCACAATGCAGCATTTACCAAAGGCTCTGATGCTGCGCCACAGTTCCTGCCTGCTATATTTGAGCCACTCCCTGATGCAAACTTCCTATTTAAGCTAAATCAGAAGTCTGCATAGGAGTTGGGTGGATGCACCTGAAGATAGCAGGCAAGAACTGTGGCACAACACCAAAGCCTTTGGTAAACATTGTGTTGTGGTTCATTTGCCATTGCTGCCACTGCTAGCTCCATAAAGGGCCGGCAGCAGTGGCAATGGGTATGCCCCAAAGGGCCGGCGCTCTAGGCAGCTGCTTAATTTGTCTAATAGTAGCACTGGCCCAGGCTAAAAGGATAGATACAGACTAGTAGAGTCAGGAAAGGGAAGAGAGACAAAGTGGTAACAGGCTTGGCACTGAGGGGAAAGAGTCCAGGAAGATACAGAGGGGATGAACTGGGAGTTCATTAACTTTTTGGAAGATTAATAAGGAATCCACACAACCAAAAAGGTTTAGGAACCTCTGCTCTAAATGGATGATATGAAATTGTATGGAAAATCAAAAGCTGAAATTATGTCACCACCCAACATTGTCCAGATATATAACAATGACATCAAAATGGAGTCTGAACCAGATAAATGTAGAACACTTACGATCAGTGAACATAGAAGGTATTGAAATTATCAATGGAAATTACAAGTACCTGGGCATTCTTCAAGCTGACAATAATAAGCATGCTAAGGTTAACAACAAACTAAGCAGGAAATACATCAGGAGATCTAGAAAGATTCTAAAATAGAATTCAATGATGGAAATACCATTAAAGCTATTAATATCTGGGCTTTATCTGTTATTCATTACACCACAGGAATCATTGATTGGACATAAAGAGAGCTGGAAGGGGCTTGATCGCAAGAATCAGAAAATTATGACCATCAACCACATACTATGCTCCCAAAGCTATGGTGATAAGCTCTACCTTTCACACAGCAATGGTGGACAAGACATGATGCAGGTACAACAAACAGTTGAAGAAGAAAAAAGAAGCCTTGCTGAATTACTTAAGAAGAGTTAAGGAGATGTGTTGAAAGAATTGAACATAGAAGATATTCTGAAAACCCACAAAGCCAAGCAGGCTTATAGAAATGAAATTCCTTGATTGCATCCCTGTCAATTGGGTTTTAGATGACAACACAGTACTGAGACTTTGGTGGTAGCCTTGACTAGTGACTTTAGGGAGAACCTTGAGAAAGGAAAGCGTGCGGAGCATTTCCCCAGCATGTGTGGTCCCCTTCCTAACCAAGGGTGCCATCTTGCTCAGTCAGATGACATAGCTAGGACGGCAGTAATAACTAACACAATGTAGGGAGGCAATTCCCAGGAGAGGAGGGAGGGTTGTAAGGACTGATTCCTGCTGTTCCCGGAGAACACCCGTTAAAGATGAGAAACTACGCTTTCTCCAGGAACAAGCAGGAAGTCAGTTCTCACATATGGGACTCACTAGCTCCAGACTGCCAAGGACCGAACCAAGAGAGCACCAACGGCGATCAATTGTGAAGCCGTGAGTTGAAGATGGTGAGTCCCCACTGAGAGACTCTGCAAGACCCTAGTGTCCAGCGACACTATCACTCCAGTAGACGGAACACAGAAAGGTCGGAGGGCAGGAATTGCCTACACCCTGAGAATATTATGGAGAACCGCCTGGCTAAAGGCACTATCCCTGCGGGACTTGATCTCCAGGCAGTGGTGAGCTGTAAACGTATGAACTGAAGACCAAGTGGTGGCCTTGCAAATCTCTGTCACCGGCACTGAGCGGAGGTTGGCCACCGACATGGCCATCACCCTCACACGATGCGCTGAGATCCAGTGCTCAAGGGAGAGGCCAGCTTGGTCATAGGTAAGGACAATACAGTCCGCCACCCAAGTGGACAGAGTTTGCTTAGTCACGTGGAGCCCAGTCTATTGGGGTTGTAACATACGAAAAACAGAGGAGCTTTCCAATGGGCCTGATCCATTGCAAGGAGGACAGGGCCCACTTGCAATCTAGTGTATGAAGTATTAGTTCCTCCCTGCCAGCATGAGACCGTGGAAAGAAGGTGGGAAGGACTATCTCTTGGATGAGGTGGAAAGGAGATACCACTTTTGGGAGGAATTTGGGGTGTGTGAGGAGCATCACCCTGTTCTTATAGAACCTCGTATATGGTGGATCCACCATCAGGGCCTGGAGTTTTTCTCACACTTCAAGCAGACGTGAGGGCCCTGTCCTACTTGCAATGGACTAAGGCAGCAGTATTCCAAGGGAGAGCATCTTGAACTTCTCCCTCATCAGAAACTTGTTCAAGTTTCGGAGGTCAAGTATGGGTTTGAGGCTCCCTGTTCTTTCAGGGGACAAGGAAGAACCTTGTGTAGAAGCCCTTTCCCTACAGATGCTTGGGTACGAGCTCCACTGCATTGTCCCTGAGCAGACTTGCGAGTTCTGAGAACAGAAGGGTCTGGTGAAGGAGAGGTCGCACTGGCTCTCCTGGGAAGAACCTGGGTGGTACTTGTTGTAATTGGAGGAGGTATCCCTCCTTTACCACATGCAGCACCCACTAGTCTGAGATGGCCCACCTGTGAGCAAAGAGTGCCAGATGGCCCCCGTGGGCTGGTGAAGGTCGCCCAGGTGGACAGGGACTAATGTCAAAAGCTCTCTCCTGATTGGGCTGGAGCTGGGGCCTAGGGATTGTGAGCTCCTTGGCCCTGCCTCTTTGGGTGAGAGCCCTGTTGCTGGCCTGAGGAGGATTGGTATCACTGACTCTGCTGGAAATGTTCCTTTTTCCAAGGGAATAGGGGCCTTTTCCTCAAGGGTTTTTTGAAGGGAAAGGAAGTGGTCTTCTTTGAGAGCCGCTGGTGGGTCACCACTTCGGCTTCTATCTTGGCTACCTTGTCAGCCATGGGTTTGCTGAGCAAGTTCTCACTAGTGCAGGGGATGTTGAGCAGCTTGTCCTGGACCCATCGCTCGATGTCCGAGGACCGTAGCCAGGCTTGTCATCGAGCCCCGATGCCGGCCGCTACTACTCAAGCCGCTGACTCCATCATAGGCCGCCCGGAAGAGGAACTGAGCAGTCCTTGATCCTGGAGGTCAGGGCTTGGAACCGATGGAGAGGTTTCCCGGCCAGCCCCACTGAGAACCAGGACAACTCCTGGGTCAGGGCCTTCAAATAGATGCCTGTTGTAGTTGTTGATATGGAAGGACAGACTAGATAGGCCATGTGGTCTTTTTCTGTCATCATATTTCTATGTTTCTATATAGCTCATAGACCTGGATTTGACACACCAGCAACGAGCCCTGGTAGTACATGCACCCAAGGGCGTTGAGGGCTCTGGCATCCCTGCCAGGGGGGACAGAAGAGTAAGTCTTCTGGCTTATGAGTTTTTGCATGGTTGACTCGACAACTATGGAGTTATGTGAGAGTTGGGGCTTGTAGAACCCTGGCCCCTTCCTGACGCGGTATAGAGCGTCGAAGCGCCGGCTGACCACCAGCACCGACACCGGGGTCTCCCACATTTGCAACAGTAGCCATTTGAAAATCGGCTGCCTAGCACGGTGAGAGTTTCCTTGGGTGAAGACTCGAACTGGAGGATCTCCAGGTCCTCGGTGAGCGGGTCCTCCTTCACCACGGTTTGCACCAAGAGGACTCTGGCCATATCCCTGACAAAGTTGTGGAAGGCCAAATCCTCTGGAGGAGAATGGCACCTGGACACCGGGGAAGACAGGTCCGAGGGGACATCTCGATGCTATCTGGTTTCCGGAAAGGCCTCGTCATCTGTCTCCAACTTGGAGTCGAGGGGGGACGAGTCCAAGGCCCTGCGACTCCTTGGCTTGAGGCCAGCACCGAAGGTCCAAGTTTCAGAAACTGGCCAGGGAGGACCGGATGCCCAAGGAATGAGACAGGGACCTCAACCAGGGCAAAGGACTTACCCAAGGCCGGTGGCGCTCAGAGTTCGGCTTAACAACTGGGGACTCTCCAGCAGTGGGGAGCCCAGACGTCAGGGCAGATAATGCAGATGAACCTACCATCAGTGCCTGATGCATGGCCAGGACAGCAGTGATGTTTTTCTCCATGGCCGCCATTCTGGATTCCAAGCCAGAAGGCGCCGCAGCTTTCGGCACAGGCACTGAGGATCTCGGGCCCGGCACTGGCACTCTCGCATGAAGACTACAGTCTCAAAGACCCTCGCACGGTCTCCACCAGCCAAGGCATCCTTCCTGAGGACCTTGGTGGGACATTTCTCGGAGTCGCCCGAGTCCCTCCGGGAGGTCTTACTGGGTTTGTCTGGTAGAACCTCAACAGACTTTGAGGACTTTTTCTTTTTCTATTTGGGGTCCAAGGTCTTCTCGGAGGGGCCACAGTTGTGGGACTCCGAGGATGCTTGACCCTCCCGGAAAGTGCTGGGCTTGGAGCTCGGCATCGAGGAGGCTGGTGTTGAGTTGGACCTGAGAAACTGTTTCTCCTGCAACTCTAACCTCTTTTTATTGGTTTTAGGTGTCATGGCCTAACACAGATCGCAGGAGGTGCTATCATTGTCCGGTCCCAAGCAGCATAGGCAGCAGTCATGGCTGTCAGTGACAGACATGGTTTGACTGCACCGGTCACATTTTTTTAAACCATTGGAGGACATGGTGGGTAATACCCAGCCGGGGTCAATGATCCCAGGGCAAAAAAGGGTGCGAACGCCAGTCGAGGCAAGCCTCGATCAAAAAAGGGAAATGGAGCCGAGAACGGTGCCGGGCCTGGTGCTGGCTCAAGGCAGGAAGAGGAACCAGTACACAAACTGGGAACAGCTAATTTTTTAAGGATATAGCAAGGATTTTTTCCGGAGAAACTGGACCGATGTCCACTTGGCTCTGCAGAAAAAAGGAGACTGAGCAATATGGCACCCTTGGGCAGGAAGGGGACCACGTATGTATAGTAGCATGTCCCAAAAGCTTTTTTTGAAAGCTGGGGAAATGCTCCGCGCGGGCTCTGTTGGCGCCGACGTCATCCATATGTGAAGACTAACTTCCTGCTTGTTCCTGGAGAAACATAGCTATCATAGTTTCAATTTGATCTATCAACTTTGATTTAGTTAATTACAATCTGCTTCTTTTTCAACTCATTGCTGGGACTAGGCATTGGTTCAAGTCATTCTTGGAAAATAGGAAGTCTCCATTAAATCTGCCCATCCAATATCTTACCCCTTGACCCGCAGCATCCCACAAATGACCACATTGGCACCTATCCTCTTTAATCTATTTCTCGGCCCTTTAGCTAGCATAGTTCAATTATACAGTGTCAGTGGGTATTATACCGACAACACACAATTAGTAGCTTACATTAATCCAGTGAATCTTGACATTACTCGTTTGAACAACTGCCTGGCATCTATTGCTACATGGCTACTAATAATCATCTAAAACTTAACTGTTCAAAGCCTCAAGTGGCATGGATTACTAACCCCCAGTACAGCTACCACTGTACTTGGACAGCCCATCTCTTCAAAATCTAGGATGTTTGTTAGACTCCCAATTAACTTTTACCCATCAAATTTTGTCAATAGTGAAAGCCTGTTTCTATTCACTGTGCCAGATTTAGTCTATAAGACCTTTCCTAAAAGAAAAAGCTCTAACGATTCTGGATCATGCATTATTTATCAGCAAACCTGATTACTGCACCTTATTTTATAATGGACTTTCATACACTAAAGTGAAACATCTCCAAATTATCCAAAATACAGCAGTTAAACTCTCCTCACATGCTGGATATTAGGATCATGTAACTTCTCTTTTCATAAACGAACATTGGTTACCTCTCACCTACAGGGTTAAGTTTAAGATCTTGTTTCTGATATTCCAAGACTCTCCTTCTGGCCTGACCTTTTACCTTTCTAACCTACTTGTACCTTAACATGCACCCTTAGGTTCCAAGCCAACAATCTCCTTGTCCTCCCTGCACTGATTTGGGTGAGACTTATTTATTTTATTTAGACAGTTTTGTATACCACCTTATCCTTCAATCAAAGTGGTCATAACACAACTGGGGGATACATTTAACACAAGGGGATATGAGACACATACGCTAATACTTAAAGGGAACATGGGCAATGGAGGGTTAAGTGGCTTGCCCAAGACCACAAGAAGCACCCGTGGGACTAGAAATCCCAGTCCTTCCGGGCCAAGGATGCTGTCCTCTAGTGGGATTTGAACCCCCAACCTTCAGGCCAGAGGTAACTTGCGCCAACCACTAGGCCACTCCTTGACTTGAGGCGACTTGCCATTCGGCACTTTATTTTTTGGCCCCATACTTATGGGTAATTTTATAACAGGATATCTCAGATAAGACAGTAAGCAAGCATCTATTTTAAGTCTATTTAATAAAGTAACATATGTGCCTCTGTCTTCATAAAATGTTGGTATATATGACAGGGATGATGCCTTAAATTCAGGCATGGATATCTACATCTGCGCAAGAGCAGCTGTAAATGAATGTATATAAAATTTACAAGTACACACATATATTAATGCATGTAATAATCAACATGTGCACCTATGAATTCTGCCAGCACTCCACTACCACCACCATCAAAGTACGTTCGTTCAAGCCAATGCACATACCTTTAGGCTGTTTATTTTATAAGAGGCTACTAATGTGCTTCTGTGGCCATATATGCGTAAAAATGACTTTACATTCCCTGACAAGGTAATTCTGTAAGTGGCGGCTAGATTTACGCGTGCTAACACCACTTATTCTATAAAATTGAATTTGTGCAGATTTGACTTTATAGAAAGCATAGTTACTCACCTGTAACAGGTGATCTTCGGGAACAGCAGGAATTTAGTCTTCACATATGGGTATCGTTGGTACCGACGGAGCCTGCGCGGGAACGCTCCCCAGCGTCCAATTAGAAAGCTTTTGGGAGCATCCCACAGCGCCAGCGTGCTGCCTTCCCACCTTTCCCTGCCTCTCTCCAGTTGAGTTTAAAACTGAGACAAAGAGAGAGAGAGGGAAAGAGAAAGAGATAGATAGAGAGATACAACTCCTAGGGGAGGTGGGTGGGTTGTGAAGACTAAATTCCTGCTGTTCCCGGAGATCACCTGTTACAGGTGAGTAACTATGCTATCTCCAGGAACAAGCAGGAATGTAGTCTTCACATATGGGGACTCCCCAGCCTTAGATGCCAGGGAGAGACCCCAGAAGTTGTGCGTCCCTGTGAAAGGACTCTACTTCCCCCCATGGATCTCCGGCATCCTACCAGGGATGGTGGGCAGGAGTTGATTAGGTATGGAACAGGTGTTGGAGAACAGCCTGACCAAACAAGGCATCCCGGCGGGAGTCCTTGTCCAAGCAGTAATGGGCTGTGAAGGTATGAACTGAGGCCCAAGTGGCTGCTCGACAGATGTCGTCGATAGACACAGAGTGCAGATGAGCCATTGAAGCTGCCATGGCTCTCACATTGTGAGCTGTGACATGGCCCTCCAGAGGAAGATTCTTACTCTGATAGCCAAAGGAAATACACTGTGCAATCCAGTTAGACAGTGTTCTCTTGGAGACTGGAAGTCCCAAATGAGAAGGATCAAAAGCAACAAAGAGTTGAGAGGACTTTCTATGTTGCTGTGTTCTTTGTAAGTAAAAAGCCAAAGCTCTTTTCAAGTCCAAAATATGAAGTTTCCTTTCTACATTTGATGAATGAGGCCTTGGAAAAAACACAGGCAGGTAGATCGCTTGGTTCAAATGAAAAGGCGAGACCACCTTTGGCATAGAGTGTGGATGAGTCCTAAGGACTACCTTGTCATGATGGAACCTTGTATAAGGAGGATCAGCCACTAGTGCCTGCAACTCACTGATGCGACGTGCTGATGTGATTGCAATGAGAAAGATAACTTTCCAAGAAAGGAATTTCAACGAGGTAGTAGCTAAGGGTTCGAAAGGTGGCTTCATGAGCTGGCCAAGAACCAGGTATAAGTCCCATGCCACTGGTGGTGGCCTAATGGGAGGCTTAGTTAGAAGAAGGCCTCTCATAAATCTTGCTATAAGAGAATGGGAGGAAATAGGTTGTCCATTTAAAGGCTTGAAAGAAGCTGCAATAGCACTCAAATGGACTCTTACTGAGTTAGTCTTAAGTCCTGCATTGGATAAATGAAGGAGATACACCAGTAATGATTCCAGAGGTATCGCAAGGGGACTAAGACCCTTTTGCGAGCCCCATATGGTAAACCTTTTCCACTTGAAAGCATAAGAGCGTCTTGTGGAAGGTTTTCTAGAAGCATAAAGGATATCCTTTACTTGCTGAGAAAGGTTAAGATCATGAAGATCTAGGCCTTCAGCAACCAAGCCCTGAGATGTAGAGACTGGGGATTGGGATGCCATAACATTCCATCCTCCTGAGACAGAAGATCTGGAGCAGACCCTAACTCCAGAGAGGGAGCTTGAGAGAGATGCAGAAGCAGAGGGTACCACACTTGCCGTGGCCAATGTGGAGCTATGAGAATCATACGGCCTCTGTCTCTCTGAAGCTTGAACAGGGTTTTGGGAATCAGGGGAATGGGTGGAAAGGCATAAAGGAAGTCTTGACCCCAATGAAGGAGGAAAGCATCCCTGGCCTGAGAGCCCTGAGCCGGAATTCTGGAACAGAACTGGGGAAGTTTGGCATTCAATGGACTTGCAAAGAGGTGTATGTCCGGGGTTCCCCAAATTTGAAAAATCTTGGCCACCTGGTCTGCATGTAGAGACCATTTGTGTGGAAGCAGAACTCGACTGAGTCTGTCTGCCCAAGAGTTTTGGATACCTGGAAGATACACTGCCAGGAGATGAATCTGATGCTCTCTGGCGAGGGCCCATAGTCACAAAGCTTCCTTGCAAAACGACAGTGAGCCTGTTCCTCCCTGCTTGTTCACGTAGAACATGGCTACTTGATTGTCCGTATGAATGAGGATTGTCTTGTAGCTGAGCAGGGTGTGGAACACTCGCAGAGCAAGGAAGATTGCTCTGAGCTCTAAGAGATTGATGTATAGATGAGTCTCCTGTGGAGTCCAAGTGCCTTGGGTGGAGAGGTCTTGCAGATGAGCTCCCCAACCCATTGGTGAAGCATCTGTTGTGAGAGTTGCCTGGGGTAAAGGTTGTTGAAATGGGGACCCCACCAAAAGGTTTTGAGTGGACTGCCACCATTGGAGGGACAAAATAAGGTGATTTGTGTTTGCTATTTTGTCTGACAGGCACCCTGATGCCTGGGTCCATTGAGTGGATAAAGTCCACTGGGCTGCTCTCATATGGAGGCGAGCATAAGGAACCACATGCACGGTAGATGCCATGTGGCCTAGTAGTTGTAACATTTCTCAGGCACTGAGATGAGGCTTTAGCACTGCTTGAGAAGCTAACTGCACCATGTGAAGGCAACGGGTCTGGGGTAGATAGGCCCTTGCTTTCCTGGTGTCCAGCAAAGCTCCTATGAACTCTAGAGACTGAGTGGGAGTTAGGTTGGATTTTGGGATGTTTATGACCAGACCCAAATACTGAAAGATACGCATTGTGCAAGATAGAGAAATCCTGGCCTCTGACTCTGATGGGGCTCGGATGAGCCAGTCATCTAAGTAAGGGAAGACGAATATTCCTAGAGTGCGAAGAAATGCTGCTACCACAGCCATGCATTTCGTAAACACCCTTGGTGCTGAGGCCAGGCCAAAAGGAAGCACCCTGTATTGGTAGTGCTTTCCTTGAAAAAGGAACCGCAGGAACTTTCTGTGAGTTGGATGGATGAGAACATGAGTGTATGCATCCTTGAGATCTAGAGAACAAAGCCAATCCTGACTCTGAATGTATGGCAGCAGGGTTCCCAGAGAAATCATCTTGAATTTCTCTTTGAACAGGAATTTGTTCAATTCTCTGAAATCTAAAATAGGTATGTGTCCCCCTGTTTTCTTTGGGATAAGGAAATAGGGGGAGTAAAACCCCGTACCCTGTTGAGGAATGGGTACCTCTTCTATTGCCCCTTGGGCAAGAAGCATAGTGACTCCTTGATCTAAAAGGTTGATGAGAGAGGTCTGAGAATTGAACTGTCTTACCATTGTGGGAGGGGGCATGCAGAGAAAGTGAAGCTTGTACCCCTCTTTTATAATGGATAGAGTCCAATGTTCTGCTGTTATCTGCCCCCATCTGGGGGCAAAGTGACACAACCTTCCTGGAATGGTGGAAGGTTCTGGTCCATTGAGGGCCAGGAAGGCTAAGTTCTCTAGATGGAAGTCAAAGGTCTTGCGGAGGCTGAGACTGCTGAGATGGTTGAGGCTTAGCAGTCTTTGCTTTCCTTTGTTTAGGTGGTTGCTGACTCTTCTGGACAGGTTGACCTGCAGAACGTCCTCCTGAGAATAATAGGGATAAAACCTCTTCTTTTTGGAGAAGAATGGTTTCTTGAAAGATTTCTTCCTTGCAGGATCAGCTGTAGCTTTGGATAATCTATCCAAAGTGGAGTTGTCAACATCCAACTCATTGGTTTTTCTTACCAATTTTTGCCGAATAGATTCTCACCTGTACAAGGGATATTGCCCAGTTTGTCCTGCACCCAGAGCTCCAAATCGGATGCCTGCAGCCAGGCAATTCTACGTGCACCTATGGCAATGGCAGAGGTTCTGCTTATGCACTCAAAACAGTCAAAAGCTGCACGATTGACAAACTTAGAAAGCTCCTGGGCATGTTTAACCAGTGTGAGAATATCCTGCCTCTTATCTTCAGGAAGAAGAGGGCTCAAAACCTCTAAATCTCCTGTGACTTCCTTAAGGAACATTCCCATATATAAAATATAGGAACTGATCCTGGCAGAAAGCATGGAAGCCTGGAAAGTACGATGTCCAAAGGCATCCAAAGTTTGACACTCACATCCTGGAGGATTAGAGGCATGCCTCTTTGCACTTCTGATCCTTCACATAGCTGATTCCACTACAATAGAGTGGTGAGGAAGCTGAGTCTTCTGGAAGCCAGGACACGGAGGTACTCGATACATGGTATCCAGTCTACGAGAGTGAGGAGAGGTGGTAAGAGGTGTTTCCCACATTCTTAACATGAGATCATGTAAGATCTCATGGATAGGCAAAGTAGCTGCCTCCTTAGGAGCCTTGGGATATTGTAGAATCTCCAACTCCCTTGCCCTGGGCTCTGTTTCAGGAGCCACAGTAATGGAAAGACCTTGTGCCACCTCCCTGATAAAATCCTGAAAGGAGATATCTTCTGGAGGAGACATTCTATGTTTGGGAGAGGAAGGCTCCTCGGGGAGAAGTACTCCGGTACCGACGGAGCTGTCAGAATCCTCAGACTCCTCCGAGGATTCAAAGTACCTTCTGTTACTGATGCTCTTGTAGAGCACGATACCTGTACCAACCGAAGTCGGTGCCGGGGGGAATCGGTACCAGAAGGCATAGCATGACTGGGTGCCGGCAATGCAGACACCGATGTTGATGCTGATGCTGTCGGTACCGGTACCGATACTGGCGCCGGAATCAGTGCCGGTTGTACTGTCTGACGCGGTTCCGAGGGTGTCGATGCCGCAAGGAGAGCCGCCAGACTGTGTTCAATAGCCAGGAACCTCTAGTCTATCGACACTGCCGATGCCTGGGTATCGGTACCGGAGAAAGCAGCCAGTACCCCAGAACATGGCACCAGTAATTCTGCCGAGGTTGAGGCCTCGAGAACATCCTGGAGCCTCCCACCGGGGCAATTTTGCCGGTACCGAACCCTCAAGGGCAACGCCAGAGGCATCTCGACGCTTGGAAGGAGATCTACCCTTTGAGGACTGGCCAGACTTATGTTTAGTTACCTGAGATCCATGGGAGGAAGACGAAGACCTGGAAGACATCGATGCCACAGAGGCTGCATCGGAGGGAAAAAGGGTGCTGAGCTTAGCAGCTCGGTTTTGTCGACCCCTCTTGGTCATCATGGGACAGGCTATATACTCCGAAATGGAGTGGTCAGGACCTAAACATTTAAGACACTACTCATGGGTGTCGGTGATGGAGATGGTACCGCCACACTTGGTGCACTTCTTGAAACCCGAGGTGGGTTTTTCCATAGTAAGGAAACTTTTAGGCCTAAGGCCCAAAATGGCGCGTGCACCTGAAGAAAAAAAGGTTTGGAAAAAAAATATATTATTTAATTTTTTATTTTTTTTTTAAAAAGAAAGAAAGAACCGGCGGTACCGGTATAGTGTCGAGGGAAGGCAGACGCGACCACAAAAAAGAGAAGGAGAATAGGAAAATATTTTCTGCTGTGACATGAACAACAACCTGCTGGCTCCGCGGAAAATGAAGAACTGGAGAGAGGCAGATGGGAAAGGCGGGAAGGCAGCACGCAGGTGCTGTGGGATGCTCCCAAAAGCTTTCTAATTGGACGCTGGGGAGCGTTCCCGCGCAGGTTCCGTCGGTACCGACGATACCCATATGTGAAGACTACATTCCTGCTTGTTCCTGGAGATTACTAACATAACTTTAAAAACACGTAAATGAAGCTGTGGTCACTTAAAATAACTCTAGGGCAAGTGTAAATGACCATGAGTCATGGTCCATATTCTATAAAGTTCACATGTAGAGTCAAAAACCAGCAGTCTAAACCCTTCATCCAATACCAGGGTGTTCCCCAAGGGTCTACCTTGTCGGCTTTACTCTTCAATATATATATCCAACCATTGTGCAACATCATAAAACATCATAACATTCAATATAGAATGTACGCAGATGATATCATGGTATTCACTCCAATAGACATCAACCACCCTGACTACTCTCAAATCAAGGCATGTCTCGAATCCATGACAAAGTGGCTCAAAGAACAAAATCTATTCATAAACTTCAAAAAATCTGACTTAATGCATATAACCAGGAACACATTCTCTCCGCCTGATACTATAAAAATTCTTGATCACAACCTAACAAACAAGAAGTCAGATACCTTGGAGTGACCTTCGATCAGCAACTCAGCTTCCAGTCCCACATAAAAATAGCAACCAAATCTGCATATCACAAACTTAGATCCCTACAAAAGCTCAAACCACTACTCGATGACTATCACTTTCGAACAGTATGCCAAGCCTTAATAACCCCCATACTAGATTATTGCAATGTAATATACTACGGTCTGCCCAAGAAAACAACACTCCCCATGCAAATGGTGCAAAACACGGCTGCAAGAATAATAACAGGAACAGCAAGATACAGCCACATAACACATACTCTCTACCAACTCCACTGGCTTCCAATTACTGTACGCACTAAATACAAAAATATAATGATGATTTTCAAAATCTTAAACAACCTGTCTCCACCTACCCTTGAAGAACTGATCAGAAGAACCCGCCCAACCATAACAAGTCGAACAGATGACAACACCTTAGACACACCAGCAAGCTTCAGAACATCAAAACACTCCACCAGCTATAGAGCTTTCTCCCTTTATGCTCCCCATCTGTGGAATGAGCTACCCAACACATTACGTACAATAAAAGACTTACTAGACTTCAGAAAAGCCATAAAGATCCACCTCTTCATGGAACACTATGGTCCCACCTATGAAGAAAAATCATATGACCTCATTGGAAGCAACTCAATAACCAAGATCTCTCATTAAATAATTTCAGGCCTCATCAACATAATATCATTCTCCTATATCTCTGTATATAGTTGTATATAGTTGATAATTTAAATGTATTCATTATAACCCATGTAACTTTCCTAGTTGTAACTCCCTGTTCTATGTAAAGCTCGTTGCTATAACTGTATATGTAAACCGCTTAGAATTGACGAGAAAGCAGTATATAAAACCTGTTAAATAAATAAATATAAAAAATAAATAAATAAATGTAAATCTGCACTCTGCTCATGCTGCACCCAAACTCCTCCCCTATGCATGCCCACAGTAAAAGTCGTGCAACTGACTAATCATCACACATAAATCACTAAAAAAGCATGATTTCCACATGCAAACTCGTGTTGAAATCTAGCAGCACCTTAAAGAATTATCCTCCATGTATAAGTGCTGGCACATATATGTGGAAGCTGCTGAGTGATGCCATTCTTTTTTTCTACATGGACTTTTGCAAAATCAATCCATGTGTTCATGTTACTTCTCAGAATCTTTGTATATATTCTACAGTACACTCTGAGCCTATATGCAAAACGAGGCTTCATACATCTAAATTAAAACATCTAAGTGGCATGCACAAATAGTTGTTTCTAACTTGAAAACTCTAATTTGGATGCTAAAAGTTATTCATGCCTATTCAACGGTGCTAGCTGAATGGACAGCATTGCTGAATATTGGTATGATTTGAAGTCATCTAAGTTAGATGTTTCTTCATGCGGCTGAATATTTACCTCAGTAAATTTTACTTCAAAATCATATGATGGAATGCCCTCCCAATAGAGGTCGTAGGGGCAAAAAGAGTAATAGAATTTAAAAGGTATGGAACAGCCACAGAGAATCCCTATATGGCAAGAGGATGGAATCAAGGCAAACATAACTTTTATATCACAGCAAATAGAGGAGGGGGAATAACCTGCATGAAGTAGCGGGTGCAGCACTAAACAAAGGCATAAAGAGGGATAAGAAACATAGAAACATGATGACAGAAAAAGACCACATGGCCTATCTAGTCTGTCCTTCCATATCAACTACAACAGTCCACTTTTTACCTTTAGAGATCCTCTGTGTTGGTCCCATGCTTTTTTGAATTCAGTTGCTGTCCTCATCTCTACCACCTCCACTGGGAGACTATTCCACGGATCCACTACTCTTTCCGTAAAGAAATATTTCCGCATATCACTCCTGAATCTATCTCCCTTCACCCTCATCCCATGTCCCCTCGTAGCAGAACTTGCTTTCAATTGAAAGAGGCTCTCTCCCTGAACATTTATGCCACGGAGGTATTTAAACATCTCAATCATATCACCTCTATCCCACCTTTCCTCTAAGGTGTACATATTAAGATCCTTAAGTCTGTCCTCATATGCTTTATAATGAAGCCCACTAATCATTTTAGTAGCCACCCTCTACACCGACTCCATCCTGTTCACATCCTTTTGAAGGTGCGGTCTCCAGAACTGCACATTATACTCCAAATGAGGTCGCACCAAAGACTTATACAGAGGCATTATCACCTCCTTTTTTCTGCTAGCCATTCCTCTCCATATGCACCCAAGCATCCTTCTAGCTTTTGCCGTCGCCTTTTCTACCTGTTTAGCTACTTTAAGATCACCAGACACAACCATGCCTAGGTCCCGCTCTTCTTTAGTGGACAAAAGTACTTCACCTCCTATACTGTATTGCTCCCTTGGATTGCTGCAGCCCAAATGCATGACCTTACATTTTTTAACATTAAATCCCAGCTGCCAAATTCTAGACCATTCTTCAAGCTTAGCTAGATCCCTCCTCATGTTATCTACACCTTCCTGGGTGTCTACTCTATTGCAGATTTTGGTATCATCTGCAAAGAGGCAAACCTTACCCGACAGCCCTTCCACTATATCACTAACAAAGATGTTAAAAAGAATCGGACCAAGGACAGATCCCTGGGGCACACCACTGGTAACATCCTTCTCCTCAGAGTGAGCTCCATTTACTTGTACTCTTTGTCGCCTCCCACCCAACCAATTTCTAACCCAAGCAGTAACTTTAGGGTCCATCCCTAGGGTGCTCAGTTTGTTTATAAGTCGCCTGTGAGGAACAGTGTCAAAGGCTTTACTGAAATCTAAATACACCACATCTAGAGCTCTCCCTCCGTCCAACTCCCTGGTCACCCAGTCAAAGAAATCAATCAGATTTGTCTGACAAATAAGCTGCATGTTAGTCGTTAGACAAATAAGCTGATAAGCTGCACGTTAGTCGTTATCTGCTGTCATTTAATATATTACAATGTTACTACAATGCACTAAAAAGGCTGTCATGACATCCATCTTCATACAATGATTTTGTGTTTCTAAAGAGTGATGAAGGCAAGTTTCAAAGCCATTTAGATAGGTAAATTGACTGATCAAAGATTGCACTTCCAGTATGCACATAAAAGTACGCACCTTGCTCCACAATTCACACTCTTATATTCACATCTAGAGGAGGAATCCCCAGAGATGTGTTTATGTCTATAACAAATTTCTGTGGTAAAATTTTCAGGATAAATGGAGATGCCCAGTATCTAGGGCATACCAGCCATAAAGCGGTTACTCACCTGTAACAGGTGATCTCCAGGAACAGCAGGAATCAGTCTTCACATATGGGTATCATTGGTACCAATGGAGCCCACGTAGGAATGCTCCCAAGTATCCAATTGAAAAGATTTTGGGAGCAATCCACTGCATCTGCACATCTGCCTTCCCAAGTCCTCTCCTCAGATGAGTTTGTAGCTGAGAGATCCAGGAAAAAAGAATACCCTACAACTCATAGGGGAGAAAGGCGTGTTGTAAAGATTAATTCCTGCTGTTCCCAGAGATCACCTGTTACAGGTGAGTAACAACGCTATCTCCAGGAACAAGCAGGAATGCAGTCTTCACACATGGGACTCACTAGCTCCCAGGTACCAGACTGGAGTCAGTTGCAGTGGTATTCCCTAGGCTAAAGGAGAGAGCCAAGAAGGTGTGGATACAAAGTAGCCCCATTAGACTCAATTGCAGTTGGAAGACCATAGACAGGGGAGTCTGGTGCCATAAAACGTCCAGGACGGAGGGTAGGAGTTGCAGTTAAGTCCCAAAAAGGTGCTGGAGGACAGCCTTGCCAATAACAGCATCCCAATGGGAGTCCCTGTCTAGGCAGTAGTGTGCAGCGAAGGTATGAATTAAGGAACAGATAGCTGCTCGACAGATTTAGTCAATGGAGATGGAACAAAGGTTGGCAACTGAGGTAGCTATGGTTCTCACGTTGTGAGCAGTGGTTCAACCCTCTAGGGAGAGTTCCACTTGAGCGTAGGCAGAAGAGATGCAGTCCGCAATCCAGCTGGATAGGGTGCGCTTCAATACTGGAAGTCCAAGGTGACTTGGATCAAAGAAAATGAATAATTGAGAGGATTTCCTATGTTTCTTGGTTCTATCCAAGTAGAAAGCCAAGGTGCGCTTGCAATCCAAAGTGTGGAGCGCTGCTTCAGCCCTAGAGGCATGCAATCTGGGGAAGAAGATCGGTAGCATGACCAATTGGTTGAGATGGAAGGCTGAGACCATGGTAGAAGCAGGTTACGGAGGATCCGAACCAAAGCCTTCAGTTGCTGATGCGACAAGCTGAGGTGAGGGCGATGAGGAAGATTACCTTCTAAGAGAGGAATTTTAAAGAAGCAGTTGCTAAAGGCTCGAAAGAAGGCTTTAGAAGTTGTGCTAGGACTACGTTGAGATCCCAGGCCACCAGTGGTGGTTTGATTGGTGGCTTGGATAGTAGGAGACCCCGCATGAATCGTTGTACCAAGGGGTATGAAGAAATAGGATGCCTGTCTACCGGCCTGTGAAAGGCTGAGATGGCACTAAGATGAACTCTGAGTTACTCTTGAGGCCTGCCGAGGAAAAGTGGAGGAAATATTGTAAAAGAAATTCCACTGGACAGGCAGAGGAGTCAATATATTTTGGGGTACATCAGAGGGTGAGCCTTTGCCATTTAAAGCATAGGAAGGTCTAGACGGCTTGCGTGATGCAAGTAGGATGTCCTTGACCTGTTGAGGAAGGTCAAGGTCAGCAAAGATTATGCTTTCAGCAGCCATGTCGTGAAACGAAGGGCTTGTGGAGTGGGATGGACAAGCGTCCTATGATCCTGAGAGAGGAGGTTGAGCGCATGTCCCAGACTGAGAGGTAGAATCTGTGCTAGGCAAAGCAGCAGAGGAAAACATGGCTGATGGGGCCAGTGAGGGGCTATTAGAATCATGAAGCCTCGATAGGCCTGCAGCTTTAACAAGGTCTTGGGTATTAAGGGGGTGGGCAGAAATGCAAGAAGGAAGCCATCCACTGTGCCGAGAGGGAAGCCTTGAGCAAAACAGCAGAAGTTGTGCATTCTCCTGGGTGGCAAACAGATCTATCCTGGGGGCTCCCACATGTTGAAGATCAAAGATGCCATTTTCCGTTTCAAAGTACACTCATGTAGATGCAGGATGCGGCTGAGTCTGTCTGCAAGGAGATCGAGTTCACCGAGGAGATACACTTTCCTGAGATGGATGCGGTGTGCAATGGAGAAGAATCAGAGACTAAATGCTTTTTGGTAGAGAGGATAAGATCCCATTCCCCCCCCCACCACTTGTTCATATAGAACATGGCCACCGGGTAGTCCATTTGGACTGTTTGCCCGAAACTTGGGGTTAAAAAACTCGAAGGCATTCGTGAGAGCACGAATTCTCCAGGAGGTTGATCTGCAACTGAGATTCCTGTTGTGTCCACTACCCCCGTGTAGTGAGACTGTCGAAATGTGCTCCCCACTCTAGTTTGGAAGCATCCGTTGTCAGGGTGTACTGAGGTTGAGGCATCTGAAAAGGTGACCCTCTGAGTAGGTTTTGAGGGGAGCACCACCACTGAAGGGAGTTGACAAGAGGAGGGGTGATGCAAATCTTGTCTGAGAGATGACCGGTTGCTTAGATCCATTGAGTAGAAAGCATCCATTGGGCTTGCCGCATGTGCAGATGAGCATAGGGGATGACATGGACTGTGGAGGCCATGTGTCCAAGAAGGCATAGCATCTTTCGAGCTGTCATGGCACTGCGATTCCTTATAGTGTGGGCCAGCTCAATAAAGCGGGCAGAGCGATCCTGTGGAAGGAAAGTTCAGGCCTGACAAGTGTCTAGAAGTGCCCCAATGAATTTAAGCCTCTGGGATGGCACCAGGTGCGATTTGGGAACGTTTAAGACGAATCCAAGACTTTTGAGCACAGTGATGGTGTAATGAAGAGATAGTTTTACCTCTTCTGGGGAGTCTCCACTGATTACCCAATCATCTAAGAAGAGAAAAACAAAGATCCCTAAAGTACACAGGTAGGCAACAACCACTGCCATGTATTTTATGAACACTCGGGGTGCTGAGGCTAACCCGAAGGAGAGCACCTGATATTGGTAGTGGGTTTGCTGGAACAGAAAATGCAGATACTATCTGTGTTGAGGATGGATCAGCAGGTGTGTGTATGCCTGACATAGCCAATCATTTCTCTGAAGGTATGGCAGACGTGTACCCAGGGATATCATTTTGAATTTTTCTCGAATAAGGAATTTGATCTAGATCTAGAATGGGTCTGAACCCTCCTGTCTTCTTTGGGATAAGGAAGTAAGGGGAGTAGAAGCTCTTACCCTCTTAGGTGGGAGGAACTCTTTCTACAGCCTCCTGAGCTAACAGGGTGGCCACCTCTACTGACAGGAAATTGGCCTGCAAAGGGTTTCCAGGATAATCCCTTGTAGAGGTGGAAGTGAAGCAGATAGTCCCTTTGGACAATGTTGAGTCCACTGCTCTGATGTGATGAGGTGCCAACTATAGGCATAGGAACAGAGTCTGCTTGCTATAGAAACTTGATGGCAAAACCACATGGCCTATCTAGTCTGCCCTTCCATATCAACCACCACAACAGTCCCCCTTTTTCCTTTAGAGATCCTCTGTGTTTGTCCCATGCTCTTTTGAATTCAGATACTGTCCTCATCTCTACCACCTCCATTGGGAGATCACTCTATGCATCCACCACTCCCTCTATAAAGAAATATTTCCACATATTATTTCTGAGTCTATCCCCTTTCACCCTCATCCTATGTCCCCTCGTAGCAGAGCCCACTTTCAAAAGAAAGAGGCTCTCCCCTCCTGTGCATCTAAGCCACAGAGACATTTAAATGCCTCAATCATATCACCTCTATCCCGACTTTCCTCTAAAGTACACATATCAAGCTCCTTAAGTCTGTCCTCATATGCTTTATAATGAAGACCACCAACCACCTCAGTAGCAACCCTCTGCACCAATTCCAACCTGCCTACATCCCCCTGAAGGTGCAGTCTCCAGAATTGCACACAATGTGAGGGGGTTGGGGACCTTGCAGAGGCAGAGTAGGTATGCTCTCTAGGAAGGTGTCAAAAACAGTTGTTGGCTGTGGCTGTACAGCTGGTTATGGTTTAGGCGTCTTAGGCCTTTTGGACTGGCAAGGGCCCTGTTGTCTCTGCTGTTGCTGCTGAGGTTGGTAAGCAGCTGCAGGTAGATAATATCTCTTCTTTTTGGGATAGAAAGACTTCTTTGGATTAGTCTCTCTCTTAGAGGGGTCTGAAGTCTTTCTGGAGAGTCATTTGAGGGTGAGATCATCTGTCTCAATCTCTCTGGCCTTCTCTCTCCAACCCTTTTCAAAGAGGTTCTCCCCAGAGCAGGGAATATTGGCTAACTTATCTTAAACCCACTGTTCAAGGTCAGAAGCCTGGAGCCAGGCCATTCTGCGAGCATCGATACAGACTGTTGAAGCTCTGCTGGATGACTCAAAAGCATCAAAAATGCTCTAGTAAGAAACTTGGATGTATTCTGACTCTGCCTGATTAAGGCCTGGAATGCATCATGTTTGTCATGAGGAAGGATAGGAGCAAGGTTCTCTAGATCCCTGCAGATATCCTTGAGATACATGCCCATTTAGAGCATGTAATAAGCAATCCTAGAAGTGAGCATGTGTGCCTGAAAGCAACAATACCCAAAGGCATTTAGAGTTCTGGCGTCCTTGCCGGGAGGTGTGGAAGAATGATTCTTAGAACTCTCGATGCGACGCATCGCTGATTCCACTATTATGGAATGGTGTGATAGTTGAGGCTTTTGAAAGCCATGGCATGGTGGAACTCGGTACATGGTATCGAGTCACTTGCTAATAGGCGGAACCATTAGCGGGGCTTCCCACATACGCAGCATCAGATATTGGAGGATTTGATGCACCGGTAACGTGGCAGCCTCTTTGGGCGCCGAGGGGTATTGGAGGATTTCCAATTCCTCTGCCCTCAGTTCCATCTCAGAAGTCACAGTAATCTGCGGGCCCAGTGCCATGTCTCGGATGAAGTCTTAAAAAGACATGTCCTCTGGCGGGGACTGACGTTGCTCATGAGGAGGGGAGTGATTGAAAGGGAGATCCTGGGTTACCCTGGAGTCCTCCAATGCGTTATCAGAATCGGAGGAGGTAGAGTCCGATTCCGACAGAAAGTCGAAGTATTGACCGTCTCTCACTGATGTCTAGCCCTGATGCAGATACCAATATCAATGTTCAGTCGATGCAGCAACGGGAGCCTGTTGAGTACCACTGATGTCAAATGCAATGTGTGCCTTTGAGTCAGTCCTGACTCCTGGTGACCCAGAAGCTCCTGGGTTTTCTTGGCAGTGTCACCAGAAGTAGATTGCCAGGCCTTTCTTCCGAGGCAATGGAGGGTTAAGTGACTTGCCCAAGGCCACAAGGAGTGCTAGTGGGAATCGAACCCTGGTTGCTTGGTTACCAAGCCAGTGTTCTAACCACTAGGCTACTCCACCACTGATGTCAGTCGATTCCAAATGAGGCATCAGAGGAAGGAAAATCCCTGACCAGTTCAAAGGTTAGCATTGGTCCCAGAGGTATCGGCCTTAGGCCGGATGACAACAGCTGCGCCACTGGAGCTGTCAATACTGTCGGTACCGAGACTGCCAGGAGTGCTGCCAAGCTCCTCTCGATAGCCAAGATGTGCTGGTTGAGGGAGGAGGCCGATGACTGGGTGAATTCACCTACAGGGCTTTGAGACACCATCCCAGAGCATGAAACCAGTAGCTCACCAGAGGTCGAGGCCTCAGAAGCGTCCTGAAGCCCCTATGGTGCTTTGGAGGGCTTGTGCTCCCACCGGGGCTGTTTGGCAGGCCGGTTTGCAACGGATGCACATTTCGGTGAATCTTGATAACAATGAAGGGGCTTACCTCGATGACGGTATCAGTTTTTAATGCTGATAACTTAGACTCAGTCTTATGTTTGGACTTTGAGGAAACCTGAGAGTCAAGAGAGGATGCTGATGTCATCGATGATGCAGAAGCAAATGAAATTGAGCCCGGGGCAAATAGAGAACCATACTGTCTATCCCTGTTGTTTAGGCTTCGTTTTGTCAGTCGATAAATGGTCTGGGCCCACACTTTTTTAAACACCAGTCAATGTTTATCGATGACTGATATTGTACACTTGGTACATTTTTTGAAGCCGCTGATGAGTTTTTCCATCGTGGCGGAAAAGACCAATAACCACCAACTCTGCACCCCCCCAACCATAACAGAGGTACCTTGGTCAGACCATCACTTAATAACCTTCTACCTCCACACACAAACACACACTATTAACACACCAAGCACTACATATCACTCACGCTTTACCCACTTCAATAAAGATGACTTCCTAGACAATGTATTACCCAAACTCACAACAAACACATCTAACATCAATATAGCCATAAACCAATGGAACTTAACAATCCAAAAAGCAGCCGCCCCTACACAAGTTACACAAAAACAAACACTAAAAAGATCAGAAAAATGGTTTACCAAGGAACTTGCCAAGCTAAAAAAACAACTGAGAAAACAAGAAAAAAATGGAGAATAACAAAATCGAATGAAAACTAAACCCAATACATGAGCCTACTCAACACTTATAAAGATGCAATCACAAAATCAAAAAGAGACTACCATTCTAAAGTAATAAACATGGCCATCAATCGTCCAAGAGAATTATTTGCAATTGTAAAAAGACTAACAAAAACCCAGAACCAGAACACCCCACAATAAGCGTACAAACATTAGCTGCACACTTTGCTGAGAAACTAAAAAGTAAACCCTCTAACAATATCACAGCAATGCACATAGATCCAAAAACCCCAAACAAATGGATAACTTTTCACACGGTTGATTAAAAACATCTTCTCAAGATCATAACAATGATTAATACCACAACCTCCCCCCTTGACCCATGCCCAGTATCATGGATCAAATCCACCAAAGCTGAACTCGCTACAAACATTCAAAACATAGTTAATCAATCACTCTCACAAGGCATCATGCCTGATGCTCTTAAAAACTCACCTCCATACGTCCCATCCTAAAAAATAATAAATAAGATCCAAAAGACCCAAGCTCATACAGGCCCATAGCCAGTATACCGTTCATTGCTAAAGTGATATAAAAAATCATGCAACTCCAACTACAAGATTACACTGACATACACGCACCCCTTGATTCACACCAATTCGGATTTCACCCCTTCCATGGCGTTGAAACCCTACTAACAACACTGATGGATAACCTCATTAGAGGAACAGATGACAACAAACAAGGTTTCATCCTCCTTTTCATAGATATAGCCGCCGCATTTGACAATAACAATCATAACAGTCTAATTACTAGGCTAGAAAACCTCGGAATAGGAGTCACAGTCCTCAAATGGTTCATGTCATATATTACTCACTGACTGATACGTGTCCAACTAGGCCCAAAACACCTCAGAAACGTTCTCACAAGGTCAGGGAATCGCTCAAGGCTCGGCCCTCTCGGCCCTCCTTCTTAATCTATACCTACAGCCCATCACAAACATATTTAAAAAATACAAAATTAACCATTACATTTATGCTGACATCATGCTCGCTATCCCCATAAACACTAACAACCCCTCATACCACAACCTATCTGAATGTATCAGAGAGGCTAATTCCTGGCTAGAAACCAACTACCTCAGCAATAATCTTAAAAAAACAGAAGCTATGTTTGTATCAAGAAAACCCGATGCTACCTACCCAAAAACCATCATAATCAACACCACCACTTATCCCTGTTAAACAAGAGGTAAAATACCTAGGGATAATATTAGATCACACACTCAGTATGCTCCCTCACATAAAACAAACAGTAAAAACTGTTTTCTACAAACTAAAGACCATACAACACCTAAGACCCCTCCTCAACACACATGATTTTAGATCTATAGTCAATTCACTCATTACCCCCAACTTTGACTATTGTAATAGTCTACTAAATGGCCTACCACTTAAAAATACAAGTATACGCCAAAGAGCCCAAAACATCTGCGCCAGGGTAATAACAAAAGCACGTTTAACTGACCACATAACCCCCATTCTACATGAACTACACTGACTTCCTATAAACAGCCGGATAAAATATAAAATACTCCTGACAACATTCAAACTCCTCAATGACATCTCCCCCTCACACCTATCCACCCTCCTACACTCCCCACCAGAATCCCGAACACGCAGGCAAAATGCAACCCACTCACTCGACACATACAAAACTATCTGCAAGACAAAGAAAACTACAAGCTCAAGAACCTTTTCATTTGTTGCCCCTACCCTCTGGAACGAACTTCCACTAGCCCTCCGCATGACAAAAGACCTTCAGCTATTCAGAAAAGGACTTAAAACACACCTATTCACTGAATATTTCGAAAGCCCACCAGAAATCCCTTACCTCTCACAAACTACTTCCCAACAACCGCAAAAACAACCCACCAACACCCCCCCCAACCCCAGAGCTTCGCCCCACCATAACCAAATGAACAATATAACTCAAAGATTGACACAAGGTTGTTTGTACAATATGTTTATTTGTAAATACTCAGTACCACAGTTTCATACAAAAGTTGCTTGTAAATAGTTATAACTGACGTTCCATGTAAAAGTTGTTCAAGTTGTCCAATTGTTCTCTGTAAACCGCCCTTGATCTCTGGAAGGGGCGGTATAGAAGAAAAGCATAAATAAATAAATAAAATAAATAAATAAGAGTAGGCCAAGTCCTAATTTGGCAGTAGAATCAACAAAAACTGAAAAAAAAGAAAAATAAAAGAAAACATATTTTGAAAAGAAATATATATCGGGGCCGGTATCAGAGAAGGTACCGGCGTTGACGGAAAGAGCACAGATTTAAACCAAAAAATGATGTTTTTGGCAGTGACATGAAGAAACCCTCTTGCTGTCTCCGCAGAAAATGAAGAACAGAGGAAAGGACTTGGGAAGGCGGGAAGGCAGTGCGCAAGTGCAGTGGATTGCTCCCAAAAGTTTTCTAAGTGGGCGCTGGGGAGTGTTCCTGCACAGGCTCCACTGGTACCGACAATACCCATATGTGAAGACTGCATTCCTGCTTGTTCCTGGAGATTATTAATGTGCACTAACACAGCACCAAATAACAGAGACGTTATTTAACTACAACTTTGAAGGTGTAGTTAAATGCTCCATGGTAAGAGCTTACGCTGATAGTAACAGACGTTAACACTAGTGTGACCCTCTCCACCCTTTACCCATCCTCTTGCCTACATTAACATAAAATACCACATTAGAGGTTTATGTAGAATTTAGCATACCGTAGCGATTTTTGCTGCGCATTAAGAATTTTTTAACACGTTAAAACCCACATTAAACATCTAACACATCTTAGTAAAGAAGCCCCTACATGCATTATTTTCCAATAAAAAGAGGCCTGTTTAGATTTCAGGTGCAGAAGTTTCAAAGCAAAAGTAGGAGGGCTGTTTTTTGTTCAAAAGTAGTGCAAGTCTGGGTAAGCAATATTTGCAGACTGCTGAAAAATTGCCAACATAATTGGAAAGCACATTGAGAATCCATTTGAATGAAAAGATGAATAAAACAATAACTATGCAACAATAAAAACGAATGGAAAAGGTCTCTTTTGTAAACTGGCTAATGTTTACAAGACTCACTTTAGCTTCGGTCTCTCCTCGGTGGAGCGTGTATAAATGATGGACAGCGCTCTGTGAAGATGACCAGGGATGAGTCAGTATCTGGAAGACATGGAAATCATGCCCTAGTGTGTCAGACGTGACCAGCAGCATTCCTAGAGAAGGAGGGCAATAGTTATATTTATTCACCATGCTTTTATACCGCAGATCTATTTCATATTCTGAGCTTTCCAAAAAAAATAAGAAATAACCACCACGTCACAGATTAAGACAAAAACAAATTCACAAATATTCTACACTAAAAACATAAAAAAAAAATATATATATATATATAATCCATAACAAAGCTAAAACTTTTAAATAAAATGTAATAATAAAGCATAGTTACTCACCTGTAACAGGTGATCTCCGGGAACAGCAGGAATTTAGTCTTCACATATGGGTATCGTCGGTACCAACGGAGCCTGTGCGAGAACGCTCCCCAGCGTCCAATAGGAAAGCTTTTGGGAGCATCCCTCAGCACATGCGCGCTGCCTTCCCGCCTTTCCAACTGTCCCTCTTCAGTTAAGTTTGTAGCTGAGTGAAAAGGATAGAGGGAGAGAGGAAACAGACAAAGAGATAGAGAGACAACTCCTAGGGGAGGTGGGTGGGTTGTGAAGATTAAATTCCTGCTGTTCCCGGAGATCACCTGTTACAGGTGAGTAACTACGCTATCTCCAGGAACAAGCAGGAATGTAGTCTTCACATATGGGAACTCCCTAGCTGAAGATGCCAAGGAGATAGCCTCAGGAAGGTGCCACCCTGAAAAGGTGGGAATCCTTCCTCCCATGGACCTCTGGCATTCCACCAGGGTTGGTGGGTAGGAGTTGAATTAGGTCTGAAAGAGATTTTGAAGAACAGCTTGGCCAAAGAAGGCATCCCGACGGGAGGCTTTATCTAGACAGTAGTGGGCTGTGAAGGTGTGTACCGAAGTCCAGGTGGCTGCTCGACAAATGTCATTGATAGACACAGAGTGGAGATTAGCCATGGAAGTTGCCATGGCTCTCACGTTATGAGCTGTGACATGAAGAGGGACCCTTACTCTCATAAGCAAAGGATATGCATTGGGCAATCCATTTAGATAAAGTTCTTTTGGAGACTGGTTGTCCCAAATGACTAGGGTCAAAAGCTACAAAAAGCTGCGAGGACTTTCTATATTGCTGTGTTCTTTGTAGGTAAAAGGCCAAGGCCCTTTTACAATCCAAAGTATGAAGGTTTCTTTCTGCATTAGAGGCGTGAGGCCTCGGAAAAAATACAGGAAGATAAATCGATTGATTTAAATGAAAAGGCGAAACCACCTTTGGCATAAAGTGTGGATGAGTTCTAAGAACAACCTTATCATGGTGAAACCTAGTATAAGGAGGATTAGCCACTAAAGCTTGCAGTTCACTAATGCGATGTGCAGAGGTGATTGCAATTAGGAAGATGACCTTCCAGGTCAAACACTTAAGGGTTGTAGTAGTGGCTAAAGGCTCAAAAGGTGGCTTCATGAGCTGCCCGAGAACTAGATTTAGATCCCATGCCACCGGTGGTGGCTTAATGGGAAGTTTGGTTAATAGAAGACCTCTCATAAATCTGGATATGAGTGGATGAGAGGAAATTGGTTGTCCATTCAGAGGCTTATAAGAAGCTGCAATTGCACTAAGATGGACTCTTACTGAATTGGTCTTTAGACCAGAATTCGATAAGTGAAGGATATACTCTAGTATCGATTCTAAAGGTATGCCAAGGGGGTTTAATCCCTTCTTGGAGCACCATATAGTAAAACGTTTCCACTTGAAGGCATAAGATCTTCTTGTGGAAAGTTTCCTAGAAGCCTGAAGGATATCTTTTACCTGTTGGGATAGGTTGAAATCCTGGAGGTCTAAGCATGTCCTCTGGAGGTGACATTCTGCGTTTGGGAGAAGAGAGATCCTCTGGGAGAAACCCTCTAGTACCAGCAGAATTGTCAGAGTCTTCGGAATCGGAGGATTCAAAGTATTCCTGACCACGATGCTCATGCAAAGCATGGTCCTGGTATCGATCGAAGTCGGTACCGAGTTGATCCGGTACCAATCTATCGATTCCAGCCAAAGATGGCATGGGAAGAATTCCCACCGGGGCCAGGGCCAGTACCAGTACCGGTGTCTGTTCCGGTACAGGTACCGGCATCTGTTCCGGTACAGGTACCGGCATCTGTTCCGGTACAGGTACCGGCATCAGTTTCAATGTCGGTACCGGTGCCTGTTGGACCAATACCGCAGCTGAGAGAAGAGCTGCGATGCTGCATTCGATAGCGAGGAACCTCTGGTCTATCGACGCTGCCAATGCCTGGGTATCGGTACCGGTGAAAATGGCCGGAACTCCTAAGCATGGCACAGGTAGTTCTTGCGAGGGCGGGGCCTCGAGAACATCCTGGAGCCCCATTGATGCTTTGGAAGCCAAAGCCTCCCACCAGGGCTGCTTTGCTGGTGTGGTTCCCTCAAGGGCTATGCCAATGGCCTCTTGATGCTTAGCAGGAAAGCTACCCTCTGAGGACCGGCTTTTATGTTTAAGTTACCTGAGATCGATGGGAGGAAGAGGAGGCCCTTGAAGATGTCAATGCAATGGATTTGGCATCCGAAGAAAAGAGGGTACCAAGCTTTGCAGCCCGGTTCTGTCTTCCTCTTTTAGTCATCCCCATACAGGAGAGACATTCAGATGGAAAATGTTCAGGCCCTAAACATTTAAGACACCAATCATGGGTGTCAGTGACAGAAATAGTACCGCCACACTTAGTACATTTTTTAAAACCACTAGTTGGTTTTTCCATGTTTTAGGAATATGGGGCCTAGTGCCCAACATGGTGCCTAGCACCAAAAAAGAAAAGTTTCTGAAGAGAAACAGCTCAAAGTATAAGGTTTTGGTTTTTTTTTTTTTTAAAGAAAAGGAAAGAAAAGAAAAGAACCGGCGGTACCGGTAAGCGTCGTGCGGCAGGCAAACACAACCACAAGAAAACAATTTTAAAGACGGAATTTTTTGCGGTGACAGGGCATGGATCCTGTCGGCTCCGCAGAAAACGAAGAACTGAAGAGGGACAGTTGGCAAGGCGGGAAGGCAGTGCGCATGTGCTGAGGGATGCTCCCAAAAGCTTTCCTATTGGACGCTGGGGAATGTTCCCGAGCAGGCTCCGTCGGTACCGACCATACCCATATGTGAAGACTAGATTCCTGCTTGTTCCTGGAGATTACTTATAATTCATTCAAGACTAAGCCTCTCTAAATAGATTAATTCATTTATCAATCACTCTCCAGTAAGCTTTAAGATGTATAAAAATTGTGGCTTTGGAAATTATTTTTAGATCCCATGTATACAATTTTTTTTTTACAAAAAAGCACAATATTATGGAGAAAAATGTATAGGGCCCAATATTCAAAAGGTATTTAAACGGTTTGCAGACCTGTAAACTGTGTAAATACCGCTGAACGGGATATTCAACAGCACTAACATGGTTAGTGCCGCTGAATATCCCCGATTATCTCCACTACACGCCCAGATGCTAACCACTTAGCATCAGGGCGTGTCATGGGTATTCTTGGGCAGCAACAGTCGTTAACCGGGTAGCGGCGATATTGCACCGCTACCGGGCAAGCGACCTGCGGGTAAAACTAGGTGCTGCAAAACCCGGCCTAGTTTTACCCACGGGAGCTAACTGGGTAGCAGTGCAATATCGCTGCTACCCAGTTAGCTTCTACAGTGTCAGAGGCTGTGCAGTGACCTCAGATATTCACTGATGGGGCCACATATGAACCCGGCATTGAATATCCAGGATTAGAGGTCGGCGATGATAGCTATGCGCCATTGTGGCACATAGTTCTCAGTACAATTTGGCCCATAATGCCTTGAAACAAGAATCGTCATTAAAATATTCTGTGATTGCTAAATAAAACAATCATCGCAATAGAATTTGTTAATAAAAGGCCTAATTTTCAGAAGGGTTTATCTATGACTTGCTACCTGAATTAACCCTGCTGAGCCCAATATTCAGCAGCATTATCTGGATAGTGCTACTGAATAGTCCCTCTAACTACTGCAGCACTATCTGGATAGGGCTGGAGCTGTCCATGACCTGGGAGAGAATGGCTCAAGCACTATCCAGGTAGCAGTAATTTTATTTATTTTACTAGTTAACAATTGTTTTATAACGCTTTATATAAGACTCTCTGTGATGTACAGATAACTAAACTCAGTGTACCAAAGTAACTTAATTTAACTTACAACTTAATTTAGAAGGCCCAACAGAAGAAAGAAAAAGGAATGGAGGAGGAGATGTGGGAAATCTGGGGGCGGGGGGTTGGAGTGAAGGCGAAATGCTGGCACATAGATCAGGAGAAGAGAAGGAGAGGGAAGGGAAAAAGCATAGGGAGGAGTGGCCTAGTGGTTGGGGTAAGGTACTACAGGCCGGAAGGCCGGTGGTTCAAATCCCACTAGAGGACAGCAACCTTGGGCCGGAAGGACTGGGGTTTCTAGTCCCACAGGTGCTCCTTGTGGTCTTGGGCAAGCCACTTAACCCTCCATTGCCCATGTTCCCTGTAAGTATTAGTGTATGTGTCTTATATCCCCTCGTGTTAAATGTATCCCCCAACCGCTTTGACCCGGTAAAAAGCGGGATATAAATGCAGCTAAATAAATAAATAAATACTCACCTGTAACAGGTGATCTCCAGGAACAGCAGGAATTTAGTCTTCACATATGGGTATCGTTGGTACCGACGGAGTCTGCACGGGAACGCTCCCCAGCGTCTAATTAGAACGCTTTTGGGAGCATCCCACAGCGCCTGCGTGCTGCCTTCCCGCCTTTCCCAACTGCCTCTCTCCAGTTGAGTTTAAAGCTGAGACAAAGAGAGAGAGAGAGGGAAAGGGAAAGAGATAGATAGAGAGGTACAACTCCTAGGGGAGGTGGGTGGGTTGTGAAGACTAAATTCCTGCTGTTCCCGGAGATCACCTGTTACAGGTGAGTAACTATGCTATCTCCAGAAACAAACAGGAATGTAGTCTTCACATATGGGGACTCCCTAGCTTTAGATGCCAGGGAGAGACCACAGAAGTTGTGTGTCCCTGTGAAGGGCTCCACTTCCCCCCATGGATCTCTGGCATCCAACCAGGGATGGCGGGTAGGAGTTGATTAGGTATGGAACAGGTGTTGGAGAACAGCCTGACCAAACAAGGCATCCCGGCGGGCGTCCTTGTCCAAGCAGTAATGGGCTGTGAAGGTATGAACCAAGGCCCAAGTGGCTGCTCGACAGATGTCGTCGATAGACACAGAGTGTAGATCAGCCATTGAAGCTGCCATGGCTCTCACATTGTGAGCTGTGACATGGCCCTCCAGAGGAAGGTTCTTACTCTGATAGGCAAAGGAAATACACTGTGCAATCCAGTTGGACAGAGTTCTCTTGGAGACTGGAAGTCCCAAATGAGAAGGATCAAAAGCAACAAAGAGTTGAGAGGACTTTCTATGTTGCTGTGTTCTTTGCAAGTAAAAGGCTAAAGCTCTTTTACAGTCCAAAGTATGAAGATTCCTTTCTGCATTTGATGCATGAGGTCTTGGAAAGAACACAGGCAGGTAGACTGCTTGATTAAGATGAAAAGGCGAGGCCACCTATGGCATAAAGTGTGGATGAGTCCTAAGGACTACCTTGTCATGATGAAACCTTGTATAAGGTGGATCAGCTACTAGTGCCTGCAACTCACTGATGCGGCGTGTTGATGTGATTGCAATGAGAAAGATAACTTTCCAAGAAAGGAATTTCAATGAGGTAGTAGCCAAGGGTTTGAAAGGTGGCTTCATGAGCTGACCAAGAACCAGGTTTAAGTCCCATGCCACCGGTGGTGGCCTAATGGGAGGCTTAGTTAGAAGAAGGCCTCTCATAAATCTTGCTATAAGAGGAAGGGAGGAGATAAGTTGTCCATTTAGAGGCTTGAGAGAAGCTGCAATAGCACTCAAATGGACTCTTACTGAGTTAGTTTTAAGTCCTGCATTGGATAAATGAAGGAGATACTCCAGTAATGATTCCAGAGGTATCGCAAGGGGGTTAAGACCCTTCTGCGAACACCATATGGTAAACCTTTTCCACTTGAAAGCATAAGAGCATCTTGTGGAAGGCTTCCTGGAAGCATAAAGGACATCCTTTACTTACTGAGGGAGGTTAAGATGATGAAGATCTAGGCCTTCAGCAACCAAGCTCTGAGATGCAGAGATTGTGGATTGGGATGCCATAACATTCCGTCCTCCTGGGACAGGAGATCTGGAGCAGATCCTAACTCCAGGGAGGGAGCTTGAGAGAGATGTAGAAGCAGAGGGTACCACACTTGCTGTGGCCAATGTGGAGCTATGAGAATCATATGCCCTCTATCTCTCTGAAGCTTGAATAGGGTTTTGGGAATTAGGGGAATGGGTGGAAAGGCATAAAGGAAGTATTGACCCCAGTGAAGGAGGAAAGCATCCCTGGCCTGAGAGCCCTGAGCCGGAATTCTGGAATAGAACCGGGGAAGTTTGGCATTCAACGGACTTGCAAAGAGGTCTATGTCCGGGGTTCCCCAAATTTGAAAAATCTTGGCCACCTGGTCTGCATGTAGAGACCATTTGTGTGGAAGCAGAACTCGACTGAGTCTGGCTGCCAAAGAGTTTTGTATGCCTGGAAGGTACACTGCCAGGAGATGTATCAGATGCTCTCTGGCGAGGGCCCATAGTCGCAAAGCTTCGTTGCAAAGCGACAGAGAGCCTGTTCCCACCCTGTTTGTTCACATAGAACATGGCTACCTGATTGTCCGTATGAATAAGGACTGTCTTGTAGATGAGCAGGGTATGGAACACTCGAAGAGCAAGGAAGATTGCTCTGAGCTCTAAGAGATTGATATGTAGATGAGTCCCCTGTGCAGTCCAGGTGCCTTGGGTGGAGAGGTCTTGCAGATGAGCTCCCCAACCCACTGGTGAAGCATCTGTTGTGAGAGTTCCCTGGGGTAAGGGTTGTTGAAAAGGGGACCCCAGCAACAGGTTCTGAGTGGACTGCCACCATTGGAGGGACAAAATAAGGCGGTTTGTGTTTGCTATTTTGTCTGACAGGCACCCTGATGCCTAGGCCCATTGAGTGGATAAAGTCCACTGGGCTGCTCTCATATGGAGGCAAGCATAAGGAACCACATGCACGGTGGATGCCATGTGGCCTAGTAGTTGTAGCATTTCTCGGGCAGTGAGATGAGGTTTTAGCACTGCTTGAGAAGCTAACTGCACCATGCAAAGGCAACGGGCCTGGGGGAGATAGGCCCTTGCCTTTTTGGTATCCAGTAAAGCTCCTATGAACTCTAGAGACTGAATGGGAGTTAGACTGGATTTTGGGATGTTTATGACCAGACCCAAATACTGAAGGATACGCATTGTGCAAGACAGAGAAGTCCTGGCCTCTGACTCTGATGGGGCTCAAATGAGCCAGTCGTCTAAGTAGGGGAAGACGAATATGCCTAGAGTGCAGAGAAATGCTGCTACCACAGCCATGCATTTCGTGAACACTCTTGGAGCTGAGGCCAGGCCAAAAGGAAGCACCCTGTATTGGTAGTGCTTTCCTTGAAAAAGGAACTGAAGGAACTTTCTGTGAGTTGGATGGATGAGAACATGGGTGTACGCATCCTTGAGATCTAGAGAACAAAGCCAATCCTGACTCTGAAGGTATGGCAGCAGAGTTCCCAGAGAAATCATCTTGAATTTCTCTTTGAACAGGAATTTGTTCAATTCTCGGAGGTACAAAATAGGTCTGTATCCCTCTGTTTTCTTTGGGATAAGGAAATAGAGGGAGTAAAACCCTGTACACTGTTGATGAATGGGTACTTCTTCTATTGCCCCTTGGGCAAGAAGTATGGTGACCTCTTGATCTAACAGGTTGATGACAGAGGTCTGAGAATTGAACTGTCTTACCATTGTGTGAGGGGGCATGCACAGGAAGTGCAGTTTGTACCCCTCTCTTATAATGGAGAGTGTCCAATGCTCTGCTGTTATCTGCTCCCACCTGGGGGCAAAGTGACATATCCTTCCTGGAATGGTGGAAGGCTCTGGTCCATTGAGGGCCAGGAAGGCTAGGTTCTCTAGATGAAAGTCAAAGGCCTTGTGGTGGCTGAGACTGCTGAGATGGTTGAGGCTTAGCAGTCTTTGCTTTCCTTTGTTTAGGTGGTTGCTGACCCTTCCGGGCAGGCTGACCTGCAGAACGTCCCTGCTGGGAATAAGAGGGATAAAACCTCTTATTTTTTGAGAAGAAAGGCTTCTTGAAAGATTTCTTTCTTGCAGGATCAGCTGTGGCTTTGGATAGTCTATCCAAAGTGGAGTTGTCAGCATCTAATTCATTGGCTTTTTCTTGCCAATTTTTGCCAAATAGATTCTAACCTGTACAAGGGATACTGCCCAGTTTGTCCTGCACCCAGAGCTCCAAATCGGATGCCTGGAGCCAGGCAATTCTACGTGCACCTATGGCAATGGCAGAGGTTCTGCTTATGCACTCAAAACAGTCAAAAGCTGCACGGTTGACAAACCTAGACACATCCTGGGCATGTTTGACCAGTATGAGAAAATCCTGCCTTCTATCCTCAGGAAGAAGAGGGCTCAAAACCTCTAAATCACCTGTGACCTCTTTAAGGAACATTCCCATATATAAAATATAGGAACTGATCCTGGCAGAAAGCATGGAAGCCTGGAAAGTACGACGTCCAAAGGCATCCAAAGTTCTACACTCACGTCCTGGAGGATTAGAAGCATGCCTCTTTGCACTCCTGATCCTTCTCATAGCTGATTCCACTACAATAGAGTGGTAAGGAAGCTGAGTTTTCTGGAATCCAGGACAAGGAGGGACACGATACATGGTATCCAGTCTGCGAGAGTGAGGAGAGGTGGTGAGAGGTGTCTCCCACATTCTCAACATGAGATCATGTAAGATCTCATGGATAGGCAAGGTAGCTGCCTCCTCAGGAGCTTTGGGATATTATAAAATCTCCAACTCCTTAGCTCTGGGCTCTGTCTCAGGAGTCACAGTAATGGACAATCCATGAGCCACCTCCCTGATGAAATCTTGAAAGGAGATATCTTCTGGAGGAAACATCCTTCGTTTAGGAGAGGAAGGCTCCTCCAGGAAAAGTATCCCGGTACCAGCAGAGCTATCAGAATCCTCGGAGTCCTCCGAGGATTCGAAGTATCATCTGTCTGGATGCTCTTGAAGAGCCCGACACCCATACCAACCGAAGTCGGTACCGGGGGTAATTGGTACCGGTGTATCGGCACCAGAAGGCATCGCATGACTGGGTCCTGGCAAAGCCGATACCGATGTCAATGTCAATGCTATCGGTACCCGTACCGGTGCCAGTACCGGTTGAATTGTCTGACGAGGTTCCGAGGGCGTCGATGCCGCAAGGAGAGCCGCCAGACTGCGTTCAAAAGCCAGAAACCTCTGGTCTATCGATGCTGTCAATGCCTGGGTGTTGGTACTGGAGACAGCCGGTACCCCAGAGCATGGCACCAGTAGTTCTGCCGAGGTCGAGGCCTCGAGAACATCCTGGATCCCCAATAATGCTTTGGAAGCCGAAGCCTCCCGCCAGGGCAATTTTGCCGGTATGGAACCCTCAAGGGCAACGCCAGAGGCATCTCGATGCTTGGAAGGAGATCTACCCATTGAGGACCAGCTGGACTTATGTTTAGTTACCTGAGATCCATGGGAGGAAGACGAAGCCCTGGAAGACGTCGATGCCACCGAAGCTGCAACGGAGGGAAAAAGGGCACTGAGCTTGGCAGCTCGGTTCTGTCGACCCCTTTTGGACATCATGGCACAAGCCATACACTCAGAGATGGAGTGGTCAGGACCTAAACATTTAAGACACCACTCGTGGGTGTCGGTGACGGAGATGGTACCACCACACTTGGTGCATTTTTTAAAACCTGAGGCGGGTTTCTCTATAGTGGAGGAAATTTTGGGCTTAAGGCCCAAAATGGTGCATGCATCTGAAAAGAAAAGTTTGGAAAAAAGAATACTATTTTTTTTTGAAAAAGAAAGAAAGAAGAACCGGCGGTACCGGTATAGCGTCGAGGAAGGCAGACGCGACCACAAAGAAGAAGAATAAGGAAAATAATTTTCTGCGGTGACAGGAACACGACCTGTTTGCTCCGCAGAAAACAAAGAACTGGAGAGAGGCAGTTGGGAAAGGCGGGAAGGCAGCACGCTGGCGCTGTGGGATGCTCCCAAAAGCTTCCTAATTGGACGCTGGGGAGCGTTTCCACACAGGCTCCGTCGGTACCGACGATACCGATATGTGAAGACTATATTCCTGCTTGTTCCTGGAGATTGCTAGAAAATCAAAGAGAGGGTAGAGAAAGGTAGATGTTGGACTAGGGGGATTAGAGAAGGGGAGACACTGGAGTATGGAGGAGGTAAAGATGGGGAGATGTTGTACTATGAAGAGTAGAGAAGGGGACATGCGGACTATGGGGAGCAGAGAAGGGGAAATGCTGAGCTTTGAGGGAACTGGGGAAGAGAAGGGAAATACTAGAAAAGGAGCAAGGTGAAGAAAAGAGAACATAGGGGCACTGGGGAAAAAAGGTAAAGGGGAGATGCTGGACATGTGGCACTGGGGAAGGAAAGAAAGGGGGAGATGCTAGATGTGGGGCATGCTGGAGAGATGGATAAAGATGGGGAGTTAGCAAGAAGGTGGAGACGAAGAGGGAGAGATAGAGGAATGGAAAGCTGGGGTGAGGGAGAGGTAGAAATTTTTCGTATTACTTAGCTGGAGAGTTTGAACAGAAGGCTTGTCATTAGGTTATGAGCCTGGAGGGGCAACCATTCAAAATATAGCAGACCAAAAGGTACCATCACATCACAGTAGATCAATACAGTTCCAGGGGTGGGTCCTGGACTGGTCTGGCAGGACTCAAGGAAAGGACATTATCTGATAACTAAAATGTCATCTTCCATATTGTCCTGCTAGACCAGTCCCGACAAGTGGGACGAACCAAAGCTACGCCTCCACTGGGCAGGAAGAAGACACAGTAGCTCGCAAAACCTTTGAGCCAAAGGCCATGTCTGCCCAAATGTGGACATCCAAGTGGTAATGCTTGACAAAAATGGAAAGTGATACCCACGCTACTGCCTGATAAATGTCTGAAGAGGCTATTGAGCTATGCTCCACTCATGAGGATGTTTGAGCTCGAGTAGAATGTGCACAAGCCCTCCGGAACCAGCCGGTTCTGTAACAGATACACCAAGGCAATGGCCTCCTTGATCTAACGCCCTAATGAAGACGGCAGCCGCATCAATCTTGTGTGGGCCAGCAAACAGCACAAAAAGATGGTCCAACTCACAAAAGGAATTTGAAATCTCCAAGTACCGGAGAAGCACCCTCTGGACATCCAGAAGACGAAGATCCTTATCTTTTCCTCGACACTGCTCCTTAGGAAAGGAAGTCAGGCAAACCACTTGGTTCCCATGAAAAAGAGATATCACTTTGGGAAAAAGAAGGCACAGGTCGAATGGAGATGGCCTGCTCCGAGAAAGACAGATATGGATCCCGACAGAACAGAGCCTGCAGCTTGGAAATCTGTTTTGCCAAACAAATTGTGACCAAGGAAACAGTATTTATAGACAAATCCTTTAGAGTCACATGCTTCAAAGGCTCAAAGGGCTTCAACAACAGCCTTGAGCAGCAGACAGAGATCCCAGGAAGGGACAGGTGACTGGAGGGGAGGACGCAGGCTCCGAACTCCTTGAAGAAAATACAAACATCTGGGGGAAAAACTAAAGATTTTCCAGTCACTGGATCTCTGAAACAAGAAAAAGCTGCCACCTGGACTTCCAGGGAACTAAGGGAAAATGCCCTTCACTAGACCAACCTGTATAAAGAACAGAGCCGGCATCTTTGCCGCCTCAGGAACAAGCCTCCGTGCGCCGCACCAACACTCAAGAGGCACCAGACCCGCATGTATGCCAGGCTGGTGGAACCTTTCTGGGCTTAGAGAAGAGTGGAAACTACTGCCTGAGAACATAAGAATATAAGAGATGCTATACTGGGTCAGACCAAGGTGCATCAAGCTCAATATCCTGCTTCCAATAGTGGCCAATCCAGGACACAAGTATCTGGCAGGTTCCCAAAAAGGCACACAGGTTCATCCCGGGGTAAGTACTGGATTTCCCGGGTCCTCTTTAATAATGGTTTATGGACCTTTCCTCCAAGAACTTGTCCGAACCATTTTTAAACCAAACTACACTAACAGCTTTTACTACATCCTCAGGTAATGAATTCCAGAGTTTGATTACGTTTTGAGTGAAAAAATATTTTCTCTTATTAGTTTTAAATGGGTTACACAGTACCTTCATTGTGTGTCCCCTAGTCTTTCTACTTTTTGATGGCGTAAAAAACTGATCTACGTTTACCCATTCCACTCCACTCATTAATTTATAGACCTCTGTCATTTCTCCCCTCAGCCATCTTTTTTCCAAGTTGAAGAGCCCTAACCTTTTAAGACTTTCCTCATAGGAGTATCCTTCCATTCCCTTTACCATTTTGGTGGCTCATCTCTGTACCTTTTCTGTTATATCCTTTTTAAGATATGGTGACCAGAATTGCAGAATATTCAAGGTGTGGTCTCATCATGGAATGATACAGAGGCATTATAATATCCTTGGTTTCATTCTCCATTTCTTTCCTTATGATCCTTAGCATTCTATTTGCTTTCTTGGCTGCTGCTGCACACTGGGCAGAGGGGGTTTCAATGTATTATCCATGATGCCGCCTAAATATTTTGTGGGTGGTGGTACCTAATGTGGAACCTTGCATTGTGTAATCGTAGTTTGGGTTGTTCTTTCCTCGGTACATAAATTTGTACTTGTCCACATTAAGTTTCATCTGCCATTTGAATGTCCAGTCTTCCAAATTATCAAGGTCCTCTTGCAATTTTTCACAATATTCTTGTGTTTTAACAACTTTGCAGAATTTGTGTCATCTGCAAATTTGATCACCTCGCTCGTTATTCCTATTTCCAGGTCAATTATGAATATGTTAAAAAGCAGCAGGTCCAGCAAATATCACTGGGGTACTCCATTATTCACCTTTCTGCATTGAAAAATTGGCCGGTTAGCCCTACTCTCTGCCTTCTATCTTTTAACCAGTTCCTGATCCACAACAATACACCGCCTCCTATCCCATCACCTTTTAATTTTGCCAAAAGTCTCTCATGAGGGACCTTGCCAAAGGCTTTCTGAAAGTCCAGATACACAATAGCAACCAGCTCAAATTTGTCTACCTGTTTATTCATGCCTTCAAAAAATAAAACAAATTAGTAAGACAAGATTTTCCTTGGCTAAATCCACGTTTAACTTTTCTCCCATTAAACCGGGACTATCTACATGTTCAGCAATTTTATTCGTTATAATGGTTTCTACCATTTTGCCTGCTACTGATGTCTGCCTCAACAGTTTGTAGTTTCCCGGATCGCCCCTGGAACTTTTTTTAAACATTGGTATTAGACTGGCTATTCTCCAATCTCCAGGTACTACAGATGATTTTAATGATAGTTCACGGATTACTAATAGTAAGTCTGCAATCTCATATTTCAGTTCTTTCAACACCCTTGGATGTAAACTATACGGTCCAAGTGATTTGCTACTCTTCAGTTTATCAAATAGTTGTAATACATCTTACTGGTTTATCGATATTTCTTTCAATTCTTTGGATACATCACTTTTAAATGACATTTCAGGCATGGGTAACTTCCCTACATCATCTTCAGTAAAGACTGAAGCAAAGAATTCATTCAGTCTCTTCACTATGGCCTTGTCCTCCCTTAGCACCCTTTTACTCCTCTATCATCCAATGGTCCAAGTGACTCTCTCATAGTTTTTTTGCTATGGATGTACTTGAAAACGTTCTTATTATGGGGGTCATTCTGCACAGCTAATAGTGGGGATGTATGTCCGGGTTGGACATACAACCCCCGCAATCTGCTGTGTGTCTATTCCGCTCCATAAGCTCCCCTCATGTATAGCGGCTTTGTGTGGTGAGCTCTAGATGGGGCAGGAGTAGATGGAGATAAGGCAGAGAGTGGGCAAAGTGCACATTCCGGACATACAGGTCTATTCTAGTGACAGCCCTGTACGTCCAGCTCAGAGGTGGAATGAGTCCTATAGGAGGAGATCAGGTCAGGATGGAGCTGAGAAGCAAGGATATGCATCTGGTAAGGCCCTCCACCCAATCCTGGCCCTGGAGGCACCCGCTTAGGGTTGGGTAGTGGGAGAAGAACGCATCTTTGCATTGTTGGGCTTTGCTGTGCGTCCCAGTGCCACGGTGACGGGACACCATGGTACCGGTGCTGCAGCAGGAGCCGAGGGAGGGATGGAAAGGGAACCTCAGACATCCTGCACTACAGAATCAGGGCCCGTCCGAGTGCCCAATTCTGCACCCATAGGAACGTATAGCTCACGCGGTTGAAGAATCTGGTGCAAATCCGGCCCATCCAGATTTTGAATGTCCAGACATTCCTCGAGTAGAATTGGTCTCCACACGTTTTTGCTTCCACGGCAAGCTTTTTTTCAAATTCTCTCTTTGCCTGCCTTATCAGTGCCTTGCATCTAACTTGCCGATGATTATGTTTCCCATTTTTGTCATTTGGCTCCTTTTTCCATTTCTTGAAAGATGCTTTTTTAGCTACAACAGCCTCTCTAACATCACCTTTAAGTGATGCTGGTCTGAGCTTCCAAGATAGCATTTTTAAATAACGCCCATAATGCTCCTTTTAGTTTTTTCTTAACTATTTTCCTCATTTTATCATAGTCTCCCTTTTGAAAGTTAAAAGGTAATATTGGGGATTTCCTTGCCATCCTTCCATTTATTAAATCAAACGCAATCATGTTATGGTCACTGTTGCCAAGTGGCTCCAACACTGTTATCTTTTACAACAGATCCTGTGTTCCATGAAGGATTAGGTCCAAAATAGCTTCCCCTCTTGTTGGTTAATGAGCCAGCTGCTCCAAGAAGCATTCATTTATTTCATCTAGAAAAGTGGTTCCTAACCCAGTCTTCGGATATCCCCAGGCCAGTCAGGTTTTCAGGATACCCACGATGAATATGCATGAGATAGATCTGCATACAGTGGAAGCAGTGCATGCAGATCTATCTCATGCATATTCATTGTGGATACTCTGAAAATCTGACTGGCCTGGGAGTGCCAGAGGACTGGGTTAGGAATCTCTGATCTATAAGCTTTATCTCCCTAGCATGTCCTGCTGTCCAGTCAATACCAGGGTAATTGAAATCACCATTATTATTGTGCTGTAACTTTTGTTAGCTTCTCTGATTTATTTTAGCATTTCATCATCCATCTGTTCATTCTGGCTAGGCGATCAGTAGTACACTCCCACTGCCACCCCCTTCCCCTTTTTACATAGGATTTCTAGCCATAGAGATTCTACAGTGTATTTTGTTTCTTGCAAAACTTTAATCTTATGTGACTCAATGCCCTCTCTAACATAGAGCACTACCCCTCCACCAATTTGATCTACCCTATCATCACGATAAGAGTAGTTACTCACCTGTAAGAGGTGTTCTCCAAGAGCAGCAGGAATCAGTCCTCACATATGGGTGACGTCAGCGCCGACGGAGCCCCCGTGCGGAGCATTTCCCCAGCTTTCATAGAAAGACTTTGGGAATGCAGCGCACATGCGCGGTCCCCTTCCGTCCAAGGGTGCCATCTTGCTCAGTCTGATGACATAGCTAAAAGACAGCAAAAATGGCAAAAATAAATCATATGACTGCAACTCCATGGGGAGGAGGGAGGGTTGTGAGGACTGATTCCTGCTGCTCCTGGAGAACACCTGTTACAGGTGAGTAACTACGCTTTCTCCAGGACCAAGCAGGAAGTAAGTCCTCACATATGGACTCCCTAGCTCAGGGCTACCAGAGGCCCCAAACTGAAAAATTGAGCTCTAGAGCCTCAGCATGCAAGAACACGCCCCCGAAAGGTAGCCCAACACCAGGGCCGGAGGGAAGGAGTTGCCTAGACCCCAAAGAGATTATGGAGTACCGCTTGCCCGAAAGCACTGTCCCTGCCGGACTCCCTCTCAAGGCAGTAGTGGGCCGCAAAAGTCTGGCTTGAAGACCAAGTAGCGGCCCGGCAGATGTCTGCCAACGGAAGAGAGCGGAGATGAGCCACTGACGCAGCCTTCGCCCTGACACGGTGAGCCGTAACTCGACCCTGCAATGAGAGGCCGGCTGCCCTGTAAGCCCAGGTGATGCAGTCAGCTACCCATATGGACAAAGTACGCTTGGAGACAGCCAACCCCAACATATTGGGGTCATAAGAGACGAAGAGCTGAACCGCCCTCTGGTGCTCCCGCGTACGGTCAAGGTAGGACAATGCCCTTTTACAGTCCAGGCTATGCAAGACCATTTCCGCCCGGCTAGCATGAGGCCTGGGAAAGAAAGTCAGAAGAACCACCTCCTGATTGAGGTGGAAGGAGGAAACAACCTTTAGAAGGAACTTAGGCTGAGTCCGTAAGACTAGCCTGTTCCTATAGAACCTAGTATAAGGTGCTTCTGATGCTAGGGCCTGAAGCTCACTCACTTGCCTTGCTGAGGTAAGGGCTACCAGAAATAGCGTTTTCCAGGACAGAAAACGCAGAGAGCAAGTAGCCATAGGTTCAAATGGTGGGCAAGTAAGCCGTTGCAAGACCACATTTAAATCCCATTCAGTGGCAGGTGGACGCACTGGAGGCTTAAGCAAAAGCAGGCCTCTGAGGAAGCGAGCCACCAAAGGATGACTGGAAAGAGACTGACCCTCCATCTGTGAGTGGTGTGCTGAAAGAGCACTAAGATGAACTCTTACAGAATTGGACTTAAGGCCTAGGTTGGACAGGTGAAGCAAATACTGCAGCACCACTGGTACCAGGCATGAGAAGGGATTCTCATTGTGTTGAGTACACCAGGAAGAGAATCTACGCCACTTAAGGGCATAAGACTTTCTGGTGGACTGCCTCCTAGAGGCCAAGACTATGTCCTCCACTTCCCTAGGCAGTAGTAAAGGCGCTAGGACTACCCTTTCAGCAGCCAGGCCATCAAATTGAGGGACTGGAGATTGGGGTGCAAGAGAGATCCCTGCTCCTGAGACAGGAGATCGGGTTGCATCCCCAGAGGAAGAGGAGTGTCCACCGCCAGTTGCAACAGTAGTGGGAACCAGGGTTGCCTTGGCCACCTGGGGGCCACCAGAATTACTGAGGCCTTGTCCCGGGTCACCTTGAATAGTGTCTTGGACACTAGAGGCGTGGGAGGAAACGCATATAGTAGGCCTGTAGACCATGGAATGAGAAACGCATCCGCTGCTACTCTGAGAGGATGCGGTTGTCTGGAACAGAACCTGGGTAGTTGACGGTTCAGAGGACTGGCAAAGAGATCCATGGTTGGAAGACCCCTTCTCAGGAAGATCTGTTGAACCACTAAAGGGTTCAACTGCCATTCGTGCGGCTGCAGGATCCTGCTCAATCTGTCCGCCAGGTAATTCTCCTGACCTGGGAGGTAGACTGCTTTGAGAAGAATGCCATGATTGACTGCCTAGGAGCACAGTTTCTGCGCTTCCTGACAGAGAAGGTGGGACCCTGTGCCGCCTTGTTTGTTCACATACAACATAGCACTTGAATGTCCGTCTGAACCAAGACAGACTGGTGAGAGATTAGATGAGAGAAAGTTCTCAGGGCTAAGCGGATAGCTCTCAGTTCTAAGAGATTGATCTGCTGTGCGGCCTCCCAAGGAGTCCACAGGCCTTGAGTACATGCCCCTTGGCAATGTGCACCCCAACCTTGAAGAGAAGCATTGGTTGTCAGCACCTGAGAGTGTGGAGATGCCTGAAAAGGCACCCCTTGCACTAGATTCGGAAGATGAAGCCACCATTGCAGAGAAGACTGTAGTAGGCTGGACACCCTCACTTTGTCCGTGAGGCTTCCTGTGGCCTGGTGTCACTGAGTCCGGAGGCCCCATTGAGCTGGCCTCATGTGTAGACAGGCATTTGGAGTCACGTGGACCGTGGATGCCATGTGGCCTGTCTGGCGGAGACCAGAGAATTGCTGTGGAATAGCTTGGCTAGAGCCATCAATTTGTGGGCCCTGTCCACTGGTAGAAAGGCCTTTGCCTGAAAGGTGTCCAGTCGAGCTCCTATGAACTCCATGTTCTGGGAGGGTTGCAAACTGGACTTTGCGAAGTTTATGACAAACCCCAGGTGCTGAAGCAGAGCGACAGTGCGAAGGGTGGCTTGATTGGCCTCTTGCAGGGATTGACCCCTGATGAACCAATCGTCCAGATATGGAAAGACAAAGAGGCCTTGAACCCTGAGGTAGGCCGCTATCACCGCCAGGCACTTGGTGAATACCCTGGGGGCAGATGTAAGGCCAAAAGGCAGTACTCTGTACTGATAATGGTTTCCTCCCACTACAAATCTGAGATATTGTCTGTGGTCTGGATGAATAAGGATGTGAGTATAAGCATCCTTAAGATCTAAGGAGCATAGCCAATCTCCCTGCTGGAGGTAGGGCAGCAGGATTCCAAGGGTAAGCATCTTGAACTTTTCCCTCTCCAGGAACTTGTTCAGGTTTCGCAAGTCTAGGATGGGTCTGAGGCCTCCTGTTCTCTTTGGTACCAGGAAGTACTTGGAATAGAAGCCGTGACCTCTCAGGTAGTGGGGCGCCGGTTCCTTCAGAAGACCTGCCAACTCCTGCAGGAGTAAGTCCCTGTGCAGAGGGAGTCTGGGAGGCTCCCCTGGAAAACAGGAGGGGGTACCTGGTGGAAGTGGAGGAGATAGCCCTTCTGGACTATACTTAGAACCCAGGTATCCCTTGTGACGGCTGACCACCTGTGGGCGAACAGGGCCAGCCCACCTCCAGTGCTGATGGGGGCCAGCTGAGGAGGAGAGGCTATGCCAATGCAGTCAAAATCCCCCTCCCTGCTGAGCAGGAGCCGGAGTAGGAGGCTTGGAGGCCTTCTGCCTACGGGGCCCGTGACCCTGCCCCTTGGCCTGCTGACCCTGTTGGGGAGCTACAGAGGCCTGATAATGAGGGTACTGTTTATAGGCAGATGACTTCCTCGGGTAAAAGGTCTTTTTTCCCCGAGCCCTTCTTCTTCTGAGAAGGGGCAGAGGTTTTTCTGGAGAGCCTTGTCCGGGTAAGAGTCTCAGTCTCAAGTTCAGCAGCCTTGTCAGCCATGGGCTTGCCAAAGAGGTTTTCACCTCGGCAGGGGACATCGACCAACTTGTCCTGCACCCATGGCTCGAGGTCCGATGACTGTAGCCAAGCCTGACAGCGTGAACCGATGCCGGCCGCGGCTACTCGGGCCGAAGCCTCGAAGCCATCATAGGCTGCTTGAGATATAAACTTCGAGCACTCACGAATACTCGAGGAGAGAGCATTGAACCTCTGCAAAGGTTCCTCGGAGAGACCAGCAGAGAACCCGGCAATCTCCTTCGCCAGATCTCGAAGGTACATGCCCATGTACAGCTGGTAGGTCTGGACACGGCAAGCATGCATAGAACCCTGGAAGCACTTCTTACCAAGGGCATCCAGGTTCTGGGCCTCCCGGCCGGGAGGCACCAAGGAGTGCATCTTCTGACTCTTCAGACGATGCATGGCCGATTCCACAACCATGGAGTGGTGCGGTAATTGTGCCTTTTGGAACCCGGGGCTCTTGCGGACTCGATAGATGGAATCGACCCGCTTGCTTAAAACCGGCGTCGATGCCTGCGCCTCCCGCATGCGGAAGAGCAACTGCTCCAGCATCGGAGGAACCGGAACAGTAAAGAGTAGTAACTCACCTGTAACAGGTGTTCTCCAGGAGCAGCAGGAATCAGTCCTCACATATGGGTGACATCGACGTCGATGGAGCCCGTGCGGAGCTTTTCCCCAGCTTTCTATGAAAGCCTTTGGGAATACTGCACACATGCGCGGTCCCCTTCCTGCCTAAAGGTGCCATCTTGCTCAATCAAATGACATAGCTAAAAAACAGCACACAAAAATGAAAGATAAACTATGTACAACTGCAACTCCCAGGGGAGGAGGGAGGGTTGTGAGGAATGATTCCTGCTGCTCCTGGAGAACACCTGTTACAGGTGAGTAACTACTCTTTCTCCAGGACCAAGCAGGAAGTCAGTCCTCACATATGGGTGACTCCCTAGCTCTGGGCTACCAGGAACCCAGGCTGAACAAGAGAACTCCCTCTAGTCCCAGCATCAAAGAAAGGTTTTCACTGAAAGAACCTCCACTGGTAGCCCAACAGAGGGCTGGAGGGCAGGAGTTGCCTAAACCTCAAAGAGATTCCGGAGTACTGCCTGGCAAAAAGCACTGTCCCTACGGGACTCCCTCTCCAGGCAGTAATGGGCCACAAAAGTCTGGCTTGAGGACCAAGTTGCAGCCCTGCAGATGTCTGCCAACGGTACAGAGTGGAGATGAGCTACTGAGGCAGCCATAGCCCTTACACGGTGGGCCGTGACCCGACCCTGCAAGGGAAGGTCAGCCGCCCTGTAAGCCCAGGTGATACAGTCAGCCACCCATATGGACAAGGTACGCTTGGACACAGCTAACCCCAAATTATTAGGGTCAAAAGAGATGAAGAGATGAATAGCCCTTCTGTGTCCCTGTATACGGTCAAGGTAGAAGGATAAGGCCCTCCTACAGTCCAGAGTATGCAGGACCGCTTCAGCCTGGCTTGCATGAGGCCTAGGGAAGAATGCTGGAAGAACCACCTCCTGGTTGAGGTGGAAAGAGGAGACAACTTTAGGGAGTAATGTTGGATGAGTCCTAAGGACTACCCTGTTCCTATAAAAGCGGGTGTAAGGCCTGTCACAGACCAGGGTCTGAAGCTCACTCCCTCGTCTGGCCGAGGTTAAGGCTACCAGGAAGAGTGTCTTCCAGGAAAGGAAGCAGAGAGGACAAGTAGCCATCGGCTCAAAAGGTGGGCGAGTCAGTTGCTGCAAGACCACATTCAACTCCCACTCAGGAGCTGGAGGACGGACAGGAGGCTTGATCAAGAGCAAACCTCTGAGAAACCGGGACACCAAGGGGTGAACCGACAGAGCGTGTCCTTCCACCAGTGAGTGGTGAGCTGCTAGAGCTGAGAGGTGGACCCGAACAGAATTGGACTTAAGGCCTTGAATGGATAAGTGCAGCAGGTACTGAAGCACCACTGGTACAGCACAGGAGAAAGGATCCTCTGTACGCAGTTGACACCACACAGAAAACCTCTTCCATTTCAGGGCATACGTTTTTCTAGTGGACTGCTTCCTAGAGGCCAGGACGACCTCTTCAACTTCAGGAGGTAGGCCCCAAGGAGCCAAAACTACCCTTGCAGCTTCCAGGCCATCAAATTGAGAGATTTGAGATTGGGGTGCAGAAGAGACCTCTGGTCCTGAGAAAGAAGGTTGGGCTGCAATCCCAGAGGTAGTGGAGTGTCCACTGCTAGTTGAAGCAGAAGTGGGAACCAAGGTTGCCTCGGCCACCTGGGGGCTACCAGAAGGACTGAGGCCTGGTCCTGTAGAATCTTGAACAGGGTTCGGGCCACCAGAGGCGTGGGAGGAAACGCATGCAGGAGGCCCTGGGACCAGGAAATCATCTGCTGCTAGCCTCCGAGGATGCGGTTGTCTGGAGCAGAACCTGGGCAGCTGTCTGTTCATGGGGCTGGCAAATAGATCTATGGAGGGAAGTCCCCATCTCAGGAAGATCTTCTGAACCAGCAAGGGATGGAGCTGCCATTCGTGGGGCTGCAGAATCCTGCTCAACCTGTCTGCCAGGTAATTCTCCTGGCCAGGGAGCAATGTTCCCTCTAATTTTCTGTAGGCTGTGTGCACATAAAATATCAGCTGTGTGCAGCTTTTGAAGGAAGGTTAAATTTTTGTGCGCCACATAACGACACTCGGAGTTATATACTTTAACATTTGACTACACGTCAGAATACAGTATGTACACCACATTGATTTTAATCAAATTAAATGAAAATATACGATTACTAAATGAAGCGGGAAATTTCTAGTAATTACAATCATAACTCCAATTTTAAGACGTCTGTGTTTTCTATCAGAATCAGAGCCGTACGTTTTGTGTGCTCTGTTGTAAAGTATGTGTGCTCGCTCGGCGAGGTGTGTGCACGCGCACAGCTTAGAGGGAATACTGCCAGGGAGGTAAACCGCCCTGAGCAACATGTTGCGCCTGAGCGCAAACAAGCAAAGGTCCTGCGCCTCCTGACAAAGGAGCCTGGACCCAGTGCCGCCCTGTTTGTTCACATAAAACATGGCTACTTGATTATCTGTTTGTACTAAGACAGACTGGTGGGCCAGGGTTTGAGAGAAAGTCTTGAGGGCTAAGCGAATAGCCCGTAGTTCCAGTAGATTGATCTGCTGCTTGGCCTCCCTGGGAGACCACAGGCCCTGGGTGCACTTGCCCAGACAGCGTGCACCCCATCCCTGCAGGGAGGCATCGGTGGTCAACACCACTGTGAACCCAGGTGGCTGAAAAGGCATCCCTTTCAGTAAGTTGGCGAGATGCAGCCACCAACGTAGGGAGTGCAGGAATGGTCTGGACACCCTTACTCTGTCGCTGAGGCTCCCTGTGGCCTGCGACCACTGATTCCTGAGACACCACTGCGCAGGCCTCATATGAAGCCTGGCATTGGGAGTCACATGTACTGTCGAAGCCATGTGGCCAAGAAGCCTCAGGCAGAGCCTGGCGGAGACCAGTGACCTGCTGAGAAACTGGTTTGCCAAGATTATCAGTCTTTGGGCTCTGTCCTCTGGCAAGAAAGCCTTTGCCTGCAGAGAGTCTAGTCTTGCCCCTATGAACTCCAAGTTTTGGGAGGGGAGCAAAGTGGACTTTGCGAAGTTTATGACAAACCCCAGATGTTGGAGTAGAGAAATCGTTCGGAGGGTGGCTTGCCTGGCCTCCTGGCACGTCTGACCCCTGATGAGCCAGTCGTCCAGATAGGGGAAGACAAAGATACCCTGATTCCTTAAGTAGGCCGCCACCACTGCCAGGCATTTGGTAAAGACACTGGGGGCGGAGGTGAGGCCAAATGGCAGCACCCTGTACTGATAATGGTTTACTCCCACAATGAACCTGAGGTACTTTCTGTGGTCTGGATGAATGAGGATGTGAGTGTACGCATCCTTTAGATCTAAAGAGCATAGCCAATCTCCCTGCTGGAGGTAGGGCAGAAGTGTTCCAAGAGTAAGCATCTTGAACTTCTCCTTCTGTAAGAACTTGTTGAGATTTCTGAGGTCGAGAATAGGCCTGAGGTCCCCTGTTCTCTTTGGTACTAGGAAGTACCTGGAGTAGAAACTGTGACCTTGTAGGTGGGGAGGCACAGGCTCCACCGCCTTGTCTCGCAACAGACCCTGAAGCTCCTGCAGGAGGAGGGCTGTATGGAGAGAAGGCCTTGGAGGCTCTCCTGGAAAATAGGGAGGAGGCAACTGATGAAAATGAAGCAAGTAGCCCTTGTGGACTATGCTTAAGACCCAGTTGTCCCCTGTAATGGGTGGCCACCGGTGGGCAAACAGAGCTAGTCGACCTCCTGTGCAGGGATGGGACAGCAGAGATGGAGAGGCTATGCCTTGGGAGTCAAAACCCCCCACCCTGCTGAGTGGGAGCAGGAGCTGGAGGCTTGGGGGCCTTCTGCCTACAGGGCCCATGTCCCTGCCCCTTGGCCTGCTGACCCTGTGGGGGAGCGGGGGAGGCCTGGTAAGGTGGGAACTGTTTGTAGGCAGCCACCTTCCTCGGGTAAAAGGACTTCTTACCCGAGCCCTTCTTCTTATGTGAAGGGGCAGAAGTCTTTCGAGACAGCCATGTGCTCGTGAGGTGCTCGGTCTCGAGCTCAGCAATCTTCTCGGCCATGGGCTTGCCAAAAAGGTTTTCACCTCGGCAAGGGACATCGACCAACTTGTCCTGCACCCATGGCTTGAGGTCCGATGATTGCAGCCATGCCTGGCGTCGAGCCGCGATGCCGGCTTCCGCAACACGGGCCGAGGCCTCGAAGCCATCGTAGGCCGCTCGGGACATGAACTTAGAGCATTCCCGGATCCCCGAAGACAAGGACTTGAACCTCTGCAAAGGTTCCCCGGAGAGACCAGCAGAGAACCCGGCAAGCTCCTTTGCCAGGTCCCGCAAGTACATGCCCATGTACAGCTGGTAAGACTGGACACGGCAAGCAAGCATCGAGCCCTGGAAGCACTTTCTACCAAACGCATCCAGGTTCCGGGCCTCCCAGCCGGGGGGCACCGCGGAGTGCATCTTCTGGCTTTTCAGACGATGCATGGCCGATTCCACCACCATGGAATGGTGCGGTAGCTGCGCCTTCTGAAATCCAGGGCTCTTACGGAGTCAATAAATGGAATCGACCTGCTTGCTGAGAACCAGTGCCGAGGCCGGTGCCTCCCACTTCCGGAAGAGGAGCCGTTCCAGGATCGGAGGAACCGGCACAGTAAAGGCCTCCTTCGGAGGAGAGTCCTACTGGAGTGCCTCGAGCTCTTCGGCTCCTCCTCGGGGTCCACTGGGATCACCAAAGCAGTGGCCATATCCCTAACGAACTCCGAGAAACGGGTATCCTCCGGAGGGGACCTACTCCGGGGCTCAGACTGCGGTGAGTCCGACAGGACGCACTGAGTCTTGAAGGTATCGGGGGACTCCTCATCCTCCGTCTCCCAGGCGGACTCGTCCGAAGAGGAGTCGGGCTCCGACCGCGCGGGGCCTAGCAGCACCCGCCCCAACGCCCAAGGTACCGGCGTCGACGCCCTCGGTCCTGTCCGGGAGGTTGAGGGTGACCGTGACCGAGGACAACCTCGAGCCTTCATGGTCTCGAGTATCGGCTCGGTCTCCGGGGTCGACTTCGACGTCGATGTCCCGGTGGTCGGGGCAGATGCGCCAGCGAGGCTGGCCATCAGCACCCGCTGCTGATCCATGAAGGCAAAGTCTGCACTCCAAGGCTGTCAGCCTGAGACCCAGCTCAGGAGACTCAGCAGCCACCGACTTGGGCCCCGGCGGCGCCGGGCCCCATGTCGGCTCCCTGGGAGGAGAGTCCTCGAGGACAGCAGGACTTACGTGTCCAGCAGACTCCGGCTCCACTCAAGGTACTTTTGATGGCTTATCCTGTTCCACGGGCTTGGGACGGCAGTCGGGGGTCCGAGACCTAGCCCTCGAGGAGCCAGGGACCTCTACCAACGCCGCCCTCGTGAGCCGCTTCTTCCTCTTTCACTCCCGCTCGAGGGACCCCCTCTCAGAGGAACCCTGACGATGCTCGGGGTCAGACTCCCGAGACGTCGAGGCCTCAGACGAGGTCCGGGCCTGGCCGGAGGCCGAATCGGAGAAAAGCCTTTCCTTTTGGTGCTGACGACTTCGCAGTGCCTTAGTGGACATTTTCCCACACGGTCCACAGATCTTAGGATCATGATCAGGACCGAGGCACCGAAGGCAGCAGTCGTGTGTGTCGGTGAGAGACATTAGTTTCTTGCACCGATCACACTTCTTAAAATCACTGGAAGCCATCGGGGAAAAAAGAGTCCCCTCGAGGTCAAAGGACCGGCCTTCCAGGGAAAAAGAAAAAAAGGGCGCGAATGCCAGCCACGAAGGGCAAAAACCGAAAAAATAAGATCGGGCTCGATATCGGTGTACCGAACCCGGCGAGAAGGGGAACCGGCGTCGAACCGGAGAAAAAACCACGAAGAAATCGCAGGGATATGAAGAAAAAATCGAACTATTTTCCGGGTGAACTAGGACAAGCGTCTGACGGGCTCCACGGAAAAAGAGAGACTGAGCAAGATGGCACCTTTAGGCGGGAAGGGGACCGCGCATGCATGCAGTATTCCCAAAGGCTTTCATAGAAAGCTGGGGAAATGCTCCGCAAGGGCTCCATCGACGTCGATGTCACCCATATGTGAGGAATGACTTCCTGCTTGGTCCTGGAGAAAGGCCTCCTTCGGAGGAGAGTTATATTGTAGGGCCTCGAGCTCCTCCTTGGGATCCGTGGGGAATGTCAAAGCCTTGGCCATGTCTCGCACGAAGTCCGAGAACCGGGTATCCTCCGGGGGGGACTTTCTCCGAGGCTCAGACTCGGGCGAGTCCGAAGGAACGCACCAAGTCCAAAAGGTGTCGGGCGACTCCTCATCCTCCGTCTCCCAGCTGGACTCCTCGGAGGAGGAATTGAGCGGCTCCCGTCGGGCAGGCATCAATGCCATCCGCCCCGACACTGAGGGTACCGGTGTCGACGACCTTGGTCCCTAACGGGAGGCCGAGGGGGACCTTGGCCGAGGATCGACTCAAGCTCGCATGGACTCGAGGATCGGCTCGGCCTCCGGGGTCAACTTGGACATCGATGTCCTGGTGGTCGGGGCAGATGCACCAGTGAGACTGGTGATCAGTGCCCGCTGCTGTTCCATGAAGGCAGCCAAGCTGCTCTCCAAGGCTGTCAACCTGAGTCCGCGCTCAGGAGACTCAGCAGCCCCCGACTCAGGCCCCGGCGGCGCCGGGCCCGACGTCGGCTCCCCTGGAGGTGAGTCCACGAGGACTACAGTACTCACGTGACCCGGGGACTCCATCTCTACACGAGGTTGCTTTGCAGGCCTCTCCGACTCCGAAGACCCAGGACGGCGCTTGGGGCTATGCGACTTGGCCCTCGAGGAGCCATGTTCATCCACCGATACTGCCCTCGCGGGTTTTTTCTTCTTACGATGCTCCTGCAAGGGAGACCCCCTTTCAGAGGAGCCTCAACGCTGCTCGGGGCCAGAGTTCCGAGATGTCGAGGCCTCTGACGAGGTCCGGGCCCTACCGGACGCGGAGTCAGAGAAGATTCTTTCCTTTTGGTGCTGCTGACTCCTTAACGCCTTAGAGGACATCTTCCCACATGGATCACAGATCATCGGGTCATGATCGGGTCCGAGGCACTGGAGACAGCAGTATGTGTGTCAGTGAGAGACATAAGTTTCTTACACCGATCACACTTTTTAAACCTGCTGGCAGCCATCGGGGGGAAAAGGGCCCCTGCAAGGTCAAAAGACAGGGCTGCCAGTGAAAAAAGAAAAAATGGCGCGAACGCTAGTCACTAAGGACAAAAAACGAAAAAGAGATCCAGGCTCGATACCGATGTATCGGGCCCAGGCGGGAAAGGGAAACCGGCGTCGAACCGAAGAAAAACAGGTTAACGCAGAGAAAATCAACTTCTTCCTCGGGTGAAACAAATATACATCCGTCGGGCTCCGCGGAAAAAAGAAGACTGAGCAAGATGGCACCCTTGGGCGGGAAGGGGACCGCGCATGCGTGCTGCATTCCCAAAGGCTTTCTATGAAAGCTGGGGAAATGCTCCGCATGGGGGCTCCATCGGCGCCGACGTCACCCATATGTGAGGACTGACTTTCTGCTTGGTCCTGGAGAATAGTTTGTACCCAGGTATCACAGTGTCTTATTGGTTGTCCTCCTTCCACCAGGTCTCTGAGATGCCAATCATACCTAATCTTTCATTTAGTGCTATACATTCTAACTATCCCATCATAATTTTTAGACTTCTAGTATTTGAATACAGGCATTTTAGAGACCGTATTTTATTCATATTAATCTGGGTTTTAGTTGATAGGGGTAATTTGGAATCTTTCAGCTCTGTACTTAAGGATATCTGGGTTACATTTATCTTTATTGGAACCTTTCTGTCGGGATGCCCTAACTTCTCTCTTTTGCTAGTATCCTTCAAGGATACTCCTTATGAACCATGCGCTCTTGGTCAACTGTTGGCTTTACCCTATTATCTAGTTTAAAAGCTGCTCTAAAGGTTAATGCAGCAGCCTGGTTCCATCCCGGTTAAGTTGGAACCCATCCTTTTGGAAAAGCCCCTCCCTTCCCCAGAATGGTGCACAGTTCCTAACAAATCCAAAGTCCTCTTCCTTGCACCATTGTCTCATCCACACATTGAGACTCCAGAGCTCTGCCTGCCTTTTTTGTCCTGCGCGTGAAACGGGAAGTATTTCAGAGAATACTACTCTAGAAGTTCTGAATTTCAACTTCCTAAGTAAAAGCCTATGTTTGGCCTCCAGAACCTCCCCCCCCCTTAGCTCACCATAGGCTCCTGGACACAGGATGCCCCTGGGGCCTATATACCCCATAAGATTATAAGCAGCGTGGTTTCTTGGTGACTTTGTTTGTTTGCGTTGTAGTTCAAAATGTTTTGTACAAATTAAGGAATTGACATGTACATTCTGCGCAAAAACAAAAGGATAAAAAAATATATATATATAAATTTAAAAATAAATGCAAGTAAATAAATTTAAACTGCTAATAAGTTAATAATATTACTATTATTTAGTTGTAAAATGTTTGAGTTGGAGATGAAGTGCTCTTATCCCAGTGATATTCAAAAAAGACATGATTCCGGAGAAGACCAAACACTTGGGGGCTTAATCTAAACTAACTGGGAGCTCCTTTTATTAAAGCCTAGTGGCCAGTTAAAGTGTGTTTTAACGTGTAGCAACTGGTAGAGAGGAACACTAATGTGCAGGTAAACAAGCCATCCCACGTTAAAACACACGGTAATCAGCCAACATGTAATGGGACAGAGAATAGGCAGAGTGTGGGTGTGGAGAGCGCATTAATGCTAGCGTCGGGGCAATTGCTGTGCGCTAAGCAGCAATGTGGCTATTAGTTTAGTTTAGTTTTTATAACATTTGAATTACCATTTTTTAATCCAAACATGATGATACAAAATAGTTTACAACAAAATTATGAGAAAAGAAAAGAAGTTACAACATCACTGAGTAAAGAGAAAAAAAGGAAAGAAAATCCAGCATCCCATAAGGGAAATCAATTAGTGGCTATTAACACGAGTTCACCTAATAATAGCTCTATGGGAGTCAATAGGTGAACCCACCTTACTAGAGCATATGCTATGTTAATGTCCAAGCATTAACTACTGGGGACATGCTGGTCATGCCCTGACAACTAACACCACAAGAGGCAGAAAGGGAAGAACATGTGACTTCTGTCCCACTGATCTCTTCTCCTCCCTCTCTCCATCCTCTCCCCTTGATGAGTTGACTGAAAGTTGAGTAAATGAAACCAAAACAGAAGATGCTGATCTAAAGCATGATGATTCCATGGATATCACCAAGACATTGACCAATGACTCAGCACTACAGCCTGAAAATATAATAGACAGCCAGAGATGTGAACTTGTCCAAGGAGGTCCTAACAAACGCTGGACATCAAATTTTCAAAAAATAATGAAGCTGATATTCAGCAGGTCAGGTTGAACCGTTGGCAAAATTTGATCCTGTAATGAATGAATTCCTGAGAAGAATTAACAGGCATTGCTGATCAATATCTCAGCAAAGAAACCTACCTTTCTGTATAAAATACAAGTACAAATGGCAGAAATCAAGTCTTATATTAAGATGCCATTACTTACACCAGTCCTAGAGCTGGTGTAAATGACCACACCCACATTTTGCGAGGATAGTTATAAAGATGAAATTAGACTTGCCTGCTAATTGTTGTTCCTTGAGGAACTCCAGTCTAGCTCCGAACCTCTGGGGGTTTAGCACCTTCTCTCGCAGCTTGGAGACTGAGCATGTCATTCTTTTGGTGACACCGGTATAAATAGTCCAGGGACTGCCTCCTTGCTCCAGTAACCTATTGACAATACAGACTCACCAGAGCAATAAGTAAGTAGATATTGTTACCTTAAACCTTAGAACTACATAAATGTATAACTGTGTTATTTTTGCATAACTAATCAAGTTACCCGGCAATCTACCAGGCAACCCTTATTTATATTCCTGCTTAGGCTTGCCTCGCCTTTTTCCTAGAACCTCGTAGTAGGTACCAGCAACACTGTTAAGCCCACTCTCACCCTCACTCCCAAAATGGACCACAGCCAACAGTGACCCCTCCTCTTACTTCAGGCTATCGTTCAACACACTACAGCAGGGAGGGGTGTGGGACTAGACTGGAGTTCCTCAAGGAACAAAAATTAGCAGGTAAGTCTAATTTCATCTTCCTCATCGTCCCTCCAGTCTAGTCCCGAACCTCTGGGGATGTAACAGAGCAGTGAACACTTTATCGGGAGGGACTTGCCAGACCAGCCTGAAGCACTGCCGATCCAAAACGCGTGTCCCCTTCCGCCTGAACATCAATATGGTAATGCTTGACAAAAGATTTCAAGGACGACCAGGTCGCCGCCTTACAAATCTCGACTTATGGCACTAAACTCACCTCCGCCCAGGAAGCCGCCTGTGCCCTAGTTGAATGGGATCGCAAGTCCTTCGGAACTGCCTTGCCCTTCACAATATACGCCGACGCAATTGCTTCCTTAATCCACCTAGCAATGGAAGACTTCGACGCCGGCTCCCCTTGTTTGGCCCCCCGAACAACAGAATCTGTCCATCTTGCGGAGTACAGCCATTCTCTGCAAATATTTTCTTAACGCCCTACTGACATCCAACCAATGCAGCCGTCCTTTAGAGTTACCCTTGCCAGCTCTCTCAAACACTGATAAAGAAACTACCTGATTCACATGAAACACCAAGACTACCTTAGGTAAAATGGAAGGCACCATTCTCAAAACAACTTTCTTGTCATAAAATGTCAGAAAGGGCTCTTTACATGACAAGGCCTGCAACTCCAAAATCCTCCTAACCGAAGAAATAGCAACCAAAAATACCACTTTCAGTGTAAGATCCTTCAAAGTCACTTTAGCCAATGGCTCAAATGGCTCTCTTAACAATGCTTCCAACACTAAGCTGAGATCCCACACAGGAACCGCCGCTCTGCATGGTGGTCTCAATAGTGACGCCGCTCGTAAAAACCTTTTCACATCCGGATGTGCCCCAAGCACCATCCCTTGCACCTTCCCGCGATAGCACGAAAGCGCTGCCAACTGAACTCGTAGAGACGCTGTCGCTAGGCCTTTGTCAAAACCATCCTGCAAAAAGGACAAAATCTGCGGAACAGAGGCGCTTAACGCAATCACGCACCTATCTTCGCACCAAGACTCAAACAGATGCCAAATCCTGATATATGCCACTGAAGTAGATCTACACCTGGATCTCAATAAGATAGAAATCACCACTGCTGAGTAACCCTTGGCTGTCAACCTTGCCCTTTCAAGAGCCAAGCCGTAAGCGAGAACCGATCCACCTGAGGCATACTTAATGGACTCTGCACCAGAAATCTCTCCTGACCGGCAATTTCCATGGAGGTTCCACCAGTAGCCGCATTAGGTCGGCATACCATGGTCTCCTTGGCCAGTCTGGCGCAATCAGTATTACCTGGCCCTTGTGACTCTCTATCCACTGCAGAACTCGACCTATTAACACCCACGGAGGAAATACATATAGGAGCTGCTCCTCCGGCCACCTTTGCATCAGCGCATCCAAACCTTCCGACATCCTTTCTCGTCTTCTGCTGTAAAACCTTTCTGCCTTCGCCGATGGGAACGTTGCCAAGAGGTCCATTACCGGAGGGCCCCAGTGATGCAACAGCAAGTCGAAAACCTCCTGATGTAGCATCCACTCTCCTGGATCTACTTTGACTCGACTCAGAAAATTGGCTGTCACGTTGTCCACCCCCGCTGCATGTGCTGCCAATAACGCCTCCAGATGCAACTCGGCCCAGCTCAGAAGCTCCTCCGCTTCCTCTTCGAGAGTCACACTGCTGGTAGTGCCTTGACGACTGATATAGGCCACCGCCGTGGCATTGTCTGACAGCACTCGGATCGCACTGCCTTGCAGATGCTGCTGAACGGCTTTTAGTGCTAGAGTGACTGCCCTTAGCTCCAACCTGTTGTTTGACCAACACCTTTCTTGTTCTGTTCACTGACCCTGGGCAAACTGCCTTTCGAAGTGTGCCCCCCAGCTGAACAGACTTGCATCCATCATCAATGACTTCCAATCCTGCGATTCCAGAGGCATCCCCTTCTCTAGACACCCTGGATCTAGCCACCACTGCAGAGATTGTCGTGTCTCCTGAGGACAGACCAGCCTTTGTGACAAATGATCGGACTGATACAACCATCTTCTGAGCAGAGCTCTCTGCAATGGCCTCATGTGGGCCCTGGCCCATGGCACCAATTCGAGCGTGGCTGCCATTGTACCCAACAGCTGTAAATAATGCCACGCCGAGGGCGCCCTGTTTCCCAGGAAAACTCAAACCAGACGCCGAAGACTTTGGACCTTGGAGTGTGGTAGAAACACTCTGCCGCTTCTTGTATCGAAGCGGGCCCCTAGATATTCCAACTCCTGTGACGACTTCAACTTGATCTTTGAAACACTGACTATCCACCCTAGGACCTGTAGGAATTGTACCACTCGGCGGGTAGCTACTTCGCTTTCTTCCTTCGACTTTGCCCGCATCAGCCAATCGTCCAGGTAAGGGTGCACTAATACCCCTTCCCTGCGCAGTGCTGCCGCCACCACCACCATGACCTTGGACCAGGAAGGTACGCGGCACTGTTGCCAAACCAAACGGCAGAGCCTGGAACTGAAAATGCCCCATGGGCACCACAAACCGAAGGAACCTATGATGCTCTAATCTGATTGGTATGTGAAGATATGCTTCCGAAAGATCCAAGGACATGAGGTATTTTCCGCACCACACCACCACTATGACTGATCTCAGAGTTTCCATGCGGAAATCCGACACTCTGAGACACCTGTTTACACTCTTGAGATCCAGAATCGGCCTCAAGGTTCCCTTCTTTTTCGGAACCACAAAATATATTGAGTACCGACCGCATCCGCATTGGTCTGCCGGCATCTGCACCACTGCTTTGAGGGCTAGTAAACTTTTCAAAGTCTCTCGGACTGCCGATAGCTTTGATCTCGCTCTGCATGGCGACTGAACGAAGGCGTCGACCACTGGTCGTTGGAACTCGAGCGCATAACCTTTTTGAACTACTTCCAACACCCACTGATCGGACGTTATTTGGGCCCAGGCAGGGTAGAACTCCCTCAGGCGACCCCCTACGGGTACTAAACCTGCCTGGATCCCCCTCACTTCATTGCGATTTCTTGAGGTTCGGTAGGGAGGAGGCTCCAAAACCTCTACCCACTCCCCTGAACTCCCGAAACCCCTGGGATCTATACTGAAATCGCCCTCTCTGAAATTGACCAAATCTCGAAGGACGAAATCACCGAAACTCCCTTTGCTGACTCTTGGAAGGCGCCATAGGACGACCCTGCTTTTGTTTGTCCTCTGGCAACCTTCCACCCTTAGACTCTCCAAGGACTTTTACTAACTTGTCCAGCTCTTCTCCAAAAAGGAGCTTGCCCTTAAAAGGGAGCTTACCAAGCCTTGCCTTCGAGGCCCCATCCGCTGCCCAATTACGCAGCCACAGGTATCAGTACGCCGCCAACACCGACGCCATACTCTTTGAAAGACCTCTAAACAGATCATACTGAATATCTGCTAAATACGCCACCCCTGACTCCATCTGGGACGCCTCTTCGACCGTCTCTTCTACCTGCAGACCCTCAATCCTCTGGGACCATCTAAGACAAGCCCTTGCCACCCATGCCCCACAAATGGAGGCATGCATGGATAGTGCATTAACCTCAAAGACCTGCTTTAGCAAAGTGTCTAGTCTCCTATCCTGTGTATCGTTAAGAGTGGCACTTCCTTCCATGGGAATCGTAGTCTTCTTAGTGACTGCCGACATAGCCGCATCTACCTTAGGAGATTTTTAAAAATTCCTTATCCGGTTCTTCCAACGGGTAGAGACGAGCCATCACTCTGGATCCCTTCAGGCTCGCCTCAGGCGCGTCCCATTCCTCCTGAATCATTTCCTTAAACACCCTATGTATTGGGAAAGCTCTTTGGGATTTTCGAACTGCCTGCAACAAAAGATCCTCCAAAGTGGTATCCTCCGCCTGACCCACTGCCGGCATATTCAATGCCTTCAGCGTCTCTGTGATAAGCACTGAGAGTTCCTCACACCGGAACATGTGGACCACTTTTGCCTGGTCCTCCGGCTCCGTGATCTCACCTTCCTCCAGGTCCTGCTTTATCTCCGAGTCCTCTAAATTCTCAGACTGATCCTCCAAGACCAAAGCCTGCTCTGTCCTATCTGTCAGAAGCTTAGGCTTTTTAACTAGGACGTTACTCACTCCCCCATCTAGTGGAGTCCCAGGGAGCTTTGACCCCAGCACCCCCTCCCCCGCAGGCCCTGCCAACCCACGATCAGTCCCCCAGAGAGACTGCTGGAGCAGTGCCATAAACTCCTGTGAGAATATTGCCGCCAACCCCCCTTGTAAGGTTGGGGAGAAGGTATATCTGGAGCCATGGAGGGCCCCAGCACTGGCTCCTGGGGTAACGCGGACAGAGAAAGCACAGTTACTTACCTGTAACAGGTGATCTCTGGGAACAGCAGGAATAAGTCTTCACATATAGGTATCGTCGGTACCGACGGAGCCTGCGCGGGAACGCTCCCCAGTGTCCAAAAGGAAAGCTTTTGGGAGCATCCCACAGCGCCTGCGCGCTACCTTCCCGCCTTTCCCAACCGCCTCTCTCCAGTTCAAGTTTTAAGCTGAGACAAAGAGAGAGAGAGAGGAAAGGAAAGATATATAGAGAGATACAACTCCTAGGGGAGGTGGGTGGGTTGTGAAGACTTATTCCTGCTGTTCCCAGAGATCACCTGTTACAGGTAAGTAGCTATCTCCAGGAACAAGCAGGAATGAGTCTTCACATATTGGGACTCCCCAGCTAGAGATGCCAGGGAGATCCCCAAGGTTGTGAGTCCCTGAGAAGGGCTCTACCTCCCTCTATGGATCTCGGGCATCCAACCAGGGATGGGGGGTAGAAGTTGTTTAAGCATGGAACAGGTGTCTGAGAACAGCCTGACCAAACAAGGCATCCCGGCAGGAGTCCTTGTCCAAGCAGTAATGGGTTGTAAAGGTATGAACCGAGGCCCAGGTGGCCGCTCGACAGATTTGGTCGATGGACACAGAGTTTAGATGAGTCATAGAGGCTGCCATGGCCCTCACATTGTGAGCTGTGACATGGCCCTCTAGAAAAAGGTCCTTACTCTGGTAGGCGAAAGAAATACACTGAGCAATCCAATTGGACAGAGTTCTCTTAGAGACTGGACGTCCTAAATGAGAGGGATCAAAAGCAACAAAGAGTTGAGAGGACTTTCTATGTTGCTGTGTCCTTTGTAAGTAAAAAGCGAGTGCTCTTTTACAATCCAGGGTATGGAGATTCCTCTCTGCACTTGATGCATGAGGTCCTGGAAAAAAGACAGGTAAATACACCTCTTGATTTAGATGAAAAGGTGAAACCACTTTAGGTATCAAGTGTGGATTGGTCCTGAGGACTACCTTGTCATGATGGAACCTTGTATAAGGAGGATTAGCCACCAAGGCTTGCAGCTCACTGATGCGGCGAGTTGAAGTGACTGCAATGAGAAAAATAACCTTCCAGGAAAGAAATTTCAAGGAGGTAGTGGCTAAGGGTTCAAAGGGTGGCTTCATAAGCTGGCCAAGAACCAGATTCAAGTCCCATGCCACTGGAGGTGGTCTAATGGGAGGTTTAGTCAAAAGAAGGCCTCTCATGAATCTTGCTATAAGAGGATGAGAGGAAATAGGCTGTGCATTGAGAGGCTTAAGGGATGCTGCAATAGCACTCAAATGGACTCTTACTGAATTTGTTTTAAGGCCTGCATGGGATAAATGCAGCAAATACTCTAGTAAAGAATTCCGAGGTATTGCAAGAGGGTTAAGACCCTTCTCTGCACACCAAATGGTAAACCTTTTCCATTTAAAAGCATAGGAACGTCTAGTGGAAGGCTTTCTGGAAGCATGAAGGATATCCTTCACCTGCTGAGAAAGATGCAAATCTTGAAGGTCTAGGCCTTCAGCAACCAGGCCCTGAGATGAAGAGACTGGGGATTTGGGTGCCACAGCGTTCCCTCCTCCTGGGACAGGAGGTCTGGAGCAGATCCCAAGTCCAGGGAGGGAGCTTGAGAGAGATGAAGAAGTAGAGGGTACCACACTTTGCGTGGCCAACGTGGAGCTATGAGGATCATAGACCCCCTGTCTCTCTGAAGCTTGAACAGTGTCTTGGGAATTAGGGGAATGGGTGGAAAGGCATAGAGGAAGTCTTGCCCCCAATGAAGGAGGAAGGCATCCCTGGCCTGAACTCCCTGACACGGAATCCTGGAACAGAACCGGGGAAGTTTGGCATTCCACGGACTTGCAAACAGGTCTATGTCTGGGGTTCCCCAAATTTGAAAGATCCTGGTTATCTGGTCCCCATGGAGGGACCATTCGTGTGGAAGCAGAACTCGACTGAGTCTGTCTGCCCAAGAGTTTTTAACCCCTGGAAGATACACTGCCATGAGATGAATTTGATGCTCTCTGGCGAAGGCCCACAATCTCAGAGCTACGTTGCAAAGCGACAGAGAGCCAGTCCCCCCCTACTTGTTCACATAGAACATGGCTACTTGGTTGTCCATGTGGATGAGGACTGTCTTGTAGCTGAGCAGGGTGTGGAAGACTTTGAGAGCTAGAAAAATTGCTCTGAGCTCTAAGAGGTTGATATGTAGAGATGTCTCCTGTGGAGACCAGATACCCTGGGTGGAGAGATCTTGTAGATGAGCCCCCCAACCCTTTGGGGAGGCATCTGTTGTGAGGATTGCTTGGGGTAACACCTGTTGAAAGGGGGACCCCAGCAACAGATTTTGGGTGGACTTCCACCACTGGAGAGAGCAAAAAAGGCGACTGGAAGTTGCTATTTTGTCTGACAGGCACCCTGATGCCTAGGTCCACTGGGTGGACAAAGTCCATTGAGCTGCTCTCATGTGAAGGCGAGCATAAGGGACCACATGCACAGTGGATGCCATGTGGCCTAACAGTTGTAACATCTCTCGAGCAGTTAAGTGGGACTTTAACTGAATCTGGGAGGCTAACTGCACCAAGCGTAGGCAACGGGCCTGGGGAAGATAGGCCCTTGCAGTGGTGGTATCCAGTAAGGCCCCTATGAACTCCAGAGATTGAGTAGGGGTGAGATGGGATTTTGGGATGTTTATTAGAAGTCCCAGATATTGAAGGATACGGCTTGTGCAAGCCAGGGAAGCCTGGGCCTCTGACTGGGATGGAGCTCGGATGAGCCAGTTGTCCAGATATGAGAATACAAATATTCCTAGAGTGCGTAGAAATGCAGCTACTACTGCCATGCATTTTGTGAACACCCTTGGGGCAGAGGCCAGACCGAAGGGAAGCACTCTGTATTGATAGTGCTTTCCTTGGAAAAGGAACTGAAGGAACCTTCTGTGTGTTGGATGGATGAGGACATGGGTGTACGCATCCTTGAGATCTAGAGAACAAAGCCAGTCCTGACTCTGGAGATATGGAAGGAGAGTACCGAGAGAAGTCATCTTGAATTTCTCCTTGCATAGAAACTTGTTCAATTCTCTGAGATCTAAAATGGGTCTGTAGCCCCCTGTTTTCTTTGGGATGAGAAAGTAGGGGGGAGTAGAACCCTGAGCCCTGTTGAAGAAGGGGTACTTCTTCTATTGCCCCTTGGGCAAGAAGGGTAGCAAACTCCTGACCCAGAAGGTCGAGGAGAGATGTTGGAGAATTGAACTGTCTCACCATGGTGTGAGGGGGAAGGTTTAAGAAATGAAGCTTGTACCCTTCCCTTATGATGGAGAGGGTCCATTGCTCTGCTGTGATTTGTTCCCATCTGGGAGCAAAGTGAGCTAACCTTCCTGGAATGGTGAGAGGCTCTGGATGTTCTAGAGCCAGAAAGGCTAAGTTCTCTAGTTGTAAGTCAAAGGCCCTGAGGAGGCTGTTGGACCGTAGTAGTCCTAGCAGCCTTAGGCTTGGCCTGTTTCGGTTGTTGCTGTCTCTTTGTAGCAAAACGACCTACAGAAGATGCCTGCTGACCATAAGCAGAATAATATTTCCCTTTTTTTGGGAAAAAAACCTTTTTGAACAACCTTTTCTTAAAAGGAGCAGAAGTAGACTTTGAAAGTCTATCTAAAGCAGAATTTTCAGCATCCATCTGGGTGGCCTTTGCTTGCCAATCTTTGCCAAAAAGGTTTTCACCTGTACAAGGAAGGTTTCCTAGTCCATCTTGAACCCAGGTTTCCAAATCAGAAGCTTGTAACCAAGCAACTTTGTGTGCACCTATGGCAATAGCCGAGGCTCTGCTGGCACCTTCAAAAGAGTCAAAGGCTGCACGGTTGGAAAACTTGGAAATATCCTGGGCATGTTCAAGCCAGGTGAGAAACTCTTCCCTTTTATCTTCTGAAATAAAAGGAGACAAAGTTTGCAGATGATCTGTAACTTCTTTTAGAAACATCCCCATATAGAGACTATAGGAGTTGATTCTGGCAACAAACATATTGGCCTGGAAAATTCTCCTGCCAAAGGCATCTAAAGTTCTGCATTCTCTTCCTGGAGGAGTAGAAGAGTGCCTTTTTGTACTCTTGATCTTTTTCATAGCAGACTCCACCACAATGGAGTGGTGAGGAAGCTGAGTCTTATGAAAGCCAGGACAAGGAGGAACACGATACATGGTGTCCAACCTACGAGAATGAGGGGAGGTGGTGAGAGGAGTCTCCCATATGCCTAACATGTGATCATAAAGAATCTCATGTATTGGTAAAGTGGCTGCCTCTTTAGGAGCCTTAGGATATTGTAAAATATCTATTTTTTTGGTTCTAGGCTCTGTCTCAGGGGCCACTGAGATGGAAAGGCCCCTGGCCACTTCCCTAATGAAGTATTGAAAAGACAAGTCCTCTGGAGGAGACATTCTCCTTTTTGGAGAAGAGGGCTCCTGAGGAAGGATCACCGATGCTTCGATAGAGGCCTCTGATTCATCAGAGTCTTCAGAGGAATCGAAGTATCGCCTGTCTGGATGCTCCTGCAGAGCCCGATACGCGTACCGGGTGGTGGTATCGACATCGGAAGTGATTGGTACCGATTCGGTACTGATGGGCATCACAGAACAGTGTACCGCTGCAGTTGACACTGAAGCCGATGTCGATGCAATCGGTACCGGCACCGGAACCGATATCGGTGCCGGTGCCAGAATCGGTACCGACAACGGAGTTTGTTGTGGTACCGAAGGCGTCGCAGCTTGTATGAATGCCGTGATGGCACGCTGCATGGTCAAAATATTCTGATCCATCGACGCCACCAATGTCTGGATGTCGGTACCAGTGGGAACCACCGGTACCCCAGAACATGGCAACAGGTGATCAGTCGAGGCCGAGCCATCGATGTCAACCTGTGACCCCATAGATAAAGCTTTGGAAGCTGGAGCCTCCCGCCGGGGTAATTTTGCCGGTGCGGATTCCTCGAGAGCAAGCCCGGAGGCATCTCGATACTTCGAGGGAGATCTACTCTTCGAGGACCGGCTGGACTTAAGTTTGGTTACCTGAGATTCATGGGAGGAAGAAGCAGCCCTGGAAGACGTCGATGCCACCGAAGCTGCATCAGAGGGAAACAGGGTACTGAGCTTGGCTGCTCGATTCTGTAGACCTCTTTTAGACATCATGGAACAGGACTCACAATCCGTAATGGAATGGTCAGGACCTAAACATTTTAGACACCAGTCATGGGTGTCGGTGACAAAAATAGTGCCGCTGCACTTCGTGCACTTTTTAAACCCGGAGGCGGGCTTTTCCATGAGGAAAAATTTTCGTAGGCCTAAGGCCACAGAAAGAAAAAATGCACTGAAGTGAGAAAAACAATAGTTATTTATTTATTTATTTATTTTAGAATAAAGAAAGAAAAGACCGGCGGTACCGGTCCGGCGTCGAGAAGGCAGACACACGACCAAAGAAATAAAAGAAAATAAGAAATTCTTCAGCGGTGACAGGAACACGACCTGCTGGCTCCGCGGAAAAGAAGAACTGGAGAGAGGCGGTTGGGAAAGGCGGGAAGGCAGCGCGCAGGCGCTGTGGGATGCTCCCAAAAGCTTTCCTTTTGGACGCTGGGGAACGTTTCCACGCAGGCTCCGTCGGTACCGACGATACCCATATGTGAAGACTCATTCCTGCTTGTTCCTGGAGATAGAGGTTTAGTTGAGACTGACGTATCCCTTAACTTCTCTGTCCCACTCTCCTCTGCCATTTCTTTTGGGGTCGCTTCTTGTTCGCAGCCCCTGCACACCCCCGCCTCCGAGACTGACCCTCTTCTGGCCCCACAAAGGAGGCAAATAGACTTAGACGGCATATGTATTATTCCACTCTTAAACCAAGCTCCCACAAAAAACTCAACTCCGTTTTTATTTTTCAAGACCAAAGTCCAGTTAATTACTGTTCAAACTTGTGCTGTAGCTGCCGAAAGAATAAAAATCATCTGAACAGCCCGTGAAGAGCAATTTTAGCTTTCCCCGGTTTCCTGCGCTGCTGCCACGCGGTCCGGGCCTGCCCGCTCACAACCTACTGCACGCTTCACCGCCAAGCCGACACACTGGCTCTCTCTGGCCACTAGGGCGCTTACCTTATCAGGCGCCGTCAAAGTATCGCTTCGGGCCCCCGCGATTAGCCTCCTTTCAGTGGCTATACGTCGGGGATTGAGCCACCGGAGATCAAGCCGCCGGTACTCTCACTGTCCTGGCTCAGCATGGCCTTCCTCTGTGCGTGGACTGAGCATCACGTCTCTACAGCTCCTCACCTGCTCAGGGGGATCGGGAGCTGGAGACCCCAAACGCAACTCCCACACTCTTCCCTGTCAGACCACCAGCGCTTCAGGGAGGGAGAAGGGGGGCAGCCTCAATACACAAACTATAAGATCACCTCAAATAGAATCGCCAATCTAAAGGGACAGGTACCCCCTTTTTTTTTTTTAAACTACTTCTTAATCATTCCTCTAGTGAGTCCCAAACCTCTAGGACTCACACCTCCATCAGCTGCTTGGAGACTGAGATTAATGGAGCAAGGAGGCGGTCCCTGGACTATTTATACCGGTGTCACCAAAAGAGTGACATGCTCAGTCTCCAAGCTGCAGGAGGAGGTGCTAAACCCCCAGAGGTTCGGAACTAGACTGGAGGGATGATAAAGAATTAGCGTATTTTATAATCAGCTTGTGATCTTGCTTGCACCGCCCATATTCCATCGAAATTCCACCCGTGTGCATGCCCACAGTAAAAGTATGTGCCATCAAATAAACACACATACTTTTACACAGGTCATTAATTTATAAGAAGTCATTTTTACACATAAATGACTATAATACCAGTATTTGTGTGCATTCTCAATGCCTAAAAATTGTATCTCCTTATAAAATTATCCTATTTGTATTATATTATATGTGTAGTAGTAGTAGTAGTAGGTAGGGAGATAGGGAGGAGGGGTTGGAGGAGCAGAGGGCATCAGGGGGACTCCCCTCCTTTTCTGCTTTCAGTTTCCATATGTCTAACACCAGCCTTGCTTCCAGACATTTATGCAAAAATCTACAGTTCAGAAAAAATCTAGACAGTCGGCAACACCAATCTCTTGAGTGCTAAGCATAACTGGCAGGTCTTCCTAAATATTTGGGCCCTAGGCATGTACCTCATTTGCTTATGCTAGTGCTGATGAGTTTTTGATAGTACATGAATGCCTGTGGATCTTCTCTGGCCAACTACTATGCCCTTTACCTGTAATTTCTTAAGTGAGATTCTTTTAAAGCTCCTTTATAAAGAGACATCTGTAGACCACAATAATAACAATAAGCAGAAATACAAGAAAGTTGGATTTGCCACATTTCAACCATTTGAGAATTCTTTGACTACGTCGTTGGTAAATATATGTGATTTGGGCTATTCTAAAGGTTAATGGGCTCATGCAAGGGGCAGAGCACTTTCTACAGCTGTTTTAACATAAGATGGAACAAATCTAAACATTTGAGGTTATCCTGACAGTAGACATTATAAGATAATGCAGGATATTGTTAAGCAACATAAACTAAGGCACTCATGCCAGACTTACTGTACATCAGCGTGCACCAGGAGAAAATATATTTGGGTCACACGACCTATAGTTTTAATATTGTCATTTAATAGTAAGCACATCTGAACTTTAAAAAAAGGAACAAACCTATTAGACAAATTCTGACAGGACAGTTTTACTGTGTAAAAAAACAATACAGAAATAACTCAGCATTATGAGCTTTCTATTCTGATGGTTTAGAGCAGCGGTTCTCAACCTGTGGGTTGCGACCCCCCACGGGGGTCGCCACAGGATTCAGCGGGGGTCGCCTCACTCCGCTGTTAAAAAAAAAAAAACCCGCACAAGTTGCTGCTGCTGCCGAGTCCGCTTCTCGGCAGCGGCAAACTGACAGACTCCAATCTTCTGCAGCTGCGGCTCCCTGCCTCTTAGGGAACCGCGGCTGTGCCTGTGAGTGAAGCCGTTGCAGAGCCTTTCTGTCTCTCGATGGGCTCCGTGCAGCATTGTCCCGCCTCCAAAGAAAGTTGCTTACCACTTCCTTTGGAGACGGGACAATGGCATGCTGCACGGAGCCCGTCGAGAGACAGAAAGGCTCTGCAACAGCTTCACTCACAGCAGGTACAGCCGCGGTTCCCTAAGAGGCAGGGAGCCGCGGCTGCAGAAGAACAGGGCATTAGCAGGCAGACAGGGAGAGGGGAGGTGGGGGCTGGGAACCTGCAAGGGGGCTGACATGAGGGAGGGGAGAGATGATGGATGGAGGGAGGGAGGGGGTTGACATGGACAGAGGGGGGCTGACATGGGGAGTGAGGGCTGACATGGAGAGGGAGGGCTGACATGCAAAGGTGCAGGCAGGAAGGGAGGGAGGGGGGCTAACATGGAGAGATGGAGGGAGGGGGGCTGACATTGATGGATGGATGGAGGAAGGGAGGGGGGCTGACATGGACAGAGTGGGGCTGACATGGAGAGAGGGAGGGGGCTGACATGGGCAAAGGGAAGAGACAGGGGGACATACTGGACAGACGGGGGATAAATGCTGGACAGAGGGGAGAGACAGTGCGGGTTAGGACTGGTAATGGGTTGATTAGGGAAGGCTAGGACTGGGAATGGACTGATAAAAGGGGGGGTTGGGACTGGTAATGTGCTGATAGGGGGGTAGGACTAGTAATGAACTGATGGGGGGCTAGCATTGGAAATGAGCTGATCGGGGAAGTTAGGACTGGAAATGGGCTGATTAGAGGAGGCTAGGACTGGTAATGGGGCTGATGGGGGGGTAGGACTGGTAATGGGCTGATTAGGGGAGCCTAGCACTGGTAATGGGGCTGAGGAGGGACTAGCACTGGGAATGAGCTGATTAGGGGAGGCTAGCACTGGTAATGGGGTTGAGGTGGGACTAGCACTGGATATGAGCTGATTAGGGGAGGCTAGGACTGGTAATGGGCTGATGGGGGAGGTTAGAACTGGAAATGGGCTGATTAGGGGAGGCTAGCACTGGTAATGGGGTTGAAGGGGGACTAGCACTGGAAGCGAGATGATTGGGGGCTTCGACTGGGAATGGGCTGATTGTGAGGAGGGGAGGATAGAGCTGCTGGCCCTGGAAGAAAACTGGGGGCTAAGGCTACAAATGGGCTGATATGAGGGGATGGGAGAATGGAACTGGAAGGGAGTGGACCTCAGAGGGGCTGCCATGGTATTTGTACTAGAAGGGACTGGTCAGTGGGGAAGGAGGGGGACTGGAAGGGAATGGACACCAGTGGCAGTCATGGGAATGCAAGTTGACATTGGAAGGTACTGGGAGTGAGGACTGGAAAGGGGCTGATACTGGGGAGGGTTACTGGGACTGGAAATAGGCTGATGGAAAGAAGTGAAGAAAATGAAAGAAGAGATAAGAAATGGCAGATGGACCATAGACCACAGAAAGCGAGCTAAGAGAAGACAGGAAAGCAGAAGCCTCAGATCGGGATCAGCATGATCAGAGAATAAATTGGTCAAACAACAAAGGTAGAAAAAATAATTTTAATTCATATTAGTGATTTGACTACAAAATCATCATAATTTTGAAATCAATTATTGTTACTTGTTATTGTGGTTTAAATAAGTAAATTTTATAAATAAAAACATATTGCAAAGGCCTATAATATATTAATAATTCAACAAATGATTACAGCAACAATGCGTTAACGATAAAGGAAGAGAAACACATTTGATTTTTATTTATTTTTTATTTATCTGCATTTATCATGGGAGGTCACCACAAGTTGACCAATGGTAAAAGGGGTCACGGTACAAAAAAGGTTGAGAACCACTGGTTTAGAGGAAATTTCATAAAGTCATTTCTGCAAGTCTGTATGCATACACATGTGAAAAAGACCTCTTATACAATTTCAATCAGTAGAAAATCTGCGCATTGACATAATGGTGCATACTTTGCCAGTAGGCATGCATAGGAACGGAGTTTAGGCGAAGCATGTGTTAAGAACCAAAGTATGCGTGTAGATTATAAAAAACATAATTTATGTACATGCCTACAAATTTTAAGTACAAACATTTGCACCAGCTCCAAGGCTTTAATCTAGATGTGAGATCTGCCATTTAAGCTAGCAGCTTATAAAAACAGTATACCTACTCACCTTTATAAAATTGCATAATTATAGGCACCTGTATTCACGTTTTGGTAGCATTGTTGTTTTAACTGATATAAATTGAGATATTTTATTTTTCTCAAATTAGTGTTCTACTAATAGTATAAGTTCATGGAGGAACTTTATGCTAACATTTTATACCCTGATGACATGAGTATGGATTTCAGAGCTGAAAGGTGCTGGATTTGCCAGGATTTCCAGCTCTTTTATGACACTGGACCATTTCTCAGCTCACATCTGAAACCAATTCAAATTTCTGCATATGAGTAACCAAGGGAGAGTTCCTGTGTAATACTACTATTACTTCCAGCATATTTGGTCTCAAATGTTCAGCTCTGTAATACCAAGGGTGTAGTCAGGAACAGTGTAGTGTGTACTCTCTTTAAATACTTGTAATCACAAAGATGATTTAAATCCTAAAATCAGAAAAATAATGTATCACCAAATGCAATATGCATGCATATATATAAACATATAGATACTTATGAATACATATGTATTTATGTGTATATCACATACATATGCATATATGCGACTCCGTTTACTTTCTTATAAACTTACAACTTCCTATTCTTTTTCATGCATCCTGCCTAGAAAACAATAGTCTGTTTTCACGAAAAAGTAAAGTTAAAAAACATACAGACAACATATACATAAAAGGAAACACTTGGTACAGATGGAGGCTGTGGCTTGAGAGCTATTTATGCAGTATCAGAAGACTAAACCAAGCTTTGTCCTGGTCATAAACTAAACCCACGCCCCAACTGAGGTGCCAAGCCACAAAAAGCATTTGCGTCAACTGGGAATACAAGGAAAAGAGGGACTTCTAATTATAGGGCCTGGAAGCGGAAGCCCAGACTGATTAGGAGTTTAGGCGCTGTGGTATGTTTATCTGGGGGCTTCCTCTCTCTCATTCGCTCTCTCACTAGCTCTCTGTCGCTGCCTGAGTTTGATGGATGAGGATGGCCTAAAGGGAGGGACTGAAGTTACTGATGGGACACACTGTTCTCCAAAAATCCAAGTGAGACTGGAATGGAGCATTAAGGCTTCTGTGGCCTTGTAGGAATAGAAACCTTTTCAAATAGGCGTCAGCTGGTTAGCCAAAAAGGCAAAATTAAAGAGAAGCAAATCCTCGCTAGGCACTCACTGGTAATTTGAGGAAATCTGAGCAGTTTGAGCATCTCCACCACATCCTATTTATAACACCTCTTTCACTCCACAGCTAACTGGCATGTGTGTCTCTGACATGGAACATCACCTCTGCTTTGAATATACTTCTATACAGAAAGCCAAGTCTCTGCATATAACAACTGCTTTTTGATATACTGAATTGTGTTCACTAATCACATTTGAAAAGAAAAGTGGTGCAGAGGACAGCAGATTTAAAGGAATTATAAAACACAACAAGTCCTTCATGCTCTAGAATAAAGAGTTCAGCATCAGAAAGAATGTTACAAAACACACTACTGAATTTCAACATTGCTGGCCAAGGAGTAGCCTTTATGAGATAGTTGAGAAGGAGTGTTAATGCACCCTCGGCATGCAAAATAAAATACTTCAAAAATAATTGTATACGTTTTTAAGATATTACCTTGGGGAGGGCGGTAATATACAATGGCAGCAGTCAGCATTTTAATTTAAACACTGGCTGTGGATTTTAAATTAATATGTATATTCTGTGCCATTCTATATATATTTAGCAGTGCTGAACATATGTACTGACCACTGATCACTGCCACTACTATCTATTCAGGGGCATGTTTACTAAGCTGTGCTACCTATTAATGTGTCAGATAACTTAGCCAGATAGCACAGACTAGCAGCGCAGAGCAAATGTGCTATATGCATTGCCCACATTACCCGCTAGAGTGGGTGGGAAATGGGTGAAGAGTGCAGTACCATGGATGCATGGCTACCAATGGCATCACCAGTGCATGGTGACCATCAAAGCTGCAGACAGCACGAGTGCAGATAACATCAACTCAGAGGGTGGCATTATGTACCATCCATGGTAATGCGGGGCCATGCTGTTTGCTTTTGCAATTATGCTACCTGCTGGAGAAATGCTATGCATGCCCCCCCCCCCCAACAAATAGTGCATGGCTTTTGCAGCTAATGTGGCACTATTTGCACAAAAACACTGCATTAGCTGCATAAGCCTAATGCAGTTAGAAAAACATATCCTTTAGTTTAGGTCTGCTACTCTATTATTTTATTTGAATAAAGGTTGCAGAATTTTTCAAAATGTATAAATAGTTTGCATCAATGCCGTAAATTCATATTAAGGACTCCCAAACAACAATTTTGGAATGAACCTCCACACAGTGGAGGATTCATCTTAGAGGATTGGGAAGCAGCTACAAATGGATCCTCTTCTTCCTTAAATCCCCCTTCAGTGCAAAGATTGCTTGGGCAGAATTCAAGCCACTGTTATGTGCAGCATTTTCTACAGTTACCCAGGAATATGAAGTGATGGTAGTAAAATGACCTACTTAAGGTTACTTAGCCAGGACTGCACACCTGACCAACTCTAACCCCAAGAGAACATATCCTCTTTCTGTTAAAAAATAAAATCCTTGGAAAGTATGTTATAATTAATGATGGAGTGTTTTTTGGACAAGACAATTTTGACCAAAATAAGGAGAAGCCACATCTGGGTATTTTCAAAGAACAACCTTTCTTTGACATATGCTTGAAATATGCTTAACAATACAGTACAGTCTAATTGTGGATTACAATCCAAAACAGGTATTCCCAAACTTGTCCTCAGGCCTCCCCAGCCAGTCAGATTTCTGGATATCCAGAATGAATATGCATGAGAGAGATTTGCATACAATGGAGGCAGTGCATGCAAATATCTCTCATGCATATTCATTATGGATATCCTGAAAACCCGACTGTATGGGAACCCCTGATCCAAAACATCTCACCTCTCACAAATGCCCATGTGCGCCCTTACTATTTTTCATAAATTGTCAAACTTAGTTTGAGGTAATTTTATAGCAAGGCACTTAGAGAAAAAATGTGAAAATGTGCCGATTTATGATGGCAAAATATGCATGTTTGTGCCTTTATAAAATAGGATCCGAGAATAATCCTCAGTAATGCATAAATGCTCCTGCACAAGTTATACCTGCAGCGAAGAAAGTGCAATTTTGTGCATGTACTTTGTTCAGATACGAGCATATTTCATAAGCTACATATGTATCTTGCAATTCTGCCCATGTCCTAACCAAATGCTAGCCGCCAGGAAGGCCTACATTTCCCATTTTTAAAACATGTTTTACATGCAAGACATGCTTTTTGGGTGTCATTTTTACAATTTTCCCATTTTTACCCTAGGGTTATACACATATAAAGTAGGTATGGAGAATAGTCAAGCCTATTTTTCATGACCTGCGTGTAGATATGTTTGAGAGAGGAGTTTAGACAGAGTGCAGACAGTCGTGAAGTAAATGTATATATTATAAAATGCATGCATATGTGTAAATTTCACATCCATAAATTCACATCAACTCCCAAGCAGGGCTAAATGTACAAGGGTGCATTTACCCATGACTACTGCAGCGTTTAGAAACAAGCATGACAGCAGAAAAAGACCATATGGCCTATCTAGTTTGCCCTTTTATATCAATTACAATAATTCCTTTTTTCCTTTAGTGATCTTCTGTGTTTGTTCCATGCTTTCTTTAATTCAGATACCGTCCTCATCTCTACTACCTCCACTGGGAGACTATTCCATGCATCTACCACACTTTCCGTAAAGAAATATTTCCGCATATTACTCCTGAGTCTATCCCCTCTCACCCTCATCTTATGTCCCCTCGTTGCAGAGCCTGCTTTGAATCAAAAGAGGCTCTCCTCGTGTGCATTTATGGCATGGAGATATTTAAACATCTCTATCATATCTCCTCTATCCCCTTTCCTCTTATAAGATCTTTAAGTCTGTTCCCATATGCTTTATAACAAAGACCACTAACCATTTTAGTAGCCATCCTCTGCACCATCCAGTTTATATTTTTTTGAAGGTGTGTTCTCCAGAATTGCACACAATTCTCCAAACAAGGTCACACCAGAGACTTATTCAGAGACACTATCACCTCCTTTATTCTGCTAGCTATTCCTTTCCCTATGCACCCAAGCATCCTTCTGGCTTTCGCCATCACCTTTTCTACCTGCTTAGCCATTTTAAGATCATCAAAAACAATCATGCCCAGATCCCACTCTTCTTTCATAAACAGAAGTACTTTGCACCCACACTGTACTGCTCCTTTGGATTTTTGCAGCCCAAATGCAAGACCTTGCATTTTTTAGCATTAAATCTCAGCTGTCAAATTCTCAACCATTCTACAAGCTTAGCTAGGTCCCTCCTTGTGTAATCTACTCCTTCCCGGGTGTCTACTCTATTGAAGATTTTGATATCATCCGCAAAGAGGCAAACCTTATCCAACAGCCCTTCCGCAATATCACTAACAAAGTTGTTAAAAAAATCAAACCAAGGGAAGATCCCTGCAGCAAACCACCTACACCATAAACATTTAACAGTATTATTCAGAGGACCTCAAAGCACCTTTATCGGGCATATCAAGCCTAAACATTATAGACTATCAAGCCCAATCAGTAGACTTCATCATTGGTCCAATTAACATTAAATAACCATAGCATTTATGCCATTAACAAAGTGATAGTCATTACATTGCTAAAACATTTATAAAACAGTCAGACATTACGCTGTTTATATACTTCAATGCAGTACACAAAGAAAACATCTGACGCAATACTGCGTTTCAATACACTTATCTCTATCAGCAATATAGTGTAAATCTTCAATTCACATCACAGATATTAGTATCTACTTCAACAAATGTACAATATGAAGACAACTTGACCCCACCCCATTGTGAGAAGTATCCAGTTAGCCAATCACAAACCAAATATAATCATAGAAAGACCAACAGACTCAAAATAACAAATCAGCATACAGAATAATTCAATCCTATTGGCTCAGCATACAACCGCCACCCAATCACTACATACTCCTTCAGACCTCCATTCACCAATCACAAACCAGTCAACACACATCAAATCGTAGTCAATCCTCAGCCACCTTTCCAACCCTACATTCTCCAATCACAAACCAGAGAACACACATCAATTCAAAGTGCAGTAGTTTGACCCTCAATAACATCAAACCATGAATGAATCATCATCTAAAATTTTAAACCACCTTTCTCCAAACACACAGATTACCAAAAAACTAGTCATCCAATCAATGGAAACAAATTCCAAATCCCACCAATCCCTACCTACTACTACTACTACACAAAAGCTGATAGCAACGAAAATCAGATTAAAGTCACCCAATCAATTTCTTGATTCAGACCATATGGTTCAATAGAATGCAGATGAAACATCCATTCAAATTCCTTCCTATTCAAAATAGCTAAAAGATCACCTTTCCTCCAGGACATTCTTATACAATCTATCACATGCCATCTCAGATCAAAAACCATATTACCCTTAGTGGTCCAATGTGCAACCAAAGGAACGGTTAAGATCGCATTAGTGATCTGGCTCTTATGTTCATTCAATCGCAAACGTATCTTATGCTTAGTACGACCCACATATAACCCAAGAGGAGTCACAAGCTGAATGATAGCAACTGTAATAGGTCTTACGCCTGGGGCCCGAGACAGTAAACTGACACCAATAACAACAGTCACCATGAATATGATCATTATTTATTTTATTTATTTATTTATTTACATTTCTTATATACCGCACTATTTGCCATCAGCGCGGTTTACATTGAACAGAAACATCCGACAACTTTCATATGTCTGGTCATTACATTTAACAGGAAGTAGAACTTGGAGAAACAGGGTAACTATATACATAGGTGGTTCAAATGAAAAGGGAACATGGTCAACTATATACAGAGGTGGTACAATGATACAGGAAACTGCTTGTTATTTACATTGTGGGGTACACCTGTTGCAAGGGTCTGCCAGTTTGACTACTACTACTATTGTTGTGGTGCTCACTATTCAAGTGGTGATTATGTTCGGAGCTGTTAGTGAGATATTTAAGGAAGAGGAAGTGTTTTAGTGCCTTTCTGAACTGGCTCAAGTTGGGGATTGCTCTGATATGTGCTGGTAAGGTGTTCCATAGAGTTGGGGCGCAGAGTCGGAAGGCTCTGTTGGCTGTTGATTTGGTGCATCTTGTGGTTTCTTTTGGGATAACTAGCATGTTCAACTCTGCGGTTCTTCGTGGTCTGTTTGGTGCAAGTGGTTGGATGAGTTCAGAAAGAGGATCATAACAGGATCCTTAGGGACAAACCTTGTCACAATGCCCCCTATATTCAAGCCACGTTTTTAGGAGACATTTTTTGGACTATATTTGTCACCTTCTTATATAGGTTATTGTTTTTCTGAGTCTTTATAAAAATGGCCCCAAAATAAGCACCTAAGTGATCTGTTATAAAATTATCCTCTACAAAATTACCTCCTTAAATTGTATGTCTGTCTGTATTTCTACTTATTACTCATAAATAGGTAGTCCAATCTACTCTAATGTTTCCAAAATTACTAAATACCTCCTGAAAAAGCTATGGCTCAGTCAAAACCACATTTTCCTATTATTCAGATTGCCTTGAAAAAGATCATGGTAATTTAAAAATGCATTGACAACATACTTCTACACATTTGAGCATTAGAGACAAAGAGAGGTCTAGTAGTGAGGGATGGGTGACTGCCAATTCTGCCCAATGTGAAGTTTCCTGAGAGTAATGAGAGGAAGAGAGTGAGGAAAAAGGGATGCAAATAGTGAAGGGTAAGCAGAAAAGTGAGAGGTTGGCAGAGTAGAGGAAGGAGGAGAATGATAAGGCTGAAAGAATGGGACTTTGCTTCTCTTTCCCTTCTACCTTTTGCACCCTCTCGCCCTCCTCCCCTCCACCCTTTACCCCTCATTCTCTTCACTTCCATCCAAACCTCTCATCCATTCTCCATCCCACCACAACTTCTGCAGGCCTCTCATTCACATGGTGAGAAAGAGGAAGGTTTGGGAAGGAGAGTGAGAGGCATGCAGGTGACTGCAGGAAAAGGAGGAAAGGGAGAAGAGAGAAGTGAATGTCAATATAATAATGGCAACTGAACTGGATTCACTTTAGCCAAAATGGAATGGTACCATTTCATTATATGAGAAGTGGGTGCTGTCCTGGGAGTTATGAAATGCTTGTAGTAGAGCCACAGAGAGAGAGGGATGTTTTTGTGGATTTAGCCCATGCCTTTCGAGTAGTAGCTCAAGGCACGTTACATTCAGGTACAATAGGTATTTCCCTATCCCGGGGGGGGGGGGGGGGGGCGAGGGAGGCTTATCAGATAAGTTTTATATCTGAGATAATGGAGGGTTAAGGGAGTTATCCAAAGTCATAAGGAACATCAGTAGAATTTGAACCCTGGCTTCTCAGCTCACTGCTCTAACCATTAGCCTATTCCTCCACTGCAGAGCAGTAATCAGCAGAGCGATGAGTCCCTGCCATTTAGGCTAATGGAAGAAGTGACTCCAAGGCAGAGAGAAAGGCTGGTGAATGGATACTAAAGAAAGAGCTTAGGGAATGGATGGGGGAATATGCAGGGGAATGCATGATAAAAATAAACACACTGCAATTACTAAAATAACATCCTGTGCAAAAATGAGTATATCTGCTAGAAATAATAATCATTTGGATTCATGCAGTGCTTTTGATCACACTCATTCCCCTATGTGTTTTACAATTTAATACATCAATAACTGCAATGCTTGGCAGCAGAAGTTTGGCACAAATGCTACATGAAACCTTCCAAAAGGGGAGAGGGGAGAAATGTTATGACACAGGAATGTTTGAATTTATACAATCAACCAACCAGTTACAACGAAATGGAATTGCTAATCTCATTAGGAAATATTACTTCAAAATATAATCAAACCACTGCAGATGTCACATCTCATTTTAGTAAGTGGAAATAAATAATATTTAAAGCATGTCATAAGACTAACACAGCTTGATACTAGGCTTCATCTATTAAACACGCTTCTGAAATGTTGATATATCATGACCATTAGTATACTCTCCATCTTAGAAATCAGAACCTCATTATCTAGGAAAGGAGGTCATCAGCTCTGTCTTCGTCTTCAAACCACAAAGAACATATATATGGTAACTGAGCAAATATGAGAATACAGCAAAGGGGAGCAATGCACTGAACCAGCAGCCCTGCCTGAAACTTCTAGAAAAATATAATTTGTATTTTAGATTTGATTGCTTGCCTTTCAAAATCTGATTTTCAGTATGTCATTATCCAGTCTGTGGCCAGAATACCTCTCTTATCCCAACCCAAAATGAAAATCATCCAAAGTGGCTAAATTACTTAACAAAACATAAGGCTGCTTTCAAGACATCTGTCAAACACAAAGAGTGAAAGAAAAAAAAAGTCTGGAAAAGTGTACAAATTTTGAAAGACATTTATAGTGCCCTTCTCCCAGTAAATCTCTTGCAATGGCTTCTTGTCGTCACACCCTCCAGTGTATGGGCTGGCACTATTCTCTATTCTTCACGATAGTCAGGTGCAGGTAGCAAGCCTCACTCTCCCCCATAAAATTTTACTGTAATAGTCACTACTATCAGACTCCCTGTCCTCATTCCTTTCCCTTTACTGAGCGCTAAGAGTGGAGGAGTAGCCTAGTGGTTAGAACACAAGCAACCAGGGTTCGATTCCCACTAGCACTCCTTGTGGCCTTGGGCAAGTCACTTAACCCTCCACTGCCTCGGAAGAAAGGCCTGGCAATCTACTTCCGGTGACACTGCCAAGAAAAACCAGGAGCTTCTGGGTCGCCAGGAGTCAGGACTGATTCGAAAGCACACATTGCATTTGCAATGGCATCTGGACATAATCTTGGGCCGAGCTAATTCTTAGCCATTTAAACCAAGTGTAATTCAACTGCTTCATCACTGACTTTTTGTTAAGTAATTCTGGTTCTGGAATTCAAAAAAGGAGAGTGACAAACCAGTGGCGTTCCTAGTCCCCTTGGACCCTGGGGTAGGCGTCATCCCCCCTTGTGGCCAGCGTTCCCTTCACGGCGCATCGTAGAACCATGCAATGAACCCACCTCCCACAAGGCCCACACTTCCAAGGCAGTGTGGCAAGATTACCTTTAAGCCGGGTGGTTTGCCGCACTGCCTCCAATCCAGGCCCGTTGACTCTTCGGCAAGACTTTGGCCCAGGAGAGAAGAGCCAATAGACTTGGATTGGAGGCAGTGTGGCAAGCAGGAGGCAGCTCTATCATTAGGCCACCTGAGGCGGTGGTCCAGACGAGAGTTTCAAGGGGGCGGCACTCCAGCAGTCGTGGCTGTGTTTACTTCTGGTTTTGAAGCCTCTGACCTGCCACTGCCTTCCTGCCACTTTTTTTTCCCCCTCAAGCTTGCCCACTATTGGCTCCTCCAAGGAATCAACCTGATTCGGGACAAATCAGGCTGATTCCTTGGAGGCAGGGCCGGCCTGAGGCATGTGAGGGAATGTCACCTGCACATGGCCCAACACCTTGAGGGGCCCCGCGCACCCCTGACCAGCTTAAGAGGCATGCTCTGAGGCTGGAGTGGGAGTCAACAGGAGGTCTGGGGCTGTGATCGGGAATAGCTGATGGTGCGCCAATCACAGCAGGGAGAGCAGTAGAGCATCAGTGAAGAAAGCCCCCCTGTTTAACCACTTTAGGGGCTCTAACAGGCCTGACTCCACCTCCGCCCCCCCCCCACACCAGGAAGAGCCGTGGCATCTGCAGCCTACTCCGATGCTCTACTGCTCTCCCTGCATCAGGGTCAGCTGCGCACCATTATGGTTGTTCCCTATCACAGCCCCAGACCTCTCGATGACATCCACTCAAGCCTCAGAGCATGCTACCACAACATGACTCTCTCTAAAGACCCAAGGGCTCAAATCAATTTTTCTCTTTTTTTTCTTTTATATGCGGCTGCCTGTTCTCAGATCCCCAAAGAAAAAGAAACAACGCGGCTGCAAATTGCAGCCACAGGAGCACCAGCAAACTCCTGATGCCATTTTATTATTTAAAAAACACCCCAGCTTTTTCTACCTTCCTCGCAGCTACAGAGAAGGGAAAAAAACCTTATCTGCTCCATGCAGCCCCAGATCCCCGGAGCAACAGCATAAACAAAACAAAACCTGCCTCAGCATCCATCTTTGGGCACCCAACAGGTACCTTAACTGTTTTTTATTTTTTTCTTTCTTTACTTTTGCCAGCAGATTACATTCTGGTCATGCCATACAGCAGTTTTGTGGGTCTTTAGGCTACTGCCTGAAAAATATACAACTTATGCCTAGGTCAATGATTTAATAAAACCTAACCTCATAACATACAAGCATTGTTCTGAGGACTCAAGAAGGTGGATGATTGAAATCAGCTTTGTCATGGTCCTTAGTATTTCAGCATGGATAAATGTAAGGGATGGCCATTGACTTCTTAGTTTCTGACCATCCTACTTCAAGTTTAATTGACAGGACGTACTCCTGTTTAACCACTATGTACTAAGCGGCACCGGCAGTTACAGCTTAGCACAGCCACGGGAGAAAAGGGAAAATACTCCAGCGGCTCTTTACTCCAGTGACTGTAAAAAAGGTGAACCAGGGTGCCGGGTTTCAAGCTTCACCAGCTCCGTCTTAAGGCAGTCAGGGGCATGTAAGGCGCCTTGTGGTGTGGGGTCATGTGTATGTGTGTGTGTGAGGGGAGGGGGGAGCCGCTGGCACTGGAAGAGGACTGCTACTTGGCCTGGAATGGGAAATAGGCTAATGGGGGATGGAGAGACTGTGATGGAAAGGAAGACAATGCTGGGAGGGAGCGGATGCTGGGAGGGACTGCCGAAGGAGTGCGCCCAAGGAGCAGGTCCTGCTCCTTGGACGAGCTCCTTGGGGCGAGCGGAGGGCGAGAACCGGATTGCCCTCCTCCTTACTAACTCCATTACTCTATCTTGTATCAGGTTTGCTCTTTTCTCTGAAGCGCCTGCCTGGACATCTCAGGTTAGTTCCACTTCCCCAGTTTGCTGCCCTTTGGGCCTGTATCTCCTTTCTTGTTGAGCTACTTGGACCTTGCTCTATATATCTCTGGAAATATGTCCACTATTCCTGTTTTTTGGGGTCGGCGTCCTGTACTCCCAATGTCAGTTCCTCCTGGTTCTTTGGCGCGCTGCCCCTCCAACTTAATTATTTGTGGCCCTTCCTTTCGTCACTCTATATGCCCTTTCTCCCCCAGCCTACCTCCCGTAGTTTCTACAATAACACTTAGCCTGGCCCTGTTAAATTGCCGCTCTCTTCGATCGAAGTCTCTGCTTGTTCAAGATCTCATCTCCTCACACTCTCTTGATCTTTGTTTCCTTACAGAAACTTGGCTAAAAGACGGCAATAGCCCTGTTCTAACTAGTTCCCTTCCCTCTGGATTTGCTGCAATTTCCACTCCCAGATTAGGAAGAGGTGGTGGTGGAGTGGCTCTACTCCATCGCGCCTCCCTCGATATTGAAGAGGTCTCTTCCTCCTCTGTTCTATATTCTGAATCTCTTCTTCTCCGCCTTCGCTCCTCCCCTCCCCTCTATTTTCTGCTTCTCTATCTCCCTCCTTCTTTAACAGCTGCTCGCTGGGATGCAGCTCTCCAAACTATTTCTGATGTTACTGTTCAGTTTGCCAATCTTATCATCCTGGGTGACTTCAACGTTCATGTTGACCACCCTAGTAGGCAAAAAGATCATGCTTTCCTTGAATTATTACATGATATCCCTTTACAACAGCATGTGCCTTTCCCAACACATGTAGCCGGACACACACTAGATTTGATTCTCTCCCCTTCTACCCTGTTATCGGCAATTTCCCCGCCCACTACGTTTAGTGTCCCTTGGTCTGACCATTTTTGCATTCTTTTCTCCGTTTCATCACCTGCTGTGGTATCTTCCGCTTCTGATACACTTCCCCCGCCTGCTCCCCTCTGTCGTCGTATCACCCCTGATACCCTTAGGGCATTTCCGTCTGCCTCTTCCCTCTTCCCACCAGACTTTGCCATGCTCCCTTCCGATGAACAGGTCTCTCTTTGGAACTCCCTTCTTTCAGGTGCTTTGGACAATCTAGCCCCACTTCACCCAGTTCCTAATCAGCCTAGGCCCGCTCACTCCTCATGGTATTCTCCTGCTCTCCGTCTTCAGAGAACTCAACTTCGACATCTACAGCGTCGGTGGGCTCGACATCCTTCCCCTGACTTACGCCTCCGCTTCAACCAATCTTTCTCCGAATATCGTTCAGCTGTCCAAGCTGCCAAGCGAGATTTCCACGCGGCTGAAATTGCTACTGCCGCAAATTCTTCTAGGCAACTCTTCGCTATTTTGCGTAAACTCTCCACCACTGGTCCCGCTCATCGGCAAGTACCCTTGGCCCCTGACCCTCAGGCCTTGGCCACTTTTTTCTCGGATAAAGTCCTTAATCTTCGTTTATCCTTTTCCCACCCTTCCCCTCCACCGCCTTTATCCCCACCTTGCTCTTCTGGCCCCCTAGTTACTGCTCATCAATTATCATTATCCCCCTCTCCACCCAACCTTGCTTTAGCTCATTCCTAGTCCTCTTTCCATTTAATCACCCCTGCTGAAGTTCTGCAGATCCTTACAAAATCTAATAAGACCACCTGCCAGTTAGATCCAATTCCATCCCATTGGCTCTCGGACCCTTCCCTGCAGCTCATACCTTTCATCACCTCCATCATTAACACTAGTCTGTCTACTGGCCACTTTCCTGCATCCTGGAAATCAGCTGTTGTCCGCCCCATTTTGAAGCAACCCTCCCTTGATCCCTCTGTTCTATCTCACTGGCGCCCTGTTTCGAATCTCTCTTTTCTGGCTAAACTCTTGGAACGTTTTGTCTTTGACCAACTAAACTCTCAGGTCGAATCTACTAACACTCTTCACCCTCGTCAAGCCGGCTTTCGTCACGGACACAGTACGGAAACGGTTCTTCTTGCACTATTAAACGATCTTCACGTTGCTCACGACCACGGTAATATCACCCTTCTGGTTTCCCTCGACCTTTCTGCGGCTTTTGATCTCATTGACCACCGTACTCTTCTCTTTCGTTTGTCTGAGATGGGGCTTCACGGTGCAGTCTGGCAGTGGTTCTGTTCCTTTCTCACAGCTCGCTCTTTCTCTGTTCACTCTGGTGATCCGTCTCTTTCCCTCTCACTTGTGGGGTTCCCCAGGGGTCTGTTCTTTCACCTCTCTTGTTTAACATTTTTATGGCTCCCCTGTCACTGGTGATCCAACAATTCCCCGTATCATTTTATATGTATGCGGATGACATTATCTTACTCTTTCACACTTCACCTCTATCTTTAGATATTACTCAGTTAAATCTTTGTCTCTCCCAGATCTCCTCCTGGCTGTCCCATAATTTTTTGCACTTAAATCCATCTAAGTCCACAGCTATGTGGGTCTCACTAAGCGGTTCTTGCCCTTCTTTGTCTCCCTCAATTGATTCTATCCCTCTCCCGCTTGTGTCCTCCTTCCGCTATCTTGGTGTAATTCTTGACTCCACTCTCTCCTTTCACCAACACCTTACTTCTCTTATTCGTCGTACTTTCATTGCTTTACGTCAAATCAGGGCGGTTCGTTCCCTTCTCCTCCCTAGTTACCCTTGTTCTAGCATTAGTCATAAATCGCTTAGACTACTGCAATATTTTTCTCGCTAATCTTCCTAAGTTTCAGTTACTTCGTCTCCAGCGCATCCAAAATGCGGCTGCTCGTCTCATTACATTTTCACACCGCTTTGATCATATCACTCCTATTCTCCTTCGCCTGCACTGGTTACCCCTCTGTTTTCGTTTTCAGTATAAGTTTCTTATTCTTATCCATCGCGCTCTTCATACCAATACTCCCCTGTATTTAGCCGATCGGATTTCACTTCACACCCCTTACCGTCAACTTCGCTCTCTCCATGCCAACCGTTTAGTCCTCCCCTCCCCGTCACAGGCACACCTCGAACAAACCCGGCACGCAGCTTTTTTCTTTCTAGGCCCAGTATTATGGAATGCATTACCACCATCCCTCCGACTGGAACCTTCCTATTCTCAATTTAAAACATTACTCAAGACCCACCTGTTTCAGCAAGCCTTTCAACTTTCACCCGATGGTCCTCCCTGATGTTTCCTCTTTTCTAGTTCAGTGTGTGTTATTGTTAGTTCATAAAGTTGTCTTGTCCTGTATTGTTTACCCATCGGCTGTCTACCCACCGTGCTGTTTTGTCCTTTTTAGTAGGGGCCTATTACTTTGGTTGTAATTTTTATGTTTTTAGTAACCTATGTTTTTAACTGACTGGCCCTTTGTTTTGTTTTTGTCCTTGTTATGTACTATCCTTTTTTATCTATTTATACTTTTATATTCTTACTTTCCTGTCTTATTTTGGCGTTCTTTTCTTTTTTATCCGTGCACTGCCAGCCTTTTATTGTACACCGCTTTATATCTCGATGGAAAGCGGTCTATCAAATTTTAAATAAAGATAAAGATAAAGAAACTAGAAGGGAGCTGATTCTGGGGGAGGAACAGAAGGGATAGAGCTGGGGATGGGGCAAGGGGGAGAAATAAAAGAATCTGGGGGCGTGAGGATGGAAAGGGAAACAGATATTTTGTGTGGGAGTGAAGAAAAATAGTCATATAGAGGGAAGAGTTGAAAAAGAGGGGCATAAGAGTGAATGCTGGGATAAGAAGTAGGAAAGGCAGAGTTCATGTCCCCGTTTAATGTTTTAGTTATCCACTTGTTCTGTTCAATACCTCTTCTTAAAACTAGGTTCTACGTAAAATTGGTTTTACTGTTTCATATTCTATGTAAACCGTGCTGATTTTAAATAGTGCGGTATATAAAAGCAAATTAATTAATAAATAAATATTTAAGAAGGAAGTAATTGGGTGACAGAAGGGATATAGGAGGCACAGAAGAGAATAAGAGGCCAGCGAAGGAATGAGATGAGAAATGGGGGAGGCTAGGCTGGAAAGTTGCTAGTTGAAAAGTCAAAAGGGAATTGAGGACGGAGGGTTGAAATTGAGTGGATGAATGAATGAATAAAGAAAGAAATGGAGAAAAGAACAAAAAGCGAAAGATCAGTATGTCAGAGGCAGATGTAGACAGAAAATAGAAGAAAAATAGGAGAAGGACAAATGCACAGCAGACAATGGAGAGTTAGCAGAAGACACGAAGTACACAGAAGAGAGAGACTGAGGCAATTGCAATTGAAAAATAAAATGCCCGAACAACAAAAGGCAGAACAAAACTATGTTATTTTGAATTTGTTAACTGGAATATGTCCGCTTTGGGAAATGTGCGTGGATGTCTTTGTGCTTTGTTCAGTATAAGAGGAAATTAATTTCATAGTTTAATTTTTCTAGTGTTGTGGTGCATTCAAAGTTTGGCTTTTGGGGTTACCAGTTCAATTATCTTAATACAGGGGTCTCAAACACGCGGCCCGCGGGCCGCATGCGGCCCGCAAGAGAACGTTGTGCGGCCCGCGACGGCTTCTGCTGCTGCTGCCGTTGCCGCCGTGGCAACGGCAGAATCGACGGTCAATTTAAAAAAAAAAAAAACTGGCTTCTGCTGCTCAAGCAGCAAAATCAGCTGTCCTGCGGCCCCTTCCTCTCTGCCCGATCCCCGAGAGTGCTCCATCAGCGGGTGCTTTTCAAGCCGCGAAGAGAGTATTTCCCTCTCGCGAGGCTTGAAAAGTGACTAGGTTTAAGCCGCGCGAGAGGGAAATACTCTCTTCGCGGCTTAAAAAGCACGCCGCAGATGAAGCACACTCAGGGCTCTCCGCGCAGAGGGGAAGGGGCAGCGGGACAGCTGATTTTCTGCTGCAGCAGCAGAAGCCAGGGTTTTTTTAAATTTACCTGGGGGGGGGTGTAGGACTGGAAATGGGCTATTGGCAGGGGGGGGTATGACTGGAAATGGGCTATTGGCAGGGGGGGGTTATGACTGGAGATGGGCTATTGGCAGGGGGGGTTATGACTGGAGATGGGCTATTGGCAGGGGGGTTATGACTGGAAATGGGCTATTGGCAGGGGGGGTATGACTGGAAATGGGCTATTGGCAGGGGGGGGTATGACTGGAAATGGGCTATTGGCAGGGGGGGTTATGACTGGAGATGGGCTATTGGCAGGGGGGGGTTATGACTGGAGATGGGCTATTGGCAGGGGGGTTATGACTGGTAATGGGCTATGGTGGGGGCTAGGACTGGAAATGGGCAGGTGGGGGTTAGGAAGGACTGGAGGTGGGCTGATGGGGGGAGTTAGGACTGGTAATGAGCTATGGAGGGGTTGACTGAAAGGGGGTAATGGGGGTTAGGGCTGGAAGTGGGCTATTGGCAGGGGGGTTATGACTGGTAATGGGCTATGGGGGGGTAAGACTGAAAATGGGGTGATGGGGGGTAAAACTGGAAGTGCGCTATGGGGAGGTTAGGACTGGTAATGGGCTATGGGGGGTCTAGGACTGGTAATGGGCTGGGGGGGGGTTGCTAGGACTGGAAATGGGCTGAGTGGAAGGGGGGCTTGAACTGCAAATGGCTGATGGGGAGGGGGGCTTGGAATGGAAATGGGCTGTGAGGGGAGGGAGCTAGGATTGGAAATGGGCTGATGGGGGGCTAGGATTGGAAATGGGCTGATGGTGAGGCTAGGATAGGACTGGAAATGGACTAATGGGGGGACTAGAAGGGAGCGGATGCTGGGTGGGGCTGGAACTAGAAGGGAGCTGATGTTGGGGGAGGATTAGAATGGGATGGAGCTGGGAAAGTGAAATGGAGAGGGGAAAAATATTTTGTCTGGGAGAGAAGACAAATCTACAATTGGCCAGGTATTGGGAGAGTAAGTGGGGATTGAGGATGGAGGGGTAAAATTTGAGTGGATGAAATAGGAATGAGGAAAGAGAAAAAGGAGAAAGATTAGTATGTTAAAGCAGATGTAGAGAGAGAATGAAAAAAAACTAGGAGAGAAGAAAGGGCAAATGGACAGCAGACGATGGAGAGTTAGCAGAAGACATGAAGAAACCAGAAGAAAGTGGCTGGAACAATTGCAACTGAAAAAAATGCACAAAAGGTAGAAAAATATCTCTTTATTTTGAATTTATTAACTGGAATATGTCAGCTCTGGGAAATGTGCATCATTAATGTTTGCGCTTTGTTTAGTACAAGAGGAAATTAATTTATAGTTTTATTTCTACAGTGTTGTTGTACATTCCAAGTTTGGCTTTTGGGGTTCCCAGTTTAATTATTGTCTTCTTGTTTCTAAATCTTTTAGTCTTTCTTTATCCATACTCATTAAAGAGGCATGTTTACTAAAAGTTAGTGTATGGTAACATTATGCAAATATTTATGCAAATGAGGCCCCTTATGCAAATGAGGCCCCGCGTCTTATGCGGCCCCCGGGTTACTTTACAAGTCCTCATTTGGCCCTCAAAGCAATTTGAGTTTGAGACCCCTGTCTTAATATTTCTAAATCGTGATCCCTTGTTTTGTATTTGATGACAGTCTGTCTGTTTTGCATGTATGACAGAGCTGTGCTATTCTGTTTGTGTAATTTCTGTGTGGTAGACCCACTTGTTCTCTTTTCCCAATAAGAGATGTATTGGTTTAATATCTGTAGTGCTACATTTTGATAGGTGCTGTGTGAGTCCTGTTATGATATGGCAGGTTTGCTATGGGTTCTAAGTGAGCAGGGTTTTGTAGTAATGCACCTGGCAGTTGGCACTGAAGGATAGCAATGCAGAAATATGGTAGCCTTTCTTTATCCTCACTGTACATGTAAATATTTATTTATTTATTTAAGGATATTTCTATCCCGCCTTATCCTTCAATCAAGGCGGTAAACACATCAAACGATCATTAGCAATGTTGTGTATGTCAGGTGAGATTATGTACAGTGAGGGTGCATGGGTGCGGGTGTGCTGATTAGAGTGAGCTATTTACAGTGTGCTCTTTTTACAGTTATGTACATTGGTTTGCTGTGTCCGTTGCTGGTTGTGCTTGAACTTTAATTGAGTTCAAAGTAGGTCCAAGTCTGTAGATTCTGGCTATGCGCTTGGGCCGTAGTGCTCAGTGAAGAGTACAGTCTTTAGGTGCTTTCGGAAGTCCTTCAGATCTTCAGTTGATCGTAGGTCATGTGGGAATGTGTTCCATATTGTTGGAGCCGCCAGTGATAGGGCTCTTTGTGCGGTGGATTTGCATGCTTTTGTGTAGTTGCTTGGGGTGCTGAGTGTGTCCGCTGTAGTTTTCCTTCTCGGTCTGTTGCTGGTGTCAAGGAGTATGAGGGCTTGGAGGCTGAGTGCTGAGCTCTTGTGTCTGATTCTGAATATGTTTAATATCATCTTGTATTTGATGCGGTGGCTGATTGGGAGCCAGTGGAGGTCTTTTAGGATGGGGGTGATGTGGGCTTGTGTTGGAGAACCGGTGATTATTCTGGCTGCTGTGTTTTGAGCCATTTGAAGCGGTTTGAGTGCTTGTTTTGGCATTCCGTTGTAGATCGGGTTGCAGAAATCAAGAATGGGGGTTATGAGCGCTTGGCAGACAGTGCAGAAGTGTTCATGTGAGAGTAGAGGCTTGAGGTGTCTAATTATTCTCATTTTGTAGTATGCATTTTTGGTGGTTCTTCTGATGTGTGAATGTAGGTTCAACTCTTTGTCAAGTGTTATTCTGAGGTATTTCACTTCGTTCTTCAGTGGTATTGCCGTGTTGTTGGTTTTGATGAAGGGTGGGGGGCTGAAGTTGGTGTTTCGTGTGATGATGAGTGCTTCTGTCTTGTTGTAGTTTATGGCTAGGTTGTTGTGCATGAGCCAAGTGGAGATGCTGTCGAGACAGGTTGTTATCTTGGTGTAGTCGGGGCTGTCGAGGTTGATTGGTGTGTAAATCATGATGTCATCTGCGTAGATTGTGTAGTCTATTTTGTGGGCTTTCATAATGTTGCAGATGGGTTGGATGTATAGGTTGAATAGTAGTGAGGATAGTGCGGATCCTTGTGGCACTCCTTGCTTGATCTTTGTGGGTTGTGAGATTTTGGTTCCAATCTTGACTTGGAACTGTCTGTCCGTTAGGTACGAGTTGAACCACTTTAGTATGGTGCCGGTTATTCCAATGTTCTGTAGTCTGGTTAGGAGGATTCTGTGGTCCACTGTGTCGAATGCAGCTGAGATGTCTAGGAAGATCATTAGAGTTCCTTGTTTGTAGTTGTCTATGGTCTGGATGATGTCATTGAATAGGTATAGCAGGAGTGTTTCAACTCCGTGGTTTGGGCGGAAGCCGTGTTGATGTATATCCAGTGGGGCATGTTCATCGATGTGGTCCTGGAGCTGTTGTTGCACTGCCTTCTCTATAATTTTAGCCAGAAGCGGTATGCTGGAGATTGGTCTGTAGGCTGCTGGATTGCTTTTTTCTAGGTTGGTTTTCTTAGGGATTGGCCTTATTGTGGCTAGTTTCAGCTTGTCTGGCATGGTTCCTTGGGTCAGGGAGTTGCTTACCATGTTGTGCATGAGGCTGAGGAAGTTTTCCTTGGTTGTCTTGATCCATGGGACCGGGCATGGGTCTGTGGGTGCGGTGCTTGTGTTGAGAGCTAAGATGATGTCTGAGATTTGCTTAGTGGAGGGAGTGTTGAATTTGTCCCAATTTGTGATGGGTGTGGTTGGGTTGTTGGTTCCTGTAGCTGGTTGTAGTGGCGAGCGGCCTAGCTTCTCCTGAAGATAATCTGCGAAGGTTTGTGGGTCGATCTGTATGTCTTTGTCGGAGCTTGGTTCATTGGTTAGATTTTTTACTATCTCGAAAAGTTCTCTGGGCTTGTTGTAGGCTTTCCGGATGGTATTTGTGTGGTGCTCTCTTTTTGTTTCGTTGATAAGCTCATTGTATTTCTTTTGCTGAGTTAGGTATAAGGCCTGCGTGGATGGAGATTTAGAACGTCTCCAGCGGCGTTCTATCTTCCTCAGATCTCTTTTTGCCTCGCGTATGCTTTTGGAGTACCATGGTGAGTGCTGTCTCTTGGTTTTTGTTGTTGTGCTTGCTTTGGTTTTGGCTGCTGCATTGATGATACTGTTCCAAGTGTCTACTTGTTTATCCAGATCGTGCGTTTCTGGGTTAAGGTAAGGTAGCGTGTCTTGTAGGAATTGGTCCTTGTTGAAAGCTTTGAATCTTCTTTGTCCATGTGTTGTGTCTTTCCTTTTGATTTGTGATTTCTATTTTGATTCTGTGGTGGTCTGACCAGGGCACTGGTGTGACTGTGGGTGATGAGATGTCACCTTTGTCTATTATGTGGTTGGGGGCGAATATGAGGTCTGGCATGGATCCGTGTCTGTGCGTCGGGGTGTTTATTAGTTGTGTGTATTGTAGGGAGTCCATTGCTTGTAGGAAGGTTTCCTTGTCCTTGCTGGTGGAGGAGCTGAGGTTGAAGTCGCCCAGTAGTATTAGTGGTTTGTGGTTCATGTTGATTGCACAGACGGTCTCTAGAGTGGTAGTTAGTTCTTCTGCTGGAGCGTGGGGGGCTCTGTAGATGAGGCATATGGCTATTTGCTTGTTTCCCACTGCAATTGTGCTGCATTGGTCTGAGTCTTGTGAGGGGATAGTTTTCATTTTTAATGAGTCTTTTGCAATGATCAGCACTCCACCTCCTCTTTTCTGTGTGCGAGGATTGTTACAGGCTGAGTACGTGGGGGGGGGGGGAGACTAGCTGGTTAAGGAGGACATTGTCGGTGGGGGTAAGCCAAGATTCTGTAATGCAGAGGATGTCAGGTTGTTGGTCCTCTATTTGGTCTCTGATAGTGTGTATCTTATTTCTTACTGATCTGGTGTTCATGAGCTCTATTGAGGTGGTGTTTGGGGTGTTAGGCTCTTTGGGGTGTGCCTTCGAGTTTGCGTGTGTGTTATGCTTGTTGATTGTGTGTCTATTGCTTTTGTCTTTTATGCGTGAGCTCCGTGTGGTGTATTGAGGAGGATGGTATGTTGGCATGGTTGTTGGTTTTCAGACACTCATTAAGAGACATGTTTACTAAAGGGATCTGTACTGTAGTAAACTGAATTGTTCAGCTTTTCAAATAGGTGTTGGATATTCCAGGGCCCACTTGCAGTATTTACAGTAATACTTTTTTCGGGTAGGCTCCTTATGTGAGTTTTTGTATGGTATGGTAGGTTTGCTCTATAGATCCTCAGTGACTTTGTTGTAGGGTTTTGTATTAGTTCACAATATGCCTGGTACTGAAGAATGTTTCTTAGTGAGATGACCAGAATCAGATTTTATTTTTTTTTATATTGAGTTCTGTGGGTGAATGCCCTAATTGTTCTCTGTACCCATTGTTGAGGAAGGGGTTCTGTGAATGCAAAATGTATGTTCAAAAAAATAAAGCAAGAACCATAATGCAATTTATAATAACAAAATAAAAATGAATTATAATTTGGTGTTATAAACTCTGCTGTGGTTCTCGCTCTCTTTTAGTTCCTTGGTGTGTGAACATCTTGCATTTCCTCCACATTATCTAATTGGCTTTTTGGTTTGGTTCAGTCCCTGACTGGAATTTTTAGAAAGCTCCCCCCCCCCCCTGCTCCAGGGAGGAGGGCGCCATATCATCCCTCACCTCAGGCAACAGGTTGCCTTGACCCGTCCCTAGTGGCAAGCCATCCGATTTAAAGGTTAGCTTGCCACACTGCTTCAGAAGGGTGGGTCTGGTGGGGGTGGACCCCCTCCAAGCCTGCACCTGGGGCAGTCTGCACCCACCGCCCCACCCTTGATATGTCACTGTGATAAACACAGTGGATCCCTAAAGAGCAAGAGGATGGTAACTAAGAATGGAGCACTTCAACTCAAAACAGATATCTAATGTTTGTTTTGCTTCTCCTAAGAAACCATGGGGAAATTAACAAGACAAACTAATGGTGAGGCAGCACACTCAAGAGCTTGTATGACAAGAGTGTGATCCCCCTGCACTGCTTAGGTGAACAAGGTGCAAACTTTGAAGTCTAGCTGACCAAAGGGTTGTTCCACCACTTACCCCTACAGTTGGTGTGGGGCCTTTAGCCCAGTGACAAGTCTGAGTGGAGAAAGGTCAGGTTCATCCATCTGAGTGGCACCTCATAGCGGTATTGTTCCAATCCCTTTATCATTTTGATTGCCCTTTTCTGTACCTTTTCTAATTCCAGTACATCGTCTTTGAGATGTGGCGCCCAGAACTGCACACGATACTGAAAGTGTGGTCGCACCATGGAGCAGTACAGAGTTATGATACCCTCTGTTTTATTCTCCATTCCTTTCCTTCTAAATTCTAGCATTCTATTTCCTTTCTTTGCTGCCCCTGCATACTGGGAAGACTGGATGGACCATTGTCAGTCTCTTTATCCTGTTGTCATCCACTTCTTCTTTAATCCTTAGCTGGCATTTGGAGAGCAGGTTGTCTTCTCAACCAATATGCTGCTGTAGGTGCCACTGGATTCCGTGTGTTGTTCACAATACTCTACCAACCTTGGTGATCGGTGGCAATATTTCTGGCCTCGTCGATGGTCATTTGCTGGTTCCTTAGGTCTTCCTCGATGTGTTTGATCTACTATGTTACCATGACTTGATCAAAGGAGCATAGGGCCTGATATTCATTTACTACAGCTATACGCTTCTAAGGCGCATAGCTGTTGCTGCTGAACTTTAACCCCAGATATTCAATCCAGGACCATATCTGGCCAGCAGCTTTGAATATCCAGGGTCGCTGCACAGCCACACACAGCATAGAAACTAACCGTGCAGCGGTAATATTCAGCCGCTGCCCAGTTAGCTCCAGTGGTGAAAGTAAGGACAGCTTTGCTGCGCCTAACTTTTGCCGCTGAGGGATAATCAGGCAGTGACTAAATATTGCTGCTGCACAGTTATCCCCAGGTACTGCCCCCGACACACCCCAATTCTAAGTGGTTATCATCAGGTCGTACAGCGGCATTACTCGGGGATACTCAGCAGCACTAACCATGTTAGTGCCGCCGAATATACCGCTTAGGGGCATTTTCGTGATTTACAGCTCAGTAAACAATGTAAATGCCTTTAAATATTGGGCCCATAGATCTCAAAAGCTAATCACAAATCTACTCAGTTAATCCAATAAAAAGATACGATCTACTGCAGGGTCAGTGCAAGATATGCTAAGACCCAAGACATAAATTGCCTCCTTCAACTTTGAGAAGACTTGAGGCCCTCCGTAGCATGGTAGCCCAAGACAATTCCCCTGTTTGCATACCCCTAAACCAGTTCCACCTACTCGTTTGTAAATCCTTATTTCTATATAAACAAGTGAATTAACATGGCAACCACTGTATCTGGCTCATTCTTTCCTATTGGCCAGAATCCACGCTCTCGGGCAGCAGGGAAAAGCCCTCTACTTCTTGATCCTGCCCTTCCCTTGCAGGCAGCTTGCAGGAAAAGAAGAGCAGAGAAACAGCAGAGAAAAAAAGGATTCAATTTTTGCCTGCATATTTCTATTTCTAATTTGCAGTTTCAGTCTTTATTTGATGAAGTTCTATGCTCTATATGTGTGATTTAGATGAGGAATCCTGCTAAAGTATAGGTTCTGTATAGAAATCTGAAGCAGTCCACCTTGTTCTGTTTCCCAACAGAAGGTGTAATGGTGTTTTAGGGCCAGGTGCTGTATTGATGTAAACCCCACCCACCACCATTCAGGGCAATATAGCATAGGCTTTCCCTTATTAGGAGTGTTCATGGTAGCCGGGGAGATGGTATTCCTATCTAACCCACTTTGGGTGCAATGGGGGGGGGGGGGGGGGGGGGGGGGAGGAGGGTGGTACAAGAATACTAAGTCCTATCTGATACACTCAGTGAGAGTACACAGGCAGGAACTGAAGTAAACCTAATGGATAAGTGCCTTAGGAGTTCCTGATGATACAGAGAAACCTGAATTACCAGGAAAGTACTGTGGTATGTAATATATGTTTTCTGATACAAATGAGAGATTGTAAATAAAACCCAAACAAACAGGTACAATATTTAATAGTTAAACAAAATGTGAACCAATAAACAATGTGGCATAACCAGGGCATATCTAAATGAAGGAAGGAGAGGGAGGGGCACAAGATATATTTACTTATTGTTAATAGGACCAAATTTGTAAGTCCAAAGGTAAAAAAAAAACAATTCCAACAAAATGAGCAGAATCTGTTGTTAATAAAAATAGTACATAACAGGTATAAATCAAAATAATGCAATAAACCCAATGAAAAAGCCATATATAAAGAATGGTGAATGCTTGTCGGAAAACGTGCTTCTTGTTGCTTAAATATATAAGGAACCACCACTGGAGCAAACACGTTGGAGGGACAGCTGAAAACTTATAGGAATACTGCAAATAGTAACGTGTCACAGATGACACGCTAAACCACTTGTCGGAGCACTGACCTACAGTGGTGTGCAAAAGTCTGGAATCACTTATAAATTTGACGTTTTTTCAACTTTGTGACCTTATATCTTAATTTCTTTTTCCTCCCAGTGGCTTTTTCTGTGTACCTCATGATAAGTGAAAGATTTGGCTATTAGGGCCAACTTTTAGTATTGGTTTGGCCCTTATTTTCTGAGTTTGTTCCCCATAGTTGTCCTGTTGATAGATTTTCTGTGAAAATCGCGTAATGTACATCGTTGGCCAACAATATATTATTGTAAGTATGCTTTAAAATATTATGGACGCACGCCAGGTTTCCTTCAAATTAATGTATGTAGCCTTGAAAAAGGCCGTTTTAATGTGTCAGTGATGGCTCAGTATTTGATGGGCCACCCTTTGTTTTTGATCACCTGACTGCACCTTGTCGGCATTGAATGAACCAGTCTGACAAGGTGATCGTTGGTGACAATGCGGTTCCAAGCTGCAATGAGTGACTCAATCAGCTCACGCTTTGATGTCAGATGCCTCTTGGATATTTCCAAGGCCACCTTGTGCCACAGGTTCTCAATTGGATTCAGATCTGGAGACTGGGCAGGCCAGTCCATTGACTTGATGTTGTTCCGCTGCTTCCAGCTGATCACCTGTCTGGAGTGATGGCAGGGTGCATTGTCATCTTGGAAAAGCAACTGGCCAGGAAACAGCTGGTGTGCTGATGGCACCATGCACTTTTGCAGTATGGTGATGTACTTGGCCCCATTGACCATGCCATCGATGATGTGAAGACGTCCAACGCCACTGGCAGCCATGCAGCCCCAGACCATGACCTTCAAAGGATGCTTCACAGTGAGGCTAAGACACTCAGGCTTGAATTCCTCTCTAGGAAATCTCCTCACATAGGTGTGGGTCTGGTTACCAAACAGGCAGAAGGTACTTTCATTGCTGAATAGCACTTTTTCCCACATTTCAGTCGACCAGGTTGAGTGCTTTCGCGCCCACACGATCCGGTTGCACCTTTGTATGTCGGTCATCAATGGCTTATTCCATGCTTTGCAGCCCCGGAGACCAAACTGCAGGCACCAGCGACGAACTGTTGATGAGCTGACACTGACCTCACTCTTGTCTGACCACTCTTAAAGTAGCTGAGGAGAGGTCAACTTGCGATTAGTCAGTGAAATGCGTCATAGTGCGCGATTCTGGCGTGATGTTGATGCACGTGGACGACCTGAACGAGGTTTTCCAACACTGAACCCGTTTCTTTCTTCTGTACAATCTTAACAACAGCGCTCTGACTGCAGCCAACTTTCCTGGCTATCTGAAGGCTTCCTCGCTCATAAAGGACACACGAACACACTTCTCCAACATCAGGGTCTGAGTCATCTTCATGGTCGATCCAGAAAGCGTATGAAATTCAAAAATTACGCGCGTTTTTATAGCTGCACTGTTGGCTAGATATCTGCATTGTGATTGGTTAGTGAAACCAGCCTCCTGACTGGTCAGAAATAACGTGTGCATATTGGATAATCTCGATCCAGTTTTGACGCAGGATCCACAAAAATCGCAGTAGCTATCTCCCAGTGTCTGTAAAGTATTTAAAGTGGAAGCAAGTAATGCAAAAAAGTCAACTCTAATAGCCAAATGTATCCCTTTTAACATGGTAGAAAGATGAATATGCTGGGCTAACGCAAAATTAAAAAAAAAACGTTAGAAAGTACAAAAAACACAAAATTCACAAGTGATTCCAGACTTTTGCATACCACTGTAGATGAAAATCCAATAGATATCACAAATCATTGCAAAAAGCCGTTGGTTAACATCTATGGCCCATATCAAAAAAGAAAAATAATAGAGACCTTTAAACATGAGATCACGCGTAAGACAAACAAATAATAAACCCATAAAAACAAAGCAGGTAAAAAAAGCATGATGCTTTAAAAAGTAAAAAAAAAAAAAAAATGTAATAAATAACGAAACCTAAGGAATAAATAAATAAATAAAAGTGGCCCATTATTAAAAAATGTTTAAAAATATACAACCACACATACAAGTAGAAGGTAAGTAATCAAATGTGTCCGTAAGAGTGAAATTTAAAAAACGGGACATACATCATAGGATCTGAGGGGGAGGAGTCTTCTCAAGATGGCCACTGAGAGTTCCGTTTGAATCGATGCCAAAAAGAAAGGGGAAGTTGAGGGCTCTTCCCTCAGAGCCTCAACAACCATCCACCGGTCCAATGGACCGCTTCGTTACCTTGACCCCGGACCAGAGAGCAGAGGTTCGTGCTGGCTTGGCGGCGTGTGGTGAAGAGGCCACTTTGCCGCCATCGGAAATTGAAACATCTCTTTCCCCCGCGCAGAAAACACCGCCAGTATGTCCTGCTACTGCTGGCCCTACCTTGGCAGCTGCGACGCCTATTCCTCCCGTGTTGGGGGATGAGCCTGCCGCTCGAGGGAAGCTGTACAATGCTGAGGCTTTGCAGACCCCTGTGGATTGCAGGGAGGCATTGGACGTTTCCTCCCCAGCGGAACTCCTAAAGTCATCATCATTGGGGGAACGGAGCCCTCAGGTTGCCTCTCCTGTGTTGCCTGTTCCAGCCTTTTGTCTTTCTAGGCCGAAGACCTTCACACTCAAATCCATTTGGGACGCTATAACTACCTTATCTGGAGCAGTCCAGTCTCAATCAGCAGCCTTTGCCTCAAGTATCTAGGACAATGCTTCGCGCATTCTTGAGAATGCTGGTAAGATCGAGACAGTTATATCTACCTGTGACTCTCTGGCAACATCGGTAGCTGATCATGGAACCCAGTTGAACTCTCTTTTTGACCAGTCCTCTGCTTTGGTTAAGGACAATGGGATTCTTCGTTACAAATTAGAAATTTTGGAAAATGCTGCTAGAGCCGCTAATTTGCGAGTCTTAAATTTTCCACAATCTCAAGGGGTAACAGTGACTGATATGTTTAAAAAATATCTTCATGAAATTCTCAAGGTCCCGGTTGATTTGTTTCCACCACTGAATAAGGTTTATTATCTCCCTCGAGGAAAAAAAATTCTGTGGTTCCTTCTGATGTATCAAATATTGATTTTGATGTTCTTAATGTTTCTAATCTTTTAGAGGATACTGGAGGTGGGGGTTGTGTACCAGCTACTTTGATAGTTCAATGTGCCTTAATCTCCGATAAGGATTGGCTTCTCAAAATGTTTTTTAAGAGGAGGTTAGAGTCCTTTTTGGGTTTGACTATTTCTATGTTCCCTGATTTAACTCGGTAAACTCAGAAGCGTCGTAAACAGTTTTTGTTATTAAAAGCCGGAGTGTTGCAAATGGGAGGGTCCTTTTTCCTGCGATAGCCATGTAGATGCCTAGTTATATATAAATCTATTCGTTATTTTTTCACTAATCCATCGGATCTTGCTACCTTTATAAATGCTAGGATTTCTACTGATGATGCTCTAGGATAGTTGTTATCTGCTTAACGGAGTTGTCTGGGGTAACTCACGGCCACATGAGTTCCTCATCTCATTATTTCTTATAGTTTTTTAGACCACTCTTCTCTTGTTTTGGTCTCCATTTTCCCTCCCCCCCTTGTATATGTTGGCCTGTATGGGTGTCATAGGACTATTTTCTTTGTTTGTATCTTGCTCAAATTTATGCTCCTATGTAATAATCTCATTTTCCCCGCAAGATTGTGTTTTGCTTTTCTTGCTTGTTTATGTGAAATTTATAAATAAATAAATAAATAAATAAAGGAGGGGGGAAGGGGAGAGGAAGGAGGGGGAGGGGGAGATTCAAAAGTTATAAAAATTATTACCTATGCAATATCCACGACAATATTTAATAAATAAGTAGACACATGGGGAAGAAAGAGAAGGAAACATGCAATGAACAAAATATGAACAGAAATTAAAAGGAATGCATATCTAAAAACATGTCAGCCAAATTGTACTAATCGACTTGCGCACTGGCAACTTTGAAGTTTGCTGCAAATGCAAACAACTGCTTAAAATAAGGCTCTATATAAAGACAGTAGTAAAATCAAACTCATAAGAAATCATACAATGTTTGTCCGGCACTACACGCCGTGTACAAAACCAAAGTACACACCAGTGTGTAAATGTTTGCATAAAGTCAACACTAACAACAAAACTGTTAAAATGTGAAAGGATGATGAATAAAAGAGGTATATGAATAAATAGTAATAAATGGTGTAAATGAAACAATGCATACTACCAACTCAAAAGGAAATACTCAAGTTATCCACGATGTAATGGAAGTGAAAAATTTTTGAACAGTTTTATATATCTACTATATATAATGAAAACGATATGCATGAAAAAAAGGACAATGTAGAAAACAGAAAAAAAGTATAGTGAACCAGATAGAAATAGGTACTTGCCTGGAGATAATGGCGGCATAACACATCAAATCAGCTTGCAAATTGCAGTCACCTTTGAACTCTTTAAATCATAAAAAGAGTGCCAAATGCAAAACCCAATCAAAAAAAGATATCAATGTGACATCAGCGAAAAAAAGTATAGTGATGGTATATGAGTTTGTGAATGGAAACCAACAACAACATTTATGTGAATAATAAATTACACTATATATAGAAGTGATGCAAGAAAATAAATAGAAAAATCAAATATGAAAATCAAAACTGGTGATGCGTAAAGTAATTCCAACCATGTTATTGTCTTCTAAAATCCTATCGAGGAGGGCTCCAAAAATACCATGAGCCTTGTACGAAAAAATACATAATGGTGAATAATCAAGACTACGTAGGAATATAATGTAGATCAAAATGTATGAAACTGGATAGCCAGATGATAATGTGCATGGGAACATACAGTTAAACACACCAAAACCTAATGCAGAGAACTTGTGCAGAACAGACTAGAATAAAATTCTTGCCACGATAAGGAATCGAAACACAAAATGGGATATTGACGATAGATGTCATAGTGACAGTGAAAGAAGCATAGGGTACCGTCCAATAGAGTGAGCCATGTGCACCAAGGTGAATAAAAACAGAGACTGTGTTCGTGAGAAACTAGCTAAACTTAAAGTAGACAAAGCAATGGGACCGGATGGGATACACCCTAGAATACTGAGGGAAATTGGGGACATTCTAGCAGCTCCACTGACTGATCTTTTCAATGCCTCGTTGGTGTCGGGAGTGGTGCCAAAGGACTGGAGAGAGGCTCATGTGGTGCCTTTACACAAAAGCGGAAGTAAGGATGTGGTTGAAAAATACAGGCCAGTTAGTTTAACTTCGGTGGTGAGTAAATTATTGGAAACGCTGCTGAAAGAGAAAATAGTGAGGTTTCTGGAGTCCAGCGGATTACAGGATCCGAGGCAGCATGGATTCACCAGAGGCAGGTCTTGTCAGACAAATCTGACTGATTTTTTTGACTGGGTGACCAGGGAGTTGGACCAAGGGACAGCCCTAGATGTGGTGTATTTAGATTTCAGTAAAGCCTTTGACACCACTCCTCACAGGCGACTTATAAACAAACTGAGCACCCTAGGGATGGACCCTTAAGTTACTGCTTGGGTTAGAAATTGGTTGAGTGGGAGGCGACAAAGGGTACAGGTAAATGGAGCTCACTCTGAGGAGAAGGAAGTTATCAGTGGTGTGCCCCAGGGATCAGTCCTTGGTCCGATTCTTTTTAATATCTTTGTTAGTGATATAGCGGAAGGGCTGTCGGGTAAGGTTTGCCTCTTTGCAGATGATACCAAAATCTGCAAAAGAGTAGACACCCAGGAAGGTGTAGATAACATGAGGAAGGATCTAGCTAAGCTTGAAGAATGGTCTAGAATTTGGCAGCTGGGATTTAATGTTAAAAAATGCAAGGTCATGCATTTGGGCTGCAGCAATCTAAGGGAGCGATGTAGCATAGGGGGTGAAGTACTTTTGTCCACTAAAAAAGAGCGGGACCTAGGCATGATAGTGTCTGATAATCTTAAAGTACTGTAGCTAAACAGGTAGAAAAGGTGACAGCAAAAGCTAGAAGGATGCTTGGGAGCATAGGGAGAGGAATGGCTAGCAGAAAAAAGGAGGTGATAGTGCCTCTGTATAAGACTGTGGTGCGACCTCATTTGGAGTATTGTGTGCAATTCTGGAGACCGCACCGTCAAAAGGATATAAACAGGATGGAGCCCATACAGAGGGTGGCTACTAAAATGGTTAGTGGTCTTCGTTATAAAGCATATGAGGACAGACTTAAAGATCCTAATATGTACACCTTAGATGAAAGGCGGGATTAGAGGTGATATGATTGAAACATTTAAATACCTCCATGGCACAAATGCACAGTGGGAGAGCCTCTTTTGATTGAAAGCAAGTTCTGCTATGAGGGGGACATGGGATGAGGGTGAAAGTGAATAGATTCAGGAGTGATATGAGGAAATATTTCTTTATGTAAAGAGTAGTGGATCCGTGAAATAGTCTCCCAGTGAAGGACAGTATCTGAATTCAAAAAAGCATGAGACAAACACAGAGGATCTCTAAAGGAAAAAAGGGGACTGTTGTAGTTGTTGATCTGGAAGGACAGACTAGATAGGCTATGTGGTCTTTTTCTGTTGTCATTTTTCTATGCCTCTCTATTGGCACAGTAATATAGAGTACTGAACCTAAAAAAGCCATGTATCCAATGACCTTGAGATATTGCAAGTGTAAAGGAAAATTCACTAAATGACTGACTAAAAATCAGTATCCTAAAGTCAGATATAGCACAGTTACTTACCTGTAACAGGTGAAGGCAGTGGGAGTATACTATCGACCACCTGGCCAGAATGAACAAATGGATGATGAAATGCTCAAAGAAATCAAGGAAGCTAACAAAAGCCACAACAGAGTAGTAATAATGGGTGATTTCAATTACCCCGGTATCGACTGGGACAGTGTCACAGCAGGACAAGCTAAAGAGATAAAGTTTCTAGATGAAATAAATGACTGCTTCTTGGAGCAGCTGGTTCATGAACCGACCAGAGGGGAAGCCATACTGGACCTAGTCCTTAGTGGAACGCCAGATCTGGTGCAAGAAATAAGGGTGTTGGGACCACTTGGCAATAGTGATCATAGTATGATCATGTTTGATTTAATCAGTGGAGGACAGATAGTAAAGGAATCCACAGTACTACCTTTTAACTTTCAAAAGGGTGACTATGATAGAATGAGGAATATAGTTCGGAAAAAACTAAAAGGAGCGGTTCCAAAGGTTAAAGACTTACAGCAAGCTTGGGTGTTATTTAAAAATACTATCCTCGAAGCCCAGACCAGCTGTATTCCACGCATTAAGAAAAGTGGAAGAAAGTCCAAAAAACTGCCAGCATGGTTTAAAGGTGAGGTCAGAGAGGCTGTTGCTGCCAAAAGAGCAACCTTCAGAAAATGGAAAAAAGAGCCAAATGATGAAAACTGGAAACAGCACAAGCACTGGCAAGTTAAATGCAAAGCATTGATAAGGCAGGCAAAGCGGGAATTTGAGAAGAAACTTGCTACGGAAGCAAAAACACGAAATAAAGACTTTTTCAAGTACATTCGTAGCAAAAGGCCTGTGAGAGAGTCAATTGGACCATTAGATGATAGAGGGGTAAAAGGGGCAGTAAGAGGAGACAAGGCTATAGCAGAGAGACTGAATGAATTCTTTGCTTCGGTCTTTACTGAGGAAGATGTAGGAGTGTTACCCAAGACTGAAGTGGTATTTAAAGGTGATACTGCAGAGGAATTGAGAGAAATATCGCTACACCGGGAAGATATATTACAACTATTTGATAAACTGAATAGTAGCAAATCACCTGGACCGGTTGGTATACATCCCAGAGTGTTGAAAGAACTGAAATATGAGATTGCAGACCTGTTATTGGTAATCTGTGAACTTTCATTAAAATCATCTGTAATACCTGAAGATTGGAGGGTCGCCAACGTAACACCAATTTTTAAAAAGGGTTCCAGGGGTGACCCGGGAAATTACAGACCGGTGAGCCTGACGTCAGTACCAGGGAAAATGGTAGAAGCCATCATAAAGAACAAAATTACACAGCATGTAGATAGTCATGGCCTAATGGGAGACAGCCAACATGGCTTTAGACAAGGCAGATCTTGTCTTACTAATCTGATCTGTTTTTTTGAAGGTGTGCATAAACAGGTAGACAAAGGTGAGTCGGTTGATATAGTGTATCTGGACTTTCAGAAAGCTTTTGACAAGGTCCCCCATCAGAGACTTTTGGCGAAGCTAAAAAGTCATGGGATAGGAGGCAGTGTACTATTGTGGATCGGGAACTGGTTAAAAGATAGAAAGCAGAGGGTAGGGCTAAATGGCCAATATTCCCAATGGAAAAAGGTGAATAGTGGAGTACCCCAGGGATCTGTACTGGGTCCGCTACTTTTTGACATATTCATAAATGACCTGGAAAAGGGAATAACTAGTGAGGTAATCAAATTTGCAGATGACACAAAACTGTTTAAAGTTGTTAAAACCCAAGAGGATTGTGGAAAACTGCAGGAGGATCTGGATAAATTGGAAGACTGGGCATCCAAATGGCAGATGAAATTTAATGTGGACAAGTGCAAAGTTATGCACCTAGGAAAGAACAACCCACACTATAGTTACAAGATGCAAGGCTCCACATTAGAAACCACCACCCAGGAAAAAGATTTAGGAGTCATCGTGGATAACATGTTAAAACCCTCCGCCCAGTGTGCAGCGGCGGCCAAGAAAGCAAATAGAATGCTAGGTATCCTAAGGAAAGGGATGGAGAATAAAACAAAGGATATTATAATGCCTCTGTATCGCTCCATGGTACGACCGCACCTTGAATATTGTGTGCAATTCTGGTCACCGTATCTTAAAAAGGACATAGAGTTATTAGAAAAAGTACAGAGAAGAGCCACCAAATTGGTGAAGGGGATGGAAGGCTACTCCTATGAAGAGAGGCTAAAAAGGTTAGGGCTCTTTAACCTAGAAAAGAGGCGGCTGAGGGGAGATATGATAGAGGTGTATAAATTAATGAATGGAGTGGAATGGATAAACGTGGATAAATTGTTTACGCTATCAGAATATAGAAGGACTAGGGGGCATGTAATGAAGCTACAGGGTAAACTATTTAAGACAAATAGGAGAAAATATTTCTTCTCTCAACGTGTAATCAAACTCTGGAATCTGTTACCGGAGGATGTAGTAAGGGCTGTTAGTATAGCTGGGTTTAAAAAAGGTTTGGACAAGTTCCTGGAGGAAAGGTCCATAAACCACTATTAAAAAGGGACCCAGGATATCAATGCTTGGCCTAGTACAAGCACTGCAGAACCTGTGTCTTTTGGGGAAACTGCTAGGTACGTATGACCTAGATTGGCCACTGTTGGAAACAGGATACTGGGCTTGATGGACCTCGGTCTGACCCAGTATGGCATTTCTTATGTTCTTATGTTCTTATGATCTCTGGGAACAGCAGGAATAAGTCTTCACATATGGGTATCGTCGGTACCGACGGAGCCTGCGCGGGAACGCTCCCCAGCGTCCAAAAGGAAAGCTTTTGGGAGCATCCCACAGCGCCTGCGCGCTGCTTTCCCGCCTTTCCTAACTGCCTATCTCCAGTTCGAGTTTTAAAGCTGAGACAAAGAGAGAAACAGAGGAAAGGAAAGATAGATAGAGAGATACAACTCCTAGGGGAGGTGGGTGGGTTGTGAAGACTTATTCCTGCTGTTCCCAGAGATCACCTGTTACAGGTAAGTAACTGTGCTATCTCCAGGAACAAGCAGGAATGAGTCTTCACATATGGGGACTCCCCAGCTAGAGATGCCTGGGAGATCACCCAGATTGTGAGTCCCTGGGAAGGGCTCCACCTGCACCCATGAATCTCAGGCATCCAGTCAGGGATGGAGGGTAGGAGTTGATTAGGTATGGAACAGGTGTTTGAGAACAGCCTGACCAAACAAGGCATCCCGGCGGGAGTCCTTGTCCAAGCAGTAATGGGCTGTGAAGGTATGAACCGTTGCCCAGGTGGCTGCTCGACAGATTTGGTCGATGGACACAGAGTTAAGATGAGCCATAGAGGCTGCCATGGCTCTCACATTGTGAGCTGTGACATGGTCCTCCAGAGAAAGGTTCTTGCTCTGGTAGGCGAAGGAAATATACTGAGCAATCCAATTAGACAGAGTTCTCTTGGAGACTGGAAGTCCTAAATGAGAAGGATCAAAAGCAACAAAAAGTTGAGAGGACTTTCTATGTTGCTGTGTCCTTTGTAAGTAGAAAGCAAGTGCTCTTTTACAATCCAGGGTATGAAGATTCCTCTCTGCAGTTGATGCATGAGGTCCTGGAAAAAAGACAGGTAAATACACCTCCTGGTTCAGATGAAAAGGTGAGACCACTTTAGGCATAAAGTGTGGATTAGTTCTGAGGACTACCTTGTCATGATGGAACCTTGTATAAGGAGGATTAGCCACTAAAGCTTGCAACTCACTGATACGGCGAGCTGAGGTGACTGCAATGAGAAAAATAACCTTCCAGGAAAGGAATTTCAAGGAGGTAGTGGCTAAGGGTTCAAAGGGTGGCTTCATAAGCTGGCCAAGAACCAGATTCAAGTCCCATGCCACTGGAGGTGGTCTAATGGGAGGTTTAGTCAAAAGAAGGCCTCTCATGAATCTTGCTATAAGAGGATGAGAGGAAATAGGTTGTCCATTGAGAGGCTTAAGGGATGCTGCAATAGCACTCAAATGGACTCTGATTGAATTTGTTTTAAGGCCTGCATGGGATAAATGCAGTAAATAGTCTAATAAAAAATTCAAAGGTATTGCAAGAGGGTTGAGACCCTTCTCTGCACACCAAATGGAAAACCTTTTCCATTTAAAAGCGTAGGAACGTCTGGTGGAAGGCTTTCTGGAAGCATGAAGGATATCCTTTACTTGCTGAGAAAGGTGTAAATCCTGAAGGTCTAGGCCTTCAGCAACCAGGCTCTGAGATGAAGAGACTGAGGATTTGGGTGCCACAAGGTTCCCTCCTCCTGGGAGAGGAGATCTGGAGCAGACCCCAGGTCCAGGGAGGGAGCTTGAGAGAGAAGCAGAAGTAGAGGGTACCACACTTGGCGTGGCCAATGTGGTGCTATGAGGATCATAGACCCCTTGTCTCTCTGAAGCTTGAACAGAGTTTTGGGAATGAGGGGAATAGGTGGAAAGGCACAGAGAAAGTCTTTCCCCCAATGAAGGAGGAAGGCATCCCTGGCCTGAACTCCCTGACATGGAATCCTGGAACAAAACCGGGGAAGTTTGGCATTCCACGGACTTGCAAACAGGTCTATGTCTGGGGTACCGCAAATCCGAAAAATCCTGGCTATCTGGTCCCCATGGAGGGGCCATTCGTGTGGAAGCAGAACTCGACTGAGTCTGTCTGCCCAAGAGTTTTTAAACCCTGGAAGATACACTGCCATGAGATGGATTTGATGCTCTCTGGCGAAGGCCCACAATCTGAGAGCTTCGTTGCAAAGCGACAGAGAACCAGTTCCTCCCTGCTTGTTCACGTAGAACATGGCTACCTGGTTGTCCGTGTGGATGAGGACTGTCTTGTAGCTGAGCAGGGTGTGGAAGACTTTGAGAGCCAGAAAGATTGCTCTGAGCTCTAAACGTTTGATATGTAGAGATGTCTCCTGTGGAGACCAGATGCCTTGGGTCGAGAGATCTTGTAGATGAGCTCCCCAACCCTTTGGAGAGGCATCTGTTGTAAGGGTTGCTTGGGTTAACACCTGTTGAAAGGGGGACCCCAGCAACAGATTTTGAGTGGACTTCCACCAGTGGAGGGACCAAAAAAGGCGACTGGAGGTTGCTATTTTGTCTGACAGGCAACCTGATGCCTGAGTCCATTGGGTGGATAGGGTCCACTGAGCTGCCCTCATGTGAAGGCGAGCGTAAGGAACCACATACACCGTGGATGCAATGTGGCCTAAGAGTTGTAACATCTCTCGAGCAGTTAAATGGGATTTTAACTGAATCTGGGAGGCTAACTGCACCAAGCGTAGGCAGTGGGCCTGGGGAAGATAGGCCCTTGCAGTTGTGGTATCCAGTAAGGCCCCTATGAACTCTAGAGACTGAGTAGGGGTGAGATGGGATTTTGGAATGTTGATTACCAGTCCCAGATACTGAAGAACACACCTTGTGCAGGTCAGGGAAGTCTGGGCCTCTGACTGGGATGGAGCTCGGATGAGACAGTCGTCCAGATATGGGAATAGGAATATTCCTAGAGTGCGTAGGAATGCAGCTACTACTGCCATGCATTTTGTGAACACTCTTGGAGCAGAGGCCAGACCGAAAGGAAGCACTTTGTGTTGGTAGTGCTTTTCTTGGTAAAGGAACCGAAGGAACCTTCTGTGTGTTGGATGGATGAGGACATGGGTGTACGCATCCTTGAGATCTAGAGAACAAAGCCAGTCTTGACTCTGGAGGTACGGAAGGAGAGTTCCAAGAGAAGTCATCTTGAATTTCTCCTTGCATAGAAACTTGTTCAATTCTCTGAGATCTAATATGGGTCTGTAGCCCCCTGTTTTCTTTGGGATGAGAAAATAGGGGGAGTAGAACCCTGAGCCCTGTTGAAGAAGGGGTACTTCTTCTATTTCCCCTTGGGCAAGAAGAGTAGCAATCTCTTGACCTAGAAGGTTGAGGAGAGATGTTGGAGAATTGAACTGTTTCACCATGGTGTGAGGAGGAAGGTTTAAGAAATGAAGTTTGTACCCGTCTCTTATGATGGAGAGGGTCCACTGCTCTGCTGTGATTTGTTCCCATCTGGGAGTAAAGTGAGCTAACCTTCTTGGGATGGTGAGAGGCTCTGGATTTTCTAGAGCCAGAAAGGCTAAGTTCTCTAGTGGAAAGTCAAAGGCCCTGAGGAGGCTGAGGCTGTTGGGCCGTAGCAGTCCTCGCAGCCTGGGTTTTGGCCTGTTTTGGTTGTTGCTGTCTCTTTGTAGCAAAACGACCTTGAGAAGAGGCCTGACCATAAGTAGAAAATTTCCCTTTCTTTGGGAAAGATCCCTTTTTGAACAACCTCTTTTTAAAAGGAGCAGTAGTAGACTTTGAAAGTCTATCTAAAGCAGAATTTTCAGCATCCATCTGGTTTGGCCTTTGCTTGCCAATCTTTGCCAAACAGGTTTTCGCCTGTACAGGGAAGGTTACCTAGACCATCCTGTACCCAGGATTCCAAATCAGAGGCTTTCAACCAAGCAACTCTGCGTGCACCTATGGCAATGGCCGAGGCTCTACTGGCCCCCTCAAAAGAGTCAAAGGCTGCACGGTTGGAAAACTTGGATACATCCTGTGCATGTTTAAGCCAGGTGATATATTCTTCTCTCTTATCTTCTGACATAAAAGGAGATAAGGTTTGCAGATGATCTGTAACTTCTTTCAGAAACATCCCCATATAGAGACTGTAGGAGTTGATTCTGGCTATAAGCATACTGGCCTGGAAGATTTTCCTTCCAAAGGCATCTAGGGTTCTGCATTCTCTTCCTGGAGGAGCAGAGGAGTGCCTTTTTGTACTCTTGATCTTTTTCATAGCAGACTCTACCACAATGAAGTGGTGAGGAAGCTGAGTCTTATGAAAACCAGGACAAGGAGGAACACGATACATGGTGTCCAACCTTCTGGAATGAGGGGAGGTGGAAAGAGGAGTCTCCCATATGCCCAACATGTGATCAAAAAGAATCTCATGTATCGGTAAGGTGGCTGCCTCTTTAGGAGCCTTAGGATATTGAAGGATATCTAATTTTTTGGCTCTAGGTTCAGTTTCAGAGGTCACTGAGATGGACAGGCCTTTGGCCACCTCCCTAATGAAATCCTGAAAAGACAAATCCTCAGGAGGAGACATTCTCCTTTTTGGAGAAGAGGGTTCCTGAGGAAGGATCCCCGATGCTTCAATTGAGGCCTCTGAAGAATCAGAGTCTTCAGAGGAATCGAAGTATCGACTGTCTGGATGCTCTCGCAGAGCCCGATACGGATACCGGGAGGTATCGACCTCAGGAGTAATCAGTACCGTGTCGGTACTGATGGGCATCACTGGATAGCGTACCGCTGCCGTCGATGCTAATGTCGATGCAAGCGGTAGTGGTATCGGAACCGGAATTGGATCCTGTACCGGAATCGGTATGGGTACCGACAACGGGGTTTGTTGCGGTACTGTAGGCGTCGCAGCTTGTATGAATGCCGTGATGGCACGCTGCATGGTCAGAATATTCTGATCCATTGACGCCACCAATGTCTGGATGTCGGTACCGGTGGAGAGCACCGGTACCCCAGAACATTGTAACAGGTGATCGGTTGAGGCCGAGCCATCGATGTCAACCTGTGACCCCATAGGTAGTGCTTTGGAAGCCGGAGCCTCCCGCCGGGGTAATTTTGCTGGTGTGGGTTCCTCAAGAGTAAGCCCGGGGGCATCTCGATACTTGGAAGGAGATGAACTCTTTGAGGACCGGCCAGATTTAAGTTTGGTTACCTGAGATCCATGGGATGAAGAAGCAGCCCTGGAAGACGTCGATGCCACAGAAGCTGCAACGGAGGGAAACAGGACACTGAGCTTGGCTGCCCGATTCTGTAATCCTCTTTTAGACATCATGGAACAGGACTCACAATCCGCAATGGAGTGGTCAGGACCTAAACATTTTAGACACCAGTCATGGGTGTCGGTGACAGAAATAGTGCTACTGCACTTCGTGCACTTTTTAAACCCGGAGGCGGGTTTTTCCATGAGGAAAAATATATCTGTAGGCCTAAGGCCCCACAAGAAAAAATGCACTGAAGAGAGTAAAAGTTTTTTTTGTTTTTAAATGAGAAAAAAGACCGGTAGTACCGGTCCGGAATCGAGAAGGCAGACACGCGACTAAAGAAAAATAAAAGAAAATAAGAAATTCTTCAGCGGTGACAAGAAACACGACCTGCTGGCTCCGCGGAAAAGAAGAACTGGAGAGAGGCAGTTAGGAAAGGCGGGAAGGCAGTACGCAGGTGCTGTGGGATGCTCCCAAAAGCTTTCCTTTTGGACGCTGGGGAGCGTTCCCACGCAGGCTCCGTCGGTACCGACGATACCCATATGTGAAGACTCATTCCTGCTTGTTCCTGGAGATATGATAATATATAAGCAAGGTTTAGAAAAGAAAGGGGGAGGGGGAATAGAAGGGGTGAAACTTAATCACCCAAAAACAGACAGAAGTCATTTAAACTACTGAGGGTCATGGTGTTTAGCTCAAAAATATACTGCTCCAACCGCAGTAAAATCTTGTCCAAATTACCTCACCTCCACTCTCCACCCTCATCATGCCCCGTCCCCTGCAGCACGCACAGCGACTCTTTGCATGCAGCGGGGGACAGAGGCAGAATACCAGCAAGGCAGATAGTGAATTTGCACGTTCTGGCGGGTCATGCAGCCCCGCTGTTTGCCTCATAGAATCGGGCCCTTAATCCTCTTACGTTTTCTCCCTCCCTACACGCTAAAGAACTTTACTAAACCCACTTTATTTTCCCCTTCAAAGGGGAATTTCACCTGTCTTTTCACCTTAGTAGCTCTGGCTTCCCCCTTCCTACTTAAACCCCCACAATCTAAGGAAATAAACCCCAAATCTCTTCTAATCCTTACCCTTCCTCTTCCTTACACCACTTTCCTTCCTTCCCTTCTCTCCACTTAACCTATCCTTACCTTCAAACCAGTTTCCCAAACATATTTTCTTTCCTTCCTTTCACAAACTCAGCCCAACTTCCACAATCTTTTTCATTTACAGCCTCCTTCTTCCTTACTCAGTCACTCAAAACAATCAGTCCCACATTCACACTCAAGCAAATCCATTCAAACCAGGGGCCTGTCAGCAAATAACTCTCTCATACATCCATCCTCTTACACACACTGACTCCAACTGTCTCTTTCTTTCCCTATCACTAAAATCTCTTCTAAGAACATTCCTCCATCTGCTAATGTCAGCAAATAGTCCAGAAAGACATTTTCTGTGTTGTCCTTCTCTGCCTTCTTCACGGCTGCAGAGACCAAAAAACAAAAATACACTTGGCTGCTTCTCACATTGATGGAGCAACCTCTCGATCCCTAGGTGAAGGTTTTTCTTTTAATATACTTATTAAAACATCAGGTTACATTGGTATGGCAGATTTACTATATAGCTTCTGAATGGCTTTTTTTTTTCTTTACAGGGGTCTCTGTTACTTCACAAAGTATCTGGTAATGAAATGAACTTGCTTTATTGTTACTGAGATGACAACAGAATTTGAATTTGTTTTCTACTGTGGATAGTAAAGGAAAGCATCCTTACTTCAAACAAAGCAACCACTGCAGAATTACTTTTAAGCAATCTAGTATAGATTATTTTTAATTTATAAATATAGGTATTTCTTCGGCAGTCTGCTCCCAAAAATCACAGATAAAGCAAAATTAGACCTTACCTGCTAAATGTCTTTCCTTGAGTCCCTCCAGTCCAGTCAAGGTTATCTCTGTCCACTAGCAGCTAGGAACTGAGCATGTGAGCTCCCTCCTTAGGCACCAGAAACCATTGACAAAGCAGACCCTAGAGAGTATAGCTAGTCATACATGTGAAACAAAACTGCCAGCATACACCAGAAAGGAGTAATAAACAGGTCACCAAAAAAACCTCTATGAAACTATGCACAATATGAGAGGAAAGAAAAAAAAGAAGCTAGGCTCATACTTGCCCATCTGCTGATCCCTTCCATGAGGACGTTGGGGAGAAAAACTATGGCATTCTGCATAGAGCCCTCCAGTGTGAACAGCCAGACATGTCCACTCCGCTCAATCCTAAAAATGCAGAGAAAGGAGACATTGCCGAACAAGGGTGGATCCTGGACTGGAGGGACTCAAGGAAAGACAATTAGTAGGTAAGATCTAATTTTGTCTTCCTAATCCAGTCCAGTACTTGTCGGACGTACCAGATCAATAACTAAGAATGGGAGGGACCTGTGAGTCTGGCTTGGAGCACCGTCGCCCCAAAATGTGCATCAGGAGATGCCTGAACCTCTAGGCGGTAATGTCGCATAAAGGTATGCAGAGACAACCATGTGGCTGCCCTACAGATGTCCCCAGGTGGAACCAGTCCATGCTCCAGCCAGGTGGTCACCTGTGACCTCATGAAATGGACTTTAAGACCATCCAGTACCATTTTCCTTATGAGAATATAGGCAGAGGTGATAGCTTCCATCATCTAGCGCGCCACCGAGGCCTTAGAAGCTGCCTCCCCTTTGCAGAGACCGCCAAAAATCAGACAAATAAACGGTCTGATCTACGGATAGATTCCATTTGCTTAAGGCAATGGATCACCAGCCCAGCAGGGTCACCATTTGTTAAAGCTGAAAACTCAATATGCCTTAGGCAGAAAGGATGGTACAGGCCACAGAACCACCTTCTCCTTGGACAGGAGCAAAAAGGGAGCTCAGCAAAATAGGGCTTACTACTCGGTGCCGTGATGAGCCTAGCAAATGGCAACCAAGAACATCGTTTTCAGAGTAACATCCTTCAGTACGGCCCAAAACAGGGATTCGAATGGCGCGTCAGTTAAGGCGCTAACACCAGGTTCAGATCCCATAGCAGCACCGTGGTATGCAAGGACAGATGCACCTGCTTCACTGCCCAGAAAAAAATGACCACATCCAGGTGACACACTAAGGAGCAACCCTGCACCCATCCTCAGAAACAAGAGAGCCACTATCTAGAACCACAAGAAGTATAAAGCCAATCTCTTATATAGTCCCACCTGCAAGAAGGCCAGGATGTCTAGAAGCAAAGCAACAAAAGGCCGGAGGCCCCTGTCCTCGCATCAAACTCTCAGACATATGCCAGACTCTGATATAGGCCAATGAGATAGAGAGCTTGCAAGATTTAAGCTAGGCAGCTGTCATCGGCGCTGAATATCCTTTATCCCTCAGCCAGAGCTGACATATTCCAGTTAATAAATTCAAAATAAAGAGATATCTTTCTACCTTTTGTGCATTTTTTTTCAGTTGCAATTGGTCCAGCCATTTTCTTCTGGTTTCTTCATGTTTTCTGCTAACTCTCCATCGTCTGCTGTCCATTTGTCCTTTCTTCTCTCTTCTAGTTTTTTTTCCATTCTCTCTCTCTCTACATCTGCTTTAACATACTAATCTTTCTCCTTTTGCTCTTTCCTCATTCCTATTTCATCCACACAAATTTTACCCCTCCATCCTCAATCCCCAATTACTCTCCCAATACCTGGCCAATTGTAGATTTTTCATCCCTCCTACACAAAATATTTTTCCCCTCTCCATTTTACTCTCCCAGCCCCATCCCATTCTAATCCTCCCCCAACATCAGCTCCCTTCTAGTTCCAGTCTCACCCAGCATCCATTCCCTTCTTCAAGCCCCCCACTTCCCCTCAGCCCATTTCCATTCCAAGCCCCGTCCCCATCAGCTATTTGCAGTTCAAGCCCCCCACTACCCCTCAGCCCAGGTCCATTCCAAGCCCCATCCCCAACAGCGAGTTGCAGGTCAAGCCCCCTTCCACTCAGCCCATTTCCAGTCCTAGCAACCCCCCCAACCCATTACCAGTCCTAGCCCCCATAGCCCACTCCCAGTCCTAATCCCACCAGCCCATTTCCAGTCCTAACCTCCCCATCAGCCCACTCCCAGTCCTAATCCCCCATCACTCAATTTTTAGTTTAAGCCCCCCCAGCGCCTATCACCACTCCTAACCCCCCCCAGCGCCCATCACCACTCCTAACCCCCCCAGCCCAGCACCCATCACCACTCCTAACCCCCCCAGCCAGCCCAGTGCCCATCACCACTCCTAAACCCCCCCAGCCAGCCCAGTGTCCATCACCACTCCTAACCCCCCCAGCCCAGTGCCCATCACCACTCCTAAACCCCCCCCACCCCAGCCCATCACTACTCCTAACACCCCCCCAGCCAAGCCCAGCCCAGCCCATCACTACTCCTAACCCCATCAGCCCCCGCGGGCTTAACAGAGTCGCGAAAGGGAAACTCTTCCCTTCGCGCTCTGCAAGCCGGCGCGTCTGACTGTAGCTCCAAAGAGAGAGCTGCTACGGGGAGGGCAGGCTCTGCCGGGTGGGTACAGGGGGGCCCCGCGGCACGCTCGATTCTGCCGCGGCGGCCCCGACAACGGCAGCAGACAGGTTTTCTTTTTTTTTTTCAATTGCGGACCTTCCCGCGTGCCAGCTGCAAGGCCTTCGCGTGCCACAGCTGGCACGCGTGCCAGAGGTTCGCCATCGCTGACCTAGAGCTACTTAGATTAGCTGAGATCATATGAATTCAGATCAACACAGCTATCCTTAGAATAATTTAGCTGAGAACACTCCAAGTACATCAGAAAAACACAGAAATACCTCAACTTAGGCAAATTCAGGGCAAACCAGACTAACCTGGTGCACTCAGGTCACCTCAGTCTATGTTAATACCCACTAAAGCAGAGCCACACAGCGGAACCCTGTTTAAACTATTTTAGAGCAAATCAAACAAAACTGAGGCATTTAGAAAAAACCCTAGGTTAAAAGAAATTAACCAGAGACCTTCAGAAGAACGCAGTCCAAACCACTGCCTACTAAACAGAATAAATCCGAAGCACTGAGAATAACTTAATGTAGATAATTCAAGCTACATCACGAGAAAACGTAATTCATTCAGTTTACATGAATGCAGAAAAATCAGATAAAAACACATGTTCTTAGCATGACACAGATTACATTAACTCCAGGTAAACAAAAGATCCTGGGAGTAATCCCATTTAGATGATCCCAATGAAAAACAGAGGCACTCAGAAGAAATTACATTAAACTAGTTTAACGGAATACAATTAAACCACAGATCCTGATAACACCTCACAACAAAAGAACAGCATTAACAAACACCTCGGGAGACTTTGAGGCCCTGAAAAAAAAAAAACAGACACGAAATAAACTTCAGCAATTACCAGAATATCACTTTAACCCAGAAAGGAGAACTCCTCCGCGTGAGGAAGCCATTGCTGCCAATTCCCTTGAATGTCCAATAGAAGAACACAAAATGTGACAGCATTCGTGCAAAAAAAAGAGAGAGGGGAAAAAAACAACCGCAGATGACGCAAAACTGGCTTGAGAGGGAGTTCTGCTCACGGAAACAGGATCGCTGAATTTATCTCCTGCAAGTCCAAAAGAGGAAACCAAACCGAGCATAAACAAACAAAAACTAAAATACCAACAAAGTCACGGCCAGAGAATCACGTGGTTTGCTAGGGAACCAAAACGCCGAGTTTAGGGAGCCGAGAGTACCGTTTAAATAAATAAGGGCATAAAGCAACTCAGAGGCACTCCGGTGCAAACCACCTGCACCACGGTAGCCCCACAGCTACGTCTTACAAGAAAATTCAAAGTCAACTTTGTGATCTCCGACTTCCCTTCCACCAAAGGGAGCGGCGGCCGATGAGACTCTCCTTGTCCTCCGCCTGCTCCCCTCACTGGAGTCTGAGTCCTATTGTCCCCCATTTACCAGTTTCATCTCCATTTTTGGAGACATCCCCTGGGAAAACCACAGCTCCCTCACTATTTAAGGAGAGAAGCCAGATAGTAAAATTGAGGTAGAAGCGATACTCTACAACTCAGCCTTTCCCTTTTTTTTTTTTTATTTTAATCTTTTTGCATCAAAAATTCAAAGAGCCAGCACACTGTGAAGGCTCTATGATGGCAGTCAGAGAGAAAGACAGCCAGCTACTTAATTTAAAAAAAAAACTGTGCTGTCTGGTTGGGGTAAAGGGACCCATATTTGGGTTTTTAACCCCTGCCTTGTACCCTAACTCACTAAAGGGCCCGGCTCAGGCAAGCGGGCCCTGGCTCCTGCTTTCCTCCACAGTAAAACTACACAAGTGATCCAGCCAAAGGAATGTATGCCTTAGAGACGTTTCACCTGCTTACTTCCATAAGAACATAAGATATGTCATACTAGATCAGACCAAAGTTCATCAAGCCCAGTATCCTGTTTCCAATAGTGGCCAATCTAAATTACAAGTACCTAGCAGTTTCTCTAAAAGACACAGATTCCACAATACTTGTATTGGGGCAAGCAGTGGATATCCTGGGTCCTCTTTAATAGTGTTTTATGGACCATTCCTCCAGGAACTTGTCCAAACCTTTTTTAAACCCGGCTACACTAACACACTAACAGCTTTTACTACATTCTCCTGTAACAAATTCCAGAGTTTGACTGAACGTTGAGTGAAAGCATAGTTACTCACCTTTAATAAGTGTTCTCCGGGGACAGCAGGAAATCAGTCCTCACATATGGGTGATGTCGGCACCAACAGAGCCCTTGCAGAAGCATTCCCCCAGCTTTCAAAGAAAGCCTTTGGGAGATGCCACCACACATGCATGGTCCCCCTTCCCGCCCAAGGGTGCCATCTTGCTCAGTCAGATGACATAGTTGAAAGGCAGCAAAAAAATAGAGGATGATAAAGAAGCAACTCCAAGGGGAGGAGGGACGGTTGTGAGGACTGATTCCTGCTGTCCCCAGAGAACACCTGTTACAGGTGAGTAACTATGCTTTCTCCGGTAACAAGCCGGCAGTCAGTCCACACATATGGGACTCCCCAGCTACAGGCTACCGAAAACTCATAGCAGAAAAATAGGACTCCCCCATGGGGAGCCGCAAGCAGCAGCAATTTGGTCCGTGTCCATAGACACAGTAGGACCCCTGTGTCCGATGCACCAGCACTCCGGTAGCCTGAACATAGAAGGGTTGGAGGGTAGTAGTTGCCTAGACCCTGAAAAGATTACAGAGCACAGCCTGGCCGAAGGCACTGTCCCGTCGGAACTCTCTTTCCAGGCAGTAATGGGCTGCGAAGGTATGTATTGGAGACCAGGTGGCAGCCCGGTAGATGTCCACTATCGGGACAGAGAGCAAGTTTGCCACCGAAGCCGCCATGGCCCTCCAGCGGGAGTCTTGACTGCTGATAAGCAAGGGTGATACAGTCCGCCATCCAGGTGGACAGCATATGCTTAGTCACCGCCTCCCCCAGCCTACTGGGGTCGTAGGAGATAAACAGCTAAGAAGCCTTGCGGTGGCTCTGAGTGCACTGGATATAGAAGAACAAGGCCCTCTTGCAGTCCAAGATGTGGAGCACCATTTCCGCCTGACTGAAATGAGGTCTTGGAAAGAAGGTAGGGAGCACCACTTCCTGGTTGAGTTGGAAGGGCGACACTACCTTCAGCAGGAGAGGAGGTCTAGGCCAGCATGCAAAGATGGGGTCTAACAAGCTTGGAGACAGTGGATGGCTGTGAGAGTTACATTAGATGAACACGTGCAACAGGATTCAGAGTTTATGAGATGTTGGATTTGGCAAATGTTTTATGAGAAGGATAACAAGACTGACAAGATGTTTGCATTACGCTTGCGTAAACAGCAGTCGGAACGGATGGTACACAAGCTCAAAGGCCGGAAAGGCCAGCTTGGCAATAGTGATCATAGCATGATCACGTTTGATCTAATAAATGGAAGAAGGACGGCAAGCAAATCCACAGTACTACCTTTTAACTTTCAAAAGGGAAACTATGATAAAATGAGGAAAATAGTTAAGAAAAAACTAAGAAGAGCAGCTGTAAGGTTAAAGTTTTACATCAAGCATGGGTGTTGTTTAAAACAATGGGGCTTGTTTACAAAGCCACGGTAGCAGTTTCCAATCGTTATCGGAGCCGTAGCCCCATTGATTTCAATGGGGCCGCGGCTCCAATAACGATCGGAAACCGCTACCGCGGCTTTGTAAACAAGCCCCAATATCTTGAAAGCCCAGACCAGATGTGCTTCACAATTTAAAAAAAATGGAAGGAAGGCCAAAAAACTGCCAGCATGGTTTAAAAGCAAGGTCACAGAGGCTGTTGTAGCCAAAAAAGCATCCTTCAGGAAATGGAAAAAAGAGCCAAATGACAAAAATAGGAAACATAAGCACTGGGAAACATAAGGGGAGGGAGGAGTGGTCTAGTGGTTAGGACAAGGTACTTCAGGCCGGAGGGCCGGGGGTTCAAGTCCCACTTGGGGACAGCAATCTCAGGCCGGAGGGAATGGGATTTCTAGTCCTATAGGCACTCCTTGTGGTCTTAAGAATATAAGATATGCCATACTGGGTAAGACCAAGGTCCATCAAGCCCAGTATTCTGTTTCCAACAGTGGCCAATCTAGGTCATATGTACCTAGCAGTTTCCCCAAGAGACACAAGTTCCACAATGCTTGTACTGGGTCAAGCATTGATATCTTCGGTCACTTCTTAATAATGGTTTATGGACCTTTCCTCCAGGAACTTGTCCAAACCTTTTTTAAACCCAGCTACACTAACAGTCTTTACTACATCCTCCGGTAACAAATTCCAGAGTTTGATTACACGTTGAGTGAAAAAATATTTTCTTTTATTAGTCTTAAATAGTTTACCCTGTAGCTTCATTGCATGTCCCCTAGTCATTCTATATTCTGATAAGGTAAACAATCGATCTACGTTTACCCGTTCCACTCTGTTCATTAATTTATAGACTTCTATCATATCTCCCCTCAGCCGTCTCTTTTCCAGGTTAAAGAGCCCTAACCTTTTTAGCCTTTCTTCATAGGAGTATCCTTCCATCCCCTTTACCATTTTGGTGGCTCTTCTCTGTACCTTTTCTAAAATCGCTATATCCTTTTTAAGATACGGCGACCAGAATTGCACACAATATTCAAGGTGCGGTCTTCACCATGGAACGACATAGAGGCATTATAATATCTTTTGTTTTATTTTCCATTCCTTTCCTTATCATACCTAGCATTCTATTTGCTCTCTTGGCCGCCGCTGCACACTGGGCCGAGGGTTTTAACATGGTATCCACAATGACGCCTAAATCTTTTTCCTGGGTGGTGGTTCCCAATGTGGAACCCCGCATCGTGTAACCACAGTTTGGGTTGTTCTTCCCTAGGTGCATAACCTTGCACTTGTCCACGTTAAATTTCATCTGCCATTTTGATGCCCAGTCTTCCAATTTATCAAGATCCTCTTGCAATTTTTCACAATCCTCTTGGGTTTTAACAACTTTAAATAGTTTTGTGTCATCTGCAAATTTGATAACCTCACTCGTTATTCCATTTTCCAGGTCATTTATGAATATGTCAAAAAGCAGCGGACCCAGCACAGATCCCTGGGGTACACCACTATTCACCTTTCTCCATTGGGAAAATTGGCCATTTAGCCCTACCCTCTGCTTTCTATCTTTTAACCAGTTCCTGATCCACAATAGTACACTGCCTCCTATCCCATGACTCTTTAGTTTTGCCAAAAGTCTCTGATGAGGGACCTTATCAAAGGCTTTCTGAAAGTCCAGATACACAATATCAACCGACTCACCTTTGTCCACCTGTTTATTCACTCCTTCAAAAAAACATAACAGATTAGTAAGACAAGATCTTCCTTGTCTAAAGCCATGTTGGCTGTCTCCCATTAGGTTGTGACTATCTACATGCTGAGTAATTTTATTCTTTATGATGGTTCCTACCATTTTTCCCGGTACTGACTTGGGCAAGCTACTTAACCCTCCATTGCCTATGTTCCCTGTAAGTATTAGCATATGTGTCCTCCAATTGACCCGGTGAAAAGTAGGATATAAATACAGCTAAATAAATAAATAAATACTGACAAGTAAGGTGCAACACTAAGGCAGGCAAAGAGAGAATTTGAAAAAAAGCCTGCTGTGGAAGTAAAAAGACATAATAAAACCTTTTTAAATCTATTCATAGGAAAAAATGGGATAAGAGACAGTGTACTATTGTGATCAGGAATGGATTAAAAGTTAGAAAGCAGAGTGCAGGGTTAAATGGTCAATTTTCTCAATGGAGAAAGGTGAATAGTGAAGTACCGCAGGGATCTCTGCTGGGCCTGCTGCTTTTTAAAATATTCTTGGGGACTTCCGGTTTGGTAATGTGCTGACCGGCAGTGTGCTGTTCAGCTCCGGGTTCCACACCCCATCAGCAGCTTTACTTTTCTAATTTACCGAGGCTGAATGCCCTCTATCCCACCCAGGGGAACCAAGGAGAGTGGGCAACGTCCCCAAGGGCCTTCCCTGAGCAGCGAGGGGCACCCGATGGCTGCGAAGCCTTCCCGCAAAACACGCGCTCCAGACCCCAAGATGGCGGAGGGGGCGCCTCGGAGCCCTGGGTCGGAGGGAGACCAGGGCATGGTGGACGAAATGAGTGCAGCGGTAGCGCGGGCCCTGGATGGCCGGTTCCGGGAGTTAGGGGCACAAATACAATCGGTGGCCCAGAGCATCACGGATTTTACCGACCGCATGGAGCACGCTGAAACCCGGATTTCTGGCCTGGAAGACGAGCAGCACTCTCTTGTGGCCCGGGTGCAGGCTTTGGAGGCGGTAGTGAAGACGCAAGGGGAGAAGATAGATGACCTGGAGAACCGGGGCCGCAGGAAGAATCTTCGCTTTATTGGTATCCCCGAAAATATCGCCGATGGTGCTCTCTCTGCATACCTGCACGAATGGATGTCCACACTTCTGCCTGAGAATGGGGGCCCCTCCATTGCCCTGGAAAGAGTTCACCGGCTGGGCTTTCGGCGAGAGCAGGCCCGGCGGCCACGTGTAGTCCTTGCTCGTTTCTTGGACTACCGCCAAAAGGAGCTGATTTTGAAGGCGGCCCGTCGACATCGGAAAGGGGCCGGGGACGGCGAGCAGATTTTAGTCTTTCAAGACTACTCAGCGATGGTCAGTCAACAACGCAAGGCCTTTTCACCTGTATGCTCCCAGCTGGCGGGAAGGGGTCTCCGATTCTCTCTTCTTTACCCCGCCCGGTTGCGGGTTGAGCACCAAGGGCAGGCGTATCTTTGGAGTACCCCTGAAGAGGCTGGGGCCTTCCTCGATCGCCTTGGGGCATCTGCGGCGGACCCGTGACTGTTGGTGGTCTCCTTCGACGTGAGCAGCACTAGAGGAAGCCTGGTTCTCTAATCTGGACCTGCCCGCACGGACTGCACTGACTGTCTTGATAAGTATACTTACCGTGGGACTGAGCTTGCAGAGATATTGGTCCGAGTCCTGCCTTGCAGCCTTAGTAGGCAATCCCCCAGTGGGCCCGGCTGCAGAGGGCCTGGGGTTGTGTGGGGGGTTCCCCCCTTTTTTTTTTCTCTCCCCTTCCTTTCCTTTTTTTTCATATTCTTTTCTTTTCCCCCCTCCCTCTTATCTTTCTTTTCTGTTTTCGTTTTATTTTCATTCCATTTCTTTCTAATTTCTCCTTATTGTTATGCACAATTTTTGTTAGTCTTTTCCTCCTTCCATGCTACAAGCCATAACTGGGTTATTTTACTTGCGTCTCCTGAAGCCAACAAATGTTTTATTTCTATTTCCCGGTACTTGAATGGTACTTCATCACATTCCTGCATACTGTGCCCAGGCATTTTCCCCTTATGCACCTGGTATTATTGCAAACCTGTTCATGGGATGTTTCTTGACTGTTATGTTTGTTAGTGTGGGGTTTCTTTTGTGCAATGGGTGCTGGGTATGTTTCTATGGGGAGGATGCGGTGGAGCTGGACACGAATATAATTGTGGGGTTGCTAGCTCCCCCCGAGTGTCCTACTGCCAATTGCTAGGAGCGAGGGGCGACGGGGTATATAAAACCACTTGTGTTATTGCAGGTACCAGCCCTGAATCACCCGCGGTGAGTGTTAGTCTCGGGGAGGTTGGGATCCCTTTGGCTCCCGTCACTGCGGATTGAGTAGTGGACGGGGGTGGAGGTCTATGGGGTTTCCTTTCCTTTCTTTTTGGGATTTGGGAATCTCTCGGCCATTGCTGATCTGCACCTGAGGGATCCCTTTAGCAATTCTTATCGCCCCCTGCGGGCCACCAGGAGGGAGGTGTAAGGGGGGGGTTTGGGGAGTGGGGAGGTTTATGTCAGCTATCTGTATTGCCCACCCCCACCCCCACCCCCACCCTTGACTTGGCTATCAGGGGCAAGGACACTGAGGGGCACCTCTGCTGGGCAGGGCTGGGCACGACTGTAGAGGGTATAGAGGGGATAAGGGGGGGTGTGGACCCGTTACCAATAGGGGGTGTCCGACCAGGTTAGACTGGCCGGGCGAGGTCGGGTTGGAGGGATAAGGGGGATGCCTGGGGGTAGAGGTAGGGCTAGGGGTTTAAGGGGGGAGAGGGGTCTGACTGCGGGAAGGGAGGGGAATAGACTAGGGGGGTGGGGGGGACAGGGGGGGGAGTGGTGCGTTTTTTAGAGGATTAAGGGGTGGCTTGCACCGGGGGGGAGGGGGGAGGACTGAGACTAGATGTGTGATGGATGTTGTGGATATGCGTGGGGCGTGCCACTATAGTGAGTGTGCTTGTATCGGCCCGAGAGCACGAGATGCTGGGTCGGGGGGGAGGACCCTAAGCTGGGGGGGTTCTCGCCACTCTCTTAGAGTGAATGTTGGTACCACGAGCAACGTTCTGGAGTGGCACAATGGCTAGTGAGCTGAAAATTGCATCATGGAATGTGTGTGGTATAGGCTCCCCGATAAAGAGACATAAATTACTGAAACAACTTAAAAGTAGGAAGATTGGCCTTGCCATGTTACAAGAGACCCATCAGACTGCGGGTGAACATGCGAAGTTAGGTTCCCTGTACAGAGCTCGGGTGTATGGCGCCCCCGCCGTCGGGAAGAAGCGGGGGGTGGTTATATTAATAACACATCAGGTGGGCTGGGTAGAGGAGTCGGTTGATATTGATCCGGACGGCCGGTATGTTCTGATACGAGGACTACTTGAGGGGATCAAGGTTGTTCTGGGATCGGTGTATGCTCCCAATGTGTATGAGACTGGCTTTTATCAGACCCTGGAAAGCTTCATCGCGGAGGCTGTTGGCTACCACGTGATAATGGGCGGGGACTTTAACACAGTCCTGTTGGACAGTATGGATAGATCGCGGCAGGTTGGGGGTAGGGACCGCAGGAGTTCGAGGCGGCTGCTGGGACTTTGCGAAGCGTACCATCTATTAGATATTTGGAGAGTACTACACCCGGGAGAACGGGAGTATACACACCTGTCTCGAGCACACAACACTTGGTCACGTATTGACTTCTTTTTGATTTCAGAATCCTTGTTTCACAAAGTGGCAGCCGCGGAGACAGGCCCCTCTGTCATCTCTGATCACGCGATGGTCACGCTGGACCTCCGCGGCAGCACTCCTCCCGGATGTCGATTTTGGCGTTATCCTCTTGAAATTAGCGGAGATGCCACCTTTGCGGGATACCTTAGGGATCGGTGGAGGGAATATGAAGCAATTAACGACACCCCGGAGACATCCCCGGCCCTTCTTTGGGAGGCAGGCAAGGCAGTCATGCGGGGGGAGATTATCAGTTATTACGGCTCCTTGCGGAAGCGTCAAAACCAACGAATTCTTTTGCTGGAGCGCGAACTAGGCAGAGCACGGCGGAGGCCGAGGGTGGACGGAACGGCTACGGATGGACGCTCATTCAAAGAGATTCAACGGGAGTTGGAGATGCTTCTCCATCAAAGGGCCCACAAATCTATGCTGTACTACAGATACCAATTGTACCAACATGGGAATCGGGCAGGGAGGTTATTGTCTGCTTTGGTGAGACCGGCAGGTGGGGCCCGACACATAGGGGCGATTCGGCATCCGGATGGATCCATCCGCAAAGACACCGCGGAGATTCAGCGGATCTTTTCCGATTACTATCAGCGGCTCTATGCCAGGGATAGTGGTAGCATAGAGGACGACGGAGCCTTTCTGGTAGGTTGTACCCTACCGAAGTTGTCCGAGGAGCAGGTGCGGGCCTTAAACATTCCTATCTCCTTGAAGGAAGTTCAAGACGGGATTCGGAATTTGAAGAATGGCAGGGCTCCTGGGTTAGACGGCCTGCGGGGGGAGTTCTACAAGTCCTTGGGCGAGGTGGTTGTGGCTCCTCTTGTGGGTTACTTTGAGGACCTGGTCGCGAGGGGCGGGTTCCCGTATGAGGCGAACAAGGCGCTGGTTACGGTTCTACCGAAACCGGGGCGGGACCAGTTGCTACCGGGTTCTTATCGACCCATCTCCCTCCTTAACGTCGATATTAAGATCTTAGCTAAAATTATGGCAGACAGATTAGCGGCCGTCCTGCCAGATTTGATACATAAGGATCAAGTGGGTTTCGTGCGGGGCTGCCATGCGGCTTATAGTTTGCAGCGCCTCCTTCTTTCTATGTGTGCGGGACGGACGGCTCGGGGGAGGTCCATGCTCATTAGCTTCGACGCTGAAAAAGCATTTGATAGGGTCAGTTGGGATTTTATGTACCATGTTCTTGCCACCATGGGGTTCACGGGGTTCTACGTCAATGTGGTGCGACTTCTGTATGCCAACCCGATCGGTGCCATCTTGATCAATGGGACCATGTCTAGGGAATTTCCCATCCAGAAGGGGACCCGACAGGGCTGCCCCCTGTCCCCCCTCTTATTCATCTTAACTTTGGAGCCCTTATTGCAGCGGATCTGATCCCACCCTCAAATCCAGGGGATTCAAGTGGGGGGCTCTGAATTTCGGGTCGCTGCTTTTGCGGATGATCTTCTCGTACATTTGGCGGACCCTCAGACGGGGCTCCCTCGCCTTCTACAGCTTTTTACTGAGTACGGGGTCCCTTCCGGATTTCGCTTGAATTTGGACAAATCGGTGGCGATGCTCTTGGGAGCGGGTGACCCGATGGATTGGCAGGGAACCTTCCCGTTAAAATGGGAGACTGGCCATTTCAAATATCTAGGGGTACTCATCCCGGCCGTCTTGGATGACTTATATCGGCTTAATGTGGACAAAGTGTTGACTGCAGTATCCTCTAGTGTTGCCAAGTGGCGGGATTTACCGCTGTCCTTGGGTGGGCGTGTTGCTCTCTATAAGATGACGCTGTTCCCCAAGGTTCTGTATCTGTTGCAGACACTTCCGTTACTATTGAAACAGTCGGACCGAAAGAAATTGGAGGGATTAGTGAATCGCTTGCTGTGGCGGGGAAGGCGGCCTCGGGTGCGGGCGGCGATTCTCTGTCAGCCTTGGTCCCTGGGAGGTATGGGCCTACCTGACTTACGTAAGTATAACATGGCCTGCTTATTGCGGCACGCGCGGGATTGGCTGTGGGACTTAGAGGAGTATACACCCCTGCGGATGTTGCAGGCAGCGGTGAAGCCCCTGCACTTGCGCTATCTTTTGCATGCCCGGAAACCCCTTGGGCTGTCCCGGGAGCTCCGGATTTTTTTAGTGGACCCGGTCAGGGCGGGATGGCGATCTTTCTGTGGCATTCGGGCGCTCTCGGCCTCATACTCGCCATATCTTCCAATCCGGGGTAATGGTGACTTCTTGCCTGGAATGGCCGGTGGGTCCTTCACACGCTGGGCGAGGATGGGGATTGTTAATTTGGAGCATGTGATATCTCCCGAGGGGTCTATGATGACGTTCCCCGAGTTATGCCGACACTATTGAAGGGCGTGACATTTTTCCGTATGCGCAGCTTCGGAGTTATGCACAGGGGGTTCCTCCTGGGGCCCTAAGGGGGGAGGTCAGCTCTCAGATTGAGGTATCTCTATTGGGGGGGGGGAGCAGGGAGTGCGGGTAGCTTGGTTGCAGAAGTTGCTTTGGGACTCGGCGTCGCCGCTGGCCTTGGAGGATTTGGCGGCTGCCTGGACCCGGGAGCTGGAGAGGCAGGTAACGGGCGACATGTTGCTGGAGGCTTTGTCCATTATCCCCAAGCTATACGTGTTGGTGTCTTTCCGGGATATGCAATATAAGTTGCTGCGTCGCCTATATTATGCTCCTTCGCGGGCGTGGAAGGCTGGGATTGCAGGGTCGCCTGGCTGTCCTCGCTGTGGTGAGGAGCGGGCGTCCCTGGGTCACATGCTGTGGACGTGTACCCGAGTCAACGCCTTCTGGCAGAAAGTGCAGGCCTATCTCTCCGGGTGTGTGGGAAACCCGATATCCCTTACAGCTGTGAATGCAGTTTTGGACGTATGGGAGAGCGAATGGGAGGAAAAGTTGGGGCGAGTGGTTTGGTCCTGGGTGCGACTGGTTTTGGTGGTGGCACGGATGACTATCCTGTGTCGCTGGATGGATGCCAATGGACCGACATATGGGTTGTGGAGGGGGCGCCTGCATGAAGTGTTGCTTATGGAGAGGCTTAGAGCGAGGGGCCACCAGGCCCGATGGCAGAGGTTTTTGCAGGCCTGGGGTCCTCACTTGACTTCTTTACCTCGGGTTGCCCGTAGTCGGATCCTGGGTGGCCACTAACAGATCCACTCATGGACCCTATCTGGGTGGGCCATAGGGATACGGTCTAGGTGCGCCTATTTTCTGCGGATCTCTCAGTCTTAGGGGGGGAGGGCTCGGGCGGGAGGGGGGCATTTAGGAGGGATGGGGGGGGATGGGGGGGGAGGGGGGGAGGAGAGCTGTGGGGACGGGACTGGGTGGGGGGGAGGACAGGTCTTTCTCCTGGTTTCCCATCTCTCTATCTTGGTGGGTAGGGCGAGGCCCGGGCGAAGAGCGCACCCCGAGCCTGCCCAATGGCGGCATGCTGGAGATTGTGTTCCTCTAGGGGGGGGAGGGGACCTGACTTCTGTTTTGACCTCTGTTCTGTCTTCTCATCACTGGGCCCCACTCGTTCTCGGAGGCCCTGAGGGGGGGGGAGGATAAACTAGGAAGGATAAATTCGGAATTATAACTTACCAGTTATAAATCTTAACATGATATTACATGTTAGCATGACTATGAATGTTAACATGATTGCTTCTATCCTTGTTCAAATGTTTGCAATAATGTAAAAATGTAAAAATGTATCTAGGATATTGGTTTTGGAGTACCGGGTATCATCTATGTTTGTGCTTTATCTTTGATCTGTTTTGCTACTGGTGTTGTTTTTTACAATAAACAAATTTGACACTAAAATATTCTTAAATGACCTGGAAATGGGAATAACGAGTGAGGTGATCAAATTTGCAGATGACGCAAAATTATTCAAAGTTGTTAAAACACAAGAGGATTGTGAAAAATTGCAAGAGAACCTTGATAAACTGGAAGACTGGATGTTCACATGGCAGATAAAATTTAATGTGGACAAGTGCAAAGTTATGCACTTAGGAAAGAACAGCCCAAAGTATGGTAATATGATTCAAGATTTCGCATTAGAAACCAAAATCCAGGAAAAAGATTTAGGTGTCATCATGGAAAATACATTGAAACCCTCTGCCCAGTGTACAGTGGCGGCCAAGAAAGCAAATAGAATGCTAGGAATCATAAGGAAAGGAATGGAAAATAAAACAAAGGATATTATAATGCCTCTGTATCATTTCAGGGTGCGACTGCACCTTGAATATTGTGTGCAATTCTGATCGCCATATCTTAAAAAGGATAGAAGCAGAATTAGAAAAGATGCAGAGAACAGCCAACAAAATGGTAAATGGGATGGAAGGCTACCCCTATGCAGAAAGGCTTAAAAAGTTAGGGCTCTTCAACTTGGAAAAGAGACGGCTGAGGGGAGATATGATAGAGGTCTATAAATTAATGAATGGAGTGGAACGACGGGTAAACACAGATCAATTGTTTACGCCATCAAAAAATAGGAAGACTAGGGGATATGCAATAAAGCTACAATGTAAACCATTTAACACTAAAAGAGAAAATATTTTTTCACTCAATGCGTAATCAAACTCTGGAATTCATTACCGGAGGATATAGTAAAAGCTGCTAGTGTAGCTGTGTTTAAAAAAGGTTTGGACAAGTTCCTGGAGGAAAGGTCCATGAACCATTATTAAAGAGAACCTGGGAATTCCACTGCTTACTCTGGGAGAAGTATTGTGGAACCTGTGCACCTTCTTGGGAATCTGCCAGGTACTTGTGACTTAGATTGGCCACTGTTAGAAACAGGATACTGGGCTTGATGGACCTTGGTCTAATCCAGTATGGCATTTCTTATGTTCTTAGATTCAGCTTTGCGTCAAATCCGGGGATATCCGGGTTGCCTTTGCTGACTTTATGGAAAAGCTCTATAGAGAGGAACCTGTACCCTGAGAGCAGATAGAGGATTATCTTCAGAGAGTGACATTAGAGGTCTTAACCAATGCAGAAAGGGAATGAATGGAGGCAGAGATAATGGCTCAAGTTGTCCAGCTGGCCATTAGGGTCTTGCCAACGAGGAAAGCACCTGGGGTTGATGGTTTCACCCCTGAGTACTACAAGAAGTTTGAGAGACACTTAGGGCCCATGTTAGCAGAAGATTTTAATGTGGTTTTGCAGGGTGAGAGCTTGCCCCCTTTAAAGATGGAAACCAAGATATCAATGATTCCAAAGCCTGGGAAAGTTAAATCTGAGGCCTCTTCCTATAAACTGATATCACTCGTGAACATTGATGTAAAGATACTGGCAAAGGTGTTGGCAGCTTTGGTAAACCAGATTCCGCCTAGATCAATCCATGGAGATCAGGTGAGCTTTATGGTGGAGAGACAAGCAGCATATAACATCTGTCGAAAACTTCAGCTGATACAGGTGGCCCGGGCTGAGAAGCAGCAGGCACTCCTGCTGGAGGTAGACGTGGGGAAAGCTGTTGACAGGGTGAATTGGGAGTTTTTTGTGGGGCGCTTTGGTGAAGTTGGGGTTTGGGCCGAACTTACAAGGATGGTTGCGCAGCTGGTACTATGCACTCAAAGCATGCACCCGAATCAATGCAGGTAGTGCGGGATTCTTTCAGTTAGGACATGGAACCCAGCAGGGTTGTCCTTTATCCCACCCCCCCCTCCTTTTTGCTCTGGCTATGTAGCTGCTGGCCCAGCAGATTTGGGTTTCGACTGATGTCAGCAGGATCCAAGTGAGGAATAGCGAGTATAAGATCGTGTTATTTGCAGATGACATACTACTGTTGCTGACGAAGCCTTTGATATCCTTGCCAAATGTCATGGGTTGTTTGATGACTACTCCCGGGTTCATGGCTTTAAAATTAATTACTCCAAAGCAGAAATTTTTAATATCGATGTTGAAGCGATGGGGTGCACTTGCCTTTGTGATGGGTTTCCATTTAAGTGGGTTGATTCCTCCATGCGTTACTTGGGGATAAATTTAACGGTAGACCCAAAAGCGCTATATAAGGCAAACTACATCCTCCTGCTTTGGCAAGTGAATCGAGGCTTAGAGGTCTGGTCAGCATTGCTGCTATATTGGTTTGGCAGAATAGAGGTGACAAAAATAGTGGCTCTTCCGCACTTCCTATATGTTTTTCAAGGTTTGCCAATTGAGTTGCCATCTGGGGTGATGGAGAAATGGCGGTGATAGTTCATGAAATTTGTCTGGCAGTTTCGGCGGCTGAGGATTGTGAAACATATATTAAATGCCCACCAAAGAAGGGAGGGATGGGCGTTCTGAATCTGCGTTGGTACTGCGCATTGGCCCAAGGAACAGCTGGGGTAGAATGGGGTCAGCTTGAGAGAGACTTGCTTGAAGCCCAGAACTTGGGGGGGGGCAACTGTGGCTGCAGGTACGGTTGCACACTTATAAAGGGGGTTACCCATATGTGGATCACACTATTAAATACTGGGATAGGTATTTTTGGCTGAAGGGAGTCTTCTCTTTCTCCCCCATTCCCGATCACCAATGGGCCTTTAGGCAGGGCACCCAATCAAAAACTTTCTGACAATGGAGAGATGCGGGGCTAAGTAGGGTGGATCAGCTGTTTGAGGATGGTTGCCTGCTCCCCTTTAAAGAGTTGCAGGAGGAGTTTGGCCTACCTCAAAATAATGTTTACTATTATGCTCAGACAGTACATTAGGTGGGGAAAAAAGAGATTAAGAATCAGGTAACAAGAATGTTATCTGAATTAGAGACTATTTGTGAGGGTCAGATCTCTACCACAGAGTTGATCTCAGCATTCTACTCATGTCAGCAAAATTTGGCCTTTACAGCTAGGAAACACAGAGCATACTGGGCTCAGGAGTTTCAGCTGTTACAGTGATCAACAGGGGGATGGACTAAGCGCCGATTGTGGAAGAGCTTGCTGGCAGTCAAAGCCAAGAGAATAACTACAAAATTTTATATGGGTGGGGTATGACCCCCGTGAGGCTCACCAGGGTCTATCCAGGAGTGTCCTGGTTTTGCTGTCATAAATGTGGTATGAGTGGGACATTGGCACATGTGTGGTGGAGTTGCCCCAGATTTCAGGGATACTGGTAGGGTATTCCGAATAGATTGAAGTGATTAGTAGGTAAGGATGTGCCCTAGGACCCAGGATATTTCCTGTTTATTAGGTCCATACCAGGGATGAAGACCCCAGAATTGGTACTGGTGAAGCATTGTATGAATGCGGCCAAACTGAATCTGGCTTTGGCCTGGAAACAGATGGCATCCCTGGCTTTGAGCCAATGGTTGGTGCATATGTGGGACATCTATAGTACGGTATGGGCGACTCTTACCAGGAAGATGGGTAAGGTTTGTTTTGAACACATTTGGAAACCATTTGTATGACCATATGGCGTGCATGATACAGTGTAATTACTCGCCTGTCAAAGGTGTCCTCAATAAGTAGCAGGAATAAATCCTCATGTATGGGTGAAGTCACCGATTGAGCCAGCACGGAACACTCCTCAGCTTCCAAAGGAAGACTTTGGGAGATATGTCAGAGAGGCTGCTGTAGCCAAAACAGCATATTTCAGGAAATTGAAAAAGGAGCCAAATGACGAAAACTGGAAAGTTAGATGCAAGGCATTGATAAGGCAGGCAAAGAGAGAATTTGAAAAAAAACTTTGCTGTGAAAGCAAAACGCATAATAAAAACTTTTTCAAGTACATTCATAGCAAAATTCCTGTGAGACAGTTGGACCATTAGAAGATTGAGAGGTAAAAGTGACACTAAGAGGGTACAAGGCCATAGCAGAGAGACTGAATGAATTCTTTGTTTCGGTCTTTACTGAAGAAGATGTAGGGAAGTTATCCATGAAATGGTATTTAAAGGTGATGCGTCGGAAGAATTGAAAGAAATATTGATAATATTGATGGAAGGATACCCCTACGAGAAAAGGCTTAAAGGTTTAGGGCTCTTTAACTTGAAAAGGAAGACTATTAAAGAGGACCCGGTAAATCCATTGCTTGCTTCGGAACAAGCATTGTGGAACCTGTGTATGTTTTTGGGAATCTATAAGGTTCTTGTGACCTGGATTGGCTACTGTTGGAAACAGGATACTGAGCTTGATGGGCCTTGGTCTGACCCAGTATGATATATCTTATGTTCTTATATGACCTACAACATCAAGTCTAAGAACAAGGCTAATTAGTATAAATCAAACCCTAAGCAAACCCACAAAAAAGGCATGTCCTTTTCTTGGAATCTCCTGGACTAACAGTGTCAAACAAAATTATTTAAAAAATAAAAATAACATTTATTTGTGAGAGGGGGGGGCAATCCTGCCCTCATAGAAAAGAGGCAACAGAACACTTACAAAGGAATCTGGGTGCTTGGCTGACATAATTTGGCAGATGTTGATGCCCTTCATTTTAAAAGTAACAAAGTTAATTTGGGAAACATTATTGGTTCTTATAATAGTCCAAAACGAAGCAGGTTTCTGCCCAACTGCTCTGATCAATGGGAAAAAATGTCTATAGAGAAATTTCAATTTAAACTCCTTTAACTATTAACCCAAGACCACCATTGCATTTCAATAAACAGCATTTAAGTGACCAGAGGAATTTCAGGTCCGTTAGAGGCGCAGTCAGCCGTAGGTAGGGGTACACAGCTTAATCTGTTTTACTGCAAGCCTAACATTAATGTCCCTGTTATTAATGGATGCAAAAGCTTTCAGCAGGTAGGAGGGGTAATTAGTTAAAGCATGGGTGTGCTATAGTTCACAGCTCTTGGCTGGCAGGAGCAACACTTGTGGAGATCAATTATTTACTAAATGAAGGGAAGACAACAGATTTACACAGCATCAGCTTGTTTTAGCTACATTAAAAATGTTTTCTTGTTAATCAAACATCAGCAAGCAGCTTGCTTCTTCAAGTATCTTTCCCTAAAAGACAAGCATATATAAAATGGCTTTGTTAGAAAACAGAGCTTTAGATGATCTTTAGAGCAATTTTTTACTGCTAGAAATAAAGAAGAAACAAAATATTCTTCATATAAGTAGAATGGCCTACTATGAGTGCCCCAAAAGGAGGACACACCTCCAAAAATGAGAAGACAAAAGGTGCATCAAATTTATGCATATCATTTTGTATATGCAAATATATTTACATAGATATGACATTGCAAATTATTAATCAATCCCATGTCCTCTGTACTGTATAAGCCACAAGGCTGGACTAAACTAGATCAGCCAGGCTCCCTTTTACATATAAGTCCACTTTATTTATTTAACACGTTTTTTTAATACTGCCTTATCTTGCATTCAAAGTGGTTTACATTATAACATTTTAACAACTAGAACTTACATCGAACAGGAAATTAAACTTGTCAAACAGGGAAAAGTTACCAATGGTGATGAATTCCTACCTAGGAGGGTTAGGGTCAGAGCAGTTGTGTGGAAAGATAGAAATGAGGTAGATAGGAGGTGCATTAGGGAGGAGGCTAATTAGAGGTGGATGGATGGAGATAGAGGAGAACAACTAGCTGAGTGTAAGGAGAGGTGAGTAAGGATTCAATCAAGCTCCATAATGTTCTAGGAAAAGATATGTCTTTATAGTCTTTTTTAAAATCCATTAAGTCTTTCATAGATCTTATAGTCTCGGGGAGTGCATTCCAAAGTGCAGGAGCATAGAGAGAGAATGCCCTGTTGCATGCCACTTGTCTAGCTTTGATTTTGAATTACAGGGGAAGTAGTAAGTTCTGGTTTGATGTTCTTATGGATCTCCTTTTAGGATCTCTGGAAATAAGTGGTTGAAGTACACTTGGGGCTAGCTGTAGGATGATCTTGAAGTGCTTTGAATTTGGTATGGGGAGCAACCGGTAACCAGTGAAGTTGCTTCAGTGTTGGGGAGATGTGGCTTCTTCCAGTTGATCCTGAAATTATTCATGCAGCTGTGTTCTGCACTAATTGTAAGGGATGGATGGTATGTTTCGGAAGACTTTGATATATAACATTGTAGTAATCTAACATTGGCATGATCATGGCTTGGCAACCTGTACGAAAGCTGGCGTGGTCAAGCAGTAACTTGAGCTTGCAAATTATACTTAGTTTGTGGTAGACCACCTTTGTTGTTCTGCTTATCTGCATCTGGAACGATAGGTTCTGATCCAGGTAAACACCTAAGTACCTAACATGAGGTTTAACTTCTATGTCATTGTGTAGACTTTTCAGGGCCTTTGGTGGTATAAATGAGGTGCTCCATGTGATGAAGAGCACCTCGGATTTTTTGTAATTGATAGTGACGTTTCGTTTGAGAAGCCAGGTTACCATGGCTTCAAGGCACTTAGATTTGAATAGTCAGGTTGATCTATGTCTATAGGGGCTCAGATCATGATGTCATCTGCAAAAATTCTGTACTGAACATTGAAGTTGTTGATTATGGTGCATAGTGGTTGTAGGTAAATATTGAAGAGTATGGCCAAAAGTGCTGAGCCTTGTGGTACCCCTTGAGTTTGGTTGATTGGTTTGGAGACCAAGACTGGTTTTAACTTGCAGGGTACGCTAGTATAGATAAGAGTTAAACAATATGAGGGTTGTTTCACATAGGCCTATATCCTGTAGCCTCGTAAGCATGATATGATGACTAATACGAGTCAAAAGTTGCAGTGATATCAATAAAGATCAGTAGGAAGCCCTTTTTTTGGTTATCTAATCCTAGCAGTATGCTGTCCAGTAATGATGTCAAGAGGCTTGTGGTAAGGCTTGAAACCGTATTGCTATCTGTCAAGTGGGGCACGGTTATCAATGTGATCCTGTAGCTGGTATTGTATCACCTTTTTAATCATCTTTGTTAGAAATGCTAGACGTGATTGGCTGGTAAGAGCTGGGGTCCTTGGGATCTTAGGTTGGATTTTTTAGGATTGGTCTAGCTGTTGCATGCTTGAGGCTGGGAGGGAGATATCCTTGAGTGAAAGATGATGTTAAGTAGTGTAGGGCCCAGCTGCTTCACATCTTCTTTATCCAGGTTACTGGACATGGGTCTAGAGGAGAGGTGGAGGTGTTGATATTACTTACAATGTTTTCCAGGTGTTCCAAGGAGGGAATGTGGAAGGTGCTCCAGGGTTTAGAGGATGTGCTATTATGTTGTATGTATGCTGTTGTGAGTGTGACTGTCGAAGGGATGGGCTTGAATTTCAGTTTCAGGGAGTCCGCCATCTGTTGCAGGTTAAGCGAGTTAACATCATTCTGTAAGGGTCGATCCTTTGTAAGTGAATGTGTTATGTCAAACAGCTCATTATTAAATTAGTATATTGTCTTTTGCTGGAGTTTATTAGTTGATAGTAGTGTTGTAGTTCACTGGAGTAATTCTGTAGGTTTTCTTTGTTTTTGGAGCGTCACCCTTTTCTCTCTAGTTTCCGCAGAGTCCTTTTTGTGCCATTAATATCCTTAGAATAAAATGGTGCAGAGTGCTCTCTATTATTATGGATATCCTTATGTGGGCGGCTGCAGCATTCTGGAGTGTGTTGTTCCGATGATATCCTTCAAGATTGATAGGGTATTGTCCAAGTGTGGGAGGACTTGCTGAACGATGGATTCGCTATGGAATAATTTAAATCTTCTTTGAAGTTTATCTTTTCTTTCTTTGGAGCTGGTGAGATTGATCATGCAGTGGTTTGACTAAGGAACAGGTGACCAAAAGGGAGGGGAAAGGCTCCATGGTCGAGTACATTATTAGGTATGAAAATGAGGTCAAGGATAGCTCCCTTATTGTGAGTTGGTGTGTTCATTATTTGCGTGTATTATAGATCTGCCATGGCGGTCATAAAGGCCTGAGCATCTGTGGTTGATAACAAAGGTATGTTAAAGTTACCCAGGAGTATGAGTGGTTTTTGTGATGAAGTGTAGCTGCATACTTCAAGATGATTGAGAGGTCCTCATTCGTAGTGCAGGGTGCACAGTATACCAGGCAAAGTGAAAAGTGTTTGTTTGATATTGTTATCATATCATATCCATCTTTGTTTTGGGTAGAGAGGGTGTTAAACTTGAATTGGTTTTTGGAGATGATTAGGATACCTCCCCCTTTCTTATGGCCCTTGGACAGTTGTATATTAAGTATGATTGGGATGTAGTTTGGTTCAATATGAGCTGGTTGGTGTCAGTAAGCCATGATTCAGTTATGCACATTATGTTTATCTTTTCATCATTAATGTAATCTGTAATAGTGTGGTATTGATTGCTTATAGAACGGGCATTAATTAATGCAATTTTCAAAGGCAGGCTTATTTGGTTCTCAGGGTGCGATTTGTTTAGTGGTGTTGAGAGACGGATCCTTAATAGTCTGTTGTGTCGCTTTTGTTCCATGTATATAAAGGGCTGTCTAGGTTGGATGTATTTGTGCCCTTTAATTATTGGGATCATCTGCCTGATGTGCTGAAGTGTATATTCAGCAGCATGGCAGATCAAAGATTGTAAGAGGAGGTTAGATAGGCCAAAAGCTATAATGTATATTCTGGGGCTCATGGTGTTGCAGTTTCCGTCGGTATTATTGCTTGCTAATAGGCTAGAGGGAATATTCATAAACGAAAGGACAATACCTTTGTCCTTAGGTCCCATGTTGGTTAATCCCAGAGCATACTCCAAGAGATCACGAGGTCCTTAGACGTAGGACCACCAGGCGCAGATGCTCCTATGAAATATGATTTTGTTGGAGGTAGATGATGACACTCTGTAATTCCGCCTTATGGGCATTATTTCGCTGGCAGGGGCTCCTTCTTCCCTCCCTCAGCTAGTAGAGCGGATCCAGGGCTCTGATGCTCGTTTGCGCAGTGGGGGGTAATGTCAATAGACAGAGGAGTTACAGTCCAGTGTGTCCTGGATCCAGTTAGCTTCTCAGGCCACAGACCACTCCTAAAGGCCGCATCAAAGGGCCCTCTGGCGAGGCCCACAGGCGCAGGCCAGCAAGGCACATGCCTAAGAAAGCTGCCCTTTAAAAATCTGGAGCTGCCGGTGTGTTTGGGTGTCCAAAGGTGGGAAGCGTGGAGGAGCTCACCTTCTTGCTCCTTGCTGGTTTCCCCAATTGGGTCGGTGGTGAAGAGGCCGGGGTCTTGAACGTGCTGCCCTTTAAAAATCTGGAGCTGACAGCATGATTGGGTGTCCGGTGGGAAGTGAGGAGGAGCTCACCTTCCTGCTCCTTGCTTGTTCCTCTGATCGGGCCGGTGGTGAAGAGGCCGGGGTCTTGAGCACACTGCCCTTTAAAAATCTGGAGCTGCCAGCGTGATTGGGTGTCCAGTGGGGAAAGGAGAGCAGCTCACCTTCCCATTCCTTGCTTGTTCCCCAGTCAGGCTGGTAGAGTAATTGGAAAAGAAAATGGGCATTTTTTAAAATACACTGACTGAGATGCTGGAGAATGGTAAAAGCGTATAAGTGTTCAGCCTAATCAAGAGTCTATGGCAAGAACATTGCATTTGGTAAATTCATAGCTTTCAGAATAACCATCCACAAAGGTGAAGAAACTTCTAGCCATGAAGTCAAGTCTTGCAAAATGTAGCAAATGTAATATTCCAGCTACAGACGCATCATCAAGGTGGGCATTTATTTTTTATGGCTTTATGACCTACATGTGTATCTTATAGTTGCTTGTAGATGGATGGATGTGTACAGTTGTGGTCAACATTATTGGCAGCATTGCATTTTAAGTATGTTGTGTACAACATCGAGAAATAACTAAATTTTCCAACTGTATGTCATCATAATATTTTAATAGTATGTTCAACGGTATACAATTAAAATAAGATGTCTGTGCTACGTAGATGTAGTAATATCTGAGAAAAAAACAAAATATGACCTCAACAGGAATAATGGCACCTTTCACTAATATTTGGTTGTACAACTCTTGGCAGTGATGGCAGCCTCCAAACATTTCTTCTAGCCATCTATAAGTTTCATACATCTGTCTGTGGTAGTTTCTCTCTCCCTTCAACTGAGATTTGTTCCAGCTCAAGAATGTTTCCAAGATTCCTTTTACCAATGGCAGATTTCAGCTGTTTCTAAAGGTTCTCAATTGGATTGAGATCAGAACTGATTGCTAGTCAGTTTAAAACAGTCCATTTTTTAATTTTTAACCATTCTTTTGTACTTTTGGATTTCTGTTTTGGATCATCGTCCTGCTGGAGGACCCATGGCCTTCGACCCAGCCCTACCTTTCTAACACTAGGTAGCACATTTCACTCCAAAATACTTTGATAGTCCTCTGACTTCATGATTCCTTTAATACATTCCAGGCCTCCTGTTCCTGAGGCAACAAAACAGCCCCACAACATTATGGAACTCCACCATATTTAAATGTAGGAAGGGTGTTTTTTTCCTAATAAACTGCATTTCTTCACTTGAAATGTATTGCTGGTCTGCATTGCCAAAGAGCTCAAGTTTGCTTTCATCTGTCTACAGAACAATTTCCTAGAAGGATTGTGGTTTCTCAAGGTGGCTTTGGGCAAAGATCAGGCGTGCCTTTTTATGTCTGTCTTTGAGCAGTGGAGTCCTCCTTGGCTTTCGCCCATGAAGTCTTTCTTTGTTTAGTGCATAGCTTATGATGTAGGTTGAAACCATCACTCCAAATTGCTCCAGGTCAGCATTTTTACAACAATTCGCACTAACCTTTGAAGACTTCTTAGATTAATTTTCCTCTTTCCACCATGTCCTGGGAGGTTCCTGACAGTTCCATGAGCAGAAAACCTCTTAATAACATTGCGAACTGTAGACATAGGAGATGACCTTATACCGCTTTGATGTTTGGTGATAATGGCTTTTCTGATGGTTTCAGGCAGCTCTCTTGTCTTCACCATTGTGAAAATGTAACAGAGAGTGAATGAAGCCATTTTAAACATTAGAGCCATCATTCATTGGTAGATTCAAATCATGTGAGTACTGACAATTGATAGAGAGGCGCATTTCATTTTACTGCAATGGGAATGTGGGTCTTCTGTTCAAACTGATTTATTTATAAGGGTGTCAATAATCATGTCCTGGCAATGTCCCAGTTTTTATACTATTTCCTTTATTAATTGGTCTTGTTTTGTTTGATTTTTTTTGTTTGATTATTTTGTGTGTCAAATATGTGTGCAATATATAGTCCAAAGCCATTTCACTGGCCACTTTTTTTTTTTTTTTTTAAGGAGATAGTGGACATTAAGGGCCTGCTATTTGAAAGGCATTTACAGGGTTTACAGCCCAGTAAACAGTGTAAATGCCTTAGATAAGGATATTCAACGGCACCTACATGGGTAGTGCCTTTGAATATCCCCTAAGTCCCCTACGTGACCTGATGCTATCCGGTTAGCATTGAGGTGTGTTGGGGGTTTTCCGGGGCAGAACGGAGGTGGAGAATGGCGCTTACTGGGCAGCAGTGATATTGGATGCATAGAAGGCAGCAAGAGAAGAGACAGATCACTGGAACAGTGGATACAGGCCCTGCAGAGTACTCTTGCAACCAGGAACTAAACGAAACAGCAGTCAAAAGAATAGTCAAGAAGCAGGGGTAGGTCAGGGCAGGCAGAACAAGTTGTTTAACCAGAAGACTAGCAGAGGCCAGAAACCATGGATCAACAGAGTAATGCATTCATCAACTTGAGAATGAGGTGAAATGGGAGATCCTGGTATACATAGGTGTAAGGTGCAAATCAGAGTGGAGGAGTAACCTAGCGGTTAAAACAACAGTCTAGTACCCAAGAGATCAGGATTTGATTGCCACTGGCACTCTTTTTGACTTTGGGTAAGTCACTTTACCCTCCACTGCCTCAGAAGAAAAGGGCTAGTAATTTATTTCCAGTCATATCTTCCCAAGAAAGCCCAGGGGCTGCTGGGTCACCAGGAGACAGCACTGACTTGACATCACTTAAAAAAAAAAGGGGGTGCCAGAGAGAATACATTCCACAAGAGCCAATAAAACCAGGATGTCAATCAGAGAGAATGCATTCCTCAAGAACCAATTAAATCAGGGAGCATCCTTAGAGGATCAACTGGGGAATGCCACATCATCAGGCTGAGACCAGGGAGGAGGTTGCAGCTCATTAACAATTCAAGGAAGGCCTCTTGGGTGGTAATGACAAAAATCCAAACTACAGACCTCATTACTAATAGGCCAGTTATGTATCTTCTGCAAACCAGTAACAAAGTGGCCAGTACTAGACTTACCTATAGACCCCCAGGATTTCTATCTTAGCTATATTTAATGAGAACATATTCTTAGTTGCTATACGGTGATTGAAAGAAGGCATTGTCTCCTCAAGAAAACTAAAAATGAGTTTATCAACTAAATAACTGTCGCAACATTTTCAATGAACAGAAATTATTTTTTAACATCTTAGTTGGGTTGAGCTTACTCAAGTCTAAATAGTTTTTAAGGACCTATGGTACTTTATTTTTTCTTAAAATGTGCCTAGCAACTAAAACATCCTTCTTTGCAATGCCCAGACTATTAAAGTCCCCAAAGTATGCCTTTCTTGTTAATGCAGCTGAAAAGCACAGATTCTATGATGTTTATCAGCAGCATGATTAACAGACATCCCGCTCTGAAAGGTCTCACAGATCGTGGTTCTGTTTAAAGTCTGAGGGGACTACCTCACACTACCCATATCAAGTCCTATCCGGATTCCCCATCTCCAGCCATAGCAACTCCTGCCAACTCCATAAATGCTGCCATTAAAATATTTGTTTTAATTCTGACCTCAGAGTCACAGTTAATAAACAAGAAAGGCAATGAGAAATTGAAAAACAAACTGACTGCAGCTGTTTGAGTAGACGTTTCACAACTGTGTTTAACAGCATCCTTTAATTTCACATCTATGAATAGAACCCATACACCACAGATTGCGTGCCAGCTGCTCAGCCAACCAGGATTTTCTCCACAATTCATTTTGTAGTGTTATTCCATCATGTTAATTTTACTGTATTTTTAACATTTCCCTAGAGAAGCTGTTTTCTGCCTTCAGTCTGCAACAATCTTCAGCCACAGTATGCCTGAATCTTATTAGACTTTCTATTGGCAGTTCCTGAAATTTTTGTAACTTTTTATATCATCTTCTATCTCATCCTTTTTGAAAAGGGGAAAGGAGAGAAAGGCTGCAGCATTATTCCTACAGAATGAGTGGCTAAGCAAAGTGACCACTGAGCTAACAGTAAAGTGTTTGAGTGCTGCTACAGAAACTCAGATAACAAAAAGTTGGATAAAAGCCAAGAAATATTGCCTTCTTGCTCCTATGGACTTCCTCCACATCTGAAAAAGTTACAGTGCCTAATAAAGCCTCCTGTAGCTATTGAAAATCTCATGTCAACTGCAAAAGGATTTTTATGATGATTATAGAGCTCAGTAATTACAGCATTGGGAAAGGGCAAAGCCCAGCTCACTAACAAATCTGTAAGGAAGTTATTCAAAACTACTAAAGGAAGGTAGAAAAAGATAGGTATAAGTTGTGAACTGCTTCAACCAAAAAATAAATACAGCATGGTCTTAGGGAAGCAACCACAGACTGTCTGTAAAAGACATTTTTATAAATGGAGCCTATAATTCTGGACAGTAGAAGAAAGCAGTTCCCCTGTCACAGCCAGAGGGGACAGAGCCTAAGCATTAGCCTGGCTTATGTCTGTGTGGAGACCACTGCGAAAACTTGAAAATAAGTCTTCCCAATATTTCTTTTATCCTACATGCATACTGCTCAGTTGCTTAGTTTTTCCTTTTTTCCCCAACAACCTTCTTTCATCAAAGGTGTGTTTCTAAATAGATGGCTGAGGCTTAGGTCCATTAAAGATGAAGTCTGACAATAATACAGAAACTGTGGTCTTGAATGAAGTTAAGACAGAAATATCAATTAATTTTACAGTTTCAAGGATCCACATGGGCCAGCAAGGATTTTGTTCAGATATGTTTGGGTGCTCTATCTTTAAAATAGCCAAGTTACTTATACCTATAGCATGGGCAGAAGTATACAAGTCCTCACAACTGGGTGACCTCACCCGATGGAGCCTGCATGATTTTCTCTTCACGACTCGGACTTCCTAGCTACAGGTTACCTTCAGCACAAAAAGGGAAAACAGAAGGACCTGCCAAAACACAGACAATATTTTTGTTGGCATCAAGCCTTTTTCAGTTTTTGTGTTTATTTTTGCTAACATGACAACGTGGAAATGAAAAGAATGAGTCCTAGAGAGCATAGAGCTGTATTCTAAACCTCAAAAAGACTCCAAAGGACAAATTGAACAAACCTAAAGTTGCATCGGAAGCCCTTCTCAAATATTAATGAAAGGTGAATAGTTGGACCAAAGTCCATGCGGCAGCTTTGCAAACCTCCTCTATACAGGCCAACCTCAAATGGGCTATCAATAAAGCCACGGCTTGGGAATAATGAACCATAATGACCCTCTAAGCTCAGGGCTGCTTGGGCATAAGTGAAAAAGATGTAGTCTTCTGGTCAGCTGGATAGTGTATGTTTGGCAATGGCAGTCCAAGATTTATTGATATAAAAAAAAATGAATAGGTGGGTAGCCTTTCTAATGGCTTTAGTCCTCTTCAAGTAGAATGCTAAGGCTGCTTTGCATTCCAGAGTTACAAGACATGTTTACTATTGTGGATGTGTAGCTTAGGAAAAAATGTTGGCAGGGTAATTGACAACCCTAGATTTGTGTGCAGAATCACTCTATTATTGAAAAACTTGGTATAGTGTGGAGCTTGGAGCGCTCTTACTCTGCATATTAAAGCGACCTCCCCTAAAAACAAGACCTACCAGGCCGTATACTTTATCTCACAAGAGTCTAGTAGCTCAAAGTTGCTTAACAAAATAGCTTTGACCTGTATTGCCATAGCAAGCCTGGGTTCTAATAGTTAACAGTTGTCCAGCCAGGGTCTCTGGTTGAGGAGGTTAAACTCATAGTTAATTGACATTTTGTTTCAGGAGAATTTGCCACTTCATTTCCCTCACACCCTATCCCTCACTTACCCAACCCCAGGGCTGGATTTTCTTATCTAATCTTCCTAAAACACGTAAAGGTACATTGTAGAAAGGCAGTCCAGGCAGTGGCAAGGACATGCGAATCAAAATGTCAGAAAAGGTGCCATGCACATGCACAGATCTTCTAAAATTGGCACTTCCCCGTCTTCAAATATACACACGTCCCCAGCCATAGTGTTTGCTTGTGTGCATGATGGAAAACGAAGCACTGCATAAGCGTAGAACCTTATAGAGATCAGCGGCCATGGAGACATTCAAGCATGATGTAAAATACATAAACCCATATTGTCTGGAGAATGTGCATGTGTGCTTGAGACCCGTACGTTGGCATGTTTATGTTTTACTTTGATTTGATATACTACCCTTTGTGGGACGTACAGAACAGTTTACAAAAAATAAAAATATCATACATAAAACTGGGAGAGGAGAGAAAGGAACTACAATGTTAGATAGGACAGAAAACAAAAAAGACGACAAACAGAAGGAACCACTCAATTTAGGACAGATATAATAAAAGGCATATTATTTAAAATGCAAATGAGAGTTAAAAAGAAAGAGTGCAATTGCAGCCTAAGAAGCAACTGGACCAAAAGCCTGCTCAAAGAGAAAGGTCTTCAACATGGACTTAAATTTGGGAAGAAAGAGCTCCATCCTTATGTAGGAGGGCAAACAGTTCCAAAGGGAAGGGGCAAGCAAAAAGAAAGGGGTGCATTTTGTAGAATCAAATTTGATATGAGCAGGGGACGGCATGACAAGACTGCAATCCTGAAGGGACCTCAAACAGCAGAAGGGAACAAAGAGAGTGATAAGGGAAGAAAGATAAAGAGGGCCTTATGAACAGGCTTTACCTGAGTGGACCTTATAAACAAGGGTAAAGATTTTAAATGAAACCAGCTGAGGAAAAGGGAGCACGTGATGATTAATAAGGAGTGGGGTAATGGGATCATATTTACATGCATATGAAAGTAACTGGGCAGTAGTATTCTGTACAGATTGAAGTTTCTTCACCAGATGCTGAGGGAGGCTGGAGAAAGTATAATTACTCACCTGTAACAGGTGTTCTCCGGTGACAGCAGGAATCAGTCATCACATATGGGTGATGCTGGCGCCAATGGAGCTTGCGTGGAAGCATCTCCCTAGTCTTCAAAGAAAGCCTTTGGGAGATGCACCACGCATGTGTGGACCCTTTCCCGCCCAGGGGTGCCATCTTGCCTCAGTCTAATGACATAGCTAAGACAACAAAATTTAAACTATGGTAAATAAACAACTCCAAGGGGAGGAGGGAGGGTTCTGAGAACTGATCCCTGCTGTCCCCAGAGAACACCTGTTACAGATGAGTAACTATGCTTTCTCCGGGAACAAGCAGGAAGTCAGTCCTCACATATAGGACTCCACAGCTACAGGCTACCGAGAACCTGTAAAAAATGGCAAGGCGACCTGCAAAGGGTGAGCCATGATCAGCAGCAGTCAAGTCCCTAAAGAGAGACTCTCGCAAGACCCAAGTGTCCGTCAGAGAACCAGCACTCCGGTAGCCTGAACACAGAAGGGTCGGAGGGTAGGAGTTGCCTAAACCCTGAAGAGATTACTGAGTATGGCCTGGCCAAAGGTGCTGTCCTGCTGGGACTCCCTCTCCAGGCAGTAGTGAGCTGCGAAGGTATGGACCGCAGGAGGGCAGCCCAACAGATTTCTGTCACAGGGACAAAATGCAGATGTGCCACGGAAGTAGCCATGGCCCTGACACGGTGCGCAGTGACCTTCTGGTTCAGTGAGATTCCCGCCTGCTCATAGGCATGAGTAATGCAGCACCCCATCCAAGTGGACAGTGTTCGCTTAGTCACTGGGAGCCCCAGACGGCTGGGGTCATAGGATACGAAAAGCTGAGGTGCTTTGCGGTGGCCCTGGGTCCACTGCAGGAAGGACAGGGTCCTTTTACAATCCAGAGTATGGAGAACAGTCTCTGCCCTACTGGTGTGAGGCTTCGGAAAGAAGGTGGGGAGCTCCACCTCCTGATTTGAGGTGGAATGGGGACGCCACCTTCAGCAGAAACGTGGGGTGTGCGTGGAGAACCACCCTTTTCTTATAGAACCTCGTGTAGGGGGGCTCTGCCACCAGAGCTTGGAGCTCACTGACTCTGCAAGCTGTTGTGAGTGCTACAAGGAAGACAAACTTTCAGGAGAGGTACCGCAGGTGGCAGGTAGCCAGAGGCTCAAACGGTGGCTTCATGAGCTGGGAAAGCACCACATTGAGGATCCCACTTCTCCGCTGGAGGGTGGACGCAGTCTTTGGATAGCATGAGGCCCCACAAGAACCAAGACACAAGGGTCTGAGTCGAAAGGGGCTTTCCCTCAATGGGGTGGTGGTGCGCTGCGATAGCGCTCATGTGTACTCTGAATGAATTGGACTGGAGTATCGCTTGTACAGAGCAGGATACTGGAGTACCACTTGTACAGAGCAGAAGAATGGGCTTGCCCATCTTTCGGTGCACAACACAGAATCGGCACCACTTGAAGACATACGCCCTTCTTCTGGAAGCCTTACAAGAGGCCAGGAAAACCTCTTCCACGTCCCTTGGGAGGTTGAAGGGAGCTAACGGTACCCTTCAGCAGCCAAGCCGTGAGTAACAGGGACCCCAGGTTAGAATCTGCGATGCCGCCAATAGGGAGAGGAGTAGCAGGAATCAGGGTTGCCTGGGCCACCGGGGAACTATCAGCATTAGTGATGCTCTGTCACGCTGGACCTTGAATAGGGTCTTGGTGACCAGAGGTGTCAATGGGAAGGCGTACAGGAGGCCTTCCATCCATGAGATGAGGAACACATCCACTGCCACCTGGAATGGGCGCAGCTGGTGGGAGCAGAAGCGGGGCAGCTGCATGTTGTCCAAAATGGTGAACAGGTCCACCAGGGGGATGCCCCAGAGATGAAACAGCCGGGAGGCTACTTCGGGATCCAGGCACCACTCGTGCGGCTGGAGGACTCTACTCAGCTTGTCTGCCAGGGCATTGTCTTGGCCTGGAAGGTAAACTGCCCTTAGGAGCATCCCTCTGCGTGCCTGGTTGTCAGTCTGGATTAGCACCAAGTAGTGCTGCAACTGGTGGCAGAAGGCTCAGAGAGCCAGAAATATTGCCCAGAGCTCCAGCAGATTGATTTGCATACAGGATTCCATATGGGACCAGCTGCCATGCATCTGGAGGCCCTTGCAACATGCTCCCCAGCTCACTAAGAGGCATCTGTGGTGGGGACTTTCTGGGGAGTGTGTCCTGGACTGAAGATGACAGGGAATCTGCCAGCATCCGAGGGAGTTTGCCAGCTGGCGATTCACCTTCACTCTGTCCCTGAGCCTGCCTGTGGCTTGTGTCCACTGAGAGCGGAGGCACCACTGGGCTGTCCTCATGTGCAGTCTGGTATATGGGGTCACGTGAACCATGGAGGCCATGTGCCCCAACAGGCAGAGTAAGAGCTGGGCAGGAAGAACCCAGCATCGATGCACTTCTGAGGCTGGCCCCCTGAGGCATTCTGACCTCTCCCGAGGGAGGAAAGCTTTTGCCTGGAGGGCATCTAGCTGTGCCCCTATAAACTCCAGGCACTGAGCGGGAGAAGGATGGGACTTGGAGTAGTTTATGACAAATCCCAGGTCCTGCATGGCATTTATGGTGCACCCAGTGGTGCATTGAGCCTCTGCAGTTGTGTCCCCCTTTATGAGTCAGTCATTCAGATAAGGGAAGATGAAGGCCTCTTGGAGCCAGAGGTGGGCTGTGACTACTGCAAGGCACTTTGTGAAGACCCTTGGCGATGAGGTCAGTCCAAAGGACAGCACCCTGTATTGGTAGTGCTCTCCTCCCACCATGAACCGGAGGTGTTTTCTGTGGCTGGAATGGATTAAGGTGTGTGTGTAGGCATCCTTTAGGTCTAAGGAGCATAGCCAATCTCCCTGATGGAGGAATGGCAGCAGTGTTCCAAGGGAGATCATCTTGAACTTCTCCCTGATCAGAAACCTGTTCAACTCTCGCAGGTCCAGGATGGGCCTGAGGCCCCCTGTCCTCTTGGGGATGAGGAAATACCTGGAGTAGAAGCTGTTGCCCCAGAGGTGTTTCGGCACTGCTTTGTCCTGTAGTAGGTCTGCTGAGAATCCACCGAGCTCCCTCGACAGTTCCTTCAGGTACATGCCAGTATAGAGCTGGTAGGATTGAATCCGGCAAGTTAGCATTGAGTTCTGAAAAGCCTTCTGGCTGAGGGCATCTAGGGTTCGGGCCTCCCTGCCTGGTGGTACCGACAAATACGTTCTTTGGCTCTTGAGCCTGCGCATGGCTGACTCCATGACCAGTGAGTTGTGGGGAAGATGGGTCTTTTGGAACCCAGGGCTTCAGCGCACTCAGTACATGGCATCGAGGCGGCGCCTTCTGACAACTGGTACCGATGCTGGTGTTTCCCACATCTGGAGGAGGCAGTTGAGAATCAGAAGCACTGGTACCATATGAGTTTCCTTAGGGGGTGCCTCGTATTGGAGTATCTCCAGTTTCTCGGTGCGCAGGTCCTCCTCGGCCTCGGTCTTGATGGTGAGGGCTTTGGCCAATTCCTGCACAAAGTCATCCTCAGGCGGGGAACAGCATTGGGGCATCGGGGGAGACGGGTCCGAGGGCACATCTCAGAGTCACTGTGATCGCCTTGGTCGAGGTCCATACCAAGTGGTCCGTGACCTCCGGAGCATTGAAGGTCTGAGCCGCAGGTGCTCACTGGAGAGGACTGTTTCCCCAAGAAATGGGACCTCATCTGGTGCTGAAGACTTTCTCAAGGTCGGTGGCGCTCGAGGATCAGCTCGATGTCCAGAGAGGCCCTCAATGTTGAGGGTCCTGTCATCGGCGCAGATGAACTAGACATAAATGCCTGCTGCATGGCCATGAGGGCAGATACTGCTTTCTAAGGCCACCATCCTGGTCTCCATACTAGTTAGCTCTGCAGCCTTCGATACAGGCTTTGAGGCCCAGTCGGCAGTGTTGAGGGGGAGTCCTTGATGAGGATGGCCTCAAGGGTCCAAGACTGGTCGGCAGATGCCAACTCTTCCTTGCAGGGTAGCTTGTAAGACTGCTCCCGCTCCCTCGGACTCATGCCGGGGTCTGCAGGGACTGGAGTGGGATTTCCCCTTCTTCCCAGACCTGGCTTCCAAGGCAGTCTTCGAGTGCTTCGTCTTCTTGCATTCCACCTCTGGGGATTTCCGCTCGGAGGAACTTCAGCAGCGGGACTCCGAAGAGGCTCGGACTTTGCAGTGCACCAAGGTATCAGAGAGGGCCCTGGAGCATGGTGTTGCCGGAGACTCTGGCGTGGAGTCAGACTTCTGGAAAAACATTTCCTGCTGCTGCCGATGGCTCTTTAGGGCCTTTGAGGTCATGGTTCTGCAGCATTTGCATTCTGAGTCATTATGTTCCTGGCCGAGACACCGGAAGAAGCAGTCATGCGGGTCAGTGAGGAACATCATTTTGCTGCACCGATCGCACTTCTTGAAGCCACTGGAGACCATTGGAAAAGGGACAGTCCCCGCCGCTGGGTAGGGGTCAGAGGTCTTCGGCTCAAAAAGGGCGTAAATGCTGGTTGAGAGACACCTCGATGTAAAAAAAGGGAAAAGAATGAACGAACCCAAGGTGCGACGCAGAGGCGAGCTGACTTGGGGGCGAGAATGAACCAGTACACAACCAGACAAAAACGTATCAAAAAACACACTTTTTCCAGGGGAAACTGGACAGACGTCCAGAGGGATCTGCAGAAAAAAGGAGACTGATACAAGATGGTAGGCACCCTAGGGTAGGAAGGGAACCATGCATGCATGGTGCATCTCCCAAAGGCTTTCCTTGAAAGCTGGAAGATGATTCCGCACGGGCTTTGTGGCGAGAAGGATGGTGGTGAAAGCTGATTGGTCAAGCAATGGGCGTAACGCCTTGCAACAGTGAAGGGCTACAAATGATGTTTTAAGAGTTACACAAATATGGGCAGAAAAAGAAAGAGCAGTGTCAATATGAATACCTAAATATTTGAATGTGGAGAGGAGAGAAACAGAACCAAAAGAAGGAGCTGGAGAGGGAGCCATCCAGGCAGTAGTTTTAGAGGGATTAAGTTTAAGAGAGTTGTTTGATAACCAGGTAGAGATAGCGGCAAAGGGGGTATTTGCAAATGAGAGATCAAGGGCCAGACTGTCAACAGAGAAAATAAGAAGGATGTCATCAGCATAGATATTGAGAGACTGCATTAAAGTGGCTAAAGAGCTAAGAAAAACATTAAAGAGTAGTGGAGAAAGTGAGGAACCTTGGGGCACACCACAGGGAAGAGAGTATCGAGAAGAATAAGAGTTTTGAGAAATAACTTGATAAGTATGGTCACAAAAAAAAAAGAAGAAAACCAAGAGAGGACAGTGTCACGCAAACCGATGTCAAAGAGACTAAAAAGAAGAATCTTGTGATCTACTAAATCAAAAGCGGCGGTAAGGTCTAGTGAAACAGTAAGTGCAAAAGTACCCCGATCCAGAATATGGTGCAAATCATTAAGAACTGTTTCTCTACTATGATGGGTATGGAAGCCGGATTGGTGAGAATGTAGGGCTGAGGTAGTCAGTAAGATGGGGAGGACAATATGCTCAGTAAGTTTAGACAAGAATTGAAGATTAGCAATAGGCCTATAGTAGGATCAGAAAGATTGGATTTTGGATTATTTAAAAGTGGCCGAATTAAAGCATGCTTCCAGCAAGTAGGGACAGTGCCAGTAGATACATTAAGTGAAATCATAAAATGAACAAAAGAAGTACGGCAAAGTACTGGAACAGGCAACCAAGAAGAGGGAATGGGATCAAGAGGGCATGTTTTCTTCACAGAACTAGAAGATTAGACAACTTGTCTTGGGTAACAGGAGTAAAGGAGTACCAAAGTATGGGTTAGGACTGATACTGCAGAAGGTGGGGAAGAAGGGAAGGCTAAAGAGGTCAGAAGGGATAGGAAGGCTCTGACATGCAGAAAGAACCTCAGTAGTGAAAAAAGTGGTGAGGGAGTCTGAAGTAGGGATGGGGTAGAAGAAAGGGAGGATAGCCAAGCAGCAAGAAAGAAGACAGTTTTTGGATTGCCAGACAAGGCCACAATAAGAAATGAGAAGTGGGTTCTCTTAGCAATGAAAATCTGGGCTTGATAATAATGATGGCTGTTTTTAAAGGCCAAAAGGAAAGCAGAGCTTGGTTCACAGCACCATACCCTCTCCAAGGCCCTCAATTGTCTTTTTAGTAGACGGAGGCCCGGATGATACCATGGGGAGGAATGACGCCGAGGGTAGGGGATGGGAGAGCTAGAGACAAAGGCATGTGGCTGTTCAGAAAGGATATCCAAAGGGTGGCCTGGTGCTCAAGAGGAAGTGAAATCAGGGGGAAAGATAACATCTGCAGGAAGAAACCGAGAAAGGATATCTGGGGAGAACCATTGCAGTAAAGTAGAGTGGGAGGGTATAATGTGGGGAGGGAGGGCAGGACAGAGAGGGAAAAACCGAGGAGAAAGTGGTCCGACCAGGGAAGAACATGAGTAGAGAATATGAGTAGAAAACTGAGCAGTCAGATTGGGTAATAACTGTCAAGAGCTTGCCCCACAATATGGGTAGAACATAAGATATGCCATACTGGGTCAGACCAAGGTCCATCAAGCCCAGTATCCTGTTTCCAACAGTGGCCAATCTAGGTCAAAGGTATCTAGCAGTCTGCCCAAAAGACACAGGTTCCTCAATGCTTGTATTGGGTCAAGCAGTGAAATCCTGGGTCCTTTTTAATAATGGTTTATGGACCTTTCCTCCAGGAACTTGTCCAAACCTTTTTTAAACCCAGCTACACTAACAGCTTTTACTGCATCCTCCGGTAACAAATTCCAGAGTTTGATTACACTTTGAGTGAAAAAATATTTTGTCTTATTAATCTTAAATAGGTTACCCTGTAGCTTCATTGCATGTCCCCTAGTCTTTTTATATTCTGATGATGTAAACAATCGATCTACGTTTACCCATTCCATTCCATTCATTAATTTATAGACCTCTATCATATCTCCCCTCAGCCGTCTCTTTTCCAGGTTGAAGAGCCCTAACCTTTTTAGTCTCTCTTCATAGGAGTATCCTTCCATCCCCTTTACCAAAGTCCAATCCTTATTCATTATTTACAGCAGGAGTAGATTAGCATGTTTAAAAAATCCACTCTGCATGTCTCCGGTTTATGTGAAATATGTTATAGACGTGCCGGAGCACATGCACCCAGACCACACCCAGAAATGCCTTTTATACCCCTGGCAGAGACATGTAGAAATCGACATGTCTGGTGTGGAAACATGTATTTTGTGGCTTTTTTAAAATGCAATTTTAAACATGGCCATGGCTTCAACTAATAAATAAATAAATAAAATATTGCAAAGGGATTAAAGAAGGGAGAAGTGATGATACTGGGTGACTTTAATCCACCAGATATGGATTGTAGTAACCCATCTGCAAATTTGGAAAGAAGTAAAAAGATGGATGCTTTACAAGAGGCTTTGCTGAGACAACTGATGATGGAGCACTAGATAGTCACTTGATCTAGAGCTCACCAATGGAGACAGTGTGTCTAATGTCTGGGAAGGTACCCATTTGAGCAGCAGTGATCACCATACGGTGTGGTCTGAAGCAAAAGCCAAGGCATACTCCAATCACAGAATACACAAAGTCCTATATTTCAAAGATGATGACTTCAACAAAATGAGAAAGTACTTGAAGAGTTGACAGAGTGGGAGGAGATAAGGGAAATGGAAAGGTTGTAGGCTAAACTGAAAGAGGCTATAGAAAGGACAACAGATCTATATGTAGGGAAACTATACAAAAGCAGGAAAAGGAAACAGATATGGTTCTCCAAATAAGTGGTTGCAAAAGTAAAGGCAAAAAAGCCAACATTCATAGAGTCCAGAAGATCACAAAAAAGATAAACAGAAAAAGGAATACCGGATAAAACTGAAAGAGACAGAGAGAGAAATCAGGATGGCAAAAGCACATGTGGAAGATAAAATAGCTACAAATGTGAAGCAAGATGACAAGACTTCTTTCAGATATATTGGGAAGAGGAGGAACACCAGAGAACTGCAAACTCAAAAGTGCTAAGGACCAATTTGTGGAAAGTGATAAGGGAAAAGAGGAATTTCCAAACAAACATTTCTGTTCTGTGTTCACATAGCAACATAGTATATGGCGGCAGATAAAGACCAGTATGGTCCATCTAGTCTGCCCTGCAAGGTGGCAAGAGTAGGAGCACCTGCCACTCTGTGCAGGTCACCCCTTCCCATGCATTTGTTTAGGTGTGTACCTACCGCTCCCTGCAGGTCATCCCTATTTGTTGAGATATAAGAGACAGTTAAGTTTATTTTGATTTTATCCTGTTGCTATAAACTGTGTCTGCCCCATTTCATTTTGAATTCTTTCACTGTATTTGCCCCCACTATTTCCATTGGGAGGGCATTCGAAGCATCCACCATCCTTTCAGTGAAAAAGTATTTCCTGATGTTGCCTTTCAGTTTATCCCCTTGTAGTAGTTTCATGTTATGCCCTCTAATTTTACAGCTTCCCTATCTTTGAAAAAAGTTTGTTTGTAAGAATTTAAAGGTCTGTATCATATATCCCCTGTCCCTCCTTTCCTTTAGTGTATACATATTTAGGTCTTCAAGTCTCTTCTCATATGTCTTCTGGCGTAGGCTTTAAATCATATTGGTTGCCTTCCTCTGAACCATTTTAAGTTTTTTTATATCCTTTGTGAGATATGTTCTCCAAAACTGAACACAATATTCCAAGTGAGGCCTCACCAGCAACTTGTCCAGTGACTTGTCCTTTCTGCTGGTAATACCTCTCTGTATGCAACCCAGCATCCTTCTGGTTTTGGCCACTGCCTTGTCACACTGTTTCGCCACCTTGAGATCCTCAGAAACAATCTCTCCAAGGTCCTTCTCCTGGTCCATGCACACCAACCTCTCAGCCCTTATTGCATATAATTCCCTTGGATTTCTGCATCCCAAGTGCATGACACTGCACTTCTTCACATTAAATCTTAACTGTCAAGCACTAGACCATTCTTCCAGCTTTTGTAGATCTTTCTTCATATTATACACTCCATCAGGGAAGTCCACTCTTTTACAAATTTTCATGTCATCTGCAAAAAGACAGACTATTCCATTCAGTCCTTCAGCAATATCACTCACAAATACATTGAACAGTACCGGTCCCAGGACTAATCCCTAGGGCATGCCACTACTCACCTTCCTTTCATCCGAGTGAGTTCTGTTTGCCATCACATTCTGTCGTTTGTCATTCAACCAATTTCTGATCTAGTTCACCACCTTGGGACCCATTCCCAGGTCGTTCAGTTTATTGATAAGCCCTCTATGAGGAATAGTATTAAGGGCTTTGTTGAAGTCTAGGTAGATCACATCCATCACATGGCCTTGATCTAGTTCTCTGGTCACCCAGTCAAAGAACTCAGGGCTCAACTCAATCAGACTTGTTTGGCATGACCATCCTTTGGTAAAGCCATGTTGCCTCGGATCATGCGACCTATTGGTTTCAAGAAAGTCCACTATTCTCTCTTTCAGGAGTGCCTCCATTATTTTTCCCGCCACCGAGGTAAGGCTTACTAGCCTGTAGTTTGTCATTTCTTCCCTATTACTGTTTTTGTGAAGACGTACCACATCAGCCTTTCTCCAGTCCTGTGGAACTTCTCCTTTCTCCAAGGATCTATTAAAAACATCCTTTAAAGGCCCTGCAAGAACCTCTCTGAGCTTTTTCAGTATCCTTGGATGTATCCCATCTGGTCCCATGGCCATGTCCACTTTCAGTTTTGCAAGCTGTTCAAACACATCATCTTCTGTGAATGGTGTAGTAGCTACTCCATTCCCATTTGTATATTTGTCAATCACAGGTGGTCCTTTTCTAGGATTTTCTTTAGTAAAAACAGAAGTATTTGTTTAGCATTTTCGCTTTTTCAATGTCACTTTCCACAAATCCGTTCTCGGCACTTTTGAGTCTTGCAATTCCATCTCTGATCTTCCTCTTCTCCCGAATATACCTGAAAAAGGTTTTGTGATAGGACTCTGCCTTGGCTTTTATCTCAAACCACACCATATGATGATTGCTGCTGCACATGTGGGCACCCACCCAGAAGTTCGACACCCTATCTCCATTGGTGAATACTAAATTCAGCATCAAACTTTCCCTGGTATGTTCCATCACCATTTGTCTAAGCCCGGGGTCTCCAAACCCACCCTGGAGGGCCGCAATCCTGCCAGGTTTTCGGGACATCCCTAATGAATATGCATGAAATATATTTGCCTGCACTGCCCCCATTGTATTTGAAGTTATCTCATGCAAATTCATTAATCCTACTCCTCACACTCACAGACCAAAACCCCTTTTCCCAACATACAGTATAATTCAAAAACAGATTTTTTATGTATATAAATCATTTACCATGAACTTAATCCCAACTACAATCAAACAGCAGAGACTCAGTAATGAGTAGACAAACAAATTAAACAATGGATAGGAGAAAAACCGGAATCACAGACCAACGCAATGGCTACCTATAAAGGAATAAATAGCTTAAATAGCTCCAATAGAATTGGTGTTATAATAGCATTTGAGTGATTGTTACTGTCAGGGTGTCCTGGGGTACCTTCTGCTGTAGATGCTGTTTAGAGGTTTTTTAAGTATTTTGTAATAAAAACATTTTTTAATTCATTGATGGGAGGAGTTTTTTCAGCCTATGATGTGGAGCTGTTTGTTTCCCTATGGCTTTGAGTAGCCAAATAGAGGGAGGTTAAGTTATCTGAGGGTTTTCTCCTATCCATTGCTTAGTTTGTATAAACTACTGAATCTCTGTTGATTGATTGTAGTTGGGATTAAGTTCATGGTAAGTGATTTATATATATATTAACAATCTGTTTTTTTTGAAATATATGTTGGGAAAAAGGGTTTTTGGTCTGTGAGTGTGAGCAGTAGGATTTGTGTTTCTCTCCAGACCGGTTTGTTAGCTTGTTTGGTGGTCATGCATATTCATTAAGGATATCCAGAAAACCTGACTGGTTTGCAGCCCTCCAGGACTGGATTTGCAGACCCCTGGTCTAAGCAATGGTTCTTGAAAGGCATCCATAAACTTTTTACTTCTTTCCAGATTTGCAGAAACAATATTCCAATCCACATCGGGTAGATTAAAGTCACCCAATATGATCACTTCCCCCTTCATGGCTATCTTTGCAATATCAACAATCAAGTCTGTATCCATTTCTTCGGTCTGAGTTGGAGGCCTGTAGACTACACCAATATGGATGATAGTGCCATCTCCTCTTTCCAATGCAATCCCCAGGCTTCTTCTTTTCCCTACGTCCCCTGCATTTCAGCAGCTTTAATACGGCTTTTGACATATAGGGCTACTCCTTTTCTGCCTTCTCTAACTCTTCTAAATAAATTATAGCCAGCTATGGCTATATCCCATTCATGCAACTTGTTAAACCATGCTTCTGTAATGGCCACAATGTCCAAGTCCATTTTCACCATTAGGACTTCCAGGTCAGGATCTTTGTTGGCTAGGCTTTGAGCATTTGTGCTTATTGTTTTCCAGCATTTGTTGACTGGCTTGCCTGTATTTTGCATGGATTTTATTCTCCACGCCTCTTCCCACTGATGTGTGAATTAATAGTGTGGTTAGACTTCCGGTCTGGCAATGAGCTGACCAGACGTGTTCTGATCAGCTCCGGGTAGAATACCCCGCAAAACTGCTAAAACTCTGATCCCACACCGCCGTTTGCCTTCAAAACTGCTGACCCGATAGAACACTCTGCCAGGAGCTTTAAATTCCAGTTCTAGGACTGCAGAAACAGTGATAGCCCGATGGCAACGAAATCCGTTCGGAGGGAGAAGCCACGTGCAGTGGAGGCCAAAATGGCTGAAGGGGCCCCTGCTAGCCCAAGATCGGGGGATGGCTCTGACCTAGTGGCCGAGGTGAGCGCAGCGGTGTGGTGAGTGCACTAGACGCCCGCTTCCAAACCCTCACAGCGAGCCTACAGACCCTTAATCAAAGTTTCTCCGAATTTACCGGGCGAATGGAGCAGGCTGAGGCGCGTATCGCTGAGGTCGAGGACTCCCAACATTCTCTCACGGCTAAGCTGGCTGCCCTCGAATCCGTCGTTAAACAGCAGAGTGAGAAGCTGGACGACTTGGAGAACAGGGGGCGCCGCAAAAACTTACGTTTCGTGGGGATCCCTGAATCCGTGGGAGATGGAGCCCTCTTCAATTACCTGCAATCGTGGCTGGATCAACTTGTTGGCGGAGCCGACGGAGGTCGGGTAAAGCTGGACCGCGTGCACAGACTGGGACCCCGCAGAGAACAAGCGCAACGTCCCCGAGCAGTCATCGCCCGTTCCAGGAGTACCGACAGAAGGAGGAGGTGCTGCGACTTGCCCGCAACCGCAGGATTTCCGACCCTCCGCCTGCTGAACGCATCCTTGTCTTCCAGGACTATTCCGTCCTTGTTAGCCAACAACGACGTGCCTTCTCTTCAGCCTGCGCCCAGCTTTTCGCTAAAGGAATCCGCTTTTCTTTGCTATACCCAGCCCGCCTGAGGGTGGAACACCAGGGCCGTACAAGATTCCTCTCGACGCCGGTAGAAGCATCTGCGTTCCTAGAATCCCTCAACGTGCCTAGCCCAACTCCTTCTTGAGGGCCCCTGCGTGGCCTGGACTGAAACTCTACTGATAGGCTCCAAAGACCTTGGACTGCCGTGGACTACTATGTGCCGGCTAGCCTGGATTTTTTTTCTTTTCTTCTCTTTCTTTCCCTGACCCATACTTTTGTCTTTGCCATCTTATTCCCCTATTTTTTCATGTATTAATTTTTTTTTTTAGTTTATCAGTATTTAGTTCGTATGGAGGCTCTGGGCTTTTGGTAGTGTTGTTTTGTTTCCCCTCCCCCCCCCACCCCCCACCCCCCCCATTTTTTCCTATTTTTGATTTCTTTTTTTTTTATTGTTACTTATTTCATTCACCTCCTTTTTATTTTTCTTTTTTTTTTTTTGCCAATTCTACTGGGCCTCGATTTCTCAGGTTTTTTTTAGAATGGGCTCCACCACTGAAACGATCGCTGTGCATCCCTACGCCTGAGGGACTCCCTGCAAATGTACTAGGTCATAGTAACAATGTAGCACTATGTAGCCTATGTGGGGTTACTTTGACTCCATGTTGTATGGCCCGCAGGATTATTCTGTTTTAGTTGCTGCTGGCACTTGTTACATTCGTCTCGGTGGTGCTCCCTGGGATAGAGCCCTGGCCCCCCCCCAATCTTGGTGCGATTACAGGGGTTGGGCCGTTTCTGTTTCTTTCCCCCACCCCCCCGTGCAGAACCGGATCTCCGGGGGATAGGGCCTACCTATGCGCCTGCTGATAGGAGCAGAGACACCAGGGGGGATTAATTTACTAGACTACAGTCACCATCGCTGTTATCCCTGATGGGTACGAGTATGGAGGGGGGGTTGCGATTCTGCACGCGCCTCACCCCGGAGATGGACTCCCCTGGACTGCTTGGGGCCTGTCTACGTCCTAGGCACCGCCGTCCGAGCCCGGGGTGAAGGGGGGACGATGGGTTCGCCGTGGAGGGGCGGGCGGTCCTCCTCCTCCCCCCCCCTCCTGTTAGTGAGGAGGGACGAACCCTGCCACCCCCCCTAGCTGCGCGAAGCCTGAGTGCACTGTTAGGGATACTGTTAGGGACACCCGGTGTCCCGGGTTGACGGGCCCGGAGATCCCTCTCTGGCCCTTATGAGGCTGGGCACGGGGGGGGGGGAGGGGAAAATCGAGAGGGCGACGGGGGGGTTCGGGGACCTCATGGGACTGCGATTGGGTGGATGCGGGAATGGGTTGAATTTGCGATCATGGGAGACCCCTCCTTTATAGGATTAGGTAGCTCGGCCCTATGGGGGACACCAACAGCGGGACACCGTTAGCATAGGGGTGGGAGGGGAGGATCATAGGGGGGGGGGTATCCCGAATGTCAGAGGAAGTTGTCCAACCGGGTGGGTGGACTTGTAGGAATTGGAGGGGGGAAGGACGGGAGGAGGGAGGGAAGGGGTGGGGAGGAAGGGGGGGAGGGTGAGGGAGGGTATGGGGCAACCGGGCTTTTTTGGGTAACTTTGTGGTGCTGCGCCCTTAAACTGCTAGAGAGAGGGGGGTCCCAGGCTGGGAGGACCTCCCTACTATATGTATGCTTAGCCCTTTGCCGGATCTTTGACACTGCCTCATGCCTTTAAAGATTGTTACCTGGAATGTGTGCGGACTGGGGAGCCCGCTCAAGCGATATAAGGTGCTGCAAGCCCTTGCTCGCCAAAAGTGTGATATCGCCCTCCTGCAAGAAACCCACCAGACAGCCGAGGAGCATGATAAGCTATGCCGTTCGTGGGTGGGTCAGGTCTGGGGTTCCCCTGCACAGGGACGGAAGGGGGGTGTGGCGGTCTTGTTCCACAAGAGAGTTCGCTTTTCGTTGACCACCCTCACAGCGGATGACATGGGCAGATATTTGCTTTTGCATGGTTACCTTGATGGGAAATTAGTCACTATTGGTAACCTTTACGGGCCTAATACGTTTGTCCCCAACTTCTTTTGTGATTTGGCCTCCCGGATTGAACAGCTTCCCGATTGTCCCTTGCTCATAGGTGGCGATTTCAATGGCATCCTAGATGTCGAATTGGATACTTCAACAGAGGGGGGGAGCCGGGACAGGATCCCCACGACCCGCATGTTGCAGAGATTCCGGAAACGGTTGGATCTGGTAGACCCCTGGCGATTGCTCCATCCCCTGGAGAGGGATTACACCCATCAATCCCGGGCGCACGGTTCGAGTGCCCGTATTGACTACATTCTGCTTTCGGGGGGAGCCCTTGCCAGGGTGGGAGAGACTCAGATCGGTCCGGTGGAGATCTCCGACCACGCCTGGGTGTGGTTGGAGCTACACTGGGGGACAGCCTCTTCTTCTGGGTCTCGACTCTGGCGCTTCCCGCTTGATCTTTACCATGATGCTCAGTTCCATGGCTTCCTTCGCCAGCGCTGGCATGAATTTTTGGACGATCATCGGTGTCATGAGGGGGACCCGGAATTGATCTGGGAGACGGCGAAAGTAGTGTTGCGTGGCGATATTATCGGCTTTGCGGCCCGTAAGCGCCGGCTGATCGCTGACCGCATCATACCTTTAGAACGGCAGGTGGTGAATCTACGCCGCCGCTGTGCTCGTGCCCCACTTGTAACGACTAAAAAGCGGCTTTGGGAAGCTCAGGTGGCGTTAAACGAGCTAATACACCAACGGGCCAAGAAATCCCACCTTTACTACCGGTATCAAATGTATTGTCACGGAGACAAAACGGGGCGGTTGCTTGCCCGATGTCTGCGGGGACAGCGCGGCTCCCGTCTGGTGGCTGCCCTGCGAGATGACACCGGTAGACTCTGCAGAGAAAAGGAGGAAATTGCGCAACTTTTCAGGACCTTCTTCCAATCTCTGTATGAGACCGAGAAGGTGCCACCGGCTGACCTATGTGATTATCTGAAGGGCCTTGACCTCCCGCAATTGTCTCCAGCACAGCGTGAGTCCCTGGAGCAGCCGTTGACGGCTCAGGAGGTCCAGGTGGTAATCACCTCAGCCTGTTGTTTCAAGTCGCCTGGTCCGGACGGCCTGGGCGCTGAGTTTTACAAGCTCTTAGGAGACACGGTGACCCCAACATTGTTGGCAGTCTATGACCGTCGTATTGAGCAGGGGGCCTTCCGCTAGGGGAACAATCACGCTCATATTGTGGTGATCCCTAAGCCGGGCAAGGATCCCTTAGCGGCTGGCTCCTATAGGCCTATCTCGCTGCTTAATTTTGACTTGAAAGTATTAGCTAAGATTTTGGCTACTAGGCTGGCGGAGGTGTTGAGTCACCTCGTGCACGACTCTCAGGTGGGCTTTGTCCGGAGCCGCTACGCAGTGCGAAACTTGCGGAAAATTCTGCTCTCTCTGGAGTGGGCCCACCATCACCAACTACCTTCTTTGTTGATTAGTTTCGATGCCAAAAAGGCTTTCGATCGGGTGAATTGGGACTATCTCTGGGCACTTTTGCCGAAATATGGACTTGGTGCCCGTTTCTGCCGGATGGTGCGAAGTCTCTATGCCCAGCCGACGGCGGGGGTGGTTTGCAATGGCGTCGCTTCGGAAGCTTTTGATTTAGGCCGCGGGACACGGCAGGGGTGTCCCCTCTCCCCCCTGCTTTTTGTCCTCTCCCTTGACCCCTTGATTAGGACCATCGAGGCCTCCAGAGAGATCTCCGGAGTGCGCATTGGCTCACAAGAATTCAAGCTCTCTGCATTTGCCGACGATCTACTTGTTCACCTACTCTCCCCGAAGCGTTCCCTGCGCGGTCTGATGTTGGAATTTGAAAGGTTTGGGAGAGTGGCGGGATTGCGCATCAATAAGGAGAAATCAGAGGCCCTTGATGTATTAGGCACTCTTCGGGGTGCGTGGGCCGGAGGGTTCCCGCTCAAATGGGCAACAGATGAGTTCATATATTTGGGGATTGCCCTGCCCAGTCACCCCGGCAGGTTGTATGGCCGTAATCTCGATCGGATCCTGAGAAGATTGCAAACGCAGCTGCGGGCGTGGGGGGCTCTCCCACTGTCCCTCTCAGGGAAGATAGCGGCGGTACAGATGGTGGTCCTTCCCCGCCTCCTTTACTGGCTTCAGACTCTGCCAGTGTGGCTGCTCCGCAAATATCTACGCCGCATCGAGGCCTGCTTTCATTCCTTTTTCTGGAGGGGAGGAAGGGCACGTATCCCATGGGCCCGGCTACTGGGCAGATGGCGTGCGGGGGGGATGGGTCTCCCGGATCTGCAAGCCTATGCCTTAGCCTGCCAAGCGCGACATCTGGCAGACTGGCTTGGTGACACTGCTTACTACACACCCCGGCGTCTAGAGGAATGTTTTGTCGCCCCGCTCACTCTATTAGGGGTCCTGCATGGAGCCAACCCGGGTCTCCCCCGTTATATACGGCAGAGTGTGTTGATCATCTCGGCGAAACGGACTTGGCAATATCTCAACGTCCGCTGGGGTGAACCGTGGCAGACCTCTAGTTGGTTGCCATTGCGAAGGAATCTTTCTTTTCCTTCGGGCTCGGAGTCGATACTTTTTCAGGACTGGGATAGCCGTGGAATCAAGCTCCTTGGCCACTTGGTAGAACCCTCGGGAATCTGCAAATCCTTTAGGACGCTGAGCCGGGAGTGGGATTTTTCCCCCCGGCATGCCTATGCTTACATTCAGGTGGCCCACTATATATCTTCCTTGCCGCGAGAGGCACTGTGTGCTGAGAGAGCTCAGCGGATTCTGGATTTCCTTGGAATTGGGGGCGACGCTCCGGTATCGATATCTGTCTTCAAAGTCCGAGTGGCTGACCTCAGTCCCGCCCCGGACTACCGAGAGGTGGAGCTGGCTTGGGAGGGGGAATTGGCATGTGCAGTGCCCCCTGGCACGGTGCGGGCGGCACTTTCTCGCATAGTTGGCCTAGCTCGGGGGATGCGTTGGAGGGAGGTCCAATTTAAGTGTCTTACTAGAGTTCACTTCTCCCCGAGGCGGGCGCTGCGGAGCCGACTTACTACAGACGGCCGCTGCCCCCGTTGCTCGGAGCCCTTGGCGACCCTCCTCCATATGTGGTGGGAATGTCCATCTTTGCAGCCCTATTGGCTTAAAATCTCTTCCTTTTTGGGGGGTCTTCTTCAGCAGCGCATCCGGTGGTCGGGCTCCCTTGTGGTGCTGGACTCCCTACCCCCCCCATGCCCAGGAAAGAAGGGGGAACGGCTATTGGTCCGTAAGGCTTGTCTGGTGGGGAAGGCGCCGATTCTTCGACTATGGAGGGACCCCCAGCCCCCCACTTTTGGGGAGTGGAGGAACAATTTCCACCAATTGATGCAAATGGAACATCGCTGGGCGCGAGGCAGTGTCAAACGGTGGCCGGCCTTTATGGCGGTTTGGGAACCCTACATTGTACAACTGGGGCCCAGAAGTCGGAATGAGATTTTACAGTATGGGAGCTGAGGTACTACCTTGAATGGCACAAGGAGGATTGATTGTGAGAAGTGCAATACCACAAGTTGTATCAGGGGGGCGGGGGGAGACAGATGGGAGGGGAAGACAGCATGGGGGGTGGGAGGGGAGGGGAAATACTTTGTTAAATGCCACCTTATGATTCCCTTTGTATTGCCCGGGGGGGCGGGGATCAGAGTACACCACGCCCTCCCGGACTCTCTGTTTGCTTATATGTACTTTGTTGTACTGTTTATGGTGGATTATAAATAAACTATTTAAAAAAAAATAGTGTGGTTAATACGAGTAAAAGAAAATCCTAGAAAAGAACCATTCATAATTGACAATGGTACTACTGGGAATGGAATAGATGCCACACCATTCATGGAAGAAAATGTTTATCAAACAGCTTGCAAAACTGAAAGTGGGAAAGGCCATGAGACCAATCAGATACATCCCAGGATACTGAGGGAGTTCAGGGACCTTTAAAAGATGTGTTCAATAGATCCTTGGAGAAAGGGGAGGTTCCGCAGGATTGGAGAAGGGCTGATGTGGTCTTTCTTCACAAGTATAGTAACAGAGAAGAGGTGGCAAACTAAAAACTGGTAAGCCTTACCTTGGTGGTGGGAAAGGTAACAGAGGTGCTGCTGAAAGAAAGAATAGTGTTCTTTCTAGAATCCACTGAATTGCAAAATCCAAGGTAACACAGTTTTACCAAGGGAAGATCGTGCCTAATGAATCTGATTGATTTCTTTCACTGGATGCTCAGAGAACTAGATCAATGGCATATAATGGATGTGGTCTACTTAGATTCCAGCAAAGTCTTTGATACTGTTCCTCATAGGAGGCTTGTGAATAAACTGAGCAGCCTGGGGATGGGTCCTAAAAGGGATCAAGAATTGGTTGACTGACAGAAATCAGAGGGTGGTGGTGAATGGAATTCACTTGGAGGAAAGGAGGGTGAGTAGTGGAGTGCCTCAGGGATCGGTCCTGGGACCAGTTCTGTTCAATATCTTTGTGAATGACATTGCTGAAGGGATAAAGGAAAAGTTTGTTTCTTTGCAGATGACACCTTAGAGGGAGTAGACAACATGAGAAAAGATCTATAAAAATCAGAAGGATGGTCTAATGCTTGGTGGTTAAGATTTAATGTGAAGAAGTAAAGAGCGATATACCTGGGATGCAAAAATCCAAAGGAGCTGTTTGTAATAGCGGGTGAGAGACTGATTTTCATGGAACAGGAAAGGGTCCTCGGGGTGATAATGTCTGAAGATCTCAAGGTGGCGAAATAAAGTGGTGGTCAAAGCCATAAAGATGCTGGCTGCATACAAAAAGGAAGGAGGAGGTATTAATGGCCATGTATAGCTTGTTGGTGAGGCCTCACTTGGAGTATTGTGTTCAGTTTTAAAGACCATATCTTGTAATCAGCAGATGAAATTGGAAGGGGATGGCAGCAAGAATGGCACCACAGCACCAGAGCTGAAGGTAACTCCAGTGCTTCAGTGCCATTTTAGAAGCGTTGCTGTCACTGCACATCCCAGTGAGGGGCGGCAGCAGTGACAACTGGAGCAGGAGCAGGAGCAGAGGGGGTGCAAGGGATGAGGTTCATCTAGGGTACCTCATACTCTTGCACTGGCCCTGATTAAATGTTCACAGATGCAGCAATGCAAACATAGTGGGCCCTAAGCTGAGCCTGATACCTTTTAATGGAGCCAGGCCAGTCATGTTTAAAAACAAAATAGCCCCTTTACCCCTAATCCCTTAAGAAACAAATGCACCCCCTCCATCCCTGATCCATTATAAATTTTCAGAGTCACAACACCCTTCTTACCCCACCTCCCCAATCCCTGATCATTACAAATTCTCAAAGTTCCACCATCCTCACTCACCCCCCATGCATCCCACTGGCACCTACCAAGATATTCCTAGTGGGTAACAGGAGGCAGGAACAATCTCTCATTGCTGCTACACTGGTGGCTACCACTTAAAAATGGTGGTTATAGGACCCTAATTGTAGTATTGTGGTACTACTGCTAGGGGTCAGGTACCAGCCTGTGTGACTTTGCCAATTTTATTGGGCAGGAGAATGGGTGGGGGTGGGGGTGGAGAAACTTTGGAAATGCAGTGTAAGCTAGGTAGATCAGTGAAACAAACTCCTACTTTAATGTATTTTGAAGTGTATTTTTAGACAAAGAATATGAAAAAGGGTGTGAAGGCTTTTACAAAGCATTATGGGCCCGATATTCAGAGAAGGCGGCTAGCACTGCTAATGCAGCTAGAGACTGGCGCTGAACATTAAACCCGGATATTCAATGCCGGGGTCAAATCCAGCCCCGGCACCGAATATCCAGGTTCACCATATAGGCCGATCGCTAACCGGGCAGTGATGATACTGAGACCGCTATCCGGTTAGTGATATGCAACAAAAGATAGGCCAGGGTTTCCTGTGCCTGGCTTTCCCTGCATTTTGCTAGCTAGGCAGAAGCTCAATATGGCCACTGCCCGGTTAGCTATCGGTGCCATCTCCGCTTCACCCTTGGGGCATGTAAAGCTGGAAGCCACAGATATTCAGTGACAGTAGAAATAACCATGTAAATGCTGCTTAATATCGGGCCCTATATCTCCCCCACTGTAATTTAAGACCAATACTTATATTTTTTTGTTTACTCAGTGGAGATGGACGACAATTAATTGTTCTCCTCATTTTGTTAGTGAAAAAAAATCAAACGAGATGTCCTAATCAGAATATTACCAGCTAGGTGGGTGCTCTGTGTAGTGCCCTTTACAGCAGTGTATAAAGTAACTCAACTACTGCTGTAAGCTAAATTCGGCACAGTTCTCTTCATTAGACATGGACCAAATCTCAGAAATATAGTGATATCAATATTTAAGTTTCTGTTCTATGTACAGGAAGCAATAAACTTGTCATGTGTGTTTTGTAAACACTAAAGTCACAATAAGCAATTTAATCACTCTGAGGGGAAAGTTTAATACAATTAGAAAATGAAGCTCTGACGACATCACTTGCTGAAAGCTCAATGTAAAAGTGATATTAAACTGCTGTTAAAAAGTGACACAGTAAATGACAACAGATAAAGATTAATCGGCCTATTCAATCTGTCCCATATCGAAACTCTTTTTCTCTGGTTTTCCAACTGGCTAGATAAGCACAGAAATTTCCATTGTCTAAACCACCACCAGCTCCGTCTCCATTACCCCAACCACCAGTGCCCATGTATATGCCTTTATTTCATATGTTCTACCTATTGCTCCCAGCCAGCTTTTAAGCGTAGTTACTCACCTGCATCAGGTGTGCTCCGGAGACAGCAGGAATCAGTTCTCACATATAGGTGACACGGGAACCGACGGAGACCTTGAGGAAGCATCCTGGAGAACCCTGCTGAGTCTGTTGGCCAGCAGGTTGTCCTGACTTGGCAGATACACTGCCCACAGGAGGATACCCTGTTGGATCGCATACGAGCAGAGGACCAGTGCCTCATGACAGAGTATGAGACCCTGTACCCCCTCCATGTTTGTTCACGTACAACTTTGCCACCTGGTTGTCCATCTGAATCAGCACCGGCTGGTGACGGAGGAGGTGACAGAAGACCATCAGGGCTAGGTGTATGGCTTGGAGCTCCAGGAGGTTGATCTGCTGGGTGCTCTCATCTGGTGACCAGTTGCCCCGAGTGCAGATATCTCTACAGTGGGCTCCGCAGCCGAGCAGGGAAGCATCCATAGTGAGGACCCTTGAGAGGCTTGGGACCTGAAAAGGCATGCCCGCCTTGAGATACTGGGATGACTGTCACCAGACCAGGGAGTCTGCCAATTGGCAGGTCATAGAAACTGTCTCGGAGACTGCCCATGGCTTGAAACCACTGGTCCCGGAGACACCACTGCACCGCCTTCATGTGGAGGCGAGCATCTAGGGTTACGTGGACCACGGAGGTCATGTGCTCGAGAAGGTGCAGGAGAAGCCGGGCGGGTACCGAGGGACGGTACTGTATGGCCCGAGCTAGAGACCTGTGACGATCGGCTCGGCCCCTGGGCAAGAAAGCCTTCGAATGGAGAGTGTCGATCTTTGCCCCAGTGAACTCCAGACACTGTGTCAGAAGAAGGTGAGACTTTGGGTAGTTTATGACAAAGCCCAAGTGTTGCAGAGCCTGGATGGTGCATGTGGTGGCCTGCTGAGCCTCCGTTTATGAGCCAGTCGTCCAGGTAGGGAAAGACAAAGACCCCCTGGAGCCGGAGGAAGATGGCCACGACTGCCAGGCATTTTGTGAAAACTCTTGGAGCAGAGGCTAGGCCTAAGGGAAGCACCCTGTATTGAGAGTGCCTGCCCCACACCACAAACCGCAGGTACTGCCTGTGGTTGGAGTGGATGAGGACGTGGGTATAATCATCCTTGAGGTCTAAGGAGCATAGCCAGTCTCCCTGCTGGAGGCATGGCAGCAATGTTTCTAGGGAGAGCATCTTGAACTTCTCCCTCACCAGGAATTTGTTGAGGATGCGCAGGTCGAGGATGGGCCTTAGGCCCCCTGTCCTCTTTGGCATGAGGAAGTACCTGGAGTAGAACCCCTTGCCATTGAGGTAGTGGGGCACCTGTTCCACCGCTTTGTCATTGAGAAGGTGGTCTCTGTGGAAGGGAGACCTTAGGGGCTCTCCCGGGAAATAAGTGGGAGATGTCTGAGTCAGGTGAGGAAGTAACCCTCCCTGACTACCCTTAGTGCCCAGGAATCGGGCATAGAGGGCCAGACGTCACTCTGTGGGCTGCTGATCTACTTGGGATAGAGAGGCTATGCTCAAGGAGTCAAAAGCTCCTCCCTGGCTGGGCTGGGCTGGAGCCGGTGCCTGGGGTTTTGGAGCCTTCTGTTTATGTGGGCCTTGCCCATATCCCTTGGCCTGCTCACCCTGTAGGGGAGGCCTGAAAAGGTGGGTAGTTTCTGTAAGCAGCTCCCTTCCTCGAGTAGAAGGGCTTTTTACCCGAGCCCTTCCGTCCGGGAGGGGAAGCGGTCTTTCTTTCAGAGAGCCCGGTCTTTGTCATGAACTCGGTCTCCAGCTCAGCAGCCTTGTCGGTCATGTGTTTGCCAAAGAGGTTCTCTCCTTGCCAGGGGACATTGATCAATTTGTCCTGGACCCACTGCTCGAGGTCAGACGACTGTAGCCAAGCTTGGCAGCATGCACCGATGCCAGCCACTGCTACTCGAGCCGCAGACTCAAATCAGTCATAGTCTGCCCGAGATATGAATTTGGAGCATTCACGGACTGCTTTGGCCATGTTCTTGAACTGCTGCAAGGGTTCCTCAGAGAGATCAGCCGAGAACCCGGTGAGTTCTTTCGCCAGGTCTCTCAGGTACATGCACATGTACAGTTGGTAGGCCTGGATGCGGCCGATAAGCATTGAACCCTGGTAGCACTTTCTGCTGAGGGCATCCAAGGTGCGGGCCCTCCCTGCTGGGGGGCACTGAGGAGTGCATCTTCTGGCTTTTCAGCTGATGCATGGCCAACTCCATCACCATGGAATTAAATGGCAGCTGTGACTTTTGGAAGCCTCAGCTACGGCGGACTCGATACATCAAGTCGAGCCACTTGCTCAGCACCGGCACCGGCACAGGCTGGTTCCAGGATGGGAAGGATGGGCACCGTAAGTGATTCCCATGGAGGGACCTTGTATTGGAGGATTTCCAACTCATCCGCCTGAGGGTCCTCCTCCGACTTGGTCAGGAATGCCAGGGCCTTAGACATGTCCTTGATGAAGTCCAGGAAGCCCATGTCCTCTGGCAGGGACCTCTGTCAAGGCTCCGAGATGGGAGAGTCCAATGTGACGTCGCGGTGGTGACAGGTATTGGGGGGGACTCCTCGTCCTCAGTCTCCCACTCGGAGTAGCCCATCGAGGACTCCTAGGAGGGCTGCTCCACAGGCCTTGGGGCCCCCGATGCCCTGTGGCCAGCGCCCAGTAAACTTGCTGGGGATGACCGCGGACCCATCGAGCAGGACTCGGATTGCAACCTCGGCCGAGGGAGGATCGGCTCGGCTTCTGGGAACGTCTTGGACGTTGAGGGCCTGGTTGTTGAGGCGGATGAACTGGTCGTGCCAGACAACAGCGCCCGCTGCTGGTCCATGAAGGCAGACAAACTGCAGGACCATCATTCTGGACTCTAGACCAGAAGGCTCCGCAGCATTCGGCACGGGCACCGGCACCAAGGGACTCGGGCCTGACGCCAGTTCCCCGAAGGGGAATCCTCGACGAGGATAGTGTCTGGAGACCAGGGCCAGTCGGTGGTTGGATCCTTCCGGGGGACCATCGCAGACCACTCCTTCTCCGACGCCTTGGACAAATGTCTTGGACTGCAGAACTGGGCCAAGGAGAACCTGGCTGGTTGGAACCGTCCAAGGATGCCGCCTTCAAGGGTTTCTTCTTCTTCCTGGCTTCCCTCGAGGGAGACCCCCTTTCTGAGGACCCACGACGAGGCTCGGTTCGGAAGGCTCTGCCCGAGATGTTGGGGCCTCAGATGAGGCTCTGGCCTTCGAAGGCACCGGGGACTTGGGGAAAATTTATCGTGCTGCTGCAGGTGGCTCTTGAGGGCCTTACTGGACATCCTCTTGCAGAGACCGCAGGCTGCCAGGTCGTGGTCTGGCCCAAGGCAGCGGAGACAGCAGTCATGTGTGTCGGTCAAAGACATAATTTTGGAGCACTGATCACACTTCTTAAAGTCACTGGTAGCCATGGGGGGAAAAAGTATCCCTGCGAGATCGAAGACTCTCCAGGCTGCCAGAGGGGGAAAAAAAGCGCAAAGACGCCAGGAAAAGAAAAGAAAAGAATGAAAACTATAAAAATAGACCTAACTCGATACCGAGGCAACGAGGTCGGTAGGCGGAAAGAGTACCTGTGCAATACCGGAGGAGAGTAAGAAACTCAGAGAGAAAAAAAAATCAACTTTTTCCAGGGACAAGCCAGATGAATATCTGAAAGGCTCCATGGAAAAAAGGAGGCTGAATAAGATGGCACCCTTGGGCAGGAAGGGGACCATGCATGCAAGGTGGCATCTCCCAAAGGCTTTCTTTGAAGGCTGGAGGGGATGCTTCCATGAGGGCTCCATCAGTGCAGACGTCACCCATATCTGAGAACTGACTTCCTGCTTGTTCCCAGAGAATCTCTTTGTCCTGTACTTGTCTTGAGCATTTATACATTCCTCCACAGCTTTGGTTGCCACTACTTCTGCTGGTGCACTGCACCATTTTATAGGTGGGAAAAGATGGGGAATAGTCATTTTGGCACAGGCAGTGCTATACTAGAGGGGGAACCCCTTGTTAAATTACTTTCCAGAGCCTGCACACAGCTAAGCTTTCAGCTTTCTATCATTCCCTGTTGCTAATATAGAATTTAACTGTTGGTTATACATTACTTTTTGGGAATATTCTGACTGCCTACATTACTTGTGTAGCCCTTACATCAGATATCTGAGTGTGCCCACTGTTTATGTAAGGCCTACTGGCCAGGGACACTAGAGATATCCCTGCATAATGCCTTCTCTGCCTTGGCTAATGAGGATGCTCAATCCAAGGAAACTGAAGGGCCCTTAAATGAGTCAGACACTGCCCAATCTCCTGCTAAAGCACCAAATATGAAGAAAACCTCACCAAACAGAAAACTACTACTACTTGGAGATTCCATCATCAGAGGCACCAACTTAGGAACACAGTTCAAAGGAGAGAAGATAGTCATGTGCCTACCAGGCTCGACAGCCAGCAGGAATACAAACCAAATTGTTGAAGTACTTAGCACAAAAAGTGAACACTCCAACCTTGATGTTGTTATCCACTTGGGCACAAATGACCTGGCTAGAAACAGTGCCGCTAAAGTCCAAAAGGACTTCCAATCTCTGGGAGAGAAACTCAAGCCCATTGTGAACACTGTTGCATTCTCAGAGGTTCTGCCTGTTCTTGGTAAGGGGACAAAAAGGCTGCATTGCATTAACAGCTTTAATACATGGCTCCATACCTGGTGCAAACAAGAAGGATTCAGATTTATTGGCGACTGGGGAAACAGATGGACCAACAAGAGACTATACGGTGCTGATGGACTACATCTCTCTGTCGCAGGGAAAAGAATCTTAAGTGAAAAATTCAGGCACTATGTGGATATGCATTTAAACTAGGAAAAGGGGGTGACGGATGTGGAAGTTCAAGACCGGCATGCCACCCCCTGCAAAGCAGAATAATATCAGAAACAGCCACACTTTTAAACCACACATCACAAACCTGTGGGAAGATGTGGGCAGAACAAAATCAATGCAAAATACACACAAGCCATGCAAATGCTGGAAAGCAATGAGCACAAATGCTCGAAGCTTAGCCAACAAAGTTCTGGACCTGGAAGCCCTAATGGTGGAAATGGACTTGGACATTGTGGCCATTACAGAAACATGGTTCAGTGAATCGCATGATTGGGATGTAGCCATAACTGGCCATAATCTATTCAGAAGAGACAGAGAAAATGGAAAAGAAGGAGGAGTGGCCTTGTATGTCAAAAGCAATATTAAAGCTACTGAAATGCAGGGGGCATGGGGAAAAGAAGCAGCATTCTGGATTGCGTTGGAAAGAGGAGATGGCACTGTCATCCATACTGCTGTAGTCTACAGACCTCTGACTCAAACTGAAGAGATGGATAACAATTTGATTAAAGATATTGCCAAGATAGCCACAAAGGGGGAAGTAATCATTTTGGGTGACTTTAATCTACCTGATGTGGATTAGATTACTCCTTCTGCACATCTGGAAAGAAGCAAAAAAATTGTAGATGCTCTCCAGGATGCATCACTTAGACAAATGGTCATGGAACCAACCAGGGAAAGCTCAACGCTGGATTTAGTGCTCACCAACGGTGATAGCGTGTCAAATGTCTGCGTGAGTACCCCTGTGAGCAACAGCGATCATTACACAGTGCGGTTTGAGATAAAAGCCAGGGTACAGGACAAACATAGCAAGCTCAAAGTCCTAAACTTCAAAAACACTGACTTCAATAAAATGGCCAAGTACCTAAAGGAGATGACAGGATGGAAGGAGATAAAGGAAGTGGAATTGCAATGGCATAAACTAAAGGTGGCAATAAAAGGGGCAACGGACAAATATGTTAAAAAAGTAAACAAAAACAAGAGGAGAAGGAAACCTATTTGGTTTTCCAAAGAAGTGGCTGCTCAAATAAAGGCAAAAAACTCAGCTTTCGCAAAATTCAAAAGCTTGCAAACAGAAGAACACAGAAATGAATACAGGATCAAACTCAAAGAGTCAAAAAGAGAAATAAGGATAGCAAACTCAAAGGCAGAGGAAAAGATGGCTAAAGATGTTAAGGGTGGCGACAAAACTTTCTTCAGGTATATTCGGGAAAGGAAGAAGATCAGAGTTGGAATTGCAGGACTCAGAAGTGCTGGGAAAAGACTCGTGGAAAGTGACATAGAAAAAGCAAAATTGCTAAACAAATACTTCTGCTCTGTTTTTACTAAAGATAATCCTGGAGATGGACCAGCTGGGACTCCCAAATATAAAAATGGGAACGAAGTAGATACCACACCATTCACAGAAGATGAGGTGTTGGAACAACTTGCTAAACTGAAAGTGGCAAGTGGGACCAGATGGGATACATCCCAGGATACTGAAAGAGCTCAGAGAAGTTCTATCAGGGCCATTAAAGGATGTATTCAACAGCTCCTTGGAAACAGGAGAGGTTCCTCAGGACTGGAAAATGGCTGATGTCGTACCTCTACACAAAAGTGGTGACAGGGAAGAAGTGTCAAACTACAGACCCGTGAGCCTTACCTTGGTGGCGGGAAAAGTAATGGAGGCGCTCCTGAAAGAGCGAATAGTGAACTTTCTCAAAACCAACCGGTTGCAAGATCCGAGGCAACATGGTTTTACTGAAGGACGGTCTTGCCAAACTAATCTGATTGAGTTCTTTGACTGGATGACCAAAGAACTAGATCAGGGGCATGCGATGGATGTCATCTACCTGGATTTCAGCAAAGCCTTTGATACTGTTCCTCATAGGAGGCTTGTCAAACTCAGTAGTTTGGGGATGGGTACCAAGATAGTAAACTGGATTAGAAATTGGTTGACTGACAGACGACAGAGGGTGATGGTACATGGATGAGGGGAAGGTGATTAGCGGGGTGCCCCAGGGTTCGGTCCTGGGCCTGGCACTGTTCAATGTATTTGTGAGTGATATTGCTGAAGGACTGAATGGAAAAGTCTGTCCTTTTGCAGATGACACAAAAATTGCAACAGAGTGGACTCACCCGAGGGAGTGGATAACATGAGGAAAGATCTACAAAAGCTGGAAGAATGGTCTAATGCTTGGCAATTATGATTTAATGCGAAAAAGTGCAGTGTCATGCACTTAGGTAGCAGAAATCCAAGGGAAATGTACGTGATAGAGGGCGAGAGGTTGGTGTGCATGGTTCAGGAAAAAGACCTTGGTGTGATTATCTCTGATGATCTCAAGGTGGCAAAACAGTGCGACAAGGCGGTGGGCAAAAGCCAGGAGGATGTTGAGCTGCATACAAAGAGGGATTACCAGCAGAAAGGAAGAGGTACTTATGCCACAGTACAGGTTGTTGGTGAGGCCTCACCTGGAATACTGTGTTCAGTTTTGGAGACCATATCTTGCAAAAGATGGAAAAAGACTGGAAAGTGTTCAGAGGAAGGCGACCAAAATGATTTGGAGCCTGCGTAAGAAACCTTATGAGAAGAGACTTGAAGACCTAAATATGTACACTTTGGAGGAGAGGAGGGATAGGGGAGATATGATTCAGACCTTTAAATACTTAAAGAGGAACGATGAACAAACAAACCTCTTCCAAAGACGGGGAAGCTGCAAAACTAGAGGGCATAACATGAAGCTGCAAGGTGGAAAATTGAAAGGGAATGTCAGGAAATATTTTTTCACTGAAAGGGTGGTGGATGCTTGGAATGCTCTCCCGATGGAAGTGGTGGGGGCAAACACGGTGACGGAATTCAAACAGCATGGGACAAGCACAGCGGATCCCTTTACAACAACAGGATAGAAACAAAATAAACTGAACCATCTAACTTCTCAACAAATAGGCGTGTCCTACATGGAGTGGTGGATCTACCCCTAAACAAACACATGGGGAGGGGGTGACCTGCACAGAGCGTCAGGTGCACCTACTCTTGCCGTATTGCTGGGCAGACTGGATGGACCATGCTGGTCTTTATCTGCTGTCATGTCATTTACATTTCATTTAGAGATATAAAGCTACTTGGAATAGAAATACTTAAATTGCAGGGACCTGGTCTTTTACCCGTGTTTCCCACTGACTTTAGAAGCAAAGGTATCAGTTAAAGTTACAGGGATCTTTGCACAGTAGGCAGATACAAAGAAAGAAAAAGTTCAGTTTGACTATTTCTGCTTCCATTGTTTGAATTTTCTGTTACAAGCCTGCTCCCAGGGAGGGGCTAATTAGATTATCTTACAGCCTGCCACACGTACGTGGTCCATTCGAGTCTTCACAGCTTCCAGAGCCTGCACACAGCTAAGCTTTCAGCTTTCTATCTTTGCCTGTTGCTAATATAGAATTTAACTGTTGGTTCTGACTGCCTACATTCCTTGTGTAGCCCTTAAGTCAGATATCTGTGTGCGCCCACTGTTCATGAAAGGCCTACTGGCCAGGGACACTTAGGTTCCCACCCACCCTACGGCTGCATTGCTTATATAGTGGTCACATACGTTGCCATCTATCCTTTTTAATTTGGTTTTAAGCCCACCTTTTCTTCTTCTCCTTCTAGGACTGCTTAATCAGCATGTCGTGGTATTCAGTGCAATAGCTGTGGTGCTTTCATTCTGAGACGAATCATTTGGAACCTAAGAGCTTGTCCTATGTGCCTCAGGTCAGCTGCCATGCATAAAGAATTGACTCTATTAAGGGAAGAACTAGCTGCAATGCAACACACCTCTTCTAGGATACAAACAGAAAAAGGTACACCACCACTCCCACAAAGATTCAAACATCCCAGGAACAAATGGATCAGTGGGCTCAGGTAGATTGCGACCTGTAACGCAGAGGCATCCTATACATCAAGAGATATCCCTGCATAATGCCTTCTCTGCTTTGGTTAAAGAGGATCACCAACCCATGGAAATTGAAGGGACCTTAAATGAGTCAGTCAATGCCCAATCTCCTGCTAAAGCACCAAATATAAAGAAAAACTCACCAAACAGAAAACTACTACTACTTGGAGATTCCATCATCAGAGGCACCAACTAGGGAACACAGTTCAAAGGAGAGAAGGTAGTCAAATGCCTCCCAGGCTCTTCAGCCAGCAGGAATACAAACCAAATTGTTGACGTACTTAGCCCAGAAAGTGAGCACTCCAAACTTGATGTTGTCATCCACCTGGGTCCAAATGACCTGGCTAGAAACAGTGCCTCTGCAGTTCAAAGGGACTTCCAGACCCTGGGAAAGAAACTCAAGCCCGTTGTTAATACTGTAACGTTCTCAGAAGTTCTACATGTTCATGGTAAGGGGGAAGAAAGGCTGCATCGCATAAACAGCTTTAATACATGGCTCCAGACCTGGTGCAAACGAGAAGGATTCAGTTTTATAGGCGACTGGAGAAACAGATGGACCAACAAGAGACTATACTGTGCTGACAGACTACATCTCTCTGTCGCAGGGAAAAGAATCCTAAGTGAAAAATTCAGGCAGTATGTGGATATGCATTTAAACTAGAAAAAGGGGGTGACGGATGGAGAAGGACTAGTTCAGGACGTCACTCCCGGCAAATGCAGAACATCATCAGAAACAGACACACTTTTACACCACACATCAATGACAAATGGGAAGAAGTGGGCAGAACAAAATCAATGCAAAATACATGCAAGCCACTTAAATGCTGGAAAGCAATGAGCATACATGCTTGAAGCTTAGCCAACAAAGTTCCTGACCTGGAAGCCCTAATGGTTGAAATGGACTTGGACATTGTGGCCATTACAGAAACATGGTTTAATGAATCGCATGAATGGGATATAGCCATAGCTGGCTATAATCTATTCAGAAGAGACAGAGAAAGAGGAAAAGGAGGAGGAGTAGCCTTGTATGTAAAAAAGCAATATTAAAGCTACTGCAATGCAGGGGGCATGGGGAAAAGAAGCGGCGCTATGGATTGTGTTGGAAAGAGGAGATGGCACTGTCATCCATAATGCTGTAATCTACAGACCTCTGACTCAAATAGAAGAAATAGATAATGAATTGATTATAGATATTGCCAAGATGGCCACAAAGGGGGAAGTGATCACATTGGGTGACTTTAATCTACCCGATATGGATTGGAGCACTCCTTCTGTGAATCTGGCAAGAAGCAAAACAATTGTGGATGCTTTCCAAGATGCGTCACTTAAACAAATGGTGATGGAACCAACCAGGGAAAGCTCAATGCTGGATTTAGTGCTCACCAACGGTGATAGCATGTCTAATGTCTGGGTGGGTGCCCCTGCGAGCAGCAGCAATCATCACACAGTGTGGTTTGAGATAAAAGCCAATGTGCAGTCCAATCATAGCAAGCTCAAAGTCCTAAACTTCAAAAACACTTTCAGTAAAATGGCCAAGTACCTGAAGGAGAAGTTGGCAGGGTGGGAGGGGATAAGGGAAGTGGAATTGCAATGGGCTAAACTAAAGGTGGCAATAAAGCACAGTTACTTACCTGTCACAGGTGATCTCTGGGAACAGCAGGAATAAGTCTTCACATATGGGTACGTCGGTTCTGACGGAGCCTGCACGGGAATGCTCCCCAGCATCCAATCAGAAAGCTTTTGGGAGCATCCCTCGCGCCTGCGCACTGACTTCCCGCCCTTTCCACTTCTTCTCCTCAGTTGAGTATCATAGCTGAGACAAAGGAGAGAAAGAGGAAAGGAAGATAGATAGATAGATAGATGCAACTCCTAGGGGAGGTGGGTGGGTTGTGAAGACTAATTCCTGCTGTTCCCAGAGATCACCTGTTACAGGTAAGTAACTGTGCTATCTCCAGGAACAAGCAGGAATGAGTCTTCACATATGGGGACTCCCTAGCTAGAGATGCCAGGGGGAGATCCCATAAAATGCATGTTCCTGGATCAGGAGTGCATTTCCCACACAGGATCTCCGGCATCCCATGAGGGAATGGAGGGTAGGAGTTGAGAATAGAAGAGCTGTAAGGAAAACAGCAAACCCAAGGACTACAGGAGAGGAGTCCATGGCATGTATGATAAGTACCATTAAAATCATTTAATGAACAGGTATAATATGGAGCTTACCTACTGGATTGTAGGAAGTAGAAAGTGTGATGGAGTCTACTGGATATGCAGTAGCGGAATCCTCAAGGTGACCTCACAGCAGTGAGGGTGAAGGTCCAGACCTGGAATTAGCAGGTGATCCAGGTGTCAACTGGGGTAGGATCAGAACGTAGCATGGGAAATAAGATCTCTGAAGTTGAAGCTTTGGTGGGAGTGGCTGACTTAGATTTAGTGGCAGTTACAGAAACATGGTTCACAGAAAACCATGACTGGGATGTAACTATACCTGGCTATACTTTATTCAGAAAGGACAGGGTAGGAAGAAGGGGAGGAGGAGTAGCACTATATGTAAAAACTACTATTAAAGCTTTGGAATTACAGAGCTTAAAAGGGAGAGAGGAGGCATTGTGGGTTAAACTAGAAAGAGGGAAAGAGAAATCTATTTGCATTGGTGTGATATACAGACCTCCCTCACAAGAGGAAGAGGTGGACAGAGAGTTAATTGAAGACATACGCAGCATTGCTAGGAAAGGGGAAGTGCTACTGCTAGGAGATTTCAATATACCAGATGTTGATTGGCACATTCCTGCTGCAGTATCATCTAGGAGTAAGGAGATCCTGGATTCTCTACAGGGTGAACTATTCAGGCAATTGGTAACAGACCCCACACGTGAAGGGGCCATACTGGACTTGGTGCTTACCAATGGTGAAAGTGTTTCTGATGTTGTAGTGGGAGATCATTTTGCATCCAGTGATCACCAGATGGTGTGGTTCAGTATTAGGACTAGGGCTGTTAGAATCCATTCCAAGGTGAAGATCTTAGACTTTAGGAAGACTAACTTTGCGAAGATGGGCCAATACCTCAGGGAGTCATTAGTGGGATGGGAACAGCTGGGGGATGTAGAACAACAGTGGGCAAAACTGAAAGGGGGTATTTTAAAGGCAACCAACCTTTTTGTTAAAATGGTAAATAAAGGCAAAAGGAACAGGAGACCGCTATGGTTTTCGAAGGAAGTAGCTGAAAAAGTGAAGAAAAAGAGGGAGGCCTTCATGAAATACAAGAGATCACAGAGAGAGGAAGACAGGCATCTGTATTTGGAAAAACTTAGAGAAGCTAGCAAAGTAGTCAAGAAGGCAAAGATTCAAAAGGAGGAGGAAATAGCCAATGCAATAAAATGGGGAGATAAGACATTTTTCAGATATATTAGTGAGAAGAGGAAGGGCAAAAGTGGTATTGTCAGACTCAAGGGTACAGGGGGGGAATATGTAGAAGCTGATAAGGATAAAGCGGAATTGCTTAACAAATATTTTTGTTCTGTGTTCACAGATGAAGAACCAGAAGCAGGACCTCAGAAAACACCCACAAATAAGAACAGAAGCGAGGGACATCTTGAACAATTTTCAGAAGACTGTGTTCATGAGAAACTAGCTCAACTTAAAGTAGACAAAGCGATGGGACCGGATGGGATACACCCTAGAATACTGAGGGAACTTGGGGACGTTCTAGCAACTCCACTGACTGACCTTTTCAATGCCTCGTTGGAGTCGGGAGTGGTGCCAAAGGACTGGAGAGAGGCTCATGTGGTGCCTTTACACAAAAGCGGAAGTAAGGATGTGGTTGAAAACTACAGGCCGGTTAGTTTAACTTCAGTGGTGAGTAAATTAATGGAAACGCTGTTGAAAGAGAAAATAGTGAGGTTTCTGGAGTCCAGCGGATTACAGGATCCGAGGCAGCATGGATTCACCAGAGGCAGGTCTTGTCAGACAAATCTGATTGATTTCTTTGACTGGGTGACCAGGGAGTTGGACCGAGGGAGAGCTCTAGATGTGGTGTATTTAGATTTCAGTAAAGCCTTTGACACTGTTCCTCACAGGCGACTTATAAACAAACTGAGCACCCTAGGGATGGACCCTAAAGTTACTGCTTGGGTTAGAAATTGGTTGGGTGGGAGGCGACAAAGAGTACAAGTAAATGGAGCTCGCTCTGAGGAGAAGGATGTTACCAGTGGTGTGCCCCAGGGATCTGTCCTTGGTCCGATTCTTTTTAACATCTTTGTTAGTGATATAGCGGAAGGGCTGTCGGGTAAGGTTTGCCTCTTTGCGGATGATACCAAAATCTGCAATAAAGTAGACACCCAGGAAGGTGTAGATAACATGAGGAGGGATCTAGCTAAGCTTGAAGAATGGTCTAGAATTTGGCAGCTGGGATTTAATGTTAAAAAATGTAAGGTCATGCATTTGGGCTGCAGCAATCCAAGGGAGCAATACAGCATAGGAGGTGAAGTACTTTTGTCCACTAAAGAAGAGCGGGACCTAGGCGTAGTTGTGTCCGATGATCTTAAAGTAGCTAAACAGGTAGAAAAGGCGACGGCAAAAGCTAGAAGGATGCTTGGGTGCATACGGAGAGGAATGGCTAGCAGAAAAAAGGAGGTGATAATGCCTCTGTATAAGTCTTTGGTGCGACCTCATTTGGAGTATGGTGTGCAATTCTGGAGACCGCACCTTCAAAAGGATGTGAACAGGATGGAGTCGGTGCAGAGGGTTGCTACTAAGATGATTAGTAGTCTTCATTATAAAGCATATGAGGACAGACTTAAGGATCTTAATATGTACACCTTAGAGGAAAGGCGGGATAGAGGTGATATGATTGAGATGTTTAAATACCTCCGTGGCATAAATGTTCAGGGAGAGAGCCTCTTTCAATTGAAAGCAAGTTCTGCGATGAGGGGACATGGGATGAGGGTGAAGGGAGATAGATTCAGGAGTGATATGCGGAAATATTTCTTTACGGATAGAGTAGTGGATCCGTGGAATAGTCTTCCAGTGGAGGTGGTAGAGATGAGGACAGTAACTGAATTCAAAAAAGCATGGGACCAACACAGAGGATCTCTAAAGGTAAAAAGTGGACTGTTGTAGTTGTTGTTATGGAAGGACAGACTAGATGGGCCTTGTGGTCTTTTTCTGTCATCATGTTTCTATGTTTCTATGTTTCAATGGAAAGCTTTATGAGAAAAAGCTGAAAACTCTTTTAGATACAGAGTCATAACATTGAGGACTAAAAGAAGAAGACTGACCGATTTGGACAACTAGCCCAGTCTTGGAGGGAAGAAGGGTTATGGAAAAAAGCCCATATTCCCAAGCAGAACAATGTGTACTCAAAAACAATGAAGATGTACACTATCTTTCCTAGCTGATGAGAGATAGGAAAGATATTGAAGCTTGAATCTTCAAGGATAGGGAGACCTAGAGCAAAGCGGAAGCTGCTATCACCACAGTAGTGGTTGTGAGCATAACAGTCCCCACATACTAAGGAACAGTATGAAAAAAGGAGCCCACTGTCTGTAACCTCTGAGAAAGGTACAAATTGCTATAGCATAGACAGTGAGGAGATAGTATGTAATACATATCGATCTCTAAAAGTCTCCCAACAGATACATATATACCTATATATATATATATATATGTATATCTAGATATGCAGAATATGTATCAAAATATATATATAGGTGGATATATATATACATATGGGGGCATAATTATGCACACACAACTTACAGACATATGTATGTAGAGGCATATATAGAGATATTTACATACATGACAATAAGTCTGAAGATACACTAAGCCCCATAAGAACATTCACATGGGAAATGTGAGGGGAAAGATTCATCCAATAACAAGAGGGTGAAACCCACTTGACAGATATATAGAGAATCTATTTCCGTGGGCTAAGAGGATGCAGGAATGCAATCCAGTAAAATAACCAGGATGGTTGCGTGAAAAACAGAGGATAATATCAGTCTGTAAAGAGCAAGTCGAGAGTCCTTTAGAACTCTGACATGGTAGATGGGTAGAAACGCATAGAGGAGATACCAGGAGGACCCACTGGAGGGACATAGGGGTATCATGCGTTACTAATAGCCTTGGATATTCACGCAGAAAAAGCTTATATTCTGAATTATAACAGGAGAAAAGAGGGTGTGGAGAATCCTCACAGTCATGAGAATGATTTATAAGCTTTTTCCTACTATATAGAATAGCCCTCAGAGACAAAGATCAATGCTCTGTAGCAAGGGCCCATAGTAGAAAGCTTCTCTGAAGATTGCAGAGAGCACTGTGCAGGAGAATTATGAGATAAAACTGACTGATGGCTAGAAAGAAGATAATGTGAGAAGCCTAAAGTGAGTAGGATTATCCAAGATAGATGAGGACTAGCTTGGAATCACTACTGAGGCTAGACAAAAATTGTGGAAGATAGACTGGAACTTGTGGAAAAGTACCAGTAGTTCAATCACTGGAACTCCTGCATGCACAGCAGCTGAAGAAGACAGCAGAGAGAATCTTACTGTGCAAAACAAAGAGAAACAGACAAAGGGAGAGGAGATATTCCTGTCCCTGCCTGATGAGTTACCTTGAGAATGTATTCAAGGAAACAAAAAGTCTACACTGGAATGAAAGCTAGAGAAGCTTTTCAGTATGGTACCACTCAGTCAGGGGAAACCCTGGATGAGAGGGGGAGGGTGACTTACCCATATGGCGAGTCAGCTGAAGGAAAAAATGTTCATGTTGGGACAGAAACTATCATGAGATAGTTGTAACCTCCCTTCTTGGTAGTAAGAAGAGGAGAATTCTGCAACCCATGGACAAGAATATCCTGACAGCTTAGCATACTGAAAAAGGAAAACCCCAGTGTAGAGCTTTAAGAAAAAACAGTGAACAAACTTCTGTTAAGAAGAGGTTAACTGTAGATTGTAACCTTCAGAACCTATGGTTGCTGGGTATGTTGAGACTGGCTAGAATTTGGAAACTTCAGACTAGGACGAGGTGTCCCTTGCTTGGGCACCTCTGGATGATGGGCAGGAGAAGAGTGAAACCTTCTTTTCTTAGGGAAAGAAGGCTTGGTAGGACATTTCCTACCTCTTGGGGAAGAAGGTGGCTTAGAATGGTCTCCAGAACCAGGGAAGTCAGTGGAGCAATGAGCAACCTGACGTAAAGCCTCCTTATTGAAGAGATTTTCTCCAGGACAAGGAGAATTACCCAGTGTATGTTGTGCCCATCTGCTCAAGTCAGAAGCTTGGAGCCAGGCACTATGACGTGCTCCAATGGCAATAGCAGAGGATCTGCTAACAGACTCAAAAGAGTCTAGAGAAGCATGAGAAAGAAACCAAGAGATATTCCGGCTATGACTAAGCAGCAAGGAATAGTCAGCAGCCTTAGGCTCTGACAAAAAAGGAGTCAAAAGAGATAATTTCTTTGTGACCTCCTGGAGTGTTAGACTCATATAAAATATATAAGAAATAATTCTTGATGCCAGCATAGATGTTTGGAAGGTTTGACGTCCAAAGGCATCAAGTGCTCTAGAAGCACGACCTGGCGAATAAGAAGAATGCTTCTTCTTGCTTTTTACCTTCCTCATTGCTGATTCCACTACAATGGAATGATGGGGAAGTTGATTCTTTTGAAACCTGGAGAGGGGGGCACCTGATACAGAACATTAGTTGCTGTAGAAGGTGAGGGAACCCTTAAAGGTGATTCCCATATTCTCAGAAGAAGATCCTGCAAAGAATGATGTAAAGGAAGCATTATATTTCCCTTTTCTGCAGGAGAGCCTTGGTTAAGATTACAGCCAGGGATAGGAATAGCAAGAAAGGTTGCCATGTCAAGGAGAAACTTCTGAAAAAAAGGATCTCCAATGGGAACCATCCCTGGGAAGGCTAAGGTTGAAGATGCAGCCTGAGCACCAGAGGATGTACTGGTCTGGTGCAGAAAAAGAACCTTACTAGATGGATAATGATACTGGCAGTCACGATTTCAGGCAGTTAGTACTGCATCGTCTATGCCAGGTATTGATTCCAAACTAGGCATGGAAAGGATCGATGGCACTGATGTAATTGCGGGAATCGACATTGATACCGATACCGGTAATGGCATCGAGGCCGTCATCGGAGGCTGCTCAAGCGGTACTGAGGTAACCAGAGAGTCTTGGTGAGTATCCTCGGTACTGTGCATCCAGAAACGACAAGAGTCGGTTCCAAGGCGCGTCGGTACCCAGTCATCTAGACTAGATATCGATTCCAGACTCGGCATCGAAGGGAGCGAGTCTATCGATGCATGTCTAGAGTGCACCGACGTCGGTGGTGGTACCGGCGATGCTGATACAGGGAAGTCACTCTGGGTCGTATCGATCGGTCCCAAAGGTACCGAGGACGCCAGATGATGATCCCTGGTGAAGAGTGGAACACTCGACACCAGTGCCGATGCCGGGGTATCGGTACTGCTCAAAGTGGATACCACCCCCGAGCATGGCTTAGATACAGGAAAGTCAATCTGGAACATATCGATCGGTCCCAAAGGAACCGAGGATGCCAGAAGACGATCCCTGGTGCCGAGTGGAACACTCGACACCGATGCCGATGCCGGGGTATTGGTACCGCTCGAAGCGGGTACCACCACCGAACATGGCTTAGAAACAGGAAAGTCAATCTGGAACGTATCGATCGGTCCCGAAGGTACCAAGGACGCCAGATGACGATCCCTGGTGAAGAGTGGAACACTCGACACCGGTGCTGGTGCCGGGGTATCGGTACCGCTCGAAGCGGGTACCACCACCGAGCACGGCTCAGGTATGTTCTGTGAGGGGTGAGCCCCAGGAACAACCTGAAACCACTGAAATGCTTTGGAGCCCGAAGACTTCCGCCAGGGTTTTAGGAAAATCATTTTTATTGGGTATACATACAACTGCTCGTCATTACAATTGAAGATATAATAACATCAACACCAATTCAAACCCCCCACCCTATCCCTCCAAAATAGTCAAGCAGCAGAGTGCGAGGTTCTAGTCAAACGGAAGTGAGGTAGCCGTTAGGCTCACGGAGAGACGAGTCACACTAGAATGCACAAGACAGAAGATCCCCAGTTCCTCCACCCTACCACCCCCCCAGCCCCTCCCACCCCTAAACCCCTATCCCCCAACAACAACACCCCCCCACCCCCCTTCCCCTTCTACAATTGAAAGGCCACCATCTAGCTAGTCCGCCAGGCCATCAGGACGTTCTCCATCACAAGGCAGCCCCCCAGCCCCCTCAACTGGTCCCCACACCTTCAGGTAATGATCCCGTTTGGACCCCCCCAGCAAGTTAGCAGAACGCCGCTCCATATCTCTCAGCATACCCATCGCCCGCTCCCACTCTCCCACAGTCGGCACCGTGTCGCCCAGCCAGTGTCGAAGAATAATTTGCTTCACTACCACAAATCCCTTGGTGCAGAGTGCCCGCAAGGTCATCCCCAATGGTGGCTCCCGCTCATACGAGCCAAATAGGCACCACTCTGGGCTCATCTCCAAGTCTATCGCAAGCCACCTCCCCAGTCTCTTCCCCACATCCCTCCACAGCCCTTGAATATGGATACATGCCCAAAACTTATGTGCCAAGCCCCCCTTTTCCACTTTGCAGAGACTACACACATCTGTCGGTAGCAAGCCCATCCTGGCGGCCCAGATATTATGGACATAAGCCCGCCAAAGAAATTTGTATTGTATCTCCTGTAGCTGTACGGACTCTGATACACGGGGAGCCGCGGCCAACGCCTCCCGTAATCGCCCCACCGTACCCTGCGGTATACCATCCCTGCTCCATTTTTCCTCTAAAGCAATCAAATGGGCACTATCTCCTTCTGGACAAATGGCCTGTTCCCACTGTCGTAACGTAACCGTCCCTTCTAGACTACAAAATAATTCTAACATACCACCTCGCACTCGGACTTGCCCCGGGGGCTTCCGAAGAGCCAGCATGTAATGACGGGCCTGGAGATAGAAAAAGTGATCCTGTTTTCCCAGGTCAAACTTTTGCTGTAGGGACTCAAAAGAATCTATCACTTCACTCCCCTCCATACAGAGTTGACCCAGGTAGTGAAGCCCCCGAGTCGCCCATCTCCGCGCCACTCCAGAAGACATCCCAGGGGGGAAGGCCACATTGCCCAACAGAGGCACACAATCCGGCGTCCGCCAAGGAACCCCACGACATCCGCAAATGGCCTTCCAAGCAACCCTCGCCACTCGCCAGAAGCCCGAAAAGCGACAGCCCGCCGGCGTTGCTCTCCAGTCTCCCTGCAAGATCATCATCCGATGCAGCGGGGCGGCCTCAGCATCCAAAAGGGGCAAGGGTACCACGTCCGAACTGCCTTCGACCATATCTCGGAAGATCCGTACCCAACCGACCAAATTATAACCGCGCACGGACAGCAGACCAGCCCCACCGCGATCGAAGGGTTTCATCAGGACACCCAACGCGATACGTGCTCGTTTACCCCTCCAGAGGAAGCGGGATAAGTGACGATGCAAGGTTAAGACCTCGCGCCGGCGGAGCCATACAGGCAAATGACGCAAAATATATACCCAACGGGGATATTCCACCATGTTAAAAAGGGCTATCCGCCCCCTAAGAGATAGCGGCAACGGTCCCCAGCGCCGCAGCCGGTCAATGGTTCCCTCCAGCAAGGCCTGAATATTCGCGCTATAGAGCTGATCCAAATTTGCCGGAATATAAACACCCAGGTAGCGGATCTGCCCCTCTGCCCAAGCCAGTGGGAAAGAGTCCTGCCAAAGAGTCTTAAGGCGGCCACCTACATCTAATCCCAAGGACTTCGCGACATTAATTTTCAAGCCTGAGAAGGACCCAAACTCAGCAATAATCTGCAGTGCTCGTTCTAAAGACCGCTGTGGATCTGTCAGACAGAGGAGCATATCGTCAGCAAAGGCACTGAGTTTCATCTCCACCATCGGCCAGCGAATCCCCGCCACCTCCTCCTGCTGCACTAGTTTCACTAAAAGAGGTTCCAAATGCAGTATAAAGAGAAGTGGTGATAAAGGACAGCCTTGCCTGGTGCCTCTCTTTAGCTCAAACGCAGGTGAGACCTCCCCACCCATGGCTATGAATGCACGGGGCCCCGAATACAGAGCGCGGACCCACCCCACAAATTGGCCCTCAAAACCGAAGCGATGCAAGGCCTCGAACATATAATCCCAAGAAACACGATCGAAAGCCTTCTCAGCATCCAAACTCGCCAGCAGCAAAGGCTCAGAACGCTGAAGACAGCGCTCCATGCCGAGCAAGACTTTCGCGATGTTGCATGCCGCCCCCCGGCCTTTCACAAAGCCGGCCTGGTAATTTCCAATGATGCGAGACAAGACAAGCTGCGCTCGAGCTGCCAGAATCGAGGCGAGAAGCTTCAGATCTACGTTAATAAGGGATATTGGCCGGTATGAAGCCGGGTCTGTCGGATCCTTCCCCGGCTTGTGAATTAGCGAGATAGAGGCTGTGCGCATATCTCTGGGGAAACTGCCTGTATCGAGAACCTCATCGTAAACCGCCGCTAATGTGGGCACCACCCGATCCCCTAGAAGCTTATAAAATTCAACCCCGTATCCATCGGGGCCCGGGGCCTTATGCACCTTCCCCGCCGCAATCGCTAGTTGAATTTCCGACCCAGAGATCGGCTTATTTAGAGCCTCACGTTCCTGCGAAGTCACCCGCGGGAGGGACACCCCATCCAAAAAGCCTCGCTCCCGCTCCCTATCTTCCCGTTCTGGCGTATAAAGGGCACAATAAAAACGCATGAACTCATGTGCCACATCCTTTGGTGCCGTGACTGTACCCCCCGAACCATCTTTCAACATCGTCACCAAATTAGAGCCCTTCCAGTCTCGGACCAAGCGGGCCAGCAGCGTCCCTGACCGGTTCCCAAATCGGAAAAGCCGATGTCGATAATATTGCTGATCAAATATCGCTCTTTCCTGCAAGATCGCGTTCAGTTGGCGCTGGGTCTCTAGATACTTTCGCAACCCCCCTTCCTGCGACTGCCCCAGAGATTCCCGCTTTGCCAGCTGGAGCTCTCGTGCCAGTCGCACCACCTCCTCATTCACGCGCTTGCGTTCCGTGGCCACATAAGCAATAAGATGCCCGCGAAGAACCACCTTCCCCGCTTCCCATAGGGTGGCCACCGAAGTCACACTACCCTCATTGTCAGCTAAATACTCCTGCCATTTCGCCTGTAAGAATTCTTGGAAGGCTGGTCTGCGCCAAAGTTGCCTAGGAAACGACCATCGCCCCCCAAGGGCGTATCGCCCTTGCCATCGGATACTGACCATCGCATGGTCAGAGATCTGAATAACTCCAATCTCTGCTCCTCGGACCCGACCCAGATCTGGTTGCGAGACCAAGATATAGTCTATCCTGGACCAGGTGCGATGGGCCCTTGACAGATGTGTGTAGTCCCGCTCCCCGCCATGTAAGACTCTCCATACATCCAGAACTCCCCCCATCTGGCACAGGTATGAAATCCCCCGCCCCGTCCATCTCTCCATGCCTGGGGACGTCCCAGATTTATCCAACAGGGGATCATGCGGACAGTTAAAATCACCCGCTAGAATAGTGGGAAGGCGAGGAATGTCCCCCAGTTTCCGTCCCAGGGACTGAAAAAATCCATGATTATATACATTAGGTGCGTATACATTTCCCAGTATTAGTTCCTCCCCATTAATGCGGGCATGCACCCAAATATATCTCCCCAGGGAGTCACCATCTTCCCCAAGAATCTCAACTTTCAGCTGCCGATGGAATAAGATGGCCACCCCTTTTTTCCTCCCACCCGGCGCTGCAGCCGCATGCACGGAACCTACCCAAGACCGCTTGAGCTTCACGTGCTCTGTATCGGTAAGGTGCGTTTCTTGGAGGAACGCGATGTGTGCTCCCTGTTTACGCAGGGCCTGCATGACTTTAGTTCGTTTTATCGGCGTGCCCAGGCCCCCCACATTCCAGGAAATAAAATGGAGATCAGCCCCCATCGAATTGGAGACCCCAGCATCTATGTAGTGTCAATCCCGCCTCCCAGTCGGTAGCTGCGAGCCACCCAGCCTCAGCTCCCAGCAAAAGTCGATCCTTAGTCTGCCATCCAAACTCTACCTGACCCACTCCTTGGCCTCCACAATCATACTCCCTCCCCCGCCCGACTACCCCTCCCTCGCCCAGACCCCCCTCCCCCCATCCCTCCCCCCCCTCTTCGATCCTCTCCCACAACTGTTCCCCTAGCCAGCTCTGATGCCCTCCATCCCGCTCCCACCCCACCACCCCACCCCTCCAATTCCCCTTGTGCATCGCCAACCCACCCCTAAACCACCCCTCCCACCTAAAAACCTCATCCATTTGAGTCCTGGCCGACCTAGCCAGGTTCAGAGCCCACCGCTGTGCGCTGCAGGGCTACCCCCCCCCGCCCCTCTCCCACACTCTGTGTTTGTTTCGGACAGGAGGGAAACCCCCCACCTCCACCCTACACAAAGTGCAGGGCGAGTCCCCCGTCAGAAACAAGCTTTCAAGCCCTCCCAGGCCATGCCAGCCTAATGGGGGCATAAAACAAGAACAATATGTAACAGACACTCTTGCTAAATTGCTAGCAGAACTCAAACTTTAACATAATTTAAACTTTAACCACTTCAATATTGCCTAGTAAAATCACACTGAGTCCAGCACAGGAATGTCCAGGCCGCCCACGAGAGGCCCAGGCCAAGGCGCCAAGGCGGAGCGCCGCGCACCCAGCACATGGCCCAACACTCACTGCGGAACAATCCGTTGCCCTAGAAGTCCCTCCAGGCCTGTTCCACCAGCTGCTACTCACGAACAGAAGCTGCTCATCAATACCTCAAGACGCTCCACTATCTTCCGATCCCGGCCGCTCCAAGGTCTGCATGAATTTCTGCGCCGCCGCGGCCGTGGTCAAGACATGGGTACGGCCCTCGTGCTGCACGCGGAGCGTGGCCGGGAAGGCGAGGGTAAAACGTACTTGCTTCCGAAAGAGCGCGGAGCAGATTGAGGAAAATTCCTTCCGTTTCGCCGCTACTACGGCGGAATAATCTTGAAATAGTAGCACCTTCTGATCATCCACAAGCAGGGATCGCTTTTTCCGGTAGGCTTGAAGAAGGCGCCACTTATGATGAAAGTTTAATATACGGGCTATGACCACCCGCGGCCGTTGGTGATTCTCAGATTTGGGCCCGATGCGATGTACCCGCTCCACCTTCAGAGTCCCTATCAGATCTTCCAGGCCCAATTCGCGGGGAAGCCAGGTCTCTATCAGGGGTAGCAGCATCATATCAGTAGTGGACTCCGGGACTCCGACTAAACGCAGATTGTTCCTGCGGGAACGGTTCTCGAGGTCGTCTACTTTGTCCCGGAGCGACTCAAGCGCCTTCTGCATCTTGGCCTGCTCCCTGGCCTGGCTCCCCTCCGCGTCTTCTAGCGCCGAGACACGATGCTCTAATTCGTCCACTCTCTGTCCAAATTCTGCCAAAGTTTCCCCGACAGCCTCCAGCTTGGTCAGGATCATATCGAACTTTGGCTCCAAGAATTTTGCTACCTCTCGCGCAAGCTCTTCAGATCCCGACTCAACACTCTCAGCCCCGGGAGAGCAAGGCTGCGTCGGGCCAGGTGGTGGCTTCCCAGCCGAAGTGGGCCCACTGCGAGGAGCTTTCTCCTTGTCCTTTCGCGTGCCCAGCGGCATATTAATGGCGGGTCTTGCAGCTCCAGGCACCAGAGGCTATACGCTATCTGTCGGTACCTCGTTCAGTAAGTTTTAACGGGACAGGCTCATAGAAAGGTTCAATGAAGAGCGGGGCAACCCCGGAGCGAGCAGAGACACCTCTCACTCGCTCATGCGTCACGTGGTCTCTCGCCGCCAGGGTTTTAATGCCAATGGGGTCTTGAGGGCAAGGCCGGAGCCGTAATCATGCGTGGCATGAGACCTACCACTCAAGGATTGGCAAGTCTTAACAGACTGTTTGTGGGTTACCTGATCCTGTAGAGAAGAAAAACCCGGTGCTCTCACTGTAGGAGGGAAAAACGGTATCGAGGGAAACTCGAAAGAGGGAAGGTCTTCTCTCAGCATTGCAGCCTGATAGTTCAGGGGAAAAAGGGTCAGGACCCAAACAGGTTAGACACCAGAGATTGGAGTCTAAAAAGAAAACTGTGTCTCCACAGTGAAGGCACTTCTTAGGAGAAGGCGGCTCCATGATAGAGAGGCCTTGTAGGCCCAAAAAGTTAAGACAGAAACAGAGGGAAAAATCTCTCTGAGTTTAAGAAAAAAGAAAGAAAAAATCACCGGCAGTACCAGTGTTGGCGGGAAAAACAGCCGCGACCACAAGAAAACAAGAAATGAAGTATTTAAAGAAAAATGTTTCTGCGGTGACAGGAGGACGTCCTGCCGGCTCCGCGGAAAAACGAAAACTGAGGAGAAGAAGTGGAAAGGGCGGGAAGTCAGCGCGCAGGCGCGAGGGATGCTCCCAAAAGCTTTCTGATTGGATGCTGGGGAGCATTCCCGTGCAGGCTCCGTCGGTACCGACGTACCCATATGTGAAGACTCATTCCTGCTTGTTCCTGGAGATAAGGTGCAACAGATAAATATGTAAGGAAAGTAAATAAAAAACAAGAGGAGAAGGAAACCTATTTGGTTCTCCAAAGAAGTGGCTGCTCAAATAAAGGCAAAAAACCACAGCTTTCACAAAATACAAAAGCTTGCAAACAGAGGAACACAGTAAGGAATACAGGATCAAATTAAAAGAGACAAAAAGAGAAATAAGGAAAGCAAAATAAAAGGCAGAGGAAAAGATGGCTAAAGATGTGAAGTGTGGCGACAAAACTTTCTTCAGGTATATTCGGGAGAGGAGGAAAATCAGAGATGGAATTACAGGACTCAGAAGTGTTGGGAACGGATTTGTGGAAAGTGACATTGAAAAATCAAAATCGCTAAACAAATACTTCTGCTCTGTTTTTACTAAAGAAAATCCTGGAGAAGGACCATCTGTGACTCCCAAATATAAAATGGGAATGAAGTAGATGTCACACCATTCACAGAGGATGATGTGTTAGAACAACTTGCAAAACTGAAAGTGGACAAGGCCATGGGACCGGATGGGATACATCCCAGGATACTGAGAGAGCTCAGAGAGATTCTTGCAGGGCTGTTAAAGGATGTTTTCAACAGATCCTTGGAAACAGGAGTAGTTCCTCAGGACTGGAGAAGGGCGGATGTGGTACCTCTTCACAAAAGTGGTGACAGGGAAGAAGTGACAAACTACAGGCCCGTGAGCCTTACCTCGGTGGCAGGAAAAGTAATGGAGGCATTTCTGAAAGAGCGAATAGTGGACTTTCTCAAAACCAAAAGGTTGCATGATCTGAGGCAACATGGTTTTACCAAAGGACGATCTTGCCAAACAAATCTGATTGAGTTCTTTGACTGGGTGACCAGAGAACTAGATCAGGGGCATGCGATTGATGTCATCTACCTGAACTTCATTTTGATACTGTTCCTCACAGGAGGCTTTATCAATAAACTCAGTAGTTTGGGGATGGGTCCCAAGGTGGTGAACTGGATCAGAAATTGGTTGACTGACAAACGACAGAAGGTGATGGTAAATGGAGTTCACTCGGATGACAGGAGGGTGATTAGCGGGGTGACCCAGGGTTCGGTCCTGGGCCTGGCACTGTTCAATGTATTTCTGAGTGATAATGGTGAAGGACTGCATGGAAAAGTCTGTCTTTTTGCAGATGACACGAAAATTTGCAACAGAGTGGAGTCCCTTAAGGAAGTGGATAACATGAGGAAAGATCTGCAAAAGCTGGAAGAATGGTCTAATGATTTAATGAGAAGAAGTGCAGTGTCATGCACTTCAGAAGCAGAAATCCAGGGGAAATGTACGCGATAGGGGGTGAGAGGTTGGTGTGCACGGACCAGGAGAAGGACCTTGGTGTGATTATTTCTGCGGATCTCAAGGTGGCAAAACAGTGTGACAAGGCTGTGGCAAAAGCCAGGAAGATGTTGGATTGCATACAAAGAGGAATTACCAGCAGAAAGGAAGAGGTACTAATTCCACTGTATAAGTCACTGGTGAGGTCTCACTTGGAATGCTGTGTTCAGTTTTGGAGACCATATCTTGCAAAGGATATAAAGACTGGAAGGCGACCAAAATGATTTGGAGCCAGCATCAGAAGCCTTATGAGAAGAGACTTGAAGACCTAAATATGTACACTCTGGAGGAGAGGAGGGACAGGGGAGATATGATTCAGACCTTTAAATACTTAAAGAGAAATAATGAGCAAACAAACCTCTTCCAAAGACGGGGAAGCTGTAAAACTAGAGGGCATAATATGAAGCTGCAAGGGGGCAAATTGAAAGGCAATGTCAGGAAATACTTTTTCACTGAAAGAGTGGTGGATGCTTGGAATGCCCTCCCGATGGAAATGTTGGGGGCAAATACAATGACAGAATTCAAAATGGCATTGAACCAAAGTTTAGCGATTTTCTCATAGAAAGAATGGGCGACTTGATCAGATGATGACACAGACACTGAAGGAGCTAAGGAGGATGGTGGATGGAGCAGCTGGGTGAGAACAGAGTATACTTTATTAGAATGGTTAGAAGAGGAATGATAAAGTTTGAGTAATAATCCTATTTTGCAGACATAATCATGGACCTGAAATGAAGAGTAGAGGACTGTTTTACTATATTCAAAGTATCTTATTTCTTTAAATATTTTTTATATCCATACTGATGGATGACAGAACATGAAATTGGAAATGAGGTGCTTCACATTAACAAGTAAACAAAACTTAATCATGGAGTCATATATACAGTGTGATACAGTAGCCGGTGTAGAGCCCATGATAATAGGTGAAAAAGAAGAATTTACCTGGGACTCTGATAGGCAGCAAACACACTCAGCTCACAGGAGGCAAAAGAGCAATAGAATAAGTTTACCACACACTAGTCCTGACGTAGCAGGAAGGTTTAAAGCTAATCAGGATCACCTGTCCATGAAAGCACAGGCAGCGTGCAAAGGACATGAGGATAAAAGCTGCTGGGTAAATCCAGGAGAGGCCAGAGGGGGCAGCGACCTGGGAGGAGTGAGCAACCAGGCTGAGAGCAGACATCACACAGAAGGAAGCCTGCTCAATCAAGGAAGCAGTAGGTGTGGTCCGGTAGCAGGAAGCAGCCAGGGAAAAACTTCTCAGGAACATGGCCATAGCACTGCTCAGACTGCTGGTAGCTGGAGGTCCCAGGAAGGAGCTGTCCGTAGCCCAGAGAGAGGAACCAGGACAACAGAGAGAAGGTGGGAACCTAGCTTTAAGAGAGAAAAAGCTAAGAACTCTGTTTTGTCTGGAGGTCCAGGGCATGGCATAAGAAGTAAAGTAAATGCTGGGAGTTATGACGTAATTCCACATTACTGGGGAGAAAAGGAAAGCCAGAGGGAAACTGCCACAATACCAGGTATTCAAAACCCTGCTTGCCTAGAGCAGTTTCCTGATAAGCTGACCAGTGCCTCACAGAGAGGGTTTTACAATGAAAACAGCTATGAGGATTTTAACCCACCTGCAGCCCCGTAGGATTGTGAACTAATACAGTAGGAAAATAATAGCTGTAACCTTGAACCCACACCAATGGACTGTACGTTATGTTTCTCTGATGATATTGAATCATTGTGCTAAACAAGTGGGCAAAAGCTCTGTAAAAATACCAAAGGAAAAGAATATATTTTTCTTTGAAGAAGCTGTTTTTGTTCCTGGTTTTTGTTGTATAAAAGGAGATCCTTAGGGGAGGGAAAATAAAGCCCTAGTCTTATTCTGTCTTAATTACTCGACTGCAGACTGTTATTGTGCTAGAAGGCAACTTGATCCTCAAGGCCCTAGGCGGGTGCCTAATAGGGACTGGGAGAGGAGTCACAACAGTGCATGTGTATGCATCTGCATAACTCATTTGGACTATATATGGAAAATTCAAGCACTGAGCTCGAGGCAGGTACAGTAAATAAAGCAAATTTAAAAATTCTTGAAAGTTATGTGGGATACATGTATGAACTGCTTTTATGAACAATGGAATTAGCTAGCAGAATAATAGAAGAAATTACAAGGACAGTGGCTATAGTATCCCCAGCATAGATGAGAAGGAGACATTGGATGCATAATTGGCCCAAGCAGAGGTGAAAAGAAGAAATGACCAACAGTTTTCAAGTCATAGCCTCCAAAATCTACAACAATGGAAAAGAAGATTTGCATGCTTGGCTGCATGGAAGTTGGTAAATTGAAAATACTCCAAGACTGAAAAAGCTGGATGCAAGAATCTCTCCATATAAATCTACTGTATTGCAGGAAAGCTCTCACTTGGTTTGCAGCTTGTCGTGCTGGGAGGGCTTGTGTGCATCAGTGATGCAGAGAGCTAAGCTATCGGTAGCTCATCTACTGGCAGGGTCTCCCAAGATGGACAGTTCTTAACTGAGGTGTCAGACTAAGAAAAGCCAACCATCTGAGCAGCAGCAGAATGGGACGGTGTTGGCAGCGGAGGATCACATTTCTGTGACAAAGGCAACAACACTAAAATTACCTGCACAGAAGAAAGGCCAGGCAATCTAATTCTGTATCTTGCCACAAAAACCCAATGGATAGTCACAACAAAACAAATTGCACCATAGTGCTGGAAGATGAGACCCCCAGGTCAGAAGGCACTCAACTGGCTACTGAGGATGAGCTGAAGACTTTTCAGAGTAAAGTCAGCATTTATGATGTGGTTCAATCAAAGTCCTCAGGACGTCTAACAGCTGAGGTAGCTGCGCATGAAATGAGAGGCAGAAGCTGCAAAGATGTCTTATTACCAAAAGGGACTGCTACTGCTGGGAAGAAATCTGCACTTATAAGTATTTTTTTACTTCTGAGAAATACACTAAATCTTGGGGAAAGCGTAGTTACTCACCTGTAACAGGTGATCTCCGGAAACAGCAGGAATATGGGTGACATCGGTACCGATGGAGCCCGCACGGGAACACTCCCCAGCGTCCTTTTAATATTATGATAGTGGTTACCCACATTACTATTACAAGAGATTTTGCTTGTATTTTGTTTGAAATTAGAAATAAAAAATTGAAAAAAAATGTGTGCAGTTCTGTGCTGGGAGGTCCTGAGACAATGGAGGGTAAAGTGGCTTGGCCAAAGTCACATGGAGAGTCAAAGAGAGAAGTAGGATTTGAACCTTGTCTTCCTTAATTCTCAGCCTGCTGCTCTAACTGCTAGGCTATTCCTAATATGAATTCTAAAGGTGGTGACACCGATATAGGACCCTGCTAAATAAGCATTTCTCTCCCTTTCCCCTTGTCTGGCTGTGAGTTGTAAGACCATATTACTCCAGTATTGTTTTTGCTATACTCACTGCCTGTGAGATTTTGGATACAGTTTAAGGTCAACTATTTAGCATTTAAGGCCCTGAATGATAATGGACCTTTTTAATTAAAGGAGATCCTGAGTCCCTATGGTCTCCACTGTTCTTTGGGATCATCTGAGATGGGTTTGGCTGATATCATTTCCGTGAAGGACAGGAAATGAGTGCAACTCAGATATATGCTTTTCTCATTGTGGTTTCTACAGTATGGAGTGCTTTACCAGTAACACTGCAAGCTGAAAAATATTACTTAAAATTTTGCAAATTGCTGGAGGAATGGCAAGATGGTGGCCTGATTATGTGCAGCTCTGTGGTTTCTCTATTGATGGGCAGGAGAAAAGCAAAAGCAAAGATTGGGAAGACTCCTGAAATCCAGACTTCTGCAATATCTGGTCTGATGGATCGTCATGTGCTTCACTGAGAGCCCCTAGCATCGACTTCTGGTGCAGGTCCAGTGATATTGACACCATGGTTGGTAGACTAGGTGTCTTTCTCGGACATTGATATCTCTCTCTCCCTGGAGGTTCGTCATCTGCCCCCATCTCCCAGCACGATGATGGTTGCGGCTGCCAGCACTGTAGAGCCACTTCTGGAAATTGGCAGGACTGGACGTGCTGTTCGAGGGGGAACTACTCCTAACGGTATTACTGTGTTAGCTTCTCCAGACCAGCAGGCAGCTCCCGCAAAGATCTTTGAGGGGTGGAAGGAGTCTGTTGTGTTGGAAAGCGTGAGCATTAAAGGTCCCCCTTCAGCACACTCAGGTTTGCCTGTTTCTTCTTCTCCTGCTAATCTTTCAAGGCCTGAGCAATTTACCCTGGAAATCATATGGGAGGCTATTGTGAACTTAACTGTTGCTAATTTTGGACAATCTCATTAAGTCCAGCTTAAAATGCAAGAAAACTCTGCTGCTATTTTAGATACCCAGTCTGTGATTGAGGGGCTGAAGGCTGCTAAAACTGAACAAGAATCTAAAATACAAGTGGTGCAGGATTCAAATGTTGCATTGATAAAAGAATGTATTTTATGAGAATTAAACTGGAGAACTTGGAACCAGTACAGGGCCTGCATCTTTGTTTTATAAACTCCTCTAAGTATCCTGCGGTGTCTCCATGGGAGAAATTTAGGAGGTATGTCACAGAGGTTTTGCAGGTCCTGAAGGAATTGGTGCCTCCTGTTTCTAAAATTTATTACCTTCCTACTAGGAAGAAAGAATGATCTGAACAGCCTCATGGAATGGATATACTGAATGTTACCAGTCTTTTGGAGGATTCTCACCCTGAGGCAGTGCAATCCGCTATTCTGTTGGTTATGAGTGTTCTCACAGTTGACCAGGATTGGATATTGAAGATGTATTTCAAGAAGAGACAAGTTTCCTTTCTGGAGTATACTATGAGGATTTTTCTGGACGTTGCAAGAGAAACATGAAAGCGGACACGAGAATTTATTTTATTGAAGCCTGGTATCCTGTATTTAGGGGACTTATTTTTCTTAAAACTTCCTTGCAAGTGCTTAGCTAAATATAATTCTGTTAAATATGTTTGTTTTTTTCATCCTAGTGAATTATGATTTTTCCTTAAAGCTAAGCACTTATTGACCTCTTCTGCTATTCATTCTGAGGCTTGATTGACGTATAGATGCTTGAGCCAGGGATATACTCAGGTCCATCTTTCTTTCCCTTTCTTTTCAGAGATTTCCTTGCTATTTCCTATGTCAGTTTAACCCCTTCTATTATTGTGGGCTTGTAAGAATACTGCACATTATTTATTGTCTTTATTTTATATTTCTTGTATTATTTGGTGCTTATTCTTTTTCCGTACAAGTATATACTTGATTTACTCTGAAAAAGTCTATTAATATAAAATGTTTAAAGAATTTGCAAATTGTTGAAAGCCCATTTGTTTACACTGGGCCTTATTCTGATCGGGGCCTGTCCGGAAGTCCAAAATCTGAATGGGCCGAATTTGCACCCAATTCTGCCCCCGTGGGAGCTAGACATTCCCGAGGGAACAGGATTGGGTGCAAAGGGCCAGGGCAGGCAGGACGTGCCCCGATTATGTGCCGCTGCACGTCCTGCAAGTTCCCTGTCCAACCCCCCCACCGATGCTCCTGCATGGAGCCTCAGTGCCGTGGAGTCCTGTCACTATGGCATCGGGATGCCATGCAGGCGCCCCGCTGCCCAGCACCAGACTAACAATGCTATTCCCCACCGCCCGACCCCCAGAAGGGCCTGTCAAGGCTTGGGTCAGGCCACTCACCTGCCATGGGAGGTCCTCCAGTTCCAATCCCATACCTTGGGAAGACTTAGTCCACCACTGTGGTGGAATAAGTTCCCTGGCCAACTCTGCCTTCCCAGACGTACAGGGCCATAACCGGAATCGGCTCTGTATGTCTGGGATCAGGGGCCTACCTCTGCCCCGTCAAAGCTGCTCCTCCATGCCCTCCCCTGTCCAGAGCTCTCTGCACATCACCTCTGTATGTGCGGGGAGCTTTGGGCACAGAATCGGCCCCAAGTGAACAGCGGAGGCTGTTCGTTCAAACCAAGACATACATCCCCACTATGCCAACATAAGAATAACCCCCACTGGCTCTGTGAATGGAGGGGAATAGCCTTTAAGGTATCATCCAATGTTTTGTCCTTATTGTAACCTTCTCTTATTTTTGGCTATGAATGTATCGTTGTTAACCACCTAGATCATTTTTTTACTGGATAGCAAAACATACCAATAAGTATTCCAGGCCCAAGCCAGAGCATGGAAATTATACACATAAAAGAATAAAAATGCCCAATAAGTCTGGCCATTTTAGCTTTTACACACACATAGCAACTTACAAAGCCCATGGTTTTTATCTGAATTCAATCTAGTAGCACCAATATACAGGTTAAATCAGGAGAAGGATGAAAAGCTGCAAAAGCATAAAAGTAAAAAATTATCACATAAGGCACTGGACTGCATGGACAAATGCTGGCATCAGCAGTGAAAAGGCAGTTGATTTTAGAGCTGGCAGAAGAAACAGAGCTTTCAACATTTTTCCGCACATGCCAACATTGGAAGGTTCTTAAATAAAAATATTTGTGCAGAAAAGTCAGCAGATACCTTATGATTTGTTTAAAACATTTCTTACTTGATTATTTTATAAACTCTATGGGTCATGTTTACTAAAGTGCACAAAGTTATCACATGAGTGGGCTGTTTGGGAGAATCGGCAGGCTGGTACTGGCCTTGTGGAGAATGGACCAGCCATTCTGGTACTGAGAAGGATGAGCAGTCCTCATGTTGGAGTTGCTTCAAGGGCCATGTATCTTCCAGTACCTCACCGCTCTTCACATCATGTTTTGATGAACTATGACATTGATGTATCTCAGTCTCTGTCCAATTCAGTGTCCTTCGCTCTCAATGTCTGAAGACAAGGACAATTCCTTCCTCTTCTTCAGGCAAGAATTGGTAGATGAACGCTCCTGGGATACCCTACCAATGCTCGACTCTAGGTAGGCCTGATGACTCCTCAATGTTGATGCACCTCCAGTGTCCGATGCAGCTCCAGACGCCAAGAGGACCAACGCTGTCAAATTTGCACTTTTCCTCTGGCCCTTGATCTCTCTTTTTGTTATCTGTAAACATAAGTGACAAGATGAAAGCTCATGGTCCAGCCCAAGTACTGCAGACACCAATGGCTGTCACTTCCAGTCATGGTCCTGCCACACTGGCTGTACTTTATAAATCACTGTAGAGTTTCTGGGATATTTTGTCTGTAAAAACAGTTGCTGCAAAATCAAATGATGCCATTCCAAGACAACTGTAATCTGGCCGGGGCGCCTGAGGCCTAAATGCAGCCTATAGTGGTGATGCAGTAAAAATAAAAGAAACTTGAAAACAGTCGAAAAATCTGACTAAAGGGCACTAACAGGTAAGAGAACATGAAACAGCAGCAGGTCAAATAATATTCCTTTTGTGAGTTTTTCTCTTAACACAGAAGAAAGAAAATTCACAGACTGAAAGAGAATGCATCTTCAGGGCTCCTAGACCAAAGAAGAATGAAGAAATAAAGTGTGGTGGTGGCAGGTGACAACAGGTACAAAGGGGCCATTCCAAAAGCTTCTAGAAGAATCTGGGAGAGGTTTTTTGTGTAGGGCTCTGTTGGTGACATCACCCATATGTCAGCACTTATCCTGCATGTCCACAGTGAAAAGTGTCTATCAGCTTTTTTAAAGTCTGCACACAAAGCCATGCCTTCAATCTTTCGCAAAACAAGAGATCCTGAATAAAGTATCTCTCTCTGGTGAGTCAATTTCTGGTGAGTTCTCTCTGGTCAGCCCTTGAATATTGTGTGCAATTCTGGTCGCCATATCTTAAAAAGGATATAGCGTTATTAGAAAAGGTACAGAGAAGAGCCACCAAAATGGTAAACGGGTTGAAGGATATCCCTATGGAGAGAGGCTAAAAAGGTTAGGGCTCTTCAATCTGGAAAAGAGACGACTGAAGGGAGATATGATAGAGGTCTATAAATTAATGAATGGAGTGGAACGGGTAAACGTAGATCGCTTGTTTACGTCATCAGAATATAGAAAAGATTAGGGGACATGCAATGAAGCTACAGGGTAACCTATTTAAGACTAATAAGAGAAAATAATTTTTCACTCAACCTGTAATCAAACTCTGGAATTTGTTACCGGAGGATGTAGTAAAAGCTGTTAGTGTAGCTGGGTTTAAAAAAAGGTTTGGACAAGTTCCTGGAGGACAGGTCCATAAACCATTATTAAAAGGGACCCAGGATATCACTGCTTGACCCAATACAAGCATTGTGGAACCTGTGTCTTTTGGGGAAACTGCTAGGTACTTCTGACCTAGACTGGTCACTGTTAGAAACAGGATACTGGGTTGATGGATCTTGGTCTTACCCAGTATGGCATATCTTATGTTCTTATATGTAGGTAATCCATCTGGAGAAGGGGGTCACAAGAAATCCATCTTGTGAATGGAGTAAATGTCTTGGAACATGCATAAGTACCGTCACTCAAAGACAAACTGGGCCAAGCCCATGAAGACATTTAAATGTCAAACAAAGCAAGGTGAATTTACTGAACAGTTAATGTTCTTTCCTTGAGTTCTGCTAGTCCAGACAAGTGGGTTGTGGTCCCCTACCAGCAGACTGGTGGAGACAAAGAACCAATGAAAAGCCCAGGTTTCAATGACATCACTCCTATGCCTTCATTCGCCCCAGCCACCAGAGCTCTCTTCAGTATTCATCCCAAAGCATATGAGAGAAACATGACAAGCCTAACACAACCTCAATTGTGGGCAATGATGTGTAATCAACAGTAGATAACTATGTACAGAAAAGTATAAATAGAAGGATGTCAGCAAAATATGAACCTGCAGAACCAAGTATATAAAATCATAGCATACCCGTCCTGCTAGACCAGTCCTGAAAAGTGGGACATAACAAAGCTACAACTCCACTGGGCAGGAAGAAGGCACAGCAGCTCACAAAACCCCTGAGCTGAAGGCAGTGTCAGCCCGCGCATGAACATTCAAGCGGTAATGCTTGGCAAAAGGGGAAAAAGAGTTGCCCACATTGCCACCTGACAAATGTCTGCAGGGGCTACCAAGTTCCGTTCCGTCCCACCTACGAGGATGCCTATGAATGGGCAGAATGAGTATGCAAACCCTCTGGAACTGGCCAGTTCCTAAACAGATATGCCGAGGCAATGGCCTCCTTAATACAGCACCTCAGATCGACTTAGCCATCACGTCACCCTTGTGCGGGCCAGCAAACAGCACAAAGAGATGACTGGACTTACAAAAAGAATTTGTAACCACCATCCACCAAATACTGGAGAAGCATCCTCCCGACATCCACAAGGCGAAGATCCCTATCTTTCCTCTGACACTCCTCCTTAGAGAAAGAGGGCAGGCAGAACACCTGGTTCACATGAAAGGGAGAAATCGCTTGGGCAAGAAGGAAGGCCTCCTTTGAAAATGACAGATAAAGATATCGGCAACAGAGCCTGCAGCTTGGAAATACGCCTTGCGGAATAAATTGTGACCAAGAAGACCATATTGAGTATCAAATCCTTCAAAATAGCATGGTTTAATGGCGCAAAGGGCATCAACATCATAGCCCTGCGCACCAGACATAGATCCCAAGAAGGGACTACAGACTGGAGGGGAGGGCGCAGACGCTGAACCCCCTGGAGAAAATACAAGTTATCTGCGTGCAAAGCTAGAGACTTACCAGCCACTGGACCTTAGAAACAGGTCAAAGTTGCCACCTGAATTTTCAGGGAGCTAAGGGAAAGGTCCTTCTCCAGGCCATCCTGTAGAAAAGCTAACAGAGATGACATCTTGCTGCCTCAGGAGCCAATTTCCTAAAGCCGCAGCATCGCTCAAAGATGCACCAGATCTGCATGTATGCCAGCTTGGTGGACCTCCTCAGGGCTCCGAGCAGAGTGGAGACAACCACCAGAGACTTTACCCTTATGTGCTAGCCATCTCTTTTCAAGAGCCAAGCAATAAGCGAGAAGGGAACAGAGTCTTCCAGGATGTTCAGTGCCTGCCGCAATAGGATCTGAGATGGAGGCAACCTAAGAAAAGGCGCCTGAAGGAGCTGAATCAGGTCTCCGAATTACACTCTCCTCAGCCAATCAGGTGCGACCAAGACAATCTTAAGAACATAAGATATGCCAAACTGGGTCAGACCGAGGTCCATCAAGCCCAGTATCCTGTTTCCAACAGTGGCCAATCTAGGTCATACGTACCTAGCAGTATCCCCAAAAGACACAGGTTCCACAATGCTTGTACTGGGTCAAGCATTGATTACACAGGTACACTAAAAAATTTTTTTTTTAAACTGCCTCTAATGTTTCGATTGATTTTTACGTTTTTTGGTGCGCTGAATCCAAATCTGGTAACCAATTTGCTCCATCACGTACAGATTTTTTGCTACATTGGGTTAGCAGTTTGAGGTGAACGTTTCAGATTGAGTGCGATCGAGATAAAAGTTTCTTGGATGAATTCTTTATACTAATTGTTTAGTAGTTATTCAAATAAGAATAAAGAAAATTGTAACAAGGCAGCACATAAGAATAGAGTAATGTCAACAAAACACACTGTGATGGTAGCAAAATTGTCTGCACTTAAAACAGCCACATACATGTGCACAAACATTGAGCATATAAGAGCGAGGTTAGACACAAAGCAAAGCAAAGAAATGTGCAAAAAATGTTGTACAGGTATGTATGTAAGAATAGAAAACGCAAACCGCACCATTGCAATACATCAGGGGTCACCAACCTGCGGCCCACGAGGTCCCTTCGTGCGGCCCGCGATGCTCTACCCCGGTTAACATTACGTGCGGCCCGCCAAGAATTCCCGCCATTGTATCTGCGGCCCGCGGCATGCTCGGCGGGTTCAACGGCACGTGACAGCCGCCCAGACTGCAGCCACCAGCAACACCACAGCTAGCTACCGCGTTGCCTACCTTGCCGCAACTCGTCTCAAGCCCTTCACCGATGGCGAATTCGTAAAGGACTGTGTACTCGCCATCGCCGACGAAGTGTGCCCTGAGAAGAAGGCGGTCTTCGAGAAGGTCAGCCTGTCTGTTGTTTTTTTTCGCGGGGGCGAGGAGAAGGGGGGTGCGGCCCGCGAGGCTCCCGGTAGTCGGCTGTGCGGCCCGCGGCCCTCTGGAGGTTGGTGACCACTGCAATACATGAAGACAAACACCCGATGGTGTGAAAATAAAATTCTAATAAATGAGATCCGACACTGTGGTAATAACTAGCAAATTTTTATTTCAAAGTTTAGTAAAAACACGATATTTGTCAACACAGTTTAGATTTTAAAGTCATTCTTGGGTCAAACAATCTCCTGGTGGGCCCGTTTCTTCTTCCCCCGAATGCTTCTCTTGGTGCGCTGCTTGGCGTATTTTTCATCTGGGGTTTCCCGCAGCAGCAACCAGCAGAAATCAGCCATCATAGTGGTGTTCCATCTTCCTTGGTACCTTCTCTCTGCGTCCTTGATGTCCTGGTGAAACCTTTCACCTTGTTCTTCACTGTACGCCCCCAAGTTTTCGGGAAAGTAGTTCACATGGGAGTGCAAGAAATGGACTTTCAGGCTCATGTTACAGCCTTGTTCTTTGAAGGCATTGAGCATCCTGGCAACAATATCCTTATAGTTCTCATCCCGCCTGTTCCCCAAGAATTTGAGAACAACATCCTTGAAGGAATCCCAGGCTTCTTTTTCCTTCTCAGACATCGTTTCAGCGAATGCTCCATCTGAAATGAGTTTCCTTATATCAGGGCCAACAAACACTCCTTCCTTTAGCTTTGCTTCAGAAAGTCGGGGGAACTTTGAGCAAAGGTACCGAAAGCACTCACCATCTTTTGGAAGGGACTTGATGAATTGCTTAATGAGACCCAACTTAATGTGGAGAGGTGGTAATAGAATTTTATCACGAGGTACCAAGCTCTCATGAAGAACATTTTTCTCACCGGGTCTCAAATACTCCCGAATTGGCCAGTCTTTTTTCCCCCAGTGTAGGTCGCGGGCCCGGCTATCCCACAAGCAAAGGAAGCAGGGATATTTGGTGAAACCGGATTGCTGCCCTAATAGCATGGATAGAATTTTAAAGTCTCCACAAATCATCCACTTATGCTCATCATAACGAATCTTCTGAAGAATCAGGGCCAAATTCTCGTATTTTTCTTGGAGAATAACAGAGTGAGCAATAGGAACTGAAGCGAATGTGTTGCCATTATGAAGAAGAACACCTTTTATGCTGTCTTTTGACGAATCAATGAACAGCCGCCATTCAGCAGGATCATACTTGAGTTTAAACTTTTCCATCACTCCGTATATATCGTTGCAAAATACCAAATCTTCCTCTTTGCTGAAATACTTCAAAAATTGTGTCTCGCGGTTGCGGTACCAATAAAAAGTTGTTCCTGGTGACAATAGATTTTTCTGTTTAAGCCGAGAACCTAGCAGTTGGGCAGCATCTTTTGGGAGTCCTAAATCCCAGACTAAATCATTCAATTCAGCTTGAGAGAAAAGTTCAGGTTTCCGATCTGGTTCAGTTTCAAACTCGGAAGTACTGGACTCATCGGGAAAAGCCATCTGATGAGTCTCATCATGATCAGAACCGTCCACACAAATATGATCCAAAGATTTTGGTGGTTCAGGCACAGGTACTTCGTTGCTATGAGGCATAGGCCTAATTGCTGAGGGAAGGTTGGGGTAACTTATTACGTTCTTATTTTTTAAGTTGTATCCCTTCACAATGCAAGAGCAAAAATAGCAGTCACTGCTGTGGTCTCTTTGTTCACGCCACATCATAGGTATTCCAAAACGAAATGCTTGTTTTTTACCTTTCATCCATAAGCGTAGATCTTCCTCACATGTCTTGCACACTTTGTGAGGAGCCCACGGTTTGTCTTGATCACCTAACTTCAAACCGAAATAGGCGAAATATACTTTTTTAATAAATGCAGAAATGTTCCTCTGCCGCTTTTTCACGGTATATTCCCCACAAATAAAACAAAAACTGTCCGGAGAGTTGACGCAACCTCTGGCTCTGTGAGCCATCACAAATACACAGCACTGCAAACTACAACTGTAGTGAACCACTTCGGAATAAAGCTGGATTACGACTGAGCAAACAAAAGGTAATAATGAACTTGCAAGAAACTGAAATTTGACAGGAACGTTCATGTCGCAACCACCGTGTTTGAGCGAGCGAACGAGGCGAGGCGAACAGGAAAGAACATGCGCCAGCGCGAGTACTGGATTTAGCCCCCCGCCTCCCAATTGTCCTGTTAATGTATAAAATGAATACAAAACACTCTAAAATATCATGAGGGAGTGTTTCTAGTTAGTTAACCATTACAACCTCTATTTTGGGCCAAGAAAATAAACTGCAGTCGGCTAAAAAGAAATTATGTGAACATTCCTTATATGGGTAAGAAATCTAATTTTGCAAGAAAACGTGACGTGATGGAACATTTTGGCTATTTTTCCTGGATTCAGCACCCCAAAATCTATAGGAATCAGTTGCAAAACTGGAGGCAGTTTTTTGGTAGTGTACCTTTATCCTGGGTCCCTTTTTAATAATGGTTTATGGTCCTTTCCTCCAGGAACTTGTCCAAACCTTTTTTAAACCCAGCTACACTAACAGCTCTTACTACATCCTCCGGTAACAAATTCCAGAGTTTGATTACACGTTGATTGAAAAAATATTTTCTCTTATTTGTCTTAAATAATTTACCCTGTAGCTTCATTACATGTCCCCTAGTCTTTCTATATTCTGATAGCGTAAACAAGCGATCTACGTTTACCCGTTCCACTCCATTCATTAATTTATAGACCTCTATCATATCTCCCTTCAGTCGTCTCTTTTCCAGATTGAAGAGCCCTAACCTTTTTAGCCTCTCTCCATAGGGATATCCTTCAACCCGTTTACCATTTTGGTGGCTCTTCTCTGTACCTTTTCTAATAACGCTATATCCTTTTTAAGATATGGCGACCAGAATTGCACACAATATTCAAGGTGCGGTCATACCATGGAACGATATAGAGGCATTATAATATCCTTTGTTTTATTTTCCATTCCTTTCCTTATGATACCTAGCATTCTATTTGCTTTCTTGGCCGCCGCTGCACACTGGGCGGAGGGTTTTAACAGGTTATCCACGATGACTCCTAAATCATTTTCCTGGGTGGTGGTTCCCAATGTGGAACCTTGCATCGTGTAACCATAGTGTGGGTTGTTCTTTCCTAGGTGCATATCTTTGCACTTGTCCACATTAAATTTCATCTGCCATTTGGATGCCCAGTCTTCCAATTTATCCAGATCCTCCTGCAGTTTTCCACAGTCCTCTTGGGTTTTAACAACTTTAAACAGTTTTGTATTGTCTGCAAATTTGATAACCTCACTAGTTATTCCCTTTTCTAGGTCATTTATGAATATGTCAAAAAGTAGCAGACCCAGTACAGATTCCTGGGGTACTCCGCTATTCACCTTTTTCCATTGGGAATATTGGCCATTTAGCCTTACCCTCTGCTTTCTATCTTTTAACCAGTTCCCGATCCACAATAGTACACTGCCTCCTATCGCATGACTTTTTAGTTTTGCCAAAAGTCTCTGATGAGGGACCTTGTCAAAGGCTTTCTGAAAGTCCAGATACACTATATCAACCGACTCACCTTTGTCTACCTGTTTATTCACACCTTCAAAAACACATATCAGATTAGTAAGACAAGATCTTCCTTGTCTAAAGCCATGTTGGCTGTCTCCCATTAGGCCATGACTATCTACATGCTTTGTAATTTTGTTCTTTATGATGGTTTCTACCATTTTCCCCGGTACTGACGTCAGGCTCACCGGTCTGTAATTTCCCGGGTCACCCCTGGAACCCTTTTTAAAAATTGGCGTTACATTGGCGATCCTCCAATCTTCAGTTATTACAGATGATTTTAATGAAAATTCACAGATTACCAATAGCAGGTCTGCAATCTCATATTTCAGTTCTTTCAACACTCTTTCAAATCTTGCCCGGTGGCATTCTATATGCCGAATCACACAGCTCACCAGGGGCCATAAAGAAAAGATGTACAGCAGGTGCTGACTTGGCCAAGGCTGGACCAGGGTGTCAACAACTTTGGACCCTGTCTCCATGCGGCAACTGAAGAAGTGGCTAACTTTGGCTTTGGAGCAGGTTGCCATCAGATCCATTTCGGCGTCACCCAGCAATGCAAAATCGACTTAAACACCTCCTGCTTCAACTCCCACTGTCCAGGATCCAGAGTATGCTGGCTGAGGAAGTCCGCTTCTTCATTGTCCACCCTGGGAATGTGCTGAGCCGACAAGGCTAGGAGATTCTTCTCCAGCCAGGCAAACAGGAGAGCCATCTTCACAGCTACCCAAGCGTTTCTTGTGCCGCCTTACTGATTGACATAAGCCACTGCCATGGGTTTGTCAGCAAATACTAGAACTGCCCGGCCCTTGACCAGAGGCTGGAAAGACAGAAGTGCCTACCTGATGGCCCTCACCTTGAGGCAATTGATGAACCACACTGCCTCCCTGTGGTTCCAATGGCCCTGGGCCGTATGGTCTTGGCAATGGGTTTCCCAGCCCGAGAGACTGGAATCCAGCAGCACGCCCTTCCTCAGATGACAGGACTGCCGCCATCACTGCAAGTTGGCCTTCACAATCATCGGAGCCTGTGCTCAAACTTCCAAGTCAGCAAGGACTGCTGGAGCAATCGCATGTGAGCTCACGCCCCGGCACCATCTCTATGGTCGCTGCCATTAATCCGAGGATCTGAAGATAATCCCAAATTCTGGGAGTCTGCTACATACAGGACAGCACCAGACAATCCAACAGTCCTTGACTCACTCCTCTGTCAAGAAAACTCTGCCCACTCAAGTGTCAAAACGTACTCCCAGAAACTGCAGGGACAGGGAAGACAACAGTTGGCTCGTTCCCCAAATGATCACCCAGCTGAGTCATTCCAAAAAGGACACTACTTGGGATGCCACCCGAGATGCTTTTGAAAGGGAAGAAATCCAGATGAGTCAGTCGTCCAGAAATGGATGGACACTGATCCTTTAAGCACCATAGCCACCACCACTATGATCTTGGAGAATCTGCCCTTGCCTCGCTTGTCCAAGGGATGGGGCACCACTGCCTATAGGCACAGCAGCTTGTCCAAGGTAATCCCTGCAGAGGCACTTTTGATTGCAGATCCACAAAGGGAATTGATGAAGGCATTCGGAATCGGCTATTTGCATTCCAGGACATAGCTGTACTGAATGGCGTCTAGCACCCAGTGATCCATGGTAACCCGAGCCCTTCCCTGAAAGAAAAAGCAAAAGCTTGTCTCCAACCGGAAGAACCTTCATTGCACAGCCCAGGAGGATCCTCCCCTGGATGAGACAGAGTCCCTGGGCACATGTGTTCCATGAAAAGACTGAAAACGAGCCCATAGCTTGGAAGCAGAGGGGAAGAAAGACTTTCCAAGCAGGTAATGATAAAATTCCCGAGACCCTGGGGATCCTACCAGCATGTCATTGGAGGCTGGGGCAGAGGCTGATGAGAGGGCACCAACCCACTTCACAACCCCTTGGACCCGTCTTCCGGAAGGTGGTAAGATTTTGTCTTGCCCAAGTTCTTCACCAGCTTCTCCAAATCGGCTCCAAAAATATGCTTCCCCTTAAAAGCTGGTTCAGCAAACAGGGCTTTGGAAGATGAGTGCACTCTCCAGTGCTGCAGCCAAATCCCATGCCATGACACCGTCATCAGGGCAACATCCCTGGCTGCCAAACGTACCAGGTCATACATAGCATCAAAAAGGAAGGCCATAGCCAATTCCAAAAGAGGAGTAGTATCATCTTGTGGAAGAGACTGGATCCATTGGAGCAGAACTAGAGATAGACTAGCACATACCGCCGGCTGCAGAACAGCAACCGTCATGCTGAACTGGCTCTTCAATAACGAATCCACCTTACGGTCCAGAAAATCCTTTAAGGCCGATCCGCTTTCCACAGGAATGGTGGTCTGTCTTGTAACTGCAGTGACCTGCGCATCCACCTTGGGAATACCAAACCACTCAACACACACCTTCATACCCTTAACCCCTTAGGCGAGGAGATGAGACTCCCACTCTGACTGGATCATATCCTTGATAGGAATGGGAAGACAGTAGTGGACTTCACACCCCTTGAAGGAGCGAGTGAACCTTTGGCTCCTGCTCTGTGCTGGAAGCATCTGTCAAGTGTGCAGCGGCGGCCAAGAAAGCAAATAGAATGCTAGGAATCATAAGGAAAGGAATGGAGAATAAAACCAATGGATATTATAATACCTTTGTATCATTCCATGGTGCGACTGCACCTTGAATATTGTGTGCAATTCTGGTCAACTTTTTCTTAAAAAGGATATAGCAGAATTAGAAAATGTACAAAGAGTCACCAAAATGGTAAAGAGGATGGAAGGATACCCCTATGAGGAAAGACTTAAAAGGTTAAGGCTCTTCAACTTGGAAAAGAGGTGGCCAAGGGGAGATATGATAGAGGTCTCTAAATTAATAAATGGAGTAGAACAGGTAAATGTAGAATGGCTGTTTACGCCATCAAAAAGTAAAAAGACTAGAGGACATCCGATGAAGCTACAATGAAACCCATTTAAGACTGATAAGAGAAAATATTTTTTCGCTTAATGCATGGTCAGAACTCTGGAATTCACTACGGGAGGATGTAGTGGGAGCTGTTTGTGCAGTTAGGTTTAAAAAAGGTTTGGACAAGTTCTTGGAAGAAAGGTCAATAAACTATTATTAAAGAGAACCAAAGAATTCCACTGCTTATCCTGGGACAAGCATTGTGGAATCTGTGTACCTTTTTGGGAACTTGCCACGTACTTGTGACCTGGATTAGTCACTGTTGGAAACAGGATAGTGGGCTTAATGGACACAGTATGGCATTTCTTATGATCTTATGGCGGATGAGACCCTGGCTATCAATGCCGCCAGCTCATCTTTCCAGAATAGATGGATCTAAAGGTGAGAGTACTACTTCATCCACATCAGAACTCAGTACCAAGTCATCTGATATCAACTCATAGTCAAAATCTCAAACAGCTCCCAGCTGTTCCCCATCTCCAGGGGGTGCCTCTCACCAGGGATGCTTAGCCAAAGGCAATTAAACAGGGCTGCTACTCTCAGCCTGCCCCACAGGAGACTGTGCCTGGGGGCACCCAAAGGTCACAGTCCAAATTTCCACACCAGAAGGACCAGGACTGCTGCAAAAAAGAAAAGAATTCCAAGGAGGAGAATTTGGAGTCCGGAAGCTATCCCTTAGGAAATTACCTCCCTATACCAATGGGCACAGCCACAGCAGACCCCCTAGAGGATAAGGAGTGGCTCACAGCACGGTTGCAGTACCTCCGGCCGGCTGGATATCCTTATCCACAGTGCCATCTGTCACCTCCTGCCCTGAGGCAGGCGGGCCAGACTAACTGCATCCCCCAGCTGAGAGAAGAGGACAACTCAGAAGCTGCCATGCAAGAAGAGCAGAGTCCAGAACTTGGAGATGAGGCACTTCACTTACCATAGGTTTCCTGGAAGAAGACATAGAAAGTTAAGGCAAGTATCACAACACTGCGCGCTAAGGATGTCATGACCCGAAGGCGCGTATTAACTGTACATTTAGTACAGCACACGTCAACAGCGCTTTTACTGCAGCGGGTATTAACGTGCTTTTTTTATTGCAACACACGTTACAGGGAAGGAACACTTGGGTGGAACACTCACTAGGACCACGTGACCACCAGGTGCAAAAAGCGTAGTTACTCACCTGTAAAAGGTGTTCTCCAGGGACAGCAGGAATCAATCCTCACATATGGGTGACGTCGGCGCCGACGGAGCCCTCATGCGGAGCAATTCCCCAGCTTTCAAAGAAAGCCTTTGGAACTGCATCACCCATGCGCGGTCTCCTTCCAGCCCAAGGGTGCCATCTTGCTCAGTCTCCCTTTTTCTGCAGAGCCCAACGAACGTGGTCCAAGTTCCCTCGTGGAAAAAGGAGTAGGGAGGGGGGTTGAAGGTGTGTGAGGCTGCTGTACTCTTCCAGATCCTTCCAATTTCTGGTTGCTTAACAGGCTCTTATCCAGGGTAAGCTGAACCAATTTTCCCTCCTCCTACAGCTACCAAAAAGACCTCAGTCTAGTGGAGCCTTCCACATCGTGCTCATGTGAGAGAATCACCCTCAAAGTGGTCTGTCACAAACATTCTTATCAATCTTTTCCTCTCAATTCGTCAGATTTTCTTCAGAGAGGAGGAAATCCATTTACCATCTCCTGGAGACAAAGAAATACTGAAGAGACCTCCGGTGGCTGAGGCAAATGGAGGCATAGGAATCATGTCACTGAAACTTAGGCTTTTCATTTGTTCTTTGTCTCCACCAATCTACTGGTAGGGAAACACAAACCACTTGTCTGGACTGGTCTAGGAGGAGGATTTTTTTTTTAAGTGCCGTCAAGTCAATGCTGACTCCTGGCGACCCAGCAGCCCCTGGGTTTTCTTGGCAAGGTATGACCAGAAGTAGATTGCCAGGTCTTTTCTTCTGAGGCAATGGAAGGTAAAGTGACTTGCCCAGGATCACAAGGAGTGTCAGTGGGGGTCAAATCCAGATCTCTTTAGTGTTAAGCTGTTGCCCTAACCACTAGGATACTCCTCCACTCAGAAGGATAGCGTAGTTACTCACCTTTAACAGGTGTTCTCCAGGAGCTGTTCTAACACGACATTAAGATCCCATGCCGCCGGTGGTGGTCTGATGGGAGGCTTGGTCAATAAGAGCCCTCTCATGAAATGCACCACAAACGGTTGTGAGGAGATAGGCTGCCCATCCAAGGGATGGTGAGAAGCAGCAATTGCACTGAGGTGAACCCTCACCGAGTTTGAATTGAGACCAGAGGATGAAAGACAGAGGAGATACTGAAGGGGAGCCGCCACAGGAGCTGAGTAGGGATTGAGATCCTTCTGGGAACACCAGATGGAGAACCTATGCCACTTGAAATCATATGAATGTATGATGGATGGTTTCCTGGAGGCTAGCAGGATCTCCTTTACTTCCTGGGCTCCTTCTCAGAGGTGGGTGTAATGGAAAGGCCCCTCACCATATATTTGATAAATTCTTGAAAAGACATGTCTTTGAGAGGGGACATGAGCTGTTGTGGAGATGGTGCGGTTTACTCCAGCAGACTTTGCATTTCTCGGGCACCGATCAATTCATCATCCGAAGAATCAGAATCGGTAGAGTCAAAATATTGGCGTGAGTGATGTTCACACTCTTGCAAGCTCCGGTACCAATCAAGATCAGTATCAGGCCGAGAAAACTGTCGGACCAGTACATCGGAATGGATTCCAGGGCCGGTATGGGCGGGAGTGCGGCGAACAGCATGAAACCCTATAACAATTGCATCGGGTAATGCCGTCAGTACCGGTGTTGGTGGAACCACCGGTAACATTCTAACTGGTACTGACGCCACCAGTACAGCCGCTAGACTCTGCTCAATAGCCAGGATAAGCTGGTCCATAGAGCCCGACAATGCCTGCGTATTGGTACCAGAAGCATGGGCTATCATCACAGAGATGGCACCAAGAGCTCTCCTGAGGTGGAGGTCTTGGGAGCATCTTCAAACCCCTGAGTGGCTTCGTAGGGGAGGTCCTCCTGCCGGGGTTGTTTGGCCAGTCGATCCACATCCAGGGCAATGCTGGAGCACCTCTATGCTTAGAGAGAGATCTACCCTTGGGAGGATGGCCTGTCTTCGATGAAGACTTGTGTTTTGAAAACTGAGATCAATGAGAGGAAGATGATGCCCTCGACAAAGTTGAAGCGAGTGAAACCGCATCTGAGGCAAAGAGGGAGCCGAGCTTTGTGGCCCGATTCTGTAGGCCTCCCTTTATTTCTTACATAGAGGACATTCAGACAACTGGTGATCTGGGCTGAGGCATTTGAGACACCCGTCATGTGTATCAGTAGCAGAGATAGCATAGTTACTCACCTGTAACAGGTGTTTTCTGGGGACAGCAGGAATCAGTCCTCACATATGGGTGACGTCGGCACTGACAGAGCCCTCGTGGAAACATCCCCCCAGCTTTCAAAGAAAGTCTTTGGGAGATGCCACCACACAAGCACGGCCCCCTTCCTGCCCAAGGGAGCCATATCTTGCTCAGTCAGATGATATAGCTAAAAGACGGCAAAAATAAAAGATGGTAAAGGAGCAACTCCAAGGGGAGGAGGGAGGGTTGTGAGGACTGATTCTTGCTGTCCCCAGAGACACCCGTTACAGGTGAGTAACTACGCTTTCTCCAAGAACAAGCAGGAAGTAAATCCAAATATATGGGACTCCCCAACTACAGGCTACCAAAAGCCCATATCAAAAACAGGGCTCCCTCATGGGGAACCACAAGCAGCAGCAATGAGTCGGTGTCCACAGACCACAGTAGGACCCCTGTGTCCGATGAAACCAGCACTCCGGTAGCCTGAACACAGAAGGGTCGGAGGGTAGGAGTTGCCTAAACCACGAAAAGGTTACGGAGCACAGTCTGGCCGAAGGCACAGTCCCATTTCTTTCCTGGCTGTGAAGGTATGGACTGAAGACCAGCAGATGTCCACCATCGGGACAGAGCACAAGTTTGCCACCGAGGCCGCCATGGGCCCTGACATAGTGCGCCATGATACGGCTTTCCAGCAGGAGCCTCGCTTGTTTGTAAGCGAAGGCGATACAGTCCGCCACACATGTGGACAGCATACGCTTGGTCACTGCCTCCTCCCAGCTTACTGGAGTCATAGGAGACAAAAAGCTGAAAAGCTTTTTGGTGCCCTGAGTGCATTGGATGTAGAAAGACAAAGTCCTCTTACAGTCCAAAGTGTGAAGGACCATCTCCGCCGACTGGAGTGAGGTTTTGGAAAGAAGGTAGAGAGGACCACTTCCTGGTTGAGATGGAAGGGTGACACTACCTTCAGTGGGAATTTAGGGTGCATGCGAAGGACCACTTTGTTCTTGTAAAACCTGGTATAAGGCGCCTCCGTCACAAGGGCCTGAAGCTCGCTAACTCTGCAAGCGAAGGTGAGCGCAACCAGGAAAGACACCTTCCAAGAGAGGTAGCAAAGGTGGCAAGTAGCCAGAGGCTCGAAGGGTGGGCGAGTGAGCTGCCCCAACACTACAATGAGGTCCCATTTGGTTGCTGGAGGGCAAACCGAGGGCTTCGATAAGAGCAAGCCCTGAAGGAAACGGGTCACCAATGGATGGACCGAGAGAGGCTTACCATCCACTGGATGGTGAGGCAACGCCAGTGCATTAAGGTGCACTCGGATGAAGTTAGAATTGAGCCTGGACTAAGAGAGGTGGAGAAGATACTGTAATACCAGAGCCACCAGGCAGGAAAAAGATCAGCCCCGGGTTTGGCACACCAAACAAAGAACCTGCGCCATTTGAGAGCGTAAGCCTCCCTAGTAGAGGCCTTTTAAGAGGCCAGAAGAATGTTTTCCACCTCAACCGGAAGGTTGAAAGGGGCAAGAGTCACCCTCTCAGCAGCCACACTGTCAATGACAGGGACCCCAGGCTGGGGTGCAGAAGAGCGCCCCCCTCCTGAGATAGGAGTCCCGGAGCGGTCCCCAAGGGGATGAGGACCTCCACCGTCAACTGTAGAAGCAGCGGGAACCACGGTTGCCTGGGCCACTGAGGAGCTATCAGGATGAGTGAGGCCCTGTCGCGGAGGGTCCTGAACATGTTCTTGGTGATCAGCGGTGTCGGAGCAAAGGCGTACATGAGGCCTTCCGACCATGAGACCAAAAAAGCGTCCACTGCCACCCTGGAGTGGTGGGCCTGTCGGAGCAGAAGCGGGGCAACTGAAAGTTGTCCGGGCTGGCGAACAGGTCCATCACGGGTTCCCCCAGAGCCAGAAAAGCTGCCATTGGTGCGGCTGGAGGACTCTGCTGAGTCTGTTGGCCAGCAGGTTGTCATGGCCTGGCAGGTACACCGCTCCCATGAGGATACCCTGTTGAATTGTGTATGAGCAGAAGATCAGTGCCTCCTGACAAAGGGTACAAGACCCCGTACCCCCTTGTTGACCTGGTGAAAAGCGGGATATAAATACAGCTAAATAAATAAAGACAGCTAAATAAATACATAGGTTGTCCGTCTGGACCAGCACCGGCTGGTGATGCAGGTGGTGACAGAAGACCATCAGGATGAGGTGTATGGCTCGGAGCTCTAGGAAGTTGATCTGCTGGGTGCTCTCGTCCAGTGACCAGTTGCCCCGAGTGGGGAGATCTTCACAGTGGGCTCCCCAGCCAAGCAGGAAGGCGTCTGTGGTGAAGACCCTCAAGGGGTTTGGGAGCTGAAAAGGCATGCCCACGTCGAGATGCTGGGGAGACTGCCACCAGACCAGGGAGTCTGCCAATTGACGGGTCACAGAAACTCTGCCTCGGAGGCGGGTTGCAACCTGAGACCACTTATCTCGGAGACACCACTCTGCCGCCCTCATCTGGAGGCGAGCGTCTGGGGTGACGTGGACTGTGGAGGCCATGTACCCGAGGAGGCGCAGGAGAAGCCAGGCGGGCACCGAGGGACGGTACTATATGTCCCGAGCCAGAGACCTGAGACAACTGGCTCAGTCCTTGGGCAAGAAAGCCTTTGACTGAAGAGTGTCGATCTTTGCCTCAATGAACTCCAGACACTGTGTCGTGAGGAGGTGAGACTTGGGGTAGCTTATGACCAACCCCAAATGTTGCAGAACCTGGATGCTGCGTGCAGTGGCCTGCTGCACTTCTGAAGCTGTGCTTCCCTTTATGAGCCAGTGGTCCAGGTAGGGAAAAACGAAGACCCCCCTGGAGCCGGAGGAAGGCAGCTACTACTGTCAGGCATTTTGTGAAAACTCTTGGGGCAGAGGCTATGCCGAAGGGGAGCACCCTGTATTGAAAGTGCCTGCCCCCATTACGATCCGTAGTTACTGCCTGTGGTGGGGTGGATGAGGATATGGGTATAAGCATCCTTGAGGTCTAATGAGCATAGCCAGTCTCCCTGCTGAAGGTATGGCAGCAAGGTTCCAAGGGAGAGCATCTTGAACTTCTCCCTCAACAGGAATTTGTTGAGGTTGCACAGGTCGAGGATGGGCCTTAGGATCCTTGCCCTCTTTGACACGAGGAAGTACCTGGAGTAGAACCCCTTGCCCTTGAGGTGGTGGGGCACCAGTTCCACCGCTTTGTCCTTGAGAAGACCTGCCAACTCCTTCAGAAGAAGATCCTGGTGGAGGGGAGACCTGAGGGGCTACCAGGGAATTAAGGCGGAGATGTCAGAGTCAGGTGGAGGAGGTAACCCTCCCTGACTACCCTTAGTGCCCAGGAATCGGTGGTGATGGTCATCCACCTCTGGGCATAGAGGGCCAGATGTCCCCTTGTAGGCTGATGATCTCCTTGGGGTAGAGAGGCTATATTCAAGGAGTCAAAAGCTCCCCCTGGCTGCGCCAGAGCCAGTGCCTGGAGTTTTGGAGCCTTCCGCTTACGTGCATCATGCCTATGTCCCTTGGCCTGCTGACTCTGTTGGGGAGCTGGGGAGGCCTGATGTGGGTAGTTTCTGTAAGCAGCTCCCTTCCTTGGGTAGTAGGGATTTTTACCCGAGCCCTTCTGTCGGGGAGGGGAAGCGTTCTTTTTAGAGAGTCTGGTACTCGTCATGAATTCGGTCTCCAGCTTGGCAGCCTTGTCGGTCATGGGTTTGCCAAAGAGGTTCTCTCCTTGGCAGGGAACATTGACCAATTTGTCCTGAACTAAATGCTTGAGGTCAGACGACTGTAGCCAAGCTTGGCGGCGTGCACCGATGTCAGCCGCCGCTAATCGAGCCGCCAACTCAAACCCATCATAGGTCGCCCGAGACACGAATTTGGAGCATTAATGGACTGCTTTGGCCAGGTTCTTGAATCGCTGCAAAGGTTCCTCAGAGAGACCAGCCGAGAACCCAGCAAGTTCCTTCGCTAGGTCTTTCAGGTACATGCACATGTACAGCTGGTAGTGGATGCAGCAGATGAGCATTGAGCCCTAGTAGCGCTTTCTGCTGAGGGCATCCAAAGTGCGGGCCTCCCTACTGAGGGGCACCAAGGAGTATGTTTTCTGGCTTTTTAAGCCGACGCATGGCCCACTCCACTACCATGGAGTTATGCGGCAGCTGTGACTTTTGGAAGCCCAGAGGAAAGGTCCATAAATAATTATTAAAAGGGACCCAGGATATCGCTGCCTGACCCAATACAAGCATTGTGGAACCTGTGTCTTTTGGGGAAACTGCTAGATACTTATGACCTAGATTGGCCACTGTTGGAAACAGGATACTGAGATTGACGGTCTGACCCAGTATGGCATATCTTATGTTCTTATATTCTTATGGTAGACTCGATACATCGAGTCGAGCCGTTTGCTCACCACCGACACCGAAGCCGGTGTCTCCCACATTCGGAGCATGAGCTGTTCCAGGATGGGAGGAATGGGCACCGTGAGCGATTCCCGCGGAGGGGGCCTTGTACTGGAGGATTTCACACTCATCCTCCCCAGGGTCCTCCTCCAACTTGGTCGGGAATGCTAGGGCGTTAAACATGTCCTTGACAAAATCCAGGAAGCTGATGTCCTCGGGCAGGGACCTCTATCAAGGCTCTGAGATGGGAGAGTGAGAAGGGACATCGTAGTGGCGACAGGTATCAGGGGACTCCTCATCCTCCGTCTCCCACTCGGAGTATTCCGTCGAGGACTCGTAGAAGGGCTGCTCAGAGAGGCCTTGAGGTTCCCGATGCCCTGAGGCCGGTATCCGGCAAACTTGCCGGGGATGACCGCAGTCCCGTCGAGCAGTACTCAGAGTGCGACCTCGACCTCGATCAGCTCGGCCTCCGGGAATGTCTTGGATGTCAAGGGCCCGGTGATCGGGGCAGATGAACCGGTCGTGCCAGACAACAGCGCCCGTAGCTGGTCCATGAAGGCAGACAAACTGCACTCCAGGGCTGCCATTCTGGAATACAGACCAGAAGGCTCCGCAGCCTTCGGCGCGAGCACCGAGGGACTCGGGCCCGACGCCGCCTCCCCCGAAGAGGAATCCTCAACAAGGATGGTGTCTGGGGACTGAGGCCAGTCCATGGTGTGATCTTTCCGGGGGACCTTTTCAGGCCGCTCCTTCTCTGACGCCTCGGACAAGTGTCTCGGACTGGGCCCGGGGAGCCCCCAAGCTGGTCAGTTGCCGCCTTCGAGGGTTTCTTCTTCTTCTTGGGTTCCCTTGAGGGAGATCTCCTTTCTGAGGACCCACAATAAGGCTCGGGTTCGGAGGGTTCCGCCTGAGATGTCGGGGCCTCAGATGAGGCCCTGGCCTTCGGAGGCATTGGGGACTCGGAGAAAAACTTATCATGCTGCTGCTGGTGGCTCTTGAGGGCCTTGATGGACATCCTCTTGCAGAGACCGCAGGCTCCTGGGTCGTGGTCTGGCCCGAGGCAGTGGAGACAGCAGTCGTGTGTGTCGGTCAAAGACATAATTTTAGAGCATCAATCACACTTCTTAAAGCCACTGGGGGAAAAAAGTACCCCTGCGAGGTCGAAGACTCTCTGGGCTGCCAGTGGGAGAAAAAAAGGCACAAAGATGGCAGAAAGGAAAAGAACGAAAACTAAGGAAAAAATAAACCGAGCCTGATGCCGAGGCCGGTAGGTAGGAAGAGTACCGGTACAATACCGGAGGCGAGTATGAAACTCGGAAAGAGAAAAATCAACTTTTTCCGGGGATAAGCCAGACGTCTGAAGGGCCCCATGCAAAAAAAGAAGACTGAGCAAGTATCCTTGGGCGGGAAGGGGACCATGCAAAAAAAGGAGACTGAGACTGAGTATCCTTGGGCGGGAAGGGGACCACACTTGAGTGGTGGCATCTCCCAAAGGCTTTCTTTGAAGGCTGGAGGGGATGCTTCCATGAGAGCTTCCGGAGAAAGTGCTACTACACTTAGAACATTTTTTAAAAACACAGGGCAGAGGGTGGAATCGACACCAGGGTTGATGGTGGCACAGACATTGACATTCCTGACGACGGTGCCAATGTAGCCTGCACTGACATCAGGGCCGATGGTGTTAGGTGCACCGAGACTGCTAGAAGGGCTGCTAGGGTGCGTTCCAGATTTAGCATGCATTGATGCAACGACGTCTCCAGTGCCTGGTCATCGGATGGAGCGGGGTCAGTTGCCACCGGACCTGGGCATGGCGTTGGAGGTTCCGCAGAGGTGGGCGCTCTGGGTACCTCTCAACTCCCCACTGTGGCTTTGGCCGGGGATGCCTTGACTTGTTACTGGACTCGTATGATGTCCGTGACGATTACTGTTGGGCACGGGAACACTCCCAGGACCTGTCCCTCGACCGCTCTCTCGATGTCTTTGGCCTACCAGAGTGGTCCTTTGACTTTTTTGCCTTGGTCCTTACAAATCTCTGAGGGCTTCCGGGACAGCGACTTCTCTTTATGAGTGCGGGAAGGAGAGCATCCTATTTCGCCATGACTGGAGTCTTTCGAATGCTTGGAGCCAGAGGAAGCCCTCGAAGAGGTGGAGGCCAAGGAGAGAGTGTCTTCTGGGAAGAGCTCTTCAAACTTATTGGCTCGATTCCCAAGGCCTCGTTTTGTCATCTGCTTGCAGAGCGCACAGTCTGTGGGAACATGAGCGGGGCCGAGGCATTTTAGGCACCAATCATGTTTATCGGTTATCAATATTGTGCCAGAGCACTTTGTACATTTTTTTAAACCAATGGCTGGTTTTTCCATGGTGCCTCAGAGAGTAGGCCTGGTGAGTGCTCAGAGGAAAAGGAAAGCTCAGAGAAAAGGTCCAAGGGAAAGGTTTTTTGTTTTTTTTCCGAGATACAGGTATTAGAATTAGAAATAGGAAGATTAGTGATGAAAAAGAAGTATCGATGATATGGGTAAAGGCAGCATTCTTTAGCAGGTACAGGAGTGATCCTGTCGGCTCCGTGGAAAAAAGAGAACTGAGGAGAGTCAGTTAGAAGAGCAGGAAGGCAGCAGCGCAGGCGCAGTGGACTGCTCCCAAAGGCTTTCCTATTGGTAGCTGGGGAGCTTCCCGCGTGGGCTCCATCGTACCTGATGTCACCCATACTTGAGGACTACATTCCTGCTTGTTCCTGGAGATCATTTTTTTTTTAAACCACTGACTGGTTTTTCCTTCGTGTCAGTAGACTGGATGGGAGGCCTAAGGCCTAAAATGGCATCAATGCGCCTGAAGAAGTTTAAGGTTTTTTTTCTTTTTAGAAGAGAGAAAAGGAACAGAATCAAGGATGTCAGTTCCGGTGTCGACGGGAAGGCAGAGGCAACCACAAAAAACAACAAAAAAGAAAAATAAAGGCATTTTCTGCAGCGACAGGATTTGCTTCCTGCTGGCTCCATGGAAAATGAAAAACTGAGGAGGGAGAGTCACAAAGGCAGGAAGGCAGCAACGCAGGTGCAGTGGGATGCTCCCAAAGGCTTTCCTATTGGATGCTGGGGAGCATTCCTGCGTGGGCTCCTTCGGTACCAACATTACCCATATGTGAAGACTACATTCCTGCTTGTTCCTGAAGATCAACTTTTTTCCGGGGAAGAAAGACAAACATCTGCAGGGCTCCGCGGAAAAAGGGAAACTGAGTAAGATGGCACCCTTGGGCAGGAAGGGGACCATGCATGCGTGGTGGTATCTCCCAAAGGCTTTCTTTGAAAGCTGGGGAGATGTTTCCATGAGGGCTCCATCGGCATCAACATTGCCCATATGTGAGGATGGACTTCCTGCTTGTTCCTGGAGAAGTTATGGAATTTAAATTTAGCACAGCAACTCATTGGTAGGCAAAGACCTTTCAAAACAGATGTAATATGCTCACAAATACTACTGCAAGTAAGGATTAATGCGCCCACTTTGTTTTGCGTCCACTGTAAGTTATACCATAATGTTTGAGGCAGCGATTTTCTATTGCTGTGCCTTGGCACTTTGGTGTGCTGTGGGAGTGTGGGGGAGGGTCATTTATTAATGGGACCACTGGGGGAGTTTAAGGGAGGATGGAACCAGTGTCATTCTTCAGTCAGCTGCTGTTCAGATGGGGTGTGTTATTCCATGTATTTCCCATCACTTCATGTATCTTCCTTGGACTGGGTGAGAGATACATTTGTATTAAGTACGTGCGAGTCAGCAGAATTAACCGTTGCAGAAGAAGATGAGCTGACAAAAATCAGAAATAACAGAGGACTGAAACCGAAACACTCATCAACAGATATGGCCTTATTCTGGATGTCTCTCCAAGAGGAATACCCCATCATCACAAAGATGGTGATTTAAGCATTTTTTCCTTTCTCAACATCTTATCTGTGTGAGGCTGGTTTCTCTGCTATGAACACAATGAAGAGAAAAAACAGGTCATGGCTTCAAACACTTGAGGAGGACTTGAGGGTATGCTTGTCAACCATCCACCCTTGGACAAGGGACATCATGAAATATCACCAAGCACACTTTTCTCACCGATTTATTTTTTTTTAAATAACATAATGATTAAAATTTTAGAGCTATTGAACTTTAAATACAATCTTAATACTCATTTTTTAAATGATAAAATAAATCCTTAATTATCAATCATAGGTTCTGGAGACATCGGCAGCAAGGAACTACTCTTGTGATGACACCTAATGGTCAATCAAAGAGAACTGTATGTGGTATCAGATATACAGTAACCTGCTTTATACCTATAAAACGTACCTATAAAACTGCAGTATAGAAACAAATATTCTAGAGAAAACAGCAAAGCTCATGCATAGCAATGCCTGCAGGGAAGAAAGAAAATGAAGGAGACAACGGAGAATTTTGATGGGTAAGAATAAATGCATTTACAGGAAAGGTCAACTGTATTCAAAGAAGAATGCTGGATAATTGCACACTTGTTTTTTGTGTTTATTTGTGTCCTGGAATAAACATTTAATGACCCAGCAGTTTCATTCTGCCATTCAACTATTGGAAGTGTAACTACAATAACAGCAGGGTTCAGGAACAGAGTAACTAGCTGCAGAAAAAGAGCTTCCTGCTCACACTATTAAGCCATCTACACTGCTAAAGGCATGACGTAGAGCGACCACCCACAAGATTTCTCCTTATCCAGGAATCTTTTGCCTTCCTTCTTTGTACTGTACCATGGTGGATAGACTAAGCATAGTTACTCACCTCTAACAGGTGATCTCCGGGAACAGCAGGAATTTAGTCCTCACGTATGGGTATTGTTGGTACCGACGGAGCCTGCGCAGGAACGCTTTTGGGAGCATCCCTCAGCGCATGCGCGCTGCCTTCCCGCCCTTCCAACTGTCCCTCTTCAGTTAAGTTTGTAGCTGAGTGAAAGGATAGAGGGAGAAAGGAAAGAGACAAATAGAGAGAGAGACAACTCCTAGGGGAGGTGGGTGAGTTGTGAGGACTAAATTCCTGCTGTTCCCGGAGATCACCTGTTACAGGTGAGTAACTACGCTATCTCCAGGAACAAGCAGGAATGTAGTCCTCACATATGGGGACTCCCTAGCTGAAGATGCCAGGGAGATAGCCCCAGGAAGGTGACACCGAAGGTGAGAATCCTTCCTCCCATGGATCTCTGGCATCCCACCAGAGTTGGTGGGTAGGAGTTGGTTTAGGTTTGAAAGAGATTTTGAAGAACAGCTTGGCCAAAGAAGGCATCCCAACGGGAGGCTTTATCTAGGCAGTAGTGAGCTGTGTAGGTGTGTACCGAAGCCCAGGTGGCTGCTCGACAAATGTCATCGATAGACACAGAGTGGAGATTAGCCATAGAAGCTGCCATGGCTCTCACATTGTGAGCTGTGACATGCTCCCGAAGAGGAAGACCCTTACTCTCATAAGTAAAGGATATGCATCGGGCAATCCATTTAGATAAAGTTCTTTTGGAGACTGGAAGTCCCAAATGACTAGGGTCAAAAGCTACAAAAAGTTGCGAGGACTTTCTATGTTGCTGTGTTCTAAGGCTAAGGCCCTTTTACAATCCAAAGTATGAAGGTTTCTTTCTGTATTAGAGGCGTGAGGCCTCGGAAAAAATACAGGAAGATAAATTGATTGGTTTAAATGAAAAGGCGAAACCACCTTTGGCATAAAGTGTGGGTGAGTTCGAAGAACAACCTTATCATGATGAAATCTAGTATAAAGAGGATCAGCCACTAAAGCTTGCAATTCACTAATGCGACGGGCAGAGGTGATTGCAATCAGGAAGATGACCTTCCAAGTCAAAAACATAAGGGCTGTAGTGGCTAAAGGTTCAAAAGGTGGCTTCATGAGCTGCCCGAGAACTAGATTTAGATCCCATGCTAACGGTGGTGGCTTGATAGGAGGTTTAGTTAATAAAAGGCCTCTCATAAATCTTGAGAGGAGTGGATGAGAGGAAATTGGTTGTCCATTTAGAGGCTTATAAGAAGCTGCAATTGCACTAAGATGGACTCTTACCGAATTGGTATTTAACCCAGAATTCGATAAGTGAAGGAGATACTCTAGTATCGATTCTAAGGGTATGACCAGGGGGTTTAATCCCTAATCCCTTCTTGGAGCACCATATAGCAAAACATTTCTACTTGAAGGCATAAGATCTTCTTGTGGAAAGTTTCCTAGAAGCCTGAAGGATATCTTTTACCTGTTGGGACAGGTTGAAATCCTGGAGGTCTAAGCCTTCAACAACCAGGCCATGAGGTGCAGGGACTGGGGATTCGGGTGCCATAGCGTCCCGCTCTCCTGGGAAAGTAGATCTGGAGCATGCCCTAACTCCAGAGGTGCTGCTTGAGAGAGATGCAGAAGCAGGGAATACCACGTTTGGCATGGCCATCGTGGTGCTATGAGAATCATGCGACCCCTGTCTCTCTGAAGCTTGAAGAATGTCTAGGGGATGAGGGGAATGGGTGGGAAAGCATAAAGGAAGTCCTGACCCCAGTGAAGGAGGAAGGCATCCCTTGCCTGACAGTTGTGCGCCGGAATCCTGGAACAGAACCAGGGAAGTTTGGCATTCAATGGACGGGCCGGCTCTGCCGCCAACACTCCAACTCCCCCCACGGTGCTCCTGCCCAATCCGGGCAGTGGGAGAGCAGGGGAAAAGCGGCCCGCCAGCATAAAAGCGGCGTCCCTCGCCTCCGGAGGGAGCCGCTGCTGCCGCCAACACTCCAACTCCCCCCACGGTGCTCCTGCCCAATCCGGGCAGTGGGAGAGCAGGGGAAAAGCGGCCCGCCAGCATAAAAGTGGCGTCCATCGCCTCCGGAGGGAGCCGCTGCTGCCGCCAACACTCCAACTCCCCCCACGGTGCTCCTGCCCAATCCGGGCAGTGGGAGAGCAGGGGAAAAGCGGCCCGCCAGCATAAAAGCGGCGTCCCTCGCCTCCGGAGGGAGCCGCTGCTGCCGCCAACACTCCAACTCCCCCCACGGTGCTCCTGCCCAATCCGGGCAGTGGGAGAGCAGGGGAAAAGCGGCCCGCCAGCATAAAAGCGGCGTCCCTCGCGGGCGCGCCCGCGCCTGGCGGGCCCGCGCCTGAGGGCCTCGCCAGAGGGCCCTTTGGCGTGGCCCTTAGGCGCGGCACAGAGGCACACAAAAGCAACCAACCAACTTTCCTTCCTCCCCGAAAAGACACGCTATGTCCAACAGACCCCTCCGCCACCGAATGAAGATCAACGACCACAACGACTCTGCAAGGAAAAAAACCCCACCACTCCGGAACCCCAGGCGAGGCACGAAGCCAAGCAGCAGGAAACAACAGCGCCGACCGCATCACAGGAGAACCCAGCAAGGAAGCAGACCGAGGCGAAGGACGTCAGAACCGCAAGTAGAACTCTCACAGTACATCACACATTCCCCACCACCAAGCTCGCACCTCCACTACACACACCCCAACAGATCCGGCCCTCCTCCACGGGACAGGCTCCCTCCACGGGACAGGCTCCCGCACCAAGACACCCTACGCAGAGCCGGCCCGCCCTCCACGGGACAGGCTCCCTCCACGGGACAGGCTCCCGCACCAAGACACCCTACGCAGAGCCGGCTCGCCCTCCACGGGACAGGCTCCCTCCACGGGACAGGCTCCCGCACCAAGACACCCTACGCAGAGCCGGCTCGCCCTCCACGGGACAGGCTCCCTCCACGGGACAGGCTCCCGCAACGAGACACCCTACGCAGAGCCGGCTCGCCCTCCACGGGACAGGCTCCCTCCACGGGACAGGCTCCCGCACCAAGGCATCCTACACAGAACCGGCTCTCCCTCCACGAGAAAGGCTATCGCACAATATACAGCTCTCTCCAAACAGCCAACAAGAAGAAGACTTAAGACAACAGGCATCTCCTTAAAAGAACATCACAAAAAACCAACATGCACGCCACATACTTCCTCGCACTCTGCTTACTCATTACACAACTCCTCCCACCAACCACACACCTCCACCACCCACAAGCAAACACAACATGGCACCCTCCAACTGTATTGCCATATTTAGAACCACAGCACACATACAAAGAGACACTCGGAACCTCCCAGGCAAAGCGAGCAAACAGACACAAATCAAACTCCCACACCTGCACAAAGGAAGCACATGTAACAGCAAACTCATCAACAAAGACAACAACGATAGAGCTCATAAATGCCAGATCCGTCTGCAACAAGATACACACGCTTGTAGACCACATTGAAGAGCGACAGCCCGACATAATATGCATCACAGAGACGTGGCTCAACCCGACTGACAATGTTCTACTCAACCAACTTGTACCAAACAACTATTCAGCGTACAACTGCCCACGCACCCACAGGCGTGGAGGAGGAGTCCTGATCATGGCAAAAACAAAACTGAAGTTCAAGACACAGAGCCTCACCGATACACAGCAATGTAACACAATTAGCATCAAGAACAAGAACATTGCAATCTGCCTAACATACAGAGCACCCAGAGCTCCACCCGACGAACTGGCCTTCACACTCGAAGAAGCCTGTGCCATAACAACAAACAACAAACCAGCGCTGCTGATTGGAGACTTCAACCTAAAGTCCACCAATGTCAAAGACGCAGAGGCCTTCCTGCAAGCAATGTCCTCACTGCAATTCACGCAAATAATCAATGCTCCAACACACAGACATGGATCATCTCCAGACCTCATATTCGCATCCAATTACCTAACATCAAGAGACCTGATCTCTCCACCAACCATTACCCCAGTGCCATGGTCTGACCACTACTTAATCGAGATAAGGCTGCGGTCACAAGAGGACCAGACAAACGAAAGAGCAAACACCTCACACACACAAAGACGATTCAAGTGTTTCGACAAGGACGAATTCATACAGGACACAATACAACACCTGAACATCACTACGGACGACCTGGAGGAACAAGATTCCAGCTGGAACAGCATTTTAGCTAACGCCGCAAAACCACCAGATGGCGGGACCGAGAAACAACACCACAACAAGAGACAAAACAAACCATGGTACTCAGCAAAACTACGACAGGAAAAGAGGGAACTCAGGAAGATTGAACGGAGATGGAGAAAGAACAAAACAACTGCCGACCAGCATCTCTATCTAACAAAGCAAAAGCAATACAATGAACACATCAACCAATCAAAGAGGGAATTCCACACAAACATGATAAACACCTCCATCAACAAACCCAGAGAGCTTTTCGAAATAGTAAAAATCCTCACAAAAGAGCAAACAACAGAAGAGGAAGCACAAATTGATCCACAGAAATTCGCCGACCACATCAAGGACAAATTTCACGCAATAGAACAAACAACGCCTAGTAGAACCTCAAGGACAGATGTACACTCCAAAACCTGGGGCACATTCTCCTCACCCTCAACAGAACAGATATCCCACATCATCTCTACAATCAACACAAGCACCGCTCCTACAGACCCATGCCCAGTGTCGTGGGTCAAAGCCACCAAATCAAGCCTCATCACCACCATACATAAAATGGTACACAACTCACTCACTCAAGGTCTCATGCCAAAGCAACTAAAACTTGCCTCAGTGAGACCAATCACAAAGAAAACAACTCTCGACAGAAAAGATCCAGCAGCATACCGACCAATATCCAGCATACCCTTCCTCGCAAAAGTCATCGAAAAAAACAGTTCAACTACAACTTCAGGATCACATCGACAAACACGAAACACTCGACGACAACCAACACGGATTTCGTCCTAACCACGGTGTCGAAACGCTACTGATCTACCTCTTCGACAGCATCCTAAGAATAATTGACAACACCAGGAATGGAATAATAATGATATTCATCGACATCTCCTCAGCCTTCAACACAGTGGACCACAACACGCTCCTAGAAAGACTACAGAACACTGGTATACACGGTATCACACTGAAATGGTTCCACTCGTACCTAACCGAAAGACAGCTACAGGTCAAGGTGGGACACATCACCTCCCGACCCATCAAAGTCCGTCAAGGTGTACCTCAAGGTTCTGCGCTCTCAGCACTCCTATTTAACATCTACATCCAACCAATCTGCAACATCATGAAAGAGAACAACATTCAATACACGATCTATGCGGACGACATCATGATATACACCCCGATATCAATCGACAACCCGGACTTCTCTAAGATAACAGACTGCCTTACACAAATGACCAGTTGGTGTCAAAACAACAACCTCGCCATAAACTACAACAAGACTGAAGCTTTAATCATCACTCGGAACCAAAGCTTCATAAACCCACCAAATATAAAGATACAAAACATTACTATACCAATAAGGTCAGAAGTAAGATACCTCGGGGTTACGCTGGACAATAAACTCAACCTCAAGCCACACATAGACAAAACAATACAAAAAGCCTACTACAAGATGCGAATCATCAGGAGACTGAAACCACTCCTCGCCCCAGAACACTTCCGTACCGTCTGTCAAGCACTGATAACCCCTCTACTGGACTTCTGCAATCCGATATACCTTGGACTACCGAAACAAGCCATCAAACCACTCCAACTGGCACAAAACACCGCAGCACGAATCATATCCGGAACTGCAAGACAGGAGCACATCACACCCACCTTAAAGGACTTACACTGGCTTCCAATCGATGCACGCATCAGATACAAAACTATCATAAACCTATTTAAGATAAAACAGCAAACATCAGCCAACAGCCTGCACACCCTCATACAACCAGACACCAGCACACGTCCTAGAAGAAAACAAACACACAACCGAGTCAGCACCCCAAGTGAATACAAACACACACGCAAGGACACAACAGACAGAGCACTCTCCATGGCTGCTCCAACAATATGGAACAAACTACCGGACGATTTGAGGGCAACTACAGAGCTCAAGGACTTCAGAAAACAGCTGAAAACCATGCTGTTCATAGAACACTTTGGACACATCACATAAACTAAAGGAACTGTATAGCAGCACACGTTACCGCCTAACACTAGATGTATATAAAATGATTTTAGCACCACTGTAAATAGCCCACATTGTACATAGCTCACACCAATCTAGCACACAAGACAACACACACCCAACGAACTTTCCACCCTCACTGCATGTATCAACACTCACACTACCAGATTGTTTGCTGTGATACCACCTTGATTATTATGATAAGGCGGTTTAGAAATACTGTTAAATAAAATAAATAAATAAAATGTCTGGAGTGCCCCAGAGATGAAATATCTTTGCCACCTGGTCTAGGTGGAGTGACCACTCGTGAAGCAGCAATACTCAACTGAGTTTGTCTGCCCAAAGGTTTTGAATGCCTGGAAGATATACCACTAGAAGGTGAATTTGATGATCTCTGGCGAGGGCCCATAGTCGTAAAGCTTCATTGCATAACGACAGAGAGCCTGTCCCGCCCTGCTTGTTCACATAGAACATGGCTACCTGATTGTCCGTCTGGACTAGGACTGTCTTGTAGCTGAGCTGGGCGTGGAACACTCGAAGAGCTAAATAAATTTATTTATTTATTTACAATTCTTATATACCACACTATTTATGATCAGCGCGGTTTACAAAGAACAACAACATCCGACAATATACAAAATGTCTGGTCATTACATTGAACAGGGAATGAAACTTGGAGAGAGAGGGTAACTATATACATAGGAAGTTAAATGGGGGAGGAACCTGTTTGATGTTTTAAGTATTTGAGGACGAGCTATTCGAGTGTGACTGGGGTTCAGAGCCGTCAGTAAGATATTTGACAAATAGGAAGTGTTTCAGGGCTTTCCTGAACTGGCTCAGGTTAGGGATTGCTCTGATGTGTGGTGGTAGGGTGTTCCATAGCGCTGGGGCGCAGAGACTGAAGGCTCGGTTGGATATTGTTTTGGTGCAGTTTGTCTTTGCTCTTAACTCCAGGAAGTTTATGTGTAAACCAGCCTCCTGTGGAGTCCAGGTGCCCTGGGTAGAGAGATGATTCAGGTGTGCTCCCCAACCCACCTGTGATGCATCAGTTGTCAGGGTGGCCTGAAAGAGGGGTTGATGGAAAGGAGACCCCACTGTCAGATTTTCTAATGATTGCCACCATTGGAGGGACAAAATTAGTCATTGAGAGTTTATTATTTTGTCTGACAAATGACCCGTGGCCTGTGTCCACTGTGCGGAGAGGGTCTAAAGAGCTGCTCGCATGTGGAGGCGAGCATATGGGACTACATGAACTGTGGATGCCATGTGTCCCAGTAACTGCAGTAGCTCCCGAGCAGTGAGGGAGGATTTGCCTGCTGCTTGGGAAGCTAACTGCATTATGCGAAGACACCGGGCTTGTGGAAGGAAAGCCCTTGCCTGTCTGGTATCCAGACAGGCTCCTACGAATTCTAGGCACTGGGAAGGAACTAGTTGAGATTTCGGGAAGTTTATTACCAATCCCAAGTATTGGAGGATTCGCATTGTACGAGACAGTGCAGTGCTGGCCTCTGTCACTGTAGAGGCTCGGATGAGCTAGTCGTCTAAGTAAGGGAAGACAAAAATCCCCAGGGTTCGTAGAAATGCAGCTACTACTACCATGCATTTCGTGAATACCCTTGGTGCTCAAGCCAGACCAAAAGGAAGAACCCTGTACTGGAAAGGTCTTCCCCTGAAAAGGAAACGTAAAAATTTCCTGTGATCTGGATGGATAAGAATGTGAGTGCATGCATCCTTTAAGTCTAGAGAGCAAAGCCAGTCCTGGCTTTGAAGGTATGGCAGAAGAGTTCCCAGAGAAATCATTTTGAATTTCTCTTGAAACAGATATTTGTTCAATTCTTTGAGGTCTAGAATGGGTCTGTGTCCTCCTGTTTTCTTTGGAATAAGAAAATATGGGGAGTAGAATCCTGCACCCTGTCGAAGAATGGGTACTTCCTCTATTGCCCCTTGGGTAAGAAGTGTGGAGACCTCATGATCTAGTAGGTTGTCTGCAGAGGTTTGTGAATTGAACTTCTTTAGAATTGTAGGGGGGGGTAAGCTGTGAAAATGAAGTTTGTACCCCTCCCCTACAATGGACAAAGTAAAATCTTCTGCTGTTATTTGATGCCATCTGTTGACAAAGTGGCATAACCTGCCGGGAATATTGGGGGGTTGAGGACCCCTCAGAGGCAAGAAGGCAAAGCTCTCTAGGAAGGAGTCAAAGCCCTTGAGGGGGCTGAACCTGGAGAACTGGTTGGGCTCTTGGGCCTTTTGGTTTCTTTTGTCGTCTAGTTTGTTCCTTTTGGGCAACCTGACCTGGAGTCTGAGTCTGGTGGGTATAGGAAGGATAAAACTTCCTCTTTTTGGTAAAAGAGGGTTTTTTATAAGGCTTCCTTTTGGCTGGAGTGGCGGTAGACTTTGACAATCTATCTAAGGTAGAATTGTCAGCATCTAACTCGTTAGCCTTCTCCTGCCAGTTCTTGCTGAAGAGATTTTCTCCCGTGCAAGGAATGTTGCCTAACTCATCCTGTACCCAAGTCTCCAAGTCTGATGCCTGTAACCAGGCAATCTGTCGTGCGCCAATGGCAATAGCAGAAGTTCTTCTGATGCATTCGAAGCAGTCAAAAGCTGCACGACTGACAAACTTGGAGACATCCTGAGCATGCTTAACCAGAATAAGAAAGTCTTGTCTCTTATCATCTGGGAGAAATGGGCTCATAAGTTCCAAGTCTCCTGTGATTTCTTTGAGGAACATTCCCATATATAGGATATATCAGCTGATCCTAGCTGAAAGCATGGAAGCCTGAAAAGTTCTACGCCCAAAAGCATCCAGAGTCCTGCATTCATGACCTGGAGGATTGGATGCATGTCTTTTTGCACTTTTCATCCTGCGCATGGCTGACTCCACTAGCATTGAATGGTGTGGCAGCTGAGTTTTCTGAAATCCAGGACATGGGGGGACTCGATACATAGTATCAAGTCTCCTAGAGTGAGGAGAAGTAGTCAGAGGTGTCTCCCACATTGTGAGCATCAAGTTATGCAGAATTTCATGGATAGCCAGAGTAGCTGCCTCCTTAGGAGCTTTAGGATATTCAAGGATTTCCAATTCCTTTGCTCTGGGTTCCTCTTCAGGAGCTACTATGATTGAAAGACCTTTAGCCATATCACAGATGAAATCCTGAAATGACATGTCCTCTGGAGGTGACATTCTGCATTGGGGAGAAGAGGGATCCTCTAAGAGAAACCCTCTGGTGCCAGCAGAACTGCCAGAGTCTTCGGAATCGGAGGAATCAAAGTATTCCTGACTCTGATGCTTCTGCAAAGCACAATCCCAGTACCGATCAAAGTCGGTACCGAGATGACCCGGTACAATTTTACCTACTCCGTTTGGAGGTGGAATGTGAAGAGTTACCATCGGGGCCGGCACCGTTGGTACCGGCATCATCGGTGTTGGTACCGGCATCGGTGTCGATGTCGGCACCAGTGCCACCGGTACCGCAGCTGAGAGAAGAGCTGCGATACTGCGTTCGATAGCAAGAAATCTCTGGTCTATCGACGCTGTCGATGCCTGGGTGTCGGTACCGGTAAGAACGGCTGGAACCCCTGAGCATGGCACAGGTAGTTCTTGCAAGGTTGAGGCCTCGAGAACATCCTGAAGCCCCATCGATGCTTTGGAAGCCGAAGCCTCCCACCGGGGCTGTTTTGCCGGTGTGGTTCCCTCAAGGGCAATGCCAATGGCCTCTCAATGCTTAGCAGGAGAGCTACCTTTTGAGGACCGGCTTTTGTGTTTAGTTTACCTGAGATCCATGGGAGGAAGAAGAGGCCCTTGACGATGTCGATGCAATGGATCTGGCGTCTGAAGAAAAGAGGGTACCGAGCTTTGCGGCCCGGTTCTGTCTTCCTCTTTTAGTCATCCCCATGCAGGAGAGACATTCATTTGGAGAATGATTAGGTCCTAAACATTTTAGACACCAATGATGGGTGTCAGTGACGGAAATGGTACCGCCACATTTGGTACAGCTTCCCAGGGAGACCAGAGGCCCTGGGTGCACTTGCCCAGACAATGCGCTCCCCAGCCTTGCAGGGAGGCATCGGTTGTTAGAATCACTGTGTAACCTGGAATCTGGAAGGGCACCCCTTTCAGCAGATTGGGTGGGTGCAGCCACCAGTTGAGGGAGTGCAAAAATTGTCTGGACACCCTTATCCTGTCTCTGAGGCTGCCAGTGGCCTGTGACCACTGAGTCCGAAGACATCACTGTGCAGGCCTCATCTGGAGCCTTGTACTAGACAAATCCATATTGTTAGGGGGTTTATAGAGCAATAAGACAAGGATGATTATAAGAAAATTGCTCCAAAAATTGCAAAAATGCTGATATATATTATTATTCTTATGCACTTAAATAGGATCAAAAAAAAGTGACCCAATAAACTTCTCATATATATAAGATAACTCTCAACGAAATACTTTTTTCATTTGGATGTGAGTCTCAGAATGAATGGAGGAGGATAGCTACAGGCCTCAATGACTGAAAAGCCTGAGAAAGTCCTCTCTCCTTCCTTACATCAAGGACTCAACCTTCCAAAATTGACGCAGAATGTCAAGTGCGGCGTCTTTTTGACAAAGATTATGGCAGCTATCAGGCTGTTTTTTGAATGAAAATAAAAGATCTTAGAAGACACGCCGTGAAAGCCAAGAATCCCCCGAAGAAACCGCGGGAGCGGTGAAACGCGCCAGCGCTGACATTCTGCGTCAATTTTGGAAGGTTGAGTCCTTGATGTAAGGAAGGAGAGAGGACTTTCTCAGGCTTTTCAGTCATTGAGGCCTGTAGCTATCCTCCTCCATTCATTCTGAGACTCACATCCAAATGAAAAAAGTATTTCGTTGAGAGTTATCTTATATATATGAGAAGTTTATTGGGTCACTTTTTTTGATCCTATTTAAGTGCATAAGAATAATAATATATATCAGCATTTTTGCAATTTTTGGAGCAATTTTCTTATAATCATCCTCATCTGGAGCCTGGCATTGTGGGTCACATGTACTGTGGAAGCCATGTGGCCTAGAAGCCGCAGGTAGAGTCTGGCGGAGACCAGGGACCTGCTGAGAAACTGACTTGCCAAGGCCATCAACTTTTGGGCTCTGTTTTCTGGCAAGAATGCCTTTGCCAGGAGAGAGTCCAACCTATGAACTCCAAGTTCTGGGACGGGAGCAAAGTGGACTTTGCGAAGTTTCTGACAAACCCCAGGCGTTGTAGAAGAGCAATGGTCCTGAGGGTGGCTTGATTGGCGTCCTGACCTGTCTGACCCCTGATGAGCCAGTCATCCAGATAGGGGAAGACAAAGATGCCCTGATTTCTCAGGTAGGCCGCCACCACTGCTAAGCACTTTGTAAAGACTCTGGGGGCGGAGGTGAGGCCAAAAGGCAGCACTCTGTACTGATAATGGTTTCCTCCCACAATGAACCTGAGGTACTTTCTGTGGTCTGGATGAATGAGGATGTGAGTGTACGCATCCTTTAGATCTAAGGAGCATAGCCAATCTCCCTGCTGGAGGTAGGACAGAAGGGTTCCAAGAGTAAGCATCTTGAAGTTTTCCTTCACTAGGAACTTGTTGAGGTTCCTGAGGTCCAAAATGGGACGAAGGCCACCGGTTCTTTTGGGCACCAGGAAATACCTGGAGTAGAATCCATGACCTTGCAAGTGGAGAGGCACAGGCTCCACCGCCCTGTCCACCAACAGACCCTGAAGCTCCTGACGGAGAAGGTATGTGTGCAGAGGAGGCCATGGAGGCTCCCCTGGAAAATATGGGGGTGGCAGTTGGTGGAAATGGAGGGCATATCCCCTGTGGATGATGTCCAGCACCCAACTGTCCCCGGTGATAAGGGGCCACTGGTGGGAAAAGAGGGCGAGACGACCTCCTGTGCAGGATTGGGAGAGCAGTGGAGGAGAGGCTATGCTCAAGGAGTCAAAAGCCCCCACCCTGCTGAGTGGTAGCAGGGGCCTGAGGCTCCTCTGCCTACGGGGCCCATTACCCTGGCCCTTGGCTTGCTGACCCTGGTGGGCAGCTTGGGCAGCCTGATATTGTGGGTACTGTTTGTAGGCAGTGCCCTTCCTCGGGTAAAAGGGCTTTTTACCCGAGCCCTTCTTTTTATGAGAAGGGGCAGAGGTCTTCCTCGACAGCCTTGTCCGGGTGAGGTGCTCGGTCTCGAGCTGAGCGGCCTTCTCGGTCATGGGCTTGCCAAACAGGTTTTCACCTCGGCAAGGGACATCGACCAACTTGTCCTGAACCCATGGCTCGAGGTCCGATGACTGCAGCCATGCCTGGCGTCGAGCCGCGATGCCGGCTGCCGCAACTCGGGCCGAAGCCTCGAAGCCATCGTAGGCGGCGCGGGACATGAACTTCGAGCAGTCCCGAATCCCCGAGGACAAGGACTTAAATCTCTGCAAGGGTTCCCCGGAGAGACCAGCAGAGAATCCGGCCAACTCCTTGGCCAGATCCCGCAAGTACATGCCCATGTACAGCTGGTAAGACTGGACACGGCAAGCAAGCATTGAGCCCTGAAAACACTTTCTACCGACGCCATCTAGGTTTTGGGCCTCCCTGCCAGGAGGCACCGTGGAGTGCATCTTCTGACTCTTCAGACGATACATGGCCGATTCCACAACCATGGAATGGTGTGGTAGCTGTGCTTTCTGAAAACCAGGGCTCTTACGGAGCTGATAGATCAAATCGACTCACTTGCTAAGAACCGGCGCCGAGGCCGGTGCCTCCCACATACAGAAGAGGAGCCGTTCCAGCATCAGAGGAACCGGGACAGTAAAGGCCTCCTTCGGAGGAGAGTCATACTGCAGCGCTTCGAGCTCTTCAGCTCGAGGCTCTTCCTCGGGATCCGCCGGAATAGCCAAGGCAGTGACCATATCCCGGACGAACTCCGAGAACTGGGTGTCCTCCAGGGGGGACCTACTCCGGGGCTCAGACTGCGGCGAGTCCGAAGGGACACACCGAGTCTTAAAGGTGTCCGGAGACTCCTCGTCCTCCGTCTCCCAAGCCGACTCATCCAAGGAACAGTCGGGGTCCGACCCCGCGGGGCCCTGGAGCACCCGCCCCAACAACGGAAGCACCGGCGTCGACGCCCTCGGTCCCGAAGGGAGGTCGAGGGGGACCGCGACCGAGGTCTACTCCGAGCCACGATGGACTCGAGTATCGGCTCGGTCTCTGGGGTCGACTTTGATGTTGATGTCCCGGTGGTCGGGGGAGATGCGCCAGACAGGCTGTCCATCATTGCCCGTTGCTGCTCCATGAAGGCAGACATTCTGCTTTCCAAGGCTGTCATCCTGAGACTCAGCTCGGGAGACGCAGCAGCCACCGACTCGGGCCCCGGCGGTGCCGGGCCCGACGTCGGCTCCCTGGGAGGAGAGTCCACGAGGACTACGGGGCTTACGTGTCCAGCAGACTCCGGCTCCATACGAGGAACTTTGGCAGGCTTCTCTGGTTCCACGGGCCCGGAGCGACGGTTGGGGGTCTTAGACCTGGCCCTCGAGGAGCCAGGGACCTCTTCCGACGACGCCCTCGCGAGCCAATTCTTCCTCTTGCATTCCCGGTCGGGGGACCCCCTGTCCGAGGAGCTTCGATGGCGCTCTGGATCGGAATCCCGAGATGTCGAGGCCTCAGACGAGGTCCGGGCCCGGCCGGAGGCTGAGTCCGAGAAAAGCCTTTCCTTTTGCTGCTGGTGACTTCGTAGTGCCTTGGAAGACATTTTTCCACAGGCCCCGCACGACTTAGGATCGTGGTCGGGGCCGAGGCACCGAAGGCAGCAGTCATGTGTGTTGGTGAGAGACATTAGTTTCTTACACCGATCACACTTCTTAAAACCACTGGAAGCCATCAGGGAAAAAAGAGTCCCCGCGAGGTCAAAAGACCGGCCTTCCAGGGAAAAAGAGAAAAAAGGGCGCGAACGCCAGCCATGAAGGGCAAAAACCGAAAAAGAATCGGGCTCGATACCGGTGTACCGAACCCGGCGGGAGGGGAACCGGCGTCGAACCGGAAGAAAAAGAGCAAAAAATCGTTGAAAAATCTAATTTTAACCGGGAAAACTGGACACAAGTCCGGTGGGCTTCACGGAAAAAAAGAGACTGAGGTAAGATGGCACCTTTAGGCGGGAAGGGAACCGCGCATGCGTGCCTGCATTCCCAAAGGCTTTCATAGAAAGCTGGGGAAATGCTCCGCTGGGGCTTCATCGGCGCCGATGACACCCATATGTGAGGACTGACTTCCTGCTTGGTCCTGGAGAATGTTAATTATGTATCTCACACAAAACACGTATATACTTTATATATTTTCATACTGAAATACAGATATGCATAAAGAGACTTTTTAATGATTTTTTTTAATGTTTGCAAACAAATATCAAAGAATAAAAGGAGAGAGAAGCTTTAGATACTGCATGTCATCCTTCATGCAAAGGGACATACAATTTCTCTTTAAAAGACTAACCTGAAATATTTGTCAGTTAAAAAAAGAATACCATTCAAACTTTTGGGTTTTTTTCTAAGCTCTGCCACAAGCTTTCCAACACATTAATTTGAAAAACAGTATAAACTCTAAAACATGTAAATGAAGGAAAAGGTCAAACTAAATCTCACTGCAAAGTTTTCAGTGCAATCTTGTGCACCTGGTCCCAAACTCAAATGCTGAATTTGATAATAGATACTTTGAAGTTCTTGTAGTTATTACAGTGTGTGTATTGTAAAAAAAATATATTTTAATGTAACTAAACAAGTTCAGCTGACATTAAATAGCATTATAAATGATATACATTTCTTTTCTTCCTTTGAAATGTAAGAGGATCCCATGGTCTTCCAGTTCATTAATCTGGGCCAGAGTGAGCTGTTAGCTATACAGATACCTTCCTGAACCAGAGGCGCTCATTCACAAAAACCTTGTGTCACTGCATGATAACAAATGAAGATGATGCTTTCGGCTGAACAAGATCAATTAACGAGTTGGACATCACCTGCCCACAAGCATTCTTTATCTCTAAGGGGCACAAAAAGTCTTTATTGTTTTGTGATCCTTAAAGGTGTAAGTGGTCATGGCCCCATATCACTCAAATGAGTGGGAAAGGGCAGACCCTAGAGTTGTATCATTGAAGCATTTAACCACCATCCCTCTAACTAGTCTCGCTTTACTAATTCCTAATACACTAGTCATTAATTCAAGTGAAGTTACCGACTTCACTTTCAGATTTTGCTTTGACTCAAAGTTAGTCATAAATGTATTGCTAGTGCCAAAAAAACATTTAAAAACTGATCTGTATTGTTACTTTTCCCGTTCTCAAATGATCCCTGAATAAAAAGTAACAATTATCAAAATCTACCAATTTTATATTTGTTTACTGTTCTAAGATAAAAACTGCTGGAGAATGCATAATACAACATTTTAATAAACAAAGCAAGGGTAGATTTTAGATATGTGGAGATGGAGTTGAGACATCAAGGTCATGACCTACACGGTTCAGATGGCATTTTAGAAAAGGCTCTGAAATATGTGGGGCCTTTTCTAAAATAGCGTAGGAGTGCATGTATATTTGCTGATACGTGAAGCCGGAGGAATCATTTTAAAAATCTACCTATGGGAAAAATCAACAGTGGAAACTCAGCAACTTGCACATGCAAGTGGTGACATTTACAAGTGTAAATCCGCATTTCCCAATTTACAGCTCAGCTCTGTGTATGAGGGCTATTTTGCAAACCTATAAAGGTTGCCAATTAACTACTGAGGCTGTTAACTTAATTTAATCCGAATTTGAGAGGTGGGAGTGGAATAAACAACAGGGGATTAAGGAGGATAAAACAGTTACTCACTTGTAGAAGGTGTTCTCTGTGAACAGCAAGGTAAGTCCTCACATATGGATGATATCACCGACAAAGCCTTGAACAGGAACCATTTCCCAGCTCGTTCTGGAAACCTTTGGAAAAGTCCTAGTGTGTGCGCATCTTTTCCTGCCTGCTGCCACCACATGTGATCTCCTCAGTCTATCCACTAGTTGATAGCATAATACAACTCCAAGAGGAGGTGGGAGGGGGGTTTTTGAAATTAGAAATTAGAAACACGACAGTAGAAAAAGACCATATGACCTATCTGGTCTGCCCTTCCATAACAACAACTATAACTTGTAGTCCCATTTTTTCCTTTAGAGATCTTCTGTTTGTCACCTGCTTTCTTGAATTCAGATACCGTGCATGTCTCTACTACTTCCACTGGGAGACAATTCCATGTATCTACTACTGTTTCCATAAATAAATATGTCTGCATATTATTTCTGAGTCTATCCCCTTTCACTCTCATCCTATGTCTCCTCATTGCAGGGTTTTCTTTCAATTGAAAGAGGCTCTCCTCCTGTGCATTTACACTACGGAGGTATTAAAATGTCTCTAACATATCTCCTCTATCCCATCTTTTCTCTAAAGTATACATATTGAGATATACATATTGAGATCTTTAAGTCTATCCCCATATGCCTTATGACAAAGCCCACTGACCATTTTGGTAGCCACCCTTGCAGACTCCATCCTGTTTATATCCTTTTGAAGGTGTGGTCTCCAGAATAGCACACAATACTCCAAATGAGGTCGCACCAAAGACTTATACAGAGGCACTATCACCTCCTTCTTCTTGCTGGCCATTCCTCTCTCTATGTACCCAAGCATCCTTCTGGCTTTTGCAATTGCCTTTTCTACTTTTTAGCCACCTTAAGAACATCAGAAACAATCATGCCCAGGTCTCGCTCTTCTTTCGTTGACAGAAGTACTTCATCTCCTATACTGTACCGCTCCCTTGGATTTTTGCAGACCAAATGCATGACCCTGCATTTTTAGCGTTAAATTTCAGCTGAAAAATTCTCAACCATTCTTCAAGCTTTGCTAGATCCCTCCTCATGTTATCTACTCCTTTCTGAATATCTATTCTATTGCAGATTTTGGTATCATCTGCAAGGAGGTAAACTTTACCCAACAACCCTTCTGCAATATCACTAAAAAATGTTTAAAAAGAATCAGACCAAGGACAGATCCCTGCAGCACACTGCTGGTAACCGTCTTCTCCTCAGAGTAAGCTCCATTTACCTACACCCTTTGTCGCCTCCCACTCAACTAATTTCTAACCTACTCAGTAACTTTAGGGTCCACTCCTAGGATGTGAGACTTATCCTGCTGTCCACGGAGAACACCTGTTATATGTGAGTAACTTTGTTTTCACCATGGACAAGCAGGATAAGTGCTCACATATGGGATTCCTTAGCCACCGGTTGTTTTGCAACAAAAAAGATGAAGAAAGGTGTTGCAACAGTAGAACAGTCCAAAACAGAGACATCCCTGGAGCCATTTTAGAAAGCAGTTTTAAAGACATCCCTACAGCGAGGATGTCCAAATCAAAACAGGGGCGTGGTGTGGGCATGTCCAGGGCATGATCAAGAACAAGGATGTCCTCGCCCAATTTTAGAAATGCACTGCATGTCCTGCGCTGTGTCCAATACCTACTCCAGGCATGAATAGACATTGGAAAAGTGCTAATTTTGAAGCCAAACATCTGAAGGCTGTGAAGAAGGAGGTATATCCCCTATATTTTCCATGTTGACAGCAAACATTGAAGGGGAATGAGGGCTCTTGTTTTCATTTTGCTACATCCATGATATCCCCGTATGCAACTAGCAAGACAGACAACCCAACCCCATTTCTTTGTAGCAGGGACATCTATGTGGACACCATGTGGCATCCATGTTTCTAAAATGAGGCCGAAACATAGGCATCCCCGGCATTTTTCTGTACATTTTGCCCCAGTGTCCTAGATTGCACTTGGACGCCCTTTCTAAAATGCCATCCACGCATGTAAGTGACTATTTACATGCAGAAACCACTTAAATACTGTGCTTTCCGTGCATACATGTGTGCATAAATCTAGACAACCCTTGTAAAATTACCCTCTATATATCTATTGAGTGAAACTTTTAAAGTACTGAGAGTGTTAGCAAATGGAAGCAAACACCCACGTGGTTTGACAATCTAAAGACCAGGGTAGCTAGAAAGGAGAATAAAATAGGAGAAAACCCTAGAGAAGCTGCAGATGAAGGCTTATAGTGCCTTTGCCCTCTTACAGCAGCCCTCTGATTGATTGAAAGCACTAAAGGAGCTGAAGAAAACTGCCAAACCAAAAAAAAAGTTGAATATTCATTTGTTTCTAATTACAATCACTTTTTAAGGCACTTTGAGTGTGCAGTAAGACCTTTGTGATATGTCAGAGTGCTTCATAGATCTGCAAGTATGCTCCAATGACTGTTAAGATAATAATTTAGGAGCAGTTACATTTTGCACAAGCAAACACAAAGACCTAGATTTGGAAAAAGAAGATATCCTAAAGTCTAAGGTATCTTTTATCACATCAACAAAATATGTAACTGCTTGTGTAAATATGTAACTGCTTTTGTAAATACTAATTGTAAATACTCCCTTCTCAATTTGTCTAAACCTTAACCCTGTGTGCTGTGAACTGTACCTTATCCACTAATCATACTGTGTACTGTGTGCTGTGAACTGTACCTCTTCCACTAATCATCCTGTGTATTGTAAATTCTGGCCAGTACAGCCACTCTATTTCTCTGTTGGAATACCGCTGCTGATCGCTGGAAGTAGCGGGATATAAGTGTACACTAAATAAATAAATAAATAAATATGACAGCATAATACAGTATTCTAAACACTAGACAAAGTGTGTCATTATCTGAGAGCATGGTACCAGATAACCCTCCTAAAGAAACAATAAAAGCATACAATTATGTTACCTCTTAATTATACAAAACAAATTCTCTGTTCACAAATACACTTACCACTGGGATTAAAAGCCATGCTGCAAATTGGCTTTTCATGTGCAGGGAAGTGTGCTACAATGCCATCACTGTCTGAGTCTTCACTGACCAGTACCTGCAGGACAGAAATGAAGACATGAAGAGGGTAGTTTTATAACAGGACACCTAATTAAAGAATTCTTTAAGATGCCTATTTGAAGCCTATTTTATAAAAGTAGGTGCATACATCTCTTTGTAAAATATTAGCCTAAGAGGAAGAAATAACACCTTAAGTTAAGTTGCAGACAATTATACCTGCTGACAGGATCCCAAAAGATAGACAGATTTCATGCTATTTTAATAATGGTTTGGGGCCTTTTCCTCCAGGAACTTATACAAATCTCTTTTAAACCCAGCTACACTAACAGGTTTTACTACATCCTCCAGCAACAAATTCCAGAGCTTAATTATACATTGAGAGAAATAATATTTTCTCCAATTAGTTTTAAATGTATTACTCTTCAGCTTCATTGCGTGTCCCCTGGTCTTTTTACTTTTTGAAGAAAAAAAACAACTGATTCACATTGACTCATTCCAGTCCACTCATTTTATAGACATCTTTCATATCTCCCCTGAACTGTCTCTTCTCCATGGGCTAGCCTTTTAATTTTTTCATCCCCTTTATCATTTTGGTCACCCTTCTCTGTAGTAGATTCATCAGAGGAGGGTCTACGTTCTAGCCTCCTTCTCTGAATTTAACCTGACTTCATTCCTTGAAGATTCTCATGATATTACTACCTCTAGGGCAACTTTGCTTGTTACTTTTATTTTAGAGAAATATAAGAAATTGGTTTTAAGGTCCTTTTTTTAAAAAGAAGGCTATGATGTTTTGTGGCACTAAGATTTTAATATTTCAAATGTTTGAAGGCCCACACAACAAAGAAGGAAACTGTTTCTGGCTCTTAAGACCAGGTGCTCACTCTGGGTGCTACTTTTTGTTACACTGTGTAAGTATCTTATTTCCTTTCAAATGTTATGGGGGAGATATTCAAAGGGATTAAAATGGTTAGCAAACCTACTACAACAACCAACTGTCCAAGAGCAAAATGAAATCTAAAAATTACACAAACTGCCCTTGAATAATAATAGATACACTCCCAAACAATTTAATAATTTCAATAACAGATGAACACATCACATTGGCAACAATTGACCTCAGGATGGCTAGAGCCCTACATTTAGTGATGAATCACTATAGGGAACAGCTGACGCTCACATCACAGGTCAAGTAGCCATTCTTTAAATCCTTACTTTAAACGCAATCACCAACTCAATAACCTCAGCGTATACTTCTGGGAAATAAATACTCTAAACCATATCCACAAATAATCTCAATCAAACAACTCACACACCACCCATTCATACAAAAAGCGTCATAAGCATCACAGCAATAGGATGAATGTTGCAAAGGCAATCATTGATACCCTAAAAAAGAGAAAAGAGTATAAATGTAAGAAGCGGTAAATTCAACCCGCTAATAGCATTAGTAAACACTTATCTTCAAGAATGCTATGCATCACTCCATTTTTGCGATGAAATCCAACGCCCAACCGATATGCTGCAAAGATCACCGACAGACAGCGCTACGCAGAGAACTTCCAAAACAATTTCAATTTAATTCAGATAGCTTATGACGCTTTTTGTATGAATTCCCTTATCCTGGATATTCAGAGGCACTAACACAGTTAGTGCTGCTGAATATTCCAGGTTGATGCCACTGCAAGCCTTGATGCTAACTGGTTAGCACTAGAGCATTCTGGGCATGGCACACGGCCATAACCAGACAGCAGCAATATTGCACAGTAAAGGATGGCCTAACATTCACCACGGAAGCTAACTGGACAGCGGCTCAGTATTGCTACTGCTTGGTTAGCTTTCTGGCAGTCTGGGCAACCCAGATATTCAATGCTGGGAACAGGATATGGCCCCAGCATTGAATATCCAGGTCTAATGTTCAGTGGCACCAGCTGAATATCGGGCCCTATGTTTTTGTTGATCCATTTCAGTTTGAGAAATGTATTTATGAGCATGAAAAAAGGGCTCCTAATTGTAATTAAGTTTAATTGCCTTTAATTTTGTAAATTGTCCCATGAGTCAGGGAGGCTAGTAAATGATTTAGCTGCTAACTTCTATCCCTTTATCTTCCTCATAGTTTTTCTGAATTTTATCTAGAAGTGTTCCCCGTGATATGGGCTGGAGTGCATTACTAGTGTCCTCTAATTCTCATTCTATGTTTCTATCTATGATGCTTTATCACATTTTCCATTATATTGCTTATAGATGTATTTGAAAATGGTAAAAGTAAAATAAAATTTTAAAAAAAAGAAAATTAATGTAGGAAAACTATATTCAGCTGTGGTGGTCAGCATTTTTTTTTTTAACACTGGCTGCCCCAGTAAAATTATATCTGAATATTCAGCAATAGTAAACGGATAGTGACTGGTGCTGAATATCCAGATTCAGCAGTGACCTGCACCGCTATCCAGACAGCAACGATATTCAGCCCTCTATTCAGATAGCAAACTGCATAAAATTAGGACTGCATTTTTTCTGGCTATCTAGCTAGCAGCCTGAATTATCACCACTAATTCCACCAAATCAGTCCGAGGGAATATTCAATGGCGCTAAGCAAATAAGTGCCGTGCTAACAATACATGAATTTGAATATTGGTCCCCGTGTGTACACATTTACATGTTCTTTGGGGTGCAAAATTGTTCTGTGTTAATTCAGGCATAGACAATAGAATTTTCAAACAATGGAATTTTCAAAAGCATGCATGTAAATGCAAACCCCACCCTGAACTTTCTTCCCCAGAAAACGTCTGCTTGCTATGAGTAAAAGTATGCACATACGGGCCATACATTTGTAACTTTGCTTGCATATAGGGTGGGTGATTAAAAAAAAACAACTCCACAATTTCTGCACATTGAGAGTAATTTTATAAGGGGGCATGTATTTTTAGGTGCCAGGTAAAGGGGGCATGTATTTTTAGGTGCCAGGTATGTGCAGTTACGCATATAAATGATCTCTTATAAAATACTTACCAGTGTAAGAGAGTAGTTACTCACCTGTAACAGGTGTTCTCCAGGAGCAGCAGGAATCAGTCCTCACTTATGGATGACATCGACGCCGATGGAGCCCCCGTGCAGAGCATTTCCCCAGCTTTCTAAGAAAGCCTTTGGGAATACTGCACGCATGCGCGGTCCCCTTCCCGCCTAAAGGTGCCATCTTGCTCAGTCTTTTTCCGTGGAGCCCATCAGACGTCTGTCCGTGTCACCCAGAAAAGTTGACTTTTTTTCAGCGATTACTTCGTCTTTTTTCTCCGGTTCGACGCCGGTTCCCCTTCCCGCCGGGTTCAGTACACCGGTATCAAGCCCGTTTTCTATTTTTCGGTTTTTGCCCTTCGTGGCTGGCGTTCGCGCCTTTTTTTCTGTTTTTCCCTGGATAGCCGGTCCTTTGATCTCGCGGGGGCCCTTTTTTCCCCGATGGCTTCCAGTGGTTTCAAGAAGTGTGATCGGTGCAAGAAACTAATGTCTCTCACCGACACACACGACTGCTGCCTTCGGTGCCTCGGCCCAGATCATGATCCAAAAATCTGTGGCCAGTGTGGCAAAATGTCCACCAAGGCACTTCAAAGCCATCAGCACCAGAAAGAAAGGATTTTCTCAGATTCTGCCTCCGGCCGAGCCCGGACCTCGTCTGAGGCCTCGACGTCTCGGAAGTCTGATCCCGAGCATTGCCGGGGTTCCTCGGACAGGGGGTCCCCCGATCGGGAACGCAAGAGGAAGAAACGGCTCGCGAGGGCGGCGTCGGAACCCAAACTATGGTTATACGATGCAAGGTTCCACATTAGGAACCACCACCCAGGAAAAAGATTTAGGCATCATCGTGGATAACATGTTAAAACCCTTGGCCCAGTGTGCAGCGGCGGCCAAGAGAGCAAATAGAATGCTAGGTATCATAAGGAAAGGAATGGAAAATAAAACAAAAGATATTATAATGCCTCTATATCTTCCATGGTGAGACCGCACCTTGAATATTGTGTGCAATTCTGGTCTCCGTATCTTAAAAAGGATATAGCGTTATTAGAAAAAGTTCAGAGAAGAGCCACCAAAATGGTAAAGGGGATGGAAGGATACTCCTATGAAGAAAGGCTAAAAAGGTTAGGGCTCTTTAACCTGGAAAAGAGACGGCTGAGGGGAAATATGATAGAAGTCTATAAATTAATGAACGGAGTGGAACGGGTAAACCGAGATCGATTGTTTACGTTATTAGAATATAGAAAGACTAGGGGACATGCAATGAAGCTACAGGGTAAACTATTTAAGACTAATAAAAGAAAATATTTTTTCACTCAACGTGTAATCGAACTCTGGAATTTGTTACCGGAGGATGTAGTAAAGGCTGTTAGTGTAGCTGGGTTTAAAAAAGGTTTGGACAAGTTCCTGGTGGAAAGGTCCATAAACCATTATTAAGAAGGGACCCAGGATATCAATGCTTGACCCAGTACAAGCATTGTGGAACCTGTGTCTTTTGGGGAAACTGCTAGGTACGTATGACCTAGATTGGCCACTGTTGGAAACAGGATACTGGGCTTGATGGACCTTGGTCTGACCCAGTATGGCATATCTTATGTTCTTATGCTGTTTGTGTTGTGGAGGGTAGGCTGGTTGGGAGTAGGCTGGGAGTATCTCCTTTTTTTTGGATAGAAGGCCTTTTTAGTTTGAGCCTTCTTCTTAGAGGGATCCAAAGTTTTTCTTGACAACCTTTTGAGGGTGGTATCGTTGGTTTCAAGTTCTCCCCAAAGAGGGTTTCACCTGTACAGGAGATATTGGCCAACTTGTCCTGTACCCATTCTAAGTCCAATACCTGGAGCCAAGCCAACCGTCTCACCCCTTTGGCTATGGAGGAGGCTCTACTAGAGAATTTGAAGGCATCAAAAGCTGCTCTGTTGACGAACTTAGAGACGTTTTGACTGTGGGTGAGGACTGCTTGAAAGGCAGGGTACTTCTCTTCAGGGAGGAACGGCAGGAAGCCCTCCCAATCTTTGTTCAACTCTTTAAGGAACATCCCTATATACAAGATGTATGAGTTGATTCTGCTGGCGAGTATGGAGGCCTGGAATGTGCGCCTCATGAAGGAATCAAAGGTTCTTGGTTCACATCCCGGAGGAACTGAGACATGGTTCTTGGCACTTTTTATTCGACACATTGCTGATTCCACCACGATGGAGTGGTGCGGAAGATGTGGTTTCTGTAAGCCAGGGCATTCAGGGGACTCGGTACATGGTATCGAGACGTCGACTTATGGAAGCGATGGATAACGGTGTTTCCCACATTCTAAGCATCAGATTGTGCAGTATGCGGTGCACCAGTAAGATGGTTGCTTTTTTTGGTGCAGTTGTAATATCTTGAGTTCTTCTGACCTGGGCTCTGGTTCTGAGGCTGCAGGAATGGAGAGACCCGCTGCCATGTCTTTGATAAAATCTTGGAAAGACGTATCTTCTGGCAGGGATTTTCTTCTTGTACTGGCCAATGGCGATGAGGATTCTGTGACGACATCTCTGAAGTTGTCAGAATCCAGGGATCTGTGGTCAGAGTCAGAGAATTCTGAGTCAGATCCCGGAGATTATCGGAGACGTCAGTGTTTAGAGTAGCGATGTAGGTCAATGTCCTCTGGTTCTGCATGGTGCATGGAAGAGGATGGATCCGTTGGAGGCAGCGGTGCAGGCATCGGCATCGATGAAGGCTCGGGCATCTGCGAAGGTATCAGTATCGAGGAAGGTCCAGGCATCAGAGAAGGTATCGGCATCAAGGAAAGTACAGGCATCAGAGAAGGTACTGGCATCAGTGATGGCACCGGCATCGGGGAAGATAGCGGCATTGCAGGTGGAATCGACACCGGGGTCGATGGCGGCATTGACATCAACAACGAGCCGGCTTGCATTCCTAATGTTGGCGCCAATGTGGTCTGCAATGACAGCGGGGCCGATGGTGTTAGGTGCACTGAGGCTGCTAGTAGGGCTGCTAGGGTGCGAGCCATAGACAGCATGCGTTGATTCAATGATGTCTCTGGTGCCTGGTCATTGGATGGAGCGTGGCCATCCACCACCGGACCTTGGCATGGCGTTGAAGGCTCTGCGGAGGTGGGCTTTCCAGGTACCTCTCAACTCCCCACTGAGGCTTTGAAGGGGAAGTTCTCCCGCCGGGGATGCCTTGACCTATTACTGGAATTGGATGAGGTCCGGGATGATTCCCAGTGAGTGTGGGAACATTCCCGGAACCTCTCCCTCAATGTCTTTGGTTATCAGAGTGGTCCTTCGTTTTCTTGCCTTGGTCCTTACGAGTCTCTGAGGGCTCCCAGGGCAGTGACTTCTCTTTGGGAGTGTGTGAAGGAGAGGCTTTTTTCTCACCATGTCTGGAGTCTTTCGAATGCTAGGAACCAGAGGAAGTCCTTGAAGAGGTTGAGGCCAAGGAAAGGGTGTCTGCTGGGAAGAGCTCTTTGAACTTTTTGGCTCAATTCCTGAGGCCTTGTTTTGTCATCTGCTTGCAGAGTGTGCACTCTGTGGGAACAAGATTGGGGCTGAGGCATTTGAGGTACCAGTCATGTTTGTTGGTAATCGCAATTGTGTCGGAGCACTTTGTACATTTTTTAAACCTACCGGTGGGTTTTTCCATGTTGCCTTGGAGGGCAGGCCTCGGAGGCCTAAGAATTGAGGGCCTCAGGGGAAGAGAGAGAGTCCTAAGGGAAAGCTTTTATTTTTTATATTTTATCAAGAAATAGAAGATTAGAAATAGAAGAAATTATAAGCATAAGGAGTATCGGTGATACAGGTGAAGACAGCAGTTCCTCAGCGGTTACAGGAGTGATCCTGTCAGCTCCACAGAAAAAAAAGAGAACTGAGGAGAGTCAGTTAGAAGAACGAGAAAGTAGCAGCGCAGATGCAGTGGACTGCTCCTAAAGGCTTTCCTATTGGTATGTGAGGACTACATTCCTGCTTGATCCTGGAGATTGCACAAATGCTGATGCATGCATTTACAACTGCTCCAAAGTAGGTATAATAGGCTTATTTTATAAGGAACATGCTTTTAAAAGACTTACATGTCTCAACGGGCACTTATGTGCCTGCTTTAGATGATAACCATTCAGTAAGGGGGGTCCATTCTGTCCCACGAATAGCGGGGATGGACGTCCATCCCCGCTATTCGTCCCCCAGTCAATACCCTCCCCTACGTACAGCAGGTTTGTAAGGGAAGGCCTAGAAGGGAGGAGGAGGGGTTATTCTGGAGGCAGAGCAAGGGCAGGGCATGAGCGGGCCATGATCCCGGACATACGGGGCAGATTCAGAGATTGGCCCTGTAAGCCCGAGGCCTCAAATCTAGACAGGGGACTTATTCCACCTTGAAGGTGAAATAAGTCCCCCTGGACAGAGGGGAATCGCGGCGCAGGTCCTGGGGACGCAGGAGGTTTCCTGCAGCCTGACCCAGATCTTGGAAAGCCAGATCAGGGGTCAGGTTGTGGGGAACAGGCATCTGGGCTAGGCGGGCCAGGATCACTGCTCGTGAATGGAACTGTGGTGCCATGGTGACAGGACACCATGGCACCACGGCTCCATTCACGGGACCGACTGAATTAGCTAAGAAGTTGCTGGGACATATGGACGGACAGAATCGGGTCCAGGCACTAGACCCGATTCTGATCCTGCGGGGGCTGCAGAATCAGAATCAGGTCTAACTTTGCACGCCTGATTCTGGCTCAAAGGGCGGTTTCATGAGCTGCCCAAGAACAAGATTCAGATCCCATGCCACCGGCGGTGGCTTAATGGAAGGTTTTGTTAAAAGTAAACCTCTCATAAATCTCGCTACGAGTGGATGAGAGGAAATAGATTGTCCATCCAGAGGTTCGCGAGAAGCAGCAATGGCACTAAGATGGACCCTTACTGAATTGGTCTTAAGACTAGAATCTGATAAATGGAGTAGGTACTCCAGAAGCGATTCAACAGGCACTGTATGGGGGTTATATTCCCTTTGAGGACACCATATAGAGAATCTCTTCCACTTAAAGGCGTAGGATCGCCTTATGGAAGGCTTCCTGGAAGTCACAAGAATATCCTTTACCTGTTGAGATAGGTTGATATCCGGAAATCCTAGGCTTTCAGTAACTAGGCCCAGAGGTGAAGGGACTGGGGATTCGGGTGCAATAGCATCCCGTTCTCCTAGGAAAGAAGATCTGGAGCACATCCCAACTCCAAAGGTGTGGCTTGAAAGAGATGCAGAAGCAGAGGATACTACGTCTGCCGTGGCCACCGTGGAGCTATGAGTATCATATGACCTCTGTCTCTCTGAAGCTTAAAGTTTTGGGAATGAGGGGAATGGGTGGGAAGGCATAGAGGAAGTCCCGACCCCAATGGAAGAGGAAAGCATCCCTTACCTGACAGTTTTGAGCAGGAATTCTGGAACAGAATCGGGAAAGTTTGGCATTCTGTGGATTTGCAGAGAGGTCTATATCTGGCATTCCCCAGATTCGAAACACTCGAGCAAGCTGGTCTGAGTGCAGAGACCATTCGTGTGGCAGCAGTATTCGACTGAGTTTGTCTGCCCAAAGATTTTGAATGCCCGGAAGATATACCACTAAAAGGTGGATTTGAAGCTCTCTGGCGAGGGCCCACAGTCACAAAGCTTCGTTGCATAATGACAGAGAGCCTGTTCCGCCCTGCTTGTTCACATAGAACATGGCTACTTGATTGTCGGTCTGGACCAGAACTGTCTTGTAGCTGAGATGGGCCTGAAAAACTCGGACAGCATGGAAGATGGCTCTGAACTCTAGGAGGTTTATGTGAAGAGAAGCCTCCTGTGGGGTCCAGAGACCCTGAGTTGATAGATCGTGCAAATGAGCCCCCCAACACAACTTGGATGCATCTGTTGTTAGGGTGGTTTGGCATAGAGGCTGCTGGAAAGGAGAACCCACGAGAAGGTTTTCCAGTGACTGCCACCATTGTAGGGACAAAATGAGACGTGTGGAGTTTCTGATTTTGTCTGTTAACCGACCCGAGGCCTGTGTCCACTGAGAGGATAGGGTCCACTGGGCTGCTTGCATATGAAGGCAAGTATAGGGAACCACATTGTCCGTGGATGCCATATGCTCCAGAAGCTGAAGCATCTCCCGAGCAGTCAGGAAGACCTTCATAGCTGCTTGGGAGGCCAGCTGTACTATACGAAGACACCGTGGCTCTGGTAAGAAAGCCCTTGACTGCCTTGTGTCTAAACGAACCCCTATGAATTCTAGAGACTGAGAAGGGGTGAGATGAGATTTTGGAAGGTTTATGACCAGTCCCAAGTATCGAGGGATTTGCATGATGCGAGAAAGAGCGAAGCTGACTTCTGGAGCTGTTGATGCTCGAATGAGCCAGTCGTCTAAGTAAGGGAAGACGAATATTCCTAGAGTTCTCAGGAATGCTGCTATTACTGCCATGCATTTCGTTAAGACTCTTGGGGCAGAAGCCAGACCAAAGGGAAGAACCCTGTATTGGAAGTGTCTTTCCTGGAAAAGGAATCGAAGAAATTTCCTGTCATCTGTATGGATGAGAATATGCATATATGCATCCTTTAGATCTAGAGAACATAGCCAGTCTTGACTCTGAAGGCATGGCAGGAGTGTTCTGAGGGAGATCATTTTGAATTTTTCCTGGAACAGATACTTATTCAATTCTCTGAGGTCTAGTATAGGCCTGTTTTCTTTGGTATGAGAAAGTAGGGGGAGTAGAATCCCGTACCCTGTTGGGGTATGGGTACCTCTTCTATTGCTCCTTGAGCAAGAAGTAATGCGACCTCCTGACCCAAGAGATTGGTGGCAGGGACCTGAGAATTGAACTGTCTTATCATTGTAGGAGGGGGCATACTGTGAAAATGAAGTCTGTACCCTCTCGTACAATGGACAGAGTCCAGTTTTCTGATGTTATTTGTTGCCATCTTCTAGCAAAATGGCATAACCTGCCCAGGATAGTAAGGGGTTCTGGACCTTTCAGGGGCAGAAAAACTAAGTTCTCTAGGAAGGAGTCAAAGCCCCTGAGGAGACTGAATCTGTTGAGCACTTGGAACTTGTGGCTTCCTCTGCTGTCTGTTCTGTTGTTGTCCCTTTTGGGGAACATGAATTGGACAGTGTCCTTGATGGGTGTTAAGATGGGTAAAATTTATTTTTCTTGTTGAAAAAGGGTTTCTTGACTGACTTTTTCTTTGCTGGATTGGCTGTAGACTTTGATAGTCTGTTCAAGGTAGTATTTTCAGATTCAATCTGATTAGCCTTGTCTTGCCAATCCTTGCCAAAGAGATTTTCTCCTGTGCAAGGAATATTTCCCAGTTTATCTTGCACCCATTGTTCTAAGTCTGATGCCTGAAGCCAGGCAATATGATGTGCACCGATGGAAATAGGAGATGTTCTGCTAATGCATTCAAAGCAATCAAAAGTTGCATGGCTTGCAAATTTTGAGACATCCTGGGCATGTTTGACCAGAGTAAGGAATTCCCCCCTTTTTCCACAGGGAGAAGAGGGCTCATGAGCTCCAAGTCACCTGTAACTTCTTTGAGGAACATTCCCATATAGAGAATGTAGGAGCTAATCCTGGCTGCCAACATGGAGGATTGGAAACATCGATGCCCAAAGGCATCGAGAGTCCTCGATTCATGGCCCGGAGGATTGGAAGAATGTGTTTTAGCACTCTTAATCCTACGCATCGCTGATTCCACTACCATTGAATGGTGTGGTAACCGAGTCTTTTGAAAGCCAGGACAGCTTGGAACTCAGTACATGGTATTGAGTCGTCGAGAGTGTGGAGACACCATCAAAGGAGTTTACCACATTCTTAGCATAAGATCATGCAAGATTCTGTGAATAGGCAGAGTAGCTGCCTCTTTATGAGCCTTAGGGTACTGAAGAATTTCTAATTCTTCTGCTCTAGGTTCCTTCTCTGGAGACACCGTGATTGCAAGACCTCAAGCTAAATCACGTATAAAATCCTGGAAGGACATGTCTTCTGGAGGAGACATTCTTCGTTGAGGAGAAGGAGATGGATCCTCCGGAAGGATAGCTCTAGTGCTGGCAGTCATCAGAATCATCGTAAGTGAATGATTCGAAGTATCTCTGCGCCGGGTGTTCTTGCAACGCACGGTAACGGTATCGCTCGAAGTCAGTATCGGGGTGTCTCAGTACCGATCCGTCGATACCTGATATAGACTCAAGGCACGGCATGGAGGGAAGCATACTCACCGAGGCACTCAGTACCGGTACCAGTACCAGTGTCGGTACCGATACCTGTGGAACCATCTGTAGCGATCTTAGCGGTACCAAAGCAGCTAAGAGGGCCGCTAGACTGCGTTCGATAGCGAGGATTCTGTGATCCATCGCTCCTGCCGATGCCTGGGTGTCGGTACTGGTGGAAGCGGCTATGACCCCAGAACATGGCACCAGTAGTTCTGCAGAGGTGGAAGCCTCTGGAATATTCTGGAGCCCCGTTAATGCTTTGGAGACCGAGGCCTCCCACCGGGGCTGTTTTGCCAGTGAACTTTCCTCGAGGGCAACGCCAGTGGCATCTCAATACTTGGAAGGAGATCAATCCTTTGAGGACTGGTCTTAGAAGACTTAAGTTTAGTTACCTGAGATCCATGGGAGGAAGATGAAGCCCTGGAAGATGTCGATGCAACTGACATCATATCTACGGCAAAAAGGGTACCAAGTTTTGCAGCTCTATTCTGCAGGGCCCTCTTGGTCATCTTTCTGCAGGAGAGACATTCCGATGGAGAATGGTCAGGACCTAAATACTTAAGACACCATTCATAGGTGTCGGTGACGGAAATGGTACCGCCACATTTAGAACATTTCTTGAAACCACTAGCTGGTTTCTCCATGTTTGAAGAAAAATGGGCCTAGTGCCCAAAACAGCGCCTAACCCCAGGAGGGGAAAGGCCCCTGAAAGAAAATCTTTTAGAAAACTAGTTTGTTTGTTTTTAAAAAAGAAGAAAAGAGAACCGGCGGTACCGGTAGGCGTCGAAGGAAGGCAGACGCGACCACAAAAAACAAACGAATAAGGATAAATTTTTCTGCGGTGACAAGGTATGCGTCCTGTCGGCTCCGTGGAAAACAAAACTGAAGAGGGAGAGTTGGAAAGGCAGGAAGGCAGCATGCAGGTGCTGTGGGATGCTCCCAAAAGCTTTCCTATTGGACGCTGGGGAGTGTTCCCACCCAGGCTCTGTCGGTACTGACGATACCCATATGTGAAGACAACATTCCTGCTTGTTTCTGGAGATTAGGCATTACTGTCACCACAAGATATGGGCATATAGATGCACTTCAATTATAATTACGCGCATACTTCACTTTATAAAACAGGCCGCATATATGCACATGGCATAATGCTTTAATTGCACAGTAGTTTATAAAATTACCCTCTAAATGCGCTTACTCTATACATGTACAGCACAGTTACTTACCTGTAACAGGTGATCTCTGGGAACAGCAGGAATAAGTCTTCACATATGGGTACGTCGGTACCGACGGAGTCTGCGCAGGAACGCTTCCCAGCGTCCAATCAAAAAGCTTTTGGAAGCATCCCACCATGCCTGCGTGCTGCCTTCCCGCCTTTCCCAACTGTCTCTCCTCAGTTAAGTTTTAAGCTGAGACAAAGAGAGAGAGAGAGAGAGAGAGAGAGAGAGGAAAGGAAAGATAGATAGAGAGATACAACTCCTAGGGGAGGTGGGTGGGTTGTGAAGACTTATTCCTGCTGTTCCCAGAGATCACCTGTTACAGGTAAGTAACTGTGCTATCTCCAGGAACAAGCAGGAATGAGTCTTCACATATTGGGACTCCCAAGCTAAGATGCTGGAGCCCTAGCATGTTGGGATTGAAAACATGCTATACCTCATATGGCCAGGCATCCTGAGGATGGAGGGTAGGAGTTGAAATAGAAAGGAGCTGTAAAAAACAGCTAACCTAAGATAGGACTACAGGCAAGGAGTCCTTGTATGTATGATAATTATCATGAATATATATTGAAATGAACAATTGCAATATGGACCTCACCTACTGGATTGCAGGAAGTAGAGAGGCTCATGGAATCTACTGGGGATCCAGTAGAGGAATCTTCAAGGTGACCTCACTGAGGGAAGGTGAGGGTCAAAATCTGGAAGAGAAAGGTGACCCCAGGATTCAACTGGGGTAGTACAAAAACGGTAGGCCTTCAGTGGAAAGCTTTATGGAAAAAGCTGCAAACTCTTTTGGCTACAGAGTTATTCAGACTTAGGAGCAAAAGAGGAAGACTGACTGATTTGGACAAATTGGCCTAGTCCTTGAGGGAAGAAGGGGTATGGAAAAAACCCCGTATTCCCAAAGAAAGGATAGGTGTCTGAGGATTTGGAACCTCAGATCTACTGAAGATCCGCCATGTCTTTCCGAACTGGTGAGAGGTAGGAAAGATATTGGAGCATGGAGCTTCAGGGATGCCTAACCCTTAGGATTATGATAGGAGCTGTCAGTACCACAGGAGTGGTTGTGTGTGTAACACCCCAAACATGCTGTGGAACAGCATGGACATGGGTAAAGCCCCCTGTTTGGAACATATAGGAAAGTAAAACCTATATGAGCATAGACAGTTAAATAGATAAGTATGTAAATACATATCTACCTATAATAAAGTATCTCGGCAGATACACACACACATATATATATATATATAGAAACATAGAAACATGATGACAGAAAAAGACCACAAGGCCCATCTAGTCTGTCCTTCCATAACAACAACTACAACAGTCCACTTTTTACCTTTAGAGATCCTCTGTGTTGGTCCCATGCTTTTTTGAATTCAGTTACTGTCCTCATCTCTACCACCTCCACTGGGAGACTATTCCACGGATCCACCACTCTTTCCGTAAAGAAACATTTCCGCATATCACTCCTGAATCCATCTCCCTTCACCCTCATCCCATGTCCCCTCATCGCAGAACTTGCTTTCAATTGAAAGAGGCTCTCTCCCTGAACATTTATGCCATGGAGGTATTTAAACATCTCAATCATATCACCTCTATCCCGCCTTTCCTCTAAGGTGTACATATTAAGATATATATAAGGTGTATATATTAAGATATATATATATATATAGATAGATATACAGGATATATATATCTATAGTGAGATCTAGAAGGGCATAACATATGCACACACAGCTGACAGACATATATATATATATATATTTATATGAATATATAGGTCGAAAGATAAATGTCTGCAATTAAGCAGACAGAGATATGCCTATAAGTACATTCACATGAGAGATGTGAAGAGGAAAGATTCATCTGATAACAAGAAGGAAGAACCTACTTGAGAAGATATATAGAGAATCTATTCCCCCTGGTTATGATGGGAATGCTATCCAGTGAAATAAGCAGGATGGTTACGTGAAAAAACAGTTAGTAAACAGCGAGTCCTGAGTCTTGTAGAACTCTAGCATGGTAAAGGGACAGAGAACGCATAAGAATGAGATACCAGGTTAACCCACTTGAGGGACAAAAAGGGTATCATGCGTTCTTTAGTTAAATATGTGCTGTCCCTGAAGGATTAGGATACCATGAGGACAAGCTGCAAGGAAAAAAGACCATATTCCCTGTAGGAATTGACCACTCTTTAGGCTTTCACATAGAGAAGGCTTATGTCCTTTGTTTAAAAAGGAAATAGTAGGGTATGAAGAACCCTCACAGTCATGGGGGGCATGACTGAGGAAGCCTTTTTTCAACCATGTAGGATAGTCATTAGAGAAAAAACCCCATGCTCTCTAGCAAGGGCCCATAGTGGAACGCTTCTCTGTAAAATTGCAGACAGCATTATGCAGGAGAATTGGGAGATAGAACTGGCTGTTGGAAAAGCCAGCAGCCACGTCAACTATACTGCCAAACCCAAAGGAATTGGAGATGGCGAGAATAGAAGATAGTGTGATAAGCCTGTAGTGATAAGGATTGCCCAAGAAAGATGTATGCACTGTCTTGGAATCACTACTAAGGCCAGACAGAAAGTGGTAGAGGACAACTGTGTATACTTGTGGAAAAGTACCAGTGGTCCAATCACTAGAGCTCCTGCATGGGCAGCTGCTGATAAGACAGCAGAGAGAATCTTTCTGTGTAAAACAGAAAGAACAGACAGAACAAGAGTAAGAAATCTCTGTCCCTGTCTGATGAGCTGCCCAAGCAAAAAGAAGGGAGTTTACTCGAGAGAAAAGACTCCACACTGGAATGGAAAGGCTGAAAAAGAAGCCCTCCAGTGCAAAGGTACCACTCTTACAGGGGAAAAACTGGATAAGAGGGTAGAGAAACAAGAGCTGAAAAGTGACTTACCATGTGGTAAGTCTGTAGAAGGAAAGAATTCATGTTGGTACAGAAAACTATCATGTGATAGTTGTTAAACCCCTCTTCTTAGCAGGAAGAAGAGGAGAAAGCTGTGACCCATAGACATGAATATCCTGACAGCTCAGTATATCTAGGAGAACTGGATGCCATGTGTAAAGTTTAGAATGAAAACAGTGAAAAACTTCTGCTGAGAAGAAGTCAACTGTAGGTTCTAAACTCCAAGAGGCAGAAAAAAGATTAATCAGAACCCTATGGTTGCTAGGTTTGTTTAGCCTGGCGAGAGTTTGGATTCTTCAGACCAGGGTGATGATTCCCCTGCTTGGGAACATCTGTATGATGGGCAGGAGAAGAGTAAAACCTTCTCCTCCTAGGGAAAGAAGGTTTGGCAGGGCATTTCCTACCTACTGGGGAAGGAGAAGGCTTAGGATAGCCTTCAGAAACAGGGAAGTCAGTGGACCACTGAGCAACCTGATGTAAAGACTCCTTATTGAAGAGATTTTCTCCAGTGCAAGGAGTATTACCCAGTCTTTGTTGTGCCCATTTGTCTAAGTCTGAAGCTTTGAGCCAGGCTCTACGTCATGCCCCTATGGCTATAGCAGAAGTTCTGCTAACAGACTCAAAAGAGTCTAGGGAAGCACGAGTAAGAAACCAAGAGATATTTTGAATATGACTAAGTAGTAAGGAATAGTCTGCAGTCTTGGGCTCTGAAAGAAAAGGAGTCAAAAGATATAATTTCTTTGTGACCTCCTGAAGAGATAGACTCATATAAAAAATATATGAGAGAATCCTTGCTGACAGCATGGATGTCTGGAAGGTTTGACGTTCAAAGGCATCTAGTGTCCTAGACTCACAACCTGGTGGGTAAGAAGAGTGCTTTTTCTTACTTTTCACCTTCCTCATTGCTGATTCCACCACAATGGAATGATGAGGAAGTTGAGTCTTTTGAAACCCTGAAGAGGGGGGCACCTGATACAGAAGATCAGTTGCTCTAGAAGGTGAGGGTACCTTTAAAGGTGCTTCCCACATTCTTAGAAGAAGATCCCGCAAGGAATGATGCAAAGGAAGCATTATGTTTTCCTTTGCTTCAGTAGAAACAGAGCCTTGTGTAGGATCATGGCCAGGGATAGGAATGGCAAGAGATCTTGCCATATCCAGGAGGAAATTCTGAAAAGAAGGATCTCCAAAGAGAACCTTCCCTGGACAGGCTAGACCTGAAGGACTAGCCTGGGCACTGGAGGATCTACCTGAGTATAAGATCCTGTACAGTGCAGAAAAGGATCCTTAAGGGATGGATGCTGGTACTGGAGGTCAGGACCTGTGACAGTCAGTACTACATCGTCCATGCCAGGTATCGACTCCAGACTTGGTATAGAAAGGAGCGACCCTGGTGAAAGCAGCATGGAAGGAGCTGGCCCCAATGCTACTGCGGATACCGGTACCGATACCGATAGCGCTGTCGGAATCGAAGGCGACACCGACATCGGAGCAGTCATCGGTGGCAGCTCAATCAGTACTGAGGTAACCGAACGCCTTCGGTAATCACCCTCGGTACCGAGCGTCCGGTACCGGTAAGAGTCGGTACCGAGACCTGTCGGTACCCAGTCTTCCAGAATAGAGATCGATTCCAGACTCGGCATCGAAGGAAGCGAGTCTATCGATGCATGTCTAGAGGGTACCGACGTCGGTGGTAGTATCGGCGTTGATGCCGATACTGGAAAGTCAATCTGGAGCATATCCACCGGTCCCGAAGGTACCGAGAAAGCCAGATGACGATCCCTGTTGAGGAGTGTAACGTCCAACACCAGTGCCGATGCCAGGGTATCGGTACCGCTTGAAGCGGATGCCACCACCGAGCATGGCTCAGGTATGTTCTGTGAGGGGTGAGCCCCAGGAACAACCTGAATCCCCTCATAGGCTTTAGAGGCCGAAGACTCCCGCCGGGGTTTTGAAGCCAATGGACCCTCGAGGGCAAGGCCGGAGCCGTCTTCATGTTGTGCATGAGACCTACCACTCGAGGGTTGGCTAGTCTTAACAGACTGTTTGTGGGTTACCTGATCCTGTGCAGAAGAAGAAACGGTCGGTGCCCTGACACTGGAAGGGAACCTAGTATCGAGGAGAACTCGATGTTGAAAATCTCTTCTCACAATACTGTAGCCCGAGGGCTCCGGAGGAAAATGGTCAGGACCCAAACAGGTTAGACACCAGTTTTTGGAGTCTAAAAATAAAGCTGTACCGCCACAGCTTAAACATTTCTTAGAGAAAGTGGCTGGCGGTTCCATGAAGGACATAGACAGGCCTAGAAGGCCTAAAAATTTAAGACAAAAAACTGAGGGAAAAAATATTCCCTGAAGGGAAAAATTACCGAAAAAGAAAAAAGAAACACCGGCGGTACCGGTGGAGTCGGGGAGACAGCCGCGACCACAAGAAAACAAAAAATTAAAAGAAGAATTTTCTGCGGTGACAGAATGATGTCCTGCCGGCTCCGCGGAAAAACGAAAACTGAGGAGAGACAGTTGGGAAAGGTGGGAAGGCAGCACGCAGGCGTGGTGGGATGCTTCCAAAAGCTCTTTGATTGGACGCTGGGAAGCGTTCCCGCGCAGACTCCGTCGGTACCGACGTACCCATATGTGAAGACTCATTCCTGCTTGTCCCTGGAGATTCACATATTTTGTAAAATAAGTGCATAAATCGCAAATCTGTCCATGCTCCACCTAAGCTGTGTCCCTGGGAATGTCTATGTGCATTGTGCACATAAATACACAATATCATTTTTCAAAGCAGTTTCTCCAAATGGGTGAGTTTTGCGCATATCGTGACAGTCATGAACCTCGCTTCTATGCCAGGATAAATTACTATGGGAGCTTTTATGAACGTATACTGTTGGGCAATTCTATAAAAAGCCTCAACATGCAGAAAAAACTTTTATAAAATTGCCCTCTTAGTGGGGTCATTTTTAAAGGGGAAAGTATAAGCATACATTCTCTTTAAAAACTGATGTAACTTATGGGTATACTTGCGGCACAAGTTGAGACATCTGTTAAAAAAATTAATCTCATACATGATCATTTTCAAAACCATTTCTATGCATAAAAGAGTGGTTTTGTCATAACCTCATCAAGCTCCACGAGGAACACTGGGGGCTCCAGGCTAGGTCGTGCATGTCACCTGTAGTTGCCCCCTTTGCCTTTGGGTTGATACCTTCAATATTCTGAATCTGCCAGGACTTAATGCAATGATTTCAGGGTTGAGGTGATTGTAAGGTTTAAGGTTTTCCTATGGCACCCCGATAGCCTTATATCGACCCTGCAGACTTACAAAGGCAATGCCAATTGAAAAGGAATAGTATAGAATCAGCAGAATCATGGTCAGAAAGCAGACACAGGTCTGGGCAGGTGGAAAAGATTTGGAACCAAAGACAAGAAAAGGTCAGCAACAGTACAACAGCAGGATTAAGATACCCAGGAACTCACACGAGACCTATTCAAGAGCAAGATATGATGGGCGTTCCTGTTTCTAAATAGGTGCAGGAGACCAATCAGAGGAGATGCATTCTCAGAGTACCAATAAGGCCAAGATGCATCACAAGAGGACCAACTGAGCATGCTACCTCATCTTAATGCAACTAAGAACAATATAAAATGCAGAAAGAAGCTGAAGCTCACTTCTTATGCAAGGAGAGCATCCTGAGGATTTAAAACAAGGCAGATTTATGTATTGAAATTGTTTTTCTTATAAAAATGCAAGGACACTATGTAGGTAAAAGAATGCAAAAAAGTGTGACTGGTGTTGTTTGGATGTACATGAATAGTAAACATAAACGAGTGCCATTCCTACAGGGTCTCCATTGCAAGCAAGGTACTTCTGTGGCACTTGAATACAAACGCTGCCTGAGAGGGGGATTTTTTAATTTTTAATTGCTAAATTTTTCTGCTGCACTGCCTAGTGAATTGTAGCTGTATTGCAAAAAGACTATTTTTGTGTTCTTAGGAAAAGCTTTTTTCTGCTGTTATAGTTTTTTTTTCTTCTGCTCTAGCTTTCAGATTCAAAGAGGAAGGCAAGCTCTTTGAAGTCACTGCCCTTCTTAGGTGTTAGATTACTCCCTTCCAACCTCAGCTTTAACCCACCCCTTGTGAGAATTCTTACTATATAGGGAAACTCATCAATTGGCTTCTTAGCAAAGATAACAGATTTTTTATTGGTTAGTAGGGAAATCGAGGTTACTTACCTGTAACGGGAGTTCTCCGAGGACAGCAGGATAAGTCAGCCACATGTGGTGTCGTCTACCGACGGCGCCGTGGACGGAAGTACTCTCTCTAGCCCAGAAGGGCTTTCCCTTCTGGGCGGGATCACCCTCCCCCTGGCCCTACCCAGAGACCGCCCCTAGCTCGGTCACTATGTCCCAAGCTGAGGCAGGAGGTGCTAGGGGCGTAGGTAGGCCAGGAGAGGCCCCTGAGGGGAGGAGGGTGGGATTGTGTGGCTGACTTATCCTGCTGTCCTCGAAGAACTCCCATTACAGATAAGTAACCTCGATTTCTCCAAGGACAAGCAGAATGAAGTCAGCCACATGTGGTGCCTCCCGAGCTGAGAAGGCTGTGGTGCAAGGGGCCCTCCCCAAAAAAGGGGAGGACGCGTGGTGCAACATAGGGTTTTATTTGTCACCGATAAGGACATATCCAAACATAGCAAACGGTCAAGAGCATCAACAACTCGGCGTGTGCCACCGATATACAATGTAATGTGCAACGTAGTAACTAACAGGCGTAGTCAATGTGCAACAACAGCATGTGCAAAGAACAAACAACATGTGCAAGATATGTGCAACAACAGTATGTGCAAAGAACAAACCAACATGTGCAAGATATGTGCAAACAACAGCAGGTGCCACAACGGCGAACAGTCAGAAAGTCTCCTCCTCCTCCGCCCTGGGCGGCAGCAATATCGGTCAGGGCACTGGTCCTTGCGCGGTCGCGAGAACTGCTTGGCCGAGGGCCTGGTTATCCAGCAGGTCGAGGCAATAGTGTCTTTGAAATGTTTGCATGGATGACCAAGTGGCCGCTTTGCAGATGTCGGTTACTGGGACCGAACGCAGGTTGGCCATGGTGGCGGCTAGTGCCCTCAGCTGGTGGGCGTTGACTGTTGGTGCATCTGCGGCCCCAGCCTGGCTAAGGCAGAAGGCAACGCAGGAGGAGATCCAGAGGGACAGGGTGCGCTTGGTGACGGGGCGCCCCGGTTTGTTCGGGTCATAGGAGACGAAGAGTTGGGTGCTGCGTCTCTGTGCCGCGGTCCTGAGTAGGTAAAGGCGTAGCGCTCTAACACAGTCCAGTGTGTGGAGCCGTTCCTCTTCTGGCAAGGAGTGTGGTTCCGGGCAGAAGGTAGGTAACTCAATGGTTTGGTTGATATGGAAGGCTGAGGCTACCTTCGGTACGAACTTGGGGTGAGTCCGGAGGGAGGCACGTTCGCTGGAAATTTGTGTGTACGGTGGATGTGTCACCAGAGCCTGGAGCTCGCTGATGCGCCTGGCCGAGGTGATGGCAATGAGGAGCAAGGTCTTCCAGGAGACGAACTTGGAGTCAGCCGACTGCATGGGTTCGAAGGGGGGTAGCGTGAGTTGGTTGAGGACAGCGTTTAGGTCCCAGTGGGGCACCGGGTCTCTGACTGGGGGGTGCAGGTTGGCCAAGCCCTTCATAAAACGGGTTACCAAGGGGAGTTGCGCGATTGAGTTGTCCCCGAGGCGGTCGTGAAGGGCCGTGATAGCTGCTAGGTGAACCCGAATGGACTGGGGCTGCAGGCCTTGCTTTGCCAATGAGGTCAAGTACTGGAGAATTCTGGGTGCTGGGGCTGAAAAGGGGTCCAGTCCCTGTGAGGAGCACCAGGAGGTGAAGCGGCGCCATTTGAGGCCATAAGACTTTCTAGTTGCGGGGCGTCGTGGACCACCTCCTCCACTTCTTGAGGCAAGCCGAAAGGAGATAAGGCTACCCGTTCAGCCGCCAGGCTGTCAGAGCAAGGGCTTGCAGGTTGGGGTGGAGGGTGTGTCCGTCCTCTTGGGAGAGGAGGTCGGGCATCAGCGGGAGCCGCCGTGGCGGGTATATCGCTAGTCGCTTCAGTATCGGAAACCAGCCTTGGCGAGGCCAGGCTGGAGCCACCAGAATCGCTTGCACCTTGTCGGAGATGATGCGCGGTATCACCCTGGAGATTAGGGGAAGGGGGGGAAGGCATACACTACTGACCACTCCCCCCAAGACACATCGAAGGCATCCGCTGTAAGGCTGAGAGCCGATGGGCGCTTGGAGCAAAAGGTCTTGCACTTCGCATTCTGTTCCGACGCGAAGAGGTCGATCTCCGGGTGGCCCCAGTCCTTGAACAGGGAGCGGGCAATGCTTGCCTTGAGAGACCATTCGTGCGGGTTGAGCTGGCGGCTGAGCCTGTCCGCTAACTCGTTTTCCATTCCTGGAAGGTAAGAGGCCCGGAGGAAGCAGCGTTTGGAGATTGCGAATGTCCAGAGGAGGAGCGCCTCCCTGCCGAGGGAGCGGGATCCTGTGCCCCCCTGCTTGTTCACGTAGAACATGGCCACCTGGTTGTCCGTCCGTATCAGGACGATTCTTCCGCTGAGTAGGTTCTGGAAGGCCTCCAGGGCATAGCGAATGGCTCGGAGCTCCAGAAGGTTGATGTGCTGGTGTCTTTCTTGGGCCGACCAGGCGCCCTGAGTCCGGAGATGCAGGCAATGCGCTCCCCAGCCCACCGGGGATGCGTCGGTGGTGATGGTCAAGTGGTGGGTCGGCTGTGAAAGGGGGCTGCCTTGTGAGAGGTTGCTTTCGTCGGTCCACCACTGGATGGCAGCGGAGACCGTGTCGGTCAGTGGAATGGCCGTGTTCAGTGGTTGGTTGTGTTGGGAGTTTTGCCAGGGAGACCGTCTGGGTGGCGGCTGCAATGTGGCCCAGGAGAAGGAGGAGCCTCCTGGCGGTGGAAGTCCTGTCTGCTTGTACCCGGAGGACCAGGTTCTTGATGGATTCCTTCCGTAGCTGTGGCAGGAAGGCCCTCACCTTGGTGGTGTCTATCAGTGCCCCTATGAACTCCAGCCGCTGAGAAGGGCGAAGGGAGGATTTCTGATAGTTTACTAGAAAGCCCAGAGATGATAGTAGGGCAATGGTTGCGTGCGTCACCCTCATGGCTTCCTTGAAGGAGGGGGCTGAGATGAGCCAATCGTCCAAGTAGGGGAAAAGGCAGATTCCTTGCTTGTGGAGGTGGGCTGCCACGACTGCCACGCATTTCGTGAACACTCTCGGGGCCGGGGACAAGCCGAATGGGAGGACTTTGTACTGAAAATGCCTCCCCATCGCTCGGAAGCGTAGGTACTGTCTGGAGTCCGGATGTATCGGAACGTGCATGTATGCCTCCAGGAGATCCAGGGACGTCAGCCATTCATTGCGTTGGATGAGCGGGAGGATGGATCCCAGGGAGTGCATTCTGAACTTCTCCTTGGCGATGAATCTGTTGAGCGCCCGCAGGTCGAGGATGGGGCACGTGCCTCACGATTTTTTGGGGATCAGGAAGTACCTGGAGTAGAAGCCAAAGCGTTGTTCTGCTGCGGGGACAGGTTCGATAGCCTTGGAAGATAGGAGGGCTTGGATCTCCTTCGCCAGGGGAGAAGAGGGGTCCTCCGGTGCTCTGCAGGAGGGAAGTCCATGTTGCATTGGAGGTGAGAGGAACTTTAAACGGTAGCCCTCCTTGACGATACTTAGCACCCACTTGTCCGAGGTTATGGATTGCCAGGCTGGGAGGAACATGGCCAGGCGACCCCCCGTAGGGGGTTTAGCCGAGTGCTGGCCGTCAAAAGGGCTGGCTGGCCTTTCCTGTACCGGGTTGGGAGGGCTTCTGCTGCTTCCTATCTCGCTGTCGAGGTTTCTGCCGGTACGAGTGCTGGGAAGATTGTGACTTGTAGCGAGGCTGCCACCTCTGGTAGGAACTATAGTGGCGCTTGGGGCCCGAGAAGGGTTGCCTCTGATGGTAGGGGTTCTTGCGACCGCGTTCCAGGCCTTCGTCTGACAAGGTCTTTAACGTTGAGCAGTGGTCCTTCAGTGCGTTGACGGCTTCCGTGACTTTATCCCCGAAGAGGGATTCTCCAGAGCAGGGGGCATCGGCGATTCAGTCGTGGGTATCGTCCTGTAAGCCTGAAGCCCTGAGCCAGGCTAGGCGGCGGGCGGAGATGGCAGATGTGGCTGTGCGGGCTGCCGTGTCAAAGGCATCGAAGGCCGCCCGCACCTGATGCTTTGTACATTCCTGCAGATCCGCGATGGCGGCTGTTTGCGTTTCCTGGCTGCAGGTGGCTGCCTTCAGCTTCTCCAGGAGAGCGTCCTGGTAAAGGGCATGCTGCAGCTGGTAGGCCGAGATCCTGGCACACAGCATGGCTCCTTGATACACCTTTCTGCCCGTATCGTCAAGCAATTTTTGTTCTTTCCCGGGGGGGCAGTTGGCGTGGGTACGCGTGGATTTTGAGCGTTTCAGGGCCGATTCCACCACGATGGAGTGATGGGGAAGCTGAGGTTTGTCAAAGCCAGGGGCAGCTTGAACTTGGTACTTTGCATTGAGCTTCCGAGACACTGGGGGTGCGGAGGAGGGGTTCTTCCAGAGATTCATGAGGTTCTCGCGCAGTAGTGGGTAAACAGGGATGGAGGCTGTGGATCTAGGGGCTTCCAGGAACTTGCGCGCTGCCTGTGTCTCCGGGCGCTGGTCAGGGACGTCGCCTGAACTAGGCAAGTTGAGGGTGCTTGCAATTTTCTGGAGGAACTTAGAATAGGTGAGGTCCTCTGGAGGAGGGGGTTCCATGCCCTGGTTTGAGACCTCCGGATCAACTGTGGCTTCAGGGGACACCGAGATTGAGGTTTTCCCGTGGTCCAAAGATCTGTCCGTCGCACCTTCCTCTCCCAAGGTGTCAACCTCGCCGGCAGGGGGCGCAGAGGTCAAGCCGCGGGTGGCGGCCTCTGGCTCCGGAGCAACCGGGGCTGAAGTTCGAGTACATTGCTGGAAGAAGTTGGAGAGGAGGGATACAAAGTCCTTATTAGCCCCTTCGGGGAGCGCACCCACTAGTCCTTGAAGGGAGGCCTGTCCTTGAGGTCCCGCGGGGGATACCGGAGGAGAGGGCTCGAGGTCAAGAAGGGGCAGTGGAGAGGTGTACCTGCGAGAGCTGCTGGAGGCTGGTGAGGAGCTGTCTCTGCGCTGATGGTACCGGTTCCTGGCAGCGCGGTGGTGGCGCTTTCAGCTGTGCCGATAGTTGCTGCTGCTGCTGCCGCGCCTTCTTCTGCGCCGTCCGCGATGGCGCAATTCGGACTCCCCTGAAGATGACGATCCATGTCCGCGCCGGCTCCGTCGGCGCGGGGAGGGGCTCCTCCTTTTCTTGTGATTCCGTCGGCGCTGGTATTCTGGGCTGAGGGGGGAGGAGTTAGAGCCGGAAGTACAGTGCTCCAAAATGGCTGCCGCCATGCCCGCCATGCGGGCAGGGGCTCCAGAAGACTGCCAAGACTCCCGGGGTGCTGCGGAGAGGCTGGGAGCTGGACGCGCCGGTTCCGAGGCGCAGCGGCTGGGGGCGGAGGCCCTGGGAGGCACGCCCGAGGCCGAGGGGAGCACAGGAGGAGCGGCGGAAGCCGGGACAGCCGATGGGCCCGCAGACTGAGCCGGAGCGCCGAGGAGAGCTGAAGTAGGAAAAAGCTCCCAGAGAAGATTCTTGCGGCTCTTCCTCGCCCTCGGAGACATCTTTCTGCAGCGGGCACAGTCGCTGACCTGATGGGAAGGTCCCAGGCAGAGAATGCAGCAGGTATGGGAGTCCGTCGCGTTCATTTTGCGGGAGCACCGGGGGCATTTCTTAAACCCGGGCTTAGGCATGGTAAGAGTCCAATCTTTGCCAAAGTAATAAATTAAAACAAAAAACGATGAGAGGAGTAGGAGATCCGTCCTGCAGGCAAGGCGGAAGATGAAAAAGTGACCGAGCTAGGGGCGGTCTCTGGGTAGGGCCAGGGGGAGGGTGATCCCACCCAGAAGGGAAAGCCCTTCTGGGCTAGAGAGAGTACTTCCGTCTACGGCGCCGTCGGTAGACGACACCACATGTGGCTGACTTCATCCTGCTTGTCCTTGGAGAAAATCTAGGAAGTAAACAGTTCCACATTTGGATATCTACTAAAAGTAAACAATTTCATATCTTTGCGTAGAGAATTTTACAAAAGGAACACATTAAACAGTATACCTCAGACATATAAAGCATAGTTACTCACCTGTAACAGGTGATCTCCGGAAACAGCAGGAATTTAGTCTTCACATATGGGGTAGCGTCGGTACCGATGGAGCCTGCGCGGGAATGCTCCCCAGCGTCCAATTAGAAAGCTTTTGGGAGCATCCCACAGCACCGGCGTGCTGCCTTCCCACCTTTCCCAACTGCCTCTCTCCAGTTGAGTATAAAGCTGAGACAAAGAGAGGGAAAGAGAAAGAGACAGATAGAGAGATACAACTCCTAGGGGAGGTGGGTGGGTTGTGAAGACTAAATTCCTGCTGTTCCCGGAGATCACCTGTTACAGGTGAGTAACTATGCTATCTTCAGGAACAAGCAGGAATGTAGTCTTCACATATGGGGACTCCCTAGCTTCAAATGCCAGGGAGAGAACCCCAGAAGTTGTGTGTCCCTGTGAAAGGGCTCCACTTCCCCCCCATGGATCTCTGGCATCCTACCAGTGATGGTGGGTAGGAGTTGATTAGGTATGGAACAGGTGTTGGAGAACAGCCTGACCAAACAAGGCATCCTGGCGGGAGTCCTTGTCCAAGCAGTAATGGGCTGTGAAGGTATGAACCGAGGCCCAAGTGGCTGCTCGACAGATGTCGTCGATAGACACAGAGTGCAGATGAGCCATTGAAGCTGCCATGGCTCACACATTGTGAGCTGTGACATGGCACTCCAGAGGAAGATTCTTACTCTGATAGGCAAACAAAATACACTGTGCAATCCAGTTGGACAGTGTTCTCTTGGAGACTGGAAGTCCAAAATGAGAAGGATCAAAAGCAACAAAGAGTTGAGAGGACTTTATATGTTGCTGTGTTCTTTGTAAGTAAAAAGCTAAAGCTCTTTTACAGTCCAAAGTATGAAGATTCCTTTCTGCATTTGATGCATGAGGCCTTGGAAAAAACACAGGCAGGTAGACCGTTTGGTTTAGATGATAAGGTGAGACCACCTTCGGCATAAAGTGTGGATGAGTCCTAAGGACTACCTTATCATGATGGAACCTCGTATAAGGAGGATCAGCAACCAATGCTTGCAATTCACTGATGCGACGTGCCGATGTGATTGCAATGAGAAAGATAACTTTCCAAGAAAGGAATTTCAAGGAGGTAGTAACTAAAGGTTCAAAGGGCGGCTTCATGAGCTGGCCAAGAACCAGATTCAGGTCCCATGCCACTGGCGGTGGCCTAATGGGAGGCTTAGTTAGCAGAAGTACCCTCATAAATCTTGCTATGAGAGGATGAAAGGAAATAGGCTGCCCATTTAAAGGCTTTTAAGAAGCTGAAAAAGCACTTAAATGGACCATCACTGAGTTAGTCTTAAGTCCTGCATTAGATAAATGAAGGAGATACTCCAGTAATGATTTCAGAGGTATCGCAAGGGGGTCAAGACCGTTCTGCGAGCACCATATGGAAAGCACAGTTACTTACCTGTAACAGGTGATCTCTGGGAACAGCAGGAATAAGTCTTCACATATGGGTTTCATCGGTACCGACGGAGCCTGCGCGGGAATGCTCCCCAGCGTCCAATCAGAAAGTCTTTGGGAGCATCCCACAGCGCCTGCGTGCTGCCTTCCCGCCTTTCCCAACTGTCTCTCCTCAGTTGAGTTTTAAGCTGAGACAAAGAGAGCGAGAGCGAGGGGGAAAGGAAAGATAGATAGAGAGATACAACTCCTAGGGGAGGTGGGTGGGTTGTGAAGACTTATTCCTGCTGTTCCCAGAGATCACCTGTTACAGGTAAGTAACTGTGCTATCTCCAGGAACAAGCAGTAATGAGTCTTCACATATGGGGACTCCCTAGCTTTAGATGCCAGGGAGAGATCCCAGAAGTTGTGTGTCCCTGGAACAGGGCTGCACTTCCCCACATGGATCTCTGGCATACCATGAGGGATGGTGGGTAGGAGTTGATTAAGTATGGAACAGGTGTTTAAGAACAACCTGACCAAACAAGGCATCCCGGCAAGAGTCCTTGTCCAAGCAGTAATGGGCTGTGAAGGTATGAACCGAGGCCCAAGTGGCTGCTCGACAGATGTCGTCGATAGACACAGAGTTCAGATGAGCCATTGAGGCTGCCATGGCTCTCACATTGTGAGCTGTGACATGGCCCTCCAGAGAAAGGTTCTTGCTCTGATAGGCGAAAGAAATACACTGGGCAATCCAGTTAGAAAGTGTTCTCTTGGAGACTGGTTGTCCCAAATGAGAAGGATCAAAGGCAACAAAGAGTTGGGAAGACTTTCTATGTTGCTGTGTCCTTTGTAAATAAAAAGCTAGAGCTCTTTTACAGTCCAGGGTATGAAGATTCCTCTCTCTGCACTTGATGCATGAGGTCCTGGAAAAAAGACAGGTAGGTAGACCTCCTGGTTGAGGTGAAAAGGCGAGACCACCTTAGGCATAAAGTGTGGATTAGTCCTAAGGACCACCTTGTCATGATGAAAGCTGTGACGCTGCAGCAGTACCTGAAGCCATGGAAATAAATACTGACCCGGTGGCAAGACCTGGTATTGCAGGAAGAGGCAGTAAAATTCCTTCCCAGCACAGATCACAAGGGAACAATCAGTCAGATCAGCCTAACCCGGGGGAAGGGAGGAGCGAGGTCACTGATTGGGCGCGCCCTGCTAGGAGGCGGGCTTCCCAGGACAGACGTACCCTGTATAACAGGAAGAAGGAAAATGAAAGCAGGGGCAGAGGAGGAAGGAGGAGAAACAGAGACCGAGAGAGCAGCAAAGACAGAGAAAGCCAGAAGGCAGCTGGAAAAGCAACAGAGGCGTATGGGGAGAAGAGTTGGAATGAAAATCCCAAGGAGAGAAAGAACCAGAGGACAAGCTGGTTAGAGAAACAGAACTGGTTGAGAAGCCAGCCAAAGGAACCACAGAGGGGAGCATTTACCAAACCAGGATACAGATACCAGAGAGGCTCAGTGCAGCAGGAAACCTTCCAGGACTCAGAGGAGGGCGTGGCACAGAGAGACCCAGGTGGGAAGCCTAACGGTTTGGAACCAGAAGCTCAGCCGTGGAAATACTGGCAGCCGGTTGAAGAATCTCCCTGCATTCCTCATCAAGGTACTTTTAACTGCAATAAGAGTTTTTATGACAAGCCAAACTGTGTTATTGGTAGTTCTGAAACCCAGGGAAAGCCTAGGATCTATCCAGACAGTTGGCTACAGCCAGAACCTCCAGCAATTAAACCTTGTGTCTCTTTTAAAACTCCTGAAGAAAGCAGTAAAGAAGCTAGCCTTAGAAATACTGCAGATATCTTTACCAGAGATATTTACCAGAGGATTTTAGAAGCATCCAAAGGGGAATTGCCAAAGGAAAACCCTCTGCCTGCCTATGATGTAAGATTTCCAGCACTTGCTGATAGAGACAAGTGGGGGAAGGGTAATTACAGCACCGTGCCTAAAGAGAGTGTGTGTAACGGTAGAATAGCTGTGAATGAAGCAAAGCCTCCCAGTCTCTGTATACCACAAGGAGAAGCAGTTTCCTCACCTGCTCCTCACAGCCAGCAAGCTCAAGTATTATTAAGAGGGCTTCACGCTTTCTTAGAAAAGCATCTTGTTCCTGAGCAGACAGTGTCAAGCCCAAACCCACAAGCAACGCTGTTAAATCCTTTGCCTATGTTAGACCAGCCCATGGACTGCTCGACCTGCCTCATAGACAAGGTTTAAAGGGAAGCAAGAGCTTGTGTAGTGATCTGCTATAAGAAGTGCTATAGTACATGTTTGGAGTGCATGAACCCAAGAGCTTATGTGGATAAGAAAATAAGCTGATTGTTTTCACTCAATTGTACTGCATGAACTTTATAATTTCCTGTTTGTAGCTGGATAAAATATAAGACCCACATGCCAGGAATGTGGCTGTCTTGAATATAAGTTTAAGTTGGACATTATTGAAGAAGCAGTTTCTTTTCAACTTTCTGTTTGGCTATAAAATATTACCCTTCAAAACCTGTACAAAGTCCTATCTTTGGAGCGGGAGAAATAAACCCTAATAAAGAAATAAATTTTCTCTATTCGTGCCTTTTCTTAGCAGGAGCAGCTGTGGATTTGGATAGTCTATCCAAAGCAGAATTTTCAGCATCCATCTGATTGGCTTTTGCTTGCCAATCCTTACCAAACAGGTTCTCACCTGTACAAGGGATATTTCCCAATTCATCTTGAACCCAGATCTCCAAATCAGATGCTTGAAGCCAAGCAATCCTACATGCACCTATGGCAGTAGCTGAGGCTCTGCTTACGCATTCAAAGGAGTCGAAAGCTGCACGGTTGGAGAATTTGGAGATATCTTGGGCATGTTTGAGCCCAGTGAGAAAGTCTTGCCTTTTATCTTTAGACATAAAAGGACTTAAAGTCTGCAAATGGTCAGTGACTTCTTTTAAGAACATTCCCATGTAGAGACTATAAGAATTAATTCTCGCAGCAAGCATGGAAGCTTGGAAGACTCTTCTTCCAAAAGCATCCAGGGTTCTACATTCACGTCCTGGAGGATTAGAGGCATGTCTTTTGGCACTTCTAATCTTTCTCATTGCAGACTCAACCACAATAGAGTGGTGAGGAAGTTGAGTTTTATGGAAACCAGGACAAGGAGGGACACGATACATGGTATCCAACCTGCGAGAATGAGGAGAGGTGGTTAGAGGTGCTTCCCACATCCTCAACATGAGATCATACAAAATCTCATGAATAGGTAAGGTAGCTGCCTCCTTAGGAGTTTTAGGATATTGTAAAATATTTAACTCCTTGGCTCTGGGCTCTATCTCTGGGGCCACTGTAACAGAAAGGCCCCGAGCCACCTCTCTGATAAAGTCTTGAAAAGACAAGTCATCTGGAGGAGACATCCTTCGTTTAGGAGAGGACTCCTCCTGTGGAAGAAGCATCACTGCATCGACCGACTCTTCAGAATCCTCAGAGGAATCAAAGTATCGTCTGTCCGGATGCTCTTGCAAAGCCCGATACCCGTACCGACCAGGATCGGTATCGGGAATAACCCGTACCTGGGTATCGGTACCGGAGGGCTTTAGAGGACAGAGTACCGGCATAGCGGACGTCGATGCCACCGGTACCGGGATCGGTATAGATGGCGATGATAGAGCCGGTACCGGTGGAGTAGTCTGTTGCGGTACCACGGGCATCGATGCCACAAGGAAAGCTGCCAGACTGCATTCTATGGACAGAATCCTCTGATCCATTGACGCCGCCAATGCCTGGAAGTCGGTACCGGTGGAGGCCACCGGTACCACAGAGCATGGCACCAGATCATCTGTCGAGGCCACGCCATCGAGATCATCCTGGAACCCCGATGATGATGCTTTAGAAGCCGAAGCCTCCCGCCGGGGTAATTTTGCCGGTGCAGAATCCTCAAGGGCATCTTGATGCTTAGAAGGAGATCTACCCTTCAAGGACCGGCTGGATTTATGTTTAGTTACCTGGTATCCATGTGAGGAAGAAGAAGCCCTGGAATACGTCGATGCCACCGAAGCCGCATCAGAGGGAAACAGGGTACTGAGCTTGGCAGCTTGGTTCTGCCGACCTCTTTTAGACATCATGGAACAGGACACACAATCTGTTATGGAATGGTCAGGACCTAAACATTTTAGACACCAGTCATGGGTGTCGGTGACGGAAATAGTACCGCCACATTTTGTGCACTTTTTAAATCCTGAGGCAGGCTTTTCCATATTTATGTATAAATAAATAAATTTAAGGAAAAAAAGTTTTGGGCCTAAGGCCCAAAATGCAAGTGCACCTGAAGAAAAAGAAAAGAAAAAGAACAGAAAAAGTTTTTTTTTTTTTTTACAAGAAGAAAAGAACAAAGACCGGCGGTACCGGTACAGCGTCGAAGAAGGCAGATGCGACACAAAAGAAATAAAGAAAAAAATAAGGACATTCTTCTGCGGTGACAGGAACATGACCTGCTGGCTCCGCGGAAAAAGAAGAACTGAGGAGAGACAGTTGGGAAAGGCGGGAAGGCAGCACGCAGGCGCTGTGGGATGCTCCCAAAGGCTTTCTGATTGGACGCTGGGGAGCGTTCCCGCGCAGGCTCCGTCGGTACCGACGAAACCCATATGTGAAGACTCATTCCTGCTTGTTCCTGGAGATAACCTTTTCCACTTGAAATCATACGAGCGTCTTGTGGAAGGTTTCCTGGAAGCATAAAGGACATCCCTTACTTGTTGAGAAAGGTTAAGACCATGTAGGTCTAGGCTCTCAGCAACCAGGCCCTGAGATGCAGAGCATGGGGATTTGGATGCCACAACATCCCATCCTCCTGAGACAGGAGATCTGGAGCAGATCTGAGATCCAGAGATGGAACTTGAGAGACATAGGAGCAGAGGGTACCACATTTGCCGTGGCCAATGTGGAGCTATGAGAATCATAAGAACATAAGAACATAAGATATGCCATACTGGGTCAGACCAAGGTCCATCAAGCCCAGTATTCTGTTTCCAACAGTGGCCAATCTAGGTCATACGTACCTAGCAGTTTCCCCAAGGGACACAGGTTCCACAATGCTTGTATTGGTTCAAGCATTGATATCCTGGGTCCCTTCTTAATAATGGTTTATGGACCTTTCCTCCAGGAACTTGTCCAAACCTTTTTTAAACCCAGCTACACTAACAGCCTTTACTACATCCTCCGGTAACAAATTCCAGAGTTTGATTACACGTTGAGTGAAAAAATATTTTCTTTTATTAGTCTTAAATAGTTTACCCTGTAGCTTCATTGCATGTCCCCTAGTCTTTCTATATTCTGATAAGGTAAACAATCGATCTACGTTTACCCGTTCCACTCCGTTCATTAATTTATAGACTTCTATCATATCTCCCCTCAGCCGTCTCTTTTCCAGGTTAAAGAGCCCCAACCTTTTTAGCCTTTCTTCATAGGAGTAGCCTTCCATCCCCTTTACCATTTTGGTGGCTCTTCTCTGAACCTTTTCTAAAATTGCTATATCCTTTTTAAGATATGGCGACCAGAATTGCACACAATATTCAAGGTGCGGTCTCACCATGGAACGATATAGAGGCATTATAATATCTTTTGTTTTATTTTCCATTCCTTTCCTTATCATACCTAGCATTCTATTTGCTCTCTTGGCCGCCGCTGCACACTGGGCCGAGGGTTTTAACATGGTATCCACAAGGACGCCTAAATCTTTTTCTTGGGTGGTGGTTCCTAATGTGGAACCTTGCATCGTGTAACCATAGTTTGGGTTGTTCTTCCCTAGGTGCATAACCTTGCACTTCTCCACATTAAATTTCATCTGCCATTTTGATGCCCAGTCTTCCAATTTATCAAGATCCTCTTGCAATTTTCCACAATCCTCCTGGGTTTTAACAACTTTAAATAGTTTTGTGTCATCAGCAAATTTGATAACCTCACTCGTTATTCCACTTTCCAGGTCATTTATGAATATGTCAAAAAGCAGCGGACCCAGCACAGATCCCTGGGGTACACCACTATTCACCTTTCTCCATTGGGAAAATTGGCCATTTAGCCCTACCCTCTGCTTTCTATCTTTTAACCAGTTCCTGATCCACAGTAGTACACTGCCTCCTATCCCATGACTCTTTAGTTTTGCCAAAAGTCTCTCATGAGGGACCTTGTCAAAGGCTTTCTGAAAGTCCAGATACACAATATCAACCGACTCACCTTTGTCCACCTGTTTATTCACTCCTTCAAAAAAACATAACAGATTAGTAAGACAAGATCTTCCTTGTCTAAAGCCATGTTGGCTGTCTCCCATTAGGTCATGACTATCTATATGCTGAGTAATTTTATTCTTTATGATGGTTTCTACCATTTTTCCCGGTACTGATGTCAGGCTCACCGGTCTGTAGTTTCCCGGATCACCCCTCGAACCCTTTTTAAAAATTGGTGTTACATTGGCGATCCTCCAATCCTCAGGTATTAGAGATGATTTTAATGATAGTTCACAGATTACTGATAGCAGGTCTGCAATCTCAAATTTCAGTTCTTTCAACACCCTTGGATGTATACCATCCGGCGCAGGTGATTTGCTACTCTTCAGTTTATCTAATAGTTGTAGGACATCTTCCCGATGTATCGATATTTCCTTCAATTCTTCCACACCTTTAAATACCACTTCAGTCGTGGGTAACATCCCTACATCTTCCTCAGTAAAGACCGAAGCAAAGAATTCATTCAGTCTCTCCGCTATCGCCTTGTCGCCTCTTAGTGCTCCTTTAACCCCTTTATCATCTAATGTACCAACTGACTCTCTCACGGGTTTTTTGCTACGAATGTACTTGAAAAGGTCTTTATTTCGCGTTTTTGCTTCCGCAGCAAGCTTCTTCTCAAATTCTCTCTTTGCCTGCCTTATCATTGCCTTGCATTTGGCTTGCCAGTGCTTGTGCTGTTTCCAGGTTTCATCATTTGGCTCTTTTTTCCATTTCTTGAAAGATGCTTTTTTGGCAACAACAGCCTCTCTGACCTCAGCTTTAAACCATGCTGGCAATTTTTTGGACTTCCTTCCACTTTTCTTAAAGCGTGGAATACAGCTGGTCTGGGCTTCCAAGATAGTATTTTTCAACAACACCCAAGCTTGATGTACGTCTTTAACCTTTGCAACTGCTCCTTTTAGTTTTTTCTTAACTGTTTTCCTCATTCTATCATAGTCTCCCTTTCGAAAGTTAAAGGGTAGTACTGTGGATTTCCTTACTATCCCTCCTCCACTAATTAAATCAAAGGCGATCATGCTATGATCACTATTGCCAAGTGGCCCCAACACCCTTATCTCTTGCACTACATCTGGTGTTCCACTAAGGACTAGGTCTAATATTGCTTCCCCTCTGGTCGGTTCATGAACCAGCTGCTCCAAGAAGCAGTCATTTATTTCATCTAGGAACTTTATCTCCCTAGCATGTCCTGTTGTGACACTGACCCAGTCGATGCCGGGGTAATTGAAATCACCCATTATTATTACTGCACTGTAACTTTTGCTAGCTTCCTTGATTTCTTTGAGCATTTCATCATCCATTTGTTCATTCTGGCCAGGCGGACGATAGTACACCCCCACTGCCATCGCCTTCCCCTTTTTACATGGAATTTCAATCCATAGAGATTCTACAGCAAATTTTGTTTCTTGCAAAACTTTAATCCTTTCTGACTCAATGCCCTCTCTAACATAGAGCGCAACCCCTCCACCAATTTGATCAGCTCTATCATTTCGATATAGTTTGTACCCAGGTATCACAGTGTCCCACTGGTTGTCCTCCTTCCACCATGTCTCTGATATTCCAATCATATCTAACCTCTCGTTTAGTGCTATATATTCTAACTCTCCCATCTTGTTTTGTAGACTTCTAGCATTTGCATACAAGCATTTTAGAGACTGTATTTTATTCATATTAATTTGGCTATTGGTAGACATGGGTAATTTGGGATCTTTAAGTTCTGTCTGCTCCATACTCGAGGGCATTTGGGCTACTTTACTCTTTTTTGGAACCTCTCTGCTTTTTGTAGTATCCTTCAAGGATACATTCTTCCGAACCATGCGCTCTTGGGCGACTGTCGGCTTTCCCCTATTATCTAGTTTAAAAGCTGCTCTATCTCCTTTTTAAAGGTTAATGCCAGCAGCCTGGTTCCATCCCGGTTAAGGTGAAGCCCATCCCTTCGGAAGAGCCCCTCCTTTCCCCAGAATGTTCCCCAGTTCCTAACAAATCCGAACCCCTCATCTCTGCACCATTGTCTCATCCACGCATTGAGACTCCGGAGCTCTGCCTGCCTATTGGGTCCTGCGCGTGGAACGGGAAGCATTTCGGAGAACGCTACCCTGGAAGTTCTGGATTTCAACTTCCTACCTAAAAGCCTAAATTTAGCTTCCAGAACCTCCCTACCACATTTTCCTATGTCATTGGTACCAACATGTACCAAGACAGCAGACTCCTCCCCAGCACTATCTAAGACCTTATCTAGGTGGCGTGTGAGGTCCGCTACCTTCGCACCAGGCAGGCATGTTACCAGGCGATCCTCACGTCCACCAGCCACCCAGCTATCTACATGCCTAATGATCGAATCACCAACTATAACTGCTGTCCTAACCCTTCCCGCATGGGCACTTGGCCCTGGAGAAACCTCCTCGGTGCGAGAGGGGTTTACATCACCTGGAGGACAGGTCCTAGTTACAGGATCACTTCCTGCCACACCAGGGTGATGCTCTCCTGTCACGTGACCTCTCTCCTCCATGGCAACAGGGATGCTGCCAGACTGGAAGTGGGACTTCAGGACTATATCCCTGTAGGTCTCGTCTATGTACCTCTCTGTCTGTCTTATGTTTTCCAAGTCTGCTACTCTAGCCTCTAGAGAACGGACTTGTTCCCTGAGAGCAGAGAGCTCCTTGCACCTAGTGCACACGTAAGACCTCTCACCAGCTGGGAGAAAATCATACATGTGACACTCAATGCAAAGACTGGAAAGCCCACATCCCGCTGCTGGACTGCTGTCTGCATCTTAGTTTTAAGTTTGTGTTTAGATCTTTAAGTTCTATATGTACTAAAGGGTGCAATGGATATTTATACCACTAAAACTGTACCTAAGAAGTTTAATATACCTTGTTCACCTGAAGCTTAATTAATCTCAGGTCCTTGGTGTATGACTGATTTGGGTAATGAGCTTCACCTGAGAGCACCTCCTGCCTTTTAAGTTGTGCAAGTACCTATAAAGCTGTGAAATTCCCAGGGGAGGGTGGGTGTGGGGAGGGATATAACACTTATTAAAAAAGGGCTGCTACACAGTACCTTGTCCTGTGCTGCTGAGGAAAACTATATTCTGATTTGATTTAAATTATAGCTCTTTGCTGCTACTAGGCTCTAACCTATTATGAAATTTAAACTACAAGCTCTCTGCTGGATTCTAAATTTAACCAGAAAGCTCTCTTCTGTGTTTTAGTTTGAAACTAAAAGTACTTTGCTGATGCTAGGCCCTGAGTGACTATGAAATTTAAACTACAGCTGTCTACTGGGTATGAAAGGTAACCAGAAAGTTCTCTTCTGTGTTTTTAAATTGAATCTTAAACTGTTGCTACTAGGCCCTGACTGATTTAACAAAAAAAATAGTGGGTTCACAGATTAATTAGCTTTAAAAGAAAAACAATTCCTTTCAGAAAAATTCCCAGAAGTATATACTCACAATTTCAGATTTCTCTCCAGAAGTAACAGCCCCCCTTTCCAGTCCGTCAAGACAGGGTCATATGACCTCTGTCTCTCTGAAGCTTGAATAGGGTTTTGGGAATTAGGGGAATGGGTGGAAAGGCATATAAGAAGTCCTGACCCCAATGGAGGAGGAAAGCATCCCTGGCCTGAGAACCCCGAGCCGGAATTCTGGAACAGAACCGGGGAAGTTTGGCATTCAGTGGACTTGCAAAGAGGGTTCCCGGGTTCCCCAAATGTCCAGGGTTCCCCAAATTTGAAAACCTTTTGCTACCTGGTCTGCATGGAGAGACCATTCGTGTGGGAGCAGAACTCGACTGAGTCTGTCTGCCCAAGAGTTTTGAATGCCTGGTAGATACACCGCAACGAGATGAATTTGATGCTCTCTGGCGAGGGCCCAGAGTCGCAAAGCTTCATTGCAAAGCGACAGAGAGCCTGTTCCTCCCTGCTTGTTCAGATAGAACATAGCTACTTGACTGTCCGTCTGAATTAGGACTGTCTTGTAGCTTAGCTGGGTATGGAACACCCGAAGAGCAAAGAAGATTGCTCTGAGTTCTAGTAGATTGATAGGTAAGTGGGTCTCCTGTGGAGTCCAGGTACCTTGGGTAGAGAGATCTTGAAGGTGAGCTCCCCAACCCAGTTGTGAGGCATCTGTTGTTAGAGTGACCTGGGGTAGGGGCTGCTGGAAAGGGCACCCTACCAACAGGTTTGGGGTTGATTTCCACCATTGGAGAGACAAAATAATGCGGCTTGTGTTTGCTATTTTGTCTGATAGGCAGCCTGATGCCTGAGTCCATTGAGTGGATAGAGTCCATTGGGCTTCTCTCATATGGAGACACGGTATGCACGGTAGATGCCATGTGGCCTAGTAATTGCAACATTTCCCGCGCAGTGAGATGAGTTTTCAACACTGCCTGGGAGGCTAAATGCACAATGAGAAGGCAGCGGGGCTGCGGAAGATAGGCCCTGGCTTTTCTGGTATCCAGCAAAGCTCCTATGAACTCTAGAGACTGAGTGGGAGTTAGGCTGGATTTTGGGATGTTTATGACCAGACCCAAATACTGAAGGATACGCATTGTGCAAGATAGAGAAATCCTGGTCTCTGACTCTGATGGGGCTCGAATGAGCCAGTCGTCTAAGTAGGGGAAGACGAATATTCCTAGAGTGCGAAGAAATGCTGCTACCACAGCCATGCATTTCGTAAACACCCTTGGTGCTGAGGCCAGGCCAGGCCAAAAGGAAGCACCCTGTATTGGTAGTGCTTTCCCTCAAAAAGGAACCGAAGGAATCTTCTGTGAGTTGGATGGATGAGAACATGAGTGTACGCATCCTTGAGATCTAGAGAACAAAGCCAATCCTGACTTTGAAGGTATGGCAGCAGGGTTCCCAGAGAAATCATCTTGAATTTCTCTTTGAACAGGAATTTGTTCAATTCTCTGAGGTCTAAAATAGGTCTGTGTCCCCCTTGTTTTCTTTGGGATAAGGAAATAGGGGGAGTAAAACCCTGTACCCTGTTGAGGAATGGGTACCTCTTCTATTGCCCCTTGGTTTTGATCTAACAGGTTGTTGAGAGAGGTCTGAGAATTGAACTGTCTTACCATTGTGGGAGGGGGCATGCAAAGAAAGTGAAGCTTGTACCCCTCTTTTATAATGGAGAGAGTCCAATCTTCTGCTGTTATCTGCCCCCAACTGGGGGCAAAGTGACATAACCTTCCTGGAATGGTGGAAGGCTCTGGTCCATTGAGGGACAGGAAGGCTAAGTTCTCTAGATGGAAGTCAAAGGCCTTGTGGAGGCTGAGACTGCTGAGACGGTTGAGGCTTAGCAGTCTTTACTTTTCCTTTGTTTAGGTGGTTGCTGACCCTTTCGGGCAGGCTGACCTGCAGAACGTCCCTGCTGAGTATAAGAGGGATAAAACCTCTTCTTTTTGGAGAAGAATGGTTTCTTGAAAGATTTCTTCCTTGCAGGATCAGCTGTGGCTTTGGATAATCTATCCAAAGTAGAGTTGTCAGCATCCAGCTCATTGGCTTTCTCTTGCCAATTTTTGCCGAATAGATTTCTCACCTGTACAAGGGATGTTGCCCAGTTTGTCCTGCACCCAGAGCTCCAAATCAGATGCCTGGAGCCAGGCAATCCTATGTGCACCTATGGCAATGGCAGAGGTTCTGCTTATGCACTCAAAACAGTCAAAAGCTGCACGATTGACAAACTTAGAAACATCCTGGGCATGTTTAACCAGGGTGAGAAAATCCTGCCTCTTATCATCAGGAAGGAGAGGGCTCAAAATCTCCAAATCTCCTGTGAGTTCCATAAGGAACATTCCCATATATAAAATATAGGAACTGATCCTGGCAGAAAGCATGGAAGCCTGGAAAGTACGATGTCCAAAGGCATCCAAAGTTCGACACTCACGTCCTGGAGTATTAGAGGCATGCCTCTTTGCACTTCTGATCCTTCTCATAGCTGATTCCACTACAATGGAGTGGTGAGGAAGCCGAGTCTTCTGGAAGCCAGGACACGGAGGCACTTGATACATGGTATCCAGTCTATGAGAGTGAGGAGAGGTGGTAAGAGGTGTTTCCCACATTCTTAACATGAGATCATGTAAGATCTCATGGATAGGCAAAGAAGCTGCCTCTTTAGGAGCCTTGGGATACTGTAGAATCTCCAACTCCTTTACCCTGGGCTCTGTTTCAGGAGCCACAGTAATGGAAAGACCTCGAGCCACCTCCCTGATAAAATCCTGAAAGGAGATATCCTCTGGAGGAGACATCCTACGTTTAGGAGAGGAAGGCTCCTCCGGGAGAAGTTCTCCGGTACCGACCGAGCTGTCAGAATCCTCAGACTCCTCCGAGGATTCAAAGTACCTTCTATCCGGATGCTCTTGTAGAGCACGATACCCGTACCGACCAAAGTCGGTGCCGGGGGGAATCGGTACCGGTGTATCGGTACCGGAAGGCATAGCATGACTGGATGCCGGCAATGCAGACACCGATGTCGATGCTGATGCTGTCAGTACCGGTACTGGTGCCGGAGTCGGTGCCGATACCGGTTGAACTGTCTGATGCGGTTCCGAGGGTGCCGATGCCGCAAGGAGAGCCGACAGACTGCGTTCAATAGCCAGGAACCTCTGGTCTATCAATGCTGCCCATGCCTGGGTATCGATACTGGAGAAAGCAGCCAGTACCCCAGAGCATGGCACCAGTAGTTCTGCTGAGGTTTAGCCCTTGAGAACATCCTGGAGCCCCGATAATGCTTTGGAAGCCGAAGCCTCCTGCCCGGGCAATTTTGCCGGTGCAAGACCCTCAAGGGCAACGCCAGAGGCATCTCGATGCTTGGAAGAAGATCCACCCTTTTAGGACCGGCCAGACTTATGTTTAGTTACCTGAGATCCATGGGAGGAAGACAAAGCCCTGGAAGACGTCGATGCCACAGAGGCTGCATCGGAGGGAAAAAGGGTGCTGAGCTTAGCAGCTCGGTTTTGTCGACCCCTCTTGGACATCATGCCACAGGCCATACACTCCGAAATGGAGTGGTCAGGACCTAAACATTTAAGGCACCACTCGTGGGTGTCAGTGACGGATATGGTACCGCCACACTTGGAACACTTCTTGCAACCCGAAGCGGGTTTTTCCATAGTAAAGGAAATTTTGGGCCTAGTGCCCAAAATGGCACGTGTACCTGAAGAAGAAAATGTTTTGGAAAAAATATTAGATTTTTTATTTTTTTTTTTAAAGAAAGAAAGAACCGGCGGTACCGGTATAGCGTCAAGGGAAGGCAGATGCGACCACAAAAAGGAGAATAGGATAATTTTCTGCGGTGACAGGAATGACAACCTGCTGGCTCCGCGGAAAACGAAGAACTGGAGAGAGGCAGTTGGGAAAGGCGGGAAGGCAGCACGCAGGCACTGTGGGGATGCTCCCAAAAGCTTTCTAATTGGACGCTGGGGAGTGTTCCCGCGCAGGCTCCGTCGATACCGACGATACCCCATATGTGAAGACTACATTCCTGCTTGTTCCTGGAGATTATCAGAATTAAGTAGTGTAAAATAATAGCTGTTTAGCAAGCTGGCAGGACTGCTACTACTGAACATTTGTATAGCGCTACAAGAAGTACGCAGCGCTGCACAGACATATGTAAAAGAGCTTACAATCTAGTCAAGCTTACAATCAGAGCTTACAATCTAGTCAAGACAGACAACACAATAGCTGTAGACATGGGATACATCTAGGAGGAATGGTAAGGAAACACAAAGAAGATCAGGTGAGTCAAGATCCGAAAGCGGCAGCAAAGAGGTAGTTTGTTCCAGGACTACACACAGTTACATACAACAGAGCTGTTAGAACACACATAAAAGAGGCTAGTTGTTTTTTCCCTGAAGAAAAATTAGGGACTTTGGAAGATTGTTCTTATTTCCTTCAACAGGTACTACAGCTCCAACAACTGAACTATGGCTGGAAGAATTGTGTTGCCAAACCTCTGGCCCTTGATACAGCTTCTGCCTCTTTCCAATTCCAGTCGAGGGGTGAGTTCCATGCGCACGATGCCTGCAAGCTGAAGCCCCCATGAAATAAGTGGCAAGGATGAGAAGCATTTATGATAGTGAGAAATACGAGGGTTATTTTTAAAGTAAGGTCCGACTGGCTGTAGCTTTGTACATTTTTTCCCCCTGTAGAAACAAGCATGCGTGCCAGCTCCCAGCATGCCTTGTGCAAAAGCAGATGCCATTTGCAGTCGTAGCGTCACTTTGTATGGTTTATACTGAGACGTTAAAATGTTTAAGACAATTGAACGACCCTCTGACTGTGAAATACGGTCTGTGATTTGGTTTTTGAAAGCAAGGACCGTGTCATCAGCGGACATTCATTGCCAGATATGTGAGGTGTATGGCCCCAATGCGATGAGTGACAGCAAAGTGCGTAAATGGGTGAGATTGTTCAAGGACGGGTGGGACAATGTCCATGATGAACCGCGATAGGGTCAACATTCAGTAATCACAGAAGATTTGGTGCGCACAGTTGACGCAAAAATTCATGAAGAACAGCGATTCACGATTTCCAATTTGTCACTGAAATTTCCACAAATTTCAAGGTCAGTGCTAATCAAAATTGTTTCTGAAAAATTGCAGTTCAGAAAACTGTGCTCGCGATGGGTTCCCAGGCTGCTTTCCGAGGAACACAGTTGCCATAATCTTGCGTGTTGAGATTGCCTGTTTGGCTTTCACTTTGACTGGAGATGACGTGTGTCTCCATTCCATCGACTGCTGCTTTGATTCTGGAGTCATGTGAGAAACCCATGTCTCGTCCCCTATGACAATGTGGTCCAAAAGTTCATCTCCTTCCTCATTGTATCGGATCAAAAATGTCAAAGCACTAGCCATTCTCCTTTTTTGGTGTTCCTCGGAAAACAGCCTGGGAACCCATCGTGAGCACAGTTTGTCCCGTCTATCCTTGAACAATCTCACCCATTTACGCACTTTGCTGTCACTCATTGCATTGGGGCCGTACACCTCATATATCTGGTAATGAAAGTCCGCTGATGACAGAGTCCTTGCTGTCAAAAACCGAATCACAGACCGTATTTCACAGTCGGAGGGCCGCTCAATTGCCTTAAACATTTTAACGTCTCAGTATAAACTGTACAAAGTGACGCTACGACTGCAAATGGTATCTGCTTTTGCACAAGGCATGCCGGGAGCCAGCATGCATGCTTGTTTCTACAGGGGGAAAACTTTACAAAGCTACAGCCAATCGGACCTTACTTTAAAAATAACCCTCGTACATTGATGAGATGGTTCTTGAGGCATCCAAATTCTCAGACAGAGGTGAAGATAGAATGCTAGAGAATGAGTTAGACATGAATCATCAGAGCCTGCCGAATCGACAATCCAACTTCTCCAGCCCTCAAACAGAAGAACCAGTAGGCAGCCCTGGAAGTGGAGGACGTGAAAACATCACAGAAACATGAAAAAAAAAAGAGCTCAAGCACCCAAAAGTTGCAGAATCAGTGCCCACAAGGAAGCAAAGTGTAGTGGTAGTTGGTGCCTCTCTTCTGAGGGGTACTGAGGCATCCATCAACGACCAGATTTGATGTCCAGGGAGGTGTGCTGTCTGCCAGATGCCAAAATTTGAGATGCTACGGAGCATTCACAGAGAGTCATCAAGCTACTGATTATTATATTATGATGCTCATCCATGTCGGCACAAATGATACTGCTAGATATCCCTCTGAGTATATCAAGCATGACTTCATGGCTCTGGGAGAGAGGATGAAGCAGATAGATACACAGGGGTGTTCTCTTCAATCCTCCCTGTTGAGGGTGAAGAATGAGGCAGAGAAGCTTGCATCCTGGAGATGAATGCATGCTGCATAGATGGTGTCATCGAGAGCGTTTTAGTTTCCTGAACCATGGGATGATTTTCCAAGGGCTGCTGGACAGAAATGCTGTCCACTTATCCAAAAAGGGTCAACATGTCTTCCACAGCAGACTGGCTAACCTACTAAAGAGGGCTTTAAACTAGATTTGTTGGGGATGGGTGAAGAAAGCCCCCAGGTAAGTAAAACATTTAATACGTCTGTAGAAATGAGTAAAAGGGGCAATGTCTAGAAAGCAGCATGCATTAATGCCCGTAGTATGAGAAATAAGGTCACAGATATTGAGGCTTTAATAGAAGAGACTGACTTGGATTTAGTGGCAGTTACAGAGACATGATTCACGGACAACCATAACTGGGATGCAATTATACCGGGCTATACTTTATTCAGGAAGGACAGGGGAGGAAGAAGGGAAGAAGAAGTGGCACTATATATAAAAAATCATATTAAAGCTACAGAATTACAGGGCTTACAAGGGAAGGAGGCGGCATTGTGGGTTAAACTAGCAAGAAGGAATGGGGAATCCATTTGCATTGTGTGATATACAGATCTCCTTCATAGGCAGAATTGGACAGAGTTTTAATTGAAGACATTTGCAGTATTGCCATGAAAGGAGACATGCTACTGATAGGCGATTTCAATATGCCGGATGTTGACTGGTGCATCCCTGCTGCAGCGTCCTCTAGAAGTAAGGAGATTCTGGATTCTCTACAGGGAGAATTATTCAAGGAACTGGTAACAGAACCCACACATGAAGGGGCCATATTCAACCTGGTGCCTACCAATAGGGAAAGTGTTTCTGATGTTAGAATGGGAGATCATCTCGCATCCAGTGATCATGAGATGGTGTGCTTCAGTATTAAGACAGGCTGATAAAGTGAGGGTCCTAGACTTTAGGAAAACTAACTTTGCCAAGATGGACCAATACCTCAGGAAGTCAATAGCAGGATGGGAACAACTGTGGATGCAGAAAAGCAATGGGCAAAACTGAAAGGGGATATTTTAACAACAAACCTTTTTGTTTGTAAAGTAACTAAATGTAAAAGGAAAAGGAGGCCACTATGGTTCTCGAAAGACGCAGCTGAAAAGGTGAAGAAAAAGAGGGTGGCCTTCATAAAATACAACAGATCACAGAGAGAGGAAGATAAGCATCTATATTTGGAAAAAATTAGATTAGCTACAAAAGTAGTCAGGAAAAACAAAGATACAACTAGAAGAAAAATAACTAATGCAATAAAATGGGGGAACAAGACATTTTTCAGATATGTTAGTAAGAGAAGGAAGTGCAAAAGTGGTATTGTCAGACTCAAAGGTGAAGGGGAAGAATACATAGAAGCTGATGAGGATAAAGCAGAATTGCTTAACAAATATTTTTGTTCTGTGTTCACAGATGAAGGGCCAGGAACAGGACCTCAGAAAACATCCACAATTAGGAAGAATAGTGAAGAGGATCTTGAATGATTTTTAGAAGACTGTGCTCGTTAGGAACTAGCTAAACTAAAAGTAGATAAAGCAAGGAGGCCGCATGGGATACATCCCAAAGTATTGAAGGAAATTGGAGAAGTTCTAGCGGCTCCACTGGCTAACCTTTTCAATGCTCCTTTAGAGTCAGGAGTGGTGCCAGAAGAATGGAGAAAGGCACATGTGGTCCCTTTACACAAAAGTGGAAGCAAGGATGAGGTTGAGAAGTACAGGCCAGTTAGTTCGACCTCTGTAATGAGTAAATTAATCAAAATGCTGCTAAAATAGAGGATAGTGAGGTTTTTGGGGTCTAATGGATTGCAGGATCCGAGGCAGCATTGTTTTACTAGCAGCAGGTCTTGTCAAACAAATCTAATTAAATTCTTTGAGTGGGTGACCAGGGAGTTGGACCAAGGAAGAGTATTAGATGTGGTGCACTTAGATTTCAGTAAAACCTTTGACAAAGTTGCGCACAAACAACTTATAAATAAATTGAGCATCCTAGAAATAGACTCTAAAGTGACTGACTGGGTTAGAAATTGGTTGAGTGGGAGGCGACAAATGGTACAGGTAAATGGAGCTTACTCTGAGGAGAAAGATGTAACATGTGGTGTATCACAGGGATCTATCCTTGGTCCAATTCTTTTAAACATTTTTGTCAATGATATTGCTGAAAGGCTGTTGGGTAAGGTTTGTCTTTTTGCAGATATAAAATCTGCGACACAGTAGACACCCAGGAAGGAGTAGATAACATAAGGAGGGATCTTGCCAAGCTTGAAGAATGCACACCTAAATATGGTCACTTTCTGAACGTGAACTGATGCTTAATCCAAAAAATACGTCCAACTCAAACAATAGTAGGGAAAATCTTTTTTTGAGAATTTTTTAATTTTAACAAAAACCATCCATATTCAATCGCGTAACTGGCGAAAAACTGGTCTCAGAACTTTATCCACCATTCAGACTGCCGTCTTTCTTAATGGCGTATTAGAACATCAATGACCAGCTTCCATTTTCAAAACTCGCCATTGCGCTTTTCATTTGGTACGCTCCCACTAGTAGTCACCAAAAAAACCGGCTTGTCTTTTTCATCTCAAAATCGGAATATTAATGCAGTGGCAATCACTACCGAGACTTCAAAACTGCAAACTCCTTCAATTCTGTCAGGTTCAATAAAGATAGAGCGATAGTCAAAGAGTTGAATTTCTGTCCTGCCCGTTTATTTTGGGAAATATTATCTTTATTGAACCTGACAGAATTGAAGGAGTTTGCAGTTTTGAAGTCTCGGTAGTGATTGCCACTGCATTAATATTCCGGTTTTGAGATGAAAAAGACAAGCCGATTTTTTTGGTGACTACTAGTGGGAGCGTACCAAATGAAAAGCGCAATGGCGAGTTTTGAAAATGGAAGCTGGTCATTGATGTTCTAATATGCCATTAAGAAAGATGGCAGTCTGAATGGTGAGACCAGTTTTTCGCCAGTTAAGCGATTGAATATGGATGGTTTTTGTTAAAATTAAAAAATTCTCAAAAAAAGATTTTCCCTACTATTGTTTGAGTTGGACGTATTTTTTGGATTAAGCTTGAAGAATGGTCAAGGATTTGGTATCTGAGATTTAACACTAAAAAATGTAGGGTCATGTATTTGAGCTGCAAAACTCAAAGGGAGCAGTACCATATAAGAGGTGAAGTACTTCTGTCCACAAAAAAAGAGTGAGGCCTGGGAGTAATTGTTTCTGATGATCTTAAGGTGACTATAGAAGTAAAAAAAGGTGACAGCAAAAGCCGAAAGGATGCTTGGGTGCACAGGGAGAGGAATGGCCAGCAGGAAGAAGGAGGTGATAGTGCCTCTATATAAGTCTTTGGTGAGACTTCATTTGGGGTACTGTGTGCAATTCTGGAAACCACACCTTCAAAAGGATATAAACAGGATGGAGTCTATGCAGAGAATGGCTACCAAAATGGTCAGTGGACTTCGTCATAAGGCATATGGAGACAGACTTAAAGATCTCAATATGTATACTTTTGAGGAAAGGCGGGAGAGAGGAGATATGATAGAGATGTTTAAATACCTCTGTGGCATAAATGTACAGGAGGAGAACCTCTTTCAATTGAAAGAAAGCTTTGCAACAAGAGGGCATAGGATGAAGGTGAAAGGGGAGTCTGGAGTAATATGCGGAAATATTTCTTTACAGAAACAGTGGTAGATGCATGGAACAGTCTCACGGTGGAGGTAGTAGAGACCAGAGCAGTATTTGAATTCAAGAAAGCATGGGACCAACACAGAATATCTCTAAATGGAAAAAAGGGATTGATCTGCCCCCATACTGAAGAATTCTTCTCTGGATCCCTCTGTTCCCGCACATTATAGACCAATCTCAAACCTGCCTTTCTTATATAAGATCCTTGAAACTGGTATTTGCACAACTTTCCACTCACTTTGACTCCACTCATGCCCTTCACCCAGGTCAATCCAGTTTCCACCCTGATCAAAGCACCAAGACTATCCTACTTCCCTTCCTTAATGAACTGCATGCTTCCCACACTCCTTGAATCTCTCTTCAGCCTTTGACTTCGTTGATCATTTCATCCTCCTTTCCCATCTTCATGACTTTGGTATTCATGGGTATGTCCTATGCTGATTTCATTCGTTTCTCTCCAGATCTTTCTCGGGTCTCTCTGGAAATTCCTCATCTCTCACACCCCTCCCCTGTGGTGTTCCCCAAGGGCTGGTGTTAGCTCCACTACTTTTCAACATCTTTCTAGTACTGGTTATCAAATTTGCTGATGACACAAAACTATTTAAAGTTGTTAAAACCCAGGAGGATTGTGGAAAATTGCAAGAGGATCTTGATAAATTGGAAGACTGGGCATCAAAATGGCAGATGAAATTTAATGTGGAGAAGTGCAAGGTTATGCACCTAGGGAAGAACAACCCAAACTATGGTTACACGATGCAAGGTTCCACATTAGGAACCACCACCCAAGAAAAAGATTTAGGCGTCCTTGTGGATACCATGTTAAAACCCTCGGCCCAGTGTGCAGCGGCGGCCAAGAGAGCAAATAGAATGCTAGGTATGATAAGGAAAGGAATGGAAAATAAAACAAAAGATATTATAATGCCTCTATATCGTTCCATGGTGAGACCGCACCTTGAATATTGTGTGCAATTCTGGTCGCCATATCTTAAAAAGGATATAGCAATTTTAGAAAAGGTTCAGAGAAGAGCCACCAAAATGGTAAAGGGGATGGAAGGCTACTCCTATGAAGAAAGGCTAAAAAGGTTGGGGCTCTTTAACCTGGAAAAGAGACGGCTGAGGGGAGAGATATGATAGAAGTCTATAAATTAATGAACGGAGTGGAACGGGTAAACGTAGATCGATTGTTTACCTTATCAGAATATAGAAAGACTAGGGGACATGCAATGAAGCTACAGGGTAAACTATTTAAGACTAATAAAAGAAAATATTTTTTCACTCAACGTGTAATCAAACTCTGGAATTTGTTACCGGAGGATGTAGTAAAGGCTGTTAGTGTAGCTGGGTTTAAAAAAGGTTTGGACAAGTTCCTGGAGGAAAGGTCCATAAACCATTATTAAGAAGGGACCCAGGATATCAATGCTTGAACCAATACAAGCATTGTGGAACCTGTGTCCCTTGGGGAAACTGCTAGGTACGTATGACCTAGATTGGCCACTGTTGGAAACAGAATACTGGGCTTGATGGACCTTGGTCTGACCCAGTATGGCATATCTTATGTTCTTATGTTCTTACCCCTAATGCTCCTAATACAACAGCACAGCATATCGGCATATTATTACGCCAATGACATCATCTTCCTGCACCACACTGACCCATCCGCCCCAGACCTTTCACTTCTCAATTCCTGCCTCTCACAGGTGACCTCCTGGTTATCTACAAACTTTCTGCACCTTAATCCAACCAAGACTGCTGCTATGTGGTTTACTGCCAGTGGCCCTCTTCCCTCACTGGCTCCTACACTCCTTGGAACTCCACTCCTGCTGGTTCCCTCCCTCCAGTATTTAGATGTTATTCTCAATTCCTCTCTCTCCTTTTGGGATCACCTCTCCCACCTCATCTGCCGTTCATTTTATTCCCTTCGGCAAGTCCGGGCTATCCGCCCCTCCCTGATTCCTCCATCTCTGACCACCCTCCTTCTTTCCCTTGTTATCTCTCGAATTGATTATTGTAATGCAGTGCTTGCAGGTTTCCCTCAGTATCAGCTAAACTGTCTCCAGCTTCTACAGAACACTGCCACTCCAAGGATTACACATGCTTCCTGCACTGCCCACATCACTCCACTCCTCATACAATTTCATTGGCTCCCCCTCAGATTTCGGATATAATACAAATTACTCACCATGGTTCACAAGTCCCTGCACACTGCCACCCTCGTATATCTCTCAGGCCTCCTCCATCTCCACTCCCCACATCATGTGCTCCATTCCATATACACCAACTGTTTGCACCTGCCCTCTGCCTTACAAGCCTGCCTGGAATCCACCTGTAACTCTGTCTTTTTCTTCCTTGGCCCTGCACTTCAGAACACCCTTCCCTCTGATCTCAGACTGGAATTATCCTTCCCAAAATGTAAGTTCATGCTCAAAATTCACCTACTCCAACTAACTTCCCCCTAGTACCTAGCTTTCCTACTTCTTGTCTCCCTTCTCTCCTTTTCTCTCCTGGCCTTTCTCTTCCCCCGTGCGAGTTTATTACCTTTCCTATCTGATAAATGGATTTCCTTTCTATCTTGTTTGTATATTGTTAACTGCTTTGATACTCACGTAAAGTATATTAAGCATGAAAATAAAGTTAAAGATGGTAGTTGGTATGGAAGGGAAGACCGGATAGGCCATATGGTCTTTTTCTGCTGTCATGTTTCTATGTAAGTATTTTTGAAAGGATAATTTTCAAAGAGAAAGTAAGCATGTAGGGCCCAATATTCAAAGGCATTTACACAGTTTACAGACTTGCAATATCGCCACTGTCCGGTTAGCTTCTGCGGCATCTGCGGCTATACGGAGACCCTGAATATTCAATGTTGGGGCTGCATATGACCCTGGCATTGAATATTCATGTTTAATGTTCACCACCGGCGGCTAGCCACTGTAACTGCACTAGCTGCCGGCACTGAATATCAGGCCTATACTTGCTGAAAATATCTGCAACTTATGTGTGTATTTGATGCACAAAATGTTATAAAATGACTCTCTTAACCAGGATTTTCCCATTACTTAATAACAGTTGATAACGTTTTTGAAAATGCAATAAAACTAATAAAGATCCATGAAAAGAAATATGACGCCTCACACTCGTGACACAAAATACACCTTTGTTCAAGACTGTCTTCCAATTTATATTAAAACTAATTCTACCACAAAAAGTAACTAATACTTGGACTTACTTAGCATCTTTAATCCAGCAAAGATCCAGCAGGTTTTAAAATATAATAATATGAAGCTACACCTATGGCTCATGTCTCAATAGCACCTTGGGAAGAATTCTTAGGATCAGTACTAGAGAAGGGCAGAAGTACAACAAAATCTAATTCTTCTTTCATTAACTACTGCAAAACGTTTTAAGGAAAGTATAGCAGGTGTTTTCCGGGAACAGCATGAATAGGTCCTCACATATGAGTGACGTCACCGACAGAGCCCATGCACGAACACTCCCCAGCTTCCATAGGAAGCCTTTGAGAGAACCATTATGCATGCGTGCCCGTCTTCCTGCCCGAAAGGAGCAATCTTATCTCAGTATGATGACATAGCTTAATCAAACAAAAAAGAATCAACTCCATGGGGAGGTGGGAGCATAGTGAGGACTTATTCCTGCTGTTCCCGGAGAACACCTGCCACAGGTGAGTAACTATGCTTTCTACGGGACCAAGAAGGAAGTCCTCTCATATGGGACTCCCAAGCTACAGGCTACCGAAAAAAAAATGTAAAAAGTCCAATGAGGCAACCAGAAAAACGAACTGAGAAAGGCAGCAGGAGAAATCGCTAGAAGGTTCCGAGAGTCAGTGTCCAGCTTGGACATCAACAGCACGACTCTACAGTAGCCTGGACGGACAGAAGGGCTGGAGGGAGGAGTTGAGCTAATTCCCTAAAAGATGCCAGAATACAGCGTGGCCAAAGTCACGCCAGGAATCTCCACCCAGACAATAGTCGGCTCTGAAGGTGTAGACAGAGGACCAAGTCACAGCCCTACAGATCTCCACCGTGGGGCTGAGCGCAAGTTTGCTACAGAAGCAGCCATAGAACAGACATTATGAGTCGTAACATGTCGTTCCAGGCACAGGCCAGCTTGCACGTCTGCAAAAGGAGATGCTATCTGCAACCCCAAGTGAAAGGGTATGCTTGAGACCGTGACACCCAGCCTACTGGGGTCAAAGGACTCCAATGCCCCAGTCGACCAGGGAGGTGCGAGAGGAAAGAAACCACGTGCCAAAAAAGAACCTGAGAAAAAACATGGCACCAAGGCACTGATGGTCCCGGGAACAGGCAGGAAGACTGTGACAAGCATGCGACCAGAAAAAATGATCTAAAAACAACCTGAAGGGGATCAACTAATTTTTGGGGACATATGGATGTCCGACAGGCTCTGTGGAAAAAAGAAGACTGAGGTAAGATAGCTCCTTTCAGGCAGGAAGACAGGCAGGCATGCATGCACGATGGTCTCCCAAAGGGTTCCTAGGAAAGCTGGGGAGCGTTCCTGCACAGGTTCTGTCAGTGACATCACCATAATTATGCGAGGACTTACTTCCTGCTTGATCCCAGTGAAGCAAAGCTATTAAAAGTAACTAAGCTCTGGTTGCTTTTTTAATATATAATGTTCATCACATCTGACTATGTCATCCAAGCTGCCCTCAAAGTTATAGAAATTTTAAGTCAGTTGCATATATTATTTGATTAACCATCTGAGTTTGCCTACACATACAACATTCTGCATTGCCTCATAATTCTAGCAAGACTGGGATATTAGTGTATAAAGCCTGAATTTTTCATGTTACCTATGAAAAGCTGGATTTGTGATTTTGAGCACATTAAAGAATAATGGTCTTCCACAAGATTAAAGAATCAAGAATAAAGTATTATATAGTAGATGATGACAAATAAAGACCAATAGGATCATTCAGTCAGCATAGTTGTCTTCCTCTCTGGCTCTCTGTTATTTTGGGTAGCATATGGATTTCCACATGTAAATCAACAACAGTCCACCACACCCATTTCTTTTACCCAACAACTCAATCATGTTCCTATTATACCACCATCTATATCTGTCCCAACTAAAGATAATGTTATAAAGTTTTTTCTGCATGTAAAGTTTTTAAAAGATTTTGCAACCACGTACAGGCATAAAAAGTATGTATATAGAAAGCACACACTTTATCTTTATCTTTATTAAAATACTTGATATACCGCCCAGGCCGAGGCATCAGGGCGGTGTACAATCATAAAATTAACGACTGCTAATAAAGAAAGAAGGGAACGCCATAAAATAACAGGACAGAAGGAGGGATAGTAAAACCATAAAATAGTAGGATAAATAATAGTAATAAAACAGATAGCAGATAGCCGAGGTGCAGGAAGGTTAAGAGGGAAGGAGGAAAGAGGAGGGGAGGGACGTAAGGAGAAGGGGAATGGGAGGCGTAACTAGGGAGAGGAAACACCATCAACAGGGGGGGGGCAGATCAAAAGCCTGACAGAAAAAGTGCGTCTTAAGGAGGGTCTTGAAACGGGTATAGGATGATTCAGTGCGAAGTGGAAGGGGAAGAGAGTTCCAGAGGGCAGGGACTAAGAAGAAGAAAGCAGAGTGACGAGTAGACTCAAGGTGAGCCTGAGTAGGTGACGGGAGAAAAAGACGATTACCGTGAGATGAACGAAGGAAACGGGGAGAGGGCTGGAGACGAATGGAGTCAGCTAGATACTGGGGGGTGCTAGAGTGAAGGGCTTTATGAGCGAGGATAAGCAACTTGAACATGAACCGGAACTTAACGGGGAGCCAGTGTAAAGATAAGAGACATGGTGACACATGAGCATGAATGGGGGAGGAAGTAACAAGACGGGCAGCAGCATTTTGAACAAGTTGTAGACGGCGGAGTTGGTAGAAGGGAAGACCAGCATAGATAACATTACAATAGTCAAGACGAGAAATAACCAGAGACAAGACAAGAGTGACAACGGAAGAAGAAGGAAGAATGGAACGAACAGCCTTGATACGACGTAGGTGAAAAAAGGAGGAGCGTACAACAGAAGAGATATGATTGTGAAAGGAAAGAGATGAGTCTAGGGTAACACCCAGGTAGCGGAGGGTTGGGGCAGAAGGAATGGGGTGAGGGCCCATGACGGGGAGCAGGGAGGGGGAAGGGAGACCGAAGGTGATCCAAAGTGCAGAGGATTTTGCAGGGTTGGCGTGCATGAAGTTAGTGTCAAACCAGGAGGCGATGGAAGAAAGACAGAGGTTCAGGGGACCCAGATCTGGGGAAGAAGGAGAAGTGTGGTGGACCAAGAGGATATCATCGGCATATATATAAAAGGAGAGGGCGGATTGCTGGATTAACAGGGCCAGGGGGGCAAGAAAAGCATTGAAGAGCAGAGGGGATAGAATAGAACCCTGAGGGACACCACATGTAGCGGGAGTGGGGGCGGACGTTGAAGCGCCAGAGTGAACCGAAAAGGTACGACCAGAGAGGAAAGAATGAAACCACCGAAGAACGGTGCCACAGATACCAAAGTCAGACAAGCGAGACAAAAGGGTGTGGTGATCGACTACATCAAACGCAGAGGACAGGTCCAGGGAAACCACCAGAGATATCACCACGATCGTGAGAACGGTGAAGTTCGGAGAGCAGGGCAGTGAGGATGGTTTCTGTGCTGTGACCTGTGCGGAATCCAGATTGGCGGGGGTGAAGGGCGTGAGTGGAGTCGAGGTGAGAAGCCAGCTGGAGAAAGACAAGTTTCTCAAGAACTTTAGACAAGAAAGAAAGGTTGGAGACAGGGCACCAGTTGGCAGGAGAGGAGGGGTCAAGGGAAGGCTTCTTCAGGAGGGGACGGACGATAGCGTGCTTCCAACGGGAGGGGAATAGACCGGAAGAGAGACTAGAGTTGAAAATAGAGAGAATAGAAGGCACGAGCGCGATATCAGGGTTGAGTAACCAGGAAGAGGGCAATGGATCAAGGGGGCAGGTAGTATGATGAGCAGACGAGATAGCCTTAATAAGTTCAGAGGAGGAGATGGGGGAGAAAGAACACCAACTGTGTGGAAAGGTGTGGGAGAGAGGCAACACAGGCTGAAAGGAGGGAGAGGCAGGAGGGAAGGGAGGGGGAGACAGAGGGGGCGGGCAGGAGGGAAAGGAAGAGCGAAGGGAGAGAACCTTGTTGGAGAAAAATGAGGCAAGGGTGGAGGGGCTAGGGGGAGGATTATCCTTACTTGATCTGCATGTAGACATTTCTAAAGGAATGAGTGGAGCAGAGGTGGAGTTGTGATGTACACATGTATTTTATAAAATACACATGTACTGTACTTACTGATCTGCCCTGGCCACAAAACGTGTTGAGAAAAACGGAATGTACCATGGATCCTGAACTAAGGTTGGGAAGAGGTTGTTGGGCCCCAAGAGAATGACTCGATTTGTGCCCATACAGTTCAAGCCAGACTTTTTCTAGGACAAATTTATAAGATATATCAGGAATGGAGGGGGAAGGGGAAGGGGATGTACTGGGCAGCTATTGGATGAGAAAGGCTAAATTTTACACTTTGAATAAGTTAGTATGAAATCTGGGCTTGGGGATATAGGTTTTATTATTGGCAGGTAAGGTATTATATTGTATTGCAGTTGGTTAGTAGAACTGATTTAATGATAGAACACCTTTTCAAATAATTTATGTGAAATTCAAAGGCACAAAAGGACTACAGTCCAAACTGCAAAAGCTTTTGTTACCAAAAGCGGACTGGTCTATTTCCCATCTTTTTTTTTTAAAACTTTATTTAAGTCCACCATTGAATCAAACAACATATCAACAGGCGGCACCACGGGGGAGGTTTGCTCTTCTCCCCCCCGGGAGCCAACAGCAAAATAATACAATAGGTGGTCATTTTATACTATAGCCCTACCCCCCTTCTCCCACCCCTCTCCCCTCACCCACCCTCCCACCCTCACTCCATTGCCAACTTCTTACTTCAAAAATCACCTAAAACAATAAGGCAGCTGCCCCCTATCCGCTCCTCAAGTCCACCTTCAGTCAGCTCCCCCCCTGGAGGGCCGCATTACGGCTGTGGGGTCCCAACTGCTGAATATAGGGTTCCCAAATTGACAGAAAGACTGTCCAACGCTTGGCACTGCCCCTTGCCATCCACCGCTCCGTTAGCATTAATTGATGAAAGTTATTCCGCCATTCACTAAAAGTGGGCAGTTGGCGTTCTCTCCATAATCGAAGAATTGGCCCTTTACCCACCAGACATGCCTTACGCACAAGCAAACTCTCACCAACCTTAACGGGGCCAGGAGTCGGCAAATGATCCAGCGTTACAAATAAACCCGTCCAACGGAGCCTTCGCCGAAGGAGTGTGCATAGAAAGTGGCATATCCGTGCCCAGTATGCCCGTATTCCCCGACAGCCCCACCACATATGTAGAAGAGTAGCCAAAGGCTCCGAACAGCGTGGGCAGGCGCCGTCAGTGTCCAGACGACTGCGCAGTGCTCGTCGCGGCGAGAAATGAGCCCTAGTCACGCATTTAAATTGGATCTCACGCCAACGCATTCCTTGTACCAGTCGTCCGATCCGTTTCAATGCCGTCAGTACCAATCCCGGCTGTACATCTTCTCCCAGTTCGGTCGCCCAAGCGCGTTCGACCCCACTGTAATCAGGGAGGGGACGGTATCGCTCCAAACTACGTTTCAAACTGGAAATTGACGGCGTACGTTCCTCTCCCAGCTGAAAGAATTCCAAAATACGGGCTGAGCGCTCAGCCTGCAGCGCCTCGCGCGGCAGTGCTGCCACATAGTGGGAAATTTGGATATAGGCAAAACAATGCGTATCGGGGAGGTCATATTCTCGACTAAGCATTCGAAAGGATTTACAGCTGCCTGTTTGGTCCACTAAATGCCCCACCATCCGGATGCCACGTGTCACCCAGTCCCGGAACACCGCCGTCTCAGTCCCTGGAGTAAATTGGGCGTTGCCCTGCAATGGCAACCAACAAGACACCTTCCACGATTCCTGCCAATATTTATTAAGTTGTTGCCATGTGCGTCGGGCCGAGTCCACTAATGGACTCCGTCGGTTGGAGTCTATGTAGACCTTATGTGTGCCGTGCAAAGCCCCCAGGAGAGACGCCGGAGCCACCAAGCACTCCTCTAAAGACCTAGGTGTATACACTTCCGTCCCCCCCAACCAATCTCCCAGGTGTCTAGCCTGGCAGGCCAATGCATAGGTCTTCAAATCGGGTAAGCCCATACCTCCCTCCCGCCATTTCCCAAGGAGTCGGTCCCACGGGATCCGTGCCCGCTGCCCCCGCCAAATAAACCGCTTGAGCAAAGCCTCCATTCTACTCAGGTCTCGTCGAAGCAACCAGACTGGAAGAGTCTGCAGCCAATACAATATTCTAGGTAAAACTATCATCTGTACTGCCGCTATCCTCCCTGCCAGAGACAACGGGAGAGGCCCCCATGCACCCAGCTGTGCTGCCAGATGTCTCATTATCCGGTCTAGGTTACGCCGGTATAAATCCTGGGGATTTCCAGTCAGTATTATGCCCAAATAGAGGAATTCTTTATCTGCCCACCGTAAAGGAAAGGGTCCCCTCCAGGAACTGCGGATGTGCCCCAACACATCTACCACTTCAGACTTATCTTTGTTGATTCGTAAGCCGGCAATTGCTCCAAACCGTTGAAACTCGTCTAACAGCATTGGTAAAGAGGTGGTTGGAGTCGTCAGATGGACTAGCAGGTCATCGGCAAAGGCCGAGATCAGGAAAGTTTGCGACCGTAGCCGCACTCCCTGTATCCTCCCCAAGTCCACGATGGAGCGAATCAACGGGTCCAAAGAAAGAACAAAAAGTAAAGGCGACAAAGGACAGCCCTGCCTCGTACCTCTTCCCAACGGGAAGTCGTCTGAGATGAGGCCATTGCACAATATGCCGGCTGTTGGCGAAACATACAAACCTTGCACCATCTTACAAAATTCTTCCCCTATGCCATAGCGCGGTAGCAGACTCCAAAGATAGTGCCAGTCCACTCTATCAAAGGCCTTCTCTGCATCGAAGCTGATCAATAACGACGGGATATGGTGAGCATGCACCCACTCCAAGGAGGCCAGAATCTTCCTAAGATTGCGTACGGCGTGGCAGCCTTTCACAAAGCCCACTTGTGCATCATGGATTAAGTAGTCTAACACCCCTGCCAGGCGGTCAGCAAGAACTTTCGCCAAGAGTTTAAGATCGAAGTTTAGTAGGGAGATAGGTCTGTATGAAGCTGCCTGGAGCGGGTCTTTACCCGGCTTCGGGATCAGGGTGATATATGCGTGATTACGCCCCCAGCGGAACGCCTTTTGCTCTGTTCTAGTGATAAAGACCTCTCGTAGTAAAGGACTCACCCCATCCCCTAAGATCTTGTAAACTTCGGCTCCGAATCCGTCTGGCCCTGGTGTTCTGTAACACTGGGCCGAAGTTATTGCGGATTGTATTTCCTGTATGGAAATAGGTAAATCCAAAACCTCCCGCTGGGCTGGAGTGAGCTGAGGCAACTCCAAGTCCCTGAAGTAGTCCTGCAGCTCCTCAGGGGAACCAGCTGTGGCTCTATATAAGTTTTGGAAGAAGGTACGAAATATCTCTGCGATTTCTTTGCTTTCCTTATGCACACGTCCCTGGCCCTCTGTCAGTGCCGCTACGTGAGCAGGATTCCGTCGGGCCCGCAGACATCGTGCCAGCAACTTGCCCGGTTTGTCCCCATAGCAGTGCAATCGAAACCGATAAAACAGAACCGATTTCTTTGCGCGTTGATGTAAAAGCTCGTTAAGCTCAGTCTGGGTTTCCCATAACAATTTCTTATTAGGCAGCGTTGGCGTATGAGCACATCTCCGCCGTAGAGTAGTAACTCGACGCTCAAGTAGTACAATACGTTCCGTCATCAGCCGGCGTCTCCTCGCGGCGTATCCTATGATGTCCCCGCGAAGAACCACCTTTGCCGTTTCCCAGACTAATTCGGGGTCGTCTGAATGGACTTGGTGATTGCCAAGAAATTCCCCCCATCGCTGACGTAAAAAATGGCGAAATTGCTCATCCGAATAAAGCTCTAGGGGAAATCTCCACAGGCGTGTCTGATTCGTGTCTCGCCCTGAGTGTAGGTCAAGCCACACCATCGCATGGTCAGAAATTTCGGAGGGACCAATCTGTGCATCCTCAGTGTGCGTAAACAACGTCCCCGAGATCATTACGTAATCAATACGGGCACTAGTACCGTGTGCTCGAGATTGATGGGTACAGTCCTTTTCGGAGGGGTGTAGTACCCGCCAAGGGTCAATTATACCTAGTCTTCGACAGAACCGCAACAATATCTGGGAGGGCACTACCCTCTCCCGTCCACCACCTCTCCGAGAGGTATCTAGGTCTACATCCAGGACTCCATTGAAGTCCCCTCCCAAAATCACCGGGCACTCCGGAAGCTGTTCCACCCTCGACGCCAAACCATTGTAAAAACCCGGGTCGGCCACGTTGGGGCCATAGAGATTTCCCAGAATCACCGGTTTTCCATCTAATTGGCCATATAACAACAGGGATCTACCAATATCATCAGTAAGGACCGTCTCCTCCACAAATCGTATGCGTTTATGAATTAGAATCGCTACACCTCCCTTATGCCCCTGGGCGGGGGATCCCCACACCTGACCCACCCAGTTTCGACAGAGTTTGCTATGTTCAACAGCCGTCTGGTGGGTTTCTTGAAGAAGAGCAATGTCACACTTATGGCGAGCCAATGCTTGCAATACTTTATGCCGCTTGATAGGGTTACCCAGCCCACAGACATTCCAAGTGATTATTTTTAAAGCGCCAGGGCAGTGCCAAGGTGCCACCACAGAGTCACATCTAAGTATTTCAGAGGGACACCCCCAGCCTGGCACCCCTCCTCGCCTATTGGTAGGCAATTTTCCCCATCCACTAACAGTCAATGGAGTAAAACCCCTCCCCTCCCCTGCCCCCACCTCCCCCTCCCCCCTCCTATCCCTCTCCTCCCCTCCCCCCCCTTCCCTCTCTTCTCCAAACTCTCCCATCCCGCCATAGCCAGGACTACTTCCTATGGCAGACGGGCTCGCCCCTCCGATGTTCCCCCCTCCCTAGCTACGAATTTAAAGGAAGGAACAGTAAACACAGAGTCTCTCTTGCGAACCGCTGTGATGTGTCCCCCACAGTTGGCTCTAGCGCCCTCCACCCGTCCCCTCATACCTTGTCTCCACCCACAACCACCCGAAGTATCTCTCATCTCCTCCGCCCTCCCCTCTCATCAAATGCATGTACAGCTGTCTTGTCGAGGCCAGCCCTCTCTCTCCCCCCAGCATCAGTTCCTTATCGCTCTCATACCCCAGCTACTCCTGAGGGAGAGTGGCCCAAAACCTGCACTGTACACGGTCACTCAGCCACACACGCTTTTGAGCTCACCAGCCATTGGCGTGGTCATTCCTCAGTCCTACCCCCTTCCAGGCCGCGGTGGCAAAAGGAGGGGAGGCTAGGCGTCAAGCCTGGGATATAAATTGTTAAGATGGTAGTAACAAAGCTGGTCCTGAAGCCCGTGCCTCCTTAACCCCAGTGACCCCCCAACTTAATCACCGCCTACCCCTTTAGCATCACGTCAAAGTCCCACCTGTCAGGGGATAAAAAGAGGGAGGAGAGGGAGAGGAACAAACACAAATTCAGGGGGAGAGACAAGGCAGGGAGAAGATAGTCAGGGAGCCAGCAGAGCAGCAGCTATTATAACACAATAGCAATTGTAACAAAATAACAATGATACACTGTCTCCCTTGGCAGAATAACTGTTACCAATTCAATGAGGCCCTTTAGGTCAGCTTAGCACACCACATGAAAAGCAAAAGCCGAAAGTTCTTCCATGTCAGTGTAGACTGTTAGAAGTCCATCAGTAACTGTTCAACCCCCGGGGCCCCAGGTCCCCACACCACACCTGGGGTGATATACCCCACACCTAGTCAGTTGTCCAGCAGTTAGGAGGCCAATTGAGCAGGCAGGGAGTCCAGGAAGGTAGTTGCCTCTTCCAGGGACGCTAATATGCGCGTGTGGCCTTGATGATCGATCCGCAGCCGGGCCGGGTAGAGGAGTGAGAAACGAATGCCACGGTTAAACAGCTGGGTGCAAATCCCTGAAAAAGCCCTTCGCTGTTGGCTGACGATCACCGAATAGTCCTGGAATACTAAGAACGGTTCGGCATCCTGCTGATGTCTCCGCCGGCCCCTCGCTGCTTTCAACACCTCCTCTTTCTGTCTGTAGTCGAGGAAGCGTGCTATTACGGCACGTGGTTTCCTGGCCTGTTCTCTTCTCTGGCCTAGTCGATGTATCCGCTCTATTTTGAGAGATCCTTCTCTCAGGTGTGGCAGGAGGTTCTCAATCCAAGATTGTAAATATGCAGATAGGGCACTGTCCGCGACACTCTCAGGGATGCCGACGAATCGCAGGTTTTTTCGCCGACCTCGGTTCTCCAGTTCATCCAGTTTGTCTCCTTGTTGTTTCACCAAAGTCTCTAGGGCAGCTACTTTGGCCACTACTGATTGTTGCGTGTCCTCCACATCGGACACCCTTGTCTCAACTTGCTCTAGGCGCTCCTCCACCGCCGTGAAGCGCTGTCCCAGCGTTTGAATCTGCTCCCCCAGGTCCTGGAAGCGGGTGCTAAGCGCCTTCACCACTGCGGCGCTGACCTCGGCCACTAAGTCTGGTGGACTGCCCGGCTTCGGGCTAGAGGGGGAGCCTTCCGCCGCTTTTCCCTCCGTCATTCGAGGCCTCTCTTTACGCGGAGCTTTAGATGCCATTCAGAGAGCAGTGTTAAGCCTCCACACCCCAGGAGCAGAGTGATATATGGGCCAGTAGAAGAGAGAGCCAAGCTCAATGCAGTTGCTGTCTTTTGTTCACTGGTGCTCTCTGGAGTCAGGCAAAAAGGCCGCAGATCTCCGCCGCCCCTCAGGCCCCTCAGCAACCGTGAAGAGCACTGTTGTCTCGTTGGATAGGGTCCCCAAGCTCTCCTATCTCCGTCAGCAGCCCCTCACCCCCAAACAGGCAGGAGGATTCACAAACCCCTGCTGCGTTGGGGAATCAATACCCCGCGGGGGGAGCCAACCGTGGCAGCAGGAAGGAGGATGGGGGTGCATGGGCGTGATACACAGTTCCTCCACCGGATTCTCTGCTCTCAGGTAGTCGACCCCGCGTGGATGCCGCGCTGCTGTTGGTAGTAGGGGAAATGTCCAGGCACGTTGCGGCCTGCTTCCTAACAACAATGATTGACTGCCGGGGTCTTGGTAGAGGGCCGCTGGTCTTTCCCCGCCAGGACTACACCTCCACGTGCAGGCGGAGCACAGCCGACAGTGGCAGAAGCGCCCGATCCCGTCCTCACTTACTTGGGTAAGGGCCGTCACACTTCTCCGTTTTATTAAGGGCGGTCACTGATCCGAGGCCTCCCACAAAGAGCAAGCTGATTCCAGCGGTGGAGGAAGTGCCCGCTCGGCCCCTGCACTCTCTTTGGTTCGCAGGATAAACCGCTCCAAGTTTTGCGGGGGTGGCCGCGAAGTGCTTCAGCGGCAGAGGATCGGGTCCCCGTCAGGGGAGTTTCACTGCAGGTAGGGTCCAGAGGATTTTTATGCCGATTTGTAGCCGGAATGTGAGGGCGGTTGCCCGGAGCTGATCGCGAGTCGTCCGATCAGCTCATTGCCCAGACCGGAAGTCTATTTCCCATCTTATTCAGTGGCGGAAGGATCTAGGGGGTTCAATGAGAGGGAAGAGAATGGGAATGGGTGTTTGGGGCCATTGCTAAGTATCAATTTGGGTAACACTGGCAGAAAACAGTTATAAAAAATATTGTACCATGCATATATTATCTCCTTGAAACTGGCTAGGATCTACAAGGACAGCAATCCTACATGATGAAGGAACTGTGAACAGGTGGGGTCATTTTTACATCTTTGATGGCAATGCCTAAAGGTCCAAGCTTAATGAATATAAGTGATTGGGTTGTTTCAAGCTATGGCAGGCATTGAGCTAGAGCTTCATCTTAAGTATTTCTTATTAAATGTTTTACCAGATGGCATGAGGGTGGCCTGGACACCTGAGCTCTTATAAGTTTAGTAACAGCCAGGATGGAGCTGGCTCAATGATGAAAGCAGAGCAAGATGCTGAGTATGGATGGGCTCATCCATTAGCTCCATCTGGTGAGTTGTCTCTGTGCTATATTAGTCCATCGGACTTGGCGAGTGAATGTCTACAATAAAATATGGGGACCTTTCAAAAATGATGGTCTGAGTATGGAGATGTTTATAAAAATTTTGATAAAACACCTTAGAGACAGGTATGCATCAAAGCGGTTTACAATAAAATCTATCATTAAAAGAAAGGAACACCAACATAGCATAGAAAAAGCAGTAAGAAGAAAGATAAAAGCACTGCTTCACCAGAAACCAAATACTAAGGAGCCACCAATTACTGTCTCCAACAGTCCTGGAAAGATTTTTCAAAGAAATAGGATTTTAACTGTGATTTGAATTTCTTGAATGACAGTTCAGACCAAATATATTCGGGGAGTGAATTCCATAGATGTGGTGCCAAAAAGTAAAAGACTGATCTGCGAGTAGATTCGAGGTTAGCAACAGAAGGCGATGGAAGAACCAGGCGATGTGTATTTTGAGACCAGAGTGAGCTAGATGGACAATAGGGAATCAGAAAACAGAACAGGTAGCTTTGAGAACCTGTACACAAAGCCTTAAAAGTAAGCATCAGGACCTTAAAATGAAAATGAAAAGACAGGGGTAACCAATGGAAACAGCAGAACAATGGAGTCATGTGATTATATTTAGAGGCACCTGCTATGAGACAGATGTAATTTGGACCAGTTGTAATTTCTTTGATGAAGAAGATTTTAAACCAGAATAGACAACATTACAGTAATCCAGTCAAGATAAAACCAAGGCATGCAATAGGATATAAAGTGCTTGAGTTATCAGATATGATTTAATAGAACAAATACGCCGCAGAGCACAGAAAGATGACTGCACAGTGGTCACCACTTGATGCTCAAAAGAGAGATGACAGTTGAAGATAACCCCTAAATACAACAGGGACTGTACCAGAGGAACAGCAAGGCCTGAAATCACAGCACCCAAAGAGGGAGAATCCAACCCACCCATCACCCAAAGAGCCTGGGATTTGGCAGGATTCAGCAAAAGGAAGGGTTTCTGTAACTAGGAAGATACTAAGTCTATGCACCTATTCAATAGGGATAGATCGGATATATCAGCGGAAGAATAGTACAATAGTAAACCATCAGCATAATAGTAGCCACTGAGTCCTTGTCCCTGACTCTGCATAGCAAGAGGGGTTAGAAGATATTAAATAGTGTGGGAGAAAGGATAGACCTTTGGGAGACACCACAAGCAAAGCAAAGAGCCACTGAGTCCTTATTGTCCCTGGTAGAAACACGAAAAGAGTGTGCAGTTAGGAAAGATGCAAACTATTTTAATACTGTTCCCGAGAATCCAATATCTAGGAGACGCTGAAGAAGCAGAGAGTGATTTACCGCATCAAAGGCCATTGATAAGTTCAATGACACCAGTATAGCGGATCTATGGGTGTCAAGGTTTACATGCAAATTGCTTAACAATGCTGTAATGGCTGTTTCTGTGCTTATGGAAGCCCGATTGTCAGGAGTGTAAAGCATAGTTACTCACCTGTAACAGGTGATCTCCGGGAACAGCAGGAATTTAGTCTTCACATATGGTATCGTCGGTACCAACGGAGCCTGCGCGGGAATGCTCCCCAGCGTCCAATAGGAAAGCTTTTGGGAGCATCCCACAGCGCATGCGTACTGCCTTCCCACCTTTCCCAACTGTCTCTCTCCAGTTGAGTTTAAAGCTGAGACAAAGAGAGAGGGAAAGAGAGAGAGAGAGAGAGAGAGAGAGAGAGAGAGAAAGAGAGATAGAACTCCTAGGGGAGGTGGGTGGGTTGTGAAGACTAAATTCCTGCTGTTCCCGGAGATCACCTGTTACAGGTGAGTAACTATGCTATCTCCAGGAACAAGCAGGAATGTAGTCTTCACATATGGGGTCTCCCTAGCTGCAGATGCTAGGGAGAAGGCCCCAGAAGTTGTGTGCCCCTGTGAAAGGGCTCCACTTCCCCCCATGGATCTCTGGCATCCTACCAGGGCTGGTGGGTAGGAGTTGATTAAGTATGGAACAGGTGTTGAAGAACAGCCTGACCAAACAAGGCATCCCGGCGGGAGTCCTTGTCTAAGCAGTAATGGTCTGTGAAGGTATGAACCGAGGCCCAAGTAGCTGCTCGACAGATGTCATTGATAGACACAGAGTGAAGATGAGCCATAGAGGCTGCCATGGCCCTCACACTCTGAGCTGTGACATGGCATTCCAAAGGAAGGTTTTTACTCTCATAGGCAAAAGAAATATACTGTGTAATTCAGTTCGACAGTGTTCTCTTGGAGACTGGAAGTCCCAAATGACTAGGATCAAAAGCAACAAATAGTTGAGAGGACTTTCTATGTTGCTGAGTTCTTTGCAAGTAAAAAGATAAAGCTCTTTTACAATCCAAAGTATGAAGATTCCTTTCTGCATTTGAGGAGTGAGGCCATGGGAAGAATACAGGAAGGTAAACCGCTTGGTTTAAATGAAAAGTTGACACCACCTTTGGCATAAAGTGTGGATGAGTCCTAAGGACAACCTTATCATGATGGAACCTTGCATAAGGAGGATCAGCCACCAATGCTTGCAGTTCACTGATGCAACGTGCTGATGTGATTGCAATAAGAAAGATGACCTTCCAAGAAAGGAATTTCAAAGAGGCAGTAGCCAACGGTTCAAAAGGCGGCTTCATGAGCTGCCCAAGAACCAGATTTAAGTCCCATGTCACCGATGGTGGCTTAATGGGAGGCTTAGTTAAAAGAAGGCCTCTCATAAATCTCGCTATGAGAAGATGAGAGGAAATAGGTTGCCCATTCAGAGGCTTGAAAGAAGCTGCAAGAGCACTCAAATGAACTCTCACTGAATCGGTCGTAAGCCCTGTATTAGACAAATGAAGGAGACACTCCAGTAATGATTCCAGAGGTATCACAAGAGGGTCAAGACCCTTCTGCGAGCACCATATGGTAAACCTTTTCCACTTGAAAGCATAAGAGCGTCTTGTGGAAGGTTTCCTGGAAGCATAAAGGATATCCTGTACCTGCTGAGAAAGGTTAAGATCATGAAGTTCTAGGCTTTCAGCAACCAGGCCCTGAGATGCAGAGACTGGGGATTGGGGTGCCACAGCATCCCGTCCTCCTGAGACAGGAGATCTAGAGCAGATCCCAACTCCAGAGACAGAGGCTGAGAGAGATGTAGAAGCAGAGGGTACCACACTTGCCGTGGCCAATGTGGAGCTATGAGAATCATATGGCCTCTGTCTCTCTGAAGCTTGAACAGGGTTTTGGGAATTAGGGGAATGGGTAGAAAGGCATATAGGAAGTCCTGACCCCAATGGAGGAGGAAAGCATCCCTGGCCTGACAACCCTGAGCTGGAATTGTGGAACAGAACCGGGGAAGTTTGGCATTCAGCAGACTTGCGAAGAGGTCCATGTCCGGGGTTCCCCAAATTTGAAAAATTGTGGCCACCTGGTCTACATGGAGAGACCACTCGTGCGGAAACAGAACTCGATTGAGTCTGTCTGCCCAAGAGTTTTGAATGCCTGGAAGATACACTGCAAGGAGATGAATCTGATGCTCTCTGGCGAGGGCCCATAGTCACAAAGCTTCGTTGCAGAGCAACAGAGAGCCTGTTCCGCTCTGCTTGTTCACATAGAACATGGCTACCTGATTGTCCGTTTGAACTAGGACTGTCTTGTAGATGAGCTGGGTGTGGAATACTCGAAGAGCAAGGAAGACTGCTCTGAGTTCCAGGAGATTGATGTGTAGATAAGTCTCCTGTGGCGTCCAGGTACCCTGGGAAGGGCAGGTGAGCTCCCCAACCCACCTGTGAGGCATCTGTTGTCAGAGTGGCTTGGGGTGGGGGTTGTTGGAAAGGGAACCCCACCAAAAGGTTTTGGGGTGACTGCCAACTTGGAGGGACAAAATAAGACGATCCGTGTTTGTTATTTTATCTGACAGGCAACCTGATGCCTGAGTCCATTGAGTGGATAAAGTCCACTGGGCTGCCCTCATATGGAGGCGAGCATAAGGAACCACATGCATGGTGGATGCCATGTGGCCTAGCAATTGTAACATTTCCCGAGCAGTGAGGTGAGGCTTTAGCACTGCTTGGGAAGCTAACTGCACCATGCGATGGCAGCGGGGCTGTGGAAGATAGGCCCTTGTCTTTCTGGTATCCAGGAAAGCTCCTATAAACTCTAGAGACCGAGTGGGAGCTAGGTTGGATTTTGGGAAGTTTATGACAAGTCCCAAATATTGAAGGATACGCATTGTGCGAGATAGAGAAATCCTGGCCGCTGGCTCTGACGGGGCTCGAATGAGCCAGTCGTCTAAGTAAGGAAATACGAATATTCCCAGGGTGCGAAGAAATGCTGCTACCACAGCCATGCATTTTGTAAACACACTTGGTGCCGAGGCCAGGCCAAAAGGAAGAACTCTGTATTGGTAGTGCTTCCCTTGAAATAGAAAGCGAAGAAACTTTCAGTGAGTTGGATGGATGAGAACATGAGTGTACGCATCCTTGAGGTCTAGAGAAGAAAGCCAATCCTGACTCTGAAAGTATGGCAGCAGAGTTCCCAGAGAAATCATTTTGAACTTCTCTTTGAACAGGAATTTGTTCAATTCTCTGAGGTCCAAAATGGGTCTGTGTCCTCCTGTTTTCTTTGGGATAAGGAAAAAGGGGGAGTAGAACCCTATACCCTGTTGGAGCATGGGTACCTCTTCTATTGCCCCTTGGGCAAGAAGCAAAGTGAGCTCTTGATCTAACTGGGTGTTGAGAGAGGTCTGAGAACTGAACTGTCTTACCATTGTAGGAGGGGGCATGCTGAGGAAGTAAAGCTTGTATCCCTCTCTTACAATGGACAGAGTGCAACTTTCTGCTGTTATCTGCTCCCATCTGGGGGCAAAAAGACATAACCTTCCTGGAATGGTGGAAGGCTCTGGGCCATTTAGGGCCAGGAAGACAAAGTTATCTAGACAGGAGTCAAAGCCCCTGTGGAGGCTGAGTCTGCTGAGCAGGTTGAGGCTTAGCAGCTTTTGATTTTCTTTGCCTAAGCTGTTGCTGCTGTCCCTTTTGGGCAGACTGACCTACACGATGTCCCTGTTGGGTATAGGAGGGGTAAAACTTTTTCTTCTTATTGAAGAATGGTTTCTTGTAGGATTTTTTCCTTGCAGGATCAGCTGTAGATTTAGACAATCTATCCAAAGTGATATTGTCAGCATCTATCTCATTAGCTTTTTCCTGCCAATTCTTGCCAAAGAGATTTTCTCCTGTGCAAGGAATATTCCCCAGTTTGTCCTGTACCCAAAGTTCCAAGTCAGATGCCTGGAGCTAGGCAATCCCGCCTGCACCTATGGCAATAGCAGAGGTTCTGCTTATGTACTCAAAGCAGTCAAAGTCTGCATGATTTACAAACTTGGAAACATCCTGAGCATGTTTGACAAGTGCAAGGTAATCCTGCCTCTAATCATCAGGAAGGAGAGGGCTCATAAGCTCTAAATCTCTGGTGACCTCCTTAAGGAACATTCCCATATATAAAATATAGGAACTGATCCTGGCTGAAAGCATGGAAGCCTGGAAGGTTCGACGTCCAAAGGCGTCAAGAGTCCTACACTCACGTCCTGGAGGATTAGATGCATGTCTTTTTGCACTCTTGATCCTTCTCATGGAATGGTGTGGTAGCTGAGTTTTTTGAAATCCAGGACAAGGAGGAACTCGATACATAGTGTCGAGCCTTCGAGAGTGAGTTAGAGGTGTTTCCCACATCCTTAACATGAGATCATGCAGGATCTCATGAATAGGTAAAGTAGCTGCCTCCTTGGGAGCTTTAGGGTACTGCAGGATTTCCAATTCCTTTGCCCTAGGCTCTTTTTCAGGAGCCACTGTGATGGAAAGACCTCAAGCCACATCTCAGATAAAATCCTGAAAGGACATATCCTCTGGTGGAGACATCCTAAGCTGAGGAGAAGAGGAATCCTCAGGAAGAAGTACTCTGGTATCGGCAGAGCTTTCAGAGTCTTCAGACTCATCTGAGGATTCAAAGTATCTCCGATCCAGGTGATCATGCAAGGCACGATACCGGTACCGGCTTGTCGATACTGGATGGTATCCGGTACCGGCTTGTCGATACCGGATGGGTAAGCTTGACTCGGTCCTGGTAGAACACCTGCCGATGTCGAAGCAGTCGGTACCGGAACCGATGTCGGTGTCGGTACCGATAGAATTGTCTGAAGCGGTTTCAAGGGCATCGAGGCTGTGAGAAGAGCCGCCAGACTGCGTTCAATAGCCAAGAATCCCTGGTTTATCGACGCTGCTGATGCTTGGGTATTGGTACCGGATGAAGCAGCTGGTACCCCAGAGCATGGCACCAGTAGTTCTGCCGAGGCTGGGGCCTCGAGAACATTATGGAGCCCTGTTAGTGCTTTGGAAGCCGAAGCCTCCCACCTGGGCAATTTTGCCAATAGAAGTCCCTCAAGGGCAACGCCAGAGGCATCTCGATGCTTGGAAGGAGATCTACCCTTTGAGGACCAGCCGATTTATGTTTAGTTACCTGAGGTCCATGGAAGTAAGACAAAGCCCTGGAAGACGTCGATGCCACAGACGCTGCATCGGAAGGAAAAAGGGTGCTAAGTTTAGAAACTCAGTTTTGCCGACCCCTCTTCGACATCATCCCACAGGCAACACACTCTGAAATAGAGTGGTCAGGACCTAAACATTTGAGGCACCACTCATGGGTGTCGGTGACGGAGATGGTACCGCCACACTTAGAACACTTTTTAAAACCCGAAGCGGGTTTTTCCATGTTAGAGGAAAATTTGGGCCTAGTGCCCAAAATGGCGCATGGCACCTGCAGGAAAAAGTAACTGGAAGAAATTCCAGAAGAAAGGGTTTTTTGTTTTGGTTTTTTTTTAGAAAAAAAGAAAAGAAGAAACCGGCGGTACCGGTGTAGCGTCGAAGGAAGGGAGACGCGATCACAAAAAAGAAGAAGAAATGGGAATATTTTCTGCGGTGACATGATGTGCGACCTGTTGGCTCCGCGGAAAACGAAGAACTGGAGAGGGACAGTTGGGAAAGGCAGGAAGGCAGCACACAGGCACTGTGGGATGCTCCCAAAAGCTTTCCTATTGGACGCTGGGGAGCGTTCCTGCTCAGGCTCCGTCTGTACCGACGATACCATATGTGAAGACTACATTCCTGCTTGTTCCTGGAGATTACATTTGTTTTAACAATGTAATCAGATAGTTGAAACAAATTTTTCAAAAATCTTTGACAAGAAAGGCAAGTTTGAAAAAGAACAGTAGTTATTTGGACAGGTCATGTCTAAGTTTACCTTTTTTAACAATGGTCTCACACTGCTTGTTTTAAAGATATGAGTACAGTTCCTAGATGCAGACTGTAATTAATGGTACATGATGTATCCAGGATACCTAAAAAGGGACTCTTAAGCCAGGGGGAAGATACAGGATACATGTAGTTGGCCTGATTGCGGGTAGAAGTAGATTCAGTACCCCTGGGGACAAGACATTGAAAGCAGACTAGGAGCTAGATAGCACCGAAGACGTGCAGCCTGATAGATATATAGCATCAAGATCTGGTGGCATTTTAAATTCAGGTAGTACTGGAAAACTAGTGTAAATAGCTGATACCTTAGATAGGAAATGCTGAGCAAATGTGTTTGCCGAGGGCTTTTAGAAACAGCACTTGAGGAACCAGCATTGGTCAAGGAGGATAATATAGTAAACAAAGCGCTCGCCTTGTTAGGACCTGCTCCAATAATAATGTGTAATACTTATTCTTAGCGGCCTTTATTTGTTGCTTATAATGCCTACATCTTAAGAAAGGCAAGCATACTTAGTGAACATGATTTCTTCCAATTTCTTTTGACCTTGCATGCTTGTCGATTTAGCAAATGCACACCTGCATGGAACCTCGGCTGGTGAATCTTCTTTTGACTGTGTATGGTCCATAGAGGAGCAACTTTATCCAAATAGCTCCTCCAGTAGTTGGTTCCAACTTTCTACTTGTGCCTCCAGGAGTTAACTCCTCAAAGTTATCTGGAAATCACAAGATGACTGAGGGGTTGGACTATTCCACCGTACTCGCCTATAGCACTGTATGTGTAGGAAACATTCCGGCCTCTCTTATTCTTTCTTTCCATCTTTTCTCTCTCTTATTTTTATTATTGTTATTAGTATGCTAATGAGTCTCTTGATTTTGTGAAGAATTCTATATGAGTAGTGTATATTAGGATTGGAGGAGTAGCCTCGTGGTTAGAGCAACTGCCTAGTACCCAGAACATCAAGGGTTCAATTCCAACTGGCACTCCTTTAGTCACTTTACCCTCCATTGCCTCGGAAGAAAAGGCTGGCAATCTACTTCCGGTGATACATTGCCAAGAAAACCCAGAGGTAGCTGGGTCGCTATGAGTCAACATTGACTTGATGGCACTAAAAAAAAAAAAAAAAAAGTGTATATTAAGAGCAGAGCCATAGGGGGAAAGTTGGACGGGGATGGGGGAGACTTTTGGTACTTTATGTAACTGCTTTTTCTTTGGTAATATCCATCCCACATCTTATGATAGGATTTTATTTCTATGCTGTATATCTGTACCTGGTTAAGTTGTAACGAAGAGTAAACAAACAAAATATACAAGTACACACATAGGCTCATTCCGTGGCACAAATATTCCGTGGCTCATTCCGTGGCACGGGGCATCCATCCCCACTATTTGTTCCCCCTCCTGACCCCATCTAACTTCCCCATTCATTTTATGGGGAAGTTAGACGGGGGCAGGAAAGGCTGGATCGGGAGCGGCGTTAGGGCAGGCGGTGAGCAGTCGTCGGCCCCAGATCTACAGGGCCGATTCCAATGTTGTCCTGTACGTCAGAGGTGGACAGCTTGGACGGGGAACTTATTCCACCTCTGAGGTGGAATAAGTTTCCCGATGCAGAAGGAACGGCAGGCCCGGGGCTGGGAAGGGGTTGCAGGGGGCTTTAGACCCCAGCATTCCCTCCCATTCCTGCCCAGTATCCAATCTTCCTTTCATATCTAAAATTCTCAAGAAGGCAGTGTTTTCTCAACTCTCCTCCTTTTTGGATTCCATTAACTTCCTTCACCCACGACAATCAGGATTTTGCCCAGGACACAGCAAGGAAACTATCCTTCATGCACGTCTCAACGAACTGCATGCTTCCCACAATCAGGGGAATATCTCCATAGCTGTTTCTCTGGATCTTTCTGTGGCTTTCGACCTTGTTGATCACACTGTTCTCCTTTCTCGTCTTCGGGATGCGGGTCTTCGGGGGACTGTGTTCCAGTGGTTTCACTCATTCCTTGCGTCACAGTCTTTCTCTGGACTCCTCCATCTCTGAGCCCACCCCCTATACTATGGGGTGCCTCACGGCTCTGTCCTGGCACCCCTACTTTTCAATATTTTCTTGGTTCCACTCACTCTCCTGATACAGCAACACAGTATATTAGCCTATTATTATGCTGATGATATTATACTTATCCATCACACCTCCCCTCTGGACCTGGACTTCTCTCTCCTTAATGCCTATGTGACATTGTGGACTGGCTGGGCTCCAACCTTCTACACCTGAACCCTGTCAAAACGTCAGCGATCTGGTTCTCCTTTGACTCTTCTCCTCCAGCCCTCTCCCCCATTCTCCTTAGCGCCCCGATTCCTTTAGTCTCCTCTTTGCGCTACCTTGAGGTAACTCTGTGTTACTCTACATGCCATTCTCAACTGACCAGCTGAATTTCTCACCACTAACTACCTGCTTCGATGCTATCACCGACTGGCTCCACACTCAGAACCTCAGAATAAACTTTAAGAAAACTGAGGCACTATTCATCACCAGGAACTAAGCTTTCGCTCCTCCAGCAGCACTAAAAGTAAGATGCGCCGAGCTCCAAAGCAAGCCCACAATCCGCTACTTAGGGGTCACACTAGACCAACAGTTGGATATGAAAGCCCACATAAACACTGTCAAAGCAGTATACCACAAAATACGGACAATCCGGTACCTACGACCTCTACAGGAACCAGAAGACTTCAGGACAATCTATCAAGCATTGGTAATCCCCCACTTTGACTATGCCAACGCCAGGGACTACCAAAAAATACGCTGAACCCACTGCAGCTGACAATGAATGCAGCCGCCAGAATATTACATGGAGCCAGCAAGAGGGACCACATAACCCCAATCCTGAAGCACCTCCACTGGCTACCGGTCCACTGCAGACTCACCTTCAAAATCTTACCGCTGACTTTCAAAGCCATCAACAGTCTCACCTCCTCCTCCATCACAGACCTCATTCTCCCCACTCCCCCAAACAGAACCAGAAGGTCAGTCACAGTCAACACCCTAAGTATCCCTAGCAAGATCACGAAGTGTTCTCAAGCAACAAGAAACAGAGCCTTCGTGTACTATGCACCCACGTGTTGGAATGCCCTCCCGCCTGGCCTCCGGGCTATTACGGACCTTACCCAGTTCAGGAAGGCACTGAAACACCACCTTTTCCTCCAGCACTATTCCCATAATGAGGACACACAACAGCCACCCACCCGCAACCACCAAAGCAGCCGCCCCAAAACACCTACAACACACAGCCTCAGCCCTGCACAGTAGCACTACCAGACACCTGGGCATGCACATGTATATAGTCACCTAATCTTGTAAATAGTAGCTAGGCAGCCCGGCCACCACTCCACTGCTGCTGATCCGACTGCTTAGCCTGTATTATATTTACCTAAACGAGTAGCCAAGCTACTGCGTAGCATGTACATACTTACCCCAGTTAGCCCAAGTTGCAAAACCCTGTTTTTTTAAGTTCAGTACGGGAGCCACCTGTAACTGTACAAACCTGCTGTTGACTGTAAACCGAGCTGATTTTAAAAAGTGTGGTATAGAAAAGACTTTAAATAAATAAATAAAACAAAACTCTGGACTCTGCTCTGTCTTTCCAGGACCACATCTCCTTGCTATCTCGCTGTTCACATTTTCTTCTTCATCAAATCTGCTCTGTTCGTGACATCCTGCCCCCGTCTGCCCTGACTTCTGCTTTCCCTGGTAATTTCTCAGATTGATTACAGTAATATCATCTTCATAGGTCTCCCTTAGAATCAACTTCATTGCCTCCAACTAATTCAGAACACCGCTGCAAAGATTCTCTCACACTCTTCCCGTTTTGTTCATATCATGCCATATCTCATCAACCTACACTGGTTGCCCATCTCCCATCGCATCTCCTATAAAATCCTGATACTCACCCACGAGGCCCTCTATACTCATACACCGCAATATCTGGCTGACACTCTGCATCACCGATCAGTACCCCACACTCTTCGTTCCGTCCATAATCACTGCCTGCACCTCCTATCTCCCACCCTGGCTCATCTGGAACAGACTCATGCTGCATTTTTCTTCTTGACCCCTTCCTTTTGGAACTCCCTTCCCCTCCTCCTTCACCAAGAACAATCATATCCTAAATTTAAGTCTCTCCTAAAGACACACCCCTCTTCTGTCTAGCTTTTGACCTCTCCTCTCCTGACCTGTAATGCAATTCTCCTCCTGCTACCGTTTCTCTCTTCTCCCTAGGGCAACTGATTTCTTTCCTGTCAATATTGTAGTTTTTTTCCTTTTCCAGCCTTGGCCTCTACTATTTGCAACCATGTACACCGCTCTGATGTTCTGAAGGGCGGTTAATCAAGTCTCACAATAAAGATAAAGACCCGGGTCTTGGGAGGCCAGATAGGGGGTCGAGTTGCAGGGAAAGCACTTTGGGAGTTGGTGGATGGGAATCGCAGCTTTTCAATGGAGCCGCGGTGACATGGCAACCAGACACCATGGCGCCGCGGCTCCATTGAAAAGCCCTGAGTTAATCGGGCAAGGCCTGTACATGCAGGCCGAATGGAATAGGGGTCCCGGCCTGCATGTAAAGGCTGTTCGCAATTCTGATTCTGTAGGCCTAGACATGCCCTGCGGGATCAAAATCGCGACTCCCTCTATGCATCTGGTTCCAGGATGGAATTGGGCTCACAAAGTACATGTACATTGTTTCTACATTTTTTGGGGCAGGTGAACGTTTATGCAATGGCTTTTGTACACTATTGGAACTGATTCTGGGAGCTTACCTTATAGGCATTTTTTTTAAATTTATTTTATTTTTTTTTTTAGTGCCATCAAGTCAGTGTTGACTCATAGCGACCCAGCTACCTCTGGGTTTTCTTGGCAATGTATCACCGGAATTAGATTGCCAGCCTTTTCTTCCGAGGCAATGGAGAGTAAAGTGACTTGCCCAAAGTCACAAGGAGTGCCAGTGGGAATCGAATCCTTGATCTTCTGGGTACTAGGCAGTTGCTCTAACCACCACTAGGCTACTCCTCCACTCCACTCCTTATAGGCATACAGGCTCCTATATTGCCTTTTTAAAATAGGTGCCTTTTTGGACTTCTCATATAGGTACCCTTTTATAAAATTAGCCCCATAATGATAATTTATAAATTCCATTACTGTGCTTCTATCTCTACTGGTAGATCATTCTAGGCATTGTCATCTTCCTCTTTTGTTCTTAAAAGTTCCAGACTATATCCAACACTCAGGTCCTTTCCCATAATTTTATCACCAAGCTCTGCAATAATCCAGACAGTCAACAGGGCTGTCCCATAATTTTTGATGTCCTAGTTATGGCTATGACTATTTCATGCAGGCTACTCCAGCATTCTTGGAAGCAAATATATATTAATAATATGTAAGTAATGCTTCAACCTGTTCATCATATCTTAAACCTTTCATGACTGTCTGAAAAACCACTTTTGGAAAAACATTCAAAATTTCTTCCAAGTTGTTAATACTCAGCTTATCATGGTCTAATATAATTTGGTCCTATGCAGCTTCCTATTCATCACAGCCACTACATTACTTTGAGGCCATTTATTTTTTCGCTTCAAGCAAGAAATCATCTTTAAATGTTTCAAGAAGTCACATAAGACAAATAAGAAGGTCTGAGTCTGACTTTTTTGAAATGTTCAAATTACTTGGCAATGTCACATAAGAACAATTATGGTTTTGCTTTCCATTGTCAGCATTCCGCACTGGTTCCAGAACCACTAACCAAAGGGCTGAAGATCTTCCTAAGAGCTTTGCAAAGAAAGAGTGTTTTTTCTTCACAGCCTGTCTATGCTGCACTAAGTAATGTCAATACAACATTTTTTCACAGCTTCTGCTTTTGTGTCTGCTTTTGTGTACTATATCCAGACCCACATTTTTTGTCTGCCTAATGAAAGAGAAAAATGACATCAGAGAGTTGTTTAAAAAAGTGTTGGGGACGCCATTTAATCATTTTCACTTCAAGTATAATAAATAATATATAAGGGACACATCTTACTGAGCTATACGGATAGGATGTAGTAGCACAGGGGATGTATTACTGATAACATATGTAAAACACAAATATTCCAGTCAGCATTAAAAAAAATTAAAGCTATGTTACTGGACTGTTTTGTGGATAAGAGAAATGAAGTGGTGGTTTTGTAGTGATATCTTGTGCTCAGTTAAAGAACAATTTTGGGAGTATCTCTGGATAAGGTGCATCCTGCTCTCAAACACAGAAGAAAATCACAAGCCTTGCAAAATCACTTCTTGATGAAATTCAAGCAGAAAGTAACAAGAAGGGAGCGTTTTCATCTCTACGTCAGTGTTTCTCAACCCTCTCCTAGAGGCATTTCCTAGCCAGTTGGGTTTTCAGGTTTACTACAATGAATATACATATGATAAATCTGCATATATTGTAGACCCACTACATGCAAATCTATCTCATGAATATTTATTGTGATAATCCCGAAACCCCGATAACTATATGTGCCTCCAGGAAAGGGCTGAGAAGCATTTATCTAGCTACATAATGCACTTCCAGTCTGAAGAGCAGCTGGGACAGATGTGACTAACAATAGTTTTGCAGCTCTTCCTTTTCCCTCCTCACCCCACGAATAATCTAAAAGACTGAAAATCACGGTCAATTTTGTCAACAGGACTATGTCAAAGCAAGAAAAATGAAAGTAGCTAAAACTATAAAAGAACTGTACGCTGCTAAAGTGAGCCAGAAAAGGAAAGATTCATCAGGGGCAGGAGTACCCACTTCACCAGGATCTATAAGAGGAGGTGAGGAAAAGGAAAGCCTGGCTTTACTGAAAAAGGATCTACATATGCGACTTAAAGACATATGGGGCTCTAAAGTAGAAATAATTCAAACAGTAGTTGGCAAATAAGCAGAGAAGTTTGAGGCTTTAGTTACTTGAGTTACTGAGGTGGAAGGCTGCATAAGCAACTTTGAGGATAGGAAAGAAAAAGCGTAGTTACTCACCTGTAACAGGTATTCTCCAGGAGCAGCAGGAATCAGTCCTCACATATGGGTGACGTCGGCGCCGATGGAGCCCTCGTGTGGAGCATTTCCCAAGGGTGCCATCTTGCTCAGTCTGATGACATAACTAAAAGACAGCAAAAAATCAAAATGAATGAAATGACTGAAACTCCACAGGAGGAGGGAGGGTCGCGAGGACTGATCCCTGCTGCTCCTGGAGAACACCTGTTACAGGTAACTACTCTTTCTCCAGGACCAAGCAGGAAGTCAGTCCTCACATATGGGACTCCCCAGCTCTGGGCTACCGGGAACCCTAAGCTGAAAAAATGGCTCCCTCTCAAGAGCCTCAGCATTCGTGATAAGAATATCCTCTGAGAACGCCCCTGTACGGTAGCCCAACACAAGGGCCGGAGGGTAGGAGTTGCCTAGACCTCAAAGAGATTACGGAGTACCGCCTGTCCAAAAGCCCTGTCCCTTCGGGACTCTCTGTCCAGGCAGTAATGAGCTGTAAAAGTCTGGCATGAAGACCAAGTTGCGGCCCGACAGATGTCTGCCAACGGAACAGAGCGGAGATGAGCTACTGACGCGGCTTTCGCCCCGACATGGTGGGCCGTGACTCAACCCTGCAAGGGGAGGTCGGCTGCCCTATATGCCCAAGCAATACAATCTGCCACCCAAGTGGACAATGTACGCTTGGAGACAGGTAACCCCATCTTATTAGGGTCAAAGGAGACGAAGAGCTGAGTAGCCCTTCGATGCCCCCGCGTACGTTCTATGGAGTGGAGGAGTGGCCTAGTGGTTGGGGCAAGGTACTTCAGGCCGGAAGGTCGGGGGTTCAAATCCCACTAGAGGACAGCAACCTTGGGCCGGAAGGACTGGGGTTTCTAATCCCACAGGTGCTCCTTGTGGTCTTGGGCAAGCCACATAGCCCATGTTCCCTGTAAAATAGTTATCTCCAAGTTATAATGCCCTGTTCAATGTAATTTCAGTTTCTTCAATGTAAACCGCACTGATGCAGAATAGCGCGGTATATAAGAGAATGTAAATAAATAAATAAATAAATAAATAAAAAGACAACGCCCTCTTACAGTCCAGGGTATGCAAGACTGTTTCAGCCCGGCTGGTGTGCGGCCTGGGAAAGAAGGTCGGAAGAACCACCTCCTAGTTGAGGAGGAAAAAGGAGACCACTTTTGGAAGGAACTTCGGATGGGTCCGCAGGACCACGCTGTTCCTATAGAACCATGTGTACGGTCTATCAGAAACCAGAGCTTGCAGTTCACTCACACATCTGGCCAAGGTAAGAGCCAACAGGAAGAGTGCTTTCCAAGAAAGGAAGCGCAAATGGCAAGTAGCCATCGGCTCAAACAGTGGGCGAGAAAGTTGCTGCAAGACCACGTTCAAATCCCACTCAGTCGCCGGTGGATGAACCGGAGGCTTGAGAAGAAGCAGACCTCTGAGAAATCGGGACACCAAGGGGTGAACTAACAGAGACTGTCCCTCCACCAGTGAGTGGTGCGCTGATAGAGCACTGAGGTGGACCCGAACAGAGTTAGACTTAAGGCCTAGGTCTGACAGGTGAAGTAGATACTGCAGTACTACTGGCACAAGGCAAGAGAAAGGATCTTCATTGCACTGAGCACACCATACCGTAAACCTACGCCTCTTGAGGGCAAAGGACTTTCTGGTGGACTGCCTCCTAGAGGTCAAGACCACCTCCTCAACCTCCTTAGGTAGAAGTAAGGGAGCTAGCACTATCCTTTCAGCAGCAAGGCCATCAGATTGAGGGACCTGAGATTGGGGTGCAGAAGGGAACCCTGATCTTGAGACAGGAGATCGTGTTGCAAACCCAGAGGGAATAGAGTTTCCACTGCCAACTGCAGCAGAAATGGAAACCACGGCTGCCTTGTCCATCTGGAGGCTACCAGAATCACCAAGGCCTTGTCCTGGAGAATCTTGAACAGAGTTCGGGCCACCAGGGGCGTGGGAGGAAACGCATACAGGAGGCCCGTAGACCAAGAGATCAGAAAAGCATCTGCTGCCATCCTCAGGGGATGCGGCTGTCTGGAGCAAAACCTGGGCAGCTGACAGTTTTGTGGACTTGCAAAGAGATCGATGGATGGAAGTCCCCAGCGGAGGAAGATCTGCTGGACCACCCATGGATTCAACTGCCATTCGTGAGGCTGGAGAATCCTGCTTAGCTTGTCTGCTAGGAAATTCTCCTGACCAGGTAGATAAACTGCTTTGAGAAACATGCCTTGTTTGACTGCAAAGGAGCAAAGGGCCAGCGCCTCCTGACATAGGAGCCTGGACCCCGTGCCCCCTTGTTTGTTCACATAGAACATTGCCACCTGATTGTCTGTCTGAACTAGGACAGACTGGTGAGAGCGGGCATGAGAAAAAGTCTGTATAGCTAAGCGGATTGCTCGCAGCAACAAAACATTGATTTTCTGTGTGGCCTTTCGAGGAGACCAGAGGCCTTGAGTGCACGTGCCTGGCAATGTGCACCCCAGCCCTTTAAGGAAGTATTGATCGTCAGCACCCTTGTGTGGGTGCTGGAGCCTGAAAAGGTACCCCCGTGAGAAGGTTTGGGAGATGTAGCCACCACTAAGGAGTCCAAAAGCAGTTTGGACACCTTTACTCTGTCTCGGAGGTCGCCTGTTGCCTGCGTACACTGATCTCTGAGGCACCACTGAGCAGTCCGCATGTGTAGACGGGCATTCGGAGTCACATGTACCGTGGATGTCATGTGGCCCAGGAGCCGCAGATAGTGCCTGGTGGAGACATGAGACTTGCTTTGGAACTGGTTGGCCAAGTCTATCAGTCTGTGGGCCCTGTCTTCGGGCAAGTAAGCTCTTGCCTGAAGGGTGTCTAAGCTTGCCCCTATAAACTCTAGGTTCTAAGAGGGGAGCAAAGTGGACTTTGCATAGTTTATGACAAAGTCCAGATGCTGAAGAAGAGAGACAGTGCGAAGAGTGGCTTGTCGGGCCTCCTGGAGAGACTGGCCCCTGATGAGCCAGTCATCTAGGTATGGGAAGACAAAAATTTCCTGATTCCTGAGATAAGCCGCCACCACCGCCAGGCATTTGGTGAAAACCCTGGGGGCAGAGGTTAGGCCAAAGGGAAGTACCCTGTACTGAAAATGGTTTCCTCCCACCACAAATCTGAGATATTGTCTGTGGTCTGGATGAATGAGGATGTGAGTATAAGCATCCTTTAGGTCTAAGGAGCATAGCCAGTCTCCCTGCTGGAGGTAGGGCAGCAGTATCCCAAGGATAAGCATCTTGAACTTTTCCCTCTCCAGAAACTTGTTTAGGTTTCACAAGTCTAGGATAGGCCGGAGGCCTCCTGTCCTTTTTGGAACCAGGAAGTACCTGGCGTAGAAGCCTTGCCCTTTCAGGTGGTGAGGCACCCGTTCCACCGCCTGTTCCTTTAGAAAGCCTTGCCAACTCCTGAAGGAGGAGGTTCCTGTGTAGAGGGAGTCTTGGAGGCTCCCCTGGATAGTAGGAGGGGGGTAGCTGGTGGAAGCAGAGCATGTAGGTAGCCCTTTTGGACTATGCTCAGTACCCAGGTATCCCTTGTGATGGCAGGCCACCTGGAGGCGTACAGGGTCAGCCGACCCCCTGTGCTGAGTGGAGCCACCAGCGGAGGAGAGGCTATGCTGTGGAAGTCAAAACCCCGTTCACTGCTGTGCAGGAGCCTGAGCTGGCAGCTTGAGGGTCTTCTGCAAACGGGGCCAATGCCCCTGCCCCTTGGCCTGCTGGCCCTGTTGGGGAGCTGGAGAGGCCTGATAATGAGGGTAGAATTTGTAGGCAGCACCCTTCCTTGGGAAAAAGGGCTTCTTTCCCAAGTCCTTTTTTTTTTTGAGAAGGGGCAGAAGTCTTCCTGGACAGCCTTGTCCTGGTGAGAGTCTCAGTCTCGATTTCTGCAGCCTTTTCAGTCATGGGCTTACCGAATAGGTTGTCACCTCGGCATGGGACATCAACCAACTTGTCCTGCACCCATGACTCCAGGTCTGATGACTGTAGCCAGGCCTGACGGTGTGCACCGATGCCGGCCGCAGCTACCCGGAGCTTCAAAGCCATCACAGGCTGCTCAAGAGATAAACTTCAAGCACTCTCGAATCCCTGTCGACAAGGCTTTGAACCTCTGCAAAGGTTCCTCGGAGAGGCCAGCTGAGAACCCGGCAATCTCCTTTGACAGGTCATTCAAGTACATGCCCATGTACAGCTGGTAAGTCTGGACACGGCAAGATAGCATAGAGCCCTGGAAGCACTTTCTACTGAGGGCATCCAGGTTCCGGGCCTCCCGGCTGGGGGGCATCGAGAAGTGCATCTTCTGACTCTTCAGGCAGAGCATGGCTGATTCCACAACCATGGAATTGTGCGGTAGCTGTGCTTTTTGGAACCCAGGGCTCTTACGGACTCGATAAATGGAATCGACCCATTTGCTAAGAACCGGCGCCGAGGCCGGTGCCTCCAACATATGGAAGAGCAGCCGTTCCAGCATCGGAGAAACCGGTACAGTAAAGGCTTCCTTCGGAGGAAAATCATACTGGAGGGCATCGAGCTCCTTGGCTCGAGGCTCCTCCTCGGCGTCCACAGGGAAGGCCAAAGCCTTGGCCATGTCCCTCACGAAGTCCGAGAACCAGGTATCCTCCGGGGGGTGAGGGGGACCTTCTCTGAGGTTCAGACTCCGGGGAGTCCAAAGGGACACACCGTGTCCGGAAGGTGTCAGGAGACTCCTCGTCCTCCATCTCCCATGCAGACTCCTCCGAGGAGGAGTCGAGTGGCTCCGGCCGTGTGGGCCTCAGTGCCACCCGCCCCGACGCTGAGGGCATCGGCGTCGACGACCTCGGCTCCGCACGGGAGGTCGAGGGGGACCTTGACTGAGGATCGACTCGAGACTTGATGGACTTGAAGATTGGCTCGGTCTCCGGAGTTGACTTAGACTTCGAGGTCCCGGTGGTCAGGGCAGATGCACCGGTCAGACCAGCAATCAGCACCCGCTGCTGTTCCATGAAGGCAGCCAAGCTGCTCTCCAAGGCCGTCAGCCTGAGTCCAAGCTCAGGAGACTCAGCAGCCCCCGACTCGTGACTCGGGCTCCATGCGAGGTAGTTTGGATGGCCTCTCCAACGCTGAGAGCCCGGGGCGGCGGTCAGGGCTACGCGACCTGGCCCTCAAGGTCCCAGGGCCTTCACCGATGACGCCCTCACTAGCTTCTTCTTCCTTTTGTGCTCCCGGGTGGGAGACCCCCCTCTCAGAGGAACCCCGACGGCGCTCGGTGTCAGACTCCCGAGATGTCGAGGCCTCCGACGAAGTCCGGGCCCAGCCGGATGCGGACTCTGAAAAAATTCTCTGACGTTGATGCTGACGGCTCCAAAGTGCCTTCAACAACATTTTGCTGCACGGGCCAAAGACCAGCGGGTCATGGTTGGGCCCGAGGCATCGGAAGCAGCAGTCATATGTGTCGGTGGGAGACATAAGTTTTTTGCACCGATCACATTTTTTTAACCCGCTGGCAGCCATCGGGGGAAAAAGGGTCCCTGCAAGGTCAAAAGACTGGGCTGCCAGTGAAAATAACAAAAAAGGCGCGAACGCTAGTCATGAAGGACAAAAACCGAAAAAAGAAATTCTGGACTCGATAGCGGTGTACCGAGCCCAGGCGGGAAGGGGAACCAGCGTCGAACCGGAGAAGAAAAAGCGAAAATCGCAGAAAAAAATCTACTTTTCCTGGGTGACTCGAACTCACGTCCGTTGGGCTCCGTGGAAAAAGGAAGACTGAGCAAGATGGCACCCTTGGGCGGGAAGGGGCCCGCGAATGCGTGCTGCATTCCCAAAGGCTTTCCTTGAAAGCTGGGGAAATACTCTGCATGAGGGCTCCGTCAGCGCCGACGTCACCCATATGTGAGGACTGACTTCCTGCTTGGTCCTGGAGAAACTAGAGGATCAGGAAAATAGAAGCAGATCCTCCAACATCAAGCTCTATGGGATTCTATAAGAAGCTGAAGGTTCTGACATCAGAGAATTTGCAAGTACTCTGATGGTGAGTTGCTTTCCTGACTCTCCTGCCACTCCTCAATTTGAAATTGATTGAGCACATAGGGTACCTCAACCAAAGCTCTATCTAGCCTGCTCTCCTAGAGCAATAACTGCCAAAAAGTTGTGTTATGTGAAGTAGAATGTGTCATCTACGAATCCAGGAAAAATGGGTATGTGACTTATAACCAAACCAAGATACAGATTTTTCCTGAACCTTAGCACAGAGACTTTACACAAAAGTAAGGATTTGATTAAGTCCAGAGACATTCTGCAACACCAAAGGATATAAAGTGGGGATTTGGTTCTCAGCCCACTTGGCCATAGTAAAGAACGATGTGAAGGAATTCTTAATTAATCCCGGTGCAGCAGCAAAATTTTCAGCAGAACATAATATGGCATCGACAGTAACAGAGCTTGCTCCTATACAGGCACGAAAAAGCCTAGGGGCACAAAAGCAGTGATTCAAAAGAATGTTCTCTAAAGGCAGTGTATTACAGAACCCATGTCCATGAAAGATTAAACAGCAGAGACAATAACATCTCAGAGGATACACAAGTGAAGTACATCATATTTGATATGCAAGAGGATCTGCAGATCAAAGAGCTAGAGCAACCACAGGACTCAACAAGTTTGGAGAAGAATTCTGCTGAAAGAGAGCAAGAAGATAATGAATCTACAGGACAAAGCCCACAGAGTGGTTGGGCCAGAAGCTGCTGATGAAAGAGTGAGATCTCACAGTATTAGGGGATGTTGTCTTTGCAGGTAAAGTAGAATTCAGAAATAGAAGAAATCTATAGAAGTTTTTGATTGGATCATTTTCAAGATTTTTCCAAGGTTTGACTCATGTACTGTTAGAGGGAGATGATTTTACACCAAGGGTTTTTCCTTTTAAATGTTTTTAAAATTTTTCGGCAGAATGGACCTCTGTGGCTCATGATAGAAAAGAACTTTTGAGTCCTTCTCAAATATTGTTCTTGCATGAATTAGGGGAGAGGGGGAGGGAAAGATAAAGGGGAGCGAGTGGAGTATTTAAGAGGGTATAAGTGCGGCTGGTGTGCGACTGTCCAAGAGAGAGGCAATGGGGAATGGGTGTGTGGGAGGTTTTGGAGGTTGTATGGCAGTTAGATGTTGCTAAAGAGGGAAGATGAGTTTATCAGTAGGTAGATATGGAGTTGAATGGTAGACTGAAGGCTAAATAGGTCGCTAAAATGTGGAGGGAATTAATGGACTATTCAAAAGAAAAAGGATATTAAAATACTTGAAAGACAAAAAAGTGGACACTACATTGCTCCAGGAGATGCACATGTCAGAGAAAGAGTATCAGAAATGTGAGCAAAGAAGTTGAGGGGTTTTATTCTGCATTTAACTGTAAAAAGAGAGGGGTTGCTATCCTGATCAAAAAGAAAGTTCCTTCTGTGGCATATGAATTGGGGAAAGATGAACAAGGAAAGGTAAAATGGGTTATCTTGAATTCACATGCTCCTAATGTGGCTACAAGGAATTTGTTTAGGTCGTACTTATTAACTTTTTGATTTGGTTAAACTGCTGCAAGTTCTGGGTGGTAATACGAACTGTGCTTCTGAATAAATGGATAGATCAACTGAGAAAAGTAAACAAAGGGATAAAGAGAGTAAGGAACTTCAACAATTGATGAAAGAGTTCAACTTGGTGGATGTACAGTTTTGCCACTGCCTTGTCACACTGTTTTGCCATCTTGAGATCCTCAGAAATAATCACACCAAGATCCTTCTCCTGATCCATGCACACCAATCTCTCGCCCCTTATCACGTACATTTCCCTTGGATTTCTGCTTCCCAAGTGCATGACACTGTACTTCTTCGCATTAAATCTTAACTGCCAAGCATTAGACCATTCTTTCAGCTTTTGTAGATCTTTCCTCATGTTAACCACTCCCTCAGGGGAGTCCAGTCTGTTGCAAATTTTCGTGTCATCTGCAAAAAGAAAGACTTTTCCATTCGGTCCTTCAGCAATACCACTCACAAATACATTGAACAGTGCCGGGCCAAGGACCGAACCCTGGGGCACCCCGCTAATCACCCTCCTTTCATCCGAGTGAGCTCCATTTACCATCACCTTCTGTCGTCTGTCAATCAACCAATTTCTGATCCAGTTCACCATCTTGGGACCCATCCCCAAACTACTGAGTTTATTGATAAGCCTCCTATGAGGAACAATATCAAAGGCTTTGCTGAAATCCAGGTAGATGACATCCATCGCATGCCCCTGATCCAGTTATCTGGTTACCCAGTCAAAGAACTCAATCAGGTTTGTTTGGCAAGATCGTTCCTCAGTAAAACCATGTTGCCTTGGATCATGCAACCTGTTGGTTTTGAGAAAGTCCACTATTTGCTCTTTCAGGAGTGCCTCCAATACTTTTCCCGCCACCGAGGTAAGGCTCACAGACCTGCAGTTTGTCACTTCTTCCCTGTCACCACTTTTATGAAGAGGTACCACATCCGCCCTTCTCCAGTCCTGAGGAACTTCTCCTGTTTCCAAGGATCTATCGAAAACATCCTTTAACGGCCCTGCAAGAACCTCTCTGAGCTCTTTCAGTATCCAGGGATGTATGCCATCCGGTCCCATGGCCTTGTCCACTTTCAGTTTTGCAAGTTGTTCTAACACATCATCTTCTGTGAATGGTGTGGTATCTACTTCATTCCCATTTTTATATTTGGGAGTCACAGGTGGTCCTTTTCCAGGATTTTCTTTAGTAAAAACAGAGCAGAAGTATTTGTTGAGCAATTTTGCTTTTTCAATGTCACTTTCCATGAGTCCATTCCCAGTACTTTTAAGTCCTGCAATTCCACCTCTGATTTTCCTCCTTTCCCGAATATACCTGAAGAAAGATTTATCACCACACTTCACATCTTTAGCTATCTTTTCCTTTGCCTTTGATTTTGCTATCCTTATTTCTCTTTTTGTCTCTTTGAGTTTGATCCTGTATTCCTGTCTGTCTTCCTCTAATTGCAAGCTTGTGAATTTTGTGAAAGCTGTGTGTTTTGCTTTTATTTGGGCAGTCACTTCTTTGGAAAATCAAATAGGTTTCTTTTTCCTCTTGTTTTATTTACTTTTCTTACATATTTTCTGTTGCCCCTTTTATTGCCACCTTTAGTTTAGCCCATTGCAATTCCACTTCCCTTATCCCCTCCCACCCTGCCAACTCCTCTTTCAGGTACTTGGCCATTTTACTGAAGTCAGTGTTTTTGAAGTTTAGGACTTTGAGCTTGCTATGACTGGACTGCACCTTGGCTTTTATCTCAAACCACACCGTGTGATGATCGCTGCTGCTCACAGGGGCACCCACCCAGACATTTGGCACGCTATCACCATTAGTGAGCACTAAATCCACAATTGAGCTTTCCCTGGTTGGTTCCAACAGCATTTGTCTAAGTAACGCACCTTGGAAAGCATCCACAATTGTTTTGCTTCTTTTCAGATTTGCAGAAGGAGTAATCCAATCCACATCAGGTAGATTAAAGTCGCCCAATATGATCACTTCCCCCTTTGTGGCTATCTTGGCAATATATACAATCAATTCATTATCTATCTCTTCGATTTGAGTTGGAGATCTGTAGACTACAGCAGTATGGACGACAGTGCCATCTCCTCTTCCCAACACAATCCAAAGTGCTTCTTCTCTTCCCCATGCTCCCTGCATTTGAGTAGCTTTAATATTGTTTTTATATAACAAAAAAACTGCACGTTCACTCAAACCAATGTAGTAGTCAATTCATTCTCTCTTATTGCAACACTATAATAAGGTCTCAGACTCGTATGGCACTTAACTTCAGACTTGCATCCGTTCATATAGTGCTATAATTTGCATCAACGACCTTATGACCTGAGTATATTATAATCAATTCTTATTGCCACGCTGTATAGACTCTTTAAAAATGAATAGGAACTTAGCTTAAACATTCCTGCGAGTCATGGCCAGCGAGCTGAATGGATCCCGACGCTCTATTTCGGCGCCATGAAGGCGTTTCAATACGATATTTTCATCAGGAGATCCGCTCGTATCATCTACAAAGCAAACAAGCTGCCTTACTCCGTGAAAATCAAGTACTCTACGTGTCACAAACTATTCAATAACATCTAAAAAGTTAAAGATTTTACTACTTACAAGCTAAGAGATGCTGCCCACGTCCCCTTTCACTTATCATTCATGTGCCTAACTGCTACCATGTTCCTGAGGACGCCGCGCATGCGAGATAGAACTAGCTGCCAGTATTTAAAAACCCGTACCAAGATTACATAATTAATTTCAGCCGTCATACTGAATTACAAGAGAGAACAGACATAGTGATAAAAAGGGCAGACAAAGGGGGAGCAGTAGTAGTTCTGGATCGGGTGAAGTATGTGGAAGAAGCAAAAGAACAGCTACTAGACAAGACAACGTATAGGGAGTTACAGGTAGATCCGAAGCAACGTTTACAGAATGAAATTAAAATGCTTACACAACAGGCCTTACAAAATAAGGTAATTTCTAAAAAGGAGTTTAGGTATTTGAATGTTACTTCCCCGACCACAGCAAAATTTTACACTGTCCTCAAAATCCATAAAAATCTGCATGATCCACCAGGGAGGCCCATAGTGTCGACTAAAGGGAGTGTATTAGAACCTTTATCTACATATCTAGATTCCTTCTTACGCCTGTTACTCCCCACAATACCCTCTTATTTGAAAGACACTACTCATTTTCTGAACATAATAGAAAATCTGGCGGAATGGGCTGAGCAGAGTGATACTTGGCTTGTCACTCTGGATGTAACATCCCTCTATACAAATATACTGCAGGAAGCGGCAATAAGGATAGTTCAGCATACATTATCCTCTCGGGGTGACCTTTCAGTAACACATATGAATTTTTTGTTGGAAGTAGCACGCTTGGCAATATATCAGAACTATTTTTTGTTTGAAGGTACCTTATACCAGCAAGTAGCAGGAGTGGCGATGGGTGCCACGTGTGCCCCATCTGTAGCGAACTTCTATATGCACGGCTTTGAAGCTCGTTGTTTATCCAATTCACCTTTTTTGCCGTATTTAATCACATGGAGGAGGTATATAGACGACGTTTTTGTTTTATGGAAGGGATCCTTAGAGCTACTGTTGGAGTTCCTGGAATGGCTTAACCATCAGGATGTCAATATTAAATTTACGCATGCATACCATAAAGACACCATCACATATTTAGATGTGCAGGTAACCAGAGGTACTCATGGTTGGCATACTTCAGTTTTTAGGAAGCCTACTGACAGGAATACTTTCCTTCATTATACCAGCAAACATCCCAAACAATTGAAGGACTCTCTTCCTTTCTCCCAGATTTTGAGATTTAGACGGAATTGCTCTGATGTCCAGGACTTTAAACAACGAGCACAGACCATGAAACAAAATTTTTTAGATAGGGGTTATCCGAGAGCAATAATACAGCGAGCCTATCGGAGAGCTCTTTATAATCATAGACCAGGGTTAATAGCCATGAGATCTCCCATAGCAGACGCACGATTTGATTCGGAAGTAGTCAATCTTATCACAACTCACTCTCCGATGAGCTTTCATATACAGAAGGTATTGCGCAAACATAAGAATCTTCTTACCGCAGTTCCGGGTTTAGAGGCCAAGTGGATTCGATGCGTTTGGCGATGTGGCCGTAATTTAAAAGAATATCTTAGCCCGACGGTGCTTCCCCCATTGGAACGACACAGAGTAGGGGTGGCCATAGTAAATGCGGCGATTGTGACGTTTGCGACATTATGACGGAGACTTCACAATTTAGCTACCGTGGAGTGACTTTCGACCTCCGTTTGCACACGACGTGTAGTTCAGAGGCGGTGATATATAGTATTTTGTGCCCTTGTGGACTCATGTATGTCGGTAAGACAATACGCCCCCTGAGAACTAGACTACGAGAGCATAGGAGCCGATTGAAATGTCGGAGACTGGAGGCTCCAATTGTAGCACATTGTCAATCACAAGGGCATAAGTTTGAACAACTTCGCAGTGTTGCCATAGAGCAGGTAACTGCAGCTATGGGAGGTAAAACAGTGGATGAGACGCTTCTATTGAAGGAGCAAAGATGGATTTATATGTTAGGCACAGTTTCCCCGGGTGGCTTGAACATCGCCATAGATTGGTTAGCTTGTACCTAAAGGATCTAACTGTATATCAGCTATTCATCATTTTAGACAGTTATTATTCGTTGGCGCACTAAAATTTATGTAAATGGCAGTTTAACAGCACTAAGACGGAGCATTGTTCCGGTCCTAATAATATCTATTTTTTAAAAAAAGGAGAGTGATTAGGATTTACCCGAGACCTCTTTAGTAGAGTTTCAGGTGTTTTGTAATATAATGCTCGAGAGCATCTAGATTTATGGATGTATAATTAGGATCGGTAGGTTATTTATATTGAAAGCTGATCTTCGAAGTTCAATATGTTTAATTTTTATCTGTACCTTCGTTCGGTCTAACTGGTCACTATCTTAATGGGCCTACACATACTTTAGAGGCAACAATGGATGTACGAGGAGTGGTGGCATGACGGCTGAAATTAATTATGTAATCTTGGTACGGGTTTTTAAATACTGGCAGCTAGTTCTATCTCGCATGCGCGGCGTCCTCAGGAACATGGTAGCAGTTACGCACATTAATGATAAGTGAAAGGGGACGTGGGCAGCATCTCTTAGCTTGTAAGTAGTAAAATCTTTAACTTTTTAGATGTTATTGAATAGTGTGTGACACGTAGAGTACTTGATTTTCACGGAGTAAGGCAGCTTGTTTGCTTTGTAGATGATACGAGCGGATCTCCTGATGAAAATATCGTATTGAAACGCCTTCATGGCGCCGATATAGAGCATCGGGCTCTATTCAGCTCGCTGGCCATGACTCGCAGGAATGTTTAAGCTAAGTTCCAATTCATTTTTAAAGAGTCTATACAGCGTGGCAATAAGAATTGATTATAATATACACAGGTCATAAGGTCGTTGATGCAAATTATAGCACTATATGAACGGACGCAAGTCTGAAGTTAAGTGCCATACGAGTCTGAGACCTCATTATAGTGTTGCAATAAGAGAGAATGAATTGACTTTACTACATTGGTTTGAGTGAACGTGCAGTTTTTTTGTTATATATATTTACGCGTTCGGAAACGAGACCAGTAAGGCTTGTTAATATTGTTTTTGACATACAAGGCTACTCCTCCTCCTTTTCGACTTTCTCTGTCTCCTCTGAATAGATTATAGCCAGCTATGGCTATATCCCAATCATGTGATTCATTAAACTATGTTTCTGTAATGGCCACAGACACAGAGAATTTTTTTGTTACATTGGACTGATATGTCTCTGGGGTCTGATGGTGGTATTATTATGCTGGGAAAGCATACACACAGGCTATATTAATACAATGGGCCTCTAGGAAAAAGAAAGAAAAAGAAACGGATTTGCAGACTCTATGCAAACAGTTGGAAGAACTGCTGAAGTTCATAAATCTTTGGAAAGTGTAAAAAAAACCCTTTCAAAATATGAGAATAAGAAATAAGATAAAAATTCAGTTCTATCGATTCATTTGATGTGACATTTTAGAAGGGGCATCTAAGTGCAATCAGGGATGTCCAGGGTAAAATGTGCAGAAAAATACTGGGGATGTCTCTGTTTCAGCCTGATTTTAGAAACACAGACGTTCCCAACGTGAATGCCTGCACTGGTGTCCACATAGTCATCCCTGCTATAAAACTGTGGGATGGGGGTATGCAAGGTTGCATACAGGGACATCCAGCAGCATGGCAAAATGAAAGCATGAGCCCTCATTTCCTGTCAGTGTCCATTATCAATCTGGAAAATATAGGGGATATAAGTGTATTTTCTTCTCCACACCCTCTAGATGTTTGGCTAACAAAAGAGCCAAGCTCTAATTACCCCCCTTACTGGACTTCTGCAACCCAATCTACTTAGGACTAGCAAAACAGACACTCAAGCCTCTACAACTAGCACAAAACACGGCAGCCCGCATAATATCTGGATCTTCAAGACATGAGCACATCACACCCGTTCTGAAAGAACTACACTGGCTCCCAATCACTTCACGCATCAAATACAAAACAATCATAAACATATTCAAGATCAAACAACACACCTCAGCCAACAGCCTGCACACACTCATACAGCCAGACACCAGCACACGCCCAAGAAGAAAAAGAACCTCCAACCGAGTCAACACCTCTAGTGACTTCAGAAAAGCACGCAAGGACACCACAGAAAGAGCTCTCTCTCTGGCTGCCCCAACAATCTGGAACACCCTCCCAGATGATCTGAGATCAACGATGGACCTCAAGGACTTTCGCAAACAGCTGAAGACAACGCTGTTCATAGAACACTATGGACACGTCACATGATCAATCTATCTACCACGAACGACCACCCCCCCCAGACACACGGACAAGAGAATGTATAACGGCACATGTTGTTTCCTAACACTAAACGTATAGAAGTTTGTATTATAGCACATGTTGTATCATAGTGCACAATGTACATAGCTCAACCTAATTGAACACACAAACACATCATACACTCAAACTACGATATAACCCGCTCTGCATGAATACACTATCACATCTTTTTGACTGTTTTGCTGTGATACCGCCTTGATTGTAAGATAAGGCGGCATAGAAATACTATTAAATAAATAAATACAATTTTCAAAATGCTATTCATGCCTGGAGCAGGTATAAACTTTGATGTAGCTCAAGATGTCCAGGGCATTTCTGAAATTGGGCGAGAAAGTCCAAGTTTTTGGGAATGTCCCAGATACGCCTAAACCACACCCCTGTTCCACATTGGACATCCTCACGCCGGGGACGTCTTTTCAACCACTTTCTAAGATGGCTCTCTGAGCTTTGGACGTTAACTTCAGTGCAGATGTCCAAGTGGGAACATCTAGCTTACTAAAATCAGGAGAACACATGGACATCCCTGGCATTTCTCAGCACATTCTGCTCTAGACATCCCTAATTTGACTTGGATGTCTTTTTTAAAATGCCACTTCAAATGTTTTAATTTTTTTTTGTTGAATATATAGAAGACCATACTGGAAGCTCACATATTGTTTTAGTGTTGGCAACGTCGAGAAAGTTGGCATTACTAATGCGTCAAATTGATAAACTCATAAACTCATAAACGACATAGCCCCCTCACACTTAACCACATTACTGCAGTCTCCAACATCGACAAGGACCCTCAGACAAAACGCAGCCCACTCCCTCATCATACCTAAAGCCATCTGTAAAACCAAGAATACCACTAGCTCTAGAGCATTCTCATTCACTGCTCCTACACTCTGGAACGACCTCCCTATTGAACTTCGCACCATAAGAGACCTCATCCAATTCAGAAAAGAATTAAAGACCTACCTGTTCACTGAACACTTCGAAATCCCCTACTCCCCCAAAGCCAGCTCTACCACAAATGTGGGCACCCATGCACAAACTCCTTTAACCCCAACAATCTAACCACAAGCCTGTCCCCCCCACACACGCCCCAAAGATGACAAAAATAAAAGGAACTAAATTCCAGCACCTACGCCAATCTCTACCCCATACACCACACACACTACACGATGTAAATATACTTTTGTACAAAGTTTGATATGTTTGCTTGTTTTTTGTTACAATACCTACAAAGTTTATACTTACTGTTCAATGTAAATAGTTGATTTCTACTGTTCTATGTAAAATGTATACAAATTGTGTACAAGACTGTTAATCTGTTATATGTAAACCGCCCTTGATCTCTGGAAGGGGCGGTATAAAAGAAATAGTTAAATAAAATAAATAAATAAATAAATAAAAATAGTCAATGAGACAGAATGTAAGTGGGTAAGTTGTTTCTAAGAGACACCCTCCTCCATATATGTAAAACAGTGGTTCTCAACCAAGCCCTCTGGGACCCCCAGGCCAGTCAGGTTTTCAGGATATCCACTATAAATACGCATGAGATAGAACTACATGCACTGCTTTCATTATATACAGATCTATCTCATGAATATTCATTGTGGATACTCTGAAAACCCAACTGGACTAGGGGTCCCAGAGGACTAGGTTGAGAACTACTGATATAAATCCATACGTTCACTGTGTATTTTGTCATGTGACTCAGCACAAAAATGTGAATGATTTTTATTTTTTTAAATGTTGTCAATTCAATGCTGAATCCTGGTGATCCAGCAGCTCCTGGGTTTTCTTGGTAAGGTATGACTGGAGGTAGACTGCCAGGCCTTTTCTTCCAAAGCAATGGAGGATAAAGTGATTTTTCCTAAGGTCACAAGAAGTGCCAGTGGAAATTGAACCCTTGGGTACTAGGCTGTTGCTCTAATCACTAGGTTACTCCTCCACTCATGAAGGATTGTACATCCCTTTTATTAGATATTATATGCCTGTAAAGATGACTGTTGTTGAGGCTCTGCTGCACTAGACACAATAAATAAAGTAAAAAAAAATGTTTTAATGTAGTAAAAAATGTATCTTCAATTAAGTTTGAATAGATTATGGCGTTTTTCAATTTATTGTACATTGCATTAGGCTAGTTTGTGCTGGGATTGTGATAAACAAGGTATGCATAAATAAAAGAGTTATCTTAGAAGCCCTATTTGCAGTTTATGCATGCCAATATAGCATAGTTACTCACCTGTAACAGGTGATCGCCGGGAACAGCAGGAATTTAGTCCTCACATATGGGTATCGTCAGTACCGACAGAGCCTGGGCGGGAACGCTCCCCAGCGTCCAATCAGAAAGCTTTTGGGAGCATCCCACAGTGCCTGCATGCTGCCTTCCCGCCTTTCCCAACTGCCTCTCTCCAGTTGAGTTTTAAAGCTGAGACAAAGAGAGAGAGAGGGAAAGGAAAGAGATAGATAGAGAGATACAACTCCTAGGGGAGGTGGGTGGGTTGTGAGGACTAAATTCCTGCTGTTCCCGGAGATCACCTGTTACAGGTGAGTAACTATGCTATCTCCAGGAACAAGCAGGAATCTAGTCATCACATATGGGGACTCCCTACCTTTAGATGCCAGGGAGGGACCCCAGAAGTTGTGTGTCCCTGAAGAGGGCTCCATTTCCCCCCATGGATCTCTGGCATCCTATCAGGGATGGTGGGTAGGAGTTGATTAGGTATGGAACAGGTGTTTGAGAACAGCCTGACCAAACAAGGCATCCCGGCGGGAGTCCTTGTCCAAGCAGTAATGGGCTGTAAAGGTATGAACCGAGGCCCAAGTGGCTGCTCGACAGATGTCGTCGATAGACACAGAGTGCAGATGAGCCATTGAGGCTGCCATGGCTCTCACATTGTGAGCTGTGACATGGCCCTCCAGAGAAAGGTTCTTACTCTGACAGGCGAAGGAAATACACTGAGCAATCCAGTTAGACAGTGTTCTCTTGGAGACTGGAAGTCCCAAATGAGAAGGATCAAAAGCAACAAAGAGTTGAGAGGACTTTCTATGTTGCTGTGTTCTTTGTAAGTAAAAAGCTAAAGCTCTTTTACAGTCCAAGGTATGAAGATTCCTCTCTGCATTAGATGCATGAGGCCCTGGAAAAAACACAGGTAGGTAGACCGCTTGGTTCAGATGAAAAGGCGAGACCACCTTAGGCATAAAGTGTGGATGAGTCCTAAGGACTACCTTGTCATGATGGAACCTTGTATAAGGTGGATTAGCTACTAGCGCTTGCAACTCATTAATGCGGCGTGCTGATGTGATTTCAATGAGAAAGATAACCTTCCAAGAAAGGAATTTCAAGGAGGTAGTAGCTAAACATTCGAAAGGTGGCTTCATGAGCTGCCCAAGAACCAGGTTTAAGTCCCATGCCACCGGTGGTGGCCTAATGGGAGGCTTAGTTAGAAGGCGGCCACTCATAAATCTTGCTATAAGAGGATGAGAGGAAATAGGCTGTCCATTTAGAGGCTTAAGAGAAGCTGCAATAGCACTCAAATGGACTCTTACTGAATTAGTCTTAAGACCTGCATTGGATAAATGAAGGAGATATTCCAGCAGTGATTCCAGAGGTATCGCAAGGGGGTTAAGTGCCTTTTGCGAACACCATGTGGTAAACCTTTTCCACTTGAAAGCATAAGAGCGTCTTGTGGAAGGTTTCCTGGAAGCAAGAAGAATATCTTTCACTTGTTGAGGGATATTAAGATCATGGAGATCTAGGCCTTCAGCAACCAAGCGTGAGATGCAGAGACTGGGGATTGGGATGCCATAACATTCCGTCCTCCTAGGATAGGAGATCTGGAGCAGACCCTAACTCCAGGGAGGGAGCTTGAGAGAGATGTAGAAGCAGAGGGTACCACACTTGCCATGGCCAATGTGGAGCTATGAGAATCATATGGCCTCTGTCTCTCTGAAGCTTGAACAGGATTTTGGGAATTAGGGGAATGGGTGGAAAGGCATACAGGAAGTCTTGACCCCAGTAAAGGAGGAAAGCATCCCTGGCCTGAACCCCCTGAGCCGGAGTTCTGGAACAGAACCAGGGAAGTTTGGCATTCCACGGACTTGCAAAGAGGTCTAAGTCCGGGGTTCCCCAAAGTTGAAATATCCTGGTCACCTGGTCTGCATGCAGAGACCACTCGTGTGGAAGCAGAACTCGACTGAGTCTGTCTGCCCAAGAGTTTTGAATGCCTGGAAGATACACTGCCAGAAGATGAATCTGATGCTCTCTGGCGAGGGCCCATAGTCGCAAAGCTTTGTTGCAAAGCGACAGAGAGCCTGTTCCCCCCTGCTTGTTCACACTGAACATGGTTACTTGATTGTCTGTATGAATGAGGACTGCCTTGTAGCTGAGCAGGGTGTGGAACACTCGCAGAGCAAGAAAGATTGCTCTGAGCTCCAAGAGATTGATATGTAGATAACTCTCTTGAGGAGACCAGGTGCCCTGGGTGGAGAGGTCTTGCAGATGAGCTCCCCAATCCATTGGAGAAGCATCTGTTGTGAGAGTTTCTTGGGGTAAGGGTTGCTGAAAAGGGGACCCTAGCAACAGGTTTTGAGTGGACATCCACCACTGGAGGGACAAAATGAGGCGACTTGTGTTTGTATTTTGTCTGACAGGCACCCTGATGCCTGGGGTCCATTGGGTGGATAAAGTCCACTGAGCTGCCTCATGTGGAGTGTCACACAGTGGCATAAAAATTATTATTATTAGAGGAGTTCATTGTTTCCTGATTTCCTGCTGATACCTACCTGATTGACCTGGGCTCCCGCTTCCACTTCTCTGATTGGGCAGTTGGTTTTCTTGAGGCTATATCATCTTGCCTCCGACGCGGGACGCCGAGGAGTTCATTGTTTCCTGATTTCCTGCTGATACCTACCTGATTGGCCTGGGCTCCCGCTTCCACTTCTCTGATTGGGCAGTTGGTTTTCTTGAGGCTATATCATCTTGCCTCCGACGCGGGACGCCGAGGAGTTCATTATTTCCTGATTTCCTGCTGATACCTACCTGATTGGCCTGGGCTCCCGCTTCCACTTCTCTGATTGGGCAGATGGTTTTCTTGAGGCTATATCATCTTGCCTCCGACGCGGGACGCGTAGCAGGCGCGTGCCCGTGGTGCGTGCCCGAAGAGGCGTGACCAAAGGGGCAGGTCTTGCCCCTTTGGCGCCCCTTCGGCGCAGATTTGGCGTTGGAAGTTCCCGTGAATGGGGAAGCGGAAGAAACGCTTGCTGCCGGTGGCACAACCAAAGGCGGTAAAAATTATTGGGCCTATGGATGCGCATTTCTCTGTTGGTAAGCCATTGCCTGAGAATATTTCATCGGATGCCTCCCTTGGTGGAAAGTCGACTGTAAGTACTGGGTCTTCTGATTCTTCCCCGGTTGCGGTGAACTGCTCCCTGGCAAATCGAGACAAGGATTCTCCTTTAGTTGCTTCTTTGGAGTCTAGCCTTGATAAAATTGAGGTGCCTATTCTCTCCTCTTCGTTTCTTCGGATGGACTCTGTCGCTGACTCATTACCTCCTCCGTTGCCTTCTGTGGTCTCATTTGTTGGGTCTGGTGAGCCTTGTGCTATCCCAGATGAAGTTTCCTTGAAAGATGTTTGGACCATGTTGTCTAGAATGGAGTTGGCCTTGGACTCTTCTCTCCAAAAGATTTCAATTTTCACGAAAGAAACAGTTGTAAAGTTTTCAAACCAGGAGTCTCGACTGTCTGCCGTGGAGAGAGGCATTGACTCCTTGGAGACCCGCTTCTCCCCTCAGCAGACAGTTATTACCTCCTTGGTTCAGGATGTTACCTTGTTACGTTCCCAGCATGAAGTTCTTGAGAACTCCTTGCGTTCCAAGAACCTCCGACTGTTGAACTTTCCAAAAACGCATTATCTTGCACCTCGTATGTTGTTTCATAAATACTTGAAAGAGGTATTATTGATCCCTGACGCAGAAGCCATTTCCTTGTCTAATATTTATTACCTTCCTTCCAGAGACACGGCCCCTCAAGCTGTGCCTCAGGAAGGATTAGCAGAGGGAGAGTCAAAGGGTTCAGCTTCTTTAAATAGAAACATAGAAACATAGAAACATGATGACAGAAAAAGACCACAAGGCCCATCTAGTCTGTCCTTCCATAACAACAACTACAACAGTCCACTTTCTACCTTTAGAGATCCTCTGTGTTGGTCCCATGCTTTTTTGAATTCAGTTACTGTCCTCATCTCTACCACCTCCACTCTCAGCCTTTTTGGAATCTTCTCATGATGAAATTTCTACGAGAGCCACATTGTTAGTTACAGTGGCCTTTGAGCTGGATAGACAGAGAATCTTTCGCGCATACTTCAAGAAAAAATTTGAGAAGTTTTGCGGCTCTGCTATACAAATTTTTCCCGATGTCTCAAGGGCCACTCAGAGGAGGCGGAAAGCCTTTTTGGAGATTCGCCCTCGCATTTTGTCCCTGGGCGCATTGTTTTATTTGAAGTTTCCCTGCAGGTGCCATATCATTTATCAAGGAATTCGTTATGTTTTTCTTGAAGTTGCGCAGCTTTTGGAATTTTTGAAGGATAAAGGCTGAGTTTTGCTTTTCAAATTTATTGATATCCTTGCTTCTTTGCCGGTGTTTACCAGGGTTTTTGGTCAGGTTTGGTTTATTTTGTTTCTTTTTCATTGGACTTCTCCTGGATGTGGGTTATAATATTGTTATTATTATTGTCACTAAATTTATTATGGAGGCTGGGTTGTTTCCCAATCTCTTGATAAGTTTTTGTTCACAATATGTAATGTTTTCCTATTTTTCAATAAAAGTTATAAATCATTAAAAAAAAAAATTATTATTATTAGATAGGAGAGTCCTTTTTAAGAACCAGGGAAACTTGGTCTAGAGGTTTTAAACTCCAATCCTTTAAAGCAATCAATTAAAGCAAAGTGGTAGGGATGAAAAAGGCTTTTATTCCCTTTACGCATGGGGTCATAAATTGGTCACAACTGAAAATAATGTCCTTAACTTCAGGCACAAAAGAAAACACAAGGTTTAAGGAAAACTGTTAACTTCACAGTAGTAGCAGGGCACAAACATAGCTTCTAGTTTAAAGCAACTTTGTACAATTCTTCTGCTCAGCACATAATAGACATCCTGCAGATACCACAAGCCATTCATACGTCCTCCAAAAGACTGTGCTATGGGAAATGCAGAGAGAGCAATCCATCTCCTCTGGGTCTAGCAACTGTTCCACCAGTTCCACTTGCATCGGCTCAGGAATTGGTATGTCTAATTCTGTGTTAACAGTCTCTGGAATATTGTATTCTGGAGCTTTGTATATTTCCCTTAATACTTTACAGTGCCTCGGGCCTAGCCTGGAGCGCTGGCCACGTGTCCCCTTAGTATTAACTGGGCTTTCTCTTCTTAGAGATTCCACACTTCCTTCACAAGAACTTTTTCAGGGCAAAGGTTTCTTTGTAGGAATATAATTCTCATACCTCTTATTGCAGCAGCACGCTGAGGAAAGGTTCTCTCCTTGGACTTGCTTCCTCCCTTCAGAAGCTTCGTGCCAAGCTTTTCTATGAGAGTTTGGTTCCTCTCTCACCTGTGGGAACAGCTCTTCTGGAAAATGCCTGCTCTTGCAACAGCCCAAATCCTGGCTTCCTTGCTCAGCCTGGCTTTTCCTTCCCGGCTGATTCCTCCTTGCTTCTTGCTTGCAATCCGTATAAGTCTTTCTCCTCTGCCAGCAAACAGCTTTCTCTTTCTCTTCCTCCTTCTGTGCCGGACCTCCTCCTTTCTGTGTCTCTGTCTCTTTCTGTTTAACTTGGGGCAGTGCTTCCTTATAAAGGACTCCTCTCTTTGAGGCTTGTGAAATGTTTGTCATGTGCTCCTGACCAGCTAGGCGTGGCCCTTCAGTCTTCCTGACTGCACTCCTGCTCCCTCTAGCTGGTCCCAGTGAATATTGCACTCTGTGCACATCTTTTCCTTGCTGACAAACAGGTTCACTTCTCTCATCAGGGCTCTCATCAGCCTCCGCTGCATCACAGGAGGCGAGCATAGGGAACCACATGCACGGTGGATGCCATGTGGCCTAGTAGTTGTAACATTTCTCGAGCAGTTAGATGAGTCTTTAGCCCTGCTTGAGAAGATAACTGCACCAAGCGAAGGCAACGGGCCTGGGGGAGATAGGCCCTTGCCTTTGTGGTATCCAGGAGAGCTCCTATGAACTCTATAGACTGAGTGGGAGTCAGACTGGATTTTGGGATGTTTATTACCAGCCCTAATACTGAAGGATCCGCATTGTGCAGGATAGAGAGGTCCTGGCCTCTGACTCTGTTGGGGCTTGAATGAGCCAGTCGCCCAAGTAAGGGAAGACGAATATCCCTAGAGTGCGGAGAAATGCTGCTACAACAGTCATGCATTTCGTGAACACCCTTGGTGCTGAGGCCAGGCCAAAAGGAAGCACCCTGTATTGGTAGTGCTTTCCCTGAAAAAGGAACCGAAGGAACCTTCTGTGAGTTGGATGGATGAGAACATGGGTGTACGCATCCTTGAGATCTAGAGAACAAAGCCAATCCTGACTCTGAGGGTATGGCAGCAGAGATCTGAGAGAAATTATTTTGAATTTCTCCTTGACAAGGAATTTGTTCAATTCTCTGAGGTCTAAAATAGGTCTGTAACCCCCTGTTTTCTTTGGAATAAGAAAATGAGGGGGAATAGAACCCTGTATCCTGTTGATGAAGGGGTACGTCTTATATTGCCCCTTGGGCAAGAAGGATAGCGACCTCCTGACCTAACAGGTTGATGAGAGAGGTCGGAGAATTGAACTGCCTTACTATTGTGTGAGGGGGCATGCTTGAAAAATGAAGCTTGTACCCCTCCTTTATGATGGAGAGTGTCCAATGCTCTGCTGTTATTTGCCCCCATCTGGGGGTAAAATGACATAACCTTCCTGGAATGGTGGAAGGTTCTGGTCCCCCGAGAACCAGGAAGGCTAAGTTCTCCAGATGAGAGTCAAAGGCCCTGTGGAGACTGAGCCTCCTGGGCCAGTTGAGGCCTAGCATCCTTTGCTTTCTTCTGTTTGGGTGGTTGCTGACTTTTCTTGGCAAGCTGACCTGCAGAACGTTCCTGCTGAACATAAGCAGGGTAAAATCTTTTCTTTTTAGAAAAGAATGGTTTCTTGAACAATTTCTTTCTAGCAGGATCAGCAATGGACTTGGACAATCTGTCCAAGGTGGAATTTTCAGCATCCATTTTATTGGCTTTTTCCTGCCAATCTTTACCAAACAGGTTCTTACCAGTACAAGGGAGATTTCCCAATTTGTCTTGCACCCAGAGCTCTAGATCAGATGCCTGGAGCCAAGCAATTTTATGTGGCCCTATGGCAATAGCCGAGGTTCTTCTTATGCACTCAAAGCAGTCAAAGGCTGCACGGTTCGAAAATTTAGAGACATCTTGGGCATGTTTGACCCAAGTGAGAAAATCCTGTCTTTTATCTTCAGAAAGGAAAGGATTGAAATCCTCTAAATTATCTGTGACCTCCTTCAGGAACATTCCCATGTAGAGACTATAGGAACTGATCCTGGCAGAAAGCATGGAAGCTTGGAAGACTCGACGTCCAAAAGCATCCAAGGTTCTGCACTCACGTCCTGGAGGATTAGAGGCATGCCTTTTTGCACTCTTAATCCTTCTCACAGCTGACTCCACTACAATAGAGTGGTGAGGAAGCTGAGTCTTATGGAACCCAGGACAAGGAGGGACTCGATACATAGTATCTAGTCTACGAGAATGAGGCGAGGTGGTAAGAGGTGTTTCCCACATCCTCAACATGAGATCATATAAAATCTCATGAATGGGCAAGATATCTGCCTCCTTAGGAGTTTTGGGATATTGTAGAATTTCCAACTCCTTGGCCCTTGGCTCTGTTTCAGGGGCCACAGTAAGGGACAGGCCCCGAGCCACCTCCCTGATAAAATCTTGGAAGGAAATATCCTCTGGAGGAGACATCCTGCGTTTAGGGGAGGAGGGCTCCTCTGGGAGAAGCATCGCTACATCGACAGAACTGTCAGAATCCTCAGATTCCTCTGAGGACTTGAAGTATCGTCTGTCTGGATGCTCTTGAAGAGCCCGATACCCATACCGAACAAAGTCGCTACTGGGAGTAACCGGTACCGGGGTATCGGTACTGAAAGTCATCGGATGACTGGGTACCGGCAAAGCAGACACCGATGCCGATGCTATCGGTACCAGTACTGATACCGATACCGAAGGCGGTGTCGGTACCGGTGGGATTGTCTGTCGCGGTTCCAAGGGCTTTGATGCCGCAAGAAAGCCGCCAGACTGTGTTTCATAGCCAGAACTCTCTGGTCTATCGACACTGCCAATGCCTGGATGTCGGTACTGGAGGAGACCGCCGGTACCCCAGAGCATGGAACCAGTAGTTCTGCCGAGGTCGAGGCCTCGAGAACATCCTGGAACCCCGATAATGCTTTGGAAGCCGAAGCCTCCCGCCAGGGTAATTTTGCCGGTGCAGAATCCTCGAGGGCAACGCCAGAGGCATCTCGATGCTTAGAAGGAGATCTATCCTTCGAGGACCGGCTGGATTTATGTTTAGTTACCTGAGATCCACGGGAGGAAGAAGCAGCCCTGGAAGATGTCGATGCCACCGAAGCTGCATCAGAGGGAAACAGGGTACTGAGCTTAGCAGCTCGGTTCTGCCGACCTCTTTTAGACATCATGGCGCAGGACATACAATCCGTGATGGAGTGGTCAGGACCTAAACATTTTAGACACCATTCATGGGTGTCGGTGACAGAAATGGTACCGCCACACTTGGTGCACTTTTTGAAACCTGAAGCAGGTTTCTCCATGGTAAGGAAAGGTTTTGGGGCCTAAGGCCCAAAAGGGCGCGTGCACCTGAAGAAAAAGAAAAAGAAAAGACCGGCGGTACCGGTAGAGTGTCGAGGAAGGCAGACGCAACCACAAAAAAGAAAAAAACAAGAAAGAATTCTTCTGCGGTGACAGGAACATGACCTGCTGGCTCCGCGGAAAAAGAAGAACTGGAGAGAGGCAGTTGGGAAAGGCAGGAAGGCAGCACGCAGGCGCTGTGGGATGCTCCCAAAAGCTTTCTGATTGGACGCTGGGGAGCGTTCCCGCGCAGGCTCCGTCGGTACCGACGATACCCATATGTGATGACTACATTCTTGCTTGTTCCTGGAGATAACCAGTTATACATGTAAATTGCATCCACATGTAAATGCCCATTTTAGAAAAGGCCCATGGTCTGCCTGCATCAGGAGTAATGAACGCAATACAAATTTATATATAGAACCAAATCACAGCCATTTCTGGCTGAATAAATTTACCCTGTGACTATCTGCTCTGTGACTTTTTTAATTACCCCTTTCTGGGTTTTTTTGTATTGGATCTTTATTGGTAGGGGCTGTCCCCCCTTTTTTGTGTCATGTTACATGTGGATGTACATACTGTGTCAAATGTAGACCAAGGCGTGATGGGAGTATGGTCTGGGTGGAACCAGTATCTACATGCGTATTCCGTATTTCATATAGAGAATACACATGCGAGATCAAAATGTCCATGTCTGGATTTATATCTGCTCCCTGACACAAATAGACATTTAAAAAGTACTTGTTTCAACCAGCCCTTTAGAGGCAAGATTAAAGAGATATCCCTGTATATCTCCCAATGTTTATTTCCCATTCCAAAATGAAATGAGGGAAAAATAGAGGCCTCTCTATTTATTTAGCTAGTCTTATATACCGCATATCTAATAGTCTCTACGGTTTACAATGAACAACAATGCCAATATGGCTTTACATAGGTAATTAAAAGCGGCTGCATGTGTAGTTTTGCAAAATGGCTGAAATACCAATGTAAGTGCCAACATTTACACATGCGTACTGTAATATGCTGGCACTTACAAGGGTGAGTTGTCAGGTTTCCTCCATCAATTTCCCACATATATATTTGTGAAATGACTCTTCCCACTGCATGTGGATATCAATTCCTGTGTGTTCCTCCATGTCCTTCCATCCGTGGCCCACTTTTAACAATCACATCCATTTTGAGGGGTGGAGATATGCTGATTTTACATTAGTTTACACATGCACACACTTTCTTCTAAAGTTGACATACTTCTGCAAATATTTTCACTTCCATATCTCTCCCACCACTTGTACCTTAATATAAATAAATAAAATGTTAGTTAATTCACGATTCTAAAATTCTTTAGCATACATCCTTGCAGCTTGAATTACATAATTCAAAGCTACCATGCTTGAAAACTGTCATGAAGAACATCTCAAGATGGTTTATAATGGCAACATCATAGTCAAGGTGAACTAATATGATTCAGAAAATATAATACAATTTGAAATTCTTGCAAATGTTGAGTACACTGTTTAGGCCTCCACTGAATTGTTTTTTCCATAAAGGAAAAAATATAACCTGCCATTGTTGCTAAGGTCCTAAAACATATGATTCAACAAGGACATGACAATCATCACTGCCAAATACCAAGATTTCCCAAGGAAGCAGACTCCACATTTAGCGTTACTGGATTAAGCTTTGTACACTTAAATATTAAAATTAAGAGAAGACAAAAATTGATAACAAGATGGATGAAGTAATGCTAACTTCCTTCATAATAAGAGAAAACAAAATACCTAGTGGATCATGGACCTTACCTCAAAGACAGCTATTCTATCTGCTTTCAGTAGGAAGTATTGCAGATACCATATCAATCCATTTGAATGTTGAGAAACAAGAGTTAACAAAGGGAATTGGATTTTAGCTCATGCCACTCTCAGAAGTTCAAGGTGAGTTACCTTCTGTACCTGAATATATTTTTTACTGCCCCCAGGGGGGCTTACAATCCAAGGGGCGTGTTTACTAAAGGATTTAATATGTGTTAATTTCATTAACGCCCATTAAATACCCAGATTCCTTTTATTTCTAAGTGTGCAGTGTTTCTTTTAGCCACATGCCCTTAAGTTTGTACCTGAGGCAATGGAGGATTAAGTGACTTGCCAAAGCTCACACAGAGTGGCTGTGGGATTTTAACCCTGGCTTCCCTGGTTGGCAGCCCACTGCTCTAGCTATTAGGTCTCCATTCCAGCAAACAAGCTGTAGTTAATACCTTTTTAATGAACTAACTCAATACATCACCCACATCACATTTGTTAATCCTTCTTTCTACACTTCCAGCATAAGAAATGACCTGACAGCAAAGCTATTTCCCCTAGATGCTATTCCTCATTTACACCAGTTTGTTAAGCTTGCCAATTTTTCCTTGAATTGCTCCAGTTTTTCAAGGCAAGTAAACAAAAGAGCTAACACTGATAAAGTTGTGCTTTTAAGTCATGAACATTACCATACAGGGAAACGGAAAAACATTTCAACAAATCATTTCCCTTGCTCTTCCTTGCAAATGCACACTTAATGCCAAGTTTCCATCAAATTACCTCTACTTTTCTTTAAACTGTCATGTAATTATTCTATCAGCATAAAAATGAATAGATGTGAAACTGGTAATTTGAGAAAACATATGCTTGTATATCATCCGGTGGAGCCCGATTCAGGTAGGGGGAACGTCTGGGCCGTCCAGACGTCCCCGAGGAAGATGGGCCCATTTGGACCAGATTCTGGACTGCAGGAACAAAACATTCCTATGGTGCACAGAATCAGGCCCGTGGAGAGCCCAGCATGCCCCTGCAGCCTGCGGAAACGTTCTCCCTGCAGGTGCTACCGACTCCCGTGGCTTTGGCCTCCCTTTTCCGTGCCATCCGACCCATGGCTGGCCTGCCGTAGCCTGGATCGGGCAGCAGGGACCCCCGCGTACCCGGGACCTCCCCCCCAACTCTGAGGGGGAGAACCCTGGGCCCAATCATGGGATTTGTACTGCTTATTCCACCTTTGAGGTGGAATAAGCAGCAAGTCCCCACAGGCCCAGCAAGATGTACAGCGCCGTGACTTGAATTGGCCTTGTACATCCTGCTGGGTTGGCCCGCCCCCACTCCGTCCCCACTCCGCCCAGATCACGCCCCCTCCCACCAGTCTCCCTGTCCTGATGCTCAAGACATATGGGGAGAGCCGGAGGGGGAATAGGCCCAGACGGCTTACAGGACGTGCAGCCCCGCAACCCACGTCCCAGAATCAGGCCCATAGTGTAAGTGCAGTACAGACATATGTGCACAATGCTTGAACTCTCTGTGCCATCACTTGAAAATGGGGAATTTTAGTTTCTCACTGATGGCTGCAGTATGACTTCTGGATCACCTCTGCTCAGTTTTATCCTAAAATCATTTTTACATTAACGTCTACTGTTCAAATAAAGTAAAGTTGTTCAGACTAAACTCCTTTTATTTTGCTCATAGCAATAATTTACCCACCGATTATCTTATGGGCATGAAGCACTAAGCCAATATGGTAAAAATATGTGATGCCATGGATCCAAGATGCGCGGCGTTTTTTCAAGGAAGTGTGATGACACATCCCAGAGTGAGCTTTTGAGAAGATTGTGCAGTGATCCAATACGCCGTGTGGAAGTTTGGCTGAATTTGGTTAAACATTCGGCAATTTTCCTTATCCCCTGAAGAACCTCAGAGCACAGAGAGAAACACGAGAACAACGTTGAATGTGAGGCGTTGGGAAAGCACAAGAGACACAGCTATAATCTGAGATGCAATGGGGGAGCTAAGTGTTTAATTCACTATTAGCAGAGACTTACAATTTAAATATATAACACGTGGAGAGAGGGGCAAAAATAAGTTTATAAAACGAGCTGAAATCAGTCATTGATGCTAATAGGCGCCGCTGGTTACCGGAATCTTCACAGTTCCAGCAAACAGGCAGCCGATAAGTCTGAGACGATTTCATAGCTCATCCTTTAAGATTGAATACACCACTACCCTCCCGTTTTCTTCTGTATGAGTTGGTTACAGTAGAGTAATTTAATACTATTGGGAGCAATTCTATTACTCTGGAAATCAGACCCATAATTTTTATGGATCCAAGATGGCCACATCTGCATGAAGGTGTTTTCCTTGAAAATTCTTTTCCTACTATAGGTAAAAGGGAAAGGCTTGGGTTTTTCCCTTCCAAGATGAGTAGATACCTTTCTCTGGCCCTACTAATATATTCATGAGCCACACAGGAGTTCCATTATCCTCCGGAGACGGCCTGCAGAAGTCAGCAGTGAAGGTGTTAGAAGCTGGTTCATGGCTCGATGCCTCACTTAGCCCAGAGGCAAGAGTACTCTTGGTTCAGCCCTGTCCGGTAAGTCCCCCGGTTTCTGCAGATGATGGATCAGTATCGGAGGACACCATTCGACAATCCGTGGAGGGGGGGAGGGGGGAGGAAGACAAGTGCCAGAGGATCAGGCAGTGTCTGGCAGGGCTCACAAGGCCGCATCAGAAGATGGATAGCAGTCAGAGCTGAAGGAAGTCATTAGGCCACAATGATTTGTTTTATTGGGCTCATCAGTTTCAAAGACACTTGCAGCTGAACCTCAAGGGGGAGTGTCTCTTCCATCTACTTTACATGTATGTCTTTTGGTAATTACATTGGATGTTATTTGGCAAGCAATTGCAGATATGGGTTCCACGTTGGTTCTGCATGTACACGCCCTGGCTCATAGGGTGCAGCAGTTGGAAATGAAAACGGACAAGAATATCCAGGATCCTCATCGGTAAGTACTCCTCTAAGATTTGGATCTGAATTTGCCAAGTGCTTCTTCTGTTCAAACTGCACTTCTTAGGGACATTATTACTTTGCAGGTCACAGTTGAAGCTTTAGAGAACTGCTTCAGGAATTCTAACCCACGAGTTCTGAACTTTCCATGCTCTCCAACAATCCTGGTGAAAGATATGTTCAATAGATATTTAGTTGAGACTTTGGGGCTATCTGCTCAATCAATATCTGAAGTTACCTGTGTATATTATATGCCAGTCTCAAAAGGTCAGGGTTCAACTTCTGTTACCTTGCAAGAAGAAACTTCTGCTGTGCTGAACTCTCTTGGGACTATAGAGGCATCTGACGACATTATTCTACTGTTTCATACTTCTCCCCTAACGTTAGATATTACTCCACTGAATCTCTGTCTCTCCCGGATCTCTTCTTGGCTATCCCACAATTTTCTGCACCTGAATCCATCAAAGTCCACAGCCATGTGGGTCTCATTGACTGGTTCTTGCCCTTCCCTGGCTCCCTCGATTGATTCTACTCCTCTCCCTCTTGTGTCATCCTTCCGCTACTTTGGTGTAATTCTCGACTCCAGGCTTTCTTTTCACCAGCACCTTACTTCCCTTATACGTCGTTCCTTTGCTGCCCTGCGACAGATCAGGGCTGTCCGTTCCCTTCTCCCCTTTTCTTCCCTAGTCACCCTTGTCCTGGCCTTAGTTATAAGCTGCTTGGACTACTGTAATGTTTTTCTCGCTAACCTCCCAAAATATCAACTTCTACGTCTTCAGCGCATTCAAAATGCTGCTGCCCGTCTCATCACGTTTTCACACCGTTTTGACCATATCACACCTATCCTTCTCCGCTTGCACTGGTTACCTCTCTGCTTCCGTTTTCATTATAAGTTCCTTATTTTGATTCACCGTGCTCTTCATACCAATACTCCTCTATACCTTGCAGATCGGATCTCTCTTCACACCCCCTACCGTCAGCTTCGCTCTCTTCATGCAAATCGTCTGTCCCTTCCTTCCCCATCACAGGCGCACCTCGAGCAGACCCGTCACGCAGCTTTTTTCTTTTTAGGCCCAGTACTATGGAATGCTTTACCCCCGTTTCTCCGTCTGGAACCCTCATACCCTCAATTTAAAACACTACTCAAAACCCATCTGTTTCAGCAAGCTTTTCATCTCTCTCCCGATGGTCCCCCCTGATGTTTTTTAGTTGATGTCTTTGTTCCTGTTTTGTTCGTATATTTGTTTTGTTGTGTATTCGGTCTACCCATAGTCTGTTTTGTCATCCCCTTTATGGGCCTTTTATTATGTTTGTATTCTTATATTTTAGTTAACCTATGTTTTAAAATACTGGCCCTTTGTTCTGTTCTGTTGTTTTTGTCTTCTATCTGTCTTTGCTTTTATACTTTACTTTTCTGTTTTACTTTGGCGTTCCTCTCTCTGTCTTTGCATTGCCAACCTTTTATTGTACACCGCTTTATGTTTCGACGAAAAGCGGTTTATCAAATTTTAAATAAAGATAAAGATCTCCGAATCTTCAAAATGTTAATGTTGGTGTAAAGACAGTTAAAGGTAGCCACTTTGGTACTGACTTTTTTTATCTACAGCAGATAGAGACAGGATATTAAAAATTTATTTTAGGAAGTGAGATCTTACGTTTTTTTACTCTTTAGTTAAGATTTCTCTCGATGTATCTAGAGAAACTCAAAAAAGGAGAAAACAGTTTTTGTTGTTACATCCTGGAGTAATTTATTTTTTGCAGTTCCCTTGTATGTATTATAAAATATTAGTCAGTGAAATAGGTTTTCTTTGACCCTAGTCGTCTAACTGCCTTTATTGCCGCTAAACAGATTTCTTCTTTGGGTCCTAACAAGGCTCCCCAAGCCACCAATAGTTAGAAACATAGAAACATGACGGCAGAAAAAGACCACATGGCCTATCTAGTCTGCCCTTCTGTATCATGCATTTGGGCTACAACAGTCCTCTTTATTCCTTTAGAGATCCTCTGTGTTTGTCCCATGCTTTTTTTGAAATCAGATACTGTCCTCATCTCTACCACCTCCACTGGGAGACTATTCCACACATCTACCACTCTTTCTGTAAAGAAATATTTCCGCATATTACTCCTGAATCTATCTCCTTTCACCCTCATCCTATGTCCACTCGAAGCAAAGCTTGATTTCAATCGAAAGAGGCTCTTCTGTGTATTTATGCCATGGAGGTATTTAAAAGTCTCAATCACGTCACCTCTATCCCACCTTTCCTCTAAAGTACATATATTAAGATCCTTAAGTCTGTCCTCATATGCTTTATAACAAAATCCACTAACCATTTTTATGGCTACCCTCTGCACCGACTCCAACCTGTTTATATCCTTTTGAAGGTGAGGTCTCCAGAATGGTACACAATACTCCAATGAGATTGCACCAAAGACTAACACAGAGTCACTATCGCCTCCTTTCTTCTGCTGGCCATTCCTCTCCGTATGCACCCAAGCATCCTTCTAGCTTTCCCCGCCATCTTTTCTACCTGTTTAGCTACTTTAAGATCATCAGACACAATCATGTATAGGTCCCGCTCTTCTTTTGTGGACAAAAGTACTTCACCCCCTATACTGTGTCGCTCCCTTGGATTGCTTCAGCCCAAATGCATGACCTTGCATTTTTTAACATTAAATCTCAGCTGCCAAATTCTAAACCATTCTTCAAGCTTAGTTAGATCCCTCCCCATGTTATCTACACCATCCTGAGTGCAAACTCTATTGCAGATTGCAAAGAGGCAAACCTTACCATATAGTCCTTCTGCAATATCAGTAACAAAGATGTTAAAAAGAATCGGACCAAGGACAGATCCCTGGGGCACACCACTGGTAACCTCCTTTTCCTCAGAATGAGCTCCATTTACCTGTACCCTTTGTTGCCTCCCACTCAACCAATTTCTAATCCAAGCAGTAACTTTAGGGTCCATCCCTGTACTCAGTTTGTTTATATATCGCCTGTGCGGAACAGTGTCAAAGGCTTTATTGAAATCAAAGTACACCACAATTAGGGCTCTCACTCGCTCCAACTCCCTGGTCACCCAGTCAAAGAAATTAATCAGATTTGTCTGACAAGACCTGTCTCTGGTGAATCCATTCTGCCTCAGTTCTGGTAATCCGTTGGACCACAGAACTCTCACTATTTTCTCTTTCAGCAGCACTTCCAATAATTTACTTACCACTAAGGTTAAACTAACCAGCCTATAATTTTCAACCATATCCTTACTTCCACTTTTGTGTAAAGGGAACACATGTGCTCTCTCCAGCCCTCTGATACCACTCCCAACTCCAAAGAGGCATTGAAATGGTCAGTCAGTGGAGCTGCTAGAACATCCCCAAGCTCCCTCAATATTCTCAGATGTATCCCATCTGGTCCCTTCGCTTTGTCCACTTTTAATTTAGCTAGTTCCTCAAGAACAGTCTTCTGAAAATCATTCAAGATGCCTCTCACTTCTGTTCCTGTTTGTGGGCGTTTTCTAAGGTCCTGCTCCTTGTTCTTCATCTGTGAACACAGAAAGCGTAGTTACTCACCTGTAACAGGTGATCTCCGGGAACAGCAGGAATTTAGTCTTCACATATGGGTATCGTTGGTACTGACGGAGCCCGTGCGGGAACGCTCCCCAGGGTCCAATAGGAAAGCTTTTGGGAGCATCCCACAGTGCATGCGTGCTGCCTTCCCACCTCTGTACCTCTCTCACTTCAGTTGAGTTTATAGCTGAGACCAAAGGAGAGAAGTAGAGAAAGAGACAGATAGAGACAAACTCCTAGGGGAGGTGGGTGGGTTGTGAAGACTAAATTCCTGCTGTTCCCGGAGATCACCTGTTAAAGGTCAGTAACTACGCTATCTCCAGGAACAAGCAGGAACATAGTCTTCACATATGGGGACTCCCCAGCTGAAAGATGCCAAGGGGTGACCCCAGCTAGCTGCGAACCCAGGTGAGATGGGTCATGCTTCCTCCCATGGACCTCTGGCATCCAAACTGTGGATGGTGGGTAGGAGTTGGCTTAAGTATGGAAGAGATGTTGTAGAACAGCCTGGCCAAACGAGGCATCCCAATGGGAGTCCTTGTCTAAGCAATAGTGGGCTGTGAAGGTATCTACCAAAGTCCAAGTGGCAGCTTTGCAGATATCATCAATAGAGACAGAACGAAGGTTAGCCGTTGAGGCTGCCATTGCTCTCACATTGTGAGCCATGACATGGCCTTTGAAAGAAAGTCCCTTACTCTGATATGTATAGGATATGCAATCTGCAATCCAATTTGACAGAGTTCTTTTAGAAACTGGAAGTCCCAAATGACTAGAGTCAAAAGCCACAAAAAGCTGAGAAGATTTTCTATGTGGCTTAGTTCTTTGGAGATAAAAAGCCAAGGCTCTTTTACAATCCAATGTGTGAAGATTCCTTTCCGCACTGGAGACATGAGGCCTACGGAAGAATATAGGAAGATAAACCGACTTGTTTAAATGAAAAGGTGAAACCACCTTTAGCAGAAAGTGAGGATGCGTCCTGAGGACTACTTTATCATGGTGAAATCTTGTATAAGGAGGGTCAGCCACTAACGCCTGTAGTTCATAATGCGTCTTGCAGAAGTGATGGCAATTAGGAAAATAACTTTCCATGAAAGAAACTTTAGGTCTGAAGTGGCTAAAGTTCAAAGGGCGCTTTCATAAGCTGACCAAGAACAAGATTTTGATCCCTTGTCACCGGTGATGGTTTAATGGGAGGTTTTGTTAAAAGTAGGCCCCTCATAAATCTTGATATAAGTGGATGAGAGGAAATAGGTTGTCCATCGAAAGGTTTATGAAAAGCAGCAATAGTACTAAGATGGACCCTAACTGAATTGGTCTTCAGACCAGAAGATCATAATTGTAGAAGATACTCTAGTAGCAACTCTACAGGTACTAAAAGGGGGTTAAGTCCCTTTTGTGAACAGATAGAGAACCTTTTCCACTTGAAAGCGTAGGAACGTCTTATGGAGGGTTTTCTGGAAGCCAGGAGGATATCCTTTACTTGCTGAGAAAGGTTAACATTCTGGAATTCTAGGCTTTCAGTAACCAGGCCCTGAGGTGTAGGGACTGGGGATTGGGATGCAGTAAAGATCCGTTCTCCTGCAATAGATCTGGAGCATTCCCCAACTCCAGAGGAGTAGTTTGAGAGAGACGCAGAAGAAGAGGATACCACGTTTGCCGTGGCCAACGTGGAGATATGAATATCATGCGACCTCTGTCTCTCTGAAGTTTGAATAAAGTCTTGGGAATGAGGGGAATGGGTGGGAAGGCATAGAGGAAGTCCTGTCCCCAGTGGAGTAGGAAAGCACCTCTTGCCTGACAGTTTTGAGCTGGAATTCTGGAACAGAATCGGCGAAGTTTGGCATTCTGTGGACTTGCAAAGAGGTCTATATCTGGTGATCCCCAGATTTGAAACACTCGAGCAAGCTGGTATGAGTGGAGGGACCACTCGTGTGGCAGCAGTATTCGACTGAGTTTGTCTGCCCACAATTTCTGAATGCCCGGAAGGTATACTGCAAACAGTTGAATTTGTAACTCTCTGGCGAGGGCCCATATTCGCAAAACTTCGTTGTATAGCGACAGAGAGCCTGTTCCGCCTTGCTTGTTCATATAGAACATAGCTACCTGATTGTCTGTTTGGACCAGTACTGTTTTGTTGCTGAGATGGCCCTGAAAGATTTGAATACCATTGAAAATGGCTCAGCTCTAGGAGGTTTATGTGAAGGGAAACCTCCTGTGAGGTCCAAAGACCCTGAGTGGAGAGATCGTGCAAGTGGGCCCCCCAACCCATCTTGGACGCATCTGTCGTCAGAGTGCTTTGGCATAGAGGCTGCTGGAAAGGAGAGCCTACAATGAGGTTTTCCAGGGATTGCCACCATTGCAGGGACAAAATCAGACGTGTGGTAGTTCTGATTTTGTCTGTTAGTCGACCCAAGGCTTGTGACCACTGAGAGGAAAGGGTCCACTGTGCTGCTCGCATGTGCAGGCGAGCATAGGGAAACACATGGACAGTAGATGCCATGTATCCCAGCAGTTGAAGCATCTCCCGAGCAGTAAGGAATACCTTCATAGATGCTTGAGATGCCAGTTGTATTATACGTAGACAGCATGGCTGGGGCAGGAAAGCCTTTGACTGCCGTGTGTCTAGACGAGCCCCTATAAATTCTAGAGATTGAGAGGGGGTGAGATGAGATTTTGGGAGGTTTATGACCAACCCCAAGTATTGAAGAATTGTCATTGCTTGAGAGAGAGTAAAGCTGGCGTCTGGAGCTGTCGATGCTCAAATGAGCCAATCGTCTAAGTAAGGGAAGATGAATATTCCTAGAGTCCTCATAAATGCTGCTACCACTGCCATGCATTTTGTGAAGACTCTCGGAGCAGAGGCAAGTCCGAAAGGAAGAACTCTATACTGGAAGTGTCTTCCTTGGATCAGGAATCGAAGGAACTTCCTGTGATCTGAGTGGATGAGAATATGCATGTGCGCATCTCTTAGATCTAGAGAACATAGCCAATCTTGACTTTTAAGGTATGGTAAAAGTGTTCCAAGGGAGATCATCTTGAACTTTTCTTGAAACAAATACTTGTTTAATTTTCTGAGGTCTAGTATAGGCCTGTGTCCCCCTGTCTTCTATGGAATAAGAAAATAGGGGGAGTAGAACCCTGTCCCCTGTTGGGATATGGGCACTTCTTTGATTGCTCCTTGAGCCAGAAGTGACGTGACCTCCTGCCACAAGAGGTCGGTGGCAGGGCCCTGAGAACTGAACTGTCTCAGAATTGTAGGTGGGGCAAGTTGAGGAAATGAAGCTTGTATCCCAATCTTACAATGGACAAAGTCCAATTTTCTGATGTTATTTGTTGCCATCTTTTGACAAAATGGCATAGTCTGCCTGGAATGGTCAAGGGTTCTCTAGGTGGAAGTCAAAGACCCTGAGGGGGCTGGGTCTGTTGAGCCGGTTGAGCTTTTTGAGCGTGTGGCTTTCTCTGCTGTCTGTTCTGTTGTTGTCCCTTTTGGGAAGCATGAAGTGGACAGTGAGCTTGATGGGTGTAAGAATGGTAAGACTTCTTTTTCTTACTGAAAAAAGGTTTCTTGAATGTTTTCTTTTTTGTTGGGTTAGCTGTAGCCTTTGACAATCTGTTCAAAGTAGTATTGTCAGATTCAAGCTGATTAGCCTTGTCTTGCCAGTCCTTACCAAAGAGATTTTCTGCTGTGCAAGGAATGTTTCCCAGTTTTTCTTGCACCCATTGTTCCAAGTCTGATGCTTGGAGCCAAACAATACGACGTGCTCCTATGGATATAACAGAGGTTCTGCTAAGACATTCAAAACAGTAAAAGGTAGCACGGTTCATAAATTTAGAGACATTCTGGGCATGTTTGACCAGAATAAGGTAGTCTGCTCTTTTTTGTCCTCTGAGACAGAAGGACTAATGAGCTCCAAGTCCTTTGTGACTTCTTCCAGGAACATTCCCATATACAGAATGTAGGAACTGATCCTGGCTCCCAGCATGGAGGATTGAAAACATCGACAGCCAAAGGCATTGAGTGTCCTGGATTCACAGCCTGGAGGATTAGAAGAGTGTGTTTTTGCACTCTTGATTCTTCGCATGGCCGATTCCACTATCATTGAATGGTGTGGTAACTGAGTTTTTTGAAAACCAGGACAATTTGGCACTCGGTACATAGTGTACAGGCGTCGGGAATGTGAAGCTATCGTTAAAGGAGTCTCCCACATTCTCAACATCAGATCATGTAAAATCTTGTGAATGGGAAGCATAGCTGCTTCCTTGGGAGCCATAGGGTATTGTAGAATCCTTAATTCCTCTGCCCTAGATCTTTTTCTGGAATCACAGTGATTGCAAGGCCTTTTGCTAAATCACGTATGAAGTCCTGGAAGGACATATCTTCTGGAGGAGACATCCTGCATTGAGGAGAGGGAGTTGAATCTTCTAATAGATTCACTCTGGTACCGGTAGAATCATCAGAGTCATTGGAATCGGAAGACTCAAGCACCGGGTGCTCCTGTGACGCATGGTATCGGTACCGCTCGAAGTCGGTACCGAAATGTCTCAGTTCCTGATCCCCGATACCGGACATCGGTATGGGGGGAAGCAGTTCTTTTTTGGAAAGAGGAAGAAGAGAACCGGCGGTACCGGTAGGCGTCGAGTGAAGGCAGACGCGACCACAAAAAACAAGAAATAATGGTAGATTTTCTGCGGTGACAGGGTACTGTGTCCTGTCGGCTCCGCGGAAAACGAAGAACTGAAGTCAGAGAGGTAGAGAGGCGGGAAGGCAGCACGCATGCGCTGTGGGATGTTCCCAAAAGCTTTCCTATTGGATGCTGGGGAGCGTTCCCGCGCAGGCTCCACCGGTACCAACGATACCCATATGTGAAGACTACATTCCTGCTTGTTTCTGGAGATCAGACATATTTGTTAAGCAATTCCGCTTTATCCTCATCAGCTTCTACATATTCCTCCCCTGCACCCTTGAGTCTGACAATACCACTTTTGCCCTTCCTCCTTTCACTAACATATCTGAAAAATGTCTTATCCTTCCATTTTATTGCATTGGCTATTTCCTCCTCTTTTTGAATCTCTGCTTTCTAGACTACTTTGCCAGCCTCTCTAAAATTTTCCAAATATAGATGCTTGTCTTCCTCTCTTGCATTTTTATTTTGAACTCTTGATTCATGCTGATCGTTGCTTTTGCTTCTATTATTAAGATTTGGGATTTTTTTTGATACTCCATTCTCTTTTTCTTCTAGTAGTTTTTGAATTGGATCACTACAGTATAATGGTTAGATGATTAGCCATTATTTTCCTTTATTTTGTTTTTTCTTCTAATATATGTTTTGATGCCTATTGCTGCTTTTGTGTATAAGCCTTATATTGCTTAATTTGTATCATTAAAACTTTCAGAAATAAAAACAAATATGTAATGCTAATTAGCAATCTCAGCAAAACTAGCATTCGGTAGCTTTTGACAACACACTATAGAGAAAAAACTGCAGTATAGCAGTTTATAATTTATAAAAAATACAAATCAGTATCCATCAAATAAATTAAATTTAACTGAGACAGACAAATGCATGAGGAGGAGGCAGTGAACAGCCCAACAACTGCACCCATTTTGACATTCAAAATATATGGACCAACATAAGGGTAAAAAAATAAAATACAAGCAGAGAAAGAACCAGGTGATTTAGAGAATTAAGTGCTGTCAAGTCAATGCTGACTTCTGGGTTTTCTTGCGAGGCAATGAAGGGTAAAGAGATTTGTCCATGGTCACAAGGACTGCTAGTGGGAATCAAATCCAGATCTATTGGGCACTAGGTTGTTGCTCAAACTACTAGGCTACTTTCTCCCATAACGATTAATTAACACACCCTAGACAATCAGCATATGATTTCAGGAACAGCCAGATTTTAATCTTCTTACATTTTTTATATGAAATTTCCATCCATCCAGGCATCCAAAGCTAAAGAGTTTCACAAGAGAGAAGCCTGATAAAAGAAGGCCACCTTTCTTGTCCATATTAATTTGAACTCCAGAAGTGAAGGAATAACAAGCCGATGTTTAATTTTCATGACATGAATACAAATCTAGAGACACTAACTATAAAAGAAATCCAAAAAGAACCTCATCTTAAGGACAGAAAGCCTTTTTGGGTCCAGGAAACCAACAAGTGGTCTAACCCACCAAAAGACATCTGCTATTCAAAAGCACTTATCTGTACAGATAATCCATGAATTTTCAGCAGCACTCTCTGTATAGTGCAACTGAAACTTCTAACAGGCCATTCTGGCATTATCCTGATAGTGTTTGGATGGAGAATGGGCATTCCACCTAATTCTACAGATAGCAGTGATATTCAACTGTTTAGGACAGCAAAAGGTCTGTCTTAAATCAAATGGCATAGCTAAAATGGTTAGTGGCTGAATACCTTCACTATCTGCAGAGCAGCGGCAGTCACCTTTCTCCAAATATATTCAATGCTGCTCGCTAGCCAGATAGCAGCAGTGAATATACATGGATAATTTAAAGTCCGCAGTCTGACTGGCTTTTGGTTTCTGCACAGAATCTGTGTTTCTGTCATTCTGCAGCCTGATGAGATGATGTTTAACTAGCTGCTAGAGCAAAACAAAATGGAATATTCGCTTTTATAAAAAATAAAATAGAGTCACCACCTTCCGTTTACAAAATAAATGTACAAGAAAATATCTTCATTAAAGACTCAATGGACTGAAATACTAAAATCCAGTTAGTCCGATGCCAACCTTAGTTCCTAAGATATATGTGCAAAAAAACTCATTACAGTTCATCAGTGGCAATGTAATGTGTGCCTCAGAGTCAATGCTGACACCCAGTGACCCAGCAGCTCCTGCGTTTTCTTGGCAGTGTGACCGGAAGTAGATTGCCAGGCCTTTCTTCCAAGGCAATGGAGGGTTAAGTGACTTGTCCAAGGTCACAAGGAGTGCTAGTGGAAACTGAACCATGGTCTCTTGGTTACCAAACCAATGCTCTATTAGGCTACTCCTAATCAGTGGAAAAGAGCTAATAGTGATAAATCCACCTAAGATTGGCATTGACTACTCCATGTCTTTACACAGAATCCAGGAGAAACTTAAATCAGCCCTATGCCCTCCAACTATTTATCTAAGACAAAATTGTTTTTCTGACAAAAAACAGCCTCCCTTTAATAAAACTGAATTACAGAAAACTGTGCTAAGGAAACATCTTTATAAAAGATATGGAAATGGGCAAAACATGCTGGGAAATAACCAAGAACTTAAGGAATATGTTTATTAAGCCCCATGCTAGTAGCACAGTTTAGTCTGCTTTACTAGCACAGGGCACTGCACTAGATGGAGGGGGGTAGAGACAGCCATCCCCTTGAATTAACAATGTGTGGCGATAATACCACCGCAGGGAGCAACTACTGCCACCCATTATACCAGTAAAATGGGCTTTCAAAGACCCGCAATAGTGGTGCTGTGGCGGGAACGCCCACACCATATCTAGATGCTGCCCAGATAGTGTGGGTTTTTTAGCGCAGAGCCCTAAGCTACTTTTTAACATAGTGCCAAAATCGCTCACTACTCCTAAGTTACCCAGATAGTGTGCTTTATTTAACATGCCCCTAAATTAATAACTGCAAGCTATCTTCAGACTACCAGAATACTGATAAACATTCACTGGAAAATTGTTTAGGTCAAAAATAGTGTGGGGTTATGAATGAAAAATGTTCACTTTGTTTGGGTTTTCTTTAGCTTTTTTTTTTTGTAAATTTTAGCACTTTTATAACTTACACTACAATAGCAAAATAAAAATAAATTTGGTTATTTTTGTGTTATTTCAGATTGAAAATGAAACTAAAACAAAATAAATGTTATGTTTTTGCTGTCATTTTGAAATGGAAGCATGGGAGATGCTGAGATGGAATCTGTTTATTTGTTTTATTTTAAAGTTTTTCTTTGAACTGTGATGGGAAACAGAAAGATACCCTCATGCAAAGCCCTCCAAAGCAATGGGAAGACCCTGCTTCATCAATCCTTGATTCCGGGGTTAGTTTCAGTGATGCCTACTGGAGCGTTGAGTGGCCTCATTGTCAGAAAGGAAGGAGCAGTAAAACTAGTCAGAGATGGAGGTTTTATGGGTCCAGATGACACTGTTCTCCCATTTCCTCTAGACAGCAATTTGTTAAGAGAAGATCAGTCTCTGTGGGCCAGGGTTATGTATGGATACTTCGGACCTAAGATTCAAGTGGAATTGGAGAAACTTTCAATCCCCGAACGTCCCAAAGCACCGTTGCTTTCTCCTGGTGAATCTCCATCTGGATTGCAGGCCCCAATCCTAGCTTGTGAAAAAGCTGAGCTGGGGAGGTCCCTCTATCTGAAATATCTGCAGGACTAGGGAATTGCCAGCGATCCAGTGTGCAGGGTGTACCAGGGAATCAAAATCTGCAGTCTGAATTGTTGTTTCCCCTGAGATACCTGGACCTATTTCAATGGGATTCTCCACACCAACAGAAGGGGGACAGGATGGCACCCCTACAGAGGCAATGGTGGCAATAGCAGGCTTAAGAAATAGACCTGTCTTGATTACACCTGTTACTATTACACTGGATAGCATTTAGAACTGTATGGCTTCGATGGAACAGTCACCTTCTTTTGCTGCACCGATTAGACATTTATTTCAAACCGCAATCTCAGATCGTCAATAATGTGACCCAGGGAGAAAGGATTGGGAACGTGGAACAGGTTACCACTCAGCTCCAAGTGGTGCAATTGGGCTTGATTCACAGTAAATCTGTGGCTCACCAAAAATTGGAAAACACTGAGAATGCCTTGACATCCCTGATTTTAAGGGTTTTGAACTTTCCCCAAATGGTCTTGGTTTCCCAGCTGGAACGGTTTAAGAAATATATAAGAAAGACTATTAAGTCTCAACTCCATTGATAAGATCTTCTTTCCATCCTCTAAGAAAGCGTAGTTACTCACCTGTAACAGGTGATCTCCGGGAACAGCAGGAATTTAGTCTTCACATATGGGTATAGCACAGTTACTTACCTGTAACAGGTGATCTCTGGGAACAGCAGGAATTAGTCATCACATATGGGTACGTCGGTACCGACGGAGCCCGCGCGGGAAAGCTCCCCAGCTTTTCAGATTAAAAGCTTTTGGGGCCTCCCACTGCACATGCGCGCTGCCTTCCCGCCTTCCTGAGCAGCTCTCGTCAGTTCGAGTTTAAAGCTGAGACAATAGAGAGAGAGGACAGGAAGATAGATAGAGATACAACTCCTAGGGGAGGTGGGTGGGTTGTGATGACTAATTCCTGCTGTTCCCAGAGATCACCTGTTACAGGTAAGTAACTGTGCTATCTCCAGGAACAAGCAGGAATACGTCATCACATATGGGGACTCCCTAGCTAAGATGCCTGGGAGATCCCCCTCCAAGGGTAAACCATCTTCGCATGGATCTCAGGCATCCATCCAGGGAAGGTGGGCAGGAGTTGTTTAAGTATGGAACAGGTGTTTGAGGACAGCCTGACCAAACAAGGCATCCCGGCGGGAGTCCTTGTCCAAGCAGTAATGGGCTGTGAAGGCATGAACCGAGGCCCAAGTGGCTGCTCGACAGATCTGATCTATGGACACAGAGTGAAGATGAGCCATAGAAGTGGCCATGGCCCTCACATTGTGAGCTGTGACATGGCCCTCCATAGAAATGTTCTTACTCTGGTAAGCAAAAGAAATACACTGAGCGATCCAATTGGAAAGTGTACGCTTGGTGACTGGAAGTCCCAAATGAGAAGGATCAAAAGCCACGAAAAGTTGGGAAGACTTTCGATGTGGTTGAGTCCTGTTGAGGTAAAAGGCAAGAGCTCTTTTACAATCCAGAGTATGAAGGTTCCTCTCTGCACTGGATGCATGAGGAGCCGGGAAAAAGACAGGTAGATATACCTCTTGATTAAGATGAAAGGGCGAGACCACTTTGGGCATAAAGTGGGGATTCGTCCTAAGGACCACCTTATCATGATGAAACCTAGTATAAGGTGGATGAGCCACTAAAGCCTGCAGTTCACTGATGCGGCGAGCCGAAGTGACTGCAATAAGGAAAACAACCTTCCAGGAAAGAAATTTGAAGGAGGTAGAGTCCAAAGGCTCAAAAGGTGGCTTCATAAGCTGACCTAGAACTAGGTTCAAATCCCATGCTACCGGAGGAGGTCGGATGGGAGGTTTAGTTAGAGTCAGGCCTCTCATGAAACGTGAAACAAGAGGATGAGAGGAGACAGGTTGTCCATTTATAGGTTTTAAGGATGCTGCAATAGCACTCAAATGGACCCTTACTGAATTCGTCTTAAGGCCTGCATTTGAAAGATGCAGGAGATAGTCCAAGAGGGAATTCAAAGGAAGTGCTAGAGGGTCAAGACCCTGCTGAGCACACCAAATGGAAAAACGTTTCCATTTGAAAGCATAAGAACGCCTCGTGGAAGGTTTCCTAGAGGCATGAAGGATATCTGTCACAGGTTGAGAAAGATTAAAGTCTTGAAGACTTAGGCCTTCAGTAACCAAGCTCTGAGATGTAGGGATTTGGGGTTTGGGTGCCACAAAGTCCCCTCCTCCTGAGACAGAAGGTCTGGCGCAGCTCCCAGGTCCAGGGAGGATCCCTGGGAGAGATGCAGAAGTAGAGGGAACCACACCTGGCGTGGCCAGCGGGGAGCTATGAGGATCATAGTCCCGTGATCCCTCTGGAGCTTGAACAGAGTCTTGGATATTAGAGGAATGGGTGGAAAGGCATAGAGGAATTCCTGACCCCAATGCAGGAGGAAGGCATCGTGGGCCTGAGCTCCCTGACACTGAGTTCTGGAACAGAACCGGGGAAGTTTGGCATTCCACGGACTTGCAAAGAGGTCTATGTCCGGGGTCCCCCATTCCTGAAAGATTCTGCGTATCTGGTCCATATGTAGGGACCATTCGTGTGGAAGCAGAACTCGACTGAGTCTGTCTGCACGAGAGTTTTGAACTCCTGGAAGATACACTGCAAGAAGGTGAATTTGATGCTCTCTGGCGAAGGCCCATATTCTGAGAGCTTCGTTGCAAAGCGACAGAGAGCCTGTCCCTCCTTGTTTGTTTATATAGAACATGGCTACCTGATTGTCTGTCTGAACTAGGACAGTCAGATTGACAAGGAGGGTATAGAAGACCTTGAGGGCAAGGTAAATTGCTCGCAGTTCCAGGAGGTTGATATGAAGGGTGGCCTCCTGTGGAGACCAAGTGCCCTGAGTGGAGAGGTTCTGAAGATGAGCTCCCCACCCTGTCTGGGAGGCATCTGTTGTGAGGGTTGCTTGGGACAACAAAGGTTGGAAGGGGGCCCCCAACAACAGATTCTTGGTGGATGTCCACCATTGGAGGGACCAAAATAGACGGCTTGATGTGAGTATTTGGGTGGCCAAGATCCATTGAGCTGCTCTCATATGCAGACGAGCGTAGGGCACCACATGTACCGTGGAGGCCATGTGGCCCAGAAGTCGCAGCATTTCCCGGGCCGTCAAATGACTGCTGGACTGAGCTTGGAAGGCCAAACTCAGCAGGCCAAACTCAGCAGGCCCTGCAGGTAGGCCCTTGCAGTGATGGTGTCTAACTGGGCCCCTATGAACTCGAGAGACTGAGTAGGGATTAGTTGAGACTTGGGAAGGTTTACTACCAGTCCTAGATACTGCAGAAGACGCCTTGTGCGGTCCAGGGAAATTTGGGCCTGGGACTGAGAGGGAGCTCGGATGAGCCAGTCGTCCAGGTATGGGAATATGAAAATTCCCAGGCCTCTTAGAAAGGCAGCTACGACTGCCATGCATTTGGTGAACACTCTTGGAGCAGAGGCTAGACCGAAGGGGAGTACTCTGTACTGGAAATGTTTTCCCTGAAACAGAAATCGAAGGTATTTTCTGTGGGATGGGTGGATGAGTATGTGTGTATACGCATCCTTTAGATCTAGAGAACAAAGCCAATCCTGACTCTGAAGGTATGGAAGGAGAATGCCCAGAGAAAGCATTTTGAATTTCTCCTTGAAAAGAAATTTGTTCAATTCTCTCAGATCCAGAATTGGTCTGAAGCCCTCTGTCTTCTTTGGTATTAGAAAATAAGGGGAGTAGAATCCCGTCCCCTGTTGAAGAAGAGGGACCTCCTCTATTGCCCCCTGGGCAAGGAGGGAGGAGACTTCCTGACCCAAGAGGGCCAGGAGAGATGGGGGAGAATTGAACTGCCTCACCATAGTATAAGGAGGAAGGTCGGAAAAATGGAGTTTGTAACCCTCTCTGATGATAGAGAGGGTCCATTGCTCTGATGTAATTTGCTCCCATCTGGGAGCAAAGTGAGCTAACCTTCCGGGTATGGTGAGGGGCTCTGGTTGTTCTAGAGCCAGAAAAGTTAAGTTCTCTAGGGGCAAGTCAAAACCCCTGAGGGGGTGGAGCCTGCTGAGGCGTAGCAGACGCCGCCGGCTTTGACCTTGCCTGTTTAGGTTGCTGACGTTTAGCAGCAAAACGAGGCTGAGAGGATTGTTGGCCAGTATTTGTAGAAAATCTGGACTTCTTGTAATAAGGCCTCTTAAAAGACTTCTTCTTGGCAGGAGTGGAGGTAGACTTAGAAAGTCTATCTAAGGTGGCATTTTCTGCATCCATTTGAGTGGCCTTAATTTGCCACTCCTCACCAAATAAGTTCTCACCTGTACAGGGCAGATTTCTTAAGCCATCTAGGACCCAAGGTTCTAGATCAGAAGCCTGGAGCCAAGCAAGACGTCGGGCTGCTATAGCAATGCCCGAAGCCCTACCAGCACCCTCAAAGGAATCAAAAGCTGCCCTGTTGGAGAACTTTGAAATATCCATAAGGTGTTTTCACCAAGGAAATGAACTGCTCCCTCTTATCCTCAGGGAGAAAGGGGGCAAAATGCCGAACTTTTAGAGCGATTTCACTGAGAAACATGCCCATGTAAAGACTATAGGAATTAATCCTGGCTATAAGCATAGTAGCCTGGAAAATTTTCCTGCCAAAAGAGTCTAGAGTCTTACATTCTCGCCCTGGAGGAGTAGAAGAGTGCCTTTTGGTACTCTTTATCTTCTTCATTGCAGACTTCACCACAATAGAATGGTGAGGCAACTGGGTTTTTTGGAAACCAGGAGAAGGGGGTACACGGTACATGGTGTCCAACCTGCGAGAAGAAGGAGACAATGTTAGAGGAGCCTCCCATAAGTCCATCAAGTGTTCTTGAAGGATTTCATGGATAGGCAGGGTGACTGCCTCTTTAGGAGACTTAGAGTATCCTAAAATATCCAGTTTCTTTGATCTGGGTTCCTTTTCAGAGGATGAAGCAATAGAAAGACCTTTAGCCATTTCTATGATGAAGTCCTGAAAGGACAAATCCTCTGGTGGAGACATTCTCCTGTTAGGAGAAGAAGGCTCCTCAGGAAGATCAAGGGAGAACTCATCAGAATCATCAGAGGAGTTAAAATCCTCTGAAGAAGCAGAGTATCCTCTATGTGCTTCCAACGCACGATACGCATACCGTTCGGTATCGACATCGGGCGTACCGGGTATGGGATCGGTACCGGGCAAAAGCCCGGATCCGGCATGCGGAACCGATCTGCGTTTGGAAGACGATGGCCTCGGTTCCGGTATGGAAGCCATTACCGGAACCGGACCCGGTACCGCTGGCTGCGGTACCGAGGGCGTAGCAGCATTAATAAAAGCCAGAATGGCCTGTTGCATGACTTGGACAGTATTGCCCATAGACGCCACTGCTGCCTGGATGTCGGTACAACAGGTGATCTGTCGAGGCCGCGCCATCGATGTCAACCTGTGACCCCATGATTGCTTTGGAGGCCGGAGCCTCCCGCCGGGGTTTTTTGGCCTGGGCAGAATCCTCGAACTCAGAATTGAGAGCCTCTCGATCTTTAGAAAGAGATTTGCTTTTAGAGGATTTGCCCACTGGAGTTTTGGTTACCTGAGATCCATCCGGAGAGGAAGACCTGGATGACTGTGATGCTTCTGAAGGAAACAGCACATGGAACTTGTTGGCCCGGTTCTGCAATCCACGTTTCGACATCTGGGAGCAGGATGGGCAGTCCGGTATGGAATGGTCAGGTCCTAAACATTTAAGACACCATTCATGGGTGTCTGTAAGAGGAATGACAGCACTGCACTTGGTACACTTTTTAAAACCAGGAACTGGCTTCTCCATGAGGAGAAATTGTGTAGGCCTGAAGGCCTAACAAAGTACCAAGCTGTGCTGAAGAAAAGAAAAATATATATTTTTTTTTTTTAAAGAAAGAAAGAGAGACCGGCAGTACCGGTTTCAGAATGGGGAAGGCAGGTACGCGGTCTAAAGAAAACAATAAAATTAACAATTTCTTCAGCGGTGACAGGAACACGACCTGCTGGCTCCGCGGAAAAAAAAGAAACTGACGAGAGCTGCTCAGGAAGGCGGGAAGGCAGCGCGCATGTGCAGTGGGAGGCCCCAAAAGCTTTTAATCTGAAAAGCTGGGGAGCTTTCCCGCGCGGGCTCCGTCGGTACCGACGTACCCATATGTGATGACGTATTCCTGCTTGTTCCTGGAGATCGTCAGTACTGACGGAGCCTGCGTGGGAATGCTCCCCAGCGTCCAATAGGAACGCTTTTGGGAGCATCCCTCAGCACATGCGTGCTGCCTTCCCGCCTTTCGAAATGTCCCTCTTCAGTTAAGTTTGTAGCTGAGTGAAAGGATAGAGGGAGAGAGGAAAGAGACAAAGAGATAGAGAGACAACTCCTAGGGGAGGTGGGTGGGTTGTGAAGACTAAATTCCTGCTGTTCCCGGAGATCACCTGTTACAGGTGAGTAACTACGCTATCTCCAGGAACAAGCAGGAATGTAGTCTTCACATATGGGGACTCCCTAGCTGAAGATGCCAGGGAGATAGCCCCAGGAAGGTGCCACCCTAGAAAGGTGGGAGTCCTTCCTCCCATGGATCCCTGGCATTCCACCATGGTTGGTGGGTAGGAGTTGAATTAGGTCTGAAAGAGATTTTGAAGAACAGCTTGGTCAAAGAAGGCATCCCGACGGGAGGCTTTATCCAGGCAGTAGTGGGCTGTGAAGGTGTGTACTGAAGCCCTGGTGGCTGCTCGACAAATGTCATCGATAGACACAGAGTGGAGATTAGCCATGGAAGTTGCCATGGCTCTCACGTTATGAGCTGTGACATGCTCCTGAAGAGGAAGACCCTTACTCTCATAAGTAAAGGATATGCATTAGGCAATCCATTTAGATAAAGTTCTTTTGGAGACCGGTTGTCCCAAATGACTAGGGTCAAAAGCTATAAAAAGTTGTGAGGACTTTCTAAGTTGCTATGTTCTCTGTAGGTAAAAGGCTAAGGCTCTTTTACAATCCAAAGTATGAAGGTTTCTTTCTGCATTAGAGGTGTGAGGCCTCGGAAAAAATACAGGAAGATAAATTGATTGATTTAAATGAAAAGGCGAAACCATCTTTGGCATAAAGTGTGGATGAGTTCTAAGAACAACCTTATCATGGTGAAACCTAGTATAGGGAGGATTAGCCACTAAAGCTTGCAGTTCACTAATGCGACGTGCAGAGGTGATTGCAATTAGGAAGATGACCTTCCAGGTCAAAAACGTAAGGGTTGTAGTGGCTAAAGGCTCAAAAGACGGTTTCATGAGCTGCCCAAGAACTAGATTTAGATCCCATGCCACCAGCGGTGGCTTAATGGGAGGTTTGGTTAATAGAAGACCTCTCATAAATCTGGATATGAGTGGATGAGAGGAAATTGGTTGTCCATTCAGAGGTTTATAAGAAGCTGCGCTTGCACTAAGATGGACTCTTACCGAATTGGTCTTTAGACCAGAATTCGATAAGTGAAGGAGATAATTTAGTATCGATTCTAAGGGTATGTCAAGGGGGTTTAATCCCTTCTTGGAGCACCATATAGTAAAACGTTTCCACTTGAAGGCATAAGATCTTCTTGTGAAAAGTTTCCTAGAAGCCTGAAGGATATCCTTTACCTGTTGGGACAAGTTGAAATCCTGGAGGTCTAAGCCTTCAGCAACCAGGCCGTGAGATGCAGGGACTGGGGATTCGGGTGCCATAATGTCCCGTTCTCTTGGGAAAGGAGATATGGAGCATGCCCTAACTCCAGAGGTGCAGCTTGAGAGAGATGTGGAAGCAGGGGATACCACGCTTGGCATGGCCATCGTGGCGCTATGAGAATCATGCGACCCCCTGTCTCTCTGAAGCTTGAAGAGTGTTTTGGGGATGAGGGGAATGGGTGGGAAGGCATAAAGAAAGCCTTGACCCAGTGAAGGAGGAAGGCATCCCTTGTCTGACAATTGTGAGCCAGAATCCTGGAACAGAACCGGGGAAGTTTGGCATTCAGTGGACTTGCAAAGAGGTCTATGTCTGGAGTGCCCCAGAGATGAAATATCTTTGCCACCTGGTCTAGGTGGAGGGACCACTCGTGAGGCAGCAGTACTCGACTGAGTTTGTGTGCCCAAAGGTTTTGAATGCCTGGAAGATATACCACTAGAAGGTGAATTTGATACTCTCTGGCGAGGGCCCACAGTTATAAAGCTTTGTTGCATAACGATAGAGAGTCTGTCCCGTCTTGCTTGTTCACATTGAACATTGCTACTTGATTGTCCGTCTGGACTAGGACTGTCTTGTAGCTGAGCTGGGTGTGGAAAACGCGAAGCGCTAAATAGATTGCTCTTAATTCCAGGAGGTTTATGTGCAGACCAGCCTCCTGTGGAGTCCAGGTTCCCTGGGTAGAGAGATGATACAAGTGTGCTCCCCAACTCACCTGCGATGCATCTGTTGTTAGGGTGGCCTGAAAAAGGGTTGATGAAAAGGAGACCCCACTGTCAGATTTTTTAGGGATTGCCACCATTGGAAGGACAAAATTAGTCGTTGAGAGTTTATTATTTTATCTGATAAATGACCTGTGGCCTGTATCCACTGTGTGGAAAGGGTCCACTGAGCTACTCGCATGTGGAGGCGAGCATATGGGACTACATGAACCATGGATGCCATATGTCCCAGCAACTGTAGTAGCTCTCGAGCAGTTAGGGAGGATTTCCCTGCTGCTTGAGAAGCTAGTTGAATTATGCGAAGACACCGGGCCTGTGGAAGGAAAGCCCTTGCCTGTCTGGTATCTAGACAGGCTCCTATGAATTCCAGGCATTGGGAAGGAACAAGTTGGGATTTTGGGAAGTTTATTACCAACCCCAAGTATTGGAGGATTCGCATTGTGCGAGACAGTGCAGTGCTGGCCTCTGCAACTGTAGGGGCTCGAATGAGCCAGTCGTTTAAGTAAGAGAAGACGAATATCCCCAGGGTTCGTAGAAATGCAGGTACTACTGCCATGCATTTCGTGAATACACTTGGTGCTGAAGCTAGACCAAAAGGAAGAACCCTGTATTGGAAATGTTTTCCTCTGAAAAGGAATCGTAAGAATTTCCTGTGATCTGGATGGATCAGAATGTGAGTGTACGCATCTTTTAAGTCTAGAGAGCAAAGCCAATCCTGGCTTTGAAGGTATGGCAGAAGAGTTCCTAGAGAAATCATTTTGAACTTCTCCGAAACAGGTATTTGTTCAATTCTCTGAGGTCTAAAATGGGTCTGTGTCCTCCTGTTTTCTTTGGAATAAGAAAATAGGGGGAGTAAAACCCTCCACCCCATTGAAGAATGGGTACCTCCTCTATTGCCCCTTGGGAAGAAGTGTTGAGACCTCGTGATCTAACAGATTGTTTACGGAGGTTTGAGAATTGAATTGCTTTAGAATTGTAGGAGGAAACAATTTCTTTTGTATAAGTCAGGTGTAATCCAGCTGGGGGGCTCCTTCTTCCTTAGGTTTCCATGTCGATGTTTGGTTATTATAAAGAATGTAAAATATGTTTTTTCTGATCCAAATGATCTTAATGTTTTCATTAATGCCAGACTATCCGCAATAGTGTCGTCAGAATAATGGTAACATCTATATATGTTTCTCTTAAGGAGTTGATACTCTCGGGTCCTCCGTGGCTTTTTGATTTTCCTCATTGTGGGTTACCTCTTATTTCTTTCAAGTGCCTCTGCTTGGAAGTATCTCTTTCGCTTTTTCCCCCCATTTATGTGGACTACTTGGAATAATGTTTGGATTATTATCTTTATTTTTGTCTTATTGCATTATTGACATGTATTCTATTTTCTTGCAAGGGATTGTACATTTCTTGTTGTTTTTTGGAAAATTGCATAAATAAATAAAAAAAAAAAAAAAAAAAAAAAAAAGAATTGTAGGAGGGGGCATGCTGTGAAAATGAAGCTTGTACCCTTTCTCCTATAATGGACAAAGTCCAATATTCTGCTGTTATCTGATGCCATCTGTTAGCAAAGTAAGATTGACTCTGCTGGGTATAGGAAGGATAAAATTTCCTCTTTTTGCTGAAAGAAGGTTTTTTATAAGACTTCTTTTTGGCTGGAGTGGCTGTAGATTTCGACAAACTATCTAGAGTAGTATTGTCAGCATCTAACTCGTTAGCCTTTTCCTGCCAGTTCTTGCCGAAGAGATTCTCTCCCGTGCAAGGAATGTTGCCTACCTTGTCCTGTACCCAAGTCTCCGATGCCTGAAGCCAGGCAATCCATCGTGCGCCAATGGCAATAGCAGAGGTTCTGCTGATGCATTCAAAGCAGTCAAAAGCTGCATGATTTACAAACTTGGAGACATCTTGAACATGCTTAACTAGAGCAAGACAGTCTTGTCTCTTGTCATCTGGGAGAAATGGGCTCATAAGCTCCAAATCTCCTGCAACTTCCTTGAGGAACATTCATATATATTCAGTATATATGAACTGATCCTAGCTGAAAGCATGGAAGCCTGAAAAGTTTGGCGCCCAGAGTCCTGCATTCACGACCTGGAGGATTGGATGCATGCCTCTTTGCACTTTTCATCCTACGCATGGCTGACTCCACCACCATTGAATGGTGTGGCAGTTGATTCTTTTGAAATCTAGGACATGGTGGAACTCGATTCATAGTATCAAGTCTCCTAGAGTGAGGAGATGTAGTCAGAGGTGTCTCCCACATTCTGAGCATTAAGTTATGCAGAATTTCATGGATGGGCAAAGTGGCTGCCTCCTTTGGAGCTTTAGGATATTGGAGAATTTCCAATTCCTTTGCTCTGGGTTCCTCTTCAGGAGCCACCGAGATTGAAAGGCCCTTGGCTATATCACGAATAAAATCCTGAAATGACATGTCCTCTGGAGGTGACATTCTGCATTGGGGAGAAGAGGGATCCTCTGGGAGAAACCCTCTAGTACCAGCAGAATTGCCAGTCTTCGGAATCGTAGGATTCGAAGTATTCCTGACCACGATGCTCATGCAAAGCATGGTCCCGGTATCGATCGAAGTCGGTACTGAGTTGATCAGGTACCGAACTGTCGATTCAAGCCAAAGATGGCGTGGGAAGAATTCCCACCGGGGCCGGTATCATCGGTACTGGTACCAGTGTCTGTACCGGTTTAGGTACTGGCATCAGTGTCGATGTCGGTACCGGTGCCCGTTGGACCAATGGTACCACAGCTGAGAGAAGAGCTGCAATGCTGCGTTTGATAGCGAGGAACCTCTGGTCTATTGACGCTGCCGATGCCTGGGTATCGGTACTGGTGAAAATGGCCGGAACCCCTGAGCATGGCACAGGTAGTTCTTGCGAGGTCGGGGCTTCGAGAACATCCTGGAGCCCCATTGATGCTTTGGAAGCTGAAGCCTCCTGCTGGGGCTGCTTTGCTGGTGTGGTTCCCTCAAGGGCAATGCCAATGGCCTCTCGATACTTTGCAGGAGAGCTACCCTTTGAGGACCGGCTTTTATGTTTAGTTACCTGAGATCCATGGGAGGAAGAGGAGGTCCTCAAAAATGTCGATGCGATGGATCTGGCATCCGAAGAAAAGAGGGTACCGAGCTTTGCAACCCGGTTCTGTCTTCCTCTTTTAGTCATCCCCATACAGGAGAGACATTCAGATGGAGAATGTTCAGTCCCTAAACATTTAAGACGCCAATCATGGGTGTAAGTGACAGAAATAGTACCGCCACACTTAGTACATTTTTTAAAACCACTAGTTGGTTTTTCCATGTTTTAGGAATATGGGGCCTAGTGCCCAAAATGGCGCCTAGCACCAAAAAAGAAAGGTTTCTGAAGAGAAACAGCTTAAAGTATAAGGTTTTTGGGGGGTTTTTCGGTAAAGAAAAGAAAAGAACCTGCAGTACCGATAAGCGTCGTGCGGCAGACAAACGCAACCACAAGAAAACAATTTTAAAGACGGAATTTTCTGCGGTGACAGGGTATGGATCCTGTCGGCTCCGTGGAAAACGAAGAACTGAAGAGGGACAGTTGGAAAGGCGGGAAGGCAGCGCGCATGTGCTGAGGGATGCTCCCAAAAGCATTCCTATTGGACGCTGGGGAGCGTTCCCGCGCAGGCTCCGTCGGTACCGACGATACCGATATGTGAAGACTACATTCCTGCTTGTTCCTGGAGATGGGGTTTATAATATTGAAGAGGAGGTAGGGTACAGCTAGATTTGTCTGCTGACACTTTGGACATATCTGCTCTTTTAGGTTCATCTGGAGGAGAAAAGGAGAAAGAGCTATCTTCCAGGTCTCCTTTATTTTCACTTAGAATAATGATATGGTCATAAGGTTGTATTTTAGGAATCATTATGCTTTATGTTTATGTTTATTAAAATATTTTCTATACCGCCCCATACCAGTGGCATCTGGGCGGTTTACAATTATTAAAATAACATTACATTATAGGCTGTTAAGAAAATGAAAAGAATGCCAGTTAAAATAATAAAAGCAATAGAGGAGAGGCAAAGGATAAAAGAACATAGCAAGTAGAGAAACATCAACAGGAGGAAGAGGAGGGAGACAAGGACGGGGAAGGGAGATCAAATGCCAGACCAAACAAATGGGTTTTGAGTTGCTTTTTAAAGGCTTGGTAGGATTGCTCTGAGCGGAGGGAAGGGGGGAGCGAATTCCAAAGTCTAGGGCCCAGGAAGTAGAAAGCCGAGGAACGAGTGGATTCAAGATGGGCTTGGGAAGGAGAAGGAAGGGACATACGGTTAACATGGATAGAACGGAGCAAACGATGGGGGGTGCGGAATTGAATCAGATCTGCAAGATAGAGAGGGGTACCTGTGTGAATCACCCTGTGCGCAAATGTAAGAATCTTATACCGTATACGAAATGAAATTGGTAACCAATGATGGTGCAAAAGTAGGGGAGTGACGTGATCGTAGCGAGAAGCACAAGATAGTACACGGACCGCTGCATTCTGGACACGCTGTAAACGGGAAAGTTGAGATTGTGGTAAACCAGCTAAAGACACATTACAATAATCAAGACGGGACATTACAAAAGAAAGAATAAGAGTAGCTAGGGCAGAGGGTGATAGAAAAGGGCGCACAGCCCGAAGCTGTTTGAGGGAGAGAAAGGAACGCTGAACTATTGAAGAGATGTGTTCCTTGAATGAGAGAGAAGAGTCAAGAATAACACCAAGATACTTGAGGGAAGAAACAAGAGGAATGGGCTGGGAAGAAAGAAAAGGGGCACAGGTGGGGGAAGGACTCCCGAGGGTGAACCATATGGCAAAAGACTTAACGGGGTTGACATGGAGAAAATTAGAGGTGAACCAGGAGGCAACAGCAGAGAGACAGAGGTTAAGGGGAGAAATATCATGCACAAGGGAATCTGTATGGTGCAGGAGAATGATATCATCCGCGTAATAGTACGCGGAGATACCAAACTGCTGGGTTACTAGAGCAAGAGGGGCCAGGAAAACATTAAAGAGAAGGGGAGCAAGAACAGATCCCTGAGGTACACCACAGGAGAGAGGAGTGGAAGCTGAAGAAGAAGACCCAACCACTACCGAAAAGGAACGACAGGAGAGAAAAGAACGAAACCAGTGAAGAACCATACCAGAAAGACCAGCGTCTTGAAGACGAGTAAGAAGAGTGCAATGATCCACCAAATCGAAAGCTGCAGAAAGATCGAGAGAGACAGCAAGAGTGAGAAGACCACGATCGTGAGCAGCATGCACTTCATTGAGAAGAGAAAGAAGGACAGACTCTGTGCTATGACCAGGACGAAAACCAGACTGCCGTGGGTGCAGAACAAGAGAGGCTTCGAGATGAGCAGAGAGCTGAAGGAAGACAAGTTTCTCGAGAAATTTAGAAAGGAAAGGGAGATTAGAGACAGGGCGCCAATTGGAGAGGACTGTAGGGTCAGAAGTGCGGGATTTCAATATTGGACGAACAGTAGCGTGCTTCCAGGGAGTAGGGAAAAAACCGGAAGATAGACTAGAGTTGAAAAGTGAGAGAATAAAAGGAGAGAGGGATAGAGAAGGTTCCAGGAGCCAACGAGAGGGAATGGGATCAGCTGGGCAAGTTGTTTTGTGGATAGAAAGGAAAGTAGTTTGAAGAACAGCTGGGGAAATCATCTCAAAAGAGGACCAGGAGTGAGACAAGGTGGGAGCAGGAGGGGAAGGAGAAAGAGGAGTAAGCGGGGAAGACACTGCCAAAGGGGAGAGGGGGGGAGGACAGGAAGGGAAGGACTGGCGGAGGGTTTGGACCTTAGAAACAAAAAAGGAAGCAAGGGAAGAAGGGTCGGGAGAGGCCGAAGAAGGGGGGGAAGGGGAGGTAGAGCAGAATGGGATGCCGTAAGGGAACGAAAGATAGTATACAGTTGCCGGGAAGAATTTGAAGAGGAAGAAATGAGCTTGGAGTAGTAGTTACGTTTCGCTGAGTGAAGGAGGGTACGATAGTGACTATGACAGGAGCGAAAGTTGCGGAGAGAAGAAGAAGATGGACGCTTATGCCAAAGCTGTTCTGCTCAACGGAGATATTTCCGATGAAGAAGAAGACCAGAATGAAACCAGGGATGCCGGGGACAGCGGCGGGGAGGTAGACGAGGACGAAGTGGGGCAATGTCATCGAGAGCAGCGGACAAGGAGGAATGCCAAAGATGGGCTTGAGCATCAACAGAAAGTGAAGGAAAGTCACTAGGGAATATAAAAGCAGAAGGAGGGAATTGAAGAAGTGTATCAGCCATAAGCTTACGAGTTGGTACAGAAGAGGGAAAACCAGAAGTGGGGGCATGGTTGAGAAGCATTGGAGAGGAGTCAGAAGAACCTGTCAAAGAAGACGGGACAGGGATAGAAAAAAGAAGACAGAAGTGATCAGGCCAGGGAAGGGGCAAAGAGGAAAGAGAAGAGGGAGGGATGGAGGAAGAGTTGGAAGTAATAAGGAGATCCAGAGAATGACCTGCAACATGAGTGGGGAAGGAGACGAATTGGCGTAAAGACATATCAGATAGAAAAGTGAGAAAAGAGAGGTCCCTTGTTGAAGAAGGTAGATCAACATGAACGTTGAAATCTCCCAGGATCAGAAGATTAGGATAAAGAAGCGAAGCTTCAGAAATAGTGGCCAGAAGAGAATCCCACAGAGACGCAGAAAGAGAGGGAGGACCATAAATGAGAAGAAAGTAGCAGGGGTGGGAGGAGGAATTTAGCCGGAGAAGCAAAGATTCTGGGTAGAGCAGAGAAGAAGAGGTGGGAAGTTCCGAGAGAGGGAGAGAGAAACGATATACAACCGCAACACTCCCTCCGCTTCTACCCCGAGGAGACGTGGACAAAAACGAATAACCGGGTGGGAGACAACGATTGAGGAAAGATTCTTCGCCCTCTCTCAACCAGGTCTCCGTGAGGAAGAAGAGGTCGAGAGTGTGGTGCGAAATGAGATCATTGACCAGAAGTGTCTTAGAACGGAGCGACCAACAGTTTAACAAGGCAAGCTGTAGCAACACAAGAGAGGACGGGGGCAGGGATGGGGCCAATGGGCGTGACGGTGCCAGTGAGCAGTATGTTAGGTTGGAGAGCTGGCGAGCCACAGAACCAGGAGGAGCAATGTCAGGCACGGCAGGGCGCCAGCCCCAATGAACAAGGATAGCTGACATGACAAAAGGAAGGAGTAGAAGCAGATAACAAAAAAACACCTTAAAACCCTTAAGCCCTCCTCCACGAGACAAAACACTCAGGGGAGGACAAGGGGAACCGGAGTGAGAACAGAATAAAGATGGGACCTGGGAGCGCGTCTTAGAAGACGCAAAATGACTAAAACTTGTGGAATTCACGCCCCGTCCCTCGCCCCAAGGAGCTCGCCCAAGGAGCAGGTCATGCTCCTTGTGTGCGCCTCTGCGGCGCAGGGCGCCGCACCGGAGCAGATCTTATGCATGGTGAGCCCCCGCGTCACTTCCGGTAGGACGAACCAGGAAGGAGGGAATGCAGCCGGTACCTGGGGAGACAGGGAGACACAGCAAGGACACTGCAGAGTAGCGATACAGCAAGGGACAGGCAGCAAGCAGGCAACAGCAAACAGCTAACAGGTAACAGCAGCAGCAGATGGACAGCACTAGGTTCAAATTTTCCCTGATCTGTGCTGCAAGATACAGAATAGCAGGAAAACATTTTTGGATATCCACTCTGAGGCTTTGGCCTTGGCCTTGGGTGCAACTTTCATGGTTCAATTTCCTTGTAAATAATATTCTTCATTATGATGAATAAATAATATTCTTCATTACGATGTGGAGAGGTTTCTTGAGCCCTCACAATTAAGGATTTTCCTTGACAGTCAGAGGGTAATTTTAGAAGCTCTATTTGTGATTTAGAAAAAGCTGTTCGGGCAAAAAACCTTTGTTGTCTCAACTTTCCGAAAACTCATTATATATCCACTTTGACCAGGTGAAAAACAGTATATAAGCACAGCTAAATAAATAAATATATCACCTTTAATATTACTTCAAAAATATCTAAAGGAAGTGCTGGGATATCAGAAGCGGGCTTCTTGTTTTTGAATAATTTGTATTATTTCCCTAGAGCAGTTAAGGGTACCAAAATGGAAGGAGAGATAGTGGAATCCTTTAGTGCTATGGATAGCCTGAATATCTCTAATTATATTGAGTCGCTTATTGAAGAGATTGTTACTCAGGCAACCCTTCTTGTATCTTTCAACTTAGAGATGGATAAAAATGTAATATTACATTTACTTTTTCAAAAGAAAAATGAATTGCTCTGTGGGCAAAAAGTAAATGTATTCCCCGACGTTTCCAGACAGGTGCAGATGAGGTGGAAAGCTTTTTTGGCCTTAAAGCCTCAAGTAATTTCACTTGGAGCTACAGGTTTTTTTTAAAGTTTCCTTGTAAATGTTTGGTGATGCTGGGGAAGAATAGATATGTTTTCTTTGACATTATACAATTGGAAAATGTTTTGAAAATGCGTACAGGGGTAACTTATCAGGATGTTACTTGAATTGTTTTGTTAGATAGATTAGTATAATTGTGTGTAATAAAGTGGTGGCTGGTTAAGGGGGGGTAAACTTGTATGCTTAGTTTTTGTTTGCTCTTTATGTGGATCTTTCTTAGATATGGTGAATACCTTGGACCTGGTATGGGCATCTCGCACTAACTACCTGCTCTCAGACAATCCCCCATTTCAAGCTGAATCTGACCTTAGCTACCAACTAAGAGACTCGCGTTTAAAGTCTAGTACTGTTACATTCTGTCTTGATCCGTAATGTTGGCCTCCCTGGTGTTGGACCCCTCCCCATTTTATGTTAAACCACTTTGACCCAGTGAAAACTCATCTCTTAAGCCTTAATATTCATCACCCACTGCCTCTGCCTCGTCCTGTCTCTTCCAACCTATTTAGAAACCTTCATGCTATTGATCCCTTAGCCCTCTCTTCTGCCATTTCTTCACCTCTTTCTTCCACTTTATTATCTAATTCTGTTGACGAGGCAGTAACCTCCTATAATGCTGCATTTTCTTCAGCCCTGGATGCTCTCGCCCCGCCCATCCCACGTCCTGTGAGGCGTTCTACACCCCAGCCCTGGCTCACTTCCACTACCCGCTATCTTCATTCCTGTGCCCGCTCAGCTGAGCGTGTGTGGCTCAAATCCCGCTCCTGTGCTGACCTTCTACACTTCAAATTCATGCTTGTCTCTTTCCAGTCAGCCATAGCTCTTGCTAAACAAGACTACTACATCCATTTGACTAACTCCCTTGCCTCTGATCCTCGCCATCTCTTTACTACTCTCAGTTCTCTCCTCAAGGTGCCTCTGCTTCCAGTCCCTCCCTCCCTTCCTGCCCAAACCCTGGCTGACTACTTCCATGATAAAATCCACAGGATCACCCTCCAATTCCCCACTATCCCAACTACTTCATCTACTTTCCCTCCTCACTCTCAACCCTCCCCCCTACCTCTGCTACCTTCTCTTCCTTCCTTATGATCTCTGATGAGAAAACCACACTCCTTCTTTCTTTCTCCAAACTCACCACCTGTTCATCTGATCCTATCCCTACCCACCTCTTAAGCCCCATCTTTTCTGCCATTGTCCCTTCCATCTCTTATATTCTCAACCTATCGCTCTCCACTGCTATTTTCCCTGCAGATTTCAAGCATGCTGTGGTCACTCCCCTCCTCAAGAAACCTTCACTTGATCCCACCTGTCCTTCTAACTATCGACTCATCTCTCTCCTTCCCTTCATATCTAAATTACTTGAACGTGCTGTCCACTGCCACTGCCTTGATTTCCTCTCCTTTCATGCCCTCTTGGATCCTTTACAGTCTGGCTTTCATCCCTTACACTCTACTGAAATGGCTCTTACCAGAGTCTCCAGTGACTTGTTCCTGGCAAAATCCAAGGGCCTCTATTCTGTTCTCATCCTTCTTGACCTCTCTGCTGCTTTTGACACTGTTGACCACAACCTTCTCCTTGTTATCCTGACTTTGCTTGGCTTTAGCGGCTCTGTACTATCCTGGTTCTCCTCCTACCTTTCCCATCGCTCTTTCAGTGTGTGTTCTAGTGGATCCTCCTCCTCTGTTACCCCATTCCCAGTTGGTGTCCCCCAGAGATCTGTTCTGGGTCCGCTCCTTTTCTCTCTCTATACCCAGTCCCTTGGTGTGCTTATCTCCTCCCATGGCTTTCAGTACCATCTCTATGCCGATGACTCCCAAATCGACCTCTCTATGCCTGAAATCTCTCTGCTTATCCAGACCAGGATCTCTGCCTGCCTTTCCAACATTGCTGCCTGGATGTCTCACCGCCGCCTGAAGCTGAACATGGCCAAGACTGAACTCCTTATCTTTTCCCCCAAAACCTCCCCTCCTCTTCCTCCTTTCTCAGTCTCTGTGGAAAACTCGATAATCCTTCCTGTTTCCTCGGCTCGCAATCTGGGGGTTTTCTTTGACTCTTCTCTCTCTTTCTCTACACATATCCAGCTCGTAGCTAAGACCTGCCGTTTCTTTCTCTACAATATCAGCAAAATCCGCCCCTTCCTTTCTGAGCATACTATTAAACCCTTATCCACTCCTTAGTCACCTCTCGTCTTGACTATTGCAACCTTCTCCTTGCTGGTCTCCCTCCGAGTTATCTCTTTCCCCTTCAATCTATTCAACATTCTGCTGTGCGACTAATCGTCCGCCAGCCTCGCTATACCCACATTACTACTCTTCTCAAGTCACTTCACTGGCTCCCTGTCTGCTTTCGCATCCAGCTCAAACTTCTCCTCCTGGCCTTTAAGTGCATTCACTCTACGGCTCCTCAGTACCTTTCATCTCTTATCTCTCCCTATTACCCCTCTCGGGAACTCCGCTCGTCTAACAAACTACTTCTGTCTATGCCCTTCACTTCTACTGCTAACTCCAGACTTCGCTCCTTTCACCTTGCTGCATCTTACGCCTGGAACAAGCTACCAGTGTCTGTATGCCAGGCACCCTCTCTAGCCCCTCTTTAGATCCAGGTTGAAATCTCACCTCTTTTCTGTTTCTTTCAGATCTCGACTTCTCTGTGATTCTGTCATGTCTAGTTTGTAAGTGCCGTGTTTTTGTCTTGACTAGATTGTTAGCTCTGTGTTTGTCTTGATTAGATTGTAAGCTCTGACGAGCAGGGACTGTCTCTTACATGTCTGTACAGCTCTGCGTACGTCTAGTAGCAATATATAAATGCTCAACAGTAGTAGTAAAATAAGTACAGCTAGCTAAATAAATAAATAAAATAAATAAATAAATATGGGCTGGTGAATTTATTAGTATGTGAAGTACTTTGATGTTTTTTATATTGTTATCCTTCTTTTCTGCATTGTTACTATGTAAACAATTGGTATATATTAATTTAAAAAATGGGCATTCGGACGTGCAAATCACAATGACGTCCTCAGAGCCATTTTAGAATGCCTGAAGATACATGTGTAGGTGTAATCATGTCCAGTCGGTTAGGATATGCATGGGAGCGTAGCAGGGGCAGGTCGGTAAAAATACATGTGCACAAACGATTTGCAACCAACGCTGCACATCTGAAATCACCACCGGAGACATCCATGGCTATAACTGCTCCAAGACCCAAATAAGATTAGTAAAGTTGCTTGTTTCAGCAATGTAACCACAGTTTGTTGAAGAGGGAAATGCCTGTTTACTTTGCTGATACTTTTCACTCCTTCAAATATACCTGCCAGTATGTAGATCCCAAATAAATAAATAAATAAATAAATATATGTAGAATCTTACAGATTCTGATTGTAAATAGTTATTGTTCTTAGTTCTATGTACATTGTGCTGACTTCCGTTGGAGTCAGACTGTTAAGATGTGTTCTGTGTATTATTGATGTTTTATTGTAAACTGCCCTTGATTGCAGGAAAGGGCAGTATAAAAGAAACACCAAATAAATAAATTAAATAAATAAATAGATCATTGATTTCTCCAGATACCCACATTGCAACACATCCCCATTTGCACAATGGCAGGCTGGGATATGCAGGGGGGATATGCAGGGCAATATGCACATCTATATCCTCTTTCTGTGGTCATGAATATACAACACATTCAAGTTTCTAAAATGCGGAGACTTCCTGCATGTGGCTAGCCCATAACGCTGGGTGCCTCCGTTTTTGCTATTATGCAATGGCCACATGTATTTTTCATGGCACAGAAAGGTTGATTTTACAAGGGTCTAACACATGACCATCTTCTCGTTGCCCCTCCTGCTGTATATCAGATGTTTTGAATTGGACGTTCTGTTTTGCAGCCAGGCGTCCATTCTAAAATGTGCCTTCTTGTGTGTATAATGTTCTGGTCGCTTAGCTATCATAGGGATCCTTTTATTAAAGTGCGCTAAGCATGGGGTAACTGTCAGCACAGGGTCATGGTAACTGTTACCTTGCAGGCATGGCAAGTACCACATGCTAATTCCCACAGTAACTGCAAATCACGTGTTAGGATGGGGACGGGTTAGAGATGGAGAATAGGAGTGGAGAGCACACTGCAGTTAGCTTGGGGAAACATTAGCATGGGTGCACTTAACGATACCCCAATGGGTGGTGTTAAGTGCACCCACATCAACTGTGCAGCATGTTCAGTATACACACCCATGTGGGAACAGGCTGACCACAATCCCAGCAGTTACCATGGAGGCTTTGCATTTACCATGCATTAGTTTTGATAACTAAACACTCATTAAGAGCAAAAACCAAAACACACTTAAGTAAAACGTCCCCGCAGGCAGGTGGTTCTGCTATTATGGGGTTTTGTGAAGATATGAGGCATTTCTCCCGGAATTCAAGTTTATTTTTTTCCTTTACCTTTTCTGGTACCATAGCTTGGCATTTTCTTTCCTGGTTTCTCCTTACTTCTGGGCTTGAGGAAATATATTTTGTTGTCTTTATTTTTTGAGAGTACTGATTGACCTAGTATATTTTCATTGAAGAGTATTTGTGCTTGACATTATTTAAAATGGAAATAAAAAAAAGATATCATATCCTAAAAAACTATAACATGCATCACATCTCCTCTATTTAAAAATTATCTGTCTCAATTATTGCAATTAGATGGAATTCTGGTACTCACATGCAAGCCTCACTAGTCTTATAAACATATTCACACATTTCTAGCAAGGAAACTATAAACAAACCATGGAAAATACACATACATATATGTACACATATATGAAACATTTGCATCTCAAGATCAAGGAACATAGTCTTGATATGGCACCTTAACATAAAGAAGACAAATATCCTGACAACTGGCAAAATCAATAAGTTCATTGTTGATGGAGAAGAAATTGAAATGATGGACAACTTTAACCTGCTTGGATCGATAATCAATACAGAAACGACAAGCAGTCAAGAAATCCGATGCTATATTGCTTTTGGCAGAATGGCTATGAAAGATCTAGACAAATTCTCAAGAGCAGAGATGCCTCTCTCCATACTATTTGACTTGTCCAAGCCATGGTATTTTCAATAACATTATATGGATGCGAAAGTTGGACAGTGAAAAAGATAGACAGGAAGAAAATTGATGTCTTTGAATTATGGTGCTGGCGAAGAATATTGTGTATACAGTGGACTACCGGAAGAACAAACCAGTCAGTACTAGAGCAAATCAAACCTAAGCTTTCTTTAGACGCTCAGATGACAAGACTTCAAATTTCATACTTTGGACACATCATGCGAAGAGAAAGATCATTAGAGAAAGACATAATGCCTAGCAAGGTTGAAGGTCAACGCAAAAGAGGAAGGACAGCAATAAGATGGATTGATACAATAACAGCAACTATGGATGCAATCCTATCAACTATGAGCCGCCTGACTGAAGACTGAACACAGTTTTGGACAACTATCCAGAGGGTCGCTGTGAGTCGATAATGACTCAACAGTATTTAACAACAATATATGAATACCTCATAAGAAATTCAGCAAAATAAAAGTATTGGTTGTTAAAATCTCTGCATGTAACAAACAACTCAGGTATACCAAGAACCAAACATTTGTGCATGTAGTAACTAATAATCTTTACTCAGATATGGTTCCATAATGTCTTCAATCCTGAGAAAAATTAATTCCCTGATATTGTTTCCATCTTGATGGTTGATTTTACACGGACTGTTGCTTGAAATTTGAGGATACTCACTTCTTTTATTTTTATTATTTCTTTATGAAAATTTTACAATAAATCAAGAAATATACTCACATCTTGAACAGAAATCAGAGCAGGAATAAAGAATAACACCATATAGGTCCATATAGGAAATTATTACAATAAATTCTAACCAAATGTCTGCTCACTCTAGCCCTCAAAATAGAAGGGGAGGACCAAAATAAAGAACCTCATCCAAAAAATATGCAAGAAACAAAATCAGGGCACTATCCAGATAATCAATAAACTACTGTCCAACATTCGGAGAATCAATGGAAGTTTCCAAGCGATGGACATTTTTGAAGGCTACCAGCTGGGAGAGCTCATAAAAAATATATAAAACTGACTGGTAATTGACCAGGCATTTACAAGGATGTTTTAAGAAAAATAGACACCCCCCTCCCCCTGCCCCCAGCTGGACAACTAGGATGAAGCAGAAGAAAATCTCTGCACTGTCTCTGAGTATCCTTAGCTAAATCCGGACCAACAGACCTTTAAATTGAAAGCACACCACTCTGAACTCCTGCAACAATCCCTAAACAAGCCGCGGGATCTCTTCAACATAGTGAAGTCCTTAACGAAAGAACCAGCGCCCCCTCAACTGAGCCTACTATAACCTCAAGAATATGCGGACTACCTACTGGCCAAGTCCAACAAAGTTGACACAGCCACGAAACCCACACCTAGCCATAGCCCATACCATCTAACACCGCTCACCGCACTCACACCACCATCCGAGAGAAGCATCAAGGACATCATTGCAGCCATCAACCCTACAACTGCCCCAAACGACCCCTGTCCAGCATTCTGGATAAGATCGATGCGCACAGAACTCAGCCCAATCCTAGCCAGGATCATGGGCCTATCCTTCTCAATGGGAACCTTCCCGTCAACCTTCAAACAGACTTCCATATGGCCCCTCCTAAAGAACAACAAGCTAAACCCCCAAAAGGCTGAATCATAGCGTCCAATCTCAAGTACCCCTGCTGGCTAAGATAATCGAGAAGGTTGTCCAAAGGCAGATTCAGCAGCACATCGATACCACTGCCTCCTGGATCCATGTCAGCACGGTTTCAGAGAATCGCATGGAGTTGAGACGCTACTCACCACGCTAATCAATACCTTAAGCAGAGGGATAGATAACATCGGAAACGGGTATGCGCTTATCTTCCTGGACATTGCCGCTGCATTTGACTTAGTCAACCATGAGCAGCTCCTGACACGCCTCCATGAGAAGGGAATCCAGGGCTTAGCCTGGAGCTGGTGCAAGTCCTACCTAGCAGATAGACGGCAGCACGTACGGATGGGATCCAAGATCTCTGAGACTTTTCAACAAAGAGAAGAGGTTCCCCAGGGCTCCTCACTTTCTGCTCTCCTGATCAACATATATATGCAGTCAATATGTGAAATCATCCACTCCTTCAACATCTCCAGCCTGATCTATGCAGATGATGTCCTGCTACTTGCCCCATTCACCATCAACCAACCCAACCTCTCGGCATTAGTGAAATGCTTCAATGCAATCTCTGACTGGCTCCATGCGCAGAACTTCCGAATCAACTTCAACAAAACAGAAGTTCTTTCATCACAAGAAACAAAAACTTTTCCCCTCCAGCTACAATAAAAGTGCGAGACGCGGAGCTCCCAAGTAAATCCACAGTACGCTACCTGGGTGTCACACTAGACCAGCACCTCAACATGAAAGCGCACATAAACAACACCGTCAGAGCCATCTATCATAAGATCCGAACACTTCGGCATCTCCGACTCATGTTGCAGCCTGATGACTTCCAAACAATTTTCCAAGCGCTGGTAACACCCCACTTTGACTACGCCAATGCCATTCTACACGGTCTCCCCAAGAGCACACTAAACCCGCTGTAACTCGCGATTAATGCTGTTGCCTGAGTCCTCGCCGGTATTTCCAGAAGAGACCGCATAACCCCCATCTTGAAGGACCTACACTGGCTACTGATCAACTGCCGGCTCACATACAAAGTAGTTCTGCTGACCTTCAAAGCCATCCTCAAGTTATCCTCCACCTCCCTCACAGACCTCCTCAACCCCACCCCCATAACAGATCAAGAAGGACCTTTGCTACCAACACACTTGTAATCCCTAAGGAAACAACAAAATATTCTTAGGCAACAAGGAACAGAGCCTTCGCACTCTATGCCTCAACATGTTGGAATAACCTCCCCTCCGCAACATCAGAGCGATCACGGACCTCACCCAATTCAGGAAGGTCTTAAAGCATCATCTGTTTCTTCGACATTACTCACAGCCCAATGATGCAACCTCAACTGCCACACCCCAGCCCACCCCGACAGCACCCCCAATACACCCTAAGCAGACCGAGACTATTGGGAGCCCTAACCAGCTACCTGATAGGCCAACAAACTGCTAACAAATGTAAATAAAGTAAGACTGTAAATAACTAAACAATTGACAAGTTTTGTACATAGTTACGAGTCCCAGCCATACCGTTGAACGTTGTAGCGATAAAGGGCTCAACTTGTACATAGTTGCCCCAGTTATAAATCCAAGTTACATCACCTGTTCAATGTAAGTACAATGCAGGCCCTTCCTGCATTGTACAAGGAAATGTTAATTGTAAACCGCACTGATTGTAAAGAGCGCGGTATAGAAAAGCTTTTAAATAAATAAATAAATTGTGCTTCTTAAAAAAAAGTTTTAAGGGCCATTCTTTATTTGACACTAAAGCAAAAGTTATTAACAGAGTAGAAGGAATCGGACTCTTCTCTTCAGAGGATTCTAATAGTGCGGACACATTTAAAACCTCTATAGGTAGAGTTTTTTCCTCTGGCAAATAAAATACTTTCACTATAGGTGGTATAATGTCAACATATCAACTAAATACTTCTTAAACATATCAACTGCCGTCACCATTGAAACATGAGAAAAGTTTATAATCCTCAAATATCTGCCTGGGAGGCATTCTTCAAGTTCTCAATTTTCGCATTTAATGCCCCAAAGTGCTTAACATATTGCAATGATTGTTCCTCCAAAATAGTCACATTTCTTTGCAAATCCAAAACATCCTGCTATACCTTGGTAACTTTTGTTGCAGTCAATTCGATAGTCGCAGAATTCGCTTGAAGATTGGAAGCTAACAGAGATAGCTGCGGAAACAAAGCCTCACCAACGAAGCAATTGCTTGCCAAATAGCCTCTAGAGTAGAATCTGATTGCTGCTGCAGCATGAAGGCCCAGACACAGGATCTTGAGCTGCTTCCATACCTCCCACTGCTGAAACGCCACCCAAACTTGCAGCAACCCCTGCTGACGATCCTCCATGATCTGAGGAGGACAATTCACCCAATCTAACTGCCTCTGTACCTAGCCTTCCCGGCTCTGGAACAGACCGTCCTCTAGGGACTTTTTCCTGCTGTAGGTTACCTTCCAAGCGGGGATAAAAGACACCATCTTCGAGGCCAGCAGTATATCGGGGGAGAGAGATGAAGTCCTTGAGGCAGACGCCGAACACTCCTGTACTAGCGTACCCGCAGCTGAGGAAACCTCCCCGGAAACTACTGGATAGTAAGATGGCCGTTGGAGAAAAGCGTCCAAAGGACCAGTCAAGGAAGAAATTGGCGTAGAGGTTGTGGTACTGCAGAGCCTATGCAAACAGAAAAAAAGGTTTTAAATCCAGAAAAAAGATTCCAACACCAGATGCGACATTACGAGGAGCCAGATAGGGGGAGCAAGAGAGACCTTCCAAGGCCTAGAGAACCGCACCCCAGAGCTGGTGATGTAATGCCGGCCAACAGCCAATCCAGGAAAGGGGGAGTTCCTTCTAAGAAAGGCTGGGAAGTTGAAAAGGAGGAAGTAGGACAAGCAAGGGAGGCAGAGGCAGAAGCAAAAGCAGAGGAAGAAAAGGAGTCTTGGCAAAGAGACCAGAGAGGAAGGAATTCCTGGCAAGAAGACACAGTGAGTCCGGTGCAGCAGAATACCAGGAGTTCTTGGCAAAGAGACACTGGGAAGAAAGGTACCAGGAGAGAAACAAAGGTCAGAGTTTTATATGAGGAACCGGTACCAGCAGATGCAGGACACTGTGGAAGTTACCAGAGAGATGATGAAGTCATTGCCATAAGAGGTAACACTCTTCATTCAAGGAGCAAAAGGTGTGGGTGTGAAAGAGTGGTAACTCCACCCGAAGGCCAGCTGAACAGTGGGAAGCCTACTACTCGAGTAAGGCTGAATTGCAGCAGGACTAGGCCTCAAGACTCAGCTAACTGGGATAGGCCCAGAGAACAAGGTAAACCACATTTTTATTCTAATAAGCGTTATAACTTGCTGACACAGGGAGCACAAGGAACAGAGGTGTGCACTCCTTACCAAGCTGTCTGTAAGACAAGACACAAGCTTTTATCAAAAGAAAGACTGTTTAATACAAGGCACCAAGACAAAGGAAGATACTTCCATAGCAAGCATTCACATGACCAAAGCCCAGACCTAGGCCCAGAACACTGGAGGCTAGTGCAAGCGGTATATGAGAAGCCTCAACGTATTCCACAAGAATATACTGATACAGAGTCACAGTTATCAGACCCACAGCCTATGCAGGTGGAATTCAATGAGGACCCTCCTGAGATAGCCATGGATTGCAGCTACTGTCAGGCAGGAAGCCTAGAGTCTCTGCCTGATGTGTAGAGCAGGGCTCAGTAGCAAAGCCTGTGTGTTTTATTTGTATAAGGTCCTGTGAAGTAACAGTAGACAAAGCAATATCTGAATATGTTTTCTTTTCTACCTGAAGCAAGGTTTTCTTTATGTTGATGTAGACTCCACTTTTTGAACCATTGTACATTAGGGGAAATAAAAAGCCTTTCTTTCCCTACCCTCAGACTTTGTGTTCACTTGAAGTTTTGGTACACGGTAGGTCCTGGGAACAGATATCCAGACCCCGCATACAAGGACCAAACTCAAGAAAATAGAAAAATAACTCATGTCCACCCGACCTGCCTTAACCACCCTTGGCCACTAGGGCGACGGTGCGACAAGGTACTAGGGATTCGGGAAGGCTGCAAAAACCCTCTCTCTTTGTGCTTCCAACCCATTTTGATACAGCCGCTTCAAAGAGCCCCGACCAGCGCCATCTCGGCTCCTCCTGGGAACTCATTTCTTTTGGAGGAATTCATTCTCTCTCGTTTGGTGTACATGCGGCAGACTGCTATTCAGGGATTAAGAGAAAGAGGGAAAAGACTGGTCTTCTCGAGCTGTGATGTATTGTTTGGTGCAATCCATTAAAAAAACTGAAGGTCAGAACTAGGAGGATAAAATCAGGTGTAATGTAATATAATATTTCTTAACTAAATGGGTGATGAACCAAAGTTGGTAATCAAATTCAAGAAAGATCAGAAAAAGCATGGAGGGACAATAGTTATGGGGAAAAGACGGAGAAAAGAAGGATAAAGTCAATAATCAAAGTATGCTGGCAAGAAAATGGCCAGATCAGATACATCCTTGAGATCTTTATCCATCCAGTATGCAATTATATTGCTAAATGGGCTAACTTTTCCACTATATTTTATTAACTTAATATACTGCTATATGTGAAATAATTAAGCGGTCTATATCAAAACATAAAATAATATAATACAGCTCAAAACTTTAATCAGTATAATAAAACATTAAGAGGGTTTTAGAAGGCCTGTGATTGAAATGTGTATAAACAGCCATATTCTCATGTAAATCACATCCATAGATAAATGGTCATTTTTGAAAGGGTCCGATTTACATATGGATAACTGTACCCAGGGGCGGCCCAAGGGGGGTGCGGGGCCATGTGCGGAGACTCGGTGCGGGGCCTCATTTGCATAAGTGGCCTTATTTGCATAAATATTTGCATAATGCTAACATACACTAACTTTTAGTAAACATGTCTCTTAATGAGTGTATGGATAAAGACAGACTAAAAGATTTCTACATTACTATAATCCAGTGCCAACCGCCAGGCACATTAGGAACTACTACAAACACTGCCCATTTAGAACCCATAGCAAACCCGCCGTATCCTAACAGCACTACCAGGACTCACAAAGCACCATACCCTACCTATCAAAAGGCAACACTGCAAATATTAAACCAATACATTTCAGAGAACAACAATACATGACCTACTGGGGAAAGAGAACAAGTGGCAATGTCAAATAGGAATTACATAAATAGAATACCTCAGCTCAGTTACACATGCAGAACATAGACCATCACCAAACAAAGAATCACAATTTAGAAACAGGAAGGCAATAATTAAACTGGGAACCCCAAAAGCCAAACTTGGAATGTATAAGAACACTGTAGAAATAAAACTATAAATTAATTTCCTCTTGTACCAAAGAAAGCGCAGACGTTAATGATGCACATTTCCCAGAGCTTTCATATTCCAGTTAATAAATTCAAAATAAAGAGATATTTTTCTACCTTTTGTGCATTTTTTTTTCAGTTGCAATTGCTCCAGCCACTTTCTTCTGGTTTCTTCATGTTTTCTGCTAACTCTCCATCATCTGCTGTCCATTTGTCCTTTCTTCTCTCTTCTAGTTTTTTTTCCATTCTCTCTCTCTACATCTGCTTTAACATACTAATCTTTCTCCTTTTGCTCTTTCCTCATTCCTATTTCATCCACTCAAATTTTACCCCTCCATCCTCAATCCCCACTTACTCTCCCAATACCCGGCCAATTTTAGATTTTTTATCCTTCCCACACAAAATATTTTTCCCCTCTCCATTTTACTCTCCCAGCCCCATCCCATTCTAATCCTCCCCCAACATCAGCTCCCTTCTAGTTTCAGCCTCACCCAGCATCCATTCCCTTCTAGTCCCTGCATCAGCCCATTTCCAGTCCTAGCCCATCAGCCCATTTCCAGTCCTAGCAACCCCCCAACCCACTTCCAGTCCTAACACCCCATCAGCCCACTTCCAGTCCTAACCCCATCAACCCATTTCCAGTCAGCCCCCCATAGCCCATTGCCAGTCCTAAACCCCCATCAGCCCACAGCCCATTACCAGTCCTAACCCCATCAGCCCACCTCAAGTCCTAACCCCTCCCCATCAGCCCATTTCCTGTCCTAGCCCCCCCCCATAGCCCATTATCAGTCCTAACCCCCCCATAGCCCATTGCCAGTCCTAACCCCCCATCAGCCCACAGCCCATTACCAGTCCTAACCCCATCAGCCCACCTCCAGTGTTAACCCCCCCATCAGCCCATTTCCAGTCCTAATCCCCATCACCCAATTTTCAGTTTAAGCCCCCCCATAGCCCATTACCAGTCCTAACCCCCCATCAACCCACTTCCAGTCCTAATCCCATCAGCCCATATACAGACTTAGCTCCCCCATAGCCCATTACCACTCCTAACCCCCCCCAGCCCCCCCATAGCCCATCACCACTCCTAACCCCCCCCAACCCCCCCATAGCCCATCACCACTCCTAACCCCCCCCAGCCCATCACCACTCCTAATCCCCCCAGAAATGTTTTTAAAAAAAAAGCTGTCTTCTCCCGCTGCCGGGGCCGCCGCGGGGCCCCCCCTGCCCAGCAGAGCCTGCCCTCCCCTGTATCCGCTCTCTCGTTGTAGCTGCAGTCTCACGCGCCGGCTTTCAGAGCGCGAAGGGACTAGGAACTTCCCATCAGCCCCCGCGGGCTTAACAGAGCCGTGAGGGAGAAACTCTCCCCTCGCCACTGTTCCCTCTAAGCTGTGCGCGTGCACATACCTTGCCAAGCGAGCGCACATACTTTACAACAGAGCGCACAAAAATTACGGTTCTGATTCTGATAGAAAACAACACAGACGTCTTAAAATTTAAAAGTTGTTGTGTATTTACGTTTTTCACAAGTTGTACAATATTTTCTAGTGCAATCAATGTGGTGTATATACTGTATTCTGACGTGTAGTCAAATTTTAAAGTATATAACTCCGAGTGTCGTTATGTGGCGCACAAAAAAATGTAACCTTCCTTCAGAAGCTGCACAGCTGATATTTTATGCGCACACAGCCTACAGAAAATTAGAGGGAACATTGCCCCTCGCGCTCTGAAAGCCGGCGTGTGAGACTGCAGCTACAACGAGAGAGCGGATACAGGGGAGGGCAGGCTCTGCTGGGCAGGGGGGGCCCCGCGGCACACTCGATTCTGCCGCGGCAGCCCCGGCAGCGGGAGAAGACAGCTTTTTAAAAAATGTTTTATTTTACTTTAGGATCAGAATGTTTTTTGCGTGGGGCCCCCTGAAACGCGGGGCCCTGTGCAAAAAACATTCTCGCTCAATGGACAGGCCGGCCCTGACTGTACCATAATGAAAGTGCCATGTGAGCATGGCATGAGCAGGATAAAAATCTTCATATGTATTCACTATTTCATCTACAGAATGCATATGTAAGCCCAAAATTGTTCACACTTAAATGTACACCTGTTCCCTGGCACAAATAATTATTTCAGAAGTGTTCCTTTTGGCCACTCCTTTACAGGAGGGATTAAGGAAGACATCCCCTTAGGCCCCCATTATTGATTTCCCTTTCCAAATTGAAATAAGGTAAAGATCAAGACCTCTGTAATAAATCAAGACTATCTGCATATCTAGATTTTCAAAATGCCTTTGACGGCTTTGCTTCAGTGTTTGTGCCTTAAACTGATGAAACATTTTCTAGCTTTCACACCTGGTCCAGTAGTTTGTCTTTTCAGTCATGGGATCTATCTGTTTCTCCCGTTTTATCCTTTTGCCCTTATGCTTTTCATTTTTATATTTTTATATTTCTATATTTTGAGAGTGTAAGTTAATCATGATGAGAATTTTGTCTTTCTTATGTTTGATAGCCAGATATATATAGATGTATTCTTTTGTATAGGTCTGTTTTTAAACATCATTACCCTCCTTTCCCTAGGCGTTTGAAGTTCCTCTGTTGGACTGTGCTTTCCGGTAGGAATTTCTTTTCTTTTTGGTTGGTTTACCCTTTAATAATATGGTACTAATCAATATAAGATATAGTACCCCATATGTTCTTTCCCCTATGCTCAGAGGTTACCCATGGCAAACACTTTCACTGCTGTTTTCAAGCCCTCTTTTTCAATATGAATTATTATGAACAAGTCTTTCATGTGAAAAATGGGATGTGCACATTCAAGTTTCCTTTCCTCTGTCTTGCCTATATTATTGCCTTTTTACACTCTAATTAGATAGTTCATATGTCTTATGGATGACATTTATTTATTCTCAATTTAGATCAGTTCTGTGATATGACTATTTGATTTGTACATTTTTGTTTATAGTATGATATATACACATTCTTTATGTATTTTTGATGTACGTTTGCAAGCTATTTTTTTTCACTTTTTAAATACCCTTTGGATTGTATCGAGTCTCTCCTCATTGGATTTTTTCTCTTTGCTGAATTCTGACTGATAGAGCCGTTCATGTTTTGTTTATTGCACTTTTACCCTTCTGTATTATTCATTATTTATGTTCTAATGTATTTATTTATATGAGACATGTTTTTGTTCATGTTTCAGATCCTTGATGAAGGCTGACTGCCATAACTTGGCCAAGTCGGGTCTTGTACATTGAAGGATTTTTAGTAAAGTTTTTTAATTAATTAAACTTACATTTGTGATGTGATTGCCCTCCTCTGCTCTTTGTGGACTTGTTTGCGTTCTGCAGAGAATCTCTTCCTTTTGTGTTTTCCTGCCCAATTATTAAATTACTCTCAAAATGTTACAAAACACAGAAGCACTAAATAATAAAGTACTCTCAATCAAACTGGTTTTCTCAAAAACTGCATGATTTAAGTGTTCTGCTCAAAGACTGGCAATTTATTTCTGTCAAAAAATATATTAGCTGGTTAAGAGACATATTTTTCTTCATAGACGGAAAAGCTCATAACTGCCAACAGAACATGGGTAGCCTGCTACATGAATTAATTGAAAAAAAAAGTATCACAGGCCAAAAGAAAATGCAAACACAAAAATAACCAAGATAGAGCTCATAAAACATAAAAGGCCCCTGTATTTATAACTAATTAAAATAAGACTATTTGCATGAGTTTATTTTCTATCTATTATCAGCTAGCCACTAGATTTAAATAAACAGAATTTTTTTCAACCTTTAAATCTAACACATTAAAAGGAATTTAAAACAAGTACCAAATACTTGATATACTTTAGTTTATCACAAGCTGTTTAAGGCACTTTAGAATTATTTGAATTAAATTTTAACTACAATGTGACCATTCAATTCAACAAGTCATTACGTCTATGCACTCTTTTCATAACTATAGGGGATATTGAAACGCTGCCTGGTTAGTGATAAGCAGAGAAAGATGAGCTAGGGTTTCCTGCACCTGGCTTTTTCCGCATATTGCACTCTGCCCCGGAATGCCCCAGACACACCATGATGCTAAGCTGTTAGCACTGGGGCATGTTGAGGAAGCACTTGCGGATATTCAGCAGCACTAGCCATATTAGTGTCATTGAATATCCAGCTCAGCAACATTTATATGGTTTTCAGGCCTGAAAACTGTGTAAATGTCTTGGAATATCCCCCCAAAGATTCTATGCATCTCACTGGCTTTTAAATATAAAATGCCACATAAATACTGGGCAGAGATAAGATTTCATTAAAGATATTCATGTTAATAAAATGGTTTGAACCACTGTCTTCGAGGACAAGGTAGTTACTCACCTGTAGCAGGTGTTTTATGTGGACAGCAGGAATAAGTCCTCATGCATGGGTGACATCCCCGACAGAACCCTGCGCGGGAACGCTACCCAGCTTCTACTGGCAGCTTTTAAGAGGTGCCACCATGCTTCCTTCCTGATTGCCGCTGCAGCGCCAACTTCTTCAGTCTGATAACACAGCTGTAGCAGAATACAACTCCTCGGGAAGACAAGAGGGTTGTGAGGACTTATTCCTGTTGTCCACAGAGAAAGCACAGTTACTTACCTGTAACAGGTGATCTCTGGGAACAGCAGGAATAAGACTTCACATATGGGTATCGTCGGTACCGACGGAGCCTGCGCGGGAACGCTCCCCAGGGTCCAAAAGGAAAGCTTTTGGGAGCATCCCACAGCGCCTGCACGCTGTCTTCCCGCCTTTCCTAATCGCCTTTCCTAACCGCCTCTCTCCAGTTCGAGTTTTAAAGCTGAGACAAAGAGAGAGTGAGGAAAGGAAAGATAGAAAGAGAGATACAACTCCTAGGGGAGGTGGGTGGGTTGTGAAGACTTATTCCTGCTGTTCCCAGAGATCACCTGTTACAGGTAAGTAACTGTGCTATCTCCAGGAACAAGCAGGAATGAGTCTTCACATATGGGGACTCCCCAGGTTGTGAGTCCCTGGGAAGGGCTCTACCTCCACCCATGAATCTCAGGCATCAAACCAGGGATGGGGGGTAGGAGTTGATTAGGTATGGAACAGGTGTTTGAGAACAGCCTGACCAAACAAGGCATCCCGGCGGGAGTCCTTGTCCAAGCAGTAATGGGCTGTAAAGGTATGAACCGAGGCCCAGGTGGCCGCTCGACAGATCTGGTCGATGGACACAAAGTTTAGATGAGCCATAGAGGCTGCCATGGCCCTCACATTGTGAGCTGTGACATGGCCCTCCAGAGAAAGGTTCTTACTCTGGTAGGCGAAGGAAATGCACTGAGCAATCCAATTGGACAGGGTTCTCTTAGAGACTGGAAGTCCTAAATGAGAGGGATCAAAAGCAACAAATAGTTGAGAGGACTTTCTATGTTGCTGTGTCCTTTGTAAGTAAAAAGCAAGTGCTCTCTTACAATCCAGGGTATGAAGATTCCTCTCTGCACTTGATGCATGAGGTCCTGGAAAAAAGACAGGTAAATACACCTCCTGGTTCAGATGAAAAGGTGAGACCACTTTAGGCATAAAGTGTGGATTAGTCCTGAGGACTACCTTGTCATGATGGAACCTTGTATAAGGAGGATTAGCCACCAAGGCTTGCAGCTCACTGATACGGCGAGCTGAGGTGACTGCAATGAGAAAAATAACCTTCCAGGAAAGGAATTTCAAGGAAGTAGTGGCTAAGAGTTCAAAGGGAGGCTTCATAAGCTGGCCAAGAACCAAATTCAAATCCCATGCCACTGGAGGTGGTCTAATGGGAGGTTTAGTTAAAGGAGGCCTCTCATGAATCTTGCAATAAGAGGATGAGAGGAAATAGGCTGTCCATTGAGAGGCTTAAGGGATGCTGCAATAGCACTGAAATGGACTCTTACTGAATTTGTTTTAAGGCCTGCATGGGATAAATGCAGCAAATACTCTAGTAAAGAATTCAGAGGTATTGCAAGAGGGTTAAGACCCTTCTCTGCACACCAAATGGTAAATCTTTTCCATTTAAAAGCATAGGAAAGTCTAGTGGAAGGCTTTCTGGAAGCATGAAGGATATCCTTCACTTGCTGAGAAAGATGCAAATCTTGAAGATCTAGGCCTTCAGCAACCAGGCTCTGAGGTGAAGAGACTGGGGATTTGGGTGCCACAACGTTCCCTCCTCCTGGGACAGGAGGTCTGGAGCAGATCCCAAGTCCAGGGAGGGAGCTTGAGAGAGATGCAGAAGTAGAGGGTACCACACTTGGCGTGGCCAATGTGGTGCTATGAGGATCATAGACCCCTTGTCTCTCTGAAGTTTGAACAGGGTCTTGGGAATTAGGGGAATGGGTGGAAAGGCATAGAGGAAGTCTTGCCCCCAATGAAGGAGGAAGGCATCCCTGGCCTGAACTCCCTGACACGGAATCCTGGAACAGAACCGGGGAAGTTTGGCATTCCATGGACTTGCAAACAGGTCTATGTCCGGGGTTCCCCAAATTCAGAAGATCCTGGCTATCTGGTCCCCATGGAGGGACCATTCGTGTGGAAGCAGAACTCGACTGAGCCTGTCTGCCCAAGAGTTTTGAACCCCTGGAAGATACACTGCCATGAGATGAATTTGTTGCTCTCTGGCGAAGGCCCACAATCTCAGAGCTTCGCTGCAAAGCGACAGAGAGCCAGTCCCGCCCTGCTTGTTCACGTAGAACATGGCTACTTGGTTGTCCGTGTGGATGAGGACTGTCTTGTAGATGAGCAGGGTGTGGAAGAGTCTGAGAGCTAGAAAAATTGCTCTGAGCTCTAAGAGGTTGATATGTAGAGATGTCTCCTGTGAAGACCAGATGCCTTGAGTGGAGAGATCTTGAAGATGAGCTCCCCAACCTCTTGGAGAGGCATCTGTTGTAAGGGTTGCTTGGGGTAACACCTGTTCAAAGGGGGACACTAGCAACAGATTTTGAGTGGACTTCCACCACTGGAGAGAGCAAAAGAGTCGACTGGAGGTTGCTATTTTGTCTGACAGGCACCCTGATGCCTGGGTCCATTGGGTGGACAGAGTCCACTGAGCTGCCCTCATGTGAAGGCGAGCGTAAGGAACCACATGCACAGTGGATGCCATGTGACCTAACAGTTGTAACATCTCTCGAGCAGTTAAATGGGATTTTAACTGAATTTGTGAGGCTAACTGCACCAAGCGTAGGCAACGGGCCTGGGGAAGATAGGCCCTTGCAGTTGTGGTATCCAGCAAGGCCCCTATGAACTCTAGAGACTGAGTAGGGGTGAGATGGGATTTTGGGATGTTTATTACAAGTCCCAGATACAGAAGAACACGCATTGTGCAGGCTAGGGAAGTCTGGGCCTCTGACTGGGATGGGGCTCGGATGAGCCAGTCGTCCAGATATGGGAATACGAATATCCCTAGAGTGCGTAGAAATGCAGCTACTACTGCCATGCATTTTGTGAACACTCTTGGTGCAGAGGCCAGACCGAAAGGAAGCATTCTGTATTGGTAGTGCTTCCCTTGATAAAGGAACCGAAGGAACCTTCTGTGTGTTGGATGGATGAGGACATGGGTGTACGCATCCTTGAGGTCTAGAGAACAAAGCCAATCCTGACTCTGAAGGTATGGAAGGAGAGTACCGAGAGAAATCATCTTGAATTTCTCCTTGCATAGAAACTTGTTCAATTCTCTGAGATCTAATATGGGTCTGTAGCCCCCTGTTTTCTTTGGGATAAGAAAGTAGGGGGAGTAAAACCCTGAGCCCTGTTCAAGAAGGGGTACTTCTTCTATTGCCCCTTGGGCAAAAAGGGTAGCAATCTCCTGACCCAGAAGGTCGAGGAGAGATGTTGGAGAATTGAACTGTCTCACCATGGTGTGAGGAGGAAGATTTAAGAAATGAAGCTTGTACCCCCCTCCCTTATGATGGAGAGGGTCCATTGCTCTGCTGTGATTTGTTCCCACCTGGGAGCAAAGTGAGCTAACCTTCCTGGAATGGTGAGAGGCTCTGGTTCTTTTAGAGCCAGAAAGGCTAGTTGAAAGTCAAAGGCCCTGAGGAGGCTGAGGCTGTTGGGCCGTAGCAGTCCTAGCAGCCTTAGGCTTGGCCTGTTTTGGTTGTTGCTGTCTCTTTGTAGCAAAACGACCTGCAGAAGATGCCTGCTGAGCATAGGCAGAATAATATCTCCCTTTTTTGGGAAAAACCCCCTTTTTGAACAACCTTTTCTTAAAAGGAGCAGAGGTAGACTTTGAGAGTCTATCTAAAGCAGAATTTTCAGCATCCATTTGGGTGGCCTTTGCTTGCCAATCTTTGCCAAAAAAGGTTTTCACCTGTACAAGGAAGGTTTCCTAGTCCATCCTGAACCCAGGGTTCCAAATCAGAAGCTTGTAAGCAAGCAACTCTGCGTGCACCTATGGCAATAGCCGAGGCTCTGCTGGCACACTCAAAAGAGTCAAAGGCTGCACGGTTGGAAAATTTGGAAACATCCTGGGCATGTTTAAACCAGGTGAGAAACTCTTCCCTTTTATCTTCTGAAATAAAAGGAGATAAAGTTTGCAGATGATCTGTAACTTCTTTTAGAAACATCCCCATATAGAGACTATAGGAGTTGATTCTGGCAACAAGCATATTGGCCTGGAAAATTCTCCTGCCAAAGGCATCTAAGGTTCTGCATTCTCTTCCTGGAGGATTAGAAGAGTGCCTTTTTGTACTCTTTATCTTCTTCATAGCAGACTCCACCACAATGGAGTGGTGAGGAAGCTGAGTCTTATGAAAGCCAGGACAAGGAGGAACACGATACATGGTGTCCAACTTACGAGAATGAGGGGAGATGGTGAGAGAGGGGTCTCCCATATGCCCAACATGTGATCATAAAGAATCTCATGAATTGGTAAAGTGGCTGCCTATTTAGGAGCCTTAGGATATTGTAAAATATCTAATTTTTTGGTTCTAGGCTCTGCTTCAGGGGCCACTGAAATGGAAAGGCCCCTGGCCACTTCCCTAATGAAGTCTTGAAAAGACAAGTCTTCTGGAGGAGACATTCTTCTTTTTGGAGAAGAGGGCTCCTGAGGAAGGATCACCGATGCTTCGACAAAGGCCTCTGATTCATCAGAGTCTTCAGAGGAATCAAAGTATCGCCTGTCTGGATGCTCCTGCAGAGCCCGATACGCGTACCGGGTGGTATCGACATCGGGAGTGATCGGTACCGATGGGCATCACAGAACAGTGTACCACTGCAGTCGACACCGAAGCCGATGTCGATGCAATCGGTACCAGCACCGTAACCGATATCGGTGCCGGAATCGGTATCGGTACCGGTGCCGGAATCGGTACCGACAACGGAGTTTGTTGCGGTACCGAAGGTGTCGCAGCTTGTATGAATGCCGTGATGGCACGCTGCATGGTCAGGATATTCTGATCCATCGACGCCACCAATGTCTGGATGTCGGTACCAGTGGGAACCACCGGTACCCCAGAACATGACAACAGGTGATCAGTCGAGGCCGAGCCATCGAGGTCAAGCTGTGACCCCATAGATAAAGCTTTGGAAGCCGGAGCCTCCCGTCGGGGTAATTTTGCCGGTGCAGATTCCTCGAGAGCAAGCCTGGAGGCATCTCGATACTTAGAGGGAGATCTACCCTTCGAGGACCGGCTGGACTTGTTTGGTTACCTGAGATCCACGGGAGGAAGAAGCAGCCCTGGAAGACGTCGATGCCACCGAAGCTGCATCAGAGGGAAACAGGGTACTGAGCTTGGCTGCTCGATTCTGTAGACCTCTTTTAGACATCATGGAACAGGACTCACAATCCGTAATGGAGTGGTCAGGACCTAAACATTTTAGACACCATTCATGGGTGTCGGTGACAGAAATAGTGCCGCTGCACTTCGTGCACTTTTTAAACCCGGAGGGGAGCTTTTCCATGAGGAAATATTTTCCTAGGCCTAAGGCCGAAGAAAGAAAAAACACACTGAAATGAGAACAGTAGTTTTTTTTGGTTTTTTTTTAGAATAAAGAAAGAAAGACCGGCGGTACCGGTCCGGTGTCGAAGAAGGCAGACACGCGACCAAAGAAAGAAAAGAAAATAAAGAAATTCTTCAGCGGTGACAGGAACACGACCTGCTGGCTCCGCGGAAAAGAAGAACTGGAGAGAGGCGGTTAGGAAAGGCGGGAAGGCAGCGCGCAGGCGCTGTGGGATGCTCCCAAAAGCTTTCCTTTTGGACGCTGGGGAGCGTTCCCGCGCAGACTCCGTCGGTACCGACAATACCCATATGTGAAGACTCATTCCTGCTTGTTCCTGGAGATCACATGCTACAGGTGAATAACTACCTTTTCTCCATGGACAAGCAGGAAGTCCTCACCAAAAACCAAGGAGACTGATGAGAAGCCCAAAAGGGGCAATGTGAAACAACGGAATTCCAAAATCCAACTATGCACAGTGCTGGTAAATCTCACTTCTTATTTTCTCTGCTTTCCTATGTTTTTCTTTTTCTCTTTTATTTTGGTAGCCTGGCCAGACAGAGGACATTGGGGGATGGAGTTAGATTTTAACATCCAAACAGATGCCAGAGTACAGATTGGCTGAAGTTGTTTTCGTATCGAGAAAGCGATGGGACTGGATGGGATACACCCTAGAATACTGAGGGAACTTGGGGATGTTCTAGCAACAACACTGACTGACCTTTTCAATGCCTCGTTGGAGTCGGGAGTGGTGCCAAAGGACTGGAGAGAGACTCATGCGGTCCCTTCAAACAAAAGCGGAAGTAAGGATGTGGTTGAAAACTACAGGCCGGTTAGTTTAACTTCAGATATTATTGGAAACACTGCTGAAAGAGAAAATAGTGAGGTTTCTGGAGTCCAGCGGATTACAGGATCTGAGGCAGAATGGATTCACCACCAGAGGCAGGTCTTGTCAGATAAATCTGATTGATTTCTTTGACTGGGTGACCAGGAAGTTGGACCGAGAGAGAGCCCTAGATGTTGTGTATTTAGATTGATTTCTTTGACTGGGTGACCAGGGAGTTGGACCGAGGGAGAGCCCTAGATGTTGTGTATTTAGATTTCAGTAAAGCCTTTGCCACCGTTCCTCATAGGCAACATATAAATAAACTGAGCACCCTAGGGATGGACCCTGAAGTTACTGCTTGGGTTAGAAATTGGTTGAGCGAGAGGTGACAAAAGGTACAGGTAAATGGAGCTCACTCCGAGGAGAAGGAAGTTACCAGTAGTGCTCCCCAGGGATCTGTCCTTGGTCTGATTCTTTTTAACATCTTTGTCAGTGATATAGCTGGAAGGGCTGTCGGGTAAGGTTTGCCTCTTTGCGGATGATACCAAAATCTGCAATAGAGTAGACACCCAGGAAGGTGTAGATAACATAAGGAGGGATCTAGCTAAGCTTGAAGAATGGTCTAGAATTTGGCAACTGGGATGTAATGTTAACAAATGCAAGGTCATGTATTTAGGCTGCAGCAATCCAAGGGAGCAATATGGTATAGGCAGTGAAGTACTTTTGTCCACTAAAGAAGAGCGGGACCTTGGTGTGGTTGTGTCTGATGATCTTAAAGTAGGTAGAAAAGATGACAGGGAAAGCTAGAAGGATGCTTGGGTGCATACGGAGAGGAATGGCTAGCAGAAAAAAGGAGATGATAGTGCCTCTGTATAAGTCTTTGGTGCAACCTCATTTGGAGTATTGTGTACAATTCTGGAGACTGCACCTTAAAAAGGATATAAACAAGATGGAGTCAGTACAGAGGGTGGCTACTAAAATGGTTAGTGGTCTTCATTATAAAGTATACGAAGACAGACATAAGGATCTTAATATGTACACCTTAGAGGAAAGGCGGGATAGAGGTGATATGATTGAGATGTTTAAATGCACAGGGGGAGAGCCTCTTTCGATTGAAAGCAAGTTCTGCTATGAGGGGACATGGGATGAGGGTGAAAGGGGATAGATTCAAGAGTGATATGTGGAAATATTTCTTTACGGAAAGAGTGGTGGATCCGTGGAATAGTCTCCCAGTGGAGGTGGTAGAGATGAGGACAGTATCTGAATTCAAAAAAGCATGGGTCAAACACAGAGGATCTCTAAAGGAAAAAAGGGGACAGTTGTAGTTGTTGATATGGAAGGACAGACTAGATCAGGGGTCTCAAACACGCGGCCCGCGGGCCGAGAGGTTTCTGCGGCCCGCGATGGAGAGGAAACAAAAAACCCCCCAAAGCCCTGGCTTCTGCCGCTGCCGCCGTGGCAGCGCCAGAATCAGCTGTCCCGCGGCCCCTTACCGTGTGTCCGGCAGAGCCCTCAGCTTCAGCAACATCAGCGGCAGCTTTCAGGGCCGCGAAGAGAGTAGTATTTCCCTCTCGCGGCTCTGTTAAGCCTGCCGGGGCTGATGGGAATTCCCAGCAGCCCCGGCGGGCTTTACAGGCCGCGCGGGGGGAATTACTCTTCTCTTCGCAGCGTGAAAAGCCCGCCGCTGATGTTGCTGAAGCTGAGGGCTCTGCCGGGCACACGGTAAGGGGCCGCGGGACAGCTGATTCTGCCGCTGCCACGTCGGTTTTGGGCGATGTGTCGGATATGCGATGCTTTCACTTGCACCGAGCGGGCGGGGGCGGGGGGCTAGGACTGGAAATGGGCAGATGGGGGTTAGGACTGGAGGTGGTCTGATTGGGGGGGGGGCTAAGACTGAAAATGGGGTTATGGGGGGGGGCTAATAATGAAAATGGGGTGATGGAAGGATTAGGACTGGAAGTGGGCTGTTGGGGGGGCTTAGGACTGGTAATGGGCTATGGGGGGGCTAGAACTGGTAATGGACTGGGGGGGGTTGCTAGGACTGGAAATGGGCTGAGTAGAGGGGGGGCTTGAACTTCAAATAACTGATGGGGACGGGGTTTTGGAATGGAAATGGGCTGAGTGGAAGGGGGCTTGGAATAGAAATGGGCTGATGGGGAGGGGGCTTGGAATGGAAATGGGCTGATGGGGAGGGGGCTTGGAAAGGAGGGGGCTTGGAAAGGAAATGGGCTGTGAGGGGAGGGAGCTAGGACTGGAAATGGGCTTAGTTGGGGGGAGCAAGGACAGGAAATGGGCTGATGGTGGGGCTAGGATAGGACTGGAATGGGCTGATGATGCGGGGACTAGAAGGGAGCGGATGCTGGGTGGGGCTGAAACTACAAGGGAGCTGATGTTGGGGGAGGATTAGAATGGGATAGGGCTGGGAGAGTAAAATGGAGAGGGGAAAAATATTTTGTGTGGGAGGGAAGAAAAATCTACAATTGGCCAGGTATTGGGTGAGTAAGTGTGGATTGAGGATGGAGGGGTAAAATTTGAGTGGATGAAATAGGAATGAGGAAAGAGCAAAAGGAAAAAGATTAGTATGTTAAAACAGATGTAGAGAGAGAAAGGAAAAAAAACTAGAAGAGAGAAGAAAGGACAAATGGACAGCAGACCATGGAGAGTTAGCAGAAGACACCAAGAAACCAGAAGAAAGTGGCTGGCACAATTGCAACTGAAAAAAAATGCACAAAAGGTAGAAAAATATCTCTTTATTTTGAATTTATTAACTGGAATATGTCAGCTCTGGGAAATGTGCATCATTAACGTCTGTGCTTTATTTAATACAAGAGGAAATTAATTTATAGTTTTATTTCTACAGTGTTGTTGTACATTCCAAGTTTGGCTTTTGGGGTTCCCAGTTTAATTATTGTCTTCCTGTTTCTAAATTGTGATTCCTTGTTTGGTGATGGTGTATGTTCTGCATGTGTAACTGAGCTGAGGTATTCTGTTTATGTAATTCCTATTTGACATTGCCACTTGTTCTCTTTCCCCAGTAGGTCATGTATTGTTATTCTCTGAAATGTATTGGTTTAATATTTGCAGTGTTGCCTTTTGATAGGGTATGGTGTTTTGTGAGTCCTGGTAGTGCTGTTACGATACGGTGGGTTTGCTATGGGTTCTAAATGGGTAGTGTTTGTAGTAGTTCCTAATGTGTCTGGCGGTTGGCACTGGATTATAGTAATGTAGAAATCTTTTAGTCTTTCTTTATCCATACACTCATTAAGAGGCATGTTTACTAAAAGTTAGTTTATGGTAACATTATGCAAATATTTATGCAAATGAGGTCCCTTATGCAAATTAGGCCCGCCTCTTGTGCGGCCCCCGGGTTACTTTACAAGTCCTCATTTGGCCCTCAAAGCAATTTGAGTTTGAGACCCCTGGACTAGATAGAAAAATCACGACAGAAAAAGACCACATGGCCTATGTTTCTATCCAAGCCGTAATGAGATGTGAATGTGTGGACAGAAGACGATTTTGCAGTCCTGTAGATCTCTTCCATGGAGACCAAGTGCCTGTTGGCCACCAACGCAGCCATGGCTTGGACACTGAGCCGTGCCATGACAATCAAAGTTCGGGCCTGCCTGAGCATAAGCAAAGTCTGCTAGCCAAACTGAAAGAGAGCACTTGGAAACGGCTGCCCCCAACTTGCTGGGGTCAAAAGAAACAAAAAGTTGGACAGTCTATGGTCCTTTGTCCGCTCCAAGTAGAAGGCCAAGGCTCGCTTGCAGTCCAACAGGTGTAACACTGTTTCCCCCTGCAGGCATGAGGCCGAGGAAAAAATGTGGCAGTGCTTATTGACTAACATGAAACTCCGAAATCACCTTCGAAAGGAAATGAGAATGAGTACGAAAAACCATTCTATTATGGTGGAATCTGGTGTACGGTGGATGAACTACTAAAGCCTGGAGCTCATTAATTTGGCGGGTCAAAGTAACAGCTATGAGAAACAAGACCTTCCAGGTCAAGAACTTCATTGGACAGGAACTGAGCAGCTCAAAGGGCTCTTTTATAGGCTGCTTCAGTACCACAAGCCATAGTGGGGGGCTTGTAAAGAGCTTTCAAGAGTAGCAGTCCTTGCATGAAGCGGACAACAATAGGATGTACTGAAATGAACTTTCCTTCTACACCGTGATGGTAAGCTCCAGTCATGCTGAGGTGAACCCGGACAGAGTTGGATTTAAGGCCCATGTCAGAGAGATGTAGAAGATACTTGAGCAGTCTCCATGTGGGACAGACAAAAGGATTTAAAGCCTGACATTCACACCATATTGCAAACCTCCTCCACTTATGGGAGTAGGACCTTCTCGTTGAGGCCCTCCAGATGGCTAAAAGGACATGAGTGATGTTATCATGCAGATTGAGCTCCGAAAGAACTAGCCTCACAGCATCCACACTGTGAGGGCCAAGGACCTGAGGTTGGGATGTAACATCTGCTTGTCATCCTGATATTAGATCTAGCGCAGAGGGATTCTTGAGTAGATAGTTGTAGCAGGAGAGAGAGCCATGGCTGTCTGCACCAATACTGTGTGATGAGTATCAACGTGCCTCCATCTGTCAGGAGCTTCATGAGGGTCTTCCCTATGAGAGGTATTGGAGGACAGGCATACAAGAGACCCTCCCCTCAGTGCAGGAGGAAAGCATCAGACTGGCCTGCTGTGAGAACCCACTCTGGAGCAGAACTGATGATCTTGGGTGTTCTGTGGCATGGCAAACAGGTCTACTGAGGGAGTGCCCCACTTCTGAAAGATACGGGCTCCCTGTTCAATGTCCATTCATGCAGCTGAAGGATACAACTCAGTCTATCTACCAGAGTGTTTTGGTCTCCTGGCAGATAAAGTTGTAGTCAACATTACTGGCACTCTTGCATTTTAAGTATGTTGTGTATATTATCTTGAGAAATAATTTGATATATTCAAAATGTGTGTCGTCATAATATTTTAATAGTATGTTTAAAGGTATACAACAAAAAAACGATGTCTGTGCAACTTAGACGTAGTAATTTATGAGAAAGAAAACCATCTGTCTGCTGGTAGTTTATCTCACTCTTCAACTGTGATTTGTTCCAGCTCATGAATGTTTCCAGGATTCCTTTTACCAATGGCAGATTTCAGTTCTTTCCAAAAGTTTTCAATTGGATTGAGATCGTGACTCATTGCTGGACGGTTTAAAATAGTCCATGTTTTCCTTTTTAACCATTCTTTTCTACTTTTGAAAGTATGTTTTGGGTCATTGTTCTGCTGGAGGACCCATACCTTCGACCCAGACCTAGCTTTCTGACACTAGGTAGAACATTTCGCTCCAAAATACCTTGGTAGTCCTCTGACTTCATGATTCCTTTAATACGTTCCAGGCATCCAGTTCCTCTGGCAGCAAAACATTAACATTATGGAACCTCCACCATATTTAAATTAGGAAGGGTGTTTTTTCCCTTATAAGCTTCATTTCTTCACCAGTAAATGTATCGCTGGTCTGCAATGACAAAGAGCTCAAGTTTAGTTTCATCTATCCATAGAACATTTTCCCAGAAGGATTGTGGTTTCTCAAAGTGGCTAGGAATAAAGATCAGGCGTGTCTTTTTATGTCTGTCTTTGAGCAGTGGTGTCCTCCTTGACCTTCACCCTTGGAGTCATAGAAACACAGCAACATGATGACAGAAAAAGACCACATGGCCCATCCAGTCTGCCCTTCCATCTCAACTACAATAGTCCCTTTTTTACTTTAGAGATCCTCTGTGTTTGTCCCATGCTTTTTTGAATTCAGGTACGGTCCTCGTCTCTACCACCTCCACTGGGAGACTATTCCACGCATTTACCACTCTTTCCATAAAAAAATATGTCCACATATTACTCCTGAGTCTATCCCCTTCACCCTCATCCTATGTTCCCTTATAGAAGAGAGCTTGCCTGTGCGCTGTACGCCTGATAGCACTTTATAAATGCACATTAATAATAATAATAATGATAACTGAAAGAGACTCTCCTGTGCATTTATGCCACGGAGGTATTTAAATGTCTCTATCATATCGCCCCTATCCCACCTTTTCTCTAAAGTATACATATTAAGATCTTTAAGTCTATCCTCATATGCTTCATAACAAAGACCACTAAACATTTTAGTAGCCGCCCTTTGCATTCACTCCAACCTGCTTATATCCTTTTGAAGGTGTGGTCTCCAGAATTGCACACAGTACTCCAAATGAGGTCGCACCAGGGGCTTATACAGAGGCATTATCACCTCCTTTTTTCTGCTGGCCATTCCTCTCCCTATACACCCAAGCATCCTTCTGGCTTTTGCAGGGGCCTTTTCTACCTGTTTAGCTATTTTAACCCTTTCATGGCTGTTGTTGTCATATGGCAACCTTCAAATTTTCCCCCAAATCTTTCACTGGATTCTATATTTCTAAAAGATCCGCACACTGTGTGCGAAATGTGATCTGTATCTGTGCTTGACATCTGAAATAAACCTGTTATTTAAACTATCACACCCAGTAGTAAATGAAATTGATGCCAAGACTGTTTTTAATTTCCAGCCATTCAGGACCATAGTTGCCCTATGGCAACAGTAAATATTGTTTCTTAGAAATAAAAAAATTTCAAAAAAACTTTATATTCTGCATCATTTAGCTCAAATCTTTAATTACAAAACAATTATGTGGATGCGAAAGGGTTAAGATCATCAGACACAATTACGCCCAGGTCACACTCTTCTTTCGTGGACAGAAGTACCTCACCCCCTACACTGAACTGCTCCTTTGGAATTTTGCAGCCCAAGTGCATGACCCTGCATTTTTTTAGCATTAAATTTCAGCTGCCAAATTCTAGACCATTCTTCAAGCTTAGCTAGATCCCTCCTCATTTTATCTACTCTTACCCAACAGCCCTTCCGCAATATCAGTAACAAAGATGTTTAAAAGAATCTGACCAAAGACAGATCCCTGCGGCACACCACTGGCAACCTCCTTCTCCTCAGAGTGAGCTCCATTTACCTGTACCTTTTGTCGCCTCCCACTCAACCAATGTCTAATCCAAGCGGTAACTTTAGGGTCCATCCCTAGGTGCTCAATTTGTTTATATGTCGCCTGTACGGAACGGTGTCAAAGGCTTTACTGAAATCTAAGTATACCACTTCTAGGGCTCTCCCTCGCTCCAACTCCCTGGTCACCCAGTGAAAGAAATCAATCAGATTTATCTGATAAGATCTGCCTCTCGTAAATCCATACTGCCTCAGATCCTGAAATCCATTGGATTCCAGAAACCTCACTATTCTCTCTTTTAGTAGCCTTTCCAATAATTTACTAACCACAGAGGTTAGACTAACCGGCCTGTAGTTCTCAATGTCATCCTTACGTCTGCTTTTGTGTAAAGGAACCACGTGTGCCTGTCTCCAAAGAGGCACTGAAAAGGTCAGGCAGTGGAGCCACTAGAACGTCCCCAAGTTCCCTCAGTATTCTTGGATGTATCCCATCAGGAACCATTGCTTTATCTACTTTTAGTTTAGCTAGTTCCTCATGAACACACTCTTCTGAAAATCGTTCGAAACCCCATCGCTTCTGTTCTGTGGGTGTTTTCTGAAGTCCTGCATCTGTGATCACAGAATAGAAATATTTGTTAAGCAATTGCGGTTTATCCTCATCAGTTTCTGCATATTCCTCCCCTTCACCCTTGAGTCTGAGAATACCACTTTTTCCCTTCCTCCTCTTACTAACATTTCTGAAAAATGTCTTATCCCCGCATTTTATTGCATTGGCTATTTCTTCTTCTTTTTGCACCTTTGCTTTCCTAACTACATTGCTAGCTTCTCTAAGTTTCCAAATATAGATGCCTGTCTTCCTCTCTCTATGATCTTTTGTAGTTCATGAAGGCCTCCCTCTATTTCTTCATCTTTTCAGCTACTTCTTTTGAGAACCACAGCGGCCTCCTTTTCCTTTTACATTTATTTACCTTTCTAACAAAAAGGTTTGTTGCCCTTAAAATACCCATTGTTTTTCTATCCCATCCCACTGACTCTTCGAGGTATTGTCCCATCTTGGCAAAGTTAGTTTTCCTAAAGTCTAAGACCCTTGCTTTTGAATGGATTTTATCAGCCCTAATTCTAAATCATACCATCTGGTGATCACTGAATGCAAGATGATCTCCCCCACTGCAACATCAAAAACTCCCCATTAGTAAGCACTAAGTCTGGTATGGCCCCATCATGTGTGGGTTCTGCTACAAGTTGCCTGAATAGTTCTCCTTGTAGTGAATCTAGGATCTCCTTACTTCGAGATGACATTGCAGCAGTGATGTGCCAATCCACATCCAGTACATTGAAATAACTTATCAGTAGCACTTCTCCTTTCATAGCAATACTGTGTATGTCTTCTATTAAATCTTCATCCACTTCTCCCTGTGAGAATGATCTGTATATAACTCCAATGCAAATGGATTTCCCTTTTCCTCTTTCTAGTTTAACCCATAGTGCCTCCTCCCTTCATTTTAAGCCCTGCAATTCTATAGCTTTAATATTTTTTACATATAGTGCCACTCCACCTCCCCCTTCTTCCTACCCTGTCCTTCCTGAATAAGGTATAGCCCAGTATAATTACATCCCAGTCATGGTTGCCTGCGAACCATATCTCCGTAACCACCACATCAGCCTCTTCAATTAAAGCCTCAACATCTGGGATCTTATTTCCCATGCTACGGGCATTTATATACACCGCTTTCCAGATGCTACCCCTTTTACCTATTTCTGGGGGCTTTCACCACTTACCTGAAGGCTTTCTTCACCCATCCCCAATGAATCTAGTTTAAAGCCCGCTTCAGAAGGTAGCCAGTCTTCAACACTTCTTGGACAGATGGACGCCATCTCTGCTCTGCAGCCCTTGGAACATCATCCCATGATCCAGGAAACCAAAACGCTCTTGTTGACACCATCCACGCAGCCATGCATTCATCTCCAGGATGCAAGCTTCTCTGCCTCGGCCTTTACCCTCAACTGGGAGGATTGAAGAGAACACCACCTGCACACTTATCTGCTTCATGCTCTGTTCCAGAGCCATGAACTCACTTTTCATATGCTTGGAGGGATACCTAGCAGTATCATTTGTGCCAACATGGATAAGTAACATTGGATAATAATCCTTCTTTGTTTAGTGCTCAGTGCATGGTGTGGGTTGAAACCAACACTCCAGATTGCTCCAGGTCAGCCTTAAGCTCTTTGGATGTTGTACATGGTGTTTTTTCCAACAGTTTGCATTAACCTTCAAAGACTTCTTGGATTAATTTTTCTCTTCCCACCACATCCTGAGAGGTCTTGACAGTTCCATGAGCAGAAAACCTCTTCATAACATTGTGAACTATAGACACAGGAATCCCAAGATCTTTGGAGATGTCCTTGTACCACCCTCCTTTGAAGGTAGATATTTGGTGATAATAGCTTTTCTGACGTCCCAGACAGCTCTCTTATCCTCATCATTGTGAAAATGGAACAGAGTGAATGTGGCCATTTTAAACATTAGAGCCATCATTCATTGATTGATTCAGGTCATGTTATGTTTATTTAAAAATTGTTATACTGCCCATAACAAACACTTCTGGGCAGTTTACAATCAAAAATTAAAAGCTGCAGATATATAGAAAAGAATGCCATTTAAAAATTAAAGCAGGGTAGAGAGACATGTGGAGTGGAGGAGTAGCCTAATAGTTAGAGCACTGGCTTGGGAACCAAGCGACTTGGGTTCAAGTCTCACAAGCACTCCTTATTTATTTATTTAACAGTATTTCTATACCGCCTTATCATACAATCAAGGCGGTGAAATAACAATACAAACAAAAGTAGTGAGAGTGTGATTCATGCAGTGAAGGAGATTTTAAAATATACATGTGAGTGGAAAGTGTATTAGATTATAATGAACTATAAACATTAAGCACTATAGTACAGCATGAGCTAAACTACAAGGTTATATACAATTAGGGTTAGATAATATCATGGGTCACTGTACAAAGATTAAATGACAGGACCGTAATGTTCGATGAAAAGCATTGTTTTCAACTGTTTACGGAAGTCTTTAAGGTCCGTTGTTGATCTTAAATCGTCTGGGAGTGAGTTCCAAATTATTGGAGCAGCCAGGGAGAGTGCTCTCTCAGTTGTGTCCTTTCATAAATTTCTGAAGTCGCTTGAAGTGTTGACTCTATTTGAAGTTCCCCTTCTTCTTGGTCGAGTGCTAATGTTTGGATGAATGAGGGAGTGCAGGCTGTTGGCTGAAATATGATGTTTAATTTTAAAAATATTAATTATTGTTTTGTATTTAATACGTGAGCGGATTGGGAGCCAGTGTAGGTCTTTCAAAACTGGAGTAATGTGGTCATGACTAGTTGATCCAGATATAATGCGGGCTGCAGTGTTTTGAGCTAATTGAAGAGGTTTGAGTGATTGCTTTGCTAGCCCAAGGAAGGAGAAATTAGACCTTACCTGCTAATTATCTTTCCTTGAGTTCTCTCCGGGCCAGTCCAGAACTGATGGGTAGTCAAATCTCCCTCCTCTAGCAGCTGAGGACTGAATACAGATTCTTGTTGCCAGGTTACCCAGCACCCCTCTGGAGGCAGCAAGGCAGTCTTAATGTATCAAGCAAAGCAGAAAGATAAAACAAAACGAAGAACTCACGAAAACAGTGGAAGAGTTACACAGAAGGCTGCTTACCGTGCATTGTGGCTGACTAGTAGCACGGTCGCAGGGAAGAATATTCCTCTTTTTTTTTTTTTTGTTTGTCATCATGGTATATCTTGACCTACAAACACAGCGACAAACGTGAAATATACAGCACTGAAAAGATACCTAGGACACTGACTGGCCCGGAGAGAACTCAAGGAAAGACAATTAGCAGGTAAGGTCTAATTTCTCCTTCCTTATCGTCTCTCCGGGCCAGTCCAGAACTGATGGGTAGTACCAAAGCAGTAACTAACCCTGGGAGGGACCTGTGAGCCCCGCTATGACGGCGGAAGCCCCCACAGACGCATCCTGACGGGCAAGGACATCTAAACGATAATGTCGCGAAAAAGCATGTAGAGAAGACCAGGCCGCCGCACGACAAATATCCACCGGAGGAACCAAAGCCGACTCCGCCCACGAGGTCGCTTGACCCCTGGTAGAATGAGCCCGAAGACCGACAGGCACGGTCTTACCTCTGGATTCATATGCGACTCTAATGGCTTGCTTTACCCAACGCGCGATGGAAGCTTTGGAGGCCGCTTTCCCCTTGGACGGCCCCCCATAGAGCACGAACAACCTATCGGATTGCCGAAACGATTCCGTTTCCTTAAGATATCGACGGAGCACACGCCCCAAATCCAATCTGCGTAGAGAACGATCCAAAGGATCCTCGGCCCCCAACGTAACGAAGGTGGGCAACGTAACAGACTGGTTCAGATGAAAGGCTGAGACTACCTTAGGCAGAAAAGACGGAACCGGACGCAAAACCACTTTTTCCACCGAAAACTGTAGAAAAGGCGGCTGACAGGAAAGCGCTTGCTAGTCTGAAATGCGACGAGCAGAACATAAGGCTACCAAAAATGCCGTCTTCCAGGATAACTCCCGGATAGAACTGGAGGAACGCGGCTCAAAGGGAGAGACAGTGAGCGCCTCGAGTACCAGATTCAAATCCCAAGGAGGAATAACCTGCCGAACAGGACGACGAATATGTTGAGCCGCTGTAAGAAATCGAAGAACATCCGGATGCGAGGAAAGACGAGATCTGCGAATCGTACCACGAAAAACCGTCAGCGCCGCCAACTGCACCTTAAGCGTGCTAAGAGCAAGACCCTTCTCCAGCCCCTCCTGAAGAAAGGCGAGAACATCCGTAATAGAAGACCCACGGGCCCGCAAAGCGCGCTCAGCACACCAGGCTTCAAACACGCGCCACACGCGGATGTAAGCCAACGACGTGGAGCGCTTGCGCGACTGTAACAAAGTAGCAATCACCGTTGAGGAATAACCTTTGCGGCGCAAACGTTCCCGCTCAAGAGCCATGCCGTAAGCAAAAATTGATCCGCCTGAGGCATCGGCACGGGACCTTGATGAAGCAGGTCCGTCCAAGCGGGTAACCGCCACGGCGGCTCCACCAGAAGCCGCATCAGATCGGCGTACCAAGGACGCCGAGGCCAATCCGGAGCAATAAGGATCACTCGGCCGTCATGAGAGGCTGCCCTGTGAACAACTGTACCTACCAACGGCCACGGAGGAAACACATAGAGAAGCTGCCCCGCCGGCCAAGGTTGAACGAGACCGTCGAGGCCCTCCGACATATGTTCCCTGCGCCGGCTGTAAAAACGCCCTGTCTTTGCATTGCGAAGAGTTGCCATCAAGTCCATAACCGGGTGACCCCAACGCAACGTGATCTCGCGAAAGACTTCCGCATGGAGCTCCCACTCTCCCGGATCCAGCAGATTCCGACTGAGATAGTCTGCTTGCACATTGCTCTTTCCTGCCACATGAGACGCTGAAAGAGCTGTGAGGTGCAGCTCCGCCCATTGAAACAAACGTTGACTCTCTTCCAGGAGAGGGAGACTCCCCGTTCCGCCCTGGCGATTTATGTAGGAGACGGTCACCAGATTGTCGGAGAAGACGCGAACCGGCTTTCCTTCCAGAAGCTCGGCAAAGGCTAGCAGTGCTAGATAGACCGTTCTGAGTTCCAGACGATTGATGGACCACCTCGTCTCCTCCGGCGACCAGGCGCCCTGCGCTATGTGAGTCAAACAATGTGCCCCCCAACCGGTGAGACTGGCATCTGTAGTGACCAAGATCCAATCCGGGAGGGTCAGAGGAACGCCCGCCAGAAGATGGTCCGGATCCGACCACCACTGAAGACTGAGCCTGACATGCTTGGGACAGCTCAAGCGTCGCGAAAGCAGATGACGCTGCGGAGACCACCGTGACAGCAGCGCCTGCTGGAGCGGCCGCATGTGCGCCCGGGCCCTTGGCACCAGATCCAAGGCTGCTGCCATCAACCCCAGTAACTGCAAGTACTTCCAAGCTGTTGGAGCGAGAAGACGCAAAAACCCGGACACATGAGCGAGAATCTTCCGAACACGCTCCGGAGGCAAGAGGACCAGCCCTCTGTCCATGGCGAATAACGCCCCTAGGTAAGGAAGCCACTGGACTGGCTGCAGACGACTTTTGGCTTGGTTCACAATCCAGCCCAGGTTCTCGAGACAAGAAACCACCCGAGCTGTCGCCGTGAGCGACTCCGCTCTTGACGCCGCCCGAATCAACCAGTCGTCCAGATAAGGATGAACCTGAACACCGTCTCTGCGAAGAGCCGCCGCCACCACCACCATCACCTTGGTGAAGGTGCGCGGTGCCGTTGCTAGACCGAATGGTAAAGCCCGAAACTGGAAATGACCCATGGGAATCGCAAAACGAAGAAAGCGCTGATGTTCCGGCTTGATAGGAATGTGGAGGTAAGCCTCTGTCAAATCGATGTAAGAGAGAAACTCTCCGGGACGCACAGAGCGAATTACCGACCTCAAAGTTTCCATCTGGAAATGAGAGACGCGCAGACACCGGTTCACATGCTTCAGATCCAAAATGGGCCGAAAAGTGCCCTCCTTTTTGGGTACCACGAAATAAATCGAGTATCGACCGAAGCCGTATTGGTCCCGAGGTACGGGTACCACGGCCTGGAGCTGCAATAAGCGCTGTAACGTGTCGTGGATCGCCCTCCATTTGGCCAGCGGACCACAAGGAGAGAAAACGAAGGCGTCTGCCAGAGGACAAGCAAACTCGAGGGAATACCCCTCTCTGACAATCTGAAGCACCCACCTGTCGGTGGTGATGGCGGCCCAAGCGGAGGCAAACGCCTGCAATCGACCTCCTACCGGAAGCTCCGCCTGGACCGGCCTCGCATCATTGTGGCTTCTTAAGGGAAGGGGAGGTGTTACCGAAGTAGCCTCTACCGGAACCTCTAGCACCTCGAAAGGACGACCCCCGGGATTGAAAACGACCCCGCTGATAAGGAGTAAAGCGCGCTCCCCTAAAACGGCGAAAGTCACGTCCCTGTCCCCGAGAAAAAGAAGACTGCTTAACTGTTCGAGCACGGTCTTCCGGAAGATGTCCTCCCTTGGAGTCACCTAAATCCTTAACAATCTTCTCTAGCGCTTCCCCAAAGAGAAGCTTACCCTTATAGGGTAGTTTACTGAGACGGGCTTTGGATGAAGCATCCGCCGCCCAATTACGCAGCCAAAGAAAGCGACGGGCCGCAATCGTGGAAGCCATAGCTTTTGCGGAAATACGGATCAAATCATAAAAGGCATCCACTAGATAAGCTGCCGCAGATTCCAGCTGAGCGCCCTTCAGAGAAGGAGCAAAGGCACCCTTGGGAGCAGAAGTCAGCTGACTCCACCTAATAGAAGCTCTAGATACGTACGCTCCACACACTGACGCCTGTAGCGCTAAGGCGCTGGCATCAAAGGCTTGCTTCAAAAGCCCCTCTAGGCGCCGGTCCTGCATATCTTTAAGGGCCGTAGCACCCTCCACGGGAATGGTGGTCTTCTTGGTGACCACCGACACCAGAGCATCAACCTTAGGCATACGCAGGAGCTCCCTTTCCTCTTGAGGCATAGGATACAAACGAGCCATCGTCCTTGCGCCCCTCAAGGAAGCCTCCGGAAATTCCCATTCGGATTCTATCATTTGCTTTATGACTCTGTGGAAAGGAAAATACTTTTGATCCGACCTGACACCCTGTAACAAGGGATCCTCCAAAGGTTCCTGTTGCACCACCGGAGGAATAATATTGAGAGCAGATAGAGATTGTGCTATCAGAGCCGACAACTCATCTCTTCTAAAAACCCTAAAAAGATTAGGGTCCTCCCCTGGTCCCAACTCTCCTTCCTCTAATTCTGTGGGCCAGGAATCGAAATCCGAGTCTGCCAGGAGCTCCTCTTCCTCTGGCCCCAGAACCTCTGGAGCCAGAGAACTGTCATCCACCTTAGTATCGCGAAAGACAGGCAAAACAGAAACCCCTTCTCCGGGCTCTGACCTGCAAGAAACAGTAGCCTGAGGCGTCAGGAGTGAATCGGCCACTCCTGGCACAGGAGATTGAGATTTTTTAAACAGATAAGCCTTGTGAAACGCGAGAATAAACTCCGGAGAAAGAAGAGGATCAAGCTCCTGTGGCAGGTCTGTTACCACAGGCCGTTCAAGATCCACCGCGGTATGCTTAGATTTAGCTTTTCGTTTGGCCGGCTTAGCCAGAGGAACTGAGGAAACGGCAGGACCCCCTAAGATGGCCGCCGTTCCCGCGCTTTTCTCAGAGGACTGCGCTGTGGAAATGCGGTCCATTGGATCCCCCAACGGTTCCTGCATTGCCGGCCCGAGACCCGCAGCTCGGAGACCCCCAAAACAGAAGAGAAATAGCGCGAAGCACAGCCCCCGCCGAAAAAAACGCCCACGGGAAGGAAGCCGGAAAGCTAAGAGAAGGGAAACGGCGCGGCGTTCAGACAAATACCTGCACTGATGCCGGTTCAGCGAAACCGCTCCGGATACCCCGAGAATCGCTGCTAGCGGAAAGAGGGGTAGGAGAGACAGAGCAGAAGGATACCAGTAGCTGGGGCCCCCAGGTCTGGTTCCCAGTATCGGCACTAACAGAGTAGAGGAGACAGGCTCTGCCCCATACTCCGATATGAGCACACAGTGAAGGAGCGTGTAAAAAAAAAAAATCACAGCCAAGCTGTATAACAGCGCAGTGCTAATATACCCAGCTAGGATAAAGCACTAACCCCCCAATGTGAAACTCTTCCAGAAAATAACAAAAATTGATAATTGATAATATAAAGAAAAGAAAACAGAACCTTGGTGGGGAGTCAAATCTCCACACATCCAGTTCAGCTGCTGAGGACAATAAGACTGCCTTGCTGCCTCCAGAGGGGTGCTGGGTAACCTGGCAACAAGAATCTGTATTCAGTCCTCAGCTGCTAGAGGAGGGAGATTTAACTACCCATCAGTTCTGGACTGGCCCGGAGAGACGATAAGGAAGATGGGATTGCAGAAGTCCAGTAAAGGAGTGATCAGCGCTTGACATACAGAACGGAAGTGATCAGTTGCAAGGAGAGGTTTGAGTCTTCTGATAATTCTCATCCTGTAATATGCATTCTTGATTGTTTTATTTATGTGTGCTTTAAGATTCAATTCGCTGTCCAGTGTTACTCCAAGGTATTTAACTTCCGTTTTCATTGGTATGGTTTTGTCTGCCACTCTGATGTCCAGTGGATGTAAAAATTCTGGGTTGCGAGTGATTATTAGAGCTTCCGTCTTGCTGTAGTTAATTGAGAAGTTATTGTCATTACACCATCTTGTCATTTGTGTTAAGCAGTCTGATATTTTGGAGTAGACTGGGTTGTCAATAGAAATAGACATGTAAATCAAAATATCATCCGCATAAATTGTGTACTGAATGCTATTTGCATTCATGATGTCACATATTGGTTGTATGTATATGTTAAATAGAAGTGCTGAAAGGGCGGACCCTTGAGGCACTCCTTGGAGTACTTTTATGGGTTGGGAAGTGTTGTAACCTACCTTGACCCGAATCTGCCTGTCGGAGAGGTAAGATTGAAACCATTTTAAAGTAGTACCATGAAGCCCAATCTTCTTTAGTCTTTCCAGGAGAGTTAGGTGGTCAACTGTGTCGAAAGCTGAGGAGATGTCTACGAAGATCATTAGAATACCTTTCTTAGTGTTGTCTATTACTCGGAGGATGTTATCAAAGAGGTAGATCAGAAGCGTTTCGACTCCATGGTTCGGGCGAAATCCATGCTGGTTATCATCTAGAGGGGCATGATTGTCGATGTGATCCTGTAATTGCTGTTGTACAGATTTTTCTATGATTTTTGCTAGAAATGGTATGCTAGAAATTGGTCTATATGCGGCAGGGTTGCTTCTGTCGAGAGTTGTTTTCTTTGGTATTGGTCGAACTGTAGCTTGCTTTAGTTGTACTGGCATGAGACCTTGGCCTTGGGCAAGTCACTTAACCCTCCACTGCCAATTATCAATATCCCTGTTTAATGTCACTGTAAAAGAGTGAGGCCAGCAAGATTTTGTGTGTCTTTTATACCACCTTATCGGGTAATTAGTGTGGTTTACAATATAAATAACATTATTACATTATAACATAGTAAACAGATACAGGCAACATGTGTGAACTTATTAAATCACAGTTATTTACATGATTAGGCAATAAATCTTACATAACATATTTACATATTCACATGTCATAGGATATTAATCAGGACATATTTAGTTATTTTATTTTATTTATTTGCAAGCTTTTATACACCATTCCTTCCAGAGATCAGGGGCGGTTTACATTGAAGAGAAAACCAATAAACTTTAACTTGCTGAGAATTATATTATATTAACTATATACAATGATATAGCGTATGGGATATAGTATACATTATTTCTGAAGTAAAGTAAATAGGAGCATTATTGATATGTATGGGACTGCAACGGTTGAGTCATGGGCATTGCAATAGTCTTTCCATAGGAATCAATAAATAGATATGTTCTTAGCTCCTTGCGGAACTGTTGTAAATCTTTCATTGCTCTTAAGTAATCAGGGAGAGCGTTCCATAATACTGGAGCAATATAAGTGAAGCCTCTAGCGCTGGTAACTTGTTTGGTACTGCGAAAGTGGTGTGGTATGAAATAAGTGTTTTGGGAGCAGATCTTCCTTGTTCTTGTGCTAGAGGGTGGATTGAGTAGGGAGGATAGATGTGTTAAGGCTATTTTATTGTGATATTAAAAATTATCATGATGTACTTATATTTTATTCTTGTTGCAATGGGCAACCAGTGAAGATTTTTTAGGAGTGGTGTAATGTGATCAGAATAATGAGCCTTGTGTATCATTCGTGCAGCCAGGTTTTGTGCTAATTGTAGTTGGTAAATAGTTTTCTTGGGGAGACCTTGAAGGATGCTATTATAAAAATCAAAGTGGGGTGTTATTAGTGCTTAAAGAACTGATCTAAAATCATGACTTTCTAGCAGGGTACTGAAGTGTTGGATAATACATAACTTGAAGTATATGATTCTGGTGACTGATCCAGGATGATACCCAGATATTTAACCTCCTTTTTTACCTCTATCTCAGTTCCTTGTAATAGAATCTTGGTTGGGAGAATAAAGTTTAGGTTTTGAGAAACAGAGGACCTCCGTTTTTTTTAAATTAATTTTCAGGTTTATTGAGTTTAACCCCTGCCCTCCGTACCGAACTGTCTTTTCAACGATTTAAGTGCTCACTCAAAACTCACCTCTTCCAGCAGGCATTCGACCTCCCAGACCCTTAAGGTTAGCTTTCTCCACCAGTACTTCTATTAAGCCTATCTCTCTCCCTCATGCCCTGTTCAAATATCTTCCTCTGTCTCCTTCTTTCCTGTCTATATAATGGCGTTCTTTTCCTTTTTCTACTTTAATTGATTATATTGTACACCACCCTGACGCATACGCTTGGGCGGTATATCAAGCAATGAATAAAGATAAAGATAAAGAATAAAGAACCAATTGGTTACTTCAGCTAAGCAGGTAATGATCTCCAGACAGGTGGGGTTAGATGTATTTATGGGATGATACAACATTATATCATCTGCATAGAGATGGTAGTTTAGTTTATTTTTTTTGAAAATATTGCATATAGGTTGGATATACAGGTTAAATTGAAGTACAAAGAGAGAGGAGCCCTGCGGAATGCCTTGCTCTTGTAGAAGATAATTAACTAATTTTAATCTGTTGGGTGTGATTGGATAAGTAGGACTTAAACTAATTTATGATCTTATCTTCCCTCACTTGGTTTGCAGCTTGTCGTGCTGTGAGGGCTTGTGTGCATCAGTGATGCTGAGAGCTAAACTATCGGTAGTTTAACTACTGGCAGGGTCTCCCAAAATGGACAGGTCTCAGCTGAGATGCCAGACCAAGACAAACCACCCATCTGGGCAGCAGCAGAATGGGAAAGTGTTGACAGCGGAGGATCACATTTCTGTGACAACGGCAACACCACCTAACTTAAACTGCGCGGAAGAAAGGCCAGGCAATCTACTTCTGTATCTTGCCATGAAAACCCAATGGATAGTTACAACAAAACAAATTGTGCTGTAGTGCTGGAAGATGAGACCCCCAGGTTGGAAGGCACTCAACTAGCTAGTGGGGAAGAGCTGAAGACTTTTCAGAGTAAAGCCAGCATTTATGATGTGGTTGGATCAAAGCCCTCGGGACGTCTGACTGCTGATGTAGCTGCACATGAAATGAGCGTCAGAAGCTGTAAAGCACAATTACTTACCTGTAACAGGTGATCTCTGGGAACAGCAGGAATAAGTCTTCACATATGGGGTACGTCGGTACCGACGGAGTCTGCGCGGGAACGCTTCCCAGCGTCCAATCAAGAGCTTTTGGAAGCATCCCAGCACGCCTGCGCGCTGCCTTCCCGCCTTTCCCAACTGCCTCTCCTCAGTTAAGTTTTAAAGCTGAGACAAAGAGAGAGAGAAAGGAGAGACAAAGAGAGAGAGAAAGGAAAGACAGAGAGAGATACAACTCCCGGGGAGGTGGGTGGGTTGTGAAGACTTATTCCTGCTGTTCCCAGAGATCACCTGTTACAGGTAAGTAACTGTGCTATCTCCAGGAACAAGCAGGAATGAGTCTTCACATATGGGGACTCCCAAGCTGAGATGCCTGGAGTCCTAGCATGTCATAGGCTAGAACATGCTATCTCCCAGAACACCAGGCATCCTGAGGATGGAGGGTAGGAGTTGAAGAAAGAAGGATGCTGTGGAACAGCTAACCTAGCATGGGACTGCAGAGAAGGAGTCCATGCATGGATGATGATGGTTATCAATAATATTGCAAAGGATATTGCAATATAGACCTCCCCTGACAGGATTTCAGAGAAGTATGGAGGTTCATGGATCTACTGGGAACCTAGTAAAGGAACCTTGAAGAGGACCTCACTGTAAGTGGAGGTGATAATCCTGTAGGAAAACCAATGGAGGTCAGAATCCTGAAAGGTAACAGGGAACCCCAGTAGGAAAAACTGGGGTAGTCCAAAAACAATGTGCCTTCAACAGGAGGCTTTATGACAAAAAACCTAGCTCTTTTGGAGGCAGAGTAAGAGAGGAGCAAAAAGAGAAAGGCTAACTGATTTGGACAAACAGGCATAGTCCTGGTGGGGAGAAAGGTGTGGGAACTCCTTGTATCCCAAAAGAGAGAACAAATGCCTGAGGCGTTAAAGCCTGTGATTAACTGAAGATCCACAATGTCTCTCCTAACCGGGGTAAGCTAGGAGAGATATTGGGCATGGAGAGCTGCAGAGGTACCTAAACCGTTAGGTTATGGTATAAACATTTTTGAGTACCACAGGAGTGGTTGTGTGTGTAGAACCCCAAACCTGCTAGGTAGCATAGGTATGGGTAAAAACCCCTCTGTCAGACTCATATTGGTATATGAGAAGAGACAGGGAGATAGACAAGTATGTGGATACTCTAAGAAAATATCTCAACAAATACATATATATATATATATATATATATATATATATATATATATATATATAAATAGATAGACATATAAGAATATATCTATAGTGTGATATGGCAGGGCATAAAATACACACAAAAAATAAATATGGATATGTAGGCTTACATATGGGTGTCTGCAGTTAAATAGACAGAGATATGCCTACAGTACAGTAATCACATAGGCTATGTGGAGAGGAAAGATTCATCTAATAACAAGAAGGTGGAACCTACTTGAGAAGACATATAGAGAATCTATTCCTCCTGGTCATGATCTGCAAGAATGCTAGTTAGTGCAAAATAACCAGGACTTTTACGTGAAAAACCAAGGACAATGTCAAAGTGCAGCCAGCAAGTCCCGAGTCTTCCAGGACTCTGGCATGGTAAGTAGACAGAATACGCCTAGAGAGGAGATACCATGTTGACCTGCTTAAGGGCAAAGGTATCGTGCGTTCTTACCATGAGGACTAGCATATCCCAGATTGGGAATACTATGGACCAAAGCAGGGAAATGGCAACTCCTTGAGTCTTCACGTAGAGAAGGCCTATGTCCTTTATATCAAAAAAGGAGATAGAAAAGAAGGGGAAACCTTCTAGTCATGGGAGACATGACTGAAAAGTCTTTTCTAACCAGCTAGGATAGCTGTTGGAGAAAAAAAACCCCATGCTCTCTAGCAAGGGCCCATAGTGGAAAGCTTCTCTGTAGATTGCAGAGAGCATGATGCAGGAGAATGAGGGGATAGAACTGGCTGTTAGAGAGCCAGTAGCTCTGTCAACTATGCTGCCAAACTCAGGAAATGAAGATGGCAGAATAGAAGACAATCTAGAAAGCTGGTAGTGATATGATCTCCAAGAGAGATGAAGTACTGACTTGGAGCCACTACTAAGACTAGACAGGATGCTAGTGGAGGACAATCTGGTTGTTTGTGGATAAGAACCAGTGGTCCAAACATTAAAGCTCCTGCATGGGCAGCTGTTAGTAAGACAGCAGAAGAATATTACTGTTCAAAAACAGAAAGAAGAGACAGAGCAGGAGTAGGAACTCTGGACATGTCTGAAAAGCTGCCCCAATGCAAGATTGAAACAGAGGAGGTAACTCAGAGAGGAAAACTCCACACTGTAAAGTGAGAACTAGAGAGGCTGAAGAGAAAGCCTTCCAGTAGGTAATTCCGCTCTTACAAAGGAAAAAAACTTGGTAAGAGGGTGAAGGGAATGGAACTGAAGAAGACTTACAAAGTAGTAAGTTTATAGAAAGGAAAAATACATGCTGGCACAGGAACTATCATCTGATAGAGGTTAGACCTCTTTCCCTAGCAAGGAAAAAGAGGAGAAACCTGTGACTTATAGGCATGGATAACCTGACAGCTCATAGAAATATAGAAAAAATGGATATCTTTTGGAAAGAGATCCATGTGTAGGGGTTAGAAAAAGTAGTGAATTGCCGCTACTGAGAAGAAGCAATTACAGATTCTAACCCAAAGAGTCACAAGCATCTGATGATGAATGATCAGAAACCCTGCAGGCGCTGGGTTTGCTGAGCCTGGTGAGAGGTTGGATGCTTTAGACCAGGACGATGCTTTCCCTGTTGGGGAACATCTGTATGATGGGCAAGTGATGAATAAAAACGTCTTCTCCTGTGGGGAGAAAGAGTGGTAGGACACTTCCTACGTGCTGAAACAGAGGAAGGGTTAGAAGAACCCTTAGAAATAGGTAAATCAGTGGACAACTGAGTAACCTGACGTAAAGACTCCTTGTTGAAAAGATTTTCTCCAGTGCAAGGAGTATGTCCCAGCCTTTGTTGTGCCCATTTGTCCAAGTCTGAAGCTTGGAGCCAGGCTCTACGTCGTGCCCCTATAGCTATAGCAGAAGTCCTGCTAACAGACTCAAAAGAGTATAGGGAAGCACGAGAAAGAAACCAAGAGATATTCTGGATATGCTTAAGCAGTGAGGAATATTCTGCACTCCTGGAATCTGAAAGGAAAGGAGACAAAAGATGTAATTGCTTTGTGACCTCCTCAAGAGAAAGACTCATATAGAATATATATGAGAGAATTCTTGCAGAAAGCATAGATGTCTGGAAGGTTTGACGTTCAAAGTCATCTAGTGTTTTAGACTCACGCCCTGGTGGATAGGAAGAGTGCCTTTTCTTACTCTTTACCCACCTCATGGCTGATTCCACTACTATGGAATGATGATGAAGTTGAGTCTTTTGAAACCCTGGAGTTGGGGGCACCTGATATAAGAGATCAGTTGCCCTGGGAGGTGGGGGTACTCTGAAAGGTGTTTCCCACATTCCAAGGAGGAGATCCTGCAAGGAATGATGCAAAGGGAGCATTATGTTCCCCTTTTCTTTGGTAGAAAGAGAGTCTTGTGCAGGATCATGTCCTGGGATAGGGATGGCAAGAAATCTCGCTATATCCAGGAGGAACCTCTGAAAAGAGGGATCCCTAACAGGAATCTCTCTTGGACAGGGTAGATTTAAAGAACTAGCCTGAACATCCACAGAGGTATCCAAATATATAGGAACAGAAGATCCTGCACAGTGAAGTGTGGAATGTTGAAGGGATGGTTGCCGGTACTGGGTATCATGAGCAGCAGCCGTCCTTACCACAGTGTCCATGCCAGGTATCGACTCCAAGACTGGTCTAAAATGGATCGATCCTGTTGAGAAAAGCATGGTAGAAGTTTGCCACGATGCTACTGTGGATACCGGTACCGATGTCAATACCGGTACCGATGTCGAAGTCGAGCCCGACAAAGACATCGGAGTGGTCATTGGTGAAAGTTCAATCGGCACTGAGGTGACCAAACCCAACCAGGCACTATCCTCGGTACCGAAGCACCGGTATCGATCGATGTCAGTACCAAAGAATAGTGGTACCGAGTCTTCTAGACTAGAGATCGATTCCAAACTCGGCATCGAGGGCAAAGAGCCTGATAAGCGAAGCATGGAAGGCATCGACCGTAAAGGTAATGAGGTCGTCGGTACCGATGTCGGTACCGTGTTTGACACCGGTGAAGAAAGGTCAAACAGTAGCAACTCAATCGGCCTGAAAGGAACCAAAAGTTGTGGATCATCGGAACCGAGCCTTTGGTATCGCTGAGATCCGGTACCAAGGCGAGTTGGTACCCAGTCCTCCAGACTAGAGATCGATTCCAGACTCGGCATCGAAGGAAGCGAAGCTATCGATCCACGTCTGGAGGGTACCGACGTCGGAGGTAGTATGGGTGCTGGTACCGATAATGGAAAGTCAGTCTGGACTGTATCCACCGGTCCTGAAGATACCGAGGACACCAGATGACGATCCCTGGTGAGGAGTGTTTCATCCAACACCAGTGCTGGTACAGGGGTATCGGTACCGCTCGAAGCGGATGCCACCACCGGACACGGCTGAGGTATGTTCTGTGAGGGGTGAACCTCAGGAACAACCTGAAACCCCTTATATGCTTTGGAGACCGAAGACTCCCGCCGGGGTTCTGAAGCCAGTGGGCCCTCGAGGGCAACGCCGGAGCCGTCTACATGCTGTGCATGAGACCTACCACTCGAGGACTGGCTAGTCTTAACAGACTGTTTGAGGGTTACCTGATCCTGTGTGAAAGAAGAAAGGGACGGTGCCCCGAAGTTGGAGGGCAACCGCGTATCAAGGGAACCTCGATGTTGAAAACGTCTTCTCAAGCAGGTTAGACACCGATTTTGGGGGTCTAGAAATAAAGTTGTACCGCCACAGTGTGAACATTTCTTGGAGAAAGTGTCTGGCGGTTCCATGAAGGAAAAAGAAGAGGCCTAAAAGGCCTAAGAGACCGTGGGACACTATGAAGAAAAAATATCCTGTGGAAAAGGAAAAATTTTTCAAGAAAAGAAAAGAAAATACCGGCGGTACCGGTGGCTTCAGGAAGACAGCCGCGACCACAAGAAAAATAAAAATAAAACCAAGAATTTTCTGCGGTGACAGGAGGACATCCTGCCGGCTCCGCGGAAAAACAAAAACTGAGGAGAGGCAGTTGGGAAAGGCGGGAAGGCAGCGTGCAGGCGTGCTGGGATGCTTCCAAAAGCTCTTGATTGGACGCTGGGAAGCGTTCCCGCACAGACTCCGTCGGTACTGACGTACCCCATATGTGAAGACTCATTCCTGCTTGTTCCTGGAGATAGATGTCTTACACATTGGAACATGGAACGTACGAAGCATGAATCAAGGGAAGTTGGAGGTGGTCAAGAATGAAATGGAACGTGTACAACTTGATCTGTTGGGTGTCAGCGAACTGAAATGGACTGGCATCGGGCACTTTGCATCAGATGATCACATGGTCTACTATGCTGGAAATGAAAGACAAAGAAGAAATGGTGTTGCATTTATAATAAAGAAGAAACTTGCAAGAACTGTAATGAAATACAATGCAGTCAGCGAACGCTTAATCTCTATTCGTCTACGAGGAATGCCTATCAACACAACTATAATTCAAGTATATGCCCCAACAACAGCTGCAGAAGAGAATGAAATTGAAGAGTTCTATGAACAAGTACAAGCTGAAATTGACAGAACATGCAAACAGGATATCCTGATAGTCATGGGTGATTGGAACACAAAGGTTGGCAACAAAGAAGAAGACAAAGTAGTTGGAAAATATGGACTTGGCAACAGAAATGAAGCTGGAGAAAGACTGATAGAATTCTTCAAGACCAACGATCTATTCATCTCAAACACCTTCTTCCAGCAACACAAGCGGCGACTGTACACATGGACTTCACCCAGTGGATTGTATAAAAATCAAATTGACTACATCTGTGGAAGTCAACGATGGAAAAGCTCTATAACATCAACAAAGACAAAACCTGGAGCTGACTGTGGTACAGATCATCAACTACTAGTATGCAAACTCAAGCTAAAGCTGAAAAAGAGCAAACCACTCATGAATGCAGCAAAATATGACCTTGAGAATATACCACTGGAATTTAAAGACTGCCTGCAAAATCGATTTGCTGCTTTAGATACAAATGATAGAGTTCCAGAAGAGTTATGGAATGACATCAAGAAGGTTGTGTTGGAAGAAAGCGAGAAGTCTCTACAAAAGGTAAAAAAGAAAAAAACGGCCAAAATGGATGACGGAAGAAACTCTGAAAATTGCCCAGAAACGCAGAGAAGCTAAAGCCAGAGGAGAAAGAAAGACAATCACAGAACTCAACAGAGATTTCCAACGTGCAGCAAGACAGGACAAGGAAAAGTATTACAATGACGCATGCAAGGAAATAGAAGCAGAAACTATTAGAGGAAGAACAAGATCAGCTTTCCTAAAGCTACGAGAGTTAAAGAAAAAGTTCCAGCCTCGAATTGGAATGTTACAAGATGCTCAAGGTTCTATGATGAATGATGCTGAGAAGATCAAGAAAAGATGGAAGGAATATACAGAGTTTTTATATGATAAAGATCAAGTGGACCAACAGCCGTTTCAACCTGTACCTTATGATCTGGAACCATTGGTGATGAAAGAAGAAGTTGAAGCAGCATTGAAAGCTTTATCAAAGAACAAAGCACCAGGCATTGATTGCATTCCCATAGAAGTATTACAGCAATCTGATGCAGCTGTTACCGTACTTACAAGGCTCTGCCAAGAAATATGGAAGACAGCATCATGGCCAACTGACTGGAAAAGATCTGTGTTTATACCAGTACTAAAGAAAGGTGATCCAACTGACTGTGGAAATTATTGCACAATCGCTCTGATCCCACATGTCAGCAATATTCTACTGAAGATTATTCAAAAGAGACTACAATCATACCTGGAACAAGAACTACCTGAAGTGCAAGCAGGGTTCAGAAAAGGGCGAGGAACGAGAGACATCATTGCGGATGTGAGATGGATCCTTGAAAAGACTAAAGAATACCAAAAGGATATCTATTTGTGCTTTATCGGCTATAGCAAAGCTTTTGACTGTGTAAACCATGAGAAACTCTGGGCCACATTAAGAAGCATGGGTATACCAGAACACCTGATCGTTCTCTTGCACAATCTGTACATTGATCAAGAAGCAACAGTTCGAACGGAACAAGGAGAAACAGAATGGTTTAAAATAAGCAAAGGTGTAAGACAAGGCTGCATACTTCCCCCTACCTGTTTAATTTATATGCAGAACAAATCATCAGAGAAGCAGGATTGTATGAAGACAACAGAGGTGTGAAGATTGGTGGAAGACTCATCAACAACCTTCGCTATGCTGATGATACCACATTACTGGCAGAAAGTGAAGATGATCTGAAACATTTGCTTCTCACAATCAAAGAACATAGTCTCAAAATGGGCCTGCACCTTAATGTAAAGAAGACAAAGATCATGACAACTGGCATAATCAACAGGTTCATCGTCGAAGGAGAAGAAACTGAAATCGTGAATAACTTTAACCTACTTGGATCAACTATCAATAAAGAAGCAACAAGCAGTCAAGAAATCAGACGACGCATTGCTCTTGGCAGAATGGCTATGAAAGACCTAGATAAGATTCTCAAGAGCAGAGATGTCTCTCTCCATACAAAGATTCGACTTGTTCAAGCCATGGTATTTTCAATAACATCATATGGATGTGAAAGCTGGACAGTGAAAAAGATAGACAGGAAGAAAACTGATGCCTTTGAATTATGGTGCTGGCGGCGAATACTGTGTATACCATGGACTGCCCGAAGAACAAACCAGTTGGTACTAGAGGAGATCAAACCTAAGCTTTCTTTAGAAGCTCCGATGACAAGACTTCGACTTTCATACTTTGGACACACCATGCGGAGAGAGAGATCATTAGAGAAAGACATCATGCTTGGCAAGATAGAAGGTCAACGCAAAAGAGGAAGGCCAGCAATGAGATGGATCGATACAATAACAGCAGCTACGGGTACCAGTCTGTCAACAATGAGCCGCCTGACTGAAGATCGAACACAATTTAGGATAGCTATCCAGAGGGTCGCCATGAGTCGACTCTGACTCGACGGCACTTAACAACAACATGATCTTATCTTGGAGACCAATTTGTTGAAGCCGTGAGATGAATAGTTTATGGTTGATGCTATCGAAAGCTGCAGCAATATCAAGAAATATTAGACTAAAAGCCTGTTTGCTGTTGTTCAGGCTGTATATGAGTCTGTCTAATAGTGTCAGCATAAGTTTCTCTACACTTATGCCGACACTATTAGACTTATTTTCTTCCCTTGTCTGCAATCCAAGGTGCTTTCCATTACTGTGTGAGGTGAATTGCGAATAGCATATGTAGGTATTATTTTGTTCCTACGTGTATGTGCATAGCTAGGCTCTCCATAGCCACATCATTGCGCGAGAATGGCTTTAAGGTGTTGTGTCGCTGGTATCTCACACCGGAGAGATTGTGTAGGGCGGGGGTGATGCAGACGGATGAATGTTGGCAAATGTGTGGGGAGAGAGGATCCTGGATGCATATGTGGTGGACGTATCCAGTTGTTAGAGAGTATTGAAGCAAAATCGGGGAGGGCCCTTTGGCGTGGCCCTTAGGCGTTCGACAGTGCGGGACCAGGTTATCTGCTGTATTTGGTTTGCATGCCACGACAAGCGGGACGGTGGAGGAATGATGCCGGCGTCGTAGGCTGAGTGAGAGCTCTGCCTCATCTGCTTCTGTCAAGTATATCCAGGCAGCAGAGGTTTATAAGGAGCCATTTCTGCGGTGTATTTCTGCCTGGCTTGAATTTATGATGAGTATGGCTTATGGTCAAGTCTGTTTGGAAGGACTGAGCTGTGGTGGTATGATATTCTGCCTCTCTGGTGTTATAATGAACCTTTCCTCTTGTCTCTTCTATTTCTTTGACTATCACTATCTCTTACTCTGTCCTATCTTGTTATTGGTGTTCTTTCCATATTTTCAGTATCTTTTATGTAGTATTATAAACCGCTCTAATGCTTTGGCCTGAGCGGTATATCAAATGTAATAAACATAAACATAAAGTCTTGTATGTATAAGTTTGACCAAGCTTTAGCAATGCTCCACAGAACTGTATCCTGCATATTGTTACCCATTAAAATCCCTACAGTGTCTTGAATGCTCTGGAGGTTGTATCAAATACCACTTTCAAGATTAAATCTTTCAGCCAGCTCTTCCACTCTTAATTAAGCCATTGTACACTGCATAAGGCTACTTGTAAAAACTCCCTCATTGTATTACAATGATCCCAGTGTTGTAATATATGCCTCCACCAAGGTTAAATTACTGAAACAGATCATTCAACTATCCTTTAAACTAGTGCAAAACTGCATAACATTGCATGTTAAATATACTGTATCGTCCTGTGTTTCTCCTTAGGTTATAACATACAACACTATCAGGGTCCTCAAACCATTTTGCTTCTCACTCAGTACCAACCTAAATACCAAACGACTTAAAAAGCTCAAACCATGCAAAGTCTACACTTCCATGATGGACTTCAGAAAAATCTGTGTGTGCTTACTTCACCTCATCCTCCTATCAACTCTGTTTAAAAAACGCTCTCATTCACAATCATGATACAAACCCCTACAACCCAATCCCCATCATACATAACCCCATAAGATACAATTCAAACTACCAAATAAACTACTATCCACCCAATAATAAGCCACATCAGAAAAACACCAAATACTGAAACAGGTTAATACAGATCCAGCCTATACAGATATAATAAAAGACAAACCTACACAATCCCCTCACCCAATTAAAATGCATACTTATCAACGTAAGATCTATAAGAAATAAGATACCAATAATTACTGATCTTCTCAAGGATGAAAAAACACACATCCTAAGTGCCATTGAGACATGGCTCTCACCTGCTGACATTTTAATAAACCAACTACAAATTCAGGGATATGACCTATTTAACTGCCACCGGGAATCAAAAAGAGGAGGGGGGGGGGGTGGTACTCGTACTAAGCAAAAAAGAACTCAAACTTACCCCTACAACATCAAGCAACTTAGATGGAATGGATTTCCTTGAAATAGGGAACAAGAACATATTGCTTTGTCTCACATACAGACCACCATCACCCGACCACAACAACCTGATCCCCATACTAGAATCAGCATGCGCAGCCTCAATGAAGAAACCCCACATCATCCTAGGAGACCTTAATCTCCCATCCCTCAACCCGACTAACACCTACACCCTGTTAGAATCAATGACAAACATGGGATTCCACCAAATTATAAACTCTCCAACACTCACAAAGAGGAACTCACTTGACCTTGTCTTCCTACCACACCAAACCATAAACCACTACATGTACACTCCCCCTGCAATAACTGAAGTCCCATGGTCTTACCACCATCTGTTAACCTTTCATATACCATTAAACACCTCTCTTAACACAACGATGGGCACAAAACCACTAACTAGTCATTTTACCCACTTCAATAGAGACACCTTTCTAGACAACATCCTGCCCAGCTTATGACTGATTCAACTGACTCGCCTGACATCGACACCACTCTAGACATATGGAACCTCCCTATTCAAAAAGCTGCTTTCCCCATCACACTCCCTAAGAAAACCTCTAAAAGCAATGAAAAATGGTACATACATGAGCTAGCTAAAGAGGCAATTAAGAAAACAAGAAAGCTAACTAAAACTCAAGAAAACAAACAACGCTAACTCTATATACTCGCTATCCACAAAGACACAATTAACAAAACAAAAAGAGATTACCACACAAAAATCCTAAACTGTTCTCTCAGCCGTCCTAGAGAGCTCTTTGCCATCGTTAGATCTCTAACCAAATCAAGCCATACTGAATCAGAAGTATATAACATAAACCCACAAACACTAGTTAACTATTTTGCATCCAAGTTTAAAAATAAAAATGCTAGCCATACCACCCCTTCCCTAAACCACCCAATAAACCTCATCACGTGGGATAGCCTCTACCCAGTAGACCAAAAACATCTACTAAACATTATAACAAACACCAACACCACAACCTCCCCGTTCGATCCATGCCCAGTAACATAGATAAAATCCACAAAAAAAGAACTCGCCCCACATACGAGGTGTGACAAAACAAAATGAAACTGTGGCAGCCACGCCCATGACTCAATGCCAATTGGCTAACCGCTTATGTCACTATGTTGTGCAACATCTCGCCACTATTCTGCTATAATAGTTTTCATCTCTCTCTGTTTTTCTTTTTCAGGTTTTTTTGTAGCACGCTGCTCCATCGCTTTGTCATACAACTGGAGGTGGCAGAAATATGGAGCAAAGAATCAACTTGGTTTCTGGTTAAGTTGGAGAAGGGCCCAACTGAATGTCTCCAACTTCTCCAAAAGGTTTATGAAGATGATGTAATGTCAAGGCTGCAAGTCTTCGAGTGGCACAAACGCTTCAAGACTGGCTGCGAGGAGGTGGAAGATGATCCCAAGTCAGGACGGCCTTCCATGACAAAAACAAATGAGAACATTGACAAAGTGAACCAGCTGGTGTGGAGTGATCGCAGATTGATGGTGTGGATGATAGCTGAGGAGCTCAGCCTGAACAGGGAGTCAGTGTGGACCATCTTGGTGCAGGAGCTGCGGATGCAGAAGGTGTGCGCCAAGATGGTGCCCAAGCTTTTATCGGATGACTAGAAGGAGTACCGGGTCAATGTTTGTTGAGACTTGCTAGAGAAGATCGGAGAAGATCCAGAGTTCGTTGACCGAGTCATCACAGGAGATGAGGCTTGGGTCTTCTAGTACGACCCTGAAAGCAAGAGACAGAGCCTGCAGAGGAAGACTCGACTGTCACCCAGACCCAAGAAGGCGCACATGTCCAAATCAAGGATCAAGGTCATGCTGATCGTATTCTTTGATCAGAAGGGAGTGGTCTATCATGAGTTTATGCCTGAGGGTCAGACAGTCAACCAGCACTTCTACCAGCAGGTCCTCAATTACCACCATGATCGGGTTTGGTGCAGCAGGCGGGCTCTGTGGAGAGACACGTCGTAGCTGCTCCACCACGACAACGCACCCACACACACCACGCTCAGTGTGAAGCAGTTCTTGGCCAACAAACAGATCACAGCTCTCAACCATACTCCTTATTCCCCAGATCTCACACCATGCGACTTCTGACTCTTCCCCAGGCTGAAGACTCTGCTCAAAGGAACTCATTTCGCCTCTGTAGAAGAGATCAAGGCCACTGTGATGAGGGAGCTGAGGGACCTCAAGGAGGAGGACTTTACTGAGTGCTTCCGTACGTGGCAGAAGCAAATGCAGAAGTGCATTAACTCTGAGGGGGGGGGGGATTATTTTGAAGGGGACAATGCGTAATTTCTCTATAGAATTTGTAATAAAACATTTATGGGACAGTCACTTTTTTTTTCACACCTCGTATCCTCCATATTGTTAATCAATCACTCTCCCAAGGAATCATGCCCACTGACCTTAAAACTACGTCCATACAGCCTATACTTAAGAACAAGACACTTGATGAAAAAGACCCAAGCGCATACAGACCTATAGCCAGTATACCATTTGTTGCCAAAGTAATAGAAAAAGTCATTCAATTACAACTCCAAGATTACATTGACCTCAATGCACCCACCAATTTGGTTTTCGACCAATGCACCCACCAATTTGGTTTTCGACCATTCCATGAAGTCAAAACCTTTCTGCTAACACTAATGAACCACCTCATCAGAGGCACAGACAATCCTAATCATGCATTCATTCTCCTCTTTATTGACATCGTGTCAGCATTTGACAACCTTAGCCATGACACCATCATCTCGAGATTAGCACAAATAGGATTAGGAGGCACAGTATTACATTGGTTCAAATCATACATATCAAACCTTTTACATATACGCCGACGACATCCTCCTGGTTCACCACACCTCCCCCTCCTCCCCGGACCTGGCTCCACTCAACCTCTGTCTGTCCTCTATCGCCTCCTGGTTTGAGTCGAATTTCATGCATGCTAATCCCGCTAAATCCGCTGCTCTCTGGATTACCTTTGGTCTCCCACCCCCCACGGTACTACCTGTCATGGGCTCTCACTCCATCCCTTCTGCCCCAACCCTTCGTTACTTGGGTGTTACCCTAGACCCGTCCCTTTCTTTTCATGAACATATCTCCTCCATTGTCCGCTCTTCTTTTTTTCACCTACGCCGTATCAAGGCCGTCCGTTCCTTTCTCCCTTTATCCTCTGTTGTCACTCTTGTCCTGTCTTTGGTTATCTCTCGTCTTGACTATTGTAACGTCATCTATGCTGGTCTTCCATCTTATCAACTCCGTCGCCTCCAACTTGTTCAGAATGCTGCTGCCCGTCTTGTTACTTCATCCCCTTTTCGTTCCCATGTATCACCATGTCTGTTTTCCTTACACTGGCTCCCAATCAAGTTCCGGTTTATGTTCAAACTACTCATCCTTGCTCACAAGGCCCTTCACTCTGATACCCCCCAGTACTTAGCCAATATCATTCATCTTCAGCCCTCTCCCCGCCTTCTCCGTTCATCCCATGGCAATCGTCTCTTCCTTCCCTCACCTACACAGGCCCGCCTCGAATCCACTCGACACTCCGCTTTCTTTTTCTTAGGTCCCGCCCTTTGGAACTCTCTTCCCCTCTCACTCCGCACCGAACTGTCTTACACTCGTTTCAAGGCCCTTCTTAAGACACACCTTTTCTGTCAGGCTTTCGATCTCCCCTTCACTGCTGATGGTGCTCTTCCCCCTAGTTGCGCCTCCCAGCCCCCTTAGTTTTCCCGTGCTTTCCCCTCCACTGATGGTGTTTTATCCCCCTAGTTGCGCCTCCCATCCCTTTTAAATTTGCCCATTTCTTCCCCCTCTTCCCCTCATCCCCTTTTGCCCTTCTTGCGTTCTTATTGTTCTCTCTCTGTTCTTTATTGCCCCTCTTCCTGTCCTATTATTTTTGGCGTTCCTTTCTTCCCTTCTTTTCCAGCGGCTGTCATTTTTTATGATTGTACACCGCCCTGATGCTTCGGCCTGGGTGGTCTATCAAGTGTTTTAATAAAGATAAAGATAAACCATAAACTTTGCATCCAAATAGGCCAAAACTCATCAGAGACATTCCCCCAAGAACAAGGAATACCTCAAGGTTCTGCCCTCTCACCCCTCCTTTTCAACCTATACCTGCAAACAATTACCAACATCTTCAGAAAATTCAGCATTGGGAATTACATCTATGTGGACGACATTATGTTGTCTCTCCCCATAGACATAAACAACCCTACTTATCACAATCTATCAAACTGCATTATTGAAATGGAATCATAGTTAAAGTCCAACAACATTAATAATAACTACAAGAAAATGGAAGTCCTATTCATAATCAAGAAATCAAACCCTACCCCTTTTCAAACCATCAAGATTAATAATATTGTACTCCCTATTAAGCAGGAGGTGAAATACCTCAGCATAATACTAGATCAATCCTTCAGCACACTCCCACATATAAAACAAACAGTAAGGACTATCTTCTTCAAACGTAAAACTGTTCAACATCTTAGACCTCTGCTAGACATCAACAATTTCAAAACAGTAGTCCAGGCTCTTATCACCCCACATTTTGACTACTGCAATAGTCTGTTACAGGGTCTACCAATCAAAAACATAAACTTACTACACAAAAGCACAAAATATCGCCACTAGAATTGTCTGTAAGGCCCGCCTAACTGATCATATAACCCTCGTCCTATATGAGCTCCACTGGCTCCCAGTCCTAAGCCGAATAAAATATAAGTTACTAACAGTAACTTTTTTTTTTTTTAAACTTTTATTTTCATTTTGCAACAAACAAAAGAAACAACACACCAAAAAAGACAAAACAAGTATACAATAAGGAAAAGTAAACCCAATTACCCCCCACCCCGATGCTTCTTCTCTAGCCGATTATGTCAACATGTGAGCGCTTCCAATGAACAGTGATTATACATCAAAGCGATCAAAAGAATATCTACGATACAGAATAATCATGGGGCAGAAATATATACAAAGTTAAACAGTCAGATGAGAGCAGTTAGCAGAATGTACATAGTCATTGAGCATCTTCCGTTTAGACCAATGATGAGGAGTCTGAACAGGGGAAGCAAACATACGAGGCATTTGTTCATATTTACTGTAGAGACAGACATGATTCCACCATTCATTGGGGCTCAGATGGGAGCTATTTTTCCAGTAGGTCTTAATTAGGGAAATAGCAATGCCAAGCATAAAGTCCAAAAGGGAGTAAGCCGTTTTTGGAAGAGAGTGGATCCCCGCAACTGGGCGAAGTCCCACTATCCTCCAAGAAAGGGGCTCTTGAAAGTGCAAAATAGACTGGATACGACCCCAGACCCGACGCCAGTAATACTGAAGTGCGGAACATTCATACATAACATGAGGTAGTGAACCAATGGCCGCATGGCAAGTCCAACAACTATTGCCCTGAGTAGTGTTCCATTTGGCTAATCTGTCAGGAGTGTAAAAACACCGGAGGGCTAGAAAGAAGAGTGTCTGAGTGAGTGAGGCGGATCGGGAAACCCGTGTCACTCTACTCCAGACAAGGCTCCATTGCTCCGAGGTCAAAGTCACATGCAATTCTCTCTCCCATGCTTTCCGCGCTACAGGGGTATCGCTAGTTATAGCATTACGTAAGGTTTTATAAAAATTGGAAGCTACACCCGGTGAACTACCGATAGATCGGAAAGTCTCCGATCAACCTTGTGTAGGGGATGCCGATGGCGGAAGTACCTTAGCACTCCGAAGGCTATGCTGAAGTTGCACCGACTGAAAGTAGTGTTTCGCTGGGAGACCAAATTCAATTTGCAATTCACTAAAAGTTTTCCAGCGACCATCATGGAACAACTGGCTAGGAATCCAAATGCCCCTAGTGTACCAGGGGCTCCACGCCATCGACTTATTTTGTATTCGAAATCGAATATGGTACCAAAGCGGGAGTCTGTCGAACGGACAGAGTCGGGAGTCTAAAGATTGCATAAGAGTATTAAAGGCACCTAAAGTGTCTAAAAGCATTGGTGGATAGTGGGAGTCTGATGGGAGAGTCATACCAGGGAGAAAGTAAGAGGAATCGGTTTGCAAAGATCCTCTTCCATGTCTAGCCACACAGGTCTATTCGGTACTGGATCTTCCAGCCAACGAACGCCTTGTTTGAGAGGAAAAGAGTGATGGAACACTTGATTAAAATCACCACCAAGTAGTAATGGAGCATTGGCAGAGGCCTATGTCAACTGCGCAATACTTACATAGTAAGCAGGGTTGTCCAGATTCGGGGCATAAATGCAAATACACATGAATTCACTATCTCCAACCTTAAGGTGTACACGGGCCCATCTACCCTCCTTGTCAGTGCTAGTATCAATTACAGTAGCTTGCAAAGACTTCTTAACCAGAATGGCTACCCCGCACCGTTTGGAAACGGCGGGAGAATAGGCCGCCACCATGTAAGGCTTAGCATTGAGTTTCAGTGTTTCAGCGGAGTTTAGATGCGATTCCTGAAGAAACACTAAATCAGCATGCTCATGGCTAAGATAGCTAAGGATTTTCTTTCCCTTGACTAGACCATTAATGCCTTTTACGTTGAGTGATAAGATTTTACATAAGGCCATTCAGAAAAATTAAAATTCTAAGCATGATAGCGCACATAATTTCACAATGTCCCTCATATTGACTGCATCTGGCTGTACACATGACATAAAAGAAAATAAGCTAAGATAATTCAATGAAGCGTCCCACATTAAAAAAGAAAACCGCGATGCGGTAGAGAAGAAGCAGAACCCCAGAAATTACTGGCGACCATGTGTCTGCGGGGAGAAACCCCAGAGAAGGCCGCAATTGAAAAACACATAACCTGTAGGACTGTGCGTGCTCCGAATCCGACCGAGGCACACATCATGGAGGGATAGGAGACCAAAAAAAACAAAAGTCATATAGAGAAAGAAAGAAAGTCCAGGCAGTCTCTGTGCTTGACTATGACCGCCGCATCGGGCCCTTCAAAATGGCGGACAGAGCCGGCAGATAAAAGTCCAAATTTTGGATTAGCGCATCTGCTCTGCTTCTTTGGAGTCTAAAAATGTTAATAGTAGATCAGGATCTTCGAATGTCCTGGTTTGGTTGTGGAGAGTCACTCGGAGCTTCGCTGGATACAACAGGCCAAAGCGAGCCTGTAGCTGTTGAAGTCGAGGGCGAAAAGCAAGGAGTTTCTTCCGACGGTCAACGGTAGGCTTTGCCAAGTCAGGGAAGAAGGAGACTTTGCGACCTTCAAATTCCAAATGATGATTCGCCCGGGCAGCATTTAAAATTTGTTCCACTTGTTGATATCGTAGCAAGCGAAATATAATAGGCCGGGGGGTCGTGCGGTTGAGCGCCATGTGGGTAGGAACACGATGTGCACGATCGATTTCCAGTTCTCTATGAAAAGTGATCTTCAGCAAGGAGGGAAGAGTTTTGAGCAAGAATTCTATTATATCTCCTGCTTCCACCCCCTCCGGTATTCCAATGAGCCTCACATTGTTGCGACGGGCTCGATTATTGCTATCTTCTAGCTCCTTTTGAAGATTCTGTATCTGGCGCTCAGCTTTGTCCAGTTTGCCCAAGCGCTCCGCATGCGAGTCGAGGACCCCCGCCATGTTGTCCTGCCGTAATGAGAGGCTTTCAAGTCGGTCCTGGAGCACTCCAAAGTCTTCCCGCATGGCTCGAAGCGCTTCTCCATTGGACTGCACCAATTCCTTCACGCCGCGTATTTCCTCTAAAATCTCCAGGTGCATTTCGGGGTTTGCACGAAATGGAACCATCTTCTGTGGGGAGGACACCTCTGTTTTGGAACGTTTTCCATGAGAAGAAGGAGACCCGAAGTCCAAGCGCACTGGTTTATGGGCCGCCATCCCCCCCGAGGTACCCCGGTCAGTTCGGAGCGAATTAGTAAGTTTGTATAGGTATTAAGTCAGGATTCTAAGTAGGCCTCTCGGGAGCTTCAGCGCGAAGCGTCTTACCCGCTGGACATCAGGCTCCGCCCCCCCACTAACAGTAACTTTTAAACTTATCAATAACATCTCCCCATCCTTATCAACCCTCATTCATACTCAACCAGATACCAGATCCTGCAGGCAAAATGCTATCCACTCGCTTGTAACTCCCCACTCTGTCCACAAGACAAAACAGACCATGAATTCCAGAGCCTTCACATCTCTTGCCCCCAGTCTCTGGAACTCCCTCCCACTATTGCTACGATTGATCAAAGACCTTCAAACATTTAAGAGAGCACTCAAAACCTACCTCTTCTTTGCACACTATGGAAACACAAACATAGACCCCCCCCCTCTCACAAGCTACATCACAATACACCCCCTGAGAGACATGCACATTCTGCACCCTCAAACTCAAATAAAATCATCACAATCAGAGATTATATAGTTTATTAGCTTCTTGTTTTAAGCAACATGTAAATTGTAAATTGTTATAATCTCCGGAAACAGCAGGAATTTAGTCTTCACATATGGGTATCGTCGGTACCGACGGAGCCTGCGCGAGAAAGCTCCCCAGCGTCCAATAGGAAAGCTTTTGGGAGCATCCCACAGTGCCTGCGTGCTGCCTTCCCACCTTTCCAACTGTCCCTCTCCAGTTGAGTTTATAGTTGAGACAAAAGAGAGAAGGAGAGAGAAAGAGAGAGAGAGAGATACAACTCCTAGGGGAGGTGGGTGGCTTGTGAAGACTAAATTCCTGCTGTTCCCGGAGATCACCTGTTACAGATGAATAACTATGCTATCTCCAGGAACAAGCAGGAATATAGTCTTCACATATGGGGATTCCCTAGCTGCAGATGCCCGGGAGTCCTTGCCTAAGCAGTAGTGGGCTGTGAAGGTATGTACCAAAGCCCAAATAGCTGCTCGACAGATGTCGTCGATAGAGTGCAGATGAGCCATTGAGGCTGCCATGGCTCTCACATTGTGAGCTGTGACATGGCCTTTAAGAGGAAAGTTCTTACTCTCATAGGCAAAGGATATGCAATGAGCAATCCAGTTAGATAGAGTTCTTTTGGAAACTGGCAGTACCAAATGACTAGGATCAAAAGCAACAAAGAGTTGAGAAGATTTTCTATGTTGCTGTGTCCTTTGCAAGTAAAAGGCCAAAGCTCTTTTACAGTCCAAGATATGAAGGTTCCTTTCTGCACTGGAGGCATGAGGCCTCGGAAAGAATACAGGAAGGTAAACCACTTGGTTTAAATGGAAAGGCGAAACCACCTTTGGCATAAAGTGTGGATGAGTCCTAAGAACTATCTTATCATGGTGGAACCTTGTATAAGGAGGATCAGCCACTAACACTTGCAATTCACTGATGTGACGTGCTGATGTGATTGCAATGAGGAAGATGACTTTCCAAGAAAGGAATTTCAAAGATGTAGGGGCTAATGGTTCAAAGAGTGATTTCATGAGCTGCCCGAGCACCAGATTTAACTCCCATGCCACCGGTGGTGGCTTAATGGGAGGCTTTGTTAAAAGAAGGCCTCTCATAAATCTCGCTATGAGAGGATGAGAGGAAATAGGTTGTCCACTTAGAGGCTTGTAAGAACCTGCAATGGCACTAAGATGGACTCTTACTGAATTTGTCTTGAGACCCGCATTTGACAAATGAAGGAGATACTCCAGTATCGATTCCAGAGGTATTGCAAGAAGGTTAAGACCCTTCTGCAAGCACCATATGGTAAACCTTTTCCACTTAAATGCATACAAGCGTCTTGTGGAGGGTTTCCTGGAAGCATGAAGGATATCCTTTATTTGTTGGGAAAGTTTAAGATCCTGAAGTTCTAGGCTTTCAGCAACCAGGCCCTGAGATGCAGAGATTCGGATGCAAGAGCAACCCGTCCTCTTGGGAGAGAAGATCTGGGGCGGATCCCAACTCCAGAGGCGGAGCTTGAGAGAGATGTAGGAGCAGAGGGTACCACGTTTGCCGTGGCCAACGTGGAGCTATGAGGATCATATGACCTCTGTCACTCTGAAGCTTGAATAGGGTTTTGGGGATGAGGGGGAATGGGTGGGAAGGCATATAGGAAGTCCTGAACCCAGTGGAGGAGGAAGGCATCCCTTGCCTGAGAACTTTGAGCCGGAATTCTGGAACAGAACCAGGGAAGTTTGGCATTCAGCGGACTTGCAAAGAGGTCTATGTCTGGGGTTCCCCAAATCTGAAATATTTGGGCAACCTGGTCTGCATGGAGAGACCATTCGTGTGGAAGCCAAACTCGACTGAGTTTGTCTGCCCAAGAGTTTTGGATGCCTGGAAAATACACCACAAGTAGATGAATCTGATGATCTCTGGCGAGGGCCCATAGTCACAAAGCTTCATTGCATAGCGACAGAGAGCCTGTTCCGCCCTGCTTGTTCACATAGAACATAGCTACCTGATTGTCCGTTTGAACTAGGACAGTCTTGTAGCGGAGCTGGGCGTGAAATACTCGAAGAGCAAAGAAGATTGCTCTGAGCTCCAGGAGGTTGATGTGAAGACAGGCCTCCTGTGAAGTCCAGGTACCCTGGGTAGAGAGATCGTGCAGGCGGGCTCCCCATCCCGACTGTGATGCATCTGTTGTTAGGGTGGCTTGGGATAGGGGTTGCTGGAAAGGAGACCCTACCAGAAGTTTTCTGAGTGATTGCCACCATTGGAGGGATGAAAAAAGACGATTTGAGTTTGTTATTTTGTCCGACAGGCAGCCTAAGGCCTGTGTCCACTGAGTGGATAAAGTCCACTGGGCTGCGAGCATATGGAGGCGAGCATTAGGAACCACATGCACGATGGATGCCATGTGGCCTAGCAATTGTAGCATTTCCCAAGCAGTGAGACAAGGTTTGAGCTCTGCTTGAGAAGCTAGCTCTACTATACGGAGACATCGGGGCTGCGGAAGGAAAGCCCTTGTCTGTCTGGTATCCAGATGAGCTCCTATGAACTCTAGGGACTGAGTGGGAGCAAGATTGGATTTTGGGAGCATCCCACAGTGATTGCGTGCTGCCTTCCCACCTTTCCAACTGTGACCGCAGAAAAATTTCATCTTTAATCTTTGTTTTTGTGGTCGCGTCTGCCTTCCTTCGACGCCATACCTGTACCGCCGGTTCATTCTTCTTTCTTTAAAAAAAAAAAATTAAAAAATTATAGTTTCTGAGGTGTTTTACTTTAGAAACATTTTTTCCTTGGTGCTAGGCGCCATTTTGGGCACTAGGCCCAATTTATTCCTTAAAAATGTAAAAAACCTACTTCAGGTTTTAAGAAATGTACTAAATGTGGCGGTACTATTTCCGTCACCGACACCCATGATTGGTGTCTCAAATGTTTAGGTCCTGACCACTCTTTTTCAGAATGCCACTCCTGTGGAATGATGTCAAAAAGGGGCCGGTAGAACTGAGCTGCTAAACCTAGCACCCTTTTTCCCTCAGACGTGGTGTCTGTTGCATTGACTTCCTCCAGGGCCTCATCTTCCTTCCATGGATCTCAGGTAACTAAACATAAATCTAGCCAGTACTCAAAGGGTAGATTTCCTTCTAAGTATCAAGATGCCCCTGGTGTTGCTCTTGAGGAATTTTCACCGGCAAAACTGCCCCGGTGGGAGGCTTCGGCTTCCAAAGCACTAACGGGGCTCCAGGATGTTCTCGAGGCCTCAACCTCGGCAGAACTATTGGCGCCATGCTCTAGGGATCCGGCCGCTTCTACCGGTACCGACACCCAAGCATCGGCAGCGTCGATAGACCAGAGATTCCTTGCTATCAAACCAAGGTCCATCAAGCCCAGTATCCTCTTTCCAACAGTGGCCAATCTACGTCAAAAGTATCTAGCAGTTTCCCCAAAAGACACAGGTTCCACAATACTTGCATTGGGTCAAGCAGTGATATCCTGGGTCCCTTTTAATAATGGTTTATGGACCTTTCCTACAGGAACTTGTCCAAACCTTTTTTAAACCCGGCTACACTAACAGCTTCTACTACATCCTCAGGTTTGATTACACATTGAGTGAAAAACTATTTTCTCTTATTAGTCTTAAATAGGTTACCCTGTAGCTTCATTGCATGTCCGCTAGTCTTTCTATATTCTGATGACGTAAACAATCAATCTCCGTTTACCTGTTCCACTCCATTCATTAATTTATAGACCTCTATCATATCTCCTCTCAGACCTCCCCTTGTCATCTGCAGAAACAAGTCACATGAAGAGGGCTGGTGATAGGGAACCAGGCATTGGAGGCAGCAGTTGTGCTTGTTTGTGACAGAAATGGTACTGGAACATTTGGTTCATTTTTTAAAACTGCTGGTCGGTTTTTGGGACAGGTTGGGAAAAATATCCATGGCCAAATCAAATGACTCAATGGTGAAGATAGGCCCAACCGGGGCACTGCCAGTACCGCAAAACCTATTTGTTCGAACATGAAGAAAGAAGCAACAAAGAGGAATCGCGATGGCAGGTAAAAGCATATTTGATTACGTTAGATTACAATCTCCACAAGGGAGAAAAAAAATTTACCAACGGAGAGCAACTTGAAACATGTCTGGTAGGGCTCCGCGGAAAACGAGAACGAAAGACTGAAGAAGATGGTGTCGTGATGGCAGGTGGAACAGAGGCATGCAGGCACAATTGAGCATCCCAAAAACTTCCAAAAGAAGCTGGGGAGCGGTCCTGTGCAGGGGAATTCACTCACCCTTGAGGACTGACTTCATACTTGTCCACAGAGAATATATAATATATTTAACAAGCAAACTGCCCTTTGCTTCAGTTCATGTGGCCAGTATTGGCTAACAGTAATATAAACATAAATTACAATGGTTTAGGCACTTGATATAATGTCCTTTACTATGTGCATCAGAGCGGTTTGCATATATATATATATATATATATATATATATATATATATAAACATATATACATATACATTAGTACCTCTATATATATATAAACATATATACATATACATACTAACAGGCACTTTTTATTCCCTCGTCCCCAAAGGGCTCACAATCTAAGCGTACCTGAGGCAATGGAGGGTTAAGTGGCTTGCACAGGCCACAAGGATTAGCCATGGGACTAGAGACCCCAGTCCCTCCAGCCTGAGGGAAGGGTTAGGACAGCAGTTATAGTTGGTGATTCGATCATTAGGCATGTAGATAGCTGGGTGGCTGGTGGACGTGAGGATCGCCTGGTAACATGCCTGCCTGGTGCGAAGGTAGCGGACCTCACACGCCACCTAGATAAGGTCTTAGATAGTGCTGGGAAGGAGTCTGCTGTCTTGGTGCATGTCGGTACCAATGACATAGGAAAATGTGGTAGGGAGGTTCTGGAAGCTAAATTTAGGCTTTTAGGTAGGAAGTTGAAATCCAGAACTTCCAGGGTAGCGTTCTCCGAAATGCTTCCCGTTCCACGCGCAGGACCCAAAAGGCAGGCAGAGCTCCGGAGTCTCAATGCGTGGATGAGACAATGGTGCAGAGATGAGGGGTTCGGATTTGTTACGAACTGGGGAACATTCTGGGGAAAGGAGGGGCTCTTCCGAAGGGATGGGCTTCACCTTAACCGGGATGGAACCAGGCTGCTGGCATTAACCTTTAAAAAAGAGATAGAGCAGCTTTTAAACTAGATAATAGGGGAAAGCCGACAGTCGCCCAAGAGCGCATGGTTCGGAAGAATGTATCCTTGAAGGATACTACAAAAAGCAGAGAGGTTCCAAAAAAGAGTAAAGTAGCCCAAATGCCCTCGAGTATGGAGCAGACAGAACTTAAAGATCCCAAATTACCCATGTCTACCAATAGCCAAATTAATATGAATAAAATACAGTCTCTAAAATGCTTGTATGCAAATGCTAGAAGTCTACAAAACAAGATGGGAGAGTTAGAATATATAGCACTAAATGAGAGGTTAGATATGATTGGAATATCAGAGACATGGTGGAAGGAGGACAAACAGTGGGACACTGTGATACCTGGGTACAAACTATATCGTAATGATAGAGCTGACCAAATTGGTGGAGGGGTTGCGCTCTATGTTAGAGAGGGCATTGAGTCAGAAAGGATTAAAGTTTTGCAAGAAACAAAATTTGCTGTAGAATTTCTATGGATTGAAATTCCATGTAAAAAGGGGAAGGCGATGGCAGTGGGGGTGTACTATCGTCCGCCTGGCCAGAATGAACAAATGGATGATGAAATGCTCAAAGAAATCAAGGAAGCTAGCAAAAGTTACAGTGCAGTAATAATAATGGGTGATTTCAATTACCCCGGCATCGACTGGGTCAGTGTCACAACAGGACATGCTAGGGAGATAAAGTTCCTAGATGAAATAAATGACTGCTTCTTGGAGCAGCTGGTTCATGAACCAACCAGAGGGGAAGCAATATTAGACCTAGTCCTTAGTGGAACACCAGATGTAGTGCGAGATAAGGGTGTTGGGGCCACTTGGCAATAGTGATCATAGCATGATCACCTTTGATTTAATTAGTGGAGGAGGGATAGTAAGAAAATCCACAGTACTACCCTTTAACTTTCGAAAGGGAGACTATGATAAAATGAGGAAAACAGTTAAGAAAAAACTAAAAGGAGCAGTTGCAAAGGTTAAAGACGTACATCAAGCTTGGGTGTTGTTGAAAAATACTGTACTATCTTGGAAGCCCAGACCAGCTGTATTCCACGCTTTAAGAAAAGTGGAAGGAAGTCCAAAAAACTGCCAGCATGGTTTAAAGGTGAGGTCAGAGAGGCTGTTGTTGCCAAAAAAGCATCTTTCAGGAAATGGAAAAAAGAGCCAAACGATGAAACCTGGAAACAGCACAAGCACTGGCAAGTCAAATGCAAGGCATTGATAAGGCAGGCAAAGAGAGAATTTGAGAAGAAGCTTGCTGCGGAAGCAAAAACGCGAAATAAAGACCTTTTCAAGTACATTCGTAGCAAAAAACCTGTGAGAGAGTCAGTTGGTCCATTAGATGATAAAGGGGTTAAAGGAGCACTAAGAGGCGACAAGGCGATAGCGGAGAGACTGAATGAATTCTTTGCTTTGGTCTTTACTGAGGAAGATGTAGGGATGTTACCCATGACTGAAGTGGTATTTAAAGGTGTGGAAGAATTGAAGGAAATATCGATACATCGGGAAGATGTCTTACAACTATTAGATAAACTGAAGAGTAGCAAATCACCTGGGCCGGATGGTATACATCCAAGGGTGTTGAAAGAACTGAAATTTGAGATTGCAGACCTGCTATCAGTAATCTGTGAACTATCATTAAAATCATCTCTAATACCTGAGGATTGGAGGATCGCCAATGTAACACCAATTTTTAAAAAGGGTTCGAGGGGTGATCCGGGAAACTACAGACCAGTGAGCCTGACATCAGTACCGGGAAAAATGGTAGAAACCATCATAAAGAATAAAATTACTCAGCATGTAGATAGTCACGACCTAATGGGAGACAGCCAACATGGCTTTAGACAGGGAAGATCTTGTCTTACTAATCTGTTATGTTTTTTTGAAGGAGTGAATAAACAGGTGGACAAAGGTGAGTCGGTTGATATTGTGTATCTGGACTTTCAGAAAGCCTTTGACAAAGTCCCTCATGAGAGACTTTTGGCAAAACTAAAGAGTCATGGGATAGGAGGCAGTGTACTACTGTGGATCAGGAACTGGTTAAAAGATAGAAAGCAGAGGGTAGGGCTAAATGGCCAATTTTCCCAATGGAGAAAGGTGAATAGTGGTGTACCCCAGGGATCTGTGCTGGGTCCGCTGCTTTTTGACATATTCATAAATGACCTGGAAAGTGGAATAACAAGTGAGGTTATCAAATTTGCAGATGACACAAAACTATTTAAAGTTGTTAAAACCCAGGAGGATTGTGGAAAATTGCAAGAGGATCTTGATAAATTGGAAGACTGGGCATCAAAATGGCAGATGAAATTTAATGTGGAGAAGTGCAAGGTTATGCACCTAGGGAAGAACAACCCAAACTATGGTTACACGATGCAAGGTTCCACATTAGGAACCACCACCCAGGAAAAAGATTTAGGCGTCATTGTGGATACCTTGTTAAAACCCTCGGCCCAGTGTGCAGCGGCGGCCAAGAGAGCAAATAGAATGCTAGGTATGATAAGGAAAGGAATGGAAAATAAAACAAAAGATATTATAATGCCTCTATATCGTTCCATGGTGAGACCGCACCTTGAATATTGTGTGCAATTCTGGTCGCCGTATCTTAAAAAGGATATAGCGATTTTAGAAAAGGTTCAGAGAAGAGCCACCAAAATGGTAAAGAGGATGGAAGGCTACTCCTATGAAGAAAGGCTAAAAAGGTTGGGGCTCTTTAGCCTGGAGAAGAGACGGCTGAGGGGAGATATGATAGAAGTCTATAAATTAATGAACGGAGTGGAACGGGTAAACGTAGATCGATGGTTTACCTTATCAGAATATGGAAAGACTAGGGGACATGCAATGAAGCTACAGGGTAAACTGTTTAAGACTAATAAAAGAAAATATTTTTTCACTCAACGTGTAATCAAACTCTGGAATTTGTTACCGGAGGATGTAGTAAAGGGTGTTAGTGTAGCTGGGTTTAAAAAAGGTTTGGACAAGTTCCTGGAGGAAAGGTCCATAAACCATTATTAAGAAGGGACCCAGGATATCAATGCTTGAACCAGTACAAGCATTGTGGAACCTGTGTCCCTTGGGGAAACTGCTAGGTACGTATGACCTAGATTGGCCACTGTTGGAAACAGAATGCTGGGCTTGATGGACCTTGGTCTGACCCAGTTTGGCATATCTTATGTTCTTATGTTCACTGTGCCACTCCTCCCTCCATACAAATATTATTCATCCTGTCTTACAGGTTTTCTATTACAACCTATTCTGTAATCAAGGGTTCTCAATCCAGTCTTTCGGACACACCTAGCCAGACAAGTATTCAAGATAACCACAATGAATATGCATGAGAAAGATCTGCATGAAATGGAGGCAGTGCATGCAAATCTCTCTCATGCATATGTATTTGGATTATCCTGAAAACCTGATTGGCTAGGTGTGTCCTGAGGAATGGGATGAGAACTCCTGCTCTAATCCAATTGGTATAGCTAAAGACATTTCAAACACTAGTGACGTTTTTAATGACATTTGATTACAGAGACATAGGGCAACATATAGTACTAAATGAATGTTTTATGGTCACCCTTTGCCCTATTTTAGTTATAGCCACTGTCATGACTTTCTCTCTTCTTGGTCCCTTCTGGATACACTGCAATCTGGCTTTCGGCCTCTACATTCTACTGAGACAGCTCTCGTCAACATCTTCAACGACTTGTTCCTCGTCAAATCCAAGGGCCTTTACTTATATCTTATCCTTCTTGACCTTTCTGTTGCTTTTGACATTGTTGATCACTGCTTTCTCCTTGATCGCTGCTTTCTTCTCAATACCCTGTCCTCGCTTGGTTTAGGGGTTCTGTCCTGCTCTGGTTTTCTTCCTTTCTTTCCCACCGCACATTTAGTGTATGTTCTGGTGGAACCTCTTCTACTGCTATTCCTCTTTCAGTCAGTGTACCTCTGTCATGAGACCTCTTCTTTTCTCTCTCTACACTCAGTCCCTTGGTGCACTTATCTCTTCCAGTGTTTTTCAGTACTATCTCTATGCTGATAACTCTCAGATCTACCTCTCTGCACCTAAAATATCTCCGGGAATCCAGGCCTGGATCTCTGCCTGCTTATCTGACATTAGTGCCTGGATGTCTCGCTGCCATCTGATAATGAACATGGCAAAAAATGAGCTCTTATCTTTCCCCCTAAGCCCACCTCCCCCTTCCTCCTTTTTCTTTTTCTGTGGTTCACACTCTACTCCTCTCTGTTTCCTCGGCTCACAACCTTGGGGTCACCTTTGACTCCTCCCTCTCCTTCTCCAAACACATCCAACAGATAGCTAAAACCTGTTGCTTCTTTTTCTGTAACACTGGCAAAATTCGTCCCTTCCTTTCTGAACATACTACAAAGACCCTTATCCATTCTCTAGTCACCTCCCGTCTAGACTATTGCATCCTCCTCTTTGCTGGTCTTCCTCTGAAACATCTCTTCCCACTTCAATCTGTTCAAAACTCAGCTGCACGACTAATCTTCTGCCAGTGTCGCTATGCTCATGTCACCCCTCTACTCAAGTCACTTCATTGGCTCCTTATCTGTTTCTGCATCCAGTTCAGATTTCTACTATTGACCTATAAGTGCCTTCATTCAGCTGCTACTCACTACCTTTTCTCTCTCCCTACACCCCTCCTTGGGAACTCTGCTCTTCTAGCAGACTGGAACTGTTCAATGTATTTGTGAGTGATATTGTTGAAGGACTGAATGGAAAAGCCTGTCTTTTTGCAGATGACATGTAAATTTTCAATACAGTAGACTCCCCTGAGGGAATGGATAACATGAGGTAAGATCTACAAAAGCTGGAAGAATGGTCTAATGCTAGGCAGTTAAGATTTAATACGAAGAAGTGCAGTGTCATGCACCTGGGAAGCAGAAATCCAAGGGAAATGTACGTGATAGGGGGCGAGAGGTTGGTGTGCACGGACCAGGAGAAGAACCTTGGTGTGATTATTTCTGAGGATCTCAAGGTGACAAAACAGTGCAACAAGGCAGTGGCAAAAGCCAAGAGGATATTGGGTTGCATACAAACAAGAATTACCAGCAGAAAGGAAGAGGTACTAATCCCACTGTATAAGTTACTGGTGAGGCCTCACTTGGAATACTGTGTTCAGTTTTGGAGAACATATCTCGCAAAGGATGTAAAAAGACTGGAAACGGCTCAGAGGAAGGTGACCAAAATGATTTGGAGCCTGTGTCAGAAGAAGGGAATTGATGACCTAAGTATGTACACTCTGGAGGAGAGGAGGGATAGGGGAGATATGATTCAGACCTTTAAATACTTAGAGAGTATTAACGAACAAACAAACCCAAAGACGGGGAAGCTGTAAAACTAGAGGGCATAACATGAAGCTGCAAGAGGGTAAATTGAAAGGCAATGTCAGGAAATACTTTTTCACTGAAAGGGTGGTGGATGCTTGGAATGCCCTCCCAATTGAAGTGGTGGGGGCAAATACAGTGACAAAATTCAAAATGGCATGGGACAGACACAGTGGATACCTTCAAAGCAACAGGATAAAATCAAAATAAGCTTAACTATCTAATTTTTCAACAAACAGGGGTGCCTTACACGGAGCGGTGGGTTCACCCCTAAACAAAGACATGGGGAGGGGTGACCTGCACAGAGCAGCAGGTGCACCTACTCTTGCCACCTTACTGGGCAGACTAGATGGACCATACTGGTCTTAATCTGCCATCATTTATTATGTTACTATGTTAGATCCCTTCCATCTGTGCCCTTCTCTTCCACTGCCAGCTCCTGATTTCGATCTTTCTACCTTGCTGCTCCTTATGTCTGGAACAAACTACCTGAGTTGGTATGTCAGGCTCCATCTGTGGCCCAGTTCAAATCCAAGCTAAATATTCACTTCTTTGAGACTGCTTATGATTCCTTAGTCTCCTGTTCATCTCCAATATGTTTGCTTACCATTCCCCTACATATATCCTAGTCCCCAGTTGTGCTGTCTGTCTTGAATGTTGTGTTGTCTGTCTTGACTAGATTGTAATCTCTTATGAGAAGGGGCTCTCTCTTACATGTCTGCATATGTCTTGTAACACTATACAAATTAGTAGTAGTAGTAGTAGTAGTAGCAATGCAACCTCCAGTTTCATGTAGCTGATCAAGGTTAGGGTCTGTAGTAACAGAAATTCTGCAGCAAGATTTCTAAATTCTGTAGAAATTATGTGGTAAACGTGCACATATTTAAATCAGCTTGCATATTAAAAGAAGAGTTGCACGGCATTTACAAAGTTAAATGATGATTTTACAATGATGCTATTTATTCGTTGTGGTGACGAATCTGCTCCAGAGCCCGGGGAAATAGGAAAAACACAGACCTTTACCTCCAGGCAGAAAGAAAGTGTAGGGAGCCGTGACTTTAAAAGTTCAGCTGGAGAGAAAAAAAACATATCTAAAGCGGCTGTCCTAAGGCCACGCCCCAACACCATAGCAACTAAGGGAGGTAATGAGAGACAGCTGAGGGAGGAGTGGAAAGGTGCAGGGCATTCCCACTCATTTAAGCCCCAGAGAACAGGAAGTGAGAGGGACGGAAGGTGGAACGGAAGAGAAATCAGGAGCAAGCACAACCAAGAGAACAGCAGAGAAACAGAAGTGGAAGAAATCCTGAAGGAAACAGAAAGAAAGGATTCTAGCAGAGAGCCCAGAGAAAGGTACTCTAATGACAGCTTATGGGAAGACTCTCCTCATAGCCAGCAAGAGTCTTGAGCAGAGCCAGTCTGGTAGAAAGGCTACAGCTGGTCTAGAAAGCAGGAGGTTTATTCCTGAAGAGACTACTGTCTATAACCCAGGTACGGGGACTTTCCAGGAGGAGCTGGGTCAAAGAAGTTTACCTCGGGGAAGGCTGTTAAAGAGAGCTGTTAAAAGAAAGGAGCTGAATTCTTTAGAAGTTCTAAATAGCTTGCTACGGGATAAGGATTTCCTGTGCCCTGATAATACCCCTGAGCCAAGAGGGAGGTCTCATTGGGAACGGGTTCTTAAGCTGCTGAAAGAAATTAAACCCACGCTGTCCCAAGCTGTTTCCAGTCCGGAGACTGCAGAGTCTGACTGTGAGTGTATGCAAATAGATGAGGCTGATATTGAATCTGATTTCTCAGAATGTGAGATGGACTGTGCTTTATCTTGGAGGGTAAAATGAAAACCTATAGATTGTAAACCTGAAGAAAATCCCAGACTTATTATGCTTGAATGTCTGTGGTTAAAACAAGCCTAAGAAGATTTGATATGAAGTTGCTGCTGTGGTTTTAAAAGGCATGAGACCGTCAGGACTGCATTCTGAATGTGTCTGGAGCCATTAACAAAACCTGTGATAATCCAAGTAAAAAGGAAACTTAAAGTATAAGTGCTGCAGTTTAAAGACCATTGTTTTGGCTTAAAGTATGTGTTGCAGTTTAAAGAACGCTGTTTTGAAGCTAAAGCTAGCCAGAGACTGTAACGTGATAATTTGTGGCGTGAAAAGATATTTACCTTGCTGAGGGAAGCAAAGGTAATTAGAGACTCTGGAAAACGTTTTGTACAGAAGTTATCTTTCTTTTGAGCAAAAGTATCTTACCTTATATGATGTGCCAAGCTTCTATGGAAGTTCCTTGAACCAAGGAGGCAAATAAATTTCCTGTGTTGCTTTCAAACCCTCGGCTTAATCATTTATTCACAACTACAACTCAGTGCAAGCAACTACAACTCCCAGAAGCCCTAGCTTTGGGAGCTCACATAAAGGGGACATTGAAAGGGCCCCCTTTCCCTTCTATAGGCAACCGCCTAGGCGAGGCAAGGAGGCCACAACGTGTAGATGCTATAAGACTCCTTTCCTCTTTCCACACCGTCCCTTTTCTGCACCCATTCCAAGTGCCAAAGCACACACACCCTAAGTTACACAACCTTCATTCTCTCTATTCACAACTCTCCAGTCCCTTGATCATACCATGCTCTCCACTATACCTCCCATCTCTCGGCCCTTCTTTCACATAACCCTCCCAGCCTATCACAATCACTATCCCATTACACATACATCCCCCAGCACACTCCCTATCAGCCAGCCCCCTCATTTACAGAACCCTACCACAACCTATATCTGTATCTCAATTCCCACTTCTAATCCTATTCCTGCTCAATCTTCCCATGCTAATTACTTGACAAAAAGAAGAGAAGAGCAACTGCATGTTGGGTCAGGTCCTCCTGTCACCCAGGGGCCCAACTACTGACCTTAAACTGTGTGGCTCACAGCAGCAGAGAAGGAAGCAGCCCAATGTGCAGCTGATTGCCTTATATTTCATTCCATGTGAAGAACATGGAGAGAGAGAGAGGCAGGAACAGGCAGTTGGCTGTTCAGCTTTATAGCCTTTACAACCCTTTACTCTCCTGTGACATGCCAGGGTCACATTTTATGACCCTTCCTATTGCTACGGTATCGCAGGAGGCCAGAGGCCCTTATATTAGTGGACTTCTAAAATGATTCACTCTCTGAGGGAGATAAAGTAGTAAACTGATCAACAAAACAGTGAAAACTGGAAAGTATAGTTACTCACCTATAACAGATGATCTCCGGAACAGCAAGAATCAGTCTTCACATATGAGTGACAACTGCACTGATGGAGTCCAGCGCGGGAACACTCCCCAGCATCCAATAAGAATGCTTTTGGGAGCATTCCTCCATGCATGCGTGGCTGCCTTCCCACCCTCCCTCTTGGTCTGCTCAGTCAGGCGTATAATGGAGAATAAAAAATTTTGTATACCAGAAGTGAGAAAAAATGGATATTATTTAGGAGTATACTTGGCGGTGCAATTGGGTGTTCTGATTCTTTTCTTTTTGTAATTCTTGACTGTATATTTTTCCTTTTTGTTATAATTAAATAAAAAGTGTTGAACTAAAAATATATTTTGGTTCCTGAACTCATTGCACCATAATATCATAGCTACCACAATGGGATTCATCTTGAGAAATGTAATGTCCTAGAAACATAGACACATAGAAAAATGATACAGACGATATGGCATATCCAGGCTGACCATCCATACCAACTACTAAGTTTTACAATCCCTCTTTTTCCCTTAGAGAATCTCTACGTTTTTCCCATACTTTCATAAAGTGAGATGCAGTCCTCATCTCTACCACCTCAATTGGAAAGCATAGTTACTCATCTGTAGCAAGCGTTCTTCGGGAACAGCAAGAATAAGTCCTCATATATATGTGATGTCATCGATGGAACCCGTGGGGTAAGCTCACCACACATGAGTGCATGTTTTCCCACCCAAAGGAGTCATCTTAACTCAATAGGATGACCAGGGGTGGCCCAAGAGTGATGCGGGGCTAAGTGTGAAGACTCATTGCGAGGCCTCATTTGCATAGCCATTAGACCTCATTTGCATAAATGCAATTTACTTTATTTTAAAATGCATATATTAACTATCTAAAATTGTAGGCAGCTTTCAAAGGAGCCTTTTTCAAGCCTCTTTTTTGTCCTGGCAATGACTTAGAGGCATGTTTATTAAATATTAATGTGTGTTAAGTGCCACTTGGTTTGCAGCTTGTCGTGCTGTGAGGGCTTGCGTGCATCAGTGATGCTGAGAGCTAAACTATTGGTAGTTTAACTACTGGATGGACAGGTCTCAGCTGAGGTGCCAGACCAAGACAAACCACCCATCTGGGCAGCAGCAGAATGGGATAGTGTTGATGGCGGAGGATCACATTTCTGTGACAACGGCAACAACACCAAACTTAAACTGCACGGAAGAAAGGCCCGGCAATCTACTTCTGTATCTTGCCATGAAAACCCAATGGATAGTTACAACAAAACAAATTGTGCTATGCTGCTGGAAGATGAGACCCCCAGGTTGGAAGGCACTCAACTAGCTACTGGGGAAGAGCTGAAGACTTTTCAGAGTAAAGCCAGCATTTATGATGTGGTTGGATCAAAGCCCTCGGGAAGTCTGACTGCTGATGTAGCTGCGCATGAATTGAGAGTCAGAAGCTGTAAAGATGTCTAACGCATTGGAACATGGAACGTACGAAGCATGAACCAAGGGAAGTTGGAGGTGGTCAAGAATGAAATGGAACGTGTACAACTTGATCTGTTGGGTGTCAGCGAACTGAAATGGACTGGCATCGGGCACTTTGCACTGCCCGAAGAACAAACCAGTCGGTACTAGAGGAGATCAAACCTAAGCTTTCTTTAGAAGCTCAGATGACAAGACTTCGACTTTCATACTTTGGACACATCATGCGAAGAGAGAGATCAGTAGAGAAAGACATCATGCTTGGCAAGATAGAAGGTCAACGCAAAAGGGGAAGGCCAGCAATGAGATGGATCGATACAATAACAGCATCTACGGGTACCAGTCTGTCAACAATGAGCCGCCTGACTGAAGACCGAACACAATTTAGGATAGCTATCCAGAGGGTCGCCATGAGTCGACTCTGACTCGACGGCACTTAACAACAACAAGTGCCACTGAGCCAACAGAAATAACTGGGTGTTGCTGCACTTAAAGCGCATTCACAAATGTTAATGTGCGCTAGCTTTTAGTAGACATTTCTTTTAATGAGTGTCTCAATAATTTGCATGGGCAGTGGGGATAAAGAGACTACCAGAGTTCTATATTACTCCAGTGTCAACTGCCAGGCACATTAGGAAGCACTATATACCCTGCTCATTTAGAATCCATCTAGTCAAAAAATGAACCCCCAACGGTAATCAATAGAAATGAATCACTATAAATAGATACCGTAGCAATCCCAATTCTAATTAATTATTTTTTGTCGGGCACGACTGTGGGAGGAAGGTACTTCAAAACATCCCCACCAGTCAGTTCATGCCCATTTTATTCACCCAAGTTATCTAAGATGCGGGTTTGTAAGTCCATTCATGCAAAAATAACACTTATCTGATGTAAAGACACGACGTGCACGTTTCGGAGTGATCCAAAATGTTGATCCAGTGTGTCTCAATTTCTTCTCACAACTGCCAAAAAACGCCGAACATTCAGCTGATGAAATAAGGGATACCTACTCAGGATTGGCCACCTGCAAACCGCCCATCATCTTAGAACACCAATCACACAGGGGATTCCCACACATCAAGGAACTCCCTACTGTGAATGGCTATGTGTCAACACAGTCCCAGCCAATCAATCTCACGATTTAGTCCCGTCAGAGAAACAGAGCACATCTAAAAAATCCATCGTTGTTCAAGCCAACGTAATCTCGCTATACGATCACCACCTCTGGGATCTTCCGGAACATGATCTATAACAGTCCACACCAATTGCTCAAAAGAATGATGTGACTCCACAAACAGTGGTGTACTATTGGAGCCGTTTGTACCGATTGATGGAGTCTTGAAGCATGTTCACCCAACCTCACTTTTACCGCCCGTGTGGTACTTCCCATATACCTAAACGGACAGGTACATTCCAAAAAATAAATAACAAAAGTGTACATGCAAGTGGTCTGCCAACGCCGGTAAAAAATCCGGCCTGTGTGCAAATCAGACCATGATGCCCCCGACACTGTAGTGGCACAATATCTGCATTCATTACACGGGGAATGTCCACCTGCACCTACCACCGGATAAATCGGTCGATCCATCATAACTGCAGATTTTACCAATAAATCACGCAGATTTGCTCTCTGTGAATATGCAGTTCTCAACGGTTTATTAAAACAGGAATGTAAAGATAGCACCGACCAATATTTTTTCAATATATATACTACTTCAGATGAATGACTCATATAGGGTAAAACCCCCTTCAGCACATCTTCATCTGTATCCATAATTCGCAAAGGGTCTGAATCCAATAGCCATTCCCGGTGGGTATACAAGGCTCTGCGGTAAGCTCGAGAGATCACTGTAGTGCAGGGGTCACCAACCTGCGGCCCACGAGGTCCCTTCGTGCGGCCCGCGAGGCTCTACCCCGGTTAACATTACGTGCGGCCCGCCAAGGATTCCCGCCATTGTATCTGCGGCCCGCGGCATGCTCGGCGGGTTCAACGGCACGTGACCGGTTTCCCAAGAGCAGCGCGCAAATTAGAGGACCAATCAGCAATAAGACTTCACCAAGCACTCGCAAGACTTTGCCCTCTTCAGTGCCCCCTTCGAGATGAACCCCACCGACGTGCCCTCTGACCTTCAAATGGACTTGATCGAACTGCAGTGTGACGACGCACAGAAGTCGCGCTTCATGGCTATGGGCCCTGTCGCATTTTGGAAGACACAGGCGGCCACCCACCCGTCCATGGCCGCCAACGCACGCAAGGTCGCTGCTCTCTTCGGCTCAACCTACTGCTGCGAACAGCTGTTCAGCCGAATGAAATTGATAAAGTCATCCACGCGCTCGCAGCTCACCGACGACCACCTGCAAGCGTCCCTTCTCCTGTCAGTGTCATCTGTGAAGCCGGACTTTAAGCGTTTGTTTGCTAGCATGAATCATCAGCCATCTCATTAAATTCAATAAAGGTGATCAGCCATTGTTTTCATAATTTTGCGTTTGTTGTTTTTTTTCACGGGGGCGGGGAGAAGGGGGGTGCGGCCCGCGAGGCTCCCGGTAGTCGGCTGTGCGGCCCGCGGCCCTCTGGAGGTTGGTGACCCCAGCTGTAGTGGGATAACCCCTACAGACAAGTCGTGATGATAGTTCTTGTGCATGGTACTTAAATTCCGCTATCGAAGTGTAGAGTTGGCGAATCCGTAGAAACTGACCATAAGGTAATCCTCTACGCAGAGGCCCTGGGTGAAAACTGCAAAAATTCAATAAACAATTACGTTGAAAAGGCTTCCTATATAGAGTGGTAGATAGGGAATTCCCCTCACGATAAATAACCATATCCAAAAACTCCAAACGGTTTGGGTCAATATGCGCCGTAAACTTAATATTTGTTTTTAGTGTATCCAGCCATTCCACAATCTTATGTAAAGAGGCCAAATCAGACGTCCAGACAAAAAAAAAGTCATCCAAAAATCTTTTCCAAAATGACACATTTGCAAAATATGGCGACAAGTATATATGTTGTTCCTCCAAATTCGCCATATACAGCGTGACAATTGATGGCGCCACTGTGGCCCCCATAGCAATGCCAAAAATCTGTTGGAAAAAATTACCCTCAAACAAAAAATAATTGCGAGTGAGTACCATCGTGATCAAGGCCATCAAAAAAGACTTAGGAAGACGCGAGGGTGCTCCAGAAAACTGAGTTTGAAGAAGTTGTAAAGCCTCATCCTGATCTATATTCGTATATAGGGCCACAACATCCAAGGTGACTATAAAGAATTCAGATGATGGCAAAACCAACAGGTTAAGAAAACTAAAAAAATGTGTGGAATCCTGTATAAAAGATCAAACCCCTGCTGCCTCTACCTTCAAAAAAAAGTCACAAAATTTTGAGTGGTTCTAAAATAGACCCAAGACATGAAACTATTGGTCTGCCCGGTGGGTTAGTTATAGATTTGTGTATCTTCGGTACCAAATATATAACCGGTATCTTGGGCCTAGGTACTAACAAGAACCAAAGTTCTTTAGAAGTAATCCATTTATTAGAAAATGCCTCCATAACTAAACCACGGATCTCCCCTTGTAAAATCCCAGTGGGATCTTTCTCTAGCCATCTATATACTTGCAGATCCAAGACATGAGATTTTAGATTAGTCAGATAGTCCCCTGTGGCAAACACCACAATGGTGCCCCCCTTATCCGCACATCGAGTAGTCATAGAGGATTCCCGGGACAATTGGTTTAAACAAATCCGATCTGATCTGGTAACATTTTGCTGCCATCTCGAAAATTTCTTTTCACATTCTTCCAGATCCTTCAATACTAACAACTGAAATGTCGCAATCGCTGAATCCACTGGTCCCGGCGGTAACCATCTAGAAATCGGTTTCACTACAGACTCAGTGGACGTATCAATTGGTTTATCCCCAAAAAAATTGTAAAACTTACAACTTACGAAAAAACTTGTATAATGCCACCCGCATCTTGAATGGATCATAACCCACCGTTGGTACAAACGACAAACCCAAATTAAGAATCTGTTCGCAAGCAGGGTCAAGAGGGTGGTTTGTCAGATTAACCACTAAAGATTGTGAGACTGCTTGGCCCTTTGTCGAGTAATCGGAGGAGCCATCTGTTGACAATGATCGCTCTGCCGTGCTCTGCAACCGCGGGGCCTGGAGGACCGAAAAACCTGCTGGCCCTTGTTCTTCTGTACTGAAGACGAGTCCAAATTATCATCAGTATCATCCGATGAAATTTCAAATGTTACCCTCTTACGATTGTCATCCGTATCCTGTTCATACATCCAATGGTACACCCGACCAGAATCATGGTCATTTTTATCCCGTGTGAACTTGCGCATCTTGAAGGATTTTAAATACTTGAAAAAATCTTTGAGTTGCCGGTTTATTTCCTCCTCCTTCAACTGAAAAACCGAAGGCTCTACAGATTTACTTAAAGCCTCCTTGGACTCTGAGATCAAATCCTCCAAAGATTTCTCTTCTTGAATAGTCCTCTCTAAAATCAGGGCGATATGATCAAAACTACATTTATTACAAATCCGATTCCATTTGGAAACAAAATCTGTATCAGACAGAAACATCTTTGGTGCCCGAGTCATTCGCAAGCCCCGAGGGATAATATGTGACTTCAAATAACGGGACATAGAAGCCCCATGAAATTGAGCTCAAATCAATCATTTCCGAAGAGCTTTAAATTCTGTCCAGGAAGGTCCCGTCGCATCATCTGTGGCCGAAACTTCATCAAATAATGTGGGACATTGACACAATAAATCCAACTGTTCTTCCGAAAAGGCAAAAGTCAGTTTAGAAAATGGTCAGTTTCTACAGATTCGCCGACTCTGCACTTCGATAGCGGGATTTAAGTACAGTCAAACCTCGGTTTTCATGATTGATCCGTTCTAAGAAGTCTGACTAAAACCGAAACGTATGAAAACCGAAGCAATATTTCCCATAGGAAATAATGTAAATTCAATTAATCCGTTCCAGACACCCAGCTCCTGTCACTTCTCTCACCTGCCCGATCGTCCACAGGACAGCAAACACACAGATATTGTACTGTACGGCACTGCAACATCTCCTGCTTACATTGACAGCTACCCTGCTACCTCCGAGCCTGAGGGGGCACTCCAGAGAACAGGCAGGCAGTGGAGAGATCGGGGCCTTCCTCTCTGTGCAATCCTTGCATCTCTGACTCTGGCTCGAGGATGTTGCTCAGCTGACTTTCGCTTCTCAACACGCGATCGGTGAGTCCGGGGGGTAGTGCTGCCGGGACTTCCGGGGGGTAGTGCTGCCGGGACTGGGCGGGCAGTGTATACAGACCAGCGCCATTCTGTACGAAAACCGAGGCGATATCCGATAACCGAGACAAAATCTCAGTCAGAAAAGACGTCGAAAACCGAAACGTACGAAAACCAGGGCAAACGAAAACCGAGGTTTGACTGTACCATGCACAAGAACTATCATCATGACTTGTCTGTAGGGGTTATCCCACTACAGTGATCTCTCGAGCTTACCACAGAGCCTTATATACCCACCGGGAATGGCTATTGGATTCAGACCCTTTGCGAATTATGGATACAGATGAAGATGTGCTGACGTGGGTTTTACCCTATATAAGTCATTCATCTGAAGTAGTATATATATTGAAAAAATATTGGTTGGTGCTATCTTTACATTCCTGTTTTAATAAACCGTAGAGAACTGCATATTCACGGGGAGTGAATCTGCGTGATTTATTGGTAAAATCTGCAGTTATGATGGACCGACCAATTTATCCAGTGGTAGGTGCAGGGGGACATTCCATGTGTAATGAATGCAGATATTGTGCCACTACGGTGTTGGGGGCATCATGGTCTGATTTGCACACAGGCCGGATTTTTTACCGGCGTTGGCAGACCACTTGCATGTCCACTTTTGTTATTTATTTTTTGGAATTTACTTGCCCGTTTAGGTATATGGGAAGTACCACACGGGCGGTAAAAGTGAGGTTGGGTGAACATGCTTCAAGACTCCGTCAATCGGTACAAACGGCCCCAATAGTACACCACTGTTTGGAGTCACATCATTCTTTTGAGCAATTGGTGTGGAATGTTATAGATCATGTTCCGGAAGATCCCAAAGGTGGTGATCGTATAGCGAGATTACGTTGGCTTGAACAACGATGGATTTTTCAGATGTGCTGTTTCTCTGACGGGACTAAATCGTGAGATTGATTGGCTGGGACTCTGTTGATACATAGCCACTCACAGTAGGGAGTTCCTTGATGTGTGGGAATCCCCTGTGTGATTGGTTTTCTAAGATGATGGGCGGTTTGCAGGTGGCCAATTCTGAGTTGGTATCCATCATTCATCAGCTGAATGTTCGGCGTTTTTTGGCGGTTGTGAGAAGAAATTGAGACACACTGGATCAACATTTTGGAGCACTTGATACAGGGGTTGGATCACTCCGAAACGTGCACATCGTGCCTTACATCAGATAAGTGTTATTTTTGCATGAATGGACTTATAAACCCGCATCTTAGATAACTTGGGTGAATAAAATGGGCATGAACTGACTGGTGGGGATGTTTTGAACTACCTTCCTCCCACAGTCGTGCCCGACAAAAATTAATTAATTAGAATTGGGATTGCTACGGTATCTATTTATAGTGATTCATTTAGAATCCATAGAAAAACCGTCTTATCATAACAGCACTACCAAGATTCACAAAGCACCAAACCCTACCTATCAAAAGGTAACACTGCAAATATTAAACCAATACATCTCAGCAAATATCAATATATCTCCTACTAGGGAACTAGAACAACTGGGACTGTCACATAGAAACTATATGAACAGAATACTGCAGCTCGGTTACACATGCAAAACATAATCCATCACCAAACATAGAACATGGGATCACAATTTAGATATATGAAGACAATAATTAAACTGGGAAGCCCAAAAGCCAAACTTGGAATGCTGGAGAAATAAAACTAATTACCTACCTCTTGCATTAAACAAAACGCAAAACGTTTGCGATGTACATTTCTCAGAGCTGACATAGTCCAGTTAATAAATTCAAAATAAAATTGTTTTTTTCTACCTTTTGTGGTTTGGGCATTTTATTTTTCAGTTGCAATTGCTCCAGTCGCTTTCTTCTGCTTCTGCTAACTCTCCATCGCCTGCTGTCCATTTCTCCTTTTTTTCTTTCTTCTTGTTGTTTCCATTCTCTCTAGATCTGTCTCTAACATACCAATCTTTCCCCTTTTGCTCTTTCCTCCATTTATATCTTTATTTTGTTTTCATAAGAACATAAGATATGCCATACTGGGTCATGTCAAGGCTCATCAAGCCCAGTATCCTGTTTCCAACACTGGCCAATCTAGGTCACAAGTACCTAGCAGTTTCCCTAAAAGACACAGGTCCACAATGCTTATATTGGGGCAAGCAGTGGATATCCCGGGTCCCCTTTAATAATGGTTTATAGAACTTTCGTCCGGGAACTTGTCCAAACCTTTTTTAAACCCGGCTACACTAACAGCTTTTACTACATCCTCCAGTAATGAATTCCAGAGTTTGATTATACGTTGAGTGGAAAAGCACAGTTACTTACCTGTAACAGGTGATCTCTGGGAACAGCAGGAATTAGTCCTCACATATGGGTACGTCGGTACCGACGGAGCCCGTGCGGGAAAGCTCCCCAGCTTCTTAGAATAGAAGCTTTTGGGACCTCCCACTGCACATGCGCACTGCCTTCCCGCCTTCCTGAACAGCTCTCCTCAGTTTCGAGTTTATAGCTGAGTCAACAGAGAGAGGACAGGAAGATAGATAGATAAAAGATACAACTCCTAGGGGAGGTGGGTGGGTTGTGAGGACTAATTCCTGCTGTTCCCAGAGATCACCTGTTACAGGTAAGTAACTGTGCTATCTCCAGGAACAAGCAGGAATAAGTCCTCACATATGGGGACTCCCTAGCTTAGATGCATGGGATCCCCTGTAAAGGTTCGCCATCTTCGGATGGATCTCAGGCATCCATTCTGGGAAGGTGGGCAGGAGTTGTTTAGGAATGGAACAGGTGCTTGAGGACAGCCTGGCCAAACAAGGCATCCCGGCGGGAGTCCTTGTCCAAACAGTAATGGGCTGTGAAGGTATGAACCGAGGCCCAGGTAGCGGCTCGACAGATCTGATCTATGGAAACAGAGTGCAGATGAGCCATAGAAGTTGCCATGGCCCTCACATTGTGAGCAGTGACATGGCCTTCCAGAGAAATGTTTTTGCTCTGGTAAGCAAAAGAAATACACTGAGCAATCCAATTGGAAAGTGTACGCTTGGAGACTGGAAGTCCCAAATGGGAAGGATCAAAGGCCACAAAAAGTTGAGAAGACTTTCGATGTGGCTGAGTCCTATTAAGGTAAAAAGCGAGAGCTCTTTTACAATCCAGAGTATGAAGGTTCCTCTCTGCATTGGATGCATGAGGAGCTGGAAAAAAGACAGGTAGATATACCTCTTGATTAAGATGAAAAGGCGAGACCACTTTAGGCATAAAGTGGGGATTCGTCCTAAGGACCACCTTATCATGATGAAATCTTGTGTAAGGTGGATTAGCCACTAAAGCCTGCAGCTCACTGATGCGGCGAGCCGAAGTGACTGCAATGAGGAAGATGACCTTCCAGGAAAGAAATTTCAAGGAGGTGGAAAACATTGGCTCAAAAGGTGGCTTCATAAGTTGACCGAGCACTAGATTCAAATCCCATGCGACCGGGGGTGGTCTGATGGGAGGTTTAGTGAGAGTCAGGCCTCTCATGAATCTTGCAACAAGAGGATGAGAGGAGATAGGTTGTCCATTTATATGTTTCAAGGATGCTGCAATAGCACTTAAATGGACTCTTACCGAATTCGTCTTGAGGCCGGCATTGGATAGATGCAGGAGATAATCAAGAAGAGAATTCAAAGGAAGTGCCAGAGGGTCAAGACCCTGCTGAGCACACCAAATGGAAAAACGTTTCCATTTGAAAGCATAGGAACGCCTGGTAGAGGGTTTCCTAGAGGCAGAAAGGATATCTTTCACTGGTTGGGAAAGATGAAAGTCTTGAAGGCTTAAGCCTTCAGTAACCAAGCACTGAGGTGAAGGGATTTGGGGTTTGGGTGCCACAAAGTCCCCTCCTCCTGAGACAGGAGGTCTGGCGCAGCTCCCAGATCCAAGTAGGATCCCTGGGAGAGCTGTAGAAGTAGAGGGAACCACACTTGGCGTGGCCAGCGTGGAGCTATGAGGATCATAGTTCCATGATCCCTCTGGAGTTTGAACAGAGTCTTGGGAATCAAAGGAATGGGTGGAAAGGCATATAGGAATGCCTGATTCCAATTCAGGAGAAAGGCGTCCGTAGCCTGAGCTCCCTGACACGGAGTTCTGGAACAGAACCGGGGAAGTTTGGCATTCCACGGACTTGCAAAGAGGTCTATGTCCGGGGTCCCCCATTCCTGAAAGATTCGGTTTATTTGGTCCAAATGTAGGGACCATTCGTGTGGCAGCAGAACTCGACTGAGCCTGTCTGCCCGAGAGTTTTGAACTCCTGGGAGATACACTGCTAGCAGGTGAATCTGATGCTCTCTGGCGAAGGCCCATAGTCTTAGAGCTTCGTTGCAAAGCGACAGAGAGCCCGTCCCTCCTTGTTTGTTTATGTAAAACATGGCCACCTGATTGTCCGTCTGAACTAGGACAGTGAGGTTGGCTAGGAGGGAGTGGAAGACCTTGAGGGCAAGGTAAATTGCTCGCAGTTCCAGAAGATTGATATGAAGGGTGGTCTCCTGTAGAGACCAAGTGCCCTGAGTGGAGAGAGTTTGCAGATGGGCTCCCCACCCTGTTTGGGAGGCATCTGTTGTGAGGGTTGCTTGGGGTAGCAATGGTTGAAATGGAGCCCCCAACAACAGATTCTTGGTGGAAGTCCACCAGTGGAGGGACCAAAACAGACGATCGGAGGTTTGTATTTGGTCTGAGAGCGCTCCTGACGCCTGAGCCCACTGAGTGGCCAGGGTCCATTGAGCTGCTCTCATATGAAGACGAGCATAGGGCACCACATGCACTGTGGAGGCCATATGACCCAGTAGGCGTAGCATTTCCCTGGCTGTCAAGTGAGTGCTGGACTGAGCTTGGGAGGCCAAACTCAGGAGGCGCTGGCCTCGAACATGTGGAAGGTAGGCCCTTGCAGTGATGGTGTCCAACTGGGCCCCTATGAATTCTAGAGATTGAGTAGGGATGAGTTGGGACTTGGGAAGGTTTACTACCAGTCCCAGATACTGCAAAAGGCTCCTTGTGTGGTCCAGGGAAATCTGGGCCTGTGACTGAGTTGGAGCTCGGATGAGCCAGTCGTCCAGATATGGGAAGACAAAGATTCCCATGCCTCTTAGAAATGCGGCTACGACTGCCATGCATTTTGTAAATACTCTTGGAGCAGAGGCTAGACCGAAGGGGAGTACTCTGTATTGGAAATGTTTTCCCTGAAACAGAAAGCGAAGATACTTTCTGTGGGATGGATGGATGAGTATATGTGTATACGCATCCTGTAGGTCTAGAGAACAAAGCCAGTCCTGACCCTGGAGGTAAGGAAGGAGAATGCCGAGAGACAGCATTTTGAATTTCTCCTTGAAGAGAAATTTGTTCAATTCTCTCAGATCTAGGATTGGTCTGAATCCCCCTGTCTTCTTTGGAATGAGAAAATAAGGGGAGTAGAAACCGGACCCTTGTTGAGGAAGAGGAACCTCTTCTATGGCCCCTTGGGCAAGAAGAGAGGAAACCTCTTGACCCAACAGGGTTAGGAGAGATGGGGGAGAATTGAATGGTCTCACCATATGATGGGGAGGAAGGCTGGAGAAATGAAGTTTGTAACCCTCTCGAATGATAGAGAGGGTCCATTGTTCTGTTGTGATTTGTTCCCATCTGGGAGCAAAGTGAACCAACCTTCCGGGTATGGTGAGAGGTTCTGGTTGTGTTAGAACCAGAAGTGGCAAGTTCCCTAGGAGCAAGTCAAAAACCCCTGAGGGGTTGGAGCCTGCTGAGCTACAGTAGCTGCTGCAGGCTTAGCTCGTGCTTGTTTGGATTGCTGACGCTTAGCAGTATAGCGAGGTTGAGAAGACTGCTGGCCAGTATTTGAAGCAACTCTGGCCTTCTTATAGTAAGGCCTTTTAAAAGACTTTTTCTTAGTAGGAATTGAAGTGGACTTTGAAAGTCTTTCCAAGGTGGCATTTTCAGCATCCATCTGGGTGGCTTTGATTTGCCACTCTTCCCCAAATAAGTTCTCACCTGTACAGGGCAGATTCCGTAAGCCATCTAGAACCCAAGGTTCCAGATCAGAGGCCTGGAGCCAAGCAAGACGTCGGGCTGCAATAGCAATGCCCGAAGCCCTACTGGCTCCCTCAAAGGAATCATATGCTGCCCTATTAGAGAACTTAGAAACCTCTAAGAGTTGTTTCACTAGGGAAAGGAATCCCTGCTTTTTATCCTCAGGGATAAAGGGGGCAAAATGCCGCACCTTTTTTGCAAGTTCCTCCAGGAACATGCCCATATAGAGACTGTAGGAATTAATCCTGGCTATAAGCATACTAGCCTGGAAAATTTTCCTACCAAAAGAGTCCAAAGTCTTACATTCCCGTCCTGGAGGGGTGGAAGAGTGCCTTTTGGTACTCCTAATCTTCTTCATTGCAGACTTCACCACAATAGAGTGGTGGGGCAATTGAGTCTTTTGGAAACCAGGAGAAGGAGGGACCCTATACATGGTGTCCAACCTACGGGAATAAGGAGACAAAGTCAAAGGATTTTCCCAGAAATCCATCAGTTGTTCTTGAAGGATTTCATGGATAGGCAGGGTAACTGCCTCCTTAGGGGCCTTTGAGTATCCCAAAATATCCAGTTTTTTGGATCTGGGTTCCTTTTCAGAGGATGTGGTAATAGAAAGGGCTGTAGCCATATCTAAAACAAAGTCCTGGAAGGACAAATCCTCTGGAGGGGACATTCTCCTTTTAGGAGAAGAGGGCTCCTCAGGTAAGTTGAGTGAAAACTCAGCAGAATCATCAGAGGAGTGAAAATCCTCAGAGGAATCGGTGCTTTCCTCTAACGCACGATACGCGTACCGATCGGTATCGATATCGGGCGTATCGGGTATGGAACCGGTATGGAGCGAAAGCCCATACGGTACCGACTTGCGTTTAGAGGTGGACGGCCTCGATACCGGCATGGCGGACGATACCGGTATCGGGCCCGGAACCGCTGAAAGCGGAACCGATGGCGTTGCAGCTTTAATGAAAGCCATGACGGCTTGCTGCATGGACTGTACAGTATCGCCCATGGACGCCATAGCTGCCTGGATGTCGGTACCGGAGTGACCCGGTACCCCAGAGCAGGCTAACAGGTGATCTGTCGAGGCCGTAGCATCGATATCAACCTGAGACCCCTGAATTGGCGTTTTTGGAAGTTGGACTTCCCGCCGGGGTTGTTTGGCTGGGGCAGGGTCCTCAAGTTCTAAGCTAAGAGCCTCTCGATGCTTTGAAGGAGATTTGCTCTTTGAGGACTTGCCCACAGAAGGTTTGGTTACCTGAGATCCATCCGGAGAAGAAGACCTGGATGACTGTGATGCTGTATTCTCTGAAGCAAACAGCACATGGAATTTGTTGGCCCGGTTCTGCAGCCCACGTTTAGACATGTGGGAGCAAGATGGGCAGTCCGGTATGGAATGGTCAGGCCCCAAACATTTCAGACACCAGTCATGGGTGTCTGTGACTGAAATAACAGCATTACATTTGGTACACTTCTTAAATCCAGGGGCTGGCTTCTCCATGAGGAGAAATTGAGTAGGCCGAGAGGCCTCTCTGAAGTGACCAAAAAGCTAAAAAATAAGAAAAAAGAATTATAATTTTTTAAAGAAAGAAAGAAAAGACCGGCGATACCGGTATCGGTATGGGGAAGGCAGGTACGCGGTCTAAAGAAACAAATAAAATAACAATTTCTTCAGCGGTGACAGGAACACGACCTGCTGGCTCCGCGGAAAAAGAGAAACTGAGGAGAGCTGTTCAGGAAGGCGGGAAGGCAGTGCGCATGTGCAGTGGGAGGTCCCAAAAGCTTCTATTCTAAGAAGCTGGGGAGCTTTCCCGCACGGGCTCCGTCGGTACCGACGTACCCATATGTGAGGACTTATTCCTGCTTGTTCCTGGAGATAATATTTTCTCTGATTATGTCTTAAATAGGTTACCGTGTAGCTTCATTGCATTTCCCCTAGTCTTTCTATATTTTTTTTTTATTATTTAACATTTTTATTAAACACATTCCACACATAATACAGATTCATTCTTCTGAACTCAGCATTATACATATAGGTTATTCCAGCTTTCTATTAACATCTTAAACATTTTTCTCCTTAATTTCTGTTTCCACATTGCTCATTCCCTATTCTTTTTCCCTCTCCCCCTCCCCCTCCTCCATCATGTGTCTCCTTCTCTTAGCCCTACTTACGATCTCCCATCTTCACTCTCATGTGAAGCTCATATATTGTGCATATGTCTTCGCCAGTTAGCAGAACCCCTTTCTATCAACTACAAAACAGCTTACATTTGCCCTCCCCTCCTCCAGCTCTCTTCCTTTCCATGCTCCCAATCAGTTCCAGACCTGCTGCCATTGTGCCAAGCATTTGTCCCCTTTCCTGTGTCGCAACCCTGTCAGTCGATGCATCAAACACAGGTCCCCCATTCTTCTCAGAAATCCTGTACTCTGGGGTTCCCTCGCCCCTGTCCAATTTTGTGCTATCTTGTTTCTTGCTGCCACTATACAGTGATGTATTACCCCCCTCTCCCTTGCCGGAATATTCTCCCCTACTTGGTGTAGGAGGCATACTTCTGGCTGTTTCTGCAATCTGTTTCCTGTCATTTCGTGTATTTGGCGGAGTACCTCATCCCAGAAGCTTTGGACCTTCTCACATTTCCACCACATATGTATCATATCCCCTCTCTCCTTGCACCCTTCTCCAACACCGATCAGATATTCCCAACCCCACTCTTTTTTTGCGTGTCGGCGTCCAATACCACCTATAAAGTACTTTATAGGCGTTTTCTTTTATTTGGGTAGCCACAGATATTCTCGCTATTGTCTGTATGACTTTATCCCACCACTCTTCAGTCCACTGTTGTTCTAAATCTATCTCCCACTTCTTCATGAACTCTAGTTTACCCTCCCCTCCCTCCGTTAGCCCTTTATATATCTTAGATATGGCTCCCTTCTGGCCTAGATTTCCTGAACATAGAGCCTCAAACCACCCTTTATTGCTCCACAGGTCCTTCCATACACTCTGCTGTCTCACAAAATGGCCGATCTGGTTATAACTATAGAGATCCTTGCTAGAAAGTCCATATAAGTCCTTAACGCCCTCGAAATCTCTTAGCCCCTCCTGAGTCACTATCTAGGAAATGTGTGTGAGCCCCCGCTGCGCCCATCTCTGCAATATAGTCCTTCCTGGTCCTTGCCCCCTCTCAAAACACCCCTCTAATGACATCCCTTGGCTATATCTTTTATCTTGTATTAGTGCTCTCCTATATTGTTTCCATATCTGTAAGGTGTGTCTAACGAAAGGGTTTGCGACGCTGCTAGCTATGGATGTGGTTCCCCTCCAAATCAACTTTTCCATTCCTCCTCCGTTTACCGTGTCTTCCTCCATCTGAACCCAACTCTTGCTTTCCTCTATGACAATCATAAAGCGTTTTCAACTGTGCTGCTACATAATATTTGTTGAAATTGGGTACTCCTAGCCCCCCCCCCCTCTCCCCTAGCTCTTTGTAGTATGGACATGGGCACCCTGGAACTCTTATTTTGCCACAAGAAGCGATTAACGTTTCGCTGCAGCAGCTTTAGTTGTTGCCGTGGTATCAATATCGACAACGTTTAGAACAAAAACAAAAAATGCGGCAATAGCATCATCTTTACTGTTGCTATCCGTCCCAGCCAAGACAAGTACCCCCGCCCCCACCCATCCAATAAATTTCCCACTTGTCCAAATAGCTTTTTATAATTCAAATCGTACAGGGCCTCCAACCTATTACTAATTTGGATCCCTAAGTACCTTATTGCCCCCTTAGCCCATCTAAAAGGGTACCTCCCTTTAATCTCTCCTGTTCTTCCTCAGGCGTAGACAGGTTTGTAATTTCCGATTTTGCAGAGTTTATAGTAAAGCCCAACATCCTCCCATACTCTTCCAGTTCCCACATTAAGATTGGTATTGAACATCTTGGTCTTGTCACACTCATTATGATGTCGTCCGCAAACACTGAAATCCTATAGTCCACCTTCCCTACAGTTATACCCTTCAAGTCTTCTTTTTCTCTCACTCTTTCTGCAAATGGTTCTAATGATATTGCGAATAGTAGGGGTGACAGTGGGCACCCCTGCCTTGTCCCTCTCCCCTGCTCAAAGAAAGCCGAGTAAGCTCTGTTTACCCTGACACATGCTCTGGGGCATCTATATAATGCTTCCACCCAGCCCTTAAAACTCTCCTCCCAGCCCCATTTTGTCCATCACCCTAAATAGGAAGGTCCACGATACCTGATCGAAGGCTTTTTCCGCGTCTAGCGATATTAACAAAGCCTCCTGTTTACTCTGCCCTTCTGACCAAATAATATTCAGGATTTTCCTAATATTGTCCGCTACCTGTCTCCCTGGAATAAAGCCCGCTTGGTCTTGGTGTATGAATTTCCCAGTAACCTTGTTTAGGTGGGTTGCTAGGATTTTGGCCAGTAGTTTGGCATCTAAATTAATTAGTGAGATTGGCCTGTATAACGAGCATTCTTGCTGATCTTTACCTTCTTTATGGATTACAGTGATCCCAGCCCATCCCAACGTATCCACTAGCACCCCCCCCCCCCTCCTTCCCTTGGTAGGTTAAACAGCCTCAGTAGTGGCACAGTTAGGATTGCGCTAAATTTTTTATAGAATCTTGCTGTGAGTCCATCCAACCCCGGGGCTTTATCTGGCTTTAATTGTTTTATAGCTTGTGAGATCTCTACTTTGATAACGGCATTTACTTGTTTTTGGTCCTCCTCTTCCAGTGCCGGGATTTTTATGGAGTTTAAGTAGCTCTGTATTCTATCCGGGTCTGGAGATTCCTGAGTTGCATATAGCTCTTGATAATATCTTCTAAAGGTCTCTCGAATTTCCCCATTCTTGTGAACTAACTTCCCTTCCCTATCCCTTATTCTCAATATCTGTGATCTTAATTTTTGCTGTTTCAAACGTTGCGCCAAGTACCGCCCTACTTTATTTACCCCCTCAAAGAAACTCTGCTTCAGCAGCTGCATATGAAATCTTATGGTTTCAGCCTGCATAGCATTCAGTTCCACTCTAGCTGCTAATATTTGGCCCCTATATGTCCCCTTTCCATCTTGGACATCCAATGCTTCTAGCTCCATTAATCTTTTTCTCAGTTCCTGGTCCCTTTCCTCCCTTTCCCGTTTCTTGCGTGCCCCCCAATTGAGCAGGACTCCCCTCACTGTCGCCTTATATCCATCCCATACCCCCCCAAGCCACCTCCCCATTGTCATTCCATCTAAAATATTCCACTGTCTCCCGCTCTCTCTCATGTCTTACCCTCTCGTCCTCCAACAGGGATTCATTTAATCCCCAGAATTGGGTCCCTCCTCCCTCTCCCTCCATTGACAACCTTACTTCCACCAGCGCATGATCTGACCATGTTATAGAATCCATATCTGCCCCTTTGACTCTACCCGCCAATTCCTTTGTTGCCCATATGGCGTCTATTCTGGAATATGATCCATGCACTGGGGAGAAAAAGGAGAACTGTCTTTTCCGTGGATGCTGGTTGCGCCATACATCTATCAAGCAACTCTGTGTAACAAAGTTGCAATATTTTCTTCTATCCACTTTTTTACCCTCCCGTTTCCCTGTTGCATCTCTTTCTGGGTTCCACGTTAAGTTAAAGTCACCCCAACATATAAGTTTTCCATCCCCTATCTTCCCCATCTCCGCATCTATTTTCTTCCAGAAGTCGCCCTGTCCCCCTGTGGGTGTGTAGACATTCAATATGCAATACCATTCATTTCCTATTTGTATTCGTATCAGCATATATCTCCCCTCTTTATCCCGTATTATCTTCTGCACCTCCCCCTTAAGTGTAGAAGCAATAAACACCGCCACCCCTCCCTTCTTTTTCTCCACTGTGTTTGATGCATATAGACATTGCCCATATCCCTGTAATTTAATCATATGTTCTGTCGCTCTCGTTAGATGTGTCTCCTGCACGAGCACTAATGATGCTCTTTGGCGTTTTACTTCTTTGTATAGCATTTGCCTTTTATTTGGTGAATTCAGCCCTTATACATTCAAAGTTACCACTTTTAGCTCACCTTTGTACCATCTCCTCCTTCTCTAACCCCCCTCATCTGTCTTCCTCCTCCCTCCCCCACCCCCTCCCTCCTGTCCTCCCCCTTCCCCCTCCTTTTCCCTCCCCCCGTCCACCCCGCCACCCTTCCCCTTCCCCCATCTCCTCAAGGGAGATTCGTCTTCCATCCTGGGTGACTAATTATCAGGCTGTCGCCTGTCTCTACTCCTCCCTTGCTCTTACCCCCTACGGCTCTACCCCCCCCCCCATTAGTCTCTTCCTCCGTCCCCTCCCCTTCTCCCGCCCTCTTGCCCCCTAATCCTCGCCCCTCCCTTCTCCTCCTTCTTCCCCCCACCTCTCCCTTAAATCCACAGTTGCCCCCAGCCCTGTCCTCCCCCACCACCCCTCCCCCCACACATAATCATATTAACCTCATTCATTCCCCCCCCCCCCCCTGTTTATAGCCTGCTTCTTTAGCCCTATACCACATTGTCCATCACTTCAGCCATCTCCTTTCTCTGCTGCTTTCTCACCTTGGCTCTCTCTGTTCAATCTCAACAGCCTTCTCCCCACCACTGGTACTCTGTGACACCTTAGGCTGTCCCTCTTTAGGCTTGGTGTGGCTAGGGCAGGAGCGCCAGTCGTTCGTCTCTCCCCATCTGGAAGGTTTGTTAGTCCCAGTTCATTTAGTGCTTTCCAGGCTTCCTCACTGGACTGCACCCGTCTCAACCTTCCCTTTACTGTTATCAACAATCCAAAGGGGAACAGCCATTTATATCTTATGTCCTCTCTTCTCAAAAATGTCGTTACCTCCTTCATGTTTCTTCTGCGCTGTAGCGTTCCCACGGATAAGTCCTGAAACATTTCCAGTTTGTGCTCATCCCAGGTGAAGTGTCTCGCCGTTCTAGCCACTTTTATCTTTATCTTTATTAAAACATTTGATAAACCGCCCAGGCCGAAGCATCAGGGCGGTGTACAATCATAAAAAAGGTGACAGCTGCTGAGAAAGGAAGGGAAGAAAAGAACGCCAAATAATAATAGGACAGTAAAAGAAATAGCAGACAGTAAAGAGGGGCAACAGAAAGCAGCAGAGCAACAGAATTTAAAACCATAATAATAATAATAATAAAAACTTAAAAACAATAAAAAAAATTAAAGGAGTGAGGAGAGGAGAGGGAGACTCGAACCAGATATAGGTGGAGCGAGAGGCTCTCAACGACTTTTCTTTAGTTTTGAATGAACTTAAGCAGATCACAATATCCCGTGGTCTATTTTCTCTGACAGGTCCTAGACCTCTATGTGCTCTCTCAATTCTTATGGTCTCTACTTCTTCACCCTCCTCGGGGACTGCGGTGAGCAATAAAGACCTCAAAATTTTTTCCGTCACTTCTTCGCAGTTCTTGTATTTAAGTTCTTCTGGGAGGCCACGCACTCTTAGATTGCATCTTCTAGAACGGTCTTCTAGGTCTTCCGCTTTCATCTGTTGCTCCACTTAGGCGCGCTTCAGTTCCTCCCATCCTTTCTGCAATTCCTCTAGCGCGTCCCCTTGCTGCTCCACCTGGCTCTCTACTTCTGTTACGCGATTGCCCAACTCCGCAATATCTTGTCTCAAAGCTTGCATTGTCTCTTTCAATTCATTTTTCACACCATTTATTTCCATCTTGATCTCCTCCTGAGCTCTGTTAGCCATAGCTTTAGCATTGCCACCCCTCCTGGGCTGCACGCTCTCTCCATCTCCTCCTCCTCCTCCATGGGGCCTTCAGGCAGAGTTTTACCATCCTTCTCCCCCTCTTTCCCACCTTTGGGTGTCACGTATGATGATATGAATTCCGCCAGTTTCTTCCTCACTGTCTGACTACTCTTGTTTTTATCCATGATCTCTTTTACCTCCCCCGGGTGGATTTTCCCAGTCTTCTGGGGTTATTTACTGGCGCTACTTCAACTGAGTGTTCTTTCGCGGTATTTCAACTGGGCTCTCTTGGGGGCTTATCCTTTTCCTCCAACCACTTGGGTCTGGCTGCCCGATGCTATTTGCCTCACTGCACCCTTTACCTGCACAGGCTCTGATGATCGGTTTTATTCTGGTTTAGCTTCGTCTCCTTCTCTTTTGTGCCAGTCGGTAGCAAACTTATCCATTCGATTTCACCTTGCTGTCCCTTGTCGCCTCTCCTGCTCCCGTTCTGGCACTGTATCCGCTGCTCCTCGGGCTCGACTGCTCCTCCGTTTACTTTCTCTATTTGAGGCCTCTGCAATCGCTATCACTCTTGCCCTGCTCAGGCCAGCCTCGCAACTCCGGGCTTTTTTCCCGGGACTCTGCTCCTCCCTCCGGACTGCCGTTCTTCGTCTCGGGCCTCCGATCCTCTCTCCGGCCTGCCACGCGGTCCTCTGCTCTATGCCTCTACGCGACCTGGTCCTCCGGCCCGCCGTGCGGTCCCCCGCTACGGCGTCCCACCGCTTACTTCTTCTGGCCACTGTGCACCTCCCGGGCTGTTCGCTTACTCTCTGTGGCTCTCCTCAACTGCCTCTCCTCCCGTTTTCAGCTCTTCTTGCTCATTTAGGGGTTCTTTATCCCCTTATTGCAGGCTTCGACGGCAGAGCAAGTGGTCCACTCCGCCATTCATCCTGATTACGTCACCAGAAGTCCGTCTTTCTATATTTTGATGGCATAAACAATCAATCTACGTTTACATGTTCCACCCCATTCCTTAATTTATAAAACTCTATCATATCTCCCCTCAGTCATCTCTTTTCCAGGTTGAAGAGCCCTAACCTTTTTAGCTTCTCTTCACAGGGATATCCTTCCATCTCCTTTACCTGAAGTGTGCCCTTATAAATGCACGCTCGGTCTGGAAAAAATTGCCAGCTGTGGCTGACCTGGTATCCGCCCATGACCTAGACATCCTACTAGTCACCGAAATATGGTTGTCCACCTCAGACACAGTCCTCCTTCACCAGCTTATCCCCCCCCCCCCGACTTCTCCATCCACACCTGCCACGGGGCCGATCGTAGAAATGGAGGAGCACTCATTCTAACCAAGATGGAGCTACAATTCCAGTTGATCTCCGCCAGCAGCACTATGCACCTCGACGCCATCACCATAGCCAATAAGCACAGCACCATCAACGTAGTCTACAGAGCCCCCCTCCCCTTCTCCAGGGGACTTATCAACAATAAATCGACCTCACCTGCAACCCCAAGAACCCTCGTACATCAAACTGGGTGCTGGGTGATTTCAACCTCCCTGCTCTCCAAGACACCCATGCCAAGGCCTTCCTCGAAGTCTTAAAGAGCTGGGATTTATACAGATAATTGGCGCCCCCACTCACGTAAAGGGAAACATGCTGGATCTGATATTTGCCCCGCGAACAGTCCTAGACCCTAAGCATGACCTTGATCTATCCATCAGTCTGGTACCATGGTCTGACCACAGCCTGATAAGATTCCAGATGCCAACACACCCTGACCATAGTAGCTCCCCAGTCCTCAGTCAAGGCTCCCATAGTATCAAGACGTTTCCAGCCATTCAACAAGGAGGAAATCCAGAACAGAGCCCAGCCTCTCCATAACCCGCCAGCACACAGCCTCGACGAGATGATCTCCACATGGAACACAAGCCTGGATGCCATTTTCCACCTTCCACCCACTAATAAGTCACCGGGAAGAAGACAGAATGCTCCATGGTATTTCCCCGAGCTCCGGACGTCACTTCTCCACCTTAGAAAGCTGGAGAGACATTGGCGTCGCTCACGGACAACCGAGAACCATGATTTATACCGTACTCATCTAGGAAGGCACCGTGCAGCAGTTTCAGCAAGAATGAAGCAATTCCATGCAGAGAGATTGCAGCGCTCCCTAAATAAACCGCACAAGCTTTTTAACCTAATCTAATCTCTAACAAAAGATCCTTCCCCTACTCAACCAAGCCTTCCTAACCCACAGGAATACGCCGACTACCTGCAGGCCAAGACGAGCCAGACCAGTGAGACCACAAACCTTTCTCCCTCGAAGTGGGCACACGCAGAACCCCATCGCCTTCCTGGACGCCATCCATGAAGGACACCCATGACATCATCAACACCTTCTTGGCTCCAACCGAGAAAGGCATTCAAGACATCATCACAGCCATAAACACCACCACAACTCCAAACGATCCTTGCCCAGCATTTTGGGTAAAATCACTGCGTGTTGACCTCAGCCCTTTCCTGGCCAAACTCAAAGAACTATCATTTTCAACTGGGACCTTCCCTCAAAGCCTGAAGCAAACAGCTATCAGACCTCTGCTAAAGAACAAGATAGACCCAGCTACGTAAGGTGGATACCTATAGACCAATCTCAAGCATCCCTCTTTTGACAAAAATTACTGAGAAGGTCGTCCAACGGCAACTTCATCATCACCTTGAGACAAGCGCACCCCTTGACCCGTGCCAGCATGGATTCAGGGAGTCTCATGGCGTTGAAAACCTGTTGACCACTCTTTTCAGCTCATTAACCATCGGATTGGACAACATCAAACAAGGGTTTGCCCTGATCTTCATGGACATCGCTGCAGCCTTTGACTCTGTCAGCCACGAGATACTCCTAACACACCTCAAGGAGAAGGGCATCCACGGTACAATGCTTACCTGGGGTAAGTCATACTTAACAGACAGATGGCAGCATGCCCAAACCGGCTCCTCTACCTCCAAACCTTTCCTGCAAGAGAAAGGCTTGCCACAAGGATCATCACTCTCAGCCCTACTGTTCAATGTATACATGCAGCCCATTTGCGAGCTCATCCGCTCTTTCAATATCAACTGCCTGGTCTACGCCGACGATGTTCTGCTTTACATGCCTATCTCAACTGAACATCCTGATCTCTCACCACTGACAACCTGTTTCGATGCCTTCACTGATTGGCTACATACACAGAGGCTCAGAATAAACTTCAAGAAAACAGAGGTCCTCTTTATCACCAGGAACCAAGCATTCACTCTGCCTACCCCTCTGAATGTATGAGATGCAGAGCTCCTCAGCAAGCCCACAGTACGGTACCTAGGGGTCACGATAGACCAACAGCGTAACATGAAAGCCCAGATAAGCAACATGGTCAAAGCAGTCTACCACAAAATAAGGACGCTCCGTCACCTACGACAGCTGCTGGAGCCAGATGACTTTCGGACAGTCTATCAAACCCTAGTAATCCCACATTTTGACTATGCTAACGTTATACTACACGGACTCCTGAAGAGCTCGCTGAATCCTCTGCAGCTTGCGATGAATGCAGCCACCAGAATGTTGCACGGAGCCTCCAGGAGAGAACACATAACCCCAATATTGAAACATCTGCACTGGCTACCGGTCCACTGCAGACTCTCCTTTAAAGTCTTATTAATGACCTTCAAGGCCATCAACAAGTGCTCCTCCACTTCCCTCACGGATCTCATCCAGCCCACCGCCCTCAACAGAGCTACGAGAGCAGCAGCCGTCAACACCCTGGTACTCCAAAAGGCGATTATGAAATGTTCCCAGTCAACTAGAAATACAGCCTTCGCGCTATATGCACCCACATGCTGGAACGCCCTAACACCGGCCATCCGTGCCATCACCGACCACACCTAGTTTAGGAAGTCACTAAAGCACCATCTTTTCCTCCAGCACTATACTGACCCAAATGGCATCTCACAACCAGTCACTCTCAGGAACCAGGTTGTCATCCCCAGCGCAGCCACTCCGCACGAGTGCAGCCCCACCCTATAGATCATGATACTCCTGGCAGGTGGAAAGCATACATACTCTGACCTGTCAATCTGTACATAGTTAAACCAACCTGTAAATAGTTGTGAGCTGACCATGTCGCCTGTGACAGCCAGCTTGCCTGTACATAGTTACAGAGAACAGGGATTTCTTCATGGGGCTGACAGGGTAAGTCCAGTGTAGGCCCTGCCTGCACTGCACAAATTTGTTACCTGCAAACTGCACTGATTCTAAAGAGCGCGGTATAAAAAAAAGACATTAAATAAATAAATAGTAGGTTTGCAATCTCATATTTTAGTTCTTTCAGCACCCTTGGATGAATACCATCCGATCCAGGTGATTTGCCACTCTCCAGTTTATCTAATAATTGTAAAACATCTTCCCAGTGTATCGATATTTCTTTCAATTCTTCTGTGGCATCACCTTTAAATACCATTACAATCATGAGTAACATCCCTACATCTTCCTCAGTAAAGACCGAAGCAAAGAATTCATTCAGTTTCTCCGCTATGGCCTTATCCCTTCTTAGTGCCCCGTTTACTCCTCTTTCATCTAATGGTCCAACTGAATCTCTCACAGGTTTTTTTTTGCTATGAATGTACTTGAAAAAGTCTTTATTACGCATTTTTGCTACCACAGCAAGCTTCTTCTCAAATTCTCTCTTTGCCTGCCTTATTAAATGCCTTGCATCTAATTTGCCAGTGCTTATGCTTCTAGTTTTTGTCATTTGGCTCCTTTTTCCATTTCCTGAAAGATGTTTTTTTGGCATCAGCCTCTCTGACCTCACCTTTAACCCATGCTGGCAGATTTTTGGACTTCCTTCCACTTTTCTTAAAGTGTGGAATACAGCTGGTCTGGGCTACCAAGACAGTATTTTTCAACAACACTCAAGCTTGATCTAAATCTTTAACCTTTGCAACTGCTCCTTTTAGTTTTTTCTTAACTATTTTCCTCATTTTATCATAGTCTCCCTTTTGAAAGATAAAAGGTAGTACTGTGGATTTCCTTACCGTCTTTCCTCCATTTATTAAATCAAATGTGATCGTGCTATGATCAATATTGACAAGTGGCCTCAACACCCTTATCTCTTGCACCAGATCTTGGCCACCAAGGACTAGGTCCAAAATGGCTTCCCCTCTGATCGGTTCATGAACCAGCTGCTCCAAGAAGCAGTCATTTATTTTATCTAGAAACTTTATCTCCCTAGCATGTCCTGCCATGACACTGACCCAGTCGATACCGGGGTAATTGAAATCACCCATTATTATTACTTTGCTGTAACATTTTGTTAGCTTCCCTGATTTCTTTGAGCATTTCATCATCCATTTGTTCATTCTGGCCAGATGGTCGATAAAACACCCCCACTGCCATAGTCTTCCCCTTCCCCGTTTTTACATGGAATTTCAATCCACAGAGATTCTATATTGAATTTTGTTTCCTGCAAAACTATAATCCTTTGTGACTCGAATGCCCTCTCTAACATAGAGTGCAACCCCTCCACCAATTTGATCTGCTCTATCATTACAATATAGTTTGTACCCAGGTATCACAATATCCCACTGGTTGTCCTCCTTCCACCATGTCTCTGAGATACCAATCATATCTAACGTCTCATTTAGTACTATATAGTCTAACTCTCCCATCTTATTTTTTAGACTTCTAGCATTTGCATACAAGCATTTTAGAGGCTGTATTTTATTCATATTTATCTGGCTATCGGTAGGCAGGGGTAATTTGGAATCTTTAAGCTCTGTCTACTCTGTACTCAAGATTATTTGGGCTATTTTTGTCTTTATTGGAACCTCTCTGCTGATATGCCCAAACTTCAATCTTTTGCTAGTATCCTTGAAGGATACATTGTTCCGAACCATGCATTCCTGGGCAACTATTGCTTTCCCCTATTATCTAGTTTAAAAGCTGCTCCATCTCCTTTTTAAAAGTAAATGCCAGCAGCCTGGTTCCATCCCGGTTAAGGTGGAGCCCATCCCTTTAGAAAAGCCCCTCCTTTCCCCAGAATGTTCCCCAGTTCCTAACAAATCCAAAACCCTCTTCCTTGCACCATCATCTCATCCACGCATTGAGACTCCAGAGCTCTGCCTGCCTTTTCGGTCCTGTGCGTGGAATGGGAAGCATTTCGGCAAATGCTACTCTGGAAGTTCTGGATTTCAACTTCCTATCTAAAAGCCTAAATTTAGTCTCCAGAACCTCCCTACCACACTTTCCTATGTCATTGGTACCGATATGTACCAAGTCAGCAAACTCCTCCCCAACACTATCTAAGACCTTGTCTAGGTGGCGCATGAGGTCCGCTGCCTTCGCACCAGGCAGGCATGTTACCAGGCAATCCTCATGTCCACCAGCCACCCAACTATCTACATGTTTAATGATCAAATCACCAACTATAATGGCTGTTCTAACCCTTCCCTCGTGGGCACATTGCCTCGGAGAAACCTCCTCGGTGCAAGAGGGTTTTACATCACCTGGAGGACAGGTCCTGGCTGTCACACCACACCAGGGTGATGCTCTCCTGTCATGTGACCTCTCCTCTCCATGGCAATAGGGACGTTGCCAGACTGGAGGTGGGACTTCAGTACTACATCCCTGTAGTTCTTATCTATGTACCTCTCTGTCTTCCTTATGTCCTCTAAATCTGATACTCTAGCTTCCAGAGATTGGACTCATTCCCTGAGAGCAAAGAGCTCCTTGCACTTAGTGCACATGTATGACCCCTCACCAACTGGGAGAAAATCAAATAAAAAGACTGGAAAGCACCCATCTTGCTGCTGGACTGCTGTCTGCATCTTAGTTTTAGGGTTGTGTTTAGGTATTTAAGTTGTTTACTAAAACTATAACTAATAAGTTTAATGGACTTTGTTCACCTCAAGCTTAACTAATCTCAGGTCCTTAATGTATGCCTGATAAGGATAAACAGCTTAATCTGAGAGTGAGTGAATATGGCACCTCCTTTCCTTTAAGAGATGTAAGCACCTATAAAGCTACAATTATCCCAGGGGTGGGTGGGAGTCAGGGAGGGATAGAAGGAAAGAAGACTTATTAAAAGCTGGCTGCTACACAGTACTCTGTCCTGTGCTTCTAAGGTAATCTGCGACCAATTTCCTGGGTGATTCACACAGCCCTTGCTTGGACAGCGGGAGTCTTTCAAAATGCCCCTTTGATCTGTCCCTTGGCTTTAACACCTTTTTAAAACAATTTCACAGGTCTCTTGCCCCCTATCTAGAAGACCTCTTTGTAAAGGTATCCAGAAACAATTTATTGCTCAAAGAATACTGACCCTGAATTTTGTTTTATACTAAGTTATACTGAGTTGATTTAAATTAAAGCTCTTTGCTGATACTGGGCCCTGACTATTAAATTTAAACTAGAAGCTCTCTGCTGGGTTTTAAATTTAACCAGAAAGCTCTCTGCTGTGTTCTGATTTTAAACTGAAAGCCCTCAGCTGGGCTTTAAATTTAAACTGACAGACCTCTGCTGGGTTTTAAGCTTAAACTGAAAGCTACCTATTGAGTTTTCAATTTAACTAAAAGCTCTTTGCTGATACTAGGCCCTGACTGATTTAACAAATACATTGGAGTCTAATTTACACAGATTAATTAATCTAAAGAATTTGCTTTTCCCCAAAGTTTAGAAAAACTTCCCAGAAGTAAATACTTACAATTGCAGATCTCTCTCCAGAAGTAGCAGTCCCTTTTTGTAGTCTGCTCAAATTTCATCCTTCCATCTTCAGTCCCTAATTACACTCCCAATACTCAGCCAATCATAGATTTTTCTTCCCTCCCACACAAAATATCTGTTCTCCTCTCCATTCTCACTCCCCTTTTTTTTCTCCCTCCAGTCCCAGCTTCACCCCCTTTTAGTCCTCCTCCAGCATCAGCTCTCTTCTAGATCCAGCCCCTCTCAACATCCATTCCTTTCCAGTCCCATTCACCCATCCCCCTGAATCAGCCCATTTCCCGTCCTAGTCCCCCCCCCAGTATCAGTCCTCCTCCAGTCCCAGTCCCCCATCCTGCAAAATCAGCCCATTTCCAGTCCTACCCCCATTCCCATTCTAGCCCCTAGTCCCCCCATTCTATTCTAGCCCCTAATCCCCCCATTCCATTCTAGCCCTAGTCTCCCCTATTCCCAGTGTAGCCCCGTCCCCCATGCCTGATCGGGAGGTCAGAGCATGTCAGACATGCCCCCGTTTAACATTCCAGTAGTCATCACTCTGCAAATTCCTTTTTATCACAGCAGCGGGAGAGAAGGCAAATGCCACTCTTTATTCCCGCGGTTGTTCAGAGGTCAGATGGGGCCTTTGGGCCTCCCTGGCTCCCTCTGCAGCTGGTCAGGCGTGGGGCCCCCAAGATGCCGGGCCATGTGCGGACAACATTCCTGCACAATGGACAGGTTGGCCCTAAGGATGACACAGCTTAATCAAGCAAAAATCCAACTCCACGGGGAGGAGGGAGAGTAGTGAAGACTTATTCCTGCTGTTCTCAGAGAACACCTGCTAAAGGTGAGTAACTACGCTTTCTCTGGGACCAAGCAGGAATGATATCCTCACATATGGGATATTCTCCAGCTACAGGATACCAAAAATCCTGTAAAACAAGCTCAATGGGGCACCAGAAAATGAATCAAGATAAACAGCATGAGAAGCCACTGTTAGGGTTCCGAGAATCAACATCTAGCATAGACATCAACATCAGGATGACTCTACGGTAACCTAGACGGACAGAAGGGCCAGTGGGAAAAGTTGCATCTAATTCCCAAAGAGGTGCTGGAGTACGTCTTGGCCGAAGTTGCTGTTATGCCATGCTCCATCAAGACATTAATGGGCTGTAAAGGTATGGACAATGGATCGTGTAATAGCTCTACAGATCTCCAAAATGGAGACCGAGCACAAATTTGCCACAGAAGCAACCATAACTCAGACATTATGAGCGGTAACATGATGCTCCAAGCTCAGACCAGCCTGCGCATAAGCAAAGGAAATGCAGTCTGCAACCTAAACTGACAGGGTGCGTTTGGAGACAGCCACGCTCATCCTATTAGGGTCAAAAGAGACAAAGAGCTTGTTGGAACAGCAATGGGCTTTCGTCCTCTCGAAGTAAAAAGCTAGTGCTCTCTTACAATCCAGTGTATGCAGAGAAGACTCAGCCTTACTGGCACAAGGTCTGGGAAAAAAGATGGGTAGCACCACTGACTGGTTCAGATGAAAGGTGGAGACCACCTTAGGAAGGAACTTAGGATGAGTCTGTAGGACCACCCTACTCTGACTGAATCTTGTATAAGGCAGATGAGCCATCAACACCTGCAATTCACTAACTCTGGTACATCACAAAGCTCCATGAGTACAAAAGGAAGCTCTGCAGATTTGAGCGTTAATTGGAAAAATTAAATCTCACATTAGACCACGAAAAATATATAGCCTGCATGACTGAATACAGAACCAAAACAGATCTATGCAAATGCACTTATTACTGCAGATTGATCAAGATCTCCCTTAACCACCCAAAGGAACTCTTTAGCATAGTCAAAGACCTCATTACTTCCCCCCCTCCAATGATTCCCACAGCACCCCCATCTTCCCCCACCAACTTGTCTTATTCTACTCATCTTGCCATCAACAGCCTCATTCACGCTTCCCCTTCTCAGTATCCGCAAATACACAAATACCCTGGTCAACCTTCAAAACTATAAGCAACACTACAACTGGGTCCATCATAAAAAACCTAAATACAACCACATCCACTCTAGACCCCTGCCCCATCAGCTGGATAAAACTGACAATCATTGAACTCTCACCTCTACTTACAAAACTTACACAGATCTCCCTTGATCAAGGCTATATGCCAGTCTGCCTAAAACCGTCATCTATATACCCAATTCTCAAAAAGCCACACCTGGATCCACTTGACCCATCAGCCTATAGACCCTTCATTGCCAAAGTGATCGAGAAAACCATACAGCAACAACAAGACCGCCTAGACAAATGTAACATACTGGACGACCAACAACACGGTTTCTGCCGCAACCATGAAGTGAAAATGCTTCTGACGTCCCTGACAAACAAACTCATCAAAGAAACCCAAAAAAACAAACTCCAGATTCATCCTTCTATTTCTAGACATCTTAGCTGCCTTCAATACCATCAATCACCAAATATTCATGCAACGATTGTAATCACTAGGAATAGAAGGCACCGTATTAAAATGGTTCCAATCCTACCTCAAAAACTGAAAACAACAAGTAAGGATTGGGGCCTGTAACTCTGCCAATACACCCAAACACAAGGAGTCCCACAAAGATCCACACTCTCTGCACTGCTATTTAACATATATATGAAACCACTCTGCGAAACACTCCGATCTCACAATGTCTCATTTCACAAATATGCCAATGACATCATGTTATACACACCCGTCAACATAAACCACCCCTCACTCCACCTCCTACAGTGGTGTTTCACAGATGTATCCTCATGGCTCGAACAAAACTACCTCTCCATTAAACTAAACAAAACTGAAGCTCTATTTGTCACCAGGGACAGCTCATTTACTCCACCCTCCACCATCATACTCAACATCAAACAGGTCAAGAATGAAGTCAAATACCTCGGAACCACCCTTGACCAGCTGCTAACCTTCAAACCACAAATCGCCAAGACAACAAAAACTATTTCAAAATCCAGACTCTACAATGACTCTGCCCTCTGCTAGAGCCAACCAACTTCAGATCAGCCCTACAAGCCCTCATCATTCCACACATAGACTACTCCAATGCCATATACCAAGGACTTCCGCAATACATGCTTCACCCTTTATAAACGGCACTGCACACAGCTGACCGCACAATTCAGGGGGCTTCCCGATCAAACCACATCTCACCCATTCTGAAACATCTCCACTGGCTCCCACTACAAGTCAGAATCTTATACAAAACCATACTCCTCACATTTAAAACCATCAACAAATTTATCATCCACACATATTCAAAAGCTACTCCACCTCCACAAATCAACATGACCCACAAGAAAATCTACTGCAAACACCATAAGAATATAAGATTTTCCATACAGGATCAGACCAAGGTCCATCAAGCCCAGTATCCTGTTTCCAACAGTGGCCAATCTAGGTCACAAGTACCTAGCAGTTTCCCCAAAAGACACAAATTCCACAATGCTTGTATTGGGTCAAGCAGCCACATCCCGGGACCCTTTTAAAAAAAGGTTTATGGATCTTTCCTCCAGGAAGTTGTCCAAACCTTTTTTAATCCCAGTTACAGCTTTTACTACATCCTCCGGTAACAAATTCAAGAGTTTGATTACACGCTGAGTCAAAAAATATTTTCTCTTATTAGTCTTAAATAGGTTACTCTGTAGCTACATTGTATATCCCCTAGTCCAGTGATGGCTAACCTTTTTGAGCCCGAGTGCCCAAACTGCCGCACAAAACCAAAGAATTTCCTCAAAGTGCCAGCACGTCAATTAAAGCCCCATTTGCATAAGGTGCTTCATTTGCATAAATATTTGCATAATGTTACCATACACTAACTTTTAGTAAACATGCCTCTTAATGAGTATATGGATAAAGAAAGACTAAAAGGTTTCTACATTACTATAATCCAGTACCAACCGCCAGGCACATTAGGAACTACTACAAACGCTGCCCATTTAGAACCCATAGCAAACCCGCCGTATCCTAACAGCACTACCAGGACTCACAAAGCACCATACTCTACCTATCAAAAGGCAACACTGCAAATATTAAACCAATACATCTCAGAGAACAACAATACATGACCTACTGGGGAAAGAACAAGTGGCAATGTCAAATAGGAATTATATAAACAGAATACCTCAGCTCAGTTACACATGCAGAACAGACCATCACCAAACAAGGAATCACAATTTAGAAACAGGAAGACAATAATTAAACTGGGAACCCCAAAAGCCAAACTTGGAATATACAACAACACTGTAGAAATAAAACTATATATTAATTTCCTCTTGTACTAAACAAAGCGCAAAAATTAATGATGCACATTTCCCAGAGCTGACATATTCCAGTTAATAAATTCAAAATAAAGAGATATTTTTCTACCTTTTGTGCATTTTTTTTCAGTTGCAATTGTTCCAGCCACTTTCTTCTGGTTTCTTTGTGTCTTCTGCTAACTCTCCATCTGCTGTCCATTTGTCCTTTCTTCTGTCTTCTTGTTTTTTTTTTCCATTCTCTCTCTACATCTGCTTTAACATACTAATCTTTCTCCTTTGGCTCTTTCCTCATTCCTATTTCATCTACTCAAAATTTACCCCTCCATCCTCAATCCCCACTTACTCTCCCAATACCCGGCCAATTGTAGATTTTTTATCCCTCCCACACAAAATATTTTTTCCCCTCTCCATTTTACTCTCCCAGCCCCATCCCATTCTAATCCTCCCCCAACACCAGCTCCCTTCTAGTTCCAGCCTCACCCAGCATCCATTCCCTTCTAGTCCCTGCATCAGCCCATTTCCAGTCCTAGCAGCCCCCCAACCCAATACCAGTCCTATCCCCCCCTCATCAACCCACTTCCAGTCCTAACCCCCCATCACCCCATTTTCAGTTTAAGCCCCCCCCCTATAACCCATTACCAGTCCTAACCCCCCACTTCCAGTCAGCCCCCCATAGCCCATTGCCAGTCCTAACCCCCCCATCAGCCCACAGTCCATTACCAGTCCTAACCCCATCAGCCCACCTCAAGTCCTAACCCCTCCCCATCAGCCCATTTCTTGTCCCAGCCCCCACATAGCCCATTATCAGTCCTAAACCCCCCCATAGCCCATTACCAGTCCTAAACCCCCCCATAGCCCATTACCAGTCCTAACCCCATCAGACCACCTCCAGTGTTAACCCCCCATCAGCCCATTTCCAGTCCTTACCCCACCCAACAGCCCACCTCAAGTCCTAACCCCTCCCCATCAGCCCATTAGCAGTCCTAACCCCCCCCTAGCCCATTAGCAGTCCTAACCCCCCTCTCTAGCCCATTAGCAGTCCTAACCCCCCCATAGCCCATTACCAGTCCTAACCCCCATCACCCCATTTCCAGACAGCCCCCATCAGCCCACAGCCCATTAGCAGTCCTAACCCCCCCTAGCCCATTAGCAGTCCTAACCCCCCTCCTAGCCCATTAGCAGTCCTAACCCCCCCCTAGCCCATTAGCAGTCCTAACCCCCCCTCCTAGCCCATTAGCAGTCCTAACCCCCCCAGCCCATTAGCCGTCCAAACCCCCCACCAGTCGCCAATTAGCTTTCCTACCCCCCCCCCCTGCCCATTAGCAGTCCTAACCCCCCATCACCCCATTTCCATACAGCCCCCATCAGCCCACAGCCCATTAGCAGTCCTAACCCCCCCTAGCCCATTAGCAGTCCTAACCCCCCCCCCCTCCTACCCCATTCGCAGTCCTAACCCCCCCCAGCCCATTAGCATTCCAAACCCCCCCCCCCTAGCCCATTAGCAGTCCTAACCCCCCCCCCCCGGCAAATTTAAAAACAGAAAAAGCGGGCTCTGGCTGCTGCCGCGGACGCGGCAGCATGCAGTGTCCCGCGGGGCCCCCTCCGCCCGCTAAGCCCCTCTGCAAGGGCTTTCAGATTCGCGAGGGAGACAGCGTCTCCCTCGCGTCTCTGTTAAGCCCGCAGGGGCTAATGGGAAATTTCCCATCAGTCCCTCGCGTCTAAAGGGGCTGATGGGAAATTTCCCATTAACCCCTGCGGGCTTAACAGAGACGCGAGGGAGACGCTGTCTCCCTCGCGAATCTGAAAGCCCTTGCAGAGGGGCTTAGCGGGCGGAGGGGGCCCCGCGGGACACTGCATGCTGCCGCGTCCGCGGCAGCAGCCAGAGCCCGCTTTTTCTTTTTTTGCGGACCTTCACGCGTGCCAGCTGCAAGGCCTTCGCGTGCCACAGCTGGCACGCGTGCCATAGGTTCGCCATCGCTGCCCTAGTCTATCTATAATCTGATGATGTAAAACAATCGATCTACGTTTACCTGTTCCACTCCATTCATTAATTTTTAGACCTCTATATCTCCCCTCAGCCATCTCTTTTCCAGGTTGAAGAGCCCTAACCTTTTTAGCCTCTTTACTATTTTGGTGGCTCTTCTCGTTCTCTTTATTTATCGCTTGATATACCGCCCAAGCATATGTGTCAGGGGGGTCTCTGAACCTTTTCTAATAATGCTATATCCTTTTTAAGATACGCCGACAAGAATTGCACACAATATTCAAGGTGCAGTCGCACCATGGAACAGATACAGAGAAATTATAATATCCTTTGTTTTATTTTCCATTCCTTTCCTTATGATACTTAGCATTCTATTTGCTCTCTTGGCCGCCATTGCACACTGGGTGGAGGGTTTTAACATGTTATCCACGATGACACCTAAATCTTTTTCCTGGGTGGTGGTTCCCAATGTGGAACCTTGCATCGTGTAACCATAGTTTGGGTTGTTCTTTCCTAGGTGCATAACTTTGCACTTGCCCACATTAAATTTCATCTGCCATTTGGATGACCAGTCTTACAATTTGTCAAGATCCTCTTGCAATTTTCCACAATCCTCATGGGTTTTAACAACTTTAAATAGTTTTGTGTCTTCTGCAAATTTGATAACCTCACTCGTTATGCCCATTTCCAGGTCATTTATGAATATGTTAAAAAGCAGCGGACCCAGCACAGATCCCTGGGGTACTCCACTATTCACCGTTCTCCGTTGGGAAAATTGGCCATTTGGCTCATTCCTCTGCTTTCTATCTTTTAACCAGTTCTTGATCCACAATAGTACACTGCCTCCTATCCCACGACTTTTTAGTTTTGCCAAAGGTCTCTGATGAGGGACCTTGTCAAAGGCTTTTTGAAAGTTCAGATAAATTATATCAACCGACTCACCTTTGTCTACCTGTTTATTCACACCTTCAAAAAGACATAACAGATTAGTAAGACAAGATCTTCCTTGTCTAAAGCTATGTTGGCTGTCTCCCATTAAGCCATGACTATCTACTGTACATGTTCAGTAATTTTGCTCTTTATGATGGTTTTATCATTTTTCCCAGTACTGACATCAGGCTCACCGGTCTGTAGTTTCCCGGATCACCCCAGGAACCATTTTTAAAAATTGGTGTTACATTGGCCATCCTCCAATTGTCAGGTATTACCGATGATTTTAATGATAGTTCACAGATTACTAATAGTAGGTCTGCAATCTCATATTTCAGTTCTTTCAACACCCTTGGATGTCCAAGTGATTTGCTTCTCTTCAGTTTATCAAATAGTTGTAACAGATCTTCCCGGTGTATTGATATTTCTTTCAATTCTTCCACAGTATCATCTTTAAATACCATTTCAGTCATGGGTAACATCCCTACATCTATCTCGGTAAAGACCAAAGTAAAAAATTCGTTCAGTCTCTCTGCTATGGCCTTGTCCCCTCTTAGTGCCCCTTTTACCCTTCTATCATCTAATGGTCCAACTGACTCTCTCAAGGGTTTTTTGCTACAAATATATTTGAAAAGGTTTTTATTACGCATTTTTGCTTCCACAGCAAGCTTCTTCTCAAATTCTCTCTTTGTCTGCCTTATCAATGCCTTGCATATAACTTGCCAGTGCCTGTGCTGTTTCCAGTTTTTGTCATTTGGCTCTTTTTTCCACTTCCTGAAAGACGCTTTTTTGCCAGCAGCCACCTCTCTGACCTCACCTTTAAACCATGCTGGCAGTTTTTTTAAAGTGTGGAATACAGCTGATCTGGGCTTCCAATATAGTATTTTTAAACACCACCCAAACTTGATGCAGATCTTTAACCTTTGCAACTGCTCCTTTTAGTTTTTTCTTAACTATTTTCCTCATTTTATCATAGTCACCCTCACAATAACACCTGAAAAAACAACAAGCAGTCAACAAGCCTGCCAAAGAGCCTTAGAATTATATGCACCCTCCCTCTGGAGCTCCCTCCCTGCTGACCTGAGAAGCTCCACAGACCTCAGAAAGATGTTAAAAACCCACCTCTTTGCCAAGTACTTCACTGATGTAACTTAACCAACCTGTAACTCGGCCTACACACATTGCAAACCCCCCCCCACCCCCACCCGTACCTACATGTCTGTAATATGATTGTACATAGCAAAGCACTCCAAATCCATTGTATAAAGTTAAATGGACTAGTAAGCCAAGTTCAAATGTTCAAATTGTTCACCTGTATATTGTTATGTATTCCTCCGACTATACATAGTTAAATGGTCTCTGTAAACCAGTTCAAAAATTTTAACTGTAAACTGCTTTGACCCGGTGAAAAGCGGTATAAAAATCTTGCTAAATAAATAAAACTCTGCACACAGAGGTGACTGCTACCACAAAAACCACCTTCCAGGTGAGGAACTTGAGTGGGCAGGAGCTGAATGGCTCAAAGGGGCAGCAAGGAGCTTCCCTAGCACCATGTTAAGGTCCCACACCACAGGCGGGGGCTTGATAGGGGACTGTGAGAGTAAGAGACCTCTTATAAACCAGCCAATGAGAGGATGTGCGGGGATGGGTTTCCCATCCGTACCAGGGAGGCATGCCACCACCCGCTTAAATGGACCCTGACAGAGCTGGTTTTAAGCCCTGAGTTGGAAAGGTGGAGGAGGTATGTCAATAAAGCGTAGTTACTCAACTGTAGTAGGTGATCTCCTGGAACAGCAGGAATTTAGTCTTCACATATGGGTGACATAAGTACCGATGGAGCCCATGCGGGAACGCTCCCCAGCATCCAATAGGAAAGTCTTTGGGAGCACTCTACTGCACCTGTGTGGCTGCCTTCCCGCCTTCCCAACTCCCTCTCTTCAGTTGAGTTTGTAGCTGAGAAAAGGAGAGTAAAAAAAGAAAACCCTACAACTCCTAGGGGAGGAGGGTGGGTTGTTAAGACTAAACTCCTGCTGTTCCCGGAGATCACCTGATGCAGGTGAGTAACTATGCTATCTCCAGGAACGAGCAGGAATTTAGCCTTCACATATGGAACTCCCAAGCTCCCAGATGCCAGATGTAGTGGAGGTTTGCCTTGGAATAGGTTTCAAGAGGTCATGGATCCCTCATGGATATCTGGTATCGTCAGAATCCGGGACAGAGGGTAGGAGTTGTCCCTAAGTCTGAAAGAAGTGCTGGAGAATGGCCTGACCAAACATGGCATCCTGGCGGGAGTCCTTGTCCGGACAATAATGGGCAGCAAAAGCATGAACAGAAGACCAAGTTGTTGCTTTGGAAATTTCGGCAATGATTACAGAACGTAGGTTTGTCATTGAGGTAGCCATGGCACGAACATTATGAGCAGTGACATGCCCTTCCAGGGAAAGTCCTGCTTTGTTATAAGCAAATGAAATGCTGTCCGCGATCCATTTGGAGAGCATGCATTTAGATACCGGGAAACCCAGATGACTAGGGTCAAGGAAATGAACAACTGTGAGGCTTTACGGTGATCTCGAGTTCTCTGGAGATAAAAAGCCAATGCACGCTTGCAGACAAGGGTATGCAGGGTGCTTCTGCTCTAGGCGCATGTGGTCGAGAAAAGAATACAGAAAGGTAAACTGACTGATTCAAATGAAAAAGAGACACCACCTTTGGCATGAAATGCGGTTGAGTCCTAAGGAGAAACTTGTCATGGTGGAACCTGGTATAGGGTGGGTCCGCCACCAAAGCTTGAAGCTCACTAATGCGTCTAGCTGAAGTGAAGGTAATAAGGAAGATGACCTTCCATGAAATGAACTTTAGTGGGATGGTGGTCACATGCACTTTATTAATAAAGAAACGCCCCAATGCGTTTCGGCAACGCCTTCATCAGGGGGCTGAGAACTGCAAACAAACAGTAATAAATAAATAAAAACATCAACATAACCAAACATATAGAATAAATATAACAATTATAAAAACAACCTTTAAAAATATCAAAATTAAGTGCACATGTATAACAAAGTATAATAAATGAATATATAAAAGTGATAATGAACACACAAGTTAAAGTTAAAAGATAAAAGGATAAAAAGAAGGACAGACACTAACAAGATGAGTACAAAAGGGAAGAATGATATCATCCCAAGATACATCAATTTGTGAAAGTACTTACGGTTATAGATATCATTAAAATGATGGAGCGCTCAGAAGAAAGCAATTGCGTAGAAATGAATCAATCCTATGGTAATTGAGCTAAAAATTATAATGTAATAATTAGCTTAAAGGATAGCATTCAAACACAACCATTATAAATAACGGCTCAAGAGACTTAAACTCGTAGATGTACCGCTGTTCTAACTTAAGAAGTATCCTATCCACATCACCGCCACACTAATGTGGATGAACATCCTTAAGGACAAAAAACTTAAGATCTGAAACATGGTGGTCCTTATCTAACCAATGGGCAACTAACGGTTTGTCAGAAACACGTCTACTTAAGCAACTTTTATGTTCTATAATTCTTAAGTTAGAACAGCGGTACATCTATAAGTTAAAATCTCTTGAGCCTCATGGTCTGAACCAGGAATTCAATTTGGCTGTCTGTTTATGAGCATATATTTCCCAATCGGGACATCCTGCTTGTTGTGTTTCTCTGCTTAGGGCATTTTTCTATAATAGAAATGAAGCTATAATTTTGAATTCTGAAGGATTAATAGCTTTTGCCTCTCCTTTTTTTCCCGTTAAGTTGGTTAAAAAACATTCATGTATTTATTTTATAGTGGGGTATATTAATTGAATGATCATGACTATGTGCAGTATTGTTCATGTTTTTTAGTATGATTTAGCACAAGTCCTTTGTTTTTAAGTTCACTACAATTGTTAGCTTGGCTTGTGATTTTGGGTGTAATATAGATATCCTTTACATAAAAATTCCTCTTTTTCTTATTTAAGCTTTTGTATGTTACTGATTGTTTTTTTATGGAAAGAGCTTTTCTCCTTAACACACAGTGCCATCTCATGCTTTGGTGATGATGTCACACTACGTTACGTGCCTTCTGATTTCTTTAAAACGGGGCATTAAGAGCTTGCCGCGTCTTTTAGATTTGCACAATCAGCAGTATAGGCTGGTGTAGTTACAGGTACCACCTTTTCTTATATTTATATTTACAATAAGCGACAGCTGTATAATGCTTTATTCTTAACTCTCACCTTGTATCATTTCACGTATTGTCCGGACACTTTTTTTAAAAATTTTTTATTGGAAGGCAGCATAAAAGTACAACAGGTGCGTAACAAACGCGCTTTAAACATTACAAGGGTGCATAAAGAAAAAACATCATCAAACAAAACATTATGAACAGAGCCCCCATCTTTATTTATGTACATTTTCCCATTTTCAACGTTTCCTCATGCTCTTCCCCCCCCCCCCCCTCCCTCTGGAACATAGCATGACTCCTAAACTCACCCCCTCCCCCCCCACATCCCCCCACCCCCCTCCACCCCCCTCCACCCCCCTGCACTTCCAGCACTAGCCGCTATATCCTCAAGGGACAGGGATGTGAATATCGATAGGCCAAGCCACTCAAGGAAGGGAAGAGAAAACAGCCAAAAACCCAACAACATAGCGGATAACCACAGGGCCAATGTCACGCAGATAGGACAGCGAAGTGCCGGAGGAGTTACTGACCGTATTGGGAAACGAATACTTCCCACGTTGTTTCAAACTGTGGCAGCCGCATGCGACCAGCTGCCATCCCATGCTCCATAACATATATATCCCACATACGCTCCAACCACTGAGCAAGGGTGGGGTTGTCCGGACACTTTTAATAATCAGTCCTTGTTTTCCCTACGGATGTCCGCTCTTTTTAGTGCTCAGTTTTTAAGTTTTTGGAAGCGATTCACGTCTTCCGTACATATTTTCACAAGAGGTTCAGTTCAATATTGTCTATAGCTTATTTACTGTTTGACTCTTACTGGGAGATGCGTTAATTGTCGTTTTGCTAGTGTTTTTTAAACGCAATTATTGAACGCTAATTCATACATACACACAATTTTCTTTGACATATATATTCTCTAATATATTTTATAAACGGTACAGTATTTATTAATTTACTATTGATTCATTTGTTTCACCAATGCTATGAGCTCAGAATGAGGTATACGATCTTATAACATTCTTGGCGCCTTTCTGGCATTTGGTATGTCACTCTGCTTCTTTTGAATAGCACATGCCCTGTCTGATTAGCGTCGATAACTTCTTCTCTTTTTAAAAAAAAAAAAAATTCAAAACACTGTCTCAACAGATTATAATCTATCATTTTTCTAAACAGCCCCATGTGACTGGAAATTATGAAAGTTCTTTTACAATAACTTACAATGTTTCCATGTCTTTCTTTACTGTAGTTCCCACGTAGGTTCTGCTGTTTATAAGGGACCAGTTTGTTTCTGCATTGCCCTGCTGTTTCTTTTAAGTCTCGCTTTTGAAATAGTTTTTTATGTCATTTACTATACTCCAATGTTTGGGTGTGTTTAAACCCCCCTTTTTTTATCTTATTTACGAGTCTTTCCCCTGGTTACTATATGAATCACTTGACGATTCCCTTCATCAAGTATCATTTGTTTGTACAAATGATTTGATCTTGTTTCTTTGTGCCAGTTACATTATTTTTCCAATTATTAATTTAAATTTTTTATGTAATGTATGATACAATTTTTTAATTATGTACTCTATATCTGTTTATTGAGGTCCCGACCAACTCCGCCTCAAAATAACGCTCAGTGAGGTCGGCCGCTTCCTCCGTGGAATGGCATTTTTGGAGCATCAGAAAAGCCTTTGTTTCAGGAGGCACGGCTTCCAGGTATTGCTCCAGGATGATGGTGTCCATTATGGCATCCATCGTCCTCCTCTCCGGAGCAAGCCACTTTTTAGCCAGTCCTTTTAATCTCTGAAACAGAGCTTTAGGTGTCTCTCTAGGCATTAGCCTAGCTTCTCTGAACATGTGCTTGTAATGTGTAGGCGTTAACCCCAACCTATCCCTTACAGTATTTTTAACTTCTAGATAATTAGATGCTAGGGCAGCAGGCATTGTTTTATAGGCTGCCAAAGCCTCTCCGGTCAAAGATACAGCAAACCGTACGGCCCACTGATCAGCCTGCCATTTAGCTGCCTCAGCAATGCGTTCAAACGCATCTGCAAAGTCATCAAAACTATCATGGTTAGTCAGCTGTCCTAGTGCAAGCGCACTATATTCAGGCAGTCCTACCCCCTTCCGCACTGCGGGAATAGTCTCCTCTGGGTCCTTAGACTTTTTCACCAAAGCCTCTAGCAGTTCCAAGAGTGGCTGCTGTTGCGCCGCCATGGCCGCAGCAGTCCTCTCTTGGGTCAGCCTTGCCAGCTCGCTCCCACTGAGTGTTCATCCAACTCAGGACGTCTTGCGGATCCATCTTGGGTTTCCTGCAGGGACAGAAAAACAGGCCCACCAAGTGTGGCACAAACAAAACTTTTTCCTGCAGCACAGATGTTTCCCCTTTCTCACCCAATCCTTCTACTGCTGTGCCCACCTACTTTTACCTGAGCACAGTGTAGAGTCTAACACTGAGAAAGGTTTCTGTGTCCTCCAGGTCAGTCTGCTGACGTATCCGGTCCGCCTTTTTCCTTCTTCTCAGGATAGCAGAACTTCTTCCTTTTCCACACAGCTGGTATCTCCTGAGGTTTTTCCTTTTATAATGTCCTTGTCTTGTGCAAAAATCCTGCCAACTACGCCAATCTTGTCACCAGTTGCCCACCCTGGGTCCTAGGGCTAGCAGAGAGGGTTCAGCTGATGACTATCCTAAGCCAGGAAGTGGGGGTAGTGCAGGCGTAGTAGTACACTGGCCCTCTGGGTAATGGAGTCCCAAACACCTCACAGGCAAAGGAATTGAGGTAACAGAGTGGTAAGGTCAAAATAAGGTTTTATTTCCCCGTCCCGGGGTTTTGGTAAACACAAATGAACTCAGGACAAAACCATACGTCTGGTATAAAGAAATAGTAACTCAGGAACTGCAGAAAAATGACATCTTTTTCTTCCAGCTTTTAAATACACAGTCCTTTACATAGGAAATAATAAAGGCTTCTTTTTCAATGGCAATAATGCTCACTTTGCTTTCTCCAGTTATACCATTAGCTTCAAACATTCAATTCAGCAAAGTGTTTCCATATTATCTGCAATGGTTAACGTACAATCCATGGGTACATCGTTTATGCTTTCATCTGTGTATTCAACCTGCATATCCTCCAGCCCATCTCCCGCTGGATACATAGGAACGCATTCACACAGGGTTCTCAAAACATTCTCTTTAGCCTTAAGAGAATTCTGGAAAGCTTTATTGTCCCAGAGAAAACTATTAGGCTTAGTTTTCTCCCTGTTCCTCTTATAGGAACTACCTTCTGGCTTCTGCCTGCAAGGCTTACTGAGCAGTGCTCTTTCACTATTAGGAAAGTTCAGAGGTTTGTACCTTTCTCTCTCGTGAGCTTCTGGACACACCCGAACTGGCTCCCTGCGTGGCTTCTCCCTCCAGCTGCCTTCCTCCCAAGGCTTTAACTGAGAGAAGCTTTCCTGCAGACTGTGGGATTTAACCCTCGGTATCTTTTCAGCTTGAGCTTTCTTTGCTCCTCTGTCTGTTCCAATGTTAGCTCCTGTTCTAGCTCTGCTGCAGGAATTCACAGCTGCTCCGTCAGAAGTCCTCCCGGATCCTAATCCAGATCCTGAGCTTGCTCCCCAGCTTGAATTTCCTCTCCAGCCTGAACTCGAACCAGCACTCAAACCAGCACCTAAAACAGAGCCTGAGCTGAAGCTACAGCTACCGCTAACTCTGCTTTCTAATGAGTGCTTTTTATCTTCCACAGTGCTTAGCTTCGCCCCTCCTCCACCCAGGTGAATCCTATTGCACTCAGGGCACGGGGCTTGTTTGCAGCTTGGGCGGGACTGCTGCACTCATGGCTGAGTTTGTTTACATCTCCCTTGGCAACCTGTAGCCATGTGCATTGCCTGGCTGTCAGAATCTGACCTGTTTTCTTCAGTTTCCTCTGACTGCACAGCAAGGGACGGATCTTCCCCATCACAATAGTGTGCACCTGCAGTGAGTAGTGTATGCGTGTGAGTGTGTCTGGACGTTGATTCTTGTGGTGCTATTTACAGCATGCGCTATTTACAATGCTATGGGTATCAGTTCCTTGCTTAATTACAATTATAGTGACATGTGGGCGGGCAATTGAGGTGTCTGTTGCATGGTTTAAGTAATGTCACCGTAGTGTTCTATGAAGAGGGTTGTCTTCAGTAGTTTCCTGAACTCCTTAAGGTCTGTTGTTGAACGCAGTTCGTCGGGGAGGGCGTTCCAGATTGTTGGTGCCGCCTTTGATAAGGCTCGTTTTTCGGTGTCCTTGCGTACCCTGTTGATATCTTTAGGTGTGTTGACACGGTTGGATGTGCCTCTTCTTCTCGGTCTTGTGCTGTTGTCTGGTTGTATGAGTAGGTGTAGGCTGAAAGCTGATGATTGATGTTTGATTTTGAAAATGTTTATGATTGTCTTGTATCTAATGCGGGCACTGATAGGCAGCCAGTGGAGCTCTTTTAGGGTGGGTGTGATGTGTTCTTGTCTTGTGGTGCCGGCAATTATGCGTGCTGCAGTGTTTTGTGCCAGCTGCAATGGTCTTAGTGTCTGTTTCATTAGACCTAGATAGATTGGGTTGCAGAAGTCTAGGATTGGTGTTATTAGTGCTTGACAAACTGTGCGGAAGTGTTCCTGAGTGAGGAGGGGCTTGAGGCGTCGTACTAATCTCATCCTGTGGTATGCATTTTTGGTGGTTCTGCTGATGTGGGACTGAAGGTTAAGTTCTTTGTCCATTGTCACTCCGAGGTATTTCACTTCTGATTGTATGGGTATGGTTGTGGTGCCTATCTTGATGTCGCGGGGGTGGGGGGGATGAAGTCGGAGTTTCGTGTGATGATTAGCGCCTTGGTCTTGCTGTAGTTTATAGTCATGTTGTTGTCTTGAAACCAGGTGTTCATATGTGTGAGACAGTCTGTTATCTTGGTGTGGTCTGGGTTGTCGAGGGTGATTGTTATGTATATCATTATGTTGTCCGCATAGATTGTGTATTTTATCCCGTGCTCTTTTATGATGTTGCATATTGGTTGGATGTAGATGTTGAATAAGAGAGCTGATAGTGCGGATCCTTGGGGTACGCCTTGCATGACTTTTATGGGTAGGGATGTGTTGGGCCCAATCTTGACCTGTATCTGTCTGTCCGTTAGGTAAGAGTGGAACCATCTCAGTGTGGCTCCGTGTAGTCCAATGTTCAGGCTCCGTGTAGTCCAATGTTCAGGCCATCTTCAGGCTCCTGAGAGGGGCGATCACATCAGCCTGCCTCCAGCCCAATCGGGGCTGTGGGAGGAGGAGGAGCAGCAGCTCCTTTGAAAGAAACCGCCGCCAGGCGGGCCCGCGCCTGTCGGGGCCTCGCCAGAGGGCCCTTTGGCGTGGCACTTAGGCGCGGGCCCGACGGACCGGGCCGAACACAACCCACAGTCACCCCAAGAATCCACTCTTTCCTCCTACTCGAGCAATGTAAAAAACCTATGAAGCAGATGAAATGAACACATTTCCCCGACAACTTTCCAGGTAACCTGTAAATAAAGTACTCTGCTGCTCTAAGATCGGTGAGACCCATGCCACGAAGCTGTGATCATCTCATAAAACTAAGCTGTATTTATCTAACTAGATGTCTAACTAGATTTCTCGACTCAACTAGCAAACAAATTTAGTTTTACACAATTCTGTCCACTAGATAAATCTCTCTTGTATGGAGTACTGGATTTTCCCAGCTAATCATACGTACTGAGCGTATGATACTATATCTGCAGTTCTATTGAGCTATTGTCCTACTGCAAAGTTTGATATCTGCACATATACCTCACTACATATTGAAGCCAGCCAACATAATATGCTTCACGTTTCTAGTGAGCTGGTCGCATTTCTACATATAGCATACTCACTACTGTCTACATATAGCATGTTCACTATTGTCTGCATATTGCATACTGGTTATCATCTTGTACGTAGTACTGGACTTTTCCAGCTAATCACATGTATTAGGCGTATTTGAACTATTGTTCTATTTGAGCTATTGTTCTATTTCAAGTCTTGATATCTGCATATATACTGAACCACATTTGGAAGCTAGCCAACTTCATATGCCTCACGTTACTAGTGAGCTGACGCACTCCCTACCAATAATATATTCATTATGTTCTGCATATAGTATATTCATTATTGTCTATATAGATACCGCACCACACATTGAAGCTAGCCAATTTTATATACTTTATGTATACTAGTGAGCTCTCATTTGCTTTAGGTACACTAGTGAGCTGGACACATTCCCTGCCTATAGTTTATTTCATTAGTCATTACCATTGGTCAGCCTCCACCCAGCATACACTCATTAATTACACACTCCAGGGATGGTAATGAAAATGTCTACCTTAGCCTTCGCCTTAATTGCTCTGTACCTCTTAACAGAATTGATCAATAACGCCAAAGCGCTATCTCCCAATTAATTTAACATACCAATACTTCGGAACCATGAGAGGAGATGGTCAAATGACACCTTTCAAAGATTCGAGAAAATGTTCCAAACCCGCTAGTCCCAGTTACTGCATATCGCACTACATCAGAACAAGAAACCACAACATGAGGAAATTTCTCCTACCCAAAGATGTGGGTTCATAAACGCCCGATCAATATGCAAAAAATGGCCAGTGATCACAGAACTGATATCTTAACATAATCTTGACATTCTTATGATTACAGAGACATGGCTCTCTAGCGACGACAACGTCCTGCTGAACCAACTCCTCCCACCCAATTTCACAATTCACACGTGTCATAGAAACAATAAAGGAGGAGGAGGGGTACTCGCCCTCACCAAATCAGACCTTCACTTCTACATGATAAACTCAGACAGCACAAAGAATCTTGAGTCAATTACTATATCTAACAAACTCTGCTCTATTAATCTCATTTATCGAGCCCCATCTCAAGATCCAGATGCGCTTTCCTCAATAATTGACCTGGCATCTAACACTCAAAGCCCATGCATACCGAGTTGGGTTTTGGGAGATTTCAATCTCCCATCACTACAAGAGGCTCAGTCCTCAGCCTTCCTTGAGGCTCTCAAACACCTTGGATACACCCAGCTAGTAGATGAACCTACACACGTTAAAGGAGGTCTACTTGATCTGATTTTTGCTTCACAGACATTTCCCAAATCAAAAGACAACTTAGGACTCTACTTATCCGCAGTTCCATGGTCTGATCATAAACTGATCATTTTCCAACTACCCATAATCAGAAATAACCAGAACAAAATCAAAAGGCTGACTAGCTCTCCCAAGGCACCAGAACGAAGGTTTCAAGCCTTTGATAGAGAGTTGATCCTGAGTAAAACACACCCACTTCTAGCCACGACAATACTCAGTCCGGAAGAGATGGTCTCTGAATGGAACGAAACCTTCAGTAATATTGCCGTACGTCCACCATCCAACAAGCCATTAAGGACCAAAGCCTCAGCAGTTTGGTACACCTCAGAACTTCGATCATCTCTCACCTCCCTACGGAAGTTGGAAAGACGCTGGTGCAAATCTCACTCAGAAATTGATCAAAATGCATATAATTCCCATCTGGTGCAACATTGTGAAGCAGTAACTACCAACCTAAGGCAATTTCACATAGATTCGCTGAAGCGGTCATTGAATAAACCTCATGACCTTTTCAGCCTCGTAAAGAAATTAACAAAGGAACCAGTACCTGAACAGTCAAACGATATCCACCCTCAAGACTTTGCTGACTATCTGCAAACAAAGATAAGCCATACCAACAAATCTCCAGTACCCTCAAGGGCAATAGTACGAAACAATATAACACCCTTGACCATGTTCTCTACACCAGCTAAGAAATAAACTGAAAACACCATCACTACGATCAACACCACCACTGCCCAGACTGACCCATGCCCTGCCTTCTGGATAAAGGAGCTACGGTCTGATCTTAGCCCATTTATAGCCAAGCTCATGGAAAGATCTTTTACAACAGGGGTGTTTCCTCAATCCCTCAAACATACCTCCATTTGACCTCTGTTGAAAAACAGCAAGCTCGATAGCTTGAAAGTGGAATCTTACAGACCGATATCGAGCATTCCACTTTTGGTTAAAATAATAGAAAAAGAGGTACAAAGACAAATCCAAGACCATGTCGACAACAACTCACCACTAGACTCATGCCAACATGGTTTTAGAGAACAACACGGTGTAGATACCCTCCTCACTACACTTATAAATAACATATCCACAGGAATTGATAACATCTGGCAGGGCTTTGTCCTTATATTCCTTGACATAGCAGCTGCCTTTGACTCAGTATGTCACGAGCTTCTACTGGTGCGCCTCAGGGAGAAGGGTATTTCAGAAACGGCAATAACCTGGTGTGAATCTTATCTCACAAATAGATGGCAACATGTACGTTCAGGGGCTTCAACTTCTAAACCTTTCCACCAAAAGCAAGGAGTCCTGCAGGGATCATCCCTCTTCGCCCTGATGTTTAATATCTACATGCAACCTATCTGTAATCTCATTCGCTCTTTTGGGGTAAACTGCCTGGTATACGTGGACGACGTCCTTCTTTACATGCCCTTCTCAACAGAAAACCCAGACCTTTCACCAATTACAGAATGCTTTGACTCAGTATCCAATTGGCTTCAATCACAAAACTTTAGAATACAGCACAAGAAAACGGAGGTGCTTTTCATCACGAGGAATTCAAATTTCATAACACCAACATATATAAAAGTCAAGGAAGCAGAACTCCAGACTAAATCCTCGATCAGGTACCTTGGAGTCACTTTGGACCAGCGCCTTGACATGAAACTCCACATAAGCAATGTACTCAGAGCGATATACCACAAGATCTGTACCCTCAGGCACCTTCATTTCCTACTTGATCCAAGCGACTTCCGAACTATCTATCAGGCACTTATCATGCCTCATTTTGACTACGCAAATTCAATCCTGCATGGTCTCCTCCCTCTGTCTACTTTAAACCCTCTACAGCTTGCAATGAATTCTGCAGCGAGAGTTCTAATCGGAGCGTCTAAGAAGAACCATATCACACCCATCCTAAAACATCTTCACTGGCTCCCCATTCAGTCCAGACTATGGTTCAAAATTCTGTTGCTTACTTTCAAGTCAATCAATGGTCTAGCCTCTACATCACTAGCGGAACTCGTTCATACCACACCATCCAACAGGTCCAGGAGATCAACAGCGATAAACTCATTAGTTGTCCCAATAGAATTAACCCACTGCACTCACGCTACAGCTAACAGAGCTTTCAAACTATGTGCACCAAGAAGCTGGAATTCTCTCCTACCCAACATACGAGCAATCACTGACTTGGCCCAATTTAGGAAGGCAGTGAAACACTACCTTTTCCTTCAATACTACAAGACAGACAAAGATACAGTAACGTCACCTACAGTCTAATATAGATATCATGACAAATCCTCCGCTATAAGTCACTTAAAAAGTTTAGCTTGTACAATATGAAAATCTGATGTAAATAGTTACCCCAAGTTATCCAAGTTCTAGTTCCTGTTACCTGTAAACACTGTTTCATTATATGCAACGTGTATGTTTTATGTTCTATGTAAACCGCACTGATGTTGAATAGCGCAGTATAAAAGAAATGTTAATAAATAAAATAAAATAAATGTTCTGTAGTCTTGCTAGTAGTGTTCCGTGGTCGACTGTGTCAAACGCTGATGATAGGTCAATGAAGATCATGAGTATTCCGTTCTTGCTGTTGTCTATGAGGTGTAATATGTCGTTAAAGAGGTATAGCAGGAGTGTTTCAACTCCATGGTTGGGGCGGAAACCGTGTTGATTGTGGTCGAATTGTGCGTGGTTGTCGATGTGGTCTTGTAGTTGATGTTGTACCACTTTCTCAATAATCTTAACCAGTAGGGGGATGCTTGAGATGGGTTCTGTAGGCTGCTGGGTTGTTTTTGTCGAGTGCTGATTTCTTCGGGATTGGTCTTATTGTGGCGAGTTTTAGCTGGTCTGGCATGATACCTTGTGTTAGAGAACTTTTCACCATGTTGTGTATGGTGTGGATGAAGTTTGACTTTGTCATTTTGATCCATGTGACTGGGCATGGGTCTGTTGGGGCCGTGCTTGTGTTAAGGGCGGTGATGATGTGTGAGAGCTGCTCTGTGGATGGGTTGCTGAATTTGTCCCAAGTTTTTCTTGGGGTGGTGATTAGTTTGGTGCTTGTGTTAGTATTCCTTCGTGGAGCTGAGTGGAATTTTTCTTGGATGTGGTCTGCGAATGTTTGTGGGTCTATTTGCACTTCGCTGTTGGATTTGTTCTCCTTGGTGAGTGTTTTCACAATTTCGAAGAGCTCTCTCGGTTTGTTGTTTGATTTGAGTATGAGGTTGGTGTGGTATTCTCTCTTTGTTTGGTTGATGAGATCGTTGTACTCTTTTTGTTTTGCTAAGTATAGAGTCTGTTTGTCGGGAGACTTGGTGTGTCTCCATTGCCGTTCTAACTTCCTAAGTTCTCTTTTTTTGATCCGTATGGTTTTTGAGTACCAGGGTGTGTGATATGCCCTAGTGCGGTGATCTTTCTTGGGTCTGTGTTTGGTGGCTTTGGAGGCTGCATTGATGATGCTGTTCCATTTACTGATTTGATCGTCTAAATCCTCTTCTTCCGTATTCAGGTGCGGTATCGTTTCCTTGAGAAATTGGTCCTTGTTGAAGCTTTTAAATCTTCTTTGTGTTGTTGGTTTGTCTAGGTTTTTGTCATGGTTTTGTCCTTGTGGCATGACCTTTGTTTTGATTATGTGATGGTCTGACCATGGGACGGGGGTGACATCTGGTGTAGATATGTTACCATTGTCCGTTAGAAAATTGGGTGCGAATATGAGGTCTGGTGATGGATCTGTGTTTGTGTGTTGGTGTGTTGATCATTTGGGTGTATTGTAAGGATCCCATAGCTTGTAGGAAGGCTTCTGCGTCCTTTGTGTTGGAGGATTTTAGGTTGAAGTCTCCTAGTAGTAGCAGGGATTTGTTGCTGGTGTTGAAGGCACAGACCTCCTCTAGAGTGGATGCTAGTTCGTCTGATGGTGCATTCGGGGCTCTGTAGGTGAGGCAAAGTGCCATCCGTTTTTTTTCCACAGTGATGGTGTTGCATTGGTTGGTGTTTGATGAGCTTCGTGACTTGAATCTTAGGCAGTTCCTTGCGAGGATCAGGACCCCTCCTCCTCTTCGTTGTGTGCATGGGCAGTTGAATGCTGTGCATGTGGTTGGTACTAGCTAATTAAGTAGCATGTTATCAGTGGGGGTGAGCCATGTTTCAGTAATGCACAGTATGTCGGGTTGATGCTATTCTATGTGGTCTGCTATTGTGTTAATTTTGTTTCTTATGGATCTGGCGTTGATGAGCTCAATTGTGATCGTAGTCGGGGTGCTTAGTTGAATCTGCGCTTTCTTTGGGTTTGTTTGTGTGTTGGGTTTGTGTCTGTTTTGCCTTCTGTGCTTGGGGGTCTTGATTGTGTTCCAGTGTGTGTACTGTGGGTGTGTGAAGAGTTGTGCTGGCTGCCATGGAGTGCTTGTTAGTAGGGTGTGGTTGGTTCCTGGTGTGGTAAGAGATGAGTGAGGAGGAGGCTGATGGGCAGAATCCATGCTGTGTACATTCTTATGCGGTCAGAGTTTGGTAGATATTGCACTTACTTTGCTCTGCTGGTGTTGTCTTTCTTGTCTTCGATGTCTGAGTTTGGTTGCTGCTTGTGGCTCTTGCAGCGTCGGGTTGTGGTTGTTTCTGTGGCTGCACTGGGGTGCCACGCCTAAGGGCCCTCAGGTTTGGTCCTCAGGCGCGGTTCTGTCAGGGGTGGGTGGATTCTGCTGGGCTGGTGATTTTTGAAGGTGCTCCCACTGCCCTGATTGGGCAGGAGCTTCTAAGTGGGGTGGCTTCCTGCTGAGTCGTTCCACCCCGATCAGGGGGGCTGGATGTACTGTTTGGTGCTGCTGTTTGTTTCCGCCTTTGTGCTGTGCCTAAGGGCCACGCCAAAGGGCCCTCTGGCGAGGCCCTCAGGCGCGGGCGTGCTCGTCGGAGCTGGCTTTTAAGCCGGCTCTGCTGCTCTGCTGTAGCTCCTTCCACTGCCCCGATTGGGCAGGAGCCTCTGCTGTTGTAGCTCCTCCCACTGCCCCGATTGGGCAGGAGCCTCTGCTGTTGTAGTTCCTCCCACTGCCCCGATTGGGCAGGAGCCTCCAGGCGGGAGATCTGGCTGCCTCTCCCGCTCGGGCGCTCTACCCCGAATCGGGGGAGCTGCTGAGCTGCGTCTGCTGCTGAGATAGCACGAAGCTCCAGGAGATTGATCTGGAGCTGTGACTCCTGCATTGTCCAGAGTCCTTGTGTAGAGAGGGTGCCCAAGTGAGCTCCCCAATACAGTTTGAAGGCATCCATCATCAGGATACATTGATGTGGAGGCATCTGAAACGATGACCCGACGAGGAGATTTTCCGGGGAACACCATCATTGGAGGGATGTGATGAGGGGACAATGGCTTGGATCTTGTCCCCGAGGTGGCCTGAGGCCTGCGTCCATTGAGAGGCAAGAGTCCACTGGATTGTCTGCATATGTAGGTGGGCATATGGGATGACATGTACTGTTGAGTCCATGTGCCCCAGAAGCTGTAGCATTTCTCAGGCAGTCAGATAGTCTCGGAGTAGCACTTGGGATGCCAGCTCGATGAGACAGGCACAACGGAGTTGGGGCAGAAACACCCTGGACCGTTGTGTGTTTAGTAAAGCTCCAATGAACTCTAATCTTTGAGTTAGAGCGAGGTAGGATTTTGGAAAGTTTATGACAAATCTCAAGTGTTGTAGTACTGTGATAGTATGATGCAAGGAAAGATGAACCTCTTGGGAGGTGTCTGCTCTTATGAGCCAGTCGTCTACATAAGGAAAGACAAATACCCCCAGGGATCTTAGATATGCGGCTATGACCGTCATGCACTGTGAAGACTCTTGGGGCAGAAGCGAGTATGAAAGGAAGGACCTTGTACTGATAATATCTTCTCTGAAAGATGAAACGGAGATATTTCCTTTGTCCTGGGTGGATGAGGATATGCGTGTACCCTTCTTTTAGATCTAGAGAACAAAGCCAGCTCTGACTCTGGAGGTAGGGAAGAAGAGTCTCTAGAAAGATCATTTTGAACTTCTCGTGGACGAGAAACTTGTCGAGGTTTCTGAGGCCCAGGATGGGCCTGTACCCTCCGATCTTCTTTGGTATGAGAAAGTACGGAGAGTAGAACCCCGTTCCGTTAGGATATAGGGACATCTTCTATGGCACTCTGGGATAGAAAAGAAGAGGCTTCTTCTTGTAGGAGAGCAATGAGTGGGAGTTGCATGTGATATTCCCCTCCGAGAGTTGAGGGGGGCAGCGTTTGCAGTTGAGGTCTGTACTCCTCCCAAACTATGGTGAGTGTCCACTGCTCTGAGGTGATAAGGTGCCATCTGTGGGCATAGTGGCACAGTCTGCCTGCTATGTGGAGGGGGTGAGGGTCCTCCAGAGGCAGGGTGGCAATGTTCTCCAGAAAAAAGTTAAAAAACAGGTGCAGACTGTGGCTGCAGAGCTGGTTGAGATTTAGCCAACTGTGGCTTCTTTTGTTGTTTAGGAGGCTTTTGCCTCTTCTGAGGGCCTTGAGCCTGGTACTGAGAAGCAGGAGGATAAGAAGAGTACAATTTCTTCTATTTTTTATATTCTATTTATTAAATTTACGATTATTTACAATCAAAAAATAATCAGCAATAGTTCAAGAAAATACAAGAGAATAAATAATTCACAAAATTACCAACATTCTAGTCCACATCCGAGAAAATCTTAACCTAAACTCAAAAGGAAAAAGATAACAAAAGAAAAAACATATCAAATCGCTACCTAGACAATATCAATTGAACCCATTATATTCTAAACCTTCTGGCAAGACATACTTAACACAGCCATACCAATCTGCGACAACTATTATAATACTTTACAAGGCCTCTCTTGCTCTTAAGAAATCCTCTAATTGCAACACCTCAAAAAAAATATAACTATCATTCCCTAAGGTCACCAAACATTCACAAGGAAATTTAAGAAAGAAACTTGCTCCAATTGCAAGAACCTTAGGCTTCAAGGCTAAAAAAGCCTTGAGACTAAGCTGCATTTGCCTAGAGATGTCCGGAAAGATGTTAATTTTTTGCTCACAAAACAACTCATTCTTCTTTTTAAAAAATAAATGCAATATCATGTTCCTATCCATTTCAGAACTAAAGGAAACTAGGAGAGTCACCTGAGTATTAATAGTATCCATAGAGGACTCAATATATTCAGAAACATTAAAGATATCAATTTGATCAGCAGCCTCTTTTTCACCCACTTGAGATTTCTTTGCTCTACAGTAGGTATATAATAAACATTATTTAATGACAATGTTGCCCACCCCTCAAATCCCAGAACCTTTTTCAAATAATTTTGAAACAACAAAACAGCAGAAATATATTGAGTCCTAGGAAAATTGAGGCAACACAAGTTTTTTACATGGACAGAATTTTCCAAATTTTCCTGCTGCTGATGCAACATTAAGGTATCCTTAATTGCAGAGGCCATGGCACCATGAGCAGATTAGGTATCAAAAGACTGAGGGTTTGGATCAGAGTCCAAACTCTCAAAATATGTGTCATATTGGGACAGTTTCTCTATAGTCTCCTTAGAAAAGGTAGAAAAGTGGGATATTGTAGTAGAAAAAGAGAATTCCATTTGGGCAAGTGCAGACCAAATATCATCCAAAGTAATATCAGATGGTTGTGTACCTGCAACTTCAGAAGCAACAGACAAGAGACTGAAGGCCCCCAAAGACTGGACCACCTGTGGCAGAGAAACCACTGCCCCAGGTCTACCAAACCTCGTGTGGGCCCAGCCCCCATATTTGCCTGTAAAATCCCAACCTCTCTAGGTGAGGACATTACAGGCCCCAAATTAACATTACCAGAGGGTAGGGATGGGTTTAAATCCCATAAAGATGACAAGGTAGAATCAGGAGTTGCTTGGACATCTTCCAGAGATGCAGTCAGATCATCCGGGCATTTTGCCATAACCACCACGTGCTTATCCAATGGATCGACAGCCTTAGCCGTCTTAGCTCGAGTACTCACATTGAATACACGCTTCTTCCGCTTCCCCATTCCACGTCATTAGCTTCCCCAGTTTCTCCTTGTTGTTCCGAAGGGGCTCCAAAGGGGCAGAACAAGTCCATTTGGTCACATCCCTTCGGACATTCCCACACACAGAACCACGTTTTCAACCCCTTCCGATGGCGCCAGGGGGCGTAGCAAGCTGGTTCCAGTGATGGCAGTGGCAGGGCTCCTGCAAACTGCCTGCTCACCGCACACAACAACATTCCAGGTAGAAATTCCTTTCCAGGCAAGATCTTCTCAGGATTTCTTTTTTTTATTGAAGAACGCCTTCTTTGCAGCTATCTTTTTTCTAGCAGGGTTAGTTGTTGCTCTGGACAGCCTGTTTAGAGTGGTATTCTCTAACTGAGAAGTCTTATACTGCTAGTCTTTGCCAAAGAGGTTTCCCCTATGCAAAGTATGTTGCCCAGCTTATCCCGAGCCCACTGTTCAAGATCTGAGGCCTGAAGCCATGTAATCCTGCATGCACTGATGCATATTGCTGTGGCTCTGCTTGTGCATTCAAATGTATCTAAGGTTGTCCTATTGACAAACTTCGATACATTTTGGGTATGTTTAACTAGAGCAAGATTGCCCCTCTTCTCCCAGATGATAAGAGAGAAGACTATGGCCTCATGGTCCCTAGTAACATCGTTGAGGAACATACCCATGTAGAGTATATGTAGGAGTTAATTCTGGCTGAAAGCATCAACGCCCAAAGGCATTGAGAGTTCTTGATTCCCTACCTGGTGGGTTAGAGGAATAAGTTTTGGAAAGCTTGATTCGGCATATCGCCAATTCTACCACCGTTGAATGGTGGGGAAGCTGTGGCTTTTGGAAGCCAGGACACTCCAGTACTTGATACATGGTATTAAGGCATCGAGTATGAGGTGAGATCATGAGGGGAGTCTCCCACATCTGGAGCATCAGATCATGGAGTATGCGGTGCACCGGCAGGGTGGCCGCCATCCTGGGAACTGTTGGCTATTGGAGAATCTCCAATTCCTCTGCTCTGGGCTCTTTTCTCGGATGTCACTGTTATGGAGAGACCCCTAACTAAGTATCGAATGAATTCCTGGAAGGACATGTCCTCAGGAGGCAACATGTGTCGTTCTGGAGGCAGGAAAGGCTCTGGAGGCAGGCTTCGGGGCCCCCGGGAATTGAGTGACTCCTCATCCAAAATAGGGGAGTCGGACTTGGAGGACTCAAAGTATCGGCGGGAACGGTGTTCACCCTCTGCCAGGAGCCGATACCAATGTGTTTCGGTATTGGGCTCGGGGACCTGTTTGGGTTGATCCCCAGTATCGGTGATGAACTTGAGGGAAGGCATAGGTGGTAGTGATGACAGTGCCATGTATCCCGACACACCATGCACTGGTGCCGATGTTGGTGTCGGTACCTGTACCGGTCTTAACGGCCCGGTGTCTGAGGACAAAGGATTGATGGGAACCGATGCTGCCAATAGAGCTACCAAGCTCCACTTGATGGCCAGTATACATATTGGTGATGGATACTTGCGCCACCATCTCAGAACATGGCACCAGTAGCTCTCCCGAGGTCGAGGCCTCGGAAGCATCCTGGAGCCCCTCGATGGCTTTGGAGGGCAGGTCCTCCCGCCGGGGCTGTTTAGCAGGCCGATCCACCTCCAGGGCAAAGTCCGAGGCATCTTGATGCTGGGAAGATCTACCTCTGGAGGAATTTTCTGTCTTCGATGAAGACTTGTGCTTGGACACTTTTGATACCTGAGATCCATGAGAGGAGGATGAGACTCTTGATGACGTCAATGCCAAAGATACCGTGTCCGAAGCTTAGAGAGTTTCAAAATTTCCAAATTTAGAAGCCTGGTTCTGCAGGCCTCTCTTTGTCATCTTTTTACAGAGGGAACATTCTGTTGGCTGGTGTTGGGCCTGAGGCATTTCAAGCACCAGTCATGTGTGTCAGTTGCCGAAATGGTACTGCCACACTTGGAGAAGAACAAAGGGGTGAGAATGCTGTATAAAAAAGTCCTTTATTAACTATCCCAACAAGGCTGCATTTCAGCAATGGCTTCATCAGGGGGAACCTCAAAGAGAATCATATAAATAAAAACATTAAAAATGAATACAAAACAAATGTTAATGTACAAATACACATAATACATAAATAGTACCACTAAACCAAACTAAAAATTATATATACTCATAGAATAAAATAAAGCAAAAGTGAAAATGATGATCATGTCAACTGAAACATTAAAAGCAAAATAATTAGATAAGTAAATAATTAAATAAAGGAAAATAGGTGTTAAAATAGGCCAGGCAAAGAGCATGATCCATTAAAAATGTGTACCATCTGAGCAGTCATATCATACCATGTAATACTGAGGAGGAGGGGAAGGGTTCATCAAATGACAAGGAGACCACAGACTTACTTGTAGTTAATAGGCTTTTAACTTTGTAGGGCACACTCTAGTGCCGGGGTCTCAAACACACGGCCCGTGAGAGACTTTTGTGCGGCCTGCAACGCATTTGGGGGCAGGGACAAACTCCTTCTGCGCAACAGAACATTCTGTTTGCAAGCAACCATTTCTTCTTTTTCTGGTATGTTAAGCAGCTATGGAGAGGAATCAGGTCTGTCTAGCAGCCTGAAGTGTAGGTTCAGCTTTTGTGTAGCGACGGGAGCAGCTGCTGTGATGTATGTTGTGTATGTGTGTGGTGTTCGCTTTGCCACACAACGTCACTTCCGACAATGCGGCCCGCAGGTTACTTTATAAGTCTTCATTTGGCCCTCAAAGCAATTTGAGTTTGAGACCACTGCTCTAGTGCAACACTGTAAACACTGCTCACTGTGAAAGCAAAATTAAAAGTAATTATAACAAAATGCAAAAATAAAAACAGAGTTGTAAATGTAAGCCCAAAGAGAAAAATGTTAAAAAGAGCTAAGAGCTAGAAAACGAAGCCAAAACCAAAAATAAACAAACCACAACAAATAAAGCATAGTTACTCACCTGTAAAAGCTGTTCTCCAGGGACAGCAGAAATCAGTCCTCACATATGGGTGACGTCGATGCCGACAGAGCCCGCGCGGAGCAAATCCCCAGCTTTCAAAGAAAACCTATGGGAATTGCTATCACGCATGCATGGTCCCCTTCCCGCCCAAGGGTGCCATCTTGCTCAGTCAAATGGCATAGCTAAAAAGACCGCAAAATAAATGAAAATAACTGGACAGCAACTCAAAGGGGAGGAGGGAGGACTGTGAGGACTGATTCCTGCTGTCCCCAGAAAACACCTGTTACAGGTGAGTAACTACGCTTTCTCTGGAACAAGCAGGAAGTCAGTCCTCACATATGGGACTCCCCAGCTACAAGCTACCCTGAACCTATAGCCAAAAGAGACTCCCTCATCGAGAGCCGCAAGCAGCCGCAATGAAACAAACCCTAACCAGGGAAGTAGCACTCTGGGTAGCCTGAACACAGAAGGGTCGGAGTGTAGGAGTTGCCTAGACCCCGAAAAGGTCATGGAGTACAGCCTGACCGAAGGCACTGTCCCGTCGGGACTCCCTATCCAGGCAGTAATGAGCTGCGAAGGTATGAACCGAAGACCAGGTGGCAGCCCAGCAGATGTCTGCCAGAGGAACAGAGCGCAGGTGAGCCACTGATGCCGCCATGGCCCTGAACCTATGAGCTGCAGCACGGCCCTCCAATGGAAGCCTCGCTTCCTCTTAAGCCCAGGCAATACAGTCTGCCACCCATGTGGACAGCGTACGCTTGGTCACTCTGCCTCCCCCAGCTTACTGGGGTCGTAGGAAACAAAAGGCTGAGAGGCTTTTCTGTGACCTTCAGTACGCTGAATGTAGAAGGACAGAGCCCTCTTACAGTCCAGAGTATGGAGAACCGCCTCTGCCCAACTGGCATGCGGCCTGGGGAAGAAGGTAGGAAGAACCACCTCCTGATTGAGGTGGAACGAGAAGACCACCTTCAGAAGGAACTTGGAGTGCGTGCGAAGCACCACCCTATTCTTGTAGAATCTGGTATAAGGCCTCTCCGCCACGAGGGCCTGGAGCTCACTCACCCTCCGGGCAGAAGTGAGTGCAACCAAGAAAACCACCTTCCAGGAGAGATATCGGAGGTGGCACATGGCTAATGGTTTGAAGGGTGGCCAGGTAAGCTGCCCCAACACTGTATTGAAATCCCATTCGGTCACCGGAGGGTGGACCAGGGGCTTCGACAGGGGTAGGCCCTTTAGAAACCGGGACACCACTGGGTGAACTAAGAGGGGCTTTCCGTCCACAGGATAGTGGTTCGCCGCTAGGGCACTGAGATGCACTCTGACAGAGTTGGATTTAAGCCCTATCTCGGAGAGGTGGAGAAGGTATTGCAATACCACAACCACCAGGCAAGAGAATGGATCTACCCCTTGCCCAGTGCACCAAAGCACAAATCTGCGCCACTTAAAGGCGTACGCCTGTCTGGTAGACGTTCTGCGCAAAGCCAGTAAGACCTCCTCTAGGTCCTTCGGAAGGAGGAGCAGGACGAGAGTCACCCTCTCAGCAGCCATGGCGTCAGAGAAAGGGAACTGAGGTGGAGATGCAAAAGAGAACCCTCCTCCTGGGAGAGGAGTCGGGGAGACTATCCCAAAAGAATGGGGGAGCGGGAACCACAGTTGCCTAGGCCACCGTGGGGCTATCAGGTGATTGAGGCTCTGTCGTGAAGGATCTTGAACAGAGTCTTGGCGATCAGAGGTGTCGGGGGAAAGCATACAGAAGACCCATTGACCATCAGACTAGAAAATCGTCGGCTGCCACCCTGGCTGGGTGTGGCTGCCATGAGCATTAACAGGGTAACTGGTGATTGTCTGGGCTTGCAAACAGGTCCATCACTGGTTCCCCCCAGGTCTGAAAAAGCCTGCTAGCTACTACCTGGTCCAGCTGCCACTTGTGTGGCTGGAGCATTCTGCTGAGTCTGTCGGCCAGCCAGTTGTCCTGGTCCGGCAGGTATACTGCCCTGAGGAAAATTCCCTGCCGGACTGCATACGAGCACAGATCTAGGGCTTCCTGATAAAGGGTATGGGACCCCATGCCCCCCCTGTGCCCACATAGAACATGGCAACCTGGTTGTCAGTTTGCAACAGTCCTGTGGCCCAGGCACTGCCTGAAAGCCTTCAGGGCGAGATGAAATGCACGCAACTCCAACAGGTTGATCTGTTGGGCACTCTCGTCCGGGGACCAAACTCCCTGTGTATGGTACCCCTGGCAATGGGCTCTCCAGCCCAGTAGGGAGGCATCTGTGGTGAGGACACTCAAGTGTTGAGGGGCCTGGAAGGGCATCCCCGCCCCCAGGTGATGGGGCGAGAGCCACCAGGTCAGGGACTGGTACCAGGCGCCCAGCCACTCTGACCCTGTCCTGGAGATGTCCCGTGGCCTGGTACTACTGGTCCCTGAGGCACCACTGCGCAGTTCGCATGTGGAGGCGGGCATCTGGAATGACATGGACCGTGGAGGCCATGTGCCTGAGGAGGCGCAGCAGATGCCTTGCTGGCACTGTGGAGCGGTGCTTTATGTCCTTGGCTAGGGCCATGTGTCTGCTTGCCCTGTCTGCAGGCAGGAAAGCCTTCGACTGAAGGGTGTTGATCCTTGCCCCAATGAATTCCAGCTCTTGTGCCGGGCAAAGGTTGGACTTGGGGTAGTTGCCCTTGAGGTGATGGGGCACCGGTTCAACCGCCTGATCCTCAAGAAGACCTGCCAACTCCTTCAGAAGAAGGTCCCAGTGAAGAGGAGACCTGATAGGCTCCCCTGGAAAGTAGTGTGGAGGCACTTGAGATAGATGGAGGAGGTATCCCTCTCTGACGACTTGTAATGCCCAGAAATCGGTGGTGATGGCTCCCCACCTGTGGGCATACAGGGCGAGCCGACCTGTGGGCTGCCCAGCTCCGGCTGTGAGAGGGGCCATGCTGCAGGAGTCAAAAACCCCCACCAGACTAAGCCGGAACCGGAGCCTGGGGTTTGGGGGGCCTTCTACTTACGCAGGCCATGCCCCTGTCCCTTGTCCTGCTGCCCCTGTTTGGGAGATGTGGAGGCCTAGTAAGGGGATAGTTTCGGTAAGCAGTGGACTTCCTCGGGTAAAAGGGCTTCTTACCCGAGCCCTTCTTACGAGAAGGGGCAGAAGTCTTCTTAGAGAGCCGTGTCCTCGTCGTGAACTCGGTCTCCAGCTCTGCGGCCTTGTCGGTCATGGGCTTTCCGAAGAGGTTCTCCCCTTGCCATGGGACATAGAGCAACTTGTCCTGAACCCATTGCTCGAGGTTGGATGACTGCAGCCAAGCTTGGCGGCGTGCACTGATGCCCGCCACGGCTACCCATGCCACCGACTCGAATCCGTCAACAGCACTGGCATGACCTAAGAAATATAATCAATACCATATTTACTCGAATGTAATGCGCACCTTTTCTGGCCAAAAAGAGGCTCTAAATTCAGGGTGCCCATTACATTCGAGGGCGCCTTACATTGGGGGGGCAAACTGCCCTACACCGGCCCGGCACCTTCGGCAACGGTGGCTACAAAAACAGCTTCAGTAATGGCGGGAAGGGCGCCGGTATCCTCGGTAACGGCAGCAACGGCAAGGGCGCCGATCGCTGCTGCTGCTGCGACTTCTCTCACCTCGGTGGCGCTGAAGATGAGCAGGAGACACAAGTGAGGGAGAACAGGAGACTTCCACAGCACCAGTTAAAAGGAAAAGCCAAACGAAACCTGTGAGAGGCTGGGAACTCCTTCTGCAGCAGCACCCGAGGAAGTGATGTCAGAGGGGGCGGGTGCTGCAGAAGGCGCTTCCTCGAGGTGAAGCGCCACTAAAAGTACCTGTTCAGCATCCATGTGGTGAGAGTTAGCAAGCGGACATTGGGATGAAGAAGAGTCCTGCCATCCTGAGAGATCAGATCTGAGGCGCAGCCCAGTTTCAGAGGCTGTTGCCACGAGAACCTGAGTAGGAGGGGAAACCATGGCTGCCTGGACCAGTGCAGTGCGATGAGAATCATGGAGCACCTGTCAATCTGGAGTTTGAATAGGGTTTTGGCCACAAGCAGAATTGGGGGATACACATAGAGGAGGCCCACACTCCAGTCCAGCAGGAAGGCATTGGGGGCTAGCCGGTGTTTGCCTTGAATCCTGGAGCAGAATTGCTCCACCCGGGCATCGTAAAGAGGTTGATGTATGGAGTTCCCCCCCCTTACGGAAGATGCGGCTCTCTAGCTCCTTGTTGAGGCTCCATTCGTGTGGCTGAAGGACTTGGCTGAGGTCGTTTGCCAGGACACTGAGCCCTCCGGACAGGTATATGGCTTTGAGGACCATGCCCTGGGAGATTGTGAACTTCCACAGCTTCGCAACATAGGAAATACGAGCCCATACTTCCCTGCTTGTTGATGTAGAACATCGCTACCTGGTTGTCTATTTGGATAAGGACTGTTTGGTTGGCCAGCTGTACCTTGAACTCTCAAAGCATGTTTGCAATGGCTCACAGTTCTAGAAAGTTGATCTGGTGCAGGCTCTCCTTCGCTGTCCAGAGACCCTAAGTGCGCAGACCATCAAGATGGGCCCCCCAGCCTAGCCTGGAGGCATCTGTGGTCAGTGCCTGGTGGTGCAGAGAGGGCTGAAAGGGAAGGCCCCGAAGCAGGTTCTGTGGCTGTAGCCACCAGGACAGGGAGTCCTTTAGCAGTATTTTTTATTTATTTTATTTATTTAGACAGTTTTTGTATACCGCCTTATCCTTCAATCAAAGCGGTCACAACACAATTGGGGGATACATTTAACACGTGGGGATGTGAGACACATACACTAATACTTACAGGGAACATGGGCAATGGAGGGTTAAGTGGCTTGCCCAAGACCACAAGGAGCATCTGTGGGACTAGAAACCCCAGTCCTTCCGGCCCAAAGTTGCTGTCCTCTAGTGGGATTTGAACCCCCGACCTTCCGGCCTGAGGTACCTTGCCCCAACCACTAGGCTACTCCTCCCACTAGGGTTGGTTACCCACACGGTGCTGGTTACCCTCCCAGTAGGGTAACCAGCACCGTGTCCCTGTGCCCCGACACCACTGGGTGCACAAGGTCTATTGCTTGTCACATCTGCAATCGAGCCAGAGGAGTGACATTAACTGTGGAGGCCATATGGCTGAGCAGGAGAAGCATCTGACGAGCAGTCGTGTGTGGGCTATGCCGAACCTTCTGGGCTACTGCAATCAGTCACTGGGCCCGATCTGTGGGCAGGAAGGCTTGAGCTAGGGAAGTATCTAGGAGAGCCCCAATGAACTCGAAATACTGGAAGGGCTGCAGGTGAAACTTTGGACTGTTGACCACAAAATCTCAGATGCTCCAGAACCTGAATGGTGAGCCCCGCCACTGAGCTTGACCATTTTGAACTTTTCCTTCACCAGTAATAGAGGGTCTGAGGATCCAGTATGGGCCTGAAGCTGCCTGTTTTCTTTGGAGCCAGGAAGTAACGGGAGTAGAAGCTCTTTCTGGCCTGAGCTGATGAAACTAGCTCAATGGCAAGATCGGCTAGGAGAGTCTGAACCTCCTGCTGAAGGAGATCCCAGTGGAGGGGATCGAGGAGGTACTCTATTGGGAAGAAGGGGGGAGGCAGCTGGTCGAAGTGTAACTGGTACCTACCCTGGACGATACACAGAGCCCAGGAGTCTGTTGCTATGACAGGGCACCTGTGGGCATAAAGGACTAACTCCACCCACCTGTGGAGGCACGGTGCTTGAGACAGGAAGATGAGTCATGCTCCTCAGGAAGGAGTCAAAACCCCCACTCGGGCTGCGGCTGTGACATGGGTTGAGGCTTCTGGGGTTTCTGGTGACACTGGCCCTGGTTCTTCTGCTGTCCTTGCATAGGGCCTTGATGGGCCTGGAAGGGGGATATTTCTTTACGGAAAGAGTGGTAGATGCGTGGCATAGTCTCCCAATGGAGGTAGAGACCAGAACAGTATCTGAAGTCAAAAAAAGCATGGGACAAACACAGAGGATCTCTAAAGATAAAAAGAGGACTATTGTAGTTGATAAGGAAGGGCAGACTAGATAGGCCATGTGGTCTTTATCTGCCGTCATGTTTCTATAAACTACATAATATCGCCTCTTATACTGATGGTAGGCCTTTTTTCCTGCTGCCTTTTTCTTGGCAGGGTCAGCAGTATCCTGGAGAAGTGGTTCACTATCAACTGCTCTCTCTCCAGCTCACCAGCCTTCTCCTCCATAGGTTTTCCAACGAAGTTTTCGCCTCTGCAGTGGACATCAGCAAGTTTATCCTGGACCCACTCCTCAATGTCAAAGGATAGCAACCAAGCCAGCCGACGGGCCCCAATGCCTACAGCGGCCACCCTAGCTAGAGTCAAAGGCATCACAGGCTGTCCTGCTTATATATTTAGAGCAGTCCTTCCCCTTGGTCAAGAGACTGCGGAACCATTCCAGTTGCTCTCCAGAAAGCATGGCAGAAAGCCAAGTCTCCCATGATGTCCTTCAGGTACATTGCCATATAGAGCTGGTAGGATAGGATGTAGCCCACCAGCATCGAGCCCTAATAATATCTATGGCTGACCCCATCCAGGGTACGGCCTCCTGACCTGGGGGAACCTTAGAGTGGGTTTTGGAACTCTTGATACGCCTCATAGCCGACTCCACCACCATCAAATTGTGGGGAAGCTGAGGCTTCTCAAACCCAGGGCTCTTTTTGATCCAGGTACATGGAGTCAAATTGGCAACTAATAGGGGGGACTATGAGTGGGTTCTCCCACATCCTGAAGAGAAGCCACTGGAGAATACAGTGGACTGGTACAATGATTGCCTCCTTCGGTCGCAAAGGGTACTGCAATATCTCCAATTCCTCTGCCCACCATTCCTCCTCAGCTTCAAGGGTGAAGGGGAGGGCTTCTGCCATGTCTTGGACTAACATGAAATAAGATGTCCTCAGGTGGAGATATGTGGCGCTTGTAGGGCCAAGAGGGATTGGATGGGATGCCCCAGTGTTGGTCCAATACCAGGGACTCATCCTCAGTCTCCCATCCCTTGAAGTCCAAGCCAGTAAGAAAATCAAAGTACTGATCCGCTTCCTCCCAATGCTGGCGACACTCAGGAAGAGTGGGCGAAGTTCGAGACACCTGGTGCCACTGTTGAGGATCTTCAGACCTGGAGCCACAAAGGAGAAATGACCATCAGCATCAACAGTGAGTCAGAGCACCTGCCTGTCCTCTCCCACATCAGGGAGAGCGTGGGTCTCAAGAATAACCTGCACCACCATCAGCATGTTTGCCGCCGTGATCGAGTCACCCAAGGATATCGGGGACCTCGCACCCAGGCTCCTTTCCAAGGCCTGTATGCACTCGAGCGCTGTCTCCGAGACAGCCAGAGCCAGGGCAGCAGCAATGGTCTCCTATGCCGGCTCCCTCGCCAGGTCTCCATAATGGTCACTACATTGGGAGAGCGCCAACAGCCCTCCAGGGATTTGGGAGGCAATTCTTCACGTCGGGGCAGCTTCAAAGGCCACTCCTGGCCCATCATTCTCAGAGTCGATGCCGGTGCTCTCGGCATCGTCCTTTGACGTCGACGGGGCTGAGGACCAATCTTTCTGGGGGCTGGCCTCCTTGAAGGACAACCTCCAGTCCAGGCTACCATGGCCCCTCAGCTCCAAATGACTGCTGCGATGAGTTGAAGTTTTGGCAGATGCCCTCGCGGGTGTCGACACCAATGCCTCCGACTGTATTGACCCAAACTGAGATTCACTCTATTTCTCTTGATTCTTGAGTACTTTGCAGGTCATCTGCAGAAATAAGGTGCAGGTGGAAGGCACATGATGGGGTCCAAGGCACTGTAAACACCAGTTATGGTGGTCCGTCATCGAAATGGTGTGGGCACACCAGGTGCATTTTTTGAAGCCACAGGCCATCTTTGACTTATTGGTGAAGATGGCTTCCATCAAGTCAAAGGACTCCAACATCCCAGCCAACCATGGAGGCATGAGAGAAAAATCTCATGTGCTGAAAAAAATCGAAGAGAAAAAAAGTACCGGCAAAAATGCGGCACTAAGGCACCAATGCTCCTGGTAACGGCAGGAAGAAGACGACAGCACTGAAAAATGCATCAAAACAGGAAAAGTAACTGCGAGGGTTGACTCACAATTTTCCGGGGAAGACGAACCTCTGAAGGGCTCCATGGAAAAAAGACTGAGGTAAGATGGCTTCTTTGAGTGGAAAGACAGGCATGCATGATGAGCCTTCCAAAAGCTTCCTATGGAAGCTGGGGAGCATTCCCACGTGGGCGCTGTCGGTGACGTCACATATATGTGAGGACTTCATTCTTGGTCCTGGAGAAGAGCTATTTCATTCATCCACCACTGGCTATTTCACATATTCATGACTCTTTCCGTAAAGAAATAGTTCCTTTATCCCCTGGGACCTTCATCCTATGCCCCTTCATTCCAGAGCTTTCTTGAAAGAAGTTCTCCTCCTATACATTTATGCCACAGAGGAATTTAAATGTCTCTATCATATCTCCCCTCTTCTGTCTTTTTTCCAAAGTATACATACTGAGATTTTTAAGTCTGTCCCCATATGCTTTACGACAAAGACCAATGAACATTTTGGTACCTGTTTATAGCCTTTTGAAAGTGTGGTCTCCAGAATTGCACACAGTACAGTACAATGCAATAGGGAAATAGCTACTGTCTCTGAATTTAGCTCACCTTGAACTGCTACTGGAAAGGTGTGAGCTAAATACTAATAAATAAAAATATTCCAAATGAGGTCTCACCAGAGACCTATATAGAGGTAATATCACCTCTTTCTTCCTGCTGACCATTCCTCTCCATATGCACTCAAGCATTCTTCTGGCTTTCGCATTCACTTCCTTCTATCTATTTGGTTACCTTAAGATTATCAGAAACAAATATCTTATCGTCTTTCATTTCTTTTGTTGACAGAAGTACTTCATCACCTCTACTGTACTGCTCCCTTAGATTTTTGTAGTTCAGCTGCCAAATTCTTGACCATTCCTCAAGATTTGCTAGATCCCTCCTCATGCTATATATACAGCTTTTGGTATCATCTGCAAAGAGGCAAACCTTACCTGACAATCCTTCTGCAACAACCACTTAAAATGTTTTAAAATAGTCAGACCAAAGACTGATCCCTGCAGCACACCACTGGTAATGTTCTTATCCTCAGCGTGAACTCCATTTACTAGTATCCTTTGTCACCTCCCACTCAACCAGTTTCTAACTCAGTAGGTCATTTTAGGGTCCATCCCTAGGGCACACAATTTATTTATAAGCTTTGCTGAACTCTAAGAACACCACATCTAGTACTCTCATTCAGTCCAACTTTTTGGTCACACAGTCAAAGAAATTAAACAGATTCATCTGACAAGATCTGCCTCTAGTAATATTATGCAATCTCAGATTCTGCAATCCACTGGATTCCAGAAGCCTCACTATCCTCTGTTTTAGCAGCATTTCCATTTATGTATTCATCATAGAGGCCAGACTAACTGACCTATAGTTCCCAATCTCCTCCTTACTTCTGCTTTTATGTAGAGGGATTGCATGTACCTTTACCAGTCCTTTGGGATATATGTCTTTATTCTAAAGAAGCATTGAAAAGGTCAGACAATGTTGCTGCCAGAACTTCCCTAGGTTCCTTCAATACTCTGGGATGTAGCCTGTCCAGTCCCATTGTTTCATCTACTTTTAGTTTAGCTCGCTCTTCACAAATTCAGTCTTCTGAAAATCTACCTCACTTCTGTTCCTATTTGTGTATGTTTTCTGAGGTCTCACTCCCATCCTTTCATCTGTGAATACAGAACAGAAATATTTGTTAAGCAATTCTGCTTCATCTTCATCGACTTCTATATATTCCTCCCCTATATGTATGATTCTGAAAATACCACTTTTTCGCTTACTCCTCTCACTAATAAATATAAAAAAATGACTTGTAGTCGTCCCCCCCATTTTACTGTACTGGTTATTTTTAATTCCATTTGCATCTTTGTTTTCCTGACTGCTTTCCCAACTTCTCTTAGCTTTTCCAAATATTGTTTTGATATCTTGTATTCCATGAAGGCCACCCTCTTTTTGCTTACCTTTTCAACTACTTCAGTGATTCTCAAGCATTTTGGCAAAAGTAGTAGAGCTAGGTGTCCCTTTAGTAAGTAAAAACCAAAACAAAACAAGGGTCCAAGTCAAAGCTATCTTTCCTGGGCATCAAATTGGATATAGTCCAAATGCTCACTAAACTCACAGTTGAAAAAGTTACAACATTAAGGGTCTAAATCAGCATGCTTGCAGGTCTAACACTAACTAGCCATCTCATTTTTACATGACAGCTAATGGAAGTGCATTTATTCGTAAGTTAGTGGCTGCAACCAAAAGGCATTAGATGCAGTTATTATTTTATAAGAATTACAAAAGATATGAAGAAGGGCTTAGAGATATGGAACCAATTCCTTAAGGATTATAATGGAATGAATACATGGAACGACACACTTGTGAGTGAGGGAAAAGGAGCTATTCTGCAATACAGCAAGTAGCAGGGATTTCAGCATTTATTACTGAGGCAAATGGACAAGGGCGGCGATTATTTATTCAAAAGTGAGAGTCCTAGACCTTAGGAAAACTAACTTTATCAAGATGGGAAATACCTTGAGGAACCATTAGCTGGATGGAAACAGCTTGAGAATGTAGAAAAAAAAGTAGGCAAAACGGAAAGGGGATAACAAGTGCAACAAACATCTTTGCTAGGAAAGTAAATAAATGTAAAAGGAAAAGGAGGCCACTAAGGTTCTCAAAAAAAGTATCTCAGTGGTTCTCAATTGGGGGTACATGAACCTCTGGGGGTATCTTGAGGCATACAAGAGGGTATCTCAGGTGCTGAAATTTTCAGTACGTTTATTTGTGTAGCATATGGAGATGGATTAAAAGCATTGTGGAACCTGTGTCCCTTGGGGGAAACTGCTAGGTACGTATGACCTAGATTGGCCACTGTTGGAAACAGAATACTGGGCTTGATGGACCTTGGTCTGACCCAGTATGGCATCTCTTATGTTCTTATGTCAATTTACACTGAAACAATAGGATTTCTTAGCCTTTAGATACATAGGGGCTACCTTAGCACTTTGCTGATCCTTGATGGGGTACTTCTGGCCACAAATTTCACTGGGAACATGGATAAGAGGTTGCTGTGCCTTGTGAGGGGTATTTGGGTGAACAAGTGTTTGCAAGCATATCTGTAGAGGAATGAAGGGCATTCCTACCCACTCCAGCCATCTATTTTCTTTATTTCTTGAACACTGCACAAATATAGCCTTTCAAAATGGCCGTCATGTTGTACAGCCAAATATTTCACGCTAGTCACCCTCCAGTGGCCAAGAGGAATTTGGGCGAGCTTAGTCTTTATGACTGTCCACGTCCATGGCTAGATAAGTGCATTTACTATGTGGAAGTCATTCCGAATGTGAATATGGCAATTGGACATGCATAGTAGATGTCCTATTGAAATCATCACCAACCGTATTCAGGAATTATGGCAGCCCCGCACATACACAGAGGTTGTGCGGGGATCTCTGAACATGGGCAGGAGGGGCCTGGTTGCCCGCTGGGACATACAAGGCGTATTCACAAACGGCCTGTGTACATCCTCTTTGTCACCACTGGACATACAGGTTATACCTGCAAGATCATGGAATAAGGGCAGGACAGAGTAGTCTGTGCTCTGCCTGTCACTGCATCCCAGAGCGCTGACTGGCTGTGCCAATTTTGTATCGAGTCGATGTGTTATCATACCGAATTGGGTGCAGAGGTGAGGGACATGTCCAAACACCAGAACAGACAGATGTTGCTGAGCAATTGTGTTTTGCCAGGATAGGCCATCAGGTCCTCTGTGCTGCATATTGGGTATGCAGTTGTATGGACAGAACTGTGATGACGATCGGATAGCATCCTGTGTGGGGGAGAAACGCAGATCAGACTTGTGGCTCTCAGATGCCATGTCATGCTGCTATGCCAGCTGTAGCTTCTACTGTAGGTGTAGGGCATCATCTTGCCAGTTTTCCGCATCCTTTGTGTGCAAGTGCGATCATGTGCAGGTTAAGTGGTGCACAGGCCATGCCACAGACGAGTATATATGCTGTTTTGCTGCAGCATTACTGTGCAATCATCTGGCATGTGTGGTTTCCATGTGCACAATGCTGTCAGTGGGTGTGGCGGGTTGGAGATGCATAATTCCACAGCGGAGGCATGGCCAAGTAGAGCCAAGACGATTCAGCTGCATCTTGAATAAGGTGGGCACGTGTGCGTCTATATCCCTGATTCCAGAAGGTGTGTCTAGACCCACGGTTCAGAAGCGGGTTAAATTCAGCCCCATCTGCAATTTCTACATACCCGCAGGCCAGATATGGATTTTATGGAATCAGGCTCCAAGTGTTATTTACTCTATAAAATTTTCATATCTAAGCAACCAAAACGTTAATCTTGTGTAATAGTATTTAAAACATTCTACTTATGTAATAAAATACAAATATTGGTGCAATGTTTTATTTGTGTTAAGATCTCAGTGTAACAGAAACCTCCTTTATAAATTCTAAGTCCAAGCCTCTCCCTGAAAAGTTGAAGCAGGTCACTTGTAATCTGCAGATGTGGTTTCAGAGCACAGTTCAGAAAAATATTACCACCAGTATGTTATTTCTGGCTTCAAATGTCCTATAATTAGCCTTCATATCCTATTGTTAAACTTGGCTACTTCCGGTACTTTAAGATACATTTAAAACAAATAAAAATCAACAACTTCACACATAACAATAGCTTGAGATATTTTTGGAAATGTTTATTTCAGTTTGCTCAAAATCACCTACTGTACCACCAGGGCTGATGTATTTTTATGCATTCTCCTATAGTTAAGATTCAGGAGAGACAGGAGACAAGCTCAGAAAGAGCAACTCAAAAACAGGATTGATCAAGAAGGTTTTAGAAGGTCCCTAGTTCAATTCTTAGACTTGGTCTTCTACTCTCCAGGTTGGATAGGGATGCTGTGGAGGCCAGGGGAGCCATGGGAATCATGCAAGAGTAACATCTCTTGGCTGAATTCAGGACTTATGTTTCCCCCATGGCATGGCTCCAGGCAAAGGATTCTCACTGCAATGACCAGACTAGATATTAGGGGTTAAGGAGGTTCATAAAATGAGGACAAATCCACAAGTAGCTGAGAATGAAGGCTCATGGCACCAAGATCCCAGCCATATTTTAACTGGGCTTAAACTACAAAAAAAAAGCTAGAAGTAGCAGCTGGGTCCAAAAAAAAAAAGAAAGAAGACACAGTCTTGGAAACCTAAGATAAATTTCTTTATTCACAGGAGAAAACTGGAGAGGCAAATTAGAGGTTCTAAAAGACAGCATGACTACATTAATCAAGTTTCATTTTTTGTCAACTAAATAAATAGTCATTCTCAGGCCAAATGCCCACTGCGGAACTATCATATGAGCTGCTCTAATGCCCTCATATTTTGCTCTTCTGAGTAATTTTTTTAAGCATCCAAGCACAAAGTGAGATTTTCAGTCATGCAAGTTATATATGCTTGATTTCTTTTGAACTGGAAATTAATGGTGCAGTTGAATTATCATTTTAAAAATTAAAAAGAGAATTGTCTATGACTGGATGGATGAGTAAGGATAAAGGGACATATCTAGAAAGGCAGAAGGATCATTCCCTTTTAATTAAAGGTCTAAACTAGGTAGTCTTAAAAGCCAAAAAAGATTATGTTTTACAAAAAATTCTTGTTAGCTATGGTTTGAAGCTTGTCGTGCTGTGAGGGCTTGTATGCATCAGTGATGCTGAGAGCTCAGCTATCAGTAGCTTAGCTACTGGCAGGGTCTCCCAAGATAAACAGGTCTTAGCTAAGGTGACAGACTAAGACAAACCACCCATCTGGGCAGCAGCAGAATGGGATGGTGTTGTAAGTAGAGGAACACATTTCTGTACAAATGCAACAACACTGGAATTAACAGCATAGAAGAAAGGCCTAGCAAATCTACTTCTGTATCTTGCCATGAAAACCCAAAACAAATTGCACTAGAGTGCTGGAAGATAAGGCTCCCAGGTTGGAAGGCACTCAAATAGCTACTGGGGATGAGCTGAAGACTTCTCAGAGTAAAGCCAGCATTTATGATGTGGTTGGATCTGTTGATATAGCTGTGCATGAAATGAGTCAGAAGTTGCAAAGATGTCTTACATATTGGGACATGGAATGGTGTATTTCACTGCCTACTTTCCTGTGGAACCTAGGGATCTTTTCTAGGGCGTGGATTGCTCCACCCTCCCCCTTCCAGCCTCCCTTTGGTTCCGAAGAGTATTGCCTTGTGAGCCTGGGCCAGCTCAGGATCCCGCAGTGGCTCAGCGTGCTGGCTCTGTTCCTTCCTAGCAGGGGATATTGAGGAAAGCCTCCTCCCTTCTGGAGGCCAGGCCAGAGATTTATTAATGTGTAGGTTCTAGACTTCCCCCAGGGCTGTAAGGGAGCTTGCACAATCCCAAAGGCATTTTTCTCTGGTTTGTTATCCTGCTGATCATTAAACTTTATTATAAGTCCTCAATGCTGCATTAAACTGGCCATGACAGTGTACCACACTCTATATTTATTTATTTATTTATTTATAGACTCTTATATACCGCACTATTAGGCATCAGCGCGGTTCACAAAAAACAGTGAGATACACAATTCAACAGTACTTTGTGTTTACAGAAAACAGGAGAATATAACTCGGATAACAGGGTATATAATTAATAAACATAGTCATAATATCATCATGGCTTCAGTTTTGTGTGTATGTGGTCTGTGGGGTATCTGTATTGTATGTGTATGAGTGGAAGGTCTGTGGGTTGGTTGAGATGTCTTTATTGTTTACTGGATAAGATAAAAGGAAGAGGTAGTGTTTCAAAGCTTTGCGAAACTGCAAAAGGTCTGGTATTGCTCGGATGTTTTGAGGGAGGCTATTCCAACACCTTGGTGCACAGAATAAAAAGGCCCTGTCTGAAGTAGTTTTGGTACACTGTGATATTGATTTAGGGACTAACAGAGTATTGAGTGTTACTGACCTTCTGTCTCTATTGAGGGGTGGTGTTTGGATCCTGATAGCAGTTCCCACTGGCACAGTTCATTCACCCTTAAACAAAAGGTGATACTGTTCCAAGCACAAACCTCCCTTTGGTCCTGGCTGGTAACACAATGTCTTGTCTTGAGTCCACACCATAGTTTCCAGGCAGCTTCAGTAAAGCCCAGTGGTTAGTCTGCTGCTTCTGTACTTGGAGAGACAGCTCCCCCTCCCTCCTCTTCACTAGGGTTTTTATCTCACACAGCAGAAGGAAAGGCAAATAATCAAGCAAGTCCATAAACATGCAAAGTTTTAACCCTTGCCTAGCAGTGCAGCAATCAACAAGGTAAGTTTGATGATCACTGGGCTTTATCCCCAAAACAGTTTCTAAAAGCACATAAAGGAGCCATCCATATGCTCATTACCTTGGGGAATAGTCCAGTGAAGCTTGTATCAGGTCCAGCTGCTCTCCCCCACTCCTAGGAAATGAACTCAAGAGCTCTCTGCTCTGGGAAACTCCACCCTCTCCCAGGTGTTCTCCCCCTTACTCTGAATCACCTGGGGCTTTAACTGTGGCAGCAGACTTCCTATCCCAAGGGATTCTGGGACATGTAGTATGCTTTGTGTACCTGACCCTGCCACAGCATACTTTCACTGTGGACTTGCACATGAGCAGAGTTTGGGTGGAGTATGGGTAGGCAAGCAAGTATGTGCATGGATTACATTTACACCTGCTCTAAAGTAATCATGCCTTAATGTACACAAATACTTTTGCACTTAGGCCTTATTTTATAAAATCAAGTTCATGCATACTTAACTCTATAAAACAGGCGTAAAGTACACACATGAAAACTCACATTAGCTAGGTGCCAGTTTATAAAATTACTCTTTCTACTAGAGCCATGAAGTTTCAGAGACAGCATATTCAAGCTTCAGAAGGAGGAAGAAACCTATATAGTGAAAGATTCACACCCCCACCAGCTGCCATACACATCCGTCTCCACTCCTTCCCCCTCCTCCAGGTTAAGAAAGAGCATGCCAAGAATCAGTACTCAAGAAAGCTACCCTAGCAATTCTCAACCAATAGCTTTCACAGGAGACAGGAGGGATGCAAAACACAAAAGATGCAGGACATGAATTTAAATAACTATGCTATAGCTTGTTAAATATTCATGACTTTTTATGGACATAGCGGGCATGTGTAGAGTAATTTCTTAACAGGATATTTAGGTTAAGGCAATCAAAAGGCACCTAATCTAAGCCTGTTTTATAGACAAGTTAACCTACTTGTCTTTATAAAATACTGGTGTAAGTGGCAGGAGTAAATGAAAGTGTAAGCGGCAGTTGTAAATGAAAGTGCATGAAATTCACAAGCACTTGCATAAATTATTTTATAATCAATGCACATGCTTGCTACCTCTTCCCATGTTCCACCCAGACCACGTCCCTGGATATGCTTACCAGCAAACTAACACCTTCATGCTACAGTGCATACTTTTGCACTGGTAAATATTTTTATAAGAGGCCATTAATGCACATAAGCTGTCATATATGAAATGTCATGTTATATTAAATTACCACCTAAGCTCTTACGGGTTAGTTTTCAAAGGTCTTATCCAGATAACCATGGAGGTTATCGGGATAAGGGCACTGAGAGAGATATTCAATGGCACTATCTCAGTATCTCCACAGACTGCCTCAGCCCAACAAAACAGAGTTCTTGCACGCAGCTGGGTGGAGGGGGGGGCACCAGGTTCATGAGTCACACAGAGCGCATTTTTAGCTTGGTATGGTTTTGGTGCCGGCAGCTGCAGATGTTTAGCAGCACTAACCATTCACCATGATTAACGTAGTTAGCAGCTCGCTTTGAATATCAGGCCCTGTATGTTTATGGCATAATGTGCTTGATTTCTAGCCTAAGAAGAAGCAAAGTTGTTGCTGTGTTAGTCCACTTGCATACGTAGAAGTAAGGGTCAAGAAATAAGAGGGTATCACCTACAGTTTGTTTCAGGACCTTTATATCAATAAAGTGAGGTCAAAACTCCTGTTAGCCTGCAAATGCACAAGAACAATGTCTGCGTATACTCAGCATATATCAGTGTCAGTCTTCAACAAGTTGAAAAGTGCATGCTGTAAACTTTTCAAAAAGATGTGTTTCATTGATGGTTACCATACATGAGTAGTGAGTAGATGGAGCATTTAAGACTTGCAAAAGTAATAATGAACTTACTATGTGACAAAATGGCACATTTTCCCTTCATCCATTCGCAAACTTGTACATGCTGTGGGGGGGGGGAGGAAGGGGGGAAGAGAAGAGACATTAGGGGTTTTGGGGTTGTATGAGGGTGAAAGGGGATAGATTCAGGAGTGATATGCAGAAATATTTCTTTACAGAAAGAGTGGTAGATCCATGGAATAGTCTCCCAGTGGAGGTGGTAGAGATGAGGACAGTATCTGAATTCAAAGAAGCATGGGACAAACACAGAGGATCTGTAAAGGAAACAAGGGGACTGTTGTAGTTGCTGATATGGAAGGGCAGACTAGATAGGCCATGTGGTCTTTTTCTGTTGTCATGTTTTTCTGTTTCTATCTTTATGACTGGTGATGCTATATATTTGTGTCTATTTTGAGATAGTGTTTTGCTGTATTTGGGATGCAGGAGTGGGGTGTGTGTATGTGTGGTGCGGGGGAGTCTATGTGTATGGTGGGGGATGAGGTGCATAGCTTGCTGCAGTCTGTCTTCATAGGCATAGCTTTGTTTGCACATCCACAAACAAAGCTATACCTACGGACATAGAAACATAGAAAAATGATGATAGAAAAAGACCACATGGCCTATCTAGTCTGTCCTTCCATATCAACAACTACAACAGTCCCCTTTTTTCCTTTAGAGATCCTCTGTGTTTGTCCCATGCTTTTTTGAATTCAGATACTGTCCTCATCTCTACCACAGATGGACTGATCTTCAACAATAGGTGATATGCCTAAGAAGTAACAGAAAGATAACATCCAATAAGAGATGGTTAAGACACCTATGCTCACTTCCATTCAGAACAAAAATCTATAGACAGTGAAATAACTCCACATGCTCATGAATGCTAATGTCAGCCATGAAACTGATAGACCTAGCAATTAATCCACAAAAAAAAAGAGAGGGGGCGGGGTCCTCATACTATCAAAAACCGAACTGCAATACCGGACAGTCCGGTCTAGAAGTATGCAACAGTTAGACACAATCACCATCGCAAATAAACACAATTCCTTCAACCTTATCTACAGGGCACCAAGCTCCACCTTTGACAAGATATCCAACATAATTGATTTAGCTTGTAACCCTGAAAACCCCTCTAAACAAAACTGGCTATTAGGGGATTTTAACCTAGCCTCAGTACAACCTACTCTATCCAACGCATTTCTAGAAGCAATGTCCAACCTTAACTACACCCAGATCGTAACTGATCCCACCCACCAACTTGGGAACACTCTGGACTTTGTCTTCGCCCCAGTCACATCCACAGACAGAAGGGACCAATTTAATCCCATCATCACTCCGGTCCCTTGGTCAGATCACAGCCTGATAACATTTCAGGTCCCATCTCTTCACAACACTCATGACCGACCAAACCCAAAGAACGCTCCAAACCTACGCCGCTTCAGACCATTTGATAAGGAAGTGCTGGCTAAACATGTCATCCCAAAGCTCTCTCAACCGTCGAACAACCTCAATGACATGGTCTCCACTTGGAACGACACTCTAATGCGGTATGCTCACCAACCTCCGTTGAACGACCACGTCAAACCCAAGAACAACGCCACCAAAAGGTAAACTGCCCCCTGGTTCTCTCCTGAACTAAAGAAGTCCCTACTTCACCTGAGAAAACTTGAGAGAAACTGGAGGCACACCCATAGTACAGACGATCAAGCCACCTATCTAGCCTACTTGAAAACCCACCGAGAAGCAATTTGGAACAGGAGGAAGGAATTCCACTCAGATCTCCTCAGTCGTTCGCTAAACAAGCCACGTGAGCTCTTCAACTTGGTAAAATCCTTAACCAAAGAACCTTCCCCACCACAGGTTGAGCAAATACAACCACAAGCATATGCCAACTATATGCAATCTAAGACCATCAAAGCAATTAATGCCACCTGTCCAGGAACACCTCAACCTTCCCTACTTCTACAACCACTCGTCAAGTTCTCTCCCCCATCAACATCCAACATCGACGACATTATTGCTAGCATCAATACCACCACAGCACCAAATGAACCCTGCCCAGCACACTGGATTAAAGCAATGCGATCAGAACTCAGCCCAATCATAGCAGAAATCGCACATCAATCCTTCATAACAGGAACGTTCCCAACAACACTCAAGCAGACCTCCATTCGACCACTGTTGAAAAACAACCAGCTTGACCCAGAGAAGGTAGAGTCCTACCGGCCGATTTCCAGCATCCCACTGCTAGCTAAAATCCTAGAGAAAGCAGCCCTGATGCAAATCCAACAACATATAGACACCACATCCCCCCTAGACCCCTGCCAACACGGGTTTAGAGAAGCCCATGGCGTTGAAACACTCCTGACTTCACTAATCAACACTCGTCTGTGGCTTAGACAACATCAAATCTGGCTTTGTTCTGATTTTCCTGGACATTGCAGCAGCATTTGACTCAGTCGACCATGCACAACTACTAGCTCGGCTCCATGATAAGGGGATTCATGGTCTAGCTCTTATCTCGAAGACCGATGGCAGCAAGTCAGGATTGGAACTAATACATCAGACCCGTTCCAACAACAGCAGGGAGTACCCCAGGGTTCCTCCCTCTCCGCGCTCCTCTTCAACATTTACATGCAGCCAATCTGCAAAATCACCTGTGCCTTCGGAATATCATGCCTTATCTACGCAGACGATGTTCTGATGTATTCACCTTTCAACGTCACACTCCCAGACTACACGAACCTAGTCGATTGCTTCAATGCAGTAACTGACTGGCTCCTCAGCTGGAACCTAAGGATAAACTTTAAAAAAACAGAGGTCACAACATAGCGCCCCCATCAATCTCCATGCTCATCTCCCAACCCACCAACAACAGATCCAAGAGGCTTCATTACACTAATACACTCATAACACCAAAAGACTCCACAAAATGGGCACAATCAACCAACAAACAGGCATTTGTGTCCTACGCACCCAGTTCTTGGAACAACCTCCCACATAATATCAGAGCAATCAAGGACATCACTCAATTTAGAAAAGCCCTCAAGCACCACTTGTTCATCACGTACTTCCACAATGCACCAACTCCCCCAGCACCGCACAGCATCACAAACATCATCCCACAACCTGATAAGTCAAAGTTTACACTAGTTAAGTAAGAGGAAGTAGTCCGAAAATGGAATGCACACTTAATCCCAATCCCTGCTCCACCTGTGTAATATTACTGTCACTTCTGTATGTAATTTGTACATAGTTTTCCCTGTTCTCTCTCCAAGTTGTCCTCCCTGTTCGATGTAAACTCGAGAGTCCCCTGTGGTCCTCGAGTCGTTCTGTTAATTGTAAACCGCACTGATGATAAAGAGCGAGGTATAAAAGAAATGTTAAATAAATAAATAAATAAAATAAATTAATCCACAAAAAAAAGAGATGATGAACTTATCTGAATGGATCTATACCACTTTGGTAGCCTTTTGGAGCTGGGAAGACATATCTTTCCCATTTTCTTATCAATATGTACTTTTACTATTATATATTTGTAAACCACTCTATTGTTGCTGCAAAGAGTGGTATATCGATTTTTAAATAAACTAAACTAAAACAAATCTTATGATCCATCACGCACAGGCATTAAGGTTCTCTAGAAGATATGTCGAGCACACCATGGCACCATCTGTGTAGTTTCAGAGCACACATTACCTGTCCTTCTGCAACCATCTCTGTATCAATGATGGTGACAATGCCTGGAACAAGGGGGCTGCGTCTAGCATTGGTGTGTGACACAGCATCTTCGTCTGTTGTTCCAGGAGGCACTGTACCTGTCAGCTGTGTCACTACTTTTCCAACCATAGTAAGTCCAGTTTTCAGAGTCTGTGGTACAAAAACAAGACACCCAAAAAACAGTCATATTGTCTTGTTCCACACTTCTCATTTTTAATGCCTACATTAAAGTATAATTACCTACAGCACTTCCTTTGTAGCTGTCATCTACTACACTATATAATATTGACCCATAATAACAACTTTTATTTTGATTGTCTCTTTTCATTAAATTTAGGGTACCATTAATATCATAATTTATGTGTGAACCAAGATATTTTTTACTGCTAAAATTCTGTTAGGTTAAGAGCTGCATGGATACAATTATTATTTAATAACTTGGCATTTTGCGCTTTCCAGTCCATTTTTGTGCTATCAAAAAATTCTGATTTCTATGCCAGCAACGTCTAATATTTCTATCATACAAATCATTATGCAATAGATGAGATGTAAATGTTCTTATAATGTATATTTTAGATCAAGGAGATGTCTGGGGCATTCATTCCAAAGCAGGTAAAGAATCTGTTCTTCTGAATCTTGTTAAAGTTTCCATAGTTCAAAGCTGTGCACTCATTTTTGGAGAGGGGGTGGAGGATTTGCTTGCACCTTTTCAGTGGTAGCTCAAGGCGAGTTACATTCAGGTGCAATAAGTATTTCCCTGTCAATCTAAGGGGTCCTTTAATTAAATTGTGCTAAGCAATTAATGCAGGAATTAGCACACGGTAACTGTTAGAGCAGGCTTGTACTAACTCTTACAGTACTGGCATGACAGTTACTGCATTCTAATTACCACATTAACTGCATGTCACGCCATGGGACAGTGACTGGGCGGTGTAGGGGTGTAAAGTAGAGTGCACATTGCAGTTAGTGGGCGTACATACCATGCACTAATTGTCAAAGTTGTAATTAGCATGGGTGCATGAAACATGACCTCAAGAGTTGCATTACGTGCATTCATCTTAATAGGAGTAGAGCAACCGCCTAATGGTTAAAGCACTGGGTTGGGAATAAGAAACCAGGATTTGATTCCCACTAGCACTCCTTGTGGGCTTGGGCAAGTCACTTAACCCTCCATTGCCTCAGAAAAAGCGTAGTTACTCACCTGTAACAGGTGTTCTCCAGGGACAATAGGAATCAGTCCTCACTTATGGGTGACATTGGCAGCGACGGAGCCCACGCGGAGCAATTCCCCAGTTTTCAAAGAAAGCCTTTGGGATTGCTGCCACACATGCGTGGTCCTCTTTCCAAAGGTGCTACCTTGCTCAGTCAGTTCCCATAGCTAGAGCCCCACTCAGCAGATGGCAAGGGAAGAAAAACAAAAATGGCTACTCTTAAGGGGAGGTGGGAGGGTAGTGAGGACTGATTCCTCCTGTCCCTGAAGAACACCTGTTACAGATTAGTAACTATGCTTTTTCCAGGAACAAGCAGGAAGTCAGTCCTCACTTATGGGGCTCCCCAGCTACAGGCTACCGAAACCTGCAAGCCAAAAATGCCTCCATGAAGCCGTGAACAGAAGCTGATGACCGAAGGAAGCCTGAGTCCTCAGGCTCTTGGGCCAAGCTCTCGGTAGCCGCAGAAGAAGGGTCGGAGGGCTGGAGTTGCTTATACCCTGAACAGATTACGGAGTACAGCCTGGCCGAAGGCGCTGTCCTGGCGAGACTCCCTCTCTAGGCAGTAATGTGAAGCGAAGGTATTTGCTGAAGACCAGGTCGCAGCCCGGCAAATGTCTGTCAGAGGCACTTAGCGCAGCGAAACCACTGACGCCACCTTGGCAGGGATGCTTTGTGCAGTGACTCGGCGATACAGCGGGGCCCCAGCCTTTGCCTGAGTGAAGATGATGCAGTCCGCCACCCAGACGGACATGGTGCGCTTGGTGACTGCGAGCGCCAGGCAATTAGGATCGTAGGCAATGAAGAGCTCGTCGGATCTGTGATGACCCTGGTTGTGCTGCAGGTAGAAGGCGAGAGCCCTCTTGCAGTCAAGGTATGAAGGACCGCCGATGGCCGGTCGGCTTGGAGTCTTGGGAAGAAAGTCGGTAGGACGATCTCTTGGTTGAGATGGAAATCTGAGACAACTTTCGGTAGGAACTTGGGGTGGGTTCGAAGGACCACTCTGTTCCCGTAGAACCTTTTGTAGGGAACCGCAGCCATGAGGGCTTGCAGCTCGCTGACCCGCCAGGCTGAGGTGAGCGCCACCAGGAAGACTATCTTCCAGGAGAGATGCTGAACCGAGCACGTCGCCATCGGCTCGAAGGTTGACTGCATCAGCTGCATAAGCACGACGTTCAGATCTCACTCCGCCAGTGGAGGCTGGACGGGGGGCTTGGAAAGTAAGAGGCCCCGCATGAAGCGGGAGACCAGAGGCTGGCCCGAGAGGGGTTTACCCTCGACGTGGAAGTGATTGGCCAAGATGGCGCTCAGGTGAACTTGGACTGAATTGGATTTCAGTCCCACCTGCGAGAGGTTTAGGAGAACCCATTGGGTAGAGTAGGAGAATGGGTCGAGCTGAAGCTCGGAGCACCAGACTGAGAAGTGCCACCACTTCAGGGCATAGGCCCGTCTCGTTGAGTCTTTCCTCGATCCGAGGAGGACCTCCTCAATCTCCTCTGGGAGGTGCAGTGAGGCTAGAGACACAGCTTCAGCCGCCAGGCTGTCAGGGATAGCAGACTAGGTTCGGGTGAAGCACCCGTCCCTCCTCCTGCATTAGCAGACCTGGGGTACTGCGCAGGGGGACTGGAGGTTCCGACGAGAGCAGAAGTGGGAATCAGGGCTGTCAAGGCCACGAAGGAGCCACGAGGATCACTGAGGCTCGGTCCCGCTGAATCTTGTGGAGAGCCCTCGCAATGAGAGGAGTGGGAGGGAACGCATACAGAAGCCCGGAGGTCTAGTCGAGGAGGAACACGTCTGGGGCTACCCTGCTTGGGTGCAGTATTGGCTCGCAAAAGCGGGGAAGCTGCGTGTTCACCGGGCTGGTGAACAGGTCCAAGGATGGAGTCGCCCAGCGGCAGAACAGGTGGAGAACCACCTCTGGACTCAGGCGCCACTCATGTGGGTGAAGAAGCCTGCTGAGTCTGTCCACAAGAACAATGTCCTGTCCTAGGAGGTAGACCGCTCTCAGGGACATGCCCCGACGTACGGCGGAGGAGCAGAGGAGGCAGGAGCCCGTACCCCCCTCCTTGTTTATGTAAAACATCGCGACATTGTTGTCAGCTGCACGAGCACCAACTTGCCTCGCAGGTGGTGCTCGAAGACCTTCAGGGCCAGCCAGAATGCTCAAAGCTCGAGCAGGTTGATCTGCTGCTGAGATTCCTTGGGTGACCACTGCCCCTGAGTACGGAGGTTGCCACAGTGGGCTCCCCAGCCCAGCAGTGAAGCATCCGTCGTCAAGATGAGCTCATGTTGTCGAGTCTGGAAGGGCATGCCCTGAAGAAGGCTTTGGGGGTTCAGCCACCAATCCAGGGAACTGGAGAGGCTGTGGGAGACTGACATGGGATGCTGGAGACGGCCCGAGGCTTGGGTCCACTGCGCACTGAGGCACCATTGGGCCGCTCACATGTGCATGCGAGCATGTGGGTCAACATGGACAGTCAAGGCCATGTGCCCCAGAAGACACAACATAGCCCGCACCATGACTCTGGACCAGCTTTGGACCTCGGCAGCCAAAGAGCGGAGCCACTTCGTGCGCGCTCGAGGGAGGGAGGGAGGAAGGCAGTCACCCATCCCATGTTGAGAAGAGTGCTGATGAACTCCAGGGTCTGCACTGGCTCAAGGTGGGACTTGGAGTAGTTGATCAGGAAACCGAGGTGCTCCAGAAGGAGGACCGTGTGTGACACCGAGAGGCGAACGTTCTCTGCCGATGTGCCTGTGATGAGTCAGTCGTCCAGGTAAGGATAGACGGATATGCCCTGTAGCCGGAGGTGGGCTGTGGCCGCTGACAGGCATTTCGTGAAGATACATGGGGCAGACGTGAGTCCAAAAGGGAGCACTCTGTACTGGAAGTGCTCCCCTTGCACCTTGAAGTGCAGGTACTTCCTGTGCTTGGGGTGGACCGGAATGTGGGCGTAAGAGTCTTTGAGATCCAAGGAGCATAGCCAATCGCCCTGCCAGAGGAAGGGCAGCAGGATGCCAAGTGATAGCACCCTGAACTTCTCCTGCACCAGAAATTTGTTCAGATACCTGAGATCGAGGATGGGGCACAGGCCTCACGTCCTCTTCATAACAAGGAAATACTGGGAGTAAAATCCCTAACCTTGGAGGTGCGGCGGAACTCTCTCGACTGCCTGTTGACTGAGGAGGTTGATCAGCTCTTGCTGCATGCAAGCCTGGTGCGAAGGAAGCCAAGTAGGCTCCACCAGGAAAAGGGAGGAGGGAGTCTATCCAGGTGAAGATGATAACCGCCCTGGATTACCTGAAGGACCCAGGTGTCCAATGTAATGGCCACCCATTCGGGGGCAAAAAGGGACAGACGCCCTCCCATGGGCAGAAGTGCCGCCAGGAGGCGAGGGGCTATACACTTGGCGTCAAAACCCTGGGGCTGGCTGTTGCGGCATCGGTGGTTGAGCTTTGGGCCCCTTCGGTTTCCAGTGACCCTGAGCTCCTCCTTTGCCCTGGCCGCTAGGTGCTGGAGCTAGAGCAGGCGGATAGGGTGCGTATCCCCAGTAAGGGAGCCCCTTCCTCTGGAAGAAAGGCTTCTTGCTGTGTTGTTTCTTCTGCGGAAGAGAAGAGGTTTTACGAGAGAGACGGGTACAGGTCATGAACTCCGTCTCGATCTCAGCTGCCTTATCCTCCATGAGCTTGCTGAACAGATGTTCGCCGAGGCAGGGGACATCCAAGAGCTTCTCCTGGACCCATTACTCAGGTCCAAAGACTGGAGCCATGCTTGATGCTGGGCTCCCATGCTGGCTGCTGCCACATGGGTGGAAGACTCAAACCTGTCATAAGCAGCACGGGAAAGGTATTTCGAGCAGTCCGCGACCAATCTCAGAAGGGTCTGAAATCTGAGGAGGTGTTCGCCTCCGAGGCCCATGGAGAAATCGCTGAGCTCTTTAGCAAGGTCACGAAGAAACATTCCCATATACAGTTGGTAAGCCTGGTTGCAGCACGCCATCATAGATCTCTGGTAAGATTTGCGTCCGAGGGCGTCGAGGGCACGGGATTCCCAACCAGGCAGGACCGATGAGTGCGACTTTGGGCTCTTCTGCTTCTGCATCGTGGATTCAACTACCATGGAGGTATGGGGAAGCTGAGTCTTTTGGAACACCGGGCTGCGCTGGACCCTGTACATGGCATTGAGTCTTACTGACCATAGGGACCGGGGCAGGTGCCTCCCATATGTGGAGGAGCAGCCAGGTCAGGATGGACGGTACTGGGAGAGACTCCCTAGGGTGCAACTCATATTGCAAAATGTCGAGTTCCTCTGCCCTTGGCTCTTCCTCGGTCTGCGTGGGCAGATTGAGGGCTCAAGCCATATCCCTTACAAACACCAAGAAAGAGGTGTCTTCGGGGGTGACCACCTTTGCGAGGCAGGCAGGGACAGGTCAGAAGGAAGGTCCCTATGGGCGCGGGATTAAGTTACAATGTAAACCGCTTTGATTGAAATGATAAAGTGGTATTAAAAAAACCTGTTAAATAAATAATTGTGCATGCTGCTGGCGTGCATTAGGGTACTTTTTAGTGCAGTAACTGCTGGGAAAATGTTGGTCATGCCCCCAACAGTTACTGCACGACTTTTGCACTTACTGCGTATTAATTTCCACTCAAATCATGTGGTAAGGGTTAGTGTGGTCTCCAGGGAGACGAGAAGGGGGAGGAGGGAGGAAGATGGGTAAGGTGGAGGGATATGGGAAAAAGTATTACCACAGCTTAGTAAAAGAGACCCTAACAGTCTGATGCAGAAAGTGGCTGCTGAAGTTACACGCTATCAGCTTTTTATGCCTGTCTGCAGCACACTGACAGCACGCAACTTCAGTGCAGCTATGCAGAAAGGGGCTCATATGCAAATGAGCCATGTATTAAACTGTGTGCAAAATGGCAGTGTTAAACTGGGAGAGCAAGCCAAACACATGCACACAAGAAATCGGCACTGGTTTGGTATGCTCTCCCAGAGAAATGGGCACTGCATGGCTAATTTGCATATCAGCCCCGACATGATTTCAATGGCATCAGGGGCAATCGCGGGATTAGGAAAAGCCCCCAATGCCATCAAAATACTGTCGGGGGCCGGTGCCCCAACAGAAAATCACTCCCTGGTGGTCTATCAGCCCCAGAACCCCCCACCCCACTTTATAAAAAGCTAACCTGGTGGTTTAGTGGCCTCAGAACCCCCACCCCACTTATAAAAAACTAACCTGGTGGTTTAGCAGCCCCAGAACCCCCTCCCAGTATCTTTAAAAGCGGGAGCGCCACCTACGCGCTCCCGCCCTTGGTCTGCCATCTTGGAAAATGGCGGCACCTGGTCCTGCATGGTGCATCATGGGATGCACTGGGTGAGGTCAGACTGTCAGGATGCACCACATGGGGCCAGGCGCCACCATTTTCTAAGATTTCAACCTTGACTTCGTTGATTCTCTGCCCGCTGTTTTAACCACCAAGCTACAACTCCAGTCCATTAATTTCTCAATAGTGAATAAATGTAAGGAGGGTTCCCTCTCCTATTTGCTATTTCTTCTTATCTATGAAACCAAATGAGACAGTGGTGAGATTAAGAAAGAAGCCAAAGTCACTATAGAAGTTATACATACAAAAGAAAAGAAAAGAAAGTCTTACAACAAGAAACATTTATTCAAATATTCTGAAGACTATACAATTTGACAACAAAATATGATTATCTGTGGTAGCAGAATGGGAAAGATGCTCAACACCTCTGTCCCTAAATATTCTAGTTTATATTTTGAAATAGAGTTATGCACATAACCACCCTTCCCTTTTCCTCATCCACACACAATAATGGGATTTCAATTTCAAAATTTCACACAATTTCAGCAAACTAAATTCAAAGAAAATGTATTATACTAAATGAAACCATTTTCAAAACTTGATTTTTATTCCTTGTGGAATACACAGTGCATATACAACTATATAACAGCCAACCTTTAAACAACTCACAGACACAACTGTGCTATGGTGCCTAGAGCAGTCAAGGCAAAGGTAGAGAATGCAGATGTCTGAAACCAGGATCAAGCCACAGATCAATGGCAGCTGTTTTGTTTAGTGCTAAAATCTCAAACTGCAGTGATTAGAAAACACATTAGTGTTCATCAATTAGCAGCCAAACGTTTGTTTTAATAATTCATAGGAAATGACTTACACAAAGTCTGTTAGTGTGTTGTCAGGAAAGCATCCGAAGGACCAACAGAACTAGGCGCCACAGTGTATTGACGGCAATCTCTCGCCAGGAAGCCTGATTAACCTCTGAGATGCCTTAGCTGATGGGCTCCCTCCATCACTGCTAATGGAGATGCTTCCACTTAAAAAACATCTCGCTGACTTCTGCTCTAAATAAATTTGTCTGCCTACAACCACTCAAGCCCTCCTCCCTTGCAGTAGCAAAACTGAAAAATGAGGACAGAAATATATTAACAAACCTCTGTCCCCTAAAAATAATAAAATGAAACAGGCTGATCTATTGCCTTTTGATTCTCTCATTTGTTTTATCCTCCCTTCCCCGCTCAGGATGGCTGATCAGGAGCCAGTCTCGTTTGCTGACCAAAGAGCAGAAGAAAAGTCTCCTCTGTGACTGAGCCCTCAGTAAAGGTCCAGAGACTGTGGGAGTCACCACTACAGTGCCACTGTCTCATTCTCCCCATGCCTAACAAAAATCTGTCACTCCTATATAGCCAAACATGTATCTCTAGAACAGGAGGCAAAGAATTTTCCCAATAGCATCAAAATAAGTAGAAATGTCACAAAACATCACAAAAAGCAGAAGCAAACTACTCATTTACTATGTTACTATATATAAGTGACAAAGCAAGAGATAAAGCAAAAAAGCTACATAGGTCAATGTTATCTATCAATATATAAGTAACTGAATAAATAACAAATATACTGTAAAAACAATAACTTGTATTAACATAATTAAAATTAGTTACTGTGTTTATACTGCGAGTATAATTCAATCACAAGGGGTGCCAGTGGGCATCAAACCCTGGGTACTAGGCTGTTGCTCTAACCACTAGGCTACTCCTCCACATATGTCAACTATTTAATTCATTTATTTATATATTGGTGATAACATTGGCCTTTAAAGATTTGTTTTGTCTTTTGCTCTGTTCAGTATATCCACTGTTGTAATCCAGCTGTGAATTTTCAGATTTAGCAAATAGAATTTCTGGGTTAGGGAGGGGTGGAGGGCAGTGGTATTGTAGGTTTTATGGGAATATGACTGAAAAAAAACAAGAATTAACTAACATCCACAAGTTTGAATTCCATTTTCACTATTATCATTGCATGTCATGTGCTCATCTTCCATGACATGCCCAAAATGATTTCATTTTATTGTATAAAATTAAGCACAGAAAATCAGGCTATTTACCCTCTATGACCTATCTTCTGTTGTAATAGTTTAAGAGTTCAATTTTAAACTTGAGCCACTCTTCAAGAAAATTTTAAAATCTGTTTTGTGTAAGAATTTCTTAATTTTCCTTGTTTTCTAATTAGAAGGATATACATTTTTTCAATGTGGCCTGATGCAACCAGAAAGGAAATGCAACTTCTTTGGCTCTATAGCATATTGAAGATGATACAGGAAAAGAATGAGCCTCTTTCAGAAAGTAATAGTAGTAATTGTAATGGATTTATCTCAGCTTCCTTAGGCTATACCAGAACATACCATTTATTTAATTTTCTGCAAAAGATGTCACACCAAATTGAGACTGCATATTAGCTACTGAAAATAGCAGTAAAGACTAACCACCAAAACCAAAAATGATAAAAGGTGGTTTGGCCAGTTCCATGGTACCCAAATACTAGCGCAAAACCATTGCATAACCATTCCCATGAGCTGAACTTAAATTGCAAAACCTTTCCCTGGTAATCTTTAATCCTATCAGCTGTCCTCTTTATCAATTAGTGCTAATGGCCTTGCTCTTACATACCCAGATAGTGCTCATTAAGACATCATCAAGTAACAAGAGAAAACACATCTGCAAGTTTTGCTAAATCAATTTACCACCTTCAGGTTAAAGATATACAAAAAACAACCATGGCAGTTACTGGGTGGTATAAAACTTGTGTTATCATTGAATGTTAGACCTCAGGAAGAGCATCAAGCCTGATATTGACTTTCAGCCCAATTCTGTCCAGGACATGCAGGCCCTCTGCACGCCCAGTCAGAACCAGATGCACAGAGGGCGTCACAATTCTGATCCCGCGGGGCGCAGGCTGGGACCACCATTCCGCCCGGCCTGCACGTATAGGCCAGGACCGCGATTCCGCTTGGCCTGCATGTACAGGCCTTGCCTGCTTAACTCAGTCAGGGCTTTTAAATGGAGCCACAGCACCATGGTGTCCAGTTGCCATGGCACCATGGCTCCATTTAAAAGTTGCGCATCCCGGCCGCCAGCCACCAAATTGCTTTCCCCCGCAATCCAACCCCCAATCTGGCTTGCCAGGGTCGGGTTGCAGGAAATGCCCTCTGCCCCCTGCCACCCCTTCCCAGCCCTGGGCCCGCCAATCCAGCCGAATTAGGGAAGTTATTCCACCTCGGAGGTGAAATAACTTCCCCGTTCAAGTAGCCTGCCCCAGACGTACAGGGCCGATATTAGAATCAGCCCTGTATATTCGGGGCCGGCAACCATCCACTGCCCATCCTAATGCCGCTCCCGATCCTCCTCTTTCACGCCCCGTCTAACTTCCCCATACAACCGGCGGGGAAATTAGATGCTGGTGGGAAGGGTCACGAATAGCAGGTATGGACGTCCAGTTGGGACGTCCATGCTCGGAATGAGCCTGTTTATGTACAGAACTCTCCTGGACTAGATCTGTTAACAAGGGTTACCATTTCTTGGCCTCTTTTAGATAAGATCTATTCCAGAGGCTCTCAACTTTCTTAGTTATATGAATCTTTTATTAATCTTCAAACATGTTCAGGGACCCCTAGTTCATCCCCACCACTCTTCCCAAACCCCTACCCCTCAGTCCCAAGCCTGTCCCCACTAGTCCTTTTACCTTCCTTCCCTTTCCAGTCTCCACCAGTCTCTCTCTCTCTCTCTTCCTCCCCCCTCACCAGCCCCCACCAGTCTCCATCTTGTTCTCCCTCTCCAGCCATTTCCCTCCACAGTCTCTCTCTCTCTCTTCTTAACAATCTCTCTGCCAGAGCCAATCCCCATCAGCCTCTCTCTTTTTTCTTTTTTCTGTGTCCTGCAGACCCCTTGTAATGGTCTCATTGACCCCCAGGAGTCTGTGGACCATGGATTGGGAACCACTGATCTAATTGAAAGGTCTGAGTTATAAGTAGAGGACTCCCTTCTTGGCCTTTTGGCTAAGACTGAGAAGCCATATAACATGGAAAAGGTTAACGCCCTGCCACTTGACCCCTTTGGGGACAAGATGATGTAATGACCATTGTCAAGGCAGAAAGACAAAACCGCCTTCAAAAAAATTAAAATCAATATAGTTTCAGAGAAATATGCCTCCAAGTTTTGAAATTCTTCCATTATTGATAGGTACAGGCAGAGCTGATGCGTTCAGTATCTCAGGATAATAAATTATATTTATGTGAAGCAATGATGCTCACCAGTCAAAAGTACACTCTAGATGTGCATTAATAGGACAAAGCCAGCACATCCTCAAAAGAACCCAATTGCTTTCAAAACAACTCAATGTTCAGTAAAAAACAACAACAACACACATATCTACAAGCACATCATTTTCTATATGAAGTGCTCCTTCCATATTAAAAAAAAAAACTAATCAATAAATGAATCCTTTATTGCACTCCTCCAGACTCAAACTGCACACCCATTTAACCAGCTGGAAATGTTGAAATATACTAGCTGTAGCAAAAGCAGCAAATCAGTTATCATCAAATTGATAGGATTATATAAAAGCTATTCTTACAAAAATAATAAAAGAAGACTATATTTAGGAAGAGGAGCTATATAGTGAGGAACAAAGACTGAAAAACAACAGAAATACTCTCAAACGGAAGAAAACATTAAAAAAAAAGATGCAAAATGTATTTTAAATGCAGATATTTGTTGCTGACTTCAGGCCCAATTTTGCATTGGGTGTTCACTAAATGGATGTAGACAATTTTCCAAGTACTTTACAAAAGGGTTGCTAAACACAGAAATGGAATTTTAGAAGAGACATCTAGGAAGAATCTGGGCTGTCTAGAACACAATGTCCAAAATATCCAGCAGCAGTGAAGGAAGGTACATCGAAGTGCCTTCTGAAATTGCTCTATCTCTGCCCCAAAAAATGAACATCCCTGTAACTAGTTCTGGCGATGGGCTCCGTGCAATAGCAAAGTCGAGTATACTCATGAGTGGAGGCCATTTAACAAATGTGGACATCCCCAAATTGCACAGCTGCAGGGGCATTTCAGAAGGGGAGTGACTATTTTACAAGACTTGCACGCCTTGGCCAGGCATTTCAGATTATCAGACGTGCAATGACAGGCCAGTAATATGTTACTTTGGCCATGAAATATTAACTGCAGCGATGAAAGTGCATTTTGCTCTTTATAGTTAGTGCTTGTTTTATGGAAGCACTGCAGCCATGAAACAATTTATTATTTATTTATTTAACTGTATTTATATCCCGCTTTTCACTGGTGTTACATATAAGGGTGGGGAGAATTAAGTATCAGGGTGGGACCATCACCAGGTAGGCAACATTGATGATTTCAACATAAGACAGACTTTAGACATGGACAGTACAGAGCAGTTGTTGTTCAGGGGTACAAGATGAGGGAGTTCAGGAGTTGGTGCATTTTTTGGTGGGGGTTGTCTTGAAACAAGCACTTTTTGGCATCCTATTCGTGGTCAGGAGCAGGTATAGACATAGATGCTTCACTAACTAGGGCCAGATGTCCTTGTGCCATTCTGAAATCGCACTGCAATGTATGTCTCCGCTGCTAAAGCCAGACGATGCCTCTGCCATGCCACCATACTAAATGGACATACTTGTGCCAGGGACATCCACATACCCGGCTTTCTAAAATGGGTCTGGAGACATCTCTGTGATTTGCATGTCTGAATGCTTGTTTTCAGACATCCAGCTAACAAATAGTTTTTATAAAATTATGCCCAAAGCCTTTTGAAAAATATGTGTAGCTTGCAGCATGTCCAGTGGGAACAGCTATTTAACAAAGGAACACATTCTGTATAGTAGTGACCACTTTACAGATAAGCTCCCTATCTGTGCATTTTCAGCAGCACTATATGGATAGTGCCGTTGAAAATTCCTTCTAACTGCTTGGGGGAGCAAGGGCATTTTGTCCAACCGCATGGCTAGCAGCTATATTTAGCCACTATCCATATAGTTATATGCTTTAAGTTAGGACAGAAAAAATACTGTTGTAACTTAAACCGCAGTTATATGTACAGTGACTGAATATCGCACCATCACCTAAGTGGACAGTGGAGTTGAATATATATTATTTTTTAAACGCTGTGGCTGGCATTTAAAAAAATGCCATTGTAGCTGAATAATGACCCATGGATGCCCAGGAAGAATCAATTAGAGAGCAGAGTTTAAAAAGCTTTTTATTTTTGGAATTTTGAGGAATTTTTTTGAAGTATGTATGTACTGCCATTGCAAAATCAGAAATCTATGCATAATTTGCTGGTCCATCTATACTGTATCCATAATATGCCCCTTTCAAAACTGTGGATGTATAAATAGCAGCTTTCTAAAATCACCCTTTTGACGAGTAGGGCATTTAATTATGTAAATGTCACAATTTACACATGTAAATGCTAGACAATCCTTCTAAAATGACCTCCCTTAAACTCTCACTGTTTCATGAATAAAATGGAAGAGTTAATCTGCTAAGGGTCAGATGCAGTAATAAATGAGGTGGTAACCCTTTAGAGCTTGTTCGCGCATCCAGCACAGCCAAACTTTGATTCCTAGATAAGGATGCAAAGTTTTCTCCTACTAGTACTCCTACTGCCTTCTATGGCAGATTGATCCATGCGATGCACATCTGACACCAATGATTTAGATACTGGATGGGAAGGGGGACGAGGTGTGACCACTGGGCCACCATTGATATTTAGGTAGTGTTGGGGTTTGGGGTAGGGTGGGAATGTCCAATTGGAGGGTTTTATCTTGGTTATCTGAGGTGAAGTGTCAAACGTCACCTCAAATGACCTTTTTTCGGCAATCCTGATACATGCATATGGGTGCAAGACTGCTTTCGCAGACTTTGTGCTCATATATCTGGCTTGCTCTCCATGTTTAACGCAGGGTTTTTACTCATGCACAGCAAAATGTCTGCATTAAACATGACTTAGACCACCCTGCACTAGAGCTTTAGCTCTGGGCTCTAGTGCAGAGTTTCTGCATTGAGCTGAGAATTTATGTGGGGAAGATATTATGGGCTTGATGGACAGAGAAAAGAGCTGAAAAAAAACAGGGTCACCAGTATCCCTAATATTGAATCTCATCTCTACTGCTCTTACTTTGAGTGATTTGCTCAGACTCTGTGTATTTTAATTCAGCTGTCTTTGGAAGGAGTGAGTTTGAGAAAGGGAGGGGAATGGGAGGGCTAGGGAGAAGGTAAGAGTAGGAAAACGGGCTAGGAAGCAGATATAAAGTTGCTAAGTGAAAGGTAAAAAAGAGGGAGATTGAGGACTGGAGGGTCAGGAGGACACAATCTGAGTGACTGGGCAGAAAAGAAAGGAAAATCAATGCCAAAACACAGAGTAAGGAAAGAATGGATGAAGACAGGAAGAGAGAGGAAAAATGGCAAATGGACAGCAGATTCTGGAAGATTAGTTAAAAACAGATAGAGGAAAACAGAAGAGAGAGACTTGTACCAACGCAATGGGAAAAATGCCCAGATAAAGAATATGTCCGTTTTGGAAAATGTGCATCTCTGATATGTTTACATTTTGCTCTATGTGAGAGGTAACACATTTCTGTTTCTATCTCTCCAGTGCTGCAATGCAAGCATTCAACATGGAACATACAAAGCATGAATGAAGGGAAACTGAAGGAAGAAAAGAATGAAATAGAATGTGTATCACTCAATCTGTTGGGTATCAGTAAACTGAAATGGATTACAAAGATGCACGCAAGTAAAGAGTATCAGAAACTATCAAAGGAAGAACAAGATAGGCTTTCCTAAAGCTACAACAATTAAAGAGAACATTTCAGACTTGAATTGGAATGTTAAAAGATGCTCAAGGATCCATGTTGAATAATGCCGAGAACAAGAAAAGTTGGAAAGAGTCATAAGAACATAAGAAATGCCATACTGGGTCAGACCAAGGTCCATCAAGCCCAGTATCCTGTTTCCAACAGTAGCCAACCCAGGTCACAAGTACCCGGCAGGTTCCCAGGTGGATCAACAGCAGTTTCAATCTGTACCTTACGATCAGAAATGGTTGGTGATGAACGGAGAAATTAAAAACAGCACTGAAAACATAATTATCAAAGAACAAAACACTGGGCATTGATGGCATTTGCATTGAAGTATTACAACAATACTTACAAGGCTCTGCCAAGAAATTTGAAAGACAGCATTATGGCCAGTTGACTGGAAAAGATCTGTGTTCATACCAGTACTGAAGAAAGGTGATCCGATTGTGGAAATTATCGTACAATCACTCTGATCCTGCATGCCAGCAAAATTCTGTTCAACATCATTTAGTAGAAACTACAGCCATATCTAGAATGAGAGCTGCCTGAAGTACAAACAGAATTCAGGAAAGGGCGAGGAGCATGAGACATCATCTAGATGGACATGTAGATGGATCCTTAAAAAGGCAAAAGAATACCAAAAGAATATCTATATGTGTCTTTTGACTACAGCTTCGCCTTTGATTGTGTAAATCATGAAAAACTCTAGGCCACATTAAGAAGCATGGGTATACCAGAACACCTGACAGTTCTTATGTACAACCTTCATATTGATCAACAAATAACAGTTCAAAAAGAACAAGGAGAAGCAGAATGGTTTACAATCAGTAAAGGTGGATGACAAGACTACAAACTTTCCCCATACTTGTTTAATTTATATGCAAACAAATCATCAGAGAAGCAGGATTGTATAAAGACAAGCAAGGTGTGAAGCTGGTGGTAGACTCATCAACAACCTTTGCTATGCAGATAATACCATGTTACTGACTGAAAGTGAAGACGATCTGAAACATCTGCTTAAAAAGATCAAGGAACATAGTCTTAAAATGGGACTGCACCTTAACATTAAGATGACAAAGATCCTGACAACTGTAAAAAAATAATCATTTCATCCTTGATAGAGAAGAAATAGTAGACAACTTTAACCTGCTTGGGTCAATAATCAATAAAGGAATGACAAGCAGTTCAGAAATCAGATGGCACATTGTTCTCAGCAGAACAGCTATGAAGGATTTAGACAAGATTCTGAAGTGCGGAGACATATCTCTGCATTACAAAGATTCAATTAGTCCAAGACAAGAACAGACTAGATAGGCCATGTGGTCTTTTTTGTCGTCATTTTTCTATGTCTCGATGTTTCTATTTTCAATAACATATGGATGTGAAAGTTGGACAGTGAAGAACAAAGACAGGGAAAAAATAGATGCTTTTGAATTAAGGTACTGGTGAAGAATACTCTGTTTACCGTGGACTGCCCGAAGAACAAGTCAGTCGGTAAGAGAGGAGATCAAACCTAAGCTTTCTTTAGAAGCCCAAATGATAAAACTTTGACTTTCATACTTTCAGCACATCATGGCACAGATGATCTCCGGGAACAGCAGGAATTTAGTCTTCACATATGGGTGATGTTGGTACCATCGGAGCCCGCAAGGGAACGCTCCCCAGCGTCCAATAGGAAAGCTTTTGGGAGCATCCCACTGCGCCTGTGTCACTGCCTTCCCAACTCTCCCTCAGTTGAGTTTTTAGCTGAGAGAAAAGGAGAAAAGAAACCTACACCTCCTAGGGGAGGAGGGTGGGTTGTGAAGACTAAATTCCTGCTGTTCCCGGAGATCACCTTACAGGTGAGTAACTCCACTATCTCCAGGAACAAGAAGGAATGTAGTCTTCACATATGGAACTCCCTAGCTCCCAGATGCCAGAGAATTGGTAAGTTTGCCTCAGGGCAGATTTCAGGAGGTCATGAATCCTCTATGAATGTCTGGTATCGTTCCAGATGGAGGATAGCAGTTGCCCTTGAAAGAGATGCTGGAGAACAGCCTGACAAATATGGCATCCCGGCAGGCGTTCTTGTCTAAACAGTAATGAGCAGCAAAGGTATGGACTGAAGACCAAGTTGCTGCTTTGCAGATTTCATCAATTGCTACAGAGTGTAGGTTTGCCATCGAGGTAGCCATGGCACGAACATTATGGGTAGTAACATGGTCCTCAAGGGATAATCCTGCTTTGTCATAAGCATGCAAATGAGATGCAATCTGCTATCCATTTAGAGAGAGTATGTTTGGATACTGGCAACCCCCAGTGACTGGGATCAAAGGAGAGGAATGACCGAGAGCCTTTACGATGCTCAGCTGTCCTATGAAGACAGAATGCCAAGGCACGCATGCAGTCAAGGGTATGGAGGGTTGCTTCTGCCTTAGACAAATGTGGTCTAGGAAAAAAGACAGAAATGTAGACTGACTGATTCAAGTGGAAAGGAGACACCACCTTTGGCATGAAATGGGGGTGAGTCCTTAGGACAACTTTGTCATGGTGGAACTGTGTGTAAGGTGGGTCTGCCACCAAAGCTGGTAGCTGCACCTCGCCGAAGTGAGTACAATGAGGAAGATGACCTTACATGTTAGAAACTTTAACGAGGTAGTGGCTAAGGGTTCAAAGGGTGGCTTGAAAAGTTGCCCTAGAATGACAATGAGATCCCAGGCCACTGGAGCTTGGCTAATGGGAGGTTTGGTGAGCAAGAGACCTCTCATGAAGCATGCCACAAGCGGGCTGTGAGGAAATTGGTTTTCCATCCAGGAGATGGTGAGAAGCTATGATGGCACAAAGGTGAACTCTTACTGAGTTGGTTTTGAGACCGGAAGAGGATAGATGGAGGAAATACTGGAGCAGCGCCTCCACTGGAGCTGAGAATAGATTAAGGTCCTTCTGAGAACACCAGACCAAGAATCTATGCCAGTTGAAAGCATAAGAATGTCTGGTGGATGGCTTTCTAAAGGCTAAGAGGATCTCCTTTACTTCCTGAGTAAGGTTGAGATGCTGCAACACTGTGCTTTCAGCAGCCATGCCGTGAGGTGGACAGACTGCGAATTGGGATGGTGGAGAGACTGTGAATTGGGATGGAGCAGTGTTCCCACCTCTTAAGAGAGATCTGGAGCAGATCTGAGATCTAGTGGTTGAGTCTGAGACAGACGTTGTAGGAGAGGAAACCACAGTTGACGTGGCCAACGTAGAGCTATGAGTATCATGAGGCCCCTGTCTGCCTGGAGCTTGAAAAGCGTCTTGGGAATCAGGGGAATGGGAGGAAAAGCATATAGGAATTCACGACCCCAATGGAGGTGAAAAGCATCCACCTCCTGGTTGCCCGACATGGGAGTCCTGGTGTAGAAGCGGGGAAATTTGGCATTCTGTGGAATGGCAAACAAGTCTAACTTTTTCATGCTGTGCTATACTTTGTATGTTGTTTTAAATATGCTGATATCTCTGTTGTCTCTCTGCTTCACCAGATTTACTGAAAACTACCATTTACTGGCTCCTCCCCTCCCAGAAGTGATGCAGCCACATTCTACAAGGTAATCGCCACTCCAAGCAGTCCTATAAAGCTCTGGTGCCAGCGGTGCTTGTCCTGCCTTTTTCATGCTGTGCTATACTTTGTATGCTGTTTTAAATGTGCTGATATCTCTGTTACCTCTGTGCTCCACCAGGTTTACTGAAAACTACCATTTACTGGTTCCTCCTCCCCCGGAAGTGATGCGGCTGTGCTCAAGCAGCTACGTTCCACTCCGAGCAGTCCTATAAAGCTCCAGTGCCAGTGGCACTCGTCGCAGCAGCGGTGCACAACGTGGGTGTGCACCAAAGGAGCGCAATATGCGCCTTAGTTGCGCTCCTTGGGGCAGCTCCAGTGGCGTAGGTGTTGGCAGTGAGTGCACAATAGCTCCATCCTCATCCACTTATATTCCCAGCCCCTCAGGGTTGACTGATAAATACCTTCCGGCTTGGGTGAGTAGCTCTTCTCCCATTATCCTCAAGGGCCTGTTTAGGTTGACTTTTCTGTCTGCCTTCTCATGATCACTATCCCCATTTTGTTGGGTAATCACCCTTTTTTAGCCCCTCAGGGTTCTTTGCCTAGGGGTTTCACAACACGTAACCATGCTAATCTTCTCCCATGTCAAACAGCCCATAACCTGCTGCCCCAAGCTGCCCCTTCTCCCCCTCCTCAATCCCCACTGCTTAAGCTACGGCTCATCAATTGCCGCTCCTTGAGGGCTAGTATCAGCAAAGTACTTGCAGTTTAAATTTAAAACACAGAAGAGAGCTTTCAGGTTAAATTTAGAACCCAGCAGAGAGCTTGTAGTTTAAATTTCATAAAAAGACAGAGCCTAGCAGCAGCAAAGAGCTGTAATTTAAATCAAATCAGAATACAATTTAGCATAAAAGGCAAAACAGGGTCAGTACTCTATGAGCAACAAATAAAGTCTTCTAGAGACCTTTACTAGGAGGCCTTCTACCTAGGGAGCAAGAGACCTGTAAAACATTTTCAATAGGTGTTAACACCAGGTGGCAGGTCAAAAGGCCATTTTGAAAGACTCCTTCTATCCAAGCAAGGACTGTTAATCACCCAGGAAGTTGGTCACAGCTTGCCTCAGCAGCACAGGACAGGATACTGTGTAGCAGCCCTCTTTTAATAAATGATATTTCCCTCCCTCCCTCCTCAACGCCTACCCACCCCTGGGATAATCGTAGCTTTATACGTACTTACACATCTTAAAGGAAAGGAGGTGCTCTCAGGTGAAGCTCATTATCCAAATCAGTTATACACTAAGGACCTGAGATTAATTAAGCTTCAGATAAATAAGGTATATTAAGCGTATTAGGTACAGTTGTATTAGTATAAATATCCAAAGCAACCCTTAGTAAGTAAAGAACTTAAAGATCTAAAGCTTAAAACTAAGATGCAGACAGCAGTCCAGCAGCAAGATGGGGGCTTTCCAGTCCTTTGCACTGAAGTGTCACATGTATGATTTTCTCCCAGTTGGTGAGAGGTCTTACGTGTGCACTAGGTGCAAGGAGCTCTTTGCTCTCAGGTGTGGTGAAGAGCGCCCTCCTGAGGCAATGGAGACCGAGAAAAATCCTGAAGGGCAACAGGATTTACGCCAGATTGACAATACTGGAAGGAAAGAAAAACTCCTTTCTGCTGAGCTAAGAATGGATACCAGCCCAGGGGAGGAGTTGAGTAGTCCTGATTGGGCACACCCAGTGGTTGGAAGGGGCGTGCCTGGAAGAGAACCTCGTTTTAAACCTGAGAATGACCCTGCTAAAGAGAGCAAAGGGAGCAGAGATTGCAGGAGGAGCAAAGAGAGCAGCAAAGGACTGAGCCGAAGTAGGCAGAGCAGTGCACAGAGCTGCACAAGGAACTCTGAGCAGAGGACCTCAGAGCAAAGGACCTGTGAGAGGACGAGCTGTGGAAAGACGTTTGGTACGTCAGCTGAGAGTGAGTCAGAGAGTGAATGGAAGACCAGGAAGCAGTGTGGCAGTACGTTTGACCCTGGTAATAAAAGAAGACCTGCAAGGATCTTTTCAAGGGCTGTGAATGAAAGTCCTGAGGAAAGTGGACGTAGCCCTGGATTAGACTCCTGGAAGAAGGCAGAGCCCTGGAAGAGGAAGCCTCCACCGCAGGCAAGTGAGAAAGAAAACTCATTCTTTGGAATACAGTTGGGACCAGAGAGACACAGGAACCCTCACAGCTGGAAGACGTCTGAGCCACCTAGGACGAGAGGGGCTTGGCAAAAAGTAAGCAGTTTTCCTAAGAGTTACAAGAGTGAAGGTAAACTCAAGTCTCCTATGTTTGAAGCCTTACTAAGAGAGCCTAAATGTTACCCTGACTTATTTAGCCTGAGAGGGGAGAAGGGAAACATTATTGACCAAGAGAGAAGCTTAATAGCTGCTGACAATTGCTTATCTAGCAACCAACAGGCTGAATTGCTTCTCCAAAGCTTTAAAGAGTTTCTAGATCTAAAAGCAGGCAGACAACCAGTACTGAATGAAGATACTAATTCTATACAGTCTGAAGAATTAATGCAAACTGATTCTGACTTACCTGACTGTAATAGTATGGATTGTTCGTTGTGGTGTATGGAAATACCAGAGTAAAGAAGCTTGCTGTGCCGTGTATGAGTAAAATACAACGGAGCTGTTTCTACTGCCATGCTTTGGAAACCTTAATTACTTGCACCTGAATTAAGCTCCCACTGTGAACATAACAGTGCATGTAAAGAGGCTGCATTAAATGGGAATCACCTCTTGGGGCAGAGCTGAGTCAAACTCCCTAGAAGTAAAGCTGAAGTTAAAGCTGAATTCTACTTTAGTTGACTTTATTCCTAAGTTTATTCTGTTCATGTTAAAGCACCAGTTTTTGTTCATGTGTATGAATTTGTGATGCGCTGGAAGAATCTCCCCAACAACAATAAAATACTTGCAAACAAGCCTTACCGTCTCTGGCGCACAACTACACTTATTTCGGAGTGAAAGGAGCACAAGAACTACATTACCCAGCAGTACCAGGGAACAGTTTTTAACTCCATTCCTCACGAGGCAATAGGCCGCTCCTGTCTTTTAGCCCTAAGGCGGGGCAGGGGCGTCGCACAGGGAACGAGTCCGTTCTCTAGAGGCTAGAGTAGCAGACTTGGAAGACATAAGAAAGACAGAGAGGTACATAGACGAGACCTACAGGGATATAGTCCTGAAGTCCCACCTCTAGTTTGGCAGCATCCCTGTTGCCATGGAGGAGAGAGATCACGTGACAGGAGAGCATCACCCTGGTATGGCAGGAAGTGATCCTGTAACTAGGACCTGTCCTCCAGGTGATGTAAAACCCTCTCGCACTGAGGAAGTTTCTCCAGGGCCATGTTCCCATGAGGGAAGGGTTAGGCCAGCCATTATAGCTGGTGATTCGATCATTAGGCATGTAGATAGCTGGGTGGCTGGTGGACGTGAGGATCGCCTGGTAATATGCCTGCCTGGTGCGAAGGTAGCGGATCTCACACGCCACCTAGATAAGGTCTTAGATAGTGCTGGGAAGGAGTCTGCTGTCTTGGTACATGTCGGTACCAATGACATAGGAAAATGTGGTAGGGAGGTTCTGGAGGCTAAATTTAGGCTTTTAGGTAGGAAGTTGAAATCCAGAACTTCCAGGGTAGCGTTCTCTGAAATGCTTCCCGTTCCACGTGCAGGTCCCAAAAGGCAGGCAGAGCTCCGGAGTCTCAATGCGTGGATGAGACAATGGTGCAGAGATGAGGCTTTTGGATTTGTTAGGAACTGAGGAATATTCTGGGGAAAGGAGGGGCTCTTCCGAAGGGATGGGCTTCACCTTAACCGGGATGGAACCAGGCTGCTGGCATTAACCTTTAAAAAGGAGATAGAGCAGCTTTTAAACTAGATAATAGGAGAAAGCAGACAGTCGCCCAAGAACGCATGGTTCGGAAGCATGTATCCTTGAAGGATACTATCAAAAGCAGAGAGGTTCCAAAAAAGAGTAAAGTAGCCCAAATGCCCTTGAGTATGGAGCAGACAGAGCTTAAAGATCCCAAAATGCTTGCATGCAAATGCTAGAAGTCTAAAAAATAAGATGGGAGAGTTAGAATACATAGCACTAAATGAGAGGTTAGGTATGATTGGAATATCAGAGACATGGTGGAAGGAGGACAACCAGTGGGACAATGTGATACCTGGGCACAAACTATATCATAATGATAGAGCTGATCAAATTGGTGGAGGCGTTGCGCTCTATGTTAGAGAGGGCATTGAGTCAGAAAGGATTAAAATTTTGCAGTGAATAAATTTTTCTGGAGAATCTCTATGGATTGAAATTCCATGTAAAAAGGGGAAGGCGATGGCAGTGGGGGTGTACTATCGACCGCCTGGCCAGAATGAACAAATGGATGATGAAATGCTCAAAGAAATCAAGGAAGCTAACAAAAGTTATAGCGCAGTAATAATAATGGGTGATTTTAATTACCCCGATATCGACTGGGTCAGTGTCACAGCAGGACATGCTAGGGAGATAAAGTTCCTAGATGAAATAAATGACTGCTTCTTAGAGCAGCTGGTTCATGAACCAACCAGAGGGGAAGCCATATAAAACCTAGTCCTTAGTGGAACAGCAGATCTAGTGCAAGAGATAAGGATGTTGGGGCCACTTGGTAATAGTGATCATAGCAGACCAGACAAGCTGTATTCCATGCTTTAAGAAAAGTGGAAGGAAGTCCAAAAACCTGCCAGCATGGTTTAAAGGCGAGGTCAGAGAGGCTGTTGTTGCCAAAAAAGCATCTTTCAGGAAATGGAAAAAAGAGCCAAACGACGAAACCTGGAACCAGCACAAACACTGGCAAGTCAAATGCAAGGCATTGATAAGGCAGGCAAAGGGAGAATTTGAAAAGAAGCTTGCTGCGGAAGCAAAAACGCAAAATACTTTTTCAAGTACATTTGTAGCAAAAAACCTGTGAGAGAGTCAGTTGGTCCATTAGATGATAGAGGGGTTAAAGGGACACTAAGAGGCGACAAGGCGATAGCGGAGAGACTGAATGAATTCTTTGCTTCGTTCTTTACTGAGGAAGATGTAGGGATGTTACCCATGACTGAAGTGGCATTTAATGGTGCGGAAGAATTGAAGGAAATATCGATACATCGGGAATATGTATTACAATTATTAGATAAACAAGAGTAGCAAATCACCTGGGCCAGATGGTATACATCCAAGGGTGTTGAAAGAACTGAAATATGAGATTGCAGACCTGCTATTAGTAATCTGTGAACTTTCATTAAAATCATCTGTAATACCTGAAGATTGGAGGATCGCCAAAGTAACACCAATTTTTAAAAAGGGTTCCAGGGGTGATCCGGGAAACTAAAGACCGGTGAGCCTGACGTCAGTACTGGGGAAAACGGTAGAAATCACCATAAACAACAAAATTACTCAGCATGTAGATAGTCATAGCCTAATGGGAGATAGCCAACATGGCTCTAGACAAGGAAGATCTTATCTTACTAATCTGTTATGTTTTTTTTGAAGGTGTGAATAAACAGGTGGACAAAGGTGAGTCGATTGATATAGTGTATCTGGACTTTCAGAAAGCCTTTGACAAGGTCCCTCATCAGAGACATTTGGCAAAACTAAAGAGTCATGGGTTAGGAGGCAGTGTACTATTGTGGATCAGGAACTGGTTAAAAGATAGAAAGCAGAGGGTAGGGCTAAATGGCCAATTTTCCCAATGGAGAAAGGTGAATAGTGGTGTACCCCAGGGATCTGTGCTGGGTCCGCTGTTTTTTGACATATTCATAAATGACCTGGAAAAGGGAATAACGAGCGAGGTTATCAAATTTGCAGATGACACAAAACTATTTAAAGTTGTTAAAACCCAAGAGGATTGTGGAAAATTACAAGAGGAACTTGATAAATTGGAAGACTGGGCATCAAAATGGCAGATGAAATTTAACGTGGACAAGTGCAAAGTTATGCACCTAGGGAAGAACAACCTAAACTATGGTTACATGATGCAAGGTTCCACATTAGGAACCACCACCCAGGAAAAAGATTTAGGCGTCATTGTGGATAACATGTTAAAACCCTCGGCCCAGTGTGCAGCAGCGGCCAAGAGAGCCAATAGAATGCTAAGTATCATAAGGAAAGGAATAGAAAATAAAACAAAAGATATTATAATGCCTCTATATCATTTCATGGTGAGACCGCACCTTGCATATTGTGTGCAATTCTGGTTGCCGTATCTTAAAAAGGATATAGCGTTATTAGAAAAGGTTCAGAGAAGAGCCATCAAACTGGTAAAGGGGATGGAAGGATACTCCAATGAAGAAAGGCTAAAAAGGTTAGGGCTCTTTAACCTGGAAAAGAGACGGCTGAGGGGAGATATGATAGAAGTCTATAAATTAATGAACGGAGTGGAACGGGTAAACCTAGATTGATCGTTTACGTTATCAGAATATAGAAAGACTAGGGGACATGCAATGAAGCTACGGGGTAAACTATTTAATACTAATAAAAGAAAAAAAATTCACTCAACGTGTAATCAAACTCTGGAATTTGTTACCGGAGGATTTAGTAAAGGCTATTAGTATAGCTGGGTTTAAAAAAGGTTTGGACAAGTTCCTGGAGGAAAAGTCCATAAACCATTATTAAGAAGGGACCCAGGACATCAATGCTTGACCCAATACAAGCATTGGGGAACCTGTGTCTTTTGGGGAAACTGCTAGGTACATATGATCTAGATTGGCCACTGCTGGAAACAGGATACTGGGCTTGATGGACCTTGGTCTGACCCAGTATGGCATATCTTATGTTCTTATGGCTAAAACCCTGCTGGTACAGGACCTCATAACCCAGGAGTCCTTGGAACTCCTTTTTCCTTTCGGAAACTTGGCTCAAGGATGGAGAGGAACCACTCCTTGCACAATGCCTTCCTGTAGGTTTCTCAGGCATATCGGTCACCCGTATTGGTCGTACCAGTGGTGGAGTTGCTGCTCTATATCGCTCCTTTCTTCAGGCTCACTCAGGTTGCTTGCCCCCACTATGTTACCCCGAATCTCTCCTCCTGTATCTATGAACCTCCCCTTTCGTCTATTTCCTCATGGTCTATTCCCCTCCTTCCCTCCAGCCTCATCTTTGGGGTGCCCTCTCCTTGACCATATCGGACCTCTCTCTACAATATCCTCACTTGGTGATTTTGGGTGGCTTTAGCATCCATTTTGATGCACCCTCCTCCTCTAGGGAACACTCGTTTCTCTCTCTCCTCCATGACCTGACTCTCCTACATGATGTGACCTCGCCAACCAATATGGCTGGCCATACACTTGACCAGGTCATCACTTCATCCAGTTCCACTCTTCTGCCCTTCAGATGCACTGCTAGGCCCCTATCCTGGACTGATCATTTCTGTCTATAGTCTTTTCTTTGGGACTCCCATTACCTACCATCAGCACCCCCTCAGTCCCCCTTGCCCGCCCTCATCAGGTTCCTGTGCACTTCTCCCACCGTATCACCCCCCTTACCCTCCAGCTTTTCCCTGCAGCGGATCAGCTTTTTCCCAATGATTTCCCTTCCCTCTCCCTTAACATGCAGGCTTCTCAATGGAATGCTACTCTTTCTTCCGCCCTTGATCAATTAGCCCCTTTGCAGCTCCATCTCACCCCCGTCACCCCTCCCGTTGGCACTGGTACCATTTTGGGTTCTACCTACTTCGCTTCCACCTTTGCTGAGCAGAGCGCCTCTAGAGGAAGTCTTGCTCACCCACAGCTCTACAGTATTTCAAGGAACATCATCTGCAATACTGCTCTTGTGTGCATCAGTCCAAACTGACATATTTCTATAAGGCTATCTCCACTGCTCCTAACTCTACACGTCAGCTCTACTCAGTCCTCAGGTCCCTTACCGAACTTCAACCCAGTTCCTCTTCGGTTACTCCCCACCCAGCCCCCAGCCCCTCTCAACTAGCCTCCTTCTCCACCTCAGAAATTCACAATCTTCGGTCCTCATTACCTTCCAGCCCTCCTCCTCCTCTCTCCCCTCCTCCTACCTCCTCGTAGTCCCACATGTGGGCCACATTTCATCCTCTTACTGCCACTGAACTTGTCAAATCTATTTCCACTTCACGAAAGACTAACTGTTCCCTTGATCCAATACCATCATTATGGCTCCTTGAACCATCTCTTGCCCTCTTACCCTCCATCCTTTTCATGTTTAATGCTAGTCTTTCCTCTGGAATCTTTCCCAATCCTTGGAAGCATGCCTTAGTTCATCCCCTCTTGAAAAAGCCATCCCTTGATCCAGCACATTATCGTCCAGTCTCCAATCTCCCCTTTCTCTCAAGAATGATTGAAAAGGCTGTCTTTGCCCAACTCTCATGTCACCTTGACGCAACTCATTTTCTTCATCCCCGCCAATCAGGTTTCTGTCCCAGTCATGGTGTCAAAACTGTCCTACTTGCATTTCTTAATGAGCTCCACACCTCAGATGATCACGGTGATGTTGCTGTGGCAGTGTCCTTGGATCTTTCAGCAGCATTTGATCTCGTGGATCACTAGATTCTCCTCTCCCGGATGCATGATGCTGGCCTTCGGCGTTCCATTTATCAATGGTTTCACTCTTTCCTTTTCTCTCGGTCTTTCATGGTCACCTCCAACACCACTCCCTCCTCCTCCGACCCATTTCCTCTTCACTGTGGTGTTCCTCAAGGTTCCATTTTGGCACCCCTTCTATTTAATATTTTCCTGGCGCCGCTTGCTCTTCTAATCCAGCAGTCAGAGTTGTTGACTTATTATGATGCCGACGACATCATTCTACTCCACCATACCAACCCCTCTCAACCAGACCTCTCCCCTCTGAACTCTTGCCTCTCTCAAGTTTCTGAATGACTAACCACAAACTGCCCTCATCTTAACTTGGCCAAAACCTCAGCCATCTGGTTTACACACGGAAGCACCTGTCCCTCGCTAGCTCCAGTTCTTTCCAACTCCCCCATTCCCTTAGTAGGTATCCTTCGCTACCTTGGAGTAACCCTTGACCCTGATCTTTCCTTTAAGGATCACATCTCTCAGCTTACCAGGAGATATTTCTATTACCTTCATCAAATCCGGGCAATACTTCTGTTCCTCACTCCCCAAGCATTAACTACTCTCCTACTATCCTTAGTTATGCCTCATCTAGATTTCTGTAATTCTGTATTTGCTGGTACTCCTCAAGCTCAACTTCACAGACTCTAGTTGATCCAAAATAGAGCAGCCCGAATTATCATGCACACTACATGCCGAGACCATGTCACCCATCTTCTTTTTCAGCTCCATTGGTTCCCTCTGGAATATCGGATCCAGTACAAAATCCTTACTCTGGTTCATCAAGTTATCTATACTCACGCCCCACAGTATCTGGCAGATCTCCAATTTCACACCCCTACCCGCAGTCTTCACTTAGCACATATTAAACACCTTCACCTTCCATCACCATCTCGTGCTCATTTACAATTCACCCACCAGTCAGCCTTCTTTTTCCTGGGTCCAGCCCTATGGAATTCCCTCCCCACCACTCTTCGATTGGAACAGACCTATGTCAAATTCAAGTCAATGCTCAAAACCCATTTGTTCTCCTCCATGTTTGACCTCCCCTCACCCATTATCTGACTCCACTTCTTTATGTTGTCTGCTTTCTGTCTTATTTGATTGATTTCTCTCCCTTTCCTGTCTTAAATTGTAGTTCTTTTTTCTTTTCTGGCTTGTGGCCTTATCAGTATATTTTTGGATTGTACACCACCTTGATGTCGCAAAGGTGCGGTATATCAAATGGCTTAATAAACATAAACACAGACATCTCTTTTGGGTCCCCCAGGTCTGAAAGATGAAGGATGCTGTCTCTGTGTGGAGAGGCCATTCGTGGGGAAGGAGGACCCGACTCAGTCTGTCTGCCAAGACATTTTGCTCCCCTGGAAGATATACCACCTGGAGGTGTATCTGATGAGTAATAGAAAATAACCAGAGATGAAGAGCCTCTCTGCAGAGGGGCCAAAATCCTGTTCCCCCTTGCTTGTTCAGATAGAACATGGTTACCTGATTGTCCATTTGGACCAGGACCCTCTGGAAGCTTAGATGTGTCTGAAAGACCTTGAGGGCGTTGAAGACTGCCCGAAGTTCCAGTAGATTTATCTGGGGCTTGGACTCCTCCTCTGTCCAGAGGCCCTGAGTGGAGAGGGACCCTAGATGGGCCCCCCACCCCTGTTTGGAGGCATCCGTTGTCTAGGTATATTGATGTGGAAGCATCTGAAAAGGTGACTCGATGAGGAGATTCTCTGGGGACCACCACCATAGGAGTGATGTGGCCAGAGGGGCAGACACTGCTATTTTGTCTGAGAGACGGTTAGAGGCCTGTCTCCACTGGGAGGTCAATGTCCATTGAGCTGTGCGCATATGCAGGCGTGCATGTGGTACTACATGTACTGTTGAGGCCATATGACCTAGAAGTTGTAGCATCTCTCTGGCAGTGAGATGATCTTTGACATGGGCCTGAGATGCCAGCTGCATGAGATGAGAACAGCGGGGCTGAGATAGAAATGTTCTTGACTGTTGAGTATCTAAGAGAGCTCCTATAAACACTAGTGTCTGAGTAGGAGCGAGATGGGATTTTGTTGAAGTACCTGCATGGTACGAGAGAGAGCAAGAGGTGAAACTCTTGGAAGGTTCCTGCCCTTATGAGCCAGTCATCTAAGTAAGGGGAGACAAAAATTCCTAGAGATCTTAGAAATTCGGCCACGACCGCCATGCACTTTGTGAAGACTCTCAGGGCCGAGGCAAATCCGAATGGAAGGACTCTGTACTGATAATGTTTTTCTTGAAACATGAAGCAGAGATATTTCCTGTGTTCTGGATGAATCAGGATATCTGTGTACGCTTCCTTGAGATCAAGAAAACAGAGCCAGTCCTGCTCTGGAGACAGGGTAGGAGAGTCCATAGTGAGACCATCTTGAACGTCTCGCGGACAAGAAACTTGCTTAGGTTTCTGAGGTCCAGGATGGGTTTGTATCCCTCAGTTTTATTTGGTATGAGAAAGTATGGAGAGTAGCAACCTACTCCTTGTTGAGATGTTGGGACCTCCTCTATGGCACCTCCTGATAGCAGACCTCATGTAGCAACAAAGCAGTGAGAAGAGGCTGGGAAGGATATTCCCTCATCATTGTGGAGGGGGACAGAGTCTGTAGGTGAAGTGTGTACTCCTCTGCCACTATGGTCAGGGTCCAGTGCTGTAATGTGATTAGATGCCACCTGTGGGCATAGTGACAGAGCCTGCCTGCAATAATGGGGGAAAGGGAGGTCTCCAATGGCAGAGAGGCTATGTTCTCTAGGAAAAAGTAAAAAACCAGACGCAGATTGAGTCTGTGGTGCTGACTGGCTTTTAGGAGACTGTGACTTCTTTTGTTGCTTAGGAGGCTATTGCCTCTTCTGAGTAGTCTGGGGCTGGTACTGTGAAGCAGGGGTGTAAGAAGACCGCACTTTCAAAAGGATATAAACAGGTTGGTGTCAGTACAGAGGGTGACTATTAAAATGGTTAGTGGTCTTCATTATAAAGCATATGAGGACAGACTTAAGGATCTTTATATGTTTGTACACCTTAGAGGAAAGGCAGGATAGAGGTGATATGATTGAGATGTTTAAATACCTCCATGGCATAAATGCACAGGAAGAGAGCCTCTTTCAAATGAAAGCAAGCTCTGCTATAAAGGGACATGGGATGAGGGTGAAAGGGGATAGATTCAGGAGTGATATGCAGAAATATTTCTTTACGGAAAGAGTGGTGGATCCGTGGAATAGTCTCCCAGTGCAGGTGGTAGAGATGAGGACAGTATCTGAATTCAAAGAAGCATGGGACAAACAGATAGGATTTCTAAAGGAAAAAAGGGGACTCCTGTAGTGGTTGATATGGAAGGGCAGACTAGATAGGCCATGTGATCTTTTTCTGTCGTCATGTTTCTATGTTTCTAAAACTACTACTTCTTATTGAAGAAAGTCTTCTTTGCAGCTGCTCTCTTCTTAGCTGGGTTGGCAGTGATTATAGAAAGCCTGTTTAGGATAGTATTCTCAGACTCCAACTGAGATGCCTTGACTTGCCAATCTTTGCCGAAAAGGTTTTCGCCTGTGCAAGGAATATTGCTCAGTTTATCTTGAACCCATTGTTCCAGATCTGATGCTCGAAGCCAAGCAATCCTGCGTGCTCCAGTACAGATTGAGTGTACCAGTAGGGCCACCTCAAAGCAGTCAAAAGTTGCCCTATTGACAAACATTGACACATTCTGGGCATGTTTGACCAATGTGAGATAATCAGCACTCTTATCAGGAAGAAGAGGAGCCATGGATTCAAGATCTCTAGTAACCTCCCTAAGGAACATACCCTTATAGAGTATGTATGAACTTATCCTGGCTGAAAGCATGGAGGCCTGAAAACATCAATGCCAGAAAGCATCGAGAGTCCTTGCTTCTCTACCAGGAGGGTTCAAAGAATGAGTCTTTGAACTTTCAATTTGACACACTGCCGACTCCATCACCATCGAGTGATGAGGCAACTGAGCCTTTGGAATCCAGGAGACTCCGGTACTCGATACATGGTACTGAGTCATGGAGTATGGGGAGAGATGATAAGGGGCACACATCCGGAGCATGAGGTCCTGGAGGATATGGTGAACCGGAAGGGTGGCAGCCTCTTTAGGAGCCGTAGGGGTTTGGAGGATTTCTAATTTCTCAGCCATAGGTTTTTTTTCAGATGTTACTGTAATGGACAGGCCCCTGGCCAGGTCCCGAATAAACTCTTGAAAAGTCCTCAGGAGGAAACATGTGGTATTCCGGGAAGGAAGAAGGATCCTCCAATATACTTTGGGTATCGATCGATTCTTCATTGGAAGAATTGGAATCTGATAATTCAAAGGATTGACGAGAGCGATGCCCGCGCTCTGCTAAGGCCCGGTACCGATTGAAATTGGTATCGGATCGGGGAGGTTGCCTGGAAGAGCCACCGGTACCAGGGATGCTCAAGGGCAGGCAGTGGTGGTAGCGGTTCGATGGGTACAAACCCCAGTACCGACGCTGCTAGTGGAGCTGCCAAGCTGCACTTGATGGTGAGGAGACATTGATCCATGGAGCCCGCCGATGATTCGGTATCAGTACTGAACATGCAGGCTACCGTCTCAGAGCATGGCACCAGGAGCTCTCCAGAGATAGAGGCCTCGAAAGCATCCTGGGAACCCTCGATGGCTTTGGAGGAAGGGTCCTCCCACTGGGGTAGTTTGGCTGGCCAATCCACCTCTAGGGCAACGCAAAAGGCATCTTGATTCTTAGAAAGATATCTACCTTTGGGGGATCGGTGTGTCTTCAAAGACTTATGTTTTGATACCTGAGATCCATGAGAGGAAGACGATGCCCTCAATGATGTCGATGCTAAAGACACTGAGTCTGAGGCAAAGTGTGCCTAACTTTGCAGCACGATTCTGCAGGCCTCTCTTTTTCATCTTCCTACATAAAGGACATTCATAAGGCTGGTGGTTGGGCCCAAGGCATTTGAGACACCAGTCGTGGGTGTCGGTAGTCGAGATGGTACCATCACAAAAAACAAAAGAAATAAAATTAAGAAATTTTCTGCGGTGACAGGATTTGCTTCCTGCTGGCTCCACAGAAAATGAAGAACTGAGGAGGGAGAGTTGGGAAGGCGGGAAGGCAGCGACACAGGCACAATGTGATGCTCCCAAAAGCTTTCCTATTGGACGCTGGGGAGCACTCCCATGCGGGCTTCGTCGGTAGCGACGTCACCCATATGTGTGTGGTAGGCTATGGCCTATATAATAGCCTGTATATGTATGAGCCTGCAAGCTAGGCCTGAGTCCCCATCACCACTTAGAAATAGTAGTGCCAAGAAAGACCAAAGTCAGTGAATGTCTGAGGATCTGCCTTAAACCGCTCTAAACTGCTTTTGATATGTTCCAGTGTTTTGCGTTTTCACATTCTCTGAGCCTAGTTATGACCTTGTAGCAGGAATGTATTTATGTCTAGAAACTGAGCCTTTGTTAGCATAGCCTGAGAAGGGGGAACAGGGTGTTAGGCCCGATTGGATAGATGCAGGGGGCGTTGGGACCAATAGAAAGTCTGCCTGTATCAAACTGTGAAGCTTGTATATAAGGAAGTTGTTCCTGTTCGCCATTGCTCAATCCTTTTGAAGCTTGAGCCTTGTGCTCAATAAATTGGTTTGGATCCTTGAACCGACTCCTGGTATTATTTATTGCATGCTTATCAGCTGCTACGTGTGAAGACTACATTCCTGCTTGTTCCTGGAGATAGTGAAAGATTATTAGAGAAAGACATCATGCTTAGCAAGGTTGAAGATCAATACAAACAAGGAAGGACAGCAATGCGATGGATCGATAGAACAGCAGCAGCAGCTATGGATGCAACTCTATCCACAAATGCTGCCTGACTGAAGACCGAACACAGTTTAGGACAACTATCCACAGGGCCACAATGAGTCAACATTGACTCGACAGCACTTAACAACAACAACAACAACTACCAGGCACTAGAACGTAGCTGAAGCCAGAGTCCAAAGGGGAGTACAGTGAACTGGAACAATCCTTGAGGAGTAACAAAGGCTGTCTTTTCTTTGATGGCCAGAGTTAAGAGAACCTGACAATAATCTCTGGTCAGGTCCAATGTAGAAATAATTAGGCTCCTCCCAGTCTCTCAATTAGTTTATCCATATAAGGCCTGGGGCACACTTTTAGCTTGGAAACGTCCTTAACCTTTCAGAAATCAATACAGAGGCAGAGGTTCCCATCCAACTTAGAAACCAGTACAATTGGAGATGACCCTTCACTACTGAACTCTTTAACCACCACCAAGTTTAAGCAACTCTCTCACTTCTATGGCCGCAACATTTTGCCGGGCTTCTGGGATCCAGTATGATTGCTGTCAAACAACTATTCTTAGCTATGTATTGATATCATGACAAACCCAACGAGTCCATCCCGGAATGTTGGAGAACACATCTGCATTCCATTTCACAAGTTGCAATAAATCAGTCTTCTGTGCTATCTAGAATTGGTCTCTAAAGAAATTGGTTTGGGGTTCAGCAAAACGTCTGGTCCAAATTCATCTCCCTGGATGAAAGTAGAGGTTGTCGGAACCCACTTTTCCAATAAGTTCATGTGCAAGATTTGAGCTTTCATTTGTTTATCTGATTTTGCAACCTTGTAGTTGATCTGCCCTTTCTTTTCAATAATCTCATAAGAACCCTGCCACTTGCATAGTGATCTGTGAACTATCATTAAAATCATCTGTAGTACCTAAAGATTGGAGAATGGACAATGCAATACCAGTTTTTAAAAAGGGTTCCAGGGGTGATCCAAGAAAGCATTGTTACTCACCTGTAACAGGTGATCTTTGGGAACAGCAGGAATCAGCCTTCAAAGATAGGTATCGTCGGTACTGATGAAGCCCGCATGGGAACGCTCCCCAGTGTCCAATAGGAGAACTTTCGGGAGCATTCCACTGTATCTGTGTAGCTGCCTTCCCACCTTCCTCACAGCTCTCTTCAGTTGAGAGATTGAGGAAAAGGTTTACCCAACAACTCCTAGGGAGGAGGGTGGGATGTGAAGACTGATTCCTGCTGTTCCCGGAGATCACCTATTTCAGGTGAGTAACAACTTTATCTCCAGGAACAAGCAGGAATGCAGTCTTCACGAGCTCCCAGACAGAGCATGTCCATGAAATGGAAGAATGGAGCCAAATAGGTATGGACACAAGATGGCCTCAGTGGATTCGAGTGCAGTGCCGAGAGCATGGAAGAGGGAATCAGATGCTAGAAATAGAACTGGTAGGAATTGAGGTAAAGTCCCAAATAGATGTTGAAGCACAGCCTGGCCAAAGACAGCATCCCGATGGGAGTTCCTGCCCTGGCAGTAGTGAGCAGCAAAGGTGTGAATAGAGGACCAGGTGGCTGCTCGGCAGATCTCCTGTATCGAGACAGAATGGAGGTTGGCAACCAATGTCACCATGGCTCTGACACTGTGGGCAGTAACGTGACTCTTTGAGAGAGAGAGACCAGCCTGATCACAGGCTAGAAAGAAGCAGCTGGCAAACCAGTTGGATAGGGTGCGCTTTGACACCGGAAGACCTAAGTGGCTGGGGTCAAAAGAAACAAATAACTGAGAGGATTTTCTAAAATCCTTAGTCCTATGTAAGTAGAAAGCAAGAGCATACTTGCAGTCCAGAGTATGCAATGTTGTCTTAGCCTCGGAGGTATGCGGCTGGGGAAAAAAGACTGGTAGCATCACGGTTGATTGAGATGAAAAGTGCAAACTACTTTTGGAAGGAAATTCGGATGGGTCCAAAGAACCACCTTGTCATGGTGGAACTGAGTGTAAGGGGAATCTACCACTAAGCCTGTAGCTCACTGATGTGATGAGCTGAGGTGAAGGCAATAAGGAAGATGACCTTGCATGATAGAAATTTTAAAGGCGTGGTAACCAGGGGCTCAAACGGAGCTTTGATAAGTTTGGCTAGGATCACATTAAAGTCCCAAGCCACTGGATCTAATCAGAGGCTTCGAAAGCAGAAGACCCTCATGAATCTCTACACCAGGGGTTGTGAGGAAATAGAAAGTTTATACTGAGGCCTGTGATAAGCTGCAATAGCACTTAAATGAACTCTGACAGAGTTAGTCTTAAGCACTGTGGAGGACAAGTGGAGAAGATATTGTAGAATAAGCTCCACTGGGCAATCAGATGGGTTCACCTGCTTGGAGGTGCACCAAAGAGTGAACCATCATCACTTGAAGGCATAAGATTGCCTGATAGAAGGCTTGCGAGAGGCAAGCAGGATATCCTTGATCGGTTTCAGAAGACAGAGGTCATCAAAGGTGATGCTGTCAGGAGCCACACTGTGAGACAGAGGGCTCGTGGATGGAGGAAAAGTCCCCAATCCTGGGAAAGGAGGTCAGGGGCATGACCCAAATTGAGGGGAGGAGCCTGTGCTAGACGAAGTAGTAGAGGAAACCACAGCTGACGAGGCCAGTAAGGGGCCACCAAAATCAGAGAGGCTCTGTCGGCCTGCAGCTTGAACAGAGTCTTAGGAATCAGAGGGGTTGGTGAGAATGCGTAAAGCAAGCCCTATTCCCAATCGAGGAGAAAAGCATCGGTTGCTTGACTAAGTGGGGAGGGGACTCTGGAGCAAAAAAGCAGTAGACGCGTATTCTCCTGAGTGGCAAACAGATCAATTTTGGGGGTCCCCCACATCTGGGAAAGGCAAGAGACAGTCTGCTGATTGAGAGTCCACTTGTGTGGATGGAGAATGCGGCTGAATCTGTCCGCTAAGTCATTGAGATGACCCGGGAGGTACGCGGCCCGAAGGTGGATGCGGTGTATGATCGCAAGGGACCAGAGGCTTCCTGACACAGAGGATCTGAGCCAAATCCTCCCTGCTTGTTCATGTAGAACATGGCTACCTGGTTGTCCATCTGGGCTCATACCTATTTGCCAGATAGTTGGGGTTGAAAAACCCAAAGGGCATTCGTGAGAGCACAAAGGAGATTGATCTGCATCTGGGATTCGTGAGTTGTCCACTGCCCGGAGTGGTGAGGTGGTTCAGATGCGCTCCCCAACTGAGTTTGGAAGTATTTGTGGCTAGGGTGCACTGGGTTGGAGGTATTTGAAAAGGTGACCCCCTTTTAGAAAATTTTGGGGGAACACCACCACTGAAGAGAGTTCAATAGAGAAGGTGCTATACAAATCTTGTCTGAGAGTCGGCCCATCACCTGAGACCATAGAGACAAAAGTGTCCATTGGACTTGTCTCATGTGGAAACGGGCTTATGTTACAACATGCACTGTGAGGGTCATGTGTCACAGAAGGTTTAGCATGTCTTGAGCCATGCTAAACAATACTATGGCCTTGAATCGCGAGGGCCAGCTCGATGAGGCACGTAGAATGATCCCTGGGAAGGAACACTCGACCCTGACATGTGTCTAGAAGTGCTCCAATGAATTCCAGCTGTTGTGCTGAAACTAGATGTGAGTGGAAAGTTTAGAACGAATCCTAGAATCTGGAGAACAGTGATAGTGCGATGAAGAGAAAGTTTTACCTTTTGTGGGGAGTCTCCCTTTATCAACCAGTTGTCTAAATAGGGGAAGATGGATCCCCAGCGTGCGCAAGTAGGCAGCGACGACTGACATGCACTTCGTGAAGACTCTGTGAGCAGAGGCTAGGCCGCAAGGTAGCACTTGATACTGGTAGTGCACCTGTTGTGCAGGTATTTTCTGTGATAAGGGTGGATAAGCAAATGCGTGCGAGCATCCTTCAGATCTAGAGATCATAGCCAGTCTCCCTGAAGGAGATAGGAAATTGTTTTGAACTTTTCCCAAATAAGAAACTTGAGATCTCTCAGATCTAGGATGCGCCTGTACACTCCCGTTTTCTTTGGCATAAGAAAGCAAGGAAAGTAGAAGCCCGTGCCTTCTTGTGTGGGAGGGACTCTTTCCATAATCCCCTGAGTCAACAGGATGGCCATCTCTGAGGATAAAAGATTTGCCTGTGAGAGATTTGCATGGTAAGCCCTTGGAGAGGTGGTTGGGGGTAAGCTCTGGAAGTGAAGCAGGTAACACCTTGTGACTATGTTGAGAGTTCATTTCTCTGATGTGATGAGATGCCACCTGTAGATGTAGCACACAGGTGGCCTGATGTTGTGTAGCAGCTGATTGGGGTTTAAGAGTCTCGGCCTTCTTAGGCTAATGAGGACTGAGGCCTCTGCTGTTGTTGCTGAGGCTGATAAGTAGTAGCATAGAAAGACTTCTTAGAAGTGGTTTTCTTCCTAGAGGGGTTTGAAGTCTTCCTAAAGAGGCACTTGAGGGTAAGATCATCTGTCTCAAGTTCCCCTGGCTTTTTCTCTCCAACCTTTGCCAAAAAGGTTTTCACCAAAGCAAGGTATGTTGGCTAACTTATCTTGAACCTACTGCTTCAGATAGCGTAGTTACTCACCTTTAACAGGTGTTCTCTGGGGACAGCAGGAATCAGTCCTCAAATATGGTAACGTCTGTGCCGACGGAGCCTGCGCGGAAGCATCTCCCCAGCTTTCAAGGAAAGCCTTTGGGAGATGCACCATGCATGTATGCTCCACTTCTCACCCAAGGGTGCCAGCTTGCATCAGTCAAATGACATAGCTAAGACGGCAAAGGAAAAAATAAAATACAGTAAAGAAGCAACTCCAAGGGGAGGAAGGAGGGTTGTGAGAACTGATTCCTGCTGTCTCCGGAGAACACCTGCTACAGGTGAGTAACTACGCTTTCTCCACGAACAAGCAGGAAGTCAGTCCTCACATATGGGAATGCCCAGCTACAGGCTACCGAGAACCTGAAAAAATGCCACGGTGACCTGCAAAGGGTGAGATGTGATCAGCAGCAGTTGCATCCCTACTGAGAGGCTCACCCAAGACCCAAGTGTCCGGCAGAGAACCAGCACTCCGGTAGCCTAAACACAGAAGAGTCGGAGGGCAGGAGTTGCCTACACCCTGAAGAGATTACGGAGTACGGCCTTGCCAAAGGAGCTGTACTGTCGGGACTCTCTCTCCAGGCAGTAGTGAGCTGCGAAGGTATGGACTGAAGACAGATGGCAGCCCAGCAGATTTCCATCACTGGGACGGAACGCAGATTTGCCACAGAAGTAGTCATGGCCCTGATGCAGTGTGCTGTGACCGTCTGGTCCAGTGAGATCCTCACCTGCTCATAACCGAGGGTAATGCAGTCTGTCACCCAAATGGACAGAGTTTGCTTAGTCACTAGGAGCCCCAGGAGGCTGGGGTCATAGGATACGAAAAGCCGTGGTGCTTTGCAGTGGCCCTGAGTCTGTTGCAGGTAAAAGGACAGAGCTCTCTTACAATCCAGATTGTGGAGAACAGTCTCTGCCCTACCAGTGTGAGGCCTCAGAAAGAAGGTGGGGAGTATCACCTCCTGATTGAGGTGGAATGGGGACACCACCTTCAGCAGAAACTTGGGGTGTGTGCGGAGCACCACCCTCTTCTTGTAGAACCTCCTTATACTGATGCTGATGGGAGTGCTACCAGGAAGGCGACCTTCCAGGACAGATACCAGAGTTGGCAGGTAGCCAGAGGCTCAAACGGAGGCTTAGTGAGCTGCGAGAGCATCATATTGAGATCCCACTCTGCTGCTGGAGGGCGGATGGGGGGGGGGGTTGGATAACATGAGGCCCCGCAGAAATCAGAACACAAGGGACTGAGCCGAGAGGGGTTTTCCCTCAACGGAATGGTGATGCGCTGCGGTGGTGCTCAGGTGTACTCTGACTGAAATGGACTTCAGTCCCACCTGCGATAGATGAAGCAGGTACTGGAGTACTAGTTATACTGAGCAGAAGAAAGGGTTCGCCCGCCTTTCCACACACCACACCGAGAATCTGCGCCACTTGAAGGCAAACATCCTTCTTGTAAGGAGACCTTCCATGTCCCGTGGGAGGTTGAAGGGGGCTAATGCTGCCCTTTCTGCAATCAAGCTGTGAGTGAGAGGGATCCCCAAGTTGAGGTGTAGGAGAGAGCCCTGCTCCTGTAAGTAGCCCCAGAGCTCGGCCCTGGAGAATCGGCAATGCCACCTATAGGGAGAGGAGCAGTGGGAACCAGGACTGCCTGAGCCACCAAAGGGCTATCAGCATTAGCGATGTTCTGTCATGCTGGACCTTGAATAGTGTCTTGGCTACCAGCAGTGTTGGTGGGAGGGCATAAAGGAAGCCTTTCATCCACGGGAATCTAACTACCTTCAGCCCATGGAATCTAACTACCTTAGCATCAACCTCAAAAAAACTGAGGCAATGTTCGTAACAAGATCACCCGTGACTGAGGACATCTATCCAACATCAATCTCAATCATAAATACAACTATACCCGTCAAAAAAGAGGTAAAATACCTAGGGGTAATAATAGACCATACACTCACCATGCTACCACATATAAAACAGACGGTAAAAACCATATTCTACAAACTCAAAACCATACAACACCTAAGACCCCTTCTTGACACCCATGACTTTAGATCAGTTGTTAACACACTCATCACCCCACACTTCGACTATTGTAATAGTCTCTTAATTGGCCTACCACAAAAAAGTACATACCTACTTCAAAGAGCCCAGAACATCTGTGCCAAAGTAGTCACAAAAGCCCGCCTAGTAGACCACGTAACCCCAATAATGCTGGAACTGCATTGGCTCCCTATAAACAGCAGAATCAGATATAAAATCCTCCTAATCACATTCAAGCTCCTGAACAACATCGCCCCATCATATCTATCCATGCTATTACATGCCCCATCAGAATCAAGAACTCGCAGACTAAACGCAACACACTCACTTGAAATACCAAACTCATTCAAAAAAACTAAAAAATCCACCAGCACCAGAGCCTTCTCATTCACTGCCCCCATGCTCTGGAATAATCTCCCAATAAACCTTCGGATCATAAAAGACCTCACCCAATTTAGAAAGGAACTCAAGACATACCTTTTCTCCGAACACTATGAAATCCCATACCCCCAAGTCCAACCACACACCATCCCCAAACACTCAAACACAAAGCCCTAAAACCACACTCAACTACCCACACACATACACCCACCACATACTCCCACCACATACACCCCAAAATACTCCCAAGAGATGAAAAAAGGAAATAAATTCCTCCACACACACACACATATGAAAGGTAGAAAACTCTGACTACCTATAAAAAGGTAGAAAAAACTCTGATCAACACTAGATCAACACTACGATACAGAAACTTATTAATGTATATAAAATGTAAATAGTTTTGACAATTAATGCACAGTTATTGTATAAAGTTACAATGTTATAAATCTCTGTTAATAACTATTATCTGTATAAAGTTAAAAAATCTCTGTTCCATGTAATGTATACATTAGTATACAAATTTGTTTACTTGTTCCATGTAAACCGCCCCTGATCTCTGGAAGGGGCGGTATAGAAGAAATAGCTAAATAAATAAATAAATAAAATAAAACACATCCGCTGCCACCCATGATGAGTGTGGCTGGTGGGAGCAGAATCGAAGCAACTGCGTGTTGTCCGGACTGGCAAACAGGTCCACTGAGGGGACGCCCCAGAGGCAAAACAGCTGTGAGGCTACCGATTGATCCAGGCGCCACTTGTGTGGCTGGAGGACCCTGCTCAGTTTGTCCACCAGGGCATTGTCCTGGTCTGGGAGGTACACCGCCCTTAGGAGCATCCCTCTGCATGCAGCATACGAGCAGAGGGCTACCGCCTCCTGGCAGAGGAGGTATGACCCTGTTTTCCCCCTTTTTGTTCACGTAGAACACTGTGACCAGATTGTTGGTCTGGATCAGCACTGAGTGGTGTTGGAGCTGGTGGTGGAAGGTATATTGCCCGGAGTTCTAGCAGGTTGCATCCAGGATTCCCTCTGGGACCAGCAGCCTTGCATCTGGAGGCTCCCGCAATGCACCCCCCAGCCCATTAGAGAGGTGTCCGTGGTGAGGACCTTCTGAGGGTTGGGTGCCTAGAAGGGCATCCCGGCCTGAAGGTAACGTGGAATCTACCACCATCCGAGGGAGTCCGCCAGCTGACAGGTCACTTTCACTCTGTCCCTGAGCCTGCCTGTGGCTTATGTCCACTGAAAGCAGAGGCACCACTGGGCTGCCCTCATGTGTAGGCAGGCATATGGGGTCACGTGGACTGTGGAGGCTGTGTGTCCCAACAAGCAAAGTAGGAGACGGTCAGGAAGCGTCCAAAGTCGGTGTACTTCTGCAGCTAGCTCACTAAGGTGTTCAGTCCTCTCCCGAGGGAGGAAGGCTTTTGCATGGAGGGTATCTAGTTGCGCCCCTATGAACTCTAGGTGCTGGCCCGGAGTGAGGTGGGACTTGGGGTAGTTTATGATGAACCACAGATGCTGCAGGGCGTTGATGGTGTGCCAGGTGGTGCATTGTGCCTCTGCAGTTGTGTCCCCCTTTTATGAGTCAGTCGTCCAGATAAGGGAAGATGAAGGCATCTTGGAGCCGGAGGTGGGCTGCGACCACCGCAAGGCATTTTGTGAAGATCCTTGGTGACGAGGCCAGACCGAAGGGCAGCTCTGTATTGGTAGTGCTGTCCCCCTACCACGAACCAGAGATATTTTCTGTGGCTGGAATGAATTAGGATGTGAATTTAGGCATCCTTTAGGTATAAGGAGTATAGCCAATCTCCCTGCTGGAGGAATGGCAGTAGTGTCCCAAGGGAGAGCATCTTGAACTTCTCCCTGAGCAGAAACCTGTTGAGCTCTCGCAGGTACAGGATGGGCCTGAGGCCTCCTGTCCTCTTGGGGATGAGGAAATACCTGGAGTAGAAGCCTATGCCCCAGAGATATTTTGGAACTGGTTCCACTGCTTGGTCATTGATTAGGCTTGCTAACTCAGTGAGGAGCAAGGTCTGGTGAAGGAGAGGCCTAGTGGGTTCTCCTGGGAAGTACAAGGGTGGCACCAATTGTAGGTGGAGGAGGTAGCACTCCTTGACCACTTGTAGCACCCAGGTATCGGTGGTGATGGCTATCCACCTGTGGGCAAACAGGGCTAGGCTCCCCCCTGAGGGCAGCAGGGGACCTCTTGGGGGCAGGAAGGCCGTGCCAGGCAGTCAAAAGCTCCCCCCAGGCTGGGCCAGAGCCGAAGCCAGTGCCTGGGACTTCAGGGCTTTTTGTTTTCTGGGACCATGTACCTGGCCTTTCTATTGCTGGCCCTGTTGATGGGCCAGGAAGACCTGGAAGTGTGATGTACTGCTAAAGCCCCCTTTCTTCTTTAGGAAATGGCTTTTCCCCCAGGGCTTTCTTCTGGGGTTGCACAGAGGTTTTCTTTGAGAGCTGGGTTCTCGTTACAAACTCAGTCTCTATCTCCAATGCCTTATCCGCCATGGGCTTCCTGAATAGGTTCTCTCCTATGCAGGGGACATCAGTCAGTTTGTCCTGCACCCATTGTTGCAGATTGGATGACTGCAGCCATACTTGGCTCGTGCCCCTATGCCTGTGGTGACCATCCTGGCCAATGACTCGAAGCCATCATAGACTGCTCGAGAAAAAACTTCAAGCATTCTTTTACCGCCAAGGTCAGGGTCTTGAACCTCTGTAGGGGTTCCTCATTGAGACTTGCCAAGAATCCACCAAGCTCCTTAGACAGATCCTTCAGGTACATGCCGATGTAGAGCTGGTAGGAATGGATCTGGCATGTTAGCATCGAGCTCAGAAAGGCCTTCCGGCTGAGGGCGTCGAGGGTTCGGGCCTCCCGGCTGGGTGGCACCAATGAATGAGTTTTTTGGCTTTTATGCCGGCACATGGCCGACTCCATGACCATGGAGTTGGGGGAAAGCTGGGTCTTTTCGAACCCAGGGCTTCGGCATACCTGGTACTTGGCGTCAAGGTGCCTACTAATGATTGGTACAGACGCTAGTGTTTCCCACATCTGGAGGAGGAGGCATTCAAGGATCGGGGGCACCGAAACCATAAGGGTTTCCATCTGGAATGCCTTGTATTGGAGTATCTCTAATTCCTCAGTGCGAGGGTCCTCCTCGGCTTCGGTCTTGATAGTGAGAGCCTTGGCCATGTCCCGTACAAAATCAAGGAATGCGATATCTTCGGGAGGGGAACGGCGGTGGGTTGTTTGGGGAGACAGATCCAAGGGCATGTATTGGTGTTGCCTCGTGTTCAGGGATTCTTCCTTCTCGCTCTGCCATTCAGACTCGAAGTCCGAGTATGAGTCCGATGCCATGCGGTCAATTCGGTTGAGGACCGCTCCCAGTGGTCCTCAACCTCCGGAGGATCATCAGTCTGAGCTGCAGGTGCTCGCCGGGAGGACCAGTGTCCCAAGGAATGGGACTGGGATCTCGTCCATGGCCAGGGGCTCTTTCTAGGCCAGTGGCACTCAAGGACCGGCTCGACGTCTGGGTAAGCCCTCGATGTCACGGGTCCTTTCGTTTGGGCGGATGAACCGGACATGAACGTCCGCTGCATGGTGACTAGGGCAGATACACTGCTCTCTAGGGCTGCAATTCTGGTCTCCATACCAGTTGGTTCCGTAGCCTTAGACGCGGGCACCGAAGACTTCAGGCCCGGCATCGATACTGTCGAGGAGTCGTCCTCAATGAGGATGGCCTCGGAGGCCTGAGGCTGGTTGGCACCGACCACTCTTTACAGGACAGCTTGGAAGGCCGCTCCTGCCCAGACTCCTCGGATTCATGCCTGGGACTGCAGGTCCTGGGATGGGATTTCCCCTTCTTTCCAGTTCCGTCCTCCAAAGGTTTCTTCTTCTTGTGCTCCATCTCCAGGGATTTCCGCTCGGAGGAACTGCGACCGTGGGACTCCGAGGAGGCTCTGGCTTCGTGGGGCATAGAGGTATCGGAGGGGGACCTGGAGCGTGGTGTCACCGGAGAATCTGGCACGGAGTCAGACTTCTGAAAATTTTTTTCCTGCTGCTGATGGCAGCTATTTAAGACCTTTGAGGTCATGGTTCTGCAGAGTTCGCAGTTAGTTGTTGGCTTCAGGCCGAGACATCGGAGGCAGCAGTTGTGTAGGTTGGTGAGTAACATCATTTTGCCACATCGGTCACACTTTTTGAAGCCAATGGAGGCCATCGGAAAAAGGGAGTCCTCGCCATCTGGTAGGGGTTGGAGGCCTTCAGCTGAAAAAGGTGCGAACGTCACCCATATGTGAGGACTGACTTCCTGTTTGTTCTTGGAGAACTGATGCTTGAAGCGAGGCCATCCTATGAGCACCTATGAAGACAGCAGCTGCTCTGCTAGTAGATTCAAAGGTATCAAAGGCAACTCTAGTAAGGAATTTAGAGGTCTTTTGAGCATGCTTGACTATAGTCAAGTATGAGTTATGTTTGTCATCTGGGATGTTTGTCATCTGGGAGAATAGGAACAAAGATTCCTAGATCCCTGGATTCATCTTTAAGGTACATGTAAAATGTATAGGATGTAATCCTAGAAGCAAGCATACAAGCTTAGAAGCAGCGGTGTCCAAAGGCATCGAGAGCCCTGCCATCCTTGCTAGGAGGTACTGACAAATGAGTCTTAGACCTCAATGTGTCTCATTGCCAATTCCACTACCATATGTCGATGCCTCGGGAGCATCCTGGTGCTCTGGAGGGTTGGTCCTCCCAATACGGTTGGGAGTGGCTCTGGAGGGTTGGTCCTCCTGATAGGGCTGCTTGGCAGGTTTGTCAGCATCTGATGCACCCTTTGATGCATCTTTTGGACAATAAAATTTACCTCACTACTTGTAATAAAGATTTTGACTTATGTTTGGACTAGACCCAGTAGACCAGGTTGAGACCCTCAACAATGCAGAGGCTACTAAAAATTGAATCCGGGGCAAACAGTGAGTCATACTGCCTGGCCCTGTTCTGTAGGCCTCGTTTGGTCATTTGCTTGCACAAAGGACAGTTGTCTGGCTTATGATCCGGGCCCAAACGCTTATGGGAATCAGTTACTGACATAGAGCAGGAGCACTTGGAAACACTTTTTGAAGCCACTGACGTGTTTGTCCATGACAAACAAAAAATATAGGCCTGAGGCCTAAAAGGGTAATGGAACCGCCAGAAGAAAAAAAATAAAATAAAAGAAAACTTTAAGAAAGAGTAGAGCTGGTATCCGGGGAGGGTACCAGTGTTGACAGGAAAGCAGAGCACACTAACAAAACAAAAAAAAAAGTTTTTTTCGGCAGTGACAGGAAAGGCTTCCTGCTGGCTCTGCAAAAAACGAAGAACTGAAGAGAACTGTGATGAAGGCGGGAAGGCAGCTGCACAGGCGCAGTGGAGTGCCCCCAAAAGCTCTCCTATTGGATGCTAGGTAGCATTCCCACACAGGCTTCATCGGTACTAACGATACCCAACTGTGAAGACTGCATTCCTGCTTGTTCCTGGAGATTCTAAAGACTGTGGAGCCTGTTGTCAGTACTGTGGAAAATGGAAGAAACCATTATAAAGAATGAAATTACTGATCATGTAGATAGTCATGGTTTAATGGGAGAAAGCCAACATGAGTTTAGCCAAAGAAAGTCTTGTCTTACTAAACTGTTATATTTTTTTGAAGGTGTGAACAAACAGGTAGTGTGGTGACGAAGCTGCTCCAGAGCCCGGGGAAATAGAAAAAACACAGACCTTTACCTCCAGGCAGAAAGAAAGTGCAGGGAGCCGTGACTTTAAAAGTTCAGCTGGAGAGAAAAAAAACATATCTAAAGCTGCTGTCCTAAGGCCACGCCCCAACACCAGAGCAACTAAGGGAGGTAATGAGAGACAGCTGAGGGAGGAGTGGAAAGGTGCAGGGCATCCCCACTCATTTAAGCCCCAGAGAACAGGAAGTGAGAGAGACGGAAGGGGGAACGGAAGAGAAATCAGGAGCAAGCACAACCAAGAGAACAGCAGAGAAACCGAAGTGGAAGAAATCCTGAAGGAAACAGAAAGAAAGGATTCTAGCAGAGAGCCCAGAGAAAGGTACTCTAATGACAGCTTAAGGGAAGACTCTCCTCATAGCCAGCAACAGAGTCTTGAGCAGAGCCAGTGTGGTAGAAAGGCTACAGCTGGTCTAGAAAGCAGGAGGTTTAATCCTGAAGAGACTGCTGTCTATAACCCAGGTACGGGGACTTTCCAGGAGGAGCTGGGTCAAAGAATTTTACCTCGGGGAAAGCTGTTAAAGAGAGCTGTTAAAAGAAAGGAGCTGAATTCTTTAGAAGTTCTAAATAGCTTGCTACGGGATAAGGATTTCCTGTGTCCTGATATCACCCCTGAGCCAAGAGGGAGGTCTCATTGGGAACGGGTTGTTAAGCTGCTGGAAGAAATTAAACCCACACTGTCCCAAGCTGTTTCCAGTCCGGAGACTGCAGAGTCTGACTGTGAGTGTATGCAAATAGATGAGGCTGATATTGAATCTGATTTCTCAGAATGTGAGATGGACTGTGCTTTATCTAGGAGGGTAAAGTGAAAACCTATAGATTGTAAACCTGAAGAAAATCCCAGACTTATTATGCTTGAATGTCTGTGGTTAAAACAAGCCTAAGAAGATTTGATATGAAGTTGCTGCTGTGGTTTTAAAATGCATGAGACCGTCAGGACTGCATTCTGAATGTGTCTGGAGCAATTAACAAAACCTGTGATAATCCAAGTAAAAAGGAAAACTTAAAGTATAAGTGCTGCAGTTTAAAGACCATTGTTTTGGCTTAAAGCATAAGTGTTGCAGTTTAAAGAACGCTGTTTTGAAGCTAAAGCTAACCAGAGACTGTAACGTGATAATTTGTGGCGTGAAGAGATATTTACCTTGCTGAGGGAAGCAAAGGTAATTAGAGACTCTGGAAAAAGTTTTGTACAGAAGTTATCTTTCTTTTGAGGAAAAGTATCTTACCTTATATGATGTGCCAAGCTTCTATGGAGGTTCCTTGAATAAAGGAGGCAAAAAAATTTCCTGTGTTGCTTTCAAACTCTCGGCTTAATCATTTATTCACAACTACAACTCAATGCAAGCAACTACAACTCCCAGAAGCCCTAGCTCTGGGAGCTCACATAAAGGGGACATTGAAAGGGCCCCCTTTCCCTTCTATAGGCAACCGCCTAGGTGGGGCAAGGAGGCCACAGTAGATAAAGGTGAGCCAGTTGATATAGTGTATCTTGATTTTCAAAAAGCCTCTGACAAGCTCCCTCACGAGAGGCTCAAAATTAAAATGTCATGGCATAGGAGACAGTGTACTATTGTGAATGAGGAACTTCTTAAAAGATAGGAAATAGAGAGTAGGGCTAAATGGACAATTTTCTCAATGGAGAAAGGTGAATACTGGAGTATCCCAGGGATCTGTGCTGGGACCGCTGCTCTTTAACATATTCATAAATGATCTGGAAATGGGAATTTAACTTAGTGATTAGGTAGTTTAGGACCATCTGGTGCCTTTACTTCCCTTGTTCTTTATTCTCCAGTACTCCCTCAATATTTCCTTATTTGTGGACTAATAATGTAAATGGTCTTTGTTTTGTTTCTTCATGATGTATCTTTTTTACTTTTAATGACCATTTTCTTTTTTATTCAATGTAAATACTTGGGTGTATTATTCATTAATATTGGATAAATAGGTTGTGGGAGATCCAAGATGGCGTTTTGTCTGTGAGCAGTAGCGGCGGCATTTTTTTTTCTTCGGTATAGATGGGTAAGAGGAAGGCGAAAGGACCTAAGAAGTCCTCCTCTAGCCCGGCAACCTCTTCTACCCTTCTCCCTCCTATGGTTGGACCATTAGATTCCTTCGTTACGCCGCTGCAGCGGTCTACAATTCCGACGGAGGAAAGCCCCATAGCTTCACGGTCGGGGTCGGGTGGCTCGATTGGTGGCGGCCTCCCAAAGATCCACTATTGAGTCAGATTCCGGCGCAGGCTGAGGAGCCGCCTCATTCCGATTCGGGAGAGTGTTCTGGCCCTGGAGGATCGGCGGCGCTACGGAGAAGCGAGTCATCTGGATCCGCCTCACTGGTTAGCTCAGTGGATTCGGCTGTGTGGAGGTCTGCAGGCAGAGCAACGATGGCCGCTTCTGATACTGGGGAGCCAGGAATGGACAACCGTTCAACGGAGGAGCCCCTGGGGCAGTCACGAATGATTTTTTCTTTCGAACGACCTGCTGTCTTTACCCTGGAATCAATCTGGTCTGCCATTGTCAAGCTTGGAGAGCTTCTTGCTCCCCAGGTGGTGGCTTTAGGCGCCCAGGTTCAGGTTTATTTATTTTTATTTTATTTATTTATTTAGCTGCATTTATATCCCGCTTTTCACTGGGTCAAAGCAGTTGGGGGATACATTTAACACGAGGGGATATGAGACACATACACTAATACTTACAGGGAACATGGGCAATGGAGGGTTAAGTGGCTTGCCCAAGACTACAAGGAGCACCTGCGGGACTAGAAACCCCAGTCCTTCCGGCCCAAGGTTGCTGTCCTCTAGTGGGTTCATACAAACTTACTCCAATAGCATACTCTGGAGGTTACTACTTTACAATCTTCGGTGGCAGAATTACAACAGAAGCTTTCTTCCTCTGAAGATGGTGTGTCTCAGTATCAGAAAGATACGTTGGCTTTGAAAGCAAGGATTGAAATGCTTGAAAACTCTTCAAGATATTGTAATCTACGTTGTATAAATTTTCCTAGATTGTCTTCTATTTCTGCTAAAGAAATGTTTAAGAAATATCTTTTGGAAGTTTTAGGAGTACCAGTAGAGTCTCACCCTCCTATGCTTAAGGTTTATTACCTTCCCTCTGGGAAAAAAGTGCCTTTTGAGGGACCTAGTGAGGTAGGTGGTCAGTTTGATGTGTTAAATATTTCTGCTATATTGGAACCCTCAGGAACTGAGAGTGCTATACCATCAACACTGATAGCTACGTTTGTATTAGCTTTAGATAGGGATTGGTTCCTACGAATGTTTTTCAAGAAGCGTACTATGCAATTTTGTGGGATGACTATTCGTGTTTTTCCTGATTTAGCGAAGGAAACTCAAAAACGGAGGAAAGAATTTATGTTATTACACCCTGGAGTTTTGTTGTTGGGGGGTTTATAGTTCTTAAAGTTTCCCTGCAAATGTATGGTCAGGTTAAATAATCAATCTTATATTTTCTATGAGCTGTCCCAGTTAGTGGGCTTTTTGAGTGCTCGGCGTCCTTCTGAGGTGTCCCCTGAACCACTGCGTATGAGTTAGGTATGACTGTTTAGCTCACATTCTTTTTCCTTTTTTTGTCTGGTTTAATGCATATTGTTCCTTGGATCCCGGTTGTTAGTGGGCTATAGGAAGCACTGGTATATTGTAGTCTTGTATTTCAATTACTACTTTATTTTTTCAATGTTGATGAGCTTCAATGTTGTATTTCTAAACCAGTGTCTTAATTTCCATGAAGTTTTGATAAATGCTTCATTGTTTGTTAAAATGATAAAGTATAAATAAAAAAAAAAATATTGGATAAATAAAATAAAAAATAGTAGGATGTCAGTCATCATATATGGGACTCCCTAACTACAGGCTACCGAGGACCTGTAGGAAAAAAACATGGCAGAGCCATGAGCAGTCACCAATGAAACTGAAGGCACCCCGTTTCCTTGGGTGGCTACGCTCCCGGTAGCCAGAACAAGAAGGGTCGGAGGGCAGGAGTTGCTTAAACCCCGAACAGGTTACAGAGTACAGCCTGACAGAAGTTGCTGTCCTAAAAGGACTCCCTCTTCAGGCAGTAATGCACCACAAAGGTGTGAGCAGAGGACCAGGTGGCAGCCCGGCAGATGCCTGCCAGCAGCACCGAGCGCAGGCTGGCGACCGACATCGCCATCGCTCGGACATTGTGTGCCATGGTGATCCAGGGGAAGCCCGGCCTGGGCCTGCCAAAGTGATACAGTCCACCATCCAAGATGGACAAGGTTCGCTTGGTGACCGCCAGCCCCAGACAGCTGGGGTCATAGGAGAAAAAGAGCTGTCCGGATCTGCGGTGGTCCCAAGTCTACTGCAGGTAGAAGGAAAGAACCCTCTTGCAGTCCAGAGTGTGGAAAATCACCGATGTCCAGTCGGCGTGGGGCTTCGGGAAGAATGTTGGCAGCACTATCTCTTGGTTGAGATAGAAATCAGAGACAACCTCGGCAGGAACTTGGGGTAGGACAACCCTGTTCCCATAGAACCTCATGTACGGGGGCCTCGGCCATCAGCACCTGGAGTTCACTGACTCTCTGGGCAAAGGTGAGAGCCATCAGGAAGGCCACCTTCCATGACAGGTGCCGCAGCAAGCAGGTAGTCATGGCCTCAAGCGCAGCTTGGTGAGTTGCATGAGGACCGCATTGAGGTCTCATTGTGCAGGCAGAGGGTGGGTGGGGGGGGGGCCTGGAAAGAAGCAAGCCCCGTATGAAGCATAAGACCAGCGGTTGCCCGAGAGGGGTTTTCCCTCGATGGGCTGGTGGTTCGCTGAGATGTCACTCAAGTGAACCCTGACCGATTTCTACTTCAGCCCAGCCTGTGAGAGGTGAAGAAGGTATTGCAGGACCAATTGGGTGGGGCATAAAAACAGGTCCGCTTGGACCTGCGAACACTATACCAAGATCCGGCACCACTTGACGGTTTACACCCATCTGGTCGAACACTTCTGTGAGGCCAGAAAAATGTCCTCAATCTCCAAAGGGAGATAGTAGGAGGCTAGAGCAACCCGCTCAGCCACCAAGCTGTGAGGGAGAGAGACCTCAAATTGGGGTGGAGCAACCGACCCCCCTCCTGCGTAAGCAGCCCCGGCGAGTTCCCTAGAGGAACTGGGGGCTCTGTTGAGAGGCGAAGTAATAGAGGGAACCATGGTGGCCTGGGCCACTTCGGGGACACGAGGATCACCGAGGCCCTGTCCCGCTGGACCTTGAGAAGGGTCCGAGCAATGAGCAGCGTGTGGGGAAAGGCATACAGCAGGCCAGTTGTCCATGATAGGAGGAAGGCATCCGGAGCCACCCTGCCCAGGTGAGGGAAGGTGCCGCAGAACTGGGGGGAGCTGCGAGTTCACAGGGCTGGCAAAGAGGTCCAGGTCTGGTGTCCCCCAACACTGGAAGAGCCACTGTGCCATCTGGGGACACAGGCGCCACTTGTGTGGCTGAGGACCCTGCTTAGCCAGTCTGCCAAGGCATTGTCCTGGCCCGAGAGATAGGTGGCTCAGAGGGTGATGCCCAGGCTCACTGCAAAAGTGCACAGAGCCATCACCTCCAGGCAGAGGCTGTAAGAGCCAGTGCCAGCTTGTTTGTTCATGTAGAACATCGTGACCTGGTTGTCTGTCTAGACAAGCACTGCTCAGTGCTGCAAGCAGTGCAGGAAGGCCCTAAGTGCAAGGAGGACGGCTCAGAGCTCCAGCAGATTGATCTGCTGCCGAGCCTCCTCAGGGGACCAAATCCCTTTCATGCGCAGTTCCTCGCGGTGGGCTCCCCAGCCCAACAGGGAGGCATCCGTCATCAAGACCACCTGATGCATCCGGGTCTGGAAGGGCATGCCTCGGAGCAGCTTCCATGCATCCTGCCACTAGGTCAGGGACTCTGCAAGGCAGGGTGTGACCAAGATGGGATCTCGAAGATGGCCTGTCGCCTGGGTCCACGGTGCGCGAAGGCACCACTGTGCTGCCCGCATCTTCAGGCAGCCATGGGGTACGACATGGACTGTGGAGGCCATGTGGCCTAGAAGGTGAAGCATTGACCGAGCCGAGACCATGCCACGACGTTGCACGTCAGACACCAGGGACACGAGGCGGTCTGCGCTGTCCTGGGGGGAGGAAGACCATGGCCCGCAGAGTGTACAAGTGGGCCCTGATGAACTCCAGGGACTTTACCGGAGAGAGATGGGATTTTGGGTAGTTGACCACGAATCCCCAGGTGCTCCAGAAGGTGAATAGTGCGGTATGGTGTTTTTCTTTTTCTTTTATAAACATATGAGGGCACAATCTTGTGCTGCATTGTCTGTGTTGTGTATAAAACGATTAATTTACATTTGTTTTATGTCATGCCCATGTTCCTGCGCCTGTACAATTGTTTTTTGTGCTTTTTGTGTTTCTTTATTATATAATTTGAATGTTTTATGCTTTTCTTCACCATGTAATATTTATCTTTTTATTGCTATGTATTATTATTTATGTTTTTAATATTTCCTTTGGGGTTTTTTGTGTATTCAATTGATTATTAAATTGTATTTTATTGTTTTATATGTTTTTAGCTGTATACCCCCTGAAGAAGGCGGATACGCCGAAACGCGTTGGGGTTGGTCAATAAACAGTGCTTACCATCCTTGACGACCCGTCTCTTGCTCTTTGTGTACCTGCTGTCTTTGCAAGAGCGCTGCTCTCCCTTGTGTTTGCTCTGGACTACAGGAGCTATGTTCTCACCCTGGAAAGAGGTCCTCAGTTTTAAGGAAGATGATCTACAGTCACTACTTCCTGAGGACCCCTTCTTCAAAGAGGAAGAATCATTACCTGATGTTGAAGAAGAATGGGGTGAACTCGTCTGGATGATGAAGAAATCTATTAGAGAAGAACTTCATGCAGCCTCACTTTTAGAGTATTGTAGGAACAAAATTATTCCTAGAGGATTGCGCATGCAAAAAGCCCCTGGTATGTTCCGTGATGACCAAAAATTTACAGCAGATTGGGTTAAGATTCTCAATAAGTGCTCCCTGGATCTCATGATCCTATTGATCAATACTGCTAGGCGCAGGACAGAGGCATTACAGCCACAGATAGATTCGAAATTAGAGAAACTCAAAAAGTTAGATAAGCATTTTGAAAAAGAGAAAAGGGACTTTGATAAAAACACACTAGAGTATAGACAAGAAACCAAAATTAAAAAGATTAAAAAATATAAAAGGGATGAGGAGGACTATAAATACAACACAGTCTATTATTGGACATATAATAAGTCTGATCAAAATGATAGGCGGAGGAGCACATCCCACAGGAGATCGATTGATTCCCCAAGACCACCACCTAGAAAAAACCAGAATCCTCCCAATTATAATGAACGGAGAGACCGCCTTAGATCAATTTCCCCCAACTCAGAACATGAAAGAACTTCTAAGCGTTTCAGACACCATTCTAACAATCATATTGAACCCTCGGTCTCCTCTGCCCCACCCCCGATTTCCAAGCCATACCGTAGCCCTCGACGGGATTTTCACATGGAGACCCTTTGGAGGGGAGGTGGGAAAGACATATTCACAAGGTCACCTCATTACCGACAGGACAGACACATGGACCCTATACCAGTACAACATCAACAACGCACCAGGAGACAGTCCCCAAGCTTCACAGCCAAACGACGCTTAAATTGGGATCTGTAAGTAGTATTGTAAATCTTTCCAAGTATACACTTTCTGATTTAGAAACTGAAGTCTTGGAAAAGGGACTGTCCTTTGTCCCTACACGACAGCATGACAAGTTTACTACTCATATAGAACTTTTTAAGTTCTTCCGTAAATTGAAAATTTTGGACCATTTTGATACTAATATTAAAGGTGCTCCTGACTCCTCGGTTGTAAGAAATCCATCGAAATGGGTTCCTCCTAATGCGGATGTTATGATAACTGCCTACGAATGTGTGGTTCTTTCTAAGGTTAATCAACTTTATCAAAGGGATAATTTTAGAACATTTTACAACCTCACAAAGCCACAAAAATCGGCGTTGAAGGATTTACAATCCAATAATACTATTATTATTAAACCAGCCGACAAGGGGGGTGCTCTTGTCATCCAGGATAGAGAAGTATATATAGCCGAAGTATTGCGCCAGCTTAATAACAATGAATTCTATTTCAAACTTTATGATGATCCTACACAAGTGCTGAGACAAAAGATTGACACTATGATATTTATTGGCAAAGAGGCTGGTTACCTGACTACACATGAGATTTCTTTCTTAACTGTAGCACATCCTATTACACCTACTATATATGTACTACCCAAGATCCACAAGTCTTTAGATAATCCTCCCGGTAGGCCAATTGTATCCGCGATAGGGTCCCTTTTGGAGCCATTATCTAAATTTCTGGACGTCTTCTTGAGACCATTTGTAGTCTCCATTCCATCTTACGTACAAGATTCTACCCATATTATCAATATCTTACAGTCTTTCACTGGATATCATCAAGGTCTCTTTCTAGTAACTCTAGATATAAATTCGCTATATACTAATATTCCCCAACAAGCAGCTTTGGAGGTTTTGGCCAATACTCTTATCCTCAGACCTAAGCCTGTTCGCACTCCTACCTTTTTCCTCACACAGTTAGCGGCACTAGTGATGATGGAAAATTACTTTAGTTTTAGAGGGATATTTTATAAACAGATAAAAGGGGTAGCCATGGGGTCGCCCATGGCACCGGATGTTGCGAATCTATATGTAGCACAATTTGAGAAACAATATTTGACCTCACATCCATTTTCATCAAATGTATTGCTTTGGAAACGGTATATCGATGATATCCTTATAATATGGGAAGGGACCGAGCTTGTGCTTAATGAGTTTTTGATCTGGCTTAATACATTGGACCAGAATTTACAATTTGAAGGCATCTTTAGTATGAATGAGATTTCATATTTGGATATACTAATAAGGAAGGGTGACGAAGGATTCATTACAGACCTTTACCAAAAACCAACTGACTGTAACACCCTTTTGAGGTATGATAGTAGCCATAATCCTTCCTTAAAAAACAACTTACCAATTAGCCAGTTTTTAAGGGTGAAGAGATAGCACAGTTACTTACCTGTAACAGGTGATCTCTGGGAACAGCAGGAATTAGTCCTCACATATGGGTACGTCGGTACCGACGGAGCCCGTGCGGGAAAGCTCCCCAGCTTCTTAGAATAGAAGCTTTTGGGACCTCCCACTGCACATGCGCACTGCCTTCCCGCCTTCCTGAACAGCTCTCCTCAGTTTCGAGTTTATAGCTGAGTCAACAGAGAGAGGACAGGAAGATAGATAGATAAAAGATACAACTCCTAGGGGAGGTGGGTGGGTTGTGAGGACTAATTCCTGCTGTTCCCAGAGATCACCTGTTACAGGTAAGTAACTGTGCTATCTCCAGGAACAAGCAGGAATAAGTCCTCACATATGGGGACTCCCTAGCTTAGATGCATGGGATCCCCTGTAAAGGTTCGCCATCTTCGTATGGATCTCAGGCATCCATTCTGGGAAGGTGGGCAGGAGTTGTTTAGGAATGGAACAGGTGCTTGAGGACAGCCTGGCCAAACAAGGCATCCCGGCGGGAGTCCTTGTCCAAACAGTAATGGGCTGTGAAGGTATGAACCGAGGCCCAGGTAGCGGCTCGACAGATCTGATCTATGGAAACAGAGTGCAGATGAGCCATAGAAGTTGCCATGGCCCTCACATTGTGAGCAGTGACATGGCCTTCCAGAGAAATGTTTTTGCTCTGGTAAGCAAAAGAAATACACTGAGCAATCCAATTGGAAAGTGTACGCTTGGAGACTGGAAGTCCCAAATGGGAAGGATCAAAGGCCACAAAAAGTTGAGAAGACTTTCGATGTGGCTGAGTCCTATTAAGGTAAAAAGCGAGAGCTCTTTTACAATCCAGAGTATGAAGGTTCCTCTCTGCATTGGATGCATGAGGAGCTGGAAAAAAGACAGGTAGATATACCTCTTGATTAAGATGAAAGGGCGAGACCACTTTAGGCATAAAGTGGGGATTCGTCCTAAGGACCACCTTATCATGATGAAATCTTGTGTAAGGTGGATTAGCCACTAAAGCCTGCAGCTCACTGATGCGGCGAGCCGAAGTGACTGCAATGAGGAAGATGACCTTCCAGGAAAGAAATTTCAAGGAGGTGGAAAACATTGGCTCAAAAGGTGGCTTCATAAGTTGACCGAGCACTAGATTCAAATCCCATGCGACCGGGGGTGGTCTGATGGGAGGTTTAGTGAGAGTCAGGCCTCTCATGAATCTTGCAACAAGAGGATGAGAGGAGATAGGTTGTCCATTTATATGTTTCAAGGATGCTGCAATAGCACTTAAATGGACTCTTACCGAATTCGTCTTGAGGCCTGCATTGGATAGATGCAGGAGATAATCAAGAAGAGAATTCAAAGGAAGTGCCAGAGGGTCAAGACCCTGCTGAGCACACCAAATGGAAAAACGTTTCCATTTGAAAGCATAGGAACGCCTGGTAGAGGGTTTCCTAGAGGCAGAAAGGATATCTTTCACTGGTTGGGAAAGATGAAAGTCTTGAAGGCTTAAGCCTTCAGTAACCAAGCACTGAGGTGAAGGGATTTGGGGTTTGGGTGCCACAAAGTCCCCTCCTCCTGAGACAGGAGGTCTGGCGCAGCTCCCAGATCCAAGTAGGATCCCTGGGAGAGCTGTAGAAGTAGAGGGAACCACACTTGGCGTGGCCAGCGTGGAGCTATGAGGATCATAGTTCCATGATCCCTCTGGAGTTTGAACAGAGTCTTGGGAATCAAAGGAATGGGTGGAAAGGCATATAGGAATGCCTGATTCCAATTCAGGAGAAAGGCGTCCGTAGCCTGAGCTCCCTGACACGGAGTTCTGGAACAGAACCGGGGAAGTTTGGCATTCCACGGACTTGCAAAGAGGTCTATGTCCGGGGTCCCCCATTCCTGAAAGATTCGGTTTATTTGGTCCAAATGTAGGGACCATTCGTGTGGCAGCAGAACTCGACTGAGCCTGTCTGCCCGAGAGTTTTGAACTCCTGGGAGATACACTGCTAGCAGGTGAATCTGATGCTCTCTGGCGAAGGCCCATAGTCTTAGAGCTTCGTTGCAAAGCGACAGAGAGCCCGTCCCTCCTTGTTTGTTTATGTAAAACATGGCCACCTGATTGTCCGTCTGAACTAGGACAGTGAGGTTGGCTAGGAGGGAGTGGAAGACCTTGAGGGCAAGGTAAATTGCTCGCAGTTCCAGAAGATTGATATGAAGGGTGGTCTCCTGTAGAGACCAAGTGCCCTGAGTGGAGAGAGTTTGCAGATGGGCTCCCCACCCTGTTTGGGAGGCATCTGTTGTGAGGGTTGCTTGGGGTAGCAATGGTTGAAATGGAGCCCCCAACAACAGATTCTTGGTGGAAGTCCACCAGTGGAGGGACCAAAACAGACGATCGGAGGTTTGTATTTGGTCTGAGAGCGCTCCTGACGCCTGAGTCCACTGAGTGGCCAGGGTCCATTGAGCTGCTCTCATATGAAGACGAGCATAGGGCACCACATGCACTGTGGAGGCCATATGACCCAGTAGGCGTAGCATTTCCCTGGCTGTCAAGTGAGTGCTGGACTGAGCTTGGGAGGCCAAACTCAGGAGGCGCTGGCCTCGAACATGTGGAAGGTAGGCCCTTGCAGTGATGGTGTCCAACTGGGCCCCTATGAATTCTAGAGATTGAGTAGGGATGAGTTGGGACTTGGGAAGGTTTACTACCAGTCCCAGATACTGCAAAAGGCTCCTTGTGTGGTCCAGGGAAATCTGGGCCTGTGACTGAGTTGGAGCTCGGATGAGCCAGTCGTCCAGATATGGGAAGACAAAGATTCCCATGCCTCTTAGAAATGCGGCTACGACTGCCATGCATTTTGTGAATACTCTTGGAGCAGAGGCTAGACCGAAGGGGAGTACTCTGTATTGGAAATGTTTTCCCTGAAACAGAAAGCGAAGATACTTTCTGTGGGATGGATGGATGAGTATATGTGTATACGCATCCTGTAGGTCTAGAGAACAAAGCCAGTCCTGACCCTGGAGGTAAGGAAGGAGAATGCCGAGAGACAGCATTTTGAATTTCTCCTTGAAGAGAAATTTGTTCAATTCTCTCAGATCTAGGATTGGTCTGAATCCCCCTGTCTTCTTTGGAATGAGAAAATAAGGGGAGTAGAAACCGGACCCTTGTTGAGGAAGAGGAACCTCTTCTATGGCCCCTTGGGCAAGAAGAGAGGAAACCTCTTGACCCAACAGGGTTAGGAGAGATGGGGGAGAATTGAATGGTCTCACCATATGATGGGGAGGAAGGCTGGAGAAATGAAGTTTGTAACCCTCTCGAATGATAGAGAGGGTCCATTGTTCTGTTGTGATTTGTTCCCATCTGGGAGCAAAGTGAACCAACCTTCCGGGTATGGTGAGAGGTTCTGGTTGTGTTAGAACCAGAAGTGGCAAGTTCCCTAGGAGCAAGTCAAAACCCCTGAGGGGTTGGAGCCTGCTGAGCTACAGTAGCTGCTGCAGGCTTAGCTCGTGCTTGTTTGGATTGCTGACGCTTAGCAGTATAGCGAGGTTGAGAAGACTGCTGGCCAGTATTTGAAGCAACTCTGGCCTTCTTATAGTAAGGCCTTTTAAAAGACTTTTTCTTAGTAGGAATTGAAGTGGACTTTGAAAGTCTTTCCAAGGTGGCATTTTCAGCATCCATCTGGGTGGCTTTGATTTGCCACTCTTCCCCAAATAAGTTCTCACCTGTACAGGGCAGATTCCGTAAGCCATCTAGAACCCAAGGTTCCAGATCAGAGGCCTGGAGCCAAGCAAGACGTCGGGCTGCAATAGCAATGCCCGAAGCCCTACTGGCTCCCTCAAAGGAATCATATGCTGCCCTATTAGAGAACTTAGAAACCTCTAAGAGTTGTTTCACTAGGGAAAGGAATCCCTGCTTTTTATCCTCAGGGATAAAGGGGGCAAAATGCCGCACCTTTTTGGCAAGTTCCTCCAGGAACATGCCCATATAGAGACTGTAGGAATTAATCCTGGCTATAAGCATACTAGCCTGGAAAATTTTCCTACCAAAAGAGTCCAAAGTCTTACATTCCCGTCCTGGAGGGGTGGAAGAGTGCCTTTTGGTACTCCTAATCTTCTTCATTGCAGACTTCACCACAATAGAGTGGTGGGGCAATTGAGTCTTTTGGAAACCAGGAGAAGGAGGGACCCTATACATGGTGTCCAACCTACGGGAATAAGGAGACAAAGTCAAAGGATTTTCCCAGAAATCCATCAGTTGTTCTTGAAGGATTTCATGGATAGGCAGGGTAACTGCCTCCTTAGGGGCCTTTGAGTATCCCAAAATATCCAGTTTTTTGGATCTGGGTTCCTTTTCAGAGGATGTGGTAATAGAAAGGGCTGTAGCCATATCTAAAACAAAGTCCTGGAAGGACAAATCCTCTGGAGGGGACATTCTCCTTTTAGGAGAAGAGGGCTCCTCAGGTAAGTTGAGTGAAAACTCAGCAGAATCATCAGAGGAGTGAAAATCCTCAGAGGAATCGGTGCTTTCCTCTAACGCACGATACGCGTACCGATCGGTATCGATATCGGGCGTATCGGGTATGGAACCGGTATGGAGCGAAAGCCCATACGGTACCGACTTGCGTTTAGAGGTGGACGGCCTCGATACCGGCATGGCGGACGATACCGGTATCGGGCCCGGAACCGCTAAAAGCGGAACCGATGGCGTTGCAGCTTTAATGAAAGCCATGACGGCCTGCTGCATGGACTGTACAGTATCGCCCATGGACGCCATAGCTGCCTGGATGTCGGTACCGGAGTGACCCGGTACCCCAGAGCAGGCTAACAGGTGATCTGTCGAGGCCGTAGCATCGATATCAACCTGAGACCCCTGAATTGGCGTTTTTGGAAGTTGGACTTCCCGCCGGGGTTGTTTGGCTGGGGCAGGGTCCTCAAGTTCTAAGCTAAGAGCCTCTCGATGCTTTGAAGGAGATTTGCTCTTTGAGGACTTGCCCACAGAAGGTTTGGTTACCTGAGATCCATCCGGAGAAGAAGACCTGGATGACTGTGATGCTGTATTCTCTGAAGCAAACAGCACATGGAATTTGTTGGCCCGGTTCTGCAGCCCACGTTTAGACATGTGGGAGCAAGATGGGCAGTCCGGTATGGAATGGTCAGGCCCCAAACATTTCAGACACCATTCATGGGTGTCTGTGACTGAAATAACAGCATTACATTTGGTACACTTCTTAAATCCAGGGGCTGGCTTCTCCATGAGGAGAAATTGAGTAGGCCGAGAGGCCTCTCTGAAGTGACCAAAAAGCTAAAAAATAAGAAAAAAGAATTATAATTTTTTAAAGAAAGAAAGAAAAGACCGGCGATACCGGTATCGGTATGGGGAAGGCAGGTACGCGGTCTAAAGAAACAAATAAAATAACAATTTCTTCAGCGGTGACAGGAACACGACCTGCTGGCTCCGCGGAAAAAGAGAAACTGAGGAGAGCTGTTCAGGAAGGCGGGAAGGCAGTGCGCATGTGCAGTGGGAGGTCCCAAAAGCTTCTATTCTAAGAAGCTGGGGAGCTTTCCCGCACGGGCTCCGTCGGTACCGACGTACCCATATGTGAGGACTTATTCCTGCTTGTTCCTGGAGATTATGCACTGACACCTCTGACTTTGAGAACCAAGCAGTTAAGATGCATCATAAATTTCGTGAGCGGGGATATTCTGAAAAATGTATTAAAAAGGCATATTTGAAAGCCTGTATGACGGACAGGTCATCATTGTTAACCAAGAAGAAACGTAAGGACAATACTGATAGGGTGGTATGTGCCCTAACATTTACTAATTTGTCTAAGGAGATTGTTAATATACTGAGACAAGAGTGGTATTTACTCAATTCAAAACCATCACTTAAATCGAAGTCTCTTATGGTTGCCTATAAAAGAAATCCAAATTTATCGAATCTATTGGTCCCTTCAGCACTAACTAGGTATAACCCGCCCCCGAAAATTAAGGGCCATTATAGCTGCGGGAATTGCTCGGTCTGTCTCCACACGATCATCGTGAAAAATAGTTTCACTCACCCTACGTCTAACCATAAAGTATATTTACAAAATTATACCAACTGTAAGACATCCAATGTGATTTATTTAATAATGTGCCCATGTAAGATGATATACATTGGTAAAACCATTAGAGAGATACGAACACGTATCATTGAACATAGGAGTAACATTGTAAGAAAAGTCCCTGATAAGCCTTTGGTAGCCCATTGGATCAATGCTGGACATACGGTTAATGATTTAAAATATTTTGTTTTGAAAAAAGTGACCCCACATTGGAGGGGAGGCGACACTAATAAAGCTCTCTTGAAGCTTGAACAAAGATTTATTTTTGAATTTAACAGTTTGGAGCCCTCAGGTTTAAACCAGGAGGTTGACTTATCAGTTTTTTTATGAATATTATATATGGTTTTATACTTTTATTATTTAGTGTTATCATTATGATTATTCTTTTTAATATTATCATTGTTATTATTGTCTTAATTAGGTACATTGTCCCATGGTGTCTATTGTTGTTCTCTTAATCTCTTAACCATTCTATTGTATCATCATTTATATGTCCACATATGGTGCAGTCTTTGACTGTTTTATAGCTAAGGTTTCAGTGTAATATTTATTTATTTATTTATTTATTATTTTAACGTATGTGATGCCTCCCTTTATTTATTCACATCATTTTATACTTGTTGGGTATCCTTATTACAGTTTGGTTATTTATTCACATGAGGTTATTTTATTTTACTCGCATGTCACTCATGTATTTCTTTTGTAACTGTATGGTTTACAGCAGCAGTCCTTGAGCAGTTGCACAGTTTCTAGTAGGTTGTTGTGCCTCTGCACAATGTGGAGTCTGTTCAAATATAGATGTTATATTCCCTTTGCCATCTAATGAGTTTGCCTAAATATCAATTATGGTATTTTTGGTCTGCCTCTTTACGAGCCCGTTCCTTTCAATCACAATTTGTATCAGCGTTTTTGGTTACGTGTAGTCCCCTTAGCTCCGCCCCCCGAGCCTCAGTTTGAGTTTTGGGGCGACTGTTCAGTTTTTTATAGCTTTCCTCTAAGGTTCTTGTCTTCTAAATTTCACATATGCCTGCGGCTGACTTCGGGGCCGACACGCTGAGTGTTTTATCATTGGTTTTGCTGTTTACTGCATTCTTGAGGTAAGATCGTCGTACCGTTCACGATTATGTAAGACCCTGTCTCACTTCACAGTTTCTTTTTCCACTCGGTTTCACTCTCACGGTTTGGAAATTATGCACACGGTTGCTTTTGGATGTGATGGCTTATTTATATATAAAATCTCTCACTCATCTGTATGTTTCCTGTAGGTATATACTATGTACTCCCACTGATCATTATGATCTTTACAATTGAAGATTCACATTTTCGATATGTTTTGCAGTTTCTGAAGGGAGGTCCTTATTCCACTTACTTCTTGCCCGGTTTCACGCACTTACATGCACATACGAATTCACATTTTTTGTCTGAGGTTCATCATTCTGTTGATCTATGTTGATTTCTTCGTGGTTTGACACGCTGTGTGATTCATCATTAATGCTGTTGTTTATTGTAGTTTTGAGGTAAGATCGTTGTGTCATTCACTATCACACAGGGCTCTGTCTCACTTCACTGTTATTCTTATCACTAGCCTTTTATTTAGCTCTGATTTTTGTGTAATTCCCACGGTGTTGAAGGCTACAGGTTTACTTTTCATGGTTTTTAACGGTAAATTTTCTCTTCGCACACATGTATATCCTTTGCTGGTAAATATCTTGGATTCCATTAATTAGCACTGATACTGATTACAGTGATTTTTTCCGTTGAATTTTCACGCTTTCTATACTTATTGTTTTTTGAGGGGTGATCTCCGCCCTATTCACTACTGTGCAGGATTCTATTTCGCATGCCATTGATCTCACGCAGGGGAGAATGCGCTTTCACTTTTTTCTGGTTTCATGTACTGATATACTAACAGGATATTGTCTTTGTCTGAGGTTGATTATTTTTGCTGGTCTTTGGTTCTTCGTATTGGATGTTGTCTATTGAAGATACTATCTGGTTTAAATACGGTGTCTATTGTTCATTTGGCTCTTTCACTTGGTCTGCTTAATCACGCATCCAGTAGATAGGTTTTCATCAGATATTATTCTCACTCCTTTTATCTCTCTTTTTTGCTTTTCAGTGCTTTCTGGTAGTTTGGTTTACTACTCCAATAGCACAATAACTTACAGATACTTATGAGGTTTTGTCTCTACAGTATTGGCTTTCCAGATATACAATTTTCTTCTGTGAGTACATTATCAACGTATATATTATGAGATTTATGGAGTCTGTTCCTTTTATACGTTTAATCAGAATTTATTTACTTTACGTTTGGGCATCCTTCTTTTAATGGGTGTCGGTATGGTGTTTTTCTTTTTCTTTTATAAACATATGAGGGCACAATCTTGTGCTGCATTGTCTGTGTTGTGTATAAAACGATTAATTTACATTTGTTTTATGTCATGCCCATGTTCCTGCGCCTGTACAATTGTTTTTTGTGCTTTTTAATTGTGTTTCTTTATTATATAATTTGAATGTTTTATGCTTTTCTTCACCATGTAATATTTATCTTTTTATTGCTATGTATTATTATTTATATTTTTAATATTTCCTTTGGGGTTTTTTGTGTATTCAATTGATTATTAAATTGTATTTTATTGTTTTATATGTTTTTAGCTGTATACCCCCTGAAGAAGGCGGATACGCCGAAACGCGTTGGGGTTGGTCAATAAACAGTGCTTACCATCCTTGACGACCCGTCTCTTGCTCTTTGTGTACCTGCTGTCTTTGCAAGAGCGCTGCTCTCCCTTGTGTTTGCCCTGTCACGAGCCAGTCATCTAGATAACAGACGAAGGTGCCCTGCAACCGGAGGTGGGCCGCAGCCATGGCCAGGCATTTTGTGGAAACTCATGGGGCTGACACGAGGCCGAAGGGGAGCACCCTATACTGGTAGTGGTTCCCCTGTACCATGAAGTGAAGGTACCTTCTGTGTTTCGGATGGACAAGGATGTGAGTATATGCAACCTTTAGGTCCAAGGAGCACAGCCAATCGCCCTGCTGGAGGTAGGGCAGCAGTGTTCCAAGGGAGAGCATCTTGAACTTCTCCCGCACTAGGAACTTGTTTAGGTTTCACAAGTCGAGGATGGGTCGGAGACCCCCCGTTCTCTTCGGGAAGAGGAAGTATTGGGAGTAAAACCCCTGTCCTCTGAGGTGCGGTGGGACTGGTTCCACCACCCCGTCTTTGAGGAGGCCTGCTAGCTCCTGAGTCAGGAAGGCCTGGTGCGGAGAAAGTCACCACGGCTCCCCAGGGAAGTACTGAGGGGGGAGCTGGTCCAGATGGAGGAGATAGCCCTCCCGTACGATCTGGAGAACCCAGGCATTGGTGGTGATGGATTCCCACCGGAGGGCGATGTGGACCAGATGCGCCCCGACTAGCAGCTGATTTGCCAGCAAATGAGAGGCTATGCCGATGGCATCAAAACCCCGAGGCTGACTGAGCCAGCGCCCGTGGCTGGGTCTCAGGACCCTTCGGCTTGCGAGGGCTGTGGGCCACACCTTTTCCATGGCCGCCCTGGGCAGGGATTGATGCCGGCGGGTAGGGTGGGTAGTCCCTATATGGAAGCCCCTTCCGGTGGAAGAAAGGTTTCTTGTCCAGCTGCTTCTTCTGGGGGAAGGAGGAGGTCTTCCGGGAGAGGCGAGTATTTATTTATTTAGTTAGTAGGTTTTCTATACCGATTTCTCTTAAAATCAAAGTGGTTTATAGTGTAACATGCAGTTTTTACATAAAACAATGGGAGACAGGGCATGCATGAGATTTGTTCAACTACTTACAGAATGAGCTATTTACATTATAGTACAAAAAGAATACTAGTTGTATGGGCAGGAGGGGTAGAGCTGGGGTAAGTGGTGAGTTAGGAGGAGTGGGAGGAAATCACTATCTGGGGTAAGGGCTTGTGTTCATTTTGATATGTAATGTCTCCAAAATGTTCCACATAGAGAGTTTTCAGCTTCTTCCGGAAATCTTTGGAGTCTCTTAGAGAATCTGGGAGGGTGTTCCATAGCGCAGGGGCAGCCAGGGAGAAAGCTATTCCGGATGTGGACTGTTTGGATTTGGCGTATACGCTGGGGGTGGTGATGGTGTCGGTAGTGAAGCGCCTTCTGGGTCTTGAGCAATTGTTCAGATTAATGAGGTCCTTTAATACATCTGCCGAGATGGATTGCTTGATTTTAAAAATGTTTAGAGCAGATTTATATTTGACACAAGAGGTAATGGGGAGCCAATGAAGGTGGTTCAAGAGGGGGGTGATATGGTCATATTTAGATGAGCCAGTTATAATACGGGCAGCGGTATTCTGTACCATCTGTAGGGGGCGGAGTGAGTGTTTGGGTAGGCCTAGGTATATGGGGTTGCAGTAGTCCAAGATTTATTTATTTATTTATTTAACATCTTTTATATACCGCACTATTCATAATCAGCGCGGTTTACATAGAACAAGAAAACATCAGACAGAATTACAATTATCTGAGTATTTTACATATAACAGGAACAATAACTTGGGTAACCGGGGTAATTATTTACAACAAATAGTAGTCAGTGTAACTATTTACATTTGGAAGATATATTGTATACAAAAGAACCTTGTTAATATGAGAGAGAGGTGTGAAGTATTGTTGGGATAGCAGAGGTTACGTGGAAAGAACGGGATTGTTGCTATTTGAGTGTGCCTGTGTTACTATGTTCTCTGGGAAATATTTGATGAAAAGGTGATGTTTCAAGGCCTTTTTGAACTGGAAGAGATCAGCGATGGACCTAATGTGTGGTGGGAGGGTGTTCCAAAGTTTTGGAGCGCATAAACGGAAGGCTCGGTTTACTGTTGTAGAGTTGTATCTTAAGGACTCTTTTGGTACCATTAGCATGTCTAATTCCGTGGTTCTTCTTAGCCTGTTGGTAGGGATTGGTTGGATCATCTCTGATAATGATGAGGAAGCGAGTCCTTTTTGAGCTTTAAAGGCCAGGAGTAGAGTCTTGAAGGTGATTCTCGCTTGGATAGGGATGGGCGCGATTATAGCCTGGAGCATGGTGCAGAAGTGATCTAGGCTGAGTAGTGGTTTGAGCCATCTGATGACACTCAATTTGTGATAGGCGCTCTTCGTTGTCTTGTTTATGTGGGATTGTAGGTTTAATTCGCGGTCCAAGGTGACTCCAAGGTACTTCACTTCTGTTTTGATGGGTATAGTGTGGTTTTTGAGCTGGATTGAGTATGGTGGCGTAAATCCTGGATTTCGTGTGACCAGGAGGGCTTCAGTCTTGGTGTAGTTGATGTTTAGATTGTTTTGGGTTAGCCAACTTATCATTTCTTCTAAGCAATCTGTCAATTTCGAGTAGTCTAGGTTGTCAAGGTTGATTGGAGAGTAGATCATTATGTCATCTGCATATAGGGTGTAGTGGACCTTGTGCCTTTTAATGATTCAGATGGGCTGAATGTATAGATTAAATAAAAGTGCACACAGAGAGGATCCTTGTGGTACGCCCTGTATTGACTGGAATGGGGTAGAGGTGCTTGTTCCACATTTCATTTGTATTTGTCGGTTGTTGAGGTAAGAAGAGAACCAGTTGATAGTGGTGTTGAATAGACCAATGGCTTTTAGTCTGTCTAGTAGGATGAAGTGGGAGACCGTGTCAAAAGCTGAGGAGATATCGATGAATATTAGGAGAAACCCGTCTTGATATTGTCCATTCCTCTGATCAAGTTGTCAAATAGGTCTATGAGCAGTTTTGATACTATGGTAAGGTTGAAAGCCATGTTGGTGGGGGTCCAGTGGTGCGTGTGAGTCAATGTGGTCCTGTAGCTGTGAGGAAGGGGAAGCTAGAGATGGGGCGGTATGCTGCAGTGTCACTTTTCCTTAAGGCTGAGTTTTTGGGTATTGGTCGGACTGTAACCTTGGGATAAGGATTGATGTACAATGTTGTGGATGAGTTGGCTTAGTTCTCCTTTGGCTGATTTAATCCAAGTTATCAGGCATGGATCCAATGGTGCGGTGCTGGTGTTTAGCTATGAGATGATTTGTGTTATCTGATCAGTAGATGGGATGCTGAACTCCTCCCAGATCTGCTTGATTTGTGTTGAGCTGGTAGTGGTGTTGGTGGTACCATCAGGGGAAGAGGTGTATTTGGACTGAAGGAAGTTGGCGAATGTTTGTGGGTGGGTTCTTTAGTGAGAGTTCTAACAATTTCAAATAATTCTCTGGGTTTGTTGGCAGATTTGAGTATAAGGTTGGTATTGTATTCCTTTTTGTGTTGATAGATGAGGTTGTTGTATGCTTGTTGTTTCGTGTGATAGAGCTGCGTACACTTGGTTTTGTTTTTTCTCCACTGTCTTTCAATTTTTCGTAGGGCTCTCTTTGCATTTGTTATTTCACCTGTATACCATGGGGCCGATCTGAGCCTTTTTCTTACAGGCTTGGAGTATAGAGTGTCTGGTGCTTTTGCTGCTGCAGAGATGGTTGTGTTCCAGTTGTCAATTAGTTTGTCCAGATCACTGATGTCTTGGTTCAAGTTTGGGAGGACGTCATGGAGGAAGTAGTCCTTATTGTAGCTCTTGAATCGTCTACTCAGGTTGGGCTGTTCCACCTGTTGGGCTGTGTTTGGGATATGTATATACAGCAGTATCATGTGGTGATCGGACCAAGGCACTGGGGTTATTATTGGGGTTGATATATTGCTGCAGTCGAGGAGTCTATTAGGTACAAAGATAAGGACTGGAGAGAAGCCAAGATGGTGCATGGGTGAGGTAATAAGTTGGATGTATTTTAGTGAGTCCATGGCATCAAGGAAGGATTCGGGCTCTTTGATGGTTGTTGACTTGAGATTAAAATCACCAAGGACCACCAGTGGTTTGTGGGGGGTGTTGGCGTTCCTGGACTTGGGCAGCTTGAGTTTTTTCTAGAAACAGCTTAGTAACCTCCCTGGCTTTCTTCAGCCAATCTTGCATTCATGAAACGTAGTCTACCAAGCTGTGACCAGAACTTTGCTCCTCTTTCCAAGATTTCTAAACTACATTCAGAAGACTCCAGGATTTCCTTCCATACAATAGCTCAAATAGTGAAAGGGCCATGGAGCTCTGAGGAACTTCTTGAATGGCAAATAGCACATAGGGCAGAAAGGTGTCCCAGTTTTACCATTTTCAGCTACAACCTTCCTTAACATTTGTTTAAAGGTTCTGTTGAAACGTTACACAAGGCCATCTGTCTGTGGATAATATAACAAGGGGCAGAGAGTCTTCACTTGAGCAGTGCACAAACCATGGCTTGTGGTATAATAAGCATCCCTTGGTCAATTAGCACTTTCTTGGGTAATCCAGCTTTTGAAAAGATCTCTATCTGGGCACCAGCTACTATAGCAGTCTTCACATTATGCAGGGCTACTGGTTTGGGATACCAGGAGGCACAGTCAAGAATGACAAGAATGTACTTATTACCTTGAGTGGTCCTCTCAATGGATCTACCAAGTCCATGGCTATTCTCTCAAAGGTTATCTCTAAGACTGACATTGGCACTAAGGAGGCTGGTTAGACCCCAACAGGCTTAGCTAGCTGACACATAGGCAAGACTGGCAGTAAAATTGGACTTGCTTATGGATCCCTGGTCAGTAGAATTGAATCAAGATTTGCTTTAGCATTTTTTAGACTCCCAAGTGGCCCCCTAGTAAGTGGCTGTGAGCCAACTGGAGCTTTTGTGGGTGGTAAGACTTGATTACTAGAAACTGTTCCATTACCTCTCCCTCTAGACTTCTTTTCGTGACCCTTCAAAATAGGCTCTGTTTCATTATAAAAAGGGTGGGCTTGGCCTTAGTGTTTCCTGACTGGGAACTGGTTCCCTGTCTATGGGTTGCACCTATTCCCATCTAAGGACTCATCCTCCCTCTGTGCCTTCCTAAAATTCCCAGGATTCCCTTCTCTGTCCCATTCAGGTATCACACCTAACAGCTCTTGTACAGTTCAGTCACCCTCAATTTGCCAAGGACCCATTGCCTTGCCTACATTGTTAAGATGTTGAGATTTCTCTAACCAGTACTGCCACTGGGGCTTAAGTATCTTAGTGATTTTAATATATAAGTCAAGATTATTTAAGGGAAAGGCCTTTGGAAACTACTCTTCCTTCATGTCAGTACACATGGTGGTCAGATGTTTTCAAAGAGTCTTAAAGTCTAGACAGTCCTGTTTCAAAATAAAAGGATAGGGGAGCCAAGGCAGAACTAACTCCTAACTCCAGGGTGGCTTGCTCCAAAGATGTCACTATTGAGACATAGGTGGTGGACTGTTGCCTCTGGTTTCCATGAACAGAAGGCAAAGTCACTGCCCATTCGCAATCTAGCTGGGTTTTTTCCAGGTAAGTGTTTTGCCACTGTCAGAGTCCACGAGGACCTGAGTGGGTGATTCCTCCAATTGAATTTGAATTACAAAGTTCTGCATTCCCAGATGTGGGCATCTACAAAGTTGCACATATGCACCACTGCCAAATAAACACGCATCCCCTTGTCCTCAATCACTGAGCAATCACGGGTGAAATGTTCTGTTCCCCCAACTAAAATGCAGCACAGGTTCTGGTTCCTGGACCCAACAAGCTGCTGACAGCAGTTTCTTCTCCTGGGGCAGTGGTAACTGCTCCTCCTTTCACTTGTGATTTCAAACATCCTGATCTGACCTCCTTAGAGCATGCCTGGCACTTACAGGTATGAACTGAGCCTGGATGAAGGCCTCAGCTATTTCCCGGGCATCTTCAAAAGAGACAAGCAGATAGAAAATCCCTCCTTGTTTGCACTAGGAGATAAAGTGTGGATCTTGATAAAGGAGGAGCAACTTAGTAGTTATAACCAAAGAGACCAAGGTTCAAATCCCCTTGGCACTGCTTCAAAAAGCAGAGAGTAGGGATCTTGCAATGAAGCTATAATGTGGCACATTTAAGACTGATCAGAGAAAATATTTTTTCACTCAGCACGTAATCAAACTCTGAAATTCATTACTGGAGGATGTAGTAAAAGCTATTAGTGTAGGTGGGTTCAAAACAGGTTTGGACAAGTTCCTGGAGAAAAAGTCCATAAACAGTTATTAAAGAGGACTAAGGGAAATCCATTGCTTACTCCTGGGATAAGTAGCATGGAATGTGTATATCTTTGAGAAACTGACAGGTACTTGAATGGCCACTGTTGGAAACAGGATACTGGGCTTGATGGACCCTTGGTCTGACCCAGTATGGCATTTCTTATGTTCTTATGTTATGTTCTTGTGGCCTTTGGCAAGTCACTTAACCATCCATTGCCTCAGATACAGAATTAGATTGTAAGCCCCCAGGGGATAGGGAAATACCTACTGTATCTGATTGTAACTTGCTTTGAACTATTACTGGAAAGGCACAAGCTAAATATTTATTTATTTATTTATAGTCTCTTATATACCGCACTATTCAGCATCAGCGCGGTTTACACGGAACAAATGCTCATTACAGTTAACATGTATGAGTTTACATATAACAGGGGACAGAAACTTGGCGAACAGGGGTAAACTATTTACAGACTTATTACATAAATTACTAAATAAATAAACAACATGCTGTCAAGAAACCTACTATCAAACTTGTTCCTGGGGCCTTTCATCCAAAAATAGATAGTCCAAACACAGCCCAACACGTAATTGAATCCTACATCATGGAAGCCCAAGCTTGGCTAAATTCAAACAATCTGTCCATTAATTTAAAAAAACCTGAAGTACTCTACATCTCAAGGACAAATTTCACTCCCCACAAACATTCAAAATACATAATACAATCCTCACTGTTAAAAAAGAAGTAAGGTATCTTGGCATTATTCTAGATCAAGCTCTCACCTTATCTGCACACAGAAAACAACTAGCTAAATCTATTTACTTCAAATTAAGAATACACCACCTCAGACCCCTTCTTGACATGCAAGATTTCAGATCAGTGGTTCATGCTCTGATCACCCCCAATTTGATTTTTGTAATAGCCTCTTCTACGGTATTCCCAAAACGTATCTGAAGCAACTTCAAACTGCACAAAATGTAACCACAAGAATCGTATGCAAAGCCCAGCTCTCTGACCATATAACACCTCTATTATACAACCTTCACTGGTTACCAATAACTAGCAGAATTAAATATAAAACAATAATGGCAACATTTAAGACTGCTAATAATACTGCTCCATCCTACCTCTCAACATTAATTACCCAATCCACAAATACTAGATCTAGAAGGGAACATTCACAGAACACCCTTGCAATCCCTCCCGCCTATCGCAAAACAAAATAAACTACAAGTAACCAAGCCTTCTCTCTTGCTGCACCCATGTTATGGAATAACCTCCAGGACTTCCTATGCGCCATCAAAGATATAAAAATGCTCAGGAAAGAATTAAAAACCTTCCTGTTTACTCAACATTTTGGAGAACATAATGGAGGTAATGTTTCGTCACTCAAACCATCCCAAACTCAACCCATACCATGATACTCACCTCTGCTCCAATTGCAAATAGTCTCAGTTACTTCCCATTGTACATAGTTCTGACTGTTAGAATTTTAGAATGTTAAAATATGTTCTATGTAATAATGTTGTTCACTGTACAACGCCCCTGATCTCAGGAAGGAGCGGTATAAAAGTAACGATAAATAAGTGCAGTAGTCTCCATGGCTCGTCTACCAACAAGTCTCTAGAACCACCCAGTCTTCCACATAGACATGTTAAAGCCTTATATGGAGAACCCATTACCAGGTCAGCGAATCACTGCCCTACAAATAGTAATGGTGAAGGGGAAGTAGGAGTGCATTGTACAGCTGATTTCTGATTCAAGATGCATCTGAGTAGAAATACATTACCTAATGTATTGATTTGTACTCAGAAGTATCTTGATTAAGCCGAAGGCAGAAGTTGGGAAGCAGTTCAAATTATACATGTACCCACTAGGAACACTGGATAAGCCAAGTTCCGAGTCCTCAAGAGCAGCCAATATGAGAAGGGGACTATAATGTTATAATGTCAATAGAGTTTGAACTGGTGACAATAAAGAGTAGAGGCCAGTAACTTGCAGTGATGCCACCAGAGATAAGGAGCCAAAGAAAGTTTTAGAAATATGTATTTTTGGTTGCCAGAGTGTCAGACACACTTATTGGAAGGCCCCATTGTTTCAGTATGCCCTAATTGGTGGCAGTAAATAAGGACAGTGAAGAGACACACCTCTGTTGCCACAACAGACTCCTCATATATGTTCTCTAGAATCTCTACTCATCTGGCCTTTTTTCTGCTTCACATCTGGCTCTGCAGTCCTGCTTCTTGGTTCCCGATCCTCACCAAGCTCTGCAATCTTGCTTCTCTGGTTCCATGTTCTGGCTCCATATCTAGACGCTTTCCACACCAGTGTTGGTTCTCTCAACCCTTCAGCTTCTCTAGATGCACCTTCTGTTTGGGTACTACTTATCAATATAATTAGATGTACCCTGACACACACAAACACACAAGCATACTTCCTGGCAGTATGAATAAATAAATAATGTGTGCTCATTAGCTCATGAGTACGATAAAGACTTGGGAAGATGGTAACAAACATATGTATCTTCTCTTTGAAGTGACGTGTAAATAATCTGATATCATGCTACAAACAATTTTCTTCACATTATTTCTATTCTATGTTCCTTTGTCATCAGAACAATGGGAGAAAGCAATTCAGAGCACAGGAACACTACAAAACCATTTATAAAGTTTTGTACATCATTGCAAGTTAAGAGGACAGTCACTAAACCCTCCATTGCCTCAGAAAATTCCAAGTTATCAATGTCACTGTTTAATGTACATTACCAAGTTTAAGTTACAATGTAAACCGCTTTGATTGAAATGATAAAGCAGTATAAAAAAACCCTGTCAAATAAATAAATAACCCGAAATTAATAAACCTTTCCAGATCTATAAGCACTCAGTCTTTTGTGTTTACCCACTGGTTCTACTCCTTTTTCCATCTCCTTACTATTGTAAAACAATTTGGCTAAGAGTGCTACAATATAAATAATAGAACAGAGCAGCAGACAGAATGACTGCTTCAGAGGACAATAGCAGCCAACTAGTGCCCAAGGGGATTCAAAGGTCATGGAAACTGTGAATGAACGTCCAGCATCACAAGTGATTTGGAATCTCTGAAGAGCACACTGGCTGCCACTGTCTCAAAACTCAATAGTTGTGATCAGTTTTATCAAAATATTTTCCTGGTCCTTCTAGTGTCAGTGCTGTATAGCAGTAACCAAGAGCACAAGTCACTTATTTTATTTATTTATTTATTTACATTCTCTTATATTCCGCGCTATTCTGCATCAGTGCGGTTTACATTGAACAAACTGAAATTACATTGAACAGGGCATTATAACTTGGAGATAACTATTTTACAGGGAACATGGGCTTAATGAACTTAATGCTCTGGTATGCTCAAATTTCTTAAGACACACAGGAGGCTAAATATTTTCCACATATAAGGGAAGGTTTACATGCAGAAAATGGCTCTTATAAAATTTGGTGGACTAATGCACGTGCCAATAAGATTATGTATACTTGTATGGGCAGCGAATATAGTTTTTCCCAGGGTTGTAGTTTAGGCAAAGCAGGGGCAGAGTTGCAATGTACATATCCAGAGAGCACACATGTTTACACCTTCTTTGGAACAAATACAAATTTGTGCTTTTTACTCTGTGTGCTATTGGAGACATTAGGATTAAAATAGGTACCTTTCTGGAAGTTTGACATGAGTGCTCTGTTATGAAATTATGCCCCTCCTATCCCCTTAATGTTCTACATGAAAGATGTATGTTGCCGCTGTTAGAATTAACATTCCATTTTCTTACTGTAAACCAGTGGTTCTCAACCTTTTCTATGCCTACACCACACCCCTAGGAAATGTTTGATTAATGTTCACACTCCCTACAAAAGTAATATCACGGTGCGTATAAGCAGAGGCGATGAGCAAGCTGAGAGGCCTCTAGGGGTGAAATACTTAAACTCTTGTGATCATGAATTTATGAGTGAAACAATATACAGTGATTATATGTCAGATGTTGCGTTATAATGATTTTAAAAGCAATACTCTGACAATCAGTTACTTACTTATATGTTAATTCTGTTATTCTCTCCTTTTGATTAAATAAACAAGACTCCTATCTACGCAACACACCCACCTACTACCACTGCTCAAGGCACATTGGCAGCTGGCTGAGTGATGGCTTGTGACTTGTCACTAAGGGGCACAAGCCACTCTTTGTTGCACCTCCTGAAAGTCAATCTCACACCCCCGGGCTCCCCAGATTGGGAACTCCTGCTGTAAACAGTTGATATAGTATTCTGTCACCTTCTATAATGTATAAGTAACACAACAATAAAGATTCCAGTGTGCTGTGTCCCCATTTGTAATATAATTACATTTTAAAACTTCCATAAATGAGGCCTTGCATAGTTCTGACTGTAGAGGAAATCAGGCAGAGAAGAAGCAGAAGATAAGACGTTTTGCTCACTGAACCCTCCTCATGACTACAGGATAAAGCATAGGGGATGGTAAGAACAGACAGATCTCTGGAGTGCCTTTGTGGCTCTGATTCTCCATCCTACTCTTCTTTCTGCCAGCAGCTAACTTACCAGGGCAGAATTATGCCTTGGGAGATATAAAATTAACAGGGCTTAAATTGTAGATAAAAAGGAAGTGGAACTGTGGAGGGGGGGCTGTGGGCGAGGCCAGGTCCAGAAGTGACATCACATCCAAAACACACGCACACACAGTGCTTCCCCCCTCCCAGCCCTCCTCCCTGGTAGGATGATTTTTTCAATATGGTGATGATGGGAAATGAAGAAGCATTCAAATACCTAAAAAATATAAATAATGTAAAAGAAACACCCTTTTCATAAGAAATAGTTCTCTAGAGCAAGAACATAAGAACATAAGATATGCCATACTGGGTCAGACCAAGGTCCATCAAGCCCAGTATCCTGTTTCCAACAGTGGCCAACCTAGGTCATGCGTACCTAGCAGTTTCCCCAAAAGACACAGGTTCCACAATGCTTGTACTGGGTCAAGCATTGATATCCTGGGTCCCTTCTTAATAATGGTTTATGGACCTTTCCTCCAGGAACTTGTCCAAACCTTTTTTAAACCCAGCTACACTAACAGCCTTTACTACATCCTCCGGTAACAAATTCCAGAGTTTGATTACACGTTGAGTGAAAAAATATTTTCTTTTATTAGTCTTAAATAGTTTACCCCGTAGATTCATTGCATGTCCCCTAGTCTTTCTATATTCTGATAACGTAAACAATCGATTTACGTTTACCTGTTCCAATCCGTTCATTAATTTATAGACTTCTATCATATCTCCCCTCAGCCGTCTCTTTTCCAGGTTAAAGAGCCCTAACCTTTTTAGCCTTTCTTCATAGGAGTATCCTTCCATCCCCTTTACCATTTTGGTGGCTCTTCTCTGAACCTTTTCTAATAACGCTATATCCTTTTTAAGATACGGCGACCAGAATTGCACACAATACTCAAGGTGCGGTCTTCACCATGGAACGATATAGAGGCATTATAATATATTTTGTTTTATTTTCCATTCGTTTCCTTATCATACCTAGCATTCTATTTGCTCTCTTGGCCGCCGCTGCACACTGGGATGAGGTTTTTAACATGGTATCCACAATGACGCCTAAATCTTTTTCCTGGGTGGTGGTTCCTAATGTGGAACCTTGCATCGTGTAACCATAGTTTGGGTTGTTCTTCCCTAGGTGCATAACTTTGCACTTGTCCACATTAAACTTCATCTGCCATTTTGATGCCCAGTCTTCCAATTCATCAAGATCCTCTTGCAATTTTTCACAATCTTCTTGGGTTTTAACAACTTTAAATAGTTTTGTGTCATCTGCAAATCTGATAATCTCACTCGTTATTCCACTATCCAGGTCATTTATGAATATGTCAAAAAGCAGCGGACCCAGCACAGATCCTGGGGTACACCCCTATTCACCTTTCTCCATTGGGAAAATTGGCAATTTAGCCCAACCCTCTGCTTTCTATCTTTTAACCAGTTCCTGATCCACAGTAGTACACTGCCTTCTATCCCACGACTCTTTAGTTTTCCCAAAGGTCTCTGATGAGGGACCTTGTCAAAGGCTATCTGAAAGTCCAGATACACTATATCAGCGATGGCGAACCTATGGCATGCGTGCCAGCTGTGGCACGCGAAGGCCTTGCAGCTGGCACGCGGGAAGGTCCGCAAAAAAAGAAAAAGCTGGCTCTGACTGCTGCCGCGGACGCGGCAAGGGCAGAATGCAGCGTCCCGCGGGGCCCCCTCCGCCCGCTAAGCCCCTCTGCAAGAGCTTTCAGATTCCAGAGATGCGAGGGAGATGCTCTCCCTCGCGAATCTGAAAGCCCTTGCAGAGGGGCTTAGCGGGCGGAGGGGGCCCCGCGGGACATTGCAATCTGCCGCGGCAGCAGCCAGAGCCTGCTTTTTTTTTTTTTAAATTTGCCAGGGGGGGTTAGGACTGCTAATGGGCAGGGAGGCAGGGAGGGAGGAGGGGGGGGGGGTTAGGACTGCTAATGGGCAGGGAGGGAGGGAGGGGGGGGTTAGGACTGCTAATGGGCAGGGAGTGAGGGGGGTTAGGACTGCTAATGGGGGGGGGAGGTTAGGACTGCTAATGGGCAGGGAGGGAGGGAGGGGGGGTTAGGACTGCTAATGGCAGGCAGGGAGGGAGGGAGGGGGGGTTAGGACTGCTAATGGGCAGGGAGGGAGGGAGGGAGGGGAGGGAGGGAGGGGGGGGGTTAGGACTGCTAATGGGCAGGGAGGGAGGCAGGGAGGGGGGGTTAGGACTGCTAATGGGCAGGGAGGGAGGGAGTGGGGGGTTAGGACTGCTAATGGGCAGGGAGGGAGGAGGGGGGGTTAGGACTGCTAATGGGCAGGGGGGGTTAGGACTGCTAATGGGCAGGAGGGAGGGAGGGAGGGAGGGGGAGGGAGGGGGGGTTAGGACTGCTAATGGGCAGGGAGGGAGGAGGGAGGGAGGGGGGGGGTTAGGACTGCTAATGGGCAGGGAGGGAGGGAGGGAGGGAGTTAGGACTGCTAATGGGCAGGGAGGGAGGGAGGGAGGGAGGGGGGGGTTAGGACTGCTATTGGGCTGGGAGGGGGGGTTAGGACTGCTAATGGGCAGGGAGGGGGGGGAGGGGGGGTTAGGACTGCTAATGGGCAGGGAGGGGGGGTTAGGACTGCTAATGGGCAGGGAGGGAGGGAGGGAGGGAGGGAGTGGGGGGGGGTTAGGACTGCTAATGGGCAGGGAGGGAGGGAGGGAGGAGGGGGGGGGTTAGGCCTGCTATTGGGCGGGGTGGGTGGGGGGGTTAGGACTGCTAATGGGCAGGGAGGGAGGGGAGGGAGGGGGGGGTTAGGACTGCTAATGGGCAGGGAGGGGGGGTTAGGACTGCTAATGGGCAGGGAGGAAGGGAGGGGCTAGGACTGCTAATGGGCTGGGCGGGGGGGTTAGGACTGCTAATGGGCAGGGAGGGAGGCAGGGAGGGAGGGAGGGGGGGGTTAGGACTGCTAATGGGCAGGGAGGGAGGGGGGGGTTAGGACTGCTAATGGGCAGGGAGGGAGGGGAGGGGGGTTTAGGAATGCTAATGGGCGGGCGGGCAGGGAGGGTGGGAGGGGGGGGTAGGACTGCTAATGGGCGGGGGGGGCGGGCGGGGGGGTAGGACTGCTAATGGGCTGGGGGGGTTAGGACTGCTAATGGGCGGGCGGGCGGGGGGGGTAGGACTGCTAATGGGCTGGGGGGGTAGGACTGCTAATGGGCTGTGGGCTGATGGGGGCTGTCTGGAAATGGGGTGATGAGGGTTAGGACTGGTAATGGGCTATGGGGGGGCTTAAACTGAAAATGGGGTGATGGGGGTTTAGGACTGGAAGTGGGTTGATGGGGGGGCTAGGACTGGTATTGGGTTGGGGGGTTGCTAGGACTGGAAATGGGCTGATGGGGGCTAGGACTGGAAATGGGCTGATGCAGGGACTAGAAGGGAATGGATGCTGGGTGAGGCTGGAACTAGAAGGGAGCTGATGTTGGGGGAGGATTAGAATGGGATGGGGCTGGGAGAGTAAAATGGAGAGGGGAAAAATATTTTGTGTGGGAGGGATAAAAAATCTACAATTGGCCGGGTATTGGGAGAGTAAGTGGGGATTGAGGATGGAGGGGTAAAATTTGAGTGGATGAAATAGGAATGAGGAAAGAGCAAAAGGAAAAGGAGAAAGATTCGTATGTTAAAGCGGATGTAGAGAGAGAGAATGGAAAAAAAAAAACTAGAAGAGAGAAGAAAGGACAAATGGACAGCAGATGATGGAGAGTTAGCAGAAAACATGAAGAAACCAGAAGAAAGTGGCTGGAGCAATTGCAACTGTGTAACTGAGCTGAGGTATTCTGTTTATGTAATTCCTTTTTGACATTGCCACTTGTTCTCTTTCCCCAGTAGGTCATGTATTGTTATTGTCTGAAATGTATTGGTTTAATATTTGCAGTGTTGCCTTTTGATAGGTATGGTGTGGTGCTTTGTGAGTCCTGGTAGTGCTGTTAGGATACGGCGGGTTTGCTATTGGTTCTAAATGGGCAGTGTTTGTAGTAGTTCCTAATGTGCCTGGCGGTTGGCACTGGATTATAGTAATGTAGAAATCTTTTAGTCTGTCTTTATCCATACACTCATTAAGAGACAATTTTACTAAAAGTTAGTGTATGTTAGCATTATGCAAATATTTATGCAAATTGACGTGCTGGCACTTTGAGGAAATTCTTTGGTTTTGTGCGGCAGTTTGGGCACTCGGGCTCAAAAAGGTTAGCCATCACTGCACTATATCAACTGACTCACCTTTGTTGACCTGTTTATTCACACATTCAAAAAAACATAACAGATTAGTAAGACAAGATCTTCCTTGTCTAAAGCCATGTTGGCAGTCTCCCATTAGGCCATGACTATTTACATGCTGAGTAATTTTATTCTTTATGATGGTTTCTACCATTTTTCCCGGTACTGACGTCAGGCTCACCGGTCTGTAGTTTTCCGGATCACCCCTGGAACCCTTTTTAAAAATTGGTGTTACATTGGCGATCCTCCAATCTTTAGGTATTAGAGATGATTTTAATGATAGTTCACAGATTACTAATAGCAGGTCTGCAATCTCATATTTTGGTTCTTTCAACACCCTTGGATGTATACCATCCGACCCAGGTGATTTGCTACTCTTCAGTTTATCTAATAGTTGTAATACATCTTCCCGATGTATCGATATTTCCTTCAATTCTTCCGCACCTTTAAATACCACTTCAGTCATGGGTAACATTCCTACATCTTCCTCAGTAAAGACCGAAGCAAAGGATTTATTCAGTCTCTCCGCTATCGCCTTGTCGCCTCTTAGTGCCCCTTTAACCCCTCTATCATCTAATGGACCAACTGACTCTCTAACAGGTTTTTTGCTATGAATGTACTTGAAAAAGCAAGAGATCACAGTATGAGCCTTCAAGATCTAGATTCAAAAGAAACATCAGACGATATTTCATCATTAAAACGTAGCAACAGCATCTGCTGCTCATACTGTCCTGACCTGAGGAAGAAGGTTTTAACCTTTGAAAGCTAGTCTATAAATGTATTAAGTTAGTCTAATAAAAAGGTATCACCTTATTTTCCTTTAGTTTTCTTTTTATTTAATGAGCAGAAGTTAGTCATTTCATGAGAGTCCACCATACAAAAAAATATATGATTTTAGAGTAATCTCAGTAACCATGGTAGCACGGTCTCTGTATGTCCCCTTACTCTTTACCATACTTGAGTTCAACCCCACCCCACTCATTCACTACTTCTGCCCCCTCCCCCACCCAACAATTTCCCTTATTACCCACATTCAATTTGGACATAAACTGGTCGCAGCTTTATTGAATTCAACCATAACTTTTATAATACAACCAAAGATAATATATAACAGTAACAACCCTCACATGATCCAGTAACTCACCAGCTATATTATTAGAAGGTGATACTGTCTCCACCCTCCGCTGCGGTCTTGCGAGCGACCCACTGCCGTACCTCCCTCCCTCCTTCAAATGCCAACCTCGCCATATGACTAGCAAAGGTAGGCAAGCTTCTGGGTGCATCCTTCCTGGGTTACTCCCTCTCCCCCGTGATTATCCGGGACATAATCACCTGATCACAACCAAAATTAATGCTCAAAAGGCACTGGACTCCGGAAATCTTTGGGAATCCATAAACAGTGCAGGGCAAAAGTTAAAGCCACTGCACCGCCCCCCCTCCCCCTCGCCTCATCACACTGAACCATAAATTCCAAGGTCTGCTGCCAATCGTTGAGAAGTAAATCCTGACCAACTGGGGACAAGTGGACATCATCCTGCCTAAAAAGACCTGAACAATCAGCCTCTGCCCATGAATGCATGATCTGATAACCCCCTTGCTCGCAATCGCAAACCCAACACCCAATTTGGCAATTAATCTTAGCTAACCCCCTCAACCAGCGATGCTGGTCCCTACAGGAAGGCCTCAGAATGATGTCTGACCATAACAAAACCATCACCTCGAACATCCGCAAAACCTCTGTCAAGTCTACTACTATTACTACTACTAATTAGCACTTATATAGCGCCGAGCATGCAGCGCTGTACAGGTATGACATACATATAGAAGATATACATGTCCCATTTGGCTGCATTAGTGATCTGCTTGCATGTCCATGAACGAAGATCATTGCCTCCTATAAGAAGGAGAATTGCCTCTGGGCGACTTTGCACCTGATCGTAATGCCGTAGCAAGGGCAGGAGATCTTTCCAATGTAGGCCGTGCTCACCGAGCCACAAAACAGAAACCTCAGCCAAAGCGAGGCCCAAATTAAGCCCCACCGGTCGCTCCACTGCTCGCTGACTAGCCCAGTGCACAAAAGAATGACCAATCAGCCAACACTGCAGGGACTGCCACCACGCATCTGTAAGAGAGAACAGAGTTATGAAATAACCAATTGTGGCTGCCTCCTGCTCAGATACTCATATGCGAAGATGTGCCCACGAGGGAAGGGTTAGGACAGCTGTTATAGCTGACGATTCGATCATTAGGCGTGTAGATAGTTGGGAGGCTGATGGACGTGAGGATCGCCTGGTAACATGCCTACCTGGGGCGAAGGTAGCAGACCTCATGTTCCACCTAGACAAGGTCTTAGATAGTCCTAGAGAGGAGTCTGCTATATTGGTACATTTTGGTACCAACAACATAGGAAAGTGTGGTAAGGAGGTTCCGGAGGCCAAATTTAGGCTTTTAGGTAGGAAGCTGAAATACAGAACTTCCAGTGTAGCATTCTCCGAAATGCTTCCCGCACAGGACCCAAAAGGTAGGCAAAGCTCCGGAGTCTCAATGCATCAATGAGACAATGGTGAAAGGAAGAGGGTTTTGGATATGTTAGGAACTAGGGAACATTCTGGGGAAAGGAGGGGCTTTTCCAAAGGTATGGGCTCCACCTTAACCGGGATGGAACCAGGCTGCTGGCATTAACCTTTAAAAAGGAGATACAGCAGCTTTTAAACTAGATAATAGGGGAAAGTTGACAGTCACTCAAGAGCACATGGTTCGGAACAATGTATACTTGAAGGATACAAGCAAAAGATTGAAATTAGGGCATATCAACAGAGAGGTTCCAATAAAGACAAAAGTAACTTTAATGCCCTTGTGTACAGAGTAAAAATGCAATGTGTGCCTTCGAGTCAGTCCTGACTCCTGGCGACCCAGAAGCTCCTGGGTTTTCTTGGCAGTGTCACCGGAAGTAGATTGCCAGGCCTTTCTTCCGAGGCAATGGAGGGTTAAGTGACTTGCCCAAGGCCACAAGGAATGCTAGTGGGAATTGAACTCTGGTTGCTTGGTTACCAAGCCAGTGTTCTAACCACTAGGCTACTCCTCCACTCCTGTGTACAGAGTAGACAGAGCTTAAAGATTCCAAATTACCCTTGCCTACCGATTTTTTTATTTATTTTATTTACATTCTCTTATATACCGCGCTATTCTGCATCAGTGCGGTTTACATTGAACAAACTGAAATTACATTGAACAGGGCATTATGACTTGGAGATAACTATTTTACAGGGAATAAAGGCTATGGAGGGTTAAGTGGCTTGCCCAAGACCACAAGGAGCACCTGTGGGACTAGAAACCCCAGTCCTTCCGGCCCAAGGTTGCTGTCCTCTAGTGGGATTTGAACCCCCGACCTTCCGGCCTGAAGTACCTTGCCCCAACCACTAGGCCACTCCTCCACTCCAGATTAATATGAATAAAATACAGCCTCTAAAATGCTTGTATGCAAATGTTAGAAGTCTAAAAAATAAGATAGGAGAGTTAGAATATATAGCACTAAATGAGAGGTTAGATATGATTGGTATCTCAGAGACATGCTGGAAGGAGGATAACCAGTGGGACATTGGGATACCAGGCTACAAATTATATCATAATGATAGAGCAGATCAAAATGGTGGAGGGGTTGCACTCTATGTTAGAGAGGGCACTGAGTCACAAAGGATTAAAATTCCCTATAGGAAACAAAATTCCCTATAGAATCTCTATGGATTAAAATTCCATGTAAAAAGGGAAAGGGGAAGGCAATGGCAGTGGGGGTGTACTATCGACCGCCTGGCTAGAATGAACAAATGGATGAAGACATGCTCAAAGAAATCAGGGAAGCTAACAAAAGTTACAGCACAATAATAATAATGGATGATTTCAATTACCCCAGTATCGACTGGATCAGTGTCACGGTAGGACATGCTATGGAGATAAAGTTTCTAGATAAAATAAATGGTTGCTTCTTGGAACAGCTGGTTCATGAACCGACCAGAGGGGAAGCCAGATCTGGTGCAAGAGATAAGGATGTTGGGGCCACTTGGTAATAGTGATCACAGCATGATTGTGTTTGATTTAATAAATGGAGGAAGGACGGCAAGGAAATCCACAGTACTACCTTTTAACTTTTAAAAGGGAGACTACGATAAAATTTATTTATTTATTTAGACAGTTTTGTATACCACCTTATCCTTCAATCAAAGTGGTCACAACACAATTCGGGGATACATTTAACACGAGGGGATATGAGACACATACACTAATACGTACAGGGAACATGGGCAATGGAGGTTTAAGTGGCTTGCCCAAGACCACAAGGAGCACCTGTGGGACTAGAAACCTAAGTCCTTCCAGCCCAAGGTTGCTGTCCTCTAGTGGGATTTGAACCCCCGACCTTCCAGCCTGAAGTACCTTGCCCCAACCACTAGGCCACTCCTCCACTCCATGAGGAAAATAGGTAAGAAACAACTAAAAAGAGCAGATGAAAAGGTTAAAGATTTACATCAGGCATGGGTGTTGTTTAAAAATACTATCTTGGAAGCCAAGACCAGCTGTATTCTACCTTTAAGAAAAGCGGACAGAAGTCCAAAACACTGCCAGCATGGTTTAAAGGCGAGGTCAGAGAGGCATCTTTCAGGATATGGAAAAGGCAGCCAAATGACGAAAACTTGAAATAACATAAACATTGACAAGTTAGATGCAAGGCATTGATAAGGCAGGCCAAGAGAGAATTTGAGAAGAAGCTTGCTCTGGAAGCAAAAACGCGTAATAAAGACTTTTTCAAATACATTCGTAGCAAAAATAATCTGTGAGAGAATCTGTTGGACCATTAGATGATAGAGGGGTAAAAGGGGCACTAAGAGGGGACAAGGCCATAGTGGAGAGACTGAATGAATTCTTTGCTTCGGTCTTTACTGAGGAAGTTGTAGGGATGTTACCCATGACTGAAATGGTATTTAAAGGTGCCGCAGAAGAACTGAAAGAAATATCGATAAACCGCGAAGATGTATTACAAGTATTTGATAAACTGAAGAATAGAAAATCACCTGGACCAGATGGTATACATCCAAGGGTGTTGAAAGAATTGAAATATGAGATTGCAAACCTACTAACACCAATTTTCAAAAAGGGTTCCAGGGGTGATCCGGGAAACTACAGACTGGTAAGCCTGACATCAGGCCCGGGAAAAATGGTAGAAACCATTATAAAGAACAAAATTACTGAACATGTAGATAGTCACGGCTTCATGGGAGACAGCCAACATGGCTTTAGCTAAGTAATTGTTACGTTTTTTTTTAAGGTGTGAATAAACAGGTAGAGAAAAGTGAGTTGGTTGATATAGTGTATCTGGATATTCTGAAAGTCTTTGACAAGGTCCCTCATGAGAGACTCTTGGCAAAATTAAAAAATTATGGGATAGGAGGCAGAGTACTATTGTGGATCAGGAACTGGTTAAAAGATAGAAAGCAGAGGGTAGGGCTACATGGCCAATTTTCCCAATGGAGAAAGGTGAATAGTGGGGAATCCCAAGGATCTGTGCTGGGTCCGCTGCTTTTTAACATATTTTTAAATGACCTGGAAATGGGAATAATGAGTAAGGTAATCAAATTTGCAGATGACACAAAATTATTCAAAGTTGTTAAAACCCTGAGGATTGTGAAAAATTGCAAGAGGACCTTGATAAACTGGAAGACTGGGTATCCAAATGGCAGATGAAATTTAATGTGGACAAATGCAAAGTTATGCACCTAGGAAAGAACAACCCAAACTATGGTTACACGATGCAAGGTTCCACATTAGGAACCACCACCCAGGAAAAAGATTTAGGCGTCATCGCAGATAACATGTTGAAACCCTCCGCCCAGTGTGCAGCGGTGGCCAAGAAAGCAAATAGAATGCTAGGAATCATAAGGAAAGGAATAGAGACTAAAACAAAGGATATTAAAATGCCTCTGTATCGTTCCATGGTGTAACCGCACCTTGAATATTATGTGCAATTCTGGTCACTGTATCTTAAATATGATATAGCGTTATTAGAAAAGGTACAGAGATGAGCCAACAAAATGGTAAAGGGGATGGAAGGATACCCCTATGAAGAGAGTCTAAAAAGGTTAGGGCTCTTCAACCTGGAAAAGAGACGGTTGAGGGGAGATATGATAGAGGTCTATAAATTAATGAATGGAGTGGAACCGGTAAACGCAGATGGATTGTTTACGTCATCAGAACATAGAAAGAATAGGGGACATGCAATGAAGCTACAGTGTAACCTATTTAAGACTAATAAGAGAAAATATTTTTCATTACCACAGCAAGCTTCTTCTCAAATTCTCTCTTTTCCTGCCTTATCAATGCCTTGCATCTAACTTACCAATGTTTATGTTTTTTTCCAGTTTTCATCATTTTGCTGCTTTTTCCATATCCTGAAAGATGCTTTTTTGGCAACAACAGCCTCTCTGACCTCACCTTTAAACCATGCTGGCAGTTTTTTGGACTTCCTTCCACTTTTCTTAAAGCATGGAATACAACTCGTCTGGGCTTCCAAGATAATATTTTTCAACAACACAAATGCCTGATGTAAATCTTTAACTTTTTCAACTGTTCCATTTAGTTGTTTCTGGATGTAGTAAAAGTTCTTAGTGTAGCTGGGTTTAAAAAAGGTTTGGACAAGTTCCTGGAGGAAAGGTCCATAAACCATTATTAAAGGGGACCTGGGAAATCCACTGCTTGCCCCAAATATGCTTATAGCCTGCAAACGCCATCTGCCAATCCTCTGTATAATGTGGTTTGACAATCCAGTTGCCGCTGCTGCACTGGTTGCAGCATCAATACAAAAAGAATGAGATGCAAAGCGACCAGGTTCTTCCCCCAAGTGCCACAATGTGAGTCATAAGACAACTGTGAACTGAAATAGTGTCAGACGGCAGGAGTCCTGATGAACTAACAATCCTCCACCTTCCAGCCTCAGGGCTAAGTAATATCTCACACTAGCTACTGGGCAAGTAGCAATGTATTCGATATCTTTATCGAGTTTCTTGCTATACTGCCCTTCAGAGACCAGCAGGGTGGTTTACAATAAAGTCAAAAAATTACAGAGAGGCCAAGAACTTGGCCAGGAACAGAAAGGAAATACAATTCTTCAATAGAAAAGCAACAGGCATACCCAGGATAGAGGAAAGAGGGAGAACAGGAGAGGAGGGGAGTGAGAGGAGCAGGGGAGAGATTAACCAGGAAGATCAGAGGGGAGGTCACAGGCTAGGCAAAAGAGGTGGGTCTTAAGGAGTGTTTTGAACTTAGAGCATGTCGTCTCCTGGCGGAGGGGAAAGAGGAGAGAGTTCCAACGGGATGGTGCCAAGAAGAAGAAGGCCGAGTTGCGTGTGCGCTCAACGTGGACGCGGACTGGAGAGATGATTTGTGTGAATGGACTGGAGGCTGCAGGGCACCAGACGAAACTGCAAAGAATCAGCTAGGTATTGTAGAGTGTGGATATAAAGAGCTCTGTGAGACAGGATTGAGACTTTGAAGAGTATACGCTGAGGGACCGGCAATCAGTTAAGCTGGATTAGATGAGGTGTAATATGGCTGTAATGGGAGGTGTGGGAAATGATTTAGGTAGTGGTATTTTGAACTAATTGCAGACACTGAATCTGGTGCTTGGGAAGACTGGCAGAAACAACATTACAGTAGTCAATGCGGAATATGACCAATGTAAGGAGAAGAGTTGTGAGCGCAGAGGGGGTCAGAATGTCGCTAACTGCCCTGATTTGACTGATAAAGAAGAAGGAACGGCATATAATGGTAGAGATATGATCATGGAAGGACAGCTCTGAATCAAGGGTTACTCCTAAGTAGCGGAAAGAGGATACCGGGGGTATTGGTTTGTCAAGGAGGATAGGAGCCAGAGAAGGGGAGGAATTTCCAAAGGTGAACCACATTGCTGATGTCTTTGAAAGACTGAGGTGGAGGAGATTACTGGAGAGACAGCTTGCAAGAGACTTGGACAGGTAATGAGTGGTGAGAGATCCAGGGATGTCGGGGAGGTGTGGTACAGAAGGATGATATCATCGGCGTAATAGTATGCTGAAACGCCGGATTGTTGCACCAGAAGAGTGAGGGGGTGAGGAAGATGTTAAAGAGTAAAGGTGCAAGAACCAAGCCCTTTCTTTATCTTTCAGAACCACCCAAAGCCCTTTTCCTGTTTTGATCTGGCCAATAAGATGCACAGTTGACTAACCTCCACTCACATGTGCTCCCGCAACATGCCAGCAACCACGGACACACGAAAGAAGCTCACCACCAGTTCGCTGAACATTAAGGCCCCAAAGAAGGCCAAGCAAAAGACTGCCTTGAATAAGGCCCCCACATAGGCCACATCTGCTACCTCCAGAAATGCATTGCACAATCGTAGAAGCAGGTCATGTGTAATTGGACACCTGGAGTCACGTGGAGTTGGTGAGGACTTTTCCCAGCCTTGTAATAAACTGCAGACCAGAAATCCCCCTGAAGGGCTATCCCTGCTGATTGCTCTGGAGAAAAAGGCAAAACCGGCCAAATGAGATCGCACAGCTGATTTAGATACCCTATTGTCCTTGGCGAAAACATCATACTGGTCCACTAGGCTGTTCCAATACCTTGCCTGGCCACCAACCTCGCATTGACAAGAAAAAAGCCACTTTGTCATAACCCCTGCAATAAACGGACCATGTAGTTAATGCCAACAACCTCTTCAGAAGACTCAGCATCACAGCAGGCCAATCTGCCAAGGTGCTCCAGGACCAAGCTCTCTTCTGCATCCATTTCTGGTGCCAAAATCCGGAACTGGTCCCACTTGAAATGGGAAAGAGTCAGCAATTTTGTTAACACAGCCAGGAATGTGCCGAGCCTTGGCAGACACATTCAAACGTAAACAAGACAAGACAAAAGCATGCATTAAGGCCGCAACTCGCGCACAGTGTGGTGAATAATGATTAATCACCTAGACCACTGCGGCACTGTCACACCAGAATACTATCCTACAGTTGCAGACTCTATCCAGCCATAACTCCAATGCAACTACAATCGGAAAAAGCTCAAAAAATGTGATGTTGTGCATGAGACCCGAATCACACCATGCCTGCAGCCAAATATTCGCACACCAGGAACCTTGAAAATATATACCAAAGTCCAAGCTACCTGCAGCATCAGTAAACAACTGCAAGTCTGCATTGGAAACCTCAGTATCCTGAAAGACAGACATCCCATTGAAATCCACCAAAAATGAATCCCAGACCTGCAAGTCCTCCCGCATACTCTGTCACACTTATGTGGTGGTGAGGTTTTGAAATGCCCACCATGGCCACTGCCAACCTCCAAAAAAATACCCGGCCCACTGGAAAGATCCTGCAAGCAAAATTCAAAGATCCCACTAACGACTGCATCTCCCACAAAGTAAGCTTACGGGTGGCCCCCACAGCTGCTACCAACGCACAGAGTTTAGACACCTTATCGGGAAGAAGACGTGCAACCATCCGCACCGAATCCAGTTCAATAATAAGAAAAGTGATCTTTGCTGATGGGCCTTCTGTCTTTCCAGTTGCCAAAGGGATACCAAACTCCTGGGACAAATTGAGGAACTCCTGAAGGAGAGCGCTGCATGCATCTGAATGAGCAAGCCCCATGAACAGGAAATCATCCAAATAATGGACCACATTTGGAATATCCATCTGTGGTACCAATACCCAATGCAGAAAAGTGCTAAACGTCTCAAAATATGCACAGGAAGCAGAGCAACTCATCAGCATGCACTTATCGAAATAAAATGTTCCCTGGAAAGAGAAACCCAGTAGATGGAAAGCGAACGGATGGACTGGAAACAAACAAAAAACTGACTCGATATCCACCTTAGCCAGTAGAATCCCTATGCCTCACTGGCGGACCAAAGAAACAGCACAGTCAAAGGACACATAGCAAACCACACACGAAGCCTTGGGAATATGATCATTAACAGACGCTCCCAGAGGAAATGGCAGACTGTGAATCAAGTGGAATTTTCCTGGTTCTTTTTTGGGAATTACTCCCAAGGAAGAGATAACAAAATCTGTGAAAGGCTGTTCCGCAAAGGGGCCCGCAATTCTGCCCAAGCCTAACTCAACTGCCAACTTATCCTGGACAACTGCTGAAAAACATTGGACTAGGGCTCCTTGCGTGCCAAAGGCAAACAAACCTTTCCTTGCACTGGTATAACAAAACCTAATTGAAAACCACTCTCTAAAACCATACCATCATTGCGCCTAGGGTAACATCGCAGTCATGGCCGCAGGCCTCAACTAGCATAGGGGTAGGAGCCAGGCCAAAAATATTCAAATCACTTTGAGGTGACCAAAGGGGCCGAGTGCCCCCCGCCACACAAAGAGCAAACCTGTCAGAATTTACAATCGGAGAAGGGGCAGGTGGACTTGTTGAAATGCCAACAGAAATCTCCCGCCCCACCTCCACCCAACTTCTGCTGTGACATAAGAGCCCCGGGTCGAAAGGAGCGGCTCGCCCCAGAGGTGGGTGTCACTCCCCCTTTCACGAATCCACTACTAGAAGTGCCTGCCCTGGCTGACATATGCATCAGCCACAAATTAATGTCCTGGGTTCCCCAAGAGAAATGCGTATTCTCTTCCATTTTGTCTCTACATTTTACATCATAGTTCGACTCCTTATGAGTCTGAGAAGCCTCTAATATTGAATCCACATATGCCAATAAAAGCCCATACTGATCCGGTGTATAATATCCCCACACGCTAGCTAGATGCCCTGGTCCAGTTTGCCACATTAAGCGAGATCTTTTTAATTCTACCAGCCTACTTATCCTCTTTCCTTTCTTTCCTGCTCTCACCAGACCGTTTTCGACCCTCCAATAGGTGAAAAATATCCATGTAACAACGCTTCCTACAAATTAAGGCACGTGGAACGCAATCCCACAGCTCTGAGAAGGCGGCCACAATAGGAGCACCTCTCTCATCCCCACGATGTGAGCCACGCATGCCATGGCTATCCCCCACGCCTCTGTGGAACCAAAAGAAGATGAAGACACATCGGAAGAGAAAGTGGAGGAGGAGGAATCGGTATCCTGTCTATGCCGGTGCATGTGCTTCCGTTTTTGAAACGCCGTAGCTGCCACATTCTCCCCCATGACACGCCAAGGAGCCCTCCCTTGCCCCTGATAAAGTCTCACCTGTGGCAGCTGACACAGTAGCTGCCACTGAAACAGGAACAGGCAATTCCGGTACATGAAATGGGGCCATGCCACCACTCGCACTGCACTCCACACTCTCATGCTGTGGCCCAGGTTGCCTGGTGACTCCACTGCTGACAGACATCATATGATCTCTGTGCCCTTTGTCTACATGCTGCTGCGATGCCAGCGGTACCTGTGAAGAGACCAAAGAAGAACAAGGGGGAGGGGGAACAGGAGGCGGTCAAGCAGCAGGCAAAGCTCTTAGCCACGGAGACCTGGACGTACCTGCACCACCCACTTACCAGAGATCCCACGCAGCACTTCGCACCATAGGTAGGTACCCTGTGTGCGTACCCAGCCAGCTAGATGTGTAGGTTGGAGGTTCCACCCGCCCCCCTCCTCTGGCAGGAGTAAATGAACAATAACCCCCCCAAAAACCTTCAGTAGAGCCGGAGGGCACCAGAAAGCACGTATAATGTGGCAAGTCTACTGAGCTACCAGCTGATATAGGTCCAGCCGAGATGGCACCGGAAGCCCCAGCCCCCTCCCCCTGAACCTCCCAAAGAGCCACCAAAACTCTCGAGAGAGGGAACCTCAGAAGGCTCCTCGCCCCTCCCCAAACCCCTGCCTCTTAGCTCTGGAGACTCAAAATCCGCTATACCAGGCTCAAAACCAGGCCTGACTGCTGGCCTGGGGCAGGGCAAACCCCTTGTTCTGCTTCTGCCCCTGCCCAAAGCAGGCCTGCCAGAGACGTCCCCCTCTAGATCCTGCTGAACTAAGCACTGATCCCCCATGAGGTGCTTCTGTAACCAGGGGCAGCGCAGAACTTACCCTTGCACAAGGTGCATCTCTAGGCACCAGAGGCGGTCCCTCCAATGATTGCCCATGAACTTGAGGCAGACCTTCAGTGGGAAAACTGGAGACCGTCTGTGAAGGGGAAGCCGAAGCCCCCCTTTTTCCAGCTGCTCTGCCCCGCCACACTGGCATTCTTTTTTTTTTTTTTCAAATGCGGGCAGAATGAGGAAGTGAAGTCTCTGCAGCAGAGACCGAACTGCCAGCCATGCAGCTGACCCCAGCACACTCCTTTCCGCCCTGTAACACCACACGACAGCACCCTAAGTAAAGACGACGCAGAGGAGAGCAACACAGCAGCCCCTTTCCACTTCTGCCAGGACTGGAGAGGAGGGAGGGAGGCAGCCTTTGCGCGAGATAAGTAGGCTCATTCGACCCCTCCCGGCAGCCTTCCCAGCACACCCATTGGCCCCCCTTCAGAAATGTGAAGAGAACCAATGAATTTAAAAAATGCGCTCCGCCGGCTTGCACACTTCACTCCCTCCCGCACACACCGACGATTCAAGGCCTAAGTGGCACCCCTCCACCTCCCTACCCAAGACTGAGCAAAGGCCGAGACCGCGGGGCGAGGGTCCCACACCAGACCGTGCACCTGGTTATGGGTTGCGGCATGGGACCTGCTCCACAACCTGAAAACTAAGAGGAGAATAAACCCTCTCCACTACCAGGACGTACTATGAAGTAATATAAAACCCTACAAAAGTCACTCAGAATCTATACAGCAAATTTACCATACTATAACAGTACTAATTTATACAAGTCACATATCAATGCCCTATTTAGGAAAAGGCAGCACCATAAATAATATAGTGAGTCCTATTACATCAATACATCTATTGAGGAATTGAACAAGCCAGATTACTACAGATGCCTAGATGGAAATGTTATTTAACAGAACACCTGGCCTTGGTCACACACACAGATAAACCTTCACCAAATATAGAATAAGCAACCACAAACTTAAAATATAAATATGTAGCCAGAAATTAAATTGAAACCCCAAGAAGTTACATTCTATATCTAGAGCAACACCAGAGAAAGAGAGAATAAAGCATTTCTCCCTATACTCTGTAAAATATAAAGACAGCAGATGTGAATTCCCAAAACTGACATATTCCAATCGCTCCATTAAAATACAATTCTTTCTTCTACCTTTGTTGTCTGGCCATTTTATGTTTCTAATCATGTTGGTTCATGCTTTGTACATTCCATGTCCCATGTCGCTTCTGACTCTCATTTCATGCACAACTACATCAACAGTCAGACGTCCCAAGGGCTTTGATCCAACCACATTTTAAATGCTGGCTTTACTATGAAAAATCTTCAGCTCCTCTTCAGTAGCCAGTTGAGTACCTTCTGACCTGGGGTCTCACCTTCCAGCACTATAGTGCAATTTTTTTTGTTGTGACTATCCATTGGGTTTTCGTGGCAAGATACGGAAGTAGATTGCCAGGCCGTTCTTCCCCACAGGTAATTCTAGTGGTGGTGTCATTGTCACAGAAATGTGATCCTCCGCCACCAACACCATCCCATTCTGCTGCTGCCCAGATAGGTGGTTTGTCTTGGTCTGGCACCTCAGCTGAGACCTGTCCATCTTGGAAGACCCTGCCAGTAGTTAAGCTACCGATAGCTTAGCCCTCAGCATCACTGATGTACACAAGCCCTCACAGCACAAGCAGCTGCAAACCAAGTGAGGGTACCATGTTGGTACCAGTCTCTTGTTTCTGCTTTCCTCTCTTCTCTTAACTCTCCTTCTGGAGTCTCCAGCTCATCTGCTACTACTTCTCTTGTCTTCTGTCTTCTTCATTTTTACATCTATTTTTGACACAGCTTTCTTCCATTTATTTTTCTGCCTTTTAATTTTTTTTTTTAGTGCCATCAAGTCAGTGTTGACTCATAGCGACCCAGCTACCTCTGGGTTTTCTTGGCAATGTATCACCGGAAGTAGATTGCCAGCCTTTTCCTCCAAGGCAATGGAGGGTAATGTGACTCCACCCAAAGTCACAAGGAATGCCAGTGGGAATCGAACCCTTGATCTTCTGGGTACTAGGCAGTTGCTCTAACCACTAGGCTACTCCTCCACTCCACTTAAAGTGCCTTTATCCACTTAGATTTCACTCCTCAAATCTCTTTTTAATGCATCTACCTACAGCTTTCCTTCTTTCCCTTACCTCAGCCCTTCCATTCTCCTCCTTCTCACCCAGTCCTTTGCAAACTCTTTCCTCTCTCCCACCCTTCAAGCAGCATCTTCTCTTTCTTTCCCACCCTTCATTCAGCATCTCCTTCCTCGCCCACCCTTCATTTAGCATCCCCTTCTTCTCCCACCTTTTGTCCACCATCTTTTTCTTCTCTCTCTATGCCCCATCCTTCATCTAGCATCTTCTTTCCCTTCTCATTTGTCCAGCATTTTATCTTGATTCCCTTTTCATCCAGCATCTCTCCTTTGCCTCCTCTGTCCAGTATCCTCCTTCTGTGTCTCTATCTCCCTACTGAATCTCATACCCCTCCATTTCCTTATGCCCTCTCATGTCTAGCATCCTCCCTCTCTGTCTGTATCCACCTTCCTATGTCCACATCTCTACTGCCCTGCCCCTCACCCCCAGGTCAGAATTTCCTATCACACCTACCCTCCCAGTGTCCAGCATACCCTCTTTGTCTACTTATCCCCCCCCCCAATGTCCAGCATCACTCCCTCCCTACATACTCCTCCCCAATGCCCAGTATCTGCCCTATTTTCCTCTTCCCCTGATGTCCAGCATTTCCTTTGTCTGTCCCTATCCCCCTCTTATATTGATTATCCCCTTCCCTCTTGTTACACCCTTCCCCAGTCCAGCATCTTCTGCCTTCTTATCCCCCTCCCCCCATGTCTAGCATTTCCACTTACTCAACACCCTCCCTCCCAGTATCCCTCTGTGTCTTTATCTGTCCGTTGGGTCTCTATCCCCTCCCCTATTCACCACTTTCACCACTGATCCCCCTTCTAATCCAGCTTCTCCCCTTTCTTTTCCTCTTTCCAAAATAAGCATCTTCTTTCCTCCCAGTACCTCTTGTTTTGGCCTCCCATACTGATCCGGCATCTGTCTTCTCACCGTTTCCAAGAACCCCTCCTTTCTCCTCTGAGCAAGTTGCTGCTTTCATCTGATCCAGGATCTTCTCTTCCTTATCCCCACGCTTATCTTTTCTTATCTCTGCTGCATGTCATGCCACTTCTGCTTCCCTGGATACGCAGCAGCGACAAGAGAGAGAGAAGCCGTGGGGCCACTGAGCTTGCACATGCCACCTACCCCTTCAATAGCAGGAAGTGTTCATCAGAGGGGGCAGGATTAGCAGAGCATTAGAGGCGTGCCTGCACTCAACAACCCCGCGCCATCTCCATTGCCGCTGCTACGCTTCCACGAAGGTGTCAGCATGTTGCAAGCAGTGGAGAAAACTACTACTACACATGCAGCAGCAGCAGTGGAGGAGACAGTGGCAGCAAATGATGTTAGCCTCGGTGGAAGCTAAGTGAGGCAACCGGGATGCGACCTGACGTTACTTCCTATAGGAGGCTCAAGAAATGCCAGAATGCCATTCCACCCTGTTCCAACACAAATTAAGCCCTGAAAAGTACACATCTGAGAAGGCCCATCCTAAATATTTGGGCCTAGGCATGTACCTAGTTTGCTTATGCCTTAATCCTGTCCTAAACACAACAAAACACACAGGAACACAGTACAACATATTTAATAAAATAGAGAGAATAGGATTCATTCTAATTATAGGCTAGCTCTCTGTCAAAGAACAAGGTATGACTAATGAAAGTATGACTGTTCACCCAGGCATTTTCTTAAACTATTTATTATTGACATGGGCAGCTCAAGGCCATCTGCTGCCTGAGACAAGAGGTGAGCTGGCTCCTTCTCCCCTGGCACCAGAGCCGGTACAAAGATATTGGGTGTCCTAGACAAATTTCCAGCCTTATGCCACCCACCCCCCCTCCACCCAAGATTTTGATAATTAAATTCAACAATTATGATCATCCCCAACACAAACTCTCCCACAACAATCTGTAAAAATGAATAATACTTTTAAATATTAGGCTTTGTGTTTTTTATGTATGTGTGGTCCACTCTCCCTGCAGGTAAAGATACATGCTATTGACTCTCATTTGGTCAGGCTGTCAGAATCTATTGTTTGATTTAACCACTGCCTCTCAGAAGCTGCTGTCCTAATGACTGCCTAGTCTTGCCTAATGGTTGAGTTGACCCTGCCAGTTACCCAAAATATAGGGGACTCCTAAGAACTCTAGTCAGGGAGCAGGGGTCGCCTCACTAAACACCAGTCAGGAGGCTGCCTCATGAAAAAAGAAACCAACAAATTCCCAGGCTACATAATTAAAAACAAACAAAAAACAAACAAACATTGCACTGCTGTTTACATACAGCAAAGATTGTAGCAATTTATTATGTAGCCTGGGAATCTAATAAAAAACATTCTGAGGACCTAACACTGCACTGGGAACTGGCAAGCTATTAAATGTAAATATATATTCTGCAAAAAACAAGGGAGATGCAAGGTGCTTGCACACCAAGGAACAAAAAGAGAAAATGCAAATCACATTGCAGTTTATAACACCAAAACAACCCTAAACAAAGACAAAGAGGGGGTAACTTACATGGAGCAGCGGGTACAATTACTCTAGCCACCTTACTGGCAGACTAGATGGACCATACTGGTCTTTATCTGCCGTCAAATATATGTTATTATGTTACTATATTATTATAACTGATTTTATTTTGTTGTCGTAAACTGCACTATGAGCATCCCTTTATTCAGTGGGCCCTAGAACATCCATACACTTATTCAGAAAATTGAACAAGCCAGATTACTACAGTACAGGTCCCAAAATAGAAATTCCAACCTGACAGAACACCTAGCTTTGATCACAAATGCAAAACACAGACCAACCCCCAGAATATTAACCACAGATTAATAATAGAAATAGATAGACATATATAACCCAAGAAGACTTTTCATGCAGTACAGAGATATAGTTGCCACCTATTGTGCAAAATATAACAATATAACATATACATTTTAAAAACCAACATATTCCAATCACTAAATTGAAAATAAAATTACTTTTTCTACCTTTGTTGTCTGGCTAGTTTATTCTCTAATCATGTTGCTGCCAGTCTCTGGTTTCTGCTTCCCAAGTCTTCTCTCACCTTGCTTTTTAGGTCTCCAATCCACCTGCCACTTTTTCCCTCCTGTCTTCTTTACGTCCTTCCATCTCTGACACTGTTCTTTTCCTTTCAGCTTTCTTCCATTTATTTTCTAAGGGGTCTTTTCTGACATGCAAATAGCAGGAATGGATGTCCCATTGAGATGTCCATCCTTGCTATTCACCCCCCTTGCTTTCCCCGACGAAAGTCTCCACATACGAACAAGGTGTTTGTAAGGGGAGGCTTAGATGGGAAAGGGAGGGGGCATCGCGGTGGAGGGGTGAGGGCGAGCTGTGGGCAGTCCACAGCCTCGGAAGTACAGGGCCAATTCTGAAGTCGGACCTGTATGTCCAGGGCCAGCAGACTGGAGGGAGGATGGCAGGCCCGGGTGGTGGAAGTGGGGTGAGGAGGTGCCGGGGGTTCCCCGCTGCCTGACCCTGGCCATGGGAGGCCAGATCGGGGGTCGGGCAATGGGGAAAGCATAGTTACTCACCTGTAACAGGTGTTCTCCAGAGACAGCAGGAATCAGTCCTCAGATATGGGTGACATCGACACTGACGGAGCCCTGCGGAAGCATCTCCCCAGCTTTTAAAGAAAGCCTTTGGGAGATGCCACTAGGCATGAGTGGTCCCCTTCCCGCCCAAGGATGAAATCTCGCTCAGTCAGATGACATAGCTAGAGCTTAAAAACAGTACAGCAACTCCAAGGGGAGGAGGGAGAGTTGTGAGGACTGATTCCTGCTGTCCCTGGAGAACACCTGTTACAGGTGTGTAATTATGCTTTCTCCAGGAACAAGCAGGAAGTCAGTCCTCACATATGGGACTCCCTAGCTACAGGCTACCGAGAACCTGTAGAAAAAACATGGCCTAGCTGTGAGCAGCCACAGACGAATCTGAGGACTGACTCTGAGGACCCCAGTGTCCAGGGAGAACCATGGCTCTGGCAGCCTGAACAAGAAGGGTCAGAGGGCAGGAGTTGCCTAAACACCGAACAGATTACAGAGTACGGCCTGGCCGAAGGCACTGTCCTGTCGGAACTCCCTCTCCCGGCAGTAATGAGCTGCAAATGTGTGAATGGAAGCCCATGTGGCGGCCGGCAGATGTCTGCTATAGGGACAGAGTGGAGGCTCGCAACAGAAATTGCCACAGCCCTGACATTGTGTGCCGTGACCCAGTGCTCTAACGGCAGCCCAGCTTGGTTGTGTGCGAAGGTGATGCAGTCCGCCACCCAGATGGACAGAGTCCGTTTGGTGACAGCCTCCCCCAAATGTATGAAACGAAAAGCTGAGAGGCTTTGCAGTCATATGAAATGAAAAGCTGAGAGGCTTTGCAGTGGCCCTGAGTGCGCTGCAGGTAGAAGGACAGGGCCCTTCTGCAGTCCCGAGTGTGGAGAATGGCCTACGCCTTGTCAGCGTGGGGCCATGGAAGGAAGGTAGGAAGTACCACCTCCTGCTTGAGGTGGAAATCAGATACCACCTTCGGCAGGAATTTCAGGTGAGTGCGGAGCACGACCCTGTTCTTGTAGAACCTGGTGTAGAATGGCTCAGCCACCAAGGCATGAAGCTCACTACTCTCGGGCAGAGGTGACTGCCACCAGGAAGGACACCTTCCAGGACAGGTAGCGCAAATGGCAGGTAGTCAAGGGGTTCGAAGGGCCGCTTGGTAAGCTGTACTAGGATCACATTGAGATCCTATTCCACTGGGGGCGGACAGATGGCAGGCTTAGAAAGCAGTAAGCCTCGCATGAATTGGATAATGAGGGGCTGCACAGAAAGTGTAGTTACTCACCTGTAACAGGTGTTCTCCAGGGACAGCAGGAATCAGTCCTCACTTATGGGTGACGTAGCACCAATGGAGCCCGCGTGGAGCAACGCCCCAGCTTTCAAAGAAAGCCTTTGGGATTGCTACCACGTATGCGTGGTCCTCTTCCCGCCCAAGGGTGCCATCGTGCTCAGTCAGGTCCCATAGCTAAAGCCCTACTAAGCAGATGGTAAGGGAAGGACAAAAAAGCAACTCTTCAGGGGAGGTGGGAGGGTAGTGAGGACCGATTCCTGCTTTCCCTGGAGAACACCTGTTACAGGTGAGTAACTATGCTTTCTCGAGGAACAAGCAGGAAGTCAGTTCTCACTTATGGGACTTTCCAGCACCAGGCTACCGAGCCTGTAATCCAAAAACGCCTCCATGAGGCCGTGAGCAGAAGTCGATGCCCAAAGGAGCCCGAGACTTCGCATCCCCGGGGCGAAGCTCTCGGTAGCCGTCGAAGAAGGGTCGGAGGGCGGGAGTTGCTTATACCCCGAACAGATTATGGAGTCCAGCCTGGCCAAAGGCAGAGTCCCGGTGGGACTCCCTCTCCAGGCAGTAGTGCGAAGCGAAAGTGTTGCTGAAGACCAGGTCGCAGCCCAGCAGATGTCCATTAGAGGCATTGAGCGCAGTGAGGCCACCAAAGCCACTTTGGCCCAGATGCCATGTGCGGTGACCCGTCAATCCAGTGGGGTATCCGCCTTTGCTTGGGCGAAGGCGATGCAGTCCGCCACCCAGACGGAGATGGTGCGTTTAGTGACTACCTGTCTCAGGCGAATGGGATGGTAGGCAACAAAGAGCCGGTCGGACTTGCGATGAACCTGGGTACGCTGCAGGTAGAAGGCAAGAGCCCTCTTGCAGTCGAGTGTATGTAACACTGCCGATGCCCAGTCGGTATGCGGTCTTGGGAAGAAGGTCGGCAAGATTATCTCCTGATTGAGATGAAAGTCCGAGACCACCTTCGGCAGGAACTTGAGGTGGGTACGGAAGACCACCCTGTTCCCGTAGAACCTGGTGTAGGGAGCCTCAGCCATGAGGGCCTGGAGTTCGCTGACTCGCCGAGCCGAGGTCAGAGCCACCAGGAAGACTACCTTCCAAGAGAGGTGCCGCAGCAAGCAGGTCGACATCGGCTCAAAGGGTGATCGTGTAAGCTGCATCAGCACAATGTTCTGGTCCCACTCCGCCGGTGGAGGCTGGATGGGGGGCTTGGAAAGTAAGAGGCCCCACATAAAGCGGGAGACCAGGGGCTGTCCTGAGAGGGGTTTACTCTCGATGGGGAGGTGGTGCGCCGAGATGGTGCTCAGGTGGACCCTGACCGAGTTAGACTTCAGCCCCTCTTTCGAGAGGTGGAGGAGGTACTGGTGAACCCACCTGGTAGAACAAGAAAATGGGTCGATCTGGAGCTCGGAGCATCAGACCGAGAAACATCACCACATAAAGGTATAGGCCCATCTCGTTGAGTCCTTCCTCGATGTGAGGAGGACCTCTTCGACTTCCTCCGGGAGGTGCAGTGGGGCTAAAGAGACCCATTCAGCCACCAGACTGTAAGGGACAGTGAGGCCAGGTTCGGGTGAAGCACCTATCCCTCTTCCTGTGTTAGCAAGTCCAGGGCGCAGCTCAGAGGGACTGGAGGCTCTGACAAGAAACGGAAAAGGAGCGGGAACCAAGTCTGTCGAGGCCATGAGGCGGCCATGAGAATCATTGAAGCACGTTCCCGCTGAACCTTGTGGAAGGTTCTCGCAATGAGAGGAGTGGAAGGGAAAGTGTAAAGAAACCCGGAGGTCCAGTTCAAGAGGAACACATCCGGGGCCCTGCTCGGGTGTGGAACCGATCCGCAGAAGCGGGGAAGCTGCACATTCACCGGGCTGGTGAACAGGTCCATGGATGGAGACTCCCACCGATAGAACAAGAGGCTGGCGACCTCCGGATCCAGGCGCCACTCGTGCGGGCGGAGGATTCTGCTGAGTTTGTCCGCGAGGACATTCTCTTCGCCCAGGAGATAGACCGCTTGGAGGGACATCCCCTGGTGAAAGGCAAATGAGCAAAGGAGGATCGCCTCCCGGCAGAGGAGGCAGGAGCCTGTTCCCCCCTCCTTGTTTATGTAGAACATGGCTACCCTGTTGTCGGTCTGCACAAGCACAGACTTCCCTCTCAGGTGGCCCTCGAAGGCCCTCAGTGCGCACCGGACTGCCCGGAGCTCGAGCAGGTTGATCTGCTGCTGAGATTCCTCGGGCAACCACTGCCCTTGGGTGCACAAATTGCCACAGTGGGCTCCCCAACCCAGCAGGGAAGCATCCGTCGTCAGGATGCGCTCATGCTGCGGGGCCTGAAAGGGCATTCCCGACAGAGGCTTTGGGGATCCCGCCACCAATCCAAGGAGCTGTGGAGACTTCGGAAGACCCAGAGGGGGTCCCTGAGATGACCGGAGGCCTGGCTCCACTGCGTCCTGAGGCACCACTGAGCCGTTCGCATGTGCATTTGGGCATGGGGGACAACATGGACGGTGGAGGCCATGTGTCCCAGAAGGTGCAGCATGGCCCGCGCCAAGACTCGAGCTCTGCTCTGGATCTGGGCTGCCAGGGCGCTTAGGCGGTCTGCAGAGTCTGCAGGTAGAAAGGCGGTCACCCGCTCCATGTCGAGGAGTACATCGATGAACTCCAAGGTCTGCACCGGTTCAAGGTGGGACTTGGAGTAGTTGACCAGGAAGCCAAGGTGTTCGAGGAGGAGGGTCGTACACGACGCCGCCAGGCAGGCTTCTTCCGCCGAAGTCCCCGTGACGGGTGTGCAGCTCCTCTCAGTGGGCACCCCAGCCCAGTAGGGAAGCATCCATTGTGAGAACTCTCTGGGAGCTCGGGAGTTGGAAGGGCATGTTCTGTGTAGCCTGCCACCAAGTGAGTGACCCCACCAGCTGATGGGACACTGAGACTCTGTCCTGGAGCCACTCGTGGCCTGGGTCCATTGTGAGTGGAGGCACCATTGAGCTGCCCACAAGCGGAGGTGGGTGTTGAAGATTATATGGACCAAGAGGCCATGTGGCTGAGGAGGCGAAGAATAGACTGTGCTGACATCATGTAGTGGTGCTATACCTCAGCTCCTAGGGCCGTAAGGTGATCTTGCCCTGTCCAGGGGGAGGAAAGCCTTGGCCTGGAGGGTGTCCAAGCGAGCCCCTATTAACTCCAAGTCTTGTGTTGGAGTGAGGTGGGATTTTGGGTGATTTATCATGAATCCCAGATGTTGTAGGACCTTGATGGCAAGGCCTGTGGGCTGCTGTGTCTCTGAGGCTGTGCCTCCTCTTACTAGCCAGTTGTCTAGGTAAGGGAAGACAAAGGACTCTTGGAGACGAAGATAGGCGGCCATCACTGCTAGGCATCTGGTGAAGAACCTTGGTGTGGAGGCTAGGCCGAAGGGAAGTAACCTGTACTGGTAGTGGTCGCCCCTGACCATGAATCTTAAGTACTGCCTGGGATGGATGAGATTGTGGGTATAGGCATCCTTCAGGTCCAAGGAGCATAGCCAATCTCCGTGCTGGAGTTAAGGCAGCAACATTCCAAGGGATAGCATCTTGAATTTTTCCAGCACCAGGAATTTGTTCAGGTTTCTCAGGTCCAGGATGGGCCTTAGTCCTCCTGATCTTTTTGGGACCAGAAAGACCTCCTGGAGTAAAACCCTTTTCCTCTCAGGTGGTGTGGTAAAGGCTCCATGGCCCTGTCCCTGAGAAGGCCTGCATGTTCTTGCATTAGCAGAGCCTGGTGCAGGGGAGACCGAGGAGGCTCCCCAGGAAAGAAGGATGGAGGTAGCTGGAGGAGTTAACCCTCCCTGACCCCTTGAAGGGCCCATGAGTCGGTAGTGATGGAAGCCCACCTGTGGGCAAAATGAACCAGGCAGCCCCCCCTTGGGAGCTGACCCTTCAGTGGAAGAGAGGCTATGCTGGGTGCATCAAAATCCTGACCCAGGTTGGGCTGGGGTTAGTGGCTGGGACTTGGGGCCCTTGGATTTGCATGGGCCCTGATCCGTTCCCTTGCCCTGGTGACCCTGCTGAGAGATCTGGGTGGCCAGGTATGGAGGGTAGCGTCGATAGGGATGGCCCTTCCTAAGGGAAGGAGGCTTCTTTCCCTGTAGCTTCTTCCTCAGGAAAGTGGAAGTCTTCCTCGAGAGCCATCCAGGTAAGGTACTCGGTCTTGATTTCGGCCGCCTTGTCCTCCATCGGCTTACTGAAGAGCTGCTCTCAGAGGGACATCGAGGAGCTTCTCTTGTACCCATTGTTCGAAGTCTGATGATTGGAGCCAGGCCTGGCATCGAGCGCCGATGCCAGTGGCAGCAACCCTCGCACTGGATTTGAAGCCGTCATAAGCGGGACTTCGTAAAAGTCTGAAAGTGCCGGAGGTAGTCTCCATCAAGGCCAGCCGCGAAGCCTGAGTTCCTTAGCCAGGTCTTGGAGGAACATGCCAATGTAAAGTTGGTAAGTTTGTATACAGCATGCCAACATTGAGCCTTGGAAGCATTTTTGCCCAAGGACATCGGACTCCCTGCCCGGGGGCACCGATGAGTGCGTCTTCGGGGTCTTCTGCCAGCACATGGCTGACTCAACCACCATGGAGGTGTGGGGGAGTTGCGCCTTTCACAAGCCTGGTCCTTGCTGGATTCGGTACATCACATCTAGGCGCCAGCAGACAAATCAACACCGATGCCAGGGCTTCCCACATCCTGAGAAGGAGCCGCCTGAAAATGGAGGGGACGGGGACCGTCAGGGTCTCCTTTGGTGGTGCCTTGTATTGGAGGATGTCGAGCTCCTCCTCTGACTCCATAGTGAGGGAGAGTGCCCGAGACATGTCCCTGACGAACTCGAGGAATGAAGTGTCCTCGGGTGGGGATCGGCACCTCATGGCCAGTGGCAATAGGTTGGAGGGGAGGTCTCGGTGGGCCTGAGTCTCCAGAGATGTCTCGACATAGGACACCCAGTCAAAGTAGTTCAAGGGAGATTCGAGACCCAACGGCTCCAAAAGTGTCGTCGGCTCCGGTCTTCGGTGTTTCAAGGCCGGGGCATAGCCGGAGCCAGAGGCACTCGCCTGCAAGGACCTCGCCCCCGAGGATCAGAAGCGAGAACGAAACCCTCGCCAAGGATCTGCCTGAGGCGTCTGGCTCTCGGGGATTGCTTCGGCGCCCGGGGAGACCTCTCCATCCACCTATACCCTCCCATCCCGTTTCCAGCATCTGCCCTCCACCCCCAGCCCAGCATCTGCCCTCTGCACTTTTATCCCTTGTTCAGGATCTCTCCCTCTATCCCCATCCATTCTCTGCCCAGCATCTGCCATCCATCTTGTATACCCCTATGCCATTTTACCCTTCCCTTATCTCAACCCCCCTGGTCTACTGCTACTGCTGATCTCCCAACATCTGCAGTAGCCGTGGAAATTAAAAACACAAAAAGCATGGGAAACTTTGCGACTCTAGCACACTTCAAAGGCCCTCTTGGTCCTGCCACCTCAGATGTGAAAAGTGTGCTTTAGAGTGGGGCAGGGCCAAGAGGACCTTTGCAATGTGCAGGCGTTGCATTTGTCTTTTTTTTTTTTTTTGCTTGCTGTGTGCTGCCACCACCGTTGCAGACTTGCTGAGAAATGGCAGCATGTTAGGGAGATGCATGATGACTTTTTTTTTTAAACGCAAGATGAGGCGGCTGCCGCATTCATATTTTTGGCGCCTTTTTTACTGCTCCCAAAAATTTGCTGCCTGAAGTGGTCTCCTCACCCTGCCTAATGATACAGCCACCCGCTTGTTGATGTTGTGAGGGGCACAGCAGCTTGTTACTAGTTATACAGTTCACTGCCAGAGGGCACTCCAGAGAGCATATGCAAACTCTGAAAGGGTGATCATGGTAATTTTGATAGATGTGGTCTTCGAAAGTCCTAACCTAGCAGGACATGAGCTCATATTGGAGAAATGCAGTTTGGGAGATGTAGTGGGGAAGCAAATAGGGTTTATAGCATAGGTGAAGGTAGTTGAACACCAGGAGTCAATCTAGAAAGCTGCTGAAAAACCACACTGTTTGTAGTAGAAAGGATGGAACAGGAGGAACACAAGCTGGGGTAGAAAGTGACATCATCAGGATGGATGGCAGTTTGAGCTGAAAGCTCTGTCTGGCTGACCCCAATTAATGGAATAATTGGCTTCCATCAAGATAGTTTCTGTGGCCCGATGTTTGATCAAGGTGTGCCCAACTACTGTGAGATGAATGACTGCTCAAAAGAAGGTAGCTGACTTAAAGGATTTTGCATATCAGGGTGGCAAAAGGGCTGCCCAGGAGGATGTTACAAAGTGAGCGTGTGCTGTGCTAACACTGCGAGAGTTTAAAGCAGGAGATTTGTGGCTGGTTTGCAGAGCTGAAGTAGGAATTTAGAGAAATGAGAAGGAAGATCGGAGAACTCCAGGCAGAGATTCAAGCGGACCTGCTTGAGTTAGGGCAGCAGGTGGACGAGTATGACTGCTGACTTGATGAATTGATAGAGGAGACAGATGAGGTGAGAAAAAGTATAGATGGGGCTGTGTCCAAGTATGAACAACTTGCCTTAAAAGTGGAAGACTTGGAAAATCGCAGAGAAGGAATAATCTGCGGTGTTCTCGAGATGGGAGTATGCACGGATTGTGTGGTGGTGGCCTGTGCAGTTTTTACATCAAATTTGCAATGATTTGCTCGATGGCCACGTGGTTGATATTAAGCTGGACCTTGGTGCTAGGAAGGCAGCAGATGATCAGTCCTGAGGAATGCAGCTGCTTTTGACAGGGAGAGCCACCGTGTTGCACAAGCAGTTAAGCCAGTAACTGCACGTCTAAGGCAGGCCATCATCAAATATCGATGGCTCTTCCCATTTGGTTTGTTTGCTGACAATGATGCAATGCAGAGGGTGGTCACAGTTGCTGAGGCTGCAAAAGTCCTAACCTAGCGCTTCACGTTACCACACGTTGATATGTATATAGTTCTTGTTAGTTCATCTGAGTGTCTACCTTCATGTTAACCCATATAGTTTGATGGATTTCTATTTTCAATGTACATAGTTACATGGTTTTATGTATTTGAGTATGTACCTGTTCTTATACTACTCATATCATTGTTACTTGTAAACCGCAATTGATCTTTGGAAATTGCAGTATAAACATTTTTGATAGATAAATAAATAAAATAAATTTTAAAAAAGTGCTGAAGGAGGTAAGAATGGAAGGTGTGGAGGTGCCATCTAGAGAGCCAGAAACATCTAAGGCAGCAAGGGAGAAGTGGCAGCAGGTTGTCAAGCAGTGAAGGAGCCAGCAGCTGAAAGTGAGCTGGCAGCTCCTTGAGAGAGGTTAAGACTTGTTCTATTGGAATCTGAGTATTTTGAAGGGAGAAGGAAGGTATACCTGGTTTTAGAAAGCTTCTGTAAACCTGGGAGAGCTATATTATAATTGATGATGATAGGGGAGGGGGGTGTGTGTGGTAAGTAAAGGAGTATGCTTGAAATGGGTAGAGAAAGGGGATGTGCAGTGTTTGAAGTTGTACTGCAATGGGGAGTGGTGCGGTAGATGAGAGAAGAAAAGTGTGTAAATGTTTATGTTTATGATAGGGGATGGTGTGGTGGGGGAAGAAATGTGGAGTATGTATAAAGTATGAGTTGGAGTCACAGGATTAATTGAAGGGGGGAGTGGATGGGCATGATGGGAGTGGGTGGATGAGTGAAGAGAGGTGGGGGTTAGGTTTTCATGGGAAGATAGATACTGGATGGATGAACTGCTAAATATTCAGGGTTAGGTCTAGTCAGATGATATCCCCCTCTGTGAGGATGGTGTGGGGTTGGCGCAGTATGGGGCAGGAGTGGGAGGAAGGGAGGGGATCTTGAGGAAGTTGTGGTGGTTAGGGGGAATAGGTGGTCCACTGTTCTGGAGTAGGAGAAGTGGTTTGGGGAGGGGGATATGAGGAGTAGATATGAAGGGGAAAATGCAGACATGTTGGGCAATGACAATTAAGATAAAAGGGTTTATTTAATTCATGACATAAGCACTCAACTGTGTATAAAGAGAGGAAACAAAAAAGCGGATGAATTATTTTTGCAGGAAACTCATTTGAATGAATTGCAGGCATTTCTGCTAAAGAGGCCAGACTTCCCATATGCGTTCTTGCAGCTAATGAACAGATGCCTAAAAAAGAAGGTGTGGGCATTCTAGTGTCCAGTTGTTGCACATTGGAAGTGAAAGAGATTCAAAGAGATGAACAAGGCTGGTTTTTGATGTTAGATGTAGTCCTTAATAGACTCTCGTTAGTCTTAGTTTATATATATGCAACCAATGTGGGGCAGGGTGCCTTCTTTGAGACTGTAAGGAAAAATTGGGGAGGTATGGGAGGCAAAAGGTGATAGTGGTGGGGGAGATTTCAATAGGACCATGAATCCTAGAGTGGATATTTCGAGAGGTATGGGGGGAGGTAGGGTGTGCTCAAAGGGTTAAAGTATGGGCTTTAACCAAGGATAACTTGAAGGATGTGTGGCGGAAGCATCATGGACAACAGAGGGATTATACCCCTATGGTAATGGAGCTGGCTCTTAGGGTGGTTAAAGAGGACTTACAGTTTTTGACGATTAATGAGTCCCAGCTGGAAAACCTTGAGTATGTAAACAAGGTTAATGGGGAGCTGAAAGAGTATTTTCAGTTTAACCAGGCATTTGGGATGAGATGAAGGAAGTTGTACAGGAAGAATTGATTTCCCTGGCTGCCCATGATAGAAAAGAGGGAGGGGAGAAAGCGTGAGTTGAGTGAGGGCATACAGAGGTTGGAGAGAGAGCATAAACAGCACACAAGGCAAGAGAGGAAGGTTTTGGAACAATTAAAGTTAGAGCTCTTGGAGCTGGGCATGAGGCAGTTTGCCTTTCAACTAGAGAGGCTAAAGTAGCAGTGGTTTGAATTTGGGAGCAAGACTAGTAGAGTGATGGCTCAGAGGTTGAAAGCCTGAATGAAGCAGCAGCAGAATGGCTCAACTCAATAATGATAATCATTGAACTCTGGGGCATGCTGAATAATGGATGTGTGATTCAAGAAACATTCAAAGTTTAGAGTATACCTGAAGAAGCGAGCGGCGAAACGCTCAGCTGGTACCGTGAATGGCGTCGGGGAGCTGATGGAAAAAGATTGGTTAATCAACAGTACCTTAAAAGCTAAGTAAAGCTAAGTAAAAGTATTCCTTGGATGTCCTTTTGTGTAGTTTCTGCATGCACTAAAGGAGAGTTGAGGGGAAGAAAATAATATAATAAAGATAAAAAGAAAGAAAAAAATGTAAAAAGAAGGAGTTTTTTTAGGGACGTTGATGTGTTGAGGATGAACAAGGCTAATATGGATGTTTGCCCAATGCCTACGCTCTAAACTTCATTGGTTCTGAGGCCCCTTTTCTCCTTTTTTGGATAATTGAAGACGTGGATGAGCCTACTATGAAAGTCTGAACATTAGTAGAGTGATTTTTGTCTGGCTTGAGTAATCAATTTCACTCTGGAAGTGACATTTATTAGTGTTGTGTTTGTATAATGGATGGTCAATCACTTTGGCAAGATACTTTCAGCTTCATAATAACACAAAAAAAGAAAACAGGTTTAGAGGTCAGACCTGAAGTAAGGTAAGAACTTGATGGAAAAGGTAGTTTTACTCACATGTAGGAGGTGTTCTCTATGGACAGCAGGAATAAGTCTTCATGTATGGGTGACGTCATCCAACAACGCCCACTCAGGAACGCTCCACAGCTCCTAGTGAAGGTTTTTGGGAGGTTCCACTGTGCACGCATGCACGCCTTCTTCCTGCCTGCCACCGGAGTGCTATTTTAGGAAAGTCTGATACTATAGCTATAGTAGAATACAACTCCCAGGGGAGGTGGGAGGATTGAGAGGACTTATTCCTGCTGTCCATGGAGAACACTTTTTCTTCGTGGACAAGCAGGAATGAAGTCCTCACGTATAGAACTCCCTAGCTACAGGCTACCAAAAGCCCCTGAGAATGCAGACAAGCCCAACATGGGCAACAAGTCAGTCTTCTTACTGGCAAAAGGCCTTGGTACTTCGAGATACATAACTATGTACAAGAGAGGTTGTCATTCTCTGTTCCCTTTTTTTTTTTAAATATGTAGCTTGAACAGAAAGGGATGGGCCTAGAGGGCATGGAGATGGATTCTAATCCCCAAACAGATTTTGAAGTACGAATTGGCCGAAGTTGCTGTCGCAGTCTGGAGTCCCCTTCTAGACAGTAGTGAGATGTGAATGTGTGGACAGAAGACCACGTTGCAGACCTGCAGATCTCTTCCATGCAGACCAAGCTCAAGTTGGCCACCAGGCAGCCATGGCTCTGACATTATGAGCTATGACATGATCTTCAAGACTCAGGCCTGCCTGGGCATAAGCAAAAGAAATGTAGTCTGCTAGCCAAATTGAAAGAGAGTGTTTGGAGATGGCAGTCCCTGGCTTGCTAGGGTCAAAAGAAACAAAAAGCTGGATGGACTTTCTATGGGCTTTTGTCCGCTCCAAGAAGAAAGCTAAGGCTCGTTTGCAGTCCAGCATGTGCACTGAAGCTTTCCGTGGGCATGAGGTTTTGGGAAAAATGTTGGTAGAACAACTGACTGATTAAGATGGAAATCCGATTAGGATGAGAACAGAGGACCACTCTATTATGATGGAATTTGGTGTAAGGCAGATGAACTGCGAGAGCCTGAAGCTTGCTCACTCTGCGTGCTGAAGTGACTGCCACCAGAAACAAGACTTTCCAAGTCAAAATCTTCAGAGGGCAAGAACTGAGTGGCTCAAAAAAGCTTTCATCGGCTACGTAAGAACCACACTGAGATCCCATGACACTACGGGAGGCTTGTAAGGAGGCTTCAAGAGAAGCAACCCCCACATAAAGCAAACAACTAAAGGCTATACAGAGATGGACTTTCCTTCTACGCCTCGATGATAAGCTCCAGTTATACAGAGGTAGACCCTGATGGAGTTGGATTTAAGTCCAGACTCGGAAAGGTGTAGAATATACTCAAGCAGTTTTTGTGTGGGTCAGGTAAAAGGATCCAGAGCATGGCCTTCACAACAGACAGCAAACCTCCTGCACGTGCATGAATAAAATATTCTCGTTGAGGCCCTCCTAGAGGCCAAAAGGATATCGGTCACACCAGCTAGCAGGTTAAACTTGGATAACATTAGCCTCTTAACATCCACGCTGTGAGAGCCAAGGACTGGATGTTCCGGTGCAACGTTGTTCCATTCTCCTGCAAAATCAGATCCAGCACCTGGCACAGCCGGATTGGCTCTTGACTGAAGAGCTGTAACAGAAGAGAAAACCAAGGCTATCTGGACCAGTAAGATGACAGTCATCATGCTTCTTGTCTGTTTTAAGCTTCAGGAGGGTCTTTTCAATCAGAAGAATTGGAGGATATAAATAGTGAAGACCCTACCCCCAGTGTAGGAGGAAAGCATCCGAGGCTAGTCTGCTGCGTGCTCTTACCATGGTACATATTCATAAATGACCTGGAAAAGGGAATAACGAGTGAGGTTATCAAATTTGCAGATGAAACAAAACTATTTAAAGTTGTTAAAACCCAAGAGGATTGTGGAAAATTGCAAGAGGATCTTGATAAATTGGAAGACTGGGTATCCAAATGGCAGATGAAATTTAATGTGGACAAGTGCAAAGTTATGCACTTAGGAAAGAACAACCCAAACTATGGTTACACGATGCAAGCGTCCACATTGGGAACCACCACCCAGGAAAAAGATTTAGGCGTCATCGTGGATAACATCTTAAAACCCTCCACCTAGTGTGCAGCGGCGGCCAAGAGAGCAAATAGATTGATAGGTATCATAAGGAAAGGAATTGAAAATAAAACAAAGGATATTATAATACCTCTGTATCATTCCATGGTGCGATATCCCGGGTCCCTTTTAATAATGGTTTATGGACCTTTCCTCCAGGAACTTGTCTAAACCTTTTTTAAACCCAGCTACACTAACAGCTTTTACTACAGCCTCCGGTAACAAATTCCAGAGTTTGATTACACGTTGAGTGAAAACATATTTTCTCTTATTAGTCTTAAATAGGTTACCCTGTAGCTTCACTGCATGTCCTCTAGTTCTTTTATAGTCTGATGACGTAAACAATCGATCTACATTTACCCGTTCCACTCCATTCATTAATTTTTAGACCTCTATCATATCTCCCCTCAACCGTCTCTCTTCTCCAGATTGAAGAGTCCTAACCTTTTTAGCCTCTCTTCATAGGAGTATCTTTCCATCCCCTTTACCATTTTGGTGGCTATTCTCTGTACCTTTTCTAATAACGCTATATCCTTTTTAAGATACGGCGACCAGAATTGCACACAATATTCAAGGTGCGGTCGCACCATGGAACAATACAGAGGCATTATAATATCCTTGGTTTTATTCTCCATTCCTTTCCTTATGATACCTAGCATTCTATTTGCTTTCTTGGCCACCGCTGCACATTGGGTGAAGGGTTTCAATGTATTATCCATGATGATGCCTAAATCTTTTTCCTGGGTGGTGGTTTCTAAGGTGGTACCTTGCATCGTGTAACCAAAGTTTGAGTTGTTCTTTCCTAAGTGCATAACTTTGCACTTGTCTACATAAAATTTCATCTGCCATTTGGACCCCCAGTCTTCCAATTTATCAAGGTCCTCTTGCAATTTTTCACAATCCTCTTGGGTTTTAACAAATTAGAATAATTTTGTGTCATCTGCAAATTTGATCCCCTGACTCGTTATTCTCATTTCCAGGTCATTTATGAATATGTTAAAAAGCAGCGGGCTCAGCACAGATCCCTGGGGTACTCCACTATTTACTTTTCTCCATTGAGAAAACTGGCCATTTAGCCCTACTCTCTGCCTTCTATCTTTTAACCAGTTTCTAATCCACAATACTACACTGCATCCATTCCCATGACTTTTTAATTTTGCCAAAAGTCTATCATGACGGACCTTGTCAAATGCTTTCTGAAAATCCAGAAACACAATATCAACTGACTCACCTTTGTCTACCTATTTATTCACACCTTCAAAAATATATAACAGATTAGTAAGACAAGAATTTCCTTGGCTACATCCATGTTGGCTTTCTCCCATTAAACCATGACTATATACATGATCAGTAATTTTATTCTTTATAATGTTTTTTACCATTTTGCTTGGTACTGATGTCAGACTCACAGGTCTGTAGTTTCCTGGATTACCCCTGAAACCCTTTTTAAATATTGGCATTACATTTGCCATTCTCCAGTCTTCAGGCGATTTTAATGATAGTTCACAAATTACTATCTCATATTTCAGTTCTTTCAATACCCTTGGATGTATACCATCCAATCCAGGTGATTTGGTACTCTTCAGTTTATCAAATAGTTGTAATACATCTTCCTGGTTTATCAATATTTTTTAAAAAATATTTTCAATTTTTATTTGTATTGAAGCCAGCAAACATCATTTCCTTATTACACACCTTTGTTCAACACATCTTTATCTTTATTTGGAGGCTTAATATACCGCTCAATGCAACAGCGTCTGAGCGGTTTACAAGGTACGTTAAACTGCTTGGAAAAAGAAAAGAACGCCAGTTATATTATGGGACAGACAAGAAAAAGGTTAGAGAACCATAGGGAAAGTCAATTGTCAGGCAGATTGAGAGATGTCACCGGGGAGGTGGGGAAAGAGGGGAGGGGGGCGGGGGAAGATCAAAGGCTAAGCAGAAGAGATGAGTTTTCAGGCGAGCCTTAAAGGTTTTCAAAGAGGGTTCCAGGCAGAGGTCCGGGGGAAGCAAATTCCAGAGACAGGGACCGAGGAAGCAGAAGGCAGAGGAGCGTGTGGATTCAAGGTGGGCTTGAGAAGGGGAGGGCAAGGTCAGGCGATTTGCATGGATTGAACGAAGAGAGCGGTGGGGAGTGTGGAGGTGGATCAAATCAGCAAGGTAGAGGGGAGTGCCAGTGTAAATGGATTTGTGGGTGAAGGTGAGAAACTTATATTGTATATGGAAAGGGATAGGAAGCCAATGCAGACGTATGAGAAGTGGGGTGATGTGGTCAAAGCGGGAGAAACAAGTGAGGATGCGGGCTGCAGTGTTATGGACTCTCTGTAGACGTTGTAATTGAGATTGAGGAAGACCAGCCAGGGAAGCATTGCAATAATCAAGGTGAGTGACAACAAGAGAAAGAAGAAGGGTGGTCATAGACGAGCAAGAAAGGAAGGGGCGAACGGAACAAAGTTGTCTTAGGATGGAAAAACAACGTTGGACGACAGAGGGGATGTGAGCTTTAAAGGACAATGACGAATCAAGGATCACGCCAAGGTAGCGCAGGGATGTTACGAGGGGGATGGGGGAGGAAGAGAGCAAAGGGATAAGAGGGGGGGCAGGACTACTGACGGTGAACCAAATGGCTGAAGTCTTGGAAAGGTTGATGTGCAGGAAATTAGAGGAAAGCCATGACGCCACGGAAGAAAGACCGTTGTTGAGAGGAGCAATGTCGGGGGAAACTGAGTCAGTGTGGTAGAGAAGAAAGCTGTCATCGGCATAATAATGTGCAGATATGCCATGTTGTTGCACCAAGAGAGTGAGAGGAGCTAGAAAGACATTGAACAGGAGGGGTGCAAGGACAGACCCTTGAGGGACACCGCATGGGAGGGGAGTAGAGGGTGAGGATAGAGAGCCAGAGGAAACTGAGAAGGAACGACCCGAGAGGAAAGACTGAAACCAATGAAGCACAGTGCCAGCGAGGCCGGCATCATGTAAGCGTGAGAGAAGGGTGCGGTGGTCGACAAGGTCAAACACAGCAGAAAGATCAAGAGAGACGGCAAGGGTGAAAGATCTGTGGTCGTGGGCAGTGTGGAGTTTGTCGAGAAGAGAGAGAAGAACAGATTCTGTGCTATAGCCAGGATGAAAGCTGGATTGTCGTGGGTGCAAGGTAAGGGAGGCTTCAAGAAGGGAGGACAGTTGGGAGAAAACAAGTTTTTCTAGGAGCTTAGAGAGGAAAGGGAGATTAGAAATAGGACGCCAGCTAGAGGGGGAAGAGGGATCTAGGGAACTCTTTTTTAAGATAGGATGGATATAGATAAGTTTTTGTACAAAAATTTCCCATCCTTCCCCTCATCCCCCTAACCCCCCCCCCCCCCACTCCTGCATTTAAATCTGTAAAAGGTCCAACAGTGGTCACCATTGGCTATAGAACCGCTCTGTATTCTGATGCTGGGTCGCAGTAAGCTGTTCCATCAATACTATGCGATGTAAGCACGTCTTCCAGCCTTTAATTTTGGGGGTGGTGACTTCTTCCAATTACATGCAATTTCACCTCAGGCCACCTGAATACACGCCTGGATAGGGTGAGCCCATCGTAGTTATCATTCCCCAGACCATCTGCCCAACAAATAAAATCTCAGGTCCAATGCCACCTCTGCATCCAAAAACCTTTTAAATAATCTCCCAGATGGCACCCCAAATAAGTAAACACCTCCGGGCACTCCCACCAATTATTGTAGATGGATCCTTTAGCCCCATAGTTGTGCCAACACTGGTCAGATGTCTGAGGAAACATTGCATGCAGTCAATCTGGGGTGTAATACCACCACATCAACAATTTGTAAGACGTTTCCTTGATCGACACTGATATGGCCTGACAACCTATTCACATGTACAAACTCTCCCATTCTTTCTCCGTCCACTCACATCCCATATCCTGCTCCCATGCCACCATATAAGGAAGCCTTAAAGAGCATTTTTCTCGTAAGGTTTAATATAGCCTTCGTATCAGACCCCTCCCTTTAAAATAGCCCACCCACAGGTTCTCCAGATCATTAAGCCCTTCTCGTGAGTCGCTTTATACACTCTCTGGTGTAGAAAGTAGAGCTCCTGCATGTGTGCAAAAAAAATCTCGTGAGGGTAGTTAGTACTTTTCTTTTAGAGCAGCAAATGTCATGGATTCATCATGGTCAAATAGTTTTACAAATGTGTCGAGGCCCTGCCTTGCCCATCGCTGAAATACCCCTTCCCTGCCCGAAGCAAAGGCTGTGACCTCACTTATGAGTGCTAGAACTGTAAATTCCACCTTGGGAGCCACCTTTCTCCAACCCTTACACCAATAGCTCCAATAATGTCCTAGAAAGGGGTTCTCCCTCCATCTCCCTTCAGGGGTCCCCCTTAGCAGCCAGGGGAGGTGGGCTAACTTCACCCCCTCAGCCCAGAATTGTTCTATCGCCCGGAACTGCTTGTCTCTTCCCTCTCTCCAGTCCATATAACCTGTCTCATTTGAGAAGCCAAATAGCACCAGTTAAAATCCAGGACCCACCAAGCCCCCCCTCATGACATGTTTGATATAGTATCTGCCGTGGCACTCTCAGGGGATGGTGCTGACAAAGGAAGTCGGACACCCATTTCTGGAGCTTGTCTAATTCATGTGGGGCGACCACCACTGGGAGCACCTGAAAGAGATACATGATCCGTGGAAGCACATTAATTTTTATAGTTGCTACCCGGCCAAGCTAGGAAAATTCCCGTACTGCTATCGGGCCCTATTTTTCTCTATCTCTCGCAACAAAGCCAGGTAGTTAGCTTGATACAGTCCCTCTGGCGTACATGTAATATGCACCCCGAGGTATGACAGCGAGTCTCTGGTCCATCGGAAAGGAGACGCTTGTCGAAGCTGGAGTTCCTCGGCCCCCCCCCCAAAGAAACATTAAATGATTCTGTTTTATCTCAATTAATCCAGAACCCTGATAATGCTCCAAAGCACTGGAGTTCATGCATAAGCACTGGCAGCGAGAGCATTGGACGGGTCAGCACAAAGAGAAGATCATCTGTAAAAAGTGCAGCCTTATGCTGATCACCCTCTATCGGCACCACCACTATGTCTCTATTTGCTTGAATAATACACACTCAAGGTTCCATAACCAGAGTGAATAATAAGGGAAACAGGGAGCAGCCCGGTCTGGTGCCCCTCTGAAGATCAAAAAAAGCTGAATATCCCCAATTAATCTGCACCAATGCTTGTGGTTCAGCATATAATGCCCGGACCCAAGCTGTAAACTGAAGTCCTACCCCCATGCGGTCTAACACCCTGAACAAAAAGTCTCAGTGGATGCGGTCAAATGCCAACAAAAGGGTTGCCATACACTCCTTACGTGCCCTCCACATCAGAGAACCCTTCTGATATTATCTCCAGTCTGGCTCCTCTGGACAAAACTGGTCTGGTCTGGGTGGATCAGCCTCGGCAACAAAGATCTGAGACTATTAGCCAGCACTTTGGCCAGTAGCTTCGCATCTGTATTCAGTAGGGATATGGGGCGATAAGACCCACACACCGTAGGATCATGCCCAGGATTAGGGATCATTGTTATAGCCGCTTCTCCCATGGACTGTGGCAGGCTACCTCCTTGTAGTACCCCATTATAAACCCGCAATAAAACCAGCACTAAGGTAGGGGCAAGTTTTTTATAGAAAAAGAAACAGTAAACCCGTCTAAACCTGGGGCTTTACCCCTCAGGAGACTTTTGATAGTGTCCCTTAGTTCCTCCTCTCCTATATTCCCCTCCAGCCGAGCCTTGTTCTCCTCTCCCAGGAGGACCAAAACCTCTACCCTCTGTAGATATGTCTGTATGTGGGCCGGAGAACCCCCTCCTCTCACCGGTACAAACACTGATAGTACTGCGCAAAGCGTTCTTTAATCTCCAGTCTCTTGAACAGGTGGTCACGCCCATCTTTCAATTTAACCACCTGAGTGGCCCTTTCCTGCGCTTGCAACTTACATGCTAGCTGCCTCCCTGATTTATTATGAAACTCACAGTATACTTGGTTCACTCGCTGCAGTTGAAAGGGGACCTATCTATTTGCGTTGCCTTAAGCTCTAATCGAGTTGCTTCCATCAGTGCTTCGATACTTTATGTTGGCTTTCTAAATTCCTGAGCCGCTGCTCCTGACCCGTCTTTATGGGTTGGTACTATGGCACTGTGCCAGGGGCTCCGCGCATCTAAGGGGCCCTGCGCGCTCCAGCAGCTGTTTGTTGTAATGTTTTAGTTTTATAAGTCCTTTTTATGTTTAAGACATCTAAAGTTTATTTTTTTGTATTATGTTATTTCTTTACTTATTCTAGTTTCAATTTATTTTTTTACATTTTTATTTTACACTCAAAGTTTTTTAAAGTTATTTTTAAATGTTTTGGTCCTACGTTCAGCTTGCTCGGTGTTCCTGAACAGTAGACTGTCTGACACATGGTGGTCAGCACGATTCAATGCAGCAAATGCTCTGGTGAGGGACTATAATGAGATTGTTGAAGTTCTGGAGGACATTATAGATGACAAAGTGGGCAAACACAAGGCAGAGATGTGTCAAGAAGCCAGAGGATTGCACGATCGAATGCAGTGCCTTGAGACGGGCATAATGACTGCTTTCTGGCAGAAGGTTCTCACAAGATTCCAAGCGAACAGCATGTCGTTGCAGTCAGCTGATCAAAACTTGAATTCTGTTGCTGCGATTTATGACTCACTGCAGATGTACGTCCAAAGCCTTCGTGAACAGTTCGACCACTTTGAAGCACACGGCAAAGACCTGTCACGCTGTGAAAACTATCGGTCTGATCTCAGCAAGCGAGTACGCAGACGAAATCGCAGATATGATGAATCCGGCGCGGACACTGAGATTCAGTTGCAACCCCTTGATAAATTCCATACTGACACATTCATTGTTATCGACAGCCTTGCTGCTGCACTGTCGAAGCGCAAGGAAGCATATGCTGAATTGGCCGACCGATTTGCTTTCTTGCATAAAATTTCATCATTTTCTGATGCAGAAATTTGAGAAGGTGCAAGCAAATTAGTTAATCGCTATGCCTCCGATCTGCAGCCCTAAAATGGTGGAAGAGTTAGTACAATTTAAGGCAGCTCTGCAAACAAAGTTGAGCAAGGAAACATTGCAGGCGTCGGAGTCGGACGACCTGGAGGAAGATGAGAATGACGATCCAGATAATGCTACAATCTGCAGCAAGATCGAAATTCAGTTGCATCGCTTCATCGTTGATAATGGCCTCCATAGCACGTTTGCGAACACAGATCACGCTGCGCATTTTCCTCTGCCTCATGGTGACGAACTGCTCAGGTGAGCGGTCATTCAGCTAGCTGAAGCTGATTAAGAATCATCTCAGATCAACGATGTTGCACAAGTGTCTGAACATGCTTAGCTTGTTGAGAATCGAGCAGGACCTTCTGAGAGATGTTGACTCTGAGTGCATTATCCGTGACTTTGCATTAACACATGTTCGAACTTCACATGTTGATACTTAGCTGTCAGCAGTCAGCACGTGGAATTTGCATTAATGCATTACAAAGTTAGAATGCTTGAAACTGTAAATTTCCAATTCGATTGTTAAGTGTTTGACAGGCTGACAGCTGTTTGTGAATTGTGATGTGGACATATGATTGTCGGCTTTGTCGGTCAGTTTGTCAGTAATTGATTAAAGTTGATTTCAGTGATTTGTAACGAAATGATGTCACGAGTGACTTTAGCGAGGAGTCCATGACATGGGCAGCTGGGCTCATCATGTGGGATCCGGCCCATCCGGGTCCCCTGCAGGCTGCCAGGTGCCAGGGGCCTCACACTGGCAAAAGATGGGCCAGTGCTGCTCCATTAGCTGTATCGGCTCTGCTCGCTCCCATTTGCGCCAGGCACCTAACTGGATCAATTTGCCCAGCACTACTGCTTTTAGCCAGTCCCACAATGTGCCCAGCCCCACCTCCATGTATCATTAAGCTCTAAATAGTCTTTAATAGTGTCTTCGAGTGATCAAATCACTTCTTCCCATTACAATAAGGCTTAATTAAGATGCCAAAAGGGTTGCCAAGTCTTTTCTTGGTCTTCACTAAACACCACTCAAACTGGCGCATGGTCAAACCAGGTAAGGTGCCAATTTCTGCCCTTTCTAATTTATAGCTCCAATATTGGTCACCCAACAGATAGTCAATATGACTATAACTGTCATGCACCGCTGAGTAAAAAGCGAAATCCCGTGCAGTGGGGTGGGTGTATTTGCCACATGACCATCAGCCCCCAAGGCCTTCGCCCAGCCACCTCCGGTCACTCTAGTGCAATTTGTTAGCATCCCTTTGGCCCCAAGATCTATCCTTCTTTCCGTCGAGCACTGCATTACAATCCCCCGCCACTATTAGATGTCCTCTCACCCAGCCCTCCATCCACTTTCTCAGAGCCTCACAGAACTCTTGACTATCAACATTAGGGCCATAAATATTCAAGAACGTAATCTCTTCCCCACTTAATTCTCCCCACACTATTAGGGCCCTCCCATCCCTTCTATGTTCAACCCCTACAAAGTTGAAAGGGTACATCCCCCCTAATCATTACGGCTACCCCTCCTTTTTTCCTTCCAGAGTCTGTTGCTGCAATACACACTTGGGGAAGGCCCCTGGACACACTAGATGCTCATCTTTGTCCAGCAAGTGTGTCTCCTGTATAAATGCAATTTGCCAGCCCCACCATTTGAGATCATTGTAGAGCAGGCAGCACTTCTGTGGCATATTGAGGCCCTTGACATTCAGCGTATCCATCGGCAAACCTCTTATTCCATCACCCATTGGCTGACCAACCCATCCCTCTCCTCTTATTGAGTGTAGTTCCCTCTACCCTTCCCCAGTCCCTCAATCCCCCTCCTCTGGTTTGCAGAGTATACCCCTGCCATTAGTTGTGAGGAAGTGACTCCCCAGAGGTGTCCCATAATATGGATAAACATCCAAAATGCTCCCCCCATAATGACCTCCCTAAGTCTCTTATTGTTCTCATACCGATCATAATATTCTCCCCCATTCCCTTGCTGCCCCCTCCCCTCACCACCCCCTCCTATGCCCCATGCATCCACACGCACGGGCTCACTCTCTCCCCCTTATATTCCAGCCCTCCCCCATCCCCAAACATCTTAAACAACTACACAGTTAGTCAGTACATTAATAACCTGGGTCAACTGCTGGGACTCAGAGTCCAAGCCCAATTAGTGTCCTCAGTAGGTCAAAATATTGTCATCAATACGGAATTTCAGTTGTTCAGTCCCCCACATCCATCCGATTGCTGCCACTCTTCCCCGTTAGGCTTGATTGTCCTTTTACTTTCTGCCTCAGCAGTTGCCCATTGTTGGTAACTCTCTCCCATTTCTGTGGGGTCTGTCCAGATTTCTCTCCCACAATGTTAGACGTGATCACCGGTAAGTGGGGTGCTCCTTCTTCCTTTAAGCAAGCCCATGCCCCCTTTGCTGAAAGGACCTTCTTGGAGCATCCATTGATTTCAAATTGTAGCGCAAAGGGGAAAAGCCAGCGATATCTGATATGTTCTTTACGTAAATATTGAGTGACTCCCCTCATATCCCGGCAGCGTTGTAAGGTGGCCGGTGCCAAATCCTGATAGATCTCAATTGTGTAGGAGTCACACTGGAGTTTCCTCTTGGTTCGGGCAAGACGTAGAATCTTTTCTTTAATCGCGTAGAAGCCCATGCAAGCCACAATGTCTCTCGCCTTTGCACCAGAAGGAGGGCCTAGCATCTGATGTGCCCACTCAATAGCAAAGGAGTTCTCCGGGTTCTCCAGTGCTTCCTCAGCCGATTCTGTCCATATAGCCTGGCACACAGTTCTGACCACCTGAACAGCATCTTCGGACTCAGGAACACTTCTAAGAAGGATATTATTGTGCTGGGAGCGGTTTTCTAAGAATTCCACCTTGACTCTCGACAAGTCCTGTTCCAGTTCAAGTTGTTGTATACGCACCATGTATGCTTCTGTAGCCTCCTCGTGGTGCTCCACCTGCAGTTCTACTGCCTCTAAGCGTGTGCTGTCGTCTCAGATTTCCCCACACACTTCTCCGAGGCCTTCCTTTAACTACTCTCTCACCATGGTAAACTCTTTTTTTAGTTCCCAAAACCACTGCCACAGATCGCCATGGGTGCATTGTTCATCTGCGCGGTCAATCTTGTCTTCCGATTCTGCACTTAGCCCTTGTCTGCACCTGCCTCGTGCAGCGCAGCCTGCGGTCTGGAGGCATATAGGGACTTAAAGCACTCAAATCGTTTCCTCAAAGACATCCTCTCTCACCCTGTGGGGTGCCTCGATGGTCCGCTGCTGAATGGAGATCTTGGCTGTGCTTGAAAAGCACTCTTTTGACACCTCCAATGGGAGCTCACAATTTAGGCAGCCATCCTGATGCAGAGGGTTGATGTAATGTACCCTTGGAGGCAAATAATAGGTATGTTGAATAGATGTAATTTGTAACTGCTTTGGACGATCTGCAGAACCCATGTGTCTGAGGTTATGAGGGGCCACCTTTGGGCAAAAAGAGTGAGCTTCCCTTGACTGGAGGGTCTTCAATTGCAGTTACTGGTAGAGTGGCTATGTTCTGAAGAAACCAGTCAAAACCCTGCCCCAGGCTTTGACTGAGGAGCAGGCTGGACTTTGAGGCTTCTCCTGGCATGGTTGTGGTTAAGAATCCTGCTTGGACTAGGAGGTTTGGGACCCAGGAAAGTACCTACACCTCCGAAAGTAACAGGTCTTTGTCTGGCCCCCTCCCTGGTACCTCCTGCAATTGGAGGCCGACTCAGACGTGCGTTCTGAGAGATTACGAAGGGTGACATTCTGCTTTTCGATGAAGCCAGCCTTCTCTTCGACTTGTTCTATGAAGAGATTCTCTCCACAGCACGGCACATCATGTCAGCAAGCTTGTCCTGCACTGATGGTTCCAGGTCTAAGGACCAGAGCCAGGCGAGTCTCTAGGCAGTTCTTGATGCTGTTTTAAAGGTATCATAGGTCGCACAGACCATGAACTTCAAGCAGTCCTTGCTGTGAGCCACTAGGAAGCAATACTGTTCCAGTTTCTCTGGAGGGAGGTGCTGGGACAGATCAGCGAGGTCACACATGATGTTCTTCAAAAACATGCCAATGTAGAGCTAGTAAGAGGCCATGAAGACTTTGAGCATGGAACTCTGAAAATACCTTCTCCTCAAAGAGCTCAATGTCTGAGCATACATGCTTGGGGTGCAGAGGAATGAGTATTGGAAATCTTGGATCTCTTAAGGGTGGATTTGACTACCAAGGAATGGCATGGAAGTTGGGGCTTCTCAAACCCAGGAGCTTTTTGAACATTCTATATGGAGTCAAGCCTTCTACTGACTGAAGGTACAGTGAGGGAGTTCTCTACATTCTCATCTGTACTCTCTGAAAGATGCAGTGCATGGGCACTGTCACTGCTTCCTTAGGGGCTGAGGAGTACTATAGGATCTCCAATTCTTCTGCCCTGTGCTCATCTTCAGTCTCCAAAGAAAATGGTATGGCCTCAGCCATATCTCTGAGAAATCTTGAAAGGTCATGTACTTAAGAGGGGACTTGCACCACTCATGAGGAGGAGAAGGGTCTGATGGGAGCTCAGGAGGCCTCTCCTCAGACAAGTCTTGTATTCAACATCAGTGACCCAGCCTTCTGAGTCAGACAGAAAGGAAATCAAAGTACTTCTGAATCTCTGCCTACTTCTCTCTCTTGACCCATGAGGATCGAGAACAATGATGCACAATATTTGTCTGGTCTTCGAGGGTGCATCAGAGCCCAAAACACTAGAATGTGATATCGGCTGGGCAGGCACCGGTGTCGAGGTCCTTCAATGCCCCAATGTTGATGCCTCTCCCGCAGGCAAACCGTGCATCTTGAGGATCAGTTGGATGGTTGCTGAAGCGGATGCAGCTGACGTTGAGGCCCTGACCTGCTGCATGGCCAAGAGCACCATGATCCATTCCTCAAAAGCCTGCAGAAGGCGCTTCTCCATGGCTGCGAAGGATACAGAGCCTCAGAAACTTCAACCAATGTATCCGGAATCTGTACAGGGTTATCAGTGGCTTAGTCTTGGCTCTCAGCAGGTTGTCGCTGTCCCTCCGATGTCCTGGAGGATGAGCCCTCCTCTCTTCAGGACAGCTTGGAGAGGAGCTCTTGCGGACCTTCATTGCTCTCAATGAGTTTCGACGCCAGCGCACCATAGCCTTCAAGTGGTGCTTGGTGCAATCTTGATGAAGATGAAGCAAAATCCTTCCTCATCCTCAGGCTCTGAGTGGGCTCGAGAACGCCTCAATGTCAATGCACGGAGTCCGATCCAGCCTTTGAAGTTATTGAGACCAGTGCCATCGATGCTAATATAATCAGAATTATGAGCGTCAAAAAATGATTTGCGCTGTTTATCTCAACCCTTCAATCCTGTTTTTGTCATCTGCAAACATAAATTACAAGAAGAGGGCTGCTGATCAGGGTCCAGGCACTGAAGGCACTTATTGTGGGTGTCTGTGGTGGATATGGTTCTTGAGCACCGGGAACACTTTTTAAACCCACTGGCCAGTATTTGAGACATATCGTCCAGAAAAATAGCCATGGTGAAATCAAACGGCTCGATTTTGAAAAAGAGCTGGACCACTGCCGGAGCACTAGTGCCTAAGGAGGCAGAGGTGCCGTGGAAAAGAAATGAAACTTAAAACAAACAAAATTGTAATAACAGGAAAAAAAAAAAGACAGATCGCGACTGCAGGCAGAAAAAGAAACAGAAAAACTCTGCGAAGGCGGCAGGATCCCCGTAGGGGGAAATATTACCAGAGTGGCAGAGACAATGTGAAACACATTTGTTGGACTCCATGGAAAAACAAAGACGGTCCTAAAATGGCACCACAGCGGCAGGTGGGAAGATGGCATGCATGCGCAGTGGAACCTCCCAAAAGCTTCCACTAGTAGCTGGGGAGCATTCCCGCATGGGCTCCATCGGATGATGTTGCCCATATGTGAGGGCTTCATTCCTGCTTGTCCATGGAGAAAGGATGTTGCTACAGATTTTTTTATGGAATTAAGAAACTGTCAGTGTTTTGGGAAGCTGATAGGAAGGCAATATGTTTACTGTAAAAGGTTCTCATTAGAAGCTATAATGAAGCATCCATCTACTAGTTTAAAATACCTGAGCAGTTAGTTTGTGCTAGAGGAAAGACATCAAGTTGAAAGGAGTGCAGGAGTAGTCTAATAGTTGCAGTGGTGGGCTGAGGACCAGGGAAGCCAGGGTTCAAATCCCACTGATGCTCCTTGTGACCTTGGGCAAGTCACTTAATCCTTCATAGTCTTAGGTACAAATATAGATTGTAAGCCCTCTGGAGACAGGGAAATACCTACTGTACCCGAGTGTTACTTGCCTCAAACTACTACTGGAAAGTGTGAGCTAAATATGAATAAATAAAATAGGTAAGTGCAATGCCATTTGAAAAATTCCACGGATTCACATTGGGCGAGGAAGAAAGGGGGGGAGGGGCTGTAATGTTGTCTGGGAAAGTTACCAAGTAGGCACCCTTGGTGAAATATCCTCCTAGCAGATTTATATCAAGAGGCTAACATCTGTGATATGTGTACTGTGAGAAACCAAGAGTTGTAATCAACAATGCAGAAGCTGGCAGAGGAAATTACTTGGCACATTAAAGCCCACATGATGTAGTCTGTATAATGGAGAACCAGAACAGTTGAGACTGGGAAACTTTATTACCTGTTTGAAATGCACTTTGGATTAAGTTGTGCAAAGGGGTTATACAATTAGCTGTAAAAGTTCTGGATTAAAAGTCAATGGTGAAGCATCCATCTAAATTTGTAAATAAAGCATGTAAATAGTGCACCAATATCCTACCTCATATATAAAAAAGGAAAATATTGCTGAGTTTCTCACCCAGAGAGCTGACAAAGGATCAGCCTGTGACAACATTTTGTTTAAGGACTGTATATGGAGGACTAGTCTAATGGTTGCAGTGATGGGCTGAGAACTAGGGAAGCCAGAGTTCAAATTCTACTGATGCTAATTGTGAATTTGGCCAAGTCATTTAACCCTCCATTGTCTCAGGTACAAACTTAGGGGCCAATGCAAAAACCCACTGCTAGAGCCCTGTGCAGGTTTAGCACAGCGGTTTTGCACAACCATGCTGTAAGGAAACAACATGCCAATAAACTGTGCACAAAAGGTCTGTGCTAAATTGGGAAATCAAAATAAGTACATGCGCACAGGTGTCTTGAGTTATCAGCATCTATATCCTGTGAACCAAAAGGCACTTGTGTGAATGTGCTGGAATGCTATGTGGCATATTATTCTGAGCAGAATGATTGCATGTATGTGCCACATAGCATTCCAGGACATTCACATATATTGTTCCAGCACGCTCCCCCTGCCATTTTTTTCCAGCAAAGCTCAAAAAGGTCTGTTGGGGTTGTCTGCTCAAGAAAGCGTAGTTAGTCACCTGTAACAGGTGTTCTCCAGAGACAGCAGAAATCAGTCCTCACTTATGGGTGACGTCAGCACCGACGGAGCCCGCACAGAGCAATTCCCCAGCTTTCAAAGAAAGCTTTTGGGATTGCTGCCACACATGCGTGGTCCTCTTCCCACCCAAGGGTGCCATCTTGCTCAGTCAGGTCCCTTAGCTCGAGCCCTACCAAGCAGATGGCAAGGGAAGGATAAAAATCCAGCAACTCATCAGGGGAGGTGGAAGGGTAGTGAGGACTGATTCCTGCTGTCCCTGGAGAACACCTGTTACAGATGAGTAACTACGCTTTCTCCAGGAATAAGCAGGAAGTCAGTCCTCACTTATGGGACTCCCTAACTACAGGCTACCGAACCTTAACCAAAAAATGCCTCCGTGAGGTCGTGATCAGAAGCCGATGCCAGAAGGAGCCCGAGTCCTCGGTGAGAAGCCCTCAGTAGCCGTGAAGAAGGGTTGGAGGGCAGGAGTTGCTTATACCCTGAAGAGGTTACGGAGTACAGCCTGGCCGAAGGCGCTGTCTCCAGGCAGTAGTGTGCAGCGAAGGTGTTCGCTGAAGACCAGGTCGCCACCCAGCAGATGTCCATCAGGGGCACGGAGCATAGCGTGGCCTCTGAAGCCGCTTTGGCCCGGATCCCATGCACAGTGACTCAACAATCTAGCGGTGCACCCGCCTTAGTGTGGGCAAAGGCGATGCAGTCCGCCACCCAGATGGAGAGAGTGCGTTTAGTGACTGTCTGCCCCATTCGATAGCGATTGTAGGTCACAAAGAGTTGGCTAGACTTGCAAGGAGCCTGAGTGCGCTGCGATAGAAGGCAAGAGCCCTTTTGCAGTCGAGTGTATGGAGAGCCGCTGATGCCTGGTTGGCATGGAGATTTGGAAATAAAGTCGGCAAGACTATCTCCTGGTTGAGATGGAAGTCCAAAACAATCTTCGGAAGGAACTTGAGGTGGGAACTTGAGGTGGGAGGACCAACCTATTCCTATAGAATCTAGAGTAAGGGACATCAGCCATGAGAGCCTGGAGCTCAGTGACTCGGCAGGCCGAGGTCAGAGCCACCAGGAAGGCCACCTTCCAGAATAGGTGCCAAAGCGAGCACGTTACCATCGGCTCGAAAGGTGGATGCGTAAGCTGCATGAGCACTATGTTCAGGTCCCATTCCGCTGGGGAAGGCTGGATTGGCGGCTTGGATAGCAAGAGAGCCCGCATAAAGCAAGAGACTAAGGACTGCCCTGAGAGGGGTTTTCCCTCGATGGGAAGGTGATGCGCTGAGATGACGCTCAAATGTACCCTGATGTAGTTCAACTTCAGGCCTTCCTTTGAGAGATGGAGGAGGTACTGAACGATCCACCAAGTGGGGCAAGAAAAAGGATCTATCTGGAGCCCAGAGCACCAGACCGAGAAGCGTCGCCACTTGAAGGCATAAGCTCACCTAGTTGAGGTCTTCTTCGACGCGAGGAGGACCTCCTCGACCTCTTCCAGGAGATCCAGTGGGGCTAGGGAGACCCATTCAGCCGCCAGGCTGTGAGGGATAAAGAGGCCAGGTTTGGGTGCAGTATCCGTCCCTCCTCCTGTGTTTGTAGGCCCGGGGCACAGCCCAGCGAGACTGGAAGCTGTGTCGATAGCCAGAGCAGGAGCGGGAAGCAGGGCTGTTGAGGCCATGAGGGAGCTACGAGTATCATCGATGCCCGGTCCCACAGAACTTTGCGAGGAGTGAGGGGAAATGCATAGAGGATGGAGGACCAGCTCAGGAGGAACGCATCCGGGCCCTCCCTACTCGGGTGCAGCACTGGGCCGCAGAAGCGGGGGAGCTGTGCGTTCAACAGGCTGGCAAATAGGTCCATGGCCGGAATGCCCCACCGATGAAACAGCCAGCCAGCCAGCCGGCTGTCCCCGGATCCAGCCGCCATTCGTGAGGGCGGAGGATTCTGCTGAGTTTGTTCACCAGGACGTTCTCCTGGCCTGGAAGGTAGACCGACCTGAGGCTCATCCCCCAATGGAAGTCGAAGGAGCAGAGGGGGACCGCTTCCCGGCAGAGGGAGCACAATCCGGTACCCCCCTCCTTGTTGATGTCGAACATCGCCATGCGGTTGTCGGTTTGGATGAGCACCAACCTCCCGCTGAGCTGATCCTCGAAGGCCCTCAGGGCCCACCGAACTGCCTGGAGCTCTAGCAAGTTTATTTGCTGCTGAGACTTCTTGGGCGACCATTGCCCTTGTGTGCACAACGCACCGCAGTGGGCTCCCCACCCCAACAAGGAGGCATCTGTTGTCAGCACTATCTTGTGCTGCGGAGCCTGGAAAGGTAACCCCCGGAGGAGGTTGCAGAGGTTTTGCCACCAGCCCAGGGACAGGCGTAGGCCATGGGAAACCCTTACGGAGTCCCTGAGGTGGCCAACGGACGGGCTCCACTGGGCACTGAGGCACCACTGAGCTGTCCGCATGTGCAGGTGGGCGTGGGGAATCATATAGACAGTTGAGGCCATGTGGCACAGGAGGCGCAGTATAGTTCGGGCCGTGACCCGAGAAGTGCTTTGGACCTGAGCTGCCAGGGCTTGAAGGCGATTGGCATGATCTGATGGCAGAAATACTGTTGCCCGCTGAGTATCGAGGTGTGCGCCAATGAATCCTACACCGGTTCGAGGTGAGACTTGGGATAGTTGACCAAGAAACCCAGGCACTTGAACAGGAGGATCATGCGCGACATCTCCAGGCGGGTTTCCTCGACCGAGGATCCCGTGACAAGCCAGTCGTCGAGGTAGGGGAAGACCAGTACACCCTGAAGTCTGAGGGAGGCGGAGGCGGCGACCACAGAAAGGCATTTCGTGAAGACCCACAGGGCGGATGCGAGGCCGAAGGGGAGCACCCTGTATTGGAAGTGCTCTCCCCGCACCCTGAAGCGCAGGTATTGCCTGTGCTGGAGGTGGATCAAAATGTGGGCGTAAGTGACTTTTAGATCCAAGGAGCATAGCTAGTCGCCCTGCTGGAGGAAGGGAGCAGAACGCCAAGGGATAATATCTTGAACTTCTCCTACACTAAGAACTTGTTTAGCTTTCGGAGGTCGAGGATGGGCCGCAGACTCCCCGTCTTCTTCATGACAAGGAAGTACCGGGAATAGAAGCCCCGACCTTGGAGGTGCGACGGCACCCTCTCGACTGCCCGCTGGGTGAGGAGGTTGACTAATTCCCACTGCAGGAAGACCTGATGTGTGGGGAGTCGAGGGGGCTCCGCCAGGGAAAAGGAAGTGGGAGGCCTATCGAGGAGGAGGCGATAGCCATCACGGATAACCCGGAGAACCCAGGTGTCCGAAGTGATGGAAGCCCACTGAGGCGTGAAAGAGGACAGGCGTCCCCCCACCGGCTGTAGAATCGCAATGGGGGGAAAGAGAGGTTATGCGGCTGGTGTCAAAACCCCTGCGAGGGTTGAAACGGTGCCGTGGTTTGGGCCTTGGACCCTTTCGGCTTGCGGTGACCTTGGCTGGACTTCCCTTGTGCCAGAGTGGTTGGCGTGGGAGCGGGTGGGTACGGTGGGTAGCCACGATAGGGCAGGCCCTTCCTCGGAAAGAAAGGCTTTTTGGTTTGTTGTTTCTTTCGAGGGATGGTGGAGGTCTTGCATAAGAGAAGGGTTCGGGTGACAAACCCCATCTCTATCTCTGCAGCCTTGTCCTCCATCGGTTTGCCAAAGAGCTGCTCACCGAGGCAGGGTACATCCAGGAGCTTCTCCTGTACCCACTGCTCCAAATCTGTGGATTGGAGCCACGCTTGGTGACGGGCCCCGATGCCGGCAGCCACTACTCGAGCCAAGGACTCAAAACCATTGTAGGCGGCACAGGATAAGTACTTTGAGCAGTCTGCGACAGACTTTAGCAGGGTACTGAACCTATTCAGGGGTTCACCCTCGAGGTCCGTGAAGAAACCTCCGAGCTTCTTGGCCAAGTCGCGCAAGAACATGCCCATGTATAACTGGTATGCCTGAATATGGCAGGAGAGCATGGAACCCTGGTAGGCCTTGCAGCCCAGGGTGTTGAGGGCTCTCGACTCCCTGCCCGGGGGAACCGAAAAATGAGACTTCGGGCTCTTTTGCTTTCTCATGACCAACTCCACCACCATGAAAGTGTGGGGGAGTTGGGTTTTCCTGAACTGAGGGCTGCCTGGACCTTGTACATGGTGTCGAGGCGCTTACTCACAATGAGAACCAAGGCAGGCACCTCCCACATGCGGAGTAGCAGCCTGGAAAGGAGGGAGGAACCAGGACAGTAAGAGACTCCCGAGGAACTGAAGGATGTCGAGCTCTTCAGCTCAAGGGTCCTCCTCAGCCTGGGTGGCCATGTTCAGAGCCCATGCCATATCCCGAACAAACACCAGGAAGGTGGTGTCCTCGGCTGGTGAATGCCACTGGGATGCGGGCAGGAAGCAGTCCAATGGAAGGTCCCGATGGGCACAGGTTTCCGGGGAGGTATTCCCATCGTACTCCCAGTACAAGAGGTCGGAAGAGGAATCCGAACCGGCCTGGTCGGAGCCAAAGGCCCTGAAAGATCTTGCCCCCGAGGAACGGGAAGGCAAGCGAGATCAACGTTGAGGACCCTCACGAGGCCTGCGGCTCTCTGCGGTTTCCTGGATGGATTTTGGCATCCCATGCAAGGGAGCCGCAGTCTCTGGACGTGAGTCAGCAAAGCTGGCTGTGAGCACCTGCTGGGAAGGGATGAATGCAGAAACGCTTCGTTATAGTGCCAGCATGCAGGACTCCCTCATCGGGTCGGGCGTTAAGGAGGAGATGGGGTCCTCACCGGAACGGCCCTCAGGAGACCGGACACCATTGCCAGAGGCCTCCGTATCTGTATGGGGTACCTTGCGGGGCTGCTCTTTGTCCAACTCTTGGGAATGTCGAAGGGGGTTAAGCGACCGAGAGCAGGGGCACTCGTGCTTATCGGGAGCCCCCAACAGCGACTTTGAGGCCTTCTTCTTCTTGCACCACTCCACTCGGGGGACCCCTGGTCGGAGTGCTGCCGAGAGCGCAGGGCCGAAGTGGGAGATCCCACCGGAGGAGAGATGACTGAGGGTGCCACCGGGGATTCCGAGGCAGCCTTTCTGAAAATGTCTTCAGACTTCTGCTTACGACTGAGCAGGGCTTTGGAGGACATTTTCTTAGAAAGCGAACAGAGCTCTGGATCATGGTCAGCCCCAAGACACCACAGGCAACAGTCATGGGTGTCCATAAGCTACATGTTCTTAGAGCATCTATCACATTTTTTGAATCCGGTGGCCATAGGGGCAAAAATGGCCCCCACGAGGTCAAAGACCATGCAGCCAGCGGTTGGAGGAAAAAAGGGCGCAAAGCCCATTAAGGCAAAAAAGGTGAAGAAAAAGTCCCCTAACGGCTCTAGAAAGATAGAACAGGGGAAGGACGGGTAGAGGACTGGTGCAACCGGAAAAGAAGTTGGCCTGTAGACCGAAAACAAAATACTTTTTCCGAGGGACAAGGATGTGCGTCCGAAGGGCTCCGTGGAAAAAGGGAGACTGAGCAAGATTGCACCCTTGGGCGGGTAAAGGACCACGCATGCGTGGCAGCAATCCCAAAGGCTTTCTTTGAAAACTGGGGAATTACTCCACACGGGCTCCGTCGGTGCCGAATTCACCCATAAGTGAGGACTGATTTCCTCCTTGTTCCTGGAGAGAGGCATTCGTTTCTCCTCAGCACTAACAGCAGACCTCTTGAGCAAGCCCTTAAGTCTAGCATTACAGTCCAGGCACTGAGCTCAGCCTTCCTCTCTTCTGCACCTTTCTCTGCATCTGCTCGACATAGCTAACTGCTCAATTATTACTTATTGGCAGCATACTTGTTTGCATCAGCCCCTTAGATTATAAACCCTATAGGGACAGGGAAATACCTACTGTACCTAAATATAACTTGCCTTCAGCTACTACTGAAAAGGTGTGAGCAAATCCAAATAAATAAATAAATAAAATATATTTAGACTATGTATAACATTGTAATCTGCCTTAGAGCTTTTTGCTATAGGTGGAATATTAAATTTTTTAAATCAATATAATAACTCATACACCAGTAATATGATTTTACAAGCTATCATATGGCTATTAAGGGTTTATGGCATGAAACACATGTGAAGAGTTCTAATTGTAGGGAGGAGTGGCCTAGTGGTTGGGGCAAGGTACCACAGGCTGGAAGGTTGGTGGTTCAAATCCCACTCATGTTGCAAACTGGCTTTCCTCCAATTTTCCTCATTTAAATCCATCCAAATCCACAGCCATGTGGGTTTCACTGAGTACCTCCTGTCCAAACATCACGCCTCAAATAAATTCTGTTCCCGTTCCACTTACCTCTTCATTCCGTTATCTGGGAGTTACCCTGGACGCCTCAATGTCTTTCCATGAGCACATATCTAACCTTTCCCATCGTTCTTTCTTTATATTGCGCCAGCTTCAATCAGTCCGTTCTGTTTTGCCCACTGATTCACTTATTACCCTTGTACTGGCTTTGGTCATGTCCAGACTGGACTATTGCAACGTGGTCTACGCAAATCTCCCAGCTTACCAGCTCCAGCGCTTGCAGCTTTTACAGAATACAGCTGCCCGACTTGTTACTTCTGCCCGTAGATCCGATCATGTCACCCCTCTCCTGTATCATCTTCACTGGCTTCCACTGCGTTTTAGGTTCAGATATAAGTTCCTCATTTTAACTCATAGAGTCATTTATTCCTCAACCCCTCAGTACTTAGCAAATCTGATCTCCCTCCATACTCCCTATCGACAGCTTCGCACCTTACATGCCAATCGTCTATCTCTTCCTTCCCCTGCACAGGCTCATCTAGAACAGACACGCCACGCTGCTTTCTTTTTTCTGGGTCCCACACTTTGGAATTCACTACCATCCTCTCTCCGGCTAGAACCCTCCTATCATAATTTCAAAACACTACTAAAAACCCATTTATTCCAACAGGCATTTGACCTCTTTCCTGAGAGTCCTGTGTAGTCTTGTGTTTGTCTGTCTTCTGTTGACTTGCTGTTCTGTTAATTATTGTTTATGATTTACTGTTTTGTCTCCGGTGGCCCCTTTGGCCCTTCTTTTTCTTTATTTTAATGGAGTTCCTTTCTTTTCTGACGCTAGCATTTATATTTTATTGTAAACCGCCCTCATGTTTCGGCAAGGGCGGTATATAAAGTGTTAAATAAAGATAAAGATAAAGATAAAGGACAGCAACCTTGGGCCGGAAGGACTGGGGTTTCTAGTCCCACAGGTGCTCCTTGTGGTCTTGGGCAAGCCACTTAACCCTCCATTGCCCATGTTCCCTGTAAGTATTAGTGTATGTGTCTCATATCCCCTCATGTTAAATGTATCCCCCAACTGCTTTGACCCATTGAAAAGCAGTATATAAATGCAGCTAAATAAAAATAATAATAAATAATTGTGGCCTCATTGATAAGTGCATCATTGCAAACTGATGGAAGGATTTCCTCATCTCTCTGAAGTGGAACATACAGAACCCACAATAGATCTGCTGGTGTATTAAAGACTCTTATCCAAACTGCAAAGTCAGTTGAAACATAAAAACATTTAACTAAAGTGACAGAAAGGAGCATAAAGAAGGGATATACCTCAAACTGTTTTGCAGAATTTACTAAGGGAAAGCATAGGCAAGACTAATTTTTTAAGCCAACAATTAAACAGGAGCTCTCCAGAGGAAGGGCATGACCTGCTAAAGCAGAGGGGGGAAGCAGGCAAGCCAGAAAATATTAATTTATAAATTTTTGCTGTTTTGCTGTATAAACATTTCTGCCGCCCCCTAGTGTTTACACATAATTTTTTTAGAAATTTCTATGCATTCAAGCGACCTAATACTACCTCATTAGTCCATACAATTTGTGAAGCCTGGTTAAATTCAAAGTGATACGAACATGAACTCATCTTAAATCTGTAAGTATACTGATTTCATATGTATTGCTTCAGAAGATACTTGTCACTTCTGTCCTGTCTAACCGCGTTCACGTATCATGTACCAGCATGGGACCCAAAGTTGGACACAATTAATACTTCGTATTATTTTTTCCTCCATTTACCCCGTGTCCTCCCAGCTTAATTAGCAAGTAGAACCCAGCCAGTGTTGACCTCAGCACAGCTATCCTGTATCACAGGCTTAAAAACCTTCCCTTCCTGGAGGCTTCCAGAGGAGCCGCCATGTGGCTTCCAGCTCCGGTCAGCCCAAGCAGCAGGACAGCCTAGGTCGGGAAATGAGCTTGGACCACCCACACAGCACAGCGTCATATTACTGCTAGTACATCAGGATGGTCTCAAGAAATCCATAAATATTTACAAACAGGCAAACACGAAAATATTCACTCTAGATGCAAAATTACAGCATTCACAAAGTTGTACATGGAACATTATGTTCTCTCTCTCACTTTCCTCCCCTCTTTCTCTCTGGGATGTTAAAACTCTCATTTTGCTTTGTACAATCATGCTTTCTATTATAGACTGGCATTCAAGATTTTCTTTTTCTCTTCCTATTATTTACATTGTTTTCTTTTATCCTTGCACATAACAAGAACAGTGGTTTTTAGATGCAAAACTTATAATCAGCACAAAATTTGCCAACCAACATCAGAACCTGTATTCTTTTTTTTTGGTGTGTGGAACTGGAATGAGTTGTCAAATGTCAGCATCCAGACCTCAGAGGAGGCAACAATATACAAACCCTTCAGATAAATCTTATGATCTTCAAAGCTTTTCCAAGCTACTGTCATTTTCATACCATGAAAAAAGTGTTTTTATAGTAGCAGAAAGGGACATAAATGCTGCAAAATATACATAAATCATGTCTTTTCTATAAGCACGTCGTGAATGAAATTTCCGGGGTGTTTTGGTTTCTTCTTGATTAAAGTATGAATTCAGAAACCCTTAATAGCCTTTAAGCTCTACTGGGCCTGATGGACCATTGGTCTGATCCAGTATGGCAATATTTGTAAGATTACTAACAGAAAATGGCATGTGGTGGGCTAAGGGCCATTTCATGAAGAAGCATATGCATTTTTTACTTCATAAATGCTGATGTTTGGCTGGCTTTTTAAATTTCTATGAGCAACCTAGCATGAGTGGGCAACAGTCAGTCCCAGTCACCTAGCTATTACAGTCTAGGATAGTTCAAGTCCATATTTACTTTAACTATTATACTACATGCAACAGGAGGACTATGTATCGGTTTACACTTGAATAGTGAATTAGATCACAGTGACTAAGGAGACTCATCCCCTATTACTCCATCCTATTGTTGCCTCCTTTCTGTGGCCTAGTTATGTTGTCAATTGAATTCTGAAACCATATGGATAACAGTTCCAGCTGCAGCAAAACTCTAAGCCAGGGGTGTCCAAACCTGTCCTGGAGGGCCACAATCCTGGCAGGTTTTTGGGATAGCCCTAATGAATATGCATGAGATATATATGCATTAGAGATATCCTGCCAACCTGACTGGTTTGTGGCCCTCCAGGACTGGATTTGGAGACCCCTGCCTTACACCTCTGTCATTTAAGATGGTGAGTGGGCAAGGTGCAGATGTCCTAGATATCAAAGGGTAGCTTTGTCACATTCCTCCTCGCTTCTCACCACCACCAAAAAGTTACATTTTGGTTGTGGTGAGAAGCGAGGAGGAATGTGACAAATTCCATATACCCTTTTGATGTCTAGGACATCTGCACCTTGCCCACTCACCATCTTAAATGACAGAGGTGTAAGGCAGGGGTCTCCAAATCCAGTCCTGGAGGGCCACAAACCAGTTAGGTTGGCAGGATATCTCTAATGCATATATATCTCATGCATATTCATTAGGGCTATCCCAAAAACCTGCCAGGATTGTGGCCCTCCAGGACAGGGTTGGACACCTCTGCTCTAAGCTGTTGCTGTGATCCAGAATGCCCAAGCAAGATGAAAAGTGATAATGGTAAGGCATGATAAGGTACACTGTGCACACCATCTCATATTTCAGATACCCTGGGAGCCATGAGCCCACAAGCCAATTGATTATTGACAACAGTGTTGCCAACTCTCCTTCTGGCATGGGGTATTCTCTTTATTGGCGAAAAATATAATATTTTATTGCTGTCTACTTCTTAAAAGTTTCCTTATTCTAATGCATTTAAATAGGAAATTATTACATCTCTCTCTCTCTCCTCACCCATTACCTCCCCTAAAAGCTTTCAACTGTTGGCACGCACAGAGAAGTGTAATTCTTAAACAACTAAATATACCCTGAAGGGCTCTACTGCTGTCAGCTAATAACTGTGCTTGCAATAAGGGAGCCTGTCTTGTTTAAATTGTTTTATTGGCTAATTTTCTGATTGTACTCTGCCCAGAGAGTTTTCATCCATTTTCGTGGTTTATGTCGTCATACCAGCGCTTTGATTATTCTACCACCACAATCAGCCAGTGATTAGTCAATCAGATCACTTATTTATAACAGTTTAATAAAATAGTTGGTATGGAGAAGATCAGAGAGATAAGTAATGAATACAGTTGACTAATCTAGAAGACAGAGCATATCAGAGGCCAGGATACTATGTGTTTTTTTTAAATAAAATACATGCATATGTGCTGATTTCTGCTGGCACTTGCATGTTCAGACTTACACCTGTTTGAGAGCAGGTGTAACTTTGGGAGCTTTTGGGTAGCTATTTTATAATAAAAAAAAGGAGTGGAGTAGCAGCCTAATAGTTAGAGCAACTGCATAGTACCCAGAAGATCAAGGGTTTGATTCCTACTGGCACTCCTTGTGACATCACTCTCCAGTATACTGAGAAACTAACAAAATCTCACCAAAAGGGTTTTATTGAGAAAGGAATAGGTTGCTGTGACAACAGTGATCTAAAGATGACACAATGGCCATATAATGAAACTGAAAATGAGCTGTCTGTTCTTTTAAATTTGTTTTTAAGGCAGTTAGAGGTATATTTTCAAGTTTTCAAGAATGTAACTCACCTTGAACTACTACTGGAAAGGCGCAAGCTAAATACTACTAATAACTAAACTGTTCAAAAGAAAGAACTGTATCTGTCATACAGGGTAATTTCACAACAGGTTGCCTAAATTGAGAGGACAAGGAGGCACCTATTTGTAGCCTATTTTATGAAGACATACAGGCGCCTATGTGGATAAAGTGCACAAATAGGTGTATATTTTATAACCTATATGCATATTTCACAACTCCATCCCAGAACATGACTACACACAGGTCGTGTACAAGTACACATGTTCTTGTTGCTGCACAGACCTGTACTCACATACCCCTTGGGTTAATTTTGTAAGATTTCTTTTATACAAACAAACCAGTTTTTATAAGGGTAATTTTATTATAGGGCATCTAGATAGGGATAGCACATAGACTGATATATTCTGTTTATTTTATGAAAGCAACATTATACATATATGTGCTTTTATAATTTTTTTATTTTTTTTAGTTGCATCAAGTCAGTGCTGACTCCTGGCGACCCAGCTGCCTCTGGGTTTTCTTGACAATGTATCACCAGAAGTAGATTGCCAGGCCTTTTCTTCCAAGGCAACGGAGGGCAATGTGAAATGCCCAAGGTCACAAGGAGTGCCACTGGGAATTGAACCCTTGATCTTCTGGGTACTATGTAGTTGCTTTAATCACTAGGCTACTCCTCCATGCCTTTTTTTCTTTTTAAATAAAATAGCCTACCCAAAAGTTCCCAAAATTACACCTGCTCTCAAACAGGTGTAAGTCTGAACATGCCAGTGCCAGCAGAAATCAGCACATATGCATGTATTTTATTTAAAAAAAACACATATAAGTGCCAATCCCACCCCTGCATCATCCCTGACCTATGTATATTATGCATGCATATACTGAGTAATTTTAAAAAGCTTGCTTGAATGTATAAAATGCTGTTCTACATGTTCAGATCAATTCTAAAATTCACCCCAATAGTTGCAAATTGTCATTTTCCATCACACAGAACAATGTGGATATGATGTCATTTAAGACAAAATAACCGATACAGATATCCTTGATCCAGTGGCCCTGATTCTGCAAACAGATACTGCAAGAACTACAGAGAAATTATAGAAGATTTGCAAAATAAATGTCCAAACTAAGAAATTCACATTTTGAATTTATAAATCAATGCATATTAACACTTTTCGTGAGTTTTAGAAATACTGCACAGCCCAATTACCAACAGCTTTCCACAATTCTCTTTCAATTTCAGTACTGTATGTATAAATTTTCCTGCTATGGCAATTCAATAAAGCAGCTCAGAATCATAACGTCCCCTGATGCAGAGCAAGCTAACACTTGGAACGTGAATTCATGTTGGGCTATTATGGAATACCAGCAAGATGAGTATCTGACTTGTAATATATACTTAATTATATATAGGACCTATGATTACACAAAGATGAAGATTTGAGGCCTAGGTTGTATAAGGTCTTTAGAGGGTGTCTCCCTTACTAATGGTCCTATAATATTAATTTATCTAGATAAAAATATTTTTAAAAATATTTATAGAAACACTAATATATATAATATACTAATTTCATAAGATCTGGTGAAAGCTGCTCATTATTAATTGAAGATATTTGGAGATGAGTTTTGTGTGATTGTGTTTAAAAAATATCCCAGGCATATACAACACTGCCTACACAACTGCAGGATGTCACAGCATGGAATCAGTGCTGTGTCTGTAATACTACCTTAAGTGTTCATCGAGACTTAATATGATTTAAAGCTTTTATTGTCCTTGTTCCCATTAAAAATTGTAACTCCATGATTATTTTCTCTTTACTGTCAATGAGATTAAATAACATCTCAGGCTGGTTGGGCCAGAGGGAACCTGATAAGGGTTCTTTGCGATAACCTCTCCCAGTACTTGCTGCTGTACTCACTTTGGCAGCGCTAATGACTGTGGCAGTGTAGGACTGAATGTTGTCTCCACAGGCTCCTCCACGGGATTGATAACATCGGATCAGCTGAGGAAAAAAGGCATTGAACATGTCACATTTATGAAGTAGTAGGCTCTGCGACCCATTAGTATTGCTTGATTTTCACAAGGACAGTGGAGTGTGAGGTTGGGGGGGGGGGGCGGCAGTTTATACTTATACAAATAGCACTTGACCCCCCCCCCTTTTTTTTTATAAGCTTTTTGGTGCCACACAAACAGTCTCATGCTCATTTCTAGGTTTTCACTTTTAAGATGAGTAGTCATTAAGAATTCATAAACTTTCAAATGGTGGGATTTCTGATCTGGCAGCATTACCACAAATAAATTTAAATAAATATAATCAAAGGCTTTAGTTTTGTCTATGTCACATTAAATATTTGGTATTCTACGAATTTCTATGTTATCTTTCTTCGAGAAGAGATAATTAATGGATGCACTCTTTTTTAATGTCTTTATGACAGTAACACATGTGAAAGGTAATTTTATAACAGGGTGCCATGGGTAGATGCCTACAGAAGCACTTAAATAGGCATTATTTTATAAGGACAAATAGGGGCCTCATTGTCTTTACAAAATACTAGCATGCCCCTTGAATGTAGGCATGATCACATACATATACTTGAGAGATGATGTAAATGAACATATAAAATTTGCGCATATGTGCGCGTAGATTAGAGTATTTTATAATCTGTGCATGTATGTGCAAACTCTGCCTTCACTTCACCCAGATCACACCACTGACTATGCCACTGCATGTATTTTTATGCCAGTCGCTATGTTAAGAGATCATTATGTGCATATATGGCCACATATGTGTGGGAATGATATATAAAATTACCCCTACAAAATTATAGCTTGCCTAAGTCAGAAAAAGGATGATCAAGTCAGGATATTCATTGTCAGCAGCGTATTTTACAAGAAGCTTGCTGAACATGGAATCTTCTGTAACATAGTAAAGGTCACAAGAAAAAAAAATCTGGACAAGTCTTTGAAGGAGGTGAGAAAGGGTGGAAATAGGGAAGTAAAGGGGGCAATGAGAACCTGATAAAGGGATAAGCCATAAGAAAGGGAATGGAGGTAGAGAGGAAATAAGTGACAGGGAGAGAATTGGGGTTGATATGTTTTATTATTCAGACAAAGCATCAAGTGTGACTTTGGATGAGAATATTATATTTAATCTTTGGCTATGAACCACTGTGGACACCATTTTTGGGAAAATAGAGCAAATTTCAATAAAGCCATTATGTTGCACTTTACTATCACTGAAGCACTCTGAAATATTTCTCTGCATTTCGGTCACAGGATAAGTACCAGATCTTTACCCTCCCCAGAAAGCTTGCGCTAATTCAGTACTTCTTAAAATCATGTCTGCTGTCACTTGCAATGAAGAGAGAAAGCTTTTTGCCCCTTTCCTTTCCCCAGCATCCATTTCCCCTGCTTCTCCCCCATTCTTAGCATCCAATTTCTGCCTCTTTCCCCTTGTTCCCTTCCCCAGCATCTGCCCATCCACCTCTTTCTTCAATATTTATATACCTTGGCTTTCTTCCTTCTTGCCTCCAGCATTCATCCCTCTACTCCTCCATCTCCACCTTCCACTGCTTATGCCTTTGCTTTCCCCTCCCCCCAGTTTGTACTCCTCTTCTTGCTCACTCCCCCAGCATCAGCTTCCTTCCCCACTGCCATCAACCAGTTCCTGCCCCTGTGTAAGCCCCAGACCCCTACACACAGCCCCAGAAGCAGAATATTCTTTTAACATGATGCCCCCTTCTTCCATCCTACAATATGCCAGCGGCAGCCTCTTTGTCTCTCCCCCCTCTCCCAATCCAGCATCTCCCCTGTCTCCCTATTGCTTTGTCTGTATCCAGCATCTCCCTTCTTGTTTCCCTCTCCTACCATGGTCCAGCATTTTTTCTCTCTTCCACATTCCCACATGGTCCAGCATCTCCCCCACCTTCTCTCTCCTTCCTTCCCAGGATATCTCCTCTGTCTCTCTATTGCTTCCTTTCACTGTGCAGAATCTGCCCTCTCTCATCCCTCTTCTACCTGGTCCAACAACTCCCCCTCTTGCCTCCCCTCCCACAGTGATCCACCAGCTCCCCTTAGTCTTTCCCTCCCCAGTCCACTCACTCCCCTCAAACTTCTGTCCTGTCAGTCTATGAGGCTCAACTAAGTCTTGTCTCCAAGGCAGCAAGAAGTGAGCACCAGATGGGGAGGAACCCAGCAGTCTCGCAGTGGTGTTGGGGCCACTTGGCAATAGTGATCATAGCATGATCGCGTTTGATTTAATTAGTGGAGGAGGGATGGTAAAGAAATTCACAGTACTACCTTTTAACTTTCGAAAGGGAGACTATGATAAAAAGAGGAAAATAGTTAAGAAAAAACTAAAAGGAGCAGTTGCAAAGGTTAAAGACTTACGTCAAGCTTGGGTGTTGTTGAAAAATACTATCTTGGAAACCCAGACCAGCTGCATTCCGTACGTTAAGAAAAGTGGAAGGAAGTCCAAAAAACTGCCAGCATGCTTTAAAGGTGAGGTCAGAGAGGCTGTTGTTGTCAAAAAAGCATCTTTCAGGAAAAGGAAAAAAGACCCAAGCGACGAAAACTGGAATCAGCACAACCACTGGCAAGTTAAATGCAAGGCATTGATAAGGCAGGCAAAGGGAGAATTTGAGAAGAAGCTTGCTGCGGAAACAAAAACGCGTAATAAAGACTTTTTCAAGTACATTCGTAGCAAAAAAACTGTGAGAGAGCCAGTTGGTCCATTAGATAATAGAGGGGTTAAAGGAGCACTAAGAGGAGACAAGGCGATAGCGGAGAAACCAAATGAATTCTTTGCTTCGGTCTTTACTGAGGAGGATGTAGGGGTGTTACCAATGACTGAAGTGGTATTTAAAGGTGCGGAAGAATTAAAGGAAATATCGATACATCGGGAAGATGTATTATAACTATTTGATAAACTGAAGAGTAGCAAATCACCTGGACTGGACAATATACATCCAAGGGTGTTGAAAGAACTGAAATATGAGATTGCAGAAGTGCTATTAGTAATCTGTGAGCTATCATTAAAATCATCTGTAACACTTGAAGACTGGAGGATCGCCAATGTAACACCAATTTTTAAAAAGGGTTCCAGGGGTGATCCGGGAAACTACAGACCGGTGAGCCTCACGTCAGTACCGGGAAAAATGGTAGAAACCATCATAAAGAACAAAATTGCTGAATATGTAGATAGTCATGACTTAATGGGAGACAGCCAACATGGCTTTAGACAAGGAAAATCTTGTCTTACTAATCTGTTATGTTTTTTTGAAGGTGTGAATAAACAGGTAGACAAAGGTGAGTCGGTTGATATAGTGTATTTGGACTTTCAGAAAGCCTTTGACAAGGTCCCTCATCAGAGACTTTTGGCAAAACTAAAGAGTCATGGGATAGGAGGCAGTGTACTATTGTGAATCAGGTACTGGTTAAAAGATAGAAAGCAGAGGGTAGGGCTAAATGGCCAATTTTCCCAATGGAGAATGGTGAATAGTGGTGTACCCCAGGGATCTGTGCTGGGTCCGTTGCTTTTTGACATATTCATAAATGACCTGGAAAAGGGAATAACGAGTGAGGTTATCAAATTTGCAGATGACACAAAACTATTTAAAATTGTTAAAACCCATGAGGATTGTGGAAAATTGCAAGAGGATCTTGATAAATTGGAAGACTGGACATCAAAATGGCAGATGAAATTTAATGTGGACAAGTGCAAAGTTATGCACCTAGGGAAGAACAACCCAAACTATGGTTACACGATGCAAGGTTCCACATTAGGAACCACCACCCAGGAAAAAGATTTAGGCGTCATTGAGGATAACATGTTAAAACCCTCCGTCCAGTGTGCAGAGGCAGCCAAGAGAGCAAATAGAATTCTAGGTATCATAAGGAAAGAAATGGAAAATAAAACAAAGGATATTATAATGCCTCTGTATCGTTCCATGGTGCAACTGCACCTTGAATATTGTGTGCAATTCTGGTCGCCGTATCTTAAAAAGGATATAGCGTTATTGGAAAAGGTTCAGAGAAGAGCCACCAAAATGGTAAAGGGGATGGAAGGATACCCCTATGAAGAAAGGCTAAAAAGGTTAGGGCTCTTTAACCTGGAAAAGAGACGGCTGAGGGGAGATATGATAGAAGTCTATAGATTAATGAACAGAGTGGAACAGGTAAACGTAGATCAACTGTTTACGTTATCAGAATATAGAAAGACTAGGGGACATGCAATGAAGCTACATAGTAAACTATTTAAGACAAATAAGAGAAAATATTTTTCACTCAACGTGTAATCAAACTCTGCAATTTTTTTACCGGAGCATGTAGTAAAGGCTGTTAGTATAGCTGGGTTTAAAAAAGGTTTGGACAAGTTCCTGAAGGAAATGTCCATAAACCATTATTAAAAAGGGATCCAGGATATCAATGCTTGACCCAATATAAGCATTGTGGAACCTGTGTCTTTTGGGGAAACTGCTAGGTACGTATGACCTAGATTGGCCACTGTTGGAAACAGAATACTGGGCTTGATGGACCTTGGTCTGACCCAGCATGACATATCTTATGTTCTTAAGTCTTTTCTCCAAGGCAGCAAGAAGTGAGCACCAGATGGGGTGGAACCCAGCAGTCTCGCAGAGTGCTTCAACATGAAGCCCATTTAAATACCTTCATGGCATAAATGCACAGGAGGAGAAAGGGAAAGGGGAGAGACTCAGGAATAATTTAGAGAAATATTTCTTTAAGGAAAGAGTGGTAGATGCATGGAATAGTCTCCATGGAGGTAGAGACAAGGACTATATCTGAATTCAAGAAAGCATGGAACAAACACAGAAGATCTCTAAAGGAAAAAGAGACTATAGTGGTTGGTAAGGAAAGGCAAACTGGACAGGCTGTATGGTCTTTACCTGCCATCATGTTTCTATAATTCTGTTTCATTTTACTACTGTAACTTGCGACTGACTGGCAGAACAGAGGTTTGAAGGGAGTGCGCAAACTGGAGGAGGAGGAGGAACTAGGGGGAATTGGTGGACCACAATGGGGAGAGGCAAGAGGGAGAGATACAGAACGTGGGGGAGGAGAGAACAGGAGACATACTGTACCATGTGTAGGGGGGGAGAGAAGCACTCCATTCAGCATCAATATCCTGCAGTATTTGGAGGGTGGAGAATGGCCCCTATTCCCCCAAACTACACCCATTGTTATAAATATTTTAAATAAACTTGGATTTTCAGAATATCCATAATGAATATGCATGAGAAATTTGCAGATTCTGAGTCTCCAACTTATACAAACATAGCACATGCAAAGTCACTGTGGCTATTCTACAAAACCAACTGGCTGTGGGGTTTTAGGCGCAGGTTTGTGAAACTGTACATTTTGCATATGAACTCTGATGTAAAGCGTAGTTACTCACCTGTAACAGGTGTTGTCCAGGGACAGAAGGAATCAGTCCTCACATATTGGTGATGCCGCTGCAGATGGAGCACACGCGGATCCAATCCCCAGCTTTCAAAGAAAGCTTTTGGGACCTACATCGCGCATGCACGGTCACCTTCCTGCCCAAAGGTGCCATCTGATGGCATAGCTCAATAAGACACAAAAAGAAATAACTTCACGAGGAGGAGGGAGGATTACAAGGACAGATTCCTACTGTCACTGGAAAACACCTGTTACAGGTGAGTAACTACGCTTTCTCTGGGAACAAGCAGGAAATAGTCCTCACATATGGGACTCCCAAGCTACAGGCTACCAAAAAAAACCTGTAAAGCCACGGGTGACCCAAAAAGCAGACCATAAAGGGCAGCAAGGGGTGCTGATTGGCTGGAAGTCTGACACTGCTGCAGCAGCAGCATCAAAGATGCAATCTCCACTCCGGTAGCCTGAACATCACGGGTCGGAAGGAAGGAGTTGCATTATTCCCCGGAGAGGTCAAGGAGTACCGCCTAGCCCAGGGGTGGGCAATTCCGGTCCTGGAGGGCTGCAGACCAGTCAGGTTTTCATGATGTCCCTAATGAGATCTATTTGCATCCACTGCCTTCCATTGTATGGAAATAGGTCCATGAATATTCATTAGGGACATCATGAAAACCTGACTGGTCTGCGGCCCTCCAGGAACGGAATTGCCCACCCCTGGCCTAGCCAAAGGTACTGTTCCTCCAGGAGGTCTCCTCCAGACAGTAATGTGCAGCGAAGGTGTGCAAAGAAGACCAGGTGGCGGCCCGGCAAATCTCCAGTAAGGGCACTGAGCACATACTCGCCACCGAGGCTGCCATGACATGCACATTGTGAGCAGTCATATGATACTACAGAGAGAACCCCGCCTGCGGAGAGGCAAATTAAATGCAGTCGGCCATCCAGCATGAGAGGGTGCACTTGGAGACTGTGAGCCCCAGTCGACTGGGGTCAAAAGAGGTAAAGAGCTGCAATGAGCGGCGATGGGGTTGCGTCCTCTGGATGCAAAAGGACAATGCACGCTTACAATAGAGTGTGTGCAGCGAGGCCTCCGCCCTGGAAGAATGAGGCCTAGGAAAGAAAATGGGCAACACCACCTCTTGGTTCAAATGGAAGGCAGAGACAACCTTTGGCAAGAATTTAGGGCGAGTCCGAAGGACCACCCTGTTTCTGTGGAATCTGGTGTAGGGCGCGTGTGCCACCATTGCCTGCAGCTTTCTCACATGCCTGGCCAAGATAAGCGCCACCAGGAACACAACTTTCCAGGAAAGATACTTGAGATGGTAAGTGGCCAAGGGTTTAAAGGGTGGGGCCACAAGCTTCTCCAACACCACACTGAGGTACCAAGCTACCGGCAGTGGATGGATCAGGGGCTGTGAGAGGAGGCGACCCCGCATGAATCTACTTACCAGAGGGTGCAATGACACTGCGTGGCCTTCCACTATGTGATTGTGAGTCGAGATGGCACAGAAGTGAACTCTGACTGTGTTCGACTTAAGGCCAGCCCCCAACAAATGCAAAGGTAATGCAGGATAGCTGGCATTGTGCAGGAGAAAGGATTGAGGCCTTCATCTGTACACTAGTGCAAAAACCTGTGCCACTTAAAAGCATATGCCCATCGTATCCAGGCTGTCAGAGCCAGGGATGGGAGGTTGGAGTATAGCAGTGCTTGGTCCTCCTGAGATAGCAGGTCCGGGGGGGGGGGGGGGCACTCCCTAGCAGTAGTGGGTCCCTGAAGGACAGCTGCAGAAGTAGGGGGAACCAGGATTGCCTGGACCACCTGGGCGCAATGAAAATGACTGAGGCTGCTTTTGCTTGGATCTTGAGGAGGGCCCATAGCACTAGTAACGTGGGCGGGAACGCATATAGGAAATTCCCGGACCAGGGATGAAGAAAGACATCTGTCACTTCCAGGCCCCAGGCCGGCCTCTGGGAGCAGAGGTGCGGCAGCTGTGCATAATCTGGACTGGCAAAGAGGTCAATCTCTGGGGTTCCCCAGTGCCAGAAGACCTTCCCCAGCAAGGCCAGATTCAGTCTCCACGGTTCAGGCGGTCAGTTATCACGTTGTCCTGGCATGACAAGTACACTGCTATGAGGGAGATGTTCTTCCCCGTCGCAATGTTCCAGAGGCACACCACCTCCCAGCAGAGGTGGTACGACCCCATGCTCCCGTGCTTGTTGATGTAGTACATCGCCACCTAGTTGTCCATCTGGACCTGGACCACCTGCCCTTCCAGATAATCCTGGAAGATGCGCAAGGCATGGTAGACAGCTTGGAGTTCCAGCAGGTTGATCTGTGAGGCACTGTCCTCTGGTGACCATGGACCCTGCGACTGTAGATGATCGCAGTGGGCCCCCAACACAGCTTGGACGCGTCCATTGTAAGGATGCGGTGTGCTGGAGGAGCCTGGAAGGGAAGGCCGACTCTGAGGTTGAGGTGGTTCTGCCACCAGGCGAGGGAGGTCACCAGGGCCAACATTACCAGGATACGATCCTCCAGATGGCTGGAAGCTTGCGTTCACTGGGCGCTGAGCATCCACTGTGCCTGCCTCATTTGGAGATGGGCAAATGGGGTGTTGTGGATGGTGGAGACCATGTGCCCCAGGAGATGGAGCTTTCGTGAGGTGATCGCCGCTGGGCTGCCTTGAACGGCCTGAGCCAGGGCTGATAGGTGCTGAGCTTGGAGAAGAGGCAGGGACGCCCTCACTTGAATGGAATCGAGTAGGGTGCTGATGAACTCCAGTTGCTGGGTGGGCTGTAGATGAGACTTTGGAAGTTCACCACAAAGCACAGGCCCTGTAGCAGCCCTATGGTGCATTGCGTTGCATTGCGCGCCACCCTCCAACGTGGTGGCTCGAATGAGCCAGTCACCTAGATTCGGGAAGATGAACACTCCCAGGAGTTTGAGGTGAGCCACCATGACTGCCAGGCATTTTGCGAATACCCTGGGAGCTGAGGCGAGGCTGAAAGGGAGTGCCCAGTACTGATAGTGCCGTTTGCCGATGGCAAACTGGAGGTACTGACGGTGCCTTGGGTGGATCAGGATGTGGGTGTAGGCATCTTTGAGATCCAAGGAACACAGCCAATCTCCCTGCAGGAGGTAGGGCAGCAAGGTTCCAAGGGATACCATCTTGAACTTTTCCTTGACCAGGAAGCGGTTTAGGTCCCTTAGATCCAGGATGGGCCGGAAGCCCCTGGTCTTCTTGGGGACAAGGAAGTAGTGGGAGTAGAACCCCCTGTCCTGGAGAAGCAGGAGGACAGGCTCCACTGCTTGATCTTCGAGTAAACCCTTGAGCTCCTTTAACAGAAGCTCCCTGTGCAAGGGGTCCATATGTAATTCCCTGGGAAGAAGGGAGGAGGCAGCTGGGCAAAGTAGAGGAGATAACCTTCCTCGACCACCTGCAACACCCAGGCACCCATGGTAATGCTTGGCCACCGGTGAGCAAAGTGGACCTCAATTGGCACTGTCACCGGGGTCTCCCACATCCTGAAGAGAAGCTGCTCCAGGATGGGGGGCATGGGCACCATCAGTGCCTCCCGAAGAGGAGCCTCGTACTGGAGGACCTCAAGATCCTGGGTACACGGCTCGTCCTCGGGCACCGCCATGAAGGCGAGTGCCTGGGACATCTCCCGTACAAGCTTCAGGAAAGCCAAGTCCTCTGGAGGTAATCACCGCTGATGGTGTGGCAGGGACAGGTCAGAAGGGATATTCTGGTGATGTACGGTGTCAGGAGACTCCTCGTCCGTCTCCTATGCTGACTCAGAGCCAGAGGAGTTGGCTAGCACCATGTCGTTGTAGGACTAACTTGGCATTGACGACACATGGCGTCGGGACTCCAGTGCAGCTGTGCCCGACTACATACCGGCCTGTGACTCGGACACCGATGAGGTCGACACCGAGCAGGTTAGCCTCTCCAGGATAGGATGGGCATCCTTCAGGGATGTCCTGGATGAGGACAGTCCCATCAAGGGTACCGATGACCCGGAGTGACCAGGAGTCGGGCCTCTGTGAGCCTCGATGAATGTAGTGAAGATGCATTCTAGGGTTAGCATCCTGGCCTTGACGTCCGACGGTTCCACCGAAGTGGGACTTTGAGTGCTCCAAGGTTTGTGCCGGGTCCCATGAAGGGGAGTCCCAGATGGTGATGGGTGTCGTGTGAACCGGTGTGATCCCCTGACTCCTCCAAGGTTGCTTGGAGGAGTGCTCCCTCTCGTCCCTGGCACCGAGTTGAGGACTCCATGCCTGGGTGCCAGAGGTCTTACCCCCCAGGGCTAGGCTTCAGCTTTGATGAAGTCTTCAGCCAGGGAAAATCCTCCGAAGACGACTCCGACGCATGTCGATCCCATGGCTCCAACTGAGCCCAGGAGCGCGACACCGGCATCGAAGGCAGGGATTCCATCCCTGATGCTGATCCTGGGGCCAACTTGCTGAACACTCCCACTGCTGCCTTTCACGTTCCTTCTGGATGGTAGCCGATATCAAAAGGCACAGAGGGCACGAAGACACATCATGGTCTGCCCCAAGGCAATAAATGCAGGAACTGTGGCGGTCCATGTGGGATATAATGTGGTTGCACTTGCCACACTGCTTGAAACCGCTGGTCGATGACATAGTGGGAAAAACGAACCCTGCGAGGTTAAACTCTGACATCTCGACCAGCTAGGCCATGAGTAAAAGAAATCCACGGGCCAAAAATAAAAGAAAAAAAGGGTATCCGAGCTCAAAGCATGACGCCAAGGTGTTGGACTCGGGCGGTGGAAGGTGATAGATACCAAAAAAAGAAGAAATAAATCACCAAGGATGGTGGAAAAAAAATCAACTTTATCCGGAGTGCACAGCATGTCTGCAGGGCTCAGCAGAAAAAAGAAGACTGAGGTAAGATGGCACATTTTGGCGGGAAGGTGACTGTGCATGTCCCAAAATCTTTCTTTGAAAGCTGTGTAGGTCCCAAAATCTTTCTTTGAAAGCTGGGAATTGGATCTGCGCCAATGTCACCCATCTGTGAGGATTGACTTCCTGCTTGTTCCTGGAGAACAGAGAGAATTCATGGAAGGTAATGCTTGGCCCACTGTTACAGAAATGATTTCCTATCTTCAAATCTCCAGTAGGAAAAAACACACAACAGCCCAGGACCAATCACACAGCGTAGTTACTCACCTGTAACAAGTGTTCTCTGGGGACAGCGGGAATCGATCCTCACATATGGGTGACATCGGTGCCAACGGAGCCTTCACAGAAGCATCAACCCAGCTTTCAGAAAAAGCCTTTGGGAGATGCCACCACGCAAGCGTGGTCCCTTTCCCACCCAAGGGTGCAATCTTGCTCAGTCAGATGATATTTATTTATTTATTTAGACAGTTTATGTATACTGCCTTATCCTTCAATCAAAGCGGTCACAACACAATTGGGGGATACATTTAACACACGGGGATATGAGACACATACACTAATACTTACAGGGAACATGGGCTATGGAGGGTTAAGTGGCTTGCCCAAGACCACAAGGAGCATCTGTGGGACTAGAAACCCCAGTCCTTCCAGCCCAAGGTTGCTGTCCTCTAGTGGGATTTGAACCCCCGACCTTCTGGCCTGAAGTACCTTGCCCCAACCACTAGGCTACTTCTCCCTCGTAGCTAAAGATGGCAAAATAAAAGATAGCAAAGAACAACTCCAAGGGGAGGAGGGAAGGTTGTGAGGACTGATTACTACTGTCCCCGGAGAACACCTGTTACAGGTGAGTAATTATGCTTTCTCTGGGAACAAGCAGGAAGTCACATATGGGACTCCTTAGCTACAGGCTACCTAAAGCCCATAAGGAAAAAATACGATCACCCTCAAGGGAAGTTATGAGCAGCAGCAATTGAGGCAGCAGAAACAGACTGCAGTAGGACCTGAGTGTCCGAAGGAATCAACACTCCAGTAGCCTAAACAAAGAGTCGTCGGAGGATAGGAGTTGCCTAGATCCCAAAAAGATTACGGAGCACGGCCTGGCTGAAGGTGCTATCCCATTGGGACTCCCTCTCAAGGCTGTAATGAGCTGCGAAGGTATGGACTGAAGACCTGGCAGTGTCCCAACAGATGTCCAGCATCGGGATAGAGTGCAGGTTTGCCACAGAGGCTGCCATGGCCCTGACACGGTGTGCCATGACACGGTCATCTAACGTGAGCCCAGCCCACTCATAGGCGAGGGTGATACAGTCTGCCACCCAGGTGGACAGTGTTCGCTTGGTCATAGCTTCCCCCAGCTGACTGGGGCCAAAGGAAACAAAAAGCTGAGAAGCTTTGCAGTGGCCTTGCATACATTGAATGTAGAAGGACAGGGCCCTCTTATCCTGTGTGAAGGACCCTTCAAGGTGTGAAGGACGGTCTCCACCCTGCTGGAGTGAGGCCTTGGGAAAAAGGTGGGTAGCATCACCTTCGGAAGGAATTTAGGGTGCATGTGTAGCACGGCCCTGTTCTTGCAGAATCTGGTATACGGTGCCTCAACCACTAGGGCTTGGAGCTCGCTGACCCTGCGACCGGAGGTGAATGCTACCAGGAACACGACCTTCCACGAGAGGTACCTCAGGTAGTAGCTAGCCAGGGGCTCAAATGGCGGATGGGTGAGCTGCACCAACACTATGTTGAGGTTCCACACTCTGTGGCCGGAGGGTGGACGGGGGGGTTTGGACAACAGGAGTCCCCCCTCAGGAAGCGGGTCACCAGAGGCTGGACCGAGAGGGACTTGCCCTCAATAGGGTGATGGTGTGTCATTAGGGCACTGAGGTGTAACCTGATGGAATTTGACTTGAGCCCGGATTGTGAAAGATGAAGAAGGCACTGCAGTACCATGTGGACCGGGCAGGAGAACAGGTTTAGCTGTTGCTCCGCGCACCACACTGAGAATCTTCGCCATTTGAAGGCATAAGCTGTCCAGGTCTTACGGGTGGCCAGCAGGATCTCTTCCACTTCTCCCAAGAGATGGAAAGGGGCTAAGGTTACCCTTTTAGCAGCCACACTGTCCGTGATAGGGACCTCAGGATGGGGTGCAGGAGAGAGCCCTCCTCCTGAGACAAGAGCCCCGGGGAATCAGAGCCTCCACTGATAAATGGAGGAGCGGCGGGAACCACAGCTGCCTGGACCACCGTGTAACCACAAGGATTAGCGACATTTTGTCACGAAGAGCCTTGAAAAAGGTCTTTGCAATCCACGGCGTAGGTGGGAAGGTGTGCATAAGGCCTTCCAAACATGGAATGAGGAACTCATCTACCACTATCCGATACAGGTAGAGCTGACAGGAGCAGAAGTGGGGCAACTGGTAATTGTCCAGGCTGGCAAAAAGGTCCACCCGTGGGATACCCTAGAGTCAGAAGAGCCGGGCAGCTACTCTGGGGTCCAGCTGCCATTCGTGCGGTTGAAGGACCCTGCTCAGTGTGTCCACCAGGATGTTGTCCTGGCCTGGGTAGGTATATAGCCCATAGGAGTATTTCCTGATGAATTGCATAGGAGCTTGTTCACGTAGAACATTGCCACTTGATTGGCCATTTGGATCAGCACCGACTGGTGCCTCAGGCGGTGACAAAATGCTCAGAGGGCTAAATGCATTGCCCGAAGCTCCAAGAGGTTGATCTGCTGTTGCCCTCGGCTTGTGACCAGCTGCCCTAGGTGCAAAGTTCCTTGGAGTGGGCTCCCCATCCAAGCAGAGAGGCATCCATTGTGAGGACCCTTCAGGAATTTGGAGCCCTGGTAGCACTTTCTGCCAAGGGCATCCAAGGTGTGGGCCTTCCTACCCAGGGGCACCGAGGAGTGCGTCTTCTGACTCTTCAGCCAATGCATGGCCAACTCCACCTCTATGGAGTTATGTGGCAGCTGTGCGTTCTGGAAGCCAGGGCTTCGGCGGACCCGATACATCAAGTTGAGCTAGGATGCTTGCTCATGACGGGCACCGACGCCGGTGTTTCCCACATACAGAGCAATATCCTACCTAACTAATAGACAACAACTAATCCGTACCAGCACCTCGACCTCGCCCCCCTTCCAGCAACACCAAGGAGTACCTCAAGGATCCACGCTGTCAGCCATGCTCTTCAACATCTACTTACAACCACTCTGCTCAGTCATACGCACACACAACATCAATTTCCACATATATGCTGACGATATCATGCTCAACGCCCCAATTACAACCACAAACCCAACAAATATACATCTATCAACATGCTTCTCCGAAGTGTCAGACTGGTTACAGGAAAACAACCTATCCATCAACATAAAGAAAACTGAAGCCCTCATAGTGACAAAAGACCCAGACTTCACACCACCCACACACTTCAATATAGGAACCACACGCATTCAAATACAGCCACAAATAAGATATCTGGACATTATCATTGACCAAGCCCTAACCCTCAAACAACAAATTACTAAAACCGCCGGAATTATATTCCACAAAGCGAAAACAGTGCAACGTCTCAGACCCCTCCTCGAACCTCAAGACTTCAGGACGGTAATGCAAGCTATGACACTCCCACATCTGGATTACTGCAACATAATCTACCGTGGACTACCAGCCACACAGACCAAACCCCTCTGAACTGCATTGAACACCACAGCAAGAATCATTCAGAGAGCAAAGAAAAGTGACCACATCACCTCTATTCTAAGAGACCTACATATACTTCCCCTCGAAGCAAGAACTAAATACAAAGCCGTCCTACTCACACACAAAGCCATCCACCAATCGCAGAACACCCAGCTTTGCACCCTGCTGTCTCGTCCAACCCACGGCAAAACCACCAGACAGGCCTCCAGCAACTCCCTCACCGTCCCTCACAAAAGAACCAAATGCACTCAACGGACATGCAATCGAGCCTTTGAACTTTATGCTCCGTCCCTATGGAACTCTCTACCAAGCCAACTCAGAAACAATAACGATCTACTATCATTCAGAAAACAGCTAAAAACCATCCTATTCCAAGAATACTTTAAAACAACTCCCACCAAAAAGTGCACTAACCCCTGATCTCGCCCACCATGAACCTCTGATCAAATACTGCACTAAACTGTCCATGTCGAAAGTCTGTCTTATGTCGAAATCATCATTGTTGCCCTCCCGGTGATGGCCCCACCCTTATATTTAATTTCCCCACCCTTGTATGTAACGCCGCTTTGACCCGGAGAAAAGCGGGATATAAATACAATTAAATAAATAAATAAATAAAAATAAATAGCCATTCCAGGATGGGTGGAATAAGCACCGTAAGCGATTCCCTCAGTGGGGCCTCGTACTGGAGGATTTCTAGTTCCTCCATCTGAGGGTCCACCTCAGATTTAGTTGGGAATGCTAGAGCCTTTGACATGTCCCGCACAAAGTCAAGGAATGCCATGTCCTTGGATAGGGACTGACGCCGAAGCTCGGAGGTTGGTGAGTCCAAGGGATGTCGTTGTGGTGACGGGTGTCCGGGAACTCCTCGTCCTCTGTCTCCCATTCTGAGTAATCAGTTGAAGACTCGAGGGAAAGGTGGCTCGTGGGCTCTGGGCCCGAGCTCTGCCCACATACCTTGGAGACCCTGCGGCTGTGCCATGTGTGCTAGCCAGGGAAGACCTTGGTCCCATGGAATGGGACTCAGATCTAGACCTTGGTCAGGGATCGACTCGAGGCCGTATGGTCTCGAGGATCGGCTCGGCCTCCGGGAACGTCCTTGATGTCGAGGGCCCGGTGGTCTGGGCGGAGGAATCTGTTGTACTGGACAGCAATGTCCACTGCTGGTCCAGTGCGACAAGGCAGTGGCAAAAGCCAGGAGGATGTTGGGTTGCATACAAAGAGGAAAGAGTAGTTACTCACCTTTAACAGGTGTTCTCCAGGAGCAGCAGGAATCAGTCCTCACATATGGGTGACGTCGGCGCCGACGGAGCCCTCGCGGAGTAATTTCCCCAGCTTTCAAAGGAAGCCTTTGGGAATTGCAGCGCGCATGCGCGGTCCCCTTCCCGCCCAAGGGTGCCATCTTGCTCAGTCTGATGACATAGCTAAAAGACAGCAAAAAAAATTTCAAAAACGAAATGATAGGACTGCAACTCCAAGGGGAGGAGGGAAGGTTGTGAGGACTGATTCCTGCTGCTCCTGGAGAACACCTGTTACAGGTGAGTAACTACTCTTTCTCCAGGACCAAGCAGGAAGTCAGTCCTCACATATGGGACTCCCTAGCTTAAGGCTACCGGAGACCTCAAGCGGAAAAATGAGCTCCCTCAAGCTCAGTAGCACAGAAGGAAGGAATCCTCTCTGAAAACGCCCCCGACCGGTAGCCCAACACCAGGGCCGGAGGGTAGGAGTTGCCTAAACCTCAAAGAGATTATGGAGGACTCCCTGTCCAAAAGCACTGTCCCTGCGGGACTCCCTCTCCAGGCAGTAATGGGCCGCAAAAGTCTGGCTTGAAGACCAAGTAGCGGCCCGGCAGATGTCTGCCAACGGAACAGAGCGGAGATGAGCCACTGACGCAGCCTTCGCCCTAACACGATGAGCCGTGACTCGACCCTCCAACGAGAGGCTGGCAGCCCCATAAGCCCAAGCGATACAGTCAGCAACCCATATGGACAAAGTACGCTTGGAGACAGGGAGCCCCAACTTATTGGGGTCAAAAGAAACGAAGAGCTGAACAGCCCTCCGATGCTCTCGCGTACGGTCAAGGTAGAAGGACAAGGCCCTCCTACAGTCCAAGGTATGCAGGACCATCTCAGCCCGGCTGGTGTGCGGCCTGGGAAAGAAGGTCGGAAGAACCACTTCCTGGTTGAGATGAAAAGGAGAAACCACTTTTGGAAGAAACTTAGGGTGAGTCCGTAAGACTACCCTATTCCTGTAGAACCTAGTGTAAGGAGGATCAGACACTAGGGCCTGCAGTTCACTAACGCGCCTAGCAGAGGTAAGGGCTACCAAAAACAATGTTTTCCAGGAGAGAAAACGAAGAGGGCAGGTAGCCATAGGTTCAAAGGGCGGACAGGTAATCCGCTGTAAGACCACATTCAGATCCCACTCTGGGGCTGATGGGCGCAAAGGAGGCTTAAAGAGAAGGAGGCTTAAGGAGAAGGAGGCCTCGGAGAAAACGAGCCACCAAAGGGTGGTTGGAAAGAGGCCTGCTGTCCACCGGTGCGTGATGCGTAGAGAGAGCACTGAGGTGGACCCTGACAGAGTTGGACTTAAGGCCAAGGTTGGAGAGGTAAAGCAAATATTGCAAGACCACTGCCACCAAACAGGAGAAAGGATTCTCAGACTGCTGAGCACACCACACGGAGAACCGACGCCACTTAAGAGCGTAGGACTTCCGGGTGGAGGGCCGCCTGGAGGCCAAGACGACCTCTTCCACCTCCCGAGGCAGCAGGAGGGGAGCAAGGACTACCCTTTCAGCAGCCAGGCCATCAGATGAAGTGACCGGAGGTTGGGGTGTAGGAGAGTCCCCTGATCCTGTGACAGGAGATCTGGTTGAAACCCCAGGGGAAGAGGAGTGTCCACCGCCAGCTGCATCAGAAGCGGGAACCAGGGCTGTCTCGGCCACCGGGGAGCCACTAGGATCATGGAGGCTCTGTCTCTGAGAACCTTGAAGAGCGTCCGAGACACCAGTGGCATGGGAGGAAAGGCATACAAGAGGCCTGTGGACCATGGAATCAGAAAAGCATCCGCCGCTACTCTGAGAGGATGCGGTTGTCGAGAGCAGAATCTGGGAAGCTGCCGGTTCAGAGGACTGGCAAATAGATCCATGGTGTGGAGGCCCCACTTGAGAAAGATCTGCTGAACCACCAACGGATCCAATCTCCACTCGTGAGGTTGGAGGATCCTGCTCAGCTTGTTTGCCAGGTAATTTTCTTGACCTGGGAGATAGACAGCTTTGAGGAGGATGCCGTGAAGGACGGCCCAAGAGCACAGTTTTTGTGCCTCCTGACAGAGAAGGAAGGAGCCTGTGCCTCCTTGTTTGTTCACGTAGAACACTGCAACTTGATTGTCCGTCTGGACCAGCACAGACTGGTGAGAAGTGAGGTGGGAGAAGGCTCTTAGAGCTAGGCGGATGGCTCTGAGCTCTAGGAAGTTTATCTGCTGAGCAGACTCCCAAAGAGTCCAGAGGCCTTGAGTACATGTCCCTTGGCAATGTGCTCCCCAACCTAGGAGAGAAGCATCGGTTGTCAGCACCTGAGAAGGCGTAGGAGATTGAAAATCCACTCCCAGCACTAGGTTTGGCAGATGAAGCCACCACCGCAGAGAAGAGACCAGCAGGTCGGATACCTATACTGAGTCCGACAGGCTCCCCGTGGCCTGATGCCATTGAGTGCGAAGGCACCACTGAGCAGGTCGCATGTTCAGGCGGGCATTGGGGGTCACATGGACCGTGGAAGCCATATGGCCGAGCAGTCTCAGAAATTGCCTGGCAGAGACCAGGGAATTGCTGTGAAAGCGGCTGGCGAGATCCATGAGCCTGTGGGCCCTGTCTAGAGGCAGGAAGGCCCGCGCCTGAAGTGTGATCAACCTGGCTCCTATGAATTCGAGATTTTGTGAGGGGAGCAAAGTGGACTTTGTGAAGTTTATGACAAATCCCAAGTGCTAGAGTAGAGTCACAGTGCGATGAGTGGCCTGAATGGCCTCTTGGGAAGACTGGGCTCTGATGAGCCAGTCGTCCAGGTATGGAAACACAAAAAGGCCTTGAAGTCGTAGATAGGCCACCACCACTGCTAGGCATTTGGTGAACACCCTGGGGGCGGAGGATAGGCCAAAGGGCAGTACCCGGTACTGGTAATGATTTCCTCCCACAACAAACCTGAGATATTGTCTGTGGTCTGGATGGATAAGGATGTGAGTATACGCATCCTTTAGATCTAAGGAGCATAGCCAGTCTCCCTGCTGGAGGTAGGGCAGCAGAATTCCAAGGGTAAGCATCTTGAACTTTTCCCTCTCCAGGAACTTGTTGAGGTTCCGCAAGTCCAGGATGGGTCTGAGGCCTCCTGTTCTTTTTGGTATCAGAAAGTACCTGGAATAAAAGCCGTGACCTCTCAGGTGGTGGGGCACCGGTTCCACAGCCTGTTCCTGAAGAAGACTTGCTAACTCCTGAAGGAGTAAGTCCCTGTGCAGAGGGAGTCTTGGAAGCTCCCCTGGAAAGTAGGAGGGAGGTACCTGGTGAAAGTGTAGAAGATAGCCTTTCTGAACTATATGAAGCACCCAGGTATCTGAGGTGATGGCTGACCACCTGTGGGCAAAGTGGACCAGCCGGCCTCCTGTGCTGAGAGAAACCAGCAGAGGGGAAGAGGCTATGCTGACGGAGTCAAAAACCCCCACCCTGCTGAGCAGGGGCCGGTGTTGTGGGCTTGGGGGCCTGCTGCCTACGGGACCCATTACCCCGTCCCTTGGCCTGCTGACCCTGTTGGGGAGCTGCTGAGGCCTGATAATGAGGGTAGTGTTTATAGGCAGCTGCCTTCCTCGGGTAAAAGGGCTCTTTTCCCAAGCCCTTCTTCTTCTGAGAAGGGGCAGAGGTTTTTCTGGACAGCCGAGTCCTGGTCAGAGTCTCGGTCTCGATCTGTGCAGCCTTTTCAGCCATGGGCTTGCCAAAGAGGTTTTCACCTCTGCAGGGGACATCGACCAACTTGTCCTGTACCCATGGCTCGAGGTCGGATGACTGAAGCCAAGCCTGTCGGCGGGCACCGATGCCGGCTCCGGCTACTCGAGCCGATGCTTCGAAGCCATCATAGGCTGCTCAAGAGATAAACTTTGAGCACTCCCGAATACCAGTGGACAAGGCCTGGAACCTCTGCAAAGGTTCCTCGGAGAGACCAGCAGAGAACCCGGCAATTTCCTTTGCCAGGTCTCGGAGATACATGCCCATATAGAGCTGGTAGGTCTGGACTCGACAAGCAAGCATAGAGCCCTGGAAGCACTTCCTACCGAGGGCATCCAGGTTCTGGGCCTCCCGGCCGTGAGGCACCGAGGAGTGCATCTTCTGACTCTTGAGTCGATGAATGGCCGATTCCACCACCATGGAATGGTGCGATAGTTGTGCCTTTTGGAACCCGGGGCTCTTGCGGACTCGATAGATGGAATTGACCCGCTTGCTTAACACCGGCTGCCGACGCCGGGCTCTCCCACATGCGGAAGAGAAGTCGCTCCAGCATCAGAGGAACTGGTACAGTAAAGGCCTCCTTCGGGGGAGAGTCATACTGGAGGGCATTGAGCTCTTCGGCTCGAGGCTCCTCCTCGGGATCCGTGGGGAATGCCAAGGCCTTGGCCATATCCCGCACGAAGTCTGAGAACCGGGTGTCCTCCGGGGGGGAATGTCTCCGAGGTTCGGACTCGGGTGAGTCCGATGGGACGCACCGAGTCCAAAAAGTACCCGGGGACTCTTCGTCCTCCGTCTCCCAGCCCGACTCCTCGGTGGAGGAATCGAGCGGTTCCAGTCGGGCGGGCACCGATGCCCTCTGCCCTGACGCCGAGGCCGGCGTCGACGACCTCGGTCCCGAACAGGAGGCCGAGGGAGACCGTGACCGAGGATCGACTCGAGCTCGCATGGACTCGAGGATCGGCTCGGTCTCCGGGGTCGACTTGGACGTCGACGTCCCGGTGGTCGGGGCAGATGCACCGGCGAGGCCAGCGATCAATGCCCGCTGCTGGTCCATGAAGGCAGCGAAACTGCTCTCCAAGGCCGTCAACCTGAGTCCAAGCTCAGGAGACCCAGCAGCCCCCGACTCGGGCCCCAACAGCGTCGGGCCCGACGTCGGCTCCTTTGGAGGCGAGTCCATGAGGACTACAGTACTCACGTATCCAGGAGACTCCATTTCGAGACGAGGATGTTTCGAAGGAACCAGGAGCGTCCACCGACACCGCCCTCGCAGGTTTCTTCTTCCTATGATGTTCCCGGGCAGGAGACTCCCGCTCAGAGGAACTCCGACAATGCTCAGGACCGGAGTCCCGGGACGTCAAAGCCTCTGACGAGGTCCGGGCCCGGCCGGACGCGGAGTCAGAGAAGATTCATTCTTTTTGATGCTGCCGACTCCTCAACGCTTTGGAGGACATTTTGCCACACGGACCACAGATCATCGGGTCATGATCGGGTCCAAAGCAGCGGAGGCAGCAGTCGTGTGTGTCGGTAAGAGACATAAGTTTCTTACACCGATCACACTTTTTAAACCCGCTGGCAGCCATCGGGGGAAAAAAGGCCCCTGCGAGGTCAAAAGACAGGGCTGCCAGTGAAAAAGAAAAATGGCGCGAACGCTAGTCACGAAGGACAAAAACCGAAAAAATAATGAACGGACTCGATACCGGCATATCGGGTCCGGGCGGGAAAAGGATCCGGCGTCGAACCGAGAAAAGAATAGTAAATAAAATCAACTTTTTCAGGTGCGATCACAAACAGCATCTGTAGGGCTCCGCGGAAAAAAGAAGACTGAGCAAGATGGCACCCTTGGGTGGGAAGGGGACCGCGCATGCGCGCTGCAATTCCCAAAGGCTTTCTTTGAAAGCTGGGGAAATTGCTCCGCGAGGGCTCCATCGGCGCCGTCACCCATTTATTTATTTATTTAGCTGTATTTATATTCCGCTTTTCACCGGGTCAAAGCGGTCAATTGGGGGATACATTTAACACGAGGGGATATGACACACATACATTAATACTTACAGGGAACATGGGCAATGGAGGGTTAAGTGGCTTGCCCAAGACCACAAGGAGTGCCTATAGGACTAGAAATCCCAGTCCCTCCGGCCTGAGATTGCTGTCCCCAGGTGGGACTTGAACCCCCGGCCCTCCGGCCTGAAGTACCTTGTCCTAACCACTGGACCACTCCTCCACCCATATGTGAGGACTGACTTCCTGCTTGGTCCTGGAGAATTATTTATTTATTTAGCTGCATTTATATCCCGCTTTTCACCAGGTCAAAGCGGTTTTAACAAAAAAAGGGGGGGGGTACAAGAATCAGCTCAACAGGGGGGGGCAGCACCAGGGGGTCCAACAATAAGGATCTGGACAGACAATTAACAGTACTAGACTTTTGACTTGAGTCTCTCAGTTGGTGGGGGTGTGGTCAGAATCAGTCTGGTTGGGGGCTGTCAGGAAGCCGGCAGATATTGAGAGGTGACCAGCTCAGGTCCAAGATGTTCGCGAAACAGTAGAGTTTTTAACTATTTCCTGAATGTGGAGAGGTCTTTGTTGTTTCGGAGTTGGTTGGGAAGGGAGTTCCAGAGGGAGGGCGCGTAAAGTTCAAATGCCCTGTTACAGGTTTGTTGATTGAATTTGGTTCTTTCATGTGGGGCTGTGAGAGTATTGCTGGTGGATTGACGGGTTGGTCTGTTGAGAGTGGGTTGGGGAAGTAGAGTCCGGAGCTGGGACGTCTGTGTTTGATGGAGGGCTTTGTGGATAAGCAGTAGAGATTTGTATTTTATCCTTGCTTCAAGAGGTAGAATGTGAAGGTCTCTCAGGACAGGGGTGATGTGCTCGTGTTTCTTGACCCTTTCTATGATTCTTGCGGTGGTGTTGAGGGCAGTCCGTAGAGGGGTGGTATGGGTGGCTGGGAGTCCATGATAGATTGCATTGCAGTAGTCCAGGTGGGGGAGCGTCATGGCCTGCATGACTGTTCTGAGGTTTTGGAGGTCAATGAGTGGTCTGCGTCATTGTACCATCTTTGCCTTGAGGAATATCATTCTAGCTGTTCTTTCAATGTGTTGCTTAAATGTGAGCGCTTGATCAATGATGATTCCCAAATACTTTATATAGGGTTGGACTTGCATTTGAGTGGTTCCCAACATGAGGTGCGGCGGCAGGGTGAAAGTTTGGTCCTTGGTTATGAAGAGGGCTTCGTTTTTTTTTTAAGTTGATGGATAGGTAGTTCTCTTGGTGCCAGTTGGTGACGTCAATGAAGCAGTCTGATAGCGGATTGTTGGTTGGGTTTGTGGTGGTAATGGGTCCATAAAGCATTATATCGTCTGCATAGATATGGTAGTTGATGTGATGAGAGCGTATTATTGAGCAGAGATGCTGAAGGTAGATATTAAAGAGCATGGCCGAGAGGGTAGCCTTGGGGCACTCCTTGATGCTGTAGAAAAGGGGGGGGGAGGTTGTCATGCTGGTGCAGATCAGTTGTTTTCTGTTGGTCAGGTAGGAGTGGAACCACTGTAACACAATGTCTTTGATGCCAATCTCCTGTAGTCTGTGTAGGAGGGTGCTATGGGAGATGGCGTCAAAAGCTGCAGATATGTCCAGAAAGACTATGGCATATCCGGACTGTTTGGCCTGTATTCCTTTGATTAGGGTGTTCATTAGTGATATCATGAGGGTCTCGACCCCATGCGATGGGCGGAATCCAGCAGAAAAGAAGAGGTATAAGTCACCGGTGAGGCCTCACTTGGAATACTGTGTTCAGTTATGGAGACCATATCTTGCAAAGGATGTAAAAAGACTGGAAACTGTTCAGAGGAAGGCGACCAAAATGATTTGGAGCCTGCATCAGAAGCCTTATGAGAAGAGACTTGAAGACCTAAATATGTACACTCTGGAGGAGAGGAGGGATAGGGGAGATATGAATCAGACCTTTAAATACTTAAAGAGAAATAATGAACAAACAAACCTCTTCCAAAGACGGGGAAGCTGTAAAACTAAAGGGCATAACATGAAGCTGCAAGGGGGTAAATTGAAAGGCAATGTCAAGAAATACTTTTTCACTGAAAGGGTGGTGGATGCTTGGAACACCCTCCCGATAGAAGTGGTATGGGCAAATACAGTGACAGAATTCAAAATAGCATGGGACAGACACAGTGGATCCCTTTACAGCAACAGGATAAAATCAAAATAAACTTAACTATCTAATGGGCAGACTAGATGGACCATACTGGTCTTTATCTGCCGCCATTTACTATGTTACTATGAAAGCAGACAGGCTGCGCTCCAGGGCCACCATTCTGGTTTCCAGTCCAGAAGGCTCCACAGGTATCAGCGCGGGTACCGAGGAACTTGGGCCTGATGCTGGTTCCCCAAGGGGAAGTCCTCAACGAGGATGGACTCAGGTGTTCGAGGCTGATCTTCATGTGATTCCTTCTGGGCGACCTTGGTGGGCTGCTCCCGCTCTGAGCCCTCAGACGAGCTCCATGGACTGCGGGACCTGGCTCGGGGCTTACTGACCTGCCGGAACCATCCAGGGACGCTGCCACCTTTGAAAAAAATGGTCCTGCTGCTGCTGGCAGCTCTTAAGGGCCTTGGAAAACATCTTTTTACAGAGATCATAGGCTGCGGGGTCGTAGTCTGGCCCTAGACAGCATTCGCAGCAGTCGTGTGTTTCAGTGAGGGACATGATTTTTGTATACCGATCACACTTCTTAAAGCCACTGGTAGCCAGCGCGGAAAAAAGGACCCCAGCAAGGTCGAAGACCCATGGTGCTGCCACTTGGAAAAAAGGCACAAAGGCGCCAAGGAGAAACATAAAAGTAGATGGACCTGAGACTCGATGCTGGGGCAGAGGGCTCGGGTGGCGGGAAGAGTACCGGTGCACAACCAGAGGAGAAGATGAAAACTCAGGTACAAGATAATCAACTTTTTCCAGGGGAAAACAGACGGACATCTAAAGGGCTCTAGAGAAAAAAGGAGACTGAGCAAGAAAGCACCCGTGGGCGGGAAAGGGACCACGCATGCATGGTGGCATCTCCCAAAGGCTTTCTTTGAAAGCTGGGGGGATGCTTCTGCGAGAGCTCCGTCAGTACAGACGTCACCCATATGTGAGGACTGACTTTCTGCCTGTTCCCGGAGTACTGGAGCTTAATAATCTACTATATGCAAATCAGGTAGAACACATAGAAGGGGACCTGAGGGATCTAGTTATCAAAATGCATTACACACACTGATACTGTAAATAGCAAATAAACCCCATTGAAACTACTGAACCCTAACAATACAGGTTAACGTATTTTGGTAAATAAGACCCTTTAAAGAGCCAGAAAAGCATCTCTTCCCTTCCATATAATCCACATCACTCCTTAAAAGAAGGAACTCAAAGAACTTATTTTTGTTTATCACATGTTCTAATGGCATCTCTGCAGGCTGTGTTAACTCTCATTGAACCAACACAAAAGATGTCAAAGTACAGAAGCTTTCTAGACCATATACTTTTTTGGCTGTCATTTTCTCCTCTTACTGGAATGAAAACAACTGATAATAAATTATAATGTAAAGATTCTGCTGGGCTTCAGGACAGGAACAAGGATCTAACTCCAAATCAGTCAGTCCAGAGTAGAAATTAAATCAAAGGTGTCATTTGGATCCATCTGCTCAGACTTGTGCTCACAATCTATCATAAATTTTTATAAACAAGACTTGGGTTACATCAGGAGATGCATATTTGTTACTCCATCTTTCACCATAATTGAAATCATTTGGTCTCACTACTACTGTGACACTGTCTGTGGGTTATTTGTCACCTTGTTTTCTGCGTAAGCAAGCCACCGGCTCCCCAAAGCAACAGGATTCATATTTGGCCCTGGACAAGGGAAGCAGCCTGAAAAAGAAAATACATCAGAAAGCAACATTAAGAAATCTTTTAATGACTTTTTACGAAGAATTTTTCTTAGTGCCAAAAAACAAAAGTCTAAACAAAGAGCTTTCAAATTTCAACATTAATCAACAAATGCTTACATTTTTTGTACTTCCAGATAAGAATATGCCTTCTATTAACAAATAATTATGTGTAAAAGTTATTTTTTCCACAGAGCTTCAGTTTGAGGGATTTTGTAAGCTCCATTCTGCTTGGGAATGTTTTAAACCTTTTAGAGCCCTCTCTCTCAAAACCTAGTATGATATTAACATTATTTAAAGTCTTTCTTAGAATTTAAACATTTGTGTTAGCAGTTCTATCAATTTATAAGTAACACTTGATTTCTCCCCTCAAGATCTTTGGGTAGGTCATGAATTGGTATGTACAATAGAGGGATATGGTCTACACCTCAGAACTATAAATCAGGGCACTAAAAGGGTTTTTCTGGTTCAACCTCTGAATCTATCTCTGTTGAACTTTAGTCAAGTCTTTTTCTCTTCCTGGACCCCACGTCTCCTTATTGAAATAGGATGATAGCAAATATGAATAAAGGATTATACTGGCCTTCAAGATATGAACTATACTATTACTTGTACAAAACTGTGTATGCTGATAAAAATCAAGAAATAACATATCTAGAACAAATGCTAACACTTTTTACACAGAGTATTACAACATTAAAGACGAGTATCATACCTCTTGTCACGGGTATCATTTTCCAAATAGCTAGCCACTGTATGCTTACCACACGTAAGCTGCAAATTTTGTTAAAGTGCTCAGATTTAAAATGCAGGATTTAAGTTGAAAAAAAATTAAATCAAGTATGGAAGTTAAAATTGCATGAGAAAAAAATAATCCAATTCATAGAAGGCAGGATGGCAGCCTAAGAAGGGGCTACACGAGGGAAGATCCATTTAGTGCACATCATATCAGACTAAAGTGCGCTACGGCAATAACACGCTAATTGGCTCTTAACACAATTTAATAGGCAATAACATCCGTTATTTCACCATAATGCACAAAGTGAAATCGTAATAGATGATGAATACTAATGAAATGCAAAACACCTCATTAGTATTAAAATGAATTGCATGGCTTGCGATCAACCCCAGTAGTGGTACCGAGACTACAGCTAAGTGATCAAAGGCACCATTTTTAACTCGGTTAAGGGCCCACTAGACCACCAGGCTTGCTTAAGGTAGGCCCAGGGAGAGTCTTAGGGGAGTGAGAGAGGGTGAGATTGGATTCCGGGGAGTAGGGGCCTTAAGGAACTTTGATTAGACCTTTGTGGGAGAAGGCTATGCTCTTTCTAGCATGCCCCCCTTTAAGATGGCAGCCAGGAGCATTGGGCTACATGTTAGCAGCCCAATGCTCCTGGCAGAAAAAAAACATCCTGAGCTGGTATTATTTTTCCCTTGGAATAATGTGGCTTATAGTGTTCACTGCAAGTTGCATTATCCCTTGACCGTGGGACTCACTAACCTGCAGTACTACAGGTTAGTGATTGCAGTTGTAAAATTAAGGTGTGGTAAAATTCCTCATTTTTACCATAGCCTAGTAACCACCCCAATAAGAGGCTTCTCCCATTGTTTGTCAATGAGCAAATGATTATTACACAGATTTTTGAATAGCCATTCCAGGGTGACCACATCTTGTGGTATGCATACAGTGCTTCAGTGAAATTTATACGGAGAGACCTAAGGATGCAAGTCATAACCTAAGAGATATTTGCTAAGACCATGAGATATAAACCAGAAGTTCTAAAAATAATAAAGGAAAAAGTGGGAATAAAGTGGAAATAGTGAGATCAGAGGAAAAGTCCTAATTATTGGTGTAAAATAGCGGAAAGGGTATCAAAGAAATCAATTCAGATTCTTCAAGCAGCTAATGATGAGCAAGGCAAACAGACTCTGGTCCAGTGAATTCTACATCTAAAATCACAATTTTCCTGACAGGGAGCAGGTAACAGAAAATGCTGCGGTATGTTTTATGCGTGCCAGGATTCTGAACAGTGCTGATCTCTTATGATTATGTCCTAATTGTACCAATTCGTCCTTCACATTCCCAAGGTAAGAACACTTAAAAATTTAAAAGCACTCTTGTAAGCTAAAACTGCATGACAGCTACATTTGTATCAAATGGAAAGCATGAAAGCTTTCTGTGAGGCACAGGTGGCATTACACATGTAAGGAAAGATAAAATAGACTTCCCAACAGAACAATCCATAGCAGCAAAATTAGTACAGATCAGTGGATATTAAAGCCCTTCTCTGGACTGATTGTGATTTTATGAACAATATTTAAAATATGATAGACAAGTATTGGTCCTTTGGTCACAAATAATATTAATATATGAGAGTAAACAGTATATATACAAGAGTATGCTAGCCTAATGGTCCACCATTTTTTGTATGAAGTTCCCAGTATGAGAGTTGGTACGTTTCCCAGCTCTTCCGAATGCATGTGTGGCTGAAGGAAGGAAGCAGAAGTAGCTCATATGATCAATGTGGACAGAATCCAGTGAAAACTAAGTGGTCAAAGAGTAGACCTGAATGTAAAACTAAACATATCTGTATTCTTCTCTCTTGGATGTCAGTTGTCACTGTACTATTTAATCTGTATATGGAAGCTGAATGGGAAGGAGGAAATGGAGATGTTTTACAAGAGAAAATAAAAAAATATCCCATATTATCTACCAGAGTCACTACCCTACATGATTATCATCGACAGTCAACTACCAGGGGAAGAGTTAGAAAAATTAACATTTATCTAATCCCATGTTAATTATGTCTGCAAATGAGCTAAAGTGAAATTAAATGCTTAATAGAAAGCGTGGTTTACCAATAAAAAATAAATCTGAAATAGAGCAAATTTCCTAATTAAGAACCTGGGTGTGCTTACTGAGGTCTTAGTACATTTGAAGGATAAACAAAAGATTATACATTATGAAATGGCTAAAGTAAACTATTTATGTGTAGTCTAAAAAAGCACTAAATCCTGAAGTCAGCAGAACATCATCCACTCTTTAAACGGACACCTGACAATATGACCCGTATCAAACTTGCCAGCCAATCACTACAAGCATGACTCTCTTAAAAATTAACTTTTGTATTCCCTAAACATCAAAACAACTGGGAAAAATCTACTGTTCTAAGCAACAGACAGCAGTTTTCACATGTTTACAATGAAAAGAGGCATGAGAAAAGCAGAACTCCCCCTCAGAAAGACCAAAGTTTCAGAGCCTTAATGAAGAGATGAGCAGGTCATCCAAGGGAAGGAGGTCACATGGCAAAAGTTCTTCCAAAGGTGCAGCCAATCATGCAGGCACTTGACACTATGCTAGACACATTCTCAGCACAGAACCTGTGCTATTACACTGTTTATCCTTTGGGCTAAACTATCTCAACAAGCGTCAAGGAACCTTATTCAATATAGGTATTTTCCACAGGTACAGAATGGGGAAAAAGATCCCTTCAGAATAAATTAAAAAGCATTTTTAGCTAAGTAAATCTTTATGGCTGTGGGCAAGTGCTGCTGCTATATAAAAGTTTTAAGCTAGAGAGAAAATGCACAAAACATATTTAAAGTATATGCTGACAAGCCATGGTTTGTTTTTTGTGCTGGCTGCACAATGGCCCTACAGGGAGCTAACAGAAGCAAACTGACACTATGAAATCAGATTCAAACTTTGGTTGGTTTTATAATGGATCTTCTTTGATTTTCATTTCTACATATAAATAACTAATAATATAAGTTTACGTATTCTAGCTAAAAAGAACTGATTTTATTCTTAAGGTTATCAGTATCTTTATGAAATCCCTCTTGCTCAGGACAAAAGGTTATCACTAGACAGAGACAGCATGTTGGCTCTCTGCTAGGAAAGGCTCTGGGGACTTTATAGCTAGATCCATTTTGCTGTCTCCGAAACGTCTGTTAATGACATCTTGTTTTTTGCCTGCCCTGTCTCCTGCTTCCAGGTTGCTAATCAGTCTCCTCAGGAACCAGGAATGAGTTGCTTGTCTTCCCTTCCACATGGTTATGTTTTAGTCTCTTCTCCCTGAAAAAACCCTATCCTGTTCTTTCCTCAAAGTATTCCTTTGTACTTCATAGTTTCTTATGCCAAAGATTATCATCAGCAGCAACTGTGTATGCCATTCTCTTTCTTTTTCCTTAGTTAGATTCCCTGATTTCTTTTGATACATACACCAGTCTAAATATAAAAAAGTCATACAGTTCAACGGCAGCTGCAGTTCCACCAAGTAAACTGTTTATATGCGTTACCAGTGGCCTTGAAATAAGTTGTGGGATTTCATTGTTCAGATGCCAAAGTCTTTCATCAAACTACTCTGACAAACACTAGCATATGCAACAGCAACCCACAGTCAAAAATCCATCAGCCTGATATTTAAAGACAATTGTCCAGATAATGGATGCTGTAATCTGGATAATTGTTCTAGCCAGCACTATCCATAGATTTTCACAATGCAATATATGCAATGCAAAATTGAATGGGGGGCATGTTTGGGTCAATAGAGGACAGTGTTTGGCATAAAGACCATGTCATTGAATTAGGAGGAGCTATACTACATAACAATGGATTGTAAGAACTGGTCCGCATGCGCGGCGGCGTTCTAACTTGGTTGTTAGTAGTTAGTGAGCTCAACGTGGGCAGCATTAAGGTATGGCGATTTTTATGTTTTGTAGTTAAAGAGGAATATTAAGCAAGATTGGATTTTTATAGCACATTTTCCCAGGAGAAGATTGGTTAGCGTGTGTTTGATTAATGGGAGATCCTTCGATATATGACTTCACTTTCTTTGGAATCTTTTTAGGAATGAATCCTGGAAGATATTTAAATAAATGTCTTAGAAGAATTATCCCCTGATGAAACTTAAGCAAGTGAAACGCGACGAGGTGCCAATTGCCGGCGTTGGGAAGAGGACACAACATATGGGATGAGCATTTTTCTTACGGGAAGAGGATACAACATACAAAGAGATAAGCATTTTCTTACAAGGGACTATATTGCATTGTGAAGTGAGGACTGATTATGTATGAGGGGATTGGTCATTGATGCTAATAGGCACTGCTAGTCCTGACTGGATTAGATGTCAGTAGAAATAGTGCTGTGACGTCTGAGACCATTTCCAAAATCCTCACAAGTGAAGCTGAGTTTTAATTATAGTTGTTTGGTATTACCAACAGGGGTTTGATATTTATGGAGTGAAGTATTAATTGAGACAGTACACTACACTCTAAGGAATAGCCCATTTGGACCGTGGTTTCTAAAATACTGGCACAACTGTACACAAGGGGGTCTTTATGTCTCAATTATGACCTCCATATCCTATCTAATGGGTGTCTTTATACAAACAGTGCCATTGAAAGTCATTACAGACCACCCCAGCACTATCCAGATAGTGCTGGGACAGAATAAGAGAGGGGTGGGTGTTCCACCTAACTATCCGGATAGTAGTGATATTCAGTCCCTATCCACATAGTACTGAGGCAGAGCAAAAGAGGGGTGGGGGTTCTGCCTAGCTATCCAGATAGCAGTGATATGCAGTCTACTATCCAGAAAAATATCCAGATAGTGCTGGGGCAGAGTAAGGGAGGATTCAGTGTTCTGCCTAGCTATCCAGATAGTAGTGATATTCAGTCCACAGTCCAGATAAATTTAGATGAGATAGAAGGCTGTCCTAAATGTATCTGGTTAGCCAGATAGTGGACTGAATATTGCCCTATCTGATTAGCTGTGGTGCTGACGGTCTACACATATATTTAGCACCGCTCGCTATCCAGATAGCAGCGCTGAATATACATATTTATTTAAGCACCATGACTGTCATTTTAAAATTGCCAACTGCAGCATTTAAATATTGACTCACAAGAGGGCAATTTTCAAAAGCAATTTAGCCAGATAAACTTGCTATTTGAAAATTGCCCAATCCCTATACAAGTAAAAGTATAAGTGGGGATGAACAAATGCAATTTCACCCAGGCAAAAAGCAGCTGAGCTTGGACGTGTGGTTAGGTCAGTGGAAAAAAGCAATGTAGGTTTGAATAGATTTCCAAATAAATGCAAGTCGTTTTGAAGGGGAAAGTGTCTGCGGGTGAAAGCAGATGCAAATCTCTGCGGGTACATTTTCCTGGAACAATTTCTGGGTATTTTTCCCTTGAGGAAAGGTATAAAGTCTATGTAGTTTTAACCACAGATTTTGCATCTGTGAGGGTATTTATCAATATTGTCCCCTGAAGCCATATTTCATATCCGAAAATGTAGATAGAGGCATTCCAATGTGTGTTTCACCTGAGCTTCAACACACCTTAAACTCAGGTAAAACAAGTATTCAATTTGCTCCTTCTCAGCAATCCTTTCATAATGCTACTGCGACATTTTAATATAATAAAGATGGGATGGGATTTAGCTCATGCCTTTTTCAGTAGTAGCTCAAAGTGAGCTGCATTCAGGTATAGTAGAGGTATTCTCCTATCTCACAGAGTGCTTACAATCTAAGTCTGTACCTTACGCAATGGAGGGTTAATTGACTTGCCCAAGATTACAAGGAGCGGCAGTAGATTTGAACCTGGCTTCCCTGGCTCTCAGCCAACTGCTCCAGTCATTAAGCTGCCCCTCCATTGATTTCTGATCATGCAGTTATCAAGCTGTACACTCGTCTTTTTTGGAGGACTTTATATTTGTAGATCACACACATAAATCGCCATTCCATTCCTCCAACTTTACCTGGTTTTCATGTTTCTTTCTTAAAACTACTATATGCATTTCTAAAGACCTAAAGAACAAAATTATTTCCATTTTACTGAAATCCATTAACCATTATCTTAACAATCCCTCAGGGCTAAATGCAAAAGCGGACTTCATGTTTGAAGATGACACCAAACATAACTTTAAAAGTGACATTTTACTTACCAGTTAATGTCCTTTCCTTGAGTCCTGCTAGGCCAGCCTAGACAACTGAGTTGTGTTCCCCTACCAGCAGATTGATGGAGACAAAGAACCAATGAAAAACCCAGGTTTCACTGACATCACTCCTATGCTTCTAACCTCAGTCACTAGAGATCTCTTCAGTATTCGTCACAAAACATATGGGGAAAAACATGGCAAACCTCACACAACCTCAATTGTGGGCAACAAGGAGTAAAGCGTAGTTACTCACCTGTAACAGGTGTTCTCCAGGGACAGCAGGAATCAGTCCTCACTTATGGTTAACGTCAGCACCAACAGAGTCCACGTGGAGCAATTCCCCTGCTTTCAAATAAAACCTTTGGGATTGCTATCACGCATGCGTGGTCCTCTAACCGGCCAATGGTGCCATCTTGCTCAGTCAGGTCCCTTAGCTCAAGTCCTACCAAGCAGATGTCAAGAGGAGGACAAAAATTAAGCAACTCATCAGGGGAGGCGGGAGGGTAGTGAGGACTGATTCCTGCTGTCCCTGGAGAACACCTGTTACAGGTGAGTAACTACGCTTTCCCCAGGAACAAGCAGGAAGTCAATCCTCACTTATGGAACTCCCTAACTACAGGCTACCGAACCTGTAACCAAAAAACGCCTCCGTGAGGCCCTAAGCAGAAGCCGAAGCCCGAAAGAGCCCGAGTCCTCGGGTCCTCGGGGCAAAACCCTCAGTAGCCATGAGGAAAGGTCAGAGGGCAGGAGTTGCTTATACCCCGAACAGATTACGGAGTACAGCCTGGCCGAAGGCGCAGTCTCAGCGGGACTCCCTCTCCAGGCAGTAGTGGGCAGCGAAGGTGATCGTGGAAGACCAGGTCGCTGCCTGGCAGATGTCCATCATGGGCACGGAGCACAGCGAGACCACCGAGGCTGCTTTGGCTCGGACCCCATGTGCAGTGACGCCCACGTTCACATGGGCAAATGCGATGCAGTCTGCCACCCAAACAAAGAGGGTGTGCTTGGTGACTGCTTGTCCCTGCCTATTGGGATCGGAGGTCACGAAGAGCCACTCAGAATTGCGATGAGTCTGGGTACGCTGCAAGTAGAAAGTGAGGGCCTGCTTGCAGTCAAGGGTGTGGAGAGTCGCCGACGCCTGGTTGGCATGGGGCCTACAGAAGAAAGTCGGGAGCAATATCTCTTGGTTGAGATGAAAGGCCGACACGACCTTGGGTAGGAACTTAGGTTGAGTCCGGAGGACCACCCTGTTCCGATAAAACCTGGTGTAAGGGGCACAGCCATAAGTGCCTGAAGTTCACTGACTCGGCAAGCCGAGGTCAGTGCCACCAGGAAGGCCACCTTCCAGGACAAATGCCAGAGTGAACACATTGCCATCGGCTCGAAAAGGGGACGAGTGAGCTGCTTGAGCACCACGTTCAAGTCCCATTCCACCAGAGGGGGGCGAATAGGTGGCTTGGACAACAGAAGGCCCCGCATGAAGTGGGAGACTAGTGGTTGCCCCGAAAGAGGCTTTCCCTCGACAGGGAGATGATTAGCCAATATGGCGCTCAGATGAACTCTAACAGAGTTTGACTTCAGCCCATCCCTCGAGAGGTGGAGAAGGTACTGGAGAACCCATCGAACCCGGCATGAGAAGGGGTCGATCTGATGAGTGTTTCCACTTAAAAGCGTAAGCTTGCCTAGTGGAGTCCTTCCTTGAGGCAAGGAGGATTTCCTCGACCTCCTCCGGGAGGGCCAGAGAGGCTAGAGAGACCCGTTCAGCAGCCAGGAAATGAGGGATAGGGAGGGTAGATTCGGGTGTAGTACCTGACCCTCCTCCTGTGTCAGCAAGTCCCTGGCAGAGCCTAGGGGGATCGGAGGCTCCAATGACAGCCGGAGCAGGAGTGGAAACCAAGGCTGCCGAGGCTACGAGGGGATCACGAGAATCAGCGATGCCCCATCCCGTTGAGCCTTGAACAGAGTCCTCACAATGAGGGGGAAAGAAGGGAATGCTTAGAAAAGACTGGAGGACCAATCCAGGAGAAAAGCATCGGGGCCCTCCCTGCTCGGGTGTGGCACTGGGCCGCAGAAGCGAGGGAGTTGTGTGTTCTGAGGGCTGGCGAAGAGATCCATCGCTGGAATGCCCCAGCGTAGAAACAGCCAGCCTGCCACTCTGGGATCGAGGCGCCACTCGTGGAGGCAAAGGATTCTGCTGAGCCTGTCTGCCAGGCCATTCTCCTGACCCAAGAGGTATGTCGCCTTGAGGGACATCCTCCGCCAGGCGGCAAAAGAGCAGATGAGGACTGCTTCCCTGCAGACGGAGCGCGACCCCGTGCCCCCTCCTTGCTGATATAGAACATCGCTACCTGGTTGTCGGTCTGCATCAGAACCGACTTCCCACTGAGGACATTCTCGAAGGCCTTCAGGGCCCACCGGATGGTCCGGAGCTCGAGCAGATTTATCTGCTGTTGATCCTCCACCGGCGACCACTCCTCCTGTGTGCAGAGGGACCCGCAATGGGCTCCCCACCCTAACAGGGAAGCATCCGTGGTCAGTACCACATCATGCTGTGGGGCCTGGAAGGGCGATCCCAGCAGGAAGTTGCGGGGGTTTTGCCACCAGTTCAGGGACAAACCCTGATGGGGTCTCTGAGGTGTCCGAGGTCTGACTCCATTGGAAGCTGAGGCACCACTGGGTCATCCGCATGTGCAGGCAGGAGTGAGGAACCACATGCACGGTTGAGGCCATGTGGCCCAAAAGACATAGCATGGACCGAGCGGTGACCTGGCAGGTGTTCTGGACGCGCGCCACCAGAGCCCGGAGGCAGGTGGAGCGATCCACCGTCAAGAAGGCCATGGCCTGCCTAGTATCGATGCACGCCCCGATGAACTCGAGGGCCTGTGCTGGTTTGAGGTGAGATTTTAGGTAGTTGACCAAGAACCCCAAACTCTCCAAGAGGAGGACAGTGAGCGACATCGCTTGCTGGGCCCTCCTCAATGAAGGAGCCCATAATGAGCCAGTCGTCGAGATAGGGGAACACTTACATGCCCCGACGCCAAAGGTGAGCGGCGGCCACGATGAGGCACTTTGTGAAGACCCGTGGGGCGGATGCAAGGCCGAAGGGGCGCACCCTGTACTGGAAGTGCTCTCCCTGCACCCTGAAACACAGGTACTGCCCTGTGTTGGAGGTAGATCAGGATATGGGCGCAAGCGTCCTTTAGATCCAAGGAGCATAGCCAGAGGCCCTGCCAGAGGCAGGGCAGCACCACGCCAAGAGATAACATCTTGAATTTCTTCCACACCAGAAACTTGTTCAGCTTGCGGAGGTCAAGGATGGGCCGCAGAACCCCATCTTTTTTGGGACAAGGAAGTACCAGGAATAAAAGCCATGACCTCTAAGGTGGGGAGGGACCTTCTCGACTGCCAGTTGGGTGAGGAGGGAGTGCAATTCCCGCTGCAGCAAGAGCTGGTGTGCAGGGAGTCAAGGAGGCTCCGCCAGGGAGAAAGGGGGTGGGAGCCTGTCGAAGTGAAGGCGATAGCCTTCCCGGATGACCTGGAGGACCCAGGTGTCCGAGGTGATGTGCCCATGCTGAGGCGAAGCAGGACAGGCTTTCCCTCCACTGGCTGCTGTGCCAACGGAGGGCAAGGGGCCATGCCACTGGCATCAAAATTCCTGAGGGGGTTGTGGGGGAGCCGGTGTCTGGGCCTTTGGGCCCTTTGGTTTACGGTGACCCTGGCTAGACGTCCACTGCACTGGAGTGGTCAGCGTGGGGGTAGCCGGGTACCCGCGGTACTGGAGGCATTTCCTGGGAAAGAAGGGCTTCTTGGCAGGCTGCTTCTTCCGAGGCAGCATCGAGGTCTTGCAGGAGAGATGGGTCCTAGTGACGTACTCCGTCTCAGTCTCCGCAGCCTTCTCCTTCATTGGCTTACCAAAAAGTGTTCGCCGATGCAGGGTATGTCCAGCAGCTTTTCCTGCACTCACTGCTCTAAATCCGAAGACTGGAGCCAAGCCTGGCGGCGGGCTTCAATGCCTGTGGCCACCACCTGAGTCAATGTCTCGAAGCTGTCATAGGAGGCTCGAGAAATAGATGAAGCAATCCGCCACTGATTTCAACAGGATGCAGAACCTGTTGAGGGGCTTGCTCTCGAGGCCTGTGGAGAAGCCTCCAAGTTCTTTTGCCAAGTCGCAAAGGAACATACCCATATATAAATTGATATGCCTGGATGCGACAGGAGAGCATGGAACCTTGATAGGCCTTGCGACCCAGGGCATCAAGGGCTCTGAACTCTCAGCCCAGCGGAACTGAGGAGTGGGACTTCAGGCTTTTCTGCTTCCACATGGCTGATTCCACTACCATCGAGGTGTGTGGAAGTTGAGTCTTACGGAAGCCTGGCCCTCACTGCATCTTGTACATTGTGTCAAGGCGCTTGCTCACAATGGGGACCGAGGCCGGGGCCGGGGCCTCCCACATGCAGAACAATAACCAGGAGAGGATCGGCGGCACCGGCACGGTGAGGGATTCCATGGGCGGAGCCTTGTACTGAAGAATATTGAATTCTTCAGCATGAGGGTCTTCCTCGGTCTGGGTGACCAGATTGAGGGCCTGAGCCATGGAGATCAGGCGGCGAGGGGCATGACAGAGGGTCCTGGTGGGTACGGGTCTCCGGGGATGTGTCCCCATCAGATTCCCAGTCCGAGAAATCGGTTGAGAGATCCGAGCCAGGCGGTTTGCCCTGTCTGATGGCTGGCAGCCTGGAGCCGGAAGCCCTGGACGATTTCTCCCCCAAAGAATGGAAGAGCAAGTGAGACTGACGTCGAGGACCCTCATGAGGCCAGTGACTCTCAGGGGTTTCCTGGAAGGACTTGGGTATCCCACGTGAGGGACCCGCAGTCTCTGAGCGCAAGTCAGAGAAACTGGCTGTGAGCGCCTGCTGGGAAGCAATGAATGCAGAAATGCTGTGTTCTAGCGCCAACATACGGGACTCCCATGCGGGTGTGGGGCCCTGGGACGCCGATACCGGGGTCACCGGATCGGGCGTAGAGGAGAAAAGGGGGTCCTCACCGGGATGGTCCTCAGGAGACTGGGTGCCTTCGCCGGAGGCCTCCGTTTCTCTGCGAGGTACCTTGCAGGGTCGCTCCTTGTCCGACTCTCGGGAAAGCTGAATGTGACTGAGCGCGGGAGCACTCACGCTTGTCGGGGGCCCCAGACAGCGACTTGGAGGCCTTCTTCTTTTTGCGCCATACCACCTCGGGGGACCCCTGGTCCGAATGCCGCCTGGAACGCGGTGCCACAGGGGGAGAACCCGCCAGAGGGGAGACAACCGAGAGTGCCACCAGGGACTCAGAGGCAGCCTTTCAAAAAATGTCTTCGGATTTCTATTTACGGCTGAACAGGGCCTTAGAGGACATTTTCTTGCAGAGCGAACAGAGCTATGGGTCATGGTCAGCTCCCAGACACCTTAGACAGCAGTCATGAGTGTCCATAAGCGACATGTTCCTTGAGCATCTATCGCATTTTTTAAACCCGGTGGCCATGGGAGCAAAAACGGCCCCTGTGAGGTCGAAGACCCATGTGGCCAGCGGTTGGAGAGAAAAAAAGGGGGCAAAGCCCGGGAAGAAAAAATTTCAAAAAGGTATCCCCGTAAGCTCCAAAAGAGAGCAACGGGAGGATGGGTAGAGGACCAGTGCAACCGGAAGAAAGAGATATAGCCTGTTAAGGTGAGAAAAACGAAAACATTTTCCGAGGGTCGAGGACATGCATCCGAAGGGCTCCATGGAAAAAGGGAGACTGAGTAAGATGGCACCCTTGGGCGGGAAGAGGACCACGTATGCGTGGTAGCAACCCCAAAGACTTTCTTTGAAAGCTGGGGAATTGCTCCGCGCCGGCTCCATCGGTGCCGATATCACCCATAAGTGAGGACTGACTTCCTGCTTGTTCCTGGAGAATCAACAGTAGAGAACTATGTACAGGAAGGCATAGACTGAAGGCTGCCAATAGAAGATGAACCTGTAGGGCCATGAATAAAAATCATAATGATCCCAAGGATAACACAGCAGAAGAATAGAGCAATACAGTTCCAGGGGCAGGCCCTGGACTGGTCTAGCAGGACTCAAGGAAAGGACATTAACTGGTAAGTAAAATGTCACCTTCCATATCATTCTGCTAGACCAGTCCAGATGTACCAAAGCTAGGAAAGTAAATAAATATAAAAGGAAAAGGAAGCCACTAGGGTTCTCAAAAGAAGTAGCTGAAAAGTGAAGAAAAAGAGGGTGTCCTTCATAAAATACAAGCAATCACAGAAAGAGTAAGAAAAGCATCAATATTTGAAAAAGCTAAGAGAAGCTAGGAAAGTAGCCAGGAAAGCAAAGATACAAATGAAAAAAAAAAATAGCCAATGCAGCAAAATGAGAGGACAAAACATTTTTCAGATATTTTAGTGACAGAAGGAAGTGAAAAAGTGGTATTGTCAAACTCAAAGGTGAAGGGGAGGAATATGTAGAAGCTGGTGAGGATAAAGCAGAATTTCTTAACAAATATTTGTGCTCTGTGTTCACAGATGAAGGACCGCCTGTAGGACCTAGGAAAATACAACAAATAGGAATAAAAGTGAGGTGGATCTTGAACGATTTTCATAAGACTGCGTTCATGAGAAGCTAGCTAAATTAAAAGTAGACAAAGTGATGGGTCCAGATGGGATGCATCAAGGAGTACTGAGAGAACTTTGGAAAGTTCTGGCAGCTCCACAGTCTGACCTTTTCAATGCTTCTTTAGAGTCAGGAATGGCCCCAGAGGAATGTAGAAGGGTGCATCTTGTCCCTTTACACAAAAGCAGAAGTAAGGACGAGGTTGGGAACTAAAGGATGGTTAGTCTGATCCTTGTGGTGAGGAAATTACTGTAATAGAAACACTGCTAAAACAGAGGATAGTGAGGTTTCTGGAATCCAATGGACAGATCTTGTCATACAAATCGATTAAATTCTTTGGGTGACCAGAGAATTGGACAGAGTGAGAGTGCTAGATGTGATGTATATAGATTTCAGAAAAGCCTCTGACACTGTTCTGTACAGGTGATTTATAAATAAATTGAGTTGAGTTGAAGGCAACAAAGGGTACAAATAAATGGCGCTCACTCTGAGAAGGATATTACCAGTGGTGATCTGATCTTTTTTTTTTTAATTTTTTTTTTTTTTACATTTTTGTGTATTTCCAAAGGGCTGTCGGGGAACATTTGCCTCTTTGTGAATGATACTAAAATTTGCAATAGGGTAGACACCCAGAAAGGTGTAGAAAACATGAAAAGGAATCTAGTGAGGCTTGAAGAATGGTCGAGAATTTGGCAGCAGAGACTTAATACAAAAAAATGAACGTCATGCATTTTATTTATTTAATCATTTTTCTATACCGCTTTGTCCTTCACTCAGAGCGGTTTACATTACAACTTGACCATTATACATAGAACAGTTGAACAGTAACCAATATTGTACAAAGAACAATTGAACATTAAGCAGAGGGAAAAGGTAGCGTGAGAAACTATGTACAGGGTCATGAGAGTGTGACATAACTATATACAATTTGGGCTACAAAAATACAAGAGAGCAGTACAGTAGAAGGGATGAAGTACTTCTGTCCATTAAAGAAAAGCAAAATCTGGAGGTATTTGTTTTTGATGGTCTTAATGTGGCTAAACAAGCAGAAAAGATGACAACGAAAACTAGAAGGATGCTTGGGTGCATAGGAAGAGGAATGACCAGCAGGAAGGAGGAAGTGATAGTGACTCTGTATAGGTCTTTGGTGAGGCTTCACATTTGGAATATTATGTGCAATTCTAGACATCACACCTTCAAAAAGATATAAACAGGATGCAGTCAGTGCAGAGAGCGGCTACTAAAATGGTCAGTGGTCTTCGTTATAAGATCTCAATTTATTTATTTATTTAACAGTTTTTATATACCGTCTTTCTACAATTCAAGACGGTTCACATGAAACATTATAATACAGTATATTACAGTATATTACTATACTGTACATACTGTAAATATACTATACAGTATATTACTATACTTTGGAAGAAAGGCAGGAAAGGGAGCTATGACAGAGACATTTAAATATCTCCATGGCATAAATGCACAGGAGGAGAGCCTCTTTCAATTCTAAGATAGCTCTGCAATGAGGGGGCACAGGATGAAGATGAAATGGGATAAAAACCATTGTACTGTGCTCCTCTAGCTGCTGCACTGCCTGTCTGCTCGCAAGCTGAAGCAATCTCAGCAATGCAGTGCAGCACCAGGTATGCGTTGCTGGGGATGTTGGATCACAATCATCCCTGCCTTCAAGGAATCCTTGGTGCTGCACATGCCACATGTACGATTCCCCTGTCCCACTCACTTTGGAAGGATCTCAGGTATGATGCTGGAGGAGGGGCTCCGTGTCCTTCTCCTACTCTTATCTGTTTGACTGTTTCTGTCCTCTACTCTGTCCTATCTTATAATGGCGTTCTTTTCTTATTTCCTTAAATGATGCAGTATTGTAAACCGCTCTAATACCTTTTGGTCTGAGCGGTATATCAAATTCAAATAAACATAAACAGCCATAACTTCACTTTCTCTCCTCCAAGGTAATTACTGCTTGCCTGCTTACAGTTCAGGAGCAGCACAGAGCTAATTATGAACCCTTTAAACCATTTGTGAAGGTGCAGCAGGCAATTGGTGGGTGTGAGTTAAGTTATTTAGAGGCAAGGTTGATAGAAGCAGTCAGCTGCTGCTGTCCCCAAAACTACAGTGTTCTACGTGGCTGCCTAATTAGTCTAATGCTTCTGCCTGGCCTGAGCATGACAAGACTATGATCTTTGCCCACACCATTAATCACCTACTTATGGATACAAGAAAGGCTAGGAAACCTGGCCCTACCATGGCAGCTACATATGGCAGCTACTTGTGAACCCCATTACAGTGCAATGCAGTTCAAATATCTGACAGGCACTCAAACCATGTGGTATAGGTTGTAGTACTGTGACCCATGAGACTTGTATTTAAATCTCTTGACCAATGGAGTCAGAAGGGGTGAGGCAGACTACAGAGGAGATACATTTCACCTGGGGGGAGAAAAGGAAGACTTTGCATCTAATAGTCACCTTTTTCCAGTCATACATAGGTGCTGAGAGTAAGTTTCAGAGCAGGCATACAAGTAAATGAAAAGACAAGATACCATGCAATGTATACCAACTATATACAGTGTTGTGTAATTATTGTGCTAAGAATAAAATTAATGATATTTGTAATAGTTCTGGAAATATTCCCTCTCAGGCTTTCCAGAGCTGTAGCAGTTTAATTATTCTTAAGGGGGATTCAACATGCCTTCTGCTTTCATTCAATACATGCAAGCAGCTGTAGCTCAATATAAGCCAGTAAGATCTCTGGGCTTTGTCATATCGATATTACAGGGAGAAACTGACACCTATTGGTAACTTTCATATTGCTGCATGACTTGGCATAAGACTATAAATGTCAGTTCATGCAAAGAGTCAAATAACCCAATTTTCAACAGGTGTCTACACTTATTGTACATTGATATTATTCAGCTTGCAGCTTAAAAACATAGAAACAGAGAAAAATGATGATAGAAAAAGACCACATGGCCTATCTAGTCTGTCCTTCCATATCAACAACTACAACAGTCCCCTTTTTTCCTTTAGAGATCCTCTGTGTTTGTCCCATGCTTTTTTGAATTCAGAAACTGTCCTCATCTCTACCACCTCCACTGATAGACTATTCCACAGATTCACCACCCTTTCCATAAAGAAATATTTCCACATATCACACTTGGGGCATATAAATAATATTAAATAAATTAATAGTCTTCAGATCCTGGGTATAGCATTTTTTTCATTAAAAAATCCAATCTGGTCATGTCAACTAAAAACGTATTTTTCCTCAAAAATAATAAACAAGAGTGATTTTTGCTCAGCTATATTAGGTGAGAGGAGACAATAAAGGGTTAATATTGAGAACTACTTAGGCAGACAGTATTGGGTGTTGACTTCAAGTGCTTCTTTTCTTTAAGCACTGGACTGATATCTACACATATTTTAAGATGGTATATAGTATACCAAGTATAATAAGTTGGTATATAGCCAAAATTTATGGGGGTAATTTTAAAAAGGTTTTTCTCCATGTAAAGCCTGTTTTATATATGGAAAAGTCTTTCATACAACTGAGCAGTAGTATACATGCATATAAGTGCATGTACTGACAAGATGGCAAATACTTACCTGTACCATATGTTGGCATTTCCGTAAACATAGTTGGGCAAGAGTGCAGCAGCAATATATCCATGGATTTTATAAAATATAAAAGTAGAGGGGTCCTTTTTAGATGCGACTGGACGTCCAAAAACATGCATGCGAACATCCAAATCACTGAGATGTCCCTGGAGTCATTTTACAAATAGGTTTTTAAGATGTCTCCACTAAGGGGACGCCAAAGTAGGCAGGGGTTATAACAGAAGCATGGCCGGGGCGGAAAGCATAGTTACTCACCTGTAACAGGTGTTCTCCAGGGCGAGCAGGAATCAGTCCTCACATATGGGATGACATCAGCACCAACGAAGCCCACGTGGATTCACTCCCCAGCTTTCAAAGAAAGCCTTTAGGAGTTAGACTTTCCGCTCAAGGGTGCCATCTTATCTCAATATGATGACATAGCTTAATCAAGCATAAAAACAAAAAAACAACTCCACGGAGAGGAGCGAGGGTTGTGAGGACTGATTCCTACTGTCCCTGGAGAACACCTGTTACAGGTAAGTAACTATGCTTTCTCTGGGAACAAGTAAGAAGTCAGTCCTCACATATGGGACTCCCCAGCTACAGGCTACCAAAAAAACCTGTAGCAGCCACAGAAATGCAAAAAAGTGAACTGTGCAGTCCAGAGATGCAGCTGCAGCATAGAGCATGGAATCACCTCACTAGTAGCTTGAATACAATGGGCTGGAGGGAAAGTGTTGCACTATTCCCCAAAGAGATGACGAAGTACTGCCTGGCCGAAGGCACTGTTGCACCATGAGCTTTCGTCCAAGTAGTAATGCGCTGTGAAGGTATGGATGGAAGACCAGATGGCAGCTCAGCAAAAATCCAGCAGAGGGACCGAACACAGGTGGACCACCGAGGCCGCCATGGCGTGCACATTGTGCACGATAACATGATGCTCCAAAGAGAGATCAGCCTGCTCGTAGGTGAACGAGATGCAGTCTGCCACCCAGGTGGGCAGGGTAAGCTTGGAGACTGCAACCACGAGTTTGTTAGCATCAAAAGAGATGAACACCTGAGATGAGAGGCAATGGGGTTGTGTCCTCTGGAGGTAGAAGGTCAGAGCCCTCTTGCAATCCAGGGTGTGTAAAGAGACTTCCACCCGAGAGGCGTGAGACCTGGGAAAAAAAGGTGGGAAGGACCACCTCATGGTTCATGTGAAAAGCAGACACTACCTTAGGCAGGAATTTTGTGACCCTGTTTTTGTGGAACCTGGTGCAGGGGGCATGAGCCACCAATGCCTGCAGCTCACTGACTCTTCCGGCTGATGTGAATACTACCAGGAAACATTACTTTCTATGACAAGTACTTGAGATGACACGTCACCAGAGGCTCAAAAGGGGGAGCCATTAGCTTCCCAAGGACGACATTCAAGTCACATACAACCGGCAGTTGGCATACAGGGGGCCATAAGAGGAGAAGCCCCCTCAAGAAGCGGCCCACCAGTGGGTGCAAAGAGACGTTGACAAGGTGGTGATGCGCCGCTAGGGTGCTGAGATGCACCCTGACAGAATTGGACTTCAGGTCAACCGGGAAGAGGTGCAGGAGGTATTGCAGGATATTCTGCACCAAACAAGAGAAGGGGTTGAGATTCTTGTCGGAACACCAGATGGAGAATTGACAACATTGAAGGCATGCACACAGTGTGTTGAATCCTTGCGGGATGCCAGTAGAACATCCTCCATCTCTATGGCAAGGCGGAGGTGAGCTATGGCTAGTCTTTCAGCATCCACGCCTTCAGGGCAAGGGACTGGAGGTTGGGATGGAGAAGGGACCCGTTCTCCTGTGAGAGCAGGTCTGGGTCCTGGCCCATCACTATCGGAGCCACTCATGACAGCTGCAAGGGCAGGGGAAACCACGGCTGTGGGGGCCATTAAGGGGATTGAGTATTATGAAGGCCCTGTTTGCCTGAACCTTGAGCAAGGTTTTGGGAACCAGGGGAGTAGATGGGTATGCATACAGAAGGCCCCCTGACCAGTGTAGGAGAAAGGTGTCCGCTGCCACTCGACATGGGGCCAGCCTCTGTGAGCAGAAGCCCGGCAGCTGCATGTTCACAGGACTGGCAAAGAGGTCCAATGCTGGGGTTCCCCAACATTGGAAGATGAAGTTGGCTATCTGCAGGTAGAGTCTCCACTCATGAGGTGATCTGCGAGTAAACTGTCCTGGCCCAGCATGAAGACATCTCAGAGGATCAAGCCTTTGGGAGTTAGACCGCACATGCGTGATCACCTTCCCGCCCAAGGGTGCCATTTTACTTCAGTATAACGACACAGCTTAATCAAGCATAAAAACAAAAAAACAACTCCATGGGGAGGAAGGAGGGTTGTGAGGACTGATTCTTGCTGTCCCTGGAGAATACCTGTTACAGGTGAGTAACTAAGCTTTCTCCAGGAACAAGCAGGTAGTCAATCCTCACATATGGGACTCCCCAACTACAGACTACCAAAAAACCTGTAGGAGGCCCTGACGCCTCCAAAAGTGAAGCAATTGGGGAAGTAAGAAGCACAAATGGCTCGAAGACCAAGGATACAGCTGCAGCACCGAGCATTGAATCACCTCATCACAGCTGGGAACAATGGGCTGGAGGAAAGGAGCTGCACTGTTCCCCAAAGAGATGACGAAGGACTGCCTGGCCAAAGGTGCTGTTGCGCTGTGAGCTTTCTTCCAAGCAGCAATGCGCAGCGGAAGTATGGATGGAAGACCAGGTGGTGGCCCGGCTAATGTCCAGCAGGGGAAGTGAGTGCAGGTTGGCCACAGAGGCCGCCATGGCTCATAAGTGAAGGAGATGCAGTCTACCACCCAGGTAGATAGGGTCCGCTTGGAGATCATGACTTTGAGCCTGTTAACGTCATAAGAGACAAACAGCTGTGACGAGCAGCGATGGGGCTGTGTCCTCTGAAGGTAGGACGACAGTGCACTCTTGCAACCCAGGGTGTTTAACAAGGCCTCCGCACAGGAGACATGAGGCCTGGGAAAAAAGGTGGGAAGAACCACCTCCTTATTAATGTGAAAGGTGGATAACACCTTGGGTAGGAATTTAGGGTGTGTCTGGAGAATGACCCTGTTTCTGTGGAACCTGGTATAGGAGGCGTGAGTCACCAGTGTTTGCAGCTCATTAACTAGGCTGACAGAAGTGAATGCTACCAGGAACACTACTTTCCATGATAAATACTTTAGATGGCATATAGCCAGAGGTTCAAAAAGGGGAGCCATTAGCTTCCCCAGAACAACGTTCAGGTCCCATGGCACTGGCGGTGGGCGGATGGAGGGCTGCGAGAGGAGGAGACTTCTCATGAAACAGCCCACTAGCAGGTACGCAAAGATGGAATGGCCATCAACAAGGTGATGATTTGCCCCTATGGCACAGAGGTACACCCAGACAGAGAAGAACGTTAGCCCAGTCCGAGAGATATGCAGGAGGTATTGCAGGATGTCTTGCACAGAGCAGGAGAAAGGGTTAAGATTCTTGTCAGAGCACCAGACAGATAATTGGCACCACTTGAAGGTATATGCAGAGCGCAGAAAGTCCTTGCGGGAAGCCAATAGAATGTCTTCCACCTCCCTGGAGAGGTGGAGGTGCGCTATGGCTAGCTTCTCAGCAGCCACACCATCAGGGCGAGGGACCATAGATTGGGATGGAGAAGTGACCCGTTCTCCTGTGAGAGCAGGTCTGGGTCTTGGCCCAGAGGTATCAGGGCCGCTTGAGACAGGTGCAGGAACAGAGGGAACTACGGCTGTAGGAGCCACCTGGTGGCATTGAGGATTACCGAGGTCCTCTCCAATTGGACCTTCAGCAAGGGTCTTGGGGACCAGGGGATTCGGCAGGTAGGCATACAGAAGGCTCCCAGGGCAGTGCAGGAGAAAGGCGTCTGCCTCCACTCGGCCTGTGGCTGGACACCGTGAGCAGAGATGCGGCAGCTGTGCATTCTTGGAGCTGGCAAAAAGGTTCAATGTCGGGATCTCCCAACATTGGAAGATGGAATTGGCTACCCCCAGGTGGAGTCTCCACTCGTGGGGTTGAAGCACCCTGCTGAGTTGGTCTGCAAGTAGATTGTCCTGACACAGCAAGTAGACCGCCTGGAGGGTCATGCCATTCGCCAAGGTGAAATTCCACAGGTGGACTACCTCCAGGCAGAGGAGATAGGAGCCTGTGCCTCCATGTTTGCTGACGGAGAACATAGCTACTTGGTTGTCCATCTGGATGAGCACACCATGTGACCCAATAGGTGGGTGCAGAACACCCTGAAGGAGTTTGTCACAGCCTGGAGCTCCAGGAAATTGATCATGAGGGCACTCTTCTCCAGAGTCCAGGCACCTTGCAACTGCAGACTGTCGCAGTGTACTCCCAATCTAGCTTGGAGATGTCTGTCATGAGGATGCAGTGCACTGGTAGGGCCTAGAAGGGTAGGCCGGCCATGCGAATCAGTTGGCTCTGCCACCAGGAGACAGAGACCGCAGGCAGCCAGTAATCCTGACCCGATCCCCCCAGATGTCCCATGGCCTGAGTCCACTGAGAGCTCAGAGTCCACTGGGCCTGTCACATCCATAGATTGGGCGTGTAGGGTTAAGTGCACCATTGAGGCCATGTGCCCCAGTAGGCATAGCAGAAGCCATGCTGACGGCATTGAGCAGGACACCTCTCCTGCCAGTACCGCAAGGTGCTGCACCCTGTCCAGAGGGAGAAGATCCTGGCCTGTATTGAGTCCAGGAGGGCTCCGATGAACTCCAGGCACTGAGTCGGGAGCAGGTGCGGCTTGGGGTAGTTGATTATGAACCCAGGGTCTGCAGTACCTTGATGGTGTGGCATGCTGCAGTGCTTGCCTTCTCTGGTGAGCTTGCCTTTATAAGTCAGTCATCCAGGTAGAGGAAGGCAAACACTTCCAGCAACTGGAGGTGGGTGGCGACGACTGCCAGGCACTTGGTGAACACCCTAGGGGCTGAGGAAAGGCCAAAGGGGAGCACTCTGTATTGGTAGTGGTGCCCTCCAATAACAAAGCAGAAGTACTGATGGTGCCGAGGGTGAATAAGGATGTGTGTGTAGGCATCTTTGAGATCCAAAGAGCATAGCCAGCCTTCCCAGAAAAGGTAGGGCAGCAATGTTCCAAGAGAGAGCATCTTGAACTTCTCCCTGACCAGAAAGTGGTTGAGGTCCCACAGGTCCAAAATGGGCAAATAGCCGCCTGTCCTTTTTGGGACGAGGAAGTACCTGGAGTAGAACCCCCTGCCCCAGAGGGGCGGAGGTACTAGCTCCACAGCCCGGTCCTCAAGTAGAGGCTCCACTTCACTCTGCAGCAGCTCTCTGTGCAGAGATCATGGGAAGCTCCCCTAGGAAGTAGGGAGAAAGACTCTGATGGAAGTGGAGGAGGAAGCCCTCCCTAAAAACCTGCAGCACCCAGGCATCGGAGGTGATGCCGACCAGAAATGGGCGAAATGGACCAGATGTCCTCCCATGTGCTTTGGGCCATCGGATGGAAGAGAGGCTATGCCCAAGGAGTCAAACACAGACCCCCGGCTGCGGCTGGGGTGCTATTTGGGGCTTGGAGGCCTTTGACTTACAGGGGCCATACCCCTGACCCTTGGCCTGCTGATCCTGTTAGAGAGTTTGGTAGGCCAGAAACTGGGGGTATTTCCCATAGGCCTTCTTCCCCTTCGGATGGATGGTCTTTTTACCTGCAGCCTTCCACCAGGAAGGATCAGCAGTCTTCCTGGACAGCCTAGTCCTGATCAGGAATTTGTCTCCAGCTCGGCTGCCTTGTCCGTCATTGGTTTGCCGAAGAGATTTTTTGGACATTGGCTAGCTTGTCTTGTATCCACTGCTCCAAGTCCGAAAATTGTAGCTAGGCCAGGCGGTGGGGACTAATGTCTACTGCCGCCACACAGGCCATGGACTCGAAGTCATCAAAGGCTGCCTGAGTCTGAAACTTGGAGCATTCCTTGACAATGGTCCGGAAGCACTTGAAGTGTTCTCCTATCAGACCAGCCAAGAACCCAGCAAGCTCCTTTGACAGGTCCCAGAGATACATGCCCATGTACAGCTGCTATGCCTGGATCCGGGTAGTGAACATTGAGCTCTGGAAGCACCACCTGCCAAAACCATTCATGGTGCTGGCCTCTCTGCCAGGGGGCCCCAAGGAGTGCATCTTCTGGCTCTTAATTCAACACATAGCAGACTCCACCATCATGGAATTGTGAGGCAGCTGTACTTTCTGGAATCCTGGGTTCTTAACGACTCAATACTGGGAATCAAGTCGGCGGCTCACTAGAAGCACAGTCACCAGGCTCTCCCACATCCTGAACAATAAACATTTGAGGATGGGGGAGGATCGGCACCGTGTCTCCTTTGGAGGGGCCTTGTACTGGAGGATCTCCAGGTCCTGAGCACGAGGCTCATCAATGAAATCAAGGAATGCAAGTCCTTGGGAAGGGAACGCCAGCATTCCTGTGGGGAAGATGACTCTGAGGGCACAACTATTTGAAACGCAGTATCGGGGGACTCCTCATCAGTCTCTCATCCCGACTCTGAGTTGGAGGAGACCTCAAGCCCCGAGTGGTCATCAAGTTGATGAGCTAGTGATGTTGAGGGACACGGTGCTCGATGCACCGACCCCAATGCACACGGGGGTAAATTGTGCCTCAAGTGTGAGGTCAATGGCCTCAACTGCAAGCCAGAGAACTGCTCCAAAACAGCTGAACTTCTTCTGGAGAGATTTGAGCCATGGAGGGATCCAAGGTTGGCGCCGGGGACCCAGAGATATTGGGGTTCCGGGCCACGCTATGTCTCAAGGAAGGCAGCCAGGCTGCGCTCTAGGGCCGCCATCATGACCTCGAGGCCAATCGGCTCCGCAGCTACCGGCTTCGGTCTCGAGGTAATCGAGCCCGGAGCTGGGTCCCTCAGAGGAGAATCATGTATATTGAACACGCCGGGAGGCTTAGCTTGATCTCCTGACAGAGTGGGAGTCTCCTCCCGCTTGGGCATCTTTGAGGGCCACTCCTGGCTATCGCCCTTGGCGTTGGGTCGAGGGCTCCGAGCAACGGAGTTGGACTGAGTCTTTGACCACAGCTGGGACGATGACCCAAGCCCGTGGAAAAGGTCCTCAGAAAACGATCCCCAGTCTGAAGCTCTGTGACCCCGGGGCTTGGATCGAGCTCACTTGCACAACATCGAGGCACTGGGCGCGGACCCCAAGGGCAGCGACTCCACACTTGAGAATGGTCCTGCAGCCGAGGTCTTTGAGGCAAACATGTCCTTACACTGCTGATCCCACTTCTTCTGGCTCTGGATGACATCTGCAGGCAGAGTGGGCAGGAGGAGAAGTCATCGTGGTCAGGCCCCAAGCAGCGAAGGCAGCAACTGTTGTGGTTAGTGATGGATTTAGTGCGGGAGCACTTGCCACAGTGCTTGAATCCACTGACCGAAGACATAGCAGGGAACACGTCTCAGTCAGGGAGGACGCGAGAGAACTCTCATGCCAACAGAAGAAAAAGAATTAAGTACCCGAAAAACGTGACACTGACGCGAGGGTGCAATCAGGCAATGGGAAGGTGATCGAGGAACTGAACCGGCAAAAAAGTGAGAAAAAATGCACGAGGAAGCTAGAGAAAAAAAATCAACTTCTACCGGGGAAACAGACGGGACGTCTGCAAGGCTCCGGAGAAAAAAGAAGAACGAATTTATTTATTTATTAACATTTCTTATACACCGCCTTGCAGTGGTATCAAGGCGGTTTACATCGAACAAAAACAACAAAAGTTACACAGAACATGGTACAACTAACTGGGTACATCTCAGTGCAGTTAACTATTTACAGTTAAGTATTTAGTGTCTCATCAGTGGGGTGGCTGCTATTTATATTTGAATGGTATAGCGTCCATAGATTTTATGTACAGCATAGTTACTCACCTGTTACAGGTGAGTAACTATGCTATACATTCCAGAAATGTTATGGGACAGATTGCTAATCTCCCTCACATCCAAAACCCTAAAACAAACCTAAATGACTGAAACATAAAACATAGAAACATGATGACAGAAAAAGACCACATGGCCTATCTAGTCTGTCCTTCCATATCAACAACTACAACAGTCCCCTTTTTACCTTTAGAGATCTTCTGTGTTTGTCCCAGGCTTTTTTGAATTCAGTTACTGTCCTCATCTCTACCACCTCCACTGGGAGACTATTCCACGGATCCACTACTCTTTCCGTAAAGAAATATTTCCGCATATCACTCCTGAATCTATCTCCCTCCACCCTCATCCCATGTCCCCTCGTAGCAGAACTTGCTTTCAATTGAAAGAGGCTCTCTCCCTGAACATTTATGCCACGGAGGTATTTAAACATCTCAATCATATCACCTCTATCCCGCCTTTCCTCTAAGGTTTACATATTAAGATCCTTAAATCTGTCCTCATATGCTTTATAATGAAGCCCATTAATCATTTTAGTAGCCACCCTCTGCACCGACTCCATCCTGTTCACATCCTTTTGAAGGTGTGGTCTCCAGAATTGCACACTATACTCCAAATGAGGTCGCACCAAAGACTTATACAGAGGCATTATCACCTCCTTTTTTCTGCTAGCCATTCCTCTCCGTATGCACCCAAGCATCCTTCTAGCTTTTGCTGTCGCCTTTTCTACCTGTTTAGCTACTTTAAGATCATCAGACACAACCACGCCTAGGTCCCACTCTTATTTAGTGGACAAAAGTACTTCACCTCCTATACTGTATTGCTCCCTTGGATTGCTGCAGCCCAAATGCATGACCTTACATTTTTTAACATTAAATCCCAGCTGCCAAATTCTAGACCATTCTTCAAGCTTAGCTAGATCCCTACTCATGTTATCTACACCTTCCTGGGTGTCTACTCTATTGCAGATGTTGGTTAAAACCGTGAAATTCTAGGCTTTCAGCAACCAGGCCCTGAGATGCAGAGACTGGGGATTGGGATGCCACAGCATCCCATCCTCTTGAGAAAGGAGATCTGGAGCAGATCCTAACTCCAGAGGCGGAGCTTGAGAGAGATGTAGGAGCTGAGGGTACCACATTTGCCGTGGCCAAAGTGGAGCTATGAGGATCATATGACCTCTGTCTCTCTGAAGCTTGAACAGGGTTTTGGGAATTAGGGGAATGGGTGGAAAGGCATACAGGAAAGTCCTGACCCCAATGGAGGAGGAAAGCATCCCTGGCCTGACAACCTCGAGCCGGAATTCTAGAACAGAACCGGGGAAGTTTGGCATTCAGCGGACTTGCAAAGAGGTCTATGTCCGGGGTTCCCCAAATTTGAAAGATTTTGGCCACCTGGTCCGCATGGAGAGACCATTTGTGTGGAAGGAGAACTCGACTGAGTCTGTCTACCCAAGAGTTTTGAATGCCTGGAAGATACACTGCAAGGAGATGAATCTGATGCTCTCTGGCAAGGGCCCATAGTCGCAAAGTTTTGTTGCAGAGTGACAGAGAGCCTGTTCCACCCTGCTTGTTCACATAGAACATGGCTACTTGATTGTCCGTTTGAACTAGGACTGTCTTGTAGCTGAGCTGGGTGTGAAATACTCGAAGAGCAAGGAAGATTGCTCTGAGCTCCAGGAGATTGATATGGAGATAGGCCTCCTGTGGAGTCCAGGTACCCTGGGTAGGAGAGGCCTTGCAGGTGGGCTCCCCAACCCACCTGTGAAGCATCTGTTGTTAGAGTGGCTTGGGATGGGGGCTGCTGAAAAGGAGACCCCACCAAAAGGTTTTTGGGTGACTGCCACCATTGGAAGGACAAAATAAGGCAATCTGAGTTTGCTATTTTGTCTGACAGTCAACCTGATGCCTGAGTCCACTGAGTGGATAAGGTCCACTGGGCTGCCCTCATATAGAGGCGAGCATAAGGAACCACATGCACGGTGGATGCCATGTGGCCTAGCAATTGTAACATTTCCCGAGCAGTGAGGTGAGGTTTTAGCACTGCTTGGGAAGCTAACTGCACAATGCAAAGGCAGCGGGGCTGTGGAAGGTAGGCCCTTGTCTGTATGGTATCCAGAAGAGCTCCTATAAACTCTAAGGATTGAGTGGGAGCAAGGTTGGACTTTGGGAAGTTTATGACAAGTCCCAGATACTGAAGGATGCGCATTGTGCGAGACAGAGCAACCCTGGCCTCTGGCTCTGAAGGAGCGCGAATGAGCCAGTCATCTAAGTAAGGGAAGACGAATATTCTTAGGGTGCGGAGAAATGCTGCTAACACAGCCATGCATTTTGTGAACACCCTTGGTGCAGAGGCCAGGCCAAATGGAAGAACCCTGTATTGGTAGTGCTTCCCTTGAAACAGGAATCAAAGGAACTTTCGGTGAGTTGGATGGATGAGAACATGAGTGTATGCATCCTTGAGATCTAGAGAACAAAGCCAATCCTGACTCTGAAGGTATGACAGCAGAGTTCCTAGAGAAATCATTTTGAACTTCTCTCTGAACAGGAATTTGTTCAATTCTCTGAGGTCTAGAATGGGTCCGTGTCCTCCTGTTTTCTTTGGAATAAGGAAATAGAGGGAGTAAAACCCTGTACCCCATTGGGGAATGGGTACCTCTTCTATTGCCCCTTGAGCAAGGAGCACAGTGACTTCTTGACCTAACCGGTCGTTGAAAGAGGTCTGAGAATTGAACTGTCGTACCATTATAGGAGGGGGCATGCTGAGGAAATGAAGCTTGTACCCCTCTCTTACAATGGACAATTTTCTGCTGTTATCTGACCCCATCTGGGGGCAAAATGACATAACCTTCCTGGGATGGTGGAGGGTTCTGGGCCGTTCAGGGCCAGGAAGGCAAAGTTCTCTAGACAGGAGTCAGAGCCCCTGTGGAGGCTGAGTCTGCTGAGCCGGTTGAGGCTTAGCTGCTTTTGGTTTCCTTTGTTGCCTAGGTTGTTGCTGCTATCCCTTTTGGGCAGACTGACCTAAACGATGTCCCTGCTGGGTATAGGAGGGATAAAACGTTTTCTTCTTGCTGAAGAATGGTTTCTTAGAGGATCTTTTCCTCGCAGGATCAGCTGTAGATTTAGACAATCTATCCAAAGTGATATTGTCAGCATCTATCTCATTAGCTTTTTCCTGCCAATTCTTGCCAAAGAAATTCTCTCCTGTGCAAGGTATATTCCTCAGTTTGTCCTGTACCCAGATTTCCAAGTCAGATGCCTGGAGCCAGGCAATTCTATGTGCACCTATGGCAATGGCAGAGGTTCTGCTTATGCATTCAAAGCAGTCAAAGGCTGCACGATTCACAAACCTGGAAACATCCTGAGCATGTTTAACAAGAGCAAGATAATTTTGCCTTTTATCATCAGGAAGGAGAGGGCTCATAAGCTCTAAGTCTCCTGTGACCTCTTTAAGGAACATTCCCATATACAAGATATAGGAACTGATCCTAGCAGAAAGCATGGAAACCAGGAAGGGATCGACATCCAAAGGCGTCAAGAGTCCTCTACACTCACGTCCTGGAGGACTAGATGCATGCCTTTTTGCTCTCTTTATCCGTATCATGGCTGATTCCACCACCATGGAATGGTGTGGTAATTGAGTCTTCTGAAACCTAGAACAAGGAGGAACTCGATAAACGGTGTCGAGTCTTCGAGTGTGAGGCGATGTGGTCAGAGGTGTTTCCCACATCCTTAACATAAGATCATGCAAGATCTCATGAATAGGTAAGGTAGCTGCCTCCTTGGCAGCTTTAGGGTATTGTAGGATTTCTAATTCCTTTGTCCTAGGCTCTTTTTCAGGAACCACGGCTTATTTATTTAACTGTATTTATATCCCGCTTTTCACCGGGTCAAAGCGGTGTAACATAAAAAGGGGGGGGGGGGGGGTGGACAGGAATCAGTTTTTTTGGGGTCGGGGCCATAACCAGGTGACCAACAGTAATGATTTCGACAAACAATTGAGGTTCCACAAAAGAGTAAAGTAGCCCAAATGCCCTCAAGTATGAAGCAGACAGAGCTTAAAGATCCCAATTTACCCTTGTCTAACAATAGCCAAATTAACATGAATAAAATACATTCTCTAAAATGCTTGTATGCAAATGCTAGAAATCTAAAGAATAAGATGGGAGAGTTAGAATATATAGCACTAAATGAAAGGTTAGATATGATTGGAATATCAGAGACATGGTGGAAGGAGGACAACCAGTGGGACACTGAGATACCTGGGTACAAACTATATCGTAATGATAGAGCTGATCAAATTGGTGGAGGGGTTGCGCTCTATGTTAGAGAGGGCATTGACTCAGAAAGGATTAAAGATTTGCAGGAAACAAAATCTGCTGTAGAATCTATATGGATTGAAATTCCATATAAAAGGGGGAAGGCAATGGCAGTGGGGGTGTACTATCGAGCACCTGGCCAGAATGACCAAATGGATGATGAAATGCTCAAAGAAATCAAGGAAGCTAACAAACGTTACAGCGCAGTAATAATAATGGGTGATTTCAATTACCCCTGTATCGACTGGGTCAGTGTCACGTCAGGACATGCTAGGGAGATAAAGTTCCTAGATGAAATAAATGACTGCTTCTTGGAGCAGCTGGTTCATGAACCGACCAGAGGGGAAGCCATATTAGACCTAGTCCTTAGTGGAACACCAGATCTAGTGCAAAAGATAAGGGTGTTGGGGCCACTTGGCAATAGTGATCATAGCATGATCGCCTTTGATTTAATTAGTGGAGGAGGGATAGTAAGGAAATCCACAGTACTACCTTTTAACTTTCGAAAGGGAGACTATGATAAAATGAGGAAAACAGTTAAGAAAAAACTAAAAGGAGCAGTTGCGAAGGTTAAAGACGTACATCAAGCTTGGGTGTTGTTGAAAAATACTATCTTGGAAGCCCAGACCAGCTGTATTTCACGCTTTAAGAAAAGTGGAAGGAAGTCCAAAAAACTGCCAGCATGGTTTAAAGGTGAGGTCAGAGAGGCTGTTGTTGCCAAAAAAGCATCTTTCAGGAAATGGAAAAAAGAGCCAAACGACGAAACCTGGAAACAGCACAAGCACTGGCAAGTCAAATGCAAGGCATTGATAAGGCAGGCAAAGAGAGAATTTGAGAAGAAGCTTGCTGCGGAAGCAAAAACGCGAAATAAAGACCTTTTCAAGTGCATTCATAGCAAAAAACCTGTGAGAGAGTCAGTTGGTCCATTAGATGATAAAGGGGTTAAAGGAGCACTAAGAGGCGACAAGGCGATAGCGGAGAGACTGAATGAATTCTTTGCTTCGGTCTTTACTGAGGAAGATGTAGGATGTTACCCATGACTGAAGTGGTATTTAAAGGTGCAGAAGAATTGAAGGAAATATCGATACATCGGGAAGATGTCTTACAACTATTAGATAAACTGAAGAGTAGCAAATCACCTGGGCCGGATGGTATACATCCAAGGGTGTTGAAAGAACTGAAATATGAGATTGCAGAACTGCTATCAGTAATCTGTGAACTATCATTAAAATCATCTCTAATACCTAAAGATTGGAGGATCGCCAATGTAACACCAATTTTTAAAAAGGGTTCCAGGGGTGATCCGGGAAACTACAGACCGGTGAGCCTGACGTCAGTACCGGGAAAAATGGTAGAAACCATCATAGAGAATAAAATTACTCAGCATGTAGATAGTCACAACCTAATGGGAGACAGCCAACATGGCTTTAGACAAGGAAGATCTTGTCTTACTAATCTGTTATGTTTTTTTGAAGGAGTGAATAAACAGGTGGACAAAGGTGAGTCGGTTGATATTGTGTATCTGGACTTTCAGAAAGCCTTTGACAAGGTCCCTCATCAGAGACTTTTGGTGAAACTAAAGAGTCATGGGATAGGAGGCAGTGTATTATTGTGGATCAGGAACTGGTTAAAAGATAGAAATCAGAGGGTAGGGCTAAATGGCCAATTTTCCCAATGGAGAAAGGTGAATAGTGGTGTACCCCAGGGATCTGTGCTGGGTCCGCTGCTTTTTGACATATTCATAAATGACCTGGAAAGTGGAATAACGAGTGAGGTTATCAAATTTGTAGATGACACAAAACTATTTAAAGTTGTTAAAACCCAAGAGGATTGTGAAAAATTGCAAGAGGATCTTGATAAATTGGAAGACTGGACATCAAAATGGCAGATGAAATTTAATGTGGACAAGTGCAAGGTTATGCACCTAGGGAAGAACAACCCAAACTATGGTTACACGATGCAAGGTTCCACATTAGGAACCACCACCCAGGAAAAAGATTTAGGCGTCATTGTGGATACCATGTTAAAACCCTCGGCCCAGTGTGCAGCGGCGGCCAAGAGAGCAAATAGAATGCTAGGTATGATAAGGAAAGGAATGGAAAATAAAACAAAGATATTATAATGCCTCTATATCATTCCATGGTGAGACCGCACCTTGAATATTGTGTGCAATTCTGGTCGCCGTATCTTAAAAAGGATATAGCGATTTTAGAAAAGGTACAGAGAAGAGCCACCAAAATGGTAAAGGGGATGGAAGGATACTCCTATGAAGAAAGGCTAAAAAGGTTAGGGCTCTTTAACCTGGAAAAGAGACGGCTGAGGGGAGATATGATAGAAGTCTATAAATTAATGAACGGAGTGGAACGGGTAAACGTAGATCGATTGTTTACCTTATCAGAATATAGAAAGACTAGGGGACATGCAATGAAGCTACAGGGTAAACTATTTAAGACTAATAAAAGAAAATATTTTTTCATTCAACGTGTAATCAAACTCTGGAATTTGTTACCGGAGGATGTAGTAAAGGCTGTTAGTGTAGCTGGGTTTAAAAAAGGTTTGGACAAGTTCCTGGAGGAAAGGTCCATAAACCATTATTAAGAAGTGACCGAAGATATCAATGCTTGACCCAGTACAAGCATTGTGGAACTTGTGTCTCTTGGGGAAACTGCTAGGTACATATGACCTAGATTGGCTGGCCACTGTTGGAAACAAAATACTGGGCTTGATGGACCTTGGTCTGACCCAGTATGGCATATCTTATGTTCTTATGTTATGTTAGACATGGACATTGAGACGCAGTCATTTAGAGCAAGATCTTCTGGGGGATGGGGGTGGGGGGGGGGGGGTTTGGGTAGTCAGTGGCATGTGTTCTTATCAGTTCCGAGGTATTCCTGGAATAGAATAGTTTTCAGTTGTTTCTTGAATGCCAGGGGATCTCTGTTGCATCTGATGTGGCTTGGTAGAGAGTTCCAGAGGGATGGTGCATAAAGTTCGTAGGCTCTGTTGCAGGTCTGTTGATTGTATTTGGTTCTTTTATGGGGGATGGTGAGGGAGTTGCTGGTGGTTTGTCGACTTGTTCTGTTGTGGGCTTGTTGAGGCAGTAGTGTGCGGAGCTGGGAGGTTTGAGTTTGGTAGAGGGCTTTGTGAGTGAGTAGGACAGCTTTGTATTTGATTCTTGCTTCGAGGGGGAGTATGTGGAGCTCCCTTAGGATTGGGGTGATGTGGTCGTGTCTTTTTGCTTTCTGGATAATCCTTGCTGTGGTTTTTAAGGCAGTTCGAAGTGGGTTGGTATGAGTGGCTGGCAGTCCGTGGTAGATTATATTGCAGTAGTCCAGGTGGGGGAGTGTCATGGCTTGCATCACTGTTCTGAAGTCCTGCGGTTCAAGTAGAGGTCTAAGGCGTTGTACTGTTTTAGCCTTGTGAAATATTGTTCCGGTGGTCTTTTTGATTTGTTGATTGAGTGTGAGGGCTTGGTCTATGATAATTCCCAGATATCTTATGTGCGGTTGTATTTGTATTTGTATTTGTGTGGCTCCAATGATGAGGTGTGTGGGTGGTGTGAAGTCCGGGTCCTTTGTTACAATGAGGGCTTCTGTTTTCTTTGTGTTGATGGACAGGTTGTTCTGTTGTAGCCAGCCGGATACTTATGTAAAGCATGCTGATAAGTGTTTATTTGTTGGGTTAGAGGTTATGATTGGGGCATAGAGCATTATGTCATCTGCATAGGTGTGGTAATTGATGTTGTGGGTGCATATGATTGAGCAGAGTGGTTGCAGATAGATGTTGAAGAGCATGGCAGACAGTGTGGATCCTTGGGGTACTCCCTGGTGTTGCTGGAGGGGAGGTGAGGTTGATATGTTTGTGCAGATTAGTTGACGTCTATTGGTTAGGTAGGAGTGGAACCATTGAAGTACGGTTCCCTTGATGCCAATTGCTTGTAGTCTGTGTAGTAGGATGTTGTGGGAGATGGTGTCGAAGGCTGCTGATATGTCTAGGAAGATCATGACATATCCAGAGTGTTTGGCTTGTGTTCCTATGGTGAGGATGTTCAACAATGATGTCATGAGGGTTTCGACTCCGTGGAGTGGACAGAAGCCATGTTGTTGTGGGTCCACTATGTTGTTGGCATCTAAGTGTTCTTGAAGCTGTTGCTGGACTACCTTCTCAATAATTTTGGCAGTGAACGGGAGGCTTGCTATAGGTCTGTAGGAGGCAGGGTCCATGGGATCCAGGTTGTGTTTTTTTAGGGTTGGTCGGATGATCGAGGTTTTGAGGAGGTCTGGCATGCGTCCTTGGCTGAGGGATTCGTTAACAATGTGGGTTAATGGGGTGCTCAGGTCTTCTTTGGTTTTCTTTATCCATTCTGTAGGGCATGGGTCTAGTGGAGAGGTGGTGGTGTTCAAGCGGGAGATGGTGGATGATGTTTCTTCTTTCGTGATTACTTGGAATGTGCTCCAATCTCGGTCTGTGATGGTGGAGTGGTTTGTTGTTGTTGTCTCCGTGTCCAATTGTGGATTTTGTGGTTGTTGGAGCTGTTTGTATTGTTGTGCTAGTAATTCTGGTGGGATGTTTGGTAGTTGGTCGGAGTGGTTGGGTGCTTTTGTTAGTTTTTTGACTATCTCAAAGAGTTCTCGTGGTTTGTTTATTGAAGTGTTTATGATCTTCGAATGGTAGGCTTTTTTGGCTTTGTCTGTTTCTTTGTGGTACGCGTCTAGTTTGTATATGTAGTTTGTCTTGTCGTCTTCTTTTTTGGTTTTTCTCCATTTTCTTTCCGCTCTTCTGAGTTTGGTCTTCAGTTTCCGGAGGTTGGGGGTGAACCATCGGGCTTTTGCGGAGGTGTGTTTGGTGTCAGGTATGCTCGTTGTTGCGCTGGATGCAGAGGAGATTGTGGTATTCCAATTGTGGATTAGGTCATCAATATTGTTGGAGCTTGTTTGTAGTTCAGGTAGAGTTTGTGCCAGGAAATTTTCTTTGATGAATGTTTTGAATCTTCTCGTAGGTTGTTTGTTCTCCATGCTATTCGTATGCTGGTGGGCGTGGGATATGCTGATGAGGTAATGGTCGGACCATGGTACTTGTGTGATTTCTGGCTTCTTGCATGAGGTGGTGGTTTGGGAGTTTAGGAATATGAGGTCTAATGTGTTTCCTCTTTCGTGTGTGGGTTCGTGTATGACCTGTGTTAGGGTCATTGCTTCCATGGCATTAATGAAGGTTTCTGCTTGCTTGTCCTGGCGTGATGGGAGGTTGAAGTCTCCTAGGATTATTTGCTCTTTTGCAGAGATGGCGCTCTCAGATATATGTTTTAGTATCCGTGGTAGGTCGGTGCTTGGGGTGGGTGCTCGGTAGATCAAGCATATTGAGAGGTGCTTATTGTTGAGGGTGAGTATGTCCGCTTCATTGGTTCTTTCTGATGCATGGTTCCTGAGGTGAAGGTTGGTTTTCGCTATGATTGCTACGCCTCCTCCTTTGGTGTGTGTTCGGGAACAGTGTTGAAGGCTGTATCCTTTCGGTGTTAGCTGGTTTATGAGCACCGTGTCGGTATCAGTTAGCCAGGTTTCTGTTATGCATAGGATGTCAATCTTTTGGGTTGTGATCAGGTCTTGGAGCATGTGGTATTTGTTTCTGACCGAGCGAGCATTTATTAGTGAGATGGTGAGGTGGTTGCAGTTCAGGGGGTTGGTGATGTGGATTGGTGTGTGCGGTGTGTGGGTGGTGTTCCTGGTGATGGGGGGGTTGTAGGTGTTTGTGGTTTGGGTGGTTGTGACGTTTGGCCAGGGTAGGTTTGTGAGTGTGGTTGTGGAGTGGAGGGTCAGGAGTGGTGTCAGGATGTAGATAGGGGCTAGGAAGGGTGGCATGGTTTGTTGGCGTACCTTGGTGTTTGGGGGCTGTGTTGTGATTCTGCGACGGTTTTCTGGTGAGTTGAGGGTCCTTTTTCTGTGCTGTCACGTGTTAGGGCGGTTGTTCTTGTAGTTCTACTGTAGTTGTTGCTGTGATTTCTTCTGTTGCTTGTTATTTCCGCGGGTCTTGTTGTTTTTTTACTGTTTTTGGCGTTTTTTTTGTATTTCCAGTGGGTTCCGTTGGTGGGTCTGTTCTTTCTCCTTATTTCTGCTTGTGTGCGCCTCAGTGCCACGCCTAAGGGCCATGCCAAAGGGCCCTCTGGCAAGGCCCTCAGGCGTGGGCGCGCCCTGCTGGGGCGCCGCTTTAGTAGGGTCCGGTGCAGTGTTGTGCGTTGCTCCCACTGCCCCGATTTGGCAGGAGCTTCTGAGCGGGAGGACTTCCCGTTCAGGCGCTCTACCCCGATCGGGGGAGCTGCTGAGCAATGTGGGCTGGCGGCAGGCTAAAGCGGCTCCCTTTGTGCTGGGGCGCCGCTTTAGTAGGGTCAGGTGCGGTGTTGTGTGTTGCTCCCACTGCCCCGATTGGGCAGGAGCTTCTGAGCGGGAGGACTTCCCGCTCAGGCACTCTACCCCAATCGGGGGAGCTGCTGAGCAATGTGGGCTGGCGGCAGGCTAAAGCGGCTCCCTTTGTACTGGGGCGCCGCTTTAGTAGGGTCTGGTGCGGTGTTGTGCGTTGCTCCCACTGCCCCGATTGGGCAGGAGCTTCTGAGCGGGAGGACTTCCCGCTCAGGCGCTCTACCCCGATCGGGGGAGCTGCTGATGGAAAGACCTCGGGCCACATCTCAGATAAAATCCTGAAAGGACATATCCTCTGGCGGAGACATCCTACGCTAAGGAGAAGAGGAATCCTCAGGAAGAAGTACTCTGGTATCGGCAGAGCTCTCAGACTCTTCAGACTCATCCGAGGATTCGAAGTATCTCCGATCCGGGTGATCGTGCAAGGCACAGTACTGGTACAGATCGAAGTTGGCATCGGAGTGGTCCGGTACCGACTTGTCGATGCCGGATAGAGATGCTTGACTCAGTCCCGGTAGAATACCTGCTGATATCGATGCAGTCAGTGCCGGTACCGGTTGAATTATCTGAAGCGGTTTCAGGGGCATTGAGGCCGTAAGAAGAGCCGCCAGACTGCGTTCAATAGCCAAGAACTTCTGGTCTGTCGACGCTGCCAATGCTTGGGTATCAGTGCCGGATGAAGCGGCCGGAACCCCAGAGCATAGCACCAGTAGTTCTGCCGAGGTTGAAGCCTCAAGAACATCCTGGAGCCCCATTAGTGCTTTGGAAGCCGAAGTCTCCCGCCGGGGCAATTTTGCCGGTGAAAGTCCCTCAAGAGCAACGCCAGAGGCATTTCGATGTTTAGAAGGAGATCTACCCTTTGAGGACCAGCTAGATTTATGTTTAGTTACCTGAGATCCATGGAAGGAAGATGAAGCCCTGGAAGACGTTGATGCCACGGAGGCTGCATTGGAGGGAAAAAGGGTGCTGAGTTTAGCAGCTCGGTTTTGCCGGCCCCTTTTCAAAATCATCCCATAGGCAACACACTCTGAAATAGAGTGGTCAGGACATAAACATTTGAGGCACCACTCATGGGTGTCAGTGATGGAGATGGTACCGCCACACTTAGAACACTTTTTAAAACCCGAAGTGGGTTTTTCCATTTTGAGAGAAAAATATTGGGCCTAATGCCCAAAATAGTGCGTGGCACCTGAGAAGAAATTACTGGAGAAAGACTCCAGAAACAAAGTTTTGTTTTTTGGGGGTTTTTTTAAGAAAAAAGAAAAGAAGAACCGGCGGTACCGGTATGGCGTTGAGGGAAGAAGAAGAATAGAAGAAGAATAAGAAGGGAAATTTTCTGCGGTGACAGGATGTGCATCCTGTCGGCTCCGCGGAAAACGAAGAACTGGAGAGGGACAGTTGGGAAAGGCGGGAAGGCAGCACACAGGTGTTGTGGGATGCTCCCAAAAGCTTTCCTATTGGATGCTGGGCAGCATTCCCAAGCAGGCTCCGTCGGTACCGACGATACCCATATGTGAAGACTACATTCCTGCTTGTTCCTGGAGATGCATTTTTAGCATTTTTCTTTAGTCCTTATGGTCAGTAGTTGCTCTGAGATTAGTCGGAAGGGAGTTCCATAGGGTAGGTCCACATATTTATTTATTTAGACAGATTTGTATACCACCTTATCCTACAATCAAAGTGGTTACATCACATAGGAGGGTTACATTTAACATGTGGGTACTATACAACATTTAACATGAGGGTATTTAACAACATTTAGACATCACAATTGGTGGGTTAAAGTTAGCATGAGGGTACTTAACATCATTATGGACTTAACAACACTATACAATGAACTCCTAAGTCTAGTTGGGATGATTGGGTATTGAGTTGGCTGAGGTAGCTGGAATACCGTTTGGGTGGGGACTGTTATCTGCCTGCTCATAGGTTTCTGTAAAGAGCAGTGTTTTAAGGGCCTTGCGGAAGTCTGTGATGTTTTGCAGTGCCCTCAGGCTCGTTGGGAGGGAGTTCCATAGTGTGGATGCCAATAGTGAAGGAGCTCTTCTTGAAGTATTTTGTTTAGTCATGTAGTATCCTGCAGGAGTGCCGATTATGTTATCATTATTGGTCCTTCTTGGTCTATTACTGATATCCCTTTTTATGATGTCTTAGAGTGCATCTGCCGAGAGATGGTGAATGATTTTGAAGATGATTAGGATTGTTTTATATTTTACTCTGACCACCATTGGGAGCCAGTGTAGTTGCTGTAAGACGGGGGTGATGTGCTTTGCTCTTGGAGTGTCTGTAATGATGCATGCTGCAGTGTTTTGTACCATTTTGAGTGGGTGTAAGGTCTGCTGAGGGAGGCCTTGATATAACGAGTTTCCATAATCAAGCAGATGTGTAATGATGGAGAAGGTACAATGGCATGTTTCTTGCGTACTGGTTGTTTCTGTCTAGGGACTTTAAGGAGATTCGTGGTTTGGTCTCTTCTTGATCTGCTCTCTGTAGGTGTGGGTATGAGGGATTGTAGGCAGCCTGCAGTTAGGTTATGTACACTCTTGAAGCTGTTCATGATTGATAAGTATTGTATTCGTGCTTGGATGGTCAGTCAGTACAGTTCCTTTAAATACTGGAGTAATGCGTTCTTATCTAGGTGTCCGCAATATCAAGTGTGCTGCAGAGTTTTGAGCTATCTGGAGTGGAAGAAGTGTACCTTTTGGTAGGCCTTGGATTACTCTGAAATAGAGTGGTCAGGACCTAAACATTTGAGGCACCACTCATGGGTGTCGGTGATGGAGATGGTACCGCCACACTTAGAACACTTTTTAAAACCCGAAGCGGGTTTTTCCATTTTGAGGGAAAAATATTGGGCCTAGTGCAGATTGGAATAATGATTGATTGGCAGGCTGTGCGGAATAGGTTATGGTCCAGCAAAGGGCGGAGGTTATGTAGAGTTCTTATTCTTTGATATGTCGCTGCAGTTGTTTTCTTAATGTGTGTTTGGAAATTGAGTTTCTGGTCTAGTGTCACACCTAGGTATTTGATTTCTGATTTGAAGGGGATATTGCGGTTGTTAAAGGTAAGTTTTTCTATTGGAACGTAGTTGGGGGTCTCTGTTCACCACCAGTGCCTCTGTTCTGCTTCAATTTAGTGTGAGCGAGTGTTCGTGTAGCACTGGGTCACTTCCTTGAAACAAGAGAGGATGGGGGAAAAATCCGGGTTTCGTGTTGCAATTGGGGTTTACAGCATAATGTCATCTGCTTAGATATGAAACATTATCCTGTGTTTCCAGAGGATGATACATATGGGCTGGATGTATAAGTTAAATAAAAGGGATGAGAGAATTGATTCTTGAGGCAGTCCTTGATGAATTTGAAATTGTTTTGAGGTCCTGTTTTGTACTTTAATCTGTTGCATGCGGTCGGATAAGTATGAGTGAAGCCATCTTAAGGGAATCCCATTTACTCCGATTTCTGTCAGGCAAATGAGGAGTCTTCTGTGGTTTACAGAGTTAAAAGGCACTGAGTTGTCTATGAATATAAGGATGAATGCCTGTTTGGATCTTTCAATTCCCTTGAGCAGAGTGTCAAGGAGTGAAGACAGAAGCGTTTCAGTATTGCAGTGCTGTCAGAACCCGTGTTGCTGGTCATCCAGAGGTGCATTGGAGTCTATAAATTCTGCAGTTGGAGCTGGATGGCTTTCTCTATTATTTTTGCTAGGAGAGGGATACTGGAGATGTGTCTGTATGATGAGGGTAAAGCAGGGTCAGCTGTAGCATTCTTCAGGGTGGGCCCGACAGAGGAGACCTTTAGGTTAGTTGGCATCAGACCTAGGGTGAGGGAAAAGTTTATTATTTTGAGTAGTGGTGAGATTAGCTCTTTCCTGGCTGCTTTGATCCATGTGGTTGGGCATGGGTCTAATGGTGGTATGGTGGTGTTCATCGTTGAGAGAAGGTGATCTAGTTGTATGCTTGATATTGAAGTGAACAGGGACCATTTGGTGAGCTTCTGGATATGCTTGTAGGTAGTTGATCCAATTCTATTGTTTCTTTAGCACAGGAGAATTTGTTCTGAAGGTATGAGGCATAGTCTTGTGGGTTCAAGCTGGGGCCTTTTGGGGCAGTAGGGGTTCATAAGTGACTTGGTGATTTCAAACAATTTTCTCGGCCAGTTGAGTGATTTGCAAATGATAATATTATGGTACTCTCATTTTTGTTGGCTTATCAGGTTATTATAGTGTGGTGCTCCCCACTCTCTAGGCGGTTGCCTATAGGCAGGGGCGTGCCATATAACGTCCCTTTTTATTATGGGTTCCAGAGCTAGAGCTTCTGGGTATGGTAGCTGTGTGGAATAACAGAGAATCCGAGGGTTGAAGGCAAACACAGGAAATTTAATTTTTTTTCTGCCTTTGCAAAGAACTTTCTTTGAAGCTCAACACATGTCAACAAAATCTAGGATGCAGTCTCCAACAAAAGAAGTTCCAATCAAAAAGGATTATGACAGTGATAAACGTTACAGTTGCTTCATGCAGCTTGTTACACCAGAAGGTGTTTCTTCCAAAGTTCAGCAGTCAGAAGTACAGCTTAAATGGTTCCAGCTAACTTCTAGCAAAACATATCAGCTTTGCAATTCTCTAAATAAAGCTTCCTTTGCTTCTGGCTGTTTTACATTCAAATGGCTGTTTCTCTTAAACTTTCAAATCAAGCTTTGAATCATTTCCTCTCAGCTTTAAACACCAGCAATTCCCCCCCTTTTAAACATTTCCAGCATTCAAGACACAAGACATTCAGGTAAAATGGCTTCTGGGGTTTACCAGCTTTTAAAACCCTATAGCCTCTTCACTCTGTCTTCATACAAAGAGAACAATCCATCAAGGACTCTGAGTTATCTTGTTCAACTTCACACGGCTCTGTCTGCATGTCCTCATAATCTGACTCTGTTGTCTCTTGGCTTAAATCAGGCTGTGGGAATGTAGGCTTAATCTCCTCTAAATGTTTTAAGACCTTTTCCCAACGTGACTTCTCTCCAAGCTCAGGGGTTTTGGAATAGCTATAGAGACTCTTATCTCTCAACAAACTGTTCAAGGCTTTTAACTGGCTCACCTCGTTCTTAGTGACACTTCTCTTCACAGACTTTTCCAGAGGAAAAACGTCTCCCATGGACTCTTGCAGGGCTGCTCCCGTACCTGGGCTATGGTCAGCAACTCTCTCAGGACAAACCCTCCTATCTCCAGACCGAGCTGCAATTCTTTTACAGCATGGGCTTCTTTCTGGGCTGTAGTCCCCTGTGTGCTGGCTGCCTCGGGAATCCCTTCTGCGGCTGTCTCTGGAATCCCTCTCTCTTTCAGTTTCCCTGAAGTATCCTTTTCCTTCCGTGTGCCTCGCGAGCTCTCCTCTTTCCTTTCCCTTGGTAGGCTCCTCTCTTTCTGTTTCCTGGAGCTTAAATGTGTGTAGCTGCCCTACCGATTCCAACTCTTCCCCCAGGTGCTTCCTATTACCTCCCTGGGTTGCCTTGGAGATTGGGCGTGGTCTGGACTCAGCAGCTCTGTGTGTGTGTTTTTTCTCTTTGGCTGCAGTTTGAAACACACTGCTCTCTGAGCTAACCCTCTGCTTACAGGTAAAAGTTTGTTTTTCACCTATTTCCATGGGCTTTGATGCACCTTCATCACCACAATAGTCATCCTGTTTGGAGGCGTATTCTTTGTGATGTTTGGGGTCTTGTGTTCTTCGTCATCTGCACTCAAGCTGGCTCACTTTAACTTTCGCTTCTTTTATATCTTTTGAGTACCAGGGTGCTGAGAAACTTTGCCTTGATCCTCACTTTGGGGGTAGTACTGCAAATGAAGTTATTCGGTTGTTCCATTCATCATATAGTTTTCTGACATCTGTCGAGGATGATTCCATTAGAGGGGTGAGGTGTTCAAGGACGGCTTCTTTGTCAAAATCTCAGTGGTTTCCATTTTTGGGTAGTCGCGAGCAGTAGCAGGTCGAAAAATACCATGTGGTGGTCAGACCAAGGTAGTGGTGTGGTTTGAACGTTCTGTGCCATCATCATTTTAGGTATGAATATCAAGGTCCAGGGTATTTCCTCCCTTGTGTGTGGGGTAATTTACGATTTGTGCAAGGTCCATCACATCTATTGCTTCCAGGAAGTATGTGACTTGGTTTGTTGGTGCTGAGTGTAGGTTTAGGTCTCCTAGCAAGATGAATGGTTTCTCTGATGCTGATTGGGAGCTTGCTAGTTCAATTAACGATGAGAGATTGTCTGTTTGTTGATGTTGGAGATCTATAAACTAAGCATATGGATAATTGATTGTTTTTTATCTATAGGACATATAAAGTGGCATTTGTTAAAGATGTGGATGCTTGGAATTTGAGATCTTTCTTGGTGAGGGTGAATATTTCTCCTCCTCTCTTATTTATCCATGGGCAGTTATGTAGGTCCATATCTAGTGTGGTGAGTTGGTTTGTGAGTACCTGGTCAGTATTGGTGAACCACGACTTTCACGAACATAACATCTAGCTCACTGTCATTTATGTAATCATTAATAAGGTTATATACTTGCGTGCGAAGCGTGCATTTGCTAGCACACATTTTATATATTTAGGTGGATGATTGTGGTTTTGTTGGCCCATTGGAAGGATGATCTAGAGATCTGGATTATTCTTGGTTGCCGTCTGGGTATATACAGGAATTGTTGGAACCGGGTAAGGTTTCTCTGGTTGTAAATGATTGGAATAAATGTTGCCAGAGTCGTGGTCCCATTAGTTACTCCTATCAGAAGGAGTGTAATTATCAATAGTATAAGCACCTTAGGGGTTATCTGGGCCATTTTGAGCCTTTTTAACCTGGCAGGTCTGCTGTGTAATGTAGTAGCTACAGGTGGCGGTTAATGCGGCTACATTGACAGAGCCTGATTGCTTTGCTAATCCCTTTTGTGTTGTCTTGCAGACAGTGCTTAAGCACTACCCTTGTGGTGGTTTCCTATTTCTTATATCCTTGGTCAGATGCAGATGGCACCAGATGGCTACGTAAGATCAATCAGCAGATGCTACAACTATACCTGGAACAGGATCTGCTTTCGTTTTGGTTCTAAGAGCCACCTCTTTTCTCTAGGGGCAGCCACTCTTAGGGAGAACTGCTGCCTCCAGGAGCATCTCCGGGGCCTTAAAGGAATGCGACAAACAGCATTCCCGGGGCTTTCATTAGTCTTCAAAGCACTGCTCATTTGCAATGGCTGACATCAGTCATTTAGATGTTGGATTTGGTGTTTGCACTTTCTGGTCTAGGGTTTGTGTGTCCATTGTGCTATACAGGTTTGAAGTTGTGAATCTTTTGATCAAGATTTTTATTTCGTGGCAGGCCCTCTATCTTCTTCCTTTGGTGTTAAAGGACCAAGCCTAAGGGCCTTTTGGTTAGGCTTCAGGCATGGGCACACCTGTAAGCGCTGTTTGATTTAAAGTTCCCATGGCATTTGAGGGGGCACCTGATTGGATCGGGCAGTAAGGAGGAGCTTACCTACCTGCTGTAGGGCACCCACTCAAGCTATTCTGGTGTTGGTGGGGGAAAGGAATTCCCTCAGTGCAGATTTTCTTTTAAAGTTTCCACCGCGTTGGTGGGGGTGCCTGATTGATCAGGGAAGTAAGGAGGAACTTACTTTCTTGCTGCAGGGCGCCCGCTCAAGCTGTTCTAGCGTCAGTGGGGGAAAGGGATTCGCTCGGTACAGATTTTCTTTTAAAGTTCCTGTGGCATTGGAGGGGGCGCCTAATTGGATCGGGGAAGTAAGGAGGAGCTTACCTCCCTGCTGCAGGGAGATGAGGTAAGATGTCACCTTCCCACCCAAGGGTGCCTGCACATGCACAGTCTAACTTCCAAAGGCTTTCTTTGAGTGAATCGACACAGGCTCTGTCGATGCTGACGTCACCCATATGTGAGAACTGACTTCTTGCTTGTTCCCAGAGAAGATAAAATAGCCACAACTCCCCTGTCCTCCCTCCTCAGCACCCCAGTAAATTCAAGAACACGAAGACACTGCTCTCAAAATACCTACACCACTCCCAACCATACAGAAACATAGAAATATGATGACAGAAAAAGACCACATGGCCTATCTAGTCTGTCCTTCCATATCAACAACTACAACAGTCCTCTTCTTACCTTTAGAGATCCTCTGTGTTTGTCCCATGCTTTTTTGAATTCAGTTACTGTCTTCATCTCTACCACCTCCACCGGGAGACTATTCCACGGATCCACCACTCTTTCCGTAAAGAAATATTTCCCCATATCACCCCTGAATCTATCTCCCTTCACCCTCATCCTGTGTCCCCTCGTAGCAGAACTTGCTTTCAATTGAAAGAGGCTCTCTCCCTGAACATTTATGCCACGGAGGTATTTAAACATCTCAATCATATCACCTCTGTCCCACCTTTCCTCTAAGGTGTACATATTAAGATCCTTCAGTCTGTCCTCATATGCTTTATAATGAAGACCACTAATCATTTTAGTAGCCACCCTCTGCACCGACTTCATCCTGTTCACATCCTTTTGAAGGTGTGGTCTCCGGAATTGCACACTATACTCCAAATGAGGTCGCACCAAAGACTTATACAGAGGCATTATCACCTCCTTTTTTTGCTAGCCATTCCTCTCCGTATGCACCCAAGCATCCTTTTAGCTTTTCTCGTCGCCTTTTCTACCTGTTTAGCTACTTTAAGATCATCAGACACAACCACGCCTAGGTCCCACTCTTCTTTAGTGGACAAAATTACTTCACCCCCTATACTATATTGCTTCCTTGGATTGCTGCAGGCAAAATGCATGACCTTACATTTTTTAACATTAAATCCCAACTGCCAAATTCTAGACCATTCTTCAAGCTTAGCTAGATCCCTCCTCATGTTATCTACACTTTCCTGGGTGTATATTCTATTGCAAATTTTGGTATCATCCGCAAAGAGGCAAACCTTACCTGACAGCCCTTCCGCTATATCACTAACAAAGATGTTAAAAAGAATCGGACCAAGGACAGATCCCTGGGGCACACCACTGGTAACATCCTTCTCCTCAGAGTGAGCTCCATTTACTTGCACTCTTTGTCGCCTCCCACCCAACCAATTTCTAACCCAAGCAGTAACTTTAGGGTCCATCCCTAGGGTGCTCAGTTTGTTTATAAGTCGCTTGTGAGGAACAGTGTCAAAGGCTTTACTGAAATCTAAATACACCACATCTAGGGCTCTCCCTCGGTCCAACTCCCTGGTCACCCAGTCAAAGAAATCAATCAGATTTGTCTGACAAGACCTGCCTCTGGTGAATCCATGCTGCCTCGGATCCTGTAATCTGCTGGACTCCAGAAACCTCACTATTTTCTCCTTCAGCAGCGTTTCCAATAATTTACTCACCACCGAAGTTAAACTAACCGGCCTGTAGCTTTCAACCACATCCTTACTTCCGCTTTTGTGTAAATGCACCACATGAGCCTCTCTCCAGTCCTTTGGCACCACTCCCGACTCCAACGAGGCATTGAAAAGGTCAGTAAGTGGAGTTGCTAGAATGTCCCCAAGTTCCCTCAGTATTCTAGGATGTATCCCATCCGGTCCCATCGCTTTGTCTACTTTAAGTTGAGCTAGTTTCTCACGAACACAGTCTTCTGAAAATTGTTCAAGATGTCCCTCGCTTCTGTTCCTATTTGTGGGTGTTTTCTGAGGTCCTGCTCCTGGTTCTTCATCTGTGAACACAGAACAAAAATATTTGTTAAGCAATTCCGCTTTATCCTTATCAGCTTCTACATATTCCTCCCCTGCATCCTTGAGTCTGACAATACCACTTTTGCCCTTCCTCTTCTCACTAATATATCTGAAAAATGTCTTATCCCCCCATTTTATTGCAGTGGCTATTTCCTCCTCCTTTTGAATCTTTGCCTTCTTGACTACTTTGCTAGCTTCTCTAAGTTTTTCCAAATACAGATGCCTGTCTTACTCTCTCTGTGATTTCTTGTATTTCATGAAGGCCTCCCTCTTTTTCTTCACTTTTTCAGCTACTTCTTTCAAAAACCATAGCGGTCTTCTTTTCCTTTTACCTTTATTTACCATTTTAACAAAAAGGTTGGTTGCCCTTAAAATATCCCCTTTCAGTTTTGCCCACTGTTTTTCTACATCCCCCAGCTGTTCCCATCCCACTAACGACTCCCTGAGGTATTGGCCCATCTTCACAAAGTTAGTCTTCCTAAAGTCTAAGATCCTCACCTTTGAATGGATTCTAACAGCCCTAGTCCTAATACTGAACCACACCATCTGGTGATCACTGGATGCAAAATGATCTCCCACTACAACATCAGAAACACTTTCACCATTGTTAAGCACCAAGTCCAGTATGGCCCCTTCACGTGTGGGGTCTGTTACCAATTGCCTGAATAGTTCTCCCTGTAGAGAATCCAGGATCTCCTTACTTCTAGATAATAATGCAGCAGGAATGTGCCAATCAACATCTGGCATATTGAAATCTCCTATCAGTAGCACTTCCCCTTTCCTAGCAATGGTGTGTATGTCTTCAATTAACTCTCTGTCCACCTCTTCCTCTTGTGAGGGAGGTCTGTATATCACACCAATGCAAATAGATTTCTCTTTCCCTCTTTCTAGTTTAACCCATAATGCCTCCTCTCTCCCTTTTAAGCTCTGTAATTCCAAAGCTTTAATAGTAGTTTTTACATATAGGGCCACTCCTCCTCCCCTTCTTCCTACCCTGTCCTTTCTGAATAAAGTATAGCCAGGTATAGTTACATCCCAATCATGGTTTTCTGTGAACCATGTTTCTGTAACTGCCACTAAATCCAAGTCAGCCACTCCCACCAAAGCGTCAACATCAGGGATCTTATTTCCCATGCTATGGGCATTTATACACACTGCTTTCCATATGTTACCCCTGTTACCCATTTCCATAAAGGTATTTAATGTATCACCTACCTGGGGGCTTTCTTCACCCATCCCCAACGAATCTAGTTTAAAGCCCTCTTCAGTAGATTAGCCAGTCTACTACCGAAGATGCGTTGACCTTTCTTGGACTACTACTACTACTACTATACTACTACAAGGGCCTTTTCATACATTGCACCAATGCTATAGAATGCCCTCCCCAACAATCTAAGAGCAATGACAGACATGCTACAGTTCCACAAGGAACTAAAGACACATTTGTTTAAACAGTACTATGATAACTCCCATGATATGCCCCAAGATCAATCTGAATAAAATCTCCCTACTATTCCTACCCATTATACATGTGACCACAGAAGCAATGATGGTCCTGAATCCACTCCCACTGTAAAACTGTATGATTCTCATAACTTTGTACCTTACTGCAATACTGTATATAATTACCCTAATATTGTACCCAGTTAGTTGTAAGATAGTTCTTTGTACATAAGTTTGCAAGTTCATTGTAAAGTTTGCTTTATGAGTTCAATGTAAACTGCCCTTGATCTCTGGAAGGGGCGGAATATAATAGCATGTTAAATAAACAAACAAACAATTTGATAAATTAAAGAGTAGCAAATCACCTGGACCGGATGGTGAACATCAGAGGGTGTTGTTAGAACTGAAATATGAGATTGCAGGCCTACCATTACTAATCTGTGAACTATCATTAAAATCATCTGTAATACCTGAAGATTGGCGAATAGCCAATGAAACATCAATTTTTAAAAAGGGTTCCAGGGGTAATCTGGGAAACTACAGACTGGTGAGCCTGACATCAGCACCAGGCAAAATGGTAGAAACCATTATAAAGAACAAAATTACTGAACATGTAGATATCATGGTTTAATGGGAGAAAGCCAACATGCTTTAGCCATGGAAGGTCTTGTCTTGCTAATTAGTTATATATTTTTTAAAGATGTGAATAAACAGGTAGACAAAGATGAGCCGGTCAATATAGTGTATCTGGATTTTCAGAAAGCCTTTGACAAGATCCCTCATCAGAGACTCTTGGCAAAATTAAAAAGTCATGGGATAGGAGGTAGTGTACTATTTTGGATCAGGTACTGGTTAAAAGACAGAAAGCAGAGGGTAGAGCTGAATGGCCAATTTTCCCAATAGAGAAAGGTGAATAGTGGAGTACCCCAGGGATCTGTGCTGGGTCTGCTGCTTTTTAGCATAGTCATAAATGGCCTGGAAATGTGAATAATGAGTGAGGTAATCAAATTTGCAGATGACACGAAACTATTCAAAGTTGTTAAACCCAAGAAGATTGTGAACAATTGCAAGAGGACCTTGATAAATTGGAAGATGGGACTTTCAAATGGCAGATGAAATTTAATGCGGACAAGTGCAAAGTTATGCACCTAGGAAAGAACATCCCAAACTATGGTTACACGAAACAAGGTTCCACATCAGGAACCACTACCTAGGAAAAAGATTTAGGCGTCATCGTGGATAACATGTTGAAACCCTCCGCCCAGTGTGCAATGTGTCCAAGCAGGCAAATAGAATGCTAAGAATTATAAGGAACGGGATGAAGAATAAAACAAAGGATATTATAATGCCTCTATATTGTTCCATGGTGCGACCGCACATTGAATATTGTGTGCAATGCCGGTCGCCGTATCTTAAAAAGGATATAGCGGAATTAGAAAAGGTATAGAGAAAAGCCACCAAAATGGTAAAGGGGATTGAAGGATATCCCTATGAGGAGAGGCTTAAAAGGTTAAGGTTCTTCAACATGGCAAGGAGACGGCTGAGGGGAAATATGATATGTTTATTTATGTTTATGTTTATTTAAAAATTTGTTATACCGCTCAATACCAAGGGCACCTGAGCGGTTTACAATAATAAAATAAGGCAAGTTAAAACAAGCAAGTTAAAACAAGCACTTGGCTGCAGGAAAAAAGGAAAAGAACGCCATCAGATTATAGGAAAGAAGGGAGGAGAGAGGCAGGAAAGCTGAGAGCAAAGATAACATAACATAAAAAGTAACAATAAACAAACGCTATCAAGGGGGGAGGAGGGGGGATATATGGTATGTGGGTGATGACAATGGAAAAGGGGAGGAGAGAAAGACTAAGGAGGAGGGTCAAACACAAGGGAGAAAAGGTGGGTTTTCAGCTGGGCTTTGAATGATTGGTAGGAGTCTTCTGCACGGAGAGAGGGGGGGAATGAATTCCAGAGGCTTGGGGCCAGAAAATAGAAGGCAGAGGAGCGGGTTTTTTCCAGACGGGCATGTGCGGGGGAAGGAAGAACCATGCGGTTTATGTGTATGGAGCAGAGAAGACGGTGGGAGGTGTGGAAGTGTATTTGATTTGCCAGATAAAGAGGAGTGCCAGAATGGATTACTTTGTGTGCAAATATTAGAAATTTATATTGAACATGGAAGAAGATGGGTAACCAGTGATGTTGATAGTGAAGGGGAGTGACGTGATCGAAACGGGAAGCATGAGACAGTAAATGGATAGCAGCATTTTGGACACGTTGAAGGCGAGACAACTGGGACTTGGATAGGCCGGCAAAAGAGACATTACAATAATCGAGACGGGACAGTACAAGGGAAAGCAAGAGGGTGGTTAGGGCAGGAGTGGAAAGAAAAGGACGGACTGCTCTAAGTTGACGGAGGGAAAAGAAAGAACGCTGAACGATTGAAGAAATGTGATCTTTGAACGTGAGGGCAGAATCAAGGACAACACCTAAATAGCGGAGTGATGAGACCAGAGGGATGGGTTGTGAGGACAGGGAAGGAGCACAGGTAGGAGAGGGACTGCCAAAAGTGAACCAAATAGCGAAAGATTTTGCTGGATTAACATGTAAAAAGTTGGATAGAGGTGTATAAATTAATGAATGGAGTGGAATGGGTAAAGGTAGATCGATTGTATACGCCATCAAAAAGGAGAAAGACTAGGGGACATGCAATGAAGCTACAGTGTAACCCATTTAAGACTAATAAAAGAAAATATTTTTTTCACTCAATGCGTAAGCGTAGTTACTCACCTGTAACAGGTGTTCTCCAGGAGCAGCAGGAATCAGTCCTCACATATGGGTGACGTCGGCGCCGACGGAGCCCTCGCGGAGCAATTTTCCCCAGCTTTCAAAGAAAGCCTTTGGGAATTGCAGCGCGCATGCGCGGTCCTCTTCCCGCCCAAGGGTGCCATCTTGCTCAGTCAGATGACATAGCTAAAAGACAGCAAAAATTAGCAAAAACGAAAGCATATAACTGCAACTCCAAGGGGAGGAGGGAGGGTTGTGAGGACTGATTCCTGCTGCTCCTGGAGAACACCTGTTACAGGTGAGTAACTACGCTTTCTCCAGGACCAAGCAGGAAGTCAGTCCTCACATATGGGACTCCCAAGGTTAAGGCTACCGGAGACCCTAAGCACAAAAATGAGCTCCCTCTAGCTCAGCAGCACAGAAGGAAGGAATCTTCTCTGAATACGTCTCCAACCGGTAGCCCAACATCCGGGATGGAGAGTAGGAGTTGCCTATACCTCGAAGAGGTTACGGAGGACTGCCTGTCCGAAAGCACTGTCCCTGTGGGACTCCCTCTCCAGGCAGTAATGGGCTGCAAAAGTCTGGCTTGAAGACCAAGTAGCGGCCCGGCAGATGTCTGCCAACGGAACAGAGCGGAGGTAAGCCACTGACGTAGCCTTCGCCCGAACACGATGAGTGGTGACTCTACCTTCCAGCACGAGGCCCGCAGCCTCGTAAGCCCAAGCGATGCAGTCCGCAATCCAGATGGACAGAGTACGCTTGGAGACAGGGAGCCCCAACTTGTTGGGGTCATAAGACACGAAGAGCTGAGCCGCCCTTCGGTGCCCCCGCGTACGGTCCAGGTAGAAGTTCAGCACCCTTCTACAGTCCAGGGTATGCAGGACCATTTCAGCTCGGCTGGAGTGTGGCCTGGGAAAGTAGGTCGGAAGTACCACCTCCTGGTTGATGTGAAAAGGGGAAACCACTTTAGGAAGAAACTTAGGGTGAGTCCGTAGGACTACCCGGTTCTTGTAGAACCTAGTGTAAGGAGGATCAGATACCAGGGCCTGCAGCTCACTAACGCGTCTAGCAGAAGTGAAGGCCACCAAGAACAAGATTTTCCAGGAAAGAAAACGAAGAGGACAGGTAGCCATAGGCTCAAAAGGCGGACAGGTAAGCCGCTGTAAAACCACATTGAGATCCCAGTTCGGGGCTGCCGGGCGCAAAGGCGGTTTAAGGAGAAGGCGGCCTCTGAGAAAACGAGCCACCAGAGGGTGGCTGGAATGAGGTCTACCATCCACCGGCACGTGATGTGCAGAAAGAGCACTGAGGTGGACCTTGACCGAGTTGGACTTAAGGCCAAGATTGGAAAGAGAAAGCAAGTATTGCAAGACCACTGATGCCGAACAGGAGAAGGGGTCTTGAGACTGCTGAGTACACCAGACGGAGAACCGACGCCACTTAAGAGCGTAGGACTTCCGGGTGGAAGGCCTCCTGGAGGCCAAGACGACCTCTTCCACATCTGGAGGTAGCTGGAGAGGAGCAAGGACTACCCTTTCAGCAGCCAGGCCATCAGATGAAGGGACCGGAGGTTGGGGTGCAGGAGCGTCCCCTGATCCTGCGAGAGGAGGTCGGGCTGACACCCCAGAGGAAGAGGGGTGTCCACCGCCAGCTGCATCAGAAGCGGGAACCAAGGTTGTCTCGGCCACCGGGGAGCCACTAGGATCATCGATGCCTTGTCTCTGAGAACTTTGAAGAGCGTCCGAGACACCAGAGGCATGGGTGGAAAGGCATACAAGAGGCCTGTGGACCATGGAATCAGAAAAGCATCCGCCGCTACCCGGAGAGGATGCGGCTGTCGAGAGCAGAATCTGGGAAGCTGCCGGTTCAGAGGACTGGCGAACAGATCCATGGTGGGGAGGCCCCACCGGAGAAAGATCCGCTGAATCACAAGCGGATCCAATCTCCACTCGTGCGGTTGGAGGATCCTGCTCAGTTTGTCTGCCAGGTAGTTTTCTTGACCTGGGAGATAGACAGCTTTGAGGACGATGTTGTGATGGACGGCCCAAGAGCAGAGCTTCTGTGCTTCCTGACAGAGAAGGAAGGAGCCGGTTCTGCCTTGCTTGTTCACGTAGAACATGGCAACCTGATTTGTCTGTCTGGACAAGTACTGACTGGTGAGAAATCAGGTGAGAGAAGGCTTTGAGCGCTAGGCGGATGGCTCTGAGCTCCAGGAAGTTGATCTGCTGAGCGGACTCCCAAGGAGTCCAGAGACCCTGAGTACAAGTCCCTTGGCAATGTGCTCCCCAGCCCTGGAGAGAAGCATCGGTCGTCAGGACCTGAGAATGTGCAGGGGGCTGAAAAGTCACCCCGAGCACTAGGTTTGGCAGGTGAAGCCACCATCGCAGAGAGGAGACCAGCTGGTCAGAGATCTGTACGGAGTCCGCTAGGCTCCCAGTGGCCTGATGCCATTGTTTGCAAAGGCACCATTGAGCAGGTCGCATGTTCAGGCGGGCATAGGGGGTTACATGGACCGTGGAAGCCATATGGCCGAGCAGTCTCAGAAATTGCCTGGCCGAGACCAGGGAATTGCTGTGAAAGCGGCTGGCGAGATCCATGAGCCTTTGGGCCCTGTCCAGGGGCAGGAAGGCCCGCGCCTGAAGAGTGTCCAACCTGGCGCCGATGAATTCTAGATCCTGAGAGGGGAGCAAAGTGGACTTTGCGAAGTTTATGACAAATCCCGTGCTGGAGCAGAGCCACCGTGCGCTGAGTAGCCTGAGTGGCTTCTTGGGCAGACTGGGCTCTGATGAGCCAGTCGTCCAGGTATGGGAACACAAAGAGACCCTGAAGTCTCAGATAGGCCGCCACCACTGCTAGGCATTTGGTGAACACTTTGGGGGCGGAGGATAGGCCGAAAGGCAGTACTCAGTACTGGTAATGGCGTCCGTCCACCACAAACCTGAGGTATTGTCTGTGGTCTGGATGAATAAGGATATGAGTATACGCATCCTTCAGATCTAAGGAGCATAGCCAGTCTCCCTGCTGGAGGTAGGGCAGCAGGATTCCAAGGGTAAGCATTTTGAACTTTTCCTTTGCAAGGAACTTGTTGAGGTTGCGCAAGTCTAGGATGGGTCTGAGGCCTCCTGTTCTTTTCGGAATCAGGAAGTATCTGGAATAAAACCCTTGACCCTTCAGGTGGTGGGGCACCGGTTCCACGGCTTGTTCCTGAACAAGACTTGCTAACTCCTGAAGGAGTAAGTCCCTGTGCAGAGGGAGTCTGGAAGGCTCCCATGGAAAGTAGGAGGGAGGTACCTGGTGAAAATGAAGAAGATAGCCCTTTTGAACTATCTGAAGCACCCAGGTATCTGTGGTGATGTTGGACCATCTGTGGGCAAAATGGACTGTGCTGAGAGAAACCAGCTGAGGGGGAGAGGCTATGCTGAGAAAGTCAAAAACCCCCACCCTGCTGAGCAGGGGCCGGTGGTGCAGGCTTGGGGGCTGGCTGCCTACGGGGCCCATTACCTCGACCCTTGGCCTGCTTTCCCTGTGGGGGAGCTGGGGAGGCCTGATACTGAGGGTAGTATTTATAGGCAGCACCCTTCCTCGGGTAAAAGGGCTTTTTCCCCGAGGCCTTCTTCTTTTGAGAAGGAGCAGAGGTCTTCCTTGAGAGACGAGTCCTGGTGAGAGTCTCCGTCTCGATTTGTGCAGCCTTCTCATCCATGGGCTTGCCAAAGAGGTTATCACCTCGGCAGGGGACATCGACCAACTTGTCCTGCACCCAGGGCTCGAGGTCGGACGTCTGAAGCCAAGCCTGGCGGCGTCCACCGATGCCGGCCGCGGCTACTCGAGCCAAAGCCTCAAAACCATCATAGGCTGCCCGAGAGATAAACTTGGAGCACTCCCGAATGCCAGTAGACAAGGATTGGAACCTCTGCAAAGGTTCGTCGGAGAGACCAGCAGAGAACCCGGCTATTTCCTTAGCCAGGTCTCGGAGATACATGCCCATGTAGAGCTGGTATGTCTGGACTCGACAAGCAAGCATAGAGCCCTGGAACCACTTCCTACCGAGGGCATCCAGGCTTCGGGCTTCCCTACCAGGGGGCACCGAGGAGTGCATTTTTTGACTCTTCAGTCTATGCATGGCCGATTCCACCACCATGGAATGGTGCGGTAGTTGTGCCTTTTGGAACCCGGGGCTCTTGCGGACTCGATAAATGGAATCGACCCACTTGCTTAACACCGGCGACGACGCCGGGCTCTCCCACATGCCGAAGAGAAGCCGTTCCAGCATTGGAGGAACCGGTACAATAAAGGCCTCCTTCGAGGGAGAGTCATATTGGAGGGCATCGAGTTCTTCGACTCGAGGCTCCTCCTCGGGATCCGCAGGGAAGGCCAAGGCTTTGGCCATATCCCTCACGAAGTCCGAAAACCGGGTATCCTCCGGGGGGGACCGTCTCCGAGGTTCGGACTTGGGGGAGTCCAAAGGGACACAACGAGTCCGAAAGGAACCAGGTGACTCTTCGTCCTCAGATTCCCAGGCCGACTCCTCGGAGGAGGAGTCGACCGGCTCCGGTCGGGCGGGCACTGATGCCATCCGCCCCGACGCCGAGGGAGTTGGCGTCGACGACCTCGGTCCCGAACGGGAGGCCGAAGGAGACCTCGACCGAGGATTGACTCGAACCCTTATGGACTCGAGGATCGGCTCGGTCTCCGGGGTCGACTTGGAGGTCGACGTCCCGGCGGTCAGGGCAGAAGCGCCAGCGAGGCCAGCGATCAATGCCTGCTGCTGGTCCAAGAAGGCAGACAAACTGCACTCCAAGGCCGTCAACCTGAGTCCGAGCTCAGGAAACCCAGCAGCCCCCGACTCGGGTCCCGACGGCGTCGGGTCCGACGTCGGGTCCTTCGGAGGCGAGTCCACGAGGACAACCGTACTTACGTGAGCGGGCAAGTCCACCTCGAGTCGAGGATGTTTTGACGGCCTTTCCGACTCCAAGGACCCGGGACGGGAATCGGGGCTATGCGACCTGGCCCTCGAGGAACCAGGAGCGTCCACCGATCCCGCCCTCGCGGGTTTCTTCTTCCGATGATGCTCCCGGGTAGGAGACCCCCTTTCAGAGGAACTCCGATGATGCTCAGGACCAGAGTCCCAAGACGTCGAAGCCTCTGACGAGGTCCGAGCCCGGCCGGAGTCAGAGAAGATACGCTCCTGCTGGTGCTGCCTACTCCTCAATGCTTTTGAGGACATCTTGCCGCATGGCGTGCAGATCATGGGGTCATGATCTGGGCCGAGGCAGTGGAGGCAGAAGTCATGAGTGTCTGTAAGAGACATAAGTTTCTTACAGAGGTCACACTTTTTGAAACCACTGGCCGCCATCGGGGGAAAAAGGGCCCCTGCGAGGTCGAACGACCGGGCAGCCAGGGAAAAAAGCGCGAAATCTGTCACGAAGGAAAAAAACCCCGAAAAATAAAGGACGGACTCGTAACCGGCATCGCGAGTCCGGGCGGGAAAAGAACCGGCGTCGAACCGAAGAAAAAATAGAGAAAAATAGAGAAAAATCAACTTTTCTGCGGGGATTCACAGGCAACGTCTGTAGGGCTCCGCGGAAAAAAGAAGACTGAGCAAGATGGCACCCTTGGGCGGGAAGAGGACCGCGCATGCGCGCTGCAATTCCCAAAGGCTTTCTTTGAAAGCTGGGGAAAATTGCTCCGCGAGGGCTCCGTCGGCGCCGACGTCACCCATATGTGAGGATTGACTTCCTGCTTGGTCCTGGAGAAATCATGCTCTGGAATTCTTCACTGGAGGATGTAGTAAAAGTTGTTAGTGTAGCTGGGTTTAAAAAGATTTGGACAAGTTCCTGGAGGAAAGGTCCATAAACCATTATTAAAGAAGACCCAGGAACTTCACTGCTTGCTCCAATACAAGCATTGTGGAACCTGTGTATCTTTTTGGGAAACTGCTAGGTACTTCTGACCTGGATTGGCCACTGTTGTAAACAGGGTGATGGACCTTGGTCTGACTCAGTATGGCATATCTTAGGTTCTTAAGTGGTGGCAGAAGTCTGAAGGTGACTGTGCAGAGTGTGACAAAGGAGCAGAGGATAGGTTGAGGAAGGTGAGGGAAGCTTTGGTGCCGGTGTATAGCTGCAGTGCCAGGAAATGAATGAACACTCAGAACAGAGACAGATGTTAAATCTTTTTTTTTTTGCTTTCTAACTATTCATTCCTGAGGAATGTGCATTTAGAAGGTTTTCATGTTATCACCATTATGGCAACTCGTATCACAGTCCTATGAAGGCATCACCCTAATACCTGGACAGTATTAATATGCCATAAATAACTTAATTAGGAAATGAAATATAAGCAATTAAAAGCAGAAGATATGGTTGTAACTATTGTCAAGCCCCAGCCCTCTGCCTAGGGCTCAGAGGGTTGGGGTTGCCATTATATTGTTGCCCTCAAACACTACTTATTCCTCAAATACTTCCCAACGATCACAGAAGCATGCCCCCTCAAACACTACTTATTCCTCAAATACTTCCCAACGATCAAAGAAGCATGCCCCCGCTCCAAGACTGATAGTGACACCAAATCACCTAGTGAGCCATGATACCGCACGTAGTAAGGTGTCCTATGACCATTAATTATACGTTTTTATTTTCTGTAACTTGATTATGTAAATAGTTATACTCGCATGCCAAGTTGGCTGTCCATTTATTTGTAATTATCTGTTATCCAAGTTTTGTAATCCTGTTTTATTGTAAACTCAGACACATGTATATGTTCTGAATTTTTTTGTTCGATGTAAACCGCGCTGATGTTGAATAGTGCGGTATATAAGAAATGTAAATAAATAAATAAATATATGCTCCTTGCAGAAGGTGAGATAAAACCTTTGGCTCCCGCTATGCCTGCTGGGAGTGGTAGTTCTTTTGCCCTCTGATAAGGAAATAGTTGTGAGACCAGTGGTAAGGCAAAATGACAAGAATTTATTCCCCAACAAAAAGATTCAGTGCAGATTAAATCAGGATACTCTTCAGGTGTTTGCTCGAGGATATTTACAGAACTTAAACTGATTGAGCTTCACACTCTTTGCTCACAAGACGTGCAATGCATATCACATGTAACAGATAGAAAACATAACAACTTCTTCTCACAAAGAAAAATATCTTCTTTCCCTTTGTTCACACTCAGCTCCCTCATACACCTTTAGCAAAGGGATTCTATATCATCTGCCAAACACAGTGTACAGTCCATAGGCACTTCTGCTGAGTCACTCTCATTAAAGTCCTGTTGCGTCTCTTCAAACTCTGGAACTATGGAGTTTGGCTTTAAGCTGTTATTATACGGCTTAGGATAATTTCCCCCTAAGACCTCTGGTGCTTCCTTTGGGCACAGTTCTATATGGTAAGGATTTGAAATACCTGAGGTTGTGGAGATTCCTCTCTGGCTTTGTTCAGCTATCTTTTTCCAGCTGTAGGAAAACGCTCTCTGATTCCCTGTTTTGAGTTTTTGTCTGGAGCACTGCTCTGGTTCTCAGTCCCAAACTGAGTTTTGCAAACTCCTGGGTTTAGTGCTAGGTTCCCACCTGTGAGTTCCTTGAAGCTTTTTATCTGGCAATGAGGTCTAAAGGTCTCTCTGCTCTCTCCCTCTAGGCAGGTTTCTGACAGCAGTCTGTCCCTTCTCTCCTTCTGCTCTGTCTGCTTCAATTCCAGAACTGCAGCTGGGTTTCCTCAAAGTTCTCCTCCCAGCTCTTCTCCAACCGTCTCTCCAACCACCTCTCCAGTCAATACTCTCATCAACACTCTTACCGGCTCTCTCAGCGAGACTCCAATCACCAACTCCTTTCCTCTTGCTTTCTCCTAGCCTGGGTTTATATTCCTGTTCCGAGCCTTTGGTCTGCCTTCCTGAACAGGTGTGTGTAATTAGGTTCCAGGCTTGCAGTTACATCAGAGCTTGGGTGTGTCAGCCTAGCTCCTGTTTCCCTATGCTTGCCTCTCTCTTGCAAATGCTGAAACGTGTGTGCAGCCTGACTGTCAGTTTGTTTAAAGGAAAAATCATCCTTTTCTTCTACTTCCATATGTTCAGTATGGGCTTCTTCATCACACTATCCACACTTTTTATTCCTTTTCTTCTCCAGACGGCAAAACGTAAGTGTGGCATTTTAGAATACATAAGAAGAGACACAAGAGTAATAGTAGTATTATTGACTTTTGAAAATAGAAATCAAATGAAATGGCTCAGGAAAAAGGAAGGATTGTGGAAACCTGACCTTACTATTCCACACGGCTTCTATTCCATTCTGTTGTTTACAACTAGCTCCCCAGTATTGTGTTTGCTGCCCCATCACAATAATTGATGCTCTGCTTTATATAGCTCTAGAAGTATAACATACCTTTCTTGTTCAGCCTTCTACTACTCCAACCCCTTCTGACTATCATTAATTCTAGCTTGTCATCCGGTCTCTTCCCTACCCCCTGGAAACATGCCACAAGCCGCCCTCTCTTAAAACAACCTACCCTTGATCCTTCCGTCCCTGCTCACTATCGCCCAGTCTCCAATCTCCCTTTCTCTTCCAAACTCTTGGAGAAGGTAGTATTCTCACAGCTTTCTCATTACCTTGCCTCTACACTTTTCCTTCACCCCAGGCAATCCGGATTCAGATCCGGATTTAGTGTCGAGACCACAATTACAGCTGTCTTAAATGAAATTCATACTTCTCATGACCAAGGCAACATCACTCTAGCGGTATCACTTGATCTCTCCGCAGCATTTGACCTGGTGGATCACACCCTTCTCCTCTCTCGCCTTAGGGATGCGGGCATTCGTGGTTTGGTGTATCACTGGTTTCATTCGTTTCTATGTCATCGGTCTTTTGCTGTTTCCTCCACCCTTTCTTCTTCCGATCGCTTTCCACTCCCCTGTGGTGTCCCTCAGGGATCAATTCTGGCTCCCTTATTGTTTAATGTCTTTCTTGCCCCCTTGGTCCTACTCATCCAGCAATCCGGGATTTCAAGCTACTTCTACGCTGATGATATTTTTCTGTTGCATCACACTTCGTCATCTCACCCTGATATATTACCTTTAGAAGACTGTCTGTCCACTATTTCTTCTTGGCTCTCTTCCAATTGTCTGGTACTCAATGTTAAAAAGACCGCTGCAATTTGGTTCCCGCAAACCTCTCCTACTCCTTCACTCGCCCCATCTCTCGCAGGCTCCATCATTACTTTAGTCCCTAAGCTTCGCTACCTTGGAGTATTCCTTGATAGCGCCCTTAGTTTTCATGACCATATTTCTCACATCTCTCGGTGCTCTTTTCTGCGTCTGCGACAAATTCGTGCTATTCGCCCCTTCTTGTCCATTCAGGCCATCTCCACTCTTCTTCTCTCTTTGATCATCACCAGATTAGACTTCTGCAATACTATTTTTGCCGGACTCCCCCAATATCAAAAACGCCGTCTCCAATTAATTCAAAATACAGCTGCTCGCATGATCCTCCACGCTTCGCCCCGCGACCATGTCACCCCTCTGCTGCACCACCTTCATTGGTTGCCAATTGACTTCCGGATATCCTTTAAGGTCCTCACCTTAACCCATAGAGCCATTTATCTCTCTACACCTGCCTACCTTTCAGATCTACTGACTTACCATACTCCCTCACGCAGTCTTCGGTCCATTCATATTAACCGCCTTCACCTTCCAGCACCCTCCAAAGCTCATCTGCAATCTACCAGGAAATCGGCATTCTACTATTTAGGACCCTCTCTCTGGAACTCCCTTCCCACCAACCTCCGTACAGAAGAATCATATCCCAAATTCCGTTCTCTCCTTAAGACTCATCTATTCTCCCTAGCTTTCCCCCCCTGAATTTCATTTCTCTGTCTCCTATCTTTTGGTCTACCTGATTGTTCTGTCTTTACTTTCTTCTCTTTCTATCATTTATTGTAATTTCTTTTTTTTCTCTTTCTATAATTATTAATTTTACTTTGTAAACCGCCCCGATGTTATGGGGGGCGGTATATTAAGTGTGAAATAAACAATAAACAATTTGGAACAGACTAGGGCTAGAGGATGAGGGAGTGGTCAATTTTAAGGGGATAGTGGGATTAGGGAGGGGAGACTGTGACGGCGAACAAAGAGAGTGTGTGATGACAGGGTGGGGAGTATGTGACAGGCTTGGGGGAAAGAGAGAGATAACAAGACTAGGAGGGGAGAGAGACTGCTTTCTATATAATTATAGTATATAGCAGGGATGCATTAAAGGCCTGTTTATATTAAACATTCTTTGTTCTCTTGGAGAAGCAATGGGAAAACAGGTCAGAAAGGAGTTGCAGAAGACTTCAGAAGAGATCTTCTTCCATCCTTCCCCTCCTCCTCACTTCTCAACTTCAAACTTCAATGAAGACAACCTCAGGGTGAGGGGTGAGGGGGAAGGGGAGTGCATGTCTTAGGCACTGGTTCCTAAATTTTTGGGCTGGCTCCTATATCTAAAGAAAATTTGTCAAGGCCTATCTTAGACATCCTTGGCTTTGGTTACTATGCCGGGGACGCCTATGCAGATGAACCCACAGATGTCAATATATGACACTTCCATATTTGTGAAATCATGCCTCAACTTGTACATCCCTGTTTTTTGGGGGATGTTCTGGGGATAGGAAAATACCTACATTACCTCAATATAACTCACTTGGAACTACCACTGAAAAAGTGTGAGCAAAATCCTACTCTTTCTTTCCTTTCTAGAATCGACAATATAGCTGAAACATGCAATACTTTTAAAAATTAAAAAAAGCTAGCAGGGCCAGTGCTTTGGTTCAGCTACAGTTCACTTCTTCTGTATCTGCTAGCTAGATGATGTTCTTAGGACCCAGAGGGTAAGACATAAGAACTTAGATAAGCCATGCTAAGTCATACCAACAACCATCAAGCTCTGCATCCTATCTCAGTCAGTCTAGGGCACAAGTATCAGCAGATCCCAAAACGTAGGCTAAATATCACTGCCACAATGACCTCAACATAGCCAAGAGACGTGATAAAGGGTTTAGGATTAAAGACTTCAATTCTCCTTGGACAAGTGGGATGTGTCAGCCACACCTCGTGATGATATCCTACGGTGCCATAGATGGAAGTGCTCTCTTAAGCTCAGAAAGTTAAGTCTTTGTGAGCAGGTGCCAAGGTAGACCTACCTCCTGGTCTGCCCCTATCTAGGCCAGTTTCTATTCTTCTGCCTTGCCAGCAAGACGGACCTATCCAGCTCTCAAAAAAAAAAGTAGAATTTCAAGAACCACCAATCACCATGTAAGGATTCCCAACTCAGTAACTGAAGAACCTGCACACAAGATATCAGCATGACTACACCAGGTTTTAAAATATGTCCAAAATATGGGAAGATGATGAATAGCACTGATGCACACGAGCGGTACGTGTGGTGACTGGGGATCAATCACAGTAGAAGGTTGCGCCCACTGCGTATGGATGTCTCCCTGCGCCTGAAAATCCCTCTGCCATGCCCTGAAGGACTTTACCACTGAATCCCACTCACCTCTTCAGCCACCCCATGCCGAGACCATGCAGTTGGCCACACTGGGGCCTCTGCAGCTCAGGATGTGCCCATCAGGGCCTCCATCCCTAGCCGCACACATTCCGGGGCTCCGCAGTGGACCAGGCTCTGCCCCTTCAGGCCACCCAAGACATTCCCAACTGCAGCAGCCTCCGATCTTCCAGGCCCCGGTCTCACTGATCGCCATCATGGCACCGAGAATGATGATGCCGTGCCTAGCTCCACCCCCTGTGGCATGATTGGCCGACACCACGGCAACAGGGGAAGCCAGGAAAGACATAACCATGCCAATGGAGGGAACCCCTGTAAGCGACAACACCGGACACACCTCCCCGTCCCAGAGACCATGCCAACACAGCAGAGACAGGGGGAGCTGCAAAAAGTACTGGAAGAGGCCCATCACAGACTCTAGCAGCAGCAGCAGCCCACCCCACACTCAAAGCCAGCACAATCAGAAGTGCCGACACCGGCACCTCCACAAGCGCTCCAGCAGTCCCTCCTCCTCCAGATCTCCTCTGAGAGAGCACAGCAGCTGGCACAGAACAAGCCAGGACTCTGGGACAAACACTCCAGCTGCACTGCTGGAGCTCCTCACATGCTTACTCCAGCAGCAACAGCAGGAGCGCAAGATAGGTCATCAGAGGCAAGTGGCCCAGTGGCCTCCCCCGCAAGACTGGGGGGCACCAGCCAAGCCCCTGGACTCAGCCACTCCAGGACAATCTTCATCATCCCTGCCACCATACGAATGCCAAGATCCCACAGTCACAGACAGTGGGGAAGAAGAGACAACTACATTGGGCACATAGAGAACCGGGGATGCCCTCACCTCACCCAGAATAGGATCCAAGCCTTCCCTGTCTCTGCCTCAGACATCATTTATTTATTTATTTAACTGTATTTATATCCCGCTTTTCACCAGGTCAAAGCGGCGCTACATTTAAGGGTGGGGTAATTAAGTATAAGGGTGGGGCCATCACCGGGTAGGCAACATTGATGATTTCGACATAGGACAGACTTTAGACATGGACAGTATAATTCAGTTTTCAATCAGGGGTCCCTGATGGGTGATATCAGGGGTTGGTGCACTTTCTGGTGGGGATTGCTTCGAAGCATTCTTGGAATAGGATGTTTTTTAGCTGTTTTCTGAAGGACATTAGATCGTTGTTGTTTCTGAGGTGGCTTGGTAGAGAATTCCATAGGGATGGAGCATAAAGTTCAAAGGCTCGATTGCATGTCCATTGAGAGCATTTGGTTCTTTTGTGAGGGACGGTGAGGGAGTTGCTGGAGGCCAGTCTGGTGGTTTTTCCATGGGCTGGATGAGACAGCAGGGTGCGGAGCTGTGTGTTCTGTGTTTGGTGGATGGCTTTGTGGGTGAGTAGGATGGATTTGTATTTAGTTCGTGCTTCGAAGGGGAGTACGTACAAGTCTCTTAGGATTGGGGTGATGTGGTCGCTTTTCCTTGCTCTCTGAATAATTCTCGCTGTGGTGTTCAATGTGGTTCGGAGGGGGTTGGTCTGTGTGGCTGGTAGTCCATGGTAGATTATGTTGCAGTAGTCCAGATGTGGGAGTGTCATAGTTTGCATTACCGTCCTGAAGTCTTGAGGTTCGAGGAGGGCTCTGAGACATTGCACTGTTTTTGCTTTGTGGAATATAATTCCGGAGGTTTTAGTAATTTGTTGCTTGAGGGTTAGGGCTTGGTCAATGATAATGCCTAGATATCTTATTTGTGGATGTATTTGAATGCGTGTGGTTCCTATGTTAAGGTGTGTGGGCGGTGTGAAGTCTGGGTCTTTTGTCACTATGAGGGCTTCAGTTTTCTTTATGTTTATGGATAGGTTATTTTCTTGTAGCCAGTCGGTCACTTCGGTGAAACATGCTGATAGATGTATATTTGTTGGATTTGCGGTTGTAACTGGGGCGTAGAGCATGATATCATCAGCATATATATGAAAGTTGATGTTGTGGGAACGTATAACTGAGCAGAGTGGTTGAAGGTAGATGTTGAAGAGCATGGCGGACAGCGTGGATCCTTGAGGTACTCCTTGGTGTTGTTGGAAGGGGGGCGAGGTCGAGGTGCTAGTGCGGATTAGTTGTTGTCTATTAGTTAAGTAGGATTGAAACCATTGAAGTACGTTGTCTTTGATCCCAATTGAGTGCAATCTGCGTATGAGGATGTTGTGGGAAATGGTGTCGAAGGCTGCTGATATATCAAGGAAGATCATGGCATATCCAGAGTGTTTTTCTTGGGTTCCTATGATGAAGGTGTTCATTAGTGTGGTCATGAGAGTCTCGACTCCGTGTAGTGGGCGGAAGCCGTGTTGCTGTGGGTCCAGTATATTGTTGTTGTCCAGGTGTTCTTGAAGCTGCTGCTGGACTATCTTCTCGATTATCTTGGCGGTGAATGGCAGGCTTGCTATTGGTCTGTAGGATGCAGGGTCAAGGGGATCCAGGTTTTGTTTTTTAGGGATAGTCGGATGATTGTAGTTTTGAGAATGTCTGGCATGTGACCTTGGGAGAAGAATTCGTTGACAATATGGGTCAGTGGTGAGCTCAGGTCGTCTTTGGATTTCTTTATCCAGTCTGTGGGGCAGGGGTCCAGCGGAGAGGTGGCGGTGTTTAGGCGGGAGATGGTGGATGATATTTCTTCTGTGGTGGTTTCTTTAAAGGTGGTTCATTCACTGTGCATGTTGGGGTGGTGGTTTATTGTGGTTGCCTCGGCGTTCAGATGAGGGTTTTGTGGTTTTTGGAGCTGTTTGTATTGTCAGGCCAGTGACTCTGGTGGAATCTTCGGCAGCTGGTCAAAGTTATTGGGTGTTTTTGTCAATTTTTTGACAATCTGAAAGAGTTCACGAGGTTTATTTATGGATGTGTTTATGATTTTCGTGTGGTAGGCTTTTTTTGCTTTGTCAGTCTCATAGTGGTATGCGTCGAGTTGATATAGGTATTTTGTTTTGTCAGTGTCATTTTTGGTTTTTCTCCATTTTCTTTCTGTTCTTCTGAGTTTTGTTTTTAGTTTTCGGAGATTGGGAGTGAACCATCTGGCCTTCATGGATGTAGGTTTGGTGGTGGCTTTGCTTGTCGGCGCTTCAGACGCAGTGGAGATCGTGGTATTCCAGTTGTGGATTAGGTCATCGATGTTACTGGAGTTTGCTTGTAGTTTTGGTAGGGTTTGCACTAAGAAGTCTTCTTTGTTAAAGGTTTTTAATCTTCTAGTGCGGTGTCCATCATCCTTGTAGGTCATAAGTTGGTAGGTGTGGGATATGGTAATGAGGTAGTGGTCTGACCAAGGTACAGGCGAGATCTTCGGGTTCTTGGGTGAGGAGGCAGTTAGGGAGTTTAGGAATATGAGGTCCAGTGTGTTTCCTTTGTCGTGTGTGGGTTCTTGTATGATCTGCATCAGGTCCATTGCTGTCATGGTGGTGGTGAAGGTTTCTGCTTGTTCTTCTTGAAGTGATGGGAGGTTGAAGTCTCCTAGGATAATTTGCTCTTTCGCCGAACTGGTGCTCTCAGATATGAATTGTAGTATCCTTGGTAGGTCAGTGTTTGTGGTTGGTGCCCGGTAGATTAGGCATATTGAAAGGTGTTTATTGGTGAGGGTGAGGAGATCTGCTTCATTAGTAGTTTCTGAAGAATGGATCCTAAAATGGAGGTCGGCTTTTGCTATGATGGCTACACCTCCACCTCTGGTGTGAGCCCGGGAGCAGTGATGGAGATTGTATCCTATTGGGGTTAGCTGGTTCATTATTACCGTGTCGATATCTGTTAGCCAGGTTTCCGTTACACAGAGGATGTCGATTTTCTCAGTTGTGATTAGGTCCTGGAGCATGTGGTATTTATTTCTAACTGAGCGTGCGTTTATTAGTGAGATGGAGAGGTGGTGGTAGTTTGAGGGGTTGGGGGTGTGGGTTGGTGTATGCTGTGCGAGAGGGTGGTTTTGTTTAGGGTTGTAGGTGTGTGTGGGTTGTGCTGTTAGGCCAGAGTAGGTTATTGAGTGTGCCTGTAGGGGAGGGGTAGAGGGTCAGTAAAGGGGTGAGGAGGTAGATGGGGGCTAAGAGGGGTGGCATGATCCGTGAAATTACCTGGCAGTTGGGGGCCAAGCGGTGTTTCAGTGCTGTTTTCTTGGAGTGGTGGAGACAGAAGTCGTTGTTGTTGTATATCTGCTGCTGTTGTGGGTTGGTGTGTTCTTTGTTGCTGTGGTTGCTGCAGTGGTTTTCGTTCCATCGTTGTTGTGCTCTGCAGTTCTTGTCGGGTATGGTCCAGCTGTCTCTTTCGTTTGCGCCCCTGTGCCGCGCCTAAGGCGCAGGCCCGCCAGGCGCGGGCGCGCCCTGCAGGGACGCCGCTTTTATCGGCAGGAGTGCTGCCGCGAGCTTCTCTCCCACTGCCCCGATTGGGCAGGAGTTTGATGGTGGCGTGCCCGGGCAGAAAGCGGCTCCCTCTGTGCAGGGACGCCGCTTTTATCGGCAGGAGTGCTGCCGCGGGCTTCTCTCCCACTGCCCCGATTGGGTAGGAGTTTGATGGTGGCGTGCCCGGGCAGAAAGCGGCTCCCTCTGTGCAGGGACGCCGCTTTTATCGGCAGGAGTGCTGCCGCGGGCTTCTCTCCCACTGCCCCGATTGGGCAGGAGTTTGTCCTTCTGCCCGGGCACGCCACCATCTCCACCCGAGGACCTCATCTACCCCAAGTTCCTGTGCAAGGTAGCGCCCTTGCTCGCCCTCACACTGGCCGACAATCCAGACCCAAAGAGCAAAGTCCTGGGGGCCCTTAAATACCTGGATTCTCCAAGAATGCTAGTCACCCTATCGGTCCACCAACTGGGTCCACCAACTGCTCCAGGACAACTTGATGACACTCTGGCTCATCCCAATATCGGGACCCACCTGCTCCCACAAACTCAAGATGAAGTACTGGTACAGCCAACACCAGGGTTCTCAAAGACACAGCTTCCGCACAAGTCCATCGTGGTTGAGTCCACCCTGAAGAGAATCAGGTCCTCTCATAATCATGCCAACACTCCAGTCAGACAGGACCTGAAACTTCTAGATGACATGGGCAAGAAGGTGGTCCAAGGAGCCATGCTGAGCACAAAGAATGAAGCGCATCAGTTCCAACACGTCTTGTTCCAAGATGTACTGCTAGGGAACCTCAAAAGTGCCATGACAGCCCTGCCCCCGGCGTCCCAGACAGTCACCTTGTCCGAGCAGCCTACAATGTCTTTGACACTGCTGCCCACACGGCCATCTTGGCGCGATGCCTAGCCTGGCTTCAGGCCTGCAAGAGAACACACATGACCATGACCACAACCACATAGCCAATGCCCCCTGCACAGGGGACTCATTATTCAGCGACAGTCAATGACATGTACCACCCTGCAGACCTTCATGGCAGAGGGCCTCGAATGCAGCGTCAACAACCGGAAAGGAAATTACACCACAAATCGTACCCCTCCTCCAGGCAGAACAGCTCCTACCACATGGCAGATCCCATGATACAAGCAGCTACCGTACCAGACACCCAACCCAATCAACAAACACCGACAGAGAGAACAGAAACAGCAGAAACAAGCTGCCCCATCGTCAGGAAAGAGCATGCCTTCCTTATGACCACACGCCCAGCCGGTCCCCCAACCAGAACCCCAGTAGGGGGGGAGGGAGAAGACACTGCCTTTCTCAACGCCTGGTCCCAAATCACGACAGACAAGCAAGTCCTCCAAATCATAGTGGAACATTACCATATCTGTTTCTTATCCCCCCGCCAGCATACTCCACCCAGCAGTGAGACCTCCCCTGCACCTGCTACTTGCCATGACCAAGGAGATCCTGTCCCTCCTGGCATCCTGGGCAATGGAACCCATCCCAATGGACGAACTCAACAGCAGATTCTACTCCAGATAGTTTCTTATACCCAAGAAATCGGGGGGGGGGGGGGAATCTATCCTGCCCCTCATCCAGGTGGGGGGCTGGCTGGCTGCTGTGGACTTACAGGATGTGTACACACACATCCCATTCCATGAGTCACACAGACGATACTTTCGTTTCCAGGTGTTGGGCAGCCACTACCAATACACAGTCCTTCCTTCTGGCCTGTCCTCAGCCCTGAGAGTGTTCACCAAGTGTGTCACAGTGGCGGCAGCTCACCTTCGCAAACAAGGAGTCTGTATCTTCCCATACCTTGATGACTGGCTCCTCTCAGCACCCTCACTGCAGGAATCACGGGTGGCAGTCAGGTAGACTATCACCCTCCTGTTCTCCCTCAGATTTCTGGTGAAACACCGAAAGTTCCACCTCCATCCCTCTAAACGCCTGGAGTTCACTGAGGTGGATTTCGACACCACAGCCTCCAAAGAGTTCCTCCTTGCACAATGGATGTACACTATCATGTCCCTGGCACAAAGCATCTCCTCAACCAATTGGGCCACTGCCCAGACTCTCCTCTGCCTCCTGGGCCATATGGCAGTGACAATAACCTTATCTTTATTGCCATTTGATATACCGTCCTATGCAGCATCCACTGGATGTGTCAAAGAGTCCCTCTTCTGGTGGACCCTCCCGGAAAACCTCAGGAAGGGCAGGCCTCTCCAACAGCCACTCCATCGCACAGTCATCACCACCACCTCAACAACAGACTGGGAGGCCCACATGTGACAACCATGCACCCAAGGGGTCTGGATCGTGAAAGAATGATGATACCACATCAACCTACTGGAACTCCAAGCAATTCGATACACACTGAAGACCTTCCAGCTTCACATAACCGATAGGACTGTCATGATCCAAACAGACAATCAGGTAGCCATGTTCTACGTCAAAAAGCAAGGGGGGAAAGGCTCCCATGCTCTCTGCAGGGAGGAGTTCAGGCTCTGGTCCTTCACCCTCTGCAAGCACTACCTGCTACAAGCCTCCTATCTACTAGGTGCACAGAACGATCTGGCAGACAGGCTGAGCCTCCAATTGGACCCACACGAATGGACTCTAGACCCCTAGGAGATGGAGTTCCTCTTCCAACACTGGGAGCAACCACAGGTGAACCTGTTCGCCACTGAAAAGAATGTAGAGTGCTGCCACTTCTGCTCAAAATGCCCATCCGCCGGGGGGGAGGGGGGGGGGAGCCAGTGGCGAAGCAAGATGGCTGTGTAGGAGCTTGCTCCTGCAGACCCGAGAAGAATCCTGCAAATAGAAGCCTTGTGCGGTGGTGATATTTCTCTCACAACTAATCCTACCTTGGGAGCTTGGATCGCTGAACAGGGATGGCGAGCGGTAAACCAACCAAACTGGAGTTTTCAGTAAATACAAGCACGGGCTCCAAGAGGGCCAAGCCGGACCCTCCTTCCCCCCATAAGATGGCTGCAGCGCGGGACCCAGACGAGACGATGCAAGAACTGCTGGCAGAGGTGTGGTCGGTGAGAACGCTTGTTGCTGCAAACTGAGATGTATTGCATCAGATGCAAACAGACATGTAAGATATGAAAGCGAAATTGGGAAGCCTAGCAGGACGGGTGGAGAAGATGGACGCCACTGTAGCAATGCACGAGGAGCAGTTAAGAAAGTTAAACAAGGCCTTTAAAAAGGTGGAAAACTTGCAGCTGAACTTGGAAGATATCAGTAATAGATCGCGCCGGAATAACATCAGGATAGTTGGAGTTCCAGAAGGAGCAGAAGGTTCTGACGCGATTGCCTTATTGGAAAAGTGGATACCCCAGCTCTTGAGACTACACTTCAGCAAGCCGATGGAAATTGAACGGGCCCATAGAATACCTGCTCAGGTCGGAACACAAAATTGGCAGCCGAGACCATTAATCTTTTGCCTGTTAAGGCATCAGCATGCTATCCAAATTATGGCTGCGGCTAGAGCAGCCCCATCTTTGGCGCATGAAGGGCACAGGGTGTCATTCTTCCCAGACTTCAGCAGAACGATGGAAAAAAGAAAGCAGTTTTTAGTGTTGAGACCCCATCTACAGCAGCTGCAGGCGAGGTACGGTCTTCTCTATCCTGCTAGATTAAAGGTCACCCTGGACAATCGCACTAAAACATTTGTGGATCCTAGTGGGCTATTGCAGTTCATTGAAGAACAGGAGGCTTTGAAAATGCATATAAGGGAAACCCGGGGCCTTAAGTTCTGATGTACTAGGAAGGACTATAAGTATATTACAGGACTTCCAGTTTATACAAAGTACATATAGGAAAGTTCTAACCTAATTGTATAAGATAAAGGATAACTCTCGAGGATGTTAGTATATATAAAAAATAATGAGGGATGTAATAAATCCTAAGTTTAGTCTATGTACAGGGCAAATGTGTTAATTATTTGTCAGGGTCATGCGGCAGCCATGTTGGGGCCCGCTGACTCACCCATTTGTGTTGATCCTCTTTGTGAGGGAGGGGTTGACGCTTTGTGGGCAAAGTAAAGGTAGGATAAATATATGGGCTATTTTTCATAAGGAAAGAAAGTTTCAGACCATGGAGAGCATACTAAACTCTGGTACATTCCTTATTTATGAACCCCCTTAAATATTATCTCTGAATGTGAAGGGCATAGTGCATCCTGCAAAAGAGGAAAAAGATACTGATATGTTGTCAAAAGCAAAAAGCAGATATAATAATGCGTCAAGAAACACATTTATCCACTAAGGAAACTAAAAAATTGGCCACAGGTCATTATAAGCTGATTGCTCATTCACCGGCGATTGGAAAAAAAACCAGGGTGGCAATACTAATAAGTAGTTCGGTAGTTGCCCAGGTCCTCTCTACAAGGGCTGAGAGCGAAGGGTGATGGGTTAAAACACACTTGGTCCTTGGTGTAAAACATCTAGTTATAATGAATGTGTATGCTCCAAATTGCGATCACCCAACATTTTTTCATTCATTAGCAAGACTCCGCACTTCCAATAATTTTTGGAGGAGATTTCAACATGACACTAGACCCTTTAATAGATTGCAATCCGAGCAGGGTAAGGAAACGTAGCAGAGCACCGGTGGTGTTGAAGTCGCTCATGCGTGAAATAGGATTGTTAGATATATGGAGGATTTTACACCCCTCTGAAAAAGACTACACCTTCTTCTCTTGCCCTCACGGCTCTTTCTCCCGCATAGATTTTTTTTAACATCTAGAACGTTGGTGCAAGAAGCCAGCAAAGCCAATATTCTTAGCACCCATATCTCAGACCATGCAGCGATAATTCTGGAACTAAAGCTAAATGTGGACCTCTCTAAGCAGCAAGCATGGTTCTTCAATAGGTCACTGTTAGCAGATGAAGCCTTTAAAGATCAAATAAAGCAAGCAATAAAAGAATATTTTATTAATAACTCACCAGAGGACACGTCTAATTGGGCGTGGTGGGAAGCATTTAAAGCATCAATAAGAGCACATATAACCAGCTTCTCTATTGCTGCGACCAGGAAGGCAAGAGGAAAACTTAATGAGCTTGATCAACAAATTAGAGCGGGAGAAAGAATCATGCAAAGACAATTCAGTTCTGTTGCTTTGAACCTTCTCCAAAAATTAAGATACCAATACAATATGATATTAAGCGCCGAGGTGGAGCATTGTATGTTTGTGCAGCAAGCTTGTTACTTCACAGAGAAGAATAAGGCTGGTAGATTGCTCGCTACAGAACTAAAGACTCAGCGCATAAAATCACATATAACTCTCATAAATGATGAGCAGCAGAGACCCTTGAGCAATAGTTGTGAAATAGCGGAGGCATTTCGTGTCTTCTATGAGCAACTCTATATGTCAGAAGTGAGTTTTGACGAAACAGTCTGTAAGAAACTGCTTGATAAGGTTGTGCGGCCTGAACATGGGGAGGAGCATGTAGCTGCCTTAAGGGAACCTATTACGCTTATGGAATTGAAAGAGGCACTGGCAGGCATGAAGGGGTGGGAAGACTGCAGGTCCGGACGGGATTCTGACGGAATTCTACAAAGTCTTTGCAGTGGATCTTCTCCCTCAGATAAAGAAATACTATCAGGCGCTTCAGGTGCGAGATAATAACACTGGTGCATTTGCTAATGCAACGATTGTTGTATTGGAGAAGCCAGGAAAGGATCCAAAGTTGGTCAGCAACTATAGACCTATTTCACTTTTATTTAAATGCTGATTGCAAGCTTTACTCCAGTACCTTGGCTAGATGTCTTAACAGAGTTCTGCACATGCTAATACATCCTGACCAATGTGGGTTTGTGGCTGGGAGGTCAATGGCTGACAATAGGCGACTCCTGTGCAACTTGCTCGAAAGGGTGGAACAACTTGATTTGCCCGTCGTTGGCCTTTCACTTGATGCTGAAAAGACTTTTGACAGGCTGGAGTGGCCTTTTCTGTTCCATGTGCTCGGATGGTTTGGCTTGCCAAGAGAATTTGTGGATATGATACGAGTGCTTTATGTAAACCCTTCAGTGCGGATCCTTGCCAATGGAATTTGTTCGCAACCCTTCTCTCTGTGCCGGGGCACCAGGCAAGGTTGCCCTATGTCCCCGCTTCTGTTCTAGTACTACTACCATTAAACACTTGTAAAGCGCCACGCACCAAAAGTACCAGAGAGAGTCCCTGCTCGTCCGAGGTTACAATCTAGTCAAGATAATACAAAACATTAGTCAATCTAGCACTGGAACCATTGGCGCTGCTGCTACGGCAATCAGAGGAGATTCTGGAATCAGAATTGCAGACCTACAAATTAAGCTTTCTGCTTACGCGGATGACTTATTGTTATTTCTTAGCTCTGGATCAATTTTGTCTCTGTTGCAGATAATCAGCCAGTATTCGGGGCTATCCGGTTATTAAGTAAACTGGATTAAGTCCATGGCTTTTCCTTTAAATCGCCTGGCGAATTCTGCTCTGGTAGAGGACTTTCCGTTCCAGTGGGAGTCCTCAGCAATAAAATATTTGGGGTGCAATATTGTGCGCCTCTAGATGAAACGGTGAGGCTAAATATGGAGAAGCTCAAGGAGATGGCTCACTCGTTTACCCTGAAATGGTCCCCGCTGCATCTTACTTGGTGGGGCCACTTAGAAGCTATCAAGATGATGCTAGTGCCAAAAATAAATTACATACTGGGAATGCTTCCAGTCCTGCTTCCCCAAGCGATATACAGAAAGCTGGAACGCACAATCAGCACTTTCCTGTGGGAAGGGAAAACACCCAGGATAGCGTTAAAAAATTAAAAGCCAGCAAATCTAAAGGTGGTGTACATTTTCCAGATTTTCTCTGGTACCATATGGCTGTCCTATTAAAGCAAGGAGTGGTATGGTCTTCAGGCAGCACTCTTGACCAAGAACTTACGTGGTTGAAAGTGGAGGAGAGATTGGCTGTTCCATGCCCTGTTAACTTGCTCATGGGAATGATAAATCCTGAATATTCCAAAGTGGGACGTGTAATAATATCTACGCAAAGGGCATTCCAGTTTCTTCTCCCAGTTATTAAAAGGGATAACCCCTTGTCACTCCTGTTGCCGATATGGTTTAATCCTGTATTTAAAATCAACAAAGCCACGTGTGCATGGAGGAACTGGCAAAGAGCCGGTATCTGGACTCTAGGTCAATTAATAGATGGCTCGACCTGGAAGCCTTTTGTAGTTTTGCAACAAGAATTTGGCCTGCCAGCGGCATGTCACTTTCAATGGTTACAATTGTGGTATTGTATTGGTAAACTGAGAGTGAGTCCTGGGGATTTTTCCCAAACATGGGGGTTGCAAGGAATTATTGAAGAAATAGGATCCAAGGCTGGAATCGTGTCAAGATTTTATACATTATTTAAGGACCACTTTTTGCCACAATCTGTTGAGTGCATGGAAAGGGGAGACTGGATTTAGCATGGAACAACAGTCATGGAAACTATTCTGGGAGAATACTGTCCAGGCTTCCAGATCTGCTGCTCTCACCCAATCCATGTAATTCTTTGCTCATAGAGCATTTATTACCCCGGTCAGATTGGCTAATTGGAACAAGGAGAATGGCCGCTGCTGGTCATGCCAGAAGGAAAAGGGCACGTTACGACATATGATGCTGGAATGCCCTTACATTCAGAGTTTTTGGAATCCGGTATAGGCCAAAATTCAGCATGTCTTAAAATTTAATGCTAGCTTGACTTGGCATTTAATTGTGTTAAGAAACATGGCAGAGATTCCGTCGATTGACAAAGGAAATCTCTTTTTATTAAATTTCATGATTATGGTAGCGTTAAAATTAATACTAGCTCAGTGGAGAAACCCTGTTAAGCCAAGTTGGTTGGAATGGTGGAACCAAGTATGTTTATACGTCAAATATGAAAAGGCTCATGATAGAGTTTCATCTTTAGAGGGTAAAGTGCTAAAACTCTCTAGATCTGCTATAGATCTGTATACAGCCCTAGGTACTAATGATGGGGAATAACCAGATTATGATAAGTACTAATAAGAAGCCCGCAAGTGCGTCGGGGAGGGGGGAGGGGGAAATAGATAGGATGTATTATAATTTCGTTGCTGTGTATGGTTGTATTTTGGATATACTTTGTATTTTTCTTTGACATTTAATCTTTTGTTAAAGGTATATTTGTAAAATGTAAAAACAATAAAAAAGCCCTTCTGCCAAGAGCCTTGCCACGGATATCTTCGATGTGTCATGGGGGGAGTGGTCACTAGCATATGCCTTTTCTCTCACCCCACTCATATCAAAGACCCTACAGAGGATAGTGCAAGACAGAGCACAGACCATCCTCATCGCAACTCTTTGGTCGAGGCAGATTTGGTTCCCCTATCTCCACTGCCTCACCCTGGAACCATCAGTATGCCTCCTCCTGAAGCAGACACTCATCACCCAGGATGACGCAACTACCCTGCATCCCAACCTGCTGGCACTTTCCTTGACAGCCTGGAGGTTGAGAGGCTAACCCTATCCTCCCTCAGCCTATCCGAGGTGGTACAATAAGTAATCCTCATGACCAGACACCCATCCACGAGAAAATCCTATGGCCTGAAATGAGGTGTTACAGCATCTGGTGCTCCTCATGGGGACTTGACCCAGTCTCCTGCCTGGTACTTCAATACCTCACACCCCCCCTCTTTGCCAGCGACCTCAAGACACAATCTATCAGAGTCCACCTCTCCGCCATCGCTGCCTTCCATGACCACGTCAATAACAGCTACATCACCTCACTTCCATTGGTTACCCGCTTCATGAAAGGACTGGCCAATCTATGCCCCATGGTGCAGCCCCCCAGTCCCACCCTGGGATCTAATCGTGGTCCTCTACCAGCTGACACAGGAGTCGTTTGAACCACTTCAATCAGCGACATTGAAATACGCCTTCTGGAAAACCCTCCTCCTGATAGCAATCACATCTGCCAGAAGGATCAGCGAAATACAGACTCTTGTCGCCCACCAGCCATACACACAGCTGTACCGCAACCATGCCAACCTCCAAACCTATCTGAGATTCATTCTGAAGACTGTCTCGGCATTCTACATCAGCCAAACAATAGAACTGCCCACCATTTACCCAGAGTCCCCCGCCTTTCCAGAAGAGCAGAGGTTCCACACCCTTGACAGTGTCAGGGCCCTATGCACCTAACTTCACAGGACAGGGCCCCTGCACCAGGGGGCACAGCTCTTCATTTCCTTCGACCCCAACAGATAGGGTGCCCAATCATGAAGAGAACTCTGACACAATGGATATCAGACTGCATCGCTTTCTGCCATGACTGGGCAGGCACAGAGACCACAGTCAGGGTCAGAGCCCACTATCGCCAACCTGCACTCCATACCAGTGGCCAACATCTACAGGGTCGCCACCTGTCCTCTGTGCATGCCTTCTAGAAGCACTAATGCCTTGACCTCGAGGAGCAAGCAGACAGCTCCTTTGGCCAAATAGTCTTGGCCTTGGCAGCACCCATTCGCAGGCAACACGTCCCAGGGCCCCCAACCAGCAAACATCTGAGATTGGTCCCTATTATTATTATTACAATTTCTTATATACCGCACTATTGTCAGCGCGGTTTACATACAACAAAATGACCATAACAAACTGCTTGGCTTCACATAGAACAGGAGTAACAACTTGGATAACATGTTTTTGCTTTACAGAGAACAGGAGTAACAACTTGGATAACACAGGGAATGCAAACTGAACTAATTACATATGTACTCGGTCATTGGGTGGACAATGCTGTTGTGTTCACTTTCAGTATCACTAATATTGAATGCCCACATGGCTCAGGTGCACTGGGAATGTGGGGAGATGTTTCAGTAGTTCCTCTGTTCGGTTGTTTCTGTTGATCACTACTTAACCCACCGCCCTTGGGGTGGCCATTGTTGTTCCAAGTTAATATGTTAGTAAAGCATTGCTCCATGACGACACTGTATACTGTCATCACTGGAACATACTCCAAGTCTACGCATCCAAACGGGTCATTCTCCTCCCTCATCCACAAAAGCACACACAGATGGCGAAGCTAGAGAGGCACCAGGTGTGGCTGAAGCATTCTGTTTGTCCAAGAAGAAAGCAAGTTTACAAACCTGTAACAGGGGTTCTCCGTGGATAGCAGGATAAGTCAACCATACATACCCACCCACCACCCCTGGATGAAGTCGGCCTCATAACTCCGGTGCCCGCCTACCTAATGACAAATCCACAGCTAGAGACATACTGACCTAGGTAGTTGTGGGTCAGGAGGTAGGAATACCTTGGCATATGCTCAGAAAGGCTTACCTTTCTGAGCTCAGGAGAGCACTTCAGTCTATGATGCTGTTGGAACATGTCACCAAGTGTGGCTCAAGTATCCTGTTGTCCACGGAGAACCCCCGTTACAGGTAAGTAACCTCGATGTCTTGGCCATCCAGGGGTGTTAAGCCATTCAGTCAGCAGTCAAGGGAAGAAAAACAGGGTCTCCACAGCAAGATAATATTGTGTGGCTTTTAAATACAAGCTCTCTGACTGAGAGTTCTTAAAGGCGTTTTGGTCTTCATTATTAATAGCTAATTTCTTTTTCTGGTGCTGTATTGCAAAAGAGCTGAAGACTTTTCAGAGTAAAGCCAGCATTTATGATGTGGTTGGATCAAAGCCCTAGGGAAGTCTGACTGCTGATGTAGCTGCGCATGAAATGAGAGTCAGAAGCTGTAAAGATGTCTTACACATTGGAACATGGAATGTACGAAGCATGAACCAAGGGAAGTTGGAGGTGGTCAAGAATGAAATGGAACGTGTACAACTTGATCTGTTGGGTGTCAGCGAACTGAAATGGACTGGCATCGGGCACTTTGCATCAGATGATCACATGGTCTACTATGCTGGAAATGAAAGACAAAGAAGAAATGGTGTTGCATTTATAACAAAGAAGAAACTTGCAAGAACTGTAATGAAATACAATGCAGTCAGCGAACGCTTAATCTCTATTCGTCTACAAGGATTGCCTATCAACACAACTATAATTCAAGTATATGCCCCAACAACAGCTGCAGAAGAGAATGAAATTGAAGCGTTCTATGAACAAGTACAAGCTGAAATTGACAGAACATGCAAACAGGATATCCTGATAGTCATGGATGACTGGAACGCAAAAGTTGGCAACAAAGAAGAAGGCAAAGTAGTTGGAAAATATGGACTTGGCAACAGAAATGAAGCTGGAGAAAGACTGATAGAATTCTGCAAGACCAATGATCTATTCATCTCAAACACCTTCTTCCAGCAACACAAGCGACAACTGTACACATGGACTTCACCCAATGGATTGTATAAAAATCAAATTGACTACATCTGTGGAAGTCAACGATGGAAAAGTTCTATAACATCAACAAAGACAAAACCTGGAGCTGACTGTGGTACAGATCATCAACTACTAGTTTGCAAACTCAAGCTAAAGTTGAAAAAGAGCAAACCACTCATGAATGCAGCAAAATATGACCTTGAGAATATACCACAGGAATTTAAAGACTGCCTGCAAAATCGATTTGCTGCTTTAGATACAAATGACAGAGCTCCGGAAGAGTTATGGAATGACATCAAGAAGGTTGTGTTGGAAGAAAGCGAGAAGTCTCTACAAAAGTTGAAAAAGCAAAAGCGGCCAAAATGGATGACGGAAGAAACTCTGAAAATTGCCCAGAAACGCAGAGAAGCTAAAGCCAGAGGAGAAAGAAAGAATCGCAGAACTCAACAGAGATTTCCAACGTGCAGCAAGACAGGACAAGGAAAAGTACTACAATGACACTTGCAAGGAAATAGAAGCAGAAACTATTAGAGGAAGAACAAGATCGGCTTTCCTAAAGCTACGAGAGTTAAAGAAAAAGTTCCAGCCTCGAATTGGAATGTTACAAGATGCTCAAGGTTCTATGTTGAATGATGCTGAGAATATCAAGAAAAGGTGGAAGGAATATACAGATGATCGGGAACCATTGGTGATGAAAGAAGAAGTTGAAGCAGCATTGAAAGCCTTATCAAAGAACAAAGCACCAGGCATTGATAGCATTCCTATAGAAGTATTGCAGCAATCTGATGCAGCTGTTACCATACTTACAAGGCTCTGCCACGAAATATGGAAGACAACATCATGGCCAACTGACTGGAAAAGATCTGTGTTTATACCAATACTAAAGAAAGGTGATCCAACTGACTGTGGAAATTATCGAACAATCGCTCTGATCCCACATGCCAGCAAGATTCTACTGAAGATTATTCAAAAGAGACTACAACCATACCTGGAACAAGAACTACCTGAACTGCAAGCAGGGTTCAGGAAAGGGTGAGGAACGAGAGACATCATTGCGGATGTGAGATGGATACTTGAAAAGACTAAAGAATACCAAAAGAATATCTATTTGTGCTTTATCGACTATAGCAAGGCTTTTGACTGTGTAAACCATGAGAAACTCTGGGCCACATTAAGAAGCATGGGTATACCAGAACACCTGATCGTTCTCTTGCGCAATCTGTACATTGATCAAGAAGCAACAGTTCAAACGGAACAAGGAGAAACAGAATGTTTAAAATAAGCAAAAGTGTAAGACAAGGCTGCATACTTTCCCCCTACCTCTTTAATTTATATGCAGAACAAATCATCAGAGAAGCAGGATTGTATGAAGACAACAGAGGTGTGAAGACTGGTGGAAGAATCATCAATAACCTTCGCTATGCTGATGATACTACATTACTGGCTGAAAGTGAAGATGATCTGAAACATTTGCTTCTCACAATCAAAGAACATAGTCTCAAAATGGGCCTGCACCTTAATGTAAAGAAGACAAAGATCATGACAACTGGCATAATCAACAGGTTCATCGTTGAAGGAGAAGAAATTGAAATTGTGAACAACTTTAACCTACTTGGATCAACTACACAGGTACACTAAAAAAAAATTTTTTTAAACTGCCTCTAATGTTTCGATTGATTTTTACGTTTTTTGGTGCGCTGAATCCAAATTTGGTAACCAATTTGCTCCATCACATACAGATTTTTTGCTACATTGGGTTAGCAGTTTGAGGTGAACGTTTCAGATTGAGTGCGATCGAGATAAAAGTTTCTTGGATGAATTCTTTATACTAATTGTTTAGTAGTTATTCAAATAAGAATAAAGAAAATTGTAACAAGGCAGCACATAAGAATAGAGTAATGTCAACAAAACACACTGTGATGGTAGCAAAATTGTCTGCACTTAAAACAGCCACATACATGTGCACAAACATTGAGCATATAAGAGCGAGGTTAGACACAAAGCAAAGCAAAGAAATGTGCAAAAAATGTTGTACAGGTATGTATGTAAGAATAGAAAACGCAAACCGCACCATTGCAATACATGAAGACAAACACCCGATGGTGTGAAAATAAAATTCTAATAAATGAGATCCGACACTGTGGTAATAACTAGCAAATTTTTATTTCAAAGTTTAGTAAAAACACGATATTTGTCAACACAGTTTAGATTTTAAAGTCATTCTTGGGTCAATCAATCTCCTGGTGGGCCCGTTTCTTCTTCTTCCCCCGAATGCTTCTCTTGGTGCGCTGCTTGGCGTATTTTTCATCTGGGGTTTCCCGCAGCAGCAACCAGCAGAAATCAGCCATCATAGTGGTGTTCCATCTTCCTTGGTACCTTCTCTCTGCGTCCTTGATGTCCTGGTGAAACCTTTCACCTTGTTCTTCACTGTACGCCCCCAAGTTTTCGGGAAAGTAGTTCACATGGGAGTGCAAGAAATGGACTTTCAGGCTCATGTTACAGCCTTGTTCTTTGAAGGCATTGAGCGTCCTGGCAACAATATCCTTATAGTTCTCATCCCGTCTGTTCCCCAAGAATTTGAAAACAACATCCTTGAAGGAATCCCAGGCTTCTTTTTCCTTCTCAGACATCGTTTCAGCGAATGCTCCATCTGAAATGAGTTTCCTTATATCAGGGCCAGAAAGTCGGGGGAACTTTGAGCAAAGGTACCAAAAGCACTCACCATCTTTTGGAAGGGACTTGATGAATTGCTTAATGAGACCCAACTTAATGTGGAGAGGTGGTAATAGAATTTTATCACGAGGTACCAAGCTCTCATGAAGAACATTTTTCTCACCGGGTCTCAAATACTCCCGAATTGGCCAGTCTTTTTTCCCCCAGTGTAGGTCGCGGGCCTGGCTATCCCACAAGCAAAGGAAGCAGGGATATTTGGTGAAACCAGATTGCTGCCCTAATAGCATGGATAGAATTTTAAAGTCTCCACAAATCATCCACTTATGCTCATCATAACGAATCTTCTGAAGAATCAGGGCCAAATTCTCGTATTTTTCTTGGAGAATAACAGAGTGAGCAATAGGAACTGAAGCGAATGTGTTGCCATTATGAAGAAGAACACCTTTTATGCTGTCTTTTGATGAATCAATGAACAGCCGCCATTCAGCAGGATCATACTTGAGTTTAAACTTTTCCATCACTCTGTATATATCGTTGCAAAATACCAAATCTTCCTCTTTGCTGAAATACTTCAAAAATTGTGTCTCGCGGTTGCGGTACCAATAAAAAGTTGTTCCTGGTGACAATAGATTTTTCTGTTTAAGCCAAGAACCTAGCAGTTGGGCAGCATCTTTTGGGAGTCCTAAATCCCGGACTAAATCATTCAATTCAGCTTGAGAGAAAAGTTCAGGTTTCGGATCTGGTTCAGTTTCAAACTCGGAAGTACTGGACTCATCGGGAAAAGCCATCTGATGAGTCTCATCATGATCAGAACCGTCCACACAAATATGATCCAAAGATTTTGGTGGTTCAGGCACAGGTACTTCGTTGCTATGAGGCATAGGCCTAATTGCTGAGGGAAGGTTGGGGTAACTTATTACGTTCTTATTTTTTAAGTTGTATCCCTTCACAATGCAAGAGCAAAAATAGCAGTCACTGCTGTGGTCTCTTTGTTCACGCCACATCATAGGTATTCCGAAACGAAATGCTTGTTTTTTACCTTTCATCCATAAGCGTAGATCTTCCTCACATGTCTTGCACACTTTGTGAGGAGCCCACGGTTTGTCTTGATCGCCTAACTTCAAACAGAAATAGGCGAAATATACTTTTTTAATAAATGCAGAAATGTTCCTCTGCCTCTTTTTCACGGTATATTCCCCACAAATAAAACAAAAACTGTCCGGAGAGTTGACGCAACCTCTGGCTCTGTGAGCCATCACAAATACACAGCACTGCAAACTACAACTGTAGTGAACCACTTCGGAATAAAGCTGGATTACGACTGAGCAAACAAAAGGTAATAATGAACTTGCAAGAAACTGAAATTTGACAGGAACGTTCAAGTCGCAACCACCGTGTTTGAGCGAGCGAACGAGGCGAGGCGAACAGGAAAGAACATGCGCCAGCGCGAGTACTGGATTTAGCCCCCCGCCTCCCAATTGTCCTGTTAATGTATAAAATGAATACAAAACACTCTAAAATATCATGAGGGAGTGTTTCTAGTTAGTTAACCATTACAACCTCTATTTTGGGCCAAGAAAACAAACTGCAGTCGGCTAAAAAGAAATTATGTGAACATTCCTTATATGGGTAAGAAATCTAATTTTGCAAGAAAACGTGACGTGATGGAACATTTTGGCTATTTTTCCTGGATTCAGCACCCCAAAATCTATAGGAATCAGTTGCAAAACTGGAGGCAGTTTTTTGGTAGTGTACCTGTGCTATCAATAAAGAAGCAACAAGCAGTCAAGAAATCAAACGACGCATTGCTCTTGGCAGAATGGCTATGAAAGACCTAGATAAGATTCTCAAGAGCAGAGATGTCTCTCTCCATACAAAGATTCGACTTGTTCAAGCCATGGTATTTTCAATAACATCATATGGATGTGAAAGCTGGACAGTGAAAAAGACAGACAGGAAGAAAATTGATGCCTTTGAATTATGGTGCTGGCGGCGAATACTGTGTATACCATGGACTGCCCGAAGAACAAACCAGTCGTTACTAGAGGAGATCAAACCTAAGCTTTCTTTAGAAGCTCAGATGACAAGACTTCGACTTTCATACTTTGGACACATCATGCGAAGAGAGAGATCATTAGAGAAAGACATCATGCTTGGTAAGATAGAAGGTCAACGCAAAAGAGGAAGGCCAGCAATGAGATGGATCGATACAATAACAGCAGCTATGGGTACCAGTCTGTCAATAATGAGCCGCCTGACTGAAGACCGAACACAATTTAGGATAGCTATCCAGAGGGTCACCATGAGTCGACTCCGACTCGACGGCACTTAACAACAACAACATTGCAAAAGGGGATTATTTTGGTAAAGCTCTGCTGTTAGAGTATATTGTTTCTTTTTTCCAGCTTTCCATTCAAAAAAAGCTCTTTGAACTCACTGACCTCATCAGGTGTTAGTTGTCCTTAATTAGCTTGCAAATTTGCTAGGCAGCTGAGTGCTATATAAAGGTCTACAGTGCAAATACTGGCATTCCTAAAAGGGTCTCCATTGGAAACAAGGTAATACTGTGTGGCTTTTAAATATAAGCTCGCTAACTGAGAGCTCTTAAAGGGGTTTTGGTCTTCATTTTTAATTACTAATTTCTTTTTCTGGTGCTGTATTGCAAAAGGCAAATTTTTTGTAGTGTTGGGTAAAGTTCTGCTGTTAGAGTTCAATATTTCTTTTTTCCAGCTTTCCATTCAAAGCAAGTTCTGTAAAATCACTAACCTCATCAGAGGTTAACTGCTTTTTCTCTTAAAGGACAGCTGAGGAAAATATAGGGATTTTGGTAGCTTTCTCTCATTCACTTCAACAGGTACCTAGCTCCTCCAACTGAACAATGACTGGGAAAAATTGTGTTGCCCCTGTTACAGCTTCTGCCTCTGTCCAGACAGAGAGCCCAATGCCAGCAGAAGGACCGGGTCCATGTGCAGGATGCCTGCAGGCTGAAGTCCTCATGAAACAAGTGGAGGAGTTCAAAGAAGAGGTGGTGAGGCTGAGAAGTATTTGAGACAGCGAGAAGTACATTGATGAGAAGCTTCTTGAAACATCCAAGCTCTCTGACAGAGGTGAAGGTGGGATGCTACAGAATGAAGAGAGTTGTACACGAGTCACCACAGCCTGTAGAATCAACAATCCAACTCCTCCAGCCCTTGAACTGAAGAACCAGTATGCAGCCCTGGAAGTGGAGGAGGAGCAAGCATCACAGGAAAGGGAAGAACCAGAGCTCAAGCACACCAAGATGCGGAATCAGTGACCACAAGGAAGCGAAGGGTAGTGGTGGTTGGTGACTCTCTTCTGAGGGGTACTGAGGTGTCCATCTGTCAACCAGACTTGATGTCCAGAGGGGTGTACTATCTTCCAGGTGCCAAAATCTGTGACTCATCAAGCCTACTCACTATTATCCGATGTTGCTCATCCATGTCAGCACAAATAATACTGTTAAGTATCCCTCTGAGCATATCAAAAGTGACTTCATGGCTCTGGGATAGAGGATGAAACAGATAGGTATGCAGGTGATGTTCTCTTCAATACTCCCTGTGGAGAGTAAAGGCCAAGGCAGAGAAGCTTGCAGCCTGGAGATGAATGAATGGCTGCATGGATGGAGTCACTGAGAGCTTTATGGTTTCCTGGACCATGGGATGAATTTCCAAGGGCTATAGATCAGAGCTGGCATCTATCTGTCCAAGAAGGGTCAATGTGTCTTCCGCTGCTGAATGACTAACCTACTAAAAAGAGCTTTAAACTAGATTTGTTGAAGATGGATGAAGAAAGCCCCCTGGTACTTATGTAGAAATTTGTAGAAGGGAAAGCAGAGTTACTCACCTGTAACAGGTTTCTCCAGGGACAGCAAGAATCTGTCCTCACATATGGATGATGTCAACGCCGACAGAGCCCCGCGGAAGCATCTCCCCAGCTTTCAAAGAAAGCCTTTGGGAGATGCCATCATACATGCATGGTCCCCTTACCGCCCAAGGGTGCCATCTTGCTAGCTAGAGCTGACAAAAGAAGATGGCAGAAAATAGTACAGCAACTCCAAGAGGAAGAGGGAGGGTTGCGAGGACTGATTCCTGCTGTCCCTGGAGAACACCTTTTACAGGTGAGTAGCTACGTTTTCTCCAGGAACAAGCAGGAAGTCAATCCTCACATATGGGACTCAATAGCTACAGCCTACCAAGAACCTGTAGGAAAGAAAAACATGGCCCAGTCATGAGCAGCCACAAGCGAATCTGAGGACAGACTCTGAGGATCACAGTGTCCAAGGAGAATTATGGCTCCGGTAGCCTGAATAAGAAAGGTTGGAGGGCAGGAGCTGCCTAAACCCCGAACAGATTACAGAGTATGGCCTGGCCGAAGGTACTCCCTCTCCAGGCAGTAGTGAGCTGCAAAAGTGTGAACAGAGAACCAGGTGGCAGCCCGGCAGATGTCCGCCATAGGGACAGAGCGTAGGCTCGCATCTGAAGTTCCCATCGCCTGGACATTGTGCGCAATGACTCAGCGCTCCAAAGGTAGCCCAGCCTGAGCAAAGGCGATACAGTCCGCCACCCAAATGGACAGAGTTCGATTGGTGACAGCCTCCCCTATACAACTGGGGTCATAGGAAACGAAAAGCTGTGAGGCTTTGCGGTGGCCCTAAGTATGCTGCAGGTAGAAAGACAGGGCCCTTTTGTAGTCCAGAGTATGAAGGGTAGCCGATGCCTTGTCGGTGAGGTGTCTTGGAAAGAAGGTGGGAGCACCACCTCCTGGTTGACGTGGAAGGCAGACACCACCTTCGGAAGGGATTTAGGGTGGGTGTGAAGCACAACCCTGTGCTTGCAGAACCTGGTGTAAGGTAACTAGTCCACCAAGGCCTAAAGTTCACTGTGGCAAAGGTGAGCGCTACCAGGAAGGAAACCTTCCAAGATAGGTACTGCAAATGGCAAGTAGCCAGGGGTTTGAAGGGCGACTTGGTAAGCTGCGTTAGAACAACGTTGAGATCCCACTTGGCTGGGGGTGGGCAGATGGGAGGTTTGTAAAGCAGCAAGCCCTGCATGAAACGGGTAATGAAGGGCTGACCAGTGCAAAGCTTGCCCTCTATGGGGTGATGATGTGTGGAGAGCATGCTTAGATGCACCCTGGGGAGGGTCTCTCGGGGGAGAGGAGGCCCTGGTCCAGGAGTCAAAAGCTCTCACCAGGTTGGGTGGGAGTTGGGATCCGGGGTTTCTGTGTTTTCAGCTTCCTGGGCCCATGGTCCTGGCTCTTGGGCTGAGGTCATGTTGTTGATGGCCTGAGAAGGTCTGGTAGTGACTTTGAGGAAGGACCCCTTTTTCCTCAGGAAAAGGGATATTTTCCCTGATGGTTTCTTGCGGGAGAGGGCTGAGGTCTTCTTGGAGACCCTCTGCCTAGTCATCACCTCAGCCTCTATCTCAGCCACCTTGTTGGCCATGGGTTTGATGAACAAGTTTTCCCCAGTACAGGGGACATTGAGTCATTTTTCTTGGACCCATTGCTCGAGGTCAGAGGTCTATAGCCAGGCTTGGCGCCGATGCCCACTGCAACTACTCGGGCTGCTGATATCAAGCCATCATAGGCAAATGAGGAAAGAATCTTAGAGTAGTCCTTAATCCCAGCTGCCAAGGACGGAAACCACTGGAGGGGCTCCTCGGCGAGGCCAGATGAAAAGTTCCTGGATCAAGGCCTTGAGATACATGCCTATGTATAGTTCATAGGCCTGAATCCAGCACCCAAGCATGGAACCCTGGTAACATTTGCAATCTAGGATGCCGAGGGCCCGAGCCTCTCTGCCTAGGAAGACAGAGAAATAGTTTTTCTGGCTTTTTAGCTTCTGCATAGTTGACTCTACCACCACTGAATTATGTGGGAGCGGAGTCTTGTGGAACCTGGGGCTCTTCTTGACGTGGTAGATAGCGTCAAGGCGTCGGTTGACCACTGGCACCAAGGCCGAGGTCTCTCATATCCTGAGGAGCAGCCACTAGAGGATAAGCTGTACTGGCACCATGAAAGTCTCTTTGGGTGGGGGACTCATACTGGAGAATTTCCAGTTCTTCAGTGTGCGGATCCTCCTCAGACTCTGTGGCACCAACGGCGCTCGGGCTATATCACGGACAAAGTCATGGAAGGCCATGTCCTCCAGGGGAGAATGGCACCAAGGCACTGGGGGAGATGGCTCTGAGAGGACGTCTCAGTGCCGACAAGTTTCTGGGGAGACCTCAACATCGGTTTCCCACTCGGAGTCGGAGGGTGTTGATGATTCCGAGGCTCTGCGGTTTCAGTGCCGAGGACTCACCCGAGGCCGGTGGCACTCGAAGCCTGCCTCGACACTCAGGGACTCCCCAATTGCCAGGACAGATGATGTGGATGAACCGGCCATCATTGCCTATTGCATGGCCAGGATAGCAGACATATTCTGTTCTTGGGCTGCCATTCTGGCTTTGAGGCCAGAAGGCTCCGTAGCTTTCAGCGTGGGCACCAAGGACCTCAGGCTCGACGTTGGCACTCTCGCAAGTGCTTCCTTGACAAGCACCATGGCCTCAGATAGCCTCGCACAGTCTCTACCAGCTGAGAATTCCTTCTTAGAGACCTTAGTGTGGTGCTGCTCGGAGTCGCCCGAGACCTGCCATGGGACTTTTCTGGATTTTACCAGTGGAACCTCGACGGACTTCGAGGATTTTTTCTTTTTTCTCTCGGGGTTCAGGGTCTTCTCGGAGGTGCTGCTGCCATGGGACTCAGAGGACAATCAGGCCTCATGGGAAATGCTGGGCTTGCAGCTCAGTGTCGGGGGAAGCTGGTGCCGAGTCGGACCTCGGGAACATTCTTTCCTGCATCTCTGACCTTTCCTAGTTGGAGTCATGGCCTGGCACAGGTCGTAGGTGGTACTGTCGTGGTCCGGGCCCAGGAAGCATAGACAGCAGTCATGCATGTCTGTAATATACACGGTTTGACTGCAGTGGTCACAGTTTTTGAACTCACCGGGGCACATGGTGGGAGACAGGCGGGAAGAACCAGTATGCAATCGGAAAAAAAAACACTTTTAAGGATATTTTGGATAATTTTTTCCAGATAAACAGGACTGGCGTCTGCTGGGCTCTGCGGAAAAAAGGAGACTGAGCAAGATGGCACCCTTGGGCAGAAAGGGGACCACGAATGCCTGGTAGCATGTCCCAAAGGCTTTCTTTGAAAGCTGGGGAAATGCTCCTCATATGTGAGGACTGACTTCCTGCTTGTTCCTGGAGAACTTTAGATACTGCCTGTGACTGGGATGAATAAGGATGTGGGTATAAGCATCCTTCAGGTCCAAGAAGCATAGCCAATCTCCCTGCTGGAGGTAGGGCAGCAGTGTTCCAAGAGAGAGCATCTTGAATTTCTCCTGCCCAAGAACTTGTTCAGTTTTCTCAGGTCCAAGATGGGCCCTTAGGCCTCCTATTCTTTTTAGAACAAAAAAAAAAAAAGACAAAACTCAGGCTTTGTTTCATTATACTAACCTGTATAATGAAACAAAGCCTGAGTTTTGTCTTTTTTTTTTTTTTATAACTGCGTGAACCCGTCCCATTAAGGTACACGTATAAAAAGGTAAAAATACGCCCCTCCGGACGCATCCAGTTCCCCCAGAGCTAACAAAGCACTGCTGCAAAAGGATCCCATCCGCTCTGTCACTCTGAGCTCTACTGAGAAAACATCCCCAAAAATCACACCGCACACCACGAACTTCAGCCTGATAACCACAAATACACCGGGTGGGATTTGGGACTGGACTAGAGTTCCTTAAGGAACAACAATTAGCAGGTAAGTCTAATTTCATCTTCCTTTTCGTCCCTCTAGTCCCGTCCCGGAACCACTGAGGATGTAACAGAGCAGTGAATATCAACGGGAGGGCCCTGCAATCCCAGCCTGAAGTACCGCTGAACCAAAACACACATCTGCCGCCGCCTGCACATCGAGCCTATAATGCTTAGCAAAGGAATGCAACGACAACCAAGTCGCCGCCCTACAAATGTCCTCGGCCGGTACCAAACTGAACTCCGCCCAAGACGCCGCCTGCGCCCTAGTCGAATGAGCTCGCAGACCGTCCGGCACCACCTTACCTTTCAAAATATACGCAGCTGCAATAATTTCTTTCAACCATCTGCAAATGGAAGACTTAGCAGCCGCCTCCCCATTCCGCAGACCTCTAAATGATACAAACAACCTGTCCGACCTTCGGAAGGCCGCCGTCCCGTGGAGGTATCTCTTGAGCGCGCGCCGAACATCAAGCAAATGCAACCTATCTTCTGTCGTTTCCTTCTGCTCCCCTGCGAACACCGGAAGAGACACCACCTGGTTAACATGAAACACCAAAACAACCTTAGGTAAGAATGCTGGCACCGTACGCAACACCACCTTGTGATTGAAGAAGGAAAGATACGGTTCCTTACAGGATAAAGCCTGTAACTCCGAAATCCTGCGAGCGGAGCAAATCGCTACTAGAAAAATCATCATGAGTAACAGCTCGCAAAAATCTCTGAATGTCCCCCTGCGTCCCTAACAGCTGACCCTGTATCTTACCCCGGTAACAAGATATCGCTGCCAACTGCACTCGCAAAGAACTAGCCACGAGACCCTTCTCCACGCCATCCTGCAAGAACGAAAGAATCTGTGGAATCGATGCTCCTAAGGGCCGCAGTTTCCGCTCTGCACACCAGGCCTCAAAAATGCGCCAGACCCGAATATATGCCAATGACGTAGATCGCCTCTGCGCCTTCAACAATGTAGAAATGACCGCCGCGGAATAGCCCTTGGCCTTCATCCTAGCCTGTTCAAGAGCCATGCCGTAAACGAGAACCGATTCACCTGGGGCATACGTAACGGCCTCTGAAGCAAAAGGTCTTCCCGCTGCGGCAGTCGCCACGGCCTGTCTACTAGCAGCCGCACCATATCCGCATACCAAGGCCTTCTGGGCCAATCGGGCGCCACCAGAACCACGCGGCCTCCGTGCCTCTCTATGCGCTGAACCACTCGACCTATGAGAGCCCAAGGCGGAAAGACATAGAGGAGGCCCTCCACCAGCCACCTCTGCACCAACGCATCGAGACCCTCCGACATCTGCTCTCGCCTCCTGCTGTAAAATTGTGCTGCCTTTGCCGAGTCGAATGTCACCATTAGATCCATGATCGGAGGCCCCCAGCGTTGTACTACACCTCCGGGTGAAGCACCCATTCTACGGGATCCACCCTGCAGTGACTTAGAAAATCCGCTTTGACATTGTCCACTCCAGTCACGTGCTGTGCCGACAGGCTCCTCAGATTCAGCTCTGCCCAGTTCAACAGCAGACTCGCCTCTGTCTCTAACGTCGCACTCCCTGTGCCGCCCTGCCGATTGATGTAGGCTACTGTCGTTGCATTGTCGGACAGCACCCACACCGCCATCCCCCGCAACCATGGCTGAAACTCCAGCAGGGCCAAATACACCGACCTCATCTCCAACCTGTTGATTGACCATTCCTTCTCTGTCAGAGACCACTGCCCCTGGGCTAATCTCCCTTTGCAATGTGCTCCCCATCCCAACAGACTGGCATCTGTCGTCAAAAGTCTCCAGGATGGAGGCTCCAGCAGCACTCCCGTCTCCAAACTTTCCGTCCGTAACCACCAGCGAAGTTCTTGTCGCACCTCCGGTGGACAGACCAGCCGACGGGATAACGCATCCAATTGATGGGACCATCACCGGAGTAGAGCCCTCTGCAACGGTCTCATGTGAGCTCTGGCCCAGGGCACCACCTCGATCGTGGCCGCCATTGTCCCGAGCAACTGCAGATACTGCCACGCAGTCGGCGCCTGCTGAGACAGAAAACTCCTCACAAGATCTCGCAAACCGCGTGTCCGCTAATCTGGGAGAAACACCGCTCCCTGATCTGTCTCGAACCGCGCCCTCAAATACTCCAGAGACTGCGAGGGAACCAACCTGCACTTTGCAAAGTTGACCACCCAGCCCAGGCTCTCTAACACCCGCACCACCCAGGCGGTGGCCGCAGCGCTCTCTTCCCTTGACTTTGCTCGAATCAACCAATCATCCAAATACGGGTGCACCAGTACCCCTTCCTTGCGGAGCGCTACTGCCACCACCACCATGATCTTGGTGAAAATTCGAGGCGCCGTTGCCAGACCAAACGGCACGGCCTGGAATTGAAAATGCCCCATGGGAACCGCAAACCGCAGAAACTGCTGATGCTCCCGCCGAACGGGAATATGCAGATAAGCCTCCGTGAGGTCCAAAGACGTCAAGAACTCTCCCTTCCTGACCGCCGCAATCACGGAGCGCAACATCTCCATACGGAAATGGGTCACCCGGAGGCAACGATTCACTCTTTTCAAATCCAGAATCGGTCGAAACGTGCCTTCCTTCTTTGGAACCACAAAATAGATGGCGTATTGACCGCACCCACACTGGTCTGCGGGAACGGGCACCACTGCCCTGAACTGCAGCAGCCGCTGCAGCGTCTCCCGAACTGCCCGGATCTTCTTTGGGCCTATGCAAGGAGACTGGACAAAGGAATCTAACACCGGTCGATGGAGCTCTAGCGCATAGCCCTCTCGAATGATCTCCAGCACCCACTGGTCTGACGTAATATGGACCCATGCAGGGTAAAACTCCCGCAAATGACCCCCCACGGGCACGAACCCCACCTGAGCCCGACTTATCTCATTGTATCTTTTTAAGGTTTGAGGACTGGAAGGGCGCAAAACCTCTGCCCGCCCCCCGAAATCCCCGGCCTCGCACTGGAAACTTTCCGCGCTGCCCCTGGCCAAAGCAAGAGGACCGAAACCTATGAAATTCTCTCTGAGCTCCCTTGGGCCCTATAGCCATCCGGCCCTGTTTAGGCTTATCCTCAGGCAATCATCTCCCTTTAGACTCCCCGAGATCCTTAACCAACTTATCCAAATCCTCTCCAAACAAAAGCTTCCCCCTAAAAGGAAGCTTGCTCAGATGAGCCTTAGAAGAACCGTCGGCCGACCAGTTTCTCAACCATAGATACCGCCGCGCCGCAACTACGGAAGCCATACTCTTAGCTAGTCTCCTAATGAGGTCATAATAGATATCCGCCAGATAGGCGGTCCCCGACTCCAGCCGCGCTCTCTCATCCACCTGCTCTCCCAACTGATCCCCCTGCAGCGTCTGGGACCATCTCAAGCAGCCTCTCGCCACCCATGCTCCTGCTATCGAGGCCTGCATGGAAAGGGCGCTAATATCAAACACTTGCTTCAATAAGGTATCTAACTTCCTGTTTTGAACATCTTTCAATGTTGCGGCACCCTCTACCGGAATCGTAGTCTTTTTAGTCAATGCCGATACTGCCGCATCTACCTTAGGAGAGCGAAAAAGCTCCCCATCTTGGTCGGATAGTGGGTACAGCCTAGCCAAAGCCCTAAAACCTCTTAGAGCAGACTCCAGCAACTCCCACTCCCTCCTGAATCATGTTCCTAAATACCCTATGAAGGGGAAACACTTGCTGAGACGTCCACACCGCCTGCAGCAGCGGCGGATCCTCCAAAACTTCTTCCGAAGAAGGCACCACTGAGGGCATGTTCAATGCTTTGAGAGTCTCGGCAATCAGAGCAGGCATTTCCTCTCGTCTGAACACTCTGACTACTCTAGCTTGCTGTTCTGAGTCAGGCAACTCACCCTCTTCTAACTCGTCACCCGCGACCTCCTCTACATCTCTGTCATCCGCTTCTAGATTCCCCCCGGGTGAAGACGCTGGGCCCTCAACCCCCACCCCCTACTCTTCTTGGCAGGGATCGACCCCCCCCTCCGATCGCAATGAGGAACCGAACCGCTTCTCCCCTCGTGCTACCGGAGGAGGTGATGTAACTCCGGGCTGCAACAAGGCGAAAGCCTGCTGCATAAATTTGAAGAAATCCGGCGGGACTACAGTAGATCCCCCCGCCTGGTCCCCGCCTAGCGGAAGAGACAGCCCTACTCCAGAAGACAGCCTGCTACCGGCTCCGAGGGGACTAACGGTGATGGCAGGGCTTCCCCTTCCTCCTGAGAAACCGCCAATTGTTCCCCCGTCCCCAAGTCCAGCGCTTTTTCCATGATGGCTGCCTCGTGGGTGCAGCCCCTGCACACACCGGTCTCTAACACTGCGCCGCACCTCGTGCCACAAACTAAACAGTGAGGCCTAGCCGGCATACTAACTTGCAATGTAAAACTGAAGTCTTTCAGAGCCTGTCTGTTTTTGTTTTTTTTTTTTAAATAAACTACCCTTCACAGATATCAAATTATACTCTGCTCCGCTATTCTCCAATTAAATTGAGATATCCGGAGCCCTGCAGGTCCTCACACTAACACTCCCTCAGTTTGCCGTACTAAAATGGCCGTCGTCGCGGTTCCTGCGCGAACTCATGCGGCCCGGCCTAAACGCCTGACTCCAGAGATCCTTAACGATTGCGGTCTCTAGTTTTCCCAACTCACCTGCTCTATCGCTTACCGCCGATTCACTGCTTCAGTGGGGAGGGGAGGGGCGTTAAACCGTGTCGGAGCTCAGCCGACGAGCGGCTTTGGCTCCGGCGCTGCAGCCACAGCCTGAAAGCTCCTGCTTTCCCTCTGCAGTCCAGTGCTGCGGCTCAAGCCTGCTACCTGCTTCTCACCCGTTCAAGCGGGTTCGGGAGCCGGGAGGCACAGTTACCGGATCCGTCCCCCGATGCTCGTTATAGGCCGAGGAAGGAAATCAGAGGACGGGAGGGGCGAGGTGGCGAGGGGGAAAATAAGAGAAAAAGGAGACAGACACTGCCAGCAACGGCAAAGGACACCTCAAACAGCAGCACCCTTCTGCCCTGCAATAAGAAAAAAGAAAACTGACTCAACCCTTAAAACAACAAATCTAAATGGTAAAATATAAGATACAAGATAAATTTAAGAGTTTTAAAATAGCTCTGCTTATTTGTGCTGAGAGCCCAGACCCAGGCTCAGAACATTCTCCAGCTGCTTGGAGACTGAAACTACTGGAGGAGAGGGGCAGTCCTTGCCTATTTATGCAGGTGTCATCAAAGCAATGACGTGTTTCAGTCTCCAAAGCTGCTGCAGGAGATTCTAAACTCAATGGTTCTGGGACTGGACTAGAGGGACAAAAAGGAAGAGGAGAGCCTCTTTCAATTGAATCACGCTCTACTATGAGGGGGAATATAATGAGGGTGAATGAAGGTAGACTCAGGAATAATATGCAGAAATATCTCTTTACAGAAAGAATGGTAGATGCATGGAATAGTCTCCCAGTGGAGGTAGTAAGATGAGGAGAATATCTGAATTCAAGAAAGCATGGGACAAACACAGAAGATCTCGAAAGGGAAAAAAGGGGACTATTGTAGTTGATAAGGAAGGGCAGACTAGATAGGCTATGTGGTCTTTTTCTGCCGTCATGTTTCTATGTTTCTAAGAGAGAAAAAAAAGGAAGACAAAATTTGAATGTGACTCTTTCAAACTCACTTTGCCATTAAACTAGGTTACTTAGGGCCATAGATCCTAAGCATGTGCCCTAAAATGGAAGAAAACATGGGAAGGACAATTTCCGGAGGTATTTATTTAGGCAGATTTACTTGAAAATGAAAAGCTGTTCACCCCAGAACAGTTAAAAGTATGCACACTTTAAGATGGACTAAAAAGAGCTCTTCCTTGCTGGGAGGAGAGGATGAGGAAAACAGCATACATAGGCAGCAGAATGGGGTGGGCCTCAGGGTCCATGGCCACATCAATATTTTGCCCAACACAGCATTAGCAAATAGAGAGCTTTGGTGCAGTGCTGAAGATTGATTTGTCTTACCGCTCCAACTAAAAAGATGGTCCTCTGCCCCTGACAACATGCACGCATTGATTTCGATATATGTTTGCACTGTATTACCCTTTTTATGTTGCCTGCAGAAATAGGAAGTGCAAAGTTTGTGGGTATCGTTGTACTCTGGATGTTGTATACAATTTTCAAAGGGAAACTTTCCTTCTGAAAATTAAATACAGATCTTTAGGAATGGTGGCTACTGAAATGTACTCTTAATACATCTGGCCCTTATTCAGTTATAGAGATCTGGTACTACTATTTAAACAGGTCTATTTAACCAAACTACCAACAGTCTGGTAAACTCTGCAGGTAATTTTAATCTACGGGATATGCTGCAAAAATGAAAGCAAAAGTTCAAACATGCCTTATGAAAAATCATCAACAGTACCTGCTTTCTTTGCGATAATTTTTCTGTTGGAAACAATGTTCATTGATTTGATTACACAAAATTATGAGTCAAACTATTAATTTTGCTTACATTGATCATGGGCAATAATCAAAATCTTATTTCCACAGGTAACATGAACAGTGCTTGACAATGCAAGTTTATTGACCCTGACCTAAGTTGAGTCTGGGGATGTTTTTCTAAGCTCAGTTTAATAAAGACTATATTTTATTAAAATACAGCAGAAAAAGAAATATTTTAAGAGTGCATTTATGTTTCTGATGTAGTCGAGTACATAGAGTAAAAAAAAAAGGGGGGGGGGGGATAAATATGGATTTGGAGGACATTGGAAGCTTGTTTTACAAGTAAAAAAGGCAGAAAAGCCAATAATAAGAATAAGACCGCAATGAGCAAAGCATCACTGCATTATCAGTCTCATTATTGTTCATCTCACTTTAAAGGATTAACTATGCTTGACTCTCAAACATAGAATGCGTTTAGGGGCATTAATAATCCCAGCAATTTGGTTGATTAGGACACTGATTTTGCTGAGAACTGCAGATCTGTTGGTTGGAATCAAAAAGCATTTACAATATTAAAATGTGCAAAAAATAATAGCAGCAAGCATCTAAAACCAGCTTATTGTATACTTACTTGTAACAAAGAACTTTTTTGTGAATGTGCAGCTGTCAAAGGCAGCAATTTTCTCTTGCAGGACTACAAGTAGTATCCTGGAAAAACACACAAAAGAAAATATTTACATATGAAATTGTCTCTGTGTTCCACACATGAAAACATTCTCCCTGAAATACCAAACTTGATAAATAAGTTTCAAATATGTAAACCAGTTGCTTGATGTTAAAGTAACGGCAATCCTTCTAAAATTCTTAGAAAATTACATGAAAGGATCCTGGCTGTTAGAAAACTACAGGCAAATTTATGCAAAAAGCTATAGATATTTTTGCATGTTGTGATATTTCATGGACTAACTTCAAAATACCCACAGGTGTTTCAAGTCTGCCTGGATCTCTTCTTCAGGTGCAAAACCATTAAATATATTTTGCCATAAAAAGTAATTCCAGTTTCAAAAATGTCTAATAGACAACAAACAGGAAACCTTTTTTTGGAAAATGGGGTTCAGAAGAGATTGAGCACCTCCAATATCAGATCTAATTCCTGCATCACCTTTTCGATCACCTATGACTACTGAAAAATTGTATAGCGTTCAAGACGTATGCAATGCTGCACAGACACATGATGGTTCCTGCTCATCAGAGCTTGCAATCTAGTCAAGACAAACAAAATAGTAGCTGTATTTAATTTATTTATTTAAGTTTTACGTACCGCCTTCTCATAAAATTCAAAGCTGCTTACAGCATAACAAACATGAAGTATATATTGAACAGGGATCATATAACTTGGAGGCATATATAGGGGAGTGCACCTAGTCAAAGTATTTAAAAATAGCCAGAATATCAAAGAGTCAGGGTTTCGGGGTAGAAGGCAATTTGGGGTTGGGGCTTATGGTAAATGAAGGGGGAGCAGTGGGGGTGGCACATTAGGTTAGTGGGGGTAGGGGGGATGCATATCCTGAGGAGTATGAGGGTTAAGGATTGAGGGATAATCATATGTCAGGTCTATAGTGTTCCTTAAAGAGATGTGGTTTTAATGTTTTCCTGAAGTTCCAGATGTCTTTGCTTGCTCTTATGTTTTCGGGTAGGGTATTCCATATGGATGGAGCATACAGGGATATGGGCTCTGTTGCACGTTGCCTATTTGGCTCTTGTCTTGCCTTTTGGTATGGATAGTAAGTTTTTGTTTAGTGTTCGTCTTGGTCTATTCTCAAGTTCTTTGATGATCAATGGTTGGAGAATGGCTGGTGATAGGTTGTGCATGATTTTGTAGATGATCAACAGAGTCTTGAATTTGGATTGTGAACTGGTAGCTAGTGAAGGTGATTGTAGGGTAGGTGTGATATGGCTGTGTTTTATTTTTCCAGTAATTATCCGTGCCGTAGTGTTCTGGACTAGTTGTAGCAGGTGAGTTATTTTCTTCAGGAGGTCTTGATATATTATTTTACAATAGTTTATATTAAAGGTGTTATCATGGTTTAGCATAGTGTTCGGAAGTTGCTTTTGAGTAGCGGTTTGAGCTTCCATATATTCTTAGTTTGCGGTAAGCTGATTTTTTAGTTCTCTTGATGTACGATTGGAAGCTGATGTTTTGATCTAGGGTGATTCTGAGATACTTCACTTCCTGCTTGACTGTCAAGTCGTATGTTAGGATTCTTAGAATTTTGGGGGGTGAGAATGTACTACTTCTAGTGATGTATAGGGTTTCTGATTTTCTGAAATTCATGTTGAGATTTTGTTTACTGAGTCTATCATTGCCTCGAGGCAAGTGGTGATCGGTGTGTAAACAGGCTGGTCTGTATTGAAAGGTGCGTAGAACATTATATTGTCTGCATATATTTTGTAAAGGATGCTACATTTCTTTATTATGTTGCAGAGCGGTTGGAGGTAGATGTTAAAAAAATAAAGCTGAGAGGGCCGATCCTGTGTTTGAGTGAATGGATTTCAGTGATGTTTTCTGGCTCTGACCTATTGTGTCCAGTGTGTTAGGTATGAGGTAAACCACTTCAGTACTGTACCGTAGATTCCTATTTCTTGTAGTCTTCTTAGTAGGGTGAGGTAGTTGACTGTGTCAAAGGCTGCTACAATGTCAATGAAGATTAAGATAAAACCCTTTTTGACGTTGTCTATGCCAGTTATCAAATTGTCGAGGAGCGATGTGAATAGTGGGCGGCATTTTCAAAGACATTTACACGGGTAACTGCCCTATCCTGGATTTTCAAAAGGTGTCTACATGGGTAAAGCCTTTTGAAAATCATGGGTAAGTCCCTAACGTGCCCAGATGCTATGCGGTTAGCACCGTGGCGTGTTGGGGGTGTTCCAGAGCGGAGCGAGGCAAAGTTAAGGGCTAAGCGGGTAGCAGCGATTTTCGATGCTACCCGCTTAGCCCTCTGCACCTTAAAGATAAGGTTTTCCCTCGCCTATCTTTCAGGCACAGGGGCTAAGCAGGTAGCATTGAAAATTGCTGCTACTTGGCTTGCTCCTGTGGCTTCCGGGTTGCACGGCAAGAACCAGATTTCAAAGCTGGAGTCACATTGCTGCTATCCATCCGGCTTGTTCCTGCAGCTTCCGAGTTGTGCAGTGAGAACCAGATTTTCAATGCCGGGGCTGCATATGACCCCAGCATTGAAAATCTGGGTTAGACAGATGGCGGGCAGCCTATGTGCCGATGCGGCACATAGCACCTCCAAAATGAAAATCGGGCCCAGTGTTTCAGTGCTGTGATTAGGTTTGAAGCCATTTTGATGGGGATCTAGTGGGGCATGTGTATCTATGTGGTCTTGTAACTGTTGTTTCAATTATCTTAGTTAAAAAAAGGCAAACTGGAGATTGGCCTGTATGAGTTGGGGGTCCTTGTTGTAAAGATCAGTACCTTTTAATATTGGTCTTATGGAGGCTTGCTTCAGCTTGGGGGCAAGTATCCTTGGGTAAGTGATTGCTCGATAATACTCTGCAGTGTAGGGATTAGCTTTCTCCTTGTGAGCTTAATTCAGGAGACCAGGCATGGATTCGGGGGGAGGGGGGGTGGTTGTGTTGAGGTTTGTTATGATGGTGTCTAGGTGATCTTCTGTGGGAATATGGAAAGTTTCCCACAGGTTCATATAGTTGTGGTTCAAGAGGGGCTATTCAAGCTGTTTTTTGGGATACATGGGATACATTTAGGGGGAATGGTAAGGAAACACAAAGGAAATCAGATGAGTCAAGATCTGAAAGCGGCAGCGAAGAGGTGAGTTTTCAGCCTGGATTTGAAAAGGGTCAGAGAGGAAGCCTGACGTACAGACTCAAATAGTTTGTTCCAGGCATAAGGAGCAGCAAGGTGAAAGGAGCGAAGTTTGGAGTTAGTAATAGAAGAGAAGGGCACATATAGAAGTGATTTGCCAGAAGAATGGAGTTCCCAAGGAGGGGTCTAGGGAGAGATAAGAGAGGAAAGGTAGTAAGGAGCTGCAAAGTGAATGCACTTATAGGTCAGCAGGAGTAGTTTGAACTGGATGTGGAAATGAATAGGGAGCCAATGAAGTGACTTGAGAAAAGGGGTAATATGAGTATGACAAGGTTGGTGGAAGATTAGCAACGCAGCAGATGCTGAACAGATCGAAGGGGGGAAGAGATGATTCAGAGGGAGACTAGCAAGAAATAGGTTACAATAGTCTACACGGTAGGTGACTAAGGAGTGGAAAAGTGTCTTAGGGGCATGTTTACTAAAGAACGCTATTTGCGCCGCGTCCCGTTATTGCGCAGTAAGGTACATTACCGCGCGATAATGGTGCTTTAACGCGCGATAAGGTACTCACGCGTTAAAGCGCCATTATCGCGCGGTAATGTACCTTACCGCGCGATAACGGGATGTAGCGCAAATAGTGTTCTTTAGTAAACATGTCCCTTAGTAGTGTATTCAGAAAGGAATGGGCGAATTTTGTTGATGTTATAGAGAAAGAAACAGCAGGTTTTAGCTATCGGTTGGATGTGTGTGGCGAAGGAGAGAGAGAAGTCAAAGACGACCCCAAGGTTGCAAGCTGAGGAGACAGGAACGAATAGACAGTTATCCACAGAGACTGAGAAAGGAGGAAGGGGAGAGGCGGGTTTGGGGGAAAAATAAAAAGCTTAGTTATGGCCATGTTCAATTTCAAGCGGCGGTGAGACATCAAAGCAGCAATGTCAGAAAGGCAGGCAGAGATCCTGACCTGGATTGCCGGAGAGATTTCAGGTTTAGAGAGGTAGATCTGGGAATCATCAGCATAAAGATGGTACTGAAAGCCATGGGAAGAGATGTGTGCACCAAGGAATGGGTATAGAGAGAGAAAAGAAGTGGAGCCAAGACAGATCCTTGGGATACACCAACTGAGAGCGAGATAGCAGTAAAGAAGGATCCAACAGAACAAACACTGAAAGGGCGATGGGAGAGATAAGAAGAGAATCAGGATAGCACCAAGCCCTTAAAAACCAAGTGAGGACAAGGTATCAAGGAATAAGGTTGAGGCCAACAGTGTCAAAAGCAGCAGAAAGGTCAAGAATACCACCAATACCTTGCCACCAATACCTTGCGACTCCCAAAGACGTTTACTAAATGCTCCAAAGCCACAGGGAACCGTGCATTCACACTTTATGCTCCCTCCTGCTGGAACACACTTCCTGCAAATATTCGCTTAATAAATAACCTCTCTCAGTTCAGGAGAGCGCTGAAACACCACCTGTTTCTTCAGCACTTCTCCAACTCAGATGACATCACTTAACCAACCACACGTCTCAGGGCCTTCATTAATCCCCCTCCCTGCTGTCACAGGTTATTGTTTAGCTATCCCGTAACCAGTAACTTGCAAATGTATATACTAGTAATATCTCATGTTGTGTTCTTTACGAGCAAAGCCTAGTAGGCGCTGCACCGACTGTTATCAACCTGTAAATAATTTACCTCTCTGTATATAGTTTACCTGTTCACCAAGTTATTCTCCCTGTTTAATGTAAGTTCAATGGGATCTTCCCTCATTGTTCAATTTTTGTTGCCTGTGAAGCACGCTGATGGTAAATAGTGCGGTAAAGAAAAACTATAAATAAATAAGAAGAATGAGAATCAAGTAAAAGCCCTTGGATTTAGCCATGAGCCTTTACTAAAAAGAGACTGAGGAATTGATGGGGGAGACAAATTTCATTATTAAGGATGCTCAAGTACCCACAGCATTCATGGAGCTGGCCGCTATGATGGACACTATCAGCATTTCTTGCAAATCACAAGTTCTGCATGCGTATGTCTTACTATTTTTATTTATTTAATGGGTTTTTAATACTGCTTTATCCTTCAGTCAAAGCAATTTACATTATAACATGATAAATAGTTTACATTATAGTAACACAGTATATGACGGCAGATAAAGACCAGTATGGTCCATCTAGTCTGCCCAGTAAGGTGGTAAGAGTAGGTGCACCTGCCGCTCTGTGCAGGTCACCCCACCATATGCCTTTGTTTAGGGGTGTACCCACCTCTCTGTGTAGGTCACCCCTATTTATTAAGATATAAGAGAGTTATGTTTATTTACACTCCTATACAAAGACATGGGAAGGGGAGACCTGCACGGAGCGGCAAGTAAACCTTCTCTTGCCATCTTACTGGGCAGACTAGATGGACCATACTGGTCTTTATCTGCCATCATTTACTATGTTACTATTTTGATTTTATCCTGTTGCTATAAAGGGATCCTCTGTGTCTGTCCCATGCCATTTTGAATTCTGTCAATGTATTTGCCCCCACCATTTCCATCCACCACCCTTTCAGTGAAAAAGTATTTCCTGATGTTGCCTTTCAGTTTACCCCCTTGCAGCTTCATGTTTTGCCCTCTAGTTTATAGACTGGTTGAACACGCAAGACTCTCATTTACAGTTTACCCCTGAAATTTCATATACAGCTATTCATTTCTTGGATATTCATATCATGTTAGATGAATTTGGTTTTCATACGTCCATTTATTCAAAGCCTATAGATAGAAGTAGTATATTAGATCATAGCAGTTTTCATCCACTTCATATAAGGGACAATATCCCAGTTGGACAATTTTTACGGTTGCGTAAATTATGTTCATCACGTAAGGAATATATTTTGCAGTCGAGTCATAAGAAAAAGAAATTTAATGAATGTGTATATCCTATTTGGATAATACACAGGGCATTTAAACGAGCATTTAATGTCCACCATGAATGGTTTTCTTTTGGGACTTGTAAGAGGTCTGAACCAATATTGACCTGTGTTTTACTATTTTCTACCCAAGCCAGATATGTTAGGGACTTGATTTTGTCCCACTGGAACATATTGGGGGTTCACACCCCTGTTAAGTCACCTCCAGTTTTCTCGTATAAAAGGAGTAGAAATTTGAGAGATATGCTAGTACATTGCCGTTCATATCAAAAGGTGGTAACAGGTCCAGTAGTAGGGGGACATCATAAATGTAATCGGTGTGTAGCGTGTGCAGTCACGTTGGAGATACAATCTTTTACACATCCTGCTTTAGGGTATATCTACCATCTACAGGGGGACACTAATTGTTTGACTAAGGGAGTGATTTATGCCGTTTTATGTCCGTGTTCATTGGTGTATATTGGACAGACTTCTCGGCCATTCAAAATGTGTATTATTGAACATATGTCAGCTATCCGTCGTGGTGTGGAATCAGCACCTTTAGTGAAACACTGGAGATTGAAACATCATTCTGTGGATGAATTACGATGTTTTGTTTTATTACAGGTTAGGGGTGGAGAGGGTGGTAATTTTCAAGAGATGTTATGTCGTAAAGAGCCACAATTTATCTTTCGTTGGCAGACTGTGGAACCGCAAGGGTTAAATTCCCAAACTGAATGGCATTGGTTCTATTGAACCGTGATTGGATAAATTCAGGATACAACTGCACATGCGTTAGCGTTTTTTCAGTGGAATTGTAGCATCTCTGTGAATCACATAGTCTATAAGACTGGTGGCTGATAGAAGGTCAGGTTTTTGTTTTCATTGTTTGGTCATATAGTGTGTAGTACTTTTTTGATATGTGTTTGTTGTAGCGCATAGGGTTGAATGATTCTATTTAATATTGGTTTTATAGAGCAAAATCCTTGAAGAAGCCGTATCCGGCGAAACTGTTTTGTGAACGATGTCTTGGACAGACCTGGATGTGTGATCAGAAATGGAGTGGTTTGGAATTTAATTTAGGGGGCACAAAATGAGTTTTGTATAATTTTGAAGAAACAGGTGGGTGACCTTTTGTATAATGATACATTAATGAATTTAGAGCGCTAACAGTGCTGGTTTTTCAGGATGAGAATTATGAAGTTTCTCTATGTTTGTTCATAGAGCTCCATAGTGCCAGTGCTTTTTGACATATTCATAAATGACCTGGAAAAGGGAATAACAAATGAGGTTATCAAATTTGCAGATGACACAAAACTATTTAAAGTTGTTAAAACCCAAGAGGATTGTGGAAAATTGCAAGAGGATCTTGATAAATTGGAAGACTGGGCATCAAAATGGCAGATGAAATTTAATGTGGACAAGTGCAAAGTTATGCACCTAGGGAAGAACCACCCAAACTATGGTTACACGATGCAAGGTTCCACATTAGGAACCACCACCCAGGAAAAAGATTTAGGCGTCATTGTGGATACCATGTTAAAACCCTCGGCCCAGTGTGCAGCGGCGGCCAAGAGAGCAAATAGAATGCTAGGTATCATAAGGAAAGGAATGGAAAATAAAACGAAGGATATTATAATGCCTCTATATCGTTCCATGGTGAGACCGCACCTTGAATATTGTGTGCAGTTCTGGTTGCCGTATCTTAAAAAGGATATAGCGTTATTAGAAAAGGTTCAGAGAAGAGCCACCAAAATGGTAAAGGGGACTGGAAGGATACTCCTATGAAGAAAGGCTAAAAAGGTTAGGGCTCTTTAACCTGGAAAAGAGACGGCTGAGGGGAGATATGATAGAAGTCTATATATTAATGGAGTGGAATGGGTAAACGTAGATTGATTGTTTACGTTATCAGAATATAGAAAGATTAGGAGACATGCAATGAAGCTACAGGGTAAACTATTTAAGACTAATAAAAGAAAATATTTATTTATTTATTTATTTTTATTTATTTGCATTTGTATACCGCTACTTCCAGCGATCACTCAACATGTAATCAAACTATGGAATTTGTTACCGGAGGATGTAGTAAAGGCTGTTAGTGTAGCTGGGTTTCAAAAAGGTTTGGACAAGTTCTTGGAGGAAAGATCCATAAACCATTATTAAGAAGGGACCCAGGATATCAATGCTTGACCCAATATAAGCATTGTGCAACCTGAGTCTTTTGGGGAAACTGCTAGGTACGTATGACCTAGATTGGCCACTGTTGGAGACAGGGTACTGGGCTTGATGGGCCTTGGTCTGATCCAGTATGGCATATCTTATGTTCTTATGTTCTTATAGGAAGAAGGCGCTTTTACAAGTGGATTGTTTGTTTTTTGGTTGGGCAGTGGGTGTGATAAGCAGGTTCTTGTTATTGGTCCTTCTAGGTTGTGTTTTGGGGTCTCTTGAGACCAACGTTTGTAGGATGTCTTCTGATGTGTGCTGTAATATTTTGAGTGTGGAGAGTATTGTCTTAAATTTTGTGCGTGAATGTTTTGGGAGCCAGTACAGTTAGCTCAGGAGGGGTGTTATATGATTTTATTTTGTTGACCCTGTGATGATGCATGCTGCCATGTTTTGGGCCATTTGCAGAGGGTAAATGGTATGCTTTGGGAGGACTTGATATATTAGATTGCAGTACTACAGAAGTGGTGTTTTGTTGCTTGGCAGATGGTATGGAAGTCGTTTTGGTTGAGCATTGGTTTACGTTTTTGGATAATTTCCATCTTGTAGTATGAATTCTTTGTGATTTTGTTTATGTTGCAATTGTAGGGTGAAGTTTTGATCAAGTATGACTTCTGGATATCTCACTTTGTTCTTTACCATTAAGTTGCCACTTAGTGGTTTTATGGTTGATTGAGGGACAAATGTTGCATTTCTAGTAATGTGAAGGACCTCTGTGTTTTTGTAGTTTATGTTTAGATTTTGTGCATTTAGCCACTTTACCACTGCCTCAAAGCATTCAGTTACTGTTGAGTATTCGGGTTTGTATGTGTTGAATGGAGTATACAGTATGCGTAGTTACTCACCTGTAACAGGTGTTCTCCAGGAACAAGCAGGAAGTCAGTCCTCGCATATGAGTGACATCGGCGCCGATGCAGCCCGCACAGAGCATTTCCCCAGCTTTCACAGAAAGCCTTTGGGAATTCTACCATGCATGCGTGATCCCCCTTCCTGCCCAAGGGTGCCATCTTGCTCAGTCAGATGACACAGTTAGGACGGCAGTAAAATTAAAACAATGTAGAGAGACAACTCCCAGGGGAGGAGGGAGTGTTGTGAGGACTGATTCCTGCTGTCCCTGGAGAACACCTGTTACAGATGAGTAACTACACTTTCTCCAGGAACAAGCAAGAAGTCAATCCTCATATAGCTCCAGACTGCCAAGGACCGAACCACAACAGTACTATCGGCAACCCATTGGATAGCCGTAAGTTGCAGAAGGTGAGTCCCGCCAGAGACTCTGCAAGACCCCTGCATGAGCAACACCATCACTCTGGTAGCCTGAACATTCCTAACAGGGGCTCTACAGGTCAAACAATGGTAAGGATTTGAGAATTTATTTTTATTAAATTGCTAGCTCTCTGACTGGGAGCTCTTAAAAAGGGTTTTTGTATATTTTTTAAAGCAAAGTTACTTTCTTTGTGGTGCTTTAGTAGAAATTTCCTTGAGCACAGTAGGTTGTTGAACTCTAGTAACCTTCTCATCTTTGGGAACTGCTGACACCTAATCAGGAGTTAGTGGGCCTGATTACCTGAGAGCAGCTGAGGCCTGCATAAAAGGCTCCAGAGCCCTGCCCTGTTGAGGCATTCCTAACAGGGGCTCTACAGGTCAAGCAACGGTAAGAATTTGAAGGTTTATTTTTATTAAATTGCTAGCTCTCTGACTGGGGGCTCTTAAAAAGGGATTTTGTATATTTTTTAAAGCAAAGTTACTTTCTTTTTGGTGCATTAGTAGAAATTTCCTTGAGCAAAGTAGGTTGTTGAACTCTAGTAACCTTCTCAGCTTTGGGAACTGCTGACCCCTAATCAGGTGTTAGTTCCCTCCCTACCCACCCTGACTCCCACCCACCCCTAATGAGCAGTCTTGCTTTATAGGGCACCTCCCCATTTAACAAATCACAGAGACTAGGAGCACCACATTTTGAATATAATTAAAGAGATTTCACTGCTTTTTCTCTGAAAGGACAGCTGGGAAACCAGCTGGTACTTTGTAGATCTCTATCTTTTGCTTTAACAGATACCTAAACTCCACAAACAGAACAATGGTTGGGAAAAATTGTATAGCTAAAGCTGTTGTATCTCCGCTACAGCTTCTGCCTCTGTCCAGACAAGGTCCTAATGCTAGTTGAAGGACCGATTCCATGTGCAGGGTGCCTGCATGCTGAAGCTCTGAGGAAACAAGTGGAGGAACTCAGAAAGGATGTGGCGAGGCTGAGGAGCATTCAACACAGTGAGAAGTACATTGATGAGATGCTTCTTGCAGCAACCAAGCTCTCCAGCATAGAAGATGGGTGCCAACAGAATGTCGATGGTTGGACACAAGTCACCAGGGCCTGAAAAATCACCAATCCAACTTCTCCAGCCCTTCAATTGAAGAACCATTATGCAGCCCTGGAAGTGGAGGAGATGAAAGCATCCCTGGAAAGGGAACAACCAGAGCTCAAGTACCCCAAAGTTGCATAATCGGTGACCACAAGGAAGCGAAGGGTAGTGATGGTTGGAGACTCTTTTCTGAGGAGTACTGAGGTGTCCATCTGCCGACCAGACTTGAAGTCCAGAGAAGTATGCTGTCTGCCTGGTGCGAAAATCTAAGATGTTACGGAGAGTTTGCAGAGACTCATCTAGCCCACTGACTATTACTCAATGTTGCTAATCCATGTTGGAACAAATGATACTGCCAGGTATCCCGGGACAGAGGGTGAAGCAGTTAGGTGCATAGGTGTTTTCTTCAATCCTCCCTGTTGAGGGTAAAGGCCAAGGCAGAAAGGCTCGCATCCTGGAGATGAATGCATGGCTGTGTGGATGGTGTCATCGAGAGCGTTTTGGTTTCCTAGACCATGGGATGCTGTTCGAAGGGTTGCAGAGCAGAGATGGCATCCATCTGTCCAAGTAAGGTCAACGCGTCTTCGGTAGTAGACTGGTTAATCTACTGAAGAGGGCTTTAAACTAGATTCATTGGGGATGGGTGAAGAAAGCCCCCAGGTAGGCGATACATTAAAAACCTTTATGGAAATGGGTAACAGGGGTAACATATGGAAAGCAGTGTGTATAAACTCCCGTAACATGGGAAATAAGATCCCTGTTGTTGAAGCTTTGGTGGGAGTGGCTGACTTAGGTTTAGTGGCAGTTACAGAAACATGGTTCACAGAAAACCATGATTGGGATGTAACGATACCTGGCTATACTTTATTCAGAAAGGACAGAGTAGGAAGAAGGGGAGGAGGAGTGGCCCTATATGTAAAAACTACTATTAAAGCTTTGGAATTACAGAGCTTAAAAGGGAGAGAGGAGGCATTGTGGGTTAAACTAGAAAGAGGGAAAGAGAAATCTATTTGCATTGGTGTGATATACAGACCTCCCTCACAAGTGGAAGAGGTGGACAGAGAGTTAATTGAAGACATACGCAGCATTGCTAGGAAAGGGGAAGTGCTACTGATAGGAGATTTCAATATGCCAGATGTTGATTGGCACATTCCTGCTGCAGTATCATCTAGAAGTAAGGAGATCCTGGATTCTCTACAGGGAGAACTATTCAGGCAATTGGTAACAGACCCCACACATGAAGGGGCCATACTGAACTTGGTGCTTACCAATGGTGAAAGTGTTTCTGATGTTGTAGTGGGAGATCATTTTGCATCCAGTGATCACCAGATGGTGTGGTTCAGTACTAGGACTAGGGCTGTTAGAATCCATTCAAAGGTGAGGGTCTTAGACTTTAGGAAGACTAACTTTGCCAAGATGGGCCAATACCTCAGGGAGTTGTTAGTGGGATAGGAACAGCTGGGGGATGTAGAAAAACAGTGGGCAAAACTGAAAGGGGATATTTTAAGGGCAACCAACCTTTTTATTAAAATGGTAAATAAAGGTAAAAGGAAAAGGAGACCGCTATGGCTTTCGAAAGAAGTAGCTGAAAAAGTGAAGGAAAAGAGGGAGGCCTTCATGAAATACAAGAGATCACAGAAAGAGGAAGACAGGCATCTGTATTTGGAAAAAACTTAGAGAAGCTAGCAAAGTAGTCAGGAAGGCAAAGATTCAAAAGGAGGAGGAAATAGCCAATGCAATAAAATGGGGGGATAAGACATCTTTCAGATATGTTAGTGAGAAGAGGAAGGGCAACAGTGGTATTATCAGACTCAAGGGTGCAGGGGAGAAATATGTAGAAGCTGATAAGGATAAAGCGAAATTGCTTAACAAATATTTCTGTTCTGTGTTCACAGATGAAGAACCAGGAGCAGGACCTCAGAAAACACTCACAAATAGGAACAGAAGCGAGGGACATCTTGAACAATTTTCAAAAGACTGTTTGTGAGAAACTAGCTCAACTTAAAGTAGACAAAGCAATGGGACTGGAAGGGATACACCCTAGAATACTGAGGGAACTTGGGGACGTTCTAGCAGCTCCACTGACTGACCTTTTCAATGCCTCGTTGGAGTCGGGAGTGGTGCCAAAGGACTGGAGAGAGGCTCATGTGGTGCCTTTGCACAAAAGCGGAAGTAAGGATGTGCTTGAAAACTACAGGCCGGTTAGTTTAACTTCGGTGGTGAGTAAATTATTGGGAATGCTGCTGAAAGAGAAAATAGTGAGGTTTCTGGAGTCCAGCAGATTACAGGATCCGAGGCAGCATGGATTCACCAGAAGCAGGTCTTGTCAGACAAATCTGATTGATTTCTTTGACTGGGTGACCAGGAAGTTGGACTGAGGGAGAGCCCTAGTTGTGGTGTATTTAGATTTCAGTAAAGCCTTTGACACTGTTCCTCACAGGCAACTTATAAACAAACTGAGCACCCTAGGGATGGACCCTAAAGTTACTGCTTGTGTTAGAAATTGGTTGGGTGGGAGGCGACAAAGAGTACAGGTAAATGGAGCTCACTCTGAGGAGAAGGATGTTACCAGTGGTGTGCCACGGGGATCTGTCCTTGGTCCGATTCTTTTTAACATTTTTGTTAGTGATAAAGCGGAAGGGCTGTCAGGTAAGGTTTGCCTCTTTGCAGATGATACCAAAATCTGCAATAGAGTAGATACCCAGGAAGGTGTAGATAACATGAGGAGGGATCTAGCTAAGCTTGAAGAATGGTCTAGAATTTGGCAGCTGGGATTTAATGTTAAAAAATGTAAGGTCATGCATTTGGGCTGCAGCAATCCAAGGGAGCAATATAATATAGGGGGTGAAGTACTTTTGCCCACTAAAGAAGAGCGGGACCTAGGCGTGGTTGTGTCTGATGATTTTAAAGTAGCTAAAGAGGCAGAAAATGTGACGGCAAAAGCTAGAAGGATGCTTGGGTGCATACGGAGAGGAATGGCTAGCAGAAAAAAGGAGGTGATAATGCCTCTGTATAAGTCTTTGATGCTACCTCATTTAGAGTATAGTGTGCAATTCTGGAGACCGCACCTTCAAAAGGATGTGAACAGGATGGAGTCGGTGCAGAGGGTGGCTACTAAAATGATTAGTGGTCTTCATTATAAAGCATATGAGGACAGACTTAAGGATCTTAATATGTACACCTTAGAGGAAAGGTGGGATAGAGGTGATATGATTGAGATGTTTAAATACCTCCGTGGCATAAATGTTCAGGGAGAGAGCCTCTTTCAATTGAAAGCAAGTTCTGCTAAGAGGGGACATGGGATGAGGGTGAAGGGAGATAGATTCAGGAGTGATATGCGGAAATATTTCTTTACGGAAAGAATAGTGGATCCGTGGAATAGTTTCCCAGTGGAGTTGGTGGAGATGAGCAAACAGTACAAAAACGTGGACAGGTGTGAACTCTCACCAATACTTTATTGATCCATATATGTAAAGGGAGACCTGACCCGACACAGGCCGTGTTTCGATAAACTCTTCTTCAGGGGTTGGCTCACCTCATACTAAAAACACATTATAAATAAATTAAAACACAAGCATAAGAACATAAATACACTAAATACATAAGTTATAAAACTGTAAGAACACGATAATAAATAAATAATATATGATATGCATAAAAAACAAAAATTGTTGTTCATAAACTCAAACGAAATCATATATTAATATGTATCACACTAGGACATATAAAAGCCTAAACGTATGAGACATAAAATCTATTAAATGCTAAAACAAAGTTCCCTTTCAAACCTAAAATAATATAATGTATATATAAAACAATAGTGACAAACAGATGTTAATCAAAAAACTGATAAATTAAATAAAAACAATAAGGTAATTAAAAACTTATAGTAAGTACCATAATCAACACACGAATGCAATCAAAGGTACAAATAACCGTGTCAATTCAGCATGGAGAAAAACAAAAGAGATGGAGGACAAGGAGCAGGAGTGAAAAAAATTACCTTAAAAACATACTAGGGATACGCCAATGAAATTAATTTGTTGCACTGTTTGCTTTTTGCCTGCGTGGCAGTGTGCTGCTTTGTCTTGGTGGTGGAGATGAGGACAGTAACTGAATTCAAAAAAGCATGGGACAAACACAGAGGATCTCTAAAGGTAAAAAGTGGACTGTTGTAGTTGTTGATATGGAAGGACAGACTAGATAGGCCATGTGGTCTTTTTCTGTTGTCATATTTCTAACACAGAAGGGTCGGAGGGCAGGAGTTGCCTACACCCCGAAAATATTACTGAGTACTGCCTGCCCAAAGGCACTATCTCTGCGGGATTCGCCCTTTAGGCATAATGAGCTACAAATTTATGAATCAAAGACCATGGGGCGGCCCTGCAGATCTCCGTCACCAGCACTGAGCAGAAGTTGGCCACCGACGTAGCCATAGCCCGCACGTGATGTACAGTGATCCGGTGCTCAAGGGAGAGACCCGCTCGCTCATAGGTGAGAGCAATGCAGTCCGCCACCTAAGTGGACAGAGTATGCTTCATAACTGGGAGCCCCAATCTACTGGGAAAAAGGTGGGAAAGACCACCTCCTGGTTGAGGTGAAAGGGAGATAACAACCTTGGGAGGAATTTGTGGTTTGTGCGGAGCATTACCCTATTCTTGTAGAACCTTGTATATGGCGGGTCTGCCATCAAGGTCTGGAGTTCGCTCACTCTCAGAGCAGACGTGATGGCTACCAGAAAAAACACTTTCCAAGATAAGTATCGCAAGTGGCAAGTGGCCAGGGGCTCGAACAGCAGTCTGGTGAGTTGGGAGAGCACCACATTGAGATCCCATTCCACCGCAGGAGGGCAGAGAGGGGGCTTTGATAGCAAGAGGCCCTGGAGGAACCTGGAGACCAGGGGCTGGTTTGAGAGGGATTTCCCCTCTATAGGGTGATGGTGAGTGGCTATGGCACTCAGATGTACTCTTGATTTCAGGCCTGTGTGCAAGAGGTGCAGTAAGTACTGTAGCAACATTTGCATGCAGCAGGAGAAAGGGTTCTCCTCTCTTTCTGCACAACAGAGAATCTTCTCCATTTGAAGGCATATGCCAATCTGGTAGAGGGTTTTCAGAAGGCCAGCAGGATCTCCTCGACTTCCCCAGGAAGACTGAAAGGGGCCAAAGCTACCCTTTCAACAGCCATGTCATCAACAATAGCGACACCAGGTTGGGGTGCAGGAGGGAGCCCTCCTCCTGCGACAGGAGGTCTGGATCACGACCCAGTGGGACTGGGAGTGCCACCGACAAGGAGAGGAGTGGTGGGAATTAGGGTTGCCTAGCCCATCTGGGGGTGATCAGAATCACTGATGCCTGCTCACTCTGGACTTTGAAAATGGTCTTGGCCACTAGAGGAGTCAGTGGGAAGGCAGAGAGGAGGCCCTTAGACCACGGAATTAGGAAGGCATCCGCTGCCACTCTCCCCAGATGTGGCTGGTGTGAGCAGAAGCGGGGCAGCTGCGTGTTGTCCGGGGAGGCAAACAGGTCCATTACGGACCTGCCTCAGAAGCGGAAGAGTCTTTGCGCCACCCTGGGGTTCAGACACCATTCGTGTGGCCATAGGACTCTGCTGAGTTTGTCCGCTAAGCAATTGTCCTGGCCTGGAAGGTACACTGCCTGTAGGAGCATTCCTTGGCACACTGCAAAGGCGAGGAGAGCCACCACTTCCTAGCAGAGGGAGTACGAACCTGTGCCCCCTATTTGTTTACATAAAACATGGCGACCTGGTTGTCCATCTGGATCAGCACAGGCCGGTTGCACAGGAGGTGGCGGAATGCTCGCAAGACCAGGAAGATGGCTCTGAGTTCCAGGAAGTTGATCTGTAAGAGCAACTCCTCCTGCGACCAGCTGCATTGAGTGCGGAGAACTCTACAATGTGCCCCCAGCCCAGGAGGGAGGCATCTGTGGTCAGGACCATCTGTGGCACAGGCTCCTGGAATGGCATCCCTGCTCAGAAGTGGCATAGGGACTTCCACCAGTTGAGGAAGTCCGTCAATCGGCGGGTGACCCTGACCCTGTCCTGCAGCCTGCCTGTGGCCTGAGGTCACTGTGAGCGGAGGCACCACTGGGCCACCCACATGTGCAAGCGGTCTAGGAGCATGATGTGGACCATTGAGGCCATATGGCCCATAAGGCGGAGGAGGCGGCGCCTCTGTACCTCTCCCTCCAGTTGTATGAGGCAAAGTGCTCTTTCCTCTGAGCATTGTGTCCAGCTGAGCAGTTATGAACTCCAGGTTTTTTTGCTGGAGAGAGATGGGATTTGGAGTAATTTATGACGAATCCTAGGTACTGCAGGAGGCAGATTGTTCATTCTGTGGCCTGGCTGGCCTTGGGGGCCATGCTGCCTCTGATAAGCCAGTCATCCAGATAGGGGAAGACGAAGGCCTCTTGTAGGCGCATGTAGGAGGCCATGACTACCAGACACTTTGTAAAGACCCTTGGCGAGGAGGCTAGGCCAAATGGAAGCACCCTGTACTGGTAGTGCTCTCCTTCCACCATGACCTTAGGTACCCTTAGGTACTGTCTGTGGGAGGAGTGGATCAGGTTGTGGGTGCATGAATAAGTCTAAGGAGTACAGCCAATCTCCCTGGTGGAGGTAGGGCAGTAGAGTCCCAAGGGAGAGCATCTTGAACTTCTCCCTCACCAGAAACTTGATCAGGTTCCGCAGGTCTAGTATGGGCTTGAGGCCCCCAGTTCTTTTGGGGACAAGGAAATACCTGGAGTAGAAATCTTTTCTGCACAAATGCCTGGGTACAGGTTCTACCACCCAGTCCTTGAGCAAGCCTGCGAGCTCTGAGAGGAGCAAGATCTGGTGGAGGAGAAGCTGCACTGGCTCTTCTGGAAAGAACCCTAGGGATGTTTGCTGGAACCTGAGGAGATAGCCCTCCTTCATCACTTGTAGGACCCTACTGGTCTATGATGATCCAGGCCTATCTGTGGGCGAAGCGTTCATGCGGCCCCCTGGGGACTGGGGAAGGTCTCCCGGGGGAGAGGAGGCATCATCCAAGGAGTCAAAAGCTCCCTACAGGCTGGGTGGGAGCTGATGGCTGAGGCTTCTGAGCCTTTGGCTTCCTCTGCCCATGGCCTTGGTTCTTGGGCTGGGGGCCCTGTTGCTGTTGCCCTGAGAAGGGTTGGTAATGGCCCTGGTGAAAAGACTTCTTATTCCTCGGGAATGGTGGTCTTTTCCCGGACGGTTTCTTTTGGGGAAGAGTCGAGGTCTTTCTCAAGAGCCTCTGTCTGGTCATGACCTCAAACTCTATCTCGGCTGCCTTGTTGGTCATGGGCTTGCCAAACAAGTTTTTCCCAGTATAGTGGACGTCAAGCAATTTCTCTTGCTGCCATTGCTCGAAGTCAGAGGTCTGCAACCAGGCCTGGTGCCGGGCCCCAATGCCCGCTGCTGCTACCCGGGCTACTGACTCAAAGCTGTCGTAAGCCACGTGGGATAGGAACTTTGAACAGTCCCAGATCCTGGCTGTCAGGGCCTGGAGCCTCTGGAGGGGTTCCCCGGCGAGGCCTGCGGAGAAGCCTGCCAGTTCCTGGATGAGGCCCTTGAGGTACATGCCTATGTACTGCTCATAGGCTTGTATCTAACAGCCCAGCATGGATCCCTGAAAGCACTTGTGCCTGCGGGAACAGAAGAGTAATTCTTCTGGCTTTTAAGCTTTTGTATAGAAGACTCCACAACCATGGAGTTATGCAGAAGTTGGGACTTTTGGAAACCTGGGTCCTTCTTGACATGGTAGATGACATCGAGGCATCTGCTAACTACCGGCACCAAGGCTGGGGTCTCCCACATCCACAGGAGCAGCCACTCGAGGAAGGGCTGTACCAGCACCATGAGAGTCTCCTTTGGCAGGGACTCATACTGGAGGATCTCCAGTTCTTTGGTGCACGGGTTCTCCTCAGATTCGGTCGGGACCGAGAGGTCTTGGTCCATGTCCTGAACAAAGTCATGAAAGGCCACATCCTCAGGGAGGGGGGAAAGAAACAGCGCCGGGGCTCCATGGGAGACGGCTCCAAAGGGACATCTCGAAGCCGAGAGGTCTCGGGAGAGGCCTCGATGTTGGTCTCCCAGTCAGAGCCAGAGAGCATCGAGGACTGAGGCTCAGGACTCCTGTGCCTCGAGACTGGCCTCGAGGAACTGGGGTCCCCTGGTCTCAGGTCAGACTCCCGCAAACTGTCTGGGGAGGACCGGGACTGGGACCAGGACCTCGATCAGTGTTGAGGGCTCACCTGAGGCCAGTGGCACTTGGGGTTTGGCACAATGCCTGGGGACTCCCCCGCAGTCGGGGGCCCGGTTGTCGGAGCAGATGATGCGGACAAACCAGACATCATTGCCTGCTGAAATGCCAAGATGGCAGAGATATTCTGCTCCAGGGTTGCCATTCTGTACTTGATGCCAGAAGGCTCTGCAGCTGTCGGCGTGGGCACCGAGGACCTCGGGCCCGACGCCGGCACTCTTGCGAGTCCATCTTCGACAAGGACCACGGCCTCGAGGATCCTCGCACGGTCTCTGCCGGCCAAGGCCTCTTTCTTAGAGTCCTGAAGGGGGTGCTGCTTAGAGTCATGTGGTAGCATTCCCAAAAGCTTTCTGTGAAAGCTGGGGAAATGCTCCGCACTGGCTCCGTTGGCGCAGACGTTACCCATATGTGAGGACTGACTTCCTGCTTGTTCCTGGAGAATATCATGATGTCATCTGCATATAAATGGTTTGCTATGATGTCGCAGATGGGCTGTATATAAAGGTTGAATAGCAATGAGGAGATGGATGAACCTTGTGGGATGCCCTGGTGTTGTCTAAATGGCATAGATTTGTATGAGCCGTTTCTGACTTGTTGCTGCTGGCAGTTCAGGTATGAATGGAACCATTTAATGATGGTGTTGAAACCTTTTTCTCTTAGTCTTTCCAATAGTATGTGGTGCATAAAGCATAGTTACTTACCTGCAACAGGTGATCTCTGGGAACAACAGGAAGTTAGTCTTCATATATGAGTGACGTCGGTACCGACGGAGCCCACGTGGGAATGCTCCCCAGCGTCCAACAGGAAAGCCTTTGGGGGCATCCCACTGTGCCTGCATTGCTGCCTTCCTACCTTTGTGACTCTCCTTCCTCAGTTGAGTTTGTAGCTGAGATAAAAGGAGAGAATAGAGAGAGAGAGAAACCCTATAACTCCTAGGGGAGGAGGGTGGGTTGTGAAGACTAAATTTCTGCTGTTCCCTGAAATCACCTGTTACAGGTGAGTAACTACACTATCTCCAGGAACAAGCAGGAATGTAGTCTTCACATAAGGGACTCCCTTGCTCCCAGATTTAGTAGATTTGCCTCAGAGCAGGCCTCAAGAGGGCATGAATCCTTCATGGATGTCAGTCATCGAAAAATTCTGGGACGGAGGGTAGGAGTTGCCTAAGTCTGAAAGAGGTGCTGAGTACTGCCTGACCAAATATAGCATCCTGGCGGAGTCCTTGTCAAGACAGTAATGAGCAGCAAAGGTATGCACCGAAGACCATGTGGCTGCTTTGCAAATTTCGTCAATTGCAACAGAACATAGGTTTGCCGTGGAGGCAGCCATGGCCTGAACATTATGGCCTGAACATGACCTTCCAGAGATAGTCCTGCCTTATCGTAAGCAAATAAAATGAAATCTGCTATCCATTTAGAAAGGGTAAGTTTGGATACTGGCAACCCCAAGTGACTGTGATCAAAGGAGATGAATAACTAAGATCCTTTACGGTGCTTGGCTGTCCTTTGAAAATAGAATGCTAAGGCCCATTTACAGTCAAGGGTATGGAGGATTGCCTCTGCCCTAGAGGAACGTGGTCTAGGGAAAAAGACAGGAAGGTAAACAGATTGATTGAGATGGAAAGAAGACGCCACCTTTGGCATAAAATGGGGGACCATTTTCTCATGGTGGAACCGGCTATAAGGTGGGTCTGCCACCAACGCTTAAAGTTCACTGATGCATCTAGCTGAAGTGAGTGCAACAAGGAAGATGACCTTCCAAGAAAGAAACTTTAGTGAGGTTATGGCTAGAGGTCCAAAAGACAGTTTAAGAAGCTATCCTAAGATGACATTAAGATCCCATGCCACCGGTGGTGGCCTGTTGGGAGGCTTTGTCAATAAGAGTCCTCTCATGAAACACGTTACAAGCGGTTGTGAGGAGATAGGCTGTCCACCCAAAGGATGGTGAGAAGCTGCAATTGCACGAAAGTGAACCCTCACCGAGTTCATCTTGAGACCAGAGGACGAAAGATGAAGGAGATACTGAAGGAGAGCTTCCACAGAAGCTGAGAAGGGATTAAGATCCTTCTGGGAACACCAAGTGGAGAACCTACGCGACTTGAAGTCATAGGAATGTCTGGTGGATGATTTCCTTGAGGCTAGCAAGGGTAGCTGTTTTACTTCTTGAGGAATATTAAGATTTTGCAGCACTATGCTCTCAGCAGCCAAGCCATGGGATGGGATGGAGAGACTACGGACTTGGATGGAGTAGCATCCCTTCCTCCTGTGAGAAGAGATTGGGAGCTGACCCGAGACTCAGGGGGCATGTCTGGGACAGACGTAGTAGGAGAGAAAAACACGGTTGATGTAGCTAGCGTGGGGTTATGAGGATCATGTGGCCCCTGTCTACTTGAAGCTTGAAAAGCATTCTGGGAATCAGAAGTATGGGAGGAAAAGCATAAAGGAAATCCTGACCCCCATGAAGGTGGAAAGCATCCACTGCTTGGAGGTGTATTCGATGAGCAATGGCAAAGGACCAAAGTTGGAGAGTCTTCTTACAAAGGGCCCAAGAGCCCATTCCCCCCTGCTTGTTCAGGTGGAACATAGCTACCTGATTGTCCGTCGGGACGAGACCTCTGTGGTCTTATAGTTGTTGCTGAAACACTTTGAGGTCATTGAAGAAGGCACAAAGCTCCAGTAAATTTATCTGGAGCTGACTCCTGCTTTGTTCAGTGGCCCTGAGTGGAGAGAGAGTCCAAGTGGGCACCCAAGCCCAGTTTGGAGGCAACCATTGTCAGGATGCATTGATGTGGAGGCATCTGAAAAGGTAGACTTCCTGAGGTAGACCACCACAGACGGGAGTCGATGAAATTGTCTGCGACTTGGATCTGGTCCTTGAGGGCCCCGGAGATCTGCTTCCAATGGGCTGTCCGCATGTGCAGACGGGCATATGGAACTACATGCATTGTGGAGGCCGAATGGCCTAGGAGCATCTTCCTGGCCGAGAGATTGTCTCTGAGCCTTACTTGAGATACTAGCTGCACCCGTCGAGTACAGCAGTCCTGGGGCAGAAATGCCATTGACTGTCGAGTGTCTAGAAGACCTCCTATGAATTCTAGTGTTTGAGTGGGAACTAGATGGGATTTTGGAAGATTTATCACAAATCCCAGATTCTGCAGTACCTGCATTGTATGAAGGAGGGATAGATGAACCTCCTGTGAAGTGGCTGCGCTTATTAGCCAGTCATCTAAGTAGGGGAAGACGAATATTCTGAGAGTCCTTAGATATGCAGCTACGACCATCATACTCTTTGTGAAGACGTGAGTCCGAAGGGAAGGACTCTGTACTGATAGTGATTTCCTTGGAAGATGAAGGGTAGATACCTCCTGTATTCTGGATGAATGAGAATATGAGTATACACATTTTTTAGATCTAGAGAACAAAGCTAGTCCTGACTCTGGAGATAAGGTAGAAGGGTTCCTAGTGAGACCATTTTGAATTTTTCTTGGAACAGAACTTTTTTAGGTTCCTGAGGTCTAAGATGGGTCTGTACCCTTCGTTTTTTTAAGTAAAGAGAATAGAATCCCATCCACTGTTGGGATGTTGGAACCTCTTCTATGGTACACTCTGACAGAAGAGAGTTGATATCTTGCTGCAGGATAGCAGTGAGTGGGGTTTGAGAATGATATTCCCCCACTAGAGTGGAGAGGGAGTGCTTTGCAGATGAAGCGTGTACCCTTCTCGCACTATGGTTAGTGTCCACTGTTCTGAGGTGATAAGATGCCATCTGTGGGCATAATAGCAAAGTCTGCCTGCTATGTGGAGGGGGTGGGGGTTCTCCAGAGGCAGGGTGGCTATTTTCTCTTGGAAGAAGTAAAAAACCAGGCGCAGAATGGGTCTGCACAGCTCGTTGGGATTTAGGAGCCTTTGGCTTCTTCTGATGCTTAGGAGGTTGTTGCTTCCTCTGGGTACCCTGAGGTTGATACTGAGAAGCTGGGGGGGGGGGGGAGGGGGTAAGAAGGGTAAAATTTCCTCTTCTTACTATAGAAAGGCTTCTTTGCAGCCGCTTTCTTCTTGGCAGGGTTGGCAGTAGCTTTGGAAAGTCTATTGAGGGTGGAATTCTCAGACTCTAACCGAGAGGCCTTATCGTGCCTGCTGGAAACATTTTGGGCATGTTTGACTAATGTAAGGTAGTCTACCCTATTATCATCCAGGAGAAGAGGAGACATCAATTCCAGATCCCTTGTTACCTCCCTAAGGAACATACCCATGTAGAATATATATGAACTTATCCAGGCTGAAAGCATGGAGGCCTGAAAACATCGATGCCCAAAGGCATCGAGGGTTCTCGATTCCCTGCCCACGGGATTGGAGGAGTTCGTCTTAGAACTTTTAATTTGACATGAACAGGGGTGTCCTACACGGAGCAGTGAGTTCACACCTAAAACAAAGACACGGGGAGGGGTGGCCTACACGGAGCGGCAGGTGCACCAACTCTTGCCATCTTACTGGGCAGACTAGATGGACCATACTGGTCTTTATCCTGCCGTCATTTACTATGTTACTACCATTGAGTGGTGTGGAAGCTGTGTTTTCTGGAATCCAGGGCTTTCTGGTACTCGATACATGGTATCGAGTCGTCGACTATGGGGAGAAATGGTGAGGGGCGTTTCCCACATCCGGAGCATAAGAACCTGGAGTATGCGGTGAATAGGCAGAGTGGTCTCTTTAAGAGCAGTAGGGTATTGAAGAATGTCCAACTCCCCTGCTCTAGGTTCTTTCTCCGATGTAGGAGTAATGGATAGACCCCCTTGACATATCCTTGATAAACTCTTGGAAAAAAATATCTTCGGGAGGGGACATGTTTATGTTTATGTGCCGTTGCAGTGACGGTGAGGGCTCCTCCAGAGGACTTCGCATCTCTCGGGTACCGATCTATTCATCATCTGAAGAATCGGAATCGGTAGAATCAAAGTATCAATGGGAGCAATGCTCCTGTTTTTGCAAGGTCAGATACCGATCGAGATAGGTATCGGCTCGAGAGACTTGCCATACTGGTACCTCGGAACCAGGGAATGGACTCGAGAGCCGATATGGGTGGAAGCATGCCAAGCGGCATGAAGCCCAATGCAAACCGCATGGGCATCATTAATGGTACTAACGATACTGCAGGTAATGACCTGACTGATACTGATGCTGCTAACAGAGCCACTAGATTCCGCTCAATGGCTAGCATACGCTGATCCATAGAGCTTGCTGATGCCTGGGTATCGGTACCGGAAGCATGGGCTACCATCCCAGAGCATAATATCAGGAGCTCTCCTGAGGTGGAGGCCTCGGGAGCATCCTGGACCCCTTTTGCGGCTTTAGAGGGGAGGTCCTCCTGCTGGAGTAGTTTGGCCAGTCGATCCAACTCAAGGGCAATGCTCAAGGCATCTCTATGTTTAGATAGAGATCTACCCTTGGGAGGACAGCCTGTCTTGTGTATCGATATCTGACTATGCCCTCGATGACGTCGAAGCGAGTGAAACTGTATCTGAGGCAAAAAGGGAGGAGAGTTTCGCTGCCCGATTCTGTAGGCCTCTCTTTGTCATCTTCTTGCATAGGGGACATTCAGATGGCTGGTGATCTGGGCCAAGGGATTTAAGACAACAGTCATGGGTATCAGTAGCAGAAATAAGCTACCACACTTGGAACATTTCTTAAAACCACTGGTTGGTTTTTCCATCGTGTCAGTAGACTGGATGGAAGTCCAAGGCCTAGGCCTAAGATGGCGTTGATGAAACTGAAAGAACTGAAGTTCTTCTTTTTTTTTTTTTAGAAAGAAAGAAATAGAATAAAAAAAAAATAACAAAGAAGAACAACATTTTTTGCAGAGACAGGATTGGATTCCTGCCGGTTCTACGGAAAATGAAGAACCGAGGAGGAAGAGTCACAAAGGTAGGAAGGCAGCAGCGCAGGCGCAGTGGGATGCTCCCAAAGGCTTTCCTATGGGACGCTGGAGAGTGTTCCCATGCGGACTCCGTTGGTACCGACATCACCCATATGTGAAGACTACATTCCTGCTTGTTCCTGGAGATAGGACTTTTTCTCTGAATGAAAGAGCATATCAAGTTCAGAAAGTAAAGCAAGTAAATTTAGCAGGCATAGTTCATTCATGTAAAAAGGCGGCAATATCGCCTACCATGAACAACCAAACCAAAACAAGCTACACAGAAGAAGAAACTAACAGGAAATTTTGCAATTCAGCTATGACATTATTTACAGACAACCATGACACTTCATAACCCTAAACATTAAGTAATTGTTTGACAGAATCTGATTTTAATGATTTGCATTGTTTGCCAGCTAACTGACTGCATGTCACAGTCAAGTATTTAATAAAAACGAGTGTCTCAGAGGGAACTTACTAAGGTATGGTAAAAGCTTGGATTTTACCACAGCTTACCGCAGCAGTCACTAACCTGAGGTAACTCAATATTGTAGGTTAGTGGCTCCCACAGTAAATGAATAATACAGCTTGTGTTGAGCTTTGTAAGTTACATTATTCCAGGGAAAAATAATGACAGCTCAAAGATGGCATTACTTTTCCTGGCAGGAAGCATCGAGCAGCTAATGCACAGCCTGATGCTTCTGGCTGCCATCTTAAAGAAGTCAGTGCCATCATCCAGTAGTGTGAAACCCCCCTGCCAGACACTCCCCCTTCCCCAGAAGACTCCCCACCAGTTCTTGTCACCTCCAACTATAAATCTCTCCCCCCCCCCCCCCCCGTAGACCCCCTTGAGCTAACCTGAAGAAATTCCTGGTAGTTTAGGGTAATACAGCAGAAACAATCTCCAGCTGCTCTTCTCCTTTCTGACACCGAGTTCAAAGCGGCGCCAATTGAACCTTTATGATAGTCTCACAGAATTACCATTAGGTTTCAACCGGTGCCATTTTAAACTCAGTGCTGGGAAGTATAAGAGCGAATGGGGATGGCTCCTGCTCAATTACCGTCCTAGACTATCAGGAATTTCTTCATGTAGGTCCCAGGGGGTGTCTTTTGGGGGGTAGGGGGTCTTCTTTGGGGGAGGTCAGAGTTAGGGAATTTTTGGAGGGGCGGGATGGTCTGCGGGATGACTTGGGATCTAGTGGGGAATGTTCTGGAGGGTCTGGACTGGAGGCAGGGAGATTTCACACTATTGTATGAAGATATTAGCCCCTTTAATAAGGCAGCCAGGAGTATAAGACCATGTTTTAGTGCCCTAAAAAATAACACCAGCTATGAACTAGTGTTATTTTTCCCTGGAATAATATGGCTTGCAAAGTTCAACACATGCTGCACTATTTGATTAGCATAATAATGATGTGCTTGGCATGCATTACATCTTATTATTTGCTAACTCGTAGTGTGGTAAATTAATATGTGTCAATGGTAAAATAATGCTTGACTGCACCGCTTAATTTGTTGAGGCAGAAACTCTGCATTATGCTTTTAACACACATTAGTAACTATCGCCTTAAGTAGGTTGTGATGTCTTTTAAAGGACTAACAAAAAAGATGTCATTGTCCATAAACTGTCAAGACTAACGGACTAAAACTCTAGCTTGCTCCAGGATCAGTATGGCTTCTAGAACTACAGTCAATAAAAACAATATTCCAGGTTTATTTATTTTTTGAATAGAAAAGCTTCAGCTAATGCCATACTTTACATTAAATTCCTAAGTATATGGAATAATTTAGCTTGGCAAACATTACTAAAAGTTCTACATATTTTGTTTTGAAAACAACAGTAATGCCACATAAAAGATATGAGGTTTCTACCACCATTTTGCCTCATTACTATTGAATTTCATGCTCTTGAGTAACGTGTTTACAGTCTTATACAAACAAATTTCAGAAACATGTCAAAAATGAAAAAAGCAGTCTCTGCTGTGGTCCAACATTTTATGGAATCAAAATCAAAGGCTGACAGAAAGCAGAAGGATGACAAGAAAATCCTGCAAAACCAAACAAACAACAGCTTCCTTTAATTTAAAATTAGGATAACTCCTAACAGTACCTACAGACTACATCATGCTTTGCTATTCTAAAAGGACTTTTAAAAGCTATGCTAAAACAAAAAGAAGGAATACTAGCATTTTCCAAGGGTTTAAAAGGGAAGGGAGAACAAATTGTTCTTTTGGGAAAATGCCTCCTACATTTATTTATCCTATGTTTACTTTAAACTCCTGATTACTGACATCAAAAAATATTTTAGCAAGTCTAGTACACATTGGGTCAATAACTATATTTAAAGAACCTTTCAACACAACTGGCTATTGGCTTATGAATAATGCATGGATTAAATTATTTAAATGGATATAGTACATGTATACCCAGCAGGTCCCCTGAGAAAGCACAATATGCATCAGGATAAAATACACTTCATTACACTAGAGCTTCCATACAGATTCCTTTTAAATATAAAGAAAAGTACTCTTTACAAATTTTACACACTCATGACTTCTTCATGATATGAAATATTTTTCCTTCATTCTCTGAAAGTTGCATTCTTAGATGGGCATTCTTTGTTTCTTTTGGTACAGTAATGTATAAGAGAAAGTAATGTTTCTCACCTGTAACAGATTTTTCCATGGACACACAAGTGGGTGATGTCATTTGACAGTACGGTTATGGTTAATCTCATTTTCTATACTGCCTCTTCCAACATATGCAAAGCGGTTCACAAACGTACCGGAACAGAAATGCTCTCCTTCAGCTCCTCAGTTGGTTACAAAGCTCAATGAAATGCAACTTTCAGGGAGGTGGGAGGCATTGTGTGCCTTATCAATCCTGATGTCTACAGAAAACCCCTGTTAAACATGAGCAACATTGCTTTTGCCGACAACAAGCAGGACTGAATCAGGCACACAAGTGAGCGACTCCCAAGCTTTGGATTGTTCTAGTGTTATGTTACTTAACTCTATCTTAGAGCAGCCTATATAGTCAATTGTGAGAGCTACTTGGAAGAAAGGACAGACTGCTTAATAGAGCCCATCCAAAAGTATTGTCCTATTTTGATTTTTGATATAGACTAGGGATTCTCAATCCAGTCTTTGGGACATATCTTGCTAGTCAGATTATCAGGATAACCCCAATGAATATGCATGAATAAATATGCCTGCATGCCTCCACTGTATGCCACCTCTATCATGCATATTCATTGTAGTAATCCTGAACACCTGACTGGCTAGGAGTGTCCCTAAGACTTGGTTAAAAATACCTGGCCTAGACAGTAATGAGCAACAAAAAGGTATGAAGAGAAAGCCAAATAGCTGCTTTACATATCATCTCTAGCGAGGCAGATTTTAGGAAAGTCACTATTGCTGCAATAGCTCTGATCTGATGAAATTTGATCTTGGAGCTGAGAGGAATATCTGCTTGTTCATAACAGTATTTATACAGGAAGCAAGCCAATTTGTCAACTTTGTTTGCACAACTGGAATACTGGGTCTATTGAAATCAAAGGAGAAAAAAAGTTGAATAGTCTTCTGAAAAGAATCAGTCCTTTTTAAATAATAGACCAAAGCCCATTTACAGTCTACAGTAGAGTATGAAGGGCTATTTTCATGAAGGCTCAAATGAGGATTTGGAGAATAAATGGGAAGCACTGTTTCCTCATTAAGATGGAAAGGAGTAACCACTTTAGGTAAGAACTTAGAATGTGTCCAAAGTACAACCTTATGATGATGGAAAAGAGTGTGAAGTTCATATACAGTTACAGTTTATTAAATTTGATAAACCGCCCATCATGAGCATACCTAGGCAGGGTACAATAGATATAAAATGAGAAAGCAAACACACAAACCACAGGAAGACTATGACAATGACAATGACAACAACAAGGATAAGAGGTGGACAGGGGGGCCTAGGTTACAGTAGATAATAAATGCCATAAGACCACAACGGTACGGAGGGGCTAGGGGCAGACAAAGACAAGAAAAGCGAGAAGGGCAACTCCTAGGTGCGAGCCAATGCATGGCTTAGAAACAGCCAAAGACAAGTCTGAGCAGTTGGGGAGCAGCAGAGGGGAAGGCTTGGCCAAAGAAGTGGCCCTTAAGCTGGTCTTTGAAATGTGAGAAGGAGAGCTGACTATGAACACAGGAAGGGAGAGAGTTCCACAGAACTGGTGCAATCACTTGAAATGCAGAGGAACGGGCTGTAGTGGAATGGGTGACATGAAGACCTGGCAATGCTAGTAAGTTCTGCGAGTCAGAACACAAGACGCACGAAGAGGCATACATGGCAAGGAGCTGGGACGGAAATGGAGGGATATTGGAATAGAAAGCATGGAAAGTGATGATAAGAAGTTTATAAGAGAACCGATAAGTGATAGGAAGCCAATGTTCTGAGAGGAAGAGAGGGGGTGACACTATCAAATTTGTGAGCACCATGGAGAAGTTTGATGGCTGTATTTTGTATTAACTGAAGGAGGTGAAGTTGATAGTGAAGGAGGGCAGAGAGAAGGGAATCAGCATAGTGAAGACGTAAGATAACGAAGGAAAGAACCAGGAGACGAGTTGAGGGGAGGTCAAGAAATTTGCAGATGGAGAAGATCATCTGAAGAATAAAAAAACACCGCTGGACAGTGTAGGACATCTGGAGAGAAAACAAGAGATAACAGTCTAAGTGGAACCTGAGAATCTTGACAGACTCCTGGAGGGGAATGGGAAAGCCATGAATGGAAGCATGGGAAGGGATGGAGGGAGAGCTTGAGAGAAGACGGTTTTGGACGGGTTGAGGTTGAGGCCATGGGAGGTTGGTCACTTGGCGAATGTATCAAACTTGGAGAAGATGGAGGAAACAACAGCGCAGGAGCAGGAGGGAAGGTGAAAGAGGAGCTGAATGTCATCTGCGTAAGTGTAGAAAGTGACGCCCAGTGACTAGATCAAGTAAGCAAGGGGGATGAGGAAGATGTTAAACAGAATGAGGCCCAAGACTGAGCCCTAGGGTACACCACAATGCAGGGGCTGGTGGGAAGAAATGAGGACGACCAGGAAAGCTGAAAGGTGTGGTCCTGCAAGTAGGAGGAAAACCAGGCAAGGGCAGAACCAGAGATACCCAAAGAGTGCAGCTGGGAAAGAAGAAGAGAGTGGTCCACCAGGTCAAAGGCTGCGGTGAGGTCTAAGGAGATCAGTAGGACCTCATGGTCAGAGTCCAAGGAGGTGAGAAGGAAGTCGGTGATGGCCAGAAGAGAGTGTTCAGTGGAGAGCTTAGGACAGAAACCTGTCTGAGCAGAGTGGAGAGCAGCAGAGTGAACGAGGAAGGACTGCAGCTGCTGAGCAATCTTCAAGAGAAAGGGCAAAAGAGAGATGGGACGATAGTTAAGGGAGTCCTGGGGATCCACTTTCGCAGGTTTTAATATAGGAAGAACAGTGGCCCGTTTCCAGAGGAAGAAAGCAAAAGGAAAAAGAGCCTGTGATGATGGAGTGAAAAAGAGAGAAAAAGAAATCCTCAATCAGGTTAAAGAGGTGGGAGGGCATAGGGTCAGATGGTGTGGTGCTAGCCAAGACCGAATGATAGCACGGGAAAGATCAGAATAGGTGGTAGCCTCAAAGGTTGAAATCCTAGAAGTAGAGGAAGATGAGAATGCAAAGGCAGGAAGTGGAGTAGAAAGGGATAGGGAGGAATGAATATCTGATATCTTTTGCCTAAAAGTGGCAGCAAAATCTTGGGCATGGAGAGAAGACACAGCGGCAGGATCAAAGGGGGATCGGTGAATTAATGCAGCAAACGGTAAAGACAGGCGGAATTGTTGTCCTGAGTAAGAAGCCTGGAGTAGAAAGACTTCTTTGCCAGAGTCAAGGCTGTGCAGTAATGGAGGGAGGCGGACCAAAAGGCAGAAAGTGACTGGGAGGTATGGGACTTGCGTTTGAAGCTCAATTACCTATCTGGCTGAAGTGATGGCCATTAGCAAGTGAACTTTCCAAGTAAGGAACATGAGTGAAGCAGATTCCAAAGGTTTCAAAGAGGACTTTGTAAGAGCAGTAAGTACCAAGTTAAAGACCCACAGAACAGAAGATTTCTGGAGAGGAGGTTTGACATGAAGACGATCTTTCATAAAACGGGAAAAGATATGAAAGTGCATGATTGGAAGGTCATCTATCAAGCCATTGTAAGTTCACAGGGCACCGAGATGTACTCTTATCGAGCTCCACCCCCTTCCTTATAGCCTGCCCATACCAGTTGCTGCTACATTGGTTCTGCTTGCTGTGGAGATCGGAGCGGTGATGTCGACAGCGGAGGTTGTGTGTGGGAGCTTAAACGCCTGGTGGTATGATATCTACCTCTTCGGATGCTATGTGGAGCATTTATTCTTGTCTCCTCTATTCCTTTAACTATCACTGTATCTCTTATTCTGTCCTATCTAATTAATGGCGTTCTTTTCATATTTTCTGTAACTTTTATGTAATATTGTAAACCGCTCTGATGCTTTGGCTTGAGCGGTATATCAAATGTAATAAACATAAATATAAACATAAACATATGTTTGAATATCAAGGAAGTAGAAATAATACAGATACTGTAGTATGGTAGTTGGAGAGCACAAGACGGGGTTTTGGCCATTATCAGAGCATCATATGGAGAATCTTCTCCATTTGAAAACAAATGTCCTTAAAGTAGAAGGCTTTTTGGCAGCTATTAAAATGTCCTGCATTGGCTTTTTTATGGTAAGGGCCAATCTCTGGAGGCTAGAGTAACAGAAATGGAGCAGCTAAGGCAGACAAGACCCACAAAGCTTTAGAGTGTAGTTACTCACCTGTCGCAGGTGTTCTCTGGGAACAGCAGAAATCAGTCCTCACATATTGGTGACGTTACAGAGTCCACACAGGAACGATCTCCAGCTTCCAAAGGAAGCTTTTGAGAGGTCCACCACGCATGCATGCTTGTCTTCTCGCCCGAAGGAGCAATCTTACCTCAGTATGATGACATAGCTTAATTAAGTCCAAAAAAGTAAAACAACTCCACTGGGAGGATGGAGGGTAGTGGCGACTGATTCCTGCTGTTCCTGGAGAACACCTGTTACAGGTAAGTAACTACACTTTCTCCAGGACCAAGCAGGAAGTCAGTCCTCACATATGGGACTCCCAAGTTACAGGGTACTCAAAAGACCTGTAAAAAGCCCAATGGGGCAACCAGAAAAAAACGAACCGAGAAAAGCAGCATAAGGAAGTGTTGAAAGGTTCCCTGAGCCATCACCCAGCAACGGATCAACATCAGATCAACTCTACAGTAGCCTGGACAGAAGGGTCAGTGAAAAGGAGTCATTCTAAATTCCAAATAGGAGTCGGAGTACCGCCTGGCCGAAGTTGCTGTCACATCGGGAAATTCCATCCAGACAATAATGGGCTGTGAAGGTGTGGACGAAAGACCGCATAGGAGCCTGACAGATTTCCACTGTGGAAACTGAGCGCAGATGAGCCATGGAAGATGCTATAGCTTGGACGTTATGTGCTGTGACATGGCATTCCAAACTGAGCGCAGCTTGGGCAAAGGCAAAAGAGATGCAGTCCACCACCCAAATGGAAAGGGTGCATTCAGAGACTGCCAAACTCAATCCATTGGGGTCAAATGAGACAAAGAGCTGGGAGGAACGGTGGTGGGCTTTTGTGCATCCCATGTAGAAAGCCAGTGCTCTCTTACAATCCAAAGTGTGAAGGGAGGCCTCCGCCTTGTTGGCGTGAGGCCTGGGGAGAAAGGTCAGAAGTACCACTGACTGGTTGAGATGGAAAGCGGAAACAACAGGATAAGTGAAGAGGACCACCCTATTCTTATAGAACCTGGTGTATGGCGGCTGCGCCACTAATGCTTGCAGTTCACTGACTCTGCAAGCAGAAGTGGGTGCTGCCAAAAAGATGACCTTCCAGGTAAGAAATTTAAGCGGACTGGAGGCAAGCGGTTCAAATGGGGGAACAGGCAACTGCCCCAATACCACGTTAAGGTCCCACGCTACCAGCGATAAGTGGAGCAGGGGACGAAACAACAATAGGCCTCTCATGAAGTGCTGTACAAGTGGATGAGAGTAGAGAAGCCTATCAGCCATGGCGTGATGATACATAGCCAGAGCACTCAGGTGAACTCTGACCAAGTTGGACTTAACACCAGAACTAACAAGGTGGAGCAGGTAAGTGAGCAACATGGCCAATGGGCAGGAGAACGGGTCCAGAGCTTTGTCCGCATACCAGAGAATTTGCACACTTGAAAGTACAGGCGCGTCTAGTAGCATCATTATGAGATGCGAGGAGGACAATCTCCACCTCTGCAGGGAGGTGGAAAGAAGCAAGCACTACGCACTCAGCATCCATGCTGTGAACTAAAGGGACTTGATGTTGGCATGGAGAAGAGACCCCTCATCCTGAGAGAGAAGGTCTGGGGTACAGCTGAGCTGGAGATGCTGCCTCTGGGACAGTTAAAGTAGCAGGGGAAACCAGGTTGACTGAGCCAGTGTGGAACAGGATCATGGTGACACCATACACCTGAAGTTTGAAAAGTGTCTTGGCCACCAGAGGAGTCAGTGGGTATGCAAAGAGGAGGCCCTCACTCCAATTCAGGAGAAAAGCATCGGAGGTTATCCGATTGTTGTGTGGGATCCTGGGGCAAAACTGGGGCAGCTGGTTATTGTGAGGAGTGGCAAAGAGATCTATGGATGGTGTGCCCCAGCCACCTGCCTGTTGAGGGTCCACTCGTGTGGCTGGAGAACTCAGCTGAGCCGATCCGCCAAAACATTGAGCTCCCCTGGCAGATATACGGCCCTCAGGAAAATGCCGTGTGTGCAGGCAAACTTCCAGAGACGGACTGCCTCCCAACAGAGGAAGTACAAGCCTGTGCTGCCCTGCTTGTTGACATAGAACATGGTTACTTGGTTGCCTGTCTGTATGAGGATGACCTGATTAGAGAGGTGTTGCTGAAATACCCAAAGGGCACTGGCTATGGTCCGGAGTTCCAGGATCTGATGGAGACCCTCTTGGGCTGTCCAAAGGCACTGCATGCGTAGGCCATCCAGATGAGCCACACAGGCCAGTTTGGAGGCATCAATCATCAACACTCAATGGTATGGAGGAGCTTAGAAGGCCAGTCCAACAAGCAGGTTAGTGGGCTGCTGCCACCAGGAAAGGGATTTTCTTAGAAGCAAAGTGAATGTGACCTTGTTGCCTATTGTGCCTGACTCGGCCAATGAACTCTGGATCTTCTCCGATCTTCTCTAGCAAGTCTCGACAAATATTGACCCGGTGCTCATTCTGGTCATCCGATAAAAGTTTGGGCACCATCTTGGTGCACACTTTCCGCATCCCTGGCTCCTGCACCAAGATGGTCCGCACTGACTCGCTGTTCAAGGCTGAGCTCCTCAGCTATCATCCACACCATCAATCTGCGATCACTCCACACCAGCTGGTTCACTCTGTCAATGTTCTCAGCCGTCTTTGTCGTGGAAGGCTGTCCTGACTTGGGGTCATCCTCCACCTCCTCGCAGCCAGTCTTGAAGCATTTGTGCTACTCGAAGACTCGTGGCCTTGACATTGCATCTTTTCCATAAGCCTTTTGGAGAAGTTGGAGACACTCAGTTGGGCCCTTCTCCAACTTAACCAGAAATTTCAAGTTGATTCTTTGCTCCATGTTTCTGCCACCTTCAGTTGCCGTGACATGGCAGTCTCCAAGTATACCTTGTCCACTTGGGTGGTGGACTGCATTGCCTTTGCTTACGAGCAGACTGGTATTTTGCTGGAGTACCCAGTCACTTACATGACAACGCGATAGAGCAGTGTGCTACAAAAAAACATGAAAAAGAAAAACAGAGTGAGAGAGAAGAAAAATATTACAGCAGAATAGTGGTGAGATGTTTCACAACACAGTGACATAAGCAGTTAGTCAACTGACATTGAGTCATGGGCGTGGCTGCCACAGTCTCGTTTCTTTTTTGTCACACCTCGTACATCGCCTTTCTGCTGGGGGATGACAGACCCTTAAGGGCTAAGGGGGTGGTGGGAAGTAGGCAGGAAAATTGTGAGGTGGCTCTGATGATTGCAAGAAAAGTTATCCTGACCCACTGAATAGAGCCGGAGGGCCCACCCAACTCCCAACTAGACACGCTGCATGTGTGAAATGCTGCAAAGGGTGTGTAGTGATCAGCCCCAAATCTGCTTGGAGGCTCGGTGAAACTACTTGCTGCTATGGAAAGTGTTTGGGGAGGGAACACAGTCTAAGTGAGATACTAAATGGGAATGGTTCGGGCCAGGGACGGGGGGGGGGGGGGGGTTTGGTGGGGTGGGAAGGGAAAGGGAGGGGGAGGGGAACAACAGGGGAAAAAAGGGGGTCCCACAAGGGTATCCTACAAGGTCAGCACTGTCCTGTTGCCGGCTAGTTATTTAAGTGATAGTGTTAACAGTTTTTGATGTACCAGACTGAAGTGCTTGTTCTCAATGACCATAGCTGTATTGACCATTATGGAGGAATGGTGTGTTTTGGATGCCTTGTGATTCCTAATAAAGATTATATTTAAAAAGTACAGTTATTTGATAAATTAAAGAGCAGCAAATCAGCTGGACCAGATGGCATACATCCCAGGGTGCTGAAAGAATTGAAATATGAGATTGCAGAACTACTTTTAGCAATCTGTGAACTATCATTAAAATCATCAATAGCACCTGAGGATTGGAGTGGTAAATATTTAAAAAGGTTTCCAGGGGTGATCTAGGAAATTACAGACTGGGCAAAATGGTGGAAGCCATTATAAAGAATAAAATTCCTGAACCTCTAAATAATCATGGTTTAATGACAGAAAGCCAACATGGATTTAACCAAGGAAAGTTTTGTCTCACTAATCTCTTACATTTTTTGGAAGCTGTGAATAAACAGGTAGATAAAGGTGAGCTGATTGATATAGTGTATCTGGATTTTCAGAAGAACTCTTGTGGAAATTAAAAAGTCATGGGATTGGAGACAGGGTACTATTGCAGATTAGGAACTAGTGAAAAGTTAGAAAATAAAGAGTAGGGCTAAATGGCCAATTTTCTCAATGGAGTAAGGTAAATAGTTGGGTACCCCAGAGATCTGTGCTGGGTCCACTGCATTTTAACATATTTATAAATGACCTAGAAATGGGAATAATGAGTGAGGTGATCAAATTTGCAGATGACATAAAATTATAATTATAATTATAATTATTAAAGCACAAGAGGATTATGAAAAATTGCAAGAGGACCTTGAAAAATTGTGAGATTGGGCATCCAAATGGCGGATGAAATTTAATGTGGAAAAGTGCAAAATTACACAATGCAAGGTTCCACATTAGGAATCACCTAGGGCAAGGATCTAGGCATCATTCTGGATAATACATTGAAACCCTCTGCCCAATGTGCAGCAGCGGCCAAGAAAGCAAACAGAATGCTGGAAATTATAACAAAAGGAATGGAGAATAAAGGGAAGGAAACCTGGAAACAGCACAAGCACTGGCAAGTCAAATGCAAGGCATTGATAAGGCAGGCAAAGGGAGAATTTGAGAAGAAGCTTGCTGCGGAAGCAAAAACGCGAAATAAAGACTTTTTCAAGTACATTCGTAGCAAAAAACCTGTGAGAGAGTCAGCTGGTCCATTAGATGATAGAGGGTTTAAAGGGGCACTAAGAGGCGACAAGGCGATAGCGGAGAGACTGAATGAATTCTTTGCTTCGGTCTTTACTGAGGAAGATGTAGGGATGTTACCCATGACTGAAGTGGTATTTAAAGGTGCGGAAGAACTGAAGGAAATATCGATACATCGGGAAGATGTATTACAACTATTAGATAAACTGAAGAGTAGCAAATCACCTGGGCCGGATGGTATACATCCAAGGGTGTTGAAAGAACTGAAATATGAGATTGCAGACCTGCTATTAGTAATCTGTGAACTATCATTAAAATCATCTCTAATACCTGAAGATTGGAGGATCGCCAATGAAACACCAATTTTTAAAAAGGGTTCCAGGGGTGATCCGGGAAACTACAGACCGGTGAGCCTGACGTCAGTACTGGGAAAAATGGTAGAAAACATCATAAAGAATAAAATTACTCAGCATGTAGATAGTCAAGGCCTAATGGGAGACAGCCAACATGGCTTTAGACAAGGAAGATCTTGTCTTACTAATCTGTTATGTTTTTTTTGAAGGAGTGAATAAACAGGTGGACAAAGGTGAGTCGGTTGATAAAGTGTATCTGGACTTTCAGAAAGCCTTTGACAAGGTCCCTCATCAGAGACTTTTGACAAAACTAAAGAGTCATGGGATAGGAGGCAGTGTACTATTGTGGATCAGGAACTGGTTAAAAGATACAAAGCAGAGGGTAGGGCTAAATGGCCAATATTCCCAATGGAGAAAGCTGAATAGGGGTGTACCCCAGGGATCTGTGCTGGGTCCGCTGCTTTTTGACATATTCATAAATGACCTGGAAAGTGGAATAACGAGGGAGGTTATCAAATTTGCAGATGACACAAAACTATTTAAAGTTGTTAAAACCCAAGAGGATTGTGGAAAATTGCAAGCGGATCTTGATAAATTGGAATACTGGGCATCAAAATGGCAGATGAAATTTAATGTGGACAAGTGCAAAGTTATGCACCTAGGGAAGAACAACCCAAACTATGAATACACGATGCAAGGTTCCACATTAGGAAACACCACTCAGGAAAAACATTTAGGCGTCATTGTGGATACCGTGTTAAAACCCTCGGCCAAGTGTGCAGTGGCGGCCAAGAGAGCAAATAGAATGCTAGGTATCATAAGGAAAGGAATGGAAAATAAAACAAAAGATATTATAATGCCTCTATATCGTTCCATGGTGAGACCGCACCTTGAATATTGTGTGCAATTCTGGTCACTGTATCTTAAAAAGGATATAGCGATTTTAGAAAAGGTTCAGAGAAGAGCCACCAAAATGGTAAAGGGGATGGAAGGATACTCCTATGAAGAAATGCTAAAAAGGTTAGGGCTCTTTAACCTGGAAAGGAGGCGGCTGAGGGGAGATATGATAGAAGTCTATAAATTAATGAACGGAGTGGAACGGATAAACGTAGATCGATTGTTTACATTATCAGAATATAGAAAGACTACGGGACATGCAATGAAGCTACAGGGTAAACTATTTAAGACTAATAAAATAAAATATTTTTTCACTCAACGTGTAATCAAACTCTGGAATTTGTTACCGGAGGATGTAGTAAAGGCTGTTAGTGTAGCTGGGTTTAAAAAAGGTTTGAACAAGATCCTGGAGGAAAGGTCCATAAACCATTATTAAGAAAGGACCCAGGATATCAGTGCTTGACCCAGAACAAGCATTGTGGAACCTGTGTCTTTTGGGGAAACTGCTAGGTACATATGACCTAGATTGGCCACTGTTGGAAACAGAATACTGGGCTTGATGGACCTTGGTCTGACCCAGTATGGCATATCTTATGTTCTTAGGATATGATGATGACTCTATCATTGCATAGTGCAATTGCACTTTGAGTACTGCCTGCAGTACTGGTCACTGCATCTAAAAAAAACATAGCGCAATTAGAAAAGGTACAGATAAGGGCAATAAAAAAGATAAAGGGGATGAAAGGATACCTCTGTGAGGAAAGCTTTAAAAGGTTGGGGCTCTTCAACTTGAAAGACAGAATGCTGAGTGGAGATATGGAGGTCTATAAAATAATGAATGTAGTGAAATGGGTAAATGTAAATCAGTTGTTTACTCCTTCATAATGCAGAAAGACTAGGGAACACACATTAAAGTTATGATGTAGCCCATTTAAGACTAATCAGAGAAAGCATAGTTACTCACCTGTAACAGGTGATCTCCGGGAACAGCAGGAATTTAGTCCTCACATATGGGTATCGTCGGTACTGATGGAGCCTGCGCGGGAACGCTCCCCAGCGTCCAATTAGAAAGCTTTTGGGAGCATCCCACAGCGCCTGCGTGCTGCCTTCCCGCCTTTCCCAACTGCCTCTCTCCAGTTGAGTTTAAAGCTGAGACAAAGAGAGAGAGAGGGAAAGAGAAAGAGATATACAACTCCTAGGGGAGGTGGGTGGGTTGTGAGGACTAAATTCCTGCTGTTCCCGGAGATCACCTGTTACAGGTGAGTAACTATGCTATCTCCAGTAAGAAGCAGGAATGTAGTCCTCACATATGGGGACTCCCTAGCTTTAGATGCCAGGGAGAGACCCCAGAAGTTGTGTGTCCCTGTGAAAGGGCTCCACTTCCCCCCATGGATCTCTGGCATCCAACCAGGGATGGTGGGTAGGAGTTGATTAGGTATGGAACAGGTGTTGGAGAACAGCCTGACCAAACAAGGCATCCTGGCGGCAGTCCTTGTCCAAGCAGTAATGGGCTGTGAAGGTATGAACCGAGACCCAGGTGGCTGCTCGACAGATGTCGTCAATCGACACAGAGTGCAGATGAGCCATTGAAGCTGCCATGGCTCTCACATTGTGAGCTGTGACATGGCCCTCCAGAGGAAGATTCTTACTCTGATAGGCAAAGGAAATACACTGAGCAATCCAGTTAGACAGTGTTCTCTTGGAGACTGGAAGTCCCAAATGAGAAGGATCAAAAGCAACAAAGAGTTGAGAGGACTTCCTATGTTGCTGTGTTCTTTGTAAGTAAAAGGCTAAAGCTCTTTTACAGTCCAAAGTATGAAGATTCCTTTCTGCATTTGATGCATGAGGCCTTGGAAAAAACACAGGTAGGTAGACCGCTTGGTTTAGATGAAAAGGCGAGACCACCTTTGGCATAAAGTGTGGATGAGTCCTAAGGACTACCTTGTCATGATGGAACCTTGTATAAGGCAGATCAGCCACTAGTGCCTGCAACTCACTGATGCGACGTGCTGATGTGATTGCAATGAGAAATATAACCTTCCAAGAAAGGAATTTCAATGAGGTAGTAGTTAAGGGTTCGGAAGGTGGCTTCATGAGCTGACCAAGAACCAGGTTTAAGTCCCATGCCACAGGTGGTGGCCTAATGGGAGGCTTAGTTAGAAGAAGGCCTCTCATAAATCTTGCTATATGAGGATGGGAGGAAATAGGTTGTCCATTTAGAGGCTTGAAAGAAGCTGCAATAGCACTCAAATGGACTTTTACTGAGTTAGCTTTAAGTCCTGCATTGGATAAATGAAGGAGATACTACAGCAATGATTCTAGAGGTATCGCAAGGAGGTTAAGACCCTTTTGCGAACACCATATGGTAAATCTTTTCCACTTGAAAGCATAAGAGCATCTTGTGGCAGGCTTCCTGGAAGCATAAAGGATATCTTTTACTTGCTGAGGGAGGTTAAGATCATGGAGATCTAGGCCTTCAGCAACCAAGCCCTGAGATGCAGAGATTGGGGATTGGGATGCCATAACATTCCGTCCTCCTGAGACAGGAGATCTGGAGCAGACCCTAACTCCAGAGAGGGACCTTGAGAGAGATGTAGAAGCAGAGGGTACCACACTTGCCGTGGCCAATGTGGAGCTATGAGAATCATACGGCCTCTGTCTCTCTGAAGCTTGAACAGGGTTTTGGGAATTAGGGGAATGGGTGGAAAGGCATAAAGGAAGTCTTGACCCCAGTAAATGAGGAAAGCATCCCTGGCCTGAGAGCCCTGAGCCAGAATTCTGGAACAGAACCGGGGAAGTTTGGCATTCAACGGACTTGCAAAGAGGTCTATGTCCGGGATTCTCCAAATTTGAAAAATCTTGGCCACCTGGTCGGCATGCAGAGACCATTCGTGTGGAAGCAGAACTCGACTGAGTCTGTCTGCCCAAGAGTTTTGTATGCCTAGAAGATACACTGCCAGGAGATGAATCTGATGCTCTCTGGCGAGGGCCCATAGTCGCAAAGCTTCATTGCAAAGCGACAGAGCCTGTTCCCCCCTGCTTGTTCACGTAGAACATGGCTACTTGATTGTCCGTATGAATGAGGACTGTCTTGTAGCTGAGTAGGGTGTGGAACACTCGAAGAGCAAGGAAGATTGCTCTGAGCTCTGAGAGATTGATATGTAGATCAGTCTCCTGTGGAGTCCAGGTGCCTTGGGTGGAGAGGTCTTGCAGATGAGCTCCCCAACCCATTGGAGAAGCATCTGTTGTGAGAGTTGCCTGGGGTAAAGGTTGTTGAAATGGGGACCCCAGCAACAGGTTTTGAGTGGACTGCCACCATCGGAGGGACAAAATAAAGCAATTTGTGTTTGCTATTTTGTCTGACAGGCACCCTGATGCCTGGGTCCATTGAGTGGATAAAGTCCACTAGGCTGCTTTCATATGGAGGCGAGTATAAGGAGCCACATGCACAGTAGATGCCATGTGGCCTAGTAGTTGTAACATCTCTCGAGCAGTGAGAAGAGGCTTTAGCACTGCTTGAAAAGCGAACTGCACCATGCGAAGGCAACGGGTCTGAGGAAGATAGGTCCTTGCTTTTCTGGTATCCAGCAAAGCTCCTATGAACTCTAGAGACAGAGTGGGAGTTAGGCAGGACTTTGGGATGTTTATGACCAGACCCAAATACTGAAGGATACGCATTGTGCAAGATAGAGAAATCCTGGCCTCTGACTCTGATGGGGCTCGAATGAGCCAGTCGTCTAAGTAAGGGAAGACGAATATTCCTAGAGTGCAAAGAAATGCTGCTACCACAGCCATGCATTTCATAAACACCCTTGGTGCAGAGGCCAGGTCAAAAGGAAGCACCCTGTACTGATAGTGCTTTCCTTAAAAAGGAACCGAAGGAATTTTCTGTGAGTTGGATGGATGAGAACATGAGTGTACGCATCCTTGAGATCTAGAGAACAAAGCCAATCCTGATTCTGAAGGTATGGCAGCAGAGGTCCCAGAGAAATCATCTTGAATTTCTCCTTGAACATGAATTTGTTCAATTCTCTGAGGTCTAAAATAGGTCTGTGTCCCCCTGTTTTCTTTGGGATAAGGAAATAGGGGGAGTAAAACCCTGTACCCTGTTGATGAATGGGTACTTCTTCTATTGCCCCTTGCGTAAGAAGCATAGTGATCTCTTGATCTAACAGGTTGATGAGAGAGGTCTGAGAATTGAACTGTCTTACCATTGTGGGAGGGGGCATGCACAAAAAGTGAAGCTTGTACCCCTCTTTTATGATGGAGAGTGTCCAGTGTTCTGCTGTTATCTGCCCCCATCTGGGGGTAAAGTGACACAACTTTCCTGGAATGGTGGAAGGCTCTGGTCCATTGAGAGCCAGGAAGGCTAGATGAAAGTCAAAGGCCTTGTGGAGGCTGAGACTGCTGAGACGGTTGAGGCTTAGCACTCTTTGCTTTCCTTTGTTTAGGTGGTTGCTGACTCTTTCGGGCAGATTGACCTGCAGAACATTCCTGCTGGGAATAGGAGGGATAAAACCTCCTCTTCTTGGAGAAGAAAGGTTTCTTGAAAGATTTCTTTCTTGCAGGATCAGCTGTAGTTTTGGATAATCTATCCAAAGTAGAGTTGTCAGCATCTAATTCATTGGCTTTCTCTTGCCAATTCTTGCCAAATAGATTCTCACCTGTACAAGGGATATTGCCCAGTTTGTCCTGCATCCAGAGCTTCAAATCGGATGCCTGCAGCCAGGCAAATCTACGTGCACCTATGGCAATGGCAGAGGTTCTGCTTATGCACTCAAAACAGTAAAAAGCTGCACGGTTGACAAACTTAGAAACATCCTGGGGATGTTTGACCAGTGTGAGAAAATCCTGCCTTCTATCCTCAGGAAGAAGACAGCTCAAAATCTCTAAATCACCTGTGACTTCCTTAAGGAACATTCCCATATATAAAATATAGGAACTGATCCTGGCAGAAAGCATGGAAGCCTGGAAAGTATTGATATTGTGTATCTGGACTTTCAGAAAGCCTTTGACAAGGTCCCTCATCAGAGACCTTTGGCAAAACTAAAGAGTCATGGGATAAGAGGCAGTGTACTATTGTGGATCAGGAACTGGTTAAAAGATAGAAAGCAGAGGGTAGGGCTAAATGGCCAATTTTCCCAATGGAGAAAGGTGAATAGTGGTGTACCCCAGGGATCTGTGCTGGGTCCGCTGCTTTTTGACATATTCATAAATGACCTGGAAAGTGGAATAACAAGTGAGGTTATCAAATTTGCAGATGACACAAAACTATTTAAAGTTGTTAAAACCCAAGAGGATTGTGAAAAATTGCAAGAGGATCTTGATAAATTGGAAGACTGGACATCAAAATGGCAGATGAAATTTAATGTGGACAAGTGCAAGGTTATGCACCTAGGGAAGAACAACCCAAACTATGGTTACACGATGCAAGGTTCCACATTAGGAACCACCACCCAGGAAAAAGATTTAGGCGTCATTGTGGATACCATGTTAAAACCCTCGGCCCATTGTGCAGCGGCGGCCAAGAGAGCAAATAGAATGCTAGGTATGAAAAGGAAAGGAATGGAAAATAAAACAAAGATATTATAATGCCTCTATATCATTCCATGGTGAGACCGCACCTTGAATATTGTGTGCAATTCTGGTCGCCGTATCTTAAAAAGTATATAGCGATTTTAGAAAAGGTACAGAGAAGAGCCACCAAAATGGTCAAGGGGATGGAAGGATACTCCTATGAAGAAAGGCTAAAAAGGTTAGGGCTCTTTAACCTGGAAAAGAGACGGCTGAGGGGAGATATGATAGAAGTCTATAAATTAATGAACGGAGTGGAACGGGTAAACGTAGATCGATTGTTTACCTTATCAGAATATAGAAAGACTAGGGGACATGCAATGAAGCTACAGGGTAAACTATTTAAGACTAATAAAAGAAAATATTTTTTCACTCAACGTGTAATCAAACTCTGGAATTTGTTACCGGAGGATGTAGTAAAGGCTGTTAGTGTAGCTGGGTTTAAAAAAGGTTTGGACAAGTTCCTGGAGGAAAGGTCCATAAACCATTATTAAGAAGTGACCGAAGATATCAATGCTTGACCCAGTACAAGCATTGTGGAACTTGTGTCTCTTGGGGAAACTGCTAGGTACATATGACCTAGATTGGCCACTGTTGTAAACAGAATACTGGGCTTGATGGACCTTGGTCTGACCCAGTATGGCATATCTTATGTTCTTATGTTCTTAAGTACGACGTCCAAAGGCATCCAAAGTTCTACACTCACATCCTGGAGGATTAGAGGCATGCCTCTTTGCACCACTGATCCTTCTCATAGCTGATTCCACTACAATAGAGTGGTGAGGAAGCTGAGTCTTCTGGAAACCAGGACAAGGAGGGACTCGATACATGGTATCAAGTCTATGAGAGTGAGGAGAGGTGGTAAGAGGTGTTTCCCACATTCTTAACATGAGATCATGTAAGATCTCATGGATAGGCAAAGTAGCCGCCTCTTTAGGAGCCTTGGGATATTGTAGAATCTCCAACTCCTTTGCCCTGGGCTCTGTTTCGGGAGCCACAGTAATGGAAAGACCTCGAGCCACATCCCTGATAAAATCCTGAAAGGAGATATCTTCTGGAGGAGACTTCCTACGTTTAGGAGAGGAAGGCTCCTCCGGGAGAAGTATTCCAGTAACGACAGAGCTGTCGGAATCCTCAGAGTCCTCCGAGGATTCAAAGTACCTTCTGTCTGGATGCTCTTGAAGAGCCCGATACCCGTACTGACCGAAGTCGGTACCGGGGGGAATCAGTACCGGTGTATCGGTACCGGAAGGCATCGCATGACTGGGTGCCAGCAAAGCAGACCCCGATGTCGATGCCGATGCTGTTGGTACCGGTACCGGTTGAACTGTCTGACGCGGTTCCGAAGGTGTCGATGGCACAAGGAGAGCCGCCAGACTGCGTTCAATAGCCAGGAACCTCTGGTCTATCGACGCTGCCGATGCCTGGGTATCGATACCGGAGAAAGCAGCCGGTACAGCAGAGCATGGCACCAGTAGTTCTGCTGAGGTTGAGGCCTCGAGAACATCCTGGAGCCCCGATAATGTTTTGGAAGCCGAAGCCTCCTGCTGGGGCAATTTTGCCGGTACAGAACCCTTGAGGGCAACGCCAGAGGCATCTCAATGCTTGGAAGGAGATCTACCCTTTGAGGACCGGCTAGACTTATGTTTAGTTACCTGAGATCCATGGGAGGAAGACGAAGCCCTGGAAGACATCGATGCCACAGAAGCTGCATCGGAGGGAAAAAGGATGCTAAGCTTAGCAGCCCAGTTTTGTCGACCCCTCTTGGACATCATGGCGCAAGCCATACACTCAGAGATGGAGTGGTCAGGACCTAAACATTTAAGACACCACTCATGGGTGTCGGTGACGGAGATGGTACTGCCACACTTGGTGCACTTTTTGAAACCCGAAGCGGGTTTTTCCATAATGGAGGAAATTTTGGGCCTAAGGCCCAAAATGGCGCGTGCACCTGAAAAAGAAAAGTTTGGAAATAAAATACTTTTTTTTTTTTTTTTTTAAAGAAAGAAAGAAGAACCGGCGGTACTGGTATAGCGTCGAGGAAGGCAGATGCGACCACAAAAAAAAAAGGAGAATAAGGAAACTTTTCTGCGGTGACAAGAACAACGATCTGCTGGCTCCGTGGAAAACAAAGAACTGGAGAGAGGCAGTTGGGAAAGGCGGGAAGGCAGCACGCAGGTGCTGTGGGATGCTCCCAAAAGCTTTCTAATTGGACGCTGAGGAGCGTTCCCGCACAGGCTCCGTCGGTACCAACGATACCCATATGTGAGGACTACATTCCTGCTTGTTCCTGGAGATAATATTTTTTCACTAAATATGTAATCAAACTCTGGTATTCATTACCAAAGGATGTAGTAAAAGCTGTCAGTATGCTGGGCTTAAAAATAGTTTGGAAAAGATAAGAACATAAGATATGCCATACTGGGTCAGACCAAGGTCCATCAAGGCCAGTATTCTGTTTACAACAGTGGCCAATCTAGGTCATATGTACCTAGCAGTTTCCCCAAGAGACACAAGTTCCACAATGCTTGTACAGGGTCAAGCATTGATATCTTCGGTCACTACTTAATAATGGTTTATGGACCTTTCCTCCAGGAACTTGTCCAAACCTTTTTTAAACCCAGCTACACTAACAGCCTTTACTACATCCTCCAGTAACAAATTCCAGAGTTTGATTACACGTTGAGTGAAAAAATATTTTCTTTTATTAGTCTTAAATAGTTTACCCTGTAGCTTCATTGCATGTCCCCTAGTCTTTCTATATTCTGATAAGGTAAACAATCGATCTACGTTTACCCGTTCCACTCCGTTCATTAATTTATAGACTTCTATCATATCTCCCCTCAGCCGTCTCTTTTCCAGGTTAAAGAGCCCTAACCTTTTTAGCCTTTCTTCATAGGAGTATCCTTCCATCCCCTTTACCATTTTGGTGGTTCTTCTCTGTACCTTTTCTAAAATCGCTATATCCTTTTTAAGATACGGCGACCAGAATTGCACACAATATTCAAGGTGTGGTCTCACCATGGAACGATATAGAGGCATTATAATATCTTTTGTTTTATTTTCCATTCCTATCCTTATCATACCTAGCATTCTATTTGCTCTCTTGGCTGCCGCTGCACACTGGGCCGAGGGTTTTAACATGGTATCCACAATGACGCCTAAATCTTTTTCCTGGGTGGTGGTTCCTAATGTGGAACCTTGCATTGTGTAACCATAGTTATTCCACTTTCCAGGTCATTTATGAATATGTCAAAAAGCAGCGGACCCAGCACAGATCCCTGGGGTACACCACTATTCACCTTTCTCCATTGGGAAAATTGGCCATTTAGCCCTACCCTCTGCTTTCTATCTTTTAACCAGTTCCTGATCCACAATAATACACTGCCTCCTATCCCATGACTCTTTAGTTTCGCCAAAAGTCTCTGATGAGGGACCTTGTCAAAGGCTTTCTGAAAGTCCAGATACACAATATCAACCGACTCACCTTTGTCCATCTGTTTATTCACTCCTTCAAAAAAACATAACAGATTAGTAAGACAAGATCTTCCTTGTCTAAAGCCATGTTGGCTGTCTCCCATTAGGTTGTGACTATCTACATGCTGAGTAATTTTATTCTTTATGATGGTTTCAACCATTTTTCCCGGTACTGACGTTAGGCTCACCGGTCTGTAGTTTCCCGGATCACCCCTGGAACCCTTTTTAAAAATTGGTGTTACATTGGCGATCCTCCAATCTTCAGGTATTAGAGATGATTTTAATGATAGTTCACAGATTACTGATAGCAGTTCTGCAATCTCATATTTCAGTTCTTTCAACACCCTTGGATGTATACCATCCGGCTCAGGTGATTTGCTACTCTTCAGTTTATCTAATAGTTATATGACATCTTCCCGATGTATCGATATTTCCTTCAATTCTTCTGCACCTTTAAATACCACTTCAGTCATGGGTAACATCCCTACATCTTCCTCAGTAAAGACCAAAGCAAAGAATTCATTCAGTCTCTCCGCTATCGCCTTGTCGCCTCTTAGTGCTCCTTTAACCCCTTTATCATCTAATGGACCAACTGACTCTCTCACAGGTTTTTTGCTACGAATGTACTTGAAAAGGTCTTTATTTCGCGTTTTTGCTTCCGCAGCAAGCTTCTTCTCAAATTCTCTCTTTGCCTGCCTTATCAATGCCTTGCATTTGACTTGCCAGTGCTTGTGCCGTTTCCAGGTTTTGTCGTTTGGCTCTTTTTTCCATTTCCTGAAAGATGCTTTTTTGGCAACAACAGCCTCTCTGACCTCACCTTTAAACCATGCTGGCAGTTTTTTGGACTTCCTTCCACTTTTCTTAAAGCGTGGAATACAGCTGGTCTGGGCTTCCAAGATAGTATTTTTCAACAACACCCAAGCTTGATGTACGTCTTTAACCTTCGCAACTGCTCCTTTTAGTTTTTTCTTAACTGTTTTCCTCATTTTATCATAGTCTCCCTTTCGAAAGTTAAAAGGTAGTACTGTGGATTTCCTTACTATCCCTCCTCCACTAATTAAATCAAAGGCGATCATGCTATGATCACTATTGCCAAGTGGCCCCAACACCCTTATCTCTTGCACTAGATCTGGTGTTCCACTAAGGACTAGGTCTAATATGGCTTCCCCTCTGTTCGGTTCATGAACCAGCTGCTCCAAGAAGCAGTCATTTATTTCATCTAGGAACTTTATCTCCCTAGCATGTCCTGATGTGACACTGACCCAGTCGATACCGGGGTAATTGAAATCACCCATTATTATTACTGCACTGTAACTTTTGTTAGCTTCCTTGATTTGTTTGAGCATTTCATCATCCATTTGGTCATTCTGTCCAGGTGCTCGATAGTACACCCCCACTGCCATCGCCTTCCCCCTTTTATATGGAATTTCAATCCATATAGATTCTACAGCAAATTTTGTTTCCTGCAAAACTTTAATCCTTTCTGAGTCAATGCCCTCTCTAACATAGAGCGCAACCCCTCCATCTATTTGATCAGCTCTATCATTATGATATAGTTTGTACCCAGGTATCACAGTGTCCCACTGGTTGTCCTCCTTCTACCATGTCTCTGATATTTCAATCATATCTAACTTTTCATTTAGTGCTATATATTCTAACTCTCCCATCTTATTCTTTAGACTTCTAGCATTTGCATACAAGCATTTTAGAGAATGTATTTTATTCATGTTAATTTGGCTATTGTTAGACATGGGTAAATTGGGATCTTGAAGCTCTGTCTGCTCCATACTTGAGGGCATTTGGGCTACTTTACTCTTTTGTGGAACCTCTCTGCTTTTGGTAGTATCCTTCAAGGATACATTCTTTCGAACCATCCGCTCTTGGGCGACTGTCGGCTTTCCCCTAATATCTAGTTTAAAAGCTGCTCTATCTCCTTTTTAAAGGTTAATGCCAGCAGCCTGGTTCCATCCCGGTTAAGGTGAAGCCCATCCCTTCGGAAAAGCCCCTCCTTTCCCCAGAATGTTCCCCAGTTCCTAACAAATCCAAAACCCTCATCTCTGCACCATTGTCTCATCCACGCATTGAAACTCCGGAGCTCTGCCTGCCTTTTGGGTCCTGCGCGTGGAACAGGAAGCATTTCGGAGAATGCTACCCTGGAAGTTCTGGATTTCAACTTCCTACCTAAAAGCCTAAATTTTGTCTCCAGAACCTCCCTACCACATTTTCCTATGTCATTGGTACCGACATGTACCAAGACAGCAGACTCCTCCCCAGCACTATCTAAGACCTTATCTAGGTGGCGCGTGAGGTCTGCTACCTTCGCACCAGGCAGGCATGTTACCAGGCGATCCTCACGTCCACCAGCCACCCAGCTATCTACATGCCTAATGATCGAATCACCAACTATAACGGCTGTCCTAACCCTTCCCTCATGGGCACATGGCCCTGGAGAAACTTCCTCGGTGCGAGAGGATTTTACATCACCTGGAGGACAGGTCCTAGATACAGGATCACTTCCTGCCACACCAGGGTGATGCTCTCCTGTCACGTGACCTCTCTCCTCCATGGCAACAGGGGTGCTGCCAGACTGGAGGTGGGACTTCAGGACTATATCCCTGTAGGTCTTGTCTATGTACCTCTCTGTCTGTCTTATGTTCCCGGAGAAAAGGCCATAAATCATTATTAAAGAGGACCAGGGAAATCCACTACTTACCCCTGGATAAGCAACATGGAATCTGTGTACCTTCTTGGAAACCTGACAGGTACCTGTGACCTAGATTGGCCGCTGTTGGAAGCAAGATACTGGGCTGGATGACCCTTGATCTGACCCAGTATGGCATATCTTAGGTTATTATGTTCTTACCAAGGGTCAATAATAAGGACTTTTCAATTCCCAAGCTGTGAGGACTAGAGACTTCTAATCTAGATACAGGAGACACCTTCTTGTTCTGGGAATTGGTGTAGCTAGTGACCTCCCCCCTTTTCTTTGCTTAGAACCTTCATTCCCAAAGTTCAAAACTCAGCTCAAAACCCACCTTTTCTGTACAGCTTTTGACCTTTCACAGGACTCCCTCTGATGACCTTCATTAGTGTTCTTCCCTCCTCTCCTCTTCCTCTCTCGCCTGTCTTCCCAAGGCCCCCCATGTTGTCATGTCCTGTATTCCTCTCCTTCCTATATATTAATTGGCTTTCCTTTTCTTATTTCGGGTTTTAATGAATTTTATTGTAAACCGCTTTGCTGTTCACACGATGGACAGTATATAAAATTTTAATAAATAAAATGAAATGTAAATGAAAATTAAAACATCATAGGATAGAAGGAAGTGGTACTATTATGGAATGGAACTGGTTAAAAGATAGAAAGCAGAGAGTAGAGGTAAATGGCCAGTTTTCTCAATGGAGAAAGTTGAATACTGAAGTACCCTAGGGATCAGTGCTAGGCCCGCTGCTTTTCAACATATGCATAGAGCACCTGGAAATGGGAACAGCTAGTGAGGTGATTAAATTTGCAGATGGCCCAAAATTATTCAAAGTTGTTAAAGCACAAGAGGATTATGAAAAATTGAAAGAGAACATTGAGAAATTAGGAAACTGGGCATCCAAATGGCAGATAAAATTTAATGTGGAAAAGTGCAAAGTTATTTATTTTATTTATTTATTTATCTAAGGTTTTTTTTGAGTGGAGGAGTAGCCTAGTGGTAGAGCAACTGCCTAGTACTGAGAAGATCAAGGGTTCGATTCCCACTGGCACTCCTTGTGACCTTGGGCAAATCATTTTGCCTCGGAAGAAAAGGCTGGCAATCTACTTCCGGTGATACATTGCCAAGAAAACCCAGAGGTAGCTGGGTCGCTATGAGCCAACACTGACTTGATGGCACTAAAAAAAAAATCTAAGCGTTTTTTTTATACTGCTTTATCATTTTTAGTCAAAGCGGTTTACATTGTAACTTAAACTTAGTAATGCACATTAAACAGGGACACTGATATGCACTTAGGGAAGAACAACCTAAACTACAATTGCATAACGCAAGGTTCCACATTAGAAACATAGCAACATAGAAACATGATGACAGAAAAAGACCACATGGCCTATCTAGTCTGTCCTTCCATAACAACAACTACAACAGTCCACTTTTTACCTTTAGAGATCCTCTGTGTTGGTCCCATGCTTTTTTGAATTCAGTTACTGTCCTCATCTATACCACCTCCACTGGGAGACTATTCCATGGATCCACTACTCTTTCCGTAAAGAAATATTTCCGCATATCACTCCTGAATCTATCTCCCTTCACCCTCATCCCATGTCCCCTCGTAGCAGAACTTGCTTTCAATTGAAAGAGGCTCTCTCCCTGAACATTTATGCCACGGAGGTATTTAAACATCTCAATCATATCACCTCTATCCCGCCTTTCCTCTAAGGTGTACATATTAAGATCCTTAAGTCTGTCCTCATATGCTTTATAATGAAGCCCATTAATCATTTTAGTAGCAACCCTCTGCACCGACTTCATCCTGTTCACATCCTTTTGAAGGTGCGGTCTCCAGAATTGCACACCATACTCCAAATGAGGTCGCACCAAAGACTTATACAGAGGCATTATCACCTCCTTTTTTCTGCTAGCCATTCCTCTCCGTATGCACCCAAGCATCCTTCTAGCTTTTGCCGTTGCCTTTTCTACCTGTTTAGCTACTTTAAGATCATCAGACACAACCACGCCTAGGTCCCGCTCTTCTTTAGTGGACAAAAGTACTTCACCTCCTATACTGTATTGCTCCCTTGGATTGCTGCAGCCCAAATGCATGACCTTACATTTTTTAACATTAAATCCCAGCTGCCATATTCTAGACCAGCGATGGCGAACCTATGGCACGCGTGCCAGCTGTGGCACGCGAAGGCCTTGCAGCTGGCACGCGGGAAGGTCCGCAATTAGGTTTTTGTTTTTTTTTTCAATTTTACTTGTCTGCTGCCGCTGTCGGGGCCGCCGCGGCAAAATCGAGCGTGCCGCGGGGCCCCCCTGTACCCGGCAGAGCCTGCCCTCCCCGTAGCAGCTCTCTCTTTGGAGCTGCAGTCAGACGCGCCGGCTTGCAGAGCGCGAAGGGAAGAGTTTCCCTTTCGCGACTCTGTTAAGCCCGCGGGGGCTGATGGGAACTTCCCATCAGCCCCCGCGGGTTTAACAGAGCAGCGAGGGAGAAACTCTTCCCTCGCACTCTGCAAGCCAGCGCGTCTGACTGCAGCGCCAAAGAGAGAGCTGCTACGGGGAGGGCAGGCTCTGCCGGATACAGGGGGGCCCCGCGGCACGCTCGATTCTGCCGCGGCGGCCCCGACAGCGGCAACAGACAGGTTTTCTTTTTTTTAATTTTCCCTGGGCTGGGGGGGGGTTAGGAGTGGTGATGTGATGGGCTGGGCTGGGATGGGTGTTGGTTAGGAGTGGGGAGGGAATGGGATGGGATGGGCTGGGCAGGGGGGGGGGTTAGGAGTGGTGATGGGCTGGGCTGGGGGGGTTAGGAGTGGTGATGGGCTGGGCTGGGCTGGGCTGGGGGGGTTAGGAGTGGTGATGGGCTGGGCTGGGGGGGTTAGCAGTGGTGATGGGCTGGGCTGGGGGGGGTTAGGAGTAGTGATGGGCTGGGCTGGGGGGGGTGTTAGGAGTAGTGCTGGGCTGGGGGGATTTAGGAGTGGTGATGGGCACTGGGCTGGGGGGGGGGTAGGAGTGGTGATGGACACTGGGCTGGCTGGGGGGGGTTAGGAGTGGTGATGGGCACTGGGCTGGCTGGGGGGGTTAGGAGTGGTGATGGGCGCTGGGCTGGGGGGGTTAGGAGTGGTGATGGGCGCTGGGGGGGCTTAAACTAAAAATTGGGTGATGGGGGATTAGGACTGGAAATGGGCTGGTGGGATTAGGACTGGAAGTGGGTTGATGGGGGGTTAGGACTGGTAATGGGCTATGGGGGGGCTTAATCTGAAAATAGGGTGATGGGGGAGTAGGACTGGAAATGGGCTGGTGGGATTAGGAATGAAAGTGCGTAGATTGGGGGTTAGGACTGGTAATGGGCTATGGGGGGGCTTAAACTGAAAATTGGGTGATGGGGGATTAGGACTGGGAGTGGGCTGATGGGGAGGTTAGGACTGGTAATGGGCTATGGGGGGGCTTAAACTGAAAATTGGGTGATGGGGGATTAGGACTGGAAATGGGCTGGTGGGATTAGGACTGGGAGTGGGCTATGGGGGGCTAGGACTGGTAATGGGTTGGGGTTGCTAGGACTGGAAATGGGCTGAGTGGAAGGGGGCTTGAACTGCAAATAGCTGTTGGGGATGGGGCTTGGAATGGAAATGGGCTGAGGGGAAGTGGGGGGCTTGAACTGCAAATAGCTGATGGGGACGGGGCTTGGAATGGAAATGGGCTGAGGGGAAGTGGGGGGCTTGAACTGCAAATAGCTAATGGGGAGGGGGATTTGGAATGGAAATGGGCTGAGTGGAAGGGGGCTTGAACTGCAAATAACTGATGGGAAGGGGGGCTTGGAATGGGCTCTTAGGGGCGGGAGCTAGGACAGGAACTGGGCTGATGGATGGCTAGGATAGAACTGAGAATTGGGTGTTGGGGGAGCTAAGATTGGAAATGGGCTGTGGTGGGGCTTGGATTGAAATGGACTCATGGAGGGGCTAGAACTGGAGGTAGGCTCATGGGGGGCTTGGATTAGAAATGGGCTGAGTGGAGGGGAGCTAGGATTTAACATGGGCTGATGGTGGGGCTAGGAAAGGACTAGAAATGGGCTGATGGGAGGCTGGTATTGGAAATGAGCTGATGAAGGGACTCGGATAGGACTGGAAATGGATGGGGGAGCTAGGACTGGAAATGGACTGATGAGGGGACTAGAAGGGAGCGGATACTGGGTGGGGCTGGAACTAAAAGGGAGCTGATGTTGGGGGAGATTAGAAGGGGATGGGGCTGGGAGAATGAAATGGAGAGGGGAAAAATATTTTGTGTGTGAGGGAAGAAAAATGTACAATTGGCCGGGTATTGGGAGAGTAAGTGGGGATTGAGGATGGAGGGGTAAAATTTGAGTGGATGAAATAGGAATGAGGAAAGAGCAAAAGGAGAAAGATTAGTATGTTAAAGCGGATGTAGAGAGAGAGAATGGAAAAAAAAAAACTAGAAGAGAGAAGAAAGGACAAATGGACAGCAGATGATGGAGAGTTAGCAGAAAACATGAAGAAACCAGAAGAAAGTGGCTGGAGCAATTGCAACTGTGTAACTGAGCTGAGGTATTCTGTTTATGTAATTCCTTTTTGACATTGCCACTTGTTCTCTTTCCCCAGTAGGTCATGTATTGTTGTTCTCTGAAATGTATTGGTTTAATATTTGCAGTGTTGCCTTTTGATAGGTATGGTATGGTGCTTTGTGACTCCTGGTAGTGCTGTTAGGATACGGCGGGTTTGCTATTGGTTCTAAATGGGCAGTGTGCCTGGCGGTTGGCACTGGATTATAGTAATGTAGAAATCTTTTAGTCTGTCTTTATCCATACACTCATTAAGAGACATGTTTACTAAAAGTTAGTGTATGTTAGCATTATGCAAATATTTATGCAAATTGACGTGCTGGCACTTTGAGGAAATTCTTTGGTTTTGTGCGGCAGTTTGGGCACTCGGGCTCAAAAAGGTTAGCCATCACTGTTCTAGACCATTCTTCAAACTTAGCTAGATCCCTCCTCATGTTATCTACACCTTCCTGGGTGTCTACTCTATTGCAGATTTTGGTATCATCCACAAAGAGGCAAACCTTACCCGACAGCCCTTCCACTATATCACTAACTAGGAATTACCACTTAGGAAAAGGATCTAGGTGTCCTTATTCTCCTTGACCTTTCTGCTGCCTTTGACACTGTTGACCATGATCTTCTCCTTGACACTTTGTCCTCGCTTGGCTTTAGGGACTCTGTTCTCTCCTGGTTCTCCTCATATCTCTCCCAGCGCTCCTTTAGTGTATGTTCTGGTGGCTCCTCCTCCTCTGTTACCCTGCTCTCGGTTGGTGTCCCCCAGGGTTCTGTCTTCGGTCCCCTTCTTTTTTCTCTCTATACCAAATCCCTTGGTGCGCTTATTTCCTCTCATGGTTTTCAGTACCATCTCTATGCTGGTGACTCTCAAATCTATCTCTCTACTCCTAATCTTTCTTCTGCTTTCCAGTCCCGGATCTCTTACTGTCTCCCTGCCATTGCTGCCTGGATGTTCCATCGTCGCCTGAAATTGAACATGGCCAAGACTGAACTTCTCGTTTTTTCTCCTAAAATTTCCCTTTCCCAGTCTCTGTTGATGGCTCTGTTCTCCAACCTGTTTCATCTGCTCGCAATTTGGGTGTTATTTTTGACTCTTCGCTCTCTTTCTCCTTTCATATCCAACTCATCGCTAAGACCTGTCGCTTCTTTCTCTTCAACATTGGCAAAATCCGTCCCTTTCTCTCTGAGCTCACTACTAAACCCCTCATCCATTCCCTAATCACCTCCTGCCTTGATTATTGTAACCTCCTTCTTGCTGGTCTCCCTCAGTCTCATCTCTTCCCTCTTCAGTCTATTCAGCACTCCGCTGCCTGTTTGATTTTCCGTCAGCCTTGTTTTGCCCACATCACTCCTCTCCTCAGATCTCTTCACTGGCTCCCTATCCGTTTCCATATTCACTTTAAGCTTCTCCTTCTGATCTATAAGTGCATTCACTCTGTGGCTCCTCAGTACCTTTCTTCTCTCATTTCTCCCTATTTCCCCCCTCGTGTACTCTGTTCTTCTTCCCAGTTGCTTCTTGCTATGCCCTTCTCCTCTACTGCCAACTCCAGATTCCGCTCTTTTCACCTTGCTGCTCCTTACCCTTGGAATAAACTTCCTTTGTCTATACATCAGGCATCTTCTTTGCCCCTCTTCAAACTCAAGTTAAAAGCTCATCTTTTTGCCTCTGCCTTTGGCTCTTGATTTTGCTGTTCTCCTTCCTTCCCCTCTTATTTCACCTTTCTTTTTTCCTCTTACACTTGTTCTTACCTCTTTCCTTTGTCCTGTCTCTCCTGCTCTTGTCTCTTTGCCCATGTTCTTATCTTTTTTCTACTCCTTTTCTTGCTTTGTCTTTTTAGATTGTAAGCTCTTTTGAGCAGGGACTGTCTTTTTGTGTTTTCATTGTACAGCGCTGCGTGGGCCTGGTAGCACTTTATAAATGCTTAGTAGTAGTAGTAGTTCTGGATAATACATTGAAACCCTCTGCCTAGTGTACAGCAGCAGCTGAGAAAGCAAATAGAATGCTAGGAATCATAAGGAAAGGAAAGGAAAATAAAACCAAGGATATTATAATGCCTCTGTATCACTCAATGGTGCAACCGCACCTTGAATACTGTATGCAATTCTGGTCAACGCAACTACATCCAAGAGAGCTTTCTCCCTTTATGCCCCTCTATTATGGAACTCACTTCCTTCAGCCATAAGAAACACTAAGGATCCTAAAACCTTCCGTAAACTGCTAAAAACATTCCTGTTCAAGGAGCACTTTGGTGAACCAGTCACCTAGTGACAATTCTACATGTAAAACTACAGTCCTCACATTTTTCAAGATGCTTTCAAATTCATTGTAACTAATTTATATATATGCTTAGTTCTCTATACATAGTTATTACTTAAATCAGCAGTTGCTGATTTAAGTTAATTCGTCCCTTTTCCCCTTTCACTCCCTGTTAAGATGTTACATATATTTTTTGTTTAATGTAATGTTCAATCCTTGAGTTCTCTGTAAACCGCTTTGATTCACGAAAAGCGGTAAATAAGCACAAATAAATAAATAAATCTTAAAAAGGATATAGCCGAATTTAAAAAAGTACAGAAAACAGCCACCAAAATGGTAAGGGGGATGAAGGATATCCCTATGAGGAAAGGCTTAAACGATTAGGGCTCTTCAACTTGGAAAAGAGGTAGCGCAAGGGACATATGAGAGAGGTCTATGAAATACTGAATGGAGTTGAATAGGTAAATGTAGGTCGGCTGTTTTCTCCTTCAAAAACTGTAAAAACTAGGGGACATGCAAACAATCTACAAAGTAATACACTTAATGCTAATTAAAGAAAATATTTTTTCACAATGTGTAATCAAGCAAAGGAAATGTGAGCCACAGTAATCCTGAAACTTAGTATAGAGCTTTCTCTTTTCACAACAGGCAAAAACTTCTCAAACTCAGAAGACTAGTAGCATATGTGGATAGAATCTTCTATCTACAAGCACTGTCTGGTGTGCATCAGCAATTCAAACATCCAGGAATCAATTCCTTAGTGTCTGAGTATCCTTAGAATATTAGTCACCTTGCTGTGGCGACGCATGTCTTTATTTTTGACCCAATAGTTTAATCATCTTCCTCCTTTGTACCTCCAGCTCAGTCTGAACCAGGGCAATGATCTGAACTATGAGCTTATTTTCTATCCCTATCATGCTCCAAACCCAGCCCTCCTCAATTATATCTAGCCTATTCGCGGCAGCAGCAGTCCTGGATCAGGCCTATTCACCTGGTCTATATGTAGAACCCTGCAATCACAGGTCTTGAATCTGGCCAGTAGATGTCACTCCTAAGTAATGACCACAACTCTCCACCTTCCTGAATCAAACCAGAGACCTTCAGTATGGCAATGTGCAAACACTACTTGAGCCACCAGGTCAGATATGTCTCTTAAATGTGTTATCATTTATTTCTGGGAGCTTGGATCAAATCTCTTTAATAATGTTTTAATGTAGTATTTGTAATATAAAAAATGCATAATTAAAATGCTATTGTGCTCCAATAATATCTGGCCTGCAATGCACCACATCACTGGCTTCACTGGACAATTTAACCAACCTAAAGAAAAATAAATATGAGCTTTCCCTAGCCTTATGTCAAAATGTCCTTTTAATTCTTCAGTTTCTGCAGTGTTCTCCCCAGGACCTTCTGAATGGGTCCTGGCTGATTTTACTGACCACCCGGCTAACTTAAACCATTATTAAGAAGGGACCAGGATATCAATGCTTGACCCAGTACAAGCATTGTGGAACCTGTGTCTTTTGGGGAAACTGCTAGGTACGTATGACCTAGATTGGCCACTGTTGGAAACAGGATACTGGGCTTCATGGACCTTGGTCTGACCCAGTATGGCATATCTTATGTTCTTATGATGAAGTGACATGGGAAAATAATGAGCAAGAATGGAAAAATGATGTAAGTAATTTTGTAATTAATATTTAAAAAACATAACAGTATATATAAATATAATATGAATGAATTTGACACTTAAATGAATTTGAAACAGTAACAAATAAAAGCTCTGTATATGAAATTTCCCAAAAGATGACTAGTTACATTGTCTGCTGCCAACCAGCTGATAGTGCAGTCCACTCAGCTGGCAAAAATCTCTGCGAAAGCACTGATTTGGATAATATTTCTGCTTTAGCAAAGTGATGGGACCCTAGAATACTGAGGGGGACGTTCTAGCAGCTCCACTGACTGACCTTTTTGATGCCTCGTTGGAGTCGGGAGTAGTGCCAAAGGACTGGAGAGAGGCACATGTGGTCCCTTTACACAAAAGCGGAAGTAAGTATGTGGTTGAAAACTACAGGCCGGTTAGTTTAACTTCGGTGGTGAATAAATTATTGGAAGCGCTGCTGAAAGAGAAAATAGTGAAGTTTCTGGAGTCCAGCAGATTACAGGATCCGAGGCAGCATGGATTCACCAGAGGCAGGTCTTGTCAGACAAATCTGATTGATTTCTTTGACTGGGTTACCAGGGAGTTGGACTGAGGGAGAGCCCTAGATGGGAGGCTTTAGATTTCATTAAAGCCTTTGACATCGTTCCTTACAGGCAACTTATAAACAAGCTGAGCTCCCTAGGGATGGACCCTAAAGTTACTGCTTGGGTTAGAAATTGGTTGAGTGGGAGGCGACAAAGGGTACAGGTAAATGGAGATCACTCTGAGGAGGAGGTGGTTACTAGTGGTCTGCCACAGGGATCTGTCCTTGGTCCGATTCTTTTTAACATCTTTGTTAGTGTTATAGCAGAAGGGCTGTCGGGTAAGGTTTGCCTCTTTGCGGATGATACCAAAATCTGCAATAGAGCAGACACCTAGGAAGGTGTAGATAACATGAAGAGGGATCTAGCTAAGCTTGAAGAATGGTCTAGAATTTGGCAGCTGAGATTTATTCTTAAAAAATGCTAGGTCATGCATTTGGGCTGCAGCAATCCAAGGGAGCAATATAGTATAGGGGGTGAAGCACTTTTGTCCTCTAAAGAAGAGCGGGACCTAGGCGTGATTGTATCTGATGATCTTAAAGTAGCTAAATAGGTAGAAAAGGTGACAGCTTGGGTGCATAGGGAGAGGAATGTCCAGCAGAAGAAAGGAGGTGATAGTGCCTCTATATAAGTCTTTGGTGCGACCTCATTTGGAGTACTGTGTGCAATTCTGGAGACCACATGTTCAAAAGGATATAAACAAGCTGGAGTTGGTACGGAGGGTAGCTACTAAAATGGTTAGTGGTGTTCATTATAAAGCATATGAGGACAGACTTAAGGATCTTAATATGTACACCTTAGAGCAGGGGTCACCAACCTCCAGAGGGCCGCGGGCCGCACAGCCGACTACCGGCAGACTCGCGGGCCGCAGCCCCCTCCCCCCCCCCGCGCAAAAAAAAACCTGCTCATACCTAACCTTGAATAATCCATGTCAGCTCCCTCCCTTCTTCTGCAGCTGCGGCTCCCTGCCTCTTAGGGAACCGCGGCTGTGCTTGTAAAATCATCGCGGAGCCCTTCCTGTCTTGACGGGCTCCGTGCAGCATTGTCCCGCCTCTAAAGGAAGTTGTTTACCACTTCCTTTGGAGGCGGGACAATGCTGCACGGAGCCCGTCAAGACAGGAAGGGCTCCGCAATGATTTTACAAGCACAGCCGCGGTTCCCTAAGAGGCAGGGAGCCGCGGCTGCAGAAGAAGGAGTCGGTGAGTTTGCCTTGGCGGGCCGCACCGGGGTAGGGTCTCGCGGGCCGCACGGAGGGACCTCGCGGGCCGCATGTTGGTGACCCCTGCCTTAGAGGAAAGGCGGGATAGAGGTGATAGGATTGAGACATTTAAATACCTCTGTGGCATAAATGCACAGGAGAAGAGCCTCTTTCGATTGAAAGCAAGCTTTGCTACAAGGGGACATGGGATGAGGGTGAAAGGGGATAGATTCAGGAGTGATATGCGGAAATATTTCTTTACGGAAAGAGTGGTGGATCCGTGGAATAGTCTCCCAGTGGAGGTGGTAGAGATTAGGACAGTATCTGAATTCAAAGAAGCATGGGACAAACACAGAGGATCTGTAAAGGAAAAAAGGGGACTGTTGTAGTAGTTGATATGGAAGGACAGATTAGATAGGCCATGTGGTCTTTTTCTGTCATCATGTTCCTAATAAAATTCCTGTGTACTAGCTTGGTTTAAAGGTCTCCTTTTAGAATTAAGTCCATGCCCTTGTTTTTTGTATGATAGATTATTTTCTGAGATGAACCTAATACTCTGTCTCTGAGTTTCATAGCTGATGTAACAATGGTAACAAACTGAATAGTACAGTTGAGATCAGTAGGCAAAGTACACCAGCATATAGTAAATAGGGCTATGCATTTGGTATCAATGGGATAAATAGTCAGCCTAGAGGAGTCAGTGTTTTTGTAAAATGTTGACAACTGCAGGAAAGATATCTGAATATTCAGCAGCAGTTTCCAGATAGTCACTGCCACTAAATATTCAAATACAATGGCCAGCACTGGCAGTATTCAGATTAATATTCAGCCCTATCCGGATAACCAATCCACATACCGCTTAGAACAGCTTTTTTGCTGTCCTAAGTTATGTGACCCATTATCGACATAGCAGAGCTGAAAATCACCATATCTGGATAAATGTGGCTCTACTTCAGCTCTGCTTTTGAACATCAATCTCAATATATATAGTTCAGTAACACACAAACATGACAGCAGAAAAAGACCACATGGACTATCTAATCTGCCCTTCTATATCAAATACTAAAGTCCTTTCTTTTCCTTTAGAGATCTTCTGTGTTTCTCATGCTTTTTTGAATTCAGACACCGTCCTCGTCTCTACTACCTCCACTGGGAGACTATTCCATGCATCTACCACTCTTTCTGCATATTACTTCTGAATCTATCCTCTTTTCACCCTCATCCTATATCTTCTCATAGCACAGCTTGCTTTCAATCGAAAGCAGCTCTTCTCTTGTGCATTTATGCCACAGAGGTATTTAAATGCCTCTTTCATATCTCCTCTATCCTGCCTTTCCTCTAATGTATACATATTAAGATCTTTAAGTCTGTGTACTGTCATGCCCTAGCCCTCCGCCTCAGGCTAAGAGGGTTAGGGTTGCCATTATGTTCTCCTTACAGAAGGTGGGATAAACTATTTTTGCTCCAGCTAAGACTGCTGGGAGTGGTAGTTCTTTTGCCTTCTAAGAAGAAATAGTCGTGAAACCAGTGGTAAAGGCAAAGATGACAAAATTTATTCCCCAAACAAAAGGTTCTATGCAGGTTGCATCAGGATAATTCTTCAGTTGTTCGCTCAAGGTTATTTGCACAAGTATGCTGGCTGAGCTTCACACTCTTTACTCAAAAGTGCAACTACTTAACAGATAAAGAAAAACATAGCAGCTTCCTTCAACAAAGAAAAATATTCTGTTTTCCTTTGTCTTCCCTCAGCTCTCCACTATACACTAGCAAAGGGATTCAATGTCATCAGCTAAACACAACGTACAGTCCATAGGAACTTCAGATGATAATGAATCATTCTCATTACAGTCCACTTGCATTTCCTCCAACTCCTGAACTGCAGTGTTTTGCTTCAAGCTACTATTATACGTCTTAGGATAACTCCTCCCTAAGGGGTTTTGTGTCTCCTTTGAGCACAGCTCTATGTGATAGGGATTACAGGTACCTGAGGTTGTGGAGACTCCTCTCTGGCTCTGTTCAACAATCTCTCTCCCGCTATGGGGAAGCAGTCTCTGGTTCCCTTGTTGGAGTTCCTCCCTGGAGCTCTGCCCCGGTTCCCTGTTCCAGGCTAGGCTTTGTAGACTCTTGGACTGCGTCCTGGGCTCCCACTTCTGAACTCTCTGAACCTTTCTATCCGGCACTGGGGTTTGAAGGTTTCTCTTCTCCCCTTCAGCTCTGATTGCTTCACCTCCACTTCTCCAGCTGCGTCTCCTCCTGTGTTCCCTCTCGTGTGCTGTCGTCATTGTTCTTCTGTCTCTTCCTTGTTCTCGTCGTCCTCCCTCTCCTCCTCCTTGTCCTCCTGACTCTCTCTCTAGCCAGGGTTTATATTCCTGTTCTCTGAGCCGTGTCTCTGCCTCTCTGGACAGGTGTCTGTAATTAGGTTGCAAGCTTGCTACTACGTCAGCAGAGCTTGGGTGTGGCAGCCTAGCTTCAGTTTCTCTGTGCTTGCTTTCTTTTGGCAAACGCTGAAACGTGTGTACTGCAGGGATGTCACTTTTCTTAAAGGTAAAATCATTCTTTTCTTCTACTTCCGTATGCTCACTAGAGGCTTCCTCATCACAATACATATGATTTACAACGAAGACCATTAAGAATGATATAGGGCCTATATATGCATGCTACTTCACCGATCCTATGTTAATTTTCCTACTATTGCTGTTGCTGTTTCTGAATCCCGGACATGCCACAAGAAGTGATAAAAGAGAAGGGCTGAAGAATAAGATGACCCAGGAAGAGGCAACAGAGGGAGCAGGAAGCAGTGAACCTGGAAAGAGCTAACATGAGAAGAGACCATGGGAGTGGGGATGGGGGGAGGTATAAGCAGGATGGAGAGAATGTTTAGTCACATTCAGAGTAAGTAATTTTCAGACTGTTTTAGCTGGTAAATCATGTTTTACCCACATTCATTGCTGAAAATAGTCCTCTCTATGACCTCATGATGAACTCAGATACCTGTAAATATAACTGTAGGTCGTAAGTGCCAGAAATGTACTGTGATGCATCCACCCAAGAGAAGGCTGCAGGCAGCACAACTGGAAACATCTATATGACTTAATTTTGCTTTGGAAAACTTTAGCCCATATCCATCTCCCTTTACCACAACCACCTTTTCAAGTTTTACTTACCATAAAAAGGATGAGTAAAGAAAGAAAGAAAACAGAGACAACAGTCATTGAACAAGTCAGCTATTCTATAATTATGCAACTATATTTCATAGGTCAGAAAGCAAACTACTGTGCAGAGTGTGATATTCTTGTGAATACAGTTCTTTGTGCTTCAATGAATTTACAACTCCAAATTGTTAAGATAGTTCTCACCTCTTGCTGCAATGCAGATCATAGATAGATGTTTTGAATTGAATGGACTTGACCATTTCTCCTGTTCGTAGTGAGTAAAGATCCACACAACAATATGGCAGGCTGGTGCTATAAGGAATCAAAAGAAGTTCTGTTATTCAGAAAATGTCCCCTTAAATAAACAGAATACAGAAATGTTGGCATTAAGACCAGACTATACCCTTGTTTTCCATTACATATATATTTACTATTCTAAACTACACAAACCATGGATAGCTATAACGCTGCTCTGAAATTAGAAGCTGAGTAGATGATATTTATGTCCTATCAGCCTTTTGCAGAGGAAACTTGATGTGCTGGTTATAAAGGAAAGATTCTAGGAGAGACAATACAAGCTGTAAGCAAGAAAGAGATTTATAGAGAGAGTGTCAGTGTCCAAAGACATATGTAACCAGACAGTTATATAATTTATGATTACTGAATGATTGCTTCATTGCTTTCTTAATCTAGGAAAGAAAATGGTAAAATTGTATGATGCCTGTTAGTTAACACACTGCTGACAAATCTCTGCTCATGTCTGATATTTTTCTCTCAACATTATGTTGTGATGACTGTGTTGCTACAATCAAACTTGATGAGGTGACCAAGTTGTCAGAACTGCATTCCACTGTTTCTGCACAACACTAATGGGAAGTAAGATAAATGTTCCCCACAACACTGTTAACTGTAGAAATCATGAATCCGGATCTCTGGTTAAGAGTAAAAGACATCAGTTGAGTAGGAGAGATCATAAGATCCTGTCTGAAGTGTCTGGAAGAAGCGTATACATTTTTTAAATAAACAAATTCTGTGTGAGTATGCCTGGGGATAAATAAGAAAGCTCTGCTGGACTCTGAAACATTTAGCAAAGTCCATTTCCTATGAAGCTGGTTATTGCCGAGAAGAACAAGGACATCTGGTAGAATATTTAAGTAAACCTATCATTCTCCTTCCCTTCCCACTTATATATGGCTTCGCTTATATAATTTAATTATGATTTGCCTTATTCTATTACCCTGCTCCACACACTCATATCAATACACCTGCTACACTATATTACTGTATTTTAATGTACTTGTATTAGGATGTACTATTTTTTATGAAGTATTTCTATTTATTATTCTATTTTTCTGCTTTGGGCTGAACTATGTCCAAGGAAGGTGAAATAGAAATGTAACATAGCATAACAAATCTGCCGACTGGGGGCTTCCAGTTCCGGTGCAAATGTGAGCAGAGGGTTGTACAGGGCTCCACATTTCTTCATTATAAAATCTCTTGTATCACCTTGAAACCACTGATTTTCTTGCTTGCCTATGGTCAAGGGTATGCCAAAGGTACAAAAACTGAGGACTGAGAAATCCATTAAAGAGATGTATGTGGAAAAAGCAAAAAAAAACCTATCGCCCAAATCATCAGAGAAGCACATGGCTGACTCTGGAGGAGGCCTTAAAGGAGGAGGAGAGGTTGCCAGATCTGGGACAGGTGATGACAGTGCTCATCCAAGAAATTCCAAGCTCTAAAGCAGAGATTATAGCTACTGTAACAGCAAACTTTGCAGAATGTTTCGACTCTATGGTAGCCCAATTAACAGAGGTGGAGGAGAGGGTAGGTGGGCTGGAAGATAGAGACATCAAAACCTTGGAAGAGATTACTCAGCTCCACAAAACGATCCGATGGCTAGAGGACAAAGCAGAGGATCAGGAGAACCGGGATCGCTGACAGAATCTACAGATCTTTGGAATGTCAGAAGACAGAGAGCTGCCCGATGTGCAGGATTTTGTCAAGTGGCTTCTGGACTTCTGTTTTCCCACTCAAATTGTTAATACAACATATGAAATTGAGAAAACGCACCATGAAACATGGCCAAAGCCACGTCAAGGCAAACCTCCGCACACCCTTATTGTCGTCCATCTGCTACATTATCAAGAAAAAGAGCATTTCGTTTTTGAGGTGCGCCGGACGAAAGTAATTTTATATAATACAGTAATTGGAAAGCCACAGGGTTCCCGGACTTAAGCGCAGAGACCATGTGTAAATGAAAGTTTCTTACACAATATGAAGATGCACTGTTGAAAGCTGGACTTAGAGCCAGTAGCTGGTTTTCTGCTTGCCTGACAGTGATAATCAAGGGGGAGTGCCACTTTCTCCAGTCCCCTGATGAAGTGGCTAAACTACTCAAAAGAGTTCAGAAGAGCCCGAGCCCAGCTGAGGCTCCGACAGTTGGAGCAATTGGAGACCCCTCCAATAAGGCTGCGGATTCCCACGGACTGTCTAATGGGGAGATGGAGACACGAAAACAGCATACAGAGGGAAGATCGGAACAGAACTTGCAGTTGGGCCAGCATGGGAACCAACAACTTGGCATCAGCAGAAGAAATCGATCAGGCCAAATTCTTCTGTATCTAATGCAGCTGTAGACTGAGCTATTGCCATGTGTCGAGGACTGAATACTTTTAAACCGATGGTGCAGTTCTGAGCCTCTCACTCCTAAGTATTACTCCTTTCGTTAACCCCTTTACTAATGATTACGTTGTAAATTATCTTGAGTTATTTTAAAAGGGAATTGTATAGGGGATATGCTTGATGTCTTTGTTCTTTACCCCTTTATTGCTTAGTGTTATAGGGTCTGTTGTGTACTAAGACAGATTTTATCACACCATTTACCCCCTCCCCTTGTATGTATGTTGGGCTTCAAAAGATGATTGTGGAGGATGGATGTTTTGTGTATCAGAGTATGTGTGCGGAGAGTAGAAGTCGAGATTATATGAGTGCCTGTTAAGTAGTGAGCATGAGATTACAGGTGTGGCATCTGGAAGTGAGGAGCGTGTCAGGGCCTGTTTCTCCCCCAGTGTGAGAGACGGTTTTGGAGAAGGTAAAGGGGATGTAGTTCGCCTTTGGTGAAGGCCCTGACCGCTACGCAGATTTCCTCCACTTATAGACTGGGAGGTGTGCATCTGTGCATGCAGACTGTGGCGGTGAGCGTAACAGCGTAAATCCTACTTATCTAACAGGTGGCAACAAGTAAAAACAGGCCACGAATCCTCAGAACCATTCCTGCAATCACAGGGAGTACCCCAAGGATCGTCCCTATCGGCACTAATGTTTAATATCTACATGCAGCCGATATGTGACTTGATCAGATCCTTTAATGTACAATGTCTCGCATACGCAGACGACATCCTCCTATATATGCCGTTCACAATTGAACACCCAGTATTCTCCCCAATAATCAACTGTTTTGAAGCTGCAGCCGAATGGTTACTATCTCAAAACCTTCGGATTAACCACAACAAAACTGACGTTCTTTTTGTCACAAGGAACCGTAAGTTCATACCTCCTCCATCTCTACTCGTCAACAACATAGAGTTGAAATCAAAAGCCACCATCCGTTACCTCGGCATCACATTGGATCAGCACTTGGATATGACAACGCATGTCAAGAACATCACAAAAACTATATATTATAAGATCAAATCGCTACGTCACCTCCGCTCCCTACTTGATCCCACAGACTTCCGAACAACCTTCCAGGCATTAATCCTCCCACACCTGGATTTTGCCAACATCATCCTTCATGGCCTCCCTCAATCAACTTTGAACCCGCTCCGCCTAGCCATGAATACAGCCGCCAGAGTCCTTTCTGGCTCATCAAGATCTGACCATATAACACCCATCATGAAAGAACTGCATTGGTTGCCATTACATGCCAGAATCCAGTATAAGTCTTTAGTCCTTACTTTCAAGGCACTAAATAACTGCCCCCCTACGCCAATCAGCAAGCTCATCCATGTCACCCTGGAAAACAGAAAAAGGAGAACCACATCAATGAACACCTTAATAGTCCCAAAAATAATAACGAAGTGCACTAAGGCCACCTCCAACAGGGCCTTCTCCTTATTTGCACCTCTAAACTGGAATGCGCTACCTCACGAAATCCGTGCTATCAAAAACCTAATCCTATTTAGAAAGGCATTGAAATACCACTTGTTTACAAAATGCTACCCAGAAGTCAACCTAGACATTATCAAAACTAGCTCCGCAATACAACCTGAAAAGGGCTAGCTGGTCAACCTTCTCTCTAGTCCTATTAGTGAACCACATTACAACATCCAAACGAGTTTCATATTACTGTATATAACATTAAGTTAATCTGTACATAGTACATTAAGTTAATCTGTACATAGTTCCCCCGGTTGTCCTATTGTTGAAGTTCCCTGTTTAATGTAAAACTCAATGTTACTTGTATGCATTGTAGTATGTTCTTGTTCATTGTACACCGCACTGATTGTAATAGCGCGGTATAAAAGAATTGTTAAATAAATAAATAAATAAACAGCTATTGGAGCCTGTTTTTTTTTTTTAATGCTTCTTTATGATCTCCTATTTCTGGATAGAATTGGGTGTGTGAAAATAAACAAATGAAGAAGCTATGAGTGGATGCTAGTATTGTTAATGGATTATCATGACTGTATGGTTATGTAGGTCGGTTTAGTTGTAATGCAAGGCCTAATTTAGAAATTGGGATGATGGGATTCAGAGTCCACGTGCAATGGAAGCATGAAACCTCCACCTATTGTTAAAAGGAAGGATTTAAGTTTAATATTTTGGATGTTATCTGTGTGGTTCTGGGGAAGTGTCTTTTGTTTTTAAACCCCTAATGGGTATATTAGGTTTTTATTGGGGGGGAGGTTTGTGTGGTGTCTGAGGGGGTGCGGGTGGGGGTGGTATGGGAGAACTGGGGGAGGGGAATTGTGGTGCAACTGTGTTTTTTCCCGGGAGGAACCATGGGTTTGCTCTATTTATGCCAGTAAGTGGAGTGGAGGAGTAGCCTAATGGTTAAGAACACTAGCTTGGGAACCCAGAGACTAGGGTTCGATTCCCACTAGCACTCCTTGTGGCCTTGGGCAATCACTTAACCCTCCATTGCCTCAGAAAAATCCAAGTTATCAATGTCCCTGTTTAATGTACATTACCAAGTTTAAGTTTCAACGTAAACCGCTTTGATTGAAATGATAAAGCAGTATATAAAAGCTAACGGGGTATGTTGGGGATAGGGATATTTCTCTGCATACAACTCAAAGAAAAGAGGTTTAGCCATTTTAATCAGCTCCTGAGTACCTTCGTGGCACGCAAACATGCAATTGATTCAGGATAGCACTGTGCGAAAACAGATGTCCGAGTGGTGGTCTGAATATATGATGTGTAATTATGATGGGTCAACACCCGCTGGGCTCTTGTGAGAGGCAGGTAAGGCTTACATGTAGGGTAGATTGCTCCAACTGGCATCTAGAAGGAAGCAACAATGTGAGGCTTAATTTAAGCAGCTTCGCAGCCATTTTAAGCAATTGCAGGGACAGCATAAAAAAACTGGGAATAAAAGGGTGTACCATCAGTTGCTTGAGGTGCAGCAGCAAATTGAGGCAATAGAGGTAAACCGGATCGCTGTCTTACTCCGACTCACAAAGTGAAACTTTCTAGAGCACGGTGGATGAGCTGGGAAATTACTTGCTTGGCAGCTGCATAAGCAACGGCTTAGCTGCCTCATTAGTGCGATATATTTATTTATTTATTTAAAACTTTCTTATATACCGCCTCTTCCATAGATCAAAGGCGGTTTACATATAACAAGTGTAACAAGAACAGGTTTTACATAGAACAGATTTTTTAAATTATTTACAATCAACTTTTAAATCAACAGTTTTTAAATTATTGACAATCAACATGATTGTGAGTAACTATATTATTAATTGTAAACAACTATATACAGGAGTAGTAGAGTAGGTAGCGTAGGTAGACATTTGTTGGATTTAATCATCATCGTTGAGGTTACGGTGTGATCGTCTGCATTTAAGGTGGGTTTGTGATCTGTATTGTGTTTGAGAAGTGTTCTGTGAATAAGTGGGTTTTAAGTTCTCTCCTGAATAGATGGAGGTCCTTTATCATTCGGAGATTTAAAGGTAGTCTGTTCCATATGGCGGGTGCAGCATATGAGAATGCTCTGGAGCTCGTCAGCTCCGTCAGGATAGTAAAGGTATCTCACAGGCTTTTTGAATTTTCTATTTTCAATTATACACATTATGAGGCAACTGAACTATTTGCCTTTCTAGACCGAACTCATCTGCCCCAGCTGTCAATCCCTCAGTGGGAATTACTTGATCAGGATATCTCACAAATTGAAATTCAACTTGCCAGTCCCTAGCCTCAGGGAAAGCTATGGGGACTGACGGTTTCCCTAAGGAGTGGTACAAGGCCATGCAAGATGAGCTTGTCCCTGTTTTACAATGAGTTTTCAATGAGGCCCTTGTCTCCAGGCAGCTTCCCTTGACTATGTATGAGGAAGAGATTTCACTAATCCCCAAAGGAGGTAGAGCCTCAGATGAATATGGAAACTATCGACCCATTTCATTAAATAGCGATGTAAAAATTTGCGCCAGAGTACTTGCCAATCAATTAGACAATGTGATGATAATCCTAGTGCACCCAGATCAAACTGGATTTAAATGAGGTAGGCAGATTACAGACAATGTACACCGATTATTAAATATTACTATGAATGTGTCACGGGTGGATAAGGCAACCTGTTGCATCTTCTTGGACGCTGAGAAAGCCTTTGACCGTGTGGAATGGGAGTATTTGTTCAGTGTCCTGACTCATGTAGGGTTGGGGGACAGGTTTGTCGGATGGGTTCAGGCTTTATATGCTGCTCCTATGGCCCAAGTAATGGCAAATGGTTTTCTCTTAATAGAGGTACTCAGCAGGGGTGCCCCCTCTCTCCCCTTTTATTTGCCTTGGCTATTGAGCCATTGGCCTGTATACTTCGGGAAGCCCAGTATATCAAACCCATCATTATTGGCTCCACATTACATCAAGTATCTATCTATGCAGATGGCACTTTAATCTTTTTGGAAGAACCCACTTTATCGTTGGTGGGACTGAATCGGCTACTGAACAAATTTGCCCAGTTATCAGGATTTAAGGTCAATGCTGATAAGACCGAAGTGTTGCCTTTATGATGGACCCCAGTGGAGTTGCAAGCGGGATGTCAGTTTTGGTTAGCAGGCTCTCTCACATCAAATATTTAGGAGTAAAACTCTCAAGGAGAGTTAAAGACCTTTTCTCCTTCAATTATGCCCCTTTATTAACAGCAATAAGAGTAGAGCTAACTTTAGGGTGGATGGGGTGGGCTGCCGCCTTTAAGATGGTCATACTTCCCAAGTTTCTATACCTGTTTTCGCAATTGCCAGTACAAAGTCCCTCTTCATTCTTTAAGAAATTAGAACTCTGCCTTAGTAAATTTCTATGGGGCTCTAAACGAGTTGGGATAGGCTGGAACCAATTAGTTCACTCAACTGAGGAGGGTGGCTTAAAGTATCATAAACTGGAGATGTACTATAAAGCAGCAGTACTTTGCGGACTACGATACCATTACGTTCGTCCCCCAGATGTGCACTGGGTAGAAATAGAAAGGAATAGGATGTTGCTCTCGTCCATCTTTGAATTAATAGGGGAGGAAAAGGAGTTGATAGCGGAACATATATTTCTGGCCCCATTGTTTTGAATATGGATGAAGGTGTGGTGAGGAACAGTGGGAAGGGACCTCTATTTCCAGATACTCTTATAGCTGACTTATCAGTCTTTTAGTGGAACGGCCTTTAGAGACCTTCGTCTATGTTGGGCTTCCAGTGGTCTGACTCATTTACGAGATTTCATAGAGAACGGCTTGTTCGTCAGTTCAGAACAACTGATTCATTTAGGACGGCAACGGGTCCCCTTCTTTCAATACTTTCAATTGCGGTATTTTATCCAGTGTGAGGCGCACTGATCCCAGTTGATACAAACTCCGATGTCCTTAGGTGGTCCTCTTTCAGGCAGTGGATAGATAGAAGGACTTATATCTCTGCTTTACAATGCTCTCTTGGAATCTTATATGGTTGAACCAGATCCACATATGGAATGGTGGCATAGGTAACTAAACCAACAATTCACGCTGGAAGAGTGGTGGATTATTCATAAGCACTTCAATGTGTTCAAAGTGTCAACTGTAGACAGACTCAATATAAGCTTATAATGCAGACCTATCTGTTACCTGTCCGTCTGAAATATCTTGGAGTCCGTGAATGTGATTGCTGTTGGAGAGAGTGTGGAAAACATGGATCCTTTTTTCATATGTGGAGGGAATGCTGTAGAGCTTTTGAATTTTGGACTAGAGTAACGGAATGAATCACCGAAATGAGAATATGCTCTCCTTGTGGACCCGGCAGGGCACTTCATGTCCACTACTTTTGTGGAAGATGGCACAAAAATATCTAGATTGACTGAACTGCTCTTAGTAGCAGTTCGTATGGTTGCCGCTCACTGCTGGAAAAAGCTACAAGACCCAGAGATAATGCACTGGAGATCGTGGGTTAACGAAATGATGAATATGGACAGGCTTTCAGCTATAGCGGGGGGATGACTGGACCAATTCAAGACACTGTGGGAAACATAAGAAAGATGGATGACATCGCAGCAGGAAGCCCAGTAGAAGTCCACTTATACTGTATTTTGTGATCAAGGGCCCTTTCATATACTGCTCTCTCTGGTTACGGTTCTCTCCCCTGATCCCCTCTGCTCGACCCACACTTACAACCACCTCTCTATGACAGGCCTCCAGAAGATACCTCTTTATGTTTTTAAGTTTCATGTTTTTTGCTTTGACATATATAATTCATCTTTATTATATTCCATTGTTTTTAAGCTGAAATTAACGATGGTTGGATTTCTTCCCCAGATTCTTTGATTTAATGCTTTAATGAACATATTGTGTTAAACTGTAACAACTAAAAGGGCACAGTCGTCTTTTTTTTTTTATTATCTATGTATGATGTTAGGTTAATGGAAGACTTATAATAACATTACCCTCTCTATATTTGTGTTGACCTGTTTACAAAAGTTTAATGTTCTGAATATCCTCATTATTACAAATAAACAATGTTTAAAAAACAAACAAACAAATCTGCCGATTGAACCAAGGGAGCGGAAGAGTAGGTAAAGGGCATGTATTATTCTAGTTCTGAAGTCAGCCAAATATATGAGGCATTCATTGCCAACAAAGGCTAAAGTACTTTTATTTCCCACAAGGAAAAAAAAGAATCAATGTTTGTAAAACCATACAAGTACAGTTGTGACAGAAAAGTGTATTGCTGAAATTCTATGGAAGGCTCTGTCTCCTTCCATATTAACTTCCAAAAAGTTAGGCGGGGTGCTAGGCTTTCCTCAAGCCTTACGCATGAATTCATTGCAGGGATCAGTTTTGTGTCAAATCAAGTGAAGCACTTCCCTGCATGGTTCACTACAGCAAGCCTGACCCATCAAATCTGGTTCACTTCATTGGTACGCAGATCTAAAGTGCGCTCCAACAATTTACATGGGAACTTTGCACTACATGCCTGGCACAGACAGATATAATGGCAGCAAATGGATCAGGTGACGCAGTATGCTGAAATATATAGCCAACCATCAACTAATCTATTAATTTACCACTACCAATATTTTAAAAGAATTTCTTTCCCCAAAATAATGATGGTATACAAATAAACAATTCATGACAGAGTCTCCAATATATTTTACTACATCAGAAGTGTACGACCCTGGTCTGGAAGAATCACAAACAGGCCTGGTTTTCTGGGTATCCATCTATGCAAATTAACATCCTTCTCATAGCAAACAAAGGGGGAGATAATTATTTCATAAAGGATTTTTTACGCACATACGTCAGTATATGTCAGTAGAAAACTACCACCACAACAAGCAGATCGTGATCAAGAATAAATCAATCCATCTAGTGCACTCAAAACCCCCCCCAACATTCAGTGAGTCTGTTCCCAATGCCATGGGATTTTTTTAGTTTCACTAGGCAGTAGAAAATTACCCCCAGTGTAAAGGTTTGTGTGATGACAAGAACATACGTACTTTTCTATGACTCAGGCATAGATGTGTTTGGGACCAGAGTTTGGGCAGAGTCACACTTTGTGCACATTCTTCATAAAACATGTGTACATAGGTTAATTTTGTCCATGATCTTTGTAGGTTCTGTGCTGATGTTTTATAAAGGGTTATATTTATTAAAGCATGCTACCCGGTTTGTGCAGGGGTAGTGCGCGTTTATGGCACAAAGTATTGCAAGGTCATGTCCTAAAACAACCATGCAACCTGGGCAGTACCTGTTGGGCAATGCCTGGGTGGGGTGTGGGCAATCCCACTGCAGCATCCCTAGCATAGGCCTGAAAAGTCTATGCTGTCAGCGCGTGGCAATGAACAGTAGTTGGCAGTAGTTCCTCCCTGTGGTGTTAGTAAAACAGTGAGCTCCGTTAAATGCAGGGGGACAGTTGCCCCTGTCCCCCTGCATCTAGCACAGTGCCCTGTGCTAGTAATGTGACCCAAATCTGCAATACTAATGTGGGGCTTAGTAAACATGCCCCTTAGACGCTTATGTGTCTTTACAAAATAAACCCAAAATAGGCACCTACTTGACCTCCGCACCTAAGCAACCTATTATAAAATTATCTTCAATATGCCTGATAAATATTAATTAGGGATTCTGAAATACACAGGCTTGCCTGAGGAATCTTTGGACTTTTCCTTCGATTCCTTCAGCTTCTCAGAGGAGTCTCGGGGTTTTACCTTATCTTTTGCAGGTTTTGAAGGAGACGTGCTTTTCTTAGTCTTCTTCTCCGAGTGTCTCGACTCTTTGGAGTGCTTTAAACCGTGTGAGCATGACGATGCTCTGGAGGAAGTGGAGGCCATTGACATCGAGTCCGAAGGGAAGAGTTCCCCAAACCTTTTGGCCCGGTTCCCTAGGCACCTCTTTGTCATCTGTTTGCAGAGGGAACATTCTTGGGGAATATGGTCAGGATCAAGGCATTTCAGACACCAATTGTGTTTGTCTGTCACCGAAATGGTGCTGGAACACTTGGTACATTTTTTGAAACCACTGGTGGGTTTTTCCATCTTAAGATGGTGGGCATGAGGCCCTGAAGAAATTTTGCAAGGCACGTTGGGCACGAGGGCCCTGAAGAAATTTTTTTTTTAAGAGAAAAATGAAAAATATAAAAAACAATTATAAAGAAAAAAGGCGACCAGTATCAGGATGATTCTGGTACTTTTAGGCAGAGTGGAAATAGAAAGGTTTTAAAGTTCTTTTCTGTGGTGATAGGGTCATGACCTGTTGGCTCCGCACAAAAAGAAGAACTGAGGAGAGGGAGTTAGGAGAGCGGGAAGGCAGTGGTGCAGGCGCAGTGGAGTGCTCTCAAAGGCTTTCCTATTGGAAGCTGGAGAGCTTCCTGCGCAGAGTCTGTCGGTACCTGATGTCACCCATATGTGAAGACTACATTCCTGCTTGTTCCTGGAGATAGGAAGCTCCAGGTCTAGAAATGCACAATTTCCTGAGTATTTTATAAAAGTCTTACTGAACGCGAGGCTTTCTGTAAAATACATATAAGGATGTGGGAAAGTGTAGTTACTCACCTGTAACAGGCGATCTCTGGGAACAACAGGAATTTAGTCTTCACATATGGGTGATGTCGGTACCAACGGAGCCCACATGGGAACGCTCCCCAGCATACAATAGGAAAGCTTTTGGGAGCATCCCACTGCGCCTGGAGAAAAGAAACCTACAACTCCTAGGGGAGGGGGGGGGATGTTATGAAGACTAAATTCCTGCTGTTCCCGGAGATCTCCTGTTACAGGTGAGTAACTACGCTATCTCCAGGAACAAACAGGAATGTATTCTTCACATAGGGGACTCCCTAGCTCCCAGATGCCAGAGAAAATGACCTCAGAACTGGTAGGTTTGCCTCACGGCAGACTTCAGGAGGTCATGAATCCCCTATGGATGTCTGGTATCGTTCTGGGATAGAGGGTAGGAATTGCCCTTAAGACTGAAAGAGATGCTGGAGAATAGCTTGACCAAACATGGCATCCTTGCGGGTGTCCTTGTCTAAACAGTAATGAGCAGCAAAGGTATAGACCGAAGACCAAGTTGCTTCTTTTCAGATTTCGTCAATGGCTACAGAGGTTTGCCATCGAGGTAGCTATGGCACGAACATTATGAGCAGTGATATGACCTTCAAGGCATAGTCCTGCTTTGTCATAAGTAAATGAGATGCAATCTGCTATCCATTTAGAGAGAGTACGTTTGGATACTGGAAACCCCAAGTGACTGGGATCAAAGGAGAGGAATAACAGAGTCTTTACAGTGCTCAGCTGTCCTTTGAAGATAGAATGCCAAGGCACGTTTTTAGTCAAGGATATGGAGGGTTGCCTCTGCCCTAGACAAATGTGGGTCTAGGAAAAAAGACAGGAAGGTAGACTGACTGATTCAAATGGAAAGGAGACACCACCTTTGGCATGAAATGGGGGGTGAGTTCTTAGGACAACCTTGTCATGGTAGAACCGTGAGTAAGGTAGGTCTGCCACCAAAGCCTGTAGCTCCTTAATGCGTCTAGCCGAAGTGAATGCAATGAGGAAGATGACCTTCCATGTCAGAATCTTTAGCACAGTAGTGGCTAAGGATTGCCCTAGAATAACATTGAGATCCCAGGCCACTGGTGGTGGTCTAATGGGAGGTTTGCTGAGCAAGAGACCTCTCATGAAGCATGCCACAAGCGACTGTGAAGAAATTGGTTGTCCATCCAGAAGATGGTGAGAGGCTGTGATGGCACTCAGGTGAACTCTTATCAAATTGGTTTTGAGACTGGAAGAGGATAGATGGAGGAGAAGCAAAGAAGGGATTAAGGTCCTTCTGGGAACACCAGACAGTGAATCTATGCCACTTGGAAGCATAAGAATGTCTGGTGGATGGCTTTCTAGAGGCTAAGAGTATCTCCTTTACTTCCTGAGTAAGGTTAAGATGTTGAATTCTATGCTTTCAGTAGCCATGCTGTGAGGTGGAGAGACTGCAGATTGGGATGTAGCAGTGTCCTCTCCTCTTGAGAGAGGAGATCTGGAGCAGATCTGAGATCTAAGGATTGAGTCTGAGACAGACGTAGTAGATATCATGAGGCCCTATCTGCCTGGAGCTTCAAAAGTGTCTTGGGACTCAGGGGAATGGGAGGAAAAGCATACAGGAACTGTCGACCCCAGTGGAGGTGAAAGGCATCCACCTCCTGGTTGCCCAACACAGGAGCCCTGGTGCAGAAGCCGAGAAGTTTCACCCAGGTCTGAAAAATGAAGGATACTATCTCTGTGTGGAGAGACCATTCGTGGGGAAGGAAAATCTGACTCAATCTGTCCACTAAGACATTTTTCTCCCCCTGGAAGATATATCACTTGGAGGTGTATCTGATGGGTAATGGCAAAGGACCAGAGATGGAGAGCCTCTCTGCAGAGGGGGGTTTGTTCACATAGAACATGGCTACCTGAATGTCTGTTTGGACCATGACCCTCTGAGAACTTAGAGGTACCTGAAAGACTTTGAGGGCATTGTATATTGCACGAAGTTCCAGTAGATTTATCTGGAGCTTGGACTCCTCCTCCGTCCAGAGGCCCTGAGTGGAGAGGGACCCTAGATGGGCTCCGCACCTCTGTTTGGAAGCATCCATCATCAGGGTACATTGATGTGGAGGCATCTGAAAAGGTGACCTGACAAGGAGATTCTCTGCGGAACACCATCATAGGAGTGATGTGGCTAGAGGGCAGACCCTGATATTTTGTCTGAGAGACAGTCTGAGGCCTGTGTCCACTGGGAAGCCAGAGCCCATTGGGCTGTGTGCATATGCAGGAATGCATGTGGCACTACATGTACTATTGAGGCCATATGACCTAGAAGCTGTAGCATCTCTCAGAGAGTGAGATGATCTTTGACATGGGTCTGAGATGCCTGCTGGATGAGACAAGAACAGCGGGGCTGAGGTAGAAACGTCCTTAACTGTTGAGTATTTAAGAGAGCTCCTATGAACTCTAGTGTTTGAGTAGGAGCGAGATAGGACTTTCGAAGATTTATCACAAATCCCAAGTGTTGAAGTACCTGCATGGTACAAGAGAGAGACAGGTGAACCTCTTGGAAGGTTCCTGCCCTTATGAGCCAGTCGTCTAAATAATAGAAGACAAATATCCCTAGAGATCTTAGAAATGTGGCCACGACTGCCATGCATAATGCCAACAAGATTCTACTGAAGAATAGTCAGCAGAGACTACAACCATACCTGGAACGAGAACTGCCTGAAGTACAAGCAGGGTTCAGGAAAGGGCAAGAAACAAGAGACATCATTGTGGATATGAGATGGATCCTTGAAAAGACTAAAGAATACCAAAAGGATATCTATCTGTGTTTTATTGACTACAGCAAGGCTTTTGACTGTATAAACCATGAGAAACTCTGGACCACATTAAGAAGCACAGGTATACCAGAACACCTGATCGTTCTCTACACAACCTTTATATTGATCAAGAAGCAACAGTTCAAACAGAACAAGGAGGAACAGAATGGTTTAAAATCAATGAAGGTGTACGACAAGGCTGCATACTTTCCCCCTACCTCTTTAATTTATACGCAGAACAAATCATCAGAGAAGCAGGATTGTATGAAGACAATGGATGTGTGAAGATTGGCAGGAGACTCATCAACAACCTTCGCTATGCTGATGATACCACATTACTGGCTGAAAGTGAAGACGATCTGAAACATTTGCTTCTCAAGATCAAGGAACAGTCTTAAAATGGGCCTGCACCTTAATGTAAAGAATACAAAGATCCTGACAACTGGCAAAATCAATAAGTTCATTGTTGATAGAGAAGAAATTGAAATAGTGGACAACTTTAACCTACTTGGATCAACTATTAATAAAGAAGCAACAAGCAGTCAAGAAATCAGATGACACATTGCTCTTGCCAGAATGGCTATGAAGGACCTAGATAAGATTCTCAAGAGCAGAGATGTCTCTCTCCATACAAAAATATGACTTATTCAAGCCATAGTATTTTCAATATCATCATATGGATGCGAAAGTTGGACAGTGAAAAAGATAGACAAGAAGAAAACTGATGCCTTTGAATTATGGTGCTGGTGACGAATACTATGTATACCATGGACTGCCCGAAGAACAAATCAGTCGGTACTAGAGGAGATCAAACCTAAGCTTTCTTTAGAAGCTCACACGACAAGAATTTGACTTTCATACTTTGGACATATCATGCAAAGAGAGAGATTATTAGAGAAAGACATCATGCTTGGCAAGGTAGAAGGTCAATGCAAAAGAGGAAAGCCAGCAATGAGATGGATCGATACAACAGCAGCAGCTATGGGTACCAGTCTGTCAACAATGAGCCGCCTGACTGAAGACCAAACACAGTTTAGGTCAACTATCCAGAGGGTCACCATGAATCGACACCGACTTGAAGGCACTTAACAACAACAACAGAGTTTGCATACAGGCATTTTAGAGGTTGTATTTTATTCATATTAATCTGGTTATCAGTTAATGGGATATTTTGGAATCTTTCATCTCTGTCTGCTCTGTACTTAAGGGCATCTGGGTTATGTTTATCTTTATTGGAACCTCTCTTTCGATATGCCCTAACTTCCCTCTTTTGCTAGTATCCTTTAAGGATACATCCTTCCGCAACATGCGCTCTTGCGTGACTGTCTGCTTTCCCCTATTATCTAGTTTAAAGGTTGCTCTATTTCCTTTTTAAAGGTTAATGCCAGGAGCCTGGAGCCTATCCTTTCAGAAAAGTCCCTCCCTTCCCCAGAATGTTGCCCAGTTCCTAAAAAAAATCCCAAACTCTCTTCCTTGCACCATTGTCTCATCCACGCACTGAGACTCCAGAGATCTGCCTGCCTTTTGGGTTCTGTGCGTGGAACGGGAAGCATTTCAGAGAATGCTACCCTGGAAATTCTGGATTTCAACTTCCTACGTAAAAGCCTGCATTTGGTCTCCAGAACCTCTGTCCCAAACTTTCCTATGTCACTGATACCAACTTGTACCGAGGCAGCGGGCTCCTCCCCAGCACTATCTAAATCCTTGTCTATGTAGCACGTAAGGTCTGCTACCTTCACACCAGGCGATCCTCACATTCACCAGCCACCCAGCTAGCTACATGCCTAATGATTGAATCGCTAACTATAATGGTTGTCCTAACCCTTCCCTCATAGGCACATATCCCTGGAGAAACCTCCTCGACTAGAGTGGGTTTTATATCACCTGGAGGACAGGTCCTAGCTACAGGATCACTTCCTGCCACACCAAGGTGATGCTCTCCTGTCTCGTGACCTCTCTCCTCCATAGCAACTAAGAGGTTTCCAGACTGGAGGTGGGACTTCAGTGCTACGTCCCTGTAGGTCTTGTCTATATACATCTCTGTTTTCCTTATGTCCTCCATGTATGCTACTCTAGCCTCCAGAGATTGGACTCGTTCCCTGAGAGCAAAGAGATCCTTGCACCTAGTGCACGCATAAGACCTCTTACCAACTGGGAGAAAATCGTACATGTGACACTCAATGCAAAAGACTGGATATCCCCCATCTCGCTGCTGGACTGCTGTTTGCATCTTAGTTTTAAAGTTTTGTTAAGATATTTAAGCTGTTTACTTATTTAAAGTTGGGATCCCTGTTGGCAGCCAGCGCCGGTGCCAGCACAATCATCAGTACTTCATGATCTTCATGCTGCTGCACAGATTTTCTGAGCCCCAGGCACCAGGTTTTATATTTTTGCCACCATGGCAACCTGGCACCTGGGGTTTGTCAAGCCCTGCCCGCAAGGACTGAGAGTGAATACCACTGGGGTATGGCATCCCTCCTCCCCCAGTATCTGCCCACTGTCTCCTTCCCCTGACCTTAGAAACTTCTCCCTTACCTCTTACCCTTTTCCCCGGCATCTGTTCCCTGCCTCCTTCCCCTCTCCCTGAAAGTGCACCCCTGCCTCTTACACCCATCTTCCACAGCATCCATCCTCCTAACTCTTACCCTTCCCCAAGCATCCTCTTTCCTGCTTTCTACCATCTCCCCCAATATCAGTCTTCTCCACCTTTCACCTGCTCTATCATCCTCTCTCTTGCCTCCTACCCCTCCCCTCCAGCATCTACACTGTTCCTTACAGCAGCATCCTCTCCCCATCTCTTGCTTTCTTCTTCTACACCCAAGCAATTCCCTCTAGTCTCAGTCTCTCATGCCCCCTACCAATACCTGTTCAGTATCAAAGCCTGTGCTGCCACTACCACAACTCCTCCCTGTCTGTGCCAGCGCTGCAAGTATATTCAAAGCTCACAAGTTCATCACAAGATCAGAATACATGCAGTACCATCCAATGAGTTTTGAACATGCATGCAGGGTTAGCACAATGGTAGGATCCTGCTGCTCCACCTGCTCTTCATCCAGGATGGGTTTGCACAATTTTCAGATGCAGAAGCAAGCACAACTAAACATTTTACAAAGAGCAGTACTTCCTCTGTAGAATTTTGGGTTTTTTTCTTTTAGAAACTAAATTGAAGCACCAAGACAACAATGTGGACATTGGCCAACATAGGGATACAACAGAAGAACCAATCAAAGAGGAAAGAGAACAACACATAAACCTGACAGTGGACAAGGACCATAAGACCCATTTTTCAGTCTGTCAATTTAGTACATATTGCAATTGTCATAGACCCCAGTTGATCTTTGGCTTTCCCTTCACTTCCTTGTCACTAGGGACCCTCTTTGATTATTTTAGGCTTTGTTTAAATTTAAGACAGATTAAAAACCTGTCTTTTTGCACGTGCCTTTTAATGATGCCCTGAGACCTACTTTTGCTGCTTTCTAATCCCCTGCTCTTTTATTCCCATAATGTGTTTGGTATTTGCTCTGAAACTGTCCTGGCTGATAATGTTGTCCTACTACATTCCCTAATGTACCACATCATTGTCTTTTGTCAATTGGTATGTTGTCTCCTCTGCTTCCTTTTTATGGATTGTAAATCACTTAGATGTGTCTATCTTAGCAGTATAAAAATGTAACAAATAAATAAATTCTGTGCTCTTTTTGCCTCTACCACTTCTACTGGGTGATAGTGCCATTTACCTTTCACCCCTTCTGTGAAGAAATATTTCTTTATGCTACTTCTCAGTGATGACTTTATGTTTTAGAGTTTACATTCTATTGAAAAATGTTTGCTTCTTATACTCTATTTAGACTTTTACAGTTATTTGAATGTCTCTATCATATCCCCTTCCCCCTTTTCTCTCCTCTTGGGTATATTATATTTTTTTTGTTGTTTTGTCTCATTTCATAGGATTTTTGGTGCAGACTTTGCAGCATTTGAGTAGCCCTTCTCTAGTGTGCCACTACCCTGTCTATGCGCTTCAGGAAGCATGAAGGCACATTTTACAAAGGACAATGAAGCCAGAACATCTGGGGGAAAAAAAGCAAAAACAGGCATGTACATGTTCAGGCATGATTTCATAAACATGGATGTGCCCAATATGAACATCTATGGAGAAGTCTACATAGACATCCCCAGAATAGAGTTTCAGAACAGGGATTTATTTATTTAGCAATTTTTTAATACCGTTGCATCTATCAGTCACAGCGGTTTACATGGAACAAAAGAACAAGTAACTTTACATCGAACATAGGGAACAATAAATAACTGAGTGCAGCATAACTATTTACATAATGTTGAATTGGTGCTGCGGGAGATTTATATGATGATATGATGGGAGGGCAGTTAGAGTCTGTGCCAAAGTGTTCCAAAAAGAGGGAAGTTTTTAACTTGTACCGGAATTCGCCTAGGTCTGTGAGGGCCTGTATTTCTGGAATGAGGGAGTTCCAAATGAATGGGGCATAATAGGAGAAGGCTCTGTTAGTAGTGGTATTGTTGGAGTGGGTGAAAGAAGCTGGAATCGAGAGGAAGTTGTGATTGGTGGACAGTGTTGATCTCTTGTTGAGTGGTTGATGAAGAAGGGGACAAAGGATGTCTGCTGAGAGGAGGTGAATAGTCTTAAATATGGTTAGCACGACTTTATATTTAATCCTCATGCGGATGGGCAGCCAGTGTGGCTGTTTCAGAGTGGGGGTGATGTGCTTTTGTGGGCCCATGCCTGTGATTATTCTGGCTGCAGAGTTTTGGGCAAGCTGTAAGGGTAGTAATGTAGCTTTGGGGAGTCCCTGGTATATTACGTTTGCATAGACCAGGATGGGGGTGATGAGTGATTGGCAGATGTTTCTGAAGTCATTAGAATCCAGCAGTGGACACAGGTGTCGTAGTGTTCTCATCTTGAAGTAGGCAGCTTTAGTAACCTGTTTAATGTGGCGGTGGAAGTTCAGGTATTGATCCAGGATGATGCCCAAATATTTTACATTTTGTTTGAGTGTAGGGTTAAATTGACCAGATTGATAGAATTTGGAGAAGTGAAGGATGGGTATTTGGTTATGAGGAGGATTTCTGTTTTGCTGGGGTTAATGTGCATGTTGTGTTTGTTAAGCCATTGGATGTTTTCTTTCTAGACATCCGCTGATCATGGAGTAGTCCAGGTTGGTAGTGGAGAATGGGGTGTAGATCAGTATGTCATCTGCATACAGATAATAGTGGATCTTATAGTGTTTATGAGTGTGCATAGGAGCTGGATAAAGATGTTGAACAGAAGTGATGATGATGGGGAACCTTGAGGTAAACCTTGTAGTACCTGGAAAGGTTTGACGGTTTGAGTTCTGATTTTTATTTGTTAGAATCGGTTGAAAAGGTAAGACTGGAACCATTGTAGAGCTTTACCTCTGATTCCAATTGAGTGGAGACGGGAGCATAGCTGGGTGTGGGTGACCAAATCGAAGGCTGCAGAGATGTTGAGAAAGATGAGAATAAATCCTTTAGTGATTTTCTGTGTACCTTTGATTAAGTTATCCATGAGGGAAGTCAGAAGGGTTTCGGTGCTGTGAAACGGCCTGAATCCGTGCTAGTGCTTGTCAAGGGGAGCATGGATGTCTATGAATTCTTGCAACTGAAGCTGCATGGCTTTTTCTATGATTTTGGCTAGGGAGGGGATGCTTGATATAGATCTGTAGGAGTCTGGGGCTGAGGGATCAGCTGAGTGGTTTTTTAGTAGGGGTCTGATGGAGGCATGTTTGAAAGGAATTGGCATGTGACTGAGTGTCAGGGATACATGGACCAGGTGAAGAATGATTGGGGCGAAGTCATGCCTGTTCATCTTGATCCAAGAGAAGGGGCAGGGATCGAGCGATGAGGTGGTGCATCTGAGGTTTGCTATAATATCAATAATCTCCCTTGTGGACAAGCACCTGAAAGTTGACCAAGTTGTTTTGTCTGGGATTTTGGTGGGATCAGTGGCAGGCAGGTGCTGAAATGTGGTAGTCGGTTGTCTGGCTTGAAGGAATTGCACCATGGTATCAGGCGCTAAGTTGAGGTTACATTTGATACTTGTTGGAGCTTGAAGCAGGTTCATGGCTATATTGGATTTTTTTGTTGTCTCCATCTGCGCTCAAGCTGTCTGAGTTTACTTTTTAGCTTCTGAGTTGAGGGGTGAACCATGAAACTTGGTGTAATCGCTTTATCCTGGCTGTGTTGTCCGGCATGATGGCATATGAAGACATGTTTGTCTTCTAGCAAATTGCTTCTATTTGTGCCCTTCTCTTCTATTGCTAACTCCAGACTTCGCTTCTTTCACCTTGTGCACCTTACACCTGGAACAAACTACCTGTGTCTGTACGCCAGGCACCTTCTCTGACTCTCTTCAAATCCAGGCTGAAAACTCACCGCTTCGCTGCTGCATTTGGATCTTGACTCACCTGATCTCCTTGTTTCTTTACCATTCCCCATTGTTTTATCCCTGTCTACACCTTCTGCGTTGTCTGTCTTGACTAGATTGTAAGCTCTGATAAGCAGGGACTGTCTCTTACATGTCTGTGCAGCGCTGCATACGTCTTGTAGCGCTATACAAATGCTCAGTAGTTCCATTCAGTGATGAAGGTGTCATACTGGTCGAGTTAACCTGAGGGAGAGGTGGGATCATGCTTGTAAAGGTGTTATTATCGAGGCCTTGAATCTCTAAGAGTTTGGCGAGGGCGATTTGAAGGTGGTTGCTTTAGGTATGTGTGGGAAATAGAAGGTGATAAGGTTGTAGTCTGGCCAGGGCACAGATGTGATGTTGGTCTTGTGGGAAAGGTCTCGGTGTGGCCAGGCAGTTTTATTTGCTGTGAATATGAGGGCACGGGTTCCTCCTTTGCTATGCGTTGGTCCTGTGATTATCTGGTTGAGCTGTAGTGCTTCAAGTGCTTGGAGGAAGGGAGTGGTCTGGCTGGTTGATAAGTAGGGAAGGTTGAAGTCACCCAGGAGGATGAACCATTTGTTTTTGTGGAGTTCTGAGCACGTTTCTTCGATGAGTTGTGAGAAGTCATTGGGCCCTGTTGAAGGAGATCTGTATGTGAGGCATATTGATAAGTACGAATTTATGGAGATGATATCCAGAGCAACTTGAGATCATGACATAACGGCTCTGAAGTGGAAGTCTTTTCTTGCCATTATGATTACTCCTCCTCTTTTATGTGATCTTGGTTGGTGGAAAAGCTGGTACGAAAGGATGGCAAGCTGGTTTAGTAGGACACTATCCTCTTCCTCGAACCATGATTCTGTTATGCAGATGATGTCAATATGGTTTTCTTTTATGTAGTCCGTCACTATGGGAATCTTGTTGCGTACCGCCCTGATGTTATAAGGGCACATTTGAGAGGCTGGGTAGGGGGTGGTAAGCTATTTGTGGATGGGGGACCGTGAGAGGGCTGTATGTTGATTAAGTTGTGGGTGCTCCTTGTTCTTGGCTTGAGAATGGTGGGCTGGAGCCTATTGTGGTATGAGTGATGTATAATTGGGATGAATGACATTGTGATGACACCTGAGGACTGATGGAGTGGCTGGCAAAGGGGTAGGAGGTTGATGTAAGTAAAACATTGTCTAATAGCCTAATGGTTAGCGTAGTGGGTTGGGAACAAAGTGGCCAGGGTTCAAATTCCAGTGTGGGCCTTTGTGATCTTTAACTAGTCAATTAACTCTCCACCTTCTCTACATTCCCTGGATGTTTTAAGGCCAAAACAAGCACTTTTCTGATGCCTATTCATGCCCGCAGAAAGTCTAAATGTGGAACATGCCTGCAGAAGTCTTCGACGTTTCAGAAATCGAATGGAGATGTCCAAGTCCATTGCACATCTACAGACATGCCTCCGCCAAAACCAAACCCCTGCCTACTTGGACATACCCGCATCAGTGATGTCTTTAAAAACCATTTGTAAAATGGCTCCAGGGACATTTCTGTTTTTTGGCCAACTACATACCCGTCTTCAGATGTCCAAATCATGACTTCTAAAATGACCCCCATGGTCTTCAGAGCTAAATGCAGTACTCCAATTGGGATCTTATTAATTATTATTTAGCTCATGCTTTTTCAGAAGATCAAGGCAAGTCACATTCAGGTATAGTATGCATTTCCCTGTCTCCAAAGGACTCACAATCTAAGTTTGTACCTGAGGCAATAGAGGATTAAGCAGCTTGTTCAAGGCCATGAGGCGTGCCAGTGGAATTTGAACCTTGGTCTTTCTAGGCCTAGGCTGCTGCCCTAACCACTAGGCCACTTCTCCACTCCAGAGCTTGACAAACCCCAGGTGCCAGGTCGCCATGGCAACTGAAAAATTGGACCTGGCGCCTGGGGGCTTAGAACACATATCCAGGCAGGCCCAGGGTTTAAAAATCAAGCAGCACTCGGACCGAAGCCTCTTCAGCCTACTGCAGCTCTCCCAGGAGGGATCAGAGCTACCGACATCACCGCTCCCCCAGCCGACCAGCTGACACGTGCTGCCCAATCCAGGCAGCCCCGGGGTTTAAAAATCAAGCGGGACTCAGACCGAAGCCTCTTCAGCCTACTGCAGCTCTCCCAGGAGGGATCAGAGCTACCGCCGACATCACCACTCCCCCAGCCGACCAGCTGACACGTGCTGCCCAATCCAGGCAGCCCCGGGGTTTAAAAATCAAGCGGGACTCAGACCGAAGCCTCTTCAGCCTACTGCAGCTCTCCCAGGAGGGATCAGAGCTACCGCCAACATCACCGCTACCCCAGCCGACCAGCTGACATGTGCTGCCCAATCCAGGCTGACCCCAGGATTCAAGAGGAGGATCTGACTGGCGCACCCGCGCCTTGCGGTCCCGCGCCTGAGGGCCTTGCCAGAGGGCCCTTTGGCATGACCCTTAGGCAGAGGCCCACATCGAGAAGCCAGCAAACCTTTCACAAGTTCCGTCTGCACACCGAGACGCCAGAGAAATCCCCGGAGGACCCGTCTGCAGTTTGCAAATATCCCAGCAGCCTGAGCTCCCTCAGGGTTGAACTTACTCTCACACCCACTTCTACAACCACAGCAAGTAATAGCCACTTATACTGACTGAACAAAGTACTCATACGTTATCGCTTATACTGACTGAACAAAGTACTCATACGTTATCGCTGTTATCATCATTATCATACTATAACTGTTTCTTATTTGATACTTTTACTGTTGCCAGTAGCCTAACATAACCACTGCTTTTTGACCATCCTTTACTGTTGCCAGTATTTTGCTTTATCATTGTGTTTACTGTTTTACCAGTTCCTGTTGCCAGTATTCTGCAAATACTTTTTACCAAATTACTGTTGCCAGTAATTTGTTATACCGTTACTTTTTGACCACCCTTTACTGCTGCCAGTAACCTGCTACAACTGTAGCTACTTTGACCACTTTTACTGTTGTCAGTAGCCGCTATAACTGTTACCATTGTGACCGTTCTCTCCCATCCCAGTAACCTGCTGCTACTTTATCTACTATTTATTATCTCCATTGCCACAACAACCCTACCATGGCCATCTCCCTAGTTGCCACATTTAGTTTTTACCTCCTGGCTAAAGTCATCCAGAATTCAGATGCCTTTTCACCCATTCCTAAATATATCCCTATCCTTCAGAGCTTGGGAAGAAGAAATCACTCTAACTCCTACCACACATCACCACACTCTCATCACATCAGGCACTCACACTTACTCTATATATCCCTTAATAACACCTATAGCCCCAAGCCTGAACCCACTCTTGTACATAGTAACCTAAGATGTGCTCTCATCAACTCACGATCAGTTCGCAAAAAATGGCAGTCATCTCTGATCTCATCACTACTCAGAACCTGGATATCCTTATGGTCACAGAATCCTGGCTATCAGATACCGGCACCATCCTCTTAAATCAACTCATTCCCTATGACTATTTGATACACACTTGTAATAGAACCAACCGTAAAGGAGGTGGAGTATTCATCCTAGCAAGAAGTAAGCTCCAATTCCAGCTACTATCGTCAACGAGTAACACGCACATGGACATAATGTTTGTTGCCAACAAGCACATCACTATAAATCTCATCTACAGAGCTCCTTCTTCTCCCCCGGAAGATCTCTCCAATATCATAGACCTGGCCTGTAACCCTGAAAACCCCAGTAAAAAACGTGGAAAGCAATTGGAAGAACAAACTTTATTATTGTAAACAAGCCTATGGCCCGACACAGGCCGTGTTTCGTTGCCTTCTTCAGGGGCAGGCTTTATAGACAATCACACTTCCATGGTGCTTTAAACTTACTCAGTCCGAGGGGAATGCAGCAGTAGTATTTGCCAAACCGTTGGTTTCGTAACGCTGGACAAAGGTCTTTCAGCAATGTGATCTTTTTAACGGCAAGGCGCTGTGCATCCGCGTCAAGGATCCTTTCCGTGCATGAAATCGAAAGTGCCTGCCCCTGAAGAAGGCAACGAAACACGGCCTGTGTCGGGCCATAGGCTTGTTTACAATAATAAAGTTTGTTCTTCCAATTGCTTTCCGTTTTTTACTGGGGTCTTCATAGCACGTGGGTCGTGCCCCTTGTTGGTACCTGTAACCCTGAAAATCCACGAAAGCCTAACTGGTTGATCGGTGATTTCAACCTTGCTTCCCTACAACCTACCTACTCAAACACCTTCCTTGATGCTATGAATGACCTCAATTATACACAAATGGTCAACTCTCCTACACACTTCAAGGGAAACGCTCTTGACCTCATCTTTGCCCCCCAGTCAGAATTAAACAACAATATCAACCTATCATTCACACCTGTCCCATGGTCAGACCACAACTTAATCTCCTTCCAAATCCCATACCAACAAAATTGAATTTCAACCTGCCAAACAAATTCAACCCCTTCAAGATCGACAATTCACTTTAGACCCCTAGACAGAGAGAACTTCGTCAGAAATGTTCTTCCAGCACTCCGGCAACCAGCTCAGAACCTAGACGATATGATTGACCGATGGAACTCCACCCTAATCTCTTGCGCACAACTACCTTCATCAAATAAATCAACAGCAACTATAAGATCACCACGAAACAGAAAACCAGCCCCTTGGTTCTCTGCTAAACTACGTTCATCTCTTCAGACTCTAAGAAAGCAAGAAAGAAAATGGCGTCAATCTCGCTCCACATCCAACAAAATGATTTATGAAAACACTCTAAAGCAACACCGTGAGAAAATATCAGAAAAAATGAGAGAACACCACACGGATCTCCTCCTCCGCTCATTAAATAAACCACGTGACCTCTTTAACATTGCTAAATCTCTAACCAAAGCACCTTCCTCGAATCAGATGGTATCTATCCAGCCTCAGCCCTATGCCGAGTACCTGCAATCTAAAATCATTAAAACAAAGATGGAACCAGGTCCCACTCTATGTTACTCTCCCCATGTACAGCAACTATTAACGAATTTCAGCCCTCCAGCAGAGAAATACATCGCCGACCTTATTGCTACTATCAACACCACTACAGCACCTAATGATCCTTGTCCTGCACACTGGATCAGAACGATGCGTTCAGAACCAAGTCCAGCTCTAGCAATCATCATGAAGCTCTCATTCACAGCAGGAATATTCCCAACAACTCTTAAACAGACATCCATACACCCTCTTCTCAAAAACAACAAACTTGACCCGACAAAAACTGACTCATATCGTCCAATCTCGAGCATTCCCCTTCTAGCCAAACTCATCGAGAAGGTGGTCCAAATGCAATTACAGCAACACATCGACATATCAGCCCCTCTTGACCCTTGCCAGCATGGGTTCCGAGAATCACATGGAGTAGAGACTCTACTTACCATACTTATCAATACGTTAACCAGAGGTATTGTCGCGCCCCCTACTGGCCAGGCGGTAGCCTAGGAGCGGGGGATGGAACTTCTTTAAATGTCCCTTGTTTGTTACCTATGTTCCCGACAGGATGCCTGCTGGGAAATGTAGTCGTGTAGTTGTGAGGTTGAAATAAATTCAGCCGAGAGGATTTTCATAGGCACACAGGATTATTTATTTATTCTTCAGCCAAATGAACTTTCTTTCTTGCAGTTCAAAAATATCAAAACATAACGGTGGATATTTTCTCCGGTGAAACAAAACCAAAAGAATAAAATGCTTCTGAGGTCAGCTTGTTACAGTGCCAAACAACAGTATTTCTCCATGTGAAAACAGCCAGTAATCTTCTTGTGCCAAACAACAGCTTTCAGCTTGGTTTAAAACAAAAGCTTTACATTCTTCAAGCTATGCGTAACATTGGCATCTTTACTGCAAACTATTTTCCTCTCACACAGACTGCTTTTCTTAGTGGCTGTATTACAGATTCTGGCTTCACTTTCAAACAGTCCTTTTTCAACTCCGGGCCATGCCTTGGAGATCAGCAACTCATTTGCATATTTTTCTCAGCACTGCCCCACGGCTGACTAAGCTTTCAGGTTTCCTATCTTCTAAAAACCTTATAGCTTTTCAGTTTTGAGCACAAACTAGAGAGCAATCCATTTCAATATCTGAGGGCAATTCCTCTAGCACAGATTCTTCCAGGTCCATGCTTTCTACCTCAGAGTCTGTTTGTAAATGGTTTAACTCTGTCTCAGAAACGGCAGGCTTTAGTTTCTCTAAAACTTTTAACACTTTCTTTAACACAGATTCCTCTCTCTGCTGAGGGCTACTAGAGGAATTAGGGAGTTTCTTATTTCTCAGAACGCTCTGAGAGGATTTCAAGGTGCTCACCTTACTCTGTGGAATTAAGCTCTCCTCAGACTTTACTGCCGAAGGCTCTGTTTCCATCTGCTCTCCTGGAGACAGCTCTCTGCCATTTTCATAGCTTGGCTTCTCCCCCTGGTAAGCTCTCCCTCTCAACGGATTTCTCCTGTATCTCTTACAGGCCTCAAGGGTGACTTCTATACCTCTGGAAGGCACGGCCTCTCTCACAGTTCCTGCTTTCCTGGCAGCCTCTGTTTCTCTGGCAAACTCTGCCTTTCTCCAAGAAGTCTCTGCAGACGTCTCTGCTAAAGTTCCCTTGGTTCTCCGTGTTCCCTCTGAACACTCTCCTCGTGTTCCTCCTGTCCTTGTTCTCCTTCTCGTTCCTCTACCGGTTCCGCTCTCCTCTTCCCTTGCTTCCTCAAACTTATATCTGTGATTTTCCCTTCTGTTTCCCAGCTCCACCCCCAGCTGTTCCTCGTCAGCAGGGCTGGTTACCATGGAGCTAGGGTGTGGCTCTCTATCACAAACTTTCTGCAGGGAGTTTTTTTCTGAAGCTGGAGTTTTAACCCCTAAACTCCTGGAGCTAATTCCTTTTTCAGAGGAAAATACCTGGTTTTTCCCTCTTTGCTTCTGCTCTCCCACGGCTTCGCCACCACAGTATTGACAAAATTGAAAACGGGTTTGTTCTCATCTTTCTTGATATAGCTGCTGCATTTGATTCTGTTAACCATCTGCAACTCCTCTCTCGCCTTCAGGAAAAGGGTATTCATGGTTTGGCCTGGGAATGGTGTAAATCCTACCTAGCCAACCGTTGGCAACATGTATGGATAGGGTCATCAAAATCAGAACCATTCCATCAACAGGGAGTACCCCAAGGATCCTCTCTATCTGCTCTACTTTTTAACATCTATATGCAACCCATATGTGACATCATCCGTTCCTTTAACATTTCCAGTCTGATCTATGCAGATGATGTATTAATATTCACCCAGATCAAAATCATGCAACCGAACCTCCTCCCACTTATTGAATGTTTCAACGCAATCACTGATTGGCTGTTATCGCAGAACCTACGCATAAACTTTAAGAAAACCGAGGTCTTATTCATAACCAAGAATAAGAACTTCTCTCCTCCCACTTCTTTGAAAGTATGAGATGCCGAACTACCTTGCAAATCTGCGATACGCTACCTGGGCGTTACAATAGACCAACAACGCAACTTTAAAGAACACAAAGAATACTACCAAGTCAATTTACAACAAAATACGGACACTAAGACATCTAAGACCCCTACTGGCCCCGGACGACTTTAGAACCATATTCCAGTCCCTTGTAATGCTGCATTTCGATTATGCCAATATCATCCTGCATGGCCTCCCTAAGAGCACCCTCAATCCACTGCAGATGGCGATGAATTCAGCAGCTCGCATCCTCTGCGGCATTTCCAGAAAAGAGCATATCACGCCTATACTTATGGAACTACACTGGCTACCGTTACAATCCAGGATCGCTACTCCTTTCATTTAAAGCAATTAACAGTCTATCTCCCACATCCCTATCTGCAGACTATTACCCCTACAAACAGGCTAAGAAGGTCAGCAGCTACCAATACAATGTCTATGCCACCTGAGTCTACTAAATGTACTCAAACAACTAGAAATAGAGCCTTTACATTCTATGCTCCTAAGTACTGGAACAATCTCCCGCCTAATATTCGATCAATCGGTGACCTCTCACAATTCAGAAAAGCCCTTAAGCACCACCTATTTTGCCTTCACTTCACCCACCCCACCCCAACCCAACACAACCACTTCCAGTACCCCATCTTACCCACTCAGCCTCTGACACCCCAACAACGTAACGCTTAAGGAAATAGATAACAGATCCACTCTCTAACATAGATTACAAGCCTCTTGCATTATGATCCCAATGTACAACATAAACTGTAAATAGTTTTTTACAACCACGATGGTTGTTGAGATGTATAGTTACCCTTATTATAGCCCCATGTTACAAACCCTGTTACAATGTAAGCAAAAGATCCTTTGTTCTGATGCAAAATTTATGTTATTTGTAAACCGCACTGATACAAAAAAGCGTGGTATATAAGAACTGTAAATAAATAAATAAATAAATAAATATCAGAGGTACTATCACTTTCTTATTCTAGTGATTATACATCATCCTAGCACTCCTCTGGATCTGGAAATTTGAGGGCATATAGAATGGTTTGAAAGTGAAAAGGGAGATTTAAAACTTTTGATTTTTTTTTTAACAGAAGGATATGACTAAATATAGCACGGAACTGTCATGTCACAAAACCTTAAATTTTTCCCAGTTTTCTAATGATCACTTGGCAAATTATTCTGACAACTCAACTAGGAATGTGCATGACTCCTGGTTGTTACAAAGAACAAACCACATGCCGAGGGAAAGGACATGTGGCATCTTTGGTATCCCTGACATACAAACAAAAATTGGAGACAACAAAAATTAACTACATCAAAGACACTAATTTCTAAAATAAAACCAAGGCCATCTAACGGACTGTGAACTGTTTTTAACTGAAACAGAGCTACAAAGTGTGTTTTTGCTACAGATATCTTGCTGCCAATTAAACTGCAAGGTATAATTCTGCATGTACTGCAATTCAATTATGCCAGTCGATGCTCGTGAAGTATAAGTCTGCATGAAAACATAAAACTTAGAACAGGAAGTCTTTCTGCAATATCAAATGAAGGTAGCGCAGCTAAACAGCAGACGTGGCTATTCTTGCAGCACATTAAGCAAAGTCAAACTATTTTAGTCAAATCCAATTTACTGGCTCACAACAGACTGCACAATTAAAGTATTTTCTGTATTCTGGAAGGTATTAGTAAGGTAATGCTTTGATCTAAAGATTTTAATCAATAACTGTACAGCACTACAAGTACAGCATTATTTCAAGGTACACTGTTACAAATAGCTGCATTAAACACACTTCACAAGATTATTAGAAAGTTAAGAAGTATGTATACAGTTTATCTATTTATTTTTAGTGATGTCAAGTCAGAGCTGACTCCTGGCTACCCAGCTGCCTCTGGGTTTTCTTAGCAATATATCACTGGAAATAGATTGCCAGGCCTTTTTCTTCCGAGGCATACACAGTATAAATACAGAACTCTCATAAAACCTCATTGCAATATTGGCCTGTGCATAGCAGGAAAACTGGCATTATGACCATGTGACTTTATATCTTTTGAAGAGTGCAGAGCTGGAGCAAGCGCTGTACACAGTCTGGGTTGAATTTCTCAGGCCTCACAGGTATGTGGATGCTGTTCAGACATCCTCCACAAACCCTAACGAGGATGGAATCACAATCACTGCATAATGGCAACACCCAGTGTCCAGACTTAAAATCTACAATATCAGGATTTCAGAAGGAGATCAGAGACATAGCCCCTGAACTACAATGACTGCGCTAAGTGAATGACGGGATATAAAATACAGGGGAAAATATACAAGTAGTTGCTAACTAAAAAAGCAGACTGATGGCATTACAGAAAAGAAAGAAGATGGGTCTTTAAGAACAAATTAATAATAAAATGAAAGGCAAAATTGTTTATTGAAAAAATACAACTAAAAATATAAAACACTAACAACCACTTTCAAACTCATGCATAACATAGCACCATCCTTCCTCTCCACCCTAATCTGCCTGCAACCACCAAACAGAAGCAGAAGAACCATCAACTCCAACACCCTCCACGTTCCAGCAGATATAAGATCTGTCAAAACCAGTACTAGCAACAGAGCATACTCATACACAGCACCAACACTCTGGAACCAACTGCTGCCGGAGCTACGAGCTAGCAAAGACCTAATAGACTTCAGAAAAAAGCTCAAGACTCACCTATTTCAAAGTCATTTCAACTTGATCTAAAACCACGTGGTCTTAGCTTTGCCTCCCAGTGAGCCAGGAATGCATTCATGTAAAAATGTACATATGTAAACTTCTTCCCCCCTCTACAAAAACCTAATGATTGTGTGTTGTGTCTACCCTACAAATCAACGTGTTTATACTACAAATTTTGTGTGTTGTGCTTACCCTTCAAATCAACGAGTTTGGACGACAAATTTTTCTGTAATGATTTGACAGCTTCCAATATGTAATCAAACCCGCTGCTGATCGCTGGAAGTAGCGGTATACAAATGTATGCTAAATAAAATAAATATGCTAAATAAATATATCTACTCCAAACATTAACAAAATCCCACTAATGCATAAATTGAAATTGATATATACTTTCTTCATATATTTTTGTTTCTTTTCTTTTGTCGGAGCCAACCGGGGGAGGGCTGGAATTGTATGACCAACCCCCACCAGACGGAAACCTCCTTTTATTATATTTTCACCCCAAAAAACGAGTGCATATGTTTAAATAATCACTTATCTTCAATAAAAGCTTTTTTTAGTCCATATTCCTTTCTCCAAAAATTGCCATGAATGAAGTTGCACGACGTGCACGTTTCGGGTGGTCCCCTGTGTCAAGTGCTTATGACTTTTATTCCATGAAGATCCCAAGCCGTGATGACGGTGTTTTTATTGCCTGGAATAAAAGTCATAAGCACTTGACACAGGGGACCACCCGAAACGTGCACGTCGTGCAACTTCATTCATGGCAATTTTTGGAGAAAGGAATATGGACTAAAAATAGCTTTTATTGAAGATAAGTGATTATTTAAACATATGCACTCGTTTTTTGGGGTGAAAATATAATAAAAGGAGGTTTCCGTCTGGTGGGGGTTGGTCATACAATTCCAGCCCTCCCCAGGTTGGCTCCGACAAAAGAAAAGAAACAAAAATATATGAAGAAAGTATATATCAATTTCAATTTATGCATTAGTGGGATTTTGTTATGTTGGTGGAAATGTTTGGAGTAGTTTAAATTATCCACAGCGACTAGGGGGTGTTTTAGGGTTGAAATAAATATATCTAGCAATACAACATGGCCATGTTTGGGCAAATTGCCTGAATCAAGGGAACTTTGAAAATCTGAATGAGAATTGAAATCTTACACACAAAATAGTCAACTACAATTGACATAAAAATCTGAATGAAGATAAAGGCTATAATGATCTTAACTACAGCAATTAAACTTGAGAGCTAAATTTATAGATCAGAAGAATTTGATAAATACCTTTTGTTTTACTACAAGGTAACTGCCTTCTTTCGCGAATACGAGGGGTGTCCAATATTAAAGGTATAGGCCAAAATTACACTAACATTTGTATTTAAAGAAATTATTCAATACATTCCACCAAAAACTACATACTTTTGTTTACTTCTCCACATAATCACCGTAAACATTGAGACATTTATCCCAGCGTGACACTAGTTTGAACATCCCTTCACAGTACAGTTGCGTGTCAAGTTGCTTGAAGTTGTCCATAACAGTGTCTTGCAATTCCTCCTGATCCACAAAGCGTTTCCCCGCCAAGAATTTCTTCAAAGATCTGAATAAATGAAAATCCGAAGGGGCTAAGTCCGGACATTGAATACAGCCATAAGACGGAAAAGGCCGGGACGATTACGCGAAGGAGTTAAACTTCTGCACGACGGCGCAAGACCCCACATGTCAAAACAAACCAATCTGTGGTTGACACAGCGGAAGTGGGAGGTCCTGCTACATCCTCCGTATAGTCCGGACTTAGCCCCTTCGGATTTTCATTTATTCGGACCTTTGAAGAAATTCTTGGCGGGGAAACGCTTTGCGGATCAGGAGGAATTGCAAGACCCCGTTATGGACTACTTCAAGCAACTTGACACGCAACTGTACCGTGAAGGGATGTTCAAACTAGTGTCACGCTGGGATAAATGTCTCAATGTTTACGGCGATTATGTGGAGAAGTAAACAATGATTCTGTCTTAATTTGTAAATAGTTACCTCTGTTATCCAAGTTATTTCTTCCTGTTCAAATGTAAACACAAAGTACCTTCAGAAATGTGTAAATTCTTTGTTCAATGTAAACCGCGCTGATGCTGAATAGTGCGGTATAGAAGAGACTTTAAATAAATAAAATAAAATAAATTTACGTCAACATCCTCCCATTGATAGAATACTGGTACAATTCTTGTTGTCTTTAGCACACTGTGCTTCAGAGGAATTATTTCCGGCTTAAGGAGTCATATTATGTGCAGATTCATGGGATGTCAATGGGTGTGACAGTTGCCCCCAGTACTGCCAACCTTTATGTAACCTCTTTTGAAGAATTGCACCTTTATACATCTAGGTGGTTTGCACATGTGGGCTTATGGCTCTGTTTTATAGATGATATTTTTTGTATTTGGTTAAGTACTTATGAGAATTTGCTGTATTTTACTGATTGGCTTAACTGACAAGATGACAATTTGAAATTTACTATAACATGATTCTTTCACATCCATTTCATTTTTGGATGTAAGGGTTGTAATGGAGGCAGTCTACATACTACTTTACGCAGGAAAGCGGTTGAACGCAATCAGTTATTACATTTTCAGAGTCATCATCCTTTTAAACTCAAGAGAGCGCTCCCCATTGGACAATTTCTATGGATTCGGTGAATTTGTTCGTCTGAATTCCTTCAGCAAGCGAAAGATTTAGAAACTAAATTACGCGAGGAGGATTACCCACATGGGGTCATTAGGAAGGCGTTTTTTCGTGCCCAGTTTGCTAATCGACCATTACTTTTACAACAGCAAGTTAGCTTTGATATGGACAAACAGGTTGTGGTTTTACAGTATTCTGATAGGGCTCAACAATTAGCTCAAAGCATTACAGACATTGGCACATTTTAGCCTTGTATTCGATTTTTAGTAATGGCCCCTGTTTTGCCTTCCAGAGAGCTCACAATTTACGAGATGTTTTAGTACACACTGACTTTAGGACTGTTCATCATGCCACTGATCAAAGACGGAAAAAATTCAGCCATGTAATCACTGCTCAATGTGTTCACTTTCTTTGCATATCACTGAATGGTGTGACTCTCAGTCTCAAAAAGTTTATTTTTGAAACATTCCACTGACTGTCAGTCATCCTGGGTGGTGTATGTGGTGATATGCCCGTGCAAGAAAATATATGTTGGGAGGACATGTTGCAAAGTCAGGATCCGTTTACTAGAGCATAAGTCACATTTGACCATGAAGACACTCACTGCACCAATGGTTCAGCACTGCCTTCAAATGGGCCATCGCTGGGAGGATATGCAATGGTTTGTGATTGATATGGTGAGTATTTTCATGAATGGTGACAGGCTGTGTAAGTTAAATGGATTTTCACCTTGAATGCAGTGCAGCCTGTGGGCCTCAATGATTCAATGGTTTGGATGACAGCCGAGTGAGTCCATTAGCTTTTGGAAGACCTATCAGTGATTTGGATTCTGGTCTTGCGATTCCATTCACTAAGGACTGTTTATGGGTGTTACTGCTGCCTTTAAAAGATTGATGAAGGAGGCCGTTTCTTCATTCTAAGGAAGTTTCATGAAGCTGGCACTTTCCTGTTCTGATGCAGCCCAGATAGAAGTGACAGGTGAAACTCAAGTCAATGCTTGTCCAGCTTGCTAGACATCTAGCCTTTGAAGAGAATGAATTACAGCCCTCTAAGAGATACTGCTGCTAAGCTAAGTGTTTTCTAGTGTTGTTAAATGCATTTAGAAAATTGTAAAACACATTTTGGCCTATGAATGATATTTGAGGAAAGCGGGTGTTGTTGGCTTGTGGCTTACTGCCTATTTGGCTAACGTTTCTCTTGAAACCCACTCCTGCCTGAGGACTTTAAATAATATGCATTTAGATGTCTAATATGCATTTAGATGTTGTGGAAATTTGATCATCACCTTCCCTTCATTGCTTAGTGTTTGGACTCTGTGACTTTTTTGTATTGGCTGCATACCCCAAAAATAGTCAGTTCCATGTTACTTATCCCCAGAGATAAGCAGTGATTTTCTCTTGTTCTACCTTAATATTGTTTTATAGAGTTTTCCTCCAGGAATTTGTCCAGACCTTTTTAACAAACTATGCTACCTGCTTTTATCACATCCACTGGCAATGAATTCTAAAGCTTAATTATATGTTGAGAGAAAAAATATTTTCTGTTTAATACTCTACTTTGTAGCTTCGTAGTGTGTCCCCTAGACCATGTTGGGGGATATTCAGCACCGGTGGCTAGTGCTGCTAACGCAGCTAGCTGCCACCGCTAATTTTTAAACTTGGATATTCAATGCTGGGGCCATATCTGGCCTTGTATTGAATATCCCAGTTTGCGGATTGCTTCAAGGCTAACCGGGCAGTGCCGATATTGAGCCTCTGCCTGGTTAGCTAACATAGCAAAAGTTAGGCCAGAGTTTCCTGCACCTAGCTTTTGCTGAATGTTGCTACCCGATTAGTGAAAGGTGCCATCTCCACTCCACCCCAGAATGCCCCGATGCTAACCGCTTAGCATCGGGAGATGTAGTGGCGGCACCTGCGGATATTCAGCGGCACTAACCGTGTTAGTTCCACTGAATATCCCGCAGAGCATTTACATGGTTTGTGGGTCGGCAAACATCTTTGAAAATGTCCCCCTGTATTTTTTAAAAGAGTAAAACAGTTGATTCATGTTTACCTGTTCCACTCCACTCAGTATTTTATAGACCTCTATCATATCTCCCCTCAGCCGTCTCTTCGCCAAACCGAAGATCTCTAATCTCTTTAGCCTTTTCTAATAGGAGAGTTGTTCCATCCCCTTTATCATTTTAGTCACCCTTCTTTGAATATTTTCTAGTTCTGTGCTATCTTTTTTAAGATGCAGCGACCAGAATTGCACACAATACTCTAAATGCAGTCACACCATGGAGCAATGCAAAGACATTATTATATCCTTTGTTTTATTCTTGATTCCCTTCCTACTGATTCCTAATATCCTGCTTGTTTTTGGCCACTATTGAACACTGAACAGAATATTTCACTGTAATGTCTATTTTTATTTATTTCTTTATTTCAAAAATATATTACTTGCCCTTTCACTACAGTCCAAGGCGAGGTACAAAAAGCGTAGTTACTCACCTGTAACAGGTGTTCTCCAGGGACAGCAGGAATCAGTCCTCACTTATGGGTGATGTCGACACTGATGGAGCCCACGCGGAGTAATTCCCCAACTTTCAAAGAAAGCTTTTGGGATTTCTGCCACGCATGCGTGGTCCTCTTCCTGCCCAAGAGTGACATCTTGCTCAGTTAGGTCCCTTAGCTAGAGCCCTACTAAGCGGATGGCAAGGAAAGGATAAGAATAGCAATTCTTAAGGGGAGGTGGGAGGGCAGTGAGGACTGACTCCTGCTGTCCCTGGAGAACACCTGTTACAGGTGAGTAACTACGCTTTCTCCAGGAACAAGCAGGAAATCAGTCCTCACTTACGGGACTCCCCAGCTACAGGCTACCGAAACCTGTAAGCAAAGTGCCTCCGCGAAGCCGTGAGCAGAAGCCGACAATCCGAAGGGAGCCTGAGTCCTCAGGGGGCCAAGCTCCCGGTAGCCACAGGAGAAGGGTCGGAGGACAGGAGCTGCTAATACCCCGAAAAGATTACGGAGTACTGCCTGGCCAAAGGCGCTGTCCCAGTGGGACTCCCTATCCAGGCAGTAATGCGAAGTGAAGGTGTTCGCTGAAGACCAGGTCGCAGCCTGGCAGATGTCTGTCAGTGTCACTGAGCACAGCGAAGCCACCTTGGCACAGATGCCGTGTGCGGTGACTCGTTTATCCAGCGGGGCCCCAGTCTTTGCCTGGGTAAAGGTGATGCAGTCCGCCACCCAGATGGAGAGGGTGCACTTGGTGACTGCAAGCCACAGACGGTTGGGATCGTAGGCGATGAGGAGTCGGTTGGACTTGCGATGACTCTGGGTGCGCTGCAGGTAGAAGGCAAGAGCCCTCTTGCAGTCGAGGGTATGCAGGACCGCCGATGCCCGGTCGGCGTGAGGACTCGGGAAGAAAGTCGGTAAAACTATCTCTTGGTTGAGATGGAAATGAGACAACTTTCGGTAGGAACTTGGGGTGAATGCAAAGGACCACCCTGTTCCCGTAAAACCTGGTGTAGGAGAGGTACCGAAGCGAGCACGTCGCCATCGGCTCAAAGGGTGGCTGCATCAGCTGCATGAGCACGATGTTCAGGTCCCACTCCATCGGTGGAGGCCAGACGGGGGGCTTGGAAAGTAAAAGGTCCTGCATGAAGTGGGAGACCAGTGGCTGGCCCGAGAGGGGTTTACCCTCGATGGGGAAGTGGTTGGCTGAAACGGCGCTCAGGTGAACCCTGACCGGAATTGGATTTCAACCCCCACCTGCGAGAGATGGAGGAGGCACTGGAGAACCCACTGGGTGGAACAGGAGAATGGAATGATCTGGAGCCTGGAGCACCAGACCAAGAAGCACTGTCACTTGAGGGCATAGGCCCATCTCATCGTGTCTTTCCTCGATGCAAGCAGGACTTCCTCGATCTCCTCTGGGAGATGCAGTGAGGCTAAAGAGACCCATTCAGCTGCCAGGCTGCTAGGGATAGTGAGTCCAGGTTCAGGTGAAGCACCCGTCCCTCATTCTGTGTCAGCAAACCCGGGGCACTGCCCAGGGGGACCAGGGGTTCTGACGAGAGTCTGAGTAGAAGCGGGAACCAAGGCTGTTGAGGCCACGAGGGAACCACGAGAATCATCAATGCTCGGTCCCGCTGAGTCTTGTGGAGAGTCCTCGCTATGAGGGAAGTGGGAGGAAATGCATACAGAAGCTCAGAGGTCCAGTTCAGGAGGAACGCGTCCAGGGCTTCCCTGCTCGGGTGCAGTATCGGCCCGCAAAAGTGGGAAAACTGTGCATTCACTGGGCTATCAAACAGATCTATGGATGGAGTCCCCCAGCGGCGAAACAGGTGGAGAACCACCTCTGGATTCAGGCACCTCTCGGGTGGGCGGAGAAGCCTGCTGAGCCTGTCCGCAAGGACACTGTCTTGGCCCGGGAGGTAGACAGCTCTTTGGATCGTGCCCCGGCACACTGCGAAGGAGCAGAGGAGGACTGCTTCCTGACAGAGGAGGTGGTAGCCAGTACCCCCTTCCTTGTTTATGTAGAACATCGTGACCCTGTTTGTCTGCTCGAGCACCGACTTGCCTCACAAGTGGTCCTCGAAGACCTTCAAGGCCTATCAGACTGCTTGAAATTCGAGCAGGTTGATCTGCTGCCGAGATTCCTCAAGTGACCAGCGTCCCTGGGAACGGAGGTTGTCGCAGTGGGTTCCCCAGCCTGACAGTGAGGCATCCATCATCGGGATGAGCTCATGTTGAACAGCCTGGAAGGGCATGCCCCAAAGTAAGCTTCGGAGATTCTGCCACCAATCCAGGGAACTGGATAGGCTGTGTACAACAAGATGGGATCCCGGAGCCAGCCAGAAGCTTAGGACCAATGCGCTCTGAGGCACCATTGAGCTGTTCGCATATGCATGTGAGTGTGGGGGACGACATGTACGGTCGAGGCCATGTGCTCCAGAAGGCGCAGCATGGCTCGCGCCGAAACCCTGGTTCGGCTCTGGATCTCGGCAGCCAGAATGTGGAGGCGGTCCACGCGTGCTCAAGGGAGGAAGACAGTCGCCCATTCCATGTCAAGCAGCACGCCGATGAACTCCAGTGGCTGCACCTGTTTGAGGTGGGACTTGGAGTAGTTGATCAGGAAACCGAGGCGCTCGAGGAGGACCACCATGCGCAATGTCGAGAGGCATGCCTCCTCGGCCGATGCGCCCATGACGAGCTAATCGTCTAGGTAGGGGTAGACGGATATGCCCTGCAGCCAGAGGTAGGCTGCAGCCACCGACAGGCATTTGGTGAAGACCTGTGGGGCAGATGTGAGCCCAAAGGGGAGCACTCTGTACTGATAGTGATCCCCCTATACCCTGAAACGCGGGTAATTCCTGTGTTTTGGGTGAACAGGAATGCAGGCATAAGCGTCTCTGAGATCCAATGAGCATAGCCAATCGCCCTGCCGGAAGAAGGGCAGCAGGACGCCAAGCGATAGCATTCTGAACTTCTCCCGCACCAGAAATTTGTTCAGATTCCTGAGATCGAGGGTGGGGTGCAGGCCCCCTGTCCTCTTCGGAACGAGGAAGTAGCGGGAGTAGAACCCCCAACCTCGGAGATGTGGTGGGACCCTTTCGACTGCCTGTTGACTGAGGAGATTGTTCAATTCTTGCTTCAAGCAAGCCTGGTGTGAGGGAAGCCGAGTAGGCTCCACTGGGGAGAAAGGAGGGGGATCTGTCTAGATGGAGACGGTAACTGTCCTGAAGGACCTGGAGGACCCAGGTGTCCGATGTGATGGCCTCCCACTCGGGGGCGAAAAGGGACAGACGTCCTCCTACCAGCGGGAGTGCCGCCAGAAGATGAGAGGCTATGCATTTGGCGTCAAAACCCCAGAGCTGGCTGGGGTGTCACCGGTGGTTGGGGCCTTTAGGTTTCCAGTGGCCCTGAGCTCCACCCTTAACTTGGCCGCTGAGCACAGGCGCTGGGGCAGGCGGATAGGATGGGTATCCCTGGTAAGGAAGACCCTTCCTCTGAAAGAAGGGTTTCTTACTTTGCTGTTTCTTCCGGGGAAGGGAGGAGGTTTTTTGAGAGAGATGGGTGTGGGTTGCGAACTCCGTCTTGATTTCGGCTGCCTTGTCCTCCATGGGCTTGCTGAACAGTTGTTTGCCGAGGCAGGGAACATTCAAGAGTTTCTCCTGGACCCACTGTTCCAGGTCTGAGGACTGGAGCCATGCATGATGCCGGGCTCTGATGCCAGCCGCTGCCACATGGGCGGAAGACTCAAACCCGTCATATGCAGCGCAAGAAAGGTATTTCAAGCAGTCTGCAAGCGACCTCAGGAGGGTCTGAAATCTGAGAAGGTGGTCACCTTCGAGGCCCATGGAATAACCGCCAAGCTCTTTAGCGAGGTCACGAAGGAAAATATCCATATATAGTTGGTATGCCTGGATGCGGCATGCCAGCATGGATCCCTGGTAATCCTTACACCTGAGGGCATTGAGGGCACGGGACGCTCTGCCAGGCGGAACCGAAGAATGTGACTTCGGGCTCTTCTGTTTCCACATCACGGATTCCACTCCCACGGAGGTATGAGGAAGCTGGGCCTTTCAAAACCCAGGACCACACTGGACTCTGTACATGGCATCGAGTCTTTTACTGATAATAGGAACCAAGGCGGGTGCTTCCCACATGCGGAGGAGCAGCCGGGTCAGGATGGACGGCACAGTGACTGTGACAGATTCCCTTGGGGGAGACTAATATTGCAAAATGTCGAGTTGCTCTGCCCTTGGCTCTTCCTCGGTCTGTGTGGGCAGATTGAGGGCCCAAGCCATATCCTGCACGAATACCAAGGAGGAGGTATCTTCGGGGGGTGACTGCCTTTGCGAGGAGACGGGTCAGAAGGAAGGTCCCGATGGGCGCAGGTTTTAGTGGACATGTCCCCGTCCGATTCCCAGCCCGAGAGGTCCGAGAAGGACTCGAAGTCGGGCTGATCCCCATGTCTGGTGGCAGAGGCCTATCTGGAGCAGGAGACACTGACTCTGGAAGACCTCATCCCTGAGGAACAGAACGGCGAGCGAGACCAGTGCTGAAGACCCTTACGAGGCCCATGGCTCTCGGAGGTTTCCAAGGCAGTTTTCGGAACCACAGACGAGGGACCCTCGGTCTCGAGATGTGAGCCAGCTGTGCTGGGCAAGAGCGCCTGCTGAGTAGCTAGGAAGGCAGAAACGCTGTGTTCTAGTGCCAGCATACCAGACTCCCACTCAGGACTGGGTCCCTGGGATGCCGACGCCGAGGTTACCGGGTCTGGCGTGGAGGAGGAGAGAGGGTCCTCATCGGGATGACCCTCAGGAGACTGGGCACCATTGCCAGAAGCCTCCGTGTCTATACGAGGTACCTTTGGAGGCCGCTCCTTGTCCAACTCTCTGGAACGCCGGGGGGGGGGGGGGCGAAGGGAACAAGCATGAGACCGCTCACACTTATCTGGAGCCTCTGACAGCGTCTTTGAGGTCTTCTTCTTTTTTCACCATTCCACCTCGGGCGAACCCTGGTCAGAGTGAAGCCTGGGATGCAGAGTCAATGTGGGGGACCCTGAAAGTAGTGGATTGGTGGAGCGGGGCGCCACCGGGGACTCCGGGGCTGACTTATGGAAAATGTCGTCTGACTTCTGCTTATAGCTTTGTATGGCCTTAAAGGACATTTTCTTGCAAAGCGAGCAGAGCTCCAGGTTGTGATCAGCCCCAAGGCACCGCAGACAACAGTCATGAGTGTCTGTGAGCGACATGTTTTTGGAGGATCTGTCACATTTTTTGAAGCCGGTGGCCATGGGGGCAAAAAGAGCCCCTGCGAGGTCGAAAGCCCTCAAGGTGGCCAGCAGGTGGAAAAGGGCATGAAAAGGGCCCGAAGTAAGAAAAAAGGAAAAATAGGGATCCCCTGGCCCAAGCCGAAGCGTGGGCATCGGGGAGGACAGGAGAGGACCAGTACAACCGGAAAAGAAGCCAAAAGGCCAAAAAGAGAAAAACCTTTTCTGAAGGTTGAGGACCTACGTCTGAGGGCTCTGCGGAAAAAGGGAGACTGAGCAAGATGGCACCCTTGGGCAGGAAGAGGACCACGTATGTGTCGCAGCAATCCCAAAGGCTTTTTTGAAAGCTGGGGAATTGCTCCACGCGGGCTCCGTCAGTGTCGACGTCACCCATAAGTGAGGACTGACTTCCTGCTTGTTCCTGGAGAATACATATATAATAAAAAAATAAAACACAGGCAAGCAATAAAATACACTTACAAAAATACATCAAAATCACATTGATCCAAAGGTTTTCTCAAACAAATAAGTTTTCAACTTCTTCAGGAAAGTTACTAATCAGGTCAAGTAAGTAATTCTATTGGAAAAGTATTCCAACACAAAGGGGCATTACAAAAACACCCTCATATGTACCATTTGTAACCTACCCACAGTTGCTGATGGAATTTCATATGTTTGCTGCATCCGAGATCGCCCGGATCTCCAGGACTCATTCGGCTGTAGTAGCATATTCAAAGTAAAAGTGGAAGCTTGATGTCCACTCTTATAGATTGATACCAGTACTTCATCAATCTATGTGGCTGGATCAAAGCCCTCGGGACGTCTGAATGCTGACGTAGTTGCGCATGAAATGAGAGTCAGAAGCTGTAAAGATGTCTTACACATTGGAACATGGAACGTACGAAGCATGAACCAAGGGAAGTTGGAGGTGGTCAAGAATGAAATGGAAAGTGTACAACTTGATCTGTTGGGTGTCAGCGAACTAAAATGGACTGGCATCGGGCACTTTGCATCACATGATCATATGGTCTACTATGCTGGAAATGAAAGACAAAGAAGAAATGGTGTTGCATTTATAATAAAGAAGAAACCTGCAAGAACTGTAATGAAATACAATGCAGTCAGCGAACGCTTAATCTCTATTCGTCTATGAGGACTACCTATCAATACAACTATAATTCAAGTATATGCCCCAACAACAGCTGCAGAAGAGAACGAAATTGAAGAGTTCTATGAACAAGTACAAGCTGAAATTGACAGAACATGCAAACAGGATATCCTGATAGCCATGGGTGACTGGTACACAAAAGTTGGCAACAAAGAAGAAGACAAAGTAGTTGGAAAATATGGACTTCGCAACAGAAATGAAGCTGGAGAAAGACTGATAGAATTCTTCAAGACCAACGATCTATTCATCTCAAACACCCTCTGCCAGCAACAAAAGCAGCGACTGTACACATGGACTTCACCCAATGGATTGCATAAAAATCAATTGACTACATCTGTGGAAGTCAACGATGGAAAAGCTCTATAACATCAACAAAGACAAAACCTGGAGCTGACTGTGGTACAAATCATCAACTACGAGTATGCAAACTCAAGCTAAAGTTGAAAAAGAGCAAACCACTCATGAATGCAGCAAAATAAGACCTTGAGAATATACCACTGGAATTTAAAGACTGCCTGCAAAATAGATTTGCTGCTTTAGATACAAATGACAGAGCCCCAGAAGAGTTATGGAATGACATCAAGAAGGTTGTGTTGGAAGAAGGCGAGAAGTCTCTACAAAAGGTGAAAAAGAAAAAACGGCCAAAATGGATGACGGAAGAAACTCTGAAAATTGCCCAGAAACGCAGAGAAGCTAAAGCCAGAGGAGAAAGAAAGACAATCACAGAACTCAACAGAGATTTCCAATGTGCAGCAAGACAGGACAAGGAAAAGTACTACAATGACGCAAGGAAATAGAAGCAGAAACTATTAGAGGAAGAACAAGATCGGCTTTCCTAAAGCTACGAGAGTTAAAGAAAAGTTCCAGCCTCGAATTGGAATGTTACAAGATGCTCAATGTCCTATGTTGAATGATGCTGAGAAGATCAAGAAAAGATGGAAGGAATATACAGAGTTTTTATATGATAAAGATCAAGTGGACCAACAGCCGTTTTAACCTGTACCTTATGATCTGGAACCATTGGTGATGAAAGAAGAAGTTGAAGCAGCATTGAAAGCCTTATCAAAGAACAAAGCACCAGGCATTGATAGCATTCCCATAGAAGTATTACAGCAATCTGATGCAGCTGTTACCGTACTTACTAGGCTCTGCCAAGAAATATGGAAGACAACATCATGGCCAACTGACTGGAAAAGATCTGTGTTTATACCAATACTAAAGAAAGGTGATCCAACTGACTGTGGAAATTATCGTACAATCGCTTTGATCCCACATGCCAGCAAGATTCTACTGAAGATTATTCAAAAGAGATTACAACCATACCTGGAACAAGAACTACTTGAAGTGCAAGCAGGGTTCAGGAAAGGGCAAGGAATGAGACACATCATTGCGGATGTGAGATGGATCCTTGAAAAGACTAAAGAATACCAAAAGGATATCTATTTGTGCTTTATCGACTATAGCAAAGCTTTTGACTGTGTAAACCATGAGAAACACTGGGCCACATTAAGAAGCACGGGTATACCAGAACACCTGATCGTACTCTTGCACAATCTGTACATTGATCAAGAAGCAACAGTTCGAACGGAACAAGGAGAAACAGAATGGTTTAAAATAAGCAAAGGTGTAAGACAAGGCTGCATACTTTCCCCCTAACCTGTTTAATTTATATGCAGAACAAATCATCAGAGAAGCAGGATTGTATGAAGACAACAGAGGTGTGAAGTTTGGTGGAAGACTCATCAACAACCTTCGCTATGCTGATACCACCACATTACTGGCTGAAAGTGAAGATGATCTGAAACATTTGCTTCTCACAATCAAAGAACAGTCTCAAAATGGGCCTGCACCTTAATGTAAAGAAGACAAAGATCATGACAACTGACATAATCAACAGGTTCATCGTTGAAGGAGAAGAAATTGAAATCGTGAACAACTTTAACCTACTTGGATCAACTATCAATAAAGAAGCAACAAGCAGTCAAGAAATCAGACGACGCATTGCTCTTGGCAGAATGGCTATGAAAGACCTAGATAAGATTCTCAAGAGCAGAGATGTCTCTCTCCATACAAATATTCGACTTGTTCAAGACATGGTATTTTCAATAACATCATATGTATGTGAAAGCTGGACAGTGAAAACATAGACAGGAAGAAAACTGATGCCTTTGAATTATGGTGCTGGCGGCGAATACTGTATATACCACGGACTGCCCGAAGAACAAACCAGTTGGTACTAGAGGAGATCAAATCTAAGCTTTCTTTAGAAGCTCAGATGACAAGACTTCGACTTTCATACTTTGGATACATCATGCGAAGAGAGAGATCATTAGAGAAAGACATCATGCTTGGCAAGATAGAAGGTCAACGCAAAAGAGGAAGGCCAGCAATGAGATGGATTGATACAATAACAGCAGCTACGGGTACCAGTCTGCCTGACTCAAAACCATGAGTCGACTCCGACTTGACGGCACTTAACAACAACAACAAGGGTCATAAACAACACACAACCTGCATTTTGTAAAATGTTGTCCTAACAACTTTATCAATTTGTGGTTTAAAGATCATGTTATTCCAAAATTATATCCAAATATTGAATCTCATCCCTAACCAATAAATCCACCTTGCCAATACAAACTGATCTTTGTGGGACAAATGTCATGTCCTGAGTTAGAAAAAGGATCTCAGATATGGTATAGTTAAGAGTCAGGTAATGTGTAGGAAGTCACTAAACCATTGCTCTAAAATACTCATCCGGAATACCAAGATGATATTCATGAGTGATACAAAAAAAAGGCACATAAATCATCAAGTCATCAGCAGAGAGATAAGCACAAACATTGTATGATTGAAATACGTTACAAAGGATTTGCAGGTATAAGTTAATCCACAGTGCTGATAGTGCTGATCTCTGCAAAGCCACCAATCTTAACCCTATGCATCTTATCTATCAAATAAGAATAAAAGCAAGTCAGAACACCCAAACCAATTCCAAGATTTCGCAACTGACCAAGAAGCAGGTCATGACAAACTGAATCAAATGCAGCACTTATATCCAAAAAAAGAGTAGATACTCATCTGTAACAGGTGTTCTACAGGAGCAGCAGGAATCAGTCCTCACATATGGGTGACATCGGTGCCAAGGAAAGCCTTTGGGAATGCAGCGCGGATGCGCAGTCCCCTTCCCGCCCAAGGGTGCCATCTTGCTCAGTCTGATGACATAGCTAAAAGACAGCAAAAAACAAAAATGAAGTATATGACTGCAACTCCCAGGGGAGGAGGGAGGGTCGTGAGGACTGATTCCTGCTGCTCCTGGAGAACACCTGTTACAGGTGAGTAACTACTCTTTCTCCAGAACCAAGCAGAAAGTCAGTCCTCACATATGGGAGTCCCCAGCTCTAGGCTACTGGGAACCCAAAGCTGAAAAAATTAGCTCCCTCTAGAGCCTCAGCATCTGTGATAAGAATCTTCTCTGAGAACGCCCCCGTACAGTAGCCCAACACAAGGGCCGGAGGGTAGGAGTTGCCTAAACCTCAAAGAGATTATGGAGTACCGCCTGTCAGAAAGCACTGTCCCGTCGGGACTCCCTCTCGAGGCAGTAATGGGCCGCAAAAGTCTGGCTTGAAGACCAAGTAGCGGCCCGGCAGATGTCTCCCAATGGAACAGAGTGGAGATGAGCTACTGACGCGGCTTTTGCCCTGACATGGTGGGCCGTGACTTGACCCTGCAAGGAGAGGCCGGCTGCCCTGTACGCCCAGGCGATACAATCCGCTACCCAAATGGACAACGTACGTTTGGAGACAGGTAACCCCAGTTTATTAGGGTCAAAAGATACGAAGAGCTGAGAAGCCCTTCGATGTCCCTGCGCACGGTCTATGTAAAAGGACAACGCCCTTCTACAGACCAGGGTATGCAAGACTGTTTCAGCCCGGCTGGCTTGCGGCCTGGGACAGAATGTTGGAAGAACCACCTCCTGACTGAGGTGGAAGGAGGAAACAACCTTTGGAAGGAACTTAGTATGAGTTCGTAAGACCACCCTGTTCCTACAGAACCGTGTGTACGGTCTATCAGAAACCAGAGCTTGGAGTTTACTCACACGCCTGGCCAAGGTAAGAGCTACCAAGAACAACGCCTTCCAAGAAAGGAATCATAAATGACAGGTAGCAATCGGCTCAAACAGTGGGCGAGTAAGTTGCTGCAAGACCACATTCAAATCCCACTCAGTGGCTGGTGGACGAACCGGAGACTTGAGCAAAACCAGGCCTCTGAGGAAGCAGGACACCAAGGGGTGGCCCGACAGAGACTGTCCCTCCACCGGTGAGTGGTGCGCTGATAGAGCACTGAGGTGGACCCGAACAGAGTTGGATTTAAGGCCTAGGTCCGACAGGTGAGGCAGATACTGCAGCACCACCGGCACCAGGCACGAAAAAGGATCCTCCTGGCACTGAGCACACCAGGTGGAGAACCTACGCCACTTGAGGGCATAAGACGTCCGGGTGGATTGCCTCCTAGAAGCCAACACCACCTCTTCCACTTCCTTAGGTAGAAGTAAGGGAGCTAGAACTATCCTTTCAGCAGCCAGGCCATCAGATTGAGGGATTTGAGGTTGGGGTGCAGAAGAGATCCCTGGTCCTGAGACAGGAGGTCGGGTTGCACCACCAGAGGGAGTGGAGTGTCCACCGCCAACTGCAGAAGTTGTGGGAACCATGGTTGCCTCGGCCATCTGGGGGCTACCAGAATCACTGAGGCCTTGTCCTGAAGAACCTTGAACAAGGTACGGACCACTAGAGGCGTGGGAGGAAACGCATACAGTAGGCCCGTAGACCAAGAAATTAGAAACACATCTGCTGCTATTCTCAGAGGATGCGGTTGTCTGGAACAGAACCTGGGCAGCTGCCGGTTCAGTGGACTCGCAAAGAGATCGATAGTTGGAAGACCCCATCTTAGAAAGATCTGTTGGACCACTAGTGGATTCAAGTGCCATTCGTGAGGATGTAGAATCCTGCTTAACCTGTCTGCTAGGTAATTCTCCTGGCCAGGTAGATAAACTGCTTTGAGAAACATGCCTTGTTTGACTGCCAGGGAGCAAAGAGCTTGTGCTTTCTGACACAGAAGCCTGGATCCTGTGCCTCCCTGCTTGTTCACATAGAACATTGCCACTTGATTGTCTGTCTGAACTAAGACAGACTGGTGAGAGAGAACATGAGAGAAAGTCTGTAGAGCCAAGTGGATAGCTCACAACTCCAACAGATTGATCTGCTGTATTGCCTCCCAAGGAGACCAGAGGCCCTGAGTGCATGCACCCTGGCAATGTGCCCCCCAACCCTGTAAGGAAGCATCGGTTGTCAGCACCTGTGTGTGTGGCGGCACTTGGAAAGGCACTCCCCTAACAAGGTTTGGGAGATGTAGCCACCACCGCAGGGAGTTCACTAGTAGTTTGGACACCCTTACTCTGTCTCTTAAGTCTCCTGTGGCTTGCACCCACTGAGCTCTGAGGCACCACTGAGCAGGCCGCATGTGCAGACGGGCATTCAGAGTTACATGGACCGTGGATGCCATGTGGCCTAAGAGCCTCAGGAAGTGCCTGGCGGAGACCAGAGAACCACTCTGGAACTGTTTGGTCAAGCCCATCAGCCTGTGGGCCCTGCCCTCGGGCAAATAAGCCTTTGCCTGAAGGGTATCTAGTCTTGTCCCTATGAACTTTATGTTCTGTGAGAAGAACAAAGTGGACTTTGCAAAGTTTATGACAAAGCCTAGATGTTGGAGAAGAGATACAGTGCGAAGGGTGGCTTGTCTGGTCTCCTGTGGAGACTGATCCCTGATGAGCCAGTCGTCCAGGTATGGGAAGACAAAGATGCCCTGGTTTCTGAGATAGGCCGCCACCACCGCTAGGCACTTGGTGAAAACCCTGGGAGTGGAGGTTAGGCCAAATGGAAGTACCCTGTACTGAAAATGATTTCCTCCCATTACAAATCTGAGATATTGTCTGTGGTCTGGATGAATGAGGATGTGGGTATAAGCATCCTTTAGGTCTAAGGAGCATAGCCAATCTCCCTGCTGGAGGTAGGGCAGCAGTATCCCAAGGGTAAGAATCTTGAACTTTTCCCTCTCCAGGAACTTGTTGAGATTTCGCAAGTCTAGGATGGGCCTGAGGCCTCCTGTCCTTTTTGGTACCAGAAAGTACCTGGAATAGAAGCCTTGCCCTTTCAGGCGATGAGGCACCGGTTCCACCGCCTGTTCCTTTAGAAGACTTGCCAACTCCTGAAAGAGGAGGTTCCTGTGAAGAGGAAGTCTTGGAGGCTCCCCTGGAAAATAGGAGGGGGGTAACTGGTTGAAGTGGAGCAAGTAGCCCTTCTGGACTATGCTCAGTACCCAGGTATCCCCTGTTATGGCTGACCACCTGTGGGCGTACAGTGTCAGCCAGCCTCCTGTGCTGAGTGGAGCCAGCTGTGGAGGAGAGGCTATGCAGTGGGAGTCAAAACCCCACTCCCTGCTGTGCAGGAGCCGGAGTTGGCGGCTTGGGGGTTTCTGCCTACGGGGCCCATGTCCCTGCCCCTTGGCCTGCTGACCCTGTTGGGAAGCTGTAGAGACCTGGAATTGAGGGTAGGATTTGTAGACAGTACCCTTCCTCAGGAAAAAGGGCTTCTTCCCCGAGCTCTTCTTTCTTTGAGAAGGGGCAGAAGTCTTTCTGGACAGCCTTGTCCTGGTGAGAGTCTCCGTCTCGATTTCTACAGCCTTTTCAGCCATGGGTTTGCCAAAAAGGTTCTCACCTCGGCAAGAGACATCGACCAACTTGTCCTGTACCCATGGCTCCAGATCTGATGACTGTAGCCAGGCCTGATGGCGTGCACCGATGCTGGCCGCGGCTACCCGGGCCGAAGCCTCGAAGCCATCATAGGCTGCTCGAGAGATAAACTTTGAGCACTCTCAAATCCCCGATGACAAAGCTCTGAACCTCTGCAAAGGTTCCTCGGAGAGGCCAGCTGAGAACCCAGCAATTTCCTTCGCCAGGTCTCGGAGCCCATGTACAGCTGGTAAATCTGGACACGGCAAGACAGCATAGAGCCCTGGAAGCACTTTCTACCGAGGGCATCCAGGTTCCGGGCCTCCCGGCCGGGGGGACACTGAGGAGTGCATCTTCTGCCTCTTCAGACGATGCATGGCCGATTCCACAACCATGGAGTGGTGCGGTAGCTGTGCCTTCTGGAACCCAGGGCTCTTACGGTCTCGATAGATGGAATCGACCCATTTGCTAAGAACTGGCGCCAAGGCCAGTGCCTCCCACATGCAGAAGAGCAGCCGTTCCAGCATCGGAGGAGCCGTTCCAGCATCGGAGGAACCGGTACAGTAAAGGCCTCCTTAGGCGGAGAGTCGTACTGGAGTGCATCGAGCTCTTCGGCTCGAGGCTCCTCCTCAGCATCTGCGGGGAAGGCCAAAGCTTTGGCCATGTCCCTCACAAAGTCTGAGAACTGGGTATCCTCTGGGGGGGACCTTCTCCGAGGCTCGGACTCCGGTGAGTCCGAACGGACGCACCGGGTCCGGAAGGTGTCCGGGGACTCCTCGTCCTCTGTCTCCCAATCCGACTCCTCCGAGGAGGAATCGAGTGGCTCCGGCCATGTGGGCTTCAATGCCACCCGCCCCGACGCCGAGTGTATCAGCGTCGACGACCTCGGCCCCGCACGGGAGGTCAAGGGGGACCTTGACCAAGGATTGACTCGATACTTCATCGACTCGAGGATCGGCTCGGTCTCTGGGGTCGACTTAGACGTCAAGGTCCCAGTGGTCGGGGCAGATGCACCGGTCAGACTGGCGATCAGCACCTGCTGCTGTTCCATGAAGGCAGCCAAGCTGCTCTCCGAGGCCGTGAACCTGAGTCTGAGCTCAGGAGACTCAGCAGCCCCCAACTCGGGCCCCGACGGTGTCGGGCCCGACATCAGCTCCCCCGGGGGAGAGTCCACGAGGACAACTGCACTCACGTGACTCGGGGACTCCGGCTCCGCACGAGGTAACTTCGAAGGCCTCTCTGACTCCAAGAGCCCGGGGCGTCGGTCGGGGCTATGCGACCTGGCCCTCAAGGGGCCAGGAGTGTCCACCGACGTCGACCTCGCGAGCTTTTTCTTCTTTCTGCATTCCCGAGAAGGAGACCCCCTCTCAGAGGAGCCTCGACGGTGCTCGGGATCGGACTCCCGAGATGTCGAGGCCTCTGACGAAATCCAGGACCGGCCGGACGCAGAATCAGAAAAGATTCTTTCACGCTGATGTTGACGGCTCCTCAGCGCCTTCGACGAAATCTTGCCACACAGGCCGCAGGCCAGTGGGTCATGGTCGGGCCTGAGGCATCGGAGGCAGCAGTCATGTGTGTCGGTGAGACATAAGTTTCTTGCACCAATCACACTTCTTGAACCCGCTGGCAGCCATCGGGGGAAAAAGGGCCCCTGCGAGTTCAAAAGACCGGGCTGCCAGTGAAATACCCAAAAAAAGCGCGAACGCTAGTCTCAAAGGACAAAAAACGAACAACTAACTCTGGGCTCGATACCGGTGTACCTGGCCCAGGCGGGAAGGGGAACCGGCGTCGAACCGGGTAAAACCACGAAAAAAACGTAGAAAATCACTTTTTTACCGGGTGACACGAACTCACGTCCATCGGGCTCCGCAGAAAAAAGAAGACTGAGCAAGATGGCACCCTTGGGCGGGAAGGGGACTGCGCATGCGCACTGCATTCCCAAAGGCTTTCTTTGAAAGCTGGGGAAATGCTCCGCACAGGGGCTCCGACGGTGCCGATGTCACCCATATGGGGAGGGAGGAGTAGCCTAGTGGTTGGGGCAAGGTACTTCAGGCCGGAAGGTCGGGGGTTCAAATCCCACTAGAGGACAGCAACCTTGGGCTGGAAGGACTGGGGTTTCTAGTCCCACAGATGCTCCTTGTGGTCTTGGGCAAGCCACTTAACCCTCCATTGCCCATGTTCCCTGTAAGTATTAGTGTATGTGTCTCATATTCCCGTGTGTTAAATGTATCCCCCAATTGTGTTGTGACCGCTTTGATTGAAGGATAAGGCGGTATACAAAACTGTCTAAATAAATAAAATAAATAAAATATGTGAGGATTGACTTCCTGCTTGGTCCTGGAGAATAACATAACGCCAGAATCCACGGTTCCAAACCACACATGAGCCTGTCAAAGTAATATTAAAGTCTCAACACCATGCCGTCTTCTAGATCCTGAGGTTCCCCCAACCTTAGGGCAATTCAATTATCACACTCGGATCTGTTTCCTGGGTGGAGACCCCTAATTTGGAAACTAGCACGGTGTATCAAAAGTTTGGTTATTCTTCCCTATGGGGGGCATTCCAATCAGTGAACAGCGCCGTTAGATTTGCAGGTCAGACGTCCAACCAGAGCACATCAGCCCCAGCATATTCTGCAGACAGTGCTCCCCACATGTACACAACATTTGTGCAGGGAGTGCTGTAAATGGGCGGTCGGAGGTGGAGTGGGGGAGTGGCCAAGTGCTAGAACATACAGGGCCTATTCTGAAAAGGCCGGTGTATACTCCCCGGCACCCCCAGGATATCCAACGTATTCTACCCCAATGGTGAAATAAGTCCTGGGGGCATCAGCGATCGTGGGCCACAGCCCCCTGCGCCCCATGTCGTTGACCCAGCCAAGCCCCTGCAGCCACGATTTGGGCCATAGGGGCCTCCGATGCCACCTGGGAAGTGGTTTGCAGGGGCCAATGGGGGCCATGGTATTCCCAGCCATCTGGTAGATTGCTTGTTGCCATGGTGCAAGGATGTCACTGCTCCATTGCCCCTGCAGTGGCGTTCTGGCATGGGGATAGGCAGCGCTCCGTATGTCAATCTCCTTGGCATACAGGGAGCGCCCAGATGTGCATACTCCAGATTCCACCAGCATGGGTACTTCTGGACCCCACAGCAGTGGAATCGGGTCTATGTCTGCCCCAGCTAAGTTTTGGGGGGGCATGGCAGCCATGCATGCAGGGCAGAGAATCAGCCTCCACATGTATTACTTTGCACTTGTCCACATTAAATTTCATCTGCCATTTGGATGACCAATTTCCCAGTCTACCATGGTTCTTCTGCAATTTCTCACAATCCATATACGATTTAACAACTTTGAATAATTTGGTGATATCTGCAAATTTAATCACCTTGCTTGCTATTCCAAATTCCAGATCATTTATAAATATGTTAAAAAGCACCTGTCTCATTACAGATCCCTGAGGTACTTCACTATTTACCTTCTTCCACTGAGGAAATTAACCATTTATCCCAACTCTGTTTTCTATCTCTTAACTAGTTTACAGTCCACAATAGGACATTGTCTCCTATGCCATGACATTTTAATTTCCTAAGGCGTGCCTGATGTGGGACTCTGTCAAATACTTTCTGAAAGTCTAAATACACTTTTTCTGCATGTAAACCATGTTTTACATGCAAGAAAAGCTATAACCCCTCAAAGGACTGTCCCAAAGCAAGTAGAAAAATCTAACAAGTGGGGAAATCATGCAAAGCATGACTGATGGAAGTTTTTTGAACTCCTTTGTTTGAGTGTGTGCGCGTATGTATGCACACAACTATATGTTTTTATTTCAATTGCCTGCATGTATCTTGTGCGTGCGTGCGTGTGTGTGTGTGTGTGTGTGTGTGTGTGCGCGCGCGGGCACATCTCTGTTTTGTATGTTAATCTGTTTTTTCTGTATGTGTGTGTGACCGTGTGTGTATGTATCTTTGTGGACTTGCATGTTTGTGTTTGTGAGTCACTGTATGCGTGCTTGTATGTGTATCTGTGCATGCTTATATCTGTGCGTGAGAATGCTTACAAGTTTGTATCTGTGCATGTGATAGGGAGGGGAGAGGAGATGAGAGAAGTTTGACAAGTGCAATTCTGTAATCACTATGTTACTGTGAATTGTTATTATTATGCTGCAGCTATTGAAAGTGCTTTTCCTATAGAAATGCATGGAGGCATTTTTGGGGGGCTGGGTTTCATTGCCTCTTCCATCTCCCACCATACTCAAAACTAAACTTATACAGCACAGGAACGTCTCCCAACTCATTTCCTCCATTTCTGTGACTAGAGCAGCAATCCAGTGCTTGTCCCCCCATTTTGGCCAGATCCTACCGACAGTCTCTGTTGCTAGTTACATTAGAAGCAAGCAGGGTAGGCTCCCTCACTCAGAGGAAAGGATTAGAGAAATGCAGATAGAGTAACTCTGAAAAATGTCCAGACATGGTAGCCTTCCTTCTAGCTTGGAGACATTAATGTAAAAATCAGTAGAATCATGAAAAAAGTCAGAGAATTGTCAGGCTTAACCTACCCAATGTGAGCATATTTGACAGTGCCCCTCCCTAAACTTGCCTTAACCTAGCCCTGCCATGGCAACAGAGACTAGCTGGTAGTATATATAGCAATCAGTAAGAAAGCAGTACAATTCAATCAGTAGCTTTCACAGTAGAAGAAACATCAAATAAAAGTAATACATGTTAATAATGTAAAAGGCAGTACATCAGCTAGGGAATTATTTGTAATCCGTGTGTATGTGTGCTTGTGGTGTACACATGTTTGTGTTTTGTGTTTGTGTGGTGTTAACGTATTTGGGTGATTTATGTGTGTGCATGTAGTGTTCATATATTAGTGTGTCTGTGAGTATCTATGTTGTGTGTTCTGTGTGTCCTGTGTGCATGTTTTGTCTGTGATGGGATAGCTGTGGGTGATGGGGCATTTCTGGAGGATGAAGCTTTGGAGGGTGGGGAAAATTGTGGGGAGATGCTATGAAGGTGGGGGTAAGAAAAGCCATACTGAGTCAGACCAAGGTCCATCAAGCCGAGTATCTTATTTCCAACAGTAGCCAATCCAGGTCATAAGTACCCGTTAGGTTCTCAAAAAGGTGCACAGATTCCAAAAGGCTTATCCCAGAGTAAGCAAGTGGATTTCTCTGGTTCTCTTTAATAATGGTTTATGCACTTTTCCTCCAAGAACTTGCCAAAACCTTTTTTAAATCCAGCTACACTATATAAGCTTTTACTACATCCTCTGGTAAGGAATTCCAAAGTTTGACTATTCTTTGAGTGAAAAAAATGTGTTTTCTTATTAACCCTAAATGAGCTATATTGTAGCTTCATTGAGTATCCCCTGGTCTTTCTACTTTTTGAAGGAGTAAACAACCAATTTATGTTTATTTGTTCTATTCCATTCATTATTTTATAGACCTGTATCATATTTCCCCTTAGCCATCTTTTTTTCCAAGTTGACAAGCCCTAATCTTTTCTTATCATAAGGGTATCCTTCCAACTCCTTTACCATTTTGGTGGCTCTTCTTTGTACCTTTTCTAATTCTACAATATCCTTTTTAAAATGTGGAGACCAGAATTGCACACAATACTCAAGGTGTGATCACAACGATAAAGGCATTCTAATACTTTTGGTTTTGTTCTCCATTCCTTTCCTTATAAATCCTAACATTCTATTTGCTTTCTTGGTTGCAACTGTACACTGGGCGGAGGGTTTCAACATATTATCAACAATGATGCCTAAATTGTTTTCCTGGGTAGTGGTGGTTCCTAATGTGGAATCTTGCATCCTGTAACCATAGTGTGGGTTGTTCTTCCCTACGTGTATAACTTTGCACTTGTCCACATAAAATTTCAACTGCCATTTGGACATCCAGTCTTCCAATTTATCAAGGTCCTCTTGCAATTTTTCATAATTCTCTTGTGTAACTTTGAATAATTTTGTGTCATCTGCTAATCGGATCACCTCACTCATTATTCCCATTTGCTGGTCATTTATGAAGATGTTAAAAAGCAGCAGGAGCAGCACAGATCCCTGGGGTACTCCACTATTCACATTTCTCCATTGAAAAAAATTGTCTATTTGGCCCTACTCTCTGCTTTCTATCTTTTAACCAGCTCCTGATCTACAATACTAAACTGTCCCATGACATTTAACCGCCACTACAGGGGCACGCATGGTGAAGGGGAGAGCTGAGAAAACATCAGGCAACAGCGGAGAACGTGAGAAGGAGCTCCTCCTCACTTCCCCAGCCTGCCAATCGCATTGCCGAAACAACTGCCTTTAACCGTCATTACAGGGGCGTGCCTGCGCCTGCAGGCCCGTGCCTGAGGGCCTCGCCAGAGGGCCCTTTGGCATGGCCCTTAGGCGTAGGGCCGTGGCAAAAAATGAAGACTAATAAATGTGATTCAAGTGCTATAACACTTGAACAATAGGGGTATTTACTCTGACATCAATATCATACTCCTCAGCGGTAAGATATCTACCTCTGTATTACTTCCTTTTTGCTGCTGTTTTAAGGTGTAGGACCATGCGAGTCTAATGAAACATCTTCTCCCTACGGAATATATGATGTTCTTTCATTCTGTATAGAGGTATTACTCTACCTTGTGTTAAATGTAACTTAATGTATGTCATGTCATTTTCTGTTTTATGTATCTACTACTTTGATGTAAGATAAAGTGGTTTGTATGTCCTTGTAATGTGATGTGACCGCTTTGATTGAAGGAAAAGACGGTATATAAAACTTGTCAAATAAATTTTAATTTCACCAAGAGTCTCATGAGGGTCTTTGTCAAAGGCTTTCTGAAAATCCAGATACACTATATCAACTGGCTCACCTTTGTCTACTTGTTTATTCACACCTTCAAAAAAATGTAATAGATTAGTAAGACAAGACTTTCCTTGGCTAAATCCATGTTGGCTGTTTCCCATTAAACCACGACTATGTACATGTTCAGTAATTTTATTCTTTATAATGGTTTCTACCATTTTGCCCAGTACTAACATCAAGCTCACTGTTCTGTAGTTTCCTGGATCACCCCTGGAACCCTTTTTAAAAATTGGCGTTATATTGGCCATTCTCCAATTTTCAGGTATTACAGATGATTTTAATAATAGTTTACAGATTATTAACATGTCTGCCATCTCATATTTCATTTCTTTCAACACCCTCGGACATATACTATCCAGTTTAGGTGATTTGCTACTCTTCAGTTTATCAAATAGTTGTAATTCATTTTCCCGGTTTATCAATATTTCTTTCAATTCTTCATCACTTTCAAATACCTTTTGAGGCACAGGTAACCATCTCTACATCTTCAATAAAGACTGAAGCAAAGAATTCATTCAATCTCTCCGCTATGGCCTTGTCCTCACATAGCGCTCCTTTTATCCTTCTATCATCTAATGGTCCATCTGACTCGCTCACAGGTTTTTGATATGAATATACTTGAAAAAGTTTTTAATTATGCGTTTGTGCTTCCCTGGCAAGCTTTTTTTCAAATTCTCTCTTTACCCGCCTTATCAATGTCTTCCATCTAATTTGTCAGTGCTTATGTTGTTTCCCATTTTCATCATATGGCTCCTTTTTCCATTTCCTGAAAGATTCTTTTTTGGCTACAACAGCCTCTCTAACCTCCCCTTAAACCATGCTGGCAGTTTTTCAGCCTTCCTTCCGCTTTTCTTAAAGCATGGAATCATCTGGTTTGACTTCCAAGATAGTATTTTTAAACGATGCCTATGCTTGATGCAAGTCTTTAACTTTTGCAGTTGTTCTTTTTAGTTTTTTCTTAACCGTTTTCCTCATTTTATCATGGTCTCCCTTTTGAAAGTTAAAAGATAGTACTGTGGATTTCTCTGTGGTCCTTCTTCCATATATTAAATCAAATACGATCATGCTATGATCATTATTGCTAAGTGGCATCAAGTGGGTAGTTTTCAGTGTGGTGAGGTAGTTGTGATAGGGAGTTTATGGGGGTGGGGCATTTGCATGGGGAGAGTTTTTGGCGGTAGAGCCATTGTGAAGGGGTAATTTTTGTGGGTGGTGAAGTTGCAGGGGTGTATTTTGGGGAGTGGGGCAATTGTAGGATAGTAGTTTGTGGGAATGGGAGCAAATTGCCTAATAGTGGGGCAGATGCAGAGGGCAGTTGACATGATGGTACGACAGTCATGGGGGGCATAATAGTGGGGCAGATGCAGGGGGCAGTTGACACAATGGTACGACAGTCGTGGGGGCATCTTATTTTTAGGAGTTGTGGCAATTTGTTGGGTGGTAGGGTAGCTGCAAATAAGTGTTATTTAGGGTTAGCGACAGTGTGTGGGTTGGTGAGGCAGTTGTGAGCAGATAGCTTTTGGGGTGGGGCAACTGCGAGTCTGTATTTTTGGAAGTGGGACAGTTGGCAGGGATGGTGGGGCAAATACAGAGGACGGTGAAGTGGTAGGACAGATGTGGGGGTTAGCTTCTGGGATGGGGAAGATATTTTTTAGGGGTGGGGCAATTTGTGGGGTAGTATGGCATTTGTAAATGAATATTTGTTAGGGATGGGCAGTATGTGGGTTGGTGGGGCATTTGTGTGTGGGCAGTTTTTGGGGACAGGGTAGTAGTCTATGGGGTAGTGGGGCACTTGGTAAGATGGTAGAGCAGTTGAGGGGGGCATTGAGGTGAGTTGGAGAAAGTTGTTTACTGGGGTAGGGACAATTTGCAGTGTGGGAAGGGTAGCTTTCAGGATGGTGAGGCAGTTATAGGAGATTGTTTTTTGGCATGGAGACACTTTTCAGTGAGCTAGGTCAGTTATGGGGATGGAGCAGTTGGAGAGAGGAGAGAGTGTAAGAGATTAAGCTGGGGTGTACAATTTGGTGGAGGATTGAGAGGGGGGAAGAAAAAAGAGCAGAGACCTGCCCCACTGCCAGAGACATTTGGCAGGTTAGGAGGGCAGTTGCGAGGGAGTTTGTTTTGGGGTCGGGGGCAGTGTGTGAGGTAGGTGGGCAGTTTGGGTGGTTGACAGAAGAGAGAAGAGAGAACAGGAAAAGAGAGTTTGAAAGAAGCAATTCCTAGCTGCTATGTAAGTTTCTATGCTACACAAGCCAAAACTACATCTCCCATAGAAATGCACTGGACAATTTTTTTATGAGGCGGGCTTATTTCTCTAGAAACCCAAACCTCATTTGGCCCATTTTCAAACTCAATGCACCTATTTATGCGTTTCTTGCATATTACATGTTTCAGTTCATTCTGTTACATTTTTGGAGAGTTATTTGCCTGCAGGCAAACAGACAGACATTCTGAAACCCTTTTGTATAATTCTTTGCAAATTCCATTAGACTGGAAAAATAATAAAATCACCCTAAAAAAACCCTTATTTATAAATTATATTTTATATACTACTTAATTCCTTTATTATTTTAAATATATAGCTTTTATCTATTTACTTTTTATTTTTATATTTTACATATTTTATTTATTTTTTCCTATTATAAATTTTAATTTATTACTTTTATTTTTTTTTCTCTTTTCAGTGTTATGGTGCATTTTTTATTTATGTTGCTACAATTCTGTAAGTTTAAGAGGCCCTTTTACCAAAGTGTTGCAAGTGTATGCACTTACCATGTGTTTTGTGCAAAACTTAATATGCGGTTAAGTACAAAGCTTCTATCATAAATGCAGGCGGCGTGCCCTGCATCTACTGTGCACGACAGACAAGTATCACACAGGCCTTCATTCCCTGCCTTGTGCAGGGAACATGGCCCTGGCAACAAAAATTATTATAAAAGCTGTGCCTGAACAGTGGTGATTCAGCCCAATATCCCCCTCCCCCATACACAGCATGTACTCTCCCGTGGCACATACACCAACCCTGGCACTTAACCCATCACTTAAACTCCCCTTGCACAGATTCCCCACTAGCTTCCACCTACTCCAAAGATCCCACTCCCCACTCCCCAAAACCCAATTAACCCTTTCCTAACCCTCCTGGCTCTCCGGGACCTACCTGGGGGTTTTCTGGTGGTCTAGGTGATGGCCAGGGCAGTAGGGTTGCCAACTTTTTGAAAGAGAAAAACCCGCCACCTGTGGCTAGTCACACTCCGCCCATGCCCACCCCTACTCCACCTCCTGACCCCAAAAAAATTGCAGAGAGGGTAATGTGCAAACTGAACAAGCAAGACCTCTACAAATTCTTAAGCAGAAATTCTATACTGACAGAATACGCAGCATTGGTTGTACACACACACACAATACAGACAGGTCTTCATCAACAAATGAGCACAAAACAAAAAGAGAAATATATAGACAAAAATTAAACTGAAACCCCAAGAAAACAGACTCTGCATGCGGTGCAATATCAGATAAATAAGAGATGCAGTTCCCCATACTGTGTAAAATATAAAGGTAGTACAAAGTCCAATCATTAAATTGAAAATAAAATTATTTTTTCTACCTTTGTTGTCTGACCATTTTATTCTCTGATCATGCTGGTTCCAATCTGAGGCTTCCGTTTTCCCATCTTCTCTTTGCTTGTTTTCTATAGTCCATAGTCCATCCGCTATTTCTTGTCTCTTCTTTTCTTTTCTTCACTTCCTTCCATCAGCCTATTTCCAGTCCCAGTGCCCCCTCCCCATTACCCAGTCACTTACCAGTACCATTCGCAGGTGTCAGCTCCCTTTGAGCCCTCTCCTTACCTCCTCTGTCAACTCCTTTCCAGCCACCTCCTTCCCCCCTTTCAGCTCTCTTCCAGCCACCTCCTTCACCCTGTCAGTTCCTTCCTGCCACCTCCTTCCCCCCTCTTACAGCTCTCTTCCAGCCCTCACCTTCCACCTATCAGTTCCTTCTGCCGCCTCTTTTCCCTTGCAGCTGCTGCTGCTTCACCCCCCCTTAGTGCTGCTTCATCCCCCACTTAGTGCTGCTTCGAAGTTCACCCCCGTGCAGCCGCTGCTTCTGCTTTTTACAGAGCAGCGGCTGCAATAAACGTAATTTGAAAAGGAAAGACAACCTGTGAGGAGCCCTCCGATCGTTCTTCTGCAGTGCAGCACCCAAGGAAGTGATGTCAGGAGGGCAGGCTTCTCACAGGTTTCTTTTCCTTTTCAAATTAACTTTATTGCAGCCGCTGCTCTGTGAAAAAGTAGAAGCAGCGGCTGCACAGGGGATCACCGATCGGGGATCTCGTTCGCACCGCGGACGAAAAGCTGTTTTTTTTGCTCTGGCCGCTCCTGATCTCACGGCCAGAGCAAAAAAACGGCTTTTCAAGGGCCAGTTTTATATCTGTGCCGGCAGCCGGCCTGGCCATGGAAAAACCGGCCAGGCAGGCTGAAAACCATCCGGTTGCAGTAGTAGTCCCTCCCCTTTCCTGCCTCATCTGCTACTTTTCCAAAATGGATGCAGTAATCCTTAGCAGTAGTCTCACAGTACTACTACCAGGGCCAATCCCTAGTGGTAGTACCATGAGATTACCGCTAGGGGTTATCCCCATTCTGGAGAACATAAGAACATAAGATATGCCATACTGGGTCAGACCAAGGTCCATCAAGCCCAGTATCCTGTTTCCAGCAGTGGCCAATCTAGGTCATACGTACCTAGCAGTTTCCCCAAAAGACACAGGTTCCGCAATGCTTGTACTGGGTCAAGCATTGATATCCTGGGTCCCTTCTTAATAATGGTCTATGGACCTTTCCTCCAGGAACTTGTCCAAACCTTTTTTAAATCCAGCTTGCAGCAGACAGGACAGAAGCAAAGGGGAAACAGTCCTGTTCACCATTCAGACAAGCAGAGAGCCCCCAGGTAGGTCTGGGAAAGGGGTGGATGAAATGGTGGGGGAATTAAGGAGAGCACTGTTTGGGGGCAGGAAGATCCTGGGAGGTTCTGGTATGAGGGAAAGATCTGTGCAACAGGGGTATTAGTGACCAGGTTTAAGTGCAAGGGAGGTTAAATTCCAGGGGAAATTAAGTTCCAAGGAGGGTGTGTGCCAGAGGGGGGACTTTGAGTGCTGTGGATGCCTTTTTTTTTTTTAACGGCAGTAGCTGCGCTACTGGTCTTCTGCTAGTACAGCTGCACTTAACGGCAGGTTGGGTCGCAAGTAGATATTCTTATTAGGTTGCCGTCTGTACCCGTGGTGGAGAGATGAGCTCTTACTTTGATCAGATAAGTACAATAATGAGAAGCACTCTATGCATAGAAGTAATAAGAGGAGTTCATATGGATGTTTGTTAAAAACAAGTAATATATTTTGAAAAAGCAATAAAAAAGAAAAAAATCATTTTTGGAACATGATGATGAAAGTAGAAGTCGGTGTTGTCTTTCACCATGAAGAGATTTTAGCTCTCAAGGAAGAATTATATTTTTATAATTGATAAAAGTTATATTGTTGCAATATTTTGTAGCATTTATCCTTCAATTTAAACGTATTCAGATTTTCAAAGTTTCCCTAATTCAGGCAATTTGCCTAAACATGGACATCTTATAGTTTAAGAATTTTCTCACTAAAAAGATTTGCCCCTTCATATTATTTTTTAATATACTGTTAAACACCTCACTTTTACTTGCCTATTTGATACTTTTGTGGTAGCCTTTTTTAGTTGCTCTTCATCGGAGGTCAGTTCTGACTCATCTGCAAGTCCAAAGGAGGCGAAGGAAGAAAATGCTATGCCAAAAAAAATGGAACGCAGAGTTCCAGATGATTCTTTCAGGATCTGTGACATCAATAGACTGTAGGATAGCACTGACTAATGATGTTAGCTCTTGAAAGAATCTTTCTGTGTTCTAACACTACTGTGTGAAGATCAAGTGAGTCAAAAAAGAATTCTTTTTTAACAATTAACCTGAGCCAACCTGTATCGTGTCATAGGCATTCATGCAACACAACAGCATTTTTAAAAGTGTCTCATAGGCCCTAGCACCAGCCACTATATGTCGCTCTTGCATGATAATAGACACTATCCCCTTGAAAGGCTGTGTGAGTGCTGCCTCCATAGCATCTTCAGCACTGGCTGGCCCAAGGAGCAGAGTGTTCGTTTTGAAGCTGGCCTACAAGGTGTCTTTTATGGCAAGAGGCCTGCTTTTAGAAAATTGGTGTTGACTTCAGTGTGTGTCATCAGAATGCACGCCTTACCTTTTCTTAGTATCACCCCCTCAAGCATAGTCAGTGTGAATATACATAATTGCTGATGGGAAGAAAAGGAAAGATCATAATACAGAACCACAAACGTGTGATATTACACATGAAACTGAAACCTAAAACAGTCGGAAGAGAGAATTTTGGCCTCATCCAGGACTAAAAACGAAGTTTATATACATGGAAACTTGATAAGACAGGAGAATTATGAGCAAAGTCTGACTTTTATGCTTACCGATTTTAAGCTGGGTAGCAGTTCACACCTACCACATGGAGATAATTTATGACTGGACAAAGTCAAATCTGCCACTCAAAGTCGGGCTTTTTCAAAACACTAAGGGAAACATTCACTGCCTAAGAATCTTAAAACTCATTCATATCACATTTTGCTTTCAACATCCTATGGAAATCTACAGCCAGAAGTTGAGTTTAAAAGATTTTATTCTGGAAATCTCAGTTAAAACACATATCGTGAGAGGCAAATTAAATCCTGGAAGAGCTCTTTGGGCCTCTGTCACATTGATTTATAACAGTTATTTCTAAACAAGACCAAAGAAAGCGCAGATGAAAACAATTACTTTATTTTTGTAGGCAACAAGTTGAGGTGGGTGGTAACTGAGAAATTCTGAAAAAAATCCTGTCACAATATTCCACTTTTTCTTAAGTAACCCTCATCACACAACAAACGTTTGCCACATCAGAGGCTTTCCAGGGCCTGAAGGGATGCTTTGATTCCAGACCGCTGCAGGCATTAGCCGGGGACATAATTAGGGTAAAAAGTTCAACCACAGCTCCATGTCTATGGCTCTGCCAAAAATAAATTTCCTCTCATTCACTGTTTTCTGCTCTACCCTCCCTGAGAACCTGATTGAAAACACATTGGTTTTTGCAGTTTTTTCCTCTTCTAATTAACTTGATGGTATTTACAGTATTTTAATATTTAAAGTGATCCCCCTTCATCCCAACTGTGCCCAGGATGGTGGAGGGCTACAAGTTAGGCTTTTTTTTTTGTGTGTGTGTTTCTGTTTGATGAGTGAATCATGTATGCATCACAGCTGTTTTAATCTACCAGGGCTTTGAAGAAAAATAAAGTTCAATTAACCTGAAGTTCTTATCGTAAATCCTTTGTGCTCTTTCTCCTCATCATAAGAAAACATGGAGAACTGTAATGTAATTAATACAATATGTATTCATGTTTAAAGCTATCAAGAAAATAAGAGTAGTAAGTAGTGCTTAACATGTCAAGAGATTATGGTAATTATTTCTCCCTTTTTTCTAAATCTGATAAACCTTCCCTCTCAGATACTATACTAAAGGCATCTAGTTAGGCAAACCAATAAGAACCTTGGCTAGTAAACCAGAGTAATATCTGAAATCCGACTTTGTCACTCAGTGAACTGCATGTTAAGGAGGGGCATCAATACTGTCTGTCCTCTTTCTTTTATTCTTCAGATTTAAATAGCAGTATCACTTTTGTTTCTCTGAAGCTGCCAAACTTCTGTGGTATCAAACAACCATACTGAAGGCACTGAGGAGCCTTGTGTGGCCAATAAGCCAAAGGACACATATACACTTTGAAGTCAATTTTAAACCATTTTGGTTAGTGCATATCACTCTCTCAGAAGAGTTTTATGTATAATGTTAACAAATGGATCTAGGTCATGGAGGACAGGCTAAGCCAGTCCTCGTTTTGGATTTGACTGAATAACATTTCATGTTTGTCACAAGTTTGAGGTTTCCCATTACAACTTTTCCTTTTCTTCCCATCAGCAATTAAGCACATTCACACTGACTGCTTGAGAGAGTGATGCTATGAGAACGTAAGATGTGAATTCTGACACATGTTCAAGAGCCAACACCTGCACTTAAAGTAGGCTGGCCTCAAACCAACACTGAAGTAAAACCAGGACTGACTTGACCTGTCCGTCATGACATTGAACTACCTGGCAACCCTATTTATTGTGAAAACACAGGTCTGCAAAAAAAATGTTTTCGAGAGCTGTTTTGGTTATTCCACGTAATCTTTATGTTTTTTGGTGCACTGAATCCGAAAATGACCTCCATTTTGTCATAGGACATCACGTTTCCTGACAATTTAGGTAACTATGTTAAATAAGGCAATACCTCTAAATAAATGGAAATAGACTTATAAAATTAAAGTTTTATTACAATATTTTCATGAAAATCCTTTTTTGAACTGAAATGAGCTCACCTACACACACTAAACTCGATTCTTCTTCCTTGTGAGGCTCCTCTTGGTGCATTTACGCTTGTGAGTAGCATCTGGAATGTCTCTCTGAAGCATCCAACAGTAGTCTGCCATCATTGTAATGCTCCATTTTCCCTGGTATCTCCTTTCCATCTCTTTAATGTCTTGGTGGAATCGTTCACCTTGTTTCTCACTCACAACTCCCACATTTTCAGGAAAGTAGTCAAGATGGGACAGGAGGAAATGCACTTTCAAACTCATCAGGCAACCTAAAGCTTGAAATGCTTTCAGCATTCGTCCGACGATCTTTTTGTAGTGAGGATCTTTGTTATTGCCTAAAGATTTCTGTATGACTTCTTTAAATGCAATCCACCCTTCTTTTTGAGGATCCGTCATGGTATTGATAAACTCTTGATCAACTATAAGCCTTCTAATGTCTGGTCCAACGAACACACCTTCTTCCAATTTTGCCTCCGACAGGCCTGGAAACTTGGTGACCAAGTATTTGAAGCATTCTCCATCTCTTGGAAGTGATTTTACGAATTGCTTCATCAATCCCAATTTTATGTGGAGAGCTGGTAGAAGAACTTTATGGGAAGGTACCAAAGTTTCTTGGAGGACATTTTTTTCACCGACTGTTAGCACCCTCGGCTGCCAACTCTTCTTGGTCCAGTGATTTTGTCGGTCTCGACTGTCCCATAGACACAGAAAACAAGGATATTTGGTATACCCAGCTTGTTGCCCGAGCAGCATGCACAAGACCTTCAAGTACCCACACACTTGCCAACCATGGTCTTCATATTTAAGTTTACAAAGAACCAATTCCAAGTTCTCGTAGGTTTCCTTCAAGTGTATGGAATGACCTACAGGTATGGAAGCGTAAAAACCGTTGTGGAGTAAAACTACTTTGAGACTTCTTTTTGAAGAATCTATAAAAAGACGCCATTGCTCTGAATCATATTGGATTTTAAATTGACCCATCAGACCTTCAACATCGATGCAATAAACCAACTTGTCTTCCTGGGCGAAGTAAGGAACGAACTCCTTTTCACGATGTCTGAACCATTAAGATGACACTCCTGGCAACAATAAATTCCTGCTTTTCAGCCTTGATCCGAGTAACTCAGCGGCATCTTTGGGAAGATTCAAGTCTCTTACCAAATCATTCATCTCCTCCTGAGAAAACAATTTTGGTCTTGTATCATCCTCAAAGTCAGAACTTGATTCGTCATCTGGTTCAGGTATGACTTCACCTTCATCGGAGCTAGGTATCTCTTCCAAGGTAGCAGGGGGCTTGGGTACTGGTATATCTGTGTGCCATGGGGGATGGGACGAATTGCCGAATGAAGATTGGGGTATGAAATGGAATGCTTCCATTTGGAATTAAACCCTTTCACATCGCATGAACAAAAGTAACAGTCGTCATTATGGTTCTTTTGCTCTCACCATACCATAAGAATCCCATAACGGAAAGATTTTTTCTTACCCTTGAACCAGTTTCGGAGGTCCTCAACACACCGTTTGCACACTTTATGAGGCGCCCAGACTTTATCTTGATCTCCAATTTTTAGTCCAAAGTATGCAAAGTATACTTTTTTCACAAAGTCTGTAATATTCTGCTGTTGCTTCAACACTGTATATTCACCACAGATGAAACAGAAACTGTCTGGCGAATTAATACACTTTCGCGGAGCCATAACATAACGGTTGAAGAATGACGAGCTAACACGAATTGCGATGAAAAAGTGTGAACAGCCTAGAACCAAGAACCTGATGATGATTCGTGCACAAGTGTGGCATGCAGGAGAGAACAGCTCTGTGTCTGTACACGAGGCGTCACAGTGCTGGCCACACCCCCCTGCACTGACCGGAGCTGCTGCTATCTGCCCTGTGTCTCCCTCCCACTGGACTCTTCAGGAAAGATTAACCCCTTCTACCATTAGAAGCACGGACTTAAAGCTTGCTTAGCTTATGTATATATTGCTGACCATCAGATTTACAGTGCTATATTTTTTTTTACATAACTCGGACAACCCCTTCAAGGTTTTTTGGGCATTTTATATCTTAAATGCACTTAAGTGAATTAATTAATAGTAATTTGAATTAATTAATAGTAATTTGAAAAAATTTGATAAATTTGAAGACAATTTTGCATGTTGTGGCAAATCATGATGTCTAGGAGTTTTTTCAATATTTTATTTGTTTTCAGCACACCAAAATACATGGAAATTAGATGAAAATAATCAAACAGCTTTTTAGTCGCAGACCTGTGTAATTCTATAATGCTTTTTACACATATAAAGCATGTTTTCCATACAGAAAATGACTCATAAAACAGTGCATGAGGGTTGAGATGAAGAAATTAGGTCCTACCTGCTAATTGATGTTCCTTGAGGAACTCCAGTCCAGTCCCTACACCTCTGGGTTTGTCTCACCCTTCCAGCAGTTTGGAGACTAAGCATGTCACAACTTTGATGATATCACCCTAGATAAGCAGCTGTTACTCCCCTCCTGCCTCCAGTATCCTATTGACAAAGCAGACTCACAGAAGCAATAAGTAAGAACTTGCTAAATGTAAAAACACAATGCTCTAACTTTAACCTAGAACGCCCCCAAGTGAACATAGTGCTCACCTGTTCGTACGGGAATGCAACTTGTCACTCCAATCTCTGAAAAACCAAAATTGGTCTTCTTCTGCTATCTCGTCTTTTTTTTTCTTCTTTTCATTGAAGGAGTACCGTTACTCAGTCCGGTACCATCTTGCAAAAACCGAACCATTTCCCCCGACACCAACTTCTTCAGGTCTGGGAATGCCTCACTGGCCGACATGCCACCTGGGGGTGGATTTCCAGGACTGGACTGGAGTTCCTGAAGGAACATCAATTAGCAGGTAGGACTTAATTTCTTCTTCCTTATCGCCCCTCCAGTCCAGTCCCGGCACCTCTGGAATGTACCATAGCTGTTCTACTCCTGAGACGGACCCGCGAGCCCAGCCTAAAGCACTGCCAAACCAAAACGGGCATCTCCTGCCACCTGAACATCTAGGCGATAATGCTTCACAAAGGAATGCAATGACGATCACGTTGCCACCTTGCAGATGTCTGCCGGTGGCACCAAACTGGCCTCCATCCAGGACGAAGCCTGCACTCTGGTCGAATGAGCCCGCAACCCTTATGGAAGTCGCCGACGTTTCAACAAGTAAGTGGAAGCAATGGCTTCCTGTATCCAATGTGCAATGGAGCCCTTTGACGACGCCTCTCCCTATTGAGGGCCCCCAAACAACAGACAATCTGATTTGCGCCGCAACGTCTGGCAAACATCCAGACGCCACAGAAGCAGCTCACATTTTGTCTTCCCTGCCCCTGAGAAAACCAGTAGCGATACAGACTGATTCAAATGGAATGCCAAAACCACCTTAGGCAGAAAGGAAGGCACCGGTCTCAAAATCACCCTTTCCTTAGATATAACAAGGAAGGGCACTCAACATGATAAGGCTTGAAACTCCGAAATCCTCCTTGCCGAGCAGACAGCCACTAGAAAAATAGTCTTTAAGGTAAGATCTTTTAGGGAACAAGCTGCCAGAGGCTCAAAGGGAGATCAGGTAAGTGCCGACAGCATGAGGTTGAAGTCCCAAGGAGGAACGATGGAATGTGCCGGAGGACGAACCTGTTTAACCTCTCTCAGAAAACATTGGACATCCTGGTGTGCCCCTAAGGAGACACCCCAAAGTCTCCCTCTGAAGCAGGAGAGTGCTACCACCTGTACCCGCAGCGAACTACAGGCCAGACCTTTGTTGAATCCATCCTGCAAAAACTTGAGTACCTCCAGTATCACTGTCTGCAGCAGGTGATAGCCTGCCCTTTTGAACCATCCCTCAAAGATTCTCCATGCTTGGATGTACAGCAACGAAGTCGCCCATTTATGCAACTGCAATGTCACAATGACCAGTTCCGGATAATCCCTCTGCGTTAACCGAGCCCTCTCAATAACCATGCCGTAAGCGAGAACCTCTCCACTTGAGCCATTCTTATCGGGCCGTGCACTAACAGATCTGCTCGCGTCAACAGCCACCAGGGGGAGCCACCTTCAACCTGATCAGATCAGCATACCACGGCCTCCACGGCCAATCCGGAGCAACAAGCAGCACCAGCCCCTGATGCGCATCGATCCTCTGTATCACCCATCCTATGAGTGCCCAGGGCGGAAACACACAGAGCAGCCCTTCATGGGCCACCGCAGCACCAGCGCATCGAGACCTTCTGACATGCGCTCCTGCCATCTGCTGAAAAACAGAGGTGCTTTTGCTGAGTCAAACGTTGCCATGAGATCCATGATCGGCTGACTCCAACGTTGAACTATCTGGGCAAACACCTGTCCATTGAGACTCCAGCTGCACACTTCTGATGCCCCCTTGTCAATTGATATAGGCCACTGCCGTGGCATTGTCCAAGAACGCTCTCATTGCCTTACCTAGAGCACAGAACATCACTCTCAAATCTAGGCGGTTGATGGGTCATACACGCTCCACCGAGGACCACACCCCCTGTGCTATGTTGGATTTGCAGTGCACCCTCCACCCGGAAAGGCTGGCATCCAGTAATCCACTGTGGTGTTTCCAGTGGCATACCTGCTACGAGCTTCTTGGGTCGCAGCCAGCAACTGAGAGCCCATCGTACCTCTGTCGGACAACTCAGCGGAAGCGTGAGTGGCTGGGACTGAGCCGACCACCTCCTCAATAAGTTTCTTTGCAATGGGCACATGTGTGCTCGAGCCCACGGTATCATCTCTATCATGGCTGCCATGGATCCCAAGAGTTGGAGGTAATGCCACGCCGTCGGAGGTGCATGTTGAGGAAACGCCCAATTTGCCTTTGTAACTTTTGCACCTTGCTTGGCAGCAAGGACACCCAACCCAGATCGGTCTGGAAGTGGGCCCCCAGATATTCTAAATCTTGTGACAGCTGAAGTTGGCTCTTTGCCACATTCACTACCCAGTCAAGCTCATGAAACAGGCTATTACTCTTTCCGTGGCCCAAATGCTTTCCTCCCTGGACTTTGCCTGGATTAGCCAACCATCCAAGTATTGGTGCACCAAGATTCCATTCTGTTGAAGTTTATTTATTTATTTAACAGTATTTCTATACCGCCTTATCCTACAATCAAGGCGGTGTCACAGCAAAACAATCAAAAGGTTTGGAAGGGTATATCATGCAGTGAGAAAGTGTCATGCGTTGCGTGTAAGGGGTTAGTGTATTAGATTAGGTTGAGCTATGTACATTGTGAGCTATGGTACAGTGTGAGCTATGGTACAGTGCCGCGGCTACCACCACCATGACCTTGGTAAAGGTCCTTGGTGCCATTGCTGGCCGGAAAGCATCCTCTCTGATAGAGGACTAACCGTGCAAAACCACCTGACGTCCTTAAATTGCACCTGCTGTGGCCGCCCGGGGTGAAATGACTTCTGTTTATCCTCAGGTAATCTGCTCCTTTGATCTCCCCCAAGTCCTTTACCAACTTTTTCAGATCCTGCCCAAAAAGGAGCGTACTCCTAAAGGAAAGCTTACTGAGACGAGACTTGGAGGAAACATCTGCTGCCCAATTGCACAGCCACAAGTAGCGTCATGCAGCCACCACTGAGGCCATATCACTTGACAAGCAGCGGATCAGATCATAGAAGGCTTCTGCTATGTACGCCGTTCCCGACTCCAGTTTTGCTGCCTCTGGCATTTGGGACGCGGAGTTCTCCTAACCCTGCAGGAACTCCTGTGTCCATCGTAAGCAAGCTCGGGCTACAAAGGCCCCACAGATGGCAGCCTGCAGGGACAGGGTACTAATCTCAAAGGCCTGCTTGAGGAGCATCTCTAGCTTCCTATCCTGCATGTCCTTGAGAGTCAAACTGCCTTTCACTAGGATAGTAGTTTTTTTGTACCTGTTGACACCGCTGTGTCCAACTTTGCTGTGCGCAAAACGCCCTTATCCTTTTCCTGCAATGGATCAAGGTGGGACATCATCCTCGTGCCCTTTAACGTGGCCTCTGAGAGATCCCATTCATCCTGCATCATCTGTCAGACCACTCTATGCAACAGAAATGCCATCTGCATAGTCCTGACTGCCTGAAGGAGCGGATCTTCCAACAGTTCCTCCTCTCCAGGTCTGTCTGTCCTCAAATTAAGGGTTTTGGCCACATGCATGATAAGCATCGCCAATTTCTCTCTCCTAAAGACTAGCACAATTCGTGCCTCTTCTGCCTGAGGGATCTCTGAGTCCTCCAAATCTGACTCTGGTGGCCAGTCTTCTGCCAGGTCCTCGCACTCCTCCGAATGCCATGACCCTGGCTCCTCCCAAGGGTCCTCCTTCAACCCTCGCTTACTTGGTCCCAGGTATTCTTCCTGCTGCCCCTACGTGGAAAACTCCAAAATGGGTCTCTTCCTCGCCTTGCCCCAAAGCTGCTCCGGACCATGGATCTTCTGCTGCTTCATACAAAAGGCCCTATGCATGAGGAGGACAAACTCCGGTCTAAAGTCCTGTGGCGCTGAGGTGTCTTGCCTGTCTTTAAATACAGTGGCCTTAGGCGCCGACTTTGCCTTAGCCTTACCGGCTTTTTATTCTGTCACTGCTAGCTGCTCCCCCACCAACTGAGGGAGGCTGTGGGCCCGAGGATCCCCCCACCCCCATGGCCTAAATGGGAATGTCCCCATGCGCCTGCTCTTCCTGTGCGCTGTCTCCTTACCTATGGCCTCCAGAGCAGTGGACTCAGTCCCGTAGCCGTGGCAGCAGACTTCTGCCATGACATGTTTGCGGGATCTGCAAGTAGTGCAGGCAGGCTCTGCAGGCATGCTGCCCCGTACAGTTTCTATTCCTTTTTTTTTTTTTATATTGGGTGTCCCAGCAACTCTAGGAAGGCCTCCTACCTAGAGAAAAACAAAAAAAAATGCCTCTAAATGCTTCTACTCATATTTAATCTACTACAGTAGGGCTGCTCCGGTTTAAAAACAAAAAAAAATCACGCCTTTTCTAAAATGGCCGTGGTTCCCACACTGCTGACAAAAATGGCCCTGGCACCATGCGGATCAGGCCAGACCTCTCTCTATCTTGGTCTACCTGATCCTGATGGAGCCCAGCACTCCTTCCTTATTCAAACTCTTTTCCAGGCCTTTAAACCTTTTCGGTGCTCAGTCTGCTTCCCGCAACTACAGCACCGGATTGGTGAGTGACAGGCTGCCTTCCCCTCCCACCGGCTAACTGACCCCAGGCACCAGCTTTTCTGCTGCTGATGGCTCGTTCCTCACAATTACTGTGGAGCCGCTGCTGCCACCTTTGAAGGGACCAAGAAGATCTCCTCTGCAGACTAGGTCTCCCAGTACCATCTGTGCCTGACTTTTTTTTTTCTTTCAATTATCTGTATTGAATGCTGCTAAACAGGGAAATGGCCAAGGCAGAAAACCCCTTCTTATGCAACTTTCTCCCACTAAAACTACCTATTCTTAATTGTCCCTTCAGTGAGTCCCACTGAATCATACCTTCTAGTTTGGAGACTGAGATATGACTGAGTTGTGACATTCTCAGTCTCCAAGCTGCTGGAAGGGTGAGACAAACCTAGAGGTACCGGGACTGGACTGGAGGGACGATAAGAAAGCAAGGTTTGCACGTATTTTATTTTAAAAAATACATATACATGCAGAGTGCATGCACACATTTATACATTTTTAGAGCAAGTGTAAATTTGTATGAAGGAAATTTTGCGCTACTGGAATCATTTTACAAGCCTTAATAAACCAAACCACTCTGGATATTTCACATAGGCACCCTCTTTTGAAATTATCCCCTATATACTGGGGGCCCAGGGACACACTTAAAAGAAAGGCACTGCAGTGAGGGAATCCCTTCTCATTCACCCAAGCCAGCCAACATCCTGATCACTGTCTCCCCGCCGAAACCACCAAACCAGAAGTACCGTTGGACTCAATCAGCAGCTCTCTCACAGCCCATGAAACAGCATGGTGGTAAGCTCCACCTTCTGGTGTCTGCATCATCTATCAGGGCCCAGGGACACACTTAAAAGCAAGTGTGGAGTGGACCGCAGGAGTGTAACAAAAGTTCCCAAGGTGAAATAAAAAAAAAAAAAAAGAGGTAAGCTTCTGGCCAGCCCACCCAAACCGAACAAAGGTTAGTTCAGCAATTAGCAATCAGGATAGCCACCACACTTCCACAATTACAGGTACACAGGTATTAAACATGAACACCAGACTACTCACACTATGCCTCCTGCCTATAATAATAATACTGTTTCTCCAACACACAAACGGGGTAGAGGCTATGTACTTCGCTACAAGCCACCCAATTCCAATAAGAGGAAGAAAATATTGAATACAAAGGCACTCCACCTACCATATGGGTAACAAGAGGTTTCATAAATTAATCCAAATAAACCCCACCACAGCATACCATAGAAACATAGAAAAATGACGACAGAAAAAGACCACATGGCCTATCTAGTCTGTCGTTCCATGCCCCCCCCCCCCCCCATCCATTTGTCATCACCTTCACGTGCCTTCTGGAGTCCACCCATTCCTCTGCCCTCTATTATCTTGATCCTGCACTTTGGAACTCACTAACCACTGACCTGCACTCGGAACTTTCTTACGTTTTAAGTCCATGTTCAAAACCCACCTAATTCTGCCTTGCATTTGACCTCCCTCCATGACCATCCTTTACTTGTCTTTCTTCCCTCCTTTATGAATGTTCCCGTCCTATTTGCAAAATGGTGTTCCTTTCCTAATCTGTGAGTCTGTATTCTGTATTGTACACCGCCCTGCCACCAATGAATACCACCCGTCTGCATACCACTTTATCCTGCGCCTTAATTAATGCACACGCCATTAGGAATGAATTCCATACCATAATTGACTACATAAATGACCAAAAGATAGACATAATGTGTATCACCGAAACCCAGCTCTATGACACAGACAATGTCATTCTAAATCAAATCACCTCCCAACCATTCCCGGTACATAAGTGCCCAAGGAACACAAGAAAGGTGGAGGAGTCTCATTATTGCAAGGGATCACTTAAAGTTCACCACAAGCTCCTTCTATAGCTCTGATGGAAGCAATGTCATAACTGGATTGGAATAACTGGAAGTACCCCTCCAGCTAACCGATCGGCGTCGGGGAAGGGAGCAGGCAGGTGAGCTCCTCCCTGTTCCCCACCGCGAGGCCAATCAGGCTGAAGAACACCAGCTTTAAAATCTTCAGCGCTCCAGGCGCACAGCGGAAGTCCCCCTCCAGCTACCCAATCGGCATTGGGGAAGGGAGCAGGCAAGTGAGCTCCTCCCTGCTGCCCACTGCGAGGCCAATCAGGCCGAAGAACACCAGCTTTAAAATCTTCAGCGCTCCAGGCGCACCCGCGTCTGGCAGGCCCGCGCCTATGGGCCTCGCCAGAGGGCCCTTTGGCGTGGCCCTTAGACACGGGCCCGGGGTGCGACCTCCGGTGCTCCACAGCTGCTGGGGTCGAGCAGGCTTGTCGCTCCTCCATACATCGCCTTCAGATCAAACCATCTCACAAACTCCACCCTGGCACCTTCAAGTAACTCTCTTTTGACCTCTCTTTTGACTTGCCTCCCACTGCTGGCTCTGTTCTTCCTCCCACTATCAGCTTAGAACTTGCTACCTTGCTAGGGAGGAGTAGCCTAGTGGTTGGGGCAAGGTACTTCAGGCCGGAAGGTCGGGGGTTCAAATCCCACTAGAGGACAGCAACCTTGGGCCGGAAGGACTGGGGTTTCTAGTCCCACAGGTGCTCCTTGTGGTCTTGGGCAAGCCACTTAACCCTCCATTGCCCACGTTCCCTGTAAGTATTAGTGTATGTGTCTCATATCCCCGCGTGTTAAATGTATCCCCCAATTGTGTTGTGACCGCTTTGATTGAAGGATAAGGCGGTATACAAAACTGTCTAAATAAATAAATAAATACCCACTGCCTGCGCTGTACTGCTACCCAACATTGGCACTGAACTACTACCCACTGCCTGCACAACACCACTACCCTCTGCTTGCTTAGCATTGCTCCCATTGCCTACAGTGTACTGCTACCCACTGCTGGGCATAGAACTGCATATCCATCGCTGCATAAAACCGTTATCCACTGCCTATTCATTGCTTGCATTGTACTGCCACCCATCGTTCTGCATATTGCTGCCACCCACTGTTTTGCATACTATTGCTACTCATTGTTTGTTTTGCATACTGTTGCCACCCATTTGTATACTGTTGCTACCCATTGTTTTGCTTTGCATACTGTTGCCACCCATTGTTTGCATAGTATTGCTACCACTGTTGCACTGATACCTAACTGTTATCCATTGCTTATCCACTGTTGCATAGTACTGCTACCCATTGATTGCATACTGTTGCCACCCATTGTTGCATAGTACCATCACCCATTGTTGTCCTGAACTGCTATCCACTGCTTATCCTCTGCTTACTACCCATTGCTTGCAATGAACTGCTACCCACTGCCTGCTTGTCTGCCTATCAAGTGCTACCCGTTGTTTGCCTAGAACTTGCTACCCATTGCTTGCTCAGACCTTGCTGCCCACAACCATGGCCCTACATTTCATTGTCCTCCTCTTCATTATCCTCCCCAACTGCCTCCCCTCCTACCAACACCCGCCAACACCCTCCCTTCCTCTTCCACCTAACCTTTCCCCTACCTGCCTCACTTCACTCTGCCCCCTAGCCTAGCACCTGCCCTCGAGCTTCCTCACACCATCTCCCACATTCAACCAGCCCCCCTCTCTACCTTCCTCACTTCTCCCTCCATCCTGCCCCCTAGCCTTGCACTGGCTCTTGAGCTTCTTCACACCATCCCCCGCATTCAACCAGCCCCACTCTCTTTAAGGCAACCCCACCCTCGCTTCCGCCGTACTATCTTCACTATACCTCGCTCTCTAATACTCCTTCTCCTTCTCTCATCTGGTAACATCAATCCCAACCCTGTCCCCCCCCCCCCCCCAATTTCTTTCTCACACTAGAAAAAGTTCCTCACATACCCTATCTAATCTCATCCACATCCCCACTCCTCCCTCCTTCCACCCTCCCCCATTCATCCCACAATCAAGTATCCATAGATATCAACTCCAACCCTACCCCCAAAAATAATCCCTCACATAACCTACCTGATACCATCAATTTACCCCTCATTTCCCCTCCCTCATGTCCCTCTTAGAGAACACACTCACCTAGACACCCACACCCACACCCTGCTCCCTCTAAATCTCGGCATTACCCTAGAAATAGACCTCCATGCTACTCTGATAAGAAATCTGCACGTAACTTGGCCTCCTACTCTCTCCCTACTGCCAATTCCCACCCCTTCTGCCACCCCATGGAGACTCCTTCAAAGTCCACTCCATTCGCCTCCTCTCACCACTTCCCCTCCGAATAGCTGTTATTGATCACCCACCGGAGAAATCCAAATCAACCTTCCTCACCGACTTCGACTCCTGGCTTTTTGCCTTTATGGATCCCTCCTCCCCCACTCTTATTCTTGGCGATTTCAACATTCACATCGACAACCTCTCCGACCCCCATGCCTCAAAGTTCCTCACTCTTACCTCCTCGTTTGACCTCCAACTTTGCTCCACTGTCCCCACACATCTACACGGCCACTGCCTTGACCTAATACTATTCTCCAACTCCTCTCCTTCTAACTTCCGCAAATCAATCCTTCCCTCATCTGACCATCACCTCTTAACATTTACTCTTCAACTTCCACCGTCCCAACCTCGTTCTGTCTCCTCCCTCCTATTTAGATACCTTCATAATATTAATCCCCTGACTCTCTCCTCCACCATCTCTCGATCTCTTTCCGCCATTTTATCCTCCAAGTCTGTCGAAGAGGCATTATCTTCATACAATACTACATTATCCTCAGCCCTTGACACTCTTGCCCCTCCCACCCCACGTCCTGTCAAACGATCTACTCCCCAACCCTGGCTTTCACCCACAATCCGTTACCTACACATCTGCGCCCGTTCTGCCGAATAAGCTTGGTCCAAATCCCGCTCCCCGGAAGACCTTCTACACTTCAAATTCATGCTTGGCTCCTTCCAGTCAGCCTTAGCACTTGCCAAACAAGATTACTACATCCATCTGACCAACTCCCTTGCCTCTGATCCTCGCCGTCTCTTTAATACCCTCAACTTTCTCCTCAAGGTCCCCCCGCCCCCGATCCCGCCCTCCCTTTCTGCCCAAACCCTAGCCGACTACTTCCACGACAAAATCCACAAGATTACCCTCCAATTCCCTACCTCCCCTCCTCCCCAATTCTCCTCCCCCATCCATACCCCCTCTGCCACCCTCTCCTCCTTCCATCCGATCTCTGAGGAAGAAACTGCACTCCTTCTGTCCTCCTCCAAACCCACCACCTGTTCATCAGAACCTATCCCCAACCATCTCCTACGTTCCATCCCCCTCACCATTGCCCCCTCCATCACTCATATCCTCAACCTCTCACTCTCCACTGCAACTGTCTCCGTTGACTTCAAACATGCTGTTGTCACACCCCTCCTCAAGAAACCCTCACTTGATCCCACATGCCCTTCTAATTATCGACCCATCTCCCTCCTTCCCTTCATATCCAAACTACTAGAACGAGCAGTCCACCGTCGCTGCCTCAACTTCCTCACCTCCCAAGCCCTCCTCAACCCACGTCAATCCGGCTTCCGTCCTCTACACTCCACTGAAACGGCACTCACAAAAGTCACAAACGACCTGTTCCTGGCTAAATCCAAGGGCCTCTAGTCTATCCTCATCCTTCTTGACCTTTCTGCTGCCTTTGACACCATTGACCAAGACCTTCTCCTCATCACCCTCTCTTCGCTTGGCTTCAAGGACTCCATACTATCCTGGTTCTCCTCCTACCTCTCACATCGCTCATTCAGCATATGCTCTGGTGGCGCCTCCTCCTCCCCTACCCCACTCCATGTAGGTGTACCCCAGGGATCTGTCTTAGGCCCCCTCCTCTTCTATCTCTATACCCAAGGCCTTGGAACGCTTACCTCCTCCCATGGCTTTCAGTACCATCTCTTTGCCGATGACTCACAAATCTACCTCTCTACACCTAATATTTCTCCGGCTACCCAGTCCCAGATCTCTGCCTGTCTTTCGGACATCACTGCCTGGATGTCTCATCGATGACTGAAATTGAACATGACCAAGACTGAACTCCTTGTCTTTCCACCTAACTCCTCCCCCCCCCCCCCCCACATCCTCCTCTCTCAATCCATGTGAATGAATCTACTATCCTTCCTGTTCCCTCGGCCCGTAATCTAGGGGTTATCTTTGACATCTCTCTCTCCTTCTCCGTTCATATCCAGCATGTAGCTAAGACCTGCCACTTCTTTCTCTACAACATCAGCAAAATCCACCCCTTCCTCTCTGAACACACTACCAAAACGCTTATCCACTCTCCTTAATCTCCTCCCGCCTCGATTACTACAACCTACTCCTTGCTGGTCTTCCCGTGAGCCACCTCCTTCCCCTTCAATCTATACAAAATCACGCTGCTCGACTAATCTTCTGCCAGCCTCGCCATGCCCATATTACTCCTCTTTTCAGATCACTTCACTGGCTCCCTGTCCAGTTCTGCATCTAATTCAAGCTTCTCCTGCTAACCTATAAATGCATTCACTCTATGGCCCCTCAATACCTCTTATCTCTCCCTATGTCCCCTCTCGAAATTTGCGTTCCACTAACAAATTACTTCTGTCAATGCCTTTCACCCGTACTGCAAACTCCCAACTATGTTCCTTTCACCTTGCTGCACCTCACGCCTGGAACAACCTACCTGCGTCTGTGTGCCAGGCACCCTCCCTGGCCCTCTTCAAGTCCAGGCTGAAGACCCACCTCTTCACCATTGCATTCAGATCCTCACTCCTTCCTCATCCCACCCTAACCCCCGTCAACGTTTATGACCAACTTCAGACCAAACTGCACCACACCATACCTTGCGTAGAACCGATTAACACTCTGCACTGTTTTTAACTAATGTACTACTCTAACTAGATTGTAAGCTCCGATGAGCATGACTCTGATGGGCAGGGACTGTCTTAAGTATGCTGACTACCTCTTGTAGGTTAGGTTAGCTGTGCAGCGCTGCATGCATGGTGCTCTAGAAGTGCTATATAGTAGTAGTAGAACTATCACAAACAGAAACCTATCAATCTGCCCCAACTACTGTGCACCAAACACCAAGTTATCCTAGAAACAGTGTGTTCACATTCAACACAAAGGAAACCTCTCATTCTATTAGGAGACTCATACTCTCCTCCTTAACCGCCAAAGAAACTAACTTATTCTTACACGCCATGAATGACCTACACTACACACAAAAAACACAAACAATGCAAGTAAAGATACAAATACTGAAGACACCCACCCTGAGTACACCCCTTCTCTCTTCTAAGAAAAGAAACTTAAGATGGTTTACCCCATGCAAAACAAGATGAAAAAGCAGATCTACCTATGTATATAGTTACTTTGTTACTTATTGTTATACCAATGTAAACAGTCTCTGTTCGATGCAATTGAATACGTACCGTTCTGTACAATTCAAAGCTTTATTTACTGTAAACTGCATTTCATCTCCTGGAAAATGCGGTATAGAAATTTATTAGAAAATAAATATCAAACTCCCCAACACACTGGAGAGGAGGAATCCTAGACCTCATTTTCGTGCCTAGCCAACTGCTGGACCAGAACCTCATAACCCACCCGACTACCACTGCAGTTCCCTGGTTGGACCACTACATGATAAACTTCAAAATAAAAATGCCTACAGTAAGAAGTCACACTGAACGATAGAAGAAAGTTTAAAGAATTCAACGAGAAAGAATTCCTGTACAAAGTACTTCCACAACTTCAGCATAACATAACAAACCTAGTAGCAAATACAAGCAACTGGAACCACACAATACATACAGCCATGCCTGCCCCTACCGAGAACATACACAAAAACAGAAGACATAATGCACCTAACAAAAGCCCTACAGAAGCTAAAGAGAACAAGGGGGCAAACAAAAAGTCAAGAAAACATACAACACCATGCAACATACCTACCACGACCTAATAAACAAAAGCAAAAAAGAATATTATACTAACCACATAATGGGTTCCCTCAAAAAACCTAGAGAATTATTCGACATTGCAATGTGAGATTTAAGGTCAGAGAGCCTGCTGTATGCTTTTCCTCCCACACCTCTGGTGGCCCGGACTCTATTCAAAATCCAGCAGGACTGAGCCACGGTGATCCTGATAGCCCCAAGGTGGCCCAGGCAGCCGTGGTTCCCTCTTCTTCTGCAGTTGGCAGTGGATACTCCACTTCCTCTGGGGTTGCAACCCGACCTTCTGACTCAGGATCAAGGGTCCCTCTTGCATCCCAACCTCAAATCCCTCAATTTGATGGCCTGGCTGCTGAAAGGCTAGTCCTTGCTCCCTTGCTCCTATCTGGTCTTCTCACAGCTTTCCTCTCATTTTGACTCTGTCCAAGCTCTTCACCCCCATCAATCTGGCTTTAGGCTTGGCCTCTCCATGAACTATTGTTCTTTCCCTTTTAAACAAGGTTCATGCATTGCAAGACCATGGTGACATTTCCCTAGCTGTTTCACTTAACCTCTCTGCAGCATTTGACCTAGTAGACCATTCCATTCTTCTTGATCACCTTCAGGACACCGGTATTTGGGGAACCAATCTTCACTGGTTCCCTTCTTTCCTCATAGCCCGATCTTTCACTGTACAGTCCACATCCTCCACTTCTCCAGTTACCCCTCTCCTCTGTGGTGTTCCCCAAGGTTCTGTCCTATATCCAGCCCATTTCAATAACTTTTTGGCACCTCTCACTCTCCAACAGTATGCTGTATCAGCATATTACTAGGTGGATGATATCGTCATACTCTACCACACTAGTCCCTCAAACCCAGATCTAGGCTCACTAAACTCTTGTCTTTCCCATGTCTCCTCCTGGCTGACTACCAACTTCTTGCAGCTTAATTCATGCAAATCTGCTGCCCTCTGGTTCCCATTCGGTCTTCCTTGTCCTCAGTTGGGCCCCCTTCTTGCAGGCACCCCTAGTCTCTTCTTTCCATTACCTAGGAATTATCCTTGATTCCTCGCTTTCCTTCAATGAGCACATCTCTCCCTTGTTCGCCACTGCTTTTATTCCTTACGTCAAATCCGAGCTGTCTGTCCTTTCCTGGCCCCCTCCTCCCTCACTACCTTCCTTTTGTCCTGTGTTGTTTCAAAGCTCAACTGCTGTAATGTAGCCCTGGCTGGTCTTCCCCACCATCAGCTCCAATGCTTACAACGCCTCCAAAATACTTTTGCTCGTATTATCACCAATATTACTCGCTCAGACCATATCACTCCCTTACTTGTCAGTCTCCACTGGATCCCACTTAAATTCAGGATTCATTACAAATTCCTCACTCTCCTCAAAAAGCTCTTCACACATCCACCCCACAATACATTGCTGATCTGGTTCACTTGACAACCTCCCACTGCTTACTTCGGTCCATTCATTCCAATCGTCTTCACCTTCCCTCCCCCTCACATATACACATTGAGCTTACCCGTCATTCTGCTTTTTTCTTCCTTGGTCCCCGCACTTTAGAACTCTTTGCCCCCCCCCCCCCGCACTCCAGTTGGAGCAATTCTTACCTAGGTTCAAGACATCATTGAAAACTCATCTTTTCCAACTGGCCTAGGACCTTCCTCCTTCACCTTCCTAACTACCCCTTTCTTGACTATGCTCCCCCCTTTCTGCCTTTTTTGCTGTAATATAATGGCGTTCTTCTCCTTTACCATAGCGCATTTTATTTTAAACTGCCTAGATGCTATTGTAAGAGCGGTATATCAAATGGAATAAAGAATAAAACATAGCTACTCACCTGTAACAGGTGTTCTCCGGGGACAGCAGGAATCACTCTTCACATATGGGTGATGTCAATGCCAACAGAACACTGCACAGAAGCTTCTCCCTAGCTTTCAAAGAAAGCCTTTGGGGGATGCACCATGCATGCGTGGTCCCCTTCCTGCCCAAGGGTGCCATCTTGCCTCAGTCAAATGACAAAGCTAAAGATGGCAAAAATGATAAGAAAGCAACTCCATGAAGAGGAGGGAGGGTTGTGAGGACTAATTCCTGCTGATCCCAGAAAACACCTGTTATAGATGAGTAACTACGCTTTCTCCAGGAACAAGCAGGAAGTCAGCCCTCACATATGGGACTCTCTAGCTACAGGCTACCGAAAACCTGTGGAAATGCCACAGGCGACCAGAAAAGGGTGAGCCATGAACAGCAGCAATTAAATCTTTAAAAAAAAAAGACTCCCAGAGACCCACGTGTCCAGTGAGAACCAGCACTCCGGTAGCCTGAACACAGAAGGGTCCGAGAGTAAGAGTTGCCTACAACCCAAACAGATGATAGACCTGACTAAAGGTGCTGTTCCATTGGGACTCCCTCTCCAGGCAGTAATGAACTGCGAAGATGTGGACGGAAGACCAAGTGGTGGCCCGGCAGATGTCCGACAGAGGGACAGAACGCAGGTTTGCCACAGACGCAGCCAAGGTCCTGATGCAGTGTGCTGTGACCCAACGCTCCAGCGAGAGCTCAGCCTGCTCATAGGTGAGGGCAATGCAGTCCGCCACCCAAGTGGATAGAGTTTGCTTGGTCACCACCTCCCCCAACCTACTGGGGTCATAGGAGATGAAACGTTGAGAGGCTTTGCGGTGGCCTTGGGTACGTTGAAGGTAGAAGGACAGGGCCCTCTTACAGTCCAGGATATGAAGGACGGTCTCCGCCCTGCTGGCACAAGGCCATGGAAAGAAGGTGGGGACTACCACCTACTGATTGAGGTGGAATAGGGACACCACTTTGGGAAGAAACTTGGGGTGCTTGTGGAGCACCACCCTATTCTTGTAGAACTTTGTGTATGGCAGATCCGCCACTAATGCCCGAAGCTCACTGACCCTGCTGGCAGACGTGAGTGCCACTAGGAAGACGACCTTCCAGAGAGGTACCATAGGTGGCAGGTAGCTGGGGGCTCAAACAGCGGCCCAGTGAGCTTGGATAGCACCATACTGAGATCCCACTCTGCCGAGATGCTCCACTTGGAGGACCCCCGGCCTCAGTCAGCGGCAACGGGGTCACTTCGGGGCTCAGGGGTCTTGGAAGGGGCCTTGAAGTGTGGCATCGCTGGAGACTCCAGGGCAGAGTCTGACTTTTGGAAGATCTTGTCGTGCTGCTGCTGACGACTCTTAATGGCATTGGAGGACATCTTTTTACAGAGGCCACAATTCAAGGGGTCATGGTCCGCCCCAAGACAACAGAGGCAGCAGTCATGTATGTCAGTGAGGGACATGATCCGTGAGCACTGATCACACTTTTGAAGCTGCTGGCAGAGGCCATGGAGGGAAAAATGGCCCCTGCAAGGTCGAAGACCAGGGGTTCTGTCAGTGAAAAGAGCACAAATTGCGCTGGTCAAAAATACAAGAAAAGAAAGAAAAATAGGAGCCCGAGACGCAATGCCAAGGCAAGCGAGCTTGGGGGTAGGAAAGGGATCCGATACTCGACCGGGGAAGAAAACTTCCAAGAGAAAAAACTAGATCTTTTTCTGGGGAAAGAAGACACTCGTCCGGTGGGCTACGCAGAAAAAAGGAGACTGAGGCAAGTTGGCACACTTAGGAGGGAAGGGGACCATGCAGGTGTGGTGCATCTCCCAAAGGCTTTCTTTGAAAGCTGGGGAGAGGCTTCCGCGCAGGGCTCCATCGGCGTCACCCATATGTGAGGAATGACTTCCTGCTTATTCCCGGAGAATGTGCATTTTGATGCCCGTTAGCTGGAATGTTCACGTGTTAGTGTTCACCATGGCTAATTATAGCACTCTAGAATGTGCATTAACCGGTTATCGGTGCTTAGTAAAAGGGCTCTTCAGGCACGTGGTTGGCACCAGGGCCGGCCCGTCCATTGAGCAAGAATGTTTTTTGCACAGGGCCCCGCGTTTCAGGGGGCTCCGCACAAAGAACATTCTGCTTTTTTCAAAATTTAATTAAAAAAAAAAAATGCTGGCTGCTACCGCTGCCGCCGCGGCAGCAGCAGAATGGACTGTCCCGCGGGGCCCCCTCTGCCCGGCTGAATCCCTCCCTCCGTGACGACTGAGCCTCTCCATGCTGGCTTTGAGAGTCGCGAAGGGAGAGTGTCTCCCTCGCGTCTCTGTTAAGCCTGCAGGGGCAGATGGTAAATTTCCCATTAGCCCCTGCGGGCTTAACAGAGACGCGAGGGAGACACTCTCCCTTCGCGACTCTCAAACCCGGCACGGAGGGGCTCAGCCGTCGTGGAGGGAGGGAGGGATTCAGCCGGGCAGAGGGGGCCCCGCGGGACAGTCCATTCTGCTGCTGCCGCGACGGCAGCGGTAGCAGCCAGCGTTTTTTTTTTTAAATTTAATTTTACTTGAGCCGATGAGGGGGGGGGTTAGGATTGGTAATGGGCTATGGGGGGGCTAGGACTGGAAATGGGCTGGGGGGCTTAAGACTGGAGGTGGGCTGATGGGGTTAGGACTGGTAATGGGCTGTGGGCTGTTGGGGGGGTAGAACTGGTAATGGGCTGTGGGGGGGGGTAAGACTGGTAAAGGGCTGTGGGCTGATTGGGGCTGTCAGGTAATGGGCTATTGGGGGGCTAGGACTGGAAATGGGCTGGGGGGCTTAAGACTGGAGGTGGGCTGATGGGGTTAGGACTGGTAATGGGCTGTGGGCTGATGGGGGGTTAGGACTGGTAATGGGCTATGGGGGGGTTAGGACTGATAATGGGCTATGGGGGGGCTAGGCCAGGACATGTGCTGATGGGGAGGGGTTAGGACTTGAGGTGGGCTGATGGGGTTAGGACTGGTAATGGGCTGTGGGCTGTTGGGGGGGTTAGAACTGGTAATGGGCTATGGTGGGGTTAAGACTGGTAATGGGCTATGGGGGGTTAGGACTGATAATGGGCTATGGGGGCTAGGACAGGAAATGGGCTGATGGGGAGGGGTTAGGACTTGAGGTGGGCTGATGGGGTTAGGACTGGTAATAGGCTGTGGGCTGATGGGGGAGGGGGGTTAGGACTGGCAATGGGCTATGGGGGGCTGACTGGAAATGGGTTGATGGGGTTAGGACTGGAAGTGGGCTGATAGGGGGTCAGGACTGGTAATGGGCTATAGGGGGGCTTAAACTGAAAATGGGGTGATAGGGGGTTAGGACTGGAAGTGGGTTGCTGGGGGGCTAGGACTGGTATTGGGTTGGGGGGTTGCTAGGACTGGAAATGGGCTGATGGGTGGCTAGGACTGGAAATGGGCTGATGCAGGAACTAGAAGGGAATGGATGCTGGGTGAGGCTGGAATTAGAAGGGAGCTGATGTTGGGGGAGGATTAGAATGGGATGGGGCTGGAAGAGTAAAATGGAGAAGGGAAAAATATTTTGTGTGGGAGGGATAAAAAATCTACAATTGGCCGGGTATTGGGAGAGTAAGTGGGGATTGTGGATGGAGGGGTAAAATTTGAGTGGATGAAATAGGAATGAGGAAGAGCAAAAGGAGAAAGATTAGTATGTTAAAGCAGATGTAGAGAGAAAATGGAAAAAAAAACTAGAAGAGAGAAGAAAGGACAAATGGACAGCAGACGATGGAGAGTTAGCAGAAGACACGAAGAAACCAGAAGAAAGTGGCTGGAGCAATTGCAGCTGAAAAAAAATGCACAAAAGGTAGAAAAATATCTCTTTATTTTGAATTTATTAATTGGAATATGTCAGCTCTGGTAAATGTGCATCATTAACGTCTGCGCTTTGTTTAGTACAAGAGCAAATTAATGTATAGTTTTATTTCTACAGTGTTGTACATTCCAAGTTTGGCTTTTGGGATTCCCAGTTTAATTATTGTCTTCCTGTTTCTAAATTGTGATTACTTGTTTGGTGATGGTCTATGTTCTGCATGTGTAACTGAGCTGAGGTGTTCTGTTTATATAATTCCTATTTGACATTGCCACTTGTTCTCTTTCCCCAGTAGGTCATGTATTCTTGTTCTCTGAAATGTATTGGTTTAATATTTGCAGTGTTGCCTTTTGATTGGTAGAGTATGGTGCTCTGTGAGTCCTGGTAGTGCTGTTAGGATACGGCGGGTTTGCTATGGGTTCTAAATGGGCAGTGTTTGTAGTAGTTCCTAATGTGTCTGGCAGTTGGCACTGGATTATAGTAATGTAGAAATCTTTTAGTCTTTCTTTATCCATACACTCATTAAGAGGCACGTTTACTAAAAGTTAGTATATGGTAACATTATGGAAATGAGGCCCCTTATGCAAATGAGGCCCCGCACCGAGTCTCCGCACATGGCCCCGCACCCCCCTTGGGCCGCCCCTGGTTGGCACGTAAAAATAGGTGGCTCCTAATAAACCTATCATCCTTGCAATTAAGCATGGTAATTTATCATGTGCTAACTGTTAATGTAGCAGATAACACAGATCACTTAATGTCATTTCAAAAGGTGGCATTAAGTGCATCAGTATTATCTGTCATGCATTTAACACAAGGTAAGTGTATTGTCCCTGCGTTAATTGCAATAGTAGGTGCCGGCCATGCCCCCAACAGTTACTGCAGAGGCTTGGCAATTATCACATGGTAACTACAAAACCTTAACATACTTGAAGGGCCCAAAGACTTTGGCCCAAAATAGCCTTATGTATTATTGAAAAGTCATTGGTTTCTGCGTATAACACTGCCTCAATCAAATATGGTTATCTGTCTCCCACCAGAGGTTCACAATTTTTTTCTTTACCACTTGAGCTTTGGGTATAGAAAAATATATAAGAATTTACTGAGTTTTACTTATAGGCATAAACCTTTGCAATCTGTTTAATGTCAGTTTCCAATTTACTTCCTGAAGTTCAACCTTCAAAACTGCATTTCTTGTGTGGCAGGCTAGACATAAAATTATCTGTACTTTCCATGCAAACCTGTCTACTTCTTGTGAAGTCAGTCCATTGGCACTGCAGCTAGCCAGCTGCTACTGGTTAAATATTTCAAGGCAATTCCTAATCTCTCTTCTCCAGAAAAGTGAGAAGCCCTAGGAATTCTATTATTCTTTAGCTATGGTTGATGTGTCAGTTTCTAGGAGAATGTTGCACAAACTATGTGCATGCAAACAGAAGATGGCACATTTGAAGTTATTGCAGAATTAAACATAATTGCTCTGACTGTTAAGTTTCAAATCCAACAATTCACTAGTTTGTAACTCCATGACGACCGCCTGGGTTCAGAAATGAATCACTGGGTTTGATGTTCAGTTTGTTTCTATTTTTAAAGTGATATTGCAGAAGGATTATCAGGGGTAAGGTTTGCCTCTTTGCAAATCTGCAATAGAGTAGACATCCAGGAAGGTGTAGATAACAGGAAGAAGGATCTAGCAAAACTTGAAGAATGGTCAAGAATTTGGCAACTTAAATTTAATGCTAAAAATGCAGGGTCATGCACTTGGGCTGCAAAATTTCAAGTATAGGGGATGAAGTACTTCTGTCCACGAAAGAAGAGCGTTACCAGGGGTGATTGTTTCTTATGATCCTAAGGTGGCTAAACAAGTAGAAAAGACAACAGCAAAAGTCAAAAAGATGCTTGGGTGCATAGGGAGAGGAATAGCCAGCAGGAAGAAAGTGGTGCAAAAAAGGAAAAAGGCAAAAAACCCCTGAGAAAAACGTGGTGCAGAGGCACCGGTGTTCCCAGAGACGACATGAAGATGCTGTACAGCATGCTATTCTGAAAATTTAGTGAAACTAGCAAAAAACTAATGAAAAAAAGGTCAACTAAATTCCGGGACGCAGATGACATCTGGAGGGCTCCGTGGAAAAAAAGAAGACTGAGGTAAAGATGACTCCATCAGGTGGGAAGACCGGCACATATGCGTGGAACATCTTCCAAAAGCTTCCTATGGAAGCTGGGAAGTGTTCCTGTGTGGGCTCCATCAGGAACGTCACCCATATGTGAGGACTGACTTCCAGTTTGGTCCTGAAGAATGGCCAATGTAATGCCAATTTTTAAAAAGGTTTCCAGGGGTGATCTGGGAAACTACAGACCAGTGAGAGCCTGACGTCAGTACTGGGCAGAAATGGTTGAAACCATCATTAAAAACAAAATTACTGAATATATAGTCACCATTTAAAGGCACAATGTCAACGTGGATTTAAACAGGGAAAGTCTTGTCTCGCAAATCTCATATTTTTTGAAGGTGTGAATAAACAGGTAGATAAAGATGAGCCGGTTAATATACTGTAGTATATCTGGATTTTCAGGAAGCCTTTGACAAGGTCCCTCATGAGAGATTCTTGAGGAAATTAAAAAGTCATGGGCTAGGAGGCAATGTACTACTATGGATTATGAACTGGTTAAAAGATAGTTAACAGAAAGTAGGGCTAAATGGATAATTTTCTCAATGGAGAAAGGTGAATAGTGGAGTGTCCCAAGGATCTGTGCTGGGCCTCCTACTTTTTAATATATTTATAAATGACCTGGGAATGGGAACAACTAGTAAAGTGATCAAATTTGCAGATGACAAAGTTATTCAAAGTTGTTAAAACGTAAGAGTATTGTGAAAAATTGCAAGAGAACCTTGATAAATAGGAAGACTGGGCATCAAAATAGCACATAAAATTTAATGTGGACAAGGGCAAAGTTATGCACCTAGGAAAGAACACCCCAAACTATGGTTACATGATGCAAGGTTCCACATTAGGAACCACCACCCAGGAAAAGGATTTAGGCATCATCGTGGATAATATGCTGAAACCCTCTGCCAATGTGCAGCTGCGGTCAAAAAGGAAATAGAATGCTAGGAACCATAAGGAAAGGAAAGCGTAGTTACTCACTGTGTAACAGGTGTTCTCCGGGGACCGCAGGAATCAGTCCTCACATATGGGTGATGTCGGCGCCGATGAAGCCTGCACAAATTCACTCCCCCAGCTTTCACAGAAAGCCTTTGGGAAGTACACCGTGCATGCACGGTCACCTTCCCGCCCAAGGGTGCTATCTTATCTCAGTATAATGACATAGCTTAATCAAGAATAAAGAAAAGAAAACCAACTCCACCAGGAGGAGGGAGGGTTGTGAGAACTGATTCTTGCTGTCCCCGGAGAACACCTGCTACAGGTGAGTAAGTATATTTTCTCCGGGAACAAGCAAGAAGTCAGTCCTCGCATGGGACTCCCAAGCTACAGACTACTGAGAAATGCTGTAGATGCCACGGGCGACCCAAAAAGCAGAGCGTAAAGGACAGCAGGGAACACTGGTTGGCTGGAAGTCCAACACTGCAGCAGCAACATTGAGAATGCAGTCCCCTCTCCAGTAGCCTGAACACAAAGGGCTGGAGGGAAGGAGTTGCACTATTTCCCAAAGAGGTGATGAAGTACTGCCTGCTGGAAGGCGCTATCACACCGTGAGCTCTCTTCCAAGCAGTAGTGTGCTGAGAAGGTGTGTATAGAGGACCAGATAGCAGTTTGGCAGATGTCCAGCCAGGGCACTGAGTGCAGATTCACCACAGAGGCCGCCATGGCGTGCACATTGTGTGCTGTGATATGACGTTCCAAAGAAAGCCCAGCGAAGGAGATGCAGTCAGCCACCCATCGTGAGAGGGTGCACTTGGAGACTGCAACCCCAGGATGACTGAGACAAAGGAATCAAATAGCTGGGCGAGTGGCAGTGGGGTTGCGCCTCTGGATGTAAAAGGCTAGGCCCTCTTAAGATCAAGCGTGTGCAGGGAGGCCTCCACCCTAGAGGCCTGGGAAAGAAGGTTTATGGTTTATTTAAAAACTTGATATGCCGACCTTCTGCAGCATGTCAGAGCGGTTTACAACAAAAACAGCAAGAATAAGAAAAGGAAAGCCAATTAAATGAGTAAAGGAGTTAGATACATATAGGCTGGTTCAGAAATCTCAACGTGATCCAGGTAAGAAGTATGTAAGATATCAGGGTTGGTGTGTTCTAGGAAATCTCGGGAGCAAGATTTAACACCTGTTGAAAAAGATGAATTTTGAGTGCTGTTTTAAATTTTAAAAAAGACGACTCAAGCCGTAGAGTCGAGGGGAGTGAGTTTCATAACGATGGTCCCAAAAATAGAAGGCAGAATTCCAAGTACTATCAAGATAGGCCTGTGATGGAGATGGTAGGTGGAGGCGGTTCTCATGCAGAGCACCACCTCCTGATTCAAGTGGAAGGCAAAGACCACTTTTGGCAGGAACTTTGGGTGAGTCCGAAGGATGACTCTGTTCCTGTGAAATCTAGTGTAGGCCACCAGTGCCTGCAGTTCGCTCACATACCCGACAGAAGTGAGCGCCACTAAGAAAATAACCTCTCAAGACGGTACTTGAGATGGCATGTAGCCAATGGCTCAAAGGGGGGAGCCATGAGCTTCCACAACACCACATTAAGGTCTCACACTACTGGTGGCGGACAGATTGGGGGCCAGGACAGGAATCCTCCTCTCATGAAATGGCCCACCAGAAGGTGCACCCAGATGGCCTGGCCATCCACCGGATGGTGGTGATCTGAAATGGCACAGAAGTGCACTCTGACCATGTTGGACTTGAGGCCAGTCTCGGAAAGATGCAAGAGGTATTGCAAGATGTCTTGCATCACGCAGAAGGGGATAAGACGCCCGTCCATGCACCACAGCAGAATCTGCGCCATTTAAACGCATATGCCTCTCCTGTGACAGCAGGACTGGAGAGCTCCCCAGTGGCAGAGGGGCCCTCCAGGACAGCTGCAGAAGCAGGGGGAACCATGATTGCCTGGGCCACCTAGGAGCGATGAATATGACTGAGGTCGCTTCCATTTGTATCTTGAGGACCGCCCGGGGGACCAGAGGTGTAGGCAGGAACGCGTACAGGAAGCCGCTGGACCAGGGGAGGAGGAAGACGTCCACCACCTCCCGCCCACAGGCCGGTCTCCAGGAACAGAAGAGCAGCGGTTGCACATTCTACAGCCTGGCAAAGAGGTCTATCTCTGGAATCTCCCAGTGGTGAATGACCTCCCTAAGCACCACCAGGTTCAGCTGCCGCTCCTGGGGCTGAAGGACCCGGCTCAAGCAGTTGGCCAGTATGTTGTCCTGGCCCAGCAGTAAAGTGCCCTGAGGAAGATTTTCTTCCCTGCTGCAAAGTTCGAAAGGCAAAAGGCCTCCCTGCTTGTTGAGGTAGTACATTGCCACCTGATTGTCTGTATGGAACTGAACCACCTGTCCCATCAGATGGTCCTGGAACACCCACAGGGGACTGTATACCACCCTGAGCTCCAGCAGGTTGATCTGCAAGGCACTCTCCCCCCAGGGACCATGGCCCTGTGACTGCAGGTGATCGCAGTGGGCTCCTCAGCCAAAACTTGGACGCATCTGTCATGAGTATGCACTACACTGGGAGAACCTGGAAAAGCAGGCCAGCTCTGAGGTTGAGGGAGTCCTGTCACCAGGCAAAGGATGCCATCAAGGCCAGAGTGACCTGGATTCTGTCCTCCAGGTGGCCAGAAGCCTGTGTCCACTGGGCGTGACATGGACCGTAGATGCCATGTGTCCCGACAGGCGGAACATCTGTCTGGCTGTCACAGCTGAGCAGCCCTGCATGTCCTGTGCTGGGGCTGAGAGGTGCAGCACGTGGTCCTGCGGGAGGAAGACCTGTGCCTGAGTGGAGTCCAGCGGGTGCCAATGAACTCCAAGCGCTGGGTTGGCAATAGGTGAGACTTTGGGAAGATGACTACAAGCCCTAGGCACTGGAGCAGCCCTATGGTGCAGTGAACTGCATTGTGCACCTCCTCTGATGAGCCAGTCATCCAGATAGGGAAAGACGAAAACCCTCAAGAGACGGAGGCGGGTGGCCATGACTGCCAGGAATTTGGTGAACACCCAAAGAGCTGAAACCAGTCCGAAGGGGAGTACCTGTATTGGTAGTGTTGGCCCCCGAACAAAAACTGGAGGTACTGATGGTGCCTTGGATGTATCAGGATGTGGGTGTATGCATCTTTGAGATCCAAGTAGCATAAGCAATTTCTCTGAAGGAGGTAAGGCAGCAAGGTTCCAAGGGATACCATTTTGAACTTTTGCTTGACCAGGAAGCGGATGAGGTCCCGCAGGTCCAGAATATGCTTAAAACCCCTGGTTTTCTTGGTGACAAGGAAGTAGTGGGAGTAGAACCCCTGGCCCTGGAAGGGCTGGGGAATGGGCTCTATCATGAGATCTTCGAGCAGGGCCTTGAGTTCCCTCTGCAGGAGCTCCCTGTGCAAGGGGTCCATGGGAATTTCCCCTGGGAAGAAGGGAGGAGGCAGCTAGAAGTGGAGGAGGTACCCCTCCCTGACCACCTGCAGCACCCATGCATCTATGGTGATGTCCGGTCATAGGTGTACGAAGTGGACCACCCATCCTCCTGTGAACCTTGGGTCTGTTACGTCTTGGGGGATGGAGACTATGCCCAAGGAGTCAAAAGCGCCCCCCCCCCCACTCAGGCTACGTCTGCAATACTGTTTGGGGCTTTGGAGCTTTTGGCTTACGGGGGCCGTGCTCCTGTGCCTTCGCCTGCTGTCCCTGAGGGTGAGCCTGATAGGCCGGAAATTTGGGGTAACCCCTATAAGCCTTCTTGGTCTTCGGATGGAAGGACTTTTTCCCTGAAGCCTTCTGATGGGAAGGGTCAGCTGTCTTCCTGGACAGCCAGGTTTTGGTCAGGAATTTTTCTCCAGCTCATCGGACTTCTCCATCGTGGGCTTGCCAAAGAGGTTCTCTCCCCAGCAAGGGACGTTGGCCAACTTGTCCTGAACCCATTGCTCCAGGTTGGAGAACTGTAGCCAGGCAAGGCATCAGGCACTAATATCCACCACAGCTACTCAAGCCATCGACTCGAAGCCGTTGAAGGCTGTCCAAGTTTGAAACATGGAGCACTCCTTGACTGAGGAAACCAGGGTCCTGAAGTGCTCAAGAGATTCACCCTATAGTTCAGCCGAGAACCCGGCAAGCTCCCTCTCCAGGTCCCTCAGGTACATGCCTATGTACAACTGGTATGCCTGGATCTAAGCTGTGAGCATGGAGCCCTGGAAACACTTCCTGCTAAAATGCATCCATGGTGCAGGCCTCCCTGACAGGGGGGTACCGAGGAGTGCTTCTTCTGGCTCTTTATATGACGCATGGCCGACTCCACCACCATGGAGTTGTGAGACAGCTGTGCTTTTTGGAAGCCCGGGCTCCGGTAGACTCGATACTGAGAATCGAGTCGATGGTTCACAATCGGCACTGTCACTGGACCAAACAACAGCCATTCCAGGATGGGGGGGGGTACGGGCACTCCCTCGGGGGAGCCTCGTGCTACATGATCTCGAGATCCACAGTCCGGGGATTGTTCTTGGGTACCGCCACGAAAGCGAGAGCCTGGGGGGACATCTCCCTCGTGAACTCCAGGAAGGCGAGATCCTCTGGAGGAGAGCACCGACGATGGTGCAGTGGGGATGGGTTGGAGGGGATGTCCCGGTGAAGGATGGTATCAGGGCACTACTCATCCGTCTCACAAGCCGACTCGGAGTTGGAGGAACCAGTTCCTGAGCCACAGTAGTACATGGCCTCCTATCCCATGACTTTTTAACTTCGCCTGGCTGTCAGAGGACAGTGAAGCAAAATCAGAGGGAAAAACTGAAAGAGCAGGAGGAAAGGAGGCCAAAGTGTCCGGGGTCAAACGGCGACGGAGAGGAAGAGGGGAAGAGGGCGCCAGAAAAGAAGACATCGAGAGCGGAGGGAAAGTAACTGAGAACAGAACACAACGATGATCAGACCAAGGGATATCCAGCAAGGAGGGGGGGGAAATCTGAGCAGCCAACGCAGGTGATGATACTACAAGGTCCAGAGTGTGACCAGCGGTATGAGTGGGACCTGTAACATGTTGGTGAAAGGCAACATCATGAAAGAAATTCAGCACAGCAAAGTCCTTCTGCCGACTGGGACTGTCAGCGTGGATATTAAAATCACCCAAGATGATAAGGCCAGGAAACTGTAAGACAATATCAGAGAGAAACTGAAGAATACCCTCCCAACGCTCGGTAGAGAGGGAAGGCGGAAGGTAAAGAAGAAGAAAATGAAGCGGGGGGGAGGAATGAAGACGGAGAAGGAGAGACTCAGAAAACCCAACAGAGGGAGAAATCACCTCCTCCAGAGAAATAGCAGTGCGGTAAAGCAAAGCAACCCCTCCACCCCCCCGGCCCAGCCTGGGAGAGGAGAAAGCTGAGTAACCAGAGGGCAGGGAGCTGGCGAGAACAGGGCTATCACCCTCCTTTAGCCAAGTCTCAGTGAGGAAACAGAGATCAAGGGAGTGTTGTATGATTAAATCAGACACCAATAAAGATTTTGACTTAAGGGAACGACAGTTCAACAGTGAGACCTGAAGCACAGTAGTGGGGGCCAAGCCAACAGATACAGAAGGCAGGGGAAACCGCTGGGGAGATGTTCGAACCGGTTTACAAGGAATGAGATTACTATAACAGCGAGCTAGAGAACCAGATAGAGAACCGGCTGAGGGCAGGGAACGCCGCCCCCAGAAAACTGGGATGGCAGACATACCTGTGCTTCGAGCAGAATTCCTAAAACAGCTTTCCAGAGAAGCCGCAGATGTCCACAGAGTGAGAAATCCAAAGACCGCAAAGAGAACATTCGGCCGCAGATGCGCCCCTCGCTCGCCCCAAGGAGCTCGACCAAGGAGCAGGACCTGCTCCTTGGTCGCGCTACTTCGGCGCGCGCCCACAGCGCGCGCCGCCACGGCGCGGAACGCCGCAGACAGCTTTAATTTATATAGTGCTGGATACCTGGAGGATGTAAAAAGGGGAAGGCGATGGCAGTGGGGGTGTACTATCGTCCGCCTGGCCAGAATGAACAAATGGATGATGAAATGCTCAAAGAAATCAAGGAAGCTAGCAAAAGTTACAGTGCAGTAATAATAATGTGTGATTTCAATTACCCCGGCATCGACTGGGTCAGTGTCACAACAGGACATGCTAGGGAGATAAAGTTCCTAGATGAAATAAATGACTGCTTCTTGGAGCAGCTGGTTCATGAACAGACCAGAGGGGAAGCAATATTAGACCTAGTCCTTAGTGGAACACCAGATGTAGTGCAAGAGATAAGGGTGTTGGGGCCACTTGGCAATAGTGATCATAGCATGATCGCCTTTGATTTAATTAGTGGAGGAGGGATAGTAAGGAAATCCACAGTACTACCCTTTAACTTTCGAAAGGGAGACTATGATAGAATGAGGAAAACAGTTAAGAAAAAACTAAAAGGAGCAGTTGCGAAGGTTAAAGACGTACATCAAGCTTGGGTGTTGTTGAAAAATACTATCTTGGAAGCCCAGACCAGCTGTATTCCACGCTTTAAGAAAAGTGGAAGGAAGTCCAAAAAATTGCCAGCATGGTTTAAAGCTGAGGTCAGAGAGGCTGTTGTTGCCAAAAAAGCATCTTTCAAGAAATGGAAAAAAGAGCCAAATGATGAAACCTGGAAACAGCACAAGCACTGGCAAGTCAAATGCAAGGCATTGATAAGGCAGGCAAAGAGAGAATTTGAGAAGAAGCTTGCTGCGGAAGCAAAAACGCGAAATAAAGACCTTTTCAAGCACATTCGTAGCAAAAAACCCGTGAGAGAGTCAGTTGGCCCATTAGATGATAAAGGGGTTAAAGGAGCACTAAGAGGCGACAAGGCGATAGCGGAGAGACTGAATGAATTCTTTGCTTCGGTCTTTACTGAGGAAGATGTAGGGATGTTACCCACGACTGAAGTGGTATTTAAAGGTGTGGAAGAATTGAAGGAAATATCGATACATCGGGAAGATGTCCTACAACTATTAGATAAACTGAAGAGTAGCAAATCACCTGGGCCGGATGGTATACATCCAAGGGTGTTGAAAGAACTGAAATTTGAGATTGCAGACCTGCTATCAGTAATCTGTGAACTATCATTAAAATCATCTCTAATACCTGAGGATTGGAGGATCGCCAATGTAACACCAATTTTTAAAAAGGGTTCGAGGGGTGATCCGGGAAACTACAGACCGGTGAGCCTGACATCAGTACCGGGAAAAATGGTAGAAACCATCATAAAGAATAAAATTACTCAGCATATAGTCAGTCATGACCTAATGGGAGACAGCCAACATGGCTTTAGACAAGGAAGATCTTGTCTTACTAATCTGTTATGTTTTTTTGAAGGAGTGAATAAACAGGTGGACAAAGGTGAGTCGGTTGATATTGTGTATCTGGACTTTCAGAAAGCCTTTGACAAGGTCCCTCATGAGAGACTTTTGGCAAAACTAAAGAGTCATGGGATAGGAGGCAGTGTACTATTGTGGATCAGGAACTGGTTAAAAGATAGAAAGCAGAGGGTAGGGCTAAATGGCCAATTTTCCCAATGGAGAAAGGTGAATAGTGGTGTACCCCAGGGATCTGTGCTGGGTCCGCTGCTTTTTGACATATTCATAAATGACCTGGAAAGTGGAATAACGAGTGAGGTTATCAAATTTGCTGATGACACAAAACTATTTAAAGTTGTTAAAACCCAGGAGGATTGTGGAAAATTGCAAGAGGATCTTGATAAATTGGAAGACTGGGCATCAAAATGGCAGATGAAATTTAATGTGGAGAAGTGCAAGGTTATGCACCTAGGGAAGAACAACCCAAACTATGGTTACACGATGCAAGGTTCCACATTAGGAACCACCACCCAAGAAAAAGATTTAGGCGTCCTTGTGGATACCATGTTAAAACCCTCGGCCCAGTGTGCAGCGGCGGCCAAGAGAGCAAATAGAATGCTAGGTATGATAAGGAAAGGAATGGAAAATAAAACAAAAGATATTATAATGCCTCTATATCGTTCCATGGTGAGACCGCACCTTGAATATTGTGTGCAATTCTGGTCGCCATATCTTAAAAAGGATATAGCAATTTTAGAAAAGGTTCAGAGAAGAGCCACCAAAATGGTAAAGGGGATGGAAGGCTACTCCTATGAAGAAAGGCTAAAAAGGTTGGGGCTCTTTAACCTGGAAAAGAGACGGCTGAGGGGAGATATGATAGAAGTCTATAAATTAATGAACGGAGTGGAACGGGTAAACGTAGATCGATTGTTTACCTTATCAGAATATAGAAAGACTAGTGACATGCAATGAAGCTACAGGGTAAACTATTTAAGACTAATAAAAGAAAATATTTTTTCACTCAACGTGTAATCAAACTCTGGAATTTGTTACCGGAGGATGTAGTAAAGGCTGTTAGTGTAGCTGGGTTTAAAAAAGGTTTGGACAAGTTCCTGGAGGAAAGGTCCATAAACCATTATTAAGAAGGGACCCAGGATATCAATGCTTGAACCAATACAAGCATTGTGGAACCTGTGTCCCTTGGGGAAACTGCTAGGTACGTATGACCTAGATTGGCCACTGTTGGAAACAGAATACTGGGCTTGATGGACCTTGGTCTGACCCAGTATGGCATATCTTATGTTCTTATGTTCCAGTTTTCATCATTTGCTCCTTCTTCCATTTCCTGAAAAATGCTTTTTTGGCTACAACAGACTCTCTGACCTCACCTTTAAACCATGCTGGCAGTTTTTTGAACTTCCTTCCACTATTCTTAAAGCATGGAATACAGCTGATCTGGGCTTCCAAGATAGTATTTTTAAACACCCAAGCTGGCTTGTTATACAGTGCCTTGACGTATGTTTCTAAGGTAAAGTCTAACCTATTTTGGGGGTAATTCACACAACCCTCGGTTTGATAGAGTGAGCCTTTCAAATTGCCCCTTTGATCTATCACTTGCCTTTAACACCTATTTAAGACAACTTCACAAATCATTTACCTCCTAACTGGAAGGCCTCTTTGTAAAGGTCACTAGAAACAAGTTTAGTTCTTTATACTCAGACTATTCTACTTGTATGCTAAGCTATACTCTGACTTGATTTAAATAAAAAAAGCTCTCTAGAAACAAAGTTATTTCTGTGACTATTTACTCTATTTTACTTTCTATGCCCCTCACTTGCTTTGCAGCTTGTCGTGCTGTGAGGGCTTGTGTGCATCAGTAATGCTGAGAGCTACACTATCGGTAGTTTAACTACTGACAGGGTCTCCCAAGATGGACAGGTCTCAGCTGAGGTGCCAGACCATGACAAACCACCCATCTGGGCAGCACCAGAATGGGATAGTGTTAACAGCAGAGGATCACATTTCTGTGACATCGGCAACAACACCAAACTTAAACTGTGCGGAAGAAAGGCCCGGCAATCTACTTCTGTATCTTGCCATGAAAACCCAATGGATAGTTACAACAAAACAAATTGTGCTATAGTGCTGGAAGATGAGACCCCCAGTAGGAAGGCACTCAACTAGCTACTGGGGAAGAGCTGAAGACTTTCAGAGTAAAGCCAGCATTTATGATGTAGTTGGATCAAAGCCCTCGGAACGTCTGACTGCTGATGTAGCTGCGCATGAAATGAGAGTCAGAAGCTGTAAAGATGTCTTACACATTGGAACATGGAACATACGAAGCATGAACCAAGGGAAGTTGGAGGTGGTCAAGAATGAAATGGAACGTGTATAACTTGATCTGTTGGGTGTAAGCGAACTGAAATGGACAGGCATCGGGCACTTTGCATCAGATGATCACATGGTCTACTATGCTGGAAATGAAAGACAAAGAAGAAATGGTGTTGCATTTATAATAAAGAAGAAACTTGCAAGAACTGTAATGAAATACAATGCAGTCAGCGAACGCTTAATCTCTATTCATCTACAAGGAATGCCTATCAAACAACTATAATTCAAGTATATGCCCCAACAACAGCTGCAGAAGAGAATGAAATTGAAGAGTTCTATGAACAAATACAAGCTGAAATTGACAGAACATGCAAACAGGATATCCTGATAGTCATGGGTGACTGGAACGCAAAAGTTGGCAACAAAGAAGAAGGTAAAGTAGTTGGAAAATATGGACCCGGCAACAGAAATGAAGCTGGAGAAAGACTGATAGAATTCTGCAAGACCAAAGATCTATTCATCTCAAACACCTTCATTCAGCAACACAAGCGGCGACTGTACACATGGACTTCACCCAATGGATTGTAAAAAAATCAAATTGACTACATCTGTGGAAGTCAAAGATGGAAAAGCTCTATAACATCAACAAAGACAAAACCTGGAGCTGACTGTGGTACAGATCATCAATTACTAGTATGCAAACTCAAGCTAAAGTTGAAAAAGAGCAAACCACTCATGAATGCAGCAAAATATAACCTTGAGAATATACCACTGGAATTTAAAGACTGCCTGCAAAATCGACTTGCTGCTTTAGATACAAATGACAAAGCTCCAGAAGAGTTCTGGAATGATATCAAGAAGGTTGTGTAGAAAGAAAGCGAGATGTTTCTACAAAAGGTGAAAAAGAAAAAACAGCCAAAATGGATGACGGAAGAAACTCTGAAAATTGCCCAGAAACGCAGAGAAGCTAAAGCCAGAGGAGAAAGAAAGACAATCACAGAACTCAACAGAGATTTCCAAAGTGCAGCAAGACAGGACAAGGAAAAGTACTATGACGACGCATGCAAGGAAATAGAAGCAGAAACTATTAGAAGAAGAACAAGATCGGCTTTCCTAAAGCTACGAGAGTTAAAGAAAAAGTTCCAGCTTCGAATTGGAATATTACAAGACGCTCAAGGTTCTATGTTGAATGATGCTGAGAAGATCAAGAAAAGGTGGAAGGAATATACAGAGTTTTTATATGATAAAGATCAAGTGGACCAACAGCCACTTTAACCTGTACCTTATGATCGGGAACCTTATGAAAGAAGAAGTTGAAGCAGCAATGAAAGCCTTATCAAAGAACAAAACACCAGGCATTGATAGCATTCCCATAGAAGTATTACAGCAATCTGATGCAGTTGTTACCGTACTTACAAGGCTCTGCCAAGAAATATGGAAGACAACATCATGGCCAACTGACTGAAAAAAGATCTGTGTTTATACCAATATAAAAGAAAGATGATCCAACTGACTGTGGAAATTATCGCACAATCGCTCTCATCCCACATGCCAGCAAGATTCTACTGAAGATTATTGAAAAGAGGCTACAACCATACCTGGAACAAGAACTACTTGAAGTGCAAGCAGGGTTCAGGAAAGGGCGAGGAACGAGAGACATCATTGCGGATGTGGGATGGATCCTTGAAAAGACTAAAGAATACCAAAAGGATATTTATTTGTGCTTTATCGACTATAGCAAGGCTTTTGACTGTGTAAACCATGTGAAACTCTGGGCCACATTAAGAAGCATGTGTATACCAGAACACCTGATCGTACTCTTGCACAATCTGCACATTGATCAACAGTTCGAACGTAACAAGGAGAAACAGAATGGTTTAAAACAAGCAAAGGTGTAAGACAAGGCTGCATACTTTCCCCCTACCTGTTTAATTTATATGCAGAACAAATCATCAGAGAAGCAGGATTGAATGAAGACAACAGAGGTGTGAAGATTGGTGGAAGACTCATCAACAACCTTCGCTATGCTGATGATATCACATTATTGGCTGAAAGTGAAGATGATCTGAAACATTTGCTTCTCACAATCAAAGAACAGTCTCTTAATGGGCCGGCACCTTAATGTAAAGAAGACAAACATCATGACAACTGGCATAATCAACAGGTTCATCGTTGAAGGAGAAGAAATTGAAATCGTGAACAACTTTAACCTACTTGGATCAACTATCAATAAAGAAGCAACAAGCAGTCAAGAAATCAGACGATGCATTGCTCTTGGCAGAATGGCTATGAAAGACCTAGATAAGATTCTCAAGAGCAGAGATGTCTCGCTCCATACAAAGATTTGACTTGTTCAAGCTATGGTATTTTCAATAACATCATATGGATGTGAAAGCTGGACACTGAAAAAGATAGACAGGAAGAAAATTGATGCCTTTGAATTATGGTGCTGGCGGCGAATACTGTGTATACCATGGACTGCCCGAAGAACAAACTAGTCGGTAGTAGAGGAGATCAAACCTAAGCTTTCTTTAGAAGCTCAGATGACAAGACTTCGATTTTCATACTTTGGACACATCATGTGAAGAGAGAGATCACTAGAGAAAGACATCATGCTTGGCAAGATAGAAGGTCAACGCAAAAGAGGAAGGCCAGCAATGAGATGGATTGATACAATAACAGCAGCTATGGGTACCAGTCTGTCAACAATGAGCCGCCTGACTGAAGACCGAACACAATTTAGGATAGCTATCCAGAGGGTCGCCATGAGTCGACTCCGACTCGACGGCACTTAACAACAACACCACTTTCTATGCTACGCTATACTCCGATTTGATTTAAATGAATAGCTCTCTGGTGGTACTAAGATCTGATTGACTCAGCAAAACACAATGAATTCTAAAATACACAGATTAATCTATTTTAACCCAAAGCTTACCCTTTTTTCCCTAAGATTTAGAGTATATTCCTGAAGATAAATACTTACAAGTGCAGATCTATATCTAGCAGTCCTTCTAATCCACAGCCAGGTTCTGAACCTGTGACCCTCTGCTCATATACACACTGCCCATGTGTGTGGAGCCACAGATGCTGCTTTATTCAGCTTATCTTTTTCTGGACCAACATTAAACATTACTACAATATTTCAGCTTAATTACTAATGCAGAGAGAGAGAGAGAGAGCAGGACTCATAGTTTAGGTTGAATGTAAGCTGCAGATACCACTGATCCTGAAACTACTGTTTCAACTGCCCCGCCACTATAAGGGGCATGTTTACTAAAGGTTAATGTGTGTTAATGAAATTAACGCACCTTAAGTGCAACTGTACCTACAGAAATAAAAGGGCCATGGATACTTAACGTGTTAATTTTATTAACGCACATTAAAACCTTTAGTAAACATGCCCCAAGTGTTGTCGCACATGTCACACAGGAATGAACGTGTTTGCTTCTTCCAAATGTCCTATATTATGAATGCTCAAAACTATTTGCAACTATTTCATAAAGAGAAATGGAATAAGTAATTGAACATACTACAGCCCAGATAAAACATGCTTTAAATAAAAGAGAAAGAGTAGTTACTCAACTGTAACGGGTGTTCTCCAGGAGCAGCAGGAATCAGTCCTCACATATGGGTGACATCGACGTCGATGGAGCCCTTGCGGAGCATTTCCCCAGCTTTCTATGAAAGCCTTTGGGAATACTGCACGCATGCGCGGACCCCTTCCCGCCTAAAGGTGCCATCTTGCTCAGTCAAATGACACAGCTAACAAACAGCACACAAAAATGAAAGATAAACTATGTACAACTGCAACTCCTAGGGGAGGAGGGAGGGTTGTGAGGACCGATTCCTGCTGCTCCTGGAGAACACCTGTTACAGGTGAGTAACTACTCTCTGTCCAGGACCAAGCAGGAAGTCAGTCCTCACATATGGGTGACTCCCTAGCTCTGGGCTACCAAGGAACCCAGGCTGAACAAGAGAACTCCCTCTAGTCCCAGTATCAAAGAAAGGCTTTTCACTGAAAGAACCTCCACCGGTAGCCCAACGGAGGGCTGGAGGGCAGGAGTTGCCTAAACCTCAAAGAGATTCCAGAGTACTGCCTGGCCAAAAGCACTGTCCCTACGGGACTCCCTCTCCAGGCAGTAATGGGCTGCAAGTCTGGCTTGAGGACCAAGTTGCAGCCCTGCAGATGTCTGCCAATGGTACAGAGCGGAGATCAGCTACTGAGGCAGCCATAGCCCTTACACGGTGGGCTGTGATCCGACCCTGCAAGGGAAGGTCAGCCGCCCTGTAAGCCCAGGTGATACAGTCAGCCACCCATATGGACAAGGTACGCTTGGACACAGCTAACCCCAAATTATTAGGGTCAAAAGAGATGAAGAGCTGAGTATCCCTTCTATGCCCCTGCGTACGGTCAAGGTAGAAGGATAAGGCCCTCCTACAGTCCAGGGTATGCTGGACCGCTTTAGCCTAGCTTGCATGAGGCCTAGGGAAGAATGTTGGAAGAACCACCTCCTGGTTGAGGTGGAAAGAGGAGAAGCGGGTGTAAGGCCTGTCACAGACCAGGGCCTGAAGCTCAATCACTCGTCTGGCCGAGGTTAAGGCTACCAGGAAGAGTGTCTTCCAGGAAAGGAAGCGGAGAGGACAAGTAGCCATCGGCTCAAAAGGTGGGCGAGTCAGTTGCTGCAAGACCACATTCAACTCCCACTCAGGAGCTGGAGGACGGACAAGAGGCTTGAGCAAGAGCAAACCTCTGAGAAATCGGGACACCAATGGGTGAATCGACAGAGAGTGTCCTTCCACCAGTGAGTGGTGAGCTGCTAGAGCTGAGAGGTGGACCCAAACAGAATTGGACTTAAGGCCCTGATTGGATAAGTGCAGCAGGTACTGAAGCATCACTGGTACAGCACAGGAGAAAGGATCCTCTGTACGCAGCTGACACCACAGAGAAAACCTCTTCCATTTCAGGGCATAGGTTTTTCTAGTGGACTGCTTCCTAGAGGCCAGGACGACCTCTTCAACTTCAGGAGGTAGGCCCCAAGAAGCCAAAACTACCCTTGCAGCTTCCAGGCCATCAAATTGAGAGATTTGAGATTGGGGTGCAGAAGAGAGACCCCTGGTCCTGAGAGAGAAGGTCGGGCTGCAACCCCAGAGGTAGTGGAGTGTCCACTGCTAGTTGAAGCAGAAGTGGGAACCAAGGTTGCCTCGGCCACCTGGGGGCTACAAGAAGGACCGAGGCCTGGTCCTTTAGAATCTTGAACAGGGTTCGGGCCACCAGAGGCGTGGGAGGAAACGCATACAGGAGGCCCTGGGACCAGGAAATCAGAAAAGCATCTGCTACTAGCCTCAGAGGATGCGGTTGCCTGGAGCAGAACCTGGGCAGCTGTCTGTTCAGGAGACTGGCAAACAGATCTATGGATGGAAGTCCCCATCTCAGGAAGATCTTCTGAACCACCAAGGGATGGAGCTGCCATTCGTGGGGCTGCAGAATCCTGCTCAACCTGTCTGTCAGGTAATTTTCCTGGCCCGGGAGATAAACCGCCCTGAGCAACATGTTGCGCCTGAGCGCAAACAAGCAGAGGTCCTGAGCGCAAACAAGCAAAGGTCCTGCACCTCCTGACAAAGGAGCCATGACCCAGTGCCGCCCTGTTTGTTCACATAAAACATGGCTACCTGATTGTCTGTTTGTACTAAGACAGACTGGTGGGCCAGGGTTTGAGAGAAAGTCTTGAGGGCTAAGCGAATAGCCCGTAGTTCCAGTAGATTGATCTGCTGCTTGGCCTCCCAGGTAGACCACAGGCCCTGGGTGCACTTGTCCAGACAGTGTGCACCCCATCCCTGCAGGGAGGCATCGGTGGTCAACACCACTGTGAACCCAGGTGGCTGAAAAGGCATCCCTTTAAGTAAGTTAGGGGGATGCAGCCACCTACGTAGGGAGTGCAGGAATGGTCTGGACACCCTTACTCTGTTGGTGAGGCTCCCTGTGGCCTGCGACCACTGATTCCTGAGACACCATTGCGCAGGCCTCATATGAAGCCTGGCATTGGGAGTCACATGTACTGTCGAAGCCATGTGGCCAAGAAGCCTCAGGCAGAGCCTGGCAGAGACCAGTGACCTGCTGAGAAACTGGTTTGCCAAGGTCATCAGTCTTTGGGCTCTGTCCCCTGGCAAGAAAGCTTTTGCATGCAGACAGTCTAGCCTTGCCCCTATGAGCTCCAAGTTTTGGGAGGGGAGCAACGTGGACTTTGCGAAGTTTATGACAAACCCCAGATGTTGGAGTAGAGAAACCGTTCGGAGGGTGGCTTGCCTGGCCTCCTGGCACGTCTGACCCCTGATGAGCCAGTCGTCCAGAAAGGGAAAGACAAAGATACCCTGATTCCTTAAGTAGGCCGCCACCACTGCCAGGTATTTGGTAAAGACCCTGGGGCGGAGGCGAGGCCAAAAGGCAGCACTCTGTACTGATAATGGTTTCCTCCCACAATGAACCTGAGGTACTTTCTGTGATCTGGATGAATGAGGATGTGAGTGTACGCATCCTTTAGATCTAAAGAGCATAGCCATTCTCCCTGCTGGAGGTAGGGAAGAAGTGTTCCAGGAGTAAGCATCTTGAACGTCTCCTTCTGTAAGAACTTGTTGAGATTTCTGAGGTTGAGAATAGGCCTGAGGTCCCCTGTTCTCTTTGGTACTAGGAAGTACCTGGAGTAGAAACCGTGACCTTGTAGGTGGGGAGGCACAGGCTCCACCGCCTTGTCTCGCAACAGACCCTGAAGCTCCTGCAGGAGGAGGGCTGTATGGAGAGGAGGCCTTGGAGGCTCTCCTGGAAAATAGGGAGGAGGCAACTGATGAAAATGAAGCAGGTAGCCCTTGTGGACTATGCTTAAGACCCAATTGTCCCCTGTAATGGGTGGCCACCGGTGGGCAAACAGGGCTAGTTGACCTCCTGTGCAGGGATGGGACAGCAAAGACGGAGAGGCTATGCCTTGTGAGTCAAAAACCCCCACCCTACTGAGTGGGAGCAGGAGCCGGAGGCTTGGGGGCCCATGTCCCTGCCCCTTGGCCTGCTGACCCTGTGGAGGAGCGGGGGAGGCCTGGTAAGGTGGTAACTGTTTGTAGGCAGTCGCCTTCCTCGGGTAAAAGGACTTCTTACCCGAGCCCTTCTTCTTATGTGAAGGGGCAGAAGTCTTTTGAGACAGCCTTGTCCTCGTGAGGTGCTCGGTCTCGAGCTCAGCAGCCTTCTCGGCCATGGGCTTGCCAAAAAGGTTCTCACCTCGGCAAGGGACATCGACCAACTTGTCCTGAACCCATGGCTCGAGGTCCGATGACTGCAGCCATGCCTGGCGTCGAGCCGCGATACCGGCTGCCGCAACATGGGCCGAGGCCTCGAACCCATCGTAGGCCGCTCGGGACATGAACTTAGAGCATTCCTGGATCCCCGAAGACAAGGACTTGAACCTCTGCAAAGGTTCCCCGGAGAGACCAGCAGAGAACCTGGCAAGCTCCTTTGCCAGGTCCCGCAAGTACATGCCCATGTACAGCTGGTAAGACTGGACACGGCAAGCAAGCATCGAGCCCTGGAAGCACTTTCTACCAAACGCATCCAGGTTCTGGGCCTCCCGGCCGGGGGGCACCACGGAGTGCATCTTCTGGCTTTTCAAACGATGCATGGCCGATTCCACCACCATGGAATGGTGCGGTAGCTGCGCCTTCTGAAACCCAGGGCTCTTACGGAGTCGATAAATGGAATCGACCCGCTTGCTTAGAACCTGCGCCGAGGCCGGTGCCTCCCACATCCGGAAGAGGAGCCGTTCCAACATCGGAGGAACCGGCACAGTAAAGGCCTCCTTCGGAGGAGAGTCATACTGGAGTGCCTCGAGCTCTTCGGCTCGAGGTGCCTCCTCGGGGTCCGCCAGGATCGCCAAAGCAGTGGCCATATCCCTAACGAACTCAGAGAACCGGGTATCCTCTGGAGGGGACCTACTCCGGGGCTCAGACTGAGGTGAGTTCAACGGGACGCACTGAGTCTTGAAGGTATCGGGGGACTCCTCGTCCTCCTTCTCCCAGGCGGACTCGTCCGAAGAGGAGTCGGGCTCCGACCGCGTGGGGCCCGGCAGCACCCGCCCCGACGCCGAAGGCACCAGCGTCGACACCCTCGGTCCCGACCGGGAGTTTGAGGGTGACCATGACCGAGGATGACCTCGAGCCTTCATGGTCTCGAGTATCGGCTCGGTCTCCGGGGTCGACTTTGACGTCGATGTCCCGGTGGTCGAGGCAGATGCGCCAGCGAGGCTGGCCATCAGCACCCGCTGCTGATCCATGAAGGCAGACAGTCTGCACTCCAAGGCTGTTAGCCTGAGACCCAGCTCAGGAGACTCAGCAGCCACCGCCTCGGACCCCGGCGGCGGTGCCGGGCCCGACATCAGCTCCCTGGGAGGAGAGTCCTCGAGGACAACAGGACTGACGTGTCCAGCAGACTCCGGCTCCACTCGAGGTACTTTTGACGGCTTCTCCTGTTCCACGGGCCCGGGACGGCGGTCGGGGATCCGAGACCTAGCCCTCGAGGAGCCAGGGACCTCCTCCGACGCCGCCCTCGCAAGCCGCTTCTTCCTCTTTCGCTCCCACTCGGGGAAACCCTCTCCGAGGAACCCCTACAATGCTCGGGGTCACACTCCCGAGACGTCGAGGGCTCAGACGAGGTCCAGGCCCGGCTGGAGGCCGAATCGGAGAAAAGCCTTTCCTTTTGGTGCTGACGACTTCGCAGTGCCTTAGTGGACATTTTTCCACACGGTCCACAGATCTTAGGATCATGATCAGGACCGAGGCACCGAAGGCAGCAGTCGTGTGTGTCGGTGAGAGACATTAGTTTCTTGCACCGATCACACTTCTTAAAACCACTGGAAGCCATCGGTGAAAAAAGAGTCCCAGCGAGGTCAAAGGACTGGCCTTCCAGGGAAAAAGAAAAAAAGGGTGCGAACGCCAGCCACGAAGGGCAAAAACCAAAAAAATAAGATCGGGCTCCATACCGGTGTACCTAACCCGGCGAGAAGGGGAACCGACGTCGAACCGGAGAAAAAACCGTGAAGAAATCGCAGGGATTCGAAGAAAAAATCTAACTGTTTTCTGGGTGAACTAGGATAAACGTCCGACGGGCTCCACGGAAAAAGAGAGATTGAGCAAGATGGCACCTTTAGGTGGGAAGGGGATCGCGCATGCGTGCAGTATTCCCAAAGGCTTTCATAGAAAGATGGGGGAATGCTCCGCAAGGGCTCAATCGACGTCGAAGTCACCCTTATGTGAGGACTGACTTCCTGCTTGGTCCTGGAGAAAAGCTGATTTCCCATTATGGTAAAAACCTTTTGAGAAAATGAGCTCATTACAATAGAGTTTCACTGTGTATAAAAGGATGGTATGTATAGTTAGTCTTCATATATTAAACAAATACAGAGCTCAAAGCATATAATACAATCTGTAAAATTATAACATTCAAAGTCTCATCAACATCCCAGCTCATTTTTCAATATGAATGACCGACAATAAATCTTTGCTCACGTTTATGGATGCCAGAAACAAATGAAGCTGAAAATACAGATCTTCTGGCCAGGAATGTGGTTAAACAATAGAAGTGTGCCAATATACGCAGCCTAATGTATTTTAGAGATTATGGTTCAATTGCTGGCATAGGCCAGTGGCTCCAAAGCTCAACCACCATGTCTGCAGCAGTACTTCAGATACCAGCTAAGGGCTACTCAGAACAGTGTACAAAAAAATATTAATTTCTATTCACATATGTCATGGTGGCCTTTGAAATGAAGATCCCAAGGACAGTACAGTTGTGCCATGGTAAAAGAATAAGGGAGAAAACATGAGTACCCAGATTAAAGCAGATATGGGTTATCCTGATAGCTCAGCAGTAAAGACCCCGAGCGGAGTCCAAAAAATTAAAGCTTTAAATCCTGAGATTCGACAAAGTGATAGAAAATCAAAAAGAAAGTTTCAATCTGCACAGACTGAATGGGCCAGTTAGTCTTTACTTGCTGTCATTTATTAAGTTACTATGACTGTAGCACTGCACAGGACTTCAGCGAGTGTCAAACTTTCATAAAAATTCTTACGTAACCTTTTTTTTTTTTTTTTTAAATCAACTATTTTTTTCGTGGAGGGATACAGAAAAAGATTAATTCAGAACCCTGTCCTTCTTCACCAAGATACAATAATGCAACAACCATGTAAAAGCCTTTGAATATCCCGTCATAGTCTTTAACCCAGGGTTTCTCCTCCTCCACACATCCACCCATCCAAAATCATGTAAAGACTGCCTAAGCGCCTTCCCTTCTAAACTAAGTTTTTTACACAATGGAACAAAGTGATCCCCGGCCTTAATACATAATTCATATCCTCCCTCTTCCAATCCCTAATCAGAATCCAAATGATTCCCTTTGAAAAAGTCCTTCTTAGGGCCTGTAGGAGTGTAGATATTTGTAAGGGAAACTTCAGACTCAACTGTCCTACCAAGCACCCAGACAACCCAGCCTTGAGTATCCTGCCCTTCTTCATAACAAACAAATGGAACCTTTTAATGCAATGGGATGGCAGCCCCTCTTAGTGGAATTATAAGCAGAATAATAAACAATCCCATGCCACTATCTCTGCAATTTGTCCATTTCAGCAGGGATCAAACACATCTCTTAGAGAAAGGCAATATCTACTTTATTTTATATAAATAAGCCCAAATCATTTTTCTTTTAATGGGACTGTTCAATTCTCCCACATTTAGGGAAATGACTAAGTGCCAAACGTATACAGAGACCCCGTTAATCTGTATACAGAGACCCCATCCAAATTCCAGCAATCCTACCTCTCCTTAGAACGTATACACAGAGATTTCCCTTCCCAATCACAACCCAAACACACCATTTAACAAGCTAATAATCCACCAACCCCCATCCCCCTTTTTTGAGTATACAAAATAACATCCATATGCAGGCTTACTACCCACCTCTGAGCATCCGTCCATCCCCATATTTCAAGCATAACCTCTCATGTGTCTCTCTCCATGGAATGCATTGCCCACTCAAAGTCCAATTTTTACCAATCTCAACACATTCTCCCCTCCAAACTCCTCCCATGCAGCTCTCAAAATCACTCAGTAGAACACCACGCAATCTGACCCTACCTCACATTCATATAGGCACACAGTGACACCAGGGCAAGACCAAGAACGAGGCCTATAAAGAGTATAAAAACCAGACATTGCAACATATAAAGCCAAAGCGAACATTCATCCACTGCACTTTTATTTGCAATTCATCACATCAGCAGCTTTCTCTTCCAAAAGACAGAGAAACCCGATCAACAAAGGAACCTAGAACCACATCCACCTGCTACCTTTCCCTCTCCCCAAACAGCTCACAACAATATCAACCATATATACAGTGTGCATACAAAATAGATCAAAATAAGTTATCTGGAATTAGTATTCAGTCTTTGGCAGTGTCCACTGCCTCATGCTCCACTCACGTTGGGGGAGAGGTCTGTGCTCCACATATAATAGAATTTCTTGTCTCAGTAGATTCTTTGCATTGCCTCCCATGCTTGTCACCTGCTCAACAATGTCAGTCTCCACATTTGCCCTGATTATGGGTGTGCTATGCTGTCTCCCATCAAATGTTCGGTATCCATGGACTCCTCAAACTGATCCTGCCCTACATGCCTCTGTATCAGCAAGCCTTGGCGAATGTGACCACTGCAAAGCCCCCAGAGCTCTTTGCTGCTCGGGGCAGGAGACAGCATGTTCTTTTGTGGTTGAATCATTCACAGACTTACAAGTCTTCAGCGAGCTGTCCACCTCCTCTGGAAATGCAGGAATTTCCACACCCCTTGCACTACAACAGTTAAATGAACCAGAAACCAAATATTAGCCCGTAGCCCAGCCTTCACAAGTGCATCTCTGCATTTAATCCAGGCTTTCTGCCTCCGAATCGTTTCTGCACTGAGGAGGGAAAATATGGAGACATTCTAAATCTTACAATTCATATGCTTAGATTTATAAGCCTCTCTGAAAAATATACTCCTGCTCCTGATACCAGAGCATCTGCATGATAATCATTGTGGCCATTTGCCCAGACCGAGATTCAGCCACATCTCTCTGTGGGTTCTATTGATCTTATAGCTAGGAGTGGCTAGAGAGGAAGAGAAACAGGTATCTAGAAGTTCTTTTATAAACATTCTCATATCAGGCAATTCAGCTTCTGTGGTATGCCGAATATGTGAATGTTAGCCCTCCAGTCCTGGTTTTCATGGGTTTCACCCTTATCTCTTAAACAGTTTGCCATCTTTTTAAAATGGATGAGCTCTTCTTTCTCCTCCACTTCAGCATCGTCCAACGTCCCAACCTGTTCCTCAACTTCAGACAAAGCACAGTTACTTACCTGTAACAGGTGATCTCTGGGAACAGCAGGAATAAGTCTTCACATATGGGTACGTCGGTACCGACGGAGCCTGCGCGGGAACGCTCCCCAGCGTCCAAAAAGAAAGCCTTTGGGAGCATCCCACACGCATGCGCGCTGCCTTCCCGCCCATTCACTTCCCTCTCATCAGTTGGGTTTGTAGCTGAGACCGAAGGAGGGAAGTAGACAAATTAGAGAGAGAGAGAAACAACTCCTAGAGGAGGTGGGTGGGTTGTGAAGACTTATTCCTGCTGTTCCCAGAGATCACCTGTTACAGGTAAGTAACTGTGCTATCTCCAGGAACGAGCAAGAATGAGTCTTCGCATATGGGGACTCCCAAGCTAGAGATGCCTGGAGGAGGTCCTAGCATGTTGCAAATCTAATAGATGGGCCATGCTATTTCCCAGAACCTCAGGCATCCAAGAGATGGAGGGTAGGAGTTGAATTAAAAAGGGTGTGCTGTGGAACAGCTTGACTAAACAAGGCATCTAGGGGGGATCCTTGTGTAGATCATAAATGTTAGAGAAATATTGAATTCCAATTTTCTAATGTGGACCTTAGTCAAAAGTATTGCGAAAGTATTTTTTTTTTAAGGCTAATATGGTCTGGTGCTAAGAGCCAGTACATTATCCTCAAGAAAATACCTCACTGTGAAGTAGAAGAAATAAATATTGCAATACAGGCAGAGGTCAGAAGCCTTAATGGCTAGAACTAATCCCAGAAGAAAAAACTGGGGGAGTTTAATGAGGTTGGACTTTGGATGAGAAGCTAAAGCTTCTAGTGGAGGAGTGGCCTAGTGGTTGGGGCAAGGTACCGAGACGAGTCGGTACCGAATCCTCCATGCTAGAGATCGATTCCAGGCTCGGCATCAAAGGAAGTGAGTCTGTCGAAGCAAACATGGACGGTACCGACACCGATGATAATGGCAATACCAGTACCGGTACCGAAGCCGATACCGATACTCGAGGAACGGTCTGCAGCAACTCCAGCAGTACTGAAGTAACCGAGGGCGCTAGACTACGTTCATCAGTGAGGAGTGTTTCATCCATCACCACAGCCGATGCCGGGGTGTTGGTACCGCTCGAAGCGGCCATAACCCCCGAGCATGGCCCAGGTATGTTCATCGAGGTAAGAACCCCAGGAACAACCTGGAGCTCCGTTGATGCTTTGGAGCCCGAAGACTCCCGCCGGGGCTTTATTGCCAAATTGTCCTCGAGGGCCAGAGCCATCTCGATGCTTGGAAGGAGATCTACCACTCGAGGACTGGCTAGTCTTTACAGACTTTTGTTTGGTTACCTGATCCTGTGAAAAACAATATATTCTAGCTGGTAACATCACGTGCGATGTGAACCGGGAATCAAGTTGTGCTCGATCCTGAAGACTTCTTCTGTTTGAGCTCCAGCAGGAAAGACACTCCAGTGGGCAATGGTCAGGACCTAAACATTTTAGACACCAAGTATGAGTGTCTGAAAAAATATCTGTACCGCCACACTTTGAGCATTTCTTAAGGATAGTGGCTGGCTTTTCCATAATGGAAGAATAGAGGCCTAGTGGCCTAGAATGGTCAGGCACTAAGTAGGAAAAATTTCTAAAGAAAAGAAGAAATTCTTTAGTAAAAAGAAAGAAAAGCACCGGCGGTACCGGTGGCGTCGGGGGAAGGCAGACGCGACCACAAAAAAGTAAAAATAAAAATAATTTTCTGTGGTGACAGGAATATGTTCTGCCGGCTCCGCGGAAAACGGAAAACTGATGAGAGGGAAGTGAATGGGCGGGAAGCCAGCACGCATGCGTGTGGGATGCTCCCAAAGGCTTTCTTTTTGGACGCTGGGGAGCGTTCCCGCGCAGGCTCCGTCGGTACCGACGTACTCATATGTGAAGACTCATTCCTGCTTGTTCCTGGAGATCCAAAAAGACACACCTTCAGATCGCTCCAAAACCTTGGTGACAATCTCAGTTATAGAGCTGTGAATCTCTGCCAAAAGGTGAATCAAACAATCTTCTACTCCATCACCACGTGCCTCTGTTGGCAGGAGTCTCATTTACCATATAACCACTTTTCAACTGCTGGATATGAGACTGTTTCGCTTTGGCAGCGTATAAATCTTTGATCAACTTGGTAGTTTTGCTTTAATATTTTTTGGAATACTGCGTGGGGACCCAACTCACTTCTGAGCTTTGGGAATACAGCCAGATACACCATGTTTATAATAACTTGGCTCAGGCCCAGGCTGTTCACATATTCACTGGAAACAGAAGTCACTTAACCTTCTTAAATGAATCCAGAAACTTGACTGAAATAGTTTCAGAATACAATACTGTACTTCGCTAAGAGTAGTATTTGGTTAGCGATTAATTAAATAGAAATTATAAAAAACTTTCTAAGCCCTCTGAACATCAATGACTAACTCTGAATACCAGACACAAACCTAGGTTAAACCTTTCAGCTTTCACTGGTGACAGGGATTCAAAAATGTTTTTAACAAAAAAATGAAATTCCATAATCAAATATGGTATTAACGAAGATGATGAAAGCAAAATCTAAAGAGATCAGGACAATGAGTAGGACATTCTAACATGATTCCAACACTATGACGCAACTCATGACTCAAAAATCACATATGGCCCTTCCAGTCCAGAGAATTAAAAATAAAAAGCAAGAGGAGAGCAAAATTAGAAAATCTTATAATTTAGGATAACATAATGTAAATTTGAGTCTATAAATGCTTACAGTTAAAGAAACCCACAGAATGTCAAAAGTTAAAAAAGCCACCAGATCAACCAGTACAAGAAGGGCTACTAGACTAAACTCCAGAAAGTAGGGCATTCTCTTATGTATATCTGTACAACACTGTGTACAACTAGTAGTGCCACAGAAAGAAGTAGTAGTAGTAATAAAAAATGGTATAATGATATAACAGGATTATGACCTATATTCTATAATATTCCTAAGTTGTAAAATGAATGTCTAGAAATATTTGACTTATAGCCATTTTCTCATGCTGAAAAAAAGGAACACCCATCTAAGATATGCTCAACTCTGTGCCTTTGCATAACTTATCCCATAACCCTGAGACAGTTACTAATGTGCACTGTGTTTCCATTTATTTAAAATTTGCTATACTGCTTTTCTTTCACACATCAAAGCAGTTTACAATATATGAAAAATGTAAAATAAAATTATAAAAGCTCATAAAAGAAATAACAATATTTAAAAAGTTACAAAACTGTTGAAACACAGAAATCTCAAAAATAACAATAAAGCAAAGAGTTAGAGTAGTTAACTGTAACAAGTGTTCTCCAGGAGCAGCAGGAATCAGTCCTCACATATGGGCGACGTCGGCGCCGACGTAGCCCTTGTGCAGAGCATTTCCCCAGCTTTCAAGGAAAGCCTTTGGGAATGCAGCGCGCATGCGCGGTCCCCTTCCCACCCAAGGGTGCCATCTTGCTCAGTCTGATGACATAGCTAAAAGACAGCAAAAATGAAAATGAATGATATGACTGCAACTCCAGGGGAGAAGGGAGGGTCGTGAGGACTGATTCCTGCTGCTCCTGGAGAACACCTGTTACAGGTGAGTAACTACTCTTTCGCCAGGACCAAGCAGGAAGTCAGTCCTCAAATATGGGACTCCCCAGCTCTAGGATACCGGGAACCCTAAGCTGAAAAAATGGCTCCCTCTCAATAGCCTCAGCATTTATGATAAGAATATCCTCTGAGAACGCCCCCATACGGTAGCCCAACACAAGGACCGGAGGGTAGGAGTTGCCTAAATCTCAAAGAGATTACGGAGTACCACCTGTCTGAAAGCACTGTCCCTTCAGGACTCTCTCTCGAGGCAGTAATGGGCTGCAAAGGTCTGGCTTGAAGACCAAGTTGCAGCCCGGTAGATGTCTGCCAACGGAACAGAACGGAGATGAGCTACTGACGCGGATTTCGCCCTGACACGGTGGGCCGTGACTCGACCCTGCAAGGGGAGGTCGGCTGCCTTGTACGCCCAGGCAATACTCCCCAAGTGGACAACGTACGCTTGGAGACAGTTAACCCCATCTTATTAGGGTAAAAGGAGACGAAGAGCTGAGTAGCCCTTCGATGCCCCCGCGTACGTTCTATGTAAAAAGACAACGCCCTCTTACAGTCCAGGGTATGCAAGACTGTTTCAGCCCAGCTGACATGCGGCCTGGGAAAGAAGGTCGGAAAAACCACCTCTTGGTTGAGGTGGAAAGAGGAGACCACTTTTGGAAAGAACTTTGGATGGGTCCGTAGGACCACTCTGTTCCTATAGAACTGTGTGTACGGTCTATCATAAACCAGAGCTTGTAGTTCACTCACACGTCTGGCCGAGGTAAGAGCGCTTTCCAAGAAAGGAAGCACAAATGGCAAGTAGCCATTGGCTCAAACGGTGGGCGAGTAAGTTGCTGCAAGACCACGTTCAAATCCTACTCAGTCGCCGGTGGACGAACCGGAGGCTTGAGAAGAAGCATACCTCTGAGAAATCGGGACACCAAGGGGTGAACCGACAGACTGTCCCTCCACCGTTGAGTTGTGCGCTGATAGAGCACTGAGGTGGACCCGAACAGAGTTAGACTTAAGGACTAGGTCTGACAGGTGAAGTAGATACTGCAGTACTACTGGTACAAGGGAAGAGAAAGGATCTTTATTGCGCTGAGCACACCATACCGTAAACCTACACCACTTGAGGGCATAGGACTTTCTGGTGGACTGCCTCCTAGAGGCCAAGACCACCTCCTCAACCTCCTTAGGTAGAAGTAAGTGAGCTAGCACTATCCTTTCAGCAGCCAGGCCATCGGATTGAGGGATCTGAGATTGGGGTGCAGAAGGGAACCCTGATCTTGAGACAAGTGATCGTGTTGCAACCCCAGAGGGAATGGCGTTTCCACCTCCAATTGCAGCAGAAGTGGAAACCACGGCTGCCTCGGCCATCTGGGGGCTACCAGAATCACCGAGGCCTTGTCCCGTAGAATCTTGAACAGATTTCGGGCCACCAGGGGCATGGGAGGAAACGCATATAGGAGGCCCGTAGACCAAGAGATCAGAAATGCATCTGCTGCCATCCTCAGGGGATGCGGCTGTCTGGAGCAAAACCTGGGCAGCTGACGGTTTTGTGGACTTGCAAAGAGATCGATGGATGGAAGTCCCCAGCGGAGGAAGATCTGCTGGACCACCAATGGATTCAACTGCCATTCGTGAGGCTGGAGAATCCTGCTTAGCTTGTCTGCTAGGAAATTCTCCTGACCAGGTACATAAACTGCTTTGAGAAACATGCCTTGTTTGACGGCAAAGGAGCAAAGGGCCAGTACCTCCTGACATACAGCCTGGACCCTGTGACCCCGTTTGTTCACATAGAACATTGCCACCTGATTGTCCGTCTGAACTAGAACAGACTGGTGAGAGAGGGCATGAGAAAAAGTCTGTAGAGCTAAGCGGATTGCTCGCAGCTCCAAAAGACTGATTTGTTGCGTGGCCTCTCGAGGAGACCAGAGGCCTTGAGTGCATGTGCCCTGGCAATGTGCACCCCAGCCCTTTAAGGAAGCCTCGGTCGTCAGCACACTGTGTGTGCTGGAGCCTGAAAAGGTACCCCTCTGAGGAGGTTTGGGAGATGTAGCCACCACTGTAAGGACACCTTTACTCTGTCTCGGAGGTTGCCTGTGGCCTGCGTCCACTGATCTCTGAGGCACCACTGAGCAGCCCGCATGTGTAGGCGGGCATTCGGAGTCACATGTACCGTGGATGCCATGTGGCCCAGGAGCCACAGGGAGTGCCTGGCAGAGACATGAGACTTGTTTGGAACTGGTTGGCTAAGTCCATCAGTCTGTGGGGCCTGTCTTCGGGCAAGTAAGCTCTTGCCTGAAGGGTGTCTAAGCTTGCCCCTATAAACCCTAGATTCTGAGAGGGGAGCAAAGTGGACTTTGCGTAGTTTATGACAAAGCCCAGATGCTGAAGAAGAGAGACAGTGGGAAGAGTGGCTTGTCTGGCCTCCTGGAGAGACTGGCCCCTGCCAGTCGTCCAGGTATGGGAAGACAAAAATCGCCTGATTCCTGAGATAAGCCGCCACCACTGCCAGGCATTTGGTGAAAACCCTGGGGGCAGAGTTTAGGCCAAAGGGAAGTACCCTGTACTGAAAATGGTTTCCTCCCACCACAAATCTGAGATATTGTCTGTGGTCTGGATGAATGAGGATGTGAGTATAAGCACCCTTTAGATCTAAGGGGTATAACCAGTCTCCCTGCTGGAGGTAGGGCAGCAGTATCCCAAGCGTAAGCATCTTGAACTCTTCCCTCTCCAGAAACTTGTTTAGGTTTCGCAAGTCTAGGGTAGGCCAGAGGCTTCCTGTCCTTTTTGGTACCAGGAAGTACCTGGAGTAGAAGCCTTGCCCTTCCAGGTGGTGAGGCACCGGTTCCACCGCCTGTTCCTTTAGAAGACTTGCCAACTCCTGAAGGAGGAGGTTCCTGTGTAGAGGGAGTCTTGGAGGCTCCCCTGGGAAGTAGGAGGGGGGTAGCTGGTGGAAGTGCAGCATGTAGCCCTTTTGGACTATGCTCAGTACCCAGGTATCCCCTGTGATGGCTGGCCACCTGTAGGTCTACAGGGTCAGCCGACCTCCTGTACTGAGTGGAGCCAGCTATGGAGAAGAGGCTATGCTGTGGGAGTCAAAACCCCGCTAACCCTGCTAACTGCTGTGCAGGAGCCGGAGCCGGTAGCTTGGGGGTCTTCTGCCTACGGGGCCCATGCCCCTGCCCTGCTGGCCCTGTTGGGGAGCTGGAGAGGCCTGATATTGAGGGTAGGATTTGTAGGCAGCACCCTTCCTCGGGAAAAAGGGCTCCTTTCCCGAGCCCTTCTTTTTTTGAGAAGGGGCAGAAGTCTTCCTGGACAGCCTTGTCCTGGTGAGAGTCTCAGTCTCGATTTCTGCAGCCTTTTCAGTCATGGGCTTACCGAATAGGTTGTCACCTCGACACGGGACATCGACCAACTTGTCCTGCACCCATGCCTCCAGGTCCGATGACTGTAGCCAGGCCTGATGGCGTGCACCGATGCCGGCCGCGGCTACCCTGGCCGAAGCCTCAAAGCCATCATAGGCTGCTCGAGAGATAAACCTCGAGCACTCTCAGATCCCTGTCGACAAGGCCTTGAACCTCTGCAAGGGTTCCTCGGAGAGGCCAGCCGAGAACTCAGCAATCTCCTTTGCCAGGTCTCTTAGGTACATGCCCATGTACAGTTGGTAAGTCTGGACACGGCAAGATAGCATAGAGCCCTGGAAGCACTTTCTACCGAGGGCATCCAGGTTCCGGGCCTCCCGGCCGGGGGGCACCAAGCAGTGCATCTTCTGACTCTTCAGGTGGTGCATGGCCGATTCCACAACCATGGAATTGTGCGGTAGCTAGCCTTTTGGAACCCAGGGCTCTTATGGACTCGATAAATGGAATTGACCAGTTTGCTAAGAACCGGTGCTGAGGCCGGTGCCTCCCACATACAGAAGAGCAGCCGTTCCAGCATTGGAGGAACTGATACAGCAAAGGCTTCCTTCGGAGGAAAATCATACTGGAGGGCATCGAGCTCCTCGGCTCAAGGCTCCTCCTCGGCGTCCGCAGGGAATGCTAAAGCCTTGGCCATGTCCGTCACGAAGGCCGAGAACCGGGTATCCTCCGGGGGGGGTCCTTCTCCGAGGTTCGGTCCGGAGACTCCTCGTCCTCCATCTCTCATGCCAACTCCTCCGAGGAGTCGAGCGGCTCCGGCCATGTGGACCTCGGTACCACCCGCCCCAACGCCAAGGGCACCGGCATCAACGACCTCGGCCCCGCACAGGAGGTCGAGGGGGACCTTGACCGAGGATCGACTTGAGACTTGATGGACATCGAGGTCCCGGTGGTCGGGGCAGATGCACCGGTCAGACCATCGATCAGCACCCACTGCTGTTCCATGAAGGCAGCCAAGCTGCTCTCCGTCAGCCTGAGTCCAAGCTCAGGAGACTCAGCAACCCCCGACTCAGACCCCGACGGCGTCGGGCCCGACGTCAGTTCTCCCAGAGGAGAGTCCACGAGGACAACAGAACTTATGTGACTTAGGGACTCCGGCTCCATGCAAGGTAGTTTGGACGGCCTCTCCGACTCCGAGAGCCCGGGGCGGCGGTCAGGGCTATGCGACCTGGCCCTCGAGGACCCAGGGGCCTCCACCGATGCCACCCTCATGAGCTTCTTCTTCCTTTTGTGCTCCCGGGTGGGAGACCCCTGCTCAGAGGAACCACGACGGTGCTCGGGGTCAGACTCCCGAGATGTCGAGGCCTCTGATGAAGTCCGGGTCCGGCCGGACACGGACTCTGAAAAAATTCTTTCACGTTGATGCTGACAGCTCCGAAGTGCCTTCTACGACATTTTGCCGCACGGGCCACAGACCAGCGGGTCATGGTCGGGCCCGAAGCATCGAAGGCAGCAGTCATGTGTGTCGGTGAGAGACATAAGTTTCTTGCACTGATCACATTTTTTTTAAGCCGCTGGCAGCCATCGGGGGAAAAAGGGCCCCTGCAAGGTCAAAAGACCGGGCTGCCAGTGAAAATAATAAAAAAGGCGCGAACGCTAGTCACAAAGGACAAAAACCGAAAAAAGAAATTCCAGACTCGATACCGGTGTACCGAGCCCAGGTGGGAAGGGGAACCGGCGTCGAACCGGATAGGAAAAAAGCGAAAATCGCAGAAAAAAATCTACTTTTCCCGGGTGACACAAACTCATGTCCATTGGGCTCCGTGGAAAAAGAAAGACTGAGCAAGATGGCACCCTTGGGCAAGAAGGGGACCGCGCATACGCGCTGCATTCCCAAAGGCTTTCCTTGAAAGCTGGGGAAATGCTCCGCATAAGGGCTCCGTCGGCGCCAACGTCACCCATATGTGAGGACTGACTTCCTGCTTCGTCCTGGAGAATAGATGTTTACATGGCAGTTCCTCTCAAAGAAGACTGGAAATCAGCAAAATCAGCCTTACTGAAGTAGTATCAATCTTGAAAAGCCAACATAAAATAAGGGGTATGTTTACTAAACCAGGCTAACAGTTAACCCGGGCTTATCTGCAACTAGGTCCCACTGTATAACATAAGAACTAGCTGCAGATAGCCTGGGTTAACTGTTAGCCCAGTTTAGTAAACATACCCCTAAGTCTTTAATGCTGTTTTAAATTTAGGTAAAGATGGTTCTAATCTAATTTCTTGTGGTAAAGAATTCCAAAGCACTGGTGCTAGATCGTACTCATTCGTCAACTTTATACTATCTAAATGCGTCTCATAAAGCAATACTAACCTGTTTTGCTGAAAAGATTGCAGGGTTCTTCCTAGTACATACGGAATCAAAAGGGAATAATGCACAATTTTTTTACCTCTTAACATGTAATAAACAGCAAAATCATACAATATTTTACCATAATTCACATTAGTTTACTACAACAAACCTTAGCAAATAATGAAATGCAAGGCATGCAAATGCAAGCAAAGGCCCTTTTTATTCTGTAAATTAAATAATGCAGCTTGCGTTGAACTTGGCAAGTTGCATTATTCCTGGAAAAATAATGCCAGATCAGAGACTCCCCCCAGACACCCAGTCAAGTTCTCTCACCCCACAGGACCCTTTCCCTCCACCCATGGAAAAAGTCCCTCCTCCAGCCCTCTAAAGAAGACCCCCTACACCTCCACAGAGTCCTACTTTGGGGTCTGAAATCAGTGATGGTCTAAAGGTATGGGACAGGAGCAATCCCTAGTTGCTCACACTCCATTCAGCACTGGTAGACCCTAGCAGTATTCTCACAGGACTACCGCTGGGGATCAAGCAACCAAATATATCAGATTTTAGTAGCTTAAAGTGATAACTGTTTAGAAAGCAAGAAGGAATACACAAAGGACCTAGAAAAGAGCTGTTAGATCATACATAAATGAGGCTAGCTCCTTTATGCTTTAAAGGACAGCTGAGGAAAAGTTAGGAACTTTGACAGGTCTTTCATTTCCTTCAACAGGTACCAAAGCTCCAACAACTGAACTATGGTTGGGAAAAATCATGTTGCCAAAGCTGTTGCCCCCGTTACAGCTTCTGTCTCTGTCCAGATGAACAGCCCGATGCCAACTGAGGGACTGATTTCATGTGCAAGATGCTTCCATGCTGAAGCTCTCATGAAACAAGTAAAGAGCTGAGAGAAGAAGTGGTGAGGCTGAGAAGCATCTGTGATAGCGAAACGTACATTGATTAAATGCTTCTTGAGGCATCCAAGCTCTCCAACAGAGGTGAAGATGGTATGCTATAGAAAGAAGAGAGTTGGACATGGGTCACCAGAATCTGCAGAATAGACTATCTAACTCTACTATCCCTCGAAATGAAGAAATGGTATGCAGCCCTGGAAGTGAAGGAGGCAAAAACATCCCAAGAACAGGAAGAATCAGAGCTCAAGCACCCAAAGTTACAGAATCAGTAACCACAAAGAAGCAAAGAGTAGTGGTAGTTGATGACTTTCTTCTGAGTGGTACTGAGGCATCCATCTGCCGCCCAGACCTGATGTCCTAGGAGGTGTGCTGTCTGCCAGGTACCAAAATCCAAGATGTTATGGAGAGTTTGCCAAGACTCATCAAGATTACTATTATCCAATGCTGCTCATCCATGTTGACCCAAATTATACAGCATGGTTGCTCACCTGTAGCAGGTGTTCTCCGGGAACAGCAGGAATCAATGCTCACATTTGTGTGACGTCACCGATGGAGCCCACACAGGAATGTTTCCCAGCTTCCATAAGAAGCTTTTGGAAGGTGAACCACGCCTGAAGGAGCCATCAGCCTGGGTGGTATATCAATAAATTGCATAAACATAAACATCTTAGCTCAGTATGATGACATAGCTTAATCAAGACAAAAAAGTAACAACTCCATGGGGAAAAGAGAGAGTAGTGAGGACCGATTCCTGCTGTTCCCAGAGAACACCTGCTCCAGATGAGTAACTATGCTTTCTTCGGGACCAAGCAGGAAGTCAGTCTTCACATATGGGACTCCCAACCTACAGGCTACTGAAAAAAAACAGTAAAAAGCCCAACTGGGCAACCAGAAAAAAAGAGCAGAGAAAAACAGCATGAGAATTGCTGAAAGGTTCTGAAAGTCATCATCCAGCAGGGCCATCAACCTCAGGTCGACTCTACAGTAGCCTGGATGGACAGACGGGAAGGAGTTGCCCTAATTCCGAAACGTGCTGGAGTACTGCTTGGCTGAAGTGTCTGTCACACTGGGAATCTCCATCCAGACAGTAGTGGACTGTAAAGGTGTGGACAGAAGACCACATAGCAGCCCTACAGATCTCCACCATGGAGAATGAGCGCAGGTTTGCTACCAAAGCAGCCATAGCTTGAATGTTGTGCATCATGACATGGCATTCCAAAGTGAGCACAGCCTGGGCATAAGCAAAGGAGATGCAGTCTGCTACCCAAATTGAGAGGGTGTGTTTCAAAACCGTCAAGCTCAGCCTGTTGAGGTCAAAAGGGACAAATAGCTAGGAGGAATAATGGTGGGATTTCGTCCTCTCCAAGTGGAAAGCTAGCACTCTCTTATAGTCCAGGGTGTGCAGTGAGGCCTCAGCCCTGTTGGTGTGAGGCTATGGAAAGAGGTGAAAAGCAGAAACAACTTTAGGCAGGAACTTAAGAGTGAGTTTGGAGAACCACCTTGTTCTTATGAAATCTGGTGTAGGGCGGGTGCACCACCAGTGCTTGTAATTCACTGGCCCTGCGTGCAGAAGTGAGTGACACCAGAAAAATGACCTTCCAGGTGAGATATGGTGAGCGGACAGGAGCTGAGTGGTTCAAATGGAGGAGAGAGAGGCTGTCCTAGTACCACGTTAAGGTCCCACACCACTGGAGGCAGTCTAATAGGGGGATGAAATAGTAAGAGACCGCTCATAAAGTGACCAATCAACAGGTGGGCAGAAATGGGCTTTTCAGCCATAATATGATGGTAAGCAGCCACAGCACTGAGATGCACCCAGATCGAGTTGGACTTTAGGCCAGAGTTGGAGAGGTGTAGCGGGTATGACAGTACTGACTCCACTGAGCAGAAGAAGTCCAGAGCCTTGCCTTCACACCAGATGGAGAACCTGCACCACTTGAAGGCATAGGCGTGTCATATAGAGCCCTTACGTGAAGGTAGGAGCATGTTCTGCATTTCCTCCAGCAGGTGGAGGGACACGAGCACTACCCGCTCAGCATCCATGCTGTGAGCACCAAGGACAGCACGCTGGGATGTACTAGAGTCCCCTCATATTGCAAGACCAGGTCTGGTGCACAGCAGAGTCTGAGAGGCTGCCTTTAAGACAGTTGGAGCAACAGGGAAAACCAGGCTTGTCTGGGCCAATGCAGCGCAATGAGGATCATTGTGGCGCCATCTGCTTGTAACTTGAAGAGAGTCTTGGCCACCAGAGGAGTCGGTGGGTATGCATACAGAAGGCTGTCACTCCAGTCCAGGAGAAAAGCATCGGGTGTTAGCTGATGTTTGCACGGCACTCGAGAGAAAAACTGCAGTAGCTAGGTGTTGCGAGGAGCAGCAAAGATGTCTATCAACGGCGTGCCCTACATCTGGAAGATACAGCTGGCTACCTGCCCATTGAGAGTTCATTTGTATGGTTTAAGGATTCTGCTGAGGTGATCTGCCAGGAGATTGAACTCCCCTGGTAAGTACACTGCTCTGAGGAGCATGCCGTGTGCGATGGCAAACTTCCAGACAGCCTCCCAAAAGAGGAGGTACAACCCCATGCCGCCCTGCTTGTTGATATAAAACATGGCCACCTGGTTGTCCATCTGGATAAGGATGACCTGGTTGGAGAACTACTGCTGAAAAACTCAGAGAGCATTGGCAATGGCTCAGAGTTCGAGGAAATTAATTCAGTAGAGGATCTCCCAAGCCGTCCAGAGGCCCTGTGTGCACAGTCTGTCCAGGTGAGTTTCCCAGCCCACCTTGGAGGCATCCATCATTAGGATGCATTGATGAGGTGGGGTCTGGAAAGAAAGCCTTGCGAGAAGGTTGGAGAGCTGCTGCCACCAGGAGAGGGGCTCTCAGAGTGGGTGAGTCACCACGACACTTTCCCTGAATCGGCCGGTCACCTGGCGCCACTGTGTGCAGAGAGTCCACTGCGCCTGATGCATTCGGAGCCACGATGCTGGTGTGACATGGACTGTGGAGGCCATGTGGCTGAAGAGGCGTAGCATCTGTCGAGCTGTCACAAAGGTTGAGCGCTGAAGATCTTGAGCCAGAGCAACCAAGCGCTAGGTCCTGTCCTTTGGCAGATAGACTCGAACTAGAGTAGTATCAAGCAGCGCCCTAATGAATTCTAGCCATTGAAAGGGCTGAAGATGAGACTTGGGGTAGTTGATTACAAAGCCCAGGTGTTCCAGGACCTGTATGGTTAGTGTGGTCGAATGCCAGATGTCCTCCGGTGTCCCAGCTTTAAATCAATCAGTCATCCATGTAAGGGAAGACAGAAATTCCCTGGATGCAGAGGAAAGCGGCTATGAACGCTAGACACTTTGTGAAGACTGGAGGTGAAGGCAAGGCCGAAGAGCAGTACCCAGTATTGATAGTGCTGCCCACTGAGCATGAAACAGAGATACTGCCTGTGAAGGGGGTGAATGAGAATGTGCGTATACGACTCTTTGACATTCAAGGAGCATAGCCAATCTTCCCGCTGGAGATAGGACAACAACGTTCCCAGGGACAACATCTTGAACTTTTCTCTTACCAGGAACCGGCTGAGGTTCCGAAAGTCCAAAATGGGCCAAAAGCCTCTTGTCTTCTTTAGAACCACGAAATACCGGGAGTAGAATCACCGTCCCATCTGAGATGGAGGAACTAACGCCACAGCCCAATCAGACAAGAGGATTTGGACCTCTTGTTGGAGCAAGTTGCGGTAGTGAGAGTCGAGGGGATACTCCCCTGGGAAGAATGTGGGAGGAAGCTGATCGAAGCGTAATAGGTGCCCGTCCCAGATTATCTTGAGGTCCCAGGAGTCTGTTGTTATGCTTGGCCATCTGTGGGCAAAACTAATCGGTTTTCCTCCCACTTGTGGTGGAACTGTGTCCAGAATGGGAAGAAGGGCCATCTGTTCCAGAAGGAGTCAAAAGCCCCACCAGACTGCGGATGCAGCACTGGTTGGGGCTTCAGAGGATTCAGGTGGCGCTGCTGACGCACTTGCTGGGGCACCTGGCACGAATGGTATAGAATATAGATACCATAGTACTTCTTCTTTTTGGGGAAGGACTTTTTCCCTGAAGATGTTCATCTGGAGGGGTTAGATGTCTTCTTGGAGAGTCTATTCATCGTGAGCTGTTCTCTCTCCAGCTTTCTCCTCCATTGGTTTTCTAAAGAGGTTTTCTTCTTTGCAGGGGACATCGGCCAACTTGTCCTGGACCCATTGTTCTAAGTCTGAGGACTGTAGCCACATGAGGCAGTAGGCCCCAATGCCCATGGTAGCCACTCGGGCCACCAACTCAAACCCGTCATAGGCAGCTTTGCTAATGTATTTCAAACTCTCTTTGGTTTTGGAGACAAAGGTGCAGTAATGCTGCAGCTGCTCCCCCAATAGGCCAGCAGGGAACTCGGCGAGATCTCCTGCAAGATCTCGGAGGTACATCCCTATATAAAGTTGGTAGGCTTAGATACGGGCCACCAGCATTGAGCTTTGATAGCATTTCCTTCCAAAGCCATCCATGGTCCATGCCTCCTGACCCAGGGGCACCAAGGAATGTGTTTTTGAACTTTTAATATGGTGAATGGCCGATTCCACAACCATGGAATTATGTGGAAGTTATGGCTTCTCGAAGCCAGAGCTCTTGCTCACTCAGTACTTCAAACTGAGGCAACGGCTCATGGTGGGCACCATGAGTGGTATCTCCTACATGCGAAAAAGGAGTCTTTTGAGGATCGGATACATGGGCACCATAATGGCCTCCTTCAGGGGAGAGGGGTACTGGAGGATTTCCAATTCCTCTACCCTAGGCCCCTTCTCAGCCTCGATGGTGAAAGGAAAGACCTTCCCCATGTCTCACATGAACTCATGGAAGGGTACGTCTTCCGGAGGAGACTTCCTTTGTTCATATGGTGGCAAAGGATCGGAGGGAATGTCCTGATGATGCACGGTCTTCAGCAATTCCTTTTCAGTTTCCCAATCATCGGAATCTGATTCCAAGAGGAAATCAAAGTTCTGATGTGATTCCTCATAGCACTGGCGTTGCTCAGTAGGAATGGAGGTAGACCGTGGATCCCAGCAGTCCAACCCCGAAACACTCGGGGGAGAGTGTCGGTGTGCCGAGAGGGGCCTCAAATGAGCACCAGAACTACTATCCTCTCTGGAGAGAACATGCAATTTCAGAATAGGCTGCACCTCTGTTGGTGAGGCCGCTGCCAAAGATAGCGCCGTCACTGGTGCCGAGGTACCAGAGGTCATTAGGTCTTGGACAGCTTGCTGGGTCAGAACACAGACAGACTGCGCTTGAGAGCTTCCATGTGTTGTGCAAGAAGCGCGGTCTCCGATGCTGTTAGAGCTGGCACAGCAGCCATCGGCACTGATGCTGGTTCTCTCAGTGGGGACTCCACAATAGTAACAGCATCAGGAGTCACCCGCCAGCCCTCCAGGGCCTTGGGAGGCAGCTCCTCTTGCCAGGGCAGACTGGGAGGCCATTCCCAATGCTTGCTCATGGAGTTCCATCTATGCTACGATGCCGGTGCCCATGGATCTTCACCCAGGAATCTGCATCGCCCCTTGATGTCGATGGGGCTGAAGTTTAGTCCTTCAGGGGGCGCTCCTCATCAAAGGAGAGCCGCCGACATGATGCTCCACATTCTCTTTGCTCTGAGTGGGCTCGGTCCTCGCGAGAAGCGGAAGCCTTCAAGGGCGTCGATGCCAACGTCAATGCCAGTGCCAAAAACGATGACCTGAAGGAACTGAACAGTGATTCCCACTGCTTTTCTCGATTCCAGAGCCCCTTGCATGTTATCTGAAGACAGACAGCACAGGAGGAGAGCTTGTGGTAAGGCCTGTGGCACTGAAGGCACTATTTGTGGCGGTCCTTCACCAAGATGGTCCGGCCACAATGGGTGCACTTTTTAAAGCCACTGGCCGGCTTTGACATATTGGGGAAGATGACTTCTGCCAAGTCAAAGGACTTCAGCACTTTAGCCAACCAGGGAGCACAACAGAAAAAAACCCGTCTGCCTCAAAAAAGAAAAAGAAAATAAGTACCCAAGTAAAAATGTGGCTGAGGCACAACGCTCCTAGGAATGGGCAAAAAGGCGGTGATTGAGCACACGGCCAAAAAAGCGAATGAAAGACAAAAAACAGTATTGGAAGGGTATCAACTTTTTCAGGGAATCAGACAGCACCTGAAAGGTTCCGTGGAAAAAAGAAGAGGTAAGATGGCTCCTTTGGAAAGGAAGACTGCCACACATACATGGTTCACACTCCAAAAGCTTCCTATAGAAGCTGAGAAGCATTCCCATGTGGGCTCTGTCAGTGATATCATCCATATGTGAGGACTGACTTCCTGCTTGGTCCCGGAGAATACTAGGTATCCTTCTAAATGTATCTTCATGGCTCTGGGAAAGACAGTGAAGCAGATAGGTGCACATGGAATGTTCTCCTCAATCCTCTCTCTTGAGGTTAAAGGCCAAGGCAGAGAAGCTCACATCCTAGAGATGAAAGTTCAAAATTCAGCTGTGCGGCTAATCTTTTGCCAGTCTTGTTATGCTCATGTAACTCCTCTTCTCAAGTCGCTTCATTGGCTCCCTATCCGTTTCCGTATCAAGTTCAAACTTCTCCTACTGACTTTTAAGGGCCAGATATTCAATGCTGTGGTCATATATGGCCCCGGCATTGAATATCCAGGGTCACCACACAGTCTCCAATGCCGTAGAAGCTAACCGGAAGGTGGCGATATTGCACTGCTACCCAGTTAGCCCCCCGAGTAAACTAGGCCAACTTTTGTTTCACCTAGATTTACCTACAGGTCACTGACTGGGTAGCACTGCAATATAGCCGCTACCCAGTTAGCAACTGTTGCCCCCCACAACATGCCCCGGAACGCTCACGACACGCCTCGATGCTAAGCAGTTATCACTGGGGTGTATAGCAGCATTAGTTGGGAATATTCAGCGGCACTAACTGTGTTAGTGCCATTGAATATCCTGTTCAGCAGCATTTACAAGGTTTACAGGTCTGCTAAGGTTTACTAAGTGCATTCATTATGCTGCTCCTCACTATCTTTTCTCGCTTATCTCTCCCTATACTCCCTCCTCAGTAACTCCACTCTTATGGTAAATCCCTTCTATCTATGCCCTTCTCTGCCACTGCCAAATCTAGACTCTGATCTTTCCACCTTGCTGCCTCTTTGCCTGGAACAAACTATCCAAATTGGTATGTCAGGCTTCATCTCTGCCCCTTTTCAAATCCAGGCTAAAAACTCAACTCTTCAAGACTGCTTTTGGATCCTGATCCATGTAGTCCCCTGCTCTCCAACTATATGTTTCCTTACCATTTCTCTAGACACATCCTAGTCCCCAGCTGTTGTGTTGTCTGTCTTGACTATATTGGAAGCTCTAATGAGCAGGAACCATCTCTTACATGACTCTGTACAGTGCTGTGTATGCCTTGTAGCATTACACAAATGATCAGTAGTAGTAGTAGTACTCATAGTAGTAGCGTGAATAGTGTCAACAAGAGCATTTCGGTTTCCTGGACCATGAGATGATTTTCCAAAGACTGCTGAGCAGAGGTGTTCATCTATCCAAGAAGGGTCAAAGTGTCTTCCGCAGTAGACTGGCTAATCTACTGAAGAGGGCTTCAAACTGGATTCACTGGGGATGGGTGAAGGAATCCCCCAGGTAGGTAAAAGCCCTCAGGTAGGTAAAACATTAAATTTCCTCTGTAAAAATGGCTTAAAGGAGCAATATCTCAAAAGCAGTGTGCATTAATGCCCATAGTACAGAAAATAAGATTCCAGATGTTGAGGCTTTAATGGAAGATGCTGACTTGGATTTAGTGGTGGTTACAGAGACATGGTTTATGGAGAACTATGACTGGGATGAAATAATAATGAACACAAAAAAAGGGGTATTCAAAGACAATCCAATTAGTCCACTAACTCTTTGGGCAATATACTAAATACTTTCAATAAAGGAGAAAAAGGACCTCAGTGTTTTCAACCAAGTTTATAACAATGATAATGTCTGGCAATCAAAGCAACATCATTGATCCATAAAAAACTCCTTTATAATAATTCTTTACTCAAGCAAATGTATAACAATAAAATATTTTTGATTTCTGAATTTTTTTTAAATTACTGCCAATCCATAAGGCACATTATATAAACAGAGCAAAACAACATTAGATGACTTATCACAACTCGCTGATTGAACATCAATAGTCGCCCAACAAAGGCCTTTGTTTCGCAAAAGAAATCGCTGCTTCAGGGGCCAAAATTAAATCCACTTCCCCAAAAGTACAACAGAGCTCCTGCTCTTCCTCAATGAACACAACTTCTTTGGCATAATACCAGGCTATAATTTGTTTAGGAAAGGCAGGGGAAAAGTGGCACTATATGTAAAAAATAATATTAAAGCTACAGAACTACAGGGCTTACGAGCAAAGGAGGAGGCACTGTGGGTTAAACTGGAAAAAGGGAATGGAGCATTTGTGTGATATACAAATCTCCTTCACAGGCAGACGAACCGGACAGAGATTTAATTGAAGATACTAGTAGTATTGCTGTGAAAGGAGAAGTGCTGCTGATATGCCAGATGTTGATTGGCACATCCCTGCTGTGGTATCATCTAGAAGTAAGGCGATCCTTGATTCTCTACAGGAAGAACTATTACAGCAACTGGTAACAGAACCCACACGTGAGGGGGCCATACTGGACCTGGTGCTTTTCTGACCATCACCTGGTTAGCTTCACTCTTCATCACATCCCACCTCAATCTCCCCCAGTCTCCTCCTACCTTTTTAGGAATCTTCATGCTATCGATTCATTTGCTTTTTCGACTATTGTCTCATCACCTCTCTCAGTTGAGGAGGCTATAGTTTCCTATAATACTGCTCTCTCCTCTGTTCTGATTTCTCTTGCTCCCCCTATCCTACATCCTGTGAGGCTCACTATACAACAGGGTTACTTACCTGTAACGAGAGTTCTCCGTGGACAGCAGGATAGGTCAGCCACACCTGGTGATGTCATCCGACGGCGCCATGACGGAAGTGCTCTCTAGAGCTCAGAATCTTCTGAGCATGTGTGAGGTGGTCCCACCTCCCTGGCCGCCCCTAGCCAAGCCAGTGAGTGACTAGCTATGCCCATGTGGCTAGGGAGCGGGTCGTGCAGGCAACCCTCATACAGGGGAGGTGGGTGGGATTGTGTGGCTGACCTATCCTGCTGTCCATGGAGAACTCTCGTTACAGGTAAGTAACCCTGTTTTCTCCTTGGACAAGCAGGATGTGTCAGCCACACCTGGTCTCTCCCAAGCTATGAAGATGATGTGCTGTGGAGGATGAGGGAAGCATGCAACAGACCAGAAATAAACAGGCCTTTATTGGTGCCTTGCAACAGTAACATCAAATGCAGTGCAACACAGTAACCTACAGTGCAATAGTGCAATGTGCAAACAGTACAGCGGCAATGTAATCGTGAATATACTTCTAGGTGCAAGTGCAACACGGCAGAGTACACTTCAAATGTGCAAACAAGCAGCGTAAACATCAACACTAACAGTGCAATAGTGCAATGTACAGACAGTACAGTGGCAATGTAATCGTAAACATCCTTCTAGGTGCAAGTGCAACCCGGCAGAGTAAACTTCAAATGTGCAAACACACAGTGTAAACATCAACAGTGCAAACTAGCAGAATACATGTCTCTGTGCAAACTTGTCAATAGGGCCATCGAGTCCCGATGCGCACGTCTGAGGAGAAGGACCCGAATGGCCCCCCTTGGACGGCCCTTCAATGGACGTCACCCTGGGGCGGAGTCCTTGGGTTGGAGTAGGTCAGCCGCACTGGGCTGGAGTCCCACGGCTGCAGTAGCGGTGGCCGCAGCTAGGACTGCTCGGCCAAAGGAGCTGTCGATTTCCGCTTGGAGGTCAAGGCAGTAATGTCTCTGGAAGGTGAGCTGCGAGGACCAGGTGGCGGCTTTGCAGATATCGCTCACCGGGATCTCTCGCAAGCTGGCGATCGAGGTAGCTAGGGCGCAGAGCTGGTGCGCCCCCGCCTTCTGTGCTGGGGGGGCGCCCGCCCTTTGTAGACAGTAAGCGACACAGTTCGCAATCCAATGGGAGAGTGTACGCTTTGTGACGGGCCTCCTGGGTCTGTTAGGGTCAAAGGACTCGAAGAGCTGCGTCCCGAGCCTAACGGCGGCCATCCTATCAATGTAGATGTGCAGTGCTCGGACGCAGTCCAGAGAATGGAGCCGCTGCTCTTCAGGTGAGGAGTGTGGAGCTGGAAAGAATGAAGGAAGTTCCACAGACTGGTTGACGTGAAAGGCAGAGGCGACTTTAGGCACAAACTTCGGGTGGGTCCGGAGGGATGCCCGGTTATGGTAGAGTTTCGTGTAAGGTGGGTGGGCCACCAGCACCTGTAGCTCGCTAATTCTCCTTGCTGAGGTGATGGCGATGAGGAAGAGAGTTTTCCAGGACATGTACTTGCTATCCGCCATGAGCAGAGGCTCAAACGGCTCTTGCGTAAGCTGTTGTAGGACATTAAGGTCCCATGCCGGTACTGGTTTCTGGACTGGGGGCTGCAGATTCCTGAGGCCTCTCATGAAACGTGTCACGATGGGTAGGGCGGTGAGGGAGCCCGTGGCCGAGTCACTCCAGTGTTCGTGAAGAGAAGCAATCGCTGCAAGGTGGACTTTGATGGATTGTGGCTTTAAGCCAAGGTTGAAGAGGAATGTGAGGTACTGCAGGACTGTGGGCACGGGGCAAGAAGATGGGCTGACTCCGTGCCCTGCACACCATATGCTGAAACGTTTCCACTTGAGGCTGTAGGACTTTCTTGTAGATGGCCTCCTGGAAGCCAGGACAATTTGTTGCATCTCCGTGGTTAGGAGGAGTTTGGTGAGGTTCATCCTTTCAACCTCCAGGCTGTCAAAGCTAGGGTCTGGAGGCTGGGATGCAGAGTTTTGCCATCGTTCTGTGTGAGCAGGTCTGGTCTCGTCGGTAACCGAACTGGCGGTTCCTGGGCGAGCCGAAGCAGCAGGGAGAACCACATCTGTCATGGCCAGTAGGGGGCAATTAGTATGACATGCGCCCTGTCTCTGACGATTCGCTGTATCGTTGCCGTCATGAGAGGAGTTGGGGGAAAGGCGTATGTATGCCAGTGCCAAATCCCCCCAGGGCACGGTGAACGCATCCAAGGCTACCCTCTGGCATGAGGGGTGTTTGGAGCAGAACAGTTGGCACTTTGTGTTGACTTCGGTCACGAAGAGGTCGATCTGAGGAGTTCCCCAAAGACGGAAGATGCTGCATGCCACCTCTATGTGGAGTGTCCACTCGTGGGGAAGGAGCTGTCTGTTCAGCCTGTCTGCCAAGGCGTTCTGGTCCCCGGGCAGGTAGGTCGCCTGTAGGAAGCAGTTGTTGGCTAGAGCTAATGACCATGTCGCGAGGGCCTCCTTGCATAGGGAACGTGACCTCGTGGCCCCCTGCTTGTTGATATAGAACATGGCCACTTGGTTGTCCATCTATATCAGGACTGATTTTCCAGTCAGTTGTGACCTGAATGTTTGTACCGCATACTTGACCGCCCTGAGTTCGAGAACGTTGATGTGAAGGGACTGTTCTGTTCTGGACCAGGCTCCCTGCGTGCTGAGATGCTGAAGATGCACTCCCCATCCCATGGAGGATGCATCTGTGGTAAGGATGAGTTGGTAGCCGCGTGGTTGTAGGTCCTTGCCCACAGAGAGGTTGGCTGGTTCGGTCCACCAGCGTAGGCTCTTGATGACCTTGGGCTTGATGGGGACGCGGGTGGTGAGAGGTTGGGAGAATTGTCTCCAGTGAGTCCGGAGGTGCCACTGGAGGGTTCGCATGTGTAGTCTTGCCAGGGGCAGGACCGAGGTTGTCGCTGTCATGTGACCCAAGAGGCGTAGGATTCCATGAGCTGTGGTCTGTCTTGACATGGACACCTTCTTGGCCAGGTAAGCGATGATTCTTACCCGCTGTTCGGGAAGGAAGGCCTTGGAGGCACAGGTGTCGATTATCGCCCAATGAACTCTGTGCTCTGGGTAGGATCCAGACGAGACTTTTCCTTGTTGAGAAGGAAGCCCAACCTGCCCAGCAGGTCCGTCGTTGTTCGTACTGCGTCCATGAGTTCGGGGGCAGAAGGCGCCAACAGTAGCCAGTCGTCCAGGTAGGGAAAAATGGTGATGCCTTTTTTGCGCAGGTATGAGGCGACAACCGCTACACACTTCGTGAAGACTCTAGGTGCCGGAGAGAGTCCGAAGGGAAGGACACGATATTGGTAGTGGCACCCCAGGGCTATGAACCTCAGGAACTTCCTGTGTGAAGGGTGGATTGGGATGTGAGTGTAAGCATCCAGTAGATCCAGAGTAGCCAGCCAGTCCCCCGTTTTGATGAGAGGTAGAATGGAGTTTAGCGAGTACATTCTGAACTTCTCCTTCGTGATAAAGTTGTTCACCCATATGTGAGGACTGACTTCCTGCTTGGTCCTGGAGAATAAGAAAGTACCGGGAGTAGAATCCAGTGTTGGCTTCGCTGGGGGGCACCCGCTCTATCGCCCGAGACGTGAGAAGTTGTTGTAAGAGGTCCGCTAGGGAAGCTTCCAGGTGTGGCAGGGGCTGGCTGGTGGGCTGTGAGCGCTGCCACGGAGAGGAGGAGAATCGCAAGCGGTAACCTGTCTGGATGATCTGGAGAACCCACTTGTCCGTGGTGATATTCTGCCATGCCGGCAGGAACTTGGACAAGCGACCCCCCACCGGCAGATTTGCCGGGAAACTCTGAGACAGGCCCGGCTGAGTCGAGTTGTCAGAAGGCAGAGGAGTTTTTTGCGGACTGCTGGGAGTTCGGTTTCTTTTGTTTGCGCTCTCTTGGCTGCTGCCTCTGAAAGGAGGAAGCGCTGTTGTAGGCCTGTTTGTACTTTGGTGCTTGCCACTTCTGATTGGAGCCATAGTATCTCTTGGAAGAGGAGAAAGGTTTGCGGTAGTAGCTCCCTTTTTGCGACCAGGAGGGACGTTCGAGTCCGTCCACCGCTAGGGTCTTTAGGGTGGTGCAATACTCCTTAAGGCCATTCACCGTGTCTGCGACCTTGTCGCCAAATAGGGACTCGCCGGAGCAGGGTGCATCTGCGATCTTGTCGTGGGTGTCGTCCGTGAGGCCGGACGCCCATAGCCATGCATAGCGGCGGGCAGATATAGCCGTGCCCGCCGTCCGGATGGCCGTGTCAAAGGCGTCGAAGGCTGTGCTCATCAGGTGTTTGCTGCATTCGGCCAATTCTTGCATAGTGGCTGTATTTGCAAGTTGTGCGTCCTTGGGAAGGTCCGTAAGCTGGCCTTTGAGATCGGCTAGGAGGGCGTCCTGAAATAGGACGTGCTGGAACTGATGTGCTGCTACTTTGGCATTGAGCATCGCACCTTGGAAAGCTTTCCTCCCCACGTCGTCGAGGAGCTTGAGATCCCGACCTGGTGGGTGGTTAAGCCTGTGTGCGTGAAGACTTAATTCTTTTCATCGCCGGAGACACCACAATGGACTGGTGCGGGAGCTGTGGCTTGTTGAATCCTGGCGCCATGTGGAGGAGATATTTGATCTCTAGGCATCTGGCGCAGGCCTGGCCGGAGGTCGGAGTTTGCCATATGGCTGACTGCTTGTCCTTCAGTTTCCGGTGGAGGGTCAAGGCAGGCGCAGGTTTAGGTCCGCTGAGGTATTTCATGACCTCTGGGTCCTTCTCATCGGAGGCCTCCTCTGTGTGTAGGCCAAGCTTGTCTACTACCTTCCTCAGAAATTTGGGGTAGGTAAGGTCCTCAGGCGGTGCCTGCTTTTGTGGCTCATCAGGCTCCTCCGGCGTGACCTTGGAAGTGGAGGAGCCTAGGTCAATTCCCTCCTCATCGCTCCCTCCTGATTAAAGGGCATGCTCTGGAGAGGAGGTCCTGAGAGGCGTCCGGGAAGGCGACCGCGGGGAGCGGGACCGCGCTGGGCTAGGTAGGGCCCGTGGAGGTGCGTCCTTGGAGCGTGAGCGCTCGTGATCCAGGCGGGTCAGTAATTGTAGAATGGCAGCAGAAGTGCTTGATTCAGCAGAGCGGCTGCTCCTACGTCCTCTCTGTGGGAGCTGGGGCTGGAACAGGATCGCTCTCTGGCCCTCTTATAGCTGTGGGAAGTGCTGCTCGCAGCACTACCCCCGTTGGAGCTGAATATCCTGTCTCTGCAGCTGCGGTGACTCGATGAATCCTCCTTGTCATGTCTCCTGCTGTGGCGTCTCTTCTTATGCTGAAGACTGAAGACTCTTGACTGCGTGAGCGGCACTTATTTCCCCCGCGCCGGCGGAGATCTCCCTCGGCGCGGTCTTCAAGATTTCTTGTGAGAGGAGAGGGATGCCGGCGCTGAGAGGATGGTCCGGTGTCGGCGCGGCTGGAGGAAGACCCGCTGTGGCCAATCAGAGCAGGGTGGGTGGATCTGGAGGCGGAGCTAGGCGGAGCCACATGGGCGGCGCCATCTTGGCCTGATCCGTTGGAGCCGCATGGCCTGGAGGGGGGCTCAGCAATGCAGAACGCTGCCGCGGGGCTTACCCTGGATGCCGCCGGGATCTCTCTGATCGGCGATGCACTGCCCGGGATGGAGGCCCTGCCAGGCGCAATCCGTGCCGCTGCTGTCTGTCGCTCCAGGGAACCGGCTTGTGCAGGAGAGGCTGGAGCTGGCTCCGAAGAGGCCACTCTCTTAAGGTGTGTCCCCTGAATTTCCTCGCTCTAGGGGACATCCGGGCGTAGCTGGAGCAGTCTTTAACATCATGTGCAGCCCCGAGGCAACGGAGGCAACGCTGGTGAGTGTCTGTTGAGTTCATTTTGCGGCCGCATTGCAGGCATTTCTTAAAACCCGGTTTGGGCATTTTTAAATCTGGAGAGCTGTGAAATCCGTCTTGAGGCAAAGACGGAAGAAGAAAGACTGGCTTGGCTAGGGGCGGGCCGGGGAGGGGGGACCACCTCACACATGCTCAGAAGATTCTATGCTCTAGAGAGCACTTCCATCATGGCGCCGTCGGATGACGTCACCAGGTGTGGCTGACACATCCTGCTTGTCCAAGGAGAACTCAGCACTGACTGTCTTCAACTACCTGCTACCTTCACTCCTGTGCCTGTTCAGCTGAGCGCATTTGGCTCAAATCCCACTCCCTCTCTGACTTTCTTCACTTCAAATCAATGCTCAGTTACTTTCAATCTGCCATAGCATGTCTCTACTCTCAACTCTCTCCAAAAGGCACCCCTCTTCTCTTTCTGCCCAAAACTTTGCTATTTCCACAAGATTTCACTCCAATTCCCCTCAAGATCAGCTTCATCCCCTCTTTCATACCAACTTTTTCCCTCAATCTCTGTTATCCTTTCTTCCTTTCCTAAGATCTCCGAAGAGGAAACCTCTCATCTTCTTCCCTCCTCTAAACTTACTACCTGTTCCTCTGATCCTATCCCCACCCATCTCCACCTCCTTCTTGTCATCCCTTCCATCACACACATTCTCAACCAATCATTCTCTACTGTAACTTTCCCTTCAAGCATACTCTGGTCAGACCTCTCCTCAAGAAACCTTCACTTGACCCTGCCTGTCCTTCTAATTATCAATCCATCTCCCTTCTTCCCTTCATATCCAAAATTCTTGAACGTGCAAGTTCTCTGCCGTTGCTTGATTTTCTCTCCTCTTTGATCCATTTCAATCTGGCTTTCATCCTTTACACTCTATGTTTATGTTTGCCTTTCTGCAGCTTTTGACACTGTTGATCACCACTTTCTCCTTGATACATTGCCTTCACTTGGTTTTAGGGGCTCTGTACTGTCTTAGTTCTCTTCTTATTTCTCCCGTTGCTCTTTCAGTGTCTGTTCTGATGGTTCCTCATCTACTGCTATCACTCTCCGAGTGGTGTACACCAAGGGTCTGTTCTAGGCACTCTCCTTTTCTCTCTCTATACCAAGTCTCTTGGTGCTCTCATCTCCTCCCACAGCTTTCAATATCATTTTTATGCTGATAACTCTCAGATCTATCTACCTTGTTGTTGTTGTTAAGTGCCGTCGAGTCGCTCATGGTGACCCTCTGGATAGCTATCCTAAATTGTGTTCGGTCTTCAGTCAGGCGGCTCATTGTTGACAGACTGGTACCTGTAGCTGCTGTTATTGTATCGATCCATCTCATTGCTGGCCTTCCTCTTTTGCGTTGACCTTCTATCTTGCCAAGCATAATGTCTTTCTCTAATGATCTCTCTCTTCGCATGATGTGTCCAAAGTATGAAAGTCGAAGTCTTGTCATCTGAGCTTCTAAAGAAAGCTTAGGTTTGATCTCCTCTAGTACCGACTGGTTTGTTCTTCGGGCAGTCCATGGTATACACAGTATTCGCCGCCAGCACCATAATTCAAAGGCATCAATTTTCTTCCTATCTGTCTTTTTCACTGTCCAGCTTTCACATCCATATGATGTTATTGAAAATACCATGGCCTGAACAAGTCGAATCTTTGTATGGAGAGAGACATCTCTGCTCTTGAGAATCTTATCTAGGTCTTTCATAGCCATTCTGCCAAGAGCAATGCGTCGTCTGATTTCTTGACTGCTTGTTGCTTCTTTATTGATAGTTGATCCAAGTAGGTTAAAGTTGTTCACAATTTCAATTTCTTCTCCTTCAATGATGAACCTGTTGATTATGCCAGTTGTCATGATCTTTGTCTTCTTTACATTAAGGTGCAGGCCCATTTTGAGACTATGTTCTTTGATTGTGAGAAGCAAATGTTTCAGATCATCTTCACTTTCAGCCAGTAATGTGGTATCATCAGCATAGCGAAGGTTGTTGATGAGTCTTCCACCAATCTTCACACCTCTGTTGTCTTCATTCAATCCTGCTTCTCTGATGATTTGTTCTGCATATAAATTAAACAGGTAGGGGGAAAGTATGCAGCCTTGTCTTACACCTTTGCTTATTTTAAACCATTCTGTTTCTCCTTGTTCCGTTCGAACTGTTGCTTCTTGATCAATGTACAGATAGTGCAAGAGAACGATCAGGTGTTATGGTATACCCATGCTTCTACCTACACCTGATATTTCTCTTACATTCCAAGCCCATATATCTACCTGCCTATCTGACATCCCTGCCTGGATGTCTCACTGCCGTTTGAAATTCAACATGGCCAAAACCAACCTTCTTATTTTTCCCCCTAAACCCTCTTCCCCTCCTTCTTCCCTTCTCTATCTCTGTAGATAACACTCTTCTATTTCCTGTTTCCTCAGCCTGCAACCTTTGAGTCATCTTTAATCCTCCCTCTCCTTCTCCACACACATCCAAAAGATATCAAAAACCTGTTGTTTCTTTCTCTACAACATTAACACTAAAAGCCCCAAAGTGCGTCAATTGACGCAAATGCATCTTCAAAGTTGTATACCAGTGCCACTGCTAGAACCATGTCAGTCATGTTCCATTACTTTGTTAGCAAGGTCAAGATGTTCAAATATGTGCATCGAAAATTAATGACAGATGCACCACCTAGCGTGAAAATGAATTTATACCTAGAAGCCCCAAAGTACGTCAATTGACACACTCAATTGTCTTGGATGCGTCAATTGACGTACTTTGGGGCTTCTAGGTATAAATTCATGTTCCCACTAGGTGGCACATCTCAATCACTGTTTACAGTTTTACTCCGACATTACAAACAATAAACACACGATGACATCCTGTAATGATGTCACATACTACACGTATTTAACAAATAAGTAACTTCACATTAATTCACATCTGCATTTCATGCTAAACGCAGTCATCGTGATAATGCGTCAATTGATGCACTTTGGGGTTTCTAGGTAAAATTCCTATTGGGGCTTCTAGGGTTAAAGTTCAGCCCTTATCCACTCTTTACCCACCTCTCACTTTGACTATTGCTGGTCTCCATCTGAGTTATCTTTCTCCCCTTCAATCTTTTCAAAACGCTGCTGCGCGGCTAATCTTCCACCAGCACCAATATATTCATCTAACCCCTCTTCTTAAATCACTTCATTGGCTTCTCTTCCACTTCTGTATCCAATACAAACTTCTCCTTCTGACCTATAAGTGCATTCATTCTATTGCTTCTCACTACCTTTCCTCCCTGCTCTCTCCCTACACACTTCATCGTGAACTTTGCTCTTCCTCTGGCTTGTTTCTCTCTATGCCCTTATCTTCAACAGCCAATTTCAGATTTTGATCCTTTCACCTTGCTTAATCTTTTGTTCTCCTTCTGTCTCATTACCCTTCTCTACTGTACCCTTGTTCTCATCTATTGTACTGTTTGTCATGTTTGGACCCTAAAGTGATTGACTGGATTAGAAATTAGTTACTGGGAGGCGACAAAGGGTACAGGTAAATGCAGTTCACTCTGAGGAGATGGATGTTACCAATGGTATGCCGCAGGGATCTGTCCTCAGTCTGATTCTTTTTAACATATTTATTAGTGATACTGCAGAAGGGCTGTCGGGTAAGGTTTGCCTTTTGCAGATGATACCAAAATCTGCAATAGAGTAGACACCCAGAAAGGAATAGATAAAGCATAGTTACTCACCTGTAGCAGGTGTTCTCCGGGATGGCAGGAATCAGTCCTCGCATATGGATGACGTCGGCGCCGATGGAGCCCGTGCAGAGCAAATCCCCAGCTTTCAAACAAAGCCTTTGGAATTGCTACCATGCATGCGGGGTCCCCTTCCAGCCCAAGGGTGCCACCTTGCTCAGTCAAATGACATAGCTAAAAAGATGGTGAAAACAAATGAAGATAATAGGACTGCAACTCCCAGGGAAGGAGGGAGGGTTGTGAGGACAGATTCCTGCTGTCTCTGGAGAACACCTGTTACAAGTGAGTAACTATGCTTTCTCCGGGAACAAGCAGGAAGTAGGTCCTCACGTATGGGACTCCCTGGCTACAGGTTACTATGAACCTATAGTCAAAAAAGGCTCCCTCATCGAGAGCCGTAAACAGCAGCAATGAAATCCGTATTACAGACCAACAGGACCTCTGTGTCCAAAGGAACTAGCACTCCAGTAGCCTGAACACAGAAAGGTCGGAGGGTAGAAGTTGCCTAGATCTCAAAAAGATTATGGAGTACAGCCTGGCCGAAGGCACTGTCCCGCCGGGACTCCCTGTCCAGGCAGTAATGGGTTGCGAAAGTCTGACTCGAAGACCAGGTGGCAGCCCAGCAGATGTCTGCCAAATGAACAGAGTGCAAATGAGCCACTGATGCCGCCATGGCCCTGACCCTATGGGCCATAACCCATCCCGCCATAGGAAGCTCGGCTGCCCTGTATACCCAGGCAATACAGTCTGCCACCCAGGTGGACAGCTTACGCTTAGAGACCGCCACCCCCAGCTTACTGGGGTCGTAAGAAACGAAAAACTGAGAAGCCTTCCGATGTGGTTGCGTTCGCTGGATATAGAAGGCCAACACCCTCTTACAGTCCAGGGTATGCAAGACCAACTCTGCCCGATTGGCATGTGGCCTGGGAAAAAAGACAGGCAGAACCACCTCCTGATTGAGGTGGAATGAGGAGACCACTTTCAGAAGGAACTTGTGGTCCTTGCAAAGCACCACCCAGTTCCTATAGAACCTGGTATAGGGTCTTTCCGACACTAGGGCCTAGAGCTCACTCACCCGCCGGGCAGATGTGAGTGCCACCAGGAAAACCACCTTCCAAGAAAGATAGCGTAGATGGCAGGTAGCCATTGGCTCAAAGGACGGCCTAGTAAGCTGCCCTAACACCACATTGAGATCTCAGGAACTGAGACCAAAGGGTGGGCGGAGAGAGGCTTCTCATCCACTGAAAAGTGATGTGCTGCAAGGGCACTGAGGTGCACCCTGACAGAGCTGGACATGAGACCCAAATCAGAGAGAAGGAGAAGGTATTGTAGAATCGTCCCTACCGGGCAAGAGAAAGAATCTACCTCCCGCTCCTTGCACCATACCGCAAACCTATGCCACTTCAAGGCATATGCTCGTCTGGTTGACAGCCTCCGCGAGGCCAGCAAGACCTCCTCAATATTCTTTGGAAGGAGGAGCAGGGCGAGAATTACCCTTTCAGCAGCCACGCCATCGAGTGAGCTGAGATTGGGGTGCAGAAGAGAGCCCCCCTCCTGAGACAAGAGACTTGGTGAGGACCCCAAGGGGATTGGGACCTCCACTGCTAGCTGCAGAAGAAGCGGGAACCAGGGTTGCCTGGGCCACTAAGGGGAAATAAGGATGACTGAGGCCCTGTCCTGGAGAATCTTGAACAGCATCTTGGCCACCAGAGGTGTCGGGGGGAACGCATACAAAAGGTCCCCGGACCATCATATCAGAAATGCATCAGCGGCCAGCAGAAAAGGGGCAAGTTGCAGGCCTCCCTATTGGAAGGCACCGGTGAGTGCGTCTTTTGGCTCTTCAGCCGGCCATGGCCGATTACACAACCATGGAGTTGTGCAGCAGCTGCGACTTCTGAAACCCAGGGCTCCGGTGGACTCGATACATCGAGTCAAGCCGCTTGCTGATCACCGGCATCGACGCCGGTGTCTCCCGCATGCGGAGCATCAGTCGTTCCAGGATTGGAGGCACGGGTACAGTAAGGGCCTCCCGAGGGGGGGCCTCATACTGGAGGATCTCGAGTTCGTTGGCTCGAGGATCCTCCTCGGACTCCGTGGGGAACGCCAATGCCTTGGACATATCCCACACAAAGCCCAAGAACCTCATGTCTTCTGGTGGGGGGACATTCTCTGAGGCTCGGATACCAGGGAATCAGATAGTACATCCCTGTGCCGATGGGTATCCGGGGACTCTTCATCCTCGGTTTCCTATGGCGATGCCTCTGAGGAGGCATCGGCAGGCTACTCAGGCATCGAGGGCTCCGGCGCCGACCGCCCCAACGCCGGCTACGACCTCGGTCCTGAACGGGAGGCCAAGAGAGACCGCAGGCGAGGACCGAGGACTGACTCGAGCCCGAAGGGCCTCAAGGATTGACTCGGCCTCCGGGGTCGACTTCGATGTCGAGGTACCGGTGTCAAGAAAAGAGACAAAAAAAAAATCTAATTTTTTACGGAGACACAAGGACTATGTCTGAAGGGCTCCACGGAAAAAAGGAGACTCAGCAAGATGGCACCCTTGGGCAGGGAGGGGACCGCACATGCGTGATGGCAACTCCCAAAGACTTTCTCTGAAAGCTGGGGATTTGCTCCACACAAGGGCTCTGTCGGCGCCAACTTCACCCATATGTGAGGACTGACTTCCTGCTTGTTCCCAGAGAAAAGGGGTTGACACCTCTGCTCAGCGCACCAAAGTGCAAATCTACACCACTTAAAAGCATAAGCCCGTCTGGTAGATGCCTTGCGTGAGACCAGCAAAACATCCTCCACTTCCTTTGGGAGGTGGAACGAGGCTAAAGTCACCCTCTCAGCAGCCAAGCCGTCAGCGAGAGAGATCCGAGGTTGGGACGCAGGAGAGAGCCCCCCTCCTGGGAGAGAAGCCATGGAGCGGAACCCAAATGGTATGGGGGCCTCCACTGCTAGCTGCAGAAGCAGTGGAAACCATGGTTGCCTGGGCCACCTTGGAGCTACCAAGATGACCGAAGCTCTGTCTTGGAGAATTTTGAACAGAGTCTTGGCAATGAGTGGTGTCGGGGGAAAAGCATACTGAAGCCCCTCCGACCATGAAAGCATCGGCGGCCACCCTGGCGAGGTGCGGCTGCCTTGAGCAGAAACGGGGTACTTGGTGATTGTCCGGGCTTAAGAACAGGTCCATCACCAGTTCCCCCCAGGTTTGGAAAGCCTGTTGGCAACTCCTGGGTCCAACTGCCACTCGTGCGGCTGGAGAATCCTGCTGAGCCTGTCAGCCAGCAAGTTGCCCTGGCCTGGCAGGTATACCACCCTGAGGAGAATGCCCTGCCGGACTGCATAAGAGCACATGATCCAGGGCTTCCTGGCAGAGGGCACAGGACCCTGTGTCTCCTGGTTTGTTCACAAAGAACATGGCCACCTGGTTGTCCATCTGTACTAGGACTGACCGGTGGCCCAGGCGATGCTGAAAAGCCTTCAGGGCAAGATGAATGGCCCGCAGCTCCAAGACTTTGATCTACTGAGTGCTCTCGCCCGGGGACCAAGTGCCCTTTGGGCGGTATCCCTCGCAATGGGCTCCCCAGCCCAGCAGGGAGGCATCTGTGATGAGACACCTCGAGTGGTGAGGGACCTGGAAAGGCATCCCTGCCTCCAAGTGCTGGGGCAATAGCCACCAGGTCAGAGACTGTACTAGCTGCCGGGTCACTCAGACTCTGTCCTGGAGATGCCCCATGGCCTGGGACCATTGGTCCCTGAGGCACCACTGTGCATGTGGAGGCAGGCATCTAGAGTGACATGCACCGTGGAGGCCATGTGCCCGAGGAGGCGCAGTAGATGCCTGGCTGGCTGGTACCGAAGAACGGTGCTGTATATCCCTGGCTAGTACCCTGAGCCTGGCTGCCCTGTCTGCTGGTAGGAAAGCCTTCAACTGACGGGTGTCGATCCCTGCCCCCAATGAATTCCAGTCCTTGTGACGGGCAAAGGTTCGACTTGGAGTAGTTGATAATGAAACCCAAGTGTTGCAGGCCTTGGGTGCGTGCTGTGGCCTGCTGCACTTTGGAGGCTGTAGTGCCCTTGATGAGCCAGTCATTGAGATAGGGAAAGACAAAGACCCTCTAGAGCCTGAGAAAGGCGGCGACCACAGCCAGGCACTATGTGAATACCCTGGGGGTGGAGGCTAGGCCGAAGGGAAGCACCCTGTATTGGAAATGATGGCCTCCCACCACAAAGCGTAAGTATTGCGTGTGGTTTGGGTGGATTAGGATGTGAGTATAAGCATCCTTTAGATCTAAGGAGCATAGCCAGTTTCCCTGGTGGAGGTAAGGCAGCAATGTTCCAAGGGAAAGCATCTTGAACTTCACCAGGAATTTGTTTAGGTGCGCAGGTCGAGGATGGGCCTTAGACCCCCTGTCCTCTTTGGTATGAGGAAGTACCTGGAGTAGAACCCCTTGCCCTTGAGGTGGTGGGGCACTGGTTGCACCACCTGGTCATCTAGAAGGCCTGTCAACTCCTTCAGAAGATAGTGAAGGAGAGACCTGAGGGGCTCTCCTGGGAAGTAGTGTGGAGGTACTTGGCTCAGGTGGAGGAGGTAACCCTCCCTGATCACTCTTAATGCCCATGAGTCGGTGGTGATAGCTCCCCACTTGTGGGCATAAAGGGTGAGGCGACCTCCTGTAGGCTGCTGAGTTCCAAGTGAGAGAGGGGCCATGCTGCAGGAGTCAAAAGCTCCCTCCAGGCTGGACCGGAGCCAGAGCCGGGGGCTTGGGAGCCTTCTGCTTATGCGGGCCATGCCCCTGTCCCTTGGCCTGCTGCCCTTGCTGGGGACCCAGAGAGGCCTGGTAAGGGGGGTAGTTTCGGTAAGCAGTGGACTTACTAGGGCAGCGATGGCGAACCTATGGCACGCGTGCCAGCTGTGGCACGCGAAGGCCTTGCAGCTGGCACACGGGAAGGTCCGCAATCAAGATATGCGGCATTAAAAAAAAAAAAAAAAAAAAAAAAAGCTGCCGCTGCCAGGGCCGCCGCAGCAGAATCGAGTGTGCCGCGGGGCCCCCCCCGCCCGCGGGCTTAACAGAGCAGCGAGGGAGAAACTCTTCCCTCGCACTCTGAAAGCCGGCGCGTGTGACTGGAGGCAGCTGAGAGAGGTGATACCGGGGACGGAGGGCAGGCTCTGCTGGGCGGGGGGGCCCCGCGGCACACTCGATTCTGCCGCGGCGGCCCCGGCCCTGGCCCCGGCAGCGACAGCTTTCTTTGTAAAAAAAATTTCGCTGGGGGGGGGTTAGGAGTGGTGATGGGCTGGGGGGGTTAGGAGTGGTAAGGGCTGGGGGGGGGTTTAGGAGTGGTAATGGCTGTGGGGGGTTAGGACTGGTGTTGGGCTGGGGGGGTAGGAGTGGTAATGGCTGTGGGCTGTTGGGGGGTTAGGACTGGTGATGGGCTGGGGGGGCTAGGACAGGAAATGGGCTGATGGGGGGGTTAGGAGTGGTGATGGGCTGGGGGGTTAGGAGTGGTAATGGGCTGGGGGGGTTAGGAGTGGTAATGGCTGTGTGCTGTTGGGGGGTTAGGACTGGTGATGGGCTGGGGGGGTTAGGAGTGGTAATGGCTGTGGGCTGTTGGGGCTAGGACTGGTACTAGGCTATGGGGGGCTAGGACAGGAAATGGGCTGATGGGGGGGTTAGGAGAGTTGATGGGCTCGGGGACGTTAGGAGTGGTGATGGGCTATGGGGGGGCTATGGGCTATGGGGGAGCTAAGTCTATATGGGCTGATGGGATTAGGACTGGAAGTGGGTTGATGGGGGCTTAGGACTGGTAATGGGCTATGGGGGGCTAGGACAGGAAATGGGCTGATGGGGAGGGGTTAGGACTTGAGGTGGGCTGTTGGGTGGGGTTAGGACTGGTAATGGGCTATGGGGGGCTAGGACAGGAAATGGGCTGATGGGGAGGGGTTAGGAGGTGAGGTGGGCTGGTGGGTGGGGGTAGGACTGGAAATGGGCTGATGGGGGTTAACACTGGAGGTGGTCTGATGGGGTTTAGGACTGGTAATGGGCTATGGGGGGTTTAGGACTGATAATGGGCTATGGGGGGGCTGGGACAAGAAATGGGCTGATGGGGAGGGGTTAGGACTTGAGGTGGGCTGATGGGGTTAGGACTGGTAATGGGCTGTGGGCTGATAGGGGGGGTTAGGACTGGCAATGGGCTATGTGGACGTTAACACTGGTAATGGGCTGTTGGCTGATGGGGGCTGTCTGGGGCGATGGGGGGCTGACTGGAAATGGGTTGATGGGGGTTAGGACTGGAAGTGGGCTGATGGGGGGTTAGGACTGGAAGTGGGCTGATGGGGGTTAGGACTGGTAATGGGTTATAGGGGGGGCTTAAACTGAAAATGGGGTGATGGGGGGTTAGGACTGGAAGTGGGTTGATGAGGGGGGCTAGGACTGGAAGTGGGTTGATGAGGGGGGGCTAGGACTGGTATTGGGTTGGGGGGTTGCTAGGACTGGAAATGGGTTGGGGGGCTGCTAGGACTGGAAATGGGCTGATGCACGGACTAGAAGGGAATGGATGCTGGGTGAGGCTGGAACTAGAAGGGAGCTGGTGTTGGGGGAGGATTAGAATGGGATGGGGCTGGGAGAGTAAAATGGAGAGGGGAAAAATATTTTGTGTGGGAGGGATAAAAAATCTACAATTGGCCGGGTATTGGGAGAATAAGTGGGGATTGAGGATGGAGGGGTAAATTTTGAGTAGATGAAATAGGAATGAGAAAAGAGCAAAAGGAGAAAGATTAGTATGTTAAAGCAGATGTAGAGAGAGAATGGAAAAAAAAAAAACAAGACAGAAGAAAGGCCAAATGGACAGCAGATGGAGAGTTAGCAGAAGACACGAAGAAACCAGAAGAAGAAGAAAGTGGCTGCAACAATTGCAACTGAAAAAAAAATGCACAAAAGGTAGAAAAATATCTCTTTATTTTGAATTTATTAACTGGAATATGTCAGCTCTGGGAAATGTGCATCATTAATTTTTGCGCTTTGTTTAGTACAAGAGGAAATTAATTTATGTATAAATTTGTTTATTGAGAATAACGCACACAGCAATAACAAACAAAGCAACCTTACACAGTAAGGCGCAGTTAACTTCACATCCAGATGGCATAACAGAACAATAATAAATCCCCCCCCCCACATCGTCAGATACATGCTCTTCACAACGGGCAACAATAACTTAAAAGGATTGCCAACCCCCATCCCCACTGCACTCAGGAATGCTACAGATCTATAAAGCATGGAAAACAGGGTACAGTACATATTGAGAGCAACAGCGCTACCCACCAGAGCCCGGGGTGAGCGGATACCATGTCGAAGATCCAGTGAACTGGCCCATCCACATACCCACCAAGCAATCGCATGCCCCAGCCTCCTGCTCTCCCCGCCACAATGGAGGAGGCCGAGCCACGTCTGAAACTCAACTTCCAGGCCCCCAGTCGCTCATACATCCAACACATCCGCACTCAAGGAATACCCATCTCCCTTCCCGCCCTCCCCTCCCCCCTCCCCCCAAACCCCCACCCCCCCACCCAGCCACCCCCCACTACATTACCCAAGCACATTAAGAATTCGGCTCCGTTCTCGCGGAGACAGAGTGTGTGTAAATATGGACCCCATTCCCACCCAAAACCGACCAAGGGTCACGTCCCCATGTTTGGCCCCTTGCCTTGCTGTTCGAGCAATAACAACCTGTGCAGCTCCCTCTCCATTGACCCATGGTCGGGCCACAGGGGAGCAGCCAATTTAGCAAAATCACCCTCCGGGCCACCAATAAAACCTTACTGACCCAGCGTCTAACCCCCCCCGTCAGACCAACCCCCCAATCAGTCCTACCTAAGACTAACACCCCAGGGTCCCAGTGAAGCGGATAACCCAAAACTCCAGTGAGCCAACCCACAAGGGATTTCCAGAAGCGCTTCACCACCGAGCATTGCCACCACATATGACCCAGGTCTGCCCGCGCCAGCCCACAGCGGGGGCAGCTCGCAGTCGCCCCGCAACCCGCCTTATATGCTCGGCAGGGAGCGAAGTGGCAGCGTCGCAAGATACGATACTGCAAGTCCCTAAAATCCGCTGATTTAAATCTCCGAGGAATATCTGCAAGTAACTGCACCATATCCACCCCTCTGAGGGCCCACCCCCAGATCATAGGCCCACGCTGCCGCCAAGGCACTTTCATCCGGAGATCCCTGGAGAGAAAGATATTCCTTATGCAAGGTGGCCACTCGCGCCCGGTGCTCGCTCCCGGCATACAATAATTCCTCCAACCTGGAACAGATGCCCGTACACAGGTTCTTCCCATCCAAACTGCGAATATAGCTGCGCAATTGTAAATAAGGGAACCAGTCCCGAGAAACCAAACCATAGCTACGCCGGAGATCCGAGAACTCTAGGACCTGTCCACAGTCATTCACAACTTGTTCCAATGCCACTATCCCTTTAGCCTCCCAGCTACGAAAGGCCCCCCCTGACATCCCTGGTTCAAAAGCCCCGTTCCCACACAGAGGCAAAAAGGGAGTCGCCCCCGGAGCCCAAGAACTCTGATAACATAACAGACGCCAAACCCGTCGCATAACTCTTAAGATAGGGTGCCCCCCTATTAGGGGGGGTAGATCAGCCGCCACCGCGTGTAAAATATAACGTAAAGCCAGGGGCTTCGCTACTTCCTGTTCATACTCCAAAGGCGTATAATCTGCCGAAGTCGCCAACCAGTCCCGCAAATTCCTCAACAGGCAGGCAATATTATAGCTCCTCACATCAGGGGCTCCCAGGCCACCAACCCCCCAGGGTCTCTGCAAGATCTTAAGACTCAAACGAGGTCTTCTCCCCTTCCAGTAAAAGAGGTTTAAACATTTCTCCACCATGGCAATCTCCTTCCTAGTCAGCAAAAGGGGCAGGCTCTGTAGCATGTAGAGCCATTTGGGAAACACTACCATCTTGAACAGCGCCACCCGGGCCCCCAGCGAGAGCGGCAGGTCGCGCCAACCATGCAGCCGCTCCACAGTCTGTGACAACAAGGCCTCAAAGTTGACCTTCTGCAGAAGGGCTATATCAGCGGTCAGATATATCCCCAAATAATGAAGCTTCGTGTCTGCCCACTTTAAGGGGAAGGCTTCCCAGCCCCCACACCGGGACTGCTGGAGGTCCAGGGCCTCAGACTTATCCAAATTTAGTTTCAGACCGGAGAATGTCCCAAACTCCTCGACCAGCCGCAACAAAACAGGTAGTGTCTATCGAGGAGCCCCCAGGTATACGAGAAGGTCATCGGCAAAAGCCGAAATCCGGAACTCTGCGGCGCCCACCCGGGCCCCAACCAAGCCCCGATGTGTGCGTATGCGCTCCAAGAGGGGTTCCAGAGTTAAAACAAATAAAAGAGGGGACAAGGGGCATCCCTGCCTCGTTCCTCTCCTAATCTGGAAATCCTGAGAGAGAGAACCATTAATCAAGAGCCGCCCCCGGGGATCCGAATACAGGAGCTTGACCGTAGCCAAAAAGAACCCCCCGATCCCCATAGTCTCTAATACCTGGTACATGTATGACCACTCCACGCGGTCGAACGCTTTTTCAGCATCGAAGCTTATTAATAGGGCTGGCTCCCCCGCCGTGGCGGTCAAGTATAACGACGAAACAATCTTACGCAGGTTTTTGACAACATGTCTACCTTTCACAAAACCCACCTGGTCCTCCTTGATCAGTTTTGGAAGATACTCAGCCAGTCTAGTGGCCATGATTTTGGCTAAAAGCTTTATATCCACATTCAAAAGCGAAATAGGCCTATACGACTCGGGTAATAATCCATCCCTACCCGGTTTAGGTATCAACGTAACCACCGCACTATTCTTCTCATATGGGAAAGCCTGACGCTCGATCAGAGCCGAGTAGTACCGGCGCAGCGGCTCAACTACCCTGTCCCCCATGGATTTATAGAATTCACCCCTATACCCATCGGGACCCGGCGCTCTGCAAGTATGCAGAGCCTTTATCGCCCCCCGTACCTCCTCATCTGTGAGCGGGTCGTTAAGGGATGCACACTCCTCCAAGGAGAGACTAGGCATCTCCACTGCTGACAGAAATCGCGCGGCCTGTGTTAAATCTCCAGAGCCAGCACTATAGAGCTTCTGGTAGTATTCACGAAAGCGCCCCTCAATGTAAGCCTGTCCAGTCTGGATCCCACCCTGTGCGTCCCGCAAGGCCCCGATAGTCGTCTGTCCACGACTGGTCTTCACCAACCGTGCCAGCAGGCTCCCCGCCCGATTGCCAAATCTATAAAGCTTATACCGATAGTATAGCAAATTTTGCTGCGTCCGTTCATGCAATAGCGCGTTCACCTCCTGTTGCAGTCTACTATATTCCGATTTCAGCCCCCGCGTTGGTCCCTGCGCTAACTTCCTCCTTACCTGACACAGCTGCTTTTCCAGCACCATCAAACGGGAAGTGTAGATTTTCCGTTTCCGGGCACCAAATTCAATAATGCGGCCTCTCAGCACCGCCTTGGCAGTCTCCCAATAAAGTATAGGGTCAGCCCGATGTTGGCCATTAAATTCCTCAAATTCATCCCACTGCGAGTGTAGGAAGGCCTCAAACGGAACACCTTGGGTATAGCTGAGCGGATACCGCCACAGAGATCCACCCTTCCACTCCCCCCACCTCACGTCCAAGCTAACAAAGGCATGGTCCGACACTTCTACCGGTCCAATCTCAGCCCCCGTAACTTTAGAAAATAGTTCCCGAGACCCCAAAAAGTAATCTAAACGGGACCCCGTATCGTGGGCTCGAGAGACATGAGTATAATCCCTATCCAGGGGATGCAGCACCCTCCAGTAATCCAATAGATTAAACCCCTCGCACACTCCCCGTATCCACTGAGATTTCTTGTCCTTAGTCAGTCCACGTTTCCCAGACCTATCTATCGTGTCGTCTAACACACAATTAAAATCCCCTCCCATAATGAAAGGAGTGGGGCCAAGTGCACTCAAAGCTTTATTCAGTCTGGCATAAAAGCGAGCATCATATAAATTTGGGCCATAGACATTAACCAAGCCTAATTTAACTCCTTTAAGGTTCCCCACCACAATAACAAACCTCCCTCCGGGTCACAAATAGTTTGTTCCACCTCCAACTCTACCCCCCTCCTGACCAAAATCACCACTCCTGCTTTTTTCCCGCCCGAGGAAGCCCCGAACACCTTCCCAACCCAACCCCCTGCCAGTTTGTCATGCTCCAGGGCACTCTGATGCGTTTCTTGCAAAAAGGCCACATCTGCCCGGCGATCTCTAAGAACCCGTAAAATCTTATAACGTTTCACTGGGGATCCAATACCACACACATTCCAAGTGATCAGTCTCAAGCCCTCACCCGTGATCATCCACAAACCCCCATACCTTCGTTATGAGCACCATCTCACACAAATCCGAAGAGAGCTCCCCCAGCCTAGAGCTCCCCCCAGCACTCCACCCAGTACACACCTGTCTCAGTTGTCTTGCGCCTCTCCATCCCTGAAGCTTGTCCCTGTGCCTCTTAATCCAAGAAGGGTCTAGCATGTGCCCCAAAGCAACCCGCCCTCCCCCCCCCCCAGAAACATCCCCGCCCCCAACCCCTCCCTCTCCCCTCCCACCCCCAAGCTCTTCCACAACTCCCAACCCCCCTGCCCCCACTCCCCCCTCCCCCCTGAGCACCCTCCCTCTCCTTCTCCAAACTAAAATCACTCACTCCAGCCCTGGCCTGCTGCGCCAGGTTTGAGACCACCTCCTGGCGCTACAGGGCTGTCCCGCTCCACCCCCCACACATAGCCCGCACTCCCCACAGGATCAAGCTAAAGCTACAACAAGAACATCCCCCGTAAACAGTAGGCATCTAACAAAAGCAACGGGCTCAGCACTCTGTACAATACAAAACATCCCACAAACCTCCCTCCCCCCACTGTTCATCCCCCGCTGTCCTGCCCCCAATAACAAAACTCCGCTGCAAAAAACAAAAAAGAGTTGAAAAAATAAAAATAAAATAAGATAAATGAAACATGAACAGAAAAATTGGTATAGTACACCATTGAACCAACTTGTGAACATAACGGCGGTGCCGGAGCGTGACCACTCCACAGCCCACCAAGGTCCGCGGCAACATTCGTTTCCCGCAGGGCCTGCAAGTCGCACCGTCTGGCGTGGGTCCCCCTCAGAAATCAGCAGCCACCTCGTCAGGGTACTGTATCATCCGCCGTGGAGCACCTCTCCTCCCCTTCAGGCAGTCCCGCCACAAAGGTCTTCGCCGCTGCTGCCAATGTAAACACGTGGTTCTTCCCGGCATGAGCCACGCGGAGGACCGCAGGAAAGGCCAGAGTAAATCTTAGGCGCTTTTTAAATAAAGCCGCACATAGTGGGGAAAATTCTTTACGTTTGGCCGCCACATTCGCCGAATAGTCTTGAAACAGCAGCACTCTCTGGTTGTCCAGCTGCAGGCCCCTTTTCTGCCGAAAAGCTTGTAGAAGCTGCCACTTGTGCTGAAAGTTCAAAATCCTTGCGAGAACCACTCTGGGCCTTTGCTGTGACTCTGTTCTGGGCCCCAAACGGTGCACTCGCTCCACTTTAAGTTGCCCGACCAGCCCCTCCAGTCCCAGCTCTTTGGGCAGCCAATTCTCCACAAGCGACACCAGCATTGCGTCGGTCTTTGCCTCGGGGATCCCCACGATTCGCAAATTGTTGCGCCTGGATCGGTTTTCCAGATCATCAACTTTATCCAGCAAGGTCTCTAGTTGTTTGCGCATCAGAGTGGTGTCTCGATCCCGCTGGCCCCCCTCTTCCTCTAGCACCGACACTCTGCTTTCCACTTCATCAAGCCTCTGGCTAAACTCAGAGAGCGTCTCTCCCATCGTCTCAAGCTTGTTCAAAATTAAATCAAACTTGGGCTCCAAGATCTTCGCCACCTCCCGGGAGAGCTCCTCTGCTCCCGAATCCGAGCTCTCCCCCCCAGGGGATCGCGGCTGCGCCATATTGGCAGATGGGCACACGGCAGAGGAGGCCCCGGCTTTCGTGGGCTTCTCTCGGTCTCGGCGCGCCGGGGGAGGCATTTAACACTCCAAACTCACTGAGACTCACCGTGCCACCACACTCAGTTTGCCCGTATGTTTACCGGTCGCCTACCCTGGGGAGAGCTCACCAAATCTGCAGATTATTAGCGGGGCAGCCCCGGAGCGAGCAGAACATCCGTCTACTCTCTCATGCGTCACGTGGTCTCTCGGAAATTAATTTATAGTTTTATTTCTACAGTGTTGTTGTATATTCCAAGTTTGGCTTTTGGGGTTCCCAGTTTAATTATTGTCTTCCTGTTTCTAAATTGTGATTCCTTGTTTGGTGATGGTCTGTTCTGCATGTGTAACTGAGCTGAGGTATTCTGTTTATATAATTCCTATTTGACATTGCCACTTGTTCTTTCCCCAGTAGGTCATGTATTGTTGTTCTCTGAAATGTATTGGTTTAATATTTGCAGTGTTGCCTTTTGATAGTTAGGGTATGGTGCTTTGTGAGTCCTGGTAGTGCTGTTAGGATACGGCGGGTTTGCTATGGGTTCTAAATGGGCAGCGTTTGTAGTAGTTCCTAATGTGCCTGGCGGTTGGTACTGGATTATAGTAATGTAGAAACCTTTTAGTCTTTCTTTATCCATATACTCATTAAGAGGCATGTTTACTAAAAGTTAATGTATGGTAACATTATGCAAATATTTATGCAAATGAGGCACCTTATGCAAATTAGGCTTTAATTGACGTGCTGGCACTTTGAGGAAATTCTTTGGTTTTGTGCGGCAGTTTGGGCACTCGGGCTCAAAAAGGTTAGCCATCACTGTACTAGGGTAAAAGGGCTTTTTACCTGAGCCCTTCTTTCGGGAAGGGGCAGTGGTCTTCTTGGAGAGCCTAATCCTCGTCATGAACTCTGTCTCCAGCTCTGCGGCCTTGTCGGTCATGGGTTTGCCAAAGAGGCTTTCCCCCTGGCAAGGGACATCAACCAACCCACTGCTCGAGGTCGGATGACTGTAGCCAAGCCTGGCGGTGTGCACCGATGCCCACACAGCTACCGGGGCCGCCGATTCAAAACAGTCATAGGCCGCCCGAGACATAAACTTGGAGCATTCACGCATAGCTTTGGACAGGCCCTTGAAGTGCTGCAAAGGCTCCTCGGAGGGACCAGCCGAGAACCCGGCAAGCTCCTTCGCCAGGTCTCTCAGGTACATGCCCATGTACAGCTAGTAAGCCTGTATCAGACAATTCAGCATTGCGCCCTGGTACTCGGGGGGCACTGAGGAGTGCGTCTTCTGACTCTTCAGTCAATGCATGGCCAACTCCACAACCATGGAGTTGTGCGGCAGTTGTGATTTCTGAAACCCAGAGCTCCAACGGACTCGATACATCGAGTCGAGCCGTTTGCTGATCACCGGCATCGACGCCAGCGTCTCCCACATGCAGAGCATAAGTCGTTCCAGGATGGGAGGAATGGGCACCATGACGGTTTCCCGAGGGGGAGCCTCGTACTGGAAGATCTCAAGCTCATCAGCTCGAGGATCCTCCTCGGACTCTGTCGAGAAAGCCAAGGCCTTGGACATATCCCGGATGAAGTCCAAAAAGCCCATATCCTCCGGTGGGGACCTTCTCCAAGGTTCAGATACCGGGGAATCAGATGGGACCTCACAATGATGCCAGATGTCCGGGGACTCCTCGTCCTCGCAGGCAGAGGCCTCCGAGGAAGACTCATGGCGCTCTTCGTGCCTCGAGGGTCCTGGTGCCGCACGCCCCGACCCCGGAAGACTCGTCGGTGATGACCTCGGCCCCGATGAGCGGGAGGCAGAGTGCAACCTCGGCCGAGGATCCACCCAGGCCCACATGGCGAGGATCGGCTTGGCCTCTGGGGAAACCAGACATGCCAGACATCAGTGCCCTCTACTGTTCCAAGAAGGCAGTGACACTGCGCTCCAAGGTCGCCATCCTGGACACCAGTCCCAGAGGCTCCGCAGTCTGCGGCTCAGGCACAAATGCACTCAGGCCTGATGTCGGCTCCCCCGGCTGGGAATCCTCGACTAGGACAGTGTGTACTTGCCTAGGCCAATCCGCATCCAGGTCCTTCCGAGGAATCTTGGCTGCACGCTCCCTCTCTGACGTCTCGGGTGGGCGTTTGGGGCTCCGCGACCGGCTCCAGGAGGAGCCCGGCCGATCGGAACCATCCAGATATGCCGCCTTCGAGGGTTTCTTCCTTCTCTTCAGATCCCTTGAGGGAGACACTCTCTCCGAGGACCCCCAACGACGCTCGGGTTCGGAGTGTTCCTCCCAAGGCATCGAGGCCCCAGATGAGGTCCTGGCTCTCGGAGGCATGGAGGAATCTGGGATGTCGTGCTGCTGCTGGCAGCTCCTCAGGGCCTTCGAAGACATTTTCTTACACAGACCACAGACCGCCGGGTCGTGGTCCAGGCCGAAGCACCGGAGGCAGCAGTCATGCGTATCGGTTAGGGACATAATCTTCCCACACCGATCGCACTTTTTAAACCCACTGGTAGCCATGGGTGGAAAAAGAACCCCAGCAAGGTCGAAGACCCTTCGGGCTGCCAGTGAAGAAAAAAGATGCCCAAAGAAAAATGAAAACTAAGTAAAAAAGGAATTGACCCGATACCGAGGCACTGAGGTCGGGTCGGGGCGGGGCGGGGCGGGAAAAATACCAGCGCAAGTCTAGAGACGAGCAAAAAACTGCTCAAAAAATCAACTTTTTCCGGGACGAAAACAGATGACGTCTGGTGGGCTCCGCGGAAAAAAGGAAACTGAGCAAGATGGCACCTTTGGGAGGGAAGGGGACCATGCATGCGTGGTAGCAATCCCAAAGGATTTCTTTGAAAGCTGGGGAGATTTGTTCCGCGCAGGCTCCATCGGTGCCGACGTCACCCATATGTGAGGACTGAATTCCTGCTTGTTCCTGGAGAACATGAAGATGTTCTAAAGAAGCTTAAAGAATGGTTGAGAATTTGGCAGCCTAGATAGCGTAGTTACTCACCTGTAGCAGGTGCTCTACGGGGATAGCAGGAATAAGTCCTCACATATCGGTGATGTTGGCGCTGATGGAGCCCCTGTGAAAACACTTCTCCAGCTTTCAAAGAAAGCCTTTGGGAGATGCATCATACATGTGTGATCCACTTCCACCCCAAGGGTGCCATCTTGCCTCAGTCTAATGACATAGCTAGATGGCAAAAATTAAAATACCATAAAGAAGCAAGTCCAAGAGGAGGCGGGAGGGTTGTGAGGACTGATTCCTGCTGTCCCTGGAGAATGCCTGTTACAGGTGAGTAACTACGCTTTCTCCGGGAACAAGCAGGAAGTCAGTCCTCACATATGGGTCTCTACAGCTACAGGTTACTAAGAACTTGCATAAAATGCCACGGCGGCCAGAAAAAGTGAGCTGTGAGCTGCAGCAATTAAGTCCCAACTGAGAGACTCTCACAAGACCCAAGTGTCCGGTGGAGAACCAGTACTTGGTAGCCTAAACACAGAAGGGTCGGAGGGCAGGAGTTGCCTACACCCCGAAGATATTACGGAGTATGGCCTGGCTGAAGGTGCTGTTGTGTCAGGACTCCCTCTCCAGGTAGTAGTGAGCTGCAAAGGTATGGACTGAAGACTAGGTAGCAGCTCGGCAGGTTTCTGTAACAGGTACGGAACGCAAATTTGCACTCTGAGGTGTTCTGACTTCTCCAGAGGGAGGAAGGCCTTGGCCTGGACGGTGTGTAGCTGAGCCCCTATGAACTTCAGGCACTGAGCTGGGGAGAGGTGGGACTCAGGGTAGTTGATGACGAACCCCAGGTGCTGCAGGATGTGGATGGTGCACTCGGTGGCATGGTGCATCTCTGCAGCTGTGCCTCCTCTTATGAGCCAGTCATCCAGGTAGGGAAAGACAAAGGCTTGTTGGAGATGAAGGTGGGCTGTGAACATCGCTAGGCCCTTGGTGAAGACTCTTGGCGATTAAGTCAGCCCGAAGGGCAGTACGCTTTATTGGTAGTGACCTCTTCTCACCATGAAATGGAAGTATTTTTGGTGGCTGGGATGGATCATAGCAAATCTCCCTGCTAGAGGTATGGCAGCAGAGTTCCAAGGGAGAGCATCTTGAACTTCTCTCTCACCAGGAATCTGTTCAGTTCCCACAGGTCTAGGATGGGCCTGAGGCCCCCCATTCATTTGGGAATGAGGAAATATCTGGAGTAGAAGTCTTTGCTCCAGAGGTGTTTGGGCACTGGCTCTACTGCCTTGTCCTTGAGGAGACCTGCGAGCTCAGTGAGGAGCAGAGCCTGGTGAAGGAGAGGCCTAACAGGTCTCCTGGAAAGTAAGAGGGTGAAGTCTGTTGGAGGTGGAGGAGATAATCATCCTTGATATTTTGCTGTATCCAGTAATCGGTGGTATGGAGGACCACCTGTGGGCAAACAGAGCCAGACACACCCCTGTGGGCTGTAAGGGACATCTGGGGGGATGGAAGTCATGCCCACGGAGTCAAAAATTCCCTCCAGGCCAGGCCGAGGCTGGAACCTGGGTCTTGTGAGTCTTCTGCTTGTGGGGGCCGTGCCCTTGCCCCTTGTGCGGCTGGCTTTGCTGCGGAGCAGAGAAGGGTTGGAACTATGGGGCATTGCCAAAAACCCCCTTTTTCCTTGGGAAGGAGGACTTCTTCCCCAGGCCCTTCTTATAGGGATGCTCCGAGGTCATTTTAAAGAATAATCCTTGTTAGGAACTCAGTCTCTATTTCAGCCGCTTTGTCTGCCATGGGGTTCCCGAAGAGATTCTCTCCAATACAGGGGACATCGATGAGTTTGTCCTGAACCCACTGTTTGAGGTCAGACGACTGCAGCCAGGCCTGGCGTCGGGCCCCGATGCCCGCAGCGGTTACTCTGGTTGAGGACTCGAAGACGTCCTATGCTGCTCAAGATAAGAACTTCAAGCACTCCTTGACCGCCAGTAACTTGAACTGCTGGAGAGTTTTCCTGTCAAGGACTGCCAAGAAACCAGCGAACTCCCTCTTCAGCTCCTTGAGATACATGCCAATATATAATTATATATTATAATTGGTAGGATTGGATTCCGCACGCAAGCATTGAACCCTGAAAGGCCTTTCAGCCGAGGGTGTTGAGGAATAGGTTTTTTGGCTTTTGAGCCTGGACAAGGCGACTCGATGACCAGTGAGTTGTGTGGGAGTTGGGTTTTCTGGAAACCGGGGCTTTGGCGGACTCAGTACATGGAGTCGAACAATCTGCTTACTATGGGCACTGATGCCAGTGTTTCCTACATGCAGAGCAGGCGGCGCTCAAAGATCAGAGAGAGGTGCTCGAGGATCAGAGGGGTCTATTGCTGGAGAATCTCCAGTTCCTCCTCTACTTTGGTCTCGACGGCGAAAGCCTTAGCCATGTCCTGCACAAAGTCCAGAAAGGCGACGTCCTCCGGAGGGGAACAGCGCCAGGATACTGGGGGAGACAGGTCCGAGGGCACATCTCTGTGTCGTCGAGTGACCAGGGACTGCTTGTCCTTGGTCTCCCAATCAGACTCGGAGTCCGAGGCCCCGCGGTTCTCGCAGTCGAGGCTTGGGCCCTGAGGTTCGCTGCCTCCAGAGGACCTGCAGTCTGAGCTGCGAGCACTGGCCAGTGCCCCAAAGAATGGGATCGTAATCTCGTCTTCAGCCAATGTGTCTCTCGACCGGTGGTGCTTGAGGATCGGCTCGACTTCCAGGGAAGCCCTCTCTGTCAAAGATCTGGTCATCGGGACAGATGAACCGGTGAAACCGGACATGAACACCCACTGCTGGGCCACGAGGGTAGAGATACTGCACTCCAAGGCCGCCATCCTGGTCTCCATGCCCAGTTGGCTCTGCAGCCTTCAACGCAGGCACCGAAGGCTTCGGGCCCAACGTCGGTTCTGTCGAGGGGAAGTCCTCAATGATGATGGCCTTGGGCGTCTGAGACCGGTTGCCAGCTGCCGACAACTCCTTCCGGGGCAGCTTGTGAGGCCGCTCCCGCTCTGACCTCTCAGACTCACGCCTGGGGCTGCAGGGCTGGAATGAGATTTCCCCAATTTCTCAGACCCATCATCCGGGGCGGTCTTCAAGGGTTTTGGCTTCTTACAGGGATTTTCCCTTGGCGGGCCCGCAGCTGTGGGACTCCAAGGCTGCCCTGGCGCACAGTGTCACCAGAGACTCCAGCGCAGAATCGGACATGAAAAATCTTTTCCTGTGGCAGCTGATGGCTCTTGATGGCCTTTGTGGTCATCGCCTTGCAAAGTTCGCAGTCTGAGTTGTCGTGTGGAGGCAGCAGTCAAGTGGATCGGTGAGGGACATCATCTTAACGCACCAATCACATTTTTTGAAACCACTGGAGGCAATCGGGAAAAAGGGGGCCCTGCAACCTGGGCACAGGTCCGAGGCCTGCAGCTAAAAAAGGGCGTGAAACGCCGGTCGAGGAACAACTCAAGGAAACAAAAAAGAAAAAGACGAATCTGAGGAGCGATGCAGAGGTGAGCTGACTCAGGGGGCAGGAAAGGAACCGGTACACATACCAGATAAAACAAGACAAAAAGCGTAGTTACTCACCTGTAATAGGTGTTCTCCAGGGACAGCAGGAATCAGTCCTTACATATGGGTGATGTCTGCGCCACAGAGCCCACACGGAGCATTTCCCAGCTTTCAAAGAAATGCGTAGTCCCCTTCCTGCTCAGTCAGATGACATAGTTAGGGTGGTAATAAAATATAAAACAAGGCAGGGAATCAACTCCCAGGGGAGGAGGGAGGGTTGTAAGAACTGATTCCAGCTGTCCCTGGAGAGCACCTGATACAGGTGAGTAACTATGCTTTCTCCAGGAACAAGTAGGAAGTCAGTCCTCAGATATGGGACTCCCTATCTCCAGGCTGCTGAGGACGGAACCACGACAGCACCAACGGTGACCAATCGGGTAGCTGCGAGTTGCAGAAAATGAGTTTCCACTGAGAAACTCTGCAAGACCCTAGCATCCAGCGGCACTATCAGTCCAGTAGCCTGAACACAGAAGGGTCGGAGGACAGGAGTTGCCTACACTCCGAGAATATTACAACGTATTGCCTGACCAAAGGCACTGTCCCTGCGGGACTCACTCTCCAGGCAGTAGTGAACTCTGAATGTGTGAATCAAAGACCATGTGGTGGCCTTGCATATCTCCGTCAAAGGCACTGAGTGCATTGGCCACGGATGTGGCCATCACCCTCACGCGATATGCTATGACCCAGTGCTCAAAGGAGAGGCCAGCTCGCTCATAAGCGAGGGCAATACAGTCCGCCACCCAAGTGGACAGAGTTTGCTTAGTCACAGGGAGCCCCAGTCTGCTGGAGTCATATGACACGAAAAGTTGAGGAGCTTGTGAAGAGCCTGGATCCACAGAAGCAGAAGGACAGGGCCCGTCTGCAATCCAGTCTATGAAGTACTAGTTCCTCCCTGCCGGCGTGAGGCAGCAGGAAGAAGGTGGGGAGGACCATCTCTTGGTTGAGGTGGAAAGGAGATACCACCTTCGGGAGTAATTAGGGGTGCGGGCGGAGCACTACCCTGTTCTTGTAGAATGTTGTAGGGGTTCGAATGGTGGTCTGGTGAACAGTGAGAGCACCATGTTGAGGTCCCACTCCGCTGCCGGAGGGCGGAGAGGGGGCTTGGATAACAGAAGGCCCCAGAGGAACCTGGAGACCAGGGGCTGGCCCGAGAGGGATTTTCCCTTGACAGGGTGGTGGTGAGCGGCTATCACACTCAGATGCACCCTCACTGAGTTAGACTTCAGCCCGGTGTAGGACAGGTGCAGTAGGCACTGGAGTACTAATTGCACATGGCAGGAGAAAGGGTTCTCCCTTCTTTCCGCACACCAGGCAGAGAACATTCTACACTTAAAGGCATAAGCCCGTCTGGTGGAGGGCTTTCAGGAGACCAGTAGGATTTCCTTGACTTGTTTGAGACAGGAGGTCCAGGGATCGGCCCAGCGGGACTGGTGTGCCACCGATAGGGAGAGCAGCAGTGGAAACCAGGGCTGCCTGGACCACCTGGGGGCAATAAGGATAACTGACGCCCTTTTGCTCTGGACCTTGAAGAGGGTCCTGGTGACCAGTGATGTTGGTGGGAAAGCATACAGTAGGGCCTTTGGACCACGAGATCAGGAAGGCTCTCTGGGTGTGATTGGTGCAAGCAGAAGCAAGGCAGCCATGTGCTGTCCAGAGAGGCAAATAGATCCATCCGGGGCCTGCCCCAGAGGTGGAAGAGCCTCTTGGCCACCCTAGGGTTCAAGTGTCACTCAAGCGGCTGAAGGTTTCTGCTCAGCCTGTCCGCTAGGCAGTTGTCCTGGTCTGGGAGGTAAATTGCCCGCAAGAGCATGCTGTTGCGAGCTGCAAAGGAGAGGAGGGCCACCACCTTCTGGCAGAAGGAGTACGAAGCCATGCCCCACTGCTTTTTGATATAGAACATGGTGACTTGATTGTCCAATCTGGATCAGTATGGACCTATGTCGCAGGCGGTGGCGGAACGCTCATAGGGCTAGGGAGATTGCCCTGAGCTCCAGGAGATTGATCTGTAGGAGTGACTCCTCCTGTAACCAGCTGCCCTGTATGCGGCGGTCTCCACAATGCGCCCCTCCCCCCCCAACCTCGGCGGGAGGCGTCTGTGGTCAGGGTTCTCTGAGGTGAGGATGCTTGGAAGGGCATTCCCACCCGGAAGTGGTGGAGGTCTAGCCACCAGTTGAGGGATTCCACCAACTGGCGGGTAACCCTGACCTGTCCCATAGTCTGCCCAAGGCTTGGGTCCACTGTGTGCAGAGGCACCACTGGGCTGTCCGCATGTGCAAGTGGGCTGAAGGTGTTATGTGAACTGTAGAGGCCATATGGCCTGGTAGGCGGAGGAGGAGATGAGCTGGCACTGACTGTCAACATTGTACCGCTCCTGCTAATTGTCTGAGGCGTTCTGCCCTTTCTCTGGGGAGGACTGCCTTGACTTGCAGCGTGTTGAGCTGAGTACCTATGAATTCCAGATTTTGGGCTGGAGAGAGATGGGATTTGGGGTAGCTGATGATGAACCCCAGGTGTTGCAGAAGGAGGGACGCTCTGCCACCTGACTGGCTTCTGAGACTATGCTGCCCCTGATTAGCCAGTCATCTAGGTAGGGGAAGACGAAGGCCCCTTGCGATGCAGGTGGGTGGCCACCACAGCCAGGCATTTGGTAAAGACCTTGGCGAGGAGGCCAGGCCAAAGGGTAGTATTCTGTACTGGTATTTCCCTCCTCCTACCATGAACCTTAGGTACTGACTGTAGGAGGGGTGAATTAGGATGTGTGTGTACGCATCCTTTAGATCCAAGGAGCACAGCCAATCTCCCTGGTGGAAGTAAGGCAGCAGTTTTGCAAGGGACAGCATCTTGAACTTCCCTCTCACCAGAAACTTGTTTAAGTTTCGCAGGTCCAGAATGGACCTGAGGCTCCCAGTTCTCTTTCAGACATGGAAGTATCTGGAGTAGAAGCCTTTTCCTCATAGGTGTTTGGGTACAGGCTCTACGGCATTGTCTCTGATCAGACCTGCAAGCTCTGTGAGCAGAAGAGTCTGGTGAAGGAGGGGTCACATCGGCTCTCCTGGGAAAACCCTGGTGGTATCTGCTTTAGGTGGAGGAGGTATCCTTCCCTTACCACTTGCAGAGGTGATGATGGCCCATCTGTAGGCAAAGAGTGCCAGGCGCCAACTCTGTGGGCTGGTGAAGGTCTCCTGGGGGAGGGGAAGGCCCTGCCCTGGGAGTCAAAAGCTCCCTCCGGGTTGGGTGGGAACTGGGGCCTGAGGCTTCAATGCTTTTGCCTTCTGAGCCCCATGGCCTTGCCTCTTAGGGTGAGAACCTTGTTGCTGGCCCGAGAAGGGCTGGTAGTGGTGACTTTGTGGGAAAGGGTCCTTTTTCCTCGGGAACAGGGGTCTTTTCCCTGCTGGTTTCCTGTGGGGAAGGGATGAGGTCTTTTTAGAGAGTCTCTGGTGGGTCACCACATCGGCCTCGATCTCTGCCACCTTGTCGGCCATAGGTTTGATGAATAGGTTTCTCCCCAGGATGTCGAGCAGCTTGTCTTGGACCCATTGCTTGAGGTTGGAAGCGTGTAGCCAGGCTTGGCATTGGGCGTTGATGCCAGCTGCTGTGATCGAAGCTGTCACAGGCTGCTCGGGAGAGGAACTTAGAGCAGTCCTGGATCCCCAAGGTCAGGGCCTGGAACCATTGGAGAGGTACCTTGACAAGAACAGCCGAAAGCCCTGACAGCTCCTGGGTTAGAGCCTTCAGTTACATACATATGTATAATTCATAGGATTGGATCCGGCACCCCAGCATCGAGCACTGGTAATACTTGCACTCAAGGATGTCGAGGGCTCTGGCCTCCCTTCTGGGGAGAAAAGAGGAGTGGGTCTCTGACTCTTTAGTTTTTGCATAGTCGACTCGATGACCATGGAGTTATGTGGGAGTTGGGGGTCTGTGGAACCTCGGCCCTTTCCAGATGCGGTACATGGCATCAAGGCACCATCTTAGCACCTGTACTGATGCCCGTGTCTCCCACATTCTGAGCAGTAGCTGCTTGAGAACTGGCTGCACAGGCACCGTGAGGGTTTCCTTAGGTGGCGTCTCGTATTGGAGGATCAGCTCCTCGGTAAGCGGGTCTTCCTCTGCCTCGGTCTGCACCGAGAGGGCTCTGGCCATGTCCTTGACAAAGTCATGGAAGGCCACATCCTCCAGAGGAGAGTGGTACTGGGGCGCCAGGGGAGACGGGTCTGAGAGAATATCTTGGCGCTGTTTAGTTTCTGGGGATGCCTCATCATCGGTTTCCCACTCAGAGTCGAGTGGTGACGACAAGTCCAAAGCCCTGTGACTCATTGTCTCGAGGCCAGCGCCGATGGGATGGCGGCCTCCAGAGGACCTGAGGTCTGAGTCATGGAAACTAGCCGGGGAGGATTGGATGCCCGAGGAACGGGACCGGCACAGAGGGCTTACCTGAGACCGGTGGCGCTCGGAGCTCAGCTCGATGACCAGAGACTCCCGCAGTCGGGGGCCCGGTCGTCGGGGCAGATGATGTGGATGAACTAGCCATCAATGCCTGCTGCAGGGCCAGGATAACAGTGATGTTTTGCTCCAGGACCACCATTCTGGTTTCCAAACCAGAAGGCTCTGCAGCTTTTGGCATGGGCACTGAGGATCGTGCGCCCGGCACCTGCATTCTCGCAAGTGTGTCCTCGACGAACCTCGCACGATCTCCACCAGTCGAGGAATCCTTCTTGAGGATCTTGGTAGGGCGCTTCTCAGAACCGCTCGAGTCTCTCCAGGCAATTTTACCGGGTTTCTCCAGTGCAAACTCAGTGTACTTCAAGGATTTTTTCTTATTCTTCAGGTCCAAGGTCTTCTCAAAGGAGCCGCTGCCGCAGGACTCCGAGGATGCTTAGACTTCACAGCAAATGCTGGGCTTGGAGCCTGGAGCTCGGCGTCAGGGAGGCCAGGGCCATCGGACCTTGGGAACAGTTTTTCCTGCAACTCCGACCTCTTTTTGTTGGTCTTAGGCATCATAGCCTGGCACAGGTCGCAGGAGGTGCTGTCATGGTCCGGTCCCAGGCAGTGCAGGCAGCAGTCATGTGTGTTGGTCACTGACATGGTTTGACTGCAGCAGTCACATTTTTTAAACCCACTGGGGAACATGGTGGGGAGTACCTGGATGGGGTTGACGACCCCTGGGCAAAAAAAAGTGTGAATGCCAGTCGAGGCAAGCCTCAATCAAAAAAGGAAAAGGGGCCAAGATCGGCGCTGGCTTGAGGTGGGAAGAGGAACTAGTACGCAAACTGAGAAAGCTAACTTTTAAAGATAATTAGCAAGGATTTTTCCGGGGAAACAGGACAGACATCCATTAGGCTCTGTTGAAAAAAGAAGACTGAGCAAGATGGCACCCTTGGGCAGGAAGGGGACCATGCATGTGTGGTAGCATGTCCCAAAGGCTTTCTTTGAAAGCTGGGAAAATGCTCCGAGCGGGATCCATCGGCACCGACGTCACCCATATGTGAAGACTGACTTCCTGCTTGTTCCTGGAGAAAAGGTACTTTTTCCGGGGAAAACATGATAAACATCCTAACGGCTCCACAGAAAAAAGGAGACTGAGGCAAGATGGCACCCTTGGAAGAGGACCGCATGCATGATGTATCTCCCAAAGGCTTTCTTTGAAAGCTGGGGAGGTGTTTCCGTGGGGGCTCTGTCGGTGCTGACGTCACCCATATGTGAGCACTGACTTCCTTCCTGTTCCCGGAGAAATAATACTAAAAAAACAGGGTCATGCATTTGGGCAGAAGCAATACAATATAGGAGGTGAAGTATTTCTGTCTGCAAATGAAGAGCGGTACCTGGATGTGATTTTTTTTTGATGATCTTAAGGTAGCAAACAAGTAGAAAAGGTGACGGTGAAAGCAGAAGGATGCTTGAATAAATAAGAAGAGGCATGACCAGCTGGAAGAAGGAGGTGATAGTGCCTTTGTAGAAGTCTTTGATGGAGACTCAATTAAAGAACTGTATGCAGTTCTGGAGACTACACCTTCAAAAGTGGGCTTTGTCATAAGGCATTATGGGACACACTTAAAGATTTCACTATGTATACTTTGGAGAAAAGGCGCAAGAGGGGAGATATGATAGAGATGTTTAAATACCCCATGGCATAAGTGCATAGCAGGAGAAACTCTTTCAAATGAAAGAATACTCTGCAACGAGGGGGCATAGGATGAAGGTGAAAGGGGATAGACTTAAGAGTAATATGCGGAAATATTTCTTTATGTAAAGAATGGTAGATGCATGGAATTGCCTCCCAGTGGATGTAGTAGAGACAGGGACTTTATCGTTATTTGCAAGGCTTAATATAGCACTCGTGCATAAGCATCAGAGTGGTGTACAATAAAACATAGGCTGCTAGAGAGACAGAGAAAGAAAGGAACGCCATTAGGTACAGGAAAGAGGAGACATAGAGCAGAGGGAAAAAAGAGAGACTGTATCTGTATATATACATACATGCAGCCTATCTGTAACCTCATCAGATCATTCAACGTCGAATGTCTAATATACGCAGACGACGTACTACTTTACATGCCTTTCGCAAAGAGCAACCGGACCTCTCCCCACTGACAGATTGCTTCAATGCAGTATCCGAATGGCTCCAAACCCAGAACCTTCAAATACAACACAAGAAAACAGAAGTCCTTTTCATTACAAGGAACCAAAACGTCAACCCACCTCCCCATCTAAAGGTTAAGGAAGCAGAACTACAAACCAAAACCACAATCCGATACCTGGGCGTCACTCTAGACCAACACCTCGACATGAAGGCACACATAAGTAACATAGTGAAGACAGTGTACCACAGGATCCGGACACTCAGGCACATACGTGCTCTGCTAGAGCCAGACGACTTCAGAACGATTTACCAAGCACTGATTATACCACACTTTGATTACGCAAATGCAATACTTCAAGGGCTCCCACAATCCACCTTGATCCCACTCCAGCTCGCGATGAACGCCACGGCAAGAGTCCTACACGGGGCAAACAGAACTGAGCACATGACACCTATCCTGAAACAGCTGCACTGGCTCCCAATTCACGGCAGGCTCGCGTTCAAGACCCTTCTGCTGACATTCAAGGCCATCAATGGGCTCTCATCCACTTCCTTCACTGAACTTATCCACACCATATCCCCCAACAGGTCCAGAAGATCTGCAGCAGTCAACACACTGACAGTCCCAAAGGCAATAACGTAATGCACCCAAGCAACAGCAAACAGAGCCTTCAAGTTCTGTGCACCCAGATGCTGGAACGCACTACCATCCTCCATCCGGGCAATTCCTGACCTGACCCAGTTTAGGAAATCATTGAAGCACCATCTCTTCCTAAAGTACTACCCGGAAGCCAGCACACTAACAGCCCCCTCCACTACCTAGTACAGCAACACCAACATACAGGCGATCCAACCTTGACACAGTCTACTTCCGAGATGATTTAAACATGACACCTATGTGTAAATAGTGTGTAAATAGTTACTCCTTGTTAGCCAAGTTTTTTTAGTACCCGTTCTCTGTAAACACCGAGCGGCTTGCCGCCCTGCTGTAAGTTTGTGTTCCATGTAAATCGCACTGATGCCGAATACCGCGGTCTGTAAATAAATAAATAATAAAATAAAAATCTGAATTCAAGACAACATGGGGTAAACACAGATCATCTTCGATCTTTCTACCTTGCTGCTCCTTATACCTGGAACAAACTACCTGAGTTGGTACGTCAAGCTCCATCTGTGGCCCTATTTCAATCCAGACTAAAAAGTCACTTTTTTTGAGACTGCTTTTGGATCATGATCCCCTTAGTCTCCTGTTCCTTTTCTGTGTTCCTTTACCATTCCCCTAGATATATTCTAATACCCATTTATGTTGTCTGTCTTGACTAGACTAGATTGTAAGCTTTTATGAGCAGGGACTGTTTCTTACATGTCTCTGTACAGTGCTTGAACACCTTGTAGCACTACACAAATGATTCGTAGTAATAAGATCTCTAAATGAAAAAATAAAAGGAGTGTCCTAGTTGATATGGAAGGGCAGACTGGATAGGCCATATGGTCTTTATCTGTCATCATGCTTCTGTGTTTTCTCTGTTTTTATATAAATAAGGGTGAGCTCCATCATGTAATTATTTCCAATCCCTATGCATTAGATAGAGTAGTTACTCACCTGTAACAGGTGTTCTCCAGGAGCAGCAGGAATCAGTCCTTACTTATGGGTGACATCGGCGCCGATGGAGCCCCCGTGCGGAGCATTTCCCCAGCTTTCTATGAAAGCCTTTGGGAATGCTATACGCATGCGCGGTCCCCTTCCCGCCTAAAGGTGCCATCTTGCTAAGTCAAATGACAGCTAAAAGACAGCACACAAAAATGAAAAAATAAACTATGTACAACTGCAACTCCCAGGGGAGGAGGGAGGGTTGTGAGGACTGATTCCTGCTGCTCCTGGAGAACACCTGTTACAGGTGAGTAACTACTCTTTCTCCAGGACCAAGCAGGAAGTCAGTCCTCACTTATGAGACTTCCCAGCTTCAGGCTATCAGGGACCCCGAGCTGAAAAATGAGCTCCCTCTAGCCTCAGCATCAGAGAAAGGATTTCACTGAAAACATACCCCCACCGGCAGCCCAACCAGAGGGCTGGAGGGTAGGAGTTGCCTAAACCTCAAAGAGATTCCAGAGCACTGCCTGACCGAAAGCACTGTCCCTGCAGGACTCCCTCTCCAGGCAGTAATGGGCCGCAAAAGTCTGGCTTAAGGACCAGGTTGCAGCCCTGCAGATGTCTGCCAACGGTACAGAGCGGAGATGAGCTACTGAGGCAGCCATTGCCCTGACACGGTGGGCCGTGACCCGACCCTGCAAAGGACGGTCAGCTGCCCTGTAAGCCCAGGTGATACAGTCAGCCACCCAGATGGACAAGGTATGCTTGGACACAGGTACCTCCAAGTTATTGGGGTCAAAAGATACGAAGAGCTCAGTAGCCCTCCTATGCCCCTGTGTACGCTCCAGGTAGAAGGATAAGGCCCTCCTACAGTCCAGGGTATGCAGGACTGTCTTAGCTCGGCTGGCATGGGGCCTAGGGAAGAATGTTGGAAGAACCACCTCCTGGTTGAGATGGAAAGAGGAGACAACCTTAGGGAGGAACGTAGGATGAGTCCTAAGGACTACCCTGTTTCTAAAGAAGCGAGTGTATGCCCTGTCACAGACCAGGGCTTGAAGTTCACTCACTCTCCTGGCCGAGGTCAAGGCCACTAAGAATAGAGTCTTCCAGGATAAGAAGCGTAGAGAAAATGTAGCCATTGGTTCAAAAGGTGGGCGAGTAAGTTGCTGCAAGACCACATTCAACTCCCACTCAGGGGCTGGTGAACAGAGAGGAGGCTTGAGCAATAGTAAGCCTCTGAGAAATCTGGACACCAAGGAGTGAACTGACAAAGAGTGTCCCTCCACCAGAGAGTGGTGAGCTGCCAGAGCAGAGAGGTGGACCCGAACAAAATTGGACTTAAGGCCCTGATTGGACAAGTGCAGTAGGTACTGGAGCACTACTGGCACAGTGCAGGTGAAAGGATCTTCCTTGCGTTGCTGACACCACAAGGAGAACCTCCTCCACTTTAGGGCATACGTTTTCCTGGTGGATTGCTTTCTAGAGGCCAAGACCACCTCTTCCACTTCCTGAGGTAGGCCCCAGGAAGCCAAGACTACCCTTGCAGCCTCCATGCCATCAGATGGAGAGATTTGAGATTGGGATGCAGAAGGGAACCCTGGATCCTGAGAGAGGAGGTCGAGTTGGAATCTCAGAGGCATGGGTGTCTCCACTGCCAGTTGAAGTAGCAGGGGGAACCAGGGCTGCCTCGGCCACCTGGGAGCAACCAGAAGTACTGAGGCCTTGTCCCTGAGAATCTTGAACAAGGTTCGGGCCACCAGAGGCATGGGAGGAAACGCATAGAGCAGGCCCTGGGACCAAGAAATCAGGAAGGCATCCGCCGCCACCCTTAAGGGATGCGGTTGCCTGGAACAAAACCTGAGCAGTTGGTGATTCAGGGGACTGGCAAAGAGATCCATGGATGGAAGTCCCCATTTCAGGAAAATCTGTTGAACCACCAAAGGGTGCAGCTGCCATTCGTGGGGCTGCAGAATTCTGCTTAAGCGGTCTGCCAGAAAGTTCTCCTGGCCAGGAAGATAAACAGCCCTCAGCAACATCTGGTGCCTGAGAGCAAAAGAGCAAAGGGCCTGTGCTTCCAGGCATAGAGGCCTGGACCCAGTGCCACCCTGTTTGTTCACATAGAACATGGCTACTTGGTTGTCCATCTGAACTAGAACAGACTGGTGGGCCACGGTGTGAGAAAAAGCCTTGAGGGCTAAACGAATAGCCCGCAGTTCCAGTAGGTTGATCTGTTGCGTGGCTTCCCATGGGGACCAGAGGCCTTGGATGCAGCTCTCTTGACAGTGTGCACCCCAGCCCTGTAAGGAGGCATCAGTTGTCAACACCACAGTGGGGGCAGGCACCTGAAAATGGGTAACAGGGGTAACATATGGAAAGCAGTATGTATAAATGCCCGTAGCATGGGAAATAAGATCCCTGATGTTGAAGCTTTGGTGGGAGTGGCTGACTTGGATTTAGTGGCAGTTATAGAAACATGGTTCACAGAAAACCATGACTGGGATGTAACTATACCTGGCTATACTTTATTCAGAAAGGACAGGGTAGGAAGAAGGGGAGGAGGAGTGGCACTATATGTAAAAACTACTATTAAAGCTTTGGAATTACAGAGCTTAAAAGGGAGAGAGGAGGCATTGTGGGTTAAACTAGAAAGAGGGAAAGAGAAATCTATTTGCATTGGTGTGATATACAGACCTCCCTCACAAGAGGAAGAGGTGGACAGAGAGTTAATTGAAGATATACGCAGCATTGCTAGGAAAGGGGAAGTGCTACTGATAGGAGATTTCAATATGCCAGATGTTGACTGGCACATTCCTGCTGCAGTATCATCTAGAAGTAAGGAGATCCTGGATTCTCTACTGGGAGAACTATTCAGGCAATTGGTAACAGACCCCACACGTGAAGGGGCCATACTGGACTTGGTGCTTACCAATGGTGAAAGTGTTTCTGATGTTGTAGTGGGAGATCATTTTGCATCCAGTGATCACCAGATGGTGTGGTTAAGTATTAGGACTAGGGCTGTTAGAATCCATTCCAAGGTGAGGATCTTAGACTTTAGGAAGACTAACTTTGCAAAGATGGGCCAATACCTCAGGGAGTCGTTAGTGGGATGGGAACAGCTGGGGGATGTAGAAAAACAGTGGGCAAAACTGAAAGGGGGTATTTTAAAGGCAACCAACCTTTTTGTTAAAATGGTAAATAAAGGCAAAAGGAAAAGGAAACCGCTATGGTTTTCGAAGGAAGTAGCTGAAAAAGTGAAGAAAAAGAGGGAGGCCTTCATGAAATACAAGAGATCACAGAGAGAGGAAGACAGACATCTGTATTTGGAAAAACTTAGAGAAGCTAGCAAAGTAGTCAAGAAGGCAAAGATTCAAAAGGAGGAGGAAATAGCCAATGCAATAAAATGGGGGGATAAGACATTTTTCAGATATATTAGTGAGAAGAGGAAGGGCAAAAGTGGTATTGTCAGACTCAAGGGTGCAGGGGGGGAATAAGTAGAAGCTGATAAGAATAAAGCGGAATTGCTTAACAAATATTTTTGTTCTGTGTTCACAGATGAAGAACCAGGAGCAGGACCTCAGAAAACACCCACAAATAGGAACAGAAGCGAGGGACATCTTGAACAATTTTCAGAAGACTGTGTTCATGAGAAAGTAGCTCAACTTAAGGTAGACGAAGCGATGGGACCGGATGGGATACACCCTAGAATACTGAGGGAACTTGGGGACGTTCTAGCAACTCCACTGACTGACCTTTTCAATGCCTCGTTGGAGTCGGGAGTGGTGCCAAAGGACTGGAGAGAGGCTCATGTGGTGCCTTTACACAAATGCGGAAGTAAGGATGTGGTTGAAAACTACAGGCCGGTTAGTTTAACTTCGGTGGTGAGTAAATTATTGGAAATGCTGCTGAAAGAGAAAATAGTGAGGTTTCTGGAGTCCAGCGGATTACAGGAACCGAGGCAGCATGGATTCACCAGAGGCAGGTCTTGTCAGACAAATCTGATTGATTTCTTTGACTGGGTGACCAGGGAGTTGGACCGAGGGAGAGCTCTAGATGTGGTGTATTTAGATTTCAGTAAAGCCTTTGACACTGTTCCTCACAGGCGACTTATAAACAAACTGAGCACCCTAGGGATGGACCCCTAAAGTTACTGCTTGGGTTAGAAATTGGTTGGGTGGGAGGCGACAAAGAGTACAAGTAAATGGAGCTCACTCTGAGGAGAAGGATGTTACCAGTGGCGTACCCCAAGGATCTGTCCTTGGTCCGATTCTTTTTAACATCTTTGTTAGTGATATAGCGGAAGGGCTGTCAGGTAAGGTTTGCCTCTTTGCAGATGATACCAAAATCTGCAATAGAGTAGACACCCAGGAAGGTGTAGATAACATGAGGAGGGATCTAGCTAAGATTGAAGAATGGTCTAGAATTTGGCAGCTGGGATTTAATGTTAAAAAATGTAAGGTCATGCATTTGGGCTGCAGCAATCCAAGGGAGCAATACAGTATAGGAGGTGAAATAATTTTGTCCACTAAAGAAGAGCGTGTAAGTAACTGTGCTATCTCCAGGAACAAGCAGGAATGAGTCTTCACATATGGGGACTCCCCAGCTAGAGATGCCTGGGAGATCACCCAGATTGTGAGTCCCTGGGAAGGGCTCTACCTCCACCCATGAATCTCAGGCATCCAGCCAGGGATGGAGGGTAGGAGTTGATTAGGAATGGAACAGGTGTTTGAGAACAGCCTGACCAAACAAGGCATCCCGGCGGGAGTCCTTGTCCAAGCAGTAATGGGCTGTGAAGGTATGAACCGAGGCCCAGGTGGCCGCTCGACAGATCTGGTTGATGGACACAGAATTTAGATGACCCATAGAGGCTGCCATGGCTCTCACATTGTGAGCTGTGACATGGCCCCTCCAGAGAAAGGTTCTTACTCTGGTAAGCAAAAGAAATACACTGAGCAATCCAATTGGACAGAGTTCTCTTAGAGACTGGAAGTCCTAAATGAGAGGGATCAAAAGCAACAAAGAGTTGAGAGGACTTTCTATTTTGCTGTGTTCTTTGTAAGTAAAAAGCAAGAGCTCTTTTACAATCCAGGGTATGAAGATTCCTCTCTGCACTTGAAGCATGAGGTCCTGGAAAAAAGACAGGTAAATACACCTCCTGGTTCAGATGAAAAGGTGAGACCACTTTAGGCATAAAGTGTGGATTAGTCCTGAGGACTACCTTGTCATGATGGAACCTTGTATAAGGAGGATTAGCCACCAAGGCTTGCAGCTCACTGATGCGGTGAGCTGAAGTGACTGCAATGAGAAAAATAACCTTCCAGGAAAGGAATTTCAAGGAGGTAGTGGCTAAGGGTTCAAAGGGTGGCAGCATAAGCTGGCCAAGAACCAGATTCAAGTCCCATGCCACTGGAGCTGGTCTGATGGGAGGTTTAGTCAAAAGAAGGCCTCTCATGAATCTTGCTATGAGGATGAGAGGAAATAGGCTGTCTATTGAGAGGTTTAAGGGATGCTGCAATAGCACTCAAATGGACTCTTACTGAATTCGATTTAAGGCCTGCATGGGATAAATGCGGCAAATACTCTAGTAAAGAATTCAGAGGTATTGCAAGAGGATTAAGACCCTTCTCTGCACACCAAATGGTAAACCTTTTCCATTTAAAAGCATAGGAACGTCTAGTGGAAGGCTTTCTGGAAGCATGAAAGATATCCTTCACTTGCTGAGAAAGATGCAAATCTTGAAGGTCTAGGCCTTCAGCAACCAGGCTCTGAGGTGAAGAGACTGGGGATTTGGGTGCCACAATGTTCCATCCTCCTGGGACAGGAGGTCTGGAGCAGATCCCAAGTCCAGGGAGGGAGCTTGAGAAAGATGCAGAAGTAGAGGGTACCACACTTGGCGTGGCCAATGTGGTGCTATGAGGATCATAGACCCCTTGTCTCTCTGAAGTTTGAACAGTGTCTTGGGAATTAGGAGAATGGGTGGAAAGGCATAGAGGAAGTCTTGCCCCCAATGGAGGAGGAAGGCATCCCTGGTCTGAACTCCCTGACACGGAATTCTGGAACAGAACCGGGGAAGTTTGGCATTCCACGGACTTGCAAACAAGTCTATGTCTGGGGTTCCCCAAATTCGAAACATCCTGGCTATCTGGTCCCCATGGGGGGACCATTCGTATGGAAGCAGAACTCGACTGAGTCTGTCTGCCCAAGAGTTTTGAACCCCTGGAAGATACACTGCCATGAAATGGATTTGCTACTCTCTGGCGAAGGCCCACAATCTCAGAGCTTCGTTGCAAAGCGACAGAGAGCCAGTCACCCCCTGCTTGTTCACGTAGAACATGGCTACTTGGTTGTCCGTGTGGATGAGGACTGTTTTGTAGCTGAGCAGGGTGTGGAAGACTCTTGAGAGCCAGAAAGATTGATCTGAGCTCTAAGAGGTTGATATGTAGAGGTCTCCTGTGGAGACCAGATGCCTTGGGTGGAGAGATCTTGTAGATGAGCTCCCCAACCCTTTGGAGAGGCATCTGTTGTAAGGGTTGCTTGGGGTAACACCTGTTGAAAGTGGGACCCCAGCAACAGATTTTGAGTGGACTTCCACCACTGGAGAGAGCAAAAGAGGCGACTGGAGGTTGCTATTTTGTCTGACAGGCACCCTGATGCCTGGGTCCATTGGGTGGACAAAGTCCATTGAGCTGCTCTCATGTGAAGGCGAGCATAAGGAACCACATGCACAGTGTTTGCCATGTGGCCTAACAGTTGTAACATCTCTCGAGCAGTTAAATGGGATTTTAACTGAATCTGTGAGGCTAACTGCACCAAGCGTAGGCAACGGGCCTGGGGAAGATAGGCCCTTGCAGTTGTGGTATCCAGCAAGGCCCCCATGAACTCTAGAGATTGAGTAGGGGTGAGATGGGATTTTGGAATGTTTATTACAAGTCCCAGATACTGAAGAACACGCCTTGTGCAGGCCAGGGAAGTCTGGGCCTCTGACTGGGATGGAGCTCGGATGAGCCAGTCGTCCAGATATGGGAATACGAATATCCCTAGAGTGCGTAGATATGCAGCTACTACTGCCATGCATTTTGTGAACACTCTTGGTGCAGAGGCCAGACCGAAAGGAAGCACTTTGTATTGGTAATGCTTTCCTCGGTAAAGGAACCGAAGGAACCTTCTGTGTGTTGGATGGATGAGGACATGGGTGTACGCATCCTTGAGGTCTAGAGAACAAAGCCAATCCTGACTCTGAAGGTATGGAAGGAGAGCACCGAGAGAAATCATCTTGAACTTCTCCTTGTATAGAAACTTGTTCAATTCTCTGAGATCTAGTATGGGTCTGTAGCCCCCTGTTTTCTTTGGGATAAGAAAGTAGGGGGAGTAGAACCCTGAGCCCTGCTGAAGAAGGGGTACTTCTTCTATTGCCCCTTGGGCAAGAAGGGTAGTAATCTCCTGACCCAGAAGGTCGAGGAGAGATGTTGGAGAATTGAACTGTCTCACCATGGTGTGAGGAGGAAGGTTTAAGAAATGAAGCTTGTACCCCTCTCTTATGATGGAGAGGGTCCATTGCTCTGCTGTGATTTGTTCCCACCTGGGAGCAAAGTGAGCTAACCTTCCTGGAATGGTGAGAGGCTCTGGTTCTTTTAGAGCCAGAAAGGCTAAGTTCTCTAGTTGAAAGTCAAAGGCCCTGAGGAGGCTGAGGCTGTTGGGCTGTAGCAGTCCTAGCAGCCTTAAGCTTGGTCTGTTTTGGTTGTTGCTGTCTCTTTGTAGCAAAACGACCTGCAGAAGATGCCTGCTGACCATAGGCAGAATAATATCTCCCTTTTTTGGGAAAAAAACCCTTTTTGAACAACCTTTTCTTAAAAGGAGCAGAGGTAGACTTTGAGAGTCTATCTAAAGCAGAATTTTCAGCATCCATTTGGGTGGCCTTTGCTTGCCAATCTTTGCCAAAAAAGGTTTTTACCTGTACAAGGAAGGTTTCCTAGTCCATCCTGAACCCAGGGTTCCAAATCAGAAGCTTGTAACCAAGCAACTCTGCGTGCACCTATGGCAATAGCCGAGGCTCTGCTGGCACACTCAAAAGAGTCAAAGGCTGCACGGTTGGAAAATTTGGAAATATCCTGGGCATGTTTAAGCCAGTTGAGAAACTCTTCCCTTTTATCTTCCGAAACAAAAGGAGATAAAGTTTGCAGATGATCTGTAACTTCTTTTAGAAACATCCCCATATACAGACTATAGGAGTAGATTCTGGCAACAAGCATATTGGCCTGGAAAATTCTCTTGCCAAAGGCATCTAAGGTTCTGCATTCTCTTCCTGGAGGATTAGAAGAGTGCCTTTTTGTACTCTTTATCTTCTTCATAGCAGACTCCACCACAATGGAGTGGTGAGGAAGTTGAGTCTTATGAAAGCCAGGACAAGGAGGAACACGATACATGGTGTCCAACCTACGAGAATGAGGGGAGATGGTAAGAGGGGTCTCCCATATGCCCAACATGTGATCATAAAGAATCTCATGAATTGGTAAAGCGGCTGCCTCTTTAGGAGCCTTAGGATATTGTAAAATATCTAATTTTTTGGCTCTAGGCTCTGCTTCAGGGGCCACTGAAATGGAAAGGCCCCTGGCCACTTCCCTAATGAAGTCTTGAAAAGACAAGTCTTCTGGAGGAGACATTCTTCTTTTTGGAGAAGAGGGCTCCTGAGGAAGGATCACCGATGCTTTGACAGAGGCCTCTGATTCATCAGAGTCTTCAGAGGAATTGAAGTATCGCCTGTCTGGATGCTCTTGCAGAGCCCAATACGCGTACCGGGTGGTATCGACATCGGGAGTGATCGGTACCGAGTCGGTACCGATGGGCATCACAGAACAGTGTAACGCTGCAGTCGACACCGAAGCCGATGTCGATGCAATCAGTACCGGCACCGGAACCGATATCGGTACCGGTGCCGGAGTCAATACCGCCAACGGAATTTGTTGCGGTACCGAAGGTGTCGCAGCTTGCATGAATGCCATAATGGCACGCTGCATGGTCAGGATATTCTGACCCACTTACGCCACCAATGTCTGGATGTTGGTACCAGTGGGAACCACCGGTACCCCAGAACATGGCAACAGGTGATCATTCGAGGCCGAGCCATCGACATCAACCTGTGACCCCATAGATAAAGCTTTGGAAGCCGGAGCCTCCCGCCGGGGTAATTTTGCCGGTGCGGATTCCTCGAGAGCAAGCCCAGAGGCATCTCGATACTTAGAGGGAGATCTACCCTTCGAGGACCGGCTGGACTTAAGTTTGGTTACCTGAGATCCATGGGAGGAAGAAAAAGCCCTGGAAGACGTCGATGCTACCGAAGCTGCATCAGAGGGAAACAGGGTACTGAGCTTGGCTGCTCGATTCTGTAGACCTCTTTTAGACATCATGGAACAGGACTCACAATCCACAATGGAGTGGTCAGGACCTAAACATTTTAGACACCATTCATGGGTGTCGGTGACAGAAATAGTGCTGCTGCACTTCGTGCACTTTTTAAACCCGGAGGCGGGCTTTTCCATGAGGAAAAATTTTCCTAGGCCTAAGGCCCAAGAAAGAAAAAATGCACTGAAGTGAGAACAACAGTAATTTTTTTTTTTTTGTTAAGAATAAAGAAAGAAAGACCGGCGGTACCGGTCCGGTGTCGAAGAAGGCAGACACGCGACCAAAGAAATAAAAGAAAATAAAGAAATTCTTCAGCGGTGACAGGAACACGACCTGCTGGCTCCGCGGAGGCGGTTAGGAAAGGCGGGAAGGAAGCACGCAGGCGCTGTGGGATGCTCCCAAAACCTTTCCTTTTGGACGCTGGGGAGCATTCCCGCGCAGGCTCCGTCGGTACCGACGATACCCATATGTGAAGACTCATTCCTGCTTGTTCCTGGAGATCATGCCTGCCTGGTGCGAAGGTAGCGGACCTCACGCGCCACCTAGATAAGGTCTTAGATAGTGCTGGGGAGGAGTCTGCTGTCTTGGTACATGTCGGTACCAATGACATAGGAAAATGTGGGAGGGAGGTTCTGGAGGCTAAATTTAGGCTTTTAGGTAGGAAGTTGAAATCCAGAACTTCCAGGGTAGCGTTCTCCGAAATGCTTCCCGTTCCACGTGCAGGACCCAAAAGGCAGGCAGAGCTCCGGAGTCTCAATGCATGGATGAGACAATGGTGCAGAGATGAGGGTTTTGGATTTGTTAGGAACTGGGAAACATTCTGGGGAAAGGAGGGGCTCTTCCGAAGGGATGGGCTTCACCTTAACCAGGATGGAACCAGGCTGCTGGCATTAACCTTTAAAAAGGAGATAGAGTAGTTTTTAAACTAGATAATAGGGGAAAGCCGACAGTCGCCCAAGAGCGGATGGTTCGGAAGAATGTATCCTTGAAGGATACTACCAAAAGCAGAGAGGTTCCAAAAAAGAGTAAAGTAGCCCAAATGCCCTCAAGTATGGAGCAGACAGAGCTTAAAGATCCCAAATTACCCATGTCTACCAATAGCCAAATGAATATGAATAAAATACAGTCTCTAAAATGCTTGTACGCAAATGCTAAAAGTCTAAAAAATAAGATGGGAGAGTTAGAATATATAGCACTAAATGAGAGGTTAGATATGATTGGAATATCAGAGACATGGTGGAAGGAGGACAACCAGTGGGACACTGTGATACCTGGGTACAAACTATATCGTAATGATAGAGCTGATCAAATTGGTGGAGGGGTTGTGCTCTATGTTAGAGAGTGCATTGAGTCAGAAAGGATTAAAGTTTAGAGTAGTTACTCACCTGTAACAGGTGTTCTCCAGGAGCAGCAGGAATCAGTCCTCACATATGGGTGTCATCGGCGCCAATGAAGCCCCAGCGGAGCATTTCCCCAGCTTTCCAAGAAAGCCTTTGGGAATGCAGGCACGCATGCGCGGTTCCCTTCCCGCCTAAAGGTGCCATCTTACCTCAGTCAAATGACATAGCTAAGAACAGCACACAAAAAATGAAAAATATAAACTATGTACAACTGCAACTCCAAGGGGAGGAGGGAGGGTTGCGAGGACTGATTCCTGCTGCTCCTGGAGAACACCTGTTACAGGTGAGTAACTACTCTTTCTCCAGGACCAAGCAGGAAGTCAGTCCTCACATATGGGTGACTCCCTAGCTCTGGGCTACTGAGGAACCCAAGCTGAACAATAGGACTCCCTCTAGCCCCAGCTGCAGAGAAAGGCTTTTCAAGGACGCAACCTCCACCGGTAGCCCAACAGAGGACAGGAATGCAGGAGTTGCCTAATCCTCAAAGAGATTCCGGAGTACTGCCTGGCCAAAAGCACTGTCCCTACGGGACTCCCTCTCGAGGCAGTAATGGGCTGCAAAGGTCTGGCTTGAAGACTAAGTTGCAGCCCTGCAAATGTCTACCAAGGGCACAGAGCGGAGATGAGCCACTGAGGCAGCCATCGCCCTAACACGATGGGCCGTGACCCTACCCTGCAAAGGAAGGTCAGCCGCCTTATAAGCCCAGGTGATACAGTCAGCCACCCAGATGGACAAGGTACGCTTGGACACAGCTAACCCCAACTTATTGGGGTCAAAAGAGACGAAGAGCTGAGTAGCCCTTCAATGTCCTTGCGTACGGTCAAGATAGAATGATAAGGCCCTCCTACAGTCCAGGGTATGCAGGACTGCTTCAGCCTGGCTAGCATGAGGCCTAGGGAAGAATGTTGGAAGAACCACCTCCTGATTGAGGTGGAAAGAGGAGACAACCTTAGGGAGGAACTTTGGATGAGTCCTGAGGACTACCCTGTTCCTGTAAATCCTGGTGTAAGGCCTGTCACAGACCAGGGCCTGAAGCTCACTTACTCGCCTAGCCGAGGTAAGGGCTATCAGGAAGAGTGTCTTCCAGCAGAGGAAGCGTAGTGGACAAGTAGCCATCGGCTCAAAAGGAGGGCGAGTCAGTTGCTTTAAGACCACATTCAGCTCCCACTCAGGAGCAGGAGGACGGATGGGAGGCTTGAGCAAAAGCAAGCCCCTGAGAAAGCGGGACACCAAGGGGTGTCCAGATAAAGATTGTCCCTCTACCAATGAGTGGTGAGCTGCTAGAGCTGAGAGGTGGACCCGAACAGAATTGGACTTAAGTCCCTGATTGGATAAGTGCAGTAAGTACTGAAGAACTACTGGCAAAGTACAGGAGAAAGGATCCTCTGTACGTAGGTGACACCACACAGAAAAACTCTTCCACTTTAGAGCATAGGTTTTCCGCGTGGACTGTTTCCTAGAGGCTAGGACAACCTCCTCAACTTCCTGAGGTAGGCCCCAGGGAGCCAAAACTACTCTTGCAGCCTCCAGGCCATCAAAATGAGAGAATTGAGATTTGGGTGCAGAAGGGAACCCTGGTCCTGTGTGAGAAGGTCGGGTTGCAACCCCAGAGGCAGTGGAGGATCCACCGCCAGTTGAAGCAGAAGAGGAAACCAAGGCTGTCTCGGCCACCTGGGAGCTACCAGCAGGACCGAGGCCTTGGGAGGAAATGCATAGAGGAGGCCCTGAGAGCAAGGTATTAGAAAAGCATCTGCTGCTGTCCGCAGAGGATGTGGTTGTCTGGAGCAGAACTTTGGCAGTTGCTTGTTGATGGGGCTGGCAAAGAGATCCTTCAGAGGGAGACCCCATTTCAGGAAGATCTTCTGAACTACTGAAGGATGCAGTTGCCACTCGTGGGGCTTCAGTATCCTGCTCAATCTGTCTGCCAGGTAGTTGTCCTGGCCTGGAAGGTACACAGCCCTGAGGAGCATGTTGTGCTTGAGGGCAAAAGAACAAAGGTCCTGAGCCTCCCAACAAAGGATCCTGGACCCAGTCCCGCCCTGTTTGTTCACATAAAACATGGCAACCTGGTTGTCTGTCTGAATCAGGACAGACTGGTGAGCCAGGGCAGGTGTGAAGGCTTTGAGTGCTAACCGAATAGCTCTGAGTTTGAGGAGATTGATCTGCTGTGCAGTTAACCAGGGAGACCAGAGGCCCTGGGTGCACTTGCCCAGACAATGAGCACCCCAGCCCAGCAGGGAGGCAACTGTAGGCAGCACTACTGTATGAGCTGATATTGAAAAGGCATCCCCATCAGTAGATTGGGTGGGTGCAGCCACCAGTTGAGGGAGTGCAGAAATGGTTTGGACACCCTTATCTCGTCTCTGAGGCTGCCTGTGGCCTGGGACCACTGAGTTCGAAGGCACCACTGAGCAGGCCTCATATGGAGCCTGGCATTGGGGGTCACATGTACTGTCGAAGCCATGTGGCCCAGTAGTCTCAGGCAGAGCCTGGCGGAGACCAGGGACCTGCTGAGAAACTGACCTGTCAAGGCTATCAACCTTTGGGCTCTGTCTTCTGGCAAGAATGCCTTTGCTAGGAGAGAGTCCAACCTTGCCCCTATGAACTCCAAGTTCTGGGTATTTATTTATCTGTATTTATATCCCGCTTTTCACCGGGTCAAAGCAGTGGGACACATAACAGGGGGGGGGGGGAATCAATAGTGGGGGGGCCATCACCGGGGGCTCAATATTAATGATTTAGGAGGGACATAGAGATTGACAAGATAGACAGTTACTGGTCTGAGGATCTTGAAGAGAATAGGGGTTCCTATTCAGAGATGTTCTTGGAATAGGACGGTTTTTAGCTGCTTTTTGAATGAAGGGCCGGATTCTCTGCTGGTCTCTCTGGGGAGCCTTTGGAAGGGAGCAAAGTGGACTTTGCGAAGTTTATGACAAATCCTAGGCGTTGTAGAAGAGCAATTGTCCTGAGGGTGGCTTGATTGGCCTCCTGGCTTGTCTGACCCCTGATGAGCCAGTCGTCCAGGTAGGGGAAGACAAAGATGCCCTGATTTCTCAGGTAGGCCGCCACCACTGCGAGGCACTTTGTGAAAACTCTGGGGGCGGAAGTGAGGCCGAAAGGCAGTACTCTGTACTGATAATGGTTTCCTCCCACGATGAACCTTAGGTACTTTCTGTGGTCTGGATGAATGAGGATGTGAGTGTACGCATTCTTTAGATCTAAGGAGCATAGCCAATCTCCCTGCTGCAGGTAGGGCAGAAGTGTTCCAAGAGTAAGCATCTGTTGAGGTTCCTGAGGTCCAGAATGGGTCAAAGGCCACCGGTCCTTTTGGGCACCAGGAAATACCTGGAGTAGAACCCCTGACCTCGTAAGTGGGGAGGCACAGGCTCCACCGCCTTGTCCACCAGCAGACTCTGAAGCTCTTGACAGAGAAGGTCTGTGTGCAGGGGAGGCCTTGGAGGTTCCCCTGGAAAGTAGGGGGGTGGCAGTTGGTGAAAATGGAGTGCATAGCCCTTGTGGACTATCTCTAGCACCCAACTGTCCCCGGTGATAAGGGGCCACTGGTGGGCAAAGAGGGCGAGACGACCTCCTGTGCAGGGTTGGGGAAGCAGTGGAGGAGAGGCTATTCTCAAGGAGTCAAAAATCCCCACCCTGCTGAGTGGTAGCAGGGGCCTGAGGCTTGGGGGCCCTCTGCTTACGGGGCCCATTACCCTGGCCCTTGGCTTGCTGACCCTGTGGGGCAGGTTGGGCAGCCTGATATTGAGGGTACTGTTTGTAGGCAGTGCCCTTCCTCGGGTAAAAGGTCTTTTTACCCGAGCCCTTCTTTTTATGAGAAAGGGCAGATGTCTTCCTCGACAGCCTTGTCCTGGTGAGGTGCTCGGTCTCGAGCTGAGCGGCCTTCTCGGTCATGGGCTTGCCAAAAAGGTTTTCACCTCAGCAAGGGACATCGACCAACTTGTCCTGAACCCATGGCTCGAGGTCCAATGACTGCAGCCATGTGGCGTCGAGCCGCGATGCCGGCTGCCGCTACTCGGGCCGAAGCATCAAAGCCATCGTAGGTGGCTCGGGACATGAACTTCGAGCAGTCCCGAATCCCCGAGGACAAGGAATTAAATCTCTGCAAAGGCTCCCCGGAGAGACCAGCAGAGAATCCGGCCAACTCCTTGGCCAGATCCTGCAAGTACATGCCCATGTACAGCTGGTAAGACTGGACACGGCAAGCAAGCATCGAGCCCTGAAAACACATTCTACCGACGCCATCGAGGTTTCGGGCCTCCCTGCCAGGAGGCACCGCGGAGTGCATATCTTCTGACTTTTCAGACGATGCATGGCCGATTCCACAACCATGGAATGGTGTGGTAGCTGTGCTTTTTGAAACCCAGGACTCTTCCGAAGTCGATAGATGGAATCGACTCGCTTGCTAAGAACCGGCGCCGAGGCCGGTGCCTCCCACATACGGAAGAGGAGCTGTTCCAGCATCGGAGGAACCGGGACAGTAAAGGCCTCCTTTGGAGGAGAGTCATACTGCAGCGCCTCGAGCTCTTCAGCTCGCGGCTCTTCCTCTGGATCCGCTGGGATAGCCAAGGCAGTGGCCATATCCCGGACGAACTCCGAGAACTGGGTATCCTCCGGAGGGGACCTACTCCGGGGATCAGACTGCGGTGAGTCCGAAGGGACGCACCGAGTCTTAAAGGTATCGGGAGACTCCTCGTCCTCCGTTTCCCGCTGACTCATCCGAGGAAGAGTCGGGGTCCGACCCCGCGGGGCCCTGGGGCACCCGCCCCTACGCCGGGAGCACCGGCGTCGATGCCCTCGGTCCCGAACGGGAGATCGAGGGAGACCACGACCGAGGTCGACTCCGAGCCACGATGGACTCGAGTATCGGCTCGGTCTCCGGGGTCAACTTAGACGTCGATGTCCCCGTGGTCGGGGCAGATGCACCAGACAGGCTGGCCTTCAGTGCCCGCTGCTGCACCATGAAGGCAGACATTCTGCTCCCCAAGGCTGTCATCCTGAGACTCAGCTCGGGAGACGCAGCAGCCACCGACTCGGGCCCCGGCGGTGGCGCCGGGCCCGACGTCGGCTCCCTGGGAGGAGAGTCCTCGAGAACTACGGGGCTTACGTGTCCAGCAGACTCCGGCTCCACACGAGGAACTTTGGCAGGCTTCTCCGGTACCACGGGCCCGGGGCGACGGTCGAGGGTCTTAGACCTGGCCCTCGAGGAGCCAGGGACCTCTTCCAACGACGCCCTCGCGAGCCATTTCTTCCTCTTGCGTTCCCGGTCGGGGGACCCGCTGTCCGAGGAGCTTCGACGGCGCTCGGGATAGGAATCCCGAGATGTTGAGGCCTCAGACGAGGTCCGGGCCCGGCCGGAGGCTGAGTCCGAGAAAAGCCTTTCCTTTTGCTGCTGGCGACTGCGAAGTGCCTTGGAAGACATTTTTCCACAGGCCCCGTACGACTTAGGATCGTGGTTGGGGCCGAGGCACCGAAGGCAGCAGTCGTGTGTGTCGGTGAGAGACATCAGTTTCTTACACCGATCACACTTCTTAAAACCACTGGAAGCCACTGGGGAAAAAAGAGTCCCCGCGAGGTCAAAGGACCGGCCTTCCAGGGAAAAGGAGAAAAAAGGGCGCGAATGCCAGCCACGAAGGGCAAAAACCGAAAAAGAAAATTCGGGCTCGATACCAGTGTACCGAACCCGGCGGGAGGGGAACCGGCGTCGAACCGGTAGAAAAAGAGCAAAAATCGCTGAAAAAATCTAATTTTAACTGGGAAAACTGGGCACACGTCCGGTGGGCTTCACGGAAAAGAAGAGACTGAGGTAAGATGGCACCTTTAGGCGGGAAGGGAACCGCGCATGCGTGCCTGCATTCCCAAAGGCTTTCTTGGAAAGCTGGGGTAATGCTCTGCTGGGGCTTCATCGGCGCCGATGACACCCATATGTGAGGACTGACTTCCTGCTTGGTCCTGGAGAATGCAGGAAACAAAATTTGCTGTAGAATCTCTATGGATTGAAATTCCATGTAAAAAGGGGAAGGCAAGGGCAGTGGGGGTGTACTATCGACCACCGGGCCAGAATGAACAAATGGATGATGAAATGCTCAAAGAAATCAAGGAAGCTAACAAAAGTTACAGTGCAGTAATAATATTGGGTGATTTCAATTACTCCGGTATCGACTGGGTCAGTGTCACGGCAGGACATGCTAGGGAGGATAAAGTTCCAAGATGACATAAATGACTTCTTCTTGGAGCAGCTGGTTCATGAACCGACCAGAGGGGAAGCCATATTAAACCTGGTCCTTAGTGGAACACCAGATCTAGTGCAAGAGATAAGGGTGTTGGGGCCACTTGGCAATAGTTATCATAGCAAGTGATCATAGCCTTTGATTTAATTAGTGGAGGAGGGATGGTACGGAAATCTACAGTACTACCTTTTAACTTTCGAAAGGGAGACTATGATAAAATGAGGAAAATAGTTAAGAAAAAACTAAAAGGAGAAGTTGCAAAGGTTAAAGACTTAAATCAAGCTTGGGTGTTGTTGAAAAATACTATCTTGGCAGCCCAGACCAGCTGTATTCCATGCTTTAAGAAAAGTGGAAGGAAGTCCAAAAAACTGCCAGCATGGTTTAAAGGTGAGGTCAGAGAGGCTGTTGTTGCCAAAAAAGCATCTTTCAGGAAATGGAAAAAAGAGCCAAATGACGAAACCTGGAAATAGCACAAGCACTGGAAAATCAAATGCAAGGCATTGATAAAGCAGGCAAAGGGAAAATTTGAGAAGAAGCTTGCTGCGGAAGCAAAAACATGAAATAAAGACCTTTTCAAGTACATTCGTAGCAAAAAACCTGTGAGAGAGTCAGTTGGTCCATTAGATGATAAAGGGGTTATAGGAGCACTAAGAGGCGACAAGGCGATAGCGGAGAGACTGAATGAATTCTTTGCTTCGGTCTTTACTGAGGAAGATGTAGGGATGTTACCCATGACTGAAGTGGTATTTAAAGGTGCGGAAGAATTGAAGGAAATATCGATACATCGGGAAGATGTATTACAACTATTAGATAAACTGAAGAGTAGCAAATCACCTGGGCCGAATGGTATACATCCAAGGGTGTTGAAAGAACTGAAATATGAGATTGCAGACCTGCTATTAGTAATCTGTGAACTATCATTAAAATCATCTCTAATACCTGAAGATTGGAGGATCGCCAATGTAACACCAATTTTTAAAAAGGATTCCAGGGGTGATCCGGGAAACTACAGACCGGTGAGCCTCACGTCAGTACCGGGAAAAATGGTAGAAACCATCATAAAGAATAAAATTACTCAGCTTTAGACAAGGAAGATCTTGTCTTACTAATCTGTTATGGTTTTTTTTGAAAGTGTGAATAAACAGGTGGACAAAGGTGAGTCGGTTGATATAGTGTATCTGGACTTTCAGAAAGCCTTTGACAAGGTCCCTCATCAGAGACTTTTGGCAAAACTAAAGAGTAATGGGATAGGAGCAGTGTACTACTGTGGATCAAGAACTGGTTAAAAGATAGAAAGCAGAGGGTTGGGCTAAATGGCCAATTTTCCCAATGGAGAAAGGTGAATAGTGGTGTACCCCAGGGATCTGTGCTGGGTCCGCTGCTTTTTGACATATTCATAAATGACCTGGAAAGTGGAATAACGAGTGAGGTTATCAAATTTGCAGATGACACAAAACTATTTAAAGTTGTTAAAACCCAAGAGGATTGTGGAAAATTGCAAGAGGATCTTGATAAATTAGAAGACTGGGCATCAAAATGGCAGATGAAATTTAATGTGGACAAGTGCAAAGTTATGCACCTAGGGAAGAAAAACCCAAACAATTGTTACACAATGCAAGGTTCCACATTAGGAACCACCACCCAGGAAAAAGATTTAGGCGTCTTTGTGGATAACATGTTAAAACCCTTGGCCCAGTGTGCAGGGGCAGCCAAGAGAGCAAGTAGAATGCTAGGTATCATAGTTTTACCCCCATATTATCCATGTTTATCTTATCCAAATTTATTTTCCTGTTTTATGTAATACCGAGCAGCCTGTTGTTCTGGTCTTTGGTTCTCTGTAAACCGCGCTGATTGTAAATAGCGCGGTATATAAAAAATTGAAATAAATAAATAAATAAAAATAAGGAAAGGAATGGAAAATAAAACAAAAGATATTCTAATACCTCTATATCGTTCCATGGTGAGACCGCACCTTGAATATTGTGCGCAATTCTGGTCGCCATATCTAAAAAGGATATAGAGTTATTAGAAAAGGTTCAGAGAAGAGCCACCAAAATGGTAAAGGGGATGGAAGGATACTCCTATGAAGAAAGGCTAAAAAGGTTAGGGCTCTTTAACCTGGAAAAGAGAAGGCTGAGGGGAAATATGATAGAAGTCTATAAATTAATGAAAAGAGTGGAACGGGTAAACGTAGATTGATTGTTTACATTATCAGAATATAGTAAGACTAGGGGACATGCAATGAAGCTACAGGGTAAACTATTTAAGACTAATAAAAGAAAATATTTTTTCACTCAACGTGTAATCAAACTCTGGAATTTGTTACCGGAGAATGTAGTTAAGGCTGTTAGTGTAGCTGGGTTTAAAAAAAGGTTTGGACAAGTTCCTGGAGGAAAAGTCCATAAACCATTATTAAGAAGGGACCCAGGATATCAATGCTTGACCCAGTACAAGCATTCCGGAACCTGTGTCTTTTGGGGAAACTGCTAGGTACGTATGACCTAGATTGGCCACTGTTGGAAACAGGATACTGGGCTTGATGGACCTTGGTCTGACCCAGTATGGCATATCTTATGTTCTTATGAGGTGTTCTCCAGGGACAGCAGGGATCAGTCCTCACATATGGGTGACGTTGCTGCCGACAGAGCCTCATGCAAAGCAATTCTCCAGCTTTCAAGGAAAGCCTTTAGGATTGCATCACGCATGCGCGGTCCCCTTCCCGCCCAAGGGTGCCATCTTGCTCAGTCTAATGACATAGCTAAAAAGATGGCAAAAAGAATAAAATCAATAATAGGACTGCAACTCCAGGGGAGGAGGAAGGGTCTTGAGGACTGATTCCTGCTGTCCCTGGAGAATACCTGTTACGGGTAACTACACTTTCTCCAGGAACAAGCAGGAAGTCAGCCCTCACATATGGGACTCCCTAGCTATAGGCTACCGAGAACCCATAGCTGAAAAATGTCTCCCTCTAGAAGAGCCGCAGCAGCTGTGATAGGAATCCAGCAGAGACACAATACCCCCGGTAGTCTGACACCAGAATGCCGGAGGGTAGGAGTTGCCTAAACCTCAAATAAGTTCTGGAGTACTGCCTGGCCGAAAGCACTGTCTCGTCGGGACTCCCCATCCAAGCAGTAATGGGCTGCAAAATCTGGCTTGAAGACCAGGTGGCGGCCCATCAGATGTCTGCCAGTGGAACAGAGCAGAAGTGAGCCACTCAGGTGGCCTTAGCCCTGACACGATGGGCCGTGACTCAACCCTGCAATGGAAAGTCCGCCGCCTTGTACGCCCAGGTGATGCAGTCTGCCACCCAGGTGGACAACGTGTGCTTGGAGACAGGAAGCTCCAGCTTACTGGGATCAAAAGATGAAGAGCTGAGGAGCTCTTCGATGTCCCCTCATACGCTCCAGATAGAAGGTTAATGCCCTCTTATAGTCAAGGGTATGTAGAACCACCTCTGCCCTGCTAGCATGCAGTCTGGGACAGAATGTCGGAAGAACCACCTCCTGGTTGAGGTGGAATGGAGAGACTACCTTCGGGAGGAACTTAGAGTGGGTACGTAGGACCACCCTGTTCCTATAAAACCATGTGTACGGTCTTTCTGAAACCAAAGCTTGTAGCTCACTCACTCGCCTTGAAGACGTGAGTGCCACCAGGAAGAGTACCGTCCAGGAGAGGAAGCGCAGATGGCAAGCAGACATCGGCTCAAAAGGTGGGTGAGTAAGCTGTTGCAAGACCACATTCAGATCCCATTCGGTCGCCGGATGAACCAGGGGTTTTAGTAATAGCAGACCTCTGAGAAATCTGGACACCAAGGGGTGAACCGAAAGAGGTTGACCTTCCACTGGTGAATGGTGTGTCGACAAAGCACTCAGGTGGACCCTTACAGAGTTAGACTTGAGGCCTAAATCAGAGGGGTGGAGCAAGTACTGCAACACCACTGGTACAAGGCAAGAGAAAGGGTTTTCATTATGCTGGTTACACCACACCTGAAATCTACGCCACTTGAAGGCATAGGTTTTCCTAGTGGACTGCCTCCTTGAGGCCAGTAAAACCTCTTCTAGGTTCTTAGGTAGGAGGAGAGGAGCCAGCACTACCCTTTCAGCAGCCATGCCTTCAGGTTGAGGGACCTGAGGTTGGGATGTAAGATAGAGCCCAGTTCCTAGGACAGGAGGTTGGAGCTTGTCCCCAGAGGGAGTGGGGTCTCCAATGCCAGCTGGAGGAGAGCGGGAACCAAGGTTGTCTTGGCCATCTGGGAGCTACCAGAATAACCGAGGCCTTGTCCCAAAGGATTCTGAAAAGAGTTCGGGCCACCAGAGGCGTGGGAGGAAATGCATACAGGAGGCCCACCGACCAGGAGATCAGAAATGCATCTGCAGCCTTCCTTTGGGGATAAGAACATAAGAACATAAGATATGCCATACTGGGTCAGACCAAGGTCCATCAAGCCCAGTATTCTGTTTCCAACAGTGGCCAATCTAGGTCATACGTACCTAGCAGTTTCCCCAAGGGACACAGGTTCCACAATGCTTGTATTGGTTCAAGCATTGATATCCTGGGTCCCTTCTTAATAATGGTTTATGGACCTTTCCTCCAGGAACTTGTCCAAACCTTTTTTAAACCCAGCTACACTAACAGCCTTTACTACATCCTCCGGTAACAAATTCCAGAGTTTGATTACACGTTGAGTGAAAAAATATTTTCTTTTATTAGTCTTAAATAGTTTACCCTGTAGCTTCATTGCATGTCCCCTAGTCTTTCTATATTCTGATAAGGTAAATAATCGATCTACGTTTACCCGTTCCACTCCGTTCATTAATTTATAGACTTCTATCATATCTCTCCTCAGCCGTCTCTTTTCCAGGTTAAAGAGCCCCAACCTTTTTAGCCTTTCTTCATAGGAGTAGCCTTCCATCCCCTTTACCATTTTGGTGGCTCTTCTCTGAACCTTTTCTAAAATTGCTATATCCTTTTTAAGATATGGCGACCAGAATTGCACACAATATTCAAGGTGCGGTCTCACCATGGAACGATATAGAGGCATTATAATATCTTTTGTTTTATTTTCCATTCCTTTCCTTATCATACCTAGCATTCTATTTGCTCTCTTGGCCGCCGCTGCACACTGGGCCGAGGGTTTTAACATGGTATCCACAAGGACGCCTAAATCTTTTTCTTGGGTGGTGGTTCCTAATGTGGAACCTTGTATCGTGTAACCATAGTTTGGGTTGTTCTTCCCTAGGTGCATAACCTTGCACTTCTCCACATTAAATTTCATCTGCCATTTTGATGCCCAGTCTTCCAATTTATCAAGATCCTCTTGCAATTTTCCACAATCCTCCTGGGTTTTAACAACTTTAAATAGTTTTGTGTCATCAGCAAATTTGATAACCTCACTCATTATTCCACTTTCCAGGTCATTTATGAATATTTCAAAAAGCAGCGGACCCAGCACAGATCCCTGGGGTACACCACTATTCACCTTTCTCCATTGGGAAAATTGGCCATTTAGCCCTACCCTCTGCTTTCTATCTTTTAACCAGTTCCTGATCCACAGTAGTACACTGCCTCCTATCCCATGACTCTTTAGTTTTGCCAAAAGTCTCTCATGAGGGACCTTGTCAAAGGCTTTCTGAAAGTCCAGATACACAATATCAACCGACTCACCTTTGTCCACCTGTTTATTCACTCCTTCAAAAAAACATAACAGATTAGTAAGACAAGATCTTCCTTGTCTAAAGCCATGTTGGCTGTCTCCCATTAGGTCATGACTATCTATATGCTGAGTAATTTTATTCTTTATGATGGTTTCTACCATTTTTCCCGGTACTGATGTCAGGCTCACCGGTCTGTAGTTTCCCGGATCACCCCTCGAACCCTTTTTAAAAATTGGTGTTACATTGGCGATACTCCAATCCTCAGGTATTAGAGATGATTTTAATGATAGTTCACAGATTACTGATAGCAGGTCTGCAATCTCAAATTTCAGTTCTTTCAACACCCTTGGATGTATACCATCCGGCCCAGGTGATTTGCTACTCTTCAGTTTATCTAATAGTTGTAGGACATCTTCCCGATGTATCGATATTTCCTTCAATTCTTCCACACCTTTAAATACCACTTCAGTCGTGGGTAACATCCCTACATCTTCCTCAGTAAAGACCGAAGCAAAGAATTCATTCAGTCTCTCCGCTATCGCCTTGTCGCCTCTTAGTGCTCCTTTAACCCCTTTATCATCTAATGGACCAACTGACTCTCTCACGGGTTTTTTGCTACGAATGTACTTGAAAAGGTCTTTATTTCGCGCGTTTTTGCTTCCGCAGCAAGCTTCTTCTCAAATTCTCTCTTTGCCTGCCTTATCAATGCCTTGCATTTGACTTGCCAGTGCTTGTGCTGTTTCCAGGTTTCATCATTTGGCTCTTTTTTCCATTTCTTGAAAGATGCTTTTTTGGCAACAACAGCCTCTCTGACCTCAGCTTTAAACCATGCTGGCAATTTTTTGGACTTCCTTCCACTTTTCTTAAAGCGTGGAATACAGCTGGTCTGGGCTTCCAAGATAGTATTTTTCAACAACACCCAAGCTTGATGTACGTCTTTAACCTTTGCAACTGCTCCTTTTAGTTTTTTCTTAACTGTTTTCCTCATTCTATCATAGTCTCCCTTTCGAAAGTTAAAGGGTAGTACTGTGGATTTCCTTACTATCCCTCCTCCACTAATTAAATCAAAGGCGATCATGCTATGATCACTATTGCCAAGTGGCCCCAACACCCTTATCTCTTGCACTACATCTGGTGTTCCACTAAGGACTAGGTCTAATATTGCTTCCCCTCTGGTCGGTTCATGAACCAGCTGCTCCAAGAAGCAGTCATTTATTTCATCTAGGAACTTTATCTCCCTAGCATGTCCTGTTGTGACACTGACCCAGTCGATGCCGGGGTAATTGAAATCACCCATTATTATTACTGCACTGTAACTTTTGCTAGCTTCCTTGATTTCTTTGAGCATTTCATCATCCATTTGTTCATTCTGGCCAGGCGGACGATAGTACACACCCACTTGCCATCGCCTTCCCCTTTTTACATGGAATTTCAATCCATAGAGATTCTACAGCAAATTTTGTTTCTTGCAAAACTTTAATCCTTTCTGACTCAATGCCCTCTCTAACATAGAGCGCAACCCCTCCACCAATTTGATCAGCTCTATCATTTCGATATAGTTTGTACCCAGGTATCACAGTGTCCCACTGGTTGTCCTCCTTCCACCATGTCTCTGATATTCCAATCATATCTAACCTCTCGTTTAGTGCTATATATTCTAACTCTCCCATCTTGTTTTGTAGACTTCTAGCATTTGCATACAAGCATTTTAGAGACTGTATTTTATTCATATTAATTTGGCTATTGGTAGACATGGGTAATTTGGGATCTTTAAGTTCTGTCTGCTCCATACTCGAGGGCATTTGGGCTACTTTACTCTTTTTTGGAACCTCTCTGCTTTTTGTAGTATCCTTTAAGGATACATTCTTCCGAACCATGCGCTCTTGGGCGACTGTCGGCTTTCCCCTATTATCTAGTTTAAAAGCTGCTCTATCTCCTTTTTAAAGGTTAATGCCAGCAGCCTGGTTCCATCCCGGTTAAGGTGAAGCCCATCCCTTCGGAAGAGCCCCTCCTTTCCCCAGAATGTTCCCCAGTTCCTAACAAATCCGAACCCCTCATCTCTGCACCATTGTCTCATCCACGCATTGAGACTCCGGAGCTCTGCCTGCCTATTGGGTCCTGCGCGTGGAACGGGAAGCATTTCGGAGAACGCTACCCTGGAAGTTCTGGATTTCAACTTCCTACCTAAAAGCCTAAATTTAGCTTCCAGAACCTCCCTACCACATTTTCCTATGTCATTGGTACCAACATGTACCAAGACAGCAGACTCCTCCCCAGCACTATCTAAGACCTTATCTAGGTGGCGTGTGAGGTCCGCTACCTTCGCACCAGGCAGGCATGTTACCAGGCGATCCTCACGTCCACCAGCCACCCAGCTATCTACATGCCTAATGATCGAATCACCAACTATAACTGCTGTCCTAACCCTTCCCGCATGGGCACTTGGCCCTGGAGAAACCTCCTCGGTGCGAGAGGGGTTTACATCACCTGGAGGACAGGTCCTAGTTACAGGATCACTTCCTGCCACACCAGGGTGATGCTCTCCTGTCACGTGACCTCTCTCCTCCATGGCAACAGGGATGCTGCCAGACTGGAGGTGGGACTTCAGGACTATATCCCTGTAGGTCTCGTCTATGTACCTCTCTGTCTGTCTTATGTGGCTGTCTGGAGCAAAACTTGGGCAACTGATGATTCTGTGGACTGGCAAAGAGGTCCATGGACGGATATTCCCAGAAGTGGAAGATCTGCTGGGCTACTTCCTGATTCAGTTGCCACTCTTGAGGCTGAAGAATTCTGCTTAGTTTGTCTGCCAGGTAGTTCTCTTGGCCTGGCAGGTAAACTGCCTTGAGAGACATACCCTGTCTGATGGCAAAGGAGCATAGGTCCAGTGTTTTCTGGCACAGGACACAGGACCCTGTCCCTCCTTGCTTGTTCACGTAGAACATAGCCACCTGTCTGTCTGCACGAGAACAGACTGATGTGAGAGAACATGGCAGAAGGCTTGAAGAGCTAGGCGTATCGCTCGGAGCTCTAAAAGGTTGATTTGTTGTGTCCCCTCTTGAGAAGACCACAACCCCTGAGTGCCTGAATCCCCACAGTGGGCTCCCCAGCCCAGCAGGGATGCATCTGTCATCAGGACTCTTGAGTACGCTGGAGGTTAGAAAGGCACTCCTCCGAGCAGGTTGGATAGGTAAAGCCACCAAACCAACGACTTTAGCAGTCATTTGGACACCCTTATCCTGTCTCGGAGTCACCCTGTGGCCTGCATCCACTGATCCCGGAGGCATCATTGAGCTGTTCTCATGTTGAGCCGGGCATTTGGGTTCACATGCACTGTGGAGGCCATGTGTCCTAAAAGACGCCGGAAATGCCTTGCTGATATCTGAGACTTGTGGCTGATTTGGCGCACTAGCTCCAGAAGCCTCTGTGCCCTGTCCTGTGGGAGTTAAGCCTTTGCCTGAAGGGTGTCTAGTTTCGACCCTATGAACTCTAAGTTCTGTGTGGTGAGCAAGGTGGACTTTGCCTGATTTATGACAAAGCCTAGATGCTGCAGTATGCTGATAGTTCGAGTTGTGGTCTGTTGGGACTCCTGAGGCGATGGGGCCCTGATGAGCCAGTCCTCCAGGTACGAGAAGACAAAGATTCCTTGGTTTCTGAGAAAAGCTGCCACCACCGCCAGACATTTGGTAAACACTCTGGGGGCGGAGGCTAGGCCAAATGGAAGTACTCTGTATTGAAAATGGTTTCCTCCCACTACAAATCTGAGATATAGTCTGTGGTCTGGATGTATGAGGATGTGCGTGTAGGCATCCTTCAGATTTAAGGAGCATAGCCAATCTCCCTGGTGGAGATATGGCAGCAAAATTCCAAGGGAAAGCATCTTGAACTTTTCCTTCAACAGAAACTTGTTTAAGTTTCGCAGGTCGAGGATGGGCCTGAGGCCTCCTTTTCTCTTTGGTATCAGGAAATACCTGGAGTAGAAGCCTTGCCCTTGTAGGCTGTGGGGTACTGGCTTCACCGCCTGATCCTCTAGAAGACCGGACAACTCCTGCAGGAGGAGATTCCTGTGTAGAGGTCTTAGAGGCTCTCCCGGAAAGTAGGAGGGGGGGGTACCTGGTTGAAGTGGAGCAAATAGCCCTTTTGGACTATTTGCAGGACCCAGGTGTCTGTGGTGATTGCTGGCCACCTGTGTGCGTACAGGGCCAGCCTTCCTCCTGTGCCAAGTCTCACCCCTGGCTGGAGAGAGACCATGCTGTGGCTGTCAAAAACCCCCAACTGGCTGGGAGGGAGCTGGTGCCTGGGGCTTGGGGGTCTTCTGCTTACGCAGGCCATGCCCCTGTCCCTTGGACTGCTGCTCCTGATGGGGAGCCGGGGAGGCCTGGTGAGTGGGGTAGTTGCGGTAAGCAGTACCCTTCCTCGTGAAAAAGAGCTTTTTACCTGAGCCCTTCTTTTTAGAAGGGGCAGATGTCTTTTCAGAGAGTCCTGTCCGGGTCAAGTACTCAGACTCAATTTCCGCAGCCTTCTCAGTCATGGGTTTGCCAAACAGGCTCTCACCATGGCAGGGGACATCGACCAACTTGTCCTGCACCCATAACTCTAGGTCAGATGACATTAGCCATGCCTGGCGTCGGGCACCGATGCCGACTGCGGCTACTTGGGCCGAAGCCTTGAAGCCGTCATAGGCTGCTCAAGACAAACTTCGAGCACTCTCGAATCCCCGTGGACAAGGCCTTGAATCTCTGCAAGGGTTCCTCGGAGAGGCCAGCTGAAAACCCGGCAATTTCCTTTGCAAGGTCCCGTAAGTACATGCCCATGTACAGCTGGTATGTTTGGACACGGCAAGAAAGCATCGAGCCCTGGAAGCACTTTCTGCCGAGGGTGTCCAGGTTCCGGGCTTCCCTCCCAGGAGGCACCGAGGAGTGCGTTTTCTGGCTCTTGAGCCTTTGCATGGCCGATTCCACAACTATGGAGTTGTGCAGCAGTTGTGCCTTCTGGAACCCAGGGCTCTTGCGGACTCGATAGATAGAATAGACCCGCCTGCTGAGAACTGGCATCGAGGCCGGTGATTTCTACATATGGAACAACAGCCATTCCAACATCGGAGGAACCGGTACAGTAAGGGCTTCCTTCGGGGAAAAATCATACTGGAGTGAAAAAGAAAAAAGGCGTGAACGCTAGTCACTAAGGACAAAAAACGAAAAATAGAGACCGGATCCGATACCGGGGTAGCAAACCGAGGCAGGGAGGGGAACCGGTGTCGAACTGGGTCGAAGAAAAGAATCTTTTGATGAGTTGACGCACTTTTTCCATGAGGGAATTCGGACCACGTCCACTGGGCTCCGCAGAAAAAGGGAGACTGAGCAAGATGGCACCCTTGGGCGGGAAGGGGACCGCGCATGCGTGATGCAATCCCAAAGGCTTTCTTTGAAAGCTGGGGAATTGCTCCGCATGGGGCTCCGTTGGCGCTGATGTCACCCATATGTAAGGACTGACTTCCTGCTTGTTCCTGGAGAACTGGAAAAACATCTTTGGGGTGATGGAAAGCCTGAAAAGGATAGCAGCGAACTCATGGTAAAAGTCAAGCACAGCAGCACACAGATATTTTTGCTGATCCACCCGGACTGGGATATAAAAATAGGCCTCAGCCAGATCCAGAGAAGCCAAGAACTCCTCTCAGCGCACTGCTTGAATCACAGAGCACAAGGTTTCCATTCAGAAGTGCAGGACGCACAAGTGTTCATCGACGATCTTGAGGTCCATAATGAGCTGGAAGGAACCATTCTTCTGGGCACCAGAAAATAGATGGAGTATCTGCCCCTGCCTCACTCGTCTGTCGGGAAGAGCATCACCTTCTTTAGGTGCAGCAACTTGTCCACGGTGATCTGCATAGTGGCACTTATTTATTTTATTTATTTACATTTTCTTATATACCGTGCTATTTTGCATCAGTGCGGTTTACATTGAACAAACTGAAATTACATTGAACAGGGCATTATAACTTGGAGATAACTATTTTACAGGGAACATGGGCTATGGAGGGTTAAGTGGCTTGCCCAAGACCACAAGGAGCACCTGTGGGACTAGAAACCCCAGTCCTTCCGGCCCAAGGTTACTGTTCTCTAGTGGGATTTGAACCCCCGACCTTCCGGCCTGAAGTACCTTGCCCCAACCACTAGGCCACTCCTCCACTCCTCCACAGTTGATTGCAGACACACAAGGGGAGATGACAAAGGCATTCAGAATCAGTTCTTTGCATTCCAGGACATAGCCGAACTCAATGTCGTCTAGCACCCAGTGATCCTTGGTAACCCCAAGCCCGTTCCTGAAAAAAAAAAGGCAAAGCCTGCCTCCAACTGGAGGAACCAGAGAATAGGCTCCCAAACCTTCATTGCACAGCCTGTAAGGGTCTTTCTCTGGAAGAGCCCAAGTCCCTGGGCCCACGCACTCCACGAAAGGACCGAGAATGAGCCTGAAGGCCAGAAGCAGAGTAGAAGAAAGGTTTTTCCAAGTCGGTAAGGATGAAAGTCTCAAGATCCCTAGGAATCTGTCCAACATGCCCTCAGTGGACGGGCAGAGGTTGACAAGAAGGGGCAGCAGTCCTCTTCATAGGTCCCTTGGATCTGTCTTCTGGAGGCGGTAGGTTTTATCTCGCTCAGGTCCTTCACCAACTTCTCCAGAAGCTTCCCCTTAAAAACTAGTTGGGCCAACCAGGCTTTGGAAGATGTGTCCGTTGCCCAGTGCCAGAGCCAAATTCAACGCCATGACACTGTCATCAGGGCACCATCTGTGGCCACTAAACATACCATGTCATACATGGCATCAGAAAGGAAGGCCATAGCAGACTCCAAAAGAGGGAAAGTACTATCTTGCAGATGAGACTGAATCCATTGGAGCAGGGCTCGAGATGTCAGGCTGGCACATACCACCAGTCGTGGAATAGCTGCCACCATAGCAAACTGGCTCTTCAACCAACGAATGCACCTTATGATCCAGAAAATCCTTTAAGGCCATTCTGCCTTCCACAGGAATGGTAGTCCATCTGGTAACTGCCATGACCTGCGCATCCACTATGGGAATGCCAAATCACTCTACGCACTCCTCCACTGGGAGAGCATAGATCTTCTTACACATCCTTAAGGCAGAGAGTCGGGAGAGTCCCACTCCAACAGGACCATATCCTTGATCACATCTGGGAATGGGAAGACAGTAGTGGATTTTCACACCCCTTAAAGGAGGAGTGCGTGTACCTTTGATCCTGCTCCATGCTGGAAACATCAGTCAAGATCAAGAAGGATGAGACCCTTGCAATCAACACTGCCAGCTCCTCATTCCGGAATAGGTGGATCACTCCGGCCTCTTCACAATCTTCTAAAGATGACAGTACTTCTACATCCACATCACAGCCCAATACCAAGCCATCTGAATTCAAGTCAAAGTCAAAATCTAGGACAGCTCCCAGCTGTTCCCCATCTCCTGTGGGTGTTCCATGCCAGGGACGCTTAGTCAAAGGCAATCAAACAGGGCTTCCACACTCTGCCTGCCCCACACAAGACTGCCCTGGGGGCATCTAAAGGTCACAGGGTCTGAATTTCCACAGCAGAAGGACCAGACTTGCTGCAAAAATGAACTCCAGGGATAACAGTCTGGAGTCTGGAAGCTGTCCTCTCAGAAATGACCCACCACACCAGGGGGCACAGACACAACAGGCCCCCTAGAGGACAATGAGCGGCTCACAGCATGGTTGCTGGATCCTCCAACTGGCTGGATATCCTTACCTATAGCACTATCTGTCACCTCCTACCCTGGAGCAGGCAAGGCTGGACTAATCGCATCCCCTGACTGAAAGTGGGGGAGCAGACCCTCCAAGGACGACTCAGAAAATGCCATACAAGAAGAGCAGAGTACAGAATCCAGAGATGAGGCACGTTGCTTGCCACAGGTCAAACAATGTTTCCTGAAAGAAGACATACAGAGTTAATGTAAGTATCACAACTGCACCCTAAGGCTGCAGTAGCCCGACAATGCACATTAACTGTGCTTTTACTGCAGCGTGCGTTGACTGTGCTTAATTGTGGCATGCATTAACTGTGCTTTTACTTCAATGTATGTTACAGTCATTACAGTAGGAGTGTGCATTAAGCCATTTGGGCAAAATGCATGTACAGACCACACAACCACATACAAGAGGAGAAAACACTAACAACGCATGCAGAAAATGCCACACTGTGCCAACAGTCATCAGCAGTCTACCTCCAAATTATGTCCCACATAGACTGAATCGGGAGCCCCCAACAAGGACAATGACAAGGTCAAGCCTTGGCACTCACCACCTGAGAGCCCCAGGCACAGGATCCATGCTGTGATCAGCTTTACTCCCATGAAACTGTTTTACTGGCTTTTGCAGCACTGTGTATAAGGTGCCTGGCAGGCAGATCCTTCTGAGAGCCTTCTGTGATTTTCGAGAGAGAGCAGAGGGGACAGAGGAGGAGCTGAGGTTGTGTGAGGCTGCTGCACTCGTCAAGATCCTTTCAAATCCTTCCAATTTTGTGTCTGCTCAACAGGCTATTACCGTGATAAGAGTATGGAACTGAACCAAGTTCTCCTCTTCCTATGGCAAAAAGACCAAAGTCTAGTACAGCCTCCTACACCATGTTCAAGTGAGAGAGTCATCCTCAAAGTGGTCTGTCACAAGCATTTTATCAATCTTTTCCTCTCAATTCTTCAGATTTTCTTCAGAGAGGAGAAAATCCATCTACCATCTTCTGGAGACAAAGAAATACTGAGGGGAACTCTGGTGGCTGAGGCCAGCAGAGGTATGGGAGTGATGTCATTGAAACCTGGGCTTTTCAGTGGTTCTTTGTCTCCACCAATTTGCTGGTAAAGGAACAAAATCCACCTGTCCGGATTGGTATAGCAGGACGATATGGAATATATCCTTACTAAAATGAAAAAAAAGGTGAAAATCATCTCTCTTTCCTGTTGAAAAACAAGGCCACCAACAAAGTAACTGTCACGTCTCCATTGGATTTTTCCAAAATTGCTGTCAAATCTGACCTGTCATCAAAGATCCCAGGGTTTTTCTGTCCCCTCCATTTGCTTTCCAGCTGGAAAAACGAAAACTATACATAGTGGAGCTTCTGCTTCACTGGTGATATAACAGGGTGTCTCCATTTCAAAGCAAGGTAAAGGTGTGTGGCTTTTAATTACCAGCTCTCTGCCTTTAGAGCTCTTGTTCTACATTTTTAGAAAGAGTTAGTCTTTTTGCTGCTTTATTTTAAAAGGGGTTTTTAGGGTGTAAGTTTAAAACTGCTGTTAGTTTCTCTTTTTCTCAACTCTTTGAAGCTACTCATTCCTCATCAGAGGTTAGTGGGCCTGTGAAAGAACTGAGGACTGCATAAAAGTCTTCAGAACCTTCCAAGGCAATCCTAACAGGGCTCTCCATTCCAAAGCAAGGTATCAAAAGCTCCACCAACTGAACAATGGCTAGGAAAATCATATTGCCAAAGCTATTGCCCCAAATACAGCTTCTACCTCTGTCAAGACAGAGATCCAAATGCCCAGGATGCCTACATGCTGAAGCTCTCGGGATACAGGTGGAAAGCTCAGAGAAGAAGTGACAAGGCTGAGGAGCATTCAAGACAGTGAGAGGTACATTGATTTAATTTATTTATATTCTCTTATATACCGCGCTATTCTGCATCAGTGCGGTTTACATTGAACAAACTGAAATTACATTGAACAGGGCATTATAACTTGGAGATAACTATTTTTACAGGGAACATGGGCTATGGAGGGTTAAGTGGCTTGCCCAAGACCACAAGGAGCACCTGTGGGACTAGAAACCCCAGTCCTTCCGACCCAAGGTTGCTGTCCTCTAGTGGGATTTGAACCCCCGACCTTCCGGCCTGAAGTACCTTGCCCCAACCACTAGGCCACTCCTCCACTCCATTGATGAGATACTTCTTGAAACATCCAAGCTCTCCAGCAGAGGTGAGGATGGGAGCCTACAGAAGGACCAAGATTGGACATGAGTCAGCCAGGGCCTGCAAAATCACCAATCCAAGTACTCAAGCCCTTGAAATGAAGAACCATTATGCAGCACTGGAAGTGGAGGAGGCGGAGGCATTCCAGAAAAGGGAAGAACCAGAGCTCAATCACCCCAAAGTTGCACAATCAGTGATTCTATTCTGAGGGGTACTGAGGCGTCCATCTGCCAAGCAGACTTGATGTCCAGAGAGGTATGCTGTTTGCCAGGTGCCAAAATACAAGATGTTAAGGAGAGTTTGTTGAGACTCATCAAGTCTACTATTACCCGATGTTGCACATCCATGCTGGCAGAAATGATACTGCCAGGTATCCCTCTGAACATATCAAGACTGACTTTATGGCTCTGGGACAGAGAGTGAAGCAGATAGGGGCGCAGGTGGTGTTCTCTTTAATCCTCCCTGTTACATAGAAACAGAGAAAAATAACGACAGAAAAAGACCAAATGGCCTATCTAGCCTGTCCTTCCATATCAACCACTACAACAGTCCCCTTTTCTGCTTTAGAGATCCTCTGTGTTCGTCCCATGCTTTTTTGAATTCAGATACTGACCTCATCTCTACCACCTCCACTGGGAGACTATTCCATGGATCCACCACTCTTTCCGTAAAGAAATATTTCCACATATCACTACTGAATCTATCCCTTTCACCCTCATCCCATGTCCCCTCATAGCAGAACTTGCTTTCAATCAAAAGAGGCTCTCCCCCTGTGCATTTATGCCAGGGAGGTATTTAAACGTCTCAATCATATCACCTCTACCCGCCTTTCCTCTAAGGTGTACATATTAAGATAATGTTGAGGGTATAGGCCAGGGCAGAGAAGCTTGTATCCAGGAGATAAAGGCATGGTTGCATAAATGGTGTGATCTTTATCTTTATTGTCATTTGATATACCACTCTAGGCAGCAAGGCATCAGAGCGGTTTACAAAAATCTAAATTAAAAATAAGGAAAAGGAAAAGAACGCCAATCATATATAGGACAGGACAGAAAAGAAAGAGAATGAAGAAGAGAGCAATAGGCGAGGAAAGGAGAAGAACTTAGACTAAGAAGGCAGTGTTATGGTTTCCTGGACTATGGGATGATGTTCCAAGGGCTTCAGAGCAGAGATGACGTACATCTGTCCAAGAAGGGTCGACATGTCTTCAGTAACAGACTGGCTAACCTACTGAAGAGGGCTTTAAACTAGATTCATTGGGGATGGGTGAAAAAAAGCCCCCAGGTAAGTGAAAGTCCCCAGGTAAATTAAACATTAAATTTCTTTATAGAAATAGCTAAAAGGGGCCACATCTGGAACGCAGGGTCTATAAATGCCCATAGAATGAGAAATAAGATTCCAGATGTTAAGGTTTCAATGGGAGAGGCTGACTTGGATTTAGTAGTAGTTATACAGACATGGTTCACGGACAACCATGACTGGGATATAACTATAGCAGGCTATACATTATTCAGAAAGAACAGGGCAGGAAGAAAGGGAGGAGGAATGGCACCATATGTAAAAAATAATTTTAAAGCTATGGAAATACAGGACTTAAAAGGGAGAGAGGAGGCAGTGTGGGTTAAACTAGAAAGAATGAAAGAGAAATCCATTTGCATTGGCGTGATATACAGACCTCCATCACAGGGAGAAGATGTGGATAGAGATTTAATAAAAGACATAACGCAGCACTGGCAGGAAAGTGATACTGATACGGGATTTCAATATGCCGGATATTGATGGGTGCATCCCTGCTGCAGTGTCATCTGAAAGCAAGGAGATCCTGGATTCTTTACAGAAAGAAGTATTCAGGCAACTGGCAATAGAACCCACACGTGAAGGGACCATACTGGACTTATTTTATTTATTTTATTTATTTATTTAAATTCTCTTATATACCGCACTATTCAACATCAGCGCGGTTCACATAGAACAAAAAAATCTCAGTACAGTCAACATGCATGAGTTTACAGATAACAAGGGAAGGAACTTGGATAACATGGGTAACTATCTACAATCTATTTACAAGGAAAACATTACTGCATAGGTATCAGTTACAAGGAGCAGTTACTATGAACATAATCTTTACTTATAGAGAATCAGACTTGGCATGTTAATTGAGACACCAAGGAACTATATTAATTGGTGGACTCGCTGAGGTCTATGAGTGCCGTTGACTCTATAAGGTACTTGTTGAAGAGATGGAATTCGAGAGCTTTCTTAAATTGTGTTAAGCTGTTGATAGCACGGATGCCAGGGGGTAGTGCATTCCAGCACCTTGGAGCACAGAGGATAAAGGCTCTGTTGGCTGTAGAAGAAGTGCAGCTTGTTAAGGCCTTTGGGAGCTTCAGGGAGTTGATGGACGTGGATCTTCTTGCTCTGTTTGGTATAGTAGTGTTAATAAGGGCAGATAAGGATGTGGCGGAGAGCTTATTTAGAGCTTTGAACGTGAGGAGTAGAGTTTTGAAGAGAATTCTAGCCTGGATGGGTAGCCAATGTAATTGAATCAGCAGAGGTGTAATGTGGTCGGTCCTGGCGGCTCCATGAAGGACCCTTGCTGCGGCATTCATTGCCAGCTGTAACGGGTTCAAGGTGCTTACCAATGGGGAAAGTGTTTCTGATGTTATAGTGGGAGATTATCTCACATCCAGTGAACACCAGATGGTGTGGTTCAGTATTAGGACTAGGGCTGATAAAATCCATTCAAAAGTGAGGGTCTCAGACTTTAGGAAAACTAACTTTGCCAAGATGGACTAATACCTCAAGGAGTTGTTAGCGGGATGGGAACAGCTGGGGGATGCAGAAAAATAGTGGGCAAAACTGAAAGGGGATACTTTAAGGGCAACCAACCTTTTTGTAAAAATGGTAAATAAAAGGAAAAGGAGGCCGCTATGGTTCTCAAAAGAGGTAGCTGAAAAGCTTAAGAAAAAGAAAGAGACTTTCATGAAATACAAGAGATCACAAAAAGAGGAAGATAGGCATCTATATTTGGAAAAAATTAGAGAGGCTGGCAAAGTAGTCAAGAAAGCAAAGATACAAAAAGAAGAAGAAATAGACAATGCAATAAAAAGGGGGGCTAAGACATTTTTCAGATATGTTTTAGTGAGAGAAGGAAGGGCAAAAGTGGTATTGTCAGACTCAAGGGTGAAAGGAAGGAATATGTAGAAGCTGATGAGGATAAAGCAAAATTCCTTAACAGATATTTCTGTTCTGTGTTCCCAGATGAAGGGCTGGGAGCAGGACCTCAGACAACATCCATAAACAGGAACAAAAGTGAGGGGCATCTTGAACGATTTCGGAAGACTGTGTTTGTGAAGAACTAGCTAAACTTAAAATAGACAAAGCAATGGGACCAGATGAGATACATCCAAGAATACTGAAGGGGACGTTCTAGCAGCTCCACTGATCAACCTTTTCAATGCCTCTTTGGAGTCGGGGGTGGTGCCAGAAGACTGGAGAGAGGCACCTGTGGTCCCTTTACACAAAAACGGAAGTAAGGATGAGATTGAAAACTACAGACTGGTTAGTTTAGCCTCAGTGGTGAGTAAATTATTGGAAACGCTGCTGAAAGAGAAAATAGTGAGGTTTCTGGATTGCAGGATCCGAGGCAGTATGGATTCCCCAGGGGCAAGACTTGTCAGACAAATCTGATTGATTTCTTTGACTGGGTGACCAGGAAATTGGATCGAGGGAAAGCCCTAGATGTGGTGTATTTAAATTTCAGTAAAGCATTTGACACTTATAAACAAATTGAGCACCTTAGGGATGGACCCCAAAGTTACTGCTTGGGTTAGAAATTGGTTCAGTGGGAGGCGACAAAGGAGATAAATTGAATTCACTCTGAGAAGGAGGAGTGCCACAGGGATCTGTCCTTGGTCCAATTCTTTTTAACATCTTTGTTAGAGATATTGCGGAACAGCTTTCAGGTAACCTTTGTCTCTTTGCGGATGATACCAAAATCTGCCATAGAATAGACACCGAGGAAGGTGTAGATAACATGAGGAGGGATCTAGCTAAGCTTGAAGAATGGTCTAGAATTTGGCAGCTGAAATTTAATGCTAAAAAATGTAGGGTCATACATTTGGGCTGCAACAATCCAAGGGAGCAGTACAGTACAGGGGTAACGTTCTTCTGTCCACAGAAGAACAGGACCTAGGCGTGAATGTGTCTGACGATCTCAAAGTAGCTAAACAGGAAGAAAAGGCAACGACAAAAGCTAGAAAGATGCTTGGGTGCATAGGGAGAGGAATGGCCAGAAGAAGAAAGAAGGTGATAATGCCTCTATATAAGTCTTTGATGTGACCTCATTTAGAGTATCGTGTGAAATTCTGGAGACCGCACCTTCAAATGGGTATAAAGAGGTTGGTGTTGGTGTAGAGGGTGGCTACTAAAATGGTTAGTGGTCTTCGTTATAAAGCATATGAGGACAGACTTAAAGACCTTAATATGTATACTATACAGTAGAGGAAAGGTGGGACATAGGTGATATGATTGAGACCTTTAAATACCTCCATGGCATAAATGCACAGCTCTGCTACGAGGGGACATAGAATGAGGGTGAAAGGGGATAGACTCAGGAGTAATATGTGGAAATATTTCTTTACGGAAAGAGTGGTAGATTTGTGGAATAGTCTCCCAGTGGGAGTGGTAGAGATGAGAACAGTATCTAAATTCAAAAATGCAGAGGACAAACACAGAGGCTCTCTAAAGGAAAAAAGGGGACTCCTGTAGTAGGTGATAAGGAAGGGCAGACTAGGTAGGCCATATGGTCTTTTCTGCCATCATGTTTCTATCTTTCTATCTTAAGAATCTCTACAACAAACCTTCTGATGGTAGTCGGAGATTCAAGGGGCACCCTTGGGAAAGACACAAAACTCTAATTCAAATATCTTAAATTGTTTTCTAATATCTCTAACTTGCGATGTACCATTAATGTTGTCTTGGACCAGCACTGTGTTTGACAATGCAAACTTTTTTGTTTGCCCCAAATTGTTTAGTGAAATCCTAGACAAAATGTTCAAATGAGGTCGCCTGTGCCGCTATTTAAGATGTTAAAAGGCCAATGTCTCCAGAACATTTAGAGGGGAATTTTAGAAAGGATGTCCAAGTGCAATATGCTAAAAAATGCAGGGTCATGCATTTTGGCTGCAAAAATCCAAGGGAGCCCTATATTGTAGGGGTTGAAGTAGTTCGGTCCACAAAAGAAAAGTGGAACCAGGGCATGATTGTGTCTGACGATCTTAAAGTAGCTAAACAGGTAGAAAAGGTGATGGTGAAAGCTAGAAGGATGCTTGGGTGCATAGGGAGAGGAATAGCCAGCAGAAGAAAGGAGGTGATAATGCCTCTGTATAAGTCTTCGATGCAACCTCATTTGGAGTATTGTGTGCAATTCTGGATACTGCACCTTCAAAAGGATATAAACAGGATGGAGTCAGTGCAGAGGGTGTCTACTGAAATGGTTAGTGGTCTTCGTTACTCGTTATAAAGCATATGAGTATCGACTCAAGGATCTTAATCTGTATACTTTAGAGGAAAGGCGAGATAGAGGAGATATGATTAGATGTTTAAATACCTCTGTGGCATAAATGCACAAGAGGAGAGCCTCTTTCAAATGAAAGCAAGCTCTGCTATGAGAGGACGTAGGATGAGGGTGAAAGGTGATAGACTTAGGAATAATATGCAGAAATATTTTTTTACGGAAAGAGTGGTGGTTGCATGGCATAGTCTCCCAGTAGAGGTGGTAGAGATGAGGACAGTATCTGAATTCAAAAAAATCATGGGACAAAAGAAAAGAGCGGACCACTGTAGTGATCGATATGGAAGGGTAGACTAGATAGGTCATGTGGTCTTTTTCTGTCAGCATGTTTCTATGTAATATGGAGCATCTAAGCCAGATTGTCTGAAAAAAAAGTAGGCACATCCAGGTGCAGATACGATTTCACAAACATGGACATATCCAATATGGACGTCTGCAGGGGAGTCTACATAGACATCCCCAGAATAGTATTTCAGAACCTGGATATCTAGGAATAGGCTAATGGTTAGAGTACTGGGTTAGGAACACAGAAGCCAGGGTTCAAAATCCAATTTCTACAATCACTGAAATTGTGCTGAGTACTAAGGATGATTGAGTGCCAATCTCTCTATGCCCTATGGATGTTTTTCAGCCAGAATGAGCACTTTTCAGATGCCTTTTTGTGACTGGAGAAGGTCTAAACTTAGACGCGACTCCAGACATCCATGGCATTTCTGAGAACAGGCAGAGATGTCCAGGTTTTTAGGAATGCCCTGGTCATGCCTCTGCCATACCCCCATTCATACCTGGACATCCTTGCACTAGGGATGTCCAAAAAGCTACCTTCTAAAATGGCTCTGGAGACATCTCTGGGCTTTGGATGTCTCTATGCCTGTTTTCAGATGTCCAAACACGAATATGGCTTCCAAAATAACTCCCATAATTGTCAAATTCTCCAGCTTAACTAAAGCAATCAAACTTGAGTCCAGAGTCATCACAGGAGGTTTCATCAAGTCTATTATCTAGCATACCCAAACCAGGGTAAAGACCAAAACATTGGTCCTATTCTACTCACCCCAACCAGGCTACTTTCTAGAACCACCAATATCACTCTTGGTTGTTCACTCAGAAGAGACCAAGGACAGGGTTCAGCCTCCACAAAAATAATAACCTAGTAAGATATAAGCAGCCACCACTAAACCTCTGCCCCTCTGAGCAATGCATTTGATTACTGCTTCCTAGCTACTCTATTTCCTCAACTATGTTTTTAACAGTATCTCTTAACAACTTGCAGCTCTCAACAAGTCTCTTTCTTTCCTAAAAAACTATTTAACCATTGCAGTCCACTTATGATTTATAAACTTCTCAGTCATCTTTTTACCATGCTGAAAAGACTTAACCTGTTTAGCTCCTCTTCATAAGAGTGGGGAATTCCATTCCCTTTATCATTTTTATTGCCCTTCCCTGAACCTTTTTGAATTGCACTATATCCTTTCAGAAATGCCTTTTAGAAATGGGGTGACAAGAATGCCAGAAGCATAATGATTTTTTTCAATTTTGTTCTCCATCCCTTTCCGGATAAACCCTAATATTCTATTTCATTTTTTAGCAGCTGTAGCACACTAAACTAAAAATTTCAACATATTCTCAACAATGACTCAAAGACCTTTTTCTTGGGTGATCACTCCTAACTTAGAACCCAGCATTTTGTATCCATAATTGGGATTATTTTCCCCTATGTGCATCATTTTGCATTTGCCCATGCTAAATTTCATCTGCTGTTTAGATGTCCAGTCTCCTAGTCTCACAAGATCCTTCTGTGAATCCTCACAATCTTCTGCTATTTTAACAACTTCAAATAATTTCTTATCATCTGAAAATCTGTTCACCTCACCCATTGCTCCGACCAAGGTTTGATATATATTCCCCATAATGCCAGGAAAGACTCTTTCCATTTCCCCTTCCCCTGTGTGGCTATATACTACATCAGCTCCAACTGATGGAAGAAATTGTGCCACTCCCAAAAAGAGGATGGGTCTGCCTCCCACCATTGCCTCAAGATACATTGTTTCCCAACCAAGCAAGTCTTCCTCATCACGACATGCACCAATCGATCCCTGTCATCCCCCTTATTTCATCGAAGATAATCAACTCCATGTTGTTGTTGTTGTTGTTGTTAAGTGCCGTCAAGTTGGTGTCGACAAATGGCGATCCTCTGGATAGTTGTCTTAAACTGTGTTCGGTCTTCAGTCAGGCAGCTCATAATCGATACAATAACAGCAGCTATGGGTGCCACTGTATCGATCTATCTCATTGCTGGCCTTCCTCTTTTGCTTTGACCTTCTATCATGCCAAACATAATGTCTTTCTCTAACGATCTCTCTCTTTGCATGATGTGCCCAAAGTATGAAAGTCAAAGTTTTGTCATCTGAGCTTCTAAAGAAAGTTTAGGTTTGATCTCCTCTGATACTGACTGGTTGGTTCTTTGGGCAATCCATGATATACACAATATTCATTGCCAGCACCATAATTCAAAGGGATCGATTTTCTTCCTGTCTATCTTTTTTATTGTCCAACTTTTGCATCCATATGACGTTATTGAAAATACCACAGCTTGAACAAGTCAAATCTTTGTATGAAGAGAGCATCTCTACTCTTGAGAATCTTATCTAGGTCCTTCATAGCCATTTTGCCAAGAACAGAACATTGTTGGATTTCTTGACTTCTTGTCATTTCGTTATTGATAGCTGATTCACCAGAGACAAGTCTTGTCAGACAAATCTGATTGATTTCTTTAACTGGGTGACCAGAGAGTTGGACCGAGGGAGAGTCCTAGATGCGGCGTATTTAGATTTCAGTAAAGCCTTTGACACCGTTCTTCACAGGCGACTTATAAACAAACTGAGCACCCTAGGGAAAGACCCTAAAGTTACTGCTTGGGTTAGAAATTGGTTGAGTGGGAAGCGACAATGGGTACAGGTAAATGGAGCTCACTCTGAGGAGAAGGAAGTTACCAGTGGTATGCCTCCAGGAATCTGTCCTTAGTCTGATTCTTAACATCTTTGTTAGTGATATAGCGGAAGGGCTGTTGGGTAAGGTTTGCCTCTTTGTGGATGATACCAAAATCTGCAATACAGTAGACACCCGGTAAGGTGTAGATAACATGAGGATGGATCTAGCTATGCTTGAAGAATGGTCTAGAATTTGGCAGCTGAAATTTAATGCTAAAAAGTGCAAGGTCATACATTTGGGCTGCAGCAATCCAAGGGAGCAATATAGTATAGGGGGTGAAATTCTTTTGTCCACTAAGAAGAGCGGGACCTAGGCATGATTGTGTCTGATGATCTTAAAGTAGCTAAACAGAAAAGTCGACAGCAAAAGCAAGAAGGATGCTTGGGTGCATAGGGAGAGGAATGGCCAGCAGAAGAAAGGAGGCGATAGTGCCTCTGTTATGTCTTTGGTACGACCTCATTTGGAGTATTGTGTGCAATTCTGGAGACTGCATCTTCAAAAGAATATAAGCAGGCTGGAGTCAGTACAGAGGTGTCTACTAAAATGATTAGTGGTCTTTATTATAAAGTATATGAGGACAGACTTAAGGATCTTAATATGTACATCTTAGAGGAAAGGCAGGATAGAGGTGATTTGACTGAGACATTTAAATACCTCAGTGGAATAGGCCTTTTGATTGAAAGCAAGCTCTGCTACGAGGGGACATGTGATGAGGGTGAAAGGGGATAGATTCAGGAGTGATATGCAGAAATATTGATATTTGCCAGTTCTCTGTCGTCTTTGCATTAAGGTGCAGGCCCATTTTAAGACTATGTTCCTTGATCTTGAGAAGCAAATGTTTCAGATCGCCTTCACTTTCAGCCAGTATGTGGCGCTACCCTATCTAGGCGGTTGCCTATAAAAGAGCACTGCGTGCCAACTGTTCTTGTTAAACTGACTTATTACCAGAGCCAATGCTGCTGGGAATTTTTAGTTGTGGTTAATAAGCAGTCCGAGTAGTTTTAGGCAATTCACAGGAAATTTATTAATTTTCTTTTGTATCATCAGACTTTAGCAAAGTAAATCTTCTTTAGAACATGAACAAGGTATAACAAAAACAATAATGAACTCAAGTAGCTTTCTTCAGCATACAGGACTAATGCTTCAAACAGTGTTAAGCAAAACACATTTGTAATCCTTTCCTTTTGCTTTCAGCATTCAAAAACCTCAGAGCATTTATCACAGTTCTGAATTTTCTCTTTGGCTAGCAATTCAGCTTTTCCCCTTATGAAACATAAGCTGTTGAGCAATCCATTAGAGACTCTGTATCCTGCTCCAATCCAGTTAACTCTATCTCCATGTCTTCAGTTTCACCCTGAAACAGCTCTGGATCTTTATTTGCACAATCAGGTTTCAATCGTTGCATTAAGTTAAACATTTCATCCCAGGGATTCCCTTTTCTCCCTTCAGGCTTCCTATATAAGCTGCACGGCTTTGCACTTCTGGGCAAGATACTCACAGGTTTCTGCTGTCTTCCCTGGCTTCTAGGAACAGTTTTTCTCTCAGGCTTTCCAGAAGGATAAATCTCCCCTTCTGAATTCTCAGCAGCCTCACTGCTATCTGAGCTGTATTCTACAATTCTCCCAGAGTTTGGGTTCCTACCTTCACAAGGGCTTGCAAACTCTGTATAGCTGTCTCTGGTAGAAGAGCTGCTGTTAGAATCCCTTCTGTGCCGAAGCTCAGACTTTCTCTGCCATTCTCCAGAGCCTCTGGTCAGACTCCTCAGTCTTTCTCTCCTAGACTGTCCAATCTGCCGGGACTCTCTTGGCTTTGGCTTCTTGCCTCTCTGCCGTGACTCCCGTGTCTGCCTTGTCCAAGACTCTCGTCTTGACTCTGCTCCTTCTGTTCCTTCCTCTGCTTCTCTCCCTGCTTCTCTCTCTCTCTGCCTTTGATCCTGAGAGCTTAAATGTTTTAGTGTGAGACCCGTTTCCTTGCCCCATCCCCCCAGGTGTTTCTCATTTGCACTCTGTGTTGCCATGGAGGCAGGGTGTGGTCTGTACTCAGCACTCTCATATTATTATCATACTATATATTACTAAAAACCAAACATACACACCTCCAAGCACCATCACACTTGATAACCATGAGATCAACATAAAAAAAGAAATAAAATACCTAGGTGTGATACTTGACAATAAGCTTAACATGGATTCACACATAAAATATCTAACAAAAAACATAACTACAAACTTAAGACCTTGAGACAACTAAGACCTTTAATTCACTTACAAGACTTCATAACCATAATTCAAGCTATCATAACCCCACATTTTGATTTTGCAAATTTAATCCTTAATGGCATCACAAAGCAAAACATTAAAAAGATACAAATAACTCAGAACATAGCAGCAAGGATAATAATGAATATAAGCTCAATCGAACATATCACACCGACCTTGGCTGAACTCCATTGGCTACCTATTCACGGCAGAATAAAATACAAGATTCTACTAACTACATTTAAACTAATAAATAACTTAGCGCCATCAGTACTCAATACACTCATCAATGTAGAAATAGATAAAAGATCACAAAGGAGTAGAAACACAAACACTATCGCAGTACCAAAAGACTACACAAAAGCTAGAAAACAAACCAACATGAGAGCCTTCTCTCATTCAGCACCTATCCTCTGGAATAACCTTCCAGACAACATTCGCCTACTATCAGACATAAAGGAATTTAGAAAAAAACTGAAAACCCATTTATTCTCATTACACTACAACAAAGGAGCAGAAACTAGCCAGACTACACAAAGAGACACAGGTTAACTAGCAAATACAACCATTATATAACTACGTGCCTTGAAGATTAAATTAATGTTTACAACTACAAGCGATATATGATAATTGTAAATATCTACTATGTACATATGTTCTAATAGTTTAACGTTCTAATAATTTACTGTTTAAATATTATACTGTTACCTGTACCTAGTTCACCTGTTCTATGTAAAATGACTTGGTATGATACTACCCATACCATATAACATAATGTTCATTGTAAACCGCACTTGATACTTGTGAAAGAGCGGTATAGAAATAATTGTTAAATAAATAAATTAAATAAATAAATATGGCTTTGCTCTCTAGGTGCTGATTTAAATGAATGCCTGCCTGAGCCATGCTTTAGCTCAGAAGAAAAAGTTTTAAAACCAGCCCTTTTTCTATGCTTGTCAGAAGCCTCATTACCACAAGTATCATCAAGAATCAAATACAAAGTCTTCAATCATCAACTTCATCCTCTTCTGCAGTTGCCGTTGGAGCATATACTTTATAGTTGTGTTGATGGGCATTCCTTGTAGACAAAGAGAAATTAAGCGCTCACTGATTGCATTGTATTTCTTTACAGTTATTGCAAGTTTCTTATTGAATACAACACCATTTCTTCTTTGTCTTTCATTTCGAGCATACGAAGTAGACCATGTGATCATCAGATGCAAAATGCCCGATGCCAATCCATTTCAGTCTGATGACACCAAACAGATAGCATTGTACACGTTCCACTTCGTTCTTGACCACATCCAACTTCCCCTGGTTGATGCTTCGTATATTCCATGTCCCAATATGCAAGACATCTTTGCAGCTTCTGACTCTCATTTCATGCGCAGCTACATCAGCAGTCAGACGTCCCGAGGGCTTCGATCCAACCACATCATAAATGTTGGCTTTACTTTAAAAAGTCTTCAGCTCCTCCCCAGCAGCCAGCTGAGTGCTTTCCGACTTGGGGGTCTCATCTTTCAGCAATATAGTGCAATTTGTTTTGTTGTGACTATCCACTGTGTTTTCATGGTAAGATATGGAAGTAGATTGCCAGGCCTTTCTTCCATACAGCTAATTCTAGTGTTGTTGCCATTGTCACATAAATGTGATCCTCTGCTGCTAACACCATCCCATTCTGCTGCTGCTGCCTAGAACCTCCAGTCAGAACCAATGCCTGACCCAAAAGACCTCACACATAATCCCATATGAGACTGCAAAACCGCAAGCCCACTACATGTGCCTCAATTTTGCAGGGTCATGACAGCATCTCAAACAAGCCCCTGAGTCAATTATGCTCATCCGAAAGGCATGCCACGGTGCAAAATGCTCCCCTAAGAAGTACAAGATAGTGCATCTCTCACAACTTCGTGCTCATAACCAAGCCCGGAATCTGTGCATGCACTTTATCCACAAAGCCCCCTGCCAATGAGGTTCCCAGCTCAGCTGCCCACTGCGCATCCAGCTTCTCTGACCCTCACCCCCTAAACACTTCCCCATGAGTGAAACAGACACTACACTGCAATCCATGAATTTAAAAAAAGTGATCCACCATCTCTAGCCCAGCCACATTAAACCACACCTGACCCAGGGAAACAATGTAATGCTGCAATTGCAAATAGGCAAAAAATTGCTTATTTTCCACTTCAAATAGCTCATTTAATTGCTGCTGAAAGAGAGTAGACATCCCTGAGTATCGATTATCTGCCGGATCACTCGCAAGCCCTTACGCTCCCAATGTCAGAATGGGCCCACTCCAAACTAGAAAGAAACTTCCCATTCCCCTGGATCAGCAAAAATTCTGACAATGTACTATTAGTCCCCCACTTCTTCCTTAACACCTGCCAAATCCAATTTAATAGGCAAACTAGCAAGCTTCCCCTAATATAACGGGGTAAGCCTTTTGAATCCGCATGCAACATGCTGAGCAGGCTATAGGGACTCTCCAGAGCTTCTTCCAAGGCCCTGGAAGTGAATACCGACATACTGTATATCTCAACCAGTCTCAGAGATGATGGAATTGTCAGGCCATGTTATATCAACAGGGATCAGGGACCCCATACCATTATTAAGAAGGGACCCAGGATATCAATGCTTGAACCAATACAAGCATTGTGGAACCTGTGTCCCTTGGGGAAACTGCTAGGTACGTATGACCTAGATTGGCCACTGTTGGAAACAGAATACTGGGCTTGATGGACCTTGGTCTGACCCAGTATGGCATATCTTATGTTCTTATGTTCCTGTCTCCAATTCCCTTTCAGATGTTTGAAAGCCACTCAAGGCTTTTTCTCCCACCAAAGGAAACATAGAAATACGATGAAAGAAAAAGACCACATGGCCTATCTAGTCTGCCCTTCCATATCAACCACTACAACAGTCCCTTTTTTCCTTAAGAGATCCTCTTTGTTTGTCCCATGCTTTTCTGAATTCAGACACTGTCTTCATCTCTACCACCTCCACTGGGAGACTATTCCATGCAACTACCACTCTTTCCATAAGGAAATATTTCTGCATATTACTCCATAGTCTATCCCCTTTCACCCTCATCCTATGTCCCCTCATAGCAGAGCTTGCTTTTAATCGAAAGAGGCTCTCCTCCTGTGTATTTATGCCACAGGGGTATTTAAACATTTCAATCATATCACCTCTATCCCGCCTTTCCTCTAAAGTATACATCCATGACGCCACTCACATCAAAGGCAAAACACTAGACATGGTGTTCTTACCTACTAAGCATCCCAAGCTATTGAAATCCAAACCACGAGTAACGCCAGTACCATGGTCAGACCATCATCAAATTGAAGTCTCCTCACTTCTCCCCACCTTACCTGACCGGTCACAACCCGAGCAAACCGCTCGACGAAGATGCCTCCAGAAATTCAACAGCGAAGCTCTGCTAGAATCCGTAGCAGCACACATACGCTCAGACCTCTCGGACCTAGAACATCTGGCAAACCTTTGGAATATAGGAATAGAGTCTATCTCAAAACCCTCCTGGAGTCACCCAAGGAACCCAACCAAACGCAAGCCGGAACAATGGTATACCTCTACCCTACGTGCTCTGAAGAAGGAGCTGAGAAAACAAGAAAGAAAATGGAGGAAACTCAGAACCAAAGAACAGAGGATGGGATACCTCAGCCTCCTAGCAACCTACAAAAATGAAGTCAACCAAGCAAAAAAGACACACCACACAAACACACTCAATAAGGCCCTCAACAGACCCAGGGAGCTTTTCGCACTCGTCAAATCGCTCACCAAGGCACCGCAGGACTGCAATCCCAGCGGAAACATAACTGCCCAACGGCTAGCTGACCATTATGCCAACAAGCTTAATCCCACAGCGCCTGCCCTCCTCACTCCAAAGCCAGATGCAGTGGACCCCCTACAAAACATCAACACCCCACAAGTACCAGACCAAGGCAAAAAATGGTCTACCTTCCAGAGTGTGGATGACCAGCAAATAAGAAACATCATCACCAACCTAAATACCACAACCTCCCCTCTAGATCCCTGTCCAGCCGCATGGATCAAGGCCACCAAACATGAAATGGCTCAGCACATCTCTCACATAGTGAACCTTTCACTACAACAAGGTATCATGCCATCACTGCTCAAAAAATCTATCATACGACCCATTTTGAAAAACAAATCACTCGGCAAGGATGACCCATCCTCCTACCGTCCAATTTCAAGTATATCCTTCCTCGCCAAGATTATCGAAAAGGCTGTTCAGCACCAGCTGCAGGATCACATTGACGACTCAATCGCCCTTGATGTCCATCAATACGGGTTTCGTCAACATCACGGTGTAGAAACTCTCCTGCTAGCCCTAATGGACAACCTACTCAAGGGCTTAGAAAACAAGAGTAAGATGTATATGCTTATATTTATCGATATATCAGCTGCCTTTGACTCCATACACCACCCCACACTTCTGGAGCATCTCGCAACCATAGGCATTTCTGGTACTCCATTAAAATGGTTCTCTTCCTACATAACAAACAGAATGCAGCAGGTCCAATTCAACAATGACAAGGCAGCCCCTTCCTACAAACTCAAGGCATTCCGCAAGGCTCTGCCCTTTCCTCCCTCCTCTTCAACTTATACCTACGACCTGTGTGCAAGATTTTCCAGGAACATGAGATCAACTACCATATATACGCTGATGACCTGATGCTATATACACAACTCGATGTGAATAACCCAAACCTCAACAGTCTTGAAAAATGCATACTTGAACTGCAAACCTGGCTACAACGAAACAACATGACCATAAATCACAAAAAAACAGAAGTTATGTGTATATCCAGGAACTCTGGCTTCAAGCCCCCAGCTACGGTCACCATGAACAACAACACCTACCACATCAAGACTGAGATAAAATATTTAGGAGTGCTGCTTGACAGCAACCTACATATGGACAAACATCTTCGAAATACCAATCGGGCTATCTTCCATAAATGGAGAATGTTGCAGCCATTACGTAACACCCTGGATCATGCCGACTTCAGGTCAGTCGCACAAGCACTCATCATTCCACACCTAGACTATTGCAATGCCATACTGCAAGGCTTACCAAAGAAAACCACAAATATCCTGCAACTGGCACAAAACGTCGCTGCAAGAATCATTATGCAAAAAGGCCTCTCTGAGCACATTACACCCGTACTAATCGAGTTGCATTGGCTCCCCATCATGGCCTGCATTCAATACAAAATGATAGTCACTACCTACAAACTCATTCACAATTTAGCACCCTCACATCTCAACAGCCTAATCTCCAATCTACCCAACAACAGAAGTAGAAGAACAGCAAGCCTCAATACCCTCTGTCTCCCGAAATGCATCAGAAATGTTAATGCTTGCACAAGTAAAAGAGCATTCTCACTGATAGCACCTCTACTCTGGAACCGGCTGCCATGGGACCTGCGTGCAATCTGTGATTTGAAAGATTTCAGAAAAAAGCTTAAGACGCACCTCTTCCAATCCCATTTCAATGTAACCTAGCATCAGTACCCCGCCTCCTCTTTACTCCACCACTAACCATATACCTTGTGAATGGGAAAGCCACCCTACCCTAAGTATTAGCCCAACGGGTAATGCACTCAGCCTATATGTATATATTGTCACAGAGCAGACTCTCTAGAGCCCCCTGTGGTGCTAAAAAACACTACTCCTCAAGTAAACACTGACGTAGGGAGAGAGCACATGACACAAGGGTATCAGAAGGAGTATAAGGGAATGAGGTCACAAGCCTGGAATTATCACCCAGCCAGTAGGGAAGCAAGGAAGGTCCCACCTGACCCCAATAGGCTAGGGTGTGGTGCAGCTGGGGATTACGTAAATAATCAGCACAGCTCACAAGGGGAGCTACGGGGGAAGGCAGAGAGAGCCGAAGGAGCTAGGAGAGGAGCTGAGGAACCTCAGAGACGAAGGAGATATCCAGACTGGGAAGGATACAGATATCCCAGGTCTCCACAGCAAGGCAGGCACTGGCTGAATGAAAGTCTGAGTGAGTCTGATGAACATTTAAGTGAAATAAGCGAGCAGCTGAATTCAGACAGGGACAGTGTATGCAGCAGCCTTGATAGAAGCTATGCCTTAAGACACAAGCAACAAGCTAGGAAAAGCTATTCTGAACCAGATAGGAGAAATGCTAAGCTGATCTATGAGAGGCATTTGTATGAAAGACAAAAGCCTTATAATGCTAATTTAAGGAAAGCAGGAAAGCTCCAGAATCTGGGTTACAAACAGAATAGGGAACAAAGCTTGTTACCTTTGGGAGAGAATCCTTCAGAGGAATATAGTTGGCACAAGCCTTCACAGAAACTGCCGTTGGAGACAACAGCTGTTTACAAAGCTCCTGTTAAAACAAAACCCCGTGCAAAGGTTCCACTCTCTGATAGCTGGGCAGCTGACTGCTTTACTCTGCCTAATTACCAGAGGCAGAGGAAAGGCTCCTGGCTAAGCAACTCAAGAGAATACGGTAAAGCCAAACAGATACCTGCTATAGAAAGACAAGTACGTCACAAGCTGGAAAGTTTGTTAAGCAAGTTACCTCAGAAGAGAAGTAACGAAGCCTCTGTATCTGACAGTGTTCCCATGCAATGTGAGCCTTATGAAATTGAGGACAACGCTGAATTGCCTGTTGAACAAATGGACTGTAGTTTTATAATAGCTGACCATATAGAGTCTCTCAGATAGAAGGCTGAACTATTCCTGAGAAGCCTTCATCTGGAAAGCTGACAAGCTGCATTTCTGTTTCATTCCTATTTTTGTTTGCTGAAAGGTAAAGCTATTTTTGTTATAGTTCTTTTGTTTACCCGAGAAGGGTTATGTTTATTTCACTGTTATACTTTTGGAAAAGAATCCTACGGGACGGGGAATAAAACCCAGTTAAACCGATTTTCGGTGTCACAACTTATTTACATACTGGCAAGGACTATAAGTATTGAAAGGCCAGTAGTTTACACCCGGGTGCAGTACCAACTGTGACCATCAGGAGGCGCTGCACAGCAAAGGGGTGACATAATGGCGTAGTGTTTTAGGATTTTGATACCACGTGACTTCCTCTGGAAAAGACAAGTACAGAGCAGGGCTGGAAGAGACGACTCACCCGGAAGTACTTGCTGAGAGAGGATTTTCGCTGGCAGGTCGGCCAGAAAAGGAAAGAAAAGAAAAGCTTTCTCACACGCTGGAATCTACACAAAACTCAGGTAACAGTCACCTGGGAGAAACCGTAGATGGATAAGTGAGAAAGAGGGCACTGTTCCTAAGTGGGAATTTAAAAAAAAAAAAAAAAAAAGGTGCCGCACTTGGTGTGTTTTTCTCTTTTTTTTCGCAGGTCCTCAAAAGACAGGAAGAATGGATGTACGTGATGTTCAGGCGTGGATGCAAACGCAGTGGAATGAACAAGCCAAGCTTATGCAACAAGTGCAGAAACAGTATATGGACGCTATGCAGGAGCAACAGCAACCGTTGGTGGAAGCATTGAAGGCTCTGGTTACCAAACCTCAGGACAATGAGGCAATGACTGTGCCAATACTGACGCAAGTAGCCATGAACCATGCTTCTAATTTTTCTGTAAGACAGTTAACACAGTATGATGACATTGATGATCATATTGAATCGTTTGAGAGGATGGCAGCCACCCTCAAATGGCCGCCAGAGCTCTGGGCCAGGCAATTTACCTTAACTTTGACCGGAGATGCTCTGTCAGCCTTTAGAGGGATGCCTGCTGATTTAGTTACGGATTATACAGAGATTAAGAAGGCCATAAAAGATAGGCTGGGTTTTACACCCAGACAGTATAGGCACCAATTTAGGGAGGCACGCATACAACCCAAGGAGACTCCCCGAGCCTTGTATCAAAGGTTAAGAGGTCTCGCATACAAGTGGCTTAACCCTGAAGGGAGATCCATAGATTCCGTTATGAAAGATATTATAATGGAACAATTCATGCATTCAGTATCTGATGATTGGAGAACTTTTCTCATGTTGCAGGACTGCCATGATCCTGAGGAGGCTGCAAACATGGCAGAAGCTTATTTGGAAGCCAGGGGGGCTGATGCCTTAAAGACTGGCGGGTTAAAAATAAATGGACAAGAAAGTCCAGGTAGCATGAGAAAAGGGGACAGGAATGCTATGGGTAAAAGAAGTGTGCATGATAATATTGGTGAGACTGTGGCTAAAAATGTGAGATGTTATAAATGTGGTAAAGTAGGCCACTATAAGAAAAATTGCAAAGTAAAGTTAGTCTTTATGGCTGGGGTTAAAGGACAAGGCACAAAAGGGATTTTTCTCCAAGTTTTAGTAGAGGGAAAGAATGTCCTGGCTTTAATGGACTCAGGCGCGGAACAGAGCATGATCTCTCTAAAATTATGGGAGATCCTGGAGCAAGCTCGTTCGGCTGCCTCCAAGCCAGAAAATAAACAGGTACAAATACAATGTGTGCATGGAACCCAGGTTCTATATCCCCTGCATAAGATAAGGGTTAAGGGGATGGGCATAGAACGTGAAATTCAAGTAGCCATAGTCCCTGGACTATCCCGAGACCTTATCCTAGGGCACGATTGGCCATCATTTAGGAGAGGGTTAGTGCAAGGTGCAGATACAAAGTCAGGTTTTGTTCTGACCAGATCACAGGCTAGTACCTCTGAAACTCAGGTCCCATCTGCTAAAAGAACAGAGGAACCAGAAAAGAAAAATGATGAGGCGAAGCCCGAGGAAAAGGAAGAGGAGAGAGGAATTAATGTAATTCCTAACCCTGATGAGGTAGTTCAAGCCCCAAGTAAGGAGGAGGAGACTAAGGTACTTCCTGATCACGATGAGTTAGTACAGGCCCCTAATAAAGAGGAGAAGAAACCCAAGAATAAGAAGCGCCAAGAGAGAGGGAAAAGGGCGCAAGGAAGAGCAGAGTTAGAAGCGGGAGAAGGGCTACCGTGGGTGCCAGAAGCCCTAGTGAAAAAGTTCCCTTCGTTCCCAATGGAACAACGAGCGGACCCTGGGCTAAAAAGAGCGTTCGAGTGGGCACAAGAAGTTCGGCTCACACTCCCCAGGTTCTTAATTGATAAAGACATATTATACCGGGAAAGTGTAGAACCATATACCGGGGCGGTTAGGAAGCAAGTGGTGGTGCCAGTGACATTTAAGGCTGTCGTGTTACGGCTAGCACACGACCACCCTATAGGGGGCCACAAAGGTGTTCAGGGAACACTTGATCAAATCCTGGCCAGGTTTTATTGGCCTGGCGTTTATAAGGAAACAAAAAAATATTGTGACTCCTGTCCAGCTTGCCAGAGGGTTTCCATAGCGCGCCCAAAGGCGGTACCTATGATACCCTTGCCCACCATCTCAACACCCATTAGACGCTTGGGAATAGATATAGTGGGTCCTTTGATAAGAACACACCCGTGGCTATCAGTATATGCTGGTAATCGTGGACCATGCTACACGTTTTCCGTGGGCGATTCCCCTACGGAATATTTCTGCCAAAGTGATAGCCCAAGAACTTGTGAAATTATTTTGTGAGGTGGGGTTTCCCCAGGAGATTTTAACAGACCAGGGGAGTAACTTTGTCTCACAGCATTTAGCAAAAGTCTGGGAGGCATTTGGCATTCGCCATCTAAAGACTGCGGCATACCATCCCCAGTCAAACGGTTTAGTTGAGCGAACAAATCAGTCGATTAAACACCTCTTACGGAGAGGTTTAAAGAAAAATGAAATGGCCGAGTGGGACACGTTGCTCCCATTCGTTTTGTACACCTGTAGGGAGCGAATCCAGTCATCCTTAGGGGTGTCCCCATTTGAGTTACTGTTTGGCCGGGCCCCGAGAGGTGTATTGGACATCTTACATGAGGAATGGGTGGAACCCGAGGTGCCAGAGGTAGGCATACCCCAGTTTTTGACCAACCTACGAACACGCTTAGAAAAGACATCTAAGGTTTCCATGGATAATCTCAAGATGAGCCAACAGCGTCAAAAACAGCATTATGATAAAGGTACACAACCTAGACATTTGGAAATAGGGAGTAAGGTCCTGATCCAGGTAGCGGATCCAGGTCCAAAATTTGAGTCCCATTGGAAAGGGCCAGCGACAGTAATCAAAAGAGTGGGGCATGTCTCGTACCTTATAGAGAATGATAGAGGACGTAGACAGGTCTACCATCTCAATGTGTTGAAGCCCTGGAAGGAGAGAGAGGCTCAGGTCAATCTAGTGCATAAGGAGTACGGTAGGAGCGCTAGGAGTATGCTTACGTGCTGTCCGTGTAGTGTGGCGGCAACACGTAAGATTTTAAGGGGGGAATATGTCACAGAGCAGACTCTCTAGAGCCCCCTGTGGTGCTAAAAAACACTACTCCTCAAGTAAACACTGACGTAGGGAGAGAGCACATGACACAAGGGTATCAGAAGGAGTATAAGGGAATGAGGTCACAAGCCTGGAATTATCACCCAGCCAGTAGGGAAGCAAGGAAGGTCCCACCTGACCCCAATAGGCTAGGGTGTGGTGCAGCTGGGGATTACGTAAATAATCAGCACAGCTCACAAGGGGAGCTACGGGGGAAGGCAGAGAGAGCCGAAGGAGCTAGGAGAGGAGCTGAGGAACCTCAGAGACGAAGGAGATATCCAGACTGGGAAGGATACAGATATCCCAGGTCTCCACAGCAAGGCAGGCACTGGCTGAATGAAAGTCTGAGTGAGTCTGATGAACATTTAAGTGAAATAAGCGAGCAGCTGAATTCAGACAGGGACAGTGTATGCAGCAGCCTTGATAGAAGCTATGCCTTAAGACACAAGCAACAAGCTAGGAAAAGCTATTCTGAACCAGATAGGAGAAATGCTAAGCTGATCTATGAGAGGCATTTGTATGAAAGACAAAAGCCTTATAATGCTAATTTAAGGAAAGCAGGAAAGCTCCAGAATCTGGGTTACAAACAGAATAGGGAACAAAGCTTGTTACCTTTGGGAGAGAATCCTTCAGAGGAATATAGTTGGCACAAGCCTTCACAGAAACTGCCGTTGGAGACAACAGCTGTTTACAAAGCTCCTGTTAAAACAAAACCCCGTGCAAAGGTTCCACTCTCTGATAGCTGGGCAGCTGACTGCTTTACTCTGCCTAATTACCAGAGGCAGAGGAAAGGCTCCTGGCTAAGCAACTCAAGAGAATACGGTAAAGCCAAACAGATACCTGCTATAGAAAGACAAGTACGTCACAAGCTGGAAAGTTTGTTAAGCAAGTTACCTCAGAAGAGAAGTAACGAAGCCTCTGTATCTGACAGTGTTCCCATGCAATGTGAGCCTTATGAAATTGAGGACAACGCTGAATTGCCTGTTGAACAAATGGACTGTAGTTTTATAATAGCTGACCATATAGAGTCTCTCAGATAGAAGGCTGAACTATTCCTGAGAAGCCTTCATCTGGAAAGCTGACAAGCTGTATTTCTGTTTCATTCCTATTTTTGTTTGCTGAAAGGTAAAGCTATTTTTGTTATAGTTCTTTTGTTTACCCGAGAAGGGTTATGTTTATTTGACTGTTATACTTTTGGAAAAGAATCCTACGGGACGGGGAATAAAACCCAGTTAAACCGATTTTCGGTGTCACAACTTATTTACATACTGGCAAGGACTATAAGTATTGAAAGGCCAGTAGTTTACACCCGGGTGCAGTACCAACTGTGACCATCAGGAGGCGCTGCACAGCAAAGGGGTGACAATATGTATATAATATTTCCTGTTTGAAGTGTTCCCAACAATCAACTGTAAAATGTAACTCTATGATTGCCGTGCTCTTTCCCCCCCCCCAATCTCAATGTATACCCTTCTAATTCTTGGCCCGTACAGCCACCCTTACCTTGTATAGCAACCGCTGCTGATCGCTGGAAGCAGCGGGATACAAATGTACGCTAAATAAATAAATAAATAAATATTAAGCTCCTTAGGTCTGTCTTCATATGCTTTATAACGAAGACCACTAACCATTTTAGTAGCAACCCTCTGCACAGACTCCACCTGCTTATATCCTTTTGAAGGTGCGGTCTCCAGAATTGCACACAATACTCCAAATGAGGTTGCACCAAAGACTTATATAGAGGCACAATCACCTCCTTTCTTCTGCTGGCCATTTCTCTCCCTATGCACCCAAGCATTCTTCTTGCTTTTGCAGTTGCCTTTTCTACCTGTTTAGCTACTTTAAGATCATCAGACACAATCACACCTAGGTCCCGCTCTTCTTTTGTGAACAGAAGTACTTCACCCCCTAAACTATATTGCTCCCTTGGATTGCTTCAGCCCAAATGTAAGACCTTGGATTTTTTAACATTAAATCTCAGATGTCAAATTCTAGATAATTCTTCAAGCTTAGCTAGATCCCTCCTCATGTTATCTACACCTTCCTGGGTGTCTACTCTATTGCAGATTTTGGTATTATCCGCAAAGAGGCAAACCTTACCCAACAGCTCTTTTATAATATCACTAACAAAAATGTTAAAAAGAATTGGACCAAGGAGAGATTCCCTGGGGCACACCACTGGTAACCTCCTTCTCCCCAGTGAGCTCCATTTACCTGTACCCTTTGCCGCCTCCCACTCAGCCAAGTTCTAACCCATGCAATAACTTTAGGATCCATCCCTAGGGTGCTCAGTTTGTTTATAAGTCGCCTGTGCAGAACAGTGTCAAAGGCTTTACTGAAATCTAAATATACCACATCTAGGGCTCTCCCTCGGTCCAACCTCCTGGTCATCCAGTCAAAGAAATCAATCAGATTTGTCTGACAAGACCTGCCTCTGGCAAATCCATGCTGCCTCAGACCCGGTAATCTGCTGGACTCCAGAAACCTCACTATTTTCTCTTTCATCAGCGTTTCCAATAATTTACTCACCACTGAGGTTAGACTAACTAGCCTGTAGTTTTCAACCACATCCTTACTTCCGCTTTTGTGTAAAGGGACCACATGTGCCTCTCTCCAGTCCTCTGGCACCACTTCTGACTCCAAAGAGGCATTGAAAAGGTCGGCCAGTGGAGCTGCTAGAACGTCCCCAAGTTCCCTCAGTATTCTCAAGTGTATCCCATCTGGTCCCATTGCTTTGTCTATTTTAAGTTTAGCTAGTTCCTCACAAACACAGTCTTCTGAAAATCGTTCAAGATGCCCCTCACTTCTGTTTCTGTTTGTGCGTGTTGTCTGGGGTCCTGCTCCTGGTTCTTCATCTGTGAATACAGAACAGAAATAGTTGTTAAGCAATTCTGCTTTATCCTCATCAGCATCTACATATTCATCCTCTTCACCCTTGAGACTGACAATACCACTTTTGCCCTTCCTCTTCTCACTAACATATCTGAAAAATGTCTTATCCCCCCATTTTATTGCACTGGCTATTTCCTCCTCATTTTGAATCTTTGCTTTCCTGACTACTTTGCTAACTTCTCTAAGTTTTTCCAAATATAGATGCTGGTCTTCCTCTCTCTGTGATCTCTTGTATTTCATGAAGGCATCCCTCTTATTCTTCATCTTTTCAGCTACTTCTTTTGAATACCATAGCGGTTTCCTTTTCCTTTTACCTTTATTTACCATTTTAACAAAAAGGATGGTTGCCCTTAAAATATCCTCTTTCAGTTTTTCCCACTCTTTTTCTACATCCCCCAGTTGTTCTCTTCCCGCTAACGACTCCTTGAAGTGTTGGCCCATCTTGACAAAGTAAGTTTTCCTAAAGTCTAAGACCTTCACTTTTGAATTGATTTTATCAGCTTTAGCCCTAATATGAACGACACCATCTGGTGATCAATGGATGTGACATGATCTTCCACTATAACATTAAAAACACTTTCACCTCCCTATTTCTCTTTCCAGTGTCCTAATATCTATCTGCAGTAATCAAAGCAGCAATGTCTGCAGAATATATAATACCTTAGGGAACAAGGTCATATGAAATGCTGCCACTCTCTCCAAAAGAGAGAGGGGAAGGGGACTCCAATCCTGCAGCTTTCCCTGCACAAATTGAAGGTATGAATATAATTAAGTGAGAACTGTCTAGTAGGATTGGAAAGGAGACAGATACCTAAGTAAGTAAATTTTCTCGTGGCCCAATGCAGAGGAAAAGAGGTACCCCACTGTCTCTTCATATCACCTAGTACATCCAATGCCTCAGAATTATCAACATTCAGCTTCAGTTCCGCAAAGATCCCAAACACCTGAAATTCCTCCAATAAACACAACTCCTCACTACCTTTCCTCTGTTATCTCTCCCTACACCCCTCCTTGGGAACTCCGCTCTTCTGGCAAATCACTTCTATCTGTGCCCTTTTTTTCTACTGCCAACTCCAGACTTTGCTCCTTTCACCTTGCTGCTCCTTATGCCTGGAACAGACACACCGAGCCCCCATGGGAAAACATGCAAAAAGTTGTCGATCTGCTACCACCTGCTTCTCCAAGCACATAATCCATGTGCTCAGCAAACATTTCTGCCGTGCAGAATAGGCAATGATGTCCCCATGAAGAACCATTTTTGCAGTTTCCCAAAAAATTTCTGGATCCTCGGCATGTTGCCCCCATTATGTTGTATGAAATCTGCCCAACACTCTTGAAGGTATGAGGCAAAAGATTCATCCCTATACAACTCCAAGGGCCATGTTCCCCCCTCTCTGGCCCCCGCACACCAAATCTATCCAGATCATGGCATGATCGAAGATCTTACTAGGGCCAATAGAGGCACCCTCTACATATTCAAAGAGAGGGGCCGATACTAGAAGGAAATCAATCCTAGAGCTAGTTCCCATGGGCTCTAAACATATATGTAAAGTCAACAATCCGTTAAAATCTTCCCCCATAATCAATCATCCATTGTTCCAAAATAGATGCCCCTCCGCAAAAGATCTAGGGTCATGAACATTAGGGACATAAAGATTACACATTACAGGGGATCCCCGAAGTCCCCCCCCCCTCATGACGATAATCAAGGCCAGCCCATCCAGTAGGCAGCTACCTAGGGCAACAGACCTCTATAGACGGCATGGTGCCCATATCAGACTATCTGCTTCTGACCCCATCAAAGTTATGTTGGAGGGAGGTCAGAAGTGCCAAGCCATGTGTGCCAAAGCACATGGCTTACCACTGCCACCAAGCCAAGCCGCCCCTGCCACCAGAATCAGCAGCAGCAGGGGATGGCAGCATAGTTCAGCACGTCTCATTGCATGGAAGGGAGGCGGCACAGCTGGGGCTTCTGCCTGGGGCAGGAGAAACCCTTGGCCCGGCCCTGATGATAATGTAGCATCCCCCTGGATCTACATGCTCCTTCTGGCTGACAAGTTTTTACCTACTGCTGGGGCACCAAACACCTGTCCCACCCAACCCCTACATAATTTAGAATGCTCAATGGCGTTCTGATGAGTTTTTTGCAACATTACAATTCCTCCCTTTTGGTGAGTCAACCCTCTTAGAAATTTATGGCACTTCACTGGTGAGCCCAAACCACAAACATTCCATGAGTTTAGCCTTACCCCGTGTCCCAGCAAAAAACACCTTTTTCAAATGCTGCCACACACCACCACTCTGGGCAGCCTCTCCAGCAACCAAACCATTCACACACTCTCCCACTCATTGTTGTGCTTCCCATCCCCCGACTCTCCCCTATTAATCCCCCCTCTCCCCTCCCAAAATCCTCCTGGCCTCATGGGCAGTTATCCACCCTGCCCATAGCAGTCCCCTCCAAAGTCACTTGTGAAAATGTCAGAGCGCCACCCAGCTCAATACCGACCGCAACCTGTATTTCATCCCATATTCCCCCTGCACACTCTCGCGCTAGGGATCCTATCTTTATCTCCAAGGGCCACGGTCTATCCCTCTTTTTACATGCTGATTTCATTGGTGCAGGCCCCCGATCCAAGACACAATTGTCCGCCCAGTGTAAGTGTTCCCATACCACTCAAAGACATGGTCCAGGAACAGAATTTAGCTCATAAAGAGACCAAAAGAGGGGGGGGGGTCTCAGAGAGCGAGAAGCCCATGTCCTCTCACTCTCACCACATCTTGTGACCCCCAATAAATGAGTTTTAAGCAAAGCTATAAATTTCTTGTAGCTGACATCCAACCGGAATGGAGGTGGAAGACTAGAAATAAATTTTAAAGCTTCTGCTACTATTTTTGGATTTAACGTCTCTATTCAACAGAATTGCTAAGCCACGCAAATAACCAACTATCTAGAGATAAGGAATTTTTCTTATACTATAGAGGCATATGTCCCATCTCAGGAGATATCCAATGTTCTCCAATATTTTTTTTTAAGTGTCGTTATTGGAGGATTTGCATTGTGCGAGACAGTGCAGAGCTGGCCTCTGCAACCGTGGGGGCTCGAATGACCCAGTCGTCCAAGTAAGGGAAGATGAAAATCCCTAGGGTTCGCAGGAATGCAGCTACTACTGCCATGAATTTTGTGAATACTCTTGGTGCGGAAGCTAGACCAAAGGGAAGAACCCTGTATTGGAAGTGTTTTTCCTTGAAAAGGAATCGTAAGAACTTCCTGTGATCTGGATGGATCAGAATGTGAGTATATGCATCATTTAAGTCTAGAGAGCAAAGCCAATCCTGACTTTGAAGGTATGGCAGAAGAGTACCTAGAGAAATCATTTTGAACTTCTCTCGGAACAGGTATTTGTTCAATTCCCTGAGGTCTAGAATGGGTCTGTGTCCTCCTGTTTTCTTTGGAATAAGAAAGTAGGGAGAGTAGAACCCTGTACCCTGCTGGAGAATGGGTACCTCCTCTATTGCCCCTTGGGCAAGAAGTGTTGAGACCTCGTGATCCAACAGACTGTCTGCTGATGTCTGGGAATTGAACTGCCTTAAGATTGTAGGAAGGGGCATGCTGTGAAAAATGAAGCCTGTACCCCTCTCCTACTATAGACAGAGTCCAATTTTCTGCTGTTATTTGGTGCCATCTGTTGGCAAAATGAAACAGCCTGCCTGGAATATTTAGGGGTTCTGGACTCCTCAGAGGCAGGAAGGCCAAGCTCTCTAGGAAGGAGTCAAAGCCCTTGAGGGGGCTGAACCTGCGGAGCTGGTTGAACTCTCGGGCCTTTTGGCTTCTTCTGCTGTTTGAATTGCTGTTGCTGTCCCTTTTGGGCAACGACTGTGAGCTTGGCTTTGCTGGGTATAGGATGGATAAAACTTCCTCTTTTTGCTGAAAGAGGGTTTCTTATAGGGTTTCTTTCTGGCTGGAGTGGCTGTAGATTTTGACAATCTATCTAAGGTGATATTGTCAGCATCTATCTCATTAGCCTTTTCCTGCCAATTTTTGCCAAGAGATTTTCTCCTGTTGAAGGGATTTTGCCCAATTTATGCTGTACCCAAATCTCCAAGTCTGATGCCTGAAGCCAGGCAATCCGTCGTGCACCAATGGCAATAGCAGAGGTTCTGCTGATGCATTCAAAGCAGTCAAAGGCTGCACGATTGACAAACTTGGAGACATCTTGAGCATGCATGACAAGCGTAAGGAAGTCCTGTCGTCTGTCATCTGGGAGAAGTGGGCTCATAAGCTCCAAATCTCCTGTGATCTCCTTGAGGAACATACCCATATATAAGATATATGAGCTGATCCTAGCTGAAAGCATGGAAGCTTGAAAGGTTTGACGCCCAAAAGCATCAAGAGTCCTGCATTCACAACCTGGAGGATTGGATGCATATCTCTTTGCACTTTTCATCCTACGCATGGCTGAATCCACTACCATGGAATGGTGTGGCATCTGAGTCTTTTGAAATCCAGGACATGGTGGAACTCGATATATGGTATCAAGCCTCCTAGAATGAGGAGATGTAGTCAAAGGTGTCTCCCACATTCTGAGCATTAAATCATGAAGAATTTCATAAATGGGCAGAGTGGCTGCCTCCTTTGGAGTCTTAGGATATTGGAGAATTTCCAATTCCTTTGCTCTAGGTTCCTTTTCAGGAGCTACCGTGATTGAAAGGCCTTTGGCAACATCACAAATAAAATCCTGAAAGGACATGTCCTCTGGAGGCGACATTCTGCTTTGGGGAGAAGAAGAGACTTCCGGGAGAAAAACTCTGGTACCAGCAGAATTATCAGAGTCACCGGAATCGGAGGATTCAAAGTATCTCTGATCACGATGTTCATGTAAGGCACGGTCCCGGTATCGATTGAAGTCGGTACTGAGTTGATCCGGTACCGATCTTTCTATGCCAGGCAAAGACGGCATGGGAAGAATTCCCATCAGTGCTGGTACCGGTATCTGTGCTGGTACCGGCATTGGTAGCGGTGTCGGTGCCTGTTGAACCATCGGTGTCAACGGTACCGCAGCTGTAAGGAGAGCTGCAATACTGTGCTCGATAGCGAGGAATCTCTGGTCTATCGATGCTGCCGATGCCTGGGTGTCGGTACCAGTGAAGGCGGCCGGGACCCCTGAGCATGGCACCAGTAGTACTGTCGAGGCCGAGGCCTCGAGAACATCCTGGAACCCCGCTGATGCTTTGGAGGCCGAAGCCTCCCGCCGGGGCTGTTTTGCCGGTGTGGTTCCCTCAAGGGCAATGCCAATGGCCTCTCGATGCTTTGAAGGAGAGCTACCCTTTGAGGACCGGCTTTTATGTTTAGTTACCTGAGATCCATGGGAGGAAGAAGAGGCTCTTGAAGACATCGATGCAATGGACCTGGCATCCGAAGAAAAGAGGGCACCGAGCTTTGCAGCCCGGTTCTGTCTTCCTCTTTAAGTCATTCCCATACAAGAGAGACACTCAGATAGAAAATGGTCAGGGCCTAAAGACACCAGTCATGGATGTCGGTGACGGAAATGGTACCGCCACACTTAGTGCATTTTTTAAAACCACTAGTTGTTTTTTCCATCTTTAAGGAAAAAAGGAGCATAGTGCCCAAAATGGCACCTAGCACCGAAAAAGAAAGTTTCTGAAGAGAAACAATTCAGAATTCTTTTTTTTTTTTTTTAGAAAAAAAGAAAGAAAAGAACCGGCAGTACCGGTAGGCATCGTGCGGAGGCAAGCGTGACCACAAGAAAACAAGATTAAAGAAGAAATTTTGTGCGGTGACAGGATGAGAGTCCTGTCGGCTCCGCGGAAAACAAAGAACTGAAGAGGGACAGTTGGAAAGGCAGGAAGGCAGCACGCATGTGCTGAGGGATGCTCCCAAAAGCGTTCCTATTGGACGCTGGGGAGCGTTCCTGCGCAGGCTCCGTCAGTACCGACGATACCCATATGTGAAGACTACATTCCTGCTTGTTCCTGGAGATGGTTCTGTTGCATGTCCTTTGGCTTTTTGTGACTTTGATGGCCAGTACTTCTAGTAGATTGGTAGTGTGGCATCTTCTGGGTCTATTACAGTTGGGTGTATTTATGAGAATTTGGAGGCAGGTTGCCGATTGCTTATTTATGATCTTGTAGGTGTTGATGATGACTTTGTATTTGATTCTTGATTCAATTCATAGCCAGTGTAGCTGTTTGAGGACTGGAGTGATATGGGTGCACCGGGAGGTTCCATGTATGGGTCTCGCAACCGTGTTTTGTGCTAGTTGTAGTATGTATGTAGTGTGCTTGGGTAGTCCCTGATAGTTTGATTACAGTAGTCTAGTATGGGTGTAAAGATGGCTTGGCAAGCTGTTCTGAAGTCTGGTGGGTTTAGCAGAGGGTGCAGACTTTTTAGGATTCTGAGCTTGTGGTACACTGATTTCGTTGCTGGTTTTACTTGAGCTAGCAGATTCAGCAGATTATATACACAATTATCTGTTTTCTCTTCTAGAAAGTCCTTCTGTATAGATATGAATGGAGAAATAATTCCATTCAGTTCATGCGGCTTCTGAATTTCTTTGAATGGAATGTCTGAATTTTAAGCAGTAATATACATGGATCCATCCAACAGTCTTCAAAGAAGCAATTTTGCATTCTAGTTCTCCTGTGTACATTACAATTGATTTTATTTTAATACAATGAATAATGTTCTTGACCTAAGGGTATACCACTATCTATTGTGCATGCCACTTTCAGTGGTCAGCTTCATATCTATGCTTGAAATACCATCTCAAAACCACTAATATTATGTAAAATAGGAAAAGAGTTTAATAAGTTTTGTAATAGTTTTGTAATACTGGGACATGCAGTTTTCCAAGAAATAAGACTGCTGAAAGCTGTTTGGTGCTTGGAAAATTGACTAGAAGTGCCATGCACATTAGAGTGCAGTAAGGTACTGTCTTCACACACTTTATCTATTAAAAGAAAAACATCCAGGCACTTGGAAGTTCTACCAAATAGGGACTGTCTCTTCATATAATTGTAAAGAGTTACATGTGTCAAGTATCACTAAAGAAGTGTTAAAACCTTTGGTGCTGATATAATAAGCTATGTGTTGGAGCCGTGCACTGAAGCTCGGCACATAGTTCCCTAAGTTGCACGTAAAAATTGTTGATGCCCGATGCAGCAAATTATATGGAAATAATTTATGTGCAAAAAATGTGTGCAAACACGGAAGAACCCACTGCCATGGAAATAGATCTATATCGGGTATGTGTTAGCAGCAGAATAATTTGTGCAGGGATTGTACCGGGAACTGAAGGATCATGTACATTATTGTGGTTATCTGGACTTTGTATTCTGTGCATAAAATTATTATGCAAATTTCTGCAGCTGAGTACAGTGCCTCTCGTTTAACAGCTGCAGTATCACCCCCTTAACCCTGCATTTGGTGACACAATCATCTCAGCTGCTCAACCCCCTGCTGTCTTTTTTCATTTTTTAATTGACTCATCTCCTTTGATAAAAGAAAAAAAAGATGTGAGTACTTCATGCTTACACATAAAAGAAGAAACAGTCATGAAACCCTCACTAATGCTAACAGAAGAATGGGCTAATATTTTTAACTCCTACTCAGATCACATGCTAAAGCCCCAGCATTAGATAACCATGCACTCTTGCAGGTCTTCTGCACATTTTTTTAAATCCAGGATTAATAGCTAATACCTTCATCACCATTGGATTTAAATAAGCAGTACATTGATGTCTACGCAAGATTTTGTGCACAGTCGCTTTGTCCGCTAGACTCCTTTCAGCATAGGGTGGCCACACTGCCACAGAAAATTGTAAACAGAAACAGTGCTAAGCCTCCTGCACTTTATTATATTTCCCACTTAGATTGTAAGACCCCTAGGGACAGGGAAATACTCAGCGTTCCACAATTCAACTCACAGTTAGCTGCTACTGAAAAGGCATGAGCTAAAGCCAAATAAACAAATAGTAGAAGTAGTAATTTAGGGAATGATTTACTGGCCTGTCAATTTAATGTGTGTGCTGCAAGCATTGTATAAAGGCATGTTTCACTGATGGACTGCATGGTTATCATATGTGAGTGAGTAGATGGAGCACTTAAGATTTGAAAGAGGATTAATGAAAGTGCGACAAAATGGCATTTTCCCCTCCATCCATTTGCAAACACATACGTCTGAGGGGGAGAGTGAAGAGAAAGCGTAGTTACTCACCTATAACAGGTGATCTCTGGGAACAGCAGGAATTTAGTCTTAACATATGGGTATCGTTGGTACCGACGGAGCCTGCGCGGGAACGCTCCCCAGCGTCCAATAGGAACGCTTTTGGGAGCATCCCTCAGCACATGCGCACTGCCTTCCCGCCTTTCCAATTGTCCCTCTTCAGTTAAGTTTGTAGCTGAGTGAAAGGATAGAGGGAGAGAGGAAAGAGACAAAGAGACAGAGAGACAACTCCTAGGGGAGGTGGGTGGGTTGTGAAGACTAAATTCCTGCTGTTCCCGGAGATCACCTGTTACAGGTGAGTAACTACGCTATCTCCAGGAACAAGCAGAAATGTAGTCTTCACATATGGGGACTCCCTAGCTGAAGATGCCAGGGAGATAGCCCCAGGAAAGTGCCACCCTAGAAAGGTGGGAATCCTTCCTCCCATGGATCTCTGGCATTCCACCAGGGTTGGTGGGTAGGAGTTGAGTTAGGTCTGAAAGAGATTTTGAAGAACAGCTTGGCCAAAGAAGGCATCCCAACGGGAGGCTTTATCCAGGCAGTAGTGGGCTGTGAAGGTGTATACCGAAGCCCAGGTGGCTGCTCGACAAATGTCATTGATAGATACAGAGTGGAGATTAGCCATGGAAGTTGCCATGGCTCTCACGTTATGAGCTGTGACATGGTCTTGAAGAGGAAGACCCTTACTCTCATAAGCAAAGGATATGCATTGGGCAATCCATTTAGATAAAATTCTTTTGGAGACTGGAAGTCCCAAATGACTAGGGTCAAAAGCTATAAAAAGTTGCGAGGGCTTTCTATGTTGCTGTGTTCTCTGTAGGTAAAAGGCTAAGACTCTTTTACAATCCAAAGTATGAAGGTTTCTTTCTGCATTAGAGGCGTGAGGCCTCGGAAATAATACAGGAAGATAAATTGATTGATTTAAATGAAAAGGCGAAACCACCTTTGGCATAAAGTGTGGATGAGTTCTAAGAACAACCTTATCATGATGAAACCTAGTATAAGGAGGATCAGCCACTAAAGCTTGCAGTTCACTAATGCGACATGCAGAGGTGATTGCAATTAGGAAGATGACCTTCCAGGTCAAAAACTTAAGGGTTGTAGTGGCTAAAGGCTCAAAAGGCCGCTTCATTACCTGCCCGAGAACTAGATTTAGATCCCATGACACCGGTGGTGGCTTAATGGGAGGTTTGGTTAATAGAACACCTCTCATAAATCTGGATATGAGTGGATGAGAGGAAATTGGTTGTCCATTCAGAGGCTTATAAGAAGATGCAATTGCACTAAGATAGATTCTTACCGAATTGGTCTTTAGACCAGAATTCGATAAGTGAAGGAGATACTCTAGTATCGATTCTAAAGGTATGACAAGAGGGTTTAATCCCTTCTTGGAGCACCATATAGTAAAACGTTTCCACTTGAAGGCATAAGATCTTCTTGTGGAAAGCTTTCTAGAAGCCTGAAGGATATCCTTTATCTGTTGGGACAGGTTGAAATCCTGGAGGTCTAAGCCTTCAGCAACCAGGCCGTGAGATGCAGGGACTGGGGATTCGGGTGCCATAGCGTCCCATCCTCTTGGAAAAGGAGCTCTGGAGCATGCCCTAACTCCAGAGGTGCAGCTTGAGAGAGATGTAGAAGCAGGGGATAACACGCTTGGCGTGGCCATCGTGGCACTATGAGAATCATGTGACCCCTGTCTCTCTGAAGCTTGAAGAGTGTTTTCGGGATGAGGGGAATGGGTGGGAAGGCATAAAGGAAGTCCTGACCCCAGTGAAGGAGGAAGGCATCCCTTGCCTGACAATTGTGAGCCGGAATCCTGGAACAGAACCGGGGAAGTTTGGCATTCAGTGGACTTGCAAAGAGGTCTGTGTCTGGAGTGCCCCAGAGATGAAATATCTTTGTCACCTGGTCTAGGTGGAGGGACCACTCGTGAGGCAGCAGTACTCGACTGAGTTTGTCTGCCCAAAGGTTTTGAATGCCTGGAAGATATACCACTAGAAGCTGAATTTGATACTCTCTGGCGAGGGCCCACAGTCGTAAAGCTTTGTTGCATAATGACAGAGAGCCTGTCCTGCCCTGCTTGTTCACATAGAACATGGCTACTTGACTGTCAGTCTGGGCTAGGACTGTCTTGTAGCTGAGCTGGGTGTGGAATACTTGAAGAGCTAAATAGATTGCTCTTAATTCCAGGAGGTTTATGTTTAGACCAGCCTCCAGTGGAGTCCAGGTTCCCTGGGTAGAGATATGATTCAGGTGTGCTCCCCAACCCACCTGTGATGCATCTGTTGTTAGGGTGGCCTGAAAAAGGGGTTGATGAAAAGGAGACCCCACTGTCAGATTTTCTAGTGACTGCCACCATTGGAGGGACAAAATTAGTCGTTGAGAGATTATTATTTTGTCTGATAATTGACCTGTGGCCTGTTTCCACTGTGTGGATAGGGTCCACTGAGCTGCTCGCATGTAGAGGCAAGCATATGGGACTACATGAACTGTGGATGCCATATGTCCCAGCAACTGTAGTAGCTCTCGAGCAGTTAGGGAGGATTTCCCTGCTGCTTGAGAAGCTAGTTGCATTATGCGAAGACACCGGGACTGTGGAAGGAAAGCCTTTGCCTGTCTGGTATCTAGACAGGCCCCTATGAATTCCAGGCATTGGGAAGGAACAAGATGGGATTTTGGGAAGTTTATTACCAACCCAAGTATTGGAGGATTCGCATTGTGCGAGACAGTGCAGTGCTGGCCTCTGCAACTGTAGGGGCTTGAATGATCCAGTCGTCTAAGTGAGGGAAGATGAATATCCCCAGGGTTCGCAGAAATGCAGCTACTACTGCAATGCATTTTGTGAATACCCTTGGTGCTAAAGCCAGCCAAAGGGAAGAACCCTGTACTGGAAATATTTTCCCCTGAAAAGGAATCGTAAGAATTTCCTGTGATCTGGATGGATCAGAATGTGAGTGTATGCATCCTTTAAGTCTAGAGAGTGGAGGAGTGGCCTAGTGGTTGAGGCAAGGTACTTCAGGCCGGAAGGTCGGGGGTTCAAATCCTACTAGAGGACAGCAACTTTGGGCCGGAAGGACTGGGGTTTCTAGTCCCACAGGTGCTCCTTGTGGTCTTGGGCAAGCCACTTAACCCTCCATAGCCCATGTTCCCTGTAAAATAGTTATCTCCAAGTTATAATGCCCTGCTCAATGTAATTTCAGTTTGTTCAATGTAAACCGCACTGATGCAGAATAGCACGGTATATAAGAGAATGTAAATAAAATAAATAATAAATAAATAAATAGAGAGCAAAGCCAATCCTGGCTTTGAAGGTATGGCAGAAGAGTTCCTAGAGAAATCATTTTGAACTTCTCTCGAAAAAGGTATTTGATCAATTCTCTGAGGTCTAAAATGGGTCTGTGTCCTCCTGTTTTCTTTGGAATAAGAAAATAGGGGGAGTAGAACCCTGCACCCCGTTGAAGAATGGGTACCTCCTCTATTGCCCCTTGGGCAAGAAGTGTTGCGACGTTGTGATCTAGCAGAATGTCTGTGGAGGTTTGAGAATTAAATTGCTTTAGAATTGTAGGAGGGGGCATGCTGTGAAAATGAAGCTTGTACCCTTCTCCTACAATGGACAAAGTCTAATCTTCTGCTGTCATCTGATGCCATCTGTTGGCAAAGAGGCATAACCTGCCTGGGATATTGGAGGGTTGGGGACCCCTCAGAGGCAGGAAGGCTAAGCTCTCTAGGAAGGAGTCAAAGCCCTTGAGGGGGCTGAACCTGCAGAGCTGGTTGGGCTCTGGGGCCTTTTGGCTTCTTTTGCTGTCTAGTTTGTCCCTTTTGGGCAACCTGACCCTGAGTTTGACTCTGCTGGGTATAGGAAGGATAAAATTTCCTCTTTTTGTTGAAAGAGGGTTTTTAATAAGGCTTCTTTTTGGCTGGAGTGGCTGTAGACTTCGACAAACTATCTAGAGTAGTATTGTCAGCATCTAACTCGTTAGCCTTTTCCTGCCAGTTCTTGCCAAAGAGATTCTCTCCCGTGCAAGGAATGTTGCCTAACTTGTGCTATACCCAAGTCTGATGCCTGAAGCCAGGCAATCCGTCGTGCGCCAATGGCAATAGCAGAGGTTCTGCCGATGCATTCAAAGCAGTCAAAGGCTGCACGATTTACAAACTTGGAGACATCTTGAGCATGCTTAACTAGAGCAAGAAAGTCTTGTCTCTTGTCATCTGGGAGAAATGGGCTCATAAGCTCCAAGTCTCCTGTAACTTCCTTGAGGAACATTCCCATATATAGTATATATGAACTGATCCTTGCTGAAAGCATGGAAGCCTGAAAGGTTCGGTGCCCAAAAGCGTCCAGAATCCTGCATTCACGACCTGGAGGATTGGATGCATGCCTCCTTGCACTTTTCATCCTACGCATGGCTGACTCCACCACCATTGAATGGTGTGGCAGCTGAGTCTTTTGAAATCCAGGACATGGCGGAACTCGATACATAGTATCAAGTCTCCTAGAGTGAGGAGATGTAGTCAGAGGTGTCTTCCACATTCTGAGCATCAAGTTATGCAGAATTTCATGGATGGGCAGAGTGGCTGCCTCCTTTGGAGCTTTAGGATATTGGAGAATTTCCAACTCCTTTGCTCTGGGTTCCTCTTCAGGAGCCACCGTGATTCAAAGGCCTTTGGCCATATCACGAATAAAATCCTGAAAAGACATGTCCTCTGGAGGTGACATTCTGCGTTGGGAAGAAGAGGGATCTTCTGGGAGAAACCCTCTAGTACCAGCAGAATTGTCAGAGTCTTCGGAATTGGAGGATTCGAAATATTCCTGACCACGATGCTCATGCAAAGCACGGTCCCGGTATCGATCGAAGTCGGTACCGAGTTGATCTGGTACCGATCTGTTGATTCCAGCCAAAGATGGCGTGGGAAGAATTCCCACCGGGGCCGGTATCGGTACCGGTGTAGGTACCGGCATCGGTGTCGATGTCGGTACCGGTGCCCGTTGGACCAACGGTACCGCAGCTGAGAGAAGAGCTGCAATGCTGCATTCGATTGCAAGGAACATCTGGTCTATCGACGCTGCCAATGTCTGGGTGTCAGTACCGGTGAAAACGTCCGGGACCCCTGAGCATGACATAGGTAGTTCTTGCGAGGTCGAGGCCTCGAGAACATCCTGGAGCCCCATTGATGCTTTGAAAGCTGAAGCCTCCCGCCGGGGCTGCTTTGCTGGTGTGGTTCCCTCAAGGGCAATGCCAATGGCCTCTCGATGCTTAGCAGGAGAGCTACCCTTTGAGGACTGGCTTTTATGTTTAGTTACCTGAGATCCATGGGAGGAAGAGGAGGCCCTTGAAAATGTCGATGCAATGGATCTGGCAATGGAGAAGAGAAGAGACCAGTAACGTTTGTGGATGCAATGGATCTGGCATCCGAAGAAAAGAGGGTACCGAGCTTTGCAGCCCAGTTCTGTCTTCCTCTTTTAGTCATCCCCATACAGGAGAGACATTCAGATGGAGAATGTTCAGGCCCTAAACATTTAAGACATCAATCATGGGTGTCAGTGACGGAAATGGTACCGCCACACTTAGTACATTTTTTAAAACCACTAGTTGGTTTTTCCATGTTTTAGGAATATGGGGCTTAGTGCCCAAAATGGCGCCTAGCACCAAAAAAGAAAAGTTTCTGAAGAGAAACAGTTCAAAGTATAACGTTTTGGGGGGTTTTTTGGAAAAGAAAAGAACTGGCGGTACCGGTAAGCATTGTGCGGCAGGCAAACGCAACCACAAGAAAACAATTTTAAAGACGGAATTTTCTGCGGTGACAGGGTATGGATCCCGTCAGCTCCGCGGAACTGAAGAGGGACAGTTTGAAAGGCGGGAAGGCAGCGCGCATGTGCTTAGGGATGCTCCCAAAAGCGTTCCTATTGGACGCTGGGGAGCGTTCCCGCACAGGCTCCGTTGGTACTGACGATACCCATATGTGAAGACTATATTCCTGCTTGTTCCTGGAGATATTATAAAGTCTACTTCGGGTAGAAGGGTGTGTGTGTGTGTGTGTGTGTGTGTGTGTGTGTGTGTGTGTGTGTGTGTTGGGGTTGGGGTATGTGTGTGGTATGGATGTGGGGGGGGTATGTGTGTGGTATGGATGTGGGGGGATGCATGTGTACTGCAGGACTGAAGTGTGTGCTTGGGCTTGGGTTGTGTCTCTTGGCATGTACACAATCTGGCCTCTTGTATCCATATACAAATCTCCTCAAACACTCATCCTCAAACGCTTTCTTCTCCCCTCCCCCCCAGCACCTCTCCTGCTGTCCTTCCCCATTGCAATCTGCCCTCCCCCCCACTCTCTGTTCCCCTTCCTAGACTCTCACTCCCTTTCTCCCTCATCCCTTGCACTCTCACCCCCTGCCCTCCATTTCCTACCCACAGAGTCTCCCCCTCTATTTTTCCATTCCCCTTCTCACTATCCTTTTAACTGTTTCCTGCCCTTTTTCATCTCCTTTCTCTCTCCCCCATGTCTAACGATTTTTCTGACCTTTGGGTAGGCCCTGTGCTGTAGAGGGTCTCTTTCTCTGCTGGCAGGAAATGGGATCCCCACCAACAGAAGGCACCAATCTTCACCACTATTGTGGCCTTCTGTTCCTCTGCCTTCAAACTGATGCTTGCCAAGCAACCTAGGTCTGGTCTCTTTGTCAGTAGGTGGGGTCTGCGTTCTCCGCCTGCCACAATGCCTTTAGTTTCTTCACTTCACTTCTTCAGCAGGTGGGGCCCAGGCTTCCTGCCTGCCATGCTGCCTCCGGTCTCTTCACTTCTTTGGCAAGCGGAGCCTGGGCTCCCCATCACCTGTGCTGCTTAAATTATTTCTCTACACCATTGCTGACTATCACTGGCTGCCTGTTGCATTCTGTCTCCACATGCATAAACAAAACAATGCGAATGGACAGACTGATAGATGGACTGACCTTTAAGAATAAACAATTTCACCTGATGTGAAACGTGCCTAAAAAGAAAAGCATTTTTCTAATAAATCAGCATGGGTTCTGAAAAGCATGGTTACTCACATATAGCAGGTGTTCTCCGAGATCAGCAGGAAACAGTTCTCACATATGGGTGATGTCATCAACGAAGCCCACATGGGAATGCTTCCCAGCTTCCAAAGGAAGCTTTTGGAAGGTGCTCCACACATGTATGCCGATCTTCCCGCCCAAAGGAACATCTTACCTCAGTATGATGCCATAGCTTAATCAAGCCAAAAAAGAAAACAACTCCACAGGGAGGAGGGAGGGTAGTGAGGACTGATTCTTGATGATCCTGGAGAACACCTGCTACAGGTGAGTAACTATGCTTTCTCTGTGACCAAGCAGGAAGTCAGTCCTCACATATGGTACTTCCTAGCTACAGGCTACCGAAAAAAACCCTGTAAAAGGCTCAATGGGGCAACTAGAAAAAACAAACCCAGAACAAGCAGCATAAGTAATCACCAAGAGGTTCCAAGAGTCAGTGTCCAGCAGGGACATCAACATCAGATTGACTCTATGGTAGCCTGGACGGACAGAAGAGCCTGTGGGAAGGAGTTACTTCAATTCCCAAAAAGACGCTAGAGTATGACCTGGCCCAAATCGTTGTCATGCCAGGAATCTCCCAGGAATCAGTCAGGAATGGGCTGTGAAGATGTGGACTGAAGAACATGTAGTAGCCCTACAGATCTCCTCTTTGGAGATGGAATGCAAGTTGGCCACCAAAAAGGCCATAGTGACATGACGTTCCAAAGTAAGTCCAGCCTGAGCGTAAGCAAAAGAGATGCAGTCCGCCACCCAAATGGAAAGGGTACATTTTGACACCACTACTCCCAGCTTATTGGGGTCAAAGGAGACAAAGAGCTGGAGGATCGGCGATGGATTTTCATCCTCTCCAGGTAGAAAGCTAGTGCACTCTTACAATTCAAGGTGTACAACGAAGCCTCAGTTCTGCTAGCATGAGGTCTTGGGAAGTAGGTGGGTAACACCACTGACTGAGATGGAAAGCACAGTTACTTACCTGTAATAGGTGATCTCTGGGAACAGCTGAGTGCTTGGAGCATTCACTGCCTAAGGGGCTCTGGGCCCTGTATCCTCTCCCCTTCCTTCCACTAGGGGGAGCATGAAATGTGGGCCACGTAGAAATTTTCTGATTCCTAGAGGTGTTTATGGCTTTCCAACCCTGACTCGGCAAAAGGGGGCCCTTTACTAGGGTGAATTCCCTGTCTCTTTGTCCTCCCCCGGACTCCGGATAGGCCTCCTTGCCACAGTACTTGAGATGGCACGTGGCCAGAGGTTCAAAGGGTGGAGCCATGAGCTTCCCCAATACCACATTGAGGTCCCACACCACTGGTGGTGAATGAATCGGGAGGTCGGGAGAGGAGGCCTCACATAAATCTGCCCACCAGAGGGTGCACTGCTATGACCTGGCCATCCACTGTGTAGTGGTGAGCCAAGATAGCACAGAGGTGCACTCTGACTATGTTGGACTTAAGGCTAGCCCCCGACAGATGCAGAAGGTACCGTAAGATGTCCGGAATTGCACAGAAGGGGTTAAGACCTTCATCCATACACCAGCGCGAATATCTGCACCACTTAAAAGCATAAGCCCGTCATGTGGCATCCTTAAGTGAGGCAAGGAGACTGTTTTCAACCGGCCTGGAGAGGCGATGATGCGCTATAGCTAGCCTCTCAGCATCCAGGCCGTCAGTGACAGGAACTGGAGGCTGGGGTGCAGTAGCATCCCGTCCTCCTGAGACAGCAGGTCTGGGGCACTCCCCAGCGACAATATGTCCCTCTGGGACAGCTGCAGAAGCAGGGGAAACCAGGGCTGCCTGGGCCACCAGGGTGCAATGAAAATGACTGAAGCCGCTTCTGCCTGGATCTTGAGGAGGACCCGCGGCACCGCATACAGGAAGCCCCTGGACCAAGGGTGGAGAAAGGCATCCGCTGCCTCCCGACCCCAGGCCAGCCTCTGACAGCAGAAGCATGGCAGCTGTGTGTTCTCTGGACTGGCAACGAGGTCGATCTCTGGGGTTCCCATCACCGAAAAACCTCTCCCAGCACAGCCTGGTTGAGTTTCTACTCATGGGGCTGGAGGAGGTGGCTCAGGTGTTCGGCCATCATGTTGACCCGGCCCGGCAAGTACACTGCTTTGAGGGAGATGTTTTTCCCTGTCATAAAGTTCCAGAGGCACACTGCCTCCTAGCAGTGGTGATATGAACCCATGCCCCCTTGCTGGTTGATGTAGTACATCGCCACCTGGCTGTCTGTCTGGACCTGAACCACCTGCCCTCCCAGATAATCCTGGAAGACCTATAAGGCATGATAGACTGCTCTGAGATCCAGCAGGATGATCTGTGAGGCACTCTCCTCTGGTGACCATTGGCCCTGCGACTGCTGGTGATCGCAGTGGGCCCCCCAGCCCAACCTGGACTTGTCTGTTGTAGGATGTGGTGCTCTAGGGGAACCTTGAAGGGTAGGCTGGCTGTGAGATTGAGGGGGTCCTGTCACCAGGCAAGATATATTTATATTTAATTTATTTATTTAACATTTCTTATATACCGCCTTTCGTGATATCAAGGTGGTTTACATTGAAAAAACTGAAATTACATTGAACAGGGCATTATAACTTGGAGATAACTATTTTACAGGGAACATGAGCAATGGAGAGTTAAGTGGCTTGCCCAAGACCACAAGGAGCACCTGTGGGACTAGAAACCTCAGTCCTTCCGGCCCAAGGTTGCTGTCCTCTAGTGGGATTTGAACCCCCGACCTTCTGGCCTGAGGTACCTTGCCCCAACCACTAGGCCATTCCTCCCTCCAGAGATGTTGCCAGGGCCAACATGACCAGGATGTGGTCCTCTAGATGGCCAGAAGCTTGGGTTCACTGGGTGCAGAGGGTCCGCTGCACCTGCCTCATGCAGAGGCAGGCAACTGGGTGATGTGGACAGTGGATGCCATGTGCCCCAAGAGGCGGAGCATCTGTCTGGCCATAATCGCTGAGCCGCCTTGTACAGCTTGGGCCAGGGCAGATAGGTGCTGCACCCGATTGAGAGGCAGGAAGGCTCTCGCTTGAGTGGAATCCAGAAGAGCCTGTGGGAAGGAGTTACTTCAATTCCCAAAAAGACGCTAGAGTATGACCTGGCCCAAATCGTTGTCATGCCAGGAATCTCCCAGGAATCAGTCAGGAATGGGCTGTGAAGATGTGGACTGAAGAACATGTAGTAGCCCTACAGATCTCCTCTTTGGAGATGGAATGCAAGTTGGCCACCAAAAAGGCCATAGTGACATGACGTTCCAAAGTAAGTCCAGCCTGAGCGTAAGCAAAAGAGATGCAGTCCGCAAAAGAGATGCAGTCTGTTATGGGCACCGATCAACTCCAAGGGAGGAGTGGCCTAGTGGTTAGGACAAAATACCTCAGGCCAGAGGGCAAGGGGTTCAATTCCCACTTGGGGACAACAATCTCAGGCCAGAGGTTTCTAGTCCTATTAGGCACTTCTTGTGGCCTTGGGCAAGTCACTTAACCCTCCATTGCCTCAGGTACACATGTAGATTGTGAGCCTTTTGGGGACGAGGGAATGTATCCAGTACCTGCTTGAAGTGATTGTAAACTCCTCTGATGCCCTTCAGCCTGGGCAGTATATCAAGAAATTGCATAAACAAACAAGTGCTGGGTGGGCTGTAGGCGAGACTTCTGGAAGTTCACCACAAAGTCCAGGTGCTAAAGCAACCCTATGGTGCGCTGCGTTGTGCACGTCCCCCAGCCTGCTGGATCATATGAGCCAGCTGTCCAGGTAGGGAAGACGAACACCTCGAGGAGTCTAAGACGAGCAGCCATGACTGCCAGGCATTTAGTGAATACCCTGGGAGCTGAGGCGAGGCCGAAGGGGAGTACCCTCTATTGATAATGCCATCCGTCGATGATGAATCAGAGGTACTGATGGTGGCTTGGATTGATCAGGATGTGGGTATAGGCATCTTTGAGATTCAAGAAGCATACCCAATCTCCTTGCAGAAAGTAAGGCAACAAGGTTCTAAGGGATACAATTTTAAACTTTTCCTTGACTAGGAAGCGGTTGAGGTCCTATAGATCCAGGATGGGCCGGAAGCCCTCGGTCTTCTCAGGGACAAGGAAGTAGCAGGAGTAGAATCCCTGCCTTGAAAAGGTTGGGGGACAGGCTCCACTGCTTGATCCTCGAGCAAAAACTCAAGCTCCTTTTGCAGAAGCTCCTTATGCAAGGAGTCCTTGGGCAATTCCTAGGGAAGAAGGGAGGAGGCAGCTGGGCAAAGTGGAAGACATAACCTTCCAGACCACCTGCAACACCCAGGGGAGAGAGGCTATGCCCAAGGAGTCAAATGTTCTCCCCCCCCCCCCACCCCCCCGGCTGCAGCTGCAGCACTGTTTGGGGTTTGGGGGCCTTTGGCTTACAGGGGCCATGCCCCTGGCAGCTGCCTCTATGGGGGAGCATGATAGGCCTGAAACTTGGGGAAGTTATCGTAAGCCTTCTTGGTCTTCAGGTGGAAGGACTTTTTCTCCAAAGCCTTCCTACAAGAAGGTTCAGACACTTTCTTGGACAGCCTGGTTCTGATCATGAATTCCTTCTCCAGCTCATCTGCCTTCTCCGTCATGGGCTTTCCAAAGAGATTCTCCCCCAAGGTTGTCATGGCCATCTGGGGGCTACCAGGATGACCGAGGCTTTGTCTAAGGATTTTGAATAGAGTCCGGGCCACCAGAGGCATGGGAGGAAACGCATACAGGAGGCCTACGGATCAGGAAATCAGAAAAGTATCTGCAGCCATCCTTTGGGGGTGTGGCTGTCTGGAACAAAAGTTGTGCAACTGATGATTCTGCGGACTGGCAAAGAGATCTAATGACTGGATGTCCCCAGCACTGGAAGATCTGCTGGGCTACTTCCGGATTCAGTTGCCACTCGTGAGGCTGGAGAATTCTGCTTAGCTTGTCTGCTAGGTAGTTCTCCTGACCCGGCAGGTAAACTGCTTTGAGAGACATACCTTGTTGGATTGCAAAGGAACAGAGGTCCAGTGTCTCCTAACACAGGATGCGGGACCCTGTCCCTCCCTGCTTGTTCATGTAGAACATAGCTACCTGGTTGTCTGTTTGTACTAGGAAAGACTGATGTGAGAGAAGGTCTGAAGAGCTAGGTTTATCGCCCGGAGCTCTAAGAGGTTGATTTGTTGTGTCTTCTCTTGAGACTACGACCCTTGAGTACATAAGTCCTGGCAATGGGCTCCCCAGCCCAGCAGGGAGGCATCTGTTGTCAGCCCTCTCGTGTACGAGGGAGGCCGGAAAGGCACTCCCTCAAGCAGGTTGGATGGCTAAAGCCACCAGGTCAACGACTTCGAGACAAGATCAGAGTGTCCAAACGACTAATGGAGTCTTCCTGTGGCTTGTGTCCACTGATCTCTCAGGCACCATGGACCGTGGAGGCCATGTGTCCTAGAAGGCGTAGAAAGTGGCTCACTGATATCTGAGACTTGTGGCTGATTTGGTTGACCAGCTCCCAAAGCCTCTGTGCTCTGCCCTCTGGCAGGTAAGCTTTCGCTTGAAGGGTGTCTAAACGTGCCCCTATGAACTCTAAATTTTGAGTGGGGAGCAAAGTGGACTTTGCTTGATTTATGACAAAGCCTAGAAGCTGCAGCATGTTGATAGTGCGAGCAGTGCAAGCTGTGGCCTGTTGAGCTTCTTGAGGCAACGGGGCCCTGATGAGCCAGTCGTCCAGGTACGGGAAGACAAAAATTCCCTGGCTCCTGAGGAAAGCCGCTACTACTGCCAGACATTTGGTAAATACTCTGGGGACAGAAGCTAGGCCGAATGGAAGTACACTGTACTGAAAATGGTTTCCTCCCACTACAAATCTGAGATATTGTCTGTGGTCTGGATGTATGAGGATGTGCATATAAGCATCCTTCAGGTCTAAAGAGCATAGCCAGTCTCCCTGGTGGAGGTAAGGCAGCAATATTCCAAGGGAAAGCATCTTGAACTTTTCCCTCACCTGGAACTTGTTTAAGTTTCGCAGGTTGAGGATGGGCCTGAGGCCTCCTGTTCTCTTTGGTATCAGGAAATACCTGGAGTAAAAGCCTTGTCCTAGCAGGCTGTGGGGAACCGGCTCCACCGCCTGATCCTCTAGAAGACTGGCCAACTCCTGTAAGAGGAGGTTCCTGTGTAGAGGGGGGGGGGGGTCTGAGAGGCTCTCCTGGAAAGTAGGAGGGAGGTAACTGGTTGAAGTGGAGCAAATAGCCCTTTTGGACTATTTGTATCAAGGCCTCACCCCTGGCTGGAGAGAGACTATGCTGTGACAGTCAAAAAACCCCTACCGGCTGGGAAGGAGCCGGTGTCTGGGGCTTGGGGGTCTTCTGCTTACGCGGGCCGTGCCCCTGTCCCTTGGCCTGCTGACCCTACTGGGGAGCTGAGGAGGCCTGGTGAGTGGGGTAATTGCGGTAAGCAGTACCCTTCCTTGGGAAAAAGGACTTTTTACCCGGGCCCTTCTTTTTGGAAGGGGCAGAAGTCTTTTTGGACAGTTTTGTCCGGGTCAAGTACTCGGTCTCGATTTCAGAAGCCTTTTCAGTCATAGGTTTGCCAAAAAGGTTGTCACCTCGGCAAGGGACATCGACCAACTTGTCCTGAACCCATGGCTCTAGGTCCGATGACATTAGCTACACCTGGTGTCCGGCACCGATACTGGCTGTGGCTACCCGGGCCGAAGCCTCGAAGCTGTCATAGGCTGCTGAGACAAACTTCGAGAACTCCCGAATCCCAGTGGACAGGTTCTTGAAATGCTGCAAGGGTTCCTCAGAGAGGCTAGCAGAGAACCCGGCAATCTCCTTTGCCAGGTCTCGTAAGTACATGCCCATGTACAGCTGGTATGTTTGGACACGGCATGATAGCATCGAGCCCTGGTAGCACTTTCTGCCGAGGGCATCCAGTTTTCGAGCCTCCCTGCCAGGGGGCACCGAGGAGTGCGTTTTCTGGCTCTTGAGCCTGTGAATGGCCGATTCCACAACCATGGAGTAGTGCGGCAGCTATGTCTTTTGGAACCCATGGCTTTTTCGGACTCGATATATGGAATCGACTTGTTTGCTGAGAACCGGCATCGAGGCTGGTGACTCCCACATGTGGAGCATCAGCCGCTCCAACATCGGAGGAACTGATACTGTAAGGGCTTCCCGAGGGGGAAAATCATACTGGAGGGCTTCGAGCTCTTTGGCTCGAGGCTCCTCCTTGGTGTCCGCCAGGAATGCCAAAGCCTTGGACATGTCCCTGACGAAGTCCGAGAACCAGGTATCCTCTGGGGGGGGGGGGGGACCTTCTCCGAGGCTCGGACCCCGGTGAGTCCGGTGGGTGTCCAGGGACTCTTCAACTTCCGTTTCCCATGCCGATTCCTCTGAAGAGGAATCGATGGGCTCCGGCCGTGCGGGCTTCGATCTCGACCGCCCCGACGCTGAGGGCACCGGCGTCAACAACCTCGGTTCCGAATGGGAGGTCAAGTGAGACCTTGGCCGAGGATCGACTCAAGCTCGAAGAGTCTCGAGGATCAGCTCGGCCTCCAGGGTCGACTTGGATATCGAGGTCCCGGTGGTCGGGGCAGACGGAACGGTGAGACCGACCGTCAGTGCCCGCTGCTGCTCCATGAAGGTAGACATGCTGTGCTCGAAGGCCATCATCCTGAGACTGAGCTCAGAAGACTCCGCAGCCTCCGGCTTGGGTCCCGACGATGCCAATTCTCCCGGAGGAGAGTCAACGAGGACAACAGCAGTTACCTTCCTCGGCGTCTCCAGCTCCGAGCGAGGTACTTTTGCAGGGCACTCCGGCTCCGAGGACCCAGGGCAGCGGTCAGGACTCCGCGACTTGGTCTGCGAGGGCCCAGGCCGATCGGAGGCATCCAACACTGCCGCCCTCGCAGGTTTTTCTTCCTCCGGTGTTCCTGCGAGGGAGACCCCAGTTCAGAAGACCCACGACGATGCTCGGAGTCAGACAGCTCCCAAGACGTCGAGGCTTCTGACAATGTCCGGACCCAGGTGGGTTCGGACTCTGAGAAAATCCTTTCATGCTGCTGCTGCTGCCTACTTCTAAGTGCCTTAGAGGACATTTTGCTGCACAGGCCACAGGCCTTCGAGTCATGGCCTGCCCCGAGGCAACAGAGACAGCAGTTATGTGTGTTGGTGAGAGACATTAATTTTTTACACCAAAAACACTTTTTAAACCTGCTGGCAGCCATCGGGTGAAAAAGGGCCCCTGCGAGGTCGAAAGACCGGGCTGCCAGTAAAAAAGAAAAAAAAAAAGCGCAAACACTAGTCACGAAGGACAAAAAACGAAAATAAGACCGGACTCGATACTGGTGTACCGAATCCGAGGCGGGAAGGGGAACCGGCGTCAAACCGGGCCATAGAAAAAAAATCTTCTGGAGTTTTGACGCACTTTTTCCGCGAGGGAAGTTGGACTACGTCCGTTGGGCTACACAGAAAAAGGAAGACTGAGCAAGATGGCACCCTTGGGCGGGAAGGGGATCGCGTATGCGCGATGCAATCCCAAAGGCTTTCTTTGAAAGCTGGGAAATTGCTCCACATGAGGGCTCCATCGGCGCCGATGTCACCCAAATCTGAGGACTGACTTCCTGCTTGTTCCTGAAGAATGTAGCTGTTCGTATAATTTTTACTCAATGTAAAATGACCCATATATCTGTTATAAAGATCTGCACTTCCAGAAGGTTTCTCAAAGGTTACAGTTTAAATGCCTCAAAAAACTGGTATGAGGGCATGGGATTTTTCCATAACTGAACCAGTTGGATCTCAACTCTTTCAGTTGATTGTCAGCAGAATGACTATCTGCGATTTCACAAATTGCTTGAAGCACATTTGTTTATTGATGATGAGTTGTTTATTTGAACTCTCTAAGTCACATTATAAAGAGTAGTTACTCACCTGTAACAGGTGTTCTCCAGGAGCAGCAGGAATCAGTCCTCACATATGGGTGACGTCGGCGCCGACGGAGCCCCCATGAGGAGCATTTCCCCAGCTTTCAAAAAAAGCCTTTGGAAATGCAGCACGCCGGCACGGTCCACTTCCCGCCCAAGGGTGCCATCTTGCTCAGTCTGATGACATAGCTAAAAGATAGCAAAAAACAAAATAAAGTATAAGACTGCAACTCCAGGGGAGGAGGGAGGGTTGTGAGGACTGATTCCTGCTGCTCCTGGAGAACACCTGTTACAGGTGAGGAACTACTCTTTCTCCAGGATCAAGCAGGAAGTCAGTCCTCACATATGGGACTCCCCAGCTCTAGACTACCAGGAACCCAAAACTGAAAAAATGGCTCCCTCTTAAGAGCCTCAGTATCCGTGATAAGAATATCCTCTGAGAACGCCCCGTACGGTAGCCCAACACAAGGGCTGGAGGGTAGGAGTTGCCTAAACCTCAAAGAGATTACGGAGTACCACCTATCCGAAAGCACTGTCTCTTCGGGACTCTCTCTCGAGGCAGTAGTGGGCTGCAAAGGTCTGTCTTGAAGACCAAGAAGTGGCCCGGCAGATGTCTGCCAACGGAACAGAGCGGAGATGAGCTACTGACGCAGCTTTCGCCCTGACTCGACCCTGCAAGGAGAGGCCGGCTGCCTTGCACGCCCAGGCGATACAATCTGCTACCCAAGTGGACAAGGTACACTTGGAGACAGGCAACCCCAGTTTATTAGGGTCAAAGGAGACGAAGAGCTGAGTAGCCCTTCGGTGCCCCCGTGTACGTTCTATGTAAAAGGACAACGTCCTCTTACAGTCCAGGGTATGCAAGACTGTTTCAGCCCGGCTGGTATGCGGCCTGGGAAAGAATGTCAGAAGAACCACCTCCTGGTTGAGGTGGAAGGAGGAGACAACTTTTGTAAAGAACTTCGGATGGGTCCGTAGGACCACCCTGTTCCTACAGAACCGTGTGTATGGTCTATCAGAAACCAGAGCTTGTAGTTCACTCACACGTCTGGCAAGGTAAGAGCTACCAGGAAGAGTGCCTTCCAAGAAAAAAAGCGTAAATGGTACGTAGCCATCGGCTCAAACGGTGGGCGAGTAAGTTGCTGCAAGACCATGTTCAAATCCCACTCAGTGGGTGGTGGACGAATCGGCAGCTTGAGCAGAAGCAGGCTTCTGAGGAAGCACGACACCAAAGGGTGAAGCAACAGAGAATGACCCTCCACCGGTGAGTGGTGTGTTGATAGAGCACTAAGGTGGACCCGAACAGAATTGGACTTAAGGCCTAGGTCTGACAGGTGAAGTAGGTATTGTAGTACTACTGCTTGATCGAAAAAACTGCGTCCCTCCACTATAATTAGAGATTCTCACCAATGTTATTACACTACTACCCCTTATAGAGACGTTATATGGATATTATACTATCTTTCAAGTGAAGTAGCAAATCTATTTTGAACGGAACCAGTGGTCTCAGCTTGAAATCGGCAAAGGTTTCAAGCTGAGACCACTGGTTCCGTTCAAAATAGATTTGCTACTTCACTTGAAAGATAGTATAATATCCATATAACGTCTCTATAAGGGGTAGCAGTGTAATAACATTGGTGAGCATCTCTAATTATAGTGGAGGGACGCAGTTTTTTCGATCAAGCAATCTAATACCCTCTGATAATTGACCTAAATCGTATTGTAGTACTACTGGCACAAGGCAGGAGAAAGGATCTTCATTGCTCTGAGCACACCATATTGAGAACCTACGCCACTTGAGGGCATAGGACTTTCTGGTGGACTGCCTCCTAGAGGCCAAGACCACCTCCTCAACTTCCCTAGGTAGAAGCAAGGGAGCTAGCACTATCCTTTCAGCAGCCAGGCCATCAGATTGAGGGATCTGAGATTGGGGTGCAAAAGGGAACCCTGATCCTGAGACAGTAGATCGGGTTGCAACCCCAGAGGGAATGGAGTTTCCACCGCCAACTACAGAAGAAGTGGAAACCACGGTTGCCTCGGCCATCTGGGGTCTACCAGAATCACCGAGGCCTTGTCCCGTAGAACCTTGAACAGAGTTCGGGCCACCAGGAGCGTGGGAGGAAACGCATACAGGAGGCCCGTAGACCAAGATATCAGAAACGCATCTGCTGCCATTCTCAGGGGATGCGGCTGTCTGGAGCAAAACCTGGGCAGCTGACGGTTCAGTGGATTTGCAAAGAGATCGATGGATGGAAGTCCCCATCGTAGAAAGATCTGCTGGACCACCAGTGGATTCAACTGCCATTCGTGAGGCTGGAGAATCCTGCTTAGTTTGTCTGCCAAGAAGTTCTCCTGACCAGGTAGATAAACTGCTTTGAGAAACATGCCATGTTTGACTGCAAAGGAGCATAGGGCCTGCGCCTCCTGACATAGGAGTCTGGACCCTGTGCCCCCTTGCTTGTTCACATAGAACATTGCTACCTGATTGTCTGTCTGAACTAAGACAGACTGGTGAGAGAGGGCATGAGAAAAAGTCTGTAGAGCTAAGCGGATTGTTCGCAGCTCCAAAAGATTGATCTTCTGTGTGGCCTCCCGAGGAGACCAGAGGCCTTGAGTGCACGTGCCCTGGCAATAAGCACCCCAGCCCTTTAAGGAAGCATCAGTCGTCAGCACCCTTGTGTGTGCTGGGGCCTGAAAGGGTACCCCTCTGAGAAGATTTGGGAGATGTAGCCACCATTGCAAGGAGTCCAAGAATGGTTTGGACACCTTTACTCTGTCTCGGAGGTCGCCTGTGGCTTGCGCCCAATGAGCTCTGAGGCACCACTGAGCAGCCCGCATGTGCAGATGGGCACTCGGGGTCACATGTACCATGGATCCCATGTGGCCCAGGAGCCGCAGGAAGTGTCTGGCGGAGTCCTGAGAATTGCTTTGGAACTGGTTGGCCAAGTCCATCAGTCTATGGGCCCTGTCCTCGGGCAAGCACACTCTTGCCTGCAGGGTGTCTAATCTTGCCCCTATAAACTCTAGGTTCTGAGAGGGGAGCAAAGTGGACTTTGCGTAGTTTATGACAAAGCCCAGATGCTGAAGAAGAGAGACAGTGCGTAGAGTGGCTTGTCTGGCCTCCTGGAGAGACTGACCCCTGATGAGCCAGTCGTCCAGGTATGGGAAGACAAAAATTCCCTGATTTATGAGATAGGCCGCCACCACTGCCAGGCATTTGGTGAAAACCCTGGAGGCAGAAGTTAGGCCAAAGGGAAGTACTCTGTACTGAAAATGGTTTCCTCCCACCACAAATCTGAGATATTGTTTGTGGTCTGGATGGATGAGAATGTGAGTATAAGCATCCTTTAGGTCTAAGGAGCATAGCCAATCTCCCTGTTGGAGGTAGGGCAGCAGTATCCCAAGGGTAAGCATCTTGAACTTTTCCCTCTCCAGAAACTTGTTTAAGTTTCGCAAGTCTAGGATAGGCCAGAGGCCTACTGTCCTTTTTGGTACCAGGAAGTACCTGGAGTAGAAGCCTTGCTCTTTCAGGTGGTGAGGCACCGGTTCCACCGCCTGTTCCTTTAGAAGACTTGCCAACTCCTGAAAGAGGAGGTTTCTGTGCAGAGGGAGTCTTGGAGGCTCCCCTGGAAAGTAGGAGGGGGGTATCTGGTGAAAGTGGAGCAAGTAGCCCTTTTGGACTATGCTCAGTACCCAGGTATCCCCTGTGATGGCTGGCCATCTGTAGGTGTACAGGATCAGCCTACCTCCTGTGGAGCCAGCTGTGGAGAAGAGGCTATGCTGTGGGAGTCAAAACCCCGCTCCCTGCTGTGCAGGAGCCGGAGCTGGCGGCTTGGGGGTCTTCTGCCTACGGGGCCCATGCCCCTGTCCCTTGGCCTGCTGGCCCTGTTGGGGAGCTGGAGAGGCCTGGTCTTTATTTATTTTATTTATTTATTACAATCTTTCATATACCGCGCTATTCGATATCAGCGCGGTTTACATGAAAACAAAATCAACAGAATAACAAACTATTCTGTGTTTACAGAGGACAGGTGTAAAAACTTGGGTAACATAGGGCAACTATTTACAAGTAACAATTATATACAGGTGTCATGACAATGCACAGTGATCCTAGATATTGTACTGAGGAAGTTGATGAGGCTATCTGATAATGAAGGTGTGGCTATTTTTGTTGGTGGAATTGGATTGGGGTATTGCTGAGTGGGTAGTATTTGAGGAATAGGTGATATTTAAGTGCTTTCCTGAACTGGGTTAAGTCGGTGATAGCACGAATGTTCGATGGTAGAGCATTCCAACATCTTGGGGCGCAAAATCTGAATGCCCTGTTTGCTGTTGTCAGGGCGCATTTTGTTACTGCTTTCGGAATTATTAGTGTGTTTATTGTTGTCGGTCTTCTGGATCTATTAGGTGGAGTGGCGTGAATGAGTTCAGTTAGTAAGGAGGATGAAAGACCGTTGATGGTCTTGAAGGTCAACGGTAAGGTCTTGAAAATGAGCCTTCCATGTATGGGGAGCCAGTGGAGCTGCTTTAAGATAGGCGTCATGTGCCCGTTTCTAGCGGCGCCCTGAAGGACTCTCACTGCAGTGTTCATGGCGAGTTGTAGCGGGTTAATGGTAGACTGTGGGAGGCCTTGTAGGATTGCGTTGGCATAGTCAAAATGCGGTAGAATTAACGCCTGGTATATTGTCCTGAAATCTTCTGGATCCAGTAGGGTCTTGTATGCAGCACCCTTCCTCAGGAAAAATGGCTTTTTTCCCGAGCCCTCCTTTTTCTGAGAAGGGGCAGAAGTCTTCCTGGATAGCCTTGTCCTGGTGAGAGTCTCAGACTCGATTTCCACAGCTTTTTCAGTCATGGGCTTACCGAAAAGGTTTTCACCTCGGCAAGGGACATCAACCAACTTGTCCTGCACCCAGGGCTCCAGGTCAGATGACTGTAACCAGGCCTGACGGCGTGCACCGATGCCGGCCGCGGCTACCCGGGCCAAAGCCTCAAAGTCATCATAGGCTGCTCGAGAGATAAACTTTGAGCACTCTCAAATCCCTGTTGACAAAGCCTTGAACCTCTGCAAAGGTTCCTCGGAGATGCCAGCTGAGAACCCGGCAATCTCCTTTGCTAGGCCTCGATGGGACATGCCCATGTACAGCTGGTAGGTCTGGACACGGCAAGATAGCATAGAGCCCTGGAAGCACTTTCTACAGAGGGCATCCAGGTTCTAGGCCTCCCGGACGGGGGGCACCGAGGAGTGTATCTTCTGACTCTTCAGACAGTGCATGGTCAATTCCACAACCATGGAGTGGTGCTTTAGCTGCGCCTTTTGGAACCCAGGGCTCTTACGGACTCGATAAATGGAATTTACCCGTTTGCTAAGAACCAGCATCGAGGCCGGTGCCTCCCACATACAGAAGAGCAGCCATTCCAGCATCGGAGGAACCGGTACAGTAAAGGCTTCCTTCGGAGGAAAATCATACTGGAGGGCAAAGAGCTCCTCGACTCGAGGCTCCTCCTCGGCATCCGCAGGGAAGGCCAAGACTTTGGCCATGTCCCTCACGAAGCCCGAGAACCGGGTATTCTCTGGGGGGGGACCATCTCCGAGGCTCGGACTCCGGTAAGTCCGAAGGGACGCACCGGGTTCGGAAGGTGTCTGGGGACTCCTCATCCTCCGTCTCCCACTCTGACTCCTCCGAGGAGGAATCGAGCGGCTCCAGCCGTGTGGGCCTTGACCGAGGATCGACTCGAGACTTCATTGACTCGAGGATCGGCTCGGTCTCTGGGGTCGACTTAGACGTCGAGGTCCCGGTGGTCGGGGCAGATGCACCGGTCAGACCAGCGATCAGCACGCGCTGCTGTTCCATGAAGACAGCCAAGCTGCTCTCTAAGGCCCTCAACCTGAGTCCAAGCTCAGGAGACTCAGCATCCCCCGACTCGGGCCCCGATGGCGTCGGGCCCGGCGTCGGCTCCCCCAGAGGAGAGTCCACGAGGAAAACTGCACTTACATGACTCGGGAACTCCGGCTCCACACGAGGTAGCTTGGAAGGCCTCTCTGACTCTGAGAGCCCGGGGCGGCGGTCAGGGCTACGCAACCTGGCCCTTGAGGAACCAGGAGCCTCCACCGATGCCACCCTTGCAAGCTTTTTCTTCCTTCTGTGCTCCCAGGTGGGAGACTCCCTTTCATAGGAACCCCGACGGCGCTCGGGGTCAGACTACCGAGATGTCGAGGCCTCTGACGAAGTCCAGGCCCGGCCGGACGCGGAGTCAGAGAAAATTCGCTCACGTTGATGCTGACGGCTCCGAAGCGCCTTCGACGACATTTTGCCGCATGGGCCACAGGCCAACGGGTCATGGTTGGGCCCGAGGCATCGGAGGCAGCAGTCATGTGTGTCGGTGAGAGACATAAGTTTCTTGCACCGATCACACTTTTTGAACCCGCTGGCAGCCATTGGGGGAAAAAAGGGCCCCTGCAAGGTCAAAAGACCGGGCTGCCAGTGAAAACACAAAAAGAGCGCGAACGCTGGTCACGAAGGACAAAAAACAAAAATCAAAACTCCGGACTCGATACCGTACCGAGCCCAGATGGGAAGGGGAACCGGCGTTGAACCGGATAAGACAACGTGAAAATCGCAGAAAAAAATCAACTTTTCCCGGGTGACACAAACTCATGTCTGTCGGGCTCCGCGGAAAAAGAGTGAGCAAGATGGCACCCTTGGGCAGGAAGGGGATCGAACAGGCGCGCTGCATTCCCAAAGGCTTTCTTTGAAAGCTGGGGAAATGCTCCGCACAGGGGCTCCGTCGGTGCCGACGTCCCCCATATATGAGGACTGACTTCCTGCTTGGTCCTGCAGAATAATGTTAATATGATATCTGCTATGTTGTATGTGGAGATTGTATATGTTTCTTGTAACCCACCTAACAATTCCTTCATAGCTTGGCAATAAGTAACAATAAAGGAAAGGAAATGAAAAACAGTATCTGGCTCCTGTTGTTGTACTAATAAAAATGGTGGCAATCTTGCGGTAATGTCCCCTAGCATAAGGACACTAGGGGGCAGCAACACAAGATCACAACCATTTTGAATAGTTGCAATACTGGGGGCAGGTGCAAGGAGGACCACTCCTAACCTTGTGGCCACTAGACCACCACAGACTTTTTAAACCAAGGAGCTTGGGGGGCCTCTACTAGGCTAAATGGCTAGCTGTGTCTTTTGGGTTGGGGGGGAGGGGGGAATGAGACCCAACTGACTAACCGTAGCTTTCTACTTTGTCGGGGGAGCACCGATTCCCCATGGACAATTCCTCTATGGGAATTGGGAGCTGTCCGGGGAGATTGGTGCTGAAGAAGAGGGAGGCTGCACGGTGTACATTGTCCATGCTGTGGATCGGTACATCTGCGGCACCGACAATGTTGTTAGGTCAGGGGAGAGGTGACTGGAGCATTGTGGGGCTGAACACCTGCTGTGCAGATGGCCCAGACAGAATCACTGCAATGGGGCAAATTTTGGCAGGCCATTGTGCAAAATATTTTCATGAGGTGGCGGTTAAAAATTGGCATGCCTACTCCTCACCCTGATCGCTCCTCCCCACAACTACAACATGCAAAATGCAGAAAAGTGCCTGCGATATCTGCATTTTGCCTGCGTTAGCTGCTACTGCTAGGCAATAATTCCACGTTAGCCCCATGGTTGCAGCTAATGCAGTTCAGTAGACATACCCCACCAGAATATGGATACAAATTATGGGGCTCCTGGGAACTCAAGATTAGGAATGTGTTTCCATTTGAAAATAAAGAAAAACATAAGAAATGTAATTTGTTTTTAGTTTCACTAAAAAAAAAAAAAAAAAGAAAGAAGTACTAGCCGCAAACAACTAACAAAATGTTACTAGCCTCCACTCAGTCAGCACCATTTTGAAATAGAACATCAGTGGGGCAGGCAGCCAGATATTCAGTGCCGATCACTATCCGGATACTGGCACTGAATATCCAGATTTTCTTCTATCCGTGGTGGCCACTGCTAAAAAAATAAAAACAAACAAAACATGGAGCCCGATCCAGGAAAAGCACATCCAGGCCATCCAGTCAACCTGGAGCAGGACGGGCTCCTTTCTACCTGATTCTGCAACGCGGGATCAGGCACCGGGATGGCCCAGTGTGCCCCTTCAGTGGTGACATCCAGGCAGCAGGCTGGCCAGGCCCCCTCCACTCCCGCAGGTTGGACACCCTCCCCTGACCAGGTTTCCCGCCACCCGACCCTTGGCGGGGTTCATCAGGGTCAGGATCGGGCGTCAGGGCCTCACCTTCAACTGTGCCATTGTTCCTGGGGTGGCTACCAGGCCAGTGAGAAGGGGCACCCCGTGCTTATTCCACCTCGGAGGTGGAATAAGCTGGGTGTCCTCCTGGCACTCCATGAATATACAGGGCCGTGACTTGAATCGGCCCTGTATGCCCGGGTACCTGGACTGCCCACATTCCATCCCCGTGCTGCCCCCATCTTGCTGTCTCCGCACAGCGTTTTTTTGCGTGCAGGGAGAGAGGAATGTGGAATCAGGGCAGGATGGCTTGCGGGGCTAAACGTCCCACTGGGATGTAGAACCCCGCAAGTCACTTTACAGAATCAGGTCCATAGACTACCATGGGCTGATTATTGACCCGGAAATTTAAAAGAAAAACAAAACCTTGCATACCTCTAAACAGATATCTGTTTTCCTGGTAAATACATAGACATTTTTATTTTTACCACTTCTCTTTATCCATTGCAGAAGAGATTTTCAAATTATTATTTTCTCTATCGTTCTTCAAATCAACAGATAAAACAAATAAATATCTGCTTTCTTACCCAGAAGATCCAATGCTTTTACACATACCAAGAAGGGGTCTCTTGTCAGCAAAATTATCACGCTTCTGAGGACCTGTTCATTAAGAAAAAGTTACACATTCAGTATGTGTACTCTGCTCTCATTGTATAAACACAGTAGACAAATTCAGTGGTGAATCCAAAATCTAACAGATAATTTTTTGCAAGATCATACAAAGCACCTGTTATTTTCAATCTATTTTAATGTCATCTTGAGCGATCTGAGGCCACAAAGGTTATTTGGTTTTCCAGTCTATCACCCACCCACTGCACAAGGAGGCCTCTCTCGTGCTGTAAGGCAGAGGGAGCCAACTATAGCCCTCGAGGCCCCAAATGAGTCAGATATTCAGGATAATCCTAAAGAATATGCATGAAATTCATTATGATGCACATTCATTAGGGTTAACCTAAAACCTGACCACTCCCAAGGACTACAGTAGTGGCCAAAAATTTAAGGCAGGTATCTTTTTCTACAATTTATTGTTAAATAATGTACTGTGGAGATGTCACACGTGCTTACTTATTTAAACATATCTCGTGGGGACACAGTAGAGATTCTAAGAAAATTAATTAATCTTAAATTATTAGCCCTTGATAGATTATCCAAATGTTCTAACTTAACATGCACCGCAGAAAAGTTCTTTTTCAGCATATCAGACTGTTCTTCCAGAGCATCCACTTTCCTCTGATACTCCCCAACTTCTAATTGCAAACCTTCCACCTTCTTCTCCATATTCTCCAAAGCCAGGGCTTAATCATTCATCTTCTGAGTTACAGATGCAATCTTTGGAACCAAGGCTTCTCCAAGGGAGAGAATAGCTTGCCAGACAGACTCCAAGGTGAAACTGGACGGCCGCTTCATAGAAAACACAAAAGCAGAGTCCACAGTTACCGCAGCTTCCATTTTTGTCGTCGGCTCACCTCGGGACAACTCGGGAACAACCGGCCCCGAGTACTCCTCCCCAATCGGCGTCGAAGTTGGAGATATACTGTACAGCCCGTCGGCTGCACTTCCAAAGCCCCTCTGTCCTGAAGCTTCGGGCCCTCTCAAAGCTCTATCCAACTCCTCCATCGAGGGGGGGGGGGGGGTCAAGCTCCAAAAAACCAACAGGGAGAGGCTGGCTCCGCTGAATCTTCGGCGCAGGGCTCAGCGGGGAAAGAGATGAATTTGACGCAGCCGTTGAGTCACCCGGCTCCTGTACAGCTGCAGCTCAAAGAACTTCCCCACCAGACACCGGGTCACGAGCCGTGTGACGAACAAAAGTGTCCAAAGGACCCAAGGTAACTGGCGTAGAGGTAGAGGGGAGTTGAGAGGGCATACCACTCCCTTTCCCCTTACACTTTCTCCCCATAGAAAGCACATACTCACTCGGTGCAAACGGCTGCCGCCATCTTGGATAAGCACCACCTCCTCCCTATATACCGCTTTTCTGAGAGGCAAAGCTGTGTACATCACAATCAAGACTATTAAACACCCACCATCGCTCATGGTATGGGGTGTTATCTCGAGGAATGGACGATGTGGCCTGCACATTTTTGAGAAAGGTGAAAGAGTAAATGCTGCAAAATACATATCCGTGCTGAATAGCAAAGTTAAAATATACACAAATGTTTCTGGCACAACTATATTTCAGCAGGACCCGGCACCGTGCCACACTGCAAAAACAGTCAAAAAATGGTTTGTGGACAACAAGATCGAACTGCTACCAAGTTGGCCATCAAACTCCAGATCTCAATGTAATTGAAAACTGTTGGAATCTTATGAAGAAAAAGGTGGCAGCACATCGTCCAACTTCAGAAGCAGATTTAAAGGACATACTCAAGCATGTATGGATCAACGAAATCACTCTGGCATACTGTAAAACGCTAGTTAACAGTATGCCTACAAGAATCCAGGCTGTGCTGAAAAATCATGGACACCCTATCAAATATTGACACATATATTGTTTCCTGAATAAAACTTTGAAAATGACATATATATCTTTGGTTTTTAAAGCTTTTGACCATGAAAGTGACAATAACACGTACTTTTCTAATAAAATTCTGATATTTTGGACTCTGCCTTAATTTTTTGGCCACTACTGTAGAATTGATTTCACCTGCTATAAGACATCTCTGATCTCTAAAACCTCTATCAGGCTCTTTAATGTCTAAATATAATTAGAAAGGTATTTAGCCAATCCAATCACTGGGCTAGTGAAATTCTGGTATGTCTTCTGAAAAGAGACAAATTCTTACAGAACATAAAGACAAGAAATCTTTTGCAAGTAATATAATTATTTTAATTTTTTAAACAAAACCAACAAGCATGTATTTCAGAGTATTATTTATTTATTTATTTATTTAACAGTTGCTTATATACCGCTACCTTCCACAGATCAGGTGCGGTTTACAATGAACAAGAATGAACAGATTTACAAGTCTGTTTTACATGGAACATTTGTTAACTAGGTACAATGTAGCTGTTTTACATGGAACATTTGTTAACTTGGTACAATTTTGCAATATACATTAATCATGAATGGCTAAATATGGTAAAACTTGTTAAATAACAAACGAACTTATTTACATATTTTGATTTATTACATATATTATAGACAGGATTTACAAGTAGTTATTTATTCGATTTTAATTGTAATTGTAGTTTGCTAGGAGAATTAGAGTTGGTGTACCCTGGGTTGTTATTAACCATTACCTGTCTGAGGTAAGGTATTTTCAAGTGTGCCAAAATGAGAGGTGAATAGATAAGTTTTTAATTTCTTGCGGAGTTCCTTTGCATCATTTAATGCTCTTATTTCTTCAGGGAGGGAGTTCCATAGGGTGGGAGCTGCATGTGAGAACGCTTTCCTATTAGTAGTCTTTTTAGCAGTTGTGAATTCTTTCGGGATCCTAATTCTGTTCGTGTGGCCTCTCCGAAGCGAAGTTTGGGATATGTCTTTGGTGATAAGTTTTGTCAAGGGGACTGGGGCCATTGTGTTTAAAGTCTTAAATGTGGTGATAATCAATTTGTGATTTATTCTGGATTGAATTGGGAGCCAGTGAAGGTTTGCTAGTATAGGGGTAATGTGTTCAAATGGTGGAACCTTCATTACAATTCTTGCTGCTGCATTTTGGGCAAGTTGGAGTCTTTTAATGTTTTGTTTTGTTGTTCCTAGTAGGGTGAGATTTGCAAAATCAAAGTGTGGTGTGATGATGGCCTGTACAATGCTCAGTCTAAAGCCTTTTCAGTTATCCACTGAGACCAAGGCTTTCTTCAATAACGATTTTTCTGTAGTCACAGAACTAGGAAAAGTCCTTTTTTTCAATGAGGCCCCGAGTGAGTTATATTAGATGCCTTATTTGCTTATTTATTTATTTATTTAGAAGGATTTAGTATACCGCCTTATCGTTAAATCAAGGCGGTGTGGCACATCAATCAAAATCAATAATAAAGTGTGGTTTGTAGCATGCAGTGTGAGAACTGAGAAGTGTAGTGTGTGGGGCAGTGTGTTAGATTATATCGGTGAACTATTTACATAATGAGCTATATACATATATACAAAATGGGGCTGTTTGAGAGGCGTGCTAGGATTGAGATTCTGTAATGTCTTGGGGGTAGGATCGTGATCCTGTAATGTCTTGAGGTAGAAACTTTATGTGAGGTCCTTGAAATGTATTGTAAATAGATCAGTCTTAAGAAGTTTTCTGAAGTCTTTGAGGTTCTTGGTTGATCTTATGTGGTCTGGGAGAGAGTTCCATATAGCGGGTGCTGCCAGCGAGAGTGCCCTCCTTGATGTGGCCAGCCTTGTTTTAGCAAATTCTTTTGGTGTTCTGATGGTGTCTGAGGTTCCTTTTCTTCTTGGTCTCCTGTTGTCATCGGTTTTTTATGAGAGGGCGTAGGCTGTCTGCTGATAGGTTGTGTATTATTTTAAATATGTGTAGAAGTACTTTGAATTGGATTCTGGAGCTGATTGGGAGCCAGTGTAGGTGGTACAGTATGGGGGTGATGTGATCGTGAATTGTGTGATCTGTCGTGAGTCGTGCGGCTGTGTTTTGTGCTAGCTGTAGTAGTTTTATTATTTTTTTAGGTAGTCCTTGGTAGATGCGATTACAATAGTCTAGGGTTGGAGTGATGATGGCTTGACAGACTGTTCAGAAATGTTCATGGGCGAGGATGGGTTTGAGCCTTCTGACTGTCCTCATTTTGATGTAAGCACTCTGTTATTTTTGCAATGTGGGACTGGAGGTTGAGGTCCTTGTCGAGCGTTACTCCCAGGTATTTTATTTCTTGTCTTACCGGTATGATGGTGTTGTTTAGGTTGATGGTGGCCGATGGTGAGAATGTCCAGTTTCTTGTGATGAATAGAGCTTCGGTTTTGTAATTTATTGATAGGTTGTTTTCTTGCAGCCAGGTTGCCATTTGTTGGAAGCAGTTGGCTATGTTGGAGTAGTCTGGGTTGTCCAGTTTGATTGGTGTGTATATCATTATGTCATCTGCGTATATGGTGTATTGAATCTTGTGGTCCTTGATGATGGTGCATATGGGTTGTATGTAGATGTTAAATAGCAGGGCGGAGAGAGCTGAGCCTTGTGGGACTCCTTGAGTGGCTCTGAACGGTTGAGAGGGCTTTATTCCACACTTGACTTGTAGTTGTCTGCTGGTGAGGTAAGATGTAAACCAGCTCAGAGTAGTACTGTGTAGGCCTGCCTCCTGCAGTCTGTTTAGTAGGGTTGTGTGGCAGACAGTGTCAAAAGCTGAGGAGATATCTAGGAATATCATGACGATGCCCATTCTGGTGTTGTCGATTGTCCTCAAAAAGCAGTTGAATAGCTGGATCAGTATGGTTTCAACCCCATGTCTGGGTCGAAAACCGTGTTGATTGGGGTCCAGTGGATTGTAGATGTCGATGTGTTGTTGGAGCTGGTGTTGGACTGTTTTCTCGATGATCTTGGATAGGAATGGTAAGCTTGATATGGGTCTGTAGGCGGCTGGGTCAGTTTTAGCCACGGTGGTTTTCTTGGGGATTGGACGTATTGTGGCTAGCTTCAGGGAGTTTGGCATTGTTCCCTTGGAGAGGGAGTTATCTACTATTTTCCGTACAACTGGTGTTAGTTCCTTTTTCATTGCTTTGATCCAGGCTACTGGGCAGGGATCTGTAGGGGCGGTGCTGGTGTTGAGGTCAGTGATGATCTTGGAGAGTTGTTCATTCGATGGGATGTCGAATGTGCCCCAACTCCGGTCAGGTTCGGATGTCTTGTATTTCACTGACGCACTGTTGTTCTTGGGTGTTGCAGTGAATTTGTTCTTGAGGTGGTCAGCGAAGATCTGTGGGTCTATTTGTTGTTCGTTTCTGTTGGAGGGTTCCTTGGTGAGGTTCTTTACGATTTCGTAGAGTTCACGGGGTTTGTTAGTGGACTTCATGATAAGGTTAGTATGGTATTCTTTCTTCTGCTGGTTGATGAGGTTGTTATATTCCTTTTGTTTTGTCTGGTATTGTTCCTGTAGGGATGTTGATTTGTTGCGTCTCCATCGGCGTTCAAGTCGTCTTAGTGCTCTCTTTGCTATTCGTATATCCTTGGAGTACCATGGAGTGGAGCAGGGTTTTGTGCTGTGTGATTGTTGTGTTCTGCGGGTGGGTGGTCTGGCGGCAGATGAAATGATGTCTTTCCATTTGGAGATTTGCTCATCTATGTCCATTGTTTCGGCATTGAGGAGTAGTTGCGTGTCTTGTGTGAACTGTTCCTTGTTGAAGCTTTTGAATCTCCTGGTTGGGGGTGGGTCGTTGTTTTGCCTTTTTGAGTCTGTTACTTGTAGTTTAATCTTTATTAGGTGGTGGTCTGACCAGGGTACCGGTGTTGTGATGTCTGGCCCCGAGATGAGGCGTCCTTCCTTCCAGTTGTTTGGAGCAAAGATTAGGTTGGGGGTGTGTCCAAGGTTGTGGGTGGGGGTGTTGATGAGTTGGGTGAATTGGAGGGAGTCCAGAGCTGATAGGAAGGCTTCTGCCTCTTTTCTGCTAGTAGATCTGAGATTGAAGTCTCCAAGTATTATGAGTTGTTTGTGTAGGTTGTTGACTGCGCATATTGCCTCTAGGATTGCTGAAAGTTCATCTGATGGTGTGTCTGGCGCTCTGTAGGTAAGGCATATGGCTAGGTTCAAGTTTTCAATGATGATTGTGTTACAGTGGTTTGTATTAGTTGAAATTTTACTTTTTATCTTTAGGCTGGTCCTTGCTATGATGAGGACCCCTCCCCTCCTCTTCTTTGAGTGCGAGGGCAGTTGAATGCTGTGTGGGTGTCAGGGACTAGTTGGTTGAGTAGCACATTGTCGGTGGGTGACAGCCATGTCTCGGTGATGCACAGGATGTCTGTTTGCTGGTCTTTTATGTGGTCAGAGATGGTATTTGTTTTGTTTCGTACTGACCTGGCGTTGATAAGCTCTATGGAGATGTTTGTGGGTCGGTTGGTGTTTATGTGGGTGTGAGTGGGGGTGCTGTGCTTCTTCTTTCCTTGTTTGCTGGGTTTCGTTGTTTGTCCTGTATTGGGGTCCTGTTTTTGCTCTTGGTAGTGTTTGTATGTTATTATTGTTTGTGGGAGGAACCAAAAGGTGTTGGGGGTGTTGATTGGAGTGCTTGTGAGTTGTGGGATAAAATGGGTGGTCAAGAGTAGTAGAGGTAGGTAATGTGTAGCGACCATGTTGGATTACCTGTGTTGCTGCTGTCGTTGCTTTTCTGGCTTCAAGTGGTTCTGCTTTGCTGACCGTTGTCTGTTTTCGTTGTTCAGTGTTCTTTGTGTTCATCCTGATAAACTTCTAGGATGGTCTGTTTTGCTTTGTAATTGTTTTGGCCCTGCCTTCGTCAGGGTAATGGCCTGCATTTTATGTCCTGGTTTGAGTCCTAGCTTTCAGCTTGTTCTGGCTGTTTAACGGATCCTGGAGAGTACGTGGCCACCGCCTAAGGGCCACACCGAAGGGCCCTTTGGCAAGACCCTCAGGCGCGGGTGCGCTTGCTGGAGTCCTGCTTTTAAATTAGGTGGAGAGCCCTGACTGGGCAGGCGAGAGGCTGGAGGCGTCCAGGTGGCGAGCCCCGATTGGGCTGGAGGCGTCCGGGTGGCGAGCCCCGATTGGGCTGGAGGCATCCGGGTGGCGATCCCCGATTGGGCTGGAGGTGTCCAGGTGGCGAGCCCCGATTGGGCTGGAGGCATCAGGACAAGGCTGGCTCAATCCCTCCTGGGAGAGCACACGTCCGGGAAAGGGCTGATCTCAGCTGCTGTCCTGCTTTTAAATTAGGTGGAGAGCCCCGCTTATACCGGCATTTACATGTGGCAATGACATTCACAATGGAAATCACAATTTTGGAAAGGCCATGATTTCAACAAAGGATGCACCATCTATGGTTGTGATCAACATTAATGGCACCCTTGTAGTTCAACCCCTTAATGTCCAATATCTAATTAAAGTAAAAAAACGAATCAGAGCAGACATGGGGGGGGGGGGCAGGGGGACTGAAAGGGAGCAGCCACTGGGCAGGGGAACTGGAAGAGAGCAGACACGGGGGGGAGCTGGAAGAGAACAGACAGTGTGGGGGCGGAGCTGAAAGGGAGCAGATACTAGGGAGTTCGAAGGGAGCAGACATGGGGGCGCTACAAGGGAGCAGGCACAGGAGAGAAGCTGAAAGGGAGCACATAATGGGGATCTGAAAGGGAGCACATAATGGGGAGCTGGAAGAGAGCACACACGGGGGGGGGACTGGAAGAGAGCACACACGGGGGGGGGGACTGGAAGGGAGCACACACGGGGGGGGGGGAACTGGAAGGGAGCAGATACTAGGGAGCTGGAAGGCAGCAGACACGGGGGGGCCTACAAGGGAGCAGACACAGGAGGGGAGCTAAAAGGGAGCAGACACAGAGGGGGAGCTGAAAGGGAGCAGACACGGGGGGGCTACAAGGGAGCAGACACAGGGGGGGCTGGAAGGGAGCAGACATGGAGGAGCTACATGGGAGGAGCTGGAAGGGAGCAGGCACATGTGGATTGGGCTGGAAGGTGGCTGGGTAATAGGAAGGGGGTTGGAAGAGAAAGCACAGTTACTTACCTGTAACAGGTGATCTCTGGGAACAGCAGGAATAAGTCTTCACATATGGGTACGTCGGTACCGACGGAGTATGCGCGGAACGCTTCCCAGCGTCCAATCAGAAAGCCTTTGGAAGCATCCCACCATGCCTGCATGCTGCCTTCCCGCCACTGTTCCCTCTAAGCTGTGCGCGTGTGCGCGCACACACCTCGCCGAGGGAGCGCACATACTTTATAACAGAGCGCACAAAAATTACGGTTCTGATTCTGATAGAAAACAACACAGACATCTTAAAATTGAAAAGTTGTTGTGTATTTATGGTTTTCACAAGTTGTACAATATTTTCTAGTGCAATCAATGTGGTGTACATACTGTATTTTGACGTGTAGTCAAATTGTAAAGTATATAACTCCGAGTGTTGTTATGTGGTGCACAAAAATTTAACCTTCCTTCAAAAGCTGCACAGCTGATATTTTATGCTCACACAGCCTACAGAAAATTAGAGAGAACATTGCTTCCCACCTTCCCAACTGCCTCTCCTCAGTTAAGTTTTAAAGCTGAGACAAAGAGAGAGAGAGCAAGGAAGGGAAAGATAGAGATAGAGAAAAAAACAACTCCTACGGGAGGTGGGTGGGTTGTGAAGACTTATTCCTGCTGTTCCCAGAGATCACCTGTTACAGGTAAGTAACTGTGCTATCTCCAGGAACAAGCAGGAATGAGTCTTCATATATGGGGACTCCCAAGCTCAGATGCCCAGAGGGAGTCCTAGCATGTTCAAGTCTAGAACGAGCCATGCTATTCCTCAGGACCTCAGGCATCCTGGGGATGGAGGGTAGGAGTTGAAAACAGAAAAGAAGCTGTGGAACAGCTGGCCTTAGCAGGGCTTCTAAAGGGGAAGACCCTGTATAGAGGTTATTTAGTAGTGAAATATTGAAATCTGGGCCTCCCTTGTTGGCATTGCACAAGTCCACTGAGCTACATATGGATCTGTTGGAAGAGCCAGTGAAGTTGCTCAAGGGGTACCTCACTGAGAAGTAGAGGTAATAAAGTAGAACAAAAACAAGTGGAGGTCAGAACCCTACAGGGTGAGAAGTAGCCCCAGGTGAAAAACTGGGGTAGTATGAGAGGTAGAGCTTCAGCGGAGATGCAGAAGGTACTATTAAAGAAAGCTTAAGCTGTTTGGTCCAAAACAGTACAAATCTAGGACCAAGGGAAAAAATGAGTCTGACCCAACTGGACTGGGGTTGGAAACAGTCCATGTAGGTGAGAAAGGGTATGGAGACCCTTGTATCTGATAAGAAAGTAAGGACAGACTCAGGAGCGCTAAGCTTTAGAGTAACTGAAGCTCCGCAGTGTCTTTCCTAAATGGGGTCAATTAGGAAAGAAAAAAGGTACATGGAGAGCTTCAGGAGTACCTAACCTAAAAAGGTTATGGTAAGGAAAATTTTGTTAATTACCACAGGGAGTGGTTATAAGTGTAGCCCCCTAAGTATGCTGGCACAGCATTGATAGGGGTAGTGCCCATCTGTCAGGCTCATATAGGAATATAGGGATATCTGAACCTAACAGACAGATAGATAAGTAGATGGATACAGATCTATCTAAAAACATATCTCACTATATAGCGTAGTTACTCACCTGTAACAGGTGTTCTCCAGGAGCAGCAGGAATCAGTCCTCACTTATGGGGGGTGACGTCGGCGCCGACGGAGCCCTCGCGGAGCAATTTTCCCCAGCTTTCAAAGAAAGCCTTTGGGAATTGCAGCGCGCATGCGCGGTCGTCTTCCCGCCCGAAGGTGCCATCTTAGCCAGTCAGATGACATAGCTAAAAAAGACAGCATAAAAATTTGCAAAAAGAACATAAGCAGACGATTGCAACTCCAAGGGGAGGAGGGAGGGTAGTGAGGACTGATTCCTGCTGCTCCTGGAGAACACCTGTTACAGGTGAGTAACTACGCTTTCTCCAGGACCAAGCAGGAAGTCAGTCCTCACTTATGGGACTCCCAAGCTCAAGGCTACCGGAGACCCTAAGCACAAAAATGAGCTCCCTCTAGCTCAGCAGCACAGAAGGAAAGAATCTTCGCTGAATTAACACCCACCGGTAGCCCACATCCGGGATGGAGGGTAGGAGTTGCTCAGACCTCAAAGAGATTACGGAGGACTGCCTGTCCGAAAGCACTGTCCCTGCGGGACTCCCTCTCGAGACAGTAATGGACCGCAAAAGTCTGGCTCGAAGACCAAGTAGCGGCCCGGCAGATGTCTGCCAGCGGAACAGAGCGGAGGTAAGCCACTGACGTAGCCTTTGCCCGAACGCAATGAGCCGTGACTCGACTTTCTAAGGAGAGTCCGGCTGCCCCATAAGCCCAAGAGATACAGTCCGCAACCCAGATGGACAGAGTACGCTTGGAGACCGGGAGCCCCAATTTATTGGGGTCAAAAGACACAAAAAGCTGAGCAGCTTTACGGTGCTCCCGCGTACGGTCAAGGTAGAAGTTCAGAGCCCTTCTACAGTCCAGGGTATGGAGGACCGTTTCAGCTCGGCTGGAGTGTGGTCTGGGAAAGAAGGTTGGAAGTACCACCTCCTGATTGATGTGAAAAGGGGAGACCACTTTCGGAAGAAATTTAGGGTGAGTCCGTAGGACTACCCTATTTTTGTAGAACCGAGTGTAAGGGGGATCAGACACGAGGGCCTGCAATTCACTTACGCGTCTAGCGGAAGTGAGGGCTATCAAGAACAGTGTTTTCCAAGACAGAAAACGGAGAGAACAGGTAGCCATAGGTTCAAAAGGCGGACAGGTGATCCGCTGCAACACCACATTCAGGTCCCAGTCAGGCGCTGGCGGGCGCAGAGGTGGTTTAAGTAGAAGGAGACCTCGGAGAAACCTCGCTACGAGAGGGTCATTGGAGAGAGGTCTGCCGTCCACCGGCACATGATGTGCTGAAAGAGCACTGAGGTGAACTTTGACGGAGTTGGACTTAAGTCCCAGATTAGAGAGGTGCAGCAAGTACTGCAAGATCACCGACACCGGGCAGGAGAAGGGATCCTGAGACTGTTGGGTACACCAGACTGCAAAGCGACGCCATTTAAGGGCGTAGCATTTGCGGGTAGAAGGCCGACGCGAAGCCAAGACGACCTCCTCCACCTCCGCCGGCAGGAGAAGGGGAGCAAGGACTACCCTCTCAGCAGCCAGGCCATGAGGTTGAGAGACCTGAGGTTGGGGTGCAGGAGGGACCCCTGATCCTGAGTGAGGAGATCCGGTTGTACCCCCAGAGGGATTGGATCCTCCACCGCCAGTTGCAGCAGGAGCGGAAACCACGGCTGCCTGGGCCAGCGAGGGGCCACCAGGATCATGAAGGCTTTGTCTCGGAGAACCTTGAAAAGAGTCCGAGAGACTAGCGGGATGGGAGGGAACGCATACAGAAGGCTCCCCGACCATGAGATCAGAAAGGCGTCCGCCGCAACCCGAAGGGGGTGTGGCAGACGAGAGCAGAAGCGAGGAAGCTGCCGGTTGCGAGGACTGGCAAAGAGATCCATCGTGGGGAGGCCCCACTTGAGGAAGAGCTTCTGAACTACCAAGGGATCCAGACGCCACTCGTGCGGCTGGAGGACCCTGCTGAGTTTGTCCGCAAGGCAATTGTCTCGGCCCGGGAGATAAACTGCCTTGAGGAGAATGCCGTGACTGACGGCCCAAGAGCAGAGCTTCTGAGCCTCCCGGCAGAGGAGAAAGGAGCCCGTGCCCCCCTGTTTGTTCACGTAGAACATGGCAACTTGATTGTCCGTCTGGACAAGGACGGACTGTTGGGAAGTCAGGTGGGAGAAGGCCCTGAGAGCTAGGCGGATCGCCCGGAGCTCCAGGAAGTTGATCTGCTGAGCAGACTCCCACGTGGTCCAGAGGCCCTGAGTACGCGCCTCTTGGCAATGCGCTCCCCAGCCCAGGAGGGATGCATCGGTGGTCAGCACCCGGGTCGGCTGAGGTGACTGGAAGGGCATACCGAATGTCAGGTTCGGCTGCCGGAGCCACCACCGGAGAGACGAGATCAGCGGCTCGGAAACGCGCACTAGGTCTGCGAGGCCGCCCGTGGCCTGTCGCCACTGCCGGCGGAGACACCATTGAGCAGACCGCATATTCAGGCGGGCATTGGGGGTCACATGGACAGTGGAAGCCATATGGCCGAGCAGTCTCAGGAAGCGCCTGGCGGAGACCAGGGGCTGGCTGCGAAAGCGGTCGGCTAGGTCCATGAGCCGCTGAGCCCTGTCGAGCGGTAGATACGCTCGCGCCTGAGGAGTGTGCAGCCTTGCGCCGATGAACTCGAGATCCTGTGAGGGGAGCAAAGTGGACTTTGCGAAGTTTATGACAAAGCCCAAGTGCTGCAGCAGAGCCACCGTGCGACACGTGGCGTTGGTGACCTCCTGAGCGGACGCTGCTCTGATGAGCCAGTCGTCGAGGTACGGAAAGACATAGAGGCCGTGAAGCCGGAGATGGGCCGCCACGACCGCGAGACATTTTGTGAAGACTCGCGGTGCGGAGGACAGGCCAAAGGGCAGTACTCTGTACTGGTAATGATTTCCTGCCACCACAAACCTTAGGTATTGGCGGTGGCTTGGGTGGATGAGGATGTGCGTGTAGGCATCCTTTAGATCCAAGGAGCATAGCCAATCTCCCTGCTGGAGGTAGGGCAGAAGGATTCCAAGGGTAAGCATTTTGAACTTCTCCCGCACAAGGAACTTGTTGAGGTTGCGCAAGTCCAGGATGGGTCTGAGGCCCCCTGTTCTCTTTGGTATCAGAAAATACCTTGAATAGAAGCCTTGACCTCTCAGGTGGTGTGGCACCGGTTCCACCGCCTGATCCTGCAGAAGACCTGCTAACTCCTGAAGGAGCAACTCCCTGTGCAGAGGGGGGCGCGGAGGCTCCCCCGGAAAATAGGAGGGAGGGACCTGATGGAAGTGGAGAAGGTAGCCTTCTCGCACGACCTGAAGCACCCAGGCATCTGCGGTGATGCTGGACCACCTGTGGGCGAAGTGAACCAGCCGGCCTCCGGTGCTGGGGGGGACCAGCGGGGGGGAGAGGCTATGCTGAGCGAGTCAAAACCCCCCACCCTGCTGAGCAGGGGCTGGTGGTGCAGGCTTGGGGGCCTGCTGCCTACGGGACCCGTTACCCCGTCCCTTGGCCTGCTGGCCCTGTTGGGGAGCTGCAGGGGCCTGATAATGGGGGTATTGTTTGTAGGCAGCCGCCTTCCTCGGGTAAAAGGACTTTTTCCCCGAGCCCTTCTTTTTCTGGGAAGGGGCGGAGGTCTTCCTAGAAAGCCTGGTCCTGGTGAGAGTCTCAGTCTCAATTTGTGCAGCCTTTTCCGCCATGGGCTTGCCAAAGAGGTTTTCGCCTCGGCAGGGGACATCGACCAACTTGTCCTGTACCCAGGGCTCAAGGTCTGACGACTGAAGCCAAGCCTGTCGGCGGGCACCGATGCCGGCTGCGGCCACTCGAGCCGAGGCTTCAAAGCCATCATAGGCTGCTCGGGACATGAACTTAGAGCATTCCCGAATGCCGGTGGACAAGGCTAGGAACCTCCGCAAGGGCTCCTCGGAGAGACCAGCGGAGAATCCGGCTAGCTCTTTAGCCAGATCCCGGAGATACATGCCCATGTATAGCTGGTAAGTCTGGACACGACATGCGAGCATAGAGCCCTGGAAGCACTTCTTGCCAAGGCCATCCAGGTTACGGGCCTCCCTGCCAGGAGGCACCGAGGAGTGCATCTTCTGGCTCTTAAGACGATGCATGGCCGATTCCACTACCATGGAATGGTGTGGCAGCTGCGCCTTTTGAAAGCCAGGGCTCTTGCGGACCCGATAGATAGAATCGACCCGCTTGCTCAGGACCGGCGAGGAGGCCGGACTCTCCCACATGCGGAAGAGTAGTCGTTCCAGCATAGGAGGAACCGGCACAGTAAAGTGTTCCCTCGCGGGAGAGTCATACTGGAGGGTGTCGAGCTCTTCGGCTCGAGGCTCCTCCTCGGGATCCGCAGGGAAGGCCAAAGCCTTGGCCATATCCCTAACGAAGTCCGAGAACCGGGCATCCTCCGGGGGGGACTGCTTCCGAGGCTCGGACTCCGGTGAGTCCGAGGGGACACACCGAGTCCGGAAAGAATCAGGTGACTCTTCCTCCTCAGACTCCCAGACCGACTCCGACGAGGACTCGGTGGGGTCGGCCCGGGCAGGGTGCGGCGCCAGCCGCCCCGACGCCGAGGGAGTCGGCGTCGGCGACCTCGGTCCCGAACGGGAGGCCGAGGGCGACCTCGACCGAGGATCGACTCGAGTTCTCATCGACTCGGTCTCCGGGGTCGACTTGGACGTCGACGTCCCGGCGGTCGGGGCAGCGACGCCAGCGAAGCCAGCGAGCAGTGCCCTCTGCTGGTCCATGAAGGCAGACAGTCTGCTCTCCAAGGCCGTCAACCTGAGTCCGAGCTCAGGTGACCCAGCAGCCCCCGACTCGGGCCCCGACGGCGTCGGGCCCGACGTCGGCTGTCGCGGAGGCGAGTCCAGAAGGACCACAGGACTTACCCGGGCAGGCATCTCCGACTCCAGGCGAGGTCGCTTCGGGATGTGTTCCTTCTCCAAGGACCCGGGGCGGCTGTCGGGGCTATGCGACCTGGCCCTCGCGGAGCCAGGAGCGTCCACCGACGCCGCCCTCGCGGGTTTTTCCTTCCGACGATGGTCCCCGGAGGGAGAACCCCGGTCGGAGGAGCTCCGGCGACGGTCCGAGCTGGAGCCTTTCGACACGGAGGCCTCCGACGAGGTCCGGGTACGGCTGGGGTCAGCGAAGATTCTCTCACGCTGATGCCGCCGACTTCTCAACGCCTTTGAGGACAGTTTGCTGCAGGGCCCACAGATCAGTTCCTCATGATCCGGGCCCAGGCAGCGGAGGCAAAAGTCGTGTGTGTCGGTTAGTGACATATTTCGGTCACACCGACCACACCGCTTAAACCCACTGGCAGCCATCGGGGGAAAAAGGGCCCCTGCGAGGTCAAAGGACCGGGCTGCCAGGGAAACGAAAACGAAAGCTGACTAAGTCAGAAAAACCGAAAAAAAAAAGTAAGAGGACTCGAGACCGGCGTCGCGAGTCCGGGCGGGAAAACGATCGGCGTCGAACCGAAAGAAAAAAGGATAAAATAAAGAAGAAAATCAACTTTTTCGCGGGGACAAGACGGGGACGTCTGTAGGGCTCCGCGGAAAAAAGAAGACTGGCTAAGATGGCACCTTCGGGCGGGAAGACGACCGCGCATGCGCGCTGCAATTCCCAAAGGCTTTCTTTGAAAGCTGGGGAAAATTGCTCCGCGAGGGCTCCGTCGGCGCCAACGTCACCCCCCATAAGTGAGGACTGACTTCCTGCTTGGTCCTGGAGAACTATAAATATATATATACACTGAAATATATACACATATAGGGTATATATGCCTATATCTATAAGAGATATGTATGGGCATAAGACACATAGATAGATATAGATAAGGATATATGTATCTATATATATCTATATATACCTATATGAATATGTAGGCATAGGGACACATGTCTCCAGGTATGTGGATGGAGAGATGTCCATAGAACCTCATCCCCCCTAGGGATATTTATTTATTTAATTAATTTATTTAACTTTCTTATATACCACACTATTTAGCATCAGCGCGATATAGGGAGAGAGGAAGATTTATCTGACAGCAAGAAGGTTGATACCTGCTTGAATAGATACATAGAGAATCCTCTTTTCCTGGTTATGACTGGCAGAGTCAGAGGAAAGGATTCCCTAACAAGAAGAAGTCTGAAGTCTTTGCAGAATTTGAGCTCTTGAATAACCAGGATGGCCTAAGTGAAAAATTGCAGAGGATAACTTCAGTCAGTAGACAGGAAGTCTAGATCTTTATTTATTTATTTTATTTATTTATTATTTATTTATTTATTTAACAATTCTTATATACCGCACTATTAGACATCAGCGCGGTTTACATTGAACAAAAAACATCCGACAATTTACATATGTCTGGTCAATTACATTTAACAGGAGATATAAACTTGGGAAATAGGGGAAACTATATACAAAGGTGTGTTATCTGACAAGAGATCTCTCCAGGATTGCAGTATGGAGAATGGATAGAGGACGCCTCTGGAGGAATATACCCCAGTGACCCATCTATGAGGGCAAGATGGGTATTAGGCGTCCTCTAGTTGCCATTGAAGAAGTTTATCTCCGACTAGAAGATTCAAGGAGATATGGGCCAAGTCAGGGAATTGGCCCTCCTTGAGGTTTTCACGTAAGGAAAGGCCTGAGGCTTATGCCTCAAAAGAGATTTAAGATGAGATGGTAAGGGTAGGGAATACCTGCCAGACATGGAACATGACTGGGGGAACCCCTCCTAACCATCTGGGGTTATCTGCTAGGCCAGATGCTAATGCTCTCTAGCAAGGGCCCATAGTGCAAAGCTACTCTGTAGAGATGCAGAGAGCATGCTGCAGGTTGGTTAAAAGAAAAAACTGGCTGTGGAAGCAAGTAGGCAACCAGCTATTCTGCCAAGACAAGGGGGCAAAGAATAGAAGGTAACCAACCAGACTGTGATAATAGGGTTTCCCAAACGAGGTTACTAACCGGTTTGGGACTTAGCAGTGAGGCTAGGAGGATTGCTAGTGGAGGGGAAGCCCTGGTTGTGTGGTGAACAAAACCAGTGGCTTAACCACTAGGAATTGCTGTATGTGCAGCAACTACTAGAGCAGTGTGGAAAAATGTGCTTTCCCTCTTCCTTTTTTAGATTGGGAAAAAGAAAGAACAGACATGGTAGGACTTCCCATTGTCTGATGAGCTGCCCTAAGGTAATAAGGGGTGGGAAAGAATTCCAGAAGGGAGAATCCCCCGGTAGAACAGGTAGAGGACCATAGGGGCTTACCCGTTTAAAAGGGGTCCCTCTTACAAACCAATGTTGTAGGAAGAGGGAGGTAAGACAAAGTTGCAGAGAGACCAACAATGGAGGAAGTCTCTGACGGATGAGATGATACATGCCAGTACAGGGAAACAACTGTCTATTGATAGTTGTTACCTCCCTTTCCTCCAAGAGGAAGAGGAAATCTGTTAAGTATGGGCATGAGCATCATAAAGACTCATAGAGTTAGAGAAAAGATGTCTCATGAAGAGATATCTAGGAAGATTAGGATAAAAATTAGTGCAGATACTTCAAGTGAAAAGAAGCAGACTGCCACCGTAACCACCAACCCAGAGGGACAATGATCTATTTGAAACCCTGCGACTGCTGGGTTTGGTGACCCTGATGAGGTTGCAGATTCTTCAGACCAGGGCAATGTTTCCCATGTTTGGGAACATCTGTGTGATGGGCAGATGATGGATAAAACCTTCTCCCCCTAGGGGAAGAAAGTTTGGTAGGACATTTCCTACCTACTGGGAAAGCAGAAGGCATAGAACAGCCTCTAGAAACAGGACAGTCAGCTGTTAACTGAGCAACCTGGAGTAAAGACTCCTTGTTAAAGAGATTTTCTCCAGTGCAAGGAGTATTTCCCAGTCTAACTTGTGCCCATTTGTCTAAGTCTGAAGCTTGGAGCCAGGCTTTACGTCGTGCCCCTATAGCTATAGCAGAAGTCCTGCTAACAGACTCAAAGGAATCTAGGGAAGCACGAGTAAGAAACCTAGGGATATCCTGAGCATGACTAACCAGTGAGGAATAGTCTGCACTCTTGGGCTCTTGAAGAAAAGGAGTCAAAAGATGTAATTTCTTTGTGACCTCCTCAAGAGATAGACCCATATAAAAAATATATGAGAGAATTCTTGCTGAAAGCATGGATGCCTGGAAGGTTTGACGTCCAAAGGCATCTAGTGTCTTAGACTCACGACCTGGCGGGTAAGAAGAGTGCTTTTTATTACTCTTCACCCGCCTCACTGCTGATTCTACCACAATGGAATGATGAGGAAGTTGAGTCTTTTGAAACCCTGGAGAGGGGGGCACCTGATATAGAAGATCAGTTGCTCTGGAAGGTGGGGGTACCTTTAAAGGAGCTTCCCACATTCGTAGAAGGAGATCCTGCAAGGAATGATGCAAAGGAAGCATTATGTTCTCCTTTGCTTTGCTAGGAACAGAGAGGGATTCTGTATTCCTTTGTGTAGGATCCTGTCCAGGAATAGGAATGGCAAGTGAGTTTGCCATATCCAGGAGGAAAGCACGAAAAGAAGGATCCCCAGAGGGAACTTCCTTTGGATAGGTAGATCTGATGAAGAACTACCAACAATCTTAGAATATGTCTAATATACAGACCCCCTGACCAAAAAGCAGATAACTTAGATCCACTTATAGAATGCCTTGCCTCATCTACCGAACAAGATCCTATCATCATGTTAGGCGATTTTAACCTCCCCTCATTCCCAGCTACAGAATCCAACCTTTTCCTTGAAACTATAGCTGACATGGATTTCCACCAGATAATCACCACAACAACACACATAAAAGGAGGTACACTAGACCTTATACTCCTCCCAAACACAATCTTCCAGCTATTCAACCCAGATTCTATAGTAAGCATACAAGTTCCTTGGTCTGATCATTACATTATTAAAACAAACATTACATACCACACCAATAGCTCCAAAAACCTCTCAAGAACTGATCCCACCAGAAAATTTAAAAGGTTTAACGAAACTGAATTCCTAGACACAATAATACCCCACCTAGTGTCACCACCAACGGATCTAGATGAAGCGATCAAAAACTGGAATAACACAATAACAGAAGCAGCTAAATCCGACAGATGTAACAAAATTCCCTCTAACCCAAAAAAAGCACCATGGTTCAATAACACTCTAAAACAAATGAAGAAGCAGCTTAGAAAAACTGAACTTAAATGGCGTAAAACCAAACTAACCTTACATAAGGAAATATACACTAGCCTTCTTACAAAATATAAGGAGATTACAAATAACACAAAAAAAACCTATTATGCATCAATCTTATCAAAATCTTATAACAGGCCACGAGAACTATTCTCTATTGTTAGAAATCTCACTAATAATCCTCAAACAACTAACAATGAAATTACAGACATATCTGTACAATCATTAGCTAACTACTATCAAAATAAATCCACACAACCTATAATGACAATAGACAATAATAAGGTAGCCCATCATTGTTCAGAAGAATGGTCAAACTTTAACCCCATATCGAAAGAATCATTAAAGAACATTATTACTAACCTCAATACAACCACTTCCTTCCTCGATCCATGCCCTGTAACATGGATAAAAAGTACACTTCCAACACTAATCTCATTCATTCTCCCCATAGTCAACCTCTCATTACTCCAAGGCTACATCCCACCTAACCTCAAACACGCACAAATTCGCCCAATTCTCAAAAATGGTATTTTAGACAAAACTTCACCAAAATCATATCGACCCATTTCAAGCATCCCGTTCCTTGCTAAAATAATAGAAAAAGTGGTACAGATCCAGACACAAGAATACCTAGACTCTTCCTACCCACTTGATGAACACCAATACGGTTTCAGACCTCAACACGGAGTTGAATCACTTTTAACAGTCCTAATCGATACTCTCATCAAAGGGATTGATAACCACAAAAATGCATTCATTCTCCTATTTATTGACATTTCCGCCGCATTCGATAGTGTCCACCACACCATAATGCTTAATAACCTAAAGCAAATAGGAATAAATACAACAGTACACAAATGGTTTACCTCATATTTACATAATAGAACACAAAATGTAAGAATAGCTAATCAGACTTCCACCACATATAAACAAGAAATTGGACTCCCACAAGGCTCGGCGTTATCAGCCCTCCTATTTAATATATATATAAAACCAGTCTGCGACATATTCAAAAAATTCGGTGTACTATATCATCTATACGCTGATGATATCATGTTATACATTCCATTCTCCATCCCTGATGTACCGATAAAACTTCTAACAGACTGCCTTAGTGAAGTCACATCCTGGCTAAAAGAACAAAACCTCCATATAAACCACTCAAAAACAGAAGTATTAATTGTAACAAAAAATCAATCATACGTTCCGCCAACCCACATAACAATACAAAACCATGAAATCACAATAAAAAATGAAATAAGATACTTAGGTGTCATACTAGATACACACCTTACGATGAATACCCACATAAGAAACACGATAAAGAAAGTCTACTTCAAACTTAAAATACTCAAGCAACTACGTCCACTGGTATATTTTCAAGATTTCATTAATATAATACAGGCAACCATAACCCCGCATTTTGACTTTTCCAATCTAATTCTCTTAGGCATAACGAAACAAAACATCAAAAGAATACAACTAGCACAGAACGCAGCAGCCAGAATTGTAATGAATGTAAATTCACTCCAGCATATTACCCCAATATTAGCATCCCTGCATTGGCTGCCAATACAAAGCAGGATAATATATAAGACTGTAATAACCACATTTAAAACCCAAAATGGCATGGCGCCAACCCCATTAAGCAAACTTATATGTAAGGAGACACAAAAAGTCTCCCACAGAAAAGGACACTCAAATAAATTAAAGACACCAAATGACTTTATAAAAGCAAACAAACAAACTAATAACAGAGCATTCTCACATGCGGCCCCCATCATTTGGAACTCCATCCCGGAGGACCTACGCTCATCAACAGAAATTATAGAACTCCGTAAAAAACTGAAAACCTATCTCTTCACCTTGCATTACAATACCATAGCTAATCCACTGATCATCCCAGAAAAAGGCTAAAACATGCTCAAACGAATAAAGCTAAACCTCATAACTCAACAGATACTACATTTACTTGTAAATAACGACGATTCAATCCAATAGAGCTTACAACTCTGAAATTGTAAATAGTTATTAACCTTTGTTCTTGTTCCATAATGTATCTATAATGTATTTGTTCTTGTTCCATAATGTATCTAACCATTATATTGTTCTGTTATGTATTTAAGCATTACACTGTTTATTGTCAAAAAAAAAATTGTTCCATGTAAAAACAAGCTCTTGCTTTGTTGACTGTTGTTCAATTGTGAACCGCACCTGAACTCCGGAAGATGCGGGATATAAATGATTGTTAAATAAATAAATAAATAAAAAACTAGCGTTGGCACCGAGGGATCTATCCAAGTATATAGGAATAGAAGATCCTGAATGGTACAGTATGGGATCCTTAGAGGATGGTCTCTGGTACTGCAGGTCAGGACCAGCGACAGTCGGTAACACATCGTCCATGCTAGGGATCGATTCCAAACTCGGTATCGAGGGAAGCGAGCCTGACGAGAGAAGCATGGAAGGCACCGACAGCAATGGTAATGTGGATATCGGTACCGACTTCGGTACCGTATCTGATAACGGTGGATGAAAGCCAGCCGGTGGCAACTCTAACGGTATCGGAGGAACCGAGAGTTGCGGATCCGAATTATCGGAACCGAGCCTTCGGTACCGATGGGTGTCGGTACCAAGGCGAGTCGGTACCCAGTCCTCCAGACTGGAGATCGATTCCAGACTCGGCATCGAAGGAAGCGAGTCTATCGATGCACGTCTGGAGGGTACCGACGTCGGTACTAGTATCGGTGCCGGTACTGATACTGGAAGGTCGGTCTGGAGCGTATCCACCGGCCCCGCAGGTACCGAGGACGCCAGACGACGATCCTTGGTGAGGAATGTTTCATCCAACACCAGTGCCGATGCCGGGGTATCGGTACCGCTCGAAGTGGATACCACCACCGGGCATGGCTCAGGTATGTTCTGTGAGGGGTGAACCTCAGGAACAACCTGAAACCCCACACAGGCTTTAGAGGCCGAAGACTCCCACCGGGGTTTTGAAGCCAGTGGATTCTTGAGGACAAGGCCATAGGCATCTATGCTGTGCATGAGAAGTGCTGCTCGAGGACCTATGAGAGTTTGTGTATTCAGGCCTACGCAACGAGCATAAAGAGGGGGGAAAAAGGTGTAGGAGAGCCTGCTGTGGGGCGCGAGGAGGACAAGCCAACAAATGTAATGGAGTTACTAAAGGGCAAGGGAGCAGTAGTACAAATATCTAAAGAAGAACTACACTCTTGGTTTGGCAAACTGCGTTCAGAGATGGCGGGGTTTAGAGTGGACATGGAGGCAGCCATTGCGGAGTTCCACGCTGATGTACAAGAGCTTGGCTAACGGGCAGAGGACGCGGAGGGACAAACTGAGAACATGCAGGGCACCATGATATAAATAATACAGTCAAGGCCCTGGAACTATCTAGAGAGAAAATGGAGCTTAAGCTCGAAGATTTAGAAAAATGGGCAAGACACAATAATCTAAGAATAAAAGGCATACCGGAAAATGAAGAGTACAGGGATTGTGAACAAACAGCACAGGATCTGCAAAGCTGTTTTGACTGAATCAGAGGAAGGAGCAGATATGTTGGAAATAAAAATGGATAGAACACATAGGGCACTGGGCCCTAGAAGGGGTGAGTCCCCTTAAGATATAATTATATGCTTCTAAGACTATAAGCTTAAAGAAAAAAAATGCTGCTCAGATGAGAACAGCAGATCAATTCAAATGGCAAGGGCATACCGCAGCCATATATGCAGACCTGGCTACTGCTATACTACAACGCAGGAGAGCCTGGCAAGGATATACAAAACGACTTTGGGAATAGAACATTAAGTACAAATGACTATACCCTGCAGGGATTGCTTTTACTGTCAACAGAGTTACAAAAAGAGTGACTACAGTATCCCAGCTGGTAGTGTGGTAGGCTATGGCTTGTAAACTAGGCCTAGACCCCAACCCCCACCTGAGACTAGTGCTGAGAAGAACCAGAGTCTGAGAAACTGCTTTAGACTGCTTTAAACTGCTTTTGAAAAGTTTGTATAATTCCTTTATTAATTCCTCTATGCTGAAGATAGATATGTTCCTGCATTCTCTGAGCTAGAAATGGCCTTGAAGTAGAAATGTATCAATGTCTAAGACTATGCCTTTGTTAGAATAGCCTGAGAAGGGGGAACAGGGAGCTAGGCCCAGAGAGGGTCCCCGATTGGACAGGTGCAAGGGGTGGTGGGACCAATAGAAAGTTTGCCTGTATCAAACTGTAAAGATTGTATATAAGGAATTTGCTCCTGTACTCCATTGCTCAGTCCTTTTTGGATACTCTCCTGTCTGAGCCTGTGCACAATAAATTGGCTTGGACCCTGAACTGACTCCTGGTTTTATTCATTGCATGCACTTCGCTGCTATATTTCCTGGTACGTTGACCGGGAACTGCGAGTAGTGGATGGTATTCAAGTGAGTATACCACATTTTACCGCCTCAAGGTTTGGCCCGGTTGGAACCGTGTCCGTCCGACCGCAGGGGAAACCTCAGGCGCCATCGGTCCTCTTGTATCGGAGAGGGTTCCACCTTGCCTCGGCGGGCTACTGGGTCCAGCCAGCCAACACCTCCGAACCCGAGGGGAGTCCAGGATTCAACCCAAGACCTGGTTCTGTAGCGGGTACCGGATCCGGTGAGTAGAACTTTTGTTGCTATCTAATCAGCTAGCTTGGGGAACGTCTTGCATGAGTGCGCGAGACTAAATTGGTACGGTTCCGAGAGCCTGATCACCTGTCAGGGCAAGTCCGAGTATGCCTTGCATGAGTGCGCAAGGCTGAAACTACTGCCCTTGGTTCAGCAGTCCGAGTATGTCTTGCATGAGTGCGCGAGACGCCTTGCATGAGTGCGTGAAGCCGGCTGCTGTTGGTTAGTAAGGTAGGACTGGGAATTTGGGAAAACGTTGCTAGCTTGTTTGATTGTGCGTATGAATGAGAGGTCTTGAAACACAGACCAAGTGAGAGCGGACTCCTGAGTAGCGCAGTTCCTGGCCGGGCGACCGCACCCAGGTCTGCGCTTCGCTGCTACAGTAGCAGTGATAAAAGAAGCAGGAATTTCCCGCATTCCAGAAATAGAAGAACCAAGGATGCCAAGGACAGGGAAGACAGCAATATGGCAAAAAGTGGATAATAGGATAATAAAGAGAAGAAAAGCAAATGAGGTCTGGACAGTTGAGCATGCTTCTGAAATCAGAACTGTGAACATGGTAGAAGCTATGGGTAATTCCAGAGATATGAAGGGAGGGGGCATAGAGGAAAAAACGACAACCTGAAGGGAAGAGGTATGATAGATGGATGGAAATGGGCGTTAACAATAATGAAGGTGAAAGAGGCTGGAGGTGAATGGGAAGGATGAATGGAAGATGCGAATGAGAAACTAGGGGTAGATACACAAAAATAAATAGAGAAGGGAAAATGGGTGAGGGATTGATAAGGAATGTTAAAGGGGAAGTGGGTGAGGGAATGATGAGTTATATAGGAAGGGACAGCTACTCATTAGTAGCTTTAAGGTTGTAGGGGAGAAGAGGAAGGTCTGGAGGGTGCCGGGAAGGGTAGAGGGCTGGGAGGGGGACAAGGACGGATCCTGTGTAAGAGAAAGGGGTAACACATATAAATGCAGACCTGGGGAATAAACAAAAAGGACCAGAGACATGTAAAATAGTAATCATCAACACTAAGGGCCTCAATTCCTCGTATAAGCGGCAGGCGTTATTAAAAGAGGGTAGCAGGCTTAAGGTAGATATATTATTGATACAAGAAACACATTTAAAAAGAGTGCAGGAAAAGTGGTTAGTTAGTGGGGGATATGATAGAGTTTACAGGGGGCGGGGATTCTGTTTACACGAGTACTAATACTGGAAGAAGGGCAGGTGGTGCAAGACCTCGGTGGTAGATTCCTTTCATGGAAGGGCAAAATAGTTGGGATGCCCTTAGCGGTATGTAACGTCTCTGCACCGAATACCCAACAAGGAACCTTTTATACTCAAATATATGGGGTATTAGAAGAACATCTACAAGAACCAATGATAACAGACGGGGGACTTTAATGCAACCCTGAACCCCTGAGTGGATACGACAGGGGGAATCTCAAGGGAAGTCAGGGGGTGAGTAAAAGATTAGGTAAACTTCTAAAGAAATTGGGTGCAGTGGACACTTGGAGATATCTCAATGGTACCCAGAGAGAATATACATACTTTTACCACCCACACAAAACATATAGCACACTTGATATAGTATGGGTGGATGGAAGGATAGTGGAGTGGGTTAAAAGGGTGGAGATCGGGTCCATTAATTCGACAGACCATGCACCCGTGGAGGTGGTGCTAAATTTACAAGTCGGGGGGTGGGGCTACGCTTTTGGAGGCTGAATGAACCTCTCCTGGATGAGGAAGAAAGGCTTAAAAGCATAAAAACAGTTATATAAGAGTGTATTGCAACATAATAATAGTGGAGAGGTATACCCGCAATTTTGTGGGATGGGCTTAACCCTTTCAGACCTGAATTTTTTCACAGACACTTTTTGTTTGTGGGCTGTCTCTACTTGCTTCAACTGAGCTAAAAGCTCCTCTTCCTTTTGTTCTTTCTGGCGTTTCCACCTGGCTGCCATAGCTGGCTGCCCCCTCACAACAGCTTTAACCTTTCAGACCGTATGTCCACTGTAATGGACGTCATTTTATCCATGAATTCCATGGATAAAATGACGTCCATTACAGTGGACATACGGTCTGAAAGGTTAAAGCTGTTGTGAGGGGGCAGCCAGCTATGGCAGCCAGGCGGAAACGCCAGAAAGAACAAAAGGAAGAGGAGCTTTTAGCCCAGTTGAAGCAAGTAGAGACAGCCCACAAACAAAAAGGAGTTAAAAAGAGGCTCCTTCGCATTAGACAGATTTGGGATGAACTATATATGCCAAGGATGGAGGAAGAGGCATATCAGTTGAACAAAATTAAACATGAATTCTTTATACAGGGAAATAGGCTGTGGAATTATCTGGCAAAAAAGCTTAGGGAAAGGAGAATACAACAGATTCTCCCAATCAAGAACGAGGAGGGGAGATGGTAAACACTACCAAACATATACAATAGGTCTTTACAGAATATTATTACAAGCTTTATTGCTCGGAACAACAGGAAGAAAGTTTAAACAAACAACAATATATATAATCTTACAGCAGTTGGATGAGGAGGAATAGCAGTGGATGAAAAGGGCGATCAGAGGAATAGAGGGTAGATGCAATTAAAAGTCTAAAAGAGGAAAAGGCTCCAGGTCTTGATGGCCTCACAGCTAAATCAAGAACATAAGGACATAAGATATGCCATTACTGGGTCAGACCAAGGTCCATCAAGCCAGTATCCAGTTTACAACAGTGGCCAATCCAGGTCATAAGTACCTAGCAGTCTCCCCAAAAGACACAGGTTCCTCAACACTTGTATTGGGTCAAGCAGCGATAGCCTGTGTCCCTTTTAATAATGGTTTATGGACCTTTCCTCCCGGAACTTGTCCAAACCTTTTTTAAACCCAGCTACACTAACAGCTTTTACTACATCCTCCAGTAACAAATTCCAGAGTTTGATTACACGTTGAGTGAAAAAATATTTTCTGTTATTAGTCTTAAATAGGTTACCCTGTAGCTTCATTGCATGTCCCCTAGTCTTTTTATATTCCGATGACGTAAACAATCAATCTACGCTTACCTGTTCCACTCCATTCATTAATTTATAGACCTCTATCATATCTCCCCTCAGCCGTCTCTTTTCTAGGTTGAAGAGCCCTAAGGTTTTGAGCCTCTCTTCATAGGAGTATCCTTCCATCCTCTACCATTTTGGTGGCTCTTCTCTGTATCTTTTTCTATTAATGCTATATCCTTTTTAAGATACGGCGACTAGAATTGCACACAATATTCAAGGTGCAGTCGCACCATGGAACGATACAGAGGCATTTTAATATCCTTTCTTTTATTTTCCATTCCTTTCCTTATGATACCCAGCATTCTATTTGCTCTCTTGGCTGCCGCTGCACACTGGGCCGAGGGTTTTAACATGTTATCCACAATTTATTTATTTTATTTATTTACATTCTCTTATATACCACGCTATTCTGCATCAGTGCGGTTTACATTGAACAAACTGAAATTACATTGAACAGGGCATTATAACTTGGAGATAACTATTTTACAGGGAACATGGGCTATGGAGGGTTAAGTGGCTTGCCCAAGACCACAAAGAGCACCTGTGGGACTAGAAACCCCAGTCCTTCCGGCCCAAGGTTGCTGTCCTCTAGTGGGATTTGAACCCCCGACCTTCCGGCCTGAAGTACCTTGCCCCAACCACTAGGCCACTCCTCCACTCCAATGACGTCTAAATCTTTTTCCTGGGGGTGGTTCCCAATGTGGAACCTTGCATCATGTAGCCATAGTTTGGGTTGTTCTTTCCTAGGTGCCTAACTTTGCACTTTTCCAAATTAAAGTTCATCTGCCATTTGGATGCCCAGTCTTCCAATTTATCAAGATCCTCTTGCAATTTTCCACAACCCTCTTGAGTTTTAACAACTTTAAATAGTTTTGTGTCATCTGCAAATTTGATAACCTCACTCGTTATTCCCTTTTCCAGGTCATTTATGAATATGCCAAAAAGCAGCGGACCCAACACAGATCCCTGGGGTGCTCCACTATTCACCCTTCTCCATTGGGAAATTGGCCATTTAGCCCTACCCTCTGCTTTCTATCTTTTAACCAGGTCCTGATCCACAATAGTACACTCTGTCTCCTATCCCATGACTTTTTAGTTTTACCAAAAGTCTCTGATGAGGGACCTTGTCAATGGCTTTTTGAAAGTCCAGATACATGATATCAACTGACTCACCTTTGTCTACCTGTTTATTCACACCTTCAAAAAAACATAACAGCTTAGTAAGACAAGATCTTCCCTTGTCTAAAGCCATGTTGGCTGTCTCCCATTAAGCCATGACTACCTACATGTTGAGTAATTTTGTTCTTTATGATGGTTTCTACAATTTTTCCTGGTACTGACGTCAGGCTCACCAGTCTGTAGTTTCCCGGATCACCCCTGGAACCCTTTTTAAAAATTGGCGTTACATTGGCGATCCTCCAATCTTCAGGTATTACAGATGATTTTAATGATAGTTCACAGATGCAATCTCATATTTCAGTTCTTTCAACACACTTGGATGTATACCATCTGGTCCAGGTGATTTGCTACTCTCCAGTTTATCAAATAGTTGTAATACATCTTCCCGGTGTATCGATATTTCTTTCAATTCTTCCGCAGTATCACCTTTAAATACCACTTCAGTCATGGGTAGTATCCCTACATCTTCCTCAGTAAATACCGAAGCAAATAATTAATTCAGTTTCTCCATTATGGCCTTGTCCCCTCTTAGTTCCCTTTGTATTCCTCTATCATCTAATGGTCCAACTGACTCTCTCATAGGTTTTTTTGCTACAAATGTACTTGAAAAAGTCTTTATTACGCGTTTTTGCTTTCACAGCAAGTTTCTTCTCAAATTCTCTCTTTGCCTGCCTTATCAATGCCTTGCATTTAACTTGCCAGTGCTTATGCAGTTTCCCGTTTTCGTCATTTGGCTCTTTTTTCCATTTCCTGAAAGATGCTTTTTTGGCAACAGCAGCCTCTCTGACCTCACCTTTAAACCATGCTGGCAGTTTTTTGGACTTCCTTCCACTTTTCTTAAAACGTGGAATACAGCTGGTCTGGGCTTCCAAGATAGTATTTTTAAACAACACCCAAGCTTGATGTAAGTCTTTAACCTTTGCAACTGTTCCTTTTAGTTTTTTCTTAACTATTTTTCTCATTTTATCATAGTCTCCCTTTGGAAAGTTAAAAGGCTGTACTATGGATTTCCTTACCATCCCTCCTTGATTAATTAAATCAAACAAAATCATGCTATGATCAGTATTTCCAAGTGGCCCCAACACCCTTGTCTCTTGCACCAGATCTGGTGTTCCACTAAGGACTAGGTCCAATATGGCTTCCCCTCTGGTCGGTTCATGAACCAGCTGCTGCAAGAAGCAGTCATTTATTTCATCTAGAAACTTTATCTCCCTAGCATGTCCTGCTGACCCAGTCGATACCGGGGTATTTGAAATCACCTATTATTATTACTGTGCTGTAACTTTTGTTAGCTTCCCTGATTTCTTTGAGCATTTCATCATCCATTTGTTCATTCTGGACAGGCGGTCGATAGTACAACCCCCACTGCCATCGCCTTCCCCTTTTTACATGGAATTTCATTCCATAGAGATTCTACAGCAAATTTTGTTTCCTGCAAAACTTTAATCCTTTGTGACTCAATGCCCTGTCCAACATAGAGCGTAGCCCCTCCAACAATTTGAACAGCTCTATAATTATGATATAGTTTGTACCCAGGTATCAAGGTGTCCCACTGGTTGTCCTCCTTCCACCATGTCTCTGAGATACCAATCATATCTAACTTCTCATTTAGTGCTATATATTCTAACTCTCCCATCTTATTTTTTAGACATCTAGCATTTGCATACATGTATTTTAGAGACTATATTTTATTCATATTAATCTGGTTATCGGTAGACAGGGGTAATTTGGAATCTTTAAGCTCTGTCTGCTCTGTACTCAACGGCATTTGGGCTACCTTTGTCTTTATTGGAACCTCTCTGCTGATGTGCCCTAACTTCATTTGTTTGGTAGTATCCTTCAAGGATATATTGTTCAGAACCATGCGCTCTTGGGCGACTGTTGGCTCTCCCCTATTATCTAGTTTAAAAGCTGCTCTATCTCCTTTTTTTTTATATCTTTAACTGTTCACATCAACCAACATAGCACATAATTACAAAGAAAAGCAATGAAAATACACGTAAAAACCAACAACAAGCAACCCCCCCCCCCACCCTCCCTCCCTGGTCCACCAGGATCTGCTCTGACTCCAAACTGATTCATTGCACAGTATTGATATAGAGTATATAATAAACAATTGGATGAGCTGCTTTTGACAGAGTACACAACAAAAAAGAGAAAAAAATCCCGTTATATATACTTTCAATCATTATAACAACCTGCTGCAGCACCAAAATCTATTAAAGCCTTCCATTTACGTCGACTGAAGAGGTTATGAACTATACCTTTTCGGGGCATCTGCTCAAATTTACTATATAAACATACATTGTTCCACCATGCTTGCCAGTGAAGCTCAGTGGTCTGTTTCCAGTTACGGACTATCAGATGTAACGCAACCCCCAACATAAAATCTAATAGGAAGTGACCCTCTTTTCTTAATGAAGGGATCTCTATACTTGACCAAAAAATTATGATCTTCCAGGTAAGAGGAGCCCTAAAGCCCAACACCTCTTGTATCCTTTCCCAGGTCTGGAGCCAGAACGACTGCACCTGGGGGCATTCATAAACGTGCATCAGAGTCCCCGTGCTTCCCTGGCAGGCCCAACATAACTTACTAGCAGTCTTGTCCCACTTGGCCACTCTCACTGGGGTGTAGTACGCTCTATGAGCGAAGAAGAATAGAGACTGGGTAATCGAAGCGGATTTGGTTATCCTAATTTGTTTTGACCAAAATTTATCCCAATTTTGTTGCGAGATAGTGCACCCTGTGCCATGCTCCCATACTCGCTGAATGCCAACTAGTTGCACCTGGGGGGGCTTATTCATTAATTTATAAAAAAAGGAAGCCCCTCCTTTAACCATCTGGGCTTCTTGTATTTTAATATATACCCCCCCATTCCTCTTCGAGAGATTTGATATTCACTGCCGATTTCCCCACACAGTCCCTCAACTGCATCCACTGGAAATGCTATGAACTCGGGAGGTTAAAATCCTGCTTTAGCCTATTGAAGTTCTTCCATCTGCCATCGTTAAGCAATTGCCCTAAGGTCCATATGCCTCTGCCGTACTACTGCTTCCAGGCGAAGGACTCCTGCTGTATTTTGAAAAGGGGGTTATACCACAGAGGTAGGAGGGTGGAAGTCCTTTGCTTTGGTTCAAGTATTTGAAGTAGTTCTTGAAAAGCCTTTTGTGTATCCCTCACAATTTGCACTCTCTCAAACCTATCCCTCATAAGCATCCCAGAGAGAAGATTCAAAGGAAAAGGAGCTACCATTTTTTCCTCTATCGTTAGCCATACCGGGCTCTATGCAGTTACTTGTTCGGTCCATCTGGAACCCTGCCTCAGCAAGAAAGCACTATGGTATCTCCGGAAGTCCGGGAAGCAAACACCCCCTTTCTCCTTGCAGGCCTTGAGCTTTTTGATCGCCATTCCTGCAGGTTTATTATTCCACAAAAATTGTGTCAGTATCCTCTCCACCTGCCGATAAAACTGCTGAGGCAGATAGGATGGCAACATTTCTAAAAAGTAGTTGACTTTGGGAACAATGGTCATTTTGATTGTCTCCAAGCGACCCCACCAATATAAGAACAGGGACCATTTGTTAACCATGACCTGAATATTGGATAATATGGTATTTGTATTGAAACTGATCGCCTCTTCCAGCGGGTAGCAGTAATACACCCCTAAATATTTAACCATTTTAGGTTCCCAGATAAAAGGGAACTTCTGCAAATCTGATTTATACACGTGAGGATTGAGAGGGAAAACTACTGATTTTGACCAATTTATCTTGTAGCCCGACAGCACTGAGTATTGGTTTATCTGGTCCAGGATGTGCAGCACAGATTCAAGGTTTGAGAAAAGCAGAAGGTTGTCTGCATATGCCGAAAGTTTAATCTCCGTACCCGCGATGTTTATGCCTTGAATCTTAGGGTTTTGGCGCAGCAAGAGAGTCAGAAGCTCCAGTGCTAGATTAAATAACATTGGCAAAAGAGGGCAGCCCTGACGGGTACCCCTACCCAGCAGCAGGTCCTGGGATTGAATCGAGATAACACATATGCTGGCAAGTGGTCTGGTGTACATTACTCTCAGGAGGCTGAGGAAACCATCTTCAAACCAAACCACTTGAGAACGGCGAAAAGAAAGTCCCAATCTAGTCGGTCGAATGCTTTTTCAGCGTCAAGGGATAAACCCACCAGCAGGGTTTCCCTTCCCTCCGCCTCTACCAGAATATGGCAAAAAAGTCTGGCGTTATCCGCTGTTGACCTACCTTCCACAAATCCACACTGATCCGGATGGATCAGCAAGGGAGTTACCCCAGTCAACCGATGCGCCAAAGCAGTAGAGTAGATTTTGTAATCAGCGTTTAAGAGGGATATTGGGCGGTAATTACCTACAGCTTGGGGGTCCCTCCCTGCTTTTTCCAGAACTATGACCTTTGCAGAAGCGAAGGCACCCACCTGTGGGCTCTCATCCAATAATGACTGGAAATATTGCTGAAGATGCGGCCCAAGATCTTTGGCAAAGGTCTTGAAAAATTCCGTTGTGAGTCCATCTGAACCCGCAGCCTTCCCCCCTGCCAGGGACCTTATTGCCTGATTAATTTCATCGAGGGAAATCGGTTTGTTTAGCTCTTCTGCTGCCTCTTTGCTCAGTGTTGGTCTGCTGACCTTAACCACTAACTTTCCAAAACACTCCGGAGAGAATTCTGTTTCCCCTGTATATAGCTGTTCAAAAGAAGATCTAAAAGTTTCTGCAATGTCGGAATCTTTAATCAGCAGTGCTTGATTATGCAGGTCACGCACAGCAGAGATTCGACTGGCCTCCCTACGGGCCCACAGAGAATTGGCCAATAAGCGACCAGCCTTGTTGCTCTCCATATAGTACAAATATTTTTGCACCTTAATGTTTCGTGAGGCTTCAGAGGATAATATTGAATTATATTTAAGCCTTAACCGTTGCAGGCGTAACAAAATATTAGAGTCTGAGCGTTTAGCAAGGATCCGCTCCCCAGCCTTTATCTGCGTTTCTCGTTCACGTATTTGCTCTTTCCGCAGCCTGGCCTGTCTTATACCAAAGCTGGTGATGGTAGCTCTTATTGAGGCTTTAAAGCCTTCCCATCTGGCCCAGCCTGTGGTTGCTTGAGGGGAGTTAAACTGGAAATACTCCGCAATGGCTGATTGGATACTGAGACGAAACTCCATATTATCCAGGAGCGATCTGTCAAAAAAACATCCCGTAGGCTTTGGATTCTGGGAGTCATCTCGCACCAACATAGAGATGGCCTCATGATCCGATATGTGGGCTGCATGTATACTTGCAGATATAACATTGGGAACCAAGGCTTTGGAGACCAGTAACAAATCGATACGTGATAAGGATCGATGCGGAGAAGAGAAGAAAGTGAACTCATGCTCCACAGGGTGCAACAGTCTCCATATATCCACTAGACCAGCCTCTTGCATCAATGAAACGAGAACTGAATGAGCTTTAAGAGGTCTGGTTGTCCTTGGGGGGTTCCTATCAACTAAGGAATCCATAACAAGATTAAAATCCCCTCCTAGGATTGACACTGGGGTGAGGTCTGTGTGCATTTCTTCAGCAATGATTTTAAAGAAATCCAGATTGTCGTTGTTGGGGGCATATAAATTAATGAGAACCAAATCTAACCCTCCAATCTTAAGCCGTACTTTGGCCCATCTCCCCTCTTGGTCCGATCGAGTTTGAATCACTTTTGGAGCAAGGGATTTCCTGACCAATATGGCCACACCATTATGTTTACGTATGGCAGCCAAAAACGCCACCAGCGTGAAGGGTTTTAGATTAAGCTTCAGAGACTCCCTCAGATTTAAATGGGTCTCTTGCAAGAGAAAAATATCTGCCTTCTCATGCCTTCCATACAGGATTATTTTTTTCCATTTTATGGGGTTATTGATCCCTTTTACATTCAGCGAGATAATTTAAAAGTTAACATTTGTGAATCCTGCTAACATCTCTCCCACGCTTTGTGTTGTGGTTTATTCTATCTGATATAGACATAACAAGCCCTTTGTGCAGAATGTCACAGAACATTTTCTTACAAAAAGTAACAGTATCTCCCCCTAAGGTATCTATCATAACATGCCTATGTCTATTACCCCCCTTGGCTACATATGCGGCCAAACATATCAAAGAAGCAGCAACTATAGACCTGGTAGACCCTGGTGGATTACACCCTATCTTACAAGCAATGGGTGAGCCCGGAGTGGACAGAATGGACACAGAGGGACAAAATCAACACCCATTTAGACTACACAGTCAGGTATAACATGGCACAAAACACTATACTGCTACAGTATCTTTAAAACAACTAAGCCTTTTATCAGTGTCAGTCCTGACAGACACCACAGCTGACTCCTCTGAACCTTTTTGGGCCTCAACGCATTTGCTACAGTTCCTTTTCCTCCAAAAATGCTTGCAAGGCCTCCGGATCTTCAAAGGAGTGCGTTTGGCTGTGCAGCGTGACCCTCATTCGCACCGGATAGAAAAGCCCATATCTCGCCTGTAACTGCTGCAGTCGGGGTCTCAGGGCCAGTAAGCTTCTTCGTCGGTCAATGGTGCTTTTCGTGAAGTCTGGGAACAGCATCAATCTATGTCCCTCAAAGTCCAACGGTGCTCGTGACCAGGCCACAACCAAAATTTGGGCGACCTGTTGATATCGGAGGATCTTCATGATAATTGGACGTAGGCGTTTATTACTTGGAGAGACCTGTGAGGGATCCTGGTGAGCACGCTCCATTTCAAACGGCATGTCAAAGTTCACTTTTAAGGCCGTAGGAATCAGTTTCAGTAGAAATGCAAAGAGAAGAACATAAGATATGCCATACTGGGTCAGACCAAGGTCCATCAAGCCCAGTATTCTGTTTCCAACAGTGGCCAATCTAGGTCATATATACCTAGCAATTTCCCCAAGAGACACAAGTTCCACAATGCTTGTACTGGGTCAAGCATTGATATCTTCGGTCACTTCTTAATAATGGTTTATGGACCTTTCCTCCAGGAACTTGTCCAAACCTTTTTTAAACCCAGCTACACTAACAGCCTTTACTACATCCTCCGGTAACAAATTCCAGAGTTTGATTACACATTGAGTGAAAAAATATTTTCTTTTATTAGTCTTAAATAGTTTACCCTGTAGCTTCATTGCATGTCCCCTAGTCTTTCTATATTCTGATAAGGTGAACAATCGATCTACGTTTACCCGTTCCACTCCGTTCATTAATTTATAGACTTCTATCATATCTCCCCTCAGCCGTCTCTTTTCCAGGTTAAAGAGCCCTAACCTTTTTAGCCTTTCCTCATAGGAGTATCCTTCCATCCCCTTTACCATTTTGGTGGCTCTTCTCTGAACCTTTTCTAAAATCGCTATATCCTTTTTAAGATATGGCGACCAGAATTGCACACAATATTCAAGGTGCGGTCTCACCATGGAACGATATAGAGGCATTATAATATCTTTTGTTTTATTTTCCATTCCTTTCCTTATCATACCTAGCATTCTATTTGCTCTCTTGGCTGCCGCTTCACACTGGGCCGAGGGTTTGAACATGGTATCCACAATGACGCCTAAATCTTTTTCCTGGGTGGTGGTTCCTAATGTGGAACCTTGCATCGTGTAACCATAGTTTGGGTTGTTCTTCCCTAGGTTCATAACCTTGCACTTGTCCACATTAAATTTCATCTGCCATTTTGATGCCCAGTCTTCCAATTTATCAAGATCCTCTTGCAATTTTTCACAATCCTCTTGGGTTTTAACAACTTTAAATAGTTTTGTGTCATCTGCAAATTTGATAACCTCACTCATTATTCCACTTTTCAGGTCATTTATGAATATGTCAAAAAGCAGCGGACCCAGCACAGATCCCTGGGGTACACCACTATTCACCTTTCTCCATTGGGAAAATTGGCCATTTAGCCCTACCCTCTGCTTTCTATCTTTTAACCAGTTCCTGATCCACAATAGTACACTGCCTCCTATCCCATGACTCTTTAGTTTTGCCAAAAGTCTCTGAAGAGGGACCTTGTCAAAGGCTTTCTGAAAGTCCAGATACACAATATCAACCGACTCACCTTTGTCCACCTGTTTATTCACTCCTTCAAAAAAACATAACAGATTAGTAAGACAAGATCTTCCTTGTCTAAAGCCATGTTGGCTGTCTCCCATTAGGTTGTGACTATCTACATGCTGAGTAATTTTATTCTTTATGATGGTTTCTACCATTTTTCCCGGTACTGACGTCAGGCTCACCGGTCTGTAGTTTCCCGGATCACCCCTGGAACCCTTTTTAAAAATTGGTGTTACATTGGCGATCCTCCAATCTTCAGGTATTAGAAATGATTTTAATGATAGTTCACAGATTGCTAATAGCAGGTCTGCAATCTCATATTTCAGTTCTTTCAACACCCTTGGATGTATACCATCTGGCCCAGGTGATTTGCTACTCTTCAGTTTATCTAATAGTTGTAAGACATCTTCCCGATGTATCGATATTTCCTTCAATTCTTCCGCACCTTTAAATACCACTTCAGTCATGGGTAACATCCCTACATCTTCCTCAGTAAAGACTGAAGCAAAGAATTCATTCAGTCTCTCCGCTATCGCCTTGTCGCCTCTTAGTGCTCCTATAACCCCTTTATCATCTAATGGACCAACTGACTCTCTCACAGGTTTTTTGCTACGAATGTACTTGAAAAGGTCTTTATTTCGTGTTTTTGCTTCCGCAGCAAGCTTCTTCTCAAATTCTCTCTTTGCCTGCCTTATCAATGCCTTGCATTTGACTTGCCAGTGCTTGTGCTGTTTCCAGGTTTCGTCATTTGGCTCTTCTTTCCATTTCCTGAAAGATGCTTTTTTGGCAACAACAGCCTCTCTGACCTCACCTTTAAACCATGCTGGCAGTTTTTTGGACTTCCTTCCACTTTTCTTAAAGCATGGAATACAGCTGGTCTGGGCTTCCAAGATAGTATTTTTCAACAACATCCAAGCTTGATGTACGTCTTTAACCTTTGCAACTGCTCCTTTTAGTTTTTTCTTAACTGTTTTCCTCATTTTATCATAGTCTCCCTTTCGAAAGTTAAAGGGTAGTACTGTGGATTTCCTTACTATCCCTCCTCCACTAATTAAATCAAAGGCGATCATGCTATGATCACTATTGCCAAGTGGCCCCAACACCCTTATCTCTTGCACTAGATCTGGTGTTCCACTAAGGACTAGGTCTAATATGCCTTCCCCTCTGGTCGGTTCATGAACCAGCTGCTCCAAGATCTTTCCCCTCTGCGCCTTCCGGGACCCCCACAAGACTTACCCTGTTTCTGCGCGCCCTGTTGTTACTATCCTTGATATCCCTCTGCATTGCCTTGATTTGCTTGGCCTGTTTATCCAGCGCCCTTAACTGCTCCTCGTGCACATTTAATCTTAACTCGTTCTTATCCTGGCTTAAGGAAAACGCCTCCATTCTGCCTTTGAGCAATCCAATATCTTCCTGCATGCAAGCAAGCGACTCGCCGTTGGCCTTCACCATTTCCTTTACTGCCCGCACCTCTTTTAATAGTTCTTGAAGGGCCCCGGGGTGCTCGTGCATGGCGGCCATTTTCTGCGGGGATAAGGGTTCTGTTTTTGAACGCTTCGCGCTGGTATTTTGAACTGCTGCAAATTCTAGTCGGGTCGGCTTTGGCCCGACCAGCTTCCCTGCCTTGGTATTACCGGTGTATGACTCTTCTGAGCGCATTTTGGCTGTGTAGTCTCAGGAATCTGCAGGAGTCCCTCCAGAGCTCCGCTCTATACAACCATTCCGCTCCGCTTCAGGCTCCGCCTCCCTGCTCTATCTCCTTTTTAAAGGTTAATGCCAGCAGCCTGGTTAAGATGAAGCCCATCTCTTTGGAAGAGCCCCTCCTTTCCCCAGAATTTTCCCAGTTCCTAACAAATCCAACACCCTCGCCCTTGCACCATTTTCTCATCCACACATTGAGACTCCGGAGCTCTGCCTGCCTTTTGGGTCCTGCGCGTGGAATGGGAAGCATTTCAGAGAATGCTATCCTGGAAGTTCTGGATTTCAACTTCCTACCTAAAAGCCTAAATTTAGCCTCCAGAACTTCCCTACCACATTTTCCTTGTCATTGGTACCAACTTTTACCAAGACAGCAGACTCCTCCAAAGCACTAAGACCTTGTCTAGGTGAGGTCTGCTACCTTTGCATCAGATAGGCATGTTACCTGGCGATTCTCACATCCACCAGCCACCCAACTATCTACATGCCTAATAATCGAATCATCAACTATAACAGCTGTCCTAACCCTTCCCTCATGGGTACATGGCCCTGGAGAAACTTCCTTGGTGTGAGAGGGTTTTACATCACCTGGAGGACAGGTCCTAGCTATAGGAAAGCCCCCATGTCACTGCTGGACTGCTGTCTGTATCTTCATTTTCAGGATGTCTTTAGATATTTAAGTTCTTTACTTACTAAGGGTTGCTTAGTATTCTATAAAACGTTTTCTGGAGAGTTCAGCCCATTGCTAAGGGATATCTTTAAATGAAGCGATACAAGGGGGTAATCTCCCAAGATCAATGGAGATGGCAGGCATTACAGTGTTGCCTAAGCCAGATAAAAATAAAGGACTTTGTGGGTCCTACAGACAGATTTCTCTTATCAATTTAAATGCCATGATACTTCCTAAAATTCTGGCAACCCGGTTACAGAGATTTATCCCGCAGTTCATTAAAGAGGATCAGTGGGGATTCATACCAGGCAGGCAAGCTAGCGATAATGTCCGCAAACTTTTAAATTTAATATGGCAGGCATGTAGGACACAGAGACCATCAATACTGATGGCAGCAGACACAGAAAAAGCATTTGATAAGGTTGAATGGGGGTACATGTTTGCAGTCATGCAGAAGATGGGAGTAGGGAGAACTTTCAGACTTGGATAAGAGCCTTATACAAAGAAAGAGTAGTTACTCACCTGTAACAGGTGTTCTCCAGGAGCAGCAGGAATCAGTCCTCACATATGGATGCCATCGGCGCCGATGAAGCCCCAGCGGAGCATTTCCCCAGCTTTCTATGAAAGCCTTTGGGAATGCAGGCATGCATGCGCGGTTCCCTTCCCGCCTAAAGGTGCCATCTTACCTCAGTCAAATGACATAGCTAAGAACAGCACACAAAAATGAAAAATAAACTATGTACAACTGCAACTCCAAGGGGAGGAGGGAGGGTTGTGAGGACTGATTCCTGCTGCTCCTGGAGAACACCTATTACAGGTGAGTAACTACTCTTTCTCCAGGACCAAGCAGGAAGTCAGTCCTCACATATGGGTGACTCCCAAGCTCTGCGCTACCGAGGAACCCAGGCTGAACAAGAGAACTCCCTCTAGTCTCAGCAGCAAAGAAAGGCTTTTCAAGGACACAACTCCCACCGGTAGCCCAACAGAGGGCAGGAGGGCAGGAGTTGCCTAAACCTCAAAGAGATTCCGTAGTACTGCCTGGCCAAAAGCACTGTCCCTACGGGACTCCCTCTCCAGGCAGTAATGGGCCGCAAAAGTCTGGCTTGAAGACCAAGTTGCAGCCCTGCAGATGTCTACCAAGGGCACAGAGCGGAGATGAGCCACTGAGGCAGCTATTGCCCTGACACGATGGGCCGTGACCCTACCCTGCAAAGCCCAGGTGATACAGTCAGCCACCCAGATGGACAAGGTACGCTTGGACACAGCCAACCCCAACTTATTGGGGTCAAAGGATACAAAGAGCTGAGTAGCCCTTCTATGCCCTTGCATACGGTCAAGGTAGAAGGACAAGGCCCTCCTACAGTCCAGGGTATGCAGAACTGCTTCAGCCTGGCTTGCATGAGGCCTAGGGAAGAATGTTGGAAGGACCACCTCCTGATTAAGGTGGAAAGAGGAGACAACCTTTGGGAGGAACTTTGGATGAGTCCTGAGGACTACCCTGTTCCTATAAATCCTGGTGTAAGGCCTATCACAGACCAGGGCCTGAAGCTCACTTACTCGCCTAGCCGAGGTAAGGGCTATCAGGAAGAGTGTCTTCCAGGAGAGGAAGCGTAGTGGGCAAGTAGTCATCGGCTCAAAAGGTGGGCGAGTCAGCTGCTGCAAGACCACATTCAGCTCCCACTCAGGGGCAGGAGGACGGATGGGAGACTTGAGCAAAAGCAAGCCCCTGAGAAAGCGGGACACCAAGGGGTGACCAGACAGAGAATGTCCCTCCACCAGAGAGTGGTGAGCTGCTAGAGCTGAGAGGTGTACCCGAACAGAATTGGACTTAAGACCCTGATTTGATAAGTGCAGTAGGTACTGAAGCACTACTGGCACAGTACAAGAGAAAGGGTCCTCTGTACATAGCTGACACCACACAGAAAAACTCTTCCACTTCAGAGCATAGGTTTTCCGAGTGGACTGTTTCCTAGAGGCTAGGACAACCTCCTCAACTTCCTGAGGTAGACCCCAGGGAGCCAAAACTACCCTTGCAGCCTCCAGGCCATCAAATTGAGAGCTTTGAGATTGGAGTGCAAAAGGGAACCCTGCTCCTGTGAGAGAAGGTCGGGTTGCAACCCCAGAGGTAGTGGAGGATCCACCGCCAGTTGAAGCAAAAGAGGAAACCAAGGCTGTCTCGGCCATCTGGGAGCCACCAGCAGGACCGAGGCCTTGTCCTGAAGAATCTTGAAGAGAGTTCGGGCCACCAAGGGCGTGGGAGGAAATGCATACAGGAGGCCCTGAGACCAGGATATCAGAAAAGCATCCACTGCTATCCGTAGAGGATGCGGTTGCCTGGAGCAGAACTTTGGCAGTTGCTTGTTCATTGGGCTGGCAAAGAGATCTATCAAAGGGAGACCCCATTTTAGGAAGATCTTCTGAACTACTGAAGGATGCAGCTGCCACTCGTGGGGCTGCAGTATTCTGCTTAATCTGTCTGCCAGGTAGTTGTCCAGCGATTTTTTGAATAGAGCTGTTTTAAATGTGTTTTTTCAAATAAATTAAAAAGGACAGGCCACAGTGGTAGCAAGTACTTTTCCTTCCTACTGTGCTGGACATTTCCGACAAAAAGATATTAGTAATTTTGGTTTTTTTCACTGGGTTCTGTTGTTTTGCTATTTGTTCTAAACTCAGCGGGAAGGTTTGTGATTGCTCAGGTAGTTGTCCTGGCCTGGAAGGTACACAGCCTTTAGGAGCATGTTGTGCTTGAGGGGAAAAGAACAAAGGTCCTGGGCCTCCTGACAAAGGATCCTGGACCCGGTTCCGCCCTGTTTGTTCACATAAAACATGGCAACTTGGTTGTCTGTCTGGATCAGGACAGACTAGTGAGTCAGGGTAGGAGTGAAAGCTTGGAGTGCTAATCGAATAGCTCTGAATTCGAGGAGACTGATCTGCTGTGCAGCTTCCCAGGGAGACCAGAGGCCCTGGGTGCACTTGCCCAGACAATGAGCTCCCCAGCCTTGCAGGGAGGCATCTGTTGTTAGCACGACTGTGTACCCTGGAATCTGAAAAGGCACCCCTTTCAGCAGATTGGGTGGGTGTAGCCACCAGTTGAGGGAGTGCAGAAATGGTCTGGACACCCTTATTCTGTCGCTGAGGCTGCCTGTGGCCTGTGACCACTGAGCCCGAAGGCACCACTGTGCAGGCCTCATATGGAGCCTGGCATTGGGGGTGACATGCACTGTCGAAGCCATGTGGCCTAGAAGCCTCAGGCAGAGTCTGGTGGAGACCAGGGACCTGCAGAGAAACTGATTTGCTAAGGCCATCAACCTTTGGGCTCTGTCTTCTGGCAAGAATGCTTTTGCCAGGAGAGAGTCCAACCTTGCCCCTATGAACTCCAAGTTCTGGGAGGGGAGCAAAGTGGACTTTACGAAGTTTATGACAAACCCCAGGCGTTGTAGAAGAGCAATAGTCCTGAGGGTGGCTTGATTGGTCTCCTGACATGTCTGACCCCTGATGAGCCAGTCGTCTAGATAGGGGAAGACAAAGATTCCCTGATTTCTCAGGTAGGCCGCCACCACAGCTAAGCACTTTGTAAAGACTCTGGGGGCGGAGGTGAGGCCGAAAGGCAGCACTCTGTACTGATAATGGTTTCCTTCCACAATGAACCTGAGGTTCTTTCTGTGGTCTGGATGAATGAGGATGTGAGTGTACGCATCCTTTAGATCTAAGGAGCATAGCCAATCTCCCTGCTGGAGGTAGGGCAGAAGGGTTCCAAGAGTAAACATCTTGAACTTTTCCTTCACTAGGAACTTGTTGAGGTTCCTGAGGTCCAGAATGGGTCAAAGGCCACCGGTTCTTTTGGGCACCAGGAAATCCTGGAGTAGAATCCGTGACCTTGCAAGTGGGGAGGCACAGGCTCCACCGCCCTGTCCACCAACAGACCCTGAAGCTCCTGAAGGAGAAGGTCTGTGTGCAGGGGAGGCCTGGGAGGCTCCCCTGGAAAGTATGGAGGAAGCAGTTGGTGAAAATGGAGGGCATAGCCCTTGTGGACTATCTCCAGCACCCAACTGTCCCGGTCATAAGGGGCCACTGGTGGGCAAAGAGGGCGCGACGACCTCCTGTGCAGGGTTGGGAGAGCAGTGGAGGAGAGGCTACGCTCAAGGAGTCAAAGGCCCCCACCCTGCTGAGTGGTAGCAGGGGCCTGAGGCTTGGGGGTCCTCTGCCTACATGGCCCATTACCCTGGCCCTTGGCTTGCTGACCCTGGGGGGCAGCTTGGGCAGCCTGATATTGCGGGTACTGTTTGTAGGCAGTGCCCTTCCTCAGGCAAAAGGGCTTTTTACCCGAGCCCTTCTTTTTATGAGAAGTGGCAGAGGTCTTCCTCGACAGCCTTGTCCGGGTGAGGTGCTCGGTCTCGAGCTGAGCGGCCTTCTCGGTCATGGGCTTGCCAAAAAGGTTTTCACCTCGGCAAGGGACATCGACCAACTTGTCCTAAACCCACGGCTCGAGGTCCGATGACTGCAGCCATGCCTAGCGTCGAGCCACGATGCCGGCTGCCGCAACTCGGGCCGAAGCCTCGAAGCCATCGTAGGCGGCGCGGGACATGAACTTCGAGCAGTCCCGAATCCCCGAGGACAAGGACTTAAATCTCTGCAAGGGTTCCCCGGAGAGACCAGCAGAGAACCTGGCCAACTCCTTGGCCAGATCCTGCAAGTACATGCCCATGTACAGCTGGTAGGACTGGACACGGCAAGCAAGCATCGAGCCCTGGAAGCACTTTCTACCGACGCCATTGAGGTTTCGGGCCTCTCTGCCAGGAGGCACCGTGGAGTGCATCTTCTGGCTCTTCAGACGATGCATGGCCTATTCCACAACCATGGAATGGTGTGGTAGCTGTGCCTTCTGACAACCAGGGCTCTTCCGGAGTCGATAGATCGAATCGACTCGCTTGCTAAGAACCGGCGCCGAGGCCGGTGCCTCTCACATACAGAAGAGGAGCCGTTCCAGCATCTGAGGAACCGGGACAGTAAAGGCCTCCTTCGGAGGAGAGTCATACTGTAGCGCCTCGAACTCTTCAGCTCGAGGCTCTACCTCGGGGTCCGCCGGAATAGCCAAGGCAGTGGCCATATCCCTGACGAACTCCGAGAACTGGGTGTCCTCTGGGGGGCACCTACTCCGGGGCTCAGACTGCAGTGAGTCCGAAGGGACGCATCGAGTCTTGAAGGTATCAGGAGACTCCTCGTCCTCCATCTGCCAAGTCGACTCGTCCGAGGAAGAGTCGGGGTCCGACCCCTCGGGGCCCTGGAGCACCCGCCCCGACGCCGGAAGCACCAGCGTCGACGCCCGCGGTCCCAAACGGGAGGTCGAGGGAGACCGCGACCGAGGTCGACTCCGAGCCACGATGGACTCGAGTATTGGCTCGGTCTCCGGGGTCGACTTCGACGTCGATGTCCCGGTGGTTGGGGCAGATGCGCCAGACAGGCTGGCCATCAGTGCCCGCTGCTGCTCCATGAAGGCAGACAATCTGCTCTCCAAGGCTGTCATCCTGAGACCCAGCTCGAGAGACACAGCAGCCACCGACTCGGGCCCCGGAAGCACCGGGCCCAATGTCGGCTCCCTGTGAGGAGAGTCCATGAGGACTACGGGGCTTACGTGTCCAGCAGACTCTGGCTCCACACGAGGAACTTTGGCAGGCTTCTCCGGTTCCACGGGCCCGGGTCGACGGTCGGGGGTCTTAGATCTGGCCCTCGAGGAGCCAGGAACCTCCTCCGACGACGCCCTCGCGAGCAGTTTCTTCCTCTTGCGTTCCCGGTCGGGGGAACCCCTGTCCGAGGAGCTTCGACGGCGCTCGGGATCGGAATCCCGAGATGTTGAGGCCTCAGACGAGGTCCGGGCTCGGCCGGAGGCTGAGTCCGAGAAAAGCCTTTCCTTTTGCTGCTGGCGACTTCGTAGTGCCTTGGAAGACATCTTTCCACAGGCCCCGCATGACTTAGGATCGTGGTCGGGGCCGAGGCACTGAAGGTAGCAGTCGTGTGTGTCGGTGAGAGACATTAGTTTCTTACACTGATCACACTTCTTAAAACCGCTGGAAGCCATCGGGGAAAAAAGAGTCCCCGCGAGGTCAAAGGACCGGCCTTCCAGGGAAAAATGGGAAAAAGAAGAATCGGGCTCGATACCGGTGTACCGAACCCGGCGGGAGGGGAACTGGCGTTGAACCGGGAGAAAAAATAGCAAAAATCGCTGAAAAATCTAATTTTAACCGGGAAAACTGACACACGTCCGGTGGGCTTCACGGAAAAAAAGAGACTGAGGTAAGATGGCACCTTTAGGCGGGAAGGGAACCGTGCATGCGTGCCTGCATTCCCAAAGGCTTTCACAGAAAGCTGGGGAAATGCTCCGCTGGGGCTTCATCGGCGCCAATGACGCTCATATGTGAGGACTGACTTCCTGCTTGGTCCTGGAGAACCTAAAGCTCATATAAGGGTTAACAGAGCATACTCAGAAGCTTTCCCATTAGGAAGGGATACAAGGCAAGGGTGCTCGATATCCCCATTACTATTTGCGTTGGTAATAGAAGACCTTGGCTGAGAGGCTTAGACACAACACTGAAATTCAAGGGATAAAGGTGGGGACAGAGATATATAAGATTTCACTGTTCGCAGATGACTTGCTCTATACTCTGAAACAGCCACTGAAATCCCTGCCCATTCTACTTCAGGAAATACAAAGCTATAGTAAAGTCTCAGGTTAGAAAGTTAACATGGGGAAAGCATAGTTACTCACCTGTAACAGGTGTTCTCCAGGGACAGCAGGAATCAGTCCTTACATATGGGTGATGTCGACACCGACGGAGATCGTATGGAAGCATTCCTCCAGCTTTCAAAGAAAGCCTTTGGGAGATGCCACCATGCATGCATGGTCCCCTTTCCACCCAAGGGTGCCATCTCGCTCAGTCAGATGACACAGCTAAAAGATGGCAAAATTAAAAGATGGTAAAGAAGAAATTCCAAGGGGAGGAGGGAGGGTTGTGAGGACTGATTCCTGCTGTCTCTGGAGAACACCTGTTACAGGTGAGTAACTACACTTTCTCCGGGAACAAACAGGAAGTCAGTCCTTACATATGTGACTCCAAAGCTACAGGCTACTGAAAACCCATAGCAAAAATAGGGGATCCCTCACGGGGAGCCGCAAGCAACAGCAATTTAGTCTGTATCCACAGACCACAGTGGGACCCCTGTGTCCAATGAGACCAGCACTCCGGTAGCCTGAACACAGAAGGGTCTGAGGGTAGGATTTGCCTAAACCCCGAAAAGGTTACGGAGCACAGCCTGGCTGAAGGCACTGTCCCATCGGGACTCTCTTTCCAGGCAGTAATGGGCTGCGAAGGTATGGACTGAAGACCAGGTAGCGTCCCGGCAGATGTCTCCCATCGGGACAGAGCGCAAGCTTGACACCAAAGCCACCATGGCCCTGACATGGGAGCTTCGTTTGCTCATAAGCAAGGGCCACACAGTCCGCCACCCAGGTGGACAACGTACGCTTGATCACCGCCTACCCCAGCCTACTGGGGTCACAGGAGATGAAAAGCTGAGAAGCTTTGCGGTGGCCCTGAGTGCTTGGATATGGAAGGACAAGGCCTTCTTACAGTCCAAGATGTGAAGGATCATTTCCGCCCGACTGGAGTGAGATCTTGGAAAGAAGGTAGGGAGCACCACTTCGTGGTTGAGATGGAAGAGAGACACTACCTTCGGCAAGAATTTCAGGTGTGTGCGAAGCACCACTCTGCTATTGTAGAACCTGTTATAGTGTGCCTCTGCCACAGGGCCTGGAGCTTGCTAACTCTGTGAGCGGAGGTGAGCACAACCAGGAAAGCCACCTTCCAAGAAAGCACAGTTACTTACCTGTAACAGGTGATCTCTGGGAACAGCAAGAATAAATCTTCACATATGGGTTTCGTCGGTACCGACGGAGCCTGCGCGGGAACGCTCCCCAGCGTCCAATCAGAAAGCCTTTGGGAGCATCCCACAGCGCCTGCGTGCTGCCTTCCTGCCTTTCCCAACTGTCTCTCCTCAGTTGAGTTTTAAGCTGAGACAAAGAGAGAGAGAGAAAGGGAAAGGAAAGATAGATAGTGTCATGAAGAAGACCCTTCTGAGCCTATGGAGTTGGTGAGAGAAGAGGATTCCGTTGCAGAAACTGACAGGCAGTCTGAGCACATGGCTCAGTGTTTTCAGAGAGAATGTAAATAAAGAGAGTCACGAGCTGGAAGGACACTACCACGCTGTGACGTAGTCCCTAGTTCAGGAGATAATGAGATACACCTGTTTAAGGGAGGGGCACAGTTTAGCCCGGAGAAACAGGATGATAAAAAGTGGTCATTAGCTTGGACTAAAGGGGAGCAGAAAGAAGGAAGACGTCATGAGGTGAGAACCAAGGGAGCCATATTCCTAATGCCAGAAAGGAGCAGCACAGTACAGGCGCCGTCTGGTAAAAGCAAGAAGGATAAGATATTTCCTGGAAGGCAGGCTTGGGAAAACTCACATGCTCCAGAGAGAGAAACCTGCTGGCATGACAATACTTGTACCTCTAAGGCTGAAGCTACGAGGCTGAGAGACAAACAAACACAAGCTGTGTTTAGGAATCAGTCTGACCTTACAGAGCTGAGAATTCCTTTCCCTCCAAAGCCGAAAGGTAGGCTTCACAACTTACAGAGATTTGAACCTAGTTATAAAGTATTTCCCTGCAGTTGCCAGAATGTAGCAGACTCTCTAAAAAGAAACTTCAGTATATACGGTAATTCACAGTCCTATCCTTTAGAGTGCTACCGAGAGAAGCCATGTGAGGATAGTGAAGACGTCTGTTTTAAAGTTCAGGATAGTAGCTCACTGACACACCCTGCTTTTGCTGACGCAGAAGAAATGCAGATTGACTCTGATAGCAGTGAAATAGTGGATAACCAGATGGACTGCACGTTATGTTTTGCTGACCACGTTGAGTCTCTGTGCTGAACACTAGTTTGAGAAAGCTGGTGAAGCAACAGAAAGAATGGGGAACATTTTCTTTTGCTGAAGGAAGCTGTTATTGTTTGTTTGTACCGAGCACTGCACGTTGTGAGCCTGAAGCTGATAAGGCTAATTTACCTGAGTTCTTGTACATATCCCTCAAGCCAATTGTATGGCAGTTTGTCCTAAGTTATTTACCTGCACAGAAATCCGTTGGGAAGGGGAAAAATAAATTCTTGTCATTACCTGAAACACTTGACTACAACTCTTCTGTTCTCAAAGTGTAAAAGGGACTACCATTCCCAGAAGGCCTTGCAGGACCAATGCAGAGTCATACTCACTGTTCCCTCTAAGCTGTGCGCGTGTGCGCGCGCACACACCTCGCCGAGCGAGCGCACATACTTTACAACAGAGCGCACAAAAATTACGGTTCTGATTCTGATAGAAAACAACACAGACATCTTAAAATTTAAAAGTTGTTGTGCATTTATGGTTTTCACAAGTTCTACAATATTTTCTAGTGCAATCAATGTGGTGTACATACTGTATTCTGACGTGTAGTCCAATTTTAAAGTATATAACTCCGAGTGTCGTTATGTGGCGCACAAAAATTTAACCTTATTATTATTTATTATTATTTATTTATTTAACAATTATTTCTATACCGCTCTTTCCCAAGTATCAAGTGCGGTTTACAATGAACAGTATGTAATATGGTATGGGTAATATCATACCAAGTCATTTTACATAGAACAGGTGGAATTAGATACAGGTACAATATAAAGTTTGAACATTAAACTATTAGAACAATATAAAAGTTTGAACATTAAACCTTAAACATTAAACATTAAACCTTCCTTCAAAAGCTGCACAGCTGATATTTTATGCGCACACAGCCTACAGAAAATTAGAGGGAACATTGGTCATACTCTCTGAGTCAGGAATACAAAGGCAGACCAACTCTCAGCGCCCTAGGCGCTGGGCTGGCCACTGAGAGGGTGACAAGTGGCGTAGTCTGTTCGGATTTTTGCTTGGAATACAAAAGGACATCCCAACTGAGGGAAAAGAAAAGAAAAACATCAGGATACACCAGAGGTTTTTCCACATCTGGAAAGTACAGAGAAGAAAATCTGCTAAGCTGCTGGTGGAGAGTGGTTGGAGATTTCGCTGGCAAAATCGTGCCAGGAGGATCAGGACACCGAGGATAAGACTCCTTTCTCAAGGCCTGAGTCTACACCATGCGAAGGTAACGGGTAACTGGGCACGGGTGTAGAGGATTCAAGAGAGAAAGGGGAGTCTTTGTTCTGCAGTAAAACTAGTTAGGATTTAAAAGAGAGTTTGGTGCCGCACTTGGTGGGCTTTTCTTTTTGCTTTCTCTGCAGGAACCACAGTCCTTAAAAATGGATTCACAAGAGATGTTGCGGTGGATGTCCAATCAGTTTGAGAAGCAAATGGAACTGGCAGATCGCACGCAAGAACAGACAGCTGCGGCTATGTATGCCCAGCAGAAGCCCCTAGTAGAGCTAATGGAGGCTTTACTCGCCAAGCAGAAGGCTACCGAAGAAACAAACCCATCGTTTGCTGCGGTGGTAGGACCACAAGGCTGTGGAGCCCTTAACTTTTGGCCAATTAACAACCAATGATGATTTGGATGACTTTATTGAGGCCTTTGAAAGGGTTGCAATAGCAGTAAAATGGCCACTTGAGCAATGGGTGGTGAGATTTGCCACTTCCCTAACGGGAGAAGCTTTAGCGGCATATAAAACCATGCCCGCTGCTCTCACGACCAGCTATGAGGAGGTTAAAAAAAAACAGTCAAAGACAGATTGGGTCTAACCCCAAAGTTCTATCAGAGAATGTTTAGAGAGGCCAGACTTAAACCTAATGAGACACCTAAAGCGTTGTATCAGAAGATCAAGGCTTTAGCATGGAAATGGCTTGTTCCAGAAGGAAAAACCCTTGACTCTGTGCTAGACATGGTCATTCTGGAACAATTCATGGAGGCAGTACCTTCTGAGGTGAAATCTTTCTTAATTTTATAAAGTTGCCAGTCCACTGCAGAGGCAGCCGTCCTCAAAGAGCGTTATTTTGAAGCAGAGTTGGTGGGAAAACCAAAAGGAGGCGCTCTGAAGTTGGCTGGAATAACCAACTTTGGAAGATTAGAAAGGGGTATGAAAGCAAATGTGACTACTGTAAATGCTGTTTTGTTTATGAGAAAAGGAAAATGTTATAATTGTGGAAAAGTGGGACATTTCCAGAAAAATTGTACAGTGCGAACAGCACTAATGTCCGGAAAAGGAAAACAGGTGCGAGAAGGGTTCCTGTTAAAGGTGGAAGTTCAAGGCATTGTGGCCAATGCACTGCTTGACTCGGGTGCAGACCAGAGCATGGTCTCCAAAAAGCTCTGGCAGGCTGTTGAAGCCCGCGGTAGGTCTGCACCGAGGCAAGCAGAAGGTCAGGTTAAGATACGCTGTGTACATGGTGCTTCCTCTCATTATCCACTATACAGGCTCTCAGTAAAAGGGTTGGGGACTCAAAAAGAGGTTTTGGTGGCCGTTGTCCCACGGCTTCCCTACGATATTGTGTTGGGGAGGGACTGGCCCCCATTTCACAGAGGGATAGAGAAGGGCTTAAATGTGAAAACAAGCATGATCTCCACTAGGTCCCAGGCCGGAACCTCCGGAGTAAGGGTTGACCCACCAGAGGGAAGAGAGGAACTCCCTGAGGATAGGAATGAACCCTCCGAGAGTGAGGATGAGTTGGTAGAGGAGGTATCAGAGATGTTTCCTCTACATGATGACCTAGTTAATGCCCCTTCCAAAAAGGTCAGGAAAGGAAAAGCAGATAGGCGCCGGGAGAGACAGCGTAGGACCACTTTGTCATGATGGAACCTTGTATAAGGCGGATTAGCTACGAGTGCTTGCAATTCACTAATGCGGCGTGCTGATGTGATTGCAATGAGAAAGATAACCTTCCAAGAAAGGTATTTCAAGGAGGTGGTAGCTAAAGGTTCAAAAGGAGGCTTCATAAGCTGACCAAGAACCAAGTTTAAGTCCCATGCCACCGGGGGTGGACTGATGGGAGGCTTTGTTAAAAGGAGGCCTCTCATGAACCTTGCTACAAGAGGATGAGAGGAAATAGGTTGTCCATTTAGAGGCTTAAGGGAAGCTGCAATAGCACTCAAATGGACCCTTACTGAATTTGTCTTAAGGCCTACATTAGACAGATGAAGGAGATACTCCAGCAAAGATTCCATAGGTATGGCAAGGGGGTTAAGACCCTTCCCAGAACACCAGATGGTAAATCTCTTCCACTTGAAAGCATAAGAACGTCTAGTGGAAGGTTTTCTGGAAGCATAAAGAACATCTTTCACTTGTTGAGAAAGATGAAGATCCTTGAGATCTAGGCCTTCAGCAACGAAGCCCTGAGATGCAGAGACTGGGGACTGGGATGCCATAACCTTATGTCCTCTTGAGAGAGAAGGTCTGGAGCAGACCCTAACTCCAGGGAGGGAGCTTGAGAGAGATGTAGAAGCAGAGGGTACCACACTTGCCGTGGCCAATGTGGAGCTATGAGAATCATGTGGCCTCTGTCTCTCTGAAGCTTGAACAGGGCTCTGGGAATTAGGGGAATGGGCGGAAAGGCATAAAGGAAGTCTTGACCCCAGTGAAGGAGGAAAGCATCCCTTGCCTGAGCTCCCTGAGCCAGAGTTCTGGAACAGAACTGGGGAAGTTTGGCATTCCACGGACTTGCAAAGAGGTCTATGTCCAGGGTTCCCCAAATTTGAAAAATCTTGGATACCTGGTCCATATGTAGGGACCACTCGTGTGGAAGCAGAACGCGACTGAGTCTGTCTGCCCAAGAGTTTTGAACACCTGGAAGATAAACTGCCAGAAGATGAATGTGATGCTCTCTGGCGAGGGCCCACAGTCGCAAAGCTTCGCTGCAAAGCGACAGAAAGCCAGTTCCTCCCTGCTTGTTTACATAGAACATGGCTACCTGATTGTCCGTGTGGATAAGGACTGTCTTGTGGCTGAGCAGGCTGTGGAAAACTCGCAGAGCAAGGAAGATTGCTCTGAGTTCCAAGAGATTGATATGTAGACAAGTCTCCTGTGGGGACCAGATGCCCTGGGTGGAGAGGTCCTGAAGATAAGCTCCCCACCCCATTGGAGAAGCATCTGTTGTAAGAGTTGCTTGGGGTAGAGGCTGTTGAAAGGGGGACCCCAGCAACAGGTTTTGAGGGGACTTCCACCACTGGAGGGACAAAATGAGGTGACTTGTGTTTGCTATTTTGTCTGACAGGCAGCCTAATGCCTGGGTCCATTGGGTGGATAAAGTCCACTGAGCTGCCCTCATGTGAAGGCGAGCATATGATACCACATGTACGGTGGATGCCATGTGGCCTAGCAACTGTAACATCTCTCGAGCAATTAGTAGGGGCTTCAACTCTGCTTGAGAAGCTAACTGCACCAAGCGAAGGCAACGGGCCTGGGGAAAATAGGCCCTTGCCCTTGTGGTATCCAGCAACGCCCCTATAAACTCCAGGGACTGAGTAGGGATCAAATTGGATTTTGGGATGTTTATTACCAGCCCTAAATACTGAAGGATACGCATTGTGCAGGTTAGAGAAGTCTTGGCCTCTGATTGAGTGGGAGCTCGAATGAGCCAGTCATCCAGGTAAGGGAAGACGAATATTCCCAGGGTGCGCAGAAAAGCAGCTACCACTGCCATGCATTTCGTGAACACCCTTGGTGCAGAGGCCAGACCAAAAGGGAGCACTCTGTATTGATAGTGCTTTTCCTGAAAAAGGAACCGAAGGAACCTTCTGTGAGTTGGATGGATGAGAACATGAGTGTACGCATCCTTGAGATCTAGAGAACAAAGCCAATCCTGACTCTGAAGGTATGGCAGCAGAGTTCCTAGAGAAACCATCTTGAATTTTTCCTTGACTAGGAATCTGTTCAACTCTCTGAGATCTAAGATGGGTCTGAAGCCCCCTGTTTTCTTTGGAATAAGAAAATAGGGGGAGTAGAACCCTGTGCCCTGTTGTTGAAAAGGCACTTCCTCTATTGCCCCCTGGGCGAGAAGAGTGGCAACCTCCTGCTCCAACAGGATGAGGAGGGAGGTTGGAGAATTGAACTGGTGCACTCTTGTGAGAGGGGGCAAGCTTGAAAAATGAAGTTTGTACCCTTCTCTTACGATGGAGAGTGTCCAATGCTCTGCTGTAATTTGCCCCCACCTGGGAGCAAAGTGACATAACCTTCTTGGAATGGTGGAGGGCTCTGGTCCTTCTAGAGCCAGGAAGGCTAAGTTCTCTAGCGGAAAGTCAAAGGCCCTGAGAGGGCTGAGGTTGCTGGGCTGGAGCAGGCCTCGCAGCCTTTGCTTTGCTCTGTTTGGAGGATTGCTGACGTTTGGAAGGGAACTGAGCTGCAGAAGATGCCCGCTGACCATAAGCAGGATAGAATCTTCCCTTTTTAGAAAAAGGTGTTTTCTTGAACAACCTTTCTTAGCAGGAGCAGCTGTGGATTTGGATAGTCTATCCAAAGCAGAATTTTCAGCATCCATCTGATTGGCTTTTGCTTGCCAATCCTTACCAAACAGGTTCTCACCTGTACAAGGGATATTTCCCAATTCATCTTGAACCCAGATCTCCAAATCAGATGCTTGAAGCCAAGCAATCCTACGTGCACCTATGGCAATAGCTGAGGCTCTGCTTACGCATTCAAAGGAGTCGAAAGCTGCACGGTTGGAGAATTTGGAGATATCTTGGGCATGTTTGAGCCCAGTGAGAAAGTCTTGCCTTTTATCTTCAGACATAAAAGGACTTAAAGTCTGCAAATGGTCAGTAACTTCTTTTAAGAACATTCCCATGTAGAGACTATAAGAATTAATTCTTGCAGCAAGCATGGAAGCTTGGAAGATTCTTCTTCCAAAAGCATCTAGGGTTCTACATTCAAGTCCTGGAGGATTAGAGGCATGTCTTTTGGCACTTCTAATCTTTCTCATTGCAGACTCCACCACAATAGAGTGGTGAGGAAGTTGAGTTTTATGGAAACCAGGACAAGGAGGGACACGATACATGGTATCCAACCTGCGAGAATGAGGAGAGGTGGTTAGAGGTGCTTCAACATGAGATCATACAGAATCTCATGAATAGGTAAGGTAGCTGCCTCCTTAGGAGTTTTAGGATATCTAACTCCTTGGTTCTGGGCTCTGTCTCTGGGGCCACTGTAATAGAGAGGCCTCGAGCCACCTCTCTGATAAAGTCTTGAAAAGACAAGTTCTCTGGAGGAGACATCCTTTGTTTAGGAGAGGACTCCTCCTGTGGAAGAAGCATCACTGCATCGACCGACTCTTCAGAATCCTCAGAGGAATCGAAGTATCGTCTGTCCGGATGCTCTTGCAAAGCCCGATACCCGTACCGACCAGGATCGGTTTCGGGAATAACCGGAACCGGGGTATCGGGAATAACCGGTACCGGGGTATCGGGAATAACCGGTACCGGGGTATCGGTACCGGAGGGCTTTAGAGGACAGAGTACCGGCATAGTGGACACTGATGCCGACGTCGATGCCACCGGTAATGAGGTCGGTACCGATGGCGATGCTAGAGCCGGTACCGGCGAAGTAGTCTGTTGCGGTACCATGGGCGTCGATGCCACAAGGAAAGCCGCCAGACTGCGTTCTATGGACAGAATCCTCTGATCCATCGACGCCGCCAATGCCTGGAAGTCGGTACCAGTGGAGGCCATCGGTACCCCAGAGCATGGCACCAGGAGATCTGTCGAGGCCACGCCATCGAGATCATCCTGGAACCCCGATGATGATGCTTTAGAGGCCGAAGCCTCCTGCCGGGGTAATTTTGCCGGTGCAGAATCCTCAAGGGCAAGACCAGAGGCATCTCGATGCTTAGAAGGAGATCTACCCTTCGAGGACCGGCTGGATTTATGTTTAGTTACCTGGGATCCATGTGAAGAAGAAGAAGCCCTGGAAGACGTCGATGCCACCAAAGCCGCATCAGAGGGAAACAGGGTACTGAGCTTGGCAGCTCGGTTCTGCCGACCTCTTTTAGACATCATGGAACAGGACACACAATCTGTTATGGAATGGTCAAGACCTAAACATTTTAGACACCAGTCATGGGTGTTGGTGACGGAAATAGTACCGCCACATTTTGTGCACTTTTTAAATCCTGAGGCAGGCTTTTCCATATTTAAGGAAAAACAGTTTTGGGCCTAAGGCCCAAAACGCAAGTGCACCTGAAGAAAAGAACAAAGACTGGCTGTACCGGTACAGCGTCGAAGAAGGCAGATGCGACACAAAAGAAATAAAGAAATTAATAAGAAAATTCTTCTGCTGTGACAGGAGCACGACCTGCTGGCTCAGCGGAAAAAGAAGCACTGAGGAGACAGTTGGGAAAGGCGGGAAGGCAGCACGCAGGCGCTGTGGGATGCTCCCAAAGGCTTCCTGATTGGACGCTGGGGAGCGTTCCCGCGCAGGCTCCGTCGGTACCGATGAAACCCATATGTGAAGACTCATTCCTGCTTGTTCCTGGAGATAGGTAGCGAAAGTGGCAGGTAGCCAGAGGCTCGAAGGGTGCACGAGTGAGCTGCCCCAACACTATGTTGATGTCTCATTTGGCTGACAGAGGGTGAACCGGAGGCATCAATAAGAGCAGGTCCTGAAGGAAATGGGTCACCAATGTTTGGACCGAGAGAGACTTACCATCCACTGGATGGTGTTGCGCCGCCAAGGCACTCAGGTGCATTCGGACGGAGTTAGACTTGAGCCCAGATTGAGAGAGATGGAGAAGGTACTGTAACACAAGAGCCACCAGGCAAGAGAAAGGATCAGCTCCGTGGTCGGCACACTAAACAGAGTACCTGCGCCATGTGAGGGCGTAAGCCTTCCTAGTAGAGGCCTTGCAGGAGGCCAGCAGAATGTCATCCACCTCAAGCAGAAGGTTGAAAGGGGCCAGAATCACCCTCTAGCAGACATGCTGTCAGCGACAGGGACCCTAGGTTGGGGAGCAGGAGAGAGCCCCCTCCTGAGACAGGAGTTCCGGGGTGGTCCCCAAGGGGATGGGGGCCTCCACTGTCAACTGTAGAAGCAGCGGAAACCATGGCTCCCTGGGCCACCGAGGAGCTATCAGGATGAGTGAAGCCCTGTCGTGGAGGGTCCTAAACAAAATCTTGGCAATCAGCGGCGTCGAAGGGAAGGCGTACATGAGGCCTTCCAACTATGAAATTAGGAACACGTCTGCTGCCACCCTGGAGGTGTGGGCCTGCCAGGAGCAGAAGCGGGGCAACTGAAGGTTGTCCGGGCTGGCGAACAGGTCCATCACGGGTTCCCCCCAAGAACCGGAAAAGCTAACTAGCTACCCTGGATCCAGCTGCCACTCGTGCGGCTGGAGAACTCTGCTGAGTCTGTCGGCCAGCAGGCTGTCCAGGCCTGGCAGGTACACTGCCTGCAGGAGGATACCATGTTGGATTGCATACGAGCACAGGATCAGTGCCTCCTGACAAAGGGTACAAGACCCCATGCCCCCTAGTTTGTTCACGTAGAACATTGCCATCTGGTTGTCCATCTGGACCAGCACCAGCTGGTGAAAAAGGTGGTGACAGAAGACCCTCAGGGCTAGGTGTATGGCTCGGAGCTCCAGGAGGTTGATCTGCTGGGTGCTCTCATCTGGCAATCAGTTGCCCTGAGTGCGGAGATCTCCGCAGTGGGCTCCCCAGCCGAGAAAGGAGGCGTCCGTGGTAAGGACCTTTGAAGGGCTTGGGGCCTGAAAGGGCATGCGCGCCTCAAGATGCTGGGGCGACTGCCATCAAACCAGGGAGTCTGCCAATTGGCGGGTCCATGAGTCTCTGTCTCGGAAGCAACCTCTGGCCTGAGACCACTGGTCCCGGAGACACCACTGTGCCACCCTTATGTGGAGGTGAACGTCTGGGGTGACGTGGACCGTGGAGGCCATGTGCCCGAGGAGGTGCAGGAGAAGCCGGGCGGGCACTGAGCACCAAGGGATGGTACTGTATGTCCCGAGCTAGAGACCTGAGATGATTGGCTCAGTACCTGGGCAAGAAAGCCTTCGAATGTACAGTGTCAATCTTTGCCCCAATGAACTCCAGACACTGTATCAGGAGGAGGTGAGACTTGGGGTAGTTTATGACAAAGCGCAAGTGTTGCAGTACTTGGATGGTGCATGCGGTGGCCTGCTGCACATCTGAGGCTGTGCCTCCCTTTATGAGCCAGTCATCCAGGTAGGGAAAGACGAAGACACCTTGGAGCCGGAGGAAGATGGCCACGACTGCCAGGCATTTTGTGAAGACTCTTGGGGCAGAGGCTAGGCCAAAGAGGAGCACCCTGTGCTGAAAGTGCCTGCCCCCCACTATGAACCGCAGGTACTACCTGTGGTTGGGGTGGACGAGGATGTGGGTATAAGCATCCTTGAGGTCTAAGGAGCATAGCCAGTCTCCCTGCTGGAGGTATGGTAGCAATGTTCCAAGGGAAAGCATCTTGAACCTCTCCCTCACCAGGAATTTGTTGAGGTTGCACAGGTCGAGCATGGACCTTAGGCCCCCTGCCCTCTTTGGCACAAGAAAGTATCTGGAGTAGAACCCCTTGCCTTTGAGGTGGTGGGGTACCGGTTCCACCGTTTTATCCTTGAGAAGACCTGCCAACTCCTTCAGAAGAAGGTTCCGATGGAGAGGAGACCTGAGGTGCTCTCCCGGGAAATAAGGGTGAGGTGTCTGAGTCAGGTGGAGGAGGTAACCCTCCCTGACTACCCTTAGTGCCCAGGAATCAGTGGTGATGGTCGCCCACCTTTCAGCATAGAGGGCAGGAAGTTCCCCTGTGGGCTGCTGATCTCCTTGGGGAAGGGAGGCTATGCTCAAGGAGTCAAAAACTACCCCCTGGCTGGGGTTTTGGAGCCTTCTGATTATGCGGGCCATGCCCATGTCCCTTCGCCTGCTGACTCTATTGGGGAGCTGGGGAGGCCTGATAAGTCAGGTAGTTTCTGTAAGTAGATCCCTTCCTCAGCTAGAAGGGCTTTTTACCCAAGCCTTTCCGTTGGGGAGGGGCAGCGGTCTTTTTAGAGAGCCTGGTCCTCGTCATGAACTCGGTCTCCAGCTCGGCAGCCTTGACGGTCATAGGTTTGCCGAAGAGATTATCTCCTTGGCAGGGGACATTAACCAATTTGTCCTGAACCCACTGCTCGAGGTCGGATGACTGTAGACAAGCTTGGCGGCGAGCACCAATGCCAACTGCTGCTACTCGAGCCGCCGACTCGGACCCATCATTGGTCACCCAAGACAAGAACTTGGAGCAGTCACGGACTGCTTTGGCCAGGTTCCTTAACCACTGCAAAGATTCCTCAGACAGACCAGCCAAGAACCCAGCGAGTTCCTTCGCCAGGTCTCTCAAGTATATGCGGCCAATGAGCATTGAGCCCAACTGTCCCTCTTCAGTTAAGTTTGTAGCTGAGTGAAAGGATAGAGGGAGAGAGGAAAGAGACAGAGAGATAGAGAGACAACTCCTAGGGGAGGTGGGTGGGTTGTGAAGACTACATTCCTGCTGTTTCCGGAGATCACCTGTTACAGGTGAGTAACTACACTATCTCCAGGAACAAGCAGGAATGCAGTCTTCACATATGGGGACTCCCTAGCTGAAGATGCCAGGGAGATACCCCCAGGAAGCTGCCACCTATAGTAAGGTGAGCCATGCTTCCTCCCATGGATCTCTGGCATCCCACCAGGGTTGGTGGGTAGGAACTGAATTAGATCTGAAAGAGATTTTGAAGAACAGCTTGGCCAAAGAAGGCATCCCGATGGGAGGCTTTATCTAGGCAGTAGTGGGCTGTAAAGGTGTGTACCAAAGCCCAGGTGGCTGCTCGACAAATGTCATCAATAGACAAAGAGTAAAGGTTAGCCACAGAGGCTGCCATGGCTCTCACATTGTGAGCTGTGACATGGCCTTGAAGAGGAAGACTCTTACGCTCACAAGCAAAGGATATGCGCATTGTGCTATCCATTTTGATAGAGTTCTCTTGGAGACTGGAAGTCCCAAAATGACTAGAATCAAAAGCAATAACAAGTTGAGAAGACTTTCTATGTTGCTGTGTTCTTTGTAGGTAAAAAGCCAAGGCTCTTTTACAATCCAAAGTATGAAGGTTCCTTTCTACATTAGAGGCATGAGGCCTCGGAAAGAATACAGGAAGATAAATTGATTGATTTAAATGAAAAGGTGAAACCACCTTTGGAATAAGTGTGGATGAGTTCTGAGAACAACCTTATCATGGTGAAACCTAGTATAAGGAGGATCAGCCACTAAAGCTTGCAATTCACTAATGCAACGTGCAGAGGTGATTGCAATCAGGAAGATGACCTTCCAGGACAAAAGCTTTAGGGTTGTAGTGGCTAAAGGTTGAAAAGGCGGTTTCATGAGCTGCCCGAGAACTAGGTTTAAATCCCATGCCACCGGTGGGGGCCTGATAGGAGGCTTTGTTAATAGAAGACCTCTCATAAATCTTGATATGAGTGAATGAGAGGAAATTGGTTGTCCATTTAGAGGCTTATAGGAAGCTGCAATTGCACTACGATGAACTCTTACTGAATTGGTCTTTAGACCAGAATTTGATAAATGAAGTAGATACTCTAGTATCAATTCCAAAGGTATTATAAGGGGGTTTAACCCTTTCTGTGAACACCATATAGTAAAACGTTTCCACTTGAAGGCGTAAGAGCGTCTTGTGGAAGGTTTTCTAGAAGCTTGAAGGATATCCTTTACCTGTTGGGAAAGGTTGAGGTCCTGAAGGTCTAAGCTTTCAGTAACCAGGCCCTGAGATGCAGGGACTGGGTATTTGGGTGCCACAGCATCCCGTTCTCTTCGGAGAGGAGATCTGGCGCATAGCCTAACTCCAGAGATGCAGCTTGAGAGAGATGTAGAAGCAGGGGATACCACGTTTGGCGTGGCCACCATGGCGCTATGAGGATTATACGACCTCTGTCTCTCTGAAGCTTGAAGAGTGTTTTGGGGATGAGGGGAATGGGTGGGAAGGCATAGAGGAAGTCGTGACCCCAGTGAAGAAGGAAGGCGTCCCTTGCCTGGCAATTTTGAGCCGGAATCCTGGAACAGAACCGGGGAAGTTTGGCATTCAGTGGACTTGCAAACAGGTCTACGTCTGGGGTTCCCCAGATCTGAAATATTTTGGCCACCTGGTCTAGGTGGAAAGACCATTCGTGAGGCAGCAGTACTCGGCTGAGTTTGTCTGCCCAAAGGTTTTGAATGCCTGGAAGATATACCACGAGAAGGTGAATTTGATGCTCTCTGGCGAGGGCCCATAGTCGTAAAGCTTCGTTGCATAACGACAGAGAGCCTGTTCCCCCCCCTGCTTGTTCACGTAGAACATAGCTACTTGATTGTCTGTTTGGACAAAGACTGTCTTGTAGTTAAGCTGGGCATGGAATACTTGAAGAGCTAGATAGATTGCTCTGAGTTCCAGGAGGTTTATGTGAAGACAAGCCTCCTGTGGAGTCCAGGTACCTTGGGTAGAGAGATGATGCAGGTGTGCTCCCCATCCCACCTGTGATGCATCTGTTAGGGTGGCCTGGAATAGGGGTTGCTGGAAAGGAGACCCCACTAGAAGATTTTCCAGTGATTGCCACCATTGTAGGGACAAGATCAGTCATTGTGAGTTTGATATCTTATCCGACAGACGTCCTGTGGCCTGTGTCCACTGTGTGGATAGGGTCCACTGGGCTGCTCACAAGCGTAGGGAACCACATGAACCGTGGATGCCATATGTCCCAATAGTTGTAGTAGTTCTCGAGCAGTTAGGTAGGACTTCACTGCTGCTTGAGAAGCTAGTTGCATTATACGAAGACAGCGATGTTGTGGAAGAAAAGCCCTTGACTGTCTGGTATCTAGACAAGCTCCTATGAACTCTAGGGACTGAGACGGAGCAAGTTGGGATTTTGGGAGGTTTATGACCAATTCCAAGTATTGAAGGCAGGACAGTCCAGACGTCATCGCAGGCCTTAAAAGCTGGCTGGTGAGCTCTCTGCACTGGGAGGAGTGTTTTCAAGGCAGACGCAGGTCATCCGAGGCAGGCTGCAGGCAGGACGGCCCTGACATCATTGGGGGCTTTTGTTTTCCTGTCTTTCTTCTCAGCTGGCTTTCCCATGCGGTTTGCGTGCTCGCAGATGAGTGGCGCGATCTAAGGGATGAGATACAAGGGGCATTTTTTGCCCCTTGGGAGCCTCTTGGAGCACCATGAAAGTACCACCAGAAGTTGTAGAAGTGGACAGCTGCTCATGGGAAAACACAAGAAGAATGCGGTGCCATTATCAACTGTGGTGAGTGGTCCTATGGACAGGCATGTCTTGCCCCTTTCTGGGGTCTCCCCCATACCAGCAGCCATGGACTCCCCCCTTCAGGGAGCTTGGGAGGGGCATTCTTGAGCTCTGTTGACCATATTCCACCCACCCTCCTATGGGATCTACTCCATATGGCTCTACCGGGGGTATTCCGTTGGTACAGAGTATGTCTGATGCAAGGGTGGGACTTCTTAAACCTATCTTATAGACACCCCCTCTTGCCGATGCCATCGAGAGACCCGATTCTCAGGTCTTTTTGGCTGACATCTGGAGGATGGTGACATGGACTGAACGTACTGAAGTGTCTACGGTGACCCAGCTCTGCTCCTTTACACACGATTTAGTGGCAAGGCTGGCTCAGGTAGAACAATGAGTATTACTTGCTGATCAAGTGCCTATATGTGAAACTGTGTGCAATTCATTGCAGGCAGTTCAGGCGGCTACAATGAAGGATAATTTGTTGATTACTTATAAATTGGAGATGCTGAAAATCTTTTAAGATCTAAGACTGTTAGACTTTTGAATTTTCCAATGTGCCATTTATGGTCTCTAGAGATTTTATTACGGAAATATTTCCATGAGGTTTTGTTCTTCTCTAATGCTGATATTATATCTATCTCAAAACTGTACTACCATACTGGTCGGAGTATACCTGGTGGGTCAGTTCCAGGCCTTAATGACCTACAACCACCTTCAGGAATTGATTTAATGCAGTTTTTAGAGGACTCCCAGGGTAATATCCCTACCAGAGCAACATTGCTTGTAACCTGGTTTCTAAGATAAAATCTCGTTTTCTAAAGGTTACTTTAAGAATAAGGCTGTTCCCTTTTGTGGTGCGTCTTTACAATTATTTCCTGATGTGTCCAGAGCCACACAACTCCAGCGGAAGGTCTTTTTGACCTTGAAGCAGAGTGGTGGCCCTGGGCATTTTTTTCTTTGTACAGTATCCCTGTAAATGTCTGATAGCTTTACAGGGTAACAGATATACTTTCTTTGATCCTTCTCAGTTAGAGACCTTTCTGTCAAGCAAGGAATGCATGGGTGATTTAGTTTAGTGAGAGTGGTGATAATGAAAGGGTGGATATAGTTTGTTTGGCTGCAATATGGGGTTTTCTCCTTGTGATTTCCTTTAAATTATATATTTTTAAAGAAATTGTGCTCCCTCTCGAAATGTGGTCTATTTTGACTTATGCATTGCTTTGTACCGTTTGTTTCTAGAAATGCTTATGTCATGTTGCTTAAATACTTTTTGTAAATATTGGTATTTAGGAAATTAATATAAAGATAATAAAAAAAAGAACAGTGGAAGAAAGGCCCAAAAACTGTCAGCATGGTTTAAAGGCAAGGTCAGAGAGGCTATTGTAGCAAAAAAGCGTAGTTACCTGTAACAGGTGTTCTCTGGAGACAACAAGAGTCAGTCCTCACATATGGGTGATGTCGGCACAAATGGAGCCCGCGCAGAGCATTTCCCCAGCTTTCAAAGAAAGCCTTTGGGAATGCTACCACGCATGTATGGTCCCCTTCCCATCCAAGGGTGCCATCAGTCAGATGACATAGCTAAAAGGCAGCAAAAATAAAGGATGGTAAGGGGCAACTTCAAGGGGAGGAAGGAGGGTCATGAAGACTGATTCTTTCTGTCCCCGGAGAACACCTATTACAGGTGAGTAACTACTCTTTCTCCGGGAACAAGCAGAAAGTCAATCCTCACACATGGGACTCCCCAGATACAGGCTACCAAAAGCCCACAGCAAAAAAAGGAGGCGCCCATACGGGGAGCCGCAAGCAGCAGCAATTGAGTCTGTGCCCACAGACCACAGTAGGACCCCTGTGTCTGATCAACCATCACTCCGGTAGCCTGAACACAGAAGGGTCGGAGGACAGGAGTTGCCTAAACCCCAAAAAGGTTATGGAGAAAAGCCTGGCCGAAGGCACTGTCCTGTTGGGACTATCTTTCCAGGCAGTAATGGGCTGTGAAGGTATGGACTGAAGACCAGGTGGTGGCCCGGGAGATGTCCCCCATCGGGACGGAGCGAAAGTGTGTCACCGAAGCTGCCATGGCCCTTACACAGTGCGCCATGATGTGGTCATCAAGCAGGAGCTTCGCCTGCTCGTATGCGAAGGCGATACAGTCCGCCACCCAAGTGGACAGCATACGCTTTGTCACCGCCTCTCCCAGCCTATTGGAGTCATAGAAGATGAAAAGCTGAGAAGCTTTGCAGTGACCCTGAGTGTGTTGGATATAGAAGGTCAAAGCCCTCTTAAAGTCCAAGGTGTGGAGGACTGTCTCCGCCTGAATGGAGTGAGGTCTTGGAAAGAAGGTAGGGAGCACCACTTCCTGATTGAGATGGAAGTGTGATTCTACTTTCGGCAGGAATTTGGGGTGCGTGCGAATCACCATTCTGTTCTTGTAGAACCTGGTATAGGGTTCTCCACCACAGGGCTTGGAGCTTGCTGCGAGCGGAGGTAAGCGCAACCAGGAAAGCCACCTTCCAAGAGAGGTAGCAGAGGTGGCAGGTAGCTAGAGGTTTGAAGGGCTAGAGGTTCGGGGGCTTCGATAAGAGCAGGCCCCCAAAGAAAATGGGTCACCAATGGCTGGACCGAGAGGGGCTTACTAGCCACCGGATGGTGGTGTGCCGCCAAGGCACTGAGGTGCACCTGGACGGAGTAAGACCTTTTCCCAGACTGAGATGGAGAAGGTACTTTAACACCAGAGCCACCGGCAGGAGAATGGTGGCCGATCACGGGGCTGACCCTAACAGAGAACCTGCACCATTTGAGGGTGCAAGCCTTCCTAGTAGAGGCCTCAGTGACAGGGACCCCCAGACTGGGGTGCAGGGGAGATCCTCCCTCCTCAGACAGGAGTCCCTGGGCGGTCCCCAAAGGGATGGGGGTGTCCACTGTCAACTGTAGAAGCAGTAGGAAACATGGCTGCCATCGAGGAGCTATCAGGATGAGAGAGGCCCTGTCACGGAGGGTCCTGAACAACGTCTTGGGGATCAACTGGGTAGGAGGGAAAGCGTAAATGAGGCCTCCTGACCATGAGACCAGGAACGTGTCCGCTGCCACCCTGGAGGGGTGGGTCTGCCAGGAGCAGAAGCGGGGCAACTGAAAATTGTCCAAGCTGGCGAACAGGTCTATCATGGGTTCTCCCCAGAGCCGGAAGAGCCAACTGGCGACCCTGGGGTCCAGCTGCCATTCGTGAGGCTGGAGAACTCTGCTGAGCCTGTCAGCCAGCTGGTTGTCCTGAAAGGGCGGGTACACTGCCTGCAGGAGGATACTCTGTCAGATTACGTACAAGCGGAGGGCTAGAGCCTCTTGATTAAGCATACAAGCCCCGTGCCCCCTTGTTTGTTCATGTAGAACATCGCCACCTGGCTGTCCATCTGTACTAGAACTGGCTGGTGACGCAGGTGGTGATGGAAGGCCCTCAGGGCTAGGTATATGGCTCGGAGCTCCAGGAGGTTGATCTGCTGGGTAATTCCGTCTGGTGACCAGTTGCCCTGAGTGCAGAGATCTCCGCAGTGGGGTCCCGAGCCAAGCGGGTCACAGAAACTCTATCTCAGAGGCAGCCTGTGGCCTGGGACCACTGGTCTGGAGACACCACTGCGCCACCCTCATGTGGAGGCGAGCATCTGGGGTGACATGGACCGTAGAGGCCATGTGCCCGAGGAGGTGCAGGAGAAGCTGGGTGGGTACCAAGGAATGGTTCTGCATGTCCTGAGCTAGAGACCAGAGATGGTCGGCTCAGTCTCTGGGCAAGAAAGCCTTCAACTGAAGAGTGTCGATCTTTGCCCCAATGAACCCCAGACACTGTGTTGGGAGGAGGTGAGACTTCGGGTAGTTTATGACAAAGCCCAAGTGTTGCAGAATCTGGATCGTGTGTGCGGTGGCCTGCTGCACCTCTGAGGCAGTGCCTCCCTTTATGAACCAGTCATCCAGGTAGGGGAAGCCGAAGACCCCCTGGAGCTGGAGGGAGGTGGCCACAACTGCCAGGCATTTTGTGAAGACTCTTGGGGCAGAGGCTAGGCTGAAGGGGAGCACCCTGTACTGAAAGTGCCTGCCCCCACTATGAACCGCAGGAATTGCCTGTGGTTGGGATGGATGAGGATGTGTGTATAAGCATCCTTAAGGTCTAAGGAGCATAGCCAGTCTCCCTGCTGGAGATATGGCAGCAATGTTCCAAGGGAGAGCATCTTGAACTTCTCCCTCACCAGGAATTTGTTGAGGTTGCGCAGGTCGAGGATGGGCCTTAGCCCCCCCCCCTCCTCTTTGGCATGAGGAAATATGTGGAGTAGAACCCCTTGCCCTTGAGGTGGCGGGGCACCAGTTCCACCGCTTTATCCTCGAGAAGACCTGCCAACTCCTTCAGGTGGTGGTCCTGGTGGAGGGAAGCCCCCCCCCCTGGGGCTCTCCCGGGAAGTAAGGGGGAAGTGTCGGAGTCAGATGAAGGAGGCAACCCTCCCTGACAACCCGAACAGCCCATGAATTGGTGGTGATGGACAGCCACCTCTGGGCATAGAGGGCCAGACGTCCCCCTGTGGGCTGCTGACCTCCTTGAGGTAGAGAGGCTATGCTCAAGGGGTCAAAAGCTCCCCCCTGGCTGGGCCAGAGCTGGTGCCTGGGGCTTTGGAGCCTTCTGCTTACGTGGGCCATGCCCATGTCCCTTAGCCTGCTGACCCTGTTAGGGAACCGGGGAGGCCTCATACGGCGGGTAGTTTCGGTAAGAAGTTCCCTTCCTCGGGGTAAAAGGACTTCTTACCTGAGCCCTTCTGTTGGGGAGGGGCAGCAGTCTTCTTAGAGAGCCTGGTCCTCGTCATGAACTCGGTCTCCAGCTCGGCAGCCTAGTCGGTCATGGGCTTGCCAAACAGGTTCTTCTCCTGAGCATGGGACATTGACCAATTTGCCCTGAACCCACTGCTCGAGGTCGGACGACTGAAGCCAAGCTTGGTGGCGTGCACCGATGCCCACCGTGGCTACCCGCCATAGGCTGCTCGAGACATGAATTTGGAGCACTCACGGACTGCCTTGATCAGGTTCTTGAACTGCTGCAAAGGTTCCTCAGAGAGACCAGCCAAGAACCCGGTGAGTTCCTTCACCAGGTCTCTCAGGTAGATGCCCATGCACAGCTGGTAAATCTGGATGCGGCAGATGAGCACTGAGCCCTCGTAGCACTTTCTGCCGAGGACGTCCAACATGCGGGCCTCCCAGCTGGGGGACACCAAGGAGTGTGTCTTCTGGCTTTTCAGCCGACGAATTGCCGACTCCACCACCAAGGAGTTATGCGGCAGCTGTGACCTCTGGAATCCTGAGCTCCAGCGGACTCGATACATCGAGTCGAACAGTTTGCTCACCACCGGCACCAATGCCGGTGTCTCCCACATTCGGAGCATGAGCCGTTCCAGGATGGGAGGAATGGGCACCATGAGAGATTCCCGCGGAGTGGCTTTGTATCGGAGGATTTCCAACTCATCTGGCCCCAGGGTCCTCCTCTGACTCGGTCAGGAATGCTAGGGCCCTAGACATGTCCTTAAAGTCCAGGAAGCCCATGTCCTCGGGTAGGGACCGCCACTGAGGCTCCAAGATGGGAGAGTCAGAAGGGACATCGAGGTGGCGACGGGTATCGGGGGACTCCTCGTCCTCTGTCTCCCACTCGGAGTAGTCTGTTGAGGACTCATAGGAGGGCTGCTCCGCGGGCCTCAGGGCCCCCGATGTCCTGCAGTCGGTGCCCGGAAAACTTGCTGGGGAAGACCGCAGTCCCGTCGAGCGGGACTCAGAGCACGACAGTGGCTGAGGATCGACTCGAGGTCAAAGGACCTCAAGGATCGGCTCGGCCTCCGGGGACGTCTTGGACATCGAGGGCCCAGTGGTCAGGGCAGATGAACCAGTCATGCCGGACAACAGCGCCTGCTGCCGGTCCATGGAGGCAGACAAACTGCACTCCAGGGCCACCATTCTGGACTCCAGACCAGAAGGCTCCGCAGCCTTCGGCGCAGGCACCGAGGGACTCAGACCCAAAGCTGGCTCCCTCAAAGGGGAATCCTCGACAAGGAATATCTGGGGACCGAGGCAGGTCCGCGGTCAGATCTTTCTGGGGGACCTTCAGAGGCCTCTCCCTCTCTGATGCCTCGGACGAGCCTCTCAGACTGCAGGACCAGGACCGGGACCAGGACCGGGCCCAGGCCCGGGGAGGCCCCGGCCGGTCAGAACCATCCAAGGACGCTGCCTTCGAGGGTTTTTTCTTCATCCTGGGTTCCCTCGAGGGAGACCTCCTTTTCGAGGACCCAAGATGAGGCTCAGGCTCGGAAAGTTCCGAGATGTTGGGGCCTTAGATGAGGCCCTGGCCTTTGGAGGCATTGGGAATTTGGGGAAAAACGTATCATGCTGCTGCTGGCGGCTCTTGAGGGCCTTGCTGGAAATCCTCTTGCAGAGACCGCAGGCTGCCGGGTCATGGTCTGGCGCGAGGCAGTGAAGACTGTCGTGTGTGTCGGTCAAAGACATGATTTTGGAGCACCGATCACACTTCTTAAAGCCACTAGTAGCCATAAGGGAAAAAAGCACCCCTGCAAGGTCGAAGACTCTCCGGGCGGCCAGCGGGAGAAAAAAGGGTGCGAAGACACCAGAAAAAGAAAACAATGAAAGACTACAAAAATAAACCAAACTCCATGCCAAGGCACTGAGGTCGGTAGGCGGGAAGAGTACTGTTGCGATACCGGAGGCAAGTGTGACACTCAGAGAGAGAAAAAAAATCAACTTTTTACAGGGACAAGCCAGACAATGTCTGAAGGGCTCCGCGCAAAAAAGGAGACTGAGCAAGATAGCACCCTTGGGCGGGAAGGGGACCATGCATGCATGGTAGCATTCCCAAAGGCTTTCTTTGAAAGCTGGGGAAATGCTCCACATGGGCTCCATCGGTGTCAACGTCACCCATATGTGAGAACTGACTTTCTGCCTGTTCCCAGAGAAAAGCGTTTTTCAGGAAATGGAAAAAGCAGCCAAATGATGAAAATGGGAAATAACGTAAACAGGGGGTAGGTAAGGGGTGGGTAACGGGTCTCGGGGGGTAGGACCGTTTTTATTCTGTTTTATGTATTGTTGTACACCACTTTGAATGCTTTGGCAAAAGGCTTTTTATAAATGGTTTAAATAATAATAATAATGGGGAGGTGTTTGTGCAGCCAGGCAGCTGTGGAGACGACATGCTGTTCCCCGGGTGGTCCCAACGTCATTGGGAGCTCTCTTTAGAAACTTTGCTGGAGCGGCAACTTACCGGGGAGGTGTTTGTGCAGCCAGGAAGCTGAGGAGACACAGGCTGTTCCCTGGGTGGCCCAGACGTCAGATTTAGGCGCGCGGCCATGGCGTGACATAAGGGGTGTGACATAAGGGGCATAGTATGCCCCTTGGGAGCCCCCTGGAGCACCATGGAAGTACCATCAACGACTGAGCAAAGTGAGTCGCTTATGGGGAAGCGTAAGAAGAAGGTGACATTACCTGTGGGAGTTGTTACAGGACCAATGGGGCATCCTTGATTTCTCCGGAGCATATCCCACCCTCCCCCTTCTATTGTGACTCCTTCTGACCCAATGAACGGTCATTGGTCATTACAACAGAGTACCCCGTCTCAGGCTTTAATTCCATTTCAAAACCCTCCTGTTTTCAGAATATTACAATACATCCTCCTCCAACAATATTAACAGTTTATCTACCACACAATATGCCACTCAAATATAATCCCTCCCCTTCAAAATATTTATCACTTGTAAATAGCTAAGAAACACAGTTTCCACTATACCTATCCATAAGTATATACTGGGATGTACATAGTTCTGGATTCATCTATGTATATAGTTTGTTTTAACTAGTTCTTTAGTTCCAATTATGTTCTTAAGCTGTTCAATGTTCTATGTATCTCTATGTAAACCGCCCCTGCTCACTAGAAGGAGCGGTATAAAAGAGCTGTTCAATAAATAAAATAAATAAAGTTGTTTCTTAGATTCCTCCTCCAGGTGAAGCCACGGAAATATCTGGCTCTCAGATTTCTTTGACTGATATCTGGAGGGTGGTAGCAAACGTTGGTCAAAACCGTTGCAGAGCTTTTTACATTCTCACAGGAGACAATTACAAAGCTGGGCAAAGTTGGAAAGCAGGTGGATTTGTTAACTACCTAAGTTCTTAAATGTGAAAATCAATGTTCTTCCTTGCAGGCTTTTAGTGCCTCTAGTATGAACGATAATCTTGTTATATATCTCAAGTTAGAAATGTTGAGGGTAAAAAATATTTGCTTTTTGAATTTTCCTGTTTCTTCTTTTCTTTCTGCAGAGGTTTTACTTTGAAGGTACCTGAAAGATGCTTTGGCTCTTTTCAATGCTGATTCTATGCGAGTCTGCAGAAGGTTTTGGAATTCTATAGCTTCTATTAGGTGATAATTTGATACAGTTCTTGGAGGACTCGCAAGATGCCATTCTCACAAGGGCTACCCTTTTGGTTACATTTCTTACTGAACAGAATAAAACCTCTGTGATTAGAACTTACTTTAAGAATAAAGCTTTTGTGTTTGTGGCTCAAGAATTCAGTTATTTCCTGATATCTCAAGGGCCACCCAGCTGCACAGAAGGGCCTTTTTGGCTCTTAAGCCATGGGTGTTGGCCCATGGGGCATCTTTTTTTGTACGATATCCTTGTAAGTGTTTAGTTATGCTTCAGGGATCCAAGTTTATCTTTGTGGACTCTGCAACTGGAGTCATTTTTAGCTGAACGGGAGAACTAAGTTGATGTTGGGTGCGATTTGGGTGGGAATTTAATTTAATGGCTGTAATATTGAAATGTTTTTTCCAAATTTCTGCTATATTTAGTATCTAATTGTTTTTTCTCCCCGAGTAGTGGGCTAATGGATTAGTGAAATGTTTCTTTGAGTTATTTTTGTATATATTTTGTTGGATTTTGTGCTATCATATTTCTTTTGTATTTGCTTTGTAAGTATTTTATTTTTATAAATAAAAATACTGAGCAATAAATAACAATAATAATAATAATAATAATAATAAAGCACTGACAAGTTAGATGCAAGGCATTGATAAGGCAGGCAAATAGAGAATATGAAAAAAAGCTTGCCGTGGAAGCAAAAATGCATAATAAAAACTTTTTCAAGTACATTCGCAGCAAGTAACCTGTAAGAGAGTCAGTTGGCCCATTGGATGATAGAGCGGTAAAAGGGGTGCTAAGGGAGGACAAGGCCATAGCGGAGAGACTGAATGAATTCTTTGCTTTGGTCTTTAGTGAGGAAGATGTAGGGACATTACCCATGTCTGAAATGGTATTTAAAGGTGATGTATCAGAAGAATTGAAAGAAATATCGATAAACTTAGAAGAAGTATTACAAGTATTTAATAAACTGAAGATTAGTAAATCACCTGGACTGGATGGCATACGTCAGAGGGTGTTGAAAGAAATGAAATACGAGATTGCAGACTTACTATTAATCTATGAATTATCATTAAAACCACCCGTAGCACCTGAAGACTGGAGAATGGTCAATGTAACACCAATTTTTAAAAAGGGTTCCAGGGGCGATCCAGGCAACTACAGACCGGTGAGCCTGATATCAGTACCAGGCAAAATGGTAGAAACCATTATAAAGAAAAAAATCACTGAACATGTAGATAGTCATGGTTTAATGGGAAAAAGCCAACATAGATTTAGCCAAGGAAAGTCTTGCCTTACTAATCTGTTATCTCATTTTGAAGGTATGAATAAACAGGAAAACCAAGTTGAGCCAGTCTATATAGTGTATTTGGATTTTCATAAAGCCTTTGACAAGGTCCCTCATGAGAGACCCTTGGCCAAATTAAAAAGTCATGGGATTGCAGGCAGTATACTACTGTGAATCAGGAACTGGTAAAAAGATGGAAAGCAGAGAGTAGGGCTAAATAGCCAGTTTTATCAATGGAGAAAGGTAAGCAGTAGAGTACTCCAGGAATCTATGCTGGGCCCGCTGCTTTTTAACATATTCAAAGATAACCTGGAAATGGGCATAATGAGTGAGGTAATCAAATTTGCAGATGACACAATATTATTCAAAGTTGTTAAAACACAAGAAGATTGTGAAAAATTGCAAGAGGACCTTGATAAATTGGAAGACTGGACATCCAAATGGCAGATGAAATTTAATGTAGACAAGTGAAAGATATCGACCTAGGAAAGAACAAACCAAACTACGGTAACATAATACAAGGTTCCACATTAAGAACTACCACCCAGGAAAAAGAATTAGGTGTCATTGTGGATATTATGTTGAAACCCTCTGCCCAGTGTGCAGCAGCAGCCAAGAAAGCAAATAGAATGCTCGGAATCATAAGGAAAGGAATGGAGAATAAAACCAAAGATATTATAATGCCTCTGTATTGTTCCATGGTGCAACTGCACCTTGATACTGTGTGCAATTCCGGTTGCCATATCTTAAAAGGATAAAGCAGAATTAGAAAAGGTACAGAGAAGAGCCACCAAAATAGTAAAAGGGATGGAAGGATACCCCTATGAAGGCTTAAAAGTTTAGAGCTTTTTTTTTTAATTTATATTTTATTGAATATTTAAACTTATCTGTACAATAAGTAACAGGAAATATAAAAAGAAAAAATACATAATAAAGAAAATCCAAACAAATCACATTTATCATATAAAAGTCCACATTATGAGGAGGAGTGGAATAATCTTACAATATTACCATTTAAACAAGAAGAAAAAACAATACCACACCCAGGACCCCAATCATTCAATCAATACCTTTAACTACTATCCCATCACCCACATGAGACTCATGATTTTTTAGGAAAACAGCCAAATGAACAGGATCTACAAACCCATATCGTTTCCCACGATGTTCCACTAAGCACTTGCATGGGAACTTTAAAAAGAAAGTAGCTCCCAATGCTAAAGTGCACTCTCTCAACTCTAGAAAGGCCTTACGCCGATTCTGTGTAACACGGGAAACATCCGGAAATATGGTAATCTTTTGACCACAAAAAAGTACGTTCTTCTGGGAAAAATAAGTTTTTAATACAGATTTCTTGTCCAACTCTGTTACAAAAGTAACCACTAAAGTAGCACGATTTAAAATATTATCAGAGGAGGACTCCAGAAATTCTGATATATCCAAACTAATGGGGGAAAGTAATTGAACAGGCTCATCCTCCACTTTCCACATTCTTTTTACGTCTAGGTACATAATACAAATTGGCAACCTTAATAACCTCGGGCTGATCAAATTTCAAAATCTCTTTTAAATATTTATAAAATAAAATTAAAGGAGAAAGATAGTGTGTAACCGGAAAGTTTAAACACCTCAGGTTTTTAGACCTAGATGTATTCTCCAATAATTCCAATTGCCTGTGTAAGTACAAACTATCCTTAACTACAGAGGACGAAGTCACCTGAACAGAATCTACTTTTCCCTCTACCTGTTTCAAATGTGCATCATGAAACACAAATTGATTATCATAATCAGAAAACTTAGCTATCGAGTCTCGAGTATATTCTTCAATTTGAGATAAGGTTCCAGTAAAAACAGCCTCGGTGCGAGTAACAACCGCCCTTATATCTTTTAAAATTACTTCCTGAGGGGACGAGGAGGAACCAACAGTATCTCCCAATACCAAAGGAACTTTAAACACTTTAGGCACTTTATGTTCAGGGCAGGCTTGCTCCGAGGGACCCACAGGAACAAAAATGACTCCAGAATCAAAGCTTACATTTCCTAAGGCCTGATCCAGAGCCACTACTTGCTCGGACGACGGGAGGGGTAAGGTAGAACCCCCAATAGGAGAGGAAGCTGGAGGAGACAGAGTACTCACTGAAGCCGAAAGTTCCAAGCTGCGATTTTCCACAGTCTGACGAATCAGATGCTTGTCCAAAGGACCTTCAGACTTAGAAGCTTTCATTGTAGAAGCAATCGACGCACTCTTCTTCCGTCTTTTCCCCATACCGGGGAAAAGCTCTCACTCTAACAGCTCACAAACTCCGAAAAAGCTCCGAAGGGGCGTGGCCGGTCCCTTTGGTCACGCCCCTTCGGGCACGCGCCCGCAACCGCGTACCGCGGTGTAGCCCAGAGTGAAACAGGGCTAAAACAGGTGCAGCAATCAACACGGGCAAGGTGGAATCGCCGGGCAGGATCACTCTCCACTCCTCAGCTTCCGCGGTGTAGCCCAGAGTGAAATAGGGCTAGAACAGGTGCAGCAATCAACACGGGCAAGGTGGAATCGCCGGGCAAGATCACTCTCCACTCCTCAAAGTTTAGAGCTTTTTAACCTGAAAAAGAGATGGCTGAGGGGAGATATGATAGATGTCTATAAATTAATGAATGAAGTAGAGCAGGCAAACGTACATCGGTTGTTTACGCCATCAAAAAATAGGGGACATGCAATGAAGCTACAATGTAACCCATTTAAGACTAACAAGAGAAAATATTTTTTCACTCAACGCGTAATTAAACTCTGGAATTCGTTACCGGAGAATGTAGTAAAAGCTGTTGGTGTAGCTGGGTTTAAAAAAGGTCTGGACAAGTTCCTGGAGGAAAGGTCCATAAGCCATTATTAAAGAGAACCTGGGAAGTCCACTGCTTGCCTCGGGACAAGCACTGAGGAACCTGTGTGACTTTTGGGAACCTACCAGGTACTTGTGACCTGGATTGACCACTGTTTGAAACAGGATACTGGGTTTGATGGAACTTGGTCTGACCCAGTATGGCATTTCTTATGTTACATTCCTGTATTCTTATACATGTAAGTGTTCTATGCTGGCACTTCTACATGTGAGGTATTCATTAAAATGCTGAATATTGGCACTTATATGTTTATACATTTGGTTCAGTCACCCAGTTTATATCTTTTTGTGCCTTTGAGCCAAACATATAAACTAAGGGCCCGATATTCAAAAGGAGCTTTCACAGGTTATAGCCCAGTAAACCGTGTAAATGCTGTTCAGCAGGATATTCAATGGCACTAACACAGTTACTGCCACTGAATATCCCCGATCTTCTCCCTTATATTCCCCGATGCTAACTGCTTAGCATTAGGGCGCGTCATGGGCATTCCAGGGCATGTTGTGGGCGTCGACAGAGGCTAACAGGGCAGCGGCAATATTGCACCGCTTCCTGGTTAGCTTCTATTGCTAACAGATAGGCCAGCTTTTGCAGTGCCTATCTTTACCCATAGAAGCTAACCGGGCAGCAGTGCAATATCACCACTACCCAATTAGCCTCTGCAACCTCCGGGAATGTGCAGTGACCCCGGCTATTCAATGGCCCCAGCATTGAATATCTGGGATTAGAAGACGGTGACAACGGGTGGGGGCTGAACTCATGCCTATCCGGCCTAACTGAATATCGGGCTCTATATGTATAGAAGCCAAATACTGACCCTTATATATACAAGTTATAAATATTGAAAGTAATTTTATAAAGTATTTTCCATCCATAAAAATACTTTTATAAAACTACCTCAGGGGTCATGCACATAAAAGTATAGCATGGTGGCAAGAAGGCACATACTTTTAGGCAAACCTGTGTTTTGGAACAGAGCACAGGCAGAGTCATGATTTATGCGTGAGAGGGCATAAATGTCCATGCTTCAGTCTAACCACAATTTTTGCCAGTTAACATTCAGTATTTTCTAAAGACACTTTGGCGGCTATGCATCTCTATCAAACAGAATAAAAATAGGTACCTCTGGGACCTTCATACATAGGCGACCTCATAGACTGTGTTTTTATAAGAGGTCGCCTAGGTTAATTACGTAGGACAATACCTATGTTTCACAACGGAGGATCTATCAGAGTAGACAATCAGCCAATCTCAATGCAATTGACACAGGTAAGCAGGAGTCTCCTCTCTACCTCATAGTGATTGTGGAGTCAGTTTAGGCAGCTTTTGGGAAGTTGCAGAGCCATTCTACCACATTATCTGTAGTCAGCTTGATTGTGTTCTGAGCCCAGAAAAACTGAGCACACCAAATGGGTATCAAAAGTTCTGGAACTTTCCCCTATATTGAGGGCAAGATCAAAAAACCCACTTCATCTGGGACATAATCTTTTCTTCTTTTTATTTTTTTAGGTGAGAAAATAAGCTTAAAAACTAAAGCAACTCTTTTAATGCAGAAACAAAGACATCAAAGACGGGCTAATGAAAACTTCAAGATGCGAAAGCTCTGTTTTCCTGTCTGTACAACAGAGCGGAAGAAACAAACTGAGGTGACTGGTTAGACCACTGTATATAGGAAGGGCCATGCATGTTCAAACTTTAAACTAGTTCTGAGCTCCGGAAGAACTGTTCCATTCCAGGGTCACTAGATGACAAAATGAGCAACATCCAGGTGCACTGCCAACAACATGTGCTCAACACTCCCTCTATAACAGGCTAAGGCCATGATCTGAACTTCAAGGGCATTAAAAGTGAGCCTTTATTGAATCCGTCCTGCAAAAAGGTCAAAACAGTCGGAATACCCACTTCCCTAGCTGGAAACATGCATTCTGAACACCATGTCTCAAAAACTCATCAAACGTGAACTTAAGCTAGAGAAATTGACAACTTATGTGCCTTCAAAAGAGTGTCATTCACAGCCAAGTAGTATCCTTTATGCATCAACATCTTCCTTTCAAGGGCCATGCCATAAGTGAGAAGGGAGCCAGGTTGTTCATGGTTACTGGTCCTTGCCAGAGCAGGTCCAGAATCTGAGGAAATAACAATGGCTGTCCATCCAAGAGATCCATCATATCCGCATACCAAAGCCTTCAGGGCCAATCCTGCACCACTGGAATCACCCACCCCAGATGGCTCTCTATCATGCGCAGAACCCCGCCCACCAATGGCTAAAAAGGGAAAACATATAGCAACTCCACCTTGGGCCAAGGCTGCACCAGATCATCAATACCCTCTGTGTTCAGCTCCCACCTTCTGCTGAAAATATGTTCCACCTGAACATTCTGATGCGAGTCTGATGGGAGTCCATAAGATCCATCCCTGGCCACCACACCACCTTATCAGCAATAGGAAGGCCCAATGGTTCAGTGCCCACTGTCAAAGATCAAGAAGCTGACAGCTTAAGAAGCCCCCTTGGACTTTGTCAATGCCGGTGATGCGGGCCACAGATAAGACTATCAGATGACTCTCCATACAATGACAGAGCATCGTTACCTCCTCCGCTATTGCCACACTCCTGCTGCTGTCTTGCTTGTTCACATAAGCCACTGCAGTGGCACTGTTTGACATCACCTGAACTTCTCTCTCTCGAAGGCAGTCCTAAAAATTTAACAGAACCATCCAAATCACCCACGCTTCCATCATGTTGATGATCCAAGACAACATGCACCCCGGACCATTCTACCCTGACACAGCTCCCCATCCCAGTCAGGGGGGGGGGGGTGCAAGGGTAGCCCCCCCCCCCCCTTCAGCAGATTATCAGGAGAATTCCACTACTCCAGCTCTCTCCATCTTCCATGAGAGAAGAAGTCATGTCTTGCAATCCTGAGTCTGAGGATGAGGAATCCACCTGAACAGAAGTGCTTTCTAAAGTGGACACCACCATCATTCTCGGTAACCGAAGGTAATCCCAAATCCTTGAGGCATTCTGAGCACCAAACCTGGAAAGCTGCTCTTGCAACTTCTTGACTTTCTCCTGAGTTAGGCATGCCTTGCCCAACTGAGTACTGAAGGAAGCCCCCAGATACTCCAAAGACTGGGAGGGGACCAGAAGTCTCTAGGCTACATAAATGATTAATAGTAGTAGTAATTCACCACTCAACCTAGTCTTTTCAAAAGCTGAAGATCCGTCACAGTTGCTAACTGAGTTGCCTCTTCAAAACTTGCCAAGGCCAACCAATCATCTAAGCAGAGATGTACCCTTATCCCCAGGGCCGGCGCCTCCATTAGACAAACTAGGCAGTCGCCTAGAGCATTGTCATCTTGGGCTGCCCCATTGCTACCGCTGCCGCCCCTCTTCGGGGTCTGCAATGGTAGAAATGGATTTAAAACTGCAATATAGCACTTACCTAACCTCACCAGCACTGTGTCGCAGTTTCCAGCTTTTATGAAGTCGCTTCCACCCCCCTCTGACACAGGCATCCAGTCACAACCAGGAGTCTATGCTGGAGGAGGTGGCGAAAGCGGCTGCTCATACAAGCCAGGAAGCGCATTGGTGAGGTAAGGTAAGCATTGCATCATGATTTTAAACCCATTGCACCACTGAAGACCCCGAGGAGAGGCAGTAGTGGCAGCAGCAAAGGAGGTGGCAGGATGGAGGGTTTGCCTAGGATGTCTCTCATCCCTGTACCCCCCCTTGCTTGTGCAAAAAAGGTGGCCGCCACCAACACCACCATCACCACCCTGGAAAAGGTCCGTTGAGCCATAGCTAGCCTGAAAGGAAAGGCCTGAAAATAAAAATAATGACCCCACACATAAAAAGGCAAAAATCTTTGGGAATGTGGATGAATGAGAATGTGACAATAGACTTTGGAAAGATCTAGCGAAGTCAGAAATTCACCCTACCAGACTGCTGTCAAAACTGAGCGCAAAGTTTCCATGTGAAACCAGGGCACATGCAGTGCTTCGTTGACTCTTGGAGGTCAAGTACAGGCCAAAATGTGCCTCCCTTTTTGGGAATCACAAAATAGATGGTATAACGGCTGGTCCCCTATTCTTGGACTGGCACCAGGATCACAGTTCCTAGCAGGGGTGCTAAGGTTCCGACTATAGCCACCTGTTTTGTCACAAATCAATATGGGGATTCCAAAAAGACATCTAGAGGGGATTCTGTAAATTTGAACACATACCTCTTTGAATTACTTTGAGAACCCAGTGATTCTGACCCACTTCGAGTAAAAAAAAGATGCAGTCAACCTCCAAAGTATATCATCTCAGAGTAGGTCAGCTGAAAATCACTGGGAACTCTTAGAACCTCCAGCGGAGGTTCAAGCACAGTCCCGGACTTTAAGTGCTCCTTAAAAGGGCTGACTTCTCCTAACGTTATTTGCACAATAGGAAAAGAAGGAAGTTGAAGACATTTGACTCCAGTAGTTGCGACTCCAGTCCCTAGTGCAAGAACAACCTGAGGAACCCTTCCCTGAAGCATGAGGACAATCCTCTGAGATACAATGGGGTTTGGCCTCACCAAAGTCTTTCACCAGCTTCCCTAAATCCTCCCCAAAGAGCAGCCTATCCCAGAGGGGTAATCTACAGAAAAATGCTTTAGAAGTAGAGTCCACTGACCAGTGGCAATGGCAGAGCCAGAGAAATCTACAGGACATGACCACAGATGCTATTGACTTGGAAGAGATGTGAATAAGGTCATAGAAAGTATAGACAAAAAGGGCATCACAGATTCTACCCTAGCAGACACCTTTGATTCTGGAAGCTGTTGTGTCCACCAGAACAGGCTCCTGTGACATAGCCACCACAAATGACAATCTGCACCCCTAGAGCAGAATTTAAAAAAAGGCTTGCTTCAAGAGAAATTCCACCTTCCTATCCTGTGGATCTTTCAAGGCCACACTAACTTCCACAGGAATCATGGTTTTCTTAGTCATCACTGTTACCAAGGCACCCATCCTTGGTAAACAAAACATTTGCTCCAAATCGTTGTTGAAATACAAGACAAAAAATGGTCTTTTCAGAGTGGTATAAACAATGTATTAAATATAAAAGCCACTCCACTTCAAAACATTGGCTATTAGACAATATCAGCAAATTATTGGTCATATGTAGTCTCAGATCAAACTTGCGCTTATGATCACATTTATTTAGTGAATCATAAAATAGCGCTTGATAACATCAATGACTACGATATATTCTTTTCCTCTTGCTGATGTGCAGATAGAAATTCTTAGTGCCTATTCTTGAAAGTGTTCTTTTTTTTTTCTTTTTTTATCTATGTGCCAAAAGTTTCTTTAAAATAATCAGTAGAAGCTTATAAGGCAGAACAAACTTAGCTTGTTCTATGTTGTTCTCTTCTGTTCAGCTTTTAACACTTCTCCTCACTCATTCAGCGCCTTCGCGTGTTACTCCTATCCGGAGTTCCTCATGAAGTGTTTGCTAATAATTTGCTGATATTGTCTAATAGCCAATGTTTTGAAGTGGAGTGGCTTTTATATTTAATACCAAATCGTTGTTGGTCAGTGGCTAGAGCTTTCCCAGAAAGAATGCCTCTCAGGCCAGACTCAAGCACCTCCCATTCAGCAGTAACCATTTTACACAGAGCTGGATGCATGGGAAAGTACTTAGTGGGCTTATGTAAGCCCTCCAAAATAAGATCACCTTGCATCGTCTTGTCCACCACCAGTTTTATGATTTGGAGAGATGACATCACTTGAGCTATGAGGGAAGCAAGCTCCTCTCTATGGAATAGACGAATGACAAAAGAGTCATCCCCCTCCACTGGGAATATCTCCTCCCCCTCTGGAGATAAGCTGCCAGAAGCTAGTAATTTAATTTCTTAATTCTCTGTGAGGACCAAGATCAGACTAGCAGCCTTCTGATCCCTCATCAGGTCCTTCTCCAATCTCTATGCTCCACCCCAGCCTCAGTACCTGCTACTTGTACTGCAGAACTGGTAAAATAGCCTGGGACAGAAGATAACTGAAGCCCTGTCAGAGTCTACTATAAACAAAACATTAGGTCCTCACGAAACTGCTGTCCCAATACTCTGCAGCCCCAAAACAGAAAGGCCTGGGCCTGCAGGGCTCCCTATTTACCCAAAGTCCTCTCCAGAAATCCAGTCTGTCTCAGAAAACAGCAGACAATAGCCAGTTGACAAAACCACTGTTCCTGTCGGCAGGAACAAGCCTGCAGCAGCAGCCTCATCCCAACATCCAGCTCGTTCCACTTCGCAGGCTAGACAAAAAGACCCCACTGATGAGCTGACGCAGCAACCGATGCAATTGCCATAGTGCTTGCTTCCTGGCATAAAAAAAGGCAAAACACGGCTTAGGAGCACTTAATGCATGGCCCATCCCTGCTGACAGAGGTCTAGTGTGCTGACAGAAAACCAATGATAAGCAGCCTCCCTGCTCAATGCTCCTCCCCCCTATACACTCACCCCAAACAATTCCTATGGAGTAAGAATCCATACAGCCCAACGCTATACAGAAAGGTCTCTGCATTCCACACAGATTCCACCTTTCTCTGTGTGCTGTTCTTTCCCTACTTCTTTTCTTTATGTTTTTTTTCTTTTTGAAGATCCCCAAAAAAATCCTTCTTCTCTATGTCTCAAATAGATTTCTCTCAGCAACAATTATGTAGGGGCACCCCACAAATCTGATCTCTTATATATCAAGTTAAAATATGTACGTAAGTGCGTGGAACCATAGAATGGAGCCATTCAGTTCTTTTACACACTGTTGCTAATGTGGGGGGGGGGGTTCTCTTTTTTCTGCTTTTTTTCTTTTGCTTTTAATTGCCTAATTTAATATAATAAATTCAACCACTACCACAAAGGTGTCCATAATATTATCTCATGCACAACATGTATTATGCATAGAGTCCAATAAACTGCAGAAATCTATAAACCTGAACTCGTTTGTTAGTCTGGTTCAAGTTTATAAACAAAGCAGTTACTCACCTGTAACAGGTGATCTCCGGGAACAGCAGGAATTTAGTCCTCACATATGGGTATCGTCGGTACCGACGGAGCCTATGCGGGAACGCTCCCCAGCGTCCAATTAGAAAGCTTTGGGGAGCATCCCACAGCGCCTGCGTGCTGCCTTCCTGCCTTTCCCAACTGCCTCTCTCCAGTTGAGTTTTAAAGCTGAGACAAAGAGAGAGAGGGGGAAAGGAAAGAGATAGATAGAGAGATACAACTGCTAGGGGAGGTGGGTGGGTTGTGAGGACTAAATTCCTGCTGTTCCCGGAGATCACCTGTTACAGGTGAGTAACTATGCTATCTCCAGGAACAAGCAGGAATGTAGTCATCACATATGGGGACTCCCTAGCTTTAGGTGCCAGGGAGAGACCCCAGAAGTTGTGTGTCCCTGAACAGGGCTCCACTTACCCCCATGGATCTCTGGCATCCTACCAGGGATGGTGGGTAGGAGTTGATTAGGTATGGAACAAGTGTTGGAGAACAGACTGACCAAACAAGGCATCCCGGCGGGAGTCCTTGTCCAAGCAGTAATGGGCTGTGAAGGTATGAACCGAGGCCCAAGTGGCTGCTCGACAGATGTCGTCGATAGACACAGAGTGCAGATGAGCCATTGAGGCTGCCATGGCTCTCACATTGTGAGCTGTGACATGGCCCTCCAGAGAAAGGTTCTTACTCTGATAGGTGAAGGAAATACACTGAGCAATCCAATTAGACAGTGTTCTCTTGGAGACTGGAAGTCCCAAATGAGAAGGATCAAAAGCAACAAAGAGTTGAGAGGACTTTCTATGTTGCTGTGTTCTTTGTAAGTAAAAGGCTAAAGCTCTTTTACAGTCCAAGGTATGAAGATTCCTCTCTGCATTTGATGCATGAGGCCTTGGAAAAAACACAGGTAGGTAGACCGCTTGGTTCAGATGAAAAGGCGAGACCACCTTTGGCATAAAGTGTGAATGAGTCCTAAGGACTACCTTGTCATGATGGAACCTTGTATAAGGTGGATCAGCTACTAGCGCTTGCAACTCACTAATGCGGCGTGCTGATGTGATTGCAATGAGAAAGATAACCTTCCAAGAAAGGAATTTCAAGGCGGTAGTAGCTAAAGGTTTGAAAGGTGGCTTCTTGAGCTGACCAAGAACCAGGTTTAAGTCCCATGCCACCGGTGGTGGCCTAATGGGAGGCTTAGTTAGAAGAAGGCCTCTCATAAATCTTGCTATTAGAGGATGAGAGGAAATAGGCTGTCCATTTAGAGGCTTAAGAAAAGCTGCAATAGCACTCAAATGGACTCTTACTGAATTAGTCTTAAGACCTGCATTGGATAAATGAAGGAGATACTCCAGTAAGGATTCCAGAGGTATCGGAAGGGGGTTAAGACCCTTTTCCGAACACCATATGGTAAACCTTTTCCACTTGAAAGCATAAGAGTGTCTTGTGGAAGGTTTCCTGGAAGCAAAAAGAATATCTTTTACTTGCTGAGGGAGATTAAGATCATGGAGATCTAGGCCTTCAGCAACCAAGCCCTGAGATGCAGAGACTGGGGATTGGGATGCCATAACAGTCTGTCCTCCTGAGATAGGAGATATGGAGCAGACCCTAACTCCAGGGAGGGAGCTTGAGAAAGATGTAGAAGCAGAGGGTACCACACTTGCTGTGGCCAATGTGGGGCTATGAGAATCATATAGCCTCTGTCTCTCTGAAGCTTGAACAGGGTTTTGGGAATTAGGGGAATGGGTGGAAAGGCATACAGGAAGTCTTGACACCAGTAAAGGAGGAAAGCATCCCTGTCCTTTGCCCCCTGAGCCGGAATTCTGGAACAGAACAGGGGAGGTTTGGCATTCCACGGACTTGCAAAGAGGTCTATGTCCGGGGATCTATGTAGGGAGTGGTGCAAAAGGACTCGAGAGAGGCTCATGTGGTGCCTTTACACAAAAGCAGAAGTAAGGATGTGGTTGAAAACTACAGGCCGGTTAGTCTAACTTCGGTGGTGAGTAAATTATTGGAAATGCTGCTGAAAGAGAAAACAGTGAGGTTTCTGGAGTCCAGCGGATTACAGGATCCGAGGCAGCATCGATTCACCAGAGGCAGGTATTGTCAGACAAATCTGATTGATTTATTTGACTGGGTGACCAGGGAGTTGGACCGAGGGAGAGCCCTAGATGTGGTGTATTTAGATTTCATTAAAGCCTTTGACACTGTTCCTCACAGGCAACTTATAAACAAACTGAGCACCCTAGGAATGGACCCTAAAGTTACTGCTTGGGTTAGAAATTGGTTGGGTGGGAGGCGACAAAGAGTACAAGTAAATGGAGCTGACTCTGAGGAGAAGGATGTTATCAGTGGTGTGCCCCAGGGATCTGTCCTTGGTCCGATTCTTTTTAACATCTTTGTTAGTGATATAGCGGAAGGGCTTTCAGGTAAGGTTTGCCTCTTTGCGGATGATACCAAAATCTGCAATACAGTAGACACCCAGGGAGGGGTAGATAACATGAGGAGGGATCTAGCTAAGCTTGAAGAATGGTCTAGAATTTGGCAGCTGGGATTTAATGTTAAAAAATGTAAGGTCATGCATTTGGGCTGCAGCAATCCAAGGGAGCAATATAGTATAGGGGGTAAAGTACTTTTGTCCACTAAAGAAGAGCGGGACCTAGGCGTAGTTGTGTCTGATGATCTTAAAGTAGCTAAACAGGTAGAAAAGGCTACGGCAAAAGCTAGAAGGATACTTGGGTGCATACGGAGAGGAATGGCTAGCAGAAAAAAGGAGGTGATAATGCCTCTGTATAAGTCTTTGGTGCGACCTCATTTGGAGTATGGTGTGCAATTCTGGAGACCGCACCTTCAAAAGGATGTGAACAGGATGGAGTCGGTGCAGAGGGTTGCTACTAAAATGATTAATGGGCTTCATTATAAAGCATATGAGGACAGACTTAAGGATCTTAATATGTACACCTTAGAGGAAAGGCGGGATAGAGGTGATATGATTGAGAAGTTTAAATACCTCCGTGGCATAAATGTTCAGGGAGAGAGCCTCTTTCAATTGAAAGCAAGTTCTGCTACAAGGGGACATGGGATGAGGGTGAAGGGAGCTAGATTTAGGAGTGATATGTGGAAATATTTCTTTACAGAAAGAGTAGTGGATCCATGGAATAGTCTCCCAGTGGAGGTGGTAGAGATGAGGACAGTAACTGAATTCAAAAAAGCATGGGACCAACACAGAGGATCTCTAAAGGTAAAAAGTGGATTGTTGTAGTTGTTGTTATGGAAGGACAGACTAGATAGGCCATGTGGTCTTTTTATGTCATCATGTTTCTATGTTTCTCTTTGTCTCAGCTTTAAACTCAACTGGAGAAGCTGGGAAAGGCGGAAAGGCAGCACGCAGGCGCTATGGGATGCTCCCAAAAGCTTTCTAATTGGACGCTGGGGAGCGTTCCCGCACAGGCTCCGTTGGTACCGACGATACCCATATGTGAAGACTAAATTCCTGCTGTTCCCGGAGATCACCTGTTACAGGTGAGTAACTACGCTTTCTCCAAGGTGGTAGAGATGAGGACAGTAACTGAATTCAAAAAAGCATAGGACAAACACAGAGGATCTCTAAAGGTAAAAAGGGGACTGTTGTAGTTGTTATGGAAGGACAGACTAGATAGGCCATGTGGTCTTTTTCTGTCATCATATTTTTATGTTTCTATGTTCCCCAAAGTTGAAAAATCCTGGCCACCTGGTCTGCATGCAGAGACCACTCGTGTGGAAGCAGAACTATACTGAGTCTGTCTGCCCAAGAGTTTTGAATGCCTGGAAGATACACTGCCAGAAGATGAATCTGATGCTCTCTGGCGAGGGCCCTTAGCCTTAGTCGCAAAGCTTCGCTGCAAAGCGACAGAGAGCCTGTTCCCCCCTGCTTGTTCACATAGAACATGGCTACTTGATTGTCCGTATGAATGAGGACTGTCTTGTAGCTGAGCAGGGTGTGGAACACTCGCAGAGCAAGGAAGATTGCTCTGAGCTCCAAGAGATTGATATGTAGATGACTCTCCTGTGGAGACCAGGTGCCTTGGGTGGAGAGGTCTTGCAGATGAGCTCCCCAACCCATTGGAGAAGCATCTGTTGTGAGAGTTGCTTGGGGTAAGGGTTGTTGAAAAGGGGACCCCAGCAACAGGTTTTGAGTGGACTTCCACCACTGGAGGGACATAATAAGGCGACTTGTGTTTGCTATTTTGTCTGACAGGCATACTGATGCCTGGGTCCATTGAGTGGATAAAGTCCACTGGGCTACCCTCATATGGAGGCGAGCATAGGGAACCACATGTACAGTAGATGCCATGTGGTCTAGTAGTTGTAACATTTCTCGAGCAGTGAGATGAGGCTTTAGCACTGCTTGAGAAGCTAACAGCACCATGCGAAGGCAGCAGGCCTGAGGGAGATAGGCCCTTGCCTTTCTGGTATCCAGCAAAGCTCCTATGAACTCTAAAGACTGAGTGGGAGTTAGACTGGATTTTGGGATGTTTATTACAAGACTCAAATACTGAAGGATACGCATTGTACAGGATAGAGAAGTCCTGGCCTCTGACTCTGTTGGGGCTCGAATGAGCCAGTCGTCTAAGTAGGGGAAGACGAATATCCCTAGAGTGCGGAGAAATGCTGCTATGACAGCCATGCATTTAGTGAACACCCTTGGTGCTGAGGCCAGGCCAAAAGGAAGCACCCTGTATTGGTAGTGCTTTCCTTGAAAAAGGAACCGAAGGAACCTTCTGTGGGTTGGATGGATGAGGACATGGGTGTATGCATCCTTGAGATCTAGAGAACAAAGCCAATCCTGACTCTGAAGGTATGGCAGCAGAGACCCGAGAGAAATCATCTTGAATTTCTCTTTGACAAGGAATTTGTTCAATTCTCTGAGGTCTAAGATAGGTCTGTATTCCCCTGTTTTCTTTGGAATAAGGAAATAAGGGGAGTATAATCCTGTACCCTGCTGATGAATGGGTACTTCATCTATTGCCCCTTGGGCAAGAATAGCGACCTCCTGCCCTAACAGGTTGATGAGAGAGATCGTAGAATTAAACTGCCTTACTATTGTGTGAGGGGGCATGCTTGAAAAATGAAGCTTGTACCCCTCCTTTATGATGGAGAGTGTCCAATGCTCTGCTGTTATATGCCCCCATCTGGGGGCAAAGTGACATAACCTTCCTGGAATGGTGGAAGGCTATGGTCCCCCGAGAGCCAGGAAGGCTAAGTTCTCTAGCTGAAAGTCAAAGGCCTTGTGGAGGCTGAGACTGCTATGACAGCTGAGGCTTAGCAGTCTTTGTTTTCTTCTGTTTGGGTGGTTGCTGACCCCTCTTGACAAACTGACCTGCCGAACGTGCCTGCTGAGCATAGGCAGGATAATATCTTTTCTTCTTAGAAAAGAATGGTTTCTTGGAAGATTTCTTTCTAGCAGGATCAGCTGTGGACTTGAATAACCTATCCAAAGTGGAATTTTCAGCATCCATCTCATTGGCTTTTTCCTGCCAATCTCTACCAAACAGGTTCTCACCAGTACAAGGGATGTTTCCCAATTTGTCTTGTACCCAGAGCTCCAGATCAGATGCCTGGAGCCAAGCAATTCTACGGGCACCTATGGCAATAGCAGAGGTCCTGCTTATGCACTCAAAGCAGTCAAAGGCTGCATGGTTGGCAAATTTAGAAACATCTTGGGCATGTTTGACCAAAGTGAGAAAATCCTGTCTTCTATCCTCAGGAAAAATAGGACTTAAAGCTTCTAAATCATCTGTGACCTCCTTCAGGAACATTCCCATGTAGAGACTATAGGAACTGATCCTGGCAGAAAGCATGGAAGCTTGGAAGATCCGACGTCCAAAAGCATCCAGGGCTCTGCATTCACGTCCTGGAGGATTAGAGGCATGCCTCTTTGCACTCTTGATCCTTCTCATAGCTGATTCCACTACAATAGAGTGGTGAGGAAGCTGAGTCTTTTGGAAACCAGGACAAGGAGGGACTCGATACATAGTATCCAGTCTGCGAGAATGAGGAGAGGTGGTAAGAGGTGTCTCCCACATCCTTAACATGAGATCATATAAAATCTCATGAATGGGCAAGGTAGCTGCCTCCTTAGGAGTTTTGGGATATTGTAGAATTTCCAACTCCTTGGCCCATGGCTCTGTTTCAGGGGCCACAGTAATGGACAGACCCCGAGCCACCTCCCTGATAAAATCCTGGAAGGAAATATCCTCTGGAGGAGGGCTCCTCTGGGAGAAGCATTCCTGCATCGACAGAACTGTCAGAATCCTCAGATTCTTCTGAGGACTCGAAGTACCGTCTGTCCGGATGCTCTTGAAGAGCCCAATACCCGTACCGACTGAAGTCAGTACCGGGAGTAACCGGTACCGGGGTATCGGTACTGGAGGGCATCGGATGACTGGGTATCGGAAAAGCTGACACCGATGCCGATGTTGATGCTATCGGTACCGGTACTGATACCAATGCCGGGGCCGGTGCCGGCCGAATTGTCTGTCGCAGTTCCGAGGGCATCGATGCCGCAAGGAGAGCCGCCAGACTGCGCTCAATAGCCAGGAATCTCTGGTCTATCGACACTGCCGATGCCTGGATGTCGGTACCGGAGAAGACTGCTGGTACCCCAGAGCAAGGCACCAGTAGTTCTGCCGAGGTCGAGGCCTCGAGAACATCCTAGAGCCCCGATAATGCTTTGGAAGCCGAAGCCTCCCGCCGGGGCAATTTTGCCGGTGCACAATCCTCAAGGGCAACGCCAGAGGCATCTCGATGCTTAGAAGGAGATCTACCCTTTGAGGACTGGCTGGACTTATGTTTAGTTACCTGAGATCCACGGGAGGAAGAGGAAGCCCTGGAAGACATCGATGCTACCGAAACTGCATCAGAGGGAAACAGGGTACTGAGCTTAGCAGCTTGGTTCTGCCGACCTCTTTTAGACATCATGGCGCAGGACATACAATCCGTGATGGAGTGGTCAGGACCTAAACATTTTAGACACCATTCATGGGTGTCGGTGACGGAAATGGTACCGCCACACTTGGTGCACTTTTTGAAACCTGAGGCAGATTTCCCCATTGTAAGAAAAGGTTTTTGGGCCTAAGGCCCAAAAAGGCGCATGCATCTGAAGAAAATAGGAAAAATTGTAGAATTTTTTTTTTTTTTTTAAAGACAGAAAATAAGAAGAAAAAAACGGCGGTACCGGTAAAGCATCGAGGAAGGCAGACGCGACCACAAAAAAAGAAATAAATAAAGAAGAATTCTTCTGCGGTGACAGGAACAACGAGCTGGCTCCGCGGAAAAAGAAGAACTGGAGAGAGGCAGTTGGGAAAGGCGGGAAGGCAGCACGCTGGCGCTGTGGGATGCTCCCAAAAGCTTTCTAATTGGATGCTGGGGAGCGTTCCCGCACAGGCTCCGTCGGTACCAACGATACCCATATGTGATGACTACATTCCTGCTTGTTCCTGGAGATTGCTTTTTTGCATTTAGACCTCCACTTTACATCAGCTTTCACATTTTCTTACATGGTTGAATTCCCTGGATAATAACTTGAGGTTTACATTAATATTCAATCAGGAGTCTTTACAGTTTTTGGATGTTTAATTTATCAAACATAGATCAATGTTGGAAATCACATTACATCGCAAGACGGTGGACAGAAATTTTTATCTATTGACAAATTTTTACAAATATGCCAGGTATGTTCAGCTATTGAAGAATATAAAATTCAGGCTGATCAGTCGAAGAACAGACTTTTACAGCATGGTTATCCTGTATCAATAATTCACTGGGCATATCTAGAGACCTTATATGCCAATCAAGATCTTTTATTGCAGGATCAGAAGAAATCTAGCCAGAATTGCCAGATTTGTGTCTTACAATTTTCGAATTTAGTCCCCCAGATAGCAGGGGCTATACGGAAATATTGCTCTATTCTAGCTCTACATGAGATTTTCAAGGAACAACCATATTCAGCACATAACGTGGCCGCAATATTAAAGATAGGATAGTATGTGCCCATATTGGCAATGAATTTTTGACTTCCCTTAATATTGGTCATTATCCTTGCAGCAATTGTTCTTTTTGCGATCAAACTACTGCAGGCAATAACTGGATTCATGTTTGCACTGGGAAAATATATACTTTGAGGCATAGTACGGATTGTACCTCATCATTTTTCATCTATAAAAAATAATGTATCATTGACCAGAACCTCTCCTTCACTGAACATATAAAAAGATCCACCAATATAATCTATGCAAAATTACGCACCCTCCGTAATCTTAAACCCCTCTTAAACCTTGACTCCTTTCGCACTGTCAGTCTCTTACAATCCCCTCACTTGACTATTGCAACCTAATCTACCATGGTCTCCCCAAAAATACAATCCAACCTCTCCAATTAGCCCAGAATACGGTAGCTAGACTCATAACCAACAACCCCAGACGTGCTCATATCACACCTGTCCTCTACGACCTTCACTGGCTCCCCATACAGCAAAGAACTAAATTTAAGGTTATTACCCTTATTCATAAAATAATTGTAAATGAATCAGCACCCTGTCTCACTGCACTTCTTACCTTGCCTAGTAACACAAGAACACATCGTACTTCTACCAAAAACCTGCTACTCATACCAACAGCCAAAAGGTACTGTAAACAACTTACTAGCAATAGGGCCTTCTCCCTCTACACCCCATCCTTATGGAACACCCTCCCCCCCGAACTGCGCAACTGTGAGAGCCACCTCAAATTCCGCAAGAAACTAAAAACACACCTCTTCCTAGAATATTTTTCCCTCCCACCCTAACTCCTAACCATCATGATCTACCTTCCACCCAATTGTCCACATTTCTTTACAAAATTAACTGCAAGTATCTCTATCTAATGTATAAAGTTAACCTCGATCTTGATCTCCGATCATGGTAGTCAAGTGCCACAGTTATACCTACTATTTGTATCATAGTTAATTGTTACTTGTTACCTAGTTATATTACTTATATTGTTTTCCTTGTTCCTTGTAAACAGTTGTAATATACTGTATTTTAATGTTTCATGTAAACCGTCTTGACTTGAAGAAAGACGGTATATAAAAAACTGTTAAATAAATAAATAAAATAAATAAATAATGTCCCTGCAATTTACTATATGTGAGAAAGACAACACATTAGATTAAAACTCGACTAACAGTGCACAAAAGCCGGTTAGCTACTAAAGTGGAATCTGCCCCTTTAGTTTCCCACTAAAATCATATTTTTACACAGCTGAAATGGACTGTTACTGATCATGTCTCTAAGTGTAAAAAAAGTGTGTGTGGGGTGGGGAAATCGGCAGGCTTTACTTTTTTACAGATTGCAATACTGTATATGCACACTGGGAACAGTGAAACCACATGAGTTGAATGATTGCATTGAGTGAAATACCATTATTTGATGTTCTGTGTCAATATACAAAGTTTAAGGGGAGGAAATGATGTCACCACACGGAGCAGACGTGTGAGAGCGGAGCTCCGTGGAAGCGGGAAGCAAATTACCAAAATACAACATACCGGTGGTGCGAGAGTGGTGGAAATTAGCTTGGTGGATGCTGAGGAGGTAAAGGATTGTGGTGAGATGAAGAAAAATACCACTGATTTGAAGGCGTTTGCATATAAAACCGCCGCGGGGTCCGCAGGAGGGAAAGGCAAGATGGCCGCGGTGCCTGACGCCAGCGTGGAAGAAGCTGAGAAGGCGAAGCATGGAGAGAACAGCCAGAATGGTGACATGGAGGTCTTGCGAGGTGAGCTGAGAAGCTGGTTCAGTACACTCAGGCAGGACCTGGCCTGCTTTAAAACAGAAGTGCAAACGTGGATGGAAGAATTAAAGGTGGAGGTGAGAGATATCGGGCGGCGAGTGGAAGACATTGAAAATAAAATGGAGGTGCAGGACTCTGCAATGCTGAAAGTGCAAGAGCGAATGGAATCAATGGAAATGGAAATGGAGACGGAGGACGTATGGTCTAAGGTTGAAGACCTGGAAAATAGATCCTGGCGGGCAAATATTTGAATAAGAGGGATCCCGGAGAATGAGGACACAACTGAATGTGAGGAGTTAGTGGAAAAGGTTTGCAAACAAATTATGAGAGAAGCAGGGCGGGATGGCTCGCATCTGTGTTGGGACATAGACCGGGCGCATAGAGCTCTTGGGCCTAGAAGAGAGGGCTATGTCCGGGACATAAAAGCCTGCTTTCATGAGTACAACACCAAAAGTGCTGTGGTGGAGGCTGCCAGGCAGATTCAGAATTTCAAATGGAATAACCTCCAAGTTGCACTGTATGCAGATTTGTCCTCCATTACAATGAGAAAGAGGAGGGAGATGGCAATGATAACTAAGAAGTTGAGGGAGAAAGCGGTCAGATATAAGTGGCTGTTCCCCTTTGGATTACAATTTAGCATCAAAGGGAAAACCTTGTATGTTAAAACGGCAGCGGAGGCGATTAAAGTGATGGCAGAAGCTGGATGGACAGAAATACCAGAGGCTCAACCACCAAAAGTCAATAAGGGGTCCAGACAACAAGTGGGAGAAAGTGAATGGCGGAGAGCACAGCGCGGAGACCGCCGCCTATGCAGGCAGAAACAAGCAGAGGGCAGGGGAGCGGACGGAGACGGATGAAAGGCTGGACATTGTGACAATGTGGTTTAAAATACAAGTTGAAGTTATTTTGCATAAGGTTGTAATTGGTTAAGAGTGGGGAAATAGAAGGGAGAAGGGAAAAAAAATTTTCAGCACCTACAGTATATGTATATATATATATTGGTATGTTGATTTGGTAAAGGGGAAGAGTAAGGGGAAAGAAATGGCGCTTCCAGACATGGTGGTGATTCATGCCTCAGAGGAGCGGTGAGGAGGGGAACACGGGGGATAGGAGAAGGGGGGGAGGGGGAAGGAGGGAGGGGGGATATTGGGATTTCCAGATACACAGCAAAATGGGAAGGGGAGTGAAGAACATTATCCAATGGAGAGATTTAGGATAATGACAATGAATGTGCGGGGTCTGAATTCCCCAATAAAAAGGCAGCGCATGTTTAAAGAGATACTTAGACTTAATGCTGATATTATATTCATACAGGAAACACACCTGAAAAAATGTGATGAATGGAGGGTGTCTCACAAAAGGTATCCAGGGAGGTGGTTTGCATCGAATAAGTTGGAAATGAAAAAGGGCGGGGTGGGTATTCTGCTGAGTGGGAAAATATCTTGCTCTGAATGCGTGGTGCAGCAGGATAAAGGAGGGAGATATATAATGGTTAAATTGAAAATCCAGGAACAAATGTATACTTTGGTAAATATCTATGGCCCGAATGTGGATCAAGGGGCATTTTATGAACATTTGAATGGGGTGGTGACACAATTTGCAGAAGGACAAATTATTATGGGGGGGGATTTCAATCTAACCAGCAATCCTAGTCTGGATAACTCCTCGGGGAGGTGGGTGGGAGGGGCAAAAAGTAGAAGGAAGATGAAGTTAATGAGTAAAAATCTGGGATTGGTGGATGTTTGGAGAGAAATGAGAGGGAGGGAGAAAGGTTTTACGTTTTACTCGCCTGTGCATCAATCTTTCTCGAGGATAGATATGATATGGGTGTCCAAGTCCTTAATAGGGGGAGTAAAAGAGTGTGCGCTTGGTGAGAGAATTTGGGCTGACCATGTTCCCGTTTGGGCAGTAATAAATATGGGTAAGCGGGAGAAGGGAAATAGGGGATGGACCCTTAATGAAGCCCTATTGGAAAATCCGGAAACTGTACAATTAATCAAGGGAAAAATTAAGCAATACCTGGAGGTGAATGACAGGGAAGACTGTAGGATTGCTACATTTTGGGAGTGTTTGAAAGTAGTGATTAGAGGGGACCTAATATCCATCGGTACGTTTGTGAAGAAAACTAAAGAGAGTAGGAAGGCAGGTCTGAGAGACAGGATTAGGGAGCTTGAAGGGATGTTAATGCGGGGTGGACGGGAGGCCAACAGCATGCAGGAGTTGACGAAGGTGAAGAGGGAGTTAAATGAATTAGAACTCGTAGAGATTAAACATGCGCAAGATATGCTCAAACAGCAATTTTTTGAGTATGGAAATAAGCCCAGTCGGTTGCTAGCACATAGATTAAAACATCAGGCCAGAAATTATATAACCAAAATAAGGGATGCAAAGAGGAAAGAGATGCGACACACGGGGGAAATTCAGCAAAGATTTGTGGAGTTTTATAAACAATTATATACGGCGGAGACCACAGAGGATGGGGATGGGATGGATCAGTATTTACAGATGAATCTCCAGAGGCTTGCAAGAGGGGAAGCAGAACAGCTGTCATTACCTATACAGGAAAAGGAAGTTATTTATTTATTTATTTTATTTAACAGTTCTTCTATACCGCTCTATTTTAGATCAGAGCGGTTTACATTTAACATCAACTATACAACACAAGGAACTTTGAGTTGTATTTACAATAAACAGGGAGATCAACTTGGAAGTAACTGGGGGAAACTATGTACAATTCTTAACTCTATACATTGTATCACACTGGTACCTGATTTCAGGCAGAACATATCTACATCTTATTTACACTGGGGTACATTCTGAGCGATCAGTTGATTATCCTTTTTCATGCTGAGTCTGATTGTTTACTTGTAATGAGAGATTGTCTGGGGGGCCATATGTATGGTTACTAAGGCTAGATTCAGGGTAGTATGTAGTGAACAGGTGCTGCTTTATTGCCTTCCTGAAGTGGGTTAGGTAAGTGATATTTCGAATGGAGGTAGGGAGAGCATTCCATGCTCTGGGAGCGTAAATCGTAAAGGCCCTATTTGTTGTTGTTCTTGTGCATTTTGTCATTACTTTTGGGACCTCTAGGGTGTTTTGCATCATGGTTCTTCTGTTTCTGTTCTGTGGTACTTTATGTATCATCTTGCTGAGGGCTGTGGGGGTCAGAGTGTTTGAGGCTTTGAAAGTTAAGGTTAGAACTTTGTGGAGGGTTCTTGCTTGAACCGGTAACCAATGGAGGTTCATCAGTACTGGCGTTATGTGCTCTCTCCGTGAAGCCCCTGTTAGTACTCTTGCAGCAGTGTTCATTGCAAGCTGGAGAGGAGCTAACGTTGCTGGAGGTGATTAAAGTTGTGGAGGTGATTAAAGCACTCCCCTTGCATAAAGCGCCAGGGATAGATGGCTATACAAATAAGTTCTATAAGATATTTCGGGACGACGTGAAGGGCCCCTTGGCCAGATTATTTAATTCCTTTAAGGATGGAGGGGAACTACCAGAAACAATGAGGACAGCGGGGATTACAATCTTGCTAAAGGAGGGAAAGGATCCTACTGTATGTGGATCTTATAGACCCATATCTTTACTTGGAACAGATTTTAAAATATTTACAAAAATTTTGGCCAATCGGTTACTCCCGTATATGTCCAGACTGGTGCATGAAAACCAGTCGGGGTTTGTTCCAGGGCGTCAAACGAAGGATAATCTGCAGAAAGTGTTAAATGCCATGTGGAAGGGGGGAGGGGGGAGGAGCAAATGATCTTATTAGCCATCGATGCAGAAAAAGCATTTGACCGGGTGTCCTGGCCCTTTTTGTTTAAGGTATTAGAGCGAATGTGGTTGGAGGGGAATTATTTGAAATGGATTAAAGCTATCTACGAGAAACCAATGGCAAAAGTTAAGGTCAATGGGGAGTATACCCGGCCCTTCGCCTTGTGTAGAGGAACAAGGCAGGGGTGCCCATTATCACCGATGCTCTTCGTACTCTCTATGGAGCCTTTAGCTCAGAGGGTGCGGGATAGTGTGGAAGTACAGGGAATAAAGTGAAAGAGGCTGGAAAGCAAGATATCGCTTTTTGCAGATGATTTATTATTCATGTTAACTAATCCGAGGGAGTCGTTGGCAGCGCTTTATAAATTACTGAGGGAGTTTGGTTCCTATTCAGGCTTCAAAATTAATGCAACAAAATCAGAGATTTTAAACATTTCGGCAGGAGTAGATACGCAAACACAGATAAAAGTGGAATTCCCGTTTAGGTGGGCAAAACACAGTATTCACTATCTGGGTATTTATTTAACCGCTAGAGAAGTGGACCTGTTTAGGGAAAATTATCTTAGGGTGGAAAAAATTATAAAGAAAGAAATGGAAGAGTGGCAGAGTAGAGCATTGTCATGGATGGGGAGGATTTCTGCTGCAAAAATGATGGTTCTGCCTAAGTGGCTGTACCTCTTTTCTAATCTTCCTATAAATGTACCAAGAACTTAGTTAGGGAAAATACAGCGGTGTATGATGCGGTTCATTGCAGGGGGAAAGAATAATAGGGTAGCGGGAAGGATACTGATGAAGATGAGAGAACAAGGGGGCATGGCAGTTCCGAACTTATTGAAGTATTGGAAAGCTGCGCAAATGTCAGCGGTTATGGAATGGGGGGCAGAGGAGAAAAAAGAGTGGGTACAGATGGAATCAGAGGAGGTGCTAGAGGGGGAGATAGGTGATTATGTGTGGATACCTAAATCTATATCAAAAGGGTACCAGGGTGGAAATCCCTATGTACAAGGTACACTGCAAATATGGAATAGGTGGAAACGGATATGGCTGGGAGAGAACGGAATATCTAGGTTAGTACCAATTCGGAGGAATCCAGAGTTCCCGCCGGCCTTGGGGAGGACTATATTTGAAAAATGGGGGAAACATGGGTTGTGGAGGGTGGGTCAATTGGTAGAGGGTAACAAGGTAAAGGAGTTTGCTGAACTTAAGGAGCTGTATAGGTTAGATGAGATGGAGCGATATAGTTATTTGCAACTCCGGCATTATGTACAACAGCGGATCTTACCAGAGTTGTCAGAGGAGGTCACCAGGGTGGAAAGGTTTTTTTTGTTGGAACCCATGAAGAAGGTGCTGACAGGGCTGTATAATTTGATGGCGGTGGATATGGGACGTAGGGTTGCCAACTGGCTCCAGATGCGCCCGACACACTTGATCCAGTCCTAGGTTTACCCCACTGCATGCAGGGACATGTAGTTCTGATTTTTCCATTGCATTCCATAAGAAAAGCAAGACTACATGTCCCTGCATGCAATGGGGTAAACCCAGGACTGGATCAAGCCTGTCGGGCGCATCTGGAGCCAGTTGGCAACCCTAATGGGACGAGAAAGCTATCAAAAAGTATGGGAGGCCGATTTGGGTAAAAGATGGGAGGACTCCACATGGGGACAAATACATCGGGGTCGATATAAGGGGATCCTAACTACCAGTTTGATTGAAAATAATTCTAAAATCCTGTATAGATGGTATATGACACCAATATGGTTACATAAGATTTATGGGCATGTGGATGATAAATGTTGGTGGGGTTGTGGTGAGATTGGATCATATCTTCATATCTGGTGGAGTTGTAGAGCTGTGCAGCAAGTATGGGTAGAGGTGTTTGGGCTCTTAGGGGAGATTCTAGGTATGGAGGTGGGCCTGCTCCCAGAGATGGCTATGTTGGGGGTCCATCCACCAAATTTGAATAAGGCGGAGGGTAGTTTTGTGGCTTTGGGGTGTGTGGCTCTTAAAGTATTAATTGCAAGGAAATGGAAACAGGTCGAAGCTCCACAGTTGGCAGAGTACAAGGGATCGCTGGCACAGCTATACTTGATGAGTAAATTAATGGCGCTTCAGAGAGGCACCTCACAAAAATGTATGCAGGTGTGCGGGAAATATATACAGTGGATAGCGCTGCAGTAATGGCTTGTGTATAGGGATGTTATGGTATCCTAGGTGGATGTGGCTGGAAATCCGGGGGAGGGGGAGGGGAAGGGGAAGGGATTTAGAAAAAATTAGAAAATTGTAATTACATGACAAATGAGTGTTATTGGTGTTTTGTTTATCAGAAGGTGTGCAAATGTGTTGATGTAAAACAGTGTGTATGATAACAGAGCTATGTATAGGGATTTGTCTTGTGAATGAAATTATAAATTTAAAAAAAAAGCACAGTTACTTACCTGTAACAGGTGATCTCTGGGAACAGCAGGAATTAGTCCTCACATATGGGTACGTCGGTACCGACGGAGCCTGCGCGGGAATGCTCCCCAGCTTCCCAGGATGAAAGCTTTTGGGGCATCCCACAGCGCATGCGCGCTGCCTTCCCATCTTTCCTAGCCAACTCTCCTCAGTTCAAGTTTAAAGCTGAGACAATAGAGAGAGAGAGGAAAGGAAAGACAGAGAGAGAGATACAACTCCTAGGGGAGGTGGGGAGGTGGGAGGGTTGTGAGGACTAATTCCTGCTGTTCCCAGAGATCACCTGTTACAGGTAAGTAACTGTGCTATCTCCAGGAACAAGCAGGAATGAGTCCTCACATATGGGGACTCCCTAGCTGAGATGCCTGGGAGATCCCCAAGGGTATGAGACCCTGGAGGGTTCCTCGTCTTCGTATGGATCTCAGGCATCCATTCAGGGAAGGAGGGCAGGAGTTGCTCAAGAATGGAACAGGTGTCTGAGGACAGCCTGACCAAACAAGGTATCCTTGTCCAAACAGTAATGGGCTGTGAAGGTATGAACCGAGGCCCAGGTGGCTGCTCGACAGATCTGATCGATGGACACTGAATGAAGTTGAGCCATAGAGGTGGCCATGGCTCTCACATTGTGAGCTGTTACATGGCCCTCCAGAGAAAGGTACTTACTCTGGTAAACAAAAGAAATACACTGAGCAATCCAATTGGACAGTGTTCTTTTAGAGACTGGAAGTCCTAAATGAGAAGGATCAAAAGCAACAAAAAGCTGGGAAGACTTTCTATGTTGCTGTGTCCTGTGTAAGTAAAAAGCAAGAGCTCTTTTACAATCTAGAGTATGAAGGTTCCTCTCAGCACTGGATGCATGAGGAGCTGGAAAAAAGACAGGTAAATATACCTCTTGATTAAGATGAAAAGGTGAGACCACTTTAGGCATAAAGTGAGGATTTGTCCTAAGGACTACCTTATCATGATGGAACCTTGAATAAGGTGTATTAGCCACTAAGGCCTGCAGTTCACTGATGCGTCAAGCAGAAGTGATTGCAATAAGGAAAATAACCTTCCAGGAAAGAAATTTCAAGGAGGTAGTGGCTAAGGGTTCAAAAGGTGGCTTAATAAGCTGACCAAGAACCAAGTTCAAGTCCCATGCCACCGGAGGAGGTCGAATGGGAGGTTTAGTTAAAGTTAGGCCTCTCATGAATCTTGCAATAAGAGGATGGGAGGAAACAGGATGTCCATTGATAGGCTTAAGGGATGCTGCAATAGCACTTAAATGGACCCTTACTGAATTTGTCTTAAGGCCTGCATTTGAAAGATGCAGGAGATATTCCAATAGAGAATTCACAGGAAGTGCCAGAGGGTCAAGACCCTTTTGAGCACACCAAATGGAAAATCTTTTCCACTTAAAAGCATAGGAATGCCTAGTGGAAGGTTTCCTGGAAGCATGGAGGATATCCTTCACTTGCTGCAAAAGATTGAAGTCTTGAAGGTCTAGGCCTTCAGTAACCAAGCTCTGAGGTGAAGGGACTTGGGGTTTGGGTGCCACAAAGTCCTCTCCTCCTGAGACAGAAGGTCTGGAGCAGCTCCCAAGTCCAGGGAGGGTGCTTGGGAGAGATGCAGAAGTAGAGGATACCACACTTGGCGTGGCCAACGCGGAGCTATGAGGATCATAGATCCTTGATCCCTCTGAAGTTTGAACAGAGTCTTGGGAATCAAAGGAATGGGTGGAAAGGCGTACAGGAAGCGCTGACCCCAATGAAGGAGGAAGGCATCCTTGGCCAGAGCTCCCTGACACGGAATTCTGGAACAGAACCGGGGAAGTTTGGCATTCCACGGACTTGCAAAGAGGTCTATGTCCGGGGTCCCCCATTCCTGGAAGATTCTGAGTACCTGATCCATGTGCAGGGACCATTCGTGTGGAAGCAGAACTCGACTGAGTCTGTCTGCCCAAGAGTTTTGGATTCCTGGGAGGTATACTGCCAGGAGATGGATTTGATGCTCTCTGGCGAAGGCCCATAATCTTAGAGCTTCGTTGCAAAGCGACAGAGCCAGTTCCTCCTTGCTTGTTTATGTAAAACATGGCTACTTGGTTGTCCGTATGAATGAGGACGGTCTTGTAGCTGAGGAGGGTATGAAAGACCCTGAGAGCTAGGAACACTGCTCGCAGTTCCAAGTGGTTGATATGAAGAGAGGTCTCCTGTGGGGACCAAGTGCCTTGGGTGGAGAGGTCTTGTAGATGAGCTCCCCAACCTGTTTGGGAGGCATCTGCTGTGAGGGTTGCTTGGGGTAACACAGGTTGGAAGGGGGACCCCAGCAACAGATTTTGAGTTGACATCCACCATTGGAGAGACCAAAAGAGACGTTTGGAGGTTGCTATTTGGTCTGAGAGAGCTCCTGATGCTTGAGTCCACTGTGTGGACAAAGTCCATTGAGCTGCTCTCATGTGTAGGCGAGCATAGGGCACCACATGCACTGTGGAAGCCATGTGGCCTAGTAGTTGTAGCATCTCCCGGGTAGTTAAGTGGCTCTTTGACTGAATCTGGGAGGCTAACTGCACTAGACGTTGGCAACGAGCCTGAGGAAGATAGGCTCTTGCAGTAGTGGTGTCCAACCAGGCCCCTATGAATTCTAGGGACTGAGTAGGGGTGAGCTGAGACTTTGGGAGGTTTACCACAAGTCCCAGATACTGCAGAATGCGCCTGGTGCGGTCCAGGGAAATTTGGGCTTCTGACTGAGATGGAGCTCAGATGAGCCAGTCGTCCAGGTATGGGAAGACAAATATTCCCAGAGTGCGTAGAAATGCAGCAACTATTGCCATGCATTTGGTGAACACTCTTGGAGCAGAGGCTAGACCGAAAGAAAGCACTCTGTATTGGTAATGTTTTCCCTGGAACAGAAAACGTAGGAATATTCTGTGGGATGGATGGATGAGTATACGCATCCTTGAGATCTAGAGAACAAAGCCAATCCTGACTCTGTAGGTATGGAAGGAGAGTGCCTAAAGAAAGCATCTTGAACTTCTCCTTGCATAGGAATTTGTTCAATTCTCTGAGATCTAGAATGGGTCTGAATCCCCCTGTTTTCTTTGGGATGAGAAAATAGGGGGAGTAAAACCCTGACCCTTGTTGAAGAAGCGGAACTGCTTCTATGGCCCTCTGGGCCAGAAGGGTAGTCACCTCCTGATCCAGAAGGTCGAGGGATGTGGGAGAATTGAAGTGTCTCACCCTGGTGTAGGGAGGAAGGTCTGAGAAATGACGTTTGTAGCCCTCTCTTATGATAGAGAGGGTCCACTGCTCTGATGTGATTTGCTCCCATCTGGGAGCAAAATGAGCTAACCCTCCTGGAATGGTGAGAGGCTCTGGTTGTTGTAGAGCCAGAAAGGTTAAGTTCTCTAGTATCAAGTCAAAAACCCTGAGGGGTTTGGGACTGCTGGGTTGCAGCAGCCCCTGCAGGTTTAGGCCTGGCCTGTTTAGGTTGCTGACGCTTAGTAGCAAAGCGACCTGTAGAAGACTGTTGACCAGAAGTGGAAGGAAATCTGCCCTTCTTGTAAAAAGACATTAAAAGATTTTTTCTTGGTCGGAGTGGAGGTAGACTTAGAAAGTCTATCCAGAGCAGCATTTTCTGCATCCATTTGAGTGGCTTTAACTTGCCACTCTTTGCCAAATAGATTTTCACCTGTACAGGGCAGATTTCCTACACCATCTTGAACCCAGGGTTCTAGATCAGAAGCCTGGAGCCAAGCAATTCTACGAGCAGCTATAGCAATGCCTGAGGCTCTGCTGGCACCTTCAAAAGAATCAAAGGCTGCCCCCTGTTGGAAAACTTTGAAATGTCTTGAGTATGCTTAAGCCAAAGAAGGAACTCATCCCTTTTATCCTCTGGAATAAAAGGGAGAAAGTTGTGCAGCTTTTCTGCAACCTCCTTCAGAAACATACCCATATAAAGGCTGTATGAATTGATTCTGGCAATAAGCATGCTGGCCTGGAAGATTTTCCTACCAAAAGCATCCAAGGTCCTGTATTCTCTTCCTGGAGGAGTAGAAGAGTGTCTTTTGGTACTCTTTATCCTCTTCATAGCTGACTGCACCACAATGGAGTGGTGAGGAAGCTGAGTTTTTTGAAATCCAGGAGGAGGGACACGGTACATAGTGTCCAATCTACGAGAATGAGGAGAAAGGGTGAGAGGAGTCTCCCACAATGCAATCAAATGTTCTTGAAGAATTTCATGAATTGGCAAGGTGACTGCCTCTCTGGGAACCTTAGAGTATCCCAAAATATCTAATTTTTTTGCTCTAGGCTCTTTTTTAGAGGTTACTGAAATAGAGAGTCCTTTAGCTACTTCTATTATGAAGTCTTGAAAGGACAAATCCTCTGGAGGAGACATTCTCCTTTTTGGAGAAGAAGGCTCCTCAGGAAGGGTGACAGATACTTTAGGGGACTCATCCGATGAATCAGAATCATCAGAAGAATCAAAGTATCGTCTGCTCGATTCCAAAGATCGATAGGCGTATCGATCGGTACTGACATCGGGTGTCCCCGGTACCGGATCGGTACCGAGAAAGAGCCCAGGACAGGGAGGCAGAATCGGTATCCTGGCCGATGTCGATGCAGCTGGTACCGGTATCGAAGTTGGTACCGGTACCGACAACAGAGATTGTTGTGGTACCGACGGCGTCGCAGCCTTGATGAAAGCCAGTATAGCCTGCTGCATGGACGCCACGACTGCCTGGATGTTGGTACCGGGAGATTGTGCCGGTACCCCAGAGCAGTCTAACAGGTGATCGGTCGAGGCAGTGCCATCGATGTCAACCTGTAACCCCATAGGAGGAGCTTTGGAAGCCGGAGCTTCCCGCCGGGGTTGTTTGGCTGGGGCAGGATCCTCAAGGGCAAGCCCGGAGGCATCTCGATGCTTAGAGGGAGATTTGCCCTTCGAGGACCTGCTAAAAGTATGTTTGGTTACCTGAGACCCATCAGGAGAGGAAGACCTGGAAGATGTCGATGCCACCGCCGGTGCATCCGTGGGAAACAGCACATGGAGCTTGGCTGCCCGGTTCTGTAACCCTCGTTTAGACATTAGAGAACAGGACTGGCAATCCGGGATGGAGTGTTCAGGCCCCAAACATTTCAGACACCATTCATGGGTATCTGTGACAGAAATTGTACCGCTACACTTAGTGCCTTTTTTGAACCCGGAGGCTGGTTTTTCCATAAGGGAAAAATTTCTTGTGGGCCTGAAGGCCTAAGAAGAAAATACACCAAGTGAGGAAAAAAGATAGTTTTTTTTTTTTTTTTTTTAAAAGAAAAGAAAAGAAAAGAAAAGAAAAGAAAAGAAAAGACCGGCGGTAGGGGAAGGCAGACACGCGACCAAAGAAATAAATTAAAATAAAGAACTTCTTCAGCGGTGACAGGAACACGACCTGCTGGCTCCGCAGAAAAGAAGAACTGAGGAGAGTTGGCTAGGAAAGGCGGGAAGGCAGCGCGCATGCGCTGTGGGATGCCCCAAAAGCTTTCATCCTGGGAAGCTGGGGAGCATTCCCGCGCAGGCTCCGTCGGTACCGACGTACCCATATGTGAGGACTCATTCCTGCTTGTTCCTGGAGATAATAAAAATACAAAGTTTAAGTTCGCTGCTCCATTGGCATCATCGCGCTGGATATGTGATGTGTACGCTGGGGTCAAGAGTGGATTTAAGAGTCTTTTTCATTGTAGGATTTGATTGCTGCTCTTCATCTTACCATGAATTACAGTTTTGAGCTCCAGTTATGGAAACATTTCCAAACCCCTGATGCAGACCATTCGAAACCTGCAGGCAGGTTGAGTGCAATTGACAAGTGAGAGTGCAACACAGGAGATAGAGTGCCTGTATACATTGGAGCTCAGATAAGTGCAAGCTTGCAGTGTTTCAGCAGCATAATTTAAGTAATGATAATGTATAAAGCAAAATTAGATTTACCTGCTAATTGTTGTTCCTTGAGGAACTCCAGTCCAGACTTGCACCTCTGGGTAATGCACTCCCTCCAGCAGCTTGGAGATTGAGCATGTCCAGAATTGAAGACACCAGCACTAATACTGCTGGCACCGTCCACCAGCTCCCAGTACCTACTGACAAAGCAGACTCACGGGAGCAACAAATAAGTAGTTAAACAAGAGAAATGACTAACTAAACTATATCAAAACTGAAGTGACAGAAACACCCCCCCATCCCTAGAGAAGGAACCCGTAGCCCTCGCCCGGAGGATAAATATACACAGAGGCTGACCTGAGGGAGCCCCAAAAGCCGACAGACAGCCAGGAAGAAAGCATAGTTACTCACCTGTAACAGGTGATCTCCGGGAACAGCAGGAATTAAGTCTTCACATATGGGTATCGTCAGTACCGATGGAGCCTGCTCAGGAACGCTCCCCAGCATCCAATAGGAAAGCTTTTGGGAGCATCCCACAGCGCCTGTGTGCTGCCTTCCCGCCTTTCCAACTCTCCTCCATCAGTTGAGTTTATAGCTGAGACAAAAGGAGAGAAGAGAGAAAGAGAGAGAGAGATGCGGGTTGTGAAGACTTAATTCCTGCTGTTCCCGGAGATCACCTGTTACAGGTGAATAAGTATGCTATCTCTAGGAACAAGCAGGAATGTAGTATTCACATATGGGGACTCCCCAGCTGAGAGATGCCAGGTGGATGATGTCCCGAATCGCCACTGGAGCATGTCCCAACTCCAGTGGCGTGGCTTGAGAGAGACGTAGAAGCAGAGGATACCACATTTGCCATGGCCAACGTGGAGCTATGAGTATCATACGTCCTCTGTCTCTCTGTAGTATGAATAGTGTTTTGGGAATGAGGGGAATGGGTGGGAAGGCATAGAGGAAGTCTTGCGCCCAGTGGAGGAGGAAAGCATCTCTTGCCTGACAGTTTTGAGCTGGAATTCTGGAACAAAATCGGGGAAGTTTGGCATTCTGTGGACTTGCAAAGAGGTCTATATCTGGAGTCACCCAGATTCGAAACACTTGAGCAATCTGGTCTGAGTGAAGAGACCATTCGTGTGGCAGCAGTATTCAACTGAGTTTGTCTGCCCAAAGATTTTGAATGCCTGGAAGATATATCACTAGGAGGTGGATTTGATGCTCTCTGGCGAGGGCCCACAGTCGCAAAGCTTTGTTGCATAACGACAGAGAGCCTGTTCCGCCCTGCTTGTTCATGTAGAACATGGCTACCTGATTGTTGGTCTGGACCCGAACTGTCTTGTAGCTGAGCTGGGCCTGGAATACTCGAAGAGCATGGAAAATGGCTCCGAGTTCTAAGAGGTTTATGTGAAGACAAGCCTCCTGCGGGGTCCAAAGACCCTGAGTCGAGAGATCGTGCAAGTGAGCCCCCCAACCCAGCTTGGACGCATCCGTTGTTAGGATGGCCTGGAATAGAGGCTGCTGGAAAGAAGAGCCTACTAGAAGGTTTTCCAGCGATTGCCACCACTGAAGGGACGAAATGAGACGTATGGAGTTTCTGATTTTGTCCGATAGGCGACCCGAGGCCTGTGTCCAGAGAGGAGAGGATCCACTGGGCTGCTCGCATGTGAAGGCGAGCATAGGGAACCACATGGACAGTGGATGCCCCAGAAGCTGAAGCATTTCCCGAGCAGTTAGGAAGACTTTCATAGCTGCTTGGGATGCCAGCTGCACTATAGGAAGACAGCGAGGCTGTGGTAGGAAAGCCCTTGACCATTTGGTATCCAGTCGAGCCCCTATGAACTCCAGGGACTGAGAAGGGGTGAGCTGAGATTTTGGGAGGTTTATGACCAGTCCCAAGTAGCGAAGAATTTGTATCATGCGAGAAAGAGCGAAGCGGGCTTCTGGAGCTGTGGATGCTCGAATGAGCCAGTCGTCTAAGTAGGGGAAAACGAATATTCTCAGAGTTCTCAGAAATGCTGCTACTACTGCCATGCATTTTGTGAAGACTCCTGGGGCAGAAGCCAGACCGAAAGAAAGAACCTTGTATTGGAAGTGTCTTCCCTGGAAAAGGAATTGAAGGAATTTTCTGTGATCTGTATGGATGAGAATATGAGTATATGCATCCTTTAGATCTAGAGAACATAGCCAGTCCTGACTCTGAAGGTATGGCAGGAGTGTTCCGAGGGAGATCATTCTGAATTTTTCTCGGAACAGATATTTGTTTAATTCTCTGAGGTCCAGAATAGGCCTGTGTCCCCCTGTTTCCTTGGGAATGAGAAAATAGGGGGAATAGAATCCTGTCCCCTGTTGGGGTATGGGTACTTCTTCTATTGCTCCTTGAGCAAGAAGTGATGCGACTTCCTGACCCAAGAGATTGGTGACAGGGACCTGAGGATTGAACTGCTTTATGATTGTAGGAGGGGGGACACGCTGTGGAAGTGAAGTCTGTACCCCTCTCGTACAATGGACAGAGTCCAGTTTTCTGATGTTATTTGTTGCCATCTGCTGGCAAAATGGCATAACCTTCCTGGAATGGTGAGGTGTTCTGGACCTTTCAGGGGCAGAAAGACTAAGTTCTCTAGGAAAGAGTCAAAGCCCCTGAGGAGGCTGAGCTTGCAGAGCCGATTGAGTTCTTGGAATTTGTGGCTTCCACTGCTGTCTGTTCTGTTGGTTCCCCTTTTGGGGAACATGAACTGGACAGTGAGCATGGTGGGTGTAAGATGGGTAAAACCTCTTTTTCTTATTGAAAAAGGGTTTCTTGGCTGACTTTTTCTTTGCTGGGTTGGCTGTAGACTTTGATAGTCTGTTCAAGGTAGTATTTTCAGATTCAAGCTGATTTGCCTTGTCTTGCCAATCCTTGCCAAAGAGATTTTCTCCTGTGCAAGGAATATTTCCCAGTTTCTCTTGCACCCATTGTTCTAAGCACTGTTCCCTCTAAGCTGTGCGCGTGTGCGCGCGCACACACCTCGCTGAGCGAGCGCACATACTTTACAACAGAGCGCACAAAAATTACGGCTCTGATTCTGATAGAAAACAGACATCTTAAAATTTAAAAGTTATGATTGTAATTACTAGAAATTTCCCGCTTCATTTAGTAATCGTCTATTTTCATTTAATTTGATTAAAATCAATGTGGTGTACATACTGTATTCTGACGTGTAGTCAAATTTTAAAGTATATAAGTCCGAGTGTCGTTATGTGGCGCACAAAAATTTAACCTTCCTTCAAAAGCTGCACACAGCTGATATTTTATGTGCACACAGCCTACAGAAAATTAGAAGGAACATTGGTTCTAAGTCCGATGCCTGGAGCCAGGCAATACGACGTGCACCGATGGAAATAGCAGAGATACTGCTAATACATTAAAAGCAACCAAAGGTTGCACGGTTCACAAACTTAGAGACATCCTGGGCGTGTTTGACCAGAGTAAGATAATCCCCTCTTTTGTCCTCAGGAAGAAGAGGGCTCATGAGCTCAAAGTCTCTTGTAACTTCTTTGAGGAACATTCCCATATAAAGGATATAAGAGCTGATCCTGGTTGCCAACATGGAGGATTGGAAGCATCAACGCCCAAAGGCATCGTGTGTCCTCGACTCTTGGCCTGGAGACTTGGAGGAATGCGTTTTAGCACTCTTAATCTTACGCACTGCCGATTCCACTACCAATGATTAGTGTGGTAACTGAGTCTTTTGAAACCCATGACAGCTTGGAACTCGGTACATGGTATCGAATCGTCGGGAGTGTGGAGACACCGTTAAAGGGGTTTCCCACATTCTTAGCATAAGATCCTGCAAGATCCTATGAATGGGCAGGGTAGCTGCCTCTTTAGGAGCCTGAGGGTACCGAAGAATTTCTAATTCTTCTGCTCTGGGTTCCTTTTCTGGAGTCACCATGATTGCAAGACCTTGAGCTACATCACGTATGAAATCCTGGAAGGACATGTCCTCTGGAGGAGACATTCTGCATTGAGGAGAAGGAGATGGATCCTCCGGAAGGATCGCTCTATTACCGGCAGAGTCATCAGAATTGTAGGATTCGAAATATCTCTGTGCTGGGTGTTCCTGTAATGCTCGGTACCTGTACCGCTCGAAGTCGGTATTGGGGTGTCTCAGTACCGGCCCCCTCGATACCTGAGATAGACTCAAGGCTCGGTATGGGGGGCAGCATACCTGCCGAGGCAGGTGCACTTGGTACCGGCACCGATGTCGGTACCGATACCTGTGAAACCCTCTGTAGCGGTCTTAGTGGAACCGAAGCTGCTAAGAGAGCCGCTAGACTGCGTTCGATAGCAAGGATTCTCTGATCCATCGCTACTGCCGATGCCTGGGTGTCGGTACCGGTGGAAGCGGCCACGACCCCAGAACATGGCACCAGTAGTTCTGCAGAGGTTGAAGCCTCTGGAACATTCTGGAGCCCAGTTAATGCTTTGGAGACCGAGGCCTTCCGCCGGGGCTGTTTTGTTGATGAAATTTCCTCAAGGGCAACACTAGTGGCATCTCGATACTTAGAAGGAGATCTACCCTTTGAGGACTAGCCAGTCTTAGAAGACTTAGGTTTAGTTACCTGAGATCCATGGGAGGAAGATGAAGCCCTGGAAGACGTCGATGCAACAAACATCGTATCAGCGGCAAAAAGGTTACCGAGTTTTGCAGCTCTATTCTGCAGGCCCCTCTTGGTCATCTTTCTGCAGGAGAGACACTCCGATGGAGAATGGTCAGAACCTAAACATTTAAGACACCTATTCATGGGTGTCAGTGACGGATATGGTACCGCCACATTTAGAACATTTCTTAAAACCACTAGCTGGTTTTTCCATGTTTGAAGAAAAAATGGGCCTAGTGCCCAAAATGGCGCCTAACCCCGAGAAGGGAAAGGCTCCTAAAGAAAAGATTTTAGAAGCTAGTTTGTTGGGTTTTTTTTGAAAAGAAGAAAAGAGAACCGGCGGTACCGGTAGGCGTCGAGTGAAGGCAGACACGACCACAAAAAAACAAAAGAAGAAGAATTTTTCTGCGGTAACAGGGTATACGTCCTGTCGGCTCCGCATAAAATGAAGAACTGACGAGGGAGAGTTGGAAAGGCAGGAAGGCAGCACGCAGGCGCTGTGGGATGCTCCCAAAAGCTTTCCTATTGGACGCTGGGGAGCGTTCCCGTGCAGGCTCCGTCGGAACCGACGATACCCATATGTGAAGACTACATTCCTGCTTGTTCCTGGAGATAAACAAATCCCCGGTCTGTCTCTGAGCGATGAAACCCCAGACACAACACGGGTGGGATACGGGACTGGACTGGTGTTCCTCAAGGAACAATTAGCAGGTAAGTCTAATTTTGCTTTCCTTATCGTCCCTCCAGTCCAGTCCCGCACCTCTGGGATGTAATAGAGAAGTAAACGTGCTAATGAGAGGGACCTGCAAGACCAGCATGCAGAACCGCCAACCCAAAACAGGCCTCCATTGCCGCCTGGACATCCAAGCGATAATGTTTACTAAAGGTATGCATGGAGGACCAAGTGACCGCCCTGCAAATTTCTAGTGGGGGCACCAGACTACATTCAGCCCAGGATGCTGCCTGCCCTAGTGGAATGGGCGCGTAACCCCACTGGCACCTGATGTCCGTGAAAGAAATACGCTGATGCGATCGCCTCCTGAATCCACCTAGAAATGGAAGCTTTTGCTGCCACTTCACCTTTGTGCGGACACCCAAAAAGCACAAACAAGTGATCTGACTTGTGAAATGACACTGTCTCCGTCGAACATCGCTTGAGGGCCCTGTGAACAAACAGCCTGTGGAGACTGAGGCTGACGACGCAGTCTCCCGCCGGTCCTCAACACCAGCAAGGAGACAGGCTGACTCACATGAAAAGTCGACACCACCTGGGGGAGAAAGGAAGGAACAGGCCTCAAGACTACATTCTCCCGAGAGAAGAGAAGGAAAGGCTCCCAGCACGACAAGGCCTGCAGCTCTGAGATCCTGCACATGGAGAAAATTTGCCACCAGGAAAACGGTCTTCAACGTTCAGTCCTTCAGAGAAGCCCGGCTCAATGGTTCAAAAGGCTCTTTCGTCAAAGCTCTCAGAACCAGATTGAGATCCCATGATGAAACCACTGCTCAACGTGGAGCAGAAAGCCGAGCCACTGCCCGGAGAAAACGCAAGACATATGGATGGGACCCCAGAGGGACTTTGTGGACTTTACCAAGATAACGGGCAATCACCGCCAGCTGCACACGCAAAAATCTAGCCCCCAGGCCTTTCTCAAAACTATCCTGTAAAAAGGCTAAAGCCTCCGGAGTGGAAGCCGCGGCGGGCCGAGAGCAACGCTCCACACACCAAGCCTCGAAAATACACCAGACAAGAATGTTATAGTGGGAGATCATTTGCATTCAGTGATCACCAGATGGTGTGGTTCAGTATTAGGACTAGGGCTGTTAGAATCCATTCAAAAGCAAGGGTCTTAGACTTTAGGAAAACTAACTTTGCCAAGATGGGCCAATACCTCAGGGAGTCATTAGCGGGATGGGAACAGCTGGGGGATGTTGAAAAACAGTGCGCAAAACTGAAAGGGGATATTTTAAGAGCAACCAACCTTTTTGTTAAACTGTTAAATAAAGGTAAAGGTAAAAGGAAAAGGAGACCGCTATGGTTTTGAAAGAAGTAGCTGAAAAGGTGAAGAAAAAGAGGGAGATCTTCATGAAATACAAGAGATCATAGAGAGAGGAAGACAGGCATCTATATTTGGAAAAACTTAGAGAAGCTAGCAAAGTAGTCAGGAAAGCAAAGATTCAAAAAGAGGAGGAAATAGCCAATGCAATAAAATGGGGGATAAGACATTTTTCAGATATGTTAGTGAGAAGAGGAAGGGCAAAAGTGATATTGTCAGACTCAAGGGTGAAAGGGAGGAATATGTAGAAGCTGAGGAGGATAAAGCGGAATTGCTTAACAAATATTTCTGTTCTGTGTTCACAGATGAAGAACCAGGAGCAGGACTTCAGAAAACACCCACAAGCAGGAAAAGAAGCGAGGGGCACTTGAACACTTTTCAGAAGACTGTGTTCATGAGAAGCTAGCTAAATTTAAAGTAAACAAAGTGATGGGACAGGATGGGATACACCCTCGAATACTGAGGGAACTTGGGAACGTTCTAGCAGCTCCTCTGACTGACCTTTTCAATGCCTCATTAGAGTTGGGAGTGATGCCAAAGGACTGGAGAGAGGCTCATGTGGTCCCTTTACACAAAACAGGCTGGTTAGTTTAACTTCGGTGGTGAGTAAATTAATAGTGATGTTTCTGGAGTCCAGTGGATAACAGGATCCAAGGCTCCATGGAGTCACCAGAGGCAGGTTTTGTCAGACAAATCTGATTGATTTCTCTGACTGGGTTACAAGGGAGTTGGACCGAGGGAGAGCCCTAAATGTGGTGTATTTAGATTTCAGTAAAGCCTTTGACACCGTTCCTCACAGGCGACTTATAAACAAACTGAGCACCCTAGGGATGGATCCAAAAGTTAATGCTTGGGTTGGAAATTGGTTGAGTGGGAGGTGACAAAGGATACAGGTAAATGAAGCTCACTCTGAGGAGAAGGAGATTACCAATGGTGTGCCCCAGGGATCTATCCTTGATCCGATTATTTTTAACACCTTTGTTAGTGATATAGCAGAAGGGCTGTCGGGTAAGGTTTGCCTCTTTGTGGATGATACCAAAATCTGCAATAGAGTAGACACCCAGGAAGCTGTAGATAACATGCGGGAGGGATCTAGCTAAGCTTGAAGAATGGTCTAGAATTTGGCAGCTGAGATTTAATGTTAAAAAATGCAAGGTCATGCATTTGGGCTGCAGCAATCCAAGGGAGCGATATAGTATAGGGGGTGAAGTACTTTTGTCCACTAAAGAAGAGCGGGACCTAGGCGTGATTGTGTCTGATGATCCTAAAGTAGCTAAACAGGTAGAAAAGTCGACAGCAAAAGCTAGAAGGATGCTTGGGTGCATAGGAATAGGAATGGCCAGCAGAAGAAAGGAGGTGATAGTGCCTCTGTACAAGTCTTTGGTGGGATCTCATTTGGAGTATTGTGTGCAATTCTGGAGACTGCACCATCAAAAGGATATAAACAGGCTGGAGTCAGTACAGAAGGTGGCTATTAAAATGGTTAGTGGTCTTCATTATAAAGCATATGAGGACAGACTTAAGGATCTTAATATGTACACCTTAGAGGAAATGTGGGATAGAGGTGATATGATTGAGACGTTTAAATACCTCCGTGGCATAAATGCACAGGAGGAGAGCTTCTTTCGATTGAAAGCAAGCTCTGCTACGAGGGGACATGGGATGAGGGTGAAAGGGGATAAATTCAGGAGTGATATGCGGAAATATTTCTTTACGGAAAGAGTGGTGAATCCATGGAATAGTCTCCCAGTGGAGGTGGTAGAGATGAGGACAGTATCTGAATTCAAAGAAGCATGGGACAAACACAGAGCATCTCTAAAGGAAAAAAGGAGACTGTTGTAGTGGTTGATATGGTAGGACAGACTAGATAGGCCATGTGGTCTTTTTCTGTCATCATGTTTCTATGAAGTAGATCTCTTCTGCGCCTTCAACAAGGTTGAGATAATGGGACCCGAATACCCCTTTCTTTCTCAACCTCGCCCTGTCAATAGCCAGGCCGTAAGCGAGAACCGATCCACCTGAGGCATGTGCACTGGTCCCTGCGTCAGTAGGTCCTCCCGAACTGGCAGGTGCCAAGGCCGATCCTCCAGCAGCTGAATCAAGTTGGCATACCAAGGGTGCCGTGGCCAGCCCGGAGCAATCAGAATGACTCGCCCCGGTGTGCCTCGATCCTCTGCACCACCCAGCCTATGAGAGCCCAAGTGGGAAAGACAAAGAAAGCTCTCTGTGGATCAATGCTGCAGTAGCACATCTAGACACTCAGACATCCTTTCTCATCTTCTGCTGAAGAAACAGCTCTCCTTGGCGTTCTTTACCATTGCCATTAGGTCCATGACCGGTGTCCCCCCACTGGCGCACCACCTGCGCAAAGTCCTCCAAGAGGAGCTCCCATTTCCCGGGGTCCACCCGGACTTGGCTGAGATAATCCACCATCACGCTGTCGACGTCAGCCACATGAGCCGCCGACCCAAGCCTGGTCTTCCGGATCCAGGATCTCTCCTTCTTCAAGCTCCTCGCCCTCAAACTCTGGCTCCAGCTCCAGCTCCCAGTCACCAGCCTCTGACAGCAGAGACTGCTCCAGCCCCCCTACCGAGGACTGCTCCAGCAATTCCACCGTGTCATCCCTCTTCTCCCCGGAACTGCGCTTCGCACCGGCCGCCGCAGGACAGGAAACGTCCGTTGCACCCTGCTCGTGCAAGCAAGAAGCCTGATGCAATAATAGCACAAACATGGGGAAGAACTCTCCCAGAAGCCCCCCAACCCCAAGACCCTGGGAGGTCGAGGGCCCGGGAAGCACAGAAGACATTTCCAGCGAGGGAGGAGAAGGCTCTACAGAGACTTGAACCTCCTGTGCTGACAGGCCCATAGGCTCCCGCAGCTTGTCCTGCAGCGCCTGCTCCATATGCATAGCCTCTGCCATACAGCTGCAGCAGACTCCTGTCTCGGACACCGTCCCTCGTCAGGATTCACAGACTAAGCACTACGGACGCGCCGGCATGGAAGGCAGGCCGCTGTTCCTAGGCTCCACCTGCCTAGGGCCACTCACCAGTAAGGAGGAGACTGCACCTAATTTCAACTTGCAGCCCTGCAACCCTTAAGCCCTCTGAGAGCGATTCATCCGGGCTCTGCTCCCTCTCTCTTTTTTTTTTTTAATCTCTAACAGGCAGGCCCGATTAAAAAATCAAACCAGGCAGCCAAACCTCCTAGGAACCCTGCTGGGCAAACAACCCTTAAGGAAATGGCCAGATGGGTTCTCTCTCTCTCTCTCCATGACAAGCGCAAAAAATGTGGGCAAAAAACAACTCCACTTGTTTTCCCGTGCTTCAGCAGCAGCAGCAGCCGCCGGCACCACACGGCATCGGGCCTTTCTCTCCTCACCACATGGTGAAAAACAAAAACTCTCCCCGACTACCTGCTTTGACTGGCACGGATGTGAGGAGAGCTGTCAGAGAACACTGGCTGTCTGCGGGAACTCCGACGGGGGAAACGCGGACCACACAATCAGCCTTTTAACGGCTTTGGCGCTGAGGAGGCAGAGCAGGAACCGTCCCTCTGAAACAGCTGCAGCTCCAAAAAGAACGGTGGCTCCTCACTCGATCATGGGATCGGGAGCCGTCAAGCCCAGGGATACCACCAGGTGCCTCAACACCCACCCCGGATACCCCGGGGGGGTGGGGGGGAAGGAGAGAGGATAAGGCTGACAGAGATCCTCCTCAACCAGGGCTTGCTGCTGCTCCTCTGCTTGCTCCTTCTTATTTATTTATTTATTTAAACTTTAACAGCAAAGCAACAAACAAAGACAAAGGAAAAAAAATACCAATATAAAGAAACCCTAACTAACTCCTTATTTGCTCCTCAGTGAGCCGCACCCTGGCTCACCACCTCCAGCCGCTGGAGACTAAGCATACTGGGAACTGGTGGGCGGTACAAGCAGTATTAGTACTGGTGTCTTCAGTTCTGGACATGCTGAGTCTCCAAGCTGCTGGAGGGGGTGCACTACCCAGAGGTGCGGGAGTGGACTGGAGGGACAATAAGGAAAAGCAGTTAGATTTCTGCAGTTTATTGGACTCTATGCATAATACATTTTGTTCATGAGAAAATATGAACAGTGCATGTTGTAAATGTTAAAGAAGTGGGGACACCTTTGTGGTGGTGTTTGAATTTATGATTCTAACTTGGATTTTATTATAATAAATTAAGCAATTAAAAGCAAAAAAAAACCAGCAGAAAAAGAGAACATTATCGACAAAGTATAAAGGAACTGAAGAATGAAATCGGGGAGCGAATATGCAAGGTCAATATAATAACCTGCATGGCTCCATTTCAATAATTCCACACACTAACATACATATTTTTCCTTGATATACTGTATAAGAGATAAGATTTGTGGAGTGCCCCTACATAATTATTGCTGAGGGAAACAATTTTTTTGGGACCTCTTTTGATTTTTTCCTTCTGTAGTAAAGGTTTCGATTATTAGAAGATTTTTTTCTTTTTAAGCAGAGCAGCGGAAAGAGATGGGAAAGAGGGGAATAATATCCAGTAATCGCAAAAAGGAGGAGGAAAATAAAAATATCAGTCAGGTTGGAGCCAGTAAGTCACTATTTATCCCTCCCCAGGGAGATTGAGAAGTCGTTTTTCAGCCTCACAGGAATGAACCCGTAGGTCAGGGTCCTGCACTGACAGCCGCCACCAAGCTCAATTAAGGTGAAAGTTCATAAACCAATCCCTAAGAGCAAGCTAGATACTCAACTAGCTTACCACTGAGAAAGTGTGCCACTAGAAGCCAGGCCAGAATCCTGCTGCACTAGTTCATCTGAAACCATCTGCTAGAGGCAGAAAATACTGCCAGACTCAATGCTGCACTGGCCCTTATATTGATCAGTGTTCCCTGCCTCCATCTGCTGGTTTGGGAGCACAATCCATTTGATTGGACTGGTCTACCAAGATGAAAAGCAAAATGAGAAATATACTTCAATATGCTAGGACCGTTCCACGTCACTTTGTCCCGCGTTACTTCGTCCCTAAAACTTTGATTTATCACAATTTCAAACTTTGATTTATCACAATTTCGAGTATGTTAAACAAAGGTACAATGGTCACTTGAGGAGCTGATCAGGCATGCTCCCTAGCATTAAATAAATTGTATACACTAGCTTGCCATGCAGTCCCACAAGTTTGTTACTAAAAAAATAAAAACAACTTAAGCTAGATCTGTAAGGCACCTAGTCTTATTTACAGCATCAAAATTTTGACTTCCTCATCAGCCTATGCTAGTATTACGGACCTGCAAACATTTCAGGGTCATGATGACTACAGGCACTGGACTACACTGAATACTGCATGAGAGACGAGGAGATGGCATAATGCCAAAAACCTTTGTAAAATATAAAGTTGCTGCTATGAAAGAGAATCACAAAAATACGGATCAAATAATTTACTTCCCCCCAAGGGGTTAATGTGGGTCAATCTCGTCAAAAGGCTTCAGCGCTGTCATCAGAGCGAGGAGCGTGCGGGAAGTCTGGCGCCTGCTGCCAACCAGTGCACGTCTTTCCAGCTTCGGTATTCGGGCTGGGGCTGGGTCCCTGCTTCTACGCTTGCATCTCCTCCAAGGGAGAGCACAGAGAAGCCTTTTCCTTAAAGCAGAAATGGGAGATCAGACATGACAGCATTTACGCCACCAAATATTGGATCTGTTCTTCGGGATCCTGCAGGGATCTTGTAACGTGCTTAGACTGGCCACTTTCGGAGAAGACAGGATGTTGGGCTTGATGGACCATTAGCCCGAGGCAGCATAGCTTATAGGTAGTAGCAAAAACAAGTCAACTTCGCAAATACTATGCATGAGATTAAATTGAATTATAATGCAATTATCTTCGCCTTTCTAATTGTGTTAGTATTTTTCTGATTACTTTTTGTGTTATAATATGGGACTAAATGACGCTGGTATTATCTGACCAGGATGAAGTGACGTGGGATGAAGTGACACCAAATCGTTAGGACAGCCCAAACCACCACCTCTCCATGCTCTTAATATATCTTCTACTGAACTAAACCTGATGTGCATCACAATGTGTAAATTCGCCCCTTTCTTAAATGGCATTTACATATGTATGCCAATCTACACGTGTAAATGCTACTACTTACACATGGGGATGCTTCTAAAATAAACAGCATAGACACTTTGTGTCTTTACAAAATACTAACGGCAATTTGCAGGCACAGACTTTTACACTTGCTCAATAACAGATGTAAATGTCTGCACATTGATTATTTAAGTATATGCGTAGATTAAGGGATTTTACAACCTAGCACATATTTGCAAACTCCACCCTTGTAGATACTTACCAGCAAAGTATGCATCATGTCAATGCACATAATTTTATGCTAGTCAGAATTTTATAACTGTCCATTTATACATGTATATGACCACATATCATGAAAATGACTTTATAAAATTATCCTCCATACCAGGGAAAGCTCAGTGCCGGATTTAGTGCTCACCAACGGTGATAGCGTGTCGAATGTCTAGGTGGGTTCCCCTGTGAGCAGCAGGGATCATCACACGGTGTGGTTTGAGATAAAAGCCAAGATGCAGTCCAATCATAGCAAGCTCAAAGTCTTAGATTTCAAAAACACTGACTTCAGTAAAATGGCCAAGTACCTGAAGGAGGAGTTGGCAGGGTGAGAGGGGATTAGGGAAGTAGAATTGCAATGGGCTAAATTAAAAGTGGAAATAAAAGGGGCAACAGATAAATATGTAAGGAAAGCATAGTTACTCACCTATAACAGGTGATCTCCGGGAACAGCAGGAATTTAGTCCTCACATATGGGGTATCATCGGTACTGACGGAGCCTGTGTGGGAACGCTCCCCAGCATCCAATTAGAAAGCCTTTGGGAGCATCCCACAGTGTCTGCGTGCTGCCTTCCCGCCTTTCCCAACTGCCTCTCACCAGTTGAGTTTAAAGCTGAGACAAAGAGAGAGAGAGAGGGAAAGAGAAAGAGGGAAAGAGAAACTGCTAGGTACGTATGACCTAGATTGGCCACTGTTGGAAACAGAATGCTGGGCTTGATGGACCTTGGTCTGACCCAGTATGGCATATCTTATATTCTTATGTTCTTATGAGATAGATAGATAGATACAACTCCTAGGGGAGGTGGGTGGTTTGTGAAGACTAAATTCCTGCTGTTCCCAGAGATCACCTGTTACAGGTGAGTAACTATGCTATCTCCAGGAACAAGCAGGAATGTAGTCTTCACATATGGGGACTCCCTAGTTTTAGATGCCAGGGAGCGACCCCAGAAGTTGTGTGTTCCTGTGAAAGGGCTCCACTTCCTTCCATGAATCTCTGGCATCCAACCAGGGATAGTGGGTAGGAGTTGATTAGGTATGGAACAGGTGTTGGAGAACAGCCTGACCAAACAAGGCATCCCAGCGGGAGGTCCTTGTCCTTGCAGTAATGGGCTGTGAAGGTATGAACCGAGGCCCAAGTGGCTGCTCGACAGATGTCGTCGATAGACACAGAGTGCAGAAGAGCCATTGCAGCTGCCATGGCTCTCACATTGTGAGCTGTGACATGGCCCTCCAGAGAAAGGTTCTTATTCTGATAGGTGAAGGAAATACACTGAGCAATCCAGTTAGACAGTGTTCTCTTGGAGACTGGAAGTCCCAAATGAGAAGGATCAAAAGCAACAAAGAGTTGAGAGGACTTTCTATGTTGCTGTGTTCTTTGTAAGTAAAAGGCTAAAGCTCTTTTACAGTCCAAGGTATGAAGATTCCTCTCTGCATTTGATGCATGAGGCCTTGGAAAAAACACAGGTAAGTAGACAGCTTGGTTTAGATGAAAAGGCGAGACCACCTTTGGCATAAAGAGTGGATGAGTCCTAAGGACTACCTTGTCATGATGGAACCTTGTATAAGGTGGATTAGCTACTAGTGCTTGCAATTCACTAATGCGGCGTACTGATGTGATTGCAATGAGAAAGATAACCTTCCAAGAAAGGAATTTCAAGGATGTAGTAGCTAAAGGTTCAAAGGGTGGCTTCATGAGCTGCCCAAGAACCAGGTTTAAGCTCCATGCCACCGGTGGTGGCCTAATGGGAGGCTTAGTTAGAAGAAGGCCTCTCATAAGTCTTGCTATAAGAGGATGAGAGGAAATAGGTTGTCCATTTAGAGGCTTAAAGGAAGCTGCAATAGCACTCAAATGGACTCTTACTGAGTTAGTCTTAAGTCCTGCATTGGATAAATGAAGGAGATACTCCAGCAATGATTCCAGAGCTATCGCAAGGGGGTTAAGACCCTTCTGCGAACACCATATGGTAAACCTTTTCCACTTAAAAGCATAAGAGCGTCTTGTGGAAGGCTTCCTGGAAGCATAAAGGATATCCTTTACTTGCTGAAGGAGGTTAAGATCTTGGAGATCTAGGTCTTCAGCAACCAAGCCCTGAGATCCTTCTGAGATAGGAGATCTGTAGCAGACTAACTCCAGAGAGGGAGCTTGAGAGAGATGTAGAAGCAGAGGGTACCACACTTGCCGTGGCCAATGTGGAGCTATGAGAATCATACGGCCTCTGTCTCTCTGAAGCTTGAACAGGGTTTTGGGAATTAGGGGAATGGGTGGAAAGGCATAAAGGAGGTCTTGACCCCAGTGAAGGAGGAAAGCATCCCTGGCCTGAGCCTTCTGAGCCAGAATTCTGGAACAGAACCGGGGAAGTTTGGCATTCCATGGACTTGCAAAGAGGTCTATGTCCGGGGTTCCCCAAATTTGAAAAATCTTGGTTACCTGGTCTGCATGCAGAGACCATTTGTGTGGTAGCAGAACTCAACTGAGTCTGTCTGCCCAAGAGTTTTGTATGCCTGGAAGATACACTGCCAGGAGATGAATCTGATGCTCTCTGGGGAGGGCCCATACTCGGAAAGCTTCGTTGCAAAGCAACAGAGAGCCTGTTCCCCCCTGCTTCTTCACATAGAACATGGCTACTTGATTGTCTGTATGAATGAGGACTGTCTTGCAGCTGAGCAGGGTGTGGAACACTTGCAGAGCAAGGAAGATTGCTCTGAGCTCCAAGAAACTGATATGTGGATGACTCTCCTGTGGAGACCAGGTGCCTTGGGTGGAGAGGTCTTGCAGATGAGCTCCCCAACCCATTGGAGAAGCATCTGATGTGCGAGTTGCTTGGGGTAAGGGTTGTTGAAAAGGGGACCCCAGCAACAGGTTTTGAGTGGACTTCCACCACTGGAGGGACAAAATAAGGCGACTTGTGTTTGCTGTTTTGTCTGACAGACATCCTGATGCCTGGGTCCATTGAGTGGATAAAGTCCACTGGGCTGCCCTCATATGGAGGCGAGCATAGGGAACCACATGCACGGTAGATGCCATGTGGCCTAGTAGTTGTAACATTTCTCGAGCAGTGAGATGAGGCTTTAGCACTGCTTGAGAAGCTAACTGCACATTGCGAAGGCAACGGGTCTGAGGAAGATAGGCCCTTGCTTTTCTGGTATCCAGCAAAGCTCCTATGAACTCTAGAGACAGAGTGGGAGTTAGACTGGATTTTGGGATGTTTATGACCAGACCCAAATACTGAAGGATACGCATTGTGCAAGATAGAGAAATCCTGGCCTCTGACTCTGATGGGGCTCGAATGAGCCAGTCGTCTAAGTAGGGGAAGACGAATATTCCTAAAGTGCGAAGAAATGCTGTTACCACAGCCATGCATTTCGTAAACACCCTTGGTGCAGAGGCCAGTCCAAAAGGAAGCACCCTGTATTGGTAGTGCTTTCCTTGAAAAAGGAACCGAAGGAACCTTCTGTGGGTTGGATGGATGAGGACATGGGTGTACGCATCCTTGAGATCTAGAGAACAAAGCCAATCCTGACTCTGAAGGTATGGCAGCAGAGATCCGAGAGAAATCATCTTGAATTTCTCCTTGATAAGGAATTTGTTCAATTCTCTGAGGTCTAAGATAGGTCTGTAACCCCCTGTTTTCTTTGGGATAAGGAAATAAGGGGAATAGAACCCTGTACCCTGCTGATGAAAGGGTACTACTTCTATTGCCCCTTGGGCAAGAAGGATAGCGACCTCCTGACCTAACAAGTTGATGAGAGAGGTCGGAGAATTGAACTGCTTTACTGTTGTGTGAGGGGGCATGCTTGAAAAATGAAGCTTGTACCCCTCCTTTATGATGGAGAGTGTCCAATGCTCTGCTGTTATCTGCCCCTATCTGGGGGCAAAATGACATAACCTTCCTGGAATGGTGAAAGGCTCTGGTCCCCAAGAGCCAGGAAGGCTAAGTTCTCTAGCTGAAAGTCAAAGGCCCTGTGGAGGCTGAGACTGCTGGCCCGGCTGAGGCTTAGCAGTCTTTGCTTTCTTCTGTTTGGGTGGTTGCTGACCTTTCCTGGCAAGCTGACCTGCAGAACGTCCCTGCTGAACATAAGCAGGATAGCACAGTTACTTACCTGTAACAGGAGATCTCTGGGAACAGCAGGAATAAGTCTTCACATATGGGTATGTCGGTACCGACGGAATCCGCGCGGGAACGCTTCCCAGCGTCCAATCAGAAAGCTTTTGGAAGCATCCCAACACGTCTGCGCGCTGCCTTCCCACCTTCCCAACTGCCTCTCCTCAGTTAAGTTTTAAAGCTGAGACAAAGAGAGAGAGAGAGCTAGGAAGGGAAAGATAGAGAAAGAGAAATGCAACTCCTAGGGGAGGTGGGTGGGTTGTGAAGACTTATTCCTGCTGTTCCCAGAGATCACCTGTTACAGGTAAGTAACTGTGCTATCTCCAGGAACAAGCAGGAGTCTTCACATATGGGGACTACCAAGCTCAGATGCCCGGAGGGAGTCCTAGCATGTTGCAAGTCTAGAACGAGCCATGCTATTCCTCAGGACCTCAGGCATCCTGGGGATGGAGGGTAGGAGTTGAATACAGAAAAAGAGCTGTGGAACAGCTGGCTAGAACAGGGCTTCAAAAGGGGAAGACCCTGTATCGAGGGCATTTAGTAATAAGATATTGTAATCTGGGCCTCCCTTGTTGGCATTGCACAAGTGCACTGAGCTACATATGGATCTGATAGAAGAGCCAGTGAATGTGCTCAAGGAATACCTCACTGAGAAGTAGAGGTAATAAAGTAGAACAAAAAACAAGTGGAGGTCAAAACCCTTTAGGGTGAGAAAAATAGCCCCAGAGGAAAACTGGGGTAGTATAAGAGGTAGAGCTTCAGCGGAGACGCAGAAGGTACTATTAAGGAAAGCTTAAGCTGCTTTGGTCCAAAAATAGTATAAATTTAGGACCAAGAGAAAAATTTAGTCTGACCCAACTGGACTGGGGTTAGAATCAGTCCATGTAGGGGAGAAAGGGTATGGAAACCCTTGTATCTGATAAAAAGGTAAGGACAGACTCAGGAGCGCTAAGCTTTAGAGCAACGGAAGCTCTGCAATGTCTTTCCTAAATGGGGTCAATTAGGAAAGAAAGGTACATGGAGAGCTTCAGGAGTACCTAAACCGGAAAAGGTTAATTACCACAGGAGTGGTTCTAGGTGTAGTTCCCTAGGTATGCTGGTACAGCATTGATAGGGTTAGTGCCCATCTGACTATATATATATATATTGTCAGCAACACTTCCCTGGTGGCCAGTGGACGCCAGGGAAGTGCGACACAGAAATATAAGGTTAAGATTGGAGAGTCCTCTAGAGGCCCAAATGGCTCTTGGTCCTTGTAGTTGCTTTAGCTCCAATCTCCAATGAAACAATCAAGCTGAGTGGTGGGAATTAATAAGGCTTTTATTCTCCTTTTCACAGTGGTTCAAAATAGTGGGTTACAACTTTAAAGCAAATGTCCTTAATTCAGGTAGAAAACAACTCAAAGCAAAAACTGTTATACGTCACAGGAATGGAGGTGCTCAAACAAAATACATAATGCTCTGCTGGCAATTCACCCAATCACAAGTCTGGCAGTGACTCTAAACTTTCAGAAATACAAAGTGTACAGTCCATCTCATGGTCAGATAAATCTCCTGCCAGTTCCACTTGCATTGGCTCGATATCAGAAAGCTCCGATTCTATATCCCTAGTTTCTTGTAAAACACATTCAGTGGTTTTGTATATTTTCTGTAGCAAGTCCCAATGTCCTTGGCCTAGCCTAGGGCATCGGCCATGTGCTGTGTTAGGCTTTAAAGTACCCTCTTTCTTTAGAAGCTTTATAGTAGCTTTATCATAGCGTTTACCCTTCACAACTTTCTTATTAGGCATACATTTCTCATACCTTGTATGGCAGCAATCTTCAAGTAACCGGCTTTCTTCCACTGCCTGCCTTTCCCAGGCAGCAGCTTGGTGAAATCCTTTTCTATGCAGGTTAGGTTTACCCTGTAGCCTTTGACTTCCTTCTCCTGGTGAAGGCCTGCCTCTGTACAAGCCCAGCTTCTGGCTTTCTGGTTCAGTGTGGCTTGGCTTCTCCAGCTGATTCTTGTTTGGCTTAAGGTTGCAGTTACAGCAGTGCTTTTGCCTCTGAGGGCAAACAGCTCTCAGTTTGGCTTGAGTTGACACCCCCTTAGGTCCTTCCTCAGCTCCTGGGAAATTACCTCTCCCTCCTGGGAATCCTCTAGCACTAGAGTAGTCAGGTTTCCATTCCACCTCTCTCTCTTGGTGCTGCCAGTGATTGTCCCCTTGCTTCTGCTAGGGCTGCTGCTTCTGCTGGTGCTTCTATCTCCGAGGCTGCTGGTGCTCCTTCTGCCTCTTCTCCTTCCTCTCCAGTCTTCCACACTCCCCTTATGAAGCCCTCCTGCCTTTGAGGATTGGAAGCTGGTTAGCATTTCCCCGTGACCAGCTGGGCGTGGCTCTTCAGTCTCCCTGAAGACACTCTTGCTCCCTCTAGCTGGTTCCTGGGAATATTGCGAGTCTTTTTCTCTGTGCAAAACACCTTCTTTTCTCTCAACCGGGCTCTCATCAGCCCTCGCTGCATGACAATATATATATATATAGATAGATAGATATAGATAGATAGATAGATAGATAGACGGATGAATAGGCAGGCATACAGAGACATGTCTCCAGGTATATGGATGGAGAGATGTCCAGAGAACCTCATCCCCCCTTATAGGGAGAGAGAGAGATTTATCTAATAGCAAGAAGGTTGATACCTGCTTGAATAGATAAAATAGAAAAAATCCTCTTCTCCTGGTTATGACTGGCATAGTCAGAGGAAGGTGTCCCTGACAAGAAGGTGGCTTAATTCTTTGCAGAATTTGAGCTCTTGAGTAACCAGGATGGCCTACGTGAAAATTTATTTATTTATTTATTTATTTAACATGTTTTATATACCGTCTTTCTACAAATCAAAATGGTTTACATAGAACTATAAAAGGCAGTATATTGCAACTGTTTACAAGGAACGAATAACAGGGTACAGAATAAAACATGAAAAACAAAATTATACTATACAATTAATTACAGTGAACAGTGAACAACTATTTACATATATACATATGTATGTGCATAGCTACGGATGGGAGTATTGAACAGTTTAATGGGACAAAGGTAGGGAGGTAAAAAAGAGGGGTTTAGGTATTAGGGTGGGAGAGAAAAATGATCAAGGAAGAGATAGGTTTTCAACTTTTTCCTGAAATCAGTGTGGCTCATGCAGTTGCGCAGCTCATGTGGAAGGGTGTTCCAAAGGGATGGAGCATAGAGGGAAAAGGTCCTGTTGCATGTAGATTGTTTACAGTGTTTTTTAATTGTAGGTGTAGTCAGTAAGTTTTTAGTGATAGAACGGTGATTTCTAGTGTTGTTGGAGAAGGTAAGGAGAGGGGAGAGGCATGGAGCTGACTCCTTAGAAATAATTTTGTGTATTAGAGTGAGAACCTTGAATTTTACTCGGTGATGAATTGGCAGAAAATGGCAGAGGATAACAGCAGTCTGCAGACAGGAAGTCCAGATATCTCCAGAATTGTAGTATGGAGACTGGATAGAGAAGGCCTCTGGAGGAAGATACCCTAGTGATCCGCCTATGAGGGCAAGATGGGTATTAGGTATCCTCTAGCTGCCAGTTGTCATGAGGTAGACAGCACAAATCCTGGAATATTAAAGGGTAGTGCAGAGGAAGAGCTTACCTGCCAGGAGTTAGATAACACAGACCCTGAGATATTAGAATGTAAAAAGAAAGAAGAGCTTACCTTGCAGCCACAGGTGCAGTTGCAGTATTCACAATGCAGAGAGGCAGGGAAAAGGAAAACAAACTTTCCACATGGTTTTAGCGACGCAGTAAGAATTGAGGGTTCCAATCAGGCTCACCTGGACCCAGACTCACGTTCTACGTTAGTTGAGCAGAGAGATAAAAACAGGTGGGAAATCCCACAGAGACAGAAGTGGAAGGGGAAGGAGGAGAGAGAAAGGAAGCTGGAGCCTGGATTAGGGCTGGAGCAGGAGTTTGATTCTGAGGAGGAAAGCAGAGACCAAAGGAAGTCTGACTGCAGTTCCAGGCAGGCTTGGAGAGAAGGTGAGAACAGAACTCCCAAGCAGTTACAGAAAGAGACGTTGCCTTGGAGAACCAGGGCTGAAGAAAGGCAGGCTGGTAAACCCAGGAGAGCTAAGAAAGACAGTAGCAAAGTCTTCCCAGCCAGAGGGGTCCTCATACCGAGGCAAACAGCCCAGCCAACAGAAGGCAGAGGTCATGTCCAGGGAAGCTCACTGAAAGCAGGAAGTGAGTTTCCTTCAGCCAAGCACAGTAACCGGTGTTCCCAAAGAAGAGCAGGCTGCAGGGCAGAGAGAAAGCCTTGGCTAGAGGCAGAGGAGTGTGAAACCATCTTCTCCACAGGAAAAGATAAGTACCCTGTCTTTTGGGAAGGGAGAGAAGGGGGTCTCCGTGGGAAAAGCCAGGCTTACAACAAGCTAGGGAACTCTTATTGGCCTAAGCCGTGGGAAGAAATCCCCAGCACAGCTCCTGCTATCTGGGACATACAAAAGCAATTCCAACTTGCAGCAACTGAGGTTTCCCCAGGGCAAGGCAAGGAGAGCAGCGTCACAGGGGCTCAGTGTCCATACACAGGACCAGGGCCTGGCCCTATGCAGTGGGAGAACTATAGCACAGAAAACATCCCTGAGCCCATGGAATGTGCTTTATGTGTGGCTGATAACATAGAGTCTCTCTGTTAAGGAAAAGAGCAAGAAAGAAAGTGTATTTTCACATTGGAAATGTGATGGACTATTGTTTGCTGGAAAGAAGCATAATTATTTTGTTAAGCATCCTCTACATCAGTGAAGCAACCGTTCTTTTAAGTTGTCCTTATTCTATGACATCCTCAAGGGAAAGGGAATAAAACCCAACCTTAATTTCACTCTGGTCACGACTACAGTGTCCTTAATTTCCACAACTCAAGGCTATACCCGGGTCTAGGCAACCGCCTAGGACCGGCATGGTCTCACACAGTGAAGAATTTATCTCTGACGGGAGAACCCAGGAGATATGGGCCAAGCCAGGGAACTGGCCCTTCTTTAGGCTTTCACGTAATGAAAAGGCCTGAGGCTTATGCCTCAAAGATTTTTAAGATAAGATGGAAAGGGTAGAGAATACCTGCCAGGCATGAAACATGACTGGGGAAACCCCTTTTAACCATCTGGGGTTATCTGCTAGGCCAGATACTAATGCTCTCTAGCAAGGGCCCATAGTGCAAAGCTACCCTAGTAGAGTTGCAGAGAGCATGCTGCAGGTTGGTCAGAAGAAAAAACTGGCTGTGGAAAGCCAGCAGGTAACCAGCTATTCTGCCAAGGGCAAGGGGCAAAGAAAGAGTAGTTACTCACCTGTAACAGGTGTTCTCCAGGAGCAGCAGGAATCAGTCCTCACTTATGGGTGTCATTGACGCCGATGAAGCCCCAGCGGAGCATTTCCCCAGCTTTCCATGAAAGCCTTTGGGAATGCTGGCATGCATGCGCGGTTCCCTTCCCGCCTAAAGGTGCCATCTTACCTCAATCAAATGACATAGCTAAGAACAGCACACAAAAATGTAAAAATTAAACTATGTACAACTGCAACTCCAAGGGGAGGAGGGAGGGTAGTGAGGACTGATTCCTGCTGCTCCTGGAGAACACCTGTTACAGGTGAGTAACTACTCTTTCTCCAGGACCAAGCAGGAAGTCAGTCCTCACTTATGGGTGACTCCCCAGCTCTGGGCTACCAGGAACCCAGGCTGAACAAGAGAACTCCCTCTAGTCTCAGCAACAAAGTAAAGGCTTTGCAAGAACACACCCTCCACAGGTAGCCCAACCAGAGGGCAGGAGGGCAGGAGTTGCCTAGACCTCAAAGAGATTCCGGAGTACTGCTTGGCCAAAAGCACTGTCCCTACGGGACTCTCTCTCCAGACAGTAGTGCGCTGCAAAAGTCTGGCTTGAAGACCAAGTAGCAGCCCTGCAGATGTCTTGCAATGGAACAGAGCGGAGGTGAGCCACTGATGCAGCCACTGCCCTCACACGGTGGGCCGTGACCCTACCCTGCAAAGGAAGGTCAGCTGCCTTGTAAGCCCAGGTGATACAGTCAGCCACCCAGATGGACAAGGTATGCTTGGACACAGGCCTCCCCAAGTTATTGGGGTCAAAAGAAAGGAAGAGCTGAGAAGCCTTCCCGTGACCCTGCGTACGTTCAAGGTAGAAGGATAAGGCCCTCCTACAGTCCAAGGTATGGAGAACTGTTTCAGCCTGACTTGCATGAGGCCTAGGGAAGAAAGTAGGAAGAATCACCTCCTGGTTGAGGTGGAAAGAGGAGACAACCTTAGGAAGGAACTTAGGGTGAGTCCTGAGGACTACCCTGTTTGTATAGAACCTGGTGTAAGGCCTATCACAGACCAAGGCCTGAAGCTCACTCACTCTACTAGCCGAAGTAAGGGCTATCAGAAAGAGAGTCTTCCAGGAAAGGAAGCGTAGAGGGAAAGTAGCTATAGGCTCAAAAGGTGGGTGAGTCAGCTGCTGCAAGACCACATTAAGCTCCCACTCAGGAGCAGGACGACGTATGGGAGGCTTGAGCAGAAGCAAGCCTCTGAGAAACCTAGACACCAAAGGGTGCACAGACAAGGAATGGCCCTCAACTAGGGAGTGGTGAGCTGCTAAAGCAGAGAGGTGGACCCGAACAGAGTTGGACTTGAGACCCTGATTGGACAAGTGCAGCAGGTACTGAAGCACTACTGACATAGTACAGGAGAAAGAATCCTCAGCACGTAGCTGACACCACACAGAGAACCTTTTCCACTTGAGAGCATAGGTCTTCCTAGTGGATTGTTTCCTGGAGGCTAGGATAACTTCCTCAACCTCGGGAGGCAGGCCCCAGGGAGCCAACACTACCCTTGCAGCCTCCATGCCATCAGATTGAGAGCTTTGAGATTGGGATGCAGCAAGGAGCCCTGATTCTGAGAGAGAAGGCTGGGCTGCAATCCTAGAGGCAGAGGCAGAGCCACTGCCAGTTGAAGCAGGAGGGGGAACCAAGGCTGCCTTGGCCACCTGGGAGCTACCAAGAGGACTGAGGCCCTGTCTCGGAGAATCTTGAACAGTGTTCGGGCCACCAGAGGGGTGGGAGGAAACGCATAGAGTAGGCCCTGAGTCCAGGGAATCAGAAAAGCATCTGCTGCTACTCTCAGAGGATGCGGTTGCCTGGAGCAGAACCTTGGCAGCTGGTTGTTCAGTGGACTGGCAAACAGGTCTATGGAGGGAAGCCCCCATTTCAAGAAAATCTTTTGAACCACCAAAGGATGTAGCTGCCACTCGTGTGGTTGCAGAATCCTGCTCAATCTGTCGGCCAGGGAATTCTCCCGGCCTGGAAGATAGACTGCTTTGAGGAGCATGTTGTGTTTCAGGGCAAAGGAACAGAGGTCCTGGGCCTCCTAGCAAAGGGGCTGGGAACCAGTCCCGCCCTGTTTGTTTACATAGAACATGGCTACCTGGTTGTCTGTCTGGATCAAGACAGACTGTTGTGCCAGGGAAGCAGTAAAGGCCTTGAGGGCCAAGCGAATAGCTCTGAGTTCCAGCAGATTGATCTGCTGGGACGCCTCCCAATGAGACCACAGGCCCTGGGTGCACTTGTCTAGGCAGTGTGCTCCCCAACCCTGCAGAGAGGCATCGGTGGTCAGTACCACTGTATGAGGTGGGATCTGAAAGGGCACCCCCACCAGCAGATTGGGGGGGTGTAACCACCAGTTGAGGGAGGTCAGGAAACGGTGGGACACTCTGATCCTGTCTCTGAGACTGCCTGAGGCTTGTGACCACTGAGTCCGAAGGCACCACTGGGCAAGCCTCATATTGAGCCTGGCATTGGGGGTCACCTGTACTGTCGACGCCATGTGGCCCAGAAGCCTGAGACAGAGTCTGGCGGAGACCAGGGACCTGTGCAGAAACTTGCTGGCGAGGTCCATGAGCCTTTGTGCTCGGTCCACTGGTAAGAATGCTCTTGCCAGCTGAGAATCCAAACTTGCTCCTATGAACTCCAAGTTCTGGGAGGGGAGCAAAGTGGACTTTGCGAAGTTGATGACAAAGCCCACCTTTTGGAGCAGTTCTATGGTCCTGTTGGTGGCCTGTTGAACCTCTAGAGAAGTCTGGCCCCTGATGAGCCAGTCGTCTAGGTAAGGAAACACAAAGATGCCCTGATTTCTCAGGTAGGCTGCCACCACTGCCAGGCACTTGGTAAACACTCTGGGAGAGGATGTCAGTCCAAAAGGCAGTACTCTGTACTGATAATGGTTTCCTCCCACAATGAACCTGAGGTACTTTCTGTGGTCTGGATGAATAAGGATGTGAGTGTAAGCATCCTTTAGATCTAAAGAGCAAAGCCAATCTCCCTGCTGGAGGTAGGGCAGAAGTGTTCCAAGAGTAAGCATCTTGAACTTCTCCTTCAATAGAAACTTGTTCAGGTTTCTGAGATCCAAAATGGGTCGAAGACCACCGGTCCTTTTTGGCACCAGGAAATACTTGGAGTAAAACCCGTGACCTTGGAAGTGGGGAGGCACAGGCTCCACCGCCTTGTCCAGCAACAGACCCTTTAGCTCCTGGAGGAGAAGGGCTGTATGCAGGGGAGGCCGGAAAGGTTCCCCTGGGAAGTATGGCGGAGGAAGTTGGTGAAAGTGCAGGGCATAGCCTCGATGGACTATGTCCAGCACCCAACTGTCTTGGGTTATCAAGGGCCACTTGTGGGCGAACAAGGCAAGGTGGCCTCCTGTGCATGGCTGGGTCTGCAAGGGAGGAATGGCTATACTCAAGGAGTCAAAAACCCCCACCCTGCTGAGTGGGAGCAGGGGCTGCAGGCTTGGGGGTCCTCTGCCTACGGGGCCCATTACCCTGGCCCCTGGCTTGCTAACCCTGGGGGGCAGCTTGGGCAGCCGGATATTGTGGGTACTGTTTGTAGGCAGTGCCCTTCCTCGGGTAAAAGGACTTTTTACCCGAGCCCTTCTTCTTATGAGAAGGGGCAGAGGTCTTCCTCGACAGCCTTGTCCTCGTGAGGTGCTCTGTCTCGAGCTGAGCGGCCTTCTCGGCCACAGGCTTGCCAAAAAGGTTTTCACCTCGGCAAGGGACATCGACCAACTTGTCCTGAACCCATGGCTCGAGGTCCGATGACTGCAGCCATGCCTGGCGTCGGGCCGCGATGCCGGCTGCCGCTACTTGGGCTGAAGCCTCGAAGCCATCGTAGGTGGCGCGGGACATGAACTTAGAGCATTCCCGGATCCTCGAAGACAAGGACTTAAAGCTCTGCAAGGGTTCCCCGGAAAGACCAGCAGAGAATCCGGCCAACTCCTTGGCCAGGTCTCGTAAATACATGCCCATATACAGCTAGTAAGTCTGGACACGGCAAGCAAGCATCGAGCCCTGAAAGCACTTTCTACCGACGCCATCAAGGCTTCGGGCTTCCCTTCCAGGAGGCACCGCGGAGTGCATCTTCTGACTCTTCAGACGATGCATGGCCGATTCCACAACCATGGAATGGTGTGGTAGCTGTGCTTTCTGGAAGCCAGGACTCTTCCGGAGCCGATAGATGGAATCGACTTGCTTGCTCAAAACCGGCGCCGAGGCCGGTGCCTCCCACATCTGGAAGAGGAGCCCGTTCCAGCATCGGAGGAACCGGGACAGTAAAGGCCTCCTTCGGAGGAGAGTCATACTGCAGAGCATCGAGCTCTTCGGCTCGAGGCTCCTCCTCGGGGTCAGCCGAGATAGCCAGGGCAGCAGCCATATCGCGGACAAACTCCGAGAACCTAGTATCCTCCGGAGGGGATCTACTCCGGGGCTCAGACTCAGGTGAGTCCGAAGGGACACACCGAGTCTTGAAGGTGTCCGGAGACTCCTCGTCTTCGGTCTCCCAAGCAGACTCGTCCGATGTCGAGTCGAGGTCCGACCCCGCGGGGCCTCTAGGCACCCACCCCGACGTCGGTGGCACCGGCGTCGAGACCCTCGGTCCCGAACGGGTGGTCGAGGGAGACCTCGACCGAGGACGACCTCGAGCTGCAAGGGACTCGAGTATCGGCTCGGTCTCCGGGGTCGACTTCGAAGTCGATGTCCCGGTGGTCGGGGCAGATGCACCAGACAGGCTGGCCATCAGTGCCCGCTGCTGATCCATGAAGGCAGACATTCTGCTCTCCAAGGCTGTCAACCTGAGACTCAGCTCGGGTGACGCAGCAGCCCCCGACTCGGGCCCCGGCGGCGCCAGGCCCGACGTCGGAACTCAGGGAGGCGAGTCCACGAGGACAACAGGACTTACGTGTCCAGCAGACTCCGGCTCCATGCGAGGAACTTTAGTTGGCTTCTCCTGGTCCACAGGCCCGGGACGACGGTCGGGGGTCTTAGACCTGGCCCTCGAGGGCTCAGGGACCTCCTCCGATGCTGCCCTCGCGAGCCGCTTCTTCCTCTTACGTTCCCGGTCGGGGGACCCCCTGTCCGAGGAGCTCCGACGCCTCTCGGGATCGGAATCCCGAGATGTTGAGGCCTCAGACGAGGTCCGGGCCCGGGCAGAGGCCGCGTCCGAGAAAAGCCTTTCACTTTGTTGCTGACGACTTCGGAGGGCCTTGAAAGACATTTTTCCACATGGCCCGCACATTTTTGAATCGTGGTCCGGGCCAAAGCACCGAAGGCAGCAGTCTTGTGTGTCGGTGAGAGACATTATCTTCTTACACCGATCACACTTTTTAAAACCACTGGAAGCCATCGGGGAGAAAAGGGTCCCCGCGAGGTCAAAGGACCGGCCTTCCAGGGAAAAAGAAAAGAATTGGCGCAAGCGCCTAGCCACTAAGGGCAAAAACCAAAAAAAGAAAAAAGGGATTCGATACCGGTGTACCGAACCCGGCGGGAGGGGAACCGACGTCGAATCCGAGGAAAAAAGCGAAATAACGCCAAGAAAAAACTTCTCTTTTCCGGGAAAAAAAGGACACACGTCCGATGGGCTTCACGGAAAAAAAGAGACTGAGGTAAGATGGCACCTTTAGGTGGGAAGGGAACCGCGCACGCGTGCCAGCATTCCCAAAGGCTTTCATGGAAAGCTGGGGAAATGCTCCGCTGGGGCTTCATCGGCGTCGATAACACCCATAAGTGAGGACTGACTTTCTGCTTGGTCCTGGAGAATAGAAGGTAACCAACCAAACTGTGATAATAGGGTTTCCCAAACGAGGTTGATACCCTGTTTAGGACTTAGCACTGAGGCTAGGAGGATTGCTAGTGGAGGGGAAACCCTGGTTGTGTAGTGAACAAAACCAGTGGTTTAACCACTAGGAATTGCTGCATTTGCAGGAACTATCAGGGCGGCATGAAGAATTTCTTTTCCCTCCTCTTTTTAGATTGTGAAAAAGAAACAGACATGGTAGGACTTCCCATTGTCTGAGGAGCTGCCCTAAGGTAACAAGGGGGAAGACAACTCCAGAAGGGAGAATCCCCCAGTAGAACAGGTAGAGGACCATAAGGGCTTACCCGTGTAAAAAAGTCACTCTTACAAACTAAATGTTGTAGTAAGAGGGAGGTAAGACAAAGTTGCAAGAGACCAACTATGGAGGAAGTCTCCGACAGGTGAGATGATACATGCCAATACAGGGAAACAACTGTCTATTGATAGTTGTTACCTCTCTTTCCTCCAAGAGGAAAAGGAAATCTGTTAAGTATGGGCATGATCATCATAAGACTCTTGGAGAAAAAATGTCTCATGAAGAGATATCTAGGTAGGTTAGGATAAATTTAGTGCAGATACTGCAAGTGAAAAGAAGCAGACTGCTACCCTAACCAGCAACCAAGAGGGACAATAATCTATTTGAAACACTGCGACTGCTGGGTTTGTTGACCCTGTTGAGTTTGTAGATTCTTCAGACCAGGGCGATGTTTCCCCTGTTTGGGAACATCTGTATGATGGGCAGATGATGGACAAAACCTTCTCCCCCTAGGGGAAGAAAGTATGGTAGGACATTTCCTACCTACTGGGAAAGAAGGCGGTGTAGAACAGCCCCTGGAAACAGGAAAGTCAGTGGATAACTGAGTAACCTGGAGTAAAGACTCCTTGTTGAAGAGATTTTCTCCAGTGCAAGGAGTATTTCCCAGTCTTTCTTGTGCCCATTTGTCCAAGTCTGAAGCTTGGAGCCAGGCTCTATGTCGTGCCCCTATAGCTATAGCAGAGGTCCTGCTAACAGACTCAAAGGAGTCTAGGGAAGCACGAGTAAGAAACCTAGAGATATTATGAGCATGACTAACCAGTGAGGAATAGTCTGCTTGTTTGGGCTCTTGAAGACAAAGAGTCAGAAGATGTAATTTGCTTGTGACCTCCTCAAGAGATAGACCCATATAAAAAATAAGAGAATTCTTGCTGAAAGCATGGATGTCTGGAAGGTTTGACGTCCAAAGGCATCTAGTGTCTTAGACTCACGACCTGGCGGACAAGAAGAGTGATTTTTATTACTCTTCACTCGCCTCAATGCTGATTCCACTACAATGGAATGATGAGGAAGTTGAGTCCTTTGAAACCCTGGAGAGGGGGGCACCTGATATAGGAGATCAGTTGCTCTGGAAAGTGGGGGTACCCATAAAGGAGCTTCCCACACTCGTAGAAGGAGATCCTGCAAAGAATGATGCAAAGGAAGCATTATGTTCTCCTTTGCTTCGCTAGGAACAGAGTGGTATTCTGTATTCCCTTGTGTAGGATCTTGTCCAGGAATAGGAATGGCAAGTGATTTTGCCATATCCAGGAGGAAAGTCTGGAAAGAAGGATCCCCAGAGGAAACTTCCCTTGGATAGGCTAGATCTGATGAAGAACTAGCGTTGGCACCGAGGGATCTATTCCAGTATATAGGAATAGACGATCCTGAATGGTGCAGTATGTGATCCTTAGATGGTGGTCGCTGGTACTGCAGGTCAGAACCAGCGACAGTCAGTAACAGATCGTCCATGCTAGGGATCGATTCCAGACTCGGCATCGAGGGAAGCGAGCTTGAAGAGAGAAGCATGGAAGGTACCGACAGTAATGGTACTGTGGATATCGGTACCGATCTCGGTACCGTATCTGATACCGGTGGAAGAATACCAGCCGGGGTGGCAACTCTAACGGTGTCGGAGGAACCGAGAGTTGCGGATCCGAAGTATCGGAACCGAGCCTTTGGTACCGACGGGAGTCGGTACCAAGGCGAGTCGGTACCCAGTCCTCCAGACTGGAGATTGATTCCAGACTCGGCATCGAAGGAAGCGAGTCTATCGATGCACGTCTGGAGGGTACCGACGTCGGTACTAGTATCGGTGTCGATACAGATACTGGAAAGTCGGTCTGAAGTGTATCCACCGGGCCCGTAGGTACCGAGGACGCCAGACGACGATCCTTGGTGAGGAATGTTTCATCCAACACCAGTGCCGATGCCGGGGTACAGTACCGCTCGAAGCGGATGCCACCACCAGGCATGGCTCAGGTATGTTCTGTGAGGGGTGAACCTCAGGAACAACCTGAAACCCCACGCAGGCTTTGGAGGCCGAAGACTCCCAACGGGGTTTTGAAGCCAGTGGATTCTCGAGGACAAGGCCATAGGCATCTCTATGCTGTGCATGAGAAGTGCTGCTCGAGGACTGGCTAGTCTTAACAGACTGTTTTTGGGTTACCTGATCCTGTGCAGAAGAAGATATGGTCGGTGCCCTGAAGTTGGAGGGGGACCGCGTGTCGAGGGGAACTCGATGTTGAAAACTTCTTCTCACCATACTGGTGCCCGAGGGCTCCGGAGGAAATTGGTCAGGACCCAAGCAGGTTAGACACCAATTGTGAGTGTCTAAAAATAAAGTTGTACCGCCACAGTTTGTACATTTCTTGGGGAAAGTGGCTGGCGGTTCCATGAGGAAAAATGGAGAGGCCTAGAAGGCCTGAGAACCGTGAGACACTAACAAAGAAAAATATATTCCTTAAAGGGAAAAATTTTTACAAGAAAAGAAAAACGAAACACCGGCGGTACCGGTGGCGTCGAGGAAGGCAGCCACGACCACAAGAAAACTAAAAAATAAAAGAAGAATTTTCTGCGGTGACAGGAGGACGTCCTGCCGGCTCCGCAGAAAAACGAAAACTGAGGAGAGGCAGTTGGGAAGGCGGGAAGGCAGCGCACAGGCGTGTTGGGATGCTTCCAAAAGCTTTCTGATTGGACGCTGGGAAGCATTCCCGCGCGGACTCCGTCGGTACCGACATACCCATATGTGAAGACTCATTCCTGCTTGTTCTTGGAGATAATATTTTCTCTTTTTAGAAAAGAATGGTTTCTTGAATAATTTCTTTCTAGCAGGATCAGCTGTGGACTTGGATAACCTATCCAAAGTGGAGTTGTCAGCATCCATCTCATTGGTCTTTTCCTGCCAATCTTTACCAAACAGGTTCTCACCAGTACAAGGGATATTTCCCAATTTGTCTTGTACCCAGAGCTCTAGATCAGATGCCTGGAGCCAAGCAATTCTACGTGCACGTATGGCAATAGCCGATGTTCTGCTTATGCACTCAAAGCAGTCAAAGGCTGCATGGTTGGCAAATTTAGAAACATCTTGGGCATGTTTGACCAAAGTGAGAAAATCCTGTCTTCTATCCTCAGGAAGAATAGGACTTAAAGCTTCTAAATCATCTGTGACGTCCTTCAGGAACATTCCCATGTAGAGACTATAGGAACTGATCCTGGCAGAAAGCATGGAAGCTTGGAAGACCCGACGTCCAAAAGCATCCATGGTTCTGCACTCACGTCCTGGAGGATTAGAGGCATGCCTCTTTGCACTCTTGATCCTTCTCATAGCTGATTCCACTACAATAGAGTGGTGAGGAAGCTGAGTCTTTTGGAAACCAGGACAAGGAGGGACTCGATACATAGTATCCAGTCTGCGAGAATGAGGAGAGGTGGTAAGAGTTGTCTCCCACATCCTTAACATGAGATCATATAAAATCTCATGAATGGGCAAGGTAGCTGCCTCCTTAGGAGTTTTGGGATATTGCAGAATTTCCAACTCCTTGGCCCTTGGCTCTGTTTCAGGGCCATAGTAATGGACAGGCCCCAAGCCACCTCCCTGATAAAATCCTGGAAGGAAATATCCTCTGGAGGAGACATCCTGCGCTTAGGGGAGGAGGGCTCCTCTGGGAGAAACATTCCTGCATCGACAGAACTGTCAGAATCCACAGATTCTTCTGAGGACTCGAAGTACCGTCTGTCCGAATGCTCTTGAAGAGCCTGATACCCTTACCAACCGAAGTCGGTACCGGGAGTAACCGGTAGCAGGGTATCGGTACCGGAGGGCATCGGATGACTGGATACCAGCAAAGCAGACACCGATGCCAATGTCGATGCTATCGGTACCGGTACCGGTACCAATGCTGGGGCCGGGGCCGGGGCCGGTGCCAGGGCCAGGGCCGGGGCCGGTGCCAGGGCCGGTACCTGTCGAATTGTCTGTCGCGGTTCCGAGGGCGTCGATGCTGCAAGGAGAGCCGCCAGACTGCGCTCAATAGCCAGGACTCTCTGGTCTATCGACGCTGCCAATGCCTGGATGTCAGTACCGGAGGAGACCGCCGGTACCCCAGAGCATGGCACCAGTAGTTCTGCTGAGGTCGAGGCCTCTAGAACATCCTGGAGCCCCGATAATGCTTTGGAAGCCAAAGCCTCCCACCGGAGCAATTTTGCCGGTGCAGAATCCTCAAGGGCAACGCCAGAGGCATCTCGATGCTTAGAAGGAGATCTAACCTTTGAGGACTGGCTGGAGTTATGTTTAGTTACCTGAGATCCACGGGAGGAAGAAGAATCCCTGGAAGACGTCGATGCCACCGAAGCTGCATCAGAGGGAAACAGGGTACTGAGCTTAGCAGCTCGGTTCTGCCGACCTCTTTTAGACATCATGGCGCAGGACATACAATCCGTGATGGAGTGGTCAGGACCTAAACATTTTAGACACCATTCATGGGTGTCAGTGACGGAAATGGTATCGCCACACTTGGTGCACTTTTTGAAACCTGAGGCAGGTTTCTCCATTGTAAGGAAAAGTTTTTGGCCTAAGGCCCAAAAAGGTACGTGCGCACCTGAAGAAAAAAGAAAAAAGTAGAATATATATATATTTTTAAACAGAAATAAGAAGGAAAAAAACGGCGGTACCGGTAAAGCGTTGAGGAAGGCAGAAGCGACCACAAAAAAGAAATAAATAAAAAAAATTCTTCTGCGGTGACAGGAACAACGACCTGCTGGCTCCGCGGAAAAAGAAGAACTGGAGAGAGGCAGTTGGGAAAGGCGGGAAGGCAGCACGCAGGTGCTGTGGGATGCTCCCAAAAGCTTTCTAATTGGACGCTGGGGAGCGATCCCGCACAGGCTCTGTCGGTACCGACGATACCCCATATGTGATGACTACATTCCTGCTTGTTCCTGGAGATATGAGGATTACTTTTAATCTTCACAAATATGCTAAGGAAACATTTTTTTTAGAGGAAATTTGAGCAAAACAGAAAACATCTCCCTAGCTGAGGGCTATGATATCAAGGACCTTGAACAAGAAGGCATATATAAGTATCTCAGAGTAAAGGAAGGAATGACACTCAAGCAGAAATTACAGAGAAAAAAGATCAGTAAAGAATACTACAGGAGATGAACATCTTTACTGAAAAGTGCTTTAACTTCACGGAATAAGAAATAAGCTATCAATCAGCTGGCAATTCTTGTACTCTCATACAGTTTTGGGATTGTGGAATGACCTCTGAAAGATCTCAAAGAACTGGATGTGCGAACAAGGAAACTCCTCCATGCCTGTGAAGTAATTTACAAGAATCAGTGAATGCCAAGACTGTACATCTCTAGAGCTGAAGAAGGACTAGGCCTCAGAGATTGATTACACACACATAGCTACTATCATAGGCTTCCAGGCCTACCTGACAGCATCATCGGATCCAAATATGCAAAAAGTGCTAAAATACAAAAGTAAATTTCCAGAATCCATCTTCATTATAAAACTTGGACAAGGTTCCAACTACTAGAAGGAATGAGTGAGAATCCGCAAGCATACATAGGGAAGGAAATACAGAATTTGCAAAATAAGTGAAAAAACTCTTCAAAGAATTAGATCAACAAACAGGAAAAAGAAGTGCCAAATGTACAAATACAGTGGGATGAATTGGTGTGTTACTCCAGGAACCCTTTGTCGGACAAGAACGGACACAGGAATGGTTAAGTAGAGGTGAAATAAAACTGAAGGATGAGAGGTTGATAATTGCAGCGGGTATCGGACAGCAGCTTACAGACAAGATAGTTTACAGCGAGTATTGAAAAAACTGGCAGAACAGATATATGTCGATTCTGTGGGAAATAGCTGGAAACAGTGACTCACCTCACAGCTAGCTGTGAAGTTCTGATGGTAGAAAACATCTATACAGAAAAGCACAATAAAGTAGCACACCTTACCCACTGGAAACTCTGTAAACACTACAATATCACTGTGCCTGAAAAGCACTAGGATCATGACCCTAAAAGAATTACAGAGAATAAAGAGGTTATGATCACCTGGGATGTACCCATTCCAACTGATAAAAAGCTGGATGCAAGTAATCCGGCTATAGTAGCAAAGGAGAAAAACACCAGAAAGGCATTGAATATAGAGATGTCAGTTCCAAGCGACTATTCTGTGAATCGCATTGGCAAGGAGAAAATCTTCAAGTACTAAGAAATGTAGTTGGAGACATGCAGAAAGATACCAAGTTATATCATGCTGGGTGCCACAGGTTTAATTAAGAGAAATACAAGTACACCTTGATAAATTACCCATACATGTAACATCTTCCAAACTCCAGAGGGATGCTCTTTTTGGCATGATGCAAGTATTACGCAGAGCATTAGCAGTAAACTTGAGAGACTGAGATAATACTCTACATACCCTGGCTTAGAAGTGAGGGTCATGACTATCATGATATGCGAAAACTAGCTTTATTCTTTATACTTCTCTAATACTGATATTGAATTTATTTAATTTCTGTTTTTATCCTTTTTTTGTTCCCTCACTTGGTTTGCAGCTTGTCGTGCTGTGAGGGCTTGTGTGCATCAGTGATGCTGAGGGCTAAGCTATAGGTAGTTTAACTGCTGGCAGGGTCTCCCAAGATGGACAGGTCTCAGCTGAGGTGCCAGACCAAGACAAACCACCCATCTGGGCAGCAGCAGAATGGGACGTGTTGGCGGTGGAGGATCACATTTCTGTGACAACAGCAACACTACTAAACTTAAACTGCACGGAGGAAAGGCCCGACAATCTACTTCTGTATCTCGCCATGAAAACCCAATGGATAGTAACAAAACAGGCAGAGGAGAAAGAAAGACAATCACAGAACTCAACAGAGATTTCCAACGTGCAGCAAGACAGGACAAGGAAAAGTACTAGAATGACACATGCAAGGAAATAGAAGCAGAAACTATTAGAGGAAACACAAGATCGGCTTTCCTTAAAGAAAAAATTACAGCCTCGAATTGGAATGTTACAAGATGCTCAAGGTTCTATGTTGAATGATGATGAGAAGATCAAGGAAAGGTGGAAAGAATATACAGAGCTTTTATATGATAAAGATCAAATGGACCAACACCCATTTCAACCTGTACCCCTTATGATCCGGAACCATTGGTGATGAAAGAAGAAGCTGAAGCAGCATTGAAAGCCTTATCAAAGAACAAAGCACCAGGCATTGATGGCATTAACATAGAAGTATTATAGCACTCTGATGCAGCTGTTACCAAACTTACAAGGCTCTGCCAAGAAATTTGGAAGACAACATCATGGCCAACTGATTGGAAAAGATCTGTATTTATACCAATACTAAAAAAATGTGATCCAACTGACTGTGGAAATTATCGCACAATCGCTCTGATCCCACATGCCAGCAAGATTCTACTGAAGAGTATTCAACAGAGACTACAACCATACCTGGAACAAGAACTACCTGAAGTGCAAGCAGGGTTCAGGAAAGGGCGAGGAACGAGAGACATCATCGCGGATGTGAGATGGATCCTTGAAAAGACTAAAGAATACCAAAAGGATATCTATTTGTGCTTTATCGACTATAGCAAGGCTTTTGACTGTGTAAACCATGAGAAACTCTGGGCCACATTAAGAAGCATGGGTATACCAGAACACCTGATCGTTCTCTTGCACAATCTGTATACTCATCAAGAAGCAACAGTTCAAATGGAACAAGGAGAAACAGAATGGTTTAAAATAAGCAAAGGTGTAAGACAAGGCTGCATACTTTCCCCCTGCCTGTTTAATTTATATGCAGAACAAATCATCAGAGAAGCACGATTGTATGAAGAAAACAGAGGTGTGAAGATTGGTGGAAGACTCATCAACAACCTTCGCTATTTGATGATACCACATTACTGGCTGAAAATGAAGATGATCTGAAACATTTGCTTCTCCCGATCGAAGAACATAGTCTCAAAATGGGCCTGCACCTTAATGTAAAGAAGACAAAGATCATGACAACTGGCAAAATCAACAAGTTCATTGTTGAAGGAGAAGAAATTGAAATTGTGGACAACTTTAACCTACTTGCATCAACTATCAATAAAGAAGCAACAAGCAGTCAAGAAAGACCTAGAGAAGATTCTCAAGAGCAGAGATGTCTCTCTCCTTACAAAGATTAGACTTGTTCAGGTCATGGTATTTTCAATAACATCATATGGATGTGAAAACTGGACAGTGAAAAAGATAGATAGGAAGAAAATTGATGCCTTTGAATTATGGTGCTGGTAGCGAATATTGCGTATAAAATGGACTGCCCGAAGAACAAAACAGTCAGTACTAGAGGAGATCAAACCTAAGCTTTCTTTAGAAACTCAGATGACAAGACTTCGACTTTCATACTTTCGACACATCATGCAAAGAGAGAGATCATTAGAGAAAGACATCATGCTTGACAAGATAGAAGGTCAACACAAAAGAGGAAGGAAAGCAATAAGATGGATCGATACAATAACAGCAGCTATGGGTACCAGTCTGTCAACAATGAGCCGCCTGACAGAAGACCAAACCCACTTTAGGACAACTATCCAGAGGGTCGCCATGAGTCGACACCGACTCGACGGCACTTAACATCCTTTTTTAAAGATTTTCTTGACTATAAAGGGGAAAAGACCTCAGTTAGTCCCTTCGGTCCATCAACTGAATCCTTTGTTTTTTTACTTGCAAAAATAGGGCACCAATCCTCACTGTTCAGAAAGCAAAGTTACTCACCTCTAACAGGTGATCTCCGGGAACAGCAAGAATTTAGTCTTCACATATGGGTATCGTCGGTACCAACGGAGCCAATGCGGGAACGCTCCCCAGCATCCAATAGGAAAGCTTTTGGGAGCATCCCACAGCGCCTGCGTGCTGCCTTCCCGCCTTTCCCAACTGTCCCTCTCCAGTTCTTCGTTTTCCATGGAGCTGACAGGTCGCACATCCTGTCACCGCAGAAAAAATTTCCTTATCATTATTATTATTATTTTTTGTGGTCGCGTCTGCCTTCCCTCGACTCTACACCGGTACCGCCGGTTCTTCTTTCTTTTTTTTTAAAATAAAAACCTTTCTTTCTGGAGTCTTTCCAGTAATTTTCTCCTCAGGTGCCACACGCCATTTTGGGCACTAGGCCCAACTTTTTCCTTCAGGATGGAAAAACCCGCTTCGGGTTTTAAAAAGTGTTCTAAGTGTGATGGTACCATCTCCGTCACTGACACCCATGAGTGGTGCCTCAAATGTTTAGGTCCTGACCACTCTATTTCAGAGTGTGTTGCCTGTGGGATGATGTCGAAGAGGGGCCGGCAAAACCGAGCTGCTAAACTCAGCACCCTTTTTCCCTCCAATGCAGCCTCTGTGGCATCGACGTCTTCCAGGGCTTCGTCTTCCTCCCATGGATCTCAGGTAACTAAACATAAATGCAGCCGGTCCTCAAAGGGTAGATCTCCTTCTAAACATCGAGATGCCTCTGGCGTTGCCCTTGAGGGACTTTCACTGGCAAAATTGCCCCGGCGGGAGGCTTCGGCTTCCAAAGCACTAACGGGGTTCCAGGATGTTCTCGAGGTTTCAACCTCGGCAGAACTACTGGTGCCATGCTCTGGAGTTCCGGCCGCTTCATCCGGCAACAATACCCAAGCATCGGCAGCGTCGATAGACCAGAGATTCTTGGCTATTGAACGTAGTCTGGCGGCTCTTCTCACGGCCTCGATGCCCCTGAAACCGCTTCAGACAATCCAACCTGTACTGGCACCGACTCCGGTACCGATACCGACTGCATCGACATCGGCAGGTATTCTACCGGGACCGAGTCATGTGTCTCTATCCGGCATCGACAAGTCGGTTCCGGACCACTCCGATGCCGACTTCAATCGGTACTGGTACCGTGCCTTGCACGATCAACCGGATCGGAGATACTTTGAATCCTCGGATGAGTCTGAAGACTCTGAAAGCTCTGCCGATAGCAGAGTACTTCTTCCTGAGGATTCCTCTTCTCCTCAGCGTAGGATGTCTCCGCCAGAGGATATGTCCTTTCAGGATTTTATCCGAGATGTGGCCCGAGGTCTTTCCATCACAGTGGCTCCTGAAAAAGAGCCTAGGGCAAAGGAATTAGAAATCTTACAGCAACTCTAATTTCAGACAGCTTTTAAACTAACCACCAACCCAGTCAATTAGTGCCAGGCCCCTCTTTATCAGAGAGAAATACCTCAAGCTGAGTAGGATCAAGAAAAATAAACCTTGATCCCTGAAATGTTATCAAACACTTGCAGGGATATCTAAGGAAAAAAGTAGCTGATAAGGCAACCACCCTAGGCTTAAGGGCCAAAAAACCCTTCCTCCTAGTTTGGGTAGCCTTACAAACATCTGGGAAAATTTGAACTCTGAAGCCACAGAACGGAACTGACATATTTTTAAAATAACTACGAAAAACAAGAGCCCTCTCCTGATCAGACAAAAATGATACCAACAAAGTAGCTCTAGAGGAAATGTTATCTTGCGAGTCCTCTTGGGTTGCCTTTATTGTGGGCTAGGATTGATGTACTGCTTTTGTCTTATTTTTATGTATTGATTTCCACTTTGGATCATCGAATGTTTCTTTATGCTTGCTTCTGTAAGTTTGTTAAATTTCAATTTAAAAAAAAAAAAAAAAAAGAAATCTTACAATACCCTAAAGCTCCCAAGGAGGCAGCTACCTTACCTATTCATGAGATCTTGCATGATCTTATGTTAAGGATGTGGGAAACACCTCTGACCACATCTCCTCACTGTCGAAGACTCAACACCATGTTTCGAGTTCCTCCTTGTCCTGGGTTTCAGAAGACTCAATTACCACACCATTCCATGGTGGTGGAATCAGCCATGAGACGGATAAAGAGTGCAAAAAGGCATGCATCTAATCCTCCAGGACATGAGTGCAGGACTCTTGACGCCTTTGGACGTCGATCCTTCCAGGCTTCCATGCTTTCTGCTAGGATCAGTTCCTATATCTTGTATATGGGAATGTTCCTTAAAGAGGTCACAGGAGATTTAGAGCTTATGAGCCCTCTCCTTCCTGATGATAAAAGGCAAGATTATCTCGCTCTTGTCAAACATGGTCAGGATGTTTGCAAGTTTGTGAATCGTGCAGCCTTTGACTGCTTTGAATGCATAAGCAGAACCTCTGCCATTGCCATAGGTGTACGTAGGATTGCCTGGCTCCAGGCATCTGACTTGGAAATTTGGGTACAGGACAAACTAGGGAATATACCTTGCACAGGAGAGAATCTCTTTGGCACGAATTCGCAGGAAAAAGCTAATGAGATAGATGCTGACAATATCACTTTGGATAGATTGTCTAAATCTTCAGCAAGAAGAAAAAGTTTTATCCCTCCTATACCCAGCAGGGACATCGTTTAGGTCAGTCTGCCCAAAAAAAACAACCTAGGCAAAGCCTCAATTGGCTCAGCAGACTCAGCCTCCACAGGGGCTTTGACTCCTATCTAGAGAACTTTGTCTTCCTGGCCCTGAACGGTCCAGAACCCTCCACCATCCCAGGAAGGCTATGTCATTCTGCCCCCAGATGGGGTCAGATAACAGCAGAAAATTGGACTCTTGTCTATTGTAAGAGAGGGGTACAAATATAAAAAATAGGCATAAAAAAGAAGAAAAAAATAACCAATCCTACCTAAACGGACAATATAGAAAAGGTATCTCTGTGGTATGGAATAAGCCACCAATAAAAAAATATATATATATTTTACAACTTTTTAATGTTTGCTTTTCATTTTTGGTGGGACTCCACTATATAAAAAATATGTTTTTTGCTATACTGCGATCTGGTAGGCTAGCAGTTTCCTTGTTAGGGGTAAATTTTTTGTTGCGCGTCTGTTTTCAAGAACATTATTTTCTTGCTCATTATTCTGATATTTCCTTCTCTCTCTCTCTTTAGGCTGTGAGGTATTTTATGGTTTTCCCTCTGACGTCAACATTTGTATAACAAGTCCCTTGGAACAGGCATTTGCTGAAACATGCTGGGCAACTTGAGCTGTTCTTATAGATGTTTTGTAATTAGAGATTCTAGTGTTGATGCAGAAGATATTATACCCATGTTTTTGGCAGGGAATTGCATCTGTTTTAGGTTATTTTGATTGTTTTTATAAACAAACTGTAGTGTTATTGCTTATCCTCTATTTAAATTTTATTGAAAGTTTTTACTATTTGTTAAGTTTATTAGATATACCTCAAGAGTTTGTTTTTTTTTTATTCTGTCCCTATTATTCTTTCCTACATATGAAAATCTAGCCCATTCGGAGACAGAGCATCACCTCTCTTTGGACCACTAATCCCTGCCTGGAATCTGGTCCCCACTGCCAGCTGGGTTCTACTGGTATCTTTATTTGTGTTGCTGAGGTTTGGGAGAGTGAATTCCTCAACTCCTCTTTCTTTGTTGCTCACTCTTCCTCTTCGTAAGTGCCTCATCTGCATTGCTAGTGAGGTTAGAGTCTCTATCCATTCAACTCTCAGAGACTATCCCTGGAACCACACTGATCCATTCCTCCTGGAGGGCTTCTGCAATTTATGGTCCTACTGCTATATTTGCTTGATCTGTGGGTTTCTGCTATCAGCCTTGTATTCTAGGTAGCTAGATTTTCTTGGAGCCTCTCTAGTAAGCTGCTTACTGCTGGGGTGAGGGATCTTCCGGATTACAATAATGTAGCAGGTGATTTGAAATACAGCAAAACAGATCCAGTCTCTCCTGAATGCATGAATGCACATATTTTAGAAACTGCACATGTAATTTGCAACTCTACCCAAACTTCACCCAATGCATGCTCACTATACAAGTACACGTCAGCTTGCACAATGTATACTTTTAGGCCTGATCTCATTTTATAAATGCCAATTTATGTGCATAAAATGATATTTTATGTGCGAAAATGGTTTATAAAATTATACTCTATCATGTCTATTTAACGAACACCCTTGTCCCCAATCCCTGCTACCTCTCTGCAACATTCATCTTCCTCCTCAAAATGTCTCTACCATCCATCCACTTTTCATTCATGGTCCAGACAAGTAGTGAATTCTTCCATGACAAGATTCAGAAGAGTATTCATGAATTCTCCACCAGACTACTTTTTTGTCCCCAACGTCATTCACCTCTCCTTTCTTTATCCCCGACACACTTTCTTCTTTTTCTGAAACCAGAGGAGGAAACTGCCCATCCTCTCTCCTTCACAAAATAAACTTGTTCCTCAGACCCCATTTCCATACAGCTTCTCAGTTCCACCTCTCCTGCAATCATCCTCTCCATCTTTCATATTTTCAATTGATCACTTACCACTGTTCCTTTTTCCTTCAAATGTGCCGTGATCACAATGTTCCTCAAAAACCTTTATTGTACCCCCAACTGCTCATTCTAGATCCACTCCAGCCTGGCTTTTAACCTATATATTCCACAGAGACTGCTCTTGTCAAAGCCACCAGTGACCTTGTCATAGCCAAAGCCAAAATGTTTTACTCAATCTTTAGCCTCCCATAACCTATTGTTGCTTTTGACACCATTGATCACCTTCTGTTCTTTGATACACTGTGCTCAACTGGATTTCAAAGTCTCTTAACTTGTTTTTTTATTCTTACCTTTTGAACACTTTTAGTGTATCCTCTGTTATTCTGCTATTGATCAATGTAACTCAAGCCTCTGTTCTAGACCCTTGTCTCATTTCTCTCTACACTCATTTGCTTGGTACTCTGATTTCTTCTCACAGCTTTCAATACCATTTTAAGATAATGACTTCCAGATTTCTCTCTCTACACCATATACTTCAAATTACCCATCATCGCGCACAGGGCTCTTCATGCTAGCACCCCCCAGTACTTGGCTGACACCATCCATCTTCAACCCTCTCCAAGTCTTCTTCACTCGGCTCACGGTAATCGTCTCTTTCTCCCCTCCCCTTCCCAGGCCCACCTGGAACTCACCCGTCACTCCGCATTTTTCTTTCTAGGCCCCGCTTTATGGAACTCGCTTCCGCTTTCTCTCCACACCGAGTTGTCCCACCCCCGCTGTAAAGCTCTTCTCAAAACCTCTCTCTTTTGTCAAGCTTTCGATCTCTCCTTTGATGCCAATGGTGCTTTGTCCCCCAGCCGCGCCCCCCACCCCCCATAATATCCCCCCCCAAACACTTCTCACCTGCCCTTCCCCCTATTTCCCTCCCGTCCCCTGTCATCCTGTCCCCTCTCTGGACTTCTTCTGTCTTCTATCTTTTTGACTGTCCCTCTCTGTCCTATTGTTACTGGCGTTCCTTTCTGACTTTATTTTTCAGTAGCCTCTATTCTTTTTGTATTGTACACCGCCCTGACGCCTTGGCATGGGTGGTTTATCAAATCCTGCGAATAAAGATAAAGATATTTCTTCAAAAGTCCAGACCCAAATCTCAATCTACATGTTTGACATCACTCCCTGAAAGTTCTACCACCATCTCAAACTTCAGAAGTTTGTTTTGCCCATGTTAGCCTTTTCTTCAAACCTATTTTTCCTATTCTCTCTATTTGTCTCTGTGGATAGCATTCTCATTCTCCTGGGACCTTTGACCTCTAACACTGGTATTCTTGTTGATGTCTCCCTACTCTTCCCTAAACACATTCAAAATATTTTTAAACATATTGGGGGGGGGGGGGAGGGGGGCGGGGGGAGATATTCAGCAGCAACGCTTAGCCTTAAAAAGCAGTTAGCCATCGCTGATGAACTTAATATTCAATGCTGGAGCCATATCCAGCCACTGGCATTGAATATCCGGGTTGAATGGATAAAGTAGAAACTAACCAGGCAGCAATGATATTCAGCAGCTGCCCGATTAGCTTCTGTGGCGAAGGTTAGGCCAGCCTTTAAAGTGTCTAACTTTTGCCACGTAGGGATAACCGAGCAGTGGCGGAATATCACCTCTGGCCAGTTATCCACAGGTGCCGCATCTACTCTGTCCCCAGAACATCCCGATGCTAGCCACCTAGCGTCAGGGTGTGCAATGGTGGCACCCGAGGATATTCAGCGACACTAACATGGTTAATGCTGCTGAATATCCCCGTCGCCGCAATTTACACGGTTACTAACTACATTAATTGCTTTGAACATTGGGCCAATTATTTATTAGCTTTTAACACTGCTCTCTGCAGCTTCGTTTTACTTGTCCCTTCCTAAAGTGGTACAATAATTACTATTACATAAAACAAAACAGTCAACAGACAACCAATCAGATTGCTGAACTAACTTCACTAACTCCCAACCCTAACCCTTTGTATGGTATCATTCTATGCTACTATGTCAACTGCCAATTTCTCCTCTTTCATTATTCAACAAAATTGAGTTCATAGATCATAAAATTAGGTGCTTTAACATACGTTATTGTAATTGGCATAAGTGATGTTGAACCTCAGTTCTGCAGTCCTTAGCATACTTATAAAAACTTTTGTTGATCTCAAAGGCGATTTTCTAAGAGCACTCCACTACAGCCCCATTTTAGAAAAATCTTCTTTTACAGAAATGTGTATTTCCAAGCTTCCTGATCACTGCTTGTTTGCTTGAACAGGCTCCATTTTTTAAAGGATTTGCTTGTTTATAAATAGTTACTTCAGTTTTGTAAAAACCCTTCTGGGGGGTTACTTAGAAAGGATATCATGAAGTGCATTGGACAGCTGGTCCTTGAACTACTCTGAACCACATTTAAGTAATCAGGCAAAGAAGGAAAGAGGAAAGGGGGAGCGTACTTGGACATTACTTGAGCAATATGTCAGAAAAATGCAACAACTGAAAAGGTCAATTTGTTTTCAAAGCTTACTTAAAATAAGCAAAAGTGGGGGAGTCACAATAAAATACAAGATCCATTGTCGCCAAAATGAACTTTAAAGATATCCCAGTGCTGCATACGGAAATGCTGAGCTATATCTTATTGAAAAAAGGGAAAGAAAGGCAGTGATTTCTCAGAAGAGTTTGTGGGTGGCCTGTTTCCCTGTCACCAGCTCTGGAAAACATAAAGGGGCATGTTTACTGAGCTGCAGTAACAGTCAGCACGCGCTATTTGTAACTAGGTCCCATGTTATTCAATTGGACCTAGTTACAAATAGCGCATGCCAACCCTTGCTCCAGCTTAATAAACATGCCCCAAACATTTTCCTCCAAGCAGCAAAATAAGAAATAGTTTGATCAGCCTGGTGCAACATAAAATGCACAGCATAGGGAACTGGAGAAGAATTCTTTATATTCAATGTGAACAATTTTACTAAGCCTTATCTACTATTAAGCCTCTCATTTTATTTATTTATTTATTTGTTTATTCAAATGTATTTTTATACTGCCTTTCTACAATTCAAAGTGGTTTACATTTAACAATAAGGTAACAGGGCTGTGAGACATTCTTGTACAACCAACAGTATAACAGAAGTTAACTGACAGTAACAGAGGTTAAACTTAGAACTTTTTACAGTGTGGGTGTAGGGTGCGAGAAGTTAAAGGTTCAACACTGACATACTGAGTCCAATTACACTGGTAAACAAAATCCAAAAAATTTTCTGTCACAGAAATGAAAATGGCTGATTCTAGTACTGTTTTTGGTTACGAACTCGGATATGTACTTAGAAAGTCTTCATCACGTAACGTTTTTGAGTGACATGTAGTTTAAATTTAGACTATGTTGCTCATATTTACATTAGATGTATATAGATGTATATTTTAACGTAATGTCTCCTAAAAGGTAGTTGTATATGATTTTCTGCTGTATTGCGCCTCAAAACATCCCTCTTAAGGGTCCAACAATAGTGTGCAAGCATACTGGAGCTCCACTTGCCGTGGTACCTATTTTCCATTACCGAAATGTCCTGATGAAACCTTTCCCCATGTTCATCGCTGACTGCTCCTAGATTTGCAGGAAAAAAATCCAGGTATGAATGCAAGAAGTGCATTTTCAAAGATATGTTACATCCCAGTTTCTGGTAAGATTTCAGTAGAGTATCCACTGATTCTGCGTAGTTGTCTGCCTTGTTATTTCCCATGAAGTCGCGGCAAACAGTCTTAAAGGACTCCCATAAGAACATAAGAACATAAGAAATGCCATACTGGGTCAGACCGAGGTCCATCAAGCCCAGTATCCTGTTTCCAACAGTGGCCAATCTAGGTCATACGTACCTAGCAGTTTCCCCAAAAGACACAGGTTCTGCAGTGCTTGTACTAGGTCAAGCATTGATATCCTGGGTCCCTTTTTAATAGTGGTTTATGGACATTTCCTCCAGGAATTTGTCCAAACCTTTTTTAAACCCAGCTATACTAACAGCCCTTACTACATCCTCCGGTAACAGATTCCAGAGTTTGATTACACGTTGAGTGAAGAAATATTTTCTCTTATTTGTCTTAAATAGTTTACCCTGTAGCTTCATTACATGTCCCCTAGTCCTTCTATATTCTGATAGCGTAAACAATTGATCCACGTTTATCCGTTCCACTCCATTCATTAATTTATAGACCTCTATCATATCTCCCCTCAGCCGTCTCTTTTCCAGGTTAAAGAGCCCTAACCTTGTTAGCCTCTCTTCATAGGAGTAGCTTTCCATCCCCTTCACCAATTTGGTGGCTCTTCTCTGTACTTTTTCTAATAACTCTAAGTCCTTTTTAAGATACGGTGACCAGAATTGCACACAATATTCAAGGTGCGGTCGTACCATGGAGCGATACAGAGGCATTATAATATCCTTTGTTTTATTCTCCATCCCTTTCCTTATGATACCTAGCATTCTATTTGCTTTCTTGGCCGCCGCTGCACACTGGGCGGAGGGTTTTAACATGTTATCCACGATGACTCCTAAATCTTTTTCCTGGGTGGTGGTTTCTAATGTGGAGCCTTGCATCGTGTAACTATAGTGTGGGTTGTTCTTTCCTAGGTGCATAACTTTGCACTTGTCCACATTAAATTTCATCTGCCATTTGGATGCCCAGTCTTCCAATTTATCCAGATCCTCCTGCAGTTTTCCACAATCCTCTTGGGTTTTAACAACTTTAAACAGTTTTGTGTCATCTGCAAATTTGATAACCTCACTAGTTATTCCTTTTTCCAGGTCATTTATGAATATGTCAAAAAGTAGGGGACCCAGTACAGATCCCTGGGGTACTCCACTATTCACCTTTTTCCATTGGGAATATTGGCCATTTAGCCCTACCCTCTGCTTTCTATCTTTTAACCAGTTCCCGATCCACAATAGTACACTGCCTCCTATCCCATGACTTTTTAGCTTTGCCAAAAGTCTCTGATGGGGGACCTTGTCAAAAGCTTTCTGAAAGTCCAGATACACTATATCAACCGACTCGCCTTTGTCTACCTGTTTATGCACACCTTCAAAAAAGCAGATCAGATTAGTAAGACAAGATCTTCCTTGTCTAAAGCCATGTTGGCTGTCTCCCATTAGGCCATGGCTATCTACATGCTGTGTAATTTTGTTCTTTATGATGGTTTCTACCATTTTCCCTGGTACTGACGTCAGGCTCACCGGTCTGTAATTTCCCGGGTCACCCCTGGAACCCTTTTTAAAAATTGGTGTTACGTTGGCGACCCTCCAATCTTCAGGTATTACAGATGATTTTAATGAAAGTTCACAGATTACCAATAGCAGGTCTGCAATCTCATATTTCAGTTCTTTCAACACTCTGGGATGTATACCATCCGGTCCAGGTGATTTGTTACTATTCAGTTTATCAAATAGTTGTAATATATCTTCCCGGTGTAGCGATATTTCTCTCAATTCCTCTGCAGTATCACCTTTAAATACCACTTCAGTCTTGGGTAACATCCCTACATCTTCCTCAGTAAAGACCGAAGCAAAGAATTCATTCAGTCTCTCTGCTATAGCCTTGTCCCCTCTTACTGCCCCTTTTACCCCTCTATCATCTAATGGTCCAATTGACTCTCTCACAGGCCTTTTGCTACGAATGTACTTGAAAAAGTCTTTATTTCGTGTTTTTGCTTCCGTAGCAAGTTTCTTCTCAAATTCCCGCTTTGCCTGCCTTATCAATGCTTTGCATTTAACTTGCCAGTGCTTGTGTTGTTTCCAGTTTTCATCATTTGGCTCTTTTTTCCATGTCCTGAAGGTTGCTCTTTTGGCAGCAACAGCCTCTCTGACCTCACCTTTAAACCATGCTGGCAGTTTTTTGGACTTTCTTCCACTTTTCTTAATGCGTGGAATACAGCTGGTCTGGGCTTCGAGGATAGTATTTTTAAATAACACCCAAGCTTGCTGTAAGTCTTTAACCTTTGGAACCGCTCCTTTTAGTTTTTTCCGAACTATATTCCTCATTCTATCATAGTCTCCCTTTTGAAAGTTAAAAGGTAGTACTGTGGATTCCTTTACTATCTGTCCTCCACTGATTAAATCAAACATGATCATACTATGATCACTATTGCCAAGTGGTCCCAACACCCTTATTTCTTGCACCAGATCTGGCGTTCCACTAAGGACTAGGTCCAGTATGGCTTCCCCTCTGGTCGGTTCATGAATCAGCTGCTCCAAGAAGCAGTCATTTATTTCATCTAGAAACTTTATCTCTTTAGCTTGTCCTGCTGTGAGACTGTCCCAGTCGATACCGGGGTAATTGAAATCACCCATTATTACTACTCTGTTGTGGCTTTTGTTAGCTTCCTTGATTTCTTTGAGCATTTCATCATCCATTTGTTCATTCTGGCCAGGCGGTCGATAGTATACTCCCACTGCCATCACCTTCCCTTTCATAAATGGAATTTCAATCCATAGAGATTCTACAGCAAATTGTGTTCCCTGCAAAACCTTAATCCTTTCTGACTCAATGCCCTCTTTAACATAGAGCGCAACCCCTCCACCAATTTGTTCAGCTCTATCATTACGATATAGTTTGTATCCAGGTATCACAGTGTCCCACTGGTTATCCTCCTTCCACCATGTCTCTGAGAGTGCAATCATATCTAACCTCTCATTTACTGCTATATATTCTAATTCTCCCATCTTATTGTTTAGACTTCTAGCATTGGCATACAAGCATTTTAGTGACTGTATTTTATTAATTTTATTAATATTAATCTGGCTATTGGTAGGCATGGGTAATTGGGAATCTTTATGCTCTGTCTGCTCCTTACTCAAGGGCATTTGGGCTACTATACTCCCTTTTGGAACCTCACTGTTTTTGGTAGTATCCTTCAAGGATACCTTTGTCCGAACCATGCGCTCCTGGGTGACTGTCGGCTTTCCCCTATTTTCTAGTTTAAAAGCTTCTCTATCTCTTTTTTAAAGGTTAATGCCAGCAGTCTGGTCCCATCCTGATTAAGGTGAAGCCCATCCCTTCGGAAGAGCCCCCCCTTTCCCCAGAATGTTCCCCAGTTCCTAACAAATCCAAAACCCTCATCCTTGCACCATTGTCTCATCCACGCATTGAGACTCCGGAGCTCTGCCTGTCTTTTGGGTCCTGCACGTGGAACAGGAAGCATTTCGGAGAACGCTATCCTGGAAGTTCTGGATTTCAACTTCCTACCTAAAAGCTTAAATTTAGCCTCCAGAACTTCCCTACCACATTTTCCTATGTCATTGGTACCAACATGTACCAAGACAGCAGACTCCCCCCCAGCACTATCTATGATCCTATCTAGGCGGTGTGTGAGATCTGCTACCTTCGCACCAGGCAGGCATGTTACCAGGCGATCCTCACGTCCACCAGCCACCCAGCTATCTACATTCCTAATGATTGAATCACCAACTATAACAGCTGTCCTGACCCTCCCCTCATGGGGACATGGCCCTGGAGAAACGTCCTCGGTGCGAGAGGGTTTTACATCACCTGGAGGACAGGTCCTAGTTACAGGATCACTTCCTGCCACACCAGGGTGATGCTCTCCTGTCACGCGACCTCTCTCCTCCATGGCAACAGGGATGCTGCCAGACTGGAGGTGGGACTTCAGGACTATATCCCTGTAGGTCTCGTCCATGTACTTCTCTGTCTTTCTTATGTCTTCCAGGTCTGCTACTCTAGCCTCTAGAGAACGGACTCGTTCCCTGAGAGCAAAGAGCTCCCTGCACTTAGTGCATATGTAGGACCTCTCACCAACTGGGAGAAAATCATACATGTGACACTCAATGCAAAAGACTGGAGAACCCCCATCTCGTTGCTGGACCTCTGTCTGCATCTTAGTTTAAAGCTTGTGTTTAGGTCTTTTAAATTCGGTATATAATAAGGATTGGTGTAGATGCTTATACTAATAAAAGTGTATCTAATACCCCTAATACACCCTGTGTACCTGAAGCTTAATTAATCTCAGGTCCTCTGTGTATGACTGATTTGGATTAAGAGCTGCACCTGAGAGCAGCCCCTTTCCTCTAAGATGTGCAAGTACCTATAAAACTACAATTACCCCAGGGGTGGGTGGGTGCTGGGGAGGGAGGGAGGGAGATAAGTCCTATTAAAGAGGGCAGTTACAAGGTACCCTGTCAACCCTCAGCAGGGGGATGGGGGTACCACACAAAGCCCAGTTAGTTGAGAGAGGCAAGGTAAGTACAGCTGAGAGGGCTGAACTAGCACACCACTAAAACAAACAATAAATAATTAAACAAACAGTTAGACAAACAGTAAATAATTAAATAAACAGCTAGAACTCACAGTAAGATGTCCCAGGAGGCAAATATCCCCTCACTAGCAGAGCTCTGTAAAAGTACAGCCCTTCTCTGGTCAGAGAAAAGCAAACTAAAACAGACTATGCACACGTGGAGAAAACAGGAAGAAGGCTACACAATACCTCAGGGGGAGGGGGAGGAGTCACTCAGGCAGGAAAGGACAGGAAAAAAGTTTAACAAACAGCAGATTCTGGGGAGAGAGATTTAATTCAAAATGGCTACCACACAAAGCCCAGTTAGTTGAGAGAGGCAAGGTAAGTACAGCTGAGAGGGCTGAACTAGCACACCACTAAAACAAACAATAAATAATTAAACAAACAGTTAGACAAACAGTAAATAATTAAATAAACAGCTAGAACTCACAGTAAGATGTCCCAGGAGGCAAATATCCCCTCGCTAGCAGAGCTCTGTAAAAGTACAGCCCTTCTCTGGTCAGAGAAAAGCAAACTAGAACAGACTATGCACACGTGGAGAAAACAGGAAGAAGGCTACACAATACCTCAGGGGGAGGGGGAGGAGTCACTCAGGCAGGAAAGGACAGGAAAAAAGTTTAACAAACAGCAGATTCTGGGGAGAGAGATTTAATTCAAAATGGCTACCACACAAAGCCCAGTTAGTTGAGAGAGGCAAGGTAAGTACAGCTGAGAGGGCTGAACTAGCACACCACTAAAACAAACAATAAATAATTAAACAAACAGTTAGACAAACAGTAAATAATTAAATAAACAGCTAGAACTCACAGTAAGATGTCCCAGGAGGCAAATATCCCCTCACTAGCAGAGCTCTGTAAAAGCACAGCCCTTCTCTGGTCAGAGAAAAGCAAACTAAAACAGACTATGCACACGTGGAGAAAACAGGAAGAAGGCTACACAATACCTCAGGGGGAGGGGGAGGAGTCACTCAGGCAGGAAAGGACAGGAAAAAAGTTTAACAAACAGCAGATTCTGGGGAGAGAGATTTAATTCAAAATGGCTACCACACAAAGCCCAGTTAGTTGAGAGAGGCAAGGTAAGTACAGCTGAGAGGGCTGAACTAGCACACCACTAAAACAAACAATAAATAATTAAACAAACAGTTAGACAAACAGTAAATAATTAAATAAACAGCTAGAACTCACAGTAAGATGTCCCAGGAGGCAAATATCCCCTCACTAGCAGAGCTCTGTAAAAGTACAGCCCTTCTCTGGTCAGAGAAAAGCAAACTAGAACAGACTATGCACACGTGGACAAAACAGGAAGAAGGCTACACAATACCTCAGGGGGAGGGGGAGGAGTCACTCAGGCAGGAAAGGACAGGAAAAAAGTTTAACAAACAGCAGATTCTGGGGAGAGAGATTTAATTCAAAATGGCTACCACACAAAGCCCAGTTAGTTGAGAGAGGCAAGGTAAGTACAGCTGAGAGGGCTGAACTAGCACACCACTAAAACAAACAATAAATAATTAAACAAACAGTTAGACAAACAGTAAATAATTAAATAAACAGCTAGAACTCACAGTAAGATGTCCCAGGAGGCAAATATCCCCTCACTAGCAGAGCTCTGTAAAAGTACAGCCCTTCTCTGGTCAGAGAAAAGCCAAAAGTTTCTTGCAATGCAATGCGTGCCTTTGAGTCAGTCCTGACTCCTGGCAACCCAGAAGCTCCTGGGTTTTCTTGGCAGTGTTGCCGGGCCTTTCTTCCGAGGCAATGGAGGGTTAAGTGACTTGCCCAAGGCCACAAGGAGTGCTAGTGGGAATTGAACCCTGGTTGCTTGGTTACCAAACCAGTGCTCTAACCACTAGGCTACTCCTCCACTCCCATTCAGCTCTTTCAGTTTCATTCAACTGACCGTCAAAGTTTTCATCTTTCATCAGTTTTCTAATATCGGGTCCTACAAAGATCCCTTCTTTGATCTTCGCCTCACTGATTCGTGGAAATGTCTTTCTTAGATATGCAAATCCAAGTCCACTTCTATCCGTGGCTTTTACAAAGTTCTTCATAAGACCCAACTTTATATGGCGTGGAGGTAGATATACTTTATTCGGCTCCACAAGTGGGTCATGTGCAACATTTTTCTGGCCTGGGACTAGTGATGTTCTCTTTGGTCACTGTTTCCGGATGTAATGATTTTTCCTGTCCCTGCTGTCCCACTCACACAGAAAGCAACAATACTTTGTCCAACCAAGCTGTTGTCCAAGCAAGAGGGCAATTACTTTTAAATCGCCACAAATATTCCACTTGTGCTCTTCATACTTGATATTTGTTAGCAGGAGATGCATACTGCTGTAAGTTTCTTTCATATTGGCGGCATGAGCTACTGGAACTGATGGTAAAATATTTCCGTTGTGGATAAGCACAGTTTTTAGGCTATATTTAGAAGAATCAATAAATAGTCGCCAATCCTCTGTTCTATAATCCAGACAAAGTGTTTCCATCAAAAAGCAATTCCAAAGGCAAAGTAATCCACAAACTTGGTATGCCTATTTCTAAAAGCGCACACTTTGGTTTCTTTCTGAAGAAGATTCTAGCCTTTCAGTCATGACCCTAACAGTTCTGCTTGTCACTTTGAAAGATTCAAATCTCTGACGAGATCATTCAAATCGCCTTGGTCCAGTAAATGTGGTTCAGAAGAGGAACCGGATGCCTCAAAGCTTGGATCCTGCATTACAGCATTGCCATCATTGTCAACATCATCAGCATTCATTGGTTCTTCTTCTTCTTCTTCATCCTCATTCACTATAAGATTTTCTGGAGGTTTTGGCACTGGCTCAGGCCTCATGGCAGATGGTAAATTTGGGTAATTTACAGTGCGTTTTGATTTTGAAGTAATGCCTGCAATGTTTGTAAAGCAAAAGTAGCAATCTGTCACATGATCTCTTGGTTCCCTCCAGATCACTGGAACAGCAAAATTCATGTGTTGAACACCCTTTACCCAACCTGTTAGGAGTCTGACACAGGTAATACAGCAGACGTGAGACGCCCAATTTTTGTCCTGATCACTGACTTGACATTCAAAGTACAGGTTATAACGTCTTAACAAGCGGAGTAAAACTTCTTCTCTGCTTCTTAACCCTTTCAAGGCCTACTTTAAATTTTTAATCCACATTCTGCAGCCGGGTTAATTTTTGCATATTTCAGGAAAATTGTACCCGTCTTATTCAATATGTTCTAATAGTGATTTTCCTTCTGCTATGGTCATGTATTATATACCATTTGATAGGAATATTTAGTCAGAATTTTGGATCCCAAGAGTTTTGGGCTCAGCCTGGAAAGGGTTAATAGTAACCTCACCGCAAATGTAGCAAAATGAATCCAGACGATTAACACACTATCAAGGCATTGTTAAACAACTACAAGCGATAACTGTAATATTTATTAACCAACTGCTGTTTATGAAATAGATTAATGCAAACTCACATCCATTCAGATTGTTTTTTTCAAACAATACAAACCACAATCACTGATGGCGACAGAAAGCATACCAATACATGACTCAGCGTTTTCAGCTTGTATCAGCTGGACCAGTAGGGCAAGGAGCCCAGTTAATTAATTATATTATAACTACATGACTCAGCAATTTTGGTTGTGGCTGACAACATACAATAATTATGATGGAATTTTTTGTATTCAACCTTTGTTTACTGAAACAAAACTGTAACGGCTAATTTACAGTAATGTACACACTTTACTAAATGATATCTCCTGAAGTATGGGTGATAGAAAAATTCTGATACCATATTTGTAAACAAAGGGAAAAATTACATATGAAACAGGTCAGAGCGGGTCTGTGACAAAAATTGTGTTGACCAGTGTTACCAATGCATGCATGGAGTTGTTCTACTTGAGTATGACTAGGGTGGTTGAGCCTCTTGGGCTAAATTGATGTTGTATTCTTCTTGGAAGAGATATGTTTTTAGTTTCTTCTGGAATTCAGTCAAGTCTGAGCATCCTCTTAAGGTCGGGGATAAGGAGTTCCATAGCGTAGGGGGCAAATAGAGTGAATGTTCTGTTACAGGTTGACTGCTTGCTCCTAATCCTCTGGGATGGGATCATGAGGAGGATGACGGTGGGGTTTCTTCAAATCCTAGCGGTTTGGGGGATGGAGGTTTGAAGACAAGTGGCTGATTCTTTGTGTAAGATTTTAAATATTGTGATGCGGGCTTTGTATTTGATTCTCGCAGTCATAGGAAGCCAATGCAGGAACCTGGAAAGAGTATCTGCTCCCTACCCTTTCTGCAGGGAAAGAAAATCTTTTTTTTTTCATTTTACAAGCAAACAGAACTCTTGTGAGAAACCATCACCACAGACCCATCTCCAGAAAAAATACAGCAAGCTGACCAGCATCAGTCACGGGTATCCTTTGTTCAGGTGCAAGCATGCTGTTGCGTGGTGCCAGTCTTATGATGCCCTGCTTCTCACAGGCGGCCCCTTCATCTGGGACATGCCCTTTGGCGTGGCCCTTAGGCGGAAGCCCTAAGGCGGAAATCTACATACGCTACAAGATGAATCCACCAACACCACTGCCTCAAATAGCACACAAGGTCTCACAAACAGTGAGCAGCTCAATCAATATGACAAATAAAAATATGGAACATAAACCCCATCATACTCCTCCTGCATACAAGACCTACAAACCTCAAGGCAAACAACAAAGGTACAAACAGACATTCCTCCAACAGATAAATGCTATCTTACTAATTCTTATTATATGCGCTCACCCTACAAATGCTTATTACTACACTACCTACTTCACAGCCATTCAACCCTCCGCTATATACGTATATCTTCCTACCATCTACCAACCTATCTACATATCTGCCCCCTACAAACATTCAGGGAAGAAACCCTCCAAACACATACAAACAGAACCACCCTCAAATATTCCTACACATCAAACACACCCATCATATACCACCCTCATAACCATAGGACTGATCAACGCGAGATCAATATGTAACAAAACAAACACTATCATTGACCACATCCATGAAAACAACATTGACATACTATGCATTACAGAATCATCGCTCAAGAACTCAGACCAGGTGATACTGAATCAAATAACACCACCACCATTCACAGCATACAACTGTCCCAGAACCCACAAACGAGGAGAAGGTGTTTTAATTCTAGCCAGATCAAACCTAAGACTCAAAACGTCTACCACAAAAATCTCTGAATACTGACTTCATCAACACAGAAAACAAGTACCTATCCATCTGCCTTATCTACCGACCCCCCCAAGACCTCAAATGATGACACATCTAACATCCTAGACATGATATATGCAGCGAACCACCCACACAAGACGCTCATCGTTCTAGAAGACCTGAATCTCACATCTGCATCTACAACACTTGAAACGGCTTTTCACAAAGCAATGGAATCCATTTACCTAAAGCAGATCCTCACTGGTCCCTCACATTGCTCTGGCTCTACACCAGATTGCATTTTTGTGCCAAAGAACACCCTGGATCACAGTCTCATAAGACCACCTAAAACCACACCAATACCATGGTCAGATCACCATGCTATACGATTCGAGCTCCACCAAAATACCCACCATGCATCTCGGAGAATTGAGCAGCCAACCAGATGCTTCAAAGCTTTTAACAAAGAACAATGCCTCAAAGACACCATTCAATCCCTTCCCCAAGACTTCACCGACTTAGATGAAGCTATCAACGCATGGAATAACACCATCCTGGCAGCAGTTCAACTCCCACCGTAAAAGAGCTCACACTACAATAAAAACAGACCTAGATCGACACCTTGGTATTCAAACACCATAAGAAAATCCAAAAGGAAATTACGACAACTGGAACACCGCTGGAGACGTAACAAATTAGAAACTACATTGAGACAATATCAGGAAATTCAAAAAGAATATAACAATATAATTAATAAACATAAACATAAACAAGAATACCAAAGCCTATAACAAACCTAAAGAGCTCTTCAACATTGTACGCAACCTTACAAATGACCCAACAATGAAGTATGAAGGCAAGATCCATCCTCAAACCTTTGCTGAATTTCTAATAGCTAAGAATAGTCCCAATCACAGCACACCACCTACAAGCATCCCTCATATGAGCACACCAACTACTGATGCAGACTGTAATACCACCAATCAATGGAAGAACTTCAGCATCCCATCAGCGAAACAAATAACTCAAACCATCACCACTCTAAACACCACCACTTCTCCATTGGACTCCTGCCCAGTGACGTGGATTAAATCTGCTAAAGAAGATCTAAGCACATACATCCAAAAAATAGTAAGCACCTCTCTCAACCAGGGCTACATGCCCAAAGCACTCAAACAATCTACTATACGCCCTATTCGTAAAACCACATCAACTAGCAACACTGACCTAGCAAACAACTGCCCAATATCAAGCCTTCCATTCCTAGGAAAAATAACCGAAAAAATCGTTCAGAGACAGCTTCAAGAACATATTGATCAATACGCCCCACTGGACTCTCACTAGCACGGATTCCGTCCAAACCACGGTGTGGAGACACTTCTCATTCATCTATTTGATAACATACTAAAAGGAATAGACAAGATAAAGAAAGGCTTCCTACTTATCTTTATCGACATATCATCCGCATTCGATACAGTTTCTCATCACATCCTGCTGAAGTGCCTAATGGAAATTGGCCTCCAAGACACCACCATAAAATGGTTTCAATCATACCTAAAAGACAGACAACAAAAAGTAAAATCCGATAACCTCACCTCAACACCCTTCCACACAACACAAGGAGTTCCCCAAGGCTCCTCATTATCTGTACTCCTCTTCAACATCTATATCCAATCTATTTGCAAAATATTTAAGAAATACAAGATTCAATATGCCATATATGCCAACGATATCATGGCATATACTCCAATCCACCTGGATGCCCCAGACTATACAGATATATCAACCTGCATTCACGAAATAACGACATGGCTTACTAACAACAATTTAAAAATCAACATAAATGGTCTGTATTTACCCGGATTTAGCTAGGGAAACTCAGAGACGCTGCAGGGATTTTCTCCTGCTGCGTCCTGGCGTTTTACAATTGGGGGGGGACTTTTTTCTTAAAACACCCCTGTAAATGTCTAGTGAAGTATCACGCTATTTCTTATATTTTCTACGAGCCCTCTCAATTAACAGCTTTCATTGCTCGGCGTTTGGAGTCCTCCATTGGTGCCTCACCCGAGCTCGCTTAATTAGGAATCTGGATTTAGCTGCTGCCTACTTTTCTTGGTATACTGGGTTGAAAATTGTTTTTTTTTGTGATATCTCCCCTCTCGTGTTTTGTGGGCTAGGGTGGGTGATTCTTTGTTTCATTAATGAATTACTTTATATTTTGTATTTCTGTAATTGAAGATTTGCTAATGTATCTGCTCTTTTTTCTGCAAGAATGTTTTGGAAACTTTCTTGATTTAATTTGTAAAATTTCATAAATAAAAAAAAAAATCAACATAAAAAAAACTGAAGCGATCATCATCACAAGGGAATCCACATTCACTCCTCCTACCACCACCAACATTTCAAATACACCAATCACTATAAAAGAGGAAGTTCGGTACCTTGGAGTGATACTAGATAAACAATTTACTCTTCAGGCACACATTAACAAAACATCCAAAACAGCATTCTTCAAACTAGCAATGCTCCGAAGACTAAAACCTCTGCTCAGCAAAGAACACTTCCGTACAGTATGCCAGGCAATCATCACACCTGTGCTGGATTATTGTAATCTCCTCTTCCAAGGCCTACCCAAACAATCCACTCGACCCCTTCAAATAGTCCAAAACACTGCTGCCCGCATTATTGCTGATGCTTCACTACAAAACCACATAACTCCCATACTACAAGATCTACATTGGCTACCAATCTTCTCACGAGCAAAATATAAATCAGCGCTCACAATCTTCAAGATCAAAAACAGCATGTCAGCAGAAATACTTCAAGAGCTCATCGGAACTAAAACAAATAAAAGACCAGACAGAAACAGCACCAAAAACACAATACCAACTCCTAGTTCATTCACAAGAACCAATAAATCCACATCCACGCGGGCTTTCTCCCTTGCTGCCCCCCTGTTATTTGGAATACACTTCCGGAAAAGCTACGATCCACAACTGATTTAAAAGACTTCCGCAAGCTAATCAAGACTACCTTATTTATTGAACATTATAATGAAGACCACCAATCTCAATCATAATGGAGGAAGTTAGTAGTCTGTTCACATTTTTGAAATGCAAAGTTACAATTTACAATTGAATGTTCCTTGTAAAAAGAGCATGAAGTTACAAGTCTCTTTAAGTTGTTAAAAAATGATGTTACTGTTTACAATTGAAAGTTATTGTTAAAATATGATGTTACTGTATACAATTGAAAGCTATTGTTTAAAATTGAAGTTCTTTGTATAAGTTAACGTTAATTCAAACCGCATGCGGTTGAAGGTTAACTTAAACCGCCTGGAGCTTCCTCCTGGACGACCGACGACCAACTATAGACCTCAAGGACTTAAGGAAGCAACCCAAAACTACTCTCTTCATCGAACACTATAGTGACATCACAAACTGTCCTAAGGCCCCATGGCTACCTACCACCAATCCACCTGACCCCCTATGTACCCCACCACCCTCCCTGTATATAACCCCTTGTACATAGCTCATCCTGTAAATACCCACCACCCTCCCTGTATATAACCCCTTGTACATAGCTCATCCTGTAAACAGCACACCAAGAAATCATTGCCTTCACTCACACAAATTCTCACCCGTGTTAACACTGCATGCCTACCCCTACTAACACCGAATTTTCATTTTTGATTTTCGATTGTTTAAAGTGTAAACCGCTTTGATTTCAGGACAAAGCGGTATATAAATCCTTTTAAATAAATAAATAAAATAAAATAAAATAAATTGCATTAGTATGGAAGTGATGTGCTTGACATGGGGCTTCAGAGATTATTCGTGCTGCGATGTTCTGGGATAATTGTAGTGGGTGAAGGGTATCCTTGGGGAGGCCATGGTATATCTCAAATGCAATTTCATCTTTTGTGACAAAGAGGGAATCACTAGTGCTCACACAAGTGGTTTGAGGGAGTCTCACGATGATAAAAATAATAATTTATAAAGTAAAACTTTCCTCTTTGCTGATAACTAAATGTTCTAATACTGGCCTTGACATCAATTTTAGTTTTAATAGTATCTCTTAATTTTTCAGTACAATTTCTTCTGATCTGAATGTAGATCATTGTGGCTCTTCTACCAGATAATACGGTGCTCTACACCATCTGTGCCTGAGCTATTTAAGAGTTAATCTCACTCCTCCCACTTATATGGACTCTTCCAAAAACAAATTTGGGGGAAACAGAATGCTAGGTATCATATGGAAAGGAATGGAGAATAAAACAAAGGATATCATAATGCCTCTGTATCTTTCCAAGGTGCAACCGCACCTTGAATATTGTGTGCAATTCTGGTCGCTGTATCTTAAAAAGGATATAGCGCTATTAGAAAAGTTACAGAGAAGAGCCAACAAAATAGTAAAGGGATAGGAAGGATATCCCTATGAAGAGAGGCTAAAAAGATTAGGGATGGAAAAGAGATGACTGAGGGGAGATATGATAGAAGTCTATAAATTAATGAATGGAGTGGAACAGGTAAACGTAGATCGATTATTTACAACTTCAAAATATAGAAAGACTAGGGGACATGCAATGAAGCTACAGGGTAAACTATTTAAGACTAATAAGAGAAAATATTTTTTCACTCAACGTGTAATCAAACTCTGGAATTTGTTACTGGAGGATGAAATAAGCTGCTAGTGCAGCCGGGTTTAAAAAAAGGTTTGGACAAGTTCCTGGAGGCAAGGTCCATAAACCATTATTAAAGGGGACCCGCAATATCCACTGCTTGACTCAATACAAGCATTCTGGACCTGTGTCTTCTGGGGAAACTGCTAGGTACTTGTGACCTAGATTGGACACTGTTAGAAACAGGATACTGGGTTTGATGGACCTTGGTCTGACCCAGTATGGCATATCTTATGTTCTCTTTTACAAAAGGTTAGCAACAAAGTAACATAGTAACATAGTAAATGACTGCAGATAAAGACCAGTATGGTCCATCTAGTCTGCCCAGTACGATGTCAAGAGTAGGTACACCCGTAAACAAAGACATGGTTAACGTACATTAATTTAAAAGGTTAATGTACATTAATTAACACAAGTGGTATTGTATCCATAGAAATAAAAAGGTTATGGGTATTTAATGTGTGTTAATTTCATTAATGTGCATTAAAATCTTTCGTAAAAGAACCCCTTTGTTTTAGCTAGATTTTACAGAAAAACCATTATGAAGGATAAATGATTGATAATTATTCAAATAAATGCATTCTAGCACAAAACGTTCTGAATTGGAAAGTGTTAAAACCTTTGATTCCAGACACTAACTGAACCTCAAACATCTTGAAAGTGGATCTTATGCAAAAGTCTAAGAACATGCCCCTACAGAATAGGGGTGGCATCACAACACTTCTGAAGGCCAGAATCAGAGGTGCGTGCATGCATGCATGCCTTGGCAGAAATAGGAACAGAAATGTTAAGCTGATGCAAGTCTAGTTTTAAGAGCCCTTGAGCTTGGAAATGAAATAATAGAGAAGATATGAAAGGAGTTCTAAAATTATGAATGAGATTGAACAGTTGTATAGTGAACGGTCCTTTAACTTTTCAAATTTATTTATTTAGGAACTTTTTTTCTACCACTGTATTTACCAGTCACGGCAGCGTACTGGTAGTAAAATAAGAGGACATTCCTTGAAACTAAAAACCAGAGGATTGAAAACAAATTGTAAAAAACTATTTTTTCATGCAGCGCATTAAGCTGCGGAATCTGTTGCTGGAGGGTATGATCAAGGAAACTAACAATAGCTGGGTTCAAAAGAGGTTTGGACAAGTTCCTGGATGAAAAGACCATAAAAAATTATCAGCCACGTAAATTTGGGAAAACCATCACTTTATCTCCGGAAATTAGCTATGAGAAATCTGATCTACTTTTTGGAATCTGCCAGATATTTGTGACTTAGATTGGCCACTATCAGACAGGATGCTGCACTTGATGGACCTTGATCTGACCGAGCATGGCCCATCTTATGTCCTTATAAATATACAGAAATATAACAGAGATTTCCCAAAATAGGTTTTACAGGCTGTTTTGATTATGTCTAAAAAACAGTGCTGGAAATGACAGAAATCCAGATTTCACACGGTCGGCGCCAAGTACTACAGGCAAACACTTCTATGAATCTGGCAAAGCTTTATATAGTGGAAGAGCCCAGTAGTCAAGGATAATTTGATAAAGCACAGTTACTTACCTGTAACAGGTGATCTCTGGGAACAGCAGGAATTAGTCTTCACATATGGGTACGTCGGTACCGACGGAGCCTGCACGGGAATGCTCCCCAGCATCCAATCAGAAAGCTTTTGGGAGCATCCCTTGCGCCTGTGCGGTGACTTCCCGCCTTTCCCACTGCCTCTCCTCAGTTGAGTTTCATAGCTGAGACAGAAGGAGAGAAAGAGGAAAGGAGATAGACAGATACAACTCCTAGGGGAGGTGGGTGGGTTGTGAAGACTAATTCCTGCTATTCCCAGAGATCACCTGTTACAGGTAAGTAACTGTGCTATCTCCAGGAACAAGCAGGAATGAGTCTTCACATATGGGGACTCCCTAGCTGTGGGTGCCAGGGGAGATCCCATAAAATGCGTATCCCTGGAACAGGACGGCATTTCCCAAGCCTGGATCCCCGGCATCCCCTGAGGAGTTGAATAGAGAGAGCTGTAGAGGAACAGCGAATCTAAAGACTAGAGAAAAAATGAGTCTTTAGAATGTATGTCAAGTATCATTAAAATATTTAATGAACTAGTACAATATAGAGCTTACCTACTGGATTGTAGGAAGTAGAACTGTGATGGAGTGTACTGTAGATGTAGTAGCGGAATCCTCAAGTTAACTTCACAGCAGTGAGGATGAAGTTCCAAACCTGGAATGGGCAGGTAACCCAGGTGTCAACTGGGGCAGGAGAAGAACGGCAGGTCTTCAATGGAAAGCTTTATGGGAAAAAGCTGAAAACTCTTTTAGGTACAGAGTTATTAACATTGAGGACTAAAAGAAGAAGACTGACCGATCTGGAGAATTAGCCCAGTCTTGAAGGGAAGAGGGGGTATGGAAAAAAGCCCCTATTCCCAAGGAGAACGGAAGTGTACGCAGAATACTGAAGATGTACACCGTCTTTCCTAGCTGGTGAGAGATAGGAAGACAATGAAATTAGATACTTCATAGACAGGGAGATCTGTAACAAAAATAGAAGCTGTTGACATCACAGCAGTAATTGTGTGTATAACTGCTCCCACTTACTGAGCCGCATGAGAATAGGCAAGTAGACTGTCCGGACCTCTTAAGAAGGTAAAAGCTTTATAGCACAGACAGTGAGGGAGATAGCAGGTAATACATGGCGTCCTATGGACATCTCCCAATGGGCATATACATATATAGATATATATATATAGATGGAGAGACATACATATCTATATATATGTGCATATATGTCTAGATATGTGTGATATATATATATATAGATATATATATCTATATAGATGGGCATGACTTATGCCTACACAGACTACAGAAATATGTATGAATAGGACATATACATACATGAAGATAAGTCTGAGGATACATGCCTGCAACTGAGCCCCACAAAAACATTCTGTTGGGGAATGTGATGGGAAAAGATTCATCTAATAATAAGGAGGTGAAAACCACCTGAAGATATATAGAGAATCTATTTCTGCGGTGCAGGAATGTAGTTCAGTGGAATAACCAGGATGGTTGCGTGAAAAAACAGAGGATAATAGCAGTCTGGCAAGAGCACGTCAGGAGTACTTTAGGACTCTGACATGTCCAAAGGACAAAAGAAAAACGCATAAACTAAGATACCAGGATGACCCAGCCAAGGGACATAGGAGTATCAGGTACAGTAAAAGAGTATGCGTTGTCCAAGTGGAGCAGAAAAGCATAATGCCAAGCTGTAAGGAAAAAGGGGTAGATTCCTGCAAGATTGGGAACTCCTTGGACATTCACGCAGAAAAAGCTTGTCTTCTGTTTCACAACAGGAGACAAGAGGGTATAAAGAACCCATATAGTCAGGAAATGATTATATAAGTTTTTTCTACTATAAGGAAAAACCCCTCAGAGATAAAGTTCAATGCTCTGTAGCAAGGGCCCATAGTAGTAAGCTTCTCTGAAGATTGCAGAGAGCATTGTGCAGAATTATGAGATAAAACTGACTGAAGTCAGGTGTGTTGCCACATCCTAGGAAAGGATATGGCTAGAAGAAGATAACTTGCAGTGAGTAGTATTATGCAAGATAGTTGAAAGTAGCTTGCAATGAGCACTAGAGTAATCACTGGAACTCCGGCATGCACAGCAACTGAACAAAAGAGCAGAGGGGATTCTCCTGTATAAAGACAGAGAGAAAAACAGACAAAGGGAGCGGAGATATTCCCGTCCCTGTCTGATGAGTTGCATTGAAGGATAACAAAAAAGTCTACACTGGAAAGAAAGAGAAGTGTTTCAGTATGGTACCAACTCAAGCAGGGGAAACCCTGGAAGAGAGGGGGATGGAAGGTGACTAACCATATGGTAAGTCAGCTGAAGGAAAAGATGTCCATATGGGGACAAAAAACTATCATGGGATAGTTGTAACCTCCCTTTGTAGTAGTAAGAAGGGGAGAATTTTGTAACCCATGGACAAAAGTATCCTAACAGCTTAGCATACTGAAAAACCAGTGTAGAGTTGGAAGAATAAACCTCTGCTAAGAAGAAGTTAACTGTAGATTGCAACATATAGGAACCTATGGTTGCTGTTTATGATTAGACTGGCTAGAGTCTGGAGACCTCAGACTAGGATGAGATGTCCCTTGCTTGGGTACATCTGGAGGATGGGCAGGAGAAGGGTGAAACATTCTTTTCTTAGGGAAAGGAGGTTTGGTAGGACATTTCCTACGTCCTGGGGAAAAAGAAGGCTTAGGATGGTTTCGAGAACCAGGGAAGTCAGTGGAGCAATGAGCAACCTGACGTAAAGTCTCTCTATTGAAGAGATTTTCTTCAGTACAAGGAGAATTACCCAGTGTATGTTGTGCCCATCTGCTCAAGTCTGAAGCTTGCAGCCAGGCTTTACGACGTGCCCCAATGGCAATAGCAGAGGATCTGCTGACAGACTCAAAAGAGTCTAGGGAAGCACGAGAAAGAAACGAAGAGATATTCCTGCTATGATTAAGAAGTAAGGAATAGTCAGTGGCCTTAGGCTCTGACAAAAAAGGGGACAAAAGAGATAATTTCTCTGTGACCTCCTGAAGTGTCAGACTCATATAAAAAATATATGAGATAATTCTTGAAGCCAGCATAGAAGTTTGGAAGGTTTGACGTCCAAAGGTATCAAGTGCTTTAGATGCACTACCTGGCGGATAAGAAGAATGCTGCTTCTTGCTTCTTACCTTCCTCATTGCTGATTCCACTACAATGGAATGATGTGGAAGTTGATTTTTTTGAAACCCTGGAGAGGGAGGCACCTGATACAGAACATTCATGGCTGTAGAAGGCGAAGGAACCTTTAAGGGTGATTCCCACATCCTCAGAAGAAGATCCTGCAAAGAATGATGTAAAGGAAGCATTATATTTTCCTTATCTGCAGGATCTTGGTCCAGAGTAAAGCCAGGAATAGGAATGGCAAGAAAGGTTGCCATGTCAAGGAGAAATTTCTGAAAAGAAGGATCTCCAATAGGAACTATCCCTGGGTAAGCTGAGGTTGAAGGAGCAGCTTGAGCACCAGAAGACATACTGGCCTGGTGCAGAAAAAAAAAATTCCTGCTAGATGGACAGTGATACTGACAGTTCTGATTTGAGGCAGTTAGTACTGCATTGTCAGTGCCTGGGTTCGATTCCAAACTAGGCATAGAAAGGATCGATGGCACCGATGGAACTGCAGGAATCGACATCGATACCGGTACCGGTATCGGAGACGATAATGTCATCGAAGCAGGAATCAGGGGCTGCTGAAGCGGTGCCGAGGTAATCAGAGAGCCTTGGTAAATATCCTCGGTACTGTGTAGTCGGAAACGAAATGGATCGGTTCCGAAACGCGTCGGTACCAAGTTATCGAGACTGGATATCTATTCTAGACTCAGCATCGAAGGGAGCGAGTCTATCGATGCATGTCTAGAAGGTACCGACGGTGGTGGTGGTATCGGCGATGCCGATACAGGAAAGTCAATCGGAGTCGTATCGATCGGTTCCGAAGGTACCGAGGACGTCCGAAGACGATGCCTGGTGAAAAGTGGAACACTCGACACCGGCGCCGATGTCGGGGTATCGGTACCGCTCGAAGCCGATACCAACCCCGAGCATGGCGAAGATACAGGAAAGTCAATCTGGTTCGTATCGATCGGCCTCGAAGGTACCGAGGATACCAGATGACGATCCCAGGTGAAGAGTGGAACACTCGACACCGATGCCGATGCCGGGGTATCGGTACCGCTCGAAGCCGGTACCAACCCCGAACATGGCTGGGATACAGGAAAGTCAATCTGGGTCGTATCGATCGGCCCCGAAGGTACCGAGGACACCAGATGACGATCCCTGGTGAAGAGTGGAACACTCGACACCGGTGCCGATGCCGGGTTATCGGTACCGCTCAAAGCGGATACCACCCCCAAGCATGGCTCAGGTATGTTCTGTGAGGGGTGAGCCCCAGGAACAACCTGAAACCCCGTAAATGCTTTGGAGCCCGAAGACTCCCGCTGGGGTATTATTGCCAATGAGGTCTTGAGGGCAAGGCCGGAGCCGTCATCATGCTGGGCATGAGACTTACCCTTCAAGAATTGGCTAGTCTTAACAGACTGTTTGTGGGTTACCTGATCCTGGAGAGAAGAATAAACCGGTGTCCTCACCTCAGGAGGAAAAACGGCATCGAGGGAAACTCGAAAAAGGGAAAGTCTTCTCCCAATAATATAGCCTGAGGTATCAGGAGAAAAAGGGTCAGGACCCAAACAGGTTAGACACCAAGCATTGGAGTCTAAAAAGAAAACTAAGTTCCCACAGTGAAGGCACTTCTAAGGGGAAGAAGGCTCCATGTTGGAAAAGGCCTGGTAGGCCTCAAAAGTTAAAACAAAAAACTGAGGAGAAAATATTTCTCTAAGTTTGAAAAAGAAAAGAATAAAGCACCGGCGGTACCGGTATCGGCGGGAAAGACAGCCGCGACCACAAGAAAACAAGAAAATAAGGATTTTAAGAAAAACGTTTCTGCGGTGACAGGACGACGTCCTGTTGGCTTCGCGGAAAAACGAAAACTGAGGAGAGGCAGTGGGAAAGGCGGGAAGTCATCGCGCAGGCGCGAGGGATACTCCCAAAAGCTTTCTGATTGGATGCTGGGGAGCATTCCCGTGCAGGCTCCGTCGGTACCGACGTACCCATATGTGAAGACTTATTCCTGCTTGTTCCTGGAGATCAAGAAATGAAAGCATGTTCAGAGGACAGAAACTCATACTAATTTTTGTCATCACTAGAAAGCATAGTTACTCACTTGCAGCAGGTGTTCTCCGGGAACAACAGGAATCGGTCGTCATATATGGGTGACATTGGTACAGACGGAACCCACCCGGTATCCACTACCCAGCTTTCTTAGGAAGCCTTTGGGAGTTCCACCACGCATGCACGGTTACCTTCCCGGCCAAAGATGCCATCTTACCTCAGTATGATGACATAGCTAATCATAAAAAGAAAACAACTCCACGTGGAGGAGGGAGGGTTGTGAGAACTGATTCCTGCTGTTCTCAGAGAACACCTGCTACAGGTAAGTAACTATGCTTTCTCCAGGAACAAGCAGGAAGTCAGTCCTCACATATGGGACTCCCCATCTACAGGCTACTGAAAAAAAACTGTAAAAAGGCCATGGAGGACCAAAAAAATCAAACCGTGAATGCAAGCAGAGAGCACAGAATGGCCCCAAGACCTCTGACACGACCAAGCGTTGACCAGGGAAACAGTTCTCTTGTAGCTTGGACACACAAAAGGGTCGGAAGGAAAGAGTTGTTTTATTCCCCAAACAGATCTGAGTACCGCCTGGCCAAAAGCGCTGTCTCGCCCAGTGTCTTCCTCCAGGCAGTAATGCACTGTGAAGGTATGGACCAAGGACTAGGTCGCCGCCTGGCAGATCTCCAACAAAGAGACAGAGTGCAAGTTAGCCACTGAGGCTGCCATCACCTGTACATTGTGAGCAATGACATGCCGCTCTAGAGAGAGACCAGTCTGTGCATAGGTGAAGGAGATGCAGTCTGCCACCCAGGTGGACAGGGTGTGCTTAGAGACCGTGAACCCAAGCCTGTTGGGGTTAAAAAAGATGAAGAGTTGCAAGGTGTGGCGATGGGCCTGCATCTATTCGAGATAGAAGGCCAGCATCCTTTTACAATCCAAGGTGTAGAGCATGGCCTCCGCCTGACTTGCGTGAGACTGGAGAAACAAGGTAGGAAGGACTAGCTCTTGGTTCAGATGAAAGAGGGAAACCACCTTAGTTAGAAATATGGGATGTGTGCTGTGGCGCTCCCTACTGTCTAGGCGGTTGCCTATAGGCAGGGGTGTGCCATCTAATGTCCCTTTTCAATATGGGTTCCAGAGCTAGTGCTTCTGGGTATTGTAGTTGTGTGAAATAAAAAGGAATCCGAGGGTTGAAGGCAAACACAGGAATTTATTTGTGTCTGTTCCTTTGCAAAGAACTTTCTTTGAAGCTCAACACATATTAACAAAAATAGGATGTACTCTCCAACAAAAAGAAGTTCCAGTCAAACAGGATTCTGGCAGTGATAAATATTACAATTGCTTCATGCAGCTTGCTACACCAAAAGTGTTTCTTCCCAAAGTCCCACAGTCAGAAAACAGCTTAGCTGGCTTCAGCTAACTTCCAACAAAGGTATCAGCCTTTCCAAACTGAATAAAACTTTAAACAAAGCTTATTTTGCTTCTAGCTGTTTTCTTAATCATTCAAATCAAACTTGAATCATTCCCTCTCAGCTCTAAATACCAGCACTTCTCCTTTTAAACATTTCCAGCATTCAAGACATAAGACATTCAGGTACATGGCTTCTGGTTTTTTTTCTCAACTTTAAAAACCTACAGCCTCTTCATTCTGTCTTCCTACAATAAGAACAATCCATCAAGGAATCTGAGGAGTCTTGTTCCATATCACAAAGCTCTGTCTGCATGTCCTCATAATCAGACTCCGCTGTCTCCTGGCTTAACTCGGGCTGAGGGGACGTAGGCTTAATCTCCTCTAAGAGTTTTAAGACTTTCTCCCATTGCGACTTCTCTCTGTGCTCAGGGATTTTAGAATGGCTGTTGAGACCCTTATCTCTCAACAAGCTAGACAAGGCTTCTAACTGGCTCACCTTGTCTTTCGTGACCCCTCTCTTCACAGACCTTTCCAGAGGTAAAACGTCTCTCACAGACTTATGCAGGGCTGCTCCCGTACCTGGACTATAGTCAGCAACTCTCTCAGGATAGACTCTCCGGTCTCCAGACCGTGCTGCAATGCCTTTACAGCATGGGCTTCTCCCTGGACTGTAATCCTCAGTGTGCTGGCTGCCTTGGGACTCCCTTCTGCGGCTGTCTCTGGAAAACCTCTCGCTTTCCTTTCCCCTGAAGGATCCTTTCCCTTCAGTTTGCCTCAGGAGTTCTTCTCCCTCCTTTCTCTTGGTAGGCTCCTTTCTTTCTGTTCCCTGGAGCTTAAATGTGTGTAGCTGCTCTCCCCGTTCCAACTCCTCCCACAGGTGCTTCCTATTACCTTCCTGGGTTGCCATGGAACTTGGGCGTGGCCTGGACTAAGCAGCTCTGTGTGTGTGTTTTTTTCTTTGGCTGCAGTTTCAAACCCCCTGCTCTCTGAACTATCGCTCTGCTTGCAGGTAAAAGTTTGTTTTCCAGCTATTTCCATGGGCTCTGATGCCCCTTCATCACCACAGTGTGCAATACCAACCTATTTCTGTGAAATTTGGTGTAGGGAGTATGTGCCACCAATACCTGCAACTCACTAACCCGGCATGCAGAAGTGAGCGCCACCAGGAAGATCACTCTCCAAGAAAGGCATTTGAGGTGACATGAGGCAGGTGGCTTGAAGGGTGGAGTTATGAACTTACCAAGAATCACATTTAGGTCCAAGGCCATCACAGGGGGATGAATGGGAAGTCGCGTGAGCAAGAGACCCATCATAATGCAGCCCACTAGCTGAAGGAAGGACAGGGACTGCCCGTCAATCAAATGATGATGCGCTGCCAGCGCACTGAGATGCACTCTCACCGAGATGGACTACAAGCCCACTTGGGAAAGGAGCAGCAAGTACTGCAACACCATTGGTACTGAAGAGAAGGGGATGAAACCCCGATGCCATTTGAAGCCATATGCTCGCCTCATGGAATCCTTGTGGCGACGCCAGGAGAACATCTTCAACATCCCTAGGCAGATGAAATTGGCCAAGGGCTACATTCTCAGCATCCAAGCTGTCAGGGCAAGGAACCAGAGGTTGGGGTGCAGGAGCGGTCTGTCCTCTTGCGAAATCAGGTCCAGGGCGCAACCCAGAGTAATCGGCGGCACCCAAAAGATGGAGCAACAGGGGAAACCACGGCTGCCAAACCCACCTGGGAACTATGAGGATCACAGAGGCTCAATCCAGTTGAATCTTGAGAAGGGCCTTGGAGAACGGGGGGGGGGGGAGGGGGGTTGGAGGGTATACAGACCCTCACTCCACGATAGGAAGAATGCGTTGGACACTACTCGATTTGGGGCCAGTATCCTGGAGTAGAAGCGTGGCAACTGGGACTGGCAAAGAGGTCAAGTGAGGGAGAGCCCCACCAGGAAAAGACAGCAGGCCACTGGAGGGTTCAGCCTCCACTCATGGGGCTGCAGAAACCGACTGAGGTGATCTGCAAGGATATTCTCCTGTCTTGGGAGATACACTGCCTGAAGAAAAATACCCCTCTCCTTAGCGAAGTTCCAAAGATGAGCCGCCTCCTCGCACAAGAGTTACGAGCCTGTATCTCCCTGTTTGTTGAGATAAAACATCACCAATTGACTGACCATCTGAACCAGAACTAGCTGGTATGTCAAGTGGTGCTGGAATGCTCACAGAGTGTACACAATGGCTCTGAGTTTGAAGAAGTTGATCTGACGGAGACACTCCTCTGCAGACCAGATGCTCTGAATCCATAGTCTGCCACAGTGGGCCCCCCAACCCAGTTTGGAGGCATCTGTCATTAGGGTCACTTGAGGGGGAGGAGACTAAAACGGCATCCCACCAGGAGGTGCAGTGGCTGCTGCCACCAATCGAGGGATGCTACGAATGATGGCGTTATTTAGACTTGGTCATTGGGGTTGCCCATCACCTGGGTCCATTGAGTGCTGAGAGTCCACTGGGCCAGACACTAGTGGAGGCAGGTATTGGGTGTGACATGCATGGTTGAGATCATGTGTCCCAGAAGCCACAACAATAGGTGGGCTGGGGCCACTATGCGACCCTGCAGGTTCTGCGCCAGGGCTGCCAGGCACCAAGCCTAATCTAAGGGAAAAAAGGCCTTGGCCTGAGCCATGTCCAAGAGGGCCCCGATAAACTCCAAGTGCTGAGTAGGCTGCAGGTGGGACTTAGTGTAGTTGACGACAAACTCCAAGTGTTCCAGGATGAGGGTGATGCGGTGTCCTGCCTGACGGACCTCGTCTGCAGAGCCGCCCTTTATCAGCCAGTCATCCAGATAGGGGAACACAAACGCCCCCTGCAGGTACAGGTAAGCGGTGACCACCACCAAGCACTTCGTGAACACCCAGGGGGCAGATGCTAGTCCAAATGGCAGAACACAGAACTGGTAGTGTTGTCCTCCAATGATGAAGTGGAGGTACTGCCGGTGCAAGGGATGGATCAGGATGTGGGTATAGATATCTTTGAAATCCAAGGAGCATAGCCAAATCTCCCTGCTGGAGGTAGGGCAGCAATGTTCCAAGGGAAACCATTTTGAACTTCTTGTTTACCAAGAACCGATTGAGATCCCACAGATCCAAGATGGGCTGTAAACCTCTCATCCCTTTTTGGAACCAGGAAGTAGCAGGAGTAGAACCCTACTCCCCTTTGAGCAGGGGGAATGGGCTTTACCACCTTGTCTGCCAGCAGGCCCCCATGTTCCTGCTGCTGAAGCCCTCAGTGAAGAGGAGTCATAGGTAGTTGCCTGGGGAAGAATGGAGGTGGTAACCCTCCCTGACCACTTGCAGGGCCCAAGCGTCGGTGGTGGTACTGGGCTACTAGTGAGCAAAGAAGACAGACATCGCCCTGTGTGTTGCGGCTCCTAACCGGGGAGGGGAAGAGCGGCTATACTCAAGAAGTCAAAAGCCTCCCCCCCCAGTCTGCAGCAGAGGTGCTGTCTGGGGCTTGGGGGCCTTAGGTTTATGAGGGCCGTGCCCCTGGCCCTTGGCCTGCTGCTCCTGTGTTGGAGCTGGATAGGCTGGAAATTGGAGGAATGTTCCGTAAGCCTTCCTCGTTTTCGGGTAAAAGAACTTTTTCCTCAAAGCCTTCTATCGGGAAGGTTCTGCAGTCTAATTGGAGAGCCTGGCTCTGGTCATGAACTCGGATTCCAACTCTGCAGCCTTGTCAGTCATGGGCTTGCCAAAGAGGTTCTCTCCCGGCATGGGATATTGACCAATTTGTCTTGAACCCATGGCTCTAAATGAGAGAACTGTAGCCATGCCAGCCAATGTCCACCGCAGTCACTCTAGCCACGGACTCGAAGCCGTCATAAGCCGCCTGAATTATATATTTGGAGCACTCCTTGACTGTCAATTCCAGGATCCGGAACTGCTGGAGAGGCTCATCAGACAGCCCAGCTGAGAACCTGGCAAGCTCCTTTGCCAGGTCTGTCAAGTACATGTCCATATATAGCTGGTAAGCCTCGATACGGGCCACAAGCATCGAGCCCTGATAACACTTCCTACCATAGGCAACCATGGTGCAGGACTCCTTGCCTGGGGGCACCAAGGAGTGCATCTTCTGGCTCTTCATCAGACACATGGCCGACTCCACCACCATGGAATTGTGTGGTAGCTGTATATTCTGGAAGCCAGGGCTCTTGCAGACTCGAAACATGGAATCGAACCACTTGCTTACCTAAGGGCACCATAACTGGTGTCTCCCCCATCCTGAAGAGAAGCCATTCCAGGATGGGGGGGAATGGGCACCGTGAGCGCCTCCTTCAGGAAGGCCTTGTAATGGAGGATAAGGTCCTCTGCCCGAGGCTCATCTTTGGACTCAGTGGTGAAGGCAAGGCCTTTGTCATGTCCCACATGAACACCTAGATGGAAAGGTCCTCAGGTGGGGACCTTCGACACTCTTGCGGTGGGGATAAGTCCGAGGGAAAGTCTTCGTGCCAATGAGTATCCAGAAACTCATCATTGGTCTCCCACTCGGAATTAGTATTTGAAGGTACCTCCAAGATTTGGTGGGCATCAGCCTGATGCCCGGTAGGGGGAAGTCACCAGTCCAAGGCTCCCAGCAATCAGATCCTGAGGCACTCAGTGGGGAGGTCCAGGCCCTTGAAGGGAAGCTGGACCGGTGCCTGCTATCAGAGTCAGGTTGGAAACGCTCCAGCACAGGCTGAACTTCTGCGGGTGACGCCCCCATGGTGAAGGGTCTGGACACCAGTCCCGAGGAACCAGAGGTACCGGTGTTTGGGGCCTGCTGCAGTGTCAGAAGGGCAGCAGCAGACACCAGCATGGGCACCAATGGAATCGGGCCCAATGCCAGCTCTGTTGAGGGGCTTTCTTTGATGAAGATGGGCTCGGGGGCCTGGTGCTGATCCCCCAAAGCCATGGGAGTCTCTTCCCGCGAAGGCAGTTTCAATGGCCTCTCCTGGCCAGTGACCATGAGACTTACTTATGGTTCCAGAACCTGACTTCAACACTGACTTCGATGGGGTCTGATCCTTCCGGGGATGGTCATCCATGGTTGATCCCAGGTCCAATGCCCCTCGACCACTGGCTCACCTTGTCTTTCGTGACCCCTCTCTTCACAGACCTTTCCCTAAGGGCACTAATTTCCCGGATACCGCTGGAGCCGAATGGGAGGTCTTAGGGCCAAACAGTGACTCCCACTGCCTTTCACGATTCTTCCTTCCCTTACTCATCATCTGGAGAGAGAGCAGGCAGGAAGAGTCGTCGTGGTCGACGCCAAGGCACCGCAGTAAACGGTTGTTGCCGTCCATGCGGAATATAGTATGCCTACAACAATCGCACTGCTTAAAGCCACTGACCAAAGACATAGCAGGGAAAACGGCACCCGTGGGATCAAATTCCAATGCCTTGGTCAGGAGGGTGCAAGAAAAACCCTCGCACTGAAGGAGAAGGAGAAGGAAAAGAAAAAGGAGGGAACCCAAAATAAATGCGATGCCGAGGCAATTCATCCAGGAATCAGGAAGGTGATGGTATGCAACTGGAAAAAAGGTAAATCATGAAGAAATCACAACAAAAAAAAATCAACTTTTTCCAGGGACACAGACTACATGTCCAATGGACTCCATGGAAAACCAAAGACTGAGGTACCTTTGGGTGGGAAGGTGACCACGCATGCATGGTGGAACTCCCAAAGGCTTTCTAAGAAAGCTGGGGAGTGGATACCACGCAGGCTCAGTCAGTGCCGACGTCACCCATGTTATTGTTAAGTGCCGTCGAGTCAGTGTCGACTCATGGCGACCCTCTGAATAGTTAACCTAAACTTTGTTCGGTCTTCAGTTAAGTGGTTCATTGTTGATAGAATGGTATCCATAGCTGCTGTTATTGTTTTGAGCCATCTCATTGCCGACCTTCCTCTTTTATGGTGATCTTCTACCTTGTCAAGTATTGTGTCTTTCTCCAATGATCTCTCTCTTTGCAAGATGTGTCTAAAGTATGAAAGTCGAAGTCTTGTCATCTGAGCTTCTATGGAAAGCTTAGGTTTGATCTCCTCTAGTATTGACTGGTTTGTTCTTCGGGCAATCCATGATACACACAGTATTCGTTGCCAGCACTATAATTCAAAGGCATCAATTTTCTTCTTGTCTATTTTTTCACTGTCCAACTTTCACATCCATATGACATTATTGAAAATATGATGGCCTAGACAAGTCAAATTTTTGCATGGAGAGAGACATCTCTGCTCTAGAGAATCTTGTCTAGGTCCTTCATAGCCATTCTACCAAAAGCAATAGTGGAGGAGTAGCCTAATGGTTAAGAACACTGGCTTGGGAACCTAGAGACCAGGGTTCGATTCCCACTAGCAGTACTTGTGGCCTTGGGCAAGTCACTAACCTTCCATTGCCTTAGAAAAATCCAAGTTATCAATGTCCCTGTTTAATGTACATTACCAAGTTTAAGTTTCAATGTAAACCGCTTTTATTGAAATGATAAAGCGGTATATAACACCTGTTAAATAAAAAATAAATAAAATACGTCATCGGATTTCTTGACTGCTAATCCTTTCTTTATTGATTGTTGATCCAAGCAAGTTAAAGTTGTCAACTATTTCAATTTCTTCTCCATCAATGATGAACTTATTGATTTTGCCAGTTGTCACCCATATGTGAGGACTGACTTCCTGCTTGTTCCCAGAGAATGTCCTTTATCATATAACATTGGAACTTAAGGACAGTACTACTGTGTGGCAGTCTGCCACATTTTTATTCTTTCATATAGAACATAACTGTGAAGAAATTATACATAAGGGGTCAAGAATGTCCATCTATCTGTCTGATCAGAGGAAAAATAACTCTGAAAATTGAACAGAATGAAACCAAATTAGAAGTGGAAGAAACACCTACGAAAAGATACATTTGTGTCAATTTTCAATTGCGGCTTTGAATGGGTTCTTTAAATGTCAGCTTCAGTGTTTAAAACAATAAAAAGTATTGAGATTTGTACAATAACAAAAGTAGTATAAAACACTGACAGTTATTGCACTCAGTCTCCTTCAAAGTAGTCCCCATCCAATAAAACACAATTCTTCCAGCGCACCTGCCACTGTTGGAAACAATTTTGAAATGCCTCTTTCGTTATGCTATGAAGCTGCTGTGTCAAATTTTGCTTAATGGTCTCCGGAAACAATTTTGAAATGCCTATTTCGTTATGCTATGAAGCTGCTGTGTCAAATTTTGCTTAATGGTCTCCAAGTCGTCGAATCTCCTTCCTTTCAGTGGTAATTTCAGTTTTGGAAATAAGAAAAAAGTCACAGGGTGTGAGGTCAGGTGAGTACGAAGGCTGACGGACTTGCTTGATTTGGTGTCTGGCCAAGAACGGCTGGACAAGATATGATGCACAAGCTGGGGTGTTATTGTGATGAAGCAACTATTCACCATTCCTGTGCAACTCTGGCCTCTTACGATGAACTGCATCTCTCAAACGAGTCAGAACTTGGATGTAGTACTCCTTATTGATGGTTAACCTTTTGGAGCATACTCATGATGAACAATACACTGGTAATCAAAGAAAACTGGGCATGATCTTGACATTGCTCCTAATCTGACAAACTTTCTTCAGTCTGGGAGAGTCTGGAGTCTTCCATTGTGAGGATTGAGCCTTATTTTCCGGGTCATAACCATAAACCCATAATTCAACACGAGTAATAATATTTTTGATGAAATCTGAGTCATTTTCAACACATTCCAACAATTCGGACAGTCGATCTTCTTTCTAGTCAGGGGACAGGAGTTTCGGCATGAATTCTGCAGACACAAGTCTCCATCCTCAAATCGACAGTAAGAATGAACTGTAACGACCCAAAACTGATGTCCATGTCCTCAGCAAGCTCCCTGATAGTCAGTCAACGATTTGAGCATACTGCGGCACACTTTGTCTTCTCTCCTGCTCATGGATGGCCTTCCAGAACATTCATCACTGTCAACACTTTGGTGGCCCTCTTGGAAATGTTTGTACCAGTCAAAACTTGAGCATGACTTGTGCATTCATTGCCATACACTTGCTGTAACTTGTCATGCCTCTTTGCAAGAATCTCCAAGTTTCTGGCAGAATTTAATGCAAATTCACTGTTCAATTTTTTCACTCATCGTAAATCTGACAAACTATTTTTACACAATACCAAACGTCACGTGATTAAAAAAAAAGTACAGGTGTGCTGCAGCCACTCTACATTCTGCACATGCAGAGCACATAATTAGGTCACTGCATGCTTAATAGCCATTGAGTAACAAATAAGTTCCTTGTAAAAAAACTTTTACTAAAGCAACAAAAGATAACCCCCAACCACTAACCCTTACTCAAGAAACTCAACTCTCCTGCATCCTATAGACCTATAGCCAGCATACCTTACCTCTCCAAAATTATTGAAAAAGCAGTACAAATTCAACTCCAGGAACATGTGGACAGATTTGCCCTACTTGTTCATTGGTAACATGGTTTTCGTCCCTTTCATAGTGCTGAAACCTCACATCCCTACTAAATACACTCAACATTGGAACCGAAAAACCCATCTCTGGTTTCATACTATTATTCTTGGATATCTCTGCTGGATTTGACACTGCATCCCACCAAATTTTACTCAACCAACTCAATACCATCGGAGTCCAAGGTGCCCTGCTCAAATGGATTCATTCCTTCCTATCCCACCGAACTCAAACCGTAATGATAGACAACCAAATCATCAGCGTCCTACACCCTTCCTCAAGGAGTCCCTCAAGGTTCCACCCTTTCCTCCCTCCTTTGCAACATTTACATCAGGCCACTATGTCACATCATACAAAAATTCAAAGTCGGCTACCAACTCTACGCCGACGATATAATGATCTTCACCTCATTTCATACTGTCTCCCCTGACTATTCCCATCTTAATGATTGTTTCAAGGAAATTGTCCTATGGCTACAGCATCACAACCTTGCACTAAACTTCAACAAGACAGAGATCCTCTACGTCTCCAAAGACCTCAACTTCACATCTCCACAAAGTATCAAACTTGGAGATGCAACCATACAAGTCAAATCCCAGATAAAATACCTCAGTATCATCACCTTGGACCAATACTTAAACTTCCAACATCACATCAAGAATGTCACAAAAAACATCTATTTCAAACTCCAAACCCTCCGCAACCTTCAAACCCTCCTATCACCAGACAGCTTCCGTACAATCTGCCAAGCCTCCATCACTCCACTTCTCAACTATTGTACTACTACTACTACTAGAGCATTTGTATAGCACTAGAAGTCATACGCAGGGCTGAACAGACATGTAAGAGACAGTCCCTGCTCAACAGAGCTTACAATCTAGTCAAGACAGACAACAGAAGGTGTATGCAGGGATAAAGCAAGGGGGAAAGGTAAAGAAACAAGGAGCTGAGGTGAGTCAAGATCCAAAAGTAGCAGCAAAGTGGAAGTTTTCAGCCTGGATTTGAAAAGGGTCAGAGAAGGTGCCTGGCGTACAGACACAAGTAGTTTGTTCCTGACATAAGGTGCAGCAAGGTGAAAGGAGCGAAGTCTGGAGTTAGCAATAGAAGAGAAGGGCACAGATAGAAGCAGTTTGCCAGAAGAGTGGAGTTCCCGAGGGGGGGTGTAAGGAGAGATAAGAGAAGAAAGAGAAGAAACTCTGTCCTCCATGGGCTCCCTAAGACTACCATTGCTCCTCTCCAGCTTGCTCAAAATACCACAACTCGCATTATAGCTGGTGTCCCAAGACATTCTCACATTACTTCCACCTTAAAATCCCTACATTGGCTTCCTGTTGCATCCCGAATTAAGTTCAAGATACTCACCATCATTCATAGAGCTTTCTTCAACACCTCGGCTGAACAGCTCCACTCTCTAATCAAGCAATCTAACAACAGACCTCGCTGACAGAATAAATACAATCTTCTACTCCCAACAGCGCAAATCTGCAATAAACCCCAAAACATCTGCACCAGAGGATTTGAATTCTACACCCCCACCATATGGAACCAACTCCCCCCGACATTACGCTGCATTTCATCCCACATCACCTTCAAGAAGCACCTCATAACATTCCTCTTTGAAGAATATTATGGCACATCCACTGCAACCAACCCCCAACAAGAACATCCCCCACTCTCTCATACCATCCCCCTCTCCCCTCCACCATAACCCCTATTCCTACATATCTTTTCTACATACAATTCAGACAATTCACGCTTCCACTTAGAACTTGCAACATTCCCCCTTCCACCCCTCCTACCCTACCCCCTACAATATAATGCTCTATTTTCTGGTTTCCATTTCGGATACACTTAACTCCACCTCCATTCTCATATCAACTCTGCCATTCAACTACCAGTACTATTTGCATACAGTTGCCCGAACTGGCATTTGTATATAGTTACCTGAATTATATTATAAACTACCTGTTCTGTTATTAACTTGTTCCATGTAAACCGTTATGTTCTGTTCCACGTAAACAGTTTTGCCTTAAAAAAATGGCATATCAAATTCAGTTAATTAAGTAAATAAATAAATAAATAACCAAGCAAATATACAATTATAATTTTTAAAAAATCCTCCTCTTTTTTTTTTTAAAGAAATTGGAAGAGTATGTGATGTACCAAAAGTACTCTACATCTTTAAGGACCACTATACACAACTTACAAGAGAAAATTTCTTCCAAACATCTACGAGATTGTGATACTTTAACCATCTGGCCTCTCCATTGCACTTTCAGATTTGCTCCATATCTGTCATCTTTTTTCTTATTATCTCTGACTATGGTTCATCCTACATAGCTGCAGAGGTTTGGGAATAAGATTCATGGAAATCTCTTTCCCTTTTTTCTTTGCACCCCTGCAGCAACTCTTACTAGTCTTTACAATGTCAGGGTCCAGGTCTCCACTCTTTAGGTCAAGGAGAAGGAATAGCGTAATGGTTTTTGTTGAGAGGGACTTGAAATGGGGTACTAGAGACCTTTGAAAGAGTTAATATGGAGAATAGCTTAGAATTCACTAGCAGCCTGGAGAGATGCGTGTACCCAAAACCAAGGCCATGTTTAGCAAAACAGGACAGAATGTTTTTGCTTCTTTTAATTCAGCTAAGCAATATGTCTCTGCTTAATTTGTCCCATAACAAGACTTGTAACAAAAGTGGTGCTGACAATGCAGCTTTCCCTCAGTAAATGAGGTGCTCTGGTCTAGCTAAGTGGAAGGGGATTTACAGGAACTGCTCAGATTTGCAGGACTGTGGACTCCCTTCCCTTAAGGCCTTAAATACGGTGTTTTTAACATAATTCTGTGTGTGTGAATTGTTTTATTACTTATTATTACTCTTACTCTCTCTCTCCCATTGCTTTGAGTGAAGGAATGAAGCCCAAGAGCCCAGGTTCTGTCGCTGGTGAGGAGTGAAGCAGGGTACATTCAGTTTTAGCAGTGGGGTGAGAACCAGTGTTCAAATTCCACCAATGTTCTTTGTGACTTTGGGCAAGTTCTTAATCCTCCATTGCCTCAGGTACAAACTGAGCTTGTAAGCCCTCCAAGGATAAGGAAATGCCAATGTAATTGAACATAACTTGTTTTGATTTATTACTGAAAAGACAAGAGGTAAATAAAAAAAATAATAAAAGTCCCTTCTGGATCTTAGTTCAAGCAATAAAGGTAACAAATAATTGAATCTGTATGTGTGGTTCCCTTCCCTTCTGATTTCTAAACAACTGGGCCTAGCGCAGCGATGGCGAACCTATGGCACGCGTGCCAGCTGTGGCACGCGAAGGCCTTGCAGCTGGCACGCGGGAAGGTCCGCCATCGAAAAAACAACAACAACCCTGTCTGCTGCCGTTGTCGGGGCCGCCGCGGCAGAATCGAGCGTGCCGCGGGGCCCCCCTGTACCCACCGGCAGAGCCTGTCCTCCCCGTAGCAGCTCTCTCTTTGGAGCTGCAGTCAGACTCGCCGGCTTGCAGAGCGCGAAGGGAAGAGTTTCCCTTTCGCGACTCTGTTAAGCCCGCGGGGGCTGATGGGAACTTCCCATCAGCCCCCGCGGGCTTAACAGAGCAGCGAGGGAACTCTTCCCTCGCGCTCTGCAAGCCGGCGCGTCTGACTGCAGCTCCAAAGAGAGAGCTGCTACGGGGAGGACAGGCTCTGCCGGTGGGTACCGGGGGGCCCCGCGGCCCGCCCTTTTCTGCCGCGGGGGCCCCGACCGGGGCAGCAGACTGTTTTACTTTTTTTTTTTTATTTTTCCCTGGGCTGGGCTGGGCGGGGGGTGGGGGTTAGGAGTGGTGATGGGCTGGGCTGGGGGGCTTAGGAGTGGTGATGGGCTGGGCTGGGGGGGGTTAGGAGTGGTGATTGGCTGGGCTGGGCTGGGGGGGGGGGTTAGGAGTAGTGATGGGCTGGGCTGGGCTGGGGGGTGTTAGGAGTAGTGATGGGCTGGGGTGGGGGGGTTAGGAGTGGTGATGGGCACTGGGCTGGGGGGTTAGGAGTGGTGATGGACACTGGGCTGGCTGGGGGGGGGTTAGGAGTGGTGATGGGCACTGGGCTGGCTGGGGGGGTTAGGAGTGGTGATGGGCGCTGGGCTGGGGGGGTAGGAGTGGTGATGGGCGCTGGGGGGGGTTAGGAGTGGTGATAGGCGCTGGGGGGGCTTAAACTAAAAATTGAGTGATGGGGGATTAGGACTGGGAGTGGGCTGATGGGGAGGTTAGGACTGGAAATGGGCTGGTGGGATTAGGACTGGGAGTGGGCTATGGGGGGCTAGGACTGGTAATGGGTTGGGGGGGGGTTGCTAGGACTGGAAATGGGCTGAGTGGAAGGGGGCTTGAACTGCAAATAGCTGTTGGGGATGGGGCTTGGAATGGAAATGGGCTGAGGGGAAGTGGGGGGCTTGAACTGCAAATAGCTGATGGGGACGGGGCTTGGAATGGAAATGGGCTGAGGGGAAGTGGGGGGCTTGAAGAAGGGAATGGATGCTGGGTGAGACTGGAACTAGAAGGGAGCTGATGTTGGGGGAGGATTAGAATGGGATGGGGCTGGGAGAGTAAAATGGAGAGGGGAAAAATATTTTGTGTAGGAGGGATGAAAAATCTACAATTGGCCAGGTATTGGGAGAGTAATTGGGGATTGAGGATGGAGGGGTAAAATTTGTGTGGATGAAATAGGAATGAGGAAAGAGCAAAAGGAGAAAGATTAGTATGTTAAAGCAGATGTAGAGAGAGAGAGAATGGAAAAAAAACTAGAAGAGAGAAGAAAGGACAAATGGACAGCAGACGATGGAGAGTTAGCAGAAAACATGAAGAAACCAGAAGAAAATGGCTGGACCAATTGCAACTGAAAAAAAATGCACAAAAGGTAGAACGATATCTCTTTATTTTGAATTTATTAACTGGAATATGTCAGCTCTGGGAAATGTGCATCATTAACATCTGCGCTTTGTTTGGTACAAGAGGAAATTCCTATTTGACGTTGCCACTTGTTCTCTTTCCCCAGTATTCACTGAAATGTATTGGTTTAATATTTGCAGTGTTGCCTTTTGATAGGTAGGGTATGGTGCTTTGTGAGTCCTGGTAATGCTGTCAGGATACGGCGGGTTTGCTATGGGTTCTAAATGGGCAGCGTTTGTAGTAGTTCCTAATGTGCCTGGCGGTTGGCACTGGATTATAGTAATGTAGAAATCTTTTAGTCTTTCTTTATCCATACACTCATTAAGAGACATGTTTACTAAAAGTTAGTGTATGGTAACATTATGCAAATATTTATGCAAATAAGACCACTTATGCAAATGACGTGCTGGCACTTTGAGGAAATTCTTTGGTTTTGTGCGGCAGTTTGGGCACTCGGGCTCAAAAAGGTTAGCCATCACTGGCCTAGCGGAACCAAGCTTTATGTGGAGGTTGGCCTTTGTATGTGCTTTCACAAGCATTTCTCAAGGATTTACTGAATCCCAGCTCTGCCTAACAACTACAACACAATTCAGATGTCTGTGGACAGGGATGTGAGGGACAATCGAGCAGAGAGAATCCTTATTAAGACAGCAATCAGAACTTATTTTACTATTCTAGATACAATCTTATTCCATTCACTGATCTCCATCCTTACAAATGATATGTTAACAGCTGATGGATTAAGGAGAAGAACTGAGCCAGCTGTGCTCTGTCCAAATGCCAATATGGCCTAATAACAAGCAACTGTAAAGAAAGATGGTTGGGATAAGTAGAAAAATACCTTTCTTTTTCAATTAAAAACTGGTTAAAAGAAATCCTCCCTAGCTGAAGCCCTGTTGTAGATATGCATCACAGACATCCTTGCTATAAAAATTCGGAATGTTCTTTAGCAAAATCATATCCTCTAATTACTATATCTGTAGAGGTTTCAGCTATTGCCTGTTGAAGACTAAGTTGGTTTGGCAAATTTTTTTCATACAAGAAAGGCAAGCTAGTTACCCATGTGGTGAATGAATTTTCATCAGATTCCTTTACTTTATTTATTTATTTATTTGCAAGCTTTTTTATACCGCCCCTTCCAGAGATCAGGGGTGGTTTACATGGAACTGGAAACAATAATAATGACGACATTGAACATAAGAAACATATGAATAACATAAGAAAAACCTAGTAACTATTTACAAAGAACAATAACGTAGAGCTTTTGAACTAGCTGTTGAAAAGGGAAACTATTTACAGCCAACATATACAGAGAATTGGTACATAGATTTCCAATACATTGTGTTACTTCAGTGGTTTGGGTTAAAGCAAAACTAGGCAAAGTGCAGTGGATAATGAGCTTGTGTGTGAAATGCGTTAGGTAGGGCCAACTTGTGTTTGGTAGTTGGTATGATCTAGTGGGGTCTGATCAGAGGTGTGCTGCAGATTTTGGAAATGCTGGGTGAAGAGGTATGTTTTTAGTTCTTTTCTGAAAGTTTGGAGGTCCTTTATCTCTCTTAGGGTCATTGGAAGATTGTTACATAGAACAGGTGCAAAGTATGAAAATGCAGAATTGCTTGTTATCTGCTTTGTTCTTCGAATAGAGTCAGGAATTAGCAGCATGTTAAGGTTCGTCCTTCTTGACCTGTTTACTGGGGGGGGGGGTTGGATTAAAGTTGAGAGATGAGAGGAGGCTATTTTGCTAATAAGCTTGAAGGTGGACACTATGACTTTATATTGAATCCTACTCACAACAGGGAGCCAGTGAAGGGAGTATAGAATGGGGGAGATGTGGTTTGATAGCTTGGCTTTAAAAATAATCTGGGTGGTTATTTATTTATTTATTTATTTAACATGTTTTATATACCGTCTTTCTACAAATCAAAACGGTTTACATAGAACAATAAAAGGCAGTATATTGCAACTGTTTACAAGGAACGAATAACAGGGTACAGAATAAAACATGAAAAACAAAATTATAATATATAATTAATTACAGTGAACAGTGAACAACTATTTACATATTTACATATGTATGTGCATAGCTACGGATGGGAGTATTGAACAGTTTAATGGAACAAGGGTAGGGAGGTAAAAAAAGAGGGGTTTAGGTATTAGGGTGGGAGAGAGAAATGACATTACATTTTGAGCCATTTGTAGTATATGTAGATTTTTCTTAGTTGTGCCTTGCAGTATGCCATTGAAGTAGTCTAGCTGCAGTGTTATAAGTGCTTGGACAACTGTCCTGAAATCATCTGTGTTTATGAGGGGTCTGAGCTGTTGAATGGTCTGGAGCTTAAAGAAGATAGCTCTAGCCGTTTGTTTTATATGGGAAGTTAATCTGAGTGTTCGGTCAATGGTCACTCCTAAGTATTTTACCTCCGCTATAACTGGGAGGATATGGTTCCTAAACTTGACAACTGAAGGGGGAGTAAAGTTAGAGTTCCTGGATAAGAAGAGCACTTCAGTCTTTTTGAAGTTAATGTTCATGTTCATTGAACGAAGCCATATTTCGGTATCAACGAGACAGGTTGCTATGCTGTCATGGTTAGGGTTAGATAAGTCAAACGGCGAGAACAACATAGATGTGGTAGTTTATATTGTGGCGTTTGAATATGGAGCAGATAGGTTGGAAATAAAGATTAAAAAGCAGGGCAGAAAGGGCGGAGCCTTGAGGAATACCTTGTTCTTGCGTGAATGGCCGTGAGGAGACTTGATCTATTTGTACGTATTGGATTCTGTTAGCCAGATAGGAATTAAGCCAATCAAGGGCTTTTATGCCTAATTGTGTGAGTCTAGAAATGAGGGTGGCATGGTTTACACTGAGGAGATATCGAGAAATGTAAGAATAGAGGCTTGCTTAACGTTGTCCAAGCCTTTGATAAGTGAGTCTAAGAGAACTAAGAGTAGTGTCTCTACACCATGAACAGGGCGGAAACCATATTGATGCTCATCTAGAGGAGCAGTTGTATCTATATAGTCCTGCAATTGAATTTGAACAACCTTCTCGATGATTTTAGCGAGGAAAGGTATACTAGGAATGGGGCGATAAGAGGTAGGGTCATTATTGTTTAGGGATTTATTTTTTAGTAGAGGGCGGAGTGCTGTAAGCTTAAGGTCATTTGGCATATAGCTTTGAAGTAGTGAAAGATTCACTATATTTAAGATGTAAGTGGCTAATTCTGATTTTACTGCCTTAATCCAGGCTACTGGACATGGATCTATGAGAGATGTAGTGGTATTACTTAAAGTCTCAATCTCAATACACTATAAAAAGAGAGGATGACAAAGCTTCTATTTGGCACAACCTGCAGACAAATGACTTATCTGAAATTTGCCATATATATATTTATTTATTTAGCTGTACTTACTATACCACCTTTCACCGGGTCAAAGCAGTTTACAATACACAAAACCAAGGAATTACAATTAACAGGAAATGATATCTCACCGGGGGTGGGGGGGGGGAGAGAGATGACCCATCACCACGGGAGGGCAAACATATTTACATTCGCAAAATTGGTATGTATGAGATCTAAGTGACTTATCCGCAAATATAATCTGGCTTAGAGTATCAGTTTGTCCAATGATCGGAGTGATCATGAGTCTGCTGAATGAGGCTCTATTCCATTTTGAGGTATTCTCTGAACAAATGTGTCTTCAGTTGTTTCCTGAATGAGGCAAGATCTTTTTTGTTCCAAAGTGTGGCTGGGAGAGTGTTCCATAGAGAAGAGGCGTATAGGTCAAACGCACAGTTGCAAGTTTGCTGGTTGTATTTAGACCTTTGGTGTGGCACTGACAGGAGGTTGCTTGTGGCCTGGCATGTTGGTCTTTTGGATATCAGTCGTTGTAATTGAGTACTCATATGAGAGGTTTGTTGCTGATGAACTGCTTTATGGATTAGTACCAATATTTTATATTTGATCTGTGCCTCAAGGGGGAGGAAGTGAAGCACTCTCAAAATGGGGGTGATGTGGTCGTACTTCCTACCTCTATGGATGATTGTGGCTGCTGCACTGATGGCTGTCCGAAGGGGGTTGAGGTTAGTGGTTGGGAGACCTTGGTAAATTGCATTACAATAATCCAGGTGGGGGAGCGTCATTGCCTGCATGACTGTCCTGAAGTCCTGTGGGTCTATAAGTGGTCTGAGGTGCTGCAGCATCTTGGCTTTGAAAAATATTGTCTTTGCAGTTTTTGCAATCTGTTGCTTGAGGGAGCATGTTTGATCAAGAGTGATACCTAGATATTTTATGTGGGGTTGTATTTTTATTTGAGTTGATCCCAGGGTGAGGTGCATTGGGGGAGGGGGGGGTGAAGGTATGGTCTTTTGTAATGAATAAAGCTTCCATCTTTTTTGAGGTTTATTGCAAAGTTGTTTGCCTGGAGCCATTCGGAGACAACACTGAAACAGTTCATAGCTGTGATGGGACCATAGAGCATAATGTCATCCGTGTATTATGTGGAAATTGACATTATGGGGGCCCGTATTAGGGAGCAGAATGGTTGCAGATAAATGTTAAACAACATAGCCGAGAGCACAAAGCCTTGTGGTATGCCATGAGTTTGTTGGAATGGGGAGGATGTGGCGGTATGGGTTCGAATTAGTTGGTATCTGCCGGTCAGGTAGGATTTGAACCATTGTAGGACTTTGTCTTGAATGCCTGTTTCTCGCAATCTGTTCAGGAGGTTGCTATGAGAGACGGTATCAAATACTGCCGATATATCCAGGAAGATCAGGGTGTATCCAGTGTGTCTGGTCTGTATTCCTTTGGTCAGAATGCTTATTTAATGATATCATGAGGGTTTCAACCCCATGTGAAGGTCTGGATCCGTGCTGCTGCGGATCGAGGGTGTTGGTTTTGTCCAGGTGGTTCTGTAGTTGCTGTTGAATTATTTTCTCAATGATTTAGCAATGAAAGGGAGGCTTGCCACGGGTCGGTATGCGGCAAGGTCCATTGAGTCAAGTTCCGGTTTCTCGAGGGTTGGGCGGATACGTTTATTGCAGAACGTGTTTTAAGTAAAAAGCCATAAGAACATAAGATAAGCTATCCTGAGTCAGACCAAGATCCATCAAGCTCAGCATTCTGCCTCTGATGGCGGCTAGTCTGAGTCAAAAGTACCTGGAAGATCTCAAAAAGGAAGAACCATTTCTCATAGCTCATTTCTAGGGATTAGCAATGTTTTTCCCAAGTCTACTTGGATAATAACTTTTTAATGAATTTTTCCTCCAGGAACTTGTACAAACCTCTCTTGCACCTGTAAGGTTAGTTGCCTTGACCACGTCCTCCAGCAACAGATTCCATAACTTAATTGTGCACTGTAATAGGTGTTCTCGGTGACAGCAGGAATCAATCCTCACATATGGGTGACATCGGCACCGACAAAGCCCACGCAGTATCCTCCCCTGAGCTTTCAAAGAAAGCCTTCGGGAGATGCACCACACGTGCGTGGTTCCCTTCCCACTTAAGTGTGCCATCTTGCCCCCGCCACCATCATCAGCTCTCCCCAGTCGGGGGATCGAGCCTCCAGCAGTGGGAGGAGCAACGGCACCTTCATCGCCCAATCGGGGCACACACCGGGGACCTTAAAAGTTTGCGCCATCGGGCGCTTGTTCCTTGTGCCCCCGCCACCATCATCAGCTCTCCCCAGTCAGGGGATCGAGCCTCCAGCAGCGGGAGGAGCAACGGCACCTTCATCACCCAATCGGGGCACACACCGGGGACTTTAAAAGTTCGTGCCATCGGGCGCGCCCGCGCCTGGCGGGCCCGTGCCTGAGGGCCCTTTGGCATGGCCCTTAGGCGTGGACCAGGAGGAAGGACACACTAAACCGACAACCACCCAGCTCCAGAAGACGTTCACCAACAACAAGCTCACCCCAGCTACATATAACAGAACCTTGCAACTTTGAACCCCCGCACTGCCAAAGAACATCAATCCAATCTAGGGGTCCGAATACATCCTTGCGAGGTACTAAACATCATAGCCTATATAATCCATTACTATGTTGATCTATCAAGGTGGCATACCCGTACGTAGGTAACTTGTTAGAGCATTATCTCTTTATTGCATTATCTCATTATTGTATCATCTCGTCATTGTATATATAGTGCATAGAGTACCTACACTTACTTTTCATATAGGCCTACTTATATGTACCTTAGAATACTCACACTATTACATATCTCCCTATTGTACAATCTCAGTATACTATCTCATTATTGTTTTCTGTCATTATAACTTCTCATTGCTGTATTATCTCATTATTGCACTACCCCATTACTGCATTATTGCATTATTACTTGGTCTCTTTATTGCATGATCCCATTATTGCATGATTTAGCTCCTTACTTCACCACCTACTGTTGCATTATCACACTATCTCAAACACGCTCAATCTCAACATCCAAAATGGCCTTTCACTTCATTGCCATTGTTAGCTTTTCCCTCCTTTCACATTGGCTTGGAACCTCCCATGCCCTTTCTCCATCTCACAATCATATCCCCATCTTGAATAACCATGGAAAAAGATGGTCAGGACCACTGTTCCCTCTAAGCTGTGCGCGTGTGCGCGCGCACACACCTCGCCAAGCGAGCGCACATGCTTTACAACAGAGCGCACGAAAATTACGGTTCTGATTCTGATAGAAAACACAGATGTCTTAAAATTTTAAAGTTGTGATTGCAATTACTAGAAATTTTCCACTTCATTTAGTAATCATCTATTTTCATTTAATTTGATTAAAATCAATGTGGTGTACGTACTGTATGCTGACGTGTAGTCAAATTTTAAAGTATATAACTCCGAGTGTCGTTATTTGGCACACAAAAATTTAACCTTCCTTCAAAAGCGCACAGCTGATATTTTATGCGCACACAGCCTACAGAAAATTAGAGGGAACATTGGTCAGGACCCCAGTATTCCCACCCAGGAAGCGACACCTACACGTGCCGCTCTCACTTGATACACATAGCACTCCAGCTATCCAAGACACCCAACTTGGAAAAACCTCAGAACTGCCGAAGCCTAAAATGTGCCATCATAAACGCACGTTCAATACGCAAGAAATGGCCTGTTGTCCTAGACATAATTTCCCTTTATGACCTGGATCTACTTATGATCACGGAAACCTGGCTATCATCGGACAACAACGTTCTCCTCAACCAACTCCTACCCCCCAACTTCTCTATACACACAAGACATAGAGAAAACAAAAAAGGAGGAGGAGTGCTCATACTCACCAAATCAGACCTTCATTTCCACATAACCGACTCCTCTAGCACTAACAACCTGGACATTCTCTCCATTGCAAACCAGCAATGCTCTATCAACCTATTGTACAGAACACCGTCTGCTTCTCCAGAGGACCTCCCTACCATTATTGACCTAGCGGCCAACACCCTCAATCCCAATAGACCAAACTGGATAATGGGTGATTTCAATCTCCCATCATTACCTCAAAACCATGCAACTGCCTTCCTCGATGCCATTGAGGACTTGGGTTTCAAGCAAATCATCAACAAACCCACACATATAAAGGGTAATATTCTTGATATGGTGTTCGTTCCTCAGTCGGTCCTTGAACAAAACCACGACCTAATGATGTCGGTTATTGATGTACCCTGGTCGGACCACAAACTGATCAATCTCCAGATACCCATCAGCGATAAGCAGCTGCATAGCAACCGAAAGATTAACACCACATCACGAACGTCAACAAGAAGCTTTCGCCCATTTAACAGGGAACTCATCCTGTCTGAGACCCACTCACTCCTCAACAATACCTCGCCCGATCTTGAAGAACTAATCTCCTCCTGGAACTTCAACCTTAATGCCATCTCACAACGCCCGCACTCCAATAACACATCAAGGATAAAAAGAAGCTCTGCCCCATGGTTCTCTCCTGAGCTGCGATCTTCTCTCACACATCTACGCAGACTTGAGAGACGATGGCGCCGATCGCTCTCCACGGAAGATCAGACCGCTTACCAACTCCACCTATCAATGCACCGAGAAGCAATCACAATTAAAATGAAACAATATCACACCGACACTCTAAAGAGATCTCTGAACAAACCACGGGATCTTTTCAGCTTGGTCAAATCTCTTTCGAAGGAACCATCTCCTGAACAACACGATGAGATTCACCCACAAAAATTCGCGGACTACTTACAATCCAAGATCGTACAGACTGACAAGGTCTCAGCAGCCTCGTATCAAGAACCAACCGACCTAACCCCTCTAATTAAGTTTTCCACACCATCCACTAAATGTATTGAGGATACAATAGCGTCTCTCAACACCTCCACAGCGCAGACTGACCCTTGCCCAGCTTTTTGGATTAAGGAGCTACGCGGTGAGTTCAGTCCTTTCATCGCAAAACTGATGAACCTCTCCTTCACAACGGGTTCCTTCCCCACAGCACTCAAACAGACTTCCATTAGGCCACTATTGAAGAACTCCAAACTAGACCCCTAAAGGGTCGATTCTTATAGGCCAATAGCTAGTATTCCTCTCCTAGCTAAGATAATTGAGAAAGAGGTACAAAGGCAAATTCAAGACCATATAGACTCTGCAGCTCCCCTAGATCATTGCCAACATGGGTTCAGAGAATATCATGGAGTTGAGACCCTCCTCACTATCCTATTCAACAATATAATCACAGGCATTGATAACATCCGACAAGGTTTTGTGCTCATTTTCTTAGACATCGCCGCAGCTTTCGACTCGGTAAGTCATGAACTTCTCCTCGGGCGATTGAAAGAGAAGGGCGTTTGCAACACCGCGCTCGAATAGTGCAAGTCTTATCTGGATGGAAGATGGCAATATGTAAAATCCGGATCAGAAGAATCAAAACGCTTCCACCAAACACAAGGTGTGCCTCAAGGTTCCTCTTTGTCATCTCTCCTGTTCAATATATACATGCAACCCATCTGCAATATCATTAGATCATTTAACGTGAACTGTTTGATATATGCTGATGACATACTCTTATACATGCCGTTCACTACAGTTCAAATGAACCTTACACCACTGGTAGATTGTTTCAATGCGGTCTCAGAATGGCTCCAATCTCAAAACCTCCGCATTCAGCACAAGAAAACGGAGGTGCTTTTCATCGCGAGAGACCCCAACTTTATTCCTCCGTCCCATGTAAGAGTCAAGGAAGCTGACTTGCAAACTAAAGAAACAATAAAATACCTTGGAGTCACCTTGGACCAACGTCTGGATATGAAATCTCACATAGGCAATATAGTCAAAGCTGTATATTTCAAAATCCGTACGCTCAGGCATCTGCGCTCCCTACTGGACCCAGACGATTTCCGGACTATATACCAAGCACTAATCTTACCCCATTTCGACTTTGCCAATGCCATCTTACAAGGTCTCCCCCAATCTACACTGAGCCCGTTACAGCTGGCCATGAATGCTGCAGCAAGGGTCCTCCACGGAGCCTCCAGAAGTGACCACGTGACTCCTATTCTGAAGCAGCTTCACTGGCTCCCTATCCACGGAAGGCTTATCTTTAAAACCTTACTCCTCTCATTCAAGGCCATCAATGGCCTTTCATCTTCTTCACTTACAGAACTCATTCACACAGTGCCCCCCAACAGATCCAGAAGAGCAACTGCTGTAAACTTACTAATAACCCCGAAAGCATTGACAAAATGCAACAGTACAACGGCAAATAGGGCCTTCAGTCTCTACGTCCCCAAATGCTGGAATGATCTACCACCCCACATTCGGGCCATTGTAGATCTAACTCAGTTCAGGAAGGCACTCAAATATCACCTTTTCCTCCAATACTACCCGGTCAGCAACGAAATCTAGGTAACCCCACCTAAGAAAGTAACCATTGTTAGTTCTGAGATAGTGCCAGCATCCCGCCTGCAGATGATGCACATATTTTCCTTATGTGACCGTTGCCTTCATTCTTGTTCTTTGTAATTATTTCATGTATATAGTTCACCCCTGTTATCAAAGTTTGTACTCCTGTTCTATGTAAAACCAAACAGCTTGTTGTTCTGGTCATTTTGTTATAATGTAAACCGCGCTGATATCGAATAGTGCGGTATATAAGAAATTGTAATAAATAAATAAATAACATAGTACAGTGGTTCCCCAACCCAGTCTGTGGGTATCCGCAGGCCAGTCAGGTTTTCAGGGTATCCACAATGACTATGCATGAGATAGATCTGCATACAATGGAAGCAGTGCATGCAGATCTATCTCATTCATTTTCATTGAGGATAGCCTGCAAACCTGACTGGCCTGGAGGTACCCGAGGACTGGGTTGGGAACCACTGACATAGCACAAAATGGCAAAAAGAAAAGCAACTCCACAGGGTGGAGAGAGGGTTGTGAGGACCGATTCCTGCTGTCCCTGGAGAACACCTATTACAGGTGAGTAACTACGCTTTCTCCGGGAACAAGCAGGAAGTCAGTCCTCACATATGGGACTCCCTAGCTATAGGATACCAAAAAAACCTGCAAAAAGCCATGGGTGACCAGAAAAGGAGAACCGTGAGAAGCAGCAATTGAGTCAAGAGACAACAGTCCCATGAGCGGCCCAAGTGTCCAGCTTCCAAAATCAGAAAAGATCAGGTGTATGCAGGGAGGAATGTGGTATGGTCGCAGGTTTTTTTTTTAAGTGTCATTAAGTCAATGCTGACTCCTGGTGACCCAGCAGCTCCTGGGTTTTCTTGGCAAGGTATGACTGAAGTAGATTGCCAGGCCTTTTCTTCCGAGGCAAAGGATTGTAAAGTGACTTGTCCAAGATCACAAGGAGTGCTAGGGGGAATGAAACCCTAATCTCTTGGGTATGAGGCTGTTACTCTAACTACTAGGCTATTCCTCCACTCACAGCACGTATTGAAATGTGGCTTTTTCAATATGCTTACTTGGAAAACTGATAAATGTGATATCACTGCATAACACTCTATGTTGTTTTCCCTCACATGTACAAAGATAATAATTGTCTATTGGAATCCAATATTGTTCTCTTCTCTCCCTTTTCTATATATCTACTTTATGTTTTCAGAGTTATCCATTTTTTTCAGTTATCAAAAGATTGACTATGTAAACCACCATGATATCTTACATGAGTTTGAATGACAATATATCAAATACTGAATGAATGAATAAATAAGTTATTCTTGACAATCTGAAAAAATTCTAACATCAAATTTAGATTTTTTAAAACAATAAAAGAAATAGCAAAACAACCTTCTAAAATGATCTGTCATATACTGGCTCAACTGATGGACTAACTGTAAAAAGCCAAATGTAAGTATAGCTATAGACTGGGATGTCTAGTCTCATCATTTAGAAAAATAGGAAGTCTCTCCTATCCCTGCCTTTTAGAGCAGCAGCACTAGTCATATTCTTCAAAATATGGTCTGGTCTTTTTATATCTTTTGGTGGGACCTGATTATATATAGTTTGTCAATGTGAAGAAGGGGTTAGATGCATTAGTAATGTATTTTATTTGTTATTCAGCATGGCAGTAAGAAGAATGTTGGACGAGTTACATTGAGTGATCCCCTAATGAAAGTACAGCGATGAAACGCATGACTGGTACCCGTAAAGGGCGTCGGGATCCTTAAACAGTCCACGTCAGTGGGTTATTTTAGATCACACAGATAAGTACAGCCTTAGAGCTTCTATTACATTTTGAAATTCTGGAACACTAATCTGCGTTATATAACCTACTGTGAGTCTAGAGGTCATTGATGCAAATGGGCAAACTGCTTTGATAACAGACGAAAGTCCCTGTGGCAGAGCCAAGTAAGTCTGAGACCTCTATTATTTAAGCTTTACTTTATTATAGAGAAGGGAAGGATTTTTAGCCACCCATTGATACATGAACGATTTTTGTTGTTGTTGGGAGCTTTGACTTCATCGTTTGGTAAAAGACCAGTTTTTGGTATATTCTTCAAAATGGCAATATACCTGCTGCTTGACACTACTGAGCCCCTTTGTTCCTTAGTTTCTTCCCTTTTTTAATCCTCAATTTCATAATATCTGTTGATTATTCTACCAGTATTTCCTAATATTCTACTTGTTTAGCGCCGACAGTAGAACCTAGTGGTTAGAATCTAGAGCCACAAAAGGACACGATTCCAGGATTATCCTCATTGCTGTTTAAGTGGGTGCAGAAAGAGAAAATGCCAGTTCCTTATGGCAGAGGTAGTAATATGGAATTGAAGAAAAACATCTCAAGAATGAACAATTCCAATATACTAGCACCAAATGAACAAATGTTTTCATTTAAAGTAAACAGTAGTTCTCAACGCACTAAGGACACGCTCATCCAGTGAAGTTTTCAGGCTATCCACAATGAATAAAGCAAGACACAGCAAAGAGAGGTGTGTACGGTGGTCACAGGTACTTTATTAAAAGAAATCACCTATGCATTTCAGCAAACACCTTCTTCAGGGGGCACAAAACCTCAAATAAAAACAAAGACAGTAAAACATATTTGATAAATACAATAAATAGTCCAGTACACAAATATATAAAATAAACATAAATATAAAAATATGTGACAAGGGTGTATAAAAACGTAAGGCGGAGCAAAAAACAATAAAACACACCCTAATCGTGTAGGAAAATAAGGTGAAATTAGATTTACCTGGAGCTTCTGGGTCGCCAGGAGTCAGGACTGACTCAAAGGCACACATTGCATTTTTGCTAATTGTTGTTCCTTTAGGAACTCCAGTCTAGTCCTGAACATCTGGGGTCTTGCTCCTCCTCCAGCAGTTTGGAGACTGAGAAACGTCATCCTTTTGATAACACCAGTATAAAGACACAGGATCCGCCTCCTGACTCCAGTAACCTATTGACAAAGCAGACTCACCGGAGCAACAATTAAGTAGCAAACTGTACTAATAAAATTTTTACATAACTAAACTGGTAACTCAAAAAACTAGGATAACACGGTCCCAAAAACCTCTGTGTTCCTTTAAACTTCAGTAAGCCCCTAGCAATGCTGAGACCCCTATTTATTTATTTATTTATTATTTATTTATTTCTAGCTTTTCTATACCGCGCTATTTGACATCAGTGCAGTTTACAGTTAATTTCGCACAGGCAGGGGGAGGTGCCACGTGCTTACATCGAACAGGACATAGCAACTTGGATTCATAACATTGAACTATTTACATCTAAACAATGACAGAATACTAGTGTCGCTTTTACATTATTAATGCTGTTAGGTGGTTGTGTTGGTACAAGGTGTAGGGGTGCAGTTGGATTGCAGGTAATATAATAGGAATAAATTATGTTTATTCCTATTATATTACCTGAAATCCAACTGCAGACAGACAGGAGATAGCTAAACTCTACACCGCCCCCCCTTAGTGAATCCTTCCCCACTTGGGACATAAGCTGTACCGACTCATTTCGCTTACCTGTTAGATAGCATTTGCTTCAGGCTATAGCCCGCGAAAAATAGGGAGGGATACAGGACTAGACTGGAGTTCCTAAAGGAACAACAATTAGCAGGTAAGTCTAATTTCACCTTCCTTTGCGTCACTCCAGTCTAGTCCTGAACATCTGGGGATGTAACAGAGCAGTGAAAAAAGTCAACGGGAGGGACCTGCTAAACCAGCCTGAAGTACCGCCGCTCCAAAACAGGTATCCCTCTCCGCCTGCACATCCAGACGATAATGCCGGACAAAGGAATACAAGGACGACCAAGTAGCCGCCCTACAAATCTCTGCCGCCAGTACCAAACTGCACTCTGCCCATGAAGTGGCTTGCGCCCTAGTCAAACGAGCCCTAAGCCTTTCAGGAACCAAATCTACCTTTCAAAATATATGCGGACACAATTCCTTCTTTTCAGCCATTTGGCAATGGAAGCTTTTGATGCTGCTTCCCCTTTCCTTGGACCTCCAAACAAAACAATCTATCTGATCTACGGAAAGACGCTGTCCTTTTCAAATATCTCTTTAGTGCTCTTCTAACATCCAGCCGATGCAACTGCATTGATGATGCACCTGCTGAACCTTCCGCAAACACTGGTAGCGATACTACCTGATTAACATGAAAAGGTGAGACCACTTTGGGCAAGGACGGCACCGGTCTCAGGATCACTTTTGTCTCCGTAAAAAACAGAAAAAGCTCCCTACAGGACAACGCTTGTAACTCAGATATTCTTCTGGCCGAAGAAACAGCCACCAAAAATACCACCTTGAGTGTAAGATCTTTCAATGACGCCTTCGACAACGGCTCGAAAGGCTCTCGCACTAACGCTTCCAAGACTAAATGCAGATCCCACGATGGAACAATCTGCTTACGCAGCGGCCCCAACAGTGAAATCGCCCTCAAAAAACGTTTGATATCTGGATGCCCCCCTATTGCCTCACCTTTTATCGTACCCCTATAACAGGAGAGGGCCGCTAACTGCACCCTGAGGGATGCAGCCACCAATGTTCCCTCTAATTTTCTGTAGGCTGTGTGCGCATAAAATATCAGCTGTGTGCAGCTTTTGAAGGAAGGTTAAATTTTTGTGCGCCACATAATGACACTCGGAGTTATATACTTTAAAATTTGACTACACGTCAGAATACAGTATGTACACCACATTGATTTTAATCAAATTAAATGAAAATAGACGATTATTAAATGAAGCGGGAAATTTCTAGTAATTACAATCATAACTTTTAAATTTTAAGACATCTGTGTTGTTTTCTATCAGAATCAGAGCCGTAATTTTTGTGCGCTCTGTTGTAAAGTATGTGCGCTCGCTTGGCGAGGTGTGTGCGCGCGCACACGCGCACAGCTTAGAGGGAACAGTGGCAGCCACCAACCCTTTTTCAAAACCATCTTCTAAAAAGGCCAATACCTGAGGTACCGTAACTTTAAAGGCGCTAACCTTCTTGTCTACACACCATGCTTCAAAAATATGCCATATACGAATATACGCCAAGGAAGTTGACCTCTTCCGAGCCTTCAACAAGGTTGCTATCACCGCCGCTGAATAACCTCTCGCTGTCAACCTTGCTCTTTCAATAGCCAAGCCGTGATCCACCTAAGGCATGACCAGAGGACCCTGAGTTAACAAGTCCCTGCGAATCGGAAGTCGGCACGGCCGATCCACCAGGAGTCTCATCAGGTCGGCGTACCAAGGATGCCTCGGCCAGTCCAGCACAATTAGGATCACCTGTCCCCTGTCTGACCTATTAACACCCAAGGAGGGAACACATACAGGAGCTGATCCACCGGCCAAGGCTGAATGAGCGCATCGAGAACCTCGGACATTCTTTCCCGCCTTCTGCTGAAGAACCAACAGACCTTCACGGATTGAAACGTTGCCATGAGATCCATTACTGGCGGGCCCCAGCGACACACCACCAGTTCGAACACTAGAGGATGCAAGACCCACTCTCCTGGATCCACTTGCACCTGACTCAGAAAATTGGCCTCTACATTTTCCACTCCGGCGACATGCGCCACCGACAGTGCGAGCAGATGTAGCTCTGCCCACTCTAACAACTGATCGGCCTTGGTTTCCAGCGGAACACTGCTGGTTCCCCCCTGCCGGTTGATATACATTACCATCGTCGCATTGTCGGAAAACACTGGAACTGCTTTCCCCTGTAGCCCTTCTTGAAACTCCAACAGCGCAAGCGTCACCGCCCGCAACTCCAACCTGTTGATCGACCAGGCCTTTTCTTGTTCGGTCCAAAACCCCTGTGCAATGCGACCCTGGACATGAGCCCCCCAACCGGAGAGACTAGCATCAGTTGTTAGGGGAATCCAGTCCAGAGTTTCTAAGGGCATTCCCTTCTCCAGATTTTCTGGGCGCAGTCACCAACAAAAGGAGTGCCGCGTCTCCTGAAGACAGGGCAATATGTGAGATAGACAGTCTTCCTGGTGTGACCACCGTCTGAGCAATGCTCTCTGTAATAGTCTCATGTGGGCTGTCGCCCACGGCATTAACTCGAGGGTCGCTGCCATCATTCCTAGCAACTGCAGATAGTGCCAGGCCGTTGGACTTCGGTTAAGCAGAAATCGGCAGACTAACTTTCTCAAACCTCGAGCCCGCTGGTGCGGCAGAAACATTTTGCCGACACTGGTATCGAAATGAGACCCTAGATACTCCAGCCTCTGTGACAGACTCAATCTGCTCTTGGCCACATTGACCACCCATCCGAGACTCTGTAAGAAGGCCACCACTCTGGCAGTAGCCGGCTCGCTCTCGTCTTTGGATTTTGCTCGAATCAACCAATCGTCTAGATAAGGATGCACTAGGACTCCTCCTTTTCGCAACGCCGCCACCGCCACTACCACTATTACCTTGGTAAATGTTTGCGGAGCTGTCGCTAGACCAAAAAGTAACGCCTGGGATTGAAAATGCCCCATCGGAACGGCAAACCTTAGAAACCTCTGATGTTCCCGCCAAATGGGAACATGGAGATAAGCTTCTGACAAATCGAGGGATGTAAGAAACTCTCCCTGCCGTACCGCTACAATGACCAACCTCAACATCTCCATCCGAAAAGGGGACACTTGAAGACAGCGATTTACATTTTTGAGATCTAAAATCGACCGATAGGTTCCTTCCTTCTTTGGTACCACGAAATAGATGGAGTACCGACCGCAGCCGCATTGGCCTGGAGTGACCGGTACCACCGCCTTGAGAGAGAGTAGCCTTTCTAAGGTTTCCTGTACCGCTGCCAATTTGGAGTGCGCCTTGCACGGGGATTGCATGAAAGAATCGGTCACTGGATGCTGAAGTTCCAACGCATAACCCTCGTGGATGACCTCCAACACCCACTGATCGGACGTGATCTGGACCCAGGCAGAATAAAAATCCCACAGGCGACCTCCTATCGGTACCTGCCCCGCCTGGGCCTCTCTGGCTTTATTGTGACTTCCGAAGACTGGAGGAAGAGGAGGCAGCAAATCCTCTGCCCGCCCCTCTGAAACCTCAAAACCCCTGGTTACGATAGGGAAAACGCCCTCTTTGCACCTGACCAAACCTTGGGGAATGAAAACGCCGAAAGTCTCTCTGTTGGCCTCTACCGGCCGGAACCGACTGACCCTGTTTCAGCCTGTCTTCTGGCAATCTGCCGCCCTTGGACTCTCCCAAATCCTTCAACAGCTTATCCAGATCTTCACCAAAAAGTAGCTTTCCCCTAAACGGCAGCTTACTCAGCCTTGACTTGGATGAACCATCTGCTGCCCAATTTCAGAGCCAAAGAGACCACCCTGGCCGCTATAGCAGATGCCATACTATTTGACAACCCGCGAACCAGATCATAATGGATGTCGGCCAAGTAAGCCGCTCCCGTCTCTATTCTGGCAGCCTCCGCGGCCGTGTCCCCTACCTGATCACCCTGAAGGTGCTGAGCCCAACGAAGGCAGGCCCTGGCTACGCAAGCTCCACATATGGACGCTTGAAGGGATAACGCATTCACATTGAACACCCGTTTCAACAAGGTATCCAACTTTCTATCTTGCGCATCCTTCAGAGCTGCGCTCCCTTCTACCAGGATGGTAGTCTTCTTAGTAACTGCTGAGACTGTCGCATCCACCTTAGGGGACTTAAATAACTCACGGTCCTGTTCTACTAATGGGTAGAGCCGAGACATAACCCTGGAGCCCTTCAGACCAGCCTCCGGTATATCCCATTCAGCTTGTATCATTTCTTTAATCACTCTGTGCACCGGAAAGACAGTCTGAGACTTATGAAAAGCCTGCAATAATGGGTCCTCCAATGTGGCATCCTCCGCCGGAACCCCTGTCGGCATATTAAGCACCTTAAGCGTCTCAGATATGAGCGCCAGTAACTCATCTCTTCTGAAAATTCTAACCACTCGGGCCTGATCCTCCTGCTCCGGCAGCTCACCTTCCTCTAAATCCTCTTCCAACTCCAAATCCTGTTCCAACTGCTCCGAATGGGCCCCCTCTGATGCCACGGACTGATCAGGCCGCTCTTTGTTGCACCGCCCTCTCTTTGATGGGATCCCTACGTCAACCGAGCTCAGAGGAGTCCCCGGACTCTTATCACCGATGTCCCCGACAGTAGAACCGGACGGGGCAGTCCTCTGCGCTCCTCCGAACGCCTGCTGAATTAAAGATATGAATTTGGTCGAAAAAATCGCCACTAATCCTCCTGGTAACTGCACCTGCGTTATCGGCGTAACCAGTGCGGCCGAGGGCCCCGCAACCAGTTCCAGGAGGGGCTCTGCGGGAGACTTTGGCTCTGGGATGCCCAAAGAGACCCCTTTGTGGGCCTCCAGCCCTTTTTCCAGCCCCTGCTCCATTGAGACCGCCTCTTGAGAACAGCCTCGACACCCCCCCGACTCGGACACCGCTCTCCTTCTAGACCCACAAACTAGACAGTGTGGCCTAGAAGGCATACTGCCCGAGCGGCTACTGAGGGTATCATCGTGCAGTGACCTGGTGAGTAAACTCTCCCTGCTACAGCTAGGGTACAGCCAGCGTGAAGCTGTGAGAGATTCTCTCACGCTCCCGGTTTTTTACAAACTCGAAAGAAAAACAGATAAACTGCTTCCTAGGGTAAAGCCCACAGCACTTTTGAAATCCGAACGCAAAAACAAAGCTTCCCCGCTGAACCAGACACTAACAACAAACCCATGACAAGCAATGGAGATTTTTCCCCCGCGCGTGCCACGGTCTATCCCGTTCTGCACACGCAGTCAGCCACCCAACTCTGCTGTCGACAAGGGCCCCCTTACCTTTGCAAAACTCGTTGGTCCACTCTGTTCCCTCTCCTCGCGCTCAGCTGGGATCGTGGCTTCAGTGTCGGGGAAGAGCCGGAACTGAATCTCAACCGCTGCCGCGATCTGCTGGTGTCAGACCTCAGCGCTGCAATGGCAATGGAATCGGTGAGGTAAACTGCTTCATTTTGTGCTGCCGTTAGGCTGCCGGCTCCTCACCCATAACTGTGGGTTCGGGAACCAGAGCTTTTCTCTCCCCAAATTTTACACGCTGTCTCTGCCCAGTAGCAGAAGAGAAAGAGAGGGGGGGGGGGGCACCCCGAGCAAAGGAAATAAACAGCTCAGCACAGCACCGCTTCCCCCCAACTAAAAATACCTTAGCCAATCTCTTAAAACCTACAGCCCAAGAAAATTTAACTACTCTACACTTTACCAACTGCTTAATTGATTAGTCAGCCTCTATTTCTGGGCTCACCAGCCCTCCAGCTGCTTGGAGACTGAGATAACTGGAGTCAGGAGGAGGATCCTGTGTCTTTATACTGGTGTCATCAAAAGAATTACGTTTCTCAATCTCCAAGCTGCTGGAGAAGGAGCAAGACCCCAGATGTTCAGGACTAGACTGGAGTGACGCTAAGGAAAAGCATTTTTTGCCCAATCCATGGTATGGACCTTAAAGGACATAACAAAAAGATGAGGAGGTACTGCGTAGTAATTAAATAGAAGAAAGTGTAAAGCCACACTATGTAGTGTTTTAAATGGATAAACATGTATCTGTGAAAGCATATCAGAATACATAGTCGGTATGGAACTCATTGAGCCGAGGGGAAACCGTGTTGAGGACATAGATGTTCTATCTAAGAATACCTTCTGTGCCATTCAAACATCTTCCTAAATAAACTTACTATCTACTCCAGAGCATAAAAAGGTGTTAATTAAACTACAACTCTGTCGAGTATAACAGACGGATATTATAAAGGGGGAAAGAAAGAGGGAGGCACCCTAGAGGATAGATGCAATATATTAGCAACAGTTAAACATTCATATATAATGTAATAAACATAAAAGCATTGAATAAATTATGTGCAAGAGCATAAAAACATTGGAAAAGAGCTCTGTAAACTCACCCAGCCAAAGGCTGAGAAAATGCCATAGCGATGCAGCAAATCACCAATAAGTTATCTGCTGGACAAAGGAGCAAGCACTCTTTTAAAGAACCGTGGGTTCACACCAAAAAAGAGGGAGTCAAAGGGGAAACATCTGCATAAACCAATTGGAAAAATGTTTATAAATCAACGTATCCCCTATGTATGTAAAATCTAAAATATGTGCAGATTGGTAACAGCAATCAAAATGGTAATGTGCTGGACAAGTATGGAAGAAAGCATAGTTACTCACCTGTAATGGGTGATCTCCAGGAACAGCAGGAATTTAGTCTTCACATATGGGTGACAACGGTACTGACGGAGCCCATGTGGGAACACTCCCCAGCGTCGAATAGGAAAGCTTTTGGGAGCATCCCACCTTCCCAACTCTTCCTCCTCAGTTAAGTTTGTAGCTGAGAGAAAAGGAGAGAAAGAAAACTTACAACTTCTAGGGGAGGAGGGTGGGTTGTGAAGACTGAAGTCCTGCTGTTCCCAGAGATCATCTGTTACAGGTGAGTACTACGCTATCTCCAGGAACAAGTAGGAAAGTAGTCTTCACATATGGGGCTCCCAGACACCAGAGAGAATGACCTCAGAAACGGTAGGTTTGCCTCACAGCAGAGTTGAAGAGGCCATGGATTCTTCATGTATGTCTGGTATTCTTAGGTTCCAGGACGGAGGGCAGGAGTTGCCCTAAGTCTGAAAGAGGTGCTGGAGCACAGTCTGACAAAACATGGCATCCTGGCAGGAGTCCTTGTCCAGACAGTAGTGAGCAGCAAAGGCCAAGTTGCTGCTTTTCAGATTTCGTCAATGGCTACAGAACGTAGATTTGCAATCGAGGTAGCCATGGCATGAACATTATGGACAATGACATGATCCTCAAGGGATAGTCCTGCTTTATCATAAACAAATGAGATGCAATCTGCTATCCATTTAGAAAGAATACGTTTGGATACTGGCAACCCTAAGTGACTGGAATCAAAGGAGATGAATAACAGACCCTTTACGGTGTTTGTCTGTCCCTTGAAGACAGAATGCCAAAGTACATTTGCAGTCAAGGGTATGGAGGGTTGCCTCTGCCTTAGACGAATGTGGTCTAGGAAAAAAGACAGGAAGATAAACTGACTGATTTAAACGAAAAGGAAACACCACCTTTGGTCTGAAATGGGGGTGAGTTCTTAGGACAACCTTGTCATAGTGAAACTGTGTGTAAGGTGGGTCTGCCACCAAGGCTTGAAGCTCACTAATGCATCTAGCTGAAGTGAGTGCAATAAGGAAGATGACTTTCTATGTTAGAAACTTTAGCAAGGTAGTGGCTAAGGGTTCAAAGGATGGCTTGAGAAGTTGCCCCAAAACAACACTGAGATCCCAAGTCACTGGAGGTGGTCTGATGGGAAGTTTGATGATCAAGAGACCTCTCATGAAGCACACTACAAGCAGCTGTGAGAAAATTAGTTGTCCAAATGAGGATAAATGGAGGAGATACTGGAGGAGCACCTCCACTGGAGCTGAGAAGGGATTAAGGTTCTTCTGGGAACACCAGAGGGAAAATCTATGCCATTTGAAAGCGTAAGAACATCTGGTGGATGGCTTTCTAGAGGCTAAGAGAATCTCCTTAACTTCATGAGTAAGGTTAAGATCCTGTAATACTGTGCGTTCAGCAGCCATGTCATGAGGTGGAGAGACTGTGGATTGGGATGGAGCAGTATCTCCTCCTCGTGAGAGAGAAGATCTGGAGCAGATCAGAGATCTAGGGGTTGAGTTTTAGACATATGTAGTAGGAGAGGAAACCACAGTTGACGTGGCCAACATGGGGCTACGAGTATCATGAAGCCCCTGTCCGCCTGGAGCTTGAAAAGCATCTTGGGAATCAGGGGAAAAGGAGGAAAGGCATACAGGAACTCTCAACCCCAGGGGAGGTGAAAAGCATCCACCTCCTGGTTGCCCGACATGGGAGTCCTGTTGCAGACGCGAGGAAGTTTGGCATTCTGTGGGGTGGCAAACAGGTGTATCCCTGGAGTCCTCCAGGTCTGAACAATGAAGGATGCTGTCTCGGTGTGGAGAGACCATTCGTGGGGAAGGAGGATCCGACTCAATCTGTCTGCTAAGACATTTTGCTCCCCTGGAAGATACACTGCTTGGAGGTGTATCTGATGAGTAATGGCAAAGGACCAGAGATGGAGAGTCTCTCTGCAGAGGGGCCAAGATCCTGTTCCCCCTTGTTTGTTTATATAGAACATGACCACCTGATTGTCCATCTGGACCAGGATCCTCTGGGAGTTTAGATGCCCCTGAAAGACCTTGAGGGCATTGTAGATTGCCCGAAGTTCCAGTAAGTTTATCTGGAGCTTAGACTCCTCTTCCGTCCAGAGGCCCTGAGTGGAGAGGGTCCCTATATGGGCCCCCCATCCCAGCTTGGAGGCATCCGTTGTCAGGGTATATTGATGTGGAGGCATCTGAAAATGTGACCCAACAAGGAGATTTTCTGGGGAACACCTCCATAAAAGAGATGTGGCCAGAGGGGCAAACACTGATATTTTGTCTGTGAGACGGCCCGAGGCCTGTGTCCATTGAGAGGCCAAAGCCCATTGAACTGTGCATATATGCAGGCATGCATGTGGTACTACATGTACTGTTGAGGCCATATGACCTAGAAGCTGAAACATCTCTCGGGCAGTTAGGTGTTCTCTGACATGGGCCTGAGATGCCAGCTGAGGGGCTGAGGTAGAAACACCCTTGATTGTTGAGTATTTAAGAGAGCTCCTATGAACTCTATTGTCTGAGTAGGAGCGAGATGTGACTTTGGGAGATTTATCACAAATCCCAAGTGTTGAAGTACTTGCACGTTATGAGAGAGACAGATGAACCTCTTGGGAGATTCTTGCCTTTATGAGTCAGTCGTCTAGGTAAGGGAAGACGAGTATCCCTAGAGATCTTAGAAATGCGGCCATGACTGCCATGCACTTTGTGAATACTCTTGGGGCAGAGGCGAGTCTGAATGGCAGGACCTTGTACTGATAATGTCTTCCCTGAAACATGAAGCGTAGATATTTCCTGTGATCTGGATGTATCAGGATATGTGTGTATGCTTCCTTTAGATCTAGAGAACAGAGCCAGTCCTGACTGGAGATAGGGTAGAACGGTCCCTAGAGAGACCATCTTGAACTTCTCGCGGATAAGAAACTTGTTTAGGTTTCTGAGATCTAGAATGGGTCTGTATCCTCTGGTTTTATTTGCTATGAGAAAGTACGGAGAGTAGAAATCCACTCCATGCTGGGATGTTGGGACCTCCTCTATGGCACTTCCTGATAGCAGACAAGTGACCTCATGTAGCAGAAGGGCAGTGAGACAAGGCTGAGAAGGATATTCCCTTACCAGTGTGAAGGGGAGCAGAGTTTGTAAGTGAAGCCTGTACTCTTCCGCCACTATGGTCAGGGTCCAGTGCTCTGAAGTGATTAGATGCCACCTGTGGACATAATGACAGTCTGCTGTAAATATGGGGGGGGGGGGGGGGGGGGGGAGGGATGTCTCCAAATGCAAAGTAGCTATGTTCTCTAGAAAAAAGTCAAAAACCAGGCGCAGGTTGAGTCTGTGGAACTGGTTGGTTTTTAAGAGTCTCTGGCTTCTTTTGCTGCTTAGAAGGCTGCTGCCTCTTTTGAGTACTTTGAGGTTGGTACTGTGAAGCAGGGGTGTAAGAAGGGTAAAACTTCTTTTTCTTTATTAAAGAAAGTTTTTTTGCAGTTGCTTTCTGAACCGGGTTGGCAGTGGTTCCAAAAAGCCTGTTTAGAGTAGTATTATCAGATTCCAACTGAGATGCCTTGCCTTGCCAATCTTGCCAAAAAGGTTTTCACCTGTGGAAGGAATATTACCCAGTTTACCTTGAACCCATTGTTCCAGATCTGATGTTTGAAGCCAAGCAATCCTGCATGCTCCAATGCAAATTGAGGTGGCTCTACAGGTACACTCAAAGCAGACAAAACTTGCCCTAATTACAAACCTTGACACGTTTTGGGCATGTTTGACCAATGTGAGATAGTCAGCTCTCTTATCATCAGGGAGAAGAGGAGCCATTGAATCAAGATCTCTAGTAACCTCTTTAAAGAACATACCCATAGAGAATATGTATGAACTTTTTCTGGCTGAGAGCATGGAGGCCTGAAAGCATCAAGAGTCCTTGCTTCTCTACCAGGAGGGTTCGAAGAATGAGTCTTTGAACTTTTAATTCGACACATTGCCGATTCCACCACCATGGAGTGATGAAGCAAATGAGTCTGTTGGAATCCAGGAGACTCCAGTACTCGATACATGGTATCGAGTCATCGAGTATGGGGAGATGTGGTAAAGGGCGTCTCCCACATCCGGAGAATGAGGTCCTGGAGGATGCGGTGAACTGGAAGGGTGGCAGCCTCTTTAGGAGCTATAGGGTATTGAAGGATTTCCAATTCCTCAGCCCTAGGCTCTTTTTCAGATGTTACTGTAATGGACAGGCTCCTGGCCATGTCCCGAATAAATTCCTGAAAAGACATGTCCTCAGGAAGGGACATGCGGCGTTCCGGAGAGGGAGATGGATCCTCCAGTATACTCTGAATTCCTCAGGTATCGATCAATTCATCATCGGATGAATCGGAATCAGAAGATTCAAAGTATCAACGAGAGCGATGTCCGCACTCCGCTAAGACCCGGTACCAATTGAAATCGGTATCAGATTGGGGAGGTTGTTTGGAAGAGCCACCGGTACCAGGAATGGACTTGAGGGCAGGCATGGGCGGTAGCGGTTCGATCGGTACAAACCCTGATGTGGAGTGCATCGGTACCATGGACAGAGCCGGAGTTGGAGGTACCACTGTTATGGGTTTGATTGGAACCAAAGCCGCTAGAAGAGCTGCCATGCTGCGCTCGATGGCAAGGATACGTTGATACATAGAGCCCGCTGATGCTTGGGTGTTTATACCGGACATGCGGGCTACCGTCCCAAAGCATGGAACCAGGAGCTCTCCAGAAGTGGAGGCCTCGGGAGCATCCTGGGACCCCTCAACGGTTTTGGAGGAAAGGTCCTCCTGCTGGGGTAGTTTGGCTGGCCAATCCACCTCTAGGGCAACGCTCAATGCATCTCGATTCTTAGAAAGAAATCTACCCTTGGGGGATCGGTGTGTCTTCAAAAGACTTATGTTTTGATACCTGAGATCCATGAGAGAAAAACTTGCCCTTGATGATGTTGATGCTAAAGACACAGCATCTGAGGCAAAGAGTGTGCCTAACTTTGCAGCTCGATTCTCTTTGTCATCTTCCTACACAAAGGACACGCTGAAGACTGGTGATCGGGCCCAAGGCACTTTAGACACCAGTCATGGGTGTTGGTAGCTGAGATGGTACTGCCACCCTTAAAACATTTCTTAAAACCACTGACTGTTTTTTCCATTATGCTGAAGGCAAATGGTAGTCTTAAGGCCTAAAATGGCATTGATGCACCCAAGAAAGTTCTAATTCGCTTTTTAAAAAGAAAGAAAAGAATAGAAAAGAACCGACTGTAGTCGGTTCCTGCGTCGACGGGAAGGCAAACGCGAACACAAAATACAAAAGAAATAAAATAAACATATTTTCTGCGGTGACAGGATTTGCTTCCTGCTGGCTCAATGGAAAATGAAGAACTGAGGAGGGAGAGTTGGGAAGGCGGGAAAGCAGCGACACAGGTGCTGTGGGATGCTCCCAAATGTTTTCCTATTGGACGCTGGGGAGCGTTCCTGCGTGGGCTCCGTCGGTACAGACGTCACCCATATGTGAAGACTACATTCCTGCTTGTTCCTGGAGATAGCACAGTTACTTACCTGTAACAGGTGATCTCTGGGAACAGCAGGAATAAGTCTTCACATATGAGTACGTCGGTACCGACGGAGCCTGCGCGGGAACGCTCCCCAGCATCCAATCAGAAAGCTTTTGGGAGCATCCCTCAGCGCCTGCGTGCTGCCTTCCCGCCTTTCCAACTGTCTCTCCTCAGTTGAGTTTTATAGCTGAGACAAAAAGAGAGAAAGAGGAAAGGAAGATAGAGAAACAACTCCTAGGGGAGGTGGGTGGGTTGTGAAGACTTATTCCTGCTGTTCCCAGAGATCACCTGTTACAGGTAAGTAACTGTGCTATCTCCAGGAACAAGCAGGAATGAGTCTTCACATATGGGGACTCCCAAGCTAAGATGCCTGGAGCCCTGGCATGGTGAGGATTGGAACATGCTACACCTCATATGGCCAGGCATCCTGAGGATGGAGGGTAGGGGTTGAGAAGAGAGGAGCTGTAGGAAAAACAGCTAACCTAAGGACTACAGGTAAGGAGTCCTTGTATGTATGATAATTATCATGAAAAATATTGACATGAACAATCACAATATGGACCTCACCTACTGGATTGCAGGAATTAGAGAGGCTGATGGAGTCTACTGGAGATCCAGTAGAGGAATCTTTAAGGTGACCTCACTGAAGTGAAGGCGAAGGTCCAAATCTGGAATCGACAGGTGACCCAGGTGTCAACTGGGGTAGTACAAAAACGTCAGGTCTTTAGTGGAAGCTTTATGGAAAAAGCTGGGAACTCTTTTGGATACAGAGTTAGTAACATTTAGGAACAAAAGAGGAAGACTGACAGATTTGGACAACTAGCCCAGTCCTGGAGGGAAGAAGAGGTATGGAAAAAAGCCCATATTCCCAAGGAGGACAGATGTCTGAAGGGCTGAAACTTCAGATCTACTGAAGATCCACCCTGTCTTTCCTATCTGTTGAGAGATAGGAAAGATAGTGAAGTATGGAGCTTCAGGGATACCTAGACCTAGGGTTAAAGTAGGAGCTGTCAGTACCACAGTAGTGGTTGTGTGCATAATACCCCAGACATACTGAGGGACAGTATGAAGATATGCAAGCCTACTGTCTGGAACCTATAGGAAGGTGAAACCCCTTATAAGCATAGACAGAGAGATAAGTATGTAAATACATATCTACCTATAAGGAAGCATCTCGACAGATACACATATATATAGGGATATATATATATATACATATATACATATATATACAGGGGTGTATATATATATATATATCTCTATAGTGAGATCTGGAGGGGCATAAAATATGCACACGCAGCTTACAGACATATGTATCTATAGAGAAGTATATAGAGATATATACATACATGTATATAGATGTCTAAAAATAAATGTCTGCAACTAAGCAGATAGAGATATGCCCATAAGAACATTCACATGGAGATGTGAAGGAGAAAGATTCATCTAATAACAAGAAGGTGGAACCTACTTGAGAAGATATATAGAGAATCTATTCCCCCTGGCTAAGATGGTGCAGGAATGCTATCCAGTGAAATAACCAGGATGGTTGCGTGAAAAACAGCGGAGAATATCAGTCTGTAAACAGCAAGTCCTGAGTCCTATAGAACTCTCGCATGGTAAATGGACAGAAAACGCATAGGATGAGATACCAGGTTGACCCACTTGAGGAACAAGGGGGGGGGGTATCATGCGTTGTTTAATTAAATATGTGCTGTCCATGAAGGATTAGGATACCATGAGGACAAGCTGCAAGGAAAAAGAGCATATTTCCTGTAGAAAATGGATAACTCTTTAGACTGTCATATAGAGAAGGCTTATGTCCTTTATTAAAAGGAAATAGAAGGGTGTAAAGAACCTCTACAGTCATGAGGAATGACTGAGTAAGCCTTTTTCAACCATATAGGATAGTAATTAGAAGAAAAATCCCCATGCTCTCTAGCAAGGGCCCATAGTGGAAAGCTTCTCAGTAGGATTGCAGAGAGCACTATGCAGGAGAATTGGGAAATAAAAGTGGCTGTTGGAGGAAACCAGCTGCCACCTCAGTTATGCTGCCAACTCCAGAGATTTGGAGACGACAGAAAAGAAGCGATAAGGATTATCCAAGGTAGATGAGCACTATCTTGGAAGCACTACTAAGGCCAGAGAAAAGAAGTGGAAGACAAGACTGGAACTCGTAGAAAAGTACCAGTAGTCCAATCACTGGAACTTCTGCATGGGCAGCTGCTGAATAGAACAGCAGAGAGAATCCTTCTGTTTGTAACAGAGAGAACAGACAGAACAAGAGGAGAAAATCCTGAACATGTCTGATGAGCTGCCCAATGAAGCAGGGAGGTTACTCCAAAGAAAGCTCTACACTGGAAAGGAAAGGAAGACTAGAAAGGCTAAGAAAGCCTTCCAGTTGTATGGTACCACTCGTACAGGGGAAGCCCTGGAAACGAGGGTAAAGAAAAATAGGAGCTGAAGGGAGACTTGCTATATGGTAAGTCTGTAGAAGGAAAAAATTCATGGTGGTACCGGGAAACTATCATGAGATATTTGGCAAACCTCTCTTCATGGTAGGAAGAGGAGGAAAACTCTGTGACCCACAGACATGAATCTCCTGACAGCTCAGCCTACCTAAGAGCAAGTGGATGTCCTGGAACAGGAATCCATGTGTAGAGTTTTAAATGAAAAAAAACAGTGAAAAAACTTCTGCTGAGAAGAAGGGAACTGTATGTTAAAAGAGATCAATTAGAACCCCATTGAGGGTTAATTTTCCTGGCTTGAGTTTGGATTCTTCAGACCAGGGTGAGGTTTCCCTTGTTTGGGAACATCTGTATGAGGGGCAGGAGAAGAATAAAACCTTCTTCTTTTAGGGAAAGAAGGTTTGGTAGGGCATTTCTTACCCAGTGGGGAAGGAGAAGGCTTAGCCTCAGAGACAGGGAAGTCAGTGGAGCAGTGAGCAACCTGACGTAAAGACTCCTTATTGAAGAGGTTTTCTCCAGTACAAGGAGTATTACCCAGTCTTTGTTGTGCCCATCTGTTTAAGTCTGAAGCTTGGAGCCAGGCTCTACGTCGTGCCCCTATGGCTATAGCAGAGGTCCTGCTGACAGACTCAAAAGAGTCTAGAGAAGCACGAGTAAGAAACCAAGAGATATTTTGATTATGACTATGTAGTGAGGAATAGTCTGCAGTCTTGGGCTCTGAAAGAAAGGGAGTTAGAAGAGACAACTGCTTTGTAACCTCCTGAAGGGATAGACTCATATAAAAAATATATGAGAGAATCCTTGTTGATAGCATAGATGTCTGGAAGGTTTGACGTCCAAAGGCATCTAGTGTTCTAGACTCACGACCTGGTGGATAAGAAGAGTGCTTCTTCTTACTTTTCACCTTCCTCATTGCTGATTCTACCACAATAGAATGATGGGGAAGTTGAGTCTTTTGAAACCCAGGAGAAGGGGGCACCTGATACAAAAGATCAGTTGCTGTAGAAGGTGAGGAAACCCTCAAAGGTGTTTCCCATATTTTCAGAAGAAGATCCTGCAAAGAATGATGTAAAGGAAGCATTATATTTTCCTTTTCCCCAGAAGAGCCCTGTGTAGGATCATAGGCAGGGATAGGAATAGCAAGGAATGTTGCCATGTCAAGGAGAAAATTCTGAAAAGAAGGATCTCCAATGGGAACCATTCCTGGACAGGCTAGACTTGAAGGAGTAGCCCGGGCACCGGAGGATGTACTTGTCCGGTGCAGAAAAGGATCCTTTATGGATGAATACTGGTACCAGCAGTTATGACCTGAATCTGTCGGTACTGTATCGTCCATGCCAGGTATCGACTCCAAACTAGGTATAGAGAGGAGCGACCCTGGTGAAAAAATGCATGGAAGGAGCTGGTCCCGATGTTACTGCCGAAACCGGTACCGATACTGATACTGGAAGCTGAGCCGGAATCGAAGGCGATAGCGACATCAAAGCAGTCATCGGAGGCTGCGCAAGCGGTACCGAGGTAACCAAAAACTCTTGGTGAGCATCCTCGGTACCGCGCAACCGGAATCGGTAAGCGTCGGTTCCGAGACGCGTCGGTACCCAGTCTTCCAGACTAGATATCAATTCCAGACTCGGCATCGAAGGAAGCAAGTCTATCGATGCATGTCTAGAGGATACCGACGTCGGTGGTCGTATCGGCGGTGCTTCCAATACTGGAAAGTCAATCTGGGAGTATCGATCGGTCCCGAAGGTACCGAGAACGCCAGATGACGATCCCTGGTGAGGAGTGAATCCCTGGTGAGGAGTGTATCGGTACCGCTCGAAGCGGATGCCACCACCGAGCATGGCTCAGGTATGTTCTGTGAGGGGTGAGCCCCAGGAACAACCTGAAACCCCTGAAAGGCTTTGGAGACCGAAGACTCCCGCCGGGGTTTTAAAGCCAATAGGGTCTTGAGGGCAAGGCCGGAGCCGTCATCATGCTTGGCATGAGACCTACCACTCAAGGATTGGCTAGTCTTAACAGACTGTTTGTGGGTTACCTGATCCTGTAGAGAAGAAATGGTCGGTGCCCTGACACTGGAAGGGAACGCGGTATCAAGGGAAACTCGAAATGGAAAACCTCTTCTCATAAAATTGTAGCCTAATGGCTCCGGAGGAAAAGGGTCAGGACCCAAACAGGTTAGACACCAGTTATTGGAGTCTAAAAAGAAAACTGTATTTCCACAGTTAAGGCACTTCTTAGGAGAAGAAGGCTCCATGATGGAGAAGCCTTACAGGCCCAAAAATTTAAGACAGAAACTGAGGGAAAACTCTCCCTGAGTTTGAGAAAAAGAAAAGAAAAAACCCACCGGCGGTACCGGTGGAGGCGGGGAAACAGCCGCGACCACAAGAAAAAGAGAATTAAAGAATTAAGAAAAATTTTTCTGCGGTGACAGGAGGACGTCCTGCCGGCTCCGCGGAAAAACAAAAACTGAGGAGAGACAGTTGGAAAGGGAAGGCAGCATGCAGGCGCTGAGGGATGCTCCCAAAAGCTTTCTGATTGGACGTACCAACGTACCCATATGTGAAGACTCATTCCTGCTTGTTCCTGGAGATACATGAAAACTTGTATAATGTGTTTGGTGAATACAGAAGCCAGATTGTGTCTATAAAACTAAGAAAGCCAAACATTTTGGAAACCAGTGAGAAGCGCAGCAGACCTGGTGCTCAATATAAACTCTCCCCAACGCCGACACACTAAGCCGGCCGTCAAGCAGTTATAGTGAACAAAAGAATATTAGCATTCAAAGGCAGCGTATAAAAAGCCCCAACCTAAATGCAGTTCCTAAAGCGATATTGTCGTATTGTTTCGTTTTCAAAAATAGATAATCAGAGCAACCAAAAAAGTACAGACCCTAACTAAACAAAATCTAGCAGTGCCCGAAATATAGCTGTGAGTTATCTAAAGACCAGTATCAAAGGACAGTAGTTAATTCAAGAAAACACCTATACAAAAAAACAGCTTCAGAATACTATGATATTATACTGTTTCACAAGAGCAGCATATCGATAAAAAGACTGTAAATTAAACATCAGCACTAAGTAACTAAAACTGATAAAAAGGAAATACTGTGACAAAAAATACTATATATTTAAAAATATTTATGAATCACAAAGTACTACAAGAGGGGGGAGGAAGGGGGAGGAAAAGGGAAGGAGGCGGGAGGGGAAGGAGGGGAGAGGAGAGAGAGGAAGAGAGAGGGAGGGAGGGAGAGAGGGAAAGGAAAGGGGGAGGGGGAGGAGAGGAAGGGAGAAGGAGAGGAAGGGGGAAGGGAAGGAGAGGAAGGGGGAGGGAGAAAGGTGAGGGAAAGGAAAGGGGGAGGGGAAGAATAGGGAGGGAGGAGAGGAGGGAGAAAAAAATACTCAATAAAGGACATAAAAAACTAAGGTATATAAGACAGCCCATGGTCTTAAAAACAATGACTGAAACCAACAAATTAAAATGTAAGGGAGTCCATCCACAAAACAATAAAACCGTAAACTATGCAATATAATAAAGAAAACAAGAAATCCCTAATAAAAATTAAAACAACCTAAAAACATAACATAAATGAAAGCTAAAACAACCTAAAAACTATAGAGACCAATAAGGGTGACATAAATGAAGGCTAAAACAACTTTAACAAACTATAAAGGAACAATAAAAATCAAGGGCTGGCAAAAATAAAAAAACAATAAAAAGCAATAAGAAATAAATAATAAAAAGGCCAGTGAACACATTCAATGGCATGACAGAGAAACAGAAAAACAGAGGAAGCCATGGAGAGCATCAAACCATGGCATGGGGTACAGAGTCAAAACACTGTGAAAAATAAAAACAAAAACCATGAATCAATAGATAGAGAAATAAATGAATAACCCCCACACCACTAATGTAAGAACATGTAAATAAAATTCAAAGAAAAACAGCAAGATTAATTTCCTGGTTCAGACCATATGGTTCCAAATCCTCAATTCGTAGATGTAACGTTGTTCCAACTTCAGCAACACAGAGTCAATATTGCCGCCTTTCCAAAGTAGCTTCACAACTTTTAATACTAAAAACCTCAAATCCATAATGCTATGACCTTTTTCTTCCCAGTGTGCCACCAAAGGTTTCTCAGGAAAACGTCTATTGAGGCAGCTCTTATGTTCTATAATTCTGGTCTTCACCGGTCGCTTTGTTTTACCCATGTACATGAGATTACATGGACAAATTATGAGATACACCACATTCTGTGTATTGCAATTGGAAAAGTTATTCAAAAAAATTGTTTTATGTAAGAGAGGATGCTCAAAAGAATTCTGTGTGACCAAAGCATTAGAGCATACTGAGCATCAGCCACTCTTAAAATGTCCCTTCACTTTACATATAGCTTTGGGTTTGGACAGGCGCCACACTTGTTTTAAAATGTGTACAATATCTTTTGAAAGGTTGGAGAATGTGAGGGCACACACCAATCTGTCTTGTGCTGGATGACGTGTGCCCTCAAGAAGTGTGGCTTGATCTGCAGCCTTTGCTCTCTTATAGGCCTTCTCAATGTAGTCCTGTGGGAAACCTCGTTGTGCAAATTTCTTGCCCATATCTACTGCATGACGTTCAAAATCTTAGTCAGACACACACAACCTTCTTATCCGTAAGAACAGACTCGTGGGAAGATTGTTTTTCAGAGACCTATTGTGAAAACTATTAAACTTCAGAAGAGAATTTCTATCCATTTGCTTATGGTACAGATCAGCGAGGAAACCATTCTGCTCCTTTTTTTTTTTAAATCAGACTATCCAAATATGCAATATGACTAAAACTATATGTGTAATCAAAATGTAAGTTCTCATCTAAAGAGTTGAGCCAAACAAAAATACTCTTGTTAATTCAGACTCTGTACCATCCCAAATCATAAAAACATCGTCAATATACCGCTTCCATAATCTGATTTGTGTTTCATAAGTATGTCTTTTAAAATGTTACTTCTCAAAATCAGCTACATAAAGATTAGCGACATCTGGTGCCATGGAGGACTCCATGGCGACACCTTTAATCTATTTGTAAAACCCCCTCTAAAACAGAAAAGGTTCTCTATCATTGCCAAGGTAGCTAATTGTACAAGAAAAAACTTTGGAGTCCTGACAGGTTTGTCTCTCTGTATTAAAATATCTGAAATAATGTCCATAGCCACCCTCTAGGGAATATTAGTGTAAAGGGAGTTAATATCCAGAGTAACTAATATTAACTCCTCAAGATAACCTGTGAAATCCTGTAAGATCCTAATCATGAGTGATGAATCGCGGACAAAGGATTAACTTGTGTTACAAACGGTCTCAAGAACACAGCCAAAAATATGGATATAGGCTCAAATAATGAGACAATTGCTGAGACAATAGGACATCCTTGCGGTTTATCCAAAGACTTGTGTATCTTTGGTAGCATATATAGTGGGTGTCACTGGGTGAGTTACAGTGAGAAAATCAAATTCCTTGCTGGTAAGATAACCAACTTCTTGTCCTATATATAGAAGAGTATCTACTTTTCTTTTTAAGAAAATTTATTAGTAGGGTCATCATAAATTTTTTGATAAAAGGTGGAGTCGTTAGTCTGACGATAAACTTCAGCAACATATTCCGTTTGATCCTGAATAACTAAGGCATTTCCCTTGTCAGCCAGTTTTATAATTATAGCGTTGTCTTTCAAATTTGAAAGTGCATATTTTTGATTAACTGATAAATTCTGAAACTGTACGGAACAAGGGGGGGCCAAGTACCTTGGCCAGGTGGATTGCCACCCTCCTTCTCCGTGCAAGAGGGGAACAAACCAATAGACACACCTCGTGCAGATTAAACTCGCACCTGGCACAATATTCTCACAGATTTTTCTTTTTTAAAAAATCCTTTATTTCTTATATCACAGAAGCAAGCATACAGGAAGCGTAACAAAACTAACTAATTACAAAGTAACTTGGAGAATTTCCCTCACCCTCTTCTTATAAGTTTAGAGCTATGAAGTAATTAAGAGATTTCCTGTCCATCAACAGATCCTAGCACAGTGAAAGAGTAGGATATATGATTCCTAGCTACACTCAAAGATAAACTAAGGAAAACCTTTCACACAGCACAAAGAATCAGAATCATACCCATTCACTCATTAGCAGGCATGCAGTGGAAATTTACAAACCACCTTCTTCAGAAAATGGGGTGTAAATTCCCCATTTTTAAAAGTTCTGTCCCGTTATATAGTTTTTCTTTCCCAATTAGTCCCTTTAATTAGTCCCTTTGCTTTCAATTCCAGGCATCTGGATTCTCTCTTCCATTCCTTCCTTTGTCCTATCATATCTGCACTCCCATTCCTGTTGATCTGTTGACCAGAGTTCAAGTACCCCATAGTTGCGGAATCAGTGACCAGAAGGAAACGAAGGGTAGTGGTTGTTGGAGACTCTCTTCTGAGGGGTACTGAGGCGTCCATCTGCCGACCAGACTTGATGTCCAGAGAGGTGTGCTGTCTGCCTGGTGCCAAGATCCAAGATGTTACGGAGAGTTTGCCGAGACTCATCAAGCCCACTGACTATTACCCAATGTTGCTAATCCATGTTGGAACAAATGATACTGCCAGGTATACCTCGGAACGTATCAAAAGTGACTTCATGGCTCTGGGACAGAGGGTGAAGCAGGTAGGTGCACAGGTGGTGTTCTCTTCAATCCTCCCTGTTGAGGGTAAAGGCCAAGGCAGAGAGGCTCGCATCCTGGAGATGAATGCATGGCTGCGTGGATGGTGTCTTCGAGAGCGTTTTGGCTTCCTAGACCATGGGATGCTGTTCCAAGGGTTGCAGAGCAGAGATGGCATCCATCTGTCCAAGAAAGGTCAACGCATCTTTGGTAGTAGACTGGCTAATCTACTGAAGAGGGCTTTAAACTAGATTCGTTGGGGATGGGTGAAGAAAGCCCCCAGGTAAGTGAAAGCCCCCAGGTAGGTGATACATTAAATACCTTTATGGAAATGGGTAACAGGGGTAACACATGGAAAGCAGTGTGTATTAATGCCCGTAGCATGGGAAATAAGATCCCTGAAGTTGAAGCTTTGGTGGGAGTGGCTGACTTGGATTTAGTGGCAGTTACAGAAACATGGTTCACAGAAAACCATGACTGGGATGTAACTATACCTGGCTATACTTTATTCAGAAAGGACAGGGTAGGAAGAAGGGGAGGAGGAGTGGCACTATATGTAAAAACTACTATTAAAGCTTTGGAATTACAGAGCTTAAAAGGGAGAGAGGAGGCATTGTGGGTTAAACTAGAAAGAGGGAAAGAGAAATCTATTTGCATTGGTGTGATATACAGACCTCCCTCACAAGAGGAAGAGGTGGACAGAGAGTTAATTGAAGACATACGCAGCATTGCTAGGAAAGGGGAAGTGCTACTGCTAGGAGATTTCAATATGCCAGATGTTGATTGGCACATTCCTGCTGCAGTATCATCTAGAAGTAAGGAGATCCTGGATTCTCTACAGGGAGAACTATTCAGGCAATTGGTAACAGACCCCACACGTGAAGGGGCCATACTGGACTTGGTGCTTACCAATGGTGAGAGTGTTTCTGATGTTGTAGTGGGAGATCATTTTGCATCCGGTGACCACCAGATGGTGTGGTTCAGTATTAGGACTAGGGCTGTTAGAATCCATTCCAAGGTGAAGATCTTAGACTTTAGGAAGACTAACTTTGCGAAGATGGGCCAATACTTCAGGGAGTCGTTAGTGGGATGGGAACAGCTGGGGGATGTAGAAAAACAGTGGGCAAAACTGAAAGGGGGTATTTTAAAGGCAACCAACCTTTTTGTTAAAATGGTAAATAAAGGCAAAAGGAACAGGAGACCGCTATGGTTTTCGAAGGAAGTAGCTGAAAAAGTGAAGAAAAAGAGGGAGGCCTTCATGAAATACAAGAGATCACAGAGAGAGGAAGACAGGCATCTGTATTTGGAAAAACTTAGAGAAGCTAGCAAAGTAGTCAAGAAGGCAAAGATTCAAAAGGAGGAGGAAATAGCCAATGCAATAAAATGGGGGGATAAGACATTTTTCAGATATATTAGTGAGAAGAGGAAGGGCAAAAGTGGTATTGTCAGACTCAAGGGTGCAGGGGGGGAATATGTAGAAGCTGATAAGGATAAAGCGGAATTGCTTAACAAATATTTTTGTTCTGTGTTCACAGATGAAGAACCAGGAGCAGGACCTCAGAAAACACCCACAAATAAGAACAGAAGCGAGGGACATCTTGAACAATTTTCAGAAGACTGTGTTCGTGAGAAACTAGCTCAACTTAAAGTAGACGAAGCGATGGAACCGGATGGGATACACCCTAGAATACTGAGGGAACTTGGGGACGTTCTAGCAACTCCACTGACTGACCTTTTCAATGCCTCGTTGGAGTCGGGAGTGGTGCCAAAGGACTGGAGAGAGGCTCATGTGGTGCCTTTACACAAAAGCGGAAGTAAGGATGTGGTTGAAAACTACAGGCCGGTTAGTTTAACTTCAGTGGTGAGTAAATTATTGGAAACGCTGCTGAAAGAGAAAATAGTGAGGTTTCTGGAGTCCGGCGGATTACAGGATCCGAGGCAGCATGGATTCACCAGAGGCAGGTCTTGTCAGACAAATCTGATCGATTTCTTTGACTGGGTGACCAGGGAGTTGGACCGCGGGAGAGCTCTAGATGTGGTGTATTTAGATTTCAGTAAAGCCTTTGACACTGTTCCTCACAGGCGACTTATAAACAAACTGAGCACCCTAGGGATGGACCCTAAAGTTACTGCTTGGGCTAGAAATTGGTTGGGTGGGAGGCGACAAAGAGTACAAGTAAATGGAGCTCACTCTGAGGAGAAGGATGTTACCAGTGGTGTGCCCCAGGGATCTGTCCTTGGTCCGATTCTTTTTAACATCTTTGTTAGTGATATAGCGGAAGGGCTGTCGGGTAAGGTTTGCCTCTTTGCGGATGATACCAAAATCTGTAATAGAGTAGACACCCAGGAAGGTGTAGATAACATGAGGAGGGATCTAGCTAAGCTTGAAGAATGGTCTAGAATTTGGCAGCTGGGATTTAATGTTAAAAAATGTAAGGTCATGCATTTGGGCTGCAGCAATCCAAGGGAGCAATACAGTATAGGAGGTGAAGTACTTTTGTCCACTAAAGAAGAGCGGGACCTAGGCGTGGTTGTGTCTGATGATCTTAAAGTAGCTAAACAGGTAGAAAAGGCGACGGCAAAAGCTAGAAGGATGCTTGGGTGCATACGGAGAGGAATGGCTAGCAGAAAAAAGGAGGTGATAATACCTCTGTATAAGTCTTTGGTGCGACCTCATTTGGAGTATGGTGTGCAATTCTGGAGACCGCACCTTCAAAAGGATGTGAACAGGATGGAGTCGGTGCAGAGGGTTGCTACTAAAATGATTAATGGGCTTCATTATAAAGCATATGAGGACAGACTTAAGGATCTTAATATGTACACCTTAGAGGAAAGGCGGGATAGAGGTGATATGATTGAGATGTTTAAATACCTCCGTGGCATAAATGTTCAGGGAGAGAGCCTCTTTCAATTGAAAGCAAGTTCTGCTACGAGGGGACATGGGATGAGGGTGAAGGGAGATAGATTCAGGAGTGATATGCGGAAATATTTCTTTACAGAAAGAGTAGTGGATCCGTGGAATAGTCTCCCAGTGGAGGTGGTAGAGATGAGGACAGTAACTGAATTCAAAAAAGCATGGGACCAACACAGAGGATCTCTAAAGGTAGAAAGTGGACTGTTGTAGTTGTTGTTATGGAAGGACAGACTAGATGGGCCTTGTGGTCTTTTTCTGTCATCATGTTTCTATGTTTCTATGTTTTATTGTTTTTTTTGCTCCGTCTTAAGTTTTTATACACCCTTGTCACATGTTTTTATATTATTTATGTTTATTTTATATATTTATGTACTGGACTATTTATTGTATTTATGAAATATGTTTTACTGTCTTTGTTTTTATTTGAGGTTTTGTACCCCCTGAAGAAGGCATTTGCCGAAAAGATTAGGGGATTTCTTTTAATAAAGCACCTGTGACCACCATACACAACTCGCTTTGCTGTGTCTTGGTTTGTTCCCTTGTGAGTGTGCTCATTCTTTTTGTGACTATCCACAATGAATATACATGAGTAGATTTACATACAATAGAGGCAATGCATGCAAATGTATCTCACATGTAGTCATGCTAGATATCCTGAACAACAGACTTCACTTTTGACCCATGATTGGTGCCCCAATTTTTAATGATTTGATTAAACCCCAGCTTTTTAAGTATTTTGGGTTGCACCATCCATTTTCAAAGCACTGTTTTGTTCAATAGCATGTGGCAAGTGAATAGATTCCATTTGTGGATTATAGATTTTTTGGTCCTTTAATCCTGAGAATTAGCGCCAAAAGGTGAATAAAACATATGGTCTTGGTTGAGGAGGGGTTTGAGTCTTTTAATGGTGGCAAGCTTGTATAAGGCATTCCTAGTGGTTCTGTTGATGTGTGGTTGCAAGCTTAGGTGGCGGTTGAGGGTTACTCCAAGGTAACAAACTTCGCCCTTTATTGGGATGGCATTGTCTGCCACATTGATTGAAGTAGGGAGGATGGAGGAGGTATTACGTGTGATGATTGGTGCCTCTGATTTTTTTCGTTTATATATAAGTTGGTGTTGGAAAGCCAGATGGTTATCTCCTGGAGACGTTTGGACATGGTCGTATACTTTGGGGAGTCTAGGCGGATTGGGGTGTAAGCCATGATGTCATCTGCATAGATAGCATATTGTATCTTGTGCTGTTTGAAGATATTGCAAACTGGCTGTATGTAGAAGGGCAGACAGGGAAGATCCTTAGGGAACCACCTGAGTTGTATGAAAAGGAGCGGAGGTGTGTTATCCTACTTTGACCTTCTGTTGTCTATTGCTGAGGTAAGATTGAAACCACATGTGTGGTGTTGTATAGGCCAATGCCTGCTAATCTTTTCAAGAGGATGCTATGGGATACTGTGTCAAAAGCAGAGGAGATGTTGATGAACACAAGCAGGAAACTGTTCTTAATATTGTTGATTCCTTTGAGTAGGGTGTCAAATAGGTAGATGAGTAGTGTCTCATAAACCATTATTAAGAAAGGACCCAGGATATCAATGCTTGACCCAGTACAAGCATTGTGGAACCTGTGTCTTTTGGGGAAATTGCTAGGTACGTATGACCTAGATTGGCCACTGTTGGAAACAGGATACTGGGCTTGATGGACCTTGGTCTGACCCAGTATGGCATATCTTATGTTCTTATGTGCGGCCCCTCCAGCGGTTGCTTACACTGCATCCCTGCCGCATGCAGGTATCTCCAGGAACAATCAGGAATGTAGTCTTCACATATGGGTATCGTCGGTACCGACGGAGCCCGCGCGGGAACACTCCCCAGCGTCCAATAGAAAAGCTTTTGGGAGCATCCCACAGCGCATGCGGGCTGCCTTCCCACCTCTGTACCTCTCTCACTTCGTTCTTCGTTTTCCGCGGAGCTGACAGGACGTGGTACCTTGTCACCGCAAAACATTTACCTTTATTTCTTGTTTTTTGTGGTCGCATCTGCCTTCATTTGACGCCTACCGTAACCGCCGGCTCTCTTCTTCTTTCCTTAAAAAAAAAAAAACACAAAAAAACCCCCTTGTATTTCTTCAGGGATCTTTCCCCGTTTCTGGTGCTAGGTGCCATTGTGGGCACTAGGCCCATTTTTCCTCAAGCATGGAGAAACCAGCTACTGGTTTCAAAAAATGCTCAAAATGTGGCAGCACCATTTCCGTCATCGACACCCATGATTGGTGTCTAAAATGTTTGGGTCATGAACATTGTCCAAAGGAGTGTCTCTCCTGCACGAGGATGACCAAAAGGGTCCTGCAGAATAGAGCTGCAAAACTCGGTACCCTTTTTGCCGCCAACACGATGTCAGTTGCATCAACGTCTTCCAGGGCTTCATCTTCTTCCCATGGATCTCAGGTAACCAAATTGAAGTCTTCTAAGACTAGCCGGTCCTCAAAGGGTAAATCTCCTTCAAAGTATTGAGATGCCACTGGCGTTTCCCTCGAGGGGAAAAAAGAGGAAAAAAGAGCAGACTACCTTATTCTGGTCAAGCATGCCCAGAATGTCTCAAAATTCAAGAACCGTGCTACCTTTGATTGCTTTGAATGTATTAGCAGAACCTCTGCTATATCCATAGGAGCACGTCGTATTGCTTGGCTTCAAGCATCAGACTTAGAACAGTGGGTGCAAGAAAAGCTGGGAAACATTCCTTGCACAGGAGAAAATCTCTTTGGCAAGGACTGGCAGGACAAGGCTAATCAGCTTGAATCTGACAATACTACTTTAAACAGATTGTCAAAGTCTACACTCAACCCACCAAAGAAGAAAATATTCAGTAAGAAAAAGAAACCTTACCAAACTTACACCCATCAAACTCACTGTCCGCTCCATGTTCCCCAGAAGGGGCAACAACTGAACAGACAGCAGAGAAAGCCGCAAGCTCAAAAAGCTCAAATGGCTCAACAGACCCAGCCCCCTCAGGGTCTTTGACTTCTATCTAGAGAACTTAGTCCTTCTGCCCCTAAAAGGTCCAGAACCCTTGACTATTCCAGGAAGACTATGCTTTTTGGCCAAAAGATGGCAAAAAATAACATCAGAAAATTGGACTCTGTCCATTGTACAACTGGGGTACAAGCTTCATTTTCTCAACTTGCCCCCACCTACAATAATAAAACAATTCAATTCTCAGGGCCCTGCCACTGACCTCTTGTGGCAGGACACATCACTTCTAGCTCAAGGAGCAATCGAAGAAGTACCCATTCCCCAACAGGGGACAGGGTTTTAACTCCCCCTATTTTCTTATTCCAAAGAAGACAGGGGGACACAGACCTATATTAGACCTCAGAGAATTAAACAAATATTTGTTCCAAGAAAAGTTCAAAATGATCTCCCTCGGTACACTTTTACCATATTATCCAAAGTCAGGACTGGCTATGTTCTCTAGATCTAAGAGATGCGTACACGCATATTCTCATCCACTCAGATCACAGGAAGTTCCTTCGATTCCTGGTCCAAGGAAGACACTTCCAGTACAGAGTTCTTCCCTTCAGACTAGCCTCTGCTCCAAGAGTCTTCACAAAATGCATGGCAGTGGTAGCGGCATTTATGAGGACTCTGGGAATATTTGTCTTCCCTTATTTAGACGATTGGCTCATTCGAGCATCAACAGCTCCAGAGGCCAGCTTCGCTCTCTCTCGAGCAATGAAAATTCTTCAATACTTGGGGCTGGTCATAAACCTCCCAAAATCTCATCTCACCCCCTCTCAATCTCTAAAATTCATAGGTGCTCGTCTAGACACATGGCAGTCAAAGGCTTTCCTGCCCCAGCCACACTTACGTATAATACAACTGGCATCTCAAGCATCTATGAAGGTATTCCTAACTGCTTGGGAGATGCTTCAACTGCTGGGACACATGGCATCCACTGTCCATGTGGTTCCCTATGCTCGCCTCCACATGCGAGCAGCCCAGTGGACCCTTTCCTTTCAGCAGTCACAAGCCTTGAGTCGACTAACAGACAAAAAAAGAACTACCACACGTCTAATTTCATCCCTGCAATGGTGGCAATCCCTGGAAAACCTCCTTGTAGGCACTCCTTTCCAGCAGCCTCTATACCAAACCACGCTGATGACAGATGCGTCCAAGATGGGTTGGGGGCCCACTTGCACGATCTCTCCGCTCAGGGTCTTTGGACCTCACAGGAGGTTTCCCTTCACATAAACCTCCTAGAGCTGAGAGCCATTTTCAATGCTATTCAAGTCTTTCAGGGCCATTTCAGCAACAAAACAGTTCTGGTCCAAACCGACAATCAGGTAGATATGTTCTGTGTGAACAAGCAAGGAGAAACAGGCTCTCTGTCGCTATGCGAAGCTTTGCGAATATGGGCCCTCGCCAGAGAATTACAAATCCACCTGTTTGCGGTATACCTTCCGGGCATTCAAAACTTATGGGCAGACAAACTCGGTCGAATACTGCTGCGACACGAGTGGTCCCTCCACTCATACCAGCTTGCTCGAGTGTTCCGATTCTGGGGAACACCAGATATAGACCTCTTTGCAAGTCCACAGAATGCCAAACTTCCCCAATTCTGTTCCAAAATTCCGGCTCAAAACTGTCAGGCAAGAGATGCTTTCCTACTCCACTGGGGACAGGACTTCCTCTATGCCTTCCTACCCATTCCCAAGACTTTATTCAAACTTCAGAGACACAGAAGTCATATGATTCTCATAGCTCCACGTTGGCCATGGCAAACGTGGTATCCTCTTCTTCTGCGTCTCTCTCAAACCACTCCTCTGGAGTTGGAGAATGCTCCAGATCTTCTGTCGCAGGAGGACGGATCTTTACCGCATCCCAATCCCCAGTCCCTACATCTCAGGGCCTGGTTACTGAAAGCCTACAATTCCAGGATGTTAACCTTTCTCAACATGTAAAAGGATATCCTCTTGGCTTCCAGAAAACCCTCCACAAGACGTTCCTACGCTTTCAGGTGGAAAAGGTTCTCATTCTGGTGTTCACAAAAGGGACTTAACCCCCTTTTAGTACCTGTAGAGTTGCTACTAGAGTATCTTCTACAATTATCAACTTCTGTCTGAAGACCAATTCAATTAGGGTCCATCTTAGTGCTATTGCTGCTTTTCATAAACCTTTCGATGGACAACCCATTTCCTCTCATCCACTTATATCAAGATTTATGAGAGGCTACTTTTAACAAAACCTCCTATTAAACCATCACCGGTGGCATGGGATCTAAATCTTGTTCTTGGTCAGCTTATGAAACCGCCCTTTGAACCTTTAGCCACTTCCGACCTAAAATTTCTTTCATGGAAAGTTATTTTCCTAATTGCCATCACTTCTGCATTAGTGAACTACAGGCGTTAGTGGCTGACCCCCTCCTTATACAAGATTTCACCATGATAAAGTAGTCCTCAGGACTCATCCTCACTTTCTGCTAAAGGTGGTTTCACCTTTTCATTTAAACCAGTCGGTTTATCTTCCTATATTCTTCCCTAGGCCTCATGTCTCCAGTGCGGAAAGGAATCTTCACACATTGGATTGTAAAAGAGCCTTGGCTTTTTATCTCCAAAGAACTAAGCCACATAGAAAATCTTCTCAGCTTTTTGTGGCTTTTGACTCGTCATTTGGGACATCCAGTTTCTAAAAGAACTCTGTCAAATTGGATTGCAGATTGCATATCCTATACATATCAGAGTACGGGACTTTCTCTCGAAGGCCATGTCATGGCTAACAATGTGAGAGCAATGGCAGCCTCAATGGCTAACCTTCGTTCTGTCTCTATTGATGACATCTGCAAAGCAGCCACTTGGACTTCGGTACATACCTTCACAGCCCATTATTGTTTAAACAAGGACTCCCGTCGGGATGCCTCGTTTGGCCAGGCTGTTCTACAACATCTCTTCCATACTTAATACAACTCCTACCCACCATCCACAGTTTGGATGCCTAAGGTCCATGGGAGGAAGCATGACCCATCTCACCTGGGTTCGCAGCTAGCTGGGGTCACCCCTTGGCATCTTTCAGCTGGGGAGTCCACATATGTGAAGACTACATTCCTGCTTGTTCCTGGAGATAGCGTAGTTACTCACCTGTAACAGGTGATCTCCGGGAACAGCGGGAATTTAGTCTTCACAACCCACCCACCTCCCCTAGGAGTTGTATCTCTCTCTCTCTTTCTCTACTTCTCTCCTTTGGTCTCAACTATAAATTCAACTGAAGTGAGAGAGGTACAGAGGCGGGAAGGCAGCACGCATGCGCTGTGGGATGCTCCCAAAAGCTTTCCTATTGGACGCTGGGGAGCGTTCCCACGTGGGCTCCGTCGGTACCAACGATACCTATATGTGAAGACAAATTCCTGCTGTTCCCGGAAATCACCTGTTACAGATGAGTAACTATGCTTTCTTCGCTGGATGTTTAAGGTATCTGATCTCTCCATTTTGATTCAACTTTTTGATTTTAGTTAGCACTTTGTTTATACTACTCACTTTTCCTCAATAAGGAGTTTTTAGAGTAGTTTGGAACAAGTTGAGGAAGTAGCAATTTATGTAAAAAACGTTAGAATGCAGGGACTAAGTTACCATTGATTTCTATAGAGAGACTCAGCAAGTGCCTTGTATGCTTCCATTATCTTTAGATAGGAGGGTGCTGCAGAATGTTAATTTCACTCCTGCTTTTTATTAGTGCTTATTTAATTTCTTCTGCTCTCATACACATAGGAATGTCAGATGGAGTGTGTGCTGATCCTACCCAGTAATAGTTTGTGATTGATTTATATTCCCTGACTGTCCTTATTTGACACATTTTACATTGTCTTTTATATATCACTGAACACAATTTTTATGTCATAGATTAGAAGTGCTTCTTATTATATTTTTATTTCATATCTTGTCTGTCATTAACTGTTATTTGTTTATCATTACTACTTCATTTTAAAGGGTTTCTTTGCATTTTAATTTGTTCAGGATGGCATATGTCTTTTAATGTCTTATCTGTTTAAAGTACAGTATTTTATGTTTCTAAGGATAAATGATAATTACACTTACCTGGTAATTGTAGTTCCTTGAGTGACGACAGTTCAGTCCTCTACCTCTGGGTTGTCAACGCCCTCCTGCAGCTTGGAGACTGGGCATGTCAAAATTGTGACATCACTGGATATAGTCTGCTGACCTCTCCCATCAGCCCCAGTGAACTATTGACAAAGCACACTCAAAGGAACAACCAATAAGCAGCTAACTATCAACATGAACTTTACATTATATATGTTTTTTTTTTTATATAGACCGAGAAATTAACAAGGCTCTTCTTCTTACACCTAACCCTTTCGCCTTAAATGCCAGCAGAAAGGATGACAGGGAAAGAAACAGTACAGTAAAGCATGAGAAACAGTAATAACCTGAAATACTCATACCTACCAGTTATGCCACTATACCTCCATCGGACTATCCCTTGCCAACGCACCTCCCCGGGCGGGAATGAGGACTGAACTGTCGTCACTCAAGGAACTACAATTACCAGGTAAGTGTAATTATCATTTCCTTATCATTCCTCCCGTTCAGTCCTCTACCTCTGGGAAGTACCAGAGCAGTATTCATTGGGAGGGACCTCTACAGCCGGCCCTTAAAATGGCCGAACCGAAACAGGCGTCCTTTGCCGCCAACACATCCAGACGGTAGTGCTTACTTAAAGTATGAAGGGACGACCAAGTCGCCGCCCTACAGATCTCTCCAGGCGGAACCAGACCATGTTCAGCCCAGGAAGTGGCCTGCGTCCTGGTAGAATGTGCTCCAATCCCAGCTGGAACCACGCGCCCTTGCAGCAGATAAGCTAACACAATCGCCTCCCTGATCCATCTGGCAATAGATGCCTTCGCCGCTGCCTCACCTTTACGGACCCCACCGAACAACACAAACAGCCGGTCCGACTTACGGAAGTTCTCGGACACCTTCAAATATTTCCGCAGAGCCCGTTTAATGTTGAGACGCCGTAACGTACTATCTGCCTAGTTGCCCTCTGATCCCAGCACGAAGAGACATGACTTGATTTAGGTGAAACGGTGAAACCATCTTTGGCAGAAATGAAGGCACTGGACGCAGCACCACCTTCTCTTTTGAAAAGGACAAAAATGGCTCTCTACAGGACAAGGCCTGAGGTTCCAAAATGTGTCACACCGAACAAATAGCCACCAGAAACACTGTCGGTGTAATGGCTCAAAGGGAGCTTTGGTCAGCACCCCTAAAACCAAATTGAGGTCCCAGGGTGGCACCAAAATTCTGCGCGCGGGCCGCAGCCTGGCTACCGCCTTCAAGAAACGCAACACGTCCGGATGAGCTCCAAGTGCGACCCCCTGCACTTTGCCCCTATAACAAGAAAGCGCTGCCAGCTGCACCCTCAAGGAGCTGGCAGCAAGCCCCTTTTCAAATCCCTCTTGCAGGAAACTCAAGACGCTGGGAACGGAGACCGCAGCCGCCTTCACTTGCCGCCGCGAACACCAGTCCTCAAAAATACGCCAGACCCGAACATAAGCCAAAGACGTGGACTGCTTCCGCGCTCTGAGCAAGGTTGCCACCACCGCTGCTGAATAACTGTTCTTCGCTAGCCTTATCCTTTCAATGACCAAGCCATAAGCGAGAACCGATCGACCTGAGGCATGAACAACGGCCCTTGAATCAGCAAATCCACTAACACCGGCAACCTCCAGGGTTGTCCCGTCAAGCAACCGAATAAGATCGGTGAACCACGGACGCCTCGACCAGTCTGGAGCCAACAGCAATACCCTGCCCCCGTGAGCTTCAATACGCTGAAGCACCCGGCCTATGAGCACCCACGGCGGAAAGACAAACAGAAGGCCTGTCAACGGCCAGGGCTGCATCAGGGCGTCAACCTCTTCAGAAATCCTTTCGCGTCTCCTGCTGAAGAAACGACTGGCCTTCGCCGAACGAAAGGTCGCCATTAAGTCCATTACTGGCTGTCCCCATTTGTGGACTAGTTGCGCAAACACGTCCGGATGTAGTTCCCATTCCCTGGCATCCACTCGGAGCTGGCTGAGAAAGTCCGCCGTTACATTGTCCTTCCCTGCGATGTGCGCTGCCGAGATCGATGTCAGACGATGCTCCACCCAGGCGAACAGCGTGTCTGCTTCCTCTTCCATGGCTGCACTTCCTGTGCCGCCCTGCCGATTGATGTATGCCACTGTTGCTGAATTGTCCGATAATATGCGGACCGCTCGACCCATCACCATGTCCTCGAAGCGTTGCAACGCTAGCGATACCGCTCTGAGCTCCAGCCGGTTTATCGACCACGCACTCTCTTGCACCGACCACGTGCCTTGTGCGAACCGGTCTCCGCAATGCGCTCCTGCGAGACTCGCGTCTGTCAGTAGCGGAAGCCACTCCGGCTGCTCCAGAGGCATTCCCGCAGACAAGGATTTCAGAAGCAGCAACCAACGAAGAGCCCGCCTGACCTTGAACGGGCAGGGAAGACGCTTGTGCAAAAAATCCGTCTGGTGCGACCACTGGCGGAGCAATGCTCTCTGAAGCAGTCGCATATGAAATCTGGCCCAAGGCACCGCCTCCAGAGTCGCTGCCATGGTTCCCAGCACTCGTAGATAACTCCACGCTGTGGGGGCCGGAACGGCCCGGAACAGGAGAACCAGCTGATGCAGGGCCCGAACTCACCGTTCCGGAAGAAACACCGCTCCTTCCTGCGTATTGAAACAGACTCCCAGATACTCCAGATTCTGGGAAGGAATTAAGCGGCTCTTGGCCGGATTGACCACCCATCCGAGACTTTGCAACAACTTTACCACCTTGTCTGTCGCCCGGAAGCTCTCGGCCTGGGATTTGGCTCGAATCAACCAATCATCGAGATAAGGATGAACAAAAATACCCTCTCTTCGTAGCGCCGCCACTACCACCACCATTACCTTGGTGAACGTCTGCGGAGCTGTCGCCAACCTGAAAGGCAAGGCCTGGAATTGATAATGACCCCAGGGCAGCACGAACCGGAGAAACCGTTGATGGGCCGCCCTGATCGGAATGTGCAGGTACGCTTCCATAAGATCGAGTGAAATCAAGTACTCCCTTCGGCGCAACGCCACAATGACAGAACGCAACGTTTCCATCCAGAAGTGGGGTACCCGAAGACACTGATTCACCCCCTTCAGATCCAAGATAGGTCGGGGGGTCCCATTCTTTTTTGTCAGCACAAAATAGATTGGGTACTGACCCGTGCCGTAATCTTCTAATGGCACTGGTACGACGGCCCTCAACTGCAACAGACGATCCAAAGTCTCCCGCACCGCCAGAGTACGCTGTTGACCTCTGCAGGGCGACATCACGAAGGAATCTCGAACGGGCCGTGTCAATTCCATAGCGTAACTTTCGCGGGTGATCTCCAGCACCCATTGGTCAGAGGTTACTTGGGTCCAAGCAGGGAGGAAGTCCTGTAGGCGCCCGCCTATCGGTTGACTCCCCACCGGGACCTGCCGCCTTTCATTGTGGCTTACAACCTGCCGCCGAGGAAGCGGCTGCGAAGCCCCTATTTGACCCGCAAAAGCCACGAAACCACTGGGCTCTGGAAGCAAATCTCCCTCTTTGGAAAACACCCAGCCGGGAAGCACAGAATCTTCGGAAGTCCCAAAAGGAGCCTCTAGAGCCTTTGAAGACCTTCCCTTTCTTAAGCTTATCCTCCGGAAGTCTCCCCCCCCCCTTGGATTCCCCGAGGTCCTTGACCAGCTTGTCCAAATCCTCGCCAAACAGCAACTTTCCTTTAAACAGCAGCTTACTAAGCCTGGACTTGGGAGGACAATCGGCTGCCCAATTCCTCAACCAGACCGACCGCCGTGCAGCTATCACAGATGCTGTACTATTAGCCAAAGCCTGAATTAAGTCATAATGCACATCCGCCAAATATGCTGTACCTGACTCAAGCCGATCCAGCTCACGCACCTTTTCCTGCTCCAGGCGTGCGGACTGCCGTATACGCTGGGTCCACCTGAGACACGCCCTTACCACCCAGGCCCCACAAATAGCCGCCTGAACGGACAGCGCATCCGCTTCAAAGGATTGTTTCAATAAGGCCTCTACCTTCCGGTCCTGCGCATCCTTCAGAGCCACGCTACCTTCCACCGGAATAGTTGTCTTTTCTGTGACCGCTGCTACGGCTGCGTCGACCCGAGGGAACTTGAACCTCTCCCTGTCCACATCTGCCAAGAGATAAAGTCTGTTTATGGTCCTAATACCACTGAGACCAGCCTCCGGCTGATCCCACTCCTCCTGGATCATCCGGTCCACCACCCGATGAACCGGGAACACCACCTGTGCTTGCCGCACCGCCTGAATGATAGGATCTTCCACACCTTCTTCCTCGCCTCGTTGTGCTGTAGCCAAATTGAGAGTTTGAAGAGATTCCGAAATAAGTGCAGACAGCTCCTCTCTCCGGAAGACTCGAATAATCTTTGCCTGATCCTCCGGCTCTTGTATCTCACCTTCTTCCAACTCCTCCACACCGTCTTCATGCTCCCCCTCGGCGTCCTCCGCCTCTGGCCACTCGCCCTCCGCAATCGAGAGCTCGCTTGGCCTGGACCTCTTTTAAGGGCTCTCTGGCTGCCACCGCCCGTGCCATCTACCGCAGGCAGCTGCCCCTGGCTTATCATTGCCCCCTCAGGGAGCTTTCCCTGCCGCCTCAGGCAAAAAGCCTGATGCATAAGCAAAACAAAGTCTGGACAAAAGTACCCTAACTGGGACCCCGCCCCCAAGGCCAACAGCGCGCCGGACGTGCCAGCGACCGCCTCCTGGGCAGCTCCCGGCACCGTGGCTAGCAGGGACTCGAGTTGGGCCCCTGGGATGGGCTCTTGGGACTCCTGTGCAACTTTGACTTCCATCTGATGCTCTACACTAGTAGACACAAGCACACAACCCCGACAGATGTCAGAGTCTGTGGCCGTTCCCCAGCGAGTCCCGCAGATGACACATTGCGGGCGCGCAGCCATGGAGCTAAGCACCGGCTGAATATATAAGTAGATAGATCTATCCTTTCTTTTCTCTCTTTTTTTTTTTTTTTTAATACACCTGAGAGAGAAATAAAAATGTGCAGAATCAGCTAAAGTCTCTTCTGTAAACAACAACGATGACCTGACCCTGTTCACCTGAAGGCAATCCCCCCAGGTCTGAAACGCGAAAAACAAACACAAAAACCCAAAACAAATAAAGCTACTCTAACAGTTCCTTATCAGCCCTCGAGTGAGCCCAACCTAGGCTCACACGTCCTCCTGCTGCATGGAGACTGGAAACACTGGGGCTGATGGGAGAGGTCAGCAGACTATATCCACTGATGTCACGATTTTGACATGCCCAGTCTCCAAGCTGCAGGAGGACGTTGACAACCCAGAGGTAGAGGACTGAACTGGAGGAATGATAAGGAATTTTAATTTATGTTTCTATGCATAATTTTAATGTTATTTATGTTCCTAAAATACCTTATAACCCCTGGGGAAGGCATTGCCGAAACACAGCCGTGTCTGGTTTAGGCTCCTTATACGCCAGCACTGAAAATATCATTGAATAAGGCAGGGGTGTCCAACCCTGTCCTGGAGGGCTGCAACCCTGGCAGGTTTTCGGGATAGCCCTAATGAATATTGTTAGTGATATAGCGGAAGGGCTTTCAGGTAAGGTTTGCCTCTTTGCGGACGATACTAAAATCTGCAATAGAGTAGACACCCAGGAAGGGGTAGATAACATGAGGAGGGATCTAGCTAAGCTTGAAGAATGGTCTAGAATTTGGCAGCTGGGATTTAATGTTAAAAAATGTAAGGTTAAGTATTGCTAACATTTTGTTGATTATTGGGGGATTGATGTTTGGCATTTCCATCTGTATGTTATTTTCTACTGCTTGAACATAAGGGCAGGGGAGGGGAGGATGGGTGGAGGGGATACTTTATGTGGGTTTATATAACTGCTCTTGGGTACAAGCTGTACGTTCTTATTTGGGTGGCCTGCGTTAAGCTTGGTGTACTGCAGTTATTGAGTGGATGGAAATGTAAAAGTTATAAATGCTAATAAAAATTCAAATTAAAAAAAAAAAAAAAAAAAGTAAGGTCATGCATTTGGACTGCAGCAATCCAAGGGAGCAATATAGTATAGGGGGTGAAGTACTTTTGTCCACTAAAGAAGAGTGGGACCTAGGCGTGGTTGTGTCTGATGATCTTAAAGTAGCTAAACAGGTAGAAAAGGCGACGGCAAAAGCTAGAAGGATGCTTGGGTGCATACGGAGAGGAATGGCTAGCAGAAAAAAGGAGGTGATAATGCCTCTGTATAAGTCTTTGGTGCGACCTCATTTGGAGTACAGTGTGCAATTCTGGAGACCGCACCTTCAAAAGGATGTGAACAGGATGGAGTCGGTGCAGAGGGTGGCTACTAAAATGATTAGTGGTCTTCATTATAAAGCATATGAGGACAAACTGAAGGATCTTAATATGTACACCTTAGAGGAAAGGCGGGATAGAGGTAATATGATTGAGATGTTTAAATACCTCCGTGGCATAAATGTTCAGGGAGAGAGCCTCTTTCAATTGAAAGCAAGTTCTGCTACGAGGGGACATGGGATGAGGGTGAAGGGAGATAGATTCAGGAGTGATATGCGGAAATATTTCTTTACGGAAAGAGTAGTGGATCCGTGGAATAGTCTCCCAGTGGAGGTGGTAGAGATGAGGACAGTAACTGAGTTCAAAAAAGCATGGGACAAACACAGAGGATCTCTAAAGGTAAAGAGGGAACTGTTGTAGTTGTTATGGAAGGACAGACTAGATAGGCCATGTGGTCTTTTTCTGTCGTCATATTTCTACGTTTCTGTTTCTAATATGCATGAGATATATATGCATTAGAGATATCCTGCCAACCTGATTGGTTTGTGGCCCTCCAGGACTGGATTTGGAGACCCCTGCCTTTCACCTCTGCCATTTAAGATTGTGAATGGGCAAGGTGCAGATGTCCTAGACATCAAAAGGGTAGATGGAATTTGACACATTCCTCCTCACTTCTCACCACCACCAAAATGTAACTTTTTGGTGGTGGTGAGAAGTGAGGAGAAATGTGACAAAGTCTATCTTCCCTTTTGATGTCTAGGACATCTGCACACTCACAATCTTAAATGACAGAGGTGTAAGGCAGAGGGTCTCCAAATCCAGTCCTGGAAGGCCACAAACCAGTCAGGTTGGCAGGATATCTCTAATGCATATATATCTCATGCATATTCATTAGGGCTATCCCGAAAACCTGCCAGGGTTGCAGCCCTCCAGGATGCTTTGAAGGAGAGCTATGCTTTGAGGACCGGCTCTTATGTTTAGTTACCTGAGATCCATGGTAGGAAGACGAGGGTCTTGAAGACGTCAATGCAACGGACCTGGCATCAGAAGAAAAGAGGGTACCGAGCTTTGCAGCTCGGTTCTGTCTTCCTCTTTTAGTCATCCCCATACAAGAGAGACACTCAGATGGAGAATGGTCAGGGCCTAAACATTTTAGACACCAGTCATGGGTGTCGGTGACGGAGATGGTACCGCCACACTTAGTACATTTTTTAAAACCACTAGCTGGTTTTTCCATCTTTTAGGAAAAATGGGGCCTAATGCCCAAAATGGCACCTAGCACCAAAAAGAAAAGGTTTCTGAAGAGAAACAGTTCAGAAATATATATATATTTTATTTTTTGAAAAGAAGAAAAAAGAACCAGCGGTACCAGTAGGTGTCGTGAGGAGGCAGACGCGACCACAAAAAAGCAAGTTTAAAGAATAAATTTTCTGCAGTGACAGGGTATGTGTCTTGTCGGCTCCGCGGAAAACGAAGAACTGAAGAGGGACAGTTGGAAAGGCAAGAAGGCAGCGCGCATGTGCTGAGGGATGCTCCCAAAAGCGTTCCTTTTGGACGCTGGGAGCGTTCCCGCGCAGGCTTCGCCGGTACCAACGATACCCATATGTGAAGACTACATTCCTGCTTGTTCCTGGAGATATTTTAGACACTTTCCCAATAAATTCTACTCTAAATGATCAGTTAGTCACAAAAGACTAACACCATTTTAAAGCCAACCCCTGTACTCCCATTGAATGCAACCTGGCTACAAGCAACAGTGTAAAATAGTATCAAAGATTGACGAAAGATCTAACAAGACCAAAAATACACAGCCTCCAGAATCTCTCCATCTCATCCAGTAAGGCCACTACAACAATTTCAGTACTAAATGTGGCCCTAAATCCCAACTGGCATTCATCTAACCCTCTAATCTCTTCCATATACCCCTGCAACTGAGAGTTCACTATGGATTCCAAAATCTTCGCAACGCGAGGCAAATTGGACACTGGCCTATAACTTTTCATATCATCTATCGGCAAAGAGGGATTTTTTTAACACAGGCCAAATCAAGGCCTGTTTGAACTTTGATGGAAAGACACCCCCCCTGTATAGAATGAGCTACCATCATGTGGAGATACAAAAAACAACTTTCCGGTAAAGTTCTCAAAAGCCATAAACCGCCTACTTAACTTCCACATATAATCATCTGCAGGAACATAAAACTCCAACAAATTCATCTTCTTTGCCATAATCACATCCTTCACTTCAGATACTGACACTATCGGAAAATCTTTTTGAATATTCTCAATTTTATCCACAAAAAACTGGGTTAATTCATCACCCATTAATTTCTATACTATTTGATTTTGGGAACTCTCACAAGCTAAGGAGAGATAAGAGATGGAATAACATGGAGCGACAGATACAGCTTCAGCCACCTCACTGGGCAGACTAGACGGACCATGCTAGTCTATCTCCCAAAATTTACTTTTGTTACTATTTAAGTACATCTTGAGATGTCTATGTTGTAAGATAAAATAATGGCCTGATCTAGCTGCAATATTCTGAAAGGAAAAGAGAAATTAGACTTACCTGCTAATTGTTGTTCATTGAGGAACTCCAGTTCAGTCCTTCACCTCTGGGTAATGTACCTCCTCCTGCAGCATTGAGACTGGGCATGTCAAAACTGTGACATCAATGGATGTACCCTGCTGCTTTCTCCCATCAGCCCCAGTGAACTATTGACAAAGCAGACTCAAAGGAGCAACAAATAAGTAGCTATAGTATTAATTCAACTTTTAACCCCTAAACTAAAATCCCCTTAATTGAGGAAACTTCTTGAACTTTCTCTTTCCTCCATGAACAGAAAGCGTAGTTACTCACCTGTAGCAGGTGATCTCCGGGAACAGCAGGAATAAGTCTTCACATATGGGTACCATCAGCACCAACGGAGCCTGCGCAGGAACGCTCCCCAGCGTCCCAAAAGGAAAGCTTTTGGGAGCATCCCACCACGCATGCGTGCAGCCTTCCTGCCCAACTACCTCTCTCACTTGAGTTGAAAGCTGAGACCAAAGGAGAAAAGTAGAAGAAAAATAGAGAGAAAAACAACTCCTAGGGGAGGTGGGTGGGTTGTGAAGACATATTCCTGCTGTTCCCGGAGATCACCTGTTACAGGTGAGTAACTATGCTATCTCCAGGAACAAGCAGGAATGTAGTCTTCACATATGGGGACGCTCCAGCTGAAAATGCCTAGGGATGACCCCAGCATGTTGTGGATCTAAGTAAGATGGGCAATGCTTCCTCCCAGGGACCTCAGGCATCCAAGAGTGGATGGTGGAAAGGAGTTGATCTAGGAATGCAAGAGTTGCTGTAGAACAGCTTGACCGAACAAGGCATCCCAACGGGAGTCCTTGTCTAAACAATAGTGGGCAGTGAAAGTATGCACAGAAGCCCAAGTTGCTGCTTTGCAGATCTCATCAATAGCAACTGAACGAAGATTAGCTGTTGAGGCTGCCATGGCTCTAACATTATGAGCCGTGACATGGCCTTCAAGAGGGATTCCTTTACTCTGATAGGTAAAGGAAATACAGTCTGCAATCCACTTAGAGAGAGTTCTTTTAGTGAATGGAAGTCCTAAATGACTAGAGTCAAAAGCCAGAAAAGGCTGAGAAGACTTTCTAAATGGCTGAGTTCTGTGAAGATAAAAAGCCAGAGCCCGCTTACAATCCAAGGTATGAAGATTTCTTTCCGCGCTGGAGGCATGAGGCCTAGGAAAGAAGACTGGGAGATAAACCGACTGGTTTAAATGAAAAGGTGATATCACCTTTGGCATAAAATGAGGATGAGTCCTCAAGACTACTTTGTCATGATGGAACCTCGTATAAGGTGGGTCAGCCACTAAAGCTTGCAGTTCACTAATGCGTCTTGCAGAAGTGATAGCAATTAGGAAAATGACTTTCCATGAAAGAAACTTTAGCTCCGAAGTCGCTAAAGGTTCAAAGGGAGGCTTCATGAGTTGACCCAAAACAAGATTAAGATCTCATGCCACCGGAGGTGGTTTGATGGGAGGTTTAGTTAGAAGGAGACCCCTCATAAATCTTGAAACAAGAGGATGAGAGGAAATTGGTTGTCCATCAAAGGGTTTATGAGATGCAGCAATAGCACTAAGATGGACCCTAACAGAATTGGTCTTGAGACCAGAAGCTGATAAGTGAAGGAGATAGTCCAGAAGGGACTCTACCAGTACCAAGAGGGGATTAAGTCCCCTCTGGGAACACCAGATTGAGAACCTCTTCCACTTAAAAGCAAAAGAACACCTTGTGGAAGGTTTTCTGAAAGCCAGAAGAATATCCTTCACTTGTTGTGAAAGGCCTAGATCTTGAAGTTCTATGTTTTGAGTAGCCAGGCCTTGAGATGAAGGGACTGGGGATTGGGATGCAGTAGGGATCCGTTGTTCTGGGACAGAAGATCTGGAGCACTCCCCAACCAGGAGTGGCTTGAGAGAGACCTAAGAGAAGAGGATACCATGTTTGCCTTGGCCAGCAGGGAGCTATGAGTATCATGCGACCTCTGTCTCTCTGGAGTTTGAATAAGGTTTTGGGAATTAGGGGAATTGGTGGGAAGGCAAAGAGAAAATCCTGGCCCCAATGGAGCAGGAATGCATCCCTCGCCTGACAATTTTGAGCTGGCAGTCTGGAACAGTACCGGGGAAGTTTGGCATTCTGTGGACTTGCAAAGAGGTCTATGTCTGGTGTTCCCCAGACTTGAAATACTCGGACAAGTTGATATGAGTGGAGAGACTGAGCCTGTCCGCCCAAACGTTTTGAATGCCTGGAAGATATACTGCCAACAAATGAATGTGATGCTCTCTGGCAAAGGCCCACAGTTGCAAAGCTTTGTTGCATAATTGCAGAGAGCCTGTTCCGCCTTGTTTGTTTAGGTAAAACATGGCCACTTGATTGTCGGTTTGCACCAGAACTGTTTTGCTTACGAGATGAAAGCAAAAGACTCGAATAGCATTGGAAATGGCCCTTAGTTCTAGGAGGTTTATTTGAAGAGAAGCCTCCTGTGGGGTCCAGAGACCCTGGGTGGACAGATCGCCCAAGTGGGCTCCCCAACCCAACTTGGATGCATCTGTCATCAGGACAGCCTGAGGTAGGGGTTGCTGAAAAGGAGAGCCTACTGTAAGGTTTTCCATAAATTGCCACCAATGCAGAGATGCAATCAGGCGTGTGGTAACTCTGATCTTGTCTGACAGGCATCCTGAGGCCTGGGACCATTGGGAAGCTAAGGTCCACTGGGCCGCTCGCATATGAAGGCGTGCATAAGCAATCACATGGGATTGAGATGGGGTGAGCTGGGACTTTGGAAGATTTATGAACCATCCTAAGTACTGCAGTATTTGCATTGCTCGGGAAAGAGCATGACTTGGCTCATTCGAGCACCGTCAGCTCCAGAGGCAATCATCTAAGTAAGGGAAGACAAAGATTCCTAGAGTCCTCATAAATGCTGCTACTACTGCCATGCATTTTGTGAAGACCCTTGGAGCAGAGGACAGCCCGAAAGGAAGGACCCTGTATTGAAAATATCTTCCCTTGACTAGGAATCGAAGGAATTTTCTGTGATCTGCATGGATAAGGATATGCATGTAAGCATCCCTTAAATCCAGAGAACATAGCCAATCTTGCTCGTGAAGGTATGGAAGAAAAGTGCCGAGGGAGATCATCTTGAACCTTTCTCGGACTAAATATTTGTTCAGTTCGCTGAGGTCTAGTATTGGTCTTAGTCCCCCTGACTTCTTTGGAATGAGAAAATAGGGGGAATAGAATCATGTGCCCTGCTGGGACTTTGGAACCTCTTCTATAGCCCCTAGAGCCAGAAGAGTGGTGACCTCTTGCCATAACAGGTCTGAGACTGGTGGTTGAGATTTGAACTGTTTTATTAGGGTGGATGGGGGCAAGCTGAGGAAATGATGCTTGTATCCCAGACTCACTATAGATAGAGTCCAATTTTCTGAAGTGATTTGTTGCCATCTTTTGGCAAAATGGCAAATACGGCCTGGAATATTTAAAGGTTCTGGGCTTAGAACAGGAAGAATGGCTAAGTTCTCTAGACAACAGTCAAAGACCCTGAGGAGGCTAGGTCTGCAGAGCCTGTTGAGCCTTCTGAGTTTGTGACTTTCTTTGTCTAGTTTGTTGTTGCCCTTTCTGGGGAACATGTGTTTGCTGGGTGGAAGATGAATAGAATTTCTTCTTCTTAGAGAAAAAAGGTTTTTTGAAAAACTTTTTCTTAGCTGGGTTAGCTGTAGATTTTGACAACCTGTCTAAAGTTGTATTATCAATGTCAATTTCATTAGCTTTAAGCTGCCAATCCTTGCCAAAGAGATTTTCTCCTGTGCAAGGAATGTTACCCAGCTTATCTTGCACCCATTCCTCCAAGTCTGAAGCTTGGAGCCAGGCAACACAACGTGCTCCTATGGATATAGCAGAAGTTCTGCTAATACATTCAAAACAGTCAAAGGTAGCACGATTCATAAACTTAGAGACATTTTGAGCATGTTTGACCAAAGTCAAATAATCTGTCCGTTTATCCTCTTGAAGAAAAGGGTTCAAAAGCTCCAAGTCTTTTGTAACCTGCTCAAGAAACATTCCCATGTATAATATATAGAAACTGATTCTTGCTGATAGCATGGAGGACTGAAAACATCAACGACCAAAGGCATCCAGTGTTCTAGACTCACGACCTGGTGGATTGGAATAGTGTCATTTAGCACTCTTAATCCGCCTCATGGCGGACTCTACCACCATAGAATGATGTGGTAACCGGGTCTTCTAAAACCCTAGGCAAGGTGGTACTCGATACATAGTGCCAAGACGTCTAGAATGTGGAGATACTGTTAAAGGAGCTTCCCACATCCTTAACATTAGATCATGTAAGATCTGGTGTATAGGAAGCATAGCTGCCTCCTTTGGAGCCAAAGGATATTGAAGAATTCTCAATTCTTCTGCTCTAGGCTCCTTTTCTGGTACTACTGTAATGGCAAGACCCTTTGCCATATCACGTACAAAATCATGAAAAGACATATCCTCAGGAGGGGTCATTCTGCACTGAGGAGAAAGAGATGAATCTTGCAAAAGTTCAGCTCTGGTACCGGTAGAATCATCTGAGTCATCGGAATCAGTAGACTCAAAAGGAGGCAGTACCGGGTTCTCCCGAAGCAGATGGTGTCGGTACCGCTCGATGTCGGTACCTGATCCCCCATGGTGGAGAGAGATTCCAGGCTCGGCATCAGGGGAAGCATGCCTGTTGAAACAGGTACCGAGGGCACTGGCACCGGTACCGGCATCGGTACCGGTGCCTGTGGAACCGTCTGCAGCGACTTTAGCGGTACCGAAGTAGCTAAAAGAGTCGCTAGACTGCGTTCAATAGCAAGGAGTCTTTTGTCCATCGCTACTGCCGATGCCAGGGCATCGGTACTGGTGGAAGCAGCCACAACCCCCGAGCATGGCACAGTAGTTCCATCGAGGTCGAGGCCTCGGAAACATCCTGGAGCCCCGATAAAGCTTTGGAGCCCGAAGACTCCCGCCAGGGCTGTTTAGCCGGTGAAGTGTCCTCGAGGGCAATGCCAGTGGCATCTCGATACTTAGAGGGAGATCTACCCTTCAAGGACCGGCTAGTCTTGGAAGACTTGGGTTTAGTTACCTGAGATCCCTGGGAAGAAGTAGAAGCCCTAGAAGACATCGATGCAACAGACATCGTGTCTGAAGCAAATAGGGCACCGAGTTGATTTGCTCGATTCTGAAGACTTCTTTTAGTCAACTTCCTGCAGGAGAGACACTCCATAGGGCAATGGTCAGGACCTAAACATTTAAGACACCAGTCATGGGTGTCGGTAATAGAAATTGTACCGCCACATTTTGAACACTTTTTAAAACCAGTGGCTGGTTTTTCCATGGTAAGGGAACAGAGGGCCTAAAGCCCAAAATGGCGCCAAGCACCAGAGCAGGGGAAAAAAAACCCTGAGAAAGCACTAAAATTAAGTTATTTTAGAAGAAAAGAAAGAAAAGCACCGGTGGTACCAGTAGGCATTGACGGAAGGCAGACGCGACCACAAAAAATATAAATTTAAGAGAAGTTTTTCTGCGGTGACAGGGGACACGTCCTGTCGGCTCCACGGAAAATGAAGAACTGAAGTGAGAGAGGTAGTTGGGCGGGAAGGCAGCACGCATGTGTGGTGGGATGCTCCCAAAAGCTTTCCTCTTGGGACGCTGGGGAGCGTTCCTGCGCAGGCTCCGTCGGTGCCGACGGTACCCATATGTGAAGACTACATTCCTGCTTGTTCCTGGAGATTAAGAAAGAAAGAAAGAAGAGAAAGGTCAGAGTAAAAGAATCACAGCGATCCCGAGACTATTAAAGGTTTCTACACACTTTGTGACTGGAACTGCTCCCAAACCGAAACCAACCTCTGAACTGATCATCCCTGGGCGGGAATCAGGACTGAACTGGAGTTCCTCAAGGAACAACAATTAGCAGGTAAGTCTAATTTCTCTTTCCTTATCGTTCCTCCAGTTCAGTCCTTCACCTCTGGCATGTAACAGAACAGTAATCATTGGGAGGAACCTGTCTACCCGGATCACAACACCGCCGACTCGAAAAGGCATCATTCGCTGCCTGAACATCCAGGCGATAGTGTTTACTAAAGGTATGGAGAGACGACCAAGTCGACGCACTGCAAATCTCCACTGGTGGAACCAAACTGTGCTCCGCCCAAGACATCGCTTGCGCTCTAGCAGAGTGAGCCCGAAACCCCACGGGCACCTGACGACCTTGCAAAATATATGCGGATGTTATTGCTTCTCAGACCCTTCTAGAAATTGAAGCTTTGGCTGCCGCTTCCCCTCTACAGGGACCTCCAAACAGAACAAATAGGCGTTCAGACTTACGAAAAGTCTCTGAAACCTTCAAATTTTGACGCAGAATTCTCTTTATGTCCAAGTGACGTAGACTACGGTCTGAGGCGTTCTCCTCCGAAGGTCCTAATACTGGCAACGAAACAGACTGATTCATGTGAAAAGGAGAAACTACCTTGGGCAAAAAAGACGGTACTGGTCACACCACCACCTTTTCCCTAGAAAAGGACAAAAACGGCTCTCGACAGAACAATGCCTGCAATTCCGAAACTCGTCGTGCCGAACAAATGGCCACTAAAAAACACTGTCTTTAAGGTTAAATCCTTGATCGAAGCTTGGTGCAAGGGCTCGAAAGGTTCCCTAGTCAACACCCCCAGAACCAAATTGAGATCCCACGGAGGCACCACCATTCTGCGAGAAGGCCGTAGCCTCGATACTGCTTTTAGAAAATGAACCACGTCGATGTGAGAGCCCAAGGCCACCCCCTGGACTTTACCTCTATAGCAAGAAAGAGCCACCAGCTGGACTCTTAAGGGGCTGGCTGCCAGACCCTTATCAAAACCGTGGACGTGAAGGCATCAGCTATTAGCTATAATAAATTATCTCTCAGCAAAGAAAGATCCTTCTGAAAATAAAATTAAAGTTCTTTCCTTCTCTTTATTTATTTTTTTTTCAAGGCCCGAGGCTCAAACACAAATGAACCACAAATTAAACCAAAATAAAGAAAACTGACTGTCAATAAATTAAATTAAACTAAATAAATGGAAATCATCTTACAATGAATTTTCCTTCACTTCACAGTCTGGGCGATTAGGACGCTGCTGCTGCCTCGCGGCTTAAAAAGCGTGGGGAAAAAACGGCCCGCAGACACTGCTGGGCCTGTCTGCTGCCGTCAAAGCTTGATGGGGACCCCAAGGCATTCCCGCCAGTTTGCGCATCGTGGGATCACTCATCTTCGCTGCCGAACTCTAACATGCCCAAAAGCTAATTTAACTGCTTCGTCGGCCCGATCAGCAGCCCTGCAATCCGTGACGCTGCTCACACACAGATGAGAGCAGCCCCCACGGAGAGGGCTTCTCCGGCCTCCGCTGCCCTGCCATGACACGTGGTGATCTGGGGCAGATCGATCCTAGCACTGTACAACTCCCCTCCGTCCAAACCAGGAGGGGAGAGCAGCTCAAGCCACCGGAGCAGGTTAGAGATATGAAAGGAAACTTCAGAAAGTTGGATCGATCCCTTCAATTTTTTTTTCAAAGAAACAGACCTAAAAAGTAAAGTAAAGCAATGTAATAAAGAAATCCTTAAAGAAACCCTTAAGGCTAGCTATGCTAAAATGTGCTCCTTATCTGTTCCTCTAGTGAGTCCAGCACCTAGGCTCACTACATCCTCCTGCTGCATGGAGACTGGACACACTGGGGCTGATGGGAGAGACCAGAAGGGTACATCCAGTGATGTCACAGTTTTGACATGCCCAGTCTCCATGCTGAAGGAGGAGGTACACTACCCAGAGGTGAAGGACTGAACTGGAGGAACAATAAGGAATTAGCATTTTTCAGACATATTCAATAGTTATTCAAATATTTGTTTCATGCCTGAATCATACAAAGATAAGAAAATAAAGAAATTATATTCCAATGAGTGATGCTGTGAACTATGCTTCAGAAGTCCTTAGATAGGAGTTCACAATTCCTCTCTACCAGTGACTTTATGTATGCCTTTCAGCAAACTCCCTCTGCCTTCCTCTGTCATCAATACCAAACTGAAAGGAAAGCATCTAGCTCAATCTGACTGCCCATATCAATAATTTAAATAATGTTATGTTTATGTTTATTTAAACTTTATATACCGCCCGCCACAGGGTATCAGTGCGGTTTACAATCATAAAAGGCTGCAGAAAGGAAAGAGAACGCCAATTTAGAAGTTTCCAAGAGGGGGAAAGGAAAGAGAAAGCGTAGTTACTCACCTGTAACAGGTGTTCTCCAGGAGCAGCAGGAATCAGTCCTCACATATGGGTGACGTCGGCGCCGACGGAGCCCTCGCGGAGCAATTTTCCCCAGCTTTCAGAGAAAGCCTTTGGGAATTGCAGCGCGCATGCGCGGTCCTCTTCCCGCCCAAGGGTGCCATCTTGCTCAGTCAGATGACATAGCAAAAAGACAGCAAAAAAATTAGCAAAAACGAAAGCATAAAACTGCAACTCCAAGGGAAGGAGGGAGGGTTGTGAGGACTGATTCCTGCTGCTCCTGGAGAACACCTGTTACAGGTGAGTAACTACGCTTTCTCCAGGACCAAGCAGGAAGTCAGTCCTCACATATGGGACTCCCAAGCTTAAGGCTACCGGAGACCCTAAGCACAAAAATGAGCTCCTTCTAGCTCAGCAGCACAGAAGGAAGGAATCTTCTCTGAATACGTCTCCAACCGGTAGCCCAACATCCGGGATGGAGGGTAGGAGTTGCCTATACCTCGAAGAGGTTACGGAGGACTGCCTGTCCGAAAGCACTGTCCCTGCGGGACTCCCTCTCCAGGCAGTAATGGGCTGCAAAAGTCTGGCTTGAAGACCAAGTAGCAGCCCGGCAGATGTCTGCCAACGGAACAGAGCGGAGGTAAGCCACTGACGTAGCCTTCGCCCGAACACGATGAGCGGTGACTCTACCTTCCAGCACGAGGCCCGCAGCCTCGTAAGCCCAAGCGATGCAGTCCGCAATCCAGATGGACAGAGTACGCTTGGAGACAGGGAGCCCCAACTTGTTGGGGTCATAAGACACGAAGAGCTGAACAGCCCTTCGGTGCTCCCGCGTACGGTCAAGGTAGAAGTTCAGCGCCCTTCTACAGTCCAGGGTATGCAGGACCATTTCAGCTCGGCTGGAGTGTGGCCTGGGAAAGTAGGTCGGAAGTACCACCTCCTGGTTGATGTGAAAAGGGGAAACCACTTTAGGAAGAAACTTAGGGTGAGTCCGTAGGACTACCCGGTTCTTGTAGAACCTAGTGTAAGGAGGATCAGATAGCAGGGCCGGCAGCTCACTAAAGCGTCTAGCAGAAGTGAGGGCCACCAAGAACAAGGTTTTCCAGGAAAGAAAACGAAGGACAGGTAGCCATAGGCTCAAAAGGCGGACAGGTAAGCCGCTGTAAAACCACATTGAGATCCCAGTTCGGAGCTGGTGGGCGCAAAGGTGGTTTAAGGAGGAGGAGGCCCCGGAGAAAACGAGCCACCAGCGGGTGGCTGGAAAGGGGTCTACCGTCCACCGGTAGGTGGTGCGCAGAAATAGCACTGAGGTGGACCTTGACCGAGTTGGACTTAAGTCCAAGATTGGAAAGGGAAAGCAAGTACTGCAATACCACTGATGCTGAACAGGAGAAGGGGTCTTGTGACTGCTGAGTACACCAGACGGAGAACCGACGCCACTTAAGAGCGTAGGACTTCCGGGTGGAAGGCCTCCTGGAGGCCAAGACGACCTCTTCCACATCTGGAGGTAGCTGGAGAGGAGCAAGGACTATCCTTTCAGCAGCCAGGCCATCAGATGAAGGGACCGAAGGTTGGGGTGCAGGAGCGACCCCTGATCCTGCGAGAGGAGGTCGGGCTGAAACCCCAGAGGAAGAGGTGTGTCCACCGCCAGCTGCAGCAGAAGCGGGAACCAAGGTTGTCTCGGCCACCGGGGAGCCACTAGGATCACCGACGCCTTGTCTCTGAGAACCTTGAAGAGCGTCCGAGACACCAGGGGCAATAGAAGCTCAGTACCAACTGCTGAAACCACCCAAATCTCCACTGTCTGAAACCATACGAGCACATGACTAGTCTGTGAATTGTATATATTGTTATTGTATATAGTTCCCCTGTTAGCCAAGTTGAATTTCCTGTTCATATGTAAACACAAAGTACTATTGGAAATGTGGTGTTCATTGTTTACTGTAAACCGCGCTGATGCTGAATAGTGCGGTATAAAAGAGACTATAAATAAATAAATAAATAAATAAATAAATGGGTGGAAAGGCATACAAGAGGCCTGTGGACCATGGAATCAGAAAAGCATCCGCCGCCACCCGGAGGGGATGCGGCTGTCGAGAGCAGAATCTGGGAAGCTGTCGGTTCAGAGGACTGGCGAACAGATCCATGGTGGGGAGGCCCCACCGGAGAAAGATCCGCTGAACCACAAGTGGATCCAACCTCCACTCGTGCGGTTGGAGGACCCTGCTCAGTTTGTCTGCCAGGTAGTTTTCTTGACCTGGGAGATAGACAGCTTTGAGGACGATGTTGCGATGGACGGCCCAAGAGCAGAGCTTCTGTGCTTCCTGACAGAGAAGGAAGGAGCCGGTTCTGCCTTGCTTGTTCACGTAGAACATGGCAACCTGATTGTCTGTCTGGACAAGTACTGACTGGTGAGAAATCAGGTGAGAGAAGGCTTTGAGCGCTAGGCGGATGGCTCTGAGCTCCAGGAAGTTGATCTGCTGAGCGGACTTCCAAGGAGTCCAGAGACCCTGAGTACAAGACCCTTGGCAATGTGCTCCCCAACCCTGGAGAGAAGCATCGGTCGTCAGGACCTGAGAATGTGTAGGGGGCCGAAAAGTCACCCCGAGCACTAGGTTTGGCAGGTGAAGCCACCATCGGAGAGAGGAGACCAGCTGGTCGGAGATCTGTACGGAGTCCGTTAGGCTCCCAGTGGCCTGATGCCATTGTTTGCGAAGGCACCATTGAGCAGGACGCATGTTCAGGCGGGCATAGGGGGTTACATGGACCGTGGAAGCCATATGGCCGAGCAGTCTCAGAAATTGCTGTGAAAGCAGCTGGCGAGATCCATGAGCCTTTGGGCCCTGTCCAGGGGCAGGAAGGCCCGCGCTTGAAGAGTGTTCAACCTGGCGCCGATGAATTCTAGATCTTGAGAGGGGAGCAAAGTGGACTTTGCGAAGTTTATGACAAATCCCAAGTGCTGGAGCAGAGCTGCCGTGCGATGAGTAGCCTGAGTGGCTTCTTGGGCAGACTGGGCCCTGATGAGCCAGTCGTCCAGGTATGGGAACACAAAGAGACCCTGAAGCCTCTGATAGGCCGCCACCACTGCCAGACATGTGGTAAACACTCTGGGGGCGGAGGATAGGCCGAAAGGCAGTACTCTGTACTGGTAATGGCATCCGTCCACCACAAACCTTAGGTATTGTCTGTGGTCTGGATGAATAAGGATATGAGTATACGCATCCTTCAGATCTAAGGAGCATAGCCAGTCTCCCTGCTGGAGGTAGGGCAGCAGGATTCCAAGGGTAAGCATTTTGAACTTTTCCTTTGCAAGGAACTTGTTGAGGTTTCGCAAGTCCAGGATGGGTCTGAGGCCTCCTGTTCTTTTTGGAACCAGGAAGTACCTGGAGTAAAACCCTTGACCCTTCAGGTGGTGGGGCACCGGTTCCACGGCTTGTTCCTGAACAAGACTTGCTAACTCCTGAAGGAGTAAGTCCCTGTGCAGAGGGAGTCTGGAAGGCTCCCCTGGAAAGTAGGAGGGAGGTACCTGGTGAAAATGAAGAAGATAGCCCTTTTGAACTATCTGAAGCACCCAGGTATCTGTGGTGATGTTGGACCACCTGTGGGCAAAGTGGACCAGCCGGCCTCCTGTGCTGAGAGAAACCAGCTGAGGGGGAGAGGCTATGCTGAGAAAGTCAAAAACCCCCACCCTGCTGAGCAGGGGCCGGTGGTGCAGGCTTGGGGGCTTGCTGCCTACGGGACCCATTACCCCGTCCCTTGGCCTGCTTTCCCTGTGGGGGAGCTGCTGAGGCCTGATACTGAGGGTAGTATTTATAGGCAGCACCTTTCCTCGGGTAAAAGGGCTTTTTCCCCAAGGCCTTCTTCTTTTGAGAAGGGGCAGAGGTCTTCCTTGAGAGACGAGTCCTGGTGAGAGTCTCCGTCTCGATTTGTGCAGCCTTCTCATCCATGGGCTTGCCAAAGAGGTTATCACCTCGGCAGGGGACATCGACCAACTTGTCCTGTACCCAGGGCTCGAGGTCGGACATCTGAAGCCGAGCCTGGCGGCGTCCACCGATGCCGGCCGCGGCTACTCGAGCCAAAGCCTCAAAACCATCATAGGCTGCTCGAGAGATAAACTTGAAGCACTCCCGAATGCCAGTAGACAAGGATTGGAACCTCTGCAAAGGTTCATCGGAGAGACCAGCAGAGAACCCGGCTATTTCTTTAGCCAGGTCTCGGAGATACATGCCCATGTAGAGCTGGTATGTCTGGACTCGACAAGCAAGCATAGAGCCCTGGAAGCACTTCCTACCGAGGGCATCCAGGCTTCGGGCCTCCCTACCGGGGGGCACCGAGGAGTGCATTTTTTGACTCTTCAGTCTATGCATGGCCGATTCCACCACCATGGAATGGTGCGGTAGTTGTGCCTTTTGGAACCCGGGGCTCTTGCGGACTCGATAAATGGAATTGACCCACTTGCTTAACACCGGCGACGACGCCGGGCTCTCCCACATGCGGAAGAGAAGCCGTTCCAGCATCGGAGGAACCGGTACAATAAAGGCCTCCTTCGGGGGAGAGTCATATTGGAGGGCATCGAGTTCCTCGACTCGAGGCTCCTCCTCAGGGTCCGCAGGGAAGGCCAAGGCTTTGGCCATATCCCTCACGAAGTCCAAGAACCGGGTATCCTCCGGGGGGGGACCGTCTCCGAAGTTCGTACTCAGGGGAGTCCGAAGGGACACACCGAGTCCGAAAGGAACCAGGTGACTCTTCGTCCTCAGATTCCCAGGCCGACTCCTCGGAGGAGGAGTCGACCGGCTCCGGTCGGGCGGGCACTGCTGCCATCCGCCCCGACGCCAAGGGAGTCGGCGTCGACGACCTCAGTCCCGAACGGGAGGCCGAAGGAGACCTCGACCGAGGATCGACTCGAGCCCTCATGGACTCGAGGATCGGCTCGGTCTCCGGGGTCGACTTGGAGGTCGACGTCCCGGCGGTCAGGGCAGAAGCGCCAGCGAGGCCCGCGATCAATGCCCGCTGCTGGTCCAAGAAGGCAGACAAACTGCACTCCAAGGCCGTCAACCTGAGTCCGAGCTCAGGAGACCCAGCAGCCCCCGACTCCGGCCCCGACGGCGTCGGGCCCGACGTCGGGTCCTTCGGAGGCGAGTCCACGAGGACAACCGTACTTACGTGAGCTGGCAAGTCCACCTCGAGTCGAGGATGTTTTGACGGCCTTTCCGACTCCAAGGACCCGGGACGGGAATCGGGGCTATGCGACCTGGCCCTCGAGGAACCAGGAGCGTCCACCGATCCCGCCCTCGCGGGTTTCTTCTTCCGATGATGTTCCCGGGTAGGAGACCCCCTCTCAGAGGAACTCCGACGATGCTCAGGACCAGAGTCCCGAGACGTCGAAGCCTCTGACGAGGTCCGAGCCCGGCCGAAGTCAGAGAAGATACGCTCCCGCTGGTGCTGCCGACTCCTCAATGCTTTTGAGGACATTTTGCCGCATGGTGTGCAGATCATGGGGTCATGATCTGGGCCGAGGCAGCGGAGGCAGAAGTCGTGAGTGTCTGTAAGAGACATAAGTTTCTTACAGAGGTCACACTTTTTGAAACCACTGGCCGCCATCGGGGGAAAAAGGGCCCCTGCGAGGTCGAACGACCGGGCAGCCAGGGAAAAAAGGAAAAAAGCGCAAAAACTGTCACGAAGGACAAAAAACCGAAAAATAAAGGACGGACTCGCAACCGGCATCGCGAGTCCGGGCGGGAACAGAACCGGCGTCGAACCGGGAAAAAATAGAGGAAAATCAACTTTTCTGTGGGGATTCACAGGCAACGTCTGTAGGGCTCCGCGGAAAAAAGAAGACTGAGCAAGATGGCACCCTTGGGCGGGAAGAGGACCGCGCATGCGCGCTGCAATTCCCAAAGGCTTTCTCTGAAAGCTGGGGAAAATTGCTCCGCGAGGGCTCCGTCGGCGCCGACGTCACCCATATGTGAGGACTGACTTCCTGCTTGGTCCTGGAGAACAGAAAAGTAAAAAAACGACAAGACAACCAATAAAAACGTTAATTACAATACTCGTTAAGGGGGAAGGTAGTAGGAGGTGAGGGAGGGAGCGGAAGGTTGAAAGCCATACAAAAAAGGTGAGTTTTTAAGTGGGTTTTAAAGGATTTGAAAGAAGAATCCAATCGGAGGGCAGAAGACCTCTAGTATATATAAGACACATGTTTGAAAATAATGGGCTTGTCAAGACCAGCAACTTGTGCAATTTGAAGGAAACAGTTTGAACAACCAATTAGAGTTCTGGTCACTAGGCTAACCTTTTTGGCAAAGATGGTGTGCCACAGGGCATGAGCCAAAAATCAGGAAAAGAACCATGCCTCCAGAAACCTGATTAGGGCCCTGGCCTTGAAAATGGGTTGCTGGGCACCAGAAGCTTTTCCTTGCAACTTGAAGGCTACCTGGTGTAACGCTTGTAACCAAGAATCTGCCTCTGTATCAAAACACAGAGATGTTCTGCCTTTGAAACACGAACAACCTAATCTGCCTGTTTATACTCTAAACTGGACTAGACCTGCTACTACTAGACTTCTCTGCTAATCTTTGCTATTGCCAGAACCATAGGCTGGCTCTGAACCTCAAAGACCAAGAACAATACCCGGCCCCGCACAATGTGGAATGCCTGTGTTTCTATATACCTAGACTGGGAATTATCAACCCACTATTACTACTACTATTTATTATTTATATAGTGCTACAAGGCATACAAAGCACTGTACATATACATGTAAGAGACAGTCCCTGCTCAACAGAGCTTACAACCAGTCCTTGGGAAACACCCAGCCACTAGGGTTTGCAGTATATCCACAATGAATATACATGAGATAAATCTGCACAGAATAGAAGTTCTACATGCAAATCTCTCTCATGAATATTCATTATAGCTATCCTGAAAACCCGAGCGGCATGGTATGTCTGAAGGACTGGGTTGAGAACCCATGCCACAGACTAAAGGTAACATAGGTTGGCAACCTGACAGAGCTCAATTTGCTACGCAATTCATTCATAGGCACAAAAGAAAAATCACTTCACAAAGCAGGTTCCATGTCAGGAAAGAGAATAAATAATAGAATTTCTTTTTATTGGCCAAAACAATACTATTTTGTTTGTTTGCCCCATGAAATAAGTTATTTGTCTTTCTACAAAGAACTTTGGAGAGTGAGGTGAGAGAAGTAAAAATGTTGATGAAACCCCTCCAGATACATGAAAAAAAATCTTTATTGATCACTGGCAAGGGTGGCCCAAGGGTTTCTGCCACCCTAGGCAGAAACCTCCACCGCATTGCCCCCTCCCTGCTGCCGCTACCGCCTTCGGCCCCTGCCTCTGGAATCCCCCCTCCTGCCGCTGTTGCTGCCCCCTGAATCCATCTTCTCATCTTGTGATGGCAGTGGCAACAGAGGCCTGACTCTATTTTGAGCTGCCACTGCTTTCAAAATGGAGTCGGGCCACCGCAAGATCAGAGAGATGGATTCAGGGGGCGGCAGCGGCCTGACTCCATCTTGATAGCAGCAGTTTTGTACCACCACTTTCAAAATGGAGTCGGGCAGCTCACCAGGTCTGCCACCCTAGGCAGCCGCCTAGTCTGATCACTGGAGCTCTGTCACATGAATCAAAATGCAAAACAGTTTTGTTTTATAAAATCTGAATACTTACTGGTGACAAAACAATATTCCATGATTTGGCGGCAGTGTCTAAGTTGAAATCTATGATCCACCAGGACTCAAGCATATCATTGCTTATCTTATCAATACTGAGCTGCTATGGTTGGCATTTTTTTTTAAATGACTGCTGCATTAGTTAAAAATTCCAGATATTCAGCAGCAGTACCTGGATAGTAGCTGGTGCCCAATATCCAGATAATGCACCGAACGGTGGCATTACCTAGGTAATAGTGATATTCAGTTTGCTATACAGAGAGCTATCCAGATAAAGCTATCCAGTCTTTTTGCTGTCCTAACTACATTCAGTTAGGTATCTGGATAGTGAACTGCATATCATCACTATCCAGGTAATTCACTACTCTGCCCAGAAAGCAAAGTTACTCACATGTAAAAGGTGTTCTCTGGGGACATCAGGAATCAGTCCTCACATATGGGTGACATCGGGACTGATGGAGCCCGCGCGGTAACCTTTCCCCAACTTTCAAAGAAAGCCTTTGGGAAACGTACCACACATGCGAGGTCCCCTTCCCACCTAAGGATGCCATCTTGCTTAATATGATAACATAGCACAAGACGGCAAAAAGAAAAGCAACTCCATGGAGAGGAGGGAGGGTTGTGAGGACCGATTCCTGCTGTCCCTGGAGAACATCTGTTACAGGTGAGTAACTATGCTTTCTCCGGGAACAAGCAGGAAATCAGTCCTCACATATGGGACTCCCTATCTACAGGCTACTGAAAAAACCTGTAAAAAGCCACCGGAGACCAGAAAAAGGTGAACCGTGAGAAGTAGCAACTGAGTCAAGGGCACCAGACCCACAAGCAGCCCTGAGTGTCAAGCAAGGAACCAGTTCTCCAGCAACCTGAATACACTGAAGGGCCAGAGGACAGGAGCTGCCTCACACCCCAAACAAATGACAAGGGTACTGCCTGGCCAAAGGTGCTGTCCCGACGGGACTCCCTCTCTAGGCAGTAATGAGCTGCAAAGGTATGGACAGAGGACCAGGTGGCAGCCCGACAGATCTCCACCAATAGGACAGAGCATAGGTTTGCCACAGATGCTGCCATAGCCTGGTCGCTGTGCACCATGACTGGACACTCCAGCGAGAGACCAGCTTGCTCGTAAGTGAAGGCAATGCAATCCACTACCCAGGTGGACAGGGTACATTTAGAAACCACTGTCCCCAGCCAATTTGGGTCATAGGAGACAGACAGCTGTGAGGAACAGGTAGAAGGACGAGGCCCGCTTACAGTCCAGGGTATGGAGAGCAGCCTCTGCCCTGCTGGCATGGGGACATGGAAAGAAAGTAGGAAGTACCACCTCCTGGTTGAGGTGGAATGGGGACGCCACCTTTGGGAGAAAATTGGGGTGCGTGCAGAGCACGACCCTGTTATTGTAAAAACCTGTATAAGGTGGGTGAGCCACCAGGGCCTGGAGCGCGCTGAGTCTGTGAGCTGAGGTGAGTGCCACAGGGAAGACCATCTTCCAGGATAGATTCTTAAGGTGACAGGAGCCAAGAGGCTCGAACGGTGGCACAGTGAGTTTTGAGAGAACTTCATTGAGGTGCCACTCCGCCACCAGGGGGCAAATAGGTAGCTTAAAGAGAAGTGGGCCCTGCAAGAATCGAATCACGAGAGGCTGACTGGAGAGGGGCTTGCACTGGGCAAGATGATGGTGCACTGAAAGTGCGCAGAGGTATACTCTGACAGAGTTGGACTTCAGCCCTGCCTGGGACAGTTTAAATAAGTACTGGAGGACCATCTGGACCGAACAGGAGAAGGGGTTATCCCACCTCTCTGCACACCAAACCGAGAACCTATGCCACTTGAAGCCACAGGCATGGCAGGTGGAAGGCTTGTTAGAAGCCAAAAGAACTGCTTCCACCTCGCTGGAAGGACCAAAGTGGGCCAAGGCTGTCCTTTCAGCAGCCAACCTGTCAGAGACAGGGACCCCAGGTTGGAGTGCAGGAGGGAGCCATCCTCCTGCTAGAGCAGGTCCAGATCGCTCCACAGAGGGACCAGGGATGCCTGGGACAGGCAGAGGAGCAGCGGGAACCACAGATGCCGGGCCCACCGAGGGGCCACCAGTATCATTGTGGCTCTATCGAGCTGGACCTTGAACAGGGTCTTGGCAATCAGCAGCGAGGGTGGAAGGCGTAGAAGAGGCCCTGCATCCATGGGATGAGGCACGCATCTGCCGCCACCCACAAGGGATGTGGCTACCTAGAGCAGAAGTGGGATAGCTGGGCATTGGCCAAGCTGGCGTGAGTCCCCAGAGGTGGAACAGTCGACTGGCCACCGAGGGGTCCAGCCACTACTCATGCAGTTGGAGGACTTGGATGAGCTGGTCCGCCAGGACATTGTACTGGCCCGGGAGGAAGTCTAACTACAGGAGCATCCCGCTGCTGCTGGCGAAGGAGCAAAAGCTCACCGCCTCTTGACACGGGAGGAGTGACACTGTGCCTGCCTGCTTGTTGATGTAGAACATCGCCATCTCGTTGTCGGTCTGGATCAGGACCGTTTGATGTTGAAAGTGGTGATGGAAAGTCTGAAGGGTGAGCGCTACTGCTCTTTACTCCAGGAGGTTGATCTGCTGGAGGATCTCCTCCCGTGACCAGCTGCCCTGCGTGGAGAGGTTGTCACAATGGGCTTCTCAGCCCAGTTTGGAGGCACCATCCTCTGAGGGGCAGGGGCCTGGAAGGGCATTCCAGCCTGCAGGTGCTGGAGCTGCCGCACACAGTCGAGGGAGTCTGCCAGAGAGCGTGTTACTACTATTCTGTCCCTTAGGCGTCAAAATGCCTGCGACCACTGGGAGCAGAGAGTCCACTTGGCTGGCCACATGTGCAGGCGGGTGTCCATAGTGACGTGCAACGTGGATGCCATGTGGCGCAGAAGAACATAAGAACATAAGATATGCCAAGGCGAAGCATGAGGCAGGCAGAGGCTGAGGACTAACCCTGGACGTGCCCTGCAAGCACCTGGAGGCATTGGGCCCTTTCCAGAGGGAGGAAGGCCCTGGCTTGGATGGTGTCCAGCATTGCCCCTATGAACTCCAGGCATTGTGTTAGCTAGAGATGGGACTTTGGGTAGTTTATGACAAACCCCAGATGTTCCAGAAGGAGGGTGGTACGAGCAGTCACCTGGCGGGCTTCTGCGGCAGTGCCGCCCTTTATGAGCCAGTGGTCTGGATACAGGAAAATGAACACCTCCTGGAGACACCAGAAGGCGGTGACCACTGCCAAGCATTTGGTGAAGACCCTCGGGTTGGAGGCCAGACCAAAGGGAAGAACCCTATATTGATAGTGGTAGCCTCCAATCATGAAGCAGAGTGGAGGGGGTGGATAAGGATGTGTGTGTAGGCATCCTTTAGATCCAAGGAGCATAGCCAGCCTCCCTACTGGAGGTATGGCAGCAATGTTCCAAGGGAGAGCATCTTGAATTTCTCCCTCACCAAGAATCTGTTGAGGTCTCGCAGGTCCAGGAAAGGCAGAAACCCCCGGTCCTTTTGGGCACCATGGAGTAGAACTCCTTGCCTTTGAGTTTGGGGGGGGAGAGGGAGGAGGAACGGGTTCCACTGCTCTGTTCGCCAAGAGGTTTGTGAGTTTCTGCTGAAGTAGGTCCCAGTGAAGGGGATGCATCGGGAGCTCTTCTGGAAAGAAGGGCGTGGGTGTCTGTTGGAGGTAGAGGCAATACCCCTATCTCACCACCTGCAAGACCCACCTGTCTGTGGTAATGGTGGCCCAGCGGTCTGCAAAGAACACCAGACACCCCCTGTGTGCCGTGGGGCAAGCCCTCCCTGGGAAAGAGAGGCTATGCCCCAGGAAGCAAAAAAACCCTCCAGGTGGCACCTGAGGCGTGGGCTGGGGCTTGGGGGTCCTTAGGCTTATGAGGGCCATGCCCTTGTCCTGCTGGCCATTTTGGGGAGCTGGGAAGGCCGTGTGCTGAGGGTAGTTTCCATAAGCCTTCCTCTTTTTTTGGGTAGAAGGGCTTTTTATTTATTTAACAATTTTTCTATACCGCCTTATTTTAAAATCAAGGCGGTTTACAATAAAACTTCAATTTACAGAGAACTTTCAAGAGAAACAATTAAAAACTTTATCCCATTACAGAATAATTTTCTTAGCAAACATAGGGAGGGGGAGAACTGGGAATGCTAACGTATAACTTATGTACAATGTGATTTTTACCCTAAGCCTTCCTTTGGGAAGGATCAGCGGTCTAATTGGAGAACCTGGCTTTGGTCCTGAACTCAGACGCCAACTCGGCAGCCTTTTCCGTCATGGGTTTGTCAGAGGTTTTCTTGAAGAGGTTTTCTCCTCGGCAAGGACATCAACCAACTTCTCCTGTACCCATTGCTCCAGGTCAGAAGACTGTAGCCAGGCATAGCGGTGGTCATTAATGCCCACCCACTGCTACTCTAGCTGCCGACTCAAAGCCGTCATAGGCCACTCGAATAATAAACTTGTGGCATTCCTGACCATAGTGACCAGGGTCCAAAACCACTGAAAAGATTCCTCAGAGAGACCAGCCGCAAACCCAGTGAGTTCCTGGTAGGTCTGGATCTGGCTCGATGCTCATCAGCCACATCCAGGCTTATCAGCTGTACATTCCCATGTACAGCTCGTAGGCCTGGATCTAGCTGATAAGCATTGAGCCCTGCAAGCACTTACTGCCCAGGGTGTCAACGAAGTGAGCCTCCCAACCCAGGGGTACCGAGGAGTGTGTTTTCTGGCTCTTAAACCTCCACATGGGAGGAGTTATGGGGAAGTTGCGCTTTTTGGAAGCCAGGGCTCCAGTGGACTCGATACATACAGTTCAATCACCTGCTCATGATGGGACCGAGGCCGGGGTTTCCCACATTCGAAAGAGTAGCCACTCCAGGATAGAATGTGAGGGCCTCTTTGGTGGGGGTGGGGGGGAACCTCATACTGGAGGATCTCGAGGTCCTCCACTTGAGGCTCCTCCTCTGACTTGGTGGGGAAGGCAAGGACCTTCGCCATGTCCCTTACAAAGTCCAGGAAGACCAGGTCCTTGGGTGGGGACCGGTGCTGGGTCTCTGGAGGAGAAGGGTCTGAGGGTACATCCTTATGGAGCCAGGTGTCCGGGAATTCATCGTCCTCAGTCTCCAAGTCAGAGCCAGAGTCTGAGGAGACTTAAAAAATTCCCCAGGCCTCAGGTTGGAGCCCCTGCCCCGATGGACCGGGGGGTCCGGATGCCCCTGCACCCCAAGTCAGGTGCACTGTGCAGGGAATTCCCCAGCCCTGACCAGCATTGGGCCAGAGAGGGGTCTCGAGGCCAATGGCGCTCGAGGATCAGCTCCACCTCTGGGGAGGCCCTCGCTGTAGAGGGGCCGGTGGTCGGGATTGATGACCCGGAGGATCCGGGCATCAGACCTTCCTGCTGGGCCATGAAGGCAGATAGATTGCATTCTAAGCCGCCATCTTGGCCTTGATGCCCGATGGCTCCGCAGCAAGCGGTGTGAGTACAGAGCACTTTGATCCTGATGGTGGCGCCATCAAGAGAGTGTCCTCTACAAGGATGGCCTCGGAAGACCAACACCAATCCTCAGACACCAATGATGCTGTCTCCCGCTGGGGCAGCTTTGAGGGCTACTCCCGGCCATTGTCCTTGGCCTCGATCTTGCATCAAGAGTTCCGAGGCCAGGTGTTGTGGGACGTCCCCATGGTCCAGACTCATCACCCAAGGAGGCCACTGATGATGTCAGGCTTTTCGAGGGGTATCCCTCTTTGAGGGAGCCCCAGCTAGGGAGTCCATGTCCTCAAGAGTCCAAGGCAGCATGGTCACTGCACGAAACGGGAGCCTCTGTGGTGGCTCTCGAGGGCACTGACTCTGTTGATGACTTAGGGCCCAAGTCAATTTTATATAAAATAGACTTGTGTTGCTTCTTGCGGCCTCACAGGGCCTTGGGGATCATCTGCTGGTAGAGACCACACACCAAGACATCATGATCCGAACTGAGGCATCAAAGGCAACAATCATGCAGGACCGTGCACGACATGTTATGAGCGCACCGGTCACACAGCTTGAAGCCACTTACCAAGATCAAGACGGGAAAAATAGCCCCCGAAAGATCAAATCTTTTAGGCCCAGCCAGAAAGGGCGCAAAAACCCACACACATCAAGGAAAGAGACCCCCAAAGGGGGAAAAAAGAAAAAAATAAAGAACCCGAAAAAATGCGACGCCGGAAGCAAGTGGAATCGGGAGATGGGAAGGAACCGGTACACGACCGGAGACAAAACTAGCCAAAAAAATCTACTTTTTTCAGGAGAGACAGACACATATCCAATGGGCTCAATGGAAAAAAGGAGACTGAAGCAAGATGGCACCCTTAGGCGGGATGGGGACCATGCATGTGTGGTACATCTCCCAAAGGTTTTCTTCGAAAGCTGGGGAGAAGTTATCACGCGGGCTCTGTCGGCGTCAACTTCATCCATATGTGAGGACTGACTTCCTGCTTGTTCCCAGAGAATAGTGCCAAGAACATTTATGAGATATTCAACTGAATATATCTAGATAGCCCCATTCAAAGGCACATATCTGAAGAGCAGGTGCTATTATTCAGATAAGTGCTTCTGATTATTGACCTCCCCTAGTGTTCAGGTCCAAGAAAAAAAAGCTCAAGACGACCACTGGTAACCACAGAAAAGCACTTTCTCATTCAGGTCCTCTATCCCAAGCGACACCATGAGAAGAGGAAAATATTAACAGATGGTTTCCCAGTGTAACTAGATAAAAAGGAGCATTTTCAAAGCGCCATTCAAGAATTAAAGTTGAAGGCTGCATTCCACCAATTTCATTAAGCCTCTTTAGAAGTACAATGTTTACCTTGACCTCTTTTATGATGATTTCCAGATCTTTATGTCTTGCTTCCTTCTATGCCAACTATAAATTCAGAGGAGCATTAGACTCTTTCAACATTCTGAGGACTGAGGAGGGGGCTCTTTAAAGGTACCCTCCTTCACCCAGGTTGCTAAAATCAATTGGGTAAAAATGAAAACTTCAAGTTCTAAGTGCATTTAATATCTCTATGAATGTCATTTCATACCCACTTGCCTAACTGGTTATAATCATTCACATTCAGAATAGAATAATAAGGATTGTTTCAGTATTTGATACCATCAAAGAGTCACTGTCTAATCATGACAATTAATTGTCCTATGATATGGTTCACAGACAATCTCGACTGGGATGTAATTATAGTGGGCTATACTATATTCAAGAAGGACGGGGAAGGAAAAAGGGGTGGAGGAGTGGCAAAATAATATTAAAGCTATAGAATTACAGGGCTTAACAGAGAGTGAGGAGGTACTGTGGGTTAAACTAGAAAGAGGGAGGAGATCACGTGAGCACATGAGCGGGTGAGGAGCATTCCTCGTCGCGCTCCCGGGCTGCCCGCAGAAATCTGCTATTTAACCGGCATTTACAATTGCTAGAGGGGCATTGTCCACTGGACCTGGTGTACTAGCTGCAAAGCTCGAGAGCTGTGCTCTTCTGGTGGCCTAAATTGTACCGGGAAGGCTATGAGAGCGGCATCAAAGAAAGAGAAACCTCCGAGCACGAGGGAATCTAAAATGGCGGCTGCGGCCCGCTATGGAAGTATGCCGGGATCACCGAGTACCGAGAGTGGAGAATCTAGCCCGGAGGAGGTAGTGCACGAAGTGGTGAAATTACTTGACCCCAAATTTGACAATGTGCTAAAAAAGCTGGAAGAGATGGGAGAAACTTTTGCAGATCTCACGAGGCGAGTGGACGAAGTGGAACAAAGGGTGACTGTGCTAGAGGAGGGCGAACTGGCTCTAGAAAGGAGCAACGCTGTGCAGCAAAAACAGATTGAGGCATTGCTTCAGAAAGTGGACGACCTTGAAAATCGCTCCCGACGGAACAATTTGCGACTGGTGGGGGTGCCCGAAACTTGGGCGGACACTCAACTCATTCAGCTCTTTGAGGAATGGCTGCCGAAGGAGCTCGGCCTTCTGGACTTGATGGGTCAGATAAAGGTGGAGAGGGCCCACCGGTTGGGGCAGCAGAGTGAGGGCAGAGGCAGGCCGCAGCCAGTGTTGGCGTGACTTTTGAACTTCCAACATAAAACTGCTCTGCTGCAGGCCTACCGCAAGCGACGAGAGCTGAAGCTAGACAATGTAGCTGTGCTCTTGTTCCAGGACTACTCTGCCTCACTCGCTGCCAAGCGTAAAGACTTTTCCCCTATCTGTACCACGCTGGTGCAAAAGGGCATTCGGTTCGCCCTTTTATACCCGTCGATTTTGAAGGTCTTCCACATGGGCGCCGCTCACTCCTTTGAGAAACTGGAGGAAGCTCGTAAGTTCCTGGCGAAAATGGCTCCACCTTTGTCACCGACTGCGGCCAAACGAGGAGCCTCTGAGGTCACAGAGCCTTAGGAGCCTAATGGAGACCATGCTCGGGGGTGAAAAAATCCTACAGGCTTGCGGCATTTAAAACTTGTGTGCATATTGAATGCAGGCTTTGAGCCTCCCCGGACCTTGGGATCCGTGTACAGTGCCCTAGGATATCTTTCAACCATTTGGTGATATCGTCTGTTCGTGGGTGGCCCGGAGGTGCCATGAACAGTGATCTGTCTCCCTTTGGGAGGACCTTGCCTCGCAAGGCCACAGGACCGAAGGGATGTTGAGATATGGGGGGGTGCGGGGAGGGAGAGGGGATGTTGCTGTTGTTGATATTATTGCTCTTTTGTATATTTGTCTGTATGTTGGTATATGTGGGGGAATGACTGAGGTCTTTTCGTGGGGGGGGGGGGGGAGTGCGTGAGGCAGGAATATTGTGTGTGCTGGATGGTGTGAGATATGTGGCCCTCTCTGCCAATGAAGCTTGTGCATTCGCGGGGGGAGTGCCGCATGGGGGGGGGTGGTGGGTGGGGAGAGGGGAGGGTGAAGATTAGGCGGGAGGGTGGGGTGGGGGGGAGTGGAGATGGGGGAAAGGTAGGGGGGGGTTTAGCAGGTGGGATAGCACGGGCTTTTGGAGTGTCTGGTGGGTGGCTTGGGATACAAGTCTGTCTGTTAGGAGGTATAGCATGGGGGTGGTGCTATGCTTGAGCTCTGGGGGTGAGGCTGGGCACCCTTGGAGGCGCACACAGTTGTATCAGCTGTTGATCTTTGATGTGCTCTGGCACCATGCCCGAGGTTAAGATAGTTTCGTGGAATGTGGGAGGGATAGGCTCTCCAATTAAACGCACAAAAATATTGCAGACGTTGAAGAGAAAGGGTGTACATATCGCCATGTTGCAAGAGACCCATTTGAGTGCCTTGGAACATTGCAAGCTCGCTAGAGATTGGGTGGCGACTGCTCACGGGGCGGCTTCGGGCACTAAAAAAGCGGGAGTTGTGATTTTAATAAAAAAGGGTGTGCCCTGTGAAGTGCGCAATGTGGAGGCTGATCCTCATGGCCGTTACATTTTAATGCATGCTAAGTTATACAATGAATCAGTGTGGTTTGTGAACCTGTATGCCCCGAATGTTTATGACCATGAGTTCTTCAAAAAGATATTGAGGTTAGCAGCCAACCCTGGACAGAATAAATTGATTGTTGCGGGAGATTTTAATTGCCCGCACGACCCGAGTCTGGATAAATCCCAACAGAGTAGCACGGGCTCATGGACACGAAAGGGGGTTGGGTATGTGCCGAATGGGAGATCTCATAGATGTGTGGAGAGTTCTCAATCCAGGGGCGCGCGAATATACCCACCAGTCGCGTGCGCATCACTCGTGGTCTCGTATAGATTACATCTTGGTTAACGAAGGAGGGCTTCCTAGGGTATTGCAGGCGGGAATAGACCCTATCGTGGTCTCAGACCATAGGCTGATTTGGATTCTTTGGGACTCTCAAGGACCTTCGCGGATGGGGTGGCGGTTCCCCGCCTATCTTTGGGAGGACGATGCCTTTCGGCATTACCTCGAAAAACAGTGGGATGAGTATGTTCGATTTAATGACACTCCCCAATGCTAATCAATCTTATTCTGGGAGGCCAGTAAAGCGGTGATAAGGGGTGCAATTATCTCATATGTCGTGGCGCGACGCCGACATATGGATCGTAGTTTGCTTGTATTGGAACGTAATCTGCAAGACCTCCAGCGTAGGCTGGGTAAAGGGGGAGATAAGACTCTGCAGTGGGAATACACGCGCTCGCAGGCGACATTGAACGACATGCTCGGAAGCAGGGCACGCCTGTCAATGTACTACTACAGGCATCGCCTTTACCGCTATGGAAATCGTTCGGGTACCTTGCTAGCCCGACTTGTTCGGGATCCTCGAGGGGCCCGCTTTATTCCCGTGATTCGAGAGTAGTCAGGTACCTTGCACCACCAGCCGGCCCGAATAGCTGAGATTTTTAGAGCATTCTACGCCCAGGTGTATAGTGAGGAGGAGAGACACTACACGAAGGGAGTCAACTTCTTGGCCGCCTTATCCCTACCGCAAGTGACGGTGGACGAGCTGCAGGTGTTGAACGCACCGCTGACGATACGGGAGATTCTTCAGGGCATTAAAAGGGGTAAACCGCATCGAGCCCCCGGCCCAGATGGGTTCAGTATTGAATATTATAAAATGCTGGCGCCCCGGTTAGCCCCGTCCATGGTGGTGATGTATGATGATGCCCGTATAGCGGGGATTTTCCCTAGAGATATGCGATGTGCAGATATCACAGTCATTCCGAAACCGGGAAAAGATACGGTAGACCCGTCCTCTTATAGACCCATTTCTCTTATTAACTGTGATATGAAAATTTTGGCGTCAATCTTAGCGGACCGGCTCAACCTGATCTTGCCGAGGCTTATTGACGAGCGACAGGTGGGCTTTGTACAGGGCAGGGAGGCATCCCGTAATATTACCAAATTGTTGTTGGGCATGGAGCACTGCTTAAGAAAAGACAAAGCCTTACTACTGGTGACTCTGGATGCAGAAAAGGCATTTGATAGGGTTGCCTGGGAGTATCTCTGGGATGTGTTGACGGGTTTCGGTTTACACGGGAACTTTGTACACTGGATTCGAGCGCTCTATGAACAACCCTCGGCTAGGGTGGGAGTTAACGGGATCTTCTCGGAGCCCTTCACTCTGGAGAGAGGCACGCGCCAGGGGTGTCCGCTGTCGCCCCTGTTGTTCGTCCTCGCGCTGGAGCCTTTACTCCGGGCTATTCAGCAGGATGGGGGGATAGCGGGTATACAGATGGGCGGGGAGGAACTAAAAATCAGCGCTTTTGCCGATGACATGTTGCTCTACTTAACTGACTTGCCTGCCTCCCTGCAGCGCTTACTCCAGCTGATATGAGAATATGGCAGCTTCTCGGGTTTAAAAATTAACGCACTGAAATCTGTCGTGTTGGACGTGGGGGGCAAAGTGAAGCCGAAATGGAAGGGGGAGTTCCCATTAGTCTGGGCAAGTGGGGCTATTAAGTACCTTGGGATACAATTGCCAGACCGACCAGACTCTCTATATCAAGCGAATGTTCCCGGCCTCTTAGCTCGCAGCCTGCAAACCCTTCAGGGTTGGCGGCGTCTGCCTTTGTCTCTTAGGGGGAGAATTGCTCTCTATGTTATGGTTGAATTTCCCCGATGGCTGTATGTCCTACGTATGCTACCACTGTGGGTTTCGAATGAGGACTGGAAGCGTCTTGAAACGGGTTTGCGGGGGTTTTTGTGGAAGGGTAAGCGCTCTAGAATCCCATTGCAGGCCTTAATGAGCAGGAAGGAAGAAGGAGGCTTGGAGATGCCCTCGTTACGAAATTATAACCTTCGTTATTTAGCTTTTCATGTGGGAGCCCTATTGGGAGGAACTGGGGGCTGCGCGAACCTTGATGAAGCTTTAGACCCTTACCACCGCCTCTATGTTCTGCAGATGGGCAAGCTATCCTCGAATATTAGGAAGGGGGTGGGGGGGGGGAGTTATATGGGCGCCCTGCGATCCGCATGGCAAGTACTCTGCCAGCGTTTCGGGTGGAATTGGAGAAGCTTGGCACTGCTTCCCCTGGTGGGCAACCCAGATTTTGTCCCTGGCTTCTCCAGAGCGAATGTGTTTCAGGGTTGGCTGGAAAAGGAGGTGGTTTGTGTGGGGGACCTCTATATGGCGGATGGTCGGACTATAGATAGTTTTCAGAATTTGCAGCGGCGATACACTCTTCCGAAACAGGATTTTTATGGGTATTTGCAAGTGCGCCATTATCTGCGGGGCCTGACTCTGACACAACACGACGGGGGAGCGAAGGATACACCACGCTCAATACTAGAGAGGTTAGCTGACAATCAAAGGGGAGATGAGGCCTGTAGGACGCTGATTCGGCCAAGTAGGGGGGATGTGTTTCTTACGGAGTTGACTGCGCGGTGGCGGCGGGATGGAGCGGAGGCTTTGACGACGGAATTGCTCCAGGCGGCTTTTTTAGGGATTGTGAAAAGGCCGGAGTGGGTGTACCTGCAGGAGCTTCAATATAAGTTTTTGTGGCGAGCGTACACTAGTGACAAATGAGCCTCTCAGGTGGGGCTTAAGGACTCGGCTCTCTGTGGTTGGTGTGGATGTGAATCAGGCACCATCCTACACAAATTTTGGGCATGCCGGCTGGTCCGGGATCTCTGGAGGCAAGTCTGTCGAAAGCTCGCGGGCTGGTTGGGCATAAGTTTTATGGCTCACAGAGAGATTTGTCTCTTCCATAGTTGGGAGCTGTGCACTGCTGGGCCTGCGGCTGGGCATCGGGCGCTGTTGGAACGTGGTTTTTTGGTAGTAAAGAAGTCCCTACTGCACCGCTGGATTGAGATCTCCCCTCCTGGTATTGTTATTTGGGAATCTGCTATATTTGATTTGCTTCGCTTGGAAAAAACGACGGCGAAACAAAAAGGAGGTAAAAGTTGGGATGCATTCATGGCATTGTGGTCACCTATGATCTTTCACCTGTCCCCTAAGGAACGGGCTCTAGTCCTGAATGTCTAGGTTAGCCGGCTTTTCACCGCTTGACCCATTGACGGTGGAATCTGTGCTACCTGGGAATGGTGCCGCCCCGGGAGATCCGAGGCCGCCTCTGGTGGATGGATGGGAGAGGACCCGTGCGCTGCTACCCTGCCGGGCTATTGACACTTTGCTCGTGCTAGGGGGGGGTATAATAGATGGGGTATTCTTTGGGATGCAATGGACAACGCAGTCTTGCAGCTGTCTCTGTGGTATGAAGCAGTGTACGTCAGCTCACTTTATTAGGTGGCTATATTATTCTCCTAATGTGTATGTATCATCTTCTCTTATCGGGGAATCTCCACTGCTTAGAACATACTGTGTGTAATGTGTGGGTTGATTAATTATGCTACCCCGTTAGTTAGTTGGGGAGCGCTCATTGGTTAGTTTAGATCAGGGGTCTCAAACACGCGGCCCGCGAGAGACCTTTGTGCGGCCCGCGATACACAGGGGAAAAAAAAAAACCCGGCTTCTGCTGCCGCTGCCGTGGCAGCGGCAGAATCAACTGTCCCGCGGCCCCTTCCCATCTGCCCGGCAATAGCGGCAATAGCAGCAATACCGCATGTCCCGCGGCCCACCACCCCCCCCCCTTGCCTGTCAGTTCTTCTCTGCTTCGGCATTCAGAGCCGCGAAGGGAGAGCTTCTCCCTCGCGACTCTGTTAAGCTCGCCGGGGCAGATGGGAAATTTCCCATAAGCCCCAGCGGGCTTAACAGAGTCACGAGGGAGAAGCTCTCCCTTCGCGGCTCTGAAAGCCGAAGCAGAGAAGAACTGACAGGCAAGGGGGGGGGCCGCGGGACATGCGGTATTGCTGCTACCGCCGCGGCAGCGGCAGGAGCAGCAGCCAGCTGTTTTCTAAAGTTTAAGTTTCCCGGGGGGGGGGGGGAGCAGGATTGATGTGGGCTGGGGGGGGGGGGGGAGCAGGATTGATGTGGGCTGGTGGGGGGGGGTGCAGGATTTATTTGGGCTGCTGGGGGGGGGTAGCAGGACTTGATGTGGGCTGCTGGGGGGGGGAGCAGACTTGATGTGGGCTGCTGGGGGGGGGAGCAGGATTGATGTGGGCTGCTGGGGGGGGAGCAGGACTTGATGTGGGCTGCTGGGGGGGTAGGACTGGAAATGGGGTGATGGGGGGATAGTACTGGTAATGGACAGATGGGGGTTAGGACTGGAGGTGGTCTGATTGGGGGGCTAAGAATGAAGATGGGGCGATGGAAGGGTTAGGCCTGGAAGTGGGCTGTTGGAGGGCTTAGGACCGATAATGGGCTATGGGGGGGTGGGGCTAGAACTGGTAATGGACTGGGGGGGGGTGCTATGACTGGAAATGGGCCGAGTAGAAGGGGGAGCTTGAACTGCAAATAGCTGATGGGGACAGGGTCTTGGAATGGTAATGGGCTGAGTGGAAGGGGGCTTGGAATGGAAATGGGCTGATGGGGAGGGGGGCTTGGAAAGGAAATGGGCTGTGAGGGGAGGGAGCTAGGACTGGAAATGGGCTGATGATGCGGGGACTAGAAGGGAGCGGATGCTGGGTGGGGCAGGAGCTAGAAGGGAGTTGATGTTGGGGGACGATTAGAATGGGATGGGGCTGGGAGAGTGAAATGGAGAGCGGAAATATATTTTGTGTGGGAGGGAAGAAAAATCTACAATTGGCCGGGTATTGGGAGAGTAAGTGGGGATTGAGGATGGAGGGGTAAAATTTGAGTGGATGAAATAGGAATGAGGAAAGAGCAAAAGGAGAATGATTAGTATGTTAAAGCAGATGTAGAGAGAATGGAAAAAATCTGGGAAAGAAGAAGAAAAGGACAAATGGACAGCAGACGATGGAGAGTTAGCAGAAGACACAAAGAAACCAGAAGAAAGTGGCTGGAACAATTGCAACTGAAAAAAAAATGCACAAAAGGTAGAAAAATAACTCTTGATTTTAATTTATTAACTGAAATATGTCAGCTCTTGGAAATGTGCATCTTTAACGTCTGCACTTTATTTAATACAAGAGGAAATCAATGTATAGTTTTATTTCTACAGTGTTGTACATTCTAAGTTTGGCTTTGGGGTTCCCAGTTTAATTGTCTTCCTGTTTCTAAATTGTGATTCCTTGTTTGGTGATGGTGTATGTTCTGCATGTGTAACTGAGCTGAGGTATTCTGTTTATGTAATTCCTATTTGACATTGCCACTTGTTCTCTTTCCCGAGTAGGTCATGTATTGTTATTCTCTGAAATGTGTTGTTGTAATATTTGCAGTGTTGCCTTTTGATAGTTAGGGTATGGTGCTTTGTGAGTCCTGGTAGTGCTGTTAGGACACGGCAGGTTTGCTATGGGTTCTAAATGAGCAGTGTTTCTAGTAGTTCCTAATGTGCCTGGCGGTTGGCACTGGTTTATAGTAATGTAGAAATCTTTTAGTCTTTCTTTATCCATACACTCATTAAGAGACATGTTTACTCAAAGTTAGTGTATGGTAACATTATGCAAATATTTATGCAAATGATGCCCTTATGCAAATGATGCCCTTATGCAAATGAGGCCTGCGTCTTGTGCGGCCCCCGGGTTACTCTACAAGTCCTCATTTGGCCCTCAAAGCAATTTGAGTTTGAGACCCCTGGTTTAGATGGTGTTAATGTGTTTGTTAATGTGTTTGGTATCTATGCTGGCTTGTATAAGTGCACTCCTTTAACTATAGCAATGTGAGTTTTAGTACTGATTGCTCTGTGGCTATTTCGACAGCTGAGTTTTTTATACTTTGTACTTTTTCACTCTTTGTACTTGTCTGTCCTGGCCTGTTTTGAAAAAACCTAATAAAAATGATTTGAAATAAACTAGAAAGAGGGAATGGAAAATCCATTCTGCAATGGTGTGATATACAAATCTCCCTCATAGGGAGAAGTGGTGGATGGAGATTTAATATAAGACATACACAGTATTGCCATGAGAGGAGAAGTGCTGCTGATAGGTGATTTCAATATGCTGGATGTTGAGTGGAACATCCCTGCTGCGGTGTCATCTTGAAGTAGAGAGATCCTGAATTCTCTACAGGGAGAACTATTCTGTCAACTAGTAACAGAACCCACATGTGAAGAGGCCATACTGGACCTGGTGTTTACCAATGGGGAAAGGGTTTTCATGTTATAGTGAGAGACCATCTCGTATCCAGTGATCACCAGATGGTGTGGTTCAGTATTAGGACTAGGGCTGATAAAGTCCATTCAACAGTCAGAATCTTTGACTTTAGGAAAACTAACTTTGCCAAGATGGGAGAATACCTCAAGGAGTTGTTAGCAGGATGGAACAGCTGGGGGATGTAGAAAAGCAATGGGCAAAACTGAAAGGGGATAGTTTAAGGGTAACAAACCTTTCTGTTAGAAAGGTAAATACATGTAAAAGGAAAAGAAGGCCACTATTGCTCTCAAAAGAAGTAGGTCAAACGGGAAGAAAAATAGGGTGGCCTTCATAAAATACAAGAGATAACAGAAATAGTTAGACAAGCATCAATATTTGGAAAGCAAAGATACAAAAAGAAGAAGAAATAGCCATTGCAATAAAATAGGGGGGGGGGGAGAGACAAGACAGTTTTCAGATATGTTAGAGAGAGGAGAAGTGCAAAAGTGGTATTGTCAGACTCAAGGGTGAAGGGAAGGAATATGTAGAAGCTGATGTACATAAAGTGGAATTGCTTAACAAAAATTTTTGTTCTGTGTTCACAGATGAAGGGCTAGGAGCAGGACCTCATAAAACACCCACAAATAGGAATAGAAGTGAAGGGGATCTTGAACAATTTTCAGAAGACTGTGTTCGTGAGGAACTAGCTATACTGAAAGTAGACAACGCGATGGGGCCAGATGGGATACATCTGAGAATATTGAAGGAATTTGGGGAAATTCTAGTCGCTACACTATCTGACCTTTTTAATGCTTCTTTAGAGTCGGGAGTGGTCCCAGAGGACTGGAGAAAGGCACATGTGGTCTCTACACAAAAGCGGAAATAAGGATGAGGTTGAGAACTACAGGCTAGTTGGGGGTCTGACCTCTGTGGTGAGTAAATTAATGGAAACACTGCTAAAACAGAGGATAGTGAGGTTTCTGGAGTCCAATGGATTGCAGGATCCGAGGCAGCATCGTTTTACTAGGTGCAGGTCTTGTCAGATAAATCTGATTGATTTTTATGACTGGGCAACCAGAGAGCTGGACCGAGAGAGAGCTCTAAATGTGGTGTACTTATATTTCAGTAAAGCCTTTGACACCGTTCCATACAGGTGACTTTTAAATAAATTAAGCACTCTAGGGATGGACCCTAAAGTGACTGACTGGATTAGAAATTGGTGGAGTGGGAGGTGACAAAGGGTATAGGTAAATGGAGCTCAATCTGAGAAGAAGGATGTCACCAGTGATGTGCTGCCAGGATCTGTCCTTAGTCTGATTCTTTTTAACATTTTTGTTAGTGATATTGCAGAAGGGCTAGCTTGTAAAGTTTGCCTCTTTGCAGATGATACCAAAATCTGCAATAAGGTAGACACCCAGGAAGAAGTAGATAACATGAGGAGGGATCTAACTAAGCTTAAAGAATGCTTAAGAATTTGGCAGCTGAGACTTAATACTAAAAATTGCAGGGTCATGCATTTGGGCTGTAAAAATCCCAGGAAGCAGTATAGCATAAGGGGTGAAGTATATCTGTCCAAGAAAGAAGAGCGAGACCTGGGCGTGATTGTTTCTGATGATCTTCAAGTGACTAAACTGATAGAAAAGGTGACTGCAAAAGCAAAAAGGATGCTTGGATGCATCGAGAGAGGAATAGCCAGCAGAAAAAAAGGAAGTGACAGTGCCTTGGTATACAATTGCGGTCAACATTATTGGCAACCTTGCATTTTAGGTATGTTCTGTACAATATCTTGAGAAATAATTGGAAATATTCCAACTATATGTAATCATAATATTTTAATAGTATGTTCAAAAGGTATACAACAAAAAAATAGATGTCTGTGCAACTTAGATGTAGTAATTTCTGAGAAAAAAAAACAAAATATGACCTGGACAGGATTAAGGGCACTCTTCACAAATATTTGGTTGCACAACCCCTGAAAGTGATGACTGTCTCCAAGCGTTTCTTGTAGCCATCCATAAGTTTGATACATTTGTCTGCTAGTAGTTTCTTCCACTCTTCAATGGCGATTTGTTGCAGCTCATGAATGTTTCCCGGATTCATTTTACCAATGGCAGATTTCAGCTCTTTCCAAAGGTTCTTGATTAGATTGAGATCAGAATTCATTGCTGGCCAGTTTAAAACAGTCCATTTTTTTCCTTTTTAACCATTCTTTTGTACTTTTGGATGAATGTTTTGGGTCATTGCCCTGCTGAAGAACCCATGACCTTCGACCCAGATCTAGCTTTCTGACACCAGGTAGCACATTTCGCTTCATAATACCTTGGTAGTCCTCTGACTTCATGATTCCTTTAATACGTTGCAGGCCTCCAGTTCCTGAGGCAGCAAAACAGCCCCACATTATGGAACCTCTATCATATTTAATTGTAGGAAGGGTGTTTTTTTTCCTTATAAGCTTTATTTATTCATCTGTAAAATGTATCGCTGGTCTGCATTGCCAAAGGGTTCTAGTCCCACAGGTGCTCCTTGTGGTCTTGGGCAAGCCACTTAACCCTCCATAGCCCATGTTCCCTGTAAAATAGTTATCTCCAAGTTATAATGCCCTGTTCAATGTAATTTCAGTTTGTTCAATGTAAACTGCACTGATGCAGAATAGCGCGGTCTATAAGAGAATGTAAATAAATAAATAAATCAAGCTCTCAAGTTTGGTTTCATCTGTCCACAGAACATTTTCCTAGGAGGATTGTGGTTTCTCAAGGTGGGTTTGGGCAAAGGTCAGGCGTGACCTTTTTATGTCTGTCTTTGAGCAGTGGGGTCCTCCTTGACCTTCGCCCATGATGTCCTTTTTTGTTTAGTGTGCGGCGTATGGTGCAGGTTGAAACCACCACTCCAGATTGCTCCAGGTCAGCCTTAAACTCTTTGGATGTTGTATGTGGTGTTTTTCCAAAGGTTTGTACTAACTTTCAAAGACTTCCCGGATTCATTTTCCTCGTCCTGCCATGTCCTGGGATGTTCTTGACAGTTCCATGAGAAGAAAACTTCTCAATAACATTGCAAACTGTAGACACAGGAATCCCAAGGTCTTTGGATTTGGCCTTGAACCCTTTGAACTTTGCTGTTTGGTGATGATAGCTTTTCTGATGGTCTCAGGCAGCTCTCTTGTCTTCACCATTATGAAAATGGAACAGGGCGTGAACGTGGCCATTTTAAACACTAGAGTCATTATTCATTGGTTGATTCAAAGACAAGGAAGCTGTAAAACTAGAGGGCATAACATGAAACTGCAAGGGGGTAAAATGAAAGGCAATGTCACGAAATACTTTTTTACTGAAAGGGTGGTGGATACTTGGAATGCTCTGCTGATGGAAGTGATAGGCAAATACAGTGAAAGAATTCAAAATGGCATGGGACTGACACAGTGGATCCCTTAATATAAAATCAAAATAAACTTAACTATTTCTTATATCTCAACAAATAGGGGTGATTTGCACGGAGCAGTGGGTACACCCCTAAACAAAGGCATGGGGAGGGGTGACCTGTATGGAGCGGCAGGTGTACCTACTTTTGCCACCTTGCTAGGCAGAATAAATGGACCATGATGGTCTTTATCTGCCGTCATATACTATGTTACTATGATTCAATTCATGTGAGTACTGACAATTGATCACAGGTGCATCTAATTTTACTGCAATAGGAATGTGATTCTTCTGTTCATACTGATTTGACTTGTTTATAAGGGCAATGTCCCAGTTTTTATACTCTTTCCTTTTTTAATTGATCTTGTTTTATTTGATTCTTTTGTGTGTCAAATGTGTGCCTCTATAGTCCAAAGCCATTTCACTGGCCACTTTATTTTTTGGCGATATTGTACATTAAGTAGTTGAACTGCAAGGGTGCCAATAATGTTGACCACAACTGTAAGTCTTTGGTAAGACCTCATTTGGAGTATTGTGTGCAATTCTGAAAACACCACCTTCAAAAGAGGATAAAGCACAGTTACTTACCTGTAACAGGTGATCTCTGGGAACAGCAGGAATAAGTCTTCACATATGGGTACGTCGGTACCGACAGAGCCTGCGCGGGAACGCTCCCCAGCGTCCAATCAGAAAGCTTTTGGGAGCATCCCACAGCGCCTGCGTGCTGCCTTCCTGCCTTTCCCAACTGTCTCTCCTCAGTTGAGTTTTATAGCTGAGACAAAGAGGGAGAGAGAGGGAAAGGAAAGATAGCGAGAGAGAGAGACAACTCCTAGGGGAGGTGGGTGGGTTGTGAAGACTTATTCCTGCTGTTCCCAGAGATCACCTGTTACAGGTAAGTAACTGTGCTATCTCTAGGAACAAGCAGGAATGAGTCTTCACATATGGGGACTCCCTAGCTTTAGATGCCAGGGAGAGAGCCCATAAGTTGTGTGTCCCTGGGACAGGGCTGCACTTCCCCACCTGGATCTCTGGCATCCCATGAGGGATGGTGGGTAGGAGTTGATTAAGTATGGAACAGGTGTTTGACAACAGCCTGACCAAACAAGGCATCCCGGCGGGAGTCCTTGTCTAAGCAGTAATGGGCTGTGAAGGTATGAACCAAGGCCCAAGTGGCTGCTCGACAGATGTCGTCGATAGACACAGAGTTCAGATGAGCCATTGAGGCTGCCATGACTCTCACATTGTGAGCTGTGACATGGCCCTCCAGAGAAAGGTTCTTGCTCTGATAAGCGAAAGAAATACATTGGGCAATCCAGTTAGAAAGTGTTCTCTTGAGACTGGTTGTCCCAAATGAGAAGGATCAAAGGTAACAAAGAGTTGGGAAGACTTTCTATGTTGCTGTGTCCTTTGTAAGTAAAAAGCTAGAGCTCTTTTACAGTCCAGGGTCTGAAGATTCCTCTCTGCACTTGATGCATGAGGTCCTGGAAAAAAGACATGTAGGTAGACCTCCTTGTTGAGGTGAAAAGGCGAGACCACCTTAGGAATAAAGTGTGGATTAGTACTAACGACCACCTTGTCATGATGGAACCTTGTATAAGGTGGATTAGCTACTAGTGCTTGCAATTCACTGATGCGGCGTGCTGATGTGATTGCAATGAGAAAGATAACTTTCCAAGAAAGGTATTTCAAGGAGGTGGTAGCTAAAGGTTCAAAAGGCGGCTTCATAAGCTGACCAAGAACCAAATTTAAGTCCCATGCCACCGGGGGTGGTCTAATGCGAGGCTTTGTTAAAAGGAGGCCTCTCATGAACCTTGCTACAAGAGGATGAGAGGAAACAGGTTGTCCATTTAGAGGCTTGAGGGAAGCTGCAATAGCACTCAAATGGACTCTTACTGAATTTGTCTTAAGGCCTGCGTTAGACAGATGAAGGAGATACTCCAGCAACGATTCCAGAGATATGGCACGGGTGTTAAGACCCTTCTCAGAACACCAGATGGTAAACCTCTTCCACTTGAAAGCGTAAGAATGTCTAGTGCAAGGTTTTCTGGAAGCATAAAGAACATCTTTCACTTGTTGAGAAAGAGGAAGATCCTGTAGATCTAGGCCTTCAGCAACCAAGCCCTGAGATGTAGAGACTGGGGATTGGGATGCCACAACTTTCTGTCCTCCTGAGAGAGGAGGTCTGGAGCAGACCCTAACTCTAGGGAGGGAGCTTGAGAGAGATGTAGAAGCAGAGGGTACCATACTTGCCATGGCCAATGTGGAGCTATGAGAATCATGTGCCCTCTGTCTCTCTGAAGCTTGAACAGGGTTTTGAGAATTAGGGGAATGGGTGGAAAGGCATACAGGAAGTCTTGACCCCAATGAAGGAGGAAAGCATCCCTTGCCTGAGCCCCCTGAGCCGGAGTTCTGGAACAGTACCGGGGAAGTTTGGCATTCCACGGACTTGCAAAGAGGTCTATGTCCGGGATTCCCCAAATTGGAAAAATCTTGGATACCTGGTCCATATGTAGGGACCACTCGTGTGGAAGCAGAACTCGACTGAATCTGTCTGCCCAAGAGTTTTGAACACCTGGAAGATAAACTGCCAGAAGATGAATGTGATGCTCTCTGGCGAGGGCCCACAGTCACAGAGCTTCGTTGCAAAGTGACAGAGAGCCAGTTCCTCTCTGCTTGTTTACATAGAACATGGCTACCTGATTGTCCGTGTGGATAAGGACTGTCTTGTGGCTGAGCAGGGTGTGGAAAACTCGCAGAGCAAGGAAGATTGCTCTGAGTTCCAAGAGATTGATATGTAGACAAGTCTCCTTTGGGAACCAGATGCCCTGGGTGGAGAGGTCCTGAAGATGAGCTCCCCACCCCATTGGAGAAGCATCTGTTGTAAGAGTTGCTTGGTGTAGAGGCTGTTGAAAGGAGGACCCCAGCAACAGGTTTTGAGGGGACTTCCACCACTGGAGGGACAAAATAAGGCGACTTGTGTTTGCTATTTTGTCTGACAGGCAGCCTAATGCCTGGGTCCATTGGGTGGATAAAGTCCACTGAGCTGCTCTCATGTGAAGGCGAGCATATGGTACCACATGTACGGTGGATGCCATGTGGCCTAGCAACTGTAACATCTCTCGATCAGTTAGTAGGGATTTCAACTCTGCTTGAGAAGCCAACTGCATCAAGCGAAGGCAACGGGCCTGGGGAAGATAGGCCCTTGCCCTTGTGGTATCTAGCAACGCCCCTATAAACTCCAGGGACTGAGTAGGGATCAAATTGGATTTTTGGATGTTTATTACCAGCCCTAAATACTGAAGGATACGCATTGTGCAGGTTAGAGAAGTCTTGGCCTCTGATTGAGTGGGAGCTCGAATGAGCCAGTCGTCCAGGTAAGGGAAGACAAATATTCCCAGGGTGGGCAGAAAAGCAGCAACCACTGCCATGCATTTCGTGAACACCCTTGGTGCAGAGGCCAGACCAAAAGGGAGGACTCTGTATTGATAGTGCTTCTCCTGGAAAAGGAACCGAAGGAACCTTCTGTGAGTTGGATGGATGAGAACATGAGTGTACGCATCCTTGAGATCTAGAGAACAAAGCCAATCCTGACTCTGAAGGTATGGTAGGAGAGTTCCTAGAGAAACCATCTTGAATTTTTCTTTGACTAGGAATCTGTTCAACTCTCTGAGATCTAAGATGGGTCTGAAGCCCCCTGTTTTCTTTGGAATAAGAAAATAGGGGGAGTAGAACCCTCTGCCCTGTTGTTGAAAAGGCACTTCCTCTATCGCCCCCTGGGCGAGAAGAGTGGCAACCTCCTGCCGCAACAGGCTGAGGAGGGAGGTTGGAGAATTGAACTGGTGCACTCTTGTGAGAGGGGGCAAGCTTGAAAAATGAAGTCTGTACCCCTCTCTTATGATGGAGAGTGTCCACTGCTCTGCTGTAATTTGCCCCCACCTGGGAGCAAAGTGACATAACCTTCCTGGAATGGTGGAGGGCTCTGGTCCTTCTAGAGCCAGGAAGGCTATGTTCTCTAGCAGAAAGTCAAAGGCCCTGAGGGGGCTGAGATTGCTGGGCTGGAGCAGGCTTCGCAGCCTTTGCTTTGCTCTGTTTGGAGGATTGCTGACGTTTGGAAGGGAATTGAGCTGCAGAAGATGCCCGCTGACTATAAGCAGGATAGAATCTTCCTTTTTTAGAAAAAGGTGTTTTCTTGAACAACCTTTTCTTAGCAGGAGCAGCTGTGGATTTGGATAGTCTATCCAAAGCAGAATTTTCAGCATCCATCTGATTGGCCTTGGCTTGCCAATCCTTACCAAACAGGTTCTCACCTGTACAAGGGATATTTCCCAATTCATCTTGAACCCAGATCTCCAAATCAGATGCTTGAAGCCAAGCAATCTTACGTGCACCTATGGCAATAGCTGAGGCTCTGCTTATGCATTCAAAAGAGTCGAAAGCTGCACGGTTGGAGAATTTGGAGATATCCTGGGCATGTTTGAGCCCAGTAAGAAATTCTTGCCTTTTATCTTCAGACATAAAAGGACTTAAAGTCTGCAAATGGTCAGTGACTTCTTTTAAGAACATTCCCATGTAGAGACTATAAGAATTAATTCTCGCAGCAAGCATGGAAGCTTGGAAGACTCTTCTACCAAAAGCATCCAGGGTTCTACATTCATGTCCTGGAGGATTAGAGGCATGTCTTTTGGCACTTCTAATCTTTCTCATTGCAGACTCAACCACAATAGAGTGGTGAGGAAGTTGAGTTTTGTGGAAACCAGGACAAGGAGGGACACGATACATAGTATCCAACCTGCGAGAATGAGGAGAGGTGGTTAGAGGTGCTTCCCACATCCTTAACATGAGATCATACAGAATCTCATGAATAGGTAAGGTAGCTGCCTCCTTAGGAGTTTTAGGATATTGTAAAATATCTAACTCCTTGGCTCTAGGCTCTGACTCTGGGGCCACTGTAATAGAAAGGCCCCGAGCCACCTCTCTGATAAAGTCTTGAAAAGACAAGTCCTCTGGAGGAGACATCCTTCGTTTAGGAGAGGACTCCTCCTGTGGATGAAGCATCACTGCATCGACAGACTCTTCAGAATCTTCAGAGTCCTCAGAGGAATCGAAGTATCGTCTGTCCGGATGCTCTTGCAAAGCCCGATACCCGTACCGACTGGGATCGGTATCTGGAATCACCGGTACTGGGGTATCGGTACCGGATGGCTTCAGAGGGCAGAGTACCGTCATAGCGGACACCGATGCCGATGTCGATGCCACCGGTACCGGGATTGGTGCCGATGGTGATGCTAGAGCCGGTACCGGCGGAGTAGTCTGTTGCGGTACCACGGGCGTCAATGCCACAAGGAAAGCCGCCAGACTGCGTTCGATGGACAGAATACTCTGATCCATCGATGCCGCCAATGCCTGGAAGTCGGTACCGGTGGAAGCCACGGGTACCTTAGAGCATGGCACCAGGAGATCTGTCGAGGCCACGCCATCGAGATCATCCTGGAACCCCGATGATGATGCTTTAGAGGCCGAAGCCTCCCGCCGGGGTAACTTTGCCGGTGCAGAATCCTCGAGGGCAAGGCAGAGGCATCTCGATGCTTAGAAGGAGATCTACCCTTCGAGGACCGGCTGGATTTATGTTTAGTTACCTGAGATCCATGTGAGGAAGAAGAAGCCCTGGAAGACGTCGATGCCACCGAAGCCGCATCAGAGGGAAACAGGGTACTGAGCTTGGCAGCTCGGTTCTGCCGACCTCTCTTGGACATCATGGAACAGGACACACAATCTGTAATGGAACAGTCAGGACCTAAACATTTTAGACACCAGTCATGGGTGTCGGTGACGGAAATAGTACCGCCACATTTTGTGCACTTCTTAAAATCCTGAGGCAGGCTTTTCCATATTTGAGGAAAAAAAGTTTTGGGCCTAAAGCCCAAAACTGAAGTGCACCTGAAGAAAAAGAACGGAAAAAAGTTTTTTGTTTTTTTTTTTAACAAGAAGAAAAGAAGAAAGACCGGCGGTACCGGTACAGCGTCGAAGAAGGCAGACGCGACACAAAAGAAATAAAGAAAAAATAAGGAAATTCTTCTGCGGTGACAGGAACACGACCTGCTGGCTCCGCGGAAAAAGAACAACTGAGGAGAGACAGTTGGGAAAGGTGGGAAGGCAGCACGCAGGTGCTGTGGGATGCTCCCAAAAGCTTTCTGATTGGACGCTGGGGAGCGTTCCCGCGCAGGCTCCGTCGGTACCGACGTACCCATATGTGAAGACTCATTCCTGCTTGTTCCTAGAGATATAGGACTTCCGGTGACGTCACCGAGCCGAATGGCAGCGCAGTGACAGAGCTCCGCTGCCAACACCTGCAATAGCGGGTGTTATGGCATCCAAATAGTGGGCGAGAAAGGCGGAATGTAGGGGTAGCACAAGCAGCCATCCCTACAACCTCAATTGTGCAAGCTTAAGCGAGACAGAGCACCCTGACGAGCGGTAAGCACCAGCGGAGTGCGGAGTCGGGCCGCGGTGCACCGGGAGGATTCGTACGGCAGAGGAGGCTGGCCCGCAGTGCGCGATACCAAGGAGAGTGTTGAAGAGGGATTGAGGTGCAGCATCGGGCAACCAGCAAAAGTAGGAGCCAAGTGGAGCGGCGGTACCGGGTTGCGAGAGAGCGGGAAGAGAGGGGAAGGAAAGAAGAAGCCGGGGCTCGGTGCAGCGGATCTTCATGTGGAGGAGGAGGCAGCAGGCCGCTTGCAGCACCACATGGTGGGATCATGGAAGAGCATGAAGTAGTGGCAAACAGACTGAAGTTAAGCAGCTCCAAGTAAGGCAGCCTATCCGATCCGGGAAGCAGCGGGGGACTGCCGGGGGCATTGCTAAAAGGCCGGGCAGCGTGAAGAAGAGGTCTGCCATCGAGCCTGAGAGACCCGCAGGTCGGCAGTGGAGGCAGCAGAGCGACTGAGCCGGCCCAGAGAGAAGTTTGTGGGGAAGCGGAGAAGAGCAGAAGGAGGCCCGTCTGGGTGTTCCGGTGAGAGCAGCAATTGTGTGTCGTTCGTGTGAAGCAGCGTTGAGGCTGGAGCAGCTGCACTGACAAGGGAGCGCCAAGATCCAGTGAGTGTGCACGGAGGAAGCCAGTACGGGGGGCATAAAATCAAAGGAGGACTGAAGTGTGTGCATTGCCCCAAGTTCAGCATCAGAGGGGGTGGTGAAGCGCTCCAGGGCCCAGGAGGCGTATTCTGGCTGTGAGCTTAACTGAGAGAGGACTGCTCTGGTGGGGTCCAGGCCTGAATTTGGTCATATACGGACCTGCAGTAATACAGTGCACAAACAACAAAGAACTGCCTGGGGTGAATTGGGAGGGCTGAGGAGCGTGACTTTCTGAGAGCCTTGTGCTTGGGAGGTCAAGTGGTGCACGCTTGAGAATCGCGACAGCATAGCCTGTGGGCGCAGCTTGAGCAGCGGAGATGCTGCACCAGGGGGGTAGTTGCTCCCGGATCCCCAGCTCTGCAGTACTGTCTGGAGTGATTATGGAAAAAAGTAAAAGCGGACAGACAGTCAAGAAGAAGCTTGCGGAATTCCGCTCCACCTATGCTACACCCAAAGGTGGAAAGGAGGGAGACAAGGAGAGTAAAATGCACCCCATGGCTTCAAACGACCCAGAGAAGGGGTTGGAGAATGAAGGCAGCTCTGAGTTAGCAATCATGTTAAAGAGCTGGCTCAGAGTTGAAAGATGAAATCAAGATGGAGCTCAGTGGGGTAAAGAAGGAACTAAAGGAGTCAATTCAAGCACTGAGACGAGACCTAGTGGACTTGGGCAGTCATGTGGAAGAAACCGAAGTGCAGCTGGAGCAACAAGGAGCAGCGTTAGAGGAGCTACAAAAAGGCTGGGAAGAGCACGCGTGTGGGCAAAGTGAGCTACAAATGAAACTGGAGGACCTAGAAGATAGGTCTCGGAGATGCAATATAAGGGTGCGAGGCCTCCCAGAAGAGCAGAAATACAGGAACTCCGAAGAGGTGGTTGCTAAAATATTCAGCTCGCTGCTAGCCTTGGCAGCTGAGGAAGAAGGCGAGCCAGGAGTGCCGATACTTATAGAGAGAGCGCATCGAAGTCTGGGCCCGGTGCGGGACAATAAGCCTCGAGATATAGTGGTTTGTCTTGGCTCGTACAAGAGTAAAGAAAAATTACTCAGAGCTGCAAGGAAAATGACACAGTATGTCTGGGAAGAGCATCAGTTGGCATTCTTCCAAGATCTGTCCCCGGGAACGTTACAACGCAGAAGAAACCTTAAAGAGGTGACGGCGTATCTGCGGAGAGAGGATCTGCGATATAAGTGGCTGTTCCCATTTGGACTGTTGATAACAGTTAAGGGCAGATCAAGGCGGGTGCAGTCTAGTGAGGAAGCCTGGAAAGCATTAAGTGACTTGGGCGCTGCACACCTGCCAGTGGGTGCACAGCCGTCTGCTGGAAGTGCGAAGGCAACGGAGACATCGGCAGCCAAATGGAGCTCTCAGCGCTGGCACAGAGTTCCCGCTGGAGGGAGAAGAGTGGCGAGACTGAATCGAGGGAGCGCAGGAGCGTCGGCTGAGAAGAGTGGAGCGAGCTGAAAGCTAAAGACTTTAATTGTGGGGGTGGAATTTGTTAATATGCAAGGGATGGGGGGGGAGGAGTGAGAAGGGGTAGCGGTAGATGCAGGAAGGAAGTAGGAAGAGGGGGGGAGTTGGTTGGAGGAGGAGGGGGGGTGGAGGGGGAAGGGTGAAGGCAGGCTTAGGTTCGATAGTTCGTCATCAGTATGGAAGTTGACACTCCCGTTAGGGAGGGTAGCCAGGGGTGGGGGCTGGGGTGGATGGGGGGTGGGGAAGGGAGAATGGGGGGAGGGGGAAGATCAGGCCAAGGGGAGGGGGGAAGGGGGGGTTGGAGCAGAAGGGGGGGGGAATAGGGGGGGAGCAGCATAGGTGATCTGAAAATTGTTACCTTAAATGTGAAAGGACTAAATTCACCCTTCAAGAGGCAGAAATTATATAGGGAATTAACTAGGCAGAAAGCCTCACTTGTTTTATTGCAAGAGACGCATTTGTTACGGCGGCATGAGTACATAGTCAAGCCTCCGGGTTACAAGGAGATGGTGTTTGCTTCCAATATGCAGGAGCGGAAGAGAGGAGGGGTGGCGCTGTTAGTGAGTGCGGCCCTCAAGGTGGATTTGCACACAATAATCAGAGATAGAGGGGGTAGATATTTAATGGTGCGAATGAAGATTGGAGATGAGTGGTTTTGTGTGATAAATGTGTAGGCTCCCACAGGAACGCAAAAGGACTTTTGGGAAGAAGTGGGCAAGAAAGTGAATGCATTGGGAGTAGGAGCGAGAATCCGTGGAGGGGACTTTAATATGACTTGGGAGATAGGAAGAGACTCTACAGGGAGGGGGGTGGGGAGGGGTGCGGATAGGAGACGATATCAGAGATTTGTGAAAGACAATGAATTGATTGATGCGTGGCGGTTGCTTAATCCAAGTAGGCGAAAGTACACCTTCTATTCAGCGGTGCATGGCACGTATTCTACGATTGATACCATCTGGGTAGGGAAGGAGATAGTGGGTAGGGTTAAAGAAGGAGAGATAGAGCCAATCACATGGTCGGATCATGCGCCAGTGATTGTGAGTCTGAGGTGTCGGGGAGAGAGCAAGAGGCGGCGCTACTGGAAATTGAATGAGGCCTTATTAGGAGATGGTAGGGTGGTGCAGGAGTTAGAAAAGGCGATACCAGCATATTTTGCCCATAACGAAAATGGAGAAGTGCAGAAGGGAGTGGTGTGGGATGCATTCAAGGCGGTGGTGAGAGGCATTCTGGTTAAATGGGGGGCGAGAATAAAGAGGGAAAGGGAGGAGAAGTGCCTCCATTTGAGGCAGCAGCTGATTAGGTTAGAAGAGGTGGATGCCCAAGATATGAGCGGGAAATTCCAGGGGGAGGTTTTTGCGACCAGGGCCAAACTGAATGCATTGGAAGTGGAGGAAATTCAATATCGGTTACAATTGCTGCGCCAAGAGTTCTTTGAAGGAGGGAACAGGGCAGGAGATATTTGGCGCAAAGATTAAAGCAAAAGCAGAATAGGACACTGATTACACAGATCAGGGGTAGAGGAGAGGTAGAAAGAGACGAGCAGAAGATTAGAGAGGAATTTGTGGATTATTATAGGAGGTTGTATGAAGCAAAACTGGAGGGGCCGGAGGGAGTGCTGAGGGAGTACCTGGGGACAGCAGGGCTTATGAAATTGGAGGAAGGGGACAGGGAGGCGATGGATAGAGAAATACAGGCCGAGGAAGTGGAGGTGGCGATTAGGGACTTGAAACCAGGTAAGGCCCCTGGGCTGGATGGGCTCACGGCCAGCTTTTATAAAAAAATTTAAGAGAGTGTTGGTTCAGCCACTGACGAGTTTGTTTAATCTACCAAGGGAGGGGGAGAAGTTGGCAGAAACAATGGGGTGGGCGGGGATTACGTTGATTCATAAAGAGGGTAAGGATGCCCGAGAATGCACGTCGTATCGGCCCATCTCTCTGATTAGCATAGATGCGAAGCTGCTAGCCAAAGTATTAGCGAGGAGACTCAACAGAATACTGGGGAAGTTAGTGCCTGAAGATCAAGCGGGGTTTATACCAGGGAGGCAGGTGGCTGATAACGTTCGGAAGGTTTTGAATGTAATTTGGTTCGCGAAACAGGTACCTGAACAGGTGATGCTCCTTTTGCTTGACGCAGAGAAAGCATTCGACCAAGTAACCTGACGATTTTTGTTTTCAGTATTGGATCACATGGGGTTTGGTCAGGGCTTTTTGGATTGGGTAAAGGCGTTGTATGCAGGACCCAAGGCGTGCGTTAGGGTGAACGGGGGATATTCAGATTTTTTCCCATTGGGAAGGGGAACGAGACAGGGCTGCCCCCTTTCGCCGCTGCTGTTCGCTTTGTCCATGGAACCATTAGCGGAGAAGATCAGAAGGGGATTAGACATTAAGGGGGTGGCTGTGGGGCAGAGAGAATATTCTGAGGGGGTATATTCCAAATGTGGAGGGGAATTTTAGAATGTATAAGGGTAGTGAAAGATGGTGTATTTTACGGTTGGTTGTGGTGTTAATGTTTTGTGATGTTTATTATGCTGTGTGCTAATAAAAATTTAAAAATTAAAAAAAAAAGAGGATAAATAGGATGGAGTCAGTGCAGAGGATGGCTACCAGAATGGTCTGTGGTCTTCATTATAATCCATATGAAGACAGACTTAAAGATCTCAATATGCATATGTTAGAGGAAAGGCGGGATAGAGGAGATATCATAGAGGTGTTTAAATACTTCTGTGGCATAAATGCACAGGAGAGCCTCTTTCAATTGAAAGTAAGCTCTGCAATGAGGGACAAAGGATGAGGGTGAAAGGGGATAGACTCAAGAGCAATATGTGGAAATATTTATTTATGGAAAGAATAGTCTCCCAGTGGAGGTGGTAGAGACGAGGACTGTATCTGAATTCAGGAAAGCATGGGACAAACAAAGAAGATAACTAAAGGAAAAAAAAGGGACTATAGTACTATAGTAGCTGACATGGAAGGGCAGACTAGATAAGCCATATGGTCTTTTTCTGCTGTCATGTTTCTATGATATCAGTTACAAGAAGAATAAATCCTAGGTTAGATATTTCTCTGTTCACTCTACTGCACAGGAATATATAAAATGGACTTTTTAACAATAAAATGAGCAGAAGATGGCTAGAATAAACAAACCAGCTGCACAGAGGCAACAAAAGATTTAATTTAAGCATTTGTATCATCAGCAAAACATTATTTGAACCCTTGAGATTCTCCCCTGGATTCATTTCTCTGCGAAGGAATCACCACAGCCTTAAAGCTTTGCCAACTAGGAAATGTGAAGCAAAGAGTAACGCAAACCATAAACAAAATATAAATGAGCCATCGGTACAGCATGCAACACACAGATGTGAATTACAAGACACTGTATTACTAACTCAACCACAGCAGTATGACTTGGTTATGAATCAGTAGAACTAAGGTGCTGGCTGCCATCAAAGTTAATCATAAAAGAAGAAATTTAAGAAAATGTACAACAAAAAAGGATCTGAATGGTTAAAAACATCAATCTTTATTAAAATAGTAACTGAAAGAAAATATAAATAATTCCATCGCTGTATTGTGTATTGGTGTGCCGTACCTACCTATTTGTGGACTTGGCAGGATCCGTGCAGCTCGAACTGGCCCATGTCGAACAGAGAACAGTTCTTGGGCTTCACCACTAATCTGTAATAAATACAATTGATAACAAGAATTGTCATATGCTTTTGAAGCCGTGTACTCTTGTGATGTACCTGGCTGCTTTTGGTGGGTCTTTGAAGCTGACAGTAAAATACATTTACACATTTAAAGACCCACTTAGGTTTCCCCTTCCAGAGTATTCACACCTACTCTTCTTGAGCTGTCTCCGTGAACTAACCACATTCTTAACTGCCTCTGTTTGCTCCTTCAGTATTTTGTATGCTCCATGTTCATGCTGCTTGTACAGTTTGTGTGTAGAAACTAGCCAAAAGAGTGGCCTTTGGATCACAAACCAAAATTTCACACATAAATTAGGTGCTTCACTGAACAATTTTTTTGATCTTGACCTTAGACTATATTAAAGTAATCCAGTAAAACCAATTTCATTTATTAAAAACAAAAAGGTTCCTACCCAAGCAAAGATACCCAGATTAAAGGTATGGTTTTAATTTACAATCCCAGATCGCAATCTCCTGACCTCATTTCTAAGCATCCATTACTTTAACTACTACATAGAATTTCCAAAGCAGATTTGCAGAAAGCTCGAATAGAGGTCTGTGGGGAAACTAATCAAAAAAGCAGACAAAAATTAGTATTCAGACATCCTAGTGCTATAAGGAATGTTCCCAGCTGGATGAAAAATCAAATGAAAGCCTGAGGAGAGCAAATGGCAATGAAACCCAACTGTGCCAAAATAAAAAAACAAAAAAGCACCTTGAGAGGTCAAGAAATTTGGGGAAAACAAGCACACAAAATCATCTGAATACATAGTATTTGCTAACTTTAATGAACATGATATACTGGGAAACACCCAAATTTACTAAAAGAATGGGGAATTCACAGAGAATTTATTCAGGAGTCTTATTTAATATTTCAAAACAATTATAATCAAACTTATTTAAATTAAAATACATATTGTACTATCAACGGAAACAACTCTGTCCAAGGAAGTCGCATGGTTACCAAATCCCTGTCCCAAAAGAACGAACAGTGTATGTTTGAGTACAAAAAGGTAAGTGACATTTTGACCTACAGATGAATCACTAACACCAATACAAACATCTCTACTGTATACACTGAAATAGAGTATTGATAGTCCTAATTTATTCATTCTGAGGCAATTTTCAAAGTTACTTACCCAACTAAATTGACTCTCTGAGACTTACTTCCCTTAATCCACTGAAGAGTACACAAAAGGGGTCATTTTAAAGTCTTAGTTGTGATTTGGACGTCTGAAGATATGCATGTGCATGTCCAAATCACAGAGAGTCTCCAGAACCATTTCACAAATGGCTTTTAAAGACGTCACTAGTGGGGACGTCCAAGTAGGTAGGGGGTGTGGTGAAGGTGTGTCTGGGGAGATGCAATGGACTTAGATGTCTCCTTTTGATTTCAGAAATGTCTGGGACGTCTGCAGACATGTCCACGTTTAGACATGCTCCAAGAATGAATAGGCATCGGGAAAGTGCTTATTTTGGCCTTAAAACATCTAGAGAGCATAGAGAAGATGGAGAGTTAGGTGGCTAGCATAAGATCACAAAGGTACACACTGGAATTTGAACCCTGGCTACCCTGTTCCCAACCTACTGCTCTAACCATTATGCTAGTAGATGTCTCCATTCTGAAATGCTGTTTTGGGGACATCTATGTAGACATCTCCAAAAATGTCCATACTGGACACATCTACAATTGTGAAATCATGCCTAAAGGGACTAATCTTATAACAGAACCCCCTCTTTTAAACAAAATGCTAATTACAGGTAAAATATATGGCAGATCCAAGGAAAATCTGATGTGAATCTGAAGGAAATCCACTGTGGGTTTTATGAAATTAGTCAGATCTATCATGGAATTCTCCAAAATCAGCGGAGTGGGGAGGGAGATTCAACAATCTCACAAAAAGTTTAGCTTTCAGTCTAACTCAAACCAACTTGAAAGCCATCTGATCTGGCGTTCAGTTTTGAAAAGTTTGCTATTGTCATCTTCTGGCCCAGAGTTACTTCTGCCAAGATATTCATGTATGATGGCTGAAGAGGTATATAAATAGTACATTCAGATCTGGGTAGATAGATGTTTGCAAGCATATGTATGGGTGAAATGTAGAACATCAATGCAGTGTCTATGGTGCTTTCTCCTCTACTAATGCACCATTTATAGGCTATGATGTATAGTCTCTTCTCTGTCAAATATGGCATAAATACAGTTACTATTGGGCAAAACCTAAATATTTCCCATTTCCCCTCCAGAGGTTAAAAAAAATTGGGTGAATTGATCCAACAGTGAATTATGTTTGGCTAATAACATACTTAACAGATGTTGCTCTGACCACATTATTAACTTTTGCCACATTTCCTGTATCATTAAAGAGATGTATTATACATGTTTAATTGCACTATGAAGTATTATGTATTTGTACAGAAACTAAGAAGAATTCGACTAACTAAAACATTGTTTTCAAATATGGCTAATAAAACACAGTCTAAGCACTAGATATCTTATATATCTGTAGATAATACTTAACAGTAGAGGAAATAGCATGCTTTACAAAAAACTCATCCAACACATAAGAACTTAAAACAGATGTGAGGAAGATGCCAAAATTCATCCAACTCTCCATTCTTCCTCCTTCTTGGAATTGCCTGAACCAGCAGAGAACCTCAAAGTGCTAGATGTCAAACCATGCATTAGAAAAGCACAGTTACTTACCTGTAACAGGTGATCTCTGGGAACAGCAGGAATAAGTCTTCACATATGGGGTACGTCGGTACCGACGGAGCCTGGGCAGGAACGCTCCACAGCTTCCCAAAAAGGAAAGCTTTTGGGAGCATCCCACAGCGCCTGTGCGCTGCCTTCCCGCCTTTCCTAACCAACTCTCCTCAGTTCGAGTTTAAAGCTGAGACAATAGAGAGAGAGAGGAAAGGAAAGATAGAAAAGAGATACAACTCCTAGGGAAGGTGGGTGGGTTCTGAAGACTTATTCCTGCTGTTCCCAGAGATCACCTGTTACAGGTAAGTAACTGTGCTATCTCCAGGAACAAGCAGGAATGAGTCTTCACATATGGGGACTCCCTAGCTGAGATGCCTGGGAGATCCCCAAGGATATGAGATCCTGAAAGGGGTCTGCGTCCTCCTATGGATCTCAGGCATCCATCCAGGGAAGGAGGGCAGGAGTTGTTTAAGAATGGAACAGGTGTCTGAGGACAGCCTGACCAAACAAGGTATCCCGGCGGGAATCCTTGTCCAAGCAGTAATGGGCTGTGAAGGTATGAACAGAGGCCCAGGTGGCTGCTCGACAGATCTGGTCGATGGACACAGAATTTAGATGAGTCATAGAGGTGGCCATGGCCCTCACATTATGAGCTGTAACATGGCTCTCCAGAGAAAGGTTCTTACTCTGGTAGGCGAAAGAAATACACTGAGCAATCCAATTGGACAGTGTTCTCTTAGAGACTGGAAGTCCCAAATGAGAAGGATCAAAAGCAACAAAAAGCTGGGAAGACTTTCTATGTTGCTGTGTCCTATGTAAGTAAAAAGCAAGAGCTCTTTTACAATCCAGAGTATGAAGATTCCTCTCTGCACTGGATGCATGAGGAGCTGGAAAAAAGACAGGTAGATATACCTCTTGATTAAGATGAAAAGGTGAGACCACTTTAGGCATAAAGTGTGGATTTGTCCTAAGGACTACCTTGTCATGATGGAACCTTGTATAAGGTGGATTAGCCACTAAGGCCTGCAGTTCACTGATGCAGCGAGCAGAAGTGACTGCAATGAGGAAAATAACCTTCCAGGAAAGACATTTCAAGGAGGTAGTGGCTAAGGGTTCAAAAGGTGGCTTCATAAGCTGACCAAGAACCAAATTTAAGTCTCATGCCACCGGAGGAGGCCTAATGGGAGGTTCTGTTAAAGTTAGGCCTCTCATGAATCTTGAAATAAGAGGATGAGAGGAGATAGGTTGTCCATTGATGGGCTTAAGGGATGCTGCAATAGCACTCAAATGGACTCTTACTGAATTTGTCTTGAGTCCTGCATTGGAGAGATGCAGGACATAGTCTAACAAAGAAGTTAAAGGTAGTGCCAGAGGGTCAAGACCCTTTTCAGCACACCAAATGGAAAATCTTTTCCACTTAAAAGCATAGAAACGCCTGGTGGAAAGTTTCCTGGAAGCATGGAGGATATCCTTCACCTGCTGAGAAAGATTCAAGTCTTGAAGGTCTAGGCCTTCAATAACCAAGCTCTGAGGTGAAGGGACTTGGGGTTTGGGTGCCACAAAGTCCCTTCCTCCTGAGACAGAAGGTCTGGAGCAGCTCCCAAGTCCAGAGAGGGGGCTTGGGAGAGATGCAGAAGCAGAGGGTACCACACTTGGCGTGGCCAGCGTGAAGCTATGAGGATCATAGATCCTTGATCCCTCTGGAGTTTGAACAGAGTCTTGGGAATCAAGGGAATGGGTGGAAAGGCATACAGGAAGCCCTGACCCCAATGAAGGAGGAAGGCATCCTTGGCCTGAACCCCCTGACACGGAATTCTGGAACAGAACTGGGGAAGTCTGGCATTCCACGGACTTGCAAAGAGGTCTATGCCCGGGGTTCCCCATTCTTGAAAGATTCTGAGTACCTGATCCATGTGCAGGGACCATTCGTGTGGAAGCAGAACTCGACTGAGTCTGTCTGCCCAAGAGTTTTGGATTCCTGGGAGATATACTGCCAGGAGATGGATTTGATGCTCTCTGGCGAAGGCCCACAATCTTAGAGCTTCGTTGCAAAGCGACAGAGAGCCAGTTCCTCCTTGCTTGTTTATATAAAACATAGCTACTTGATTGTCCATATGGATGAGGACTGTCTTGTAGCTGAGGAGGGTATGGAAGACCTTGAGAGCTAGAAAAACTGCTCGAAGCTCCAAGTGATTGATATGAAGAGAGGTCTCCTGAGGGGACCAAGTGCCTTGAGTGGAGAGGTCCTGTAGATGAGCTCCCCAACCTGTTTGGGAGGCATCTGTTGTGAGGGTTGCTTGGGGCAACAACTGTTGGAAGGGGGACCCCAGCAACAGATTTTGAGTGGACATCCACCATTGGAGAGACCAAAAGAGACGTTTGGAGGTTGCTATTTGGTCTGAGAGAGCTCCTGAAGCTTGAGTCCACTGGGTGGACAAAGTCCATTGAGCTGCTCTCATGTGTAGGCGAGCATAGGGTACCACATGTACTGTGGAAGCCATGTGGCCCAGCAGTTGTAGCATCTCCCTGGCAGTTAAGTGGCTCTTTGACTGAATCTGGGAGGCTAGCTGCACTAGACGTTGGCAACGGGCCTGAGGAAGGTAGGCCCTTGCAGTGGTGGTATCCAACCAGGCCCCTATGAATTCCAGGGACTGAGTAGGTATGAGCTGGGACTTTGGGAGATTTACTACCAGTCCCAGATACTGCAGAATGCGCCTTGTGCGGTCCAGGGAAATCTGGGCCTCTGACTGAGATGGAGCTCGGATGAGCCAGTCGTCCTGGTATGGGAAGACAAATATTCCCAGAGTGCGCAGAAATGCAGCAACTATTGCCATGCATTTGGTGAACATTCTCGGAGCAGAGGCCAGGCCAAAAGGAAGGACTCTGTATTGGTAATGTTTTCCCTGGAAAAGAAAACGTAGGAATTTTCTGTGAGATGGATGGATGAGAACATGTGTGTACGCATCCTTGAGATCTAGAGAACAAAGCCAATCCTGACTTTGAAGATATGGAAGGAGAGTGCCCAGAGAAAGCATCTTGAACTTCTCCTTGCATAGAAATTTGTTCAATTCTCTGAGATCTAGAATGGGTCTGTATCCCCCTGTCTTCTTTGGAATGAGAAAATAGGGGGAGTAGAACCCTGACCCTTGTTGAAGAAGAGGAACTTCTTCTATTGCCCCTTGGGCAAGAAGGGTAGTTATCTCCTGACCTAAAGGTCGAGAAGAGATGTGGGAGAATTGAAGTGTCTCACCATGGTGTGGGGAGGAAGGTCTGAGAAATGAAGTTTGTAGTCCTCTCTTATGATGGAGAGGGTCCACTGCTCTGATGTGATTTGCTCCCATCTGGGAGCAAAATGAGCTAACCTTCCTGGAATGGTGAGAGGTTCTGGCTGTGATAAAAGCCAGAAAGACTAAGTTCTCTAGCATCAAGTCAAAAACTCTGAGGGGGTTGGGACTGCTGGGTTACAGCAGCCCCTGTAGACTTAGGCCTGGCCTGCTTAGGTTGCTGACGCTTAGCGGTAAAGCGACCTGTAGAAGATTGTTGGCCAGAAGTGGAAGGAAACCTGCCCTTCTTGAAAAAATACTTTTTAAAAGTCTTTTTCTTGGCAGGAATGGAGGTAGACCTTGAAAGTCTATCCAGAGCAGAATTCTCTGCATCCATTTGAGTGGCTTTAATTTGCCACTCTCTGCCGAACAGATTTTCACCTGTACAGGGCAGATTTCCTAAGCCATCTTGAACCCAGGGCTCTAAATCAGAAGCCTGGAGCCAAGCAATTCTGCGAGCAGCTATGGCAATGCCTGAGACTCTACTGGCACCTTCAAAGGAGTCAAAGGCTGCCCTGTTTGAAAACTTGGAGATGTCTTGAGTATGCTTAAGCCACATGCGGAATTCTTCCCTTTTATCTTCTGGAATAAAAGGGAGGAAAGTGTGCAGCTTTTCTGCCACTTCTTTCAGAAACATACCCATATAAAGGCTATATGAGTTGATTCTGGCAATAAGCATACTGGCCTGGAAGATTTTCCTACCAAAAGCATCCAAGGTCCTGCATTCTCTTCCTGGAGGAGCAGAAGAGCGTCTCTTTGTACTCTTTATCCTCTTCAAAGCTGACTACACCACAATGGAATGGTGAGGAAGCTGAGTTTTCTGGAACCCAGGACAAGGAGGGACACGATACATAGTGTCCAACCTGCGAGAATGAGGAGAGAGAGTGAGAGGAGTCTCCCATAAATCAATCATGTGTTCATGAAGAATCTCATGAATTGGTAAGGTGACTGCCTCTTTAGGAGCCTTAGAGTATCCTAAAATATCTAATTTTTTTGCTCTAGGCTCTGATTCAGAGGTTACTGAAATAGAGAGTCCTTTAGCTACTTTTCTTATGAAGTCTTGAAAGGACAAGTCCTCTGGAGGAGACATTCTTCTTTTTGGAGAAGAAGGCTCCTCAGGAAGGGCTATGGATACTTCAGGAGACTCATCTGATGTATCAGAATTATCAGAGGAATCGAAGTATCGCCTGTCAGGGTGCTCTTCTAACGCTCGATACGGGTATCGAGGGTATCGACATCAGGCGTCCCCGGTACCGGATCGGTACCGAGAAGTAGCCCTGGACAAGAAATCGCAGCAGTGAGTATCCTGGTCGATGTCGATGCAGTCGGTACTGGCATCGGCGCTGGTGCCGGTACCTGAGCCGATACCGACAATGGAGCTCGTTGCGGTACCGCTGGCGTCACAGCTTGAATGAAGGCTGAAATAGCCTGCTGCATGGACAGAACATTCTGATCCATCGACGCCATGAATGCCTGGAGATCGGTACCGGTAGATTGTGCCGGTACCCCAGAGCATTCTAACAGGTGATCGGTCGAGGCCGTGCCATCGATGTCAACCTGTAACCCCATAGGAGGAGCTTTGGAAGCCGGAGCTTCCCGCCGGGGTTGTTTGGCTGGTGCAGGATCCTCGAGGGCAAGCCCGGAGGCATCTCAATGCTTAGAGGGAGATCTACCCTTCGAGGACCTGCTAGGTTTATGTTTGGTTACCTGAGATCCTTCAGGAGAAGAAGACCTGGAAGATGTTGATGCTACTGCCGGTGCCTCAGCAGGAAACAGCACATGGAGCTTAGCTGCTCGGTTCTGTAACCCCCGTTTAGACATTAGGGAGCAGGACGGACAATCCGGAATGGAGTGTTCAGGACCCAAACATTTAAGACACCATTCATGGGTATCTGTAACAGAAATAGTACCGCTACACTTAGTGCATTTTTTGAACCCGGAGGTTGGTTTTTCCATGAGGGAAATTTTCTTGTGGGCCCTGAGGCCTTAAGAAGAAAAATACACCAAGTGAGGAAAAAATAGCGATTTTTTTTTTTTTTTTTAAAAGAAAGAAAGAAAAGACCGGCGGTACCGGTCCGGAGTCGGGGAAGGCAGACACGCGACCAAAGAAATAAAATAAAATAAAGAACTTCTTCAGCGGTGACAGGGCTCGACCTGCTGGCTCCGCGGCAAAGAAGAACTGAGGAGAGTTGGTTAGGAAAGGCGGGAGGGCAGCGCGCAGGCGCTGTGGGATGCTCCCAAAAGCTTTCCTTTTTGGGAAGCTGGGGAGCATTCCCGCGCAGGCTCCGTCGGTACCGACGTACCCCATATGTGAAGACTCATTCCTGCTTGTTCCTGGAGATTGACAACTTCTGCCAGTCCGAATTTCTAGTTACAATCGAGGCTGATATTAACACCATTTATCTGGTTAACTTTGAGAATGAACCGGATCAATGTTTATTTTTAAACTTTCTGGGCCGCTACATGCATAACATTTGGCTGGACATTTTGACATCTGACCAAAAGTGATCCATTTTAAATGAGCAGTCAGAGGCATAGCAGGGCAGTTTTAAATTTTAGTCAGATAGTGGTAATATTCAGTGACTAGCCAGTTAAAGGTATCTGGATAAGTCATCCATAGAGATAGCAGGCCTAAGATAGTAAGATGTTATCCAAATTTTTTTAACCAGCTATATTCAGCGACATTGATGTATCTGAAAATATTTTTAAATAATGTATATGGGTATCTTTTATAGCTGAATACTGGCCCTAATGTATTTATGATGTATTTCCAATGACACTTTTATGGTTATCATACTGCTTAAACTGCTGTACCCTACTTTGGTCAAAGTTTGTTTTGGAAGGTAGGTAATACAAAGCTGTAAGTAAATAAAGAGCTTTATTACTGAGGGTGGGCATATTGGCCTCATTCAAAATGGAAGGAACAGGTGATAGCTCCTCCTGTGTTATGGCACCAATCTGCACTGCAAAAAATCAGAATACACAGTGTAACGTGTATAAATTTACTTTATATAAAGATGTGCTTAAGAGAGCAGTACTACTATACTGAATAGAGAGCTAGCTCCAACAATATGATCTGTAATGAAAGGCACACAATCCATAGATTAAACAAGTCCCATTTCATGTATGCTTCCTACATTTATTTTAAACTGAATTTATTCCTTTTTCTTCTTTTTTTAGTCTCTCTCCATTTGTAATCGTCAACAGTCTTTATTCTTTCCAAGTCCAACATAATGTTGGAAAGAGATCATTCATCAGGGGTCAAGAATGTCTGTCAACTCTGAAAGTTAACTGAAATGAAACCTGTCTTCTCCTCTCCTCACCGGGTCACAGATATACACACAGCCAATACAAGATACAAACTCATACACAAGCAGATACATATGCACACCTAAAGACAAAGAGAAACACAATACTGAAACAAAGACAAACGAACATACATATATGCAGATGGGTTGGAAATAATTCCATGATGCCCACCATGTACTGGCCCCTGCTCAGTGCTGGCCCCAGAGTTGGTTCAAGGTGTTAATGCCCTAGGCACACCTTAAACTTAGGTACCCCTGGCTATCAGAATCTACTGCTTAGCTTTGAATATCCTGCTCTTTGTGACACCCACAAGATGCTACCCTAGGTGACTGCCTAGTTTCTCTAATGGTTGGCCCAGCCCTGCCCCTGCTCCTGCCGCCACTGCCCTCTTCCTGCTGGGCTACAGAATAATTTGGGAAAACTTGGGCCAGGATCCTTCTAGGAAGGTTGGGGACTTGGTGGGGAGATAACATATCAGGGCAAGGGAGTTGAATAGGGCCTTGCTGTAGAGCAGCCTGACTTTTCAGATAAAAGCAAAAGGCCTCACCAATACTTACTCAGTCTTTCTAGATTTTCATTAATTTCCAGAAAACACAAAGGATACCACAGCTACTATTGAGGGACTGGAACTGTAGCAAGCGAGCAATAAATTCATTCTGCAGACTGTGCCGTATACACCACAACTGACCAACCCTTACCCTAACATAACATCTATGCTGTAGAATCGACGAGGAGAAGGAAGAGTTTTTTCACCTCTCCTTTCTAAGTAGGGTTGCCAACTTTTTGAAGGAGAATAATCTGCCACCTGTGGCTAACCATGCTCTGCCCATGCCCACCCCCTGCCACATCTACAAAAGATAACTGCAGAGAGGGCAACAATGAAGGCTTTAGTGTCTGCAGGCTATGGGGGGCGGGGCGTACAAGAGGTTGAACTCTTCAGCATTTATTCAGCAACAGTCCCCTTCTCAGGCCCCTCCAACAAACATATGCTCTCTCATATGGCATTAAATTAAAAAATATATATTCTACATCCACCAAACTCCACCTCTGGCCCTTTCCACAACAATTTGTGCAGAGCAGAGCTAGAACCTTCTCCATAAAATTTACCATATGAGAAAAAAATCCCTCTCAATACCAAGCATACTGTGAATTAATCAGGGCCAAGACCCAGAGTTGATTCCAAGTTTTGGCATCCTCAACAAATCTTAACCCGTATGTCCCCCCTGGCTGTCAGAATTTATTGTTTAGCCTTAAATGCCCTACTCTCTGCCGACCTCCAGAAGCAATCACCTAGGTTGCCTGATGGTTGGGCCAGCCCTGGAATTAATACAAAAACGTAGTTTGGGACCAAGAGCAAATCTATCATACCAGTACAAAATTTTTTATTTATCCACATTTTCAAAAAATACATATCACCCAGATATATAATGGGAAATCAGACAAAGCAAACAGGAAAAAGAAAGAAAAAATAATCAATACAAATCTTCATATGATAGAACACCATAAGGGGGAAGGAAAATAGATTAAATTTTCCAGAATTTTCCTATCTAGGTTTCCCACATACCGGAGAGGGCCAAGTATAGCAGAAACAACTGGAACGTATTCCCAAACCACTCTCTCTAACGCAAACAAATTCATTTAGCTGGCCAGGGTCAAAGAACAAATACATTTTACCCTCAAAAGAAACCACACATTTACAAGGGAATCTTAAGGCAAACCTGGCCCCAAGGGCCACCACTCTCAATCGCAAGACCATGAAGGCTTTTCTTTGGGCCTGGGTAAACCGAGAGAAGTCAGGAAATACATACACAACCAACCCCAAAAAGCTAGTTTGCATACTACGGAAATGTAATTTTAACACAGAATTTCTGTCAATCTCAAACACAAAAGTAGCCACCAGAGTAGTACGTTCGGTGACTACCTCCAGGGAGGATTCCAGAGAAGAAGTTAAGTTGAGCTGGCTATGCTCTGGATCTCCTGAAGAGGGAATCTTTCCTGCATCGCCTAGGATTGAGATATAAACAGCTTTAAAAAGGGGAGGAAGATTATCTGATGGAAAATTCAACACTTCCTTTAAAAAGTTCCTCACCATGGCCACAGAAGTAATTAGCGGACACTTAGGGGAATTAAGGAAGCGGAAATTATTCTTCCTAGACTGGTTCTCAAAAAAGTTAATCCTCCAGACCAGAATCTCCTTTTCTTTGGTTTGTGCCAATAATAGTTCTTTCTGGCTCACACTTTGCTGTTCCAACTTCTCAATTCTCTCCCACCTGGTTCAAACATTGAGAATGACCAGGAAACTCTGTTGTAAGTTTGCACCTCCATCTTTGCACCTCCATCATTGCCTTTCTGTTCCTTGAGGAGTGTTTTCCAGAGCTCTCCCAAAAGGTAATTTTTGCTGAATTTGCTGCTTAACTGAGTTCTATCTGACTGTCTGTCTCCACATATTTATCTATCTATTTGCCCTTATTGGTGGGTTCCCTTACCTACTCCATTCTGTGTGCCCACAGTTCAGGAACAGCCTACTGGCCAGAGACACTTAGGTTCCTGCCCACCCCACCCCTCACCCCACCCACCCCAGGGGCTACATTGCCTATATAGTGGTCACATACGTGCCATCTATCGTTCCTAACTTGGGCTAAAGCCCACATCATCTTCATCTTTTCTTATTATTCTTCTTCCTCTTCTGGGACTGCTTAATCAACATGTCGTGTATTCAGTGCAATAACTGCTGTACTTTCATTCAAAGACGAATCATTTGGAGCCTAAGAGCTTGTCCTATATGCCTAAAGGCAGCTGCCATGCATGAAGAACTGACTCTACTAAGGAAAGACCTAGCTGCCATGCATAAAGAAGTGTCTCTACTGAGGGAGGAACTGGCTGCAATGAAGCGCACCTCTTCTAGGATACAAACTCAACAAAGTCCACCACCGCTCCCACAAAGAATCAAACACCACAGGAACAAATGGATCACAGTGGGTTCTGGTAGACTGCGACCTGTAACGCAGAGACATCCTATACATCAAGAGATATCCCTGCACAATGCCTTCTCTGCCTTGGCTAATGAGGATGCCCAATCCAAAGAAACTGAAGGGCCCTTAAATGAGTCAGACAATGCCCAATCTCCAGCTAAATTGAAACACTTAAACCTAGTCCAGTGAATACAATTGTAATCCAAACTTCAAAATTCACCATGAAAAACCCTACACAAAACTTATTTTTTTGTCAGAGCGAGCCAGAGGAGGGCTGGTACTAAATAACCAACCCACACCTGACGGCAGGCTTCTTTTATTCAAACAGGTTCACCACCTTAGAAAACATTTTTAGAAGTCTTCATTTATCTGATTTTAAGCGGTTCACCCGAAGCCGCGGTGACGGCGTCTCTAACACAGTTGCCTCATTATTCTGATGGTGAAAAGCACTTGAAACAGGGATTATTCCCGAAACGTGCACGTCGTGTGAAGATTTGTTTATAAGAGCAATGGTGTGATTGAACTTCTTAAAATCAGATAAGTGAAGACTTCTAAAAATGTTTTCTAAGGTGGTGAACCTGTTTGAATAAAAGAAGCCTGCCGTCAGGTGTGGGTTGGTTATTTAGTACCAATCTCCTGCTAAAGCACCAAATATGAAGAAAACCTTACTAAACAGAAAACTACTACTACTTGGAGATTCCATACTCAAATCAAACAACAAACCGAGAGAGCTCTTCGAAATTGTGAAAACACTCACCAAGGAGAACAAATCCGACAGCGAAGTGCAAATAGACCCACAAACATTCGCAGACCACATCCAAGACAAATTCCACTCAGCTCCACGAAGGAATACTAACACAAGCATCAAACCAACCACCACCCCAAGAAAAACTTGGGACAAATTCAGCAACCCATCCACAGAGCAGCTCTCACACATCATCACCGCCCTCAACACAAGCACGGCCCCAACAGACCCATGCCCAGTCACATGGATCAAAATGACAAAGTCAAACTTCATCCACACCATACACATGGTGAAAAGTTCTCTAACACAAGATATCATGCCAGACCAGCTAAAACTCGCCACAATAAAAGACCAATCCCGAAGAAATCAGCACTCGACAAAAACAACCCAGTAGCCTACAGACCCATCTCAAGCATCCCCCTACTGGCTAAGATTATTGAGAAAGTGGTACAACATCAACTACAAGACCACATCGACAAACACGCACAACTCGATCACAACCAACACGGTTTCCGCCCCAACCATGGAGTTCAAACACTCCTGCTATACCTCTTTAACGACATACTACACCTCATAGACAACAGCAAGAACAGAATACTCATGATCTTCATTGACCTATCATCAGCGTTTGACACAGTCGACCACGGAACACTACTAACAAGACTACAGAACATCGGACTACACGGAGCCACACTGAGGTGGTTCCACTCTTACCTAACAGACAGACAGATACAGGTCAAGATTGGGACCAACACATCCCGACCCATAAAAGTCATGCAAGGCATACCCCAAAGATCCGCACTATCAGCTCTCTTATGCAACATCTACATCCAACCAATATGCAACATCATAAAAGATCACGGGATAAAATACACAATCTATGCGGACGACATGATATACACACCAATCACCCTCGACAACCCAGACCACACCAAGATAACAGACTGTCTCACACATATGAACACCTGGTTTCAAGATAACAACATGACCATAAACTACAGCAAGATCGAGGCGCTAATCATAACACGAAACTCTGACTTCATCTCCCCCCCCCCCCCCCGCGACATCAAGATAGGCACCACAACCATACCCATACAATCAGAAGTGAAATACCTCGGAGTGACAATGGACAAAGAACTTAACCTTCAGTCCCACATCAGCAGAACCACCAAAAATGCATACCACAGGATGAGACTAGTACGACGCCTCAAGCCCCTCCTCACTCAGGAACACTAACGCACAGTTTGTCAAGCACTAATAACCCCAATCCTAGACTTCTGCAACCCAATCTATCTAGGTCTAACGAAACAGACACTAAGACCATTGCAACTGGCACAAAACACTGCATAATTGCTGGCACCACACTGCATAATTGCTGGCACCACAAGACAAGAACACATCACACCCACCCTAAAAGAGCTCCAGTGGCTGCCTATCAGTGCCCGCATTAGATACAAGACAATCAGAAACATTTTCAAAATCAAACATCAATCAGCTTTCAGCCTACACCCACTCATACAACCAGACAACAGCACAAGACCGAGAAGAAGAGGCACATCCAACCGTGTCAACACACCTAAAGATATCAACAGGGTACGCAAGGACACTGAAAAACAAGCCTTATCAAAGGCGGCACCAACAATCTGGAACGCCCTCCCCGACGAACTGCGTTCAACAACAGACCTTAAGGAGTTCAGAAAACTACTGAAGACAATCCTCTTCATAGAACACTACAGTGACATTACTTAAACCATGCAACAAACACCTCAATTCCCCCCACATGTCACTATAATTGTAATTAAGCAAGGAACTGATACCCATAGCATTGTAAATAGCGCACGCTGTAAATAGCACAAGAATCAACGTCCAGACACACTCACACGCATACACTACTCACTGCATGTGCACACTATACACTGTATCTTATTGATTGTTTGCTGTTCAGACCACCTTGATTGCAGGATAAGGCGGTATAGAAATACGTTTAAATAAATAAATAAAGCACCAAATATGAAGAAAACCTTACCAAACAGAAAACTACTACTACTTGGAGATTCCATCATCAGAGGCACCTACTTGGGAACACAGTTCAAAGGAGAGAAGATAGTCATGTGCCTACCAGGTATTTCAGCCAGCAGGAATACAAACCAAGTTGTTGAAATACTTAGCGCAAAAAGTGAACACTCCAAACTTGATGTTATTATCCACTTGGGCACAAATGACCTGGCTAGAAACAGTGCCTCTACAGCCCAAAAGGACTTCCAATCTCTGGGGAAGAAACTCAAGCCCATTGTTAACACTGTTGCATTCTCAGAAGTTCTACCTGTTCTTGGTAAGGGGACAAAAAGGCTGCATCGCATTAACAGCTTTAATACATGGCTCCAGACTTGGTGCAAACAAGAAGGATTCAGATTTATTGGCAACTGGGGCAACAGATGGACCAACAAGAGACTATACTGTGCTGATGGACTACATCTCTCTGCCGCAGGGAAAAGAAACGTAAGTGAAAAATTCAGGCAGTATGTGGATATGCATTTAAACTAGGAAAAGGGGGTGATGGATGTGGAAGGTCAACATCTGCATGCCACCCCCTGCAAAAGCAGAACATCAGAAACAGCCACACTTTTAAAACACACATCAAAAGCAAGTGGGAAGAAGTGGGCAGAACAAAATCAATGCAAAATACACACAAGCCAGGTAAATGCTGGAAAGCAATAAGCATAAATGCTCGAAGCTTAGACAACAAAATTCCGGACCTGGAAGCCCCTAATGGTGGAAACGGATTTGGACATCGTGGCCATTACAGAAACATGGTTTAATGAATCGCATGATTGGGATATAGCCATAGCTGGCTATAATCTATTCAGGAGAGACAGAAAAAATGGAAAAGAAGGAGGAGTAGTCTTGTATGTCAAAAGCAACAGGGGACATGGGGAAAAGAAGAAGCGCTCTGGATTGCATTGGAAAGAGGAGATGGCACTGTCATCCATATTGCTGTAGTCTACAGACCTCCGACTCAAATTGAAGAGAGAGATAACGAATTGATTATAGATATTGCCAAGATAGCAACAAAGGGGGAAGCGATCATATTGGGTGACTTTAATCTACCTGATGTGGATTGGATTACTCCTTCTGCACATCTGGAAAGAAAAAAAAAATTGTGGATGCTCTCCAAGATGCATTACTTAGACAAATGGTGATGGAACCGACCAGGGAAAGCTCAACGCTGGATGTAGTGCTCACTAACGGTGATAGTGTGTCGAATGTCTGCGTGAGTGCCCCTGTGAGCAACAGCGACCATCACACAGTGTGGTTTGAGATAAAAGCCATGGTACAGGCCAATCATAGCAATCTCAAAGTCCTAAACTTCAAAAACACTGATTTCAATAAAATGGCCGAGTACTTAAAGGAGGAGATGATGGGGTGGAAGGAGATAAGGGAAGTGGAATTGCAATGGGCTAAACTAAAGGTGGCAATAAAAGGGGCAAAAGATAAATATGTAAGAAAAGTAAATAAAAACAAGAGGAGAAGGAAACCTATTTGGTTTTCCAAAGAAGTGGCTCCTCAAATAAAGGCAAAAAACACAGCTTTCGCAAAATTCAAAAGCTTGCAAACAGAACACCACAGACATGAATACAGGATCAAGCTCAAAGAGTCTAAAAGATAAATAAGGATAGCAAAATCAAAGGCAGAGGAAAAGATGGCAAAAGATGTTAAGGGTGGCGACAAAACTTTCTTTAGGTATATTCGGGAAAGGAAGAAGATCAGAGTTGGAATTGCAGGACTCAGAAGTGCTGGGAAAGGACTCGTGGAAAGTGACACTGAAAAAGCAGAATTGCTAAACAAATACTTCTGCTCTGTTTTTACTAAAGAAGATCCAGGAGATGGACCAGCTGTGACTCCCAAATATAAAAATGGGAATGAAGTAGATACCACACCATTCACAGAAGATGAGGTGTTAGAACAACTTGCTAAACAAAGTGGACAAAGCCATGGGACCAGATGGGGTACATCCCAGGATACTGAAAGAGCTCAGAGAGATTCTTGCAGGACCGTTAAAGGATGTCTTCAACAGATCCTTGGAAACAGGAGAGGTTCCTCAGGACTGGAGGATGGCTGATGTTGTACCTTTACATAAAAGTGGTGACAGGGAAGAAGTGTCAAACTACAGGCCTGTGAGCCTTACCTCGGTGGCGGGAAAAGTAATGGAAGCGCTCCTGAAAGAGCGAATAGTGAACTTTCTCAAAACCAACAGGTTGCAAGATCCGAGGCAACATGGTTTTACCAAAGGACGGTCTTGCCAAACAAATCTGATTGAGTTCTTTGACTGGGTGACCAAGGAACTAGATCAGCGGCATGCAATGGATGTCATCTACATGGATTTCAGCAAAGCCTTTGATACTATTCCTCATAGGAGGCTTGTCAATAAACTCAGTAGCTTGGGGATGTGTCCCAAGATGGTAAACTGGATTAGAAATTGGTTGACTGACAGACAACAGAAGGTAATGGTACATGGAGCTCACTTGGATGAGAGAAAGGTGATTAGCAGGGTGCCTCAGGGTTCGGTCCTGGGTCCGGCACTGTTCAATATATTTGTGAGTGATATTGCTGAAGGACTGAATGGAAAAGTCTGTCTTTTTGCAGATGACAACAATTTGTAACAGAGTGGACTCCCCCAAGGGAGTGGTTAACATGAGGAAAGATCTACAAAAGCTGGAAGACTGGTCTAATGCTTGGCAACTACGATTTAATACGAAAAAATGCACTTAGGTAGCAGAAATCCAAGGGAAATGTACGCGATAGGGGGTGAGAGGTTGGTATGCACGGTTCAGGAGAAAGTCCTTGGTGTGATTATCTCTGCTGATCTCAAGGTGGCAAAACAGTGCGACAAGGCGGTGGCAAAAGCCAGGAGGATGTTGGGCTGCATACAAAGAGGGATTACCAGCAGAAAGGAAGAGGTACTTATGCCACTGTACAAGTCACTGGTGAGGCCTCACTTGGAATACTGTGTTCAGTTCTGGAGACCATATCTTGCAAAAGATGTAAAAAGACTGGAAACTGTTCAGAGAAAGGCAACCAAAATGATTTGGAGCCTGCATCAGAAGCCTTATGAGAAGAGACTTGAAGACCTAAATATGTACACTTTGGAGCAGAGGAGGAACAGGGGAGATATGATTCAGACCTTTAAATACTTAAAGAGAAATGATGATAACAAACCTCTTCCAAAGATGGGGAAGCTGTAAAACTAGAGGGCATAACATGAAGCTGCAAGGTGGTAAATTGAAAGGCAATGTCAGGAAATATTTCTTCACTGAAAGGGTGGTGGATGCTTGGAATGCCCTCCCGATGAAAGTGGTGGGGGCAAACATGGTGACGGAATTCAAAACAGCATGGGACAAACACAGTGGAGCCCTTTACAGCAACAGGATAAAAACAAAATAAACGGTACCATCTAACTTCTGAACCATCTAACGTCTCAACAAATAGGGGTGTCCTACATGGAGTGGTGGGTTCACCCCTAAACAAAGATATGGGGAGGGGTGGCCTGCACAGAGCGACAGGTGCACCTACTCTTGCCATCTTGCCGGGCAGACTAGATGGGCCATGCTGGCCTTTATCTGCCGTCACTTACTATGTTACTATCTTTAAAGCAGTCACTGACACAATTAGTGAAGACTCCAGGCCTTTCTGGGGTACCCACAGCATCTGCAACGACACACAAGCAGGTTCTGACATCTCACCAGCGCCATCTCCAGAAGGAACCATCACTCGCTCTCCACTGAACTCCACCAGCAAGGAGGTCTGCATTGGCTGTCCCCGATTGGTTCTTATAGCGCTCACCAGCACACTGCGAAACCGATGCACTGCCTCTGCCAAAACATTTCCAGGGCACGGGGGAACAGCTCTCACTTCGGGACTAAATGAGACCCCTTCAGTGCTCCGGTCCAGCACAAAAGAACCTGAACTGGCCACAGCTTCCACCAGTCTCAGCAGAGAGAAGCCCGGACACTCATCCAATGTGACCTGCGCTTTCACCGGGCTGCAGACAGCGTCAGGACCTCGCCTCTGCTTCCCTTTCCTCTTACCTGGCATAACACCAGGAAGATGGCCGAAGGAACAGGAGAGAACCAGCACCAAGCTCCCACACCTCTCCAGGTAGGATGCCAATACGAAGCTCTTCCCACCCCCTAACTTTCAAAATTAACACAAGGACCCTACCTAGAAAAAGGTAACACTGTAAATATTGCAGTGGGCCCTAAAACATCAATAAGCCTATTAGGAAAGCTAAACAAGCCAGATTACTACACATTCTTAAACAGAAATTCCATGCTAACAGAATACCCAGTCTTGGTCACACACACACATTACAGACAGGCCTTCACCGATGAGCGACCACAAAGTGAAAACAGAAATATGTAGACAAAAATTAAACCTCAGAAAGCCAGACATGGCATGTTACACCAAAAAAACAGAAAGAAATGCATTTCCCCCTGTATTGTACAAAAGACAGCAAATGTCAAGATTTGTATTAGGAGGGAGGCAACCAGGGCAATTGCCCTGGACCTCCAAGCCAGAGAGGACCTCAGACCTGTCTGAAACTGAAAAAGGCACAGCTTGCTAGTCGGCTTTAGAGTCTCATCTCAGATTTTTGCCTTAGGCTAGGCCTCAGTCATGTCTGGCACCAATCCTGACTCCTGGCAGATGTACTTTCCAAAACCTGACATTTTCCAGTTACAAAACAGAAAATAAAATTATTTTTCTATCTTTGTTGACTGGCCATTTTATGCTGTAATCATATTGATCTCAGTCATTGGTTTCTGCTCTCCTCTCTCTTTTCTTAACTCATTTTCTAGAGCAGTGGTTCTCAACCTTTTTTGTACCGTGACCCCTTTTACCATTGGTCAACTTGAGGTGACCCCCAATGATAAAATCAAATGCGTCTCTCTTCCTTTACCGTTAACGTATTGTCGCTGTAATCATTTGTTGAATTATTAATATATTATAGGCCTTTGCAATATGTTTTTATTTATAAAATTTACTTATTTAAACCACAATAATTAATCACAATAACAAGTAACAAGGAGAAATTAGGTCTTACCTGCTAATTGTCTTTCCTTGAGCTCTCTCCGGGCCAGGCCAGGGAACATTAGGGTTGTCAATCCCGTTCAGCAGCTGAGGACTGACAGACTTCAAATTCTTGCTGACAGCTTAAGCCACTCCCCCTGATGCCAGTACTCCAGTCTCCTGTTGACAAAGCAGCTTAAAACCCAAAAGTGGAAAAAAAGAACCCATTAACGAAACTAAAAACAAAAAGGAACTGAGAACTCACTATATTCCCCCCAAAACGGCTTGCACACACCAAAGCTATGTGAGCCGCTTACTAAACCTATGCTCCAGTGTTTGTTCTCTCTTAATTTTATTTATTTATTTATTTATTTTTCATTGTAAAACCATTCGAATACTAACCTCTCGAAAAAGTCCGAGGAAGCCCCAGAGCCACGCCTATCCAAACAATTATAACCACTCTTATGCTCAGATAGACTGATAGGCCAAGGACTTATACACTGAAAAGCGAGAAAACGGGGTGGGCCCTGGACTGGCCCGGAGAGAGCTCAAGGAAAGACAATTAGCAGGTAAGACCTAATTTCTCCTTCCTTATCGCTTCTCCGGGCCAGTCCAGGGAACGTTAGGGCAGTACCAAAGCAGTACCTAAAACCGGGAGGGACCTGCTACAATGGCCGAGGCCCCCACCTGCGCATCCCTTCTGGCTTGAACATCCAACCTGTAATGTCTAGTGAAAGTATGCAGAGAGGACCACGTGGCCACTTTACAGATATCCACTGGAGGAACTAGCACGTACTCTGCCCAAGACGCTGCCTGAGAACGGGTGGAGTGTGCCTTGAGCCCCTCCGGCGGCTCCTTCCCCTGCGCTTCGTAGGCCAACACTATAGCGTGCTTCACCCACCGGGCGATCGAAGCCTTCGTAGCCACCTTACCCTTACGTTGACCTGCAAACAGCACAAACAACCTGTCCGACTTGCGAAAAGACTTAGTGACCTTGAGATATCTCTTCAACACGCGACCTAAATCCAACCTTCTTAGAGCTCGATCCATCGGAGAACCAGATAGATCGGAAAAAAATCGGCAAGGCCACTGACTGATTGACAAGAAAGGAAGACACTACTTTAGGGAGAAACGAAGGCACAGGCCACAACATCACCTTCTCTGGCAAGAACTGAAGGTAGGGCTCTCGACAAGATAACGCTTGTAAATCCGAAATTCTCCGTGCAGAGCACAATGCCACCTAGAAGGCCGTCTTCCAGGAAAACTCTCTCAAGCGAACCTCGGAAGAGCACTCAAACGGTGGCCGCGTTAAAGCCTCTAGGACCACATTTAAATCCCAGGAAGGCACCACAGTGCATAACGGAGGCCTGGTGATTTTGGCCGCCTGAAAAAACCGTTGCACATCGCCATGTGCCGAGAGACGCCGACTCTGCACAGACCCTCTAAAACAAGACAGGGCCGCCAACTGCACCTTTAGCGTGCTGAGAGCCAGCCCTTTCTGCAAACCGTCTTGAAGAAAGTCCAGCAGATGAGGCAAGGCAGCAGACATAAGCTTGAAGCCTCGCTGAGCACACCAATCTTCAAAGACGCGCCAGATGCAAACGTACGCCAGCGAAGTCGAAGATCTCTTAGAGCGCAACAAGGTGGACACAACAGCCTCCGAGTAACCCTTGTTCCTTAACCGCTTCCCTTCAAGAGCCAAGCCGTAAGCAAGAAGCGATCCACCTGCGGCATCAACACGGGTCCCTGACTTAACAAATTGAGCCGGACCGGCAACCGCCATGGAGAATCTATCAACAGTCGTACCAGATCCGCATACCATGGTCGACGAGGCCAATCTGGAGCAATTAGAATCACAGTGCCTCTGTGACTTGCAATCCGCTGAAGGAGCCTGCTCAGCATTGGCCACGGCGGAAATACATACAGCAGTGTGTCCCACGGCCAAGGTTGTACCAGCGCGTCCAGCCCTTCCGACATGTGTTCTCTGCGTCTGCTGAAGAACCGAGACGCTTTGACATTTCCGAGAGTAGCCATGAGGTCCATTACCGGCTGCCCCCCAGCGAACCATAGTGTCGTGAAACACAGCCGCGTTCAACTCCCACTCCCCGGGATCGAGAACATGACGACTGAGATAATCGGCCTGCACATTGTCCTTGCCTGCCACGTGCGCTGCTGACAATGCTGCCAGATGAGTCTCCGCCCAACTCATCAAGGCTAGGCACTCCTCTAGCAAAGGAACACTCCTGGTACCTCTTGACGATTGATATAAGATACTGTCACCGCATTGTCGGAAAACACCCGGACCGCCGCCACCCTGAACAAGTGTCCGAAATGAAGAAGCGCGAAGCGGACCGCTCGAAGCTCCAACCGATTGATCGACCACGAACTCTCCTCCTCGGACCAGAGGCCCTGTGCTACCTGAGATTGACAGTGAGCCCCCCAGCCCGAGAGACTGGCATCTGTAGTCAGTAGCACCCACACTGGGTCGTGCAACGGAACCCCTGCTCGCAGATGAGTGGGATCTAGCCACCAAAGCAGACTTATGCACACCGAATCCGGACAGAACAGTCTCTGAGACAGAGGCTGCAGCTGCGGAGACCACCTGGCGAGCAACGCACTTTGAAGAGGCCGCATATGTGCTCTGGCCCACGGAACCAGGTCGAGGGCCGCCGCCATGGTCCCCAAGAGTTGCAAGTAGGTCCACGCCGAAGGAGCCGAAATCCGCAAAAAAGCTCGCACTTGATCCACAATCTTTAACACGCGGTTCTCGGGCAGGAAGACCGAACCCCGTTCCGTGTCGAAAAGAGCTTCGAGATAAGTGAGCTGTCTCATCGGTCGCAGCTGACTCTTTGCTTTGTTGATGACCCAGCCGAGCTGCTCTAGGACCTGAACCACTCGAGCTGTCGCCGCAACCGAGTTTGCTAGGGAATCTGTCCTGATCAACCAATCGTCCAGATAAGGATGCACCCGGACACCTTCCTTCCGCAGAGCCGCCGCCACCACAACCATCACCTTCGTAAAAGTACGAGGAGCCGTCGCCAGACCGAAAGGTAACGCTCAAAACTGAAAGTGACCCATAGGCACGGCGAACCTCAAAAAGCACTGATGCACTGCCGTGATGGGAATGTTCAGATACGCCTCCGTGAGATCTAGGGCCGTGAGAAACTCTCCTGGCCGTACTGCCCAAATAACAGACCACAGCGTCTCCATCCGAAAATGCGGAACCCGCAAGAAGCGGTTGACATGTTTGAGATCGAAAATGGGACAAAAAGAACCTTCTTTCTTGGGGACCACAAAATAAATCGAGTATCGACCTAAACCATACTGGTCGGGCGGCACCAGTACCACCGCTTGCAGCTGTAACAGACGCCCTAGTGTGTCGGCAATGGCGAGCGCCTTCGGCCCTGGAGCACAGGGAGACATCACAAAAGCCTCTGTCAACGGGCAAGCGAATTCCAGCGCATATCCGTGCTGAATGATCTCTAGCACCCATTTGTCCGAAGTTATGCTGGTCCAGGCTGACAGAAACCCCTGTAAGTGGCCTCCCACAGGGACTCCCGCCGGGGCCGGCAAACCTTCATTGCGACTTTTTAGCTGCATTGAGTTAGGATGGAAGTAGTTTTTACCGAAACCTCTGGCTCCCCGAAAGGACTGCCCCCTAGATCCGAAACGGCCTCTGGAATAGGGAGCGAACCGAGCACCACGAAACCTACGCAAATTTCTACCCTGACCGCGTGACGTCGCTGCTCCCTTAGGAGCCTTTGGGCGATCTTCCGGTAAACGACCCCCCTTTGAGTCTCCGAGATCCTTAACAATCTTCTCTAAAGCTTCCCCAAAGAGCAACTTACCCTTGTAGGGTAGTTTACTGAGGCGCGACTTAGAGGAAACGTCGGCTGCCCAATTTTGTAACCAAAGGAAGCTCCTGGCCGCAATCAACGAAGCCATGGACTTGGCGGCAATCCTTACCAAATCATAGAATGCATCAGCTAGGTAAGCCGCTGCCGATTCCAATTTCGCCCCTTCCGTGGAAGAGGCCTCTGCTGAATCCACCTGGACGTCCCCTTGGAGCCACCGGATAGTCGGCCCTGGACACATACGCTCCACAAATGGAAGCATGCAGAGCTAGAGCGCTAGAATCGAAAGCCTGCTTCAGGAGAACCTCCAGCTTACGATCCTGCAGATCTTTAAGCGCCCCCGCTCCTTCCACGGGAATGGTAGTCTTCTTAGTTACAGCAAACACCAAGGCGTCAACCTTGGGCATCTTTAACAATTCACTCTCTTCCTGAGGTACCGGATATAGTCGACCCAAGGCGCGACTACCTCTAAGCGTAGCCTCAGGACATTCCCACTCTGACTCAATCATCTGCTTGATGACGCGGTGCACCGGAAAACAGTGATGCTCCGTTTTGAAGCCTTGCAACAACGGATCCTCAAGCGGTTCTTGAGAAACTGAAGGCATCAGAATATTCAGAGCAGCTAAAGATTGGGAGATAAGCGCTCCGAGCTCTTCCTTGCGAAAAACCCTAAAAACATTAGGGTCCTCGCCCAGCGCAAGCACACCTTCCTCCAGGTCTCCCGGCCAAAAATCCAAGCCTGCCTCCGAGAGGACCTCTCCATCCTCCAACAACTGAGGGTCCGAAGTCAGCGTCCCTACTGGCTCTACCCTGGGCTCTGCCTTTAACCCCTTCTGGGAAGTGCCTTCCCCCGGGTCCCCTGCAGTCCCCTCAAGTTGCACCCCTTGCACTGGAGGAGGACCAGAGACAGAAGGGCTTGCCTGTGCTGATTTTAGCAGAAAAGCCCTATGCAGTGCCAAAATAAATTTAGGGGAAAAAGAAGGCAGAGAGTCCCTCCTGAGCTTCAGGCGACTTCTGCTGAGCCTGTACCGCTATCGGAGCTGCCTTATCAGACTATGATTTCCTATTTCCTTTTTCCTTGCTTGTGGTGGCTCGCGGGCGCAACGGACGCCTCCCCTAAAATGGCCACCGTTCCCGCGTTTTCGGAGGCGAGGAGAGGCCTATCTGGCTCTGCAGAAGCCTTGCTGTCCATCTGCCTATACTCGCAAAGTAACTACAAAAAAAACCGCGGCAACAGAAAAGCGGCCCTGCAGCGCTCCAAAACAACTCTGCCCCCAGATCACTAATGCTGGAGCAATCTCGCCCATGGGGACCCCCCCGACACTCGGAGAGAAGAAATGAAGGCCTCTGCCTCCTCCGAACGGCTCACCTGATCAGCGCTAGTAGCGCAGTGCTGCTTTCCCGCTACCCCGCTGCTAGCGGGGGAAGAGAAAATGCAGCGGTATAGTAAGGCGGCTGGCAACTGGGGCTCCCAGGACCAATCCCCTTGGAAGAATGACCTACGCCCGAGGGAAGGCAGGCTCTGCTCTCCCTTGCTGCTTAGCTGGCAGCAAACGGGCCGTCAAAGTCCTGTTTTATTTTTTATTTTTGTTTTTTCAATTTAGCTTAATCAGTTAAGGGGAATATAGCAGAGATCAGCCCTGCTAGAGCAACTCCGCTATAAAAATCCCAGCACAAAAACAATAAACCAACTATTTTCCTTGACAGGGAGCTGTCAGCATTGATGTTCTGTTCAGCTGCTGAGGACTGAAAGACTGGAGTACTGGCATCAGGGGGAGTGGCTTAAGCTGTCAGCAAGAATTTGAAGTCTATCAGCCCTCAGCTGCTGAACGGGATTGACAACCCTAACGTTCCCTGGACTGGCCCGGAGAAGCAATAAGGAATATTTGATTTCAAAATTATGATGATTTTGTAGTCAAATCACTAATATGAAATAAAATTATTTTTTCTACTTTTGTTGTCTGACCAATTTATTCTCTGATCATGCTGGTCCCGATCTGAGGCTTCTGCTTTCCTGTCTTCTCTTAGCTCTCTTTCTGTGGTCTATGGTCCATCTGCCATTTCTTATCTCTTCTTTCGTATTCTTCACTTCTTTCCATCAGCCTATTTCCAGTCCCAGTAACCCTCCCTTATATCAGCCCCTTTCCAGTCCTCACTCTCAGTACCTTCCCAGAATGGTGTCCATTCCCTTCCAGTCCCCCTCCTTCCCCACTGACCAGTTCCTTCTAGTACAAATACCATGGCAGCCCTTCTCAGGTCCACTCCCTTCCAGTTCCATTCTCCCATTCCCTCATATCAGCCCAAAAAACAGTAAAACACCAACTACAAGACCATATTAACTTCAAAGCTCCTCTGGACATCCATCAGCACGGTTTTAAACCCCAACACGGAGTTGAAACACTACTTACCTCCCTCTTCGACAATCTCTTAAAAGGCATAGACAACATAAAAAATGGATTCCTGCTTGTATTCATGGACATCTCTGCAGCCTTCGACACCGTGTCACATGCCAGACTACTGTAACGCCTGCAGCAAATAGGATTATGCAAAAATACGCTAAAATGGTTTACTTCATACTTGGAAAATAGAACGCAACAAGTCAAATGCGCACAAAAGAAATCGTCACATTTCCCCGTTACGCAGGGAATACCACAAGGCTCAGCCCTATCATCAATGCTCTTTAATATTTACATCCAGCCCATATATAACATCATCAAAAGTCACAAGCTCCATTATCACATTTACGCTGAAGACATCATGGTGTATGCACCAGTCAACCTACTAGCACTCAACATCACAACTATAACCAAATGCCTTGAAGATATGAACACCTGGTTTGCAGCCAATAATATCACGGTCAACTACAATAAAACTGAGGCTATGTTCATCACCAGGAACACTACCTTCACTCCACCACAAACAATCAGCATTTTAGATAAGCTTATAGTAGTTAAAGATGAGGTTAAATACCTGGGCATCACAATGGACAGAGCTCTAAACCTGAAATCCCACATCACAAAAACTGCAAACAAGGCCTATCAACGCTTAAGAATCATCAGAAAACTCAAGCCATTACTCCGCCAGGATCACTTCCGCACAGTATGCCAAGCACTCATTACACCTCTGCTTGACTACGGAAACTCGTCATATCAAGGCCTCCCTCAACAAACCCTTCACCCACTCCAAATGGTGCAAAACACTGTGGCACGCATCATTACAGACACTCCAAGATCTGAGCACATCAACCCAGTCTTAAGCATGGTTACTCACCTGTAACAGGTGATCTCCGGGAACAGCAAGAATTTAGTCTTCACATATGGGTATCATGGATAAGGACGGAGCCTGCGCGGGACCGCTCCCCAGCGTCCAATTAGAAAGCTTTTGGGAGCATCCCACAGCACCTGCGTGCTGCCTTACCGCCTTTCCCAACTGCCTCTCTCCAGTTGAGTTTTAAAGCTGAGACAAAGTGAGAGAGAGAGGAAAAGAAAAGAAAAGAGATACAACTCCTAGGGGAGGTGGGTGGGTTGTGAAGACTAAATTCCTGCTGTTCCCGGAGATCACCTGTTACAGGTGAGTAACTTTGCTATCTCCAGGAACAAGTAGGAATGTAGTCTTCACATATGGGGACTCCCTAGCTACAGATGCCAGGGAGACACCCCAGAAGTTGTGTGCCCCTGTGAAAGGGCTCCACTTCCCCCCATGGATCTCTGGCATCCTACCGGGAATGGTGGGCAGGAGTTGATTAAGTATGGAACAGGTGTCGTAGAACAGCCTGACCAAACAAGGCATCCCGGCGGGAGTCCTTGTCTAAGCAGTAATGGGCTGTGAAGGTATGAACTGAGGCCCAAATGGCTGCTCGACAGATGTCGTCACTAGACACAGAGTGTAGATGAGCCATTGAGGCTGCCATGGCTCTCACATTGTGAGCTGTGACATGGCCTTCCAGAGAAAGGTTTTTACTCTGATAGGTAAAAGAAATACACTGTGCAATCCAATTGGACAATGTTCTCTTGGAGACTGGAAGTCCCAAATGAGAAGGATCAAAAGCAACAAAGAGTTGAGAGGACTTTCTATGTTGCTGTGTCCTTTGTAAGTAAAAAAGCAAGTGCTCTTTTACAGTCCAAAGTATGAAGACTCCTTTCTGCATTTGAAGCATGAGGCTTTGGAAAAAATACAGGCAGGTAAACTGCTTGGTTTAAATGAAAAGGTGAGACCACCTTTGGCATAAAGTGTGGATAAGTCCTAAGGACTACCTTATCATGATGGAACCTCGTATAAGGAGGATCAGCCACTAATGCTTGCAACTCACTAATGCGACGTGCTGATGTGATTGCAATGAGAAAAACAACCTTCCAGGAAAGGAATTTCAAGAAGGTAGTAGCTAGAGGTTCAAAAGGCGGCTTCATGAGCTGTCCAAGAACCAGATTTAGGTCCCATGCTACCAGTGGAGGCCTAATGGGAGGCTTAGTTAGGAGGAGGCCCCTCATATATCTCGCTATGAGAGGATGAGAGGAAATAGGTTATTTATTATTTATTTATTTATTTAACAGTATTTCTAAACCGCCTTATCATAATAATCAAGGTGGTATCACAGCAAACAATCTGGTAGTGTGAGTGTGTTATACATGCAGTGAGAGTGAAAATTTAGTTGAGTGCGTGTTGAATTGTGTGCTAGATTTGTTTGAGCTATGTACAATGTGGGCTATATACAGTGGTGCTAAAAACTTTTATATACATACAGTGTTAGGCGGTAACATGTGCTGCTATACAGTCACTTAGGTTATGTGATGTGTCCATAGTGTTCTATGAACAGCATGGTTTTCAGCTGTTTTCTAAAGTCTTTGAGGTCTGTAGTTGCCCTCAAATCGTCCGGTAGTTTGTTCCATATTGTTGGAGCAGCCATTGAGAGTGCTCTGTCTGTTGTGTCCTTGAGTGTGTGTGTTTGTATTCACTTGGGGTGCTGACTCGGTTGTGTGTTTGTTTTCTTCTAGGACGTGTGCTGGTGTCTGGTTGTATGAGGGTGTGCAGGCTGTTGGCTGATGTGCGCTGTTTTATCTTAAAAAGGTTTATGATAGTTTTGTATCTGATGCGTGCACCGATTGGAAGCCAGTGTAAGTGAGGTTATCCATCTAAGGGCTTGAAAGAAGCTGAAATAGCACTTAAATGGACTCGTACTGAGTTAGTCTTAAGTCCTGCATTAGATAAATGAAGGCGATACTCCAATAATGATTCCAAAAGTATCGCCAGGGGGTCAAGACCCTTCTGCAACCACCATATGGAAAACCTTTTCCACTTGAAAGCATAACAGCTTCTTGTGGAAGGCTTTCTAGAAACATAAAGGATATCCTTTACTTGTTGAGAGAGGTTAAGACCATGAAGGTCTAGGCCCTCAGCAACCAGGCCCTGAGATGAAGAGAGTGGGGATCGGGATGCCTCAACATCCCGTCCTCCTGAGACAGGAGATCTGGAGAAGATCCTAACTCCAGAGATGGAGCTTGAGAGAGATGTAGGAGCAGAGGGTACCACACCTGCCATGGCCAATGTGGAGCTATGAGAATCATATGGCCTCTGGCTCTCTGAAGCTTGAATAGGGTTTTGGGAATTAAAGGAATGGGTGGAAAGGCATATAGGAAGTCCTGACCCCAATGGAGGAAGAAAGCATCCCTGGCCTGAGAACCCTGAGCCGGAATTCTGGAACAGAATCGGGGAAGTTTGGCATTCAACGGACTTGCAAAGTGGTCTATGTCCGGAGTTCCCCAAATTTGAAAAGGTTTTGCTACCTGGCCTGCACGAAGAGACCACTCGTGTGGAAGCAGAAATCGGCCGAGTGTCTGCCCATGAGTTTTGAATGCCTGGCAGATACACCGCAAGGAGATGAATCTGATGCTCTCTGGCGAGGGCCCATAGTCGCAAAGCTTCATTGCCAAGCGACAGAGAGCCTGTTCCTCCCTGCTTGTTCAGATAGAGAATAGTTAGTCACCTGTAACAGGTGTTCTCCAGGAGCAGCAGGAATCAGTCCTCACATATGGGTGACGTCGGCGCCGACGGAGCCCCCATGAGGAGCATTTCCCCAGCTTTCATAGAAAGCCTTTGGGAATGCAGCACGCATGCGCAGTCCCCTTCCCGCCCAAGGGTGCCATCTTGCTCAGTCTGATGACACAGCTAAAAGACAGCAAAAATAGCAAAAATAAATCATATGACTGCAACTCCAAGGGGAGGAGGGAGGGTTGTGAGGACTGATTCCTGCTGCTCCTGGAGAACACCTGTTACAGGTGAGTAACTACTCTTTCTCCAGGACCAAGCAGGAAGTCAGTCCTCACATATGGGACTCCCTAGCTCAGGGCTACCAGAGGCCCCAAACTGAAAAAATGAGCTCCCTCTAGAGCCTCAGCATGCAAGAAAAGAATCTTCTCTGATAACGCCCCCGAAAGGTAGCCCAACACCAGGGCCGGAGGGTAGGAGTTGCCTAGACCCCAAAGAGATTATGGAGTACCGCTTGCCCGAAAGCACTGTCCCTGTGGGACTCCCTCTCAAGGCAGTAGTGGGCCACAAAAGTCTGGCTTGAAGACCAAGTAGCGGCCCGGCAGATGTCTGCCAACGGAACAGAGCGGAGATGAGCCACTGACGCAGCCTTCGCCCTGACACGGTGAGCCGTAACTCGACCCTGCAACGAGAGGCCAGCTGCCCTGTAAGCCCAGGCGATGCAGTCAGCTACCCATATGGACAAAGTACGCTTGGAGACAAACAACCCCCAACTTATTGGGGTCATAAGAGACGAAGAGCTGAACCGCCCTCCGGTGCTCCCGCGTACGGTCAAGGTAAAAGGACAACGCCCTCCTACAGTCCAGGGTATGCAAGACCATCTCAGCCTGGCTAGCATGAGGCCTCGGAAAGAAAGTCGGAAGAACCACCTCCTGATTGAGGTGGAAGGAGGAGACAACCTTTGGAAGGAACTTAGGGTGAGTCCGTAAGACTACCCTGTTCCTATAGAACCTAGTATATGGTGCTTCTGATACTAGGGCCTGAAGCTCACTCACTCGCCTTGCTGAGGTAAGGGTTACCAGAAATAGCGTTTTCCAGGACAGAAAACGCAAAGGGCAAGTAGCCATAGGTTCAAATGGTGGGCAAGTAAGCCATTGCAAGACCACATTTAAATCCCATTCAGGGGCAGGTGGACGCACTGGAGGCTTAAACAAAAGCAGGCCTCTGAGGAAGCATGCCACCAAAGGATGGCTGGATAGAGACTGACCCTCGACCTGTGAGTGGTGTGCTGAAAGAGCACTAAGATGAGCTCTAACAGAATTGGACTTAAGGCCTAGGTTGGACAGGTGAAGCAAATACTGCAGCACCACTGGTACCAGGGATGAGAAGGGATTCTCGTTGTGTTGAGTACACCAGGTAGAGAATCTATGCCACTTAAGGGCATAAGACTTTCTGGTGAACTGCCTCCTAGAGGCCAAGACTATGTCCTCCACTTCCCTAGGCAGTAATAAAGGCACTAGGACTACCCTTTCAGCAGCCAGGCCATCAAATTGAGGGACTGGAGATTGGGGTGCAAGAGAGATCCCTGCTCCTGAGACAGGAGATCGGGTTGCATCCCCAGAGGAAGAGGAGTGTCCACCGCCAGTTGCAACAGTAGAGGGAACCAGGGTTGCCTTGGCCACCTGGGGGCCACCAGAATCACTGAGGCCTTGTCCCGGGTCACCTTGAATAGTATCTTGGACACTAGAAGCGTGGGAGGAAACGCATATAGGAGGCCTGTAGACCATGGAATGAGAAACGCATCCGCTGCTACTCTGAGAGGATGCGGTTGTCTGGAACAGAACCTGGGTAGTTGACGGTTCAGAGGACTGACAAAGAGATCTATGGTTGCAAGACCCCCATCTCAGGAAGATCTGTTGAACCACTAAAGGATTCAACTGCCATTCGTGCGGCTGCAGGATCCTGCTCAATCTGTCCGCCAGGTAATTCTCCTGACCTGGGAGGTAGACTGCTTTGAGAAGAATGCCATGATTGACTGCCCAGGAGCACAGTTTCTGCGCTTCCTGACATAGAAGGCAGGACCCTGTGCCCCTTTGTTTGTTCACATAGAACATAGCAACTTGATTGTCCGTCTGAACCAAGACGGACTGGTGAGAGATGAGATGAGAGAAAGTTCTCAGGGCTAAGCGGATAGCTCTCAGTTCTAAGAGATTGATCTGCTGTGCGGCCTCCCAAGGAGTCCACAGGCCTTGAGTACATGCCCCTTGGCAATGTGCACCCCAACCTTGAAGAGAAGCATCGGTTGTCAGCACCTGAGAGTGTGGAGGTGCCTGAAAAGGCACCCCTTGCACTAGATTCGGAAGATGAAGCAACCATTGCAGAGAAGACTGTAGTAGGCTGGACACCCTCACTTTGTCCGCGAGGCTTCCTGTGGCCTGGTGCCACTGAGTCCTGAGGCCCCATTGAGCTGGCCCTCATGTGTAGACGGGCATTTGGAGTTACATGGACTGTGGATGCCATGTGGCCTAAGAGCCTCAGGAATTGTCTGGCGGAGACCAGAGAATTGTTGTGGAATAGCCTGGCTAGATCCATCAATCTGTGGGCCCTGTCCACTGGTAGAAAGGCCTTTGCCTGAAAGGTGTCCAGTCGAGCTCCTATGAACTCCATGTTCTGGGAGGGTTGCAAACTAGACTTTGCGAAGTTTATGACAAACCCCAGGTGCTGAAGCAGAGCGACAGTGCGAAGGGTGGCTTGATTGGCCTCTTGCGGGGATTGACCCCTGATGAGCCAATCGTCCAGATATGGAAAGACAAAAAGGACTTGAACCCTGAGGTAGGCCGCTACCACCGCCAGGCACTTGGTGAATACCCTGGGGGCGGATGTAAGGCCAAAAGGCAGTACTCTGTACTGATAATGGTTTCCTCCCACTACAAATCTGAGATTTTGTCTGTGGTCTGGATGAATAAGGATGTGAGTATAAGCATCCTTTAGGTCCAATCTCCCTGCTGGAGGTAGGGCAGGAGGATTCCAAGGGTAAGCATCTTGAACTTTTCCCTCTCCAGGAACTTGTTCAGGTTTCGTAAGTCTAGGATGGGTCTGAGGCCTCCTGTTCTCTTTGGTACCAGGAAGTACCTGGAATAGAAGCCTTGACCTCTCAGGTGGTGGGGCACCGGTTCCACTGCCTGTTCCTTCAGAAGACCTGCCAACTCCTGCGGGAGTAAGTCCCTGTGCAGAGGGAGTCTGGGAGGCTCCCCTGGAAAATAGGAGGGGGGTACCTGGTGGAAGAGGAGGAGATAGCCCTTCTGGACAATACTTAGAACCCAGGTATCCCTTGTGACGGCTGACCACCTGTGGGCGAACAGGGCCAGCCTGCCTCCAGTGCTGATGGGGGCCAGCTGAGGAGGAGAGGCTATGCCACTGCAGTCAAAATCCCCCTCCCTGCTGAGCAGGAGCCGGAGTAGGAGGCTTGGGGGCCTTCTGCCTACGGGGCTCATGACCCTACCCCTTGGCCTGCTGACCCTGTTGGGAAGCTACAGAGGCCTGATAATGAAGGTACTGTTTATAGGCAGATGACTTCCTCGGGTAAAAGGTCTTTTTTCCCAAGCCCTTCTTCTTCTGAGAAGGGGCAGAGGTTTTTCTGGACAGCCTTGTCTGGGTAAGAGTCTCGGTCTCGAGTTCTGCAGCCTTGTCAGCCATGGGTTTGCCAAAGAGGTTTTCACCTCGGCAGGGGACATCAACCAACCTGTCCTGCACCCATGGCTCGAGGTCCGATGACTGTAGCCAAGCCTGACGGCGTGCACTGATGCTCATAGGCTGCTCGAGATATAAATGTCGAGCATTCACGAATACCCGAGGACAGAGCATTGAACCTCTGCAAAGGTTCCTCGGAGAGACCAGCAGAGAACCCGGCAATCTCCTTTGCCAGGTCTCGAAGGTACATGCCCATGTACAGCTGGTAGGTCTGGACACGGCAAGCAAGCATAGAGCCCTGGAAGCACTTCTTACCGAGGGCATCCAGGTTCTGGGCCTCCCGGCCGGGAGGCACCAAGGAGTGCATCTTCTGACTCTTCAGACGATGCATGGCCGATTCCATTGCAGTAATTGTGCCTTTTGGAACCCGGGGCTCTTGCGGACTTGATAGATGGAATCGACCCGCTTGCTTAAAACCGGCATCGATGCTGGCGCCTCCCCCATGCGGAAGAGCAACTGTTCCAGCATCGGAGGAACCAGAACAGTAAAGGACTCCTTCGGAGGAGAGTCATACTGTAGGGCCTCGAGCTCCTCGGCTCGAGGCTCCTCCTCGGGATCCGCGGCGAATGCCAAAGCCTTGGCCATGTCCCACACGAAGTCCAAGAACTGGGTATCCTCCGGGGGAGGAGAGACCTTCTCCGAGGCTCAGACTCAGGCGAGTCCGAAGGAATGCACCGAGTCTGAAAGGTGTCGGGCAACTCCTCATCCTCCGTCTCCCAGCCGGACTCCTCGGAGGAGGAATCGAGCAGCTCCGGTTGGGCAGGCATCGATGCCATCCGCCGCGACACCGGAGGGGGACTTTGGCGACTCGAGCTCGCATGGACTCGAGGATCGGCTTGGCCTCCGGGGTCGACTTGGACGTCGATGTCCCGGTGGTCGGGGCAGATGCACCGGTGAGACCGGCGATCAGTACCCGCTGCTGTTCCATGAAGGCAGCCAAGCTGCTCTCCCAGGCCGTCAACCTGAGTCCGAGCTCAGGAGACTCAACAGCCCCCGACTCGGGCGACGGACCTGACGTCGGCTCCCCTGGAGGTGAGTCCACGAGGACTACAGTACTCACGTGACCCGGGGACCCCATCTACACACGAGGTTGTTTTGCAGGCCTCTCCGACTCCGAAGACCCGGGACGGTGCTCGGGGCTATGCGACTTGGCCCTTGAGGAGCCAAGTGCGTCCACCGACGCTGCCCTCGTGGATTTTTTCTTCTTACGATGCTCCCGCGAGGGAGACCGCCTTTCCGAGGAGCCTAGACGCTGCTCAGGGCCAGACTCCCGAGATGTCGAGGCCTCTGACAGGTCCGGGCCCTACCGGACGCGGAGTCAGAGAAGATTCTTTCCTTTTGGTGCTGCCGACTCCTTAACGCCTTAGAGGACATCTTCCCACACGGACCACAGATCACGCGGGTTATGATCGGGTCTGAGGCACCGGAGGCAGCAGTCATGTGTGTCGGTGAGAGACATAAGTTTCTTACACCGATCACACTTTTTAAACCCGCTGGCAGCCATCGGGGAAAAAAGGGCCCCTGCAAGGTCAAAAGACAGGGCTGCCAGTGAAAAAAGAAAAAATGGCACGAACGCTAGTCACTAAGGACAAAAACCGAAAAAGAGATCCGGGCTCGATACCGATGTATCGGACCCAGGCGGGAAAGGGAAACCGGCGTCGAAACGAAGAAAAACAGGTTAACGCAGAGAAAATCAACTTCTTCCTCGGGTGAAACGAATATATATCCGTCGGGCTCTGCGGAAAAAAGAAGACTGAGCAAGACAGCACCCTTGGGCAGGAAGGGGACCGCGCATGCACGCTGCATTCCCAAAGGCTTTCTATGAAAGCTGGGGAAATGCTCCGCACGGGGGCTCCGTCGGCGCCGACGTCACCCATATGTGAGGGCTGACTTCCTGCTTGGTCCTGGAGAAAACATAGCTACTTGATTGTCCGTCTGAATTAGAACTGTCTTGTAGCTCAGCTGGGTGTGGAACACTCGAAGAGCAAGGAAGATTGCTCTGAGTTCCAACAGATTGATGTGTAGATGGGTCTCCTGTGGAGTCCAGGTGCCTTGGGTAGAGAGATCTTGCAGGTGAGCTCCCCAACCCACCTGTGAGGCGTCTGTTGTTAGAGTGACTTGGGGTGGGGGCTGCTGGAAAGGGAACCCCACCAACAGGTTTTGGGTTGATTACCACCATTGTAGGGACAAAATAAGGCGTCTTGAGTTTGCTATTTTGTCTGATAGGCAGCCTAATGCTCGAGTCCACTGAGTGGATAAAGTCCATTGGGCTGCTCTCATATGGAGGCGAGCATAGGGAACCACATGCACGGTAGATGCCATGTGGCCTAGCAATTGTAACATTTCCCGAGCAGTGAGATGAGTTTTTAACACTGCTTGGGAAGCTAACTGCACAATGTGAAGGCAGCGGGGCTGTGGAAGATAGGTCCTTGCTTTCCTGGTATCCAGCATAGCTCCTATAAACTCTAGAGACTGAGTGGGAGTTAGGTTGGATTTTGGGATGTTTATGACCAGGCCCAAATACTGAAGTATACGCATTGTGCAAGATAGAGAAGTCCTGGCCTCTGATTCTGATGGGGTTCGAATGAGCCAGTCGTCTAAGTAGAGGAAGACGAATATTCCTAGAGTGCGAAGAAATGCTGCCACTATAGCCATGCATTTCGTAAACACCCTTGGTGCTGAGGCCAGGCCAAAAGGAAGAACCCTGTAATGGTAGTGCTTCCCCTGAAATAGAAACCGAAGGAATCTTCGGTGAGTTGGATGGATGAGAACATTGGTGTACGCATCCTTATGATCTAGAGAACAAAGCCAATCCTGACTCTGAAGGTATGGCAGAAGAGTTAATAGAGAAATCATCTTGAACTTCTCCTTGAACAGGAATTTGTTCAATTCTCTGAGGTCTAAAATGGGTCTGTGCCCCCCTGTTTTCTTTGGAATAAGGAAATAGGGGAAGTAAAACCCTGTACACTGTTGGGAAATGGGTATGTCTTCTATTGCCCATGGGCAAGAAGTAAATCGACCTCTTGACCTAACTGATTTTCGAGTGAAGTCTGAGATTTGAACCCTCTTAGAACTATAGGAGGGGGCATGTTGAGGAAATGAAGCTTGTACCCCCTCCTTTACAATGGAGAGAGTCCATTCTTCTGCTGTTATCTGCTCCCATCTGGGAGCAAATGACATAACCTTCCTGGAATGGTGGAGGGCTCTGGCCCGTTGAGGGCCAGGAAGGCCAAGTTCTCTAAATGGGAGTCAAAGCCCCTGTGGAGGCTGTCTGTTGAGCCGGTTGAGGCTTAGCAGACTGTTTTTCTTTGTTTTGGTGGCTGCTGTCCCTTTCGGGCAGACTGACCTGTAGAATGCCCCTGCTGGGTATAGGAGGGGTAAAACCTCTTCTTTTTAGAGAAGAATGGTTTCTTGTAGGATTTTCTCCTTGCAGGATCAGCTGTAGCCTTGGAAAGTCTATCCAAAGTGGTGTTATCAGCATCCAGCTCATTAGCTTTCTCTTGCCAATTTTTGCCAAAGATATTTTCGCCTGTGCAAGGGATATTCCCCAGTTTTGTCCTGTACCCAGAGTTCTAAGTCAGATGCCTGGAGCCAGGCAATCCTACGAGCACCTATGGCAATGGCAGAGGTTCTGCTTATGCACTCAAAGCAGTCAAAAGCTGCATGATTAACGAACTTGGAAACATATTGGGCATGTCTGACAAGTGTAAGATAATCTTGCCTCTTATCATCAGGAAGGAGAAGGCTCATAAGCTCTAGAGCTCCTGTAATCTCCTTAAGGAACATGCCCATGTATAAGATGTAGGAACTAATCCTGGCAGAAAACATAGAGGCCTGGAAGGTTCGACGCCCAAAGGCATCAAGAGTCCTACATTCACGTCCTGGAGGATTAGATGCATGTCTTTTTGCACTCTTGATCCTTCTCATAGCTGATCCACCACCATGGAGTGGTGTGGTAACTGAGTTTTTTGAAATCCAGGACAAGGAGGTACTCAATACATGGTATCAAGCCTACGAGAATGAGGAGAGGTGGTAAGAGGTGTTTCCCACATTCTTAACATGAGATCATGCAAGATCTCATGAATAGGCAAAGTAGCTGCCTCCTTGGGAGCTTTAGGATATTGTAAAATCTCGAACTCCTTTGCTCTGGGTTCTATTTCAGGAGCCACTGTGATGGAAAGACCTCTAGCCACCTCCCGGATGAAATCCTGAAGGATATATCCTCTGGAGGAGACATCCTACGTTTAGGAGAGGAAGGCTCTTCAGAGAGAAGTACTCTGGTACCGACAGAGCTGTCAGAATCCTCAGACTCATCAGAGGATTCAAAATACCTCCTGTCTGGGTGCTCTTGCAAAGCACGATACCGGTACCGATCTAAGTTGGTACCGGAGGGGTCCGGTACCGACCTGTCGATACCAGAGGAAATAGCATGACTCGGTGTCGGCAACACACCCACCGATGTCGATGCTGTTGGTACCGGTACCGATGTCGGTGCCGGAACCGGTGTCGATACCGGTTGAACTGTCTGAAGCGGTCCCGAAGGCACCGATGCCGCAAGGAGAGCCGCCAGACTGCGTTCAATAGCCAAGAATCTCTGGTCTGTTGATGCTGCCGATGCCTGGGTATTGGTACCGGACGAAGAGGCCGGTACCCCAGAGCATGGCACCAGTAGTTCTGCCGAGGTTGAGGCCTCAAGAACATCCTGGAGCCCCGATAGTGCTTTGGAAGCCAAAGTCTCCCGCTGGGGCAATTCTGCCAATACAAGTCCCTCAAGGGCAACGCCAGAGGTATCTCGATGCTTGGAAGGAGATCTACCCTTTGAGGACCGGCCAGATTTATGTTTAGTTACCTGAGATCAATGGGAGGAAGACGAAGCCCTGGAAGACGTCGATGCCACAGATGCTACATCGGAGGGAAAGAGGGTGCTAAGCTTAGCAGCTCAGTTTTGCCGACCTCTCTTCAACATCATCCCACAGGCAACACACTCCGAGATGGAGTGGTCAGGACCTAAACATTTGAGGCACCACTCGTGAGTGTCGGTGACGGAGATGGTACCGCCACACTTGGAACACTTTTTAAAACCCGAAGCGGGTTTTTCCTTTGTTGAGGAAAAATTGGGCCTAGTGCCCAAAATGGTGCGTGGCACCCGAAAGTAAAAGGGCTAGAAACTCCAGAAAAAAAGATTTTAAATTTTTTTTTTTTTTTTTTTTTTTAGAAGAAAGAAAGAACGAACCGGCGGTACCGGTATAGCGTCGAGGAAGGCAGACGCTACCACAAAAAAGAATTTAAAAATGGGATAATTTCTGCGGTGACAGGAAAAACGTCCTGTTGGCTCCACGGAAAACAAAGAACTGGAGAGAGGCAGTTGGGAAAGGCGGGAAGGCAGCACGCAGGCACTGTGGGATGCTCTCAAAAGCTTTCTAATTGGACGCTGGGGAGCATTCCCACGCAGGCTCCATTGGTACCGACGATACCCATATGTGAAGACTACATTCCTGCTCGTTCCTGGAGATATTGTGCGATAATTTCCAGAGTCAGTTGGATCACCTTTCTTTAGTATTGGTATAAACACAGATCTTTTCCAGTCAGTTAGCCATGATGTTGTCTTCCATATTTCTTGGCAGAGCCTTGTAAGTACGGTAACAGCTGCATCAGATTGCTGTAATACTTCTATGGGAATGCTATCAATGCCTGGTGCTTTGTTCTTTGATAAGGTTTTCAATGCTGCTTCAACTTCTTCTTTCATCACCAATGGTTCCCGATCATAAGGTACAGGTTGAAACAGTTGTTGTTCCACTTGATCTTTATCATATAAAAACTCTGTATATTCCTTCCACCTTTTCTTGATCTTCTCAGCATCATTCAACATAGAACCTTGAGCCTCTTGTAACATTCCAATTTGAGGCTGGAACTTTTTCTTTAACTCTCGTAGCTTTAGGAAAGCCGATCTTGTTCTTCCTCTAATAGTTTCTGCATCTATTTCCTTGCATGCATCATTGTAGTACTTTTCCTTGTCCTGTCTTGCTGCACGTTGGAAATCTCTGCTAAGTTCTGTGATTGTCTTTCTTTCTCTTCTGGCTTTAGCTTCTCTGCGTTTCTGGGCAATTTTCAGAGTTTCTTCCGTCATTCATTTTGGCCGTTTTTTCTTTTTCACCTTTTGTAGAGACTTCTCGCTTTCTTCCAACACAACCTTCTTGATGTCATTCCATAACTCTTCTGGAGCTCTGTCATTTGTATCTAAAGCAGCAAATAGATTTTGCAGGCAGTCTATAAATTCCAGTGGTATATTCTCAAGGTCATATTTTGCTGCATTCATGAGTGGTTTGCTCTTTTTCAACTTTAGCATGAGTATGCACACTATTAGTTGATGATCTGTACCACAGTCAGCTCCAGGTTTTGTCTTTGTTGATGTTATATAGCTTTTCCATCGTTGACTTCCACAGATGTAGTCAATTTGATTTTTATACAATCCACTGGGTGAAGTCCATGTGTACAGTCGCCCCTTGTGTTGCTGGAAGAAGGTGTTTGAGATGAATAGATCGTTGGTCTTGCAGAATTCTATCAGTCTTTCTCCAGCTTCATTTCTGTTGCCAAGTCCATATTTTCCAACTACTTTGTCTTCTTCTTTGTTGCCAACTTTTGCGTTCCAGTCACCCATGACTATCAGGATATCCTGTTTGCATGTTCTGTCAATTTCAGCTTGTACTTGTTCATAGAACTCTTCAATTTCATTCCCTTCTGCAGCTGTTGTTGGGGCATATACTTGAATTATAGTTGTGTTGATAGACATTTCTCGTAGACGAACAGAGATTAAGGGTTCGCTGACTGCATTGTATTTCATTACAGTTCTTGCAAGTTTCTTCTTTATTATAAATGCAACACCATTTCTTATTTGCCTTTCATTTCCAGCATAGTAGACCATGTGATCATCTGATGCAAAGTGCCTGATGCCAGTCCATTTCAGTTCACTGACACCCAACAGATGAAGTTGTACACGTTCCATTTCATTCTTGACCACCTCCAACTTCCCTTGGTTCATGCTTCGTACATTCCATGTTCCAATCTGTAAGACATCTCTACAGCTTCTGACTCTCATTTCATGCGCAGCTACATCAGCAGTCAGACGTCCCGAGGGCTTTGATCCAACCACATCATAAATGCTGGCTTTACTCCGAAAAGTCTTCAGCTCTTCCCCAGTAGCTAGTTGAGTGCCTTCCGACCTGGGGGTCTCATCTTCCAGCACTATAGCACAATTTGTTTTGTTGTAACTATCCATTGGGTTTTCATGGCAAATTACAGAAGTAGATTGCCGTGCCTTTCTTCCGTGCAGTTTAAGTTTGGTGGTGTTGTCACAAAAATGTGAGCCTTCGCTGTCAACACTATCCCATTCTGCTGCTGCCCAGATGGGTGGTTTGTCTTGGTCTGGCACCTCAGCTGAGACCTGTCCATCTTGGGAGACCCTGCCAGTAGTTAAACTACCGATAGTTTAGCTCTCAGCATCATGGATGCACACAAGCCCTCACAGCACGACAAGCTGCAAACCAAGTGAGGGTATTTTCTCTTATTAGTCTTAAATGGGTTACACTGTAGCTTCATTGCATGTCCCCTAGTCTTTCTATATTTTGATGGCATAAACAATCGATCTACATTTACCCATTCCACTCCATTCATTAATTTATAGACCTCTATCATATCTCCCCTCAGCCGTCTCTTTTCCAGGTTGAAGAGCCCTAACCTTTTTAGACTTTCTTCATAGGGGTATCTTTCCATCCCCTTTACCATTTTGGTGGCTCTTCTCTGTACCTTTTCTAATATCCTTTTTAATATACGGCGACCAGAATTGAACATAATATTCAAGGTGAAGTCACATCATGGAACGATACAAAGACATTATAATATCCTTTGTTTTATTCTCCATTCCTTTCCTTATGATTCCTAGCATTCTATTGCTTTCTTGGCTACCACCGCTGCACACAGGGTGGACGGTTTCAACATGTTATCCACGATGATGCCTAAATCTTTTTCCTGGGTGGTGGTTCCTAATGTGGAACCTTTCATTGTGTAAACATAGTTTGGGTTGTTCTTTCCTAGGTGCATAACTTTGCACTTGTCCACATTAAATTTCATCTGCTATTTGGATGCCCAGTCTTCTATTTCATCAAGGTGCTCTTGCAATTTTCCACAATCCTCATGGGTTTTAACAACTATGAATAATTTTGTGTCACCTGCAAATTTGATTACCTTAATAATTATTCCCATTTCCAGGTGATTTAAGAATATTTAAAAAGCAGTGGACCCAGCACAGATTCCTGGGGTACTCCACTATTCACCTTCCTCCATTGGGAAAAATGGCTATTTAGCCCTACCCTCTGCTTTCTATCTTTTAACCAGTTCCTGACCCACAATAGCACACTGCCTTCTATCCCATGACTTTTTAATTTTGCCAAAAGTCTCTCAAGAGGGCCCTTGTCAAAAGCTTTCTGAAAATCCAGATATACTATATCAACCGACCAGGGGAGGCTCTATAATGAGGCCGAGTGAGGCGGTGGCCTCAGGTGGCAACTTTTTGAGGGTGGCAAAAAATGCCCCCCAAAAGGCCACTTCACTCGGCCTTCAAAATTTAATCAAAAGTAAGGGCTGGACCAGCTGCTGCTGCTTCTCGGCAGTGGCAGAATCAACCGCCCCGTGGCCCCCTGCTGTCCCGGAAGAGCCCTGCTGTTGTTTTACCACCCCCGGCTCACCTTTGCATAGCCGCGAGAAGAACAGCGTTTCTCTTCTTTCCCACGGCTCTGTTAAAGTTGAGCCTGCCGACACCGAGGGTCATCTGAGACAGGAAATGCCTCGTTTACCCTCAGAGTCAGCAAGTTCAACTTTAACAGAGCCACGGGAAAAAAGAGAAATGCTGTTGTTCTTGCGGCTCTGCAAAGATGAGCTGGGGCGCCGGTAAAACAATGGCAGGGCTCTTCCTCAGAGGGGCTTGGTCTGGAAATCGGCTGAGGAGGTCTGGGGCTGGGCTGGGGGGGGGGTAGCACTGAAAATAGTCTGAGGGGGTTAGGACTTGTAATGGGCTGATGGTGGGGGGCTAAGATTGGAAATGGGCTGATGGGGGTTAAGACTGGAAATAGGCTGATCGGAGGGGGGCTAGGATTGGTAATGGGCTGATCAGGGGGTTCAGGACTGATAGTGGGCTGATAGAAGGGCTAGCACTGGAAATGGGCTGATCAGGTGAGATTAGGACTGGAAATGGGTTACGACTGGAAATAGGCTGATCAGGAAGGGCTAGGACTAGTAATGGGCTACGATTGGAAATAAGCTGATCAGGAGGAGTTAGGACTGGTAATGGGCTGATTGGGGGGGGGCTAGAACTGGAAATGGGCGCTTAAGGGATGCTAGGACTGGAAATGGGCTGATGGGGCTAGCACTGTAAATGGGCTGATTAGGTGGGTTAGAACTGGAAATGGGCTGATGGAAGAATGCTAGGATTGGTAATGGGCTGATCGGGGGGGTTAGGACTGGGAATGGGCTGATGGGGGGCTAGCACTGGAAATGGGCTGATGGGGGGCTAGCACTGGAAATGAGCTAGGACTGGTAATGGGATGATTGGGGGGCTAGGACTGGAGTGGGCTGATAGGACTGGAAATAGGCTGGGGCTAGAACTGGAAATGGGATGATGGGGGGAGGAGAGGCAAGAGCTGCTGGCCCTGAAAGAAAACTGGGGACTAGGGCTACAAATGGGCTGATGCGGGGAGATGGGAGAATGGGACAGGAAGGGAGCGGATGCTGAGAGGTCTGCCAGGGGAAGGAGGGGGCAGGAAAGGAGTTTACATGGGGGGGGAGGTGGGGCAGGAAGGAAGCTGACACGGGGGAGGTGGGGAAAGGAAAGGAGCTGACACTTGGGGATGGGACTGGTAGGTGGCTGGGTAATGGGGAGGAGGCTGGAAGGGAGCTGACACATGGGGATGGCACTGGAAGGGAGCTGATGGGAGGGTGCACTGGGAGTGGAAGTGAGCTGATACCTACGATGGTATTTGGACTAAAAGGGACTGGACAGTGGGGAAGGATGGGGACTGGAAGGGAATGGACACCAGAGGCAGTCCTGGGAATGCAAGATGGTTGACAATGGAAGGAACTGGGAGGGGGGCACTGGAAAGGAGGATGATACTGGAGAGGGTTACTGGGACTGGAAATAGGCTGAAGGAAGGAAGTGAAGAAAATAAAAGAAGAGATAAGAAATGGCAGATGGACCATAGACCATAGAAAGAAAGCTTAAGAGAAGACAGAAAAGCAGAAACCTCAGATCTGGACCAGCAAGATCAGAGAATAAAATGGTCAGACAGCAAAGGTAGAAAAATAGTTTTATTTTCATTTTAGTGATTGGACTTTGTGCTATCTTTATATTTTACACAGTATGGGGAACAGCATCTCTTATTTATCTGATGTTGCACTGCATGCGGAGTCTGGCTTCTTGGGGTTTCAGTTTTTGTCTATATATTTTTATTTTTACTTTAGATTGTAGTCACTTATTCTGTACTTGATGAGGGTCTGTGTTGTGAGTGTGTGACTGAGGCCAGGTGTTCTGTTAACATGGAGTTTGTATATAAGGATCTATACTGTACTGTAGTAATTTGACTTGTTCAGCTTTTCAAACAGGTGTATGGATGTTCCAGGGCCCACTATAGTATTTACAGTGATGCTTTTTTTGGATGGGCTCCTTATGTGAGTTTTGGAAGTTGGTGCTGATATGATATGGTATGGTATGGTATGGTATGATATATTTGCTCAATAGATACTCAGTGACTTTGCTGTAGGGTTTTGTATTAGTTCACAATATGCCTGGTACTGGAGAACGTTTGTTGTTGTTGTTAGTGAGATGATCAGAATAAGATGTTTATTTTTTTAAGATATTGAGTTCTGTGGGTGAATGTCCTGGTTCTGCTCTGCACCCACTGTTGAAGAGGGCTCTGTGGATGCAAAATATATGTTCAAAAAGAAAAAGCAAGAATCATAATGCAGTTTATAACAACAAAATAAAAATGAGTTATAATTTAGTTTTATAAACTGTTCTGTGGGTCTCGCTCTCTTTTAGTTCCTTGGTGTGCAACCATCTTGCATTTCTTCCATATGATCTAATCAGCTTTTTGGTTTGGTTCAGTCCCTGATTGGAGTTTTGAGAAAGCCCCCCACCCTCTATGGGGGGGCACCATCTCATCCTTCACCTCAGGCAGCAGATTGCCTTGAGTCGCCCCTGCAACCGACACACCTTTGTCTACCTGTTTATTCACACCTTCAAAAAAACATAACAGATTAGTAAGACAGGACCTTCCTTGGCTAAAGCCATGTTGGCTGTCTCCCATTAAGCCATGACTATCTATATATTCAGTAATTTTGTTTTTTATAATGGTGTCTATCATTTTTCCCAGTACTGATGTCAGGCTCACTGGTCTGTAGTTTCCCGGATCACCCCTGGAACCCTTTTTAAAAATTGGCGTTACATTGGGCATCCTCCAATCTTCAGGTATTACAGATTATTTTAATGTTAGCTCACAGATTACTAATAGGTCTACAATCTCATATTTCAGTTCTTTCAACACCCTTGGATGTCTAACATCTGGTCCAGGTGATTTGCTACTCTTCAGATTATCAAATAGCTGTAATACATTTTCCAAGTGTATTGGTATTTCTTTCAATTCTTCTGTGGCATTAACTTTAAATACCATTTCAGTCATGGGTAACGTCTATATCTTCCTCAAGAAAGACCGAAGCAAAGACTTCATTCAGTCTCTCCACTATAGCCTTGTCCCTTCTTAGTGCCCCCTTCTCTCCGTGTGTCCAATATATCCCTTTCTTTTCCTTCCCCGTACCCATCCTCTCTCCACTCTTTTCCTCCGCATATCCAGCATCGTGCCTAACTCCCCTCCACGCCCAGCATCTGCCCTCCACCTCCCATGTCCACATCTACCCTATCACCCCTCCATGCCCAGTATTTGTTCTCCATCCCCCATGCCTAGCATCTGCCCTTTCTCGCCTGCCTCCACACCATGCCCACCATCTGTTCTCCACCCCCCTATGCCCTCCACCTCATGTCCAGCATCTGCTCTCTATCCCCATCCCATGTCAGTCATCTGTCCTCTAACTCCCCCATTCTGTGACCACCATCTGTCCTCTGCCCTCCCACCTGTGGCCACTATCTGCCTTTTGTCTCTATCAGTCCATGTACAGCATTTGCCCTCCATGCCCCCATGTCCAGCATATGCCCTCTCTAAAATGCACCCTACTCCATGTCCAGTATCTGCTGTCTATCCCCATCCTATGCCCACAATCTATCCTTCACCTCCTCCATCCGTTCCCCCTACCTCATGGCCAGCATCTGTACTCCACCCTCATCCCATATCCAGCATGTACCCTCCATCCCCTTTATGCCCCCCATGTCCAACATCTGCCCTCCGCCTCCATACTCTCCTCCCTCTACCACCCACCATCTGCTCTCTAATAGCATCTCATATCCCCTATCTGTTCTCCATCATCCCCACCCTGTTGCCACCATCTGTCCTCTGCCCCCTCATCTTATGACCAGCACCTTTCCCCCCACCACATCCTGTGTCCAGAACCTGTCCTCCATGCTCCCCACTCCGCTGAAATCCAGCAACTCCTCTCGCTATTTCCCAGGCCCCCAGCTTACTCCTGCCACCATCTTTCTCCTCTGTGGCAGAGGCAGCAAATACACACAAGAAAGCATGGAGTTTTCTTAACTCCAGCATGTTTGGAAGACTCCACCTGTCCCACCCTCTTCTGACACGAACATGTGTCAGAAGTGAGTGGGACCTGCAGGGTTTTCTAAACGCGCCAGAGTCACAAAGACCCGGCGCTTTTACTTTTGAGGGGGAGGAGGTTTGGCAAGCTTGCCCACCTTTTCTCACTGCATCCAAGTCGGTGGCAATGGTGGAAGCAGTGACAGTGGGAGGGGAACCAATGCCGTCGCGGTTGCCACAGACCTGACAGAAGCAGCAGCAGTTGGAATTTTTTTTTTTTTAACTCTCTCTTTTTTTTTTTTTTTTTTTTTTAAGAGAATGGAGTAACCATCCAATGAAGGGTCAGCAGAAAACCAGCCCTTCATTGGCCAGTTTTAACAGCCTGCCGGCCTGCACCTTACAAAACTGGCCTGGCTGGCCTAAAACTGTTTGGTTTGCAACCCAGCATTATTAAGTACAAGTCCCTCCCAAAAAGAACTTTCTACTTGAAAAAGAACCTCTTGCTCAAGATCACAAGCAGTGCCAACAAAGTGAGATTTTAACCTTGGTTTCCTTGGTTCTCAGCCCACTGTTCTAATCACTTCGCCATTCAGATAGTGCCTCCACCTCCACACACACAAAGATCCACCTCCTTGATGCCTGGAGTGAATCCAACAGCCTCAGGTCAAGAAGGCACTGGCAGCCAAACTCTCCCACCAAAACACAAGCCATCTGTAGCAAGGGGACAGTAACACATGAATGAAAGTCCAAGAAGTCCTCAAGGTCTTTAAAAAAAGCTCCACATTCAAACTTAAAAAAAAAGAGTTCACATCAAAGACACCAGAAGTGCTCTAATAGCTGTTTCTGCTGAAGCTTTAGCTGTACTTGTCTTTAGACAGACCAACCTCACCAATGGCAGCTATGGTCCTTGCAAACCAAGTTCAGATAACCACACCACCACAACCAATGTGCCCCATTCACTGAAGATACTCCTCTCGCGCACCATGGTATGCATTTCATCTACGCCATGTCAGAGGATCCCACCACTCATAGCTCAAAATAGTCAAATGGTCTGCACTCTTGCCGTCTCCTTCTATATCCCAGAACTCTGAGTGCCCTACTTAATAAAATAACAGCACTACACAACCTCACCAACTTTCGCCAAAGAAACCAAAAACTCTTCAAGGAATAGTATAGTGAAGAGACTTAATCCAGTGATGCACCTCGCCTCTATATCACATCTCATGTCTCCTAAGCGAATCCCTCAAATTCATAAGCTCAAGTTATATCACTATGCTCATGTATCGTTTCTACCTCCCTTTTAATGTAATTCATTATTCATGTTTCTTATAACTTGCTATGACTTGTAGATAAAACGAGATTAAACAGGCCTAATAAACAAATAAATAAAATAAAGACACATAGCTAATTTTATAAAGACACAAAGGAACCTAACAAACACGCCGACTTGTGCTTTCCACCTAGGCGACTTTTCATAAAATTGTACTCTAAATGTTTTTTAAAAATATGCCATTTTACATAAACATATTATTGCAAAGATAAAGTATAACAAACTACAATATATAACTGGGTGAAAGGCTAACGATAAGGGGAGAAATTCAAGAAACAGGGAAAATGCTATTTAAAAAAATATCAGTAATATTGTGTTGTAAGGTTAGGGCCATAAGTAGCATCCTGTTAATCTGTTGCACAGAGGAAGCTTCCTATCTATTCACAACAATCATACAATAGCACCACCTACTGGCACCCAGACATGCTGTAAATCATGTACATAACTCTCCTACTCTCCTTTCTTGAACATCACTTGGCATCTTTCAGATTCTCAAATCATGAGCATGGTAAAGATCAAAAATTGAAAGTGAAAAGAAATCTCACACATCTGGATTTATTCAATGGAAAAATACACTTCCTTCAAACTATAATTAAAGGGCAGTAATATGTGGATATTTCATTACTGGTGGTGTGCTTTCAGACCCACAATTACAGAATTTTACATATGTTCTACAAAATACTATCCACAACTCAGTTTAACAGTACATTACTACTACATATTTGCCAAACAAGAGCTGTGATGAAGTTCAATTTCTACTTCAAGCAAAAACAAAAGTGCAATTCATGACGATACGATGTTTTTAACCCATTTACAGCATGTGCGTATTGACACTCATGATTACAAATTAACACAAAACATTTGCTTTCACACCGATGTATTAAAATACAGTCATAGAAGAACTGATTTATGCAAATCACACATTTAGGCTAGGGTTCAGTTCAAACTACCACTATTTGGAATATACATTCATTCAGAGCACGGCAGCTCATGGGCTTCAGCTCCAACCTACTTCAATTCAACTGAAACACTCAGCAAGAGCCCAAGATCCCCACACGAAGCCGCTACTCTCAATTAGAGTCAGTCAGGGAAAGTATTTATCTTGGCGAGTTCAAGATATGATGAAGGCTTGAATGTACTGGCTTCCTGCACCTAAAGCTTTAGCACAGAGGAGAGAAGAATGCTTTATCCTTAGCCATGTGTTTTCAACATATCCTCTAGATTTCCTTACCATTCCCCTAGACCAGTGGTTCTGAACTGGGACCCCTAGGCCAGTCAAATTTTCAGGATATCCACAATGAATATGCATTAGATAGATCTGCATGTACTGCTTCTTTGGCAGTCATGAGATAGGAGGCAATGTACTATTGTGGATCAGAAACTAGTTAAAAGATAGAGGACTAAATGGCCAATTTTCCCAACAGAGGAAGGTGAATAGTGGAGTACCCCATGGATCTGTGCTGGATCCGCTGCTTTTTAACATATTCATAAATGACCTGGAAATGGGAATAATAAGTGAGGTAATCAAATTTGCAGATGACACAAAATTATATTATTGTAAACCGCTCTGATGCTTCGGCCTGAGCGGTATATCAAATTTAATAAACATAAACATATTCAAAGTTATTAAAACCCATTAGGATTGTGAAAAATTACAAGAGGACCTTAATAAATTGGAAGACCAGACGTTTAAATGGCAGATGAAATTTAATGTGGAAAAGTGCAAAGTTATGCACCTAGGAAAGAACAACCCAAAACTATGGCTACATGATGCAAGGTTCCACATTAGGAACCACCACCCTGGAAAAATATTTAGGCGTTATCGTGGATAACACATTGAAACCTTCTGCCCAGTGTGCAGTGGCGGCTAAGAAAGTAAACAGCATGCTAGGAATCATAAGGAAAGGAATGGAGAATAAAACAAAGGATATTATAATGCTTCTGTATCGTTCCATGGTTTGACCGCACCTCGAATATTGTGTGCAATTCCGGTCGCCGTATCTTAAAAAGAATACAGCAGGAGTACCACGTGACGCATGAGCGAGTAGGAGGTTGCTCTACTCGCTCCGGGGCTGCCCCGCTAATAATCTGCAAATTTGGTGAGTTCTCCCCAGTGTAGGGGGCCGGTAAACGCACGGAAGCATTGAGTGTGGTGCTGCGGTGTGTCTCAGCAATTTTGGATTCTTAAATGCCTGCACCGGCGCGCCGAGAACGGGAGAAGCCCCCGAAGTCTGGGGCCTCCTCTACCGTGGGCCCAACTACCAGTATGGCGCAGCCGCGATCACCTGGGGGAGAGAGCTCGGATTCGGGGGCGGAGGAGCTCGCCCGGGAGGTGGCGAAGCTTTTGGAGCCCAAGTTTGACCTCATTCTGAACAAACTTGAGACGATGGGAGAGACGCTCACAGAGTTTAGCCAGAGACTTGATGAAGTGGAAAACCGAGTGTCGGTGCTGGAGGAGGAGGAGGGCCAGCGGACCCGAGGAATAGATGTGATGCGCAAGCAGCTGGAGACCCTGCTGGATAAGGTTGATGACCTGGAAAATCGATCCAGGCGCAACAACTTGCGAATCGTGGGGGTCCCAGAGACAAAGACTGATGCAATGCTGGTGTCGATTGTGGAGAACTGGCTGCCTAAGGAGCTGGGCCTGGAGGGCCTGGTTGGACAACTTAAAGTGGAGCGAGTGCACCGTTTGGGGCCCAGGACTGAGCTTCGACAAAGGCCCAGAGTGATCATCGTACGGATCCTGAATTTTCAGCACAAGTGGCAGCTTCTACAGGCGTTTCGACAGAAACGGGACCTGCAATTGGACAACCAGAGAGTGCTGCTGTTCCAGGATTATTCGGCGAGTGTGGCGGCAAAGCGTAAAGAATTCTCCCCGATGTGTGCGGCCTTATTTAAAAAGCGGCTCAGATTTACTCTGGCGTTTCCCGCTGTTCTCCGCGTGGCACATGAGGGGAAGAACCATGTGTTTACATCGGCGGCAGCGGCGCAGAACTTTGTAGCGAGACTGCCCAATGGTGTGGAGAGCTGCTCGGCGGAGAGTGGCCCGGTGCCTTGACGAGGCAGCTGCTGGTCTTTAATTGGCAATGGCACCAAGGGCGGACGGAGCGGATCGCAGGGACCTGCGGGTAGCAAATGTTGAAGTGGGACCTTGTGAGCTCTGGAGTTGCAACGCTCCGGCACCGCAGTTATGTTTAATAGTTATGTTTAATGGTGTGTTATAACTATCTTTTGTTCTTGTTTCTTTCTTCCTTTTCTTTGCTGTGGGGTTCGGGTGTTGGTGGTTGGGTTCCGGGGGGTGGACAGTGGGAGGGGGAGAGGCTTTTTGGGATGCTATGTGTTGTGTGGAGTGCTGGTGGGTTGGCCCGATGGGTGCAGTATTAGGACATATGCTTAACTGTGTGTGTCCGTACAGCCCGTAGTTATCGATAGCTGCCAGTGTTTACTGGAGTAGCTTTTGAGGCAGCTCTGGCCTGGTCTGTTGGGGAGTGCGGGTTCTACGAGAGGGGAAGAGCGGGACAGCCATGTAGCGCCCGGAGGTGGTACTCAAGCCTGGCGCAGCGGGCCAGGGGTAGGATGAGTGGTTTTATTTTGAAGGAGGAGAGAGAGGGCGTTCAGAGGGGAGTGGGGGGAGGGGGGGTGGGAGTTGTGGATGCGATGGGGCATAGGAGGGAGAGGGGAGGGGTTGGGGGGGATGGCAGTGGGGGGGGAGGGGGTGGGGGGCTTGGGTTGATAGAATCGAAGGGCCTTGGTACAGGGGGCAAGTAGTGCGCACATTGTGGTCTTCCTTATGGAGAGTGAGGCTGGGAGCTGAGGCTGGGCAGCTCCCAGTCAGAGGGCTATTGTGGATTGACGGATATTGTAGCATTGTAGGGATGTGGGCCCATGGGGACTGAGCTGCGCTTTCTTTCTTGAAACGTGGGAGGCCTGGGCACCCCGGTCAAGCATGCAAAAGTCTTGCAAGCGCTTCGAAAACAGGGTGCCCAGGTGGCGTTCTTACAGGAGATGCACCTCAGTGACCGGGAGCATGCCAAATTGAGAAGAGCCTGGGTTGGGCAGGTATATGCAGCGGCAGAGGAAAGGGGCAAGGCAAAAGGGGTGGCGATTCTCCTGGATAAGCGGCTCCAAGTAGAAGTGATCCGAGAGGACGCAGACCCTATGGGACGATTCATATGGGTACATGTACGAATTAATGGGGAGGAATTGCTTCTAGGGAATGTGTATGCCCCGAATGTGTACAGTCATGAGTTTTTCCACTCCCTGGTGCGGAAGGTGAGTGGGGTCCCTAATGTACCGATAATTTTAGCCGGGGATTTTAACTGCCCTGCCGACCCGGTGTTGGATAAGTCGACCCCTCCACAGGGTACCAGAGGTTGGGTTGCGAGAGGAGTGAATTACCTTTGTAGGATGGGGGGCTTACTTGATGTTTGGAGGATATTGCATGGGGGGGAACGAGACTACACACATCTGTCACGGGCTCATCATTCATGGTCCAGGATTGTCTATATTTTGGTTTCGCAGGCGGATTTGGGTAGAGTCGGTGGGGCGGAGATTGGACCGATTTTGGTGTCGGATCACGCGATGGTGAGTATGGTTTGGAGAGGACCCCACCGAGTGGGTGGTAGGTGGTCTTTCCCCCGGCAGCTGGGGCAGAAGAGAGATTTTCAGGACTTTGTGAAGGCGCGTTGGGCGGAGTTTGTTGCTGATAATGAGGGGAGTGTCGCTTCCCCTGCTACGTTTTGGGAGGCGGGGAAGGTGGTCATTAGGGGCCATATTATTGCTTTCGTCGCCCGAGAACGGAAAAGGGTGAATGAGAAGTTGGTAGGCCTGGCCCAGGATTTGCAGCGTAAGAAAAAGGCAGCATTGCGGAGTCCCACAGGGGGGGCGCTGCAGGAGTATTTGGAGGTGCAGCGGCAACTCAATCGCTATTTGCAGTAGCGGGCGGTATATGATCTGCAGTATTATCGACACAACTTTTTCCGTTTTGGCAACCGGTCAGGGACGTTGTTGGCAAGATTGGTGCGAGAATGGAGCGGAGCCCAGCTGATTACCGTGGTCAAGGATGCTACAGGGGGCAAGCAAACTGAACCGAGGAAGATCGCGGAAGTGTTCCAACGCTTTTATAGTGCATTGTATACGCAGGAGGTGACAGATAGGGAGCTGGAACGGCGTTTTTTGGATAGTGTGACTCTTCCACAAGTGACGCCTCAGGATAGGGAGGCGTTAAATCAGCCCATCTCTGCAGTGGAGATTCAGAGAGCGATTAAGGAGGGGAAGCCTCATAAGGCGCCGGGTCCGGACGGCTACGGCGCAGAGTTTTATAAACTTCTGGAGCGGCAGGTGGTGCCTACGCTGGCGGTAGTGTATGCGGAGGCTTTGGGTGCTGGCGGCTTTCCCAGAGATATGAGAATGGCCTCGATTTCCCTCATTCACAAAGCGGGGTTGGACCCCGAGGACCCGGCTTCGTATCGCCCTATCTCGCTAATTAATTTCGATATGAACCTTCTGGCGTCGATTTTAGCGGAACGGGCGCAGGCGGTTGTGGCTCGTATTATTGGCCCTCACCAGGCAGGTTTTGTGCGGGGTAGGCTAGCCGCGCAGAACGTGTTTTGAGTCTTGCTGGGTATGGAGTGTTGCCTTCAGCAGAACACGCCTTTGTTGCTGGCTAGCTTAGACGCGGAGAAGGCCTTTGACCGCGTCTCGTGAGACTACATGTTTGCAGCTTTGCGCCGTTTTGGTTTTGAAGGGCCATTTGTGAGGTGGGTGCGGGCTTTATATTCGGAGCCGCAGGCCTTCATTACGGTGGGCAGTGAGATTTCGTCTGCCTTCCTGCTGCAGAGGGGGACTCGGCAGGGTTGCCCCCTGTCACCGCTGCTTTTTATCTTGCATTTGGAGCCGTTATTAGTCAAGTTGGTGGGGCAGGCAGGGATGACTGGTATAGGCTGGGAGTCGGGGGAAATGAGAGTGAGTGCGTTTGCAGCTGACATGTTATTGTGTTTAACGGATCCCCGGCGCTCCCTGACCCAAGCTCTCACTGTGATCGAGACCTTTGGTACTTTTTCTGGCCTGAAAATTAATGTCACCAAGTCCCTAGGCTTGGATGTCGGGGGACGATGCAGGGCGCTCTGGGACGGTGACTTTCCCCTAGTGTGGGCGGAGGGGCAGATCCGTTACTTGGGTATTCAGATCCCCGAGCGGCTCAAAAAGTTGTATCAAGTGAATGTGCAGCCTTTGCTGGAGGGGACGGCGGGATGCTTGCGGAAATGGCGGGATTTACCGATTTCGTTGAGTGGTCGGATCGCATTGTTTAATATGATGGAACTCCTGCGGTGGCTGTATATAATGCGGCACCTCCCTATGTGGCTGCGGCGGAGGGATGTTGATGCTCTGCAGAGTCATCTGTTCCGTTTCTTGTGGCGGGGTAGACGTGCGCGGATTGCATTGGAGACGCTGATGCAGCCTTTGGCCCCGGGGGGGGGGCCGGGCTACTTTCGGTACGGTGGTACAACCTGGTTTGTTGGATGAGAATCTTAAGAGATATGGTGGAGGGGGCGTCGGAGGTAGTGCCATTGAATATTGTTGATGAAATGGTGGCCCCGCAACATAGAATGGCGGTGGTGCAGGCACAACGAGGTGCGGTGCCGCTGGTGTGCCGGCATTCGGGTTTTTGGGGGGCGGTACGAATGGCCTGGAAGGCCCTTTGTAAGTGTCGGCAGGTTCGCTGGTCCATAACAGATTGTCTGCCCCTGGCGGGTAATGTGGCGTTCCCGCCGGGCATGGGGTCATCGGTGGCGCGCAGGTGGGCGACCAGAGGGTTGCACTACCTAGGGCAGTTGCGTATGCTCAGTGGGGATGCAATTGACTCTTTTGCAGCCTTAAGGGAGCGATTTGGATTGGGGCCCCGGGACCAATATTTTTATTTTCAGGTGCGGCATTATGTCTTGGCGTTGAAGAAGGAGAATGCGCAGATCTTGGCACGGGGTGGACTGTTAGACCGGTTTCATTGTTTGGACGGGAAAATAACGGGTGGCCGCCTGGAGGCGGAGTTGCACCCCACGGATGTTGAAGATGTCAGAGTGGTCAGGTTAGTGGCACGGTGGCGGAAGGATGGGGTGCCACAGGCGACGGTGGACCGTTTCCGGGGGGGCGTTCGCAGCGATTAAGTCACTATCGGAAGCTATTCAGTTGCGAGAAACGCAGTATAAATTTCTCTGGAGAGCTTACGTGCATAATGTGTGGGCGGCTCGGGTGGGCCTGGCGGCGACAGATGTGTGTAGTCTCTGCAAAGTGGACCAGGGAGGGTTTGCTCACAGATTTTGGGGCTGCCTGCATATCCAAGGGTTGTGGCGTGGCGGGGCGTGGGGCGGCACCTTCAGCAATGGTTACAGTGTCGGGTGGTAGTGTCGCCAGAGTGGTGCCTTTTGGGCTCCTATGAGGGTGAGCAGCCTCTGGGAGGCGATCAGCGCCAGCTTTGTGCTAAAGGATTTGTGTTAGTCAAGCAAGTTATCTTGCGGCACTGGCTGGATGAGGTGGCTCCGACAGTGGGGGAGTGGGAGCAATGGAGGACCTGCGGGGTATGGAGGAGCGCACAGCACATTTGCTGGCGGGGGTGGCCTGGGACAGGCACGTTAAAGTGTGGGGTCCTATGCGCCCTGACAGCGAAATGGGGCTGGACTTGCCTGAGCCAAGGCAGGGTACTAGTCAGTACTAGGAGTACTAAGGGGTGGGGGGAAAGGGAGGGGAAGGGGGAAGGGGGGGAGGGGAGGGGGGGGGAGAGGTGCTTGGGTTGCTAGGGGGGGGGAGGATGGTTTGATGCGGCGGTACCGCTTCCCATGGGCAGAGAGCTCTGGTGTTACCTTTGGCTCTGGGTGACTGTATGCGAGTTCTTTGTCTGGCTATGTTAGCTCTTATTTTGTATTTGCTTGCCTTGCGTTACGCCGCCTACGGTGGCAGTTCTCATGTATGGCTATTTTGCTGTGTTATCATTATGTTATATCTGTTAAAAAACTCAACATGATTTTCATAAAAAGAATATAGCAGAATTAGAAAACGTACAGAGAAGAGTCACCAAAATGATAAAGGGGATGGAAGGATATGCCTATGAGAAGAGGCTAAATATGTTAGGGCTCTTCAACCTGGAAAAGAGATGGCTGAGGGGAGATATGATAGAAGTCTATAAATTAATGAATATAGTGCAACAGGTAAACACAGATCGATTGTTTACACCATCAAAATGTAGAAAGACTAGAGGACATACAATGAAGCTACAGGGTAACCTATTTAAGACTAATAAGAGAAAATATTTTTTCACTCAATGTGTAATCAAACTCTGGAATTCATTACCGGATGTAGTAAAAGTTGTTAGTGTAGCTGGGCTTAAAAAAGGCTTGGACTAGTTCCTGGAGGAAAGTAGATAAACAATTTAAAGGGGACCTGGGAAATCCACTGCTTATCCCAATACAAGCATTGTAGAACCTGTCTCTTCTGGGGAAACTGATAGGTACTTGTGACCTAGATTGGCCACTGTTGGAAAAAGGATACTGGGCTTGATGGACCTTGGTCTGACCCAGTATGGCATTTCTTATGTTCTTAGTATAAAGTGCTACAATATCAGTTCAAAAATACATTTCTCAGCTAGGATCAGGATTACATAATTATATACAGAATCATGGCACAGACAAGTGAGGAGATACTCAGTGGCAGCCACCAGCATTGAATATTTAAGGCTGGCCAGATAGCGCTGCAGCTAACTGGGCAGCAGTGATATTCAGCCACTGCCCAGTTAGCTACGGCAGTGAAAATGCCTAACTTTTGCCGCCATTGGACAAACAGCTAATGGCTGAATATTACTACTAGCCAGTTATCCCCGGGTGTCACTTCTGCTCTGCCCCTGGAACACCCTGATGCTAGCTGGATAGCACTGAGGTGTTTAACAGTGGCACCCAAGCATATTCAGCTGCACTAACTGCATTAGTATTGCTGAATATCCTGTCTCTGCAATTAGCGCAGTTAGCACATCTGCTAACCCCAATAATTGCTTTTAATATCGGTCCCAATGTTTTTTCTTGTGTCTTTTCTTGTTTTACACTACATTTCTTTAGCATACTGTTTGTCTGTGATCTGTACAAAAGACAGAACATTATTTAACCTGCAGCTATAGCATAGTTGCTCACCTGTAACAGGTGATCTCTGGGAACAGCAGGAATTTAGTCTTCACATATGGGTATCGTCGGTACCGATGGCGCCTGCGTGGGAACGCTCCCCAGCGTCCAATTAGAAAGCTTTTGGGAGCATCCCACAGCGCCTGAGTGCTGCCTTCCCGCCTTTCCCAACTGCCTCTCTCCAGTTGAGTTTTAAAGCTGAGACAAAGAGAGAGAGAGAGAGGGAAAGAAAAGAAAAGAGATACAACTCCTAGGGGAGGTGGGTGGGTTGTGAAGACTAAATTCCTGCTGTTCCCGGAGATCACCTGTTACAGGTGAGTAACTATGCTATCTCCAGGAACAAGCAGGAATGTAGTCTTCACATATGGGGCCTCCCTAGCTACAGATGCCAGGGAGAGATCCCAGAAGTTGTGTGCCCCTGTGAAAGGGCTCCACTTCCCCCCATGGATCTCTGGCATCCTACCAGGAAAGGTGGGTAGGAGTTGATTAAGTATGGAACAGGTGCTGTAGAACAGCCTGACCAAATAAGGCATCCCAGCGGGAGTCCTTCTCTAAGCAGTAATGGGCTGTGAAGGTATGAACCAAGGCCCAAGTAGCTGCTCGACAGATGTCGTCAATAGACACAGAGTGTAGATGAGCCATTGAGGCTGCCATGGCTCTCACATTGTGAGCCGTGACATGGCCTTCCAGAGAAAGGTTCTTACTCTGATAGGTAAAAGAAATACACTGTGCAATCCAATTGGACAATGTCCTCTTGGAGACTGGAAGTCCCAAATGAGAAGGATCGAAAGCAACAAAGAGTTGGGAGGACTTTCTATGTTGTTGTGTCCTCTGTAAGTAAAAGGCAAGTGCTCTTTTACAGTCCAAATTATGAAGATTCTTTTCTGCATTTGAAGCATGAGGCCTTGGAAAAAATACACGCAAAAATTAGTCTTCTCCTGAACGCACAACCTCTCGGTAAAAATAATCATAACACGTTCAAAACAACAAATACACGGAATGTTCCTTCTGAACAATAATCTTATTTCTTCTTATTCAATCCCGTAGCTTTGATAAAATTTCACAGGGTGGTCTCAGCCTAGCACCAGTCCCGTAGATTAAACTTCAACTCGGGAACTTATGTGCTATATCACATCAACGACCTCCACTGTGATTGTTAACAATATGTGACTGTGGCACAACGAATTCTAATGCCCGGGGTTCTCCCATAGTTATATTCCATGCAAACAAAATACTTTATTGTGGGTGATCCCTCACTTCAAACTTCTTATGCCACTACACATAGCTGTACGACATTCAAATGCTACTTAGTGATCCCGATCCCTGGAATCAATACAGGCAGGTAAACCGCCTGGTTTACATGAAAAGGTGAGACCACCTTTGACATAAAGTGTGGATGAGTCCTAAGGACTACCTTATCATGATGGAACCTCGTGTAAGGAGGATCAGCAACTAATGCTTGCAATTCACTGATGCGACGTGCTGATGTGATTTCAATGAGAAAGATAACTTTCCAGGAAAGGAATTTCAAGGAGGTAGTAGCTAAAGGATCAAAAGGCGGCTTCATGAGCTGCCCAAGAACCAGATTCAGGTCCCACGCCACTGGAGGTGGCTTAATGGGAGGCTTAGTTAGAAGAAGACCCCTCATAAATCTCGCTATGAGAGGAAATAGGTTGTCCATTTAAAGGTTTTAAAGAAGTTGAAATAGCACTTAAATGGACTCTTACTGAGTTAGTCTTAAGTCCTGCATTAGATAAATGCAGGAGATACTCCAGTAATGATTCCAGAGGTATTGCAGAGGGGTGAAGACCCTTTTGCGAACACCATATGGAAAACCTTTTCCACTTGAAAGCATAAGAGCGTCTTGTGGAAGGTTTCCTGGAAGCACAAAGGACATCCCTTACTTGTTAAGAACATAAGATATGCCATACTGGGTCAGACCAAGGTCCATCAAGCCCAGTATCCTGTTTCCAACAGTGGCCAGTCTAGGTCATACGTACCTAGCAGTTTCCCCAAAAGACACAGGTTCCACAATGCTTGTACTGGGTCAAGCATTGATATCCTGGGTCCCTTCTTAATAATGGTTTATGGACTTTTCCTCCAGGAACTTGTCCAAACCTTTTTTAAACCCAGCTACACTAACAGCCTTTACTACATCCTCCGGTAACAAATTCCAGAGTTTGATTACACGTTGAGTGAAAAAATATTTTCTTTTATTAGTCTTAAATAGTTTACCCTGTAGCTTCATTGTATGTCCCCTAATCTTTCTATATTCTGATAAGGTAAACAATCGATCTACGTTTACCCGTTCCACTCCGTTCATTAATTTATAGACTTCTATCATATCTCCCCTCAGCCGTCTCTTTTCCAGGTTAAAGAGCCCTAACCTTTTTAGCCTTTCTTCATAGGAGTATCCTTCCATCCCCTTTACCATTTTCGTGGCTCTTCTCTGAACCTTTTCTAATAACGCTATATCCTTTTTAAGATACGGCGACCAGAATTGCACACAATATTCAAGGTGCGGTCTCACCATGGAACGATATAGAAGCATTATAATATCTTTTGTTTTATTTTCCATTCCTTTCCTTATCATACCTAGCATTCTATTTGCTCTCTTGGCTGCCGCTGCACACTGGGCCGAGGGTTTTAACATGCTATCCACAATGACGCCTAAATCTTTTTCCTATGTGGCGGTTCCTAAAGTGGAACCTTGCATCGTGTAACCATAGTTTGGGTTGTTCTTCCCTAGGTGCATAACTTTGCACTTGTCCACATTAAATTTCATCTGCCATTTTAATGCCCAGTCTTCCAATTTATCAAGATCCTCTTGCAATTTTCCACAATCCTCTTGGGTTTTAACAACTTTAAATAGTTTTGTGTCATCTGCAAATTTGATAACCTCACTCGTTATTCCACTTTCCAGGTCATTTATGAATATGTCAAAAAGCAGAGGACCCAGCACAGATCCCTGGGGTACACCACTATTCACCTTTCTCCATTGGGAAAATTGGCCATTTAGCCCTACCCTCTGCTTTCTATCTTTTAACCAGTTTCTGATCCACAGTAGTACACTGCCTCCTATCCCATGACTCTTTAGTTTTGCCAAAAGTCTCTGATGAGGGACCTTGTCAAAGGCTTTCTGAAAGTCCAGATACACTATATCAACCGACTCACCTTTGTCCACCTGTTTATTCACACCTTCAAAAAAACATAACAGATTAGTAAGGCAAGATCTTCCTTGTCGAAAGCCATGTTGGCTGTCTCCCATTGAGACATTGAGAAAGGTTAAGACCATGAAGGTCTAGGCTCTCAACAACCAGGCCCTGAGATGCAGAGAGTGGGGATTGGGATGCCACAACATCCCATCCTCCTGAGACAGGAAATCTGGAGCAGATCCTAACTCCAGAGATGGAGCTTGAGAGAGATGCAGGAGCAGAGGGTACCACACCTGCCGTAGCCAATGTGGAGCTATGAGAATCATGTGGCCTTTGTCTCTCTGAAGCTTGAAAAGGGTTTTGGGAATTAGGGGAATGGGTGGAAAGGCATATAGGAAGTCCTGACCCCAATGGAGGAGGAAAGCATCCCTGGCCTGAGAACCCTGAGCCGGAATTCTGGAACAGAACCGGGGAAGTATGGCATTCAACGGACTTGCAAAGAGGTCTATGTCCGGAGTTCCCCAAATTTGAAAAATGTTTGCTACCTGGTCTGCATGGAGAGACCATTTGTGTGGAAGAAGAACTCAACGGAGTCTGTCTGCCCAAGAGTTTTGAATGCCTGGCAGATACACCGCCAGGAGATGAATTTGATGCTCTCTGGCGAGGGCCCATAGTTGCAAAACTTCATTGCAAAGCGACAGAGAGCCTTTTCCTCCCTGCTTGTTCAGACAGAACATAGCCACTTGATTGTCCGTCTGAATTAGGACTGTCTAGTAGCTGAGCTGGGTATGGAACACTCGAAGAGCAAGGAAGATTGCTCTGAGTTCTAGAAGATTGATATGTAAGTGGGTCTCCTGTGGAGTCCAGGTGCCTTGGGTAGAGAGATATTGCAGATGAGCTCCCCAACCCACTTGTGAGACGTCTGTTGTTAGAGTGACCTGGGGTAGGGGTTGCTGGAAAGGGGACGCCACCAACAGGTTTTGGGTTGACTGCCACCATTGTAGAGACAAATAAGGCGACTTGTGTTTGCTATTTTGTCTGATAGGCAGCCTGATGCCTGAGTCCACTGAGTGGATAGAGTCCATTGGGCTGTCCTCATATGGAGGCGAGCATAGGGAACCAATTTTTCCTCAACATGGAAAAACCTGCTTCGGGTTTTAAAAAGTGTTCCAAGTGTGGCTGTACCATCTCCGTCACCGACACTCACGAGTGGTGCCTCAAATGTTTAGGTCCTGACCACTCCATCTCGGAGTGTGTTGCCTGTGGGAAGATATCGAAGAGGGGTCGGCAGAACCGAGCTGCTAAGCTTAGCACCCCTTTTCCCTCCGATGCAGCATCTATGGCAACGACATCTTCCAGGGCTTCGTCTTCCTCCCATGCACGGTAGATGCCCGTGCACGGTAGATGCCATGTGGCCTAGGAGTTGTAACATTTCCCGAGCAGTGAGATGAGTTTTTAACACTGCCTGGGAGGCTAACTGCACAGTGCGAAGGCAGCGGGGCTGTGGAAGATAGGCCCTTGCTTTTCTGGTGTCCAGCAATGCTCCTAAAAAATCTAGAGATTGAGTGGGAGGTAGGCTGGATTTTGGGATGTTTATGACCAGGCCCAAGTACTGAAGGATACACATTGTGCAAGATAGGGATATTCTGGCTTCTGACTCTGATGGGGCTCGAATGAGCCAGTCGTCTAAGTAGGGGAAGACGAATACTCCTAGAGTGCGAAGAAATGCTGCCACTACAGCCATGCATTTCGTAAACACCCTTGGTGCTGAGGCCAGCCCAAAAGGAAGCACCCTGTATTGGTAGTGCTTTCCCTGGAACAAGAAGCGAAGGAACCTTCGGTGAGCTGGATGGATGAGAACTTGAGTGTACGCATCCTTGAGATCTAGAGAACAAAGCCAATCCTGAGTCTGAAGGTATGGCATCAGAGTTCCTAGAGAAATCATTTGGAACTTCTCTCTGAACAGGAATTTGTTCAATTTTCTGAGGTCTAGAATGGGTCTGTGTCCTCCTGTTTTCTTTGGAATAAGGAAATAAAGGGAGTAAAACCCTGTACCCCGTTGGGGAATGGGTACCTCTTCTATTGCCCCTTGAGCAAGGAGCATAGTGACTTCTTGATCTAACCGGTCGTTGAGAGAGGTCTGAGAATTGAACTGTCTTACCATTGTAGGAGGGGGCATGCTGAGAAAATGAAGCTTGTACCCTTCTCTTACAATAGACAGAGTCCAATTTTCTGCTGTTATCTGACCCCATCTGAGGGCAAAATGACATAACCTTCCTGGGATGGTGGAGGGTTCTGGGCCGTTGAGGGCCAGGAAGGCAAAGTTCTCTAGGCAGGAGTCAAAGCCCCTGTGGAGGCTGAGTCTGCTGAGCTGGTTGAGGCTTAGATGCTTTTGTTTTCCTTTGTTGCCTAGGTTGTTGCTGCTGTCCCTTTTGGGCAGACTGACCTACACAATGTCCCTGTTGGGTATAGGAGGGATAAAACTTGCTGAAGAATGGTTTCTTACAGGATCTTTTCCTCGCAGGATCAGCTGTAGATTTAAACAATCTATCCAAAGTGATATTGTCAACATCTATCTCATTAGCTTTTTCCTGCCAATTCTTGCCAAAGAGATTCTCTCCTGTGCAAGGTATATTCCCCAGTTTGTCCTGTACCCAGATTTCCAAGTCAGATGCCTGGAGCCAGGCAATTCTACATGCACCTATGGCAATGGCAGAGGTTCTGCTTATGCATTCAAAGGCTGCACGATTCACAAACTTGGAAACATCCTGAGCATGTTTAACAAGAGAAAGATAATCTTGCCTATTATCATCAGGAAGGAGAGGGCTCATAAGCTAAGTCCCCTGTGACCTCTTTAAGGAACATTCCCATATACAAGATATAGGAACTGATCCTAGCAGAAAGCATGGAAGCCTGGAAGGATCGACGTCCAAAGGCATCAAGAGTCCTACACTAACGTCCTGGAGGATTAGATGCATGTCTTTTTGCACTCTTTATCTGTCTCATGGCTGATACCACCACCATGGAATGGTGTGGTAATTGAGTCTTCTGAAAACCAGGACAAGGAGGAACTCGATACATGGTGTTGAGTCTTCGAGAGTGAGGAGATGTGGTCAGAGGTGTTTCCCACATCCTTAACATAAGATCATGCAAGAACTCATGAATAGAAACATAGAAACATAGAAATATGACGACAGAAAAAGACCACATGGCCTATCTAGTCTGTCCTTCCATAACAACTACAACAGTCCCCTTTTTACCTTTAGAGATCCTCTGTGTTTGTCCCATGCTTTTTTGAATTCAGTTACTGTCCTCATCTCTACCACCTCCACTGGGAGACTATCCCACGGATCCACTACTCTTTCCGTAAAAAAATATTTCCGCATATCACTCCTGAATCTATCTCCCTTCACCCCATGTCCCCTCGTAGCAGAACTTGCTTTCAATTGAAAGAGGCTCTCTCCCTGAACATTTATGCCACGGAGGTATTTATACATCTCAATCATATCACCTCTATCCCGCCTTTCCTCTAAGGTGTACATATTAAGATCCTTCAGTCTGTCCTCATATGCTTTACAATGAAGACCACTAATCATTTTAGTAGCCACCCTCTGCACCGACTCCATCCTGTTCACATCCTTTTGAAGGTGCGATCTCCAGAATTGCACACTATACTCCAAATGAGGTCGCACCAAAGACTTATACAGAGGCATTATCACCTCCTTTTTTCTGCTATCCATTCCTCTCCGTATGCACCCAAGCATCCTTTTAGCTTTTGCCATCGCCTTTTCTACCTGTTTAGCTACTTTAAGATCATCAGACACAACCATGCCTAGGTCCCGCTCTTCTTTAGTGGACAGAAGTACTTCACCCCCTATACTATATTGCTCCCTTGGATTGCTGCAGCCCAAATGCATGACCTTACTTTTTTTAACATTAAATCCCAGCTGCCAAATTCTAGACCATTCTTCAAGCTTAGCTAGATCCCTCCTCATGTTATCTACCCCTTCCTGGGTGTCTACTCTATTGCAGATTTTGGTATCATCCGCAAAGAGGCAAACCTTACCCGAAAGCCCTTCCGCTATATCACTAACAAAGATGTTAAAAAGAATCGGACCAAGGACAGATCCCTGGGGCACACCACTGGTAACATCCTTCTCCTCAGAGTTAGCTCCATTTACTTGTACTCTTTGTCGCCTCCCACCCAACCAATTTCTAACCCAAGCAGTAACTTTAGGTTCCATCCCTAGGGTGCTCAGTTTGTTTATAAGTCGCCTGTGAGGTAGGTAAGGCAGCTGCCGCCTTGGGAGCTTTAGGGTATTGTAGGATTTCTAATTCCTTTGCCCTAGGCTCTTTTTCAGGAGCCACTGTGATGGAAAGACCTCGGGCCAAATCGCGTTTAAAATCCTGAAAGGACATATCCTCTGGCGGAGACATCCTACGCTGAGGAGAAGAGGAATCCTTGGGAAGAAGTACTCTGGTATCAGCAGAGTCTTCGGAGTCTTCAGACTCATCCGAGGATTCGAAGTATCTCCGATCCGGGTGATCGTGCAAGGCACAGTATCGGTATCGATCGAAGTCAGCATCGGAGTGGTCCGGTAAAGACTTGTCGATGCCGGATAAAGACCCATGACTTGGTCCCGGTAGAATACCTGCCAATGTTGATGCAGTCGGTACCGGTACCAGAGTGGGTGCTGGTACCAGTTGAATTGTCTGAAGCGGTTTCAGGGGCATCGAGGCCGTGAGAAGAGCCGCCAGACTGTGTTCAATAGCCAAGAACCTCTGGTCTATCGACGCTGCCGATGCTTGGATATCGGTGCCAGATGAAGCAGCCGGAACCCCAGAGCATGGCACCAGTAGTTCTGCCGAGGTTGAAGCCTCGAGAACATCCTGGAGCCCTGTTAGTGCTTTGGAAGCCGAAGCCTCCCGCCGGGGCAATTTTGCCAGTGAAAGTCCCTCAAGGGCAACGCCAGAGGCATCTCGATGTTTAGAAGGAGATCTACCCTTTGAGGACCGGCTAGATTTATGTTTAGTTACCTGAGATCCATGGGAGGAAGATGAAGCCCTGGAAGACGTCGATGCCACGGAGGCTGCATTGGAGGGAAAAAGGGTGCTAAGTTTAGCAGCTCTGTTTTGCCAGCCCCTTTTCGACATCATCCCACAGGCAACACACTCTGAAATAGAGTGGTCAGGACCTAAACTCATGGGTGTCGGTGACTGAGATGGTACCGCCACACTTAGAACACTTTTTAAAACCTGAAGCTGGTTTTTCCATTCTGAGGGAAAAAAGTTGGGCCTAGTGCCCAAAATGGTGCGTGGCACCCGAGAAGAAATTACTGGAGAGAGACTCCAGAAACAACATTTAAAAAAAAAAAAGAAAAGAACCACCGACAGTACCAGTATGGCGTCGAAGGAAGGCAGACGCGACCACAAAAAAGAAGAATAAGACAGGAAATTTTCTGTGGTAACAGGATGTGCGACCTGTCAGCTCCGCGGAAAACGAAGAACTGGAGAGGGACAGTTGGGAAAGGCGGGAAGGCAGCATGCAGGCGCTGTGGGATGCTCCCAAAAGCTTTCCTTTTGGATGCTGGGGAGCGTTCCCGCGCAGGCTCCGTCGGTACCGACGATACCCATATGTGAAGACTACATTCCTACTTGTTCCTGGAGATGATGTATTCTGATGTCAGATCAGGATATCATTTGGTGTATGTTCTATGTTGTTTGTCCATTGAGACATGGAGATGCATCTAGCGAGAGACATGCAGTTATAGAAGCAAGCTCCTTCTCTGGAGTAGTATCACTATGAGACAGACTGAAATTAAAACTATTTTAGAGTTTTTGCCAGGCTATTATAATAGTTATTTGTGGACTAAAGCATGGTTATTTGAGAATTACCTTTGGTCACTTCTCAACTGTACATTTTTTAATGAATCCTTAGTTGAATTCATATTTTAATTATAGAAAGATATTTAAAGGCAAATTTTAGAAAGACCATGTAGGTGAAATTTGGGGCATCCAAGTCAGAACATTCAAAATTTATAGGAAAGGCAGCAGAGAAGATGGGTATGTGTAAGTGCCTTATAAAACTGGCCTGTCTCCACCCTGAAAAATACACGTCTGCCACGTAATAAGCAAAACGGGGACGTGTTGAGTAGCAGGTCAAACATGTGCAAGTTTTCGACCAATTTCAGAAACTTGCATGGATCAGATATGGACATCTGTCATTCCGGGCATATAGACTTGCCAGTGGCACATTTTCAGAATGCACCCATGTATAGCTTCCCCATTACACATCCCAGCCTACCACTTTGCAAACGGGGACATAGAGTGGCATGGGAGCCAGGAGAAATGCCTTTTTACCTACTGCCACATTTTTTGGATGAAGCAAAAAATATCAAGAGAGTGAGAGCATGCCTTACAGTTGTTGGTTTGCCAAAAGGAACACTTTTCAGAATCCTGTTCATACCCTGGACATTCCTGACAGCGAACTGAAATCACGTGCTGATGTATATCTGGTTCACCTTGCCCTGGGCACACCCCCATGCAACCTGGACATGACTGTGTTAGACACATGTATATTCGAGGCTTTCTAAAATGGCTCAAGGACATCTATGTGATTTCAACATCTAAATGGGTGGTTTCAGACAATGAAATCAATAATAGAACTTCTAAAATAACCCCTATAATGTTTTACCATTCTTAATGTATTTTGTAATTTTTCTAGCCTTGCTTTGGTTGTTTTCTAAATTTTTATCATTATGTTATGTATCTGATTTTTTTGTGCATTGTTACTCACTCTGTTCAGCCAATGGATGAAAAAGCAGGTTATAAAGCTTAAATTAAAGCTGTCCATGAAAAAGCAAAGCACTTAGTAAACAGCTTTTTTAAAAAAATTAAAAAGTTACTTACCTGCAGCAAGTGTTCTCTGTGGACAGCAGGATACAAGTCTTTAAGTTGAGTTTAGAATACAACTCCATGGGGAGGTGGGAAGGTAGGTGAGGACTTGTAACCTGCTGTCCATGGAGAAAACAAAGCTGCTTACTTGTAGCAGGCCTTCTCCATAAACAGAAGTGTGCAGCCATACTTCGATGGTGACATTTTCAATGGAGGCAGTGTGCTGAAGCTCTGCCCCAGCTGAAGGAAATCGTTTTGCTTTCTTTGAGTCTACGCGTATGTTCCTACATTCCCCAAAGCAGACTGTAATTTGGACTGAATTTTTTGCGAATAGTTCATCATGGCTGTAGAGTTCTGATTTATTGAGTCATTATGTTCTTTATATTTTAAACATATAGACATTCCTCCACTAAATCAAATGACTATTCTATGAAACTATTAAGCAAAAAGTCATTGATGATTGTGCCGGTGGGTTTCAAACTACAATCCAAGTATGTTATCATACACCGAAAATTCTATTTTTGGCCGGGATCGGTCTGCCCAAGTGGGAGAGATGGAAACCCTCCCCTCCTTGCAGAAAGAACCCTTTTTATCAAGTGAATAAGTTCACATTGCTTTATGAAAATAGTGTGGTCACACTTTTCTTATCCGTAAGGCGATGTTCATCCTCAACAGATGCCGGGATAAAAATGTACACAACATGCATGTTTCGGGCCCCTTGAGAGCCCTGTATCAAGTGTTCCTTTCCAACATCAGTGAACGTAGTCAATCGCCCTACAAAACGCCAAACCCAACAGTTCTTAAATGTAGCTAACATGGCCACCGATTGGTCTAAAACCTGCATCACATGACTGGGGACGTATTAAACGTATTCAATCAAACCCAAGCAATAGGACAAAGTGAATTTAAAGGGGATCCATTGAAAAGATTCCCTCCAGTAAAACAAATTGTGGAAAAGAAAACAGACTTTTGTCATAGCCTATATAAGACTCCACCACTCCAGTTCCAAATTGAGACCCGAAGGGATAATAGAGTGTAACAAAAAGATCCAACGCTGACAGGGGTTCGAGGATCGAACCCCTACAAGACACAATAGGGCGACCTGGAGGGGATGATAATGATTTGTGCACCTTAGGTACAGTGTAAATGACCGGAATACGTGGATGTTGTTGAACCAAAAACTTGGCTTTAAAGCAACGATAATGGGAGGGTAAGTGTGGCTGCATCCCCCTGCTATGGAGAATCTCTGTTACAGGTAAGCATCTTTACTTTCTTCACAGACAAGCAAGGGGGGATGCAGAAACACTTTGATGGTGAATACAGAGCAAAGGGCTGATTCTAATGCAGTGCTTTATTTTACAGCTTAGGCGGTTGTTGGACAGTGGTTGACAGAAATCCTTGTTACAAAGCAAAGAGATTCCACAGGATTGCTTGGTGAATGTGATCTAAGCAGTAGTGCTTGGCAAAGCTATGCGCTGAGGTCTGTATGGCTGCTTTACATATGCCTTCTGTGGAGAATGCACTGAAATTAGTCACCAATGTGGCTATGGCAAGGAGATGATGCAGACCCATGTGGCCCAGAGGTTGCATATCTGCCTAAATGTAACAGAAAGAGATACAGTCAGAGAGCCACGAGGAAACAGTGTGCTTAGATGAAAGTTTTCCCGGGCTGTCTGGATTATATGTCGCAAACAGCCGAGAGGCATTTCTTAAATCTGTGATGGCTTGCAGGTAGTAGAGAAATGCTCTCCTGCAATCTAATATATGGAGGGATTGCCTTGGTGCTGAGGAGTGTGGTTCTAGGAAGAAGATGGATAGCATATTAGATTGATTTAGATGAAATTCCGAAACAACCTTAGGAAGGAATTTAGGATTTGTAACCCTACTATGAAAAAACTGGCTATAAGGAAGATAATGGACTAGTGCTTGTAATTCATCAATTCTCTTTTCTGAAGTGATGGCTATCAAGAAGGCAATTTTCCATGGTAGATATTTAAGCGAAGCCAGCCCCAATGGCTCAAAGGGTTGTTGATCAGACCTGCCAAGACAACGTACCAAACTGGGTGCAGTATTCCGACAAATGGCTTTGTATTCATAAGACTTTTCATGAATTTGGACATAAAGGGGATGCACCAATACTGGTTTACCAGCTATCTGGTGATGGTATGCTACAATAGCTGCCAGAAAGCATAGTTACTCACCTGTAACAGGTGATCTCCAGGAACAGCAGGAATTTAGTCCTCACATATGGGTATCGTCGGTACCGACGGAGCCTGCGTGGGAACGCTCCCCAGCGTCCAATTAGAAAGCTTTTGGGAGCATCCCACAGCACCTGCGTGCTGCCTTCCCACCTTTCCCCAACTGCCTCTCTCCAGTTGAGTTTTAAAGCTGAGACAAAGAGAGAGAGAGGGAAAGGAAAGAGATAGAGAGATACAACTCCTAGGGGAGGTGGGTGGGTTGTGAGGACTAAATTCCTGCTGTTCCCGGAGATCACCTGTTACAGGTGAGTAACTATGCTATCTCCAGGAACAAGCAGGAATGTAGTCATCATATAAGGGGACTTCCTAGCTTTAGGTGCCAGGAAGAGACCCCAGAAGTTGTGTGTCCCTGAATAGGGCTCCACTTCCCCACATGGATCTCTGGCATCCTACCAGGGATGGTGGGTAGGAGTTGATTAGGTATGGAACAGGTGCTGGAGAACAGCCTGACCAAACAAGGCATCCCGGCGGGAGTCCTTGTCCAAGCAGTAATGGGCTGTGAAGGTATGAACCGAGGCCCAAGTGGCTGCTCGACAGATGTCGTCGATAGACACAGAGTGTAGATGAGCCATTGAGGCTGCCATGGCCCTCACATTCTGAGCTGTGACATGGCCCTCCAGAGAAAGGTTCTTACTCTGATAGGCGAAGGAAATACACTGAGCAATTCAGTTAGACAGTGTTCTCTTGGAGACTGGAAGTCCCAAATGAGAAAGATCAAAAGCAACAAAGAGTTGAGAGGACTTTCTATGTTGCTGTGTTCTTTGTAAGTAAAAAGCTAAAGCTCTTTTGCAGTCCAGGGTATGAAGATTCCTCTCTGCATTTGATGCATGAGGCCTTGGAAAAAACACAGGTAGGTAGACCGCTTGGTTTCGATGAAAAGGCGAGACCACCTTTGGCATAAAGTGTGGACGACTCCTAAGGACTACCTTGTCATGATGGAACCTTGTATAAGGTGGATGAGCTACTAGCGCTTGCAACTCACTAATGCAACGTGCTGATGTGATTGCAATAAGAAAGATAACCTTCCAAGAAAGGAATTTCAAGGAGGTAGTAGCTAAAGGTTCAAAGGGCGGCTTCATGAGCTGCCCAAGAACCAAGTTTAAGTCCCATGCCACCGGTGGTGGCCTAATGGGAGGCTTAGTTGAAGAAGGCCTCTCATAAATCTTGCTAAAAGAGGATGAGAGGAAATAGGTTGTCCATTTAGAGGCTTAAAGGAAGCTGCAATAGCACTCAAATGGACTCTTACTGAGTTAGTCTTAAGCCCTGCATTGGATAAATGAAGGAGATACTCCAGCAATGATTCCAGAGGTATCGCAAGGTGGTTAAGACCCTTCTGCGAACAACATATGGTAAACCTTTTCCACTTAAAAGCATAAGAGCGTCTTGTGGAAGGTTTCCTGGAAGCAAAAAGAATATCTTTTACTTGCTGAGGAAGATTAAGATCATGGAGATCTAGGCCTTCAGCAACCAAGCCCTGAGACGCAGAGTCTGGGGATTGGGATGCCATAACATTCCGTCCTCCTGAGATAGGAGATCTGGAGCAGACCCTAACTCCAGGGAGGGAGCTTGAGAGAGATGTAGAAGCAGAGGGTACCACACTTGTCGTGGCCAATGTGGAGCTATGAGAATCATATGGCCTCTGTCTCTCTGAAGCTTGAACAGGGTTTTGGGAATTAGGGGAATGGGCGGAAAGGCATACAGGAAGTCTTGACCCCAATGAAGGAGGAAAGCATCCCTGGCCTGAGCCTTCTGAGCCGGAATTCTGGAACAGAACTGGGGAAGTTTGGCATTCCACGGACTTGCAAAGAGGTCTATGTCCGGGGTTCCCCAAATTTGAAAAATCTTGGTTACCTGGTCTGCATGCAGAGACCATTCGTGCGGAAGCAGAACTCGACTGAGTCTGTCTGCCCAAGAGGTTTGTATGCCTGGAAGATACACTGCCAGGAGATGAATCTGAAGCTCTCTGGCGAGGGCCCATAGTCACAAAGCTTCGTTGAAAAGCGACAGAGAGCCTGTTCCCCCCTGCTTGTTCACATAGAACATGGCTACTTGATTGTCCGTATGAATGAGGACTGTCTTGTAGCTGAGCAGGGTGTGGAACACTTGCAGAGCAAGGAAAATTGCTCTGAGCTCCAAGAGATTGATATGCAGATGACTCTCCTGTGGAGACCAGGTGCCTTGGGTGGAGAGGTCTTGCAGATGAGCTCCCCATCCCATCGGAGAAGCATCTGTTGTGAGAGTTGCTTGGGGTAAGGGTTGTTGGAAAGGGGACCCAAGCAACAGGTTTTGAGTGGACTTCCACCACTGGAGGGACAAAATAAGGCGACTTGTGTTTGCTATTTTGTCTGACAGCCTCCTGATGCCTGGGTCCATTGGGTGGATAAAGTCCACTGAGCTGCCCTCATATGGAGGCGAGCATAGGGAACCACATGCACCGTAGATGCCATGTGGCCTAGTAGTTGTAACATTTCTCGAGCAGTTAGATGACGCTTTAGCACTGCTTGAGAAGCCAACTGCACCATGAGAAGGCAACAGGCCTGGGGGAGTAGGCCCTTGCCTTTTTGGTATCCAGCAAAGCTCCTATGAACTCTAAAGACTGAGTGGGAGTTAGACTGGATTTTGGGATGTTTATTACCAGCCCTAAATACTGAAGGATACGCATTGTGCAGGATAGAGAAGTCCTGGCCTCTGACTGTTGGGGCTCGAATGAGCCAGTCTAAGTAGGGGAAGCACCCTGTACTGGTAGTGCTTTTGCCGAAAAAGGGAACCGAAGGAACCTTCTGTGGGTTGGATGGATGAGGACATGAGTGTATGCATCCTTGAGATGTAGAGAACAAAGCCAATCCTGACTCTGAAGGTATGGCAGCAGAGATCCGAGAGAAATCATCTTGAATTTCTCCTTGATAAGGAATTTGTTCAATTCTCTGAGGTCTAAGATAGGTCTGTAACCCCCTGTTTTCTTTGGGATAAGAAAATAAGGGGAATAGAACCCTGTATCCTGCTGATGAATGGGTACTTCTTCTATTGCCCCTTGGGCAAGAAGGATAGCGACCTCCTGACCTAACAGGTAGATGAGAGAGGTCGGAGAATTGAACTGCTTTACTATAGTGTGAGGGGGCATGCTTGAAAAATGAAGCTTGTACTCCTCCTTTATGATGGAGAGTGTCCAATGCTCTGCTGTTATTTGCCCCTATCTGGGGGCAAAATGACATAATCTTCCTGGAATGGTGGAAGGCTCTGGTCCCCCGAGAGCCAGGAAGGCTAAGTTCTCTAGTTGAGAGTCAAAGGCCCTGTGGAGGCTGAGCCTGCTGGGCCGGTTGAGGCCTAGCGGTCTTTGCTTTCTTCTTTTTTGGTGCTTGCTGAGCTTTCCTGGCAAGCTGACCTGCAGAACGTCCCTGCTGAACATAAGCAAGATAAAATCTTTTTTTTTTTTAGAAAAGAATGGTTTCTTGAACAATTTCTTTCTAGCAGTATCAGCAGTGGACTTGGATAATCTATCCAAGATGGAATTTTCAGCATCCATTTCTTTGGTCTTTTCCTGCCAATCTTTACCAAACAGGTTCTCACCAGTACAAGGGATATTTCCCAATTTGTCTTGTACCCAGAGCTCTAGATCAGATGCCTGGAGCCAAGCAATTCTACGTGCACCTATGGCAATAGCCGAGGTTCTGCTTATGCACTCAAAGCAGTCAAAGGCTGCACGGTTGGCAAACTTAGAAACATCTTGGGCATCTTGGGCAAAGTGAGAAAATCCTGTCTTCTATCCTCAGGAAGAATAGGACTTAAAGCCTCTAAATCATCTGTGACCTCCTTCAGGAACATTCCCATGTAGAGACTATAGGAACTGATCCTGGCAGAAAGCATGGAAGCTTGGAAGACCCGACGTCCAAAAGCATCCAGGGTTCTGCACTCACGTCCTGGAGGATTAGAGGCATGCCTCTTTGCACTCTTGATTCTTCTCATAGCTGATTCCACTACAATAGAGTGGTGAGGAAGCTGAGTCTTATGGAAACCAGGACAAGGAGGAACTCGATACATAGTATCCAGTCTGCGAGAATGAGGAGAGGTGGTGAGAGGTGTCTCCCACATCCTTAACATGAGATCATATAAAATCTCATGAATGGGCAAGGTAGATGCCTCCTTAGGAGTTTTGGGATATTGTAAAATTTCCAACTCCTTGGCCCTTGGCTCTGTTTCAGGGGCCACAGTAATGGACAGGCCCCGAGCCACCTCCCTGATAAAATCCTGGAAGGAAACATCCTCTGGAGGAGACATCCTGCGTTTAGGGGAGGAGGGCTCCTCTGGGAGAAGCATCACTGCATCGACAGAACTGTCAGAATCCTCAGATTCTTCTGAGGACTCGAAGTACCATCTGTCCAGATGCTCTTGAAGAGCCCGATACCCGTACCGACCAAAGTCGGTACCGGGAGTAACCGGTACCGGGGTATCGGTACCAGAGGTCATCGGATGACTGGGTACCAGCAAAGCAGACACCGATGCCGATGTCGATGCTATCAGTACCGGTACCGATACCGGGGCCGGTACCGGTGGAATTGTCTGTCGCGATTCCGAGGGCGTCGATGCCTCAAGGAAAGCCACCAAACTGCGCTCAATAGCCAGGACTCTCTGATCTATCGACACTGCCAATGCCTGGATGTCTGTACCGGAGGAGACCGCCGGTACCCCAGAGCATGGCACCAGTAGTTCTGCCATGGTCGAGGCCTCGAGAACATCCTGGAACTCCGATAATGCTTTGGAAGTCGAAGCCTCCTGCCTGGGTAATTTTGCCAGTGCAGAATCCTCAAGGGCAACGCCAGAGGCATCTCGATGCTTAGAAGGAGATCTACCCTTTGAGGACCGGCTGGACTTATGTTTAGTTACCTGAGATCCACGGGAGGAAGAAGCAGCCCTGGAAGACGTTGATGCCACCGAAGCTGCATCAGAGGGAAACAGGGTACTGAGCTTAGCAGCTCGGTTCTGCCAACCTCTTTTAGACATCATGGCACAGGACATACAATCCGTGATGGAGTGGTCAGGACCTAAACATTTTAGACACCATTCATGGGTGTCGGTAACGGAATTGGTACCGCCACACTTGGTGCACTATTTGAAACCTGAGGCAGGTTTCTCCATGGTAAGGAAAGGTTTTTGGGCCTAAGGCCCAAAAAGGCACGTGCACCTGAAGAAAAAGAAAATATATATATATTTTTTTTTTTAAAGACAGAAATAAGAAGAAAAAGACCGGCGGTACCGGTAAAGTGTCGAGGAAGGCAGACGCGATCACAAAAAAGAAAGAAAGAAAAAAAGAATTCTTCTGCAGTGACAGGAACACGACCTGCTGGCTCCACGGAAAAAGAAGAACTGGAGAGAGGCAGTTGGGAAAGGCGGGAAGGCAGCACGCAGGCGCTGTGGGATGCTCCCAAAAGCTTTCTAATTGGACGCTGGGGAGCGTTCCTGCACAGCCTCCGCCGGTACCGACGATACCCATATGTGATGACTACATTCCTGCTTGTTCCTGGAGATAATGCCTTACTGAGGTAGTCAGGTGTGCGGCAGGTATAAGAGATAATCCATAACATGATTAATTGAGTACGAAAATGGATCCTGCTTCAGAGTCGTTGCCTACAGAGTGAAAAAGAGACCATTTTCGCTGGTAAGACTTCCTTGTTGTGGGCCTTCTAAGCAGGTAAAATTACTGCTTTTACTTCCCGTGACACTGGAAGGTTCACCATTAAGAACTCTTCAAATTCCAGGCAGTGAGGGAAAGGCTCTTCAGATTGCAATGTAGCAAATGCCCGTGATTCTGTGCAAGCAGCATGGGATGACTTCCAAGTGGAATTGCAGGCTCTGTTGTTAGAGCAAGAAGATGTGGAAACCAGATTTGTCTGGGCCAGTGCGAAGCAATAAATATTATGTGGGCCTTGTCCTTGCATACCTTTAGCAAAACATGCAATCACAGGAAACAGAAAGAATGAATAAAGAAGATACTGACTTCATGAGACTGCAAATGCATCATACACCCACCTACTTTGGTGTGGGCAAATGGAGCAGAAAAACCCCCTGCATTTTTCATTTTCTGAAGATGCAAACAAATTGATCTCTGGAGTGTCCCAGAGGTTGCAAATCTCTTGAAGGCTTGTGCAATCCAAGAACCACTTGTGTGGATCCAGACATCTGCTGAGAGTCTGCTAACTGGTTTTGAGACCCTGGTAAATATGTGGCTTGTAGTTTTGACCCTATCCAGCAGGTGAAATGTTTTTATTTGTATTCTAAACCGCTTTGTTGGTTTTTTTTTTTTACTAAAAGGAAGTATGAAGTATAGAATAAACTAAACTAAACTATAGTCTGATATGTTCTACATAGAAAACCTGAGATGCCCTGTTTGTTTATGTTGAATAAGGTGACTTGGTTGTCGGTATGCATGAGCAGTGTCCCCTTATATCCAGTTTTAGAACATCCTTAGGGCACAACAGACTGCACGGCATTCCGGAAGGTTGATTTGTAGGGCAAGTTCCTTGATGGTCCACGTATCCTGCATGGAGAGATGGAGTAGGTGAGCACCACAGCCACATGGTAAGATTTATTTGATGAAGTGGTGTTTGAAATGACAGCCTACTGAGAGATTGCTCTTGGTGCCCCACAACTGCAGAGAGTGATATAGAAATGTTTCCGATTAGGGGACTTTTCATGTGCAATGGCTACCGATGCTGGTTCCAATGCAGCTTGAGGCACTACTATAAAGGATGGAGTGGAGGAGTAGCCTAATGGTTAGAGTACTGGCTTGGGAAAGCGTAGTTACTCACCTGTAACAGTAGGAATCAGTCCTCACTTATGGGCGACATCGGTACCGACGGAGCCCGCACGGAGAAATTTCCCAGCTTTCAAAGAAAGCCTTTGGGATTACTACCATGCATGTGTGGTCCTCTTCCCGCCCAAGGGTGTCATCTTGCTCAGTCAGGTCCCTTAGCTCGAGCCCTAACAAGCAGATGGTAAGGGAAGGACAAAAGCTTAGCAACTCATCAGGGAGATGGGAGGGTACTGAGGACTGATTCCTACTGTCCCTGGAGAACAGCTGTTACAGCTGAGTAACTACGCTTTCTCCAGGAACAAGCAGGAAGTCAGTCCTCACTTATGGGACTCCCTAGCTACAGGCTGCCGAACCTATAACCAAAAAATGCCTCCACGAGGCTATGAGCAGAAGCCGAAGCCTGAAGGAGCCCGGAGTCCTCAGGTCCTCACGATGAAGCCCTCGGTAGTCGTGAAGAAGGGTCAGAGGGCAGGAGTTGCTTATACCCCAAACAGATTACGGAATACAGCCTGGCCAAAGGTGCTGTCCCAGCGGGACTCCCTCTCCAGGCAGTAGTGGGCAGCGAAGGTATTCGTGGAAGACCAGGTCGCCGCCCGGCAGATGTCCATCAGCAGCACGGAGCACAGCGAGGCCACTGAGGCTGCCAGCCCGAACCCCGTGTGCGGTGACTCGACGATCTAGTGGGGCACCTGCCTTCACTTGGGAGAAAGCGATGCAGTCCGCCACCCAGACCAGAAGGGTGCACTTGGTGACTGCCTGCCCCTATTGGCATCATAGGTCACAAAAAGCCGGCCAGACTTGCGATGAGTCTGGGTGCACTGCAAGTAGAAGGCGAGAGCCCTTCTGCAGTAGAGGGTGTGGAGAGCTGTCGACGCCTGGTCAGGGTGGGGCCTCGGAAAGAAAGGTCGGCAGGACTATCTGCTGGTTGAGATGGAAGTCCGAAATGACCTTAGGTTGGAACTTAGGGTGGGTACGGAGGACCATCCTATTTTGATAAAACCTGGTGTAAGGGGCATCAGCCATCAGAGCTTGCAGCTCACTGACTCGGTGAGCCGAGGTCAGAGCCACCAGGAAGGCTACCTTCCAGGATAGGTGCTGGAGCGAACACGTCACCATCGGCTCGAAGAATAGACAGGTGAGCTGCATGAGCACCACGTTCAGGCCCCATTACGCTAGGGGAGGGCAGATGGGTGGCTTGGAAAGCAGAAGACCCTGCATGAAGCGGGAGATTAACGGTTCCCCCTCAGAGGGGCTTCCCCTCGATGGGGAGGTGATTCGCTGAAATGGTGCTTAAGTGAACCCTAACTGAGTTAGACTTCAGCCCTTCCCTCGAGAGATGGACGAGGTACTGGAGGACCCATCGAACAGGGCACGAGAAGTGGTCGATCTGGTGCTCCGAGCACCAGACAGAAAAGCGTCTCCACTTGAAGGCATAAGCTCGTCTAGTGGAGTCCTTCCTCGATGCGAGGAGGATTTCCTCGACCTCCTCCTGCAGGGCCAGGGAGACCCATTCAGCTGCCAGGCCATGAAGGATAGGGAGGTTAGGTTCAGGTGCAGTACCCGACCCTCCATCTGTGTCAGCAGATGTGGGGCAGAACCCAGGGGAATAGGAGGTTCCGTCAGCAGCCGGAGCAGGAACGGGAACCAGGGCTGCCGAGGCCACAAGGGGGCCACAAGAATCAATGAAGCCCTTCCCCGCTGAGCCTTGAAAAGGGTCCTCGCAACGAGGGGGAAGAGAGAGAATGCATAGAGTAGGCTGGACAATCAGTCCAGGAGAAATGCATCGGGGCTCTCCCTGCTCAGATGCGGCACCGGCCTGCAAAAGCGGGGAAGCTGCGCGTTCTAGGGGCTGGCGAAGAGATCTATCGCCGGTGTCCCCCAGTGGAGAAACATCCCGTCTGCTACTCTGGGGTCCAGTCGCCATTCGTGGGAGCAAAGGATTCTGCTGAGTCTGTCCGTCAGGCCATTCTCCTGACCTGGCAGGTACATCGCCTTGAGGGACATCCTCCATTGGACAGCGAAAGAGATTAGGACTGCTTCCCGGCAGAGGGAGCGCGATCCCGTGCCTCCTTCCTTATTGATGTAGAACATTGCCACACGGTTGTCGGTCAACACGAGAGCCAACCTCCCGCTGAGGTGTTCCTCGAAGGCCCTCAGGGCCCACCGAATCGCCCGGAGCTCGAACAAATTTATGTGCCGCCAAGACTCCTCGGACGACCATTGCCTTTGCGTGCACAGCGGCCCGCTGTGGGCTCCCCATCCTAACAGGGAAGCATCTGTCGTCAGCACCACATCGTGCTGCGGGGCCTGGAAAGGCAGTCCCCGCAGGAGGTTGCGGGGGTTTTGCCACCAGTTCAGGGACAGACGGAGGTGTGGGTAGGACCTTGACAGGGTCCCTGAGGTGTCTGAGGGACTGGCTCCATTGGGCACTGAGACACCACTGAGCCGTCCGCTTGTGCAGGCGGGCATGGGGGACTACATGCACGGTCGAGGCCATGTGGCCTAGGAGACATAGCATGGTCTGAGCGGTAACCTGCAGAGCGTTCTGGACGCGAGCCGCCAGTGCTTGGAGGCGTGCGGCGCAATTCACCGGTAAGAAGGTGGTCGCCTGTTGAGTATCGAGATGCACCAAGAACCCCAAGCTCTCTAAGAGGAGGATGGTGCGCGACATTGCCTGCCGAGCCTCCTCGACAGAGGAGCCCGTAACAAGCCAGTCGTCGAGGTAGGGAAAGACCGGTACGCCCTGAAGCCAAAGGTGAGCAGCGATCACAACGAAGCACTTTATGAAAGCTCATGGGGCAGACACGAGGCTGAAGGGAAGCACCCTGTATTGGAAGTGCTCTTTCCGCACCCTGAAGCGCAGATACTGTCTGTGCTGGTGGTGGATTAAGATGCAGGCGTAAGCGTTCTTTAGATCCAAGGAGCATAGCCAGTCATCCTACTGGAGGAAGGGCAGCAAGGGCAGCAGAACACCAAGGGATAACATCTTAAATTTCTCCCACACCAGGAATTTGTTTAACCTGTGGAGGTCAAGGATGGGCCGCAGACCCCCTGTCTTCTTCAGAATGAGGAAGTACCGGGAATAGAAGCCCTGACCTCAGAGGTGTGGAGGGACCTTCTCAACTGCCCATTGGGCAAGGAGAGAGTGTAATTCCCGCTGCAGCAGTAGCTGGTGTGCGGGGAGTCAAGGAGGCTCCCCCGGGGAGAAAGGGGGTGGAAGCCTGTCGAAGCAAAGGCAATAGCCGCCTCGGACGACCTGGAGAACCCAGGCGTCTGAGGTGATGGAGGCCCCCGAAGGGGCAAAATGGGACAGGCATCCCCCCACTGGCTGCTGCGTCGCCGGAGGGCAAGGGGCTATACCGGTGGTGTCAAAACCCCTGAGTGGGTTGTGGGGGAGCCAGTGTCTGGGCCTTCAGCCCCTTCAGCTTACGATGCCCTTGGCCAGATTTACCCTGCACCAGGGTGGTTGGCATGGGGGCAGCCGGATATGGCTGGTAGCCCCGGTTCTGGAGACCCTTTCTAGGGAAGAAGGGCTTTTTGGCTGGCTGCTTCTTTTGAGGCAGAGTGGAGGTCTTGCGGGAGAGATGGGTTCTGGTGACACACTCTGTCTCTATCTCCACAGCCTTATCCTCCATCGGCTTGCCGAAGAGCTGCTCGCCGAGGCAGGGCACGTCCAGGAGCTTCTCCTGCACCCATTGCTCCAAATTCGAGGATTGGAGCCATGCTTGGTGGCGGGCCCCAATGTCTGCGGCCGCCACCCGAGCCAATGTCTCGAACCAATCGTAGGCAGCTCGGGAAAGGTATTTAGAGCAGTCTGTGATGGACTTTAACAGAGTGCCAAATCTACTGAGGGGCTCTCCCTCGAGGTCTGCAGAGAAACCCTCGAGCTCCTTAGCCAAATCGCACAGGAACATACCGATGTACAGTTGATATGCCTGGATGTGACAGGAAAGCATGGAGCCTTGGTAGGCTTTGCAGCCCAGGGCATCAAGGGCTCGCGACTCCCGGCTGGGTGGTACGACGAGTGCAATTTTCCACCACCATCGAGGTGTGTGGGAGTTGGGTCTTTCGGAAGCCCGGCCCACGCTGTACCTTGTACATTGTATCAAAACGCTTACTCACAATGGGGACCAAGGCAGGGGCCTCCCACATGCAGAGCAGCAGTCGAGATAGAATGGGGGGTGCAGGCACAGTGAGGGATTCCTTGGGTGGGGATTCATACTGAAGAATGTCAAGTTCTTCAGCACGAGGGTCCTCCTTGGCCTGTGTGGCCAGGTTAAGGGCCCATGCCATGTCCTGAATGAACACCAGGAAGGAGGCGTCTTCGGGTGGCGAGCGCCACTGGAAAGCGGGCAGTGAGTAGTCCGACGAAAGATCCCGATGGGTACGGGTTTCCGGGGAGGTGTCCCCATCGGACTCCCACTCTGAGAAATCGGAGTCCGAGCTGGGCAGATCACCCTGTCCAATGTCCTGTGCCCGCTTGGAGCTAGAGGTCCTGGACGACCTCGCCTCCAAGGAACGGGAGGGTGAGCGAGACTGATATCGAGGACCCTCACGAGGCCCACGGCTCTCGGGGATTTCCTGGGCGGATTTCGGTGTCCCACATGAGTGACCAGTGGTCTCTGGGCACGAGTCAGCAAAGCTGCTTGTGAGCACCTGCTGGGAAGCGATGAACACAGAAACGCTACATTCCAGCGTCAGCATGTGGGACTCCCACGCGGGTGTGGGGCCCTGTGACGTCGACACTGGGGTCACCAGGTCGGGCATAGAGTAAGAGAGGGGGACGGCTCTCGGGAGACCGGGCGCCTTCGCCGGAGGCCTCCGCTTCCGTGCAGGGTACCTTTCGGAGCTGCTCCATGTCCGACTCTCAGGAATGCCGAAGGGGGCTAAGTAACTGGGTGCGGGAGCGCTCATGCTTGTCGGGAGCTCCCGACAGCGACTTCAATGCCTGGTCAGAGTGCCGCCGAGAGCGCAGGGCTGCAGGGGGGACACCACCGAGGGAGACACGAACAAGGGCACCACCGGGGATTCCGAGGCGGCCTTTCGGAAAATGTCTTTGGACTTCTGCTTACAGCTGAGCAGGGCCTTAGAGGACATTTTCTTGCAGAGCAAACAGAGCTCCGGACCATGGTCGGTTCAGTCAGAGTCCGTAAGCGACATGTTCCTAGAGCATCTATCGCATTTTTTGAAGCCGGTGGCCATGGGGACAAAATTGGCCCCTGCGAGGTCTAAGACTCACACGGCCAGTGGTTAAGGAAGAAAAAAGGGCACAAAGTCCATAACGAAAAAATGAGGAGAAAAAAGTAACCCCGACAGCTCTAAGAAAATAGAGCAGGAGAAGGACGGTAGAGGGCCAGTGCAACTGGAAAATAGGAAGGCCTGTTAAGGTGAAAAAAAAGAAAATTTTCCGAGGGACGTGCGTCCGATGGGCTCCACGGAAAAAGGGAGACTGAGCAAGATGGCCCTTGGGCGGGAAGAGGACGACGCATGTGTGGTAGCAATCCCAAAGGCTTTTTTTGAAAGCTGGGGAATTGCTCCGTGCGGGCTTCGTCGGAGCCGAAATCACCCATAAGTGAGGACTGACTTCCAGCTTGTTCCTGGAGAACCAAGAAATCAGGGTTTGATTCCCACTAGTGCTCCCTGTGGCCTTGGGCAAGTCACTTAATCCTCCATTGCCTCAGAAAAAATCCAAGTTACCAATGTCCTGTTTACTGTACATTAAAAGGGAAACAAGGAGCGCTGTTCTTGCAATAGTCCAAGGGAGCCACAAAAAGCAAGAAGCCAAAAGTCAGGACGATTCAAATCCAATTTATTGAAACAGACCCCGACGCGTTTCGGCAATAATTGCCTTCATCAGGGGGTAGCAGCTACAATATAAATATAAGTAATACAAATCATAAAAATATTAAAAACATAAAAAAGGGGAACTCAAAATGATAAGCATAACATTTAAAATATATTATATATTATAATATTATATTATATAAACCAAAAAGGGGACTGGTGAACCTATTATCAATGTAGTTAAACAAAAACAAGTGTATGTAAACGCAGGACACAGAAATGTAAATAGTAATAATAAATAAATATTATTAAAAATTATAAAATAACAGCATAAACACTTTTGGACAAATATAATAAAAAGTATAAGGAAAAAATTATAAGAAAAAATTATTATAATAAAAAAGTAATAAACAATTCTTGAGACAATAACTTAAGTCTTATAAAGAAATTATAAAAGAATGTGGACATAAAGAGAATTGTTCAAAACTCTTGTACTTACATGTGACCCTGTTCATGGACCGATAATGTAATCTTAAGTCCAGGGTTGGGCGTGTTCTGTCTCGCTATATTAAAGAGACTTGATATCGCCTAAATTAAACTATAAATATAACAGCTAGAGGTAGTTACAAGTGGTAACGTAAAACTGAGTTAAAATCAAACATGTTAAAAATGTCACAAAATAAGTAAGAACATACATATAAATAAACAATAATGGACTATATAATCTATGTATATGAATGTATACAGCTATAAATTATACATATAAATCTTGTGGAAACTTCTGATTAAAAATTATGGAGACTAAATACATAAAAAATGAATAATAAAATAAAATACGATCAAATAAATATATATGTATAATACCCTGTTATATTATTTTATAGGTGTATGCTAATTAGCAAACCAATTATCAAAACATATAGGTATGTAAGAACGTTTTAAATTGATAATGGTAAACAGTGAATCACAGATTGAGAATCTATATAGCACCATGGAGTCAAGCCAGGGAAACTATAGTTACTATTCCAATAATTAAAAATGCACAAATAAAATGATACTATAAATTAGAATAAATTAAATTGTATACTTAACATAACATGAGTATGAAGATAACATCGAATAGTCTGAATAGTGAACTAGTGAATGTATTTATTTGTTCATGAATATTCGTATTAAGAGGGGAAACCGATAACTGTGAAATGATGCTTCCTATTAAATTTAATATAAAGGACAAGATAACAGTTGTGTATAAACTGATAATATGTTTGATATAGAGAACTTTAATTCAAATATCAAAAAATGAGTTATGTATTAATGATTAAATAAATAAATGAATATGGTTTACCTTAACATACAAAAATGACTTAAAATCAATTATCTTAAATGGTCCTATATCCAGAACAAAAACAAAAATCTTATATTAAAACAGTACTGTTGAGTGAAAAACTGTGTAAGGTTTAAATAAACGTAAACAAATTTCTCGGTAAAATTATATTACTACCTAGATGTAGTGAACTGATAATGTAAAACTGTGCAGTGTATAAGTTTCTGTACCCTGATATAATGCCACGCAATGTTATTGATGAAATAGAAAAAAATCACATGGATTCAGTAAGTAGCAAACTTAAAAAGGAATGGGCCAGTTCTTGTTCAAAAACGGACGACATGATGGTTAGATTCGAAAGAGGGAGATGTGATGCCCCAAATGCAAACATAGTAACCTAAGAGTGTAAGGGATAATGGTAAATAAAGGTAAAATACCTTAGAAAGGTCTCGGTACTTCCAAGATCGTTGCCTAAGTCATAAGAATATATAAGTACAGTCAAACCTCGGTTTTCGTATGCCCTGGTTTTCGTACGATTCGGTTTTCGTTGACTTTTTTCATCAAGATTTTGTTCCGGTTTTCGTACGTTGTCTCGGTTTTCGTACAGTTGAAAATGGAGCACCATCTTGTGGCCAGAAGTGGGATTTTCTTTATTTTGATTTTCTTGCTGATTGACTGTCTTCCATATTTATTGGCGCTTCTCTTTTACAAGGCAGGCTGGAGCCCCGATTGTGCAGACGGCCAAGATGGCTGTTCCCGCCTCCGCTTCTGGTGGTGATTGCTCGATCCCTGGAGGGGAGAGCAGCTGGAGCTGTCTGGAGTGTGTCCCTCTCCCAGCGCCCGATGGCGCTTCTCTTTTACAAGGCAGGCTGGAGCCCCAATTGGGCAGCCGGCCAAGATGGCTGTTCCCCGCCTCCGCTTCTGGTGGTGATTGCTCGATCCCCGGAGGGGAGAGCAGCTGGAGCTGGTGGAGTGTGTCCCTCTCCCAGCGCCCGATGGCGCTTCTCTTTTACAAGGCAGGCTGGAGCCCCAATTGGGCAGCCGGCCAAGATGGCTGTTCCCACCTCCGCTGCTGGTGGTGATTGCTCGATCCCCGGAGGGGAGAGCAGCTGGAGCTGGCTGGAGTGTGTCCCTCTCCCAGCGCCCGATGGCGCTTCTCTTTTACAAGGCAGGCTGGAGCCCCAATTGGGCAGCCGGCCAAGATGGCTGTTCCCACCTCCGCTGCTGGTGGTGATTGCTCGATCCCCGGAGGGGAGAGCAGCTGGAGCTGGCTGGAGTGCGTCCCATATGCCAACAAAAGTCTTCAATAAAGGTAAAAGTGATGTTACATGCTCATTTATCCATTTCATTAGTCATTTATATGTATTTCTCATTGTTTTCTGTATGTAAAAATATAGTTATTCTCTATAAAATGTATTTTTTGTCAATATTTTTGGGTGTCTGGAACGGATTAATTGAATTTACATTATTTCTTATGGGAAATCTTGCTTCGGTTTTAGTCCGTTTCGGTTTTAGTCAGACTTTTTTGAACGGATTAATCATGAAAACCGAGGTTTGACTGTAATGTTAAAATGTCGTGTAAACCAGGCTGTTACTTGGAAAGGATTTTTTAGGAGAAGATACTATGTTGTAAAATTGACATGTATCAACAAATAAACGTGTGCATTATAAATAAAACAGATGTTGAATAGACATGAAACTACGTTTTAAAAAACTCTTTTCATTACTATTTTAAAACTTCAATAGAAGGTAACGTATAGGTCTAGAGAAGTAAATAGATGTGTGAACTAAAGTGGACACTAAAAATAATGACGTAAACCACGGAGCAGAATGAAAGTGTCGGTAAAGAACGGAACGAACTAATACCATGGTAAAACAATATATAATTGCCATCATGCTTAAATAACACCCCTGCTATCGTATAATATGCAAGTATTTACTCACGCTAATACTCCGATCGAGTACAGAAATTGTCTGCATTAAAAGGATACAAATGCTGGTACTACTCACATGGAATCGAAAGTGAAAGTGCACTAGCTGCGAGGAATATAATGTAACCTTTTAAATTTGGCGCCAAAAAATCAAAGAAGCTGATTGGAAAGCAGATGATGAGGTAAAACTCGTAGAGGCTCATTATAATACTAGTGAATGAAATCGCTGAAAGCCAATGTGTTGTATGTGTGCCTACAGACATCTCAGTAATGAAATGAAAAACAGAGAAACATCAATGGTAATGTTGTTAGTCGAAAGGAAAAGCAGAACCAATAAACATTTAGGATGCAAATAGGAAAATATATGGGTCAATAGATTTACAGGAAGACAGAGAGGTCTATTTCTTGATTAAGACCGTCTGGAGATAGACTTTTAAACTCATAGATATATCTCTGTTCCAACTTCAACAGTTTTTTATCTATGTCCCCTCCTCTCCAAAGTGGTTTGATCCATTTCAAAACTAAATATTTCAAGTCACTAATTTTGTGGTCAGCAGCAATCCAATGAGAGACCAAAGGCTTTTCTGTGATTTTCCGAGAAATGCAGCTTTTATGCTCAGTGATCCGAGTCCGAATTTCTCTTTTAGTTTTTCCAATATATACAAGATGACATGGGCACTGTATGAGATAAATTACATTGGACGTTCTGCAGTTCGTATAATCATTCAGGTATATCTTATGTCCTGATTTTGAGTCCGTAAAGCTATTTTTGGCTATAATAGTGTGTAGGCAGATGGAACATTTTCCACAACTATAGTGTCCCTTAATTTTAGGGGGAGCATGTGATCTCATGAGAGCTGATGGAACAAGTGTGTTGGCTAGATTTGTATTTCTTTTATAAGCAACCATGATATGTTTTGTATCAAATGCTGGTAATGTAGTCAGTAAATGCCATTCCTGTCTGAGAATGTTCACTATTGACTTAGAATGTTGCGAAAATGTTAAAGCGCAAACAACCCTGTCAGAATTTTTTGGAATGTTCTTTTTTTGTAACAAAAGAGAACGATCAGTGGTGCAGGCACGTAAATATGCTTTCTTGATACTCTCTTTTGGATATCCTCTTGTTTTAAATCTGTAGTGCATATCGACAGCGTGGCGTTCAAAGTCTCTATCTGTAGTGCAAGTTCTTTTAATTCTAAGGAATTGGCTAACCGGTAAATTTTGTTTGAATGCTCTATTGTGACAACTATCATAATGAAGGAGAGTGTTGCGGTCAGTGGGCTTTCTATACAATTCTGTGACAAAGCCACTGTGGTCCTTCTTAAACACTATCATGCAAGAAATAATTGCCATTCAGAACCAGGTCTAACATAGCCAGCAAAAATGACCTAGGTATCCTGGTCGGGAGATCAAGAGGATATTCAGCCAAGCATTGGAGCACCGCATGTTGATCAATGTTCGTATAGAGTGCTTGCACATCCAAAGATACTAAGTACGTGTATGCCATATAATCAGTACACGATGACAATTGTGTGAGGAAATCCCCGGTATCCCGTATATATGAGGAAACGTTAGATGCTGCAGGCTGTAAAAACACATCGCAGAATTTACCGGCAGACGTTTGGAATTGCCACGGGGGCCACGGTGGCCCCTTCGATAGCAACTATATATATGGCTGAGTTTGAGAACAAATATATCTACACTTCTCCTATGTTTCAATATGTTTTGTTTTGGCGTCGCTTCCTGGACGACATATTTTTTCTGTGGTCCGGTTCCCGAATGGAATTGGAGACCTTTGTGGGTTCTCTGAATGCGCATTCTCCATATATACAGTTCACTGCTATGTTTGATCAACGTTCCATTCAGTTTTTGGACCTTACGGTTTTTTTGTCACCAGAGGGAATCACCACGACGCTTTTTCGTAAGCCGGTTCACGAAACACATTGTTGAAATTTTTCAGTTTCCATCCTATGCCATTAAAGAGGGGTCTCCCATTTGGTCAATTTTTGAGGCTTCGACGCAATTGTTCGTCACTGGAAGATTTTTATAAGCATGCTGATGATTTGCAATGCCGATTGTTGGCCAGGGGGTATCCTCTTTCTCTAATAAGAAAAGCATATAAGAGGGCTCGGTTTTTACATCGAGATTGGTTATTTTTTCCCCGCTCTCCACCTGATGATGTGGAGGAGGCGGCTTTCACAGGCATTTTTCCATATCTTACGGGAGTTCCTAAAGTGATAAATATCATACGCCGATACTGGCCGGTGCTATCTGTTCATCCTTTTTTTCTCTGGCAAACGTTTGAGGGTGGCCTATTCACGGGCACTGAATCTTCGTGACCGAATTGTTAAGTCTTCCTGGCCTTCCGACCGTCCTCCCAATTTTCATGACAATCCAGGCCACTACACGTGTGGTTCTTGTGACTATTGTGATATGGCAATTATTGGACCAACTTGGCAGCATATGTCCTCCTCTACCATATATAGCTCTCATTGGCATACTACGTGTGTTTCATCTTTTGTTGTTTATTTAATTATATGCCCATGTGGGTTATTTTATGTGGGCCGTACTACTCGCCCAGTTAAGATTCGCCTTGGGGAGCATGCCTCTCGTCTGAGACTTAAAACTGTCTCGGCACCTATGGTAGCCCATTGCCTTCAAGAAAATCATTTTTTCCATCAATTACATTGGCGAGTTTTGGATCACATCCCCTTGGATCCCCGGGGGGGTGATCGGGTTGGAAGACTACAACGCACAGAACAGCGATGGATATTTCAATTGGACACAGTTTCACCTCGTGGACTAAATGCCTCTGTGGAATGGCAGACAATATTGTGACCTGTTCAACATTGACAGTATTGGGATTCCCTCACAGTGGGTTTTCCCTTTATCTTTTAATGCTTGTTACGTTTAGCAGGTCGATTGGCTGTCTGACTTCCGTGTTTGCAGTGATGTCACACGCCATCTATAAAGAGTCTAACCGTCGGGTTTTCATTTCAAGCCGACTTTCTGGGATTCAACAAAATTCACCTGATGCAGGGCCACAGTTGGTGCGGATGGCCCGAAACGTGGCACGTTGTGTCTCTTGAATTCTACGCTGGCTAAGTTAAATTGAACTAGATAAGTTTTCAAGCATTTTCTATTTATTAAAAAGGACCGACCACGGCGAGGGGTAGGTAAAACTCCTGCTCTCTCTTGCTTGGTTATTCCGACAAAAAGAAAAAGTGTGAAGTGCATAATTTTTGATTTTTTGATTTAATTATACGGCGGTTTTTGTGAGCCGGGGTATTCTCATTTTTTGGTTTGGTTTTGTGTTTTACCCTGAGCTAAGGGTTTTCGTTTTTGACTGGACAAATTAGCAGGCAAGGCCTAATTTCACCTTCCTTAGCATCCCTCTAGTCCAGTCCCAACCTCTGGGATGTATCATAGCAGTACTATTGATGGGAGGGACCTGTGAGTCCGGCCTAAATAACTACCATACCAAACCTTATATCCCCTGCCACCTTTACAAAGGTATGGAGTGATGACCAAGTTGTTGCCCTACAAATATCTCCGGGTGAAACTAGACCACACGCTGCCCACAATGCAGCCTGAGCCCGGGTCGAATGAGCTTGCAGCCCCACTGGCACACTCTTCCTTCTCAACAAATACACTGATGTGATAGTCTTTTTAACCCACCTAGAGGGAGGCCTTAGCTGCTGCCTCCCCCATACACAGACCTCCAAACAGGACGAACAAACAATCCGATTTTCAAAACAAAGCGGCCCTCTTCAAATACCGCTGTAACGCCCATTGGATGTCCAGGAGGTGTAAATGCAGATCGGAACCCCCTTCCAGCACACCCCGTGAGCACCAGCAGAGTGACCAACTAGTTCAATTGAAAAACAGAGCACTGGACACATCACCACTTTTTCCCTTTGAGATCAAAAGAAATGACTCCCCTACACAACAGAGCTTGGAATGCTAAAATTCTATGGACAGTAACAAATTGTGACCAAGAACACAGTCTTAAATGTCAAGTTCTTCAGAGTGTAGGAATCCAGAGGGTCGAACGGCTCTTCTGCCAACACTCCTAGCACCAAATTCAGGTCCCACGGAGGAACCACTGACCACAGGGGTGGAGGAGCTGCTTCACTGCCTGCAGAAAACAGACCACGTCAAGGTGAGCCCCTAATGACACTCCTTGGATCCTGCCACGGTAACATGTAATCGTTGCCACCTGCACCCTCAAGGAACTACTTGCTAGCCCCTTCTCAAAACCGGACTGCAGGAAAACTATCACTTTGGGCATTGATGCCAGCATCTGCACACCAGGCCTCAAAGATCCTCCACACTCCTATATGACAGCGAGGATGACCTTTTACGGGCCTTCAACAAAGTCAAAATCAACTAAGCCGAATAGCCCCATTTCCTTAACCTAGCCCTATCAAGAGTCATGTCATAAGCAAGAATCAGTCCACCTGAGGCATGAGGACCGGGACCCTGGGCCAACAGGTCGGCCCTGAGTGGCAGCCGCCATGACCGGTCCACCATCAGCCAGACCAGGTCTGCATATCACGGGCGCCTTGGCCAATCAGGGGCAATGAGAATGACTTCCCCCAGTATGCTTCGATCCACTGTATCACATGCCCTATGAGTGCCCAAGGGGGAAAGACATGGAATAGCCCCTCAGTGGGCCACCACTGAAGCAGGGCATCCAGGCTTTAACATTCTTTCCCTCCTCCTGTTGAAGAATCGGTTGGCCTTGGCCGTTGCAATGTCGCCATTAGATCTATGGTTGGTATGCCCCACCGTTGCACTATCTGCATGAAGACCACTCCACTGAGTGCCCATTCCCCTAGGTCCAAGCGAAAACGACTTAGGTAAATTGGTTGTCACGTTCTTGGTTCCCATGATATGTGTCACCGAAATGGCTTGTAGCTGGTTCTCCACCCATTCCAACAGTGCCGCGGCCTCGCTTTCCATTCGCATGCTGCCCGTGCCCCCTGGATGACTGATATAGGCCACCATGGTAGTGTTGTCTAAGACGACCTGGACCACCTTTCCCTTCAGAAAGTGGTGGGAGTCCTGCAGAGTGAAGAAGACCGCTCGCATTTCCAGCCTGTTGATGGGCCAACCTCTCTCTTCCTGGGTCCACTGACCCTAAGCAATGTGGCCCTCACAGTGAGTGCCCCAGCCAGAGAAACTGGCATCCATTGTCAGCAGAATCCAGAGCGGCAACTTCAGGGGCATCCCAGCTGACAGCTTTTCAGGATGCAACCACTACCTGAGAGCCCTTCAGGTTGCCCACAGACAGGGCAACGGTTGCGAAAAGGGATGCTGTTGATGTGACCACCTGCAGAGCAGTGCCCTCTGCAGCAGCCACATGTGAGCGCATGCCCACGGGACTAGCTTGATCATTGCCGCCATGGTCCTTAAGAGCTGAAGAACGCCAAGCCTTCGGCGCCTTCATCCTAAGGGACTGTGCTCTCTGCTGCAGTAGAAACACCTTGCCGCTGCAAGTGTCGAAACGGGCTCCTAGGTACTCCAGGTTCTGTGACGGCACTAGCTGACTCTTGGTCCTGTTGATGACCCAGCCAAGACTTTGCAGAAACTCAACAAACTTCACTGTGGCTCGTTCGCTTTCATGTCTGGACTTGGCCCGAATGAGCCAATCATCGAGGTATGGATGTACTAGGATCCCCTCCTGGCAAAGCGCCACTGCCACCACAACCATCACATTGGTGAAAGTACAGGGGGCCATCGCTAGACCGAAAGATAATACCCGAAACTGATAGTGCCCCATGGGCACCACAAAGCGGAGAAACTGATGATGCTCCAGCTGGATGGAAATATGCAAATACGCTTCTTTGAGGTCAAGTGATGTCAGGAACTCTCTTTTTCTCACAACCATTACAGACTGGAGGGTCTCCATATAAAACCGGGCACCCATAGACCCCAGTTCACATGCTTCAGATTGCAAATGGGCCAAAAACAATCCTCCTTTTTTGGCACCACGAACTAGAGTATTGATCACAGCCACATTTGCTCTGGGGAACACACACCATAGCCCCCAACTCCAGTAGCTGCACAAGGTTTCCCGTACTGCCTTGGCCTTGCCGCATGCTTTGTATGGAGACTGCACGAAGGAGGGTGTGAGAGGCCTGGTGAACTGCAACATGTAGCCCTCCCGTATGACCTCTAGGACTCATTGATCAAACGTAATCTGGACCCAGGCACGGTAAAGGTCCTGCAGCTGACCTCCCACGGGCTGCACCCCTGCCTGGGCCTCCCTCGTTTCACTGAACTTTTTTCGGACCCAATTTAGAAGAGATGGAATAGTAGCCTCGCCCTGCTCCTCGAAACCCCCGAAAAACCTGTCCCCAAGGGTTAAAGTGTTCCCTCTGGTGAGGCACAAATCGCACGGTGCAGAAGCAGCTGAAATCACGTGACTGACCCCGCACCGGTGTCAAGGAGCACACCTGCTTCTGCTTGTCCTCGGAGAGGTGGCCCCCTTTTGCTTCTCCTAACTCCTTCACCAACTTCTCCAGCTCTTCTCCGAACAAGAGCTTACCCTTGAACAATAGCTTTCTTAAATGGGATTTTGAGACATCCACTGCCCAATTCCGTAGCCAGAGATAGTGGCATGCCACCACCAATGAGGCCATGCTTTTCGAAAGACCTCTGATGAGATCAAAGGCAGCGTCCACTAGATACACAGCCCATGACTCCAGTCTGGCCTCTGCCACCGCTAGCTCTTGAGATTCTTTTTTGGCTCCAGAACCCCCTGCGCCCACTGCAGGCAAGCCCTGGCCACAAACATTCCACAAACTAATGCCTGTAAAGACAGGGCATTAATATCAAACTCCTGCTTCAACAAGGTATCCATCTTCCTATCCTGCACATCCCTGAGCACCATACTGCCCTCAACAAGTATTGTGTGTTCTTGGTCACTGCCGACATTGCGGCATCCACCTTAAGGGAATGCAGCACCTCCCTCTCTGGCATCAGGTAAAGACATGTCATGGTCCTAGTCCCCCTAAGACCAGCTTCTGGGAGATCCCACTCATCCTGGATCATCTGCTTAATCACCCAATGCAAGGGAAACACCCTTTGCGGTTTCCAGATGGCTTGAAACAGCAGGTCTTCCAGCGCGTCCTCATCCAGCAGGCACCCTGCTGGCATATTAACCCTTTCGCGTCCACATAATTGTTTTGTAACTGAAAATTTTTTCTGTTTCTTTATTAAGATTTGAGCTAAATGATGCAGAATATAAAGTTTTTTTGAAAAAATTGTATTTCTAAGAAACAATATTTACTGTTGCCATATGGCAACTACGGTCCTGAATGGCTGAAAATTAAAGACAGTCTTGGCATCAGTTTCATTTACTGCTGGGTATGACAGTTTAAATAACAGTTTTTTTCAGATGTCAAGCACAGATACACACCACATTTCGCACACAGTGTGCGGATTTTTTGGAAATATAGAATCCGGTGAAACATTTGGGGGAAAATTTGAAGGTCGCCATATGGCAACAGCCATGAAAGGGTTAAGCATTTTTAACAACTCAGTTATGCGTGCCACCAACTCCTCCTGGCGGAAGATGCAGACTATGCGGGATTCCTCTTCCTGTGGGATCTCCCCTATCTTCAGTTCCTCTGGCTCAGCATCCAACTCGGCTTCCATGCCCAAGTCTCCTGAATCTTCCAAGTGAAGGGATTCTGTCTCCTCAAACGGGTCACCTTCGAGTCTATGCCTACTTGAGGCAGGCTCCTCATCCATCTTGTGCTCAATATCTGCTGCCGGCCTCTTTCTGCCCCACTCAAGCATGGGGGAAGACCTTTCTGACCCCTGCTGCTTTATGCAGAAGGCCTGATGCATAAGGAGGACAAACTCGGGAGAAACCTCACCCTCTGGGTACCCTCGCCCTCCTGCACCTGGGAGACAGAGGGCCTTGAAGAGGCGTGCTCCCTGCTGTAGGGCTCCAACACTGGTGGGACGGAACTTGGCCCTTTCTCCTTCTGGGCCGGTAACCTTGACCCCCCCCTTTAGATTGTGAGTCGCTCACGAAATTCCCGGAAGGCCCTGCTTGTCCTGAAATGTCCGCAATATCCTCTTGCAGATCTCTTTCCGCTGTCCGAGCTTCTGATTCACAGCCACGGCAGAGACCCACGGCCAAGACCATGCCACGTCGAGCCCCACAAGCCAAACATTGCAGCCTGTGGGAAAACACGCAAAACGTGGTCTTAGTAATAGAGGGTCCAATCATATATGAAAACAATTGTGCAAAAAACCCTTAACATCCAAAACTCAGGCAATGACTTACTTCAACTGAAGTAACTTAAATTTATATGACGATTTTTAAATAAGAACATTTATAGAACGGGTCTCAGACTCTAGGTTAGCTCACTCCTGCAGACTATGTCAAGGATGTGTGCTTACTGTTGCATCAACGACCCGTAGTGACAGACAAGTAGACAGTTCATAATCAGAAATAGCAGAGCATTTATTTGCTTATCTTATGTATCCCCGACGCCTTCATTCGGCTGCCGTCCTGCGTTTCACATAACGGATTAGTTTCATCAGGGGGATGGTTCAAAAATGGCTAGTAATACTAGATTGTTTTGCCAGAAAACGATTGTGAATGCCTCGAACCCGGCACTCTCTGTTGAAATGATGAATCTTAATGTGTGGCGTGCTTGTTTGGAACTTGTCAGTTTCTCTGAAAAAACGCCACCGGGTTCGAGGCATTCACAATCGTTTTCTGGCAAAACAATCTAGCATTACTAGCCATTTTTGAACCATCCCCCTGATGAAACTAATCCGTTATGTGAAACGCAGGACGGCAGCCGAATGAAGGCGTCGGGGATACATAAGATAAGCAAATAAATGCTCTGCTATTTCTGATTATGAACTGTCTACTTGTCTGTCACTACGGGTCGTTGATGCAACAGTAAGCACACATCCTTGACATAGTCTGCAGGAGTGAGCTAACCTAGAGTCTGAGACCCGTTCTATAAATGTTCTTATTTAAAAATCGTCATATAAATTTAAGTTACTTCAGTTGAAGTAAGTCATTGCCTGAGTTTTGTATGTTGAGGGTTTTTTGCACAATTGTTTTCATAAACATTGCAGCCTAGCAGGCATGGTCAGACTAGTGGAAAGGGAAGGCCCTGTTGCTCCTTCCAATTCCCCTGCCAGCACCTTGTCTCTTCCTGGGGTTTTTTGTTTTTTTTTTTTAATATGAAACTTAAAATCAACCCATAGAAGGCTCAACAGAAAACAAAACATCACAGAGGCCAAGATCCAGTGTCTGTGGAGCCCCCGCCCCCCTTACTGCATGCCTTCTTTCCTCCTGCTAACAAAATGGCGCGGCTTTCTGCACTAATGGGAAAAAATAGAAATTACACTTACCTGGTAATTGTCGTTCCTTGAGGAACTCCAGTTTAGTCCTCCATCTCTGGGTTGTGCGCCTCCTCCTGCAACATGGAGACTGGGCATGTCAAAGTCATGACATCACTGGATGTAGTCTGCTGGTCTCTCCCCTCAGCCCCAGTGAACTATTGACAAAGCAAACTCAAAGGTGCAACAAATAAGTAGCTAACACAATAATATAAAGTTGCCTAACTACTAACTATATGACTGTAGGACTGGACAGATAAAGGGATACCAGAATCCCCAATATGTAATTGAAGATGGATGAATTTCTTGATACAAAGTGTTTAGAAGTTTGACTTTTCACCTACTTTCTTAAATAGAATAGGATGTCATGGTCATGGGTTCTGTGTAACTGTCTTTAAAATAGATGGAACAGTGTTAACGCAAGCAAAAAGAACATAGGCTATGACCTGTGCAACCATAGTTCATTGTACAGTCAACTGGAAGTCCCTGCTGACACAACATAATTTTTGCAACTTCTGCAATTATAAATTTCATCTAATATACTGTAATCAGATCTTACTCTGTAAAAAGAACTTTGGCGACACCTTGTGTTATTTCATGGTTATAATAAATGATTGTTACTTCCTCTTTTTCTCTAATAAAAAGGGAGCTTTTAGGAGGAGAACTTTGAATTCAATAAGCCTGGAATTATGCCTGTTCATAATCCGCTTATTGTCTTCCCTCTGAGCTCAAAGAAAATAACACTTGTGTGTGTGATTGTGTTCTGTATTACTCTCTACTTGTCTCTCACTACTGATGGACCAGAGACCTAAAGAGCCGTGGTATTGTGGTCAGATCAAGGAGTTTTCTTCAGTTGGTGCTGGACGCGGATCTCTGTGTTCCTTCAGTAGCTGGAAACAGCAGACAAGTCTCAAGGACACAGGCAGTGGTTGCCGTGAGTATACTAAAGTATTGACAGATATCTGTGTGCATATTGTGATTGTAATGTAACGCCGGTAAGGTTAATTAGAGATCTCAGTTAGATAAGTGAAGTGAGATGGGGCAAGAGAAAAGGAAGCCCTAATTGTGAAATGAGGCGCAAATTTTGGTGAAGCGCCCTTATGTTAATATTCGATGACTGCCAGTAACCACAGTTTGCCGTTCCCCTTGGAACATTTCAGTGGGACAAATTGAGTTGATTACAGTATGAAATATGATTAGATTTAAGCAAATTTCATACCAGTCATGAATGGTTTTGTGGCAGTTTAAGGCTGAAAAGTGCAGCAAGCCACTGACTCTGTGTTTTGAAAAATTTAAAAATCAAGTGTTTAGGATGGATAATGTAACTATAAAAGAAACGGAAGCTTACAGGGAAAAACTTATATCGTTGCTGTATGACTGTAAAATAGAAATTAATCAAACAAAGTTTTAAAGGACTGGTTTTCATGTCATAACTTTAGTATGAAGTTTGTTTCCTCTAATTTCGTGGTTAGGGAATTGTTCTGTGCATTGTAAATTTTGATATTTATTGCAGTAATAATGTAGAGGTTTCCGGCAAAGATAACGGCTTGGCATGACTGCAATATTAGCAGGAAAGTCTTGAGCAACTGTGGTAAGATTTTCTCTGTTAGACTAACCATTAGGGAAGTTAAAAAAAACCTCCAAATGTGATTAACTATTTTTCTTACTTGTGTATGTATAGTAAATAAGTTTGTTTTTTAGGTTTGGATCTGAACTTATTTTGGGTTATGAGAATTTATTTACTGATTCCATTCTATGTGTAACAATGCAAATGCTGAAAGATATTATTAGAAATATTACTCTTTGGTGTTTCTTATGTCTCTGGATGCTTTGGGAAAAAAATGATTGATGATATATTTTCCAACTTGTATTTCTAGTTATAATTGATGTGAATGAATGGGAAGATCTTCCATGCTTTGATATATTTAGATATTTGATAATTGTGTGATGTAATAAAGGTTTAAAAAAATTGTTTTAAAGGTAAAAGAAGTTAGCAACTTAACTGGAAAAAGATTGAATTGCTAGTCAAGTTAAGTCAAGCAAGTTTGTTTACTTAAAGGGAAAAAGTGAATGATACAATTACATTCAAACAAGTGAATTAAGTAATTAAAACAGTATGGCGAATATATGTATAATGTTGAAAGTTCAACTATAATAGTGTATGAGTAAATGTCTGAAGAAAAAATGCTGATATTCTCTTAGTTTCTTTTAAACTAATCTGCAGGAGTCGATTGGAGGAGAGATCTTAAATTCTCATGTAGGATATGTTTTAGTTATTATGGAAAGACCTCTGCAGAATTGATGCTGTTAATTGCAAGTGTGATCCAATATGCTTACCTCTTCTATTGCTGCTGTTTGTGTTTTTGCTCAGAAATTTCCCATTGGACTTAAGCCACTGGGCTGGTAGCAGTAGTCTTTGCAATCCAAATTACTGATTTTCTAATACTTTAACATGTCTCTCATTAAGTTTTCGTGTCTTCTACACTTGGTAAAAAAAACCCAGCTTCCTTTCAGCTCTAGATTGCTACTGTTTGACCTTGCTCTGTACTGATGGTTCTGCTTTGCACAACAAGTAAGGAAAATTGATGCAATTATAAGAGTTGATTCTGTGCAGAGTTGGTTGTTTGCTATTTGCTAATGCTCAACTAGCTGGAGTGTTCGTTCTTTCTAGAGCTCTTGCTCATTTGATCATTAATACTGATTTTGTCTCAGGCTTCTTGCATGAGGAGCCCTATGTACTGATATTCTACTACTATGCTGTTTTGTTAAGTTAAGAAGTGATAATTGATTTTCTAAGTTGGTTCAAATTTGGTGTTAAAAAAGGTTTTATAGTTTATGCATATACACACCCTTATATAAATGTTCCTTCCTTTATGAGCTTAGATGTCTATGTGAATTAGAATGGAATGGAGAAGTAGTCTAATGACTAGAGTACTAGCACTCCTTGTGACCTTGGATAAGTCGCTTAACCCTCATTGCCTTACAAAGAAAAATTTCAAGTTATCAATGTTCCTGTTTAATGTGCTGTACCAAGTTTTAGTTGCAATGTGAACTGCTGTGATTAGTGGGGAAAGTAGTATTAGAAAAAAAATAATAAAAAAAAACAAAGACAAGTGCAAACATGGATAAACCTGGTCAGTTGGATGTGGCTGGGAGGTTATATGCTGAGGTGAACAGATGGGATTTAAGTAGGGGCCTGAAATTAGTGTAGTTATCTTCCAGACGGAGTGGAGTGGGAAGAGAGTTCCACAGAGCTGGACCAAGGAAGAAAAAAAAGCAGAATGACGGGTAGACTGTCAGTGTACACGAGATGGTGGGGGGAAGTGAAGTCGATTAATGTGAAGAGAATGAAGACTACGTGTAGGGATATGGAAGTGGAGAAGACCAGTGAGGTATTGGGGTGTTTGTGTGTGCAGGACGTGGTGATAATGTTTAAAGTAATGTGAGTTGAATCATCACCTAAGATAAGGCAGCCTTCCTAATAATTGTTGACAAACAATTGAAATGAGTTTAGATTATTTGTCATAAACTGCTAGTTATGTTTTAATGTTGTTACCCCTTGAATAACCAGATTGACTATATCTTGTATATTGCTAAGGCTGGAGAATACATCACAAATATAATTAGTGATATGAATATGTACAATTGTGTTCCTGACAGGAAAAAGCAATGTGTCTATCAGGCCACATGCTAACATTTGATTTGGCAAGTAGACAGAATAAGTTTAGGAATGTAGATGAAAATAATGAGTATGTTACAGACTAGCTATGTAATAATTTAGTGCTAGCTATGGATGTATTGTAATTAACAATGGATAATATAATTCTGTTCAACAATTTAAGACTGTCATTAGGGATGAATAATTGTGCTTGTTTGCAATTGCGTGGAATCAAGAGAGATGCTGTAGTGGAGAGTAGGATTTTTACAAATTATATATTGTATGCACTGAATCTAATGGGCCGAAGATGAAGAACACTACCGTGAATGAAATGCTACTGGATATGGAGACTCCTGATAAAGATCAACGATTCCAGCGGAACTACTCATGTATGTGCAACAGTGAAGCATGGGTGGATGGTCACTGAAAAAGATTGATCTAAGATGTGCATAGCACAGCCCATGGTGAGAAAGGATGCTGCTGAAGAATCTGGAGTGATGACTGGTGTCATGATCTGAGGGACTAATCTCTGAATTATTGCTAAATCTACGAGAAGCAGTTGGCCACTGCTGGATGAGGTAGTGCTTACAAGAATAATTGGTAAAGTCTTGCTATCTATACACATTTTTTATTGAGGCTAAGCAAAGGTAAACAATGTCACATGATTTTGTATAACTATTTCTTCCAACGAACAAGATGGAGCTCACCTATGGACCAGATGTGCCTAGGACTTTGAAAGAACATCTGCAAAATGAAGCCTACTGTAGAAGATTATTCTGGAATTGGACATGTTTCAACTACTGCTCTTTAGTAATGATTCTTCCTAGAATCACAGGGAGGACTGTAGGACTGGACAGATAAAGGGATACCAGAATCCCCAATATGTAATTGAAGATGGATGAATTTCTTGATACAAAGTGTTTAGAAGTTTGACTTTTCACCTACTTTCTTAAATAGAATAGGATGTCATGGTCATGGGTTCTGTGTAACTGTCATTAAAATAGATGGAACAGTGTTAACGCAAGCAAAAAGAACATAGGCTATGACCTGTGCAACCATAGTTCATTGTACAGTCAACTGGAAGTCCCTGCTGACAACATAATTTTTGCAACTTTTGCAATTATAAATTTCATCTAATATACTGTAATCAGATCTTACTCTGTAAAAAGAACTTTGGCGACACCTTGTGTTATTTCATGGTTATAATAAATGATTGTTACTTCCTCTTTTTCTCTAATAAAAAGGGAGCTTTTAGGAGGAGAACTTTGAATTCAATAAGCCTGGAATTATGCCTGTTCATAATCCGCTTATTGTCTTCCCTCTGAGCTCAAAGAAAATAACACTTGTGTGTGTGATTGTGTTCTGTATTACTCTCTGCTTGTCTCTCACTACTGATGGACCAGAGACCTAAAGAGCCGTGGTATTGTGGTCAGATCAAGGAGTTTTCTTCAATGACAACTAAATTTTCCTCTAGAAAGAAGAAACGTTTTCTTGTACCTTTCCCTTCCGCCCTACTCAGAACATAGCTAAGAAAGAGGAGGAAGAGACAGAAATAAATCGAACAGTTGTAAACAAACAGAATTGCATTAATACCTTTACGCACCTGTAAATTTACACTGCTTACAACTGAACCTCCACTGTCAATGATACTACCCGGGCAGGAATGAGGACTAAACTGGAGTTCCTCAAGGAACGACAATTACCAGGTAAGTGTAATTTCTATTTCCTTATCGTTCCTCCAGTTTAGTCCTCCACCTCTGGGATGTAACAGAGCAGTAATCAATGGGAGGGGCCTTTCCATCCTGCCCTCAACAATGCTAATCCGAAAGCGGCATCCTCTGCTGCTAGAACATCAAGGCGGTAGTGTTTACTGAAAGTATGAAGAGACGACCAGGCGGCCGCTCTACAGATGTCCCCTGGCAGAACCAAACAGTGCTCTGCCCAGGAAGTCGCTTGCACTCTGGTCAAATGAGCTGTCCCCAGGCGCCCCTACTGGCGTAGGAAATAAGGGCGTCCGGTGACATTTAATTTATTTTAAGGAGTGGTTGAGCTGAAGGACCAGGAGGCTTCTGGTCCTTGTAGTGCAGAACTCCTTATAGAGAACAATCTACGCCAAAGTGTAGGGTAATAAGGCTTTATTTCCCCGGTCAACGCTTAGGTTCAATAAGACACAAAAGAAAATGAAGGTAATTCTTTCCTCTAACAAAAAGGTTCCACTGTTATATAAACAGTTAAGGGTTGTAGGCTTCACAATTAACTGTTTATCTGGGTTAAGGCTTCTTTCAAATCAATAGAAATTAACATCAGGAAACAAATGGTTATCAACTTCACCATATGCAGAGTTCTCTTTTCTCTATACATCTAGCAAGGCAATCAAGCTAGTTCTTGAACAAAAGTTACATTCCATTGGTTCACTCTGAGGAATGGGAACACTGGTTTCACAATCAAAGTCCATTGATTCTGGGTCACTACCTTCTTCAATGCTATGACTGTCTTCAGTATCTGTTAACTCCTCACAGGGGTTCTTTGGTTTCTCATACAACTTCCTTAGCACACTGTTGGGAAGTGCTTTTAAAAGGTTAGCTTTACTTCTTCTAACTTTCTGAGGCTTATCTATTTGCATAAGGTTTTCATCACTTAAACTTTCCCTTATAATGAAAGGCTTTTCATACCTTGGCTTCTGTAGGCTGCCACACCCAGGACTCAGCTTGCGACGTAGCTTCTCAGGCTGACAAGCTGTTCGGTGCACTGCTCTACAATCAGAGTTACCAGGAAAACCTGACGTGGATTTCCACTCTCTGTGTTTCCTGGCAAAAGTATCACTGTAGAAGGAATCTCCTTTCCTTGTGCCTTTCTGGTTTAGCATAGGAGACTTACTTGGGCTAGGAGAGTTGTTTTCATCAGGCAAGCTGCTTCTTTGGTTTGCTTGGCTTTGGACTCCGTTCCAATACCTTTGGCCTCTCTGGACTTTATCCCTTCGAGTATACCTCTTTTGGATTCTGTCTCCTTGAGTTGGCTGCACATGGAAGCCTTCCTCTTCCAGGCTTCTCTCACTGGTCCTGCTGCCGGTCCTTCTGACCTCGCTCTTGCCACTTCCCCAGCACTTGCTCTTGCCTCCGCCTCTTCTGGTACCTGTTCCTCCCCCTGTTCCTCCTCCTGTTCCTCCTATCTCACTGATCATCTGGTTTCCTTTATAAAGGGATTTATGGTTTTCACGTTCTGAGTTTGAGGACAGGTGAAACTGCTTGTTACTAATGTGATCAATGCTAGAGCACGTTGCTTCAGGTACTGTGTAATTGTTCATGCGCCCTCTGGCTGAGCTGCACTGGAACTGCGCTCTCTGCCTTTTCTGAGTTCCATGAAAATCAGGAGTTTTTTTCAACACTGTTTCTTCTCTAGCTCCAGCCTCATGACAGAGCTCATAACCCCACTGGAACCGAATGACCCTGCACCAAATATGCTGATGCAATCGCCTCTCTAATCCATCTAGAGATGGACGCCTTCGCCGCTGCTTCCCCTTTGCGAGGACCTCTGAACATGAACAGATGGTCTGATTTGCGAAAAGACTCTGATACCTTCAAATACCGCCGCAACACCCGTTTTATGACCAACCAGCTCAAACTACGGTCTGAAGTGTTTCCCTCCACTGAACCGAGCACCGGAAGAGAAATCGTTTGATTCAAATGGAACGGGGAAACCACCTTTGGCAGAAAAGATGGAACTGGCCGTAACACAACCTTTTCCCTAGAAAAAGACAAAAATGGTTTTCGACATGACAACGCCTGCAATTATGAAATTCGCCTCGCCGAACAGATAACCACTAAAAATACTGTTTTTAATTTTAAATCCTTAACCGAAGCCTGTTGTAGAGGTTCAAAAGGTTCACGAACTAACGCTCCTAAGACCAAATTGAGATCCCATGGTGGAACAACCATTCTACGAGAAGGCGGGAGCCTTGTCACTGCTTTAAAGAAAGCACAAGACATCTGCATGCGCCCCTAGAGATACTCCCTGCACTTTGCCCCTATAAGCAAGCCAGGGCTGCTAACTGCACTCTCAACAAGCTGGCCGCCAAGCCTTTATCAAACTCATCTTACAAGAAACTGAGCACCAAGGGAATGGACACTGTAGCCGCCCGAATTTGACACCTTGAGCTCCAGTCCTCAAAAATACGTCAAATTCGAATGTAAGCTAGAGATGTCGATTTTTTCATCGCTCGGAGCAACGTTGCGATCACCGCTCCCGAGTATCCTTTCTTCTTTAACCTTGCCCTTTCAATGGCCAAACCGTAAGCGAGAATCAATTCACCTGAGGCATACAAAGTGGCCCTTGAATCAACAGATCTTCCGAGACCGGCAGCCTCCATGGCTCCCCATCGAGCAACTGAATGAGATTGGCATACCATGGTCATCTTGGCCAGTCCGGAGTCACCAGCAGCACTCTCCCGTGATGAGCTTTGATCCGCTGCACCACCCAGCCTATTAGTGCCCACGGTGGAAATATATAAAGAAGACCTGACGATGGCCAATGTTGCATCAAAGGTCGATGCCTTCCGACATCCTCTCTCATCGTCTGCTGAAGAAGTGACTCGCTTTCGCTGAATGAAAGGTCACTATGAGATCCATGACCGGCGGTCCCCATCTGCGGACTAGAAGCGCAAACACATCCGGATGCAACTCCCATTCCCCCGCATCCACCTGGACCCTGCTGAGGAAGTCCGCCGTCACATTGTCCTTCCCTGCAATGTGCGCCACCGAGATTGCTGGTAGTCGCCTCTCCACCCAGGCAAACAGTGTCTCTGCTTCGTCTTCCATGGCGGCACTTCTTGTGCCGCCCTGTTGATTTATGTAGGCCACTGTCGCGGAGTTGTCCGATAGAACTCTCACCCGACCTGCGACCGTGGCTTCGAAAGTCAGCAGAGCTAGATAAACAGCTTTGAACTCCAGTCGGTTGATTGACCAAGTCCTCTCGGAAATGGACCAGACACCTTGCGGGAAGAGAGGTCCGCAATGCGCTCTCCACCCCGCGAGACTCGCATCCATCAGAGGAAGCCACTCTGGCTGCTCCAGGGGCATCCCTCTTGTCAAAATTCCAGGGCACAGCCACCACCGCAGGGATTGCCTGACTTGGTACGGACAGGGTAGACACTTGTTCAACGAGTCGGACTGATGCGACCACTGACGAAGAAGCGCTCGCTGCAAGGGCCTCATATGAAATCTGGCCCATGGTACAGCTTCCAGGGTCGCCGCCATTGATCCTAGCACGTGTAGGTAATTCCACACCAAAGGCGCCGGAGCGGACTTGAACTTGCACACCAGTTGCCGAAGACTCCAAACTCAATGATTCGGTAGGAACACTGCACCCTCCTGAGTGTTGAACCGTACCCCCAGGTATTCGAGATCCTGGGACGGCACTAGGCAGCTTTTGGTCGGGTTGACCACCCAGCCTAGGCTCTGCAAAAACTTCACCACCTTGTCTGTAACTTGAACACTCTCAGCTTTTGACTTCGCTTGAATCAACCAATCGTCGAAATAAGGATGAACCAAAATCCCGTCTTTCCGCAACGCCGCCGCCACCACCACCATGATCTTCGTGAAAGTTTGCGGCGCCGTCGCCAGACCGAAAGGCAACGCTTGAAAATGATAATGTCCCCAAGGAAGAGCGAAGCGTAGAAACCTCCGGTGAGCCGCTCTGATGGGAATATGCAGATACGCCTCCGTAAGATCTAGGGAAGTTAAGTACTCCCCCTTGCGTACCGCCACAATGACCGACCTTAAGGTTTCCATCCTGAAATGTGGTACTTGAAGATGATTCACTCCTTTTAGATCCAAGATACGCCAGAGCGATCCGTCCTTTTTTGGCACTACGAAATAAATTGAGTATCGACCCGTACCGTAACCTGCTGCCGGGACCGGCACGATGGCCCCCATTTGTAAAAGTCAATCCAGTGTGCTGTGGACCGCTAGGGTTTTCTGTTGCCCTTTGCAGGGAGACAGCACAAAGGAATCCCGAACCGGTCTTGCGAACTCCAGTGCATATCCTTCACAAATGATCTCCAACACCCTCTGGTCGGATGTTATTTGGGTCCAGGCAGGAAGGAAACCCCAAAGCCTCCCGCCTATCGGTTGGCTTCCTGCCAGGACCCGCCAGCCTTCACTGGAGTTTCCAAGCTGCCGCTGAGGACGTTGATGTGAACCCCCTACTCGGTCCACGAAACCCCTGGGCTCTAGAAGGAAATCATCCTCTCTGGAAACCACCCAAACGAGAAGTACGAAATCTTTGAAAATCTTTAAACTGACCCCGAAAGGCCGGAGAGGATTTCCCTTGCCTAGACTTATCCTCCGGAAGCCGCCCGCCCTTTGACTCCCCTAGATCTTTAACCAACTTGTCAAGATCTTCTCCAAACAACCACCTCCCCTTAAACGGAAGCTTGCTGAGATGCGACTTGAACGAACCATTGGCCACCCAATTCCTTAACCATCGGGATCTGTGTGCGGCAACCAGCGAAGCCATACTATTAGCTAGCGCTCTAATTAAGTCGTAATGTACATCCGCCAAGTATGCGGAAACTGACCCTAAGCGATCCAGCTCTCGAACACTCTCCTGTTCCAGCTGGGTAGCCTGACAAACTCCGAGACCATCTGAGGCATGCTCCTGCTACCCAAACGCCACAAATGGAAGTCTGTAATGACAAGGCATCCGCTTCAACTGACTGTTTTAACAAACCATCTACCTTCCTATCTTGTGCATCCTTCAATGCCGCACTACCTCCTATCGGAATAGTGGTCTTTTTGGTAACCGTTGACACTGCCGCATCAATGCGCGGAGAGCAAAACCGTTCTTTGTCCTTATCCGCTAAGGGATAGAGTCTGTTCATAGTTCTCACTCCTCAGACCAGATTCCCACTCATCCTGGATCATCCGGTCCACCACGCGGTGCATGGGAAACACTACATGAGCCTGCCGCACTTCTTGGATTATAGGATCTTCCACACTCTCTTCCTCACTCGGTGGTGCTGTAGCCAGCTTCAACATCTGTAGGGATTCTGTAATGAGCGCCATCAGCTCATCCCTCCGGAACACTCAAATGATTTTCACCTGATTCTCAGGTTCCGGAATTTTGCCTTCTTTGAAATCTTCCATTTCAGCTTCAACATCCATCTCAGCCTCATCTGTCTCCTGCCACTCCACATCCGAGGGAGAGGGCTCCGGAGGTCTGGATCACTTTGGAGGTCTCGGAGAAATACTACCCCCTACAGCTAACCCGGGTTGATGTGCCACACTAGGCCCTGCCAAGGGCTACGGTAATTTTCCTTGATGCCGCAAACAGAAGGCCTGATGCATTAATAATACAAAGTCTGGACAGAAATCTTCGAGTTGTGGCCCTGCTTCCAAGGTCGCTTGCGAATTTGATGGTCCGATGAGTACCTGACTGACCCCTGGGGCCGGAGGTCCTAGAAACTCTCCTTCAGCTCCAGCTGCCCCCCCCCCCCCTGGGGTTCTTGAGCACCCTTAATATCCATCTGCTGCTCCACGCTGGCAGAAACTGTGGCGCAGCCCCTGCAGATACCAGAATCAGCCACTGTAATCCTCGGGTGCCGCAGACCACGCACAGAGGTTGTGATGCCATATGCCAGGCACTCTCACACCTCCTAGGCACCAATCTTCCAAAACCTCATTCTCTTTTATTTTATTTATTTATTTGTTGTTATCAGCTAAACCAGGAAAAACAAATAGCAAGAACAAAACCCTTACTTGATCAAATCAAAACCCCCCCTAGAAAAAGACAAAAGGGAAATTAATTAATAAGGAGACACTCACAGCCCGATTATAAAAAGAAACTCCGGTAACGTGGTCAATTAAATCTTAAAAAGTAAAGGAGAACTCTGAGCTAAATTGCCCCCCTCGCGGTAAAGCCTTGCAAAATTAGAATGAAAAGGAGAATTAAAAGTACCGGGGGAGCGCTCGCCACGCAGCAAACACACCACCAAAATGGCCGCCGCTACTGAAGAGAAAAAAAAAAAGGCGCCAAAATGTGCAGCGAGGGCAAACGCACTGCTGCGATCCATTTACCCACTCACTTGAACGATTACCTGCCTGCAAGATAAACAGGCTCCTCAGTCCTCTACACCCGATCTGTGCCTGCACGGAGCTCAAGTTGGCTCGCTCCCGCTCAACTCCGCCACGAGCGGAGAGCCACCCGGCGAGCTGCCCGTTACTGTGCCGGCAGTCTGAGAATGATTGCGGCCGTCAGCTTAGCCGGGAAACCTCCGTTGCCTGCTACAGAGCTCTCCTCCGTGCCATCTAGGAGGAGAGATCTGAAAGTAAATAAGCCCAAAGCTAGAAGAACCTCAGCGAGGCAGCAGGAACCGGCACAAGAAAGTATGCTACAACTTATTTTTTTCTCTTAAAGAAACAGTGCACAAATAGTGGAATTGAAATTTAAAGGATAAATTTAGGGAACCGAAACCCCTCAAACTAATATAAGCTACTCTAAAGCTCCTTGTGTGTTCCTCAAGTGAGCCCAGCACCTAGGCTCACTACGTCCTCCTGCTGCAGGGAGGACTGGACACACTGGGTTGAAGGGAGAGACCAGCAGACTACATCCAGTGATGTCACGACTTTGACATGCCCAGTCTCCATGCTGCAGGAGGTGGTGCACAACCCAGAGGTGGAGAACTAAACTGGAGGAACGATAAGGAACTACAGAGAGCCAGAGCTATGCGGTTACAGGCGTCTAGCCTGAACTGTGAAAATGAAAGTGCCAGCTGCTGCAGCTGCCCCCCCAAGCTAGATGCCCTGAAAAAAATCCTGCAAACAAGCGATCCATCCTGCTCTCCCTGCTTCGTGCTCAGCCCCCCTTACTGGCTTCAGCGCTGAGGAGGGAACCTGACAAGAAAGCCGCAATGAGTTGACAGGCTTCTCTGCTTCACTAGCGGTTCCTCATCCTAATCACGAGTTTGGAAGCCGCAGCCACTATCTCCTCGGGACCTGGAGAGAGCCCCTGGTCCGATCGCTGATGCAATTTTATTTTTTACCAAGTTTGTCAGACAAGCAGCAAGTTCAGGCAATTTCCCCATTGGGGTCCCCACAACTGTCCAGGCAAGGAAAATAACTGTATATCCAGCCAAATAGGAGAGAGAAATAACCACTAAAAAATAACAAAAGCTCCTCAGTTGTCCCTACAGTGAGTCCAGATCCCTGGGATCACCTGCTCTAGCTGCTTGAAGTTACTGGGAGCTGGTAGGTGGTACCAACTACATAAATACAATAAGAACATAAGATATGCCATACTGGGTCAGACCAAGGTCCATCAAGCCCAGTATTCTGTTTCCAACAGTGGCCAATCTAGGTCATACGTACCTAGCAGTTTCCCCAAGGGACACAGGTTCCACAATGCTTGTATTGGTTCAAGCATTGATATCCTGGGTCCCTTCTTAATAATGGTTTATGGACCTTTCCTCCAGGAACTTGTCCAAACCTTTTTTAAACCCAGCTACACTAACAGCCTTTACTACATCCTCCGGTAACAAATTCCAGAGTTTGATTACACGTTGAGTGAAAAAATATTTTCTTTTATTAGTCTTAAATAGTTTACCCTGTAGCTTCATTGCATGTCCCCTAGTCTTTCTATATTCTGATAAGGTAAACAATCGATCTACGTTTACCCGTTCCACTCCGTTCATTAATTTATAGACTTCTATCATATCTCCCCTCAGCCGTCTCTTTTCCAGGTTAAAGAGCCCCAACCTTTTTAGCCTTTCTTCATAGGAGTAGCCTTCCATCCCCTTTACCATTTTGGTGGCTCTTCTCTGAACCTTTTCTAAAATCGCTATATCCTTTTTAAGATACGGCGACCAGAATTGCACACAATATTCAAGGTGCGGTCTCACCATGGAACGATATAGAGGCATTATAATATCTTTTGTTTTATTTTCCATTCCTTTCCTTATCATACCTAGCATTCTATTTGCTCTCTTGGCCGCCGCTGCACACTGGGCCGAGGGTTTTAACATGGTATCCACAAGGACGCCTAAATCTTTTTCTTGGGTGGTGGTTCCTAATGTGGAACTTTGCATCGTGTAACCATAGTTTGGGTTGTTCTTCCCTAGGTGCATAACCTTGCACTTCTCCACATTAAATTTCATCTGCCATTTTGATGCCCAGTCTTCCAATTTATCAAGATCCTCTTGCAATTTTCCACAATCCTCCTGGGTTTTAACAACTTTAAATAGTTTTGTGTCATCAGCAAATTTGATAACCTCACTCGTTATTCCACTTTCCAGGTCATTTATGAATATGTCAAAAAGCAGCGGACCCAGCACAGATCCCTGGGGTACACCACTATTCACCTTTCTCCATTGAGCACCCTTAATATCCATCTGCTGCTCCACGCTGGCAGAAACTGTGGCGCAGCCCCTGCAGATACCAGAATCAGCCACTGTAATCCTCGGGTGCCGCAGACCACGCACAGAGGTTGTGATGCCATATGCCAGGCACTCTCACACCTCCTAGGCACCAATCTTCCAAAACCTCATTCTCTTTTATTTTATTTATTTATTTGTTGTTATCAGCTAAACCAGGAAAAACAAATAGCAAGAACAAAACCCTTACTTGATCAAATCAAAACCCCCCCTAGAAAAAGACAAAAGGGAAATTAATTAATAAGGAGACACTCACAGCCCGATTATAAAAAGAAATGGTGCTCAGTCTCCAAGTTGCTGGTGAGGGTTGACTACCTAGATGTCAGGACGGGACTGGAGGGACGCTAAAAAAACAGCAATATTCAGCGACACTATCCAGATAGCATCGCTGAATATTTTACAGACCACCTCAGCATCCTAACTGTGGAGCAAACTATCCAGATAGTGGCAATATTCAGTCCACTATCCAGCTAGTCGCAAAATCCACATTTATCTGGATATTCAATGCCAACACCTCTCTAGATACCAGAGCTGAATACCCAGATATTTGTTGGTTGTCACAGCTGTAATACAAAAAACTGTCAACCACAGCAGCTAAATATTGGCCTATAAGCATCCTTAGTGGAGTGCCTTTAACAGACAATTCTCCTAATACTGCATCTGACTTGCGTGACATAAAAGAGAATTCTGAGATTTTTTTTTTAAGTAAAATTGCTACCCCTTTCATTTTTCCTTTAGCAGCTAAGAAATTCTCTATGTAAGTAATCATGTCTGCACATTTTGATCCCTCTGGCAAATCTGCTATATACTTGTATATGTTATTTCTTCCATAAATTAGATAGATCTTGCAAGTTTGAAAAGTAAGCTAACGTCCTTTGCATTTTTTTTTATTTGTTCTGTTTTACTTCCAGTTGCACCAACTTTCCCTTCCAAATTTTAAATTCTTTTTTTAGAGAGCTGCATTTTCTCATTAAGGGCCCTGCTTACTAAAGCCAGTTAGCTGGTTAACATGCATTTTAACATATGGCAACCGACAATCAAGAACATCAATGCGCAAGCGTGTCTACCATTGCATGTTAAAAGGCAATTGCAGGATGGGAAAGGGAAAGGGTGAAGTGTGGGCGTGAAGAGCGCATTACTGCTAGTGGTAGAGTAATTTCTGCATGTTCAGCGGCAATGCAGCTCTTAATACGAGTTCACCTGATGACTCATCTATTGGAGTCGTTACGTGAACCCATCTTACTGGAGCGTTCTTTCGAGTGGCTGATTACACGTTAGCTGCTGGGAATATACTGATCACACCCCCAATAGCTAACGCAGGGGCTTTGCAATTAGCACGTGTTTTTTTGAAGTGTTAAATTGCAAATCCTTGGTAGGCTTTAATGAAAGGGACCCGAAGTTTTCCTACATCCTGTTAAATTTCTTAATTAGTTTTGAGCTGTGGTGCCACCACCTTTTCAAATTTTGTAGTTTTAGCATCACCAGCTTTTAGTAAGTCTTTCTTTACTCAGTGCCATTATTTGGATTTTGATGGATTTGGTTACAATTGCTTGACACCAGAAGAAATTGTGAAGGATACTTCAGTTTTGTTCTCTTTGCTTTAGAGATGCAGAAAATTCAAAATTTAAGAGATTTTTTGATCACCAAAAATTATTTAAATAATTGGTAGTTTTTTGTCAGGAGCTTTTAACACAAGTAGCCATCTTGGGCTCGGCTCTTCGGCATCCTTCCCACCTCAATTTAAAAAATAAGATTTTGAATTGCATTTTTAAAAAATTCCATTTGTAAGTTAGAAGTCTAGAGAGAAGTAGTTAGAGCAACAGGCAGGGAACCAGGGAAGCCACGATTCAAATCCTGCCTCTCCTACTTGATGCTGTGTGTGACTTTGGGCAAGTCATTTCATTGCCTCAGATACAAATATAGATCATAAACCTTTGTGGATAGGAAAATATCTAAACATAACTTGACTTCCAATGAAAACATGTAAGATAAATCTAATAAAAGTTATTTATTCTTCCAAGAGTGGACTTAACTATCATGATACAACCCCCTACTCCAGTGAATCTTTCAGCTTAGTCAATTTTTGAAGGCAGCTAACTTGAAATATTCTCTTCGCTGTATACTGTCATTTTCATTTTTTTCACCATGACATGTTTTTTTTCTTAAAGAGCATAAACTATGCTAGTTGGAAGCATAATAAAGAGAACAAAAAGAGGTCTGTTCACACTCTAGGAAAAAAGTTGCCTTTTCCATCAAAAGAAAATGGCTTTCACATGGTGGAAAAAAATGCTAAATTATATACTAAACCAGAAAAGGAGAAATCTAAAATAAAAGGCTGACTACTTGAACAACCCTTCCAAGATGTTAAAACTCTAGCCTTTAAAGGGTAGTTATTGTAAGTCTAAAAATGATCCCCATCAGATTTTAATGCACAGAACCACAATGTAAAATATTAATCTATAGTACCACTTATTAAATACACTTCATTTTTAGCCATATGAAGCTTAAATAAAAAAAATTACCACCCCAGGAAAACTTCATCTTTTGTCTAACCAAAACCCACATACAATATAATCATTTCCAGCAATCTGACTTTTCACTGCTGCTGCTGCTTCTGCTGCTCTATTTCTAAACAAATTTTGAGGTACAATAGTTCAACGCAATACAATTTCATAAAGAGTAAGTCAGAATGAATTTTCAGGCTCAGAATATGCCATAAGTCCATACGCTTCTAGAATTTCGAAATTGCTGCACAGTCTACCCCAGGATTCCCTTTCCTGCAACTTCTGGAAAGGAAAACATTGTCACAGAGAAATACCATGCATGCAGAAAGTTAAGGACTTAAACTTATTCCCAAATTTTCCATTTAAAGCACAGAATTTAGCAAACTTTTTCTTGCACAAATTTTTCTGTGAATTTTTTCCCTTTTACAAAGGTTATAGGAAAATTAAAACCCCAAACCAAACATGTGCTATTTTAAGATATGCAAACTGGCTTGAAGAATTTTTTCACCTAATTGTGCCCAAAGGTTTTAAATGTAGTCCAATGCCAAAATTTCCAGTGAGCTACATAAAACATAGGGCTCCTTTTACTAACTCTCAGAATGTGCTAAGGGACATGTTTACTAAAGCACATGTCAGTAACCGGCATATGAACCACATTACCAGTGTGGGGGAGTTATGCGTTTGTCCTCCCTGCAGTTAATGTGGTGCAAAGATGCAGCACTGTGCAAGCTGGCACAAGGGCGCACTTAATGCCACCCATTAAGTGCCCCATCTGGAGTAGGTCTGTCTAGGTTTGAACACTTGGAGCAAAAAAATCTGGCACTTGGCACTGCTGTTGGTCATGAAAAGGTCCATCTGGGACATCCCTCCATCAAGAAAAGACCGATTCAATCACCTCTCAGTGGAGGGACCATTCATTAGGGTGCATGTGCCTACTGAGAGTGTCCACGGATGTTTTAAACTCCTGGGAGCTACATGGCTAGGAGAAAGGTGACACACGGGATGACAAAGTACAAGATTTTCAGAGTCTCTCTGCAAAGATAGAAAATCTGGTGCCTCCCTACTTGTTGAGGTAAAACATCGCCACTTGGATGTCCACAATCACCCTGCTCCAAATCCAGCAGCGAAAGACTTGAAAGGCAAATAAAATAGCCCTAGGCTCCAGGCAGTTGATAGGCAGCTTCCGTTCCTCGCTGATCCAGGTAAGCTGAAAGCGCAGAGGCATGAGATGGGCACTCCAGACTGAACTGGACACATCAGTGGTTAGCACAAGATGAAACAAAGTCTAGTAAAAGGGCTTGCCCACTGCAAGATTAGGATGGCTAGACCACCAGTCAGAGATTGGTGCACTACAGAGCTAACTACGATCTTGGATAAAAGTGACTGTTAGGACTGGCTTCATCAGAATTTCAAGTGCCACTGAAGGAGGCGCAGGTTCAATCTGGCTAAAGGAATGATGTGTACTGCCACTGCCATATGGCCAAGCATGTGTAGCATCGTGTGGGCTGTGGCGAGTTGTGAGGAAGAAATATTCTCTGCTAAAAGAAACATGATGTCTGCTTGAGTAGGTGGAAGAAATGCTCTGGAGGCCAAGGTGACAATTTGGACCTCAGTGGGTTGGCACAAGAGTAGATTTAACATAAGAATATAGAGCCTGATATTCAAAAGGCATTTACACTGTTAACAGACCTGTAATACTGCTGAAACCGGATATTCAACGGCACTAATATCTCCTCTACACGCCCCAATGCTAACCACCACTTAGCATTGCGGCGTGTCATGACGTTCCAGGGCAGAGAAGAGGCAGAGACGGTCACTAACCAAGCAGCAGAGATATTGCACTGCTACCCAGTTAGTGGCCTGCAGGTATAATTAGGTGAAGTAAAAGCTGGCCTAGTTTTACCCACGGGAGCTAACCGGGCAGCGGTTCGATATTGCCGCCACCTGGTTAGCTTCTGCGGTTCCAGGGCATGTGAGGTGATACCAGATATTCAAAGCCGGGGCTGTAGGGCTGGTAACCCCTGCAATTCTACGGCTGCAGATCTCTGGCCTACTCAGATGCTGAAGCTTGAACCAAAGCTGACCAAACAAGATGGTTTCCTGCTAGAAAGGACTTTTGCTGTGCTTATAGTCTCAGACATGACCTTCACACAAATGCTTGCCAAGTGATCATACCTGAGCATACAGAAGACTATTGTTTCTGTCCAATTAGTTGTCTACATGCAAGAACATCTGCTTCTCTGATCTTCATCATCCACTAATGATGCTACTGGCCTTGGAATGTCTGGAACTGCATACTGTTATCTTCCCTCATTATGGCTCCTAGGTCTGCAGGATGAACACCTGTTCATTACCTTCTGATTCGCTGAGAACACCCGGACTGTCTTCTGCCAACCAATCACCAGACCTATGACGGAGACTCATCACAAAGCACAGTTACTTACCTGTAACAGGTGATCTCTGGGAACAGCAGGAATAAGTCTTCACATATGGGTACATCAGTACCGACGGAGCCTGCGCGGGAACGCTCCCCAGCTTCCCAAAAATGAAAGCTTTTGGGAGCATCCCACAGCACCTGCGCGCTGCCTTCCCGCCTTTCCTAACCGCCTCTCCCCATTCGAGTTTTAAAGCTGCGACAAAGAGAGAGAGGAAAGGAAAGACAGATAGAGAGATACAACTCCTAGGGGAGGTGGGTGGGTTGTGAAGACTTATTCCTGCTGTTCCCAGAGATCACCTGTTACAGGTAAGTAACTGTGCTATCTCCAGGAACAAGCAGGAATGAGTCTTCACATATGGGGACTCCCTAGCTAGAGATGCCTGGGAGATCCCCAAGGTTGTGAGACCCTGAGAAGGGCTCTATCTCTTCCTATGGATCTCAGGCATCCATCCAGGGAAGGAGGGTAGGAATTGTTCAAGTATGGAACAGGTGTTTTAGGACAGCCTGACCAAACAAGGCATCCCGGTGGGAGTCCTTGTCCAAACAATAATGGGCTGTGAAGGTATGAACCGAGGCCCATGTGGCTGCTCAACAGATCTGGTCGATGGACACAGAATTTAGATGAGCCATAGAAGTTGCCATGGCCCTCACATTATGAGCTGTGATATGGCCTTCCAGAGAAAGGTTCTTACTCTGGTAGGCGAAAGAAATACACTGAGCAATCCAAGTGGACAGTGTCCTTTTAGAGACTGGAAGCCCTAAATGAGAAGGATCAAAAGCAACAAAGAGTTGGGAAGACCTTCTATGTTGCTGAGTCCTTTGTAAGTAAAAGGCAAGGGCCCTTTTACAATCCAGGGTATGAAGATTCCTCTCTGCACTTGATGCATGAGAACCTGGAAAAAAGACAGGTAAATGCACCTCCTGATTAAGATGAAAAGGTGAGACCACTTTAGGCATAAAGTGTGAATTGGTCCTAAGGACTACCTTATCATGATGGAACCTGGTATAAGGTGGATTAGCCACTAAGGCCTGCAGTTCACTGATGCGGCGAGCCGAGGTGACTGCAATGAGGAAAATAACCTTCCAGGAAAGAAATTTCAAGGAGGTGGTGGCTAAGGGTTCAAAAGGCGGCTTCATAAGCTGACCAAGAACCAAATTTAAGTCCCATGCCACCGGAGGAGGCCTAATGGGAGGTTTAGTTAAAGTTAGGCCTGTCATGAATCTTGCAATAAGAGGATGAGAGGAAATAGGCTGTCCATTGAGAGGCTTAAGGGATGCTGCAATGGCACTCAAATGGACTCTTACTGAATTCGTCTTGAGGCCTGTATTGGAGAGATGCAGGAGATATTCCAATAGAGAATTCAAAGGCAGTGCTAGAGGGTCAAGACCCTTCTCAGCACACAAAATGGAAAACCTTTTCCATTTAAAAGCATAGGAACGTCTAGTGGAAGGTTTTCTGGAGGCGTGGAGGATATCCTTCACCTGCTGAGAAAGATTCCAACCTTGAAGGTCTAAGCCTTCAGCAACCAAGCCCTGAGGTGAAGGGACTTGGGGTTTGGGTGCCACAAAGTCCCTTCCTCCTGGGACAGGAAGTCTGGAGCAGCTCCCAAGTCTAGGGAGGGAGCTTGAGAGAGATGCAGAAGTAGAGGGTACCACACTTGGTGTGGCCAGCATGGAGCTATGAGGATCACAGATCCTTGATCCCTCTGGAGCTTGAACAGAGTCTTGGGAATTAAGGGAATGGGTGGAAAGGCATACAGGAATTCTTGACCCCAGTGAAGGAGGAAGGCATCCTTGGCCTGAACTCCCTGACACGGAATTCTGGAACAGAACCGGGGAAGTTTGGCATTCCACGGACTTGCAAAGAGGTCTATGTCCGGGGTTCCCCATTCTTGAAAGATTCTGAGTACCTGATCCATGTGCAGGGACCATTCGTGTGGAAGCAGAACTCGACTGAGTCTGTCTGCCCAAGAGTTTTGGACTCCTGGAAGCTATACGGCCAGGAGATGGATTTGATGCTCTCTGGCGAAGGCCCACAATCTTAAAGCTTCGCTGCAAAGCAACAGAGAGCCAGTTCCTCCTTGCTTGTTTATGTAAAACATGGCTACCTGATTGTCCGTATGAATGAGGACTGTCTTGTAGCTGAGCAAGGTATGGAAGACCTTGAGAGCTAGAAAAACTGCTCGGAGCTCCAAGTGGTTAATATGTAGGGAGGTCTCCTGTGGAGACCAAGTGCCCTGAGCGGAGAGGTCTTGTAGATGAGCTCCCCAACCTGTTGGGGAGGCATCTGTTGTGAGAGTTGCTTGGGGCAACAACTGTTGGAAGGGAGACCACAGCAACAGATTTTGGGTGGACTTCCACCACTGTAGAGACCAAAAGAGGCGCCTGGAGGTTGCTATTTTGTCTGTCAGAGCCCCTGAAGCTTGAGTCCACTGGGTGGACAAAGTCCATTGAGCTGCTCTCATGTGAAGGCAAGCATAGGGGACCACATGCACTGTGGATGCCATGTGGCCTAGCAGTTGTAGCATCTCCCGGACAGTTAAAAGGCTCTTTGACTGAATCTGGGAGGCTAACTGCACTAGACGTAGGCAACGGGCCTGAGGAAGATAGGCCCTTGCAGTGGTAGTATCTAGCCAGGCCCCTATGAACTCTAGGGACTGAGTAGGGGTGAGCTGGGACTTTGGGAGATTTACCACAAGTCCCAGATACTGCAGAATGCGCCTTGTGCAGTCCAGGGCAGTCTGGGCCTCTGACTGAGATGGAGCTCGGATGAGCCAGTCGTCCAGGTATGGGAATACAAATATCCCCAGAGTGCGTAAAAATGCAGCTACTACTGCCATGCATTTGGTGAACACTCTTGGAGCAGAGGCCAGACCGAAAAGAAGTACCCTGTATTGGTAATGCTTTCCTTGGAAAAGGAAACGGAGGAACCTTCTGTGAGATGGATGGATGAGGACATGTGTGTACGCATCCTTGAGATCTAGAGAACAAAGCCAATCCTGACTCTGAAGGTATGGAAGGAGAGTGCCCAGAGAAAGCATCTTGAATTTCTCCTTGTATAGAAATTTGTTCAATTCTCTGAGATATAATATGGGTCTGTAGTCCCCTGTTTTCTTTGGGATCAGAAAGTAGGGGGAGTAAAACCCTGACCCTTGTTGAAGAAGGGGTACTTCTTCTATTGCCCCTTGGGCAAGAAGGGCAGCCACCTCCTGACCTAGAAGGTCGAGGAGAGATGTTGGAGAATTGAAATGTCTCACCATGGTGTGAGGAGGAAGGTTGGAGAAATGAAGTTTGTACCCCTCCTTTATGATGGAGAGGGTCCACTGCTCTGTTGTAATTTTCCCCCATCTGGGAGTAAAATGAGCTAACCTTCCTGGAATGGTGAGAGGCTCTGGCTGTTTCAGAGCCAGAAAGGCTAAGTTCTCTAGCATCAAGTCAAAAGCCCTGAGGAGGCTGGGTCTGCTGAGTTGCAGCAGCCCCTGTAGGCTTAGGCCTGGCTTGCTTAGGTTGCTGACGCTTAGCAGCAAAACGACCTGTAGAAGATTGCTGGCCAGAAGCAGGATGGAATCTGCCTTTCTTGAAAAAAAGACTTCTTGAAAGGTTTTTTCTTGGCAGGAATGGAGGTTGACTTTGAAAGTCTATCCAAAGCAGAATTTTCTGCATTCATTTGAGTGGCTTTTATTTGCCAATCTTTGCCAAACAGGTTCTCTCCTGTACAGGGAAGATTTCCCAAACCATCCTGGACCCAAGATTCTAGATCAGAAGCTTGGAGCCAAGCAATTCTGCGTGCAGCTATGGCAATGGCCGAAGCTCTGCTGGCACCCTCAAAGGAATCAAAAGTTGCACGGTTGGAAAACTTTGAGATATCTTGAGTATGCTTAAGCCAAATAAGAAATTCTTCCCTTTTATCCTCTGGAAGAAAAGGGAGGAAAGTGTGCAGCTTATCTGCAACGTCTTTCAGAAACATTCCCATATAGAGACTATAGGAGTTGATTCTGGCAATGAGCATACTGGCTTGGAAGATTTTCCTACCAAAAGCATCCAAGGTCCCGCATTCTCTTCCTGGAGGAGCAGAGGAGTGTCTTTTTGCACTCTTTATCTTTTTCATAGCTGACTCCACCACAATAGAATGGTGAGGAAGCTGTGTTGTATGAAAACCAGGACAAGGAGGGACACGGTACATAGTGTCCAACCTACGAGAATGAGGAGAGATAGTGAGAGGAGTCTCCCATAAGTCAATCATGTGATCATAAAGAATCTCATGAATTGGCAAGGTGACTGCCTCCTTAGGAGCCTTAGAATAACCTAACATATCCAATTTTTTAGCTCTAGGCTCTAATTCAGAGGTTACTGAAATAGAGAGCCCTTTAGCCACTTCTCTTATGAAGTCTTGAAAGGACAAGTCTTCTGGAGGAGACATTCTTCTTTTTGGAGAAGAAGGCTCTTCAGGTAGGGCTACAGATACTTCAGCAGACTCCTCCGATGCATCAGAATCTTCGGAGGAATCAAAGTATCGACTGTCAGGGTGCTCTTTCAAAGATCGATACGCGTACCGAGCCGTATCGACATCGGGCGTTATCGGTACCAGTTCGGTACTGATGGGCATCCCTAGGCAGGGAACCGCTGCAGACGACACCATGGCCGATGTCGATGGAGTCGGTACCGGTACCGGCATTGGTGCCGGTACCTGGGCCGATACCGACAACGGAGTTTGTTGTGGTATCAGCGGCGTTGCAGCTTGAATGAAGGCCATGATAGCCTGCTGCATGGATAGAACATTCTGATCCATCGACGCCATGAATGCCTGGAATTCGGTACCGGAAAGTTGTGTCGGTACCCCAGAGCATTCTAACAGGTGATCGGTCGAGGCCGTGCCATCGATGTCAACCTGTAACCCCATAGGTGGAGCTTTGGAAGCCAGAGCTTCCCGCCGGGGTAGTTTTGCCAGTGCAGGATCCTCGAGGGCAAGCCCGGAGGCATCTAGATGCTTGGAAGGAGATCTACCCTTCGAGGACCGGCTGGTTTTATGTTTGGTTACCTGAGATCCACGGGAGGAAGAAGCAGCCCTGGAAGATGTGGATGCCACTGAAGCTGCATCAGAGGGAAACAGAACATGGAGCTTGGCTGCCCGGTTCTGTAAACCTCGTTTGGACATCAAGGAGCAGGACGAACAATCCAAAATGGAGTGGTCAGGACCCAAACATTTAAGACACCATTCATGGGTGTCGGTAACAGAAATAGTACCGCTGCACTTAGTGCATTTTTTAAACCCGGAGGCTGGTTTTTCCATGAGGAAAATTTTTCATGAGGCCTAAGGCCCAAAAGAGGAAAAACACACTAAGTGAGGGAAAAATATGTTCTTTTTTTTTTTTTTTTAAGAAAAGAAAGAAAGACCGGTGGTACCGGTCCGACGTCGGAGAAGGCAGACACGCGACCAAAGAAATAAAATAAAACAAAGAACTTCTTCAGCGGTGACAGGAACACGACCTGCTGGCTCCGCGGAAAAGAAGAACTGGGGAGAGGCGGTTAGGAAAGGCGGGAAGGCAGCGCGCAGGTGCTGTGGGATGCTCCCAAAAGCTTTCCTTTTTGGGAAGCTGGGGAGCGTTCCCGCGCAGGCTCCGTCGGTACCGACGTACCCATATGTGAAGACTCATTCCTGCTTGTTCTTGGAGATAGAATAATACAGTCTGCACAGAAGAACTTTCGCGCCTTTTTGCTGTTTGTGCCCTGTTTACCTTGTGTCTGCTACCTGATCTGTCTGCAAGACAGACACATACTATGTGTGTAAGGCCATTCTCCTAAGGACCAAGATAAGACTTCCACAGTTACCTTTGGTTCTGTGTTCTCCCGTGGCTCGCCTCCAAAAGGGCTGTAGCCTGCGTTATCTAGCCTAGCTGCCTCTTTGGACCTGTGCGGCTCCAGAGACTTATCGGACCTCAGTCTCCAGAGTGCCAGCAGGAGCTAAGGTACAGTCTTATTTCTCCTACTCTGGATGGGCAATGGTTAGCTAGAAACATATTCCATAACTCTTCCCAGTGCAGAGCGAATCAGTGACTTCTGGTTACTAATCAGTGATTTATCACTTTGTCTAACTGTAATTTTGTGGAGCAACAATTTGCTACCTCACGTTTCTAATTATGTATCCTTAGCTATATGTCTGTATATTTTTCTACCTCGCTGTCCATAACAAACATAATATATATATATATATTATACACTAGACTTCTTCCGTGGCTCATTACCAGCACACTCATAGAACTTCGGGCTGGGTATTAGTAGCTAATTTCCCCTGGACATAACTGAGAGCCTTACTTACCTTTTGTGTGCTACTAATACCACCGCATATTATCCAGGCACTAAATACCCAGGGTTAAGGGTCAGCAGCAACGGCTATGTGCAATAGCTGCACATAGCCTTCCTAAATCAATACCGGGCCCATAAGAAATGCCATAGTAGGTCAGACCAAGGTCCATCAAGCCCAATATCCTGTTTCCAACAGTGGCCAATCTGGGTCACAAGTACCTGGCAGGTTCCCAAAAAGGCGCACAGGTTCCACAATGTTTGTCCCAGGACAAACAGTAGATTTCCCCGGTCCTCTTTAATAATGATTTATGGACGTCCAGGAACCTGTCCAAACCTTTTTTAAACACAGCTACACTGACAGCTTTTACTATATCCTCCAGTTATGAATTCCAGAGTTTGATTATGCATTGAGTGAAAAAATATTTTCTCTTATTAGTCTTAAATGGGTTACATTGTAGCTTCATTGCATGTCCCCTACTTTTTGACGGCATAAACAACTAACCTATGTTTATCTGTTCCACTCCATTCATTAATTTATAGACATCCATCATATCTCTCCCCTCAACCATCTCTTTTCCAAGTTGAAAGGCCCTAGCCTTTTAAGCTTTCCATTTCCTTTACCATTTTGGTGGCTCTTCTCTGTAACTTTTCTAATTATGTCATATCCTTTTTAAGATATGGCAGCCAGAACTGCACACAATATTCAAGGTGCAGTCACACCATGTAACGATACAGAAGCATAATAGCATCCTTAGATTTTATCTCCATTCCTTTCCTTATAATTCCTAGCATTCTATATGCTTTATTGGCCGCCGCTGTACACTGGGCAGAGAATTTCAACATGTTATCAATGATGACTCCTAAATCTTTTTCCCGCGTGGTGGTTCCTAATATGGAACCTTGCATCGTATAACCAGAGTTTAGGTAGTTCTTTCCTAGGTGCACAACTCTCACTTGTCCACATTACATTTCATCTGCCATTTGAATGTCCAGTCTTCCAATTTATCAAGGTCCTCTTGCAATTTTTCATAATCCTCTTGTGTTTTAACAACTTTGAAATCTCAACTTCTCCAACACCGAGATGATTTGTAGAGCATGTGCCATCTCTTCAGGAGTACAGTCAGTGATAAGCCAGTAGTCCAGATAGGAGAACATGCAGATGCCCTCTCTGCAAAGGTATGCTGCTATGACTGCCATGCACTTGGTGCAAGACCCTGGGCAACAATGAGAAGTCAAACAGCAGGATTTTGTGCTGGTAGAACTTTCCGAGTGCTACAAAGCATAGCAACATGTAATGTTATCAGGTGAATTGGTATGTAGATCATCCTTGAAGTCTACGGCTGCTAGCCAGTTACTCATTTGCAACAGTGGCAGGATAGTGCAGATGGGGCACACCTTGAACTTCTCCCTCTTGATGAATTTGTTAAAGGCTCAAAGGTCTAGAATGAGCCAGAGACTTCTGGACTTTTTTTGGTATGAGAAAGTACAGGGAAAAGACAGAAGCAGGGAGTGAATCTCCTGGTGCAGGAACAGAGACTGCTCAGGAGAACATGGGTAATGCCTTGGGGTTCGGTATGGGGATAAATGTTAAAAATTGATGCAATAATCTCTGTTTACTCAGAGGACAGAGTTTGAAATTTATTCTGTAAGCCTGACTAATGGTGGAGAGGACCCAACAGTCCATGGTAATTCTCCCCCATGCTTCCTTGAGCTAATGGCTTCTTCCCTCCCCCCAATCCTCCCACGCAAGGGAAGTCAAAAATTGGGGTCTGATTTCCCTGAGGAAGTTGTTTGAGGCATTTGCCGTTATGTTCTCATGGCCGCTAACATTAAACCATACGACTGGCCCTTCAGCGCACTGTGTTAATGCCCTGGCATATGGGTGATATCTCCTTCTTATGTAGAATTGCTCAAAGTAATGGTAAGGATAGGGCTTCCTGCACACCTGCTGCTGATTTCTTCCATAATGAAATGTGTATCAGGTAGCATGGAAAGTTCCTTAACTGCAGTACTATCAATCTTCATTTGGGAAATTGTTTCTTTGACTGACTCCTAGGCAGGGGACATCGGCTAACTTGTTGTACAGATCTTCCCATAGACCAGAAGATATAAGCCAAGCTGTATGACTTGGGACAGCTATTGCTGCCATGCGGAAAGCTGTTTCATACGCATTGTGCATGAAACATATGAGGCAGTATTTTGATTCTTAAAGATTAAGGTATAACTGATCCTGCTGGTTGTCAAGTTGCTGGAGCAACACATGATGGTAATGTAAAATCTGCAGCTGAAGGGCCATTATCTTAAGAGAAGCATCACAGACCTTCTTCCCTATAGAATCTGGGATTTTGTGATTTTTATAGAGAAGCATAGGATTGTACTGTAGCTTTGGGAAGTTATTGTGCGTGAGGGCAGATGTCAATACCATGAACTGAAGAAGCTGTAAGAGATCATGACCTGGTACTGAAGAGACTTTATTCATAAAGTCAAGACATCTGGAAGTTGGTGAAATGGAAGACAGTGTCCTCCAGATGGAGAGTTGGAGGACTTGGAGCACCTGATGAATTGGCAATGCTAGAATTTCCTTAGGGATACCCAAAGGATTGTAGAGTGGATAGAAAATCCTTCTTATTTGCTAGTGTTGGAGTTGAACCTAGGGACTAGAGCCCTGATATGTTTTGAAGAAATTTAGGATAGGAAAACTCATTTGTTTCCTGCACTAAAATGTCCTCTGACTGAGGAGGATAAGGATCCACAATTAATCACTTATCGGGTTCAATGCCCTTGTAATAAATATTACATCGGCAAGACTACAAGACCTATGAACGTAAGAGTGAATGAACACCGATATAGTTTATAACATGAGAAAGTGACGGCTCTGTTGGTGCAACACTGTTTAGATCATACACGTGTTTTCATCCTTGTTTTTTTTTTGTTATTGATCACATTCCTCCCTCAATGCGAGTTAAGGATAGAAATAGACATCTTCTTCAATTGGAGTTGAAATGGATTCACACCTTGCAAACACTGTATCCTGCTGGTCTCAATGCTGCAACTGATTATACTGTGTTCTTTTAATGACTGAGACAAGGGTAGAATAGTGACAGCACATAGTGTGTGATGTCATATTGTTTCCAGTTCCTCCCTGGCTGGTGTTAGCTCTGTAAAAACTGAATTAGGACTAGTTCTTGTCACAGGAGTTTTGGGAATGAATTAATTCCGAGAAATCACAAGGGGCATGGTCAGTGGTAGCAACAATAAGTAGATGTGAGCATCCATATATATTATTAAATGTTTTTGTACAGATTTGTGTTAGTAAAAAACTTTTTAACTGTTGTATATCCATTTATAGTGGTGGCTCACTGACCCTTCTTTGATTATACACTCCTGATGCAGCTGACCTGCAAATTGCAGCCATGTTGAATGTGCTGTCCTTGAGTTTAAAGTGTGCTAATTTCAATCAACAAGAAGTCAGCAGATAAGTTTATGTGAATGATTCTCTAAAATTATTTTTTATGGTGACTGAAGCAATTAACAGAAGCAGCAGTTGAGTAATTAGTTTGTGCCACTTTAGACGAGGGATTTTTATGACCTATGAAGACAAATCTAGGGGCCAAAGAGACTCCCATAGAGGAGCAATGTGACTTTTAGTTTCCTGAAGGATGTTTCTGAGGTCTTTTCTCCTCGCAGTAGTTTAATTTACTTTGGATGAAGTGAATTATACAACTGTGAAATATATTTAAGTTTTTTTCTGATGATTTCTTTCCTTAGTTTTGTGCATACCATGACAGTCATGAACCTCGCTTCTAAGCCAGGGTATGTGACGTATGAGCTCAGGCTCTCAAATTTACTGCTAATGCTTGGCACAGTACTTGCATTGTGCCAAAGAAAACGTCCTTCTTGAGTTCATAAGATGTAAAATTTATAGGTAGTTTGTCAAGATGTACTTGGAAATTCTTCTTTATCAAGCCTATGGCTCCCAATACAATGGGAAATATGTCTATATCTTTCTGCCACATTTTCTTGGTCCTTCAGGATCTTCTGCCTCTCCGTACGATTCACTCGGAACAGACACCTCTATTATTAATGCCATTCTGGTGTTCTCCTTTACCACTATGTCGGGTTTCCTCTCACCCAGTTTCTTATCCATCGAAATGGGATTGTCCCGGGTGATCATAACCTCTTCATTCTCTAATTCTCTTAGGTTCATGAGCCCAGTGCTTTTCAGGCACAGTGATGTTGTAGTGTTTACAGAGTTTACAGTGTATGAAGCTTGCCTTTCTGTATAGAAATTTTCAACCATAGGATCCTCACAGTCAGCTATGAGGTGAGTCACTGTTTCCAGGTCTTTCTTACAGAATCGGCATATGTCTGTTTTGCCAGTTTTTTCAATACTTGCTGTAAACCATCTCGTCTGTAATCCAGTCCTGGGCTGCAACTATCAATCTCTCATCCTTTGGTTTCATTTCACCCCTCCTTAATCATTCATATGTCCGTTCTTGATCGACAAAGAGTTCCTGAAGTAACACTCTGTACTGTCCACTGTTTTTGTGCATTTGCCATTTGTTTTTCCTTGTTTACTGATCTAATTCGTTGAAGAGTTTTTTCTACTTGTTTTGCAAATTCCATTGCTTCCTTTCCTATGTGTGCTTGTGGATTCTCACTAATTCCTTCTAACCTTCAGAACACTTGTCCAAGTTTGACAATGGAGACAGATTCTGAACATTTACTTTTATATTTCAGCACTTTTTGCATATTTGGATTTGGTGATGCTATTAGGTAGGCCTGAAGGCCTATGAAAATAACACTATAGATGTAATCAATATCTATGAGGCCTAACCCTCCTTTAGCTCTAGGAATGTACAGTCTTGGCATACATTGATTCTTCTAAATTACCTCACAGGCATAGAGGAGGTTTCTTGTTTGCACATCCAGATTTTCAAGATCTTTAAGAGGCCAGTCTACAATCCCAAAGCTGTATGAGAGTACAGGAGTTGCCAGCCGATTGATGGTTTATATCTTATCCAGCGACATTAAGGCACTTTTCAATAATGATTTTAAACTTCTATAGTATTCTTTACTAATCTTTTCTCTCAGTAATTTCTGCTTGAGTGTCGTTGCTTCTTCTACTCCAATATATTTATATACGCCTTCCTGTTCAAATTCTTTGATGTCACAGCCCTCAGTCAGGGAGATGTTTTCTGCTTTGCTCAATTTTCCTCTAAAAAAGAGAGTTGCCTTAGCACATTTTTCTAGGCCAAAAGTCATCCTTATGTCATTGGAAAAGCTTTTCATTGCACGGAATTGCTCTGCTAATTGTTGGTCACTGAAACTGTAGAGTTTCAGGTCGCCTACAAATAGTAATTAGAATGTTACCTCTGAGTAACATTCTAATTACCTGTGCCTGGGGCCTGTGTTCTCTCTGACATTGCCAATGAAAGCAGGGAAGCTGCTGCTGTCAGCATGGCAGAAGCAACAATATGATTAGGATCCCTACCAGTGCCAGAACAGGGGCTGGTGGGGTTCTGGGTGTTGATTAAGTCAGGCGACGTATAAACAAACTGAGCACTCTAGGGATGAACCCTAAAGTTACTGCTTGGGTTAGAAATTGGTTGAGTGGGAGGCGACAAAGGGCACAGGTAAATGGAGCTCACTTTGAGGAGAAGTAAATTACCAGTGGTATGCCCCAGGAATCTGTCCTTGGTCTGATTCTTTTTAACATCTTTGTTAGTGATATAGCGGAAGGGCTGTTGGGTAAGGTTTGCCTCTTTGCAGATGATACCAAAATCTGCAATAGAGTAGACATCCAGGAAGGTGTAGATAACATGAGGAGGGATCTAGCTAAGCCTGAAGAATGGTCTAGAATTTGGCAGCTGGGATTTAATGTTAAAAAATGCAAGGTCATGCATTTGGGCTGCAGCAATCCAAGGGAGCAATATAGTATAGGTGATGAAGTACTTTTGTTCACTAAAGAAGAGCGGGACCTCGGCATGGTTGTGTCTGATGATTTTAAAGTAGCTAAACAGATAGAAAAGGCGACAACAAAAGCTAGAAGGATTCTTGGGTGCATATGGAGAGGAATGGCTAGCAGGAAAAAGGAGATGATAGTGCCTCTGTATAAGTCTTTGGTGCGATCTCATTTGGAGTATTGTGTGCAATTCTGGAGACCGCACCTTCAAAAGGATATAAACAGGATGGAGTCAGTACAGAGGGTGGCTACTAAAATGGCTAGTGGTCTTCATTATAAAGCATATGAGGACAGACTTAAGAATCTTAATATGTACACCTTAGAGGAAAGGTGGGATAGAGGTGATATGACTGAGTCATTTAAATACCTCCATGGCATAAATGCACAGGGGGAGAGCCTCTCTCGATTGAAAGCAAGTTCTGCTATGAGGGGACATGGGATGAGGGTGAAAGGGGATAGATTCAAGAGTGATATGCAGAAATATTTCTTTACGGAAAGAGTGGAATAGTCTCCCAGTAGAATAGTCTCCCAGTGGAGGTGGTAGAGTTGAGGACAGTATCTGAATTCAAAAAAAGCATGGGACAAACACAGAGGATCTCTAAAGGAAAAAAAGGGGACTGTTGTAGTTGTTGATACAGAAGAACAGACTAGATTTTTCTGTTGTCATTTTTCTATGTTTCTATCTTGAGAGACATTTGTGACATTTCCCCATACATCACCAAATCAGTGGTGCTGCTAGGAAAAAACTTATTTTTTTAAGAGCTGAATGCCACTTAGAAGGGAAATAATTAGTCTGTTTTACTTTTGTTTTCCAACTTCCTGCTTTTAGTCATTTTCTTCCCCTTTCCCCCCCCCCCCCCAAAGTGTGCAGAAAAAAGCACAGTGGGAGGGCTCAACCATAGAAAAAGACAGACTACCAGGATTATTCAGCAGGAAAGCAGGAACCAAGCAGTGCAGGTGCAGAGAAGACTTCTCAAAAAGGGGGAGGGCTCTGACACCTTGGCTCCTTTAGAGACATTGCCAGATAATATGCCTGCATCTTTCCCTTCATACCTACAGAGACATGGGTTTATCTTCCACATGGCAATGATAAGTGCCAATTGCACAGAGGTGGACTCTAATGAAATTTGTTTTCAAATCTGACTCAGAAAGATGTAGAAGGTACTCAAGCAGACAACAAACCTCACCTATTTGCCTCCTAGTTGCGTCTTCCTAGAAGCCAGAATAACCTGCAATACACTGTCAGGCAGATTCAGAGTAGCTTAAGTTATCCACTTGACATTCAAGTTGTGAGAGAAAGGGACTTGAGGCTGAGATTCAACAGCATTCCCTAAACCTGCATAGTTAGCATCAGGGAATACCCCAATTTGAGGGGTCTTCTTATGGAAGTGTCCAGAAGAGGGCAGGACAGAATCTGTACTATGTCATTGTGATTGATTTAGTGTGTCATCATTTGGATAAAAATGAGACCTTATGCTTGCTTCAACAGCACATAAAAAAAGTATGGTCTCGTTTTTAGTATAAGCTAGTGAGGGCTTCTCTCTAGGACATGCCACTGGAAAAAAAAAAAAGACAGCTACAGAGAAATCAAATGACCTTTGTTTTAACACCTTACCCCTAGACCTGTGAAGAGGCCCAAGTAGACAAATGCATGACAGCAACGGAAAATTCAAAAAGTAATTCAAACAAAATCATTACTGAGCATAGAGGGTACATGTCTTCATGGTGCCACAGAAGAAAGAAGACTGAGCAAGAATTCACATGCAGGCATAGTAAGACTTCTCTAAAGTTTCCAGATTTAGCTAAGCTTGGAAAGCTTCTCCACCCGAGCTCCCTCATACTGATTTCACTCATCTGTGAGGGCTTGCTATCCTGCTTGTCCTCTGAGAAAATGATATAATGCTGCCTACATTAAACTAGGCATTTAAATGTCAATGTCTCAATACACATTTTCAAGAAATTAAACTACGTGCAAATTTTAAACATTTCTTTATTTAATTTATTTAAAATTCTTGTATACCACTTACTGGCCATCAAAAAAAGCCATCCAAGTGGTGAGCAATACAAGTAAAACAAAACAACCATACCATCTCCCTCTTAAAAATACAAATATACATATAAAACAGAAAAACAGCATCTAACTGCAGAAAGACCCATATGATCCCTCACGGAGAGGAAGGGGAAGGAAGGGGAGGGGGTTATGAAAACTACAAATGCAGAATTGTGTTAGAAAATGTCATTACACCACATTGTGCGTTTCTAACATAAAATAAGGGTTTTTTTACATACTTGTTTCTTTTAACAATGAAGATCAAATCCAATCCCTTTGGTTTAACTGGTTTACTTCTATTATACACAGAGGATTTGCATGTTACATTTCAAACCCCCAACAGTTAGTACAAGCAGCACAAACATTATTCCATTCTTTTCAAGCAGCATTAACGTTATCTTTCATTTACAAAGAATGCTTCCCTAGTCAAAGATCTTACTTCAAGGAGATGTTAATATAAAAGCACTAAGACTGTGGCAAGACACACACACATTCCTGGAGGCAGACTGCAAAGGTGTTTGAGAGTCAATGCAACACCATTACAGAGAGTGTCAGCTTAACAGCTGTCATACACATTTCAGCATCACTCACGACACCAAAAGTGGCCTGCATTTAGCACTTAATTTTATTAAGTGCAGAACCGGTGTTCAACAGAATGAGAAATAAAACATAATACTGCATATAACGATCACTCAGATTATGGTTTTTCCATATTTCTCTTGTACTATTTTTAAATAAGCAGCTCATCTTTGGAACATTATTATTTAAAGAATTCTCAGCAAAAATTGTACATAGGATGACCTGATGGCTCAGTGGATGAGATCTGGCTTCACTTTCTGATTCTGGTTTCCACTTCTCAGGCATGGCATGGCTCGGAATGTTATGAAAGCCCTAGTCACAGATCTGAAAGAGGAAGTCCCAGCTGTTGCTCAAGAGCAACATTTACTGGCTAAACTCATGGCACAAGCGCACCAAGATAGGGAGGAAGCTATGGTCAGTTGTCTCAGACTAAGGCTAAACCTGTGTTCAGCATTTAGGGACAGAATTGGGTGTGAGATTAACCAGGTCTCTAATGTACTTAAAATGGGATATTTTTATATTTGACAGTTACAGAAGATTTGGTCCTTTGACTAGAAACGTTTTTCAGCAATTTAGTCAATTATTTTAACTTGTCTGGATTACTGTAATGCCCTGTACTTTGGGCATTTACAGTAAATCCATAATGCAGTTACAAAGTTGCTAGTACAAGCAAACTCAAAGAAGTGGATCACTGGTGTAGCCAGGACTTAGTGGACTCAGGGAAGAAAAATTAAGATAGGCCTTTGCCCTAGGTAGTGGCAGCCAGAGGAGGAGAGGTACCCCCTTCCCATCAAAGCTCCATTCAGGGAACAAAGGTTTTGTGCACAGGTGTAGTTTGAGGGGGCAAGGGAAGGAGGTGATCCTCCAAATGTTGCAGGCATTACTGGTGAACTGCTCCCCCTGCCACTATGACTTCCTTACCCTTTACCCCCCCCCCCCCCTTCAAGTAAGAAGGCAAACTATACCAATGGTTTTGGGGGTATGTATGGAAACTGAAGGGTATCTAGGGCAGCAATTATTGGATATAGCAAGTATGGAGGCTCTAATCCCATTTATAAGTCAGCACTTAAAACACAGGACGTATACATTGATTTTGATTGAGAGGAGTGTGACTGCATATAGTGGCACAAAATTTGAAAATATTTTAATTAGTGCATCCTTGGTCAGAAATAAAATCTCAGTGATTGTTAAATTTATACAAAACAATTAGATATACTAGGTTGTTAAATTTATTTATACAAAACAATTAGATATACTAGGTATCACTGAAACTTGGTTCCTTGATTCCGATCAAGTCATTCCTAATCAAATATGTCCATCTGGTTAAGACCATGGAGAAGTGGGGTGGTGATAATTTTATGTATTGACCTCAAGTTCAGAAACGTTTCTCAGCACACTGAAGTTGTAATTTCATATCATGGTCTTTTGGGGTGTTATGTAGTATATATTCCACCAGAATATGTCCTCCTTTGAAGGACATATCTTACTGCTGGATGTGAATTTATTCAACCTTTATAGTAAGGAACGTATTGAATTGATTTTTTTAATGCCCGTGTTGAACTTTGTCCATCTGGTTAACATGACAGCCCATGTTAAGGGCCATATATTGGCCCTAATCTTTGTTCCAATTAGTTTGGTATCATCTCTGTTACTTGTCTCCATTGATAATGGACCACTGTTAATAGAGTGCAGGTGGCTAATTCATCTTATTGTCATCATTGGGCTGCACTAACAGGAAGCTATAAAGACTAATTGGTCAAACGAATGTGGTGCTCCTGCAAGTAAGATGATAACTGAGCTTCTTTTGTTATGGGACTTTGCATTATATACATTTCATCAAGAAAGCTCTTATTAGAGGAAATCTGAACAATACTGTCTGTAAAGCTCACAAGTCTAGATTGCCATGGTTTTCAAAGAGCTGTATGCAATAAAAGAGGTTATTAAGAAGGTTAGAAAATGGCAGGCATCAAGCTTAGATAAAGATAAGTATTTGTCAGCTATGGGCACTTACCATGAATCAATAAATAATGCAAAGACAGTTTACTATACATTTAGGAATAATAAATCTCTGCCTTGACCTCGCGAGCTTTTTGAAATAGTAAAAGAACTCTTATACATTCCAACTGTTTCTCAGCCACCTTTAGCACTAGATAGCTATCAGCATAGGGGTTTGCTATTTTTTCTTTATACAATTTCTGCCTCTTCCAGGGTGAATTCAACCCCTTCACATTCAGCATTACCACTTTTAAAACTCCCTCTAGTCGTGCACCCCCAATCCTATCAGCTTTCATAACATCCGTTCCTCTCCCCCTCCCCTCGCCCTTCCCCTCCCACCCCTCCTTGTCTATCACCCCCCTCCACCTCCCCCCAGCCTTCTTCTCCTACCCGGAGACCTGACTTCCATAATAGTGACCGCAGCCCGTCCCATCACCTGCCCCACCCCCTCCCCTCATCACCTTCTCTCCTCCCTCCCTCCCATGCTCTAACTCCCCACTTGCCCTCCCCTCTAACAGTACTACCTACTATCTCCTGATACTCTTCCCACACTATCAATCAAATGTTATAAATCCAAACAATATCTGCACTTCAAACTTTGATTTCTTCCATCTCTTTTTCTCTCTGCCACTCCTTGGTCGCTCTCGCCAGTCTCCTCCCTCCTTCTGCTGCTCTGTGCCACCTAGCACTCCCCGCCTTGTCGATGCTGGCGATATGTACCGCTGACTTCGTGGAATTGGTGGCTTCTTCCAGAAGGTTTACAGCTCCTAATTCTCTCAGAGCCTTCCATGCTTCTGCACTTGTCTTCACTTTCTTTGATCTCCCTTGCACCGTGATCAAAAGACCAAATGGGTACATCCATTTATATCTCATGTTGGCCCTCCTCAGATAGGCAGTTACTTCTCGTATCTCCCGTCTACGCTGTAATGTTCCCTGAGATTAGTCCTGAAACAGTTCTAGCTTGTTCCCTTCCCAAAGGAAGTGTCTGGACTGGCACGCAGCAACCAGTATACGTTCTTTCATTTTATATGAAGCCAGGCACACTACAATGTCTCTTGGTCGATTGTCTCTGATGGGCCCCAGTCCCCTGTGGGCTCTTTCTATTTTCAATTGTTCCTCAACATCCTCTTCCGTCTGTTCAGCCGCTTTTAAGATTGTTCCAAAAATTTTCCGTACCACCATTTCACTATTCCTGTATTTGGGATCCTCCAGGACTCCCCGCACTCTGATGTTACATCTTCGCGATCGGTCTTCTAGATCCTCCGTTTTTGCTTTCAGCTCTTCTTACACTTCCCTCAGCTCCTCCCATTCTTTCTACATACGCTCCCCTAGTGCACCTTGTTGTTCCACTTGGGTTTCCACCTCCTCTAAGCGCTCTCCCAGCTCTGTAACGTCATGCCTAAGTGTTTGCAAGGCCTCTTTTAGTTCATTTTTTACTCCTCCGATTTCTTCCTTTAAGTCCTCCTTTAGTCCCATAAGCCATAGCTTAATTTTCTCAGCCACTCCAGAGCACTGCTCTCCTTCTGTCTCCTCCTCACGCCCCGGAGAGAGTTCCCCCATCGTCCTTCTCATCTGCTCGCTCTCCTTTACTCCTCTTGAGGGCGCGCAAGAGGAGCGGAATTCCGCCAATTTCTTCTTCACAGCCCCTTCTCTCTTGGCTTTATCCATATTGTTTTAACACTGAGTTCCCTGCTTGCAATTTCAATACTCCCAAGCGGCATAAGGAGGCTCGCTCTTTCCTCTCTTTTCTTACTTTCCCTTTTTTTCCCCCTTCTGCTCTTCTTATATGGAGTTTCCTCTGCCTCCGTGCAGGCTTACTGTTCCTCTCTTGCTTCGGCTTGGTGCTGCACTACTTGGGCTGTGCCCCTTAATCGTTATGCCTGCGCTCTTCCAGCCCTGGGATTGCCCTGGACTTGCCTGAACAAGTTAGGCAGCCAGCCGCTCCTTTGTTCCCGGCTCAGGCGAGCCTTTCCAGCCCTCCTCCAGGCCTTGCAGTCTCGCTTCCCTCTGCAGCGCACCTGCCCGGTTGGTCTTACCAGGCTCTCTGTAGCTCTGCCTCCCCCTCGCCTCAAGTTCGCACCTCCTCCTCTCCGTGCTGCGTCTGCTTGCCCCGCTCCACCTCTGGCTCCTTCTCAGTCCTCCTACTGCATGCACAGCTCTCCAGGGCCTTTCCCAATCTTCTCTATCAGGGTATGCTCTGCTACTCTCCGCCACTTCGCCCCTTAGCTTGGGCTCTCCCTTTCCTTAGTGCTAGCTATTCACCGCACTCATTTATTAAGTTTTTAATGGTTTCCCACGGCCCGTCTGCCACTCTTTGCTTCGCCCACAGCTGCTCAGCACTCCATCAACCTTGGCCGCGTGGCTTCCCGCACCGTCTCTCTTCTCCTCCTCTGGAGCTGGCGCCTTGTCCTCCTGCTGCCCACTCTACCTCTTGCGCTGGGCAATCCCGGGTGACTCTGCCCCTACATATTACTGCCTCCGCAGCACCTTTGAGCTCTTTTTGCCCCCTTTTGTGGGCTTTGGCAATGGAGCTCAGCTAGTCCGCCGCCATCCAGGCTCCTGACGTCACCGGAAGTCCTCTTTGCTATTTTTTCAACATAAAATTCAGGCTATCACTAATTCACTGAGTAATCCAGCCATAACATCAGCTGACTGCAGATTAGAAGAAAGTCATGTGATGTGAGGAGCAGTTCTCTCGTGTAACGAAGGAGCAGATAGTTGACATAATTCAGAGGTTGAATTATGCAACATGTCCTCTTGACGTTATCACAGTATCTTCTGTAAAACTGGCATGGGATGTTTTAGCAATTTTATATGCAACTTAAGTAAAATTTTTACTTAGGACAGAAGAAGTTCCATTAGCACTGAAAACTGCAAAGATCCATCCCTATTGAAAGGATTGAGTTACAAGATTATACTGATAAATATAACATTTTTGATCTCCATCAACACAGATTTTGCCCAGGCCACAGCCAAGAAACAATGATACTCATTGTTTGATACAATGCTACCAGTGGTTGATACCCCAGGCAGCACCTATCTCTTGATATTATGGCTGCGTTTGATACAGTCATTCCTGATGTTCTGTTATCTAGACCGAAGACATTTGGTATTGGGCTGGCTATTCTGAAATGGTTTTCTTCTTTTTTGGTGGATCAATAATCAGTATGTTTCTGTGATACTGATACTTCAGAATGGTATATAACAGAGCAGGGCCTTCCACAAAGTTCTGCTCTATCATCAGTTTTGTTCAATCTCTCTATTATTCCATTCTGTGAATATTGTGTCAAAATAGATTAAAGGCTATATACTGATGATATTGTTTTAATTTTCCCCATTTAAAGTTAACATTAATATAGGTTCAACAGATTTAGGACATGGTTTTCTAAAGTGAAAACCTGGCTTACACAAAATGGTTTAATGTTAAATTTAGCCACATCTGAAGTACTTGCATTCCAGAAATTGAGGGACTATTCTTCACCTGTCAAAAATTGCTGTACAGACAATGTTTACAAACCAGTAAGATCAGAGGTAAATTATCTAGGAATACAACTGGATTCTAGACTGTTTCTGCATCCACAAATCAAACTTTGTCCATCGGGGTTTTTTAAATTTCATTTGCTGTGCAGATTGTGCCCATTTTTGGCACGCAATGATTTTTATGCCACAATGCATGTGTTCTGGTCTATTGTAAAATTTATCTATGCAGACTTGTCAAATACATTGTTGAACTCATTGTTTCAGAATGCAATTATGTGAGTTATTATAAATGTTAGGCATTGTGACTATATTACTCTCTCATTAATGCAATTGCATTGGTTACCCATTGGTTACTATCTACAGTTTAAGCTAGTAACACTGTTTAAATCTTTGCACTCAGGAATCTTCTCCAAATTGCAATCACTTTCAACATGGTATGTCCATTCAAATGCATTGCACCAGCAGCATAGTACCTGACTAGTAGCAACACAAGCTTATATATTTTCAATAGCTGGCCCAGGAATTTGGAATAAGCTTCCTCATGATCTTCATCAAAATCAGAATTTATTTTAAAAACATATTTAGTTTGGCTTTTATTTAAATAATTTATTCTTTGTAGCTATTTTTGTATTATTTGTATGGTTTTCTAACTATGCCTGAATTTTTGGTTGCTAATATTCTGCTGCATATGTTTTCTGTAAACCACTCTGAAATATCACATTAGTGGTATACAAAGATTATAAATAAATAAATAAATAAAATATCAGGGGGTAGGAGTGTATGCAAGAGCAGGAAGATGGTGTGTTGGGCAGGGAGATTATATGAAAAGTATGTAGAGAGGTTTCTAAGACAGTAGCATTGAGACACGTTCCATGGTGAGACCGCACCTTGAATACTGTGTGCAATTCTGGTCGCCCTATCTTAAAAAGGATATAGCGATTTTAGAAAAGGTTCAGAGAAGAGCCACCAAAATGGTAAAGGGGATGGAAGGATACTCCTATGAAGAAAGGCTAAAAAGGTTAGGGCTCCTTAACCTGGAAAAGAGACGGCTGAGGGGAGATATGATAGAAGTCTATAAATTAATGAACGGAGTGGAACGGGTAAACGTAGATCGATTGTTTACCTTATCAGAATATAGAAAGACTAGGGGACATACAATGAAGCTACAGGGTAAACTATTTAAGACTAATAAAAGAAAATATTTTTTCACTCAACGTGTAATCAAACTCTGGAATTTGTTACCGTAGGATGTAGTAAAGGCTGTTAGTGTAGCTGGGTTTAAAAAAGGTTTGGACAAGTTCCTGGAGGAAAGGTCCATAAACCATTATTAAGAAGGGACCCAGGATATCAATGCTTGAACCAATACAAGCATTGTAGAACCTGTGTCCCTTGGGGAAACTGCTAGGTACATATGACCTAGATTGGCCACTGTTGGAAACAGAATACTGGGCTTGATGGACCTTGGTCTGACCCAGTATGGCATATCTTATGTTCTTATATGTTCTTATGTTCTTATGTGCGGGGAGTGTCTGCTGTTGGTGAGATGTCTGAGGTCAGATCTAGGGGCTTGTGTATGTCAGAGATGCAGCAGTGGTGTTATTTGTGGGAGTGTGTACACATGGGGGTTGTTAGTTGTACGTGGGGTATCTAGGGCAATGGTAGCTATGCCACTGGACTGGATTACCCCAATTTTACAATCGCTTCACTGGTTGCCCAAAGTAGAGTCCAATTTAAGGCCTTCATTTGTGTTAACTCTTTACATAGCCTTATACCTACTTTTATGTCCGAAAGGTTGAAATGCGGTTATTCAAATCCAATCAGAACAGATTTTTGTTACCTCTTCAACAGTTCAACTAGGTTGGCCATAATTTAGCACTTTTTATTGCTTTATTCAGCTTTGTGGAACTACCATTTACACTGCAATTGTCTGTGTGCGAGTGTGTGCTCAGAACCAAGGAGAGGGATGTTGGCTACAGAGTGAGGGTATGGGGGGGATCTGCAGAGAGGATTCAGGAAACACTTCCTCCATTCCCCCTTCCATTTCCCCCTCCATCTAAGAAAATAAAGTAAGGGCTAAGGCTGCAAATTCCCATCAAAAATCAATGATTAGAAAGGTCAGTGCCATATCGACCCCACCCCAAACCTGGCTGCAAAAAAAAAAAAAAAAAGTGAAAAACTTGCTGTGACACTTTAGCATGCCAATGAGACACAATCCTAGCCGGCAAAGGAGAAAAGCTGCAACCTGAAATGAAGAGCCTGCCAGCAAGACAACCCCCCAGGCAGTAAAAAGAAATGCAACTGTGGCCTGAATTGAAAAGCCTGCCATAGGGCTACAACTCCCAACTGCAAATGAGAAAGGCTGCAGCTGTGGTTTGAAATAAAATTAAGTGCCTACAGGTTGGGCCCAACTCTCGCTTGCAGAGAAGAAAAAGCACAGGGGAGATGAGAGTGTGGCACACTGCACTTGCCTCTAGCAGTGTTGCCAGTAGTGGTGCCTCCCGATCTTGGTTTTCAAATCCTCCTCCCCCATTTTGGCCCAGTCATAGCAGCAGCATTTATGCAGTTCCACCCTAGCTCTGCAGGACCAACTGCTGCTGCTGAGCCACATGTGGTGGGGGAGAGGATTTGAAGAACAAGATCAGAAGGCAGTGCTGCAAGTCAACACTACTAGAGGTAAGTGCAGTGTATGCCACACTCTCCTCCTCCCAGCCTTACCACTATTTTTTTTCTAAACTAAGTCCAGTGGCAGATGGCCCTATCAGTTGCTTTTGCCAGACTCACTCAATGGTAGTCATGCCACTGGACTGGATTACCCCCATTTTACAATCGCTTCACTGATTGCCCAAAGTAGATTCCAATTTAAGGTTTTAATTTGCATTAACTCCCTACATAGCCTTGTATCTACTTATATGTCTGATGGTTTGAAATGCTGTTATTCAAATCCAATCATTCTCTTCATTTCCAATCAGAAAAGATTTCTGTTAACTCTTCAACAGTTCAACTAGGTTGGCACCTTTTATTGATTTATTCAACTTTGTGAAATAAACTACCATTTACACTGCAATTAAATCAATAATTTTAATAAATTCAGAAGGGCTTTAAAAACACACTTATGGGGGTATGTTTACTAAACAGCGGTAGCGGCTTCTGTGCGATAATGGGGCCGCGGCTCGGATATCACACAGAAGCCACTACCGCTGTTTAGTAAACACACCCCATGGAGTCACATGATGCACTGAGCATCGGAAAGATGTGACCTCCCTTGCTTGCAGGTCAGATGCCCACTCCACAACCAAATCTGAGACAAAATACTTGGCACGTTTAACTTTGGGTGCTCTTGGATGGTGCGCTGAACCTCAGAGGGGCGAGTGGGTAGGGAACTCTGCTCTGATGGTGTCTAAAACTGCATCGAAAGAAAAGGACAAGGCATGGCCATTGGAAAGCATGATGACCGACTGAGCTGGTGCTGCCGTGGTCCCAACAGGGGCGGGGTTGGCAGCAGTGATCACTGTGGAGGTTACCGCAGTGATGGAGGCATCTTTGAATCGCAAGTTCGACCATATCCTTGCCAAACTCGAATCACTGCAGAGCTGACTTGGGTACAGGGCAGACAGAGCTTAAAAAGATTCCAAATTACTCCTGCCTACCGATCAGATTAATATGAATAAAATACAGCCTCTAAAATGCTTGTATGAAAATGCTAGAAGGAAGGATTAAAGTTTTTCAGGAAACAAAATTTGCTGTAGAATCTCTATGGCTTGAAATTCCATGTATGAAGGGGAAGGTGGTGGCAGCGGGGGCTGTACTATCGACCACCTGGCCAGAATGAACAAATGGATGATGAAATGCTCAAAGAAAAAAAGGAAGCTAACAAAAGTCACAGTGCAGTAATATGGGTGATTTCAATTACCCCGGTATCGACTGGGTCAGTGTCATGGCAGGACATGCTAGGGAGATAAAGTTCCTAGATGAAATAAATGACTGCTTCTTGGAGCAGCTGGTTCATGAACCGACCAGAGGGGAAGCCAGCCATACCGGACCTAGTCCTTAGTGGAACACCAGATCTGGTGCAAGAAATAAGGGTGTTGGGGCATGATCGTGTTCGATTTAATTAGTGGAGGAGGGATAGTAAAGAAATCCACAGTACTACCTTTTAACGTTCGAAAGGGAGACTATGATAAAATGAGGAATATAGTTAAGAAAAAACTAAAAGGAGCGGCTGCAAAGGTTAAGGACTTACATCAAGCTTGGTTGTTGTTTAAAAATACTATCCTGGAAGCAGAGACCAGCTGTATTCTACGCATTAAGAAAAGTGGAAGAAAATCCAAAAAACTGCCAGCATGGTTTAAAGGTGAGGTCAGATAGGCTGTTGCTGCCAAAAAAGCATCTTTCAGGAAATGGAATAAAAGAGCCAAATGATGAAAACTGGAAACAGCACAAGCACTGGCAAGTTAAATGCAAAGCATTGATAAGGCAGGCAAAGCGAGAATTTGAGAAGGAACTTGCTACGGAAGCAAAAACACGAAATAAAGACTTTTTCAAGTACATTCGTAGCAAAAGGCCTGTGAGAGAGTCAACTGGACTGTTAGATGATAGAGGGGTAAAAGAGGCAGTAAGAGAAGACAAGGCTATAGCGGAGAGACTGAATGAATTCTTTGCTTCGGTCTTTACTGAGGAAGATGTAGGGATGTTACCCAAGACTGAAGTGGTATTTAAAGGTGATACTGCAGAGGAATTGAGAGAAATATCGCTACACCGGGAAGATGTATTACAACTATTTGATAAACTGAATAGTAGCAAATCACCTGGACCACCTGGTATACATCCAAGAGTGTTGAAAGAACTGAAATATGAGATTGCAGAACCGCTATTAGTAATCTGTGAACTTTCATTAAAATCATCTGCAATACCTGAAGATTGGAGGATCACCAATGTAACGCCAATTTTCAAAAAGGGTTCCAGGGGTGATCCGGGAAACTACAGACCGGTGAGCCTGACGTCAGTACCGGCGAAAATGGTAGAAACCATCATAAAGAACAAAATCACAAAGCATGTAGATAGTCATGGCCTAACGGGAGACAGCCAACATGGTTTTAGACAAGGAAGATCTTGTCTTACTAATCTGATATGTTTTTTTGAAGGTGTGAATAAACAGGTAGACAAAGGTGAGTCGGTTGATATAGTGTATCTGGACTTTCAGAAAGCCTTTGACAAGGTCCCTCATCAGAGACTTTTGGCAAAACTAAAAAGTCATGGGATAGGAGGCAGTGTACTACTGTGGATCAGAAACTGGTTAAAAGATAGAAAGCAGAGGGTAGGGCTAAATGGCCAATTTTCCCAATGGATAAAGGTGAATAGTGGAGTACCCCAGGGATCTGTACCGGGTCCTCTACTTTTTGACATATTCATAAATGACCTGGAAAAGGGAATAACTAGTGAGGTTATCAAATTTGCAGACAACACAAAATTGTTTAAAGTTGTTAAAACCCAAGAGGATTGTGGAAAACTGCAGGAGGATCTGGATAAATTGGAAGACTTGACATCCAAATGGCAGATGAAATTTAATGTGGACAAGTGCACCTAGGAAATAACAACCCACACTATGGTTACACAATACAAGGTTACACATTGGGAACCACCACCCAGGAAAAAGATTTAGGCGTCATTGTGGATAACATGTTAAAACCCACCACCCAGTGTGCAGCGGCGGCCAAGAAAGCAAATAGGAAAGGAATGGAAAATAAAACAAAGGATATTATAATGCCTCTATCGTTCCATGGTACGACCGCACTTTGAATATTGTGTGCAATTCTGGTCACTGTATCTTAAAAAGGATATAGCGTTATTAGAAAAGGTACAGAGAAGAGCCACCAAAATGGTAAAGAGGATGGAAGGCTACTCCTATTTAGAGAGGCTACAAAGGTTAGGGCTCTTCAACCTGGAAAAGAGACGGCTGAGGGGAGATACGATTCAAGTCTATAAATTAATGAATGGAGTGGAACGGGTAAACGTAGATCGATTGTTTACGCTATCAGAATATAGAAAGACTAGGAGACATGTAATGAAGCTACAGGGTAAACTATTTAATTAAGACAAATAAGAGAAAATATTTTTTCACTCAACGTGTAATAAAACTCTGGAATTTGTTACCGGAGGATGTAGTAAAGGCTGTTAGTGAAGCTGGGTTTAAAAAAGGTTTGGACAAGTTCCTGGAGGAAAGGGTCCATAAATCATTATTAAAAAGGACCCAGGATATGAATGCTTGACCCAATACAAGCATTGTGGAGCCTGTGTCTTTTGGGGAAACTGCTAGGTACGTATGACCTAGATTGGCCACTGTTGGAAACAGGATACTGGGCTTGATGGACCTTGGTCTGACCCAGTATGGCATATCTTATGTTCTTATGAGAGACCTCCCTGGAGACTCTGTCCCACCGAGACCTCCCCTCTAACCCCTCCCCGCCGTCCCAGAGGTGGCGGTCACCTCCTGAGGACACCACCTTCCTGGAGTTTGTCCAGGACATGACGCGAGCCCTGGCGCTCGCCACTGATTCAGAGGAGGATCCCCGTGCTGAGGAGCTTGATATTCTGCAATATGAAGCTCCTCCAAGAGAGGCGCTCTCTCAGTGCCGGTTCTCTCATTCTGAACCAACTCCTACTCCGCATGTGGGAGACACCGGCCTCTGTCCCAATTGTAAGCAAGCGCCTGGACACTATGTATAAGGTCCAGCGAGGTCCGGGGTTTTGGAAAGCTCAGCTCGCCCACACCTCGATGGTGGTTGAATCGGCCATGTGGAAGCTAAAAAGCCCAAAGACTCAGTCATCAGTACCCCCGGGCCAAGAGGCTCGTACTCTTGACGCCCTCGGATGCAAGGCTTATCAGGGGTCCATGTTGTCATGCCGAATCCAAGTTTACCAATTATACATTGGGATGTTCCTCCATGATCTCGCTAGGGAGCTCAGAGGCTTTGTGGCGGGCCTTGACGGAGACCATCTCTGGCATTTTCAGGCCCTCTCAAAGTCCGTTGGGGAATATTTGAAGTACCTCTTGCGAGCAGCGTACGACGGCTTCAAGCCTTCCTCCTGGGGGGGGGGGGGGGTGGCTGGCATCGGAACCCGCCGGCAGGCTTGGCTCCAGTCCTCTGACTGGAGGGTGATTGTGTGGATTTTGTCATGGAAGTAGTTAGCCAAAGTTTGGGCAGAAAGGGAGGGAGGAATCAGGGGTGGAGGCACACTGAGGAGAGAATTGAGTTTGCTAAAGAGACGACGAGGATTAGAGGAAAGAGAGTCAGATTGAGGAAGTAAATTTGGTTGAAAAGCACAATGGCTGATTGGAAGAAGAAAACACAACCTAAGAAAAGCATATTTGAGCCCATGGCTACCTGCCTGCTGCAACACCTGTCGGGGAAGGTGGCCTTCCTAATAGCTCTCACCTTCACCCGGTGAGTCAGTGAACTCCATGCAATGATGGCCGGGGCACTGTGCATGAGGTTCTATAGGAACCAGGTGGTCCTTCGGACTCACCCCAAGTTCCTTCTGAAGGTTGTCTCGGATTTTCTTTTCAGTCAAGAGATAGTGCTGCCCACTTTCTTCCCAGACCACATGCCGACCAGGCATCTGCGATTCTCCACACCCTGGATTGTAAGAGGGCTCTCTCTTCCTGCAGTGGACTCGGGACCACTGCATATCCAGGCAGCTCTTTCGTTTCCTTCGATCCCAGCCGTCTGGGGCTGGCAGTCCCCAAGCATATCTTGTCCGTCTGGGTGGCGGACTGCATTTCCTTTACCAAGACCCAGGCCGGTAAAGTCCGGTTTATTAAAAGAGGGCTGCTACACAGTACCCTGTCCTGTGCTGCTGAGGTAAGCAATATTCTTATTTGATTTTAAATTTTAAACTATAGCTCTTTGCTGCTGCTAGGCTCTACCTTATTATGAAATTTAAACTACAAGCTCTCTGCTGGGTATGATATGTAACCAGAAAGTTCTCTTCTGTGTTTTAAATTTAAACTTAAACTGCTGCTACTATGCCCTGACTGATTTAACAAAAAACAGTGGGTTCACAGATTAATTAGCTTTAATACAAAGAATTCCTTACAGAAAATTCCCATTAGTATATACTCACAATTGCAGATCTCTCTCCAGAAGTAACAGTCCCCTTTTGTAGTCCTGCAAGACTGAGGATCACAGAGCTCTGGTTGAGCTATTTATGCCTGTGCTGCTGAGGTAAGCTGTGACCAACTTCCTGGATGATTAACAGTCCTTGCTTGGATATAAAGAGTCTTTCAAAATGGCCTTTTGTCCTGCTAACTGGTGTTAACACCTATAGAAAAAATTTCACAGGTCTCTTGCCCCCTAGGTAGAAGGCCTCTTTGTAAAGGTCCCTAGAAGACTTTATTTGCTCTTCAAAGAGTACTGACCCTGTTTTGCCTTTTGTGCTAATCTATATTCTTATTTAAATTATAGCTCTTTGCTGCTGCTAGGCTCTAACTTATTATGAAATTTAAACTACAAGCGTTCTGCTGGGTTCTAAATTTAACCAGAAAGCTCTCTTCTGTGTTTTAAATTTAAACTAAAAGTACTTTGCTGAAGCTAGGCCCTGAGTGACTATTAAATTTAAACTACAAGCTCTCTGCTGGGTATGATATGTAACCAGAAAGCTCTCTTCTGTGTTTTAAATTTAAACTAAAAGTACTTTGCTGAAGCTAGGCCCTGAGTGACTATTAAATTTAAACTACAAGCTCTCTGCTGGGTATGATATGTAACCAGAAAGTTCTCTTCTGTGTTTTAAATTTAAACTTAAACTGCTGCTACTAGGCCCTGACTGATTTAACAAAAAAATAGTGGGTTCACAGATTAATTAGCTTTAATACAAAGAATTCCTTACAGAAAATTCCCAGAAGTATATACTCACAATTGCAGATCTCTCTCCAGAAGTAACAGTCCCCTTTTGTAGTCCTGCAGGACTGTCCCCTTTTGTAGTCTCCATCAAACTTCCAGTCTGAATAGTCTGTGGAGGACTCGAGATCGAGCTGCTCAAGATAGTTCGATGACCCGCGCCGCGCCAATGAGGTCAAAACTTGCCCGGAGCCAGAGGCACTCATCCGTGAAGATCTCGTGCCCGAGGAACAAGATAGAGATTGAGACCCATGCCGAGAATCCTCACTAGACTTCTAGCTCTTGAGGGGTCACTACGGTGGCCTGGGGAGTCCTTAAGGTCAAGGTCCCTGTGGTCTTGAGGCGTGTGCTGGTGGGGCTGGGCATCAGCGCCTGCTGGGCAGCAAGGAATGCAGTAACGCTGCGTTCAAAGGCCAGCATTCGGGCCTCCCACTTGGGAGTGGGGCCCTGCGACACAGACGCCAGGGTGACCGGGTCAGGTGTCAAGGAGGAGAGAGGGTCCTCTCTGGGACGACCCTTGGGAGACTAGGTGCCTTTGCCAGAAGCCTCCATATCAGTTCAAGGTAGCTTACTGAGCCACTCCCTCTCCAACTTCAGAGATGCCGAGGGGGGCTGAGAGACCGGGCACGTGACCTCTCACGCTTGTCTGGCACCCCTGACAGAGTCCTCGAGGTCTTCTTCTTCTTCCGCTCGCGTTCAGGTGACCCCTGGTCAGCGCGCCCCCGGCCCTGGGATGGAACCTTGGGAGACTCCAGAGCTTGCAGGGCCAAAGAGTGTGTGGCTACCGGGGATGCCTTATGGAAGAGATCATCCAGCTTCTGCTTACGACTCTGGATGGCCTTGGAGGACATCTTCTTACAGAGGGAGCATAGCTCTGGGTCATAATCAGCTCCTAGACACCTGAGACAACAGTCATGGGTGTCCGTGAATGACATGTTTTTGGAGCATCTATCGCATTGCTTAAAACCGGAGGTCATTGGGGAAAAAACCCCCGCGAGGTCGAAGACCCTTGATACAGCCAGCGGTTAAAACAAAAAAATAAAAATCCCCGAGACCAGGGCAGAAGCAGAGGTTCTCAGGAAGCGGGAAGAGGACCGGTGAAGGATGGTAGAGCAAAAACTGGTTGGAACAGAGAAAGCATAGTTACTCACCTGTAACAGGTGATCTCCGGGAACAGCAGGAATTGAGTCTTCACAAATGGGTAATGTCGGTACCTATCGAGCCCACGCGGGAGCGCTTCCCAGCATCCTATAGGAAAGCTTTTGGGAGCATCCCACTGCGCCTGCGTAGCGGCCTTCCCGCCTTTCCAATTCTCCCTCCTCAGTTGGGTTTATAGCTGAGATAAAAGGAGAAAAGGAGAGAGAGAGAGAGAGAGAAAAATACAACTCCTAAGAGAGGAGGGTGGGTTGTGAAGACTCAATTCCTGCTGTTCCCAGAGATCACCTGTTACAGGTGAGTAACTAAACTATCTCCAGGAACAAGCAGGAATATAGTCTTCACATATAGGACTCCCTAACTTGGAGATGCCAGGGAGATGACAAGAGAGAGAGCTATGAAACACAGGCCTAAGTGGGTCATGTATCCTCTAAGGATGTCTGGTATCGAAACCTGGGACGGGGGGTAGGAGTTGATCTAAGTCTGAAAGAGATGCTGGAGAACAGCCTGGCCAAACGAGGCATCCCGGCGGGAGTTCTTGTCCAAGCAATAATGGGCCGCAAATGTGTGGACAGAGGGCCAGGTTGCTGCTTTGCATATTTCATCAATCGCCACTGAGCATAGGTTTGCCATGGAGGCAGCCATTGCTCGCACATTGTGTGCTGAGACATGACCTTCAAGAGAAAGTCCTGCACTCTCATATGCAAAAGATATACAGTCTGCAATCCATTTGGAGAGTGTTCTCTTGGAAACTGGTAAAACCTAGGTGACTGGAATCAAAAGCAACAAAAAGCTGTGAAGCTTTCCTGTGCTGCCTAATTCTCCATAGGCCAAGGCACGTTTGCAATCCAGAGTATGTAGACTTTTTTCTGCACTAGAAGCATGAGGTCTAGGGAAGAAAACAGGAAGGTAAACAGACTGGTTTAAATGAAAAGGCGAAACCACCTTTGGTATAAAGTGAGGATGAGTCCTAAGAGCTACTTTATTATGGTGAAACTGTGTATAAGGAGGGTACGCCACTAAAGCTTACCCTCCTTACTAAAGGGTAAGTTCACTGATGCGTCTTGCAGAAGTGAGAGCAATTAGGAAGGTGACTTTCCAAGAAAGAAACTTCAGAGAGTGGCTAGGGGTTCGAAGGGTGGCTTCATAAGCTGTCTGAGGACAAAATTGAGGTCCCATACCATTACTGGTGGCCTAATGGGAGGCTTAGTTAAGAGTAGGCCCCTCATGAAGCGCGCTACAAGCGTCTGAGGGGAGACATCTTAGGGCCATCTTAGGGCATGTGAGATGCCGCAATGGCACTTACGTGGATCCTTACCAAATTGGTTTTGAGTCCAGAGGACGAGAGGTGGAGGAGATACTCAAGTAACGCTTCCACAGGAACATAATAAGGATTAAGATCCTTTTTTGAACACCAGATTGAAAACCTTCGCCACTTGAAGGCGTAAGAACACCTTGTGGAAGGTTTCCTTAAAGTCAATAGGATATCTCTAACCTGTTGAGAGAGGTTGATGTCCTGGAGTTCTAAGCTCTCAGCAACCATGCTGTCAGATGTAAAGACTGTGGGTATGGATGCAGAAGCATCCCGTTCTCCTGAGAAAGGAGATCTGGAGCACATCCCAACTCCAGAGGTTTGGCTTGAAAGAGATGCAAAAGCAGTGGATACCACATTTCTCGTGGCCAACACTGGGCTATGAGGATCATGTAGCCCCTGTCTCTCTGGAGTTTGTGACGCTGCAGCAGTACCTGAAGCCATGGAAATAAATACTGACCCGGTGGCAGGACCTGGTATTGCAGGAAGAGGCAGTAAAATTCCTTCCCAGCACAGATCACAAGGGAACAATCAGTCAGATCAGCCTAACCCGGGGGAAGGGAGGAGCGAGGTCACTGATTGGGCACACCCTGCTAGGAGGTGGGCTTCCCAGGACAGACGTACCCTGTATAACAGGAAGAAGGAAAATGAAAGAAGAGGCAGAGAAAGAGGCAGAGAAGGAGGCAGAGAAAGAGGCAGAGAAAAAGACAGAGAAAGCCAGAAGGCAGCTGGAAAAGCAACAGAGACGTATGAGGAGAAGAGTTGGAATGAAAATCCCAAGGAGAGAAAGAACCAGAGGACAAGCTGGTTAGAGAAACAGAACTGGTTGAGAAGCCAGCCAAAGGAACCACAGAGGGGAGCATTTACCAAACCAGGATACAGATACCAGAGAGGCTCAGTGCAGCAGGAAACCTTCCAGGACTCAGAGGAGGGCGTGGCACAGAGAGACCCAGGTGGGAAGCCTAACGGTTTGGAACCAGAAGCTCAGCCGTGGAAATACTGGCAGCCGGTTGAAGAATCTCCCTGCATTCCTCATCAAGGTACTTTTAACTGCAATAAGAGTTTTTATGACAAGCCAAACTGTGTTATTGGTAGTTCTGAAACCCAGGGAAAGCCTAGGATCTATCCAGACAGTTGGCTACAGCCAGAACCTCCAGCAATTAAACCTTGTGTCTCTTTTAAAACTCCTGAAGAAAGCAGTAAAGAAGCTAGCCTTAGAGATACTGCAGATATCTTTACCAGAGATATTTACCAGAGGATTTAGAAGCATCCAAAGGGGAATTGCCAAAGGAAAACCCTCTGCCTGCCTATGATGTAAGATTTCCAGCACTTGCTGATAGAGACAAGTGGGGGAGGGGTAATTACAGCACCGTGCCTAAAGAGAGTGTGTGTAACGGTAGAATAGCTGTGAATGAAGCAAAGCCTCCCAGTCTCTGTATACCACAAGGAGAAGCAGTTTCCTCACCTGTTCCTCACAGCCAGCAAGCTCAAGTATTATTAAGAGGGCTTCAGGCTTTCTTAGAAAAGCATCTTGTTCCTGAGCAGACAGTGTCAAGCCCAGACCCCCAAGCAACGCTGTTAAATCCTTTGCCTATATTAGACCAGCCCATGGACTGCTCAACCTGCCTCATAGACAAGGTTTAAAGGGAAGCAAGAGCTTGTGTAGTGATCTGCTATAAGAAGTGCTATAGTACATGTTTGGAGTGCATGAACCCAAGAGCTTATGGGGATAAGAAAATAAGCTGATTGTTTTCACTCAATTGTACTGCATGAACTTTATAATTTCCTGTTTGTAGCTGGATAAAATATAAGACCCACATGCCAGGAATGTGGCTGTCTTGAATATAAGTTTAAGTTGGACATTATTGAAGAAGCAGTCTCTTTTCAACTTTCTGTTTGGCTATAAAATATTAACCTTCAAAACCTGTACAAAGTCCTATCTTTGGAGCGGGAGAAATAAACCCTAATAAAGAAATAAATTTTCTCTATTCGTGCCTTGCCTGTTCACTCGGTCACCCACAACTACAAGATGACCTCCAGGCTAGCCCTACCTTAAACCCTCAAGGTCAAGGTACGGGCACTAGGGGCGCTACATAGAGTGGCGTAGTTTTTAGGATTCTCCTACAGGCGAAAAGGTGCCACTGCAGAAGAACTTATTTCCCTCTGGACCCCGGCCGAAGAGCTGACAAGCCCAGCTGAGGAGAAAACGACTGCAGAAAGGCTACAGGAGCCAATCCTGAAGTGCTTCATATACACCATCACCAGGTAAAGGGTATCTGCCCCGGGTGGTGGAGGATACTAGAAGGAGAGGTCCCCTAGTGGTAATAGGGGAAAGTGAAAAAAAAAAAAAAAAGGGAAAAGTCCTGTTTTTTTTTTAAAACACATAGAAGTGTTGAGATATCGCACTTGGGTCCTGTGTTTTTGTTTTCCTTACAGGAATTTTCAAAATGGAATTGAATCCGAAAGAAATTTTCACCTGGATGGCGACACAGTTGAAGCGCCAGTCTGACCTTTCTCTGGAGGCCCAGCAGAGAGCCGCAGACCAGTTAAAGGAACAGCAGCAGCCCCTTCTGACTTTATTGGAGGAGTATTTACGTGAAAGAAAACAAGCTACTGTACCAGTTCCTAATACAGGTTTACCTTTGAATACAAATGAGCTGCCTGTGAGCACAGGAGTCTTATTTAACTTTGGACAACTTACCAGCCAAGATGACATTGATGACTACCTAGAAAGTTTTGAAAGGGTAGCACGGCTAAGCTTATGGCCAAAAGAGCAATGGGCCTTAAGGCTAGCCGCTTGTCTCACTGGGGAAGCCATGGCGGCCTATCGTGCCATGCCAGCTGACTTGGCTGGGAATTTTGAAGAAGTGAAAAGGGCAATTAGGGAGAGACTAGGTCTCACTCCCCTGATATACCGCTCTCGTCTGAGGAGTGTGAGGCTCCGACAGAGTGAGACGCCAAAGTCCTTATATCATAGGATAAGGGGTTTATTATATAAATGGCTGAATCCAGAAAGGAGATCCATGGACTCCCTTCTGGACGAGCTAATCCTAGAACAGTATATGGAGGCACTACCCTCAGAGATCCGTACCTTCTTGGTCCTCCAAAATTGTAGAACAACCCAAAAGGCCGTGTCTCTCTCGGAGAGATTTGTAGAGGCTGAGTTAACTGCCCGGAGAGGGGGCACCCCTTTAAAGGATGGGAGTCAAGGAGGATCCGAAAGGACAAGGAAGGTACAGGACGATCCTCTCGGTATTTGCATGCCTCTTAGGAAAGATACAGCATGTAGAGTAAAATGTTATAAATGTGGACAGCTAGGTCATATACAAAAGTTTTGTCGTATGAAAAATGCGTTTGTGGCAGATAGCTGTTCAGAGAATAGACCGGGATTTCTGTTACCTGTGTCAATACAGGGGGTCACTACACAAGCATTGCTGGATTCTGGGGCAGAACTAAGTATGATCTCGGAGGAATTCTGGAGAACTATAAAGGACCAACTGGCCCCGGAAAGAATTCCTCCTGCTGATGAAGTAAAGATTAGGTGTGTGCATGGAGGAACGTCCTCCTATCCGGTATACAACCTATCTATAGCAGGCATAGGAACCCTAAGAACTATCCAGCTAGCAGTAGTCCCACGTCTCCCACACGCTGTCATCCTAGGCAGGAACTGGCCTCATTTCTATAGAGAAATTAAAAGAGAATTGCAGGAGAAAGGAGCAATGGTCTCTACACGAGCCCAGACCGCAGCTTTAGAATGTCAACCATCCACATCAGAGGATCTCGGTGACATCCTTCCCTCGGATGACGCCTTAGTGGTCCCTTCTGACCCTAAAGAAAAGAAGGGGAAGGCAGAAAAGCGCAGGGAGCAGGCAGCCCGTACGAAGAGTAAGGCTGAAGTGCAAGCAGGGCAGGAACTTCCTTGGATACCTCAGGAGCTGATAAATAAGTTCCCCACGTTCCCCAAGGAACAGCAGGCGGATCCTGCTCTCACTCATGCATTTAAGTGGGCTCAAGACCCCAAGGATACGCTACCCAGGTTTTTCCCTCAAGTCAGGGATATTATACCGAGAAAGTAAGAATCCTTTTACAGGAGAGTCGAGGACACAGTTGGTAGTACCCACTACTTTTAAGAATCTTGTGCTGCGGTTAGCGCATGATCACCCGGTAGGGGGGCATAAAGGCAGTCAAGGGACCCTCGACCAAATTTTAGCTAGGTTTTACTGGCCCGGTGTTTTTAGAGAAACAAGCCGGTTCTGCGAGGCCTGTCATACCTGCCAACGGGTCTCCGCCACTCATCCAAAAGGAGTCCCGATGATACCATCTCCAGTAATCAAAAACCCACTCCATAGGATAGGCATTGATATAGTGGGGCCACTGATCAAAACGCCAAGAGGATTTCGCTACATCTTGGTGGTAGTGGACCACGCGACCCGATTTCCGTGGGCCATGCCACTCCGCTCTACCTCAGCAAAAGTGATAGCTAATGAGCTTATCAAGCTTTTTTGTGAGGTTGGGTTCCCAAAGGAAGTCCTCACGGACAGAGGGAGTAACTTCCTTTCAAGATACCTTGGGCAAGTCTGGGATGCTTTCGGGATCCAGCACATTAAAACAGCGGCTTACCACCCTCAGACTAACGGACTTGTTGAGAGACAAAATCAGACACTCAAGAGGATGCTGCGAAGAAGTCTGGAAGGGAAGATGGACCATTGGGATATGATGCTCCCATTCGTTCTTTACGCCTGCCGAGAGAGGAAACAGGCATCATTGGGAACGGCACCATACGAGCTGTTGTATGGTAGAACACCCCGGGGAATCTTGGATATTTTGAAGGAACGGTGGGTGGAACCGGACGACCAGGAGGTAGAAGTGCCAGAGTTCTTACGGGATTTAAAGGCAAGGCTACACCGTACCTCACAAGTGGCGGTCGAAAATCTGGAACGTAGTCAACAAAAACAGAAAACTTATTATGATAGGAAGACTAAGCACCGGCAACTGACTAATGGAGACAAAGTGATTATAATGGTGGCGGGGACGGAACCAAAGTTTGAGAGCCACTGGAAAGGCCCCTGCCGAGTGGTACGTCCGGTAGGTCCTGTCTCCTATCTTGTGGAGAACAAGAGAGGCCGTAGGCAGGTCTACCATATCAATTTACTAAAGCCATGGCAGGACAGGGTAGCATTGGCCCAGGTAGCCACCTTGGTCTCTCCAAAGTCGATATATGCAGTACAGTCCCCTAGCCTAGGGCCTAGGGGTAGAATCCCGTGCTGGCCGGATTCTCCTAAACCAGCCCGTGATATCTTAAGGGGGGGGATCTGTGACGCTGCAGCAGTACCTGAAGCCATGGAAATAAATACTGACCCGGTGGCAGGACCTGGTATTGCAGGAAGAGGCAGTAAAATTCCTTCCCAGCACAGATCACAAGGGAACAATCAGTCAGATCAGCCTAACCCGGGGGAAGGGAGGAGCGAGGTCACTGATTGGGCACACCCTGCTAGGAGGTGGGCTTCCCAGGACAGACGTACCCTGTATAACAGGAAGAAGGAAAATGAAAGAAGAGGCAGAGAAAGAGGCAGAGAAGGAGGCAGAGAAAGAGGCAGAGAAAGAGGCAGAGAAAGAGGCAGAGAAAGCCAGAAGGCAGCTGGAAAAGCAACAGAGACGTATGAGGAGAAGAGTTGGAATGAAAATCCCAAGGAGAGAAAGAACCAGAGGACAAGCTGGTTAGAGAAACAGAACTGGTTGAGAAGCCAGCCAAAGGAACCACAGAGGGGAGCATTTACCAAACCAGGATACAGATACCAGAGAGGCTCAGTGCAGCAGGAAACCTTCCAGGACTCAGAGGAGGGCGTGGCACAGAGAGACCCAGGTGGGAAGCCTAACGGTTTGGAACCAGAAGCTCAGCCGTGGAAATACTGGCAGCCGGTTGAAGAATCTCCCTGCATTCCTCATCAAGGTACTTTTAACTGCAATAAGAGTTTTTATGACAAGCCAAACTGTGTTATTGGTAGTTCTGAAACCCAGGGAAAGCCTAGGATCTATCCAGACAGTTGGCTACAGCCAGAACCTCCAGCAATTAAACCTTGTGTCTCTTTTAAAACTCCTGAAGAAAGCAGTAAAGAAGCTAGCCTTAGAGATACTGCAGATATCTTTACCAGAGATATTTACCAGAGGATTTTAGAAGCATCCAAAGGGGAATTGCCAAAGGAAAACCCTCTGCCTGCCTATGATGTAAGATTTCCAGCACTTGCTGATAGAGACAAGTGGGGGAGGGGTAATTACAGCACCGTGCCTAAAGAGAGTGTGTGTAACGGTAGAATAGCTGTGAATGAAGCAAAGCCTCCCAGTCTCTGTATACCACAAGGAGAAGCAGTTTCCTCACCTGTTCCTCACAGCCAGCAAGCTCAAGTATTATTAAGAGGGCTTCAGGCTTTCTTAGAAAAGCATCTTGTTCCTGAGCAGACAGTGTCAAGCCCAGACCCCCAAGCAACGCTGTTAAATCCTTTGCCTATATTAGACCAGCCCATGGACTGCTCAACCTGCCTCATAGACAAGGTTTAAAGGGAAGCAAGAGCTTGTGTAGTGATCTGCTATAAGAAGTGCTATAGTACATGTTTGGAGTGCATGAACCCAAGAGCTTATGGGGATAAGAAAATAAGCTGATTGTTTTCACTCAATTGTACTGCATGAACTTTATAATTTCCTGTTTGTAGCTGGATAAAATATAAGACCCACATGCCAGGAATGTGGCTGTCTTGAATATAAGTTTAAGTTGGACATTATTGAAGAAGCAGTCTCTTTTCAACTTTCTGTTTGGCTATAAAATATTAACCTTAAAAACCTGTACAAAGTCCTATCTTTGGAGCGGGAGAAATAAACCCTAATAAAGAAATAAATTTTCTCTATTCGTGCCTTGCCTGTTCACTCGGTCACCCACAACTACAAGATGACCTCCAGGCTAGCCCTACCTTAAACCCTCAAGGTCAAGGTACGGGCACTAGGGGCGCTACATAGAGTGGCGTAGTTTTTAGGATTCTCCTACAGGCGAAAAGGTGCCACTGCAGAAGAACTTATTTCCCTCTGGACCCCGGCCGAAGAGCTGACAAGCCCAGCTGAGGAGAAAACGACTGCAGAAAGGCTACAGGAGCCAATCCTGAAGTGCTTCATATACACCATCACCAGGTAAAGGGTATCTGCCCCGGGTGGTGGAGGATACTAGAAGGAGAGGTCCCCTAGTGGTAATAGGGGAAAGTGAAAAAAAAAAAAAAAAGGGAAAAGTCCTGTTTTTTTTTTTAAAACACATAGAAGTGTTGAGATATCGCACTTGGGTCCTGTGTTTTTGTTTTCCTTACAGGAATTTTCAAAATGGAATTGAATCCGAAAGAAATTTTCACCTGGATGGCGACACAGTTGAAGCGCCAGTCTGACCTTTCTCTGGAGGCCCAGCAGAGAGCCGCAGACCAGTTAAAGGAACAGCAGCAGCCCCTTCTGACTTTATTGGAGGAGTATTTACGTGAAAGAAAACAAGCTACTGTACCAGTTCCTAATACAGGTTTACCTTTGAATACAAATGAGCTGCCTGTGAGCACAGGAGTCTTATTTAACTTTGGACAACTTACCAGCCAAGATGACATTGATGACTACCTAGAAAGTTTTGAAAGGGTAGCACGGCTAAGCTTATGGCCAAAAGAGCAATGGGCCTTAAGGCTAGCCGCTTGTCTCACTGGGGAAGCCATGGCGGCCTATCGTGCCATGCCAGCTGACTTGGCTGGGAATTTTGAAGAAGTGAAAAGGGCAATTAGGGAGAGACTAGGTCTCACTCCCCTGATATACCGCTCTCGTCTGAGGAGTGTGAGGCTCCGACAGAGTGAGACGCCAAAGTCCTTATATCATAGGATAAGGGGTTTATTATATAAATGGCTGAATCCAGAAAGGAGATCCATGGACTCCCTTCTGGACGAGCTAATCCTAGAACAGTATATGGAGGCACTACCCTCAGAGATCCGTACCTTCTTGGTCCTCCAAAATTGTAGAACAACCCAAAAGGCCGTGTCTCTCTCGGAGAGATTTGTAGAGGCTGAGTTAACTGCCCGGAGAGGGGGCACCCCTTTAAAGGATGGGAGTCAAGGAGGATCCGAAAGGACAAGGAAGGTACAGGACGATCCTCTCGGTATTTGCATGCCTCTTAGGAAAGATACAGCATGTAGAGTAAAATGTTATAAATGTGGACAGCTAGGTCATATACAAAAGTTTTGTCGTATGAAAAATGCGTTTGTGGCAGATAGCTGTTCAGAGAATAGACCGGGATTTCTGTTACCTGTGTCAATACAGGGGGTCACTACACAAGCATTGCTGGATTCTGGGGCAGAACTAAGTATGATCTCGGAGGAATTCTGGAGAACTATAAAGGACCAACTGGCCCCGGAAAGAATTCCTCCTGCTGATGAAGTAAAGATTAGGTGTGTGCATGGAGGAACGTCCTCCTATCCGGTATACAACCTATCTATAGCAGGCATAGGAACCCTAAGAACTATCCAGCTAGCAGTAGTCCCACGTCTCCCACACGCTGTCATCCTAGGCAGGAACTGGCCTCATTTCTATAGAGAAATTAAAAGAGAATTGCAGGAGAAAGGAGCAATGGTCTCTACACGAGCCCAGACCGCAGCTTTAGAATGTCAACCATCCACATCAGAGGATCTCGGTGACATCCTTCCCTCGGATGACGCCTTAGTGGTCCCTTCTGACCCTAAAGAAAAGAAGGGGAAGGCAGAAAAGCGCAGGGAGCAGGCAGCCCGTACGAAGAGTAAGGCTGAAGTGCAAGCAGGGCAGGAACTTCCTTGGATACCTCAGGAGCTGATAAATAAGTTCCCCACGTTCCCCAAGGAACAGCAGGCGGATCCTGCTCTCACTCATGCATTTAAGTGGGCTCAAGACCCCAAGGATACGCTACCCAGGTTTTCCCTCAAGTCAGGGATATTATACCGAGAAAGTAAGAATCCTTTTACAGGAGAGTCGAGGACACAGTTGGTAGTACCCACTACTTTTAAGAATCTTGTGCTGCGGTTAGCGCATGATCACCCGGTAGGGGGGCATAAAGGCAGTCAAGGGACCCTCGACCAAATTTTAGCTAGGTTTTACTGGCCCGGTGTTTTTAGAGAAACAAGCCGGTTCTGCGAGGCCTGTCATACCTGCCAACGGGTCTCCGCCACTCATCCAAAAGGAGTCCCGATGATACCATCTCCAGTAATCAAAAACCCACTCCATAGGATAGGCATTGATATAGTGGGGCCACTGATCAAAACGCCAAGAGGATTTCGCTACATCTTGGTGGTAGTGGACCACGCGACCCGATTTCCGTGGGCCATGCCACTCCGCTCTACCTCAGCAAAAGTGATAGCTAATGAGCTTATCAAGCTTTTTTGTGAGGTTGGGTTCCCAAAGGAAGTCCTCACGGACAGAGGGAGTAACTTCCTTTCAAGATACCTTGGGCAAGTCTGGGATGCTTTCGGGATCCAGCACATTAAAACAGCGGCTTACCACCCTCAGACTAACGGACTTGTTGAGAGACAAAATCAGACACTCAAGAGGATGCTGCGAAGAAGTCTGGAAGGGAAGATGGACCATTGGGATATGATGCTCCCATTCGTTCTTTACGCCTGCCGAGAGAGGAAACAGGCATCATTGGGAACGGCACCATACGAGCTGTTGTATGGTAGAACACCCCGGGGAATCTTGGATATTTTGAAGGAACGGTGGGTGGAACCGGACGACCAGGAGGTAGAAGTGCCAGAGTTCTTACGGGATTTAAAGGCAAGGCTACACCGTACCTCACAAGTGGCGGTCGAAAATCTGGAACGTAGTCAACAAAAACAGAAAACCTATTATGATAGGAACACTAAGCACCGGCAACTGACTAATGGAGACAAAGTGATTATAATGGTGGCGGGGACGGAACCAAAGTTTGAGAGCCACTGGAAAGGCCCCTGCCGAGTGGTACGTCCGGTAGGTCCTGTCTCCTATCTTGTGGAGAACAAGAGAGGCCGTAGGCAGGTCTACCATATCAATTTACTAAAGCCATGGCAGGACAGGGTAGCATTGGCCCAGGTAGCCACCTTGGTCTCTCCAAAGTCGATATATGCAGTACAGTCCCCTAGCCTAGGGCCTAGGGGTAGAATCCCGTGCTGGCCGGATTCTCCTAAACCAGCCCGTGATATCTTAAGGGGGGGGATCTGTGACGCTGCAGCAGTACCTGAAGCCATGGAAATAAATACTGACCCGGTGGCAGGACCTGGTATTGCAGGAAGAGGCAGTAAAATTCCTTCCCAGCACAGATCACAAGGGAACAATCAGTCAGATCAGCCTAACCCGGGGGAAGGGAGGAGCGAGGTCACTGATTGGGCACACCCTGCTAGGAGGTGGGCTTCCCAGGACAGACGTACCCTGTATAACAGGAAGAAGGAAAATGAAAGAAGAGGCAGAGAAAGAGGCAGAGAAGGAGGCAGAGAAAGAGGCAGAGAAAAAGACAGAGAAAGCCAGAAGGCAGCTGGAAAAGCAACAGAGACGTATGAGGAGAAGAGTTGGAATGAAAATCCCAAGGAGAGAAAGAACCAGAGGACAAGCTGGTTAGAGAAACAGAACTGGTTGAGAAGCCAGCCAAAGGAACCACAGAGGGGAGCATTTACCAAACCAGGATACAGATACCAGAGAGGCTCAGTGCAGCAGGAAACCTTCCAGGACTCAGAGGAGGGCGTGGCACAGAGAGACCCAGGTGGGAAGCCTAACGGTTTGGAACCAGAAGCTCAGCCGTGGAAATACTAGCAGCCGGTTGAAGAATCTCCCTGCATTCCTCATCAAGGTACTTTTAACTGCAATAAGAGTTTTTATGACAAGCCAAACTGTGTTATTGGTAGTTCTGAAACCCAGGGAAAGCCTAGGATCTATCCAGACAGTTGGCTACAGCCAGAACCTCCAGCAATTAAACCTTGTGTCTCTTTTAAAACTCCTGAAGAAAGCAGTAAAGAAGCTAGCCTTAGAGATACTGCAGATATCTTTACCAGAGATATTTACCAGAGGATTTTAGAAGCATCCAAAGGGGAATTGCCAAAGGAAAACCCTCTGCCTGCCTATGATGTAAGATTTCCAGCACTTGCTGATAGAGACAAGTGGGGGAGGGGTAATTACAGCACCGTGCCTAAAGAGAGTGTGTGTAACGGTAGAATAGCTGTGAATGAAGCAAAGCCTCCCAGTCTCTGTATACCACAAGGAGAAGCAGTTTCCTCACCTGTTCCTCACAGCCAGCAAGCTCAAGTATTATTAAGAGGGCTTCAGGCTTTCTTAGAAAAGCATCTTGTTCCTGAGCAGACAGTGTCAAGCCCAGACCCCCAAGCAACGCTGTTAAATCCTTTGCCTATATTAGACCAGCCCATGGACTGCTCAACCTGCCTCATAGACAAGGTTTAAAGGGAAGCAAGAGCTTGTGTAGTGATCTGCTATAAGAAGTGCTATAGTACATGTTTGGAGTGCATGAACCCAAGAGCTTATGGGGATAAGAAAATAAGCTGATTGTTTTCACTCAATTGTACTGCATGAACTTTATAATTTCCTGTTTGTAGCTGGATAAAATATAAGACCCACATGCCAGGAATGTGGCTGTCTTGAATATAAGTTTAAGTTGGACATTATTGAAGAAGCAGTCTCTTTTCAACTTTCTGTTTGGCTATAAAATATTAACCTTCAAAACCTGTACAAAGTCCTATCTTTGGAGCGGGAGAAATAAACCCTAATAAAGAAATAAATTTTCTCTATTCGTGCCTTGCCTGTTCACTCGGTCACCCACAACTACAAGATGACCTCCAGGCTAGCCCTACCTTAAACCCTCAAGGTCAAGGTACGGGCACTAGGGGCGCTACAAGTTTGAAATGAGTCTTGGGGATAAGGGGAATGGGAGGGTAGGCATATAGGAAGTCCCGACCCCAGTGGAGGTGGAAAGCATCCATCGCCTGACTGTTCTGAGCAGGTGTTCTGAAACAGAAGAGGGGATGTTTGGCATTCTGAGGACTTGCAAACAGATCTATATCTGGGGTTCCCCAGATATGAAAAATTTGAGCAATCTGATCCACATGGAGAGACCACTCGTGTGACAGTAGTACTCAACTGAGTTTGTCTGCGAGGAGATTTTGTTTGCCAGGGAGATATACCGCTAGTAGGTGGATCTGATGGCATATGGCAAAAGACCATAGATGTAGGGCTTCGTTGCACAACTCTAGAGAACCTGTTCCACCTTGCTTGTTCACACAGAACATGGCTACCTGATTGTCCGCCTGGACTAGAACTGTTTGGGAGTGAAGGTGGTCTTGGAACACCTTAAGAGCATTGTGGATGGCTCTGAGTCCAAAAGATTTATGTGAAGTCGTGCCTCTTGCTGAGTCCAAAGACCCTGAGTAGAGAAATTGTCCAGATGTGCTCCCCAACCCAATTTGGATGCATCGGTCATCAGGGTAGATCAGTGTGGTGACATCTGAAAAGGTGACCCTAGGAGAAAGTTTTCTGGGGATTGCCAGCATTGAAGAGATGAAATTAGAGGTGCAGAAATCATGATTCTGTCCCCCAGACGACCTGATGCTTGAGTCCACTGTGAAGCCAGGGTCCATTGAGCTGCACACATATGCAGACAAGCATAGGGAACCACATGTACAGTAGAAGCCATATGGCCCAGCAACTGAGCATTTCTCGAGCAGTTAGGAAAATTTTCATACCTGCCTAAGAAGCTAGCTGAACGATTCGAGCGCAGGGGGCCTGTGGTAGAAAACCCTTGACTGCTGCATGTCTAGGAGAGCGCCTATGAACTCTAAGGTTTGAGAAGGGGTGAGTTGGGATTTTGGAAGATTTATTACAAATCCCAAGTGTTGAAGAACCTGCATTGTGCGGGAGAGAGCAGAGCTGGCCTGTAGAGCTGTCAATGCTCGGATAAGCCAGTCGTCTAAGTAAGGGAAGACAAATATCCCTAGAGATCTTAGGAATGCTGCCACTACTGCCATGCATTTTGTAAAGACTCTTGGGGCAGAGGCCAGGCCGAAGGGTAGAACCCTGTACTGATAATGTCTTCCTTGAAAGAGGAATCGTAGAAACCTCCTGTGTTCTGCGTGAATAAGGATATGGGTATACGCATCCTTTAGATCTAGAGAACAAAGCCAGTCCTGACTCTGGAGGTAAGGGAGAAGAGTTCTGAGAGAGATCATCTTGAATTTCTCTCGGAGCAGATACTTGTTCAATTCTCCGAGGTCCAAAATGGGCCTGTATCCTCCTGTCTTCTTTGGGATTAGGAAGTAGGGGGAGTAGAAGCCCAGGCCTTGCTGAGAGAGTGGCACCTCCTCTATCGTACCTGAGCAAGGAGGGTAGTAATCTCTTGGAACAAGAGAGTGGTGAGAGGAGGCCGACAGCTTAACTCTCTTGGAGTAGAAGGAAGGGGGCATACTTTGGAAGTGAAGTTTGTACCCCTCTGCTACTATGGAGAGATTCCAATGTTCTGATGTTATCTGATGCCAACTTTGGGCAAAATAACATAGTCTGCCTGGAATGTTGACTGGCTCTGGAACATCCAGAGGTAGGACAGCTAAGTTCCCTAGAAAGAAGTCAAAGACCTTGAGGAGGCTGGGTCTGTTGAGTTAGCTGAGCCCTGGGGGTCTGAGCCTTCCTTTGTTGCTTCGGTTGTTACTGTCCCTTCTGGGACTACATTCCTGCTTGTTCCTGGAGATAACTTTTTCTGGGGACAATATGCAAGTCCGAAGGGCTCCATGGAAAAAGGGAGACTGAGTAATATGGCATCTTTGGGCGGGAAGAGGACCACACATGTGTGGTAGCATTCCTAAAGGCTTTCTTTGAAAGTTGGGGAAATTCTCCGTGTGGGCTCTGTCAGTGCCAACGTCACCCATATGTGAGGACTGACTTCCTGCTTGTTCCTGGAGAATCCCTGGACTATCAAAAAAAAAAAATTCTTTGCTTTCAGGATTACTCTAACCATGTAGCTCAACTTCGCAGAACATTTTCCCCAATTTGCTCTAAGCTGGTCACCTTGAAAGTTCATTTGCACTGCAGTATCCAGCCTGCCTCAAGGTGCTTCATAATGGTACTGTGTGGACCTTCACAACCCTGCAGAAGACCACCAGCTTCCTTCAGCAAATTGATACAAACATCTCTGTGGAGTCTCCATGAGCTTTTGTGAGAGGATCCTCCTGGGATCCCTTAACCGAACACCCTTTGTACCTTAGCATACCAGGACTGCAGGTTTGGGTCTAACATTGCAGCCCTTAGCAAGGAGACAACACAAGGGATTGATGTTCTGCTTCTAACCCTTCCCGTTTGTGTTGCACTGTCTCTCTCAGAGGCTGGCGGCTGGGGTTCCATCCCAGCCGAGAAGGCCCTCCCCTCCCCCCATGATGTGTCTTGAGGAGGGGGGCGGTGAGCTTTGCAGTGTCTGTGTACATAATAGGACTAATGGATTGTTTGTGCGGGGGCCCCTGGACATTGGGCGTCCAGCAAGCCTGTTAGGCTGTGTTCAAGTCTGAGTGGGGGTTTCTTGGGGGAAGTACGGAGCATGTGGGAGGAAAGAAAGATAACGATCTGTATGGAGCAGGTCGATGGGAGAGGAGATGGTTGGTAATGTTGAATGTACATATAATGGGGGGGGGGAGGGGCTTGGATGATGGACTGCGTGTTGGGCTGGATTGTGGGGTGGTCTGTTTCAGGTGTGAAGTCAGCCTGTTCTTGGAGGGGGTATGCTGGCTAGTGTTATACATGATGTACCTTCAAAATGGGGGAGAAAGAGGAGGTGGGGATGTCGAATGTAGAGGATTGTATGTGAGAGAATGGAGTGGGGAATTTGGGGCAGAGGGCTGTGGCAGCCCACCTCGCCAGTTTATTTGGAGACAGTGGGTACACTTATGGAGGTGGAAGGATATATGACTGGACCATTACGGTGTGTGGCATGGTATCTGGGGGGGAAGAGGGGCTTCATTTGCCCATTAAAAGGCATAAAGTGCTGGAGGTGTTGTGGAGGCGGCAAGCCAGTCTTGCACTGATCCAAGAGACATATCTGTCAGAGAAGGTGCATTCCAAGCTAGCTCAGGGTTAGGTTCGTGAGGTCTTTGGGGCATCATCTGGGACAAAAAAGCTAGGGCTGCTATACTACCTAGTAAACATATGCCTTACAATATCCACAAAGTGGTGGAGAACCCAGAGGGCAGGTTTGTGATTGTCCAGGGGGAGTTTCAGGAGCATTGTTTGGTCCTATGCAGTTTGTATGCTCATAATTTATATGATGATACATTTTATAAGTAAGAGCTTAGTGAGCTGCAAGGCTGGGAAGAAGATGACCTGCTGATTGGTGGGGGATTTTAATGCAGTCATTGAGCCACAGATGGAAAGATCCCATAACACAGGGAACAGTAGAATTGATAAAAAGCAGGGTGTCCACTTGGTGTGTGAACATTTTGATTTTATGGACGCTTGGAGGGCCCTGCACCCCCAAAAGGATTATAAACATGTCTTAAGAGCCCACTCCACCCAATCCAGGATTGACTAATCTCTTAGGGTCTCAGCCTTTGTTTTCAAAGGTGCAGGCGGCCATTACTGGACTAATAGAAGTGTCAGACTATGCCTTGGTATGGGTGGATGTAGAGAGAGGAGGGCAGTCAGATACACCTGGCAGTGGTGGTTTCCTCTGGCGCTATATGAGGATTTGAAATTCCGGGAATTTCTCCAGAAGTGGAGGGATTATGTGGAGTTTAATGCTTATCAGGCACAAGTGATGCTATTTCGGGAAACGGCAAAAGCAGTTTTGAGGAGACATCCTGGAGTACAGCATACGTAAGCAATGAGAACTGGATAAGCGGTTGCTTGGCTTGGAAAAGCAGCTGGGTAGGGATAGGCGGCGGGTGGCTTGTCATCCTTCCAGGGAGACTCGCAAGCAGTATATGGTGACCCAAGCTGCACTGAATACCCTCTTACATCAAAGGGCGAAAAAAATCATTGTTGTACTATCGGTATAAATTCTTCCGCCACTGTGACAAACCTGGGCGCCTTCTAGCATGCCTGATGCTGAAGCAGAAGGGGAAAGGAGCAACACATATTATGGAAGTTCGCCAGTGAGATGGTATGATAGTGAACCCTGAACAAGACACTGGGAAAGAATTTAGGGAATTCTTGGAGAATCTTTATGGGTGCAAAGAGAGGGGGAAGAAGTGTCAGATACTTGCAGAGAATAGGACTCCCCAGATTGAGTGAGGAGGCATGGACATGATTGGATGCTCCTATCACCCTGGAGAAAATTATTTGGCACGATATAAGTCACCAGGACCCAATGGGTATGGTGGGGAATTTTATAAAATCTTGGGGGTGGAGATTTCTCCTACGTTGGAATTACTGAGATGATGCAGACCTCTCAGATAGCGCCCACCACAAACATCGCCCATATCTCATTGATACTAAAACCAAGAAAAAATCCATTGGATGTCGCTTCGTATCACCCTATCTCCCTCTTAAATTGTGATTTGAAGTTCTATTCTAAGTTCTTGGCTGATCGCCTGGCGATATGTGCCTCTGACCTTGTCTAAGAGCATCAAGTCGGCTTTGTGCAGGGGAGGTATGGAGTTAAACAGGTGCAGGTTAGGGTGGGTTTGTTCCCAGCCCACCTCATCTTTGCTGGTCAGTTTTGACACTGTGCAAGCTTTTGATTGGGTGGACTGGGAATTCCTATTCGCGGGGCTGGAGAGCTTTGAAATAGGAGAGGGTTTTCAGGAGGTAGTGAAGGCTCTGTAGAAGGGGCCATGTGCATCTATTCTGGTGAACAGTGGGGTCATGGACTATTTTGAACTTCAGAGGGGCACCCCTGTTTATTTAAAGTTTAGATCCATTATTACGTAGCATCCAAGTGTACCCAGGGATACGGGGGGGGGGGGGGTGCTTATCCAGAGGCAGGAATTTCAAGTGACTGCCTTGGTAGATGATATTTTCGTGCACTTGGTGGATCCTGAGACTTCCCTGTAAGTCTTAATGAAGGACTTCCAGAGATTTGGAAATATATCGGGGCTGAGGCTAAATTACTTAAAATCAGAGGTGTTGGCCTGGGCTAAGACTGCTCGCAGAGAAAGTTATGGCGAGTTCCCGCTTCATTTGGCAGAGGGTTCCTTTTGGTACTTGCACATCCAGATTACTTGAGACTCTCGGGACCTTTATGGCATTAATGTGTGGCCTTTGCTGGAATATACTAAGGAAATTCTGGGAATTTGGATGCCTTATCCTCTGTCCTTGTTGGGGCAGATCAGCTTGCATAAGACGGTATTATTCCCCAAGTGGCTTTATTTGCTGCAAATGTTGCTGCTGCATTTGCTCCACAAAGATCTGCAGGCCCTGGGCTGTTTGGTTTTGTCATTTTTTTGGGGAGGGAGGATGGCCCGCATGCCTTATGTTTACCTGAGAAGAGGGTGGAATCAGGGAGGCACAGGTCTACAAGACCTGCACCTGTACAATACAGCCTGCCTGACGACACACCAACAAGACTGGGTGGTGTGTGCCTCTGATTATACTCCCCTTGTGTTTGAATGTGCATGGGGACACCTGCTGAGTTTGACTTCTCTGCTTCATGCTCTCCTGAAGAAAATTCCAGGGTGCCTATGTTCCTCCTATCTCTTGGTGTCGATGAGGAAAGCTTGGCGTTTTTGGTGTACGTTGCTGCAGCAGGATCCCAGAGTGAATGTGTATCTGCCTTTACAAAGGAATGCGGAGTTTCCCCCGGGATAGCACAGCAGAGTGTTTCAGATTTGGGGAAGGGGGGGGATTAAATGGGTGGGTCAGGTTTTGGATGACCAAGGGAGGTTGTTAGCTTTCAATCATCTGAAGGAGAAGTATGAGCTTTGTGAGAAGGATGCCTTTGCATTCCTTCAGCTGCAACACTACATAGGTTTCCTACCATGGGCAAATTTACAAACGGGATTTGAGGATAAATTGCAGCAAGTGTGGGGGCTAGCGGAGGAAGAATGGAAATTGATCATCTCAGTAGTACATAAAACAATAAGACGGGAGGAGGCGGAAGTAAATCTTGATCACTTTTAAGCCCGATGGTGGAATTGGGCGATTGCTGGAGGGCAGAACCTTCAGAATTGCTTGGCCCATGTTCTGGGAGTGGTGTGTAGTGCCAGACCTCAGGAATGTCAATATAAATTGTTACCGAGAGCATACTTTTCAAAGGTGAGGGCATATAGGGCAGAAGCAGGGGCTCACTAACCTGCAACAAATGTGGGGCAGGGGAGGGCACTTTGTGGCACATGATAGGGTTGTGCTCGTGGGTTCAAAGGTTCTGGGACAGAATGTTAGCCTATATTCAGGATATTGTGGGGTAGGAAGTTCAGGGGGAGGCCAAGGCAGTCATTTTTTTTTTATTTCCCAAGAGCTAGCGGCATTAAGGGGCAGTATGAACTCCTCTGGACTAGGAAGGCCCTTGTTGTGGGGAAAAAGGTGATCATGCAGTACTGGCTCTCCACTGAGGACCCCTCATATTGGCACTGGCAGAATGCCCTGCACAAGGTAGTACTTACAGAACAAATGGAAACTGGTGGGTCCCTGCAAAACAGGGCCAAATTTATGCTGGTCTGGGACTGTACCTTCAGTCTTTACCCTCCCATGCCGGCAGCCTGGCCATGAACACATTCTGAAGGGTCTGGTTGAGAGTGGGTCACGAGAGTAGGGTGGGAGGTGTGGGACTGATCTGTACTTGATGCCGGGGGTGGGGGGTTTGGGGGTATGGCTTCCGAGGTAGGCTCTGAAGGGACCATCAGAGCCACTGGTTCCCACAGGAGTAGGGAGACAAAAGGGAAGGAGGGAGTGGGAGGGGAAAAGGGGGAAAATATTGAATATTAAGGAAAGTTGTTCTTAATTCCTGGTTTGACAATCTGGAAATACATTATGCTTGTATTGCATTATTTATCTGATCTTCCTGTATGTTATCTGATGTCAATAAACACATTTAAATACAAAAACACTTATTCCCACAAATTTGAAAATTTGATGGATAATCTAAGTTTGGGAGTTTCACTGTTAAATAAGTCTCAGATGCATAACCCAATGATATTGATTTAGATATTCTTGTTATTATCTGAATTACTTGTTATAAGGCACATTATAGAAAGGTTATTTATGTGGTTACTGCGACATCCAAGTGAAAACATTAGCAATTCTCTGCTATTTTTCAGGGAGAAGATGGGCACATGCAAATCCAATCTAAAATCGACATATCTCTGCCCCTCACACAAGATGTGTATGGTTGCATCAAACTTGAAAATGCAGGTACACATGGAGATAGGCATCCATATCAGTGGGAGACATTATTTTATAAACATGCATGTGTGAAAAGTTGACGGATGAACCTCAGCAACTTAGAACATGCATTTGTAAATGTCAAAAAGTGTACGTTTAACCTGGCCATTTTGCAAACCTGGAAGGCCCACTGCTCTTCATTAATAATAGATCATTCAATGTTTAGGGAAGTATCATGTGGAGGGGAAAAATAAACATTGATGGATTAAGGGGAATATCCCCCTTATTCTCTCCTGTAAAGGACTGGTCAAAAAGAACACTTTCTAAACACCTAAAGATGGCATGGAGCAGGTGTAAATAAAGATGTTGACAATCTTCATCATCCACGTGCAACCTTTCCACATGTATCTCAAATTTCATATATCTTATCCCTCCATTCAAACTACGCCCCTGTAGTGACTTAGTCATGACTGAGGCAGACAAATGTACAGTTGTGGTCAACATTATTGGCATCCTTGTAGTTCAACCCCTTAATGTCCAATATCTTATTTTAAAAAAAGTGGCCAGTGAAATGGCTTTGGACTCTATGTGCACACATCTTTGAAACATAAAAGAATCAAATAAAACAAGACCAATTAAAAAGGAAAAACTAGGAAACAGTATAAAAACTTGGACATTGCAAAGACATGATTACTTAATCCAGCCAATAAAGCCCAAATAATGTCCCTACAATATTATTCCTACAAAAAGGTAGACAATTTTATGAGAAGAGTCGTAGAAGCAACAGGCTTGAAACACGAATGTTTGTATTGCAGTACCCAAACAGACTTTTTGTTTTGGTGCCACGAGTGCTACATTCCATCAGATGAGTATTCAAGTGGTGGTTTATAAATTTTTATGGCTGTGGCGGCTTTCAGAATTTTTCATTGACACAGAAACTGTAATGCCTACATTACGAGCAACGACTTGCATGGAGAATTACGGGGACACACTTTGATAAGTGCATTGTCTCTAATTGGTTTGGCTTGTCGGCCACTTCTAAAAATATGATTAAAAAGGAGGGCCTACTTCAAGAGAGTGGTTATCCACTCTCATGGTAGGTGATCCGACAAAAAATTGTTCATATCACTGTTCATATTTTTTGAGAGGTTGGACACTATGTCGAGAGGTCATAAAATTGTCTACCTTTTTGTAGGAAGACATGATTATTGGCATCCTTATAAAAATTAAAATCAGTTTGCACAGAACCACCATAGTCCCATTGCAGTAAAATTAATGCACTATCAGTACTCGCATGACTTGAATCAAACAATGAATAATGGCTCTAGTGTTTAAAAGGCCACAATCACTCCCTGTTCCATTTTCACAGTGATGAAGACAAGGGAGCTGCCTGAGACCATAAGAAAAGCCATTATCATCAAACTTCAAAGGGGTACAAGGCCATCTCCAAAGACCTTGGAATTCCTGTGTCTACAGTTTGCAATGTTATTAAGAGATTTCTGCTCATGGAACTGTCAAGAGCCTCACAGGACGTGGTGGGAAGAGGAAAATTATCCAAGGAGTCTTCAAAGGTTAGTGCAAACTATTGGAAAAACACCACATACAACATCCAAAGAGCTTAAGGCTGACCTGGAGCAATCTGGAGTGCTGGTTTCAACCCTCACCATATGCCAGACACTAAACAAAGAAGGACTTCATGGGCGAAGACCAAGGAGGACACCACTGCTCAAAGACAGACATGAAAAGGCACACCTGATCTCTACTCAAACCCACCTTGAAAAAAACACAATCCTTCTGTGAAAATGTTCTGTGGACAGAGGAAACCAATACAGACCAGCGATACATTTACAGGTGAATAAATTATTACTACTATTAATCATGTATATAGTGTTACAAAGTGTACACAGCGCTGTACAAGAACATAGAAGATGGGCCCTGCTCATTAGAGTTTACAATCTAATCAAGACAGACAGTATAATATAAGAGAAACAAGGGGTTCAAATAGGGAAGGGAGACACAAGGAGAACAAGGATCCAAAAGCAGCCTCAAAGAGGTGAGCTTTTAGCATGAATTTGAAAAGGGGGAGAGATGAGACCTGACGTATAGATTCAGGTAGTTTGTTCCAGGCATAAGGAGCAGCAAGGTGCAAAGATCGAAGTCTGGAGTTGGCAGTGGAAGAAATGGGCATAAGAGAGAAGAAAGCCAGAGAAAGAGTAGAGTTCATGAGGAGGGGTTTAGGAAGAGGAGAGGAAAGGTAGTGAAGGGCAGTAGAGTGAATGCATTTACAGGTCAGAAGGCGAAGTATGAATTGGATACAGAAACGGAACAGGAGACAATGAAGCGATTTGAGAAGAGAGGTTACATGAACATATTGGGGCTGGCGGAAGATTAGCCGCGCAGCAGAGTTCTGAAAAGATTGAAGAGGAGAGAGATGACTCTGGCCAGACCAGCAATAGTTGAGACAGGTGGTGGCCAAAGAGTGGATAAGAGATTTAGTAGTGTGTTCAGAGAGGAAGGGGCAAATTTTGTTAATGTTATAGAGAAAGAAACAATAGGTTTTAGATATCTGTTCAACATGTGTGAAGGAGCAGAGGGAGGAGTCAAAGATGACCCCAAGATTGCGGGCCAAGGAAACAGGAAGCAGAAGACTGTTATCAACAGAGAGAGAAAAAGGAGGGAGGAGGGTTTAGGTGGAAAAATAAGAAGTTCAGTCTTGGCCATGTTGAATTTTAGACAGCGATGAGACATCCAGGCAGTGATGTCAAATAAGCAGGCAGAGAAAGGGGCTTGGAGTGTAAGAGACATGTCAGGTGTAGATAGATTTGAGAGTCATCAGCATAAAAATGATAGTGAAAGCCACTGGAAGAGATGAGGGCATCAAGGGACTGGATATAGAGAGTGAAAAGGAGAAGGCCCAGAAGAGACCTTGAGGTACACCAACTGAGAGAATGATGGCAGCAGATCCAACAGAACAAACACTGAACGAGTGATGGGGGAGATAAGAGAACAAGGACAACACAACACCCCTAAAACCAAGAGAGGAGAGGACAAAGTGTTGAGGAAAAGAAGGTGGTCAACAGTATCAAAAGCAGCAGAAAGGTTGAGACAAATGAGAACCGAGTACAGATCCTTGGACTTAGCCATGAACAAGTCACTGGAGACTTTGGCAAGACGTTTCAGTAGCATGAAATGTTGGAAAACCAGTTGTAGAGGAGAGTGAAAGGTTGAGAATATGTGAGATGGAAGGGATGACAGTGGAGGAGAAGGGGTTAAGGAGATAGATGGGGATAGGATCAGAGGAACAGGTAATGAGTTCAGAGGAGGAAAAAAAGAAGAGAGATTTCCTCATCGGAGATCTTAGAAAAGGATGAAAGGGTTATAGAGGTTGAGGGGAAATGTTCATATTGAAGAGGGAGATGCGGGGGTGAAGAAGATTTAGTGGGGAACTGGAGTGTAAACTTATGGATTTTGCCATGGAAATAATCAGCAAGGGTTTGGGCAGGGGCGGCCCAAAGGTGATGTGGGGCCATCTGCAGAGATTCATAGTGGGGCCTCATTTACATAGCCACTGGACCTCATTTGCATACATTTAATTTATTTAATTTTAAAATGTATATGTTGCTGATCTAAAATTTTACAACCATAAAAAAGACTGAATAAAGAACAAGTGACTGTGGACAATCATATAAATCTTGTAACTAAGTATTCCCCCTTAAGCTATCAGATTCAGAAGATATTGCGGAGACATAGTAATGTTTTGAGTGGGGTCCCGGGACTTTGTGAAAAAACTATTCGATGTGTCTGGACTCGTGATAAAAATTTAAAAGAAAAACTTAGCCCAGCGGCGCTTTGCCCCTTGAGAATTCATGAAGAACGACAACAGATAGGGGGGCACAATAAGTGTGATCAATGTAATATATGTGCCGTTACTGTGGTGCTACAAAGTTTTCAACATCGACGGAAATCTTATCGTCTAGCCCATAATACTACTTGTAATTCCTCCTATGTGGTATATATAATACGCTGTCCCTGCGAGTTATTGTACGTAGGGAAAACCATTCGACAATTTAAATCTCGTATGGCTGAACATAAGAGTCGTCTGAAGAATAAAGTTGTTTCTGCCCCCCTGGTTCAACATTGCATCGATTATCAACATACGTTTGGGGATTTGAAGTGTTTCTGTATCGATCAGATCTTCTCGGGTTTTAGGGGGAAGACCCGGGAACAAACATTGCTGATAAAAGAACAACGTTGGATATTTCTGTTGAAAACAGTCATACCAGAAGGGTTGAATGATAATATCGAATGGGGGGCATGTGTGTGATTTTCCCTTTATGGGAGATTTCTGAGAAATGACGTCAGTTTTCTCTGATAAGATTTAAAGGGACTTTTTACCCTTACTCCGCATGCACGGCGTCTTTTTTGAAGCTTTTGAAGAAGTTTTGTGAAGCGCGTAGATACGTCGGCAACATCATCTTCTTAATTTCTCAGTTTAATTTGAACATTGGGTCAAGAGAATTTAATTAAATAGTGGCTTGGATAGGTTCATGTTAGCATATATGGCATAAGGCTTTGAATGTTTGTAAATTGTATTTTTGTGGGTATGAACAACATATTTTTCTTGGGTATGGACGGTGTTTATATGCAGTTTTTACCTTTTGCAGTTCTACAAAATGATCCCCTGAAGAAACTCCGTTGTATGGAGTGAAACGCAGTGAACTGGGCGCCACAAGTTAGCGTCGGGGAAGGAGTTTGAAACCACAGCACGAAAGCTAAGTAATTGGGCCTGTTCAAAGTTTTGTGAATCACATTTTTTCTAATGAAGGACAATTTTGTGAGGGCATTCACTTGTGGCAAGGCTAAAACAAAACAAAATCAATACGGGCATTCGGGTCATTGATGCTACCGACATTGTTGGATATTTTATCCAAATTTGTTGTCATTGAGTCTGAGACCTTTCCGCCCTGATTCTACAAATTGTAGCTACAAGTGTTATGTGTGATGCCACATTGCTATCAGTTTTAATGAAGTGATTTCTTTTTTATGGTTGTGAATATTCATCACTTCTGGAAGTTGACCTAAAACGTTTGTGCGACGATCTAAAATTTTAGGCAGCTTTCAAAGCAACCCTTCACAAACCTCTTTTTTGCCCTGGCAATGACTTAGTGGCATGCTAGGAGCAAACCCTGAAGGAAGTGAGTCACCAAAGGTTGGACCAAGAGGGGCTTACCATCCATTGAGTGGTGGTGCACCGACAGGGCACAAAGGTGCACTCGGACGGAGTTAGACTGGTGCCCAGACTAAGAGAGGTGGAGAAGATACTGCAACACCAAAGCCACCAGGCAGGAGAAGGGATCAGCGCCATGATCGGCACACCAAACAGAGAACCTACCTTCCTAGTAGAGGCCTTGCGAGAGGCCAGCAGGATGTCTTCAACCTCGACTGGAAGGTTGAGGGGGATGAGAGTCACCCTCTCAGCAGCCATGCTGTCAATGAGAGGGACCCTAGGTTGGGGTGTAGAAGAGAGCCACCCCTCCTGAGATAGGAGTCCTGGGGCAGTCCCCAAGGGGGTGGGGGCCTCCACTGCCAACTGCAGCAGCAGCGGGAACCATGGCTGCCTGGGCCATCTGGGAGCTATTAGGATAAGCAAGGCCCTGTCGCAGAGGGTCCTGAACAAGGTCTTAGTGATCAGCAGCGTCGGAGGGTAGACATACATGAGGCCTTCCGACCACGAGATTAGAAATGCATCCGCTGCCACCCTGGAGGGGTGGGCCTGCCGGAAACAGAAATGGGGCAACTGAAAGTTGTCCGGACTGGCGAACAAGTCCATCATGGGTTCCTCCCAGAGCTGGAAAAGTCGGCTGGCTATCCTGGGGTCCAGCTGCCACTCGTATGGCTGGAGAAACCTGCTGAGTTTGTCGGCCAGCAGGTTGTCCTGGCCTGGCACATACACTGCCTTCAGGAGGATACCCTGTTGTATCGCGTACGAACAGAGATCCAGTGCCTCCTGGCAAAGGACACGGGACCCGTGCCCCCTTGTTTGTTTATGTAGAACATTGCCACCTGGTTGACCATCTGGACTAGAACTGGCTGGTGGCACAGATGGTGACTGAAAACTCTCAGAGGAGGTGTATCGTTTGGAGCTTCAAGAGGTTGATCTGTTGGGCGCTCTCGCCTGGCAACCAGGTGCCCTGAGTGTGGAGGGCCCCGCAGTGTGCTCCCCAGCTGAGCAGGGAGGCATCTGTGGTACGGACCCTTGAGTAGCTGGGTCTGGAAGGGCATGCCCGCTTCTAGGTGTTGGGGCGACTGCCACCAACTGGCGGGTTACCGCAACTCTGTTCCGGAGACAGCCTGTGGCCTGAGACCACTGGTCCCAGAGACACCATTGTGCCGCCCTCATATGGCGGCAAGTGTCTGGGGTGACGTGGACTGTGAAAGCCATGTGTAAGAGAAGACGCAGAAGGTGCCAGGCAGGCACCGAGAAACGGTGTTGTACGTCCCGAGTCAGAGATCTGAGACGATCTGCCCGGTCCTTGGGCAGGAAGGCCATGGCCTGGAGGGTGTCGAGCTTTGCCCCGAGGAACCCCAGGCATTGAGCCGGGAGGAGGCGAGACTTTGGGTAATTTATGATGAAGCCCAAGTGTTGCAGAACCTGGATGGTGAATGCAGTGGCCTGCTGCACCTCGGAGGCTGTGCCTCTTCTTATGAGCCAATCGTCCAGGTAGGGAAACACAAAGACCCCTTGGAGCCTGAGGAAGGAGGCTACGACCACCAGGCATTTCGTGAAGACCCTCGGGGCAGAGGCTAGGCCGAAGGGAAGCAACCAGTATTGAAAGTGTTTGCCTCCTATCACAAACCGTAAGTACTGTCTGTGGGTATAAGCATCCTTGAGGTCTAAAGGAGCATAGCCAATCTCCCTGCTGGAGGTATGGCAGCAATGTTCCAGGGGAGAGCATCTTGAACTTCTCCCTCACCAGGAATTTGTTGAGGTTGCGCAGGTCAAGGATGGGTCCCGGTAAAGGGGAGACCTGAGGGGCTCTCCTGGAAAATAAGGGAGAGGCATCTGAGTCAGGTGGAGGAGGTAACTCTCCTCGACTACCCTCAGAGCCCAGGAATCAGTGGTGATGGACACCCATCTCTGGGCATAGAGGATCAGATGTCCACCTATGGGCTGCTGATCTCCTTGGGGTAGAGAGGCTATGCTGAAAGAGTCAAAAGCTCCCCCCTGGCTGGGCCGGAGTTGGTGCCTGAGGTTTAGGAGCCTTCTGCGTACGTGGGCCATACCCATGGCCCTTGGCCTGCTGACCCTGTTGGGGAGCTGGGGAGGCCTGATAGGGTGGGTAGTTTCAGTAAGCAGCTCCCTTCATCGGGTAAAAGGGCATTTTACCCGAGCCCTTCCATCAGAGAGGGGCAGTGGTCTTCTTGGAGAGCCTGGTCCTCATCATGAACTTGGTCTCCAACTCGGCAGCCTTGTCGGTCATGGGTTTGCCGAAGAGGATCTCCCCTTGGCATGGGACATCGAACAGTTTGTCCTGAACCCACTGCTCAAGGTCGGACGACTGAAGCCAAGCCCGGCGGCATTCACCGATGCGGCTACCAGGGCCGCCGACGCAAACCCATCATAAGCTGCTCAAGACATAAAATTTGGAGCAGGCTCCTTAACCGCTGCAAAGGTTCCTCGGAGAGACCAGGCGAAAACCCGGCGAGTTCCTTCACCAAGTCTCTCAAGTACATGCCCATGTACAGCTGGTAGGCCTGGCCTGGCAGATGAGCACCTAGCCCTGGTAGCACTTCCTGCCGAGGGCATCCAAGGTGCGGGCCTCCCTGCAAGGGAGCATCGAGGAGTGCGTCTTCTGGCTTTTCAGCAGACGCATGGCTGACTCCACCACCATGGAACTGAGTGGCAGCTGTGACTTCTGGAAGCCTGAGCTCTGGCGGACCCGATACATCGAGTCGAGCGGTTTGCTCATCACCAGCACCAATGCCGGTGTCTCCCACATGCGGAGCATGAGCCGTTCCAGGATGGGAGGAATGGGCACTGTGAGCGATTCTTGAGGAGGAGCCTCGTACTGGAGGATCTCCAGCTCACCCGCCCGAGGATCCTCCTCCGACTCGGTTGGGAACGCCAGGGCCTGGGACATGTAATTTATATGCTATTATTTATATGCTATTCCCCAGTTAATCCTTGTTTTATTCCCCTGTTACCTGTAACTTGGACAAGTTCTCTAAATCTGAGTGTATTTTGTTTAATGTAAACCGCACTGATGTCAAATAGCACGGTATATAAGAGCTGTTAAATAAATAAATAAATAAAATGTCCTTGACAAACTCCAAGAAGCCCATGTCCTCCGGCAGGGACCGCTCCGAGGTTCTGAGTCTGGGCACTCGGAAGGGACGTCACAGTGGCAATGGGTATCAGGAGACTCTTCATTCTCAGTCTCCCATTTGGAGTACTCCAAGGATGACTCATAGGCGGGCTGCTCTGTGGCTTCGAGGCCACCAAAGCCCTGCAGTCAATGCCCAGTAGACCGGCTGGGGATGACTCAGCTCCCGTCGAATGGGATGCCGAGCATGACCTCGGCCGAGGATCAGCTCGGCCTCCGGAGACGTCTTTGAAGTCAAATATCTGGTGGTCCGGGCGGATGAACCGAACGTGCCGGACAACAGTGTCCGCTGCTGGTCAATGAAGGCAGACAAACTGAGCTCCACGGCCGCCATTATGGATTCAAGGCCAGAAGGTTCTGCAGCCTTTGGCGTAGGCCCCGAGGAACTCGGGTTCGATGCCGGCTTTCCCAAAGGGGAATACTCGACGAGGATAGCGTCAGGAGACCGAGGTTGGTCCGCTACCGGATCCTTCCGGGGGACCCTGGCAGGTCTCTCCTTTTCTGATGTCTCAGGCGAGTGTCTCGGACTGCAGGACTGAGCCCGAGAGGTTCCTGGCCAGTCGGAACCATCCAAGGACACCGCCTTCAAGGGTTTCTTCTTCTTCCTGTGTTTCCTCGAGGGTGAGCCCCTAGCCGAGGACCCATGACGACACTATGGTTTGGAAAGCCCCTCCCGAGATGTCGGAGCCTCAGACGAGGCCTTGGCCTTCGGAAGCATCAGGGATTCAGGGAAGAACATATCGTGCTGCTTCAGGACCTTGCTGGACATCCGTTTCCAGAGACCGCAGGCCACCAGGTCGTGGTCTGGCCCGAGGCAACGGAGGCAGCAGTCATGTGTGTCGGTTAAGGACATTATCTTAGAGCACTGATCACACTTTTTAAAGCCACTGATAGCCATGGGGGAAAAAAGTACCCCTGCGAGGTCAAAGACTCTCTGGGCTGCCAGTTGGAAAAAGGGCGCGAAGGCACCATGAACCGAACCCGATGCCAGAGCACAGAGGACGGTAGCGGGAAGGGTACCAGTGCAAGACCAGAGTCGAGTTTGAAACTCAGGTACCAAAATATCAACTTTTTCCGGGGGGAAGTCAGACAATGTCTGAAGGGCTCCGTGGAAAAAAGGAGACTGAGCAAGATAGCACCCTTGGGCAGGAAGGGGACCGCGCATGCATGGTGGCAGCTCCCAAAGGCTTTCTTTGAAAGCTGGGGGGATGCTTCCGCGAGGACTCCTTCGGTGCAGATGTCACCCATATGTGAGGGCCGACTTTCAGCTTATTCCCGGAGAACCATGCATACCATGTTATGCTTGTTTATGTACACTTGAGAATATACAAAATATATTGTTTTAAAAAAACATTACAAATTACAATTTATAAATCATAATTTGTGTTTCTAGCTAGGTAGCGGTAGGTTGCAGTGCAGGAACAGCCTTGGAGGAGCATTCTACTTTGCCTTCACTTTTTATATCAAAAACAGTCATCTGATAACATTGCTCCTTCCTCAAGGTTTCACTTCATTTCCTCCACTCTGCTTCCCATCCCAACTTGTTAGTGACATCTAATGTTTGCTTTCTATAATACCGTTTTAAACACCCAGCAAACAGTACGAGAGTTTTCTGCTATTTACTTGTAGTTTACAAAGACATTTCAAAAGTTGCCTTAACAAAAATATCTGAAAGAAAAACGATGTTCATTGGTGCACATACACACATGCATACGCACGCATTTTAAGGGGCTCGCATAATAATGCTGAGTTTACCAAATTTGTCAGTATGAAAAGGTATGTTACATCAGAAGTGGACAAACTGCAGACATCTGGCCTGTGGGCAAGCTTCAAGCCCACAGCAATGCTTCAAGAGGGGGCACTCCCCTCCTTCCACAGAGAAGCTGCTTTTTAAGAAGGTCTCTCTCCAAAAGGATATTGCTGCTTTTTTTTTCTAAATAAATTTGAATTCTTAACTCTTGACTAGAATGGCAATCTACTTCTGGTCATGCCTTGCCAAGAAAACGCAGGAGCTGGGTCACCAGGAGTCAGCATTAATTATGGAACAAATTGCATTGCAGTTTTGACTAGAATTTTCACCACAAAAGCAACAATTTATAGCGGGGAAAAAAAAAAGTTAAGCTTTTTATCCAATGTTGCCTAAAAGGCATCAGGATGCTCAGACTGCTCTGCTTTCATTCAAACTTCTCCAAAGCCACACTGTACAAAAATCTTTCAAAAACTTAAGTTCCCAATAGGCTGCAAAGAGTAGTTACTCACCTGTAACAGGTGTTCTCCAGGAGCAGCAGGAATCAGTCCTCACATAGGGGTGACATCGACACCGATGGAGCCCCTGCGGAGCATTTCCCCAGCTTTCTATGAAAGCCTTTGGGAATACTGCATGCATGCGCGGTCCCCTTCCCGCTTAAAGGTGCCATCTTGCTCAGTCAAATGACATAGCTAAAAAACAGCACACAAAAATATAAAATAAACTATGTACAACTGCAACTCCCAGGGGAGGAGGGAGGGTTGTGAGGACTGATTCCTGCTGCTCCTGGAGAACACCTGTTACAGGTGAGTAACTACTCTTTCTCCAGGACCAAGCAGGAAGTCAGTCCTCATGTATGGGCGACTCCCAAGCTCTGGGCTACCAAGGAACCCAGGCTGAACAAGAGAACTGCCTCTAGTCCCAACATCAAAGAAAGGCTTTTCACTGAAAGGACCTCCACCGGTAGCCCAACGGAGGGCTGGAGGGCAGGAGTTGCCTAAACCTCAAAGAGATTCCGGAGTACTGCCTGGCCAAAAGCAGAGTCCCTACGGGACTCCCTCTCCAGGCAGTAATGAGCTGCAAAAGTCCGGCTTGAGGACCAAGTTGCAGCCCTGCAGATGTCTGCCAACGGTTCAGAGTGGAGATGAGCTACTGAGGCAGACATTGCCCTGACACGATGGGTCGTGACCCGACCCTGCACGGGAAGGTCAGCCGCCCTGTAAGCCCAGGTGATACAGTCAGCCACCCATATGGACAAGGTACGCTTGGACACAGCTAACCCCAAATTATTAAGGTCAAAAGAGATGAAGAGCTGAGTAGCCCTTCTATGTCCCTGCGTACGGTCAAGGTAGAAGGATAAGGCCCTCCTACAGCCCAGGGTATGCAGGACTGCTTCAGCCTGGCTTGCATGAGGCACAGGGAAGAATGTTGGAAGAACCACCTCTTGGTTGAGGTGGAAGGAGGAGACAACTTTAGGGAGGAACTTTGGATGAGTACTAAGGACTACCCTGTTCCTATAGAAGCGGGTGTAAGGCCTGTCACAGACTAGGGCCTGAAGCTCACTCACCCGTCTGGCCGAGGTTAAGGCCACTAAGAAGAGTGTCTTCCAAGAAAGGAAGCGGAGAGGACAAGTAGCCATCGGCTCAAAAGGTGGGCGAGTCAGTTGCTGCAAGACCACATTCAACTCCCACTCAGGGGCTGGAGGACGGACAGGAGGCTTGAGCAAGAGCAAACCTCTGAGGAACCGAGACACCAAAGGGTGAACCGATATAGAGTTTCCCTCCACCAGTGAGTGGTGAGCTGCTAGAGCTGAGAGGTGGGCCCGAACAGAATTGGACTTAAGGCCCTGATTGGATAAATGTAGCAGGTACTGAAGCACCACTGGTACAGTACAGGGGAAAGGATCTTCTGTACGCAGCTGACACCAAACAGAAAACCTCTTCCACTTCAGGGCATATGTTTTTCTAGTGGACTGCTTCCTAGAGGCCAGGATGACCTCTTCAACTTCAGGAGGTAGGCCCCAAGGAGCCAAAACTACCCTTGCAGCTTCCAGGCCATCAAATTGAGAGATTTGAGATTGGGGTGCAGAAGAGACCCCTGGTCTTGAGACAGAAGGTCGGGCTGCAACCCTAGAGGTAGTGGAGTGTCCACTGCTAGCTGAAGCAGAAGTGGGAACCAAGGTTGTCTTGGCCACCTGGGGGCTACCAGAAGGACCGAGGCCTGGTCCTGCAGAACTCTGAACAGGGTTCGGGCCACCAGAGGAGTGGGAGGAAACGCATATAGGAGGCCTTGGGACCAGGAAATCAGAAAAGCATCTGCTGCTAGTCTCAAAGGATGCGGTTGCCTGGGGCAGCTGTCTGTTCAGGGGACCGGCAAAGAGATCTATGGATGGAAGCCCCCATCTCAGGAAGATCTTCTGAACTACCAAGGGACGGAGCTGCCACTCGTGTGGCTGCAGAATTCTGCTCAACCTGTCTGCTAGGTAATTGTCCTGGCCAGGGAGATAAACCGCCTTGAGCAACATGTTGTGCCTGAGCACAAACAAGCAAAGGTCCTGTGCCTCCTGACAAAGGAGCCTGGACCCAGTGCCTCCCTGTTTGTTCATATAAAACATGGCTACCTGGTTGTCTGTCTGCACTAAAACAGACTGGTGAGCCAGGGTTGGAGAGAAAGTCCTGAGGGCTAAGCGAATAGCCCGAAGCTCCAGTAGATTGATCTGCTGCTGGGCCTCCCAGGGAGACCACAGGCCCTAAGTGCACTTGCCCAGACAGTGTGCTCCCCAGCCCTGTAGAGAGGCATCGGTGGTCAATACCACTGTGAACCCAGGTGGCTGAAAAGGCATCCCTTCCAGTAAGTTGGGGGGGATGCAGCCACCAACGTAGGGGTTGCAGGAATGGTCTGGACACCCTTACTCTGTCTCTGAGGCTCCCTGTGGCCTACGACCACCGAGTTCTGAGGCACCATTGTGTAGGCCTCATATGAAGCCTGGCATGGGGTGTGACATGCACTGTCGAAGCCATGTGGCCCAGAAGCCTCAGGCAGAGTCTGGCGGAGACCAGTGACCTGCTGAGAAACTGGTTTGCCAAGGTCATCAGTCTTTGAGCTCTGTCTTCTGGCAAGAAAGCTTTTGCCTGCAGAGAGTCTAGTCCTGCCCCTATGAACTCTAAGTTTTGGGAGGGGAGCAAAGTGGACTTTGCGAAGTTTATGACAAACCCCAGATGCTACAGCAGAGAAATCATTCGGAGGGTGGCTTGCCTGGCCTCCTGGCACGTCTGACCCCTAATGAGCCAGTCGTCCAGATAGGGGAAGACAGATACCCTGATTTCTCAAATAGGCCGCCACCACTGCCAGGCATTTGGTAAAGACTCTGGGGGCGGAGGTGAGGCCAAATGGCAGCACCCTGTACTGATAATGGTTTCCTCCCACAATGAACCTTAGGTACTTTCTGTGGTCTGGATAAATAAGGATGTGAGTGTACGCATCCTTTAGATCTAAAGAGCATAGCTAATCTCCCTGCTGGAGGTAGGGCAGAAGTGTTCCAAGAGTAAGCATCTTGAACTTTTCCTTCTGTAAGAACTTGTTGAGATTTCTGAGGTCGAGAATAGGCCTGAGATCCCCTGTTCTCTTTGGTACTAGGAAGTACCTGGAGTAAAACCCGTGACCTCGGAGGTGGGGAGACAAAGGCTCCACCGCCTGGTCTCATAACAGATCCTGGAGCTCCTGCAGGAGGAGGGCTGTATGGAGAGGAGGCCTTGGAGGCTCTCCTGGAAAATAGGGAGGAGGCAACTGATGAAAATGAAGCAGGTAGCCCTTTTGGACTATGCTTAAGACCCAGTTGTCCCCTGTAATGGGTGGCCACCGGTGGGCAAACAGGGCTAGGCGACCTCCTGCGCAGGGATGGGACAGCAGAGAAGGAGAGGCCTTGGGAGTCAAAAAACCCCACCCTGCTGAGTAGGAGCAGGAGCCAGAGGCTTGGGGGCTTTCTGCCTACGGGGCCCATGTCCCTGCCCCTTGGCCTGCTGACCCTGTGGGGGAGCGGGGGAGGCCTGGTAAGTTGGGAACTGTTTGTAGGCAGTCGCCTTCCTCGGGTAAAAGGGCTTTTTACCTGAACCCTTCTTCTTGTACGAAGGGGCAGAAGTCTTTCGAGACAGCCTTGTCCTCGTGAGGTGCTCGGTCTCGAGCTCAGCAGCCTTCTCGGCTATGGGCTTGCCAAAAAGGTTTTCACCTCGGCAAGGGACGAAGACCAACTTGTCTTGAACCCATGGCTCAAGGTCCGATGACTGCAGCCATGCCTGGCGTCGAGCCGCAATGCCGGCAGCCTCAACCCGGGCCGAGGCCTCGAAGCCATCGTAGGCCTCTCGGGACATGAACTTAGAGAATTCCCGGATCCCCGAAGACAAGAACTTGAACCTCTGCAAAGGTTCCCCGGAGAGACCAGCAGAGAACCCGGCATGCTCCTTTGCCAGGTCCCGCAAGTACATGTCCATGCACAGCTGGTAAGACTGGACACGGCAAGCAAGTATCGAGCCCTGGAAGCACTTTCTACCAAACGCATCCAGGTTCTGGGCCTCCCTGCCAGGGGGCACCGCCGAGTGCATCGTCTGACTTTTCAGACGATGCATGGCTGATTCCACCACCATGGAATGGTGCGGTAGCTGCGCCTTTTGAAAACCAGGGCTCTTAGGGAGTCGATAATCGGAATCGACCCGCTTGCTCAGAACCGGCGCCAAGGCCGGTGCCTCCCACATCCGGAAGAGGAGCAGTTCCAGCATCGGAGGAATCGGCATAGTAAAGGCCTCCTTCGGAGGAGAGTCATACTGGAGGGCCTCGAGCTCTTCGGCTCGAGGCTCCTCCTCGGGATCCGCCAGGATCGCCAAAGCAGTGGCCATATCCCGCACGAACTCCGAGAACCGGGTCTCCTCCGGAGGGGACCTACTCCGGGGCTCAGACTGCGGTGAGTCCGACGGGACGCACCGTGTCTTGAAGGTATCGGGGGACTCCTCATCCTCCATCTCCCAGGCGGACTCGTCCAAAGAGGAGTCGGGCTCCGACCGCGTGGGGCCCGGCAGCACCCTCCCCGACGCCAAAGGCACCGGTGTCGACACCTTCGGTACCGACAGGGAGGTCGAGGGTGACCGCGAGGTCGAGGACGACCTCGAGCCTTCATGGTCTCGAGTATCGGCTCGGTCTCCGGGGTCAACTTCGACTTCGATGTCCCGGTGGTCGGGGCAGATGCACCAGTGTGGCTGACCATCAGCACCCGCTGCTGATCCATGAAGGCAGACAGTCTGCACTCCAAGGCTGTCAGCCTGAGACCCAGCTCAGGAGACTCAGCAGCTACCGACTCGGGCCCCGGCAGCGCCGGGCTTGACGTCGGCTCCCTGGGAGGAGACAACAGGACTTACGTGTCCAGCAGACTCCGGTTCCACCCAAGGTACTTTTGACGGCTTCTCCTGTTCCACGAGCCCGGGATGGCGGTCTGGGGTCCGAGACTGAGCCCTCGAGGAGCCAGGGACCTCCTCCGACGCCGCCCTTGTGAGCTGCTTCTTCCTCTTTCGCTCCCGCTCGGGGGACCCCCTATCTGAGGAACCCCGACGATGCTCGGGGTCAGATTCCTGAGACGTTGAGGCCTCAGATGAGGTCCGGGCCCGGCCGGAGGCCGTGTCGGAGAAAAGCCTTTCCTTCTGGTGCTGACGACTTCAGAGTGCCTTAGTGGACATTTTTCCACACGGTCCACAGATCTTAGGATCATGATCATGATCAGGACCAAGGCACCGAAGGCAGCAGTCGTGTGTGTCGGTGAGAGACATTAGCTTCTTGCACCGATCACACTTTTTAAAACCACTGGAAGCCATCGGGGAAAAAAAGAGTCCCCGCGAGGTCAAAGGATCAGCCTTCCAGGGAAAAGGAAAAGGAAAAAAAAAAAGGCGCGAACGCCAGCCACGAAGGGCAAAAACTGAAAAATTAAGATCGGGCTCGATACCGGTGTACCAAACCCGGCGAGAAGGGGAACCGGCGTCGAACCGGACAAAAAAAGCGAAGAAAATCGCAAGGAATAGACGAAAAAAATCTAACTATTAACCGGGTGAACTAGGACACACGTCCAAAGGGCTCCACGGAAAAAGAGAGGAGCAAGATGACACCTTTAGGCGGGAAGGGGACCGCGCATGCGTGCAGTATTCCCAAAGGCTTTCATAGAAAGCTGGGGAAATGCTCCGCAGGGGATCCATCGGCATCGATGTCACCCGTATGTGAGGACTGATTCCTGCTTGGTCCTGGAGAATAGTTTTTACTAAGCCAACATAAAATATTGCAAGAGTACATGAGATACCTTAGGTCCCTTCTTCAGGTGACTTTATGCCTGGCACAAGTTAGATATACAGAGAGAAAAACATCTATGGACAGTGCCTATTTCTTAGTTTTTTTTATGCCTTATTTTCTTCATAATTCTTAACGCAACACTCTCTTGCAGCCCAATGTGCCTGAACGAATTAAATGGTGGTTGTGTCTTGCTCCACCTCTGGCCGTGTTTCAGTCCTGCTTAAAGACCTATCAACTTCAGAATGCATTTTGTCTTTCAGAGTCCAAAAACAGAATCTTCCTGATCTTGACCTTCTCACATTAAACATGCTTTACGGTAATACTTGTGATTACAAGAAACCTGTCTTAACTGTATGCCGACTAGACGGGATGGAACCAGGCTGCTGGCACTAACCTTTAAAAAGGAGATAGAGCAGCTTTTAAACTAGATAATAGGGGAGAACCGAAAGTCGCCCAAGAGCACATGGTTCGGAGCAATGTATCCTTGAAGGATACTACCAAAAAAAATGAAGTTAGGGCACATCAGCAGAGAGGTTCCAATAAAGACAGACAAGCAAATGCAATGTGTGCCTTCGAGTCAGTCCTGACTCCTAGCGACCCAGAAGCTTCTGGGTTTTCTTGGCAGTGTCACCAGAAGTAGATTGCCAGGCCTTTCTTCTGAGGCAATGGAGGGTTAAGTGACTTGCCCAAGGCCACAAGGAGTGCTAGTGGAAATTGAATCCTGGTTGCTTGGTTACCAAACCAGTGTTCCAACCACTAGGCTCCTCCTCCACTCCACAAACAAAGGTAGCCCAAAGCCCTTGAGTACGGAGCAGACACAGCTTAAAGATACCAAATTACCCCTGCCTACCGATAACCAGATTAATCTGAATAAAATACAGCTTCTAAAATGCATGTATGCAAATGCTAGAAGTCTAAAAATAAAAAAAAATTCTGTCTTGAAGGACTAGAAAAAGGGACTGTTACTTCTGGAGAGAGATCTGCAACTGTGAGTATATACTTCTGGTAATTTTCTAAAAGGAATTCTTTGTATTAAAGCTAATTAATCTGTGAACCCACTATTTTTTGTTAAATCAGTCAGGGCCTAGTAGCAGCAGTTTAAGTTTAAATTTAAAACACAGAGGAGAACTTTCTGGTTACATTTCATACCCAGCAGAGAGCTTGTAGTTTAAATTTAATAGTCACTCAGGGCCTAGAATCAGCAAAGTACTTTTAGCTTAAATTTAAAACACAGAAGAGAGCTTTCTGGTTAAATTTAGAACCCAGCAGGGAGCTTGTAGTTTAAATTTCATAAGAAGTTAGAGCCTAGCAGCAGCTAAGAGCTATAATTTAAATCAAATCAGAATACAGCTTACCTCAGCAGCACAAGACAGGGTACTGTGTAGCAGCCCTCTTTTAATAAGTGTTATTTCCCTCCCTCCCCTGGGATAATCGTAGCTTTATAGGTACTTACACACCTTAAAAGACAGGAGGTGCTCTCAGGTGAAGCTCATTACCCAGATCAGTCATAAGAACATAACATAAGATATGCCATACTGGGTCAGACCAGGGTCCATCAAGCCCAGTATTCTGTTTCCAACAGTGGCCAATCTAGGTCATATGTACCTAGCAGTATCCCCAAGAGACAAGTTCCACAATGCTTGTACTGGGTCAAGCATTGATATCTTCGGTCACTTCTTAATAATGGTTTATGGACCTTTCCTCCAGGAACTTGTCCAAACCTTTTTTAAACCCAGCTACACTAACAGCCTTTACTACATCCTCCGATAACAGATTCCAGAGTTTGATTACACATTGAGTGAAAAAATATTTTCGTTTATTAGTCTTAAATAGTTTACCCTGTAGCTTCATTGCATGTCCCCTAGTCTTTCTATATTCTGATAACGTAAACAATCGAACTCCGTTCATTAATTTATAGACTTCTATCATATCTCCCCTCAGCCGTCTCTTTTCCAGGTTAAAGAGCCCTAACCTTTTTAGCCTTTCTTCATAGGAGTATCCTTCCATCCCCTTTACCATTTTGGTGGCTCTTCTCTGAACCTTTTCTAAAATCGCTATATCCTTTTTAAGATGTGGCGATCAGAATTGCACACAATATTCAAGGTGCGGTCTCACCATGGAACGATACAGAGGCATTATAATATCTTTTGTTTTATTTTCCATTCCTTTCCTTATCATACCTAGCATTCTATTTGCTCTCTTGGCCGCCGCTGCACACTGGGCCGAGGGTTTTAACATGCTATCCACAATGACGCCTAAATCTTTTTCCTGGGTGGTGGTTCCTAATGTGGAACCTTGCATCGTGTAACCATAGTTTGGGTTGTTCTTCCCTAGGTGCATAACCTTGCACTTGTCCACATTAAATTTCATCTGCCATTTTGATGCCCAGTCTTCCAATTTATCAAGATCCTCTTGCAATTTTTCACAATCCTCTTGGGTTTTAACAACTTTAAATAGTTTTGTGTCATCTGCAAATTTGATAACCTCACTCGTTATTCCACTTTCCAGGTCATTTATGAATATGTCAAAAAGCAGCGGACCCAGCACAGATGCCTGGGGTACACCACTATTCACCTTTCTCCATTGGGAAAATTGGCCATTTAGCCCTACCCTCTGCTTTCTATCTTTTAACCAGTTCCTGATCCACAATAGTACACTGCCTCCTATCCCCTGACTCTTTAGTTTTGCCAAAAGTCTCTGATGAGGGACCTTGTCAAAGGCTTTCTGAAAGTCCAGATACACAATATCAACCGACTCACCTTTGTCCACCTGTTTATTCACTCCTTCAAAAAAACATAACAGATTAGTAAGACAAGATCTTCCTTGTCTAAAGCCATGTTGGCTGTCTCCCATTAGGTCGTGACTATCTACATGCTGAGTAATTTTATTCTTTATGATGGTTTCTACCATTTTTCCTGGTACTGACGTCAAGCTCACCGGTCTGTAGTTTTCCGGATCACCCCTGGAACCCTTTTTAAAAATTGGTGTTACATTGGCGATCCTCCAATCTTCAGGTATCAGAGATGATTTTAATGATAGTTCACAGATTACTGATAGCAGGTCTGCAATCTCATATTTCAGTTCTTTCAACACCCTTGGATGTAAACCATCCGGTCCAGGTGATTTGCTACTCTTCAGTTTATCTAATAGTTGTACATCTTCCCGATGTATCGATATTTCCTTCAATTCTTCCGCACCTTTAAATACCACTTCAGTCATGGGTAACATCCCTACATCTTCCTCAGTAAAGACCGAAGCAAAGAATTCATTCAGTCTCTCCGCTATCGCCTTGTCGCCTCTTAGTGCTCCTTTAACCCCTTTATCATCTAATGGACCAACTGACTCTCTCACAGGTTTTTTTGCTACGAATGTACTTGAAAAGGTCTTTATTTCGCGTTTTTGCTTCCGCAGCAAGCTTCTTCTCAAATTCTCTCTTTGCCTGCCTTATCAATGCCTTGCATTTGACTAGCCAGTGCTTGTGCTGTTTCCAGGTTTCGTCGTTTGGCTCTTTTTTCCATTTCCTGAAAGATGCTTTTTTGGCAACAGCCTCTCTGACCTCACCTTTAAACCATGCTGGCAGTTTTTTGGACTTCCTTCCACTTTTCTTAAAGCGTGGAATACAGCTGTTCTGGGCTTCCAAGATAGTATTTTTCAACAACATCCAAGCTTGATGTATGTCTTTAACCTTTGCAACTGCTCCTTTTAGTTTTTTCTTAACTGTTTTCCTCATTTTATCATAGTCTCCCTTTCAAAAGTTAATAGGTAGTACTGTGGATTTCCTTACTATCCCTCCTCCACTAATTAAATCAAAGGCGATCATGCTATGATCACTATTGCCAAGTGGCCCCAACACCCTTATCTCTTGCACTAGATCTGGTGTTCCACTAAGGACTAGGTCTAATATGGCTTCCCCTCTGTTTGGTTCATGAACCAGCTGCTCCAAGAAGCAGTCATTTATTTCATCTAGGAACTTTATCTCCCTAGCATGTCCTGATGTGACACTGACCCAGTCGATACCGGGGTAATTGAAATCACCCATTATTATTACTGCACTGTAACTTTTGTTAGCTTCCTTGATTTCTTTGAGCATTTCATCATCCATTTGGTCATTCTGGCCAGGTGCTCGATAGTACACCTCCACTGCCATTGCCTTCCCCCTTTTATATGGAATTTCAATCCATATAGATTCTACAGCAGATTTTGTTTCCTGCAAAACTTTAATCCTTTCTGAGTCAATGCCCTCTCTAACATAGAGCGCAACCCCTCCACCAATTTGATCAGCTCTATCATTACGATATAGTTTGTACCCAGGTATCACAGTGTCCCACTGGTTGTCCTCCTTCCACCATGTCTCTGATATTCCAATCATATCTAACCTTTCATTTAGTGCTATATATTCTAACTCTCCCATCTTATTCTTTAGACTTCTAGCATTTGCATACAAGCATTTTAGAGAATGTATTTTATTCATGTTAATTTGGCTATTGTTAGACATCGGTAAATTGGGATCTTTAAGCTCTGTCTGATCCATACTTGAGGGCATTTGGGCTACTTTACTCTTTTGTGGAACCTCTCTGCTTTTGGTAGTATCCTTCAAGGATACATTCTTCCGAACCATCCGCTCTTGGGCGACTGTCGGCTTTCCCCTAATATCTAGTTTAAAAGCTGCTCTATCTCCTTTTTAAAGGTTAATGCCAGCAGCCTGGTTCCATCCCAGTTAAGGTGAAGCCCATCCCTTCGGAAGAGCCCCACCTTTCCCCAGAATGTTCCCCAGTTCCTAACAAATCCAAAACCCTCATCTCTGCACCATTGTCTCATCCACGCATTGAGACTCCGGAGCTCTGCCTGCCTTTTGGGTCCTGCGCGTGGAACAGGAAGCATTTCGGAGAATGCTACCATGGAAGTTCTGGATTTCAACTTCCTACCTAAAAGCCTAAATTTTGCCTCCAAAACCTCCCTACCACATTTTCCTATGTCATTGGTACTGACATGTACCAAGACAGCAGACTCCTCCCCAGCACTATCTAAGACCTTATCTAGGTGGCGCGTGAGGTCCGCTACCTTCGCACCAGGCAGACATGTTACCAAGCGATCCTCACGTCCACCAGCCACCCAGCTATCTACATGCCTAATGATCGAATCACCAACTATAACGGCTGTCCTAACCCTTTCCTCATGGGCACATGGCCCTGGAGAAACTTCCTCGGTGCGAGAGGGTTTTACATCACCTGGAGGACAGGTCCTAGTTACAGGATCACTTCCTGCCACACCAGGGTGATGCTCTCCTGTCACGTGACCTCTCTCCTCCATGGCAACAGGGGTGCTGCCAGACTGGAGGTGGGACTTCAGGACTATATTCCTGTAGGTCTCGTCTATGTACCTCTCTGTCTGTCTTATGTTTTCCAAGTCTGCTACTTTAGTCTCAAGAGAACGGACTTGTTCTCTGAGAGCAAAGAGCTCCTTGCACCTAGTGCACATGTAAGACCTCTCACCAACTGGGAGAAAATCATACATGTGACACTCAATGCAAAAGACTGGAAAGCCCCCATCCCGCTGCTGGACTGCTGTCTGCATCTTAGTTTTAAGTTTGTGTCTAGATCTTTAAGTTCTTACTTACTAGGGGTTGCTAAGGGTATTTATACCAATAAAACTGTACCTAATACGTTTAATATACCTTGTTCACCTGAAGCTTAATTAATCTCAGGTCCTTAGTGTATGACTGATTTGGGTAATGAGCTTCACCTGAAAGCACCTCCTGTCTTTTAAGATGTGTAAGTACCTATAAAGCTATGATTATCCCAGGGGTGGGTGGGTGTGGGGAGAGGGGGAGGGAAATAACACTTATTAAAAGAGGGCTGCTACACAGTACCCTGTCTTGTGCTGCTGAGGTAAGCTAAATTCTGATTTGATTTAAATTATAGCCCTTAGCTGACTTCTTATGAAATTTAAACTACAAGCTCTCTGCTGGGTTCTAAATTTAACCAGAAAGCTCTCTTCTGTGTTTTAAAACTAAAAATACTTTGCTATTACTTGGCCCCGAGTGACTATTAAATTTAAACTACAAACTCTCTGCTGGGTATGAAATGTAACTAGAAAATTCTCCTCTGTGTTTTAAATTCAAACTTTAATTGCTGCTACTAGGCCCTAACTGATCCAACAAAAAAACAGTGGGTTCACAGATTAAGTAGCTTTAATACAAAGAATTCTTTTTAGAAAATTACCAGAAGTATATACTCACAGTTGCAGATTTCTCTCCAGAAGTAACAGTCCCCCTTTCTAGTCATTATCATACACTAAAGACCTGAGATTAGTTAAGCTTCAGGAGAACAAGGTATATTACACGTATTAGGTACAGTTTTATAAGTATAAATATTAATAGCAACCCTTAGTAAGTAAAGAACTTAAATCTAAACACAAACTTAAAACTAAGATGCAGACAGCAGTCCAGCAGCGGGATGGGGGCTTTCCAGTCTTTTGCATTGAGTGTCACATGTATGATTTTCTCCCAGTTGGTGAGAGGTCTTACGTGTGAACTAGGTGTAAGGAGCTCTTTGCTCTCAGGGAACGAGTCCGTTCTCTAGAGGCTAAAGTAGCAGACTTGGAAAGCTTAAGACAGACAGAGAGGTACATAGAAGAGACCTACAGGGATATAGTCCTGAAGTCCCACCTCCAGTCTGGCAGCATCCTTGTTGCCATGGAGGAGAGAGATCACGTGACAGGAGAGCATCACCCTGGTGTGGCAGGAAGTGATCCTGTAACTAGGACCTGTCCTCCAGGTGATGTAAAACCCTCTCGCACCGAGGACGTTTCTCCAGGGCCATGTACCCATGAGGGAAGGGTTAGGACAGACGTTATAGTTGGTGATTCGATCATTAGGCATGTAGATAGCTGGGTGGCTGGTGGACGTGAGGATCACCTGGTAACATGCCTGCCTGGTGCTAAGGTAGCGGACCTCACGCGCCACCTAGATAAGGTCTTAGATAGTGCTGGGGAGGAGTCTGCTGTCTTGGTACATGTCGGTACCAATGACATAGGAAAATGTGGTAGGGAGGTTCTAGAGGCTAAGTCATGACTATCTACATGCTGAGTAATTTTATTCTTTATGATGGTTTCTACCATTTTTCCCGGTACTGATGTCAGGCTCACCGGTCTGTTAAAAGATAGAAAGCAGAGGGTAGGGCTAAATGGCCAATTTTCCCAATGGAGAAAGATGAATAGTGGTGTACCCCAGGGATCTGTGCTGGGTCCGCTGCTTTTTGACATATTCATAAATGACCTGGAAAGTGGAATAACGAGTGAGGTTATCAAATTTGCAGATGACACAAAACTATTTAAAGTTGTTAAAACCCAAGAGGATTGTGGAAAACTGCAAGAGGATTTTGATAAATTGGAAGACTGGGCATCAAAATGGCAGATGAAATTTAATGTGGACAAGTGCAAGGTTATGCACCTAGGGAAGAACAACCCAAACTATGGTTACACGATGCAAGGTTCCACATTAGGAACCACCACCTAGGAAAAAGATTTAGGCGTCATTGTGAATACCATGTTAAAACCCTCGGCCCAGTGTGCAGCGGCGGCTAAGAGAGCAAATAGAATGCTAGGTATGATAAGGAAAGGAATGGAAAATAAAACAAAAGATATTATAATGCCTCTGTATCGTTCCATGGTGAGACCGCACCTTGAATATTGTGTGCAATTCTGGTCGCCGTATCTTAAAAAGGATATAGCGATTTTAGAAAAGGTTCAGAGAAGAGCCACCAAAATGGTAAAGGGGATGGAAGGATACTCCTATGAAGAATGGCTTAAAAGGTTAGGGCTCTTTAACCTGGAAAAGAGACGGCTGAGGGGAGATATGATAGAAGTCTATAAATTAATGAACGGAGTGGAACGGGTAAACGTAGATCGATTGTTTACCTTATCAGAATATAGAAAGACTAGGGGACATACAATGAAGCTACAGGGTAAACTATTTAAGACTAATAAAAGAAAATATTTTTTCACTCAACGTGTAATCAAACTCTGGAATTTGTTACCGGAGGATGTAGTAAAGGCTGTTAGTGTAGCTGGGTTTAAAAAAGGTTTGGACAAGTTCCTGGAGGAAAGGTCCATAAACCATTATTATTATTTTTTTTAATTTTCATATTTATTAAATTTTTTCTCATTTAACAACCAAATAGTTAAATGACAGGAAACAATGGTAATACAATAATGGTAAGTAATATTACACCATATATACAGGAAACAATTTCATTATGAATACCCTATATTAGACCCAAAATTAGAGGGGAGGAATCAGGAAAAAAGAAAATATGAAGCAAAAAATTAGCAATGTAAGACTTATGCGTCAGCCAAAGGGGAGGAAACTTTCACATCAATCACTTCCCTAGCTTCCAGAAATTCCAGGAGCTGAGAGGGCTCAAAAAACATATATAACTTCCCATCATATGTAACACAACAACGTGCAGGAAACGTTAACAAAAATGACCCGCCCAGAGAAAGTACCCGGGATTTATACCCCAGAAATTCCTTCCTCTTAAGCTGGGTACCCCGTGCTAAATCAGGAAAAATCCTTACATTTGCTCCCAAAAACTGTTCCTGGAAATTTCTAAAATACAAACGGAAAATTAATGCCTTATCAGACTCGAGTGCAAGCGTAATAAGGAGGGTGGTACGGGCAGTGACTATCTCCAACGAGCTCTCTAAGAACCCCGTAAGGTCCCCAGAGGCCCCCCGGGTAAGATTATTATTATTCCCTTGACTACCAGTACCCACCAGTAAATATTGAACTCTGGTTAATGGTGGTAGAGCCTCCTCAGGGATCTTTAAAACCTCCCGGAAGTATCTACGAACCATTTCCAGAGGGGAACATAAAGGAGACTTGGGAAAATTAACCAGTCTTAAATTGTTCTTCCGGACTTGGTTCTCCAAGTACTCCAACTTCCTCATATTCACATTCCGATCTTTCACGTGGGCCTGGTGTAAGTCGCGGAAATGTTCCATTTCAGCAGCCAACTGGTCCAGTTTCCCCTCCTGTTCCTTCTGTACCGACGAGAACTGTTGAATTTGACCCTTCACAAAAACAGATTCAGAACTCACCGAAACCACAAACTTCTCCAAAGAAGCATTGATTGTAGCAAGAGCCTCCCATAGCACCTCCATTGTAATTACTGCAGGCTTCACCAACACTCCAGCACCTGATCGCAAAGGTGGAGACTCACTTCCCCGGAGAGAGCTACCCAGCACCTCTGGGCCAGCTCCAGATTGAACTCGGGTTCCAGGGTCCCCACACGGAGCGTTCGCCACACTAGAAGGGCCCCTGACACTCTCCTGTCGCGGCGTGCTCGTCACCCCGCCAGCAGGAGAGTCACCACTAATGGCCAGAGCGCTTCTGGGGCATGGGGGGGGGGGCCCGCTGCTCCGGAGAAAGAAACACCCCGGATACCGTGCTCAGGTCCGAAGATCCCTCCGGACCTGCTGAGGACGCCGCTCGCTCCACCGGACCCGAGAAACCACACATCTGGAGAGTCCTCTGTGCCGCAGCACTAGACGCAGGTTCCCCCGAGGGAAGGTAAGCCTGCTTTCTCTTCCTCCGGCCCATATTAGCCTCGGGACACGGCACAGCATCAAACAGACCCTACAGAAAGTGTGATCCGGCCGGTAGAGTCACACTGCCGCCATCTTGCTCGCTCCTCCCTCTCATAAACCATTATTAAGAAGGGACCCAGGATATCAATGCTTGAACCAATACAAGCATTGTGGAACCTGTGTCTCTTGGGGAAACTGCTAGGTACATATGACCTAGATTGGCCACTGTTGGAAACAGAATACTGGGCTTGATGGACCTTGGTCTGACCCGGTATGGCATATCTTATGTTCTTAAGATCGGAGAGTTAGAATATATAGCACTAAATTTGAAGTTAGATATGATTGGTATCTCAGAGACATGGTAGAAGGAGGACAACAAGGTGGGACACTGATACCTGGGTACAAACTATATCGTAATGATAGAGCTTATCAATTAGTGAAGGGGCTGCGCTCTATGTTAGAGAGGGCATTGAGTCACAAAGGATTAAAGTTATGCAGGAAACAAGATTCGCTGTAGAATCTCTATGAATTGAAATTCCATGTAAAAAGGGGAAGGCAACGGCAATGGGGTTGTACTATCGACCGCCTGTCCAGAATGAACAAATGGCTGATGAAATGCTCAAAAGAAAATCAGGGAAGCTAACAAAAGTTACAGAACAGTAATAATAATGGGTGATTTCAATTACCCCGGTATTGGCTGGGTCATTGTCATGGCAGGACACGCTAAGGAGATAAAGTTACTAGATGAAATAAATTACTGTTTTGTGGAGAAGCTGGTTCATGAACAAACCAGAGGGGAAGCCATTTTGGACTTAGTCCTTATTGGAACACCAGATCTGGTGCAAGAGATAAGGGTGTTGGGGCCACTTCACAATAGTGATCATAACATGATCGCGTTTGATTTAATTAATGGAGGAGGGATGGTAAGGAAATCCACAGTACGACCTTTCAACTTTCAAAAGGGAGACTGTGACAAAATGAGGAAAATAGTTAAGAAAAAACTAAAAGAAGCAGTTGCAAATGTTAAAGACTTACATCAAGTTTCGGTGTTGTTTAAAAATACTATCTTGGTAGGCCCGACCAGCTGTATTGCACACTTTAAGAAAAGTGGAAGGAAGTCCAAAAAACTGCCAGCATGGTTTAAAGGTAAGGTCAGTGAGGCTGCTGTTGCCAAAAAAGCATCTTTCAGGAAATGGAAAAAAGAGCCAAATGACGAAAACGGGAAACAGCACAAGCACTGGCAAGTTAAATGCAAGGCATTGATAGGGCAGGCAAAGAGAGAACTTAAGAAGAAACTTGCTGTGGAAGCAAACACGTAATTAAGACTTTTTCAAGTACATTCACAGCAGAAAACCTGTGAGAGAGTCAGTTGGACCATTAGATGATAGAGAGGTAAAAGGGGCAGTAAGAGAAGACAACTCTATAGCGGAGAGACTGAATGAATTCTTTGCTTCGGTCTTTACTGAGGAAGATGTAGGGATGTTACCCACGACTGAAGTGGTATTTAAACTTGATACTGTGGAAGAATTGAAAGAAATATCAATACACCGGGAAAATGTATTACAACTATTTGATAAACTGAAGAGTAGCAAATCACCTGGACCGGATGGTATACATCCAAAGGTGTTGAAAGAACTGAAATATGAGATTGCAGATCTGCTATTAGTAATCTTGAACTACCATTAAAACCATCTGCAATACCTGAAGACTGGAGGATCGCCAATGTAACACCAATTTTTAAAAAGGGTTCCAGGGTTGGTCCGGGAAACTACAGACCAGTGAGCCTGACGTCAGTACCGGGAAAAATGGTAGAAACCATTAGAAAGAACAAAATTACTCAACATGTAGATAATCATGGCTTAATGGGAAACAGCCAACATGGCTTTAGACAAGGTAGATCTTGTCTTACTAATCTGTTATTTTTTTTGAAGGTGTGGATAAACAGGTAGACAAAGGTGAGTCGGTTGATATAGTGTATCTGGACTTTCAGAAAGCCTTTGACAAGGACCCTCATGAGATACTTTTGGTAAAACTAAAAAGTCATGGGATAGAAGACAGTGTACTATTGTCGATCAGGAACTGGTTAAAAGATAGAAAGCAGAGGGTAGGGCTAAATGGCCAGTTTTCCTAATGGAAAAAGGTGAACAGTGGAGTACCCCAGGGATCTGTGCTGGGTCCGCTGCTTTTTGACATATTCATAAATGATCTGGAAAAGGGAATAATGAGTGAGGTTATCAAATCTGCAGATGAGACAAAACTATTTATAGTTGTTAAAACCCAAGAGGATTGTGGAAAATTGCAAGAGGATCTTGATAAATTGGAAGACTGGGCATCCAATTGGCAGAAGAAATTTAATGTGGACAAGTGAAAGTTATGCACCTAGGAAAAACAACCCAAACTATGGTTACACGATGCAAGATTCCACATTGGAAACCACCACCCAGGAAAAAGATTTAGGCATCATCGTGGATAACATGTTAAAACCCTCTGCTCAGTGTGCAGTGGCGGCCAAGAGAGCAAATAGAATGCTAGGTATCATAAGGAAAGGAATGGAAAATAAAACAAAGGATATTATAATATTATAGAGCTGTAGCCCACTGGTTACTTCACTGCCTGTGGAGCTAGAGGTCATGGGTTTGATCCCACAGTGGGGTTATTTGATAGGGCTGTCTGAGGCTTTTAAGCTATGTGAAAAGGCATAGCACACCGGTTAATACAATGCCCTAAGAGCCAGTGGTGATGGGTTTGAGACCCAAGTGTGTCAACAACCAGAGAAATGCATAATGGTCGATGTGCGCTCCAAGAGCTACGCCTTGCATCTTACCCCTGTAACAGGCTAGGGCCGCCAACTGCACTCTTAAAGAACTAGCGGCCAGCCCCTTATCGAAACCATCTTGCAATAAATCCAATACCACTGGAATAGATGCCGTGGCCGCACAGATCTGATGTCTCGAACACCAGTCCTCGAAGACCCACCAGACGCACACGTAAGCAAGGGAAGTTGAACGTTTACGCGCCTGTAGCAAGGTCGCTACCACCGACAATTACCAGGTAAGTGTAATTTCTATTTCCTTATCGTTCCTCCAGTTTAGTCCTCCACCTCTGGGATGTAAAAGAGGAGTAATCATTGGGAGGGACCTATCCAGCCAACTCACCACACCGGTCGACCCGGAACAGGCATCCTTTACTGCCAAAACATTTAGGCAGTAGGAGGTTACTGAGGAAATGAAGAGACGACCTGGAAACTGCTCTACCAATCCCCCCTGGTGTAATGACACAGTGATTCACCCATGAAGCTGCTTGCGCCCTAGTAACAAGAGTCAGAAAGCCCCCCGGAATCATACAACCTCGCCACCAGAAAACTGAGGCAACCACCGCCTTAACCCAGTGCGAAATGGCCGCCTTCGCTGCTGCTTCCCCTTTGCGGGAGCTAAGGGGGACACAGCGGTAGCAGGCCGTTCAGTTTCCTCTCCAGAGGCAATTTCTGGTGCTCCGACTGCAGCTTGGACACTGGACCAATCAAAACTTGTCCTTACTAGAAGCAGCTTACAAGAACATAAGAACATAAGATATGCCATACTGGGTCAGACCAAGGTCCATCAAGCCCAGTATTCTGTTTCCAACAGTGGCCAATCTAGGTCATATGTACCTAGCAGTTTCCCCAAGAGACACAAGTTCCACAATGCTTGTACTGGGTCAAGCATTGATATCTTCGGTCACTTCTTAATAATGGTTTATGGACCTTTCCTCCAGGAACTTGTCCAAACCTTTTTTAAACCCAGCTACACTAACAGCCTTTACTACATCCTCCGGTAACAAATTCCAGAGTTTGATTACACGTTGAGTGAAAAAATATTTTCTTTTATTAGTCTTAAATAGTTTACCCTGTAGCTTCATTGCATGTCCCCTAGTCTTTCTATATTCTGATAATGTAAACAATCGATCTACGTTTACCCGTTCCACTCCGTTCATTAATTTATAGACTTCTATCATATCTCCCCTCAGCCGTCTCTTTTCCAGGTTAAAGAGCCCTAACCTTTTTAGCCTTTCTTCATAGGAGCTTGCTGGAACTCCTCCTCAGCCCCAGTGAACTATTGACAAAGCAGACTCAACAGAGCAACAAATAAGTAGCTAACCTCTTATAACTAATTCAACATCTTTAGCTAAATATGACCTTTCGTCGAAACTGGAAAGGATGAAATTTCCCTCAAGAAAGGCTCCCCCCTCCTGCTGAGCCACAGACAGCCAGCGAGAGAAGAAACCTCCCCAACAGAGTAAGTGCAAGAACTGACTGAAATCGAGACACCACTCACCTGTAATATTGTCTCTCAGAACTGAACGCTTGCCGCGCCCACTAAAAACTCCAAGGGCGGGAATGAGGACTAAGCTGTTGTCACTCAAGGAACTACAATTACCAGGTAAGTGTAATTACTATTTCCTTATCATTCTTCCAGCTTAGTCCTCCACCTCTGGGATGTAACAGAGCAGCATTAACGGGAGGGAGTCTGTCAGCCGGCACGCAACACCGCTGAACCAAAACAGGCATCCCCCACCGCCAGCACGTCCAGGCGATAGTATTTACTGAAAGTATGCAGCGAAGACCACGTCACCGCTTTACAAATTTCCACCGGCGGCACTAGGCTGTGCTCCGCCCAGGACGCTGCCTGCGCCCTAGCAGAATGCGCCCTCAGCCCTACTGGAGCTGGGCGCCCCAACATATAAGCAGAAACAATCGCCTCTCTAATCCATCTGGAAATAGATGCTTTTGCCGCAGTTTCACCTTTCCTGGAACCCCCAAGCAGAACAAACAAGCGATCCGACTTGCGGAAGGACTCGGTTACCGCCAAATACCGACGCAAAACTCTCTTAATGTCTAAGCGACTAAGACCCCGGTCAGACGACTGCTCCTCCGCCACTCGCAAAACAGGCAGCGACACCGTCTGACTCACATGAAAAGGGAGAAGCCACCTTTGGCAGAAACGAGGGCACCGGCCTGAGAACCACTTTCTGGGAAGAGAAGCATAAAAAGGGTTCCCTACACGATAGTGCCTGTAGCTCCGAAATGCATCTAGCCGAACAAATAGCTACCAAAAATACCGCTTTAAGAGTTAGATCTTTCACTGAAGCCTGAGACAAGGGCTCAAAGGGGGGCCTTAACAAGCGCCCGTAACACCAAGTTGAGATCCCACGGTGGAACAGAAATCCGACGCGCCAGATGAAGCTTGGAAACGGCCTGAAACCCGCTAGTTACTCACAGCCCGGGGATTTTAGGCTCCCTCTCAGTTTCGGGGTCCATGGCTTCAAGTTCCCAGTGTATCATCTGTGGCACTCGTAAGAGCACTAGTGCTGAAACAGGTGTCTGCCAACGCTGTGCATCAGTGTCAGTCAATATGGAACAGCAACACACAAAAACAAAGAAACGAATGCCGCACCCTGCATTTTATGTTTCCTATCGGCGTAAGCTACGAATAAAAACCTCCCCTTCCAGAAAAACCGAGAACTGGAAGAGAAACCAATAGGCTCAGGAGAAAAATCAGATACCACCTTTTGGAAGGATGATGGGACTGCTCGCAAACACCACCCTCTATCCAGAAAGGGTGAAAAGGGCTCATTACATGACAATGCCTGAAACTCCGAAACTCATCGCGCCGAACAAAGAGCTATCAAAGCCACCGTCTATAACAGCAAATCCTTTACCGACGCCTGGAGTAAAGAATCAAAGGGCTCTTTAGTTAACGCCTTTAAGGCCCAATCGGGATCCCCCGGCAGCACCCGAACTCTCCTTGAGGAGCGCAGTCAGGTCCCAACTTAAGGAAACGCTACACATCGATCCAAACACCTAGCACTATTCCCTCCACAGAACCTTTACAGCCGGAACAGTCACCCGCTGGACCCTCTAAGGAACTGGCCGCTAGTTCCTTCAGACACTGTCCTGCAGAGAACTCAGACCAAGGATACCGACACCTTTGTCACCCGGACTTGCCGCCGTGAACAGCAGCCTTCAAAAAGGCGCTAAGCACGGACCTATGTACCAGAAGCAACCTGCCTCCCTGCTCTCAACAAGGTGGCGAAGACTGCCGCAGAATAACCCTTCTTCTTCAGCCCCGCCCATTCAAAGGCCAAACCGTAGGTGGGCACCGATCCACCTGAGACATTCGTCGCGGACCTAGCCGCAGCAGAACGTCCGCTATCAGCAACTTCTAGGAAAAGCCTGTCGAGTAGGCGAATGAGATCAGCCTAGTACGGCCGTCTCATCCAACCGGGCGCTACCAAGAGTACCTTTCCCTGAAAGCCTCGATACGCCAAATAGTTGCCCTATGAGAGCCCACGGGGAAAGGACAAGACAAAGACTTAAATGGGAGCTTACTGAGCCTCGACTTGGACGAACCATCAGCCGCCCCATTCCTCCACCAGAGAGATCTCCGGGTGAACCCCAAGGAAGCCAATAATATTAGCTAGCGCTCGAATTAAGCCATAATGCATATTTGCCACATAAAGCAAATCAGGCTCTAGTCGATTCAACTCCCTGATCCTTTCCTGTTCCAGGCGAGTAGACTGCCGTAAACACTGCGACCACTTGAAGCATGCTCTCGCCTCCCCAGGCTCCACAAATGGGAGCTTGTTAGGACAGAGCATTGCCCCCAAAGGTCGCTTCCGTGAACCATCTACTTTCCTATCTTGCGCTAAAGAAGATTGCTAGGGCTCTCTTCCATACAGTGAGTCCACACCCCCTGGTAGTGCAAGGTGTGCACCCACCCACGTAGTACCCAGGCCTGCCCCTGCTTAGCCTCAAAATGTCAAACAATAACAGGCGAATTCAGGACAGCTGAATACTTTTTTTTTTTCCCCCCACAAAGACATCTCTTAACCAAAAATTCCTTCAGCATATGTTAAGAGACGCTCTTTCCCTGCCAACAATATGAAATAGAAAGAATTCCCAAACACAGGCATACTAATCCACGGCCTTCCTGCTAGAGTAACGCCCCATTCCGTCTGACTGCACAAAGATGGACTTTATATTTTAAGTTCAACTAGCACCTGGTGTTAGGAAATACAGCTCTCTCATTCCGCAGTGGCAATTGAGTCAGCAATGAAGAAGCCGAGAAACTGCAGACAAGTTCCCATTATATCACCTGGTGAAGACTCCACTTTTAGACCACTGAAGCAAAAATGCATGCGAGAGTGCCTTGTGCCCTGCCAGTAGCTGATCGAATTGAAATGATTCAGTGTATGCAGGGCATTTTCCAGAGAATGCTAGGTCCCTCATCCAGGCTGACTCCACATTCACAGTCTAAACCGGCAACCATCTTGGCTGATGCCGATCAGCGCGGAAGCCATCTTGTAAGCCCAGCATATGATGTATGCCTACTAGAATCTGAGCTGCTGCCGTTGCTGCTAGAGAACTAGTCTGGCTGCGTGCTTCTGGCCCCTATTAAGGCATTCGCTGAACACTAACAGAGACTCTCCGTACTGGAGAACCTCTGATAAATGGAATGGGAGCAAAGGCTAGAGTTCTATTTTGCAACCTCTCTCCGCTGAGCTGCCTTTTCCATATGTAAAATTAAACCAAATATAGCCAAAATTAAGACATTACAAATCTACCGTAAAATCTTATAATTTGGGCAAAGCCAAACTAAACGGGAATATTTTCCATTAAGAAACCACACAACTATAAAACCCCTCTCATGACATAAAGCTTATGGCAGAGCATTCCACATCTGTGGACTGGCCATGGTGCTCACCCAAGCACCTGTTACAACTGTCCAAGAGAGTTATCACCATAATTCCTTGTAACCTGAATATGTTTATAGCGGATCATAGTGCTATATCACAGCAGCTAAGCCAAAATATTACCCTGCCATATAAACCGACTTTAACACGTTATAGGACCTTCTATGGATAGCGGAAGGAGATTCTAGTAAATCATTTTTTTTTTTTTTTTAAAAGTATAGGACTCCAAAAACCAAGTTTCCGCCGACTCCAATGAAATCAAAGCAGATCAGCTAAAATTACCCGAACTGCTCCTATAGCTTTGCAAGAAGCTACCAGCCCCCGCTGCACCCAGTTTTCCTTCTCCCCTTATCCTGAGGGATTCAGCATTGCAGGACATGTTGCGCACCCCCTGCCAGCCTGCTGCATCTGCCAGGGAGCTGAAGAGCAAAATAGAAAGTAGAACCCCTGGAAGCAAACAGTGTCCTGACCTTGGGGTTCAGGACGCAAAAGGCCACTGAATAAATCAACAGTGTTAGCTAAAAATGAACAAGGCTATCTCTCATTAAAGAGAGTTTCTTTTTCTTTTTGAAATCCCACCGAAGTCCGTGGGACCCAAGCTTTCGAACACCGCCCCTAACGCTGTGCATTAACCACAACCAGAGAAATGAAATGAAATGAAACCTTGCTCTAGAAATAGATGAGAATATCCTGGGAAGGGCATGCGAAGTGGAGTTTTGAAACACACAGGCACCCCCCCCCCCCCCCGGCCTTCCTGCAGTCAGAGAAATAGCAGTGGAATACACCGACAACCTTGCAAATGGAGGTCTTAGAGGTTGCTGCCTGTGTGAACCTGATGAGTAATACGATTTTGTATTTTACAACCCCCCCCCCCCAGGGATGGGGGCACTGAATACTATATGTGATTCATGAGCAGCGCTACCATCCGGTGGCCTTTAGGGCACCAGAGCCCGACAAACGATACAGAAGTTAAGAGCTTTAAATCTTGGTCATATAATCTTGATTTGCAGAACATTATTTATTTTATTTATTTACATTCTCTTATATACCACACTATTCTGTATCAGTACGGTTTACATTGAACAAACTGAAATTATATTGAACAGGGCATTATAACTTGGAGATAACTTTTTTTACAGGGAACATGGGCTATGGAGGGTTAAGTGGCTTGCCTAAGACCACAGTGAGCACCTGTGGGACTAGAAACCCCACATTACATTACAGCTGCTTGTTTAGTCACTAACCCCTGAGAGCCCATGAGGTGACTCTGTGGGTATTTGTTCCCTGACTTGCAGAGAATGATCAATTTGATAATGGCTGCATACACACAGTCATAGAAAGGCACTATTGAGTGTACCAGCTGCCCTCTGGTGGCCATAGACCGTAGCACAGGCACTTCTTGGTTGACAGTTTAACTGTCAGTCTATTTTTTTATATCCTAAAGGTTTCCTAAACCTGTCCCTGTGAATTTTGGGCAACTTTCACTATAGAATACATAAAAGCACACTTCCAGGCTGTCCCTCCTTCCAACTACAAGTAAGGGCTCTGCTCTTGAACCTAAAAACTGGCAATTTGCCTAATATCCTGGGACTTAACATGCTCCTCAGAGACATGATTAGGAGGGAAAAAACATGTGGTATCAGGGATCAATGCCAAAACTGCTGTCCTATAAAATTAAGAATAAACTTGAAAATAAAGAGGACTGACAACAGCCCCCTTAAGGCTGAGGAACCCCCCCAAGCCTCAAAATTCCTACAAACAAAAGAAAGAAACACTAGGCCCAAAAATCTAGCTATTCTGCCTGTTGTCTTCCTCACACAGGCAGCTCCCTGCAGCTCTCGCCATGCGGTCCAAATACCTAGAGAGAAAATGGCCGCCCCTTCACCAAAGAATTTTGGCGCCAAGAACAGCCGCTGCAAAAAGGAGGCCTCAGTAGACCGACAGAGACCGAAGGCCTTACCTGCAGGGCAGAAAGCCACACAGCCTGCTCCTACCACCTTGAATTCCTTCGATCCTCAAGCCGAGCTGATGCGCCTGGCAGCCACGGCGAGGATCGCTCAACTGGTTCCACAGAGTAAAATTAAAATCCCGCAGCAACGGAGAGGCTCCGTCTCACACAGCTTCAGTGTGGCTGTACGGGTCCCAGAGCTCTCTCCCGTACAATCAAGGGAGAGAGATCCGCACCGGCAAATGCCTGTAGCAAGTGAAAATAACTGAGAAGGAGGGAAGGAGAGAGCTGCTACCAATTTAAACAGACAGGCTCAAATTTAAAATTACTGTAAATAAGGAAATTTGCTCCTAACTAAAGGGAACTAATCTCTGATTGCCAATTAACCAAAGGTAACAATTAAAAGTAAAAATTAAAAGTAAATTAAAGGTAAAAATCAAAAGTAAAATCAGAATAGAATTTGTCACACTAAATGCTCCTTATCTGTTCCCCCAAGTGAGCACAGAAGCTAGGCTCACTATGTCCTCCTGCAGCATGGAGACTGGACACACTGGAGGCTGATGGGAGATACCAGCAGGCAATATCCAGTGATGTCACGACTTTGACATGCCCAGTCTCCAAGCTGGAGGAAGAGGTGCACAACCCAGAGGTGGAGAACTAAACTAGAGGAACGATAAGGAACTGAAATATGAGATTGCAGAACTATTATTAGTAATCTGTGAACTATCATTAAAACCATCTATAGTGAGTGGAGAGTGGACAATGTGATGCCAGTTTTCAAAAAGGATTCCAGGCGTGATCCAGGAAAACTACAGACCGGTGAGCTCAATATAGGTACTAGCCAAATGGTAGAAACTATGAGAAAGAACAAATTTACCAAACATGTAGATAGTCATAGTTTCATGGCAGAAAGCCAACATGGATTTAGCCAAAGAAAGTCTGATCTCAATAGCTCATATGTTTTTGAAGGTGTGAACAAAAAGGTAGATAAAAGGTGAGACAGTTGAGATAGTGTATCTGGATTTTCAGGAAGCCTTTGACAAGACTCTTGGGAAAATTAAAAAGTCATGGGCTAGGAAACAGTGTTCTATTGTGGATTAGGAACTGGTTAAAAGATAAAAACAAACAGAGTAGGGCTAAATGGCCAATTTTCTCAATGGAAAACGGTGAATAGTGGAATATCCCAGGGATCTATGCTGGGCCCACAGGGTTTTTTTAACATATTTATAAATGACCCAGAAATGGGAATAATGACTGAGGTAATAAAATTTGCAGATGACACAAAATTTTTCAAAGTTGTTAAGAGGATGGTGAAAAATTTCAAGAGAACCTTGAAAAACTGTGACAGTGAGCATCCAAATGGCAGACAAAATTTAATGCGGACAAGTGCAAAGTTATGTATATGAAGCCCAATCCTATAACATGCACGTCCAGCCCACAGGCACATCCAAATCGAAGATGGGCTTGATTTAAACTTGATACCACAATCGCAAGTATAGACGCACCCATGATTCCGGAATCGGGGACACAGATGTCTCCAGCACAGCATGTGCAAACCACTACGGAGAAACACGAGCCCTCACTGTTTTAACAGGACATGGGTATACATATTCTGAAAAGATGCAAGTTTCCGATCCTGCCCGCTCCATGTGGCAAAGCCTACTCTGTAAAAATGTGCATCTCCCCTTAAGCTGCTCCTCTCACTGACACTATAGTACTCATGCAAACTACAAATGACTACTGATGATACATAAATGGTGATGCAAACAAGACCATATATACTAGTCTATCGCATGCCCAGAACAATGCAAAATAATCTCAGTACACCCAAAGAGATTATAAAAGCAAGTAGAAGGCGATAGGTCTTTCCTGACACGCCCTGCATCAAAACATACATGGCAGAAGAACTCCTTAGTTATTCATGCATTGGTCATCTAAAAAAAACAATCTTTACAATGCTAGGTATGGACCAGAAAAAAAACAATGAGAAAAACTTCACTAAAATTAGACATCAGAACATACCCCTGTTAATAATAAGGGACCCTCAGAAAGAGAGCATGGAACAGTGCAAACAGCACTAAGACATGCCCAAAGGCACCATCATCGGTCTCTAAAAATATTTCTGATTCTTTCTGGATAATCACACTGGCATATGGAGACACAGTGGTCATCCCCCACAGTCCAGGTACTGGGCCAGGCATTAATTTCACCCCAGAATTGCGGATGAGCACACACACACACATAGTTGGTACAACATAATAACATGGCGTCCCAGTACAACAAACCTGATCTGCATTTCTTACCCAAACAAGAATCTTTTCAATACTTACTCACACTCTTGCCCTATATCAACAGTCCCATTTTTCAGAACATAGGAACTGTTAGGGAACCTAGAATAGCTCCTTTGGCACAAACAGAAAATGTCAGCATAGCCAGAATAAACACTATTGCTTGTCTTAATATTTCTGTAGGGGTGCTTATTAATGTTTCTTTACCTTACAACCTTCCCTCACACCTCTAGCTTTCTGTTCAAACAGAATCTTATGTTCTTTCAGACTGCAGACACAAACAGTTCAAAACATAATTGTCACAACCATTCTTCAATATGGGATGCGCTGAAGAGCAGATCAGAAAATGTTCTAAGTCCTGCCCTTATCCCACGTTTCTGCAGGAATAACAGGGATATTTATTTATTTATTTTATTTTTTATTTATTTAGTTTAAACTTATATACCGCTACTTCCAGCGATCAGTAGCGGTTTGATTACAAATTTTGGAGATGTCAAATCAGGACAGAAAAAAATCGTGACAATATATACATAGATTTAGGGTCTGTCACACCACGCAGGGTTAGGCACTTCAAGGTTGTGTTTCCATATTTACATATTTACAGCTTTACCAATATTTACATTTATACAGATCAGCTACATGATTCCACTTTGGATTACATCTGGTTATAGTGATATTTGAAGAGATGGGTTTTTAGTTTCTTTCTGAAAGCATTTATGTCTTTTATAGCTCGTAGTTCGTGTGGTAGTTGATTCCAGGTTCGTGGGGCTGAGAATGAGAAAGCTTTATTGCTGGTATTTGCGGAAAACACTGAAGATGTACACAGTCCTCTCCTGAATATGCTTTATACACCTCCATGGCTGATCACGCCCCCGTTCAGAGATCACTGTGCTAGTGCCATGGATGTGCACGGCTGCGGTGGTTTCAGAATACTATCGTAGACATTTTCGCTTGAAAATGATCTACCACGCACATCCAAACGGCTTATTCATGTTACAGAATGACCTCCTTAGGGAACAACAACCCAAACTATGGTCACCATATCTTGAAAATGATATAGCAGAATTGGAAAAGGTACTGAGAAGAGTGACCAAAATGGTAAAGGGGATGGAAGGATAGCCCTAAGAGGAAAGGCTCATAAAAGGTTAGGGCTCTACAATTAAAAAAAAAAAAAAAAAAGACAGCTGAATGGAGATATGACAGAGGTCTACAAAATAAAGAATGGAATGGAATGGGTAAATGTAGATCAGTTGTTTACTCCTTCAGAAAGTAGAAAGACTAGAGGACACGCAATGAAGCTACAATGTAGCACACATTTAAGACAAATCAGAGATTTTTTTTTTCACTCAACATGCAATCAAACTCTGGAATTTGTTACCAGAGGATGTAATGAAATGGTTAGTGTAGCTGGGTTTAAGAGAGGTTTGGACAGGTTCCTGGAGGAAAAGTCCATAAACTATTACTAAAGTGGACCGGGGAAATCCTGGGACAAGCAGAATGGAATCTGTATACCTTTTGGGAACCTGACAGGTACTTGTGACCTGGATTGGTCACTGTTAGAAATAGGATACTAGATGTGTCCCGAGGACTGGGTTGAGAACCCCTGCTTTCGGATGATCGGTATATTACTGCCATTCATAAAGAAATACATATTATATCCTAATCTAAATTTAATTCCATTTGTAAAATTTGATATACCACAATTAGACAGAAATACTGACATTATAGACATAAGAGAAAGAAAAATCTACCAAGTCCGACAAAAAGGATCAGGTCAATTTTGAGCGAAAGCGGTCAGTGTGTGGTGTTTTTTTTTTTGTTGTTGTTGTTGTTTTTTTTTAACTCCAGCCACCGGAGGAGGAAGTGATGCCACAGACCTGAATGGCTGCCTAAATTTGGAGTTCCCGATGGGCTTGCATAATTCTCCAATTATCAGCTTGCTTGGCACCCCATAATCAGGCGAAGTGAAGGTGGTCACTCTCTCTCCCCACTTTGCGTTGTGGATAGCAATGAAAAAGGATTTGGTGGATTTGCACTCTTTTCACCTATAAGCACAAAAGTGGAGCATTGGTGGTGCCTGGCAAGATGACGTCAGGTAAGGACAGCACGAAAGTGGCGCCATTGGAAGTTGATGGAGCTCAGCAAAGAGCCACATTGAGTGAGGTGACTCTTGTGCATGGAGATTAGTCAGTGGTTTGCTGATCTAAGGGGTACTTTGGCAAACTTTAAAGAGGAGGCCCAGAGTTGGATAAGTCAGTCTGCGGTCCGACTTAGGTGAAATTGCCCAAAGGGTGGATGAAGTGGAAACGCAACTGGATGACTGGGAAGGAGAATGCAAGGTGGTCAAAATGAAGGATCTAGTGAACATGCACAACAAAGTCCTGTTAAAGTTGGAGGACCTTGAAAACAGGTCTCAGCGATCTAATATCTGAATATGGGACCTACAGGAGGAGGATACAATAAATATTTGCCATGTGGTAATAAAGGCTGCTCAGTTGAACGCATCCTCTATGTGTCTCAAAATTGAACAGGCACATCGTACGTAGGGCCCTCGGAGAACAGAACAGCCCCAGGATATATTAGCATGCTTCCATGATTTTGCAGCTAAGGAGCTGGTGGTGCAGACTGCACAGAAAATGGTAAGGATTAAAGTGGGAGAACTCAGATAGAGATTTACTCAGACTTATTGTCCGTCACAATTAAGAAGCGGAAGGATTTCATTGAGATCATTAAATGCCTGACAGCAGAGTGTGTGTCATATCACTGGACCTTTCCTATAAGTCTGCAATTTACCATATCTAGCAAGAGGATAAAAGTGCAATCTCTGGAAGAAACCATTGCTGGCCTCCAGAGAGCCGGCTGGGAAAATTTTCCAAGGCACCTACACCCGAAACGGTCCTACGCAAGGCAGGAGACGCTTCTCCACAGAGATTACAACATGCAAAGCAAGGCAGGCAGAGGCTGCAGCACAAAGTGGAAATTGTGGAGATGTAATTGGAGGCTGGGACCTGATAGTGGCGAAATGGACTTTGTGACTGTACTAAGCTAATGCCTGGCTGGTCTATCTAGATCGTATGGAGAATTCAGAGAGTATGGATGTGTGATGGAGCCTGATGTATGCGGGGAGTCACAGGTGATGGAAGGAATATAAAAGGTTTTGAGGTCTGAATATATGGGACATTTGTTGGGACTACAGGCTGCATCACACCCCTTGTATGGCAATGAGGTATGGTGCCATGGGGGGAGGCAGTTGGAAGGGAGGGGAAGGGGTTTCACTTGGGGGAGGGAGAGCACATTGCAGGGGGAGGGGAGAGATTGAGTGAAGAGTTAAGGATTAAGAGTTAAGACTAGCCAATTATTGGCAAGGAAACTGAAAAGAGAAACAAAGAAGAGGAAATCCTCCGCAAACACCACAAGTCCAGCAAAGGAGCAGAGAATAACCACAGCCACATCAGTAGTATCTTCACAAAAAGCTTTAATAAAGGGACCAGATTTGGCCAAGTTTCAGCATCAAAGCCTACATCAGGGGTTAATCAAACCACTGATCAGTTCCAACTTGATGACAATACGAGCTATGTAGTAGACCAAACACTGACCAGAACAAAGGCTGGTCAGAAATGCAGTAGTGCCTTAACCTCAGGTTTCCCTGACTAATAGATCAACCAACTGGTCCCTAGGTTGTTAGGAACCACATAAAAGGGGATCTTTGCCCTTCTTATGCAGCAATGTAATGCCAGCTCTACGCAAGGTGGCCAGCATCTTCTGCTCCTCCAGGAACCCATTATGGGCCCTGATTAACAAATCAACCAACTGGCCCTAAAGGTCTTATGAAACAAGTTGGTGTACCTATCTAAACCCGGAGCCTTCGCTCTACGGAGGGCTTTGTTTACCTTAAGAACTTCCACCACCCTGATCGGACAGCACAACCTCTCCCTGTCCTCCTCTGTCATTCCAGGTGGGGCACAACGCCCTAAGTAAGACTCGGTAGCCTTGCTCTGTGCAGGGGTTTTCAGTGTATACAGCTCCCAATATGATTCTATAAACCTATCCATAATCTCCATTTCATCAGTGACCTCTCATCCCATTCAATCCTGAATTTTACATATCAGGTTCCTGGATTGCTTTTTTTTTTCAGTTTCCTACAGTAAAGGATAGTTACTCACCTGTAACAGGTGATCTCCGGGAACAGCAGGAATTTAGTCTTCACATATGGGTATCGTAGGTACCGACGGAGCCTGCGCAGGAACGCTCCCCAGCGTCCAATTAGAAAGCTTTTGGGAGCATCCCACAGCACCTGCGTGCTGCCTTCCTGCCTTTCCCAACTGCCTCTCTCCAGTTGAGTTTAAAGCTGAGACAAAGAGAGAGAGAGAGGGAAAGAGAAAGAGATAGAGAGATACAACTCCTAGGGGAGGTGAGTGGGTTGTGAAGACTAAATTCCTGCTGTTCCCGGAGATAACCTGTTACAGGTGAGTAACTATGCTATCTCCAGGAACAAGCAGGAATGTAGTCGTCACATATGGGGACTCCCTAGCTTTAGATGCCAGGGAGAAACCCCAGAAGTTGTGTGTCCCTGTGAAAGGGCTCCACGTCCCCCCATGGATCTCTGGCATCCAACCGGGGGTAGGAGTTGATTAGGTATGGAACAGGTGGATAGGAGTTGATTAGGTATGGAACAGGTGTTGGAGAACAGCCTGACCAAACAAGGCATCCCAGCGGGAATCCTTGTCCAAGCAGTAATGGGCTGTGAAGGAATGAACCAAGGCCCAAGTGGCTGCTTGACAGATGTCGTCGATAGACACAGAGTGCAGATGAGCCATTGAAGCTGCCATGGCTCTCACATTGTGAGCTGTGATATGGCCCTCCAGAGGAAGATTCTTACTCTGATAGGCAAACGAAATACACTGTGAAATCCAGTTGGACAGTGTTCTCTTGGAGACTGGAAGTCCCAAATGAGAAGGATCAAAAGCAACAAAGAGTTGAGAGGACTTTCTATGTTGCTGTGTTCTTTGCAAGTAAAAGGCTAAAGTCCTTTTACAGTCTAAAGTATGAAGATTCCTTTCTGCATTGGATGCATGAGGCCTTGGAAAAAACACAGGCCGGTAGACCGCTTGGTTTAAATGAAAAGGCGAGACCACCTTCGGCATGAAGTGTGGATGAGTCCTGTCATGATGGAACCTTGTATAAGGTGGATCAGCCACTAGTGCCTACAACTCACTGATGCGACGTGCTGATGTGATTGCAATGAGAAAAATAACTTTCCAGGAAAGGAATTTCAATGATGTAGTAGCTAAGGGTTCGAAAGTTGGCTTCATGAGCTGGCCAAGAACCAGGTTTAAGTCCCATGCCACCGGTGGTGGCTTAATGGGAGGCTTAGTTAGAAGAAGGCCACTCATAAATCTTGCTATAAGAGGATGGGAGGAAATAGGTTGTCCATTTAGAGGCTTGAAAGAAGCTGCAATAGCACTTAAATGGACTCTTACTGAGTTAGTTTTAAGTCCTGCATTGGATAAATGAAGGAGATACTCCAGTAATGATTCCAGAGGTATCACACGGGGGTTAAGACCCTTCTGCGAACACCATATGGTAAACCTTTTCCACTTGAAAGCATAAGAGCGTCTTGTGGAAGGTTTCCTGGAAGCATAAAGGATATCCTTTACTTGCTGAGGGAGATTAAGATCATGGAGATCTAGGCCTTCAGCAACCAAGCCCTGAGATGCAGAGATTGGGGATTGGGATGCCATAACATTCCGTCCTCCTGAGACAGGAGATCTGGAGCAGACCCTAACTCCAGAGAGGGAGCTTGAGAGAGTTGTAGAAGCAGAGGGTACCACACTTGCCGTGGCCAATGTGGTGCTATGAGAATCATATGGCCTCTGTCTCTCTGAAGCTTGAACAGGGTTTTGGGAATTAGGGGAATGGGTGGAAAGGCATAAAGGAAGTCTTGACCCCAATGAAGGAGGAAAGCATCCCTGGCCTGAGAGCCCTGAGCCGGAATTCTGGAACAGAACCGGGGAAGTTTGGCATTCAACGGACTTGCAAATAGGTCTATGTCCGGGGTTCCCCAAATTTGAAAAATCTTGGCCACCTGGTCTGCATGTAGAGACCATTCGTGTGAAAGCAGAAATCGACTGTCTGCCCAAGAGTTTTGTATGCCTGAAAGATAAACTGCCAGGAGATGAATCTGATGCTCTCTGGCGAGGGCCCATAGTCGCAAAGCTTCATTGCAAAGCAACAGAGAGCCTGTTCCCCCCCTGCTTGTTCACGTAGAACATGGCTACTTGATTGTCCGTATGAATGAGGACTGTCTTGTTGCTGAGCAGGGTGTGGAACACACTCGAAGAGCAAGGAAGATTGCTCTGAGCTCTAAGAGATTGATATGTAGATGAGTGTCCTGTGTAGTCCAGGTGCCTTGGGTGGAGAGGTCTTGTAGATGAGCTCCCCAACCCATTGGTGAAGCATCTGTTGAGAGTTGCCTGGGGTAAAGGTTGTTGAAATCGGGACCCCAGCAACAGGTTTTGAGTGGACTGCCACCATTGGAGGGACAAAATAAGGTGATCTGTGTTTGCTATTTTGTATGACAGGCACCCTGATGCCCGAGTCCATTGAGTGGATAAAGTCCACTGGGCTGCTCTCATATGGAGGCGGGCATAAAGAACCACATGCACTGTAGATGCCATGTGGCCTAGTAGTTGTAACATTTCTCGGGCAGTGAGGTGAGGCTTTAGCACTGCTTGAGAAGCTAACTGCACCATGCGAAGGCAACGGGCCTGAGGAAGATAGGCCCTTGCTTTTCTGGTATCCAGCAAAGCTCCTATGAACTCTAGAGACTGAGTGGGAGTTAGACTGGATTTTGGGATGTTCATGACCAGACCTAAATACTGAAGGATACACATCGTGCAAGATAGAGAAGTCCTGGCCTCAGACTCTGATGGGGCTCGAATGAGCCAGTCGTCTAAGTAAGGGAAGATGAATATCCCTAGAGTGCGTAGAAATGCTGCTACCATAGCCGTGCATTTCGTGAACACTCTTGGTGCTGAGGCCAGGCCAAAAGGAAGCACCCTGTATTGGTGTGCTTTCCCTGGAAAAGGAACCAAAGGAACTTTCTGTGAGTTGGATGGATGAGAACATGAGTGTACGCATCCTTGAGATCTAGAGAACAAAGCCAATCCTGACTCTGAAGGTATGGCAGCAGAGTTCCCAGAGAAATCATCTTGAACTTCTCTTTGAACAGGAATTTGTTCAATTCTCTGAGATCTAAAATAGGTCTGTATCCCCCTGTTTTCTTTGGGATAAGGAAATAAGGGGAGTAAAACCCTGTACCCTGTTGAAGAATGGGTACTTCTTCTATTGCCCCTTGGGCGAGAAGGATGGTGACCTCTTGATCTAACAGGTTGATGAGAGAGGTCTGAGAATTGAACTGTCTTACCATTGTGGGAGGGGGCATGCACAGGAAGTGCAGCTTGTATTCCTCTCTTATAATGGAGAGTGTCCAATGCTCTGCTGTTATCTGCTCCCATCTGGGGGCAAAGTGACATAACCTTCCTGGAATGGTGGAAGGCTCTGGGTCCATTGAGGGCCAGGAAGGCCAAGTTCTCTAGATGAAAATCAAAGGCCTTGTGGAGGCTGAGACGGTTGAGACTTAGCAGTCTTTGCTTTCCTTTGTTTAGGTGGTTGCTGACTCTTTCGAGCAGGCTGGCCTGCAGAACGTCCCTGCTGGGAATAAGAGGGATAAAACCTCTTCTTTTTTGAGAAGAAAGAAATCTTTCAAGAAACCTTTCTCGCAGGATCAGCTGTGGCTTTGGATAGCCTATCCAAAGTGGAATTGTCAGCATTCAACTCGTTGGCTTTCTCTTGCCAATTCTTGCCGAATAAATTCTCACCTGTACAAGGGATATTGCCCAGTTTGTCTTGAACCCAGAGCTCCAGATCGGATGCCTGGAGCCAGGCAATTCTACGTGCACCTATGGCAATGGCAGAGGTTCTGCTTATGCACTCAAAACAGTCAAAAGCTGCATGACTGACAAACTTAGAAACATCCTGGGCATGCTTAACCAGTGTGAGAAAATCCTGCCTTTTGTCCTCAGGAAGGAGAGGGCTAAGTACCTCTAAATCTCCTGTGACTTCTTCAAGGAACATTCCCATATATAAAAAATATAGGAACTGATCCTGGCAGAAAGCATGGAAGCCTGGAAAGTACGACGTCCAAAGGCATCCAAGGTTCTACACTCACGTCCTGGAGGATTAGAGGCATGCCTCTTTGCACTCCTGATCCTTCTCATAGCTGACTCCACCACAATGAAGTGGTGGGGAAGCTGAGTTTTCTGGAAGCCAGGACAAGGAGGGACTCGATACATGGTATCCAGTCTGCGAGAGTGAGGAGAGGTGGTAAGAGGTGTCTCCCACATTCTCAACATGAGATCATGTAAAATCTCATGGATAGGCAGGGTAGCTGCCTCTTTAGGAACTTTGAGATATTGTAAAATTTCCAACTCCTTAGCTCTGGGCTGTGTTTCAGGAGTCACAGTAATGGACAACCCACGAGCCACCTCCCTGATGAAATCCTGAAATGAAATATCTTCTGGAGGAGACATCCTACGTTTAGGAGAGGAAGGCTCCTCCGGGAGAAGTATCCCGGTACCAGCAGAGCTGTCAGAATCCTCGGAGGATTCGAACGTCTGTCCGGATGCTCTTGAAGAGCCCGATACCCGTACCAACCGAAGTCGGTACCGGGGGGAATCGGTACCGGTGTATCGGCACAGGAAGGCATTTGCATGACTGGGTGCCGGCAAAGTAGATACCGATGTCGATGCTATCGGTACCGATATCGGTGCCGGTACCAGTTGAACCATCTGACGCGGTTCCGAGGGCATCGATGCCGCAAGGAGAGCCGCCAGACTGCGTTCAATAGCGAGGAACCTCTGGTCTATCGACGCTGCCGATGCCTGGGTATCAGTACCAGAAGCAGCTGGTACCCCAGAGCATGGCACCAGTAGTTCTGCCGAGGTCGAGGCCTCGAGAACATCCTGGAGCCCCGATAATGCTTTGGAAGCTGAAGCCTCCCGCCGGGGCAATTTTGCCGGTATGAAACCCTCAAGGGCAACGCCAGAGGCATCTCGATGCTTGGAAGGAGATCTACCCTTTGAGGACCGGCCAGACTTATGTTTAGTTACCTGAGATCCATGGGAGGAAGACGAAGAAGACGTCGATGCCACCGAGGCTGCATCGGAGGGAAAAAGGGCACTGAGCTTTGCAGCTCGGTTCTGTCGACCCCTTTTGGACATCATGGCACAAGCCATACACTCGGAGATGGAGTGGGCAGGACCTAAACATTTAAGACACCACTCGTGGGTGTTGGTGACGGAGATGGTACCGCCACACTTGGTGCACTTTTTAAAACCAGAGGTGGGTTTCTCCATAGTGGAGGGAATTTTGGGCCTAAGGCCCAAAATGGCGCGTGCACCTGGGAAGAAAAATAAAGAATTTTTTTTTTTTTAAAACAAAAGAAAGAAAGAAAAAAGAGAACCGGCGGTACCGGTATAGCGCCGAGGAAGGCAGACGCGACCACAAAAAAATAAAGAATAAGGAATACATTTTCTGCGGTGACAGGAACACGACCTGCTGGCTCCGCGGAAAACGAAGAACTGGAGAGAAACAGTTGGGAAAGGCGGGAAGGCGGCACGCAGGCGCTGTGGGATGCTCCCAAAAGCTTCCTAATTGGACGCTGGGGAGCGTTCCCGCGCAGGCTCCATCGGTACCAACGATACCCCATATGTGAAGACTACATTCCTGCTTGTTCCTGGAGATAGAGACGCACCATTAAAACACATAAATCATCTATTTTCAAGGATTTACACATGTAATTTAGGTAGTTACCATTCTAAAAGTACATGAGTAAGATGATGCACAGGGGTGGCTCTTGGGCAGAGTGCAAACTTACATGTGTAAGTTATAAAATAAAACTTGACTTATGCGCATCCTGAAGCATGGGTATTTCCACCTGCCATAGAGCAGGCGTAAGTGTTTACACCTAGTCTGCACCTGTGTTTACACCACTTACACCCATCATTTATACAGTAAAACATGCATGTACAGTTGTGGTCAACATTATTGGCACCTTTGCATTTTAGATATGTTGTGCACAATATCTTTGAGAAATTATTGGAAATATTCCAACTGTATGTAATCATATTTTAATAGTATGTTCAAAAGTATACAACAAAAAGAAGATGTCTGTGCAACTTAGACACAGTAATTTCTAAGAAAAAAAACCCAAAATATGACCTGGGCAGGATTAATGGCACCCTTTACTAATATTTGGTTGTACAACCCTTGAGCGTGAGGACAGCCTCCAAACATTTCTTGTAGCCATCTATAAGTTCTGTACATCTATCTGCTGGTAGTTTTTCCCACTCTTCAAATGTGATTTGTTCCAGCACATGAATGGTTCCAGGATTCCTTTTACCAATGGCAGATTTCAGCCCTTTCAAAAGGTTCTTGATTAGATTGAGATCAGGACTCATTGCTGGCCAGTTTAAAAAAACAGTCCATTTGTTCCTTTTTAACCAATCATTCTTTTGTACTTTTGGATGTATATTTTGGGTCATTCTGCTGCTGGAGGACCCATAACTGTCGACCCAGACCTAGCTTTCTGACACTAGGTAGCATATTTTTCTCCAAAATACCTTAGTAGTCCTCAGACTTCATAATTCCTTTAATATGTTCCAGGTCTCCAGTATTTGAGATGCAAAACAGTCCCACAACATTATGGAACCTCCACTATATTTAACTGTAGGAAGGGTGTTTTTTCCTTATAAGCTTCATTTCTTTGCCTGTAAATGTATCGCTGGTCTGCACTGCCAAAGAGCTCAAGTTTGGTTTCATCTTATTTTTCCAGAAAGATTGTGATTTCTCAAGGTGGCTTTGGGCAAAAATCAGGTGTGCCTCTTTGAGCAGTGGGGCCCCTCTTGGTCTTCAGCAAATGAAGTCCTTCTTTGTTTAGTGTACGGAGTATGGTGCCGGTAGAAACCAGATTGCTCCAGGTCAGCCTTAAGCTCTTTGGATGTTGTATGTGGTGTCTTTAGAACAGTTCTCACTAACCTTCAAAGACTTCTTGGATTTAATTTTCCTCTTCCCACCATGTCCTGGGAGATTCTTGACAGCTCTATGAGCAGAAAACTTCTTAATAACAGTGCAAACTGTAGACACAGGAATCCCAAGGTCTTTGGAGATAGCCTTGTACCCCTTTGAAGTTTGATGTTTGGTGATAATGGCTTTTCTGACTGTCTCAGGCAGCTCTCGTCTTCACCACTGTGAAAATGGAACAGGGAGTGAATGTGGCCATTTTAAACATTAGAGCCATTATTCATTGTTTGATTCAAGTCATGCGAATACTGACAATTGATCACAGGTGCCTCTAATTTTTCTGCAATAGGAATATGGTTCTTCTGTTCAAACTGATTTGAATTGTTTACAAAGATGCCAATAATCATGTCCTGGCAATGTCACAGTTTTATGCTATTTCCTACTATTTCCTTTTTTAATTGGTCTTGTTTTATTTGATTCTTGTGTGTCAAATATGGTTTGCATATATATAGTCCAAAGCCATTTCACTGGCCACTTTTTTTTTTTAAAGGAGATATTGGACATTAAAGGGGTTGAACTGCAAGGGTGCCAATAATGTTTATGTTTTTAAAAAACTTGATACAGTGCTTCGGGGAAGTAACAGTGTGGTTTACAATATAAAATATAAATTAATGAGAAAATAGAAAGGAACGCCAATGAAATAACACAAAAAGAGAGAGTACACACACACATGGGGAGGAGAAAGGACAAAGGAGGAGGGGAGGGTGGAGGTAGCAGGCACATAGGAGGAAGATCAAAAGCTTTTCTAAAAAGGTGGGTTTTGAGCTGGGACTTGAATTTCACAAATAAAGATTTCAGGTGGAGGTCTGAGGTGAGATTTATTTTCTTGGTCCCAGTTTATGGGATAAAGGCGGAGTGGCAAGTGGATTCAAGGTGAGCCTGGGAGGGATCAGGGAGGTGGAGAAGATTCATGTGAACAGAATGGAGGATGCAGTGCGGTGTGTGAGATATGACGAGTGAGGAAAGTTATTGAGGTATAATAGAGTATTTTATGAACCAGAGTGAGAAGTTTAAACTGAATATGGTATTGAAATGGAAGCCAGAATAGTAGAGGAGTAACATCAGAGCGAGAGGCATGAAATAGTAACTTAGCAGCAGTATGTTGGATAAGTTGCAACCGTTTTAGTTCATACGAGGGAGATCGGCGAGGACAGGATTTCAGTAGTCCGAGCGGGTGAGAACAAGAGAGACAAGCAAGGTGGTCAAAGCTAGTGTGGGGCAAAATGAACGGACTGCCCTGATGCGACGGAGGGAAAGAAATGAGTGCTTGACAACAGAACTGATGAGTTGTTGAAAGGTTAGGGCGGAATCCAAAATGACCCTGAGATAACGGAAAAGAGGATGTGAGAGGAATCTGGGTCCCATTAAGTTGGGGTGAGAGAGAGGGCAAGGTCAGGGGGGGAGTACTATGTCAGTCTTACAAACTCTCTTGCCTCTGACCCTCACTGTCTCTTTGCAATCCTCAATTCTTTCTTCAAAGTGCCTCCACCCCCTGCCCCTCCTTCCTTCTCAAACTTTGGCTGACTACTTCTATGATAAGGTTCACAAGATTAATCTGGAGTTCTGCACAGCACCACTTTCACCTCAATCTCCCCCTCCTCCCCTTCACTCACAAATCATTCCTTCAACCTCTGTCACTTTTTTCCACAACTGTATGTCACTTTATAAACCAGGCATAAAAATATGAGCATACTCATGCACAAACTCCATGGGAGTTTATGAAATTACCCTCCAAAACTTCAAAAAGAAAAAAAAGGGGGAATTTTTTGAGGCCCTTGGAGCTCGGTTGCAGGAACATTTTAAGGACCCTCTGATCACTGGGGGAGACTTTAATACTACCCTAAACCCCAGAGCTGACACTTCCGGGGGGAGGGTAATAAGGGTATACGAATTAGGCTACAACAGCTGATGAAGAAGTTCAGGACTAGAAAGTATGGAGGCAACTAAAGGGTAACAAACAGGAAAGCGTAGTTACTCACCTGTAACAGGTGATCTCTGGGAACAGCAGAAATTTAGTCTTCACATATGGGTATCGTCGGTAACGACGGAGCCTGTGCGGGACCGCTCCCCAGCATCCAATAGGACAGCTTTTGGGAGCATCCCACAGCACCTGCGTGCTGCCTTCCCGCCTTTCCCACGCTCCTTCATCAGTTGAGTTTATAGCTGAGAGAGAGAGAGAGAGAGAACCCCTAGGGGAAGTGGGTGGGTTGTGAAGACTACATTCCTGCTGTTCCCGGAGAATACCTGTTACAGGTGAGTAACTATGCTATCTCCAGGAATGTAGTCTTCACATATGAGGACTCCATAGCTACAGATGCCAGGGAGAGACCCCAGAAGTTGTGTGTCCCTGTGAAAGGGCTCCACTTCCCCCCATGGATCTCTGGCATCCAACCAGGGATGGTGGGTAGGAGTTGATTAGGTATGGAACAGGTGTTGGAGAACAGCCTGACCAAACAAGGCATCCCGGCGGGAGTCCTTTCCAAGCAGTAATGGGCTGTTAAGGTATGAACCAAGGCTCAAGTGGCTGCTCGACAGATGTCATCGATAGAGTGCAGATGAGCCATTGAAGCTGCCATGGCTCTCACATTGTGAGCTGTGACATGGCCCTCCAGAGGAAGATTCTTATTCGGATAGGCAAAGGAAATGCACTGTGCAATCCAGTTGGACAGTGTTCTCTTGGAGACTGGAAGTCCCAAATGAGAAGGATCAAAAGCAACAAAGAGTTGAGAGGACTTTCACCACGACTCAAAAACTCGCCACACCCTAGCATATGCTAGCGATGTTGCAGACTGCCTGGCATTGAGGAGCGTAGAAACTACCTTAGAAGAATAACCCTTACGGATCAGCCTGCGGTGTTCAAGAGCCAAGCCATAAGCGAGTAGGGAGTCAGATTGTCCATGGAAACTGGCCCTTGCCTGAGAAGCCCGAAGGGAGCTTCCAGTCGCAGAGGAGGCACTCGAGATAATCTTATGAGATCCGCATACCAGGGTCTTCTGGGCCAAACTGGGGCTACTAGGATCACCGGGCCCTGGTGCTCTCTGATCCGTTGAAGAACTCTCCCGATCATTGCCCAAGGTGGAAACACATAAAGCAGATCGTGTATCGGCCTTGGTTGCACCAAGGCATCTATGTTACGCCGAGAGGGCTTGGAGGTACCTTTCTGCCCACGGGAAAAGAAGGGACATCTCCTTTGACACTCCTGCGCACTTGGTGCCTCCTTGGCGGTTGAGATAAGACACTGTAGTCACGTTGTCGGACAATATCCGAACTGCTTGACCTTGCAGGAGATACTGAAACCTCATTAAGGCGAGGAGGACTGCCTGCGCTTCGAGTCGGTTGATCATCCATCGCGACTCGCGTGTCAACCAAGTCCCCTGTGCAGTGTGGGTTCGACAGTGAGCTCCCCATCCGGACAGACTGGCGTCTGTTGTCACCAATATCCAACATGGAGTCTCAAAGGGTACTCCTTTGAGGAGATTACATGACGAAAGCCACCACTGTAGGCTGTGTCTGACAGCCGGCTGTAGCAGACGACGAAGCCGGTAGTTCTCAGACACTGGCGACCATCGCAAAAGGAGTGTGTTCTGCAGACAATGCATGTGCGCTCTGGCCCAGGGTATGAGCTTGATGGTGGCGACCATAGATCCCAGGACGTGGAGGTAATCCCACGCCCGAGGGGATTTCTGACCCAGCAAACCTCGGATTTGAGAAGTCAGCTTGTGGAAACGGGCCGGAGTCAGGAATACCTGTCTCTGACAGGTATCGAACCGTGCCCTGAGAAAGCCGAGCTCCTGGGACGACTGAAGGCAACTTTTGGCACGATTGATCACCCAACCGAGCTCCTGCAGGAACGCAACTACCACTGAACTGGTATTGCAAGCTTCTGGAAGGGAGTCCGCGCAAATAAGTCAATCGTCCAAGTAAGGGTGAACTCTGATGCCCTGCTTGCATAAGGCAGCTGCCACCACCACCATAACCTCGCAGAAGGTCCAAGACACCGAGGCTAGGTCGAACGGCATTGCCTGAAATTGAAAATGCTGCCCGAGGACTGCGAACCGTAAAAAGCGCCGATGGTCCTCCTGAATGGGAATATGAAAATATGCTTCCGCTAGATCTAAGGAAGTCAGAAACTCTTCCTTTCGCACCGCCTGGATGATGGAGCCCAGGGTCTCCATTCGGATGTGGGGCACACGAAGGCTGTGATTGACACCTTTGAGGTCCAGAATTGGACGAAAGGAGCCGTCCTTTTTGAGCACCACAAAATAGATAGAATAATGGCCTAGTACTCTTTCCAATGGTGGGACAGGACGAATGGCTTCTAGCAAAAGGAATCTCTGAATGGTAGATTGAACGGCCATCTTTTTTCCCCGATGAGCGTCCTAGAGATACCAGGAAGGTGTTGCGAATGGGTCGCCAGCATTCGAGAGAGTAACCGTGAGAAACGATGTTGAGGACCCACTGATCTGAAGTTGTGTGCCCACTGTCGAGAAAAAAGGGCCAACTAACCTCCTACTGGTGGAAGCATCTCAAGTGGGCGTTCCGTCCCGTCAGCGAGAAGGACAGGAGGCTCCAGGAAACTTTCCTGGGCCTGAATAAGAATCCGTTCCTTTGCGGGCTCCCCGAAAGGACTGCGACCTCTGTCCGAGGCGACTGGCAGGAGCGGAAGAGGTACCCGGTTTAAAGGACCGGGATCTAGGAAATCGCTGAAAGACCTGGGAACGAGACCCGCGGCGTGATGCTGCCTTCGATTTATCCTCTGGTAAGCGTTGAGGCTTAACCTCCCCCGGGTCCTTTACCAACTTGTCCAGATCTTCGCCAAAGAGGAGTCTCCCTTTGAAGGGAAGCTTTGACAGACGCATCTTGGAGTCAACATCTGCTGCCCATTGACGCAGCCAAAGCCATCTCCTAGCCACCATCACCGCTGCTATCGAACGAGCTGAGAGACGTAAGAGATCATAAAAGGCATCCACTAAGAATGCTGCGACAGATTCCAGACGACCCACATCCGGATCGTCTGGGAACTGTTGAATCCATCGTAGGGAGGCACGAACCGCCAAACCGCCGCCTGGAGAGAAAGAGCAGAAGACGAAAAGGCCGTCTTAAGCAGACTCCCGACCTTACAGTCTTGTTGGTCCCAGAGCGCTGCTCCACCCTCGACAGGAATAGTGGTATGCTTGGTCACTCCGGTCATCAATGCGTCCACTTTTGGGTATGTCAGCCAACAGTCCAAGTCCAAGGGAGACCAAAGGTATAGCTGACCAATCTGGCATGCCATACGGAGAGGGGCATCCGGAGATTCCCATTCCCGAGATACCATTTGCTGTAATTCGGCTGGAAAGGGAAAGGCTTTGGAAGGCTTACAAATGCCCTGCAAAATAGAATCCAGCTGCGACAGAGCCTGGGAACTCTGTGGATCAGGTGTGTCGGAAAGGCACAGCGACTCTACCACCTGCGCAATTAAGGCCGGTAACTCTTCTTTCCGAAAGAGTCTGATATCTTGAGAGTCCTCTTGTGCAGTCATCAAAGAATCTGAAGGAGAATACTCCCCATCCTCACAATCTGACAAATCCAGGCTCAGATCTGAAGACTTGTGGTCTTCATGGATGTCTGGACTGTCCCGCAAGCCCCATGAAACTTCTCGGGCAGGACGTACACCTTTGAGGTCTGTGGTCTTATGGGAACGCTTGCGAGACCCAGGCATGCCCCTGTCAGGAGCCGGGCCAGGCACTGGAAGTACCCCTGAAGATTCTGAGCGCCACAGATTCCATGCGTGGTGAAACAGCGGCAGGAACTGGCTAGCCGCCATATCTACCGTGGTCTCTAGAGTTTGTGGAAACAAAATAGGAGCCGACGGAGATCCCTCTGTAGGTGGAGAACTGTGCAGCGCTTCCAGCAAAGGAGGTGCCAAGGAGCTGATGTCTACAGCCGGCAGTGCCCCTGATATAGTGGAAGAAGATTCCCCTGGGTGCGTAAGACACGATGAACACATGTGATCAATTAAATCTTTTACAGCCTACACCACCTGTGCAGTGAAGCAGGCTTGGTTCCTTGCGTTTGCTTTTTTTTTTTTTTTTAAACAACGAACTTCGAATCTTGTCTAAGCTTGAGACTTGAAGAGTTATAGTAGAAAGGCGTTTTTGAACGGCCTAGAGTCTGCTCAGCTTGCAAACACAGCACAAAATGTCTGCACAGAGCTGTTCCCGCCAAAAGAGCTGAGGAGAACGCGCTCCCGCGTTTCCAAAATGGCCGCTGGCAACAAGAAGCCGCCAAAAAGGGGATCCCCTGCCCAGAAAAAGAGTCCCGAAAGCGGCGATTCAGTCCAGAGGGAGGAGAGGAGTGCTGCCGGTTGCTGCAGGGACTGGAGTCCCGCTGAGCTCCGCACCGCCGAAACCGGAAGTAAAAGGGGAAACAAAGCTGTTACTCACGGTGCTTATGCAGAGAAGCAGAGATCCAATGGAGTGCAGGGAACTGCTTCAATGTACTTTAATGTAAGTTAAGAACATTAACTAAATTAAAGAAACTGATCCTCCTCCTCCAGCCGCAATGCCCTCGTGGCAGAGGCTGAGATTCCTTCGATGGAGGGAGCTCCACTGACCCCGGGATCAGGAGCTCACCTCAAGATGTATTGCCACTAAACTGCTGTTTTAAATTGTTAAAACCTGGCAATGGAGGGACCTGGGAAACCCAGAGAAAACACCTCTTGTGTGCTCTGGGTGCATCAAGGAGTCAACTAATGATAGGAAAGAAATTAAATTAGTAGACAAGCTTGTCTAACACCTTCATCTGCTGGAGACAGAGAAAATACTGAGTAGGACCCCTAGGGGTACACCTATACCACCCAGAGCCTGGCCAATCACAGCTCTGGAGCTTTTTCTCTGTCTCCGACATCTGCTGGCAGGGAAGCATAACCCGCTTGTCTGGACTGGTCTAGCAGTATGAACTGGAAAAAATGCATATATATAAAAAAAAAGAAATAGGGACAGTGCCAATTCCCAAGGCACTCCACATGACAGCTTTCTAACGGCAGACATCTTATCCTTCCAATGCACCCTAAAACACCTTCCATGCAAGAAAAAGGATAGCCATATTGAAACTTTCCCTCCCTACCCAACTGCCTGCATCGCTCCACTAGCATATCCCAGGCCACTAGATCAAAGGCTGTGGATAAATCTAAGGTAATCACCAATATCACCTTCCCTCTGTCCCTTGCCTGGTATAATATATTGGTTATGCCACCATTAGAGACTTTGTTCCCAAAGCTCGACTGAACCCTACTACTACTACTACTACACATTTGTATAACAATAAAAGATGTACGCAGCGCTGCACAGATACATGTAAAACACAGTCCCTGCTCATCAGAACTACAATCTAGAGACAGACAACACAGTAGCTGTAGACATGGGATATATCTAGAGGGAATGGTAGGGAAACACAAAGGAGACCAGGTGAGTCAAGATCCCAAAACGGCAACGATGAGAAACATAGAAACATGATGTCAGAAAAAGACCATATGGCCTATCTATTCTGCTCTTCCATATCAACTACAATATTCTCCTTTTTACCTTTAGAGATCCTCTGTGTTTGTCCCATGCTTTTTTGAATTCAGATACTGTCCTCATGTCCACCACCTCCACTGGGAGACTATTCCACACATCTACCACTCTTTCCGTAAAGAAATATTTCCATGTATTACTCCTGAGTCTAACCCCTTTCACTCTCATGCTGCCCCTCGTAGCACAGCTTGCCTTCAATTGAAAGAGAGCCTCTGGTGCATTTATGGCACGGAGGTATTTAAATGTCTCTATCATTATCATCCTATCCTGCCTTTCCTCTAAAGTATACATATTAAGATCTTTAAATCTGTCCTCATATGCTACATAACTAACAGCACCAACCATTTTAGTAGCCACCCTCTACACAGACTCCAACCTGCTTATATCCTTTTGAAGGTACTGTCTCCAGAATTGAACACAATACTCCAAATGAGATCGCACCAGAGACTTACACAGAGGCATTATCACCTCCTTTCTTCTGCTGGCCATTCCTCTCCCTATACACCAAAGCATCCTTCTGGCTTTCGCAGTCACCTTTTCTAACTGTTTAGCTACTTTAAGATCATCAGACACAATTATCCCCAGGTCCCGCTCTTCTTTTATGGACAGAAGTACTTCATCCCCTACACTATACCGCTCCTTTGGATTTTTGCAGCCCAAATGCATGACCCTGTATTTTTATCATTAAATTTCAGCTGCCAAATTCTAGACCATTCTTCATGCTTAGCTGGATCCCTCCTCATGTTATCTACTCTTTCCTGGGTGTCTCCTCTATTGCAGATTTTGGTATCATCCGCAAAACAAGCAACCATACCTGACAGCCCTTCTGCAATATCACTAACAAAGATGTTAAAAAAAAATTGGACCAAGGACAGATCCCTGCAGCATACCACTGATAACCTCCTTCTCCTCAAAGTGAGCTCCATTTACCTGTAATGTTTGTCGCCGCCCACTCAACCAAGTGAGTTTTTAGCCTGGATTTGAAAAGGGTCAGAGAAAGCGCCTGATGTACAGACTCAGGTAATTTGTTCCAGGCATAAGGAGGAGCAAGGTGAAAGGAGCCAAGTCTGGAGTTAGCAAGAGAAGAGAAGGGCACAGATAGAAATGATTTCCCAGAAGAGCAGAGTTCCCGAGGTGGGGGTATAGGGAGAGATAAGAGAGGAAAAGTCGTTAGGAGTTGCAGAGTGAATGCACTTATAGGTCAGCAGGAGAAGTTTGAACTGGATGTGGAAATGAATAAGGAGCCAATGAAATGAAGATTAGCCGCCCAGCTTGTCCCTAAGTCCAGCCCTCCCCACTCTTCTAAATACCTATCAAACTGCCTCACCATTTTCCAAAATATTTGCTAAAAATCAAAAACAAAATCAGCAACAAGATCGGCCTCAAAACTTTCACATTTCATCTCACTCCCTTTCTTTGAGATAGGGATCACCATCCCTGAATCAGTGATGCATTCATTAAGTCAACCTACCATTCCAGGATTTCCTCCAAACCTTGCTTCAGTAACTAAATAGGAATGGCATCCAAGTACATCTGGGTCAGGTGGAGCTGCTGCAGTATTTCCCTCCCTACATCCTATGTAACCTCAGCCTAGGCTGCTCAGTTTTTATAATGGAACTCTTGCATCGCCACAGATGATGTCACCATCAAAAAGCAGTGCTAACACACTTCTCCACTCCAAGGCCTCTCTCCAGAGAATTTATTCTCCACCTCCTCTATTACACACCCAGACCTTGCCTCTTCAGATTCATGTCATCTAAACATGGCTATGTGGACAACTGTCTATACTTGGTTAAGTTGGTGCAAACACACCAGTTGGTATCTCCTACTTCACAATCGGCAATCTGAGAAAGAATTTTTCATAAGGAATCTACTTACTGGTATGCTCCAGATCTGCATCCCATCACTGTAGCCAATCATTAACACCAATGGGGGCTCATTCCCTGTGCTGTGCATTTTGTGAAATTCCATATTCCTCGATGTGTCTATATTTGAAATGAAACAAAAGATGTTAAGTTTACAAATGTTGAATGTAAATATAATGCACTGTAGTTAACTGGAAGGAAGGCGAGAAAAAGGGAGAGAAAGTCTGGAAAGAAAAATAAACGTAGAATCAAGAATTTCCATGAAGCTTAATGTTCTGAGTGTCATGTAGGTTTTTCAATATTTTGCAACAGAAATAGTAGGAAAATGATTTCACAACACCAAACAAGAAGATATATGTTATGAGGTTTAAACAATGGGTACAACAGGTATTTTTTCAATGAGCAGCTAATTAAATTGTAGCATAAAATAATTTTCAGTTTATTGATGAAGTTATTGTATCCAGCAAAGCATTTTTGTTAATATCTGTGTTAATAAATACAGATGAAAACTAAAAGCATCTCTCTCCATTATACATAATATTCAGGGATGGCTTTGCCTGCTAGAATAGTAATGCTATTCTGGGACCTAGTATAATATTTGCATTGCTGCTATTTTATTGATAGTGTTGTTGCTGTTTAAGTTCTGGGAGTTAGTGCCGTTTTGGTATGGCAAGTTTGCTATATAGGTTTGAGCGATTTTTTTTGCCAGATAATGGAGGGGGTCTTTATCACAGTTACTAAGATGACAAAAAAATTATTGAGCTCTTTTTGTATAGCAAATATCAATGGGAAATATCCTAGTCCAGCCATTTCAGAGACTACCTTCAGCCAAAGTGTTATGGATTACTTTAAATTAACATATTTCTTCTCTTTTCTTTTTGTAGTCTTCTCCCTTTGATAATAGAAACATAGAAATATGACAACAGTAGTACTCTTTCAGTCTTTAGCAGCAGGACTGTATATCCACAAATAAAGTAAACAGCAGTTTTCTATAGCACAGTCCGCCAGCTGGGTATAACTGTAACATCAAGGCTGAAGGCACAGCAGCCAATTTAAACACAGCTCTTACCTTGTCAGCAGTAATTTACCTTCAAAGGTAACTGGTCACTGCATATTACAGAAAACCCCGGGTTCCTCTCTCTACCTCTATGTCCTTACTTCCTGGGATAAAACCTGGGGCTGGGCCACACCCTGCCTAGGCATTCTCCAGCCCTTTTCCCTTAAAGGGACAGGGGTTTAACTCCCTGCCAAAGCAATACTGCACTTGTGCTTTGCTTGGCTGGGGAGTTTCCCATACACGCCATCACAGTCCTCTTACAATTTTTCACAATCCTCTTGCGTTTTAACAACTTTGAATAATTTTATCTCATTTGTAAATTTGATTACCTCCCTTGTAATTCCTATTTCTAGGTCATTTATAACTATGTTAAAAGGCAGGGGGCCCAGCACAGATCCCTGGGGTACTCTACTATTCACCTTTCTCTATTGAGAAAATTGGATATTTAGCCCTCCTCTCTACTTTCTATTTTTTTAACCAGTTGCTGATCTACAATACTACACTGCCTCTAATCCCATGACTTTTTAATTTTGCCAAGAGTCTCTCATGAGGGACCTTGAAAGGCTTTCTGAAAATCTAGATACACAATATCAGCTTGCTCATCTTTGTCCACCTGTTTTTTCACACTTTCAAAAAAATATAACAGATTACTAAGACAAGACTTTCCTTGGCTAAATCCATGTTGGCTTTCTCCCATTAAACCATGGCTATCTACATGTTCAGTAATTTTATTCTTTATAATGGTTTCTACCATTTTACCAGGTACTGACGTCATGCTCACCGGTCTTAGTTTCCTGAATCACCCCTGGAACCCCTTTTAAAAATTGGAGTTACATTGGCCACTCTCCAATCCTCAGGTACTACAGATGATTTTAATCATAGTTCACAGATTGCAGACCTGCTATTAGTAATCTCATATTTCAGTTCTTTAAACACCCTTGGATGTATATACCATCCAATCCAGGTGATTTGCTATTCAGTTTATCAAACAGCTGTAATACATCCTTCCAGATTAATCAATATTTTTTCAATTCTTCCGCTACATCACCTTTATATACCATTTCAGTCACAGGTAACTTCCCTACATCTTCTTCAGTGAAGAACAAAGTAAATAATTTATTGAGTCTCTCCGCTATGACCTTGTCCACCCTTAGCTCCCCTTTTACCCCTCTATCATCCAATGGTCCAGGTTTTTTGCTACTAATGTACTTGAAAAATTTATCATGCATTTTTGCTTCCACGGCAAGCCTGCCTTATCAATGCTTTGCATCTAACTTGCCAATGCTTATGTTGTTTCCAGCATTCGCCATTAAGCTTTTTCCATTTCCTGAAGGATGCTTTTTTGGCAACAGCCTCTCTGACCTCACCTTTAAACGATGCTGGCAGTTTTTTGGCCTTCCTTCCACATTCTCTTGACAGTTCTTCCCTTTCTAAATTTCCATCCAATCTCCAACCTTGCTTTCCTTTCTAAGCTCTTGGAATGCATCGTCGTCTCTTTACTCTCTCCTTTTCTGGAAAAGTCTTTGGTCTTGCCCCCTTGGCAGAATGGCTTCTGCTCAAGTTACTCGATGGAATCTTTACTTTGTGCTCTCACAAATTAAATCTGGACTTTGTTTGACCACAATAATTCTGTTATTCTGGTTTCCTTGGATCTTTCTTCTGCCTTCAACCTGGATGATCACTCTCTTCTTCAACGCCTCCATTCTATTGGGATCCGGAGTTTGGTTTTCAATTGTTTTTCTTCTTATCTTTCAGATTGCACCTTCCAAGTGTTCTCCAAGTCTAGATTCTCTACCTCCTTTTCCCCTCTTTCAGGGGCCCTCCAAGGCTCCCTGCTGTCACCCACTCTTTTTCATATCTTCTTGTACCTCTTCCTTTGTTAATACAACCCCTTGGATTTACACCTTTCCTATACACTAATGACATTCAGATCATTTACACCGTTTCTTCGTCTGATGTCTCCCTCCACCAGATCTTCTTACAATGTGTACATCAAGGGCTCAGACAACCACTTTCTTTTAAACAACTCCAAATGTAAGGCTATTGCCTTCCCTTCCCCAGCAGCCTCTATGCTTCTGTCTCTTACATCTCCTCCTCTCTCCTTCCTTTTCGCGACTCTATAAAGACTTTAGGTGTCATGCTTGATTCATCTCTCTCCTTTAAATCCCATCTTGATTCTTTATCCAAATTGGCTTTCTTAGCTCTTCACTGCTTACGCTCAGTCCACTCTGCTTTCTCCACTCCACAATTTACTCAGCTTATCCTGGCTCTTGTTATCCTGCTCCTTGATTACTGCAATTCTCTCTCACAGGGTTACATCAATACTCCAATAAGCCATCTACAACTGAGCCAGTCCACCATCGCTAGACTAATCTTTCATGCTCACCATTACAATCACGTTAACCCTGCTTGTCCTTGCTCTTCACTGGCTCCCTGTTCCTTTCCATATCCACTTTAACTTTCTTATCTTGGTCCACCGTGTGCGTTTGCCTCTTGTCCACCATACCTAACCACCCTTATATTTCCCTATGTTCCTTCTGGTTCTCTTCACTCTTAATACCACCCTTCTGTCTCTGCCTTCATCCTCAGACCTTTGCCTCGTCATCTCCAGAAGCGCCTCCTTTTCCTATGTCGGTCCCTCCCTTTGGAACTCCCTTCTCCTTTCACTTCACACTGAACCTTCCATCCCCACCTTTAGGAAAAATCTCAAAACCCAGTTTCTGCTAGCTTTTCCCAAAACTCCCCCCCCCCCCCGACGCAAAGAACTGCCTGCTCTCTTTCCTTCTGTCTCTCAGCCTCCTTCCCTGTATATGAATTGTAATTTCTCTTCTCTTGTTTTCTACTTTTCCTTGTCTTTCATGCTGTACCGTTACCCCTTTTTTTTTATTTGTAAACCTCTGTGGTAGCCTTGGCTCTCAAGCTCTAAATAAAAAAATACATACAGCTTGAGGCATATTAAAGCATTTTTCCCAATTCAAGTGCAATAAGGTTCTAACCACTGTTCCCTCTAAGCCGTGCGCGTGTGCGTGCGCACACACCTCGCCGAGCGAGCGCACATACTTTACAACAGAGCGCACAAAAATAGAAAACACCACAGACGTCTTAAAATTTAAAAGTTATGATTGTAATTACTAGAAATTTCCCGCTTCATTTAGTAATCGTCTATTTTCATTTAATTTGATTAAAATCAATGTGGTGTACATACTGTATTCTGACATGTAGTCAAATTTTAAAGTCTATAACTCCAAGTGTCGCTATGTGGCGCACAAAAATTTAACCTTCCTTCAAAAGCTGCACACAGCTGATATTTTGTGCGCACACAGCCTACAGAAAATTAGAGGGAACATTGGTTCTAACCCAAAACCTTTAAGGATCTTAAGTGTATACCTAAAGAAACAGGAGATGAAGGAATTTGTTCAGGGGTCACAAGAGGTGTTGGTATGAGAAGTGGGACTTAAACCTCGATTTTCCCTGTTCTCTATCTATTGGTCCAATCACTAATCCACTCCTTTTCCCTGCTAGAATAGTAATGCTATTCTGGGACCAAGTATAATATTTGCATTGCTGCTATTTTATTGATAGTGTTGTTGCTGTTTAAGTTCTGGGAGTTAGTGCCGTTTTGGTATGGCAAGTTTGCTATATAGTTTGAGTGATTTTTTTTGCCAGATAATGGAGGGAGTCTTTATCACAGTTACTAAGATGACAAAAAAATTTGAGCTCTTTTTGTATAGCAAATATCAATGAGAAATATCCTAGTTCAGACTAGTCAACTAAGCCAGCCATTTCAGAGACTACCTTCAGCCAAAGTGTTATGGATTACTGTAAATTAACATATTTCTTCTCTTTTCTTTTTGTAGTCTTCTCCCTTTGATAATAGAAACATAGAAATATGACAACAGAAAGCGACCACATAGCCTATCTAGTCTGTCCTTCCATATCAACAACTACAACACTCCCCTTTTTTTCCTTTAGGGATCCTCTGTTTGTCCCATGCTTTTTTGAATTCAGATACTGCCCTCATCTCTACCACCTCCACTGGGAGACTATTCCACGGATCCACCACTCTTTCCATAAAGAAATATTTCCGCATATCACTCCTGAATCTATCCCCCTTCACCCTCATCCCATGTCCCCTCGTAGCAGAACTTGCTTTCAATCGAAAGAGGATCTCCCCCTGTACATTTATGCCACGGAGATATTTAAACATCTCAATCATATCACCTCTATCCCAACTTTCATCTAAGGTGTACATATTAAGATCCTTAAGTCTGTCCTCATATGCTTTATAATGAAGACCACTAACCATTTTAGTAGCCACCCTCTGTACTGACTCCAACCTGTTTATCTCCTTTTGAAGGTGCGGTCTCCAGAATTGCACACTATATTCCAAATGAGTATACAGACTTATACAGAGGCACCATCACCTCCTTTTTTCTGCTAGCCATTCTTTTCCGTATGCACCCAAGCATCCTGCTAGCGTTTGCTGTCACCTGTTTAGCTACTTTAAGATCATCAGACACAACCACGCCTAGGTCCCGCTCTTCTTTAGTGGACCAAAAGTACTTCACCCCCTATACTATATTGCTCCCTTGGATTGCTGCAGCCCAAATGCATGACCTACATTTTTTAACATTAAATCCCAGCTGCCAAATTCTAGACCATTCTTCAAGCTTAGCTAGATCCCTCCTCATGTTATCTACATCTTCCTGGGTGTCTACTCTATTGCAGATTTTGGTATCATCCGCAAAGAGGCAAACCTTACCTGACAGCCCTTCCGCCATATCACTAACAAAGATATTAAAAAGAATCGGACCAAGGACAGATTCCTGGGGCACACCACTGGTAACATCCTTCTCCTCAGAGTGAGCTCCATTTACCTGTACTCTCTGTTGCCTCCCACCCAACCAATTTCTAACCCAGGCAGTAACTTTAGGGTCCATCCCTAGGGTGCTCAGTTTGTTTATAAGTCGCCTGTGAGGAACAGTGTCAAAGGCTTTACTGAAATCTAAATACACCACATCTAAGGCTCTCCCTCGGTCCAACTCCCTGGTCACCCAGTCAAAGAAATAAATCAGATTTGTCTGACAAGACCTGCCTCTTGTGAATCCATGCTGCCTCGGATCCTGTAATCCGCTGGACTCCAGAAACCTCACTATTTTCTCTTTCAGCAGCGTTTCCAATAATTTACTCACCACTGAAGTTAAACTAACCGGTCTGTAGTTTTCAACCACATCCTTACTTCCGCTTTTGTCTAAAGGCACCACATGAGCCTCTCTCCAGTCCTTTGGCACCACTCCCTACTCCAATGAGGCATTGAAAAGGTCAGTCAGTGGAGCTGCTAGAACGTCCCCAAGTTCCCTCAGTATTCTAGGGTGTATCCCATCCGGTCCCATTGCTTTGTCTACTTTAAGTTGAGCTAGTTTCTCACAAACAGAGTCTTCTGAAAATTGTTCAAGATGTCCCTCGCTTCTGTTCCTGTTTATGAGTGTTTTCTGAGGTCCTGCTCCTGGTTCTTCATCTGTGAACACAGAACAAAAATATTTGTTAAGCAATTCTGCTTTATCCTCATCAGCTTCTACATATTCCTCCCCTTCACTCTTGAGTCTGACAATACCACATTTGCCCTTCCTCTTCTCACTAACATATCTGAAAAATGTCTTATCCCCCCATTTTATTGCATTGGCTATTTCCTCCTCCTTTTGAATCTTTGCTTTCCTGACTACTTTGCTAGCTTCTCTAAGTTTTTCCAAATATAGATGCCTGTCTTCCTTTCTCTATGATCTCTTGTATTTCATGAAGGCCTCCCTCTTTTTCTTCACCTTATCAGCTAATTCTTTCGAAAGCCATAGCGGTCTCCTTTTCCTTTTACCTTTATTTACCATTTTAACAAAAAGGTTGGTTGCCCTTAAAATATCCCCTTTCAGTTTTGACCACTGTTTTTCTACATCCCCCAGCTGTTCCCATCCCACTAACAACTCCCTGAGGTATTGGCCCACCTTGGCAAAGTTAGTCTTCCTAAAGTCTAAGATCCTCACCTTTGAATGGATTCTAACAGCCCTAGTCCTAATACTGAACCACACCATATGGTGATCACTGGATGCAAAATGATCTCCCACTATAACATCACAAACACTTTCACCATTGGTAAGCACCAAGTCCAGTATGACCCCTTCACGTGTGGGGTCTGTTACCAATTGCCTGAATAGTTCTCCCTGTAGAGAATCCAGGATCTCTTTACTTCTAGATGATACTGCAGCAGGAATGTGCCAATCAACATCTGGCATATTGAAATCCCCTATCAGTAGCACGTTTCCATTCCTAGCAACGCTGCGCATGTCTTCAATTAACTCTCTGTCCACCTCTTCCTCTTGTGAGGGAGGTCATACAGTGCCACTCATCCTCCCCTTCTTCCTACCCTGTCCTTTCTGAATAAAGTATAGCCAGGTATAGTTACATCCCAGTCATGGTTTTCTGTGAACCATGTTTCTGTAACTGACACTAAATCTAAGTCGGCCACTCCCACCAAAACTTCAACATCAGGGATCTTATTTCCCATGATACAGGCATTTATACACACTGCTTTCCATATGTTACCCCTGTTACCCATTTCCATAAAAGTATTTAAATGTATCACTTACCTGGGGGCTTTCTTCACCCATCCCCAACGAATCTAGTTTAAAGCCCTCTTAAGTAGATTAGCCATTCTACTATTGAAGACGTGTCGACCTTTCTTGGACAGATGGATGCCATCTCTGCTCTGCAACCCTTGGAACAGCATCCCATGGTCTAGGAAACCAAAACACTCTCGATGACACCATCCATGCAGCCATGCATTCATCTCCAGGATGCGAGCCTCTCTGCCTTGGCCTTTACCCTCAACAGGGAGGATTGAAGAGAACACCACCTGTGCACCTAACTGCTTCACCCTCTGTCCCAGAGCCATGAAGTCACTTTTGATATGCTCAGAGGGATACCTGGCAGTATCATTTGTTCCGACATGGATTAGCAACATTGGGTAATAGTCAATGGGCTTGATGAGTCTCTGCAAACTCTCCGTAACATTTTGGATTTTGGCACCAGGCAGACAGCATATCTCTCTGAACATCAAGTCTGGTCGGCAGATGGATGCCTCAGTACCCCTCTGAAGAGAGTCACCAACCACCACTGCCCTTCGCTTCCTTGTGGTCACTGATTCTGCAACTTTGGGGTACTTGAGCTCTGGTTCTTCCCTTTCCAGGGATGCTTTCACTTCCTCCACTTCCAGGGCTGCATAATGGTTCTTCAATTCAAGGGCTTGAGAAGTTGGATTGGTGATTCTGCAGGCCCTGGTGACTTGTGTCCAACCTTCGTCATTCTGTCAGCACCCATCTTCTCCTCTGCTGGAGAGCTTAGTTGCTGCAAGAAGCATCTCAATGTACTTCTCACTGTCTTGAATGCTCCTCAGCCTCGCCACCTCCTCTCAGAGTTCCTCCACTTGTTTCCTCAGAGCTTCAGCATGCAGGCACCCTGCACATGGAACCGGTCCTTCAACTGGCATTGGGACCTCTGTCTGGACAGAGGCAGAAGCTGTAATGGGGCAACAGCTTTAGCGATATGATTTTTCCCAGCCATTGTTCAGTTCATGGAGCTTAGGTATCTGTTAAAACAAAAGAGAGATCTACCAAAGTCCCAGCCGGTTTCCCAGCTGTCCTTTCAGAGAAAAAGCAGTTAAATCTCTTTGATTACATTCAAAATGTGCTGTTCCAAGTCCCTGTGTTTTGTTAAATGGGGAGGTGCCCTATAAAGCAAGACTGCTCACTAGGGGTGGGTGGGAGTTGGGGGGGTAGGGAGGGAACTAACTCCTGACTAGGCGTCAGCAGTTCCAAAGAGCTGAGAAAGTTACCAGAGTTTTAAACCTACCCCACTAAAGAAAATATGTCTACTAAAGCCCCAAAAAGAATGTAACTTTGTTTTAAAAATATACCAAAACCCTTTTAAGAGCTCCCAGTCAGAGAGCAAGCAATTTAAAAAAATAAACCCTCAAATTCTTACCGACATTGATGATTCCTGAAACCAATTTGCAAGACCCTTGGTCTATCATGATTCCACAGTAAAATCCTCAAAAACTGACCCTTGCCATATAATTCCTCCTCTAAAAAGGAATAATCGCAAAATCATGAATCAAGGAAGGTTAATGGCTAGCCAGCTGCATGATGCAACTTCTCCCATATAGCATCAGGAAGTGGATAGTAGCAGCAGCAGTTTCATGCTGCAACTGCAACCTCCCAAAGCCCCACATCTGACTGATACTTTAAACACACACAATATTACAGTGTCCTGTGTGACCAGGGAGGCAAAAGGCAGATATGGAATGAAGCACTGCTCTCCTCCTCTTGCCAAATGAGGGGAAAGAGCATCAGTGTGGTAAGGGAGGAAAGAAAAAGGAGAATAAAAAGGTTAGATCTTAAGGGAGGTGAAATAAAGAGTAGAGAATCATCAGGGAGGGGTAAAAAAGGAGCTAGAGAAAGTGAGACAGAGCACTGCAGAGGGATGAAAAAGGGAGAAAGGACTAAAGATGTGGAGGAAGGGGAGGGGGAAGGGAAAAGGAAAGAAAGCTGTTCAGGGATGGGGCAGAGGAGAAGGAAATGTGGAAGAGATGAGAAGCTGAATGATGAGAAGAAAGGTAGAGATATGAAAGTGAAGAGAGAGAAAAAAAATGCAGAAGAGATCACAGGGTAGAGAGGGAGAAAGACAGTAGAAGAAGAAAAGATAAAAAAAATAGAGAAGCAAAGGCAGACAAGAGACAAGGCACTTTTAGGAGACAGGCTGGAACAACAGAAGGAGAGGAGAAAATGGAACAATATAGAGAAAGAAAGTAAAGAAAAGTGTAAGCAGGAGAAAAGGCAAAAAGAAGAATACAATTTTTTTTTAAAAAAGCAACCACCACAATGGCTATAGAAATGCTCATTTTGCATTATAGAAAGAAGGTCTGCAAATTAAAAAATAAATAAATAAGTTAATTTTATGCAAATCCCCCAACTATGCCACAGAATTAAACATATTTTACACTGAATTTCTCAACCCTTGCTGCAGAATTTATTGTGAGCTGCCATAATAAACTGGAGGTTCTGCATATTTTATTTTATATATATAACAAAAGGTTAATATTTAAAAAGTGCAGGTCAAGTCTCAAAACTATAGGTTTTGGTGCAAATTTTACAGACCTTTACCTGGAATCCTTCCTTCTGCAATATGCATATACTTTGAGGCTCTTTTAGTGTGTGCAATTTTCAAAAAGCATTTTTGCCTAGGTTAAACCTGTATTTACTATTCCAATACAAATCGACTCTGTCCAATTATATGTTTTATAGGACTTTTCTAGATGGGATGGTGGTAGGGGTCATCATAACTTAAGTTTCACTTCCCCTTTCTGAGATTTTGGTAATCAAGATTCTGTGGCTTGTAGACCTAAAAATTAATGGTGGGCGGGAGGCACAAGGTTTACTTATTTGGATTTTATATACCACTAATTTTTAGACACATCTTAGCGCTTTACAGGTCCAGTAAAAACAAAGCTACAACTTACAAATTTTGACAGGATAGAGGCAAAGAAGAAGAGGGAAGAAATGTAACTGTACAACAGTTTTGTCAAAAACTACAATATTCAGCTGAGAAATGAGAGGATGGAAAGGAAAAGGATGTACATGATGCTATAGTTTAAGGTGCCAATACAATGTAAATGAGACAGGAAAAAGACTGTTTAGTTGGAGCTCTCTAAGCAAAGTTCAGAGGAAAGGGAGTTCCAAAAGTGGGGGCAAGACAACTAACTGCCATGGAATAGAATAGTTACTCACCTGTAACAGGTGTTCTCCAGGAGCAGCAGGAATCAGTCCTCACATATGGGTGACATCGACGTCAATGGAGCCCCCATGCGGAGCATTTCCACAGCTTTCTAAGAAACCTTTGGGAATACACCCACGCATGCGCGGTCCCCTTCCCGCTCAAAGGTGTCATCTTGCTCAGTCAGAGGACATAAGTAAAACACAGCACAAAAACAAAATGAACTATGTACAACTGCAACTCCCAGGGGAGGAGAGAGGGTTGTGAGGACTGATTCCTGCTGCTCCTGGAGAACACCTGTTACAGGTGAGTAACTACTCTTTCTCCAGGACCAAGCAGGAAGTCAGTCCTCACATATGGGTGACTCCCTAGCTCTGGGCTACCAGGAACCCAGGCTGAAAAAGAAACTCCCTCTGTGAAGCCGTAGCATGAAGGAAAGAATTTCACTGAGACCAGAACCCCTCGGTAGCCCAACAAGAGGGCAGGAGGGTAGGAGTTGCCTAAACCTCAAAGAGATTCCGGAGTACTGCCTGACCAAAAGCACTGTCCCTAAGGGACTCCCTCTCCAGGCAGTAATGGGCTGCAAAAGTCTGGCTTGAGGACCAAGTTGCAGCCCTACAGATGTCTGCCAACGGTACAGAGCGGAGATGAGCTACTGATGCAGCCATGGCCCGGACACGGTGGGCTGTAACTCGACCCCGCAAGGGAAGGTCTGCCACCCTGTAAGCCCAGGTGATACAGTCCGCCACCCATATGGACAAGGTACGCTTGGAGACAGGAACCCCCAAGTTGTTTGGGTCGAAGGAGACGAAGAGCTGAGTAGCCCTTCTATGACCCTTAGTACGCTCTAGGTAGAAAGACAAGGCCCTTCTATAGTCCAGGGTGTGGAGGACTTCTTCAGCCCTGCTTGCATGGGGCCTAGGGAAGAACGTTGGAAGAACCACCTCCTGTTTGAGGTGGAAGGAGGAGACCACCTTCGGTAGGAACTTAGGATGAGTCCTAAGGACCACTCTGTTCTTATAGAAACGGGTGTATGGCCTGTCACAGACCAGGGCCTGAAGTTCACTCACTCACCTGGCCAAAGTCAGTGCCACTAGGAAGAGAGTCTTCCAAGAAAGGAAGTGAAAAGGGCACGTAGCCATCGGCTCAAAGGGTGGGTGAGTAAGCTGTTGCAAAACCACATTCAACTCCCACTCAGGGGCAGGTGGACGGAGAGGAGGCTTTAGCAAGAGCAAGCCTCTGAGGAACCTGGCCACCAGGGGGTGAACCGACAAAGAGTGCCTCTCCACCATTGAGTGGTGGGCTGCCAGAGCAGAGAGGTGTACCCTAACCGAATTGGACTTAAGACCCTGATTAGACAAGTGCAGCAGGTACTGAAGCACCACTGGCACAGGACAGGAGAAGGGGTTTTCCTGGCGCTGATCACACCACAGGGAGAACCGCCTCCATTTCAGGGCATAGGTCTTTCGGGTGGATTGCTTCCTTGAAGCTAAGACAACCTCCTCGACTTCCTGAGGCAAGCCCCAGGGAGCCAGCACTACCCTTGCAGCCTCCAGGCCATCAAATTGAGAGCTTTGAGATTGGGGTGCAGAAGGGATCCCTGATCCTGAGAAAGAAGATTGGGTTGAAACCCCAAAGGAAGAGGGGTGTCCACCACCAGCTGTAAACAGGAGGGGGAACCAGGGTTGCCTTGGCCATCTGGGGGCCACCAGGATGACCGAGGCCCTGTCCCTTAGAATCTTGAACAAGGCTCCAGCCACCAGGGGCATGGGAGGGAACGCATACAGTAGGCCCTGGGACCATGAGATCAGGAAGGCATCCGCCGCCAATCTTTTGGGATGCGGTTGCCTGGAGCAGAACTGGGGCAGCTGCCGGTTCAGGGGACTGGCAAAGAGGTTGATAGACGGAAGTCCCCATCTTAGAAAAAGGGTCTGGACCACTAAAGGGTGCAGTTGCCACTCGTGAGGTTGTAGGACCCTGCTCAATCTATCTGCTAGAAAGTTTAACTGGCCCGGAAGATAGACAGCCCTGAGCAGCATATTGTGTTGAAGTGCAAAGGAGCAGAGGGCCTGTGTCTCTCGACACAGGAGCCTTGACCCTGTGCCCCCCTGCTTGTTGACATAAAACAGTGCCACTTGGTTGTCTGTCTGCACCAAGACAGCCTGGTGGGCCAGGGTATGGGCAAAGGCCTTGAGGGCTAAATGTATCGCCCTGAGTTCTAGCAGGTTGATCTGCTGAGTGGCCTCCCATGGGGACCACAGGCCCTGTGTGCATTTGTCCAGGCAATGTGCACACCAGCCCATGTGCACCCCAGCCCTGTAAGGAGGCATCGGTTGTGAGTACCACTGTAGGAACAGGTACCTGAAAAGGAATCCCCTGTAGCAGGTTGGGGGAGTGTAGCCACCACTGCAGGGAGTTCAGGAAGGGTTTGGACACCCTTACTTTGTCTCTGAGGTTTCCTATGGCCTGCCTCCACTGAGTTCTGAGACACCACTATGCAGGCCGCATATTCAGGCGAGCATTGGGGGTCACATGCACTGTCGATGCCATATGGCCTAGGAGCCGTAGGCAAAGCCTGGCGGAAACCAGTGAGTTGCTTATAAACCGGCTGGCCAAGCTCATCAGCCTTTCCGCCCTGTCCTCTGGCAAGTAAGCCTTCGTTTGCAGGGAGTCCAACCTTGCCCCTATGAACTCCAGGTTCTGGGAGGGGAGCAAAGTGGACTTTGCAAAGTTTATGACAAAACCTAGTTGCTGAAGGAGAGAGACAGTACGGAGGGTGGCTTGCCTGGCCTCCTGGAGAGTCTGACCCCTGATGAGCCAGTCGTCCAGGTAGGGGAAGACAAATATACCCTGGTTTCTCAAGTAGGCAGATACAACAGCTAGGCACTTTGTGAAAACTCGTGGGGTGGAGGTTAGGCCAAAGGGCAGTACCCTGTACCAAAAATGGCTTTCTGCCACCACGAACCTGAGGTACTTTCTGTGGTCTGGATGAATGAGGATGTGAGTGTACACATCCTTTAGATCTAAGGAGCATAGCCAATCTCCCTGCTGGAGGTAGGGCAGCAGTGTTCCAAGAGTTAGCATCTTGAACTTCTCCATTTCTAAGAACTTGCTGAGATTTCTCAGGTCCAGAATGGGCCGGAGACCTCCAGTCTGCTTTTGCACAAGAAAGTACCGGGAGTAGAAGCCCTGTCCCCATAAGTGTGGAGGTACAGGCTCTACCACCCTGTCTTGAAGCAGACCTAGCAGTCCCTGGAGAAGGAGTTCCTGATGCAGAGGAGGCCTTGGAGGCTCCCCTGGGAAGTAGATAGGGGGTACCTGATTGAAATGGAGCAGATAGCCCTTTTGGACTATGCTCAGTACCCAAGCATCCCTTGTGATGGGTGGCTACTGGTGGGTAAACAGGACCAAGCAGGACCCCTGTGTTGAGGTGAGCCAGCAGGGGTGGAGAGGCTATGCAGAGGGAGTCAAAAGCCCCCTCCCTGCTGAGTAGAAGCAGGAGCTGGAGGCTTGGGGGCTTTCTGCCTACAGGGCCCATGTCCCTGCCCCTTGGCCTGCTGACCCTGCTGGGGCAAAAAAACGAAAAATAAAGATCGGGTCGATACCGGCGTACCGAACCCAGGCGGGAAGGGGAACCGGCGTCGAACCGGACAAAAAGAGGCGCGAGAATCACAGAAAAAATTCAACTTTTCCAGGTGACAAGGACAGACGTCCATTGGGCTCCATGGAAAACGAAAGACTGAGCAAGATGGCACCTTTGGGCGGGAAGGGGACCGCGCATGCGTGGGTGTATTCCCAAAGGCTTTCTTAAAAAGCTGGGGAAATGCTCCGCATGGGGGCTCCATCGACGTTAATGTCACCCATATGTGAGGACTGACTTCCTGCTTGGTCCTGGAGAATAAATGCTTCCACTCTCCTCTCAGACCTACCAACAGATTTTCTCCAGAACATCAAGGATCTCATAGGACAGTATGGAATGAGGTATAAATGAAGATATTTAGGGGGTCCTGTGTAGTAGGAGCCATGAGCAAGTAGCAATATTTTAGTGTTAATTACATTTGATATAGAAACAGAAATATGATGACAGAAAAAGACCACATGGCCTATCTAGTCTGTCCTTCCATATCAACAACTACAACAGTCCCCTTTTTAACTTTAGAGATCCTCTGTGTTTGTCCCATGCTTTTTTGAATTCAGTTACTGTCCTCATCTCTACCACCTCCACTGGGAGACTATTCCACGGATCCACCACTCTTTCCGCACCAATCTTGCCTTTAAAGTAAAATATCAAAGCAGTGTGCAATAAAAGATAAAATGCATCCTGGTACAGACTAAAATTAAAAGTACAATTAAAACAAGTAACCAGAAAGTTTACCAAAGATGAGTACAAATAGCAACATGGATGAACATAATTGGGATAATTTTAAAAGCCCTCTTCGTGCTTTGGACGTTTTAAAACAGGCTTAAAAGATGTCCAAAGCACAGAGATGTCCCCGGAGGCCATTTTAGAAGCTGGATCTGTGGATGTTGAAGTTGGAAGGGGGGGGGGGGGGTGTGGAGGCATGGCCAGGGCGTTCAAGAAGTTGGACGTCCTCGTCTGATTTCAGAAACTGCCTGGATGTCCGGAGCCATTTCAAAGATTATACCTGCTCCAGGCATGAATAGGCATCTGAAAAGTGATCTTTGTCTGGAAAAAATATAGAGAGTGTGGGGAAGGAGGTATACTTGTATCCTCTTTATTTTACAATTTGACAACAAACATTTTATTTTGTAATGCCACTGGACATCCCTGCATGCAGCCTTGCTGGAAATAGACATCTCTGTCCCACGTTTTCATAGCAATGACGTCTATATGGATGCCATCATAGGCATCCATATTAGGGGCATCTATGTTTCTAAAAATTCAGTCAGAAACATAGATGCCCCTGGCATTTTTCTGCATATTCTGCCCGTAATGGATAAGATTGTACTTGGAAGCCCTTTCTAAAATGCCACTTAAATAGGGTTATAATCTTTGGAGAACAGCAGGACACAATATGGTAAGACAATAAATTATAAGTAATAGTAAATAACCCCCCCCCCAAAACAAACAAACAAACAAAAAAAAAAAATCAGAGCACAACACTGATGACAAACAGCATCCCAAAGAACAGCCAAACTTGATACTAGACCGAACTGGCAGTCAATGTTGCTCATATAATAGAGGGGTCACACGTTCTGATCTTTTTGCATTGCGGTAAACTTAACTAACATTCTAAATAAGCTGAAGCCTTTTATTAATCTGTACAGTGGTGTTCCCACTAATAAGAAACTGTTGAAGTCTAGGCCAGGGGTTCTCAATCCAGTCCCCGGGACACACCCTTATCCAGTTAGGTTTTCAGGATAACCACAATAAATATGCACGAGACAGATATGCATTAAATAGAGGCAGAGTATGCAAATCTCTGCCTCATGCATATTCATTATAGTTATCTTGAAAACCTGACTGGCTAAGTGTGTCTCAAGAACTGAGGTTGAGAACCCCTGGTCTAGGCAGTTTGTAACTAATAAATTGAGAACAGTCTTTAAAATCCTGTTGTCAAGATATGGTTTCATGGCCTTAATTCTTCTAAGAGCTAGAAAACAGCTTTGAAGCGTTTCTGAAATGTAAGGGGCAAAAGTGAATTTATTGTCCAACTGAACCCCTAGTGATCACACTGTCCTTGCTTGAGATTGGAGGAGGTTACATAGTTCCAATACCCCAGCTCTTCTGTCTACAAGTACTTTAGTTGTCCGATAGCCATTTGTTAGGGAGCCATTTAGGGTAAATGATTCTTGTTATCAGAAATCCATAATGCTTCTGATTTTTGGGGGATTTAGGACCAGTTTTTGGACTGCAATCTAACTTATTATGTCTACTTTAAAATTCTAGCTCGTGCCGAAAGGGAAGGTCCCATTTATCATGTACTATCATCAACTTAATATCATTAGAATAAAAGTAAGCACCAATGCCAAGATCTTGAATCAGCAAGGTTAGGGAGAGAAAATGAAAAAGGTTGAAAACGAAAAGGGTAAAAAAAGAGCCCTGTGAGAGATCCCGTAAGATTAAGGGTAGGCATCCAAAAGAATATTGCTGATGGAGATTCAAAAGACTCACTTGGAAAGATATAATGAAACTAGCTCCGTGCAATAGGCTCAATGCAGCAAACTGTGCTATGCTCTAATATAGCACAGTTACTTACCTGTAACAGGTGATCTCTGGGAACAGCAGGAATTAGTCCTCACATATGGGTACGTCGGTACCGACGGAGCCTGCGCGGGAAAGCTCCCCAGCTTCCTAGAATGGAAGCTTTTGGGACCTCCCACTGCACATGCGCACTGCCTTCCCGCCTTCCTGAACAGCTCTCCTCAGTTTCGAGTTTATAGCTGAGTCAATAGAGAGAGGACAGGAAGATAGATAGATAAAAGATACAACTCCTAGGGGAGGTGGGTGGGTTGTGAGGACTAATTCCTGCTGTTCCCAGAGATCACCTGTTACAGGTAAGTAACTGTGCTATCTCCAGGAACAAGCAGGAATAAGTCCTCACATATGGGGACTCCCTAGCTTAGATGCATGGGATCCCCTGTCAAGGTTCGCCATCTTCGTATGGATCTCAGGCATCCATCCTGGGAAGGTGGGCAGGAGTTGTCTAAGAATGGAACAGGTGTTTGAGGACAGCCTGGCCAAACAAGGCATCCCGGCGGGAGTCCTTGTCCAAACAGTAATGGGCTGTGAAGGTATGAACCGAGGCCCAGGTAGCGGCTCGACAGATCTGATCAATGGAAACAGAGTGCAGATGAGCCATAGAAGTTGCCATGGCTCTCACATTGTGAGCTGTGACATGGCCTTCCAGAGGAATGTTTTTACTCTGGTAAGCAAAGGAAATACACTGAGCAATCCAATTGGAAAGTGTACGCTTGGAGACTGGAAGTCCCAAATGTGAAGGATCAAAAGCCACGAAAAGTTGAGAAGACTTTCGATGTGGCTGAGTCCTATTAAGGTAAAAGGCTAGAGCTCTTTTACAATCCAGAGTATGAAGGTTCCTCTCTGCATTGGAGGCATGAGGAGCCGGAAAAAATACAGGTAGATATACCTCTTGATTAAGATGAAAAGGCGAGACCACTTTAGGCATAAAGTGGGGATTCGTCCTAAGGACCACCTTGTCATGATGAAATCTTGTATAAGGTGGATTAGCCACTAGAGCTTGCAGTTCGCTGATGCGACGAGCGGAAGTGACTGCAATTAGGAATAGTACCTTCCAGGAAAGAAATTTCAAGGAGGTAGAAAATAACGGCTCAAAAGGTGGCTTCATAAGCTGACCAAGCACTAGATTCAAATCCCATGCGACCGGGGGGGGTCTGATGGGAGGTTTAGTGAGGGTCAGGCCTCTCATGAATCTTGCAACAAGAGGGTGAGAGGAGATAGGTTGTCCATTTATAGGTTTCAGGGATGCTGAAATAGCACTTAAATGGACTCTTACAGAATTCGTCTTAAGGCCTGCATTGGAAAGATGCAGGAGATAGTCTAAGAGGGAATTCAAAGGAAGTGCCAGAGGGTCAAGGCCCTGCTGAGCACACCAAATGGAAAAACGTTTCCATTTGAAAGCATAAGACCGCCTCGTGGAAGGTTTCCTAGAGGCATGAAGGATATCTTTCACAGGTTGAGAAAGATTAAAGTCTTGAAGACTTAAGCCTTCAGTAACCAAGCTCGGAGATGTAGGGATTTGGGGTTTGGGTGCCACAAAGTCCCGTCCTCCTGAGACAGAAGGTCTGGTGCAGCTCCTAAGTCCAGGGAGGATGCCTGGGAGAGCTGTAGAAGCAGAGGGAACCACACTTGGCGTGGCCAGCGTGGAGCTATGAGGATCATAGAGCCGTGATCTCTCTGGAGTTTGAACAGAGTCTTGGGAATCAGCGGAATGGGTGGAAAGGCATATAGGAACGCCTGACCCCAATGGAGGAGAAAGGCGTCCGTGGCCTGAGCTTCCTGACACGGAGTCCTGGAACAGAACCGGGGAAGTTTGGCATTCCACGGACTTGCAAAGAGGTCTATGTCCGGGGTTCCCCATTCCTGAAAGATTCTGGTTATCTGGCCCACATGTAGGGACCACTCGTGTGGCAGCAGAACTCGACTGAGTCTGTCTGCTCGAGAGTTTTGAACTCCTGGAAGGTACACTGCTAGCAGATGAATTTGGTGCTCTCTGGCGAAGGCCCATAATCTGAGAGCTTCGTTGCAAAGCGACAGAGAGCCCGTCCCTCCTTGTTTGTTTATGTAAAACATGGCCACCTGATTGTCTGTCTGAACCAGGACAGTCAGGTTGGCAAGGAGGGTATGGAAGACCTTGAGGGCAAGGTAAATTGCTCGCAGTTCCAGGAGGTTGATATGAAGGGTGGCCTCCTGTGGAGACCAAGTGCCCTGAGTGGAGAGAGTTAGCAGATGGGCTCCCCACCCCAATTGGGAGGCATCTGTTGTGAGGGTTGCTTGGGGTAGCAAGGGCTGAAAGGGAGCCCCCAACAACAGATTCTTGGTGGATATCCACCAATGGAGGGACCAAGACAGACGGTTTGAGGTTTGTATTTGGTCTGAGAGTGCTCCCGACGCCTGAGTCCACTGGGTGGCCAGGGTCCATTGAGCTGCTCTCATATGAAGACGAGCGTAGGGCACCACATGTACTGTGGAGGCCATATGGCCCAGGAGGCGTAGCATTTCCCTGGCTGTCAAGTGAGTACTGGACTGGGCTTGGGAGGCCAAGCTCAGCAGACGCTGACCCCGAACCAGTGGAAGGTAGGCTCTTGCAGTGGTGGTGTCCAACTGGGCCCCTATGAATTCTAGAGACTGAGTAGGGCTGAGTTGAGACTTGGGGAGGTTTATTACCAGTCCCAGATACTGCAGAAGGCTCCTTGTGCGGTCTAGGGAAATCTGGGCCTGCGACTGAGTTGGAGCTCGAATGAGCCAGTCGTCCAGATATGGGAATACGAAAATCCCCATGCTTCTGAGAAATGCGGCTACGACTGCCATGCATTTGGTAAAGACTCTTGGGGCAGAGGCGAGACCGAAGGGAAGTACTCTGTATTGGTAATGACTTCCCCTGAACAGAAAGCGAAGATATTTTCTGTGGGATGGATGGATGAGTAGATGTGTATACGCATCCTGCAGGTCTAGAGAACAAAGCCAGTCCTGACTCTGAAGGTATGGAAGGAGAATGCCCAAAGAGAGCATTTTGAATTTCTCCTTGTACAGAAATTTGTTCAATTCTCTCAGATCTATGATTGGTCTGAATCCCCCTGTTTTCTTTGGAATGAGAAAATAGGGGGAGTAGAAACCTGACCCCTGTTGATGAAGAGGAACCTCCTCTATGGCCCCTTGGGCAAGCAGAGAAGAGATCTCCTGATCCAACAGGGCTAGGAGAGGAGATGGAGAATTGAAGGGTCTCACCATGTGATGAGGAGGAAGGCTGGAGAAATGAAGTTTGTAACCCTCTCGGATGATAGAGAGGGTCCATTGCTCTGTTGTGATCTGTTCCCATCTGGGAGCAAAGTGAGCTAACCTTCCAGGTATGGTGAGAGGTTCTGGTTGGTCCAGAACCAGGAATGGCAAGTTCTCTAGGGGCAAGTCAAAACCCCTGAGGGGGTGGAGCCTGTTGAGCTGTAGTAGCTGCTGCAGGCTTTGCTCTTGCTTGTTTCGTTTGCTGACGTTTAGCCGCAAAACGAGGTTGAGAAGATTGCTGGCCAGTATTGGAAGCATATCTGGCCTTCTTATAATAAGGCCTCTTGAAAGACTTCTTCTTAGTGGGAGTAGAAGTGGACTTAGAAAGTCTCTCTAAGGTGGCATTTTCAGCATCCATTTGAGTGGCCTTAACTTGCCACTCTGCACCGAATAAGTTCTCACCTGTACAGGGCAGATTCCGTAAGCCATCTAGAACCCAGGGTTCCAGATCAGAAGCCTGGAGCCAAGCCAGACGTCTGGCTGCAATAGCAATGCCAGAAGCTCTGCTGGCTCCTTCGAAGGAATCAAAGGCAGCTCTGTTGGAGAACTTAGAAACATCTAAAAGTTGTTTCACAACAGAAAGGAAGTCCTCCTGTTTATCCTCAGGGATAAGGGAGGCAAAATGCCGTACTTTCTTGGCAAGTTCCCCTAGGAACATGCCCATATAGAGGCTGTAGGAATTAATCCTGGCTATAAGCATACTAGCCTGGAAGATTTTCCTACCAAAAGAGTCCAGTGTCTTACATTCCCTTCCTGGAGGTGTAGAAGAGTGCCTTTTAGTACTCTTGATCTTTTTCATTGCAGACTTTACCACAATGGAGTGGTGAGGCAATTGAGTTTTCTGAAAACCAGGAGACGGAGGGACCCGATACATGGTGTCCAACCTACGGGAATAAGGAGACAGAGTTAAAGGGTTCTCCCAGAAATCCATCAATTGTTCTTGAAGGATTTCATGGATAGGCAGAGTAACTGCTTCTTTAGGAGACTTGGAGTATCCTAAAATATCCAATCTTTTTGACCTTGGTTCCCTTTCAGAGGAAGTAGTGATAGAAAGGCCTTTAGCCATTTCTAAAATAAAGTCCTGAAAGGACAAATCCTCTGGAGGAGACATTCTCCTTTTTGGAGAAGAAGGTTCCTCAGGAAGGTCAAGGGAGAGCTCTGCAGACTCATCAGAGGAGACAAAATCCTCAGAGGAATCGGTGTATTGTCTAGTTTCCTCCAACGCACGATACGCATACCGATCGGTATCGACATCGGGCGTACCGGGTATGGAAGCGGTATGGAGCGAAAGCCCATACGGTACCGATTTGCGTTTAGAAGAGGAAGGCCTGGGTTCCGGCATGGCGGACGATACCGGAACCGGGCCCGGAACCGCTGGAAGCGGTACCGATGGCGTTGCAGCTTTAATGAAAGCCATGACGGCCTGCTGCATGGATTGGACAGTATTGCCCATAGACGCCACGGCTGCCTGGATGTCGGTACCGGTATGGGCCGGTACCCCAGAGCAGTCCAACAGGTGATCTGTCGAGGCCGTGCCATCGATGTCAACCTGTAGCCCCTGTATTGGCGTTTTAGGAGGTAGGACCTCCCGCCGGGGCTGTTTGGCTGGGGCAGGGTCCTCAAAACTAAGAGCCTCTCGATGCTTTGAAGGAGATTTGCTCTTTGAGGACTTGCCCACAGAAGGTTTGGTTACCTGAGATCCATCCGGGGATGATGACCGGGATGACTGTGATGTTGGATTCTCTGAAGCAAACAGCACATGGAATTTGTTGGCCCGGTTCTGCAGCCCACGCTTAGACATTTGGGAGCAGGAAGGGCAGTCCGGAATGGAGTGGTCAGGCCCCAAACATTTAAGACACCATTCATGGGTGTCTGTGACTGATATTACAGCAGTACACTTGGTACACTTCTTAAATCCAGGGGCTGGCTTCTCCATGTGGAGAATTAAAGTAGGCCTGAAGGCCTAACTGAAGTGACCAAGTGCTGAAAAAATAATTAAAGAAAAGAAAATAATTTTTTTAGAAAGAAAAAGGAAGACCGGCGATACCGGTATCGGTATGGGAAGGCAGGTACGCGGTCTAAAGAAACAAAACAAAAAACTACAATTTCTTCAGCGGTGACAGGATACACGACCTGCTGGCTCCGCGGAAAAAGAGAAACTGAGGAGAGCTGTTCAGGAAGGCGGGAAGGCAGTGCGCATGTGCAGTGGGAGGTCCCAAAAGCTTCCATTCTAGGAAGCTGGGGAGCTTTCCCGCGCAGGCTCCGTCGGTACCGACGTACCCATATGTGAGGACTTATTCCTGCTTGTTCCTGGAGATAGCATTTTGCTGTGCTAGTCTTGCTCCCCGAAGCATAAAGCAAGCTAGCACAGGAAAAACTGCAAGCAAAATCACTGTGCTAAAACAGCACAGTGGGCATACTGATTACAAGCAAAATAATTAATTTTTAAATTGCTCCCAAAGTAATAAACCACACTGAAACTTAGCACAGTTTATTATTCTTTAATGCCCAACCTTTATGCCAGCATTGGGCAGGTGTAACAATGTAGCAGGGAGCAAAAGGATCATCTGAGGTGAAATTGAACATCTCAGATAATCCAAGCAGCAGCACCGATTCTCGATGCCCACTACTCAGGGCTGTCGAGGCCACTGCCCTCCTGGACACCAATCCCCCCCCCCCAACCAGTATGAAATTATAAAAAAAATCATTGGTGGCCCTTCTACCCCAAACCTGCCCTCCACGCTCCTGAACCTCTAAACTAGAATCTTTGGTGGCCCTGTGGGCCCCAACCCTACCTTTCCCAACCTAAAAAACAAACAACAAAAAAAACCACACACACAACACATTGATGGACCCATGGATCTTAGACTCACCCTCCCAAGACCCCCACCCCCAACCTTCAGTGCCTCAAAGTTAGGAGGCAGGAGTAATGGCCACATGATCCTGCCTCCCTGCTGCCATCTTTCAAAATGATGGCACCTGGTACTGCCTGGGGGAGTGTGGGGGTGAGGGGGTTTCAGTCTTCAAATAAAGAAAAAGAAATTCCTTATTTGCCAAACTGACACCCCCCACCATCAAGGTGTATCCTGGGACGCACAGCATAGGATCAGCAGACTGACTGAACCCCCCTCAAGAAATGAGTTGTTGTTGTGGGGGGGCTCATGGGACCACCATATATTTTAGTTTTTTAGGTTCAGGAATGGATGGCGGAGAAGGAGTTAGAGGTCTAGCAGTCACTGGGACCACCATTGATTTCTGTACCGGTCAGGAAGGAGGGGAGAGGAAGAGTTTGGTGTTGTGGGGGGGGTGGGGGGGCACTGGTTCCCTAACCCTTTGTCAAACCAAAAATCTGGAATCAAACTTCAACTCAGATGACCTTTTCCTCCCCCTGGAGGGCAGCATGCCAAACCTGTGCAAAATACAGGGGTTGCCAACTCAGACTCCTCTGCATATGTGTTTGGCCTGCTCTCCTTGTTTAGCACTGACTTTTTATGTCAGCAGATATGCATGCTGTTTGCTTACAGCATTGCTATACAAAATAGTCAGCGTTAAATTTGCGTTAGAAACCCCTGTGTTAAGAGCTTTAGGGTTGGGCTCCTGCATTGGCCTAAATGTTAGTTAAACCTGATGTAATATTAGGCATACCACATCAGAGCCAATGCAAAAGTATTACTGTTATAATAAAACTGATGCTTTTATGAAAAGAAGAAATTAGGCCTTACCTGCTAATTGTCTTTCCTTGAGTACTCTCCGGGCCAGTCCAGGACATTTGGGTGGTCAATCCGCTCCAGCAGCTGGGGACTGAATACTGAACGGTTTTTCCTGACAGCTTACCCAGCTCCCCCTGGTGTCAGAGAATCAGTCTAACAGTAACAAAGCAGCAAACTCCACTAGTACTGGAACCAAAAACAACACAAATAAACACTAACTGTCGGACTAGCCGTCCGTAGAACATACAGCATAAAGAAGAAGAACCAGAAAAAAACACGGTTAATGTGATTCCCTACGCTCTTCCCATCCTGCACGCTTCTCCCCATTTCTCAATGTTTTATTTTATTTTTATTTTTTTTTATTTCTTCATCACAGGGAAGAACTCCTGTCTTCTGAAAAAGGAACTGTTACTCTCCCTCCCCCCAGGATCCATTTCCAGCTGAACACTTCGATCTGGCCAACCCCTGCGAAATCTGCCAACACCCACCGAGGCTGCACTCCTCTGAAGCTCGCAGAAAAAAACTGGGGAGGGCCCTGGACTGGCCCGGAGAGTACTCAAGGAAAGACAATTAGCAGGTAAGGCCTAATTTCTTCTTCCTAAATCGTCTCTCCGGGCCAGTCCAGGACATTTGGGCAGTACCAAAGCAGTACCTAAATCCGGGAGGGTCCTGCGAGCCCCACAACGATCGCCAAGGCCCCAACACTAGCGTCTGCCCTGGCCTGAACATCCAAGCGATAATGTTTCGCGAACGTATGCAACGACGACCACGTCGCAGCTCGACAGATATCCACCGGCGGAACCAAAGCATACTCCGCCCAGGAAGTAGCTTGGCCTCTGGTGGAATGCGCCCCGAGACCCAGCGGAACAGGCTTGCCCCTGGCCTCATAGGCCGCCCATATGGCATGCTTTACCCACCGAGCGATAGAAGCCTTAGTAGCAGCCTTTCCTCTAGCCGGGCCCCCATAGAGGACAAACAACCGATCCTATCGCCTAAAAAAGAGTCCGTTTTCTTCAGATAGACACGCAACACCCGACCTAGATCCAGTCGCCGAAGCACCCGATCCGAATCTGAAAAAGTGGGAAAGGAGACCACCTGGTTCACGTGAAAACTGGAAATCACCTTGGGTAGAAAAACCGGCACCGGCCGCAACACCACCTTCTCCTGCGAAAAATGAAGATAAGGCTCCTTGCATGACAGAGCCTGTAGATCAGAAATCCGCCTAGCCGAACACAAGGCCACCAGAAAGGCTGTTTTCCAGGACAACTCGCGAAGATGTCCCGAAGACGCCGGCACAAAGGGAGGTTCTGTCAAAGCTTGTAAGACCAGATTTAGGTCCCACGGCGGGACCACAGGTCGCAGCAGAGGTCGGATGTTCTTGGCCGCTCTTAGAAATCGTATGACGTCGGGATGTGTAGAAAGAGGAGCCCCTTGCACCTTTCCTCTGTAGCAGGCCAGAGCCGTCAGCTGCACCCTCAGCGTGCTAACTGCAAGACCTTTGTCGAGCCCTGCCTGAAGAAAACCCAAGACGTCAGACAGGAGCGCCCCCCAGGGTCTAATGTGACGATCGCTACACCATGCCTCAAAAACGCGCCAGACCCGAATATATGCTAAGGAAGTGGATCGTCTCCTGGACTGCAACAAGGTGGCTATCACCGCCCCCGAGTAGCCCTTCCGGCGCAATCGCTCCCTCTCAAGAGCCAAGCCGTAAGCAAGAACCGATCCACCTGCGGCATCAGCACGGGACCTTGTCGCAACAGATCGAACCGAACTGGCAGCCGCCAGGGAGGAGCGACGAGAAGCCTCACCAGATCGGCATACCAAGGACGTCTGGGCCAATCCGGAGCCACTAGAACCACTGTCCCCCGGTGACTCGCAATCCGCTGCACTACTCGCCCCAAGAGCAGCCACGGAGGGAACACGTAGAGCAACTGATCCCTCGGCCAAGGTTGCACCAGGCCGTCGAGACCCTCGGACATGAGCTCCCTGCGCCTGCTGTAGAACCGCGCCGCCTTCGCGTTTGCTTGGGTAGCCATGAGGTCCATCACTGGCTGGCCCCAACGCTGAGAAATTTCCTGAAATATCGCCCAATTCAACTCCCATTCCCCGGGATCCAGGAGATGACGACTGAGATAATCGGTTGAACATTGTCCTTGCCCGCCACATGGGCTGCTGAAAGCGCTACGAGATGGATTTCTGCCCAGTGAAACAAAAGTTGACTTTCTTCCAACAATGGAGCACTGCCGGTGCCCCCCTGCCTGTTTATGTAGGACACGGTCACCCGATTGTCAGAGAACACCCGAACGGCCTTCCCCTCGAGTAGCTCGACAAAGTCCAACAGCGCCAAGCGCACTGCTCTCAGTTCCAACCGATATATCGACCAAGTTCTCTCTTCCGTCGACCATTCTCCTTGAGCTATCCGCAACAAACAATGAGCCCCCCCATCCGGAGAGACTCGCATCCGTCGTGAGAAGAGTCCAGTCCGGCACATCCAGCGGAACTCCCGCTGTCAAATGGTCGGGGACCAGCCACCACTGTAGACTGCCGCGAACCACCTCCGGAGAGGACAATCTCCGGGAAAGCGGATGATTCTGTGGTGACCACCGAGACAGCAACGCCTGCTGCAGCGGTCGCATACAGGCCCTGGCCCACGGAACCAGATCCAAGGCCGCCGCCATCGACCCTAACAATTGTAGATACCTCCAGGCCATCGGAGCCTTTAGGCGCAGAAAGGCCAACACCTGGGCAAAAATCTTTCGTACTCTGTCCTGCGGAAGAAACACAGATCCTCTCTCTGTGTCGAAGAGAGCTCCGAGATAAGTTAACCGCATGGCCGGTTCCAAATGACTCTTCGCGTGGTTGATGACCCAGCTTAAGTGCTCAAGGAAATCCACCACACACGCCGTGGCCACGAGCGACCCCGCCCGAGACGGTGCCCGAATGAGCCAGTCGTCGAGGTAGGGATGGACTTGAATCCTTTCCTTTCGCAACGCCGCTGCCGCCACCACCATCACCTTGGTGAATGTGCGAGGCGCCGTCGCGAGTCCAAAAGGCAACGCCCGGAACTGAAAATGACCCATGGGAACTGCAAAATGCAAGAACTTCTGATGCTCTTCCCTGATGGGAATGTGCAAATAGGCCTCTGTCAGATCTATGGATGTAAGCACTTCGCCCTGTCTGACGGACCTGATGATGGAACGTAAAGTTTCCATCCGTTAATGCGGCACCCGCAAAGTCCGATTCACGTGCTTGAGATCCAGGATAGGGCGAAAAGAACCTTCTTTCTTGGGAACCACAAAATAAATCGAGTATCGACCGGAGCCGTACTGGTCGAGGGGAACGGGAACCACTGCTTGAAGGCGCAACAAGCGGAGCAACATTTCGCGGACTGCCTCCCGCTTCAACTGGGGACCGCACGGCGAACGAACAAAAGCGTCCGGCAGAGGCTGCGCAAACTCCAGAGCATACCCGTCCCGGACAATCTCGAGAACCCACTGGTCCGTAGTTATGCTGGCCCAGGCGGAGAGGAACTTGTGTAATCGTCCCCCTACCGGAATCTCCACCTGGACCGGCCTCACTTCACTGCGGCTTTTTAACGGCGGCTTGCTGGGAATTAAAGAAACCCCTATTGAAGGAACGGGCTCCCCGAAAGGACTGCCCCCTTGCCACAAAACGGCACCGCTGATAAGGGGAGAAACGGGATCCGCGGAATCTACGAAAATCTCTGCCGTGACCTCTCTGCACCGAAGACAACTTTGACGCCCGCCTTTGGAGTCCCCCAAATCCTTAACTATTTTCTCCAACGCTTCCCTGAAAAGCAACTTGCCCTTATACGGAAGCTTACTGAGACGCGCCTGAGAAGACGCATCGGCCGCCCAATTCCGTAGCCATAGGAAACGCCTGGCCGCAATTACCGACGCCATGGACTTTGCGGAGATACGCACCAAATCATAGCAGAGATCCGCTAAATAGGCCGCCGCCGACTCCAACTTGGCGCCGTCTGAGGCATTCTCTCCTTTATCCGGACTCTGGTCTCCCTGGAGCCAACGGATAGAGGCGCGGGACACACAGGCACCACAAACTGACGCCTGCAAAGCCAAGGCACTGGAATCAAATGTCTGCTTCAGCAGCGCTTCCAACCTACGATCCTGCAAATCCTTAAGAGCAGCTGCACCTTCCACGGGAATGGTTGTCTTCTTAGTTACCGCCGAAACTAACGCATCCACCTTAGGCATACGCAATAAATCCCGCTCTTCCTGGGGCACGGGGTAAAGGCGAGCCATAGCTCGCCCACCCCTTAAGGACGCTTCTGGACACTCCCATTCCGACTCAATCATTTGTTTAATAACCCGGTGAATCGGAAAACATTTTTGCTCCGCACGAAATCCCTGCAACAAGGGATCTTCAAGCGGCTCCTGCTGCACAGCCGGAAGCACTATATTAAGAGCCGATAACGACTGAGAAATCAACGCTCCCAGCTCCTCTTTACGAAAAACCCTAAATACATTTGGGTCTTCACCTGGTCCCAATTCACCTTCTTCCAGTTCCCCTGGCCAGGTGTCAAATCCTGAGTCTCAGAGAATCTCGCCCTCCTCAGCCACTTGGGACAACGCAGGAGGAAGCACACCAGTCTCCAATGCTGCTTCCAACCCCTTCTCCCGGGTCTGCCACCGTCTGTGCCACCGGCGGGGAGCTAAACAGGCTGTCTGGGGCAGCACTATGAGACAACTGATCCTTCTTTAACAAAAATGCATTATGCATTGATAAAATAAATTCGGGGGAGAAGAAGGTACCGAAAGACTGGAGCAAGGAAGGAGAAGCCTGTTGCTTCGATTCCACCGGAGAAGGAGCTCTCCGCGACTTAGACTTCTTTTTCTGAGGCTTCCCCTGCAGCTCGGAAGAACCCGCCGGCTCAAACAAAATGGCCGCCGTTCCCACTCTTTCTGAAGAGCTGAGAGACAGAACCCCAGCCTCTTCTGTAACCTTGCCCTCCATTAACTGAGCAAAGAAATGCTAGAGCAACAAAACAAGGCTGCTTCAGAGACTGAAATACCGACGAATCCGCGGCTCGCCAAACCGCTGAAACCGGAACTCCGAGGCAACGCCGGCAGATAAGCACCCGCCTAACAGCTAAACGTCTCCACAGAAACCGCGACGCCAAAATTCAGTAAGTCGCTAAAAAACCCCGCGGAGTAGCTATGACTGCTCGGAAGCTCACCTACCTTGCACTCAGGCACACAAAAAAACCCCGGACACGCTTCGCCGCTGCTAGCGGGAGCTAGTGAGAGACTGCCGTCGGGGAAGAAGGAAAAGGATCCTGGGGCTCCCAGGTCTATTTCCCACGCTGCGGGCTGCAAACTCTCAAGGAGACAGGCTCTGCCTCCACCAGCCGGTCCCAGCGCCGGCAGGAGAACCGGGGCGTTTTTACTGCTGAAGAACTGCCCTGCTAGGACAGAGAACTCAGCCACGGAGAAGGGCAAACAGTGTTATGCCCTCCCGTTCTTTTTTGGTTTTTTTTTGGGGGGGGGGTTCAGCCCGATTCAAATCAATAGTTTTGCCCTGGTTCTCCTTCCTTGCTTTATGCAATTAATTATTATTACTTGTCTCTGTAAATTGTCTCCTAAGCTAACCTAACCAAATATGTCTCTCTGGGGAGCTGGTGAAATCAACGTCCTATCCAGCTGCTGAGGACTGAAAGACTGATACTCTGACACCAGGGGGAGCTGGGTAAGCTGTCAGGAAAAACCATTCAGTATTCAGTCCCCAGCTGCTGCAGCAGATTGACCACCCAAATGTCCTGGACTGGCCCGGAGAGACGATTAGGAAAGTGTACTGGCCTCTTCTTCAGGATTATTCTTCAGGTCAGAATTTTCTGCTTTTGCAAAGAAAACGTAAAACCTTTCAGCTAATTCAGAAATAACCTAAACACACCCTTCTCAATCCGAATTCTTCATAAACAATAACGTGAAAACCAAATAACCCTTCTAAAAGTTATGTTTGGGCAATGTAAGAAAGAAAAAAAGCCATACCATTCAGATCACAGCTCTCAAACCTGACCCAGATGATTTTTTCCTTTTCTTCTGTTGGTGGTGTACCACTGTAAGCCTAAACAATAAACAAAAATCATTATCTCTTTAAAAAAAGAGAGCATCTTATATTAAGGAGGAAACATATTTAATTAAACATACGAAAAATTGGAAGGGCTCATGGCCTTACTTTTCCTGTGCTGGACATGTATTAGAACATTGGAGGTGCAGAAGGGAGACAATATACCCGGTTTCTTTATGGTGGAGTACGTGTTTAACTGAAGTTGGGTGGGAGATGAAGTGAGATGGATGCAGATGCGATGAGTTACTACTTTGTTGTCAGTGAGAGAAGTGCTCAAGTTGAAATGGTTGGGATATCGGGAGATAGGGACAGGAGATATTGTCATTATGCACTGTGTTCCATAGCTATTGGGAAAGATTTGCTTGTATGCTGAGGCGAGTGTGGCAGGGTGGATGGCTGGGACACAGATGGGATAATCAATGGGGTTGAGGTGGTGTGGTAGATACAAACGCCAGTATGGAAGCCTCAGGTTTAGGATAATAAATTATAAATGTGGGAAAGACTGAATTGTTGGGCACTGTTTTGTTTTATGTTCTGTTGGTACTTTTGAGGATTGTGATGGATATGTGTGCGTGATTTGAAGTGGAGTTATGCTTTAACTTAGAATTTTGCAAAGACTGCAGTGGACTTGGGATGGGATAGGCATTGGTGGAGGATAGTGTAAATACATCAGGGGGAATGGACTGTGGAATTAAGCAGGATTGGGACGGCACTTAAAATTGTTTCCTTGAATGTTGGGGGCCTTAACAGCCCATTCAAACCAAAGCAGGTGCTAGCTTACTTTGCAAAAAAAAAAAGAGTGGGCATTGCCCTCCCACAAGAGGTATGATTAATTACTTTGGAAACGGAGAAACAAAAAAAACCTGTATGGTGCAGTCAGATTTTTTACTCTGCATACACATCTAAGAAAAAGGGGTGTGGCTATTGCGGTGAATACAAAGATTCCCTTCACTACTTATAAAACGAGCAGGATTGGCAGGAACAAATAGCAGGAGTGGTGGGGCAGACAGAAATGAAGAAACTTTCAGTCTTAAATGTCTATGCATCTAATGGTCAGAGGGTAAATTTTTTTCGCAGGACTCCATTACACTCTGAGACTAAGGGCAAAAGAGTTTTTGGTGGTGGGAGGAGATATGGTCCCCTCTGGTGGATTTACGAGAGCTCTCTGAGCGTAAAGCCTTGATTAAGGGGTTGGTGGAATTCAGAAGAGTAGATGTTTGGTGTGCTTTAATCCCAGGGTGTGAGATTATACCCACGATTCTGCTAAAAATCTTATTCCTACTTCCATTTTTTTTTTTTTAACTATTTTGCACAGTCATGGGTCTTAATACATTTTTATATAACCAAAATAAAACATTTAGAAAATACATCAAGACATTCCTATTCATCAAACATTTTGGCAATGACAGTAGCAATAACACTATATACCCAACTTAACACCTCCCCTCCACAGGAACAAGATACTCCCCTCCCAGCAATGACCCCCTTTCCCCCACACAATGCACAAACCTCCCTATCAACCACAATGCAAAACCAACCTACACTGTAAATAGTTAAATTTGTATATAGTTTCAAATGTAAATAATTCTCCCCACGTTACCTCTTATTCCCGGTTTAATGTAACCCCACCAATGTTTAATGTATACTGTTGTGATCATTGTAAACCGCCTTTGATCTCGGAAAAGGGCGGTAAATAAAAACTTTGCAAATAAATAAATAAAATACATACATATCAGTTCTCACGGTATTCACAGCATACCATTAACTTGTCTCAATAGCCTTCAAAAAGTACTCTTAATACACTGAGCATCCAATCTACTGTGATTATACAATATTATACATAGATCTACAAGACTTCCCCCCCTCCCCGGGATGGGATCAACTCAAACAGATATTATTCCACCAATGGGTCAATTATACCTATATTTTGCTCTCTCAATGCCCATGTCCACCAGGCATTTGCCTCATTCTTACCCCCCCCCCCCAATCCCTCTCCCTCATTAGTGATCTCCACTTCTGAAACACTTTCAGGTTCATTCTTTCTTTTCTCTTTCTCCATTCACCCAGTCATCAAATCGTGCTCAGATCCGATCATATTTACCCTCCTGATGTTGTCTCACAGATATAAGTCTATCCATTGTTTGAATATATTGGGCTTTACGTACTACCTGTTCTAGAGAGGGCAGCTCTTTGCTTCTGCAATATTGTGTCAAAATAAGTTGGACTGTTATGAGCAGATACCACAGTAGCGAATCCTTAATGACTCCTCCTTCTTTCCACACCCCTAACAGGGCCACCATCACTTCAGGTTGCATTAAATTACTCCTAACTGCAGTGAAGAAGGTGAAGACCTGTTCCCAGTATGGGGTTATATATTTACAACTCCACCACATGTGGTTATGGATGGTTATGGTTATGGCACTTGATATACCGCCCTTACTTGCGCATTAGAGCAGTTTACATGTATGCATATACTAACAGGAAGTAAGAGCCCCATTCTTCACACAGGCGCCAGCACAACCCCTCCCCTTCCCAATTTCTGTAGGCTTTCTGGTGTAACGTACCAGTAATATAGCACCTTATAGGCAGTCTCAATCAGATTTATGGCCGTTACCCCCTTGATATATGAATAATTGAGTGCAATCCTCCTTAGGCCATGATATACCCAAATCCTTTTCCCATTGAACAATAATGTTTTGCTGCCCCAGGTGCTCCCTCTTCCAATGCCTGGTAGAGGCAAGACAGGCAGCTCTGCATGGTCTCAGCTTGGAAAATCTCTTCCACTCCTTTCATCTCCCCCACCCGCCATCCTTTCCCCCGCCCTTCCTGCAAGTAATGGGCTACTTGCATATAGTGAAAACTGTCCCCTTGGGCCAAGTTAAATATACCTTGCAATTCGGAAAAGGGGATTAGATCACCCTGCCTCAAACTGTCCCACACACATCAGACCCACTTCCTCCCATCTTTTATAGGTGGCGTCGGTTAAACCCAATGGGAAGGAAGGATTCCACCGCAATTGTGCGAGTGCAAATATTTGCTGTTTCCCAAATAGTGCCTGCCATAATCTAACCCATGTCCAAGTTGTAAGGTGGACAAACTGATTTTGTTTCACTCCCAACCCCCACCTTTCTGGGTCAGTCCACAGCAAATAGCCCAATGGTTGGTCCTCCACCACTTCTTGCTCTAATACTACCCACTCTTTCCATGTCGCTATTTGCCATTCTTCTGCTGCTGCTGCTGCCGCTGCTCCCCCCCCCCGTCCCCCCCCCCCGTATTAGGGCTGCTTCATAATATTTAAGTAAGTTTGGGACCACTAGCCCTTCCTTATCTTTCATGCGTGCAGTGGACTTTGTGTACAACACCTGGATCCACTGTATAAAGGATCCCCCCAGACCAAACTTCTCCAAAACCCAAAACACGTAGAGCCAATAAACCCTATCAAAGGCCTTTTCTGCATCGACCGTTAGGAGTAACACTGATTTTCCCTGAGTCTTTGCCAGGTGGATAAGATTCAGGATTTTCCTCACATTGTCTAAACACTATCTCCCTGAGATAAAATCTGACTGGCTACAATGAACTGTTGTTGTTGTTAAGTGCCTTCGAGTCAGAGTCGACTCATGGCGACCCTCTGGATAGCTATCCTAAATTGTGTTCGGTCTTCACTGTCCAGCTTTCACATCCATATAATGTTATTGAAAATACCATGGCTTGAACAAGTCGAATCTTTGTATGGAGAGAGACATCTCTACTCTTGAGAATCTTATCTAGGTCTTTCATAGCCATTCTGCCAAGAGCAATGCGTCGTCTGATTTCTTGACTGCTTATTGCTTCTTTATTGATAGTTGATCCAAGTAGGTTAAAGTTGCTCACGATTTCAATTTCTTCTCCTTCAACGATGAACCTGTTGATTATGCCAGTTATCATGATCTTTTTCTTCTTTACATTAAGGTGCAGGCCCATTTTGAGACTATGTTCTTTGATTGTGAGAAGAAAATGTTTCAGATCATCTTCACTTTCAGCCAGTAATATGGTATCATCAGCATAGCGAAGGTTGTTGATGAGTCTTCCACCAATCTTCACATCTCTGTTGTTTTCATACAATCCTGCTTCTCTGATGATTTGTTCTGCATATAAATTAAACAGGTAGGGGGAAAGTATGCAGCCTTGTCTTACACCTTTGCTTATTTTAAACCAATCTGTTTCTCCTTGTTCCGTTCGAACTGTTGCTTCTTGATCAATGTACAGATTGTGCAAGAGTACGATCAGGTTTTCTGGTATACCCATGCTTCTTAATGTGGCCCAGAGTTTCTCATGGTTTACACAGGCAAAAGCTTTGCTATAGTCGGATAAAGCACAACTAGATATCCTTTTGGTATTCTTTATTCTTTTCAAAGGATCCATCTCACATCCAAAATGTCATCTCTCATTCCTCGCCCTTTCCTGAACCCTACTTGCACTTCAGGTAGTTCTGGTTCCAGGTATGGTTGTAGTCTCTTTTGAATAATCTTCAGTAGAATCTTGCTGGCATGAGGGATCAGAGCGATTGTGCGATAATTTCCACAGTCAGTTGGATCATCTTCCTTTAGTATTGGTATAAAACACAGATCTTTTCCAGTCAGTTGGCCATGATGTTGTCTTCCATATTTCTTGGCAGAGCCTTGTAAGTACGGTAACAGCTACATCAGATTGCTGTAATACTTCTATGGGAATGCTATCAATGCCTGGTGCTTTGTTCTTTGAAAAGGCTTTCAATGCTGCTTCAACTTCTTCTTTCATCACCAATGGTTCCCGATCATAAGGTACAGGTTGAAACGGCTGTTGGTCCACTTGATCTTTATCATATAAAAAACTCTGTATATTCCTTCCATCTTTTCTTGATCTTCTCAGCATCATTCAACATAGAACCTTGAGCATCTTGTAACATTCCAATTCGAGGCTGGAACTTTTTCTTTAACTCTCGTAGCTTTAGGAAAACCAATCTTGTTCTTCCTCTAATAGTTTCTGCTTCTATTTCCTTGCATGCGTCATTGTAGTACTTTTCCTTGTCCTGTCTTGCTGCACGTTGGAAATCTCTGTTGAGTTCTGTGATTGTCTTTCTTTCTCCTCTGGCTTTAGCTTCTCTGCGTTTCTGGGCAATTTTCAGAGTTTCTTCCGTCATCCATTTTGGCCGGGTTTTTTTCACCTTTTGTAGAGACTTCTCGCTTTCTTCCAACACAACCTTCTTGATGTCATTCCATAACTCTTCTGGAGCTCTGTCATTTGTATCTAAAGCAGCAAATCGATTTTGCAGGCAGTCTTTAAAGTCCAGTGGTATATTCACAAGGTCATATTTTGCTGCATTCCTGAGTGGTTTGCTCTTTTTCAACTTTAGCTTGAGTTTGCATACTAGTAGTTGATGATCTGTACCACAGTCAGCTCCAGGTTTTGTCTTTGTTGATGTTATAGAGCTTTTCCATCGTTGACTTCCACAGATGTAGTCAATTTGATTTTTATACAATCCATTGGGTGAAGTCCATGTGTACAGTCGCTGCTTGTGTTGCTGGAAGAAGGTGTTTGAGATGAATAGATCGTTGGCATTGCAGAATTCTATCAGTCTTTCTCCAGCTTCATTTCTGTTGCCAAGTCCATATTTTCCAACTACTTTGTCTTCTTCTTTGTTGCCAACTTTTGCGTTCCAGTCACCCATGACTATCAGGATATCCTGTTTGCATGTTCTGTCAATTTCAGCTTGTACTTGTTCATAGAACTCTTCAATTTCATTCTCTTCAGCAGCTGTTGTTGGGGCATATACTTGAATTATAGTTGTGTTGATAGGCATTCCTCGTAGATGAATAGAGATTAAGCATTCGCTGACTGCATTGTATTTCATTACAGTTCTTGCAAGTTTCTTCTTTATTATAAATGCAACACCATTTCTTCTTTGTCTTTCATTTCCAGCATAGTAGACCATGTGATCATCTGATGCAAAATGCCCAATGCCAGTCCATTTCAGTTCGGTGACACCCAACAGATCAAGTTGTACACATTCCATTTCATTCTTGACCACCTTCAACTTCCCTTGGTTCATGCTTCGTACGTTCCATGTTCCAATGTGTAAGACATCTTTACAGCTTCTGACTCATTTCATGCGCAGCTACATCAGCAGTCAGACGTCCCGAGGGCTTTGATCCAATGAACTAGATACAATGAACTAGATTGGACAAAAATGGTTGCAAGCGATTGGCCAAGATTTTTGCAAATATTTTTTGGTCTATGAGCAATAAAGATAAGGGCTGATATGATCCACACTGAAAGGGATCTTTCCCTTCTTTATGGATCAAAATAATTCCAGCCACTCGCATAGAAGGTGGCATTACTAATGTCTCAAAAAAAACTATTGTGCACCCTGGTCAATAACTTCACTATTTCCTCTTTGAAGGCCTTATAAAAAGCATTCGTATAGCCATCTAGGCCAGAGCCTTAGATTTGGGCAAAGCCTTTATAACCTGTAAGATCTCCACACTCGATATCAGCCTCCCCATAGTCCTCGCCTCCCCCTAAATTAACCATGGGAGCTGGCACCTAGCCAGGTACTAGTCAATTGAGGATTCCGTAGCTTCCCACTCTGGGGTATATAGTTCTTGATAAAATTCAACAAAGTGGTCTTGTATACCCTTTTGGTTCTGAAATATTTCCCCTTGCTTATCTTTTATTTTCCAAATGTTATTTCTCTCTTTCAACTCTTTCAGGAGGAATGCCAGCAATTTTCCTGCTTTATTGCCAAATTCATAATGCTCTTGACTCAATCGCTCCAAACTGAATTTTATTTCTGCTAATTGTATTTCCTGCAGAGCCTTCTTTTTATCTGCTAACTCAAAAAGGACCGTTTCTATCCACTGCGCGGAAAACTACTTGCATTCTCGATCCTGTTCCTTCTAGATGGCTCTTGGAGCCCTCTCTAGAACTGGTCCCAGTTATCACTACTATTATTAATTCTAGCTTTTCCTCTGGTCATTTCCCATCATCTTGGAAATCGGCAATCCTCCGCCCTCTACTAAAACAACCATCTTTAGATCCATCCACACTCTCACACTGGCGTCCGGTATCTAACCTTCCATTTCTCGCTAAGCTCCTTGAACGTTGTGCCTTTGATCAACTCAGTTCTCATGTTGAGTCTACCAACGCTCTCCACCCCCGTCAGGCTGGTTTCCGCCGGGGACATAGCACTGAGACTGTTCTTCTAGCTCTACTCAATGAATTACACATATCTCACGATCGTGGTGACATCACTCTTCTTGTATCCCTCGACCTGTCCGCAGCATTCGATCTGGTTGATCATCATACACTTCTTTCCCGGCTCTCTGATATCGGTCTCCGAGGTTCTGTTTGGTGTTGGTTCCATCCTTTCCTTTCTTCTCGTTCTTTCTCAGTACATGCAAATGATCAGTCCTCGTCCATCTTTCCTCTCACTTGTGGTGTTCCACAAGGTTCTGTGCTTTCCCCTCTCTTATTTAATATTTTCCTTGCCCCTCTGCCCTTGATCATTCAGCAATATTCGGTTTCATCCTATCTATATGCGGATGACATAGTCCTCCTATTCCATACTTCACCTCTCCCCTGACATTTCACAGCTGAACCTCTGTCTTTCCCACATTGCCTCCTGGTTATCAGAGAATTTTCTTCATCTTAATCCAGCAAAATCTTCAGCAATGTGGGTTTCTCTCAGTGGTACATGCCCCACTCTTGCACCTTCTATTGGATCATCTAGTATTCCCCTTACCTCCTCTTTTCGCTATCTGGGTGTAATTCTGGACTCTTCTTTAACTTTCTCTGAGCATATTTCAATGGTTTCCCGTTGTTCCTTCACTGCTTTGCGGCAAATTAGGGCCGTCCGGTCTGTTTTACCCTCTAGCGCCCTAATTACTCTTGTCATTGCCCTTGTAATCAGCAGACTGGACTACTGCAATGTCTATCTGGCCAATCTTCCCAAATACTGTCTTCAGAGGTTACAACGTATCCAGAATACTGCAGCTCGCCTCGTTACTTTCTCCAGTAGATATGATCATATCACTCCTGTTCTGCTCCGTTTGCATTGGCTTCCTCTCCAATATCGCTTTCAATATAAAATTTCTGATTCTCCTTCACCGGACCATTTACACCTGTACTCCCCGTTACCTGGCAGACTGTATTTCACTATATTCTCCCCATTGGCTGCTTCGTTCAATTCATACTAACCGTTTGTCTCTTCCTTCACCTTCCCAAGCCCGTCTGGAGCAGACGCGGCACTCAGCCTGGTTTTTCCTTGGTCCTTTACTTTGGAATATGTTACCTGCCTCACTTCGTCTGGAACCATCCTACCCTCAGTTTAAGTCACTGCTCAAAACTTACCTATTCCAGAAAGCTTTTGACCTTCCCCCTGATGGATCTCTGTGTGCTAACCCCATGTATCATCCCTGTCTGTTTTCTTTTGTCCTTTTGTGTACTCTGGTTTGGTTAATATCATTTCTCCTTATGATTTGTTATGATTTGATGTTAAGTGTTCACATGATCTGTTTTTATGACTTATTATGATTTATTGTTAAGTGTTCCAATGTGATTTGTTCACTTTCTCTTTACCCTTCTTTCCTGTCTTAAATTTTGGCGTTCCGTTTCTTGGGTTGTGGTGCTAATCAGTTTTATTGTACACCGCTTAATGCTTTTGCCATAGCGGTATATCAAATTTTAATAAAGATAAAGACTCCCAACTACCCCTTTTTACTACCCTCTCTAACCTTATTTCTTGATGTAGCGAGGAGACTACCTTTTCTCTCTCTTTTTATAGGTCCCAAGGCTAATCAGATGGCCCGCAGTACAGCCTTCAGGCCATCCCATACTATTCCCGGTGGGCACTCTCCATAGTCGTTTAAAGACAGGTATTCCTGAATGATCTTTTTTTTAGCTTGATACAATTTTTTTTTTTTTTTACATTCTCTTATATACCGCGCTATTCTGCATCAGTGCAGTTTACATTGAACAAACCGAAATTACATTGAACAGGGCATTATAACTTGGAGATAACTATTTTACAGGGAACATGGGCTATGGAGGGTTAAGTGGCTTGCCCAAGACCACAAGGAGCACCAGTGGGACTAGAAACCCCAGTCCTTCCGGCCCAAGGTTGCTGTCCTCTAGTGGGATTTGAACCCCCGACCTTCCGGCCTGAAGTACCTTGCCCCAACCACTAGGCCACTCCTCCACTCCAATTATCCTGATCCTCAAGCAGGGAGTCATTTAACCTTCAGAAACTTCCTGAACCTTGATCCCAGATATTTCCATTTCTGCCCATAATGGGGCATGGTCTGACCACATTCGGTTCTCTATGTTACATCACCCTATCCTACTACTTAAGGCTTTACTTCCCCATATGAAGTCAATCCAAGAAAAGGAGTCATGAACCCCAGAATAATAGGCATAGTACCGCTCCCCTGGGTGCCCCCCCCCCCCCTCCACAGGTCCTCTAAATCATGTAGTTCAGCCTAAGCTTGGAGGCCTCTATGTCTCGGGCATTGCCTCGGGGATTCCAGGTGTCCATTCTCAGGTCCATGGCCGCATTGAAGTCTCCACCCAGTATCACTAGCTCTTCCACAAAACTGGCATTCGCCTTAGCTAAGTTCTCAAAAAACACATTTTGCCCCATATTTTGTGCATAGATGCCCCCCAGCGAATATTTTTGGGCCCCAAATTCCCCCTTAAGGAGGACATACCTGCCCTCACAGTCTCGACAGATGTCAAGCTCTCTAAAGGGAACCTGGGAGTCCATCAGGACCACCACCCTCCCTGTTTTCTTCTTTACTTTGAGGCAAACCAGCGTCATCTAAAACGCCTGTGGGTGATGCGGTGTTCATCCTTTGCCATCAAATGGGTCTCTTGGAGGAACACTATCTGACCTCTCACCAATCAATTTCTTTGAAAAGCAACTGGCACTTATTAGGAGAGTTCAGCCTGCAGACACTGAGGGTGATTAAGCGTACTGTACCTATTGGAAGTGCCCTGTGCTTCTCCATGCCTATCCCATCCCCCTTGCCCCCACTCTCCCCCCTACTAAACCAAGCTCTCTCCTTCTACCCCCTTCCCCTACCACCAAATCTTGCACCATCAGCACCCTTGGTTCCAGGGCAACCCGGCCCCTCCCGATGATACATTCTCCACACATTTATCCTTCCATTCTCTCACTATTCACTCCCCCACCACCTGCCTTATTCCCATTAATACTATACTTCCCCACCTTCATGCCACAGGCCCCTCACATATACACATATATTCCCTCTCATTATGGTTAATTTCTATCATAGCCTGTGCCATATTATTGTTCAATGAGTTCAGTATGTCCATACTGCGTTCAAGCCGGGGAGTCCAAGTCATTCTCCTCTCTTTCTATTTGGCGCCTCAAACCCTTGCCTCCCTGCTGCACTCTCTCCCACCATGGCTTTCCAGTATTCGCCTTTTTGGGCTCCGGTGTTGGCGGTGGCAGATCATCTCATCTTACATCCTTGAGGAGGTTAAGAGCCTCTGCTGGCGAGCACACTTGTGCCTGGCATCCCCTTAGGGAAAAATGGAGACCGCATGGGAAGGTCCATCTGTACTGCACACTGCTCCATTGCAGATGCATAGTGATGGGGTGGAATTCCCTCCGTTTATGAATAGTGATGGCTGATAGGTCAAAGATTTCTACCTTGGCATTTTCCCACGCTATATGCCCTAGCTTTCGAGCAGCCCGCAAAAATTGTTTCCTTCGATGCAAACAATGCATGCACACTAAGATATCCCGTGGTCTGCCCTCTTGTGGTGCCCCAAGTGTCCGAAGGATCTGGTCAATTTTCAGGCATAGCTCCCGGACATCAACTTCGGCCTGCTGGGTTACCATTTTGAACACATTTGTTGCAATGGTAAAGCAGTTCTCCATGGTTCCTGTTTCAAGCATCCCTATGATCCACAAATTAGACCGCCTTGAGCGGTTTTCCAAATCTTCTATTTTTGTAAGCATTGTCTCTTATTGTTCTTGATACACTGCGAGTTGAGCTGAGAACCCTGCAACTACCTCACTCTGTTCTTCAACACATGCTTTCGTATCCTCGACTCGCTGGCCCAACTCATGAATGTCAGATCGCATATTGGCCACCTATGTTTGAAAGTCCTGTTGTAGTGTGCTAATGTCCCCCTTCAACTCTAGGAACATCTGCCTCATCTCAGCCCTGAACACTGCAATATCTTCTGCCATGCCAGCACCACTCTCAACCTTTCCATCCTCCTTCCTCACAGACAGGGCCACAGCTGCCGCCATTTTTTGTCTTCCCACTGGACCGACCGCTCTGATATGCAAATGTTTTTAAGTCTGCAGGCGTTTTTTTTCCCCCGCTGCGGCTATGGCTTCACTACTTCTCCCCTCCGTTCCAGTTGTTTGTGGGCAGTTTTATAGGTGGGTGCTCTTATTTGGAAGGATTCCCTAAATTGCTGTTGGGAGCATTTTGGGTTAAGCTGCCATCTTGACCATGACATCACCGGAACAATCCTACTCCCATTTAGATATACTATTAGTCAAGAAAGGCATCTTTCTTGACTAATAGTATATCTCAGCTGGAATTGCCCCCATATAAGTGAGTGATCACGTTAGTATTTATGTTATTGGTACTGGGGCAGGAATCTGAGGTGCAGCAGGAAATGCTATGGAGAGCAAATTGTACAATGTGGGCAGATAAAGTTCAGGATCTGGTGAGTAGTAGGTAGGCTGAGTAGTATATCTAGAGTATAATGATTGGAAGGGTGTTTCAGCAAGTCATTTTTGTGGGGTAGGCTACTACAATTGGCAGTACAAATAAAGAGACGAATGGAGGCAGACTTGTGTTTGCTCCAGGGAAAGTTGCAGACTTTGCAACAGCATCATAAGAAGCACTGGTAATGTTAAGATCTACCGCATATTGGTGGAGGTAAGAAGTAATATTGATGCTATTGAAGTAGAATGGATTGAATTTTTTGTTGTGCTTAAATGCAATTTTATTGAATACGGTAGGAAGGCAGGAGAGTTACTAGCCTGCAGTTGCAGAGCTCCAAGTTTGGTAGCAAAGTATACAATAGTGTGGGACAGGGTATAGCTGCCGCATATTTAAAAAAAAAAAAAAAAAAGTTATTTTCCACATTATATACTTTTGAAGCCTGGGGCAATTCAAAGGCTCTCAAAACCCTCCTAGATAACACAGGTCCAAAATCACTGGAAGAGCAAGAGAGACATACACTTAATAGACATAACTCAGTGCTGGAGGTACTGTAGAACCTGCCAGTCTTTAGCTCCAGAGAAGGCAACAAGAATGGATGGGCTCTCAGGAGAATTTTATAAAGGAATGATAGAACCACTGCACCTATATTGCAAAGAGTTTTTAATAAAGCCTTGTTGATGGGCCATTTGCCTCTATGTACAAGGCAGAGATTACTCTAATCCCTAAAAGTGAGAAGCCCTCTTTCCAATCTCACTTCTGAATAGTGATGCCAAACTTTTTTGCTAAATTATTAAGCCAGTAGACTAGAAAGTGTTATCCAGATTCACCCAGATCAAACTGGATTTATTAGAGGGAGACAGATCTATGATAATGTGATAAGGTTACCAAACATTATTTTAGTGGTTCAGAAGGAGTGACAGTCCACCTGGTGTGTAGCGTTAGACTGAAAAAGCATTTGATATGGTGGAATGGGTGTATTTGTTTTCTGCACTGGAGAAGTTCCAACTGGAAGAACAGTTTAAGTGGGAAAAAAGGCTTATATGTCGAGCCTAACGCTCAGATGATAGTAAATGTGATTCACTCTGAAGCTTTCCTGCTACACAGAGGTACACGACAGGACTGTCCGCTCTCTCCACTTTTATTTCTCTTTGCTATTGAACCCATAGCTTGTATCTTAAGGACGTCCCGATTACATGCCTATGCTAGTAGGGCAAGTGACTCATCAGGTCTTTTACACATATGGCATGCTGATCTTTTTTCAAGACCCTCAAAGATTCATCCACTCACTGCTAGAGAAGCAGTGTCATTTTTCTGAGGTTTTTCCATTTTAAGGTGAATCTTGATAAATCTGAGGTTCTACAGTCTGGAGATATTGAGGCCAATTCTGTAGGTGCATTTCGGGGCCGTCCGGACATCCAGAAATCTGGATGGCCGGGAGATGTACTCGATTTTGCTCCCGCAAGGGCTAGATGGCCCCACAGGAGCAGAATCACGACATAGGACCTGGATGTCCAGGATGCGCCCCGGTTCAGGCACCCCACACGTCCAGGCACTTGCCCGGCTAGCCTAGCCAGGCTCCTGCATGCAGCTGCAGTGCCGTGGTGTCCTGTTGCCATGGCACTGCAGCTCCATAAAGGAGTCACGATCCCCAGCAGTCACAGCTAAGTCACTTTCCCTGCCGCCCAACCCCCGATCAGACCTGCCATGGCCAGGATCAGGCAGTGGGGAACCCCCTGCTCCCCCTTTGTCCGGCCTTTACCGCTGTCTAAGGAGACTTATTGTGCCACAGAGATGGAATAAATCCCTCATCTAGATTGCTTGCCCCAGACGTACAGGGCTGACACCAGAATCGGCCCTGTATGTCTGAGGTCAGGTTCCTGCCCACTCCCCACTCTTGCTCCTCCTACCACCCACCCCCTCCCGCCCAGGAACAGATCTCCCCACACATCTTGCCTGTACGTGCAGGGAGATCTGTTTGCGGAATTGGCATTCTAGCATTTAGTGGGGATGGATGTCCATCCCTGCTAAACGCTGATCAGAATCTACCCCATTGCCTCTTGAGGTATGTCCATTTCAAACTGCCTAGAAAGGCATCAAATATTTAGGGGACAGAATCTCAATCCAATTGGATGGTCTCTTTCAACTTAATTACTTTCCACTGGTGCATGACAATAAGAAGGAACTGCACAGGTGGGAGGGTTGACTCAGAGCTAGTTGGGTAGAATTACAGCTATTAAGATGGTTATAGTACCTAAATTGGTTTTAATATTTACCAAACTCCCCACTGCTGTTTCAATAACCCTCCTAAGTAAAGAAAGCAAAAGGCTAAGTAAGTTTGTATGGCATAGGGAAAAAAAAAAAGTTTGTTGGAGCTGGTGTTGCTTGGCTTTAGCAGTTGATGTAGGACTACCCTGTCCAAACTTAACCTTGTACTACAAAGGAGATGTGCACAGGGCAGTCGGATATGCTAAATTACTGGGTGCTCATAGAGTAAAAATAAAGCAGCACTGGTTGGCATCTAAATCCTTTTTTGAAATTGTAGGCTGACAAAACAAGGGTGTGGTGGAGACTTTGGGGTTTGTTTCTAAGTATATATTGTTAAGACCACTTCTGCAGGTCTGGGGGCAAGTAAGGAAAAGCACAAGTTCAGGGATCTTTATTTCTTGCAGCTAAAACTGGGGATTTCTCACCATTCAATGATAGAGCCTTTCGGAACTGTGGAGGATTTGGGAGAATAATGAAATAGTTATTTTTGAAGATTTAGTTGATGATGAAGATGTCCCATATCCATATAGCAATTATAAAGGGAGGGTGGTATCCGGGTCTCCTTTGTCCAATATTTTCTATTGCATTATTTTTTAATGAGGGAATAAGAACTGGTTTAATTTAAATAGAGATCCACTGGGTTTGGAAAGGGTGCTGTATGGAGGAGTGCAAGCAAGGTCTTGCTCTTAAAATTTTTACAAGGAGTTAAGGGATATTTTTCTCCCTGAACTAGCCCTCCACATGGATAGCCAGCATAGGTGGTTGGGGAAATGGATGGATCAGTGGAAATGGAAGTTAATACACTAGAGAGGATACAGAACTCTTCAAATACTGGATGGATGAAAACAGAGCCAATATAAGATTACTACTCAAATATGTTTAACACCAATCTGGTTGGCCAAGGTGAAAAGAAATGGGGGTGGAGGGTGCTAGAGAAAGTGTGGATGACAGTTAATTTTCTTTCATTAGAGATGGGAATGCAAGGCAATCCAGCAGTACTGGGTCAGGGTTTTAGGTAAGATTACAGAGATCATTGCGAGGGGGAGGGGGTTTGGCCTTGTAGAAGAGACCCAATTGTTTGCTTATTGAGTTTATTGCATCAGGTGGACCTAGTAAGGTGTGCAAATAAATGGCTGTAGGAACTGCTCCTATTGGCAGCACTTATGGTGGTGGCCAGCTACTGGAAAAGAGAGAGGACCAATGATTGTACTGTGGTATATGAAAGCCAGTAGGATTGTGTGTTTTGATAAGTTTTCATATTTGGTTACTTCCATTTAGTGTAGGCCCCCTTCTGCAACCATATCAGCAGTGAGTAAATATGAAGGTTCTGCTGAGAAAGTGTGAATGCGAGGATCGCGTGCATATGTCCAACATGTTGGGTAATGGCTGATTTTCAGATTTTTGGGGGTTATTCTGCGTTTGTTACCAATTCTATTTTAGTTTCAGCCACGAGTATTTTTGTTCTTTATGTACTATTTTAACTGAACCAGAAGAAACTCTTCTTTGTTGTTCTCTTGGACTGTAATGGTAGATATTTTGGTTCCATAAGGCAATTGTGAAGGCTTAGATTTCTGAAAAACTACATCAATTTGTAGCTGTAGATGGTAGCTGTGAATTGTTATTGCATGTATCTCTCATTCCAAATAAAGTTGATTATCTCTCTTCCTTTATATATACTTTTTTTAAACAAAAATATATAGTCCACCAATCCATAAAGCAAGCTCCTTCCTCTTAATGGATTGCACAAGGAGAAATTTTCCATACCTGTTAAAATTTTCTCTTTCCTTAAATCCTGCAGATGAATGGATTATGCTCCCCAAACAACAGTTGGATGCAGACAAATGATGTCAACACTTGTATGTACAATGGTGCAGCACTGAGAGAAGACAGTATGTTTCCCAAGCAGCAGGCAAGACTGAAAAACTCACAAATTGCAGAATATTAACTAACAATAACTTTAACCAAAAACATTTTGGCTCTCTAAACATACCTGACTCTGCAACAAACACAGATACTGAAAATGTATAAAAAGACAACAGAGCTTCCTAGCCAGTAGGAATAGTCTTCCCAAGGCAGATCCTGGGCTAGTCTAGCAATGTTAAATTAAAGGAAAATTAACAGGTATGGAAAAATTGCTCCTTCTTTATCATCCTGTTAGACCATTCCAGATAAGTGGGACGTCCCCATGCAGTCAGGATCCAGGATGGGAGGAAGATGATACTCCGGACAGAACTACTCTGCCAAAGGCACCACAGCTCCAGCTTCCATATGCAGATTATAGTTTATCACAAAGATGTTCAGGGAAGATCACCCTACAGATGTCTTCTGGAGACACCAAAGGAACTCCGCATAAGAGGAGGTTTATGGAGTTTCCAGCCCCTTCCAACACGTTTTGCACACAGGATGTAGGCTGAACTACAGTTGTGGTCAACATTATTGGCACCCTTGCAGTTCAGCTCCTTAACGTCCAATATATCCTAACTAGGTCAATGAAATGGCTTTGGACTATATATGCATACATATTTGATACAAAGGAATCAAAACAAGACCAATTAAAAAAGGAAATAGTATAAAAACTGGGACATTGCCAGGGCATGATCACTGGCAACCTTATAAACAATTCAAATCAGTTTGAACAGAACCACCACATTCCTACTGCAGTAAAAGTAGATGCACCTGTGATCAATTGTCAGTACTCACATGACTTGAATCAACCACCGAATTATGGCTTTAATGTTTAAATTGGCCACATTCACTCCCTATTCAATTTTCACAATGGTGAAGACAAGAGAGCTACCTGAGATCATCAAAACACTATTATCATCAAACATCAAACTTCAAAGGGGTACAAGGCCATCTCCAAAGGCCTTGGGATTTCTGTGTCTACAGTTCACAATGTTATTAATAAGTTTTATTCTCATATAACTGTCAAGAACCCCCCTGGGACGTGGTGGGAAGAAAAAAAAATTAATCCAATTAGTCTTTGAAGGTTAGTGTGAATTGTTGGAAAAACACCACATACTGTGGAAAAGGAAGAACTGACCCAGGCCCTAGAATAAGATTGGAAAACTATAGCAGAGACTGATGAGCTCCTGGGTGATAAGGTAACCTATAAAAGTATGGACCATCCTGTTTATGGCAGTTTGGACCTGGAAGTAGACAGTGATGAATCTGTCTATGGGACCCTGGATATAGGCACAGATAGTGATTGAAGTGCAGAGAATAATGAAGAAACAGGGCTGTGAATATGCTATAGCCATATACCTTTACTTAGGTAAAAAGAAACATGTTTATTATAATCAAACCGGCTTAACTGAAACATACATTTTTAGATAGAAGCTTCTGCCTGGTTTTCTCTCTTTGTGAGAAAGTGCTGACAGTTTGTTACAACAGAGATTAGCAAATAACATTGTGTACATAGTTACTGGTGCAAAGGGTAGTTTCTGCTTTCCAGACAGGGGCTACCTCTTTTTTGTGATAGATGATAGGCTTAAAATTAGCTAACTAAGGTCAGCATAAACTTTCCGAGAATCAGAGACCTTAGGTCAACATATAACTAGAAATCAAATAAAGCTTATGAAATTACCTAAAATTTAGAGAGAATTTATAGTGTAACTAATCAGCTTTTGTAATATGAAAGAATCACAGCAACACCTACTGTTACTTCGTAATTATAATCACAGCCTTTAACTTATGTTTTTCCAATGTAATTTTGCAAAGCATCAGCAGAAAATTAACCCTGTATGCAAATTGTATTTCAGACCTATGATTTTGTAACATGAATAATATCATCCGATGTTAATCAAAAATTAACTGTGTCAGCTGATACTTCTTAATAAAAGGCAGATCTCTGGCAGAAGATCTTTGAAGATAGTTAGGGAGGAGCCATGATTTGCTCCCTTTGACGGTCTTCCTTCTAGAGCTCTGGAATTATTATAATTGATTTTCTGTGTATGTGTCTTGTTTTTTCCTTCCTGTTAGAAGGGTTAGGTAAAGCTTAAGAATCCAGGTTGGAATCCAAGTAGGAGGGCCTGCCCCAAAAGGGCTACTACACATACAACATCCAAAGGCTGACCTGGAGCAATCTGGAGTGGTGGTTTCAACCCACACTATATGCTGCGCACTAAACAAAGAAGGACTTCCTGGGTGAAGGAGGATCCCACTACTCAAAGACAGACATAAAAAAGGCACACCTGATCTGTGCCCAAACCCACCTTGAGAAACAACAATCCTTCTTGAAAAATGTTCCGAGGACACATGAAACCAAACTTGAGCTCTCTGGCATTGCAGACCAGAGATACATTTACAGGAAAGCTAGATCTGGATCGAAGGTCATGGGTCCTCCAAAAGGACAATGACACAAAACATACATCCAAAAGTAAAAAAGAACAGATAAAAATGAAAAAGTTAACTGTTTCAAACTGGCCAGCAATGAGTCCTGATCTCAATCCAATTGAGAACCTTTGGAAAGAACTGATATCTGCCACTGATAAAAGGAATCCTGGAAACAAACATTCATGAACTGGAACAAATCGCAGTTGAAGAGTGGGAGAAACTACCAGCAGACAGATGTACGAAACTTATAGATAGTTACAAGAAACATTCGGAGGCTGTCATCACTGCCATAGGTTGTGCAAGCAAATATTAGTGAAGGGTGCTATTAATCCTGTCCAGGTCATATTTTGGTTTTTCTCAGAAATTACTACATCTATGTTGCAGAGATATTTTTTTGTTATATACATTTAAACACACTATGAATATTATGATGACATACAGATGGAATATTTCCAATTATTTCTCAAAATATTGTACACAAGATACCTAAAATGCAAAAGGTGCCAATAATGAAGACCACAGCGTGTAATCAAGGACTTGGTCGCCACTGGACCACTGAATAGGGCAAAAAGATGGTCTGAACAGCAAAACAAATTAGCAACTTTAGATACTTCACCAATTCCTTCTTCATGTCCAGCAGATGCAGCAAGGGTTCTGCCCATAGCTGTCCTCCAAGGAGAAGGGCAGGACCACCATCTGGAATGGAAGTAAGATAGCACTTTCGGGAGAAAGGACAAAAATATCCTCAAGACCACCTACATTGTAGAAATGACAGGAACGGCTCCATACAGGACACCAGTTTGGCAGATGCAATAGCCACAACGAACCCCACCTTCAGGGTCAAACCTTTGAAAGAGGTTTTCTGAAGGGGCTCAAAGTGGGGACCTAGCAGTGCTTTCAAGACCAGAGAAAGTCTCCATCATAGTACAACCAGTTGTACAGATCTGTTTCACCCCTTCGAGGAAGCAGAAAACACCAAGGTGCGCCACTACGGAAATGCGCTTAAACTGCCCCTAGTAGCACACAAGGGCTGCCACCTGAACCTTGAGAAAGTTCAGAGCCAAGCCTTGGTCTAACCCGGACTGTAAGAAGGACAAAATGGCGATGATGCCTGCCTTTCTAGCTTTCAGGGACTGAGTGAGCAGCACACCAGACACAGCTATATCCAGTTCCTGTGCAGGACTGCAAGGACCTTTCTACTCACCTAGGTTGTTTCATATGGATCTCTTGAGCCTGCCAGCAGAGTCCCCTCTATTGCCACCTCAGGAGAAGGGACTTCTGCTGCAGAGTCATCTGGCCATGGAGGATCCGTTCCCTTTTTGCTTATGGCTTGGCCCTTGAAAAACATAAACCATCTTAAAAAGGGTACTCAGGAATAGTAGTCAACACCCTTCTTAGGCTAAAGAAGTAGAGGACGCTGTCCTATGTCAGGGTTTGGAGGATCTGAGGGGTGGGCCCCCAGATACGCGAAGCCCTGGGATGGAAGGGAACTAAGCTCCCCTCGAGGTCATTAAAACTCAACTCAGCCTCTCCAACTACTGATTACCAGGGGTGTGTCCACCATGGACATCTCCATGGAGGCAGAATGAATCATCCAGTCATCTGGGTACAGGCAAACTCAGATTCTCTGCTTGCACAGGAATGCTGTTGCCATTATCATGATCTTAGAGAATATGCTAGCTGCCATGGCCAGCCCAAAAGGTAGGACACAAAACTGAAAATGGTTGCCCAGGACACAGAAGCAAAGAACTACTGATGCTGCTTCCGGATAGGGACATGGAAGTAGCCCTTGGATTAGGTGAGAGGAGGTTCAAAATGCTCCCCAATGGGCCAATGCAATGACCAGACAGACACACAGGCAGTCTCCATGAGGAAATGCAGTATTCCTAGCTTGGCTCCGATTGCCTTCAAATCTAGAATGGGTTGGAAGGACTCTCCCTTTTTGGGTACCGCAAAATAAAAAGGAATACCACCTCAGATCTTGATCTAAGGAGGGTATGCATACAATAGGAGGAGGCACTGAAGAACTTCCTTAACTGCCAAACTATTCTTTTGTAAAAGTGTTTACTTAGATCATGTTAGGCATGGGCTGACCTTGAACCAGTGCCTTATGCTCGTTTGGCCAGGGAGCCATAAGACGGCACTACAAATGAGTCTTGAAGAGGCTCCAAAAGCTACAGAGACAACCCTTTTCAAGGACCTCAAGAACCAACTGGTCTGTATGATATGGGCTCATTTTGAGTGAAGGGACCCACCAGATCTCACTGTGAGAGCTTATCAGGTTCCAAGAGAGCTCTTGCCAAGTCGCAGGAATGCTGAGACTCCTGAAAGTGCCACTCATCTTGGGCTTAGACCCATAGGAGGAAAAGGCCAAAAGAACTCATTCTGACCCTAAAATGGCTCTACGCTGGACCCTGCATGTGGAACCCTTGGGTCCTCTTCGCCTTTCCTCTAGAAGCCTGTGGGCGAGCTGCACTTAGGCCTTACAACTAGCTTTGCCAGGCCCTCCCCAAAGAACAATCAGCCCTTGAAAGGCAGCTTGCTCAACTGCAGCTTAGATGTGGCCTCAGCAGAGCCACCTCCATGCTACAATGACCAAAGCCGTGGATTTAGAGAAGATCCCGATTAAGTCATACAAGGCATCAACCACAAACAATGCTCCAGACTCCAAAACGTTCCATCCCCAGGCTGTCCAGCAACTGCCGGATCCAACGTAAAGCGATGGGGACACAAAACCTGCACAAATCAGTGCCCAAGTCACTAAGTCCAAAGCCATGAAGGTTCTCTTGAAGAGAACTTCAACTCACCTATCATGAATCTTGTTTAGTGCAGTACCCCTTCCAATGGGATGGGCATGAACTTCGCCATGACACTGACCAGGCATCCACCTTAAGGACCCCAAACAGCTGTTCCATCTCCCCTCAAGATAGAATATACAGTCAAGACTGCACCTTAGTGCCCCTCAGCTCCAGCTCTAGTGTTTCCCATCAAAAAGGCACACGTTGCTGAAAGGGCTCAGGGAGAGAAAAAGCCAGAGGGACACTGCAGTAAAATCACTGATGGCTCTTCTCCCCCACCAGGGGAAACTCCCCTTCCTCCGATACCTCACCCATGGAAGACAGAGAATGCTCGTTTTCTCCCAGATGCTCCCCAAAAGGGGACAAGGCTGGTCTCTTGGAGGAAAAGACAGATGAAAATGACTGACTGGGGCATTTTACCACCTTATCAGAGGGGGAGACACCCCAGGGGGGCCTTGGGTCCCCGTATGGGAGAGCAGGTACCCAGACCTCACAAGGAGGTTTGCCATTCAGCTAAAAGAGACTGAAAATGGCCTGTGAGCTGTTTCAAGAGCTGCTAATCAAAACTGGCTGAGAATGGGTCCTGGGACCCGAGTGGACCCTCAGAAGCCTGCCATAGGCTACAGCCTCCTCACCATGCTCCCTTTCCACCAGGGTCATGCAGCCAGCCAAGATAGGCACTGTTCCCACCAGCTAGAAAATCATAGAAGCTGCAGAGGCAGCAAAAATCTGCATCAAGCCCCAGGTCCCTTGAAGGAGTTTTTGATATTGGAGGACAAAATACGCCCCGAGGCTTCTCTATTGCACTTGGGGCAAACAGAGCCAACTGTGGAGCTCACTCAGCCGGAACTACAGGAAGCAAACTTCCTTGCACCCAGCATCGCAGCTAAGCTCAAACATGGTCAAGGAAAAAAAAATGCAAAAAAAAAAAAAGCATAACATTAAAGCAAAAGCTACAGCTAAACATGAACCCCTGATCATAAGAGCATCCCTGCAGCTGTCAAGCTGGCTGAAGAAACCTGAGAAGGGCCTCCCCAGCTGCATGCACAGATAGTTTGCCCTCCATGCCAGTTTTGAAAGTTTTAGGCTGTCACTTTCACAACTAATTATTCTTCAAACCATAAATAGCTGCTATTGTTGCAGTGCAATGTGTGCCTTTGAGTCAATGCTGACTCTTGTTAGATTGAGGTTTTGTTCTATTTGGTCATACCTTAATAAACCAGCTTTACTTGTTCTCACCCACTCACTTGTCATAAATCGATTGGATTATTTTAATTCTTTATATCATAGTTTGCCACAATCAGTATTCAAATTTCTATAAAAACTGTGCAATCCTTATCTATTAAATTGGTAACACATTCATGTATATTCGACATGGTCACAGTCTTATTGAAAGAACACCATTGGCTTCCTGTGTTTTACCATATCAAGTTTAAAATATCATGTTTATTAAATTTGATATATCGCCCTTCACATTTGCAGCAGGGCGGTGCACAATAATTAATATTAATGCATAAAGGGGCATGTTTACTAAAAGGCTGCAACTAGCGCGGGACTAAAACGCAATCAGTACGCTTTTAAAGTGCAGCAGGGGCACAGCAGCCATAGTAAATGCAGGAGGCATGGCAGTGGTAGGGAGGTATTGTCGCACTAGATGCGTCAGTAACGTAGTAGTAACGATACACATCTGCTGCACATGTCCACTGTGAAGGCATGGGTTACCTGCCCCCACACACTTGGGTGCTAACACAAATGTGACACTCCCCCAAGACAGGTCTATGTCAATGGAGCCACAGACTACTGTGAAGAGGGTTGAGAACACTTGGCAGATGCAGGACAAGAGTTGACAACCATGTAGATGCCTCATGCCATGGAGCCCGAGGGTCCTAAGAGAAGATATTCCGTCTCTATAACCCCAGGGGATAGTCGCTGCACAAACGGGAAGCCAAACAAGCAATAGAGGAGAACGTGCATGTACACCACCCCCTTTCTCCATGAAGCAAGGCTGTAAGTGGTCCAGGGCTCAGAAACACTGAAATGCCACCCTGTCAACATTGCTATAAGTAGCCCACCACACCTCAGTAGAATGAACATTGGTACTCCTTGTGGACTTGGGCAAGTCACTTAACCCTCCACTGCCTCAGGTACAAACAGATTGTAAGTCCTCTGAGGACAGGGAAATAACTATTGTACCCGAATGTAACTCACCTTGAATTACTACTCGAAAGGCATGAGCTAAATACTATTAAATAAATAAACAAAAAGGCAACAATACATGGTCCCCAACCACATCAACAGACCATACTGCAAGTGAGCAGTGGAGGCCTGAGAAGGCTGAATGGAGGAGATTTGCACTTGGTGCACAGCTCAGATATATGGCCAAAGTACAAAGGAGAGGGCATGCAAATCAGTGATACACATACATGGATAGAACCCATTCTGCACCATTCTGTGTCAGGGCAATAATGCAGCATCTGTATGGGCAGGGAGCCTTGGTCTTGTGATGGCAGTGGGTCAGGATTGCCCAGAAAGTGGGCACTGAAACATGAAATGCCCTCATCCTGAGTTACTCAAGGTACCTGACATCCTAGGGTGCAACAAAGAGGTGATCATGCGAGTTTCATATTTCTGTTAAATTAATATTCTTCTATGCAGTTTTAATGACACTATATATTTTATTACTATAGTTATCCCATTACTATAAGTTGCCTATGTCTAGCTTCACCTGGTTCATACCACCATGGGCGAATCTCTTCAGAAAGACAGTTATGAAATCTTAATAAATAAAATATATAGGCCCAATTACCCTCACTGTCACATTTCCTTCAGCACCAATTTGAGGCTTGTGAGAATATCCTACTTATCCTTATAGGTGTTAAATGCCACCTGTAGAGTATCTCATAACAATTTCAAGAATGGTTACTGAAAAAAAAAGAAAATATGTTCCCCTAGCTTGTCTTCTATATCTTTATATTGTTCTTCTGTATATATAATATCTAATTTCTGCTCCCAAAGAGCTCTATGCCTATAGGTATGACTGGGGGAAGGTCTCCAATTGGGTTATTTTTGCACATACTATGACAGAAATGAACCTCACTCCTTGCCAGGGTATGCTGGAGATTTTCTTAGTCTCTCACGATTCACTGCTAATGCTCATCTCAGCACTTGCATCCAGAGTATTGAAGGAACTTGGGAAAGTTCTAGCGTCTCCACCGTCTGACCTTTTCAATGCTTCTTTAGAGTCGAGAGTGGTCCCAGAGGACTGGAGAATGGCACATGTGGTCTTCAAACATTGATATACAGCAGTGCAGAGAGATACCATGGAATAAAGTTGTGAAAGTGATACAGTACAACAGTATTTGGAGACTTTTGTTTCAAGATTAAACTTAGGCAATTGTGTTCACAGCCATTTGGACACAATCGGTATGCTCATGATGCAGCTTTACTGCAAAATGTGGGCATGCTGAGTGTGGAAATGTTTGGCTGAAAGACACTTTAAGATAAGTTCAAGAACACCTACTAGAATGTGAAAAAGTCTATAATGATGCCTTAAGACAATTTTACGGATATATACATGGTTCATTAATAAACTTTAAATGTTTTGAAAAAAATTTGTTTTAAGCATAAGGGCTTTTATGACATGTGAGGATGAATTCCCGAAGCCTATTTTAAATTGACTTATACAGCAACAGAGGGACATCTGTAAGGTCTTTTCCCCTTGTTCCAGTTGCTGTAAATATACATCTTTCACACATAAAAAAAGAGTTTTTTAAAAAAAGGGGGGGGGACTTTGGTTTTTGATGTGTGGTTAATTTTGCATATACCATGATAATAATGAACCCCTTTCCTAAGGCAGGGTACATGAAGTATGATCTCAGTCTCTCAAATTTACTGATGGCACAATTTAAGTACTATGCGAGTGCTAATGAGAACTTCCTTCTGTTGTATATTCCTACAAGGGTCGCAGAAGGGGAAGACATATGCGGATAAAGATAAATAGAACAAGTTGAACTATCCAAAGTTTTTTTGCCCATAGGCACAGAAGAGAAAGCCTTGACTGTAAAAGAGAAGACAGTGTTATAGTCTAAAAGCATTAGTGTACTTATTTTTAAAATAAATGATGATATGAGGCACATCCCATGGTCCTGAGCGGCTCACAATTAAAAAGAGATAACTACATAAAAAGGACCCAACACCAACATAACAGTACATCATAATACAGTCAAACCTCGGTTTTCATGATTAATCCGTTCGAAAAAGTCTGACTAAAACCGAAACGTATGAAAACTGAAGCAATATTTCCCATAAGAAATAATGTAAATCCAATTAATCCGTTCCAGACACCCAAAAATATTCACAAAAATACATTTTATAGAGAATAACTATATTTTACATACAGAAAAGAATGAGAAATAAATATAAATGACTAATGAAATGGATAAATGAACATTTAACATCACTGAAAGCAAGCTAAGTTCAGTACTGTACAGTACAGTATGTTAACATCTGGCCTTAGCCACCCCTGACAAGCTGCTGTGCCCAGCTCTCTTCGGAATCACATTGGATTCAGCCCATTAAAATACCTTTACATTATCTGCTCAATGCTTCAGAATGGCAGAAAATCTTAATGATATAGCTTCAGACGTACCATGCAAGAGAAAGAACTGCCTCCCACATTCATGCAACATCTCCTGCTTACGTTGACAGCTTTTCTTCCCTGCTACCTCCGAGCCTGAGAACGGGCAGGCGGTGGACGAGATCGGGGCCTTCCTCTCTGTGCAATCCTTGCCTCTCTGACTCTGACCAGGCTCGAGGATGTGTTTCATTTACGTGCTCAGCTGGCTTTTGCTTCTCATCACGCTGGCGATCGGTGAGTCCGGGGGGCAGTGCTGCTGGGACCGGGCAGGCGTTCTGGCAGTGTATACAGAATGGTGTGCAGCGCGAGGGTATATGTATTTACAGTACTGTACTTTACGAAAACCGAAGCGATGTACGAGAACCGGGACAAAATCTCAGTCAAAAGACGTTGAAAACCGAAGCGTATGAAAACCGGGGCAAATGAAAACCGAGGTTTGACTGTATCTCCTTTACTGCTACATTCTAATCACGAACGTCATAGGAGAAAGCTTAAGAAAATAAATAAGACTTAACCTGTCCATGGAATGACAAGTCAAATGTAGATCTTAAATCACCCGGCATAGAATTCCAAAACCCTGATGCAAAGGCTAAGAACACTCTAGCACAAGTAACCCTCTCATTTGTGTGTGTGCAGATATATTTATTATTTATTTATTACAATTTCTTATATACCGCGCTATTTAGCATCAGTGCGGTTTACATTATAACTTAACGACCATAACAACAAGCTGTCAGGTTTACATCGAACAGGAGTATAAACTTGGAAAACAGGGTTAACTATATACATAATCTATTTACATTGGAAGGATAGATAAAAGTCAGATAATGCATGTAGGTCTTTTCTAACTAAATTGGGTCAATTCCTGGAAGGTATATCTAGGATCAATTGCTGTCAGGTAAGTGTTGGAGGAACAAGTGGGTTTTGAGGGCCTTCCTGAACTGATATAGGTTGGCTATGGCCCTAATGTCAGGGGGTAGAGCATTCCAGCATTTGGGTACGTAAAAGCTGAAAGCCCTGTTTGTGGTTGTCATGTTGTACTTTGTCGAAGCCTTTGGTATTGCAAGCAAGTTTACAGCTGTTGATCTTCTGGATCTGTTGGGAGGGACAAAGTGGATAAGATGAGTGAGTGAGGAGGCTGAAATACCTTTGATTGCCTTGAAAGCTAATAGAAGGGTTTTGAAGGTGATTCTCCCATTGATTGGTAGCCAGTGCAGCTGTTTGAGAATGGGGGTCACGTGGTCGTATCTGGATGCTCCGTAAAGGATCCTAGCTGCGGCGTTCATGGCCAACTGTAAGGGGGTTAATGTGGATTGGGGGAGACCTTGTAAGATGGCATTTGCAAAATCAAAGTGCGGCAGTATCAGCGCTTGATATATGGTTCGGAAGTCATCTGGGTCCAATAGGGAGCGTAGGTGCTTGAGAGAGCGTATTTTGAAGTAGACGGCTTTGACTATGTTGCTTATGTGGCTTTTCATGTTAAGATGTTGATCCAAAGTAACTCCCAAATATTTTATTGCATCTTTGGTTTGCAAATCAGCTTCATTGACACTGACATGGGATGGGGGGGTAAAGTAGGTGTCTCTGGAGATGAATAGCACCTCCGTTTTTTTATGTTGGATGCGAAGGTTCTGTGTTTGGAGCCAAGTTGAAACTGCGTTGAAGCAGTCTGTGAGAGGGGTCATGTCCATGTGAGTTGTGGAGAAGGGCATGTATAATAGGATATCGTCTGCATATATCAAACAATTCACGTTGAATGATCTTATGATATTGCAGATGGGCTGCATGTAGATATTGAAAAGTAATGAGGATAACGATGAGCCCTGGGGTACTCCTTGCTTTTGATGGAAATGTGTTGACTCTTCTGATCCTGATTTCACATATTGCCATCTGTCGTCAAGGTAAGATTTGCACCATTCTAGTGCACTGTTGCAGACTCCCTTCTCCTTCAGTCTTCCAAGGAGAATTTCGTGACTCACGGAGTCGAACGCCGCAGCAATGTCTAGAAATATGAGCACAAAACCTTGACGGATGTTGTCAATTCCAGTGATGATTTCATTGAAAAGACCAGTGAGTAGTGTCTCTACCCCATGATATTCTCTGAATCCGTGTTGGCAGCTATCTAAGGGGGAAGCAGCATCGATGTGATCTTGAATTTGCCGTTGTGCTTCTTTCTCAATTATTTTGGCCAAGAGGGGGATGCTGGCTATTGGTCGGTAAGAGTCAGTTCTTTGTGGATCAAGCTTGGGGTTCTTCAATAGTGGTCTAATGGAAGTCTGCTTAAGTGAAGTGGGGAAATATGATGTAGTGAAGGATAGTTTCATTATTTTTGCAATGACAGGGCTGAACACATCACGTAGCTCCTTGATCCAAAAAGCTGGACATGGGTCAGTTTGTGCGGTGGAGGTGTTGAGTGAGGCTATGGTGTCCTCGATACATTTAGTGGATGGTGTAGAAAATATGTTAAGTGGTGATACATACACACACATTGTATATGCATCCCCCTTTCACTGTACATAACTCTCCTTTGTAAATAAGCACCCCTGAACTCCCCACCGCCTGTAAAGTCCTCTTCCTGTAATAGCTTCCCTCCTCACACCCTAAGCGTCTCCCTCCTAGTACCCCTTATATCACCTTACAATCCAATGTTCACTAAAATTAAGAGTTAGTTATTCTGCTGTGTAGATAAGACTACCTATTTTGTAAACTGCTCTGATTGAAGGATAGAGTGGCATATAAAATCTGATAAATAAATAAAATAAAGTAATATGCAGACCCTCTTAATTTGCTGATGGTACCAAAAAAGTGCTTAGATAGCAAGAACAAACAAATAGAGTGGGTCGAACTATAAGGCTTCAAGTTTGAAATGAAGTAGTCGGATTAGAAACCATGCAGTGAATTAAATACTGAAAGTAAAACATTAAATTAAATTGAGAAGCTAGTACTCTCTTCAGACTGGTAACACTGTTGGCACTTACCTGTGGCACAACATCCTGAAGAAATGTAACAACACTCTCCATGTAAGACTGTTCCCTGAAAGGTGAATAAAAAAAAACAGTAACTGTAAACAGTTTTGGGATGACTGTGATGATAAAAGAGAACGGGCAGGGGAAGACAACTCACAGTACAGCAATGTGTTGTAAACACTACATCATCTGCTTTATATATGAATGTTATCTCCAAGGAAAAACAGAAGAGCTAAAGTTTCATATTAGTATAGATATAGATCCAACATGATGTTGAAAGGAGATGAGGAACTTTTACAGGCTCTTTTGGAGACCTGGTTCTTCACCAATAACACCACAAATATGGACTATCAAAACAACGTTCTCTTAGAATTTCATGGCTAGTATAGTGATCTTTGCAGTTTTCTGGGTCATACCGCGTCTAAGTATGTGGAACCAACGTTTGTCATCATGCTTTGGCTTTCTTCAGGGTGAAGTGATTATGAGGTAGATGTCTGTTCTATATTTACTGGTTCTCAAACCAGATTGGTGAAATTGAAGCAGGAAATTTAAATTTTGGAGGGAGCTTTCATTGGAGAAAAGGCAGGAGAAGTGCAAGTTAGAATTCTGAATGCAGAGAATTTTGAATTTTAATAGAAAGATTTTCTAGGTGAAGAAAGACTCTTCCTGCTACCCAGGGATAAGCACTGGATTTTCCCCAGTCCACTTTATGGACTTTTCCAAACCATTTTTAAACCCAGTCATACTAACAGCTTTTACTACATCCTCTAGCAACAAAGCCAGAGATGAATTATGTATTGAGTGAAAAAAATACTTCCTTCAATTAGTCTTAAATGTATTCATTTGTAGCTTCATTGCGTATTCCCTAGTCTTTATACTTTCTGAAGGAACAAAACAATACAGGTTTACTTGTTCTATTCTGCTCATTATTTTATAGACATGTTTCATATCTATAGCTCTAACCTTTTAAGCCTTTCCTCATAGGGTCTCCTTCCATCCCCTTTATCATCATTTTGATCACCCTTTTATGTACAGTTTCCAATTCTGCTATTTTTATTTGTAAATGCGGCAACCAGAAGCGCACACAATATTTAAGTTTGGTCACACAATGGAGTGATACAGAGGCATTATGATATCTTTTTTTTATTCTCCATTCCTTTCCTTATAAAATTCCTAACATTCTATTAGCTTTCTCGACTGCTGCTGCATACTGAGCAGAGGATTTCAACATATTATCCACGATGGCACCTAGATCCTGCTGTTAATGTGAAACCTTGTATGGTGTAACCGTAGTTCGGGTTGTTCTTCCCTAAGTGCATAACTTTGCACTTGTCCACATTAAATTTCATCTGCCATGGCAATTTTAATATCTTTGTTAGTGATATAGCGGAAGGGCTTTCAGGTAAGGTTTGCAATATCTGCAATAGAGTAGACACCCAGGAAGGGGTAGATAACATGAGGAGGGATCTAGTTAAGCTTGAAGAATGGTCTAGAATTTGGCAGCTGGGATTTAATGTTAAAAAATGTAAGGTCATGCATTTGGGCTGCAGCAATCCAAGGGAGCAATATAGTATAGGGGGTGAAGTACTTTTGTCCACTAAAGAAGAGCGGGACCTAGGCATGGTTGTGTCTGATGATCTTAAAGTAGCTAAACAGGTAGAAAAGACGACAGCAAAAGCTAGAAGGATGCTTGGGTGCATACGGAGAGGAATGGCTAGCAGAAAAAAGGAGGTGATAATGCCTCTGTATAAGTCTTTGGTGCGACCTCATTTGGAGTATAGTGTGCAATTCTGGAGACCGCACCTTCAAAAGGATGTGAACAGGATGGAGTCGGTGCAGAGGGTGGCTACTAAATGATTAGTGGTCTTCATTATAAAGCATATGAGGACAGACTGAAGGATCTTAATATGTACACCTTAGAGGAAAGGCGGGATAGAGGTGATATGATTGAGATGTTTAAATACCTCCGTGGCATAAATGTTCAGGGAGAGAGCCTCTTTCAATTGAAAGCAAGTTCTGCTACGAGGGGACATGGGATGAGGGTGAAGGGAGATATATTTCCGTATATCACTCCTGAATCTTTCTTTACGGAAAGAGTAGTGGATCCGTGGAATAGTCTCCCAGTGGAGGTGGTAGAGATGAGGACAGTAACTGAATTCAAAAAAGCATGGGACAAACACAGAGGATCTCTAAAGGTAAAAAGGGGACTGTTGTAGTTGTTATGGAAGGACAGACTAGATAGGCCATGTGGTCTTTTTCTATCGTCATATTTCTATGTTTCTAAGATGGCGGCATAAATGGCTGCACAGCCAACTTAGCTCTGTGTCAGTTGAGACTGCTGCACCCAATGCCTCTTCAGAGAAAGGGAAAAGCCTTGGCGCTTACATATGCTTCAATGTTGAAGGCTTTGATTCAGTTTTTCCTTCCCTTTGCCTCGGCCTCTCCAGTGCTGCATTCTCCCTCTGTTATATCTGCCATGTCAGCAGCAGATGCTAGCAGAAGTGAAGCATCGCTGAGCAATGAACAGAGAACAGACCTGCCACCGTCGCAACCAGCTGCTATCGCTGCGGGGAAGGTGAAGGAATTTGGGAGGGGGGATCCCAAAATTCTTCTTTACTGGCGGGGGTTCCCTTACGTTTGAGTCCTCATTTGAGAGCTCTTTGAAAGCATCAGTTCGGAAAATTTATTTGTTGGTGGCTGTAGGACCAGCTGTAGTAATGCTAGAAGCATTATGGGATGCAATCAAAGCTGTGGATTCCTCCTTGGCGTCTTCTGCTGGTAGTTTCAAGTCTCATTTGGATCAAGTCTCAACTAAGGCAGTGGAACAGGAGCTCCTTTGGCACAACAGACAACAAGGTTGGAGAGAGTGGAATCTACTGTTGATAATCTCCAATCTGTGAGTAATGCCCAGATGAGGAAAAAAGAAAATTCATAATAGGAAACTTTTGTTCCTGGAGAATCGTGTTCGCAAGAACAATTTAAGGTTCTAAATTTCCCGAAGTGTCCTTTGATTTTGCCTATGGATATGTTAAAGTAGTATGTAGGAAAAATTTTAAAAATTCCTGGGGTTAGCGGTTCCGCCAATTGTTTGGGCCCAGTACTTGTCCCTCAATCCCCATGTTGGGGAAGTGGGTGGAAGCCCTGAGTTTACTTAAACTCCCAGTGTTGGGAATTTGACTGCCTTTCTGGAATCAAATAACTTTTGGCTCATTTACATGCAAACTTTGAAAAATGTTTTTCAGAAGCAACTTGCTTCTTTGGCTGCTTCTTATCCTGTTTTGGATTTATGGTGTTCAGCTTCTAGAGCAGGAGCTCAAATTTTGTTTTCTTTTTGGCTATTATTCTGTCATCTTTGGTGATTTATCATTGCAACTAAACTTAACATTATATGTACATACTATATTTATTTTAAAACATTTATATTCCACTGATACATGAATTGTCCTTAAAGGGATTACTAAATAACACAGGATATTTTATACAGTCCTAAATCTAAACAAACCCTATTAAATCACATCAATAAGAAGATACAGTTAGTGTAGCTGGGTTTAAAAAAGGTTTGGACAAGTTCCTGGAGGAAAGGTCCATAAACCATTATTAAAGAGGACCCAGGCAAACTACTGCTTGCGCCAGTATAAGCATTGTGGAACCTCTGTCCTTTGGGGAAACTGCTGGGTAACTTGTGACCTAGATTGGCCACTGTTGGAAACAGGATACTAGGCTTGATGGACCTTGATCTGACCTAGTATGGCATATCTTATGCTCTTATGTTATGTTCTTATCATTAGAAGTCATCATTGAAAGGACTATGCTGATAGCCTGTTTCCTATTTGATTCAAAAGCAATGTTGTCTTTAGACATGTCAGCATTGTTCTTTGAATCCAAGATATGTATTTCCTGATATATCTTGGGATACACAAAAGAAGCGCCGAGAGTTCTTGACTCAGAGAACTAGTGCCTTTAAACTCTGTGCCTCTATGAAATTACTTTTTCCTTGTAAATGTTTGATTTCATGACAGTCTAAGCAATTTGTTTTCTTTGATTCAGATCAGTTTCTTCAATTTCTTGCATCCAGGGAGGGTCTTCCTGCTAGGGTTGCTGACCCCGAAGATACCGCTAGTTAGGGTCGGCTGGAGTTGCCGTATTTTGGGAAGCAGCCACTGATTTAGAATTTCTTTTTGTAGGTTTTTCACCTTTTGTATTATTTCCTCCTTCTTGCCTCACTTGTGGTAAATTTGTGATCTATATTATTGGACTGTTTGTATTAAAACACTATTACCTGAGTGTTATTTTCTCTACTGCCTGTTCATTCATATGTGATGAAATTGATGAAATTGCATAACTAAAAAATAAAATTTAAAAAAAAATTAAAATTTCATCTGCCATTTGGACATCTAGTCTTCCAATTTATCAAGGTTCCCTTGTGTTTTTTCACAATCCTCTTGTGTTCTAAGAACTTTGAATAATTTTGTGGCATCTGCAAATTTGATCACCTCATTTGTTATTCCAATTTCCAGGTCATTTATGAAGATAAAACTGTAACTGCAACTGTGTTAAAAATCAGCAGGCATGGCATAGATCCCTGGGGTACTCCACTATTCATCTTTATCCACTGAGAAAACTGGCCATTTAGCCCTATTCTCTGTTTTCTATCTTTTAAGCAATTCCTGAATCACAATAGAACACTGCCTCCTCTCCCATGACTTTTTAATTTTGCCAAGATTCTTATGAGAGACCCTGTTAAAGGCTTTCTGAAGGCGAAATTAGGCTTTACCTGCTAACTGTCTTTCCTTGAGTCCATACAGTCAAATCCAGTATGTGTGTTTTTCTCCCTCCACCAGCAGCTGAGGACTGAGCATGTCAGGTTTCTGATGTCACAGTAGAAGAGCTCCCGCCTTAGGCTCCAGAAACCAGTATCCTACTGACATAGACTCTAGAAGAGCATATCAAGAAAACAAGCCATACTAATAGCTACCCCGTAAACGTGAGGCACAGCTCAATGAGCTCTAAAAAGGTTTACATTTTTTTATGTGTAGCAACTGTAGAAATGGACAGGTAAAAGGGATACCAGAATCCCCAATATGTAATTGAAGATGGATGAATTTCTTGATACAGAATGTGTTTAGAAGTTTGGCTTTTCACCTACTTCCTCTTAAATAGAATAGGATGTCATGATCATGAGTTCTGTGTAACTGTCTTTAAAATAGTTTGAGAACATTGTTAACGCAAGCATAAAGAGTAAACATAGGCTATGAACTGCGCAACCATAGTTCACTGTACAGTCAACTATAGGTCCCTGCTGACACAGCATAATTTTTTGCAACTTTGCAATTATAAATAATTCTGTCATAATCAAGTAAATTTCATCTAATATACTGTAATCAGCTCTACTCTGTAAAAAGAACTCTAGCGACACCTAGTGTTATGCCACGTTTATGCTTAATGACTGTGTTATTTCCCCTTTTCTCTTCAATAAAAAGAGCTTTTCAAGAGGAAGAATTTGAATCCAACAGACGTGGAACTGTGCTGCGTCTATAGACCATCTGTTTTCCCTCCGAGCTCAAAGAAAGTAGCACTTTGTGTGTGATTGTGTTCTGTGTTACTCTCTGCTTATTTCTCACTGCTTGAGGGACCAGAGACCGAAAGAGCCGTGGTATTGTGGCCAGATCACGGGGGTTTTCTTCAGCAACAAACAGTACTATGTACAAGGTAAGAAGCAACAGTTCAGGACCATAACTGCCCATTCGAAGAGCACCTTCCAGGTGGACCCCTCTATCTGAAAGGGTGAAATTCTTGACCAGGTCCACCCAGAATCCCCAGCACTCCAGTATTTATAGAAATCCAGAAAGACCAAAGCAGGGTGGAGCCAGGACTGGATGGACTTAAGGAAAGACAATTAACAGGTAAAGCCTAATTTTGCCTTCCTTATTGTCTTCCAGTCCAGTCAAGTACGTGTGGGATATACTAGAGCAGTATCTAACTAAGGGAGGGACCCACGAGTCCAGCCTGAAGCACCGAGGCTCCACAGCATGCATCTCTGGCTGTTTACACATCCAGACGATAATGTTGTGTATGCAAGGACAACCACGTAGCTGCCCTTCAAATATCAAATGGTGGAACCAAACCATGCTCCACCCATGAAGTGGCTTGTGATCTTGTCGAATGAGCGTTGAGCCCCTGTGGAATAGCCCTCCCATCAAGCAAATAGGCCAAGGCGATCGTTTTCCTGAATCAACAAGCAATGGAAGCAGCTGCCCCCTTGCAAGGCCCCCCAAACAAGACAAATAAGTGATATGACTGACATAGGGCCTGCATCCACTTGAGATAGTGCTGCAGCACACTGCGCAAATCCAGTTTGTGAAGCCGATGACCCCCTTCGGTTTCCCACCGAAGTTGTGAAAACGAGGAGTGTAACCACTTGATTCAAGTGGAGGCACGACCCCACCTTAGGCAAAAAGGATGTAACGGGCCGCAGAACAACTTTCTCCTTGGACATCATCAGAAAGGGCTCCCTACACGATCACGCCTGAAGCTCCGAAATCCGCTGTGCAGAACAAATAGCCATCAAAAACACCACCTTCATAGTAAGATCCTTCAGAGATGTCCACATGAGGGGCTCGAAAGTAGCTTTAGACAAGGCTGAAAGGACCAGACAGATACTATGGGGGCATCATGACTCAAAATGGCAGACAAACCTGTTTTACCACTCTGAGGAACCTAACCATATCCAGATGCGTTACTAAGGAGTGACCGAGAAATGCCCCCGATAAGAGGAAAGAGCTGCTACCTGGACCCGAAAGGAGTTCAGCGCCAGTCCTTTCACTAGACCAACCTCAACGAAAGCCAAGATATCTGGGAGAGAGGCCAAAGAAGCCCATAGGTTCTTGTCTGCACACCAACTCTCAAATACTTCCCAAATCCGAACATAGATAAGTGAAGTGGAACGTTTTTGCGTCTGCAACAGTGTCACCACCACCGCTGAGTAGGTTTTCCGCCTTAGCTACACCCTTTCAAGAATCAAGCAGTAAGCAAGAACTGATCCACCTGTGGCATCAGAATGGATCCCTGTGCCAGCAAGTTGATCCTGCTGGGAAGATGTCAGGAAAATCGCAATCAGCAACCGGCGAAGATCTGCATAACAGGGCCTGCACAAACTAACCCTTACTTAGAGGTCTTTTTACTAAAGAGTATATGGTGTTGCACCTAAGGGCCAATAACGCTCAAACCATAGTGCATTAAGTACTACACCATAGCGTTAACTGTCAGGGGTGTGGAAAGCATGTTCCCGGCAGTTAACGTGGTGCACCCCACCCTAACGCGGCATGAAAATAGCATGGATGTATTAACCTCCACCCATGGAGATGGAGGTCGTGCACCCAAGCTAACTACTTGCCTTGCAGTCAGCAACGGTGTGCCGACTACAAGGCACTCACCCTGCCGACTCTCCACCTCTAACCTGTTCACTTGCAACCTTAAGGCTTAAAAAGGTTGAGGCTCTTTAACTTGTAAAAGAGACCACTGAGGGGAGATAGATGTCTATAAAATTATGAATGGAGTGGAATGGGTAAATGTAGATCAGTTGTTTACCCCTTCAAAAAGTAGAAAGACCAGAGGACATGTAATGAAGCTACAAGTATAACCCATTTAAGACTAATTGGAGAAAATATTTTTTCACTCCACGCATAATCAACTCTGGAATTTGTTTCCAGAGGATGTAGCAAAAGCTGTTAGTGTAGCTGGATTTAAAAGAGTTTTGGAGAAGTTTTTGGAAGAAAGGTCCATACACCATTATTAAAGAGAACCGGGGAAATCCATTGCTTACTCATTGGACAAGCAGCATGGAATCTGTATACCTTTTGAGAACCTGACAGGTACTTGTGACCAGGATTGGCCACTGTTGGAAACAGGATACTGGGCTTGATGGACTCTTGATCTGTCCCAGTATGGCATATCTTATTTTCTAATCTTTATTTATTTATTTATTTTAACAATCATTTATATACCGCAGCTTCCCATGTATCAGGTGCGGTTTACAAGGAACAAGTTAATGAACAGATTCGAAGTCTGTTTTTTTACAAGGAACATCGGTAAACTATGTACAGTGGGCAAGTAAACTTAACGCACCACGGACAGTTAGGGTTGAAATCTGGCCGTGCTGTCATGATCCCACACTAATTATTAATGCGTGTCCCAGCACGTCTTTAGCAGGCACCAAAACTCATACTAACAGTTAACGCTCTTTAGTAAAAGGGTCCCTTAGTGTTAAAACTATACAATAAACTCCAGATCGTACAGTTCCGACCCAAGCCTGGCGCTATCTGCTGCTTAAAAATATAAACCATTAGCACCTTTCTTCTCCGACCAGCCTCAAACATGCTTAAAGTAAGTTTTATCCTCTATTAACAACCAAAATAAACTATACAAGGTCAACACCACATTTGTTAGTAATGTTTCTTAAATGATGCTTACGTGACTGCCTGTGGTCGAACCATCACTCCACCAGTACACCGGCTGGGGCGGCGAGGGGATTCGGTCGCCATTGCTGTTTAGTTGATATCTACAGAAGGGAAACCACATTGATTGTAATAAGTACATTTTTCTATTATATAATTATCCAATGAATAGACTCAAATGTCATATTTTATGCTTTTATTCTCATTGTACATCAGAGCAGCAAGAGAAGAGCTTGTAAATTTACTCACACAGCTAAAAGGTATGCAAGTAAACTTATTTCAATGGAATGGAAGATATAAAAGAAGAGGTCATCACATGAGGTTTCAAGGGGGCAGCATCAGCAGCAACATCAGGAAATATATTTTTACATAAAGGGTGTTAGATGCAGAGAATGCTCTCCTGGTGGAGGCTAGCAATGTAGCAGATCTTTAAAAGGTATCAGATAACCACAAGTATTCTTACTGCAAAAACATGTGTGTTTCAAGTGCCCTACTTGAAAGGCAACAAGTGTTGGAGCTGCTGGAATGAAATAACACTTTAAAAGACCGAGCATAAACACAAGCAACCATGCTGCAGGGTCTGTCTGGCAGGCTTTGCAGGAAACCCAGAAAGAAAATTATGCAAGGAAATAGCCACACTAGCACTGGTATTTATTTAGATTAGGTTGTGATGACAGAACAAAACTAGAAAGTGGATCTATCTGGCAGCCTGAAAGCACAGTAATAACAAGAAGCCCTAGAAGAAACACAGAGACTCAGTAATAGCCAGACCTTTCTAGCGGGCTATAAAGGAGATTTAGGAGACCAAGTATTCAGACAATAGCCATGCTAATACTGGTAGGTATTTAAAATGATTACAAAGCTTTGTGGTTAGACACAGGAAAGGAGAGGTGCTTGGGGTAAAGTCAAGATAATATCTTGTATGTCCACTTTTCATGATGGTGGAGGAACAGAGGAGGCCAATGACAGTGAAAAGGCCAATGAAAGTGTCCCGGATAAAAAGCTCTCAATTGCCAGGCAAACTAGGCAGTCACTTAGGGTGGCAGATTCTGGGGGGCAGCAAAGAGCAAGGCATTTGAAGCTAAACAATATTTTGACAGCCGGGGGAGGAGGGGTGCAGAGAGGGCATATGGCTTAAGGTTTGCCCAGGACTCCAACACCTTGAACCAACTCTGGGACTGGTCTTATATGTGGCCATGGTAAATGGGTGACAGCTGAGATACATTTGCCACATAGATACCAGCACAATCTTGATACGTTACAAGTTTGAATATGTTATGCTAAACCTACACATAAGTGTTATTATACTTTAGTTTGAAGGCGTCATGGAGTTCTTTCTATAATGGGAATGCCGAAGGCAGACCTCCTGATGACACTATTCAATTTGCCTTCATAATACCAATTAAATTTGTAAAGCAACTATCCCAATGCATTTCCCGCAAAAAAAAAACCCACCAAAACAACTCATGCAGCGGCACTAGTTGGAGCCCAGCAGTGACTACCCACCGCCGATCCCAAAAATGCCACCAAGAGTACGTCAAACCCTCAACACCACTCACATACCAGCAGTGCCCCAACAAGTTAACACTTCACCCTAGCAGCCCAGGCCAAAACCTCTCAGTGACAACGGCCAAGTTGGGTCCTTCCAGACAGCAGCATATCTAACCCACTACTGTCCGTGACAGGGCCTCAGGAGTACGGAAGGGACTCCAGCGAATACTCACCCAGCCACCCCACACTGCTCCAACCACAACAAATAAAAACCTAACACCCGGCCCCGGATCCAGGTAGAGCGTAACGTACCTACACACCGGAACTAGGGACTAGCCAATGCAAGCTTTGGACAGGTCGCCAATCACAGTCTGTCAACCAATCAGCACTAAAGAAAGGCGGGCTCTAGAAAGAACCATGACTGGAGTAGCTGCATGCATCAACCTTTTGGAATAAGATCTTTGGAGAGGGAAGCGAGAACGCTGGAGGTTGCAGAGATTGGATTTCTCGGCCCCAAGCCCACGGTAAATTCAAGACTTCCCTTTACTTCCGAGGTGGAGGTGGCGCAGCCCTACCGGACACTTTTGTTTACATCAGGTTCTCGCGAGAGCAGTGGCTACAGGGCAGCACGTGGAACTGAGTGTGTGCACTGCAGATCCGATCTAGGAATGTGATTGCCAGTCGAGGAACTGTAGCGGCAAAGTATAGGAGCCTAAATAAACATGGTTCCTATGCTCGTGAGTCGTAACATGTACCAACTTTTCAAAACGACGGGGGGTGCTGAATTCAACACAAATTATCTATTCCTGGGACCACCCTTTTGATACAAATTTTAGGAAAGGCTGTTGTTCTTCCCTCTGGAGCAATTGGCCCCTTTTACCATCCTTCTCGCATTTTGCCGCGAAAATTTTGAGCCGCTGGGCTCCTCGCTGTATCACACGATGCGAAGGGTGCTGAGGGGTTTCAGCCGTGACCCACCATGATTTGGAAGGCCGGCCTGTGTTCTGCTCGCAGGCTCTTTTGAGAAGGGAAAATGGTAGTTGCGACGGACAATCACTCCTTGTCGTCGGGATTACCTGCAGCGGGGGACTGGGCAGGGGAGAGGCAGAGGGGAACAGCTGCATAGAGTACGGAGCGTGGACCTGAAGAAGCCCGAGGCGCAACGCCACTCACCCCGATAAGCTTCCTGTCTGCGTCTGGTATCCCTGAGCAGATACGGTTCATCATTGCCTCCAGAGTCGAGAGAGTGAGTGCTGCTGAGTCCCTCTTACCCCGCTTTTCCTCCTGTTACCGGTAAGGGAACGCCAGCTCGAGTTGAGAGGCGACATGGAACGGGTCCCAATTCATTGCAATCTTGCCATCGGGCTGTGAGAGAAGTGAACAAGGCTGGCTTCTGTGGTTCGCTGCTGTTGCTTTTTGTCATTTAAAGGTTTTGGCTGGTTCCTGTTTGTGTGGCTTTGGTGGATTTTCATTTTCAATCTCATCGTCTTAAGTCAGAGTTTTTTGCTTGGGGGTGTACCCCCACTCGGTGATTGACCGTGCGTATAAACATTCAAGATTTAATGACAAGGATTGGCTTCTCCTACCCCGGGTTCGTGTTTCTATGTACATGTACATTTTATTACCAAATATTCCCCTTTAAGTTATTGTTTGCAGCGGATTATTCACAAGTATTTTGCGGTAACGCAAGTAATGCCTGGACTGAAGGGAAAAAACCTAGATGAGTGTGGTCTAGGAACCAGAATTTGAAGATCTTGAGCCTAGGTGATTTTAGACCTATAGAGCAGCCTTTGACTAGCCATTTGGGACATTGGATATTTGGGGAGTGTTTGATTTGTGTGGTTTCCGTGAATATTACTGGTTTTGTGCATGGAGGACAGGAATATGCACTGCGGTGTTGGACAACCTGTAGTTGCAGTTATATGTGGTACGGTGCCCATGCAGTTTACTATATGTGGGGAAAACAATCCCGTCATTTAAATTAAGGATGGGTGAGCATAAGAGTCACTTGTGCTGTGGGTGGAAGGAAGCCCCGATTGTTTAGCATTGTGTAGAGCAGGGATATGTGTTCTCTGATTTAAGGTGTTTCTGTATAGATTGGGTTTTGCATGGTGTGGGGGATCGGGAGCAGACCCTTTTGCAATGCGAACAGAGATAGCGGGGTTACTTACCTGTAACAGGGGTTCTCCGTGGACAGCAGGATAAGTCAGCCACACCTGGGTGATGTCATCCGATGGCACCATGGACAGAATACTCTTCGGAGCATGTGCTAGCAGCCCCCACCACAGTGTCTGCCCCTTCCTCCTCAGTTTGTTCCCTAGCTATAGACATGTTCCAGCTTAAGAGAAGGAAGGTTCATCCTAGAGGGGAGGCGGGTGGGTTTGTGTGGCTGACTTTTCCTGCTGTCCACGGAGACCCCCTGTTACAGGTAAGTAACCTCACTTTCTCCATGGACAAGCAGGATGAGTCAGCCACACTTGGGTGACTCCCCAGCTGTGGGCTGTGAAGATATGTTTCTCATAGGAGTTAGTGATTCCCTTTCACAGCCCACAAGGTCTGCTGTGGAAGGATGAAGCTGTGTTTGATGACAGAGGGGGAGATTCCCTTGTGGCATAGTGATTCTGACATGTGCTTGACACCCATGATGGTGTGGTGCCATCTAGTTGAAGTTATCACTGCCAGCCAGTATATCCAGAGTGTTATGGAGACACATGAACTTGAGGCATTTGGATCCCTTAGGTCGAAGGCAACTGCTTCTGTTGTGCCTGTCTTTCCCATGCTGAGCGGGAAGCAGGAGAGAGACATCCTGGTCAAAAAGGCTATTTGCTAGGAGCTGGACTGGAGAGCCCCAGTGGCGATGACGGCACTTTTCCGGGCCGTACCATAACCCTATGGGGAGGATGACCCATGCTGGCCTACTGCCATGACCTATGCAAGGGATGGCTGTGTGCTTGAAGCCTCAGATGTGGCTGGCTTGGTCCAGGCAGGTGTTGAAGGTGGCATAATCTGAATAATCATAGACCGTTTCGATAGTCGGGGAAGAGCCTCCCGTGGCTTGTGCTGTGTCCGAATGATATATTTCTAGTTTCGGTCCTTCTGAGGCACCGTATCTGTATGTGTCTTGCTCTGGTCCTGTCCCACGGGGCTAAGTGTTAGTTTAAGTGGGCATTACTTTACACCAATCCTGAGGCCCCGCTGATCTTTGAGGACTGACCTTTCTTTGGGTAGACAGGCAGCAAGAGTAATGGCTTCGTTGACTAGCTGGCTAGTCTTCCCTTCTTGAGGGTGGAAGAGGCTGACTGGAATGGGTCTAGATGGGAGGGTGGGGAGTAGGGTAGTAGTCGAAGGGTCCCTTGGCTTGCAATTGGCTATTGGACTGTGCAAGATGGAAGTGAATGCATATGTGGGGTGGGGTTCAGGTGAGGGTAGAACTCATCCATGGACCCGTGCAAGTCACCAAGAATGGCTGAAGGCACGCAGCTGGCCGCAAGCAATGAACCTTGCTCAAGAGACATCAGTAGAACCTGTGAGGACAAGGGTTTCCTTAGCTTTGGGTGCAAAGAGGTCACTTGAACAGAGCTCTGAACACTGGGCCAGCAGTGTAGGCTTTGGTATGTGTGGACATGGCCTCGCATATCGGGAAGATATGACCTTCTGTCTATGTCCTTGGGATGTGAGCGGATAGGGAGACAGCCCTTATATGCATTGGTGAGAGATGGTATGATAGTCAACTAATCTCTGTAGAATATGTCCTGTCTAGAGAGTGGGGGGAATCCCGCTCCCACATACTGTAGCAGCAGATAAGCATGCAATAAATAAAACCAGGAGTCTTTTCAAGGATCCAAGCCAGTTTAATGTGCACAGGCTCAAGCAATAATCAATTTCAAAATGGCTGAGCAATGGTTTCTAGCAAAACAGCAACTTTTATAGACTTCTTCTCCATTCTAGACATAGGCAAACTTTTCATTGGTCCCAGTAACCCCTCTCACCCATCTATTGGTCCCGGTACCATTACGTAGCTATCCAATGGGGACCCTTGACCTGGGCTCAGCACCTGGTTGCCCCCCCTTCCAGTCCCAATTACAATGGTCAGTTCACTAACTTTGATACTTCTCTCCTCCAAGGTCGCTATCCAGCTGGAATATGTGGGAAAGCAGGGCACTGTAACCTTTCTTACAGCAAGTTAATTAATTCCATAGAAGCTTCTCACATCCTTATCAATACCAATTAGAGCTGTTTTCTGTCTTTTCTAAGTTTCGTTTCTGCTTAGCTATGTTCAGTTAAGCTGAGTTAAGTTTCAATTCTATGGTGTCATCATTCAGGGGGGTTTTCATTCCTCTGGGCCTAACTACAGGCTTCAGTTACAGGTCAAGCTGCTTAGGCCTGTCTGTTTAGTTCAATTAGCATGGATCATAGGCCTTCGCCTACCACATTCCCCCCTTTGATTATTCTCACCCGCAAGTGAGAAAGGGTGAGAAGCAAATCACATAATACTAGATAAAGATATCACTCTGTGGTATAGGGTAGTAGTTTCACATAACTAATATCTTTGTAGCTGCCTTATGCTCTACAGTGTTAATAACTGAAGTTATCATTCACAAGCAAAGTGGCAAGAAACAAGGGAGCAACAAGCAGATAGTCAAAGTCCATAGTTTTGCAAGAGTGGGTAAAAGAACTAAAGGAATTAGAAGGTTCAGGAGCATTTATGCCGGACCACCAAGATGTCTTCTTTGTTGTGCTGTTGTAAAACGTCTGATTTAGACAGTCCAGCTGTCCGATCTTCATAGCAAATTGTGGTCCGGTGCGAACAAAACACAAACTGTCAACAATGGGGTGGGCCAATACCCACTCACTAGTAGTATTATGTAAATCAGTCTGATTGTAGGGGATGGAGTAATTCAGTTCTTGCGTCTCCCAGGGCCACTGATCTCCCATCTTAGTTCCTCCACAAAAGAAACAGTCAGAAGTGTGGAGACTAGATGCTATTGCTCCAGCAAGTTCAAGAAACAAGTTCTGGGAGGCATGAGGAGTTGCAACGGTGGCTTGCATAGCCTTGTAGAAAGTCAAGATCTAGAACAACTTTTGGATCGGAGAGTATACCAATGCAAGTATAGGAAGAATGATAAAACAAGGTCCGAGTGACCTTCGGTCCAGTTCATGTTGTACTTATACAGGCTGCCCAGGGAGGTAAGGCAAAAGTCATCTCAAAGCACCCCAAGGCTGCTGCCAGAATAAAGCAATAAAAAGGATTCACAATGAGCACAGTCTCTGGAAAATTGGTGGAACTGTCGACTTCCACAACAGATAACAGATGTAGGGTTGATTGTAGATCCTCAAGCTTCTGCCGTACGTAGACCTACCAGCTTTGTGGCAGGAGTAGGGCTGTAGATCCCAAAAGATCACTGTCCTCTGGGATGTCTCAGGTTCTTAAAATATCATAGTACAGTCTCTCAGGCTATTATTGCCTCCTTAGAGCAGTTCACTTCTTCAGAAGATCAAAATAGTCTTTTCAGAGCATATAAACACAGTCTCTTAGAAGACTCAATTTCTTAACACAACACAGTCTATTTCTGATGATTGCAGCTTTCTCCAGATGCGAGGCTTATCTTCAGATAAACAGATAGTCTTGAAATAGTGCAGTTTCTGAGGGACCAATAAGCCTTAGGTCCGTGGCTGTTGTCGTAGGGTGAGGCGCAATGGAGTCTCAGGATGCTATACAGTAGTCCAGTGATCAGGTTCAGAAGCAGTTGCTGGCTTTTACTCGATTATATTGGATCCAAGGTTCGAATTCTGCGACTTTTACTGCAGTTGGAGTTGACAAAATGACAACATAGGGTCCCTTCCAATGCAGGGCTAACGGCAATGTTCCCTCTAATTTTCTGTAGGCTGTGTGCGCATAAAATATCAGCTGTGTGCAGCTTTTGAAGGAAAGTTAAATTTTTGTGCGCCACATAATGACACTCGGAGTTATATACTTTAAAATTTGACTACACGTCAGGATACAGAATGTACACCAAAATGATTTTAATCAAATTAAATGAAAATTGACAATTACTAAATGAAGCGGGAAATTTCTAGTAATTACAATTATAACTTTTAAATTTTAAGACGTCTGTGTTGTTTTCTATCAGAATCAGAGCTGTAATTTTTGTGCGCTCTGTTGTAAAGTATGTGCGCTCGCACGAAGAGGTGTGTGCGCGCGCACACGCGCACAGCTTAGAGGGAACAGTGGCTAACGGTATCCTTCTTCACTCTTTGATCCACACCGAGACTCCAGGCTTGAAAGGATGCAGGGGTTCAGGCAAATTAATGGGTAGTCAATTTTTGTACCTAGGTATGAAGACTCTGCAAAACAGAACTTAAAACCAATAGTTCATGTCTAATAATTTCAGATCCTATCTGTCTCATATCTCCTTTTATTTCCTATACAACAGGCAGGGATTGCCCATACAGAATCTCAAAAAGGGGAAACTCCTAAAGACTTAGCAGGGGCTAAGTATATCCTAAGAAGGCTATGGGAAGAACCTGGGGCCACTTCAGGTAAACCTCTTGGCAAAGTTTGGACAACTGAGATTTCAGGGTTCTATTCATACATTCTACTTTTCCTAAATTCTGAGATCTATAGGCAGTATGTATCTGTTAATATCAATATCTTGGGGCTATACTTAATGGACTTGCTTCCTAAGGTTATCCACCCTCATTCTTTGTACAGGGCCCCATGTGCATGCAAGGTTGTAAGGGCATACTTGGAATCTGGGTATACATTTAGACAGGGCTCTTTTCCTATTGTTAGTGCTCTAGTGAGGGCTATCAGTTCAGCTTTCTGTGGTGAAGTTTCTGGGGCCAGGGCTGAGGACTCAACTACCAAATCAGGGGTCACCACTGCATATCTAGCACAACAATGTCTATTGATGATGAAACTGCCTTCAGCCACAAAGAAAGTCTGTTCAGGGTTCTCCAGAGAGACATCAGTCAAATCCAGGCGGCTTGAGAATACAGTGTCCATAATTTCTAAACAGTCATGATCAGGGGATCAAGACTAACTGATAACAACATAGCAGGATTGAAAGCTTGACTGACCCTTCAGTTGTATCTGGGGTTTTCACACAACATACTCTAATACTTCAACATTCATAGATTTGTTAGCTAGTAGTTTCCTTTGTATTTCATATTGGTTAGAACAGAGTGTGGTACAGTAACTTGAAGATTCTGTCTCAAAGGGATTTTTCTTTTAGTTTTTGCTTACTAGGAAGGCTGTAGCTGTAACAGCTTCTCAAATAAGGTCCAAGAGATTGAGTCAACACTCCTAGAACATTTCCTTGTGACTCATGAACATAGAGACTGAAAGGTTTTCTGGACATCTGGTAGACCCAGAATTGGTGACAACATCAGAGTGTTTTTTTTTCAAAGATCAAAAGGCTGCATCCTGTTCAAGTCCCCATTCCAATGCAGACTTTTCCATTCCTTTGATAGCTTGATACAACGGTTTTGCTAGCAGCGCAAAATTGGGGATCCATATACAACATACTCTGTGGCACCCAAGAAGGCTCTCACTTGCCTCCTGGTGGTTGGAGTAGGAATACTGCATACAGCTTCTTTGCATTCTGGTCCCAGGCGTCGAATTCCGCTGGACAACTGGAATCCTAGGTGTTTAACTTGTTGGACATAATTGCACCTTGGCTCTTGAGACTTTGTATCCAGCCTCATTAAGAAGGTGCAAGAGTTCACTGGTGGCTTGTAGACATTCACTTTCTGAAACAGCAGCTATCAGCAGATCGTCCACGTATTGCAGTAGAATTCTTTCTCCTGGAATTACTGGATAACTTGTCAAATCTTTTGCTGAGTGAGGCGAGTTCTTGAATCCTTGATGTAATCTTGTCCAGGTGCGTGGGCCCTGCCTTCCTGTAGTGGGGTCATGGGCTAAGCGTATGCAGAAAAACATTTTTTAAGTCCAGAATGATGAAATGTATAGCTTCAGCAGAGATCAGTTCCAAGAGAATATAAGGATTTTGGTACCACTGGTTGTATAGTTTCAGCTGCATCATTCATTCTTCTTAGATCTTGCACTGGGCGGTAGCCACCTGTCCCAGGCTTCTTGACTGGCTTGAGGGTGACAATGACAGGGGCTATGTTCTTCGCTAGGCCAGGTGGATTATCTTCTGCCCATACTCCAGGTGGGGCTATAAGGTTGGTAGGTATACAGGAACTTGTTGACTTGACTGGAGGTGTGCTATAGAACCGCCACTCCTCTTCTCGGGGAACAGTCAGCACCATCAATCCAGCAGGTTTTGGGTTTACAGTCATTTGCATTTCTCCCTCTTCAGCAAAGGATATCTGTGCCTGAAGCTTTGCAAGCAGATCTCGGCCCCAAAAGTGGAATAAGGCACTCAGGCATATACAGGAACTGGTGCATTATTTTCTGTTCCCCTAGTTCACACATGCGGTTCTGCAGGAAAGGCTTTGCGGACTTAGCCCCAGTAGCTCTGATAGTGGTGATGCATCTGGCCTAGTCTTTATCCATGCTGTAGCCCTCTTTAGCTGCCACTTACTCTATAGCTACTTCCTTCTCCTACTAGAACATTGTGCTTGGTTTATTGTTTTATGACTCTGCAATCAAGTACTCCCTCCTCCCCTCCTGGGGAGGAGTCAAGATACGGGCATTCACTTCTCTAATGTCCTTCTCCTCTGTAATGGGCGCACTCACACCCAGTTTTCACTTCCTCTGCTCCTTTGATTAGGAAAACCTCCTCCACATCATTCAACTAAAATATCAGCAAAAAGATCTGTTCTCTTTTTCCATCTTACTATTTTTACTTTCTCTGTCCCTCTTCAACAATCCACATACTTTCTGATCAACTCTTCCAGTAACTATTATGCACGCAAATCCATCCAGTTTCATTTCTGTTTTATATCTCTCTGGGACTGACTGACAAAAATGCAAATTCTCCTGGGCTGCTGGATTGCATGGGGTATATAGTGAAGGCTGCCTGCGCTATTTGGATTGGGTCTGCAAAGCTGGACCTAGTGCAATGGGATTAGGATTACGTGACCCTCTCTCTTACTGGTAGTTATACATTTGAAGGCATACAGCAATCAAGCTGAACTAAATAAATCCCTACTTGTGCCGGGGCTTCTCTTCTCCTGCTGCGGAGGTGACTTGTGACATTTGCAGGGAGGTATCTCCCCCCTCCTCCCCCTTGCTCCTGGCTCACACTGTTTCTCCTAGCAACGCTCTATCCGGGAGGTTTTTTTTTTTTTTTAATGTTCTACTTCTCTGCTGTGGGCACATTAGTTCACGCCTACCGGGGGGTGACATCATCGGTGGACTGGGCCCCATCCCCCCCTTAAGCACTCTGAACGGAGCTACTTACAGAGAAAGAAACTGATGGGACAGGATATCTAGAGATTCTGGGGCAAAATATGGTGAACAGCAGAAACCACTCCCTTTCACATAGCATTCCTAATTGGGACAGAGACATTTGATTACCATAGTCTTCAGTAAATCCCTTACTGAAATTCTTGATCATACTTGAAAGGACACTCATTAAAAAAACCTTATTACCGTAAACATAAGCTTAAATTGAGCACAGACATACAATTTAGATACAGTTCTTAAAATATCTTATAGAGAGAACTATAGCTATCTGTTACGTATGACTAAAATTAAATTTCTTAGCGAACTAACTGCCAGCCGTAGTCTGCATCTGCAAAAGAAAATATTATTTTATTTTTATTAAATCTTACAGTTCAGAAAGCAGATATTCAAGAGACATGAAACGAATACTTTTCCATGGCTGTGGTGGATATCTAAAATGCATATACACCCTCTTTTTTGTTTTGTTTTGTTTTGTTTTTTAACAATAAATATGTCTTCTATCAGGTGCTTGCCACAGTAAATCAGGTAATAACGTCTTGGAATTTTAAAACAAATGAATTTATCTTGAATTGTAAAGGTCGTCATTAGTCACTAGTACAGATTTCAAAGATAAAATCCTAACACAATTTTCTTATTCACTCAGAATTTAAACCATTCATTCTCAAGTTGCAATCTGATACACTTCCAACCCAGAATGCCGCACCATCCCCCAAGGTTCTTAACCTCTATTTATGAGGGACAAAGGAAAAACACTTTATTTTCTCTCTCCTGTCTGTGTCCGTTAGTTTTTGAAACAACAGATATACTTCCTTTATTTTACACAAGCAAGAGACTGCTCAATCGGGAATGGCTGTCTCATTCCCTAGTAAGCTGTGTGAGCCACACCCCTCCGCTCACTGGAAACGAAATGATCACAGTTTCACAGACACACAGAGACATGCTAGCAAGAATCATTTAAATCAGTGTCAAGTCGTGATCTAATAATTACTTTGTAGGTTTATAAGTCAAAGGAAATAAACCCAAAAACAGTTTGCTTAGTTTATCATTTCTGTCATAAATTACCCAACTGAATATAATCTTACATTAAACAAAGACACATAGACAAACGACACACATGCTAGCAACGTATTCCAGAATGCATTCATTTCTATCTATTCTGACTAGTCTCATGCAAGTTCCAAATGCTAGAAGACGGGGGTTTCGCCCTGCTTTACTTACGCAGGGGTAGTCGGCCCGTCTTGGAGAGCTCTCTTACCAAATGCAAATTCAAATTCCAAATTCCAAAAAGGCAGTGGGTTCACCTCGCGCATACTCATGCAAGGTTAATTGGACCGCCTTTGAGAGGGGATCAGTGCTCTCTTTTCCAAGTTCTCGAGATTACAAGTTACAAGTTTCAAATTCTTACTAAAAGTTTCACAAGTTTCAAACTGCAGTTCTAACTCATCTGTCTAGACAGGTTTTCAAAACTATACTTACCGGATCCGGTCCCCGATACTTCACTAGCTTCTGAGTTGGATCCTGGACTCCCCCGGGTCGGAGGTGTTGGCCAGCTGGACCCAGTGCCTGCCGAGGCCAGGCAGAACCCCCTCCGATACAAGAGGATCGGTGGGCCCAGGGAAATTCCCCTGCGTCGGATTGGCATGGTTCCAACTGGACCAAACCTCAAGGCGAATTACGTGGATTTATTCACTTGAACACCATCCACCACTCGCACTTCCCGGCCGAACGCACCAAGAAATGTAGCAGCAGATAAGCATGCAATAAATAAAACCAGGAGTCTTTTCAAGGATCCAAGCCAGTTTAATGTGCACAGGCTCAAGCAATAATCAATTTCAAAATGGCTGAGCAATGGTTTCTAGCAAAACAGCAACTTTTATAGACTTCTTCTCCATTCTAGACATAGGCAAACTTTTCATTGGTCCCAGTAACCCCTCTCACCCATCTATTGGTCCCGGTACCATTACGTAGCTATCCAATGGGGACCCTTGACTGGGCTCAGCACCTGGTTGCCCCCCCTTCCAGTCCCAATTACAATGGTCAGTTCACTAACTTTGATACTTCTCTCCTCCAAGGTCGCTATCCAGCTGGAATATGTGGGAAAGCAGGGCACTGTAACCTTTCTTACAGCAAGTTAATTAATTCCATAGAAGCTTCTCACATCCTTATCAATACCAATTAGAGCTGTTTTCTGTCTTTTCTAAGTTTCGTTTCTGCTTAGCTATGTTCAGTTAAGCTGAGTTAAGTTTCAATTCTATGGTGTCATCATTCAGGGGGGTTTTCATTCCTCTGGGCCTAACTACAGGCTTCAGTTACAGGTCAAGCTGCTTAGGCCTGTCTGTTTAGTTCAATTAGCATGGATCATAGGCCTTCGCCTACCACAATACCACCACGTGGCATGACCCAAGGGGTCAGGGAATCCCTCTCTTGCATCGGTGGGTTTCTCCTTTAGTCGTTGGTAGCATGTTGCCTTTATGACATGTCCATAGTGGACTATTCACAATCATGTATTTGATTCTCAACAATTTGATTGTTTGGGTTTTTTTTGTTTTGTGGGGACAAAGTCCCTGCAGACTGGGAGAGCTGGAGGCGAGCCGATATCCGGGATAGGCAGCAATGAGGTGCAATGGCAAGCAATAGAGGTACAAGGGCACTGATTACCAAGTTCAATAGTGTTACCAAGGCAGGATGGTAGAGAGGCTTAGCCTGCAGTGGATTAGTTTGGAATTCCTGGATGTTAGGCAGTCCTTAGGATGGGTGCGGCGAGAGCTGAGCATTCGCATTCCAGCTAGACCATAACCTCTGGCAACCAGAGGCCTAAGGCTTAGGACTTACTGGGAGGCCAACATATGAGAGGATGCTGGACCATATCCAGGCAGGCTGCCATGGTATGGTGTGTGACATAGCGAGTCCTTTTAGTCAGGGAGAAACTCCCAAAGATCAGCAAAAAAGTGCAGGGCTGCAACGTAAACAACAACACATGGCTGGTTGTCAGGGAAACCAAGCCCCAGAGAGAGAAACAGGCCCCTGCTATCAGTTCAGCAGAGAGTCAGGAGGTAATTCTGAACACCTGCTAGGGGGTGGAGTCAGGCTTTACCCGAGGAAGCTGACTCATAAAGAGAGCCCAGTTAATGGAGAAGGGTGCAGAGCTGAGAGCAGAATAGAGAAGGAAGAGAGAGACGGAGACGAGGAAAGGTCAGAAGCTCGTAGTGAGAGATACAGCAGGAGCAGACCTGGTCAATGGAAGTCCTCTCTTGGTTCTGAACAGGAGAAAAGGCCAGGAAGGCCATTGAATTATACTCTGCACAAGTCAGGTTGGGAACCGACAACAGTTTGTAAACCCCAGAGACAACCTTATACAGCCAGAGTAAAAGGTAAGCCCAAGGGCTTGAAGTACAATAACCACTGTGGGTTTATTGACCAGGAAAGTTGGGGCTACGGTACAGGGGACTATAATGAGAATGGTTATTTAGAGCTGTACCAAACTCCAGAGTTTATCCCAAGGCCTAGCGTGGGAGTGGGCGTGGCTCCAGGGAGAACGGAACAAACAATTTCTGCCTCAGAGGAGGAGGGCATGGAAATTGAGCCTTCTTTTGTAAATAATTCGTCGGAAGCAATGGACTGTACGATTTCTATGGCAGAGGGAATAATATCTCTGTGTTAATGTTTGATGCTGAAGGAAGCTGCTTTATTTTGTCCTTTTGTTTGCCAGAAGTGCAAGAATTTATGTTACCTTTTATCCTGGTGAAATCCACCCCGGGAGGGGAATAAATCCCTTTTTGCTTTACCAACTTGAGTCACACTACTCTTCATTGAGCTATCAAAGGAAATACATTTCCCTACATGCAGTTCTACAGGAAATAGTAAACCTCAGTTCAAGAAGAAAACTTAACCTCCTTAAGCCCTACCTACCTACGGGTACTGGCAAGGGGGGAACATCACAGGTGTTACTAGAAGGGCCAATATATGGCGCTGCATAGTTCAATCTGTGGGTTTGGGAAAAAAGGAACCTCTTCTATGTTCATATAATTCAAATCCGGGGTAGCAGGAGCCTGGGAGAATCTAGCCTGCAAAATGGGTTGTCAGGATTTCCCAATGGGAGACTGAGATGTCGGTCCCAAATAGATTCCTGCATTGAGTCACCGTGGTGACTGGTGTCTAGCAAGCAGCAGTGGGATTAGGACTGGCTTTTATCCTCCATACCCTTGGTAATCTGACAGGTACTTATTGCTTTGATTGGGCACTGCTCTAGACAAGATATCAGACTTGATGGATCCTTGGTCTGATGCAGCATGGCATATCCTTTCTTTAGCTTAATTGGCTCTTGTGGACCGAGAGAATTGAGGAACTACCCAGAGGCATGGCCTGGATTACAGGGTAGGGCCAGCGTTTATCCCCATGTTAAAGGGAGTTATACCGTACCCTGGTCATAAGATCAGTGAGCCACTGCTGAACCATCCAGCTCATTGTAAATCCCGGGGCCCCTGCTGTGGCTACATAGGCTCCGTACCCTTGAGACCTTAGCACCTTGTGCCAATGTTATGACAATGTGCTCAGAGGTAGCGGACTCGGGGCATGCCATTCTGCCACCCCCTTGGGAGAGCCCTCCGAGAGAACAGTGTCTAGTGGCGTGAACCATCCTGGAGTCCCTGGCCTGGATGCGGGTGGCACCCTTCCCACAGGGTCAATGGTCTTGTGGCCACACTGGCACTGAAGGGATGTCGGGGAGCAGTGAGCTGCCATGGTGCAGAGACCCATGTATATGACGTCTATACACAAAGGAGGCTGCCGCTTTTTCCTCATCCTGTTGGGTGCCACAGTGTCCATGATGATGGATCTTATGAATCCCATGAGGGTATGGTGCCTGTAGAATGGCCATTGATGGGCTATTTGAGAACTGACTTCCACTCTGTCCTGGAAGGTGCATCTCTATTGAGGTTAAAACCAGTCCAGGTATGCTGCTGGCCCGAAGTGTTGGAACCTGTGGTTATTAGCTTCGAATGGCCTGTGCTTGTGGTTTTCCAGAGGTTGCTGTTATAGGCGACCACCTTGTCTGGGCTAGGTAGAGGGCATGTAAGGCTGGGCCCATGCACCGCAAACTAAAGGAAGGAGTAGAGATCAGTCGGCACTTTGGCTGATGGGTATGTCTCATGGGATCAGATAGTCGCAGACGAGCTGGCTACCTTATCAGTAAGAGACTGACAGACTCCTTGTTCAGTAAGAGAAGTAGATAATGAACCTTGGACTCTTGAGTGCTAGGATGGAGCACTATCCGATAGACTGCTCTTCCACATCTGTGGCGAGGTCTGTCACTTCTCAGCATCCCCTGTACAACACTTTCAAGAAGAAAGTGTGCGGACAGCACTGTAGGTCTTCATATGGGCGGTGCTGTGGGTCAGAGTTGTGGCTGCCATATGGGCAGTGCTGTTGGTCTGAGTTGTGGCTGCCAGTCAGTCAGTTACGGGACCTGCCTTCCAGGAGGGCCCCTATCTGGCCATGGCAATGCCTGTAGCAATAGGCATGACTTGGGACCTCGGCCAGAGAGAGAGAATGGCTGGCTTTGTGCCTCTGAGAATGCACTGTGGTTTGCCACTGCAGCAGTCAAGAGTGGGATTTGTGGAGGATGGAGGTCATCATGTTGAAGGGCCTTTTTTTTTTTGTGCTCTGTGAACTCGTTGCAGGCAGCTGGGGGATGCCCCTTCCCTTGTCTCCACAGCAATTTGCAGTCAGGAGGGGGTCCAACAGGGGGGTTGAAGTCACCCAGCCAGGGGTGGTGAGGCACAATTGCCGATCTGCACTGTATCTGCTGCACCAGGAGGAATGGAGAGAGAAGGCTCTGGAGCTTCGCGCATCCTCATGACAGAAGAGGTGCGGGAAAAGGCAGGGGTCGCCAGCATCCACAGTTCTCAGTGCCAGAGGGGTCTTTGCCGGTCAGGTCCTTGAGGGAGGCGAGGTCCACGGCGCCAAAGTTGTGCACGGAGATCACCATGGGGTGATAAGTAAATCTCACGCTGGGAGCCACAGTGGTTCAGCATGGAGCCGGCGCTTTTGGAGTAGGGTAGGTCATACTGAGGGCTGGTGGATCAGCCTCCCTAAGACGCTGCCAGTGACGCCGCTTTCTATCGCGGCAGAAGGAGCCTTAGAATCTCACGGCCTGACTGTGTGACACCCTTAAGCGTGCAGGCCAGACCTTGTCTGGGTGGTGCACAAAGACACTGCTTCCAGTTGGGCAGGGAGCTCTGATTTAGTCGGCGCAGTAGGCGTGCTGTCCTCAGCGGGGAGGTCGGCACATGATGACACTGTTGTGCCTTGAAGATGCTGTCTCCGGCGCAGATTCCTTTTATACCCAAAGTTATGGGGTCCAATTGCAGCGGAGTTCCAATTGAGTTGCCTTGACACCATACAATTGCAGCGAGGAGAGGCCTCTGCTGTCATGGAGCCGAGCCATGACGCCATCCAATAGCAGTAAAGAGAGGACTCTGCTGCCATGGAGCCGAGCCACAAGGCCATACAAAGCAGCAAGGAGGGGGGCATCAGTGCAATCTCAGCAAGAAGCAATTCCGGGATGGCAGGCTGCTCTCCTCGGTGCGTCATGCATCTTCGTTGGCTATTCATGTGTGGCACTGATGCCCTTGATGAAGGCAGACTGCGGCTTTGCAGGGCAGGCTGTGTCTTCACCTCTAGGGATTCTGCCTGTGCATGGGCTGGGGATGGAGGACAAATGGCACCTCACGTTCCGCTACTCCCAGAATTCACGAGGGCGCAGCCCGGGTGTGTGCACTCTGCATGTGAGGGTCTTTCCAGTCCCATGCCTGGGCTGGGAATGGAGGCCGACCGGCACATCTCGTGCCTGGCACTTATCCTCACGTTTCACTCCTCCAAGAATTCAGGAGGGCTCAGCCCCGGTGTGTGCGCTCTGCATGTGAGGGGTTTTCCGGTGATAGGGTCTGGCTAGCTGGTCTGCCGGCATGAGGCTTCAATGAGGAGCCCCGTTCTGAGGCCGTCGCTGGACGGCTGACCCACGTGGAGGAGGCTGCTGTGCACATCCAGCCTCGAACTCAAAAAAGCAACCAGGAGGAGGACCTCCTGATGGCGACCAAAGAAGTAAGGTAGAGAGTTATAGAAGAAATAAGATTGCACTTAAGTAAACAAGTAAAAATAGGGAGAGAGTGAAGAATCCGTCTGCATGGCCGGGCGGATAGAATTGACTGAGGAGGAAGGGGCGGGCACTGTGGTGGGGGCTGCTAGCACATGCTCAGAAGAGTTTAGACTCTTATGAGCTATTGGAGAGTATTCCGTCCATGGCGCTGTTGGATGATGTCACCCAGGTGTGGCTGACTCATCCTGCTTGTCCATGGAGAAAGATATTTCACTGTATACCCTGGGGGCCTTAATGCACAGATTGATTGGATTGTGTTTGTGAGGGTTGGTTGGGGGAGTAGGTTTGGATCCATCAGTTTGAGTGGAAGGTTAGATTGATGTCAGCGAATGAGGATGGGATGGAGGGATCTGTTGTGAAGTCCATGATTGGGCTGAGTGTGTTATAGATGTATGGGATAGTATTCTGTGGGTTGATAGTGGTTAAGTATTGGATTTTGATCTATATACTATGCTCATTGGTGTGGTCACAATCCATAGATAGGTGGGAATGGTATTTGGTTGAGAGGCTCATTCTAGTGAATAGCGGTGGCTTGCTTATGTTGTGCTGTGTTGAAAGGAATATCTGTCTGTAATATGTAGCTTTGGGGCTTTTTTGGTGGTTTGTTGGACTTTGGCAGGTCATTGATGGGTCGCTGAGTTCTAGGAGGACTCTTGCCGGATTTTGATTTGTACGGTGCATTTACCTATCCAGAAGTATGCTTCCGGTGTGGTGTTTAAGGAGACGCATGCACAGGGTTTTTCTGGTGGTTGTTGAGTGGAACCTGTAGCATGCCTAATGATGGGCGACAGCAAACTGTGATGTTATGTATGGTGATATGGTCAGTTGGTTTGGGTTTTGTGATGTGAATGATTCTCCATTAGAAATATGTCTTGATAGGTGATATAAAGGGGTATATTATTAGTTTGGTTCAGGGAAATGCCTAGGGAGGGATATGAGTATAGGAAGCATTTCTTGCCGCAGTTTCTATATGGTGTTGGTATGCTAAGATTGTATTGATATAGTCTCCTGTTTTCCCTCACAGCATTTTGGATGATTAACTGCACCCCCTGAGGAAGCAATCGGTGAAACGCCCAGCCAGCATCAGGAGTGGCTTTGGGGAGTTAGACAGTAAAGCTGCACAGAAGCTAAGTAGTGTTTTTCTAAAGGGTGAATTGCAGCCCTATTGTTATGCATGCTCTGAGGGATTTCAAGTTTTGAGAATGACATTAATACAACATGGCATATAATTGGAGATATAATTGGAATAATAATTTGATGTGATTAACATATAGGAAGGAGTTTTTTTAGGATCACTGATGTGCTGAGGATGAGTTGAGGCTTGTGTGAAATTTATCAAGTGCTCATATTCTCACCTCATATGGTTCCGAGACTCTCTTTCTCCTTTCAATGTATAGAAGAGAGTAGGGCCTGTTCTAGAAGTCTGCAAATTCAGTAGAGTGAAATTTCTTTGAGATCTGCACACCAAGGTCGCAGAGGCCAATCTGGAGCTATCTGCTGCAGTATCCAACCTATCAGAGGCCATGGAGGGAATGCATATTGCAGTGCATTCTTCAGCCATAGTTGTGTCAAAGCATCTATTCCTTCTGACATTCTTTTTCTTCTTAGACTAAAAAACCTTGGGCATTTTGCATTCTTTACCATTGCCATCAAGTCCATTACTGGATTTTTCCCCATCTGTGAATGATCTCTTCAAAGACTGTCTCCTCTAGAGACCACTCTCCTGGATCCAGATGATTTTGACTGAGAAAATCTGTTTCCACATTTTCGACTTCTGCTACATGAACCGCAGAAATGGCTATCGATGAAATTCTGCCCAAATTAGTAAACATACTCTCTCTCTGGACAGTATTAGACTGCCTGTGCCTCCTTGTCGATTGATGTATGCTATTGTTGTTGCATTGTACGATAACAGCCTCTTACAGCCTTTCCTTCAAGTCTTATTTGAAAAGCTTTTAATGCTAGAAAGACCACTCTCATCTCCAAGTGGTTGATTGACCACAACTTCTGCTTTTTGCTCCATTCTCCTTGAGCTAACTGCCCTTGGCAGTGAGCGCCCCATCCTTTCAGACTGGCATCTATTATAACCAATGTTCCCTCTAACCTGCGCTGGGTCAGCCGCCAACATTCCTGCCGGCGGGGGGAGGGGGGTGCAGAGCGATCAACGCTCTGCCCCTCCCTCCACCAGCAGGCAGCAGACCCGGCACAGATTAAAGAGAACATTGTGAGGGTGCTGCAGCGTGTGTTAGACCCTGTGTCTAACACATGCCGCAGCACCCTCACAATGTTCTCTTTACTCTGCCCCATGTCCTCCACCGGCATTCCTGCCGGTGGGGGGAGGGGCAGAACGTCGATCACTCTGCACCCCCTCCCGCCGGCAGGAATGTTGGCGGCGGACACAGTGCAGGTTAGAGGGAACATCGATTATAGCCATTGTCTATTTTGGGGTTTCTCTTTGCAAAGCCACCACTTTAGACTGATTCTTGCTTCTTCAGAATAAACAAGTCTGTGACTTAACGGCATTGTTTGCGGACTCCACAGAGTCAATAACACCCTTTGAAATAGATGCATATGTGCTTGTGCTCATGGTACCAAATCCAATGTTGCCGCCTTAAACCCCAGTATCTGTAGATACAGCCATGCTGTTGGAATTCTGTTTTGCAAAAATAGATGAATCTGTAACTAAGTCTTGAACATTCTCTCATGTGTTAAGAGCACCATTCCTTGCCTTGTGTCGAATCTTGCCCCTAGATGAATCAAGAATTGAGATGGAATATTCTTATTTTTGGCTTCGTGGCTGACCCATCCAAGACCTTGCAAGAGATCAATCGCTTTCTTGGTTGCAATTTGCTCTCCTCCATTTTTTTCGCTCGTATTAACCAATTGTCTAGATAAGGATGTACTAAAACTCCTTCCTGATGTAAAGCCACTGCTACAACTACCATAACCTTTGTGAAGGTTCTTGGCGCTGTTGCCAAACCAAATGGCAGTGCTTGAAATTGATAATGGCCCATTGGCACTGCAAATTGAAGATAACACTGATGTTCCTTGCAATTTGGGATGTGGAGATAAGCTGTCTAAGGCTGTTAGTAACTCCCCCTTTTGTACTGCTGCAATTACTAACTGTAATGTCCCCATACGAAAATGAGGTATCTTTAAAGACCGATTTACGTATTTCAGATCCAAGACTGGACGAAATGTTCCTTCTTTTTTGGGTACCACAACGTATATGGAATAATATCCTGAGCCTACCTGCTGTGAGAGTACTGGAACTACAGCCTGGATATGCACAGACGTTGCAAGGTTTCTTCAACCGCAGCTGGCTTTTCTGGAGCTTTGCATGGAGAAAGAATAAATACATCCCTGGGAGGCTTTGCAAATTCCAAAAACGTAGCCCTTGCAAATTATGTTGAGTACCCATCAATCTGATGTAACTTGGATCCAAGCAGAGTAGAACATTTGAAGCCGACCGCCTCTTTATTTCTCCTCTACCTGGATCTGCCGAATCTCATTGTGTCTTTTGAATTTGAAAAGGACCCTCGTCCTGTTCCTCTTACTCCACAAAAGGCATTGTTCTCTGATAGAGAGCTAAAAGGTTTGCGCCTTATCTATGAAAATCTCTAAAAGATGGCTTTGAATTGCTAAATGATCTAGATGTCTTTAGCTTATTCTCTGGAAGCTTAGCTGGTTAAAGACTTAGGAGAGTCAAAACCAATTTCTCTAAGCGTCCCCAAAAAGAAGTTTACCTCGAAAAGGAAGTCTACTAAGTCTAGTCTTTGAGGAGACATCAGCTGACCAGTTGCGCAGCCATAGCAGTTGTCGAGCTGCTACTGACTGAGCCATGCTGTTTGCTAAAACTCTAATGAGATCATAATGGGCTTCTGCCAAATATGCCACTCGTCTCTATTCTGACTACCTTCTGCATTTGTGATAAGTTTGCTGCCGCAATTTCAGAAAGAGCTTGGAAACAGCAAAGGCATGCCCTTGCTACATATGCTCCACACACTATAGTACTAAGGCTTTGACCTCAAACACTTGTCTCAGTAGAGTCTCAAGCCTCTTATCCTGTGGATCTTTTAGTGCTGTTCCCCCTTCCACTGGAATAGTCTTTTTAATCACTGCTGATACTAGGGCATCTACCTTAAGAAGGCTTAGGAGCTCTTTCTCTGATATAGGAATAGGACAGTCTCTATTCCCAGCTGGTGCGGGGGAGGTAATCCCAGCTGCTGTAAAGCCGGAGATGGAGGCCTCTGCATCTACTTCGAATAGTTGCTCTCTCTCCCCTGACCTACACCCGGCTTTGAAGGTGGTGTGCCAGTGTCAGTAGCTCGAAGTTAGTGGTCGGCAGCAGGAGGAGTTCCCTTGGTGCGGTCCCTTGCAGGAGCAGAGGGGATCCAGTGTGGCTGTGGTATGTTCCCTTGTCGGGACCTTTGCCCCTGATCAGCCTTCACGCACTCTCTCTCAGTTGGGTCCATTTGGAGAAGCAGCAGTTGGAGTTGCTGCAATGGGCATTGTTCCAGCTTCAGCTGAAATGAGAGAAATCCCGGGTTTTGATTCCCGAACCACTTCCTCTTCATTGGAAAGACCTGAAAATTTCACTCTTGAATCTATTTGGCAGGCAATTGTTTCTCTTGGTGCTGTGATTTTACCGCAGGTTTCTTCCTTGGCAGTGAAGATACAATCTAATGCAGCTGCAGTGGAAATGGTCTCAACTAAGGTAACTGGTTTACAATCTGAATTATCCACAATTCAGTCTAGAGTTGGTGTTTTGGAAGAACAGTCTTCGCTTTTTGTAAAGAATTTGCACTCTTTAGCAGTTAAAACTGAACTGTTGGAGAACTTATTCAGAGCTAACAATTAAGGCTTATTAACTTAGCAAGAGTCTCAACAATAACTCAGAGGGATATGTTTAAAGCATATTTAATGGAGATTCTTGCAGTTTCCTCAGTTAATTCCTCCTATTGTAAGAGTATTTCATTTGCCAATTGAGAAAGTCTGTTTCTCCTGCTGTAATTGCAGACCAACCTGATGATGCTTTAAATGTTACTGCTTTATTAGAGTCATCTACTAAGGAGACCCCAGTTTCTTCTACTTTAGTAGTTACTTTTGCCTTGTTATCTGATAAAGAGTGGCTTTTAAAATTATTCTTTAGGAAATGTCGGTCCGGATGTATCCTGACCTTTCTAGGGATACCCAGAAGCGGCATAGGGAATTTTTACTACTTCGCTCTGGGGTTCTCCAGTGGGGAGAGCTGTTTTTTTTTTTTTAAACACACTTGTGTTTGGTTAAATACCATTCAGTGTCATATATTTTTATGAGCCCTCCCAGCTGGTTGTTTTCATTAATGCTCAGCATTTGGAAGCGTCTGTTGATTCTCCACCTGGTGAAGTGGAGGTGTATGGTATGTCAGGGTAATGCTATAACCTTTTTCTTTCATTATATAAATTTGTTTTTCTTCTTGGTCTTTTCCTCTATTGTGGGCTAGGGTGAGCTAACATGTTTTTTCTTCTGTTTTGCTCTGTTTTCTTGTACAGAAGGTATTGTTACTTCTATATTGTAGTAAAATTTGCATTAAAAAACACCAAACCTGAGAAACTCCACAGCTCTGGGGCAGACCTCTGCATTACAATTGACAGCAGGTTAAGGCTCCAGGTAAAAAAAACCTGATGACATAGCGTAGTTACTCACCTGTAACAGCTGTTCTCTGGGGACAGTAGGAATCAGTTCTCACATATGTGTGACATCAGCACCGACAGAGCCCTCATGGAAGCATTCCCCCAGCTTTCAAAGAAAGCCTTTGGGAGATGCCACCACATATGCATGGTTGCCTTCTTGCTCAGTCAGATGACATAGCTAAAAGATGGTAAAGGAGCAATTCGAAGGGAAGGAGGGAGGGTTGTGAGGACTGATTCCTGCTGTCTCCAGAGAACACCTGTTCCTGATCGTCTCTCCGGGCCAGTCCAGGAACAAGAGGGTTGTCAATCTTCTTCAGCAACTGAGGACTGAAATCTGAAGTTTTGCAGACTTGGTATCTGGCTCCCTCTGCTGGTCGCACCTCAGTCTTTTCAGTCCTCAGCAGCTGAAGGACCGTTCCTGGCTGGCTCCTCTTCAGCGAGTTTTATTTTTGTTGTTTTCTGCTTTGAATTCTTTGAAGCTTTTCTTCCTAAATCCTGGGTAGAGCCCTAGCAGGCTTTTTCCCCCATTCAAAGGAAAGGTTAACAGGCATATGTGGAGACAGCTGCTCTGGGGGTTGATGGAGGCAGAGCCTGTCTTTTAATCACCCCCGGGGCTTGAGAGAGAGGGAGCAGTGCAGTGCTGGGAGCCCCAGATACCTCCCTGCTACCCTCGGTGCTTTCGGTGTCGGCCCACTGGCGGTGGGTGTCTGAGCCGAAGTGATTTTACTGCCGCACCATCATTCTCTGCCTGCAAGGTACGTGGTTCTTTTTTCCCTGTCTTTGGGCTTGTCGGGGCAGCGTGCTTCTCCACCGCGGTTTCTTTTTCTTCATCGCAGCAGTGCTCCGGGCAGATTTTCGTCGCGGTTTTGCTGCGGGTGTGATTTTTTTACCTCCCCAGGTCTGCGGGCAGCTGGTTTTGCGGTTGAGCTCTGTTTTTTCGGGGTTCTGGGATTGCCGGTCATGGACGGTTCCTCGGAGGGCCGCGCTCAAAGCAGTTCTGTTTTGGCGGGAACGGTAGCCATTTCTGAGGCAGCTCCAGTGGCTCAGGAAAAACCGGCAAAAAGGAAGACAAAATCCAAGCGGCAGGGGCAAGTGGAGGATGCTCCCCCACAGTCCCTACCTGATATTTCACAGGGGCTGCAGTCTGTTTTTTTCGGCAGATTTTATCTTGGCCCTTCATCAGGCGTATTGTATTAAATGGCAGCAGGCCCAGCTCAAGCCTTCTGTCTCGGTGACTGCACCTGCTGTCAGCTCTCTGACCTCGGCTGCGCCTGGGGTTAGCTCTCTGCCCTCTTTTTCTGATCCGGGCGAGGGTCCCTCTAAAGTGATTGCCCCAGTGGCGGTTGAGGAGGCTAGGCCTCCTCTGGAGTTCTCGGACCTCCCAGAGATGGAGGAAGGCGAACTCCTCTCTGACTCGGGGTTGGAGTTGCCTCCTGACTTGGAGGATGCGGATTTGGGCGCTGGCGAGGATCCCAACACCTTTCACGTCTTTCGGAAGGAGGAATTGGGGGCCCTCATTACCCAGACTTTGTCGGCGCTCAATATTGCCCTTCCCGCGGCATCGGAGGCGCCCTTGGAAGATCCTCTACTGCAGGGGTTTAAAACGGAGCAACGGTGTTTTCCTGTACACAGAGTCATGAAGCAGATGGTGGAATCTGAATGGGAATGCCCATAAGCTTAGTTGAGAGGAGCGCGGGCTATTGGGCGTTTGTATCCTTTGCCGCAGGACAAACTCGACTTGTTGAAGATGCCTAAAGTGGATGCCTTGGTGACGGCAGTCACCAAGAAGACCACCATTCCGGTAGAAGGCGGTGCGGCGCTCAAGGATCTGCATGATAGAAAGCTAGAGGCTTTATTGAAACAGACGTTTGAGGCCAGTGCTCTTTCGTTACGAGCGGCTATTTGTGGGGCGTTTGTTTCCCGGGCGTCCATTCGATGGATTCAGGGGTCTTCTGGCGCACGCCCCGATCAAGAGGAGGGCGCCAAACTTGAGTCGGCAGCTGCTTACTTGGCTGATACCTTTTACGATCTAGTACGCATTTCCGCGAAGTCCCTGGCTTCGGTGGTAGCAGCTCGTCGGTTTCTTTGGTTGCGAAATTGGTCGGCGGATGCTTCTTCCAAGGCTAGGCTCAGTAAACTCCCTTATAAAGGCTCGCTGCTTTTTGGAGCGGCTTTGGAAAAGATTGTGAAGGATCTTGGAGATTCCAAGGGGGGTCGGCTCCCTGAAGACCGGCAGAAGCCTTCCAGGTCGGCCCCTATACACAGGGGGGCGTCTCGGGAGTTTCGCAGGTTCCGGGGCTCCCGCTTCAGCCCCTATCAGCGAGGCTGTTTTCTGGCCAGGGGTCAGTCCTTTCGGGGGGCTCGAGGTTTCGGAAGAGGATACTTCGGGTCTCAACAGCAGACCACTAAGAAGCCACAATGAAGTGAGGTCGGTCCAGGCAGATTTTCCAGTGGGGGGGGTCGGCTTCAAGCCTTCCTATCGGCCTGGGCCAACATAACTTCCGACCAGTGGGTCCTCGAAATCATTCGCGATGGATACTCCCTCGAGTTGGCTCGTCCGGTGTCCGAGGCTTTCGTGGTGTCTCCCTGCGGTTCGGCGGAAAAGCGCGCGGCGGTTGCTCTGACCCTTCGCCGGTTGTTCAGTATTCGGGCGGTGGTCCCCGTCCCTCTGGATCAATTAGGATCAGGTCGGTACTCGATTTATTTTGTGGTGCCCAAGAAGGAGGGTTCTTTTCGTCCTATTCTGGATCTCAAAAACGTCAACCGCTGCTTGCGAGTTCCGCACTTCCGCATGGAGACGCTACGCTCGGTCTTTGCCTCAGTACAACCTCAAGAGGTTTTGACGTCTATAGACCTTACGGAGGCCTATCTTCATATTCCCATCAGGGCCGAGCATCAACAATTTCTTCGCTTTGCGGTCCATCTGGGTCACTTCCAATTCCGAGCCTTGCTGTTTGGCCTGGCGACGGCGCCCCGGGTATTCACCAAGGTGATGGTGGTGGTGGCTGCGGCCTTGCGCAAAGAGGGGATTCTCGTGCATCCTTATCTCGACGATTGGCTCATTCGGGCACCGTCCGAGGCGGAGTCCCGGTCAGCCACGGCACGGGTCATCAGCCTCCTGCAGCAACTAGGTTGGGTGATCAACCAAGACAAAAGCCAGTTGCAACCGGTTACGCGTCTCCTTTACTTGGGGGCAGTTTTCGACACCCGGTTAGGGGCAGTTTTTCTGCCGGAAAACAGGGTGCAGAAAATTCTGTCTCAGGTGAAGAGCTTCTTACGACTCAAAGCGCCAACAGCGTGGCGATATCTGCAGCTCTTGGGCTCCATGGCGGCGGCCTTGGACCTGGTACCGTGGGCTCAGGCTCACATGCGACCATTACAACAGGCATTGCTGTCGAGATGGTCGCCTCAGGAACATTCTTTGGATTGCAGGTTGCCCCGGTTGCACAGTGCCTCGGTCAGTCTCCAGTGGTGGTTAGATCCCGTGCATCTCCGGGCGGGAGTTCCCTTGCGTCAGCCCGACTGGGTTCTTGTCACGACCGATGCCAGTCTCGGGGGCTGGGGGGCTCATTATCTGGGGAGCTTGGCTCAGGGGGTTTGGCCACCGGAGCTTCAACACTCCTCAATAAATCTGTTGGAGCTCCGAGCGGTTTTTTTAGCGCTCCAGGAGTTTCGCACGTTTCTACAGCACAAAGCGGTGAGAGTTTTCTCCGACAATGCGGTGACCGTCTCCTATATCAACCGACAAGGCGGGACAGGCAGTACAGTGTTGCTGGAGGAGAGTCTACGTCTCATGGCCTGGGCGGAGGAGCATCTGGTGGCACTCTCGGCAGCACATGTTGCCGGTCGGGACAATGTGCAAGCCGATTTCCTCAGTCGGCACGTGGTGGATCCAGGCGAATGGGCTCTGAACGCGGCAGTGTTTCACTCTTTGACTCTCCGGTGGGGGCAGCTGATCATGGACCTCATGGCCACCTTCGACAATGCCAAAGCCCCCAGGTTTTACAGCAGGCGCCGGGAGCGCATGTCGGAGGGTCTCGAAGGCCTCTCTGTTGCAAGCGCGGCGGCGGACGACTTCCCTGGCTTACGTTCGAGTGTGGCGCGTCTTTGAATCCTGGTGTGCTCAACGGAGCATCCGGGCTCGGGACGCATCGCTACCCCATGTGCTGTCCTTCCTGCAGGATGGGTTGGATAAGGGGTTGGCCCTCAGCACCATTAGGGTGCACCTGGCGGCGATTTCCTGTTTTCGGGAAGCCGAGAAGGGGGTCCGTCTGTCCGCACATCCCGACGTGCTTCGTTTCTTTCGGGCGGTTCAGAATATCTGTCCTCCTCTTCGCAGTATCGTTCCGCCTTGAGACTTGAATCTTGTTCTGGAGGCATTGGCGGGCCCGCCTTTTCATCCGTTGCGGGAGTTTTCCTGGAAAGTAGCCTTCCTGGTGGCCCTCTGTTTGGCAAGGAGAATCTCTGATCTCCAGGCGCTGTCTTGTCAGGCTCCGTATCTTCAATTTTCTGAGGACAGAGTCCTGTTGCGCACGGTTCCTTTGTTTCTCCCGAAGGTGGTTTCCAAATTTCATGTGAATCAGACTATTTCACTGCCAACTTTTCGGGTCCAGGAGGGTTTGCCCATTGATGCGGTGTTGCGAAAGTTGGATTTGGGCAGGTTACTCCGGAGATACCTCAAGAGAACTAAAGATTTTCGTAAAACTGATCGGTTATTTGTACTTTTTGCAGGGCCTCGCAAGGGCGAGGCGGCGTCCAAGGCATCCATTGCGCGCTGGGTGAAGCGTGCGATTGTGGCGGCGTATCAGGCCAAGGGGAGGTCCCCTCCCGAGGGTCTACGCGCTCACTCTACTCGTAGTCAGGCGGCGTCCTGGGCCGAGTATGCCTTGATTCCGCCCGCTGACATCTGTCGGGCGGCGACTTGGTCTTTTCTCTTCACACGTTCGCTCGGCATTACCGGTTAGATGTTTTGGCAAGGGCAGACGCGAATGTGGGGGCTTTGGCGATCATTGCGGGTCCCCCCCCCGGGGTTAGGTACTGCTCTGGTACTTCCCTCTTGTTCCTGGACTGGCCCGGAGAGACGATCAGGAAACAGAAATTAGGTCTTACCTGCTAATTGTCTTTCCTGGAGATCTCTCCGGGCCAGTCCAGGACCCACCCTATCACAGTTGTAGGTTTTTTCTGGTTGCAAGGCGGTCTCGGTCAAAGAATGAGATGCTAATGCAGCCGAGCGTCGTAGATTGCAGAACCGTTGGCGTAGGTTTTTTTCCCGTAGGGGGGTCTCTGGGGCTCTCTCGGGGAGCGGGTGTGGGCTCACTCGTAAGTCTGTTGCGATGGCCTGCGCAACATTTTACAAACATCCTCCACTATATAAAACAATCGAAAAAAAAAAAAAAAACCCTCGGATGGAGGCACACATGTCCAGGGCTCTGCCCATGGCAGTGGGCTACTGTAGTGTTTGTACATAGTTGCTTTTCTCCTTGTTCTTTCTGTTTGTTCCGTTTTCTGTCTTTCACTGCTTGGACATATGTTGACTGAGGTGCGACCAGCAGAGGGAGCCAGATACCAAGTCTGCAAAACTTCAGATTTCAGTCCTCAGTTGCTGAAGAAGATTGACAACCCTCTTGTTCCTGGACTGGCCCGGAGAGATCTCCAGGAAAGACAATTAGCAGGTAAGACCTAATTTATGTTTACAGGTTGAGTACACTTTCTCTGGGAACAAGCAGAAAGTCAGTCCTTACATATGGGACTCCCCAGCTACAGGCTACTGAAAGCCCATAGCTAAAATAGGGGCTTGCTCATGGGGAGCCGCAAGCAGCAGCAAATGAGTCCATGTCCATAGACCACAGTAGAACCCCTGTGTCTGATGAAACCAGCACACCAGTAGCCTGAACACAGAAGGGTAGGAGTTGCCTAAACCCCAAAAAGGTTCCAGAGCACAGCCTGACTAAAGGCACTGTCCCGTCAGGACTCTTTCCAGGCAGTAATGAGCTGCGAAGGTATGGACTGAAGACCAGATGGCAGCCCGGCAGATATCCACCATCAGGACAGAGTGCAACTTTGCCACCAAAGCCGCCATGGCCCTGACACAGTGCGCCGTGGCATGGCCTTCCCAGGAGACTCACCTGCTCATAAACGAGGGCAATAGAGTCCGCTACCCAGGTACAGCGTACGTTTGGTTACCGCCTCCCCCAGCCTACTGGGGTTGTAGGAGATGGAGTGAGGTCTTGGAAAGAAGGTAGGGAGTACCACTTCCTGGTTGAAATGGAAGGGAGACACTACCTTTGGCAGGAATTCGGGGTACGTGTGAAGCACCACTCTGTTCTTGTAGAATCTGGTATAAGGGGCCTCCACCACAAGGCTTGAAGCTCGCTAACTCTGCGAGCAGAGGTGAATGCAACCAGAAAAGCCACATTCCAAGAGAGGTAGCGAAGGTGGCAGGTAGCCAGAGTCTCAAAGGGTGGGCGAGTGAGCTACCCCAACACTACATTGAGGTCCCACTTGGTTGCTGGAGGGCAAACCGGGGGCTTCAATTAGAGCAGGCCCCGAAGGAAACTGGTCACCAATGATTGCACTCAGATGGAGTTAGACTTGAGCCTGGACTGAGAGAGGCGGAGAAGGTACTGTAACACCAGAGACACCGGGCAGGAGAAAGGATCAGCCCCGTGTTCTGCACACCAAACAGAGAACCTGCGCCATTTGAGGGCATAAGCCTTCCTAGTAGAGGCCTTGCGAGAGGCCAGCAGAATGTCTTCCACCTCATCCAGAAGGTTGAAAGGGGCCAGGATCACCCTCTCAACAGCCACGCTGTCAGCAACAGGGAGCCCATGTTGGGGTGCAGGAGAAAGCCCCCCTCTTGAGATAGGAGTTCCGGGGCTGTCCCCAAGGGGATGGGGGCCTCCACAGTAAACTGTAGAAGCAGCGGGAATCACGGTTGCCTGGGCTACCGAGGAGCTATCAAGATGAGCAAGGCCTTGTCATAGAGGGTCCTGAACAAGGTGTTGGTGATCAGCGGTGTCGAAAGGAAGGTGTACATGAGGCCTTCTGACCATGAGACCAGGAACGCATCTGCTGCCACCCTGGAGGGGTGGGCCTGCCGGGAGCAGAAGCAGGCAACTGAAAGTTGTCCAGGCTAGCGAACAGGTCTATCACTGGTTCCCCCCAGAGCTGGAAAAGCTGCTGGCTACCCTGGGGTCCATCTGCCACTCGTGCAGCTGGAGAACTCTGCTGAGTTTGTTGGCCAGCAGGTTGTCCTGGCCTGGCAGGTACACTGCCCGCAGGAGGATACCCTGTTGGATTGCGTACGAGCAGAGGACCAATGCCTCCTGACAAAGGGTTCAAGACCACGGGCCCCCCCTATTTGTTCACGTATAACATCATCACCTGGTTGTCCGTTTGGACCAGCACCGCTAGGGACAGAAGACCTTTTAGGGCTAGGTGTGTGGCTTAGAGCTCCAGGAAGTTGATCTGCTGGGTGCTGTCATCTGGTGATCAGTTGTCCTGAATGTAGAGATCTCCACAGTGGGCTCCCCAGCCGAGCAGGGAGGCGCCTGTGATGAGAACCTTTGAAGGGCTTGGGGCCAGAAAAGGCATGCCCACCTTGAGATGCTGGGTGACTGCCACCAGACCAGGGAATCCACCAATTGACAGGTCACAGAAACTTTGTCTCAGAGGTGTCCCGTGGCCTGGGACCATTGGTCCCGGAGACACCACTGCGCTCTCCTGTGGAGGCGAGCATCTGGGGTGACGTGGATTGAGGAGGTGCAGGAGAAGCTGGCTGGGCACTGAGGAATGGTACTATATGTCCTGAGCTAGAGACCTGACACGATTGGCTCAGTCCCTGGGCAAGAAAGCCTTTGACCGAAGAGTGTCGATCTTTGCCTCAATGAAATCCAAACACTGTGTCGGTAGGAGGTGAGACTTGGGGTAGTTTATTTATTTTTATTTACATTTTCTTATATACCGCGCTATTCTGCATCAGTGCGGTTTACATTGAACAAACTGAAATTACATTGAACAGGACATTATAACTTGGAGATAACTATTTTACAGGGAACATGGGCTATGGAGGGTTAAGTGGCTTGCCCAAGACCACAAGGAGCACCTGTGAGACTAGAAACCCCAGTCCTTCTGGCCCAAGGTTGCTGTCCTCTAGTGGGATTTGACCTTCCGGCCTGAAGTACCTTGCCCCAACCACTAGGCCACTCCTCCACGACAAAGCCCAAGTTTTACAGAACTTGGATGATGTGTGCGATGGCCTGCTGCACCTCTGTGCCTCTCTTTATGAGCCATTCGTCCAGGTAGGGAAAGACAAATACCCCCTGGAGCCGGAGGAAGGCGGCTACGACTGCCAAACATTTTGGAAAACTCTTGGGGCAGAGGCTGGGCCAAAGGGAAGCACCCTGTATTGAAAGTGCCTGCCCCCCAGCACAAACCGCAGGTACTGCCTGTGGTTGGGGTGGATGAGAATGTGAGTATAAGCATCCTTGAGGTCTACGGAGCACACAGCCAGTCTCCCTGCTGGGGGTATGGCAGCAATGTTCCAATGGAGAGCATCTTAAACTTCTCCCTCACCAGGGATTTGCTGAGGTTGCGCAGGTCAAGGATGGGCCTTAGGCCCCCTGTCCTCTTTGGCATGAGGAAGTACCTGGAGTAGACCCCTTGCACTTGAGATGATGGGGCACTGGTTCCACTGCTTTGTCGACAAGAAGACCTGTCAACTCCTTCAGAAGAAGGTCCTGATGGAGGGGATACCTGAGGGGCTCTCCTGGGAAATAAGGGGGAGGTGTCTGAGTCAGGTGGAGGAGGTAACCCTCCCTGACTACCCTTAGTGTCCAGGAATCGGTGGTGATAGTCACTCACCTCTGGGCATAGCCAGACATCCCCCTGTGGACTGCTGATCTCCTAGGGGTGGAGAGGCTATGCTCAAGGAGCCAAAAGCTTCCACCCTAGCTGGGCCAGAGCCGGTGCCTAGGATTATGGAGCCTTCAGCTTACCTGGGCCTTGCCTACTGACCCTGTTGGGGAGCTGGGGAGGCCTGATAAGGTGGGTAGTTTCTGTAAGCAGCTCCCTTCCTCGGGTAGAAGGGCTTTTTAGAGAGTCTGGTCCTCGTCATGAACTCTGTCTCCAGTTCGGCAGCCTTGTCGGTCATGGGTTTGTTGAAGAGATTCTCTCCTCAGCAGGGAACATCGACCAATTTGTCCTGAACCCACTGCTCGAGGTTGGACGACTGTAGCCAAGCTTGGCGGCGTGCACCATTGCCAGCCACCGCTACTTGAGCCGCCGACTTGAACCTGTCATAGGCCGCCCAAGACATGAACTTGGAGCATTCACAGACTGCTTTGGCCAGGTTCTTGAACCGCTGCAAAGATTCCTCAGAGATCAGCTGAGAACCCAGCAAGTTCCTTTGCCAGGTCTCTCAGGTACATGTCCATGTATAGCTGGTAGGCCTGGATGCGGCTGATGAGCATTGAGCCCAGGTAGCACTTTCTGCAGAGGGCGTCCAGGGTGCAGGCATCCCTGCCAGGGGGCACCGAAGAGTGTATCTTCTGGCTTTTCAGCCGACTCCACCACCATGGAGTTATGTGGCAGCTGTGACGTTTGGAAGCCCAGGCTCCGGCGGACTTGATACATCAAGTCAAACCACTTGCTCACTACTGGCACTGAGGCTGGTGTCTCCCACATTCGGCCATTCCAAGATGGGAAGGATAGGCACCGTGAGTGATTCCCATAGAGGGGTCTCGTATTGGAGGATTTCCAACTCATCCGCTAGAGGTTCCTCCTCGGACTCACTCAGGAATGCCAGGGCCTTAGACATGTCCTTGACAAAATCAAAGAAACCCATATTCTTGGGTGGGGACCGCCATTGAGGCTCAATACGGGAGAGTCATATGGGATGTCACATTGGTGACGGGTATCGGGGGACTCCTCGTCCTCTGTCTCCCACTCGGAACAGTCCGTCAAGGACTCTAGGAGGGCTGCTCTGTGGGCCTCGAGGCTCCCGATGCCCTTCGGCCGGTGCCTGGTAAACTTGCCAGGGATGACCATGGTCCCATAGAGCGGGACTCGGATCATGACCTCTGCTGAGGAACGATTCAAGGCCTAAGGACCTCGAGGATTGGCTTGGCCTCCAGCGACTTCTTGGACATCGAGGGCCCAGTGGTCAGGGCGGATGAACCGGTCATGCCAGACAACAGTGCCCACTGCTGATCCATGAAGGCAGACAAACTGTGCCCTAGGGCCGCCATTCTGGACTCCAGGGACTCAGGCCCAACTCCAGCTCCCCCAAAGGGGAATCTTCGATGAGGATAGTGTCTGGGGACTGAGGCCAGTCTGCAGTCGGATCCTTCTGGGGGTTCTTCGCAGGCCACTCCTTCTCAGACAAACGTCTCGGACTGTGGGACCAGGCCTGGGGAGCACCCGGCCGGTCGGAACAGTCCAAGGATGCCGCCTTCGAGGGTTGTTTCTTCTTCCTGGGTTCTCGCTACAGTAACCCCCTTCCTGAGGACCCACGACTGGGCTCAGGTTTGGAAGGCCCCGCCCGAGATGTCGGGGCCTCAGATGAGGCCCTGGACTTCGGAGGCACCAGGGACTTGGGGAAACACTTATCGTGCTGCTGCTGGTGGCTCTTGGGGGTCTTATTGGAAATCCTCTTGCAGAGAACGCAGGCTGCCCGGATCGTGGTCTGGCCCAAGGCAGCGGAGACAGCAGTCGTGTGTGTTAGTCAAGGACATCATTTTGGAGCACTGATCACACATCTTAAAGTCACTGGTAGCCATGGGGGGGGGGAACGATGTACCCCTGCGAGGTCGAAGACTCTCTGGGTTGCCAGTGGAAGAAAAAGACGCGAAGACACCAGGAAAACAAAAGAATGAAAACTACAAAAATAGACCAAACCTAATGCCAAGGCAATGAAGTTGGTAGGTGGGAAGAGTACCAGATACCAGAGGAGAGTATGAAACTTGGAGAGAAAAATCAACTTTTTCCAGGGACAAGCCAGACGAACATCTGAAGGGAAAAAAGGGGACTGAGCAGGATGGCACCCTTGGGCGGGAAGGGGACCACGCTTGCATGGTGGCATCTCCCAAAGGCTTTCCTTGAAAGCTGGGGGGATGCTTCTGTGAGGGCTCAGTCAGTGCCAACATCACCCATATGTGAGGACTGACTTCCTGCTTGTTCCTGGAGAATAGTAATAATCTCTCCTTTTTTTCTTTTTTTTTTTTAGTTGAACAGAATTCTCAAAACAAGGAGCCTAGCTATGCAAGACTCATCCCCTTCCTGCTTGGAGACTGACAATACTGCCTAGGTGATGGCAATATATTCCCTTTATGGAATGACATCACCAAAGCTTGGAATTCTCAGTCTCCAATCTGCTGGAAGGGGGTAAAAACCCAATAGTATGGACTGTACTGAAGGGACACTATGGAAGTGGCAGTTACATCGAGGTTAGAGAGGCTCAGTCTGAGTTCTGTGATCCTCAGTCTTGAAGGACTACAAAAGGGGACTGCTACTTCTGGAGAGAGATCTGCAATAGTGAGTATATACTTCTGGGAATTTTTCTGAAGGGAACACTTTGGATTAACGCTGATTAATCTATGAACCCAGTGTATTTGTTAAATCAGTCAGGGCCTGGTAGCAGCAGTTTAAATTTAAAATACAGATGAGAGCTTTCTGGTTAAATTTAGAACCCAGCAGAGAGCTTCTGGTTTAAATTTAATACTAAGTTGGAGCCTAGCAGCAGCAAAGACCTTTAATTTAAATCAAATCAGAACATAACTTAGTATAAAAGGCAAAACAGGGTCAGTATTTTTTGAGGAATAAATAGAGATGTTTACAAAGAGGCCTTCTACCTAGGGGGCAAGAGACCTGTGAAACTTTTTAAATAGGTGTTAAAGCCAGGTGGCAGGTCAAAAGGCCATTTTGAAAGACTCCTTCTGTCCAAGCAAGGACTGTTAATCACCCAGGAATTTGGTCACAGCTTGCCTTAGAAGCACAGCACAGGTACTGTGTAGCAGCCCTCTTTTAATAGGTCTTATTTCCCTCCCTCCCACCCTCCCCAACACCCACCCACCCACCCCTGGGATAATCATAGCTTTATAGGTACGAGGGAGGAGTGGTCTAGTGTTTGGGGCAAGTTACCTCAGGCCAGAAGGTCGGGGGTTCCCACTAGAGGACAGCAACCTTGGGCCAGAAGGACTGGGGTTTCTAGTCCCACAGGTTCTCCTTGTGGTCTTGGGCAAGCCACTTTAATCCTCCATTGCCCATGTTCCCTGATCTCAAAGTTATAATGCCCTGTTCAATGTAATTTCAGTTTGTTTAATGTAAACCACCTTGATATCATGAAAGGCGGTATGTAAGAAATGTTAAATAAAAATAAAATAAATCTTAAAGGATTGGAGCTGTTCTCAGGTGCAGCTCTTTATCCAAATCAGTCATACATTAAGGACCTGAGATTAACTAAGCTTCAGGTGAACAAGGTATATTTAAAAAATTAGGTACACTTTTATTAGTATAAGTATCCACAGCAACCATTAGTAAGTAAAGAACTTAAAGATCTAAACACAAGCTTAAAACTAAGATGCAGACAGCAGTCCAGCAGCGAGATGGGGGCTTTCCAGTCTTTTGCATTGAGTGTCACATGTATGATTTTCTCCCAGTTGGTGAGAGGTCTTACGTGTGCACTAGGTGCAAGGAGCTCTCTGCTCTCAGGGAACGAGTCCGTTCTCTAGAGGCAAGAGTAGCAGACTTGGAAGACATAAGAAAGACAGAGAGGTACATAAACGAGACCTACAGGGATGGAGGACAGAGGTCACATAACAGGAGAGCATCACCCTGATGTGGTAGGAAGTGATCCTGTAACTAGGACCTGTCCTCCAGGTGATGTAAAACCCTCTCGCACCGAGGAAGTTTCTCCAGGGCCATGTGCCCATGACGGAAGGGTTAAGACAGCGGTTATAGTTGGTGATTCGATCATTAGGCATGTAGATAACTGGGTGCTAGTAACATGCCTGCCTGGTGTAAAGGTAGCAGACCTAACGCGCCACCTAGATAAGGTCTTAAATAGTGCTGGGGAGGAGTCTGCTGTCTTGGTACATGTCGGTACCAATGACATAGGAAAATGTGGTAGGGAGGTTCTGGAGACTAAATTTAGGCTTTTAGGTAGGAAGTTGAAATCCAGAACTTCAAGGGTAGCGTTCTCCCAAATGCTTCCCATTCCAAGCGCAGGACCCAAAAGGCAGGCAGAGCTCCAGAGTCTCAATGCGTGGATGAGACAATGGTGCAAGGATGAGGGTTTTGGATTTGTTAGGAACTGGGGAAAGCAGGGGCTCCTTCCGAAGGGATGGGTTTCACCTTAACCGGGATGGAATCAGGCTGCTGGCATTAACCTTTAAAAAGGAGATAGAGCAGCTTTTAAACTAGATAATAGGGGAAAGCCGACAGTCACCCAAGAGCACATGGTTCGGAAGAATGTATCCTTGAAGGACACTACCAAAAGCAGAGTGGTTCCAAAAAAGAGTAGAGTAAAGTAGCCCAAATGCCCTTGAGTATGGAGCAGACAGAGCTTAAAGATTCCAAATTACCCATGCCTACCAATAGCCAGATTAATATGAATAAAATACAGTCTCTAAAATGCTTGTATGCAAATGCTAGACGTCTAAAAAATAAGATGGGAGAGTTAGAATATATAGCACTAAATGAGAGGTTAGATATGATTGGAATCTCAGACGATACCTGGGTACAAACTAGATTGTAATGATAGAGTGCAACCCCTCCACCAATTTGATTAGCTCTGTGTTAGAGAGGGCATTGATTCAGAAAGGATTAAAGTTTTGCAGGAAACAAAGTTTGCTGTATAATCTCTTATGGATTAAAATTCCATGTAAAAAAGGTGAAGGTGATGGCATTGGGGGTGTACTATCGACTGCCTGGCCAGAATGAATAAATGGATAATGAAATGCTCAAAGAAATCAAGGAAGCTAACAAACGTTACAGCACAATAATAATAATGGGTGATTTCAATTACCCCGGTATTTACTGGGTCAGTGTCACGGCAGGACATGCTAGAGAGATAAAGTTCCTAGATGAAATAAATGACTTCTTCTTGGAGCAGCTGGTTCATGAAACGACCAGAGGGGAAGCCATATTGGACCTAGTCCTTAGTGGAACACCAGATCTGGTGCAAGAGATGAGGGTGTTTGGGCCACTTGGCAATAGTGATCATAGCATGATCGTGTTTGATTTAATTAGTGGAGGAGGGAGGGTAAGGAAATCCACAGTACTACCTTTTAACTTTTGAAAGGGAGACTATGATAAAATGAGGAAAATAGTTAAAAAACTAAAAGGAGCAGTTGCAAAGGTTAAAGACTTACATCAAGCTTGAGTGTTGTTGAAAAATATTATCTTGGAAGCCCAAACCAGCTGTATTCCACGCTTTAAGAAAGGTGGAAGGAAGTCCAAAAAACTGCCAGCATGGTTTAAAGGTGAGGTCAGAAAGGCTGTTGCCAAAAAAGCATCTTTCAGGAAATGGAAAAAAGAGCCAAATGACAAAAACTGGAAACAGCACAAGCACTGGCAAGTTAAATGCAAATGATAAGGCAGGCAAAGGGAGAATTTGAGAAGAAGCTTGCTGCGGAAGCAAAAAAGGTGTAAAAGACTTTTTCAAGTACATTCGTAGCAAAAAACCTGTGAGAAAGTCAGTTGGTCCATTAGATGATAGAGGGGTTAAAGGGACACTAGGGGGCTTGTTTACAAAGCCGCAGTAGCGGATCGCAATCGTTATCGGAGCCACGGCCCCCTCTATTTCAATGAGGCCGCGGCGCCGATAACGACTGCGAACCGCTACCGCAGCTTTGTAAACAAGCCCCTAAGAGGCGACAAGGCAATAGCGGAGAGGCAGAATGAATTCTTTGCTTCTGTCTTTACTGAGGAAGAAGTAGGGATGTTACCCATGACTGAAGTGGTATTTAAAGGTGCAGAAGAATTGAAGGAAATATCAATACATCGCGAAGATGTTTTACAACTATTTGATAAATTGAAGAGTAGCAAATCAATACATCCAAGAGTGTTGAAAGAACTGAAATATGAGATTGCAGACCTGCTATTAGTAATCTCTGAACTATCATTAAAATCATCTGCAATACCTGAAGATTGGAGGATGGCCAATGTAACGCCAATTTTTAAAAAGGGTTCCAGGGGTAATCCAGGAAACTACAGACCGGTGAGCCTGACGTCAGTACCCAGAAAAATGGTAGAAACCATCTTAAAGAACAAAATTACTGAAGATGGCTTAATGGGAGACAGCCAAAATGGCTTTAGACAAGGAAGATCTTATCTTACTAATCTGTTATGTTTTTTTGAAGGTGTGAATAAACAGGTAGACAAAGGTGAGTCGGTTGATATAGTGTATCTGGAGTTTCAGAAAGCCTTTGACAAGGTCCCTCATCAGAGACTCTTGGCAAAACTAAAGAATCATGGGATAGGAGGCAGTGTACTATTGTGGTTCAGGAACTGGTTAAAAGATAGAAAGCAGAGGGTAGGGCTAAATGGCCAATTTTCCCAATGGAGAAAGATGAATAGTGGTGTACCCCAGGGATCTGTGCTGGGTCTGCTGCTTTTTGACATGTTCATAAATGACCTGGAAAAGGGAATAATGAGTGAGGTTATCAAATTAGCAAATGACACAAAACTATTTAAAGTTGTTAAAACTCATGAGGATTGAGGAAAATTGCAAGAGGATCTTGATAAATTGGAAGACTGGGCATCAAAATGGCAGATGAAAGTTAAAGTGGACAAGTGCAAAGTTATGCACCTAGGGAAAAACAACCCAAACTGTGGTTACACAATGCAAGGTTCCATATTAGGAACCACCACCTAGGAAAAAGATCTAGGCGTCATTGTGGATAACATGTTAAAACCCTCTGCCCCGTGTGCAGCGGCAGCAAAGAGAGCAAATAGAATGCTACTGTAGGTATCATAAGGAAAGGAATGGAAAATAAAACAAAGGATATTATAATGCCTCTATATCGTTCCATGGTGAGACTGCACCTTTGAATTTTGTGTGCAATTGTGATTGCTGCATCTTAAAAAGGATATAGCGTTATTAGAAAAGGTTCAGAGAAGAGTCACCAAAATGGTAAAGGGAATGGAAGAATACCCCTATGAAGAGAGGCTAAAAAGGTTAGGGTTCTTTAACCTGGAAAGAGACGGCTGAGGGGAGCTATGATAGAAGGCTATAAATTAATGAATGGAGTGGAATGGGTAAATGTAGATCGATTGTTTACGTTATCAGAATATACAGTAGAAAGACTAGGGAACATGCAATGAAGCTACAGGGTAAACTATTTAAGACTAATAAAAGAAAATATTTTTTCACTCAACGTGTAATCAAACTCTGGAATTTGTTACCGGAGGATGTAGTAAAGGCTGTTAGTGTAGCTGGGTTTAAAAAATGTTTGGACAAGTTCCTGGAGGAAAGGTCAATAAACCATTATTAAAAAGGGATCCGGGATATTAATGCTTGACCCAATACAAGCATTGTGGAACCTGTGTCTTTTGGGGAAACTGCTAGGTACGTATGACCTAGATTGGCCACTGTTGGAAACAGGATACTGAGCTTGATGGAATTTGGTCTGACCCAGTATGGCATATCTTATGTTCTTATGACCTAGGTTCTAATACATCCAGTTTAGGCCAGAGCTAAACTGCCAAAATGATATAGTCTGCATCCATGATTTTCCTATAAAATAAAAAATAGCAGACAGTCAGCTTGCTCAAGAAGCAATCAAGGCAGATGGGGTGGATTTCTTGAGGGTTGCAGATTGAAGACACACCTTAATCTTTTTCCAATGATGCTCATGCAGTGATATTAAAGGACAGCACAGGCAGGCAGACTCGAGAGAGAGAATATAAAATACCATTGGCAGTTTCCCTTCGGCTTTCCTTATACTGTGGATGGGAAAACAAGTAGGGCTCACTCCAGAGAGAGGCCAGGAGTTTGACTGGGATTAAAGCATTGATTTCAGCACTCCAGCCTCAATGATAATTGGAGGGGGGAGGGAGTAACGTGGTAAAATGATGACACAGGCTACAGCAGAACACTGAGAAGTCTACTCACAGAAAAATGTCTTGTGACCTGATCTTAGAGAACTGCCTTGTTCTGCTGCTTACTACTACTTATCATTTGTATAGCTCTACAAGGAATATGTAGCGCTGTACAGAGACTTGCAAGAGACAGCCTATTCAAGATAGACAACACAACAAGTGGGGACTAGGATATATCTAGGGAAGCATATAGGAAGCAAACAGGTGATTAGATGTATCAGGATCCAAAAGAAGTCTAAAAAAAGCGAGTTTTTAGCCTAAATCTGAACAAGGTCACAGATGGAACTTAGACAGCAGTGGTCACAAGGGTGGGGTGATGCTTTTATTGATTGTATTTGCTGTTGATATTCTGGGGGGGGAGGGTGCCACTTATGGGGGTATGTTAATAGATGCATGGAGATTGGCCTTGGGTCCCTGGTGACATGCCTCCTGTGAGAAGATCTGCCGAGTTGAGGAGGAGCAGACAAGTCTGAGGGGAAGGGAGTGGTGTTCAAGGAGAACTGGGGCATATGGAACTTGGATGGTAGAAAAATTTGGTATGGGTGCAATGTTTAATGGCATATTTATTTTGCCAACATAATGGGGGTCATTGAAATAAAAAGAGTATCACTGCCAAGTCTTAATTCTCTAGTGAAATGGTAGATGCTACTGAAGGATGCTGTAAAGCTAAAGCATCCATTTCACTAATTTTCTCCAGGGATACTTTGTGTCCAGTCATCTATAGCCAAAGGCAGGGTGGAGTAGATATTCTGTTTTCAAAAGACCAGCAGGTTTCACTCTTGGATGAAAAAGGGGATCCTTCTGGTTGGTTTTTAGTATTTCTTTGGGAGGGGAAACTTTTGTTATTGTTGATGTCTATGTCCCAAGTGTAAATCAGGGTAAGTTCTTGACATCTTAGAAAAGATTTAAAAAATGGGAGAGGGCTTGGTAATTATAGGGAGAGAATTCAGTGTTACGCTGTCTCAACCTATTGACAGGAAACACAGAGAGCAAGAGCGATGACACAGTGGCTTTATTAGTTGTCCCCAACGCGTTTCGGCAGTTTGCCTTCCTCAGGGGGTAAAAACACTCACAAACAAACAATAAAAAATACAAAATATTAAAACTTCTGTTAAAAACATGACATCAAACAAATCGAAGCTAACCGGGCATGATGTTAGATTCAAGTAATACGGTAACATTTGGAAGAATAAATAACAATCCTATAACACGCAAAATACAACAATAAATAAATAAAAATGATAAAAGTGATAAATAAAGAAACTAAAAATAGTTAAACACATGGAAATTAATAATGAGAATTTTTGAATAATTAATAGTTAATAAATAAATAATTAAAAATGATAAACGAGGAAATGTCAATAATTAAGAAGCATATGAAATTGAATATTAAATAGTTACACATATATACGTAGACCAGAACCCTAAAAACTATACAATTATAATATATTCAATAGTGAACCCAATGTGAACATGAGAAGGCTAAACCATAACATTAAAAGCCTAGATAATTAAAACTATGTTGTAAAAAATGTCACTGTTGTTTATAAACAAAGTAAGGTAGGGCAGAAGTGACCCTGATATTGGGCCATACAGAAAAAATTAGAAAAGAGGAAGGGAGTGTAATAAAACTAGTTATGATGACAAATAGTACTCACTGCACTATCACCATCAACCAGTCATGCGGTGATAATATGTGGTGGGGCCAATAGCCAGAGAAACGTTGTAACCAATCTATTAAAAAATGAGATTGAGGAGACACAGCTCAATGCAGGTTACAAATTGTAAATGCTAAAATATTGCATATCACTAAACACCATGAAAATGGCAGCACCATGGCATTATGGCATGTATTGTGTCATAACAAACATGTGAGACTAAAAATAGGTACTACTCACTGCTCCGGATGAAACCGGTTAAGGTAACCAGCACGATGTTATGTTGTAGATTGTATCCTCATCAACGTAAGATGTGAAACATCCAAATCTATAAACATATAATGAAACTGAGGTTAGCCAGAGGGTAGGGAAGGGTATCCGAAGGAACTGTAATGATAAAACGTCAATGATGGTTAAAACCTCTAGGAAAGAGAAAAAACGTCTAAATAGAATACCAAGAAAACCTTATCTGCAGCTCTCAAAATTAACACCAAGCGCGATGTCTTGACAAAATGCTTAAAAGAGGGGGCAGATCAGAGTATGGATAACATAAATTGTGCATATGGTAGTATAATACAAGTCTTAGAAAAAGAGGGAAGGAATCGACACACATTACTCTGGCAAATAGCAGGACCAGGTCAAAATCTGGATGGCATAAAATTTACAACCGGCAGTGTGGTGCAGATCTTGTAAAAACGGAGTGGCGTCACAGATTACTCTATCAAAAAGCAGAGAAGAAGTGGTGCCGTACAAATCTTATTGTGAGTGAAGTATTTAAAACAAAGGAGTCTCGCATGAAACCCAACCAATATAAAAGCCTTAAGCCATGGAGAATAATAAAACATAATGGAAAACCATTCGGGTGTAATGTTGACCCAATCAATCTAAAAGGAGGACATTATACACAATTAAAAGAACAAAGGTGTCATTCTAACCCTGACATAGCAACAAACACATGTAAAATCCTTCTAAAAACTGAGATCAATGGGTGGCCACGGGACGGAATATTTTATGCCTTTAAACATAAGCTTGGCTGCTGTATTCTGCAATACGTGCAGTCACATTGGATGTTTCTTAACAATACCCACATGATGTTACAGTAAACTATTTCATATTGTCTATTTCATTGGTTCTTTGTCTCCACCAGTCTGCTGGTAGGGGAACACAACCCACTTGTCTGGACCGGTCAAGCAGGACTCAAGGACAGGACATTAACTGGTAAGTAAAATGTCACCACTATGGTATGTTTAGTGGAAATGCCTGTTAATCCAATTGTACTAGGACAAATTTGCTCTATATTTTGTTGAATTGTCTGGTATTAATGGTAATAAGAAACCACAAACCTTCTTGTTGTAAGGTATGCCTTAGAAATTTATTTATTTATTTATCTGCATTTATATCCCGCTTTTAACCGGGTCAAAGAAATTGCAAAAGAATGTGTGCTATCTGTTGGTTGTTATGCAACAGCAGCAAGATGTCTTCTGTCTCTAAACTCACATGATTTCACATCTATTTTAGGGGCAGAAGGCTGTTTGAGAATTTGGAATATTTATTTCCTGGCAGATTGACAAAAAGCCAGAGGAATTGCCTTGAACACTTTAAGATTATGTGGTAATAAATACTTCTGTGTTCACAAAAAAAAAAAAAATCTTGGAGAAGGACCATAGATTGATTGTTTGTATTTCTATCAATGAGCTAAATACCACACTTCACATAAGAAAATGTTTATGAACAGCTTGCAAAACAGAAACTGGACAAAGCCATGGATCCAGATTAGATACATTCCAGAATACTAAGGATGCTCAGAGAGGGTCTAGTAGGACCTTTAAAGGATAGCTTAATAGATCTTTGAAGAGAGGGGAGGTTCTGCAAGACTGGAGAAGGGCTGATAGGGAACCTCTTCACAGAAGTGGTAACAGAATTAGTGTAAAGGTACAGGCTAATAAATGTTACCTCAGTGGTGGGAAAAATAATGGAGACACCGATGAAAGGAATAATAGTAACCTTTCCAGAATCCAATGGGTTGCAAGATCTAAGACAACATGGCTTTACCAACGGGAGATCATGCCAAACAAATCAGACTGATTTCTTCAGCTGGATGACCAGAGAACTAGATTGCATCCAGCATATGCCCTCAATCTACTTTATTTCAACAAAGCCTTTATTTATTTTATTTATTTATTTAACAGTTATTTCTATACCACTCTTTCCCAAGTATCAAGTGCGGTTTACAAGGAACAGTAAATTATATGGTATGTGAAAGTGCATACCTAGTCGTTTTACATAGAACAAGTGAACTATTTTACAAGTAACAATATAACGTTTGAACAATAAAGTATTATAACATATTTACATTGTAGGTACTTACAAATTATATCATGGTTCAATTATATGATGGGGTGAGATGATCGCATTAAGTGCTTCAATTATTTTAAATGTGACTAAGCACATAATTAAGATTGTGAGATTCTTCATCTGTATGCGTATGTGGTATCGTGAAGTATTGCGTAGTTATGTCGTTATTTGTTATGTAATATCATACTTTGATACTATGCCTGCTAAGAGGCTTACAAATAAACTGACAAGGTGGTGAACTGGATCAGAAATTGATTGACTGACAAGAGGATGAAGCATGCTGGTAAACAGAATTCACTAGGAAGGAAGGTATAGTGGAGTGTCTTGGAGATTGTTCCTGGGACTGATTTTGTTCAATGCTTTTGTGAGTTATGTTGCTGAAGGGTTAAAAAGAAGAGGGTTTTTTTGCAAACATCACAGATTTGCCACAGAATGGACATTTCAGAGGGAGTCAACCATATGAGAAGTCATCTATAAAAATTAGAAGCATGGACTAATGCTTAGCAGTTAAGCTTTAATGTAAAAAAGTGCAGCATGATACATTTTGGGTGCAGAAATCCAGAGGAGCTGTATGCGATAAAACGGCAGAGGCTGATATGCATGAATAGGAGAAGGACTCCTAGTGTTCCAAGGATGTCAATGTGGCAAAACAATATAACAAGATGATGGTCAAAACCAGAAGGATGCCAGGCTGCATATCCTAAGAAGCATAACTAGCAGAGGAGATAATAATGCTCCGCACAAATCATTGTGGAGGCCTCACTTGGAATATTGTTTTGGAGACTGAACCTCACTAAGAATATAAAAAAAAATTCTTGAAGTGGTTCATAGGATAGTGACCAAAATGATATTGGGCCTGTGCCAGACGATGTATGAAAAGAGACTCGAAGACCTGAATATGTGTACCCTAGAAGAGATGAGAGAAGGAAGATGAGATACAGATGTTTAAATACTTGAAAGGTATCAGTGAACATACAAACCTTTTTCAAAGTCTGAGAAGCTAATGAGCTGAAAGATGTGAATTGAAAAGTAACATCTGGAAATACTTTTTCATGGATAAGGCGGGGGATGCCTGGAATGCCCTCCTAGAGATGGTAGTCAAGACAATATCAGTGACAGAATTCAAAGAAGCATGGAACAAAGAGGATCCCTTATATATTAAGAGACTAATAAAACCAAACTTGCCAATGGAGGGCTCTGGACTGGCTGCAGAATGAATAATATGTCACAGCTGGGATAATTGTGCCGGGGGGGGGTGGGCTCCTTTGCAGTATGGCATAGAGCCCTGGACTGGTTGCAAGAAGAATGGCAGCCTTGCTGGCCCCACAGTTGCCTGGGGACTTAAGTGCAGCATGATTGAAAACTAAAGGCATGAGGAAAGTAACTTGTACTGCGTGGCAGGCACTCGAACCAGCAGTGTGCCACAGTTTCAACGATTGAGCAGACTGGGTATTTATTTTATGTATTTGAACATTTGTCATGCTGCTTGTGGCATATTACGACCAACACGTCAGTCTTTATTTGCCATCTTGGTTTCCATTTTTACAGATTTGGCTTATGTTACTGCTAGGTAATCAAATAGTAGCCATTTTTTTTTTTAGGAAAGCTAAGAACTGTGAAGTGAGTACTCGAGTTAGTTTTTTCTTAAAATCATTCAGCTTTAGCATTTGAGATCTGAGCTGTTTTTAATCTTGTGAAATATTTCAAAGTAAAGGGAAAACCATCATTAATGCTACCAAGTCTGGATCCAGAGAATGCCTTTGAAAGGGCAAGATGAGATTTGTTTTTGTTTACAATATTAAAGTAGAGGCTGGGGGGCAAATATCTTAATTGGCTCCAGGTCAATTTATAAATAAGTAACTACAGCTGTTAAGATGAATGGAGTGGGCTTAAAAAATTTTAAGCTATAAAAGGGACCAGGCAGGATGGCCCTTTTCATTTGAAGACACTGTCCTTGATTGTGGCTAAGCCCAGTTTCTCCCTGCCAAATATATTGAGAAGTACAGCAGAATATCTGAATTGGCATGAATTATTCTAAAATGGAAAAATTTAATATTGTTTTAGTAGAGAGGCTATTCAAGATGCGTTTGCATTTAAGTGAGGGAAAAAAAAGGGTATAAAAGTAGCAGGGGCTGCAGCTGAGAACTATTCTGAGGCTAACTGCACCACCTAGCTATGGCCCATAAAGGTTCTGGAGATATGAGCTAGATGTAGGGGATAATTTTATATGGAGTTGCTAAAAATATGCACCATTTACATGTGTAAATCACCTATTTTCAAGGACTTACATGCATACTTTAGCCAGTTTTTCTTTAAATACGTTTTCACTGTAGTTATGTACATGGACACTGCACAAATTTATGCATATAAGTTATAAAGTACTATAACTTATGTTCAGAAATTGAGGTGCAAGTATTTACTGTAAATGTTTTGAGTTTATTGTAAACTGCTTTAAGGATAAAACGGTATAGAAATCCTTTTAAACAAATAAAAAATGTACATCAGGCCTAGATCTGATAAAGGTGCCAATGGCTTAGGTTTACTGCACATTTTCAGACACTCCTCTCTTACAAAGAAAGCATAGTTACTCACCTGTAACAGGTGTTCTCCAGGGACAGCAGGAATCAGTCCTCACATATGGGTGACGTCGGTGCCGAGGGAGCCCTCATGTGGAGCAATTTCCCCAGCTTTCAAAGAAAGCCTTTAGGAATGCCTCACGCATGCGCGGTCCCCTTCCCGCCCAAGGGTGCCATCTTGCTCAGTCAGATGATTATAGCTAAAAAGATGGAAAAAGAATATAAAGCAATAATAGGACTGCAACTCCAGGGGAGGAGGGAGGGTCATGAGGACTGATTCCTGCTGTCCCTGGAGAACACCTGTTATAGGTGAGTAACTACTCTTTCTCCAGGAACAAGCAGGAAGTCAGTCCTCACATATGGGACTCCCTAGCTACAGGCTACTGAGAACCTATAGCTGAAAAAGGCTCCCTCTAGGCGAGCCGCAACAACAGTAAGAGAACTTTCTCTGAGAATGCATCCCCCACGGTAGCCTCACACCAGAGGGCCGGAGTTGCCCAAATCTCAAATAGATTCCAGAGTATCGCCTGACCAAAAACACTGTCCCGTCGGGACTCCCTCTCCAGGCAGTAATGGGCTGCAAAAGTCTGGCTTGAAGACCAAGTTGCGGCCCAATGGTGATTAGCTACTGCTGTGGCCTTAGCCCTGACACAATGGGCCGTGATACGACCCTGCAGCTGAAGGTCAGCTGCCCCGGCAATGCAGTCCGCTACCCAGGTGGATAACGTGCTCTTGGAGACCGGTAGATCCAGTTTACTCGGGTCATACGAGACGAAGAGCTGAGAAGCCCTCCGATGTCCCCGCATACGCTCCAGGTAGAAGGCGAGCGCCTCTTACAGTCCAGGCTATGCAGAACTGCTTCTGCCTTGTTGGTATGTGGCCTGGGAAAGAAGATGGGAAGAACCACCTCTTGGTCGATGTGAAACGAGGAAACCACCTTTGGGAGGAACTTGGGGTGCATGCGGAGCACTACCCTGTTCCGGTAGAACCGTGTGTACGGCCTATCTGACACTAGAGCCTGCAGCTCACTCACACGCCTAGCCTGCAGCTCACTCACACGCCTAGCCGACATGAGTGCTACCAGGAAAAGCACCTTCCAGGAAAGGAAGCGCGGCTGGCAAGTTGACATCGGCTCGAAAGGAGGATGAGTAAGTTGCTGCAGGACCACGTTGAGATCCCACTCCATCGCCAGAGTGCGGATTGGAGATTTCAGCAGGAGCAGGCCCCTGAGAAACCTGGCTACCAAGGGGTGAGCTGAGAGAGGCTGACCGTCTATCGGTGCATGGTTATCTGACAAGGCACTCAAGTGGACCCTGACTGAGTTAGACTTGAGGCCCACCTCAAAGAGGTGAAGCAGGTACTGTAACACCTTGGGAACCTGAGATGAGAAGGGTTCCACAGTATGTTGGCGACACCACACTTGGAATCTGTGCCATTTACAAGCGTAGGAGTTTCTGGTGGATGGCCTCCTGGAAGCTAACAACACTTGTTCTATCCCTTCAGCTAAGAGAAGAGGTGCAAGGCCATCAAATTCAGGGATCTGGGATTGGGGTGCACAAGGGAACCCTGCTCCTGGGTGAGGAGGTCGGGCTGCACCCCCCAGGAGAGAAGCGTTTCCACTGCTAGTTGAAGCAGAAGTGGGAACCAAGGCTATCTGGGCGCTACCAGGATCACCCAGGCCTTGTCTCTGCGAATCTTGAAGAGAGTCCGTGCTACCAGAGGCATAGGCAGAAAAGCATACAGGAGGCTCCCCAACCAAGGGAGAAGAAACACATCGGCCGCTACCCTGAGGGGGTGCGGCTGTCTGGAGCAAAACCGGGGCAGCTGACGATTCTGTGGACTGGCAAAGAGATCCATGGATGGGAGGCTCCAGTGGTTGAAAATCTTCTGGGCAACCTCCCTGTTCAGTTGCCATTCGTGGGGTTGAAGAACTCTGCTCAGTCTGTCTGCCAGGCAGTTCTCCTAGCTCGGTAGGTAAACTGCATGGAGAGACATGTTGTGTTGCACTGCGAAGGAACAGAGGTCCAGAGATTCCTGGCAAAGGATCCGCAATCCTGTGCCGCCCTGTTTGTTCACATAGAACATAGCCACCTGGTTGTCCGTCTGTACTTGGACCGACTGGTTGGAGAGGACAGGAGCAAAGGCTTTTAGAGCTAAGCGAATGGCTTGGAGTTCCAACAGGTTGATCTGGAGAGTGGCCTCCTGAGGAGACCACTGACCTTGAGTGCAAGAGCCCTGACAATGGGCTCCCCAGCCCATCAAGGAGGCATCCGTGGTCAGCACCCTGGTATGCACAGGAAGCTGGAACAGTACCCCCCACAGGAGGTTCCCTGATTGTGACCACCACTGCAGGGACTGCACTAGGGGTTTGGATACTGCCACTCTGTCGGACAGGCGTCCTGTGACCACTGGTCCCGCAGGGCCCACTGAGCTGTCCGCATGTGCATGCGTGCAAAAGGAATAACATGAACTGTGGAGGCCATGTGGCTGAGTAGGCGTAAGAACCTCCGTGCTGACACCGGGGGTATGTGACTCACCATGCCCACCTGAGACAGCAGGCGATCTGCTCTGTCCAGTGGTAAGTAGGCCCTGGCCTGCAGGGTGTCTAGCCTTGCCCCTATGCATTCCAAGTTTTGGGTGGGGAACAAAGAGGACTTTGTGTGATTGATGACGAACCCCAGATGCTGAAGCAGAGCGATTGTGCTAGCTGTGGCATGGTGCGCCTCCTGGGCTGACTGGCCCCTTATGAGCTGGTCATCTAGGTAAGGGAACACAAAGATCCCCTGGTTCCTGAGGAAGGCCGCTACCACAGATAGGCACTTGGTGAAAACCCTTGGAGCGGAAGCTAGACCAAAGGGAAGCACTTTGTATTGGAAGTGGTTTCCTCCAACCACAAACCTGAGGTATTGTCTGTGGTCTGGATGTATGAGGATGTGTGTGTAAGCATCCTTTAGGTCCAAGGAGCATAGCCAGTCTCCCTGCTGGAGGTAAGGCAGAAGTATCCCAAGTGAAAGCATCTTGAACTTTTCCCTCACCAAGAACTTGTTGAAATTTCGCAGGGCCAAGATGGGGCAAAGACCGCCTTGTCTTTTTGGTATCAGGAAATACCTGGAGTAAAAGCCTTTCCCCTGCAGGTGGTGGGGCCAACTCTTGCAAGAGGAGGTTCCTGTGCAAGAGGGGTCCGAGATGCTCTCCTGGGAAAGAGGAGGTAGGTACTTGGCTGAAATGGAGAAGATAGCCATCTTGGAACCCAAGTATCAGATGTAATGGCTGGCCACCTGTGGACGTACAGGGACAGCCGACCTCCTGTGCCGGGCCAAACTACTGGTGGGAAAGGAGCTATGCAATGGGAGTCAAAACCCCCCTCCCTGCTGGGCAGGAGCCGGAGCTGGAGGCTTGGGGTTCCTCTGGCCTGCTTCCCCTGCTGGGGAGGCCTGGTAAATGGGCCTGTAAGCCTGTCCCTTACTTGGGTAAAAGGGCTTCCCCCCCCCCCCCCCCAGGCCTTTGTCCTGTGAGAAGGAGCAGATGTCGTCTTCAACAGCCTTGTCTGGGTCAAGTACTCGGACTCGAGTTCAGCAGCCTTTTCAGTCATGGGTTTGCCGAAGAGGTTATCGCCTTGGCAGGGGACATTGACCAACTTGTCCTGTACCCATGGCTCAAGGTCAGACGACATGAGCCAAGCCTGGCGCCTTGCATCAATGCTGGATGCGGCTACCCGGGCTGAAGCCTCAAAGCCGTCGTAGGCTGCGTGAGACAAACTTTGAGCACTCTTTGATCCCGGTGGACAGGGCCTTGAAGTGCTGCAAGGGTTCCTCGGAGAGGCCAGCAGAGAACTCAGCAATCTCCTTTGCCAGGTCTCTTAAGTACATGTCCATGTACAGCTGGTATGTCTGGACACAGCCTGACAGCATCGAGCCCTGGAAGCACTTTCTGCCGAGGGCATCCAGGTTCCGGGCCTCCCAGCCAGGAGGCACCAAGGAGTGCATCTTTTGGCTCTTGAGCCTTTGCATGGCCGATTCCACAACCATGGAGTTGTGCGGCAGCTGCGCCTTTTGGAACTCAGGGCTCTTATGGACTCGATAAATGGAATCGACCCGTTTTGCTGAGGAGCGGTGCCGAGGCCAGGGACTCCCACATGCGGAGCATCAACCATTCCAGCATCGGAGTTACCGGTACAGTAAGGGCCTCCTTTGGAGGGGAGTCATACTGGAGGGCGTCAAGCTCTGACTCAAGGCTCCTCCTCGGCATCTGCAGGGAAAGCCAAAGCTTTGGCCGTATCCCTAACAATGTCCGAGAACCTGGTGTCCTCCAGGGGTGACTGTCTCCAAGGTTCCGAACCCGGGGAGTCCGATGGGACATACCGGGTTCGGTGGGTATCTGGCGAGTCTTCCTCTTCCGTCTCCCAAGCCGAGCCCTCCGAGGAGGACTCGATGGGCTCCAGCCTCGAGGGCTTTGAGCGCGTCCATCCCGACGCCGATGGCCCCGGCGACGATGACCTCGGACCCGAACGGGAGGTCGAGGGAGACCTTGGCCGAGGATAGACTCAAGGATCGACTCTACCGCCGGGGTCGACTTAGACGTCGAGGTCCCGGTGGTCTGGTCTGGGCGGATGCGCGGGTGAGACCGGCTATCAGCGCCTGCTGCTGGTCCGTGAAGGCAGACACGCTGCTCTCCAAGACAGCCAACCTGAGACCCAGCTAAGGCTCCGCAGCCCCCAGCTCGATTCCCGACGCCGGGACAGACACCAGTTCCCCCGGAGGAGAGTCCACGAGGACAACAGGCATTACCTTGTCCGACGCCTCTCCGACTTGGCAAACCCGGGGCGGCGTTCGGCACTCCGCAACCTGGAACATGAGGGCCCCAGCCGATCCGAGTCTTTCAGAGACGCAGCCCTCGCAGGTTTCTTCTTACGGTGCTCCCGGGTGGGAGACCCCCACTCAGAAGACCCCCGACGGTGCTCGGGTTCAGAGTCCTGAGACATTGAGGCTTCTGACGAGGTCCTGGCCCGCATGGATCCAGACTCAGAGAAAATAGTCTTGCGCTGGTGCTGCCTGCTTCTCAACGCCTTGGAGGACATCTTGCCACACGGAGTGCAGACCACCGGGTCATGGTCGGGTCCGAGGCAGCAGAGGCAGCAGTCATGGGTGTTGGTGAGGGACATAAGCTTTTGCACCAATCACACTTTTTAAACCCGTTGGCAGCCATCGGGTGAAAAAGGGCCCCTGCGAGGTCAAAAGACCGGACTGTCAGTTAAAAGAAAAAGAGCGCGAACGCTAGTCACTAAGAACAAAAATGAAAAAGTTAGTCGGACTCGATATCGGTGTGCCGAGGCGGGAAGGGGAACCGGCGTCAAACTGGTACCAAAAATGGTAGAAATAGTAAAAATACAATCAACTTTTTCAGAGGAAAATGGGACTTCGTCTGTCGGGCTCCGCGGAAAAAAAGAAGACTGAGCAAGATGGCACCCTTGGGCGGGAAGGGGACCACGCATGCATGAGGCATTCCCAAAGGCTTTCTTTGAAAGCTGGGGAAATTGCTCCGCACGAGGGCTCTGTCAGCACCGACGTCACCCTTATGTGAGGACTGACTTTCCTGCTTGTTCCTGGAGAAAAATAAGTGCCTGTTTTTCTTTATAGATTCAAGCTAGGCAGCTGGTTATGAAATTATGCTTAATGTCTTGTGGGGTGAGAAAATCCACAGAGTATGAATATCCTCCTTTACTAACCCTGGCCTTTGTTCTGTGGAGTTCAGTCACCAAGGACCAAAAATGTAGGATAACAATTTTCAGTCAGTGCAATACCAAGAACCTATATTTCACTAATACTCCAGTCTAACATCCAACATTTAGAGTGCAAATCTTGTTGGACATAAAAATGAGGATGCTATTAATCAGCTTCCCACAATAAATCCATTTTTTTTTTTTAAAGTGATCTCACAGTGTATTAACTCAAAATCCCATTCAATCCTTACACTACTGCATTTCAAACTCATCTGATTACAGTTCTGCTTCAGGGTAGACACATACAGAAATGAAATTGGAACCTATAGTATATGTTATGGAATCCTCAATCCATTTTGGAGCTCATTTGGCTATAAGCAAAGAAATGGCTCTGGTATCTTTTAAGGTCAATCAATTCCTCCCACAGTATGATATAAAAGGGAGGCTGTCAGCATAAGGTATACCAGTCAGTCAATCTGTGCATTTTAACTTTCTGGATGAAGTGTATTCAAATAAAAAATCCAAAATTGTTCCATTTTATTCAACAATGCATCCTTATGTCCACCTCGCTAATGTGAACTAACATATTGTAATTTACACCAACGAAGTTGGTCAAAAGTATTCTGGTACTGCAAACAATGTTCCACTAATGGGGCAGTAAGTATCCAATTGATCCCAACAACATTTTTTCCAGTTTAGTTGCTTTTAATAGTTTCCTGATGTTTATTTACTGTCTCCTGAATCTCCTGTAATTTAACATGATAGACATCAGCCGTTTGTTGTAATTCCTCCAAGAAGGGTCAGCTGGAGAGCCCTTTCCCCAAGGGACCCGCTGGATCTTATTGCAAGGCCCTACCAGCTGCCAGGGCTCCTTCTGAGCTATGAGATCCACAAAAGGACTGGCCCTTCTTGGTTTAGATCCATAGACCGAACAGACTGCCTGCACTCATTCAAGAACAACCTGCACTTACAAAAAAAAAAAAAAAGAGCTTACTCTACCACAGCTTGGATGTGGACTCAGCCAACCAGTTCCAGAGTCAGAGCCACTTTCAGATTGCCACAGCTTCTGCCATGGAATGAAGAACAAGTTGTACAAGGCATGTTCCACAAATGATGCACTGGACACCAATCTGAGTACCTACAGGCTGTCTGGTAATTGTTGGATCTAAGTGCTTAGGCTTCCACAAGCACACAAAACACTGCCCGAATACCAAAGGCGTGAAGACATTCTTAATGAGGGCTTTCACCCTCCTATCAGGAGTCTCCATCATTGTGGTACGAGCTTCCACTGGAATAGTTGTGTGCTTTGTCACTGCTGTGACCAGGCCATCCACCTTAGGGACTCTGAAAAGCATGTCCCATGTGGTAGGAGGCTACAGCAGGACCAGGACCTTGACCTTAGTATGCCTCAGTTCTGATGCCTCCCATTGTGGGAACACAAAATCAAGGTCCCCAGGAGGGTGAAGAGGAAAAAAAAAAGAAGGATGCTGTTGTAGCAGCAGATAAGCATGCAATAAATAAAACCAGGAGTCGTTTCAAGGATCCAAGCCAGTTTAATGTGCACATGGCTCAAGCAATAAGCAATTTCAAAATGGCTGAGCAATGGTTTCTAGCAAAACAACAGCTTTTATAGCGTTCTTCTCCATTCTAGACATAGGCAAACTTTTCATTGGTCCCAGTAACCCCTCTCACCCATCTATTGGTCCTGGTACTGATATGGCTACCCAATCGGGACTCTGGTCTGGGCTCAGCACCTGGTTGCCCCCCTTCTAGTCCCAATTACAATGGTCAGTGTCTCTAACTTGTTACATCTCTCCTCCAAGGTCGCTTAGCTTGTTAAAACATATGGGAAGCAGGGCACTGTAACCTTGCTTTTTGCAGAGTTAATTAATTCTATAGAAGCTGTGCTCTCTTATCAGTACCAATTAGAGCTGTTTTCTGTCTTTTCTAAGTGTTTCGTTTCTGCTTAGCTATGTTCAGTTAAGCTGAGTTAAGTTTCAATTCTATGGTGTCATCATTCAGGGGGGTTTTTATTCCTCTGGGCCTAACTACAGGCTTCAGTTACAGGTCAAGCTGCTTAGGCCTGTCTGCTTAGTTCAATTAGCATGGATCATAGGCCGTCGCCTACCACATTCCCCCCTTTGATTATTCTCACCCGCATGTTAATAAGGTGTGAGAATCAAATCACATACTACTAGGTAAAGGTATCACTCTGTGGTATAGGGTAGTAAGTTCACATAGCTAGTATCTTTGTAGCTGCCTTATGCTCTACAGTGTTATTAATAACTGAAGTTATCATTCGCAAGCAAAGTGGCAAGAAACAAGGGAGCAACAGGCAGATAGTCAAAGTCCATAGTTTGGCAAGAGTGGGAAAAAGAACTAAAGGATTAGAAGGTTCAGTTGCATCTTTGTTGTGCTGTCGTAAAGCTTCTGATTTAGACAGACCAGCTGTCCATCCTTCATAGTAGATTGTGGTCCAGTCCAAACAAAACACAAACTGTCAACAATGGGGTGGGCCAATACCCACTCACTAGTAGTATTATGTAAATCAGTCTGATTGTATAGGATAGAATAGTTCAGTTCTTGCGTCTCCCAGGGCCACTGATCTCCCATCTTAGTTCCTCCACAATAGAAACAGTCAGAAGTGTGGAGACTAGATGCTATTGCTCCAGCAAGTTCAAGAAACAAGTTCTGGTGGTGGTATGAGGAATTGCAACGGTGGCTTGCATAGCCTTGTAGAAAGTCAAGATCTAGAACAACTTTTGGATTGGAGAGTATACCAATGCAAGTATAGGAAGAATGATAAAACAAGGTCTGAGTGACCTTCGGTCCAGTTCATGTTGTACTTATACAGGCTGCCCAGGGAGATAAGGCAAAAGTCATTTCAAAGCACTCCAAAACTGTTGCCAGAATAAAGCAATAATAATAATTCATAATGGGCATAGTCTCTGGAAAATTGGTGGAACTGTCGACTTCAGATGTAGGGTTGATTGTAGATCCTCAAGCTTCTGCCGTACGTAGACCTACCAGCGTTTTGGCAGGAGTAGGGCTGTAGATTCCAAAGTATCACTGTCCTCTGGGATGTCTCAATTTCTTAAGATATTATAGCATAGTCTCTTAGGCTATTATTGCTTCTTTAGAGCAGTTCACTCTTTAGAAGATCAAAACAGTCTTTCCAGAGTATTTAAACACAGTCTCTTAGAAGATTCAATTTCTTAACACAACACAGTCTCTTTCTGATGATTGCAGTTTTTTTTTTTTCCAGATGCGAAGCTTACTTTCAGATAAACAAACAGTCTTGAAATAGTGCAGTTTCTGAGGGACCAATAAGTCTTAGGTCCGTGGTTGTTGTCGTAGGGTGAGGTGCAATGGAGTCTCAGGATGCTATACAGTAGTCCAGTGATCAGGTTCAAGAGCAGCTGCTGGCTTCACTTGATTATGATGGATCCAAAGTTCAAATTCTGCGACTTTTACTGCAGTTGGAGTTGACAAGATGACAACATAGGGTCCCCTCCAATGCAGGGCTAACAGTATCTTTCTCCACTCTTTGATCCACACCGAGACTCCAGGCTTGAAAGGATGCAGGGGTGCAGGCAAATTGATGGGTAATCGATTTTGTACTCAGGTATGAAGACTCCTGCAAAACAGAACTTAAAACCAATAGTTCATGTCTAATAATTTCAGATCCTATCTGTCTCATATCTCCTTTTATTTCCTATACAATAGGCAGGGGTTGCCCATACAGAATCTCAAAAAAGGGAAACTCCTAAAGACTTAGCAGGGGCTAAGTATATCCTAAGAAGGGCTATGGGAAGAACCTGGGGCCACTTCAGGTAAACCTCTTGACAAAGTTTGGACAACTGAGATTTCAGGGTTCTATTCATACATTCTACTTTTCCTAAATTCTGAGATCTATAGGCAGTATGTATCTGTTAATATCAATATCTTGGGGCTATACTTAATGGACTTGCTTCCTAAGGTTATCCACCCTCATTCTTTGTACAGGGCCCCATATGCATGCAAGGTTGTAAGGGCATACTTGGAATCTGGGTACACATTTAGACAGGGCTCTTTTCCTATTGTTAGTGCTCTAGTGAGGACTATCAGTTCAGCTTTCTGTGGTGAAGTTTCTGGGGCCAGGGCTGAGGACTCAACTATCAAATTAGGGGTCACCACTGCATATCTAGCACAACAATGTCCATTGATGATGAAACTGCCTTCAGCCACAAAGAAAGTCTGTTCAGGGTTCTCCATAGGGACATCAGTCCAATCCAGGCGGCTTGAGAATACAGTGTCCATAATTTCTAAACAGTCATGATCAGGGGATCAAGACCAACTGATAACAACATAGCAGGATTGAAAGCTTGACTGACCCTTCAGTTGTATCTGGGGTTTTCACACAACATACTCTAATACTTCAACATTCATAGATTTGTTAGCTAGTAATTTCCTTTGTATTTCATATTGGTTAGAACAGAATGTGGTACAGTAACTTGAAGATTCTGTCTCAAAGGGATTTTTCTTTTAGTTTTTGCTTACTAGGAAGGCTGTAGCTGTAACAGCTTCTCAAATAAGGTCCAAGAGATTGAGTCAACACTCCTAGAACATTTCCTTGCGACTCATGAACATAGAGACTGTAAGGTTTTCTGGACATCTGGTAGACCCAGAGCTGGTGATAACATCAGAGCGGTTTTCAAAGATCAAAAGACTGCATTCCTATTCAAGTCCCCATTCCAATGGAGACTTTTTCATTCCTTTGGTAGCTTGATACAATGTGATACAATGGTTTTGCTAGCAGCGCAAAATTGGGGATCCATATACAACAGTACCCTGTGGCATCCAAGAAGGCTCTCACTTGCCTCCTGGTGGTTGGAGTAGGAATACTGCATACAGCTGCTTTGCGTTCTGGTAAGGGTTCCAGGCGTCGAATTCCGCTGGACAACTGGAATCCTAGGTATTTAACTCGTTTGACATAATTATGCTTTGGCTCTTGAGACTTTGTATCCAGCCTCATTAAAAAGGTGCAAGAGTTCACTGGTGGCTTGTGGACATTCACTTTCTGAGTTGGTGGCTATAAGCAAGTTGTCCACATACTGGAGAAGAATTCTTTCTCCTGGAATTACTGGATAACTTGTCAAATCTTTTTGCTGAGTAAGGCGAGCTCTTGAATTCTTGAGGTAATCTTGTCTAGATGAGTTGGCCCCCCCTCCTTGTAGTGGGGTTTTGGACTAAGCGTATGCAGAAAAAGGCATCTTTTTAAGTCCAGAATGGTGAAATATATAGCTTCAGCAGAGATCAGTTCCAAGGGAATATAAGGATTTTGGTACCACTGGTTGTATAGTTTCAGCTGCATCATTCATTCTTCTTAGATCCTGCACTGGGCGGTAGTCACCTGTCCCAGGCTTCTTGACTGGCTTGAGGGTGACAATGACAGGGGCTATGTTCTTCGCTAGGCCAGGTGGATTATCTTCTGCCCATCCTCCAGGTGGGGCTATGAGGTTGGTAAGTGTACAGCTTGTTGCTTTGGATGCAGGTGAATAGAACCGCCATTCTTCTTCTTGGGGGACAGTTAACACCATCAGGCCAGCAGATTTTGAGTTTCATTTTTCCCCCTTCAACAAAGGATATCTGTGCTTGAAGCTTTGCAAGCAGGTCTCGGCTCCAAAAATGGAATAGGGCATTCAGGCATATACAGGAACTGGTACATTATTATTATTATTTTTTTTTTTTCTAGTTCACACATGCAGTTCTGCAGAAAAGGCTTTGTGGCCTTAGCCCCAGTAGCTCTGATAATGGTGGTGCATCTAGAAAAACACAGGGGCTACTGGCTTTAGTATTCTGCTCCTGTATCCCCCATAAAAGTCCATATATTGGTCCCCTATTTTTCAGACTGACTCCTGGGGACCCAGGGAAACTTGGAGTACAGTCTGGCCTAGTCTTCATCCATGCTGTAGCCCTCTTCGGCTGCCACTCACGCTATAGCTACTTCCTTCTCCTACTAGAACATTGTGCTTGGTTTATTGTTTTATGACTCTGCAATCAAGTACTCCCTCCTCCCCTCCTGGGGTGGAGTCAAGATACGGGCATTCACTTCTCTAATGTCCTTCTTTTTCTATAATGGGTGCACTGATTTGCACCCAGTGGAGGCCTGCTACTTCTGCGGCCTCTTACACGTTCTCTGGTCCTTTGATTAGGAAAACCTCCTCCACATCATTCAACTAAAATATCAGCAAAAAGATCTGTTCTCTTTTTCCATCTTACAATTTTACATTCTCTGTCCCTCTTCAACAATCCACATACTTTTCTGATCAACTTTTCATTTAACCATTATGCCCGCAAATTCATCCAGTTCTCTGCAATTTCCGTTCATTAGTTCAATCAAGTCCTAAAACTTCTCAGTGTATAATGCAGTTTTTTTCAGTTCTAAACAAGTCTGGTCAGCTGACTTTCACTTCTGGTCCAGAGGGGGTGCACATCCCCCTGCTGCGGAGGTGGCTGGCAAACTAGGGAATCTGCAGGGAGGAGTCCCCCCCCCTCTCCAGGGAGGAGTCCCCCCCCCCTCTCCTGGGTTCTGTTTCTCCTAGCAACGCTCTATCCAGGAGGTTGATTTTTTTTTTTTAAATGATCTACTTCTCTGCTGTGGGCACATTAGTTCACGCCCACCGGGGGGGTGACATCATCGGTGGACTGGGCTCCATCCCCCCCTTAAGCACTCTGAACAGAACTACTTACAGAGAGAGAGAGAGAGAGACGAGACAGGATATCTAGAGATTCTGGGGCAAAATATAGTGAACTAAGGAAATATAACTAGCAGAAGTCACTCCCTTTCACATAGCATTCCTGATTGGGACAGAGACATTTCATAGCCTTCAGTAAATCCCTTACTGAAATTCTTGATCATACTTGAAAAGACACTTATTTCTGTAAACATAGGGCAGGCAGGAAACACTTAGATTGAGCACATACATCCATTATGCTTATTGCAACTTATTCCAAACAGGAACAATTTAGATACAGTTCTTAAAATATCTTATAGAGAGAACTATAGCTATCTGTTACGTATGACTAGAATAAAAATACTTAGCAACTGCCAGCCGTAATCAGCATGTCTCTGCAAAAGAAATTATTACTTTTTTTAGTTCAGAAAGCAAATATTCAAAAGACATTCCGGATATTTTTCATAAAGTACAGCACACCTTTCCCTTTTTTCAAATACAGAAAAACAGATTAATTTATCTTAAAAGCCAATATTGTAAAGGTCAGTGTAGCTAACTGATTTGTTCATTAGTAACTAGTACAGAGTTTCAAATGACTTATACTTGTTCATAAAAAGGTTAGTGCAAACACTCCGCAAGATAAACTTTTTTATTTTTTAAACTTTGATTGAATGAATCCTTTATTTTAAATAAACAAGAGAGACTGCTCAATCAGGAACGGCTGTCTCATTCCCTAGTAAGCTGTGTGAGCCACACCCCTCCGCTCACTGGAAACGAAATCACAGTTTCACAGAGACATGCTAGCAAGAATCATTTAAATCAGTGTCAAGTCGTGATCTAATAATTACTTTGTAGGTTTATAAGTCAAAGGAAATAAACCCAAAAACAGTTTGCTTAGTTTATCATTTCTGAAAGGTGACAATAAAATACAGACAAAGCAGAGAATATAACTAAAAACAGTTTACGGAGCTCCGATGAGGTTAATTCGACCTTCAAAACTAAAATCCTGACTAAATATTCCTATCGAATGGTATATAATACCTAACCATAGCAGAAGGAACATTACTATTAAAAACATATTGAATAACACAGGTACAATTGTCCTGAAATAAGCACAAACTAACAGCATTGAGATTTAAGCCTGCACAGGATTAGAAAGACGACACTGTACATTCTTTCCTTCAGACACGCCCCCTGTCAGTTTTTTTACACTGCAGTAGAAAAACGAACTGGGTCAGACCAGCTTTTGGATTTTTAAAATGATTCTAGGTGTTTTGGGTCTTCGTTCTGCTCTATTAATACAATTTCTTAATCAGTGAACTGTCACAAATTACCCAACAGAATAATCTCACATTTATAACAGAAGGGAAACTCGCAGTTTCAACATATAACAAAAAACAGATACACAGTAGGGCAGACAATACACCAAACGCTTCCTCCGTTTCGCGACCTAGACGCAGTCACCTGGCTAGGAACTGCGCTAGTCCAGAGTCCACTCTCGCTTGGTCCGTGCTGCCAGACCTCTCATTCACACTTCATTCACACAGTCATGCTAGCAACGTATCTCAGAATGCATTCCTTTCTATCTATTCTGACTAGTCTTATCCAATTTCCCAATTACAAAAAGGATGGGGGTTTCACCCGGCGAATACCCATGCGGGGTTACTCGGCCCTTCCTTGAGAGGTGATCATGCTCTCTTACCAATTTCCAATATCTCGAGATTACAAATTCCAAGTTCCTGTCTGTTCTGACTAGGCTAAATCATGATTTTTTTTTTTTTAACAGCTGTACCTCGCGAATACTCATGCAAGGATTTTCAAACAAATTTTCCCCACGCATACTCATGTCGGGACCTCGCGCATACTCATGCGAGGTTGACTTAAGTCTTACCAAACAAAAAGGACGATGGCTTCGCCTTGCGCATACTCATGCAAGGGTAATAGGACCGTCCTTGAGAGGGGATCAGTGCTCTCATTACCAAATTCCAAGTTCTCGAGATTACAAGTTACAAGTTTCAAATTCTTACCAAAGTTTCAAACTGCAGTTCTAACTCATCTGTCTAGACAGGTTTTCAAAACTATACTTACCAGATCTGGTTCCCAAGCTTCTGAGTTGGATCCTGGACTCCCCCGGGTCGGAAGTGTTGGCCAGCTGGACTCAGTGCCTGCCGAGGCCAGGCAGAACCCCCTCCGATTCAAGAGGATCGGTGGGCCCAGGGAAATTCCCCTGCGTCGGATTGGCATGGTTCCAACTGGACCAAACCTCAAAGCGAATTACGTGGATTTATTCACTTGAACACCATCCACCACTCGCACTTCCAGGCCAAACGCACCAAGAAATGTAGCAGCAGATAAGCATGCAATAAATAAAACCAGGAGTCGTTTCAAGGATCCAAGCCAGTTTAATGTGCACATGGCTCAAGCAATAAGCAATTTCAAAATGGCTGAGCAATGGTTTCTAGCAAAACAACAGCTTTTATAGCGTTCTTCTCCATTCTAGACATAGGCAAACTTTTCATTGGTCCCAGTAACCCCTCTCACCCATCTATTGGTCCTGGTACTGATATGGCTACCCAATCGGGACTCTGGTCTGGGCTCAGCACCTGGTTGCCCCCCTTCTAGTCCCAATTACAATGGTCAGTGTCTCTAACTTGTTACATCTCTCCTCCAAGGTCGCTTAGCTTGTTAAAACATATGGGAAGCAGGGCACTGTAACCTTGCTTTTTGCAGAGTTAATTAATTCTATAGAAGCTGTGCTCTCTTATCAGTACCAATTAGAGCTGTTTTCTGTCTTTTCTAAGTGTTTCGTTTCTGCTTAGCTATGTTCAGTTAAGCTGAGTTAAGTTTCAATTCTATGGTGTCATCATTCAGGGGGGTTTTCATTCCTCTGGGCCTAACTACAGGCTTCAGTTACAGGTCAAGCTGCTTAGGCCTGTCTGCTTAGTTCAATTAGCATGGATCATAGGCCGTCGCCTACCACACTGTAATCCCTCACTTGTAAAGCTTCCACTAGAAGAGGCTGTGTAATGCATAGAGAACTCCATGGCACAAATGCATAGGAGGAGAGCCTCTCAATTGAAAGAAAGCTGTGCAACAAGGGGGCATAGAATGAAGGCAAAAGGTGATGGACTCAGGAGTAATATGCAGAAATAATTTATTATGTCAAGAGGGGTAGATGCATGGAATCATCTTTTAGGGGAGGTAGTAGAGATCAGGACAGTATCTTAATTCAAGAACACATGGGACAAATACAGAAGATCTCTAAAGGGAATACAGTCAAACCTCGGTTTTCATGATTAATCCGTTCAAAAAAGTCTGACTAAAACCGAAACGTATGAAAACCGAAGCAATATTTCCCATAAGAAATAATGTAAATCCAATTAATCCGTTCCAGACACCCAAAAATATTCACAAAAAATACATTTTATAGAGAATAGGTTAGGTTGTATTCCTTTGGGTAGTGGCTGCTTTAAGGCTGGATCCCACAGGGCTTTGAGCTGGCTAACTGGTACCAGATGTTTTTATATTTCTTCTTTTTTTTAATTATTTTTGCTTAACCTACAGTACCTTATTCTGTGCCGAGGGTGGTTTCCTGCTACTTCCTGGTGTGAGCTTTCTCTTTCTTCCCCTTCGCTGCTGGATGCCACTCGGGTTTCACTGCTCCTTTTTTCCCCTCCGATCTTCCTGCCTTGTTCTTGCTCTCGCTACTCCCCGCAGCAGTCCCCCGACTCACTTTGCCTATTCACAAGGCTGTCTGCTAGGCAGTCCCGCTCCCCGCCGGTTCTCTTACGTGGCTCCTGGTGCACGTTTGTTCTCCGACGCTCTCCCCAACACTCCGTTGACTTGTGATCTGCACTATCACGCGGTTCCCCTCTCCGCTGCCACAATCTTCAATTTATGAATCCTCCGTTGGTTTCTGCGGCCCCTTCATTGCTCCGCTGCCCGATCGCTGCTAGGGAAGCACAAGGCTTTGTAATGGAGCTCTTCTACAACCCCGCCGTGGAGCCCGATGACGTCACCGGACCATTTCAAATTCTACGAAAACCGAGCGAACGTACGAGAACCGAGACAACATAGCAATTAAAAAAATCATCGAAAACCGAAGCTAACGAAAACTGGGGCATACGAAAACCGAGGTTTGACTGTACAGTAATTGGTATGGAAGTGCAGACTGGATAAGCCATATGGTCTTTCTGACATCATGTTTCTATGTTTATGGCATCCTGATTAAAGGTGGGGGGGAGGGAGAAAAAAAAAGGCTCATCGATGTATTCTCTCCTTCCACCAGCAACTCACCCATTATAGACAATCTTTGTTTTCTCCCCAACCTCTTCCCACCAAAAAGGCAGGATTGGGCTGTTAGAGGAATAAATAAGCAAAATTAATAATTTAACTAGCAATGTATATATGTTCTAATATGTTATACTTGTAATGTTACAATTTTCCTTGTAATTTATAATTATCTGTTCTATGTAAAATGTCCTGGTATATCTCATACCAATTAACCTACTGTTACATGTAAACCGCACTTGAAACATGGGAAAGAGCGGTATATAAATAACTGTTAAATAAATAAATAAAAATGTAGGGACACTTCACCATCTTGCCATCAGAGGAGAATACCAGAGGGCCCCGAGTCCCACATAGGGGAGGTCAGAGCTTCGTACCTCATGAGGGGGGCTATCACACATAGGTCCCTAAGTATTGGGTATCTTAGGCATACTTTTAACCTTATACCAACACCCCTGAGATTTTGATAATTAAACTACAATCATGTTAATCAAAACACCACCTTTCCTAGAATACTGTAAAAATGCATTTTTATTTATTTATTTTATTTAGACAGATTTGTATGCCACCTTTTCCTTCAATCAAGGTGGTTACGTCACCTCACAATTGGAGGGTTACATTTAACATTAGGGTACATGTAATCATTTAGACAGCACAATTATGTAACAGTATTTAGACAATACTGTGGCAGGTGAAGGCCTGTGATCCACAGTGTCTGACATAAGCAAGCAAGCCTAACTAGCTTGACCTGTAAATGAAGTCTGTAGAGAGGCCCATAGGAATTGCACATCCCCCAATATGCTGCTGTAGAATTAGAACTCAGTAGAAATATAAGAGTAAACGATGCAGTTGAAACTATACACCCAGTTGTACCCAATCCTTACACTCTACTAGGATTGATACCCGCTGAAGCTACCCATTTCACTGTACTGGATTTAAAAGATGCATTCTTTTGCATAAGATTAGCCCCTGTAAGCCAAATATTGTTTGCATTCGAATGGCAAGACCCCATCTCTGGAAGAGGGGGCCAACTCACCTGGACAAGATTACCCCAAGGATTCAAGAATTCACCTACCATCTTTAGTGCTGCACTAAACCAAGATCTTTCAAGCTATCCAGCTACAATACAATTGAAGTAACATTTAACATAAAGGTATTTACTAATGAGGTGTGTTGAATTTGTGTGTGTGGATGGGATAATTGGATATCATACTTGTTATACTTTGTTTTGTATTTGTGTCTACTTGCTGTCCCCGCAGATAACATGCCAACAGCTCTGTTGAGTTTGTGTGCTGTCAGGATCCATTGTTTTGCGTGACTGCTGCTGTTCTGAAGCTGTTGCTCTAGGCAACCACCTAGTCTTTCCTAATGGTTGGACCTGCCCTGGCCATGCTGCTATTGACACTGAAACTGTAGCAGCAGAGCGCAGACAAACCAATGATACCAGGAGTCTGTTCAGAAGGTCCAAATCATTTATTTGTGCACAAGTCTCAAGCAGAATCAAATTCAAAATGGCTGAGCAATGTTCTCTGGCAATACAACAACTTTTATAGACTTTTGCTCCATTCTAGGTATAGAAAAACATTTCATTGGTCCTGATAACCTCCCGTACCCCTTCTATTGGTCCCGGTACTGATATGATTATCCAATTATGTTCTTTGAGTGGGCTCAGCACCTGCTCACCCCCCTTCTACTCCCAATTACAATGGCTAGTTCACCAACTTGTTACTTTCCTCCTTTCAAGGCCATTGAGCTAGTTTGTACGTGTAGGGAAGCAGGGCTCTGTAATTTCTCTATCAGCAGTTTTAAACACATTTTTCTGTATTTTTCCATCTGTTCTGCTTGTCTAAGCTAAATTCAATACTTTTCTGAGTTCTAATTCTATAGCAGCATATTGGGGGATGTGCTTCCTATGGGCCTCTACACAGACTTCATTTACAGGTCAAGCTAGTTAGGCCTGCTTGCTTATGTCAGACACTGTGGATCACAGGCCTTCACCTGCCACATTCCCCCCTTTGATTAATCTCACCCTATTACTTAATAAGGTGTGAGAATTAAATCACTTCAAAATAGTTATACTATGGTCAGAGGATTCCGACTATATATAGGAGGTTTGGGTTGGTATAAGGCCATAATCTTAGTTGCGGTCTTCTGCTCAACTGTATTTTCAATAACACTATGAATAGAACGCATACTGTAGCAGCAAAGCGCAGACAAACCAATGATACCAGGAGTCTGTTCAGAAGGTCCAAATCATTTATTTGTGCACAAGTCTCGAACCAGTCAATTTGAAAATGGCTGAGCAAAGTTTTCAAGCATTACAACAACTTTTATAGACTTCTGTTCCATTCTAGGTATAGAAAAACATTTCATTGGTCCCGGTACTCTCCCGTACCTCCCATACCCCTTCCATTGGTCCCGGTACTGATAAGTTTATCCAATTATGTTCCTTCAGTGGGCATGGCACTTGCATACCCCCCTTCTAGTCCCAATTACAATGGTCAGTTCATCAACTTGTTACTTTCATACTCTCAAGGCCATATAGCCAATTTGTGCATGCAGGGGAGCAGGGCTCTGCAACTCATCTGTCAGCACTCCCAATTATATTCCTTGCAGATGTACTTTTTCTTATCAGTAACTTTTAAACACATTTTTCTGTATTTTTCCATCTCTCAGTTCTGCTTACCTAAGTTAGTTTAGTTCTCTTACAGAGTTCTATCCTACAATAGCAGCATATTGGGGGATGTGCAATTCCTATGTGCCTCTCCACAGGCTTCATTTACAGGTCAAGCTAGTTAGGCCTGCCTGCTTACGTCAGACACCGTGGATCACAGGCCTGCACCTGCCACATTCCCCCCTTTGATTAATCTCACCCTATTACTTAATAAGGTGTGAGAGTTAAATCACCTTTAGAAGAATCACATCATGATTGAAGGATTTCGACTAGGGCTGGCTTTATATAAAGCCATTATTTTAGTTGCGGTCTTCCGCTCTACTGTGCTGTCAATAGCATTATGAATGGAACGCATACAACATGGGATTAAACATGGTAATAAGAAAATAAGAGCAACAAGAATTAGTACTAAGACAATGAAAGTCTTAAATCCTCCCAGCCAGGAGAAAAGGTTAGCAAACCAGTTAGGGAATTTCAATGAGTGCCAAGTCTGTACTGGCACATAAGCATGTCTTTGCATATCTTTAGCAATTTCTTCAACTACTTGACCTTTATCATCTATTTTCAAACAGCAATTAGTTAGATTCAGTTTACCACATACTCCTCCTTCAGCTGCTAACAAATAATCAAGTGCTAAGCGGTTCTGATATATAGCAGTGCGCATCTGAGTACTTTGTCTAGCTAAGAGTGTAAGAGCATGACTAGTTTCATTGGTTATTATTTCAACTACTGCTTGTAAGCGAATAATACGATTAATCATATAGATTGGAGTACGATAACCATACATACCATCATCATTCCAAGTGGCAGGCCCATAATACTCAATGATTCTTTCTGGTGGCCAATCATCACCTTGCCACTTCTCCCACTTGCCTATCTGTAAGGCTTCTCTTTTCTGTCTTAGTGCTCGTTTGTGTCGGTGGGTAGTGTATACAGGGTATCCTAATTGTTCTCCGTGTTCAGTGTTTAACAGAAAGAAAGAAGGTCTGATGGTTCCTAAGACACATGCTCCTCCCCAGTGTGGCGGGAGTTGGGCATATGCTCGGTTTCCACAGATCCAATATAGGCCAGGTGGGGCTTGCCAGGCTTGGACTTTGGCAAGGTTAGTCCATAAACCAGCAAGTTCAGGAAATCTGGCTAATGGGTTAGGAGGTTCAGGGTGTCTGATTCCTGACCACCATGCTGTCTTTTTGGTTGTGGCATTATAGTACTTCTGGCTAAGACAGACCAGCTGTCCTACCTTCTGGGTGAGCTGGGGTCCAGTTCTGGCATAGCAAAGACGTCCAACGATTGAGTGCGCTAACACCCATTCACTGGTAGTCTTGTGTAATTCAGTCTGATTGTAAATCAAAGAATAATTCAATTCTTGGGCTTCCCATGGCCACAGAAATAGCAATCTGAGATCTTAAGACTAGATACTACTGCTCCAGCTAATTCTAAAAATAAATTCTGTGAGGAATGAGGGATCTCAAACTTATTTACATGCATAGCTTCATAAAAGGTATTATGAATATGATATTTGGATGACTTGTGGGCTTGGGTATTCAATCTGATATACACAATGGTTCCTGGATCTACTGCCCCTCCAGCAATACGCAAACCAAACTTGTAGCCTTGTTTCCATGCATGGGGATTGTGTATACGTAAGTGTAAGGGGTTGCAAGCATCTTTCTGACATTTACCATTTGTGGTTGGCTTGGTTAAAGTAGCCATTCGTTTATCTATTTTCTCATCAGTTATACCAGTATTCCAGGTAGCATAAAAAACACATCCCCAATACGGGCAATAGTAGTCTGCCGCTGGTGCAGTACTATAGCCTGATCCCGTTTTACCTGTACACTTCCACCAATTTGTGGCACCTTCTGGACACATGTACTTATGGTCATTCCGATACGCTTTCTCCCATGTACCACAGGTGGAATAACTATCTCTGTTAATGACATTACAGGCATCAAAATTCAAAACAGCAGGTTTAGTAATGTCTTTAAGTGGTGGTGTAGCAGCTATTATAGGTCCATCTGCATCCTTCCATCGTATTTCCAACGTATAATAGGATGGATTCTGATGCGGATTATAGCATGCTCTAATTTTGCCATGAGTGCAAACATTTAGTTCAGTGGTGTTATAGATACACCGAGTCACTGTTCCCTTGCAGGTATAGTAAGAATGATAAATCAAAGTCTGAGTTACTTTCAGTCCAGTTCGAGTAGAAGTAATGCAGGCAGTGCATGGAGGTAAAGCATAAGTCTGTTCAAAACCTCCAAATAAGGCAACCAAGGCAAAGCAAAAGTAAAGATGCATGTTGATGTTGATTGGAGTTCTTCTGAATCCTCAGCTTGCTGATCTTGATCACGACGGTCTTTTATTCTTCATCCCGTTTGCTAATGAAGCAATTTAACGGGTGCTGAGCGTTGATTGAAGATCCTCAGGTTGTCCAGTACACATTAACCAACTTATTAGCAATTTCAGTTGGCTTGTGAAGTCTGGCTAGTTAATGTAGTATCAAAGTAGTGTGCAAAATCATGCACAGATTGAGTTCGTTAAAACAAAACTGTTGCTGCATGTAAAACAGCAATCCTCTTCGAAAGACTTGGCTACTGCAAAGCACTTGTGATGAAGTGTCTAAGCTGCTGGTTGCCGTCTCAGAGTAACTCGCAAGGGTGCATCAAGATGCTGTTCTGCCGTCCACTGCTCAGGTTCAGGATCAGCGGCGGGCTTGACTCTGCTGTGGTGGATCCAGGCGTCGATCTCGGCTACCTTTACTGCAGTTGGGGTAGACAGGATGACGGTGTACGGTCCCTTCCAATGGGGTTCCAACGGTGTCTTCTTCCAATCTTTGATTCACACCGAGGTACCAGGCTGATAGGGATGCAAGGGTTCCGTCAAGTTGATAGGCAACTGGTCTTGGATCCACGCATGGAGAGTCTGCAGAACAAAACTAAGAGCTAGGAGTTCTTGTCTGGTTACTTCTGAACCAATTTGGGCTAAACTTCCTTTGATTCCCTGCACTATTGGTGGGGGTTTACCATACAGAACTTCAAAAGGGGAAAACCCTGTTGACTTTACAGGAGCTGAGCGTATTCTGAGTAAAGCTATGGGGAGCACTTGGGGCCACTTCAAGTGTGTCTCCTGACAAAGCTTGGACATTTGGGCTTTTAGGGTACGATTCATTCGCTCAACTTTCCCTGAACTCTGGGGTCTGTATGCAGTGTGGAGTTTCCATTGTATCTGCAAAGCTTTTGCTAACTGTTGAGTGACTTGGGAGACAAATGAGGGTCCATTGTCTGACCCTATTACTGCTGGAATTCCGAACCTGGGGACAATCTCTCTCATTAAGACTTTGGTAACTTCTCGGGCTTTCTCAGTTCTGGTTGGGAAGGCTTCCACCCACCCAGAGAAGGTACAAACTAATACTAATAGGTAATGGTATCCATTGGCTCTTGGCATTTCGGTAAAATCAACTTGGAGGTTGTGCATGGGAGTTACACCTCCTGACTGAACTCGGGGTGCCGTTATAAGGCCTTGCTTGGCATTATTTTTGGCACAGGTTAGACATTGACGTGCTACTGAGGCTGATATGGTTGTCAGCAGAGGGATGTAAAAATGTGGTCTGAGTGCTTTTTCCATAGCACTCTTCCCATAGTGGGTGGCTTCATGGAAAGCTTTGACAAAGGATGGTCCTAACAGTTCAGGAATTACTATTCGTCCAGGGGGTTGACTGCCCTCTTCTGGTGGCAGCTCAATCCATCCATCTTTCAGTACTCCATCTTCTTTGTTACAGTAGTAATCCAATTCTTTGGTGGTATATCGTGGTGTCCATAAATTTAGAGGTACTGGAAACAATGCTGCTTGCATTGGCATAGCTTGTGGGGCAATCTGTCCTGTCATAGCTGCTTGTCGTGCTGAGGCATCTGCAAATCTATTTCCTCGGGCAACTTCTCCTTTTCCTGCTTGATGTCCTCTACAATGCATGACAGCTACACGTGTTGGGGCCCAAACTGCATCAAGTAACATCAATATCTCGGGACCATATTTGACTGATTTTCCTCCAGATGTGATGAGCCCTCGTTCTTTATAGAGAGCTCCATGGGCATGCAGAGTGGTGAAGGCATATTTGGAATCTGTATATACATTTAGCACAAGTTTTTCTCCTAACAATAATGCTCTGGTGAGTGCTATCAATTCGGCTTTTTGGGCTGATGTGCCTGAGGCTAGAGCTGATGATTCAACTACTTCATGTTGAGTGACGACTGCATATCCGGCACAGCGTCGTCCATCAAGGATGAGACTGCTCCCATCAGCGTAATAGATCTGGTCAGGATTGTCTATGGGCACATCTGTCAAGTCGGGTCGACTGGAGAACACAGTTTCCATGACTTCGATACAGTCATGTTCTGGGAGTTCTTCACTGATGGGTATCAAGGTGGCTGGATTCAAGGCATGACTCACTTCTAGTTGTATCTGTGGGTTTTCACATAACATGCTCTGGTACTTCAACATTCGGGAATTGGTGAGCCAATAATTTGCTTTCTGTTCCATAAGGGCAAGGACTGCATGTGGCACAGTGACTCGTATGTTCTGTCCTAGTGTGAGCTTGTCTGCTTCACTCACTAATAGTGCTGTAGCTGCAACTGCTCTCAGGCATGGTGGCCATCCTTTGGCCACAGTGTCCAACTGTTTCGATAGGTATGCTACAGGTCGCTCCCAATTTCCCAATTTCTGAGTCAACATGCCTAAGGCATTTCCCTGTGCTTCATGTACAAACAAGTGGAAAGGCTTGTGGACATCTGGTAGTCCAAGTGCTGGTGATGACATCAATTCTTCCTTTAATTTCTGGAAGGCTGTATCCTGCTCAAGTCCCCACTCCAGTGGTGACTTCTCTTCTCCTTTTGTGGCCTCATACAGTGGTTTGGCAATTTGGGCAAAGTTAGGTATCCAGATTCGGCAATATCCTGCCGCTCCCAGAAAGGCTCTGACTTGCTTTCTGGTTGTTGGAGTTGGAATTCTACATACTGCTTCTTTTCTTTCTCTGCCTAATCTTCTGCTTCCTTGGGTAATACGAAAACCCAAGTATTTCACTTCTTTTTGGCATAGCTGTGCTTTTGCTCTGGAAACTTTGTATCCAGCTTCATCTAGTAACTGCAAGAGATCTTTGGTGGCTAATATGCATTCACTTTCTGATATGGCAGCTATCAACAGATCATCCACGTATTGGAGAAGCACTCTCTTCCCCGGGGCCACTGGATAGCTTGAAAGGTCTTGATTCAGTGCGGCACTAAAGATGGTAGGCGAATTCTTGAATCCTTGGGGTAATCTTGTCCAGGTGAGTTGGCCCCCTCTTCCAGAGATGGGGTCCTGCCATTCAAAGGCAAACAATATCTGACTTACAGGGGCTAATCTTATGCAAAAGAATGCATCTTTTAAATCCAGTACAGTGAAATGGGTAGCTTCAGCAGGTATCAGTCCTAGAAGAGTGTAAGGATTGGGTACAACTGGATGTATAGTTTCAACTGCATCATTTACTCTCCTTAAGTCTTGTACTGGGCGGTAGTCATCCGTCCCAGGTTTCTTTACTGGCAAAAGTGGAGTGTTCCATGGGGATTGACATACTTTTAGTAGGCCATACTCGAGCAATCTTTGTAGGTGGCGATGAATGCCTTCAATTGCAGCTCTTGGGAGAGGGTACTGTTTGACATGCACTGGTGTAGCACTAGGTTTGAGGGTTACAATCACTGGAGCTATATGCTTGGCTAAGCCTGGGGGACTGCCTTCTGCCCATACTCCAGGTGGTGCATGAATGTTCTTTAAAGTTTGTTCAAAATAAGTGTCTTGGATAGAGTCATCGATGTAATACCTCCATTCTTCTTCTCGGGGAACTGTCAGCAGCATTATTCCTGCTGGTTTGGCTTGGGGATTTACTGTCATTTGCATTTCTCCTTGTTCAGAGAAAGATATCTGTGCTTGAAGCTTGGCTAACATATCTCGTCCCAGTAGTGGCACTGGACATTCGGGCATGTAAAGGAATTGATGAGTTATTTGCTGTCCCCCTAGACTGCATATATGATTCTGGAGAAAAGACTTTGTGGCTTTGGCACCAGTTGCTCCTATAATGGTGACTGCTTTTGTAGAGAATGGGGCTATCTTTTTGTCTATTACTGAATGTTGTGCTCCAGTATCAACCATAAAGTCCATAATTTGGTCTCCTATTTGTATTCCGACCATAGGCTCCTGGAGACCTAAAGCAAACTTGGAGCCCGGTCTGTCCTAATCCACGTCATTCTCATCATGGACCGGTGTGGCCAATGCTTGAATGGCTCCTCCTCCTCTCTCTCGCTGGAATTGTTCTCGATTGGCTCCTCCACGGTTTCGGGGGTAGCCTCGTCTTTCTTCTCGCCACTGATGATTGCTGTCGTCATCTTGCTGGGCGTCTTCGAGTTGCGGGCACGTATCTCTCCAATGTCCTTCCTCTCTACAGTAGGCGCATTGGTTCACGCCTAGCTTCTGGGTCCGGCCTCCGCCTTGACCCCGCCCTCTTCCTCTGCTCCGTCGACTAGGGACATCTCCCCTTTTCTGTTCAACTATGGCCGCAGCCAAAAAATCAGCTTTCTTCTTCATCTTTCTATCACATTCTCTCTGTCTTTCATTATCACGATTCACATACACTTTATGAGCGACTTCCAGTAACTGTGTTGCATTCATGCCCGCAAACCATTCTAACTTCTGTAATTTACGTCTGATGTCTGGTTGAGACTGGTTTACAAAAGCAGAATTCACCATACATAAACTTCCTTGTGCCTCGGGATCATAGGGGGTATACATCCTGTATGCTTCAGTTAGTCTTTCATAAAAATCTGCTGGGCTCTCATCTACACCTTGGATAACTCCTGCAACTTTGGAAAGGTTCATAGCTTTCTGGCCCCCCCTTTTCAGGCCTTGTAAAAAGCCTTGGCGAAAACGGGCTAGGGCTGTGGTTCCTTCTTCGGTATTTGGGTCCCAATGGGGGTCTTCATTCGGGAATTCTTTCTGAGCCGCTTCCCGATAGTCTATTCTGCTCAGTCCCTGCCCCGGAGCTACAGGGTTATCTGACATCCACTCAATAGCTGCTTTTCTAATTCGTGCTCGCTCCTCTGTCGTGAATAGGGTGGTCAGGAGCTGACGGCAATCTGGCCAGGTGGGTTGGTGGGTTTCCATAATAGTAGTTACTAATTCTGTCAGCTACTGGGGCTTGCTAGTATAGGAGGCATAATGCGACCTCCAATTTAACAGATCAGTTGTTGAGAAAGGGATATACACATAAGTTAAGGGTCCCGCCACCACCTCTTCATTATCGTTCTTTATGGGCACTCCAGGGACCTGCCGTAAAGGCAGCATCTTGGCGGGAGCTGTCTTTTGGGATCTAAGGACTGTTTTCTTAACTATCTTCCCGGGGACTACTTTTGCTTTCTCAACAGGTTTCACTTTGGGTGTCTCTTTTGCCGGCCCGCTGGCACTAGCAACTGCTTGTACGCTATCATCTTCACTTTGGACATTTTCTTTTTCATCCTCTTCTCCCTCTACTTCTGACTCGCTTTTTATGGCATCCTCTTCTTCAACTAATTCCTCTCTCGGCCCTCCAGGAGGGGGTTCAGGGGTTGGGTCCCGCTCCGGCCGTCTCTGGGGTTCTGGGGCCGGACGCCGGGCTACTCTTATCGGACCTGGGGTTCGGGGCTGTCTGAGGATTATCTCCGGGGAATCAGGATCTACCAGGATGGGCTTCTTTCTGGACTTCTTATCATGCTCTTTCATTTTAGGCTGTTCCGTTTTCTGTCTAGAATCTGTTTTAGCTAACATTATTCTGCACTGTTCCTCATAACAGCGCTGCGCCCAGGGGGGCGGATCTTCACAAATACTTAACCAGGAATCTATATAGGGGTACTGATCGGGGTGCGCTATCCGCACTCTACGGTGTACTGACTGAATAATCTCTGCATTAAACGTTCCCTCTCGGGGCCAGATGGGGTCTAGATCGGGCCACTCCCTAGTACACAAAATCTGCAAACGGGCTGCTGTCATTTTAATACCATAATCTCCTGAATATCCCTCTTTAAAATGTGCGATCATACATTCTAATGGAGTGTTTCTAGTAGACCCCGCCCCTCCCATTTCGATGTGTGCGCGCGCAACAACAGACAGAAAGGGAAAAGGAGGGCGGACCGTGGGTAAGGGGTCCTCACGGCCCTGGAAACGTATAAGGAGTACAAATAACAAGACAAGACGACAATCGCTTCCCCCTTTTTGCGACCTGAACGCGGTTGCCCGGTCAGGAAATGCGCTACTCGGGTCCGCCTTCACTTGGTCCGTGCTGCCAGACCTCTCATTCACACTTCGTTCACACAATCATGCTAGCAACGTATCCCAGAATGCATTCGTTTCTATCTATTCTGACTAGTCTTTTTCCCAATTACAAAAAGGATGAGGGTTTCACCCGGCGAATTCCCATGCGGGGTTACTCGGCCCTTCCTTGAGAGGTGATCAGGCTCTCTTACCAATTCCCAATATCTCGAGATTACAAATTCCAAATTCCAAGTTCCAATGGCAGTACTGCTCTGTCTATTTCTGTCTAGACACCAAATCAAAACTATACTCACCGGATCCGGTCCTCAAACTTCCCAAGCAGGCGCTTGAGTTGGACCTCGGACTCCCCTCACTCGGGTTCGAGGCGTTGGCTCCAGCCGGGCCCGGCACCCGCCGAGGTCCGACCAGCTCCCTCCGATACAAGGGACCGGCAGCGCCAGGGAGCAGCCCTCGTCGGAAGGGCGCGATCCCGGCAGGACCAAGCCTATAGAGGCGGAAAGTCGTGGTATATTGCCCTATATACACTTTGATTCCACAACTTACCGGCCAACGCACCAAGAATATGTAGCAGCAAAGCGCAGACAAACCAATGATACCAGGAGTCTGTTCAGAAGGTCCAAATCATTTATTTGTGCACAAGTCTCGAACCAGTCAATTTCAAAATGGCTGAGCAAAGTTTTCAAGCATTACAACAACTTTTATAGACTTCTGTTCCATTCTAGGTATAGAAAAACATTTCATTGGTCCCGGTACTCTCCCGTACCTCCCATACCCCTTCCATTGGTCCCGGTACTGATAAGTTTATCCAATTATGTTCCTTCAGTGGGCATGGCACTTGCATACCCCCCTTCTAGTCCCAATTACAATGGTCAGTTCATCAACTTGTTACTTTCATACTCTCAAGGCCATATAGCCAATTTGTGCATGCAGGGGAGCAGGGCTCTGCAACTCATCTGTCAGCACTCCCAATTATATTCCTTGCAGATGTACTTTTTCTTATCAGTAACTTTTAAACACATTTTTCTGTATTTTTCCATCTCTCAGTTCTGCTTACCTAAGTTAGTTTAGTTCTCTTACAGAGTTCTATCCTACAATAGCAGCATATTGGGGGATGTGCAATTCCTATGTGCCTCTCCACAGGCTTCATTTACAGGTCAAGCTAGTTAGGCCTGCCTGCTTACGTCAGACACCGTGGATCACAGGCCTGCACCTGCCACAATACAACATGGGATTATGCATGGCAATAAGAAAATTACAGCAACAACTATTAGTATAAGGAAAGTCTTAAGTCCTCCTATCCATGAGAAAAGATTATCAAACCAGTTAGGAAACTTTAGTGAATGCCAAGTCTGTACTGGCACATAAGCTTGTTTTCGCATGGTTTCAGCAATTTCTTCAACTACTTGACCTTTATCATCTATTTTTAAGCAACAATTGGTTAAATTCAGTTTACCACATACTCCTCCTTCAGCTGCTAACAAATAATCAAGTGCTAAACGATTCTGATATATGGCAGTGCGCATTTGGGTACTTTGTCTAGCTAAAAGTGTGAGAGCTTGGCTAGTTTCATTGGTTATTATTTCAACTACTGCTTGTAAGCGGATAATACGATTAATCATATAGACTGGGGTTCGATAACCCCACATACCATCATCATTCCAGGTGGCAGGCCCATAATAATCAATGATTCTTTCTGGTGGCCAATCATCACCCTTCCACTTCTCCCACTTGCCTATCTGGAGGGGTGCTCTCTTCTATCTCAATCAATGTTCCCTCTAATTTTCTGTAGGCTGTGTGCGCATAAAATATCGGCTGTGTGCAGCTTTTGAAGGAAGGTTAAATTTTTGTGCGCCACATAACGACACTCGGAGTTATATACTTTAAGATTTGACTACACGTCAGAATACAGTAGGTACACCACATTGATTTTAATCAAATTAAATGAAAATAGACGATTACTAAATGAAGCGGGAAATTTCTAGTAATTACAATCATAACTTTTAAATTTTAAGACGTCTGTGGTGTTTTCTATCAGAATCAGAGCCGTAATTTTTGTGCGCTCTGTTGTAAAGTATGTGCGCTCGCTCAGCGAGGTGTGTGCGCGCGCACACGCGCACAGCTTAGAGGGAACAGTGGTCTCAATGCTCTTTTATGTCTGTGATTAGTAGTGTACACTGGGTATCCTAACTGTTCTCCATGTTCTGTGTTTAGAAGGAAGGTCTGATAGTTCCTAAGACACATGCTCCTCCCCAGTATGTAGGGAGTCGGGCATATGCTCGGTTTCCACAGATCCAATATAGGCCAGGTGGGGCTTGCCAGGCATGAGGTTTGGCAAGATTAGTCCATAAGTGAGCAAGTTCAGGGAATCTGGCTAATGGGTTAGGGGGTTCAAGTTCTTTAATTCCTGACCACCAAGACGTCTTTTTGGTGGTGTCATTATAGAACTTTTGGCTAAGACAGACCAGCTGTCCTACCTGTTGTTTGAACTGGGGTCCAGTTCTGGCATAGCAAAGACATCCAACTATTGTGTGCGCTAACACCCATTCGCTGGTAGTCTTGTGAATTTCAGTCTGATTGTAAGTCATTGAGTAATTTAATTCTTGGGCTTCCCATGGCCATTGGTCACCCATTCGTGTCCCCCCACAAAAATAACAATCTGAGATGTTTAGACTGGATACTACTGCTCCAGCTAATTCCAAAAATAAATTCTGGGAAGGATGGGGCATATCAAACTTATTTACATGCATGATTTCATAGAATGTGTTGTGGATTTGATGCTTGGATGATCTATGGGCTTGTGTATTTAATTTTATATATACTATGGTTCCTGGATCTGATCCAGTTCCATCAATTCGTAAACCAAATCGGAATCCTTGTTTCCAATTTTCAGGTCTTTGTATGACTAACTCTAAAGGATTGCAAGCATTTTTCTTACATTTGTCTAGGTCTTTGACATGTAATGGTTTCCGTAATGTAGCCATTCGATTATCTTTATTCCATACCATACCAATCCAAGTAGCATAAAAAACACATTCCCACTTTGGGCAGAAGTAATCCGATTCTGGAGCTTTACTATATACATTGGCTGAAACTTTCTTTCCTGTACATGCTTCCCATTCAGTGGACCCTTCCGGACACATATATTTGCCACTCTGCGAGTATGTTTTTTCCCAATCACCACACTTAGAACGACTATCTCTGTTGATTACTTCACAAGCATCAAAATACAAAATAGCATCTTTACTAGGATCTGTTAGTTGACGTGTGGCGTTAATTAAGGGTCCATCTGCATTTTTCCATCGCATTTCTAAGGTATAATAGGATGGATTCTGATGTGGATTGAAGCATACTTTAGATTTACCCTTGGTACAGACATTCAGTTCAGTAGTGTTATAAATACACCGAGTTACTTTACCAGTGCAGGAATAGTAAGAGTGATAAATCAAAGTCTGAGTTACTTTTAGTCCAGTCCGAGTAGAAGTAATGCAAGCAGTGCATGGAGGCAAGGCATGAGTCAGTTCAAAGCCTCCAAAACAGGCAACCAGGGCAAAGATAAAGATACATGTTGATTGGAGTTCTTCTGAATCCTCAGCTTGAAAATCTTGATCACGACGTTCTTTTCTTCGTCCCGTTTGCTAATGAAGCAATTCAACGGGTGCTGAGTGTTGATTGAAGATTCTCAAGTTGTCCATCACACATTAACCAACTTATCAATTTCAGTTGGCTTCTGAAATATGGTCAATCAAGCATCAAAGTAGTGTGTAAAATCACACACATGAGGTTCGTTGAAACAAACTCTTGCTGTATGGAAAACAGCAATCCTCTTCGAAAGACTTGGCTACTGCAGGGCACTGTGACAAAGTGTCTAAGCTGCTGGTTGCCGTCTCAGAGTAACTCACAAAGGTGCATCAGGATGCTGCTCTGCTGTCCACTGCTCAGGTTCTGGATCAGCTGCGGGCTTGACTCTGCTGTGGTGGATCCAGGAATCGATCTCTGCTACCTTTACTGCAGTTGGGGTAGACAGGATGACAGTGTATGGTCCCTTCCAATGGGGTTCCAGCGGTGTCTTCTTCCAATCTTTGATCCACACCGAGGTACCAGGCTGGTAGGGATGCAAGGGTTCCGTCAAGTTGATAGGCAACTGGTCTTGGATCCACGTATGGAGAGTCTGCAGAACAAAACTAAGAGCTAGGAGTTCTTGCCTGGTTATTTCTGAACCAATTTGGGCTAGACTTCCTTTAATTCCCTGCACTATTGGTGGGGGTTTACCATACAGAACTTCAAAAGTGGAAAATCATGTTGACTTTACAGGAGCTGAGCGTATTCTGAGTAAAGCTATTGGGAGCACTTGGGGCCACTTCAGGCGTGTCTCCTGACAAAGCTTAGACATATGGGCTTTTAAGGTACGATTCATTTGCTCAACTTTCCCTGAACTCTGGGGTCTGTATGCAGTGTGAAGCTTCCATTGTATCTGCAAAGCTTTTGCTAACTGTTGAGTAATCTGAGAAACAAATGAGGGCCCATTGTCTGACCCTATTACTGCTGGAATTCCAAATCTAGGGACAATCTCTCTCAGTAAAACTTTGGTGACTTCTCGGGCTTTCTCAGTTCTGGTTGGGAAGGCTTCTACCCACCCAGAGAAAGTACAAACTAATACCAATAGGTAGTGATATCCATTGGCTTTTGGCATTTCAGTAAAATCAATTTGCAGGTGATGCATGGGGGTTACACCTCCTGACTGAAATTGGGGTGCTGGTGTGGGACCTTGCTTGGCATTATTTTTGGCACAAATTAGACACTGGCGTGCTACTGAAGCTGATAGGGCTGCTAACATGGTAATGCAGAAGTGCGGTCTGAGTGCTTTTTCCATAGCACTTTTTCCATAGTGGGTGGCTTCATGGAAGGCTTTGACAAAAGCTGGGCATAACAATTCAGGGATTACTATTCGTCCTAGGGGTTGACTGCCCTCTGTTGGTGGCAGCTCAATCCACCCATCTTTCAGTACTCCATCTTCCTTATTACAGTAGTAATCTAATTCTTTGGTGGTATATCGTGGTGTCCATAAGTTCAAGGGTACTGGAAACAATGCTGCCTCCATTGGCATGGCTTGTGGTGTAATTTGTCCTGTCATGGCTGCTTGTGCTGAGGCATCTGCAAACCTATTTCCTCGAGCAACTTCTCCTTTTCCCGCTTGATGTCCTTTACAGTGCATGACAGCTACACGAGTTAGGGCCCATACTGCATCAAGTAACATTAGTATCTCTGGGCCATACTTGACTGATTTTCCTCCGGACGTGATGAGCCCTCGTTCTTTATAGAGAGCTCCATGGGCATGTAGGGTGGTGAAGGCATACTTAGAGTCTGTATATATATTTAACACAAGTTTTGCACCTAGCAGTAATGCTCGAGTAAGTGCTATTAATTCTGCTTTCTGGGCTGATGTGCCTGATGCAAGGGCTGATGATTCAACGACTTCATGTTGAGTGACTACTGCATAACCGGCGCAGCATCGTCCATCGATGAGACTGCTCCCATCTACGTAATAGATTTGATCAGGATTGTCTATGGGCACATCTGTCAGGTCAGGTTGGCTTGAGAATACAGTTTCCATGACTTCTATACAGTCATGTTCTGGGAGTTCTTCACTAATGGGTATCAATGTGGCTGGGTTCAAGGCATGGCTCACTTCCAATTGGATCTGTGGGTTTTCACATAACATGCGCTGATATTTCAACATTCGGGAATTGGTGAGCCAATGATTTGCTTTCTGTTCCATAAGGGCAAGGACTGCATGTGGCACAGTGACTCGTAGATTCTGTCCTAGTGTGAGCTTATCTGCTTCACTCACTAACATTGCTGTAGCTGCGACTGCTCTCAGGCAAGGTGGCCATCCTTTGGCCACAGTGTCCAATTGTTTCGATAGGTATGCTACAGGTCGTTCCCAATTTCCCAATTTTTGAGTCAACATGCCTAAGGCATTTCCTTGTGCTTCATGTACAAACAAGTGGAAAGGCTTGTGAACATCTGGTAGTCCAAGTGCTGGTGATGACATCAATTCTTCCTTTAACGTCTTGAAGGCTGTATCCTACTCAGGTCCCCACTCCAGTGGTGACTTTTCTTCTCCTTTCGTGGCTTCATACAGTGGTTTGGCGATTTGAGCAAAGTTGGGAATCCAAATTCGGCAATATCCTGCCGCTCCAGAAAGGCTCTGACTTGCTTTCTGGTAGTTGGGGTTGGAATTCTGCATACTGCTTCTTTTCTCTCTCTGCCTAATTTTCGGCTTCCTTTGGTTATACGAAAGCCCAAGTATTTCACTTCTTTTTGGCATAGTTGTGCTTTTGCTCTGGAAACTTTGTATCCAGCTTCATCTAGTAACTGCAAGAGGTCTTTGGTGGCTTGTATACATTCACTTTCTGATACAGCAGCTATCAGCAGATCGTCCACGTATTGGAGAAGCACTCTCTTCCCCGGGGCCACTGGATAGCTTGAAAGGTCTTGATTCAGTGCAGCACTAAAGATGGTAGGTGAATTCTTGAATCCTTGTGGTAATCGTGTCCAAGTAAGTTGGCCCCCTCTTCCAGAGATAGGGTCCTGCCATTCAAATGCAAATAATATCTGACTTACAGGGGCTAATCTTATGCAAAAGAACGCATCTTTTAAATCCAGAACAGTGAAGTGGGTAGCTTCAGCAGGTATCAGTGCTAGAAGAGTGTAAGGATTGGGTACAACTGGATGTATGGTCTCAACTGCTTCATTCATTGGGTAGTTGGTGATTTCAACCTCCCATCTCTCCATGACAGCCACTCAGAAGCATTTCTAGACGCACTAGGAGATCTAGGCTACAAACAATATGTCGACTCTCCCACCCACACTAAAGGAGGTAAACTAGACCTCATCTTCGCACCCCATTTCAACACCTTAACACACCAAGCCTTTGAACTGTCGGTTATACCAGTACCATGGTCTGACCACAACCTTATTCGATTCAATATACCTACCCATACCTCTCACGTGAGCCAAATACCATCTAACTCACCCGGAACCCACGCAGCCCGTTTTCAACCTCTCAACCGTGACAAGGTCCTAGAAAACCTCCACCCACTCTTGACTAACTCCTCCCTCAACTTAGATGACCTGGTATCCAAATGGGACGAGAACCTCAGAGCCGCCTCATGTCCAATACACAAGGATAAGAAAATAAGAAAACGAGAACACGCACCATGGTTCTCTACTGACCTTCGTACATCTCTCATCCACTTACGCAAACTTGAAAGACAGTGGCGCCAAACCCACTCACCAGAGGCTCTTGAAACATATAACTCACACTTAACTACCCACCGTGAGAAGGTAACACTGAGTAAGAAGCTCTACCACACAAACCTACTGAAACGCTCCATCAATAAACCTCATGCACTATTCAAGTTAGTAAAATCCATAACAAGAGAGCCAACTTCAGCCCAACCTGCAATGCCGCAGCCACAGGACTACGCAAACTACCTGCAATCAAAAATGATTAAGGCCAGCACAAGCATAACTACCAACAACCCCTCTCTATCACCTAAGGCATCTCAAATAACTCCATTTTGCAACTTCAATACTATATCAACTAGTGAAATTGAGAAAATTGTCGCCTCCATCAATCCTAGCACGGCACCTAACGACCCATGCCCAGCCAACTGGATCAAAGATCTGCGACATGATCTAAGCCAAATCCTGTGCAAAATACTGAACCAGTCCTTTCTAACAGGCTCATTCCCACAGAGTCTTAAACACACCTCTATCAAGCCCCTACTAAAAAACAGTAAGCTCGATCCATCCAAAGTTGAATCATTTAGGCCAATCTCGAGCATCCCCCAGCTTGCAAAAATCATCGAGAAAGCTGCCCAACAACAGCTCCAGCATCATATTGACACAGAAGCACCACTAGATAAATCACAACATGGATTCAGAGAAGCACATGGAGTCGACACAATCCTTACAACCCTATTCAATGATCTGATCACAGGAATAAACAACATCAAACAAGGATTTGTCCTCATCTTTTTAGACATTTCCGCCGCCTTCGACTCTGTGAACCACGATATACTGCTGCAACGTCTGAGAGAGAAGGGGATTCGAAGCACAGCACTGGAATGGTGTAGATCCTACCTTTCCAATAGGTGGCAACAAGTTAAAACAGGCCAGGAATCCTCAGAGCCATTCCTACAGTCTCAAGGTGTTCCACAAGGATCTTCCCTATCGGCGTTAATGTTCAATATTTATATGCAGCCGATATGTGAACTGATCAGATCCTTCAACGTGCAATGCTTGGCATACGCAGATGACATCCTCATATACATGCCGTTCGAAACTGACCAACCAATGTTTACTCCAATAATCAATTGTTTCGGAGCAGTAGCTGAATGGCTGCTGACTCAAAACCTAAGAATAAATCATAGCAAAACTGATGTCCTATTTGTTACAAGGAACCGTAAGTTCGTACCTCCTCCGTCGCTCCTGGTCAACAACATAGAACTGACGTCCAAACCCACAATCCGATACCTCGGTATTACATTAGATCAACACCTGGATATGACAATGCATGTGAAGAATGTGACAAAGAATATATATCATAAGATCAGAACACTACGCCACCTCCGACCCCTACTTGACTATACTGACTACCGATCAACCTTCCAGGCACTAGTCCTCCCACATCTAGATTTTGCGAACATCATCCTCCACGGGCTCTCTCAATCAACCTTAAATCCACTTCGTCTGGCTATAAATACAGCTGCAAGAGTCCTCTCTGGGTCACCAAGATCTGCTCATATAACGCCTATCATGAAAGACCTACACTGGCTACCCCTACAAGCCAGAATCTCATATAAGTCTCTAGTCCTGACCTTCAAAGCCATGAATAACTACCCACCAACACCAATCAGCAAACTAATCCATAACACCCTTGAAAATAGAAACAGAAGGACTACAGCTATGAACACTTTAATAGTTCCCAAGATGATGACATCATGTACTAAAGCTACATCAAACAGAGCTTTTTCATTATTCGCACCCATGAATTGGAATATACTTCCCCATGAAATCCGAGGCATCAAAAGCCTATTACAATTCCGCAAAGCTGTGAAGCATCACTTATTCACAAAATACTACCCAGAAGTAACCATGGACGCTCACACAACCAACAGGCCTCCCACTTACACCAAACACCTTAGCACCTTAATCCAACCAGAAAAGGGTTAGACTTCACAATAGTCCACATTACTACTGTTGACCCGTGCAACCACATGAATACACGTACAATATCCACTCGAGTTTAAATATGGTATTTAATAAAAGCTTATATATAGTATAATGTTGATTGTACATAGTTATCCCTGTTACTCCTTGTTATATATTCCCTTGTTCTCTGTAAACTCAATGTTAACTGTATGCATTGCAGTATATTTTGTTCGATGTACACCGTGCTGATTTTAATAGCGCGGTATAGAAGAGATGTTAAATAAATAAATAATTCACTCTTCTTAGATCTTGTACTGGGCGGTAGTCATCTGTTCCAGGCTTTTTCACTGGCAGAAGTGGAGTGTTCCATGGGGATTGACATACTTTTAGTAGGCCATGTTCTAGTAATCTTTGCAAGTGGCGGTGGATGCCTTCAATTGCAGCTCTTGGGAGAGGGTACTGCTTGACATGTACTGGTGTAGCACCAGGCTTGAGAGTTACAATTACTGGAGCTATATGTTTGGCTAGGCCTGGAGGACTGCCTTCTGCCCATACTCCAGGTGGTGCATCAATGCTTTTCAAAGTTTGTTCAAAATAGGTATCTTGGGCAGATTCATCACTGTAATATCTCCATTCTTCTTCTCGGGGAACTGTAAGCAGCATTATTCCTGCTGGCTTGGCTTGAGAATTCACGGTCATTTGCATTTCTCCTCTTTCGGTAAAGGATATTTGGGCTTGTAGCTTGGCTAACATATCTCGTCCCAGTAATGGCACTGGACATTCAGGCATGTAAAGGAATTGATGAGTTATTTGCTGTCCTCCTAGACTGCATATGCGATTCTGAAGAAAAGGTTTTGTAGCTTTGGCACCAGTTGCTCCTACAATGGTGACTGCTTTTGTGGAGAATGGGGCTATTTTCTTGTCTACTACTGAATGTTCTGCTCCAGTATCAACCATAAAGTTCATAACTTGGTCTCCTATTTGTATTCCGACCACAGGCTCCTGGAGACCTAAAGCAAATTCAGAGCCCGGTCTGTCCTAATCCACGTCATCTTCATCATGGGCTGTCGTGGCCAATGCTTGTACGGCTTCTCCTCTTTCTTGCTGGTATTGTTCTCGATTGGCTCCTCCGCGGTTTCGGGGACGGCCTCGTCTTTCTTCTCTCCATTGATAATTGTTTTCGTCATCTTGGTGGGCGTCTTCAAGTTGTGGGCATGCATCTCTCCAATGTCCTTCCTCCCTGCAGTAGGCACATTGGTTTACGCCTAGCTGGGGCCGGCTTCCACCTCGGCCCCGCCCCCTTCTTCTGCTCCGTCGACTAGGGATACATCCCCTTTTCTGTTCAACTATGGCCGCAGCCAAAAAATCAGCTTTCTTCTTCATCTTTCGATCGCATTCTCTCTGCCTTTCATTATCACGATTCACATACACTTTATGAGCGACTTCCAATAACTGAGTTGCATTCATGCCTGCAAACCCTTCTAATTTCTGTAATTTACGTCTAATATCTGGTTGTGATTGATTTACAAAAGCAGAATTTACCATGCACAAGCTTCCTGGTGCATCGGGATCATAGGGAGTATACATTCTATATGCTTCAGTTAATCTTTCATAAAACACTGCTGGGCTCTCATCTATGCCTTGGGTAACTTCAGTAACTTTGGAAAGATTCATAGCTTTCTGGCCCCCCCTTTTCAGACCTTGTATAAAGCCTTGGCGAAAACGAGCTAGGGCTCTAGATCCTCTTTCTGTATTTGGATCCCATCGGGGGTCTTCATTCGGGAATTCTCTCTGGGCCGCTTCCCGATTATCTATTCTTTCTGCCCCTTCCCCTGGCGCTACAGGGTTATCTGCCAACCAGTCAATAGCTGCTTTTCTAATTCGTGTCCGCTCCTCTGTAGTAAATAAGGTGGACAGGAGCTGGCGGCAATCTGCCCATGTTGGTTGGTGAGTTTCCATAATAGTATTCACTAATTCTGTAAGTTCTTGGGGCTTATTGGTATAGGAGGCATAATGTGTCCTCCAATTCAACAAATCAGTAGTGGAGAAGGGGACATACACATAGTTTAGGGGCCCCGGTACCACCTCATTGTCCTCATTTCTTACGGGTATTCCCGGGACTTGCCGTAAAGGCATCATCTTGGCAGTAGATGTCTTTTGGGATCTAAGAGATATTTTCGTAACTTTATGTCAGGGGTTATTTTCTTCTTCTCTTCATGCTTTACTTTAGATTTACTTTTTGCTGGCAAGCTAACACTAGCAGCCGCTTTTACACTATCAGTATCACTTGGGGAATTTTCAGTTTCTTCCTTTTCTGTTTCTGTATCTGATTCTCCTTTTTCTGTCTCGGTAGAATCATCTTCTTCAATTAAAGGGAGCTCATCTACCTGCTCTTTGGGTAATGGCTCAGGGGTTGGGTCCTGTTCCTGCTATCTCCGGGGCAGGACATGGGGCTACTCTCACTGGGCGCTGGGTTTTCAGGTAATCATTTCTGGGGAATCAGGATCTACCAGGATGGGTTTCTTCCTGGATTTCTCACTTTTCCCTTTCTTTCTAGGCTGTTCTATTTTCTGACTATAATCTGTCTTTGCTAACATTATTCTGCACTGCTCTTCATAACAGCGCTTCGCCCATGGGGGCGGATCTTCACAAATACTTAACCAGGAATCTATATAGGGGTACTGATCGGGGTGCGCTATTCGCACTCTACGGTGCACTAACTGAATAATTCCTACATTAAAGGTTCCCTCTCGGGGCCAGGTAGGGTCTAGATCGGGCCACTCCCTAGTACACAAAATCTGTAAACGAGCTGCAGTCATTTTAATACCATAATCTCCGGAATAGCCTTCTTTAAAATGTGCGATCATACATTCTAATGGAGTGTTCCTAGTAGACCCCGCCCCTCCCATTTCGATGTGTGCGCGCAACAACAGACAAAAGGGAAAAGGAGGACGGACCGTGGGTAAGGGGTCCTCACGGCCCTAGAAACATATAGGGAAAACAAATAACAAGACAAGACGACAATCGCTTCCCCCTTTTTACGACCTGAACGCGGTCGCCCGGTCAGGAACTGCGTTATTCAGGGGTTCGCCTTCGCTTGGTCCGTGCTGCCAGACCTCTCATTCACACTTCATTCACACAATCATGCTAGCAACGTATCCCAAGAATGCATTCATTTCTATCTATTCTGACTAGTCTTGTTCAAATTCCAAAATACAAGAAGACGGGCCTCCCGTACCCCTTCTATTGGTCCCGGTACTGATATGATTATCCAATTATGTTCTTTGAGTGGGCTCAGCACCTGCTCACCCCCCTTCTAGTCCCAATTACAATGGCTAGTTCACCAACTTGTTACTTTCCTCCTTTCAAGGCCATTGAGCTAGTTTGTACGTGTAGGGAAGCAGGGCTCTGTAATTTCTCTATCAGCAGTTTTAAACACATTTTTCTGTATTTTTCCATCTGTTCTGCTTGTCTAAGCTAAATTCAATACTTTTCTGAGTTCTAATTCTATAGCAGCATATTGGGGGATGTGCTTCCTATGGGCCTCTCCACAGACTTCATTTACAGGTCAAGCTAGTTAGGCCTGCTTGCTTATGTCAGACACTGTGGATCACAGGCCTTCACCTGCCACAAAACAACCCGAGCAGCTTCTCAAAACTGGCTGAGAACAGGCAATGAAAGACCTTCAGGGGCCTGCCAGCTTGATCCAGCAGCCACCTCACCTTCAGCTGAGACCATGTGCCTATCCAGTATGCTAAGTGGGAAACTCATGGAAAATGCAGTAATGGTAACAAAGCTGGATTTAGACCCCATGGGAGTGAGGGGGGTCCTGACATTTCTGAAAAAACATGCCCAAAGGCTTTTCCATTAGAGATGGTAAAATGAGCCAGCCACTGAGCTCACTTGATGAGCGCTACATGCAGCACATCTCATAAAAATATGATCTAAGTGCATGGAACACTATCCTTTTTTTAATTGGATTAGCCAGCAATTAAAGGGATATCAAGTGTGCACATGTATAGAGCTTCTAAGCTTGTATGTTCTATTATGAGGTCAAAGCTAGGAGTGTTAGAAGAAGCTTTTTATCTTGCTATGTGTCTCCCTTCAATTTTTGCTTTTTTTTCCCCAGATTTTCCCTGATGAAACCTCTAAGAGGGTGAAACAGTAACATTTGATTACTGTTGAAATCTTATGGAGAAGTTTTTTATCAAACGTTTTGAAGATGGAAGTAATGGTGCCTGCTAAGAGAAGTCTTGAATTGTTGGAATGAAGGCATTGTGGCAAAAGTTAAATTATTTGTGTACTGTCTTCAACATAACAGTACATTTTATAAATTCTTCAAATGTTTTGGACTCCGTATCAGGAGATAGTGATGATAAAATAGTTTTTCTGCAGGAAGATGGGATAAATTGCTTGGTTACGAGTGAGCTTTCAGTTTTTCATTACAATTTTGTTTTGTTAAATTTCTTTTTCACCTTTGTTTTCTTGTTTAAAAAATCTTATTGCATCCTCCAAAATTGTTCTAAAGTATGCTATTTTTGTGAAATAAGAATTTTTGAGTACTAAAAAGTGAATTTTTGTATTAGACTTAAAAGAAAGAAAGGTAATATTCAGGTTAATATTTGAAGGTTGCAATAAAGAGTTTTGCTGACCAAAATGTGGTCGTTATATTAATCAGTGAAACAGCTACAGTCCGCTATTAAGGTAAGTAATATGAAAAAAAATATTCCTTTGAATCTGGGGGGAAAATTAACCAAAGTCATCTGTAATTCCAGTAAAGCTTCTATCATCAGAGCACGATATACTTTGGCTGCATTCTGTCAGTAAAGCACAGTTACTTACCTGTAACAGGTGATCTCTGGGAACAGCAGGAATTAGTCTTCACATATGGGTACGTCGGTACCGACGGAGCCTGCGCGGGAAAGCTCCCCAGCTTCCCAGAAAGAAAGCTTATGGGAGCCTCCCACAGCGCATGCGCGCTGCCTTCCCGCCTTTCCTAACCAACTCTCCTCTGAGTTTAAAGCTGAGACAATAGAGAGAGAGATACAACTCCTAGGGGAGGTGGGAGGGTTGTGAGGACTAATTCCTGCTGTTCCCAGAGATCACCTGTTACAGGTAAGTAACTGTGCTATCTCCAAGAACAAGCAGGAATGAGTCCTCACATATGGGGACTCCCTAGCTAAGATGCCTGGGAGATCCCCAAGAGTATGAGACCCTGAAAGGTTCCTCGTCTTCCTATGGATCTCAGGCATCCATTAAGGGATGGAGGGCAGGAGTTGTTTAAGAATGGAACAGGTGTCTGAGGATAGCCTGACCAAACAAAGCATCCTGGCAGGAGTCCTTGTCCAAACAGTAATGGGCTGTGAAGGTATGAACCGAGGCCCAGGTGGCTGCTCGACAGATCTGGTCGATGGACACAGAATGAAGATGAGCCATAGAGGCGGCCATGGCCCTCATATTGTGAGCTGTGACATGGCCCTCCAGAGAAAGGTTCTTACTCTGGTAAGCAAAAGAAATACACTGAGCAATCCAATTGGACAGTGTTCTCTTAGAGACTGGAAGTCCTAAATGAGAAGGATCAAAAGCAACAAAAAGCTGGGAAGACTTTCTATGTTGCTGTGTCCTGTGCAAGTAAAAAGCAAGAGCTCTTTTACAATCTAGAGTATGAAGGTTCCTCTCTGCAGTGGATGCATGAGGAGCTGGAAAAAAGACAGGTAAGTATATCTCTTGATTAAGATGAAAAGGTGAGACCACTTTAGGCATAAAGTGAGGATTTGTCCTAAGGACTACCTTATCATGATGGAACCTTGTATAAGGTGGATTAGCCACTAAGGCCTGCAGTTCACTGATGCGGCGAGCAGAAGTGACTGCAATAAGGAAAATAACCTTCCATGAAAGAAATTTCAAGGAGGTAGTGGCTAAGGGTTCAAAAGGTGGCTTCATAAGCTGACCAAGAACCAAGTTTAAGTCCCATGCCACCGGAGGAGGTCGAATGGGAGGTTTTGTTAAAGTTAGGCCTCTCATAAATCTTGCAATAAGAGGATGAGAGGAGATAGGTTGTCCATTGATGGGCTTAAGGGATGCTGCATTAGCACTCAAATGGACCCTTACTGAATTTGTTTTAATGCCTGCATTGGAGAGATGCAGGAGATATTCCAATAGAGAATTCACAGGAAGTGCCAGAGAGTCAAGACCCTTTTGAGCACACCAAATGGAAAATCTTTTCCACTTAAAAGCATACGAACGTCTAGTGGAAGGTTTTCTGGAAGCATGGAGGATATCCCTCACTTGCTGAGAAAGATGGAAGTCTTGAAGGTCTAGGCCTTCAGTAACCAAGCTCTGAGGTGAAGGGACTTGGGATTTGGATGCCACAAAGTCCCTTCCTCCTGGAACAGAAGGTCTGGCGCAGCTCCCAAGTCCAGGGAGGGGGCTTGGGAGAGATGCAGAAGTAGAGGGTACCACACTTGGCGTGGCCAGCGTGGAGCTATGAGGATCATAGATCCTTGATCCCTCTGGAGTTTGAACAGTGTCTTGGGAATCAAAGGAATGGGTGGAAAGGCATACAGGAAGCCCCGACCCCAATGAAGGAGGAAGGCATCCTTGGCCTGAACTCCCTGACACGGAATTCTGGAACAGAACCGGGGAAGTTTGGCATTCCACGGACTTGCAAAGAGGTCTATGTCCGGGGTTCCCCATTCCTGGAAGATTCTGAGTACCTGATCCATGTGCAGGGACCATTCGTGTGGAAGCAAAACTTGACTGAGTCTGTCTGCCCAAGAGTTTTGGATTCCTGGGAGGTATACTGCCAGGAGATGGATTTGATGCTCTCTGGCGAAGACCCATAATCTTAGAGCTTCGTTGCAAAGCGACAGAGAGCCAGTTCCTCCTTGCTTGTTTATGTAAAACATGGCTACTTGATTATCCGTGTGAATGAGGACTGTCTTGTAGCTGAGGAGGGCATGAAAGACCTTGAGAGCTAGGAATACTGCTCGAAGTTCCAAGTGGTTGATATGAAGAGAGGTCTCCTGTGGGGACCAAATGCCTTGGGTGGAGAGGTCCTGTAGATGAGCTCCCCAACCTGTTTGGGAGGCATCTGTTGTGAGGGTTGCCTGGGGCAACAAAGGTTGGAAGGGGGACCCCAGAAACAGATTTTGAGTGGACATCCACCATTGGAGAGACCAAAAGAGACGTTTGGAGGTTGCTATTTGGTCTGAGAGAGCTCCTGAAGCTTGAGTCCACTGGGTGGACAAAGTCCATTGAGCTGCTCTCATGTGTAGGCGAGCATAGGGTACCGCATGTACTGTGGAAGCCATATGGCCTAGCAGCTGTAGCATCTCCCTGGCAGTTAAATGGCTCTTTGACTGAATCTGGGAGGCTAACTGCACTAGACGTTGACAACGGGCCTGAGGAAGGTAGGCCCTTGCAGAAGTGGTGTCCAACCAGGCCCCTATGAATTCCAGGGACTGAGTAGGGGTGAGCTGGGACTTTGGGAGGTTTACCACAAGTCCCAGGTATTGCAGAATGCGCCTGGTGCGGTTCAGGGAGATCTGAGCCTCTGACTGGGTTGGAGCTCGGATGAGCCAGTCGTCCAGGTATGGGAAGACAAATATTGCCATGCATTTGATGAACACTCTTGGAGCAGAGGCTAGACCGAAAGGAAGCACTCTGTATTGGTAATGTTTTCCCTGGAAGAGAAAACGTAGGAATTTTCTGTGAGATGGATGGATGAGGACATGAGTGTACGCATCCTTGAGATCTAGAGAACAAAGCCAATCCTGACTCTGCAGGTATGGAAGGAGAGTGCCTAGAGAAAGCATCTTGAACTTCTCCTTGCATAGGAATTTGTTCAATTCTCTGAGATCTAGAATGGGTCTGTATCCCCCTGTTTTCTTTGGAATGAGAAAATAGGGGGAGTAAAACCCTGACCCCTGTTGAAGAAGAGGAACAACGTCTATGGCCCCCTGGGCCAGAAGGGTAGCCACCTCCTGATCCAGAAGGTCGAGGAGAGATGTGGGAGAATTGAAGTGTCTCACCATGGTGTAGGGAGGAAGGTCTGAGAAATGAAGTTTGTAGCCCTCTCTTATGATAGAGAGGGTCCACTGCTCTGATGTGATTTGCTCCCATCTGGGAGCAAAATGAGCTAACCTTCCTGGAATGGTGAGAGGTTCTGGCTGTTGTAGAGCCAGAAAGGTTAAGTTCTCTAGTATCAAGTCAAAAACCCTGAGGGGGTTGGGACTGTTGGGTTGTAGCAGCCCCTGCAGGTTTAGGCCTGGCTTGTTTAGGTTGCTGACGCTTAGTAGCAAAACGACCTGTAGAAGATTGTTGGCCAGAAGTGGAAGGAAATCTGCTCCTTTTGTAAAAAGGCTTTTTGAAAGACTTTTTCTTGGCTGGAATGGAAGTTGACTTAGAAAGTCTATCCAGAGCAGAATTTTCTGCATACATTTGAGTGGCTTTTATTTGCCACTCTTTGCCAAAGAGATTTTCACCCGTACAGGGCAGATTTCCTAAGCCATCCTGAACCCAGGGTTCTAGATCAGAAGCCTGGAACCAAGCAATTCTGCGAGCAGCTATGGCAATGCCTGAGGCTCTGCTGGCACCCTCAAAGGAATCAAAGGCTGCCCTGTTGGAAAACTTTGAAATATCTTGAGTATGCTTAAGCCAAAGGAGGAATTCATCCCTTCTATCCTCTGGAATAAAAGGGAGAAAGTTGTGCAGCTTTTGTGCAACTTCCTTTAGAAACATACCCATATAAAGGCTATATGAGTTGATTCTGGCAATAAGCATACTGGCTTGGAAGATTTTCCTACCAAAAGCATCCAAGGTCCTGCATTCTCTTCCTGGGGAGCAGAAGAGTGTCTTTTGGTACTCTTTATCCTTTTCATAGCTGACTGCACCACAATGGAGTGGTGAGGAAGCTGAGTTTTCTGAAATCCAGGACAAGGAGGGACACGGTACATAGTGTCCAATCTGCGAGAATGAGGAGAAAGGGTGAGAGGAGTCTCCCATAAGTCAATCATATGTTCATGAAGAATTTCATGAATTGGCAAGGTGACTGCCTCTCTGGGAGCCTTAGAGTATCCTAAAATATCAAATTTTTTAGCTGTAGGCTCTGCTTCAGAGGTTACTGAAATAGAGAGTCCTTTAGCCACTTCTATTATGAAGTCCTGAAAGGACAAATCCTCTGGAGGAGACATTCTCCTTTTTGGAGAAGTAGGCTCCTCAGGAAGGGTAATGGATACTTCGGGAGACTCATCTGATGAATCAGAATCATCAGAGGAATCGAAGTATCTTCTGTCCCCTTCCAATGATCGATACGCATATCGATCGGTACCGACATCGGGCATCCCCGGTACCGGATCGGTACCGAGAGATAGCCTTAGACAAGGAACCTGAGTCGGTATCCTGATCAATGTCGATGCAGTCGGTACCGGTATTGGTATTGGTACCGGCACCGACAACGGGACTCGTTGCGGTACCGACGGCGTCGCAGCTTGAATAAAAGCCATTATAGCCTGCTGCATGGATTGCACAGTGTGATCCATGGACGCCACGACTGCCTGGATGTCGGTACCGGGAGATTGTGCCGGTACCCCAGAGCAGTCTAACAGGTGATCGGTCGAGGCCGTACCATCGATGTCAACCTGTAACCCCATAGGAGGAGCTTTGGAAGCCGGAGCTTCCCGCTGGGGCAGGATCCTCGAGGGCAAGCCCGGAGGCATCTCGATGCTGAGAGGGAGATTTGCCCTTCAAGAACCTGCTAGGTTTATGTTTGGTTACCTGAGACCCATCAGGAGAGGAAGACCTGGAAGATGTCGATGCCACCGCCGGTGCATCCGTGGGAAACAGCACATGTAGCTTGGCTGCTCGGTTCTGTAACCCTCTTTTAGACATTATGGAGCAGGACTGGCAATCCGGAATGGAGTGTTCAGGACCCAAACATTTAAGACACCATTCATGGGTATCTGTAACAGAAATTGTACCGCTACACTTAGTGCATTTTTTTAACCCGGAGGCTGGTTTTTCCATGAGGGAAAATTTTCTTGTGGGCCTGTAGGCCTAAGAAGAAAAATACATCAAGTGAGGAAAAGTATAATTTTTTTTTTTGAAAGAAAAGAAAAGACCGGCGGTACCGGTCCGGCGTCGGGGAAGGCAGACACGCGACCAAAGAAATAAATTAAAATAAAGAACTTCTTCAGCGGTGACAGGAACACGACCTGTTGGTTCCGCGGAAAAAGAAGAACTGAGGAGAGTTGGTTAGGAAAGGCGGGAAGGCAGCGCGCATGCGCTGTGGGAGGCTCCCAAAAGCTTTCTTTCTGGGAAGCTGGGGAGCTTTCCCGCGCAGGCTCCGTCGGTACCGACGTACCCATATGTGAGGACTCATTCCTGCTTGTTCCTGGAGATTAGAGATTCTGAACAATATAAACATGGGTATCTACATTGAAACATTAACTCCAATCTTCTTTTTGGAACTACAATTAAATAGTTTTCAATGAATTTTGTATTTCAAAGGGATAAAATAATAGGACAAGCCTAGGCCCCCCTGCTGTTTCAAGGAGGTCTTTCAATTTATGGATTTGATAAATTTATTTAAAGCTTTTCTATACCGCGCTCTTTAAAATCAGTGCGGTTTACAGGTAACATCTGTACAATGCAGGGATAACCTGCATTGTACTTACATTGAACGGGTAATGAAACGGAGTAGAACCAGGGTAACTATATACAAGTTGAGCACTGTGCCACTGGGTTGTAGTGGCGTGGCGTGGCGTGTGCTTAGAACCCCCATGACACTTGCCAACAAAAGTTCAGGGATATCTATGCATACAGACAGTGAAAGCAAAAAAACCCTCAATACTAGTGTGAGAGGCACCTAATGCCACAAAACCCAGTTTAAAACAAAATAAGCAGCTCCAAAATGAACAAGTCATTGGTTTTATTTAGGTGAACTGACTGTACATAACATCCACATACTCAATAGGAACTGAATTTTCTTTCAAAAAATAAATTTCAGTGGTAAGCTAGCAGCACCATCAGTTATTTGAATAGCAAAGAAGTTCATATTTCTCTATAACCAGTAATGATAAAAAGTTTGATAATACCATAACTGCTTGGCACGCAAGTTTAATAAAAAGTAAATATTATATGGCTGTTAAATTATCCAAGTATTTAACATCAGAGTACTAATGGCAATCAGATTAAATGGACAGTGGTGGATTAGAAGTTGAGGGTTACACAACCTCCAGCTTCTTAACACAGTACATCTCGAAACAAGCAAGTTATCCTTCAGTGATAAAATGCATCTATGCATATCAGGAGCAAATAAGAATCAGTACAAGCCTACAGTACCAGATAATGTTTACACCAATATACACCCTAAGTGGTAGTCTTGCTACCTTTCACTTAGCTATAGATTTAATGTTGAAATGGAGCTTTAAAATATTAAATTTAGTCCTTAGCGCCCCAAATGTCACACCATCCAACAACAGTCGAGACTCTCCATTTCCCAACAGCAAGTTTAATTTAAACAAGTTACAGAAGTTAAAAGTTAACCTCTGGGGAAGCTAGGTGAAACACATTAGAAATATATTTTAAGCACAAAGAAGCTTACAAGTTTGGCAGTAGAAGGCCCACTCAAGCATGCATTCATTGTCACTGGGAAAGGGAACCTGAATGACTGATCATCCATGAAACATCCAAGCTTGGGACCAATATGCTTATGACGGGGGCCAATGATGCAATGAAGGAGACTCAATCTGAAATCTGTGCAATAGGGCAGGCAGGGCTCAATTTTGTCAAAAGTGATATGGGAGGAAAGGCAGTTACCAATACTGTAGCAAGCCCTGCTATTCAAAGGGCAGAGCCAAGGGTGAAATTATGAATGACCATTCTTTCCTGGGCTTGGATAGACAAGGGTAAAGGTTTTGTCTGCAATTGGGAGAATAAAAAAATGAATAAAATGGGGGAGGGGGTGTTCTGTGTTTCTACTTCGTAACACCTTGCCAAGAAAACCCAGCAGATAGGGACAACTATCCATAGCATCGCCAGAGGTCAGCATAGACTCCATGACACTTTTACACCACCTGAAAAAAGGTCCAGGAACAGGAATAAGTGAGACATCCCCTATTTACACTTCAAATTTAATTCCTTATGTCTACTACACTACAAACTGCATTCTGTGGCTCTTCAGAGAAAACATAGTTCACTTTAAAGTAGCGATTTGAAAACAATCTGAAATGTATTAGACTTTTTGATTTCAAGGAAGGGTATAGTGTCTAAAATACCCTTCATTTAGGCTTTCAGTATTGTCTACCCTCAATGAATGTCTCTCTCATTCCCATGGCACCTCTCATTGCCCCACTGAAGACCTAGCATACAGCAACAGGAAATAGCAGTCAGCTCCAATAGTTAAAGGCTCTTTTTTTTTTTATTTTAAATATTCAAAAACACCCAGCCCAGATAGACAGCTGAGAGTGGGGCTCCGCAAGTTAGTCACAGTATTGATAGAAAATAAAATGTTGTACGGTCCCCAAGAGCTAATCTGGCCTTTGAAGTGTGGCTTAATTTACTGGCCGTTGAAGCATGATTGCAACAAGATGAAAATCCACTACTCAAGGAATTTGCCTACCATGGGAGTAGGAGAGATCAGGAACAGCCAAAATGACACCAGCCAAAGATACACGAGAAGGAGCATACAGACAACAGCAGAGTTCAAAGTTCCGATCCTTGGAGGCAGGACAAGGTTCAGGAGGTGCCTACTAAGTAACAACTGAGAACTTGGCTGAGAGCACTGAAGCAGGACTTTGTCTAGGAAGTTAAGGAGGAGATTAATAAAGTTCGGCAAGAGTTGAGTGAAATGATGGGAGAGCTGCACGACTTGGGGAGACAAGTGGAAGAGTCAGAAGTACACATGGAAGATATGAACGAGGATGTGGAGATGATGAAAAAGGAAATGATGTGGCAGCAGCAGACATTTTGGACATTAGGACAGACCAGGTACATCGTGCATTTGGCCCAATGAGGTTTGAAAGGCCCAGATGGCATGCATGATGGCGAAAATGAGAAAAGCAGTGGGGTTTATGTGGAAAGAGTATATAAAGTGGAGCTATTTTCTTACTTAGCCCCAGGTACGCTGCAGAAGCAGAGGGCTCTCCGAATGAAAACTGCTGTACTTCAACAAAAAAAAGGTGAGATAAAAATTGCTTTAATCTCCCCTCCTCTTCCCCCTTTCTCAGTCTCTGTGGATAATTCTGTACTCCTTCCTGTTTCCTCGGCCCGCAATTTTGGGGCTGTCTTTGACTCCTCTTTCTCCACACACATCCATCTGATAGCTAAAACGTGCCGTCTCTTTCTCTATAACATCAGCAAAATCCACCCTTTCCATTCTGAACACACTAAGATGCTTATCACCTCCCGTCTTGACTACTGTAACCTACTCCTTGCTGATCTCCCTTTGAATCATCTCTCTCCCCTTCAATCTGTTCAACAGTCTGCTGCACGGCTAATCTTCCGCCAGCCTAGTCATGCCCATATTACTCCTCAAGTCACTTCATTGGCTCCCTATCCGTTTCTGCATCCAGTTCAAACGGCTCCTGCTGACCTATAAATGCATTCACTCTGCGGCTCCTCACTACCTTTCTTATCTCTCCTTACTACCCCCCTCGGGAACTCCACTCTTCTAGCAAACTGCTTCTATCTGTGCCCTTCTATTGCTAACTCCAGATTTCGCTTTCACCTTTCTGCACCTTACACCTGGAAAAAACTACCTGTGTCTGTACGCCAGGCACCTTCTCTAACCCTCTTCAAATCCAGGCTGAAAACTCACCTCTTTGCTACTGCTTTTGGATCTTGACTCACCTGATCTCCTTTTTCTTTCCCCCTTGTTTTATCCCTGCCTACCCCCCTTCTGTGTTGTCTGTCTTGACTAGATTGTAAGTTCTGATGAGCAGGGACTGTCTCTTACATGTCTGTGCAGCACTGCGTATGACTTGTAGTGCTATACAAATGCTCAGTAGTAGTAGTAGAAATGGGGTGATTTAAGAGAGCTGTAACCATCGAAGATGTGGCACAGGACCTTAAGGTGGTGAGGTCTTGGGAGTATTGAACTGCCTGAAAGTCCAAGAAACTGAAACAGAATGTTGAAATATGGCAAAAGGTGGGAAGGAGGGTTAAGCGTGCTAAGACCAAGAACTAAGTGTTGGAGTTTAAGACTGAGTTGGCTAGTCTTGGGAACACAGGAAGATATCTGATCTTATGGTCTGGTGGTGAAACTTTGGAATGTATTACTATTTATAAGCTGACCCTAAGGGCGGGTGAATGGCAGAATGACTGTCAGAATTAATGGAAGGAGAGAAGGCAAACTGGACTCTGCACAACCTTTGTCATGGTGTTGAGCAGAGCAAATTGCATCTGGATGGAGTATGCTTGGGGAAGGCCAGTGTGGGTATGGGGGAAGGTTGGGTGGGTTGCGGTTGAGGGGGCCTCTATAGTAAGAAAGTAGATTGATAGATGAAAGGAAGGGCTGCTTGTGTAGCAAGGTATGGGGAGAGCAATAGAAGGTGGTTTGTCTTGGAAATAGTGCTAGCTGTGTGTTTGTGGTGTGGTTCAATTTGTTAAAAGGATGAAATGAGCATGGGGTAAGAAATGTGGTAATGACGGGGAGAGTCCAATTTAAATAATGAGGTGGTTTGATTCAGTGCTGTCTGATTTTGCATCAAAAGGTGACCCATTGGGCTGAATGAGTCACTACTCCTGAATAGATAAGGATAAGAGAAAATGTGGGGGAGTAAAGGGATGAGGATTTCGGGAGGATATGGCCTCTAGAATGATCCAATATAAGGTGGTCTCCATGAATATGAAGGGCCTCACTTTCTGGAAGAAGAGAAATGTATTGCAAAAACATAGCACTAAGCTGCAGGCAGACGTTTTGTTTGTTCAACGACACACCTGAAAAGAATGCAGGAGAGAACACTACAGAGTAAGAAATATGATAAGGTATTTCTGGCAGCAAATGCTTTGTCCCCTAAGAAAGAAGGGGTAGGGATTTTGCTATCTAGTGCCCTGAAGGTGGTTATAACTGGGACAAGCTGGGCTGCTACATTGTATATTTAGAACAAATTGAGGGTCTTGCAACAAGCTTAATTTGTATTTATGCTAATTGAGATAAAGGACCTTTCTTTGAAGAAGTGGAAAGGGTGATCCCAAAAATGTGTGTCGGTACTGTGATAATGAGAGAGAACTATAATGTTATATGTAACCCCCATCTGGATGATTCCAGGGGAGTGAGGGTAATAAAAATAGTAGAAGAATGTTAGTGGCTATGGACAGACTGCATTTGGTAGATACAGTTGTGGTCAACATTGTCACCCTTGCATTTTAGATATGTTGTATACAATATCAAGAAATAACTGGAAATATTCCAACTGTATGTCGTCATAATATTTTAATAGCTATGTTCAAAGATATAACAACAAAAAAAGATGTCTGTGCAACTTAGTAATTTCTGTCGGAAAACAAAAAAACACCCCACAAAATTAGTGACACTTCACTAATATTTGGTTGCACAACCTTTGGCAGGGATGACTGCCTCCAAACATTTCTTGTAGCCATCTATAAGTTTCATACATCTGTCTGCTGGTAGTTTCTCCTACTCTTCAACTGCAATTTGTTCCAGCTCGTGAATGTTTCTAGGATTCCTTTTACCAATGGTAAATTTCAGCTCTTTCCAAAGGTTCTCGATTGGATCGAGATCAGGACTCATTATTGGCCAGTTTAAAACAGTCCATTTTTTCCTTTTTATCCATTTTGTACTTTTGGATGTATGTTTTGGGTTTTTGTTCTGCTGGAGGACCCATAACCTTCAACCTAGACCTAGCTTCCTGACACTAGGAAGCACATTTTGCTCCCAAATATCTTGGTAGTCCTCCGACTTCATGATTCCATTAATATGTTGAGTCCTCCAGTACCTGAGGTAACAAAGCAGCCCCACAACATTATGGAACCTACAACATATTTAACTCTAGGAAGGATGGGTTTTTTTTCCCCCTTATAAGCTTCATTTCTTTGCCTGTAAATGAGCTCTTCGGCAGTGCAGACCAGTGATACAAGTTCTGTTTCATCTATCAACAGAACATTTTCCTAGGACTATGGTTTCTAAAAGTGGGTTTGGGCAAAGATCAGGTGTGCCTTTTTATTGTCTGTCTGAACAGTGCAGTATTTAGTCCTTCTTTGTTTTATTTTATTTATTTATTTAGTGTACACTTATATCCCGCTACTTCCAGCGATCAGCAGCGGTATTCCAACACAGAAAAAGAGTGGCTGTACTGGCCATAATTTACAATACACAGGATGATTAGTGGAAGAGGTACAGTTCACAGCACACAGTATGATTAGTGGGAATAGTACAGTTCACAGCACACAGGGATAAGGTTTAGACACATTGAGAAGGGAATATTTACAATTAGTATTTACAAAAGAAGTTACAATTTACACAAGCAGATACATATTCACACATCAGTGAGTCTATTGGTGGCGATCTCATTGCTGACATGATTCACACAATTTGCTTTGTGGATTGAGATTATATAGTGTTGAACTGTGATTTAATGCACAGTGTATGGTAGGGGTTGAAACCACCACTACAAATTGCTCCAGGTCAGTCTTAAGCTCTGTGGATGCTGTACGTGGTGTTTTGCCAACAGTTCATACTAACGTTCAAAGACTTCTTGAATTAATTTTCCTTTTCCCACCAGGTCCTGGGAGGTTCTTGACAGTTCCATGAGCAGAAAGGTGAAATTAGAGACTTACCTGCTAATTGTTGTTCCTGGAGTGTATCCAGTCTAGTCCCGAACCTTTGGGTTACCCATCTCATCCAGCAGTTTGGAGACTGAGAACTTCCTTTTGTGATGTCACTGGTATATCCTCTCGGGAGACACCTCCTTTCACCAGTACCCTATTGACAAAGCAGATTCACCGGAGCAACAAGTAAGAACCAACTGCAAGTATTGCCTAACAATAACCAACTAACTGAACCAATAACGTTTAACAGAGGGAAAACTCCCTTCCCGTACCTAGACTTTAAACTTGCTGAGGCCACTCCCTCAACCGATATGAAGTAAAGTGCCCCCAAGATAATTGCCATCCTACCGGAAATACCTCACCTCAGAACCCCAAAATTGAAAATTCCTCTTACCTGTGATCCATATAGGCACTTCAGGCTTCTATTTGCCAAAGAATACTGGGGAGGGATACGGGACTAGACTGGATACACTCCAGGAACAACAATTAGCAGATGTCTATTTTCACCTTTCTGATCGTCCATCCAGTCTAGTTCCGAACCTCTGGTTCTGTACCAGAGCAGTAAAAAATCATCTACGGGAGGGACCCGCCAGGTCAGCCTGAAGTACCACTGATCCAAAATAGGTCTCCTCCGCCGCTTGCACATCCAGCCGGTAGTGCTTAACAAACAAATTCAAAGACGACCAAGTCGCTGCCTTACAAATCTCCACCGGCGGCACTAACTGAACTTCTGCCCAGGACATCGCTTGTGTTCTAGTGGAATGGGCTTCTCCCTTTCTTGGACCCGCAAAGAGCACAAAAAGTCTTTCCGACCTGTGGAAACTCGCAGTCCGAAGATACTTCTTGCCCGACGGACATCCAAGAGATTCATCTTCCTCGCCGCCGAACTCCCTGTGCGCTCCCTGAAAACAGGTAAGGAGATTTCCTGATTCACGTGAAACGCCGAGACAACCTTCGGCAGGAAGGCCGGCACAGGCCTCAAGACTACTTTTGCCTCAAAGAAAGAAAGATAGGGTTCCTTACAGGATAGCGCTTGCAACTCCGAGACCCTTCTCGCCGAACAGATAGCCACCAGAAAAACCCACCTTTAGAGTGAGGTCTTTGAACGACGCCCGAGACAACGGTTCAAAGGGCTCCCGTTCCAAAGCATCTAACACGAACGGCAGATGCCATTTAGGTATGGCCTGCCTGCACGGCGGCCTCAATAGGGACACCGCTCTTAAAAACCGTTTAACATCCCACTGACTCCCGAGCGTCTGACCACCTATCTTACCTCTTTAACACAACAACGCTGCTACCTGCACCCGTAGCGACGTGGCAGCTAACCCTTTGTCGAACCTATCCTGCAGGAACTCTAAGATCTGAGGGATGGTGGATCTTAATGCTTCGCACTTCTTGTCTACACACCAACCTTCGAATACCCTCCCGATGCGAACATATGCTAGCGATGTTGATCTCTTTCTGGCCTTCAGCAATGTGGTAATGACGCTGCGGAGTACCCCCGAGACTTCAACCGCTCCCTCTCAATAGCCAAGCCGTAAGCGAGAACTGATCCACATGAGGCATGAGCAGCGGACCCTGCGATAACAGGTCTGCTCGAGGGGGAAGTCACCAGGGCTTTGCCACTAACAACCTCATCAGGTCTGCGTACCAGGGCCGGCGTGGCCAATCTGGAGCTATCAGAATTACCTGTCCTCTGTAACGCTCTACCCGTTGCACCACCCTGCCTATCAAGACCCACGGCAGGAAGACATACACAGCAGCTGCCCCACCAGCCAGTTTTGAATGAGAGCATCCAAACCCTCCGACATTCTTTCTCTTCGTCTGCTGTAGAAGCGACTGGCCTTTGCCGAGTCAAAAGTCGCCATGAGATCCATGACTGGCGTGCCCCACCAGCGCACCAACATCTCGAACACCTCTGGATGCAGTACCCATGCCCCTGGATCTACTGTTACTCGACTGAGGAAGTCGGCCTCCACATTGTCCACCCCTGCTACATGTGCTGCTGACAAATCCAGAAGGTTTGCTTCGGCCCATTCGCACAGGCCTCCGACTCTAGCGCGGCGCTGCTGGTCCCTCCTTGTTGGTTGACATAGGCCACCACGGTCGCGTTGTCGGAAAACACTCAAACTGCACTCCCTCCGAGAGATGCCCGAAAATTCTGTAGGGCCAGTGATACTGCCCTTAATTCCAACCTGTTGAATGACCATGTCCTTTCTTGATAACTCCACTGTCCCTGAGTGACCCTGCCTTGACAATGAGCTCCCCAGTCCAGAAGACTGACGTCTGTCGTCAAGGGCACCCAGTCCGGTGTTTCCAATGGTTTCCCATTCTCCAGTGATTCGGGAAGCAACCACCACTGCAGAGCTTGACGCGTCTTCTGCCAGACAAGGTACCTTCCAAAACAGCGGATCCTGCTGATGCGACCAGCGCCGAAGCAACGCCCTCTGCAAGGGTCTCATGTGAGCTCTTGCCCAGGGCACATCTCTATTGTCGCCGCCATTGTGCCCAACAGCTGGAGGTAATGCCAAGCTGAGGGCGTCTTGTTGATTAAGAATCTCTCGACTAACTTCCGCAAACCCTGTGCTCGCTGTTGCGTTAGAAAAACCTTCCCAACTGCCGTGTCGAATCAAGCCCCCAGGTATTCTAGACTGAGAGGGGACCAACTGACTCTTTGACATATTGACTACCCAACCGAGACTTTCTAGGAAGGTCACCACCTTGGCCGTTGCGCTCTGGCTCTCGGTCCTCGACTTCGCCTCTTGATCCCACACGGGGGCTACTCAACCTGCAGGGGAGTCGCGAGCCTCTTCACTCCGCTACTTTCCGTGGTCCCCTTTTGCTTTTGAGGGTTGCCAAATACAGCTTGCTGAAGGAGAGTTACAAATTCCTGCGAAAAGATGGATGCCAGCCCCTTGGGCAAGGACGCCTGAGAGGAGGGAGTGTCCGGGGAAGACGACGGCCCTGCCACCGACTCAACCAGAGGCAACTCTGATATCTGTGAGGCCGATCCCCCTGCTTCGGCCCCCGGGACCACCTCCTCCTCATCTACTGTATGCTCCATAGTAGATGCTTCTCTTACACAGGCTTTACAAACCCCTGAGCCTGTGCCCTTTCTAGCCCCACACAACACTGTGGTTTAGAAGGCATCCCAGCTCTGAGAACAGTTGGCCCGCACCCTTGCTCACCTAGACTGTCCCCCCCCCCCCCCCCAGCTGGGATCAGGCCCTGCAACAACCTTGCAGAACTTTACGGAAAGAACTTGACTTTTTTTTAAATTTTTTTATTATTATTATTATTAACCTAAACAGCTAGGACCTTACAGCCAAACCGCCACAACTAGGGCTCCAAAGGAAGGTTTCCACACTAATAAACCTCCCGACTAAAGTCCCTTTGCCGAGGCAGTGCTTCCCTCGTTGGCGCAATGCAGCTGGGCCCGCTCTTCACTTCGTGCCAAAATGCGCTAAGAGTAGTGCTCCCGATCGGGCCCCCTTACCTCCACTGGCCTCAGAACAGAGCAGCAGCAAGCCTCAGCTGTGCCGTGCTTGCCGCCAGCCCTGGAGAAGAGCCGTTGATAAGGAGCAGCCTGCGATCCTCGTCTAGTGTGAACCCCCGCCTCCGGACGATCGTTAAATGCAGCCAGAGCGCGCTAACAGGCAAAGCTTCTGTAAAGCGCTGGCTATGCTTCGCTCCTGTTCCTCACACTCTCTGATGGTCTCTGAACCGGAGCTGCCCCACTCCCCGTACCTGTTGGTCTTCCCGTGCTGAAAACCCGCAGCAGTCACCGAAGCAAGGAGAAGAAGGAAGGGGGAGGGGGCAAGGAGGAAGGAAGGCCTCCTGCAAATTTAAAGGCACAGTCCTTTAAAGATAAAAGGATCTTGTCCCTTCTGTTTTATTTTAATGTTTTTTAGCCACTAATCTAAACTATCCTCAATTGTTCCTCCAGTGAGCCCGGACCTCCAGGCTCACCGTCCCTCCAGCTGCTTGGAGACTGAGGTAACTGGTGAAAGGAGGCAGCTCCCAAGAGGATATACCAGTGACATCACAAAAGGAGGTTCTCAGTCTCCAAGCTGCTGGATGAGATGGGCAACCCAGAGGTTCGGGACTAGACTGGATGGATGATCAGGAAACGTCTTAACACTGTGACCTGTAGACACAGAAATCCCAAGGTCTTTGGAGATCGCCTTGTACCCCCCTTTGAAGTTTTATGTTTGGTGATAATGGCTTTTCTGACAGTCAAAGGTAGCTCTTGTCTTCACAATTGTGAAAATTGAACAGGGAGTGAATGTGGCCAACTTAAATCAACCAATAAATGATGGCTCTATTGTTTAAGTCATGTGAGTGCCAACAATTGATAACAGGTGTGTCTACTTGGGAATGTGGTGGTTCTGTTCAAACTGATTTAAATTGTTTATAAGGGTGCCAATAACCATGTCCTGACAATGTCCCAATTTTTATAGAATTTCCTACTATTTCCTTTTTCAGTTTGATTCTTTTGTGTGTCAAATGTGTACATATATAGACCAAAGCCATTTCACTTGCCACTTTAAGGAGATATTGGACATTAAGAGGTTGAACTGCAAGGGTGCCAATAATATTGACCACATCTGTATATGGTAGCAACATGGGTCTCAGAGAAAGCATAGTTACTCACCAGTAACAGGTGTTCTCCGGGGACAAAAGGAATTAATCCTCACATATGCGTGATGGCACCAACGGAGCCCTTGCGGAAGCATCCCCTCAGCTTTCAAAGAAAGCTTTTGGGAGATGAACCACGCATGCGTGGTCCCCTTCCCGTCCAAGGGTGCCATCTTGCTCAGTCAGATGACATAGCTAAAAGACGGCAAAAACCGAAGATGGTAAAGGAGCAACTCCAAGGGGAGGAAAGGTCGTTGTGGGGACTGATTCCTGCTGTCCCTAGAGAACATCTGTTACAGGGGAGTAACTACGCTTTCTCTGGAACAAGCAGGAAGTCAGTCCTCACATATGGGACTCCCCAGCTACAGGTTACCAAAAGCCCATAGTTAAAAATAGGGGCTCCCTCACGTGAAGCCGCAAGCAGCAGCAATTTTTCAGTCTGTGAACACAGAAGGACCCCTGTGTCCGATGAAACTAGCACTCCAGTAGCCTGAACACAGAACGGTCGGAGGATAGGCGTTGTCTAGACCTTGAAAAGGTTACGGAGTACAGCCTGGCTAAAGGCACTGTCCCGTTGGGACTCTCTTTCCAGGCAGTAATGAGCTGCGAAGGTATGGATTGAAGACCAGGTGGTGGCCCAGCAGATGTCCACCATTGGGACAGAGCACAAGTTTGCCACCGAAGCCACCATGGCCCTGACATGGTGAGCCGTGAGGCAGCCTTCAAGCAGGAGCCTCGCCTGCTCATAAGCAAGGGCAATGAAGTCCACCACCCATATGGACAGCGTATGCTTGGTCACCGCCTCCCCAGCCTGCTGGGGTCATAGGAGATGAAAAGCTGAGAAGCTTTGCGGTGGCCCTGAGTGCATTGGATATAGAAGGACAAAGTCCTCTTACAGTCCAAGGCATGAAGGACCATCTCCGCCCGACTGGAATGAAGTCTTGGGAAGAAGGTAGGAAGCACAACTTCTTGGTTAAGATGGAAGGGCAACATTACCTTCGGCAGGAATTTGGGGTGCGTGCGTGCGAAGCATCACTCTGTTCTTGTAGAACCTGGTGAAAGGCACCTCCGCCACAAGGGTTTGGAGCTCGCTAACTCTGCGAGCAGAGGGGAGCACAACCAGGAAAACCACCTTCCAAGAGAGGTAGCGAAGGTGGCAGGTAGCCAGAGGATTGAAGGGTGGGTGAGTGAGGTCCCATTCGGTTGCCAGAGGGCGAACCAGGGGTTTCGATAAAGCAGGCCCTGGAGGAAATGGGTCACCAATGGTTGGACCGAGAGGGGTTTAACATCCAACTGATGGTGGTGTGCTCCCAGGGCACTCAAGTGCACTCAAGGGCACTCTGTGCACTTGAGCACAGAGAGATGGAGAAGGTACTGTAACACCAGAGTCACCAGGCAGGAGAAAGGCTCAACCCCGTGTTCGGCACACCAAGCAAAGAACCTGTGCCATTTGAGGGTGTAAGCCTTCCTAGTAGAAGCCATGCGAGAGGCCAGCAGAATGTCCTCCACCTCAACCTCAACCAGAAGATTGAGAGGGGTCGCAGTCACTCTCTCAGCAGCCACGTTGTGAGAGGGACCTCAGGTTGTGGTTCAGGAGAGAGCCCTCCCCCTCCTGAGATAGGAGTCCCAGGGCAGTCCCCAAGGGGATGGGGGCCTCTACCATTAGCTGCAGAAGAAGCAGGAACCACGGCTGCGTGGGCCACTGAGGAGCTATCAAGATGAGCAAGGCCCCGTCGCAGAGGGTCCTGAACAGTCTTGGCGATCAGCGGCATCAGAAGGAAAGTGTACATGAGGCCTTCCAACCATGAGACCAGGAACGCATCCGCTGCCACCCTGGAGAGATGGGCCTGCTGGGAGCAGAAGCGAGGCAACTGAAAGTTGTCCGGACTGGCGAACAGGTCCATCACAGGTTTCCCACAGAGCCAGAAAAGCCAAAAGGATACCCTGAGATTCAGCTACCACTTGTATGGCTGGAGAACTCTGCTGACTCTCTCAGCCAGCAAGTTGTCCTGGCCTGGCAGGTACACTGCTCTCAGGAGGATACCCAGTTGGATTGCGTACAAGAAGAGGACCAGTGCCTCCTGACAAAGGGCACGAGACCCTGTACCCACCTGTTTGTTCATGTAGAACATCGCCACCTGGTTGTCTGTGTGGACCAGCACCAGCTGGTGACGCAGGTGGTGACAGAAGACCCACAGGGCAAGGTTTATGGCCCAGAGCACCAGGAGGTTGATCTGCAGGGTGCTCATGTCTGGCAACCAGTTGCCCTGAGTGCGGAGATCTCCGCAGTGGGCTCCCCAGTCGAGCAGGGAGGTATCCGTGGAGAGGACCCTCAAGTGGCTTGGGGCCTGAAAGGGCATGCCTGCTTCGAGATGCTGGGGCAATTGCCACCAGACCAGGGAGTCCACCAACTGGCGAGTCACCAAAACTCTGTCTCGGAGGCGACCCGAGACCACTGGTCCCAGAGTCACCACTGCACCATCCTCATGTGGAGGTAAGCGTCTGGGGCGACATGGGCCATGGAAGCTATGTGCCCGAGGAACAGAAAAAGCCAGGCAGGCACCGAGGGACAGTGCTGTACGTCCCGAGCTAGAGATCTGAGACGATCAGCTCGGTCCTTGGGCAAGAAGGCCTTAGACTGGAGAGTGTCGATCTTTGTCCCGATGAAATCCAGGCACTGTGTCGGGAGGAGATGAGACTTGGAGTAGTTTATGACTAAGCCCAAGTGTTGCAGAACCTGGATGGTGTGGGCGGTGGCCTGCTGTGCCTCCTCTTATGAGCAAGTCGTCCACGTAGGGAAAAATGAAAATCCCCTGGAGCCGGTGGAAGGCAGCCACGACTGCCAGGCATTTTGTGAAGACTCTTGGGGCAGAGGCTAGGCCGAAGGGAAGCACTCTGATTGAAAGTGCCTGCCCCCTACTATGAACCGCAGGTACTGCCTGTGGTTGGGATGGATGAGGATGCAAGTATAAAACATCCTTGAGGTGTAAAGAGCATAGCCAGTCTCTCTGCTGGAAGTATGGCAACAATGTTCCAAGGGAGAGCATATTGAACGTCTCCCTCACCAGGAATTGGTTGAAGTTGCGCAGGTCGAGGATGGGCCTTAGGCCCCCCCGTCCTCTTTGGGATGAGGAAGTATCTGGAGTAGAACCCCTTGCCTTTGAGATGGTGGGGCACCAGTTCCACTGCCTTGTCCTCAAGAAGACCTGCCAACTCCTTCAGAAGGTGGTCCCGGTGGAGGGGAGACCTGAGGGGAAATAAGGGGGAGGTGTCTGAGCCAGGTAGAGGAGATAACCCTCCCTGACTACCTGAAGTGCCCAGGAATCGGTGCTGGTGGCCACCCATCGCTGGGCATAGAGAGCCAGACATCCCCCTGTGGGCTGTTGATCTCCATGGAATAGAGAGGCTATGCACAAGGAGTCAAAAGTTCCCTCCCTGGCTGGGCCGGTGCCTGGGGTTTTGAAGCCTTCTACTTACATAGGCCATGCCCTTGTCCCTTGGCCTGCTGACCCTGTTGGGGAGGCCTGATAGGGTGGGTAGTTTTGGTAAGCAGCCCCCTTCCTCGGGTAAAAGGGCTTTTACCCGAGCCCTTCCGTCGGGGAGGGGTAGTAGTCTTCTTAGAGAGCCTGATCCTTGTCATGAACACTGTCTCCAGCTCAGCAGCCTTGTCAGTCATGGGTTTGCCAAAGAGGTTCTCTCCTTGGCATGGGACATCGACCAATTTGTCCTGAACCCACTGCTCGAGGTTGGACGACTGAAGCCAAGCCTGGCGGTGTGCACCGATGCCCGCTGCGGCTACCTGGGCTGCTAACTCGAACCCATCGAGACATGAATTTGGAGCACTCATGGATGGCCTTGGCCAGGCTCTTGAACCGCTGCAAAGGTTCCTCGGAGAGACCAGCCGAGAACCCGGCAAGTTCCTTCACCAATTCTCTCAAGTACATGCCCATGTACAGCTGGTAGGCCTGGATGCGGCAGATGAGCATCAAGCCCTGGTAGCACTTTCTGCCGAGGGCGTCCAAGGTGCGGGCCTCCTTGCCAGGTGGCACCGAGGAGTGCGTCTTCTGGCTTTTCAACTGACGCATGGCCGATTCCATGGAGTTATGCGGCAGTTGTGACTAATGGAAGCCCAGGCTCTGGACCCCATACATCGAATCAAGCAGTCTGCTCACCACCGACACCAGTGTCGCCCTCATGCAGAGCATGAGCCGCTCCGGGATGGGAGGGATAGGCACCGTGAGCGATTCCAGTGAAGGGTACTTGTGCTGGAGGCTCTCTAACTGATCCACCCGAGAGTCCTCCTCCGACTCCATTGCGAATGCCAGGGCCTTAGACATGTTTTTGACAAAGTCCAAGTCCTCGGGCGGGGACCACCACTGAGGTTCCAAGATGGGAGAATCCAAAGGGACGTCACGGTGGCGATGGGTATCAGGGGACTCCTCGTCCTGTTTCCCACTCGGAGTAGTCGGTGTAGGACTCTTAGGAGGGCTGCTTTGCGGTCCTCAAGGGCCCCGATGCCCTATGGCTGGCGCCTGGTAAACTTGCCAGGATGATCACGGTCCCGTCAAGTGAGAATCAGAGCGTGACCTCGGCCGAGGATCAATTTGAGGCTGAAGGACCTCGAGAATTGGCTCAGCCTCCGGGGACGTCTTGGATGTCGAGGGCCCGGTGGTCAGGGCTGATGAACCAGTCGTGCTGGACATCAGTGCCTGCTGCTGATCCATGAAGGCAGATAAACTGCGCTCCAAGGATGCCATTCTGGACTCCAGACCAGAAGGCTCCACAGCCTTAGGCGTGGGCTCTGAGGGACTCGGGACTGACGTCGGTTCTCCCAAAGAGGAATCCTCGACAAGGATGGTGTCTGGGGACTGAGGCCAGTCCGTAGCCATATCCTTCTGGGGGATCTTCGCAGGTTGCTCCTTCTCCATTGCCTTGGACGAGCATCTCGGACTGCGAGACCAGGCCTGGGGAGCTCCCAGCCGGTTGGAGCCCTCCAAGGATGCAGCCTTCAAAGGTTGTTTCTTCTTCCTGAGTTCCCTTGAAGGAGACCCCCCTTTCTGAGGACCCACGATGAGGCTTGGATTTGGGGAGTTCCGCTCGAGAAGTCAGAGAATCAGATGAGGCCCTGGCTTTCAGAGGCATTGGGGACTCAGGAAAAAACGCATTGTGCTGCTGCTAGCGGCTCTTGAAGTTCTTGCTGGACATCCTCTTGCAGAGATTGCAGGTCGCTGGTTCATGGTCTGGCCCGAGGCAAAGAAGACAGCAATCGTGTGTGTCGATCAAAGACATGATTTTAGAGCACCGATCACATATCTTAAAATCACTGGAAGCCATGGGGAATAAAAGTATCCCTGTGACATCGAAGACCCTCGGGCTGCCAGCAGGAGAAAAAAAGGTGCGAAAAGCACCAGAAAAAGAAAATAACGAAAACACTACAAAATTAAACTGAACCAGACACTGTGGTCGGTAGGTGGGAAGAGTACCAGTGCAATACCCGAGGCGAGTTGGAAACTCGGGGAACAAAAAGAGTAGTTACTCACCTGTAACAGGTGTTCTCCAGGAGCAGAAGGAATCAGTCCTCACATATGGGTGACGTCGGCGTCGACGGAGCCCCCCATGAGGAGAATTTCCCAAGCTTTCAAAGAAAGCCTTTGGGAATGCAGCGCGCATGCGCGGTCCCCTTCCCGCCTAAGGGTGCCATCTTGCTCAGTCTGATGACATAGCTAAAAGACAGCAAAAAACCAAAATGAATTATATGACTGCAACTCCCAGGGGAGGAGGGAGGGTTGTGAGGACTGATTCCTGCTGCTTCAGGTGAGTAACTACTCTTTCTCCAGGACCAAGCAGGAAGTCAGTTCTCACATATGGGACTCCCCAGCTCTAGGCTACCGAGAACCCAAAGCTGAAAAATAAGCTTCCTCTAGAGCCTCAGCATACGTGATAAGAATCTTCTCTGAGAACGCCCCCGAACGGTAGCCCAACACAAGGGCCGGAGGGTAGGAGTTGCCTAAACCTCAAAGAGATTACGGAGTACCGCCTGTCTGAAAGCACTGTCCCTTCGGGGCTCCGTCTCGAGGCAGTAGTGGGCCACAAAAGTCTGGCTTGAAGACCAAGTAGCGGCCCGGCAGATGTCTGCCAATGGAACAAAGCGGAGATGAGCTACTGACGCGGCTTTTGCCCTGACATGGTGGGCCGTGACTCGACCCTGCAAGGAGAGGCTGGCTGCCCTGTATGCCCAGACGATACAGTCTGACACCCAGATGGACAAGGTCCGCTTGGAGACAGGTAACCCCAGCTTATTAGGATCAAAAGATACAAAGAGCTGAACAGTCCTTCGATGTCCCTGCGTACGGTCAAGGTAGAAGGACAACACCCTCCTACAGTCTAGGGTATGCAAGACCATTTCAGACCGGCTGGCATGCAGCCTGGGAAAGAAAGTCTTGAAGGACTAGAAAGGGGGACTGTTACTTCTGGAGTGAAATCTGCAACTGTGAGTATATACTTCTGGTAATTTTCTAAAAAGAATTCTTTTTATTAAAGCTACTTAATCTGTGAACCCACTGTTTTTTTGTTGGATCAGTTAGGGCCTAGTAGCAGCAATTAAAGTTTGAATTTAAAACACAGAGGAGAGCTTTCATACCCAGCAGAGAGCTTGTAGTTTAAATTTAATAGTCACTCAGGGCCAAGTAATAGCAAAGTACTTTTAGTTTAAATTTAACACACAGAAGAGAGCTTTCTGGTTAAATTTAGTACCCAGCAGAGAGCTTGTAATTTAAATTTCATAAGAAGTTAGAGCCTAGCAGCAGCTAAGAGCTATAATTTAAATCAAATCAGAATTTAGCTTACCTCAGCAGCACAAGACAGGGTACTGTGTAGCAGCCCTCTTAATAAGTGTTATTTTCCTCCCTCCCTCCCTCCCCACACCCACCCTCCCCTGGGATAAACATAGCTTTATAGGTACTTACACATCTTAAAAGACAGGAGGTGCTTTCAGGTGAAGCTCATTACCCAAATCAGTCATACACTAAGGACCTGAGATTAATTAAGCTTCAGGTGAACAAGGTATATTAAACGTATTAGGTACAGTTTTATTGGTATAAATACCCATAGCAACCCCTAGTAAGTAAGAACTTAAAGATCTAGACACAAACTTAAAACTAAGATGCAGACAGCAGTCCAGCAGCGGGATGGGGGCTTTCCAGTCTTTTGCATTGAGTGTCCCAGTTGGTGAGAGGTCTTACGTGTGCACTAGGTGCAAGGAGCTCTTTTCTCTCAGGGAACAAGTCCGTTCTCTAGAGGCTAAAGTAGCAGACTTGGAAAACATAAGACAGACAGAGAGGTACATAGAGGAGACCTACAGGGATATAGTCCTGAAGTCCCACCTCCAGTCTGGCAGCACCCCTGTTGCCATGGAGGAGAGAGGTCACGTGACAGGAGAGCATCACCCTGGTGTGGCAGGAAGTGATCCTGTAACTAGGACCTGTCCTCCAGGTGATGTAAAACCCTCTCGCACGAGGAAGTTTCTCCAGGGCCATGTGCCCATGAGGGAAGGGTTAGGACAGCCGTTATAGTTGGTGATTCGATCATTAGGCATGTAGATAGCTGGGTGGCTGGTGGACGTGAGGATCGCCTGGTAACATGCCTGCCTGGTGCGAAGGTAGCGGACCTCACGCGCCACCTAGATAAGGTCTTAGATAGTGCTGGGGAGGAGTCTGCTGTCTTGGTACATGTCGGTACCAATGACATAGGAAAATGTGGTAGGGAGGTTCTGGAGGCAAAATTTAGGCTTTTAGGTAGGAAGTTGAAATCCAGAACTTCCAGGGTAGCATTCTCCGAAATGCTTCCTGTTCCACGCGCAGGACCCAAAAGGCAGGCAGAGCTCCGGAGTCTCAATGCGTGGATGAGACAATGGTGCAGAGATGAGGGTTTTGGATTTGTTAGGAACTGGGGAACATTCTGGGGAAAGGAGGGGCTCTTCCGAAGAGATGGGCTTCACCTTAACCGGGATGGAACCAGGCTGCTGGCATTAACCTTTAAAAAGGAGATAGAGCAGCTTTTAAACTAGATATTAGGGGAAAGCCGACAGTCGCCCAAGAGCGGATGGTTCGGAAAAATGTATCTTTGAAGGATACTACCAAAAGCAGAGAGGTTCCAAAAAAGAGTAAAGTAGCCCAAATGCCCTCGAGTATGGAGAAGACAGAGCTTAAAGATCCGAAATTACCCATGTCTACCAATAGCCAAATTAACATGAATAAAATACATTCTCTAAAATGCTTGTATGCAAATGCTAGAAGTCTAAAGAATAAGATGGGAGAGTTAGAATATATAGCACTAAATGAAAGGTTAGATATGATTGGAATATCAGAGACATGGTGGAAGGAGGACAACCAGTGGGACACTGTGATACCTGGATACAAACTATATCATAATGATAGAGCTGATCAAATTGGTGGAGGGGTTGCGCTCTATGTTAGAGAGGGCATTGACTCAGAAAGGATTAAAGTTTTGCAGGAAACAAAATCTGCTGTAGAATCTATATGGACTGAAATTCCATATAAAAGGGGGAAGGCAATGGCAGTGGGGGTGTACTATCGAGCACCTGGCCAGAAAGACCAAATGGATGATGAAATGCTAAAAGAAATCAAGGAAGCTAACAAAAGTTACAGCGCAGTAATAATAATGGGTGATTTCAATTACCCCGGTATCGACTGGGTCAGTGTCACGTCAGGACATGCTAGGGAGATAAAGTTCCTAGATGAAATAAATGACTGTTTCTTGGAGCAGCTGGTTCATGAACCAACCAGAGGGGAAGCCATATTAGACCTAGTCCTTAGTGGAACACCAGATCTAGTGCAAGAGATAAGGGTGTTGGGACCACTTGACAATAGTGATCATAGCATGATCGCCTTTGATTTAATTAGTGGAGGAGGGATAGTAAGGAAATCCACAGTACTACCTTTTAACTTTCGAAAGGGAGACTATGATAAAATGAGAAAAACAGTTAAGAAAAAACTAAAAGGAGCAGTTGCGAAGGTTAAAGACGTACATCAAGCTTGGGTGTTGTTGAAAAATACTATCTTGGAAGCCCAGACCAGCTGTATTCCACGCTTTAAGAAAAGTGGAAGGAAGTCCAAAAAACTGCCAGCATGGTTTAAAGGTGAGGTCAGAGAGGCTGTTGTTGCCAAAAAAGCATCTTATAGAAAATGGAAAAAAGAGCCAAACGACGAAACCTGGAAACAGCACAAGCACTGGCAAGTCAAATGCAAGGCATTGATAAGGCAGGCAAAGAGAATTTGAGAAGAAGCTTGCTGCGGAAGCAAAAACGTGAAATAAAGACCTTTTCAAGTACATTCGTAGCAAAAAACCTGTGAGAGAGTCAGTTGGTCCATTAGATGATAAAGGGGTTAAAGGAGCACTAAGAGGCGACAAGGCGATAGCGGAGAGACTGAATGAATTCTTTGCTTCGGTCTTTACTGAGGAAGATGTAGGGATGTTACCCATGACTGAAGTGGTATTTAAAGGTGCGGAAGAATTGAAGGAAATATCGATACATCGGGAAGATATCTTACAACTATTAGATAAACTGAAGAGTAGCAAATCACCTGGGCCGGATGGTATACATCCAAGGGTGTTGAAAGAACTGAAATATGAGATTGCAGAACTGCTATCAGTAATCTGTGAACTATCATTAAAATCATCTCTAATACCTGAAGTTTGGAGGATCGCCAATGTAACACCAATTTTTAAAAAGGGTTCCAGGGGTGATCCGGGAAACTACAGACCGGTGAGCCTGACGTCAGTACCGGGAAAAATGGTAGAAACCATCATAAAGAATAAAATTACTCAGCATGTAGATAGTCACAACCTAATGGGAGACAGCCAACATGGCTTTAGACAAGGAAGATCTTGTCTTACTAATCTGTTATGGTTTTTTGAAGGAGTGAATAAACAGGTGGACAAAGGTGAGTCGGTTGATATTGTGTATCTGGACTTTCAGAAAGCCTTTGACAAGGTCCCTCATCAGAGACTTTTGGCAGAACTAAAGAGTCATGGGATAGGAGGCAGTGTACTATTGTGGATCAGGAACTGGTTAAAAGATAGAAAGCAGAGGGTAGGGCTAAATGGCCAATTTTTCCAATGGAGAATGGTGAATAGTGGTGTACCCCAGGGATCTGTGCTGGGTCCGCTGCTTTTTGACATATTCATAAATGACCTGGAAAGTGGAATAACGAGTGAGGTTATCAAATTTGCAGATGACACTAAACTATTTAAAGTTGTTAAAACCCAAGAGGATTGTGAAAAATTGCAAGAGGATCTTGATAAATTGGAAGACTGGGCATCAAAATGGCAGATGAAATTTAATGTGGACAAGTGCAAGGTTCCACATTAGGAACACGATGCAAGGTTCCACATTAGGAACCACCACCCAGGAAAAAGATTTAGGCGTCATTGTGGATACCATGTTAAAACCCTCGGCCCAGTGTGCAGCGGCGGCCAAGAGAGCAAATAGAATGCTAGGTATGATAAGGAAAGGAATGGAAAATAAAACAAAAGATATTATAATGCCTCTATATCGTTCCATGGTGAGACCGCACCTTGAATATTGTGTGCAATTCTGGTCACCGTATCTTAAAAAGGATATAGCGATTTTAGAAAAGGTACAGAGAAGAGCCACCAAAATGGTAAAGGGGATGGAAGGATACTCCTATGAAGAAAGGCTAAAAAGGTTAGGGCTCTTTGACCTGGAAAAGAGACGGCTGAGGGGAGATATGATAGAAGTCTATAAATTAATGAACGGAGTGGAACGGGTAAACGTAGATCGATTGTTTACCTTATCAGAATATAGAAAGACTAGGGGATATGCAATGAAGCTACAGGGTAAACTATTTAAGACTAATAAAAGAAAATATTTTTTCACTCAACGTGTAATCAAACTCTGGAATTTGTTACCGGAGGATGTAGTAAAGGCTGTTAGTGTAGCTGGGTTTAAAAAAGGTTTGGACAAGTTCCTGGAGGAAAGGTCCATAAACCATTATTAAGAAGTGACCGAAGATATCAATGCTTGACCCAGTACAAGTATTGTGGAACTTGTGTCTCTTGGGGAAACTGCTAGGTACGTATGACCTAGATTGGCCACTGTTGGAAACAGAATACTGGGCTTGATGGACCTTGGTCTGACCCAGTATGGCATATCTTATGTCTTAAGAACCACCTCCTGATTGAGATGGAAGGAGGAGACAACTTTTGGAAGGAACTTTGGGTGAGTCTTAAGACCACCCTGTTCCTATAGAACCTTGTGTATGGTGCCTCTGAGACCAGAGCTTGTAGCACACTGACTCGCCTGGCTGAGGTAAGAGCTACCAAAAACAACACCTTCCAGGAAAGAAAGCATAAAGGACTAGTAGCCATAGGTTCAAATGGTGGGCAAGTAAGTTGTTGCAAGACCACATTCAAATCCCACTCAGGTGCAGGTGGACAAATCGGAGGCTTGAGCAAAAGGAGGCCTCTGAGGAAGCGGGCCACTAAAGGGTGGCCCAACAGAGACTGACCTTCCACCGGTGAGTGGTGCGTTGACAGAGCACTGAGGTGGACCCAAACAGAGTTGGATTTAAGGCCCAGGTCAGACAGGTGAAGCAAATATTGCAGCACCATTGGCACCAGGCACGAAAAAGGATCCTCCTTGTGCTGAGCACACCAGGTGGAGAACCTACGCCACTTGAGGGCATAAGATTTTCTAGTGGAGTGCCTCCTAGAGGCCACCTCCTCCACTTCCCTAGGTAGCAGTAAGGGAGCTAGAACTACCCTTTCAGCATCCAGGCCATCAAGGGCTTCCAAAGAAAACCCTAAACATTATGCAAATGGCCCAAAATGTGGCAGCCAGGATCATCATGAGAAAAAACATTACTGAACACATCACACCTGTATTAATTGAACTCCACTGGCTCCCCATCACAGCTCGGATAAAATATAAAACACTGATAACCACATTCAAACTCATACATAACACAGCACCATCCTTTCTCTCCACCCTTATCAACACGCAACCCTCAAACAGAGACAGAATAACCGTCAACTCGGACACCCTACATGTTCCAACCAATATCAGATCTGTCAAAGCCAGTACTAGCCACCGAGCATACTCATACGCTGCCCCCACCCTCTGGAACCAACTACCACCTGAGATACGAGCAATAAAAGACCTAATAGTTTTCAGAAAAAAACTCAAGACACATCTATTCCAGTGTCCATACAATATGATGTAACTCCCAGGGGATCCCAAGCTGCCTCGCTACGAAACAATGAGAACTGTGATACGAAATGTAAAAATGTAGATATGTAAATCCTGAATCCACTCCTTTAAACCATCTTCCTGTGTGCTGTGCTTTTCCCTTCAAATCAATGTGTTTATAACCCAAATTTTATGTCATGATTGACATCATTCAACATGTAATCAAACCGCTATTGATCGCTGGAAGTAGCGGTATACAAATGTATACTAAATAAATAAAATAAATTGAGGAACTGGAGGTTGGGGTGCAAGAGAGATCCATGATCCTGAGACAGGAGATCGGGTTGGACCCCCAGAGGGAGTGGAGTATCCACAGCCAACTGCAGAAGGAGTGGAAACCACGGTTGCCTCGGCCATCTGGGGGCTACCAGGATCACCGAGGCCTTGTCCCGAAGCACCTTGAAAAGGGTCCGGGCCACTAGAGGCGTGGGAGGAAAACGCATACACTAGGCTCGTAGACCAAGAGATTAGAAACGCATCTGCTGCTATTCTCAGAGGATGCGGTTGTCTGGAGCAGAACCTGGGTAGTTGACGGTTGAGTGGACTGGCAAAGAGATCGATGGCTGGAAGACCCCACCTTAGGAAGATTCACTGGACCACCAGAGGATTCAACTGCCATTCGTGTGGCTGCAGAATCCTGCTCAACCTGTCTGCCAGGTAATTCTCTTGGCCGGGCAGATAAACTGCCTTGAGAAGCATGCCCTGTTTGACTGCCCATGAGCCAGGACTTGAGCCTCCTGACACAGAAGTCGAGACCCTGTGCCTCCTTGTTTGTTCACATAGAACATGGCGACTTGATTGTCTGAACGAGAACAGACTGGTGAGAGAGGGCATGAGAAAATGTTTGGAGAGCCAAACGGATAGCTCTCAGCTCCAAGAGGTTGATCTGCTGTGCGGCCTCCCAAGGGGACCAGAGGCCTTGGGTGCATGCCCCCTGGCAATGTGCACCCCAACCCTGAAGAGAAGCATCTGTTGTCAGCACTTGTGTTTGTGGCGGTGGCTGAAAAGGCACTCCTCGCACTAGATTCGGGAGATGCAGTCACCACTGCAGGGAGGCTGCCAGCAGTTTGGACACCCTTACTTAGTCTCCCAAGTGTCCTGTGGCTTGCAGCCACTGAGTTCTGAGGCCCCACTGAGCAGGCCTCATGTGCAGACGGGCATTTGGAGTAACATGGACCGTGGATGCCATGTGGCCTAATAGTCTCAGGAATTGTCTGGCGGAAACCAGAGAATTGCTGTGGAACTGTCTGGCCAAGTCCATCAGTCTGTGGACCCTGTCTACAGGCAGATAAGCCTTTGCCTGAAGGGTATCCAGTCTTGCTCCTATGAACTCTGTGTTTTGTGAGGGGTGCAAAGTGGACTTTGCGAAGTTTATGACAAACCCCAGGTGCTGTAGAAGGGAGACAGTGCGGAGGGTGGCCTGTCTGGTTTCCTGTGGAGACTGACCCCTGATGAGCCAGTCGTCCAGGTATGGAAAGACAAATATGCTCTGGACTCTGAGATAGGCCGCTACCACCGCCAGGCATTTGGTGAAAACCCTGGGTGCGGAGGTTAGGCCAAATGGCAGTAATCTGTACTAAAAATGATTTCCTCCCACTACAAATCTGAGATATTGTCTGTGGTCTGGATGAATGAGGATGTGAGTATAAGCATCCTTTAGGTCTAAGGAGCATAGCCAATCTCCCTGCTGGAGGTAGGGCAGCAGTATCCCAAGGGGCCAGCTGAGGAGAGGCTATGCCACTGGAGTCAAAACCCCGCTCCCTGCTGTGCAGGAGCCAGAGCTGGTGGCTTGGGGGGTTTCTGCCTACGGGGCCCATGTCCCTGCCCCTTGGCCTGCTGACCCTGTTGGGGAGCTGTGGAGGCCTGGTATTGAGGGTAAGATTTGTAGGCAGAGGACTTCCTCGGGTAAAAGGACTTTTTCCCCAAGCCCTTCTTCTTTTGAGAAGGGGCAGAGGTCTTTCTGGACAGCCTTGTCCTGGTGAGAGTCTCGGACTCGAGTTCTGCAGCCTTTTCAGCCATGGGCTTGCCAAAGAGGTTTTCACCTCGGCAAGGGACATCGACCAACTTGTTTTGCACCCATGGCTTGAGGTCCGATGACTGTAGCCAGGCCTGACGGTGTGCACCGATGCCGGCCGCGGCTACTCGGGCCGAAGCCTCGAAGCCATCATAGGCTGCTCGAGATGTAAACATCGAGCACTCCCGGATTCCAGATGACAAGGCTTTGAACCTCTGCAAAGGTTCCTGCCCATGTACCTACGAGACCTACGAGCCCATGTACCTACGAGCTGTCCACAGACATATGTATATATGTAAATAGTTGATTACTGTTCACTGCAATTAACGATATATTTTAATTTTGTTTCTCATGTTGCTTATTCTGTATCCAGTTATTCATTCCTTGTAAACAGTTGAAATATACTGCCTTTATTGTTATATGTAAACCGTCTTGATTCGTAGAAAGACGGTATATAAAAAATGTTAAATAAATAAATAAATAAATAAAATAAATGTACAGCTGGTAAGTCTGGACACGGCAAGCAAGCATAGAGCCCTGGAAGCACTTTCTACCAGGGGCATCCAGGTTCCGGGCCTCCCTGCCCAGAGGCACCGAAGAGTGCATCTTCTGACTTCAGATGATGCATGGCCGATTCCACAACCATGGAGTGGTGCGGCAGCTGTGCCTTCTGGAACCCAGGGCTCTTGCGGACTCGATAAATGGAATCGACCCACTTGCTAAGAACCGGCATCGAGGTCGGTGCCTCCCACATGCGGAAGAGCAACCGTTCCAGCATCGGAGGAACCGGTACAGTAAAGGCCTCCTTGGGGGGAGAGTCATACTGCAGGGCTTCGAGCTCCTCGGCTCGAGGCTCCTCCTCAGGGTCCACGGGGAAGGCCAAGGCCTTGGCCATGTCCCGCATGAAGTCCGAGAACCGGGTATCCTCCGGGAGGGGACCTTCTCCTAGGTTCAGACTCCAGTGAGTCCGAAGGGACACACCGGGTCCGAAAAGTGTCCGGGGACTCCTCGTCCTCCGTTTCCCATCCCGACCCCTCCGAGGAGGAATCGAGCGGCTCCGGTCGGGTGGGTACCGATGCCATCCGCCCCGACACCGAGGATCAACTCGAGATCTCATAGACCCGAGGATCAGCTCGGCCTCCGGGGTCGACTTGGACGTCGAGGTCCGGGTGGTTGGGGCAGATGCACCGGTGAGACCGGCGATCAGTACCCGCTGCTGTTCCATGAAGGCAGCCAAGCTGCTCTCCAAGGCTGTCAACCTGAGTCCGAGCTCAAGAGACCCAGCCGCCTCCAACTCGGGCCCGACATCGGCTCCCCCGGAGGAGAGTCCATGAGGACTACAGTACTCACATGACTCGGTGCCTCCGTCTCTACACGAGGTTGTTTAGCAGGCCTCTCTGACTCCGAAGACCTGGGACGGCAGTCAGGGCTATGCGACCTGGCCCTCGAGGAGCCAAGAGCGTCCACCGACACCGCCCTCATGGGTTTCTTCTTCTTGCGTTGCTCCCGCGAAGGAGACTCCCTCTCAGAGGAGCCACGACGATGCACGGTGTCAAACTCCCGAGACGTCGAGGCCTCTGACAAAGTCCGGGCTCGGCCTGACGCAGAATCAGAGAAGATCCTTTCGCGTTGATGCTGCTGGCTCCTCAATGCCTTGGAGGACATTTTGCCACACGGGACACAGACCAGCGGGTCATGGTCGGGCCCGAGTTACCGGAGGCAGCAGTCGTGTGTGTCGGTGAGAGACATCAGTTTCTTACACCGATCACACTTCTTAAACCCGCTGGCAGCCATCGGGGAAAACGAGCCCCTGCAAGGTCAAAAGACTGGGCAGCCAGGGAAAAATGAAAAAATGGCGCATATGCTAGTCTCTAAGGACAAAAACCGAAAAATGAAGTCCGGGCTCGATACCGGTGTACCGGGCCCAGGCGGGAAAGGGAACCGGCATTGAACCGAGTAATTACACGGATCCACACCGAATAATCAACTTTTTCACAGGTGACCACGATACACGTCCGTTGGGCTCCGCGGAAAAAAGACGACTGAGCAAGATGGCACCCTTGGGCGGGAAGGGGACCGCGCATGCGCGCTGCATTCCCAAAGGCTTTCTTTGAAAGCTGGGGAAATGCTCCGCATGGGGGCTCCATCAGCGCTGACATCACCCATATGTGAGGACTGACTTCCTGCTTGGTCCTGGAGAATAATCAACTTTTTCCGGGGACAAGCCAGACGTCTGAAGGGCTTTGCAGAAAAAAGGAGACAGCAAGATGGCACCCTTGGGCAGAAAGGGGACCACGCATGCGTGGTGGCATCTCCCAAAGGCTTTCTTTGAAAGCTGGGGGAATGCTTCTGCAAGGGCTCCGTCGGTGCAGACGTCACCCATATGCGAGGACTGACTTCAAGCTTGTCCCCAAAGAATATATACTTATTTCTCCCTATCCAATCAAACTTACAGTAGGCTTGAAATTATCTTGGTTGAGTGCAAGCTGGTTCCTAAAGTGAAAAGATATGGATATTTCTCAAATTACCTGGTCCAATCGTGAAGTTGTTGCCTGTCCATGGGCAAAAGAGATGAGGGGTTAAGGTAGCAGAATGTAATGGTTGCCTTCGAGTCAATGCAGACTCCTGGTGACCCAGCCGGGTTAAGGTACTAGCGGTTAAATGATTCTTTACTGCAGGGGTCACCAACCTGCGGCCCGCGGGCCCCCTTCGTGCGGCCCGCGAGGCTCTACCCCAGTTAACATTACGTGCGGCCCGCCAAGGATTCCCGCCATTGTATCCACACGCTCGCAGCTCACCGACGACCACCTGCAAGCGTCCCTTCTCCTGTCAGTGTCATCTGTGAAGCCGGACTTTAAGCGTTTGTCTGCTAGCATGAATCATCAGCCATCTCATTAAATTCAATAAAGGTGATCAGCCATTGTTTTCATCATTTTGCGTTTGTTGTTTTTTTTCGCGGGGGCGGGGAGAAGGGGGGTGCGGCCCGCAAGGCTCCCGGTAGTCGGCTGTGCGGCCCTCTGGAGGTTGGTGACCCCAGCTTTACTGGAAGGTTAAGACAGGTTATAGGAGGGTATTGGATGTAAATATGGATGGGACAAGATGAAAGTGGAGGTAAGGAGGCATTTTATTGCAGTGGCAACTCATATAAAGAAAGTGACACTAGTATAGGACAGGGTGCTTTGGGAGGCACAGAGTAAGCTGGAAAGGGATCAATGCACTAGGGCAGAGGTTCTCAACTCAGTTCTTGGGACACACCTAGCCAGTCAGGTTTTCAGGCTAGCCACTACGAATACTGTATATGACATTTGCATTCAATGGAGGCAATGCATGCAAATCTTTCATATGCACATTCACTGTGGTTATCCTGGAAACCTGACTAGGTGTGTCCCAAGAACTGGATTGAGAAACCCTGCATTAGGCTGACAAGGCAGGGACTAGCAAGGCAGAGAGGATAGGAGGGGGCTGGCTGATTTGCAAGTGCGGACAATAGCTTTCCAGCTGAAAAAAACTTAAGCAGTTGCATTTTTAGTTTGGCAAGTAGGCTGCTGGCTCACCAGCCCAAAAAGCAGGTGGTCTTAAAATTATGGCAGAAAATGAACAGATTGTGAAAGATTTTGATATAAGACTTTTGGGATGTATTATGAGAACTTAAATTCCTCAGAAGTGGAAGGGAGGGGAGATTTATGATTATTTTCAAGGGTGTATCCTGAGCTTATTGGAGAGCGGAGTTAATGGATAAGGATATATGGAAATTCTGGAGGCTAAAGATAGGTAAAACCCTGGATTAGATGGTTTGACAAAAGAGAAATTAGACTTACCTGCTAATTGTTGTTCCTTGAGGAACTCCAGTTCAGTCCCTCACCTCTGGGTTGTGCACCACTTTCCGCAGCATGGAGACTGGGCATGTCAGATTTGTGACAACACTGTACTTATCCGGCTGGCACCACCCACCAGCTTCCAGTGATCTAATGACAAAGCAGACTCAGAGAGGCAACAAATAAGTAGCTAAAATATTAAATAACACATCTAACTTATAAACTGAACTAAATCCCTCATCACCTAGAGGATAACGCTCTCTCTCCCGTTATCTTGGAAAGAAACAAACAGAAGGGAGAGAGAGAGAGAGAGAGAGAAAGAGCAGAATACAGAATATACTGCCAGAAAATAAACACACTTTGTCTGCATACAGAAACATCTGGTTGCTTATCAACAGCTTAGTTGCTGTCCCACGCCCTGACTGAAAAAGGACTCTGCGGAACTGAAGAGAACACGGGCAAGAATCAGGACTGAACTGGAATTCCTCAAGGAACAACAATTAGCAGGTAAGTCTAATTTCTCTTTCCTTATCGTCCCTCCACTTCAGTCTCACCTCTGGGATGTAACAGAGCAGTAAATTAATGGGAGGGACCTGTCCACCCAGACCGCAAGTCCGAAACAGGCATCTCCCGCCGCCTGAACATCTAGACCAGTGGTTCTCAACCTTTTTTGTACCGTGACCCCTTTTACCATTGGTCAACTTGTGGTGACCTCCAATGATAAAATCAAATGCGTCTCTCTTCCTTTACCGTTAACGCATTGTCGCTGTAATAATTTGTTGAATTATTAATATTATAGGCCTTTGCAATATGTTTTTTATTTATAAAATGTACTTATTTAAACCACAATAATTAATCACAATAACAAGTAACAATATTTGATTTCAAAATTATGATTTTGTAGTCAAATCACTAATATGAAATAAAATTATTTTTTCTACCTTTGTTGTCTGACCAATTTATTCTCTGATCATGCTGGTCCTGATCTGAGGCTTCTGCTTTCCTGTCTTCTCTTAGCTCTCTTTCTGTGGTCTATGGTCCATCTGCCATTTATCTCATCTCTTCTTTCGTTTTCTTCACTTCTTTCCATCAGCCTATTTCCAGTCCCAGTAACCCCTCCCCAGTATCAGCCCCTTTCCAGTCCTCACTCCCAGTACCTTCCAATGTCATCTTGCATTCCCATGACTGCCACTGGTGTCCATTCCCTTCCAGTCCCCCTCCTTCCCCACTGACCAGTCCCTTCTAGTACAAATACCATGGCAGCCCCACTCAGATCCACTCCCTTCCTGTTCCATTCTCCCATCCCCTCGTATCAGCCCATTTGTAGCCTTAGCCCCCAGTTCTTCCAGGGCCAGCAGCTTTATCCTCCCCTCCACACAATCAACCCATTCCCAGTCAAAGCTCCCCAATCAGCTCACTTCTAGTTCTAATCCCCCCTCAACTCCATTACCAGTGCTAGCCTCCCCTATTCAGCCCAATACCAGTCCTACCCCCCATCAGCTCATTACCAGTCCTAGCCTCCACTAATCAGCTCATTTCCAGTCTTAGCCCCCCCCCCGATCAGCTCATTTCCAATGCTAGCCTCCCATCAGTCCATTACCAGTCCTACCCCACCCCATCAGCCCATTACCAGTCCTAGCCTCCCCTAATCAGCTCATTTCCAGTGCTAGTCCCCCCTCAACCCCATTACCAGTGCTAGGCTCCCCTAATCAGCCCATTACCAGTCCTACCCCACCCCATCAGCCCATTACCAGTCCTAGCCTCCCCTAATCAGCTCATTTCCAGTGCTAGTCCCCCCCTCAACCCCATTACCAGTGCTAGGCTCCCCTAATCAGCCCATTACCAATCCTACCCCCCTATCAGCCCATTACCAGTCCCAACTCCCCCTTGATCAGTCCATTCCCAGTCCTAGCCTTCCCTAAGCAACCCATTACCAGTCCTAGCCCCCCCATCTGCCCATTACCAGTACTAGCTCCCCCATCAGGCCATTATAATCTTAACCCGCACTGTCTCTCGCCTCTGTCCAGCATTTATCCCGTCTGTCCAGTATGTCCCCTTGTCTCTCCCCTTTGTCCATGCCAGCCCCCCTCCCTCCATGTCAGCCCCCATCCATATCAGCCCCCTCCCTCCCTCTGTCCATATCAGCTCCTTCCTTCCATGTCAGCCCCCCTCCCCCCATCCATGTCAGCCCCCTCCCCCCATCCATCTATATCAGTCCTCCCCCCATCCATGTCAACCCCCCATTGATGTCAGCCGTGTTGCATGTTCCCTGCCCCCTCATCACCTCTCCCCATGTCTGCCTCCCTTCTAATGCAGCTGCGGCTCCCTGCCTCTTAGGGAACCACGGCTGTGCCTGTAAAATCGTTGCGGAGCCTCCCTGTCTCTCGACGGGCTCCATACAGCATTGTCCCACCTCCAAAGGAAGTTCTTTACCAATTCCTTTGGAGGCAGGACAATGCTGCACGGAGCCGGTTGAGAGACAGGGAGGCTCCGCAACAATTTTACGGGCACAGTCGCGGTTCCCTAAGAGGCAGGGAGCTGCAGCTGCATGAGAAGGAAGGGGGTGAGTTTGCCACTGCCGAGAAGCAGACTCGGCAGCAACTTGTGCGCTTTTTAATTTTTAATTTTTTTTTTTTTAACTTGGCGGAGACGAGGCGACCCCCACTAAATCCTGTGGCGACCCCCATGGGGGTCGCGACCCACAGGTTGAGAACCCCTGATCTAGACGATAATGCTTACTGAACGTATGCAAAGAAGACCACGTGGCCGCTCTGCAAATCTCAACTGGAGGAACCAAGCTATATTCCGCCCACGATGTCGCTTGCGCCCTAGTAGAATGAGCCCTCAGCCGAAGAGCACCTGCCGCCCTTGCAAGATATATGCCAAAGCGATTGCCTCACAGATACATCTGAAAATCGAAGCTTTGGCTGCCGCTTCCCCCTTCCGCGGCCCCCCAAAGAGTATGAACAAATGCTACGATTTGCGGAAGGGCTCTGAAAACTTCAAATATCACCTTAGAACCCTCTTAATATACAATAAATGCAAACCATGGTCCACCGCGCTATCATTGGAGCTACCTAAAACTGGCAAAGAAACAGATTGATTCATGTGAAAAACTGAAACTACCTTTGGTAGAAAAGACAGAACGGGACGCACCACCACTTTTTCTCTACAGAAAGTCAGAAATGGTTCTCGACAAGATAGAGCATGCAATTCTGATATTCGCCGCGCTGAGCAAATGGCTACCAAAAACACTGTCTTCAATGTCAGGTCTTTCAGAGAAGCCTGCTGCAACGGCTCAAAGGGCTCCCTAGTTAAAGCCCCCAAAACTAGGTTGAGATCCCATGGAGGAGACACCACCCTGTGCGACAGCCGCAGGCGTGATACCGCTCTCAAGAAACATACTACATCGACATGGGCCCCCAAGGCGACCCCTTGCACTTTACCAAGATAACAAGAAATAGCTGCCATCTGGACTCTTGGGGAACTGGCCGCCAATCCCTTATCGAAACCATCCTCATGCTCGTCTCTCATACTTAACCCCGGTAGAAAATGGTTAATCTTGATGGTTCTCACTTGCTCACTCTATCCTTTCTGTATTTATACTGTACATGTAATAACTTTTCCGTAATTGTAGTTTAACTTATTTACCACACCCACCTAATTAACCAAAATACCATGTATATAGTTAACCATGTTTTTGTATATAGTTAACCCTGTTTACCGCCAAGTTTATGTACCCTGTTCTCTGTAAAAAAAACAATGCTGTTTGTGTCATTGTGTTTAGATTTGTTCATTGTAAACCGCACTGACTAAATAAGCGCGGTATATAAGAAAAATAAATAAATAAATAAATAAATCCTGCAAGAAACTCAACACCACCGGAACAGATACCATAGCTGGACAAACTTGCCTCTGCTCACACCATTCCTCAAAAACACACCAATCACGTATATATGCCAAGGATGTCGACCTCTTCCTAGCCAACAGCAAAGTGGCAATGACCGCATTTTAATAACCTCTTTCTTAACCTTGCCCTTTCAAGGGCCAAGCCGTAAGCGAGAATCGAGCCACCTGTGGCATCCATAGAGGACCTTGAAGCAGAAGATCCTCCCGAACCAGCAGTCGCCACGGGCTGCCTTTGAGAAGACGCACCAGATCGGCATACCACGGCTGTTGAGGCCAATCCGGAGCCACTAAGATCACTCTTCCTCGATGAGCCTCGATGCGCTGAATCACACATCCTATGAGAGCCCAAGGAGGGAAAACAGAGACGACCGACTGTTGGCCACTGCTGAAGCAAGGCATCCAGTCCTTCCAACATCCTTTCTTGCCTCCTGCTGAAAAAATGATTCGCCTTCGCCGACAAACATCGCCATGAGATCCATAATTGGAGATCCCCATTTGGTGACTATTTGAGCAAAGACCTCTGGGTAGAGCTCCCATTCTCCCGGATCTACCCTTACTCGGCTGAGAAAGTCCGCCATCACGTTGTCCGATCCTGCAATGTGCGCTGCCAACAGCGCCTGGAGATGCGGCTCCACCCAAGTTCACAGATTTTCCGCTTCTTCTTCCATTGCTGCACTTCCCATGCCACCTTGCCGATTGAGGTATGCTACTGTTGCTGCATTGTCTGATAGTACTCGAACTGCACACCCCTGTATGGTGGTCTCAAAGGCCCAAAGCGCCAGAGCTACCACCGCAACTCCAGACGGTTGATCGACCACTCGGACTCCTGAACAGTCCAGAAGCTCTGCGCGAAGAGCTCCGCGCAATGAGCTGCCCAACTCGCAAGACTGGCATCTGCCAGCACCGGAAGCCAACGCGGCTGTTCGATAGGCATGCCCGCCTCCAGATTCTGTGGACAAAGCCACAACTGTAGCGACGCTCCTACCTACGGTGGACAGGGAAGGCGCCTGGACAGAGAATCTTTCTGGTGGGACCAGCGGTGGAGTGACATCTGCAATGTCCGCATGTGAGCCCTGGCCCATGGTATGACCTCCAGAGTCGCTGCCATTGTACCTAACACCCGGAGATAATGCCAGGCTGATGGAGCCGGAGTCTTCAAAAAACTGTGCACCAATTGTCGAAAGGCTCGGGCCCATCGCTCCAGAAGACAGACTGCTCCTACTCGAGTGTCGAAGCGCACCCCTAAGTTGCTCCTACTCGAGTGTCGAAGCACACCCCTAAGTACTCCAGAACTTGCCTTGGGACCAGCCGGCTGTATTGACCACCCGAGACTTTGCAGGAGCTGCACTACTCTGTCCGTCACTCGCAGACTCTCGGACTTGGACTTCGCCCGAATCAGCCAGTCGTCGAGATAGGGATGAACCAATATTCCTTCTTTTCGTAGCGCCGCCGCTACCACTACCATCATCTTGGTAAACGTGCGCGGAGCTGTCACTAGGCCGAAGGGCAGTGCCTGGAACTGAAAATGTCCCCATGGTAACGCAAACCTTAGAAACGTCTGATGATCCAGCCTTATTGGAATGTGCAAATATGCTTCGGTGAGATCTACAGATGTTAAGAACGCTCCCTGCCGAACCGCTACTATAACAGAATGCAAGGTTTCCATTCAGAAATGAGGTACGCGCAGGCAGCGATTTACCCCTTTGAGATCTAGAATTGGACGGTAGGACCCGTCCTCCTTTGGCACTACGAAATAAAGAGAGTATCGGCCGACACCGTATAGTTCTTGTGGTACTGGGACCACTGCTCCTAGCTGCAGAAGCCGAGACAGACTCCCGTACTGCCCTCGCTCTGTCTCAGCCCCTGCAAGGGGACAGGACAAAAGAATCAACCACTGGGCGAGCCAACTCGAGAGAATACCCCTCGCGAATGACTTCCAACACCCACTGGTCTGATGTTAACTGTACCCAGGCAAGAAAAAACTCCCGAAGACGAGCCCCTACTAGTTGGATTCCTGCCTGGTGCCCCCTCGCTTCATTGAGTCTTCCTAAACCCCGAGGAAGCGGGAGCTGCAAAGACCCTGCCCGCCCCTCTGAAGCCTCTATAACTTTGACCCCACGAGGAAAACCTTCCTTTTTGGAAGCCTCCCAAACGGGAGGAGCGAAAACGCCGAAAGCCCTGAGGCTGGTCCCGCAAGGGTAATTGAGAGCGCCACGGCTTTGGTTTGTCCTCTGGCAAGCGACCATTTGATTCTCCCAAATCCTTAACCAGCTTATCCAGATCGTCACCAAACAGCTTCCCTTTAAAAGGAAGTTTGCTAAGACGCAACTTGGAGGAATCATCCACCGCCCAATTCCTGAGCCAAAGATAATGGTGAGCGGCTACCAAGGAAGCCTTGTAATTCGCCAAACCCCTAATCAGATCATACTGTGCGTCAGCCAAATAAGCTGACCCCGACTCCAGTATAGTTACATCCTCCTGCGTCTGCTGTGCCGGGTGTTGTAAGCGCTGCGACCATCGAAGGCATGCTCTCGCTACCCAAGCTGCACAAATAGAGACTTGAAGACACAGAGCATTAACCTCAAAATGGGATGAGGGTGAAGGGAGATAGATTCAGGAGTGATATGCGGAAATATTTCTTTATGGAAAGAGTAGTGGATCCATGGAATAGACTCCCAGTGGAGGTGGTAGAGATGAGGACAGTAACTGAATTCAAAAAAGCATGGGACAAACACAGGGGATCTCTAAAGGTAAAAAGGGGACTGTTGTAGTTGTTGATATGGAAGGACAGACTAGATAGAAATATGACAACAGAAAAAGACCACATGGCCTATGTTTCTAAAAGCTTGCTTTAATGTGACATCCACTTTCCGTTCCTGCGTGTCCTTTAAAGCCGCACTGCCTTCGACTGGGATGGTAGTTTTCTTTGTAACTGCTGAAACCGCTGCATCTACCCACAGAGAGCGAAAGAGCTCCCGTTCCTGATCAGCTAAAGGGTAAAGACGATTCATAGATCTCACACCACATAAACCTGCCTCTGGCAAATCCCATTCGTCCTGAATCATCTGTCTAACGACCCAGTGAACGGGAACCACCACCTGGGACTTACACACCGCTTGAATAAGAGGATCCTCCAAACCCTCATCCTCCGCTGGTGCCCCAGAAGAAAGGTTGAGAGCTTGAAGTGACTCAGTAATGAGCGCTGTCAGTTCCTCTCTCCGAAAGACACAGATAATCCTCGATTGACCCTCTGGCTCCTGAATTTCACCTTTTTTCTAACGCTTCTACACCTGCCTCCTGCTCCATATCAAAATCCTCATCATCCGGCCCAAGAGACTGATCTCCAACCGACCGAGGCCTTTTAAGGGGTCTACGGTCAGCAACTCCAGAACCTACTGTGACTGCCTGACCCCCTCCGGCCCCCAGAAGGGTAGTATCGATGACCACCCCCTGTTGCCGCAAACAAAAGGCTTGGTGCATTAATAGGACAAAGTCCGGGGAAAAACCCCCGAGCAGAGCTCCCACTACAACTGGAGCCGTGGAAGTGCCTGGCAATGAGGAACTTGCAGTAAATGGAATGACAGGAGACTCAGGATGAGACTCCCCCTCCGCAGAACCTGGTGGTCCCTGTGCCCCCCACTGAGGCACTCTCCACCGCCTTATCTTGAAGTTCCTGCTCCATATTAAGCGCCTCTGCAGTGCAGCCCCGACACACCCCAGCATCCAAGACTGCGCCCCGACGCAAACTGCACACGAGACACTGAGGGCGCGTAGGCATGAGCGTAACGGACTCCCCAAGTACTGAAAACCCAAAATGGAACCTGTAGCCTACCGAAAAGATTACCCCAGGCCAAAGAAAAAGCCCCTCCCCTTTTTTTTCACACTATACACTGACCCTTTAAGAAATCAAAATGAAAAGAGCATAAATAGCATAATAACAGGTGATCTCCGGGAACAGCGGGAATTTAGTCTTCACATATGGGTATCGTCAGTATCGATGGAGCTTGCACGGGAACGCTCCCTAGCGTCCAATTAGAAAGCTTTTGGGAGCATCCCACAGCGCCTGCATGCTGCCTTCCCGCCTTTCCCAACTGTCTCTCTCCAGTTGAGTTTAAAGCTGAGAGAGAGAGAGAGAGAGATACAACTCCTAGGGGAGGTGGGTGGGTTGTGAAGACTAAATTCCTGCTGTTCCCGGAGATCACCTGTTACGTCAGTAACTATGCTATCTCTAAGAACAAGCAGGAATGCAGTCTTCACATATGGGGACTCCCTAGCTACAGATGCCAGGGAGAAACCCCAGAGGTTGTGTGCCCTTTTCAAAGGGCTCCACCTCCCCCCATGGATCTCTGGCATCCTACCAGGGATGGTGGGTAGGAGTTGATGGAACAGGTGTTGAACAGCCTGACCAAATATGGCATCCCGGTGGGAGTCCTTGTCCAAGCAGTAATGGGCTGTGAAAGTATGAACCGAGGCCCAGATAGCTGCTCGACAGATGTCGTTGATAGACACAGAATGAAGATGAGCCATAGAGGCTGCCATGGCTCTCACATTGTGCGCTGTGACATGGCCTTCAAGAGGAAGGTTCTTACTTCGATAGGCAAAAGATATACACTGTGCAATCCAGTTGGACAGTGTCCTTTTGGAGACTGGAAGCCCTAAATGACTAGGATCAAAAGCAATAAAGAGTTGAGAGGACGTTCTATGTTGCTGCGTCCTTTGCAAGTAAAAGGCCAAAGCTCTTTTACAGACCAAAGTATGGAGATTCCTTTCTGCATTAGAGGCATGAGGCCTTGGGAAAAAAACAGGAAGATAAACTGCTTAGTTTAAAAGAAAAGGTGAAACCACCTTTGGCATAAAGTGAGGATGAGTCCTGAGGACTACCTTATCATAATGGAACCTTGTATAAGGAGGATCAGCCACAATGCTTGCAACTCACTGATGCGACGTGCTGATGTGATTGCAATAAGAAAAATAACCTTCCAGGAAAGGAATTTTAAAGAGGTAGTAGCTAATGGTTCAAAAGGCGGCTTCATGAGCTGGCCAAGAACCAGATTTAAATCACATGCCACCGGTGGTGGCTTAAAGGGAGGCTTAGTTAGAAGGCCTCTCATAAATCTCGCTGTGATAGGATGAGAGGAAATAGGTTGCCCATTTAAAGGTTTGAGAGAAGCTGCAATAGCACTCAAATGAACTCTCACTGAATTGGTCTTAAGCCTTGCATTAGACAAATGAAGGTGATATTCCAGTAATTATTCCAGAGGTATTGCAAGAGGGTTAAGACCCTTCTGTGAACACCATACGGTAAACCTTTTCCACTTGAAAGCATAAGGGCGTCTTGTGGATGGTTTCCTGGAAGCATAAAGGATATCCTTTACTTGCTGAGAAAGGTTAAGACCATGAAGTTCTAGGCTTTCTTTCAGCAACCAGGCCCTGAGATGTAGAGACTGGGGATTGGGATGCCACAGCATCCCGTCCTGGGATAGGAGATCTGGAGCAGACCCTAGCTCCAGAGATGGAGCTTGAGAGAGATGTAAGAGCAGAGGGTACCACACTTGTCGTGGCCAATGTGGGGCTATGAGAATCATATGGCCTCTGTCTCTCTGAAGCTTGAATAGAGTTCTGGGAATTAGGGGAATGGGTGGGAAGGCATACAGAAAGTCCCGACCCCAATGGAGGAGGAAGGCATCCCTGGCCTGACAACCCTGAGACGGAATTCTGGAACAGAACCAGGGAAGTCTGGCATTCAGCGGACTTGCAAAGAGGTCTATGTCCGGGGTTCCCCAAAATTGGAAAGTTTTGGCACCCTGGTCTGCATGGAGAGAGCATTCGTGTGGAAGCAGAACTCGACTGAGTTTTGAATGCCTGGCAGATATACTGCAAGGAGATGAATCTGATGCTCTCTGGCGAGGGCCCAAAGTCGCAAAGCTTCGTTGCAGAGTGACAGAGAGCCTGTTCCGCCCTGCTTGTTCACATAGAACATGGCTACCTGGTTGTCCGTTTGAATTAGGACAGTTTTGTAGCTGAGCTGGGTGTGAAACACTCGAAGAGCAAGAAAGATTGCTCTGAGCTCTAGGAGATTGATGTGTAGATCGGTCTCCTGTGGAGTCCAGGTACCCTGGGTAGAGAGGCCTTGCAAATGGACTCCCCAACCCACTTGTGAGGCATCTCTTGTTAGAGTTACTTGAGGTGGGGGTTGCTGAAAAGGGGACCCCACCAGCAGATTCTGGGGTGACTGCCACCATTGGAGAGACAAAATAAGATGATCAGAGGTTGCTATTTTGTCTGACAGGCAACCTGACGCCTGAGTCCACTGAGTGGATAGAGTCCACTGGGCTGCCCTCATATGGAGGCGGGCATAAGGGACCACATGCACGGTGGATGCCATGTGGCCTAGCAATTGTAACATTTCCCGAGCAGTGAAGTGAGACTTTAGCATTGCTTGGGAAGCTAACTGCACAATGCAAAGGCAGCGGGACTGTGGAAGATAGGCCCTTGTCTGCCTGGTATCCAGCAGGGCTCCAATGAACTCTAGAGACAGAGTGGGAGCTAGGTTGGATTTTGGAAAGTTTATGACAAGTCCCAAATATTGAAGGATACGCATTGCGCGAGATAGAGAAATCCTGGCCTCTGGCTCTGATGGGGCTCGAATGAGCCAATCGTCCAATTAAGGGAAGACAAATATTTTTAGGGTGCGGAGAAATGCTGCCAACACAGCCATGCATTTTGTGAACACCCTTAGTGCTGAGGCCGGGCCAAAAGGAAGAACTCTGTATTGATAGTGCTTCCCTTGAAATAGAAAGCGAAGAAACCTTCGGTGATTTGGATGGATGAGAACATGGGTGTTCTGATACAGTGGACTATATAGAGCCTATGGAGGTTGGTGAAAAGGAAGAGCTTACCTCAGATTTAGCTAGACAGGAAGACTCAGCACATGTAGAAACAGCTGAGCAACAAGTGCCGTCAGCACAAGAAAAGCTAAAAGGGTTTAAAGTGAAGTTTCCCTGTAATAGTTCTGACGCAGGCAGAAACAGAAAAGCTCATCAGGAGCACCTGTGCTCAGAGTCCCACGTAACGTGCAGCGAAGGGAAGCATATAAGTTCCTGGTTAGAACCAGGAAGAGGAGGTCTTTGGAAAGACAGGGGTGGAGGGCTTTGGAAAGTCAGGAGTGGAGGTCCTTGGCAAGAGAGGATTGGAGGAAGTCCTTGGCAAGAGAGGAGTAGAGAAGGAGGACTCTGGAAAGGCAGTCCTAGAGAGAGTTCCCACAGGAGCAGGAAGTGGGGCAGTAACTCGGGAGGACTGAATGAGCAACCGAGGAGCATAGCTCAGGCTGGAGGAAGTGTGACAGGGGAGAGAAAGCCCAAGTGTGATTTCAAAGCCAGAAACAAGGTAAAAAGCTGGAAGCCTTGTTTTTATAAAGAGGAAGCTGGAAGCTCTGCATGTTTTAAAGGGCGTGGCCCTGAGCAAAGCTTTAACCCAGGAGGATATACAGAGTTCTCACTAGGTGGGACAGGAGAGAGAAACCAGCAAGAAGCCTTTCAGGTACCAGGCATTTATAACCCTGACTTTAAAGAGCACTTTATAGGAAAAGGGGTTTGTCTGCCACAGGGGAATGTGCCCTGCTCCAGCACATGTAAAGAGTGTGACACTGAGAGTATCGGGAGTAGGCTCGAGATAATGCAATGGGAGAATAATAACTATTTTCCAGACCCAGTACCGATGGACTGTACGATTTGTTTGTCAGACGACATCACTTCTTTATGTTGACCTTCAGGAGAATGACCTTGTGACCTTAACAAGGTAGAAGAAGAGATATTTTTGTAACCGCTTTTGTTCTAATACTGTTTTGTTCTGTTGGCACTTCCAAGAATGTTTTCTGTTTCGGGAAAGGGAATAAATTCCCAATTTATTGTTTAACCACTCGACTGACTGACTCTGTTTAAAGTAGAGAAGCAGTTTAAAATTCACAATACCCTAGGCAGTGGCCTAATAGGGTTCACAGAGGCTCTACCATAAGGGTCTCCGTGACAGTGTACGCATCCTTGAGATCTAGAGAACAAAGCCTGTCCTGACTGAAGGTATGGCAGTAGAGTTCCCAGAAAAATCATTTTGAATTTCTCTTTGAACAGGAATTTGTTCAATTCTCTGAGCTCCAAAATGGGTTTGTGCCCTCCTGTTTTCTTTGGAATAAGGGAAAAGGGGGAATAGAACCCTGCACCTTGTTGATGAATAGGTACTTCTTCTATTGCCCTTTGGACAAGAAGCAGACTGACCTCGTGATCTAACTGGGAGTTGACAGAGGTCTGAGAATTGAACTGTCTTACCATTATAGGAGGGGGCATGCTGAGGAAGTGAAGCTTGTATCCCTCTCTTACAATGGACAGAGTCCAACTTTCTGCTGTTATCTGCCCCCATCTGGGGGCAAAATAACAACCTTCCTGGAATGGTGGAAGGCTCTGGCCCGTTTAGGGCCAGGAAGACAAAGTTCTCTAGATGGGAGTCAAAGCCCCTGTGGAGGCTGAGTCTGCCGAGCCGGTTGAGGTTTAGCAGCCTTTGTTTTTCTTTGTTTAGGTTGCTGCTGACCCTTTTGGGCAGACAGACCTGAACAATGCCCTTGCTGGGTATAGGAGGGGTAGAACTTCTTCTTTCTAGTGAAGAATGGTTTTTTGTAGGACTTTATCAAAATCTTCAGCTGATCCTGCAAGGAAAATCTATCCAAGGTGAGATTACCAGCATCTAGCTCATTAGCTTTCTCTTGCCAATTTTTGCCAAAGAGATTCTCTCCTGTGCAAGGAATATTCCCCAGTTTGTCCTCAAAGTTCCAAGTCAGATGCCTGGAGCCAGGCAATCCTACGTGAGCCTATGTTAATAGCATAAGTTCTGCTTATGCACTCAAAACAATCAAAAGCTGCACTATTTACAAATTTGGAAACATCCTGAGCATGTTTGATAAGTGCAAAATAATCTTGTCTCTTATCATCAGGAAGGAGAGGGCTCATAAGCTCTAGATCTCCTCTAACTTCCTTAAGGAACATTCCCATATATAAAATGTAGGAACTAATCTTGGCAGAAAGCATAGAGGCCTGGAAGGTTCGACGCCCAAAGGCATCAAGGGTTCTACATTCACATCCTGGGGGATTAGATGCATGTCTTTTTGCACTCTTGATCCTTCTCATAGCTGATTCCACCACCATGGAATGGTGGGGCAGCTGAGTTTTTTGAAATCCAGGACAGGGAGGAACTCGATGCATGGTATCGAGTCTACGAGAATGAGACGTGGTGAGAGGTGTTTCCCACATCCTTAGCATGAGATCATGCAAGATCTCATGAATAGGCAAAGTAGCTGCCTCTTTGGGAGCTTTTCGATACTGTAAAATCTCCAATTCCTTCGCCCTAGACTTTGTCTCAGGAGCCACTGTGATGGAAAGACCTCGAGCCACCTCCCGGATAAAATCCTGGAAGGATATATCCTCTGGAGGAGACATCCTACGTTTAGGAGAGGAAGAATCCTCAGGAAGAAATACTCTGGTATCGACAGAGCTGTCAGAGTCTTCAGAGTCGGAGGATTCAAAGTATCTCCTGTCCGGGTAATCATGCAGCACACGATACTGGTACCGATCGAAGTCAGTATCGACAGGGTCCGGTACCGACTTGTCAGTACCGGAGGGCACAGCATGTGTCGGTACCGGTAGTCCACCTGCCGACGTTGATGCAATTGGCCCCGGTACCGATGTAGGTGCCGGTACCGGTTGAATTGTCTGAAGCTGTTTCGGGGGCATCGATGCCAAGAGCCGCCAGTCTGCGTTCAATAGCCAAGAATCTCTGGTCTATCGACGCCGCTGATGCCTGGGTATCGGTACCAGACAAAGCGGCCTGTACCCCAGAGCATGGCACCAGTAGTTCTGCCGAGGTTGGGGCCTCGAGAACATCCTGGAGCCCCGATGATGCTTTGGAAGCCGAAGCCTCCCGCCGGGGCAATTTTGCTGGTGAGTCCCTCAAGGGCAAAGCCAGAGGCATCTCGATACTTAGAAGGAGATCTACCCTTTGAGGACCGGCTAGACTTATGTTTAGTTACCTGAGATCCATGGGAGGAAGATGAAGCCCTGGAAGATGTTGATGCCACAGATGATGCATCGGAGGGAAAAGTTTAGCAGCTTGGTTTTGCCAACCCCTCTTCGACATCATCCCACAGGCAACACACTCGGAGATAGAGTGGTCAGGACCTAAACATTTGAGGCACCACTCATGGGTGTCGGTGACGGAGATGGTACCAACACACTTGGAACACTTTTTAAAACCCGAAGCGGGTTTTTCCATTGTAGAGGAAAGTTGGGCCTAGTGTCCAAAATGGCGCGTGGCACCAGAGGAGAAAAAAGCTGGAAGACTCCAGGAAAAGATTTTTTTTTTCAAGGAAAAGAAAGAAAGAACTGGTGGTACCGGTGTAGGGTCGAAGGAAGGCAGACGCGACCACAAAAAAGAATGGGATATTTTCTGCAGTGACAGGAAGTGCGACCTTACAGCTCCACAGAAAACGAAGAACTGGAGAGAGATAGTTGGGAAAGGCAGGAAGGCAGCACGCAGGCGCTGTGGGATGCTCCCAAAAGCTTTCTAATTGGACGCTGGGGAGCGTTCCCGCGCAGGCTCCGTCGGTACAGACGATACCCATATGTGAAGACTACATTCCTGCTTGTTCCTCGAGATAAAATAAATGATAATTACACTTACCTGGTAATTGTAGTTCCTTGAGTGACGACAGTTCAGTCCTCAACCTCTGGGTTGTGCACCTCCTCCTGCAGCTTGGAGACTGGACATGTCAAAATCATGACATCACTGGATATAGCCTGCTGTACTCTCCCATCATCCCCAGTGAACTATTGACAAAGCACACTCAAAGGAGCAACAAATAAGTAGCCAACAAAGAAATTGTAACTTTTTCAACTTTTTAACTAGCTAACCGTTTACCCCTACAGTTTGACAGAACCAAACTTTGTCCCATACCGTTCCCTCCTGACCTCCGCAGAAAGAGAGGTCTGAAAAGTAAACAGAACGGAGACAAGTAGTACCCATGAAATTCACACCTATCTGTCACTGTACCGGATTATCTAATGAAATTCCACTGTAAACACCCCACTCCCGGGCAGGATCGAGGACTGAACTGTCATCACTCAAGGAACTACAATTACTAGGTAAGTGTAATTATCATTTCCTTATGGTTCCTACAGTTCAGTCCTCCACCTCTGGGATGTAACAGAGCAGTGTTCAATGGGAGGGGCCTTCCAATCCGGCTCGCAAAACTGCTAACCCGAAAGAGACATCCTTCGCCGCCAGCACATCCAGACGATAATGCCTACTGAAGGTGTGGAGCGACGACCATGTAGCCGCCCTACAGATGTCCCCCGGCGGAACCAAATCGTGTTCCGCCCAAGAGGCTGCCTGCGCCCTCGTGGAGTGTGCTCGCAATCCCACTGGCATCGAACGACCCTGTACCAGATATGCTGACACAATCGCTTCTCTAATCCACCTAGCAATGGGTGCTTTCGCTGCCGCTTCCCCCTTGCAAGGTCCTCCGAACACCACGAATAAACAATCCGATTTGCGAAAGGACTCGGAGACTTGCAAATAACTCCGTAACACCTGTTTAATATCCAACCGACGTAAGTTGCGATCAGCCGCAGTCTCCCCCCCGAGGAAAGGACCGGGAGCGAAACTGTCTGATTTAGGTGAAACAGAGAGACAACCTTAGGCAAAAAAGATGGCACAGGGCGCAACACTACCTTTTCCTTAGAGAAGGACAGAAAGGGTTCCTTGCAAGACAGTGCCTGTAACTCCGAAATGCGCCTTGCCGAGCAAATAGCCACTAAAAACACCGTCTTTAAGGTCAGATCCTTCACCGTTGCCTTACTCAATGGCTCGAAGGGTTCCTTCACCAACGCCTTCAACACCAGATTGAGATCCCACGGAGGGACAATGACCCGACGGTAGGGTCTTAGCCTCAAAACTGCCTTTAGAAAACGCAACACATCCACATGCAAACCTAAAAGCACATTATGTACCTTGCCTCTATAGCAGGCTAGTGCTGCCAACTGCACTCTCAACGAACTGGCTGCTAAACCCTTGTCGAATCCATCCTGTAGGAAACACCACGGGCACTGACGCAGTAGCTGTGTGGACCTGCCGCCTTGAACACCAATCCTCAAATATGCGCCATATCCGAACATATGCCAAAGAAGTCGAACTCTTCCTAGCGTGCAGCAAGGTCGCCACTACCGATCTTGAGTATCCTTTTTTCTTCAGCCTCGCCCTTTCAATGGCCAAACCGTAAGCGAGAACCGATTCACTTGAGGCATTCGAAGCAGACCTTGAATTAGCAGATCCTCCGGAGCCGGCAGCCTCCAAGGCTCCCCGTCTAGTAGGCGAACGAGATCTGCGTACCACGGATGTCTTGGCCAGTCCGGAGCCACCAACAGCACTCTTCCGCGATGAGCCTCGATCCTCTGTACCACACGACCTATCAACGCCCATGGCGGAAAAACAAAGACCGAGCATCGGCCATGGTTGCATCAGGGCGTCAATTCCTTCCGACATCCTCTCTCGCCTCCTGCTGAAGAAGCGACTCATCTTTGCGGACTGGAAGGTCACCATGAGATCCATAATTGGCAGACCCCATCTGTCAATTATCAGTGCAAACACTTTCGGATTCAGCTCCCATTCTCCACCATCCATTTGCACCCTGCTGAGGAAATCCACAGTCACATTTTCCTTTCCGGCAATGTGCGCCGCCGAGAGCGCTGGTAGGCACTTTTCGCTTGGGTGGAAAAGCATCTCCGCCTCCTCTTCCATGGCCAAACTGCCAGTGCCTCCCTGCCGATTGATGTAGGCTACCGTCGCGGAGTTGTCCAACAGCACTCTCACTGCTCGGCCGGTCACTGCTGACTTGAAGGACTGGAGCGCTAAATATACCACCCTCAGCTCTAGGCGGTTGATCGACCAACCGCACTGCTGAGTGGACCACATGCCCTGGGCATACCAATCTCCGCAGTGCGCTCCCCATCCCGCAAGACTTGCATCCGTCATGAGGGGAAGCCAAGTTGGCTGCTCCAGGGGCATTCCTTTTTGCAGAGTTCCGGGCAGCAGCCACCACCACAGCACCCGCATGACCCGCAGGGGACAGGGACGACGCTTGCTCAACGAGTCGTTCTGATGAGACCAGCGGCGAAGTAGCGCATGCTGCAAAGACCGCATATGAAAACTGGCCCAGGGAACCACCTCCAGGGTCGCCGCCATCGTGCCGAGCATGCGAAGATACTCCCACGCCGATGGCGCCGGAGTTGATCTGAACCTGCCGATCAGGCAGCTCAGGCCTAGCGCCCAATGATGCGGTAGAAACACCGCCCCTAACCGAGTGTCGAACCGTACTCCCAGATACTCGATTTCCTGGGACGGTACCAGTCGGCTTTTGGCCGGGGTGACCACCCAGCCGAGATACTGCAAAAAAACTTTACCACCTTGTCAGTCACCCGGACGCTTTCGGCCTCAGATTTTGCCCGAATCAACCAGTCATCGAGATAGGGAAACACCACTTGTGCTTGCCTCACCGCCTGGATGATAGGGTCCTCCACACCCTCTTCTTCAGCCTGAGAAGCTGCCGCCAGGTTCAACATCTGGAGGGATTCCGTAATAAGAGCTGTTAGCTCCTCCTTTCGGAACACCCGGATGATCTTTGCCTGATCCTCCAGTTCCTGAATCTCACCCTCCTCCAAACTTTCCATATCTGCCTCCAAATCTAGGTCGGCCTCATCTGCGTCATTCCCTTCCCTGTCCGAAGGGGAATGATCGCGAGGCCGCGATCTCTTCGAAGGTCTTGGAGAAATGCTGTTGCCAGTTAGCCTTGGCTGCTGAGCAGCCGCAGGCCGCGCCACGGCCTCTGGTAATAACCCATGACGCTGCCTGCAAAATGCTTAATGCATAAGCAACACAAAGTCGGGACAAAAATCCCCAAACTGGGTATTGGGCTCCAAAGACTGACGAGGCCGTTGGCAGCCCCCCAATCGGCTCCTGGGATCCCCCTGAAGTAGAGGCCAAAGCTACTTCCTTATCCAGTCCTGCAACCGCCAACTGAGGCTCCTGGCCTGCCTTTGCTTCCATCTGCCGCTCAATGCTTGCGGATCCTGGAGCACAACCTCTGCAGACCCCTGACTCCATGACCGCACCCCTGCGGGTACCGCAGAGCACGCACTGGGGCCGGGATGACATCCTTTAGACACCCACACCCTATATGGGGGTCTCCTGCGCCCCTGTCTCACTGCTCTTTTAATTATTTAACTTCCCCTCTTTTTTCATTTTTTTTTTAAGAAAGAAACCTCAAACCAAGAAGACAAAGTATAGGCAATATCCTCTCTCTTTTTTTTTTTTTACTGCGATCCTCTTAAAAGCGAATCACAGTTCAAGCTGTGATGGAGAAAACCGCGGCTTTAAATGGTGGTGGGACACCTTTCCGCGTTAGAACAAAGCGCAGAACCCCCCTGCCAAGAATTCTTCGCTTAAAAGTAGTGCCCGGAGCTCTGCCCTGCGATGCTCCTGCATGCAAAATGGCCGCCGCTGCCGCGAACTAGAAAAAGGCAACAAACGCAACGCGTGAGCCCCGGCTCAGTGTAGGCTCTTTTCCTTTGCCGTCAGAGAAAGGCTGTACCCCCAAACCAACTCCCTGAGGCCAAAATCCCCGATAACACTTATGTTTCTTCGATGGGGCTCCAGCCCGCGGTTCTGCTTTTAAGCAGAGCAGCAAACCGTAGGCGAGCCTCCCGTCCTTGTGCTACGGCCCCAGAGGGAAACACTGCTCCAGACAAAGGCAGGAGATGCCGCTTCGGTCCTGCCCCAGGGCTCTCCCCCGTTCTGTCCAGGGGGAGAGACCTGAAATATGAGCCCACAGCACCACAGATAAGAGGCAGGCAGGCAGGTACTGGCACAGACCAGTTTGTTCGTCGTTTCTCTTTTTTTTTTTTTTTGAAAGGGATAGCAACGATTAAGTTAAAGGGCACCCCAAATAAATCTAAAAGAAATTTGAAAGGAAATTTAAAAGGCCAATTTTGAGACTAAAACCTATACTAACTACACTAATGCTCATGTGTTCTTCAAGTGAGCCCAGCACCTAGGCTCACTACGTCCTCCTGCTGCATGGAGACTGGACACACTGGGAAAGATGGGAGAGTACAGCAGGCTATATCCAGTGACGTCATGATTTTCACATATCCAGTCTCCAAGCTGCAGGAGGTGGTGCACAACCCAGAGGTGGAGGACTGAACTGTAGGAACGATAAGGAATTACTAGTCTTAACTATCTTAAGCAAAGGGCTAAATTTTAAACCACAGAGGAACTGACTGTGAGGAAAAAACAAGATGTAAAAAAAAAAAAAAACCACGGTCCGCTAAACACCTCAGCCCTGCTCTTTGAAAGAACGCGGTCCCCACGAGGTGGCAGGCACCGATCTAAGCCCCGATCCTAAAAAAAACCTTCAAAAGCACTCACCTGGGCCTCCGGACCACAAAACACACATTGATCATCTAGCCGAAAGCAGCAACGGTTCTGCCTGCAGCACAGCTCTTTTCAGACGGAGAACCGTCAGCTGCAGCAGGAAGAACTCCCCGACGCCGGTTAGAGCTCGGATCGCGCTTAGAGAGCTACAGCGATCCGAGACAGGCAGGAATGCTAAGCAGCTCCCCTCCATGCAGACAAGGAGGGGAGAGCCGCCAGAAATCCAAGAAAAGATCGGAAGAGTGAGAGAAGATCCTCTCTAGTCTCCCCCGACTCTGCCCTGTCAGTTTTTTTTTCCAACGAACTTTACAGCCAGCAAATAAAAATAAATAGAGTATAGCCATAAAATAAATGCCCCAAAAAGCTAACTGAACTATCTACAGCTCCTTATCCGCTCCTCTATTGAGCCCAGCACTTAGGCTCACTACCTCCAGCTGCATGGAGACTGGGCACACTGGAAGCTGATGGGTGGTGCCAGCCGGATAAGTACAGTGATGTCACAAATCTAACATGCCCAGTCTCCATGCTGTGAGAAGTGGTGCACAACCCAGAGGTGAGGGACGACAAGGAACTACCTTTTATGAGAGATTTGAAGATTTGTTAGTGGGGCACTTAGTAGTATAGTTAAATGGGGTGGTGAAGGATACATGTTTGCCAAAATCTATGAGGGAGGCAGGGATGACACTGATACCAAAAGCTGGGAAGGATGCCAATTTGCAAATTATCGCCCAATCTTGCCAATTAACCTGGATGCAAAACTATCATCAAAGATACTGGCTGCCAGGTTGATCCCTAGACTAGTTAGGGAAGATCAGTAGGCAAGTAAGCAACTACGAGGTTACAGCTGATCTGAACTATGAAGGGAAGGGGTGAACATAAAAGCATAAGAAATGCCATACTGGGTCAGTTCAAGGTCCATCAAGCCCAGTATCCTGTTTCCAACAGTGACCAATCCAAGTCACAAGTACCTGGTAGTATCCCAAAAAAGACACACAGCTTCCACAATGTTTGTATTGAGGCAAACAGTGGATTTCCCAGGTCCTCTTTATTTCAAATTTGTTTTTATTGTTTCCCAAAACAAATATAAGATTATACAGTCCACAGCAGACAGAGCCAATAACAATAACACTAACATTAGGCACTAGCCAGCTATATAAAAGAAAGATAGACAGGTAAGAGCCATAAGGCCACTGTAGAGAGCAAAACATGTTAGGCCACCACCCATTCCTCACCAAAATCATTCGAACCAGTAGGCCAACAGGTGACAATAACCAGCAACAATAACAGGCCTTTCTAAGGCCTTCTTAAAGCTCGCTCCCTCCCACCCGCAACATCAATAGCCGGGATGGGTCTGCATAATGACAATAGACTAGCAAGAGCAACAATCTATAAAAATAACATACTGTACAAACTGTGCAAAACTATTACAAAACTTTTCCCTTCCCCCCTACCCACCCTCCCCCACCCCTCAAGAAACCCTAATGCCCGGGACCTGGAAACCCCACATTACTAAGCCTAATCCCAGGGGAGAAATTCTACCACAGCCAACTCTACACACATGTACTTTGCACACGTCTGCATCAGAGGAAGTCATCTAAACATTCAACACTGCGCTACGTTCCTGAGCCTTTAAAGTGTTTATGAGCGGTAGCCAAAGCTCAAGAAATCGCTCCCACTGTTTCCCCCCTAACTGCTTTGCCGTGAGCTTTTCCATATACATCAAGTGTATCATTGACTTTTCCCAACTCACAAGCTGTTGGGGGGAGCCCTCAAGCCAATTACCCAATAGGACTTTCTTTACCAGAAGGAGACCTCTATCAAGCAGAACTCTGTGGTAGGATTGGATCAGAGGCAGAGTCCCCTCCCAGCAATGAAACAGACACACCTCCCACCGCATGGGGACCTCCAACTTCAGCCAATCCCCAATCCTAGCGGTCACTTGCTGCCATAGGCCCTGGGGCAGACCCAAAACTTGTGAAACAGCGTCCCCTCTTCCTGCTGGCACCAACCACACACAGAGGTAGCCCGCAAGCCTACTTTATACGCCCATTTATCACTGGTGTACGCTCTCCAGAGAAATTTGTACTGCATCTCCTGCAAGTGCATCCATACTGCACCCCTGGGAATCCGCTCAAAAGCAGCCCGCAAGATCTCCACTGTCAGCCCTTGCAGGCCATCTCTAGCCCAGCGCTGGACCAGAACCGTGAGATAGTCAGAAGCTACCAGTGGGCAGAGCAGCTGCTTTCTCTCATCCCAGTCCAGCAGGTCTTTCTCCACCCAACCCCCAATCAGTTTCCTCGGGTCCTTCGTGATCAATAGAGTTGGGACCCTCCTTCGCAACTGATCCACAGAGTGGCGAAGTTGGAGGTATCCGTAAAAGTCCCTGGGTGCCAGTCTATAAGTACTGCGCAAGGTCTGATAACTCTCCAAGGCACCTCCCGCTGTTCTACCCAAATCGCCCAGGACATACTAGTCCCCTCTGCTGCCAAACATGAAAGAGCGTGAAATCAGTAAACCCCGGCAAGAAATCCAGGTTCCCCACCAATGGCAGCAGGAGAGAGCAATTCGAGTCCCAGCCGACCCTCCCACAAAGCCACCCATAAAGTTCTCAGATAGGCACTGTTCCCCTTATCCCCCAGGCCGCGCTTATGCACCGTGTGGAGTAAGTACAAGCTATGACAGGGGGAAGAAATTTCCCGCAATTGCTGAACTGGGGCACACTCACCCTCCTCATCTAACAAACCCCAAATATGTCGAGCTAAGTATCTGAGATTATAATTTCTCAGCGATGGGAGTTCCCACCCCCATTCCTCCCTCCTCCGCCTCAGGGCCTTTAGTGGGATTCGGGGACGACGCCCCCCCCAGAGGAACCCAATCAAATATCTATCAAACAATCTCCAGTCCCTAGCAAGAATCCAAATCGGCAATAATCGCAACATATATAACCACCGGGGGAGTTCTACCATAGCAAATAAAGCAATTCGGCCTCTCAAAGACAACGGAAAAGGTCTCCACCGCTGAAACGTTAGCCTGGCCCTTTCTAGCATGCTCTCCACGTTCGCATGATAGAGTCTATCTGGGCTCGTAGGCAGCTGTATTCCCAGGTACCGGATAGAACCCTCCGCCCACGCAAGGGGAAAACTCCACGCCAGACAGGTTGCACTCTCCCTCCAACATCTAATGCCATAGACTTGGACATGTTAATCTTTAGGCCCGAAAAGCTACCATATTCCTGAATGAGTAGTAGCACCCTCTGCAATGATTTCTGGGGTTCAGTCAGACAGAGAAGCATGTCATCAGCAAAAGCACTGAGTTTCATCTCCTCGTCCCCCATCTTAATCCCCACCACTTGAACCTCCTGTTGAATGGCCCGCAATAGCGGTTCCAACGCAAGCACAAATAAAAGTGGAGAGAGTGGGAAGCCCTGTCGCGTGCCCCTTTCCAAAGTAAATGACTGAGAAGACCCCATTCACTCCGACTCTCGCCGCGGGAAGTTGATATAAGACCCGGACCCAATGGGCAAACTCCCCTCGAATCCCAAAACCATCCAAAGCATCCCACAGATAGGCCCAGGCGACCCTGTCAAACGCTTTCTCAGCGTCCAGACTGACCAATAATAACGGCGAATGCTTCGCAATGCAATGTTCCATTCCCAAAAGTAACTTAGCAATGTTCTTAGTCGCGTCCCTTCCCATCACAAAACCTACTTGCCTCTCATCTATCAAGGATGGTAACATGGGATTCAGCCGCTTTGCTAGTATCGAGGCCAAAATCTTAACGTCATTGTTAATAAGTGAGATAGGCCGATATGACGCAGATTCTAATGGGTTTTTCCCCGGCTTCGGGATTACAGTAATATTTGCACAATGCATGTCTCTGGGGAAGCCGCCCACCTGCAGAGCTTCCGCATACATTGCTAACATATTGGGGGCTAACCTAGGGGACAATATCTTATAGTACTCTGCCCCAAAACCATCGGGGCCCGGGGCCTTATGTGATTTCCCTCTCTGGATGGCATCCTGGACTTCCTTCCCAGTCAGAGGGGCATTGAGCCTCTGCAGCTCCTCCTCAGTTAGCTGAGGCAACGTCACCCTATCCATGAACGCTCTACTTTGAGTATGATCGTGTTCCTCCTCCGTATACAAGGAGGCATAAAAGCTCTGAAAAATTTCTGCAATGTGTTGTGGTTGGTGCTGCAGTTTCCCTTCCGCATCTTTAAGAACAGGGACAAAACGTGCTCCGCCCGGGTCACGGACCAACTTAGCTAACAACCTCCCGGACCGATTACCATATCTATACAATTTATGCTGATAGTATTGCAAAGACATCTTGGCTCGTCTCTGCAGAAGCTCATTAAGGGCCAACTGAGCCTTAACATAATCCTGCTGAAGTACCCTGGCTCCCTGTCCGCCCGAATTACTAAGGTTATGCTGTAGAGCCTGTAAGTTACGTTCCAAGACCAAGATGCTATGATCCAAATGTCTGCGCCTTTTAGCAGTATAGGCTATAATCACCCCCCTCATAACTGCTTTACTAGCTTCCCAGAATAGGAGGGGTGGACAATCAGGAGTATCATTAAACAGGACGTACTCATCCCATTGCTTCTCCAAGAAACTGCGAAAGTCTGTATCCTCCCATAAGTAAGCCGGAAAGCGCCAGCTCACCTTACCTACCCCCTGGCATTCCCAGGTCACCCAGACCATACCGTGGTCAGATATTGCTATGGGCTCTATACCCGTCTGATCCACCTTAGAGATCCCCTGTTCACTCACCAGGATATAGTTGAGCCGTGACCAGGTAAGGTGGGCTCTCGACTGATGGGTGTAAACACGGTCTCCTGGGTGAAGGGTACGCCACACATCCAACAAACCTCCCATTCTACACAGGTATCCCACCCCTTTTTTGGACCAGGCCCCACTCCCGCTTGTCGCCGATTTGTCCAGCTGGGGGTCATGGGGGCAATTAAAGTCCCCGGCTAGTATTAATTTCCCTTCCCCCACTTTCTTCACAAGGCCCAACAAAAGCTTAAAGAAAGCATGGTCGTATACATTGGGGGCATAGATATTGCCTATCCATATCTCCTCATTATACAATTTGGCCTGAAGGAACACATAGCGTCCCTTCAGGTCAGATTCAACCTTCTTCACTTCAAATGGGATACCCCTTTTCACCAACACCACCACTCCCGCCGTTTTCCCCCCAGAGGAAGCCCCATACACGCTGGCCACCCAGTCCTTCACCAGCTTTTTGTGTTCCTGGTCACTAAGATGGGTCTCCTGGAGAAATGCTATATGCACCCCTTTTCTTTTCAGTGCCTGCAAAAGTTTTGTGCGTTTAACAGGGGAGCCTATTCCACCTACATTCCAGGAGATTAACTTAACATTCTGGGTATTTAATCTTAGGGCTACGGCCTTTTACTGCAAGACTGTTCTTATCTACTCCAGGAACCACCCCCAGAGGAAGACTCTCCCCTCGCCCCTGTACAACCATGAGGTCCAAAATTTCCCGGGCACCCTTCCCTTGTCTATTCTCAATCCCTCCCCACCCCCCCTCCCCCCTGCCCCTCCTCTCCCCAGCAACAAAAGCACACACACTAAGGAAACATACAACACCCCAAACAGCTCTCAACAGCCAACACATTCAACATCCACCACTCACCCTTCCCCACCCCCCCACCCCCGGGATATCCCGGCCAACTACTTTGTCCTGCCGGAGCAAGAACGCTCCAAACAGGAGCTAGATCACTGTCCACACCTCCGGGCCACTCGACGCCGTATTAATGGAGGCTGTTTCTGAGATAATCAATCTTTTATGGCAGTCCCACATGTCCGCAGTTCAGGCAGTCCAGGGTCACAGCATGTCCGCTGCTACGCAGCCAAAACAACATCTAGGTGTCCCTAATTGTCCCCAGACGTGGGTTTGGTCAAGAGGGTGGCCACCAGGTCCCGTGCCGCAGCTGCTTGCTCAAATGAGTGAGACTTGCCGTTGTGAAAAAATTTCAGCGTAGCCGGATAGCTTAGCGCAAAGTGGATGCCGCCACGTGCAAGATCACTGCAGAAAGATGAAAACTCCTTTCTCTTAGATGCAACCATCGAAGAATAATCCTGAAACATTAGGACCGGAGCGTTATCTAGCTTTAAGTCTCTCCGCTTCCTATAAGCTTGTAGAAGGAGGGTTTTATGTTGGAAATTCAGAATCCTAGCCAGCACTGGCCGCGGCCGCTCTCTGCCCTCCGTCCGCTGGCCTAGCCTGTGGGCCCTTTCCACTTTAATATGGCCAATCAAGTTGTCCAGGCCCAGCGCCTTCGGCAACCATGTCTCAAACAAATCAAATAATTGATTGTCCAATCGAGATTCAGGCACACCGACCAGCCTGAGATTGTTCCTCCGAGACCTATTTTCTAAATCATCCACTTTAAGCATCAGCGCCTCGAGTTGTTCCTGGTGCTTCTGAGTAGCTCGCTCTAGCGTGAGCTCGCCTTCCTCCAACACATTCACACGCTGCTCTATTTCCTCAATTCTCCGCGTCTGTTCTGCGAATGCTTCACCCATAACCTCCAACTTTTGCATTATGGTGTCAAATTTGGGCTCTAGTAATCGAACTACTTCTTGCACCGTCTCCTCGGGGGTTGTTTCACTGTTGTCCTTTCCCGGGGATCCAGGCCCAGTGCCCCCTTTCATGCCAGTCGCCATTTTGGTTTCTCGAGAAGTGGCAGGGTTTTCTCTCCTCGCAGCTGCTTTCATCGCACCCCGGCTAAGGTCTGTCCGTTTTCCAATGATACCCCAGACACTCCGACAGCCACCAGCAAATTTTTGCCGAGCTTCTCCGACTTTCGCCTCCGGTATAATCAAAAGTTTTCCAAGCGGCCCGGGAGCGTGGCAAGGAGCACCTTACCCGCTTCATGTGCTCACGTGATCTCCTCCCAGGTCCTCTTTAGTAATGGTTTATGGACCTTTCCTCTAAGAACTTGTCCAAACCTTTTTTAAACCCAGTTACACTAATTTTTACTATTATCTTCCGGTAACAAATTCCAGAGTTTCTTTACACAATCAGTGAAAAAATATTTCCTCTTATTAGTCTTAAATGGGTTACACTGTAGCTTCATTGCATGTCCCCTAGTCTTTCTACTTTTTGATGGCATAAAATAAATCAATCTACGTTTAACCGTTCCACTCCAGTCATTAATTTATAAACCTTTTATCACAGCTCCCCTCAGCAGTCTCCTTTTCAGGTTGAAGAGCCCTAATCTTTTAAGTCTCTCCTCATAGGGGTATCCTTCCATCCCCTTTACCATTTTGGTGGCTCTTTTCTGTCCCTTTTCCAATTCCACTATATCCTTTTTAAGATACGGCAACCAGAATTGCACACAATATTCAAGATACAGTTGCACCATTGAACAATACAGAGGCATTATAATATCCTTTGTTTTATTCTCTATTAGCATTCTATTTGCCTTCTTGGCTGCTGCTGCACACTGGGCAGAGTTTCAACATGTTATACACGGTGACGTCTAATCTTTTTCCTGGGTGGTGGTTTCTAATGTGGAACCTTGCATCGTGTAACCATAGTTTGGGTTGTTCTTTCCTAGATGCATAAAACTTCACACTTGTCCACATTAAATCTCATCTGCCATTTGAATGTTCAGTCCTCTTGCAATTTTTCACAATCCTCTTAGGTTTTAACGACTTTGAATAATTTTGTGTCAACTGCAAATTTGGTTACCTCACTTGTTATTCCCATTTCCAGGTCATTTACAAATATGTTAAAAAGCAGCAGACCCAGCAGATCTCTGGGGTACTCCTCTATTCACCTTTCTCCATTGGGAAAATTGGCTATTTAGCCCTATCCTTTAACAAGTTCATGATCCACAATAGTACACTGCCTTCTATCCCATGACTTTTTAATTTTGCCAAGTCTCATGAGGGACCTTGTCAAAGGTTTTCTGAAAATCCAGAAACACTAGTCGACCGGCTCACCTTTGTCTACCTGTTTATTCCCACCTTCAAAAAAATATAAGAGATTAGTAAGACAAAACCTTCCTTGGCTAAAGCCATGTTGGCTTTCTCCCATTATACCATGACTACATGTTCAGTAATTTTGTCCTTTATAATGGCTTCTACCATTTTGCCTCGTACTGACATTAGGATCACAGGTCTGTAGTATCCCGGACCACCCTTCTTTAAAAATTGGAATTGCATTGGCCATTCGCTAATCTTCAGGTACTACAGGTGATTTTAATGTTAGCTCACAGATCACTAATAGTAGGTCTGCAATCTCATATTTCAGCTTTTTCAACACCCTCTGATGTATACCATCCGATCCAGGTGATTTGCTACTCTTTAGTTTATCAAATAGTTGTAATACATCTTCCCTATTTATCGATATAGCATAGTTACTCACCTGTTACAGGTGATCTCTGGGAACAGCAGGAATTTAGTCTTCACATATGGGTATTGTCGGTACAGACAGAGCCTGCGTGGGAACGCTCCCCAGCGTCCAATTAGAAAGCTTTTGGGAGCATCCCACAGCGCCTGCGTGCTACCTTCCCGCCTTTCCCAACTGCCTCTCTCCAGTTGAGTTTTACAGCTGAGAAAAAGAGAGAGGGAAAGAAAAGAAGAGAGAGATACAACTCCTAGGGGAGGTGGGTGGGTTGTGAAGACTAAATTCCTGCTGTTCCCGGAGATCACCTATTACAGGTCAGTAACTATGCTATCTCCAGGAACAAGCAGGAATGTAGTCTTCACATATGGGGACTCCCTAGCTTTACAAGCCAGGGAGAAACCCCAGAGGTTGTGTGCCCTTTTGAAAGGGCTCCACTTCCCCCCATGGATCTCTGGCATTCTACCGGGAATGGTGGGTAGGAATTGATTAAGTATAGAACAGATGTCGTAGAACAGCCTGACCAAACAAGGCATCCCGGCAGGAGTCCTTCTCTAAGCAGTAATGGGCTGTGAAGGTATGAACCGAGGCCAGAGTAGCTGCTCGACAAATGTCGTCAATAGACACAGAATGTAGGATGAGTAATTGAGGCTGCCATGGCTCTCACATTGTTGAGAGGACTTTCTATGTTGCTGTGTCCTTTGTAAGTAAAAAGCAAGTGCTCTTTTACAGTCCAAAGTATGAAGATTCCTTTCTGCATTTGAAGCATGAGGCCTTGGAAAAAATACAGGCAGGTAAACTGCTTGGTTTAAATGAAAAGGTGAGACCACCTTTGGCATAAAGTGTGGATGAGTCCTAAGGACTACCTTCTCATGATGGAAACTCGTATAAGGAGGATCAGCCACTAATGCATGCAACTAACTAATGCGACATGCTGATGTGATTGCAATGAGAAAGACAACCTTCCAGGAAAGGAATTTCAAGGAGGTAGTAGCTAGAGTTTCAAAAGGCGACTTCATGAGCTGTCCAAGAACCAGATTTAGGTCCCATGCTACCGGTGGTGGCCTAATGGGAGGCTTAGTTAGAAGGAGGCCCCTCATAAATCTCGCTATGAGAGGATGAGAGGAAATAGGTTGTCCATTTAAAGGCTTGAAAGAAGCTGAAATAGCACTTAAATGAACTCGTACTGAGTTAGTCTTAAGCCCTGCATTAGATAAATGAAGGAGATACTCCAATAATGATTCCAGAGGTAGCACCAGGGGGTCAAGATCCTTCTGTGAACACCATATGGAAAACCTTTTCTACTTGAAAGCATAAGAGCGTCTTGTGGAAGGCTTTCTAGAAGCATAAAGGATATCCTTTACTTGTTGAGACAGGTTAAGACCATGAAGGTCTAGGCCCTCAGCAACCAGGCCCTGAGATGCAGAGAGTGGGGATCGGGATGCCACAACATCCCGTCCTCCTGACTGAGACAGGAGATCTGGAGCAGATCCTAACTCCAGAGATGGTTTTGAGAGAGATGTAGGAGCGGAGGGTACCACACCTGCCGTGGCCAATGTGGAGCTATGAGAATCATATGGCCTCTGTCTCTCTGAAGCTTGAATAGGGTTTGGGGAATTAGGGGAATGGGTGGAAAGGCATATAGGAAGTCCTGACCCCAATGGAGGAGGAAAGCATCCCTGGCCTGAGAACCCTGAGCTGGAATTCTGGAACAAAATCGGGGAAGTTTGGCATTTAACGGACTTGCAAAGAGGTCTATGTCCGGAGTTCCCCAAATTTAAAAAATGTTTGCTACCTGGTCTGCACGAAGAGACCACTCGTGTGGAAGCAGAACTCGACTGAGTTTTGAATGCCTGGCAGATATACTGCAAGGAGATGAATCTGATGATCTCTGGCGAGGGCCTATAGTCGCAAAGCTTCGTTGCAAAGCGACAGAGAGCCTGTTCCTCCCTGCTTGTTCAGATAGAACATAGCTACTTGATTGTCCGTCTGAATTAGGACTGTCTTGTAGCTCAGTTGGGTGTGGAACACTCGAAGAGCAAGGAAGACTGCTCTGCGTTCCAAGAGACTGATGTGTATCTGGGTCTCCTGTGGAGTCCTGGTGCCTTGGGTAGAGAGATCTTGCAGGTGAGCTCCCCAACCCACCTGTGAGGCGTCTGTTGTTAGAGTGACCTGAGGTGGGGGCTGTTGGAAAGGGGACCCAACAGGTTTTGGGTTGACTGCCGCCACTGTGGGGACAAAATAAGGCGACTTGAGTTTGCTATTTTGTCTGATAGGCAGCCTGATGTCCGAGTCCACTGAGTGGATAGAGTCCATTGGGCTGCTCTGATATGGAGGCGAGCATAGGGAACCACATGCACGGTAGATGCCACGTGGCCTAGCAATTGTAACATTTCCCGAGCAGTGAGATGAGTTTTTAATACTGCTTGGGAAGCTAACTGCACAATGTGAAGGCAGCGGGGCTGTGGAAGATAGGCCCTTGCTTTCCTGATATCTAGCATAGCTCCTATAAATTCTAGAGATTGAGTGTGAGTTAGGTTGGATTTTGGGATGTTTATGACCAGGCCCAAATACTGAAGGATACGCATTGTGCAAGATAGGGACATTCTGGCCTCTGACTCTGATGGGGCTCGAATGAGCCAGTCGTCTAAGTAGGGGAAGACAAATATTCCTAGAGTGCGAAGAAATGCTGCCACTACAGCCATGCATTTCGTAAACATCCTCGGTGCTGAGGCCAGGCCAAAAGGGAAGAACCCTGTACTGGTAGTGCTTCCCCTGAAATAGAAACCGAAGGAATCTTCGGTGAGTTGGATGGATGAGACTATGGGTGTACGCATCCTTGAGATCTAGAGAACAAAGCCAATCCTGACTCTGAAAGTATGGCAGAAGAGTTCCTAGAGAAATCAAGGAAATGAAGCTTGTACCCCTCCTTTACAATGGAGAGAGTCCATTCTTCTGCTGTTAATTGCTCCCATCTGGGGGCAACATAACACAACCTTCCTGGAATGGTGGAGGGATCTAGCCCGTTGAGAGCCAGGAAGGCCAAGTTCTCTAGATGGGAGTCAAAGCCCCTGTGGAGGTTGAGTCTGCTGGGCCGGTTGAGGCTTAGCAGACTTTGTTTTCCTTTGTTTTGGTGGCTGCTGTTTCTTTCGGACAGACTGACCTGCAGAATGCCCCTGCTGGGTATAGGAGGGGTAAAACCTCTTATTTTTAAGAGAAGAATGGTTTCTTGTAGGATTTTCTCCTTGCAGGATCATCTGTAGCCTTGGATAGTCTATCCAAAGTGGTGTTATCAGCATCCAGCTCATTAGCTTTCTCTTGCCAATTTTTGCCAAAGAGATTTTTGCCTGTGCAACGGATATTCCCCAGTTTGTCCTGTACCCAGAGTTCTAAATCAGATGCTAGAAGCCAGGCAATCCTACACGCACCTATGGCAATGGCAGAGGTTCTGCTTATGCACTCAAAGCAGTCAAAAGCTGCAAGATTAACAAACTTGGATACATCTTGGGCATGTTTGACAAGTGTAAGATAATCTTGCCTCTTATCATCAGGAAGGAGAAGGCTCATAAGCTCTAGATCTTCTGTAACATCCTTAAGGAACATTCCCATGTAAAAAATCTAGGAACTAATCCTGGCAGAAAGTATAGAGGCCTGGAAGGTTCGACGCCCAAAGGCATCAAGAGTCCTACATTCACGTCCTGGGGGATTAGATGCATGTCTTTTTGCACTCTTAATCCTTCTCATAGCTGATTCCACTACCACAGAGTGGTGTGGTAACTGAGTTTTTTGAAATCCAGGACAAGGAGGTACTCGATACGTGGTATCAAGCCTACGAGAATGAGGAGAGGTGGTAAGAGGTTTCCCACATTCTTAGCATGAGATCATGCAAGATCTCATGAATAGGCAAAGTAGCTGCCTCCTTGGGAGCTTTAGTATCTTGTAAAATCTCCAATTCCTTTGCTCTGGGCTCTGTTTCAGGAGCCACTGTGATGGAAAGACCTCTAGCCACCTTACGGATGAAATCCTGAAAGGATATATCCTCTGGAGGAGACATCCTACATTTAGGAGAGGAAGGCTCCTCAGAGAGAAGTCCTCCGGTACCGACAGAGCTGTCAGAATCCTCAGAGTCATCGGAGGATTCAAAATATCTCCTGTCCGGGTGCTGTTACAAAGCACGATACCGGTACCGATCGAAGTTGGTACCGGAGGAGACAGCATGACTCAGTGTCGGTAACACAGTCGCCAATGTAGATGCTGTTGGTACCGGTACCAATATCGGTGCCAGAACCGGTGTCAATACCAATTGAACCGTCTGAAGCGGTCCCGAAGGCACCGAAGCCGCAAGGAGAGCCGCCTGACTGCATTCAATAGCCAAGAACCTCTGGTCTACTGATGCTGCCGATGCCTGGGTATCGGTACCAGAAGAAGCGGCCGGTACCCCAGAGCATGGCACCAGTAGTTCTGCTGAGGTTGAGGCCTCAAGAACATCCTGGAGCCCCGATAGTGCTTTGGGAAGCCAAAGCCTCCCGCCGGGGCAATTCTGCCGATACAAGTCCCTCAAGGGCAACGCCAGAGGTATCTCGATGCTTGGAAGGAGATCTACCCTTTGAGGACCGGCCAGATTTATGTTTGGTTACCTGAGATCCATGGGAGGAAGACGAAGCCCTGGAAAAGGGTGCTAAGCTTAGCAGCTCGGTTTTGCCGACCCCTCTTCAACATCATCCCACAGGCAACACACTCCGAGATGGAGTGGTCAGGACCTAAACATTTAAGACACCACTCGTGAGTGACGGAGATGGTACCACCACACTTGGAACACTTTTTAAAACCCGCGGCGGGTTTTTCCATTCTGAAGGAAAAGTTGGGCCTAGTGCCCAAAATGGCACGTGGCACCTGACAGAAAAATCCAGAAAAAAAGACTACAAAAATTTTTTTTTGGAAGAAAGAAAGAACCGGCGGTACCGGTATAGCGTCGAGGAAGGCAGACGCTACCACAAAAAAAGAATGAAAAAGATGGGATAATTTCTGCAGTGATAGGAAAAACGACCTGCTGGCTCTGCGGAAAACAAAGAACTGGAGAGAGGCAGTTGGGAAAGGCGGGAAGGCAGCACGCAGGCGCTGTGGGATGCTCCCAAAAGCTTTCTAAATGGACGCTGGGGAGCGTTCCCGCGCAGGCTTCGTCGGTACCGACGATACCCATATGTGAAGACTACATCGCTGCTTGTTTCTGGAGATTTCTTTCAATTCTTCTGATGTATCACCTTTAAATACCATTTCAGTCATAGGTAACTTCCCTATATCTTTCTCAGTAAAGATCAAGGCAAAGAATTCATTCAGTCTCTCCACTATAGCTTTATCCTCTCTTAGTGCCCCTTTAACCCCTCTATCATCCAATGATAGAACCTATGGCGTTGATTACAGTGGAATGCAGAAAAGGCCTTTGATACAGTAGCCTTTTATATTCCACGTCTAGAGAAGGATGGATATAAGGCCTAGGTTTATAAACTGGATGCAGTCCCTATATAAGAGCCCAGGAGGATTAATGGAGGTTATTCAGATAGCTTTGAACTAGCTAGAAGAACAAGGCAGGTATGCCCCCCTCTCCCCTCTGCGTAATCCTCTGGTTATAAAATCTTTGCCAGGGCAAAAAAGGGCTACTGTGGATATAAGTGGGGTGCAGATGGAGTCTCAGGAGTACAAAAATAGTCTTGTTCACGGACGATATCATTTTCATATTAGTAAAGCCTCTAGTATCCCATTGTGCTGGAGGGATTGCAGCAAGAGTGTATTTTTTCCACATGTGGTGGCAATGCCTGGGCATTGCATAGTTCTGGGACAAGGTGATAGGGGTTCAAGGAGATGAAAGATTTGAGCTTGATGCAAGACTAGTTTCTGGCAAAGCTGGGAAGTTATTTGGTGATAGTAGCTAGGATAGAGGTGGTCCCAAGCTGGAAAGCAGCAGTTGCCAGACATGGAAAAGGTAGTGGGAAGGATGGAGGACATATGTAAAATGAGATAGCATAGTTACTCATCTGTAACAGGTGATCTCTGGGAACAGCAGGAATTTAGTCCTCACATATGGTATCGTCAGTACCGACGGAGCCTGCGCAGGAACGCTCCCCAGCGTCCAATAGGAACGCTTTTGGGAGCATCCCTCAGCACATGCGTGCTGCCTTCCCGCCTTTCCAACTGTCCCTCTTCAGTTAAGTTTGTAGCTGAGTGAAAGGATACATAAGAACATAAGATATGCCATACTGGGTCAGACCAAGGTCCATCAAGCCCAGTATCCTGTTTCCAATAGTGGCCAATCTAGGTCATAAGTACCTAGTAGTTTCCCCAAAAGACACAGGGTTCCACAATGCTTGTATAGAGGGAGAGAGGAAAGAGACAAAGAGAGAGAGAGACAACTCCTAGGGGAGGTGGGTGGGTTGTGAGGACTAAATTCCTGCTGTTCCTGGAGATCACCTGTTACAGGTGAGTAACTACGCTATCTCCAGGAACAAGCAGTAATGTAGTCCTCACATATGGGGACTCCCTAGCTGAAGATGCCAGGGAGATATCCCAAGGAAGATGCCACTGTCGAAGATGAGAATCCTTCCTCCCATGGATCTCTGGCATCCCACCAGGGTTGGTGGGTAGGAGTTGATTTAAGTTTGAAAGAGATTTTGAAGAACAGCTTGGCCAAAGAAAGCATCCCGACGGGAGGCTTTATCTAGGCAGTAGTGGGCTGTGCAGGTGTGTACCGAAGCCCAGGTGGCTGCTCGACAAATGTCATCGATAGACAGAGTGGAGATTAGCCATGGAAGCTGCCATGGCTCTCACATTGTGAGCTGTGACATGGTCCTGAAGAGGAAGACCTCTACTCTCATAAGTAAAGGATATACATTCGGCAATACATTTAGATAAAGTTATTTTGGAGACTGGAAGTCCCAAATGACTAGGGTCAAAAGCTACAAAACGTTGCGAGGACTTTCTATGTTGCGGTGTTCTTTGAATGCAAAAGGCTAAGGCTCTCTCACAATCCAAAGTATGAAGGTTTCTTTCTGCATTAGAGGCGTGAGGCCTCGGAAAAAATACAGGAAGATAAATTGATTGGTTTAGAGGATCAGCCACTAAAGCACAGTTACTTACCTGTAACAGGTGATCTCTGGGAACAGCAGGAATAAGTCTTCACATATGGGTATCGTCGGTACCGACGGAGCCTGCGCGGGAACGCTCCCCAGCGTCCAGTAAGAAAGCTTTTGGGAGCATCCCACCGTGCCTGCGCGCTGCCGTCCCGCCTTTCCCAACCGCCTCTCTCCAGTTCGAGTTTTAAAGCTGAGACAAAGAGAGAGGAAAGGAAAGATAGATAGAGAGATACAACTCCTAGGGGAGGTGGGTGGGTTGTGAAGACTTATTCCTGCTGTTCCCAGAGATCACCTGTTACAGGTAAGTAACTGTGCTATCTCCAGGAACAAGCAGGAATGAGTCTTCACATATGGGGACTCCCTAGCTGCAGATGCCAGGGAGAGACCCCATGGTTGTGTGCCCTTGCAGAGGGCTTCATCTCCCCCCCATGGATCTCTGGCATCCAACCAGGGTAGGTGGGTAGGAGTTGATTAGGAATGGAACAGGTGTTTGAGGACAGCCTGACCAAACGAGGCATCCCGGCGGGAGTCCTTGTCCAAACAGTAATGGGCTGTGAAGGTGTGAACCGAGGCCCAGATGGCCGCTCGACAGTTCTGGTCGATGGGCACAGAGTTCAGATGAACCATTGAGGCAGCCAAGGCTCTCACATTGTGAGCTGTGACATGGCCCTCCAGAGAAATGTTCTTACTCTGGTAGGCGAAAGAAATACACTGAGCAATCCAGCTGGACAGTGTTCTCTTAGAGACTGGAAGTCCTAAATGAGAAGGATCAAAAGCAACAAAAAGTTGAGAAGACTTTCTATGTTGCTGTGTTCTTTGTAAGTAGAAAGCGAGAGCTCTCTTACAATCCAAGGTATGACGATTCCTCTCTGCATTTGATGCATGAGGTCCTGGAAAAAAGACAGGTAAATATACCTCCTGATTCAGATGAAAAGGCGAGACCACTTTAGGCATAAAGTATGGATTGGTCCTGAGGACTACCTTATCATGATGGAACCTTGTATAAGGTGGATTAGCCACCAAAGCTTGCAACTCACTGATGCGGCGTGCTGAGGTGACTGCAATGAGAAAAACAACTTTCCAAGAAAGAAATTTCAAGGAGGTGGTGGCTAAAGGTTCAAAGGGTGGCTTCATAAGCTGGCCAAGAACCAGGTTTAAGTCCCATGCCATTGGAGGTGGTCTAATGGGAGGTTTAGTTAAAAGAAGGCCTCTCATGAATCTTGCTATAAGAGGGTGAGAGGAGTTAGGTTGTCCATTGAGAGGCTTGAGGGACGCTGCAATAGCACTCAAATGGACTCTTACTGAATTCGTTTTCAGGCCTGCATGGGATAGATGCAGGAGATACTCTAGTAGAGAATTCAGAGGTATTGCAAGAGGGTTTAGACCCTTCTCTGAACACCAAATGGTGAATCTTTTCCATTTGAAAGCATAGGAACGTAGAGCAGAAGGCTTCCTAGAGGCATGAATAACATCTGACTTGTTGAGAGAGATGAAAATCTTGAAGGTCTAGGCCCTCAGCAACCAAGCCCTGAGATGGAGCGACTGGGGGTTTGGGTGCCACAATGTTCCCTCTTCCTGGGACAGAAGGTCTAGTGCAGAGCCTAAGTCCAGGGAAGGAGCTTGAGAGAGATGCAGAAGTAGAAGGTACCACACTTGGCGTGGCCAATGTGGTGCTATGAGGATCATGGTCCCTCGATCTCTCTGAAGCTTGAATAGAGTTTTGGGAATTAGGGGAATTGGTGGAAAGGCATAAAGGAAGTCTTGACCCCAGTGAAGGAGGAAGGCATCCTTGGCCTGAACTCCCTGACACGGAATTCTGGAACAGAACCGGGGAAGTTTGGCATTCCACGGACTTGCAAAGAGGTCTATGTCCGGGGTTCCCCAAATTCTAAAAATCCTGGATACCTGGTCCATGTGGAGGGACCACTCGTGTGGGAGCAGAACTCGACTGAATCTGTCCGCCCAAGAGTTTTGAATACCTGGAAGATATACTGCCAGAAGATGGATATGATGCTCTCTGGCGAAGGCCCACAGTCGCAAAGCTTCGTTGCAAAGTGACAGAGAGCCAGTCCCTCCCTGCTTGTTTACATAGAACATGGCTACTTGATTGTCCGTATGGATAAGGACTGTCCTGTAGCTGAGCAGGGAATGGAACACTCTGAGAGCTAAGAATATTGCTCTGAGTTCCAATAGATTGATATGCAGCGAAATCTCCTGTGGAGACCAGATGCCCTGGGTGGAGAGATCTTGTAGATGAGCTCCCCAACCCTTTGGAGAAGCATCTGTTGTGAGAGTTGCTTGGGGTAACGGTTGCTGAAAAGGGGACCCCAGCAACAGGTTTTGAGAGGACTTCCACCACTGGAGAGACCAAAATAGACGACTGGAGTTTGCTATTTTGTCTGACAGGCAACCTGATGCCTGAGCCCATTGGGTGGACAAAGTCCATTGAGCTGCCCTCATATGAAGGTGAGCATATGGAACCACATGCACGGTGGATGCCATGTGGCCTAACAGTTGTAACATCTCTCGAGCAGTTAATTGGGACTTTAACTGAATCTGGGAGGCTAACTGCACCAGACGTAGGCAACGGGCCTGAGGAAGATAGGCCCTTGCAGTTGTGGTATCCAGTAAGGCCCCTATGAACTCCAGGGACTGAGTAGGGGTGAGATTAGATTTTGGGATGTTTATTACTAGTCCCAAATACTGAAGGATACGCATTGTGCAGGTTAGACAATTCTGGGCCTCTGACTGGGATGGGGCTCGAATGAGCCAGTCGTCCAGATATGGGAATACGAATATTCCTAGAGTGCGGAGAAATGCGGCTACTACTGCCATGCATTTCGTGAACACCCTTGGTGCAGAGGCCAGACCAAAAGGAAGCACCCTGTATTGGTAGTGCTTTCCTTGAAAAAGGAACCGAAGGAACCTTCTGTGTGTAAGATGGATGAGGATATGGGTGTACGCATCCTTGAGATCTAGAGAACAAAGCCAATCCTGACTCTGAAGGTATGGAAGCAGAGCCCCTAGAGAAATCATTTTGAATTTCTCCTTGAATAGAAACTTGTTCAATTCTCTGAGGTCTAATATGGGTCTGTGGCCCCCTGTTTTCTTTGGGATAAGAAAATAAGGGGAGTAGAACCCTGAGCCCTGTTGAAGAAGAGGTACTTCTTCTATTGCCCCTTGGGCAAGAAGGGTAGCAATCTCCTGACCTAGAAGGTTGAGGAGAGATGTTGGAGAATTGAACTGTTTCACCATGGTGTGGGGAGGAAGGTTTAAGAAGTGAAGCTTGTACCCTTCCTTTATGATGGAGAGGGTCCATTACTCTGCTGTGATTTGCTCCCATCTGGGAGCAAAGTAAGTCAACCTTCCTGGAATGGTGAGGGGCTCTGGGTTTCCCAGAGCTAGAAAGGCTAAGTTCTCTAGTTGCAAGTCAAAGGCCCTGAGGAGTTTGAGGCTGCTGGGCTGTGGTAGGCCTGGCGTAGGCCTGGCAGCCTTTGACTTGGCCTGTTTAGGTGGTTGCTGACGCTTTGCAGCAAAACGACCTGCAGAAGATGTTTGCCCATGAGCAGGATAATATCTTCCCTTTTTAGAAAATGATGTCTTTTTGAACAATCTTTTCTTAACAGGGGCAGAGGTAGACTTTGAAAGTCGATCCAACGCAGAGTTCTCAGCATCCATCTGAGTGGCCTTTGCTTACCAATCCTTGCCAAACAGGTTTTCACCTGTACAAGGAAGGTTTCCCAACTCATCTTGGACCCAGAGTTCCAAATCAGAGGCTTGTAACCAAGTAATTCTGCGTGCACCTATGGCAATAGCCGTGGCTCTGCTTACACACTCAACAGAGTCAAAGGCTGCACGGTTGGAGAATTTGGAAACATCTTGGGCATGTTTGAGCCAAGTGAGAAATTCCTGCCTTTTATCTTCTGAAATAAAAGGAGCTAAAGTCTGCAGATGATCTGTGACTTCTTTTAGAAACATCCCCATATAGAGACTATAGGAGTTGATTCTGGCAGCAAGCATATTGACCTGGAAAATCCATCGGCCAAAAGCATCTAGAGTCCTACATTCACGTCTTGGAGGGTTAGATGAGTGTCTCTTTGCACTCTTTATTTTCTTCATAGCAGACTCAACCACAATAGAGTGGTGAGGAAGCTGAGTCTTATGAAAACCAGGACAGGGAGGGACACGGTACATGGTGTCTAACCTGCGAGAATGAGGGGAGGTGGTGAGAGGAGTCTCCCACATGCCCAACATGAGATCATAGAGAATCTCATGAATAGGTAGGGTAGCTGCTTCCTTAGGAGCCTTAGGATATTGTAAAATATCTAATTGCTTGGCTCTAGGCTCTGACTCAGAGGCCACTGTGATGGAGAGGCCTCTAGCCACTTCCCTAATGAAGTCTTGAAAAGACAAATCCTCTGGAGGAGACATTCTTCATTTTGGAGAATCAGACTCCTGAGGAAGAAGCACCGGTACATCGACAGAAGCCTCCTATTCAGAGTCTTCGGAGGAAACGAAGTATCGCCTGTCTGGATGCTCCTGTAAAGCCCGATAAGCGTACCGAGTGGGATCGACATCGGGAGTAAGCGGTACCGGTTCGGTACCGATGGGCATCGTAGGACAGGGTACCGTTGCAGCCGATGTCGATGCAATCGGTACCGGCACCGGGAACGGTGCCGATGCCGGAGTCGGTACCGGCAACGGAGATTGTTGCGGTACCGAAGGCGTTGAAGCCTGCATAAACGCCGTAAGGGTGCGCTGTATGGACAGAATTTTCTGATCCATCGACGCCACCAGAGTCTGGATGTCGGTACCAGTGGAGGCCACCGGTACCCCAGAACACGGCAACAGGTGATCGGTCGAGGCCGTGCCATCGATGTCAACCTGTGACCCCATAGATAATGCTTTGGAAGCCGGAACTTCCCGCCGGGGTAATTTTGCCAGAGCGGAGACCTCGAGAGCAAGCCCGGAGGCATCTCGATGCTTGGAGGGAGATTTGCCCTTCGAGGACCGGCTAGATTTATGTTTGGTTACCTGAGATCCATGGGAGGAAGAAGCAGCACTGGAAGACGTCGATGCCACCGAGGCTGCATCAGAGGGAAACAGGGTACTGAGCTTGGCTGCTCGGTTCTGCCGACCCCTTTTAGACATCATGGTGCAGGACACACAATCCGTGATGGAATGTTCAGGACCCAAACATTTCAGACACCAATCATGGGTGTCGGTGACAGAAATAGTACCGCCACATTTTGTGCACTTTTTGAACCCGGAAGCGGGCTTCTCCATGAGGAAAAAATATCTAGGCCTAAGGCCCAAACTGAAAATGCACAGCTGAAAGAAAAAAGGTTTTTTTTTGAAGAAGAAGAAGAAAGAAAAGAAAAGACCGGCGGTACCGGTCTGACGTCGAAGGCAGACGCGACTACAGAAAAATAAAGAAAAAAATAAAGAACTTCTTCTGCGGTGACAGGAACACGACCTGCTGGCTCCGCGGAAAAGAAGAACTGGAGAGAGGCGGTTGGGAAAGGCGGGAAGGCAGCGCGCAGGCGCGGTGGGATGCTCCCAAAAGCTTTCTTACTGGACGCTGGGGAGCGTTCCCGCGCAGGCTCCGTCGGTACCGACGATACCCATATGTGAAGACTCATTCCTGCTTGTTCCTGGAGATAGCTTGCAATTCACTAATGCGGCGGGCAGAGGTGATTGCAATTAGGAAAATGACCTTCCAGGTCAAAAACCTAAGGGCTGTAGTGGCTAAAGGTTCAAAAGGCGGCCTCATGAGCTGCCCGAGAACTAGATTTAGATCCCATACTATTGGTGGGGGCTTGATGGGAGGTTTAGTTAATAAAAGACCTCTCATAAATCTTGATAGGAGTGGATGAGAGGAAATTGGTTCTCCATTTAGAGGCTTATAAGAAGCTGCAATTGCACTAAGATGGACTCTTACCGAATTGGTCTTTTAGCCAGAATTCGATAAGTGAAAGAGATACTCTAGTATCGATTCTAAGGGTATGACCAGGGGGTTTAATCCCTTCTTGGAGCACCATAAAGTAAAACGTTCCCACTTGAAGGCATAAGATCGTCTTGTGGAAAGTTTCCTAGAAGCCTGAAGGATATCTTTTACCTGCTGGGACAGGTCGAAATCCTGGAGGTCTAAGCCTTCAACAACCAGGCCGTGAGGTGCAGGGACTGGGGATTCAGGTGCCATAGCACCCCGTTCTCCTGGGAAAGGAGATCTGGAGCATGCCCTAACTCCAGAGGTGCTGCTTGAGAGAGATGCAGAAGCAGGAAATACCATGTTTGGTGTGGCCATCGTGGTGCTATGAGAATCATGCGTCCCCTGTCTCTCTGAAATTTGAAGAGTGTCTTGGGGATGAGGGGAATGGGTGGGAAGGCATAAAGGAAGTCCTGACCCCAGTGAAGGAGGAAGGCATCCCTTGCCTGACAGTTGTGCGCCGGAATCCTGGAACAGAATCGGGGAAGTTTGGCATTCAGTGGACTTGCAAAGAGGTCTATGTCTGGAGTGCCCCAGAGATGAAATATCTTTGCCACCTGGTATAGGTGGAGTGACCACTCGTGAGGTAGCAGTACTCGACTGAGTTTGTCTGCCCAAAGGTTTTGAATGCCTGGAAGATATATCACTAGAAGGTGAATTTGATGCTCTCTGGCGAGGGCCCATAGTTGTAAAGCTTCGCTGCATAATGACAGAGAGGCTGTCCCGCCCTGCTTGTTCACATAGAACATGGCTACCTGATTGTCCGTCTGGACTAGGACTGTCTTGTAGCTGAGGTGGGCGTGGAACACTCGAAGTGCTAAATAGATTGCTCTTAACTCCAGGAGGTTTATGTGTAAACTAACCTCCTATGGAGTCCAGGTGCCCTGGGTAGAGAGATGATTCAGGTATGCTCCCCAGCCCTCCTGTGATGCATCTGTTGTTAGGGTGTGGCCTGAAAGAGGGGTTGATGGAAAGGAAACCCTACTGTCAGATTTTCTAATGATTGCCACCATTGGAGGGACAAAATTAGTCATTGAGAGATTGTTATTTTGTTCAACAAATGACCTGTGGCCTGTGTCCACTGTGTGGAGAGGGTCCACTGAGCTGCTCGCATGTGGAGGCGAGCATATGGGACTACATGGATGCCATGTGTCCCAGTAACTGCAGTAGCTCCCGAGCAGTGAGGGAGGATTTGCCTGCTGCTTGGGAAGCTAACTGCATTATGCGAAGACACCGGGCTTGTGGAAGGAAAGCCCTTGCCTGTCTGGTATCCAGACAGGCTCCTATGAATTCTAGGCATTGGGAAGGAACTAGTTGAGATTTCGGGAAGTTGATTACCAATCTCAAGTATTGAAGGATTCGCATTGTACGAGACAGTGCAGTGCTGGCCTCTGTCACTGTGGAGGCTCGGATGAGCCAGTTGTCTAAGTAGGGGAAGACAAAGATCCCCAGGGTTTGTAGAAACGCAACTACTACTGCCATGCATTTTGTGAATACCCTTGGTGCTGAAGCCAGACCAAAAGGAAGAACCCTATACTGGAGATGTCTTCCCCTGAAAAGGAAACGTAAAAATTTTCTGTGATCTGGATGGCTAAGAATGTGAGTGTATGCATCCTTTAAGTCTAGAGAGCAAAGCCAGTCCTGGTTTTGAAGGTATGGCAGAAGAGTTACCAGAGAAATCATCTTGAATTTTTCTCGAAACAGATATTTGTTCAATTCTCTGAGGTCTAGAATGGGTCCGTGTCCCCCCTGTTTTCTTTGGGATAAGAAAATAGGGGGAGTAGAACCCTGCACCCTGTTGAAGAATGGGTACTTCCTCTATTGCCCCTTGGGCAAGAAGTGTGGAGACCTCGTGATCTAGCAGATTGTCTGCAGAGGTTTGTGAATTGAACTGCTTTAGAATTGTAGGAGGGGGTAAGCTGTGAAAATGAAGTTTGTACCCCTCTGCTACAATGGACAAAGTCCAATCTTCTGCTGTTATTTGATGCCATCTGTTGACAAAGTGGCATAACCTGCAGGGAATATTGGGGGGGGGGGGGGTGAGGACCCCTCAGAGGCAGGAAGGCAAAGCTCTCTAGGAAGGAGTCAAAGCCCTTGAGGGGGCTGAACCTGGAGAGCTGGTTGGGCTCTCGGGCCTTTTGGTTTCTTTTGATGTCTAGTTTGTCCCTTTTGGGCAACCTGACCTGGAGCTTGAGTCTGATGGGTATAGGAAGGATAAAACTTCCTATTTTTGCTAAAAGAGGGTTTTTTTATAAGGCTTCCTTTTGGCTGGAGTGGTTGTAGACTTTGACAATCTATCTAAGGTAGAATTGTCAGCATCTAACTCGTTAGCCTTCTCCTGCCAGTTCTTTCCAAAGAGATTCTCTCCCGTGCAAGGAATGTTGCCTAACTTATCCTGTACCCAAGTCTCCAAGTCTGATGCCTGTAGCCAGGCAATCTGTCATGCACCAATGGCAATAGCAGACGTTCTGCTGATGCATTCAAAGGCTGCACGATTGACAAACTTGGAAACATCTTGAGCATGCTTAACCAGAGTAAGAAAGTCTTGTCTCTTATCATCTGGGAGAAATGGGCTCATAAGTTCTAAGTCCCTTGTGATTTCTTTGAAGAACATTCCCATATATAGGATATATGAGCTGATCCTAGCTGAAAGCATGGAAGCTTGAAAAGTTCTGCGTCCAAAAGCATCCAGAGTCCTGCATTCACGACCTGCAGGACTGGATGCATGTCTTTTAGCACTTTTCATCCTACGCATGGCTGACTCCACCTACCATTGAATGGTGTGGCAGCTGAGTTTTCTGAAATCCAGGACATGGTGGGACTCGATACATAGTATCAAGTCTCCTAGAGTGAGGAGAAGTAGTCAGAGGTATCTCCCACATTCTGAGCATCAAGTTATGCAGAATTTCATGGATAGGCAGAGTAGCTGCCTCCTTAGGAGCTTTAGGATATTGGAGGATTTCCAATTCCTTTGCTCTGGGTTCCTCCTCAGGAGCTACTGTGATAGAAAGACCTTTAGCCATATCACGGATGAAATCCTGAAATGACATGTCCTCTGGAGGTGACATTCTGCGTTGGGGAGAAGAGGGATCTTCTAAGAGAAACCCTTCAGTGCCAGCAGAATTGTCAGAGTCTTCGGAATCGGAGGACTCCTGACTCCGATGCTCCTGCAAAGCACGATCCCAGTACCAATCGAAGTCGGTACCGAGGTGACCCGGTACCACTTTATCCACTCCAGCCGGAGGTGGAATAGGAATTGTTACCATCGGGGCCAGTACCGTCGGTACCGGCATCGTCAGCGTCAGTACCGGTGTTGGCACCGGTGCCCTTGGGACCACCGGTACCACAGCTGAAAGAAGAGCTGCGATACTGCGTTCGATAGCGAGAAATCTCTGGTCTATTGACGCTGCCGATGCCTGGGTGTCGGTACCGGAAAGAACGGCCAGAACCCCTGAGCATGGCACAGGTAGTTCTTGCGAGGTTGAAGCCTCGAGAACATCCTGAAGCCCCTTCGATGCTTTGGAAGCTGAAGCCTCCGCCGGGGCTGTTTTGCCGGGGTGGTTCCCTCAAGGGCAATGCTGATGGCCTCTCGATGCTTAGCAGGAGAGCTACCCTTTGAGGACCGGCTTTTGTGTTTAGTTACCCGAGATCCATGGGAGGAAGAAGAGGTCCTTGACGATGTTGATGCAATGGATCTGGCATCTGAAGAGAAGAGGGTACCGAGCTTTGCGGCTCGGTTCTGTCTTCCTCTCTTAGTCATCCCCATGCAGGAGAGACATTCAGTTGGAGAATAATCAGGTCCTAAACATTTTAGACACCAATCGTGGGTGTTAGTGACGGAAATGGTGCCGCCACACTTAGTACATTTTTTAAAACCACTAGTTGGTTTTTCCATGATTTTGGAGAAATGGGGCCTAATGCCCAAAATGGCGCCTAGCACCAAAACAGGAAAGTTTCTAAAAATAAACAGTGAAAGTTTAGGGGGGGAGGGGTTTTCAGGAAAAGAACCGGCGGTACCGGTAGACGTCATGCGGTAGGCAAACGTGACCACAAAATAGAATTTTAAAGACGGAATTTTCTGCCGTGACAGGGAATAGGTCCTGTTGGCTCCGCAGAAAACGAAGAACTAAAGAGGGACAGTTGGAAAGGCAGGAAGGCAGCGCGCATGTGCTGAGGGATGCTCCCAAAAGCATTCCTATTGGACGCTGGGGAGCATTCCCGCGCAGGCTCCGTCGGTACCGACGAGACCATATGTCAGGACTACATTCCTGCTTGTTCCTGGAGATTATAGCTTTTAAGAACCATAAGGATATATGGAAAACCTTTCAAAAGTGGGTATGTTCTGCTGCATAAGGGGAATATGTGAGGGAAGGTTATGTAAATGTTATGTGAAGGGTTGTGTATTTGAGAAAAGGCCGTAAGAGGATGGATTATTGCCAGTTTGGATGCTCTTGTTTGTCAGTGAAGGGGTGGAGGAGATTCTCCTTAAGAGGTTGGTTGATGTAACGAAATTGTGGAGGAAGTTTGCATTAAAAATGCTGAACAAAAATCTAAATTACAAAAACAAAAAATAAAAAAGGCAATAGAAGGAATAAAAGAGGGAAATTCTGATTGCATAGCTGGGAATATTGTCTCTGAAAATAAAATGAAAATTTCCAAGTGACAAAAAATATGTTATCTCCATGCAGAAATGGACTGACATTTACAGAATGACCATATAACGGCACTATGTCTCCATGAATGACAAACATTCCTTTGAATTTTTTTCCTTCCATCTTAATGGTCCAGTAAATTGCTCACCCTCTTTAAAAGAGCAACAAAAGAAAACCAAACAATAATATCTACTCACCTCGACTCAGAAATAATGAATTGCTGCATGCTGACATTTTAGGAAATGAAGCAACCTTCCTTCTTTCCCCTCAAAGCCATCGCTGGCCTAAGTGCACTTCTTTCACAGAGCTTGCAGGCTCGATTAGCCCAAAACATTCAGTCCATGCATGGCTGCGTTGTGTGTCATTACAGAGCTACAGACTGGTCATGGAGGCTTTAGTCTTCCTTGCTATCCAGTAAGTTTTATTTTTCTTGACTAGGCAGATCAAAGTACAAACATATAGCTAGTGTTCTCTCTAGAGGCAGTATATCTATTTTTGCTGTGACTGGTATTACTATGAAAATACATATTTTATCTTCTGCTTTAATAATTAACTTAAAATGTTGTTAAACTGTCTGTTTAGCAAGTTAATACAAAATCAGACCTTCAGATTGGGCAGGGGAAACAAAGGAAAATGATGTCTTAAAATGCTTTTTAGATTAAAAAAAATAGTCCCACTGGCATTTATACAAGGGAGAGGGGAGAAAATAAGGATACTATAGTTCTTATGAAGGTGTATAAATTTACACATAAGCATTTTCCAAAGACAGTCCCTATGTAGCTACAAAACTTACAGTTATAATACATACACAAACAGGGCCTGGATAAAATGTTCAGATACCCATAAAATGTCTTCTACTTTACAAGAGTTTTATACTCCTCAAGAGTGGCAGGAATTTAGCAGCCAACCCCTCTGAAAAACCTATAAATTGACTACTAGTTTCCATCAGCATACTTGTAAGGGATGTTAGCTAGAAAGGGGATCTTGTTTCAAGTCACGCAACTCCCTCCAAGTCTCTTGTGATTTCTGCAACTCTAAGATTTCTTTAACAGATTCAGAAGTACATCACATGTGATGTGTTTCAGACAATTCTTCAGCAGACACATATTGTCTTTCTATGCTGGTGCAACAAGGGGTTCCCAAGCTTCTTCTGTCCCCGTAAACTGCGCCGCATTATGAGCTTATCAGAGGTTTTACGCTTTGGGGTGATGGAAGGACTCTCTGGCTGGGAGCTGCTAGTTCGAACCAGGCTGCGCCGTGGTTTCTTCAAGGCTGGACCAGAGTTTGATTCCTCCAGTGTCCTTTTAAAGGCTCCCATGGATGACTTCTCAGCTTCTGCAGTTTTTGTTTGGCTGCTGGGTGGTGTCCTGAGGGTTTTTGGATCTCCAATAGTGTGTGCAGAATTGGAAGGGGAGAGGCAGACCGACAGACCACTTCTGTATGGTTCAAATGTCCTGAGGGCTGATGATTTACTGCAATTCTCTTCAGCCATTTGTGGATCCTTAGAGGAACCCCAAGCTGAATGCTGTCCATATCTGGAAACCTCACTCAGCCATGCTGAAGTTTTCTCAGAGCAACTGTTTCTGCATACAAGTGAGGGAACAGGCTCAGAACAAGTCAATCTTGGCCATGGATTCTCATCTAGAATCTGAAAATCCAAAGAAAAAACAAAACAGTTATTTCAATAAATTATGGCACAATGAGAAACCTTTACGTAAGATGACAAGTTCTCAACGGGATCTGGGGAAAAAAAGTTATCCAACAGAAAGACCTCGATGCACCTACAAAATGCCTCTGCTATAAGGAGATTTCTAGTGCTGAAAAATCATAATATTTTCACATTAATTGCTTTATAGCTAGCCAATTTTTGGCTTTTAAGACTAAATAACAATCAGAGATTTAGCAGCTTGAGTAGATGATATGAGAAAAAAAAATAGCCTACATGTATTGGTATAGTTAGAAATTAAGACTTACACATTCAAGCCCCTGTTTTGCCACTGAGGCTGCTATCAGGCAAGTCTCTAGCCCTCCCCTTTCTCCAAAGTCAGGATTTCCCAAGCTTTTGTCAAGGGATGGGGAACACATTGAACATTTCAAATGACTGAGTAGGTGGGAAGAAAGTAATATCTCCTCTTGAAGAGTATAAGCAGCAAGGAGGGACTCCGCTGGAGAGCTCATTCAGTGGTAGGAGGAGAGGGGCAGGGAGTAGCTCTCTTGGTGATTTGAAATGCTGGGAAAGGGGGAGTAATTTTCAAAGGGTGTAGCAGATTGCCAATTTCAAGATATTTAGGAAAATCACCAACAGTGTGGCTATCCTGCCACATTCGTGGGAACCCTGCTCTATCTCCCTCTGCTTGCCTGCCTCCCTTCCCTAAAGAAAAGGAGTTTCAAGATTGGATATAGCAGGAACAACATGAATCAAAGCTTCTTAAGAGTCAGTTGTCATGTAGAATCAGGGAGGCACAAACCTCCATCCTTAATACAATGAACAGCCCTGTCCCACTGACAAATCCTCAGGTTGCAACCTGGACCTTACCTTGTGCCAGGTTCCTCCTATTACTAGTGGCAAGAGGGAGTGCATTTTAACAGTACTTCCCCATTCTAATGCTCCCTCCAGAGCTCCATTGCTCACACTGACCAGGAGCATGTCAAAAATGCTGCCAACATTTTCTTACCTCACTGATTTCACATATTGTGATAAATGAGCATCAAAGTAGGTAGTAGCACCAAGTACTGGCCACGACTCTTCCCATAACTGTCACCTCAGTACAGACATGTGGCCCATGGGCCTTTGAGGACACTTGCCTTATGTACTCACTCAAGACTCCCCCTTGGAAAATGAGATCTTATACCACACAGTAGCCTTTTCCCTGCCTCTTTCCACCATCATTGAGTATCAAATTTATTTAGGATGGGATTACAATGTTTGCTTGATTTTATTAAGGGGGCAGTTGAATGGGGTATGTTGGGATGAATGGTTGTACTTGATTTTATATTGTTACATGGTTCAAGCTATTTTGGTGAGGAGTGAAAATCAAATACTGGAAATAAAACAGCTGAAACATTTACTACAAAAGAATACTGAACTAGCGTAATCAAAATTTAATCATTTTTCAGATCTTGATATACTTTGTGAGCAGGTGAAGGTGGATTGGATACTTCGGGGACATCATTGTTGATTATATCTAAAATCTCCCAATCTCTATCTGACTCTGTATCGAGCACATTTAAAAGCTGTTCTAATCTTTGTTTTTCCTTATTTACTTGGTCTTAAAAAGATGGCTAAACATCATCAAAACACTGTGCATATATTTAAATTCTTAAACTAGAAATTACTGAAACAAGTACAGTGGTCCATCATACCATAATCCTTCGCAAGAGTAGACAAAAGGGGCTTGAAAAGGCTTCTGTCCTCATCAGTAAAGCGTAGTTACTCACCTGTAACAGGTGATCTGCGGGAACAGCAGGAAAGCACAGTTACTTACCTGTAACAGGTGATCTCTGGGAACAGCAGGAATTAGTCCTCACATATGGGTACGTCGGTACCGACGGAGCCCGTGCGGGAAAGCTCCCCAGCTTCTTAGAATAGAAGCTTTTGGGACCTCCCACTGCACATGCGCACTGCCTTCCCGCCTTCCTGAACAGCTCTCCTCAGTTTCGAGTTTATAGCTGAGTCAACAGAGAGAGGACAGGAAGATAGATAGATAAAAGATACAACTCCTAGGGGAGGTGGGTGGGTTGTGAGGACTAATTCCTGCTGTTCCCAGAGATCACCTGTTACAGGTAAGTAACTGTGCTATCTCCAGGAACAAGCAGGAATAAGTCCTCACATATGGGGACTCCCTAGCTTAGATGCATGGGATCCCCTGTAAAGGTTCGCCATCTTCGTATGGATCTCAGGCATCCATTCTGGGAAGGTGGGCAGGAGTTGTTTAGGAATGGAACAGGTGCTTGAGGACAGCCTGGCCAAACAAGGCATCCCGGCGGGAGTCCTTGTCCAAACAGTAATGGGCTGTGAAGGTATGAACCGAGGCCCAGGTAGCGGCTCGACAGATCTGATCTATGGAAACAGAGTGCAGATGAGCCATAGAAGTTGCCATGGCCCTCACATTGTGAGCAGTGACATGGCCTTCCAGAGAAATGTTTTTGCTCTGGTAAGCAAAAGAAATACACTGAGCAATCCAATTGGAAAGTGTACGCTTGGAGACTGGAAGTCCCAAATGGGAAGGATCAAAGGCCACAAAAAGTTGAGAAGACTTTCGATGTGGCTGAGTCCTATTAAGGTAAAAAGCGAGAGCTCTTTTACAATCCAGAGTATGAAGGTTCCTCTCTGCATTGGATGCATGAGGAGCTGGAAAAAAGACAGGTAGATATACCTCTTGATTAAGATGAAAAGGCGAGACCACTTTAGGCATAAAGTGGGGATTCGTCCTAAGGACCACCTTATCATGATGAAATCTTGTGTAAGGTGGATTGGCCACTAAAGCCTGCAGCTCACTGATGCGGCGAGCCGAAGTGACTGCAATGAGGAAGATGACCTTCCAGGAAAGAAATTTCAAGGAGGTGGAAAACATTGGCTCAAAAGGTGGCTTCATAAGTTGACCGAGCACTAGATTCAAATCCCATGCGACCGGGGGTGGTCTGATGGGAGGTTTAGTGAGAGTCAGGCCTCTCATGAATCTTGCAACAAGAGGATGAGAGGAGATAGGTTGTCCATTTATATGTTGCAAGGATGCTGCAATAGCACTTAAATGGACTCTTACCGAATTCGTCTTGAGGCCTGCATTGGATAGATGCAGGAGATAATCAAGAAGAGAATTCAAAGGAAGTGCCAGAGGGTCAAGACCCTGCTGAGCACACCAAATGGAAAAACGTTTCCATTTGAAAGCATAGGAACGCCTGGTAGAGGGTTTCCTAGAGGCAGAAAGGATATCTTTCACTGGTTGGGAAAGATGAAAGTCTTGAAGGCTTAAGCCTTCAGTAACCAAGCACTGAGGTGAAGGGATTTGGGGTTTGGGTGCCACAAAGTCCCCTCCTCCTGAGACAGGAGGTCTGGCGCAGCTCCCAGATCCAAGTAGGATCCCTGGGAGAGCTGTAGAAGTAGAGGGAACCACACTTGGCGTGGCCAGCGTGGAGCTATGAGGATCATAGTTCCATGATCCCTCTGGAGTTTGAACAGAGTCTTGGGAATCAAAGGAATGGGTGGAAAGGCATATAGGAATGCCTGACTCCAATTCAGGAGAAAGGCGTCCGTAGCCTGAGCTCCCTGACACGGAGTTCTGGAACAGAACCGGGGAAGTTTGGCATTCCACGGACTTGCAAAGAGGTCTATGTCCGGGGTCCCCCATTCCTGAAAGATTCGGTTTATTTGGTCCAAATGTAGGGACCATTCGTGTGGCAGCAGAACTCGACTGAGCCTGTCTGCCCGAGAGTTTTGAACTCCTGGGAGATACACTGCTAGCAGGTGAATCTGATGCTCTCTGGCGAAGGCCCATAGTCTTAGAGCTTCGTTGCAAAGCGACAGAGAGCCCGTCCCTCCTTGTTTGTTTATGTAAAACATGGCCACCTGATTGTCCGTCTGAACTAGGACAGTGAGGTTGGCTAGGAGGGAGTGGAAGACCTTGAGGGCAAGGTAAATTGCTCGCAGTTCCAGAAGATTGATATGAAGGGTGGTCTCCTGTAGAGACCAAGTGCCCTGAGTGGAGAGAGTTTGCAGATGGGCTCCCCACCCTGTTTGGGAGGCATCTGTTGTGAGGGTTGCTTGGGGTAGCAATGGTTGAAATGGAGCCCCCAACAACAGATTCTTGGTGGAAGTCCACCAGTGGAGGGACCAAAACAGACGATCGGAGGTTTGTATTTGGTCTGAGAGCGCTCCTGACGCCTGAGTCCACTGAGTGGCCAGGGTCCATTGAGCTGCTCTCATATGAAGACGAGCATAGGGCACCACATGCACTGTGGAGGCCATATGACCCAGTAGGCGTAGCATTTCCCTGGCTGTCAAGTGAGTGCTGGACTGAGCTTGGGAGGCCAAACTCAGGAGGCGCTGGCCTCGAACATGTGGAAGGTAGGCCCTTGCAGTGATGGTGTCCAACTGGGCCCCTATGAATTCTAGAGATTGAGTAGGGATGAGTTGGGACTTGGGAAGGTTTACTACCAGTCCCAGATACTGCAAAAGGCTCCTTGTGTGGTCCAGGGAAATCTGGGCCTGTGACTGAGTTGGAGCTCGGATGAGCCAGTCGTCCAGATATGGGAAGACAAAGATTCCCATGCCTCTTAGAAATGCGGCTACGACTGCCATGCATTTTGTGAATACTCTTGGAGCAGAGGCTAGACCGAAGGGGAGTACTCTGTATTGGAAATGTTTTCCCTGAAACAGAAAGCGAAGATACTTTCTGTGGGATGGATGGATGAGTATATGTGTATACGCATCCTGTAGGTCTAGAGAACAAAGCCAGTCCTGACCCTGGAGGTAAGGAAGGAGAATGCCGAGAGACAGCATTTTGAATTTCTCCTTGAAGAGAAATTTGTTCAATTCTCTCAGATCTAGGATTGGTCTGAATCCCCCTGTCTTCTTTGGAATGAGAAAATAAGGGGAGTAGAAACCGGACCCTTGTTGAGGAAGAGGAACCTCTTCTATGGCCCCTTGGGCAAGAAGAGAGGAAACCTCTTGACCCAACAGGGTTAGGAGAGATGGGGGAGAATTGAATGGTCTCACCATATGATGGGGAGGAAGGCTGGAGAAATGAAGTTTGTAACCCTCTCGAATGATAGAGAGGGTCCATTGTTCTGTTGTGATTTGTTCCCATCTGGGAGCAAAGTGAACCAACCTTCCGGGTATGGTGAGAGGTTCTGGTTGTGTTAGAACCAGAAGTGGCAAGTTCCCTAGGAGCAAGTCAAAACCCCTGAGGGGTTGGAGCCTGCTGAGCTACAGTAGCTGCTGCAGGCTTAGCTCGTGCTTGTTTGGATTGCTGACGCTTAGCAGTATAGCGAGGTTGAGAAGACTGCTGGCCAGTATTTGAAGCAACTCTGGCCTTCTTATAGTAAGGCCTTTTAAAAGACTTTTTCTTAGTAGGAATTGAAGTGGACTTTGAAAGTCTTTCCAAGGTGGCATTTTCAGCATCCATCTGGGTGGCTTTGATTTGCCACTCTTCCCCAAATAAGTTCTCACCTGTACAGGGCAGATTCCGTAAGCCATCTAGAACCCAAGGTTCCAGATCAGAGGCCTGGAGCCAAGCAAGACGTCGGGCTGCAATAGCAATGCCCGAAGCCCTACTGGCTCCCTCAAAGGAATCATATGCTGCCCTATTAGAGAACTTAGAAACCTCTAAGAGTTGTTTCACTAGGGAAAGGAATCCCTGCTTTTTATCCTCAGGGATAAAGGGGGCAAAATGCCGCACCTTTTTGGCAAGTTCCTCCAGGAACATGCCCATATAGAGACTGTAGGAATTAATCCTGGCTATAAGCATACTAGCCTGGAAAATTTTCCTACCAAAAGAGTCCAAAGTCTTACATTCCCGTCCTGGAGGGGTGGAAGAGTGCCTTTTGGTACTCCTAATCTTCTTCATTGCAGACTTCACCACAATAGAGTGGTGGGGCAATTGAGTCTTTTGGAAACCAGGAGAAGGAGGGACCCTATACATGGTGTCCAACCTACGGGAATAAGGAGACAAAGTCAAAGGATTTTCCCAGAAATCCATCAGTTGTTCTTGAAGGATTTCATGGATAGGCAGGGTAACTGCCTCCTTAGGGGCCTTTGAGTATCCCAAAATATCCAGTTTTTTGGATCTGGGTTCCTTTTCAGAGGATGTGGTAATAGAAAGGGCTGTAGCCATATCTAAAACAAAGTCCTGGAAGGACAAATCCTCTGGAGGGGACATTCTCCTTTTAGGAGAAGAGGGCTCCTCAGGTAAGTTGAGTGAAAACTCAGCAGAATCATCAGAGGAGTGAAAATCCTCAGAGGAATCGGTGCTTTCCTCTAACGTACGATACGCGTACCGATCGGTATCGATATCGGGCGTATCGGGTATGGAACCGGTATGGAGCGAAAGCCCATACGGTACCGACTTGCGTTTAGAGGTGGACGGCCTCGATACCGGCATGGCGGACGATACCGGTATCGGGCCCGGAACCGCTGAAAGCGGAACCGATGGCGTTGCAGCTTTAATGAAAGCCATGACGGCCTGCTGCATGGACTGTACAGTATCGCCCATGGACGCCATAGCTGCCTGGATGTCGGTACCGGAGTGACCCGGTACCCCAGAGCAGGCTAACAGGTGATCTGTCGAGGCCGTAGCATCGATATCAACCTGAGACCCCTGAATTGGCGTTTTTGGAAGTTGGACTTCCCGCCGGGGTTGTTTGGCTGGGGCAGGGTCCTCAAGTTCTAAGCTAAGAGCCTCTCGATGCTTTGAAGGAGATTTGCTCTTTGAGGACTTGCCCACAGAAGGTTTGGTTACCTGAGATCCATCCGGAGAAGAAGACCTGGATGACTGTGATGCTGTATTCTCTGAAGCAAACAGCACATGGAATTTGTTGGCCCGGTTCTGCAGCCCACGTTTAGACATGTGGGAGCAAGATGGGCAGTCCGGTATGGAATGGTCAGGCCCCAAACATTTCAGACACCAGTCATGGGTGTCTGTGACTGAAATAACAGCATTACATTTGGTACACTTCTTAAATCCAGGGGCTGGCTTCTCCATGAGGAGAAATTGAGTAGGCCGAGAGGCCTCTCTGAAGTGACCAAAAAGCTAAAAAATAAGAAAAAAGAATTATAATTTTTTAAAGAAAGAAAGAAAAGACCGGCGATACCGGTATCGGTATGGGGAAGGCAGGTACGCGGTCTAAAGAAACAAATAAAATAACAATTTCTTCAGCGGTGACAGGAACACGACCTGCTGGCTCCGCGGAAAAAGAGAAACTGAGGAGAGCTGTTCAGGAAGGCGGGAAGGCAGTGCGCATGTGCAGTGGGAGGTCCCAAAAGCTTCTATTCTAAGAAGCTGGGGAGCTTTCCCGCACGGGCTCCGTCGGTACCGACGTACCCATATGTGAGGACTTATTCCTGCTTGTTCCTGGAGATTTGAGTCTTCACATATGGGTATCATCAGCACAGACGGGGCCTGCGCGGGAATGCTCCCCAGCGTCCTATAGGAAGGCTTTTGAGAGCATCCCACTGCCTTCCCAACTCTCCCTCTTCGGTTGGGTTTGTAGCTGAGACGAAAGGAGCGCAAGAGAGCACGAGAGCGCGAGAGAGCACGAGAGCGAGAATTCCTAGGGGAGGTGGGTGGGTTGTGAAGACTCAATTCCTGCTGTTCTCGGAGATCTCCCGTTACAGGTGAGTAACTACGCTATCTCCAGGAACAAGCAGGAATGTAGTCTTCACATATGGGGACTCCCAAGCTTAGAGATGCCAGGGAGATGACCCCATAGAGAGCTACACCCAGGCTGAGGTGGGTCATGATTCCTCCCAAGGATCTCTGGTATCCAAACCCGGGACGGGGGGGGGGGGGGGGGGGTAGGAGTTTTAAGTGTGAAAGAGATGCTGGAGAACAGCTTGACCAAATGAGGCATCCCGACGGGAGTCCTTGTCCAAGCAGTAATGGGCCGCAAAAGTGTGAACCGAGGACCAAGTGGCTGCTTTGCAAATGTCATCGATGGACAACGAGCGAAGGTTGACCACAGAGGCAGCCACTGCTCTAACATTGTCAGCTGTTACATGACCTTCAAGAGAAAGTCCTTTACTCTAATAGGTAAAGGATATGCAGTCTGCGATCCACCTGGAGAGTGTTCTCTTGGAGACTGGTAATCGCAGGTGGCTAGAATCAAAGGCAACAAAAAGCTGAGAAGCCTTTCTATGCTGCCTAGTTCTCTGAAGGTAAAAGCCTAAAGCTCTTTTACAATCTAGAGTGTGAAGATTCCTTTCTTCTTTTGAGGCATGAGGCCTAGGGAAGAAGACAGGAAGATAAACCGACTGGTTTAAATGAAAAGGTGAAACCACCTTTGGCATAAAATGAGGATGAGTCCTAAGGACTACTTTATCATGGTGGAACCTTTGTAAGGAGGATCAGCCACTAAAGCTTGTAGCTCACTGATGCGTCTTGCAGAAGCGAGGGCAATTAGGAAGATTACCTTGCAGGAAAGAAGCTTTAGGAATGTAGTGGCTAAGGGCTCGAAAGGTGGCTTCATGAGCTGTTGAGGACAAGATTTAAATCCCATGCCAAGGGTGGTGGCTTAATGGGAGGCTTAGTTAAGAGTAGACCTCTCATGAATTGCGCTACAAGCTGTTGAGAGGAGACAGGCTGTCCATCAAAGGGCTTGTGGAAAGCCGCAATGGCACTAAAGTGGACTCTTACTGAATTGGTCTCGAGTCCAGAGGATGAAGGATGGAGGAGATACTCCAGTAGCCTCTACGGGAACTGAAAAAGGATTAAGTTCCTTCTTTGAATACCCAGATAGAGAACCTTTTCCACTTAAAGGCATAAGCCCACCTTGTGAAAGGTTTCCTTGAGGCCAGAAGGATATCCTTAACCTGTTGAGAGAGGTTGACATACTGGAATTCTAAGCTCTCAGCAATCATGCCATCAGGTGCAAAGACTGAGGATTCAGGTGTAAAAGCGTCCCAACCTCCTGGGAGAGAAGATCTGGAGCACATCCCAAGTCCAGAGGCCTGGCTAGAGAGAGACGTAGAAGCAGTGGATACCATGTCTGTCGTGGCCACTGTGGGGCTATGAGGATCATATGGCCCCTGCCTCTCTGGAGTTTGAACAGAGTCTTGGGAATGAGGGGAATGGGTAGGTAGGCATACAGGAAGTCCTGACCCCAATAGAGGTGGAAAGCATCCCTTGTCTGACTGTTCAGAGCTGGAATTCTGGAACAGAATCGGGGAAGTTTGGCATTCTGAGGACTAGCAAATAGGTCTATATCTGGGGTTCCCCAGATTCGAAAGATTTGAGCAATCTGTTCTGAATGAAGAGACCACTTCTGTGGCAGCAGCACTTGACTGAGTTTGTCTGTCAGGAGATTGTGTGTGCCTGGGAGAAACACCGCCAGTAGGTGAATCTGAAGGTCTCTTGCGAAGGACCAGAGGTGTAGATCTTCGTTGCACAACGCCCGAGAGCCTGTTCCACCCTGTTTGTTTACATAGAACATGGCTACCTGATTGTCTGTCTGGACAAGGACTGTCTTGTAGCGCAGATGGTCCTGAAAAACTCAAAGAGCATAGAAGATGGCTCTGAGTTCCAGTAGATTTATGTGAAAACAAGTCTCCTGTTTGGTCCAGAGACCTCGAGTGGAGAGATTGTCCATATAAGCCCCCCAACCTGATTTGGACGCATCCATAGTCAAGGTAGCTTGGTGCAGTGGCTGCTGAAAAGGTGACCCTAAAAGGTTTTCCAGTGTTTGCCACCACTGAAGGGACGAGATTAAGTGTGCAGAGTTTCTGATTTTGTCTCTCAGACGACCTGACGTCTGTGTCCACTGAGAGGATAGGGTCCACTGAGCTGCTCGCATGTGTAGGCGAGCATAGGGGACCACATGCACAGTAGACACCATATGCCCCAGCAACTGAAGCATTTCTCGAGCAGTCAGGAAAGTTTTCATAGCTGCTCGAGATGCCAGTTGAACTATTCGAGTGCAGTGGGGTTGTGGCAGGAAAGCCTTTGACTGCCTTGTGTCTAGAAGAGCCCCTATGAACTCTAGAGACCTAGAAGGGGTGAGATAAGATTTTGGGAGATTTATGACCAATCCCAGATACTGCAGTATTTGCCTCATGCAGAAAAGAGCTGAGCTGGCTTCTGGAGCTGTTGGTGCTCGGATTAGCCAGTCATCTAAGAAGGGGAAGACAAATATCCCTAGAGTCCTTAAAAATGATGCTACCACTGCCATGCATTTCGTGAAGACTCTTGGGGCTGAAGCCAGGACAAAGGGTAGAACTCTGTACTGGTAATGTCTTCCCTGAAAGAGGAATAGAAGAAACCTCCTGTGCCCTGCATGAATAAGGATATGTGTATAGGCGTCTTTTAGGTCTAGAGAACATAGCCAGTTCTGACTCTGAATATAAGGGAGAAGTATTCCGAGAGAGATCATTTTGAATTTCTCTCAGAAGAGGTACTTATTTAAGTCCCTGAGGTCTAGTATGGGCCTGTACCCTCCTGTTTTCTTTGGAATGAGTAAGGTGGGGGAGTAGAAACCCAGACCTTGTTGAGAAAAAGGTACGTCCTCTATCACTCCCTGAGCAAGGAGTGAAGTGACTTCTTGATACAAGAGAGTGGTGCGGGGGGGCCGAGAACTGAACTCTTTTGGAGTAGAAAGGGGGCATACTGTGGAAGTGGAGTTTGTACCCCTCTATCACTATGGAGAGAGTCCAATGTTCTGATGTTATTTGTTGCCATCTCTTGGCAAAGTAACAGTCTGCCTGGAATGTTGAGAGGCTCTGGTATTTCTAGAGGAATGATGACTAGGTTCTCTAGGAAGGAGTCAGACTTTGCGGAGGCTGTGACTGGTGGGCTGGTTGAGCTCTTGGGACCCGAGCCTTCCTTTGTTGTTTCGGCTGCTGCTGTCCCTTCTGGGGAGAATGGACTGGACAGTGGCCAGCTTGGGTGTAAGACGGATAGAATTATTTTTCATGTTGAAAAAGGGTTTCTTAACTGTCTTTTTCTTAGTTGGGTTGGCAGTGGTCCTGGATAATCTATTTAAAGTAGTATTTTCAGATTCAAGCTGAGAAGCTTTATCCTGGCAGTCCTTGCCAAAAAGGTTTCCTCCTGTGCAAGGTATATTTTCCCAGTTTATCTTGCACCCACTGCTCTAAATCGGATGCCTGTAGCCAAGCAATCAGACGTGCACTGATAGAAATAGCAGAGGTTCTGCTAATGCATTTGAAACAATCAAAGGTTGCCCTATTCATGAACTTAGAGACATTTTGGGTATGTTTAACAAGAGTAAGGAAATTGGCCCTCTTGTCATCGGGGAGAAGAGGGGCCATGAGTTCCAAATCTTTAGCAACCTCTCGGAGAAACATATCCATGTAGAGTATTGTAAGAACTTATTCTGGACGATAGCATAGAGGCTTCAAAACATCGACGCCAAAAGGCATCGAAAGTCCTTGCCTCACGGCCTAGAGGATTAGAGGAATGTGTCTTAACACTTGATTCGGTGCATCGCTGATTCCACGACCATAGAATGGTGTGGTACATTGTATTGAGTCTTTGGGAATGTGGAGACACCATTAAAGGTGTTTCCCACATTCAAAGCATGAGATCATGCAGAATCCGGTGTATGGGAAGGGTTGCAGCTCCCTTGGGGGCTGTCGGATACTGAAGAATTTCAAGTTCTTCAGCTCTCGGTTCCTTTGAGGGTCACGGTAATCGAAAGGCCCAGAGCCACATCCCATATAAAGTCTTGAAAAGACATGTCCTCCGGAGGAGATATCCACCGTTGCGGCTTAGGAGAGGGATCCTCCGAAAGAACCGCTCCGGTATCGATGGATTTGTCAGAATCCTCGGAATCGGATGACTCGAAGTATTGACAGGCCGGAGCTCCCGTACCGCCTGTCGTCGGTACCGATCAAAGTTGGCATTGGAATGCCTCGATACCGGACACTCTATGCTAGACACCGATTCTAGGGCTGGCATGGGTGGTAGCATGGAGAACAGCGGAACAGTAACTGCCGATGCATCCGGTACCAGTATCGGTACCGATGGCTGCGGAACCAATTGTAGCGGCTTTAGCAGTACGGAGGCTGCTAACAAGTCCGCTAGGCTATGCTCAATGGCTACGATACGTTGATTCACGGAGCCTGCTGATGTCTGGGTGTCAGTGCCAGCAGAGCGGGCCACGACCCCAGAACATGGCACCAAGAGCTCTCCGAAGGTGGATGCCTCGGGAATATCTTGGGACCCCATTAATGCTTTGGAAGCAAGGACCTCCCGCCGGGGTTGTTTGATCAGTGTAATCTCCTCAAGGGCAATGCTGGAAGCATCTCGATGCTTAGAAGGAGATCTACCCTTTGAGGAACGACCGATCTTCGAAGAAGACCTGGGTTTGGTTACCTGAGATCCATGAGAGGAAGAGGAAGATGAAGCCCTGGACGATGTCGATGCAACAGACATTGCATCTGAGGCAAAAAGGGTGCAGAGCTTAGCAGCTCTATTTTGCAGGCCTCAATTGGTCATCTTTCTCCATCAGAGTGTCTCCTCTGCAGAATGGTCTGAGCCCAAACATTTGAGACACCAGTCATGGATGTCGGCAGCGGAAATGGTACTGCCACATTTCAAACATTTTTTGAAACCACTAGATGGTTTCTCCATTTTGAGAAAAAACAGGGCCTAGTACCCAAAATGGCGCTGAAGTAACAAAAGGGGACAGACCATCAAAAACAAACTTTTTTTTTTAAAGAAGAAAATAAAGACACCAGTGGAACCGGTATGGGCGTCGACAGGAAGGCAGATGTGACCACAAAAAAGAAAACTTTCTGTGGTGACAGGAGTTGCTACTTGTCGACTCCAAGGAAAATTAAAATCTGATGAGGGAGAGTTGGAAAGGCAGGAAGGCAGCGGCGCAAGCGCAGTGGGATGCTCCCAAAAGCTTTCCTATAGGAAGCTGGGGAGCGTTCACGCACAGGCTCCGTCGGTGCCAACGATACCCATATGTGAAGACTGCATTCGTGTTTGTTCCTGGAGATAACTTGATTCTTACTACAAAGAAAAGTTCCATAAATTAAAACATTTCACCTCCTCGTCATGAAGAAAACTATAAAAATCAGCAAACCCAGTTAGTATGCCCTTTTCTAATCAGTGCTAGAGAAAGAGCACTCAGACATGTATGCTTGTACACAGCTTAGAAATGCAATACAATGAACCACTATTCTAAAAAAACATGAAGATTCTGCTAAGTTCATTAGCGTTCCTCTCATAAAGGCAGAACAGCTGTGCCCACAGCATAGTATTTTAAAGAGTGCAGGTAACAAGTGGTAAATCACACTGCATTTCCTAACCTTTCTACTTTCAGTTCATTGTATATTGATAATTTATTAATGCATGCTCAGCCCAAATGGAGAGTCTGAACATTTGAAAACCGCTATACTTAGAACAGCATCATGGTTCATATCTATCTCCAGGCAGTAATGAGCTGCAAAAGTGTGGACTGAAGACCAGATGGCGGCCCAGCAGATGTCTGCTACTGGGACAGAGTTCAAGTTCGCTACTGAGGCCACCATGGCCCAGAGATCGTGCGCCATGATAAGAACATAAGATATGCCATACTGGGTCAGACCAAGGTCCATCAAGCCCAGTATCCTGTTTCCAACAGTGGCCAATCTAGGTCATAAGTACCTAGTAGTTTCCCCAAAAGACACAGGTTCCACAATGCTTGTATGAGGTCAAGCAGTGATATCCAGGGTCCCTTTTAGTAATGGTTTATGGACCTTTCCTCCAGGAACTTGCCCAAACTTTTTTTAAATCCAGCTATACTACCAGTTTTTACTACATCCTCCGGTAACAAATTCCAAAGTTTGATTACACATTGAGTGAAAAAATATTTTCTTTTATTAGTCTTAAATAGTTTATCCTGTAGCTTCATTGCATGTCTCCTAGTCTTTCTATATTTTGATGATGTAAACAATCGATCTACGTTTACCCATTCTACTCCATTCATTAATTTATAGACATCTGTCATATCTCCCCTCAGTCGTCTCTTTTCCAGGTTGAAAAGCCCTAACCTTTTTAGTCTCTCTTCATAGGGGTATTGTTTCATTCCCTTTACCATTTTAGTGGCTCTTCTCTGTACCTTTTCTAATAATGCTATATCCTTTTTAAGAAACGGCGACCTGAACTGCACACAACATTCAAGGTGCAGACGCACCATGGAACAATACAAAGGCATTATAATATCCTTTGTTTTATTTTCCATTCCTTTCCTTATGATACCTACTATTCTATTTTTTGCTATAAATTGCCGGGTGGCTGTGCAAACCACTCCACGCCATCCCTTATCCTCTTTCCCCTGTCCCCCCTCTTCCACATTCAACATGGCCAAACAAGGGCCTAACCGGCTCTCTACCCCCAACACTTCCCCCAGCCACCCCTCAACCCCCTGCCATAGGGGGACCAACAAGGGACAGTCCCACCAGATATGCAAAAAAGAGCCCACACCCCCACACCCCCTCCAACAATTCGCCTGCCCCCCCTGCCATTTCTGCAAACGCTGGGGTGTCAGATACCATCTATACAACATTTTATAATTATGCTCTAGGATACTACTGGATATTACTCCTTTAAATAAGCCCTTACACACACTACCCCCCACTGCGCGGCATCCCAACATCTATTTAAATCCCCCCCCCCCAGGCCCTCCGGTGCGCCCACTCCCCCCCACCTTCTCCTCCCATGGCCTTGTACAGCTGGGACACCAAACCTTTAACCGCCCCCTTTCAAGGAGCGCATCTATACTCTCCCCCCTAGGCCCATGCCCCCTCTGTGCAACCTCCCGACTATAATGCAACACCTGCACAAAGCGATATCTATCAGTCTCAGACAGCTGGAACTCCTCCCAGGCCTCCTCAAAAGTCAACCATTCATCATTCCTCTTAAGCTGTCCGACCCAGCAAAGCCCCTTCTCCGCCCATCTCCCGAAAGCTGGGTCCGTCATCCCAGGCGGGAATCCCCGGTTCCCAATCAGCGGAAGGAACTTAGAGGCCCCCTCACTACCATACCACTTCCTCCAATGTCGTAAGGTTAGGGTCACATAGGGGTTCCCTTGCAGCTCCCCAAGGGACTCCCCCCCCCCCCGTCATCCAGACCCTCCCTTTCAACGTGTCCCTACCCTGCAACCCAACTCCTTCCAGTCTCACCCACTCCGCCGAATCCCTCAACAACCATTCAAACACCGCCCGCACTCTTGCGGCCTCATAATATCGAGGAAGAAGCGGCACCCCCATACCACCCTCCTCTTTACTCGCACATAACACCTTCTGCGCCACCCTAGGCCGTTTCCCTTTCCAAATAAACTTAAGCACCCAAGCTTGTAGTTGTTGTAAATCCCCCCTGGAACAGCCACCGGCAAATTCATAAACAAATAAAGCAGCCGGGGCACAATTATCATCTTCACCAGATCCCTGCGCCCCAACCAGGAGACCTCATAAGACCCCCATTCCTCAAGCGTCCGAAACATCCTGGCTTTAGCTGCCCCAAAGTTCTCCCAAAACAACGCTGCCCTCTTGGACGTAAGCTGCACCCCCAAGTAGCAAATACTACCCTGCGCCCAACGAAACGGAAGCTCCCTCCGCAAGCGACCCTCCTCTTCTTTACCTATAGACAGATTAAAAATCTCCGACTTCGTAACATTCATACGGAAACCAGACACTTCTCCATAGCCCCAAAGCTCATCCCGAATAGCTTCTAGAGATCTATACGGGTCCATAACAAAAAAAAAGAACATCATCCGCAAATAACGAGATTTTGTGATGATCCCGCCCTACCCACACCCCCTTAATATCCCCTCTATCCCGCACTCGCTGTGCCATGGGCTCCATTGCCAAAATAAACAACAAAGGTGATAGTGGGCACCCCTGCCGTGTACCCCGGAACAGTTCAAAACTCTGGGATACCGCACCATTCACCTTCAAGCATGCCATGGGCGCCTGATAGACGGTTCGAACCCAGATCAAAAACTGCCCCCCTATCCCGATCTTTTCGAGCACCTTAAACAAAAACACCCAGTTCACCCTATCAAATGCCTTCTCAGCATCAACCGCCAAGAGGGCCATTCCCTCGTTCTGCTCCATCCCATGCCACATCACATTTAATGCTCTCCGAATATTATCGGAGGTATGCCGACCCTGCACAAATCCCGAACCTACTATTCTATTTGCTCTTTTGGCCGCCGCTGGCACACTGGGTGGAGGGTTTTAACATATTATCCATGATGACGCCTAAATCTTTTTCCTGGGTGGTGGGGTTCCTAATGTGGAACCTTGCATTTTGTAGCCATAGTTTCAGTTTTTCATTCCTAGGTGCATATCTTTGTACTTGTCCACATTAAATTTCATCTGCCATTTGGATGCCCAGTCTTCCAATTTATCAAGATCCTCTTGCAATTTTCCACAGTCCTCTTGGGTTTTTAACAACTTTAAATAGTTTTGTGTCATCTGCAAATTTGATAACCTCATTTGTTCCCTTTACCAGGTCATTTACGAATATGTCAAAAAGCAGCAGACCCAGCACAGATCCCTGGAGTACTCCACTATTCATCTTTCTCCACTGGGAAAATTGGCGATTTAGTCCTACCCTCTGCTTTCTATCTTTTATCAAAGATCCTCTTACAATTTTCCACAATCCTCATGGGTTTTAACAACTTTAAATAGTTTCGTGTCATTTGCAAATTTGATAACCTCACTCATTATTCCCTTTTCCAGGTCATTTATGAATATGTCAAAAAGCAGCGGACCCAGTAAAGATCCCTGGGGTACTCCACTATGCTAGGGAGATAAAGTTCCTAGATGACATAAATGACTGCTTCTTGGAGCAGCTGGTTCATGAACCGACCAGAGGGGAAGCCATATTAGAATTAGTCCTTAGTGGAACACCAGATCTAGTGCAAGAGATAAGGGTGTTGGGGCCACTTGGCAATAGTGATCATAGCATGATCGCCTTTGATTTAATTAGTGGAGGAGGGATAGTAAGGAAATCCACAGTACTACCTTTTAACTTTCGAAAGGAGACTATGATAAAATGAGGAAAATAGTTAAGAAAAAACTAAAAGGAGCAGTTGCAAAGGTTAAAGACTTACATCAAGCTTGGGTGTTGCTGAAAAATACTATCTTGGAAGCCCAGACCAGCTGTATTCCACGCTTTAAGAAAAGTGGAAGGAAGTCCAAAAAACTACCGGCATGGTTTAAAGGTGAGGTCAGAGAGGCTGTTGTTGCCAAATAAGCATCTTTCAGGAAATGGAAAAAAGAGCCAAACGACGAAACCTGGAAACAGCATAAGCACTGGCAAGTCAAATGCAAGGCATTGATAAGGCAGGCAAAGGGAGAATTTGAGAAAAAGCTTGCTGCGGAAGCAAAAACACGAAATAAAGACTTTTTCAAGTACATTCGAAGCAAAAAACCTGTGAGAGAGTCAGTTGGTCCATTAGATGATAGAGGGGTTAAAGGGGCACTAAGAGGCGACAAGGCGATAGCGGAGAGACTGAATGAATTCTTTGCTTTGGTCTTTACTGAGGAAGATGTAGGGATGTTACCCATGACTGAAGTGGTATTTAAAGGTGCGGAAGAATTGAAGGAATATTGATACATCGGGAAGATGTATTACAACTATTAGATAAACTATTAGAAGAGTGGCAAATCACCTGGGCTGGATGGTATACATCCAAGGGTGTTGAAAGAACTGAAATATCAGACTGCAGACCTGCTATTAAGAACATAAGAACTGCCATACTGGGTCAGACCGAGGTCCATCAAGCCCAGTATCCTGTTTCCAACAGTGGCCAATCTAGGTCATACGTACCTAGCAGTTTCCCCAAAAGACACAGGTTCTGCAGTGCTTGTACTAGGTCAAGCATTGATATCCTGGGTCCCTTTTTAATAGTGGTTTATGGACCTTTCCTCCAGGAACTTGTCCAAACCTTTTTTAAACCCAGCTATACTAACAGCCCTTACTACATCCTCCGGTAACAGATTCCAGAGTTTGATTACACGTTGAGTGAAGAAATATTTTCTCTTATTTGTCTTAAATAGTTTACCCTGTAGCTTCATTACATGTCCCCTAGTCCTTCTATATTCTGATAGCGTAAACAATTGATCCACGTTTATCCATTCCACTCCATTCATTAATTTATAGACCTCTATCATATCTCCCCTCAGCCGTCTCTTTTCCAGGTTAAAGAGCCCTAACCTTTTTAGCCTCTCTTCATAGGAGTAGCCTTCCATCCCCTTCACCAATTTGGTGGCTCTTCTCTGTACTTTTTCTAATAACTCTATGTCCTTTTTAAGATACGGTGACCAGAATTGCACACAATATTCAAGGTGCGGTCGTACCATGGAGCGATACAGAGGCATTATAATATCCTTTGTTTTATTCTCCATCCCTTTCCTTATGATACCTAGCATTCTATTTGCTTTCTTGGCCGCCGCTGCACACTGGGCGGAGGGTTTTAACATGTTATCCACGATGACTCCTAAATCTTTTTCCTGGGTGGTGGTTTCTAATGTGGAGCCTTGCATCGTGTAACTATAGTGTGGGTTGTTCTTTCCTAGGTGCATAACTTTGCACTTGTCCACATTAAATTTCATCTGCCATTTGGATGCCCAGTCTTCCAATTTATCCAGATCCTCCTGCAGTTTTCCACAATCCTCTTGGGTTTTAACAACTTTAAACAGTTTTGTGTCCATCTGCAAATTTGATAACCTCACTAGTTATTCCCTTTTCCAGGTCATTTATGAATATGTCAAAAAGTAGCGGACCCAGTACAGATCCCTGGGGTACTCCACTATTCACCTTTTTCCATTGGGAATATTGGCCATTTAGCCCTACCCTCTGCTTTCTATCTTTTAACCAGTTCCCGATCCACAATAGTACACTGCCTCCTATCCCATGACTTTTTAGCTTTGCCAAAAGTCTCTGATGGGGGACCTTGTCAAAAGCTTTCTGAAAGTCCAGATACACTATATCAACCGACTCACCTTTGTCTACCTGTTTATGCACACCTTCAAAAAAACAGATCAGATTAGTAAGACAAGATCTTCCTTGTCTAAAGCCATGTTGGCTGTCTCCCATTAGGCCATGACTATCTACATGCTGTGTAATTTTGTTCTTTATGATGGTTTCTACCATTTTCCCTGGTACTGACGTCAGGCTCACCGGTCTGTAATTTCCTGGGTCACCCCTGGAACCCTTTTTAAAAATTGGTGTTACGTTGGCGACCCTCCAATCTTCAGGTATTACAGATGATTTTAATGAAAGTTCACAGATTACCAATAGCAGGTCTGCAATCTCATATTTCAGTTCTTTCAACACTCTGGGATGTATACCATCCGGTCCAGGTGATTTGCTACTATTCAGTTTATCAAATAGTTGTAATATATCTTCCCGGTGTAGCGATATTTCTCTCAATTCCTCTGCAGTATCACCTTTAAATACCACTTCAGTCTTGGGTAACATCCCTACATCTTCCTCAGTAAAGACCGAAGCAAAGAATTCATTCAGTCTCTCTGCTATAGCCTTGTCTCCTCTTACTGCCCCTTTTACCCCTCTATCATCTAACGGTCCAATTGACTCTCTCACAGGCCTTTTGCTACGAATGTACTTGAAAAAGTCTTTATTTCGTGTTTTTGCTTCTGTAGCAAGTTTCTTCTCAAATTCCCGCTTTGCCTGCCTTATCAATGCTTTGCATTTAACTTGCCAGTGCTTGTGCTGTTTCCAGTTTTCATCATTTGGCTCTTTTTTCCATTTCCTGAAGGTTGCTCTTTTGGCAGCAACAGCCTCTCTGACCTCACCTTTAAACCATGCTGGCAGTTTTTTGGACTTTCTTCCACTTTTCTTAATGCGTGGAATACAGCTGGTCTGGGCTTCGAGGATAGTATTTTTAAATAACACCCAAGCTTGCTGTAAGTCTTTAACCTTTGGAACCGCTCCTTTTAGTTTTTTCCGAACTATATTCCTCATTCTATCATAGTCTCCCTTTTGAAAGTTAAAAGGTAGTACTGTGGATTCCTTTACTATCTGTCCTCCACTGATTAAATCAAACATGATCATACTATGATCACTATTGCCAAGTGGTTCCAACACCCTTATTTCTTGCACCAGATCTGGCGTTCCACTAAGGTCTAGGTCCAGTATGGCTTCCCCTCTGGTTGGTTCATGAATCAGCTGCTCCAAGAAGCAGTCATTAGTAATCTGTGAACTATCATTAAAATCATCTCTAATACATTGGCGATCCTCCAATCTTCAGGTAACACCAATTTTTAAAAAGGGTTCCAGGGGTGATCCGGGAAACTACAGACCGGTGAGCCTGACGTCAGTACCGGGAAAAATGGTAGAAACCATCATAAAGAATAAAATTACTCAGCATGTAGATAGTCATGGCCTAATGGGAGACAGCCAACATGGCTTTAGACAAGGAAGATCTTGTCTTACTAATCTGTTATGTTTTTTTGAAGGTGTGAATAAACAGGTAGACAAAGGTGAGTCGGTTGATATAGTGTATCTGGAGTTTCAGAAAGCCTTTGACAAGGTCCCTCATCAGAGACTTTTGGCAAAACTAAAGAGTCATGGGATAGGAGGCAGTGTACTACTGTGGATCAGGAACTGGTTAAAAGATAGAAAGCAGCGGGTAGGGCTAAATGGCCAATTTTCCCAAATTTACAGCCCTGTCCCTGAGAAGGCCTGTAATTTCCTGCAGTAGCAGGACCTTGTACAGGGGAGTCCGAGGGGGCTCTCCTGGAAAGAAAGGGGGAGGTGTCTGGTCCAAGTGAATGAGGTAACCTTCCCTGACCACCTGAAGTGCCCAGAGGTCGGTGGTGATGGCAGTCCACCGGTAGGCAAAATGAACCAAGTGCTTCCCCCTCCCCCACTGGTAGCTGATCCCCCATGGGTAGAGAGGTTATGCTCTGGAAGTCAAAACCCTGACCCAGTTTGGGCTGGAGCCTGGGGCCCTTAGGCTTACATGGGCCCTGGCCCGCTCCTCCGCATGACCCTGCTGTGGGGTCTGGGGGGCTTGGTATGGGAGATATAGCCAGTAGAAGGGAGGCCTTTTCCTCAGTGGTTTCTTCTTGGGAAGAGTGGAGGTCTTCCTGGAGAGTCGAATCCTAGTAACACACTCTTTCTCTATCTCCGCCATTTTGTCTTCTATCAACTTGCTGAAGAGATTCTCACCGAGGCAAGGGACATCGAGGAGTTTTTCCTGGACCCATTGCTAGAGATCCAATTCCTAGAGCCAGGCCTGGTGTTGGGCACTGATGCCTGTGGCAGCCACCCTCGCGTTAAGACTCTAAGCAGTTGTAGGCTGCTCGAGACAAATACCTCAAGCACTCCCCGAAGGACTTTGTGAGTTTGGAAGCGCTGGAGGTGGTTCCCGCTGAGGCCTACCGAGAAACCCCCAAGTTCCTTAGTTAGGTCTTAGAAGTACATGCCGATATACAGCTGATATACTTGTATGCAGCAAGCCAGCATTGAGCCCTGGTAACATTTACGCCTGAAGGCGTGGAACTCCCTGCCCAGGAGCACTGAAGATCGAGCTTTTGGGCTTTTCTGTCGACGCATGGTTGACTCGACCACCATGGAGATGTGAGGGAGCTGCACCTTCCTGAAGCCAGGCCCACGCTGGACCTGGTACATAGTATCCAGGTGCCAGCTGACAATCGTCACCGATGCAGAGTTTCCCACATTCGGAGAAAGTGGTGCCCAAGGATGGAGGGGACGGGGACCATAAGGCCTCCTTAGGTGGGGCCTCGTATTGGAGGATTTAGAGTTCCTCTGTGTGAGGATCCTCCTCCGACTCCATGGTGAGGGACAATGCCTTTGCCATGTCCCGGACAAACTCGAGGAACGAGGTGTCCTCAGGCAGGGACCATCGTCTCAATGCTGACGGTGTGCTCGTGTCTCCGGGAAAGCTAAGCCTCGTTCTCGGACTCCCAGTCCAAGCAGTCCATCAAGGACTCGAGGCCTGATAGTTCTAAGGACATCGTTGGGTCCGGTCTTCGGTGAACTACAGCCGATGCTTGGCCAGAGCCAGAAGCACTTACCGGAAGGATGTTGCTCCTGAGGACCAAGAGCAGGATCGAGATCCTCACCGAGGATCGACTAGAGCAGGGGGTATCAAACGCCAGCCCTGGAGGGCCACAAACCAGTCAGGTTTTCAGGATGCCCCTAACGAATATTCATGAGTTATATTTGCATAAAATATGAGCGGTGCATGCAAATATATCTCATACATATTCATTAGGGATACCCTGAAAACCTGACTGGTTTGCGGCCCTCCAGGACTGGAGTTTGACATCCCTGGACTAGAGGCATGGAGTCTGATTATGGCGTTCTTTTTCTATTTTCTATACAGCCATTTTTGGAAATTGTAAACCGTTCTGATACCCTAAAAGTCTAGGGCAGTATATCTAGTGTCAATAAAGATAAAGGTGGGGCTCTCGAGGATCTCTTTGGTGGCCCGGGAAGTCCTCAGCATTGAGGACCTTGTGGTCTCAGCACGTGAGCTGGTGGGGTCGAGCATCAATGTTTGCTGCGAGGAAAGGAAGGCAGAAATGCTGCGTTACAACGCCATTATCCTGGCTTCCCACTCAGGGATCGCAGCCTTCGATACAGATCCCAGGGTGAACGGGTCAGGTGTCTGTGAGGAAAGGGAGTCCTCAAAGTGATGGGCCTTGGGGGTCCGAGATCCATCGCTGGAGGCCTCTGCGTCTGTTCTGGGTACCTTGGCCAGCCACTTCAACTCCTCAGATACCCTCCTGGGGCCGTGGGACAGCACATGGGACTGGCCATGTATGTCTGCTTCCCAGGAAGAGGTCCTCCAATTTCTTCTTTTTCCTCATGCTCTCGCTCTGGGGAACCCTTGTCTGCGTGTCCGTGTGCCTGTTCGGGCACCATGGGGGCTTTACACGACCGAGGATCCGTGTGGGGCCTTACAGCATGCGGTTACCAGGGATACTGGGCTGAATCTGACCTGTGGAAGATGTCATCCTGCTTCTGCCGGTGACTCTGGATGGGCTTAGCGAACCTCTTTTTGCACAGGGAGCATACCTCTGGGTCATGGTCAGCACCTAAACACCTGTCATGTCAGTCATGTGTGTCGGTAAGGGACATGTTCTTTAAGCACCGATCACACTTCTTAAACCCAGTGGCCATTGGGGCAGAAAGGACCCCAGCAAAGTCAAAGACCTTCAACGTGGCCAACTGTTAAAAAAAGGCGCAAAACCACACTGAATGAAAAACCTAATTAAATAGGTTCAGAGTCCTGGGGCTTGGAGGTGGGAAAAGGACCGGTGCTAACCGGACAATATACTGAAAGTGCATGAGGAAATAAACTTTTTTCAGGGGAAGGTGACGAAAATCTGTAGGGCTCCATGGAAAAAGGAAGACTGAGTAAGATGGCACCCTTGGGCAGGGACCACGTATGTGTGGTGACATCTCCCAAAGGCTTTCTTTGAAAGCTGGGGAGATGCTTCAGCGGGGGCTCTGTTGGTGTCGTCACCCATATGTGAGGGCTGACTTCCTGCTTGTTCCTGGAGAACCACCATGTTCTGCACCCTAAAACTGTGGCCCAGCACTCCAAAACAAACCACCAGCACAGGTTATCCACCTGCTGGAGACTCAAATACTGGCTCTGCAAGGAGCATAGGCTACTTAAGAGAGGTCTGAGCTTGTTCTCAGTCTCCATCTGCTGGTGGAGGAGCATAACCCACACATCTGGACTGTACTGGCAGTCCTGAAGATCCATTATGTGAAGGAGCTTGAGAGAGACTTCTACTCAAGCCGGAACACCAACTATCCAGACTATGGATCAGAAAAGCATCTGTTAAACGAGAATGAACATGAGCAAGAAGTCTTCTCATATGTGGGGGACAACCCTTTTATTGCTATTGCACAGTATGAACTATAAAGGGTTGCTTGGATTTATCCATATCATACCATTTCCTCAGAAATTCCCACCATAACTAAGTTACGGCTGAGAGGGAAAGGTGAAATTAGACTTTTTTTATTTATTTATTTATTTTATTTATTTCAACTTCTTATATACCGCACTCTTTGACATCAGCGCGGTTTACAAATAACAGAAAGAAACCAGAACAACAGGCTGTTTGGTATTACATATAACAGGAGTAACAACTTGGATAACATGGGAGAACTATCTACATGGAGTATATAATCTAATAGCTAGATAATATGCTCGAACTATTTACATAAAATTAGCAGGAATGTTTGGAACAAGAGAGATACTGTGGATTGTATTAGGGTGAGGCTGTTGTGTTACGGTTCACATGGGGTAGTATTTGATGACTTACCTGCTAATTGTGGTTCCTGGAGTGTAGCCAGTCTAGTCCCGGACCTCTGGGTTCCCTATCTCATCCAGCAGCTTTGGAGACTGAGAAACTCCTCCTTTTTATGATGTCACTGGTATATCCACTCGGAATCCGCCTCCTGTCATCAATTACCTATTGACAAAACAGACTCACCGGAGACACAAGAAAGAATGTAACTAACGAACTTATAAAAGCACTAACCAACTTCAAAAACCACACTAGAAAATTACCAACACACAGAACGGAAAATTCCTGTTACAGGCTGTGACTTTAACGCACGCAGGCTCCTCCCTCCTTCAAAGAAAGGAAAACCCGCCATAGAAAAGGCTATTCCTTTTTTTTTTTTCCTTGAGTAAACTCCCTTGGTGCTTCTACAAATTGGAAATGCAATAGACACTCTTACCTGCAAATGAACTAAGCACTTCAGGCCCCTGTAGAACTACCACCCTTGGGGAGGGACACAGGACTAGACTGGCTACACTCCAGGAACCACAATTAGCAGGTAAGTCTAATTTCACCTTCCTGATCGTGTAACCAGTCTAGTCCTGGACCTCTGGGTAAGTACCAGAGCAGTGAAAAATTCAAACCTGGGAGGGCCCTGGGAGACCAGTCTGAAGCACTGCAGAGCCAAAAGAGGTCTCCTCCGCCCTGTGCACATCAAGGCGGTAACGCTTTGCAAAATAATTTAATGACGACCAAGTTGCTGCCTTGCAAATCTCCACCGGAGGCACCAAACGCATCTCCGCCCATGACGAGGCCTGCGCTCTAGTGGAATGTGCTCGAAGACCTTCCGGTACTGACTTACATCTCAGCATGTAAGCCAACGCAATAGCCTCTTTAAGCCACCTTGCGATGGACGCTTTTGACGCCGCTTCACCCTTTCTTGGGCCCGCAAAAAGGACGAAAAGTCTGTCCGACCTGCGAAAACTGGCCGTACGACGAAGGTACTTCTTGAGCGACCTACGGACATCCAACAGGTGCAAATTTCTCGACCCCGACGCGCCCGCGTCCTTTGAAAACACCGGTAAAGAAATTTCATGATTCACATGGAAAGGCGAAACCACCTTAAGAAGGAAGGCCAGCACCGTCCTCAATACCACCTTCGAGAAAAAGAAAGACAGATAAGGCTCTCTGCAGGAAAGCACCTGCAATTCCGAGACTCTACTTGCCGAACAAATGGCCACGAGAAACACTACCTTTAAAGTGAGATCTTTGATCGATGCTCGGGGCAGCGGTTCAAAAGGTTTGCGCTCCAGCGCGTCTAAAACGGATGGCAAATGCCACTTCGGGATGATCTGCCTAGACAGCGGCCGCAGCAGCGACCCCGCCCACAAGAAACGTTTGACATCCCAATGACATCCGATCGTCTGACCTCCTACCTTGGCTCTGTAGCAAGACAAAGCCGCAACCTGTACCTGCAGCGATGTGGCTGCTAGTCCTTTGGCAAACCCATCCTGGAGAAAATCTAAGATTTGAGGGATGGATGATTCCAAAGCCTCGCACTTTCTGTCCACGCACCAAGATTCGAAAACTCTCCAGATACGGACATATGCCAGTGAAGTGGACCTCTTTCTGGCCTTCAATAGGGTAGATATAACTGCCGTCGAATAACCTCTCGCCTTCAACCACGCCCTTTCAAGAGCAGGCCGTAAGCGAGAATCGATCCACGTGAGGCATGAACAGAGGCCCCTGCGCCAGAAGGTCCGGCCGAGGGGCTAGCCGCCATGGTTTTGCTACCACCAACCTCACCAGATCCCCATACCAGGGTCTGCAAGGCCATTCCGGGGCTATCAGAATTACTTGTCCTCTGAACAGCTCGATCCGCTGCAGCACTCTGCCAATCAGAACCCACGGCAGAAACACATACAGCAGCTGCCCTACTGGCCACTCTTGGACGAGCGCATCCAAGCCCTCTGACATCCTTTCTCTTCGTCTGCTGAAAAAAACGGCAGACCTTCGCCGAGGTGAAGGTTGCCATGAGATCCATGACCGATGCGCCCCATCTGCGCACTATCATCTCGAAGACCTCGGGATGAAGGACCCATTCCCCTGGATCTACTCGTACTCGACTGAGATAATCTGCCTGCACATTGTCCACTCCTGCGACGTGTGCTGCTGACAGACCCAGAAGATTCGCCTTGGCCCAATCGCACAGGGCTCCGGCCTCGATTTCCAGCACTGCGCTGCTGGTTCCTCCTTGCTTGTTGACATAGGATACCGCTGTGGCATTGTCGGAAAACACTCGGACTGCCTTGCCCTTGACCAGCTTTTGAAACGCTTGCAGCGCTAGGGCCACCACTCTTAATTCCAGCCTGTTGATTGAGCACATTTTCTCTTAGCCCATCCACTGTCCCTGTGTGAACATGCCTTGGCAATGAGCGCTCCAGCCCAGGAGACTGGCGTCTGTCATTACGGACACCCAGGCCGTAGCGTCCAGCGCCCTTCCGCACTCCAAGGACACGGGACTCAACCACCATTGCAGGGATTGATGAGCCTCCTCCGGACAGGGCAATTTCTGGGATAGCTGATCCTGTTGATGCGACCATCGGCGAAGCAATGCTCTCTGCAAAGGCCTCATGTGAGCTCTCGCCCACGGAACCATCTCTATAGCCACGGCCATCATGCCCAGCAATTGAAGATAATGCCACACCAAGGGCACCTTGTATTGAAGAAACCGGTTCACCAATTTTCGCAGGCCCTTTGCTCGTTCCGCTGTCAGAAACACCTTTCCTGCACTCGTGTCGAAGCGAGCTCCCAGATATTCGAGATTCTGAGAGGGAACCAACTAACTCTTTGCTATATTGACAACCCAACCGAGTTCCTCCAGAAAGGCCAATACTCGAGCCGTGGCTGACACGCTCTCGGCCCTTGACTTCGTCCGAATCAACCAGTCGTCGAGGTACGGATGCACCAAGATTCCCTCCTTTCTGAGAGCCACCGCCACCACCACGACCTTGGTGAAGGTACGTGGAGCAGTCGCTAATCCGAAAGGCAATGCTCGGAACTGAAAATGGCCGAACGAGACTGCGAATCTGAGAAACTTGTAATGCTCCTGTCTTATCGGAATGTGGAAATAAGCCTCCGATAAATCCAGCGAGGCAAGGAATTCTCCCCTCTGCACCGCCACTATGACCGATCGCAGCGTCTCCATATGGAAATGCGACACGCAAAGGCAACGATTCACCCCCTTGAGATCCAGAATCGGACGTACGCCCCCACCCTTCTTTGAGATGACGAAATAGATGGAGTATTGACCACCGCCGTGTTGGTCTGGTGGGACAGGAACTATCGCCCTGAGCTCTAGCAACCTTCGGACTGTCTCCCGCAAAGCATCGCGCTTGGCGGGCGACTTCCCGGGGGACCGTACGAAGACTTCCCGCACTGATCTCCGCAATTCCAGCGCGTACTCTTCTCGAATAACTTCTAACATCCACTGATTTGACGTTACCCGGACCCAGGCAGCATAAAACTCCTGCAACCGCCCCCCTACTGGAAGCAAGGGTGCCCGGGTCCCCCATATCTCATTGCTGCTTTTTGGCCGTGAAGGAAGAGGAGGAAGAAGGACCGAAATCTTGTCCCGCTCCTCGAAACCCCCGGAAGCCGTGACTTCTATTAGAGTAACGTCCTCTCTGTCCTGAATTGAATCTCTGGGCTCGAAACCAGCGAAAGTCTCTCTGCTGTCCCCTGCCAGCCGGAAACTGACTGTTTGACTTAGGCTTGTCTTCGGGCAACTTGCCTCCTTTAGATTCTCCTAAGTCCTTAACCAGTTTCTCTAAGTCCTCCCCAAACAAGAGACGCCCTTTAAAAGGAAGCTTGCTTAATCTAGTCTTGGAGGAACTATCCGCCGCCCAGTTGCGTAGCCAGAAGTACCTTCGCACTGCCACTGCTGACGCCATGCTCTTAGACAAGCCACGCATAAGATCATACTGAATGTCTGCTAAGTAGGCCGCGCCAGATTCCAACTTTGCCACCTCTCCAGACTCTGCACTGTCCTGGCTACCTTGCACCTGCTGCGACCAGTGAAGACAGGCTCTAGCAACCCACGCTCCGCAAATAGCCGCTTGAAGCGACAGGGCACTCACATCAAACAGCTGTCTTAACAATACATCTAACTTCCTATCTTGAGAATCTTTGAGGGCTGCACTACCTTCAACTGGAATCGTAGTCTTCTTGGTAACCGCCGAGACGGCTGCATCTACCTTGGGCGACTTAAAAACCTCTTTATCCTGATCCAACCCATGACTCTGGATCCTTTGAGAGGAGCTTCCGGCACGTTCCACTCCTCCTGGATCATTTCCCGAAATACCCTATGTACCGGGAAAGCTCTTTGATTCTTTCTGAAAACCTGCAACAAGGGATCTTCCAGGATGTCATCTTCGGCTGCTCCTGGAACTGGCATATTTAAAACCTTTAGGGCCTCTACTATCAACGCCGGCAGCTCTTCCCTTCTGAAGACCCGCACCACACTTGCTTGGTCCTCTCTCTCTGACAGCTCACCTTCCTCTAGCTCCTCGTCAACCCCTAAACTGTGGGTCTCGTCATCTGACAGCGGCCCCTCCGAGGCTACCGAACACTCCACAGGCACCCCTTCCGAACGCGGTCTCTTGGCTCCGCTGGAAGGGTCCTCGGCCTGTATAGTCGACGTGGCTCTCTTAACCCCTCTTGTTGCCTCAGGCCCTTTCCCGTGCTGAGCGTTAGCAAAGAAAGCCTGTTGAAGTAGCGTCACAAAATCCTTCAAAAAAAGTGCTGCCAATTCCTTGGGAAAAGGAGTCTGAGGGAGAGGCGTGTCTGGAGCCGAAGAAGGCCCAGCCACCGGCTCCCCCTGGGACACCTCATGTAACTGTGAGCCCGAGCTCTCCGGCTCTGTTACCTGCCCTTCCCCTTTCTCTTCGCCGGAAGGGTCCATGGAGGAAGTGTCTCTTACACAGGATTTACATACACCAGACGAAGTGCCTTTCTTCATGTCACAGACTAAACAAAGTGGCTTGGAAGGCATGGCAACTAAGGAAAGAATTGGGAATAATTGGAACGGATACTGTCACATCAAGCTGTTTCACTTACCCTCTGAACACAACAGCTTTACCAGCCCTGCGGGCCTAGAGCATAACGTTCCGGGGTTTTTTTGTTTTTTTTTTACTAAACTAAACCGCAGATTCAAAGAAACTACCTAATCTGGCCAGAGGTATAATTAACTAATTTTAGAGGCACCAAAGGCAGCCAGACCAGAGGCCTGACTACTGCACGCAGCACCAGCGCTTTCCCGCGGCGCCGCCACCACGGGGCTAGGCCCGCTGAGTTCACTTTCGCGCCCAAAATGCTCTCCACAACCCCTGCTTCAAGAAAACTGCTCCCTTACCGTTAGCACGACCGAGACAAACAGCCTGCTGAAATTTCACAAGGCTCGCTTACCCCCGGTCCCGGAGAGCGTCTGAAACCTCCGGAGTGTGGGTACTCTTGCACCGCTGGATCCTGTGTGCGATCGCCGAGCCTGCCAGCGCTCTGAGAGGCAAGTTTCTGTGTGGCACTGGCTAGGCTGTCCTCCGGGTCTCTCCCCCTTGAATTTTAGCTGACTGCAGTGGGAGTACTCAGAAAGCTAGTTACTGCTTAGGATCCCTGCTTAGAAAGTTACAGTAGAACCCAAAACCAACAGAGGGAGGGGGAGTAAAGAACGAGAGAGGTTCCTGCAGGCAGACTTAAAGGCACAGTCCTTTAAGTTAACTCTCCTTCCCTAAATTAAACTAAATAAACCAGTCTTAATTGTTTCTCCAGTGAGCCCGGCCCTCCGGGCTCTATCTATCCAGCTGCTTGGAGACTGAGGTAACTGATGACAGGAGGCGGATTCCGAGTGGATATACTGGTGACATCATAAAAAGGAGGAGTTTCTCAGTCTCCAAAGCTGCTGGATAAGATAGGGAACCCAGAGGTCCGGGACTAGACTGGTTACACAATCAGGAACTCTGACTTATTGGAAATGTGTTAACAGAGGTGGTGGGGAAGGGGAACAAGATTGGTTATTGTTACCTAACAAGACAGAGGTGCATCATACGTATATGAGAGCTGTTAACTTTATGAGCATTCTGTTCTGCATACTCGGGCTGTCAGCACGCGATTCCCTCCTTGTGGAGCTCTCGACTCTATGCTGACCAGCAGTACAGGGGAGAGGGGGGGAGCCTTTGGCCAACACCAAGGAATACCTTCCCTTAGACAGTGACATCATAGGGGCAGAGTTATTTGTGCAAACAGAAGAATGCAAGGCTAATTACCAATAGTGCTTTGGAGATGTATTGTCGCTCAGAGATTTGCCTGCACCGCAATTTCTTATCAGAATGTTTGAGACCATGTTTATTCTCATCATAGTCAGGTATTATCGGCCTCTTAGGCAAGGCAGAGGCTCTCTCCTTTTCTAGATAGTCTCTCATTTATACTCTTGCATTTTTCTGACCCACAGTGATATCTTGACACACCGTTATTTACCTCATGGTTTAGGCACATACAGTAGACACAATTCATGGGAGTCTGTAATTTACATTTTTCTGTTACACATTAGGGCATCATTTAAACCCCCGTTTCTTGTCTGGCATTTCAAAAACATTAGTGATATTAAATTCTTTTAAAGAAGTAATGTTTACAACTAAAGAAAAAAAAAAAAAAGAGGAGCTAGACCACTTGCATCTGTACACGATCATGGATGAAAACAAACTGACAGTAACTGTCATTGGATAGAATGTAGGCATGCCTGCCATGCTAAGAAAAACCTTTTCTGTAAGTTTCCTGAATGCTGAGAATCTAGACTAGAATCACAGATGACGACATCACCTGCTATAGCAATCCTTATGTCCAGGGGGAAAAATGTATACTGACACAAAGCATGCACACTAGAGCAATAGCTCTAGCTTCCAGTAGGTCAGTGCCGCCTGAAATCTATTTTGGTGAAGCACTGTGGATATCCTGATAACCCAGCTGGCTGAGGAATGAAAAGAACAGGTTTGGAAAGTCCTGCTATAGGTACTACATGATTCCGCATCAGAAAGAGGTTATTGCAGTAGTTATAAGTCTCTGGACTACTTGGTGTAGCACTTACAACAAAATCAGCTCAACTGAAATGCACATTCCAGATCAAGCTGCTCCAAAAACGTAAATTAAAAAGATCTGAACATACTAATCTATGCTGCACTTCCTTGTGCCGCTATAAAATGTTACCTTGATGGGATGACTAGGACATGGAGATGCTGACATCAGATATATTTCTTGACTGTTGTAGCAAGGACTCTCTGCCAAGTTCAGGTATAGCTCCTCCTCGCTGATGGTGCTGCCCTCTCTCCCTGACAGGAAAGAGATGCAAATGACAATGGCACTTGTGTTGTCTGCTCGGAGCATGCGCTGCCGCCAGCGCCCCAGTGCTCGGTTTACCAGCATTTTGGCACAGGACTGTCCAGGTTCCCCCTATGCATTTGGAAGTAAGAGGGAAAAATAAGCAAGCATTAGGTTTGGATATTAAGACATCATGTTAACTTCATAGACTTGTGTTGCAAACCCTCATATGGTATTTTATTTGTAAAGAGAAATTAGACTTACCTGCTAATTGTTGTTCCTTGAGGAACTCCAGTCCAGTCTCGCACCTCTGGGTAGTGTACCCCTTCCAGCAGCTTGGAGACTGAGCATGTCATCTTTTTGATGACACTAGTGTACATATACAGCTGGCACCGCCTACCAGCCCAATACCTATTGACAAAGTAGACTCCGAGGAGCAACAAGTAAGTAGTTAAACATGCAACAAACACTTCTACGTCTAAATAAACTAGTATCCCCTCCATCCCCTGGAAAGGATACCACGTCCTCCCCTCCAGGATGGGGAGACCTACCTGTTGAGCGCCTGAGCAACTCCAACCAGCAGGGAGCAACCAACCAACAACTCTTCTGGTCCACCTGCCCCCCACTCCGCCCCAACGCTGATTACACACCCCTCCCCGGCTTCCCCTGGCCACTTCCTCCACCAAGGGAACCAGCTTCAGGACCGGGGTGTGCATAGATTATCACAGAAAGCACTCAGGGAGGGTTCCTGGACTGAATTGGAGTTCCTCAAGGAACAACAATTAGCAGATAAGTCTAATTTCTCTTTCCTTATCGTCCCTCCAGTCCAGTCCCACACCTCTGGGATGTATCAGTTAAACTAACGGGAGGAACCCACACAACCAGCCTAAAGAACTACCGATCCGAAACGAGCTTCCCCCGCCGCCTGAACATCCAGGTGAATATGTTCAGAGAAAGTATGCCGCCCTACAGATCTCCACCGACGGAACTAAACTATACTCTGCTCACAAAGCTGACTGAGCCCTCGTTGAATGCATCCACAACCCCATCAGCACTGCTCTACCCTTCAAGATGTATGCCAACATGATTGTCTCACTGATCCATCTGGAAATGGAGGTCTTAGCTGCTGCCTCACTTTTGCACAGCCCGCCAAAAAGAACCAACAGACAATCCCATCTCCGAAAGGATGATGCCCTTTTCACATACCTTCGGAGGACTCTTTTACCATCCAGGTGGCACAGCTGTGGAGTGGCAGGGCCCATATCCGCTCTCGCTCACATCCGTGCTCGCTAGAGCCAGTAAGGAAACGGCCCGATTTACATGAAATGCTGACACCACCTTGGGCAAAAATGAAGGTACCGGGTGCAGGACCACTTTCTCCTTAGAGAAGGAAAGGAATGGCTCCTGGCATGACAGGGTCCGAAGCTCCGACATCTTGCATGCCGAGCAAATCGCCACCAGGAATACCATTTTTCAGAGTCAAATCCTTCAGGGAAGCTCGACTCAATGGCTCAAAGGGTTCACCAGACAGCACTGTTAGCACCAGATTGAGATCCCAAGGCGGTACCACCGCCCTCTTTGGCAAACGGAGGTGGATCAGAGCTCCTCGAAAACTCAGCAAGTCTGAGTGTGCACCCAACGGCACCCCTTGGACTTTCCCACAATAACTGGAAATCGCCGTCAGTTGTACCCTCAAGGAACTGGCGGCTAGACCCTTATCAAAACTGGACTGCAAGAACGCCAAGATGTCCAGGACAGAGGCAGTGGAAGGGCGCACTTGCCTCTCTCTGCACCACGATCCAAAGATGTGCCCCACACAGAAGCATGCCAGGTTTGTAGACCTCCTCTGGGCCTGTAGCAAAGTCGCTATCCCCGAGCCCGATTATCCTTTCTTCTTCAACTTCGCCCTTTGAAGAGCCATGCCATAAGCGGGAATTAATCCACCTGGGGCATGCGAGGCGGCCTCTGCATCAAGAGGTCCTTCCGAACCGGAAGCCACCAGTCAATCCACCAGTATCCAAATCAGGTCAGCATATCACGGGCACCTCGGACAGTCTGGTAACACCAGAATTACAAATCCCCGGTGCGCCGCTATCCATTGTACTAACCAGCCTATGAGCACCTACGGGGGAAAAAAAGAAAAGACCCTCTTTGAGCCACTGCTGAATTAGAGCATCCAAGCCCTCGGACATCCTCTCTTCTGCTGAAAAACTGGCAGGCCTCGGCCGATCCAAACACTGCCATTAGGTCCATGACCGTTGTGCCCCATCGGCGGACCACCTGCTCGAACACCTCCTGATTGAGCTGCCACTCTCCGGGGTCCATGCACACTCGGCTGAGGTAGTCTGCCATCACATCGTCAACTCCCGCTACGTGCGCCGCCGAACAGCCTTTCGGCCTCCTCCTCCAGGGCTGCACTGGACTTGCCCTGGATCTTGCACCTATAACAGGAAATAGCCACCAACTGAACTCTCAACGAGCTGGCTGCCAGGCCTTTCTCGAGACCTGCCTGCAAGAAATCTAGAACCTCTGGGACTGACACCGCAAGGGCCTTCTTCCGATTCTTCACACACCAGCCTTCAAATATACGCCAGATCCTCACATAGGAAAGACAGGTCGAGCGCTTACGGGAACTTAGAGTGGAAATCACTGAACCCGAGTAACCTTGCCTTCGTAGCCGAGACCTCTCAATAGCCAGGCCGTAAGCGAGAACCGATCCACCTGCGGCATGAGCACTGGACCCTGGACCAGGAGATCGTCCCTCACTGGCAGACGCCACGGGCGATCGGCCAAAAGGCGCATGAGGTCGGCATACCACAGACGGCGAGGCCAGTTCAGGGCAATAAGGACCACCAGCCCTGGGCGAGCCTCTATCCGTTGTAGAATCCTGCCTATGAGCGCCCACAGAGTAAACACATACAAGAGACGGTCGGCCACCTTTGAACTAGGGCATCCAAGCCTTCCGACATCTTCTCCTTTCTTTGGCTGAAGAAGCAGCATGCTTTGGCCGACTCCCAAGTCACCATCAGATCCAAGATAGGAGGTTCCCATCTGTGCACAATCCTCTGGTACACCTCCTGGGAGAGCTCCCACTCTCCGTGATCCACTCTGTGTCGGCTTAAGTAATCTGCCGTTACGTTTTCTACTCCTGCCATGTGTTGAGCCGACAAGGCCACTAGATGGGTTTTGGCCCATAGCATCGTCTCCTCCGCTTCCTCTTCCAGGGATGGGCTGCTCGTCCCGCCCTGACGACTGATGTATGCTACCGTAGTCATGTTGTCAGACAGCAACCGGACCGCCCTCTGGCCCATCCAGTGTCCGAACGCTCTTAGGGCAAGAGAGACCGCCTTCAGTTCTAACCTGTTGATAACCTCCTGCACATCCCAAAGTCCTTGGGTAAACCATCCTTCACAGTGAGCCCCCCAACCGGAAAGACTGGCATCCGTCGTTAGTTGCAACCAATCTGGCGGCTCAAGGGGCAGGAGCCACCACTGTAAGGACTCATTGATTGCCTCCAGACAGGGAAGAGTCACTGACATGGGCTGCTGTTTGTGGGACCAACAGTGGAGCAGGAACCGCTGAAGAGGCTGCATGTGGGCCCTAGCCCATGGAACCAGTTCTATGGTCGCCGCCATGGTCCCCAGCACCCGAAGGTAATGCCACGCTGAGGGCGCCTTCATGTCCAGGAACTGGCACACAGGTTCCGTAGCACCCCTGCCCTCCGATCCATAGTAACATAGTAAATGACGGCAGATAAAGACCAGCATGGTCCATCTAGTCTGCCCAGCAAGATGGCAAGAGTAGGTGCACCTGTCGCTCTGTGCAGGCCACCTCTCCCCATGTCTTTGTTTAGGGGTAAACCCACCATGTAGGACACCCCTATTTGTTGAGACGTTATATGGTTCAGAAGTTAGATGGTACCGTTTATCTTGTTTTTATCCTATTGCTGTAAAGGGATCCACTGTGTTTGTCCCATGCCTTTTTGAATTCCGTCACCGTGTTTGCCCCCACCACTTCCATTGGGAGGGCATTCCAAACATCCACCACCCTTTCAGTGAAAAAATATTTCCTGGCATTGCCTTGCAATTTACCACCTTGCAGCTTCATGTTATGCCCTCTAGTTTTACAGCTTCCCCGTCTTTGGAAGAGGTTTGTTTGTTCATCATTTCTCTAAGTATTTAAAGGTCTGAATCACATCTTGCCTGTCCCTCCTCTCCTCCAAAGAGTACATATTTAGGTCTTCAAGTCTCTTCTCATAAGGCTTCTGACGCAGGCTCCAAATCATTTTGGTCGCTTTCCTCTGAACAGTTTCCAGTCTTTTTACATCTTTTGCAAGATACGGTCTCCAAAACTGAACACAGTATTCCAAGTGAGGCCTCACCAGTGACTTATATAGTGGCATAAGTACCTCTTCCTTTCTGCTGGTAATCCCTCTTTGTATGCAGCCCAACATCCTCCTGGCTTTTGACACCGCCTTGTTGCACTGTTTTGCCACCTTGAGATCAGCAGAGATAATCATACCAAGGTCTTTCTCCTGAACCGTTCATACCAACCTCTCGCCCCCTATCGCGTACATTTCCCTTGGATTTCTGATACCCAAGTGCATGACTCTGCACTTTTTCGCATTAAATCGTAGTTGCCAAGCATTAGACCAGTCTTCCAGCTTTTGTAGATCTTTCCTCATGTTAACCACTCCCTCGGGGGAGTCCATTCTGTTGCAAATTTTTGTGTCGTCTGCAAAAAGACAGACTTTTCCATTCAGTCCTTCAGCAATATCACTCACAAATACATTGAACAGTGCCGGGCCCAGGACCGAACCCTGGGGCACCCTGCTAATCACCTTCCTCTCATCCGAGTGAGCTCCATGTACAATCACCTTCTGTCGTCTGTCAGTCAACCAATTTCTAATCCAGTTTACCATCTTGGGACACATCCCCAAGCTACTGAGTTTGTTGACAAGCCTCCTATGAGGAACAGTATCAAAGGCTTTGCTGAAATCCAGGTAGATGACATCCATCGCATGCCCTTGATCTAGTTCCTTGGTCACCCAGTCAAAGAACTCAATCAGATTTGTTTGGCAAGACCGTCCTTCGGTAAAACTATGTTGCCTCGGATCTTGCATCCTGTTGGTTTTGAGAAAGTTCACTATTCGCTCTTTCAGGAGCGCCTCCATTACTTTTCCCGCCACTGAGGTAAGGCTCATGGGCCTGTAGTTTGACACTTCTTCCCTGTCACCACTTTTGTGTAGAGGTACGACATCAGCCATTCTCCAGTCCTGAGGAACCTCTCCTGTTTCCAAGGATCTGTTGAAGACATCCTTTAACGGTCCTGCAAGAACCTCTCTGAGCTCTTTCAGTATCCTGGGATGTATCCCATCCGGTCCCATGGCTTTGTCCACTTTCAGTTTAGCAAGTTGTTCTAACACCTCGAATTCTGTGAATGGTGTGGTATCTACTTCATTCCCATTTTTATATTTGGGAGTCACAGCTGGTCCATCTCCAGGATCTTCTTTAGTAAAAACAGAGCAGAAGTATTTGTTTAGCAATTTTGCTTTTTCAGTGTCACTTTCCACGAGTCCTTTCCCAGCACTTCCAACTCTGATCTTCTTCCTTTCCCGAATATACCTGAAGAAAGTTTTGTTGCTACCCTTAACATCCGGCAAGAATACTCTGCCTCTGCCAGTGTCGAACCGTGTCCCCAGATACTCTATCTCCAGGGAGAGAACCAACTTGCTTTTCGTTAAATTGATAACCCATCCTAGGCTCCTCAGCAATTCGACCACCTTGAACGTGGCCTCCCGATTCTCCCGTTCAGACTTTGCCCGAATCAGCCAATCATTGAGATACGGATGGACCAAAATCCTTTCCTTGCGGAGAGCCGCAGCTACCACCACCATAATCTTGGTGAAGGTGCGCGGCGCTGTCGCCAAGCCGAATGGTATCGCCTGAAATTGGAAGTGTCCCTGCGGAACCGCAGGAACTGTTGATGGGACTCGCGGATGGGAATATGCAAGTACGCCTCTGTGAGGTCGAGGGAAGTCAAAAACTCTCCTTGTCGCACCACTACCACCACTGACCTCAATGTTTCCATTCGAAAATGAGGGACCCAGAGGCAACGATTGACCCCCTTCAGATCGAGAATCAGACAGAACGACCCTTCCTTTTTGGGCACCACAAAATAGATGGAGTATCGACCGTTTCTGCACTGGTCTGAGGGAACAGGAACGACCGCAGCCTCTTGAGCGTCTCTTCCACCGCTGCCAGTTTGGACAGCGACCGGCAAATGGACTGAATGAAAGAAAGGCTTTGCAAATTCGAGAGCATAACCTTCTCATACTACCTCCAAAACCCACTGATCTGTTGTGATCTGGGCCCAGGCAGAGAGGAACTGCTGAAGACGGCCTCCCACCGGCAGGTCTCCTTCCCAGGCCCCCGTGGCTTCATTGGGGCTTCCTAGTGCCCGAGACGGAGGAAGAGGCTCCAAAGCCTTTCCCTGCACCTCGAAACCCACAGAAGCCCTGTCCCCTAGAGGGCAACCGACCTCTCTGAAAGGACGATGACTGGTTCGTCTGAAACCTCCACACCTCCTGCAATTGAGTCCACCCAGGAGTGGGGCCCCGATTCTGCTTCGGCCTATCTTCTGGGAGTCTACCTCCCTTAGACTCCCCCAGCTCCTTTACCAACTTAACCAGGTCTTCTCCAAAAAGCAGCTTACCCTTAAAAGGGGAGCCTGCTGAACCGGGCCTTAGAAGAACTATCGGCCGCCCAATTGCAGAGCCAGAGGTAACGACGGGCCGCTACCACCGAAGCCATATTTTTTGCTAGATTTCTGATGAGATCGTACTGACTGTCAGCCAAGTACACTGCGCCCGACTCAATTCTCGCTGTCTCCCCAGGTCCTTCACTGGAGAGGTCACCTGCCAGCTGAATCTGCTGGGACCAGCACAAGCAGGCTCGAGCCACCGAGGCCTGTAGGACTAAGGCACTAACATCAAAGGCCTGCTTCAGCAGGGTGTCCAACTTCCTATCCTGAGTGTCCTTGAGAGCGGCGCTGCCTTCCACCGGTATCGTGGTCTTCTTAGTAACCGCCGACACAGCAGCGTCCACTCTAGGCGAGCGGAGCAAGTCCTCCTCTCCCTCCGGTAAAGGATAAAACCAGATTCCGGCTGATCCCACTCTTCCTGGATCATCTGCCGCACCACTCAATGTACCGGGAAAACCCTTTGCGATTTCCTGACCGCCTGAATCAATGGGTCCTCCAGCACCTCTTCCTCTGCTGGGACTCCGGCCGCCATGTTCAGAACCTTCAGTGCTTCCCCGATCAAAGCCAGTAACTCCTCCCGGCGGAAGACTCGAACAATCTTGGCTTGTTCCTCGGGAATCTCACCTTCGAGTTCCTCTTCGTCCTCCACCTCCCTGTTTGACAGATCCCCTTCCAAGGGTTCTGACCGAGGGGAGAGGAGAACCGCCTCCTGCGTGAGCCACGCCCATTCAGGCGGCCCGCCCGCTTCCTCTTGCTCCTTAGGGTCAGGCTGCTGAGTCTTCGCGCATCCCTGCGCCAAGCCCTGTCCGTGCAGCCCCTGCTGACACAGGCAAAATGCCTTATGCAGCAGCAAGACGAACTCCGGGGAAAAATCCCCCCCCTCACCCTCCATTCCAGGCAAGGAGGTAGAGGGCCCGGACTGAGGCGGTGGCAGGGCGGACTGATCCAGAGACAAAGTGTGGGGAGAGCCGGGCCGGAATAAAGCCTCCAAGGGAATTCCCGAATCCTGTGAGGTGGAAGGTGGCAGATCCTGTATTGTCTCTGCCTGGATCTCGAGTTCCACCGAAGCTGCCTCTGTGGCACAGCCTCTGCAAACGCCTGTCTCGGACACCGCCCCCCGCACGGGCCTAGCCGGCATGATCACGGTCTATAAGCAGGGGAACCCAATGACACTAGAGCCCGAGCAAAGAGAGAAAAAAGAGAATCCAGGGAACGCAGGCTCACTCTAAAATAAAACTTTTTTTTTTTTTAAATTTACTTTACTCTTCTTTTACTCTCTTCTTGTGCAAAAATAAACCCACTGTCCAAGGGACCTTCCGGGGCAGCCGTGCCAGAACCACGCGGGCCGAAAAGCGTGCTAAGAGGGAAACTCACCTGCTCTGTTGCACGATGACCGCTGAAAACTGTAGGCCCCGGAACACCACTCAGTCGGCGCTCGCATGGTTATCCGCTGCCAAAACTAAGCGCCGCCACTCACCGGCTCTCTCCTCTAACCTCCTTTGCCGCCCTCCCGGCAGGAAGTGCTGCGCTGAAGCTGAGTCAACTCCTCATCCTTCCGCTCGCATGCTCAGCCACCTTAAGGGCTTCGGCAGCAAGGCAGGAAGGACGGAAAAGGCTTCCCCCTGGCTCCGCACGGCGGATAAATGGAGACGAGCTCTTTTCACCGGCTCTTCTTTATATTTTAAAACAATCGGCTGCCAAGCCTCCTTCTCCGAAGCCCCCGAACAAGACAACAGAGGGGGGGGGGGGAGGGAAGTCTCCCAAACCAGACAGACTATCAAAAAGAAAGGAAAACTAAAGAAACTAAAGAAATAAATTAAAAAAGGTAAATAAAATTAATTAAACCAAACAAGCACAGGAATCCCAAAGACCTGCACTACTCCTAGTCGCTCCAGTAAGCCAGATCCCTGGCTTGCTGCACCCCTTCCAGCTGCTAGAAGACTGAGCACAAAACTGGAACTTATACCCCAGGGTAATCAAAAAGATGACATACTCAGTCTACATGCTGCTGGAAGGGGGGCACAACCCAGTGGAGAGGGACTGGACTGGAGAAACGCTTAGGAATGGCTTATCTGATTAGGCTTTTCCCACCAGTCTGCATCAAGTCATTGTGCACTGAATAATTTTGAACTGCATAACACAAGGAATGCTTAAGGATTAAGTGGGGTTCACTCCCCTTTGATACCATCCTATACCAAGCACTGCGGTCTGGCCGGCATGGTGGGAAGGGCTGGGGCACTCCCCAGGAATGCCCTCAATCTGTACCCAGGTAGGTAAAAGAATCCCCAGCACAGTGCACCTCCACGGGCTCAGGCACAGAGCACTAGAGTACTTGAACTAAAATAAAATAAAACCAAAATCTAATTAACTGAAACTGAAATTAAAAAGAAACTGCAAATGGCTCCCTAGGAAGAGGCTGCTCTGTCCTGCTTTATTCTCCGGTGGCTGCCTCTCCCGGGCACCCAAAACAGCAGGGGGTTAAACACATGCGGACCTGAATAAGAAATCGCACCTAAATGCAGGGGGGGGGGGGAGTCCGTCTGCCCCCCCCCCCCGCTGCAGGCTCCCAAATATGCGGCTGAAGGCCGCTCTCTGTCTCCTTGTGTTCTGGCGGTTGCTAGGGGTTCCTGCTGTCCTTCCCCCCCCCCCGCCACTCTTACCATGGAGCCTCCTTTGCCACGTGCCTTTTCTTACACCCCCCCCCCCCCCCCGCGTTCAGCCTTCCTTCCCGGCTTCGGCACGGAGGGGGCAACTTGGGGCTGCCAGCTTTCACGCCTGTCAATCAACTGCAGCCCCAGTGGCAGCTCCTCGCCCGATAACTGGTTCGGGAGCCGCCAGAAGTCTTGGACTGAGAAAGGCCCCCACAGAACTCCCCTCCCCCTGAAATCCTGGAGGGAGAGGGGGGGAAGAAGGAATATCCTCCCCTCAGCCCTATTGTCCCCCAGGTTCTCCCCGTTCCTTCTGATTTTTTTTTTTTTTACTTCTGCCTTTAAACACAAAGAAACCTGCACCTTAACAGGGGAAATAAAAAGCAAACTAACTAAATCTATCTCCTTAGTTGTCCCTTCAGTGAGTCCAGCACCCTGGCTCACTACCTCCTCCAGCTGCTTGGAGACTGAGCATACTGGGGCTGGTAGGCGGTGATAGCTGTATATGTACACTAATGTCATCAAAAAGATGACATGCTCAGTCTCAAAGCTGCTGGAAAAGGTACACAACCCAGAGGAGCGGGATTGGACTGGAGGGACGATAAGGAACCATGTGTTATACAGAACCAAAGTGAACAGCAAAATGAAGTCGTTTGCTGCTGCTTCTACAGATATAAAGATTTGGGAGAGGAAGGGAAGGAATAGGATATGCTTAAAAAGCAATGAGTTCTGGTTAAGTATGGGAGAGTGTTCACCAGTGCTCACCATTAAACCTTTCCTCTCTTCCTGGTCCTGACACATGGAAACAGCATCCTGTGGAGGAATCATGTTCCAGAGCCCGTCACTGCCCAAGATGATGTACTTGTGCCGCTGGGGGTCAATGGTGTGCACGCTGGTATCTGGCTCAGGAGATACCACAAATTTGCCACTATAGAAATCGTAACTCCATAAGTCACCTATGAGAAGGGAAGACCGAAATGCCTTGATCAGATGAAGCAGGGAACAGAGATTAATAATGGTCCAGAATTTTGAAACATCACATTTTATTTGCTATTTCAAGGTGATGTGAATTAGGGTATGCATAATCCCTACACCTGTGCTGCCTGAATCCTTAGTTGCCATATCATACACACAAAGTAGTAAGAGGAGTACACACATCCAGTACCGTAAAAAGCAGAACAGAAATTAGGTAAATAGGTCTGGCATGTCATACTGTCATTATAAGACCCCATTTATAAGGAAGCTGAAGAAAGCATTAACAAATTACAGACTAAACTAATTGTATCATAAGATATAGGTTATTTCATACACTGCCTTTCAATAAAACACAGTAAAAACCACCAAAATAGAAAGATAAGGAACCCAGGACAGATTTACAGCTCAAGTCCACATCCTAACTGAACAGGAAAAAAAAAATCCTCCTCTCATACTTCTGGAAACACTGGAGAGAATAATAAAAATTTTAGACCAGATTTGCATGAGACTCTAGAAGATGAGACCTTTAAGAAACTCTAAGGGCATTCCAAAACAAAGGAGCTAGGTAGACAGTGGTGGCCCCGCTCTGCAGATTCTACATTCATGCTCAGAATATGGAAGGAAAACATGTTTTCATATGGGGATCAAAGCAGACTTAATGGGACCAGCAAGCTAAATAGATACAGTATGAAGGACAGCCTGCACTGTGTGTCCTGTGTCCAGGGAGGAGGAGGATCTTAAAGTAGATTCTATAAGGGATCAGTAACCAACACTGCAAAGCTGACAGAGGGTTAGTTTTTGTATTTTGTCGATAACACCAGCAACTTCACTATATGTTGCACTAACCAACATCCTGATTTTGCAACTAAAAAGGACAAGTAGCAGTAGGAAAACCAGCTAACGACAATGAAACCAAAGTCAAATAAAATTCACAGAAATTCAAGCACACTTTCAAATTTTCTGCTACTGAAACTGTGTCCCTTTAAAAAAACAACAGGGCAAGGGAACAAAATAAAAATGCTAGAGCAGTAGCTTTAAAAAAAAAAAAAAAAGCATTTGGGGCTGTGCAAAATCTAGTGCACTTGTGCATCATCCTGACACACAGAAAGATACATATATTCCAATCCCACATTTCATTCTTTTCAGTCTCCCATGGTATTTTTAATCATTCCTAAGTAATGAAAATTTCAGTAGACTTATTAACAAATTACATTGAATATACAAAATGTAATTAAATGAATATTAAGAATCATCACTCGCCATTTATTTAACAATCATTTTTATACCGCGCTTTCCACATGATCAAGCGTGGTTTACAAAGAACAAATTCTGAATAGTACAATGAACATATTGTTATTCAGATACATGGAACTGTTTTAACTATTTACATAGCAATGTACACATTGAACAGTGAACTCGTACAAACTAACTATATACAATATCTGCGCTGTTCCGATGTTAGGAGTGTTTCTATTCGTGCATCATAATGTAATCTGATTATGTATTTGGGTCGCCATTTGTTCTGTTATGTGCGTGTACTGCATTGAGGACAGATTGTGTTTCGTAGGTTGGTTGAGTGCCATAGTGAGAGGAAAAATAGGAATGTTTTAAGTTTTTTTTCGAAATGATTTAATGTCGTTTTGTGCTCTAATGTCCTCAGGGAGCTCATTCCAGAGTACTGGAGCTATGTGTGAGAATGCTTTTTTATTTGTTAGTTTTATGGCATGTCTGAAGTCTTTTGGGAATTCCAGTTTGTGTTTATTCTGGCTTCTTTGACTTCTGTTTGAAGTTTCAATAGAGATTAGAGTGTTGAGGAAGGATGGGGCTATGTTGTTGATTATTTTGAATGTGGTGACAAGTATTTTGTGTGTAATACGGCAATTAATTGGTAGCCAGTGGAGATGTTCTACGGATCTAATGTTTAAGATTGAGCGGGCTGCCACATTTTGGGCTAACTGCAACCGTCTGAGGGTTTGTTTTGATAGGCCCTGTAAAATGGTGTTTGCAAAGTCAAAGTGAGGAGTGATAATTGATTGTATAAATGATTTAAAATCTTGTTGATGGATCAGAGGCTGGAGCTGTTTTAATAGTTTCAGTTTATAATGTATTTTTGTCACAATATTTTTGATGTGGGATTCCATACTTAGGGTCTGCTCTAGAGTGACTCAAATATTTTACCTCCTTTTTTACAGCTATGTTGGCATTCAGGAGCAATATTGAATTAGGTGGAACAAAATTATTGCTTCTGGTGACGTATAGGACTTCCGTTTTGGAGAAAATAATGTATACAGTAGTGGCCAAAAAATGAAGGCAGAGTCCAAAATATCAGAATTTTATTAGAAAAGTGTGTGTTGTCACTTTCATGGTCAAAAGCTTTAAGAACCAAAGATATATATGTCATTTTCAAAGATTTACTCAGGAAACAATATATGTGTCAATATTTGATAGGGTGTCCATGATTTTTCAGGACAGCCTGGATTCTTGTAGGCATACTGTTAACTAGCGTTTTACAGTATGCCGGAGTGATTTTGTTGACCCATACATGCTCGATTATGTCCTTTAAATCTGCTTCTGAAGTTGGACGGTGTGCTGCCACCTTTTTCTTCATAAGATTCCAACAGTTTTCAATTACATTGAGATTCGGAGAGTTTGATGGCCCAACTTGATAGCAGTTCGATCTTGTTGTCCACGAACCATATTTTGACCGTTTTTGCAGTGTGGCACAGTGCCGAGTCCTGCTGAAATATAGTTGTGCCAGAAACATTCATGTGTATTTTAACTTTACTATTCAGGACGGATATGTATTTTGCAGCATTTACGTTTTCACCTCTCTCAAAAATGTGCAGGCCAAATGGTCCATTTGCAGAGTTACCACCCCATACCATGACCGATGGTGGGTGTTTAACAGTCTTGATCATGTACTTCGGATTTAGTCTCTCGCCTGCTGGTCGACGTAACCACTCCCACGTACTTGTTGAAATGTACTTTCATCTGTGAACATTACCCTCTCCCACCATTCAGCAGATTTGTCTTTCATCTTGCTACAAAACTGTATGCGGGCAGCAATTTGTTTCCTGGTCATCATAGGCTTCTTGGCAGATCTGCTGGCCACAAGTTTGAATTCATCCACAAGCCGTCGTCGGACAGATCTGGCACTTATCTTTATTCCTCGATCATTAGCCACACGTTGAGATGAAGTATGTGGACTAGATGTAATAATGCTTTTGAGGATTCGGTTATCTCATCCAGTAGTTATCCGTCTGCGCCCACATTTCGAACGACGTGTACGGCCACCTGATTTCAGAACATTCTGAACTGCACACCTTGATATATGCAAATGTTTTGCTATAGCACATTGCAAATATCCTTCAGCATGAAGTGTAACAACTTGTCCCTTTACAAAGTCATTAATATCGCACTTTCTACCCATCTTGATTGTATATTTTACATGTAACTTTCAATCTTTTCCTAGTTGTAAAAATTCAAAACTTCATCCAAGAAACCTACTACAGAATGTAAGTAAACTAAAATGGACACCGAATGCATGGTGTGACTAATTGCCATGCTGATTAAATAAAGTAAGCACGTGTGACATCTCCACAGTACATTTAACAATAAATTGTAGAAAAAGATACCTGCCTTGATTTTTTTGACTACTGTAGGTTATGGTTTTTAAGCCACTGTGAGGTCTCGCTGAAACACTCAGATAGTAGTTGAATTGGAGAGTTCGGTATCATGAATGGGAGGTATAACATATGCCATATGCCAGAAGTGCTTGGAATCCATCAAGGAAGGTCCTCTCCCCACATCCCCTTGAAGTATGTTGCAGACATACATATTTGGTGGAATGATTTCTATCAACTAATGTGAATTTAAAAAGTGCAGGTTTCCAGTATGGTACAAAAGGACATTTTCACTCCTGCAAAACCTGCCAGACCATGGAGACTGACTCCAGGAGCAGATAGGCAAGCTAGGTGGTCAGTAAAAGGTTCTCTTACCATACTTCAGTTAAATCCATTCATTAAAAAAAGATTTTAATACTTAAAAAAATAGACAAATTGGCAGAGATAATGGGCACTGATGAAACTCTTTTAGGTATATGAACCCATATTTTGCCTTATGTTTAGTGATGTATCAAATCTCAAAACTTCATGCAAAGAATTTTATTTCATTTCATTTGGCCAATACCCACTTCACAGATATATAGGTGTGCATGTGTAGGTTGGGTTCTATCTCCCAAGGATTTGAGTGGGCATGCATGGCAGAGGGCACATGACATGCAGTACTATGTACCTTCCAGAAGTCTAACAGAGCAATTGGCAGTAACAGTCTGAGTTACATGACATACAGCAATGATGGGCCCGAGTTAAGTGACATACACCAAAAGCCACATCAGGTCCCACGCGTACAAGTAGATCCCTCAATGACAACTCCTTTTGCTAGTACATAGATACACATGCACACATATAATTTTAAATGCTTAAAATCAGAACTATCCAAATATAAAATCTACATAGGATGTGCTATGCTGGGTCAATCCAAAAGGTCCATCAAACTAAGCATCCTATTTCCATTAGTGGCCTATCCAGACCACTAGAAGTATTAGGCAGTTCCTAAAGAGTAAATCCATGGATAAGTGGTGGCCTTCCCAAAGCCTGCAAGGCTAACTGTTTATAAACTTTTCCTCCATTATCTTCTGGTGGCTGAGGCAGATAGAGACTTGGGAGTGATGTCATTGAAACCTGGGCTTTCTATTGGTTCTTTGTCTCCAGAAGCTGCCGGTAGGGGAACACAACCCACTTGTCTGGACTGGTCTAGCAGGACTCATGGAAAGAGTAATTAGGCCTTACCTGCTAATTAGTGTTCCTGAAGGAACCCCAGTCCAGTCCCTCACCTCTGGATTGTGCTCCCCTTCCAGCAGCTTGGAGACTCAGCACGTCATCTTCTTGACGACCATAGGGTACATATACCACTGGCACCTCCCACCAGCTCCAATATCCTATTGACAAAGCAGACTTAATGGAGAGACAATTAAGAACAAACTACCTAAAACTGCAGCAGAAACCAAACCAAACCAAACCAACCTCCCACCCCACCTGAGGGATACCCCATCCCCCCCCCCAAAGAGGAGGTGGCTTACCAGTGAAAAACCGAATCACTGTCAAATTCACAGAGCAAGGGGACAGACAACGCATCCATTCCACCACACTACTTCTGCTCTCTGCGCAAACATGACCTCCCAGCCCCCGAACTGCTTTCCCACACAATATAGATACACCGGGCGGGATCAGGGACTGGAATGGAGTTCCTTCAGGAACGCTAATTAGCAGGTAAGGCCTAATTACGCTTTCCTTATCGTCTCTCCAGTCCAGTCCCTCACCTCTGGGATGTAACTGAGCAGTACTAACTCCGGGAGGGGCCTGCGAGCCCAGCCTAAAAGACCATCCTGCCAAAAACCACATCCCCGGCTGCCTGGACATCCAAATGATAGTGCCTCGCAAAGGTGTGTAAAGAGGTACACATCACCGCCCTACAAATATCTAAAGGTGACACCAGACTGTACTCTGCCCAAGAAGCTGCCTGGGCTCATGTAGAATGCGCCTGTATCCCCATCGGAATGGGCTTGCTTTTCAAAATGTACGCCGAGGCAATGGCCTCCCTGATCCATCTAGAAATGGAGGCCTCAGCCGCTGCTTCTCCCTTGCGTGGACCGCCAAACACGAACAGGCGATCTGATCTGCGGAAGGCTACCATCCTCTTCAGATAGCACTTCAACACTCTACAGACATCCAAACGATGCAAACGCACATTCGCGGTCTCATCCGCCACCTTCAGCAAGGACAGTAAGGAGACCGGCTGATTCACATGAAAGGCCAATACCACCTTCGGCAAGAAGAATGGCACAGTCCGCAAAACCACCTTTTCCTTGGAAAAGGAAAGAAATGAAGGTTGACAAGAAAAAGCCATCTTGATGGTCAAATCCTTCAGAGACCACCGGCTCACAGGGCTCCCCTGCCAGAGATTCCAGTACCAGATTGAGATCTCAGGACAGAACCACCGCCCTTTGAAGCGGTCAAAGATGACTCACCGCCCTCAAACTGCCCCACGTCTTGATGTTCACCGAGCAATTTCCCCTGGACCTTCCCCCGGTAACAGGAAATCGCTGCCAACTGCACTCTCAAAGAATTGGCCGCCTGCAAGAAGTCCAAGATGTCCGGCACTGAAGCTGCCATCAGGCGGCACCCCTGATCGGTGCACCAACCTTCAAAGACGCGCCAGAACCTAACATAGGACAGGCAGGTCGACTTCTTTCGAGCTTTCAGTAAAGTTAAGATTACCAAGCCGGAGAACCCTTGCTTCAACAATCTTGCCCTTTCAAGAGCCAGGCCATAAGTGAGAATCGAGCCACCTGTGGCATTCGGACTAGACCCCGGACCAAGAGATCCTCCTGCACCAGAAGCCTCCACGGACAATCCGCTAGCAACCTCACTAGGTCAGCATACCACGGATGCCTTGGCCAATCCTGGGTGCGCCCCTATGTGCTGAATGACCCTGCCTATGAGAGCCCATGGAAGAAACACATACAACAGACCCTCTGCGGGCCACTTCTGGACTCGAGCATCTAAGTCCTCCGACATCCTCTCTCTTCTCCTGCTGAAGAAGCGATTTGCCTTGGTGGAAACTCCACCTTGCCATGAGGTCCATGACGGGAGGAACCCAACGGTCCACCACATGTTCAAACACCTCCAGGCACAGCTCCCACTCACCGTGATCCACCCGGACTCGGCTTAGGTAATCCGCTGTGATGTTTTCGACCCCCTGCCACATGTGCTGCCGACAAGGCTTGAAGGTGAGTTTCTGCTCACTCCAACAGATTTTCCGCTTCCTGCCCATGCCCGTGCCCTCCCCAGCAGTTGATATAGGCCACCGTGGTTGTATTGTGCGAGAACACCCAGACAGCCTTCCTGAGAACCCAGCGCTCAAATGCTCTGAGTGCTAAGGCAACCACCCGCATCTCTAATCTGTTGATCGACCACTGGGCCTCCCACACGCTCCAGCCTCCCTGTGCAATATGGCCTTCGCAGTGGGCTCCTCAGCCGGCCAGACTGGCATCTGTTGTCAGCTGGATTTACCAGGGGGACTTGAGCAGCATGCCCCAGCTCCAGGTTCACCGGATGAAGCCATCACCTGAGGAGCTCTTCTGGTCCCAGGCAGACAGGTGAGCTTCCTTGATAATGGCTGATCCTGATGAGACCAGCGACAGACAAGGGATCGCTGCAACGGTCTCATGTGGGCCCTCGTCCAGGGAAAAAGCTCGAGGGTCTTCACCATGGTCCCAAGCACCTGCAGATAGTGCCAAGCGGAGGGCTCCCTCATAGCCAAAAACCTCTATACTAGCATCCGAAGCTCCAGTACCCGGTGAACCGGCAAGAAAAACCTTTGCCACTGCGCGTGTCGAACATCGCCACAAGGTACTCGATTTCCTGAGTAGGAATCAACCTGCTCTTGGCTAGGTTGATTATCCAACCTATACCTCTCATGAACTCCACCACTCTGGCAGTCGCCTCGGAGATCTCCTCTTCGGACATGGCTCAGATCAACCAATCGTCGAGATATGGGTGTACCAGAATCCCTTCCTTGCAGAATGCTGTCGCGACCACCACCATGATCTTGGTGAAAGTGCGGGGAGCCATTGCCAGGCTGAACGGCAACGCCTGAAACTGGAAACGACCCATTGGGTCCGCAAAATGCAGGAACTGCTGATGGGTCGGCTGGATGGGAATATGCAGATAGTGGCAGTTCGTACAGGAGAGTTTTTAACGTCTCTCGACCTCACCAAAGTCTATCACCGACCGGAGCATCTCCATGCAAAAAGGAGGCATCCTTAAACAGTTAATCCGCTTGAGGTCAAGAATCAGGCGAAAGGACCCCTCTTTTTTGGGGACCACGAAGTATATGGAGTAACAACCGCAACAGAATTGATCTGTGGGTACCGGGACTACCGCCCCTAGCTGATGAAGTCGTGACGTCTTAAACTGCTGCGGCCTTGGCAGGAGTCCTGCAGGGAGACTGGATGAATGATGGGTGAATTGGAAGAGCTAGCTCGGGAGCATAACAGTCTCGGATGACCTCCAGGACCCACTGATCGGATGTGACCCAGGACCAGGTGCAGTAAAACTGCCACAGACGACCTCCTACTGGCATTACCACCGCCTGAGTCCTCCCCCCTCGCTTCATTACAATTTCCTAGGGCCTGCAGAGGAGGCGGCGGCGGCACCAAATCCTCTGCCTGCTCCTCAAAACCCCCAGAACCCCTGCCCCCTTAGAGGGGAAACGTCCCCTCTGGTAGGGTGCCAAGTGGGAGATCCGAAACCTACAGAATTCCCGTGGCTGGGTTCGAGCGGAAACGGTAGCAGGATTCCAATTCTGCTTCTGTTTATTCTCCAGGAGTCTGCCACCGTTAGACTCCCCCAGCTCCTTTACCAACCTGTCCAGGTCCTCCCCGAATAGCAGCTTCCCCTTATAGGGGAGCCTGCTGAGATGGGCATTGGAGGAACCATCAGCTGCCCAGTTTCGAAGCCAGAGCTGCTACCATTGAGGTCATACTCTTCAAGAGGCCCCTGATAAGGTCGTAGTGTGTATCCGCGAGATAGGCGGCTCCTGACTCTATCCTTGCAGCCTCACTTACCAAGTCCCCAGACAGGTCGCCCGGCCGTTGGATCCACTGTGACCAACGAAGACAGGCCCTGGCCACCCAGGCTCCACATACTGAAGCTTGGAGAGCGAGGGCATTGATATCAAAGGCTTGCTTTAACAAGGTATCTAGCTTCCTATCCTGGGTATCCTAAAGAGCGGCAATGCCCTCGACTGGTATTGTGGTCTTCTTGGTTACTTCTGACATCGCCTCGTCCACCCTCGGGGACCGAAGCAATTTTTTGTTCTGTTCTGGCCATGGGTACAAGCGGGCCATGGACTGCAAGCCTCGCAGACCGGCCTCTGGCTGGTTCCACTCATCCTGGATCATCTGCTTGACCACCCGGTGGACCAGGAAGACCTTCTGAGTCTTCCGTACCACCTGGATGAGCGGATTCTCCACAGACTCCTTGTCTGCTGGGAATCCCGTGGAGATGTTAAGAACCTTAAGTGACTCGCTGATGAGAACAGACAGTTCTTCCCTGCGGAAGACCTGAATAATCCGAGCCTTTTCTTCCTCCGGGATCTCGCCTTCTTCTAGGTTCCTCCTCCAGGTCAGTGGACTCCCTACCCTGGACCTTCAACCGAGGAGATGCTTGTCCATCACCCGCGAACCTGGCTCGTTTGCCACCTCTCCCATGAGCCTCGGCTTCCCCGGGCCCAACGCCCGCTTTCCAGGGCACCCCTGCCCAGATGCTGCACAGAACACCTTGTGCAAAAGCAAAACAAATTCTGGAGAGAAATCCCCCCAGCCACAGCCCTCTTCCAGGCCCTGGGAAGTAGAGGGACCGACGGGGGTGAGGGGGGGCAGGCAGAAGGCTCTAACCTAGGGGAAGGAGGGGCTCCAGCCCCAACCTCGGCTTCGGTAGACCCCCCCAAATCCAGGAAGAGGTATAGAGGAGGCTCCTTGCCTATACTCGCCTGAATGCCCTGCTCCAAGGACACGGCCTCCATAGCGCATCCTCTGCACATGCCATCCTCAAACTGTTCCTTGCCAGGTCCCGCAGACCAAGCACTGCGGCCTCGTCAGCATGGCGCCTTGTAGTACTCGGTTAGCCTTCAGAACTAAAATGCAAAATAAGGACTCTGCAAAACAAACAAACAAACACTCAAACAAAAATATCTCCTCTCTCTTCAACTTGCTTTTTTTTTAAAACTATCAACACAAGGGAAGCTACAGCTGAAAGGCCCCAAAAAGGCCCCACAAACTGCTAACACCAGCGAAAACGTGCCAAAAGGCAAAACCTAAGCCTTAGGCCTCTTAAATGCCGCAGACGGCAGCCGGGTGGTCAGCTTACCTCCACCCGCGAGACACCGCCGCGCACCAATGCCGCCGCACTCTCTCACTCAAAAAGAGAACAGAGCTTCAACTGGCACCCTCCGTGCACACGCCACCGTCCCGTTCCCACGCTCAACTGCCTACAAGAGCTTCGGCAGCGAGGCAGAACAGCGCAAGATGACTGCCCCCACAAGTGTTGGATTTCTCGGTCAAAGACTTCTCACTCGCCCAGGGGATCGGGAGCCACTCCAGTATCCCAGGCCTCAAACAGCCCTCTCCCCCGAAGCCTCCTCCTGATTGACTCCCCGGGAGAGGGCGGGGGGGGGGGGGCAGAAGGAGCAATCCTCCGCACCAAAAACCAGAGACGGGCAGAAAGAAAACCAAATTGAAGGAGAATCAAACAAAATCAAATCAAATCAAAGGACCCTATACTCTCCTTAACAGTCTCTACCAGGAAGCTTAACCCCCTGGCTTACTGATCCACTCAGCTTTTTGGAGACTGAGCATACTGGAGCTGGAGGTGATTTCCCCGTTTTTCTTTTGGGAGGCTGGGAAGGCCGTTTTGAGGGGACAGGTTATCTCCCTTTCGACTTCTCACAAGCGTAAGACCGAAATTATTCAGGCTGCTCTTCGATCACAAATAGTAAATCTCGAACTCCAACACAAGCGATGCCCGACAAACTTGGTCTTCTGACAACTTACTATACTTCGAGGTAAACTAGCAGCCTTTGAAACGGAGAGATCTCTTCCTGCCTGCTTAAAACTCGTAGGCACTTCTTTGAACATGGAAACAAAGCTAGCAGATTACTTTTGTGGCAGCTGAAAAGACAATGATTAGCTTGTCGAGTTTATACTGTTTTAGATGAACACAACCGTCCTCTTATTAAGTCCAGGGACACTGTACAACGGTTTGCCAGATTTTATAAAGATCTGTACTCCTGAACACAACCGTCCTCTTATTAAGTCCAGGGACACTGTACAACGGTTTGCCAGATTTTATAAAGATCTGTACTCCTCATCTTTCTGCGACTACAGAATCTATCCATAATTTCTTATCAGGTCTACATTTACCCCAGTTGTCTGAGGAGGCACAAACTTCTCTGGACAGAGAAATTCAGCTTGCGGAGGTTCAATTGGCTTTGAAACAGCTAAAATCCGCCAAAGCATCCGGCCCTGACATGTTTCCAGCAAACTTTTACAAGGCTCTCTCAGACCAAGTAGCCCCCGTGTTAACTAAGGTCTATAACTCAATCCTGCAGCATCAAAGCTTACCCGAATCGATGAGATAGGCCATGACCACGGTAATCCCTAAGGAGGGAAAAGATCCCTTGCTAGGAAGCAGTTATAGACCCATCACCTTACTGAATGTGGATTATAAACTTTTTACTACAATTCTTGCCTCCTGTTTAAGCACCATTGTGCACGATCTCATTCATCCAGACCAAACAGGTTTTATTAAGGGACGGCAGGGCTCTGACAATGTTCGCCGTCTACTTAATATCCTGACAGAGGTTGAACGCCTCGAAGGTAGCTATGCGGTCCTCTCACTGGACGCAGAAAAAGCATTTGATAAGGTGGAATGGAGGTTCCTCATAAGTGTATTGCGACAGTTTGGATTTGGCCCTTCGTTTCTAACTTGGATCTCTGCTCTTTATAAGGCTCCCACTGGAATTATCCAAGTCAATGGTTTTCTCTCATTGCCCTTCTCCTTAGAACGCAGAATCAGACAGGATTGCTATCTTTCTCCACTTCTGTTTGCCTTAGCGCTTGAACCCCTAGCCACTCAATTACGGTCCCATGAGTCTCAGCTTGGGATCGCCCTGGCAGGCATTCACCACGCGCCACCTAGATAAGGTCTTAGATAGTGCTGGGGAGGAGTCAGCTGTCTGGTTACATGTCGGTACCAATGACATAGAAAAATGTGGTAGGGAGGTTCTGGAGGCTAAATTTAGGCTTTTAGGTAGGAAGTTGAAATCCAGAACTTCCAGGGTAGCATTCTCCGAAATGCTTCCTGATCCACGCGCAGGACCCAAAAGGCAGGCAGAGCTCTGAAGTCTCAATGCGTGGATGAGACAATGGTGCAGAGATGAGGGTTTTGGATTTGTTAGGAACTGGGGAACATTCTGGGGAAGGGAGGGGCTCTTCCGAAGGGATGGGCTTTACCTTAACCGGGATGGAACCAGGCTGCTGGCATTAACCTTTAAAAAGGAGATAGAGCAGCTTTTAAACTAGATATTAGGGAAAAGCCAACAGTCGCCCAAGAGCGGATGGTTCGGAAAAATGTATCTTTGAAGGACACTACCAAAAGCAGAGAGGTTCCAAAAAAGAGTAAAGTAGCCCAAATGCCCTCGAGTATGGAGCAGACAGAGCTTAAAGATCCGAAATTACCCATGTCTACCAATAGCCAAATTAATATGAATAAAATACAGTCTCTAAAATGCTTGTATGCAAATGCTAGAAGTCTAAAAAATAAGATGGGAGAGTTAGAATATATAGCACTAAATGAGAGGTTAGATATGATTGGAATCTCCGAGACATGGTGGAAGAAGGACAACCAGTGGGACACTGATACCTGGGTACAAACTATATCGCAATGATAGAGCTGATCAAATTGGTGGAGGGGTTGCACTCTATGTTAGAGAGGGCATTGAGTCAGAAAGGATTAAAGTTCTGCAGGAAACAAAATTTGCTGTAGAATCTCTGTGGATTGAAATTCCATGTAAAAAGGGGAAGGCGATGGCAGAGGGGGTGTACTATCGACCGCCTGGCCAGAATGAACAAATGGAAGATGAAATGCTGAAAGAAATCAAGGAAGCTAACAAAAAAGTTACAGCGCGGTAATAATAATGGGTGATTTCAATTACCCCGGTATCGACTGGGTCAGTGTCAAGGCAGGACATGCTAGGGAGATAAAGTTCCTAGATGACATAAATGACTGCTTCTTGGAGCAGCTGGTTCATGAACCGACCAGAGGGGAAGCCATATTAGACATAGTTCTTAGTGGAACACCAGATCTAGTGCAAGAGATAAGGGTGTTGGGGCCACTTGGCAATAGTGATCATAGCATGATCGCCTTTGAATTAATTAGGGGAGGAGGGATAGTAAGGAAATCCACAGTACTACCTTTTAACTTTCGAAAGGGAGACTATGATAAAATGAGGAAAATAGTTAAGAAAAAACTAAAAGGAGCAGTTGCAAAGGTTAAAGACTTACATCAAGCTTGGGTGTTGCTGAAAAATACTATCTTGGAAGCCCAGACCAGCTGTATTCCACGCTTTAAGAAAAGTGGAAGGAAGTCCAAAAAACTGCCAGCATGGTTTAAAGGTGAAGTCAGAGAGGCTGTTGTTGCCAAAAAAGCATCTTTCAGGAAATGGAAAAAACAGCCAAACGACAAAACCTGGAAACAGCATAAGCACTGGCAGGTCAAATGCAAGGCATTGATAAAGCAGGCAAAGGGGGAATTTGAGAAGAAGCTTGCTGCAGAAGCAAAAACGCGAAATAAAGGATTTTTTCAAGTACATTCGTAGCAAAAAACTTGTGAGAGAGTCAGTTGGTCCATTAAATGATAGAGGAGTTAAAGGGGCACTAAGAGGCGACAAGGCAATAGCGGAGAGACTGAATGAATTCTTTGCTGAGGAAGATGTAGGCATGTTACCCATGACTGAAGTGGTATTTAAAGGTGTGAAAAAATTGAAGGAAATATCGATACATCGGGAAGATGTAATACAATTATTTGATAAACTGAAGAGTAGCAAATCACCTGGGCCGGATGGTATACATCCAAGGGTGTTGAAAGAACTGAAATATGAGATTGCAGACCTGCTATTAGTAATCTGTGAACTATCATTAAAATCATCTCTAATTCCTGAAGATTGGAGGATCGCCAATGTAACACCAATTTTTAAAAAGGGTTCCAGGGGTGATCGGGGGAAACTACAGACTGGTGAGCCTCACGTCAGTACCGGGAAAAATGGTAGAAACCATCATAAAGAATAAAATTACTCAGCATGTAGATAGTCATGGCCTAATGGGAGACAGCCAACATGGCTTTAGACAAGGAAGATCTTGTCTTACTAATCTGTTATGTTTTTTTGAAAGTGTGAATAAACAGGTGGACAAAGGTGAGTCGGTTGATATTGTGTATCTGGACTTTTAGAAAGTCCTTGTCAAGGTCCCTCATCAGAGACTTTTGGCAAAACTAAAGAGTCATGGGATAGGATGCAGTGTACTACTGTGGATCAGGAACTGGTTAAAAGATAGAAAGCAAAGGGTTGGACTAAATGGCCAATTTTCCCAATGGAGAAAGGTGAATAGTGGTGTACCCCAGGGATCTGTGCTGGGTCCGCTGCTTTTTGACATATTCATAAATGACCTGGAAAGTGGAATAACGAGTGAGGTTATCAAATTTGCAGATGACACAAAACTATTTAAAGTTGTTAAAACCCAAGAGGATTGTGGAAAATTGCAAGAGGATCTTGATAAATTGGAAGACTGGGCATCAAAATGGCAGATGAAATTTAATGTGGACAAGTGCAAAGTTATGCACCTAGGGAAGAACAACCCAAACTATGGTTACACAATGCAAGGTTCCACATTAAGAACCACCACCCAGGAACAAGATTTAGGCGTCATTGTGGATAACATGTTAAAACCCTCGGCCCAGTGTGCAGCGGCAGCCAAGAGAGAAAATAGACTGCTAGGTATCATAAGGAAAGGAATGGAAAATAAAACAAAAGATATTATAATGCCTCTATACCGTTTCATGGTGAGACCGCACCTTGAATATTGTGTGCAATTCTGGTCGCCGTATCTTAAAAAGGATATAGCGTTATTAGAAAAAGTTCAGAGAAGAGCCACCAAAATGGTAAAGGGGATGGAAGGATACTCCTATGAAGAAAGGCTAAAAAGGTTAGGGCTCTTTAGCCTGGAAAAGAGACGGCTGAGGGGAGATATGATAGAAGTCTATAAATTAATGAATGGAGTGGAACGGGTAAACGTAGATCGATTGTTTACGTTATCAGAATATAGAAAAACTAGGGGACATGCAATGAAGCTACAGGGTAAGCTATTTAAGACTAATAAAAGAAAATATTTTTTCACTCAACGTGTAATCAAACTCTGGAATTTGTTACTGGAGGATGTAGTAAAGGCTGTTAGTGTAGCTGGGTTTAAAAAAGGTTTGGACAAGTTCCTGGAGGAAAGGTCCATAAACCATTATTAAGAAGGGACCCAGGATATCAATGCTTGTCCCAGTACAAGCATTGCGGAACCTGTGTCTTTTGGGGAAACTGCTAGATATGTATGACCTAGATTGGCCACTGTTGGAAACAGGATACTGGGCTTGATGGACCTTGGTCTGACCCAGTATGGCATATCTTATGTTCTTATGTTCATATAGTTTCGCTATACTCTGACGATACTTTAATTTTCCTTTGGAACCCAGACTCTTCTATGCCATTCCTAACCTCTATTTTAACTGATTTTTCTTACTTGTCAGGGTATTCGATTAACTTTCAGAAATCGGCCCTGATGCCTTGCATGACGCGGAGAGGTGTCAAGTCATTTGGGATCAATTAGTAATTTTCCGACGGTTACGGGTTTTAAATACTTAGGCGTTCAGATCTCCCAGAAAGTGAAGGAGCTTTATAAATGCAACTACCTTCCTTTACTGGCTTCCTTATCCAAGGAGACCACTGCTTGGCAAGCCCTGTCGGTTTCTTGGCTGGGTAGGGTAAATACAATAAAGATGTTACTCCTTCCACACATTCTTTTCTTATTCCAACAACTCCCTATTCATTTACCACGTTCGCTTTTTCTGCACTTGCGTAAGGCTCTTATGCACTTTATATGGCAGGGGCGGCGATCTAGATTAAGCTGGGACGCAATGATCCGCCCTAAAACCTGGGGAGGGGTTGGACTACCCGATTTTGAACTCTACTATTTATGCACCTGTTTACGGGCCATTCCCCTTTGGAATCTGAAGGAGGACACAGCATGGATTGACCTGGAAGCCCATTCGGTCTTTCCGATCCCTTTGCCAGCAATTCCTTTTGTCACTGACAATTTGCTCATACGATCTATTCGCTCACATATTTTCCTGGGCCCAGTTTGGGCAGCATGGCGCAAAATTTGTAATAGAACGGCCCAACCGTCCCTTTGGTCCCCATATACGCCTATAGGAGTTTTCCCTTTTGTTAGAGGTCCTCCTCTACCACTTCAACACACTCTGGATATCATGCCTGTGGCTGCTTTTTATCACAACTCCGAGTTGCTATCACATTCCCGACTTGAATCGAAATTGCAATTCTCGATCTCAGCATTCCAATACCTCCAATTTTATCATTGTTTCTCTTCTCCATCTATCAGAGAAGCAGCTGTGCGCTCCCCCACTATTTGGGAGAGACTTCTTTTTCCACCTCGGTCTGATAAAGCTCTCCTGGCACGTCTATATCGATCCGTATCGGGATCTAGGCTTGTGGAGGCTAGATTGAAAGCTTGTGACAGGTGGGAGGAAGTTATTCCACCCAAATTGGATGAGTTTTGGATCGAAGTATTTCACTATGCGCACTCCTGTTCCATTTCCTTATCTCTAGTCAATACGCAATTACGAATTGCCTTAAGAATGTCCATTGTTCCTACATCCCTTTACCAATGGGGCAGAGCTGTTGACCCCCTATGTTGGAGAGCTTGTGGAGGATTGGGAACCTTTCTTCACATGTGGTGGGACTGCCCCAAAATTCAGACGTTTTGGCTCCGCATCTATAATGCGATAACTCAAAACTTGAGTTCTCCTTCCCTTTTACTGTGGAACACTGTTATCTTAGGCCATTTTCAGCCGGATTTAAGATCTAAAGCTCACACTCGCATGGCGCAGTGCCTTCTTTTAGCTGCGTGCTCAGTAGTCAGTAGATTCTGGAAGAGATCAGCTGTCCCTACATATGATGAGTAGTCAAGGTGTGGGACCTTTATCGTATGGAAAAGATGACGGTCGAGCTACAGGGGAAGTGGAACACTTTGAGTACTTTATGGAGCCAAGTGTTACCTCTTTGATTATAGTGGCTGAGTCTGGCTTGGGAGTGCCTTAATTCTCTTGCTCTTTTTTCACCCTGAAGCCACTACTTATACTTCTTGCTGCTTTATGACTGGGTGTTTTTGGGTGTTTAGGCAGGTCCAACCTCGGAAGAAGTCAGGATGCACTCTTCCCTTTCGCTTCGTCTCTCTTTTTGGTAGCTGTATCTCTCTTTTTGGTGGCTGTATCTCTCTGGTGCTAGTATATATTTCAAAACTGACATGGGTGGAGGGGAGGTAGGGAGGAGGGGTGGGGGCATGGGGGGGAGGGGAAGGGAGTAAGGATAATTCTAGGTAATGAAAGTCTTACCTTTAGGCTCCAGGGCTTTTTCTAGGGCGGGTGCCTCCTTTAGATGCCCAGTTTATTCATGTTTGTACGCTTCTGCCTTTACTGGCATTGGAATTGTTTAGATATGATACCTTTGGATAGCTCGTTAGTATGGATTCTTAGGCCTCCGCTTGTATGTCTAAGTAATCCGAAAATCTACTATTGTCTCTTCTAGATTATGTCGGTTTAGATCTTTTGTTTATGTAACTGTGCAGTTTGAAAATGCTTATATTCTGGTATCTGTACTGAGTGTGTTCGTGTACTGATACTTGTATTTGTTTCTTGTCAATGACTTTCAATAAAACGTTTGTACAAAAAAAAGGGAGGGCGATGGCAGTGGGGGTGTACTATCGACAGCGTGGCCAGAAAGAACAAATGGATGATGAAATACTCAAAGAAATAAAGGAAGCTAACAAAAGTTACAGCACAATAATAATAATGGGTGATTTCAATTACGCCCGTACTGGCTGGGTCCATGTCACGGCAGGACATGCTAGGGAGATAAAGTACCTAGATGAAAAAAATGACTGCTTCTTGGAGCAGCTGGTTCATGAACCGACCAGAGGGAAAGCCATATTGGACCTAGTCCTTAAGGGAACACCAGATCTGGTGCAAGAGATAAGGAAGTTGGGGCCACTTGGCAATAGTGATCATAGCATGATCGCGCTTGATTTAATTAGTGGAGGACGAATAGTAAGGATATCCACAGTATACCTTTTAACTTTTGAAAGGGAGACTATGATAAAATGAGGAAAATAGTTAAGAAAAAACTAAAAGCAGCAGTTTCAAAGGTTAAAGACTTAGATCAAGCTTGGGTGTTGTTGAAAAATACTATCTTGGAAGCCCAGACCAGCTGTATTCCACGCTTTAAGAAAAGTGGAAGGAAGTCCAAAAAACTGCCAGCATGCTTTAAAGGTGAGGTCAGAGAGGCTGTTGCCAAAAAAGCATCTTTCAGGAAATGGAAAAAAAGACCCAAACGACAAAAACTGGAAACAGCACAAGCACTGGCAAGTTAAATGCAAGGCATTGATAAGGCAGGCAAAGGGAGAATTTGAGAAGAAGCTTGCAGCGGAAGCAAAAATGCGTAATAAAGACTTTTTCAAGTACATTCGTAGCAAAAAACTTGTGAGAGTGTCAATTGGTCCATTAGATGATAGAGAGGTTAAAGGGGCACTAAGAGGCAACAAGGCAATAGCGGAGAAACTGAATGAATTCATTGCTTCGGTCTTTACAGACGAAGATGTAGGGATGTTACCCATGACTGAAGTGGTATTTAAAGGTGTGGAAGAATTGAAGGAAATATCGGGAAGATGTATTACAATTATTTGATAAACTGAAGAGTAGCAAATCACCTGGCCCGGATGATATACATCCAAGAGTGTAGAAAGAACTGAAATACGAGATTGCAGACCTGCTATTAGTAATCTGTGAACTATCATCTGTAATACCTGAAGATTGGAGGATGGCGAACGTAACACCAATTTTTAAAAAGGGTTCCAGGCAGTGTTCCCTCTAATTTTCTGCAGGCTGTGTGCGCATAAAATATCAGCTGTGCAGCTTTTGAAGGAAGGTTACATTTTTGTGCGCCACATAACGACACTCGGAGTTATATACTTTAAAATTTGACTACACATCAGAATACAGTATGTACACCACATTGATTACACTAGAAAATATTGTAGAACTTGTGAAAACCGTAAATACACAACTTTAAAATTTTAAAACGTCTGTGTTGTTTTCTATCAGAAAAAGAACCGTAATTTTTGTGCACTCTGTTGTAAAGTATGTGCACTCGCTTGGCAAGGTGTGTGCGCGCACACACACGCGCGCACAGCTTAGAGGGAACAGTGGTTCCAGGGGTGATCTGGGAAACTACAGACCGGTGAACCTAACGTCAGTACTGGGAAAAATGGTAGAAACCATCATAAAGAACAACATTGCTGAACAGGTAAAAGTCATGGCTTAATGGGGGATAGCCAAGCTGGCTTTAGACAAGGAGGATCTTGTCTTACTAATCTGTTATGTTTTTTTTAAGGTGTGAATAAACAGGTAGACAAAGGTGAGTCGGTTGATATAGTGTATTTGGACTTTCAGAAAGCCTTTGACAAGGTCCCTCATCAGAGACTTTTGGCAGAACTAAAGAGTCATGGGATAGGAGGCAGTGTACTATTGTGGATCAGGAACTGGTTAAAAGATAGAAAGCAGAGGGTAGGGCTAAATGGCCAATTTTCCCAATGGAGAAAGGTGAATAGTGGTGTACCCCAGGGATCTGTGCTGGGACCGCTACTTTTTGACATATTCATAAATGACCTGGAAAGTGGAATAACGAGTGAGGTTATCAAATTTTCAGATGACACAAAACTATTTAAAGCTGATAAAACCCATGAGGATTGTGGAAAATTGCAAGAGGATCTTGATAAATTGGAAGACTGGGCATCAAAATGGCAGATGAAATTTAATGTGGACAAGTGCAAAGTTATGCACCTAGGGAAGAACAACCCAAACTATGCTTACATGATGCAAGGTTCCATATTAGGAAACACCACTGAGAAAAAAAAAAAAAAAAGACTTAGGCGTCATTGTGGATAACATGTTAAAATCCTCCACCAAGTGTGTAGCGGCAGCCAAGAGAGAAAATAGAATGCTAGGTATCATAAGGAAAGGAATGGAAAATAAAACAAAGGATATTATAATGTCTCTGTATCATTCCATGGTACTACCGCACCTTGAATATTGTGTGCAATTCTGGTCGCCGTATCTTAAATAGGATATAGCATTATTATAAAAAGGTTCAGAGACGAGCCACCAAAATGGTAAAGGGGATGGAAAGATACCCCTATGAAGAAAGGCTAAAAAGGTTAGGGCTCTTTAACCTGGAAAAGAGACAGCTGAGGGGAGAGAAGACAGAAGTCTACAAATTAATGAATGGAGTGGAACGGGTAAACGTAGATCGATTGTTTACGTTATCAGAATATAGAAAGACTAGGGGACATGCAAAGAAGCTACAGGGTAAACTATTTAAGACTAATAAAGGAAAATATTTTTTCACTCAACCTGTAATCAAACTCTGGAATTTGTTACTGGAAAATGTAGTAAAGGCTGTTAGTGTAGCTGGGTTTAAAATAGGTTTGGACAAGTTCCTGGAGGAAAGGTCCATAAACCATTATTAAGAAGGGACCCAGGATATCAATGCTTAACCCAATAAAAGCATTGTGGAACCTGTGTCTTTTGGGGAAACTGCCAGGTACTTATGACCTAGATTGGCCAATTTTGGAAACAGGATACTGGGCTTGATGGACCTTGGTCTGACCCAGTATAGCATATCTTATGCTACTTGAACACCAAGAGTGCCTGACTCAGGGCCAGCCCTTGGTCGTGAACTCCCTGCAAAAAAAGCCAAAATAGCTGGCATACTTGTCTGACAAGCAGAGGAGTCCCTGTTTCAACAGGAAGTCTCAAATAGGCACCAGAGATGGACGCAGGACAGGGAAGTAGAGAAACTGTGTGAACAACCTTGGCTCCTTAAGCAGACTCTTTCAAGGGCAAGAGAACATTGGCAAGTTCAAGGGCTGCACCACTTTTTATATTACGATGTCAACGTAAAACTAGAGATTATCTGCCTCCATCTGCTGGAAAGGTAGTATAATCCACATTTGGACTGCTCTAGCAGGATAAGGAATAGTTATTTACTCTAACACGCCACTCGTTATTTTATAAACCTCTATCATATCTCATCTAAATTTACAATCTCTTCTCCAAGCTGAAGCATCTTAACTCGTTTAGCCTTTCTTCATAGAAAGCATAGTTACTCACCTGTAACAGGTGACCTCCGGGAAAGCACAGTTACTTACCTGTAACAGGTGATCTCTGGGAACAGAAGGAATTAGTCCTCACATATGGGTACGTCGGTACCGACGGAACCTGCGCGGGAATGCTCCCCAGCTTCCCAGAATGAAAGCTTTTGGGGCATCCCACAGCGCATGCGCGCTGCCTTCCCGCCTTTCCTACCAACTCTCCTCAGTTCAAGTTTAAAGCTGAGACAATAGAGAGAGAGAGGAAAGACAAAGAGAGATACAACTCCTAGGGGAGGTGGGAGGGTTGTGAGGACTAATTCCTGCTGTTCCCAGAGATCACCTGTAACAGGTAAATAACTGTGCTATCTCCAGGAACAAGCAGGAATAAGTCCTCACATATGGGGACTCCCTAGCAAAGATGCCTGGGAGATCCCCAAGGGTATGAGACCCTGAAGGGTTCCTTGTCTTCCTATGGATCTCAGGCATCCATTCAGGGAAGGAGGGTAGGGGTTGTTCAAGAATGGAACAGGTGTCTGAGGACAGCCTGACCAAACAAGGCATCCCGGCGGGAGTCCTTGTCCAAACAGTAATGGGCTGTGAAGGTATGAACCGAGGCCCAGGTGGCTGCTCGACAGATCTGGTCGATGGACACAGAATGAAGATGAGCCATAGAGGCGGCCATGGCCCTCACATTGTGAGCTGTGACATGGCCCTCCAGAGAAAGGTTCTTACTCTGGTAAGCAAAAGAAATACACTGAGCAATCCAATTGGACAGTGTTCTTTTAGAGACTGGAAGTCCTAAATGAGAAGGATCAAAAGCAACAAAAAGCTGGGAAGACTTTCTAAGTTGCTGTGTCCTGTGTAAGTAAAAAGCAAGAGCTCTTTTACAATCTAGAGTATGAAGGTTCCTCTCTGCAGTGGATGCATGAGGAGTTGGAAAAAAGACAGGTAAATATACCTCTTGATTAAGATGAAAAGGTGAGACCACTTTAGGCATAAAGTGAGGATTTGTCCTAAGGACTACCTTATCATGATGAAACCTTGTATAAAGGTGGATTAGCCACTAAGGCCTGCAGTTCACTGATGCGGCGAGCAGAAGTGATTGCAATAAGGAAAATAACCTTCCAGGAAAGAAATTTCAAGGAGGTAGTGGCTAAGGGTTCAAAAGGTGGCTTCATAAGCTGACCAAGAACCAAATTTAAGTCCCATGCCACCGGAGGAGGTAGAATGGGAGGTTTAGTTAAAGTTAGGCCTCTCATAAATCTTGCAATAAGAGGATGAGAGGAAACAGGTTGTCCATTGATGGGCTTAAGGGATGCTGCAATAGCACTTAAATGGACCCTTACTGAATTCATCTTAAGGCCTGCATTGGAAAGATGCAGGAGATATTCTAATAGAGAATTCACAGGAAGTGCCAGAGGGTCAAGACCCTGTTGAGCACACCAAATGGAAAATCTTTTCCATTTAAAAGCATAGGAACGCCTAGTGGAAGGTTTCCTGGAAGCATGGAGGATATCCTTCACTTGCTGCAAAAGATTGAAGTCTTGAAGGTCTAGGACTTCAGTAACCAAGCTCTGAGGTGAAGGGACTTGGGGTTTGGATGCCACAAAGTCCCCTCCTCCTGAGACAGAAGGTCTGGAGCAGCTCCCAAGTCCAGGGAGGGGGCTTGGGAGAGATGCAGAAGTAGAGGGTACCACACTTGGCGTGGCCAGTTGATCCCTCTGAAGTTTGAACAGAGTCTTGGGAATCAAAGGAATGGGTGGAAAGGCATACAGGAAGTCCTGACCCCAATGGAGGAGGAAGGCATCCTTGGCCTGAACTCCCTGACACGGAATTCTGGAACAGAACCGGGGAAGTTTGGCATTCCACGGACTTGCAAATAGGTCTATGTCCGGTGTACCCCATTCCTGGAAGATCCTGAGTACCTGATCCATGTGCAGGGACCATTCGTGTGGAAGCAGAACTCGAATGAGTCTGTCTGCCCAAGAGTTTTGAATTCCTGGTAGGTATACTGCCAGGAGATGGATTTGATGCTCTCTGGCGAAGGCCCATAATCTTAGAGCTTCGTTGCAAAGCGACAGAGAGCCAGTTCCTCCTTGCTTGTTTATGTAAAACATGGCTACCTGATTGTCCGTTTGAATGAGGACTGTCTGGTGGCTGAGGAGGGTATGAAAGACCTTGAGAGCTAGGAACACTGCTCGAAGTTCCAAGAGGTTGATATGAAGAGAGGTCTCCTGTGGGGACCAAGTGCCTTGGGTAGAGAGGTCCTGTAGATGAGCTCCCCAACCTGTTTGGGAGGCATCTGTTGTGAGGATTGCTTGGGGCAACAAAGGTTGGAAGGGGGACCCCAGCAACAGATTTTGAGTGGACATCCACCATTGGAGAGACCAAAAGAGACGTTTGGAGTTTGCTATTTTGTCTAAGAGAGCTCCTGAAGCTTGAGTCCACTGGGTGGACAAAGTCCATTGAGCTGCTCTCATGTGTAGGCGAGCATAGGGCACCACATGTACTGTGGAAGCCATGTGGCCTAGTAGCTGTAGCATCTCCCGGGCAGTTAAATGGCTCTTTGACTGAATCTGGGAGGCTAACTGCACTAGACGTTGGCAACGAGCCTGGGGAAGATAGGCTCTTGCAGTAGTGGTGTCCAACCAGGCCCCTATGAATTCTAGGAACTGAGTAGGGGTGAGCTGAGAATTTGGGAGGTTTACTACAAGTCCCAGATACTGCAGAATGCGCCTGGTGCGGTCCAGGGAAATTTGGGCATCTGACTGAGATGGAGCTCGGATGAGCCAGTCGTCTAGGTAGGGGAAGACAAATATTCCCAGAGTGCGTAGAAATGCAGCAACTATTGCCATGCATTTGGTGAACACTCTTGGAGCAGAGGCTAGACCGAAAGGAAGCACTCTGTATTGGTAATGTTTTCCCTGGAACAGAAAACGTAGGAATTTTCTGTGGGATGGATGGATGAGTATATGAGTATACGCATCCCTGAGATCTAGAGAACAAAGCCAATCCTGACTCTGCAGGTATGGAAGGAGAGTGCCTAGAGAAAGCATCTTGAACTTCTCCTTGCATAGAAACTTGTTCAATTCTCTGAGATCTAGAATGGGTCTGTATCCCCCTGTTTTCTTTGGAATGAGAAAGTAGGGGGAGTAAAACCCTGACCCCTGTTGAAGTAGAGGAACTTCTTCTATGGCCCTCTGGGCCAGAAGGGTGATTACCTCCTGATCCAGAAGGTCGAGGAGAGATGTGGGAGAATTGAAATGTCTCACCATGGTGTAGGAAGGAAGGTCTGAGAAATGAAGTCCACTGCTCTGATGTGATTTGCTCCCATCTGGGAGCAAAATGAGCTAACCTTCCTGGAATGGTGAGAGGTTCTGGCTGTTGTAGAGCCAGAAAGGTTAAGTTCTCTAGTATCAAGTCAAAAACCCTGAGGGGCTTGGGACTGCTGGCTTGCAGCAGCCCCTGCAGGTTTAGGCCTAGCCTGTTTAGGTTGCTGACGCTTAGTAGCAAAGCGACCTGTAGAAGATTGTTGACCAGAAGTGGAAGGGAATCTGCCCTTCTTGTAAAAAGACTTTTTAAAAGATTTTTTCTTGGCTGGAGTGGAGGTAGACTTAGAAAGTCTATCCAGAGCAGCATTTTCTGCATCCATTTGAGTGGCTTTAATTTGCCACTCTTTGCCAAATAGATTTTCACCTGTACAGGGCAGATTTCCTAACCCATCTTGAACCCAGGGTTCTAGATCAGAAGCCTGGAGCCAAGCAATTCTACGAGCAGCTATGGCAATGCCTGAGGCTCTGCTGGCACCTTCAAAAGAATCAAAGGCTGCCCTGTTGGAAAACTTTGAAATATCTTGAGTAAATTCATCCCTTCTATCCTCTGGAATAAAAGGGAGAAAGTTGTGCAGCTTTTCTGCAACCTCCTTTAGAAACATACCCATATAAAGGCTGTATGAATTGATTCTGGCAATAAGCATGCTAGCTTGGAAGATTTTCCTTCCAAAAGCATCCAAGGTCCTGCATTCTCTTCCTGGAGGAGTAGAAGAGTGTCTTTTGGTACTCTTTATCCTTTTCATAGCTGACTGCACCACAATGGAGTGGTGAGGAAGCTGAGTTTTTTGAAATCCAGGAGAAGGAGGGACACGGTACAGTGTCCAATCTACGAGAATGAGGAGAAAGGGTAAGAGGAGTCTCCCACAATTCAATCAAATGTTCTTGAAGAATTTCATGAATTGGTAAGGTGACTGCCTCTCTAGGAACCTTAGAGTATCCCAAAATATCTAACTTTTTTGCTCTAGGTTCTTTTTCAGAGGTTACTGAAACAGATAGTCCTTTAGCTACTTCTATTATGAAGTCTTGAAAGGACAAATCCTCTGGAGGAGACATTCTCCTTTTTGGAGAAGGCGGCTCCTCAGGAAGAGTAACAGATACTTCAGGGGACTCATCCGATGAATCAGAATCATCAGAAGAATCAAAGTATCGTCTGCTCGATTCCAAAGATCGATAGGCGTATCGATCGGTACCGACATCGGGTGTCCCCGGTACCGGGTCAGTACCGAGAAAGAGCCCAGGACAGGGGGCCGGAACCGGTATCCTGGCTGATGTCGATGCAGCCGGTGCCGGCATCGAAGTTGGTACCAATACTGGTACCGACGGCGTCGCAGCCTTGATGAAAGCCAGTATAGCCTGCTGCATGGATTGCACAGTGTGATCCATGGACGCCACGACTGCCTGGATGTCGGTACCGGGAGATTGTGCCGGTACCCCAGAGCAGTCTAACAGGTGATCGGTCGAGGCCGTGCCATCGATGTCAACCTGTAACCCCATAGGAGGAGCTTTGGAAGCCGGAGCTTCCCGCCGGGGTTGTTTGGCTGGGGCAGGATCCTCGAGGGCAAGCCCGGAGGCATCTCGATGCTTAGAGGGAGATTTGCCCTTCGAGGACCTGCTAAAAGTATGTTTGGTTACCTGAGACCCATCAGGAGAGGAAGACCTGGAAGATGTCGATGCCACCGCCGGTGCATCCGTGGGAAACAGCACATGGAGCTTGGCTGCCCGGTTCTGTAACCCTCGTTTAGACATTAGGGAGCAGGCTTGGCAATCCGGAATGGAGTGTTCAGGCCCCAAACATTTAAGACACCATTCATGGGTGTCTGTAACAGAAATTGTACCGCTACACATAGTGCATTTTTTGAAACCAGAGGCTGGTTTATCCATGGAGGAAAATTTCTTGTGGGCCTGTAGGCCTAAGAAAAGAAATACACTAAGTGAGGGAAAGTATATATATATATTTTTTTTTTTTTTAAAGAAAAGATAAGAAAAGAAAAGACCGGCGGTACCGGTCCGGCGTCGGGGAAGGCAGACACGCGACCAAAGAAATAAATTAAAATAAAGAACTTCTTCAGCGGTGACAGGAACACGACCTGCTGGCTCCGCGGAAAAGAACAACTGAGGAGAGTTGGTAGGAAAGGCGGGAAGGCAGCGCGCATGCGCTGTGGGATGCCCCAAAAGCTTTCATTCTGAGAAGCTGGGGAGCATTCCCGCGCAGGCTCCGTCGGTACCGACGTACCCATATGTGAGGACTTATTCCTGCTTGTTCCTGGAGATCAGCAGGAATTTAGTCTTCACATATGGGTATCGTCAGTACCGATGGAGCACGCGCGGGAACGCTCCCCAGCGTCCAATTAGAAAGCTTTTGGGAACATCCCACAGCACCTGCGTGCTGCCTTCCCGCCTTTCCCAACTGCCTCTCTCCAGTTGAGTTTTAAAGCTGAGACAAAGAGAGAGAGGGAAAGAAAAGAAAAGAGAGATACAACTCCTAGAGGAGGTGGGTGGGTTGTGAAGACTAAATTCCTGCTGTTCCCGGAGATCACCTGTTACAGGTAACTATGCTATCTCCATGAACAAGCAGGAATGTAGTCTTCACATATGGGGACTCCCTAGCTACAGATGCCAGGGAGAGTCCCCAGAAGTTGTGTGCCCCTGTGAAAGGGCTCCACTCCCCCCCATGAATCTCTGGCATCCTACCGGGAATGGTGGGTAGGAGTTGATTAAGTATGGAATAGGTGTCGTGGAACAGCCTGACCAAACAAGGCATCCTGGCGGGAGTCCTTGTCTAAGCAGTAATGGGCTGTGAAGGTATGATCCGAGGCCCAAGTAGCTGCTCGACAGATGTCAATAGACACAGAGTGTAGATGAGCCATTGAGGCTGCCATGGCTCTCACAGTGTGAGCTGTGACATGGCCTTCCAGAGAAAGGTTTTTACTCTGATAGGTAAAAGAAATACACTGTGCAATCCAATTGGACAATGTTCTCTTGGAGACTGGAAGTCCCAAATGAGAAGGATCAAAAGCAACAAAGAGTTGAGAGGACTTTCTATGTTGTTGTGTCCTTTGTAAGTAAAAAGCAAGTGCTCTTTTATAGTCCAAAGTATGAAGATTCCTTTCTGCATTTGAAGCATGAGGCCTTGGAAAAAATACAGGCAGATAAACTGCTTGGTTTAAATGAAAAGGTGAGACCACCTTTGGCATAAAGTGTGGATGAATCCTAAGGACTACCTTATCATGATGGAACCTCGTATAACGAGGGTCAGCCACTAATGCTTCCAGTTCACTGATGCGATGTGCTGATGTGATTGCAATAAGAAAGACAACCTTCTAGGAAAGGAATTTCAAGGAGGTAGTAGCTAGAGCTTCAAAAGGCGGCTTCATGAGCTGTCCAAGAACCAGATTTAGGTCCCATGCTACCGGTGGTAGCCTAATGGGAGGCTTAGTTAGAAGGAGGCCCCTCATAAATCTCGCTATGAGAGGATGAGAGGAAATAGGTTGTCCATTTAAAGGCTTGAAAGAAGCTGAAATAGCACTTAAATGGACACGTACTGAGTTAGTCTTAAGCCCTGCATTAGATAAATGAAGGAGATACGCCAATAATGATCCCAGAGGTATCGCCAGGGGGTCAAAACCCTTCTGCGAACACCATATGGAAAACCTTTTCCACTTGAAAGCATAAGAGCGTCTTGTGGAAGGCTTTCTAGAAGCATAAAGAATATCCTTCACTTGTTGAGACAGGTTAACACAATGAAAGTCTAGGCCCTCAGCAACCAAGCCCCGAGATGCAGAGAGTGGGGATCGGGATGCCACAACATCCCATCCTCCTGAGACAGGAGATCTGGAGCAGATCCTAACTCCAGAGATGGAGCTTGAGAGAGATGTAGGAGCAGAGGGTACCACACCTGCCGTGGCCAATGTGGAGCTATGAGAATCATATGGCCTCTGTCTCTCTGAAGCTTGAATAGGGTTTTGGGAATTAGGGGAATGGGTGGAAAAGCATATAGGAAAGTCCTGACCCCAATGGAAGGAGGAAAGCATCCCTGGCCTGAGAACCCTGAGCCGGAATTCTGGAACAGAATCGGGGAATTTTGGCATTTAACGGACTTGCAAAGAGGTCTATGTCCGGAGTTCCCCAAATTTGAAAAATGTTTGCTACCTGGTCTGCACGAAGAGACCACTCGTGCAGAAGAACTCGAATGCCTGGCAAATACACCGCAAGGAGATGAATCTGATGCTCTCTGGTGAGGGCCCATAGACGCAAAGCTTGTTGCTAAGCGACAGAGAGCCTGTTCCTCCCTGCTTGTTCAGACAGAACATAGCTACTTGATTGTCCATCTGAATTAGGACTTTCTTGTAGTTCAGCTGGGTGTGGAACACTCCAAGAGCAAGGAAGATTGCTCTGAGCTCTAAGAGACTTATGTGTAGACGGGTCTCCTGTGAAGTCCAGGTGCCCTGGGTAGAGAGATCTTGCAGGTGAGCTCCTCAACCCACCTGTGAGGCGTCTGTTGTTAGAGTGACCTGGGGTGGGGGCTGTTGGAAAGGGGACCCCACCAACAGGTTTTGGGTTGACTGCCACCATTGTAGGGACAAAATAAGACATCTTAAGTTTGCTATTTTGTCTGATAGGCAGCCTGATGCTTGAGTCCACCGAGTGGATAGAGTCCATTGGGCTGCTCTCATATGGAGGTGAGAATAGGGACCACATGCACGGTAGATGCCATGTGGCCTAGCAATTGTAACATTTCCCGAGCAGTGAGATGAGTTTTTAACACTGCTTGGGAAGCTAACTGCACAATGCGAAGGCAGTGGGGCTGTGAAAGATAGGCCCTTGCTTTCCTGGTATCCAGCATAGCTCCTATAAACTCTAGAGATTGAGAGGGAGTTAGGATGTTTATGACCAGGCCCAAAATACTGAAGTATACGCATTGTGCAAGATAGGGGCATTCTGGCCTCTGACTCTGATGGGGCTCGAATGAGCCAGTCGTCTAAGTAGGGGAAGACAAATATTCCTAGAGTGCGAAGAAATGCTGCCACTACAACCATGCATTTCGTAAACACCCTTGGTGCTGAGGCCAGGCCAAAAGGAAGAACCTTGCACTGGTAGTGCTTCCCCTGAAATAGAAACCGAAGGAATCTTCGGTGAGTTGGATGGATGAGAACATGTGTGTACGCATCCTTGAGATCTAGAGAACAAAGCCAATCCTGACTCTGAAGGTATGACAGCAGAGTTCCTAGAGAAATCATCTTGAACTTCTCCTTGAACAGGAATTTGTTCAATTTCTGAGGTCTAAAATGGGTCTGTGTCCCCCTGTTTTCTTTGGAATAAGGAAATAGGGGGAGTAAAACCCTGTACCCTGTTGGGAAATGGGTACGTCTTCTATTGCCCCGTGGGCAAGAAGTAAATTGACCTCTTGACCCAACTGATTTTTGAGCGAAGTCTGAGAATTGAACCTTTTTACAACTGTAGGAGGGGGCATGTTGAGGAAATGAAGCTTGTACCCCCTCTTTTACTATGGAGAGAGTCCATTCTTCTGCTGTTATCTGCTCCCATATGGGGGCAAAATGACACAACCTTCCTGGAATGGTGGAGGGCTCTGACCCGTTGAGGGCCAGGAAGGCCAAGTTCTCTAGATAGGAGTCAAAGCCCCTGTGGAGGCTGAGTCTGCAGGGCCGTTTGAGGCTTAGCAGACTTTGCTTCTGTGTTTTGGTGGCTTCTGTCCCTTTCGGGCAGACTGACCGGCAGAATGCCTCTGCTGGGTATAGGAGGGGTAAAACCTCTTCTTTTTAGAGAAGAATGGTTTCTTTTAGGTTTTTCTCCTTGCAGGATCAGCTGTAGCCTTGGATAGTCTATCCAAAGTGGTGTTATCAGCAACCAGCTCATTAGCTTTCTCTTGCCAATTTTTGCCAAAGAGATTTTCACCTGTGCAAGGGATATTCCACAGTTTATCCTGTACCCAGAGTTCTAAGTCAGATGCCTGGAGCCAGGCAATCCTACGAGCACCTATGGCAATGGCAGAGGTTCTGCTTACGCACTCAAAACAGTCAAAAGCTGCACGATTAACAAACTTGGAAACATCTTGGGCATGTTTGACAAGTGTAAGATAATCTTGCCTCTTATCATCAGGAAGGAGAGGGCTCATAAGCTCTAGATCTTCTGTAAGCTCCTTAAGGAACATTCCCATATATAAAATGTAGGAACTAATCCTGGCAGGAAGTATAGAGGCCTGGAAGAATCGACGCCCAAAGGCATCAAGAGTCCTACATTCACGTTCTGGAGGATTAGATGCATGTCTTTTTGCACTCTTGATCCTTCTCAAAGCTGATTCCACTACCATGGAGTGGTGTGGTAACTGGGTTTTTTGAAATCCAGGACAAGGAGGTACTCGATACATGGTATCAAGCCTACGAGAATGAGGAGAGGTGGTAATAGGCGTTTCCCACATTCTTAGCATGAGATCATGCAAGATCTCATGAATAGGCAAAGTAGCTGCCTCCTTGGAAGCTTTAGGATATTGTAAAATCTCCAATTCCTTTGCTCTGGGCTCTGTTTCAGGAGCCACTGTGATGGAAAGACCTCTAGCCACCTCCCGAATGAAATCCTGAAAGGATATATCCTCTGGACGAGACATCCTACGTTTAGGAAAGGAAGACTCCTCAGAGAGAAGTACTCCGGTACCGACAGAGCTGTCAGAATCCTCAGACTCATCGGAGGATTCAAAATATCTCCTGTCCAGGTGCAAAGCATGATACCGGTACCGATCGAAGTCGGTACCGGAGGGGTCCGGTACCGGCCTGTCGATACCGGAGGAAACAGCATGACTCGGTGTCAGTAACACGATCGCCGATGTCGATGCTGTCGGTACCGGTATCGGTGCTGGAACTGGTGTCGATACCGGATGAACCGTCTGAAGCGGTCCCGAAGGCACCGAAGCCGCAAGGAGAGCCGCCAGACTGCGTTCAATAGCCAACAAACTCTAGTCTATTGATGCTGCCGATGCCTGGGTATCGGTACCGAGCGTAGCGGCCGGTACCCCAGAGCATGGCACCAGTAGTTCTGCAGAGGTTGAGGCCTCAAGAACATCCTGGAGCCCAGATAGTGCTTTGGAAGTCAAAGCCTCCCGCCGGGGCAATTTTGCCAGTGCAAGTCCCTCAAGGGCAATGCCAGAGGCATCTCGATGCTTGGAAGGAGATCTACCCTTTGAGGACCAGCTAGATTTATGTTTGATTACCTGAGATCCATGGGAGAAAGACGAAGCCCTGGAAGACGTCGATGCCACGGATGCTGCATCAGAGGGAAAAAGGGTGCTAAGCTTAGCAGCTCGGTTTTGCCGACCCCTCTTCAACATCATCCCACAGGCAACACACTCCGAGATGAAGTGGTCAGGACCTAAACATTTAAGGCACCACTCGTGAGTGTCGGTGACGGAGATGGTACCGCCACACTTGGAACACTTTTTAAAACCCGAGGCAGGTTTTTCCATTCTTAAGGAAAAGTTGGGCCTAGTGCCCAAAAGGGCACCCGACAGAAAAAAGGACTGGAAAGACCAGAAAAAGATTTTAAAAAATTTTTTTTTTGAAGAAAGAAAGAACCGGTGATACTGGTATAGCGTCGAGGAAGGCAGACACTACCACAAGATTGAAAAAAAAGGGATAATTTCTGTGGTGACAGGAAAAACGACCTGCTGGCTCCGCAGAAAACGAAGAACTGGAGAGAGGCAGTTGGGAAAGGCAGGAAGGCAGCACACAGGCGCTCTGGGATACTCCCAAAAGCTTTCTAATTGGACGCTGGGGAGCGTTCCCGTGCAGGCTCCGTCGGTACCAACGATACCCATATGTGAAGACTACATTCCTGCTTGTTCCTGGAGATGAGCAATTTCACTTCTTTTAGCATTTTAGTCGCCCTCCTTTGTAGCTTTTATTAGTTCTTTTTATCTTAGATTAAGATACCAGAACTCAATGTAATACTTAACTTGTATAGATCTATGGAGCAAGCATATCTTATTATGATATTTCGTTCCAAATACCTAATTGCTTTTTTGACCCATTGTTTCTACACAGTAAGCTGAGGATTTCAACATTGTCCACAATAACTCCAAGATTCTTTTCCAGGGTAGAAACATAGAAAAATGACCACATGGCCTATCTACTCTGTTCTTCCATATCAACAACCACAACGGTCCCCTTTTTTCCTATAGAAATCCTCTGTGTTTGTCCCATGCTTTCTTGAATTCAGATACTGTCCTCATCTCTACCACATCCACTGGGAGACTATTCCACGGATCCACCACTCTTTCTGTAAAGAAATATTTCCGCATATCACTCCTGAATCTATCCCCTTTCACCCTCATCACATGTCCCTCGTAGCAGAACTTGTTTTCAATTGAAAGAGGCTCTCCCCCTGTGCATTTATGCCACGGAGGTATTTAAATGTCTCAATCATATCACCTCTATCCCGCCATTCCTCTAAGGTGCACATATTAAGTTCCTTAAGTCTGTCCTCATATGCTTTATAATGAAGACCATTAACAATTTTAGTAGCCACCTTCTGTACTGACTCCAACCTGTTCACATCCTTTTGAAGGTGCAGTCTCCAGAATTGCACACAATACTCCAATGAGGTCGCACCAAAGACTTCATAAAGAACAAAATTACACAGCATGTAGATAGCCATGGCCTAATGGGAGACAGCCAACATGGCTTTAGACAAGGAAGATCTTGTCTTACTAATCTGATCTGTTTTTTTGAAGGTGTGCATAAACAGGTAGACAAAGGTGAGTCGGTTGATATAGTGTATCTGGACTTTCAGAAAGCTTTTGACAAGGTCCCCCATCAGAGACTTTTGGCAAAGCTAAAAAGTCATGGGATAGGAGGCAGTGTACTATTGTGGATCGGGAACTGGTTAAAAGATAGAAAGCAGAGGGTAGGGCTAAATGGCCAATATTCCCAATGGAAAAAGGTGAATAGTGGAGTACCCCAGGGATCTGTACTGGGTCCCCTACTTTTTGACATATTCATAAATGACCTGGAAAAAGGAATAACTAGTGAGGTTATCAAATTTGCAGATGACACAAAACTGTTTAAAGTTGTTAAAACCCAAGAGGATTGTGGAAAACTGCAGGAGGATCTGGATAAATTGGAAGACTGGGCATCCAAATGGCAGATGAAATTTAATGTGGACAAATGCAAAGTTATGCACCTAGGAAAGAACAACCCACACTATAGTTACACGATGCAAGGCTCCACATTAGAAACCACCACCCAGGAAAAAGATTTAGGAGTCATCGTGGATAACATGTTAAAACCCTCCGCCCAGTGTGCAGCGGCGACCAAGAAAGCAAATAGAATGCTAGGTATCATAAGGAAAGGGATGGAGAATAAAACAAAGGATATTATAATGCCTCTGTATCGCTCCATGGTACGACCGCACCTTGAATATTGTGTGCAATTCTGGTCACCGTATCTTAAAAAGGACATAGAGTTATTAGAAAAAGTACAGAGAAGAGCCACCAAATTGGTGAAGGGGATGGAAGGCTACTCCTATGAAGAGAGGCTAAAAAGGTTAGGGCTCTTTAACCTGGAAAAGAGACGGCTGAGGGGAGATATGATAGAGGTCTATAAATTAATGAATGGAGTGGAACGGATAAACGTGGATCAATTGTTTACGCTATCAGAATATAGAAGGACTAGGGGACATGTAATGAAGCTACAGGGTAAACTATTTAAGACAAATAAGAGAAAATATTTCTTCACTCAACGTGTAATCAAACTCTGGAATCTGTTACCGGAGGATGTAGTAAGGGCTGTTAGTATAGCTGGGTTTAAAAAAGGTTTGGACAAGTTCCTGGAGGAAAAGTCCATAAACCACTATTAAAAAGGGACCCAGGATATCAATGCTTGACCTAGTACAAGCACTGCAGAACCTGTGTCTTTTGGGGAAACTGCTAGGTACGTATGACCTAGATTGGCCACTGTTGGAAACAGGATACTGGGCTTGATGGACCTCGGTCTGACCCAGTATGGCATTTCTTATGTTCTTACTTATACAGAGACACTATCACCTCCTTTTTTCTGCTAACAATTCCTCTCCGTATGCACCCAAGCATCCTTCTAGCTTTTGCTGTTGCCTTTTCTACCTGTTTAGCTACTTTAAAATCATCAGACACAACCATGCCTAGGTCCCGCTCTTCTTTAGTGTACTTCATCCCCTACACTATATTGCTCCATTGGATTGCTGCAGCCCAAATTCATGACCTTGCATTTTTTAACATTAAATCCCAGCTGCCAAATTCTAGACCATAATCCAAGCTTAGCTAGATCCCTCCTCATGTTATCTACACCTTCCTGGGTGTCTACTCTATTGCAGATTTTGGTATCATCCGCAAAGAGGCAAGGCTGAGGATCATTCAAGACAGTGAGAAGTACATTGATGAGATGCTTCTTGCAGCAACCAAGCTCTCTAGCAGAGGAGAAAATGGGTGCCAACAGAATGTCGATGGTTAGACACAAGTCACCAGGGCCTGCAAAATCACCAATCCAACTTCTCCAGCCCTTGAATTGAAGAACCATTATGCAGCCCTGGAAGTGGAGGAGGTGAAAGCATCTCTGGAAAAGGAAGAACCAGAGCTCAAGTACCCCAAAGTTACAGAATCAGTGACCACAAGGAAACGAAGGGTAGTGGTGGTTGGAGACTCTCTTCTGAGGGGTACTGAGGCGTCCATCTGACGACCAGACTTGATGTCCAGAGAGGCATGCTGTCTGCCTGGTGCCAAAATCCAAGATGTTACGGAGAGTTTGCCGAGACTCATCAAGCCCAGACTATTACCCAATGTTGCTAATCCATGTTGGAACAAATGATACTGCCAGGTATACCTCGGAACGTATCAAAAGTGACTTCATGGCTCTGGGACAGAGGGTGAAGCAGTTAGGTGCACAGCTGGTGTTCTCTTCAATCTTCCCTGTTGAGGATAAAGGCCAAGGCAGAGAGGCTCGCATTCTGGAGATGACACCATCCACGCATTAATCAAGAGCGTTTTGGTTTCCTAGACCATGGGATGCTGTTCCAAGGGTTGCAGAGCAGAGATGGCATCCATCTGTCCAAGAAAGGTCAACGCATCTTCGGTAGTAGACTGGCTAATCTACTTAAGAGGGCTTTAAACTAGATTTGTTGGGGATGGGTGAAGAAAGCCCCCAGGTAGGTAACACATTAAATACTTTTATGGAAATGGGTAACAGGGGTAACATATGGAAAGCAGTGTGTATAAATGGGAAATAAGATCCCTGATGTTGAAGCTTTGGTGGGAGTGGCTGACTTGGATTTAGTAGCAGTTACAGAAACATGGTTCACAGAAATCCATGATTGGAATGTAACTATACCTGGCTATACACTTTATTCAGAAAGGACAGGGTAGGAAGAAGGAGTGGCACTATATGTAAAAACTACTATTAAAGCTTTGGAATTACAGATTTTAAAAGGGAGAGAGGAGGCATTGTGGGTTAAACAAGAAAGAGGGAAAGAGAAATCTATTTGCATTGGTGTGATATACAGACCTCCCTCACAAGAGGAAGAGGTGGACAGATAGTTAATTGAAGACATATGCAGTATTGCTAGGAAAGGGGAAGTGCTACTGATAGGAGGTTTCAATATGCCAGATGTTGATTGGCACATTCCTGCTGCAGTATCATCTAGAAGTAAGGAGATCCTGGATTCTCTACAGGGAGAACTATTCAGGCAATTGTTAACAGACCCCACATGTGAAGGGGCCATACTGGACTTGGTGCTTACCAATGGTGAAAGTGTTTCTGATGTTGTAGTGGGAGATCATTTTGCATCCAGTGATCACCAGATGGTGTGGTTCAGTATTAGGACTAGGGCTGTTAGACTTTAGGAAGACAAACTTTGCCAAGATGGGCTAATACCTCAGGGAGTCGTTAGTGGGATGGGAACAGCTGGGGGATGTAGAAAAACAGTGGGCAAAACTGAAAGGGATATTTTAAGGGCAACCAACCTTTTTGTTAAAATGGTAAATAAAGGTAAAAGGAAAAGGAGACCACTATGGTTTTCGAAAGAAGTAGCTGAAAAAGTGAAGAAAAAGAGGGAGGCCTTCATGAAATACAAGAGATCATAGAGAGAGGAAGACAGGCATCTGTATTTGGAAAAACTTAGAGAAGCTAGCAAAGTAGTCAGGAAGGCAAAGATTCAAAAGGAGGAGGAAATAGCCAATGCAATAAAATGGGGGATAAGACATTTTTCAGATATATTAGTGAGAAGAGGAAGGGCAAAAGTGGTATTGTCAGACTCAAGGGTGCAGGGGAGGAATATGTAGAAGCTGATGAGGATAAAGCAGAATTGCTTAACAAATATTTCTGTTCTGTGTTCACAGATGAAGAACCAGGAGCAGGACCTCAGAAAACACGAACAGAAGTGAGGGACATCTTGAACAATTTCCAGAAGACTGCTTTCTTGAGAAACTAGCTCAACCTAAAAGTAGACAAAGTGATGGGACCGGATGGGATACACCCTAGAATACTGAGGGAACTTGGGGACGTTCTAGCAGCTCCACTGACTGACCTTTTCAATGCCTCGTTGGCGTCGGGAGTGGTGCCAAAGGACTGGAGAGAGGCTCATGTGGTGCCTTTAAACAAAAGCGGAAGTAAGGATGCGGTTGAAAACTACAGGCCGGTTAGTTTAACTTCGGTGGTAAGTTATTGGAAACGCTGCTGAAAGAGAAAATAGTGAGGTTTCTGGAGTCCAGTGGATTACAGGATCCGAGGCAGCATGGATTCACCAAAAGCAGGTCTTGTCAGACAAATCTGATTGATTTCTTTGACTGGGTGACCAGGGAGCTGGACAGAGGGAGAGTCCTAGATGAGGTGTATTTAGATTTCAGTAAAGCCTTTGACACTGTTCCTCACAGGCGACTTATAAACAAACTGAGCACCCTAGGGATGGACCCTAAAGTTACTGCTTGGGTTAGAAATTGGTTGGGTGGGAGGCAACAAAGAGTACTAGTGAATGGAGCTCACTCTGAGGAGAAGGATGTTACCAGTGGTGTGCCCCAGGGATCTGTCCTTGGTACGATTCTTTTCAACATCTTTGTTAGTGATATAGCGGAAGGGCTGTCGGGTAAGGTTTAACCGAAAGTCAAAGAAAAATCAATCAGATTTGTCTGACAAGACCTGCCTCTGGTGAATCCATGCTGCCTCTGGTGAATCCATGCTGCCTCAGATCCACTGGACTCCAGAAACCTCACTATTTTCTCTTTCAGTAGCGTTTCCAATAATTTACTCACCACCAAAGTTAAACTAACCGGCCTGTAGTTTTCAACCACATCCTTACTTATGCTTTTGTGTAAAGGCAACACACATGAGCCTTTCTCCAGTCCTTTGGCACCACTCCCGACTCCAACGAGGCATTGAAAAGGTCAGTCAGTGGAGCTGCTAGAATGTTCCCAAGTTCCCTCAGTATTCTAGGGTGTATCCCATCCAGTCCCATCACTTTGTCTACTTTAAGTTTAGAACACAGTCTTCTGAAAATTTTTCAAGATGCCCTTAGCTTCTGTTCGTTTGTGAGTGTTTTATGAGGTACTGTTCCTGGTTCTTCATCTGTGAACACAGAACAGAAATATTTGTTAAGCAATTCCGCTTTATCCTCATCACTGTTCCCTCTAAGCTGTGTGCGTGTGCGCGCGCACACACCTCGCCGAGCGAGCGCACATACTTTACAACAGAGCGCACAAAAATTATGGTTCTGATTCTGATAGAAAACAACAGATATCTTAAAAGTTGTTGTGTATTTACGGTTTTCACAAGTTCTACAATATTTTCTAGTGCAATCAATGTGGTGTACATACTGTATTCTGACGGGTAGTCAAATTTTAAAGTATATAACTCCGACTGTCGTTATGTGGCACACAAAAATTTAACCTTCCTTCAAAAGTTGCACAGCTGATATTTTATGCGCACACAGCCTACAGAAAATTAGAGGGAACATTGATCCTCATCAGCTTCTACATATTCCTCCCCTTCACCCTCGAGTCTCACAGTATCATTTTTGCCCTTCCTCTTCTCACTAACATATCTGAAAAATGTCTTATTCCCCCATTTTATTGCATTGGCTATTTCCTCCTCTTTTTGAATCTTTGCTTTCTTGACTACTTTGCTAGCTTCTCTAAGTTTTTCCAAATATAGATGCCTGTCTTCCTCTCTCTGTGATCTCTTGTATTTCATGAAGGCCTCCCTCTTTTTCTTCATCTTTTCAGTACTTCTTTCAAAAACCACAGCGGTCTCCTTTTCCTTTTACCTTTATTTACCATTTTAACAAAAAGGTTGGTTGCCCTTAAAATATCCCTTTCAGTTTTGCCCACTGTTTTTCTACATCCCCCAGCTGTCCTGCTAACAACTCCCTGAGGTATTGGCCCATCTTGGCAAAGTTTGTTTTCCTAAAGTCTAAGATCCTCGCTTTTGAATGGATTCTAACAGCTCTAGTCCTAATACTGAAACACACCATTTGGTGATCACTGGATGAAAAATGATCTCCCACTATAACATGAGAAACACTTTCACTATTGGTAAGCACGAAGTCCAGTATGGCCGCCTTCACGTGTGGGGTCTGTTACCAATTGCCTGAATAGTTCTCCCTGTAGAGAATCCAGAATCTCCTTACTTCTCGATCAGAGGTTCCCAACTCCAGTCCTGGAGGGCCAAACACCATTTAGGTTTTCAGGCTGTCCCTAACAAATATGCATGAGATGCATTTGCATGCGCTGCCCCCATTGTATTCAAATAGATCTCATGCATATTCATTAGGGACAGCCTGAAAACCTGAATGGTGTTTGGCCCTCCAGGACTGGAGTTGGGAACCTCTGTTCCAGATGATACTGCAGCAGGAATGTGCCAATCAACATCTGGCATATTGAAATCCCCTATCAGTAGCACTTCCCCATTCCTAACAACGCTGCGTATGTCTTCAATTAACTCTCTGTCCACCTCTTCCTCTTGTGAGGGAGGTCTGTATATCACGCCAATGCAAATAGATTTCTTTTTCCCTCTTTCTAGTTTAACCTACAGTGCCCCCTCTCTCCCTTTTAAGCTCTGTAATTCCAAAACTTTAATATTATTTTCTTTATAGTGCCACTCCTCCTCCCCTTCTTCCTATCCTGTTCTTTCTGATTAAAATATAGCCTGGTATAGTTACATCCCAGTCATGGTTTTCTGTGAACCATGTTTCTGTAACTGCCACTAAATCCAAGTCAGCCCTCCCACAAAAGCTTCAACATCAAGGATCTTATTTCCCATGCTACGGGTATTTATACACACTGCTTTCCATATATTACTCCTTTTACCCATTTCCATAAAGGTATTTAATATTTCACTTACCTGGGTGCTTTCTATACCCATCCCCAACGAATCTAGTTTAAAGCCCTCTTTAGTAGATTAGCCAGTCTACTACTGAAGACCTTTCTTGGACAGATGGACGCCATCTCTGCTCTGCAACCCTTGGAAAAGCATCCCATGGTCCATGAAATCAAAACGCTTTTGATGACACCATCCATGCCGCCATGCATTCATCTCCAGAATGTGAGCCTCTTTGCCTTGGCCTTTACCCTGAACAGGGAGGATTGAAGAGAACACCACCTGTGCACCTATCTGCTTCACTCTCTGTCCCAGAGCCATGAAGTCACTTTTGATACGCTCAGAGGGATAACCTGGCAGTATCATTTTTTCCGACATGGATTAGCAACATTGGGTAATAGTCAGTGGGCTTGATGAGTCGCGGCAAACTCTCCGTAACATCTTGGATTCTGGCACCTGGCAGACAGCATACCTCTCTGGACATCAAGTCTGGTCGGCAGATGGATGCCTCAGTACCCCTCAGAAGAGAGTCACCAACCACCACTACCCTCCGCTTCCTTCTGGTTACTGATTCTGCAACTTTGGGGTACTTGAGCTCTGGTTCTTCCCTTTCCAGGGATGCTTTCACGTCCTCCACTTCCAGGGCTGCACAATGGTTCTTCAATTCAAGGGTGGAGAAATTGGATTGGTGATTCTGCAAGCCCTGGTGACTTGTGTCCAACCTTCATCATTCTGTAGGCACTCACTTCTCCTCTGCTGGAGAGCTTGGTTGTTGCAAGAAGCATCTCAACAATGTACTTCTCACTGTCTTGAATGCTCCTCAGCCTCGCCACCTCTTCTCCGAGTTCCTCCACTTGTTTGAGAGCTTCAGCATGCAGGCACCCTGCACATGGAACTGGTCCTTCAACTAGCATTGGGACCTGTCTGGACATAGGCAGAAGCTGTAACGGGGGCAACAGCTTTAGCAATACTATTTTTCCCAGCCATTGTTCTGTTCGTGGAGCTTAGATATCCGTTAAAGCAAAAGAGAGATCTACCAAAGTACCAGCCGGTTTCCCAGCTGTCCTTTCAAAGAAAAAGCAGTTAAATCTCTCTAATTATATTCAAAATGTGCTGTTCCAAGTCCTGGTGTTTTGTTAATTGGGGAGGTGCCCTATAAAGCAAGACTGCTCACTAGGGGTGGGTGGGAGTTGGGGGGGTATGGAGGGAACTGCTGATTAGGTGTCAGTAGCTACAAAGAGCTGAGAAAGTTAATAAAGCAGAGTTTTAAGCCTACCCCACTAAAGAAAATGTGTTTCCTTTTCATCTAAAGCACCAAAAAGAATGTAACTTTGTTTTAAAAATGTACCAAAACCCTTTTAAGAGCTCTCAGTCAGAGAGCTAACAATTAAAAAAACCACAAATTCTTACCTTTATTTGAAATGTATAGCCCATTAGTGACTCCTAATATGCGACCCAACACCAAAATTAAGATATTTTTTCCCTACATGCATCCTACTTCTTTTGACTATATTTATTCTGCCATTTAGATTTCTAGTTCTCCTTTCTGGAAATCAGAATCAACCCATTTCACAAAACTGTATGCACTTTATAAATTTGATCGCTCCATTCATTCCTCTATTTCAAAATTCTATTCATTTCCACTGGAAAAAAACTATTTTAATATATATTTTACATACATATTTTTGACTTTTGCCAGTACCAGCACAAGTTTTTTGTCCTTGGGCCTCTGCCTTGTTCTCAGCATCTCCAATAGCTTCAGAGCCAATTAAAGTGAAATTTTACTTACCAGATAACGTACTTTCCTCGAATCATGCTAGACCAAGTCCATACAAGTGGGATGTGTTACCCTACCAGCAGACTGGTGGAGACAAAGAACCAATGAAAAGCCTATGTTTCAATAACATCACTCCCATGCCTCTATCCGCAGCCACTAGAGGTCTTTTCAGTATTTGTCTCAAAGCATATGGGAGAACATGTCAAGCCTCATACCATGTCATACCTCAACATAGGCAACAAATAGTAATTAAACAGTAGCAAGCTCTGTACAGGAAAGCATAAACAGAATGCTGTCCGTAGAAGATGAACCTGCGGAGCAGAGTATATAAATCATAGCAGACCCGAGGGTACCACCACAGAACACAGCAAAGGCAGCAGGCCCTGGACTGGTCTGGCAGGACTCATAAGGACATTATCTGGTAAGCAAAATGTCACCTTCGATTTCATCCTGCTAGACCAGTTCAAAAGTGGAATGTACCAAAGCTACGACTCTACTGGGTGGGAAGACAACAGCCTGCAAAACCTTAGAGCCAAAGGCCATGTCTACCCGAGCTTGAACATCCAAGTGGAAACACTTGACCAAAAGGGAAAGTGATGCCGACATTGCCGCCCGACAAATGTCTGCAGGGGCTACAGAGCTCCACCCCTCCCATGGGGATGATAGCACTCAGGTAGAATAGATGAGCAAACCCTTCTGAACTGGCCAGATCTGCAACAGATTCGCCAAGGCAACAGCTTCCTTAACTCAGTGCCCCAATGCAGACTTACTCACCAGGTCACCTTGCGCGGACCAGAAAACACCACAAAAGATGGTCTGACACATGAAAAAAATTCGTAACCTCCAAGAACCAGAAAGGCATTCTCCTGACATCCACAAGGCGAAGATCCAGACCATTCCCCCAACCCTGCTCCTTAGAGAAGGAGGGCAGGCAAACTGCCTAGTTCACATGAAAGGGAGAAATCACTTCAAGAAAGAAAGAAAGTACATACATGCTTGAATGGAAACTGCCTCCTTAGAAAAAGATAGGTAAGGATCTTGGCAAGACAGAGCCAGCAGCTCAGAATCCTCCTTGTGAAACAAATCGCAACCAAGATGAGCATCTTGAGCAAATTGTTTAGAATAGCACGCCTCAATGGCTCAAAGGGCACCGACATCAGGGCCCTGAGCACCAGACACAGGTCCCAGGAAGGGATCATAGACTGGAAGAGAGGATGTAGACACCAAACCCCCTAACAAAGGCAGAAAATATCCATGTGTAAGGCTAGAGACACACCAGCCAACAGACCTCTGAAACAGGCCAGAGCTGCCATTTGAACCTTCAGGCATTTAAGAGAAAAGGCCCTTCTTCAGATCGTCCCTCCAGAAAAAGGCCAACAGAGATGACTTCTTGGCCACCTCAGGAGCCAGTCGCACCAGACCTGCACTTACGCCAGGTTGGTAGACATCTGGGCTCTGAGCAGAGCGGAAAACCACCGCCAGAGAGCAATCCATACATGCTGTCTCCTTACAAGAGCCAGGCTGCAAACGAGAAGGGAGGAGGACAAACAGCCCCGACACAATAGGCCCTGAGACAGAGGCAAACAAAGAGGTGGCGTGGGCAGGAGCCTCATCAAATCTCCAAATCATGCTCTCATCGGTCAATCTGGTGCCACCAGAATAATCCTTTTCAGGTGGTGCTCCATATGCTGAATCAAATGCCCCACCAGGGGCCATGGAGGAAATACATACAGCAGGCATTGACTTGGTCAAGGTTGAGCCAGGGCGTGGATACCCTCAGACCCCGTCTCTGTGCGGCAACTGAAGAAGCAGCTTCACACTTTGACATTGGAGCAGGTGGCCACCAGATTCCTCTCAGGGTGATCCTAGCAGTGCGGAAACAATGGAAACGCCTCCTGACTCAACTCCCACTCTCCTAGAACTAGAGTGAGCCAACCCAGCAATGTGCAGAGCCAACTAGGAGGTTTTTTGCCGATGAGGCAAATAGGAGAGCAAACTCCAGGACTACACCGGCACTCTTTGTGCTGCCTTTTCAACTGACATAAGCCACCACCATAAGCCAAAGCTGAATGGCCTAGGGCCAGAAATGCAGAAGAGACAACCTAATGGCCCTCGCCTCAAGGTAAATGATGGACCACACCTCTTCTCTGCAGTTCCACTGGCCCTAGGCATGGGCTCCCCAGCCTGAGAGACTAACATCCGTTGACAGAAGGGTCCATGAGCAATCATCCAGCAGCACGCCCTTCCTCAGAAGGCTGCTTGCCACCACTGCAGGCTGGCCATCACCATCATTGGGAGCGGGAGCCTGAGCTTAAACCACTGAGAACTCAGGGACCACCGAGTCAACAAGGACCACTGGAGTGGCCGCAAAAGAGTACACACTCCTGGCACCATCTTGATCTTCATCGCCATCAATCGAAAGAGTTGAAGATAATCCCAGACTCTGGGAGCTTGCTACAAACAGAACTGTACTAAGCAATCCAACAATCTGTGACTTCTCACCTTGCCTTGCCTCGCCTCCCCCCCCCCCCCCCGGGCAGGAAGGCATTGCACACTTGAGTGGCGAAACATGCTCTCAGAAACTCCAGGGACTGGGTGTGCAACAACTGGCTCTTTTCTCAAGTGATCACCCAGCCAAGGCTTATCAGAAAAGACACCATTTGGAAAGCTACTCAAGACATCTCTGAAAGAGAATGGACTAAGGAGCCAGTATATCCAAATATGGGTGCACACAAATCCCGTGGTGCCATAGCGCCACAGCCACCACCACCATGACCTTTGAGAACATCCTTGGGGCAGTGGAGAATCCGAATAGGAGGACAGCAAACTAAAAATGAGCACCAAGCATGGCAAAACACAGATACTTTGCTGATCTCCTGGATCCGGATATGAAGATACGACTGTCAAATCAAGAGATACCAGGGTACTCCCCTTGGTGCACCACTTGAATCATGGATCGCCAAGTTTTCATCCAGAAGCACAGGCACACAAGCACTTGGTGACACATTTGAGGTCTAGAACAAACAAGAATGTTCCTTTCATTTGGCACCACGAAACAGATGAAATACTTGCCCTTGCCCCGATTTGTCTGGGGCAATGGGCACCATTGCCTTCAGGCGAGGCAACGTTTCGAAGGGATACACACAGCAGCCCCGCTGATCACAGCCCCATAAGGGCAGAAGATGCAAGCGGCTAGGATCGTTCTTACATTCCAGGACATAGCCGTACTCTATGGGAATTAGCACCCAGTGATCCTTGGTGACCCGGGCCCATTCCTGAAGGAAGAGGCGAAGCCTGCCCCCAAAAGGAGGAATTAGAGAATGGGCCTCAAACTGTCATTGGGCAGCATAGGTGGATGGGACCGGGTCCCTGGGCCAAATAGCTCCACAAAAGTACTGAGAACGAGCCCATAAGCAGAGGGAAAGAAAGCCTTTCCAGGCAGTCAGCAATGGACCCCCGGGAGACCAAAGAGCGCGCACGTGAGGAGTGGAAGGAGGCTGATGGAAAAAGAGGATCCTGTCTGCTTCATAGGCCCCTTGGATCTGTCATCCAGAAGGTGGTAAGATGTCGTCTAACCTAGGTCCTTCATCAGCTTCTCCAAATCAGATCCAAGAGAAGTATCCCTCTAAGGCCAGATGGACAACCAGGATTTGGAAGAGGAGTCAGTTGCCCCGTGTCAGAGCCCTGCCAATGCCATGTTACCATCAACAGGGCACAATCCCCGGCCCTTAGATGTACCAGGCTGTATGTGGCATCAGAAAAGAAGGCCAGCAGACTCCAAAAGAGGGGTAGAATCATCTGGTAGAAGAGACCGAATCCACCGGAGCAGGGCTGCACATAATGTAATTAAAAAATAGCAGTTGCTGCAGCAAACTTTCAGTCCAGGGTATCCTTTTAAGGCCAATCCACCTGCCACAGGAAGGGTGGTCTGACTGGTAAATGCCGTGACCTGCACATCCACCTTGGAAATATCAAACCACACAATGCACTCCTTCTCTGGGAGAGCGTGCATCTTCTTACACTCTTAATCCCTTAGACGGGGAGTCGGGGGAATCCCACTCTGACTGGGACAGGCCCTTGGGCACCACCAGGAATGGGAAGAAAGTAGTGGATTTCCACACCCCTTGCAGGATTGGATGCATCTTCAATTCCTGCTCCATGCTTGAAACATCCACCACACTCTGTGGATAAGAACCTGGGTATCAACGCCTCCAGTTCCTACTTACAGAACAGGCGATTAACAACGGCCTTCTCACAATCCTCTGAAGGTGGGAGTACTTCTTCATCCATATCAAACATCTAAAACTAAGCTACAGTTCTAATCTCAGACAGATCCCAGCTAATCCCCATCTCCAAGGACTTTTAGTCATAGGCAAATCGAACAGGGCTTCCACTCTCAGCCTGCCCCGCATGAGACTGCATTCAGGGGAACCCAGAGACCACAGGATTTGAATTTCCACACCAGAATGACCAGGCCTATAGTAAAAAGGAAAATAATTCCAGGGAGGACAATCCGGACTCTGGAAAGCTTTCCTCACAGAAATGAGCCCCCCCCCCCTACACCAGGAGACAGTCATTACCAATCCCCTAGAGGTCAGGGAGTGGCGCACAGCATGGTCACCGGAACCTCTAGCCAGCTGGTTATCCTTAACCATGGCACCATCCGCCACATCCTACCCTTAGGCAGGCATGTTCAGACTAACTGCATCCCCTGGAGTAGAGAGGGGGAGCAATCCCTCCAGGGACAACTCAGGAACTGCCATGCTAAAAAAGCAGAATCCAAAAGCCAGAGATGAGGCACCATGCTTGCCACAGGCCAAACAACAATCCATGGAAGACGACACAAGAGAGTTAAGGCAATATCACAGAGCATGCTAATGCTGCAGTAGCCTGAAGACTCCTATTAACGGTGCATTTACTGCGGCAAGCGTTATAGGCGCTAGGGTAGGAACATGCACTGAAGCTGCTTGGGCAGAATGTGCATACAGACTGTGCGACCACCAGGCACACAACAGAAGAAACACACGCTCCTAGTGTGTACTGAAAACAGCAGTAAACCCCCATATCGTACCGACAGTTGCTAGCAGTTTACTCCGAATTGCATCCCACACAGACAATCAGGAGCCCCCAACAAGGACAATGATTAGGTCAATTCTTGGTACTCACCCCCTGAGAGGTCCAGGAAGAGGATCCGTGCTGAGATCAGCTCTATTCCCGATACTATTTCACTGGCTTTTGCAACACTGTGTTTAAAAGGAGGCTGGCAGACAGATCCCTCAGAGCCTTCTGTAATCTTTAGGAGAGAGTAGGGGAGAATAGAGGAGGGATGCCTTCGTCAGGGCACCATCCCTGGCCACCAAGCATACCAGGTAAGACCTGGCATCAGAAAGGAAGGCCATAGCAGACTCCAAGAGAGAAGCATTATCATCAGGCAGAAGAAATTGAATCCACTGGCGCAGGGCTTGAGACATCAGGCTGATATATATCCCCAGCTTTAGAAAAGTCACCGCCACGACAAATTGGCTCTTCAGAAAGGAATCAACCTTGCAGTCCAGAACATCCTTTAAGGCTGACCCGCCTTCCATGAGAATGGTGGTTCGTCTGGTAACCACTATGAACTGTGCATCCATTTTGGGAATGTCAAACCACTCACCACGCTCCTCCTCCGGGAGTGTAGATCTTAAAGACCCCTAACCCTTTAGGCAGGGAGTCAGGCAAGTCCCACTCGGACCGGAGTTTTGATAACCTCCAGGAATGGGAAGATAGTAGTGGATTTCCATACCCCTTGAAGAAGCTGGTGTACTTTTGGCTCCTGCTCCATGTCTGAAGTATCTGTCAAGGTGGATGAGACCCTGGAAATCAATGCCACCAGCTCCATTTGCCGGAACAGGTGGATCATGCTGGCCTCTGCATAGTCTTCTGAAGGTGAGAGTAGGTTCCTCATCCATATCAGAGCCCAGTTTGTTTGAAAATTGTTGATGCTGATTAACTGTTTTAACATATGTTCCTTGTAATGTGCACCTGTACCATTCACGTTATGTTATTGCACTGAATTTTATGTAAACCATCTTCACTGGTCGAAAGACTATAAAAAAAAAAAAGAAGAAGTTAAATAAATAAAATTCAGATTCATCTGGGTCCAAGGCACAGTCAACATCTCGGATAGCTCCTAACTGTTTCACATCTTCAGGGAGTGCCCGCGCCAGGGACACATAGCCAAAGTTAATTGAAAAGGGCTTCTACTTTCAGCCTGCCCAGCACGAGACTGCTTCCGGGGGGCACTTAGAGGCCGCAGGTTTGAATTTCCACACCAGAAGGACCAGGCCTGTTGCAAAAAGGAAAAGGATTACAGGGAAGACAATCCGTACTTGGAAAAGGCTCCCCGACACCATGGGGCATAGCCGTCAGATCCCCTAGAGGATGAAGAGCGGCTCACAACACAGTTGCAAGAGCCTCCGGCTGGCTGAGCATCCTTACCCTTAGCGCCATCCTGCACCTCCTGCCCTGAGGCAGGTAAGAGCAGACTGTATCCCTCAACTGAGAGGGGGAAAGCATGCCATAAAGGAAAGGAAGAATCCAGAATCCAAAGATGAGACTCCTCACCTGCCACAAGTCAAATAATGTTTTCTGGAAGACGACAAAGAGTTAGGGTATTACAAGAGTGCACACTAAGGCTGTCTGCCTGCGAGCATGCATTAACTGAGCTTTTATGTAATGCGCAGTAAAGGCACTAGGGAAGATGCGCATGCTGGAACTGCTTAGACAGAATGGGCATTAGAACCGCACGACCCTCAGACGCACAATAGACAAAAAGAGTAAATTAGACTTACCTGCTAATTGTAGTTCCTGGAGTATCTCCAGGCTAGTCCCGGAATCTATGGGTTGTCAACCTCCTCTAGCAGCTTTGGAGACTGAGAAACTTCTTTTTCGTGATGTCATCAGTATATAAGGGCTGGCACCACCTCCATACTCCAGTTTACCTATTGACAAAGCAGACTCACCGGAGCAACAAGTAAGAAGTAAAAATGAACAGTAAACAACATCCCCTTATATATACCCCAAAGACCCGCAGGCCCAACTATGTACAAAATCTGCTTCTAGGGATGCCGTGAGCTCTCCTGCCCGGCCACTCCCCCCAAAATTGTAGGCAAAAAGTTGTCCCAACGACAACCCCGCCGACCGAATAATGAAAAACAGACACTTACCAGTAACCGTCCACCTCCTTCAGGCCCGGAAACACCAGCAAGACAGGGTGGGATCCGGGACTAGCCTGGAGATACTCCAGGAACTACAATTAGCAGGTAAGTCTAATTTACACTTCCTGATCATCCTCCAGGCTAGTCCCGGACTCTATGGGTACGTACCAGAGCAGTAAACCCCATCAACGGGAGGGACCTGGTAGTCCGGCCTGAAGTACCGCCGAACCAAAACAGGTGTCCCTGTCCGCCTGCACATCAAGGCGGTAATGTTTCACAAAGGTATTCAGCGACAACCATGTCGCCGCCCTACAAATGTCTACTGCAGGAACCAAGCGAGTCTCCGCCCAAGACGTCGCGTGCGCCCTAGTGGAATGAGCTCGCAAACCTGCCGGCACCGGCCGACTCCTCAAAATATAGGCAGAAGCGATGGTCTCCTTCACCCAGCGGGCAATCGAGCCCTTAGAGGCCGCCTCTCCCTTACGAGCCCCCCGCAAACAGCACGAACAGCCTGTCGGACTTGCGGAAAGACGCCGTCCGAGCGACATACTTCTTCAAAGCCCGGCGAACGTCCAATCGGTAACGCCTATCCTCCCCCCCCCTGCCCTTTCCCTGTACCGCGAAACACAGGCAAGGAAATTACCTGGTTCATATGAAAACCAGAAACCACTTTAGGCAAGAAGGACGGAACGGGCCTCAACACCACCTTCGAGTCGGAGAAAGATAGAAAAGGCGGCCGACACAACAGCGCCTGCAGCTCCGACACGCGCCGCGCCGAAGCCACCGCCACCAAAAAGACCACCTTCAACGTCAAGTCCTTCAAAGAAGCCTCCGCCAAAGGCTCAAAAGGAGCGTTCCCTAAGGCCTCCAAGACCAAAGGCAGATCCCACGCTGGAACAGTGAGATGGCGCGGCGGCCGAAGAAGCTTCACGGCCCTCAAAAAACGCTTAACATCCGCATGACTACCAAGCGACACTCCCCGAACCTTCCCTCTATAGCAGGACAGAGCCGCCAAGTGCACCCTCAAGGAGGATGCCGCCAAACCCTTCTGAAAGCCATCCTGCAAAAAGGCCAACACCTGCGGAACCGTCGCCTTCAACGGGACCAAGTCTCTCTCGACACACCAATCCTCAAAAACGCACCAAACCCTGACATAAGCCAAAGAAGTAGAACGCGCAAGACTTCCGGTGATGCGGTGAGCCGGAGCAGACGCATGCTGCTCGGGCTCTGGGCCCCTTCACCCCTCCACCACAGATTTATGCGGTGATCGGGGCTGCATTCGGGGTTCTTCGCCCCCCCTGGGCCCCCCCGCAGAAGCCGCTATTGGGGCCGGTGCCCCGGAGCCCTCCGTCTCCCCCGAAGAGATGATGCTTGGAGGCGGCCTGGATTTCGGCGGCAGACGCCGCGCGGGGAGTGCGGCTGCAGTGTGAGTGAGGTGAGGTGGTGCGGGGGTGATTCCAGCGGCGGTCGGAGCGGGGTTCTGCGGCGGCGGCGGCCCTCGGACTGCGGTATCCTGCCCCCCCCCCCCGCATGTATCTACCAGCCGGGCCCGGCGAGTGGGGCCGATGCGGCAGCTGCTGAGGGGACCGGGGGCTGTTGCAGGGCCTGGATCGGGGGCACCACTTGCCTTCCAGCCTCTCTCAGAGCTCCTTGAGGGCAGAGCAGCCCACCAGAAGATCAGAGCACCCACTAGAGGGCTCGTGGGCCTGATACAATTCTCAGTCTTCACCACGCAGACGTCTGGGTCCTGAGCCTGGCCTTAGGCACACTGAGTTCGAGCTGCACCCCCCCCCCTGCCTCTGGTCTTCGACGGATGCCCTGTTGCTACTGCGCCTCCGGCCCGCGACAGCCTTTGCCCCGCACTCTGGGCCCCCCCCCCCCCCCCGGCACATCGGTTTCTGAGACCTGAGCCTCCTGTCCGAAAAGTCCGAGCCGGTGACTTGTGTCCTCCTCTCAGCACTCCTGAGCCTGTGACCTGCGCCCTGCCCTTGGCTCTTGGAGGATTGCGACCGCTCACTACATTCGACACCCGAGAGTTGGGGACTCCTTCCTTGCCCCCGGCACCTCGACGCCTGTGACACGGGCTCCCCTCCCCCCTTCTTCTAGCGAATAGCGGCCCGAGACCTAAACTCTTTCTCCAGCGCTCGGGGGGACTTGAGCGCACCAGAGGCCTCGGAGATGGCGGCGAAGGGAGGCCGTCGGGTGGAGAGGGAGAAGACCCCCCTACCGCCAAGGGGGGGGGAACAGTCCTCGCCGCTGAAGGGAGAGGCCAGGGCTGCAGCGGGGATGGTGGACGAAATCTCCCTGGCCGTGGCGGGGGTGCTGTCCGCGCAATTCGACGACCTGCGGGGCCGCATGGACCTCATCCAAACCTCAGTGGAGGCCCTGGGCGGCCGACTGCAGGAGGCGGAACACCGGATAGAGCGGTCCGAAGAGCATGTGCTGGAGCTGCAACAGGAGATGGCCCGGATGAAAAAGTTACTCCAGGGGCAGGAGGCCAAGCTAGACGACTTTGAAAATAGGTCCCGCCGGAATAATCTGAGATTTCTTGGAGTTCCGGAAGTTATAGAGGACCGGGACCTACAATCCTACGTAGAGGACCTGGTGAAACAAATTCTGGAGAACGACCCCGAGGGCACTTTAATCCAAATTGAGAGGGCACACCGGGTCGGGCCTAGGAGAACCAGTGAGGGCCGACCTAGAGTGGTTCTAGCACGGTTCCTGCGATTCCAACAGAAAGAAGCAGTCCTACGGGCCGCGCGAAAGAAAGGGACTATTCAAAAAGACAATGCCAGGCTACGTGTTGTTCAGGATTACTCAGCGGCTCTGGGCCAGCGGCGACGAGAGTATGGACCTTTGTGCCAGGTTCTGATAGACAATAATATCAAATTTATTGTGCAATACCCTGCCCGGCTGATCTTTACTCATGGGGGGACCCGTCGGTCCTTTGACTCCGCGACAGCAGCAACGCCCTACGTGGAAGAGATACGGCGGAGGGCTGCAGTGGCGGCCGAGACTTGAGGTCCGGAGGGGAGGACTACCGAAGTGCGGAACAAGCCCGGAGTTTCCATTATGGACTTTAAAGTGATGGTGATGGTAACTGGGGTGGGGGAGGGTGGAGGATGGGGCCTGCTCAAACTATTGCTACGTGGGGGGTTGGCTGTGTTCCAGAGGTGTGGGGGGCGGGTGAGGAATGGCCCGAGTAGTTGGGGGTGGCTTGCCGGGGGGGCGAGTGGGGGGGGAGTGTAACGGGGCTGGTATAATGGAGGGGTGAGGGGGTCCCTTACGCATCTAGGAATACTTAGAGAAGGGGAGGAGGATGGTAGATGGGATGAGGGTTGGGAGCGGGGAGGAGAGGGGGAGGGGAGGGGTGGGTGGGAGGGGGGTGAAGGGATGGGAGGGTGGGGAAGGGTGGGCAGGGGAGGGAGGAAGGGGGAGGGGGTGTAGGAGATGAGCAGTATTTTCAGGGACTAATGGAGGGGTGGACGACGGGAGGGAATTTCCTGGTGAAGAAGAGGGGCGGACCTCAGGCTGGGGGGGTCCCTTCCTCAGAAAAGGTATGGTTTATGCTGTATTATAATAAGCCTACTTTTGTATTACATGCCGCTTAAGATAATTTCTTGGAATGTATGTGGTCTGGGCAGCCCCATTAAACGGGCTAAGGTCCTCCAGGCTCTGGCACGGCAGAAGGCGGACATCGCAATGCTCCAGGAAACCCACCAGACTGCTGAAGAACACCGAAAATTATGCCGGGAGTGGGTGGGACAGGTCTGGGGGTCACCAGCTCAGGGGAAGAAGGGGGGAGTAGTCTTCCTGATTCATAAACGGGTGAGGCTGGAGGTTGTCCGGGATTTTGTAGACCCGACTGGCAGATTTGTCTTGGTGCAGGGAGTCCTTGAGGGGAGGCCTGTTATCCTGGGCAACCTGTATTGTCCAAATGTACTTGACTTGCCCCTCTTTGCCCGCTTTGCCTCCAAGATCGAGACATTGCCGGAGTCCCCCCTGATTTTGGGGGGGACTTTAATGGGGTCATGGATGTTGACCTTGACACTTCCAAGGGGGGGGAGCAGAGAGACAGAACTGCGACGGTTCGGGCCCTGCGACGTTTATGCTCTCGACTGGGCTTGGTGGACCCCTGGCGGCTGCTTCACCCGACCGAACGGGATTACACGCATATATCCCGGGCTCATGGCACTAGTGCCCGTATAGATTACCTGTTGATTTCTACAGGCCTGTTCGTTAAAGTGGCGGATGCGCAGATAGGGCCTATGGAGATATCTGACCATGCTTTCGTTTGGCTCGACGTCCATTGGACTGGGACCTCTCCCCGCCCCCCGACGTGGCGATTCCCGCTCGAACTATATAGGGACGCGCAATTTCGCTCCTTTCTTCAACAACGCTGGCAGGAATTTGAAGCTGATCATAGGGGTCACCAGGATGACCCCGAACTGCTCTGGGAAACTGCAAAGGTGGTTCTGCGGGGGGACATAATAGGGTTCCTTGCCCGGAAGAGAAGACTGAGGGCCGAACGTATTATTGGTTTAGAGAAGTTGGTGACGCGATTACGGCGGCAAGGGGCTCAAAACCCGACTGCAGGGCTTAAAAAGCAGCTGTGGGACTCTCAAATGGAATTAAATGAACTTCTGCACCAGCGGGCAAAGAAATCTGTGTTATACTACCGGTACCAACTTTACCGTTATGGGGATAAGCCCGGGAAACTCTTGGCCAGATGCCTCCGGGGACCTAGGGGCTCCAAACTGGTGCCGGGTTTGCGGGATGATTCGGGGGTGTTACACCGGGAGAACTCGGAGATTGTGCGGGTTTTTCGTTCCTTTTTCCAGACCCTTTATACTGCGGAGTCGCCTTCCCATACGCAGATGGAGGAGTATGTGGGGGCTTTGGAGTTACCGCGCTTGACCGCGGAGCAAAGAGCGCAGTTGGAGCAGCCGATAACGGTGGCTGAGCTGCAGGGGGCTATTTCCAAGGCCAGCTGTTATAAATCCCCAGGATCCGACGGGCTTGGTGCGGAATTTTACAAAATCCTTAACGATTTGATCTCCCCAACGCTGGCTGCCGTGCATAATCAGAGGGCACAGCAGGGATACTTTCGCTGGGGAGCTAACCACGCCCATATTGTCCTTATTCCTAAACCGGCGAAGGATCCCCTCTCCGCGACTTCGTATCGTCCTATCTCACTACTCAATTTTGACCTTAAATTGATGGCCAAGGTTTTGGCAGACCGCCTGGCGGAGTTTCTGGGGCTGTTGGTGCATGATTGTCAGGTTGGGTTCGTGAAGGGGCGATACGCAGTTCGCAATCTGCGCAAAATTGTGGCGTCCCTGGAGTGGGTCCAGCATAGACAGTTGCCCTCACTGCTTGTTAGTTTTGATGCGGAAAAGGCCTTCGATCGGGTGGATTGGCAATATTTGCAGTACATCCTTCCACGCTATGGTCTCGGGCCTTTATTTTGTAGTATGGTTGCGAGCCTGTATGCCGATCCGACGGCGGCGATACTTTGTAATGGGGTGGTATCAGAGAGGTTTACTTTGCAAAGGGGGACCCGTCAGGGCTGCCCCCTCTCTCCTCTCCTTTTTGTCCTGTCGTTGGATCCTCTCCTGCGGAGAGTGGCGGGTATGCGTTCCATAAGGGGGGTGAGAATGGGCGCTCATGAATTTAAGATATCTGCCTTTGCAGATGACCTGTTGGTACATTTACTCTCGCCAACAGACTCCTTGCCGCTTCTTTTAGACGAGCTCCGAACCTTTGGACAATTTGCGGGCTACGTATTAACAGGGACAAATCTGCGGCCATGGACGTGTTGGGGAGCCTTCGGGGTAGTTGGCCGGGGGGCTTCCCTCTTCGATGGGCCGGGGATCAATTTGTATACTTGGGGATTGTATTGCCTTGCCATCCAGGACGATTGTATAGGTGCAACCTGCAGCGAATGCTGACCAAGGTGCGAGCCCAGGTGCAGGCCTGGCAGCCTCTCCCCTTGTCCCTATTGGGAAGGATTGCGGCGATTAAACTGGTGCTCTTGCCCCGGATCCTGTACTGGTTGCAGACCCTCCCTGTTTGGCTCCTCCGGAGGGATGCCCGGCTTTTTGAGGTGGAATTTCGGGGCCTCCTCTGGGGGGGGGCGAGAGCTCGTGTCCCCTACAGTTGGCTGGTGGGGAGGATGCGCAATGGGGGGTGGGGGCTCCCGGATCTCGGAGCTTATGCTTTGGCCTGCCAGGCGCGCCATTTGGGGGACTGGCTAGGTGGCACTGACTTTTATACACCCACGGCCTTGGAGGAGGAATATGTGGCGCCCCACTCTTTGCGGGCCCTCTTGCACCTGGAGGTCAGCCAGTGGGCCACCCACTTAGCTGAGAGTGTGTTGCTGCTCCCGGTCCGTAAGACCTGGCGGCAGTTGAACACCTATTGGGGCCGTAATTGGAAGGCATCAAGTTGGCTGCCCCTTCGGGGCAATGCCAACTTTACCCCGGGGACGGAGACCGCGGCCTTTCGTTTTTGGGGGGAGAAAGGTGCCCATAGTGTGGGGAACGTGGTAGACCTGTCCGGGAGGATCAAACCCTTTTCTGTGCTCTCCCGCGAGTTCGACTTGCGGCCTCATCATTTCTTTGCATATATGCAGGTGGCCCATTATGTGGCCTCCCTCCCAGGAGAGGAGTTACATGGCGATCGCTCGGTCCAGCTTATGGGGTTTTTTGGCCTGGATGATTCGACACGACCGTCGATCCGGGGTTTTCACCTCCGGTTGGAGCAGCTTCGCCAGCGCCCAGACTACTGCAGAGTAGAACAGGCTTGGGGGGCAGAAATGGGGCAGGAAATCCCCCGGGGCACTATTTTGGCGGCCCTACGGCGCGCGGTGAGCCTGGTGGAGGGGGCTCGTTGGCGGGAAATACAATTTAAATGTCTTACCAGGATCCACTTCTCACCGCGGAGGGCCCTTCGTTGCCACCTGACTGTGGATGGCGGTTGTCCGCGGTGTGCGGCGCCCATGGCGACCTTGTTACATATGTGGTGGGGCTGCCGCAGGCTTCGCCCTTATTGGCGGAGGATTGCCCTGTACATGGCCGACCTGCTGGGACAACCTATTCAGTGGGATGCAGCCTTGGTGGTCTTGGATGTTCTGGCCCTTGCCTCTCCGAGGGGGAAGTGGGGTCGCTGGCTGGTGCGTAAGGCATGTCTGGTGGGTAAGGGACCTCTGTTGAGGCGATGGAGGGAGACCCGCCCTCCCTCTTTTTGGGAGTGGCGGAACTCTTTCCATCAGCTTATGCTCCTGGAGTGTAGGGCTGCCCGGGGCCACGTCCAGCGATGGTCCGCCTTCTTGCTAATTTGGGACCCATACATTCAAAATCTGAGTGCCCGGACTCGTAATACAGTCTTGCAGTTGGGTTGTTAACACCCTTATCTATTGTTTTGTTATTCGGGGGACAGGCGGAACCTCCAGATGGTCCTGTGTGGCTTTGACATGTATGGGGGGGGAGGGGGGTGGGGGGAGGGGAGGGGGCGGGGGAAGGGGGCGTGGGTTATTACACTTTGAAAAATCCATGTAACCGTCAATGGGTATGGCTCCTGGGGATAAGAGCTAACCCCAGAGAGTGGTGATTTTCTGTGTGCTATGTACCTGTTGTTTACTGTTGATGGTTCTAAATAAAGTTTTGAAAAAAAAAAGAAGTAGAACGCCGCCGAGCCTTGAGCAACGTACTTATCACCGCCGGCGAATAACCCCGCGCCCTCAACCTAGCCCGCTCAAGGGCCAGGCCGTAAGCGAGAATCGATCCACCTGCGGCATGGAAAGAGGCCCCTGCGTTAACAGATCCGCGGAAGAGGCAGTTTCTAGGGCTGCCCCACCAAGAGGCGCACCAGGTCTGCGTACCAGGGCCGCCTCGGCCAATCCGGCACAATGAGAATCACCCGTCCTCTGTGTTGCTCGATACGCTGTATCACCCGACCTATCAAGACCCACGGCGGGAACACATACAACAGCTGCTCTTCGGACCACCGCTGAACGAGCGCATCCAGTCCTTCCGACATGCGCTCCCGCCGACGGCTGAAGAACCGATCGACCTGTGCCGATCGGAAGGTCGCCATCAGATCCATGACTGGCGTCCCCCAGCGCTGCACCACCATCGCAAAGACGTCCGGGTGTACAACCCACTCTCCGGGGTCCACTCGCACTCGGCTGAGAAAATCGGCCTCGACATTTTCCACTCCCGCGACATGCGCCGCGGACAGGGCCACGAGATGGGCCTCGGCCCAGTCGAACAGACTCTCTGCCTCGGCCTCCAGCGCCACGCTGCCGGTGCCCCCTTGACGATTCACGTAAGCCACCGCCGTCGCGTTGTCCGAGAACACCCGAATGGACCGCCCCCGCTAAATGGACCGCAACTCCTTTAGAGCTAACGCTACCGCTCGCAGTTCTAACCTGTTGATCGACCACGACTTTTCCAGGTCTGACCACCGGCCCTGCACCAAGCGGCCCTGACAGTGGGCCCCCCAGCCGACCAGACTGGCATCTGTCGTCAGAGACACCCACGCCGGCGCCTCCAATAGCATCCCCTTTTCCAGAACCCCCGGCGACAGCCACCAACGGAGCTGACGGCGAGTCGATAGAGGACACGGCAATTTGTGGGCCAACGAATCCCGCTGATGCGACCACCTCCTCAAGAGGGCCCGCTGCAACGGACGCATGTGGGCTCGCGCCCACGGCACCAACTCCAATGTCGCCGCCATTGTCCCTAACACCTGCAGATAATCCCAAGCCAAAGGCCACAGCCGGCTGAGAAATCGCCGCACCAAGAGCCGGAGCCCCAGCACCCGCTGCTGAGGCAGAAAAACACGACCCACGCTGGTGTCGAAACGCGCTCCCAAGTACTCCAGGACCTGAGATGGAACCAACCTGCTCTTTGCGTCATTGATCACCCAACCCAGACTTTGCAACAGAGCTATCACCCGGGCTGTGGCCGACACACTTTCTTCCCTGGACTTTGCCCTGATCAACCAATCGTCCAAATAGGGATGAACCAAAATTCCCTCTTTTCTGAAGGCCGCCGCCACCACCACCATCACCTTGGTGAACGTGTGCGGTGCTGTTGCCAATCCAAACGGGAGCGCCCGAAACTGAAAATGCCCCATGGGAACTGCAAATCTGAGGAACCTCTGATGTTCTTGACGTATCGGAATGTGCAAGTACACCTCCGATAGGTCCAAGGACGTCAGAAACTCCCCTTTCCGCACCGCCACAATGACTGAGCGGAGGGTTTCCATCCGAAAATGCGACACCCGCAGGCAGCGGTTCAGCCTCTTTAGATCCAGAACGGGATGCCACGTCCCCTCTTTCTTGGGGACGACAAAGTAAATCGAGTATCGACCGCAACCTAACTGATCGGCAGGAACCGGGACAATTGCTCCGAGGCACAAGAGCCGCTGTACCGTTTCCCGCACGGCCTCGCGCTTTGCCGGGGCGTTGCATGGGGACAGAACGAACGATTCGGAGACCGGATGCTGCAACTCCAGCGCATAACCTTCGCGGATCACCTCTAACACCCACTGATCTGACGTGAGTTGGGCCCAGGCAGGGTAAAATTCCCGCAGTCGCCCCCCGACGGGAACTAGCCCTCCCTGGACCCGCGTGACTTCATTGGGGCTTTTTAAAGGCGGAAGACGAGAACGCCGCTGTAAAACCCCTGCTGGCTCCTCGAAACCCCCGAAAACTCGGAGCCCGACCAGGAAAAGTCCCCGCTGTGGCTGACTCATCCTCGGGGACAGAAACCTGCGAAAATCGCGCAGCGGGCCCCGAGCCCCGAGCCCCGGAAGGAGGTCTGCTCTGTTTCGGCTTGTCCTCCGGCAATCTACCGCCCTTGGACTCACCTAAATCCTTCACCAATTTCTCCAAATCCTCTCCGAAAAGTAATTTACCGCGAAAAGGAAGCTTACTCAACCGCGCCTTGGAAGAACCATCCGCTGCCCAATTATGGAGCCACAGACAGCGCCTCCCCGCGACCACGGAAGCCATACTCTTTGCCAGACCGCGGATCAGGTCATACTGCAAGTCGGCGAGATATGCCGCTCCCGACTCTAAGCAAGTCGCCTCTTCCGATCCCTCTCCGGAGAGGTCACCCTGCACTCGCTGCGCCCAACGCAAGCAGGCCCTGGCCACCCAGGCCCCACAAATGGAAGCCTGTAACGACAGGGCATTAGCCTCAAAGACCTGCTTCAGCAAGGAGTCCAACTTGCGGTCCTGCGCATCCTTCAGCGCCGCCGCTCCTTCCACCGGGATGGTAGTTTTCTTGGTCACCGCGGAAACTGCCGCATCCACCTTCGGAGCCTTGAACAAATCCCGGTCCCGATCCAGGAGAGGGTAGAGCCGAGTCATAACTCGAGAGCCCTTCAAAACGGCCTCCGGCATATCCCACTCCTCCTGAATCATCTCCCGGAACACCCGGTGCACCGGGAAAGCTCTCTGCGTCTTTCGAACCGCTTGCAGCAGCGGATCTTCCAGAGTAGAATCCTGCGCCGGCTCGGCCTCCGGCATATTAAGAGCCTTAAGCGACTCCACTATAAGCGCCGAGAGCTCCTCCCTACGAAAAACTCTATCCGCGCCTGATCCTCATGTTCCTTAATTTCACCTTCTTCCAGCTCTTCCAGATCCCTGTCCGTCTCGGCCACCTCAGACCGCAGGTCCTCTGAGCCGACGGACAGATCCAGCCGATCCGCATCAGCCCTGGCCTTCTTGGCTAAAACAGCCGACTCCTCTGCTGCCAAAGGCGAAGCGGGTCTCTTTTGTCCAAGCCCCGCCCCGGAGGGACCCGCCACCGACGCCCCCTGCGAAGCCGCGAAAGAGCTGTGAAGCAGCGCCAAGAAATCCGCTGAAAAAATCGCCGCCAACCCCCCAGCAACCGGCTGAGAGGCAAACGGAAGTTCTGGCGGCCCCGGGGCTCGGAGCCCCGGCTCTGGAACAGGCAGGGGGGATGGGCTAGGGACCCTGAGTTCCCCTAACGGGTCCTGTCCAGTCGCCCCCGAGTCCCTCAAGCGGCTCCACCTCCGGAGCGCAACCCCTACAAACTCCCTCTGAAGACACCGAGCTGCGCTTGACCCCACACAAGAGGCAAATCTGCTTGGAAGGCATGCCACGCAGACCTTTAAGGCCCGGGCAGGCCGTGGGGCTGATTCAAAAATAGCGGGTTTTTTGTTTTTTTTTACACCAGTTCCCTCAGAGGAGCTCCTCCAGGACCCCCCTGAAGAAACAAACTGAAAACAAAGCTCTGATGTAGAACAGGAACGCGGCAAAGGCCTGAAGAAAAAAACGCGATTTTCCCACTCTCAGCACACGCGGCTGGGCCTGCCTCTGCAACACAGCTGCTTCCCGCCGAAGCGAGACTTACCTCCAGCGCTGACAGCCGGCCTGCAAAAAACAGCGGTGAGTGCCCACCGGGTCTCCTGCTGCACCGTCAAGAAGACCCCAGCAGGAACGCGGCAAAGGCCTGAAGAAAAAAAATAGTAATTAGATCTTACCTGCTAATTAGTGTTCCTGAAGGAACGACAGTCCAGTCCCTTTTACTTCTGGGTTACGCAACCCTTCCAGCAGCTTGGAGGCTGAGCCCAACCTTTTTGGAGGTGGAGCGGTATAAATACCACTGGGACCACCCACTACCTCCAGTATTCGAATGAAAAAGCAGAACTAAATAACCTCAACTCAAAACTCCATAAAGTAACATAATATAAAGCCTCAAACCTATGCAACAGGCATATATATATTCAGGGGGGGGGTTTTGTTTTTTTTTACACACATGAAAAAAAGGGGGAAAAGGAGAGGAGGCCTGGGAACAGCCTGAGGAGATGATTGCTTCTACCCGAGCCGGCTTTAACCTGCTCTCCTTCTTGCCGACCCGGCCCTAAGTCCGGCCCGACGTGTTGTCATGGACCTGCGGTCTGAACGGTTGCTGGAATCGGGTGGGATCAGGGACTGGACTGTCGTTCCTTCAGGAACACTAATTAGCAGGTAAGATCTAATTACTATTTCCTTATCGTCACTCCAGTCCAGTCCCTTTTACTTCTGGGAAGTACCAGAGCAGTTCACCTCTGGGTGGGATCCGGCATACCGGACTGAAGAACCGCTAGCCCGAACTGGGCGTCCGCTGCACTCTGCACGTCCAGTCTATAATGCTTGGCGAAGGTATGCAGCGATGACCAAGTCGCTGCCCTACAGATGTCCAGCGGAGGTACCAGGGAGAATTCCGCCCAAGAGACAGCCTGAGCCCGAGTGGAGTGTGCCCGCAGCCCCACCGGAACTTGCTTCCCCTTCAGGATGTAGGTGGAGGCAATCGCCTCTCTGATCCACCTGGAGATGGAAGCCTTGGCAGCCGCCTCGCCTTTGTGCGGACCTCCAAATTGGATGAATAGTCGGTCGGACTTTCGGAATGGAGCTGTGCGCGAGAGGTAACGTTTCAATGCCCTCTGGACGTCCAGGAGACGTAGTTTGTCATTCCCACTTTCCTGTCCCTTGGTCTCTAAGACTGGCAGGGTAACTGTCTGGTTAACATGAAAGGGGGAGATAACCTTGGGTAGAAAGGACGGCACTGTACGCAGGACCACTTTGTCCTTGAGGAAGGACAGGAAGGGGGGCTGGGAAGAAAGCGCCTGTAATTCAGAGACCCTTCTGGCCGAGCAGATGGCGACCAGAAACACTGTCTTTAGGGTTAAATCCTTTAAGGAGGCTCTTTTTACGGGCTTGAAGGGTTTCCCGATCAAGGCATTTAGCACTAAGTTAAGGTCCCAAGGAGGGACGACCGATCTCCGTTGCGGACGTAGACGACTAACCGCTCGTAGGAACCTGGAGACGTCCGGGTGTGCCCCTAAGGGTTTGCCCCGGACCTTTCCTCTATAGCAAGAGATAGCTGCCAGCTGGACCCGCAAGGAGCTGTGCGCAAGACCCTTATCAAAACCAGCTTGCAAAAAAGCCAAAACTTCCGGGACAGAGGCCGAAAGGGGCTTTTGCCGATGCTCTGCGCACCAAGCTTCGAAGATGCGCCAAACCCTTACATAAGATAGACAGGTCGAGCGCTTCTTGGCCTTCAACAGCGTCGAGATTACAGCTCCTGAGTAGCCTCGTTTTAGGAGCCGCGCCCTTTCAATAGCCAGGCCGTAAGCGAGAATCGATCCACGTGGGGCATCCGGACTGGACCCTGCCTCAGTAGGTCTCTCTTGTAAGGAAGCCGCCAAGGACGGTCGGCGAGTAGTCTGATCAGATCAGCATACCAAGGGCGGCGAGGCCAATCCGGAGCTATGAGGATTACCAAGCCCTGGTGAGACTCCACCCGTTGGAGAACCTTTCCGATCATAGCCCACGGAGGGAATACGTAGAGAAGACCTTCCGAAGGCCACTTTTGTGACAGGGCATCTAATCCCTCGGACATCCTTTCCTTCCTTCGACTGAAGAATCTGTCTACCTTGGCTGTAGAGAACCGTGCCATGAGGTCCATGACTGGGCGGCCCCAAAGAGCCACTATCTGGTCGAAGACCTCCTGTTCTAGCTCCCACTCTCCGTGGTCTATCTTGCACCTGCTGAGGAAGTCGGCTGTGACGTTGTCCTCGCCCGCCACGTGTTGCGCTGAGAGTGCCAGTAGTTGGGCTTCAGCCCACTGAAAAAGAGCGTCCGCCTCCTCCTTAAAGGCGCAGAGCCCCCGAATTGGAAAAAGGTAGATTAAATTAAGAAAAATAAGTGAAGGTAGGACTCCAGTAAGCCCAAGGCTTACGGAACCCTCCAGCTGCTTGGAGGCTGAGAATACTGGAGGTAGTGGGTGGTCCCAGTGGTATTTATACCGCTCCACCTCCAAAAAGGTTGGGCTCAGCCTCCAAGCTGCTGGAAGGGTTGCGTAACCCAGAAGTAAAAGGGACTGGACTGGAGTGACGATAAGGAACGCGATTTTCCCGCTCTCAGCACACGCGGCTGGGCCTGCCTCTGCAACACAGCTGCTTCCCGCCGAAGCGAGACTTACCTCCAGCGCTGACAGCCGGCCTGCAAAATAAAGCGGTGAGTGCCCACCGGGTCTCCTGCTGCACCGTCGAGAAGACCCCAGCGGCTGCGGTCCTGATCGGGAGCTTCAGCAGACCGAAGCAGGAGAAAATCGCCACGGCTGTACCCGCTAGCTCAGCGCACCGGCAGGCAGTCCCTCTGCACGCACTGAGCTAAGCAAGGTGCCGGTTCCTGTCCCCTTCGACTCGGGACAGTAACCAGCGACCGGTCCTCACCCCGGAAGTTCAATTACGGCCAATTATAAAAGAAAGAAAGAAATTAAAGGGGAAATAAATCAAAAACAAAATAAACAAAATCAAGGGCAGAGGACCTCAGGGCATACAGAAAGCAGCAGTCCCCCGAATCTTAAGGGAGACAATATCACCAGCTTTCCGGATTTAAAGAAGTAGTACCCAAGCACTCCAAAATCATTCCTCCAGTGAGCCCAGAGCCTATTGGGCTCACCCTTCTCCTAGCTGCTTTGGAGACTGATAAAACTGGAGTATGGAGGTGGTGCCAGCCCTTATATACTGATGACATCACGAAAAAGAAGTTTCTCAGTCTCCAAAGCTGCTAGAGGAGGTTGACAACCCATAGATTCCGGGACTAGCCTGGAGGATGATCAGGAACGTTACCAATGTGTGCAGAAAACAGCAGGAAACATCCATACAGCACCAATGATCACTAGCCGTCCTCCCTGAATTGCATCCCTCAGAGACTGAACTGGGAGCCCAACAAAGACAATGACAAGGTCAAGCCTAGGTACTCACTCCCTGAGAGCCCCAGGTGTAGTATCCATGCCAGGCTCAGCTCTACTCCCCTGAAACTGCTTCACTGTCTGGGTTTATTTTAACAGCAGTGAGTGAAAAGGTGGCTGGCAGGCAGATCACTTTGACAGCCTTCTGCAATCTTCAGGAGAGAACAGGGGGAAAGGAGGAGGAGGGAGGGAGTGCTGAGGTCGTACGAGGCTGCTGTACTTTTCCAGATTCTTCCAAATCCTTCCAATTTGTGGCTGCTCAACAGGCCTTTATCATAAGGGTGTGGAGCTGAACTAATTTTCCCTCCTCCTATGGCTACCGAAAAGACTACAGTCTAGTGGAGACTCCCACGTTGCGCTCAAGTGAGAGAGCCACCTTTTTAGGGCTTAAGGTGGCTGTTCACAAGTATTTAATCAATCTCTTTTCCTCTCAATCTTCAGATTTTCTACACAGAAAAGAAAATCCATCCACTATCTGCTGGAGAAGAAGAAATACTGAAGGGACCTCTGGTGGCTGAAGTGAATAGAGACACAGGAGTGATGTCATTGAAACCTGGGCTTTTCATTGGCTGTCTCCAATCTGCTAATAGGGGAATACAACATTTATTTGGCTAATCTAGCAGGACGACGTGGAATCCTGTTTGTCAACATATGATTTCTACAGAAATAAGCACACACACAATCTGTTGCTTTTGCACCCCCACCCACCCTCAAACACTTACCAAGAGCCCGTGCCACTGCAAGAAAGGGGATCTGATCGATGACTGTACTACGTCTCACAGGGCCATTGTGCGTCAACCGAGGCCGCTTCCACACCACTCTATTCACACCGGACTTATTGATCACACTAATATTAAAAGGGAGAAGAAACTGCTTTATAAAAGACAATCTGACAGCACAGAGATCAGGAATCAGGTGGTGGATGTAGAAATTTACATACCTGACAACTGTCTTCTTTAAATTCTGCTAGACCAGCCCACACATGTGAGTTATGCTCCTCAGCCAGCAGGTGAAGGTAGACTAGAGGAATTTTCAATGCCATCAAAAAAGATATATCCACTGGTGAGCAGCACTGAGAGAAGCCAATATGACACTTCCCAAGCAAGACTGAAAAACTCAAAAAATATACTCATAAAAAGCCTTAGCCAACAATAACTGAACAAAATGTCTGGCTCTTTTACCATAACTGACTATGTCAGATTCTGATACTGTCACCAACAACTCAATTAAGAGACACTAGGGTTCCCAAGCCTATTGGAATAGTCTTCCAGGGCAGATCCTTGACTGGCCCAGTAGGATTCAAGGAAAAGTCATCAGGTATGTAAATTTAACCATCCTCATCACCCTGGTAGACCAGTCCAGACAAGTAGAATGTACCCAAGCAGACAGGGCCCAGGGTGAGAATTAGACAACGCACTGGACAGGATTACCCTGCCAAAGGGGCCATCTGTTTCACTCCCATATGAAACATATAGGGCTTCACAAAGGTGATCAGAAATGACCAAGTATCCATCTTACAGATGTCCACTAAAGACACCAAGATGATCTCTGCCCAGACACTGCCCTAGTGGAGTGAGCTCAAACTCCCTCCTACCTTTTCTGTGGAAAGCACATGCCAACCAAACTAATAGCAACAGTCAATTAAGGACTTGCTTTTGCCAGTCCTTTCCTCAGAACACTGAAGAGAACAAAGGCAAAAAGAATCAGCAATCTCTAGGTATCTCGCTGTGCCCTCATGTCCACCAGACACAGCAAGACTTCCATCCGAAGGTGGTCCTCTTGAGGACAGGATGACAGCCTGATAAAGATGAAAGGAAAACAGCATTTTTGGAAGAAAGGACGGCACAGTCCATAGAGAGACAAATGCCACCAAGATGACCACAAAAGGCTCCCTGCAGCACAAGGCCTGCAACTTTCAGTCACCTGGTGGATGCAAAAGCCACCAGGAAAACCACTGCAAAGGTCAAATCCTTAAGAAGGAATCCAAACGGGCTCAAAGAGGGGGCCCTTTCAGTGCCTTCAACACCAGAGTAAGATTTCAAGGAGGAACAGCTGGACACACTGCTGGACATATCTGCTTCATTCCCCTGAGAGAGCAGGAGACATCAGGGTGCATTCACCAAGGACATTTGTTGAATATGCCCACAAAGCATGCTATGGCTGCTATCTGAATTATGAGTTCAGGGACAACCCATGGTCCAAATTAGACTGTGGTAAGGACAAAACGGTGGCTGTCAGTCTATCTTGCCTCAAAGACCTGAGAGGAACACCACCTCTCAAAGACCTTCCAGACACATAGCCCAAGTAGAGGCTCTCTGGGCCCTGCAAAGGGCGTTCACTACAACCCCAAGGCAACCTTTCATGGACAGGCTGCATTTCACAAGGGCCAAGCGTAAATGAGAAGGGAATGAAACTCTCCATACCAGAGGCCCCTCTCTTGAGGAAGCAAGAGAGGGGACCCTGCCAACAAGCACAAGTGATCCATGTATCATTGCCTGTGTGGCCAGTCCAACGCTACTATAATCACTAAGCCAGGGCGAGACCAAATTCTGTGCTAAAGACAGATCTCCTGTGGCCATTGTGGGGGGGGTGGGGGGGGGGAGGTGGAGACATACAGACACCCCCTCAAAGGGTTCCACCTGAAGGCATCCAAGCCCACCAACCACAGATCCCTCCTGAAAGCTTTGCCTACCAGAAGAGAGATTGGAACCTCTCAAGGATCTGGCAGATTTCTCTGGCTTCCCACCAGATGACTGACCAGGAGGTTACCTGTGGGGACCAGCATCCCTGAACAAATCGACCCAGACAGTGAACTCTCCACCCGTTCAGGCTGGCATCAGTGGTGACTATTATCCAATCTGGTGCTTCCAGAGGCATCCCGTCCCATCATATAGTGTGAGACTGCAACCTCTAGATCAGCTGTGCCTTGTTATCTTGGGATAGAAGGTGGCACTGATTGAACTACTGGGAGCAAGGAAAGCGTAGTTACTCACCTGTAACAGGTGTTCTTCGGGGACAGCAGAAATCAGTCCTCACATATAGGTGACATCGGCACCGACAGAGCCTGTGCTGATCCACTCCCCAGCTTTTATGGAAAGCCTTTGGTAGTTATACTGCACATGCGCGGTCACCGCCATCTTACCTCAGTATGACGACATAGCCCAATGAAGCATGAAAAAGAACTCCTCCTCTAAGGGGAAGAGGGTTGTGAGGATTGATTTCCACTGTCCCCGGAGAACACCTGTTACAGTTGAGCAACTACGCTTTCTCTGAGAACAAGCAGGAAGTCAGTCCTCACATATGGGACACCCAAGCAACAGGCTACCAAAAAATCCTGTAGAAGCCGTGGGCGACCCAAAAAGCAGACTGTAAAGGACATCAGGGAGAGCTGGTTGGCTGAAGTCCGGAAGTGCAGCACCAACATCGAAGATGTAATCCCCTCTCCAGTAGCCTGGACATAGAGGACTGGAGGGAAGGAGTTGCACTATTCCCCCAAAAGGGTGACGAAGTACTGCCTGGCCGAAGGTGCTATCACACCGGGAGCTCTCCTCCAAGCAGTAATGCACTGCAAAGGTATGGACAGAGGACCATGTGGCGGCCTGGCAGATGTCCAGCAAGGGCATCAAGTGCAGACTGGCCACAGAGGCCACCATGGTGCACACACTGTGCATAGCGACATGCTGCAGAGAAACCCAGCCTGTTCGTAAGTGAAGGATATGCAGTCTGCCACCCACCAGGAGAAGGTGCGCTTGGAGACAGCAACCCCAAGTCAATTGGGGTCATAAGAGACAAAGAACTGCATCCTCTGGAGGATGCAGCCCTCTTGCAATCGAGAGTGGGCAGGGAGGTCTCCGCTCAAGAGGAGTGAGACCTGGGAAAGAAGGCAGGAAGCATCACCTCTTGATTCAGGTGGAAAACAGAGACCACCATGGGCAAGAACTTGGGGTGAGTCAGGACAACTCTGTTCCTGTGGAATCTAGTGTAGGGTGCGTGGGCTACCAGCGCCTGCAGCTCACTCACTCATCTGGCTGAGGTGAGCACCACCAGGAAAACAACCTTCCATGACAAGTACTTGAGATGGCACGTGGCCAAGGGTTCAAAGGGGGGGGCAGCCATGAGCTTTCCACATGGAGATCCCATGCCACCAGCGGCAATCAGATTGGGGGCTGTCTACAGGATGGTGGTGTGCAGAAATGGCATGAAGGTGCACTCTGACTATGTTGGACTTCAGGCCAGCTCCGGGGAATCCTTACGCGAAGCCAGTAGGACATCCTCCACCTCCTGTGAGAGAGAGGTGTGCTATGACTAAGCTCTAAGCATCCAGGCACCAGAGGGATGGGAGGTTGGGATGGAAAAGCATCCTATTCTCCTGCGACAGTAGGTTTGGGGCGCTCCCTAGTGGCAGCGGGTCCCTCTGGGATAGCTGCAGGAGCAAGTGGAACCACAAATGCCTGGGCCACCCGGGAGCGATGATGACAGAGGCCACCAAGGAACCAGAGGTGTAGGCAGGAATGCGTATAGGAGTTCCCTGGACCAAGGGAGGAGAAAGGCGTCTGCCCCCAGACTGGTCTCCGGGAGCAGAAGCACAGCAGTTGTGCATTCTCTGGGCTGGCAAAGATAGCTATCTCCGGGGTCTTCAGCAGCGAAAGACTATGCTGAGCACCCTGGGTTAAGTCGCCACTTGTGGGATTAAAGGACCCGGCTCAGGTAGTCCACGAGCACATTGTCCTGGCCCAGCAAGTAAACAGTCCGAAGAGAGATCTGTCTTCCCATGGCAAAGTTCCAGATGATCAACTTCCGAGCAGAGGTGGTATGACCCTGTGCTCCCCTGCTTGTTGTGATAGTACATCGCTACCTGGTTGTCCATCTGGACTTAAATCGCCTGCCCCTCAGATGGTTTTGAAACACTCGAAAGCATTGCAGACAGCCCCGAGTTCCAGCAGGTTGATCTGAAGAGCACTCTCCACTGACAACCATGGGCCCTGCGACTACACATGGTCCCAGTGGGCTCCCCAGGCCAGCTTTGACATGTCTGTTATGAGAACATGCTGTACTAGGGGTGCCCGGAAGGGTAGGCCGGCCCCAAGTTTGTGGGGGCTCTGAACCAGGTATGGAACGCCCACAAGGGCTGGTGTTGACTTGAATCCTGTCCTCCACATAGCCAGAGGCCTGGGTCCACTGGGCATGCTGCATTTGGAGGCAGGCAAAGGGTGTGACATGGACTGTAAAGGTCACGTGCCCCAGCAAGCATAGCATTTATCATGCTGTCACCACCCAGCAGCTCTGTACTTTCTTGGCCAAGGTGGACAGGCGCAGTACACAATCCTGCAGGAGGAAGTCTCTTGCCTGGGTGGAGGTCGACTATGAATTGTAAGCACTGAGCCAGGAGCAAGTGCAACTTCGGGAAGCTGACCACAAACCCTAAAAGCTGCAGCAGCCCTACGATGCGATGTGCTGTGTGGCACACCTCCAGCGAGTTGGCCTTGATGAGCCAGTCATCCTGTGTTGATAGTGGTGGCCTCTAACAACTAATTGGAGGTACTGACTGTGCCTTGGATGGATCAGGATGTGGGTGTAGGCATCTTTGAGATCCAAGGAGCATAGACAATCTCCTTGCAGGAGGTAAGGCAGCAAGGTTCCAAGGGATACCATTTGAACTTTTCCTTTACCAGAAAGCAACTGAAGTCTCACAGATCCAGGATAGGCCTGAAGCCCCCGCCCGTTTTACTGGGCACAAGAAAGTAGCCGGAGTAGAACCCCTTGCCCCAAAGAGGCTGTGAACTCGTTCTACATCTCGATCCTCAAGCAGGGACTCTGCTCCCTCTGCAGGAGCTCCATTTGCAAGGAGTCCATGGGCAATTCCCCTGGGAAGAAGGGAGGGGGAAGCTGGATAAAGTAAAAGAGGTAGCCCTCCCAGACCATCTGCAACATCCAGGTGTCTGTGGTGATATCCAGCCAGAGGTGTGCAAAGTGGACCAGTCGCCCTCCCATGAACCTTGGGGCCCATTACCTCCTGGGGGAGGGAGACTATGCTCAATATGTCAAAAGCCCACCCCCTCTCAGGCTGTGGTGCTGTTTAGGGCTTGGGGGCTTTTGGCTTACGGGGACCGTGCCACTAGCCCCTGGACTGCTGCCCCTGTTGGGGAGCCTGATAGGCTGGAAACTGGGGGTATTTTCCGTAAGCCTTCTTGATCTTCAAGTGGAAGGGCTTTTTCCCCAAAGCCTTCCGAAGGGAAGGGTCAGCAGTCTTCCTGGACAGTCTAGTCCTTTTCAGGAATTCAGTCTCCAGCTCTGCCGCTTTCTCAGTCATGGGCTTGCTGAAGAGATTCTCTCCCTGGCAAGTGACATCGGCCAACTTGTCCCCCACTCACTGCTCCAGGTCAGAGGATTGTAGCTAGGCAAGGTGGCGGGCACTAATGCCCACCACGGCTGCATGAACCACCGACTCAAAGAAGTTAAAGGCTGCCCGATTTGAAACATTCCTTGACAGAGGAGACCAGGGCCCTGAAGCGCTCAAGAGGTTCACCTGCCAACCCAGCAGAGAACCTGGCAAGCTTTTTCACCAGGTTCCTCAGGTACATGTTCATGTACAGCTGGAATGCCTGAAACCAGGCTGTGAGCATGGAGCTCTGGTAACACTTTCTGCCAAAGGCATCCATAGTGCATGCCCCCCTACCAGGGGGCACCGAGGAGTGCGTCTTTATGCAACGCATGGCCAACTCCACCACCATGGAATTATGAGACAGATGTGTCTTTTAGAAGCCAGGACTCTGGCCGACTCGATACTGGGAATCGACAGTTCACAATCAGCACAGTTACCGTGCTCTCCCACATGCTGAACAGCAGCAATTCAAGGATAGGGGGCGAATGGGAACCGTCAGTGCCTCCTTCAGGGCAGCTTCATACTGGAAGATCTCCAGATTCTCAGTAAGAAGTTTGGCCTCAGCGAGATCCTCTGGTGGCGATCTCAGACACTGCTGAGATGGAGACAGGTCAGAAGGGACATCTCTGTGGAGGACTGTGTTGGGAGACTCCTAGTCTGTCTCCCAACCTGAGTTGGAAGAGATGTCAAGTGATCCTAGTCGACTTGGCGTCGACGCCTGACACTGGTGCACTGTGGCTACGGCGCCCAGTGGCAAGCCATGCCTTGAGTCGGACACTGATGGAGTCTGCGCCGGCCGGGCCAATTTCTGCAGGATAAACTAGATCTCATTCGGGGAAGTCCTCCCTGAGGAGGGCTCCAAGATTGGTGCCGATGACCCAGAGGCTCTGCTGTGCCTCAAGGAATGCAGCAAAGCTGCATTCCAGGGCCACCATCCTGGCATCGATGCCAGTTAGCTCCGCATTGGCTGTCGCGGGTTTCAAGATCATCCAGCCCGGAGTAAAGTCCCTCATCAGGGAATCAACGATGGTGATGGCGTTGGGGGACCTGACACGATCCTCTGATGCAGTGGAAGTCTCCTCCCACGAGGACTGCTTGAAAGGCTGCTCCTGGCCATCGACTCAGAGGTCAGGTGCCAGAGGTCTTAACTGAGAGTCTGGGATCAGACCTCACCTTTGGCTTCGACGACGTCCTGGATCCAAGGGAAAGGCCCTCAGAGAACAATCTCTGGTCCAAGGCTCCATGACCCCGGGGTTCGGAACGCCGGTTCCGAGGGCAGGGTTTCCACTGGATGCTGAATGTATAAGTCACCCCCTAAGACGCTAACCATGTGTGCTGTGACCCCAGTTATTTGTACATACCACCCCCCCCAGTCTTGATTGACAATCCCAGAACATGAATCAAACCGCTGCTGATCGCTGGAAGTAGCGGTATATAAATGTGCAGTAAATAAAAAATAAAAATAAATAAATAAAATGCTGGCCCCAAGGCAGACTTCAATCCAAACAGCTCCCCCTGCCACTTTTTACGATCCTCTGGGTCTTCGTCTATTGGCAGAGCCAGCAGCTAGACACGTCGCGGTCTGCCCAGAGGCATTTTATACAATTGTGGTGGTCCATGATGGACATAGTGCTGGGGCATTTGCCACATTGCTTGAAACCGCTGAGCAAGACCATAGCAGGAAAGACTGCACCTATGAGGTCAAACTCTAAATGTCTCGATCAGCTAGACCACGAGCAAAGACCTGCATGCCAAAAAAGAAAAGAAAAAAAAAAAAAAAAAAAAGAGGGACCCCAGAAAAAAAACAGCGCCGAGATGGTAGACTCAGGCGGCAGAAAAGTGATCGGAACCAATCCAATAAAACTAACGAAGAAAAAAGCGTAGGAAAAAAAATAGATTTTGACCAGGGGCACAGACAGTATGTCTGCAGAGCTCCACGGGGGGAAAAAAAAGCCAATTGAGGTAAGATGAAAGCTGGGGAGTGGATCTGCGTGGGCTCCATCTGTGCCGACGCCACCCATATATGAAGACTGACTTCCTGCTTATTCCCAGAGAAACCAGTAATTCAACAGGGGAGCGCAGATGTACTTTTGGTCCAAGGGAACAGCTCCAGGGTCAACGCAATGGACCCCAGGATCTGCAGGTAGCCCCAGGCTTAGAGAGCTGCCTGAGTGCAAAAATACCCAAGTTGCCAATACAGGCTGTGCAGACTTTCCAGTGTGAGAAACCAAGCCCTGAGATATTCTAAGTCCTGGGCGGAAATTAGGCTGCTCAGGATAGTTGATCAACCCCAGCCATTCTAAACAGCAGATCACCAAGGCTGTGTTTTCTCTAGACTTCTGCAAGGAAACTGGGCTATAGTCCATCAGCCATCCAGGTACGGGTGAACCTGGATTCCTCACTTGTGCAGGAACGCCACCGCTGCTACCACCAGGACCTTTGAGAAAGCTTAAGGTGCCATGACCAGGCCAAATGGTAAAAGTCTGAAACTGGAAATGGTGGCCTAGGACACAGAAGCAAAGGAACTGCCGATGTCGCTCCTAGATAGGAATATGAAAGTATGCTTCAAAAAGGTTGAAATATCAGGAACTCCCCTTGCTAGGCCGATGCAGCGACTATCCTGGTGAATTGGAGGCACTCAAAATTTGGCACTGAATACATTCAAGTCCAGAATGGGAAGAAAGGATCCATCCTTCCTGTGTAGATAGAACATCTCTGATCTCACTCTGTGGAGGTCATGGGTACAATTGCCTGCAACTGTAGGAGGTCCTGCATAGTTTCCTTGAGCACCATTCACTTGAGCAGAAAACCACAGGGAGACCCCATAAAAAGCCTCCTAAAAAGGTTCTGCAAGGCTCTGCAAATTCCAGCATGTATCCCTGACTTAGGATCTTGGTCTGATGAGATAAGGGCAGATAGGGGGCTGCTCCAGCTGCTTTACTGTAACCAGCTGTACCTCAGAAGGGATCCAGTCACCCACTGGATCTTATTGCAGGAATTTACTGACTTCAGAGGGAGCCACTGCTGAGTCTTGAAAATATTGAGAACCCCAAAAGGGCCATAAGAGGAACAGGTCTCACTCAAATTCCTACCAGTCTAAAGGCATCACTAACTCTATGTGGAGGCACTCCTGGGACCTCTGAGCTTGTCTTTTGAAAGACACAGAAACATGACAGCAGATAAAGACCATATGGCCTATCCAATCTGCCTTTCCATACAAACCACTAAGCTCTACAGCCCTTTTTCCTTTAGAGATCCTCCGTGTTTCTCCTATGCTTTCTTGAATTTAGATACAGTTTTGTCTCTGCAGGCAAGCTTGAGTGGAGGAATAACTTAGTGGTTAGGGCAGCAGTCTAGAACTGGAAAGACTGGGGTTCAAATACCACCGACACACCTCATGGCCTTGCGCAAGCCACTTAATCCTCCACTGCCTCAGGTACAAACTTAGATTGTAAGCCCTCTGGGGACAGGGAAATAACTACTGCACCTGAATGTAGCTCGACTTGGAAAGGCATGAGCTAAATACAAATAAGGTTTTCCAAAGTCTTTCACCAACTTCTCCAGGTCTTCCTCAAAGAATAGTCTGCTCTTAGAGAATATACATCTGTAACTTGGAGGCAGTACTGGCTGACCAATACTGAAGCCAGTGCCCTTCTGCCTGCCCACTACTTATGCTGCCATGAACTTAGAGGAAATTCTGTCCTTCCAAAGTTGGCATAGGGCTTGCCAGGGAATGAACCAATGAACTTGTGGTGGGCCAGAAGCTGCTCTGAATTAGTTATAAAGGAAGCTCAAGCTAATAAGCCTGCACACAGTGCAGCTTGAATGCCCAAAGCCAAAAGCTATTAAGGCATTTTTAAGCATGGCAAAAGAGGGGAAGGGAAAGAAGGCAAAGCTGTATTGGCCAGGATTCAAACCTAGGTCAGCTGCTTGTAATGCAGTTATACTTGCCACTAGACCACCAATGCAGGTGGGCTTCCACTATCTTTAACAGGAGACTTCTTCAGTGCATGCCACCTTCCACTAGGATGAAGTGTGTTTTGTCATGGCCATGACCAGGATATCCATCCAAAGAAGACCAAAGGCTGTTCCATTTTATCCTGTGGCAGAGGACAAAGTTGAGCTTGAACCCTAGGGCCCCACAGGTCCAGCTCCAATGTCTCCCTCTGAGAGACCACAAAGCTTACACACAGGCTCAAGGAGGGGTGGGGGGGGGGAAGAGGCCAGAAAGATACTACAAACCCATCAGAATAGGATCCAGTTGTACAAACCCAACAGGGCTGGGCTCCAAGAAGCCTAAAGCCAGCATCCAGAATAAGGGCAGAAAGATCATCCCTGTGAAACAGGGGGATCACTAAAGGATCCTGACCTTCCATCAGGGAAAGCTCCCCCTCCTCCAGTGACTCACTCGCTGGAGAAAGGGAAAGGGAAACCTCATCTTTATTTCAGCCACCCCCCACTGGGGACAAGGCAAATTCAGGCTAAAAACACATCTGATCTCCTTCGTGTTTCATTACCATTCCCCCTAGATGCATCTTATGTCTACAGCTATTGTGTTGTCTATCTTGGCTAGATTGTAAGCTCCGATGAGCAGGAACTGTCTTTCACAAGTGTCTGTGCAGTGCTACATATGTGTCTTGTAGCACTATACAATGTTCAGTAGTAGCAAAAAGTGGGCTAGTTTGTCTGCTCGATGAGAGTGTGCGACAGATACAGCTCCAGCTCTGCATTCTCCGCCAACACCATAAGATCCATCACTGGTTGGCCCCAATGATGAACTATGCCGCCATACACCGAGTCATCCAGGAATCTAGACAATGATTGCTGAGGAAGACCGCCTGCAGGTTTTCCTTCCCTGCCACATGTTGCCGAGAGCACCAACACATTCCTCTTTGCCCACTGCAGGAGCAGAGCTACCTCTTCCACGAGACTGGCACTTCCTATACTGCCCGATGTACACAACAGTGGTTGCTTGTCCAAAAATACTCTCACCGCCCTGAGATGGAGGAGCAGGAGAAAATGTTGCAGTGCCAGATAGACCGCTTGCATCTCCAACCAAATTATGGACCAGGCCAACTCCTCCGACAACCACAGGCCTTATGTCACTGGTGCAGACAATGCGCTCGCCAGCTAGACAGACTGGTATCGGTCGTGAGCATCATCCAATTGGGCAGCTCCAAGGACATACCCACACTCTGCTTCACAGAATCCAACCACCAGCGAAGACTCAACCTTGCCTCCAGTGAGCACAGGAGCCATCGTGACAGCGGGTGCCCCTGTGGTGACCATCACAACTGCAGAGAACTCTGCAGAGGCCTCATATGTGCTCTGTTTCATAGCACCAGATCCAAGGCCACTGCAGGTAGTGCCACGCCGACTGGGCCCACATCCGTAAAAACTTCCTGATCTGCTCCTGGACCTCCCCCGGTTTGATCCTCCCACAGGAATACCATCCCCTTCTTCATATCGAACTGGGCGCGCAGGTAGATAAGGTTCTGAGAGGGCACTAACTTGTCAAAGTTGACCACCCATCCTAGGCCCTGGAGGAAGATCATCTTCTGCATGACCTAGATGCTCTCCTCCCCGGATTTCGCCCTGGTCAACCAGTCAGTCATTGAGAAACGGGTAGACCAACACCCCCTCGCTGCACAGGGCAGCCACCACAACCACCATCACTTTTGTGAAGATTCAAGTGCAGTCGCCAGTCCAAAGGCCAACACGTGAAACTGAAAATGGCCCATTGGTACAATGAAACGAAGGAACCGCTGATGGTACTGCCGAATGGGAATATGCAGATAGGCCTCGATACGATCTAGAGCAGTCAGAAATGCATATTTCTGCACCACCACAATCACTAGCCATAGGGACTCCATGCGGAGCACTCAATGCTTTGATGACATGCAGTGAGGTTGAGAATGGGTCAGAAGAAACCCACCTTTTTGGGGATGACAAAATAGATGACAGACCGACCCAGGTCACACTGCTTCAGTGGAACCTCTTCCACTGCCCGCAAATGGAGAAGGTGGTCCAGCATTTCTACTACTGCAGCCATCTTTGCAAGGAAACCTGTCGAAGGCGTACCAATTCCTGATTACCTCTAAAACCCATTGATCAGATGTAATCTGGACCAAAGAGGAATAAAAATCCTGCAGATGATCTCCCACTCCTCCTAGGCACCCTCGCTTCACTGCATCATCTTGGGTGTGGCTGAGGCTTTGAAATGGCAGCCTCTATCTGTACCCCATCCTTCGCAAAAGGACTGTCCTCTCAAAGGATAACACCCTCGCTGAAAGGGGGCAAAATGGATAGCCCAAAACCTCCAGAAGTCTCTGCTGAGTCAAGGTTTTGACATCTAAGGCTTATCTTCTGGGAGCTTCACCCCTTTGAAGTCTCCCAGATTCTTTACCAGCTTCTCTAACACTTCCCCAAACAAGAGATTTCCCTTAAAGGGAAGCTTACAGAGGTGGGCCTTAAAGAAAACATCAGCCAATCAATTACAGAGCCACAGCAGCCCGATACCACTGCTGCCATACTCTTGGCCAAAGCTCTCACCAGATCATAGAGCACATTTGCCAGATATGCCGCATCCAGCTCTAGCTTTGCCACCTCCGGTGCTACACCTTGCTATTCCACCTCAGTTTCCAGCAAGTTCTGCACCCACCCATAAGGAAGCCCTAGCTATGTATGCCCCACAAATCAAGGCTTGTAAAGCTAAAGCATTAACCTTGAACTCCTGCTTCAACAGTGTCTCTAGCTTGCGGGCCTGAAGGTCCTTTAGGGCAGTGCCCTCTTCCACTGGAAAGGTGGTGTTTAGTTACAGCCATAACCAGGACTTCTACCTTGGGAGCTTTGAGTAAGCCCCTCTCTGCTATCGGAATGGGGGTACAAGCAGGTCATCACTTGAGCATCTAGCAAGCCCGCTTCTGGTACCTCCCACTCCGCCTCAAGCAGCTCCTTAATGGCTAGGTGGATGGGAAAGGTTGGGTGTGATTTTTTAATTCCCTGCAGCTGAGGGTCCTCAAAAGGAGTCTCCAAGACCGGCGCCTGCTGTGGAATATTTAGAGTCCCGAAGGACTGAGCAACGAGCGCAAATAGCTCTTCCCACTGAAATACCCTAACAATATTGGGATCCTCACCTAGAGGGGATCTCCCCCTCCTCCAGGTCAGGGGATGGGGTGTCCTCTCATAACCCGGAAGGACTCTCCATAGGATCCTCCAACCCCACGAACGCTACCTTCTCCCAACTATTGTCAACCACACGCTGAAACTTTGCCTACGGTTCGGGGATCTCTAACCAGCAGGGGGGACAGGGGGAGGCTCTTTAAACCCACCGCCCGTCCTGGATGTCAGACTCCAAGTCTATAAAAGGCCCTGCCTCATGCAAAAGGCCTGATGCAAAAGGTGGACAAAATCCAGTGAAAAGAGATACTCAGCTTCACTACCCAGTACTAGTTCCTCTACTTTACATCCCACTCCCTCCCGAGAGCACAACAAGTGAATCCGCCAAGTCTGAAATGTTCCCTGACACTTCCCTTGCTGGCAGCAAAATGGCTGCAATTCCCACCTAAACTGCGGCCTCCCATTGCTGTGATGAGTTTGCCAACCCACTGCTTAAATTACCCTCCTATAATGAAGGGGATGCCCCGGAGGGTAAAACTACCACCAGCCTGTTGAGTTTGGTGATTTTGTTGCCATTTGAGCACCCGCAGCAAACCCCAACCACTGACAAATGCTCTGTCAGGTGCCCCAGGCCGCGCACGCTAATTTCCCACTCAGCATCCTTCAGCACTGACAAAACTTCCCCTGAACACCATGCCCAGCCAAACAAAGAAAGGGGAGTTCACCTGACAGCTTGCCGATGACCGAGTTTCACCAACATCAAGCACAGTGCTTCAGGCTGTGCCACACTGCTGTCCCATTGCACTTTACCTTGTTAATAAAAAAAAAAAATATTTAAAAGCGGCAGGAACCCAAACACCAAACCCACAGCACACAAGCTGCTCAGTGGCCACAAGAAGACAGGGATCCCGGCAACCCATGGGAGAGGCCCACTTGTCAAGTATGGCGAAATTTTCCTTATCATGAATTTCTTTTCCTGGAGTCCTGCTAGACCAGGCCAGCAGATGCTGTGTCAGAGAAGGTAAAAAGCCAAAACAAGCTGTGACATCATTCTCTAGCATAAACAGGCACAGCTAGAGGACCCCTCAGTACTATTCATAACAAGCAATGTAAGGCAAGAACCCTCCAAGGGACCTCGGTAGGGAAGGAAGCCATCAAAACTATGTGCAAGGTGTATCAGAGCTTATGTACAAGCAGGCATAGAGTCAGGCTCAAAGGATGCTGAGCACTATATGCACAGACTGTAGGATCTAGGCATACACCAGGCATGCAAATGGGGGAGCGAACTGGACTGGTCTAACAGGACTCCAGGAAAGGAAATCAACAGTAAGGAAAATTTCACCTCCAGGTCATCCAGCTAGACCAGTCCAGACAAGTGGGATGTACCAAAGCTACTACCCCATTGGGTGGGACGAAAGCACAGTAGACAGCACCCCGGAACCAAACTGGGCAACTGCTCGCAAAGGTAACCCAGAACAACCACACTGCTGCGTGACAGACATCCAAGGAGACGTGAAAGCCGACTCCACCCATGAAGTCGCTTGTCCCTGGGAAATAGGCCAACCGAACAGATAGGCCAAGACAACAATCTCACAAATGAATCCAGCAGCCCAGAGTGGCTTTCTAGGCTGCCTGACCCTTTTGGGATCCAGAGTAGAGCACAAAGAGGTGATGAGACAACCGGAAGGGGTTTGTTGCCTCGAGATAGTGCATCAGAGCATGCCAAACATCCATGTAGCAGAGGCTTTTGCACCCTTACAAAGTCCGGTAAAGAAAGGACCCAATTCACATGGAAGAAGGAGAGGACCTTTGGCAAAATGGATGGCACGGTTGACAGGATGATCCCTTCAGATGAAAATGTGAAATAGGGGTTATGGCAAAACAAGGCCTGCAACTCAGATATCCGCCTGGCGGAGGTAATGGCAACAAGAAACAAAACACTTTCTTAAGAGAGAGATATCGTTTATCATGGTCCGCTTGAGAAACTCAAAGGGAACACGCATGAGGGCACGGAAGATAAGGCCAAGGGGGTACCCCAGGGTGCACTGAAGGTCATAAGGCCCACACCCCTTGAAGGAAACACCAGACACCCCAATAAGCAGCTAACTAGCAAAGCGCTACAGAAGGCTGCGACCTGTACTCAGAAAATTCTAGTTAAGTCCCCTGTCAAGGCCCTCCTGAAGAAAGGTGAGAATGGAAGGAAGCATAGCCTGTCACAGGAAGCAATGGTGTTGTCTGCACCATGTTGTAAAGAAGAGTCACACAGGAGTGTAAGCAATGGAAACAGACTTTGTGCGGGCTTAAGCAATGTGGATATCACAAGAGTAGAATAGCCCCGTCACTGCAGGCACCACGTCTCAAGGGCCATGCAGTAAAAGGGAGCAGGATCCTCATGAGATTGGGCCCCTGTCAGAGGTCTTGCTGGAATCAGAGCCTCAACGGTGTGGTGACCAGGAGACACACCAAGTCTGCGTACCACAGGCAGCACAGCCAGTCCGAAGCCACCAGTATGAGTAAGTACAGATGCTGCTTGATCCACTGCAGGAGGCAGAGGATCATGGCCCACAGTGGGAAAGCAGTCGGTGAGCCAGGGCTGGACAAGGGTGTCCAGGCCACTGAACCCCGTCTCCCAGTGGCAACTAAAGGAGGGCACCTTGGCACTGCACCTGGTCGCTATAAGGTCCATTTCCTAAGCTTCTCACTTCTGGACTATGCGGGCAAAAGCCCCCGAGAAAGTTCCCATTCGCTGGGCTTGAGAAGGTGATGGCAGAGGTAATCACCTTCCAAGTTGTCCTCCCCAGCGATATGCTGGACGGAAAGGGCCTGCAGAAGTATTTTGGCCCATGGGAAAAGCAGGGACATCTCCTGGCTCACTCCACTACACTTGGTACTGTCCTGACAATTGATGTATACTACCGCTGTCGCACTGTCAGAAAGGACTCGCACCGCATGACTGCAGCAAACGTTTGAATCACTGCAGGGGCTGGCGAATGGCTCAGGCTTCAAGGCGATTGATGGACTATCATGCTTCCAGACGGGTCCAGAGATCCTGCACAGTGTGACCCAAGCAGTGAGCTCCCCAGTCCATTAGGCTGGAGTCAGTCGTAAGAACAATCCAGAAAGGGTTCGAGGCATGCCTTTAGCATGCTACGGCTAGATGCCCACCAACACAGGTTGATGCGGATGGAGGGAGGAAGCGAGAGCAGAACCCAAATGTCCTGGGAAGACGGCAACCTCCAAGACAGGAGGGCACGCTAAAGAGGGTGTATACGCATCAGTAACAATGGCACCAGGTCCAAGGTGGTGGTCATGGCTCCCAGGAGCTGCAAGTAATCCCAAGCTGTTGGACAGGGAAGTGCTAGGAAACGATATCTTTAAATCTTAAAATTTGTGCCAGTGCTTCTGGATAAGGAAGACCTGGCCTTGCCGGGTGTCAAAGCAGGCTCTTAGGAAATCCAGCATCTGCGATGGCTAGAGGTAGCTTTGGCAGCAGTTGATGACCCAGCCGAGTTGTTTCAGCAACTGGCCTCAAGGTAGGTTTTGCCTTGGATCAGCCAGTTGTCCAAGTATGGGTGGGATGTAGATGCCCTCATAGCAGAGCACTGCCGCTACTACCACCATGACTTTGGAGAAAGTGTGAGGAGAGGTAGTAAGTCAGAAAGGCAGAGCGACAAACGAAGTGAGATCAGAGAATGGCAAACCACAGGAACTTCTGCTGATCCTCCCAAATGGGAACAGGGAAGTAGGCCTTGGTGAGATCTAGGGAGGCAAGGAACTCCCCTGCTCGGATGACTGAGCAGAGAGTCTTCATGCAAAACCTTGAGATGCAAAGGCTGCAGTTGACACCTTAGAGGTCGAGAATGGGCTGAGAGGATCCATCCTTCTTTGGGATGACAAAGTAGATGGAGTAGCAGCCCAGACTTCTCTCTGCTAGTGGAACCAGCACAATAGCCCATAACTGCAGAAGACGCTGCTGCAAACTGCTGCCTGTTTCGCGGGGGCCTGTGGGAGGGAGATAAAGGCATTCTGGATGGGTCTGGCGCATTCGAGAACATAGCCGTTCTGGATGATGTCAAGAACCCATCGATTGGTGGTTAATAGGGCCCATTCTGAGTAGAAATGCCAAAGGCGACCTCTCCCACTTGCAGCAGAGTCGAATGGGTCCCCACCAGTCAGTGAGAAGAACGGAGGCAGATGCTGCCGAAGGGTCCCCGAGAGTAGGTACGATGGCTGCGGCAAAAGAAGCTGGAGCGGGCTGTCGACAGAGGACACAGAGCTCTGCTTTCCAGACTGATATTTACAGGAGTTCTGAAACCTTGATCGGGACGAAGCCGTGCCAGAATAAGACGAATGCTCAGAAGTAGTCTTCAGTTTGTCCTCTGGCAGGTGCCGAGGCTTGATCTCCCCAATATCCTTAACCAGCTTCTTGAGATCCACACCAAACAGGGAAGTTTGACCAAGCGCCCCTTAGAAGTCACATCAGCAGACCAATTGCAGAGCCAGAGCTAACAGTGGGCTACCATGACTGCCGCGATGCTGCGGGCCGAGAAGCAAAGCAAGTCATAAAAGGCATCAGCAAGGAAGGCCGCGAGGGACTCGAGACATGAAGAGCTGTCATTCTCGGGGAGCAACTGGATCCAGCGGAGAAAAGCACGGGCTCCCAACCCGCCACAGGCAAAGGCTAGGAGCATGAGGGAGGAGGCAGAAAATGCTGTCTTGCGAAGACCTTTTGTCTTGCAATCCTGCAGGTCGCACTGTTCTGCCCTCTACCGGAAAGATGGTGTGCTTAGTAACTTCAGTGATGAGGGCATCCACCTCAGGAAAGCACAATCACTTGTTGAGATCAGTAGCTGAACAAGAGTAAATCTAACCAAAACGCCACACCTGCAGGGCTTCCGGAGGGTCCCACTTTGCAATCACCATTTGCTGGAGCTCTGTCGGAAAGGGAAAAGCCTGAGCAGGGCACTTGATGCCTACCAGAATTGGGTCAGCCATAGAAGCATAGGGTCAGAGACAACAGGAATGCAGAGTTCCTTGACAACCCCAAAGATTAGCCCACGGATTTCCTCCTGGCTGCATAAGCAGACCAATCTGGACCCACTATCTGCTTTTTCTGAAGAGATCCCCCCCTCCTCAGCTTCAGACGTAGGAGAAGACAAAGCCACAGGGGAGGTGCTTCCCATCTTAGCCCCCCCCCCTCCTCTGATCCATCAACCTCCCAAGTGCCTTAGGTAGAGGCTCAAGGAGAGGGATGGACAGAGTCAGTGTGAGGGCATTTGTGGGGTGCAGCCGGAGGAGAGGGAAGGACCTGCCGCAGGGCTAGGCCAAAGGGAGGAGATGTTTTGTCTCCCTTCCAAAGATTTCAGGCATGCTTGAAAACGAAGGAGAACTCCAAGGCTGCAGAATCCAGGTCCTGTTGCTGTGGAAGGAGGGGGGGGGGGTCAGCTAGAGGAGCAAGATGCTGCCAGCCCCAAAAGAGCTGAAGTGTTCATGACGAGGAAGGCTCCAGGAGAGGAATCCCTGAAGCAGCCTGGTCCCCGGGTAGGCAGGACAGATGGCAAAGCAGTAGCTGAGATAGTGGAGGATGAGCTTTGCAGGCAGAGCATGTGTCATTCACCAGAACCCTGTGTTTTTACCCGCACCGCAAGCATTGTGGGAGAGACCTGCATTGCGAGAATAATTGCTGCTTTAAAATATCACCAAGCCAAAAATAAAATGGTGCTTCGGCGGGAAATGCAGCAGGCAAGGCACTTGACAGGAAATGCACAGCAGCGGTCCGAGGGCCAGAGCCACGAAACTTACAGTTCATCACAGCAGCTCTGATACCACTAGCAGATAAAAGCATGCAACGTGTACACCAGCAACAAGTCGGGCGGCGATCAGCTGCACTACAGAGTCCCCAGAGAGCCGGAGGAACTAGGGTAATGGCAGGGAAGAAGAGAACCCAAGAGCAGCATGAAGAATCCTCAGAAGTGCAAGAGCTCAAACTTGGACGAAGCTGGCTCCGACAAGCCTGTGTCTTTCTTTCTTTTTTTTTTTTTTTAATAAAGGAAAGTGAAGGGAAAAATAAAAAACAAAAAGGAAAAGGTCCTAGGGTCTCTTAGAGGGTCTGCCTGACCTAGGGCCCCCCCACTGAGTTGCACTGGCTCTCCTAGCCAGGAGCTCTCCCAAATAGGACCACCAGATAGGAGGGGGGATATAAGAGATACCTTAAGGTCAGAGTGGCCCAGTTCACAGGTCCCAAAGGCAAGAAGGCCGAAGGCCACGCTAGAGGTAAGAAAAAGCGTAGTTACTCACCTGTAACAGGTGTTCTCCAGGGACAACAGGAATCGGTCCTCACATATAGATGACGTAGACGGAGCCCCCATGCGGAGCAAATCCCCAGCTTTCGAAGAAAGCCTTTGGGACTGCATCATGCATGCACGGTCCCCTTCCTGCCCAAGGGTGTCATCTTGCTCAGTCAAATGACATAGCTAAAAAGACAGCAAAAGGATAAAAATTAATCAAAGGACTGCAACTCCAGGGGAGGGAGGGAGGGTCATGAGGACTGATTCTTGCTGTCCCTGGAGAACACCTGTTACAGGTGAGTAACTACGCTTTCTCCAGGAACAAGCAGGAAGTCAGTCCTCACATATGGGACTCCCTAGCTATAGGCTACCGAGAACCCATATTTAAAAAAATAGGCTCCCTCTAGAAGAGCCACAGCAGCCATGATAGGAGTTCAACCGAGAACATAACACTCCGGTAGCCTGACACCAAAGGGTTGGAGGGTAGGAGTTGCCTAAACCTCAAACAGATTACAGAGTACAGCCTGGCCGAAAGCACTGTCCCGTTGGGACTCCCTATCCAGGCAGTAATGGGCTGCAAAAGTCTGGCTTGAAGACCAGGTTGCAGCCCGGCAGATGTCTGCCAGCAGAACAGAGTGGAAGTGAGCCACTGATGCGGCCTTAGCCCTGACCCGGTTGGCCGTGACTCGACCCTGCAACGGGAGATCGGCTGCCCTGTATGCCCAGGCGATGCAATCCGCCACCCAGGTGGACAACGTACGCTTGGAGACAGGCATCCCCAGCTTACTGGGGACATAAGAGACGAAGAGCTGAGGAGCTCTTCGATGTCCCCGCGTACGCTCCAAGTAGAAGGCCAACGCCCTCTTACAGTCCAGGGCATGCAGAACTGCTTCTGCCCAGCTGGCATGGGGCCTGGGAAAGAAGTTTGGAAGCACCACCTCCTGGATGAGGTGGAAAGAGGAGACCACTTTCGGCAGGAACTTGGGGTGCGTGCGAAGCACCACCCTGTTCCTATAGAACCGTGTGAACGGTCTATCAGACACCAGAGCTTGCAGCTCACTTACTCGTCTAGCCGATGTGAGTGCCACCTAGAAAGTGTCTTCCAAGAAAGGAAGGGAAGATGGCAAGTAGCCATCGACTCGAAGGGTGGGCGAGTAAGCTGCTGTAAGACCACATTCAGAGCCCATTCGGTCGCCGGGGCACAAACCGGGGGTTTCAGCAGAAGCAGACCTTTCAGGAACCTGGACAGTGGTGTGCTGATAAAGCACCAAGGTGAACTCGGACCGAGTTTGACTAAAGGCCTAAATCTGAAAGGTGAAGCAGGTACTGCAGCAGCACAGCCACCTGGAAGGAGAATGGGTTCTCACTCTGCTGAGTACACCATACCTCAAACCCATGCCACTTAAATGCATAGGTTTTCCTAGTTGATTGCCTTCTAGAGGCCAGCAGCACATCCTCTATCTTTTTTGGGAGAAGAAGTGGTGCAAGGACTACCCTTTCAGCAGCCATGCCATCGGGTTGAGGGACCCGAGGTTGGGATGCAGAAGTGAGCCCCCGTCCTGCTACAGGAGATTGGGCGGAAATCCCAAAGGAATTGGAGTCTCCTCCGCCAGTTGCAGGAGGAGAGGAAACCAAGGCTGTCTCGGCCACCTGGGGGCCACCAGGATGACCGAGGCCTTGTCCTGAAGGATCTTGAATAAGGTCCGAGCCACCAGAGGCATGGGAGGAAAACGCATATAGGAGGCCCACCTACCAGGATATTAGGAAAGCATCCGCAGCTACCCTGTGTGGGTGCGGCTGTCTGGAACAGAAACGTGGCAACTGGTGATTCTGAGGGCTTGCAAACAAATCTATGGATGGTCGTCCGCAGCACTGGAAGAGTTGCTGGGCTACATTGAGATCCAGTTGCCACTCGTGTGGCTGGAGAATTCTGTTTAGCTTGTCTGCTAGGAAGTTCTCCTGACTTGGCAAGTAAACTGCCTTGAGGAACATACCCTGGCTGACTGCGAAGGAGCATAGATCCAGGGTTTCCTGACACAGGATACGAGAGCCTGTGCCCCCTTATTTGTTCACATAGAACATTGCTACTTGGTTGTCTGTCTGAATCAAGACAGACTGATGAGCCAGGGTTTGACAAAAGGTCCGAAGAGCCAGGCAGATCGCTTGAAGCTCTAGGAGATTGATCTGTTGTGTGCACTCCCACTGAGACCACACACCTTGAGTACAGACCTGTTGGCAATGCGCACTCCATCCCAGCAGGGATGCATCCGTAGTCAGCACGCTCGAGTGCGTGGGAGGCTGAAAAGGCACTTCCTCCAGAAAGTTGTGAGGATGAAGCCACCATTTCAAAGACTGTATCAGGCGATGGCACACCTTGATGTTGTCCCCGAGTCTGCCTGTGGCTTGTGTCCACTGGTCCCTGAGGCACCACTGAGCTGTTCTCATGTGAAGCCAAGCATTGGGTGTCATATGCACTGTGGAGGCATGTGACCAAGAAAGCGCAGAAAGTGTCTTGCTGAGATGCGGGATCTGCGACTCACTTGCTGCACTAGGGCTATCAGTCTTTGAGCCCTTTCCTCTGGTAGATAAGCCCTTGCTTGAAGAGTGTCTAACCTTGCCCCTATGAACTCCAGTCCTTGAGAAGGAACCAGAGTGGACTTTGTGTAGTTGATCACAAAGCCCAGGTGTTGGAGCAACTGGATAGTGCGGGACGTGGCCTGTTGGGCCTCTAGGGCTGACTGGCCTCTGATGAGCCAGTCGTCTTAAGTAGGGGAAGACGAATACCCCTTGAGTGCTTAGAAAGGCTGCCACCACCACAAGGCACTTTGTGAATAACCTGGGTGCTGAGGTTAGGCCAAAGGAAAGCACTCTGGACAGAAAATGGTTTCCTCCCACTACAAATCTTAGGTATTGTCTGTGGTCTGGATGAATCAAGGTGTGTGTATGCGCATCTTTGAGATCTAAGGAGCATAGTCAGTCTCCCTGGCAGAGGGTAAGGCAGCAATATTCCCAGGGAAAGCATCTTGAACTTTTCCCTCACCAGGAACTTGTTTAAGTTTTGCAGGTCGAGGATAGGTCTTAGGCCTCCATTTTTTCTTTTAGTATCAGAAAGTACCTGGAGTAGAAGCCTGTGCCCTGCAGGTAGTGGGGCACCTGTTCTACTGCCCGATCCTCGAGAAGGCCTGCTAACTCCTTCATGAGGAGGTCCCTGTGAAGAGGGGGTCTGAGAGGCTCCCCTGAAAGGTAAGAGGGAGGCACCTGGGTGAGATGTAACCGATAGCCCATTTGGACTATCTGGAGCACCCAGGTGTCTGTTGTAATGGCTGGCCAACTGTGGGCATACAGGGTCAAACCTTCCTCTTGTGCATGGCCTTGCTTCGTTTGGGAGAGAGAGAGACTATGCTCTGGGAGTCAAAAGCCCCTCCAGGCTGGGCCAGAGCTGGTGCCTGGGGGTCTTTTGCTTACGTGAGCCTTGCCCCCGTCCCTTAGCCTGCTGCCCCTGCTGGGGAGGCCTGATACGTGGGGTAGTTTTGGTAAGCTGATCCTTTCCTCGGAAAAAAGGGCTTCTTACCCGAGCCCTTCTTCTTAGAAGGGCCAGAAGTCTTCTCGCGTCTTGTCCGGGTCAGGTACTCTGACTCGATCTCGGCAGCCTTCTCAGTCATGGACTTGCCAAAGAGGTTTTCACCCCAGCAAGGGACATCGACCAACTTGTCCTGAACCCATGGCTCCAGGTCTGACAACTGTAGCCATGCCTGGCATCATGCACCGATGCCGGCCCCTGCTACCAAGGCCGAAGCCTCAAAGCCGTCATAGGCTGCTCGAGTCAAACTTCAAGCACTCTCGGATCCCAGTGGACAAAACTGGAAGCACTGCAAAGGTCCCTTGGAGAGACCAGCGGAGAACCCGGCAATCTCCTTTGCCAGGTCTCGCAGGTACATGCCCATGTACAGCTGGTACATCTGGATTTGGCATGACAGCATCGAACCCTGGCAGCACTTTCTGCCGAGAGCATCCATGTTGTGGGCCTCCTGGCCAGGAGGCACCGAGGAGTGCGTCTTCTGGCTCTTGAGCCAGCGCATGGCCGATTCCACAACCATGGAGTGGTGCGGCAGCTGTGCCTTTTGGAACCCAGGGCTCTTGCAAACTCGACAGATGAAATCGATTCACCTGCTGAAGACCGGCATCGAGGTTGGTGTCTCCCACATTCGGAGCATCAACTGTTCCAGAATGGGGGGCACCAGTACAGCAAGTGCTTCCTTTGGAGGAAAGTCATACTGGAGGACCTCGAGCTCCTCCTCGGCATCCGCTGGGAATGACAAAGCCTTTGCCATGTCCCGGACGAAGTCCAAGAACCGGGTGTCCTCCGGGGGTGACCGTCTCCGAGGTTCAGATCCCGGGGAATCTGACGGGACGTACTTGGTATGGTGGGTGCCCGGGGACTACTCGTCCTCCGTCTTCCAACCGGACTCTGAGGAGGAGTCAATCGGGTCTGGCCTCGAGGGCTTTGGTCTCGACTGCCCCGACGCCAAGGGAATCAATGTCGACGACCTCGGTCCCGAACGGGAGGTCGATGGGGACCTCGGCCGAGAATCGACTCAAGACTTCATTGTCTCGAGGATCAGCTCGGCCTCCAGGGTCGACTTGGATGTCGAAGTCCCAGTAGTCGGGGCAGATGGACGTGCGAGACCGGCCATCAGCGCCCGCTGCTGGTCTATGAAGGCAGACACGCTGCGCTCCAAGGCCGCCAACCTGAGACAGAAGTCAGGAGGTTGTGCAGCCCCCAGCTCAGGGCCCAACGCCAGCTCTCCCAGGGGAGAGTCAACAACGAGGACAGTGCTTACCTTCCTTGGCATCTCCGGGTCTTTGAGGGAGTTTGGCAGACCTCTCCGACTCAGAGGATCCGGGGCGGTGAGCCGGGCTCCGCGACCAATCCCACGAGGGACCAGGCCGTTCAGAGCTCTCAGACGACACGCCCTCATGGATTTTTTCTTCCTCCAGTGTTCCCGTAAGGGAGACCCCCTTTCAGAGGGCACCCAACGCTGCTTGGGATCACACAGCTCCCGAGAGGTCGAGGCCTCTGACGAGGTCCGGGCCCAGGCGGGTGCGGACTCGGGAAAAATCCTGTCATGTTGCTACTGCCTGCTCCTCAATGCCTTGGAAGACATCTTTTTGTATGGGCCACAGACCATGGGGTCATGGTCGGGCCCGAGGCATCGGAGGCAGCAGTCGTGTGTGTTTCGTGCACCGATCACATTTTTTAAACCCTCTGGCAGCCATCGGGGGAAAAAGGATCCCTGCAAGGTCAAAGGACCAGGCTACCAGCTAAAAAGGAAAAAAAAAAAAAAAAAAAAAAAAAAAGCACAACCGCTAGTCACTAAGGACAAAAACAAAAAAACAGACTGGACTCGATACCAGTGTACCAAGCCCGAGGCGGGAAGGGGAACCGGCAAGCAGAAAACACAATTTTTCAACCTTTAACACTTTTTCCACAGGGAACTAGGACGACGTCCATTGGGCTCTGCGGAAAACAGAAGACTAAGCAAGATGGCACCCTTGGGCGGGGAAGGGACCACGCATGTGTGATGCAGTCCCAAAAGCTTTCTTCAAAAGCTGGGGATATGCTCCGCATGGGGGCTCCGTCGACATCACCCATATGTGAGGACTGACTTCCTGCTTGTTCCTGGAGAAAGCATCCAACATCTGCTGAGGCAGAGAAAGTACTGAGAGGACCCCTAGCTGTGCCTGCCATTTATGCCAGGGATGATAATTTGTTTTGGCTTTTTTACTTTCTCTGTCTCAACATCTGCTGGCAAGGGGACATAACCCACCTGTCTGGAGTAGTCTAGCTGGACAACCTCAAATTCACCCTCAAGGGACTGTGAACCGACTCAACAGCCCCGGCCCTGGCCCTCCAGGCACAACAGCCTTCAATACTCAGTCAGCTCACCACACACAATTGCTGTTGGGCTGTCTTCCTTTAATGTCTTATTTTTTTTTTTAAACTGAGCAGCACTGTTGGACTCGACATTCGGCCCCAGCCCAAATGTTGGGGAGAGGGATGAAGGGAGAATGCGGAACAGCTAGAAGAAAAGGGGGGGGTGGGACCTGGATGATCAGGTTCTTTACCCCTAGGGCCTACACAGATGGCCAGACACTCTCTGAAACAACTTCCAGTCAGAGCACACAGGGCTATGCTAATACCATCTGTTGGAGATTGAGAACTACTGAATGGGAGGTTCTAGGCACAGGGTTTATATAGGTTGACTTGAAGTTCCATGGATCTCAGAGTCCATCTGCCGGTAGGCAAGCATAAGCCAAGTGTATGGACTAGACTGGAGGGATGGATAGGATACCGGCTTCTCTCAGTGCTCCACCAGTGAATATACCTGTGATGACATCACTGAAAGCTGCTCTAGTTTGCCTCCAACTGCTAGCTGGTGAGCATAACTCACTCATCTGGACTGGTCTAGCAGATGAGAAAACTATGATGAGCTGCTATAGCATGAATAACAAAAGAATTCTATAAAGCACCGTCAAATAGAAGGGATATTCTACAAGGTAAAATTAGGCCTTACTTGCTAATTGGCTTTCCTTGAGGAACTCCAGTCTAGTCCAGTCCCGCACCATAGGGTAGTGCACCTCTTTCAGCAGCATGGAGACTGAGCATGTCACAAACTCGATGACCTCAGGGTACATAGACAGCTGGCACCACCCAACAGCCCCAGAAACCTATTGACAAAAGCAGACTCACAGGAGCAACAAATATGAAGTCTACAAACTAACCAGAAAAAACACCCACCCACCTTTACTGAACTCCCCCACACTCAACTCCCCCCACCCATAATCCAAGAAGCCCCTGTTTAAAAAAAATCAGCCCCCCCCCCCAAACACAGGAGCCTCCTCATCAAAAAAGGAGCTTACCTAACCAGATAGTTGCCCCTCCTCCCCACCCAAGGAATGGAACAAGTACCATAACCAGAGGAAGAAAAACACAAGCACCTCTGTGTCCACTCTAAAGCCCCAGGCCCCCCAAATAAGCTGACATTCTTCCGGCCCGGGCACACAGACAATACAGAGGGGAACGGATTCCGGGACTGGACTGGAGTTCCTCAAGGAAAGCCAATTAACAGGTATGGCTTAATTTCACCTTCCTTATCATCCCTCCAGTCCAGTCCCGCACTATAGGAATGTAACAGAACCACCTACATACGGAAGGGACTTGCAAGCCCAGCCCGGATGACCGCTGAACCAAATCTCGTATCCCCCGCTGCCTGTACATCCAATCGATAGTGCTTTACAAAGGAATTCAAAGACGACCAGGTGGCCACCCGACAGATATCCCCCAGCAGAACCAGGCTGCACGTCGCCCAAGACACTGCCTGCATCCTAGTAGAATGTGCCCGTAGGCCTTGCAGAACCCCCTTGCCCCGCAGCAGATAGGCCGTGACAATCGCTTCCGTGATCCACCGAGAGATGGAGGATTTTGCCACTGCTGCCCCCTTACACAGTCCACCAAACAGAACGAACAACCTATCCGACTTCCTAAAAGAAGTCATCCTCTTCAGGTATCTCCGCAGAGAGTACTTCACAAACAGAAGACACAAACGTGCGGCTCTTACCTCCTTGGCCAAACCCGACAAAACCGGCAGGGAAACTGGCTGATTCAAGTGGAACAGAGTCACCACCTTTGGCAGAAAAAACGGGCACCGTCCACAAGGTGACTCTCTCTTTGGAGAAGGAAAGAAAAGGCTCTCTACAAGAACGCGCCTGTAGTTCCGAGATCCTTCTGGCCGAGCAGACTGCCACCAAAAACACTGTCTTCAGAGTCAGATCCTTCAGGGAACATGCTGCTAGCGGTTCAAACAGCTAACCGGACAGCACTGAAGCACCTGGTTGAGGTCCCAGGATGGCACCTGTACCCGCACCGGAGGGCGAAGGTGCCTCACGGCCCTCAAGAACCTCACCACAATTGGGATATGTACCCAAAGAAACCCCCTGGATATAGCCCCAATAACACACCAATGTCACCACCTGCACTTTCAGAGAGCCACAGGCCAAGCCCTTCTCCAATCTGGCCTGCAAAAAATCCAACATCTCAGGCACCGATGCCGCCAGTGGTTTGCACCCCTTCTCAGCACACCAGGCCTCAAAAACTCTCCAAACCCTGACATATGACAGGGAAGTCAACCGCTTGCGGGCTCTGAGAAGCATGGAAATCACTGGTGCGGAATATCCACACTTAGTTAACCAAACCCTCTTAAGAGCCATGCCGTAAGCGAGAATCGATCCACCTGCGGCATGAGGACTGGACCTTGAGTCAACAAATCCGGTCTGTTGGGAAGCCTCCACAGGTCAGCTGCTCTCAGGTGCACCAAGTCAGTATACCAAGGCTGTCGTGGCCAATCAGGGGCAATTAGGACCACTAACCCCCCCGATGAGCCTCCACTCTCTGCACCACTCGACCGATGAGTGTCCACAGAGGGAAAACAGAGCAGCCCCTCCGCCGGCTGTAAAACCTGCTCACCTTGGCTGTCAAATGTCGCCTTCAGATCCATGATCGGTTCTACCCACCGGCAAACAATCTGATCGAAGACAGTCTGGTTGAACTGCCATTCCCCGGAATCCAACCTCACCCAACTGAGATAGTCAGCCATGACGTTTTCTGTGCCTGCCACGTGCGTCACCGAGATCACCTGAAGGTGGGCCTCTGCCCACTCAAGCAAAAGCTCTGCCTCACTCTCCAGCTTTACGCTGCCCATTCCCCCCTGTTGGTTGATATACACCACTGTGGGGGCATTGTCGGAGAAGACCCACACAGCCTTCCTGCTGACTACTGAATAGAACTCCCGCAGAGCTGGACGAACAGCCCTCATCTCCAAACAATTGATGGACCATGTCCGTTCCTCCACTGACCACTGCCACTGGGCCACTCTCCCTTCGCAGTGGGCTCCCTAGCCTGACAGGCTGGTATCCGTCGCGAGAGGGACCTAGCTCGGCGCCTCCAAGGGGAACCCCGCCAACAGATTCCTCTTGGTCAACCGCCACCGGAGGACCACACGGACCTCGCTCGGACATAATGTTTTGGACATAGGGTGACGCTGGCAAGACCACTGGCGCAACAACGCCCTCTGCAAGGGCCACATGTGAGCTCTCATCCAGGGAACCAGGTCGATCGCCGCTGCCATTGTTCCCAACAGTTGCAGGTAATGCCATGACGTTGGCCTCACCATGCGCAAAAACTGACGCACCAACAATCGCAGCACCTCTGCTCTCTGTCGCGGAAGGAACACACGGCCCCTGTGGGTGTTGAAACGTGCCCCAAGGTACTTGAGATCCTGAGAAGGGTTCAGGTGATTCTTGCCAATGTTGATGATCCATCCCAAACTGCTCAGAAATTCGATCACTCGAGCCATGGCCTGTGCACTCGCGGCCTCAGCACAGATGAGTCAGTCATCCAGATACGGATGCACTAATATGCCCTCGCGCCGCAAGATCACAGCTACCATGACCATCACCTTGGTGAAGGTCCATGGTGCCAGCACAAGGCCGAACAGCAATGCCTGAAACTGAAAATGTCCCATGGGCACCGCGAAGCACAGGTACTGGTGATGATCTAGGTGAATGGGGATATGCAAATACACTTCCGTTAGATCCAGCGAGGTCAAGAACTCTCCCTCTCGCACGGATAACACCACGGACCTGAGGGTCGCCATATGAAAATTCGGTACCCTCAGACACCTGTTGACATGCTTGAGGTGCAGGATAGGGCAAAAAGCACCTTCCTTCTTTGGGACCACGAAATAAAGGAGTATCGACCTTTTCCGCACTGGTCCCCCAGCACTGGCACCACTGCCTGCAAGCTTAGCAGCCACTCGAGCGTCTGTCCTACCGCCCAGGTCTTTTCCTGGGCCTTGCAGGGGGAACATACGAAGGCGGTGCTAGAGGCCTGGCAAACTCCAGCACATAGTCCTCCCGGATCACCTGTAGCACCCACTGATCCGACGTTACCCGGACCTAGGCAGGGTAGAACTCCCACAAACTGCCACCCACGGGCTGCCCTCTTGCCTGGGCCATCCTCACTTCATTGCAGCTTCTTATGGGGCAGAGAGGAGGCCATGGAGCCAAAGAAGCCTCTGCCCCCCCCCCTCAAAACCCCCGAAAAGGCGGAGCCCTAGCAGAGAAGCGCCCTCTTTGACCATCCTTGGACTCCGCCAAGTACTTCACCAGCTTCTCCAAATCCTCACCGAACAGCTGCTTCCCTTTGAATGGCAGTTTGCTCAACCAAGCCTTTGACGCCACATCCGCAGCCAGAAGTAGCAACAGGCCGCCACCACTGAGGCCATACTGTTAGAGAGAGCCCGAACCAGGTCATAAAAAGCGTCAGCTAAGTAGGCTGCCCCGGTTTCCAACCGTGCTGCCGCCCCTGAATCTTGGGAGCCCTCTGTCACCTCAGGGATGCTCTGCGCCCACCGCAAGCAGGCACATGCCACCAGCGCCCCACAAGCCGAGGCCTGCAGGGACAGCATGCTAACATCAAAAGCCTGCTTCAACAGCGTGTCCAACTTACAGTCATGGACATCCTGGAGCGCTGCACTTCCTTCCACTGGAATGGTGGTCTTTTTGGTCACCACTGACATCGCGGCATCAACTCTCAGGGAACGTAACTCCTCCTTCTCCTCTTCCGCCAGCAGGTACAACCGGGCCATAACCCATGACCCTTTGAGCCCAGTCTCCGGGAGCTCCCACTCTTCCAAAATCATTTGTTTAATTGCTCTATGTAAGGGGAAAATTTTCTATGGCTTACGAAACGCCTGCAGTATCGGATCTTCAAGCACCTGCCGAGGGCATGTTCAACATCTTAAGTGACTCTGTTATGAGAATCGCGAACTCCTCCTTCCAGAAGAACCGAACCACCCTGGACTCATCCTCCTGAGGGAGCTCGCTCGCCCTCTTCCAGCTCCTCCAATCCCAAAACGGGATCCGTCTCTCCTTCTGAGGAGGAGCCCCCTTCATCTGAAGCCTCGCTAAGGCACCACTTCATTGGCCCCGGTGCCATGTCCGCCCCAGCGCGAAACCCAGGGCCTTCTTACCGGCACTGTGCTTGGTGCCTTCGGCTTGTCACTTAAGGCAAAAAGCTTGATGCAGCAGCAACACAAATTCCAAGGAAAAATCTCCAGTGATCCCACCACCCAACACCTGCGAGGATGACGGGTCTGGAGACTCCAAATCCTGCTGACAAAGTTGTAGCACTGGCGGGCTCATTCCAAGTCCCTCCTCCCCCTGCGGAGAGGGGGCAGAACCCAGAGGACCCTGCCCCTCTCGGCCCTCGGCTTTCTCCTGCATGGTCTGCTCCACCTTGCGCGTCTCAGCAACGCACCCCTGGCAAACTCCTTCCGCAGAGTGTGCTCCTGCGTGCCCCACAAGCTCCACACTGCGGCCTCACCGGCAATGTCTCCCCATCACTGGGAAGAGAAACTGCCAATGTGAGACTTTTCTTTTTTTTACCCCCGTGGAGCTAAAGGTACCTGCAGTTCTGAGTAGACGTGGGAAGAAGCAAACTAAAGCCCAGAAAAACGGAAAGAAAAAAAACTAAAGAAACACTACAGCACAAAGAAAAAGAAAAACACCAGGAGCCGGCAAGGACCCCTGCAATTTTCCTGTGCAAAGAAAATGGCGCTGTTCAAACACCCAACCTGCCTGGGTCTCTGCCACACGGCCCGCCAAAAACTTCTGTTCTCCAAAAAAAAAAAAAAACTGCCCGAGGCTTACCTTCATCCCGGAAGACTGCCGACGTCTCGCAGTGCTCAGCCGTGGCAGGAAAACAGAAGTGCCTGCTGCTCCGAAGCTGCTGTCCCTCTCCTGCACACAAACTCCTCACCCGCAGAACGGGTTCAGGAGCAGTCGGCCTCCTCGCTCGCTGACCGGCAACCCTCGGAGCTCCCTCACCCCCCCACCCCCCCACTGGTGTCTTCTTTTTCTTTTTTTTCTTCTAACACACTGAAGCCGCCAGAGTCGGGGGGGGGAGTAAAGGAGGCCATTCAACCCCATGGAACCAAAACTAAAAAAAGGATCGCCTCTCCAGCTGCTTGGAGACTGAGCATTACTGGGGCTGGTGGGTGGTGCCAGGTATATGTACCCTGAGGGCATCGAGTTTGTGACATGCTCAGTCTCCATGCTTCTGGAAGAGGTGCACTACCCTATGATGCGGGACTGGACTGGAGAGAAGATAAGGAATATCAATTTGAGCAAAAGGGATGTTACACAGCAAGGACAGAATTGTCTACCACAATTTTGGTAAACAAAAAGCCAATCTTTTATCCAAAGTTTTATATCAAAAAGCCCCCAGTCAGAGACAAAGGACTGCAGGAATAGGGGCACTTCATCTGCCGCACTATTTATGTTACTGTTAACCTGCATGAGGATTCCTCAGTGCAACTCTACCAACAAAGCATATAAGATGTGGTAAATCATCCTTAAGTCTAATTCTAGCACTGATAAACACAAAGCAAAGTGAAATTAGACCTTACCTGCTAATTTATTCCCCCACCCCCCACCGAGTCCCTCCAGTCCAGTCGCATGGGTTATGCCCACTTACCAGCAGATGGAGACCAAGAGCCACTGGCTTGATGATGTATCACAATATAAGAATCCTGTGCAGACCTCCTCCAACAAGCTTTTCTGTAACAAAGCAGACTCCAAAAGAACACAATTATCAGGCATACATTTATTCCTTACACTATGAGTTATACTCGCTGAAAAACTACTCGATCTGAACAAGTCCTGAATAAAGGAAATAAACTACCCCCTTTAATTAGAGGCTGGAACACAGCGACCTGACGGCCAAGCATAACAAACTGTAGAATTCCAATTATGGACTAATGTCATCACAATATCACAGTTGCGCCTTTCAAAAAACACACAGAACAGAAGAATGGAGGACACTCTCAGAACCAGGCTCTAACAAGAAGCATCTAGGGAGAGTTCTGGATTGAAGGGATTCAAGGAAAGAAAATTAGCAAGTAAGGTCTAATTTCACCTTCCTCATCATCTCTTCAATCCAATCCAGTCCAGTCCAGACGTGGGGGATGTAAAAGAGCAGCACTTAACAATGGGAGCAAAACAGCAGAGCCCGGATTTGCAAACCCTACACCCGAAAGGCACAACATCCCCCCTGCTGAAATCTTCCACTGTTCCTCTAAAGCGAAGAAAAACTGAGGCACAGCATAGATGAATTTACAAAACTCAAATGAAGGTCTCCAAGCCAGATTCTGCCCAAAAACTGAAGCCTAGTGTCACTAAAATGACAGCTTTGGAAAGCAACCAACCATCCTTGCCAAACCAAAATACAGTAGCTTATGCAGGACCTCCACAAAGCTCACCAAGAAAAAATTACTCACAAGGAGCACAGAAGTAGCTCAAACAAACCCCGAAGGACCAGAGTCTGAATGGAGAAATCCCAGAGACCCTGAATCCAGCTGCATCGGAGAATACTGGTAAGAACAAGAACCTTTGAGATCAGCAACACAACTGTACCTAGGTACCTTCAATCTAGCCATCAGAACCAATTGCCTCCTGCCTGTTATGAATAGAATGTAGTCAAAAGATTCCCCCCAAACTCCTTTGGAGGACTACTAATCTCCAAGGAGAGCCCAGAACTACTTCGAGTGGGGATTATGATACCAACCTACCCCTTTTTCATAAAGAAAGATATAGTCTATATTCAGTCGGTATCAGATCCCCCAATAGACTGGACTAATATTGCTGCCTGCGATCCAGGCATCATTGCAACTCCAGATGTCAAAGCAAGGAGATCCAGAAACGAAGCACCCCTCACTTCACCACCACTGAACAAGAGCTGTCCACTAGACAACACTCAGACCCACTTTCGAAGAGGACAGCTATGACCTGGGCAAGAAGCGATTACCATTCTGAGCCCTGCCCTCACTCAGACCTTCAAAGGGAAGGCAATGTGTTTCATCCGGTTTGGGAAACAAACACCCAGCCAAGGATAAAAATGAACTACCGCCCAAAACACCGGCAAGCACCTAGCCGGCACCTCGAGGTTCACCATCCACTAGCCAGGATCACCATCCACTAGCAAATGCGAGGCCCGCCGAGTTGAGCTGTCACACCAAACTCTTAGGATCCTCCAGAGGATCACAGAGGTCCCGGAATGGCGACTAGATACAAAAGAGACTGCCCCTTCCAGGGCATCTTCCTCCATCAGTCAGTTAAGGCTACTAAAAATGACCAGCCCTGAAGTATTTAGCATCTGCACAATAGCCCCTCTCCAGGTCAGCCAAATGCGTGCCACTTGGGAACCTCCCCCACACTCACCGGCTCCTGGAATTCTTGCTATGCTGCCGCTGCCTCCCCTGATGCTGCCTGATTTTTTTTTCTCTCTTTTTAATCAAGCAGGAGCAGAGCACTCAACTCCTGGCCTCCTCTCAAGTGATGGGGAGGAGGAGAAGAGGGGAGCTGCCGTCTCCTACTGCCCAGAGGGAACCAAAGAGCAGCTGGCGAGGCTGGGGGAGGGACCCAGCTGCCATCAGGTTCTGCACCCCAAAAATCACAGTCCATCACTTAACTAAGGAAAAACAAAAAGCCAGCATAGACCTATGCTCATCCACCTGCTGTGTGAGGTTCATACTGGCTCTGCAGGGACGCACAGGTTACTTAAGGGAAATGTTTTGAGTTTGCTGTTCTCTGTCTCCCCCTGCTGGTGGATGAGTATAACCAATGTGTCTGGACTGGACTGTACTGGACAGATGAACTGGAAATAGATTTAGATGAACAGAAGATCCTACACCATTATCACAATGGACTAGAGAAATCCACTGCTTACCCTTGGGATATTCCACGTAGAAAATGACCACCTATTGAGAACCTGGGCACCCATGACAGACTGGCCACTACTGGAACAAGACACTAGACCTGATTGAAACTCTGTCTGAACCATATGGCATATCTTATACCCTTATGTTCTGTCATTAAAACAGGTAGAAAAAAATCTTACCTCTACCACCAGCTGATGTGGTATAAATGCTTCCAGGTTTTTTTCTCAAAAACACCAGCAAAAGGCAAGTACATTCAGCTATGAACACCACCAGCCATAAAAACTACAAAGGGGGGGGGGGGGTACGGCCCCCACACACAACTCAATTTTGCAGCCCTTCATCCAAAATGAAAGGCTCTCAAAAGGATCTTTCTGCTTTTTTTTTGTTTTTATTTGTATTCATTTCCTTATGTACTTTTGAAATCCCCCAGAGTACGCAGAGGGAACAAACCTCAAGCTAACCATACAGAGGTTAGTCGGAGGCAAATAGCTGCTGCTCCTCACACCAAATTCCCTCTCAGCCAACCTGCAATCCATATCTGACATACCGCTAAAACTCCTCCTCTTGGGATATTTGCAAGTACAGCAGGAGTGTGGGCTTATCTTGGCCCTGCCAGCCATAAAAACTCATTTTCCGGAAGTTGGAGCCAGCTCAGCATGACTTGCCACTCTGGACTGTAGGCACCACTGCCCATACTGCCCTCAAGGACACAGCTGCCACCATCACGCTCCAGAGAGTACAGGCCAAGCCCGCCAAAAAACACTAAGCAGTCTCTGATATCTTCCGCCCCAAGTTGCCTTCCCCAATAGCCCAGTGCCCTCCAGAGGCTTGCATCATTCCTGCTGCAGCTCCATGCACTCAAATGAGTCAGGACCACACAACATCAAATATGCAGCAGTGAAGTTCTCCCTAAATGACCAACCGCATAATTGTGTCCCACCACAAAAAATGAAATATGAAAGTAAACGTCCAGAATCTGTCTCGATCATCAAACTTGGACAAGTATTCCAACGACTAGGAAGGAAGGAGTGAGAATCTACAAGCATACACAGGGAAGGAAAAACAGAATTTGCAAAACAAGAAAAAAAATTCTTCAAAGAATTAGATCAGCAAACAAGGAAAAACAAGTGGCAAATGCACAAAGAAGTAATTAGGTCTTACCTGCTAATTATTGTTCCTGAAGGAACGACAGTCCAGTCCCTTACTTCTGGGTTGCGCAACCCTTCCAGCAGCTTGGAGGCTGAGCTCATCCTTTTTGAGGATGGGGCGGTATAAATACCGCTGGCACCACCCCCAGAACCCAGTATTCTAATGCAAAAGTAGGCTTAAACTGAAACCAACATATTAAACCTAAGTCCAAAGAAACACACGAGAACCCAAAGTAACTTTTTTTTTTTTAAACTTGTAACAGGTAGGGGGGTAAGAAAAACAGGCGGGAAGGAGGGAGGGGAGGGAGGAAGTTGACTGAGTTTGCTAGAATTCTTCTTCCCCTGGGCCTCCGCCCCTGGTCCAATGGTCCTTCTGTGCTGGTTCGGCCCTGCCTTCGGTCCGCTGTGCTTTACCTACCTATTGGGACCAAAAAACGGATCTGGGAGGGAACAGGGACTGGACTGTCGTTCCTTCAGGAACAATAATTAGCAGGTAAGACCTAATTACTTCTTCCTTATCGTCACTCCAGTCCAGTCCCTTACTTCTGGGATGTAATAGAGCAGTTCAGGCCTGGGAGGGATCCGCTATCCCGGACCGAAGAACCGCTTCTCCAAACCGAGAATCCGCAGAACCCTGAATATCCAGCCTGTAATGTTTGGTAAAGGTATGCAGAGTGGACCAGGTGGCCGCTCTGCAAATGTCCAGCGGCAGAACTAGGCTATACTCCGCCCAAGAAGTGGCCTGCGCCCGCGTTGAATGCGCGCGCAGACCCCCTGGAACCTGCTTTCCCTTCAGAATATAGGCCGAAGCAATAGCTTCCCTGATCCACCTAGCGATAGAGGCCTTGGCCGCCGACTCCCCTTTGTGAGGTCCTCCAAACTGAACGAATAGACGTTCGGACTTCCGAAAGGATGCCGTGCGGGAGAGATAAATCTTCAGAACTCTGCGGACGTCCAGGAGACGTAGTTTCCCCCCATGTTCTCCTTGCATTTCTGCCGGGAAGGACGGAAGCGAAACCGTCTGGTTCACATGAAAAGGGGAGATGACCTTGGGTAAGAAAGAGGGGACTGTCCGCAAGACCACCTTCTCCCTGAAAAAGGTAATAAAGGGGGTCTGGGAGGACAGAGCTTGAAGTTCGGAGACGCGTCTGGCCGAGCAAATGGCCACCAGGAAGACTGTCTTCAGAGTGAGATCCTTTAGGGAGGCTCTCTTTGCCGGTTCGAAAGGCTCCCTGGTTAGGGCATTGAGCACCAGATTGAGATCCCAAGGGGGTAAAACCGATCTTAGCTGTGGCCTCAGGCGTCTAACCGCTCTTAGGAATCTGGCCACATCCGCGTGCTCCCCTAAGGGCTTACCACAAATCCTACCTCGATAACAAGAGATAGCAGCTAACTGTACTCGTAAGGAGCTGGGAGAAAGGCCCTTCTCGAATCCAGCTTGTATGAATTCCAGGACCTCCAGAACAGAAGCCGACAGGGGTTTCTTTCGGTGATCCGCACACCATGCCTCGAAGATGCGCAAGACCCTAATATAGGACAGACAGGTCGAGCGCTTTCGAGCATTCAATAGAGTAGAGATTACTGAAACTGAATACCCTCGTTTCAGGAACCGTGCCCTTTCAATAGCCAGGCCGTAAGCGAGAATCGAGCCACGTGAAGCATCAGAACCGGCCCCTGCCTCAACAGACCCTTCCGGCAGGGGAGCCGCCAGGGTCGGTCGATCGATAGTCTTATTAGGTCCGCGTACCAGGGTCGGCGCGGCCAGTCCAGAGCTATGAGGATAACCAAACCTCGGTGGGCTTCTATCCATTGTAGAACCTTTCCGATGAGGGCCCACGGGGGAAATACATATAGGAGACCCTCCGCGGGCCATCTCTGGGCTAATGCGTCTAGGCCCTCGGACATCCTTTCCTTCCTTCGGCTGAAAAATCTGCTTGCTTTGGCTGAGGCATATCGTGCCATGAGGTCCATGACTGGGGGCCCCCAACAAGCTACAATCTGATAGAAGATCTCCTGATCCAGCTCCCACTCCCCCTGGTCGATGCTGACCCTGCTGAGGTAATCGGCCATGGAGTTGTCCGTACCTGCTACGTGTTGAGCTGATAGGGCCTCTAAGTGGACTTCGGCCCACTGGAACAGGCTGTCCGCTTCCTTTTCCAAGGAGGGGCTGGATGTCCCCCCCTGGCGGTTGATGTAAGCCACCGCTGTGACATTGTCTGAGAACACGCGGATCGCCTTTCGACAAACTAGGGGCTCGAGAGACTTGAGCGCCAAGGCTACCGCTCGGAGTTCCAACCTGTTGATGGACCACTGAGATTCCGTTAGGGACCACCGACCCTGGACGAACTGGTCCTCGCAATGCGCTCCCCAGCCTGTCAGGCTGGCGTCTGTCGTCAGGAGAGACCACTGTGGGGGCTCGAGAGATATTCCGCATTCCAGGGTCCCTGGGCAGCGCCACCACTGCAGGGCATTCCTGGTTCGGGGAGCACAGGGCAACCGTGTGGTCAACGGGTGAAGCTGAGGGGACCACCGACGCAACAGGGCCCTCTGCAGGGGACGCATGTGTGCTCTGGCCCACGGGACTACCTCTATTGTTGCTGCCATGGTTCCTAGCAATTGAAGGTAATGCCATGCCGTAGGAATTCGTCTGTTCAAGAACTGTGACACCAGGGTCCTTAAGCCCCTTACTCTCTTCTTGGACAGAAAAAATCTTCCTCTTCTGGTGTCGAACCTCGCTCCGAGATACTCGAGCTCTTGAGAGGGGGTCAACTTGCTCTTTGCCCGATTGATGACCCAGCCCAGCTCCTCTAGTACTTCTATGACCCTGGTTGTGGCTGTGAGACTCTCCTTCTCCGACTTCGCCCGGATCAGCCAATCGTCTAGGTAGGGGTGAACCATGATTCCCTCCTTCCTCAGGGCAGCCGCGACCACTACCATTATCTTGGTGAAAGTCCGCGGAGCTGTAGCTAACCCGAAGGGCAGCGCTTGGAACTGAAAGTGACCTCTCGGAACCGCAAATCTCAGGAACCGTTGGTGGGACCTTCGAACCGGGATATGTAGATATGCTTCCGTCAGATCTAATGCAGTCAGGAACTCTCCTTTCCTTACTGACACTATGACCGACTTTAGGGTTTCCATCCAGATGTGAGGCACTTTGAGGCAGCGATTGACCTGCTTTAAATCCAGGATAGGGCGAAAGGAACCTTCCTTCTTTGGGACTACGAAATAAATCGAGTATCGACCGGAGCCGCGTTGGTCTGGCGGGACAGGGGTCACCGCTCCGAGGTCTATAAGTCTTGAGAGAGTGGCGTCCACCGTCGCTCTCTTTACCGGAGATCCGCAGGGAGACTGAACGAAGGCTGGGCGTATCTGCTTCGCAAACTCGAGGGCATACCCCTCTCGGATGACCTCTAGGACCCATTGATCGGACGTGACTCGGGACCAGGCGGAGAGGAACTGCTTTAGACGCCCTCCAATCAGCAGGCCCCCCACCTGGACCCCCGCTTTCTCATTGTGGTTTTCTAGGTCCAGCGGAGGAGGAGGATCCAAAACCTCTCCCCGCACCCCGGAAGCCTCTGAAGCTTTGGGTCCTCGAGGGAAAACGGCCCCTAGGAAAGGAATTCGATCTGACTGAATGAAACCTCCAGGGGTCCCTAGGTTGGCTCCGAACCGGAGCTAGGGGGCGACCCTGTTTTGGTCTGTCCTCCGGAAGCCTGCCGCCTTTCGACTCACCAAGATCTTTAACCAACTTATCCAAGTCTTCCCCAAACAACAATTTACCCTTAAAGGGGAGACGACTTAGGCGCGTTTTTGAAGAAGCGTCAGCTGCCCAATTCCGCAGCCATAGGTATCGCCGAGCTGCTACTACAGAGGCCATATTCTTAGCCAGGCTTCTGATGAGGTCATATTGGCTATCCGCTAAGTAGGCCGAGCCTGACTCCAATCTGGCAGCAATAGACTGGGCGTCTCCCGCGGGAGTCTCTGCCAGTTGGAGTTGTTGTGACCATCTCAAGCAGGCCCGAGCCACCCAAGCTCCCGAAACCGAGGCCTGGAGGGAAGGAGCACTGATATCAAAGGCTTGCTTCAGTAGTGTGTCTAATTTTCTGTCTTGAGAATCTCGCAAGGCCGCGCTACCCTCGACCGGGATTGTAGTCTTCTTTGTCACTGCAGAGACCGCCGCATCTACCCTGGGCGACTTCAGCAGCTCCTTGTCCGGTTCCGGCAATGGGTAAAGTCTGGTCATTGAGCGGACCCCCCTCAAACTAGATTCCGGTTGGTCCCACTCCTCTTGGATCATCTGACGCACCACCCTGTGCACGGGAAAGACCTTTTGAGATCTTCTCACTGCTTGGATTAAAGGATCCTCTAACGCTTCCTCCTCAATTGGTGCATCTGAGGTCACGTTGAGTACCTTGAGAGAGTCGTTAATCAACGCCGGAAGCTCCTCCCGCCTAAAGACCCGCACTATGCGTGATTGGTCCTCCTCAGGGATCTCCCCTTCTTCGAGCTCCTCCTCATCTTCCGCTAGATCCTTGTCTGAGGCCTCCTCTTCCTGGGTATCGTGTGAGAAGGCCGAGAGAGGCTCGTCACTCACCCGCCTCGTGCGCTTGGGTGGTATCACGGAAACCTGGGAACTGGTTTTCAATGGCCTGGACCCTAGGCCTTCCTTGGCTGTGCTCGGCTCCACTGGCTCAAGACCCCCTCTTGCGAATACAGTAGGCCTTGTGCAGTAGGACGACGAAATCGGGGGAGAAAAGGTCGCTGGCACTCTCCTCCCCCAGGGTAGGGGGCAGGGAGGGAGGTGAGGCAGGTAAGTCCGAGGTCGAAGGTGGAGGGGGGAGGGGTTCCCTAGCTCCTTCCAGAGGGTCCCCTGACCCTTACACTGGTTGGGACATGGCCAATAGAATGCCCTGCTCCACAGAGGCAGCTTCTGCAGCACAACCCTTGCAGATTCCTGACTCTGAGGCCGTCCCCCTACGTGTGCCACAGGACGGACACCGCGTCTTGCCAGTCATGGCCTTATGGCGAGCTTGAAGGGATCTGCAAAACAGTAGCCAATTGTAGCCTGTAAAAATGTGGACTAAACAATAATCACTTGCCGAAGTACCAGGCAGGAAGGGCAATAAAGGGAAAAGAAATGCTTCCTCTCCTCTCCTTTGCTGGGCTATAAGATGGCAGACATCAAGGTAAATGAAATCAAATAAAAAACAAACTTAAAATCAAACTTAAGAAACTCAAAATTAAAACTACATCTAAAAACTGGCTAAAATATGTGCCCCAGTACTTGCGGTTAAGAGGTCCTTGTAGACGCGCTGCTCCGCGGCCGATCGCCGCACTCCGGAGGCTCCCACGTGGAAGGCCTCAGCCACGTGGAGCACTACCGGTCAGCGATATCGCCGGAAGTCTTTCCCCCCGGCTCGCGGGCCTGAACGGGGCTGGTAGGGAGTCGAGTCCAACAACCCCGAGCGCTCCGAATCTGCTGCGTGAAGCCGGAGAAGCAGGGGAGTGGAGCGCTGCCGCCTCAAGCGCTCAGCCGCCTGAGGGCTTCGGCGCGAGGTCAGGCAGGACTGTGTACAATTCCGTGGAGCCGGTAGAATCAGCAGGAGGGGAAGGTGGTGGTTTCTTGCCTCCGTTGCCGGTAGGATTTCCTGGGCTCCGGACGCTTGCTGCTACTCCAGATCAACCTCCTCCCCAGCCAGATACCAGCAAGAAGGGGGGGGGGGGGGAAGGAGAGAGACTTAAAGGCACAGAACCAAAAGGGATTCCCCAAAGGAAATAAAGGAAAATAAATGTAAGAAATTGAAATAAAGGAATAAAATAGGTGTAATAAACTATTAAGGAAGACTCCAGTAAGCCCTTGGCTTACGGAACCCTCCAGCTGCTTGGAGGCTGAGAATACTGTGTTCTGGGGGTGGTGCCAGCGGTATTTATACCGCCCCATCCTCAAAAAGGATGAGCTCAGCCTCCAAGCTGCTGGAAGGGTTGCGCAACCCAGAAGTAAGGGACTGGACTGGAGTGACGATAAGGAATACTAGGGAAATGCAGTGTTACTCCAGGAACCCTTTGTCAATCCCGAACAGACACATGAATAGCTAAGGAGAAGTGAACTGAAACCAAAGGATGAGCAACTGATAGTTGCAGCCCAGAACAGTGGATTACAGACGAGATGGTTTACAGCAAGCATTGAAAAAACTGGCAACACAAACATATGCCGAATCTGTAAGAAAGACCTGAAAACAGTGACTCACCTCATAGCTGACAAGTTCTGATGGCAGAAAATTTCTATACAGAAAGGCACAAAGTAGCATGCCTAATCCATTGGAAGTGTTCCTGAAAAGCACTGGGATCATGACCCTAAGAGAATTATATTCCGATGGATAAGAAACTGGATGCAAGGAAACCAGACATAGTGGTAAAGGAGAAAACCAGAACGGCATTGATAACAGAGGTGTCTGTTCTGAATGATTATTCTGTTAATCGCGTGGAGAGGCACAAGATCTTGAAGTACCAAGAAATGCAGTCAGACACAAAGAAAATGTGGCAGAAAGATGCAGAAATATTTTCCATTGTACTGGGTGCCACAGGCTTGAAAAAAGAAGCATTTCCAAGCATATCTTGACAAACTACCTATACATGTTACATCTTACAAACTCAAGAAGGAAGCTCTCTTTGGCACAATTTAAGTACTACGCGGAGCATAAGCAGTAAATTTGAGACACTAAGATCATGTTCCACATACCCTGGCTTATAAGTGAAGCCCACAACCATCATGGTATGCGCATGGTATCCAGCAACATAATACCTCTTAGTTACCTAATCAATTCAACCACAAAAATTACTATAAGAAAATCTAAAGAATTTAAAGGTAGCTAAACATTCTCTTATAGAAAAGACCCAAAAATCTACTTATTATACAGAGAGAGACCCCAGGATGGCTATAAACCCTTCATATGTCAAAACTAGACACCACAGGGGCTAGTGAAATACTCACATCACCGGTCTCCAACCTCCCCCATATTACAATCCAAATCCAGTTAACACAATCTGAAAAAGTACTTTTCAAGATTTTTTATATTTATTCATTCATTCACATATTCATTAATTTAAAAATATATATATATTAGTATCTCCTTTAATTACTTCACAAACTAAGCACACAACAGCTTTCATCAAAGCTTTAACAGCAATTCACAATGGAGCCACAAACCTCTCCTCCATAAGCCCTGCAATCAAACAGAAGCTATATGGTAGCATTCGCAGTAAAGAATGCTTACAATGGAGTATTTTCTAATACTTATCTTTTCTTAACACTCCCAAATTTTCATCAGTCATCAGCAGACCCAACAAAGATTTGTTTCACCTTAAAAAATGATAATTACACTTACCTGGTAATTGTAGTTCCTTGAGTGACAACAGTTCAATCCTCTACCTCTGGGTTGTCAACCTCCTCCTGCAGCTTGGAGACTGGTATGTCAGAATCATGAAATCACTGGATATAGCCTGCTGCTCTCTCTCCTCAGTCCCAGTGTGAACTATTAACAAAGCAGACTCAAAGGAGCAACAAATAAGTAGCAAAAAACAATCAATGGAACCTAGTCTAACTACCCTTAGAACTATTTTAACCATTCCGGCAAGGCTTTCTTACGCCCTTTACTGCCACACAGAGAATCAAATAAATAACAGAGAAAACCTGAACCCAAACGAAGACAGACCTACCTGTGAAACCTCTCTTCTTGCCATTAACGATGGACTCCTCATGAAAGAACTCTGGGCGGGATGGAGGACTGAACTGTCGTCACTCAAGGAACTCCAGTTACCAGGTAAGTGTAATTATCATTTCCTTATTTCCTTATTATTCCTCCAGTTCAGTCCTCTACCTCTGGGAAGTACCAGAGCAGTAATCATTGGGAGGGACCCCGCCATCCGGCACGCAATACCGCCGAACCGAAACAGGCATCGGCAGCCGCCGCAACGTCCAGACGGTAATGCTTACTAAACGTATATAGAGACAACCAAGTCGCCGCTCTACAAATGTCTCCTGGTGGAACCAAACTGTGTTCCGCCCAGGAACACGCTTGCGCTCTGGTGGAATGCACCCGCAACCCCGCGGGCATGGACCGACCTTGAAGCAGATAGGCGGAAGCAATCGCCTCCCGAATCCACCGGGCAATGGAAGCCTTACCTGCCGCCTCCCCTTTGCGCACACCTCCGAACACCACAAAAAGCTGATCCGATTTGCAAAAAGACTCAGTCACCTTTAAATATCTTTGCAACATCCTCTTTACATCCAACCGCCGCAAACTGCAAGCCAGCTCACCGCCTTCCCGAGACCCTAGAACTGGCAAGCACACAGCCTGATTCAAATGAAAAGCAGACACCACCTTATTTATTTAGCTGCATTTATATCCCGCTTTTCATCAGGTCAAAGCGGTTGGGGGATACATTTAACACAAGGGGATATGAGACACATACACTAATACTTACAGGGAACATGGGCAATGGAGGGTTAAGTGGCTTGCCCAAGACTACAAGGAGCACCTGTGGGACTAGAAACCCCAGTCCTTCCGGCCCAAGGTTGCTGACCTCTAGTGGGATTTGAACCACCAACCTTCCGGCCTGTAGTACCTTGCCCCAACCACTAGGCCACTCCTCCCTCGAAAAGGACAAGAACGGTTCCCTACACGACAATGCTTGCAGCTCCGAAATGCGCCTAGCTGAACAAATTGCCACCAAGAAAACCGTTTTCAAGGTTAAGTCCTTCACCTAAGCCTGTAGCAAAGGCTCAAAGGGAGGCTTGGATAACGCCGCCAACACCAGATTGAGGTCCCAAGGCGGAATCAACACTCTACGCGACGGCCTTATCCGAGAAACCGCCTTCAGAGACCGAACCACATCGGGATGAGCACCCAGCGGCACTCCCTTAACCCTGCCACGATAACAGGAAAGGGCTGCCAACTGCACGCGCAAGGAACTGGCTGCAAGACCTATCAAAACCGTCCTGCAGGAACCCTAATATTGAAGGAACGTCAGCCGTGGACGCTGCCTCGAACACCAATCCTCAAATACACGCCAGACACAGACATAAGCCAATGAAGTGGACTGTTTCCGTGCTCTAAGCAGCATAGCAACGACCGCCATCGAATAGCCCTTTTTCCTCAGCCGTGCCCTTTCAATAGCCAGACCGTAAGCGAGAACCGATCCACGTGGGGCATGTAGAGAGGACCTTGAAGCAACAGGTCCGCCCTTGCTGGCAACCTTCACAGTTGCCCGTCTGGGGAGACGCACAAGGTCTGCATACCACGGCCGCCTCGGCCAGTCGGGCGCCACAAGGAGCACCTTTCCCGGATGAGATCCAATCTTTTGAACCACCCGGCCTATCAACGCCCACGGAGGAAATACGTATAGGAGCCCCGCGGTCGGCCACAGATGCAACAGCGCATCGATGCCCTCCGACATTCTTTCTCGCCTCCTGAAGAACCGGTTGGCTTTCGCCGACTGAAAGGTCGCCATTAGATCCATTATGGGTAACCCCCAGCGATCCACTATCTGCACAAAGATGTCGGGATGCAGCTCCCACTCTCCCTTATCTACTCGCACTCTGCTGAGAAAGTCCACCTTGACATTGTCCTTCCCTGCAATGTGCGCCGCCAAAATCACCGCCAACCGTTTCTCTACCCAAACGAACAACATGTCCGCCTCTTCCTCCATTACCACACTCCCCGTGCCGCCTTGACAACTGATGTAGGCTACTGTCGCCGAGTTGTCGGAGAGCACCCGAACTGGGCGACCTAACACCAACTCCTCGAACGCCACCAGCACCTGAGCGACAGCTCGCAGTTCCAGCCGATTTATCGACCAGGACGCCTCCAGGGGAGACCAAAACCCCTGCGCGAACCTGTTCCTGCAGTGGGCTCCCCAACCCACCAGACTGGCGTCCATTAATAAGGGGAGCCATTCCAGTTGTTCCAGTGGCATACCGGCTGAAAGGGAGGACCTGAGAAGCCACCACTGAAGGGATCGCCTGACCTTGACTGGGCACAGCTGCTCAAAGGATTGGACTGATGTGACCAGCGGCGAAGCAGCGTCCTTTGCAAGGGCCTCATATGCACTTTGGCCCAAGGTACCGCTTCCAGAGTCGCCGCCATCGTCCCCAACACTTGAAAATAGGATCATGCCGACGGCGCTGGAACGGACCTGAACTGGCGAACTAGACTCCGAAGCGCCTGAGCTCTCTTGTGTGGTAAAAACACTTCGCCTCTCCTCGTGTCGAACCGAACCCCTAAGTACTCTAGATCCTGGGAGGTCTTCAGACGGCTCTTGGCCGGATTTACCACCCAACCAAGACTCTGCAAGAACTCCACTACTCTGCTTGTCACCCGAATGCTCTCCGCCTCGAACTTGGCCCGAATCAACCAATCATCGAGGTACGGGTGTACGAGAATCCCTTCTTTGCGCAACGCCGCCACTACCACCACCATAAATTTTGGTGAAGGTTTGTGGCGCTGTAGCCAGACCGAAAGGCAATGCCTGGAACTGATAGTGACCCCAAGGCAGAGCAAACCTCAGAAACTTCTGATGAGACGTCCGGATAGGAATGTGCAAATACGCCTCCGAGAGATACAGAGACGTCAAATACTCCCCTTGACGCACCACCACTATGACCGAGAGCAAGGTTTCCATCCGGAAATGCGGAACATGCAGACGATTCACGGCTTTCAGATCTAAAATGGGCCTTAACATTCCGCCCTTCTTTGGCACCACGAAATAAATGGAATACCGACCCACGCCGTATTCTTCTTTTGGCACTTCTACCACCGCCTCTAACTGGATAAGCCGCTCTAAAGTACTGCAGATCGCTAGTACCTTCTTGGGACCCCTGCAGGGGAACTTGACGAAGGAATCTCGTACGAGCTGCGCCAATTCCAGCGCATAACCCTCCCGAATAATCTCCAACACCCACTGGTTGGAGGTAATGTGGGTCCAAGCAGAAAGAAACTCCTGAAGCCTCCCTCCTATGGGAGGCCCCTCCGCCGGGACCCACCTCCTTTCATTGAGACTTGCGAGGTGCAGAAGCAGGGCTTGAGGAGAAACCTCTATTGGCTCCCCGAAACCCACGGAAACCCTGGGCTCGAGATGGAAAGCGACCCCGCTGGAAACTTCCGAACCGCGTCGCACGAAATCTCCATACATCCCAAAACTGGCCACGATATCCCAGACCGGACCTCCCTTGTTTTGGTTTATCCTCCGGGAGCCAGCCCGTCTTGGACTCCCCCAGGTCCTTAACCAACTTATCCAAATCCTCTCCAAACAGCAATCTGCCTTTAAATGGCAACTTACTAAGACGAGACTTGGAAGGACCGTCTGCCGCCCAATTCCGTAACCATACTGATCAGCGGGCGGCCACCACGGACGCCGTGCTATTGGCAAGTGCTCTGATCAAATCATAATGCACGTCCACCAAATACACCGCTCCGGACTCCAGGCGACCCAGTTCCTTGAGCTCCTCGAGATCCATGTGCGGCGACTGCCTGAGCCTCTGAACCCATCGCAAACACGCTCTAGCTACCCAAGCCCCACAGATGTATGCCTGCAATGACAGCGAATCTGCCTCAAAAGTCTGCTTCAGCAAACCGTCCACCTTATGGTCCTGGGCATCTTTTAAGGCCGTGCTGCCTTCCACCGGGATAGTAGTCTTTTTTGTAACCGCCGATACCACCGCATCCACCCAGGGCGCTTTGAACCTGTCCTTATCCTTATCTGCCAGAGGATAGAGCCTATTCATAGTCTGTATACCACGAAGCCCCGTCTCTGGCCGGTCCCATTCTTCCTGATCATTCTGTCCACCACTCTATGAACGGGAAACACCACCTGCATCTGCCGCACCGCCTGAATGACCGGGTCTTCCACTTCCTCCTCCACGGGAGCCTGAGTGGAAAGATTCAGCATCTGCATAGATTCTGTGATCAATGCAAGCAGCTCTTCCCTACGGAAGACCCTAATGATTTTAGCCTGATTCTTGGGCTTAGGAATCTCTCCCTCTTCGAGATCCTGCACCCCTTCCTCATGTTCCCAATCAACCTCCTCCGCATCAGGCCAATCAGCTTCCACAGATGCGGACGGTCACGTCCTCGGTTTTTTAGGGGCCGGCAGTTCCTCGCCTCCATCTTCAACCGCCTCCGACAGCTGGGGAGGCCAGGAAAGCGTCCTAGACTCCGGAAACTTACCCTGACGTCTCAAACAGAAAGCCTGATGCATCAACAAAATGAAATCAGGGCTAAAATCCCAGAGGTCCATGGACTGCACCACCAGCAGAGCTCCAGACGGCCCCGCCAAGTCCTCCAACACTGGATCTTGCACCGGAGGCTGTGGAGAAGACACCCTCGGACCCGAAGCCCCCTGCGGCTCTGAGGCCTCTTTAATGTCAATTTGCTGCTCTACTGCTGAAGAAAGGGTTGCACAGCCACGGCAGACCCTTGAATCAGCTACTGTACCCCTCCAGGTCCCACAGACAATACACTGTGGATGACCCGCCATAGCACAGCTAAATAAGTGATCAATGGAACTAACCCGAAGGTTGCTGCTGTTCTTATATGCTTTTTTTTTCTTTTTTTTTTAACTCCCTGGAAGCAAAAAATAAACTGCAGCCCAGGATTCCTAGAAATTTCATAAAGTGTAGTATTGCTCTGATCTGCACCCCCCCCCCCCCGCGAGAAGGAACCCCCTGTAGAGAGCCCCCCCCCCCCCCGCGAAAGAGGCCGTTTCGTGGCAAAACCAACAAGAAAACTTTAAAATCAGAAAATAAAGAAATAGAAAAAGATAGAAACTAATGATCTAACCCCTTCAGCAGAAAAGGGAAAATTAGACTTACCTGCTAATTGTTGTTCCTTAAGGAACTCTAGTCCAGTCCCGGAACCATAGTTGTGAACCTCCACCAGCAGCTTTGGAGACTGAAAGATGTCATCGCTTTGATGTCACTGGTATATCTAGGCAAACACCGCCCCTTTCCACCAGTACCTATTGACAAAGCAGACTCAGCAGAGCAACCAATAAGTAGCTACCGAATTAAGCATAACGGAACAGAAGTAGTTAAAACTGCCCAGGAACAATACGTCCCCGTAACTCAGCCAAAAACGTCTAGCTCCTATAGACGGAATAACCACGCTCCAGAGCCTACAGGGCACTGCTGCGCAAAAAAGGGTCACCTGGTGACTTTCCCGTGTACCTCCAGAACAGGACAAATTCTCTTCGAAAACCTGTCTCTCAATCCATCTCCCTGTCGTCCAGATTTCTGTAGTCCTTTTCCTTTCCTTTTTTTTTTTTTTTTTTAAACTTCAGGCTGCACGCCGCGTAATATACTGGGAGGGATCCGGGACTGGACTAGAGTTCCTTAAGGAACAACAATTAGCAGGTAAGTCTAATTTTCCCTTCCTTTGCGTCCCTCTAGTCCAGTCCCAGAACCATAGAGGATGTAACAGAGCAGTGAATATCAACGGGAGATACCTTGAAGCCCAGCCTGAAGTACTGCTGAACCCAAAACGTCCATCCACTCGCGCCTGCACATCAAACTGAAAATGCCGCGCAAAGGAATGCAGCGAGTACCAAGTCGCCGCCCAACAACCTACATATCTCCTCGACCGGCACTAAACGAACTCTTCCCAAGACATCGCCTGCACCCTGGTGGAATGCGCACACAAACCAACCGGAACCACCTTACCCTTCTACCGGTAGGCCGATGCAAAAGACTCCTTTAGCCACCGCGAAAAAGAGGGCTTCGTCGCCGCCTCTCCCTTCCGCGGGCCTCCAAAGGCGACAAACAACCTGTCCGACTTCCTGAAAGATGCCGTTCTACAGAGATACTTCTTAAGCACCTGTCGAACGTCCAAAAGATGTAACCGAAAAACCCGGAAGAGACACCATCTGGAGACGTGAAAAAACCAAAACCACCTTTGCCCAAAAAACTGGGAGCGTACGCAACACTACCTTGCAACTGAAAAAGGACAAATACGGCTCCTTACCAGACAGCGCCTGCAACTCTGAACTCCTCCAAGCGGAGCAAAAGGCTACCAGCGGGGGAAAGGACAAGACAAAGACTACTAACTGGGAGCTTACTGAGCCTTGACTTGGACGAACTGTCAGCCGCCCCATTCCCCCACCAGAGAGACCTCCGGGAGAACCCCAAAGAAGCCAATTATATTCGCCAGCACTCAAATCACACCATAATGCACATTTGCCACATAAAGCAAATCAGACTCTAGTCACTTCAACTCCCTGATCCTTTCCTGTTCCAGGCGAGTAGACTGCCGTAAATACTGCGACCACCGGAAGCATGCTCTCGTCCCCCCAGACTCCCCCAATGGGAGCCTGTAAGGACAAAGCAGTGCCCCCAACGATCGATTCAGTGAACCACCTACTCTATCGCGTGCTAAAGAAGATCGCTAGGGTTCTCTTCCAGACAGTGAGTCCACACCTCCTGGAAGTGCAAGGTGTGCACCCACCCACGTAGTACCGAGGCCTGTGCCTGCCTAGTCTCAAAATGTCAATCAAGAACAGGCCAATTCAGGACAGCTGAATACGTTTTTTTTTTTGTTTTTTTTACAAAGACATCTCTTAACCAAAAATTCCTTCAGCCAATGTTGAGAAGCTACTTCCGCGCCAACACAATGCAGCAGAAAGAACTCCCTATGACAGGCATAGAAATCCACAGCCTTCCTGCTAGAGGAACGCCCCATTCCGTCTGCCTGCACCACGCTGGACATTCCATTTTTTTTATTTATTTTTTTTTTTTAAGGTCAACTAGCCCCTGGTATTAGAAAATACAGCTTTCCCATTCTGCAGTGGCAATTGAGTCAGCAAAGAAGAAGCCGAGAACCTGCAGCGAAGTTCTCATTATACCACCTGGTAAAGACTACACTTTTAGACCAAGGAAGCAAAAAAGCATGCAAGAGTGCATTGTGTCCTGCCAGTAGCTGATCGAACTTATCATGTATGTCAGTATGGTTTCTTTCGGGATTTAAGGAATGCTCCGGGAGAATTCTTTGGGCAGACACCGATTCACCCTTTAAAATTCAGAATCGGGCGAAACGAGCCTTCCTTCTTTGGAACCACAAAGTAGAGGGAGTATCAACCGTATTGGGCTGCCAGCACCGGCACCACCGCTTTAAGTTGAAGCAGCCGCTGGAGCGTTCCTGCGACCGCCTGAAACTTTTGCGGAGCTCTGCAGGAGGACTTGACAAAGGAATCTAATACGGGCGAATGGAGCTCCAAGGCTGATGCCAAGCAGCGTGCAAGCCATCCCGCAAACACAGCATATGATGTATGCCTTCCAGAATCTGAGCTGCTGCTAGTGCTGCGAGAGAACTAGCCTGGCTGCGCGCTTCTGGCCCCCATTAAGACAGACGCTGAACACTAGCAGATACTCTCCGTACTGGAGAACCTCTGATAAATGGAATGGGAGCCAAAATAGCCTCAAAGGCCAGAGTCCTATTCAGCGACCTCTCTCCACTGAGCCGCCTTTTACAGAAGGAAAAGAAACCACATATAGCCAAAATGAAGACATTACAAATCTACCGCCAAACCTTATAAATCAGACAAAGCCAAACTAAACGGGAATATTGTCCCTCAAGAAACCACAGAACTATAAAACCCCTCTCATAACATAATGCGTATGGCAGAGCATTCCACACCTGGGGCCTGGCCAAGGCGCTCATCCAAGCACCTTTTAGAACTGTCCAAGAGAGCTACCACCATAATTCCTTTTGACTTGAATATGTGTACAGCGGATCATAGTGCTATATCACAGCAGCTAAGCCCAAATATTACCCTGCCATATCAACCGACTAACGCCTTATAGGACCTGCTATGGACAGCGGAAGGAAATTCTTGTAAACCAACATAGCTAGGCCCCTCTTTTTTTTTTTTTAACCACCTTTGAAGGCCTACTGAAAAAGTTTAATCCATACTCTGCAGCTGGATTTTTTTTGCACATTTCAGGAAATTGCACCCATCCTATGCACTCTGTTCTAATAGTGATTTTCCGTCTGCTATGTTCACTTACTAACTACCATTTGACAGGAATATGTAGTCAGAAGTTGGAATGCCGAGAGTTTTGGGCACGGCCGGGAAAGGATGTATAGGACTCCAAAAATCAAGCTCCGGCCACCTCCAATGAAATCAAAGCAGATCAGCTAAAATTACCCGAACTGCTGTTATAGCTTTGCAAAAGCTACCAGACCCCGCTGCACCCAGCTTTCCTTCCCCCCCTGATCCTGAGGGATTCACCGTTGCAGGAGGCGTTGCTCACCCCCTGCCAGCCTGCTACGTCTGCCAGGGAGCTGAAGAGCGAAATAGAGAGCAGAACTCCTGGAAGTAAACAAATAGCGTCCAGCTCGTGGGGTTCAGGGCACCAAAAGCCCCCGAATAAATCAACCGTGTTCGCTCAAAATGAACAAGGCTCTCTCTCACTAGAGAGTTTCTTTGTCCTTTTGAAATCCAGCTCTAGAAATAGATGAGAACTTCCGGGGAAGGGCACGATAAGTGATCCCCCCTTAAGCTAGGAAACACCCAGGCACCTTGCAAATGGAGGTCTTAGAGGTTGCTGCCTGTGTGAATTTAAGGAGTAACACAATTTCGTATTTTACCACCCCTCCCCCCCCAGGGATGGGGCCCCTGAATACTATATGTGAATCATGAGCAGCTGTGGCTGTTAGGGCAACAGAGACCAACAAACGATACAGAAGTTAAGAGCTGCAATCTTGGTTATATAAACAGGAGTTGCAGCATTACAGAGAATAAGCAATCTGAAACTGCTGCATACACACAGTCAGAGAAAGGCCCCATTGAGTGCATCCGCTGCCCTCTGGTGGCCATAGACCTTAGCCCAGGCACTCCTTGATTGACAGGTAACTGCTATATACTTCTTTATATCCTAAGGATTCCTAAACCTGTCCCTGTGAAACACAGGCCTTTGTGTATTCTATACTGACAGTTGCCCAAAGGCCCACTTCCAGCCTGTCCCTCCTTACAAATAGCTGCTCTGGAACCTAAAACTGGCAATTTGCCTAACATCCTGGGACTTAACAGATGCTCCTCAGAGACATGATTAGAAGGGAAAGAACATGTGGAATCAATGCCACAACTGCTGTCCTATAAACTAAGAACAAACTCAAAAATAAAGAGGTCTGACAACAGTCCCCTGAAAGCTGAGGAATCCCCACAAGCCTCAAAAAACCTACCAACAAAAGAAAGAAACACTAGGCCCAAAAAACTAGCTAGCTATTCTGCCTGTTGACTTCCTCACACAGGCATCTCACTGCAACTTTCGCCATGCGGTCCAAACACCCAGAGAGAAAATGGCCCCAAAAAAGGAGGCCTCAGCAGACCGACAGAGCCCGAAGGCCTTACCTGCGGGGCAGAAAGCCACACTGCCTGCTCCTACCACCTTGAAGTGCTCCGATCCGCAAACCACGCTGATGCGCCTGGCAGCTGCGGCGAGGACCGCTCAGCCGGTTCCACAGTGTAAAAGTAAATCCCCGCAGCAACGGAGAGACTCAGTCTCACACAGCTGCAGTGCGGATGTACGGGTCCCGGAGCTCTCTCCCGTAGTCAAGGGAGAGAGATCCGCACCGGCAAATGCCTGCAGCAAGCAAAAATAATTGAGGAGGGAAGGCGAGAGCTGCTATACAAGGTCCATCAAGCCCAGAATACTGGGCTTGATGGACCATGGTCTGACCCAGTATGGCACATCCTATGCTCCTATGTACAAACTTAAAGAGGCCGGCTCAAATTTAAAATCATTGTAAATAAGGATATTTGCTCCTAACTAAAAGGAACTAATCCCCGGTTGCCAATTAATCAAAGGCAACTGAATCAAAAATAAAGTTAAAGTAAATTAAAGGCAAAAATCAAAATCAGACTAGAATTTGCACACTAAATGCTCCTTATCTGCTCCCCCCAAGTGAGCCCAGGAGCAAGGCTGTCTACCAAACCAAATAAATCCTGCCGTTGAAAACGCGGCCCTCAAAATGGCCGCTGCCAGCATTCCCGCTCAAAAAAGCACACTCTCTCACCCCCCGCGGCAAGGCCCCGAGCACCCTGCAACTCCGGGAGCCGCCGCGAAGCCACCCCTCCCAGTTTAAACCAGCTCCCCCGCCGCCGATCCCGGGGGGGAAGGGGAGGGGAGTGAGGGAAAGGAGCCAACAGGACACCGGAGCACAGCCTTTTTAACGGCTTCAGCTCCGGCGGCTCTCTGCTCTGATTGATCTGGGCACAACCTTCACAGGCTTCTCAGCCCCTGCATCGCTGCTGCTGCAACTGCCCGCCTTCCACCTGCTCCTCACCCCTTCAACGCGGGTTCGGGAGCAGGGAGGCCACGGATCAGCACCGTCTCCCCTGTGCTCGTTTAGACGCTAGGGCAATGCAGAGAGGGAGGGGGAAGAACTCCCTGATCCTTTAGAAACAAAAAATAAAGGTCCACAGACACAGGAACCCTTACAGCAGCAGCAGATCTGACATAAAAGAAAACGAAGTAACCAAATCAAACAGGGAAAATAAACCAAAAGGAGTAAATTTCAAAAACCCAAGCTCTGCTTATTTGTTCTCACTGAGCCCAGCCCTGGGCTCAGAACCTCCAAGCTGCTTGGAGACTGAAAGTACTGGTGGAAAGGGGCGGTGTTTGCCTAGATATACCAGTGACATCAAAGCGATGACATCTTTCAGTCTCCAAAGCTGCTGGTGGAGGTTCACAACTCTATGGTTCCAGGACTGGACTAGAGGGACGCAAAGGAAACACTTGCTTGCTGCACCGCTCTGGGCCAGTCAGTCGCCCATCAGCCACACGGCCTCACCGCGCTACAAAAAATGTGCACCGTGAAACCTAAAGATGAAAAGGGCGCCAAAAACCAGCGGGCAGTATCGCGCTCCGTACCGGAGTTCCCCAACTTGAAATGCAGCCTGTAACCGGTGCCTGCTTACCGGCTAGGTCTGCGCTGCTTTCCGACTGACAAGGAATAGTCGTGCCGCACTGCTAGAGACTGCCAGCAAATTGTGCCGCCAGAGCACTCCCCCGGAGCCGCGAGCATGCAGCCAACGCAGTCCGGTCAGGTAAATGCTGCACAAGAGGGGCTCTCCCCCGAAAGGTCTGGGGGGAGAGAAACTGAGGCCCCGAAAAAGAGAACACAGAGCCCCCTTGAATTATCTATCCCTTGTCTCCCTTTAAGAACAACCCCCAATTCACCAAATTATAAACCAAATCACCCAAACTACACTACCAATAAACTCCTTATCTGTTTCTCCAGAGAGTCTCTACAAGGCTCACCAACGTCCTCCTGCTGCATGGAGACTGGTTACACTGGGACTGAGGAGAGAGAGCAGTAGGCTATATCCAGTGATGTCATGATTCTGACATACCAGTCTCCAAGCTGCAGGAGGAGGTTGACAACCCAGAGGTAGAGGACTGAACTGGAGGAACGATAAGGAAGTCTTCTTCAGGGGCTCACGATGATATACTCAATGACAATTTTTTATTGTAATTTTTGTGGTTAAATTGATTAGCCTATCAACACAACTATAATTCAAGTATATGCCCCAACAACAGCTGCAGAAGAGAATGAAATTGAAGAGTTCTATGAACAAGTACAAGCTGAAATTGACAGAATATGCAAACAGGATATCCTGATAGTCATGGGTGATTGGAACGCAAAGGTTGGCAACAAAGAAGAAGACAAAGTAGTTGGAAAATATGGACTTGGCAACAGAAATGAAGCTGGAGAAAGACTGATAGAATTCTGCAAGACCAATGATCTATTCATCTCGAACACCTTCTTCCAGCAACACAAGCGGCGACTGTACACATGGACTTCACCCAATGGATTGTATAAAAATCAAATTGACTACATCTGTGGAAGTCAACGATGGAAAAGCTCTATAACATCAACAAAGACAAAACCTGGAGCTGACTGTGGTACAGATCATCAACTACTAGTATGCAAACTCAAGCTAAAGCTGAAAAAGAGCAAACCACTCATGAATGCAGCAAAATATGACCTTGAGAATATACCACTGAAATTTAAAGACTGCCTGCAAAATCGATTTGCTGCTTTAGATACAAATGACAGAGCTCCAGAAGAGTTATGGAATGACATCAAGAAGGTTGTGTTGGAAGAAAGCGAGAAGTCTCTACAAAAGGTAAAAAAGAAAAAAACGGCCAAAATGGATGACGGAAGAAACTCTGAAAATTGCCCAGAAACGCAGAGAAGCTAAAGCCAGAGGAGAAAGAAAGACAATCACAGAACTCAACAGAGATTTCCAATGTGCAGCAAGACAGGACAAGGAAAAAGTACTACAATGACGCATGCAAGGAAATAGAAGCAGAAACTATTAGAGGAAGAACAAGATCAGCTTTCCTAAAGCTACAAGAGTTAAAGAAAAAGTTCCAGCCTCAAATTGTAATGTTACAAGACGCTCAAGGTTCTATGTTTAATGATGCTGAGAAGATCAAGAAAAGATGGAAGGAACATACAGAGTTTTTATATGATAAAGATCAGTGGACCAACAGCCGTTTCAACCTGTACCTTATGATCTGGAACCATTGGTGATGAAAGAAGAAGTTGAAGCAGCATTGAAAGCCTTATCAAAGAACAAAGCACCAGGCATTGATTGCATTCCCATAGAAGTATTACAGCAATCTGATGCAGCTGTTACCGTACTTACAAGGCTCTGCCAAGAAATATGGAAGACAGCATCATAGCCAACTGACTGGAAAAGATCTGTGTTTATACCAATACTAAATCGCTCTGATCCCACATGCCAGCAAGATTCTACTGAAGATTATTCAAAAGAGACTACAATCATACCTGGAACAAGAACTACCTGAAGTGCAAGCAGGGTTCAGAAAAGGGCGAGGAACGAGAGACATCATTGCGGATGTGAGATGGATCCTTGAAAAGACTAAAGAATACCAAAAGGATATCTATTTGTGCTTTATCGACTATAGCAAAGCTTTTGACTGTGTAATGAGAAACTCTGGGCCACATTAAGAAGCATGGGTATACCAGAACACCTGATCGTTCTCTTGCACAATCTGTACATTGATCAAGAAGCAACAGTTCAAACAGAACAAGGAGAAACAGAATGGTTTAAAATAAGCAAAGGTGTAAGACAAGGCTGCATACTTTCCCCCCTACCTGTTTAATTTATATGCAGAACAAATCATCAGAGAAGCAGGATTGTATGAAGAAAACAGAAGTGTGAAGATTGGTGGAAGACTCATCAACAACCTTCGCTATGCTGATGATACCACATTACTGGCTGAAAGTGAAGATGATCTGAAACATTTGCTTCTCACAATCAAAGAACAGTCTCAAAATGGGCCTGCACCTTAATGTAAAGAAGACAAAGATCATGACAACTGGCATAATCAACAGGTTCATCGTCGAAGGAGAAGAAATTGAAATCGTGAATAACTTTAACCTACTTGGATCAACTATCAATAAAGAAGCAGTCAAGAAATCAGACGACGCATTGCTCTTGGCAGAATGGCTATGAAAGACCTAGATAAGATTCTCAAGAGTAGAGATGTCTCTCTCCATACAAAGATTTGACTTGTTCAAGCCATGGTATTTTCAATAACATCATATGGATGTGAAAGCTGGACAGTGAAAAAGATAGAGAGGAAGAAAATTGATGCCTTTGAATTATGGTGCTGGCGGCGAATACTGTGTATACCATGGACTGCCCGAAGAACAAACCAGTCTGTACTAGAGATCAAACCTAAGCTTTTTTTAGAAGCTCAGATGACAAGACTTCGACTTTCATACTTTGGACTCATCATGCGGAGAGAGAGATCATTAGAGAAAGACATCATGCTTGGCAAGATAGAAGGTCAACGCAAAAGAGGAAGGCCAGCTATGAGATGGATCGATACAATAACAGCAGCTACGGGTACCAGTCTGTCAACAATGAGCCGCCTGACTGAAGACCGAACACAATTTAGGATAGCTATCCAGAGGGTCGCCATGAGTCGACTCCGACTCGACAGCACTTAACAACAACAAAAAAAAAAAAAAAAAAAAAAAAAATTGATTAGGTAACTAAGAGGTATTATGTTGCTGGATTAGTTGGACTCTTGAAGCAGTCTTTTTCGGTTAATTAACATTTTTTCTACTGCTATGGTAAATGCACAAAACTAACCCATTTGAAGAAACTGCCTAGAAAATACATACTAGCTGCAGCAAATCCTTGTGGTAATGGTGAATTCCAGTTTCTATAACCAACAAAAATAGGAGGAACCGTCCTTGAATGGTTCAAATCATACATTTCAAACAGACTCATACAGATACAATTAGGCAAAGAAACATCAGAAACCTTCCCTCAAGGCCAGGGTATCCCTCAGGGATCGGCACTCTCTGCCCTCCTCTTCAATTTATACCTCCAACCAATTACAGACATATTCAAGAAGTATGAAATTAACCATTTCATATACGCGGACGATATCATGCTCGCCATCCCCATAAACACCAACAACCCCAAATACGATAGACTACTCCAATGCATGAATGAGACCACCATATGGCTTGAAAACAACCACCTAAGCATCAATCTCAAAAAGACTGAAGCAATGTTCATAACGAGGAAAACCTGACATGGACCACAACTACCCTACCACAATCACAATAAATAACACACCAATACCTATTAAAAAGGAGGTAAAATACCTTGGAATAATTCTGGACCATTCACTCACCATGATCCCACACATAAAACATACAGTAAATAGTAATTAGATCTTACCTGCTAATTAGTGTTCCTGAAGGAACGACAGTCCAGTCCCTTTACTTCTGGGTTGCGCAACCCTTCCAGCAGCTTGGAGGCTGAGCCCAACCTTTTTGGGGATGGAGCGGTATAAATACCACTGGGACCACCCCCATCTCCAGTATTCGAATGAAAAAGCAGATATAACCCAACTCTTGTGAACAACCTATATAATAACACATCTCAAGTAAAATTAACCACCAACATATGGCAAACTTATTATATGTTCTTTTTTTTTTTTTTTTTGAATGGTATAGGAAGGGATATGAGGAATGGCCCCGGGCGGAGGGAGGGTTGCCCGAGCTTGCCGAAGCTGGCCTGCGTTCGTTCTGATGTTTCTCTATAAACCATAAATCTTAACTTTAGCCGGAACCGGGAGGGATCAGGGACTGGACTGTCGTTCCTTCAGGAACACTAATTAGCAGGTAAGATCTAATTACCATTTCCTTATCGTCACTCCAGTCCAGTCCCTTTACTTCTGGGATGTACCAGAGCAGTTCAACCCTGGGTGGGATCCGGCATACCGGAACGAAGAACCGCCAGGCCAAAACGAGTGTCTGCTGCACTCTGAACGTCCAACCTATAGTGCTTGGAGAAGGTATGGAGTGAGGACCAAGTCGCCGCCCTACATATATCCAGCGGAGGAACTAGGCTGAACTCCGCCCAAGAGGTAGCCTGAGCCCTCATAGAATGTGCCCGCAGGCCCACGGGAACTTGCTTCCCCTTCAGGATATAGGCAGAAGCGATTGTCTCCCTGATCCACCTAGAGATGGAGGCCTTGGCCGCCGCCTCCCCTTTGTGCGGACCCCGCCAAACTGAATGAATAGGCGTTCGGACTTTCGGAAGGGCACTGTGCGAGAGAGGTATCGCTTCAGGGTCCTCCTGATGTCTAGGAGGCGAAGCTTGTCATCTCTAACTTCCCGCCCTTCCGCTGCGAAGGCCGGGAGGGTAACTGTCTGGTTCACATGGAAGGGAGAGGTAACTTTGGGCAAGAAGGATGGAACCGTGCGCAGAACCACTTTGTCCTTGAGAAAGGACAGAAAGGGGGGCTGCGAGGACAGTGCCTGTAGTTCCGAGATTCTTCTGGCCGAACAGATGGCGATCAGGAAAACTGTCTTCAGGGTTAAATCCTTTAGGGAGGCATTCTTTAATGGCTCAAAGGGATTTCCGATCAAGGCATTTAGTACCAGTTTAAGATCCCAAGGGGGGATGATTGACCTTCGTTGTGGTCGTAGCCGTCTAACTGCCCTTAAGAACCTTGCGACGTCCGCGTGGGCCCCTAGGGGTTTGCCTCGGACCTTGCCCCTGTAGCAAGCGATGGCCGCAAGCTGGACCCTTAAGGAACTGTGGGCCAGCCCCTTGTCAAACCCTGCCTGCAGGAATTCCAGGACCTCCGGAACAGAGGCCGAGAGTGGTTTCCTTCGGCGCTCCGCGCACCAGGATTCGAAGATGCGCCAGACTCTCACGTAGGAAAGACAGGTCGAGCGCTTCTTGGCCTGCAACAGAGTTGAGACTACTGCCCCTGAGTAACCTCGTTTCAGGAGCCGTGCCCTTTCAATAGCCAGGCCGTAAGTGAGAACCGATCCACGTGTGGCATCAGTACCGGGCCTTGTCTTAGTAGATCCCTTTTGCAAGGGAGCCGCCACGGATGGTCGGCGATCATCCTCACCAGATCCGCATACCAGGGTCGGCGAGGCCAGTCTGGGGCTATGAGGATTACCAATCCTGGTGTGACTCTACCCGCTGGAGCACATTTCCGATCAGAGCCCAAGGCGGGAATACATAGAGAAGACCCTCCGAAGGCCACTTTTGGGACAGGGCATCCAAGCCCTCGGACATTCTTTCCCTCCGCCGACTGAAGAATCTGTCCACCTTGGCTGACGAGAACCGTGCCATGAGGTCCATGACTGGCACTCCCCACCGAGCTACTATTGTGTTGATGGTCTCCTGTTCCAGTTCCCACTCTCCGTGGTCTATCTTGCACCTGCTGAAGAAATCGGCCGTGACGTTGTCCGTGCCCGCCACGTGCTGCGCTGATAGCGTCTGCAGATGGATCTCCGCCCACTGTAAGAGGGCGTCCGCCTCCTTCTCGAGAGCGGGGCTGCTGGTGCCTCCCTGGTGACTGATGTAGGCCACCGCGGTGACATTGTCAGAGAGGACGCGAATTGCTCTTCCTTGTACTAAGGTCTCGAGCGCTTTGAGCACCAGGGTGACGGCCCGCAATTCCAGTCTGTTGATGGGCCATTGCGATTCCAACGGTGTCCAGCGACCCTGGACGAACTGATCTTGGCAGTGTGCTCCCCAGCCAGATAGGCTGGCATCCGTCGTCAACAGTAGCCACTGAGGGGGTTCGAGAGGCATCCCGCGATCCAGGTTCCTTGGGTTTCTCCACCAGTAGAGTGCCTGTTTGGTCCGCGGAGCGCACGGTAACTGTCGAGAGAGAGGATGATGCTGGGGAGACCACCGACGCAACAGTGAACGCTGCAATGGGCGCATGTGGGCCCTGGCCCATGGTACTGCCTCTATTGCCGCCGCCATTGTTCCCAGAAGTTGAAGATAATGCCACGCCAAGGGGCTTCTTCTGGCTAGAAACTGTGAGACTAGGAGCCTTAGATCCCTTGATCTTGTTCGTGACAAGAATACTCTGCCGCTGTTGGTGTCGAATCTTGCCCCGAGGTACTCGAGTTCCTGGGAGGGAGTCAGCCTGCTCTTTGTACGATTGATGACCCAATCCAAGTCCTCTAAAACCTGGATTACTCTGGCCGTTGTCGAGAGACTTTCTTCTTCGGATTTTGCCCGGATTAGCCAATCGTCCAAGTAAGGGTGAACTAATATTCCCTCCTTCCGAAGGAAGGCCACTACCACCACCATTACCTTGGTGAATGTTCTGGGAACCGTAGCTAGGCCGAAAGGAAGGGCCTGGAATTGAAAGTGGCCTCCTGGTACCGCGAATCTCAGGAACTGTTGATGGGACTTCCTGATTGGGATATGCAGGTAGGCTTCTGTCAAGTCGAGAGATGTTAGGAACTCCCCTTCCCTTACGGCTGCTATGACAGAACGTAGAGTCTCCATCCGGAAGTGGGGTACCCTGAGGCAGCGATTGACCTGTTTTAGATCCAGGATCGGTCGAAGGGAGCCTTCCTTCTTTGGTACCACAAAATAAATTGAGTACCGACCCGATCCGCGCTGGTTTGGTGGAACGGGGATCACTGCCCCGAGAGTTAATAGGCGTGCGAGAGTTGCCTCCACCGCCGCCCTCTTTGGAGAAGAGCCGCAGGGAGAGCAGACAAAGGCCGGGGGAATTTGTTCTGCAAATTCGAGAGAATAGCCCTCTCTGATCACTTCTAGGACCCATTGATCGGACGTGACTCGGGACCAGGCGGGAAGAAAGAGCCTCAGGCGGCCTCCTATCGGGTGCCTTCCCTCCTGGGCCCCCAGCATCTCAATGTTGTTTTCTGGAACCCGAGAAGGAGGAGGAAAGGAGGCTGTTCCAAAACCTCAGCCAGCTCCTCGGAACCCTCTGAAACCTTGTCCCCTTGAGGGAAAACGGGTCTTGGAAAAGGGGGCTGACCTGGCTGGACGAAACCTCCGTGGTCCCTAGGCTGGGTACGTAATGGGGGTAGGGAGCGCCCCTGTTTTTGTCTGTCTTCCGGGAGCCTGCCTCCCTTTGACTCCCCCAGGTCCTTAACTAGCTTTTCTAAATCTTCGCCAAACAACAGTTTCCCCTTAAAAGGAAGTCGGCTCAGGCGCGCCTTAGAGGAAGCATCTGCTGCCCAATTCCGTAGCCAAAGATAGTGCCTAGCCGCCACCACCGAGGCCATGTTCTTGGCTAGGCTTCTGATGAGATCATACTGACTATCCGCCAAATAGGCTGCTCCGGATTCCACCTTAGCCGAGTTGGCCTGTGTTTCGGCCGTTGATCCCTCTGTTGACTGGATCTGTTGTGCCCACCTTAAGCAGGCCCGAGCCACCCAAGCTCCTGATACGGAGGCCTGCAAGGCAAGAGCGCTGATGTCAAAAGCTTGTTTCAGGAGCGTATCCAATTTCCTGTCTTGAGCATCTCTTAGGGCCGTGGCGCCCTCCACTGGGATAGTGGTCTTCTTGGTGACTGCTGATACCGCAGCATCCACTCTGGGGGACTTCAGCAGTTCTTTATCTGACTCAGGGAGAGGGTAGAGGCGAGCCATGGTTCGTACCCCTCTCAGGCCTGATTCTGGTTGATCCCATTCCTCTTGTATCATCTGACGTACCACTCTGTGGACAGGGAAAACTTTCTGGGACCTTCTGATGGCCTGAATTAGGGGATCCTCTAATGCCTCGTCCTCTGTTGGGGAATCTGAGGTAACGTTGAGGGCTTTTAGGGACTCATTGATTAAAGAAGGGAGCTCTTCTCGGCGGAACACTCTAACAATGCGAGCATGGTCCTCCTCCGGGATCTCCCCTTCTTCCAGCTCCTCGTCTTCCTCCTCTAAGTCCCTTTCGGAACCTTCCTCCTCTGGAGTGCCCTGAGAAAGGGGAGGGAGAATCTCTTCACTTATTAGCCTGGTGCGCTTGGGGGGTATCCCTGAATCCTGACCGCTTGCTCTCCTAGGTTTGGCTAACCTGGCTTCTGCTGGCGGGCCTGTATCGCCTGGCCCGAGCCCCTGCCTGCGCATGCAGTAAGCTTGGTGAAGCAATAGGACGAAGTCTGGGGAGAAGAGCTCTCCGACCCCTCCATCCAGCGTGGCACGGGATAAAGGGGGTGCGAGAACCTCTGTGCTAGTAGCCGGAGGTAACTGAACCCCCCCTTCCGCTTCCAGGGAGTCCCCAGGCACCTGAGGTACTTGGGTCATGGCCAAACTGATTTCCTGCTCTACAGAGGTAGACGCTGCCGCACACGCCCTGCAGATTCCCGTCTCCGTGGGGGTGCCCCTCCGTGTGCTACAGGATGGGCACTTTGCCTTGGTAGCCATGCTTTCCAGTCGGCTCAGTGGGCGGTGCTTAAGTGGCAGGCCTAAGCAATTGGCTGTATGAGAGAAAGACCCAAACCAAAACCAAAGGCAAACCAAAGGGCCCACTCAAGTGTGTAAAATTGCTGTAGGATGTGGAGCTAGTTAACTCCTGTGCATTCCCCTCCCCCAAGTAAGGTCAGTAATTTCGGGGGCAAAGAGATGGCCTAGCCGTTGAAAACAACGTCAGATTCACAATGAGGTACTTTAAATTAAAATAAAATTAAAATAAAGGTAAAGGCAAAGACATTAATGCCGACAATGTTAATACTTGCTGTTTGTTGTTCAGAGAAAACCGCGATTCCACTCCGTTGGCTCAACACGTGTTAGGCCGCGGCCACGTGGAGTCCGGAACGGAGGATCGCGCTTCTGCTCGCTGCCTTGTTGTCCAGGCCTCTACCGCTGCGAGGAGGGAGCGTGCTCCGCGTCGCCGACCGCTAGGGCTGCCGCCGCTAGAGATCCCTCCGGAGAAGAGAGGCTTCGATTGCCGGCTCCGGGAATCGCCACCGCACCCCGCTGCTCCAGAGGGGGGGGGGGGGGCGTCAATGTCCCGCTCGCGTCTCTGCCTCCAGCGCTCAGCCGCCTCCGGGGCTTCGGCGCGAGGCAGGGCTGTTCCTCGAGGATGCTGCAAATTACCACAGCAGAGGAGGAAGGAGATCTTTCATCCCCCTGCAGCAGGCAGCTCCGGTATCCCCTCCGGTCTCCGGCCCGGTCAGAAGGGGAGGGAGGAGGGGGAGGGAGGGAGGGAGAAGGAGAGAGATTGCAGGAAAATTAAAGGTACAGTCAAGATCTAAAGGAAAAAAAAAAACCACAAGGTAAAGACGACTTCCTTAACTAAAATAAAGAAAGTAAATAATTAAATAAAATTAATTAGGAGAAGGCAGGACTCCAGTAAGCCCTAGGCTTACGGAACCCTCCAGCTGCTTGGAGGCTGAGCAATACTGGAGTTAGGGGGTGGTCCCAGTGGTATTTATACCGCTCCATCCCCAAAAAGGTTGGGCTCAGCCTCCAAGCTGCTGGAAGGGTTGCGCAACCCAGAAGTAAAGGGACTGGACTGGAGTGACGATAAGGAAGAAGTCTTCACCAAGTTTAGCACCCCTAAGCACTTAAGAGTGAGGGAGCAGGTGGAGGGACCCGGTACCACCAGGTCCCTGTAATCAGGCTTAGCCATACTATGCCCACTGATTTCTTGCCATTTCCTCAACATCTCTTCCATCCAAACACAGGCTACACAGCTTAAGACAACCTCCATCAGCTGGAGACTGAGAAATACTGGTTGTAGGAGGTCTGCACAGGATCCTTACACCATGACTTCAAACTAGTGGCTCTCCGTCTCCATCTGCTGGTAGGCAAGCAAAACCCACGCATCAGGATTGAATGGAGGGGCAATGAGGAAAAATATACATTTTAATGAATTATAAAAAAGAAAAATCAGGTCAGAGCAATTTAAGCAACAGAAAACAGAGTACAAAGTTCAGGGTACCTGCCACCAAGCCCCTCAATTCTCTCTCTTTCCTTGGGAAGTTCTGGTTTGTGGTCTTGTGTAACCTCCACAGCTCTGACAAAGTCATCTCTTGGGTTGTCCTGAACTCCGAGAACCACTCCAGAATCTCCGACATGTGCTATGTACATTTTACTCCCACGGATTATTACCACGCTGGCTGTGGTTCCAGAGGTGCTGGGAAGCCCAGTCATGGTCCTTGGCCATTCTGCTACAGTATTTAAAAAAGAATACCCAATATTAATCAAGATGCACTGACAGGAACAGCTACATTAGAGGGGTGGGGAGGAATCAGATAGACTTATTTTTTTTTAAATCAAATGGACATTTTCTCCTAAAAATGGAAAGGTGGGTGCTCTGCTAATTGTAGTGAAATTAGACCTTACCTGCTAATTTTCTTTCCTAAGTCCCTCCAGTCCAGTCGCATAGATTATACTCATCCACTAGCAGGGGGAGACTTCAGAACAGCAAGCTCAAAACCTTTTCCTTAAGTAGCTTGTGCTTCCCTGCAGAGCCAGTATGAACCTCACAGAGCAGCAGAACAGAATCCCAAAACTCCAACAGCCCTGCAACTAGTTGTGCACAAGAACAGCATGCACGCTTGACCATCGAGTATCTCAACTTGTCTTAAAGAACTCACTGCTTTTTTTTTCTTCCTTGTTGAAACAGGACATCCCCCCTTCCCCGCCCAAAGGGCTCAAGTCCACAACAGGGAGAGCAAATAGTGCAACAGCACAGTGGAACCCCCTAGAACCACAACAAAAATGGAGAACTGTCACACCCAACTGGCCCAGAGGTTGCCTGTTCCAGCTAACAGCATCTTTAGAACAGGCACTAGATCAGAAAAACTGAAGTCAAATTCCAGGAGGGTCCTGAACTGGGAGGAGGGGGAGGGGGGGGGACTCCAGGAAAGAAAATTAGCAGAAAAGGTCTAATTTCACCTTAAAGTTCACCCCTCCAGTCCAGACATGTGGGATGTAACAAAGCAGTACTATCGCGATGTGGGTAAAGAAACTCTGGCCTGTAATACTCAAATCCAGAAATCTATCTCCTGACTGGCCTGCACATCCAGCCAGTAATAACTACAAAAGGAATGGAATGATGACCTACGTCACTGCCCTGCAAATATCCTGCGATGGAACAAGGCTGAACTCCGCCCAAGAGGTTACCTGGGCCCTGGTAGAATGGGCCCAGAAGGACCATATGCCCTTCCAACAAGTACACAGATTCAATAACACCCCAAATCCAACAAGACAGACACATTTGCCCTTGCAAGGCCCACCAAAGAGCACAAAGATGCTCTGAGCTCCAAAAGAAGTAATTAGCCCTTACCTGCTAATTAGTATTCCTGAAGGAACTCCAGTCCAGTCCCTTTTACTTCTGGGTTGCGCAACCCTTCCAGCAGCTTGGAGGCTGAGCCCATTATTGCTTTGATGATGGTGTGGTATAAATACCACTGGCACCATCCACAGGAACCAGTAATCTATTGAAAAAGCAGACTTATCGGATAGCCAATTAAGAACAAAAAAATACAACCCAAACTTTTTTTTTTTTTTTTGAAGTTACAGGGGAAAGGCAGGGCAGAAGGAAGGAAGGAGAAGGTCTACCTGAGCCCACCACAGCCTTCACCCGTTGCTACAGGCCCCTTTACCAGCGGGCCGCCCTGCCCCGCGCTCTGACTTCGGTCCGTTCTGCCAACTGACATATCGAACCCGGGCGGGATCAGGGACTGGACTGGAGTTCCTTCAGGAACACTAATTAGCAGGTAAGGACTAATTACTTCTTCCTTATCGTCACTCCAGTCCAGTCTCTTTTACTTCTGGGATGTAACAGAGCAGTTCACACCTGGGCGGGGTTCGCTATCCCGGACCGAAGCACTGCATTCCCAAACCTGGCGTCCTCCGTAGGTCAAGCCTGTAGTGCTTGGTAAAAGTATGCAGCAAGGACCAAGTAGCCACTCTACAAATGTCCAGCAGTGGGACCAAGCTGTGCTACGCCCAAGAAGTCGCCTGCGCCCCAGTTGAATGCGCGCGAAGACCTACTGGGACCTGCTTCCCTTTCAGGATATAGACGGAGGCAATAGCCTCCCTGATCCACCTAGAGATGGTAGCCTTGGCCGCCGCCTCTCCCTTGTGTGGACCTCCAAATTGAACGAATAAACGTTCGGACTTTCGAAAAGACGCCGTGTGGTAGAGGTAACGCTTCAGTACTCTAAGCACGCCCAGGAGACAAAGTCTCTCCCCATCCCCTTTTTGTCCTTCTCCCGCGAAGGACGGTAGCGAAAAACTGTCTGGTTCGCATGAAAGGGAGAGATGACCTTGGGCAAGAAGGAAGGGACTGTCCGCAAGACCACCTTATCTTTAAAGAAAGAAAGAAAGAAAGGGAGAACGAGAAGACAGGGCTTGAAGTTCAGAGACATGCCTAGCCGAACATATAGCTACCAGAAACACCGTCTTTAGGGTCAAGTCCTTTAGGGAAGAGCTCCCTCCTGGTTCGAAAGGTTCCCTGGTTAAATCATTCAACACCAGGTTGAGGTCCCATGGCAGGATTACCGATCTTTGTTGGGGCCGTAGCCTCCGGACTGCTCTTAGGAACCTACCCACATCAGCGTGTTCTCCTAATGATTTTCCCCGGACTTTACCCCCATAACAAGAGATGGCCGCTAGCTGGGCCCGCAACGAGCTAGGCGCTAGACCTTTCTTTCTCAAACCCTGCTTGTAGAAACTCCAGAACCTCCGGGACTGCGGCTGCCAGAGGCCTCTTCTGATGTTCCGCGCACCAAGCTTCAAAAACGCGCCAAACTCTCACATAGGAAAGGCAGGTAGAGCGTTTTCGCGCGCTCAAAGTCGAAATTACCGAACCTGAGTAACCTCGCTTCCAGAGCCGCGCCCTCTCAATAGTCAGGCTGTAAGCGAGAATCGATGCACGTGGGGCATCCGAAGAGGTCCCTGCCGAAGTAGATCCTCTCTGCAGGGAAGGCACCAAGGCCGATCGGCCGCTAGTCTCACCAGATCTGCATACCATGGGCGACGAGGCCAATCTGGGGCTATGAGAATTACCAATCCTTGGTGAGCTTCCACGTGCCGCAGAACCCTCCCTATGAGAGCCCAGGGCGGGAACACATACAGGAGACCCTCTGAAGGCCACTTCTGGATCAGGACGTCCAAGCCCTCGGACATTCTCTCCTTCCTGCGACTGAAAAACCGGCTTGCTTTGGCCATTGCGTATCATGCCATGAGGTCCATGATTGGCGTCCCCCAGAGAGCTACCACCTGGTCGAACACCTCCTGCGCTAGCTCCCACTCTCCTTGATATATCTTGAACCTGCTGAGGTAATCGGCCGTTACATTTTCTGACCCGGCCACATGCTGCGCTGATCGAAGGCCCAATTATTGGGTCTCCGCCCACTGCAATAGGCTGTCCGCCTCCTTTTCCAGGGGAGGACTGCCCGTTCCCCCCTGGCGGTTGATGTAGGCCACCGCAGTGACATTGTCGGAGAGGACGCGGACTGCCCTTTGTCGAACTAAGGGCTCGAGAGCTCTGAGTGCTAATGCTACCTCCCGCAGCTCCAGTCTGTTGATGGACCACTGAGACTCTCTCGGAGTCCAGAAACCCTGTGCGAACTGGCCCTCGCAATGAGCACCCCAGCCTGCCAAACTTGCATCCGTCGTCAGCTGGACCCACTGGGGAGGTTCGAGGGGCATCCAGCATCTTAAGTTCTTTGGACACCGCCACCACAGAAGAGCCTTCCTGACCCGAGGACAGTGCAACCGCATGGTCAAAGGATGGTACTGATGGGACCAACGCTGTAACAAGGCGCGTTGAAGAGGTCGCATATGTGCCCTGGCCCATGGCACTACCTCTATCGCAGCCGCCATGGTACCCAGCAATTGAAGGTAATGTCAGGCAGAGGGGTTTCGTCTTAATAGGAACTGTGAGATGAGGCTGCTCAGGTCCCTTAACTTCTGCTTCGTCAGGAAAACTCTTCCTATCCTGGTGTCGAACCTTGCACCAAGGTACTCGATTTCCTGCGTGGGAATTAATCTGCTCTTTGCCCGATTGATGACCCACCCCAACTCCTCCAGGAATTCCACCACTCTGGCCGTAGTCGACCGACTCTCCGCTTCTGACTTCGCCCAAATCAGCCAATCGTCCAGGTAGGGATGTACCAAGATTCCTTCCTTTCGAAGAGCCGCGGCTACCACCACCATCACTTTGGTGAATGTCCTGGGAGCTGTTGCTAGACCAAAGGGTAGGGCTTGGAACTGAAAATGACCTCTTGGTACCGTGAATCTCAGGAACTGCTGATGAGAGCTTCGGACCGGGATATGTAAGTATGCTTCCGTCAAGTCCTCCCCCTGCCTTACGGCCGCAATGACCGACTTCAGGGTTTCCATTCAGAAGTGAGGTACTCTGAGACAGTGATTGATTTGTTTTAGGTCCAGGATTGGACAAAAGGATCCCTCTTTCTTTGGTACCACGAAATAAATTGAGTATCGACCGGACCCGCACTGGTCTTTTGGAACGGGAACCACAGCCCCTAGCTCTATTAGTCTTGAAAGCATATCCTCTATTGCCGCCCTCTTTTCTGGTGGACCGCAGGGAGATTGAATAAAGGCTGGAAGTACCCGCTTTGCGAATTTGAGAGCGTAACCCTCTCGGATCACTTCCAAGACCCATTGATCGGATGTGACATGGGACCAGGCAAGAAGAAACTGCCTCAAGCGACCCCCCACCGGCAGGCATCCCTCCTGGACCCCCGGTATCTCATTGTGGTTTTCTGGGGCCAGAGAAGGAGGAAGAGGAGGGAGCCCCAAAACCTCTACCTGCTCCACGAAACCCCCTGAAGCTCTGACCCCTAGAGGGGAAACGGCCCCTAAGAAAGGAGTTCAAGCTGGCCGGACAGAATCTCCAGTAATCCCTTGGCTGATTCTGAACCAGAGCTGAAGAGCGGCCTTGCTTTGGTCTGTCTTCCGGAAGCCTGCCTCCTTTGGACTCTCCAAGGTCTTTTACCAACTTATCCAAGTCTTCCCCAAACAACAGCTTCCCCTTAAAGGGGAGACTACTCAGATGCGCCTTAGAAGAAGCATCCACTGCCCAATTACGTAACCACAAATAACCCCTGGCCGCTACCACGGAGGCCATATTTTTAGCCAGGCTCCTAATGAGGTCGTACTGGCTATCTGCTAGGTAGGCCGACCCGGACTCTAACCTAGCTGAAACCGCTTTTGCGTCCTCTGGGAGACCGTCTGCTAGCTGAAGTTGTTGGGACCACCTCAGGCAGGCCCGAGCCACCCATGCCCCAGATACCGAGGCCTGTAAGGCGAGTGCACTAACATCAAAAGCTTGCTTCAGCAGAGTATCTAATTTCCTATCTTGGGTATCCCTCAGAGCCGCGCTGCCCTCTACTGGGAAAGTCGTCTTCTTAGTTACCGCCAACACCGCCGCATCTACCCTCGGTGACTTCAGTAGATCCTTGTCCGGTTCTGGCAATGGGTATAGGCAAGCAATAGAACGGACTCCCCTCAAACTTGATTCTGGTTGATTCCATTCCTCCTGGATCATCTGATACACCACCCTGTGGACTGGAAACCCCTTCTGAAACTTCCTGACGGCCTGGATCAACGGGTCCTCCAAAGCTTCCTCATCCGCTGGAGTATTGGAGGTCATATTGAGTATCTTCAATGACTCATTTATCAATGCAGGGAGCTCCTCTCGGTGAAATACTCTAACTAAGCGGGATTGATCCTCCTCTGGAATCTCACCCTCTTCGAGCTCTTCATCCTCCTCTCCTACCTCTCTGTCCGAGAACGCCTCTTCCGGAGTGCCCTGTGACTGTGACGTGAACGGCTCCTCGCTTATTAGCCTTGCATGCTTAGGCAGGAGCCCAGAGTCCTGGCCCTCACCGGCCCGGCCAAAGCGTTTTCCTTCGCTGACACTGCTTCTCCTACCCCCTGCCGGTGCAAGCAATAGGCCTTATGCAAAAGGAGGACAAATTCTGGAGAAAAGTGCTCCCAGCCCTCCTCCACCCCCCCCTCCGGATGTGGAGGAAAGTGACAGGGAGGAGGCCTGCACATCCAAGGTTGAGGGAGGAGGCGAAAGAGATTCTCCTCCCCCCTGGGGGGCTTGTGTCATATTCAAATGGATCTCTTGTTCCACTGACGCTGCTTCTGCAGCGCAACCCCTGCAGACTCCAGCTTCCAAGGTCGTACCCCTACGAGTGCCACAGGACAGACACCGTGGCTTGCCCGTCATGCCCCTTTTTTACCCCTTAACAGCATGTGTTAATAACAAATAGTTAACTAATAAATAAAATAATCAATTAAAATGAACTTAATAAATTAATAGAGAGATTTAAATTTACATTTGGGGAAAGTTTGGGGCTCGGAGAGCCTTCCCCTCCCCCCAACCGCTAGTGGTAGAGTCTAAAACTTACAATCCCTCTAAACAAAATGAAATATAAAAAAGGGATTGCTTTAAATAGTTAACAGATAAACCAGGATTAATATTACCGCGCGCCAAACCTGCAAGCTTCCAATCTGTAAATACTTACGGTTTTGCAGCTCTTCACTCCAGCGAGCATACCCTGCGCGAGGAAAACAGGCGACCTCCACGTGGGTAGGCCCCAGCCACGTGGAGTCCGGGTCGGCACCTGTGAGTCCTTCTAGACGCTGACCGCCGTGCCCTCTGTCGGGTCCGAAGAAGGCTTCTGATCCCCAGGGCAGCCTTAAGCGCGCAGCCGCTCCGTGGGCTTCGGTGCGAGGCGGGGAAGAGCTCCGGACCAGCCGTGATGCCGCCTCAAGCGCTCAGCCACCTTCCGGGCTTTGGCGCGAGGCGGTGCAGGCTCTCTGTGAGAAAGTGGAGCGTTGGGCAGGCTGAGCTTGCGAGGGAAGACTCCTCCGGTCCCCCTCGCCGCTCAGGTAAACCTTCTCCTTAGCGCTGCAAGAGCGGGCCTTAAGGGAGGGAGAAAGGGGGGGGGGGGAAGGAGCTAAAAATTTAAAGCTACAGCACAACCAAATGAAACAAAGGCTAGAATTAAAGATAAATAAAAAAAAATTTCAAATTAAATAAAGGTAAATATAGAAAAAAGGTAAACTCCTGTAAGCTCTCTGGCTTACTGGAACCCTCCAGCTGCTTGGAGGCTACTGGTTCCTGTGGGTGGTGCCGGTGGTATTTATACCACACCATCATCAAAGCAATGATGGGCTCAGCCTCCAAGCTGCTGGAAGGGTTGCGCAACCCAGAAGTAAAAGGGACTGGACTGGAGTGACGATAAGGAAGGCCTTAATCACCTTCAAAATACTGCTTAAGTGTCCTGCTGATATCGAGTAAGCGCAAATACCTAGACTCAGTCGAGTCCAAGAGACCAGCAAAGCTCAACCCCTGATTAAAGTGGCACACCAAAATAACCTTCGACAAGAAGGAAAGAACCAGGTGAAGGATCATCCTTTCCTTTGTGATCACCAAATAAGGCTCCCTGCACAAGAGAGCCTGCAGCTCCGATAGCCACTAGAAACACTACTTTGAGGGTTAAATCCTTCAAGGAGGCTCTCAGAGGCAAGCGCAGAAAGGACCAAGTTAAGGTCCTAAGATGGAAATGGGAGACAGCAAGGTGGTCTCAAGTGCTTGCCCCCCCTCCCCCCCAAGAAAAAAAACCAGACTACATCCCGGTGAAAGGTAAGGGACACACCCTGTACTGGGCCCTGGAAACAAGCAGAGCCACTACCTTCAAGGAGGAGTTCAAACGCCAGATCCTTTTGAGGCCATCCTGCAGGAAAGTCAAAATATTGAGGAGGGCCACACATGTCTCTTGGCACCAAGCCTCAAAAACATGCCAGACCCACACATAGGCCAGGGATGTATAACATTTTGTACCTATAAGCAAGGTATCAACCACTTTGGAGGCATACTCTTTCAAAGAACCAAGCTGTAAGCAAGAGCCAATCCACATCCGGCATACGAACAGGGCCCTGCATCAAAAAGCCCTCCTCCCGACGAAGGGGGAGAGGCTCTACCACCTGGAGCCGCAACAGGTCTGCATATGACAGCTGCAAAGGCCATCAACTCCACATGCTCCGAGTGAACCTTGGCCCTCTGCAGGATACACCCGATCAGCAGCCATGGAGGAAACATGTAGAGAAGCCCGCCTCTGGGCCAAGGCTGGACCAGTGCCTCAAAGCCCTCTGCCGTGCACTCCATGTGCTTGCTGAAGAACCTAGGGGCCTCAGCATTTGCCAATATCACCATCAAGTCCATCATGGTAACAATCCAGCATTCCACTATCAGCTGTTAAACTCTGGAGTTTAACGGAGGATATAGTAAGTGCTGTTAGTGTAGCTGGGTTTAAAAAAGGTTTGGACAAGTTCCTGGAGGAAAGGTCCATAAACCATTATTAAAAGGGACCCAAGATATCACTGCTTGACCCAATACAAGCATTGTGGAACCTGTGTCTTTTGGGGAACCTGCTAGGTACTTATGACCTAGATTGGCCACTGTTGGAAACAGGATACTGGGCTTGATGGACCTTGGCCTGACCCAGTATGGCATATCTTAAGTTATGTCTCGGACAAGGACCACACTCCCAGGTCCAAAAGATGACGGCTCAGGTAATACACCTGGCCACATGTGATGCCAACAGCGACAGCAGATGGGCCCCCACCCACTGCAGAAGTGGAATCTCTTCTGCAGCCACCACCAGTGAGCTCAGAGTGTCCCCCTGCCAGTTGATCTAAGCCACAGTTATGGTACTGTTGGATTGCACCCGCACGGCCAGCTCCCGAACTGTGGGAAGGAAAAACTCCAGAATCAAACAAATTGTCCTGGTCTTCAGGCAATTGATAGGTCAGAGCTCTCCTCCAGAAACCACTGTCGCTGGGCCACATGACCCTGGCAATGAGCCCCCCCATCTCAAGAGATTGGCATTCATCTTTAACATTACCTCGAAACGCTACCTTGGAGGGCCAGGGCCTCGAGGGGCATGCCAGCCACAAGGTGGGTCGACTTGGGCCACCAGCTCAAACTCTCCCAGGCTCACCTCGGTAGAGTAAGGCAAACCTCCATCGATTGCACCTGTGGGAACTATTGCGCCAAGAGTGCGGTCTGGTGGCGTCGCCTGTGGAGTCAAGCCCCAGGGCACTAACTCCAGGGAGACCGCCATCAAGCAGAGTACCAACAGGTAGTCCCAAGCCCTTGGGTGGGGAATCTCCTGCAACCTCTGCACCTGCCCCTGCAGCTTCACTATTCTGCGCTCCGACAGAAATACCATACCCTGCTGCATGTCAAACCGGGCACCCAGGTACTGCACAGGGGACAGCCAACTCTTGGTGAAATTCACAACCCAACTGAGTTGCTGCAGCTGACAAACCACACAGGCAGTTGTCTCCCAACTCTCCAAGGAGTTTGCGCGAATCAACCAATCATCCAGGTATGGGTGCACCTGGAATGCCATGCCTCCACAAGGCCACCGCCACCACCTTGGTGAAAACCTAAGGAGTGGTGACCAACCTGAGTGAGAGGGCTTGAAACTGAAAATGCCCCCGTGGAAACATAAAATGCAAGAAACACCGATATCGTAGATGAATGGAGATATGCAGTCTATGCCTCAAAGATACAGGGACCTCAAGAATTCTCCTTGCCAGACAGTCACAATCATAGGCCGCAGGATCTCCATGCGAAAAACACAGAACCTGGAGAGCTCTCTTTACTTCTTTCAGATCCAGAATGGAGCACCAGGAATCTTCCTTCTTGGGCACCACGAAATAAATTGAGTACCACCTCATTCCCCACTCTTCCAGGAGCACGGGCACTAAGGCCTCAAGCCACAGGTGATCGAGCATCTCCTAGACTGCACAGCCCCCAAGGAAACACCATGAAGGCATCCACGAGAGGTCTGGCAAACTCAAGGGCGCAGCCCATATATATGATCTCCAGGACCCCAGCCTCTGTCATAAGGTGGGTCCAGGCGGAGTAAAAATCAGGTTAGGCAACCACTTATTGACTGCTCCTCTGCTGGAGCCCATGAACCTTCACTGAAAGGTCTTGGTGACACCAAAACTACCTGCGGCCCCTCCTCTGCCACCCAACCGCCCCCACTAAAGGAGGGGCCTTTTGGGAGAAACTGGGATCTCTGGGGGTTCATCTTGCGGGCTAGGTGAAACTTCTTCACCTCACACTTGACCTCTAGAAGAGGAGCCCCGGCCTGCCACCTTGATCTTGTCCTCTGGGAGTCGCGAGACCTTAGTATCTCCCAGGTCCTTTACCAGTTTCTCCAAATCCTTCCCAAAAAGGAACCTCCCCGAGAAGGAGCGCTTTCTCAACCTCATCTTGGAGGCTAAATCTGACCAGTACCATAAGCACAAGAACCACCTAGCAGCCACCAGTGTCACCACTGAATTGGCTGAGGTCCTAAGCAATTCATAGACGAGATCAGCTTGGAAGGCAGTCCCAGACTCCAAATGGGTCACTTCCTCCTGGGCTGCCGTCTCTGGGAGTGATGTCTCTGGAATCTTCTGTGACCAACATAAGCAGGCCCACGCCACATAGCCACTAAGGCCAGGGCTGAAACCTCAAAGGCCTGCTTAAGCAGCGCTTCCATAGGCCAATCCTGCAGGCCCTTCAAGGCCACCCCTCCCTCTGCCAGAATGGCAGTCTTCCTGGTGAATGTTGCCACCAGTGCATCCACCCAGGGGAGGCCCAAACGTTCCCTCTCCTCCAGAGAGATAGGAGCATGGGCAGGCTCTACCCTATCGACCCACAAGCCAGCATCCAGGACCTCCCACACCTCTTCAACTATGACCTTGACCGCTGATGGATGGTAAAGGAGCAAGAGGGCTTCCGAATACTCTTTAGCGGATCCTCCGCCTGCTCCAGCAGCAGATCATCCACGATCCACAAAGCTGCCAAGGTTTGGACAATGAGGGAGGGGAGCTCTTCCCTATGAAATATGCAGATGAAAAAGGAATCCACCCCAGAAGGGAGCCCCTCTTCTAGTTTCTCAGGGTCTGGATCCTCCAAATAAATAATATGGACCCTCTAGAGCCACTAAGGAGTCAAAGGATCCCATCAAGATCCTGTCCTCAAAGTTTGGGGACCTCTCCCAACACCGGCACTTTCCTATTACCAATATCAACAGTATTCCTTGCAAGGACGACGACCCCCACTCAGGGGACTCCTCCCCAAAGCCTTGTTGCATGAAATGGCCCAATGCAGCAATAACACAAACTCAGGGGAAATAGGGGATATGCTCCCACTATTCAGATTCCTTCCAACAGCCATGGGGGGCTCCGAGGCCACCAGCTGCAAAAAAGGAGCTTCTCTGTCCTCCAAGGCAGAAGCAACAGACAAGATGGCGGCCATTCCAGACAAAATTGTCAGTGTCCCAGCCTCCCCTGAAGGGCACTCATGGTCAGACCCCCCCCCCCTCAATCCTGTGACTGCCTCTGATACTGCCAGACTGCTGACTAAGCTCTCCACGGCAGCCATGCCTTCCTTAAGATAGACAAAGCAGAGCCCTATCACAGAGAGCAAGCTCCTGTGGCTACCGCATGCTGCATAATGGCTCCTCTGAGTCAGCCACGTGCACATGTGTGGGAATCTCCCTGCCCTCACTCACCAGTTCCTGGAGCTGCCGCTGCCTCTCCCAATTTTGCCTGATGAATCCCAAAAAAAAAAGAAAAAGAAATCAAGCAGGAACAGAGAGCTCAACTCCTGGCCTCCTTTCAAGAGTTGGTGAGGAGGAGAACGGAGAGAGCAACCGTTTCCTACTGCCTAGCAGGAACAGAGGAGCAGCTGGAGGAGAGGCTGGGGGAGGGACCCAGTGCCACCGGGGTCTGCACCCCAAAAATCGCAACCCAGCACTTAATTAAGGAAAAAAAATAAGAAAAACAGCCAGCACAAGCCTATGCTCATCCACCTACTGGAGACTGGAAAAATACCGTCTCTGGAGGGAAGCACATGCTACTTAAGGGAAATAATTAAATCATTTTTGTGCTTGTTTTCAATCTCCCCCTGCTAGTGGATAAGCATAACCCACGCATCGGGACTGGACTGGAGGGATGAACTGGAAACGGTGTCTTTTTTTTCAGTTTATAAAATTAAACTTTTCAGTTCTCTGCATGGATGGAAAAATGTACCTATCATTCCGTGCACCTGTGGTTACATTGAGGGGAAAAAAGGGGTGCCTATTCCCGCTTTAGAACTTAAATAACTCAAGAAAACAAATCAGTCTTTAATACTGTCACCAGTCTTAGCATAAAGATGGTAATGAGGTCAGACAGTACATACATAGCCATCTGTCAGATCTGTCAACATATTCTTCAAGGCCTCTCCACAAAGCCTTTGTACCACATTAAACAAATCCAAGCCCAGCCACAAAGCTACTGGACAGTGCGTCAAGAAAACAAGGCTGCATCTCATTACCATCCTATCTCCTGTTGATATCATCTAATAAGGCCTAAAGTTTTATTTATTCAAACTTAAATTACACACTATCAGAAATCTCAAAGCAAAAATTAGTACTGAAGTAAAATAGTTACTGTCACGTACAAAACATTTCAAAAGTGTAGAAATCAAATACATTTGAAATACAATTCACAAAAGGTAGCTACAGACAACTTAGAATTAAAAAAAGTAGATACCCCTCAATGTTAAAGTGTCTTCATTTTATTCAATGCTAATGCTAAAAGGGTCTTCATTTTAGGACACACAAATGCTGTACCTTGGTAGATGGCACTGGTGAGGACCATAGTCCATGTTTATGAAAAACAATATTATTTTGAGAACATCTGTGCATATACTGCTGCATGCACCAGATAGCATGCACCCAACTACCATGCACCCAACTACCAAACTGTTTATTTTATCTTGTGCAAAACGTAAGTACTGATAATGCAGGCTCCCGTGCATATGTGCCTGACTTGCTCTCGTCTAGGGCAGACTTTTTTTGTGCACCAGTTTATTTGCATTGCTTACAGAATCACTGAGCAAAACCTCTGCATTAAAATTGCATTAGGAAAGGCTGCGCTAACGTTTCAGCGCTGGGCTCTAGGGCAAGGTTTCTGTATCAAGGCCTCAATAAACCAGAGGTCATAACACAGTAAGAATTCAAGAAGTCTCAAGATAAACCCAGAGGATCTTTAGCTAAGTAGGCGACTAATCGACAGGGTCTAACAATGCATCAATAAAGAAATCAAACTGGCCACCAACCACAAGAACATAAGATATGTCATACTGGGTCAGACCAAGGTCTATCAAGCCCAGCATCCTGTTTCCAACAGTGGCCAATCTAGGTCACAAGTACAGCAGTTAACTCAAGATACCGGTCCCACAATGCTTGTATTGGGGCACGTAGTGGATTTCTCGGGTTCCCTTTAATAATGGGTTATGGACCTTTCCTCTAGGAACTTGTCCAAACCCTTTTAAAACTTGGCTACACTAACAGCTTTTACTACATCCTCCGGTAACGAATTCCAGAGTTTGATTCTCTCTTAATAGTCTTAAATAGGTTATAACTGTAGCATCATTGCTATGTCCTCTAGTCTTTCTATATTTTGATGGCATAAACAATCGATCTACGTTTACCCATTCCACATCATTCATTAATTTATAGACCTCAATCATATCTCCCCTCAGCCGTCTTTCCCAGGTTGAAGAGCTCTAACCTTTTTAGTCTCTCTTCATAGGCATATCCTTCCATCCCCTTTACCATTTTGGTGGCTCTTCTCTGTACCTTTTCTAATAACTCCATATCCTTTTTAAGATATGGCAACCAGAATTGCACATAATATTCAAGGTATGGTCACACCATGGAACGATACAGAGGCATTATAAATATCCTTTGTTTTATTCTCCATTCTTTTCCTTATGATTCCTAGCATTCTATTTGCTTTCTTGACTGCCGCTGCACACTAGGCAGAGGGTTTCAATATGTTATCCACGATAACGTCCACATTAAATTTCAACTGCTCTTTGGATGCCCAGTCTTCCAATCTGTCAAGGTCCTCTTGCAATTTTTCACAATCCTCATGGGTTTTAACAACTTTGAATAATTTTGTGTCATGTGCAGATTTGATTACCTCACTCATTCCCATTTCCAGATCATTTACAAATATGTTAAAAAGCAGCAGACACAGCACAGATCCTTGAGGTACTCCACTATTCACCTTTCTCCATTGGGAAAATTGGCCATTAAGCCCTACCCTCTGCTTTCTATCTTTTAACCAGTTCTGATCCACAATAGTACACTGCCTCCTATCCCATGACTTTTTTAATTTCGCCAAGAGTCTCTCATGAGGGACTTTGTCAAAGGCTTTCTGAAAGTCCAGATACACTATATCAACTGACTCACCTTTATCTACCTGTTTATTCATACCTTCAAAAAAATATAACAGATTAGTAAGACAAGACCTTTCTTGGCTAAAGCCATGTTGGCTGTCTCCCATTAAGCCATGGCTATCTACATCTTCAGTAATTTTGTTCTTTATAATGGTTTCTATCATTTTTTTCCCAGTACTGTCATCAGGCTCACCGGTCTGTAGTTTCCCGGATCACCCTAGAACCCTTTTTAAAAATTGGCGTTACACTGGCCATGCTCCAATCTAATGATAGTTTACAGATTACTAATGGAAGGTCTGAAATCTCATATTTCAGTTCTTTTAACACCATTGAATGTATACCATCCGGTCCAGGTGATTTGGTACTCTTCGGTTTATCAAATAGCTGTAATACATCTTCCCGGTGTATCTATAATTTCTTTCGATTCTTCTGCGGCATCACCTTTAAATACCATGGGTAACATCCCTACATCTTCCTCAGTAAAGACCGAAACAAAGAATTTAATTCAGTCTCTCCGCTAAGGCCTTTTCCCCTCTTGGTGCCCTTTTTATCCCTCTATCATCTAATGGTCCAGCTGACTCTCTCACAGGTATTTTGCTATGAATATACTTGAAAAAAAGTCTTTTATTATGTGTTTTTGCTTACACAGCAAGCTTCTTCTCAAATTCTCTTTTTGCCTGCCTTATCAATGCCTTGCATCTAACTTGCCAGTGCTTATGTTGTTTCCGGTTTTCATAATTTGGCTCCTTTTACCATTTCCTGAAAGATGTTTTGGCAACCGCCTCTCTGACCTCATCTTTAAACCATGCTGGCAGTTTTTTGGACTTCTTTCCATTTTTCTTAAAGCGTGAAATACAGCTGGTCTGGGCTTCCAATATAGTATTTTTAAACACCCATGCTTGATGTAAATCTTTAGCTTTTGCAACTGCTCTTTTTCTTAACTATTTTTCTCATTTTATCATAGTCTCCCCTTTTGAAAGTTAAAAGATGCTACTGTGGATTTCCTTGCCGTCCTTTTTCCATTTATTAAATCAGACACGATCACTATTGCCAAGTGGCCCCAACACCTTTATCTCTTGCACCAGATCTTGTGTTCCACTAAGGACTAGGTCCAAATGGCTTCCCCTCTGGTCAGTTCATGAACCAGGTGCTCCAAGAGGTAGTCATTTATTTCATCTAGAAACTTTATCTCCCTAACATGACACTGACCCAGTCAATATCAGGGTAATTGAAATCACCCATTATTATTACTGTGCTGTAATTTGTTAGCTTCCCTGATGTCTTTGAGCATTTCATCATCCATTCATTTATTCTGGCCAGATGATCGATAGTACAGCCCCACTGTCATCGCCTTCCCCTTTTTACATGGAATTTCAATTCATAGAGATTATAGTGAAGATTTAATAAAGCTAGCTGATACACAGTACCTTAGAAGCACAGGACATGGTAATCTGTGACCAGTTTCCTGGATGATTCACACAGCCCTTGCTTTGATAGAGGGAGTTTTTCAAAATGCCCCTTTGATCAGTCACTTGGCTTTAACACCTATTTAAAACAATTTCACAGGTCTCTTGCCCCCTATCAAGAAGGCCTCTGTAAAGGTCTCTAGAAACAATTTATTGCTCAAAGAATATTGACTCTGTTTTTCCTTTTATGCTACGTTATACTCTGATTTAATTTAAAGCTTTTTGCTGAAACTAGGTCCTGAATAAGTATTAAATTTAAACTAAAAGCTCTGTGCTGGGTTTTAAACTGAAAGCACTCTGTTGGGTTCTGAATGTATTCTTTATTCAGCATTTGATTTACCACACATTCAACACCATCAGGGCGGTTTACAATAAAGCAAAATGCAATAGTGGCCAAGGCCAAAAATAAAGAGGAACTACAGTTCTTGACAGAAAAGCATACAATCACACCAGAGATAGAGAAAAGGGGGGGGGGGGAAAGAGTCAGGAAGGAGAAAGAAAGAGTTAAAAGGGGTCAGAGGCAGTGCAGAAAAGAAGAGTCTTAAGGAGTGCCTTGAATTTGGAGTATGACTGTTCTTGACGGAGGTAACAGGGAGCGAGTTGCAGAGGGAGGGTTCTAGGAAGAAAAAAGCTGAGTGGTGGGTTTTTCCAAGTGAGTATGAGCTGGGGGACAGGAGATCCAGGCGGTCTGTATGAATGGACCAAAGGCTGCGAGGTACGGAACAAAACTGTAATGAGTCGGCCAGATTCTGATGGAGGCGAGTATGGAGTGCCCTGTGGGTTAGGCTTAGAAGCTTATAAGTGGATGGGGTGAGAAACAGGCAACCAGTGCAAATAAAAAAGGTGAGGTGTAATGTGCCCATAGCGGGAGGGGGCGGAGAGAATCCGGGCAGTGGCATTTTGAATCAATTGTAGGTGATGTAGCCGATAATGGAGGAGACCAGCGAAGACGACATAGCAATAGTCGATTCGTGAGATCACCAGGGAAAGAAGGGTGATGAGAGACGAGGAGGACAATACAGCACGGACGGCTCGAATCTGGCAAAGATAGAAGTACGAGTGGCAGGTGAGAGTGGAGATGTGATCATGGAAGGATAAATAGTAATTACACTTACCTGGTAATTGTAGTTCCTTGAGTGACGACAGCTTAGTCCTCTACGTATGGGTAGTGCACCTCCTCCTGCAGCATGAAGACTGGACCAATCAAAATTCAGCATCACTGGATCCAGCATCCTGGCTTTCCCTTGCCCTCCAGTGAACTACTGTCAAAGCAAACTGAAAGAGATAGCTAACCTTTAAGAAAACAATGTAAGAGATTAGTACGTCATGTAATTTGACAAACCCAGTTGAAATTTTTTTTTTTTTTTTTTATTTTTTTTTTTTTACGAGAAGGGATACCTAGAAAAAAAAAAAAAATCGCAGAAGACTGCATCCATCCCCACAGGAAGGGACGGAAAAAACCCCAAAACAGGCAACCGAGGATCCCGATCCTGCCGCGCCAGAAACAGTTAGCGAGAGCAAAAGATCAAAAAAGAACTCCTGAAGAACTCACCTGTACAGACTGACTCTCGTATTGAATGCGTGCCGCGCCAAAACCACGTCCCAAGGGAGGGAAGGAGGACTAAGCTGTCGTCACTCAAGGAACTACAATTACCAGGTAAGTGTAATTACTATTTCCTTATCGTTCCTCCAGCTTAGTCCTCTACGTATGGGATGTAACAGAGCAGCCTTAATGGGAGGGATTCCGCCAACCGGCACGCAAGATCGCGGAACCAAAACAGGCATCACGTGCTGCCAAGACATCAAGACGATAGTGCTTACTGAAAGTGTGTAGGGACGACCACGTCGCCGCTTTACAAATCTCTGCCGGCGACACTAAACTATATTCCGCCCAGGACGTCGCTTGAGCTCTGGTAGAATGAGCCCGCAAGCCTGGCAGCGCAACACGCCCCTGCAACAGATAAGCGGAGGCAATCGCCTCTTTAATCCATCTAGAAATGAGGCTTTCGCTGCAGCCTCACCCTTCCTAGAACCGCCGAACAAGACGAACAAACGATCTGACTTGCGGAAGTCTTGTGTGACCTTCAAATAGCGACGCAAAATTCTCTTAAGGTCCAAACGACTAAGACCGCGATCAGAGGCCCGCTCCCCCGACTCATGTAACACCGGGAGCGACACCACCTGATTCAAGTGAAAAGGAGAAGACACCTTAGGTAAAAAGGAAGGTACGGGCCGCAGAACCACCTTCTGATCCGAAAAAGACAGGAAAGGTTCTCTGCAAGAAAGAGCCTGAAGCTCAGAGATACGCCGCGCGGAACAAATCGCTACCAGAAACACCGTTTTAAGGGTCAAATCTTTCACCGAAGCCCGAGAAAGAGGCTCAAACGGCGCTGCGGTCAGCGCCCGCAATACCAAGTTAAGATCCCACAGAGGGACAGACACGCGACGTGGAGGGCGCAGACGAGAAACCGCCTTTAGAAAACGGATCACATCGGCATGAGAACCCAGCGCGACCCCCTGTATTTTACCTCTGTAACAGGAGAGAGCCGCGAGCTGCACTCGCAAAGAACTAGCCGCCAAGCCTTTATCAAAACCGTCCTGCAAAAATTCCAAGACAACCGGAAGAGAAGCCGTAGCCGCCCGAACCTGATGCCTGGAACACCAATCCTCAAAGATACGCCAAATGCGGACATAAGCCAACGAAGTGGAATGCTTCCGGGCTTGAAGCAACGTCGTGACAACAGCCCTCGAATAACCTCTCTTCCTCAACCGCGCCCTTTCAATAGCCAGGCCGTAAGAGAGAATCTCTCCACCCCGGCATGCGAAGAGGACCCTGACGCAACAGATCCAGAGCAAGCGGAAGCCGCCACGGAGAATCGCTTAACAACCGTATCAGGTCGGCATACCAGGGACGACGGGGCCAATCCGGCGCTATCAACAACACCCGTCCCTTGTGAGACTCGATCCACTGAATCACCCGCCCCAGAAGTGGCCACGGGGGAAATACATAAAGGAGGCCGGAGGTGGGCCAAGTCTGCAAAAGAGCATCGATGCCCTCGGACATGGGCTCCCGCCGACGGCTGTAAAAACACGACGCCTTGGCGGAACAAAAGGTCGCCATCAGGTCCATTACCGGCGGACCCCAACGCCGCACTAACTGTTGGAACACCGCAGGATTCAGCTCCCATCCACTTGAACCCGACTGAGAAAATCCGCCGTGACATTGTCCTTTCCGGCAATGTGTGCCGCCGATATCGTTTGCAATCGGGGCTCTTTCTACGCGAAGAGCAACTGGGCTTCCGCTTCCAAGCCCACGCTTCCGGTACCTCCCTGCCGATTTATGTAAGCCACGGTCGCGGCATTGTCTGAGAGAACTCGAACCGCTCGGTTCGTGACCTGTGATTCGAAGCTTTGCAGCGCTAACCGAACGGCTCTCAGCTCCAAACGATTGATCGACCAACCGCTCTCCTGCGGAGACCAAAGGCCCTGCGCCACGAGGTCCCCGCAGTGCGCGCCCCAGCCCGAGAGACAGGCATCCGTCAACAGCGGAAGCCAGTCCGGCTGTTCCAAGGGCATCCCCGCCCGAAGCGAGGACGGGTGCAACCACCACCTCAGACTCTGGCGAACTGACCGCGGGCAGGGAAGACGTTTGTTCAACGAATCGTTCTGATTGGACCAGCGGCGTAGCAAGGCCCTCTGCAGGGATCGCATGTGGAAGCGAGCCCAAGGCACCACTTCCAACGATGCCGCCATCGTCCCCAAAAGTTGGAGATAGTGCCAAGCTGAGGGAGCCGCAGCCTTTCGAAAGCGGCGCACCAGGGACTGAAGAGCTAGTACTCTCCGTTCCGGGAGCGACACAACACCCCTGGAAGTATCGAAGCGGACTCCGAGGTACTTGAGCGACTGAGTCGGGACCAAGTGGCTCTTGTCCGGGTTGACTACCCAGCCGAGCGACTGCAGAAGCCCGACGACCCTCGCCGTCGCTGACTCGCTCTCTAAGTGAGTTTTGCCGCGTATCAACCAATCGTCCAGATAGGGATGAACCAGCACCCCCTCCTGACGTAAGGCTGCCGCCACCACCACCATGACTTTGGTGAACACTCGAGGAGCGGTGGCCAGCCCGAAGGGTAACGCCTGGAACTGAAAGTGACCCCACGGGAGTGCGAAACGAAGATACTTCTGATGGGACTCCCTGATAGGTATATGGAGATAGGCCTCGGACAGGTCGAGAGAGGAAAGGAACTTGCCTTTGCGGACCGCTACAATCACGGACCGCAAGGTTTCCATGCGAAAATGCGGCACGCGAAGACAGCGATTCACGCCTTTGAGATCTAAAATGGGACGAAGCGCACCATCTTTCTTTGGCACCACAAAATAAATGGATACCTGCCGAGACCATACTCCGCCGGCGGAACAGGGACGACAGCCCCTAACCGGAGCAAGCGATCCAGGGTTTGGCGAACATGAGCGGTCTTTACCGGTCCCCGGCATGGAGATGCCACGAAGGAATCGAGAACGGGTCGGGCAAGATCTAAGGCGTACCCGTCCCGGATAATCTCCAAAACCCAGCGATCGGACGTGCTACGGGTCCAAGCAGGGAGAAACTGCCGAAGGCGACCCCCAATCGCAGTTACCCCCGCCTGGACCCGCAGCCCTTCATTGGGACTTGCGAGCGGCGGACGGAGTCGCAGCAGTGAATCCTCTAGAGGCTCCTCGGAAGCCCCGAAAACTGGGAGATCTCGAAGGATACCTGCCCCGCTGCGATCCCATGAAACGGGAAGACCTAAATCGACAAAAGTCCCGAAACTGACCTCGAGGGGAAGGGAGAGACCTCCCTCTCTTTGGACGATCCTCCGGGAGACGGCCACCCTTGGATTCGCCCAACTCCTTGACCAACTTATCAAGATCCTCACCAAAGAGTAGCTTGCCCTTAAAGGGCAACTTACCCAGGTGAGACTTAGAGGAAGCATCCGCCGCCCAACTCTTCAACCAAAGGGCTCTGCGAGTGGCTACCAAAGAGCCCATACTATTGGACAGCGCACAGATGAGATCGTAATGGACATCCGCGAGATACGCCGAACCAGACTCCAAGCGCTGAAGCTCGGCCAGGTCCTCAGCTTCCGCGGGCGCCGCCTGTCGAAGACGTTGAACCCAGCGGAGGCAGGCGCGAGCAACCCACGCGCCACAAATGGAAGCCTGTAATGCCACAGCGTCCGCCTCAAACGATTGTTTCAACAAACCATTCATCTTCCGGTCCTGAGGCTCCTTTAAGGCCGCGCTACCCTCAACAGGGATCGTGGTCTTCTTAGTTACCGCCGAGACCGCTGCATCCACCTTAGGCAAACAAAACCGGTCGAGATCTTTGTCTGACAACGGATACAGTTTACGCATGATCTTGATGCCCTTGAGACCAGATTCGGGGGCATCCCACTCGGTTTGTATCATTTGGTCAAGGACCCGGTGCAGGGGAAAAACCGCCTGCGGTTGACGGACAGCCTGAATGATGGGGTCCACCCCATCGTCCTCCTCAGCCGGCGGAGCTGAAACCAGCCCAAGAGTCTGAAGCGCCTCAGACAGGAGCGCAGGCAATTCCTCTCTGCGAAACACCCAGATGATTTTCGCCTGGTCTTCCGGCTCCGGGATCTCGCCTTCTTCCAAGGCGTCGTACTCCATGTCCAACTCAGGATCTTCTCCTTCAACCCAATCCGACTCGGACAACAGGGGCTCCTGCAGGCGCGGCCTCTTGGCCGCTCTCCCCCCAGAGGGCCCGCCGTCCTTCGCCGAAGGGCGTGTGGAAAGGCCCTGCTCCGAAAGGGAACCCTGCGCAATCCCTTGACGCCGTCGACAAAATGCTTGATGCATCAGTAAAACAAAATCAGGAGAAAAATCCTCCAAGAGGGAAGCTCCTCCAAAATCAGCTGGCGGCCCTGCGCCCGCAGAAAGCGCGGAGCTCGCCCCCGAGGGCCCTTCTAAGGGCGAGTCAATAGCCATAGGCGCGGCAGCGGGCAGCGGGAGGGGAAACTGTCAACGGCGGCTCCAGCCGTTGCTCCATGCCAAGGGACACGGAGACACAGCGCGGACAGACGCCTGTCTCTGCTGAAGCGCCCCTCCGTGATCCACAAATGACACACAAGGATCCAGAGGGCATGGAGACAGGACACCCTGTACCCCAGGGAGGTTCCGTATGCGCCCAGCTACCAAAAGAACAGGGAGAACGCGGAACCGTAGCCAAAAGCAAGCCGTTGCCCAGACACTGGGTGGCTACCAGCAAGGAGGGCGTCTCTGCCCACTCTATGCTAGGTGGCTATTGGATGCGCTTGTTGTCTTGTTGTCTTATTTTCTTTTTTTTTTTTTTAAATCAACAGAAAACGAGCTAGCCTCAGGCAGGCTGCAAAGCCTGTGAAATCACCTCTAGCCTCCCCCAACACACTCGTCGCCGGGGAGGGTCCTGAAAAAAACAAAAGAAAGCAAAAAAGTGAGTTGAAGCTACTAAAAAGAACAAAGGAATAAAAAAAGAAATACAGCGGAGAGGCACCGCGCCTCTGGGACAGCCGACAGCCGCCGCATGGACCGCGGGGTGCAGAAACCGCAAGAAATAAAATGGCCGCGGGCATCCACCAAGCGGAAGCGCGGGAAAAAATTTTGGCGCCTAAAGGAGCAGCGCAGCCAAGGCCCCGGCAAAATAGCCCGCTCCCGCCTGAACCGTAAAACTCGGGCAGAAGAAAAACGCTAAGGAAAATAAAGAAAGGAAAATAAAGAACAACCCGCGATAGCGTCAAAGACAGGGTCCGTTGCTCAAAATGAGCTCGCTGTCAAGACCGCCGTCGGCACTTACCAGGCACAGAGTCCTACCCTCCAGGAACTGTGACACTGGGCCGTCGACGCCGCCGGGGCTCTGTCCCGAACAGCCTTGGGTACAGAGATCCGAGGAAATGAAAAATAACAGCAAGCGGTTATGGCAGAGCACGAGAGGAACCTCTGTGAGCCCCTCCCCCTCCGGAGTGCCGGTTTCCTCCAAAATTAAAGAGACAGGTACTCCTATACTAGAGAAAACAAAGAGAACCCCCAATAGGGACCCAAGAAAGAAAAAAGCAAAAGGTTAGCTATACCTAGACCTAAACTAACTAACTAGTGAGCCCAGCCTGGCTCACAAACATCTTCCTGCTGCATGAAGACTGGACACACTGGAGGGCAAGGGAAAGCCAGGATGCTGGATCCAGTGATGCTGAATTTTGATTGGTCCAGTCTTCATGCTGCAGGAGGAGGTGCACTACCCATACGTAGAGGACTAAGCTGGAGGAACGATAAGGAAATCTGGGTTTAAGATCACCCCAAGATAGCGGAGTGATGATAAGAGTGGGAATGGGGCACCAAAGATTGTGGGGGAGAATGTGGGGTGTGAATTGCTGAGGGTGAACCACATTGCGGATGTTTTGGAGGGGTTAAGATGGAGAAAGTTTGTGAACAGCCAGTTTGCGATATGCACTATAAATGATATTTTATTGTTGGAAGATTGGTCTTGAGGGACAATCCCCTCTCTTCCGTTTTACTCAGTGAAAGGTTTGACATTTTTTAAACCCTTGTTGTAATCATGTGAAAAAACACATAGCAATGCACTTCACACAATTAAAACGCAAAAAGATCCTGTGAAAAACAGTACTAGTGACTGTGTATATGTATACGATTCAGGAAAACCTCCCGTAAAACCGCAGTAATTTACTTTGTACCTGCAGCGGTTTCCCTCAATAATTTCCACAGTCAACTTCAAAAGGCACAGAAAACATTCATGCACTTATCCGGGAAAATAGTTTCCTTTTCCACCCTTTATAAACAGAAGATCTTGATTGTGAAAAGTTTGCGGTATCTTCAACAGACACAGCACTGCATTTAGGACACCCTCAATTATGTATGCCCTGCTTCAAAGCTCCAAAACTGCAGTAGTGAATGGCAGACAAACTTTGTAGACACCATACAAAACAGAAAAATTTAAACACATGACCAGTGGAACCAATAAAAGAAAAACGTGTAAAAACCCAATCACTGATCCTCACGTCATAGCAAACTTACCCAATCAAGTTCCCGATTCAAACCATGAGGAAAAAACAGATGACAATTTAAAGATCCAAAACTGTTCATGATATTGAAGTTTTTGTTTTCGATTTCCACCCCGAGGATTTGCCGGAACAAAATCCAATATTCTCCACTTCAAATCACTGATTGAGTGCTCATGATCTAAGCAATGCTGAACAATAGGGGCACTAAATTGAAATTACACTTACCTGGTAATTGTAGCTTCTTTAGAGACTCCAGTTTAGTCCTCTACCTATGGGTAGTGTACCTCCTCCTGCAGCTTGAAGACTGGGCATGTCAAAAATGTGACATCACTGGATGTAGCCTGCTGGTCTCTCCCATCAGCCCCAGTGAACTATTGACAAAGCACACTCAAAGGAGCAACAAATAAGTAGCAAATATACCACATGTACTGCAACAAACCAGAACTTCTGAACACTAACTATATACAATGGAATTTCCATATGGAAAGATAGGCCTTTTCTCTTGTGCCTTTTCCTTCCGACTCAGACAGAATCAGATACTAGAACGAGACAGAATTGAGAAAAACGAATAACCAAAAATATACCTAGCGGTAAACTCACTCTTCTCCCAATGACTGCTGTCCTGCAAGCCATAGCATCCCGGGCGGGAATGAGGACTAAACTGGAGTCTCTAAAGGAACTACAATTACCAGGTAAGTAATTTAAATTTTCTTATCGTTCCTCCAGTTTAGTCCTCCACCTATGGGATGTAAGAGCAGTAACTAATGGGAGGGCCCTTTTCCAGTTGGCTTGCAGCACAGCCCCCCCAAATACCGCATCTTGTGCTGACATCACATCCAGGCAGCAGTGTTTACTGAACATATGAAGAGACGACCAGGCAGCCGCCCTGCAAATGTCCCCCGGCGGAACCAAACTGTGCTCCGCCCAAGACGTTGCCTGTGCTCTGGTCAAATGAGCTCTTAAACCTGCTGGCACCTCTTGCCCACACAGAAGATATGCTGAAGCAATCGCCTTTCTAATCCACTGAGCAACAGAAGCCTTCGCAGCCGCTTCCCCCCTGCGGGGACCGCCAAACAAAACGAACAAACGATCTGATTTGCGAAAGGTCTCTGAAACCTTCAAATACTGTCGCAATACTCGCTTTATATCCAAAAGGCGCAATCTTCTGTCCGCAGAAGAACCCTCCAGCGAACCCAGCACCGGAAGAGACACCATCTGGTTTAGATAAAATGGGGAAACCACTTTAGGCAAAAAGGAGGGAACCGGCCTCAATACCACTTTTTCTCTGAAAAAAAGGACAAAAACGGTTCCATACAAGACAACGCCTGTGGCTCCGAAATTCGCCGCACTGAACCAATAGCTACCAAGAATACCGTCTTCAGAGTTAAATCTTTGACCGACACCTTGTGCAACGGTTCAAACGGCTCCTTAGCCAACGCTCCTAAAACCAAATTGAGATCCCACGAAGGCACCACAACTCTGCGCGAGGGTCGCAACCGGGTCAACGCTTTCAGAAAACGCAACACATCGGCATGGGCCCCCAGCGACGCCCCATGCCGCGATAGCATGCCAGCACTGCCAACTGCACTCTTAAGGAACTGGCCGCTAGCCTCTTCTTGAACCCCTCTTGCAGAAAGCTTAAAACCTCCGGCACCGAAACGGTCGCCACGCAAACTTGGCACCTGGAACACCAATCCTCAAACACACGCCATACACACACATACACCAAAGACATAGACTTCTTCCTTGCTTTGAGTAAGGTTGCAACAACTGCCTCAGAGTACCCTTTTTTCTTAGCCTAGCCCTTTCAATGGCCAAACCGTAAGCGAGAACCGATCCACTTGGGGCATCCAAAGCGGCCCCTGAAGTAACAGACTGTCTGACATCGGTAACCTCCACGGCTCCCCGTCGAGCAGCCGGACGAGATCGGCGTACTACAGCTGCCTTGGTCAATCCGGGGCCACCAGCAACACTCTCCCTCGAAGAGCCTCTATGCATTGCACCACCCGGCCTATGAGCGCCCACGGGGGAAACACATATAGGAGACCTCACACGGGCCACCGCTGCATGAGCGCATCGATGCCCTCCAACATCCTCTCTCGCCATCTGCTGAAGAAACGGGACAACTTTGCTGACCGAAAAGTTGCCATGAGATCCATAATCTGTGGCCCCCAGCGTCGCACCACTTGTGCAAACACCTCTGGATGCAACTCCCACTCTCCTGCATCCACTTGGACTCTGCTGAGAAAATCCACCATCACGTTGCCCTTTCCCACAATGTGAGCTGCCGAAATTGCTGGCAGTCGATGCTCTACCTATGCGAAAAGCGCCTCCGCTTCTTTTTCTATGGCCACACTGCCTGTACTGCCCTGTTGATTGATGTAGGCCACTGTTGCGGAGTTGTCCGATAGCACTCAAACTGCTCTTCCCGTCACCGCAGTCTTGAAGGCCTGCAGCGCTAGCTTCACAGCTTTGAGCTCCAACCTGTTGATCGACCATGTACTCTCTTGAACCATCCAAATGCCTTCCACGAAGAGATCTCCGCAATGTGCTCCCCAACCCGCGAGGCTTGCGTCCGTCAACAATGGCAACAATTCCGGCTACTCCAGGGGCATCCCTGTCCGCAATGATGCCGGCATCAGCCACCACCGCAGAGACCGCCGGACCTCGAAAGGACAGGGAAACCTCTTGCTCAGCGAGTCATTCTGATGAGACCAACAGCGGAGTAGCGCTCGCTGCAAAGGACGCATGTGAAACTTGGCCCACAGTACTGCTGCCAATGTTGCCGCCATAGTCCCTAGCACCCGAAGGTAATCCCAGGCCGAAGGAGTCGGGGAAGCCCGGAACTGGCGGACCAACGCTGTCAAGAATTGCACACATCGATTCGGCAGAAACACTGCACCCTTCTTCGCGTCAAAGCGCATCCCCAAATACTTGAGATCCTGGGACGGCACCAAATGGCTCTCTGCCATATTGACAACCCAACTGAGATTCTCCAAGAATTTCAACACCTTGTCCATTACCTGCACACTCTCGGCCTCTGATTTTGCTCGAATCAACAAATCGTCGAGATAGGGATGTACCAGAATCCCCTCCTTTCGTAACGCTGCTGCGACCACCACCATAATTTTGGTGAAAGTTTGCGGCGCTGTTGCCAGCCCGAAAGGCAACGCTTGGAACTGATAGTGCCCCCACAGCAGGGCGAAACGCAGTAACTTCTGATGGCCCGCTCTGATAGGAAATTGCAGGTATGCTTCTGTAAGATTGAGGGATATCAAGTACTCTCCTTGGCGAACCGCCACAATGACGGAGCACAAAGTCTCCATCCGGAAATGCAGCACTTGTAGACAGCGATTCACCCCTTTTAGATCCAAGATAGGGCGAAGGGATCCGTCTTTCTTTGGTACCACGAAATAAATTGAGTATCGACCCCTGCCTTAATCTTCTAATCGGCACCAGGACGACCACCCCTATTTGCAACAATCGGTCTAGCATGCCTCATACCGCTAGGGTTTTGCGCTGTCCCCTGCAGGGGGACATCACAAAGGAATCCTGGACTGGCTTTGCAAATTCCAGCGCATAACCATCCCAAATTATCTCCAACACCCACTGGTCTGATGTTTTTTTGGCCCAGGCAAGAAGAAACCCACGAAGCCGTCCCCCTATCAGTTGACTTCCTACCAGGGCCCACCTCACTTCATTGCGACATTCGAGTTGAGGATGACGCCGCTGCTGCAAAACCTCTACCTGCTCCTCGAAACCCACGAAACCCTTGGGCTCTAGAAGCAAATCTTCCTCTTTGGAATCCACCCAAGCAAGAAGTCCGAAACCTCCTAAAATCTCTAAACTGACCCCGGAAGGCCGGTATGGACCTCCCCTGCTTAGGCTTATCTTCCAGAAGCCTTCCACCTTTAGACTCCCCTAAATCCTTAACCAACTTGTCAAGATCCTCTCCGAACAACACGTTGCCCTTAAACGGAAGCTTACTGAGACGCGCCTTGGAAGACCTGTCGGCTGCCCAATTGCGCAACCACAGGGATCTGCAAGCAGCAACCAACGACGCAATACTATTAGCCAATGCTCTGATCAAATCATAATGGACATCTGACAGATAAGCCGAGCCGGACTCAAGGCGGTCCAAATCTCTCAAAGTTTCTGGCTCTAATAGGGCCGACTGCTGCAAACTTTGCGACTATCAGAGACAAGCTCGAGCAACCCACGCTCCACAAATGGCAGCTTGCAAGGACACAGTGTCTGCTTCAAAAGATTGTTTCAACAAGCCGTCCACTTCTCTATCCTGTGCATCTTTTAAAGCTGCACTACCTTCCACTGGGATAGTGGTTTTCTTTGTTACCGCAGACACCACCGCGTCTATCCGTGGAGTCCGAAATCTCTCCTTATCCTTATCTGCCAAGGGATACAGCCTATTCATAGTCCTTATCCCTCAGAGTCCAGCCTCCAGTTGGTCCCACTCCCCTTGTATCATCTGGTCCACCACTTTATGCACGGGAAAGACTACATGAGTTTGCTTCACCGCCTGTATAATCGGGTCTTCCTCATTTTCGTCTTCTACTGGCTGCACCATGGCCAGCTTCAGCATCTGAAGTGATTCTGTAATCAGTGCTGTCAACTCCTCCTTACGAAATATCCAAATGATTTTCACCTGATCCTCAGATTCCAGAATCTCCCCTTCTTCCAATTTTTCCATACCTATTTCAGGCTCGTCCTCTGGCTCTGGCACACTGATTGCAACACGGACCATGTGGTCTATTTGATCGTTTGCCCGTGTCAGTTACCATATGTTGGTAGGACTTCACGATCCCTAAAGCACCGCCTGATTGAACACGCTTCCCGGGTACGGACCCTAACGATGTCAGCTCCCCTGGTCGGGCATTGCCTTGAACATTCTCATGTGTTTGGGGACCTACATTGGCGAGTTTTGGACCATGTCCCCTTGGACCCCTGTGGTGGAGATCGGATTCAGCGTTTACAGAACTTAGAGCAACAATGGATATTCCGTTTACATTCAGTTGTTCCAAACGGTCTCAATCAACAGATTGACTGGTACACTATTCGTTGAACTTCACATCTGTATGCCGATATGCCTTTTCCTCTTTGTGTTGAGGTTTATCAATCACCTATTAACTCTCCATGTTTAGAGGTGGAACCTGTTTGGTGGTTTCACTTCTTTGACTGGATTGGTTTCTCCTGGGCCTATCACAACAGGGGGGGCGTGTCCCTTCCCGTGATTCATATTGGCGGTTGGATATATAAACCACTTTCACAGCTGGGTGTTTATGGCTGATGCTTCTACTTCAATTCGGAGGTCTGACCTGAAGCAGGGGGTGGATGAGTGTACCCCCGAAACGTGGCACGTCGTAGCGACATGACCTACTGAATCAGGCACTGAATTTTCACTGCCCGCCTGTTTTCACAGCCTAATTTCACAAAGCTAAGTACCAGCTTTTACTAACAGGAGCTGTTTTAAAATTGTCTTATAAATGATTAAAAAGGAAGGGCCGCTGTGGTAACGGGCATTGATCCTGTTTACTGTGCTGGTCAATCCGACAAAAAAAGTTTTATGTGGTTTGCTATTTGCTGGGCTTTTAAGGTACTTCTAGATATAAAGTTGCTACAGAGGGAGCCACTGTTGCTCCCATGGCTATTCTATGAATCTGTAAATAACATTTTTGTTCAAATTAAAAGTAATTCTTTGTCAGAACTATCTGTGAAAGCTGTTGAAAAAATGAAAGAGGTAATCTAGATGGCAAAACAATATCTAGCTCTGAAATTGCTTGCAAAGCTTCCCATTGTTGAATGTTAGTATTGTGACATAGTGGGTCCTTCTAGCCCGTTTAATGAAGCTAAAAAGCCAGGAACAAAAGTAGAGCTGAGCTGTAAACAGAAGCACATGGCTCCTGGTTACCGTGGGAACCAGGCACAGAGGCAAGAGAAACGCCGGTGCTATCATTCAAGGGGTGAATCACAAGGTAATGCAGGACACCTGTTAGGGGGTGGAGTTGAGCACGGCCCCAGAATTCTCCCTATTAAAGAAACTTCAGTGGAGCTTAAGGAGGTAGGCAGAGAAGGAAGTAAATAGTAATTAGATCTTACCTGCTAATTAGTGTTCCTGAAGGAACGACAGTCCAGTCCCTTTACTTCTGGGGTTACGCAACCCTTCCAGCAGCTTGGAGGCTGAGCCAAACCTTTTTGGAGGTGGGGCGGTATAAATACCACTGGGACCACCCCTCAACTCCAGTATTCGACTGAAAAAGCAGACCTACAGAGTTTCCAATAGCAATCAAACATAAGAACTTATCTATCCAACATTGTCTAACTATGCAAAATACCTAAAAGTTTTTTTTTTTTTCTTTTTCAATAGAAAAATGGTTAGTGCGAGGAAGAGAGAGCGAGAGAGAGAGAGAGAGAGGGAGAGAGAGAGAGAGGGAGAGAGAGGGGCCGGAAGGAGGAGCAATGCTTGAGGTTACCCGATCCGGCTTTCTCCCGTGTCCCTTCATCCTGAAATGGACCCACACTCGGTCCTGAGTTTCCTTCTGACTGATAGGTCCTGACCGGGTGGGATCAGGGACTGGACTGTCGTTCCTTCAGGAACACTAATTAGCAGGTAAGATCTAATTACTATTTCCTTATCGTCACTCCAGTCCAGTCCCTTTACTTCTGGGATGTACCAGAGCAGTTCAACCCTGGGTGGGATCCGGCAAACCGGACTGAAGGACCGCCAGACCAAACCGAGCATCCGCTGCGCTCTGGATGTCCAGCCTGTAGTGCTTGGTGAACGTATGTAGAGAAGACCAAGTTGCCGCCCTACAGATATCCACTGGAGGGACTAAACTGAATTCCGCCCATGATGTGGCCTGAGCCCGGGTGGAGTGCGCCCGGAGCCCCGCTGGCACCTGTTTCCCTTTCAGGATGTAGGCGGAAGCGATCGCTTCCCTGATCCATCTGGAGATGGAGGCCTTGGCCGCCGCTTCTCCCTTGTGTGGACCCCCAAACTGAACGAATAGTCGCTCGGACTTCCGGAAGGGGGCTGTGCGGGAGAGGTAGCGTTTCAAGGACCTCCGGACATCCAAGAGTCGCAGTTTGTTATCCCTACCTCCGCCCTCCTCGGCGGAGAGAACCGGAAGGTGAACTGCCTGGTTCATATGAAAAGGAGAAATGACCTTGGGCAAGAAGGAGGGGACCGGACGTAGAACTATCTTGTCCTTGAGAAACAGTAGGAAGGGGGGCTGAGCGGACAGCGCTTGGAGTTCGGAAACCCGCCTAGCTGAGCAGATCACGACCAAAAAGACTGTCTTCAGTGTTAAGTCCTTTAAGGAGGCCCTTTTCACTGGTTCAAAGGGTTCCTTGATCAAAGCGTTAAGCACTAGGTTGAGGTCCCAAGGGGGGACGACTGACCTCTGTTGAGGGCGCAGGCGCCTCACCGCCCTTAGGAACCTGGAGACATCCGTGTGTGCCCCTAGGGGCTTTCCGCGGACCTTCCCCCTATAGCATGTGATTGCCGCTAGCTGAACCCGCAAGGAGCTGTGAGCTAGGCCCTTGTCAAAACCTGCCTGTAAGAATTCTAGAATGTCGGGGACTGAAGCGGAGAGGGGTTTTCGTCGGCGCTCCGCGCACCACGCTTCGAAGATGCGCCAAGTCCTAATATAGGAGAGACAGGTCGAGCGCTTCCTAGCGTTTAACAGGGTAGAGATGACCGCTCCTGAATAACCTCTCTTTAGGAGCCTCGCCCTTTCAATAGCCAGGCCGTAAGCGAGAACCGATCCACGTGAGGCATCCGCAACGGGCCTTGTCTCAGCAGGTCCCTTTTGCAAGGAAGACGCCAAGGTCGGTCTGCGATCAATCTCATCAGGTCCGCATACCAGGGACGGCGAGGCCAATCCGGGGCTATGAGGATTATGTATCCCTGATGAGACTCCACTCGTTGTAGCACTTTTCCGATCAGCGCCCAGGGAGGGAACACATAGAGTAGACCCTCCGAGGGCCACTTCTGGGCTAAGGCATCCAGGCCTTCGGACATCCTTTCCTTGCGCCGGCTGAAGAACCATTCCACCTTGGCGGTCGCGAACCTCGCCATGAGATCCATGACTGGGAGACCCCAAAGGTCTACTATCCGGTCGAACGTCTCCTGCTCCAGCTCCCACTCCCCGTGGTCTATCTTGCACCTGCTGAGATAGTCTGCCGTGACGTTGTCTATTCCTGCCACGTGCTGGGCCGAGAGAGCTTCCAACCGAGTCTCTGCCCACTGGAACAGAGAGCTCGCCTCCTTCTCTAAGGCGGGACTGCTGGTGCCGCCCTGGTGGTTGATATAAGCCACCGCGGTAACATTGTCTGATAGCACGCGAATTGCTCTTTTTTGTATTAAGGCCTCTAGGGCTATGAGCGCCAACCTTACGGCCCGCAATTCCAGCCTGTTGATGGGCCACTGGGCTTCCAGCGCAGTCCAGTTGCCTTGAACGAACTGGTCCTCGCAGTGAGCTCCCCAGCCTGTCAGACTGGCATCCGTCGTCAGTAATAACCACTGGGGAGGCTCGAGGGGCATCCCGCGATCCAGATTCTTCGGGGACCGCCACCAGTGCAGCATCTGTTTGGTCCGTGGCGCGCAAGGTAGCGGCATTGATATGGGGTGATGTTGCGGCGACCACCGACGCAATAGGGCGCTCTGCAGAGGCCGCATGTGGGCTCGAGCCCATGGTACCACCTCTATTGCCGCTGCCATTGTTCCCAGGACCTGTAGATAATGCCGCGCCGTAGGGTTCCGTCTGCCCAGAAACTGAGTGACCAGGAGTCTGAGCTCTCTTGATCTTGATTGAGACAGAAACACCCTGCCTCTGTTGGTGTCGAACCTTGCTCCGAGGTACTCCAGTTCCTGTGAGGGAGTCATCCTGCTCTTCGCTCGATTGATGACCCACCCCAATTCTTCTAGCACTTGAACCACCCTTGACGTCACGGAATGGCTTTCCTCCTCGGACTTTGCCCGGATTAGCCAATCGTCCAGGTAGGGGTGTACTAGAATTCCCTCTTTTCGTAGAGAGGCCGCTACCACCACCATCACCTTAGTGAATGTCCTTGGAGCCGTAGCCAAGCCGAAGGGAAGCGCCTGGAATTGAAAATGGCCCCTTGGCACTGCAAATCTCAGGAATTGTTGATGGGAATCCCTGACCGGGATATGCAGGTAGGCTTCTGTCAGATCGAGGGATGTTAAGAACTCCCCTTCCCTGACTGCTGCTATGATGGAACGTAGGGTTTCCATCCGGAAGTGTGGAACTCTGAGACAGCGATTGACCTGTTTTAGATCTAGTATCGGGCGAAAGGACCCTCCTCTTTTTGGGACTACGAAGTAAATCGAGTACCGACCAGTACCGCGCTGGTCTGGTGGCACCAGAACTACGGCCCCGAGTTTTATCAGGCGGGTGAGGGTTGTCTCTACCGCCCCTCTCTTTTCCGAAGAGCCGCAGGGAGACTGAACAAAGGCTGGAGGTATTTGTTTTGTGAATTCGAGAGCGTAGCCCTCTCTGATGACCTCTAGAACCCATTGATCGGACGTGACCCGGGACCAGGCAGGAAGAAAACGCCTTAGGCGACCGCCCACCGATGGCTCTCCCCCCTGGACCCCCGTCACCTCATTGTTTTCTATTTCCTTGAGAGGAGGAGAAGGAGGACGAGCCAAAACCTCGGCCTGCTCCTCGAAACCCTCTAAAACCTTGTCCCTTCGAGGGGAAACGGCCCCTGGGAAAGGGGTTTGTCCTAGCTGGGCGAAACCTTCGGGAGTCCCTGGACTGGTTACGCCCTGGGGGTACGGGACGCCCTTGCTTTGGCCTGTCTTCCGGCAGCCTGCCCCCTTTAGACTCGCCAAGGTCCTTTACCAACTTCTCCAAATCTTCTCCGAATAACAGCTTCCCCTTGAAAGGAAGGCGGCTCAGGCGTGCCTTCGAGGAGGCGTCCGCTGCCCAGTTCTGTAGCCACAGATAACGTCTAACTGCGACCACCGAGGCCATGTTCTTGGCTAGGCTTCTGATGAGGTCATACTGACTATCCGCCAGGAAGGCTGTTCCGGATTCCAGTCTAGCAGAGTGGGCCTGAGCCTCGCCAGATGGGCCCTCTGCTGCTTGCAGCTGCTGAGACCATCTTAAGCAGGCTCTCGCCACCCAAGCCCCTGAAACAGAGGCCTGTAAGGCCAGGGCACTCACATCAAAGGCTTGTTTCAGGAGGGTATCAAGTTTTCTGTCTTGAGAATCCCTCAAGGCGGAGCTGCCCTCTACTGGAATAGTCGTCTTCTTAGTAACTGCTGATACCGCAGCATCCACCCTTGGAGACTTCAGTAGCTCCCTGTCTGCCTCTGGTAGGGGGTATAGGCGAGACATGGATCGGACTCCCCTTAGACTAGACTCGGGTTGATCCCATTCTTCCTGAATCATCTGGCGCACCACTCTATGGACCGGGAAAACCCTCTGTGATCTCCTGATGGCCTGGATTAGTGGATCCTCCAAAGTCTCCTCCTCTGTTGGTGTATCTGAGGATACATTGAGAACCTTTAAGGACTCATCAATTAGGGCCGGGAGTTCTTCCCGCCGAAAGACTCTAATTATCCTGGAATGATCTTCTTCCGGGATCTCCCCTTCTTCCAGTTCCTCTTCTTCCTCGTCCCAGTCCTTGTCAGAGCCCTGCTCTTCTGGAGAACCCTGGGAAAGGGAGGAGAGATGTTCTTCCCCGCCCAAGCGTGGGCGTTTCGGTGGGAGGCCTGAGTCAAAGGTGCTTGCCCTCTTGGATATGGTCTCCCCCCTGAGGCCGGACTCTGCTTGCGCAAGCAATAGGCCTTGTGGAGTAAAAGAATAAAGTCTGGGGAGAAAAAATCCCCTGTACTCCCTTCCCCCGAGGGAGGGGGTGTAGCAGGAGGGGGAGGGGGGGTGGGCAAATCTGCGATTGAGGTGGAAGGAAGCTGGGACCCCCCTTCCCCTTGTAAGAGGTCTCCAGCACTCTGGGAAGATTGGGACATGGCCAAATTAATTTCTTGTTCCACGGAGGCAGCTACTGCAGCACAACCCCTGCAGACTCCTGCCTCCGAGGAAGTGCCCCTACGTGTGCCACAGGAAGGGCATCTGGGCTTAGCCGCCATGCTCTTGTTCCCAGGTACCTTAGTTCCTGTTTGGAAGGAAAGGCACTGGTTCAAATCCCCAGCTACAAGGATAGCAGAAAGTGTCGCTGTAAGGAATTGTTTTCTCCTTCCTTAGATCCAATTTATCCTTGAGGGAGAGAGATAGAGAGAAGGAGAGGGGACAACCAGACCCTTAGTTCTCTATCAGCGCCTCATGCCCCAGAGGCTAAGTAAATTAGCAGATAGAAATATTAACATTTAAATTAACTTCAAATTAAAACTCAAATTAAAACTTAAAAACAAGCAATGCCAAATAAAGAAAAACTGAGAGTAGTGCTCTCTGATACTTGCGGTTTGAAGCTCGTTGGACCCGGCTCGGCGATCTCTGCCCGTTGGCTCTACACATGGTAGGCCTCACCAAGTGGAGCCTGAACAGGGGATCGCGAGCGCGTTCTCCGGGTTGCTGTCCTCCCCCCGGAAAAAAACACCGCCGAGGTAAAGGCTGCCAGCAGAGACTGCTGACTCCTGAAGAGCAGGGGAAAACTCCTCTGCCGCGAGGGAAAACTCCTCCGCCGCGATCGGGAGACCCGGGGATCGCCGCCGCGTCCTTCAGCTGCGGGGCGGGACCGATGGACAAATCTGACTCCCGGAGATGCCTCCAGCGCGAGGCAGAACCAAGCGGGGAAATGCAGGATATCACCGGCAAACAGCCAGCACCCTTCTACCTCCGGAGCCCGGCCCGTCGGGGGGGGGGGGGGGGGAGGGGGGGAAGAGAGCAGAGAGCAATTAAAAGGAGCAGAACTCAAAAATCTAGCTGACAGACTTAAAGATGAAAACAAAGAAACTAAAGGTAATAAAGCAATAAATGATAAATTTAAAAGTAATCTTAAAGGAATTTAGATAAAGGAAGACTCCAGTAAGCCCTAGGCTTACGGAACCCTCCAGCTGCTTGGAGGCTGAGAATACTGGAGTTGAGGGGTGGTCCCAGTGGTATTTATACCGCCCCACCTCCAAAAAGGTTTGGCTCAGCCTCCAAGCTGCTGGAAGGGTTGCGTAACCCCAGAAGTAAAGGGACTGGACTGGAGTGACGATAAGGAATGAAGAGTTGGCTGAAGAAGCAGGAAGTGAGGCATATGAGCTGCAGAGAGAAGCTATTGCGAGCTACACTGAAGACAGCTATGCCCAGAGTAAGCCTGAGTCTCTATGGAAAGGAGAGACAGATTCTTTCTTGAGGAGAAAGAAAGAAACCCCGAGGACAGGATACAACAAGGGCAAAGGAGATTGTCTGCAATATCCTGGGGAGCACGGGAGAGACAGAAAGCCTAGGAGGCAAGTGAAATGCTATGAGCAGGGCTTAGGTTGGGAACCTACAGCTATTCAAAAGCACCAGAGAAAACCTCCACCAGTAAGGCTGAAAGGTAAGCCAAAAGGCTTGAATATACTTAATTACAGTGACTGTTTGTACCCAGAAGGGTGGTGCTGGGAAAAGAATACTGGGCCTGATAATCTGTGTGAAAGCCAGTTTTTGACCCAAGCATATCGTATAAAGCCTGGAGCAGTAAAGAAAGGGCGTGGCACCAGCAGTGCAGGTTCAAACATTTCCTTATGAGCAGGAGGAAATGATGGACTGTGAACCAGAGTGTATTGATACTGGAGAAGATATAGATATAATGGACTGTACATTATCTCTGGCCAATGGAATAGTTTCATTACGGTGAAAGCCTGCTTGAAAAGAGAGTACAGCACAGATAGCATGTGGAAACAGAGAGCTGTGAGGAAACAGCGTGGTTTTGTTTGAATGTTTGTTTTCACCTGGGTTAATGTTGAAGAAAGCCTTTTTCTGTTAAGGAACTTTTGTTTGTCCAAATACCAGTAAATGCCTGGATTGTGTTTTCTGTTCATGGTAAAATCCACCCCGGGAGGGGAAATAAAATCCTTTGGTTGCTTAACCACTTTTTCCACAACTGCTCCTTATTGATTTGGTGAAAAGACTACATTTCCCAAGGGGCATTGCTCCAGGATCTGAGAAATAGCTATTTCAATAGGGAAAAACCCACTCCCTTAACCTCTTCTCGGGGGTTTAAGGAGAGAGCTGGTGACAGTATATAAAGTAGCTACATCCAAAGTTATAAAAAAATGATTCTACAGAATCAGTGTTAGAATCCAATTTTGAAATATAATGAGTAGTATCCTTAATAAAAGTCAACTCTGTGCACATGGTTGTAAGAAAATATCACAAAACTTTGACAAGGGTTCCAAAAATGACCCCCTACATGAAACAATAGGCCTCCCCGGTGGAGCATCTAAAGATTTATGTATCTTTGGAACACTATAAATTATAGGAGTAAATGGACTAGCTGGAGTCAAAAATTGCAATTTCTGTTTCGTGATCCAACCCTTACTAAAAGCACTTCTCATAAACTGTTGTATTTCTTCTTGCAATTTTTCAGTCAGATTCTTTGATAATAACCGATAAAAATGATCATCATTTAGTTGACTAAGCAGATGTGACCTGTATTGATCTAAAGACTGTATGACCTTAGCACCCCCTTTATCTGCTCGACGAATTACTATGTCTTGCTTGTTCCGTAATTCATGTAACGCTTTCCATTGTTCCCTATACAGATTATGAAATTTAGATTTTGTATTTGATGCTTCCAAAAGGTCCACATCTCTCAATACCAATTTCTGAAAAGTCTGTATAAGCGGATCAGACATCCCAGGTGGAATCCATTTTGATGGTGCTCTAATCACGGAAGTATCAGATGTCATGTTGTGCAATGTTTTGGATCTTTAAATTGTCACCTGTTATTCCTCATGGTTTGAATCGGGAACTTGATTGGGCAAGTTTGCTATGACGTGAGGATCGGTGATTGGTCTTTTACACGTTTTTCTTTTATTGGTTCCACTGGTCATGTGTTTAAATTTTGCTGAGTTTTGTATGGCGTCTACAAAGTTTGGCTGCCATTCATCACTACTGCGGTTTTGGAGCGTTGAAGTAGGGCGTGCATAATTGAGGGCATCCTAAACTCAGTGCTGTGTTTGTTGAAGATACTGCAAACTTTTCACAATCAAAACTTTCTGTTTATAAAGGGTGGAAAATGAGACTAATTTTCCCAGATAAGTGCATGAATGTTTTCTGAGCCTTTTGAAGTTATGACTGTGGAAATTGAGGGAAACCACTGCAGGTACAAAGTAAATTACTGCGGTTTTACGGGAGCTTTTCCTGAATCGTATACATACACAGTCACTAGTACTGTTTTTCACGGAATCTTTTTGTGTTCTAATTGTGTGAAGCACATTGCTATGTGTTTTTTCACATGATTACAACAAGGGTTTAAAAAATTTCAAACATTTCACTGAGTAAAACAGACGAGAGGTCACGAAAGGGGCTTGTCCCTCAAGACCAATCTTCCAACAATAAAATAAATTTATAGTGCTCAGCTAGGTTTTTGCTTTTTTAGGGCTTTGTTTTTGATTTTGAAGTTTGCGATATGCAACAGTCAAGCATTAAGGGGTGAAAGATCCGGGCTGACAGGGGAGGTATGGTAGAGGAGAATGTCATCATCAGCATAGTAATATGCCAAGACGCCAGACTGCTGCACCAATAAAGTGAGAGGAGCCATAAAGATGTTAAAGAGAAGCGGTGCAAAGATGGAGCCCTGGGGTACCCTGCAGTGCAAAGGAAGAGGTTAAGAGGTAAGTGAATCAGAGACAACAGAGAGAGAGCGAGAATGAAGGAAGGAGTGAAACCAGCAGAGTATAGTGCCCTGAAGACCCGCATCCCTGAGACAGGAGAGAAGGATGGTGTGGTCAAGGAGATCAAAGACATCTGAGAGGTTCAAGGAGACATCTAGAGAAAAATCACACCGTCACAAGAGATGTGCAGTTCGTTGAGGAAGGACAGAAGGATAGTCCCAGTACTGTGGTCAGAGTGAAAACTGGATTGCCGTGGATGCAGAAAGTGCGTGGAGTCCAGATGAGAGGAGAGCTGAGAGAAGACTGCCTTTTCAAGGATCTTGGAAATAAAGGGAAGGTTAGAGACAGGGCGGTACTGGGCAGGGTCATCAGTGTCCAGAGAAGGTTTCTTGATAAGAGGGCAGACCAGTGCATGTTTCCAGGGTGTTGGAAAAGTACCAGAGGTTAGGCATGTGTTGAGCATTGAAAGTAGAAAGGGAAGAAAAGTGAGACTGCTCTAAAATCCAGTTTGAGGGGAAGGGGTCGAGGGGACAAGTAGTTTTCTGGGTAGTGGATATGAATCTGGAAAGTTCCAAAGAGGAAAGGGGCTGGAAGGAGGACCATGTATGGGACAGAGATGGGGAAGGAGAGGGAGGAGGCGGAGACCTAAGCAGAATGGAGCTACCCTGAAAGGAGGCATGGAGGTGCTGGACCTTCGAGTCAAAGAAGGTTAGCTTTGAAGGGCTCAGTGCCAAGGGGTGAGTATTACTGGTTATGGGGGTATGTAGAGATGATAAAGATTACAGGGTCATGTAGAGCTGACATGTAGAGTTAGAGGTGGTGGAGACACGGTTTGAATAGGAGGAGCTTTTTATTTCGAGGATGAGCGAGTACTAGTGTAAGTGACAGGAGTTAAAGTGCTTAAAAGATTCAGGTGTCTGGTCTCTCCTCCAGAGACGTTCTGCATTAAGATCGCCACAAGCGGAGTCCTGGATGGTATCAAGGGCAGTGGGAAGTGGACCAGAGTATGCAAGGGCGAAAGGTGACAGAGCAGAAAAGAGGCAAGAATTACAGAGGGGGGCTTTTGTGTTGGCGGTAAGGATAGTGAAATCAGGAAGAGCTGATCGGCAGAGATGAAATGCCGAAGGATAGCAGGTATGATGCAGCGGGTTTGCCAAGAGGGTCCTGCACAAGATGTAGAGTGGGGCCTAGGAACGGTGTCCCTGTGAGGGAGAGTAGAAGGAATTTAGCAGAGAAAGTAATGCAGAAGTGATCAATCCAGGGCAGAGACAATGTCAGTAGGTAAATAGGCAGGGCCAGCCCATCCATTGAGCAAGAATGTTTTTTTGCACAGGACCCCACCTTTCAGGGGGCCCCGCGCAAAAAACATTCTCATCAGCCCAAGTAGATTAAAAAAAAAAAGTCTGCTGCTGCTGCTGCCGCCATGGCAGCAGCAGAATCAAGTGTCCCGCGGGGCCCCCCTTGCCCGGCAGAGCCTTCCCTGCAGCATCAGCTCCCAAAGCGCGGGCTTTTCAGAGCCGCGAAGGGAGCATTTCCCTTTCTCGCGGCTCTGTTAAGCCCGCCAGGGCTGATGGGACTTAACAGAGCCGCAAGAAAGGGAAACTCTCCCTTCATGGCTCTGAAAAGCCCACACTTTGGGAGCTGATGCTGCAGGGAAGGCTCTGCCGGGCAGGAGGGGCCCCGCGGGACACTTGATTCTGCTGCTGCCACGACGGCAGCCGGTTTGTTTGTTTTTTTTAATCTACCTGGGCTGATGGCGGGGGGAGTTAGTGGGCTATGGGGGGGCTAGGACTGGAAATGGGCTGATGGGGGGGGTTAGGACTGGAAATGGGCTGATGGGGGGGTTAGGACTGGTAATGGGCTATGGGGGGGCTAAGACTTGTAATGGGCTATGGGGGGGTTGCTAGGACTAGTAATGGGCTGAGTGTAAGGGGGGGCTTGAACTGCAAATAGCTGATGGGGAGGGGGCTTGGAATGGAAATGGGCTGAGTGGGGGGGGAGCTAGGATAGGAAATGGGCTGATGGGGTCTAGGACTGGAAATGGGCTGATGTTGGGGGAGGATTAGAATGGGATGGAGCTGGGAGAGTGAAATGGAGGGGGAAAAAATATTTTGTGTGGGAGAGAAGACAAATCTACAATTGGCCGGGCATTGGGAGGGTAAGTGAGGATTGAGGGGTAAAATTTGAGTGTATGAAATAGGAATGAGGAAAAGGAGAAAGATTAGTATGTTAAAGCAGATATAGAGAGAATGAAAAAAAAAAAAACTAGAAGAGAGAATAAAGGACAAATGGACAGCAGACGATGGAGAGTTAGCAGAAGACACGAAGAAACCAGAAGAAAGTGGCTGGAGCAAATTGCAACTGAAAAAAAAGGTAGAAAAATCTCTCTTTATTTTGAATTTATTAACTGGAATATGTCAGCTCTGGGAAATGTGCATCATTAACGTCTGTGCTTTGTTTAGTACAAGAGGAAATTAATTTATAGTTTTATTTCTAGTGTTGTTGTACATTCCAAGTTTGGCTTTTGGGGTTCCCAGTTTAATTATTGTCTTCCTGTTTCTAAATTGTGATTCCTTGTTTGGTGATGGTCTATGTTCTGCATGTGTAACTGAGCTGAGGTATTCTATTTATGTAATTCCTATTTGACACTGCCACTTGGTTCTCTTTCCCCAGTAGGTCATGTATTGTTGTTCTCTGAAATGTATTGGTTAATATTGCCTTTTGATAGGTAGAGTCTGGTGTTTTGTGAGTCCTGGTAGTGCTGTTAGGTTATGGCGTGTTTGCTATGGGTTCTAAATGGGCAGAGTCTGTAGTAGTTTCTAATGTGCCTGGCGGTTGGCACTGGATTATAGTAATGTAGCAACAGTTCGAACGGAACAAGGAGAAACAGAATGGTTTAAAATAAGCAAAGGTGTAAGACAAGGCTGTATACTTTCCCCCTACCCGTTTAAATTTATATGCAGAACAAATCATCAGAGAAGCAAGATTGTATGAAGACAACAGAGGTGTGAAGATTGGTGGAAGACTCATCAACAACCTTCGCTATGCTGATGATACCACATTACTGGCTGAAAGTGAAGATGATCTAAAACATTTGCTTCTCACTATCAAAGAACAGTCTCAAAATGGGCCTGCACCTTAATGTAAAGAAGACAAAGATCATGACAACTGGCATAATCAACAGGTTCATTGTTGAAGGAGAAGAAATTGAAATCGTGAACAACTTTAACCTACTTGGGTCAACTATCAATAAAGAAGCAACAAGCAGTCAAGAAATCAGATGACACATTGCTCTTGGCAGAATGGCTATGAAAGACCTAGATAAGATTCTCAAGAGCAGAGATGTCTCTCTCCATACAATGATTTGACTTGTTCAAGCCATGGTATTTTCAATAACATCATATGGATGTGAAAGCTGGACAGTGAAAAAGATAAGACAGGAAGAAAATTGATGCCTTTGAATTATGGTGCTGGCGGCAAATACTGTGTATACCATGGACTGCCCGAAGAACAAACCAGTCGGTACTAGAGGAGATCAAACCTAAGCTTTCTTTAGAAGCTCAGATGACAAGACTTCGCCTTTCATACTTTGGACACATCATGCGAAGAGAGAGATCATTAGAGAAAGACATCATGCTTGGCAAGATAGAAGGTCAACGCAAAAGAGGAAGGCCAGCAATGAGATGGATCGAGATAATAACAGCAGCTACGGGTACCAGTCTGTCAACAATGAGCCGCCTGACTCAAGACCGAACACAATTTAGGATAGCTTTCCAGAGGGTTGCCATGAGTCGACTCCGACTCGACGGCACTTAACAACAACAGAAATCTTTGTCTGTCTTTATCCATACACTCATTAAGAGGCATGTTTACTAAAAGTTAGTGTATGGTAACGTTATGCAAATATGTATGCAAATGGCACCCCCTCTTGGGCCGCCCCTATATATAGGGAGTCTGAAGGAGTGATAAGGAGATCTAGGGTATGCTGGGCTGTATGAGTGGGAAGGGTGACATGCTGGGAAAGACTGAGGTCTTGGAGAAGGATAAGGAAGGCATCATCACAAGCAGAGGTGAGGAGACAGAAATGTACATTAAAGTCACCAAGAAGAAACAGATGTGGGAACCGCAGAGCAGCTTCCGAAATAGTAAGAATGGGGGCTTTAATATTAAAGTTCTCTACAAGGTTCTGAATTTAAATTGAAAGCTACCTGTTGAATTTTTAATTTAACAAAAGCTCTTTGCTGATACTAGGCCCTGACTGATTTAACAAATAACACAGGTACACTACCAAAAAACTGCCTCCAGTTTTGCAACTGATTCCTATAGATTTTGGGGTGCTGAATCCAGGAAAAATAGCCAAAATGTTCCATCACGTCACGTTTTCTTGCAAAATTAGATTTCTTACCCATATAAGGAATGTTCACATAGGGCTATGTTTACTAAACGTGAATAACGCGCGTAGTATGACGTTAACGACCGTAAGTGCCGTATAACGCGCGTACCGACGCGCTAACGACCGTTAACGTCATACTACGCGCGTTAACCGTAGTTAACGATCGTAAAGCTCCGCGACGCGTTAAAACAGCGCAGAAGGTGGAGAGTGGGCGGAGAGAAGGGGTCAATGGGCGGAGAGTGGGCGGAGAGAGGCTCCCCTCATACTAACGCGCGGAGTGTCAGAGCTCACTTCCAACGCAAATGAAAACCTGTCGTTAAAGGCATTAAAGGGAAGAGAAACCATTTACGTCAGCAATGTACAGAAAACCGGGGAAACCCACAAAACGTGAGCAGTGTGATACATGTGCACAGAACAAAATATCACATAAAACGTTAAAAATGACCACAAGAAACATTTTAAAAAGCAGAATTCAGCTGGGCAACAGTGATAGCAATGGGCAACAAGGAACAACACTCCCTGGAAAGCACCAAAATAAAAGGAAATGATGTGTGGAAGGGTCTACGCTCCGCAGACCCTTTCAAAGAGCATTACATTGTAAAGGAGCTGTCCTGGGTGTGTGGTGTAATGTTTCCCAATGATAGCATTGTTGCCCAGCTTGGTTATGGGTGTGTGCCCCTTTTGTGAGGTCATTTCTGCGGTTTATGTGCACCTTTGTCTGCATACAAGGTAAATGAGGCCACAGTAAACCTGTTGCAGAGCAGGGTTTCTGACTCGTCAGGCCGGTTTAACTAACTCCAGGGACTGCACTGTCTCTGTGGCCACAGTGTGGTGCAACAGACACAGCCAGTGCCTGTAAGACCAGAGGGTCACAGGTTCAAATCCCAGTTGGGGCTCCTGCCAACCCAGTCCCCATAGTTTTACCCACCACTAAACAGTGATAGTAAAGACACTCCTGTAGTGCAGAGAACATACGCATGGCCTATATTTTACCACACCAGAAAAAGGCACATTACCTATAGCAGAGTCCCGCAAATGCAGTCCTGGAGGGCCCCACAACATTCCGGTGTCATGCTGCCTCTAATAAAGATGCCTGTGCTGCATAGCTATGCACCACCCCCATGGTATGCAGATGTAGCTCATGCATATTTATGAGAGACAGCATGAAAACCCGAACAGTGTGTGGAACACCAGGACTGGAGTTGGGGAACTCTGCCGTAAAGCAGCAGCCAACAGGGCCACACACCCACCCACAGGCCCCATTGGCCAATGCCAGCTGGAGAGGCAAGACATTGGGCCCTGCCTGTATCTCCCAATACTAGCAGTTGCATACCTTAGCAATGCCACCCTACACCTGGGTATATGGTACACAGCTATCAAACGTTTCCTCTGATAACTGGCAGATATCAATTCCTACGTTAAGCACATTTTGCTCATTGAGCTCCACCATAACAATCATTCTGATGTCTGCGGTGTGTGCTGCAGGTCTGGTCTCTGACAGTGTTCACCACCCTGGGGAGTGACCCCCCAACAGCCTTGTGTACCATATCCATGCCTGTACTATGCCCATGACTGGTGTGGTGGGTATGGCTGCTGACCACCTCTATAGTAGCACAATGCTGGCATAGGTGTGGGGGTGGCTGTCTGTCTATCCAGTGTGTGGTGGCTGCAAACACCTTCAACAGCCCACACTGCCAGCACTGTTGCCAGTATTGGGCTGCCAATGTGCATAATGAGGAGCAAGGTACCATGGGTATAGGCCGGACAGGGTGGCCTGGCCAGGGTGCATCTGCACAGGGCATAGGGCAGTGACAGGCACATTGTAGTGCCCGGCCACCAACTACACAGACAGGGTGACCTCAGTATATCCTGCTGAGAGATCACTCTCACCCTGACTGTGCAGTGACCACAGCATGGCTAGGCACTCCCATAGTGCTATCAAGTATTTCTCTCATGTGATACATATGGGTTTCCTTCTGGGGCCCAGTCACTGATGTATCTGCTTGCTGTGTATGCTGACATCCCAGTTCTGGGTGCAGGCATCTCCACTGGGCACTAGCAGACTGTTTGCAGCTGGTAGGTGTTGTGATGGAGTGGCTTGCAGCGTGCAGTAGCTGATGGCTTGCACCAGGGGAATATCAGATAGTGGTGGGGTGCAGCATACCATATCCAGGCCTAATGTCTGTCTGCTATTGTGTTATGGCTGTGTACAGAGCTGCATTGACTGCCCTGTGGGGTGTCTGTTCCCCAGCAGGACTAGGGTTCATGTTCCCCTCTACTGCCACCGTTGCAGCACGGTAGACTGTGGATCTTTTGATAGGAGACCCTGTTTGCCTCCCTCAGCCCTGGGGGAGGGGTGTGGTGGAGGTGCATGGGGGCTGTACCTGACTGAAACAGACAGAGATGTCCAAGGTGTTCCTGCAGAAACTACCTATCTCACACAGTAACACTGCTTTGGACCTGCGCCATGGCCGGTGCTGTGGACCTAGTGCTGGGCGCCTCACTGCACCCTCAGGGTGAGCACAGTACCCGCACAATGTGACGGTGTGTAGCTGCTCTGTGCCAGTACAACACACAGTCGGTACCCCCTACCAGGCCGAGGTGCTGTGGGGGTGCATTCCCCATGGTGTGTATCTGTGGACAGCTGCTTTGCATGTGCAGTGCATCATGGGTGTGACTGGCCCAATCCAACCCTGTGAAACACCAGCACCTGCTCACAGGCTCTGATAAACCATAGGCCATCACACGTACATCTGTTAGCATAATGCATAGGTGCAGGACACCCTACAAAGTCTGTAATATAGGATGCCCACACTGGTAAAAACACACGTACCCACGCACATTCCGAGGGTGTTTTTCTGATACCAATACTCAGCGTAACGAAAAGCATGCCTCCTCTTTCCTTCTGTAATGTACAGGGTGATGCCTGAGACAGCCTTCTGTGTTAGGCACACTGGGGGCTCGAACCCATGCTGCCTGTAACAGCGGTCAGTACCGTAACCATTGTGCTACAGCTCTGTTTCAGTGCTTTGTGTCTGTACGTCTTCTTATGATTAACGCGCAGTAACGTGGCACGGCGCCCGGTAACGCTCGTTAATTTTGCTAACGCGCGGTAGTGGTAACGATGTACCGCCCATGTCCTTATTTGGGGTTTCTTTCACTACCGCGGCTCCTACCGCGAACTGCACTAACGCGATTTAGTAAACAGACCCCATAATTTCTTTTTAGCCGACTGCAGTTTATTTTCTTGGCCCAAAATACAGGTTGTAATGGTTAACTAACTAGAAACACTCCCTCATGATATTTTAGAGTGTTTTGTATTCATTTTATACATTAACAGGACAATTGGGAGGCGGGGGGCTAAATCCAGTACTCGCGCTGGCGCATGTTCTTTCCTGTTCGCCTCGCCTCGTTCGCTCGCTCAAACACGGTGGTTGCGACATGAACGTTCCTGTCAAATTTCAGTTTCTTGCAAGTTCATTATTACCTTTTGTTTGCTCAGTCGTAATCCAGCTTTATTCCGAAGTGGTTCACTACAGTTGTAGTTTGCAGTGCTGTGTATTTGTGATGGCTCACAGAGCCAGAGGTTGCGTCAACTCTCCGGACAGTTTTTGTTTTATTTGTGGGGAATATACCGTGAAAAAGCAGCAGAGGAACATTTCTGCATTTATTAAAAAAGTATATTTCGCCTATTTCGGTTTGAAGTTAGGCAATCAAGACAAACCGTGGGCTCCTCACAAAGTGTGCAAGACATGTGAGGAAGATCTACGCTTATGGATGAAAGGTAAAAAACAAGCATTTCGTTTCGGAATACCTATGATGTGGCGTGAACAAAGAGACCACAGCAGTGACTGCTATTTTTGCTCTTGCATTGTGAAGGGATACAACTTAAAAAATAAGAACGTAATAAGTTACCCCAACCTTCCCTCAGCAATTAGGCCTATGCCTCATAGCAACGAAGTACCTGTGCCTGAACCACCAAAATCTTTGGATCATATTTGTGTGGACGGTTCTGATCATGATGAGACTCATCAGATGGCTTTTCCCGATGAGTCCAGTACTTCCGAGTTTGAAACTGAACCAGATCCGAAACCTGAACTTTTCTCTCAAGCTGAATTGAATGATTTAGTCCGGGATTTAGGACTCCCAAAAGATGCTGCCCAACTGCTAGGTTCTCGGCTTAAACAGAAAAATCTATTGTCACCAGGAACAACTTTTTATTGGTACCGCAACCGCGAGACACAATTTTTGAAGTATTTCAGCAAAGAGGAAGATTTGGTATTTTGCAACGATATATACGGAGTGATGGAAAAGTTTAAACTCAAGTATGATCCTGCTGAATGGCGGCTGTTCATTGATTCGTCAAAAGACAGCATAAAAGGTGTTCTTCTTCATAATGGCAACACATTCGCTTCAGTTCCTATTGCTCACTCTGTTATTCTCCAAGAAAAATACGAGAATTTGGCCCTGATTCTTCAGAAGATTCGTTATGATGAGCATAAGTGGATGATTTGTGGAGACTTTAAAATTCTATCCATGCTATTAGGGCAGCAATCCGGTTTCACCAAATATCCCTGCTTCCTTTGCTTGTGGGATAGCCGGGCTCGCGACCTACACTGGAGGAAAAAAGACTGGCCAATTCGGGAGTATTTGAGACCCGGTGAGAAAAATGTTCTTCATGAGAGCTTGGTACCTCGTGATAAAATTCTATTACCACCTCTCCACATTAAGTTGGGTCTGATTAAGCAATTCATCAAATCCCTTCCAAAAGATGGTGAGTGCTTTCGGTACCTTTGCTCAAAGTTCCCCCGACTTTCTGAAGCAAAGCTAAAGGAAGGAGTGTTTGTTGGCCCTGATATAAGGAAACTCATTTCAGATGGAGCATTCGCTGAAACGATGTCTGAGAAGGAAAAAGAAGCCTGGAATTCCTTCAAGGATGTTGTTCTCAAATTCTTGGGGAACAGGCGGGATGAGAACTATAAGGATATTGTTGCCAGGATGCTCAATGCCTTCAAAGAACAAGGCTGTAACATGAGCCTGAAAGTCCATTTCTTGCACTCCCAAGTGAACTACTTTCCCGAAAACTTGGGGGCGTACAGTGAAGAACAAGGTGAAAGGTTTCACCAGGACATCAAGGAGGCAGAGAGAGGTACCAAGGAAGATGGAACACCACTATGATGGCTGATTTCTGCTGGTTGCTGCTGCGGGAAACCCCAGATGAAAAATACGCCAAGCAGCGCACCAAGAGAAGCATTCGGGGGAAGAAGAAACGGGCCCACCAGGAGATTGATTGACCCAAGAATGACTTTAAAATCTAAACTGTGTTGACAAATATCGTGTTTTTACTAAACTTTGAAATAAAAATTTGTTAGTTATTACCACAGTGTCGGATCTCATTTATTAGAATTTTATTTTCACACCATCGGGTGTTTGTCTTCATGTATTGCAATGGTGCGGTTTGCGTTTTCTATTCTTACATACATACCTGTACAGCATTTTTTGCACATTTCTTTGCTTTGCTTTGTGTCTAACCTCGCTCTTATATGCTCAATGTTTGTGCACATGTATGTGGCTGTTTTAAGTGCAGACAATTTTGCTACCATCACAGTGTGTTTTGTTGACATTACTCTATTCTTATGTGCTGCCTTGTTACAATTTTCTTTATTCTTATTTGAATAACTACTAAACAATTAGTATAAAGAATTCATCCAAGAAACTTTTATCTCGATCGCACTCAATCTGAAACGTTCACCTCAAACTGCTAACCCAATGTAGCAAAAAATCTGTACGTGATGGAGCAAATTGGTTACCAGATTTGGATTCAGTGCACCAAAAAACGTAAAAATCAATCGAAACATTAGAGGCAGTTTAAAAAAATTTTTTTTTAGTGTACCTGTGTAATCTGTATAAATTAGAATCCAGTGTATCAGTTTTAATCTATTTCTTTTCCCCAGGATTTAGAAAATTCCCAAAAGTAAATACTTACAATTACAGATCTCTCTCCAGAAATAGCAGTCCCTTTTTGTAGTTCTTCAAGACAGCTCGCCCTTTGCAGGTTAAATTTGCTACCATATTCTACTCTCACGCAGTTAGATAATCCAAACGTCAGAAGGCATGAAACTCCCAGGAAAAAAAAAAACTCTACCCTCCTACAACGACCAGTAATACAAAACAAAATGCTTCTACCCTCCCCAAAAAGCGCCCAAACTGACCAATCTAGGTTAGGCCCCCCAAACCTATTATTTACTGCTCGGGTATCTTCTGATTGATCGACAGGACAACTTTCCGGTAAGACTATTGGTTCATCACCCCGTCAATCTACGAGCGACAGGAGGCAGGTCCGTTTATGAGATAAATGACAAATTAAATTTAGTGCTGGCGAGGCGTGGGCGTTCCAATCCCCTCTTGCGAGTTGCGACTCATACCGCATGGAAGTTCCAGGAAACAGTCACACCAGAGCCAGGGGTAACAGTATTCCTGAACCCCCCCAAAAAAAAACAAAAAAAAAAAGAGAGGAACAGCGATTGCAATAAATGCTCTTCGCAAAAACTTTTTTTCTCGTTTAAGTACGGAGCTAGGCTCTGATCATACGAATACTATCAATTCCAACGAAGAACCCCCAGTTTGTTTGTTTTTCTCTGCGCCTTCAACGCATCTTGGCGCTTCAGTTCAAACAGATGTTCCTGGGTACAAACTCCACCTAGAAAAATTCTGCCTCTTCTCCTCGATAGTTTTTGGTTTTGCATAAAGAGTACCACCTGTATTTTCCATTTATCCAGTTTGGTTGCTTATGTAATGGAACGTTTTCCATGCTCTGTTTATACTGAGAAAACACCGCTTGAGCCCACAAAGCGCAAACCCACTAGATCTGTTGCCTTATCTAAAATACATGATCAGAGGCTATTTAAAGCTACTTCAAGATCGAGAGTTACAGTAAATATTTAAAAACATAAGGAGGTCATTAAATATATTGTGAACCTTATAGCATTCAAAGGGGAGATGTAGATGTGTAGCACCATCAGGCGAGAAAGTCAACGTAACCATTCAGCAATGGAGATTACAAGAAGTATAGTCGTCAATCAAAAACATTTCCCATTCAATCACGTAACCCCCACTATTTTCCCGTTTTGAACGTTAACTACTTACGCAGTTTCTTCCACATGGCGTGGTGACAGGCCACGAAGCCCTTACGGATGGCGCTGCAAACCTCCTGGGGATCGGGCGACAGAAAGCCCTTTTGTTTCCGTATGAAGTCCCACAAGTGGTCGCGAGCGAACTGCGCTGCTTCCCGGCCTCCGTGTCCATCGTAGACGGCGAAAAAACCCATCGAGCGGCGGCAACAACGCCTTCGTAATCGCGCGGAACTCTGTTCCGATTTCTTGGCACCACTGCCGCTTCTAGTTTTGCACCGGCTCCATTCCGCCGCTGCCACTTTGACGACAGAGGCCGGTCCCGGGCTGCAGTAATCAGCTATCCGGGAGGATCTGCCTTCCCATCGCCCGCTCCCACCCATCTCTTTTGTTTCTGCGGCAAGCGGCAGCAGATCTTCTTCCTGCCCGGGCTCCGGCTCCACTACGATTTGCGTTAGGTCCTCCATGTATTTCCTTCCACCTTGATCCGAAAACACACTCACCCCCAGCGTGTACAGACCTTCCATTTGCTTCCTCCTCCTTTCTTCAGCTTTTTTTAAGGGTCTCCTTGTAAACGCCCTGCCGAAAGTTTCTCTCTTTCAGCCTACCCTCTAAGCGATTTTGTGTCAACAGGACCGAGAAAGATGGATAGATCCAATCGCCACCACTCCTGACTATTGTTTATTTTCAACAATGTTTGGGCATGTCCGAGATCACAGTGACGTAACAATCCGAAACCCGAACGATCTCGGCCACGCGCAAATAGACTACGTCTAAAGCATGCGTCACACCTTACTTACGGAAGGGCAAGTGCTCTATTCGACACGTTTTTTCGGGGTTTGGACATGCGCAGAGCGTACAGACAATACCCTTCCTCGCCATATTTCTTATGGAAAAGGACCGTGTTAATAGCCTTTCTCACAGGGGACGTTTTGGGCAGTATTGACGACTGTTTCTTCGGCTTGTTGGGGGGTAATTTTATGAAGGATTTTGTACAGTTAAAAAGGCCTTATAAAATTACCCTACCTGTGGTGAACATAAAAAGTAGATAGCTGCTATCTTCCAGGGGGGGAGACTTCTTTCCCCAGTCTTAGTTTTAAACGTGTTTTTCTGATTGTTTTTTTTTGTAGTCCCAGAACGTACCCCTTCAACTCAGTGCTGCAGGTTTCATAATGGACACCAAGATGGTATTCCCTGAAATCTGGGTGTGGCCCAAAAATCTCCCTTCTGGAACTGGGCAAGGTGGAAGCTCTGACGTAGATATACTGCTAAGAAGGCATATACTTTTATCCGATCCACTGAAGTTGTAATGGGGATTGGAGGGGGGTGGGCTAATAGACTGGATGGAGTATGGGCATGGGTCACATGACCTTTTAAATGAATTTCAACTCCAACATATTTCTTCATTTGCTTCTAGGACAGCTGTACATCGACACCAGTGTATTATAACAGTGATCGTGTAGGGTTTTTTTGCATGGTCATAGTTTAACTACTTCATTGGGAGAGGGCAGAGGGGGGTGATATATTTGTATATAATTTTCATATTCATTATGGTTATCTTTAAAAAAAATACTAGATGGATAGGAAGCTAGTATATCAAACAGGTGAGGGATGATCTGGCACCCCCCAAGATACTCAAAGAGCAGAGACTCTCCAGTGGCTTTGCCAAAAAAGGGAAAACAACATATTCCTATGCTATATAATTAAAATGCAGCAAAATCTGTAGCTGTTTAGTTATTTAGCCTTCTTGATAACACGTAAAGAATGGTCTGTTCTTGAATGTTGAATCACTTCACAAAATAACACTATTACATTCAGTGAAACATTGAGGGAATTATTCCCATAAATTAATACTCTTCCTTATTCAACAGTGTAGCAATTTTCTCACTGTCTACCGGGAGGTCTCAGACTTACAGTGGCACCGATTTCATAGACTTGAACGTCTGTATAGAAATTTTTGTGCCCGATCGCCTCAATGACCTCCACGATAGCAGACTAAAGCACATAAGTTTAGCAATCGTGATTTAACCCTCTTAGTTCTCCATATTAATATGGCTCAAGAATATAATGATTATTATTTAACTCATGTAATTCACCATATTAATATATAGTCCATTAACGCTAATACCTATGGCTGTCAATCTTAATAACACTATCGAATGATCCCGACGCTGTCCCCCAGCGCCTTCGTAGCGTTTCTCCTAGTAGGGTTCCTCAGGGGATCAGTTTTAAATCAGAAATGCTGCCCGCGTCTAAGACAGAATATCTCCTCTGTTTTCTAACAGAGGCACCTTTTTGCTTTTGAGAGCTGAAAAGTATTTGTTAGAAAACAGAGGAGATATTCTGTCTTAGACACGGGCAGCATTTCTGATTTAAAACTGATCCCCTGAGGAACCCTACTAGGAGAAACGCTACAAAGGCGCTGGGGGAAAGCGTCGGGATCATTCGATAGTGTTATTAAGATTGACAGCCATAGGTATTAGCGTTAATGGACTATATATTAATATGGTGAATTACATGAGTTAAATAATAATCATTATATTCTTGAGCCATATTAATATGGAGAACTAAGAGGGTTAAATCACGATTGCTAAACTTATGTGCTTTAGTCTGCTATCGTGGAGGTCATTGATGCGATCGGGCACAAAAATTTCTATACAGACGTTCAAGTCTATGAAATCGGTGCCACTGTAAGTCTGAGACCTCCCGGTAGACAGTGAGAAAATTGCTACACTGTTGAATAAGGAAAAAGAGTATTCATTTATGGGAATAATTCCCTCTATGATTCACTGAACGTAATAGTGTTATTTTGTGTAGTTATTTAGCCTGGCACCCTAAGATTAAAAAACTACTGACACCTGTAAATATATGTAGGAAATAGCACCACCTAGATTATTTTATAATAAGACATGGACATGAAGCAATGAAAAAGAATCTATTATCAATCTTGCAAGACAGGTGACCAGTAAGTAGACACACCCCTTTGACCTATTTCAGTGACATACGTCAAATCAACAAGCCCCTACCCCCAACATCTTATTGGCTAACTAATACAATGTTATTGACCTATCTAATATGCTCAGGCAGCACACGTGGGTTTCTGCTCCGGTTTACTGTAGCCCCATCCCCTTTATTTATTCTTTTACCTTATTTAACATAATTCCCTCTTACATTACAGACCATATGCAAGAATGCAGTTTGCCTTGTTCTTCTGACATCTTTATTTATTTATTAATTTGTTTTTGTATACCGCGCTTTTTCAGATCAGCGCAGTTTACATATAACAAGAATAGTAACTGGTTTACATAGAACAGGTTTGCATAGAAAAGGTAACAAGCTACATGGAACACAATTTACATCAAATTGGTATTAACATGAACAGTTAACAGTAAACATGAAAATATTAACAGGGTTTGTTTAGGACAGTTTAACTTGGATGGGGGCCATAGGAAAACAGATATATCCTAGTGTTGAGGGAGGTAGCTACATGTTAATTGATAGCTATAAGTTACACTTAGTACTTGTTTAGGGTGGCTGGTTGTAGGCTAGTTGGAAAAGATATGTTTTTAGTGCCTTCCTGAAGGATGTTAGGTCTTGGATAGCACGTATTGCTGGAGCTAAGGTGTTCCATCGAGATGGTGCAAATAGAGAAAATGCACAATTCTTGGTCGATTGGGTACAAGACCTTACTGCTGATGGGATGACCTTACTGCTGATGGGATGATCTCCTAGTTCTAGTCTCTGGCATATGTTGTATGAGTTTTGTGAGCGAGGTTGCAGACATTCCGTGAAGGGTCTTGAAGGTGAGCAGGAGGGCTTTGTAAATCAGGCGGCTTGTGATGGGGAGCCAGTGAAGCTGAATCAACAGGCGGGTGATGTGTTTATATCTGGATGGAGCTAGGAGTGTTCGGGCAGCTGTGTTCAAGGCTAGTTGTAGTGGTTGGAGAGCATGCTTTGGCATGTCATGGTAGATGATGTTGGAGTAGTCTAAGATAATGACTTGGGATACAGTACGGTAGTCTGAGTGTTCTAGAAGAGGGCGTAGGTACCAGAGAGTTCTCAGCTTATGATAGACTGCTTTGGATACATTTTGAATGTGGGTCTCCCAATTCAGGTGTTGGTCAATTGTGATTCCCAGATAACAAACTTCTTGCTTGGTTATGAGGTCAAAGTCTTTCACCCTGAGGGAAGTTGGCGGGGTAAAGGTGCGGTCTTTGGTTATGAATAGTACCTCTGACTTATTGCTGTTGACCATCACATTGTGTGTCGCAAGCCAATCTGAGACTGCATCAAAGCATTCTGCTATGGAGGAGTAGTCAGGGCTGTCTATGAGGATTGGGGTGTACAGCAGTACATCGCCGGCATAGATGTGGTAGAGCATGTTGAACGATTGAATAATGGCACGGATTGGCTGGATATATATATATTGAAAAGTAGGGCTGAGAGGGATGATCCCTGTGGGACTCCTTGTGTCTGTTGGAATGGTCTGGATGATTGATTATCTATGCGGACTTGTTGCTGTCGGTCAGATAGGTATGATTTGAACCAGTCAAGAGCTAGGTTTCTTATGCCTTTTTGATGTAGGCGGGTGATAAGGAGATTGTGGTTGACTGTGTCTAAGGCAGAGGCAATGTCCATGAATATTTATTTTATTTTATTTATTTAGTATACATTTGTATACCGCTACTTCCAGCAATCAGCAGCGGTTTTTTTTTATTACAGATTGGAAATTGTCAAATCATGACAGGAAATTTTTTTTTTTTGAGGTATAAACACATTGATTAGACAGGAAAGCACAGCACACAGAGAACTATTTTTACAGGGAACATGGGCTATGGAGGGTTAAGTGGCTTGCCCAAGACCACAAGGAGCACCTGTGGGACTAGAAACCCCAGTCCTTCCGGCCCAAGGTTGCTGTCCTCTAGTGGGATTTGAACCCCCGACCTTCCGGCCCGAAGTACCTTGCCCCAACCACTAGGCTACTCCTCCACAAATATGAGGATGAAACCATGTTTCTTCTTGTTGACAGAGGAAAAATAAAGTTTAAAGTGTGTAGCAGGACTAAGAGGCCTGCAAGGGAAAATAGGAATCCTGTATATATCTATATATGGAAAGGAATGTGCTGTGCTAAGACAAATTGATTGTTCTACATGGAGACAACTAACATCTGTGAAGTTACTGATAAGCTGTGGTGGGCCTCAGGGGATGAGTTGATGACGTATGTATATGTTTCTGTTAATGTATAAAAGACAGACAGCCCCTCTAACCTGTGGAATAAACGTACATACTATTTATGTGCGAGTGTGTGTGTTTGTTCCCCTGGAATTCCAGACAGAGAAAGTAAGGTGATTCCTCAGCCCAGAGGAGTAACGGACCTCCCGAGGGTAAGTGGTATATAGTGCTGGGAAAGGAATAACCCACACTAACACTTGTCTAATCCCTTTTATGGTAATCCCCCTTTATTTAACATAGCTTCATTATACAACTAAGACCAGCCCTGACCTCTGCAAAACTAGTTTTTCTGTCTTGCATACTTTTCCTGCTGAGGGCTTTTGTCTCTTACAATATGGCAACTAAAAGAAGCCGCTTTCTTATAAGCAGTATAATAGACACACTTTAATACAGAATCCTTTATATTTTATATGGGGTCAGATCCCTGACTTCTTTTAACATTTTTAGGCTCTCATGGTCCACACAGTATGCCTTCTGGCTTTGAGTTTCTGTATGAGAGAGGGGGGAGAGGGGAGTATATGCTTAGCCAAGCCACTATCTCTAGGTGCAGAACAAGGGAGTGAGATAAGAATCTACATGAGATGACAGTTTTTACAAAGCAGTTCTAGAAGCCTCTATAATACTACACTTTCCTGATCATTCTGTAAAAATAACAATGTTACATTCTTCTAATAATATATATTCTGCAAAAAACAAAGGAGATATAGGGGTATGTTTACTAAACTGCGTTAGTGCAATTCGCGTTAGGAGCCGCGGTAGTGACAGAAACCCCAAATAAGGACATGGGTGGTACATCGTCACCACTAACGCGCGTTCAAAAAATTAACGAGCGTTACCGGGCGCCGTAGCACGTTACTGCGCGTTAATCGTACGAAGACGTATAGACACAAAGCACTGAAACAGAGCTGTAGCACAATGGTTATGGTACTGACCGCTGTTACAGGCAGCATGGGTTCGAGCCTCCAGGGTGCCTAACGCAGAAGGCTGTCCCAGGCATCACCCTGTACATTACAGAGGAAATGAGGAGGCATGATTTTCGTTACATTGTGTATTGGTGTCAGAAACACACCCTCGGAGTGTGCCTAGCCACGTACGTTGGTGCGTGCGAGGCTGCGTGCGTTGGTACGTGCGTAGCCGCGTGCGTAGCTGCGCGCATACAATCGTGCGTGGGTACATGTGTTTTTACGTGCGTGGGTACGTGTGTTTTTACGTGCGTGGGTACGTGTGTTTTTACCAGTGTGGGCATCTTATATTACAGACTCTGTAGGGTGTCTTGCACCTATGCATTATGCTAACAGATGTACGTGTGATGGCCTATGGTTTATCAGAGCCTGTGAGCAGGTGCTGGAGTTTCACAGGGTTGGATTGTGCCAGTCACACCCATGATGCACTGTACATGCAAATCAGCTGTCCACAGATACACACCATGGGGAATGCACCCCCACAGCACCTCGGCCTGGTAGGGGGAACTGACCATGTGCACCCCCACAGCACCTCGGCCTGGTAGGAGGTACTGACCGTGTGTTGTACTGGCACAGAGTAGCTACACACCGTCACATTGTGCGGGTACTGTGCTCACCCTGAGGGTGCAGTGAGGCGCCCAGCACTAGGTCCACAGCACCGTCCATGGCTGAAAGAGGCCATGGTGCAGGTCCAAAGCAGTGTTACTGTGTGAGCTAGGTAGTTTCTGCAGGAACACCTTGGACATCTCTGTCTGTTTCAGTCAGGTGTAGCCCCCATGCACCACCTTCCCCCAGGGCGGCAAACAGGGTCTCCTATCAAAAGATCCACAGTCTACCTCCCTGCAAAGGTTGCAGTAGAGGGGAACATTAACCCTAGTCCTGCTGAGGAACAGACACCCCACAGGGCAGTCAATGCAGCTCTGTACACAGCCATAACACAATAGCAAACAGACATTAGGCCTAGATATGGTATGCTGCACCCCACCACTATCTGATATTCCCCTGGTACAAACCACTGCAACCTGCAAGCCACTCCATCACAACACCTACCAGCTGCAAACAGTCTGCTAGTGCCCAGTAGAGATGCCTGCACCCAGAACTGAGATGCCAGCATACACAGCAAGCAGACACATCAGTGACTGGGCCCCAAAAAGAAACCCATACTTATCACATAAGAGAAATATTAGATAGCACCATGGGAGTGCCTAGCCATGCTGTGGTCACTGCACAGTCAGGGTGAGAGTGATCTCTCAGCAGGATATACTGAGGTCACCCTGTCTGTGTAGGTGGTGGCCGGGCACTACAATGTGCCTGTCACTGCCCTATGCCCTGTGCAGATGCACCCTGGCCAGGCCACCCTGTCCGGCCTATACCCATGGTACCTTGCTCCTCATTATGCACATTGGCAGCCCAATACTGGCAACATTGCTGGCAGAGTGGACTGTGGAAGGTGTTTGCAGCCACCACACACTGGATAGACAGACAGCCACCCCCACACCTATGCCAGCATTGTGCTACTATAGAGGTGGTCAGCAGCCATACCCACCACACCAGTCATGGGCATAGTACAGGCATGGATATGGTACACAAGGCTGTTGGGGGGTCACTCCCCAGGGTGGTGAACACTGTCAGAGACCAGACCTGCAGCACACACCGCAGACATCAGAATGATTGTTATGGTGGAGCTCAATGAGCAAAATGTGCTTAACGTAGGAATTGATATCTGCCAGTTATCATAGGAAACGTTTGATAGCTCTGTACCATATACCCAGGTGTAGGGTGGCATTGCTAAGGTATGCAACTGCTAGTATTGGGAGATACAGGCAGGGCCCAATGTCTTGCCTCTCCAGGAGGCATTGGCCAATGGGGCCTGTGGGTGGGTGTGTGGCCCTGTTGGCTGCTGCTTTACGGCAGCGTTCCCCAACTCCAGTCCTGGTGTTCCAAACACTGTTCGGGTTTTCATGCTGTCCCTCATAAATATGCATGAGCTACATCTGCATACCATGGGGGTGGTGCATAGCTATGCAGCACAGGCATCTTTATTAGAGGCAGCATGAAGCCGGAATGGTGTGGGGTCCTCCAGGACTGCATTTGCGGGACTCTGCTTTAGGTAATGTGCCTATTTCTGGTGTCTGTGTTTGGTGTGGTAAAATATAGGCCATGCGTATGTTCTTTGCAATAAAGGAGTATCTTTACTATCACTGTTTAGTGGTGGGTAAAGCTATGGGGACTGGGTTGGCAGGAGCCCCAGCTGGGATTTGAACCTGTGACCCACTGGTCTTACAAGCACTGGCTGTGTCTGTTGCACCACACTGTGGCCACAGAGACAGTGCAGTCCCTGGAGTTAGTTAAACCGGCCTGACGAGTCAGAAACCCTGCTCTGCAACAGGTTTACTGTGGCCTCATTTACCTTGTATGCAGACAAAGGTGCACATAAACCTCAGAAAAGACCTCACAAAAGGGGCACACACCCATAACCAAACTGGGCAACAATGATATCATTGGGAAACATTACACAACACTCCCAGGACAGCTCCATTACAATGAAATGATCTTTGAAAGGGTCTGCGGAGTGTAGACCCTTCCACACATCATTTCTTTTTTTTTTGGTGCTTTTCAGGGAGTGTTGTTCCTTGTTGCCCATTGCTATCACTGTTGCCCAGCTGAATTATGCTTTTTAAAATGTTTCTTGTGGTCATTTTTAACGTTTTATGTGAAATTTTGTTCTGTGCACATGTATCACACTGCTCACGTTTTGTGGGTTTCCCCGGTTTTTCTGTACATTGCTGACGGATATGGTTTCTCTTCCCTTTAAATGCCTTTAACGACAGGTTTTCATTCGCGTTGGAATTGAGCTCAGGAATTCAGTGCGTTAGTGTGAGGGGAGCCTCTCCCCGCCCACTCTCCGCCCACTCTCCGCCCATTGACCCCTTCTCTCCGCCCACTCTCCACCTTCTGCGCTGTTTTAACGCGCCGCGGGACTTTACGATCATTAACTATGCTTAACGCGCGTAGTATTACGTTAACGGTCGTTAGCGCGTCGGTACGCGCGTTATACGGCACTTACGGTCGTTAACGTCGTATAACGTGCGTTAGTCACGTTTACCGCACTTTAGTAAACATCCCCCATAGTTTATTTTGGAGTTAGAAACCTTACAACTCGTTTTATTTTGGCATTAGAAACTGTGCTATGGTTCGTTTTTTTCTTTTTGAACATCTATTTTGCATCCTATGAAACCAGTAGGTGCAGAGCAGAACTAGGACATTTCACCATCAAACCCAGCATGCAAAAAAAAAAATCCAATTCTGTTGTCATCTCATTAATGGCCTCTCCAATACCAGGCAGATTGTAAACTAACACAAAACTCTACAAAAGTTACTGAAGACCTATAATGCAAATCTACCATACCATAATGACATCAGCTTTTAAAATTAACACAATAAGGAGCCTACCTAGGAAAGAGCAGCACCATAAATATTGCAAAAGGCCTTAGACCAGGGGTCTCCAACTCCAGTCCTGGAGGGCCGCAAACCAGTCAGGTTTTCAGGGTATCCCTAATGAATATGCATGAGATATATATGCATTAGAAATAGCCTGCCATACTGACTGGTTTGTGGCCCTCCAGTGCTGGATTTGGGGACCCCTGCCGTACACCTCTGTCATGTATGATTGTGAGTGGGCAAGGTACAGATGTCCTCGACATCAAAAGGGTAGATAGAATGTGTCACATCCCTCCTCGTTTCTCACCACCACCAAAAAGTTGTCTAATAGACGATATTTTGGTGGTGGTGAGAAGCGAGGAGGTATGTGACACATTCTATCTACTCTTTTGATGTCGAGGACATCTGTACCTTGCCCACTCACAATCATACATGACAGAGGTGTACGGCAGGGGTCCCCAAATCCAGCACTGGAGGGCCACAAACCAGTCAGTATGGCAGGCTATTTCTAATGCATATATATCTCATGCATATTCATTAGGGATACCCTGAAAACCTGACTGGTTTGCGGCCCTCCAGGACTGGAGTTGGAGACCCCTGCCTTAGACCATCTTTTCACCTATTCAGAAAACTAAACAAGCCAGATTACTACAGATCCTACAGAGAATACAATGACAATTCAAAATGGCATGGGATCAATCCTCTTTTTATAGCAGGAGGAGAAAATCAAAATGTTTAACTACTTTTTATACTTCAACAAATATAGAGGGAATGATCTGCATGGAGCAGCAGGTGCAACCCTATGCTAATATTATACTTCATGGTCTACCAGCATATGCACTCCATCCTTTACAAATGGCTTTAAATACTGTTGCCCGAACCATCTACGAGGGGGTACCCAAAAAAAACAGGAATAACATTGCCGTGGGCGGAGCTTGTGTAGTACGCACTTCTGCCGCTAGGCGTGTATAGTGCAACTCATTGTCAGTTCAGTGCTGCCTGTGTTGTCGACCTCGCTTGTTCTGTTCATCTGCAGTGATTGTTTTTGCTAGCGCGGTTTTGTTCTTGTTTCTTTTTTTATGATGACAAGTTTAAGTGAACAACGTGCAGCTGTGAAATTTTGTTTTCTACTCGGTAAAAATGCTGCTGAAACTGTTTTAATGTTGAAAACAGCTTATCAAGATGACGATATGAGAAAGTCAAGAGTACCAGTGGTTTGCTCGGTTTAAAAATGGCGACATGTCGATTTGATGACAAACCTCGTTCTGGGCGTCCAACTGCCCGAATCGATGAAAAAATTAGAGAGCTTGTGCTCACAGACCGTCGACAGACAATTGATCAACTGTCAGAGATTAGTGGGTTATCTTGGAGCTCGGTTCAGCAAATTTTAACGGAAGATTTGGGAATGAAAAGGGTTGCTGCCAAGTTTGTTTCTCGGGTTCTGACTGACAATCAAAAGGAACATCGAGTTGAAACATGTCGTGTTTTGAAACAGCTTGAAACTGATCCAGATTTTCTGTCAAAGGTCATTACAGGTGATGAGTCATGGTGCTATGGTTACGACCCAGAAACAAAGCAACAGCCAAGCCAATGGAAGATGTCATCGTCACCCCGTCCAAAAAAATGTCGTCAAGTCAAATCAAACATCAAAACAATGCTGATTTGCTTTTTTGATGCCAAGGGGGTAGTTCATTCAGAGTTTGTTCCCCCAGGTCAGACCGTCAATCAAACCTTTTATTTGGAAGTTTTAAGAAGATTGCGCAACAGTGTTTGTCAAAAAAGACCCGATTTGTGGCAGACAGGAGATCGGTTCTTCCACCACGACAACGCACCTGCACACACAGCCATCTCTGTTAGACAGTTTTTGGCTAAAAATGGCATGGTTCCGCTGCCCCACGCACCTTACTCGCCTGACCTGGCTCCGTGCGACTTTTTCTTATTTCCACGCATGAAAAGGGGCATGAAAGGACACCGATTTGACAACATTGAAGAAGTCAAGAAAAAAACGAGGGAGGAGCTGTCAGCCGTTTCTAAAGATGACTACAAAAAATGTTTCGAACAGTGGAAGCACCGGTGGGACAAATGTATCAGTTGTAATGGAGAGTATTTTGAAGGGGATAAGGTTGTTTCGTAAAGAATTTGAAATAGCTTTTAAAAAATAATTCCTGTTTTTTTTTGGGTACCCCCTCGTATGGTGCATCCAGATATGATCATGTTTCACCTCTCCTAATACAATTGGCTACCAATTAACAGTCGACTCAAATACAAAGCCCTCTTACTTTCATTTAAAATCCTTCACCAGATATCAGCTTCATCGCTGGAAAACCTCTTACATTGGACACCCAAAACCAGATCCAGGAGAACAAATATGGCTAATACCCTTACCATTCCAACTATGGCGAGAAAAAGCTCTCAATTTGCCAGAAGCAGAGCCTTCTCCTATTTTGCTCTGCTGCTTTGGAACTCACTCCCTCCTCCTATCCGCCTTATCAATGACCTTTCAGCCTTCCGCAAGGCAATTAAGACACATCTTTTCCAGCTTTCATTCGACCATGTTCCGTACCTGCTTATGGCCTCCCTGCTAATGCATATCCCTTTTCAGCCTGTAAATAGTTACCTACTTCAGGTCACATGTTAGCTGTTCAGCTTATGGAAACATTCTGTTATTATTTAAACATGTTCATTGTATTTTATACCTGTTCTATGCATTATTTGTAACTGTTCAATGTATTGAGTTGTTCTTATGTAAACAGCGCTGATCTTAAAAAGCTCAGTATATAAAACCAAATAAATAAAAAGAAAGAAAGAAAGAAACGGAGGCACAGAGGGGTAGATCTTCACAGAGCAGAAAGTACACATACTTTAACCACTTTACTGGACAGACTAGATAGACTATTCTGGCCTTTATCTGCCGTTGATTACTCTGTTACTGTTAGAAATTCCATGCTAACAGAACACTTAGGGGCATGTTTACCAAAAACCGCCAATGTGCGCAGCCGCACAATAGCACGCTAAAAGCGTATTTAAGAGCGCTTAAGCGCCCCGCAAACGTACGATGAAGCCCCGCACCCTTGCGCGTCACAGTAATGGGTGCCGCAGAAGTACGCACCCGCAAATGTCCGATAGAGGCGTGGAAAGGCTAACGGAGGGCGGAGGAAGGCCCCGGAGGGGCGGAGAGAAGGGGTTAATGGGCGGGGAAGGGGAGGGGAGAGGCCCCTCGCACAGTTGCGTTGCCGAATTTACAAGGGAAAAATAGCGCAAGTGAAACACTCGCGGTAGAGGGCATTTAAAGGTAAGAGAAACCATTTCCGTCAGCAATGTACAGCAAAACCGGGGAAACCTGCAAAACGTGAGCAGTGTGATACATCTGCACAGCCCAAAAGTGGAATTAAAAATAGAAAAGGACCACAACAAAAATTGTAAAAATAGTAAGTCAGCTGGGGAACAGTTATAGTAATGGGCAAAACTAAAAACCACACCCAGGAAAGCTCCAGCAAAAAGAAATGATTTTTGGAAAGGTGTACGGAGCGGAGACTCTTCCAAAAAACATTTCCTTTTTGTTGGAGCTTTCCTGGGAGTGTTTGCTATGGTTGCCCATTAATATCACTGTTGCCCAGCGTGGTGATATTGTGTCCCCCATTTTCCGTGGTCATTTCCGGGGTTTATGTGCACGTTTGTCACCAGACAGGGTGCATGTGCCCACAGTAAAAATGCGTAGGGCAGGGTTTGCGACTCCATCCTGCCAGATTTACTACCTCCAGGGGCTGCACTGTCTCTGTGGCCATAGTGTGGTGCAGCGGACAGAGCCAGTACCTCTAAGACCAGAGGGTCAGAGGTTCAAATCCCAGCTGGGGCACTTGCCAGCCCAGTCCCTATATTTTACCCACCACTAAACAAAGATAGCGCAGAATCCCTTGTATTGCAGGGAACATAAGCAAGGGGAACACACCCATATTTTATCCAACACCGCACACACACCACAACAATGGGCATTACCTACAGCCACGTCCCCCAAATGCAGTCCCGTACTGCCACATTGCAATCAGGTCATCTGCTTTTTCTGAGAGAGGCTCATGCCAGCATGTTGGCGGACGAGTACATGTGGTGCAGGGGGCAGTGGCTGCTAGCCACAGAAGACAGAGGCCTAGCCATGTGCAGGCTGGCACAGTCCACTGCAACAGACAGGCCCTGCCGGATCCACAGTCATGGATGTTCCAGGGAATCCAGCCAATCTGTGGCTACACGGTTGTGCAGTGCACACAGACAGTACATGCAAGAACAGAAGGTCACAGGCTCAAAGCCCAGCTGGGGCTACCACCAATCCTGCCCACATATTTTTCCCACAACTAAACAGTGATAGTAAGGACACACCTTTCGTGGCGAGGACATATGCAATGGTACTACGTCTATCTTTTACCCCACTGAGCACAGACACCATGAACAGGGGCAGTACCTAGAGCAGAAGCTCCCAAATGCAGTCCTGGTGGGCCACACACCAGTCAGGTTCCATGCTGCCACTCATACAAATGCCTGTGCTGTATATCTATGCACCACCCCCATGGCATGTAGATGTAGCTCATGCATATTCATGAGGGACAGCAGGAAAACCCGAACAGTGTGATGCAAACCTGGACTGGAGTTGGGAATCTCTGCCGTAAAGCAGCAGCCAACAGGGCCAGACACACCCACACCCACAGGCCCCATTGGCCAATGTCTCCTGGAGAGGCAGAACATTGGACCCTGCATGCATCTCCCAATACTAGCACCTGCATACCTTAGCAATGTCACCCTACACCTGAGGTATACGGTACACAGCTCTGAGACGTTTGCTAGGAGTACTGGCAGATAGATATCCATACGTTACGCACATACTGCTAGTTGACCCCATCAGAGCAATCAGTTAGGTGTTTGCGGTGCGTGCTCCAGGCCTGGCCTCTGACGGTGTTTACCACCCTGGGGAGTGACCCCCAGCAGTACTGCGTACCATATCCATGCCTTGCCGTGCCCAGGACCGGTTTGGTGGGCAAGGCTAATTACCGCCTCAATAGTAGCACCATGATGGCATAGGTGTGGAAGTGTGTGTCTGTCTATACAGGGGGTGTTGGCTGCAAGCCCCTTCCACAGCCCACACTGCCAGCACTGTTGCCAGTATTGGCCTGCCAATGTGCATAATGAGTAGCAAGGGACCATGGGTACATCTCAGACAGGGTGGGCTGACCAGGATGCAGCTGCACAGGGCATAGGGCACTGACAGGGACATGGTAGTGCCCGGCCATCACCTACACAGACAGGGTGACCTCTGCATGTGCTGCTGGGGGATCATTCTCACCCTGAGTGTGCAGTGACGGCAGCATGGCTAGGCACACCCATAGTGCTGTATTGTGTTTCTCTCATGTGATATATATGGGTTTCCTGTTGGGGCTTCTTCACTGACTTATCTGCTTGTGTGTGCTGCTACTCCAGTTGTTGGTGCATGTATTTCCATCAGGACCAGCCAGCAGACTGTGCACAGATGGTATGTGTTGTGATGGAGTGCCTTGCAGGGTGCAGTGGCTGATGGCTTGCTGCAGGAGAATATCAGATAGTGGTGGGGTGCATCTGTGAATATCCAGGCCTAATGTCTGTCTGTTATGGATGTGTGTGGAGCTGCTTGGACTGCCCTGTAGGGTGTCTGTTCCCCAGCAGGGCTGGGGTTGATGGTCCACTCTACTGCTGTGGGGGGGTGGGTGTGGGTGTCCCCACTAACTGAGGCAGACAGAGATCTCCCAAGATGTTTATGCAGCACCTACCTATTTCACAGGTTATTGCTGCTTTGGAGCTCTGGCATGGCCACATTCAGCCATGTAAGGTGTTGTGGACCTGGTCCTGGGCGCAACATCACAAACTCAGGGTGAGCACAGTAACCGCACAAAGTGATGGTGTTTAGCTACTCTTTGCCGTTTGTCCACCCACTCAGGACACCCTACCAGGCCGAGGTGCTGTGTGGGTGCACACGGACACCTCCCCCTACCAGGCCGGGGAGCTTTAGGGGTGCAGTTCCCATCTTGTGTGCATCTGTGGACAGCTGATTTGCATGTGCAGTGCATCATGGGTACGGGTGGCCTAACCCTATCCTGTTTACACCAGCAGACTGTCTGTGATGTGACGTGCAGGCTATCTGCAGCCAGGCAGGGGCTTGCTTACAGCTATAGAGCTGTAGCCCAATGGTTATGTCACTGCCTGTGCAGCTAGAGGCCATGGGTTCAAACCCACAGTGGGGTTCTGTGATAGGGTTGTCCAAAGCATTATTTTAATTTACTGTACATATGTTGATGCCTGCAATAACACCCTCAGCGTACTGTACCCATAAGGTGCCTCTGAGGGTGCTTTATGGGGCGCCCTATAGGGCACTTTATGGTTGGCATCCATATAGGGTGCACTATACATTATCCTGTGTCGCAACATACATGCTGCCCTATAGGGGACATTCTAGGGTGCCTTGGCGGACGGTGCACTGTAACATGTGCCTTATGGGCCGCCTTATGTTAACATGCTGTGAGAGTGCGTTTGCTAGTAGTTATCACAAAATAAAATTAAAAAGCCTCCTACAGCACTCCACAACATAAAACATACTGCCTCAGCTAGCTTTTTTCACTGGGCATTGTGAGAGATTGAACACCTGGTCCCTGTACCATTGGTCTGTGTCTTAACCATTGTGCTGTGGCTGTGTTCCTTTGCTTTAGCATCAGCGTGCCGCCTTGTGCCCATCAGCGCGCTGCATCCTGCTGCCCACAATTAACAGTGCGCCGCCTTATGCCGCCCAAAATGAACAGTGCGCCGCCTTATGCCGCCCGAAATGAACAGTGCGCCGCCTTATGCCACCCAAAATGAACAGTGTGCTGCCTTATGCCGCCCAAAATGAACAGTGCGCCGCCTTATGCCGTACAAAATTACTTTATTTTTTTATTTACATTCTCTTATATACTGTGCTATTCTGCATCAGTGCGGTTTACATGGAACAAACTGAAATTACATTGAACAGGGCATTATAACTTGGAGATAACTATTTTACAGGAAACATGGGCTATGGAGGGTTAAGTGGCTTGCCCAAGACCACAAGGAGCACCTGTGGGACTAGAAACCCCAGTCCTTCCGGCCCAAGGTTGCTGTTCTCTAGTGGGATTTGAACCCCTGACCTTCCGGCCTGAAGTACCTTGCCCCAACCACTAGGCCACTCCTCCACTCCACTTTGCCTCCTGACACACTTTTCCACATTCAAGGTGGTGCCTCAGCCAGCCTTTTTGGGTTGCGCACACTGGGGGTTTGAATCAGTGGCCCCTGCACCATTGGTTATTGTCTTCACCATTGTGTTACAGCTCTGTTCCTATATGTGCCCAGCTGCGCCCTGCTTAGCCTTCCCACGCGCTAATGTGGGCCCCGCACATTAACGCGACGCGCACACGTACGGTCGTTTTTTTTCCTTTTTCGGCCTGAACCGCCCACTCCTTATATGGCACAGGCACACTACCGCGGCCCCGCACATTAGGAATGTTTAGTAAACATGCCCCTTAGTCTCAGTCATACAGGCGAAACATAGGGGTATGTTTACTAAACCGCGCAAATGTGCGGGGCGCACTTGAGCGTGCGCTAAGGTACCTTAGCTCACGCTAATAGTGCGTTTTTGGTTCCCCGCACACGTGCGCGCCGCCCGCACAAGAGCGGGGCGCGCTGATGTGCGATAGAGGCGTGGAAAGGCATTTCGAGGGCGGAGGAAGGCTCCCGAGGGGCAGGGGGACAGGGTCAATGGGTGTTGAGTGGGAGGGGAGAGGCTCCCCGCACAGGAGCGGGGCTGAATTTTGGCAAAAAAATACCGAGAGTGAAACCCTCGCTTTAGAGCCGATTTAAAGGGAAGAGAAACCATTTCCGTCAGCAATGTACTGCAAAACCGGGGAAACCTGCAAAACGTGAGCAGTGTGATACATGTGCACAGAACAAAATAGCAAATATAAATTGAAAATGACCACAACAAATTCCAAATAAATTATAATACAGCTGGGCAACAGTGATATTAATGGGCAACCATAAAAAACACTCCAAGGAAAGCTCCAAAAAAAGGAAATTATTTTTGGAAGGGTCTACGCTCCGTAGACCCTTTCAAAATTCATAGCAGTTTATTGGAGCTTTCCTGGGAGTGTTTTTTATGGTTGCCCATTAATATAACTGTTGCCCAGCTTGGTCATGGTTTTTTGGCCCTTTTTCCGAAGTCATTTTTGAGGCTTATTTGCACTTTTGTCTCCGTACAAGGTAAATGAGCCCACAGTAAAATTGTGCAGAGCAGGGTTTCTGACTCGTCAAGCCAGGTTTCCTATCTCCAGGGACTACACTGTCTTTGTGGCCACAGTGTGGTGCAACGGACACAGCCAGTGCCTGTAAGACCAGAGGGTCACAGGTTCAAATCCCAGCTGGGGCTCCTGCCAACCCAGTTTCCATAGTTTTACCCACCACTAAACAGTGATAGTAAAGACACTCCTTTATTGCTGAGAACATAAGCATGGTTCAAACACCCATATTTTACCCTACACCGCACACAAACCATAACAATGGGCATTACCTACAGCCGAGTCCCCCAAATTCAGTCCTGGAGTGCCACAACTCAATCAGATCATATGCTTTTTCCCAGATAAGGACATGTCTGCATGTTGGCAGAGGGTACAGGTGGTGGAGGGGGCAGTGGCTGCAAGCCACAGCAGACAGTGGCCTAGGCGTGTGCAGGCTGGCATCATCCACCGTAACAGACAGGCTCTGTTGGATGTACAGTCATGGACTCCCCAGGGAAGGCAGCATATCTATGGCAACACGGTGGTGCAGTGCACACAGACAGTGTGTGCAGGAACAGAATGTCACAGGTTCAAAGGCCAGCTGGGGCTACTTCCAATCCTGTCCACATATTTTTCCCACAACTAAACCGTGATAGTAAGGACAAACCTTTATTGCTGAGAACATACGCATGGTTAATACGCCTATATTTTACCACACCAAACAGACACCATAAACAGCCGCATTACCTAGAGCAGAGTCTCCCAAATGCAGTCCTGGAGGGCCCCACACCATTCAGGTTCCATGCTGCCTCTAATAAAGATGCCTGTGCTGCATATCTATGCACCACCCCCATGGTATGCAGATGTAGCTCATGCATATTTATGAGGGACAGCATGAAAACCCGAACAGTGTTTGGAACACCAGGACTGGAGTTGGGGAAACTCTACCGTAAAGCAGCAGCCAACAGGGCCAGAAACACACACCCACAGGCCCCATTGGCCAATGCCTCCTGGAGAGGCAGGACATTGGGCCCTGCCTGTATCTCCCAATACTAGCAGTTGCATACCTTAGCAATGCCACCCTACACCTGGGTATATGGTACACAGCTATCAAATGTTTCCCATGATAACTGGCAGATATCAATTCCTACGTTAAGCACATTTTGCTCCTTGGGCTCCACCATAACAATCATTCTGATGTCTGCGGTGTGTGCTGCAGGTCTGGTCTCTGACAGTGTTTACCGCCCTGGGGAGTGACCCCCAACAGTATTGCATACCATATCCATGCCTGTACTGTGCCCAGGACTGGTGTGGTGGGTATGGCTGCTGAACCCCTTGTGATAAGGAAGCTTATCATAGCTCAGGAAGGAGCTATAGAAAAGGTGAAGTGACTCTAAACAAGCAACCTGTCAGTTCTGGTAGAAATAAGAAAACAGAATTTCCCCATAAAAGACTACCAGTCCCAGAATGCACCAGGTTTCCAACAGCCATTAGAGGAGCTGAAGTGGGGAAACGTGTGTTCAATCAGGAGGGCTATGAGGTAATCCCTAAGCACTCATCTCAAAGGGCAGGGCCTGATTCAGCACAGCTGCGCTGTGTTAGGGAGGAGCACTCATCTAAGCAGAATAAGAGTAGAGTTTATTTTACAGATGACATTCTTCATGATCACCTTGGATATCCAGAGAATTGTCCTCAGTATCCTGAGAATCAGCTTGAGTTTGATCATCAGTTTCATCTGAAGGATCATCAGAAGCAGAAGCCAAACCGGACGGACAGAGAGGGAAAGAGACCCTTTGGAAGAAGGAAGAGAAAAGCCTTTGAGAGGTCTAGAAGAGTCCAAAGCAGTACGTATACTGGGAGGTATTCCAAGGGCCAGCATACACCATTGGACAGGGGAAAGCCAGAGGAATGGTGCTGCAGAGCTAGGAATCACCAGAGGCTACCTGTGAGGGAGATGGCTGCACGTGGAAGGGACCCTAAGACCTGTGCCAGAAGGTATGTGAAGAGAGATCCAGTGTCCAGGAATCTGGATTGGAAGGCTGGACATAAGAACTGGACTACATACTGGCCAGGCTATATAGAGAGGAACTCTAGCAGCAATGGAAGCTCAGGTATGAACACTGATCTATGCCCTAGCTATAACCTTGAAAGACAGCAGGGAAACAAGTATTCTCCTGAAAATGCTCCATTGAGAGATTCATCTGTGCCAATCCATGATATTGAACCCATGCTTGTTGAACAAGGGGGAATAATAGCAGATGAGGATCCTGTTTATATGGACTGCTCTCTATCTAAACTCCGTTGGTAACTTTCTGTTATAAAGTACAGCAACCATCACAAAGAAATACAAATTTGTTCTTTAATCTACTCAGAAAAGCTCCTGAAGCAGGATTTGACCCACACAGTGGAAGGCAAGCCAGCTAAGGGGTTTCAGCTGGTAACTGCTAGCAATTAAGCCTTACCTAATTGCTTGTGAGCTAGGAGAGAATCACTTCTGTATCTATGTGGGAAGTAATCAGAAGTTAAATTGAAAAGAACAGTTTGTTTCTTGCTTTGTGACTTTTCATTTGTTGTTTTCCTGATTTTAACTTTGTTTTTCCAAGTTAACACTGAAAGCAAGTAACCTAATTTATGTGCTACCAAGCATATCTGTGTTGGGAGAAATAACCCCATAAATAAATATCTTATTGGCTTTACCCAAGAGCACAACTAAATTATTGTCAGCAGCTGTGTCTGGTGTGAATGAACTACATTGCCCACAATACCTTGCAAATCATATAGAAATATGCACTTGCCAAGAGTGTAAAGATTCTCACCCAGGCAGCCGTCTGACACCCTCTATAGTAGCACAATGCTGGCATAGGTGTGGGGGTGGCTGTTTGTCTATCCAGTGTGTGGTGGCTGCAAACACCTTCCACAGCCCACACTGACAGCAATGTTGCCAGTATTGGGCTGCCAATATGCATAATGAGGAGCAAGGTACCATGGGTATAGGCCGGACAGGGTGGCCTGGCCAGGGTGCATCTGCACAGGGCATAGGGCACTGACTGGGACATTTTAGTACCCGGCCACCACCTACACGGACAGGGTGACCTCAGTATGTCCTGCTGAGAGATCACTCTCACCCTGACTGTGCAGTGACCACAGCATGGCTATGCACCCCCATAGTGCCATATAGTATTTCTCTCATGTGATAGATATGGGTTTCCTTTTGGGGCCCAGTCACTGATTTATCTGCTTGCTGTGTATGCTGACATCCCAGTTCTGGGTGCATGCATCTCCACTGGGAACATGCACTGTGGACTAACTAGCACACTGTTTGCAGCTGGTATGTGTCTTGATGGAGCAGCTTGCAGGGTGCAGTGGATGATGACTTGCTACAGGAGAATATCAGATAGTGGTGGGGTGCAGCTCACCATATCTGGGCCTAATGTCTGTCTGCTATTGTGTTATGGATGTGTATAGAGCTTGCAGTGACTGCGCTGTGGGGTGTCTGTTCCTCAGCAGAACCGGGGTTGATGGACCCCTCTACTGCCACCTTTGCAGGGAGGTAGAATGTGGATCTATTGATAGGAGACCCTATTTGCCACTCTCAACCCTGGAGGAGGTGGTACATAGCCCACCTAAGGGTCCATAGGGGCTACACCTGACTGAAACAGACAGAGATATCCAAGGTGTTTGTGCAGAAACTACCTATCTCACACATTAACACTGCCTTGGACCTCCGGCATGGCCTCTTTTAGCAATGGAAGGTGTTGTTGACCTGGTCCTGGGCGCCTCATTGCACCCTCAGGGTGAGCACAGTACCCGCACAATGTGATGGTGTGTAGCTACTCTGTGCCAGTAAAACACACGGTCAGTACCCCCTACCAGGCTGAGGTGGTGTGTGGGTGCACATGGTCACTTCCCTCTACCAGGCCGAGGTGCTGTGGGGGTGCATTGCCCATCTTGTGTTAATCTGTGGACAGCTGATTTGCATGTGCAGTGCATCATGGGTATGGGTGGGCTAACCCTATCCTGGTGACCACAGCAGACTGTCTGTGTGGTGACATGCATGCTCTCTGCAGCCAGCCAGGGGCTTGCTAGCAGCTATAGAGCTGTAGCCCAATGGTTACTTCACTGACTCTGAAGCCAGAGGTCATGGGTTCAAACCCACAGTGGGGCTATTTAATAGGGTTGTCCAACACATTATCTTTTTTTAATGTACATATTTTGATGCCAGCAAAAACACCCTCAGCGTACTGTACCCATAAGGTGCCTCTGAGGGTGCTTTATAGGGCGCCCTATAGGGCACCTTATGGTTCCCGTCCATATAAGGTGCACTATACATTATCCTGTGACGCAACCTATAGGGTGCCCTATAGGGGACATTTTAGGGTGCTGTGGCGGACAGTGCAATTTATAATGTGCCCTATGGAGTGCCTTATAGGGTGCCTTATACGGCACATTCAATTACGGCACGTGAGGGCATGTTTGCTGGCAGCAATTAATAACATAAAAATAAAGTGCTGCAGGACAAAATATGTACAATGCAAAGCTGATGCCACAGCCAGCCTTACGTATTAGGCACACTGGGGAGCATACTCATGACCCCTGTATCAGCAGTCAGTGCCATTGTGCTCCACTGCTGCTCCTCCTTGCCTGTCAGCGCACCTACTTATGCTTTTCATTCCTTAAACTGCACAGTGCTGCCATAAAAAACAGTACACTGACCTTGCGGTACCTCATACGGCACCCTCTAAAGCGCCCTATAAGCAACATTCTAGGGTGCCTTGGATGACAGTGCACTTTAAAATGTGCCTTATAGGGCGCCTTATGTTAACACGCTTTGAGAGTGCGTTTGCTAGTAGTGATAATTAAAATATGCATAAAATGCCTCCTAAAGCAATCTTCCCCATAATATGTTATGCCTCAGCCAGCCTTGTTCATGGGGCACTTTGGGGGATTGAACCCCTGATCCCTGCACCATTGGTCAGTGTCTTAACCATTGTGCTGTGGTTCTGTTCCTGTGATTGCACATCAGCGCGCCACTTATGCTGCCCCATATTAAACACCCTCCTAAAACATCAGCGCGCTGCCTTATGCAGCCCATCATTTAAATGCCTCCTAAAATAATGCCTCAGGCAGCTGTTTTCATTGAGCACTGTGGGGGATTGAACCCCTGATCCCTGCACCATTGGTCAGTGTCTTAACCAGTGTGCTGTGGCTCTGCTTTTCTTCCTGCACATCAGCACGCCACTTATACCGCCCAGTATTATAATGCCTCCATAAACATCAGTGCGCCGCCTTATGCCGCCCAGTATTAATATGCCGCCAAAAACATTAGCGTGACACCTTATGCCACCCAGTATTTCTGCGCCTCATAAGTTAACACCTCAGCCAGCCATCTTCATTGGGTACTGTGGGGGATTGAACCCCTGATCCCTGCCCCATTGGTCAGTGTCTTAACCATTGTGCTGTGGCTCTGCTCTTTTTCTTGCACTTCAGCGCGCCACTTATGCTTCCCGCGCAGCTATCTCATGCGCTAAGGTGCGGGGCGCACATGGGCGCCACGCACCTTAGCGCATATGTAAATTCCGGCTTTTCTTTTTCAGGATGGAACGCCCACTCCTTATATGGCACCCGCACACTACCGCGGCCCGCACTTTACCGGGGTTTTAGTAAACATACCCCATAGATCCTCACCAAGTACAGCATAAATTACAATAAATCTGAAGAAGAAATATGTAGATAAAATTAAACTGAAACCCAAGTCAGGCTCTGTATGCAGTGTAATACAATAAATAGAGGAGGCAGGCTATGGTTTATGGTTTATTAGGCACTTAATATACCGCCTTTCAGGCAAATCAAAGCAATTTACAATAAAAGTAAAATAACTAAAGGTGGGAAAAAGAAATACAATCTGACAGTAAAGGAAGAGTTCAAGGAGCACAAGACAGAGATAAGAGGGGGAGAGGAGAAAGCAGTATAGGCCAGAGAGGAGGGGAATGAGGGAGGACAAGCAGGACTATCCAGGGAGCTGATCAGGGCTGTTCAATGCAAGTTGGAAAAGATGGATTTTTAAGGAGCACCTGAAACATTGGTAGGAAGGCTCTAGCCGCAAGTCGGGAAGGAGGATATTTCAAAGATGAGGGGACCAAGTGGAATGGAAGCGGGCGCGGGAGGCTAGAGGGAGGTAGAGACAATTTGCATGGATAGTACAAGGAGACTGAGAAGGGACCACTGGGATGAGGCCAGAATACAGAGTCCTGTGACCTCAGCTTTGCTGAGCAGTAGCATATGACCTACGGGCCTCTCTGATACCATATGCAGGTGGCACAGCCTCTCCCCATAGTCTTCCTCCTCTGTCAATCTCAGTGCCACTTGCTCAGAGGCAGCCATGTTGCTGATTAGATGCAGCACTGGTTCTTCCCACAGTCCATCTCTGAACAAGAATCACCAGGATCGAGGGAAGGGACAGACCATGGCGAGACAGTGTTGTATGCATGTGGGGATCAGAGAGAACTGTACCTCATGTTACTGCTAGCAAATGTACAAGCAGCAGCTAGAAGAAAGGTACACATGGTAACAGGACTTTATTTGTGCAGCCTACCGCTGCTGTCAAAATTCCAAATGTGCTGTGCTTCTATTGTCTGGATTTAGGAGCTAGGCCAAAATCTTAGGAGCCAGTGCTTGTGACTTCCTCATGACCCATTGTCTCTCATCGTGCTCTCATGTTCTCAAATCTCACGAGACCAGCACCAGAGTTCCTATACTATGTGGCATCTTTAGACAGAAATACAGATAACAGTTATAGCTTCAGATATTAAGTATCTGTACGTATGTGTAGTGCAATGGTGGTGTGCCTGTCTGTGTGTGGAAGAAGATGTGGTGGTAGGTGCCTTTGTGTGGGTGGGGTGTGAAGGTGAGGTGGCCGTGTGTACATTTTTGTGCATGTGTCTGTCATGCGGAGGTAGGTGCCTGTGTGTGTGTGTCTGCTGTGTGGAGGTGGGGTGCTTGTGTGTGTTCTGTGGGGAGGGAATATACCTTTTGGCAACACTTTGCACTCTTCCCTCCCTTTCCATCCCTTCTTCTACTGGCTCTCTCCCCTTCATCAACCTCCCATCTCCTACCCTAAAATTTCCCACCAATCCTCCTTTTTTAAATAGGCCCCCTGCCCCTTTAAATTGCCCCTGCCTTTTCTACCTTACTTGAACTCCCCCCCCCCCCCCACACACACAACTTACCTTGCTGCAGGCAGTAACCAGGCCTCCCTCTTCATTTCTGGTCATGGGGATTGGATTCCCACAGGCAGACTGCTTGTCTGCAGTCCCTTCTCATCTGCCTGTGGGGGATACAATCTCCCGTGGACAGATAGAAAAGGACTTTGCCTTCCTTCTTCTCTTCTGCCCGAGGGAATCTGATCTCTCACGGGCTTCTCTTCTGCCCACAAGAGATCAGATCCCCTTTATTAAAGATTTGACTCTTTCCAGAGTTGGTCTCCTAATTACAGCATAATTCAAACTGCCTCTCATTAATACAGAAGCCTATCCTTTTTTTTAACCATCAGTTATCTCCTTCTCCTATTATTTTAGCAGAATCAAAATTAGTCTTGGATCTGGCACCATGAGCCTTCATATGTATTCCCCAAGCTTTTCCCTCCAAACATATATGGCTTCATCATCATGGTAAGTAGCCTATAAGTTGTTTAGATCCTAGCCAAAACAAGATTAAAATCTGATTTAAGAAAAACAATTCTTTGTATTTTTCAATGCACTTCCTTTCTTTCAAAGAGCTTATTTGCTTTGACTCTTGTCCTCGTTTGATTTATGATTTCTGCCAAAACGCACCTCATTAATTATGATTTATATAGCAGCATCAATATATATTCAGTGTATTGCACAATAAAATTCATAGGTTGGGAAAGGCACCTAATACCTTATAATGCAAGGACATATATACTGAAGGTTTTTTATTCCCCATTTGTTGCCTTAAAATATTTAGTAAATATAGCCCTACAATTAAATAGAGCAAGGTCCATGAGTCCCGGAAAGCAGAGTACAAACCAGAAGTTCCAGGTTCAACCACTGTGCTGGGCAGCCAGCCAACCTACTAGTATAGATAGCTCAAGCTTTTATTCACTGTGCAAACCACACATAAATAAGGAAAACAACATGACTCATTAAACAACTTCTTGTTCTTCCTTATTTTAAGCAAGGCACCCTTATTCCTACCTTTAAGAGACTTAGGGGTATGTTTACTAAACGGCGCTAATGTCACAGCTGCGACGTTATCGCGCAATACGTGATGTTATCACGTGATAATGGCGCTTTACTGTGTGAGAACATCACATATCATGCGATAATGTCTGCGGCGGCGTTAAGGTGCGCAGAGGGTGGAGGAAGGCTCCCCAGAGGGTGGAGTAAGGCACTCCAGGGGCGGAGATGAGGGGTCAATGGGCAGAGAGTGGGCGGGGAGAGGCCCCATGCACACTAATGCCGTGAAATGAAGCTCTGAAAATTAGCACCAGTGAAAACCTCGTGCTAGTGGCACATTTGCAGGAGAGAGAAACCATTTCAGTCAGCAATGTACAGCAAAGCCAGAAAAGTGATAGTAGTGATACATGTGCACGAACCAAAAAGGCAAATAAACATATTAAATGACCAGAATGACATTTCAAATTCCCATAACCAAGCTGGCCAATAGTGCTACTAATGATAAACATAAAGTAACACTACTGACAAAGCATTAAAAGGAAGATATCATGTTTGGAAGGGGCTATGCTCTGTCCCCCTACAAAGTGAATTATCCCACAGTGAAATAGCGGTGAGCAGGGTTTTCTCCTTTATATTGGGCAGGTTTGTTATGCTGTGGTCCGGCTGGGTCACAGTGCAGACTAGGCAGATGCCTAGGTGGCACATAGGAATGCCGAAACTGTAAAGCAGCAAGACGGCAACTGATGAGGGTCCAACATGGACACGAGTGTGTGTCCCACAGTGTCACAGGGGATGTTACCCAGCAGGTACCCCCAAGGGCAAAGAACATTGGCAGGCATTGCCAGGGGGAAGCGCGCATGTCCATGTAGGCACCCCTACACGAGAACCCTCACCATAGGCAGCTGCCTACTGGCACACTGGATGGCCTGGGACTGCGCACCACTGGTATAAGGGCATGTCAGTATGGTGGCGGAGGGGTGCTGGTGGTGGAGGGGGCAGTGGCATCTGCCCACAGCAGACCAAGGCCAAGCCCTGTTTACGTGGGTGTCGTGTGGTGCAACAGACAAGGTCTGTCCAATGAACACTAATGGTAGCCCCAGGGAATGATCTACCTCTGTGACAACAGTTTGGTGCAGTACACACAGCTAGTGTGTTCAGGGTCAGAAAGTCACAGGTTCAAGTCTCAGCTGCGGCTCCTGCAAACCATGTCCCCATATTTTACCCAGTACTAAACCGTGGTAATAAAGACGGAACTGTTATTGCAGATTAAATAAACATTCCATAAACGCCTATATTTTACCCTACAGGGCACAGACATCATAAACATGTGCAATTCCTAGAGCAGAGTTTCCCAAATGTAGTCCTGGAGGGCCAAACACTCTTCAGGTGTCATGATGTCCCTAATAAATATGCCTGTGCTGCAATTGTATGCCACGCCCCCATTGTATGCAAATGTATCTCATGCATATTCATTAGGGACAACATGACAACCTGAAAGCGTAGTTACTCACCTGTAACAGGTGTTCTCCAGGAGCAGCAGGAATCAGTCCTCACATATGGGTGACGTCGGCGCCGACGGAGCCCTCGCGGAGCAATTTTCCCCAGCTTTCAAAGAAAGCCCCCGGGAATTGCAGCGCGCATGCATGGTCCTCTTCCCGCCCAAGGGTGCCATCTTGCTCAGTCAGATGACATAGCTAAAAGACAGCAAAAATTAGCAAAAACGAAAGCATAAAACTGCAACTCCAAGGGGAGGAAGGAGGGTTGTGAGGACTGATTCCTGCTGCTCCTGGAGAACACCTGTTACAGGTGAGTAACTACGCTTTCTCCAGGACCAAGCAGGAAGTCAGTCCTCACATATGGGACTCCCAAGCTTAAGGCTACCGGAGACCCTAAGCACAAAAATGAGCTTCCTCTAGCTCAGCAGCACAGAAGGAAGGAATCTTCTCTGAATACGTCTCCAACCGGTAGCCCAACATCCGGGATGGAGGGTAGGAGTTGCCTATACCTCAAAGAGGTTACGGAGGACTGCCTGTCCGAAAGCACTGTCCCTGCGGGACTCCCTCTCCAGGCAGTAATGGGCTGCAAAAGTCTGGCTTGAAGACCAAGTAGCGGCCCGGCAGATGTCTGCCAATGGAACAGAGCGGAGGTAAGCCACTGACGTAGCCTTCGCCCGAACACGATGAGCGGTGACTCTACCTTCCAGCACGAGGCCCGCAGCCTCGTAAGCCCAAGCGATGCAGTCTGCAATCCAGATGGACAGAGTACGCTTGGAGACAGGGAGCCCCAACTTGTTGGGGTCATAAGACACGAAGAGCTGAACAGCCTTTCGTTGCTCCCGCGTACGGTCAAGGTAGAAGTTCAGCGCTCTCCTACAGTCTAGTGTATGCAGGACCATTTCAGCTCGGCTGGAGTGTGGCCTGGGAAAGTAGTTTGGAAGAACCACCTCCTGGTTGATGTGAAAAGGGGAAACCACTTTGGGAAGAAATTTAGGGTGAGTCCGTAGGACTACCCGGTTCTTGTAGAACCTAGTGTAAGGAGGGTCAGATACTAGGGCCTGCAGCTCACTAACGCGTCTAGCAGAAGTGAGGGCCACCAAGAACAAGGTTTTCCAGGAAAGAAAACGAAGAGGACAGGTAGCCATAGGCTCAAAAGGCGGACAGGTAAGCCGCTGTAAAACCACATTGAGATCCCAGTTCGGGGCTGGCGGGCGCAAAGGTGGTTTAAGGAGAAGGAGGCCTCTGAGAAAACGAGCCACCAGAGGGTGGCTGGAAAGAGGTCCACCGGCACGTGATGCGCAGAAATAGCACTGAGGTGGACCTTGACCGAGTTGGACTTGAGGCCAAGATTAGAAAGAGAAAGCAAGTACTGCAAGACCACTGATGCCGAACAGGAGAAGGGGTCTTGAAACTGCTGAGTACACCAGACGGAGAACCGATGCCACTTAAGAGCGTAGGACTTCCGGGTGGAAGGCCTCCTGGAGGCCAAGACGACCTCTTCCACATCTGGAGGCAGCTGGAGAGGAGCAAGGACTACCCTTTCAGCAGCCAGGCCATCAGATGAAGGGACCGGAGGTTGGGGTGCAGGAGCGTCCCCCGATCCTGCGAGAGGAGATCGGGCTGAAACCCCAGAGGAAGAGGGGTGTCCACCGCTAGCTGCATCAGAAGCGGGAACCAAGGTTGCCTCGGCCACCGAGGAGCTACTAGGATCATCGATGCCTTGTCTCTGAGAACTTTGAAGAGCGTCCGAGACACCAGAGGCATGGGTGGAAAGGCATACAAGAGGCCTGTGGACCATGGAATCAGAAAAGCATCCGCCGCTACCCGAAGAGGATGCGGCTGTCGAGAGCAGAATCTGGGAAGCTGCCGGTTCAGAGGACTGGCGAACAGATCCATGGTGGGGAGGCCCCACCGTAGAAAGATCCGCTGAACCACAAGCGGGTCCAACCTCCACTCGTGCGGTTGGAGGACCCTGCTCAGCTTGTCTGCCAGGTAGTTTTCTTGACCCGGGAGATAGACAGCTTTGAGGACGATGTTGCGGTGGACGGCCCAAGAGCAGAGCTTCTGTGCTTCCTGACAGAGAAGGAAGGAGCCGGTTCCGCCTTGCTTGTTCACGTAGAACATGGCAACCTGATTGTCTGTCTGGACAAGTACGGACTGGTGAGAAATCAGGTGAGAGAAGGCTTTGAGCACCAGGCGGATGGCTCTGAGCTCCAGGAAGTTGATCTGCTGAGCGGACTCCCAAGGAGTCCAGAGACCCTGAGTACAAGTCCCTTGGCAATGTGCTCCCCAGCCCTGGAGAGAAGCATCGGTCGTCAGGACCTGAGAATGCGCAGGAAGCTGAAAGGTTACCCCGAGCACTAGGTTTGGCAGGTGAAGCCACCATCGCAGAGAGGAGACCAGCTGGTCGGAGATCCGTACGGAGTCCGCTAGGCTCCCAGTGGCCTGATGCCATTGATTGTGAAGGCACCATTGAGCAGGTCGCATGTTCAGGCGGGCATAGGGGGTTACATGGACCGTGGAAGCCATATGGCCGAGCAGTCTCAGAAATTGCCTGGCCGAGACCAGGGAATTGCTGTGAAAGCGGCTGGCGAGATCCATGAGCCTTTGGGCCCTGTCTAGGGGCAGAAAGGCCCACGCTTGAAGAGTGTCCAGCCTGGTGCCGATGAATTCTAGATCTTGAGAGGGGAGCAAAGTGGACTTTGCGAAGTTTATGACAAATCCCAAGTGCTGGAGCAGAGCTACCGTGCGATGAGTAGCCTGAGTGGCTTCTTGGGCAGACTGGGCCCTGATGAGCCAGTCGTCCAGGTATGGGAACACAAAGAGACCCTGAAGCCTCAGATAGGCCGCCACCACTGCTAGGCATTTGGTGAACACTCTGGGGGCGGAGGATAGGCCGAAAGGCAGTACTCTGTACTGGTAATGGCGTCCGTTCACCACAAACCTTAGGTATTGTCTGTGGTCTGGATGAATAAGGATATGAGTATACGCATCCTTCAGATCTAAGGAGCATAGCCAGTCTCCCTGCTGGAGGTAGGGCAGCAGGATTCCAAGGGTGAGCATTTTGAACTTTTCCTTTGCAAGGAACTTGTTGAGGTTTCGCAAGTCCAGGATGGGTCTGAGGCCTCCTGTTCTTTTTGGAACCAGGAAGTACCTGGAGTAAAACCCTTGACCCTTCAGGTGGTGGGGCACCGGTTCCATGGCTCGGTCCTGAACAAGACTTGCTAACTCCTGAAGGAGTAAGTCCCTGTGCAGAGGGAGTCTGGAAGGCTCCCCTGGAAAGTAGGAGGGAGGTACCTGGTGAAAATGAAGAAGATAGCCCTTTTGAACTATCTGAAGCACCCAGGTATCTGTGGTGATGTTGGACCACCTGTGGGCAAAGTGGACCAGCCGGCCTCCTGTGCTGAGAGAAACCAGCTGAGGGGGAGAGGCTATGCTGAGAGAGTCAAAAACCCCCACCCTGCTGAGCAGGGGCCGGTGGTGCAGGCTTGGGGGCTTGCTGCCTACGGGACCCATTACCCCGTCCCTTGGCCTGCTTTCCCTGTGGGGGAGCTGGGGAGGCCTGATACTGAGGGTAGTATTTATAGGCAGCCGCCTTCCTCGGGTAAAAGGGCTTTTTCCCCGAGGCCTTCTTCTTTTGAGAAGGGGCAGAGGTTTTCCTCGAGAGACGAGTTCTGGTGAGAGTCTCTGTCTCGATTTGTGCAGCCTTCTCATCCATGGGCTTGCCAAAGAGGTTGTCACCTCGGCAGGGGACATCGACCAACTTGTCCTGCACCCAGGGCTCGAGGTCAGACGACTGGAGCCAAGCCTGGCGGCGTCCACCGATGCCGGCAGCGGCTACTCGAGCCGAAGCCTCAAAACCATCATAGGCTGCTCGAGAAATAAACTTGGAGCACTCCCGAATACCAGTAGACAAGGATTGGAACCTCTGCAAAGGTTCATCGGAGAGACCAGCAGAGAACCCGGCTATTTCTTTAGCCAGGTCTCGGAGATACATGCCCATGTAGAGCTGGTACGTCTGGACTCGACAAGCAAGCATAGAGCCCTGGAAACACTTCCTACCGAGGGCATCCAGGCTTTGGGCTTCCCTACCAGGGGGCACCGAGGAGTGCATCTTCTGACTCTTCAGTCTATGCATGGCCGATTCCACCACCATGGAATGGTGTGGTAGTTGTGCCTTTTGGAACCCGGGGCTCTTGCGGACTCGATAAATGGAATCGACCCGCTTGCTCAATACCGGCGACGACGCCGGGCTCTCCCACATGTGGAAGAGATGCCGTTCCAGCATGGGAGGAACCGGTACAATAAAGGCCTCCTTCGGGATGAGAGTCATATTGGAGGGCATCAAGTTCTTCGACTCGAGGCTCCTCCTCGGGATCCGCAGGGAAGGCCAAGGCTTTGGCCATATCCCTCACGAAGTCCGAGAACCAGGTATCCTCCGGGGGGGACCGTCTCCGGGGTTCGGACTCGGGGGAGTCCGATGGGACACACCGAGTCCGAAAGGAACCAGGTGACTCTTCGTCCTCAGATTCCCAGGCCGACTCCTCGGAGGAGGAGTCGACCGGCTCCGGTCGGGCGGGCACTGAAGCCATCCGCCCCGACGCCGAGGGAGTCGGCGTCGACGACCTCAGTCCCAAACGGGAGGCCGAAGGAGACCGCGACCGAGGATCGACTCGAGCCCTCATGGACTCGAGGATCGGCTCGGTCTCCGGGGTCGACTTGGAGGTCGACGTCCCGGCGGTCAGGGCAGAAGCGCCAGCGAGGCCAGCGATCAATGCCCGCTGCTGGTCCATGAAGGCAGCCAAGCTGACCTCCAAGGCCGTCAACCTGAGTCCGAGCTCAGGAGACCCAGCAGCCCCCGACTCGGGCCCCGACGGCGGGTCCTTCAGAGGTGAGTCTACGAGGACAACAGTACTCACGTGAGCGGGCAAGTCCTCCTCGAGTCGAGGATGTTTCGACAGCCTCTCCGACTCCAAGGACCCGGGACGGGAATCGGGGCTATGCGACCTGGCCCTCGAGGGACCAGGAGCGTCCACCGAACCCGCCCTCGCGGGTTTCTTCTTCCGATGATGATCCCGGGTAGGAGACCCCCTTTCAGAGGAACTTCGACGATGCTCAGGACCAGAGTCCCGAGACGTCGAAGCCTCTGACGAGGTCCGAGCCCGGCCGGAGTCAGAGAAGATACGCTCCCGCTGGTGCTGCCGACTCCTCAATGCTTTTGAGGACATCTTGCCGCATGGCCCGCAGATCATGGAGTTATGATCCGGGCCTAGGCAGTGGAGGCAGAAGTCGTGAGTGTCTGTAAGAGACATAAGTTTCTTACAGAGGTCACACTTTTTGAAGCCACTGGCCGCCATAGGGGGAAAAAGGGCCCCTGCGAGGTTGAATGACCGGGCAGCCAGGGAAAAGAAAAAAGCTCGAAGTCTGTCACGAAGGACAAGAGAAACCGAAAAATAACGGACGGACTCGTAACCGGCGTCGCGAGTCCGGGCGGGAAAAGAACCAGCGTCGAACCGAAGAAAAATAAAGAAAATAGAGAAAAATCAACTTTTCTGCGGGGGATTCACAGGCAACGTCTGTAGGGCTCCGCGGAAAAAAGAAGACTGAGCAAGATGGCACCCTTGGGTGGGAAGAGGACCGCGCATGCGCGCTGCAATTCCCGGGGGCTTTCTTTGAAAGCTGGGGAAAATTGCTCCGCGAGGGCTCCGTCGGCGCCGACGTCACCCATATGTGAGGACTGACTTCCTGCTTGGTCCTGGAGAACAGTGTTTGGCCCACCAGGACCGGAGTAGGGAAACGCAGCCCTAGAGCAGCAGCCAACAGGGGCATAAACACCCACACCCAGAGGCTCCACTATCCAAAGCCTCATGGAGAGTCAGGCTGTTGGGCCCTGCGCATAGCAGCATCTCCCAATACATTCCCACTTGCATACCTTAGCAATGCAGCCCTTAACTTGAGAACAAGTTACACATATATCAAAAGGTTGCTATGATTAATGGCAGATAACAAATCCTAAGTTAAACACAATTTGTTGACAGAGCTGCAACATAGCAACCTTTCTGATACCTGTGGAGTGTGTTTCTGTTTTGGTTACTGACAGTGCTTACCACCCCGGGGAGTGACCCCAACAGTATTGCGGACCATAGCCATGCCTGCACTGTGCCCAGGACTGGTGTGGTGGGCTGGGTTGCCAAAAACCTCTATATTTTCACAATGCTGGCATAGGTGTGGGAGTGTGTGTCTGTCTATCCAGTGTGTTGTGGCTGCCTACACCTTTCTGAGCCCACTCTGCTTGCACTGTTTCCAGTGTTAGCCTGCCAATGTGCATAATGAGGAGCAAGGTACTGTGGGTATGGGCCGGACAGGGTGGCCTGGGCAGGGTGCATCTGCACAGGGCATAGGGCAATGGCTGGAACATTGTAGTGGCTGACCACCATCTGCACGGACAGGATGGCCATAGCATGTCATGCTGGGAGGTCACTCTCACCCTGACTGAGCAGTGACCATGGCATGGCTAGGTTCCAACATAGTGCTATACATTTTTTCTTGCTGGTGATATTTATGGGTATTCTTTTCTGGGGTCCAGTCACTGACATACCTGTTTGGTGTGTATGCTCACATCCCATTTTTGGGTGCACACAGTTCCTCCAGGAACATGCACTATGTCCTAGCTAGCAGACTGTCTGCAGTTAGTATGTGTATGGCTGGAAAACCTTGCAGGGTGCAGTGGGTGGAGACTAATTGTGCCCTCTGCTGGTGAATGTCAGATAGTGGTGGCGGGCAGCTGAGCTGTTCCAGCATTCTGGCTGTCTGCCTGCCATTGCCTTATTGATGCGTACAGATCTGCTTTGACTGCCCTGTAGGATGCCTGTTCCCCAGCAGGACTGGGGTTGGTGGTCCCCTCTACTGCCACCATTGCAGAGATGTAGAATGTGGATCTGTTGGTGGGAGATCCTGTTCCCCCACCCTGAGCCACAGAGGGCTGGTTGGCGGGCGCTACATAATCCGCTTTTGGGTCCAAACACCCCCCTTCACCTACAACATGTGACCATAGCACCCACACAGGATATGCACTATTCTGGGTCCATCATAATCTACAAGGGCTAGACATGACTGGAAAATAGAGATGGACACAGGTGTATCCTAGATGTGTCTGCAAGGACTACCTATCACACACTGGCACTGATGGGGACCTGCAGCATAGCCTATCTCAGCCAACCCAGATGCTGCGGACCTGGTGCTGGGCGCCCCACCTCACCCTCAGGGTGAGCACAGGACCCACACAATGTCACGGTCTGTAGCTACTCTGTGCCAGTAACACACATGGTCAGTTCCCTCTACCAGGCCGAGGTGCTGTGGGGGTGCATATCCCATCTTGTGATCAGCTGTAGACTGCTGATCTGCATGTGCAATGCATCATGGGTATGGGTGGGTTTACCCTATCCTGGTAACCACAGCAGACAGTTTGTGTGGTGACCTGCAGTCTTTCTGTAGCCAGCCAGGGAGGTGTTATATAAAGTGCCCTATAAAGCGCTCTATAGGGCACATTGTAAGGTGCCTTGGCAAACAGTGCACTTTATAATGTGCCCTAAGGGGTGCCTGATAGTGCGCCTTATGCAGCACCTTAGGTTACAGCACTGTGGGTATTTTTGCTGGCAGCACTAATCTAAATTAAAAAAGCAAATGCCTCAGACAGCACTGATTTAAATTAAAGGGTAATGCCTCAGACAGCCTTATTATATAACACCACTGTGGAATCAAACCTATGACCTCTGCCCCCATAGTCATTGCAGTAACTAGTGGGCTACATCTTTATTCATTCTAACACTGCGCTGCCATGAACTTAGGATTAACGCGCGTTAGCGCGCCACTGTGTATATGCAGTGTCTGCGCCGTGCATGCGCCAGTAACCCAGTCACTTCCGTGAATATGGAGAGGCACTCACGTCAACCAGCCTTCACCAGGCTTTATTTAAAAGTGCTGGCAAACCTGATCTGCACAAAATTATTTCCTGGTTCATCCAGACGGCAAGACCTCCACCGCGTCAGGAGGGCATGGCGCCGCATCACTAGGCGCTTTAATTGGATTGCTGACCACCCACCTGAGGTAAGTGCAGGCAGTGCTGAAAGTAGGTGTGGATGCTGCTGTGTGCAAGTATGCCTTATCCCCATGAGGCCATGACCTGCTCACAGAGGTCAGGCTTAAATTCTGTAGGTATGGAAGTTGCTGCTGTAAGAACATAAGATATGCCATACTGGGTCAGACCAAGGTCCATCAAGCCCAGTATCCTGTTTCCAACAGTGGCCAATCTAGGTCATACGTACCTAGCAGTTTCCCCAAAAGACACAGGTTCCACAATGCTTGTACTGGGTCAAGCATTGATATCCTGGGTCCCTTCTTAATAATGGTTTATGGACCTTTCCTCCAGGAACTTGTCCAAACCTTTTTTAAACCCAGCTACACTAACAGCCTTAACTACATCCTCCGGTAACAAATTCCAGAGTTTGATTACATGTTGAGTGAAAAAATATTTTCTTTTATTAGTCTTAAATAGTTTACCCTGTAGCTTCATTGCATGTCCCCTAGCCTTTCTATATTCTGATAACGTAAACAATCGATCTACGTTTACCTGTTCCACTCCGTTCATTAATTTATAGACTTCTATCATATCTCCCCTCAGCCGTCTCTTTTCCAGGTTAAAGAGCCCTAACCTTTTTAGCCTTTCTTCATAGGAGTATCCTTCCATCTCCTTTACCATTTTGGTGGCTCTTCTCTGAACCTTTTCTAATATCGCTATATCCTTTTAAGATACGGCGATCAGAATTGCACACAATATTCAAGGTGCGGTGTCACCATGGAACGATATAGAAGCATTATAATATCTTTTATTTTATTTTCCATTCCTTTCTTTATGATACCTAGCATTCTATTTGCTCTCTTGGCCGCTGCTGCACACTGGGCCGAGGGTTTTAACATGTTATCCACAATGACGCCTAAATCTTTTTCCTGGGTGGTGGTTCCTAATGTGGAACCTTGCATCGTGTAACCATAGTTTGGGTTGTTTTTCCCTAGGTGCATAACTTTGCACTTGTCCACATTAAATTTCATCAGCCATTTTGATGCCCAGTCTTCCAATTTATCAGATCCTCTTGCAATTTTCCACAATCTTCTTGGGTTTTAATAACTTTAAATAGTTTTGTGTCATCTGCAAATTTGATAACCTCACTCGTTATTCCTCTTTTCAGGTCATTTATGAATATGTCAAAAAGCAGCGGACCCAGCACAGATCCTTAGGGTACACCACTATTCACCTTTCTCCATTGGGAACATTGGCCATTTAGCCCTACCCTCTGTTTTCTATCTTTTAACCAGTTTCTGATCCACAGTAGTACACTGCCTCCTATCCCATGACTCTTTAGTTTTGCCAGATGTCTCTGATGAGGGACCTTGTCAAAGGCTTTCTGAAAGTCCAGATACACTATATCAACCGACTCACCTTTGTCCACCTGTTTATTCACACCTTCAAAAAAACATAACAGATTAGTAAGACAAGATCTTCCTTGTCTAAAGCCATGTTGGCTGTCTCCCATTAGGCCATGACTATCTACATGCTGAGTAATTTTATTCTTTTATGATGGTTTCTACCATTTTTCCCGGTACTGACGTCAGGCTCACCAGTCTGTAGTTTTCCAGATCACCCCTGGAACCCTTTTTAAAAATTGGTGTTACATTGGCGATCCTCCAATCTTCAGGTATTAGAGATGATTTTAATGATAGTTCACAGACTACTAATAGCAGGTCTGCAATCTCATATTTCAGTTCTTTCAACACCCTTGGATGTATACCATCCGGCCCAGATGATTTGCTACTCTTCAGTTTATCTAATAGTTGTAATACATCTTCCCGATGTATCGATATTTCCTCAATTCTTCCGCACCTTTAAATACCACTTCAGTCATGGGTAACATCCCTACATCTTCCTCAGTAAAGACCGAAGCAAAGAATTCATTCAGTCTCTTCGCTATTGTCTTGTCGCCTGTTAGTGCCCCTTTAACCCCTCTATCATCTAATGGACCTACTGACTCTCTCACAGGTTTTTTGCTACAAATGTACTTGAAAAGGTCTTTATTTCACGTTTTTGCTTCCACAGCAAGCTTCTTCTCAAATTCTCCCTTTGCCTGCCTTATCAATGCCTTGCATTTGACTTGCCAGTGCTTGTGCTGTTTCCAGGTTTCGTCGTTTGGCTCTTTTTTCCATTTCCTGAAAGATGCTTTTTTGGCAACAACAGCCTCTCTGACCTCACCTTTAAACCATGCTGGCAGTTTTTTGGACTTCCTTCCACTTTTCTTAAAGTGTGGAATACAGCTGGTCTGGGCTTCCAAGATAGTATTTTTCAACAACACCCAAGCTTGATGTAAGTCTTTAACCTTTGCAACTGCTCCTTTTAGTTTTTTCTTAACTATTTTCCTCATTTTATCATAGTCTCCCTTTCAAAAGTTAAAAGGTGCTCGTTCTTTGCAGATTCTGGAATTCTTTAGCCTGGGCGCCGAGGAGGCACCATCCATTAGTGTATTGAAAAATCGGCTTGATCCTCTTAGGCCTGGACCAGACTTTAGCGATGTGGAGAGGGCCTGGGCCGTAGAGCTGGGGCGAGAGATCTCCCCAGGTTCTGTTTCCTTGGCTCTCCGAAGGATTGGGAATCTCGTGGAGAGTGCACGTTGGCGGGAAACACAGTTTAAAGCTATAACTCGGGTATATTTTTCGCCTAGGCGGGCCCTCCGTTGCCACCTGACTGTGGATGGGAGCTGCCCACGGTATTCCACGCCGATGGCAACTTTATTGCATATGTGGTGGGACTGTAGGATTATCCGACCATACTGGATGAGAATCTGTGCATTTATGATGCGACTCTTGGGGCAACGGGTGGCTTGGGATGCTCCCTTTGTTACATTGGACCAGTTGAAGCCTAATCTTCCCAAGGGTAAATGGGAAAGGTGGTTAGTGCGGAAGGCATGCCTGGTGGGCAAGGGGCCCATATTACGGGGGTGGCGGGAGAGTAGCCCCCCTTCATTTTGGGAGTGGCGGAACTCCTTTCATCAACTCATGCTTATGGAGGGTAGAGGCGCCCGGGGTAATGTTAAACGATGGGCTGCCTTTCAGATGCTTTGGGAACCTTACATCCAGGTGTTGAGCCCCCGGTGCCGCAATGCCATTCTGCAGCAGGGAAGTTAGTGGGAAGCTCTCCCGGTGGGTAGTGTGGGTGGTGGTGACCCATATGGTGGATTTGCTCTGGTCTTGGGGTTGAATGGGGGGTGGATGGGAGGTTGGGGAGGGAGAGAGAATGTATAAAACTGGAAAAAACACCTGTTACCGTGTGTGTCCTCCGCTTGGGGATAAGAACAAACCCCGGCGGGAGACTATTGACTGTTGTATTTGTTTTTGTTTCCTGGTGGTTTCTAAATAAAGATTTATTAAAAAAAAAAGTTAAAAGGTAGTTGTGGATTTCCTTACTATCCCTCCTCCACTAATTAAATCAGATGCGATCATGCTATAATCACTATTGCCAAGTGGCCCCAACACCCTTATCTCTTGCACTAGATCTGGTGTTCCACTAAGGACTAGGTCTAATATGGCTTCCCCTCTGGTCGGTTCATGAACCAGCTGCTCCAAGAAGCAGTCATTTATTTCATCTAGGAACTTTATCTCCCTAGCATGTCCTGCCGTGACACTGACCCAGTCGATACCGGGGTAATTGAAATCACCCATTATTATTACTGTGCTGTAACTTTTGTTAGCTTCCTTGATTTCTTTGAGCATTTCATCATCCATTTGTTCATTCTGGCCAGGCGGTCGATAGTACACCTCCACTGCCATCGCCTTCCCCTTTTACATGGAATTTCAATCCATAGAGATTCTACAGCAAATTTTGTTTCCTGCAAAACTTTAATCCTTTCTGACTCAATGCCCTCTCTAACATAGAGCGCTACCCCTCCACCAATTTGATCAGCTCTATCATTACGATATAGTTTGTACCCAGGTATCAGTGTCCCACTGGTTGTCCTCCTTCCACCATGTCTCTGAGATTCCAATCATATCTAACCTCTCATTTAGTGCTATATATTCTAACTCTCCCATCTTATTTTTTAGACTTCTAGCATTTGCATACAAGCATTTTAGAGATTGTATTTTATTCATATTAATTTGGCTATTGGTAGACATGGGTAATTTGGGATCTCTAAGCTCTGTCTGCTCCATACTCGAGGGCATTTGGGCTACTTTACTCTTTTTTGGAACCTCTCTGCTTTTGGTAGTATCCTTCAAGGATACATTCTTCCGAACCATTCGCTCTTGGGCGACTGTCGGCTTTCCCCTATTATCTAGTTTAAAAGCTGCTCTATCTCCTTTTTAAAGAATAATGTCAGCAGCCTGGTTCCATCCCGGTTAAGGTGAAGCCCATCCCTTCGGAAGAGCCCCTCCTTTCCCCAGAATGTTCCACAGTTCCTAACAAATCCAATACCCTCATCTCTGCACCATTTTCTCATCCACGCATTGAGACTCTGGAGCTCTGCCTGCCTTTTGGGTCCTGCACGTGGAACGGGAAGCATTTCAGAGAATGCTTCCCTGGAAGTTCTGGATTTCAACTTCCTACCTAAAAGCCTAAATTTAGCCTCCAGAACCTCCCTACCACATTTTCCTGTCATTGGTACTGACATGTACCAAGACAGCAGACTCCTCCCCAGCACTATCTAAGACCTTATCTAGGTGGCGCTTGAGGTTCGCTACCTTCGCACCAGGCAGGCATGCTATCTACATGCCTAATGATCGAATCAACAACTATAACGGCTGTCCTAACCCTTCCCTCATGGGCACATGGCCCTGGAGAAACTTCCTCGGTGTGAGAGGGTTTTACATCACCTGGAGGACAGGTCCTAGTTACAGGATCACTTCCTGCCACACCAGGGTGATATGTTTATATCCACCCTACCCCCAGGAGGCCAAGACCTGACTACAGAGATCAGTTATACATCCTGTTGGTATGGTACTTGCTGCTGTTTCTGCATTTCAATCCACCCTACCCCCAGGAGGCCTTGATCTGATTACAGAGGTCAGTTATACATCCTGTTGGTATGGTACTTGCTGCTGTCCATGTGTTTATATCCACCCTACCCCCAGGAGGCCTTGATCTGATTACAGAGGTCAGTTATACATCTTGTTAGTACAGTACTTGCTGCTGTTCATGTAGTTATATCCACCCTACCCCCAGGAGGCCTTGATATGATTACAGAGGTCAGGCTTAAATCCTGTAGGTATGGAAGTTGCTGCTGTTCATGTGTTTATATTGTGGTGAACAGCGCCCTCCTGAGCCTATGAAGACGGATGAAAATCCTGAGGTTCAGCAGGATTTATGCCTATTTGAGAAACCAAGGAAGAAAGAGAGACTTTATTCCACAGAGCTGAGCATGGAGACCAGCCCAGGGGAGGAGTCCTGCAGTCCTGATTGGGCACACCCTGCCCTTGGAAGGGGCGTGTCCAGGAGAGAACGTGGTTTTATACCAGAGCATGGCTTTGCTAGGCAGAATGGGAATGGGATTGAGAGGAATGAGGAGAAGGAGAGGAAAAAGAAGGAGAAGAGGAAGAATGATTGGAAGTCCAGAAAACAGTATGCTGATACTTGGGAACCTGGCATTGGAAGGAGACCTGCAAAGTTCTATTCAGAGGCAGTGAGTAGAAGTCCCAAGGAGAGAGGACCTAGCCCTGAATTAGACAACCGTTGGAAGGCACAGCCCTGGGAAAGGAAGCCTTCAAGGCAGGCACAAGAAAGAAAACAATCATTCTGTGGAGTACCGTTTGAGCCACAGAGCAACAAACATTCTAACAGCTGGAGAACGTTGGAGCCATCTGAAGTCAGAACGGCATGGCAACAAGTAAGTGAATGGCCACAAAGTTTCCAGGCTGAACGTAAAGCTAACTCTCCTGTGTGTGAAACATTAGCAAAAGAGACTAGCAGTTACTCTGATACAATTAATCTAAGAGAGGAGAAAATAAACAGCCTTAAGCCAGAGGGAAGTTGTATAGCTGATAGCAATTCCCTACCTCCCAAACAGCAGGCTGAATTGCTCCTACAGAGTTTTAAGCAGTTTTTAGAGTTGCAAGCTAGAAGACAGCCAGTGTTACCAGAAGCCAGTAATTCCATACAGCTTGAAGAATTAACACAAGATAATACAGACTTACCAGATTGTGAGAGCATGGATTGCACGGTCTGCTGTGTAGAGATGCCAAGCTGAAGGAAACTGCTTTTTACCGTATGTGAATTGAATACTATGGAGCTGTTGTATTGCCTTGCTGAGAAAGCTCTAATTATGTGCACCTGATTTTCCCCAGCCCTGTGAAGGTAACAGTGGCTGAAAGAGGCTGCAGTGAATCTAACTGACCTCTTGGGGCAAAGTGAGTAATTTGCTTAGAAGTGAAAAGCAGCAGTTATACTTTAAGTTGCCTTTATCCTAAGTTTTCCTGTTAGCATTTGAAGCACCTATTTTGTTTGCATTTATTTGCCATGTGATGGAACAATATCCTTTACTATAATAAATATACTGGAAACCCCATAACTACAACTCTTTATTTCGGAGCGAGAGGAGCAGGAACTACAATACCCAGCACTCCCTGGATACAAGTTACTCTCCTTCCTCACGAAGCATCATACCGCCGCTCCTGTCTTTAGCCCCAAGGCCGGGCAGGAGCGCCGCAATATCCACCCTACCCCCAGGAGGCCAAGACCTGACTACAAAGGTCAGTTATACATCCTGTTGGTACGGTACTTGCTGCTGTTTCTGCGTTCCAATCAACCCTACCCCCAGGAGGTCTTGATCTGACTACAGAGGTCAGTTATACATCCTGTTGGTATGGTAGGTGCTACAGTTCATGTGTTTATATCCACCCTACCCCCAGGAGAGCCAGACTTGATTGCTGTGGTCTGTTTGACATCCTGGTGTCAGGGTACCTGCATCTGTTGTTGTTGCACTGCTGAGCCCAAACACCAGGAGACCCACACCTGATCACAGAGGTCTGTTAAAGCTGCTGGTGTCAGCGTACCTGCAGCTGTTGGGGTGTCACCGCTCTGCCCGACCCCCGGGAGGGCCTAGAACAGATAACATAGGTCTATAACTCAGCTAGGTGGCTCTGTGCATGCTCCAGTTGCATAAGGCCACAACTGCCATATTCACAGGAGGCCTAAGTCCTGACCACAGAGGTAGAGTTGTAGGTCTGATGTCATGGTAGTGGCCCCTGCTGATGTGCCTGGCCCACCCAAACACCGGGCAAGGTCAGAACACATCGCACATGTTCCTTAGAGAGCTCATGGTGCCACAGTGGGTGTGTTGGCTGATGTGTGTGGGTGAGCCAAATACACAGGTGTCTGCCGCAGCATACAGGGAGTTTGGAAATCCCACTTTTGGAGACTAACGTGACCACCACACACATGGTATGGTGCACCCATGTCATGCAAGGAGGGTGTGGGAACAGGGTAAGGGGGCCGGGGGGTAGCACACAGTACATGTAGCTGGCACCCCACACATGGGCAGACCCACAGCCACACATGCATGCAGCGCTGCCAACAGGTAGTAGAGGACCCATTGGCCAGAGCAGCAGCAACACTCAGCTGCCTGCAGTGATGTGTGATATGCGATGGCCACCCACCAGAGATATCCTCCCCCGATGTTCCCACCAATTGCATTCCCCCCCAGGTGGAGGACCTTCAGAAGAAGGGAAGGGAGTTGCTGCTGAACTGCCCGGATGTCCTGGAATGCCTACAAAGCAGGGCACAACAGGAACATGATGAGTGTTGCGGCCACTGCAGGGATGTACAGCATGTCACAGTGGGCCAACAGCCTGTGTGTGGCCACACAATGTTTATGTGGTGTGGGAATGGCATGATGGTGTCCTAATGACTGTCTTCCCCAACAGAGGCTGTTGCTGCTGGGGAATGGGCATCCACATCCAGGACACACACCAGAGGGCCTGCAGCTCCAGCCCAGCCAATGGAGGAGGAGGGGGCAGAGCCGGAGGACGACGACTCTGCGGAAATGGAGTGGGCGGAGGGTAGTGTGGGGCAGGAGGGAGGGGAAGATGAGGGTCGCTCCGGTGCACCGGTGGGTGAGTGGGAGGATGATGTGCAGGAGGAGGTGGAGGAGAGTGTGGAGGGGGGAGGTGTTGGAGAGGGTGGCCCTGTGGGTACAGTGACACCACCACATGCCACAGGCAGGGCCCACGCACATGCCACCACTCAGACTCCGGGCATCTGGGGCGGATGTGGTGGCAGGTGTGTCTGGGACCTGTCTGTGGCAGTGCTTGCTGTGCTGCAATGGCAGCGGACACAGGACTGCACCATGCGGTGGCTTGCAGGTGCTATTCAGTGGCTGGCTGCCGAGATGCACATGCAGCATGCAGCTGGTATGGGGGGTGGATCTCGGCAGCCATCCCCTGATGGGCGGCCACACATGTGCCCTGTGGTGCCGTGTCACTCGGGCCACAGCATGGGTCTAACTCTAAATATCAGCCATAGATGTGAATACACAGGTTTTGTTATATATCACACTGGTCATGTGTTTTCCTTATAGACAGACTGTTGAATTGAGCATGGGACATGTGTGTTCATCACTATGTGTATGTGTATTAGACATTGGTAACATACATGGACCGTCTCCACACTCATGTGTGGTGTCTGACCATGTGCGTAGCTGTCAGTGCCCCCTGGTGCCCTGTGATGTATCGTACGGCTGTGTGTACCACCAGCTATGGGCACATGCTTGCTGCCTGTCATGTGTAGGCAGCATATCTGATGCACCATGCTCGGAGGGGAATAGAGGGGACAGCCAACAGCCGGTGTGTGGCAGGAAGGATAAGATGGACTGCTGTACCCAGGAGCTGCCCAGGGGGATAGCTGGTGAGGCCAAGACAGGTGGATGTTGGTCTGGAGGGGGTGCAGGGGGAGAGTGAACAACTGACTGTAGCTAGTTACCTATGTCTGCCTGTGTCTTACACAAACATCTACAGCTAAACAGCCACGTAGGCCCTGGTGTGGGTCAGAGGGAATGGCACACATATGGGTGGAGCAATGGAGAGGATATGGGGTGTGAGAGAGTGACAGATCCATAAAACATACATGTACCACCATAAAGATATTGCTGCTTAACTGGAGAGGTAGGGTATACCCCCACGCATAGGTAGAAGGGTGCACACATGGCATGGATCATGGCACACAGGGCATGGTATAAGGTCTGTGCGTTGATTGGTGGTAGTGCATACACCACACCCCTAAGGGAAATGGGGAGGCATATGTGACCATTGTTGACAATATGGGGGACAGGGTACTCAGGGGAGTACAGTGGCAAACGCTGGAAACGGGCACATAGATACAATCAGGTTTAGTCATCTTTATTGGCACACAGTGACCTGTTCCCCACAATCAAGACCTGTGTGGCCGCCTACGTCCACGGCGACCACGGCCCCAGCAATACTGTTGTTCTGGTTCCGCTGGTGCTGCCTCTGGGGCTGGGGCTGGCTGCTGGGAATGCCCAGCCATGGCCTCTTGAGCATCTGCAATCCGCAGTAGCACCGCTGCCATCACCTCAGCTGTGGCACGCATCGGGCTCATTTCTTCCTGAATGCCCATCAGAACCTGACGAGTGGCTGTGGGTGAGACACAAGGTGATGTGTGAGACGTGTTGCACCCTCCTGCCCACCGTGGCTCATGCACATGACCAGCGTATCCCAACAGACCAGTCCGCAGACCAATCATGTATGCGATGGCTAGCAACGCAGTACCATGTTTACATCTGTGTGTCCCATGATTCATCCATAGGCCAGGAAATGATCCTGCTGGGGGTCGTGGAGATCACAGATATGACACATGGTACTGTGTTGCACTTCAGTGTGTCACTGCTGTATCTGCGCACTGGTCGTATGGGATAGGTTGGATAATGTGGGGATTCATGGCACACAGATATCTGGGGGGCGCTGTTCACTCTAAACCTGATGCACAGTACTGAGTACCCTATCTTTGCTATGTACCACTACCCAGGGAGAGGGGTCCGACGGGTAAACTGTATAGGTGATCTGGGGTAGGTGTGTACCACTGTATGTCTCCATGGGGTATTTTGTTGTGAATAATAGGTGGATGTATGAGCTCATTAGCATGATGACACCAGATGGCACATGCTACAAGGGGGGGGGGAGGAATGCACTTGGCACACACCCCCACTACAAATACAAAACTATGTGCTATGGTGTCATAATATTAGGAGGCACATGGAATGTCATTGTGGATGGTACATCAACCCCCAGGGGGCTTGTTGTGTATTCTGTTACCCATCTTCCGCATCGTGCTTTTCTGAGGCAGTATGAGTCCGTAGCTCTGCAAGGATGATATCCATGCTGGTGTGTTGGGTGCGTGATGTCCCCGGCGCATGCATTGTGTCATCCACAGCCCGTATGCTGCTGCCACTGGCCCCACTTGTGCATCGGCATCCGCTGCCCTGTCCTCTGCCTCGGGCAGCACAACATTTCCTGGGGTCTCCCCACCAGTGCTGTCCACGTCCCCGGACTCGCCGGCCTCTGGCCCCTCGGCAACCTCTGGCGCCAGCACATCCCCCTCCTCATATGCCTCCATGGCCTGGATGTCAGAACAGGGTATACAGCAAGGATGAGTTAGTGCAGGTCAGATATCTACACCTGTGTAGTACATCCCCACCAACAGCATTGTGGTGTACGCCTGTACCTGCTGTTCCTGCACCTACAATGGGGACAGCACGTGCGTACAGTTTGCTGTACCTGACGGGGGAGGGGGGGTGGCCTCTCGCACTGGTGGAGCTGTGTCACATTTGCTTTTATGTTGGGGGGAATGGGGCTGAGACTGGCGGCCCCACTATATGCAGCACTAGGTATGCACTGTGCGTGTGACCTTGCCTGCGGACTCAGTGTTACATGTGGCCAGGGTGCGTGTGTGGGCCCTGAATGGGATTGTGGCCTGTCATAGTGTGTGTGAGTGATGTGTATGCATTGGCCTGAGTGGTATGGATGGCAGGTGTTGCAGCATTCGTCCTGGTAAGCCAGACATGTGTGGGGTCTGCCGCTTTGGTAGCCACTGTGTGATGTGTGTGGACAGCTATCACATACTCGGTGTGTGTGGTGGGTTAATTCAGGGGATGGGTGGAGTGATGCTGGGCATGTGGTTGCACCGTGGGTGGGGGTCATGGGAATGTGTCTGTGGCACTGCAGTATCTGTATAGATGATGGCCCCAGGTGGTGTGGGGTATTGGCTAGGTGCAGTTGGTACGGCTGTGGCAATGTGCACCCCAATGTCTTGTGAGGGTGGGTGTGGGATCCACACTGTAGGTTGGACAATGACAGAGTGTGATGTGTTGGACATCTGTGTGATGTGGTTGTTGTGTTTTGTTTGCAGCTACCTTGCCCTCACAGTGTGATAGCCCTTCCTCTGTTACTGGTCTGGGATATGTCTTTGGACAGGTAATCTCATACACACGTCATAGCTGTTATAGGTGGTGTGTGGGTCCCCCCAGGTCAATGTTTTGTGGCCTAGTTGTATGTCCCTCCTGTCTGTGTCCCCATGTCATATAGTGGTGTGTGCTTGGCTACAGATGTATGCTGTTCTGTGTGACCTATATGCCATGTACGAATAGCTGCTGCATGTGCTGGGTTCATGGGGTGGAGGGTGCTGTGTCACCCTGTATGTATGGTCATCCAGCCCACTCATGCATAGTCAAGGGGGGTGGCACTCTGTCTGACTGGAAGACTGCCCCCTCCCAGGTTCTGTACACCTGTGCAGTGCTCTACGATGTGCAAGCAGCCCCAGGTACCTGTCACACCCACCCTGTACCTACACAGCCATGTTTTGCTGGATATGTGGACCCCAGTTGCCTGTGTTAGGGCACACGTGTTCTCAGGACATAGGCCCCCATCTTCCTGTCCATAGCTGGCATGTACTGGGCCGTGAGTTGTACATGTGTAACATATCTCTGACCTACCTGCCTGTGGATGGGCGGTGTCCAGCACTTCAGGCAGTCCACACAGGTAGATGGGTCCAAGACGGTCTGCGAGTTCCTGCTCCAAGGGTGTCAGGGTTGGGACAAAGGGACCACCCCCTCCGGTGCCCATGGCATGTCGCCGTTCTGCCAACATGTGTGTGCGGACACCATGCTTAATATCATTAAATCTTTTCCTAAGGCTATCCAGATCCCTGGTTGGCCCCCCTGCCTGGGCTATGGCCTCCTGGATCTCCTCCCACACATGTATCCATGTGCCCACAGTGGTGCTTGTGCTCAGCCGGCCATAGAGCACCTCAGACCACTCCAAAACACTGGCCAAAACACTGAATCTAACAGCCCTCCTCCGTTCCTCGGCTGGCACCGGTATACGCCTGCATTTGGCGCTGGGTGGCCCCTGGATGGGCTGCGACACACACGATGGGCCTGCAACCACCACCACAGGCCCACCTCTCCCTGGCGGCTCTGGGTCCCGCTGAACATGTGCCTCCCCCTCCTCCCCCCATGTCCTGCCGCTCAATCTCACTGCCCTTTGTGCCCTCTCCCTCCCTGTCACACATCTTCACCCCTCCTGTTCTTCGCCTACTCCCCTCCCCTGCCCCTCGGTTCCTCTGCTCCACTTCACGCCTGCACCTCACCTCACCTCCCCTCCTCTCCCTTGCGTCTGCTCCTCAGATCACCTCCTGTCTCTCTCTCTTGCTTCTAGCCTCCCCTCCTCTCACTCTATCTCGCCTGCTCCGCAACACACCTCTCCTCACCTGCAATAATCCTGATCTCACACTTGCCTGCTCTACAACTCGCCTTATTTCTCCGTCGCCTACACAAACCCCTCAGTGTGTACCATGTGTGCATGTGTATTTGTGTTTTCTTACATGTGCGTGTCCTTGCGTGGGTTGCGCATGCGCAGCAGCGCGAGCATGGAGGCTGCACGCATTGCGCAGGGGTGATGTGGAAGGTGTGTGCCCAGGACCCATGAGACGAGTGCCAGCCGCATGTGCGTAACGGCATGCAGCACATGCGCACCCCTCACACTCACATACGGAGCACCTGCACAACATGGTGTCCCTGTGCACGTACCTTCCGCATCACCCCTGCATGTGCACAATGCATGCAGCCTCCATACTTGCGCCGCTGCACATGCGCAACGTACGCAAGGATGCGCACACGTAAACACTTGCTGCTGCGCATGCGCAACGCACACATGTAAAAAACCACATAAATACACATGCACATGTGGTAAACGCTGAGGGGTTTGTGTAGGCGAGGGAGATGAGGTGTGCGGTGTCGGTTGTTGGTGAAGTAAGGGAAGTGTCAGAGGTAGGTTTGGTGTGGAGAGTGGCTGGGTTGGTGAGTGCTGGTGGAGTTGTGTGGCTGGGTTGGTAACTGGTGGATGAGGTGAGTGTCTGGGTTTGAGTGAGTTTGAGGAGTTGAGGGGGGTGGAGTTTATGGCGGGCTTTGTGGTTGCTGCATGTGCAGTGGGAGGTGATCAGGGGCTGTGGTTGCCTGACGGGGGAGATGGTGTCCATGGGGCTGAGGCACAGGGCTTGGGTTTAGTCCCGCTGCAACACAGACCTGCAGCTGTGGGGCAGGCCAGGCAGGGGCTGTGCCGGCACGGCGCAGGAGGCATGCAGAGTTGCAGGCTCGCCAGCCTCGCCTCTACAGGCCCAGGGCCCAGCTCCAGGGCATGCATGAGGACCAGGTCATCTCCTTCTACCGCCTGAGCACGGGGGTTATTAGGGAGCTCTATGAGGATCTAAGACCTGACCTCGAACCCCTGACTGGTCGGTCACATGCCATACCGGGTTTGGTCAAGCTCTTTGGTGCCCTACATTTCTTTGCCTCTGGCTGTTTCCAGTCATCTGTGGCCACAGTGGGTGGCATGAGACGCCCAACCTTCTCATGCTGTCTCTACCAGGTACTGCGTGCCATGATCAGCCGGGTGGGGAATTACATTGCCATTCCCAACACTAGGCAACAGTGGGGGACCCTGAACCAGGTCTTTGAGGCATTTGCCGGAATACCACACGTGATGGGAGCTATTGATTGCACTCATGTTGCCCTGGTCCCACCCAGAGACAGGGAGGTAGTGTTCCGCAACCGCAAACACTACCATTCCCTGAATGTTCAAGTTGTATGTGATGCAAATATGCATATGCTGAATGTGGTCCCTAGATTTGCAGGGTCCACCCATGACTCCTATATCCTGCATCACTCGGCACTATTCAGACAATTTGAGGCAGGACAGTATGAAGACTGTATACTGCTGAGTGTGTATTTCTCATCTCTGATATGCACATGGTGATCCTGTGACTAACCGTCTGTGCATATGTTTGTCTTTGAGATGTATCCCAAGTTGTGTGTGTGTCTCATCTGTCTGTGTATGATCTAACGTTGGGGGGGGGGGGTGCCCTCCAGCTCTACCTTGCTATGGTGCTGTGTGATGATGGTAGCATGGACGCTAGCATTTGTGCTGTGGTTACAGATTATGTTGATTGCAATCCGTACAACTACCCCTTGTTTTGTGTGTCATAGCTTCACACGCTGATGCATAGTTGTGGTGCCCCATCATGTGCTGTCATATGTTTCTGTCAAGATGTTTTGTGCATTTGGTTTGCACGTACATACTTGTGTCCATTTGGGTGGACATCAGCTCCTGCTCTAACGTTCCACATTTCTTTCTGCAGGTGATGCAGGATATGGGTGTCGCCCCTGGTTGCTGACCCCTGTGCGTCAACCACAGACACGTGCAGAGAGGAGTTACAATGAGGCCCATGCCTCCAGCCGCTCCATCACAGAGCGCACCTTTGGCATTTTAAAGAGTCGCTTCAGGTGTCTGGATAGGACAGGCGGGGCCTTACAATACAAACCACAGACTGTGGCAGAGATAATTATAGCCTGTTGCATCCTGCACAACATTGCTCTCAGGCACCATATCCCTGTCCAAATTAATGAGGATCTGGAGGATGATCCTACGTGCCCTCCTGTATGTGCCCGTGGTGACACACGTGAGGGCACAGCAGTCAGGCGGCAGATGATTGAGGTGCTCTTCTCATGTAAGTACTGCATATGTTGCCATATACATTTGTTTAGATATGTGTGTACTACTACTACTAATGAACATTTGTATCCCAATGGCAGTAAGATGCAACACTGCACTGACATGTAACAGGCACTGCCTGGCCATCCCAGCTTACAATCTAGTCATGACTGAAACGCAGAAGATGTGAGCAGGGCACAACAGCGGGTGGTGGTGGATTATGTGTGTCGGGAGTAGTAGGCTTGTGGGAGGTGTTAAACTGTCATACCTGATTTGTGGCTGATTGGGATAGGGGCTGCTGTACAGCCACAGGTAGTTAGTTTGAGGCTTTGGGTGCAGCAAGGTGAAAGGCGTGTAGTATGGGGTGAACAGTAGGAGAGCAGACCATAGATGGGACCAGTTGCCTAGATGTGTGTGTTTCACAGTTTTTAATTTGAGCTGATTGGTTGGTATGCTCTGATGAGCAGGGACTGTGTGTTAGTTGTTTCTGTATAGCGCTACATGTGATACGTAGCACTATATACATGCTGATAGTGGTTGGATTACTGGTATTTGAGATCAGTAAGGGAAGTTACTGCAACACCACAGTGTGCCTGTATGTATAGGTCAGCACGTAGCCTTGATATGGATGCAGAAACGGATAGGGAACCTGTGAGGTGTCCTGACAGAGGGAGTATTAGTGCCATTATGTGTGGCTGTAGAAAAGCCATGCAGTGCAGTGTTGCATATTTTCATGCAGACAGAGATGATTCAAGGCCAGATCAGCAAGGTATAGGTTACAGTAGGCAAGCCAGAAGTTGATGGGGGGGGGGGGGGGAGATTTGAGTTCTAGTTGTGTTTTCAGAGAGGACTGGGGAGGTATAGCTGATGACAACTATACATAAACCACAAGCCTCAACTACAAGCTGGGTATGTGTGTAGAGGAGGAGAGTGCAGTCCAAGACAACACCTATATTGCGGACTCTAGAGAAAGGAAGTTTTGGCCACACACACAATGACGCTCTGATGGTAGGAGAGGGTTTAGGTGCACATATAGGATATCCATGCTTTGCCATTATCAATTTCACACAGTGGGATGACATGCAGCCATCAATGTCAGGTGGCAACCAGACATCAGGGTGTGGTTTGGCAGACATAACTCAGGCGTGGAGAGATATATTTGCAACTCATCAGCACACAGCTGTTAAATGTAAGTCAAGGTATGAGATATACAAACCAAGGAAATGTATATGGACAGAGGATAAGGATGGAGCCCCTGCATATTTCCCTGTGTTACAGGAACTGACAGCGGTGTAGCAGATGACATTGAGACACCAGAACACACACTGAAGGGGCATTGGGAGCGATATGGGGGACACAGGATAGTACTGCGTGCTTAGGAGCCAAGCAGGGACACAGTAGCGAGGAGATATTCTGTTCCACATTTTTTACAGCAACAGAGAGGTGAGGAAGGGGACAGAGTACGGACCCTTGTTGTTTGCCACACACACTTCAGTGATAACTTTAACATGAAACAAATCTGTACAGTGTGATGGGGAATAGTCAGTCTGTTAAGGATCTTGGGGGGTCTGCAAGCTGAGGACGTGAAGATGCAGTGTGTGTTGCACAGCTCCAATATGACATATGTATGTTTCTCTTGTGTTTCTCAATACACAGGGCATTCTTGGTGACCCTCCTGGTGCTGTGGTGCATTGGCAGGTGACTGTACGTCATCCAACATGCAGTAGTCTGGGCTAGGTGGACCTACAGCTACTTTCTGTGACGACAGTCAGGGGGGGAGCACATGTCTGCAGTGATCTGTCATAATGTACATATGTTGTTGTTCACCTCTTTTCCCTGCACCCCCATACCCCATATGTTGCTGTTGGCACACATATCCACGTGTTCCTGGCCAGTTTGTCTTTTCCAACACTGTCTCTGGGACACGTCCAACAGAGCTGCGTGTGTGTGCAGGTCCTAGGTGTTTGGGTGGTGGAATGCACGTACACCCTTCCCTAACATTGTAGCATCAGCCAACAGCAGGGTATCATTGCATTTAACAGGCCTTTATCTCCACTAATCTCCAATTGTGCACATACAGGCCGTATGCTACTGCTGGCATGCTCACCTTAGCATACTGTGTGTTTTTGGGTTGGCTGTGTGATGATAGAGCATGCAGGCATTTTGCATTATCATGTGGTGGGAGGGGTCTGTACACCTGGGAAGCGGTGGTGACTGTGCTATCTCTACCTTACTGCTGTTTACCTTGTGGACATTGTGGACATGTGTTGTGTGTTGTGAGCTGACCTATCTCTTGTGTGCTGACAGACCACTGCGCAACAGCATTTTTGTATCACAGATATCGCCATAATGTGGACATGCATCAACAGTGGCTGGATATGGGGACATGGTGACTCTACACATTTCGATGACATCTTCTCCCTTCACTGTGACATGTTGTGGCCTTTGAGAGCCTCAGGGGAGCCCAAACATACACTTGCTGCAAACACACGGTGGGTTGCACCTTTGGTCTTTTGTGAATGACATCAGCCTTTACATGTTAATGATTTACTGTTTGTCTCATACACATATCCATGTGACACCCTCGTCTGTGGTTCAAATTCAAAATGTCCTCAACATGCAGTGTGTTCTGTGTTGTGATCATGTTATGTTTGCCTGTGTGACGTTTCCTTACATACATATTGTGGTAAGGAGAGTGCAGCCCAGCCAGGAAAAAGTGAAGAGAAGAAGGATTTTTCCTCTTTGCGGGGGATGGGTACACAGGATCACATAGTCCATAGCAGAAGCCTGGAGAGAAACCTAGAGGGCAGACCTAGCTGTAAGCCACACCCACACTCCAGGTCAGCCACAGATAGGAGTGGGCGGTACAGAAAGGCGGAGCCAGGAAGGGAGTTGCCCTGCTCAGTGTTTGAAAGGGAGCAAACAAACACTAGAGATAGAGTTGGTTGGAGGGCTGGTGGGAAGCATGGTTGGAGAGCTGGTTGGAAGCATTGTTCGAGTGCTGGTTGGAAGCATGGTGAGAAGCATGATTGGAGATGCAGTTGCAGGGGCAGTTGCTGTCGGAGTTGCAGTCCAGGCCTAAGTGGGAGTTGCAGCTCAGGTTCCAGTCCAGGTTCCAGAAGGTACAGAGGGAACAGCCCTGTAGCCAAAAGGAGCAGCAGAGAAAGGAACCGCTATAAAGACAACCAGAGAAGGTACAAAGGAAGCCACCATACTCAGCACAGTAGCCACAGAGGACATAGGGAAGGTTCCAGGGGAGAACCACCTACCCTAGCAAGAGAGTGGGAAAGCTTTACCACAAGTCTCTGCCCTACGCTGAGGCAGAGGGAGTCCTGACTGGCCAAAGTTCCAACCGAGAGAATACTGCACCAAAAGCCCAAGGTAGGAGAAGGGAGGCAACTAGGCCTTCAAAGTATATTTTCTCTTCTGACTCTGAGGAAATTGTTATACCCCAGAGAACACAGTGCAGAAAGGAATGTTTCACCAGGAAGGTTAAGCAAGAGCACCCCATAGACCTGCCCAGAGAAGGGAAGGCAAGAAAGTGGGAGAGGTTGTTTGACCTGTTAAAAATTCTAAAGCAGAAAGTCCCTGAGCGCTACCAAGCAGAACCTTGCTATAGCTCACCTGAGAGTATGGAGCTTGAAGCCAAGGAGGGTGATGTAAATTCCAGTATTTCGGAGATGGAATGTGATGCATGCACTAAGGTAAATTAGTGTGAGCCAGAAACACTGGATAGTTGAATTCGCTGTTGTTTGTTTTTGGACATTTGTTACTGGAGAAGTTCTCCATTATTTTTCTTTTGTCTGGAGAATATATGTGCTTGAAGAATTTGTATCCACTTACCTGAAAGGAAGCTGAATAAATTCCTGTGCGCTTTTCTAAACCACTCGGTTCATTATTCCTCACACAACTACAACCCTAGGAAAATATAAGAGGTGGTCACCCGTCCCTACTAGGCAGCCGCCTGGTAGGGGCGCGAGCGCCACAATATTGATGTTTGACTCTCTGCAATTTGGGCTGATGTTGCAAGCAGCATACCAATACATTGTTTATCCTCTTCTGACACAGGGCAGTGAACACATAAAGCACATCTACTACAGTGAATCTGGCGTCACCATCAACCACCTGTTGGAGGACACAATAACACCATGGAACTATCCCTGGGAAATGGTGCCACAGGATGTTTGACCTCTGCGAGTGGGACACATGCCTAGGATGGACAGTATTATTGTTGGACTGCTACTTTGGGCATGACAGGCCTGTCCAACACACCGTTGTTGCTGTGCTCTGGCTGGGTGTCGAGTTCATTGCAGGAGACACACATGACCTTTCCAGTACTGTGGCATATTGGGATGTCACACTTGACTATGCATGCCCAGGGTTTTAAGGACAGTCGTAACATGACTTGTTGGATTGCAGACACCCTTTGCACTTTGGACACTGTGTACTGGTCCCCACGTGTGCAGCAGGGACTGACATTGTCACTGTATGTTGTACATCCTTCTGACATTGTGGTGTTGTGTTTTGCCCATGTGTGTGACATGGAACACAGGATACGCTCATCTGTTTGTTTCAACACGAGCATACAGCCATGCATGTGGCACAGGGGGAGCAATGGAGAGGTCCTCTTGTCCATGTCCACCTAGCCTCCACTTGGACATGACACAGTATTTGCCACGACACCACTTTACTGCACAGCATCTTGGATTGATGTTTGCAATCACCAAGGGTGTTACAGTGCATGTGTGGCATCACTGTATCAAGTTTCAACATACACGGTGCATGTCCATGTGACTAACTATGTTGGTGCAACACAGCATGTTGCAATATGGCTTCTGTGTGGGTTACTGTAACATGTTTGACCTTTCTTTCCATCTCTATATACAGGTTATTGTGTCTGTTTACTGTACAGACGTGATGCTCTGCATTGATTTACAAACCTAGCATTGCATGTCTGTACAGTCCTATTTATCGCCTGAGGTAACGACACTCACATTTCCCCATTATAATTGGAGTGTGGCAGTGTGAGTGTCTATTTTCTTCCTTCATTTGTGCATTCCATGTACCGTGATATATGTGTAGAGACACTGTATCCACACCAACCAGTGCAGGGGGACCTTCTGCATAGTGTTATCTCTGTATGTTTCTGCGGATGGTTTCATTTGCATTCTGTGTTCATATGCCTCTGCTACCTGTTAGCATATCCTCATTGTGCATTTGACGATTGTTTAGGGTTACATTTTTGCAGCCTTGATTCCTATATCAGGCATTATGTGACAGCTGTAACATATATTTCGATATGTGTGTTTACAAGTTCTTAATTTGAACAACATATGCTGTTTCATTTGTGTGCCTCCTGTGTTGGCAGACAGATATGTTTTACGGAACAGATCATGATTGATGTGTGTTGGGCCCTCATCATGCACCGCCTACTGTCTACATGCACACGTATGTAACTAACACATTTGGGACATGCAGCAGTATGTGGGGGGTGTGGGCCTAATGCATACTGCACACCATGCACCTGATGCACATTATCTCTCCTGCCCATCATCTGTAGATGAGCCAGTGACTTTTCTGTAACATGTGGGTTGCTGCCCTGCAAAATGTGTTTTCATATTTTCACCTGGGATCCACTCACCTTGATATTATGATAGGCGGTATCTACACTATCTGTGATGATTAACCAAAATATAAATATGTGTTTGACGTACATTTGTCTCTGCTGCTGCTTGATCACACTGACACTTGTATTTAGTGATTTCCTGGTCATGTACATGGCCCACCTGTGCTCACATCCTTGTACGGTGCCAGCTGTCTATCTGCCAGCCGTTTGCTACATCACTGGGTGTTACAGGTTCCCATACACACCTTCCCTTTGAGGTAATATTTTTGCATTGTGCTTGTTTGGGATAGTGGTTACAGACATGTGTTGTGACACCATAGGTTGCAGGTTTGATCCCCACATTGGGTTTACTTTTTTTTCTGTTGTGCTAACTTGACCATGAGGTACTTGCAGGTTCATCACCTATGCACACACCCTTCCATCTCTTCATTGTACACCAAAGTGTGCCCTCTGTGCTGCCTATCCATCACATATTAGCTGTTACATATGTCTCTTTCTGGTGTCTACATGGCAGTCCACTTGGGGGATTGGCATTGCTGTGGTTCAGCTCATCTGTGGCACACCTGTTTGTAGGTTCAATTCTTTCCTGTTCTGTTCCATATTTTGCCCTGCTCCACAGAGCATCCCCTGATGCCCTTTGGGTTTAGGTTCTTTCCTCTTTGGCATGCTGTATCCACTGCATAACATTTCATTGTGTGTGTTCATATAGTTATATGTGGCTCTGGTCCCAATTACAGACTGTGATCTGATCTGTACACACCAGATCTGCATGTGCATTCCATCATGGTTACTGTTGGAGGTTTGCCTATCCTGGCAGACAGCAGGCTTCTTGTGTGATGCCCTGCAGTATTCTTGTATGCAGCCTTTGCTAATGACCTCATGTTGGTGGTGTGGCCTACCGGTTTGTGCATTGACATTTGTGCTAATGGTCATAGGTTTGATTCCTCTCTGTTCTCTTTCATTTGTATGCCTATCCTGCACAGCTACTTTTCATTCCTGTGCAGATCTGTGCTATTAGCACATTGTACCCTTATCACAATTGCCAACCATCCTTCTGTCCATCTATGTGTGTCTGCCAGCTGTGTGCTGTCCTACCCTGATGTGCATGCTGCTACGCCATGTCCTGCACTGATACACATTTCTGCATTGCAGCTCTTCCTGGTTGCCTCTCCTGTGTGTGCTCTGCATGGCACTGCTACTCCTCTGTCCTCCTGTCATTACACCTATCCTGTCACCTCTACCACCTCTGGACACGTCTTCCCATCCTCTGCCAAACACTGTCATTGTTGTATGGTGCATTACCATCACCCTGTGCATCGCTACAGCTGCCCCTGTTATGTTTGTCCATTTTTCCAGCTGCCACATGGGCTGGACGCAGATTTGTCTGGTCCATCAGCTCAGATGTACTTCCTTCCATTACTTGTGCACTGTCTTTCCTTGTTGCTCTGTGCAGTGTTAGGGTTACATCTGTGTTTGGCCCATACCTTTCTTGCTTTTCAACTTGGGGGACCTTACTGCCCTTGGACAACATTTTTTGAGTCACCTATACATCCTTGGGGCATCTTAAACCACACCTTAGAATCAGCCAGCTTATGGGGTGCCTACTATGGTGCCTTGGGAGTTGACAACCTTTTGACATGGCATCTGGGGCACATTATAACCCGCCTTGGCTGACGAGGTGGTTTAGGATGTGCCTTCTGGTGCGCCCTAAAAGGTGCATTATTTTTAGCTAGCAGCACAGATGTTGGACTGTTTCAAGCAGGAAAAGGAATTGCCTCGGCCAACCTTATTCATTGAGCCCACTGGGGGATTGAACTCATGACCCCTGTTTCAGCAGTCATTGTATTAACCAGTGTGCTACACCTCTACTACTGTGATTGCAAGTCAGCACGCAAAGTTATGGTTAATGCGCGGTAACATACACGGCTCCCTCTATCGCGCAAGAACGGACACGGCGCACTTTATCGTGCGATAACCTGCGATTGCTACCTTAAGACCGGAACGCCCACTCCTTATATGGCATCCGTCACATTATTGCTGCAACTAGCACTGGGAACATTAAGATGGTTTAGTAAACATACCCCTTAAATAGTAACCCTTTCAGAAACAGGAGGATGCAATATAAACACTGCAATTTTATTTTTCTGATCATCAAAAATAACAGAAGACCCTTGGATATCAGCAATTCAGGGGTATGTTTACTAAACTGCGGTAATGTCATTCGTGTTAGGTTCCGCAGTAAAGGTACAGATGCCCATATAAAGGCGTAGGCGGTGCATCGTTACAGCAAGCCGTATCTGCTAACGCATGTTACGAACTAACGTGTGCTACAAGGCGCCTCATAAGGCAACTTACAAGGCGCCTTGTAAGGCGCCTTTTACGTAAGGTGCCTTATAAGGTGCCTCGTTAGGTGCCTTATAAGGTGCCTTGTGAGGTGCCCTATACAGTAGGGCTCCTTAGGCTAAGCGCCGTATTAGGCACCCCTGGACAAGGCACTGTAGAGGGCACCCTGGGTTACGGAACCATAGGTTAAGGTGGCCTAACAAGGTGATGGTGCCCTAGGTTAGTGTGGCCTAAGGGCTGCAAGGTGCTTCAGGATGACATGCATGACTTGTGAGGAACAGAGACAGATGTAGCCCTAACACTAGATAGAGCACCCAGGAAAGGCAATGAACAGGTGAGTGGAGGGGGGAGAGCTGGGAGCCGCTGGACCTGCCATATCTGCAGGCATCCCATGTGGCTGCCAGTACTGATGACAAACATGGTAGGGGCAACTGTACCACAGTACAGGGTGTTGGAAATGTGCAGTACTGGAAAGACAGTTGGTGGCAGACAATGGGAATACGTGTCCCCCAGTGGAGGCGGAGGTGGCAGGACAGTTACAATGATGGGTGGGCAGAGGAGTGGTGGACATGCAGATCAGGCACAGGCGAAGCAAGCATGAAGAGGCACAATGCAGGAAAGGGTAGCAGTGCAGGACATGGGGTGACAGCCTGCACAGGCAGACAGGACTCTACACAGGTGACAGATGCAGATTGACGCACCGAGGGAATGTTGGCAATTGTGGCGAGGGTATTATTGGCTGGCAGCACAAATCTGCAAAAATAAGACTGTTACAGGCATGCACACTATTTGAGTAGGACAGGCACGAGAGGAGGGAACAATGAGGAATTGAACCCATGAACACTGCCAAGAATGGCATTGTATTAACCAGTAGGCTATACCTCTATGGTGTATGTCACAGCAATGGCTGGGTACAGGACTGCAGGTCACCGCACAAACTGTCTGCTCTGAGTGCCAGGATAGGGTAACCCCACCAGTACCCATGATGCAATGCACATGCTGAATAGCTGTCTACAGCTGATCAGCAAATGGGGTCTGCACCTCTCCGGTACCTCAGCTTGAAAAGACGAACTGACAGTGTATGATACTGGCACAGAGTAGCTACAGACCATACCATTGTACAGGTTCTGTGTTCCCCCTGAGGAATAGGATGGGTGCCCAGCAATAGGTCCGCAGTACATGTGGTGGTAGGGACAGGCCCCTGCTGTACATCCCCATCACTACCAGTGTGTGACAGGTGTTCCTTGCAGTGCAGCTGAAGGTAATTTGGTGTCCATCTTTATTCTGCACTCACATGTAGCCCTCTGGGACCAGACACGACCCAGATGAATGTGTACCCTGTGTTAGGGTCTGGCTGACATGGGCACCTGTTATCAGGGCAGAGGGATTTCCAGACTTACAGGAAGTTTGTGTAGCAGTGCCTTTATAGGTCAAAGTGGTATACACTACATATCCCAAAGGGCTCACATCACCCCTTTTTGTAGGTAAGGGACAGGTGCCCCAGCCCCCATGAAGCAACCTCCATCCTGCTGGTATGCGACAGCCCTCCAGGGTTGGTGGGCCAGAGCCATAACTGTGGCTGGAGTAGTGGCAGACCAGCAGTAATGATGGGGTTAGCTCTGGAAAACCCCAACTGCCTCACACCACTGTCTGCCAGTCACCAGCAGACAGCACAGTCAGACTGCACTGTATAGGTGTTCCAACCATGCAGAGTCTAACTGCAGACAGTCCACTAGCCAGTCCATAGTGCATGCTCACAGAGGAACTATATGTACCAAGCAAGACATCTCAGTGATTGAGGCCCCAGCACTAACAACACAGCACAATCACTGAAAGCAAATAATGTAAAGTGCTATGTGGGAACCTAGACATGCCATGGTCACTGATCGGTCAGAGTGAGTGCCCTCCCAGCATACCATGCTGTGGCCACCCTGTCCATGCAGGCGGTGTTCGGGCACTACAGAGTCCCAGCCATTGCCCCACATCCTGTGAAGATGCATCCTGGCCAATCTGCCCTGTCTGGGCCATACCCACAACACCTTGCTCCTCATTATGCACATATTCAGGCTAACGCTGGTAACAGTGGGACATTGTGGGCCTGGTGAGGTGTGGGCAGCCACATAACAATGGATAGACATACACACACACACTCCTATTGCAGCACTGTGCAAAGATAGGGGTGGTTGGCAACCCTGCCCACCACACTGGTCCTGATCACAGTGCCGATATTGCTAAACTTTACAGGAGGTAGTAGTGGTGCCCTGGTGATAACTGCAGTTCAATGCTGGGGCCAACAGCCTGACTCTCCATGCATCTTTGGATTGTGCGGCCTGTGTGAGTAGGTGTTTGTACCCCTGTTTGCCGCTGCTTTGGGCTTTGCACATGTTGCTGTTGTATCTGCATTGTAGGATAAAACATAGGGACATGCTCTGTAGGAACCACAGCTGGGGCTTGAACCTGTGACCATCTGCTTCTGGATACACTGGCTGGGTGTACTGCACCACACTGTTGCCACAGATAGAGTAGTTACTCACCTGTAACAGGTGTTCTCCAGGAGCAGCAAGAATCAGTCCTCACATATGGGTGACGTCGGCGTCGACGGAGCCCCCATGCGGAGCATTTCCCCAGCTTTCAAAGAAAGCCTTTGGGAATGCAGGCACGCATGCGCGATCCCCTTCCCGCCCAAAGGTGCCATCTTGCTCAGTCAAATGACATAGCTAAAAGACAGCACAAAAAAGAAAATGAACTATATACAACTTCAACTCCAAGGGGAGGAGGGAGGGTCGTGAGGACTGATTCCTGCTGCTCTTGGAGAAAGAGTAGTTACTCACCTGTAACAGGCGTTCTCCAGGAGCAGCAGGAATCAGTCCTCACATATGGGTGACGTCGGCGCCGACGGAGCCCTCGTGGAGCAATTTCCCCAGCTTTCAAAGAAAGCCTTTGGGAATTGCAGCGTGCATGCACGGTCCCCTTCCCGCCCAAGGATGCCATCTTGCTCAGTCTGATGACATAGCTAAAAGACAGCAAACAAATTAGCAAAAACGAAATGATAGGACTGCAACTCCAAGGGGAGGAGGGAGGGTTGTGAGGACTGATTCCTGCTGCTCCTGGAGAACACCTGTTACAGGTGAGTAACTACTCTTTCTCCAGGACCAAGCAGGAAGTCAGTCCTCACATATGGGACTCCCTAGCTTAAGGCTACCGGAGACCTCAAGCGGAAAAATGAGCTCCCTCTAGTTCAGTAGCACAGAAGGAAGGAATCTTCTCTGAAAACGCCCCCGACCGGTAGCCCAACACCAGGGCCGGAGGGTAGGAGTTGCCTAAACCCCAAAGAGATTATGGAGTACTGCCTGTCCGAAAGCACTGTCCCTGCGGGACTCCATCTCAAGGCAGTAATGGGCCGCAAAAGTCTGGCTTGAAGACCAAGTAGCGGCCCGGCAGATGTCTGCCAACGGAACAGAGCGGAGATGAGCCACTGACGCAGCCTTCGCCCTGACACGATGAGCCGTGACTCGACCCTCCAACGAGAGGCCGGCTGCCCCATAAGCCCAAGCGATACAGTCAGCAACCCATATGGACAAAGTACGCTTGGAGACAGGTAGCCCCAACTTATTGGGGTCAAAAGAAACGAAGAGCTGAACAGCCCTCCTATGCTCCCGCGTACGGTCAAGGTAGAAGGACAAGGCCCTCCTACAGTCCAGGGTGTGCAGGACCATTTCAGCCCGGCTGGTGTGCGGCCTGGGAAAGAAGGTCGGAAGAACCACCTCCTGGTTGAAATGAAAAGGAGAAACCACTTTTGGAAAAAACTTAGGGTGAGTCCGTAAGACTACCCTATTCCTGTAGAACCTAGTGTAAGGAGGATCAGACACTAGGGCCTGCAGTTCACTAACGCGCCTAGCAGAGGTAAGGGCTACCAAGAACAAGGTTTTCCAGGAAAGAAAACGAAGAGGGCAGGTAGCCATAGGTTCAAAAGGCGGACAGGTAATCCGCTGCAAGACCACATTCAGATCCCATTCAGGGGCTAGTGGGCGCAAAGGAGGCTTAAGGAGAAGGAGGCCTCGGAGAAAACGAGCCACCAAAGGGTGGTTGGAAAGAGGCCTGCCATCCACCGGTGCGTGATGCGCAGAGAGAGCACTGAGGTGGACCCTGACAGAGTTGGACTTAAGGCCCAGATTGGAGAGGTAAAGCAAGACCATTGCCACCAAGCAGGAGAAGGGATTCTCAGACTGCTGAGCACACCACACGGAGAACCGACGCCACTTAAGAGCGTAGGACTTCCGGGTGGAGGGCCGCCTGGAGGCCAAGACGACCTCTTCCACCTCTCGAGGCAGCAGGAGGGGAGCAAGGACTACCCTTTCAGCAGCCAGGCCATCAGATGAAGGGACCGGAGGTTGGGGTGTAGGAGAGTCCCCTGATCCTGTGACAGGAGATCGGGTTGAAACCCCAGAGGAAGAGGAGTGTCCACCGCTAGCTGCATTAGAAGCGGGAACCAGGGTTGTCTCAGCCACCGGGGAGCAACTAGGATCATCGAGGCTCTGTCTCTGAGAACTTTGAAGAGCGTCCGAGACACCAGTGGCATGGGAGGAAAGGCATACAAGAGGCCTGTGGACCATGGAATCAAAAGCATCCGCCGCTACTCTGAGAGGATGCGGTTGTTGAGAGCAGAATCTGGGAAGCTGCCGGTTCAGGGGACTGGCAAATAGATCCATGGTGGGGAGGCCCCACTTGAGAAAGATCTGCTGAACCACCAACGGATCCAATCTCCACTCGTGTGGTTGGAGGATCCTGCTCAGCTTGTCTGCCAGGTAATTTTCTTGAACTGGGAGATAGACAGCTTTGAGGAGGATGCCGTGAAGGACGGCCCAAGAGCACAGTTTCTGTGCCTCCTGACAGAGAAGGAAGGAGCCTGTGCCTCCTTGTTTGTTCACATAGAACATTGCAACTTGATTGTCCGTCTGGACCAGCACAGACTGGTGAGAAGTGAGGTGGGAGAAGGCTCCCAGAGCTAGGTGGATGGCACTGAGCTCCAGGAAGTTTATCTGCTGAGCAGACTCCCAAGGAGTCCAGAGGCCTTGAGTACATATCCCTTGGCAATGTGCTCCCCAACCCAGGAGAGAAGCATCGGTTGTCAGCACCTGAGAAGGCGGAGGAGATTGAAAAGCCACTCCCAGCACCAGGTTTGGCAGATGAAGCCACCACCGCAGAGAAGAGACCAGCAGGTCGGATACCTGTACTGAGTCCGCCAGGCTCCCCGTGGCCTGATGCCATTGAGTGCGAAGACACCACTGAGCAGGTCGCATATTCAGGCAGGCATTGGGGGTCACATGGACTGTGGAAGCCATATGGCCGAGCAGTCTCAGGAATTGCCTGGCAGAGACCAGGGAATTGCTGTGAAAGTGGCTGGCGAGATCCATGAGCCTGTTTGCCCTGTCTAGAGGCAGGAAGGCCCGCGCCTGAAGTGTGTTCAACCTTGCGCCTATGAATTCGAGATTTTGAGAGGGGATCAAAGTGGACTTTGCGAAGTTTATGACAAATCCCAAGTGCTGGAGCAGAGTCACAGTGTGATGAGTGGCCTCTTGGGAAGACTGGGCTCTGATGAGCCAGTCGTCCAGGTATGGAAATACCAAAAGGCTTTGAAGTCTTAGATAGGCCGCCACCACTGCTAGGCATTTGGTGAACACCCTGGGGGCGGAGGATAGGCCAAAGGGTAGTACTCTGTACTGGTAATGATTTCCTCCCACAACAAACCTGAGATATTGTCTGTGGTCTGGATGAATAAGGATGTGAGTATAGGCATCCTTTAGATCTAAGGAGCATAGCCAGTCTCCCTGCTGGAGGTAGGGCAGCAGGATTCCAAGGGTAAGCATCTTGAACTTTTCCCTTGCCAGGAACTTGTTGAGGTTTCGCAAGTCCAGGATGAGTCTGAGGCCTCCTGTTCTTTTTGGTATCAGAAAGTACCTGGAATAAAAGCCGTGACCTCTCATGTGGTGGGGCACCGGTTCCACAGCCTGTTCCTGAAGAAGACTTGCTAACTCCTGAAGGAGTAAGTCCCTGTGCAGAGGGAGTCTTGGAGGCTCCCCTGGAAAGTAGGAGGGAGGTACCTGGTGAAAGTGTAGAAGATAGCCTTTCTGAACTATATGAAGCACCCAGGTATCTGATGTGATGGCTGACCACCTGTGGGCAAAGTGGACCAGCCGGCCTCCTGTGCTGAGAGAAACCAGCAGAGGGGAAGAGGCTATGCTGACGGAGTCAAAAAACCCCACCCTGCTGAGCAGGGGCCGGTGTTGTGGGCTTGGGGGCCTGCTGCCTACGGGACCCATTACCCAGTCCCTTGGCCTGCTGACCCTGTTGGGGAGCTGCTGAGGCCTGATAATGAGGGTAGTGTTTATAGGCAGCCGCCTTCCTCGGGTAAAAGGGCTTTTTCCCCGAGCCCTTCTTCTTCTGAGAAGGGGCAGAGGTTTTTCTGGACAGCCGTGTCCTGGTCAGAGTCTCAGTCTCGATCTGTGCAGCCTTTTCAGCCATGGGCTTGCCAAAGAGGTTTTCACCTCTGCAGGGGACATCGACCAACTTGTCCTGTACCCATGGCTCGAGGTCGGATTACTGAAGCCAAGCCTGTCGGCGGGCACCGATGCCGGCTCCGGCTACTCGAGCCGATGCTTCGAAGCCATCGTAGGCTGCTCGAGAGATAAACTTCGAGCACTCTCGAATACCAGTGGACAAGGCCTGGAACCTCTGCAAAGGTTCCTCGGAGAGACCAGCAGAGAACCCGGCAATTTCTTTTGCCAGGTCTTGGAGATACATGCCCATGTAGAGCTGGCAGGTCTGGACTCGACAAGCAAGCATAGAGCCCTGGAAGCACTTCCTACCGAGGGCATCCAGGTTCTGGGCCTCCCAGCCGGGAGGCACCGAGGAGTGCATCTTCTGACTCTTGAGTTGATGCATGGCCGATTCCACCACCATGGAATGGTGTGGTAGTTGTGCCTTTTGGAACCCGGGGCTCTTGCGGACTCGATAAATGGAATTGACCCGCTTGGTTAACACTGGCGCCGATGCCGGGCTCTCCCACATGTGGAAGAGAAGTCGCTCCAGCATCGGAGGAACCGGTACAGTAAAGGCCTCCTTCGGGGGAGAGTCATACTGGAGGGCATCGTGCTCTTCGGCTTGAGGCTCCTCCTTGGGATCCGTGGGGAATGCCAAGGCCTTGGCCATATCCCGCACGAAGTCCGAGAACCGGGTGTCCTCCGGGGGGGACCGTCTCCGAGGTTCGGACTCGGGCGAGTCCGATGGGACGCACCGAGTCCGAAAAGTACCGGGTGACTCTTCGTCCTCCGTCTCCCAGGCCGACTCCTCAGAGGAGGAATCGAGCGGCTCCGGTCGGGCGGGCACCGATGCCCTCCGCCCCGACTGTCGGCGTCGACGACCTCGGTCCCGAACGGGAGGCCGAGGGAGACCGTGACCGAGGATCGACTCAAGCTCGCATGGACTCGAGGATCGGCTCGGTCTCCGGGGTCGACTTGGACGTCAACGTCCCGGTGGTCGGGGCAGATGCAACGGCGAGGCCAGCGATCAATGCCCGCTGCTGGTCCATGAAGGCAGCTAAACTGCTCTCCAAGGCCGTCAACCTGAGTCCGAGCTCAGGAGACCCAGCAGCCCTCGACTCGGGCCCCGACGGCGGCTCCTTCGGAGGCGAGTCCACGAGGACTACAGTACTCACGTGTCCAGGAGACTGCATCTCGAGACGAGGATGTTTCGAAGGCCTTTCCGACTCCGAGGACCCGGGACGGCTATCGGGGCTATGCGACCTGGCCCTCGAGGAACCAGGAGCGTCCACCGACGCCGCCCTCACGGGTTTCTTCTTCCTATGATGTTCCCGGGCAGGAGACCCCCACTCAGAGGAACTCCGACGATGCTCAGGACCGGCGTCCCGGGACGTCGAAGCCTCTGACGAGGTCCGGGCCTGGCCGGACACGGAGTCAGAGAAGATTCGTTCTTTTTGATGCTGCCGACTCCTCAACGCTTTTGAGGACATTTTGCTACACGGACCACAGATCATCGGGTCATGTTCGGGTCCGAGGCAGCAGTCGTGTGTGTCGGTAAGAGACATAAGTTTCTTACACCGATCACACTTTTTAAACCCGCTGGCAGCCATCGGGGGAAAAAGGGCCCTTGCGAGGTCAAAAGACAGGGCTGCCAGTGAAAAAGAAAAATGGCGCGAACGCTAGTCACGAAGGACAAAAACCGAAAAAATAAAGAACGGACCCGATACCGGCGTAGCGGGTCCGGGCGGGAAAAGGATCCGGCGTCGAACCGAGAAAAGAATAGTAATAAAATCAACTTTTTCTGCGGCGATCACAAACAGCGTCTGTAGGGCTCCGCGGAAAAAAGAAGACTGAGCAAGATGGCACCCTTTGGGTGGGAAGTGGACCGCGCAGTGAGAGAATCTTCTCTGAGACCACACCTGAACGGTAGCCCAACACCAGGGCCGGAGGGTAGGAGTTGCCTAAACCTCAAAGAGATTACGGAGTACTGCTTGCCCGAAAGCATTGTCCCTATGGGACTCCCTCTCGAGGCAGTAGTGGTCTGCAAAAGTCTAGCTTGAAGACCAAGTAGCGGCCCGGCAGATGTCTGCCAACGGAACAGAGCGGAAGTGAGCTACTGATGCGGCCTTCGCCCGAACTCAGTGGGCCGTGACTCGACCCTCCAGGGAGAGGCCGGCTGACCTGTACGCCTAGGTGATACATTCTGCCACCCAGATGGACAACGTACGCTTAGTGACAGGCAACCCCAATTTATTAGGGTCAAAGGAAATGAAGAGCTGAGAAGCCCTTCTATGCCCCTGCGTATGTTCAAGGTAAAAGGACAGCGCCCTTCTACAATCCAGGGTATGCAAGACAGTCTCTGCTCTACTGGCGTGCGGCCTGGGAAAGAACGATGGAAGTACCACCTCCTGGTTGAGGTGGAAGGAGGACACCACCTTTGGAAGGAACTTAGGATGAGTCCGCAAAACTACCCTGTTCCTATAGAACCTGGTATACGGCCTATCCGAGACCAGGGCCTGAAGCTCACTCACCCGCCTAGCTGAGGTGAGTGCCACAAGGAAGAATACCTTCCAGGAGAGGAAACGTAAATGGCAGGTTGCCACCGGCTCAAAAGGTGGGCGAGTCAGTTGCTGCAAGACCACACTGAGATCCCACTCAGGAGCAGGTGGACGAATAGGAAGCTTAAGCAGAAGCAGGCCTCTTAGAAAGCGGGACACCAGAGGGTGGCCTGAGAGAGATTGTCCATCCACCTGCAAGTGGTGAGCTGAGAGGGCACTGAGGTGAACCCGGACAGAGTTGGACTGAAGTCCTAGGTTGGAAAGGTGGAGCAGGTATTGAAGCACCACCTGGACAGAGCAGGAGAAAGGGTCCTCTTGCTGTTGAGAACACCAAATAGAAAACCTACGCCACTTTAGAGCATAGGCCTTCCTGGTGGAATGTTTCCTGGAGGCCAACACCACCTCTTCAACCCCCCCTAGATAGGAGCAAGACTAGCCTTTCAGCAGCCACGCCATCAAATTGAGAGATCTGAGGTTGGGATGCAAGAAGGACCTCTGGTCCTGAGTCAGAAGGTCGGGTTGCAACCCCAGAGGCAGTGGAGTATCCATCGCCAACTGCAGAAGAAGAGGGAACCATGGCTACCTGGGGGCTATCAGGATCACCGTGGCTCGGTCCTGCTAGATTTTGAATAGAGTCCAGGCCACCAGAGGTGTGGGAGGAAAGGCATACAGCAGGCCCCCTGACCAGGATCAGGAATGCATCTGGCGCTGTTCTCAAGGGATGAGGTAGCCTGGAAAAGAACCGGGGTAGTTGAAAGAACTGAAATATGAGATTGCAGACCTGCTATTGGTAATCTGTGAACTTTCATTAAAATCATCTGTAATACCTGAAGATTGGAGGGTCGCCAATGTAACACCAATTTTTAAAAAAGGTTCCAGGGGTGACCCGGGAAATTACAGACCGGTGAGCCTGACGTCAGTACCATGGAAAATGGTAGAAACCATCATAAAGAACAAAATTACACAACATGTAGATAGTCATGGCCTAATGGGAGACAGCCAACATGGCTTTAGACAAGGAAGATCTTGTCTTACTAATCTGATATGTTTCTTTGAAGGTGTGCATAAACAGGTAGACAAAGGTGAGTCGGTTGATATAGTGTATCTGGACTTCCAGAAAGCTTTTGACAAGGTCCCCCATCAGAGACTTTTGGCAAAGCTAAAAAGTCATGGGATAGGAGGCAGTGTATTATTGTGGATCGGGAACTGGTTAAAAGATAGAAAGCAGAGGGTAGGGCTAAATGGCCAATATTCCCAATGGAAAAAAGTGAATAGTGGAGTACCCCAGGGATCTGTACTGGGTCCACTACTTTTTGACATATTCATAAATGACCTGGAAAAGGGAATAACTAGTCAGGTTATCAAATTTGCAGATGACACAAAACTGTTTAAAGTTGTTAAAACCCAAGAGGATTGTGGAAAACTGCAGGAGGATCTGGATAAATTGGAAGACTGGGCATCCAAATGGCAGATGAAATTTAATGTGGACAAATGCAAAGTTATGCACCTAGGAAAGAACAACCCACACTATAGTTACACGATGCAAGGCTCCACATTAGAAACCACCACCCAGGAAAAGGACTTAGGAGTCATCGTGGATAACATGTTAAAACCCTCCGCCCAGTGTGCAGCGGCGGCCAAGAAAGCAAATAGAATGCTAGGTATCATAAAGAAAGGGATGGAGAATAAAACAAAGGATATTATAATGCCTCTGTATCGCTCCATGGTACGACCGCACCTTGAATATTGTGTGCAATTCTGGTCACCGTATCTTAAAAAGGACATAGCGTTATTAGAAAACGTTCAGAGAAGAGCCACCAAATTGGTGAAGGGGATGGAAGGCTACTCCTATGAAGAGAGGCTAAAAAGGTTAGGGCTCTTTAACCTGGAAAAGAGACGGCTGAGGGGAGATATGATAGAGGTCTATAAATTAATGAATGGAGTGGAACGGATAAACGTGGATCAATTGTTTACGCTATCAGAATATAGAAAGACTAGGGGACATGTAATGAAGCTACAGGGTAAACTATTTAAGACAAATAAGAGAAAATATTTTTTCACTCAACGTGTAATCAAACTCTGGAATCTGTTACCGGAGGATGTAGTAAGGGCTGTTAGTATAGCTGGGTTTAAAAAAGGTTTGGACAAGTTCCTGGAGGAAAGGTCCATAAACCACTATTAAAAAGGGACCCAGGATATCAATGCTTGACCCAGTACAAGCATTGTGGAACCTGTGTCTTTTGGGGATATTGCTAGGTACGTAGGACCTAGATTGGCCACTGTTGGAAACAGGATACTGGGCTTGATGGACCTCGGTCTGACCCAGTATGGCATGTCTTATGTTCTTATGTTCTTAGCTGCCTGTTGAGCGGACTGGCAAAAAGATCCATGGTCAGAAGACCCCACTTCAGAAAGATCTTTTGCACTACCAGAGGATCCAACTGCCACTCGTGAGGCTGCAGGAATCTGCTGAGTCTGTCCACCAGGTAGTTTTCCTGGCCTGGGAGGTAGACTGCCTTTAGGGTCATGCCCTGGGCGACAGCCCAGGAGCAGAGAGCTTGTGCTTCCAGGCATAGAAGTCTGAATCCCGTGCCTCCCTGCTTGTTGACGTAGGACATAGCCACCTGGTCGTCCGTCTGAACTAGGACAGACTGGTGAGACAGGATCTGAGAGAAAGTCCGCAAGGCCAGCCGAATTGCCCTCAATTCCAACAGGTTGATCTGCTGGGGGGCCTCCCATGGAGACCACAGGCCTTGGGTGCAGGCTCCCTGGCAGTGAGCCCCCCCAGCCCTGCAGGGAAGCAACGCTTGTCAGTACCTGAGTGTGTGGGGAGGCCTGAAAAGGAACACCCCTGACCAGATTTGGGAGATGCCGCCACCAGCGTAAGGAGTCCCCCAAGGGTTTGGACACCTTTATTCTGTCTGACAACTTCCCTGTGGCCTGCAGCCACTTCATCCTGAGGTGCCACTGAGCCGGCCTCATGTGTAGCCGGGCATGTGGGGTTACATGCACTGTGGAAGCCATGTGACCTAAGAGCTGGAGGAAGTTTCTGGCCGAGACCAGAGAGTCTGCCCGAAACTGACCGGCCAACTTTCTTAGCCTGTGAGCTCTGTCCACAGGCAAAAAGGCCTTTGCTTGGAGGGTATCCAACCTGGCCCCTATGAATTCCACGTCTTGTGAGGGGACCAAAGTGGACTTTGGGAAGTTTATAACAAACCCCAGGTGCTGAAGCAGGGATATGGTTCTGCAGGTGGGCTGCCTGGCCTCTTGTGGAGACTGGCCTCTGATTAGCCAGTCGTCCAGGTAAGGGAACACAAAGATCCCCTGGTTCCTGAGGTAGGCCGCAACCACCGCCAGGCATTTTATTTATTTATTTAATGGTATTTCTATACCACCTTATCATTCAATCAAAGCGGTTTCCACGGTAAACAATCAAGGGGGCAAATGTTTTCATGCAGTGTAAAGAGTGGTGTGTATGTGTTGGTGGGGATGTGATTAGATTTGGTTTATCTACATAGTGTGCTATTATACATCATGAGCTATTATACAGTCTTATATACAGTCTTGGGGTGGAGGGGGGGGGGGGTTGATGATCTGACTTGTATGCTGGTTCAGGGGGTATGTCCATAGTAATCGATGAACAGGGTTGTCTTCAGCTGTTTTCAGAAGTCCTTGATTTCTGTGGTTAGTCTCAGATCATCTGGGAGGGAGTTCCATATGGATTTTGTAAAAACCCTGGGGGTGGAGGTGAGGCCAAAAGGAAGTACACTGTACTGGAAGTGCTTTCCTCCCACCACAAATCTGAGGAATTGTCTGTGGCTTGGATGGATGAGGTTGTGAGTATAAACATCCTTCAGGTCTAAGGAGCATAGCCAATCTCCCTGCTGGAGGTAGGGCAGTAAGGTTCCAAGAGTAAGCATCTTGAACTTTTCCCTCTCCAGAAACTTGTTCAGATTTTGCAGGTCGAGGATAGGTCTGAGGCCTCCTGTTCTTTTTGGTACCAGGAAGTACCTGAAGTAGAAGCCCTGCCCTTCCAGGTGGTGAGGCACCGGTTCCACCGCCTGGTCCCTTAGTAGTCCTTCCAACTCCTGAAGGAGTAAGTTTCTGTGCAGAGGGGGTCTTGGAGGCTCCCCTGGAAAGTAGGAGGGGGGTATCTGGGTGAAGTAGAGCAGATAGCCCCTTTCGATGATACTTAACACCCAAGTATCCCCTGTGATGGCTGGCCTCCTGTCTGCGTACAGGGTCAGCCGACCTCCTGTGCCCTGGAGAGGAGGAGAGGCTATGCTAGCATAGTCAAAAGCCCCCTCCCTGCTGAGCAGGAGCCGGAGTAGGAGGCTTGGGGGCCTTCTGCCTACGGGGCCCATGACCCTGTCCCTTGGCCTGCTGGCCCTGTTGGGGAGCTGCAGAGGCCTGGTAGTGAGAGTAGGTTTTATAGGCAGTGGTCTTCCTCGGGTAAAAGGTTTTTTTCCCCGAGTCCTTCTTTTTCTGAGAAGGGGCAGAGGTCTTCCTGGACAGCCTTGTCTGGGTAAGAGTCTCGGTCTCGAGCTCTGCAGCCTTTTCGGCCATGGGCTTGCCAAAGAGGTTTTCACCTCGGCAAGGGACATCGACCAACTTGTCCTATACCCACGGCTCGAGGTCCGAGGATTGTAACTAGGCCTGACGGCGTGCACCGACGCCGGCCCCTGCTACTCGGGCCGAAGCCTCAAATCCATCGTAGGCTGCTCGAGAGATAAACTTCGAGCACTCTCGAATACCAGAAGACAAGGCCTTGAACCTCTGCAAAGGTTCCTCAGACAGACCAGCAGAGAACCCGGCAATCTCCTTTGCCAGGTCTCGAAGGTACATGCCCATGTACAGCTGGTAGGTCTGGACGCGGCAAGCAAGCATAGAGCCCTGGAAGCACTTTCTACCGAGGGCATCCAGGTTCTGGGCTTCCCTGCCGGGAGGCACCGAGGAGTGCATCTTCTGACTCTTCAGGCGATGCATGGCCGATTCCACCACCATGGAATGGTGCAGTAGCTGTGCCTTCTGAAACCCGGGGCTCTTGCGGACTCGATAGATGGAATTGACCCGCTTGCTTAGAACCGGCATAGAGGCCGGTGCCTCCCACATGCGGAAGAGCAACTGCTCCAGCATCGGAGGAACCGGGACAGACCTCCTTGGGAGGAGAGTCATACTGCAGAGCCTCGAGCTCCTCGGCTCGAGGCTCTTCCTCGGGGTCCGCAGGGAATGCCAGTGCCTTGGCCATGTCCCGTACGAAATCCGAGAACCTAGTATCCTCCGGGGGGGGGACCTTGTCTGGAAGGTGTCAGGGGACTCCTCCTCCTCCGTCTCCCACGCCGATTCCTCCGAGGAGGAATCGAGCAGCTTCGAGTGGGCGGGCACTGACGACATCCACCCCGACACTGAGGGAACCGGCGTCGATGACCTCGGTCCTGAACGGGAGGCTGAGGGTGACCGCGGCCGAGGATCGACTCGAGTTCGCATGGTCTCGAGGATCGGCTCGGCCTCCAGGGTTGACTTGGATGTCAATGTCCCGGTGGTCGGGGCAGATGCACCGGTGAGACCGGCGATCAGCACCCGCTGCTGCTCCATGAAGGCAATCTGCTCTCCAAAGCCGTCAACCTGAGTCCGAGCTCAGGAGACCCAGCAGCCTCCGACTCGGGCCCCGGACGTCGGCTCCCCCGGAGGAGAGTCCACGAGGACTACAGTACTCACGTGACTCGGGGCCTCTGACTCTACACAAGGATGCTTGGCAGGCCTCTCCGACTCCGAAGACCCGGGTCGGCGATCGGGGCTATGTGACCTGGTCCTCGAGGAGCCAAGAGCGTCCACCGATGCTGCCCTTGCGGGTTTCTTCTTCCTTCGGTGCTCCCTCGAGGGGGACTCCCTTTCAGAGGAGCCGCGACGATGCTCGGGGTCAGACTCCCGAGACGTCGAAGCCTCTGACGAAGTCCGGACCCGTCCAGAGGCAGACTCGGAGAAGATCCTCTCACGCTGGTGCTGACAGCTCCGCAATGCCTTGGAAGACATTTTGCCACAGAGACTGCAGACTGTAGAATCGTGGTCTGGACCCAGGCACTGGAGGTAGCAGTCGTGTGTGTCGGTGAGAGACATCAGTTTCTTGCACCGATCACACTTCTTAAAGCCACTGGCAGCCATCGGAGGAAAAAGGGCCCCTGCAAGATCAAAAAATTGGGCTGCCAGGGAAAAGAAAAAAAGCACGAACGCAGTCTCTAAGGACAAAAATCGAAAAAGAGAGATCCGGGCTCGGCACCAGTGTACCGAGTCCAGGCGGGAAAGGAACCGACATCGAACCGATGAAAAACTCGACCCAATGCAGGAAAAATCAACTTTTTTCACGGGTGACAAGGACAGGCATCCGTAGGGCTCCGCGGAAAAAAGCAGACTGAGCAAGATGGCACCTTTGGGCGGGAAGGGACCGCGCATGCGTGCCTGCATTCCCAAAGGCTTTCTTTGAAAGCTGGGGAAATGCTCCACATGGGGGCTCCGTCGACTTCACCCATATGTGAGGACTGACTTCCTGCTTGGTCCTGGAGAAGCATGGTGATCCCTGGGGCTATATGTACTTTTCCTCAGCCAGACCTTTTATTTTGCACTGCACACCATGTACAGGACATGGCCTAGGTCCACTGCAGGCAGGTGCCACTGCCCCTTCCAGCATGGGCACACCCCCCCTGCCATGCTGACATGGCTATATGCTGTTGGTGCTGGTACTGCGCAGTCCCAGGCCATCCATTGTGTGCGTATGTTGTCTCCTAGGGAGCGGGGTCTGGGGCACTGGGCATACATGAGCATCCTCACATCCCCCCCATCACCACCTACCAATAGTCTGTTCCTTCCGCTTGGTTGGCTGGGGGGGTTGACAGGTCAGTGCCCTGGCAACTGTTAGCTTGGGTGGACCAGATAGATGTAGGTGGATTGTGTTTGGTCTTTGTCAGCTGCTGTCATGCTGATTTCCGGTTTCTATGTTCCTATGTGCCACCTAGGCACCTGCGTAGTCCACCCTGTGCCCCTGCTGTCCCCACTACATGTCCTGCCTGCAGCCCCCTATGCCCCACTTGCACCATCGCTATAGTGGCCTTTCATACTTGGGCACTATGCTGGTGCTGGAAATGGAGCACTACTATCACTTTTCTTGGGCTCCCTGTCTATGCTGTGCATTGCTGACACTGAAATGGTTTCTCCTGCAAATGTGCATCTAACGGCAGGTTTTCATTCGCGGTAGGATTCAGCCCTTCAGTTCAGCGCATTAGTGTGCAGGGAGCCTCTCCCTGCCAATTGACCGCTTCCCCCACCCTCTCTCCACCCTCTGCAGTGTTTACTGCGGCCGGGGACGTTAACGATTGTTAAGTAACGTTAACGCACGTTAATGTTACATACCGCACTTTAATGTTACCTAACTAGCATTAACATTACATAACACGTGGTCTGTAATGTTACCGCAGTTTAGTAAACATACCCCTTAAAGTATTCTCATGCTATTATGCATATTAGAGAACACTCTAAAAGAGAAATGCATTTTACTTGTTCAGAAACGTTGTCTTCCTTTTGTGATGTAAAGGGGAGTACAAGATAGCTCCATCATGTGGTCCTCCTTTCTCCCTTGTAAGAATTTTCAGATTTTGACACATGTGACTAGGCACCAGGGTTCGATTCCCACTAGCACTCCTTGTGGCCTTGGGCAAGTCACTTAACCCTCCATTGCCTCGGAAGAAAGGCCTGGCAATCTACTTCCGGTGACACTGCCAAGAAAACCCAGGAGCTTCTGGGTCGCCAGGAGTCAGGACTGACTCGAAGGCACACATTGCATTGCATTGACTAGGGTAAACAGGAAAAAAGTTATTGAAGGACTTCAAACATCTTGAAATGTTCTCTGTGCAATAATCCACTCCCAGCTCATGCTTCCAAGTGGAATGTGGCACCTCCCAAGGCTTGAATGCTACTGTCGCACTGGCATGCCTCAAAATATTCCAGTTAGGTGATCTCTATATTCCCTGTGAAATAATTTTACATCTTTATGAATTATAATATGCATATTTGATCAAACCCTAATAAAAAAAAGGGAAATTTCGCTCTATAACAACTGTATCCAAAGAAACACCATAAATCTGTAGGACGCAACAACTAGAAGATGACACACAACAGAGGCAGAGGTTCCCCAAATATACAAGAGCAAAGAAATGCAGAACTAAAAATATCAAATAACTCAAATTGTTCAAATACAATATCAAAAAGGTTTAGTATATTCAAAGCACAAAGATTGAACATCATAAAAATGCCCAATGGAAGAATAATCCAACATGCCATGTGTTGACAGATCACTTATATCAGGAATCAAACAAAAATATAGTACCTTAAAACTCTGATTTTGAAAACACCAGATGAGAGGAGCAGAAGGACATGTTCCCTCAACTCACTCAATGTGCCTCCAGCTTATGCCAGGGTTGGTTTTGCAACATCAAGGAGAGCTTTCTCTTTCTTTGCTCCAATTCTTTGGAACATGCTCCCATATGAACTTTGTGCCATCAATGATCTTTTGGACTTTAAAAGGAAACTGAAAACACACCTATATATGGAACATTTCTTCACTAACATAATTTAATTACCAGCTCTTAATTTGTCTATCATAGTTTTATGTAACATTTTCTTTTAAGTCCTTGTTCTATGTAAAGCCTCACTGGCCTTGTTTATTTGTAAACCTCTTAGGGGTATGTTTACTAAACGGCGCTAATGTCGCAGCTGCAACGTAATCGCACGATATGTGATGTTATTGCACGATAATGGCGCATTACTGTGCGAGAACGTCACGTATCGCGCTATAATGTCTGCTGCGGCGGTAAGGTGTGCCGAGGGTGGAGCAAGGTCCCCCAGAGGGCGGAGGAAGACTCCCCAGGAGCGGAGAGAAGGGATAAATGGGCAGAGAGTGGGTGTAGAGTGGTTCCTAGCACACTAACACCGTGAAATGAAGCTCAGAAAATTAGCGCCAGTGAAAACCTGGCGCTAGGCACATTTGCAGGTCAGAGAAACCAGTTCAGTCAGCAATGTACAGCAAAGGCAGGGAAACCCAAAAACGTGATAGTAGTGATACATGTGCAGGAGCCAAAAAAGCAAAGAAACAGATAAAATGACCAGAACCACATTTGAAATCCCAATAACCAAGCTGGCCAATAGTGATATTAATGAGAAACATAAAGCAACACTACTGACAAAGCATAAAAAAGAAGATATCATGTTTGGAAGGGTCTATTCTCAGTCCACCTACAAAGTGAATGATCCCACATTGAAATACCGCTGATCAGGGTGTTTGTTGTTTATATTGGGCAGGTTTGTTATGGCATGCAAATGTGCAGCAACAGCAGAGTGGGCACATGGGACAGGGCAACTGTACTGATGCTGGAAATGGGATACAGAGGGCTGCAGGCGGCACATGCTGTGGTCCCGCTAGAGCACATTGCGGACTAGGCAGATGCCTAGGTGGCACATAGGAATGCCGAAACTGTAAAGCAGCAAGACAGCAACTAATGAGGGTCCAACATGGGCACAAGTGTGTTCCCCACAGTGTCCCAGGGGATATTACCCAGCAGGTACCCCCAAGGGCACAGAACATTGGCAGACGGTGCCGGGGAGAAGTGTGCATGTCCATGCAGGCAGCCCCACCTGAGAACCCACACCATAGGCAGCTGCCTACCGGCACATTGGCTGGCCTGGGACTGCGCACCACCGGCATAAGGGCATGTCAGCATTGTGGCGGAGGCGGAGGTGGCAGTGGCAGCTGCCCACAGCATACCATGGCCAAGCCCCGTTTAGGTGTGTGCTGTGCACTGCAACAGACAAGGTCTGTCTGATGTACAGTCATGGTATCCCCAGGGAATGCTCTGCCTCTGTGGCAACAGTGTGGTGCAGTACACACAGCCAGTGTGCTCAGGGGCAGAGGGTCACAGGTTCAAGCCCCAGCTGTAGCCCCTGCAAACCATGTCCCTATATTTTATGCAGTAGTAAACCATGGTAATAAAGACAGAACCTTTCTTGCAGAGAAATGAAACATGCCATAAATGCCTATATGTCACCCTACAGAGCACAGACACCATAAACATGTGAAATCCCTAGAGCAGAGTGTCCCACCTGCAGTCCTGGAGGGCCAAACACCATTCACGTTGTCAGGATGTCCCTAATAAATATGTATGAGACGTATTTACATTGTGGTATAGAAGGTCCCTCAGATCCCTTAGTGAGAGGTAAAACGCAGGACTTAGCTTCAGTTGAAGAAAGAAAACAAATGCACATGGCTCCTGGTTTCCAGGGAAACCACAAACAGAGCAGATCAGTGGAGAGGAAAACACGCCCCTGCTGCAGTTCAGCTCATCGGTCACAAGCTGAGGCAGAACACCTGCTGGAGGGAGGGGTCAGATTAAACCCAGGAAGCCAGAGATATAAGGGAAGCTCATTAGGAAGGAAGTTAGCACAGACGGGAGAGCAGCTGAGAACACAGCCAGGAAAGCAGTCACGAGAAGCAGAGGATTGGCTTGGGAGTGAGGATTCAGAGGAACTAATGGTAACTGAAGATTCTCTGACCTTTGACTCAGAAAGGGAAATCAGCAAAAGAAACGAGCAGAGAACCAGTGCAAAGGAGCCAGGTACAAGCAGCCCAGGTTTGGTGCCGTATATAAAAGGCAGTCAGAAGGGAAATGTACCAAGAAGGCAGACTTGTGTGCACGTAGAAACTCCAAGGCTTGTATCTGTAGCTGATCCTGGAGGGCATAAGGAAGCCAAAAGGTAGGCTGAGTGACTGGTATAGAAGCAAAGCTGTTTTTAAGAAGTGCTCTGATATTAGCCCAGAAGGGTGGGGCTTTACATGTGCTGAATACTGTGGCCATTCCCAACCTTGTGTAGCAGAAGGCTACAGGGAAAAGTCTCATGCTGAAGGAATAGGTGTGTGTTTGGAAACACCCTGTAGTCAATTGCAGACATTTCCTGCTGAGAACCAAAAGAACCGATGGAAACAGAACCATCTTTAGAATACCTGCCTGTTGAGTCAATGGACTGTACAATATCTGTATCTGTGTGCTAGGATTAAGCTGTGCAGAGAGAGAGAGCTGCAGGTAGCAGCTAGAAGAAAAAGCACCAAAGGTTTTTGGAACAGAGAATTGTTCTTTAAGTTGGATTACTGTGATGCTGATATAGGAAGCTGTTTATGTTTCATTCTTATATTATTTCCTGCCAGAAGATACATGGCCAACTGTTCTTTATTTTTCTGTTATGTAAAAGCCGTTTGGAAGGGGAATTAAAATCCTGTTATTTGCCTGAACCACTCGAGCTCCACTACTCTCTTTATTTCGGTTGGTGAAAACTACAACTCCCAGGAGGCAGTGCTTTCCCCAAGCACTATTTTCCTACTGGAAGAAGGGATCAGGCCGCTTAACTCTACAAGCACAAGCTGTGGGGTAATAGCGACATTACAACATGCACCACCCCCATTGTACGCACATGTATCCATGCATATTCAGTAGGGACAGTATGAAGACTTGAACCGTGTTTGGCCCACCCGGACTGGAGTTGGGAACCTCTGCCCTAGAACACAAACACCCACACCCCACACCCACAGGCTCCACTATCCAACGCCTCATGGAGAGTCAGGCCGTTGGGCCCTGTGCAGACTAGCATCTCCCAATACTAGCACCTGCATACCTTAGCAATGCCGTTCTAAACTTGAGAATCCAAAATAACAACCTAACAAAAATTTCTCCACTCTATACAATCCAAAAACAAAATAGAGAAATATGCAAAAATAGTCAAGCTCTGACGTATATCATCCTATAAACGTCGGAAGTATAGCCATGAGACACAGAATTATCTCTTGAAGCTATCTTTCCATTTTACTCAAATTTTTCATTGAGCCCAATTTAGAGCTTACAATAAGTAAGGTGCAACACCACATCAAAGTGTCACCAATAAACAATATATCTTTGTAAAAACACGTGAAAATTGTGCTTAAAATGTAAGGAGTCCGGACAAAAAACCACTGCAAAAAGGAGAGGTACTTATCTGAATTCTCCCGATAGTGCAGCCATGTTCCACATATATCAAAAGGTCGCTATGATCAATGTCAGATAACACATCCTATGTTAAACACAATGTGTTGACAGAGATTCATCATAGCAACCTTTCTGATATCTGTGGAGTGTGGTTCAGTTTATGTTTCAGACAGTGTTTACCACCCCGGGGAGTGACCCCAACAGTATTGAGTACCATAGCAATGCCTGCACTGTGCCCAGGACTGGTGTGGCGGCCAGGGCTGCCAACCACCTCTATCCATGCACAATGCTGAAATAGGTGTGGGAGTGGATGTTTGTTTACCCAGTGTGCTGTGCCTGCCTACACCTTACTGAGCCCACAATGCTTGCACTGTTTCCAGTGTTAGCCTGTCAATGTGCATAATGAGGAGCAAGGTACTATGGGTATGGCCCAGACAGGGCGGCCTGGGCAGGATGCATCTGCACAGGGCATAAGGCAATGGCTGGGACATTGTAGTGCCTGACCACCACCTGCACGGACAGGGTGGCCACAGCATGTCATGCTGTGAGGTCACTCTCACCCTGACTGAGCAGTGACCATGGCATGGCTAGGTTACCCCATAGTGCTATACAGTATTTTTTTTCAGGTGATGTCTGTGGGTTCCCTATTCTGGGGCCCAATCACTGACATACTTGCTTGGTGTGTATGCTCACATCCCATTTTTGGGTGCACACATTTCCTCCAGGAACATGCACTATGTACTAGATAGCAGACTGTCTGCAGTTAGCATGTGTATGGCTGGAGCACCTTACAGGGTGAAAACTGACAGTGCCCACTGCTTGTCAATGTCAGATGGTGGTGGGGGCATCTGAGCATATACAGGTCTACTGCCTGTCTGCCAGTGTCCTGTGTGATACAAACATATCTGCATCCAGTACTTTGGAGGGTGCCTTCTCCCCTGCAGGACCGGGGTAGCTGGTCCCACAGCCCTTCATCATGTCCCTCCACTGCTGCCATTGCAAAGATGTAGAGTGTGGGGCTGTTGGTGGCAGATCCTGGCCCCAAGAGGTCGGGTCTGTAGGTGCTGCACCCAATCCACATGTGGGTCCAGATACCCCCCTGCCCTATAGGGCACAGTAGGTGATGGCAGCACATATTGTAGAGATGTACAGACTGTTACATGCAGCAAAAGAGATTGCCCCAGACAGCCATATCAGGTGAGACCCCTTGCTTGCCTCTCCTATGTCTGCTCTGCATGGCACTGCTCTCCTCTGTCCTTCTGTCATTGCACTTATCCTGCCACCTCTACATCCTCTGCCACACACTGTTATTGTTGCACTGTACATTACTATCACCCTGTATGTCGGTACAGCTGCCTCCGATATGTTTGTCCACTTTACCTGCTGCCACATGGGCTGCACGCAGATTTGGCTGGTCCATGATCTCCGTCATCTACTTCCTTCCATCACTTGTTCATTGCCTTTCCTTGGTGCTCTCTGCAGTGTTATGGTTACATCTGTGTTTGAGCCATACATTTCATGCTTGTGACCTTGGGGCACCTTTGTGCCCCTGGGCACCATCTCCTGTATCACCTTAGCATCCCGGGGCATCTTTCGCGGCACCTTAGGTTTGGCCAGCTTATGGGGCACCTTATATGCTGCCTTGGAGGGTGCCAACCTTTCCTGCTGCCCTCTGGGGCACATTATGACCTGCCTTGGATGACATGGTGCTTTATGATGTGCCTTATGGTGCACCAAAAAAGGTGCATTAGGTTACAGCACTGGGGTGAAGGTTTTTTGGCTGGCAGTGCAAATTGTTGGGATGTGTCTGACTGTTACAAGCAGGAAAAGGGATTGCCTCAGACAGCCTTTTAACTGAGCCCACTGAGGAATTGAACTCATGACCACTGTATCAGCAGTCAATGTATTAACCAGTGTGCTACACCTCTGTTGTTGTGATTGCAGGTCAGCATGCCTAATTAAGGCTAACGCGCGTTAACGTGCCACAGCTCCCTCTATCGCGCGATAACCCGAAATGCTAACTTAAGACCGGAGAATGCCCACTACCTTATATGGCATTCGTCACAGTAAGACTGCAACTAATGCCAGTAACATTAAGACGGTTTAGTAAACATACCCCTAATTGTTTGTGATGAATGTTACCAATGTTGTCTGGGAGCAATTTTTCCAGGTATGACAGTAATGAACCTCACTCCTAAACCAGGTATGTAGAGTATGATCTCAGTCTCCCAAGGTTACTACTAAGGCTCAGCATAGGACTTGCATCATGCCAAAGACAGATGCAAGTCCTTCTAGAGCTCATAAGATGTAACACGTATAGGCAAGTTGTCAAGATGTGATTTGAAAGTCATCTTAAACAAACCTGTGGCTCCCAGTACAATGGGAAATATTTCTGTATCTTTCTGCCACATTTTCTTGGTCTCTGACTGCATTTCTTTGTATTTGAGGATCTTCTCCCTCTCCATTCAATTTACAGAATAGTTGCTTTGAGCTGACACTCATCATCAATGCAGTTCTGGGGTTTTTCTCCTTTACCATTGTGTCAGGTTTCCTTGCATCCAGCTTCTTATCCATCAATAATTATAACCTCTCTGTTCTCCATAATTCTTTTGGTCTTAGTGTTTTTCTGGAACAGTTGTGTTGTAATATTTACAGAATTTCCAATGGATGAGACATACCACTTCATTGTGTTTTTCTTTATAGAAATTTTCTGCCATCAGAACTTCACAATAAGCTAGGATATAGTAGCTGTCTGCAGTTCTTTTTGTCTGCTATGAAACCAAATGACTTAGGATCTGAGACTTGTGTCTTGTGAATAAGTCTGCTTGCATACCCTTTTGTGTTATAATTGCAAGGAATTTGCGTGGTGCTACCAATGTCTGTCATACCACCTGTGGATTAGAATGATTTGTCTCTCTGCATTATCATTGTGGACATCTAAGGAGCAGTTGCAAAGATTAAAGATTGACATCAAACATGGATGTAGTTTAAAAATACTATCTTGGAAGCCCAGACCAGCTGTATTCCACGCTTTAAGAAAAGTGGAAAGAAGTCCAGAAAACTGCCAGTATGGTTTAAGATGAGGTCAGAGAGGCTGTTGTTGCCAAAAAAGCATCTTTAAGGAAATGGAAAAAGAGTTTAATGATGAAAACTGGAAACAACATCAGCACTGGCAAGTTAGATGCAAGGCACTGATAAGGCAGGCAAGGAGAGAATTTGAGAAAAAGCTTGCTGTAGAAGCAAAAACACATAATAAAGACTTTTTCAAGTACATTTGTAGCAAAAAACCTGTAAGAGAGTCAGTTGGACCATTAGATGATAGAGGGGTAAAAGGGGCACTAAGAGGGGACAAGGCCATAGCGGAAAGACTGAATTAATTCTTTGCTTCGGTCTTTACTGGGGAAGATGTAGGGATATTACATATGACTGAAATGTTATTTAAAGGTGATGCAGCAGAAGAATTTAAAGAAATATCGATACACCGGGAAGATGTATTACAATTATTTGATAAACTGAAGAGTAGCAGACCACCTAGACCAGATGGTATACATCCAAGGGTGTTGAAAGAACTGAAATATGAGATTACAGATCTACTATTAGTAATCTGTGAACTATCATTAAAATCATTTGTAATACCTGAAGATTGGAGGATGGCCAATGTAATGCCAATTTTTAAAAAGAGTTCCAGGAGTGATCTGGGAAACTACAGATTGGTGAGCCTGACATCAGTACCAGGAAAAATGGTAGAAATCATTATAAAAAACAAAATTACTGAACATGGAGATAGTCATGGCTTAATGGGAGACAGTCAACATGGCTTTAGCCAAGGAAGGTCTTGTCTTACTAATATGATATGCTTTTTTGAAGGTGTGAATAAACAGGTAGACAAAGGTGAATCGGTTGATATAGTGTATCTGGATTTTCAGAAAGCCTTTGACAAGGTCCCTCATGAGAGATTCTAGGTGAAATTAAAAAGTCATGGAATAGGAGGCAGTGTACTATTGTGGATCAGGAACTGGTTTAAAGGTAGAAAGCAGAGGGTAGAGCTAAATGACCAATTTTTCCAATGGAGAAAGCTGAATAGTGAAGTACCCCAGGGATCTGTGCTGGGTCCGCTGCTTTTTAACATATTCATAAATGATCTGGAAATGGGAATAACAAATGAGGTAATCAAATTTGCACATGACACAAACTTATTCAAAGTTGTTAAAACCCAAGAGGACTGTGAAAAATTGCAAGAGGATCTTGATAAATTGGAAGACTGGATGTTTAAATGGCAGATGAAATTTAAAGTGGACAAGTGCAAAGTTATGCACCTAGGAAAGAACAACCCAAACTATGTTTACATGATGCAAGGTTCTACATTAGGAACCACCACCCAGGAAAAAGATTTAAGTGTCATCGTGGATAACATGTTGAAACCCTCTGCCCTTGTGCAGCAGCGGCCAAGAAAGCAAATAGAATGATGGGAATCATAAGGAAAAGAATGGAGAATAAAACAAAGAATATTATAATGCCTTTGTATCATTCCATTGTGCGACCGCACCTTGAATATTGTGTGCAATTCTGGTCGTCATATCTTAAAAAGGATATAGCATTATTAGAAAAGGTACAGAGAAGAGACACCAAAATGATAAAGGGGATGGAAGGATACTATTAGGAGAGGTTAAAAAGGTTAGGGCTCTACAAGCTGGAAAAGAGACGGCTGAGGGGAGATTTATTTATTTATTTAGTAAACACTTGTATACCGCTGCTTCCTACGATCAGCAGCGGTTTACTTTACAGAATCATAATGTATTGTACGGTACATTGAGATTTCAGTTTTACATTTTGATTAGTCAATGATTACGTAACACGGGACAAGCATTTGGATACGATACATATTTGATTAAAGCACACAGATCAAGGTATACATTTGATTTCAGTAGATTGGGGGAGGGCCCCATATATACAATTTGTACAGAATTAGATTATGATAAAGGTCTATAAATTAATGAATGGAGTGGAATGGGTAAACTTAGATCAATTGTTTATGCCATAAAAATATAAAAAGACTAAGGGGTATGTTTACTAAACCATCTTAACGTCGCAGCGCCGACGTTATTGCGCAATATGTAGTGTGATAGGGCTGAAGCCACTGAAAGCAAGAATTTAGAAAAGAACGCTGTTCCTTACAAAACAGCTAACGTGCAGAAGATGCAGTTCCCTTGCAGAGCGGCTAGAGGGAGCAGGCATGAACCTACAGAGGCTGAGCTAACACACCCGGGTACTGATTGTGCAGGAGCTAATCAGCTCCACCTGAGGGGTAGCCCGGGAAACTCAAAAGTAAAAGGCCTTTATAAGCAGAGAGCCAGCTCAGCAGGAGAGAGCCTAGCCAGGAGAGAGGAAGGAACCTCGGCAGGGAGCTCAGAAGGGAGCTCAGAGGAGAGTTCAGAAAGAGAGAGAGAAAGGAGCAGACCCAAAAGAGCCGGAGTGAGAGAGAGACCTGGGAGAGACAGACCGGAAAGAGATCCGCTTGGAAGAAATCCCAAAGGCAGAGAGCTCAGAAGGAGAGAGCCCAGCCGGAAGAGAGGCCTCTGCTCACCAGGAGGGTCTAAAACAGGATTAAAAGGTACTGGGAGAAAAAGTCCTGACAGGAGATTAACTTATACTAAGAAGCCAAGAAGCCTGGATTCTTTACAGGGTCTTCCCAAGCTGCAGAGAGAACAGACAGTATCCAGGAGGCTTCCAGAGGGAGTCTGCAAAGGAGACCGTGGCCAGAGAGCGGTGCCTGAGTGGGCAAGTAACAGACGCCCTGACTTCACGAAGCCAAGGTACGGTGACTATTTTTTCTCTAAGAAAGGCCCAGCTCCTAGAACGCTTTTAAAACCAGATAATCAGCCTAAGAGAAAAGGAAGCGGGCAGGAGTCCTTTAAGCCATCACGTAGGGGCATAGGGACAAACCCTGCTATTTACCTGAAAGCCTTAGAACAGCCTAGCTAGAAGCTAGGGAAAAGAAGTACGGACTTTCAAACCACAGAAGCCAGGGAAAGCTCGAGTGCAGAGGGAGGTGTCGACTCTTTACCCTCGTGGGATCCGGAATCCCTGGTCTACAGTAGGCACAAATGACACAGAGCCCATGCAGCTGGACCCTGTAGACTCAGTTACATTATCCCAGGAAGAAATGATGGACTGCTCGGTTTGTGTAGCAGGGAGTTTTGAGTCACTCCCCGAGCTGTAACTTATTTAGACAAGCTCTGATATTGTTTTGTTCATGTTGAGTGGAAGAGAAAAACTCACTAATTTTACTTTGCTCCGAAGTTTGGAAAACCCTGTGTTATTTTGCAAGAAGCTGTGAAGTATGTAACAGTTCACTTGTTTAACTATCCTTTGGTAAAAACCCTGACAAAGAAGGAGAATCCTTTATTTTCTGTTACCTAGCGAACCTCAGTGCTTGAAAGGGGAAATAAAAGCCTTATTTACCCTCCATTCTGGTCTACACAACTTATTCCTATAAGGAGGAGGACTACAAAGTCCAGGGTGCACCTCAAAGTCTCTTACCTCCACAAATAATAAATATGCTCAACCTGCCCTTGCAGCCACTGGCCACCAGGGGGGGGCTGATGACAGTAGACACACTAACGATGTGAAAGCCGGGTCTGAAGGGTGGAGTAAGGCTCCCCAGAGGGCGGAGGTAGGGGTCAATGGGCGGAGAGTGGGTGGGGAGAGGCTCCATGCACACTAACGCCGTGAAATGAAGGTCTGAAAATTAGCGCCAGTGAAAACCTCGCGCTAGAGGCACATTTGCAGGAGAGAGAAACCATTTCAGTCAGCAATGTACAGCAAAGGCAGGGAAACCCAGAAATGTGATAGTAGTGATAACATGTGCAGGAACCAAAAAGGCAAATAAACATAGAAAATGACCAAAACCACATTTGAAATCCCAATAACCAAGCTGGCCAATAGTGATATTAATGATAAACATAAAGGAACACCACTGACAAAGCACAAAAAAAAGAAGATATCATGTTTGGAAGGGTCTATGCTCTGTCCCCCTACAAAGTGAATGATCCCACATTGAAACAGCGGTGATCAGGGTTTTTGTCGTTTATATTGGGCAGGTTTGTTATGGCGTGCACATGTGCAGTAACAGCAGATTGGGCACGTAGGAAAGGGCAACTGTACTGATGCTGTAAATGCGATACAGGGGGCTGCAGGCGGCACATGCTGTGGTCCAGCTGGGGCACAGTGCGGACTAGGCAGATGCCTAGGTGGCACATAGGAATGCTGAAACTGTAAAGCAGCAAGACAGCAACTGACGAGGGTCCAACATGGGCATGAGTGTGTGTCCCACAGTGTCACAGGGGATATTACCCTACAGGTACCCCAAAGGGCACATACCATTGGCAGGTGGTGCCGGGGGATGCGCAATTGTCCATGTAGGCACCCCCCCTACCTGAGAACCCACACCATAGGCAGCTGCCTACCGTCACACTGGATGGCCTGGGACTGCGCACTACCAGCACCACCGGCATAAGGGCATGCCAGCATGGTGGCGGAGGGGTGCTGGTGGTGGAAGGGGCAGTGGCATCTGCTCACAGCAGACCACAGCCAAGCCCTATTTAGGTGGGTGCCGTGCACTGCAACAGACAAGGTCTGTCTGACGAACAGTCATGGTATCCCCAGGGAATGATCTGCCCCTGTGGCAACAGTTTGGTGCAGTACACACAGCCAGTGCGTTCAGGAGCAGAAGGTCACAAGTTCAAGTCCCAGCTGTGGCTCCTGCCAACCCTGTCCCTATATTTTACCCAGTGGTAATAAAGACAGAACCTTTATTGCAGATAAAATAAACATGCCTGAAACGCCTATATTTTACCCTACAGAGCACAGACACCATAAACATGTGCAATCCCTAAAGCAGAGTTTCCCAACTGCAGTCCTGGAGGGCCAAACACCATTCAGGTTTCATACTGTCCTTAATAAATATGCCTGTGCTGCATTTGTATGCACCGCCCCCATTGTATGCAAATGTATCTCATGCATATTCATTAGGGACAGCATAAAAACCTGAACAGTGTTTGGCCCACCAAGACCGGAGTTGGGAAACAGCCCTAGAGCAGAGGCCAACAGGGGTATAAACACACCCACAGGCTCCACTATCCAACGCCTCATGGAAAGTCAGGCTGTTGGGCCCTGCGTGGAGCAGCATCACCCAATACTGGCACCTGCGTACCTTAGCAATGCCGTCCTAAACTTGGGAACATGTTTCACATATATCAAATGGTTGCTATGATTAATGTCAGATAACAAATCCTAAGTTAAACACAATTTGTTGATAGAGATTCATCATAGCAACCTTTCTGATATCTGTGGAATGTGTTTCAGTTACTGATTCTGACTGTGTTTACCACCCCGGGGAGTGACCCCAACAGTTTTGCGTACAATAGCAATGCCTGCACTGTGCCCAGGACTGGTGTGGCGGCCAGGGCTGCCACAAACCTCTATATTTGCACAATGCTGGCATAGGTGTGGGAGTGTGTGTCTGTCTATCCAGTGTGTTGTGGCTGCCTACACCTTACTGAGCACACACTGCTTGCACTGTTTCCAGTGTTAGCCTGCCAATGTGTGTAATGAGGAGCAAGGTACTGTGGGTATGGCCCTGACAGGGTGGCATGGGATGCATCTGCACAGGGTATGGGGCAATGGCTGGGACATTGTAGTGCCCGACCACCACCTGCACCACCTTCACCCTGACTGAGCAGTGACCACGGCATGGCTAGGTTCCCCCATAGTGCTATACAGCATTTCTCTTAAGTGATATTTATGGGTTCTCTTTTCTGTGGTCCAATCACTGACATACCTGCTTGTTGTGTGTGCTCACATCCCATTTTTGGGTGCACAGTTCCTCCAGGAACATGCACTATGTACTAGCGGGAAAACTGTCTGCAGTTAGCATGTGTATGGCTGGAGCGCCATGCAGCGGGTAGAGATTGACTGTGCCCTCTGATGGTGAATGTCAGATAGTGGTGGGAGGCAGCTGAGCTTCTCCAGCGTTCTGCCTGTCTGCCATTGCCTTATGTGATGCGTACAGATCTGCATCGACTGCCCTGTAGGATGCCTGTTCCCCAGCAGAACTGGGGTTGATGGTCCTCTCTACTGCCACCATTGCAGAGATGTACAATGTGGATCTGTTGGTGGGAGATCCTGTCCCCCCACCCTGAGCCACAGAGGGTGCGCGTTGGGTTGTGCTATATGATCCGCTTTTGGGTCCAAACACCCCCCTTCACCTATAACATGTGACCATGGCACCCACACAGGATATGCACTATTCTGTGTGCATCATAGTCTACAAGGGCTATACGTGACTGGGAAATACAGATAGACACAGGTGTATCCTAGGTGTGTCTGCAAGGACTACCTATCACATACTGGCACTGATGGGGACCTACAGCACAGCTTATCTTAGCCAACCCAGGTGCTGCGGACCTGGTGCTGGGCGCCCCACCTACCCTCAGGGTGAGCACAGGACCTGCACAATGTCACGGTCTGTAGCAACTCTGTGCCAGTAACACACATGGTCAATTCCCCCTACCAGGCCGAAGTGCTGTGGGGGTGCATACCCCATCTTGTGATCAGCTGTAGACTGCTGATCTGCATGTGCAGTGCATTATGGGTACGGGTGGGTTTACTCTATCCTGGTAACCACAGCAGACAGTTTGTGTGGTGACCTGCAGTCTTTCTGTAGCCAGCCAGCAGTGTGGTAGCAGCTATAGAGATGTAGCCTACTGGTTACTTCGATGACTGTGGAGGAAGAGGTCATGGGTTCAATCCCACAGTGATGTAATTTAAAAAGGCTGTCTGAGGCATTTTCTTTTAATTTAAATCAGTGCTGCCAGCAGAAACACCCTCACAGTGTTGTAGCCTAAGGTGCCTCATAGGCACCCTATAGGGTGCCCTGTAAAGCACCCTATAGGGCACATTATAGGGTGCCTTGGCAGACAGGGCACTTTATAATGTGACCTATGGGGTGTCTTATGAGGCACCTTAGGTTACAGCACTGTGAGGGTGTTTTTGCTGGCAGCACTGCTTTAAATTAAAAGAAAATGCCTCAGACAGCCTTTTTAGATTACACCACTGCAGGATCAAACGCCATGAGCTCTGCCTCCACAGTCATTGCAGTAACCAGTGGGCTACATCGTTATAGCTTCTAACACTGCGCTGGCATGTGCTTAGGGTTAACGTGCGTTAATGTGCCCCGGCGCCCACTATCGCGCGATACATATTCTTGCTACCTTAGGACTGGAACGCCCACTCCTTATATGGCATCCTTCACATTATCGCTGCAAATAGCGCCGGTAACATTAGGATGGTTTAGTAAACATACCCCTTTGTGGGTAATTTAGTTTGGTTACATAATTTACAGAAATCTTAATTTAATGCTCATCACAATCATCCACCATATTTACTAATAAGTGACTGATCATTCTTGCTGATTTAAAGTTACATGTGTCATAAATGACTAGAGTAGTCATAGTACTGACTAGGGGACACTCTATATCTTATAGGTAGCGCATTTAAAAGATGTCAAAGAACATATTTTTCACTCGATGCAAAATCATACTGTCAAATTTATTGCCAGAGGATGTGGTCAAGGTGTAGTCTAGTTGAATTTCAAAGGTGTTTGATTTCATTTACTAATATTTGTTATACTGCCCTTGGACAACAAGCTGTCAGGGTGGTTTACAATCCATAAAAAATAACAGATGTAATAAGAATGTAAAAATAACACTATACAAAGTAAAATAGGACAACAGTGTCAAACCAGAGACAATTCATAGATAAAACAATTAATAAAGGAAACAACATTTAGATGATTGCCCAGACCAGGCTCATTCAGGAGAGAAAGTCCTACTGAATAGCCATTCCTTGATGGCCTTTTTAAATTTTTTTAATGAGCTCTCCATTCGCAGGTATAATGGAAGATTGTTCCATAGTGTAGGAGTCAGGAAACTAAATGCAACCTGTCTCATTAGTTCCAGTTTGAATTTAAAGGGAGGAGGAATAGCCAAAAAGATGCTGTTGTGACGAGTGTAGCTGGTGAGCTGGCTGATAAGAAATGATTTAGAGAGTGTAAATACAGTGATAATCCTGTATAATGCACTTTGGCCCCAATTCTGTAAGGCGGATAGCTACATGTCCCGCTATCTGCCTTTGCCATATTCCGCCTCCTGTCCCAGAGCTGCTGTGCATGCTACGGGGGCGGAGAGTTGAAAGAAATGTGGGTGGAACTGGCACCCGAATGTACAGGGTCGATTCTAGTCACAGCATTGTACATCCTGGGAGCACTGGGGGGACAGCCAAACTACTCTACTTCAGAGGTGGAATAAGCGCTGCCACCCCTCTCCCCCCCCCCCAGATCGGCCAGCAGCTTGCCTCCTGGCAGCATGAGCAGCAGGCACGGTGAGTCCCTGCCACCCAATCCAGGCCCTGGCTGGCCCTGTCGGGTGGCAGTGCAAAGGGGGACAGCAATGCAGTGAGCTTGTCCTCCAGCCAACTGCAGGGGCACGCCAGGCCATCTCTGGGCTCAATCCTGCACCTGCGGGAGCATCTTGCTCCCAAGTTGCAGAATCGGGTCCAGATGGCCCGGACTTGCCCCTTGCTGAATCAGGCTCTTTATGGGCTATAGTCAAAATGTTATATTTAATCCGACTGGCTATAGGCAGTAATTTTTGCTCTTTAAGGAGGGCGCTAACATGATCTCTGGCTTTAGAACCCATCAGGAGTCTGATAGCTGTATTTTGTACCAGCTGCAGTCTTTTCAAATTACTGCTGGCCTCTGCCAACAAGAAATTACAATAGTTGAGTTTGGAGTGGACCAGGGCCTTTAGTAGAATATTAATACATCCCTTATCCAGATAAGGCCTAGCAGCTCTAAACTGTCTTAGAGAAAAAAAAGAAGCAGATACTACCTTTGATATATAGAATGCAAATGATATAAGGGAGGGATCCAAAATGACACCCAGAGATCAAATTGAATCCACTATAGGTCTAATCATGTCCATCATAATTGGAACAAAAATAGCAGCGGGGTAGTTCTTTTGAACCACAGCACTTCTGACTTGGATACATACAAAACCAGTTGTTGGTCCTTAATCCAGGATGCGATCTGGTTTAATGTCGTAGAGCATTGTTGCTGAGAGGACTGGTCCCAGGTGGGATGATGTATTATGATTTGAATATCATCTGTAAATATGTATGGACTAAAACCTAAGCTTTGGATCAGCATCGCGGTGGGGAGGGGGGAGATAGGAATATATTGAATAATATAGGGGACAAGATAGAATCCTGGGGTACTCCTCAGGAGGATAAATACGGTACTGATACCATATTACCAATCTTTATACAAAATAATCTAGAACTAAGGGGTATGTTTTCTAAAGGGCGTTAAGGGAGCAAGTGTGCTGTTAATGCCTGTTATCAGCACCCTTGTGCCCTTAACGCTGTGAAAAAGCTGCATTAATGGGCGTTAAAGGCTCCTGCAGCGTTAAGGGCACAGTAGGCGAAGAGTGGGCGTTAACGGGGCGTAGAGTGGGTGTTAACAATGGGTGTTACCTTAATGCCTTTTGAGCTAATGTGTGTAAAAGCCCTTTAATGCTAGGAACCCTAATGCCAAGTAAGACCTCGCAGAAAGGGTGTATTTTGAGGGGAGAGAGCCTATTTAAACGTCTGCAATGGATACACTGATAGGGGAGCCCAAGACAGTGATAGCGCTTCATTATTACCCAAGTATGAAAGGGCACCATATTGATGGTGCAAATGGGGCAAAGAAGGTGGCACGTCAGTCATGCAGTGGGGATTTCTGGGGCGCAAAGCAGACCAGGCAGCTACCCAGGTGGCACATCTGTGATGTCCATCATGATCCCACATTGACATTGGCGGCACACAGACATACTGCTGCTTTGGAAAGGTGATGCACCACATGGGGCGGGCCAAGGTTTCCTGGCACTCTAGGCAGGGACCCTGGCTAGCCCTCCCTCCACTGCCGCTGAAGCCAGCTCCGGAGGAAGAGGACAAGAGTGCCAGCAACTGTAGCGCTACAGGGAGCTGCAAAATGCAGGTGCCCGGGGAAATACCACAGCTGCGGTTGCCTGCCTCCCCCCAAGACGTATCAGAAGCAGGTGGTAATGGGATTCTGGCAGCGGCAGTTATTTGGGGGGAAGGTGTGTCCATCAATGTGAGCTTCTGCCCCACCGATCTGGACCTGGAGCCCTAAGCATCTGCCAAAGCTGCATGGTGGACCGGTCGGTACTGCACACCACCTCCACCGACAGCATGCTGGTATTGCAGCATGGTGTGGGGGTGTCGGTGGCGGGTGCAGTGGTACCCGTCTGAAGCAAACAAGACCCATGTCATGGTCCTGTGTGCCAATTGCATCGCGACATATGCCCAGGTCTGCCTAATGGGTAACATGGATCATGTATTGCATGTCCCTGTGAATAAACTTTAGTCTACAGTGCAGGTACAGCACCAGCATGTGCAATCCCGAATGAATTGGCCAGCAAGGGTACAGACACAAATCAGCCACACAGACAGATTCCACCATCTATAGCTGCATGGAAAGTCAGCTTGATAACACCCAATGTGCTGGTGCTAACAACAGGCGTTAATGTCAGAAGGCGCTACTAGCACCTGCACAATGAGCACACCTTAATAATGCTTGAGCTGATATGGAGACCAAAGTGGCAGGCAGGAATGTCAACCATCCCCACTTTTGCACAATGCGGCGATGTGTGTGTGTGTCTATATGTCTCTCTAGAGTTCTGTGGCCATCTGCACTGCACTGTGCCTCACATTGTCTAGGCTGATCCCAGCTTTAAACTGCAAATGTGCATGATGAGCAAAGGATTGTGAGTATGGCCATAAACAGAGCGGGTTGCCCAAGATGTGTCTGCATCGAAGGTAGGATCAATGGCTGAGACTTCGTAGTGCCTGTCTGCTATGTGCATGGCCTGGATTCGCCACTGCAGTTCGCGCTGTGAGGACACTGTTACTCTGACTGAGCTGTGATCATGGCACGACTATGTATCTGCATAGCACTTATATAGTGTGCTACTCCAGTGATGTGGGTGCACTCCCTGTCCTGGGAGGCCAATCACAGTGCTACATGCTGGGTGTCCATGCTCACCCTGTGCACTTGCAGTGTGTGCTGACCATCAGACTGGCCTCATTTGGTATGTGCATGGCTGAGACAGCCCTGTGGTGGGCAGCAAGTGCTGTCTAACTGTGCTTGCTGTGGTGGATTGGTAGTTCCAGATGGTTGGGACAGGAGCCATTCCTACCCTGCTCACTGTGGTCATGGCAGGACCAGCAGGATGGTGGCAGCAGCCCCACTGCAGTTGGTGTGCATGGCATCTGCTGCTACAACACTGGGCACTGACATGTGCTGTTCTAGGAGGGTCCCTGTTCAACAGGGGCAGGAAACAGGGCCCAGATGTGACAGCCACCTACAGCATCATGCAATTCTGCAGTAAATAAGGTGACTAGCATAACGCACTACAGACAATAGCTGTCACATACTGGCAGTGATGTGGATCTGCAGCACAGTTGGCAGAGACTGTCTCCAGCAGTGCAAGCTCTGGGGACCAGGGTCTGGGTGCCCATCCTCAGCCTCAGGATGACCATAAAAACTGCTCAGTAGCATGGTTTGTTGCTGCTCTGTGCTTGTAACACACACTGTCAGTCCATCTTACTGAGCTGAGGTGATGGATCAGGGCATTCTTCATTTGGTGATCAGCTGCAAACTGCTGTTCTGCATGTGCACTGCATCATGGGTACTGGAGGAGCACACACAGCAGACATTTTAGGCAGTGACCTGCAGTCTCTTTGTATCCAGCCATTGCTGTGCACAGAGGTGTGGAGTTGTAGCCTACTAATTAGTGCAATGTCTCCATAAGCAGAGGACAGGGATTCAATTCCTACTTGTTCTTTTTGTGACTGTGTGCGACTCATATCATTCTCATGCCTGTAACAGTCAGGGCTCTGCTGCGACTGGCAGACACAATGCCTTATAGTTTGTAATGCGTTCTGCCCACAATTTGGGCCAGCAAACAGATTATTTGCTATCATGCCCTTCTGAGAGCATGGCTTTATTGGCTGTGCTACAGCACTTTGCAGGGGGGTAATACATGTTCATCTTGTAGATGTCTGGCAACTGCTTGGACGTGTGGTGTAATGGTCATGACACAGACTTGGGACCCAGGATACCAGGGTTCAAGGCCCACCAGCACTCCTTCTGTGACATTTTGGAAGGTTTTACTGTGCAGTTTAATGTATGTCACACTTCATGGATTGCCCACACCTTCTTCTGACCTTGGTCAGGTCACCTTCCATTGCCTCAGCTGACTTCAGGTTCTTACAGTCCCTATTTTTTATCAGACATTACAACTTTTTCGGTACAAGGTATCCCAAAGTGACTGCCCTGATGCAGCGGTATTCTAACAGGCAGTTACATGCATTCTGTCATGACCCCCTGCCTAGGCCAATGGCCGGTAGGCAAAAGGGCTGCCTTATTTGCCCTTTGAGTACTGTCCCAAGACTTAGCTGCCAGCACTGAATGCTGGGACTTGTAGTTCCAGACACTCTCCAAGCAAAGTAGTGTGACCACACAGTTTGTCAGGCAAAACAAAAAAATTTATTCCGGGGTTTCTCCCTCACATCAAAATTCATAGCGCATAAACAAGGCAAGGATAAGTTCTCCAAATTAAATGATGAAGATGAACAAAACAGGCTTAACATCAAAGTCAGGAATATTCTTTCCACAGCAGCGGCACTCAGCTTCCTTCAGACAAATGCCGTTTACTGCTATGGCTGCTAATCACATCAGGCAGACTTAAACTTCTTAGTCAGAGTTTTCTTTCTCACTCAGCTTGACAAACCAGGGTAAATAAGCTTCTTCTCCTGGCTTAAGCCTAGCACATGTTTAGTTTGTTTGACTTACAGAATGAGCATTCCATTTCTACTGCGTCATTATCACAAGGAGTTTCAAACATTTCTATCTGCATATCTTCCACAGCTTCATTTGAATCATCTTCTGGGGAGCTTATATCAGAAGGTTTAAACTTTACACTCTGCAGAAACTCTTTCAGTTGCCCTAAAAAGTGTTCTTTCTGCTCTGTACCAATATAGTTTAAAGAAGGAGTTTCTCTCTCATAGAATAGCTTTTCAACAGCCTCTAGAGCTGACTCACGGCACTTACTTGAACTGTTCCTGTTCCTGCCTGGAGTTGCTCTCCTTGCCTTTTGGCTAGCACAGCGTTCAGAGCTTTTCCTCAGCTCTCTGACCACTTCTTCAGAAAAGCCTCTGTTAGGAACTGTAGCACACTTGTCTGCCCCACCTCTATTACTTGGCTGGCTCTCTGAGCTGTTTCCCCACGTGGAAACAAACCTTTCCAGCTTCTCTTCTCTGGGGTGTTTTAGGACAGGTTCCAACCTTGGTTCCACTGCTTTCTGAGAGTAGGAATCAGCTGTCTTTCCTCCTCCTCTCCTTTGCTCCTTGAGCTCCCTTTTCTCGTGGCCTCTTTCCTCCTGGTTCCTTTCCTCCCGACTCCTTTCCTCCTGACTACTTTTACCAAACTCTGAAGCAGCTTTAAAATGGTGCTTCTTTTCAGCCACACCCTCCTCTCTGCACATGTGAGAGCTGTTAGGGCTCAACCTAGCTCTTACATCACTGCTTGGGCAGGGCTTAGCTCTAGCTACTGCATGCTCCGGTGGCTTGTGGTTTCTATGGGAACCCTGTTTGCATCTGTCTTTAAAGGTACATTACTCACTTCTCTCCCATTCCATCTCATCCTCACAGCTCACCTTATCACAATACAGCTGTAACCTTCTTGTGCAACATGAGTCATGAATGCCATAATGACTGTGACTGTGTAGCTCTGGCTCCATCACATCTGTGCAGTACATGCACACACATCCTACCCCTTGGATAGCCACCTGCAGGTATCACCTCATGTCTGTATGCGCCCCATTTGCCTTGTGCCAGAGGGGGGCTGAGACCCCCATGTGCCAGAGGGGGGCTCAACCACCAATGTGCCAGAGGGGGGCTCAACCACCAATGTGCCAGAGGGGGGCTGAGACCCCCATGTGCTAGAGGGGGGCTGAGACCCCCATGTGCCAGAGAGGGGCCCAACCACCCATGAGCCAGAGTGGGGGGGCTCAACCACCTATGTGACAGAGGGGGGCTGAGACCCCCATGTGCCAGAGGGAGAATGAGACCCCCATGTGCCAGAGGGGGGCTCAACCAACCATGATCCAGAGGAAGGCTCAACCATCCATGAGCCAGAGGGGGGCTGAGATCCCGTTGTACCAGAGGGGGGCTCAACCACCTATGTGCCAGAGAGGCCTGGGACCCCCATGTGCCAATAGGGGCTGAGACCCCATGTGCCAGAGGGGGCCTGAATCACCCATGTGCCAGAGGGGGGCTCAACCACCCATGTGCCAGAGGGGCGCTGAGACCCACATGTGCCAGAGGGGAGCTGAGATCCCCATGTGCCAGAGGGGGGCTGAGACCCCATGTGCCAGAGGGGGGCTCAACCACCCATGTGCCAGAGGGGGGCTGAGACCCCCTTGTGCCAGAGGGGGGGCTCAACCACCCATGTGCCAGAGGGGGGCTGAGAACCCCATGTGCCATAGGGGGGCTCAACCACCCATGTGCCAGAATGGGGTTGAGAACCCCATGTGCCAGAGGGGGGCTGAGACCCCCATGTGCCAGAGAGGGTTTTATCCAACCTTGTGCCAGAGGGGGCTGAGACACCCATGTGCCAGAGGGGAGCTCAACCACCCATGTGCCAGAGGGGGGTTCAACCACCCATGTGCCAGAGGGGGGCTCGACCGCCATGTGCCAGAGAGGGGCTCAACCATCCATGTGCCAGAGGGGGCTCAACCACCCATGTGCCAGAGGGGGGCTGAGACCCCATGTGCCAGAGGGGGGCTGAACCACCCATGAGACAGAGGGGGGCTCAACCACAAATGTGCCAGAGGTGGGCTGAGACCCCCATGTGCCAGAGGGGGGCTCAACCACCCATGTGCCAGAGGGGGGCTCAACCACCTATGTGACAAAGTTGGGCTGAGACCCCCATGTGCCAGAGGAGGGCTGAGACCCCCCATGTTCCATAGGGGGCCTCAACCATCCATGTGCCAGAGGGGAGCTGAGACCCCAATGTGCCAGAGGGGGGCTCAGCCACCCATGTTCCAGAGGGGGGCTCAACCACCCATGTGCCAGAGTGGGGCTGAGACCCCCATGTTCCAGAGGGGGGCACAAGCACCCATGTTCCAGAGGGGGGCTCAACCACCCATGTGCCAGAGGGGAGCTGAGACCCCCATGTGCCAGAGGGGGGCTTAGCCACCCATGTTCCAGAGGGGGACACAACCACTCATGTGCCAGAGGGAGGCTGAGACCCCCATGTGCCAGAGGGGGGCTCAACCACCCATGTGCCAGATGGGGGTTCAACCACCCATGTGCCAGAGGGAGGGTGAGACCCTGATGTGCCAGAGGGGGGCTCAGCCACCCATGTGCCAGAGTGGAGCTGAGACCCCGATGTACCAGAGGGGGGGGGGCTCAACCACCCATGTGCCAGAGTGGGGCTGAGACCCCCAAGTGCCAGAGTGGGGCTAAACCACCCATGTTCCAGAGTGGGGCTGAGACCCCCATGTGCCAGAGGGGGGATCAATCACCCATGTTCCAGAGGGGGCTCAACCACCCATGTGCCAGAGGAGGGCTGAGACTCCCATGTGCCAGAGGGGGGCTCATCCACCCATGTTCCAGAAGGGGGCTCAACCACCCATGTTCCAGAGGGGGGCTCAACCACCCATGTGCCAGAAGGGGGCTCAACCACCCATGTGCCAGAGAGGGGCTGAGATCCCCATGTGCCAGAGGAGGGCTCAACCACCCATGTTCCAGAGGGGGGCTCAACCACCCATGTGCCAGAGTGGGGCTGAGACCCCCATGTTCCAGAGGGGGGCACAACCACCCATGTTCCAGAGGGGGGCTCAACCATCCATGTGCCAGAGAGGGGCTGAAACCCCCATGTGCCAGAGGGGGGCTCAACCATCCATGTTCCAGAGGGGAGCTGAGACCCCAATGTGCCAGAGGGGGGCTCAGCCACCCATGTTCCAGAGGGGGCTCAACTACCTATGTTCCAGAGTGGAGCTGAGATCCCCATGTTCCAGAGGGGGGCTGAGACCCCCATGTGCCAGAGGGGGGCTCAACCACTCATGTGCCAGAGGGAGGTTGAGACCCCCATGTGCCAGAGGGGGGCTCAACCACCCATGTGCCAGATTGGGGCTCAACCACCCATGTTCCAGAGGGGGGCTCAACCACCCATGTGCCAGAGTAGGTCTGAGACCCCCATGTGCCAGAGGGGGGGTTCAACCACCCATGTGCGAGAGGGAGGGTGAGACCCCCATGTACCAGAGGGGGGCTCAGCCACCCATGTGCCAGAGTGGGGCTGAGACCCTGATGTGCCAGAGGGGGGGCTGAGACCCCCATGTGCCAGAGTGAGGCTGAGACCCCCATGTGCCAGAGTGGGGCTAAACCGCTCATGTTCCAGAGGGGGGCTGAGAGCCCCATGTGCCATAGCCGGGCTCAACCACCCATGTGCCAGAGGGGGGCTGAGACCACCATGTTCCAGACGGGGGGCTCAACCACCTATATAGCACTATGGGGGAACCTAGCCATGCCGTGGTCACTGCTCAGTCAGGGTGAGTGTGACCTCCCAGCAGGACATGCTGTGGCCACCCTGTCCGTGTAGGTGGTGGCCGGGCACTACAATGTCCCAGCCATTGCTCTATGCCCTGTGGAGATGCATTCTGCCCAGGCCACCCTGTCCAGGCCATACCCACAGTACCTTGCTCCTCATTATACACATTGGCAGGCTAACACTGGAAACAGTGCAAGCAGTGTGGGCTCAGTAAGGTGTAGGCAGCCACAACACACTGGATAGACAGACACACACTCCCACACCTATGCCAGCATTGTGCAAATATAGAGGCTTTTGGCAGCCCTGGCCACCACACCAGTCCTGGGCACAGTGCAGGCATGGCTATGGTATGCAATACTGTTGGGGTCACTCCCCGGGGTGGTAAACACTGTCAGACACCAAAACTGAAACACACTCCACAGATATCAGAAAGGTTGCTATGATGCAGCTCTATCAGCAAATTGTGCTTAACTTAGGAATTATTATCTGCCATTAATCATAGCAACCTTTTGATATATGTGTAACGTATTCCCAAGTTTAGGGCGGCATTGTTGAGGTATGCAAGTGCTAGTATTGGGAGATGCTGCTGTGCGCAGGGCCCAACAGCCTGACTCTCCATGAGGCTTTGGATAGTGGAGCCTGTGGGTATGGGTGTTTATGCCCCTGTTGGCCGCTGCTCTAGGGCAGAGGTTCCCAACTCCAGTCCTGGTGGGCCAAACACTGTTCAGGTTTTTATGCTGTCCCTAATGAATATTGTGGTGATGCGGGTGCAGCATAGCCCTCTGAAAGAGAGAAAAAAGAGGTTTTTTTCCATAAATGGGGGATGGGCTCACCTAAGCATAGGTCCCAGAGAGAAAGTGAAACTAAAACACACACTTGCAGAGCTAGCCTGAAGCCACACCCAGTCTCCAGAGCAGCTGCAGGGAAAGAGAGGGTGGGGCCAGAGAAGGAAGCAGGCTACAGAGCATTTAAACGGCGTCACTCAGCAAGTGAGGGAGAGACGGACAGAGGCAGAGGAAAGCAGAGAATTGAAGAAATTCCAGGAGTCCAGAGAAGCCAGGAGAGGAGAGAGCACTGCAGGGCTGTGAGACCTGGTGATTCTAAAGGGGCCAGCCATAACTGCCAAGGCAAGTGTCAGGGCCAGAGGCAAGAAAGGAGCTGGGGAAAGATTCAGAACTACATTTCTGACTCGGAAGACAGCAGCTCAAGCTCTGAGCCCATAACCAAACAATACAGAAAGCCTTGTAAAGGAAGGGTTTCTGCAAGCCAGGTAAACCAAACATTTCCTGAAATTGATTCAGTAAGGGGAAGAAGGGCAAGAGGTTCTGACCCAGTTCCAAAGGGGAGAAGGAATCTCAAGTGGGAAAAGCTTTTTAAACTTTTAAAGAAAGTGCAGCTAAACGTTCCAGAATGTGTCCCAAGCCCTGAGCCTTACAGCACAGAGGAGGAGATGGAAATTGGGTCTTATTCAAGATAATCCAGTGTCCTCTGATGAATCTATGGAATGTGGTTTTTGTACAAGCAATGCTTAGAAGTTTTATTGAAGGCTGTGTGAAAATATAAGAAGTGCTGGTGCTAAGTAAAGCCATTGAGAAGGGCAGATAAAAAGGTGGAAAACCTCATGCTTTAAAAGCAGCCATTTTTACTAATGCTGGAGCTGTGTTAAAATGCTGTTAGTTTCTAAGCTAAGAGGCAGCACATAATCACATGCTGGTTTGTAGCAGTTGGGAGATGCTGAGAAGATTGCTGGACTGTGCATGTAACAGAGTTTAAACTGTTTTGCTAAAGTGAAGAAGAATTTAAGTTAGAAAGCAAAGAAGTGAAGAAACTGCTTTGCTAGAGCAGTTGAATGTCTCTTTTGAAAAGTTTTTGTTGGAGAAATTATCCTTCTTTCTGTTTGCTGTTTTGGGAACCTTTATCAAGGCCTGTTGACAATTTTGACGCTGCAAAGAAAAAAAAAAATTTATAACAAATTTTCCTGTGTCAGTCTCATCCACTCGGACTGCTTTAATAATAAGCCCACAACTACACTAGAAGGGCCTCAGCTACTATGTTGAAGCATAGAATCAAGTGTGATGACCGGTCGCCCCCACTAGGCAGCCGCCTAGGAGGGACCACGGCGCCACAATATGCATGAGATACATTTGCATACAATGGGGGCGGCGCATACTAATGCGACACAGGCATATTTATTAGGGACAGCATGAAACCTGAATGGTGTTTGGCTCTCCAGGACTGCAGTTGGGAAACTGCTCTAGGGATTGCACATGTTTATGGTGTCTGTGCTCTTTAAGGTAAAATATAGGCGTTTCAGGCATGTTTATTTTATCTGCAATAATGGTTCCATCTTTATTGCCATGGTTTAGTACTGGGTAAAATATGGGGAAAGGGTTGGGAGGAGCCACAGCTGGGACTTGAACTTGTGACCTTCTGCTTCTGAACACACTGGCTGTGTGTACTACACCACACTGTTGCCATAGGGACAGTTCATTCCCTGGGGATACCATTACTGTTCGTCAGACAGACCCTGTCTGTTGCATTGCACGGCACCCACCTAAACGGGGCTAGGCCATGGTCTGCTGTGGGCAGATGCCACTGCCCCCTCCGCCACCAGCATCCCTCTGCCACCATGCTGCCATGCCATTATGCCGGTGGTGCGCAGTCCCAGGCCATACAGTATGCCGGTAGGCAGCTGCCTATGGTGTGGGTTCTCGGGTAGGGGTGCCTACATGGACATGCGTGCTTCCCCCCCCCCCCAATGTTATGTGCCCTTGGGAGTACCTGCTGGGTAATCTCCCCTGTGACACTGTGGGACACACACTCGTGCCCATGTGGGACCCTCGTCAGTTGCTGTCTTGCTGCTTTACAGTTTTGGCATTCCTATGTGCCACCTAGGCATCTGCCTAGCCCGCACTGTGCGCCAGCTGGACCACAGCATGTGCTGCCTGCAGCCCCCTGTATCCCATTTACAGCACCAGTTCAGTTGCCATTTCCTACGTGCCCACTCTGCTGTTGCTGCACATGTGCACGCCATAACAAACCTGCCCAATCTAACCAACAGAAACCCTGATTAGCGCTATTTCAATGTGGGATCATTCACTTTGTAGGGGGACAGAGCATAGACACTTCCAAACATGCTATCTTCATTTATACACTTTGTCAGTAGTGTTGCTTTATGTTTATCATTAATATCACTATTGGCCAGCTTGGTTATTGGGATTTTAGATGTGGTTCTGGTCCTTTTATAGCATATACTGGACAGAATCATAAATAAATATCCCCAATCCATAACATTAGTAGAAAAAAGAGCATACTAAGAAATTAGCTGTAATATCAATTTTTGTACTACCTAAGTTCTTCACAAGAAACTCAATGGTTCTTTATAGCTGAATGATATTTTTTTTAATCAATTTTTTAAATCTTTTTGGTTTTAATACATATTTAAATACTTGAATTCTTTTCTATTTTAAATACATTTCAGAACTTTTTACCATGGTAATTTCTGTATGGACGTTTATTATGGTATCTTGCTTTGACTATGGAGCATTTTCTTTACTAAACAGAAGTCTGAGAAATAGTTTCGTATTGCACAAGAAATTCCTCAGTTGTTTTTACAGGTGAAGCAGCTTGAAGACTGAACGTCATCTCTTTTTGTGATGTCACCGCTATATCTATCCCGGATCCTCCTCCTGCCACCAGTTTGTTCAGTCTCCAAGCAGCTGGAGGATTGAGGAGCCTGGAGGTCCACGCTCGACTGAGAGACAATTAAGAAGAGTTAGGGGGGCATCAGTGGAAGGTTTTAGTTTAGGTTGGGTCCTGGTTTATTTTGTCTTGGGAAAATTTACTTGTGAGTTCTTCCAGGACCCGGAGGAACTTCTCCCTCCTTGCTCCCTTCGTTTTTCCCCTTCCCTTCTTCATCTTCGGGGTGTTTTGTTTGGGAGGGGGGGTTTAATCTTTGGTAGTTAGGGTTTACTTTACCTGCTTCTTGTGGAACAGCATGGGAGCCGCCTGAATCAGGGGTGAGCCTTAAGGGCAGTCAGTCAGCGCCAGCAGATGGTTTGCCTGGCGGCGCTGTGAAGAGGTTCAGGCGGCGGGAAACCGGCATTTCCCTGCACCGGGAGCCTTCTCCTTCTTCTGCATCTGTTAGCAGTTTCTGTGGTAAGCGGAGAATTGGCCCCGATCACAAGCGTCTACCTGCAGAGTTGGAAAGGGGCAGTGAGCCTGGCCCGACTCGGTCAGCGGGGGAATGCCGGGCAGAGCGTTGGCGACGCCTCGGGCATTAGGGCCACGAGAGGTTCTTGCCGATTGGCTTCTGCCTGCTCCCGACTCTTGAAAGCCTTCCGGTTTGGTGGAGCGGCGGGAGAGAGAGAGAGAGAGGCCGGTGAGCAAGACCGTACTACAGCGCTGAGAAGTGAGGTAAGCGGCGCTGGAGTAGCAGTGTTTTGGGCCCAGCCTCGTGGTTTCGTGCGGGAAGCACGAGCGGCCTGGCAGGGCCTTCGGCAGCTTAGGGACTGAGGAGAAAGCTCATTTTGGGCAGTCAGGACAATTTTTTTTTTCAGCCGCGGGCCTGTTTTAAAGGGGCGCTACTGCTTAGTTTAAAAAAAAAGAAAAAAAAAACTTGTGGAGGAACGGCAGTGAGCCGGTCTGCAATTTGGCGGGAAAGCATGACTTCCAAGCCAATTTGCTTGCTCTGCGGCTCCAGCAGGGGCGCTTCTGCGGACACGGGGGTCTGCAAGAAGTGCACACATCTAGCGTCTACAGTGGAGCGTGACTTGGATAGCGTTGAGGGTCAAAAGGAGCCCTCCAGCGTGCAGGAGTCGTCTGGCGGTGTGGAGGGGCCCATAGCTGGGCCATCCTCAGCCTCTGATCTCCCGGCCGCGCCAGTAGCCCTGTCTGGGGGTTTGGCGGGCATTTTCTCTCCTGACTTTGTGGCTCTCATTCAGCACGTCTTTAGCAGCCAGCGTACGGAGTTAGTGGCAGACGCCTCAGAGGAAGCTCGGGGACCGAAGAGACCGGGGACGCCTTTGGCGCTGGGTAGACCGGTCAGTCCAGCTAAGAGAGCAAGGACAGACAAGAAACAGCAGGAGCGATGCGTGGACTCTGAGGGAGTGCTGTCGTATGATGGAGACCTAGGCGAAGATGTGAAAGCTGAGTTGGAGGAAGAAGAAACCACGGACAAAGAGGATCAGGCACGGGTAGTGAGAGTGTTTAGAAGAGATGAGTTGCCTGCCCTTATTGCGGAAACGCTAAAAGCGCTGAATATGCCGGCGCCGGAACCCGCAGAGGATGCAACCTTGGAGGATCCATTACTGCAGGTGTTTAGAAAAACCCAGCGAGCCTTCCCGGTACATAGAGTGATTAAGGAGATGATTCAGGAGGAGTGGGACTTACCAGAGGCCACACTCAAGGGTTCCAGGGTGATGAGTAGACTCTACCCCCTGGTGGATCAGGATCGCAAACTATTTAAATCCCCTAAGGTAGATGCAGCTGTCTCGGCGGTCACTAAGAAGACTACCATTCTGGTAGAGGGCGGTGCGGCGCTCAAGGATTCCCAGGATAAGAAGTTGGACTCCTTGTTGAAACACGTGTTTGACGTTAACGCCTTGACGATCCAGGCGGCCATTTGTGGAGCTTGGGTGGCTAGAGCCTGCCTACACTGGGCTCAACGAGTGCAAGGTGATCAGACCGGGGAGGACTTGGGAGAGGCAGCAAGGCTAGAGTCCGGGACAGCTTACTTGGCGGACATCCAGTATGACCTCATCTGAGGCTTATCAAAGAGTATGGCGTCGGTGGTAGCGGCTCGGCGTTACCTGTGGCTGCGCAACTGGGCAGCAGACAGCTCTTCGAAGGCTACATTGGGCAAGCTCCCCTTCCGCGGTAGGTTGCTCTTTGGAGAAGATTTGGAGAAGTTGGTAAAGGATCTTGGGGAGTCCAAAGGGGGTAGGCTTCCCGAGGACAAACCGAAGCTAGGACGGCCGTCTTCTTCTTCTGGCAGAGGTCAGCAGAGGGAGTTTAGGCGCTTTAGGCAGAGCAGATTTAACCAGTCTTCTTGAGGGAGACTTCCAGGTAGAAACCAAGGGGTGCGTGGCTTTCGGGGGACAGGAAGGGGCTTTGGGTCCTCGACCGCCTTCTCGAATTCCTGAAAGTCACAATAAGATCAGGACGACCCAGGCAGACCTGGTGCCCATAGGGGGTTGGCGACGGGATTTTTACCCTGCCTGGGTCGAGATAACTTCCGACCAGTGGGTGTTGGAGCTCATTCGCGAAGGGTACGCGTTGGAGTTCCAGCGCCCGGTACGAGAGTTCTTTGTTTAGTCGCCGTGCAAGTCGCAGGTCAAGTGCAACGCTGTGCGGGAGACGGTCGAGCGGTTGCTCGGGTTGCAGGCAATAGTGCCAGTGCCTCAAGACTAATGCGGATTAGGTTGATACTCCATCTATTTCGTGGTACCCAAGAAGGAGGGCTCGTTTCGGCCCATTTCGGACCTCAAGGGCGTAAATCGATGTCTGCGGGTGCAACATTTCTGCATGGAGACGCTCAGGTCAGTGATAGTGGCGATCCGGAAAGGAGAGTTTCTGACTTCACTGGATCTTTCAGAGGCGTATCTTCACATTCCGATTTGAGAAGAGCATCAGAAGTTCCTCAGGTTTGCCGTGCCCTTGGGACACTTCCAGTTCCGTGCACTGCCATTCGGTCTGGCAATGGCTCCGAGGACGTTTACCAAGGTGATGGTGGTCATTGCAGCAGCTCTGCGGAAGGAAGCATCCTCGAGCATCCTTATCTCGACGATTGGTTGATCCGGGCGAAGTCCAAGGTAGAGAGTCAGGCAGCTACGTCAAAGGTCATGGACCTTCTGCAGAGGCTAGGATGGGTGGTCAATATGGCCAAGAGCAATTTGGTTCCGTCTCAATGACTGGAGTACTTGGGAGCCCTTTTCGATACCGAGGCGGGAAAAGTGTTTCTGACGCATCAGTGAGCGGAAGGGTTGATGTTACTAGTGCGGCGGTTTCTGGCCAGGGCTACTCCAACAGCGTGGCATTATATGCAGCTGTTGGGGACCATGGCAGCAACAATAGAGATGGTTCTGTGGGCAAGGATGCACATGCGACCACTGCAGAGGGCGTTGCTCAGGCGGTGGTCTCACCAGCACGATCCGTTGTCGTGAAAGCTGCCTTGCCTCTCAGAGACGCGTCAGGCCTTATTATGGTGGATCAGGCCGGAGGTGCTCAGCGGCGGGATGTCATTGGAGACTCCTTCCTGGGTGCCGCTGACTACGGATGCAGCTTGGCAGGCTGGGAAGCCCACTGCCAGGGTCGTTACACGCAAGGTCAGTGGTCGGACCTGGAAAGGTCCTGGTCCATCAACCGGCTGGAGCTCAGAGCTGTGCGACTAGCTCTTGCGGCGTTTCAAGAGTTCCTGCGCAACAAAGCCATCCGGGTGCTGTCCGACAACACCATGGCAGTGGCTTATATCAATCGGCAGGGTGGCACCACCTGTGTGGCCATGGAAGCGGAGGCGGACATGGTGTTGGAATGGGCCAAGGAGAATCTTCTAGCTCTGTCGGCGGCACATGTGGTGGACAATGTGGAAGCCTACTTCCTAAGTCGAGTGAAGGTGGACCCAGGCGAATGGGTTCTTCATCAGGCGTGTTCAAGCGTCTGGTGGAACGCTGGGGGACACCAGTGATGGATCTCATGGCTACGTTTCGGTCGGCAAAGGTCACACGTTTTTACAGCAGGCGAAGGGAAAGGATGTCGGAAGGCCTAGATGCCCTGATTCAGAGATGGCCGGAAGGCCAATTTCTGTATGTTTTCCCCCCTTGGGTCCTAATAGGAAGAGTACTACAGCGCATAGAGCGATACAGGGGGACGGTGATCTTGGTAGCCCCGGATTGGCCGAGAAGACTGTGGTACGCGGATTTACAAAGGCTCGTTGTGGGGACGCCGTGGCGTCTACCCCTGCGGGGGGATCTTCTGACGCAAGGGCCGCTGCGCATGCCTCAAGTGGATCAGTTCTGTCTTATGGCTTGGCTATTGAGAGGGCTAGGCTAAAGGCTAGAGGCTACTCTGCGTCAGTCATCAACACTCTGTTAAAATACAGGAAGAGATCCACGTCCCTGGCTTATGTGCGAATTTGGAGGGTCTTCGAGGCCTGGTGTGCGGTTCAGCAGTTCGAGCCGTTGCGGGTCTCCATCCCTCAAGTGTTGGCTTTTTTGTAGGATGGCTTGGATAAAGGATTAGCGGCATCGTCCTTACGTGTGCAGGTGACGGCTGTGACGTGTTTTAGAGGGAAGATCCGGGGGTTTTCCATTGCTTCTCATCCTGACGTTAAGCGGTTCTTGAGAGCTGCGGCCCTGCTCCGGCCTCCTTGTTGGCAGGTGGTGCCTTCTTGGAGTCTGCTTTTTGTGCTCGAGGCGCTAGGAAAGGAGTCGTTTGAGCCATTGTCGACGGCATCGTTAAAGGATCTTACCCTAAAGGTGGTTTTCCTGATAGCGGTATGTTCAGCGCGCAGGATTTCGGAGTTGCAGGCCCTGTCCTGCAGGAAGCCTTTTTTGTCCTTCTATGATTCTAAGGTCGTGTTACGGACCGTTACGTCTTTTTTGCCAAAGGTAGTTTCGGTTTGTCACATCAACCAGGAGGTTTCGTTACCGGTTTTCCGAGAGTACGGCTCGGAGGCCTCGGCGGGAAGGTTGCATCGTCTGGATGTTCGTCGAGCGTTGAAGATTTATCTGCGCAGAACAATGAATTTTCGCAAGTCCGATAGACTCTTTGTGTTGTTTGGCGGCCCTAGGAGAGGACAAGCGGCGTCTAAAGCTTCCATAGCCAGATGGTTGAAAGAGGCTATAGCATCTGCCTATATTCTGAAGGGCAGAGTGGTTCCGGTAGGGCTCAGGGCTCATTCCACACGGGCTCAGGCCGCGTCGTGGGCCGAGTTCCAGTTGGTGCCGGTGGGGGACATATGTAAGGCAGCCACCTGGTCATCGACGGATTCATTTGTGAAGCATTACCGTCTGGATGTGCAGGTGGAAAGGGATACCTGTTTTGGATCGGATGTGCTTCAGGCTGATCTAGCGGGTCCCTCCCAATGACATGTTTTCTTTACTGCCCTGGTACTTCCCAGAGTTCTGGGACTAGACTGGAGTGTTGACAAGGAAGAGGAAATTAGACTTACCTGCTAATTGTAGTTCCTTTAGAAACTCCAGTCTAGTCCCGTATCCCTCCCAATTCAATTACAGGCTAAGACCAGAAGCTCTATGTGATAACAGGTAAGACCATGTTTTTTCTGGGCTAAACAGGCTTCGAATTGTTAGGGGCTTCGAGCACCCCAAGAAGGGAGAGGGCGTTCCCTACGGTTAAAGGGCACACTTAGGGGTGCAGAGGCAGCATTTGGTTACTCAAGGTTTTTCCAGGGGTTGGTTTTTTGAGTTAGGGGCACAGTGTTTTGGATTCATACTACTTAATTGTTGCTCCGTTGAGTCTGCTTTGTCAATAGGAAACTGGTGGCAGGAGGAGGGTCCGGGATAGATATACCGGTGACATCACAAAAAGAGATGACGTTCAGTCTCCAAGCTGCTGGAGGATGGGCAGAACCCAGAGTTCTGGGACTAGACTGGAGTGCTGACAAGGAATGATTAGTTTCTTCTCTTAATTCTGGAGATAATGTGTTTCACACATAAGGACCACTGCATGAAAAAGATATTTGGTAGATTCAAGATGCATCTTGGGGGGGAGTGGGGAGGGGAGGAGTGACAGACAAGTGATATATTGATGGTGGACTCCTCTGGGTGAGCACTGAGGAATTTATAGATAAGTTAGCTTCCAGTGAGGAGTGTTTTATGCATTATAGAAAGGATCTTAAAATTAATTTGGAAAGTAAGTGACAACCAATGGAGGGATTTGTAAGGTTGGAGTAATGTTATTGTACTTTCTTAGTACCAAATTGTCAAGTTGCGGCATTTTGAAGTAATGGGAGTCAATGTATTATAGATTGGTTTGTACAAGAATTACAGTAATCAAATCTATTTAAAATCAAAGCATAAGCGGGAATCTTTATTTTATGTTTACTCAGTAATACCATTATTAGTCATAACTGTCTAAGAGCAAAATAAGAAGATTTAATAGTTGATGAGACCTGAAGTTTGTTTATTTATTTATTTTAAAACATTTCTATACCCCCATTTTCACCCACATTCAAGGCAGTGTATGGCCATAATTAAAACATACACATATAAGCAATAATCAAAACTATTTACATTCCAACATTACCCATCTTTATCTTTATTGGAATACTTGATTTACCGCACCTTCGGAACCATCAGGGCGGTTTACAATGGAGCAAAGTGCAGCAATGGCCAAGGCCTGTAACAGAAAAGAACTACGTTTTCTGACAGGAAAGCATATAGTCATGTCAGGGATAGGAAAAGGAAAACGAGAAGAAGGGGGGGGGGGGTCAGACAGAGAGAGGGGAGGTTAGGAGGGGTCAAAAGGGGGAAGGTCATAGGCTCTACTCCTGCCTCACGTAGCTAGTTAACTTAGGGAACAGAAAGGTTTTTAAAGGCTTTCTGAAAGTCATCAAATCCTGTTCTTTCCTCAGTCTGTGATGGAGTTTATTTCACCAAGTAGGTGTGGCTATTACAAATATTTTCTTTCTACCTTTCCTGTCACACTTGCAGATGACCTGGAATGGCCAGTAAGTGTCCTTGGCTTGATCTCAACATCCAGCTACTGGTACCAGGCTAGAAGATCTTGCAAATAATGTTGCCATTTTAAATGTTAACATCATCTTAAACATACTTCTCTGCTGAATAGAGAGCCAGTACAGTTGGCTCATCTCGTCCATTGCTAAATCCCTTTTATTGTGCCCAGAAAGCACTCATGCAGCTGTGTTTTGAACCACCTGCAGTTTTCTCACCAAGTACCCCAACATCCCGACATAGAAGATGTTACTGTAATCCAAAACAGACACTACCAGTGCCTGTGTAAGAAGACGCGTTCTTTCATCCAGGAATGGTCACAACTGGCACACCAATTGTAATTTATCATAGACCATACGAACAATCTGTGATACATGTGTCTGTAAAGTCAGATCTGCATCCAAAACAACCCCTAAATTCCGAATTTCCTTCTTCCATTCCAACTTGATTCCATCAATCATCGGCTGTAAGTGAGCATCAAGTTTTCAACCTAGAATTGTAACATCGTCACATAAAGGTATAGAATTATAAATAGTCAGTGAGAGTGACAGAGCAGGAAATTGGTAGGGATCCACATTGCTTTACACTTAGTAGGACTGTGTTTCATTACATTTTGAAAAAGCCAATCTATTACATGGCGTCGATCCCGATCAGCTGAGAAGCTGGAATTGTACAATGTACACCTGAAAAGACACCGAGCTGACGTAACAACACGAATGAAACAATATCATGCGGAGATACTACAACGTTCACTAAACAAGCCGCACGAGCTCTTCAGCCTAGTTAAGACCTTAGCAAAGGAGCCCGCTCCCAACCAACCAAACCTCCCTGACCCCCAAGAATATGCCGACTTTCTGCATGCCAAGTTAAGCCAATCCAACACACCTACCGCTTCTAACTCACCTCCAACAAATCTACAACACACTGCAACAAGTACCACCAAACAAACCATCACTGCATTCTCTGCCCCATCGGAAAGAAACATACAAGACATCATTTCCTCCATAAACACCACCACAGCACCCAATGACCCATATCCAGCATTCTGGATAAAATCCCTGCGGACCAAACTCAGCCCTTTCCTCTCCAGTCTCATTGGGCTCTCTTTCTCAACGGGAACATTCCCCAAAAGCCTGAAGCAGACAGCAATTACCCACTCTTGGCGTAAATCATCGAGAAGGTGGTACAACAGCAACTTAACCATCATATTGAGACGAGTGCACCCCATGACCCCTGCCAGCATGGTTTTCGGGAATTGCATGGGGTTGAAACACTCCTAACCACATTATTCAACACCCTTACCATGGGATTGGACAACATCAAAAAAGGTTTCGCACTGGTCTTCCTGGACATTGCAGCTGCCTTTGACACTGTATGTCATGAAATACTTCTCTCCCACCTCAGCGAGAAGGGCATCCAGGGAAACGCCCTTACATGGTGTGCATCTTATTTGACAGATCGATGGCAACATGTTCGCGCCGGCCTTTCCATCTCTGCACCTTTCCTCCAAGAAAAAGGCGTTCCTCAGGTATCATCACTATCAGCCCTACTAGGAGTGGAGGAGTGGCCTAGTGGTTGGGGCAAGGTACTTCAGGCCAGAAGGTCAGGGGTTCAAATCCCACTAGAGGACAGCAACCTTGGGCCAGAAGGACTGGGGTTTCTAGTCCCACAGGTGCTCCTTGTGGTCTTGGGCAAGCCATTTAACCCTCCATAGCCCATGTTACCTGTAAAATAGTTATCTCCAAGTTATAATGCCCTGTTCAATGTAATTTCAGTTTGTTCAATGTAAACCACACTGATGCAGAATAGCGCGGTATATAAGAGAATGTAAATAAATAAATAAATAAATATTCAACATTTACATGCAGCCCTTATGTAATCTCATCCATTCCTTCAATATTAACTGCCTAATTTACGCTGATGATGTTCTCGTCTACATGTCTTTCCTGTTAGACAAACCGGACTTTGCACCCCTCTCTGCCTGTTTCGATGCTGTTATAGATTGGCTACACGCACAGAAACTAAGAATAAATTTTAATAAAACAGAGGTCCTTTTCCTCACAAGAAATAAAACATTCATACCACCCAGCTCCCTGAAGGTCAGGGACGCGGAACTCCTAAGCAAGCCTTCAATCCGGTACTTCGGAGTTATCCTTGACCAACAGCTCAATATGAAGGCCCAGATAAGCAATATGGTTAAGGCAATATACAACAAAATCAGAACACTTCACCACCTTAGACAATTGCTGGAACCAGAAGATTTTCGGACAGTCTACCAAGCTTTAGTGACCCCACATTTGATTACGCGAATGCAATATTACACGGCCTCCCAAAAACCACCATAAACCCGCTGCAACTAGCAATGAATGCAGCCGCCAGAATTTTGCAAGGGGCATCAAGGAAGGAACATATAACACCAATCCTAAAAAATCTGCATTGGCTTCCAGTCCAAAGCAGGATCGCTTTCAAGGTGCTGACTCTGACTTTCAAAGCCATAAATAAATGTTCCTCTACATCAGTCATAGACCTCATTCAGACTACACCCCTTAACAGAGTGAGAAGGTCAGCCGCTATCAATACTTTGATCCTCCCTAGGCAGATCACAAGATGCTCACAAGCAACCAGGACCAGAGCCTTTTCGCTTTATGCTCCTAGCTCCTACCTGCTGGAACGCCATACCCTCCTCTATCAGGTCCATAAAGGACATCTCCCAATTTAGGAAAGCACTTAAACATCACCTGTTCCTACAGTACTACACGGACCAGAGACACCTTCCACATCAAGCCACGCGTGATGACATATGTAGACAACCCACGAGAAACCACCACGTAAGATTGAAACCAAGCCCGCCAGACCCTGAGCCCCCTGACAAGTAGCAACACATTTTCCCCAATGGCAACAAGGTCGCAGATGAGCCAATTTGTACTTAGTTGAGATATTCCACGACATATGCTTTTAATCTACTTGTATATAGTTACCCTGTTAAAAACTGTTCATATCCCCATGTTTCATTGTAAGTTCAGTGCAGACCTCCTGCACTGCACAGTTTAATTTACTTGTATATAGTTACCTTGTTAAAACCATGTTTTATTGTAAGTTCAGTGCAGACCTCCTGCACTGCACAGTTGTGTTAGATGTAAACCACACTGATCCCAAAGAGCGCGGTATATAAGAAAGTTAAATAAATAAATAAATAAAATTACCTTTGCAAGACTAGTTTGTAGGTCGGAAAGATCTGTGTTCAGTATAGACGACAATCTAAATATCGTCAGCAAAATAAAATCCAAAGTCTGTATATGTGTAGCTAGTGGTGGCAGAAACAGAACAAATAGAGCTAGTGCAATTATAGTATCTTAAGGGATACCAAAGGGAGTTTATGAACTGTTTAGGATACTGTCCCCTACCCTAACTGTAGAAGTTTAGTCTTGTAAATAGCGCGTGAACCATGCAAGTACAGTATTTTTGATGCCTAGATTACAAAGACGAGCCAGAAGTATAATGTTAAATGCTGCAAAAAGGTCCAAAGATATTATAAGAGTTGAATAGTAAGCATCAAGCTTACATCAAACATGCTAATTTTTTGCAACTTCCATGTTTAAGTGTAAGCAAGTATACATATAAGAGTCATATTCCAGATATTTATATGTATAACTGTGGCTAGTTAAGAAGCAAAACTCCAAAAGATACATTTTTTATTTTGAAAGCTTATACACAGTGCTTACATATGTCTTACATATTGGGACATGGAACGTATGAAGCATGAACCAAGGGAAGCTGGAGGTGGTCAAGAATGAAATGGAACGTCTACAACTCGATCTGTTGGGTGTCAGCGAACTGAAATGGACTGACTTTGGCCACTTTGCATCTGACAATCATATGGTGTACTATGCTGGAAATGAAAGACAAAGAAGAAATGATGTTGCATTTATAACTAAGAAGAAACTTGCAAAAACTGTACTGAAATACAATGCAGTCAGTGAATGCTTAATTTCTATTCGTCTACGAGGAATGTCCATCAACACAACTATAATTCAGGTATATGCCCTAACAACAGCTGCAGAAGAGGAAGAGGTGGATGAGTTTTATGAACAAGTACATGCTGAATTTGACAGAACTTGCAAACAGGATATGCTGATAGTCATGGGTGACTGGAAAGAAAAAGTTGGCAACAAAGAAGAAAGCAAAGTACTTGGAAAATATGGACTTGGCAACAGAAATAAAGCTAGATAGAATTCTGCAAGACCAACAATTTAGTCATCTCAAACACCTTCCAGCAACACAAGTGCTAACTGTATACATGGACTTCACCAATCGATTGTACAAAAATCAAACTGACTGCATCTGTGGAAGCCAACGTTGGAAAAGCTCGATAACATCAACAAAGACAAAACCTGGAGCCGACTGTGGTACAGATCACCAACTACTAGTATGCAAATTCAAGCTAAAGCTGAAAAAGAGCAAGCAAAATATGACCTTGAAAATATACCACTGGAATTTAAAAACTGCCTGCAAAATCGATTTGCTGCTTTAGATACAAATGATAAAGCTCCAGAAGAGTTATAAGATGACATCAAGAAGGCTGTGTTTGGAAGAAAGTGAGAAGTCTCTAGAAAAGGTGAAAAAGCAAAAACGGACAAAATGGATGACTGAAGAAATTCTGAAAATTGCCCAGAAATGCAGAGAAACTAAAGCTAGAGGAGAAAGAGAGGCAATCACAGAATTGAACAGAGATTTCCAACATACAGCAAGACAAGACAAGGAGAAGTACAACAATGATGCATACAAGGAAATAGAATTCTTTAGAGGGAAAAAGGGAACTGTTGTAATGGTTGATATGGAAGGGCAGACTAGATCTAAAGGACATGTGATCCTTTTCTGCCATCATGTTTCTATAAGAGGAAGAATAAGATCGGCTTTCCTAAAGCTACAAGAGTTAAAGAAAAAATTCCAGCCTCGAATTGGAATGCTACAAGATGCTCAAGGATCCATGTAGAATGATGCCGAGAAGATCAAGAAAAGGTGGAACGAATATGCAGAGTTATTATACCATAAAAATCAAGTGGATCAACAGCCATTTCAACCTGTACTTTATGATACAGAACCATTGGTGATGAAAGAAGAAATTGAAGCAGCATTGAAAGCCTTATCAAAGAACAAAGCACTGGGTATTGATGGCATTCCCACTGAAGTATTACAGCAATCGGATACAGCTGTTACCATATTTACAAGGCTCTGCCAGGAAATATGGAAGACAAATTCATGGCCAACTGACTGGAAAAGGTCTGTGTTTATACCAATACTGAAGAAAGGTGATCCGACTGTGGAAATTATTGCACAATCGCTCTGATCCCACATGCCAGTAAGATTCTACTGAAGATCATTCAGCAGAGACTACAACCATACCTGGAATAACAATGTCCTGAAGTGCAAGCAGGGATCAGAAAAGAGCGAGGAACAAGAAAGAGTAATTAGACCTTACCTGCTAATTAGCGTTCCTGAAGGAACTCCAATCCAGTCCCTCACCTCTGGGTTGTGCTCCCCTTCCAGCAGGTTGGAGACGGAGTACGTCATCTTCTTGATGACCCTGGGCTATAAATTTATTTATTTAATTTATTTACATTCTCTTATATACCGCGCTATTCTGCATCAGTGCGGTTTACATTGAACAAACTGAAATTACATTGAACAGGGCATTATAACTTGGAGATAACTATTTTACAGGGAACATGGGCAATGGAGGGTTACGTGGCTTGCCCAAGACCACAAGGAGCACCTGTGGGACTAGAAACCCCAGTCCTTCCGGCCCAAGGTTGCTGTCCTCTAGTGGGATTTAAACCCCTGACCTTCCGCCTGAAGTACCTTGCCCCAACCACTAGGCCACTCCTCCACTCCAATACCACTGGCACCTCCCACTAGCTCCAGTATCCTACTGACAAAGCAGACTTAACGGAGAGACGATTAAGCAAAACTTCAATCATAACTTTGGTAATAAGAACAAAACTCCAACCTAAGAGCCACCCTCCCCCAAAAGGGAATCCTTTCCCCCCCCCCCGGAACAGCAGGAGACTTAACTGTAGACAACTCACCCCAGAGTTCCCAACATCAAGAGGTATACCTCTTGTCCATTCCGCCTCTCCACCTCCGCGCCGCTAGCCCCGAGAGTAAACAATACACTCACCTCTACACGTCTTTGGGTCGGCTTCGCTTCAACTTCATTCCAACAGAAAACAAGGGCGGGATCAGGGACTGGACCGGAGTTCCTTCAGGAACGCTAATTAGCTGGTAAGGTCTAATTACTTTTTCCTAAGTATCCCTCCAGTCCAGTCCCTCACCTCTGGGATGTAACAGAGCAGTTCAAATCACGTAAGGGACCTGCGAGCCCAGCCTGAAGTACCACTCTACCGAATCTTGCATCCCCTTCCGCCTGTACATCCTACCGGTAGTGCTTGGCAAAAGTATGCAAGGAGGACAACACTGCCGCCCTGCAGATATCCAGCGGTGGCACTAGATTACATTCTGCCCATGAAGCCGCTTGCACCCGCGTAGAGTGCACCCGGAAACCTACCGGAAAGGGTCTGCCTTTCAAAAGATAAGCTGATGCTATGGCCTCCCTGATCCATCTAGAAATGGAGGCTTTTGCCGCCACCTTTCCCCTGCGTGGTCCCCCAGACAAGACAAACAGCCTATCCGATCTATAGAACCCCTCCGTCCTCCCTAGGTATCACTTCAAAACTCTACTCACGTCCAACCGGTGAAGGCGGGCCTCCAAGCCCCCTTCAAGAAGGTAGGAAGGGAAACCGACTGATTCACATGAAAAGGCGACACCACTTTGGGCAGGAAGGAGGGCACTTTTTGTTTGGAAAAGGAAAGGAAAGAAGGTCAGCATGAAAGTGCTTGGAACTCCGAAATCCGTCTGGCTGAACAGATCGCCACCAGAATCACAGTCTTAAGTGTCAGGTCTTTCAGAGAGTCCTTACCTATTGGCTCATAGGGCTCTCCCGTCAGCGACTCCAGCACCAGGTTGAGATCCCATGTTGGGACCGGCGATGTCTGAGGTGGCCGCATGCGAGTTACAGCCCTCAGGAAACGCCCCACCTCTGGGTGCTCTCCCTTGGATTTTCCTCCGACAACAGGAAACCGCTGCCAACTGAACCCTCAAGGAGCTGACCGTCAGACCGTTCTTGAAACCAGTCTGCAAAAAATCCAAGACATCTGGAAGCCAACCTTTGTAGCCCTTTTTCCCTGGTCTGCGCACCAAAGTTCAAAAATGCACCAAACCCGCACATAGGATAGACAGGTAGACTTCTTCTGTGCCCCCAACAAAGTAGAGACACTGGACCAGAATACCCCCGCTTCAGCAACTGAGCCCTTTCAAGAGCCATGCCGTAAGCGAGAATCGATCCACCTGAGGCATTCTGACTGGGCCCTGCGTCAAGAGGTCGTCATTTGCTGGAAGACGCCAGGGCCGATCCGCTAGCAGTCAAATTAAGTCGGCATACCACAGGCGCCTTGGCCAATCTGGAGCTATCAGGATGGCCAAACCTTGATGCACTTCTATGCGTTGGATGACCCTGCCGATGAGCGCCCACGGAGGAAACACATATAAGAGCCCTTCCATGGGCCACTTCTGAACCAGGGTGTCGAGGCCTTCTGACATCCTTTCCCGTCTTCTGCTGAAGAAGCGACTCATTTTGGCCGAACCCCATGTTGCCATGAGGTCAATGATTGGAGGGTCCCAACGGCTCACCACTTGATTGAACACTTCCAGACAGAGCCTCCATTCTCCGTGATCCAACTGGACGCGGCTCAGATAGTCCGCCGTGATGTTCTCTACCCCTGCCACGTGCGCTGGCGACACGGCTTGCAGGTGCGTCTCCACCCAGTCCAACAGGCTCTCTGCCTCCTCTTCCAAGGCGACACTGCTTGTGCCCCCCTGACGGTTGATGTAGGCTACCGTGGTCGCATTGTCCGAGAAAACCCGAACTGCCTTGCCTCGGACCCAGCCTTCGAATGACCTAAGTGCTAGAGCAACAGCCCACAGTTCTAATCTGTTTATTGACCACTGTGCTTCCAGTGCATTCCAGCGACCCTGGGCAATGTGCCCCTCACAATGGGTTCCCCAGCCCTCTAGGCTTGCATCTGTCGTCAGCTGAATCCATTGGGGGGTCTCCAGAGGCATCCCCTTCTCCAGGTGTCCCAGCTGTAGCCACCATTTGAGAGCTTCCCTGGCTACTGCTGGACAGGGTAGTTTCTTTGACAATGGCTGGGTCTGGTAAGACCAGCGGCATAGTAGAGACCTCTGTAATGGCCTCATGTGAGCCCTTGCCCAGGGCACCAACTCAATCGTTGCTGCCATAGTCCCCAGCAGTTGCAGGTAGTGCCATGCTGAGGGCTCCCTCATCACTAAGAACCACCACACCAGACTGCAAAGCTCTCATGCCCGCTGACAGGGCAAAAACACCCTGCCGCTGTGGGTGTTGAACCTCGCCCGAGGTAGTCGATCTCCTGAGTGGGAGATAGCCTGCTCTTGGTTGGGTTAATAACCCAACCCAGGCTTTCCAGAAACTCAACTTCTCTGAACATTGCCTTTGAACTCTCCTCCTTGGACTTGGCACTGATAAACCAGTCGTCGAGATACGGATGCACCAGAATGCCTTCCTTGTGAAGCGCCACCGCCAATACCACCATCACCATGACCTTGGTGAAGGTACGAGGGGCCGTTGCTAGCCCGAAAGGCGCGAAACTGAAAATGTCCCATTGGTACTGCAAATCTCAGAAACTGCTGATGGCTTGAGCGGATGGGAATGTGAAGATACATCTCAGTGAGGTTGAGAGATGTCAGAAACTCTCCCCTGCACACTGCGACTATCACCGACTGCAGCATCTCTATCCGAAAGTGAGGCACCCGCAGGCAACGATTGACCCTCTTGAGGTCAAGGATCGGCAGAAAGGAACCCTCTTTTTTGGGAATCACAAAATAGATTGAGTAGTGACCACAGCCGTACTGGTCTTTTGGCCCTGGAACAACTGCTTCCAGGCGCTGGAACCACGTCAGTCTCCTCCACTGCTGAAGCCTTGCCTGGCACCCGGCAGGGCGAGAGGACGAATGATGGAGGAATGGACCTTGCCAATTCAAGGGCGTACCCCTCCCTGATAACCTCCAACACCCATTGATTGGAAGTGACCTGGACCCAGGCCGGGTAGAACCGCCGCAGTCACCCCCCCAGCGGAGGAGTGGCCTAGTGGTTGGGGCAAGGTACTTCAGGCCGGAAGGTCGGGGGTTCAAATCCCACTAGAGGACAGCAACCTTGGGCCGGAAGGACTGGGGTTTCTAGTCCCACAGGTGCTCCTTGTGGTCCTGGGCAAGCCACTTAACCCTCCATAGCCCATGTTCCCTGTAAAATAGTTATCTCCAAGTTATAATGCCCTGTTCAATGTAATTTCAGTTTGTTCAATGTAAACCGCACTGATGCAGAATAGCGCGGTATATAAGAGAATGTAAATAACCTGAGTCCCCCTTGCTTCATTGGGCTTTCCTAGGTCCCGAGGAAGAGGAACTAAATTCCTTACATGCCCCTCGAAACCCCCGAAAGCTTTGGCTCCTCAAGGGAAACCGTCCCCTCTGAAAAGGTGTCGAACGAGTTGACCGAAATCTGTAAAACACCCGTGGCTGAGTCCACATGGGCGCCGGATTGCGGACCTGTTTGGGCTTATTCTCCGGGAGTCTACCTCCCTTTGAGTCTCCCAACTCCTTTACCAGTTTGTCCAGATCCTCGCTGAATAGCAGTTTTCCCTTGAAGGGCAGCCTGCTAAGCCGAGCCTTGGAGGAACAGTCCACCGCTCAGTTCCTCAGCCAGAGATAGCATCGGGCCGCCACCACCGAAGCCATACTCTTCGCCAGACTCCTAATAAGATCGTAGTGTGCATCTGCTAAGTAAGCAGCTCCAGACTCAATCCTTGCAGCTTCCCCAGACGAGCCTGTGGCCGGGACTCCTGGGTGTTGCATCTGTTGAGACCAACATAGAGAAGCCCTGACCACCCAGGCTCTACAGACTAACACCTGGAGCACCATGGTTTTAATATCAAAGGCTTATTTTAGCAACGTATCCAGATTCCTGTCCTGTGCAGCCTTAAGTGCTGCACCGCCCTTTACTGGAATTGTAGTCTTCTTGGATACCGCTGCTACCACCCTTGGAGCTCGCAGCAACTCTTTTTCCTGCTACGGCCACAGGTACAATCGTGACATAGGGGTGTGTTTACTAAACCACGCTAATGTTACCGGCGCTAGGTGCAGCGTTAACATAAGGAATACCATATAAGGAAGTGGGCGTTCTGGCATCAAGGTAGCAATGGCTGTTTATCGTGTGATAGAGGGCGCCTTGGCTATCGTGCGGTAACCTTAATTTCATGCCAGCGGCGTGAGAATAGCTATAGAGGTGTAGCCTACTGGTTAATACAATGACTGCTGAGTTAGAGGTCATGGGTTTGATCCCTCAGAGGTCTCATCTAATAAGGCTGTCTGAGATAATCCCTTTTCCTGCCTGTAACAGTCAGACACATCTCTACCATCTGTGCTGCCAGCAGAAACACCCTCACCTCACTGCCGTAACCTAAGGTGCCTCATATGGTGCCCTATAAAGCGCCCCATAGGGCACATTATAAAGTGCCTTGTCCGCCAAGGCACTTTATAATGTGCCCTATAGGGTGCTTTATAGAGCACCTTAGCTGTCAAGGCGCTTTATAATGTGCCCTATGGGGCGCCTTATAGGGCACATTATACAGCGCCTTGGCTGACAAGGCACTTTATATTGTGCCCTATATGTTACTGCACTGAGGTGAGGGTGTTTCTGCTGGCAGCACAGATGGTAGAGATGTGTCTGACTGTTACAGGCAGGAAAAGGGATTATCTCAGACAGCCTTATTAGATGAGACCTCTGAGGGATCAAACCCATGACTTCCGGCTCAGCAGTCATTGTATTAACCAGTGGTCTACACCTCTATAGCATTTATCACAGCACTGGCTGGCTACAGAAAGATTGCAGGTCACCGCACAAAATGTCTGCTATGGTTACCAGGATAGGGTAAACCCACCAGTACCCATGATGCAATGCACATGCAGAACAGCAGTCTACATCTGATCACAGGATGGGGTATGCGCCTCTACAGCACCTCAGCCTAGTAGGGGGAACTGACCGTGTGTGTTACTGGCACGGAGTAGCTACAGACCATGACATTGTGCGGTTCCTGTGCTCACCCTGAGGGTGAGGTGGGGTGCCCAGCACCAGGTCCGCAGCACCTGGCTTGGCTGAGATAGGCTGTGCTGCAGGTCCCCATCAGTGCCAGTGTGTGACAGGTAGTCCCTGCAGATACACCTGTGTCCATCTGTATTCCCCAGTCACGTCTAGCCCTTGTTTTCTATGATGTACCCAGAATAGTGCATATCCTGTGTGGTTGCCATGGTCACTTGTTATAAGAGCAGGGGGGTATCTGGACCCACATTTGGATTATGTAGCACCACACAATCCACCCTCTCTGGGTCAGGGTGGGGGACAGGATCCGCTACCAACAGAACCACACTCTACATCTTTGCAATGGAGGTAGTAGAGAGTGGACCATCAACCCCAGTCCTGCTGGGGAAAGGGCACCCTCCAGGGCAGTCAATGCAGATCTGTACTTATCACATAGGGCACTGGCAGTAGGCCTGGAAAAGCTCAGCTGCCCCCCACCACAATCTGACATTCACCAGCAGAGGGCACAGTCAGTATGCACCCGCTGCACCCTGCAAGGTGTTCCAGCCATACACATGCTAACTGCAGACAGTCTGCTAGCCAGTACATAGTGCATGTTCCTAGAGGAACTATGTGCACCCAGAAGTGGGATGTAAGCACAAACACCAAGCAGGTATTTCAGTGATTGGGCCCCCAGAAAAGGGAACTCACAGATATCACTTGAGAGAAACACTGTATAGCACTATGTGGGAATCTAGACATGCCATGATCACTGCTCAGTCAGGGTGAGAGTGACCTCCCAGCATGACATGCTGTGGCCACCCTGTCCATGCAGGTGGTGGTCGGGCACTACAATATCCCAGCCATTGCCCTATGCCCTGTGCAGATGCATCCTGCTCAGACCACCCTGTCCGGGCCATATCCACAATACCTTGCCCCTCATTATGCACATTGGCAGGCTAACGCTGGAAATAGTGTATGCATTGTGGGCTCAGTAAGGTGTAGGCAGCCACAAAACACTGGATAGACATACACACACTCCCACACCTATTTCAGCATTGTGCAAAGACAGAGGTGGTTGGCAGCCCTGCCGCCACAAGCAGTCCTGAGCACAGTGCAGGCATTGCTAAGGTATTCAATACTGTTAGGGTCACTCTCTGGGGTTGTAAAAACTGTCAGAAAAAAGGAAACACACTCCACATATATCAGAAAGGTTAATATGATGCATCTCTGTTAACGAATTGTGTTTAATTTAGGATATCTGACATTAATCATAGCAACTTTTTTATATATGTGGGGCATGTTTCCATGTTTATGACGGTGATAAGGTATGCAGGTGCTAGTAGTGGTAACTGCTGCTCTGCGCCGGGCCCAACAGCCTGACTCTCCATGAGGCTTTGGATAGTGGAGCCTGTGGGTGTGGGTGTTTGTGCCCCTGTTGGCCGATGCTCTAGGAAGTGCACATGATTATGTTGTATGTGCTCTGTAGGGTAAAATATAGGGACATGGTCTGCAGGAGCCACAGCTGGGACTTGAACCTGTGACCTTCTGCCCCTGAACAAACTGGCTGTGTGTACTGCACCAAACTGCTGGCACAGAGTCAGGTCATTCCCTGGGTATACCATGACTGTTCTTCAGACACACCTTGTCTGTTGCACTGTACGCCACCCACCTAAACAGGCTTGACCTTGGTCTGCTGTGGGCAGATGCCACTACCCCCTCCACCACCAGCATCCTTCCACCACCATGCTGACATGCCCTTATGCCGGTAGTGCGCAGTCCCAGGCCATCCAGTGTGCTGGTATGGGGCTGCCTATGGTGGGGTCTGGGGTAGGGGTGCCTACATAGACATCCACGCTTCCCCCCCCCCCCCCGGCACCGCCTGCCAATGTTATGTGCCCTTTGGGCTACCTGCTGGGTACTGTCCCCTGGGACACTGTGGGACACACACTCGTGGGCATGTTTGGCCTTGGTCAGTTGCTCTCTTGCTGATTTTCCATTTCTGCCTTCCTATTTGCCACCTAGGCATCTGCCTAGTCCACCCTGTGCCCCAGATGCCCCACTGCATGTCACGCCTGAAGCCCCCCGTACCCCATTTGCAGCATCACCATAGTGCCCTATCAAACTTGGGCACTCTGCTATTACTGCACATGTAGCACTACTATCACTTTTCTTGGGCTCCCTGCCTCTGCTGTACATTGCTGACACTGAAATGGTTTCTCTCTCCTGCAAATGTGCCTCTAACGCCAGGTTTTCACTCGCGTTAATTTTCAGACCTTCATTTCACAGCATTAGTGTAGCAGGAGCCTCTCCCCACCCATTGACCCTTTCTTTTCACCCTCTGCGGGCCTTAACGCTGCCAGGGCCGTTATCGTGCAATAACGTCATTTATCGTGCGATAACATCACTTATTGCAGTTTAGTAAACATACCCCACAGATCGCACCCCTTGCAGACTGGCCTCCGGCTGATTCCACTCCTCTTGGATCATCTGCTGAACCACTCGATGGACCGGGAAAACCTTCTGGCCATTTTGCACCGCCTGAATCAACGGATCCTCCAATGCTTCTTCCTCAGTCGGGACACCTGCCGACATATTAAGGACCTTCGGGGACTCACCAATCAGTGCCGGTTACTCTTCCCTACAGAAGACCCGAACAATATGAGTCTGTTCCTCCGGGATCTCGCCTTCTTCCAGTTCTTCCTCATCTTCCAACACATCCCGGTCCGGAGACTCCTCCTCTGGGCCCTCGAAACGAGGGGAAAACTGTGACTCCTCCTCCTCGAGTCTGATTCATTTGGCAGCCTCCTCTGAGACGCCCCATTCCTGTGTCTCCGCAGCCTGCTTACCAGTTCGCTCCTGTCCTGGAGCTGGGTCCGGTGTTCCTTGCTGACACAGACAGAATGCTTTATGCAACAACAAAACAAACTCTGGGGAGAAACCCCCTATGCTTTCTCTCTCCTCCATCCCCCGAGAAGTGGAGGGTCTGGGCGGAGGCTGCAAACTAGGAGCCTGTTCTGCTCCTGAGAGAGGAGGACCCCCAGCATCAGTACCAGTCTACGACAGTTCCGGGGCAGCAGGAGACGTCAGCTCCTGATGTATACTTGCCTGAATTCCTTGCTCCAGAGATACGGCTTCCACAGAGCATGCTCTGCAGATGCCTGCCTCTGACACTGTTCCCCGACGGGTCCTGCACACCAAGCAATGAGGTCTCCCCGGCATGGTAGCACCAAAGCCCTGCGCAATCTCTCCTTTACCTGCAGAAAAAAATAAAATTGCAGTGTAAACTTTAACTTCAGTGAGGCTGCTCTGCCAACTCCCCTCAAACTGACAAAGATTTTTTTTTTTTTTTTACAGCCGGGTTGTTCTAGGATTGCCACCGAAAGCCCCCACTGGGCAAGTCTGGCTAACCGAAACAAGGCATCCCCCTGGGCCAGAAGTAGTGTGATGCAGCGGGGGCTGATGAGAGCCCTCATGAGAGAAATGAAACTGTTTTACACAGAGGAAAAGATATGCACAGAGTGCAATGTTCACAGGGACCAGCTAGAGGGAGCAGGAGTGCAGTCAGAGAGACTGGAGTGCCACGCCCAGCTGGTCAGGAGCACATGACAAACAATTCACATGCCTCAAGGAGAGGAGTTCTTTATAAGGAAGAACTGCCTCAAGCTAAACGGAGAGGACCGAGTCAGGTCAAGGAGAGAGGACCAGGTCGGATCCAGAGAGGACCAGGTCGGATCAGGTCAGACCCAGAGAGGAGGACCGGGTCAAGCTGGAAGAGAATCGTCTCAAGCCAGAGAAGGACCTAACAGAGAATCTCCAGGAGCTAACAGGAAGCCACAAGGAGCCAAGGAAGGACCGGCTCAGGTTGGTGAGAAAGCTGTTGGCTGGCAGAGGAGAAAGCCTTACATTGATTGCAAGCAAGAAGCAAGTGGGAATCAGCTGGGAAGGAAAAGCCAGGCTGAGCACGGAAGCCAGGATTTGGGCTGTTGCAGGAGCAGGCATTTACCTGGAGAGCTGTTCCCACGGTTGAAAGATAAAGCAAACTTTCAGAGAAAGGATTGGCACGAAGCTTCTGAGTGGAGGAAGCAAGCCAAAGGAGAAAACCTTTCATCACCAGGCTGCTGCAATAAAAGGTATGGAAAATATATGCCTAATAAGAATGCTGTGAAGGATAAAAGTTTATATAATGCTGATATAAAACCTCCAAGAAGAAGGGATACTTGTAAGCTCAATATAGCACAGGGCCGACACCCTAGGTTAGGCCCAGGACATTGGGACTTGCTAGAGCAAATATATAAAACCCCTGAATATGGTTTGCATGAAACCAGGGACACTGAATCAGAGGTATCGGATTATGAGCAAATGCAAGTGGATCCCATAGAAGACGTATCTGACCATGACATGGATTGTACATTGTGTATTTCCGGAAGTCTAGAATCTCTGCCAGAGTGGTGATCTGTTTAAAGCACCAGCAGAGCATTCTTAATTTGGTTAAGCACCACCATTCCAGTAATGTATGATAGTTTTGTTTGAAAAGCCTAAGTTTGTTATTCTACCTGAAGTAAGGACTTTTGCTTTCACGTTGTAACCCAATATTTTTGAACCTCGGCAAAGACGGGAAATAAAAGCCTTGTTTTTCCCACCACTCTGCTTAAGTATTTCATTAAAGATTTGGAGCTCAAGGATACTACAAAGACCAAAAGCCATTTGGGCCTTGTAAAAGACTCTCAAATCTTAACTTTATATTTTGTGTCGCACCTGCCCTGGCATCCACTGGCCACCAGGGAAGTGTTGCTGACAGTAGTTAAACACCAAAGGGCTCCGCTGCCGGTTCCCGCTGCCTCCATGAGACACCCAACTGCAGCGCGTGAAAAGCATGCGAATAAATCGGGCCTGCTTTCCCCACGCTTCTCACATCTGCCGCTATGGAAAGCCTCCCTGTACCACACGGCTGATGGTCGTGTGATCTGCTTACCTTACCACATGGCCCGTCGCCGTGCGTCACTCACACCGCCGCTGCCGATCGCTCTTCCACCATCGTTCCTGCCCGCCCTCAGCTGCCTGGAGAACTTTGGCAGCAGGCGGAACAGAGCAAACGGCCTCAGGTAATGCTGGTGTGTCTTCTGAGCCGCCCTCCACCCAAACTGAAACGGGAACAGTGCTGGATCCACCAAATGTGCTCACCCTCTAGCCAGAAGACCTCCTCCTGATCCAATCTGAGGAAGGAGCGGGGTAGAGGTTAGGGGGGTCCCTTCACCTACTCCTGCTGCAGAAAGCCGAGCCCTTGCACCAACTGGCAATAAGGCAGATCAGGAGAAAAAAATCCTCACACTCAAAACAAAGTAAAAGAAACAAAAATTCCTAAGGGGCTTGTTTACAAAGCCGCGGTAGTGGTTCGCGATCGCGATCGCAGCCGCGGCCCCATTGAAATCAATGGGGCCGCGGCTCCGATTACAATCGCAAACCGCTACCGCGGCTTTGTAAACAAGCCCCTAACTGTCTCTCCAGTAAGCCCAGTCTCAGTCTCCAAACTGTTGGAAGGGGAGCACAACCCAGAGGTGAGGGACTGGACTGGAGGGACGCTTAGGAAACATTGTTGCAGATGTGAGATGGATCCTTAAAAAGACAAAAGAATACCAAAAGGATATCGATATGTGTTTTATTGACTACAGCAAGGCTTTTGGCTATGTAAACCATGAGAAACTCTGGGCCATATTAAGAAGCATGGGTATACAAGAACACTTGATAATTCTCTTGCACCTTTACATTGATCAAGAAGCAACAGTTTGAACGCAACTAGGAGAAACAGAATGGTTTAAAATCAGCAAAGGTGTTTGACAAGGCTGCATACTTTCCCCCTACCTCTTTAATTTATATGCAGAACAAATCATCAGAGAAGCAGGACTGTATGAAGAGAACCGAGGTGTGAAGATTGATTGAAGACTCATCAACAACTTTCACTATGCTGATGATACCACATTACTGGCTGAAAGTGAAGACGATTTGAAACATTTGCTTCTCAAGATCAAGGAATATAGTCTTAAAATGGGTCTGCACCTTAAACATTAAGACGACAAAGATCCTGACAACTGGCAAAATCAATAAGTTCATTATTGATGGAGGAGAAATTGAAATAGTTGACAGTTTTAACTTACTTGGATCAACAATCAATAAAGAAAGGACTAGCAGTCAAGAAATCTGATGATGTATTGCTCTTGGTAAAATGGCTATGAAGGACCTAGACAAGATTCTCAAGATGTCTCTCTCCATATAAAGATTTGACTTGTCCAGGCCATGGTATTTTCAATAATGTCATATGGATGTGAAAGTTGGATGGTGAAAATTAATGCCTTTGAATTATGGTGCTGGCAACAAATACTGTGTATATCACGGACTGCCTGAAGAACAAACCAGTCAGTATTAGAGGAGATCAAACCTAAGCTCTCCTTAGAAGCTCAGATGACAAGACTTTGACTTTCATACTCTGGATACATCAAGCGAAGAGAGAGATAATTAGAGAAAGATATAATGCTTGGCAAAGTAGGTGGTCACCGTAAAAGAGGAAGGCTGGCAATGAGATGGATTGATACAATAACAGTAGCGATGGAGACCACTCTATCAACAATGAGCCGCTTGGCTGAAGACTGAACAAAGGTTTAGGTCAACTATTCAGAAGGTTGCCAGGACACCGACTTGACGGCACTTAACAACACAGTGCTGGGCGGGGGGAGGGGGGAACAATTGCCTCGTCAATCACTTATTTCAAGCTCTGGTTGAAATTAGCATTTTGCAAAAGTTTATGCATGTCTCAGAAAAGATGCAAAAGTTAAAGGGAAATTTTTTCAGAATATACATGTATTTCCCATTTTACAATGAGAAATACACGTATTAGGCTAGATATTTAAAAATACCTGCTATCCAGCTAAGTGCCACTGGTTGGATCTCTCCAATGATTTTCAGTAGCACTGTATGGATAGGGCCACTGAAAATCATACTGACTGCCCTGGCAATATCTGGATAATTTAGGACAGCATAACAATTGTCAGGTTATTCAGATAGTGGACCGAATATCACCATTTTGCACTCTATCCAGATATAGAGTGTGAGCTGCAAACAGACCAGTGGCCTGTACTATTTGGATTTTATTTAACTGCTTTGACCAGCATTTAAAACAATGTAATCCACAGCAGTTCAGGCTGCTAGAACAGAAATAAGATATGCCATACTGGGTCAGATCAAAGGTCCATCAAGGCCAATATCGTGTTTCCAACAGTGGCCAATCTAGGTCACAAGCACCTGTCAGGTTTCCAAAAAGTAGACGAATTACATGCTGTTTATCCCAGGGGTAAGAAGGGAGGTTTTCCCAGACTCTTTTAATAAGATTTATGGACTTTTCCTCCAGGAACTTGTCCAAACCTCTTTTAAACCCTGCTACTGTATATGAACAGCTTTTACTATATCCTCTGGCATCTAATTCCAGAGTTTGATTACGCGTTGAATGAAAAAAATATTTTCTCAGATTAGTCTTAAATGTACTACATTGTAGCTTCTTTGTGTATCCCCTAGTCTTTCTACTTCTTAAAGGAATAAACAACCAATCTATGTTTACTTATTCCACTCCTCTTATTATTTTATATACCTCTATCATATCCCCCCTCAGCCGTCTCTTATTCTTCCATTCCCTTTATCATTTTGGTTGCTCTTCTCTGTACTTTTTCTAATACCGCTATATCCTTTTTAAGACATGGCAACCAGAATTGCAAACAATATTCAAGGTGCGGTCGCACCACGAAGCAATACACAGGCTTTATAATATCCTTGATTTTATTCCCCATTCCTTTCATTATGATTCCTAGCATTCTATTTGCTTTCTTGGCTGCTGCTGCACACAAGGCAGAGGGTTTCAATGTATTATCCATGATGACGCCCAGATCCATTTCCTGCGTGGTGATTCCTAATGTGGAACCTTGCATCGTGTAGCTGGGTTGTTCTCCCTAAACGCATAACTTTGCACTTTTTCATATTAATTTCATCTGACATTTGGCTGTCCAATCTCCCAATTTCTCAAGATCCCCTTGCAAATGTTCACAATACTCTTGAATAATTTTGTATCATCTGCAATTTTGATTACTTCACTCATTATTCCCATTTTCAGGTCATTTATGAATATGTTAAAAATCAGCAGGACAGCACAGATCCTTGGGGTACTTCACTATTCACCTTTCTCCATTGAGCAAATTGGCCATGTAGCCCTACTCTCTGTTTTCTGTCTTTTAACAAGCTCCCAATCCACAATAGTACACTGCCTCCTATTCCATGATTTAATTTCCTAAAGTCTCTCATGATCAAGGCTGGCCCAAGGGTTTCTGCCACCCCAGGCAAAAGCCCCGGCCATGCTCCACACCCCGATTCCATCAGTGTGTGGGGGAGATGGTGGAACGGTTGGCTCAGCAGTCTGCAGCAGGCCATGTGCTTCACCACACATAGCCTGCTGCCCACAGAGGTCTGCCGCCCTAGATTCTTGAGAAAATTAAAAAGTTGAAATAGGAGGCAGTGTACTATTGTGGATTGGGAACTGGTCTTCTTGCAAATTTTCATAAACCTCTTGTATTTTAAAACTTTGAATAATTTTGTGTCATCTGCAAATTTGATCACCTCACTCGTTATTCCCATTTCCAGGTCATTTATAAATATGTTAAAAAGCAGCAGACCCAGCTCAGATCCCTGGGGTACTCCACTATTCTCCTTTTTTCAATGAGAAAATTGTCCATTTAGCCCTACTCTTTTTTTCCTATCTTTTAACTAGTTCCTGATTCACAATAGGCGTACACTGCCTTCTATCCCATGACTTTTTAATTTCATCAAGAGTCTTTCATAAGGGAGTCCTTCAAAGACTTTTTGAAAATCCAGATACACTATATCATGCGGCCTACCTTTATCTACCTGTTTATTCATACCTTCAAAAAAATATAGCAGATTAGTGAGACAAGACTTTCGCTGGTTAAATCCATGTTGGCTTTCTCCCATTAAACCACGATTATCTATATGTTCAGTAATTTTGTTCTTTATAATGGTTTCTACCAATTCGCCCAATACTGATGTCAGGCTCATCAGTTTGTAGTTTCCCAGATCATCCCCGGAACCCTTTCTAAAAACTGGCATTATGTTGGCCACGCTCTAATATTCAGGTACTATAGATGATTTTAATGATAGTTCACAGATTACTAATAGTAGGTCTGCAATTTCATTTTTGAGTTCTTTCAGCACTCTGGGATGTATACCATCCAGTCCAGATGATTTGATACTCTTCAGTTTATCAAATTGCTGTAATGCATCTTCTAGGTTTATTGAGATTTGTTTCAATTCCTCCAATACAGCACCTTTAAATATCATTTCTGGCATGCGTAACTTCCCCACATCCCATATCATTTCTGGCATGTTTAACTTCCCTACATCCTCTTCAGTAAAGACCGAAGCAAAGAATTCATTCAGTCTCCCCTCTATGGCCTTGTCCTCTCCCTTACTGCTCCTTTTACCTATCTATCATCTAATGTCCAACCAACTCTCTCAAAGGATTTTTGCTGCGAATGTACTTGAAAAAGGTTTTATTGTGAGTTTCTCCTTCCACAGCAAACTTCCTTTCAAATTCTCTCTTTGCCTGCCTTATCAATGACTTGCATCTAACTTGCCAGCGCTTATGTTGTTTCTTGTTTTTGTCATTTGGCTCCTTTTTCCATTTTCTGAAAGATGCTTTTTTGGCTAAAATAGCCTCTGTGACCTCCCCTTTAAACCATGCCAGCAGCTGTTTGTTCTTCCTTCCACCTTTCTTAAAGTGTGGAATACATCAAGCCTGGACTTCCAAGATAGTATTTTTTAACAACACCCAGGCTTTACAGCTGCTCCTTTTAGTTTTTCCTTAACCATTTTCCTCATTTAATCATAGTCTCCTTTTTGAAAATTAAATACTAGTGCCATGAATTTCTTTGTTGTCCTCCCTTCATTTATTACATCAAATGTGACCAACACTGGCACCAACACTGTTATCTTTCATACCAGATCCTGCGTTCCAATAAGGATCAGGTCTAAATTAGCTTCCCCTCATGTCGATTCCTGAACCAGCTGCTCCATGAAGCAGTCATTTATTTTATCTAGAAAATGTATCTCCCTAGCATGTCCTGATGTAACACTGATCCAGTTGATACCAAGGTAAATCATCCATTAGTACTGTGTAGTAACTTTTGTTAACTTCCCTAATTTCTTTTAGCATTTTGTTATCCATGTGTTCATTCTGGCCAGGTGTTTGTAGTAACCCCCACTACCATTTCCTTACCCTTTTAACATGGAATTTCTATCCATAGAAATTCTAGTGTATTTTATTTCATGCAAAAGTTCTATCCTGTTTGACTCAATGCTCTCTTTAACATATAACACAACTCTTTCACCAATTTGATTTGCCCTATCACTGCGATATAATTTGTACCCAGATATCACAGTGTCCCAATGGTTGTCCTCCTTCCACTAGGTCTCTGAGATGCCAATTATATTTAGTCTTTCATTCAGGGCTATATATTCTAACTCTCCCATCTTATTTTTCAAACTTCTAGCATTTGCATATAGGCATTTAAAAGTTTGTATTTTGTTCATATTAACAATCTGATTATTGATAGGGGAAATTTGGAATCCTTCAACTCTGTCTGCTTTTTACTCAAAGGCATCTGAGTTACTTTTATCTCTGTTGGAACCTCTCTAATGGGCTGCCCACCCAAACCACGCCCCCTTTGAATCGAGTCCCAGTCCATTTATGATTCCACTTAAGGGACTCTCTAAGAAATTTGGAGTCTGCTTGGATTCCCATTTGGCTGTTCACAGCTCATATTATGTTTTACATCAGCTGCATCCTTTTCTTTCAGAGTTTAATTTTGTGTTGGTAACCCGGGCCTTGGTATTCTCTAGGATTGATTATTGCAATGCCATTTTGCTGGGCTAATCTCAGTAAGACATTCACTGTCTGCAGCTGGTTCAGAATATGGCAGCGCAACTGATTAAGGGCATTCATAGGAGGGATCATGTCATTCCTATATTGAAAGATATGCATTGGCTGCCTTTACAGTTTTGAATCAAGTATAATATTTTGTTGCTGGTTTTCTGTTCATTGCATGCCGTGGCCCCTGCTCGACTGTTGTAGTTACAGGTGTGACAAGGCAGAGGCTCAGAAACAGGAGAAAATGGGTTTAAATCACTTTCTGTCACCTCAGAGGCTTGGAGAGGCAGGACAGGAAGGGGTTAAGTTTCCTGCACACAAACATTCTCTGCAGAGAAGAGCAGGGAAAGAACCACACCCTAGCTCTAGGCTAACCCAGAGACATAGCCAATCAGGGAGGTGGGCGGAGTCAGACCGGATTGGGCCACTCTGCACTCATAACCAGGAAGCAGCAGTTAGCAGTAGGTTCAGAGTCGGAGTCGGGGGCAGAGAGAGGTCCAGACTCGAGAGAGGAATCAAGGAGGAGAGGAACTGGTTACAGAGCAGTGCAAGCAGAAAGGCTGAGCCCAGAGGAACTAAGGAGAGAACCAGGGAAGGGAGAGTTCCTGCAGGTGGTCCTGGAAGAGGGACAGGCAGACCTCAGCTCCATGAGAGAGAAAACCCTGGAGGTGACCCAGAGCTGGATTCAGAAGCCTGGAATACTGACTTGGAGTCAGGGGAGTTCCCCAGAGGCAGACGCTGCAAAAACCAGGTCAGAGCAAACTCTTCTAAGCCTTATAAAGTAAATAGCTTTGAGAGAAGTCAGTCTATAGGAACTGACAATAGACTGTTTGCTAAAAGAGGCAGGGGTAAACCAGACCCTGAATATATACCTAAAGTTAATAGAAGGAGGAGGGACTATAGAAAAGTCCCTGTTAGAAAGCTACAAACATTTCCATGGTATAGACAGCGTGACCTAAGCTCTAGTTCAGAGGAGCACACACCTGCTTGCCAGCAAGAGGATAATTGGCAGCATTCGTGCAGAGAGCTAAGGGAACCCTTTGAGAACCAAGAGGAAGCAATGGAATTGGGTGCTCCATTATCTAGTTCCAGTGAGTCAGAAATGGAATGTGGAATTTGCATGTTAGAGTGAAGAACCATAAGTATTCCTAATTGATGATTGAGTGCTGTGAAGCCTTAAGCCAATGTTCTAGAACTTGCATGAGAGATAGCAGCGTTCTAGTGAATGGAATGAATCAAAGCTTCATGTGGTACAGCTGTGAATAGAAGGCAATAGAGAGAAACTGCTCCTACACAAGAAGGCAGTCATTAATAAGCCAGCGTTGTGGAGATTGCCATTTCTATGGGAAGCTGTTTAACACTAGAAAGAAGTACAACAGGAGAAAGATTCTTTATTACCAGCAGATACTGAGAAAGCAGTACTAGAGGATTGAAACCCTGTTGTAGTAATGAAGCTGGAAGAATGATGAAAGCTTGTAAATATTTTATGTGTCCCTGAGAAGTATCAGGAGAAGCTATATGAACACTTGAACTTTTATTTGGTACAGAAGGTTACCATTATACTTCTGTGGCGGGGGAGTAAGTCCTGTACGGTGTCCTTGGCTATACTTTGTGCAAATACCTTATGCATGAATAAAGCATTACTTACTTTGGAAACCCAACCTTGGCTGTCGTCACTCACTCCACAACTACAGTAGGAAGGCTTCAGCACTAACAAGGACTCTTTTAAACTCACCCCACTGTGTGGCTCACATCCCCTTGGCCTGCTTACGCCACAGGCTAGGCGGTGCGTTGTCACATAGAAGGGGGGCGGAGTTTTGGCGTAGTTGTTTCGGATTATAAAAAATTGCTGCCTTGCACAGAAGAAGTGATTAACCACAGATACCAGTAAAGTTCGGAGGAGTGGACACTTTGAAAAAAAAAAAAAAAAAAAAAGTTTTTTCACCAAGATACCTGAAGAGCTTACCAGTGCTGCAGATTACAAGTTTCAGCTGAGGTGGACCAGAGTTCCTGTTATTAAGGCTACCATACTGCTGACAAGCGAGATACTCCACTTGTAGCAGGTAACCCGTAGCTAAGAGGGTCATCTTAGGACACTGCTACAAGGGGGTGGTAATCTGGCAGAGCTAATCTGGGAGCAAAGGAAGGTGCTTTTGTGGTGGTGCCGCACTTGGTGTTTCTTTTTGTATTCCCTACAGGTACATCGAAATGGATCCCACAACTTTGATGAGTTGGGTAGCGGAGAGATTCCTGGAGCAGGAGGCAAGATCGGTGCAGACCCAAGAGAGGATGGCAGCGATGATGCGTGCCCAGCAGCAGCCGGTGTTGGACATGCTAGGATCCTGGATGAAAGAGCAGAAGCGGACGTCGGAGACTCTACAAAATGTGACCAGTTCGCTAGGAACTGCCACAGGACTTGGAATGCTTGGACAGGGAATGTTATCATTAGGCCAGTGGTCTAAGGACGCTAATATTGATGACCACCTCGAAGTGTTTGAGCGCATAGCAACCATGAGCGGATGGCCCAAAGAACACTGGGTTATCCGATTGGCTCCATCCCTCACGGGAGAGGCTCTCACGGCCTACAAGGAAATGCCCAGTGCTCTAGCCAACGATTATGGAGCTGTCGTTGAAGCAATACGAGACAGATTAGGCCTAACATCCGTGGTGTATCGCCGACTTTTAAGAGGGTGCAGGTTAACCCCAGGCGAGACACCACAGGCCTTATGCCATAGGATAAAGGCTTTGGCATACAAATGGCTATCTCCACAAGGTAAGAGCATAGACACAGTAATAGATGATATTATACTTGAACAATTCTTAGAAGCACTACCCCGGGAAGTACAGTCCTTCCTAATCCTCCAAGACTGCCACAATACTAAGGACGCCGTTGACCTTGCTGACCGGTTCCTAGAGGCGCAGGCCTTAGGTCAAAAGAGGAAAGGTGTTCCAGAAAGTACAGTCTTGAGGGAACGAGGAATGAAGGGAGGAGTACAGATGGGTGCATCTTCATCTAGGCCTTTGTTCAGCCCTGGTATGAATGAGCGAAAGTGTTTTGCCTGTGGTCAAAAGGGACACCTCAGGAGGAATTGTAGCACTAGGCTAGCACTAATCACCACCCAGTCCAAGGAGGTTGGGGAGGGATTCTTGCTGATGGTCACAGTAAATAATATCCCGGTTGAAGCCTTGTTAGATTCAGGCGCAGACCAGTCTATGGTCTCGGAAAGTCTATGGAAGGAGATAGGACCTCAGAGTGGGAGGGATAAAGAGCACCCTGAGGATAAAATTAAGATTCGATGCGTGCATGGTGCTGCTACAGCATACCCAAGGCACACAGTAACAGTAAAGGGAATGGGTTTAAGTAAGGACATCCCAGTAGCGGTGGTACCAAGGTTGCCCCATCCTATTGTATTAGGCAGGGATTGGCCGCAATTTCGAAAGGGCCTAGCTAAAGGTTTAGCGGCTACTGCAGAGGCCAAACACCCTGAACACCCTAGGGTAGAAAAGGACCCTGGAAGGAAGGAGCATGGGGAAAAACTAGTAACCACCCCTCAGAGAAGCCAACCCAGGCTAGGGATGATTCCAGCCCCATTATTTGCGAAACCTCAAGAGAAGACAGCTGGGGAGAGAATCTCTGTTCAAGACCCTCCCAATAAGAAAAACACATTTGTCTTGAAATGTTGTAGGGTCACCCCTAATGCAAGGATTCCTAAAAGAGCCACAGAGAATGCTGCAGGTTTCGACCTCTATAGTGCAGAGGACACTATAGTCCCTCGACAGGGTAGAGCCTTAATAGAGACCGGTATACAGCTGGAAATTCCGCCAGGTTGTTATGGGCGAATCGCCCCACGGTCCGGCTTAGCTGTGAAGGACAGTGTTGATGTAGGCGCAGGGGTTATAGACCCAGATTTTAGGGGTGTGATTAAGGTTTTACTTCTCAATTTTTCCCAGAAGGAGTTCAAGGTGACAGTAGGAGATAGGATAGCCCAGCTTATCATGGAAAGGGTGGGTTTTCCCTCAGTAGAAGAGGTCACGGAATTGAACACCACCGTGAGAGGCTCACGTGGGTTCGGGTCTACTGGCCGAGCCGTGTTGATGGGCTTGACAGACCCCGAAGGGGAGGAGAAAACAGGGATGGATTTGGGACCCCAGCTAGAGGACTGTAAGGCAAAAGCTCTTCCTAGGCTAGGGACAGAGCTCTCCTGGGTACAACAACAGGCCCTGTTGAGATTGTTGGGAAGCTTCCCGGATGTATTAACCCCGATGCCGGGAGAAACACGGTTGGTTGCTCACGAAATAGTGACCCCGCCTGGAGAGGTAATACGGCAAAGACCGTATAGGCTACCAGAGGCAAAACGCAAGGAGGTGATTAGGCAGGTCCATGAGATGCTCCAGATGGGGGTGATTGAGGAGTCAGTCAGCCCCTGGAACAGTCCTGTGGTTATGGTCCCAAAACCTGATGGGAGCATAAGGTTTTGTATCGATTTTAGGAGAGTAAACTCCATCTCACAATTCGATACATACCCCTTACCTCGCATAGAGGAGCTGTTAGATCAGCTCGGGCAAGCCACCTACCTCACCACCTTAGATATGACCAAGGGGTATTGGCAGATTCCCCTCACCCGGGAATCTCGCCCCAAAACTGCTTTCAGCACACCCCTTGGTCTATATCAGTTTCGCCGCATGCCCTTTGGACTGCACGGCGCCGCGGCAACGTGCCAAAGACTGATTGACATAGTCTTACGTCCCCATCGTTCATACGCACTAGCCTATATGGACGATGTAATTATACATAGCGATAATTGGGACCTCCATTTAGCCCAGATCCAGGCTGTACTCAAGGACATGAGAAAGGCAGGAATCGCGTTGAACCCTGCGAAATGCCTCTTTGGAGGGAAAGAGGTAAAATATTTAGGGCATCTAGTGGGACGAGGGGTAGTGAAACCACTCATGGATAAAATAGTGAGTGTAAGGGATTTCCCCCGACCGTCCACCAAAAAGCAGATCAGGAGCTTTTTAGGCCTTATTGGATATTATAGAAGATTCCTGCCCCATTTTGCCAGTGAAAGTACCCCCCTCACGAATATGTTGAAGAAAAATGCACCCAACCTAGTGCAGTGGACCCCGACAGCTGAAGAGGCCTTTGCCAGGTTAAAAGAGCAGTTGTGCGCGGCCCCGATTCTTAAGGGGGTAGACTTTAGTAAAACATTCATTTTGCAGACCGACGCATCAGATACCGGGCTAGGAGCCGTCCTCTCACAAAAGCATGGGGGAGTGGAGCACCCCTTAATGTTTTTAAGCAGAAAGCTAGCGCCGGCAGAACAAAAATACTCGACAGTGGAGAGGGAGTGTTTGGCCATTCGATGGGCCATAGGGGCCCTTAGATTTTATTTAACGGGCCGCCGTTTCACCCTGGTAACGGATCACGCTCCCCTAAAATGGCTGTCAAGTATGAAGGACCATAATCCCCGCTTGACTAGGTGGTATATGGCCCTGCAAGCCTATGAGTTCCACATAGAGCATAGGCCGGGTAAGCTGCACCTTAACGCTGATGCCCTTTCAAGGATTCCGGGCTGTTCTGGAGCTGTTCAGCCAGCCCGGAATATCTTAAATGGGGGGTTATGTGACAAGGCAGAGGCTCAGAAACAGGAGAAAATGGGTTTAAATCACTTTCTGTCACCTCAGAGGCTTGGAGAGGCAGGACAGGAAGGGGTTAAGTTTCCTGCACACAAACATTCTCTGCAGAGAAGAGCAGGGAAAGAACCACACCCTAGCTCTAGGCTAACCCAGAGACATAGCCAATCAGGGAGGTGGGCGGAGTCAGACCGGATTGGGCCACTCTGCACTCATAACCAGGAAGCAGCAGTTAGCAGTAGGTTCAGAGTCGGAGTCGGGGGCAGAGAGAGGTCCAGACTCGAGAGAGGAATCAAGGAGGAGAGGAACTGGTTACAGAGCAGTGCAAGCAGAAAGGCTGAGCCCAGAGGAACTAAGGAGAGAACCAGGGAAGGGAGAGTTCCTGCAGGTGGTCCTGGAAGAGGGACAGGCAGACCTCAGCTCCATGAGAGAGAAAACCCTGGAGGTGACCCAGAGCTGGATTCAGAAGCCTGGAATACTGACTTGGAGTCAGGGGAGTTCCCCAGAGGCAGACGCTGCAAAAACCAGGTCAGAGCAAACTCTTCTAAGCCTTATAAAGTAAATAGCTTTGAGAGAAGTCAGTCTATAGGAACTGACAATAGACTGTTTGCTAAAAGAGGCAGGGGTAAACCAGACCCTGAATATATACCTAAAGTTAATAGAAGGAGGAGGGACTATAGAAAAGTCCCTGTTAGAAAGCTACAAACATTTCCATGGTATAGACAGCGTGACCTAAGCTCTAGTTCAGAGGAGCACACACCTGCTTGCCAGCAAGAGGATAATTGGCAGCATTCGTGCAGAGAGCTAAGGGAACCCTTTGAGAACCAAGAGGAAGCAATGGAATTGGGTGCTCCATTATCTAGTTCCAGTGAGTCAGAAATGGAATGTGGAATTTGCATGTTAGAGTGAAGAACCATAAGTATTCCTAATTGATGATTGAGTGCTGTGAAGCCTTAAGCCAATGTTCTAGAACTTGCATGAGAGATAGCAGCGTTCTAGTGAATGGAATGAATCAAAGCTTCATGTGGTACAGCTGTGAATAGAAGGCAATAGAGAGAAACTGCTCCTACACAAGAAGGCAGTCATTAATAAGCCAGCGTTGTGGAGATTGCCATTTCTATGGGAAGCTGTTTAACACTAGAAAGAAGTACAACAGGAGAAAGATTCTTTATTACCAGCAGATACTGAGAAAGCAGTACTAGAGGATTGAAACCCTGTTGTAGTAATGAAGCTGGAAGAATGATGAAAGCTTGTAAATATTTTATGTGTCCCTGAGAAGTATCAGGAGAAGCTATATGAACACTTGAACTTTTATTTGGTACAGAAGGTTACCATTATACTTCTGTGGCGGGGGAGTAAGTCCTGTACGGTGTCCTTGGCTATACTTTGTGCAAATACCTTATGCATGAATAAAGCATTACTTACTTTGGAAACCCAACCTTGGCTGTCGTCACTCACTCCACAACTACAGTAGGAAGGCTTCAGCACTAACAAGGACTCTTTTAAACTCACCCCACTGTGTGGCTCACATCCCCTTGGCCTGCTTACGCCACAGGCTAGGCGGTGCGTTATCACACAGGGCAGGAGGTTGCTTACTGTTCTGGGTATAGGGGAATTTCGGAGGAGTACATAAGAACATAAAATATTTATTTAAATCTTTTTATAACACGCTCTTTAGAATCAGTGCGGTTTACAAGTAACATTAATTTGTACAATGCAGACTGAAACATACATTGAGCTTTACAGAGAACAGGTATTACAACTTGGGTTTCAACAGGGGTAACTATATACAAACTGAGCAATTGTGTCACGGATATGTTTCTGTCAACATGACATGATCTGATAACTATTTATATGTTAAGTCATTGTAATTGACGGATATGGTTATGTCAACATGACGTATGTGTGCTAGTGGTGTCGTCATGATGGGTGGGAGGGTATGCTGGGTTATGTTAAGTCACCAGTATGGGCGTAATGTTGAAGGAATAGATGGTGCTTTAGTGCCTTCCTAAATTGCGTGAGGTCAGTAATAGCTCGGATAGTGGTTGGGAGGGCATTCCAGAGTGTAGGTGCGTAGTACACAAAGGCTCTGTTCTTTGTTGCAAGGAAGCATTTTGTTATTGCGTTGGGGATTGTGAGTGTGTTAGTAGCGAATGACCTTCTGGATCTGTTCAGAGGGATGGGGTGGACAAGGTCCGTGAGGGAGGTGGAGGACAGTTTATTAAAGGCTTTGAAGGTCAGCAATAGTACTTTGAAGGTAAACCTGCAGTGGATCGGAAGCCAGTGGAAGTGTTGCAAAATTGGAGTTATGTGATCTCTTCTGGAGGCTCCATGCAGGATGCGGGCAGCGGCGTTCATTGCTAGTTGTAATGGGTTCAGTGTGCTCTTAGGGAGTCCATGCAGAATGGCGTTGGCGTAGTCGAAGTGGGGGGTTACCAGTGCTTGAAAGATCGTCCGGAAATCGTCAGGCTCTAGTAGGGGGTCGTAGGTGACGAATAGTACGTATCTTTTGATAGATTGCCTTGATGGTGTTGCTTAAATGTGCTTTCATGTCGAGCTGCTGGTCTAGGGTGATACCCAAGTAGCGGATGGTGGGCCTGCTCGGGAGCTCCGCGTCTCTCACCTTAATCAAAGTGGGAGGGGTAAAGGATTGATTTCTGGTGATGAATAGGACATCCATCTTGTTGAAATTGATTCTAAGGCTTTGCGTGTGGAGCCAGTCAGTGACAACATCAAAGCATTTCGTTAATGGTGAGAAGTCAGGCTGGTCAATAGAGAATGGTGTGAAAAGCAGGACATCATCGGCATACACCAGGCAGGAGATATTAAAGGAGCGGATGATTGAACAAATGGGCTGCATATATATATGTTGAAAAGGAGGGCTGAGAGTGAGGAGCCTTGGGGAACACCTTGCTTTTGTTGAAAAGGCTCAGAGATCATGAAGTCAGTTCGTACCTGTTGCCATCTGTCTGATAGGTATGACTTGCACCAACTCAAAGCTGAACCATGGATTCCCTTCTCTTGGAGAAGTGCAAGGAGCAGCTCATGGTTGACTGAGTCAAACGCCGAGGCAATGTCCATGAAGATTAGAGCAAAGCCTTGTCTGATGTTATCCATCCCTGTGATTAAGGTGCTGAATAGAGTGGTGAGGAGTGTCTCTACACCATGTAATTCTCTGAAGCCGTGCTGACATGGGTCGAGAGGAGTGGTGGTCTCAATGTGGTGCTGGATTTGGCATTGAACAACTGACTGAACCCACTATATGGCATATTGTATCAGACCAAGGGTCCTTGAAGCCCAGTATCCTGTGTCCAACAGTGGCCAATTCATGTCACAAGTACCTGTCAGGCTCGCAAAAGGTTACACAGATTCTATTCTGCTTATCGCAGGGGCAAGCAGTGGATTCCCCTAGTCCTCTTTTGTATGTGAAACTTTTTTATTCACCACCTCTTATACATACATTCTTTTCCATTACAGAAGATTCCTTTCATTACCCTTCTGACCACCCCGTGGTCCATCAAATAGTAGAGTCGGCTTCACCGACATGCTTCCAGGCAATATTCAATATTATTATGCTCTATTCCTTATACTTTTTTCAATGTATATTATGCGTTTTACTTATATCTGAAACTTTAAATACAACAGAACTTCAACTTGATGCTGTGTATTCTCTCCACTGCCTTGTCCCCTTACTTTTTCTTTTTTGTTATATATTTTTAAATGCTTTGGCTATTGATATACCTTGGTACTCCTTCCTCTGACTTCTGCCGCCCCCCCCCCCCCACCCCTCTGCTTCCCTATTGTTATAGTGTGGTGTAATCCCAAGAGACAAGCAATATTTTTCTGCTTACCCCTCCTGTTTGTGTAAGCCAATTTTCCTTTCACCAGTGTTTGCTTGACTTTGTCATCATACTCTCGTCTATGGCTATTTGGCCTCTGTTTCTGTTGTTTTCTATTTTGTTGTATTATTTTGTCCCCCCTCTACCTCATTCCGTTTTTCCATCTGATATATGGGGCCCACCTGCACTGGAAATCACTTAATTTCTGGTTCATTTGGGCATTTAATTCCGTCATCTGTTACACATAGTCCAGCCACTTCAAAACTTGGCTTCTATCAGGCCCTTTATTATCTTTCCAGTTGCAAACTATTTCCATCCTCACCCCAATTGCCAAGAATTTAAGCATATATCCTAAGTCATTCCCACCTGTTTCCCATTCATTCAGCAGCACTTGCTCTGGGCCTACTGCCCCCTTCCACCCTAACATCACCTGGGCCTCTACTTTCATCCATTGCCAAATTTCCTGAACTTTGGTACATGACCACCAAACATGTATGTACATACCCATTTCCCCGAATCCTTCCCAACATAGGGGACTCTCTGTCTTATCTATCTCTGCTATCCTCTTCAATGTCAAGTATATTCGGTATAACATCTTATAGCAGTGTTCCTGTATATATGCCGACCCCGTAGCAACCCAGGCTTCCTCATGTATATAATTCCATCTTTCTTCATCCCAATGCCCACCTATTTCCCTTTCCAATGCTATTTGATATGCCTCTTTATAGCTTCTAGGGCCCAGCCCTTTATATATCTGGGTTATCAAGCCTTGCGTTCGGGTATCTTGGCTTAACAATTTCTCAAACGGGGTTCTCTCTTTATTCCCCATTGTTCCTCTAATGTTCTGGTGCAGGAAATGATTGATCTGATAATAGCTATACCAATCTCCCTTCTCCAAAGAGAATTTTTCCTTGAGTTGTTTGAATGTGTATATCTTACCTGCCTTGTTATATAGTTGTCCCACATACTTATTTATTTATTTATTTACATTCTCTTATATACCGCACTATTCTGCATCAGTGCGGTTTACATTGAACAAACTGAAATTACATTGAACAGGGCATTATAACTTGGAGATAACTATTTTACAGGGAACATGGGCTATGGAGGGTTAAGTGGCTTGCCCAAGACCACAAGGAGCACCTGTGGGACTAGAAACCCCAGTCCTTCCGGCCCAAGGTTGCTGTCCTCTAGTGGGATTTGAACCCCTGACCTTCCGGCCTGAAGTACCTTGCCCCAACCACTAGGCCACTCCTCCACTTCAATCCTACCCTTTCCCACCTACTAAAAACTAAAGATTGTCCTCCTTCTTTTAAACCTTGACAATTCTTTATTCTCTGCAAATATATGGCCATCTCATCCCCTACCATTCTACTTTTTTCTTGATGCCAAATTTTTAGTGTAAGGGTCTTGGACGGGTTCTTCCCTTCACCCTTCTCTCCCCTGTCTTGCCTCCTACTCCCACCTATCCATAAACTATCCATGATATGCTCATAGTCCTCTGCCTCTTGTTCAATTTTCACCCATTGTCTATGTTCAGGGCCTTTCTGCCAGTCTAATATTGTCCGTAACTGTGCTGCTTTATAATATCATACTATCTCTGGTACTCCAAGTCCTCCTTCCGAGAAACATCACTCTCTTATTTATTCGTGGGGGTCGTCTTCTCAAAATAAATGAGAAGATCCCTTGTTGTAGCAATCTTATTTGCTCCGCTGGTATTTCTACTGGTAGAGACAGGAACAGAAATAATAGGCTAGGAAGTACATTCATTTTTATTATAGCAATACATCCCATCCAGGAAAATATTGGTTTATCCCATCTCAACCAGTCAGTCAGTATCAGTCACTAATGGATTGTAGTTTAGTCGTTTCAGAGCTTTCCATTCTTGACTGATTTGCAGCCCCAGATATTTTATCTGCCTTTCTGCCCATTTGAATGGGTAGTCAGCTTTTAATTTGCTTTCTAATTCATCTTCTAGATGAATCTTCAATATTTCCGTTTTCCCCATGTTCATTTTGTATCCCTCCATGGCACTATACCTATGTATTTCTTTTAGTAGATTTGGGAGTGATACTGTAGGATTATTCAACATATATATATCATATCGTCCTCAAACAGAACATAAGAACATAAGGTATGCCATACTGGGTCAGACCAAGGTTCATCAAGCCCGGTATCCTATTTCCAACAGTGGCCAATCTATGTCATCAGCACCTAGCAGTTTCCCCAAAAGACACAAGTTCTACAAAGCTTGTATTGGGTCAAGAAGTGATATCCTGGGTCCCTTTTAATAATGGTTTATGGACCTTTCCTCCAGGAACTTGTCCAAACCTTTTTTAAACCCAGCTACACTAACAGCTTTTATTACATCCTCCAGTAACAAATTCCAGAGTTTGATTACACGTAAAATGAAAAAATATTTTCTCTTATTAGTCTTTAATAGGTTGCCCTGTAGCTTCATTGCATGTCCCCTAGTCTTGCTATATTCTGATGTCGTAAACAATCGATCTATGTTTACCCATTCCACTCCATTCATTAATTTATAGACCTCTATCTTATCTCCCCTCCCCTCCCCTCAGCCATCTCTTTTCCAAGTTAAAGAGCCCTAACCTTTTCAGCCTCTCTTCACAGGCGTAACCTTCCATCCCCTTTACCATTTTGGTGGCTCTTCTCGGTACCTTTTCTAATAACACTATATCCTTTTTAAGATACGGTGATCCTTTGTTTTATTTTCCAATCCTTTCCTTATGATGCCTAGCATTCTATTTGCTCTCTTGGCCGCTGCTGCACACTGTGCGGATGGTTTTAACATGTTATCCACAAAGACACCTAAATCTTTTTCCTGGGTGGTGGTTCCTAATGTGGAATCTTGCATCGTGTAATCCTAGTTTGGGTTTTTCTTTCCTAAGTGCATAACTCTGCACTTGTCCACATTAAATTTCATCTGCCATTTGCATGCCCAATCTTCCAATTTATCAAGATCCTCTTGCAATTTTCCAAAATCCTCATGGGTTTTAACAACTTTAAAAAGCTTCATGTCATCTGCAAAATTGATAACCTCACTCGTTATTCCCTTTTCTAGGTCATTTATCAATATGCCAAAAAGCAGTGGAGCCAGCACAGATCCCTGGGGTACTCCACTATTCACCTTTCTCCATTGGGAAAATTGGCCATTTAGCCCTACCCTCTGCTTTTTATCTTTTAACCAGTTCCTGATCCACAATAGTACACTACCTCCTATCCCATGACTTTTAGTTTTGCCAAAAGTCTCTGATGAGGGACCTTATCAAAGGCTTTATGAAAGTCCAGATACACTATATCAACCGACTCACCTTTGTCTACCTGTTTATTCACACCTTCAAAAAAACAACAGATTAGTAAGACAAGATCTTCCTTGTCTAAAGCCATATTGGCTGTCTTCCATTAAGCCATGACTATCTACATGTTCAGTAATTTTGCTATTACGGTTTCTACCATTTTTCCCGGTACTGACGTCAGGGATATCTTCTACTCCTCTTCCCCCACTCTTATCCTATTAGCACTTGATTCCGGATCCTTTGAGCCAAAGGTTCAATCACTATGGCAAATAATAATGGCGAGAGAGGGCATCCTTGCCTGGTACCTCTGCCCAACGGGACCTCCCTAGAATAGGTCCCATTTACTCTAATTCAGGCTGTCAGATTCCTGTATAATACTTGGATCCATTGCTGAAAACCGTTCCCTATTCCCATTGCCTGTAGCACTTCAAACATAATGTTCCACTCAACTCTATCAAACGCTTTTTCAGCATCCACTAATCACTATCAATGCTATATGATCCCTCCGCACTACCCATATCACATTCAACATCTTGCAAATATTATCACTCACTTGCCTTCCGGGGATAAACCCCGTTCGATCATTCCTTATTAGCTTTGGAAGGAATTTTTGAAGTCCAGTCGCCAATATCTTTGTTAGTAACTTAGCATCTAAATTTATCACAGATATGGGTCTGTACGATCCACACTCCCCTTTGTCCTTCCCAGGTTTAAGCAATACTGTTACCCCGCCCCAGCTATAGACTTTGGTAGCCCTCCTCCCTGTATAACGCCTTTAAACAATACTGTTAGTTCCTCTTTTATCTCATTTTGAAAGATTTTTTAAAATTTTGCCATTAGGCCATCCATTCCTGGTGCTTTCCCTTCTTTAAATGATTTTTTAGCTACAAGTACTTCGTCACCCTCAATCACTCGATCCAACCACCTTTGTTCACTCCCATCTAGTCCGGCGAGGTTAACTTCTGCCAAGTATTCTTTTATCTCTGCCGCTGTGCCCGATTGCTCTGATTGGTAGAGCTTCTCAAAATACTTGCAGAATATATTCTGAATATTAGCCATCCCATACTCCCACTTCCCTTGCTCATTTTTCATCCTTGTTATCTGCTGCTATACCTGTCTCTCCTTGAGCTGCCTGGACAGATATCTGCCTGTTCTATTGCCACATGCAAAATGGAGAAATTTCACTTACTGTTAATTTCCTTTCCTGGAATACTGCTAGACCAGTCCAGACAAACGGGTTGTGTCCCCCTGCAAGCAGATCTTGGAGAAAGAGAATTCTACCAGAGCTCTGATAGGCTGGACTCTGGTGATATGGTCCTACCCCTAGGGGTCTCCCTCAGTATTGTCTGTAAAGCGAACCCAAACATGTAATGCAACTTAACCATAAGACCACACATAGTGGACGTTTAATTCAACTATGTACAAGGGAGCTGAAAGTATCCCCAGAACTGAAGGCTGCTAAGACCAATAACGGAGCCATCAGTCCCCCATGGTGAGGCATACTGACAAGGAAGGAACAGAGGCCGGCGGCTTCACCGCACTAGCAGCACCGTAACTGACAGCAGGGTGGGTCCTGGACTGGTCTAGCAGTATTCCAGGAAAGGAAATTAACGGTAAGTGAAATTTCTCCTTCCAAGTCATACTGCTAGACCAGTCCAGACAAATGGGCAGTACCCAAGCTACCTGCTTTCAAGGGGGGCGTCAATGCCGACGACAGCACTGCAGCTCCAAACTGGCCCTCCTGCTGAGCGTGAACGTCCAATCTATAGTCAGGGACAAATGTGGACAACGACGACCAAGCCGCCGCCCGGCAAATGTCGAGAGACCGCTCGGCCCAAGATGAAGCCTGAGCCCGAGTGGAGTGAGCTCGGAGCCCTGCTGGAACCTGCTTGCCTTGCAGTATATAAGCTGCCTCAATAGCTCCTCGCAACCATCTAGAAATGGTGGATTTGGAGGCTGCGGACCCCCGTCGAGGGCCTGCAAACAGGACAAAAAGATGATCGGTCTTACGGAAGGCGTTCGTGATCTTAAGATACTGATAAAGCACTCTCTTCAGGTCCACAGCATGCAATTGACGAAGGCGACCGGAACACTGCTCTTTTTCAAAGGTAGGCAAGAAAAGAGGCTGGTTGACATGAAACGGGGTAAGCACCTTAGGTAAAAAAGGATGGAACAGTTCGAAGAGAAACTCCTGCCGAAGAAAACGAGAGATAGGGGTCTCGACAAGAGAGAGCCTGAAGTTCAGAAATCCGACGTGCCGAGGTTATGGCCACTAGGAAAATTGTCTTTAGCGTTAAATCCTTAAGGGAACATGCCTTCAGGGGCTCAAAGGGAGGAGCAACAAGGGCACGGAGAACGAGAGCGAGATCCCAAGAAGGAACTAAAGGACGTATCGGGGGCCGTAATGTCTGAACCCCTTTAAGAAAACGCGAAACGTCCACATGCGAGGTGAGAGAATGCCCCGCTATCGGCCCTCGAAAACAAGTTAGCGCGGCAACCTGCATGCGCAAGGTCCCGAGCGCCAGACCCTTATCTAGACCGGCCTGCAGAAAGGAAAGAATATGCGGGATGTTGCAACGCCAGGGCGAGATGTGACGTAGCGAACACCAAGTGTCAAAGAGACGCCACACACGAGCGTAAGCCAGCGACGTCGAAGACCGCCGTGCATTAAGCATTGTCACCACCACACTCGACGAATATCCCTTCTGAACTAACCTGCGGCGTTCAAGAGCCAGGCCGTAAGCGAGTAAGGAGCCAGGTTTTCCATTTCCACCGGCCCTTGGAGCAGGAGCACTGGGAACGCCCCAGGCGCAGAGGAGACGCCCGAGACAGCCGGACGAGATCCGCATACCACAATCTGCGAGGCCAATCCGGTGCCACCAGGATCACCGGGCCACGTTGCTCCCTGACTCTTTGGAGAATCTTGCCGATCATGGACCAGGGAGGAAAGACATACAGAAGGAGATGGGTTGGCCACGCTTGAGACAGTGCATCTATCCCGTGCGATCCGTTGTCTCTCCAACGGCTGAAGTAGATCGGTGCCTTGGTATTCTGCACCGTAGCCATGAGATCCATTGCCGGTAGACCCCATCGTCGAACAATGGACTGAAAGGACTCTGGCACCAGAGCCCACTCCCCCGGATCCAGAGCATGTTGGCTGAGGAAAATCGGCTTTTACATAGTCTACCCCCTCGATGTGTTGCACCGAGATTGTCTGCAGATGCCTCTCCGCCCACGGAAGGAGAAGACTCATTTCCTGCGATACACCTGGACATTTCGTGCCCCCTTGGCGGTTGAGGTATGCCACTGTCGTAGCGTTGTCGTACAGAATTTGAACCGCCTAACGCCGCAGAAGAGGCTGAAACGTTTGCAAGGCTAAGCGCACCGCTCGCGTCTCGAGGCGATTGATGGACCACCGGGCCTCCCGAGGAGACCAAATCCCCTGCGCTGAGTGAGAGACTGGCATCTGTCGTTACCAACACCCAGCGCGGAGTCTCCAAGGGAACCCCTCAAAGGGGATTGCGGGGCCGGAGCCACCAATGGAGGCAAAGTCTCACAGCCGGTAGTAGAGGCAACCGAACTTGATAATCCTTGCTCGAGGCGAGACCTGTGCTAGGAGACTGCGAACTTGAGAAGTTAACTTGAGGAATCGAGGCATTGACAAAAAGACCCGACCTAAGGCTGTATCGAATCGAGCCCCCAAATATTCGATCTCCTGGGATGGCTGAAGACAACTCTTGTCGCGGTTGATTACCCAACCAAGGCTTTCGAGAAAGGCAACAACCACCGAGACTGTGCTGCAAGCCTCGGGGAGAGAGTCTGCGCAAATGAGCCAGTCGTCCAGATAAGGATGAACTCTGATGCCGCGGCTGCATAAGGCCGCAGCTACTACCACCATTACCTTGGAGAAGGATCGAGGCGCCGAAGCTAGACCAAAGGGCATCGCATGAAATTGGAAATGTTGACCGAGTACCGCGAATCGAACGAGTCGCTGATGCCCCTCTCGAATGGGAATGTGAAAGAATGCTTCCGCGAGATTGAGGGAAGCTAGAATTCCCCCTGGTGTACCGCTTGAATAACAGATTGCAGAGTCTCCATTCGAAAGTGTGGTACCCGCAGACTGCGATTGACGCCTTTGAGATCCAAGATAGGACGAAAGGAGCCGTCTTTTCTTTTTTTTTTTTTTTGGCACCACGAAATAGACAGAGTAACGGCCTAGTCCTCTTTCCAACGGTGGAACTGGACGAATGGCATCTAAACGCTGGAGTCTTTGAACGAATCAACATCCGCTGCCCATTGACGCAGCCAGAGCCATCTCCGAGCTACTGTCACCGGTGCTACGGAGCGAGCTGAGAGCCGCAAGAGATCAGAGAAGGCCTCTGCCAGGAATGCAGCGATGGATTCTAAACAAGCCAACTCGGGATCACCTGGAAGCTGTTGAATCCATCGAAGGGAGGCCCGTGCTGCTAAACCACCGCACACCCCTGCTTGAAGGGAAAGAGCGGACGACGAAAAACCCGTCTTTAGCAGACTCTCAACTTTTTAGGTCTTGCTAGTCACGGAGTGCCGCTCCGCCCTCAACCGGAATTGTGGTATGCTTGGTGACCCCGGTCACTAACGCATCAACTTTCGGGTATGTCAGCCAACGGTCCAAGTCAGAGGGAGACCAAGGGTATAACTGACCAATACCACGTGCCGTTCGTACAGAGGACTCTGGAGAGTCCCACTCTCGAGATACCATATGCTGTAACTCGGCTGGAAAGGAAAAAGCTTTGGAAGGCTTACGAATGCCCTGTAAAATGGGATCCGGCTGCAACAGGGTTTGAGAACTCTGAGGATCAGGCGTGTCAGCTAGGCGTAGCGACTCCATCACCTGTGTGATTAGGGCCGGCAACTCCTCTTTCCGAAAAAGTCTGATATCTTGAGAGCCCTCGTGAACTGTCAGCGAAGAATCAGACGGAGAATATTTCCCATCTTCTTTCTCCAACGAGTCAGGGCTCACCTCCGACGATTTAAAGTCTTCTTGAATATCCGTAGTGTCCCGCAAGCCACATGCAACGTTCCTGGAAGGACATACTGCTTTAAGGTCTGAGGACTTTCGGGACCGCTTGCGAGACCCCACCATATCCTTGTCTGCTACTGGGCGGGTGCTGGAGGTATACCAAAAGACTCAGAACGCCACAGGTGTCATGCCTGGCGAAAGAGCGTCAGGAACTCACTGTCAGCCAAGGCTGCCGTGGCTTCCAGCGGCTGTGGAAGCAAAATGGGAGCTGACTGAGTCCTTTCTGCAGGAAGATCCTGCTGCAGGGGGCTCTAAGGAGGGAGGAGTTAAGGCGCTGATGTCCCCAGCTGGCAGCGCAGTGGGAATGGAGGAAGAAGATTCTCCTGGATGCAGCATACAGGTGGAACACAAGCAATCTATTAACTCCTTTTTCTTATTATTACATATAATACAGCTGTGCAGAAAAACAGGCATTGCAGAGGCTTAAACCCTTTTTTTTTTGTAAACAAAAATCAAGATAGGCTTAGGGAAACAGAAGACTCTTCAAAGAAAAGGGATTTTGAAACTCCCTGTGCCTTCACAGCATGTTTAAATGTTTTGAAATGGCTGCCCAGAGCTGCTCCCTACAAAAAAAAAACACTGAAGAGAAATCCCTCCTGATTTTCAAAATGGCCGCCGGCACAGAAAAACTGCAAAATAAAAGTTTCCTAAGCTCTAAAAACCTTAAAAATGCAATGAAATCGCTGGGGAAGAGGCAAGGAGTGCTGCTAGCAACTTAAAAATTCAAATCCTGACGAACCCTGAATCACCAGAAACGGAGGGGAGAAGGAAATTGTCAGTTATTCACTGTGCTGGTACAGAGGAGCTGAGTTCCCATGGAGGAGAAGAGAAACTTTCAAAGTCAGTGTAAGGTAATTACAGCGACTGAAAGGTAGGGAAATTAGAGTTTGATCCCTCTGCAGCCACTTAGACCCTCATGGCAGGGGCTGGAAGGTGTTTCTGGAGAGAAGGGGAGCTGCACAAACAGTGAAATCAGGAGCTCAAACCCTGCTGTATTGCTGATTACAGAAATCCAGCTATTAAGGAGGGAAGCCTGGGAAACCCAGAGAAACACCTCTTGTGTGCTCTGGGTGCATCCAGGAAATAAAAATGAAGAAAAGAAAATAGGAACTTCAAACCCCAGTTGAACAGACCCTGATGAAACCGGAAGTGAAGGAATCAGGTCAGAGACAGCCAGTCCCGATGCAGTTGAAATAAACCCAGGGCAGCTGAGGCAAGTAAGAAAACAGTTTACTTACAGTTTCTCTCAGAAATTGATACCTGATCCTCCTGCTGATGTCTAAGCCCTCATGGCAAGGACTCAGCGCTGCTTAAAGAAAATCGGTTTAGAGGCGACTTTCCAGTTCAATTACGGAGCACTTGATACAGGGCTGTTTACGCCCGAAACATGCATGTCGTGCTGTGCTGAACTATTATGAAGTCTCATCGCCTTGTTCCACAGATAAGTGTGTTTTGCACTATTTTCACTTCACTGTTTTTGCTTGTTGCTTGTTGAGTAAAACGGGCCTGTCTGACGCCGAGGAGGGAGTTTTCTTCTCCCCTCTCTTGTCGGTCTGGTCCCGACAAAAAACTGTGTTCACAAGCCTACTGAAAGTATTGGGAGAATCCTTGTGGTTTTTTCGATGACTCTCAGTTTTTACATACATTTTTGTAGTCATTCGACATTGGGGGTTTTGTTTGTTTAAAGAAAATCGGGAGCTCTACTGAAGCCAGGCTCAGGAGTTCCACAAGTTTATCTGGGGAATCAAGTTGCTGGGAAACCCAGAGTAACACCTCTTGTGTACTCTGGGTGCATCCAGGAGCCTCAAGATACAGAGAAACCTGATTTTAGGGGAGTCCTTCGTCCAGCTAACAAGCCCTCATGGCCAGATGCTGGGGATTCTTCCTGTCAGCAAGCTCTACTGTGTCAGAAACAGGAGCTCAGCTGCAAACACCCTGGTGCACAGTGAAACTATACTGGCAGCAACAGGCAAGTGGAAATATCAGTCCCCAAAGGGATTCTAAATAATTTTAAAGATTTTGAGGGAAAAACAACAAAAGCAACCAGATCTGCTGGAGACAGAGAAATACTGAGGGAGACCCTTAGGGGTAGGACTATATCACCAGAGTCCAGCCTATCAGAGTTCTGGTAGAATTCTCTGTCTTCAAGATCTGCTGGCAGGGAGACACAACCCGTTTGTCTAGACTGTCTAGCAGTATGACTTGGAAATGTCTGTAGAAACTTTTTCATTTGGAAAGCCCATTCTTCCATTTTTAATTTCCCCAATTCTCTTAGTGCCTGCTCAATTTGTCCTAATATGCGGTTCCCCCCTTTTACCTGATGCTCCTTCACCAGTCTCTTTATTTGGGCTCTTGAGCGCTCCTCTTCTTGGTCTGCCTCCCTTTTCTTCTTTGTCGCTATTGCAATTAAATGCCCCCATATCACCACCTTCATCCCATCCCACACCACTTCTCGGGGTGTTTCTTTATTCCCATTGTTAACAAAGTACTCATCGATAATCGCCTTCAGGCGCCTAACTTCCATTGGATCATCTAGTAATGTTTTATTTAAACACCAAAAACGTAGCCCGCTCTTCTCTCTATAAATATCTATAGTTGCCCAGACTGGAGCATGATCAGAGCAAGTCAACGTCCTAATTTCAGCCTCTACCACCCTGTCTATCCAGGTATTCTCTACCCATATAATGTCAATTCTACTATACGTTTGATGTGAGAATAGAATGTTTATTTCCATGAAACCGGCTCCAAGTATCCACTACTCCAAGACTTGCCATATTTTTCCCAGCTTCCGTCACACTATTTGTTCTCCCCTCCCCCCCCTTAGAATTTGGGGATTTATCGGAACATTGAAATCCCTTCCTATAATCAGTGTTCTCTTCTGGTGTTCCTCAGTCTGTGGTAGGAGTTTATCATAAAAGCTCCCCTGTGCACTATTGGATGCATAAATACTGCATATAGTGACCTCTTTCCTTCCAAAGATCCTACCCATATGACGTATCTGCCCTCCTGATCTCTTATTATTTCTTTCGGTTCAACCAACAGATCTTTTGAAAACATAATCCCCACTCCCCCTTTTTTTGGGTTAAGATTGTTTGTTGCTAGCGTGATCTTATCAAAAATAGCCTGGCATAGGCCTCGCCCTTGGGATAATTTTAAATGTGTTTCTTGTATCAAAATCACATCAGCCCTAATTCGTGTTCTTTCCCGCACCAGCACTCTCCTTTTTTGCCAAATATTGAGGCCATTTACATTGAATGTTAATATTTTTAAATCAGGTCCCATTAGCTAGTTGGTATCTTTCTTGCTTGTAGAGTCCCCCCTGGATCCCACCTTGTCCCATAGGCTTTCCCCCCTTTTCAATGCCCCTTATACCATCCTCTCACCCCCCACCTTTACCCTCCCTTGTTTCTCTGTTCCGTCTAGTGTGATTTCAGCCTGCCTTATCCGCCTTTTTTTCCCCCTCGCACCTCCTTAATAACATATCTTTCCCTACCAGCTGTCCCCCAACTGCCCAATCAAGATACCACATACACCCTCCCTTTTTCCCCCCAATCTGATAACTTTCATTCATACCCCACACATACTTTGCACTATAGAGTGCACTGCTTGTTTCTAATCTGTATTTGCAACCATATTCCTTATTACAACAGCATATCAAAAAAAGCAAAAAAAAAAAAAAAAAAGAATTTTTTTTTCTCAGTGTTACCACTTCTATCAGATAACCTTTCACCCTCTTGGGGGTTTACTAAGTCCAGTTTTTAAACTTCTTTATTTTTGTTCCACTCGTGGCCATATTGTCCTTTGGTCTTACTTCTGTCTTAGTCCCTTCTGCTTCACGACTGGGATCTGCTGAATGCCTACCTCTCTCATGGCTTTTGCTATCTTCTCCATTGTCCCTGCTCTGCATGTAATACCATCCACCGTAAATGCCAGGCCCGTCGGGTACAACCACTTATATCTGATATTTTCCTCCCGCAGTCTCGCTTTAAAGGCCCTCCAATTCCTTCGCCTTTGTAAAGTAGCAGCTGCTAGATCTGCGTATATGGCGATTTAATTTCCTTGCCATTCAAACTTTCCCAGGGCTCTCATTTTGACTGCTATTCTTTCTTTTATCATATAATCATGTAAACAGATAATGATGTCCCGAGGCTGTTCTTTTCTCCCTGGCCCAAGTGACATGTGCGCTCTGTCCAGTGCTATTTCCTGCTCCACTCCCTCCTCTGCAGCTAGGACTGCTGCACAGATCTCCTTCGCTGTTTTCATATAGAAACATAGAAACATGATGACAGAAAAAGGCCACATGGCCTATCTAGTCTGTCCTTCCATAACAACAACTACAACAGTCCACTTTTTACCTTTAGAGATCCTCTGTGTTGGTCCCATGCTTTTTTGAATTCAGTTACTGTCCTCATCTCTACCACCTCCACTGGGAGACTATTCCATGGATCCACTACTCTTTCTGTAAAGAAATATTTCCGCATATCACTCCTGAATCTATCTCCCTTCACCCTCATCCCATGTCCCCTCGTAGCAGAACTTGCTTTCAATTGAAAGAGGCTCTCTCCCTGAACATTTATGCCACGGAGGTATTTAAACATCTCAATCATATCACCTCTATCCCGCCTTTCCTCTAAGGTGTACATATTAAGATCCTTCAGTCTGTCCTCATATGCTTTATAATGAAGCCCATTAATCATTTTAGTAGCAACCCTCTGCACCGACTCCATCCTGTTCACATCCTTTTGAAGGTGCGGTCTCCAGAATTGCACACCATACTCCAAATGAGGTCGCACCAAAGACTTATACAGAGGCATTAGCACCTCCTTTTTTCTGCTAGCCATTCCTCTCCGTATGCACCCAAGCATCCTTCTAGCTTTTGCCGTCGCCTTTTCTACCTGTTTAGCTACTTTCAGATCATCAGACACAACCACGCCTAGGTCCCGCTCTTCTTTAATGGACAAAAGTACTTCACCTCCTATACTGTATTGCTCCCTTGGATTGCTGCAGCCCAAATGCATGACCTTACATTTTTTAACATTAAATCCCAGCTGCCAAATTCTAGACCATTCTTCAAGCTTAGCTAGATCCCTCCTCATGTTATCTACACCTTCCTGGGTGTCTACTCTATTGCAGATTTTGGTATCATCTGCAAAGAGGCAAACCTTACCCGACAGCCCTTCCGCTATATCACTAACAAAGATGTTAAAAAGAATCGGACCAAGGACAGATCCCTGGGGCACACCACTGGTAACATCCTTCTCCTCAAAGTGAGCTCCATTTACTTGTACTCTTTGTCGCCTCCCACCCAACCAATTTCTAACCCAAGCAGTAACTTTAGGGTCCATCCCTAGGGTGCTCAGTTTGTTTATAAGTTGCCTGTGAGGAACAGGCGATTTATAAACTGTATCTATCACTCTGGCACACCTTTTATCCTTAAGTTGTTTCGGCGTGTTCTGTTTTCCAGATCCTCTTCATTTTAATGCCTGGGCCTCCTTCACTGCCTCCCAATCCTGAATTGCTGTCTGCAAAGTGTCCACTTTCTTTTCTAGCTCGTCAATACAGCCCGCTGCTTCAGTAACTCGAGAGCATACTTCATTTATGTCTGTACGGAGCTGTGAGAAATCTCCTCCATCACTATTTTAAATCCTGCTATTTCAGTTTTTAATTCTGTGAACATAGATTGTGAGCCCTTTGGGGACGAGGGAATATATCCAGTACCTCTTTGTAGTAATTACATAATGTAAACAGCTTTGATTGAAGGCTAAGGTGGTATAGAAAACTGGTTAAATAAATAAAATAAACCATGATCGCAGTTCTTCCTTTTATATAGGCAGTATAGCCCCCGCTTTCGTGCGCCCCTCCCGCTTACTTTGATCAGACGCGGCAAAGCTTTCCATCGAGTCCTCTGCCGCCATTTTCTCTTTCTCTTGGGATTCAGTGCGACTGCTTGCAAATGCATAGTCTCTCAAATCTGCTGTTTTCTTGCATGTTGTGGCTATTCTTTTTCCTGAAAGCTCACCGGCTCTTAATCTCATAACGGGGAACATTCACCCTACCAGGAAGCAGTTAAATGCTTTATTTTCTTTCCTTTTTCGGGTGGAGCGCCAGCCCTAGCCGTCCATGCTTGGTGGGTGATGTCACCGGAACACCCCTCTAGTCCTCTTTAATAATGGTTTAAGGACATTTCCTGTAGGAACTTGTCCAAACCTCTTTTAAGCCCAGCTACACTAACAGCTTTTATTACATTCTTTGGTAACGAATTCCAGAGTTTGATTAAGCGTTGAGTGAAAAAAATATTTTCTCTGTTTAGTCTTAAATAAGCTACATTGTAGCTTCATTGCATGTCTCCTAGTCTTTCTACTTTTTGAAACAGTAAACAAACCATTTATGTTTACTCGTTCCACTCCACTCATTATTTTACAAACCTGTATCATCTCCCCTCAGCCCTTTCTCCAAGTTGAAGAGCCCTAACCATTTAAGCCTTTCCTTGTAAGGGTATCCTTCCATCCCCAATAACATTTTAATGGCTCTTCTCTGTACCTTTTCTAATTCTGCTAGGGAGTGTGCTTTTTTGGTACAAGATCCTTGCATGTGGAATGCGCTCCCTCTGGAGTTCCGCAGTGAAAGGGATTTATGTAAATTTAAAAGTTCTTTGAAGACACTTTTGTTTAGGAGTGCCTTTGTGAGCAATGGTTGTTAACTACTCTTTTGAGGGTTGGTGGTAGATGGTTTCAGCTTGCTGATTTTAGAGGTTTGGGTTTTATTGTCGGGGTTTATATTGGGTGAGTTGAGAGGAATGTTTTCGGCAAGGGCTCCTTAAGGATGGGAAGTGGCAGGGGTCACAATTTTTTATATTGTAAGTTTTATTGCTGTAAACCGCACAGGGTGGTATTCTGTTGAGAGGTATATAAATATAAATAAATAAAGATTAGGCCTGACACTTCAGTTGGCACGACCCTCTAGGGGACAGAAAGCTTTGATGGACTATGCCAACTTCACCCCATTATCCTAACTCTGAAGTCATGAAAAATTCACGCCACTGAGCCCCGCTATCACCAGCTATCACAAGACTGGGGTGATCTGGATAAAGGGACTCAGTGCGATCCACTGGCCCCTTATAAGGAGGCCATGCAGGGATCACAACCTCTTGCTGCTTTTGTTCGCTGATGTTTTCATCTGAAAACGATCCTTCTGCCTTCAGTGCTTCCTGGCTGCCCCGGCACAGTGCTACCTGCCTTTGGTCTTGTTGTTGCAATCCTCCTGGGACAGCGCTCTAACCTCGTAAATGTCAATCCTCCTGCGCCCCAGCCCATGCTGTCATGATTCTCCCAGGACAACGTTCCAGCCTGCAAGTGATGCAGCTCTCCTGCCTCCCTATCAGCGTGGCGCTCCTCAAATCGGCCTACCCTCACTGCAGCCTGGCTTCTTCCTGTGATGAACAGGGCATCCTCTTCCTCTTGGCCTGAATGCCTTTCTAGCCTGCCGAGGCTTAATCGAGAGCCAGCAGATAGTGAGCACAGTGTTCAGGAAGTCAGCAACGTTAGGCAACACTGGCAAGAGCTCTCACCAGCACAAAGCCACAGCTAAGACAGTCTCGCATAGTATAGAGGTTCCAGGCTTGAGCCAGGCAGCAGAGTGGAACAAGCTCAGGATCTCTCCATACCACTAGCAGCCAAGATGAGCAACACAGTGTGCATTTGGAGAGTCTCAGGGCTGAGTCACGTAACGCTCCAAGTCTCAGCACATCTAAGATGAATGTGCATACACAGCAGCCTAGGGGAATCCCTGCTAACATTAGGAGCTCCCAATTCACTGGACAAGGCTCTAGAAAAAGGGTCCTGGCTAGGTATGCTGAGACCCCAGACCTTCCTATCTCCCCCCCCCCAAGAGCTTCTAGGGCCAGATCTTAGGATTCTGCTGGCACATAGCTCCCACACAACTCTGTGCTCCCACTGACTGCTGAGTATGTAGTCCTCATCTCAGTTGGCATAACCACTGCTGGCACACCCATGGTCTCAAGCCCCCATACACCTACGATAGCAAGCCTATATCTCAGCACCTTGATTTAGCATCAGTGGGAGCGTGTCAACCCTCAGAAGTGAAACCGATGGCATCACAGGAAGTGGCACCAACAGAGATTTCATCAAACCACCAGTTCATCCTCAAGCACCATTGGGAGCCAATAATCTTGCCGTGAGATCAAGCAGCATCATTGTGCCTCATGGCATGATGTCCATTCATACCACGCAGACGCTAATATTTTGACAGACTCACCCAGCAATCATCAACATAGCGCTCTCATTTGTCTCATTATCATTTCCAGTGTCACTTTGATTTATCTTCTTCCAGAGGAAAATGGCACCAGGAATGCTCCTGTTTATCCAGATTCCGTGAAAAGGAACCTAAGGCACTCCCACTGTCATGACCAGCAGAACTCACAGGCTTGCAGGAAATGCTTGCACATTACTTAAGGCATCCCCTTGTGGAGCAGGAACCACACCCAGTGATTCAGTGTGGCAAGAGGTCCTTGTCTAAGACCCCTCCACAGGGCAAGCAATGAGGTTCTTTTAGAGCACCTAGGCTGTGAGTGCTGAAACCATGCTCCCAAGGCTTAGCCAATATCCGAAGACCAAAGAGGCACGACAGATGACCAAAAGATTTTCACAAGGATTCCTCGTCTTTTATACTAGCATCATCCATGAAATCCCATGAATGCGATCCTCCATTCATCACACCTAGAGGAAGCCAATCAAAGGAAAATAAAACAGTGACTGGTGCTTGGGTGCATCACGGGGCCCTTCCCTGATTTTCCATTCAATCAGAAATGTCTGCCCCCACTGATGGCAGTCCCTAAAAAAGAACCAAGAAGTACCACCCCATCTGGAATTTTTCCTACCTGAGAGTCCGTCAATAACTGCATCTCATCTGAGGCATGTTCTGTTCAATACTCATCATTCGACCAGGCGCTGTGAATCATTCAAGCAGCAGGAAAAAAATGCATTAGAATTGGCCTTCAGACTATTATTACCCATTCATACCAGCTGCTTCCCTCTACTGAGGTTCACATTCAGTGGCACCTACTACTTCAATAAACACATGCCTATGGAATGCACCACCTCATGTGTCCTCTTTGAGAAATTTAGCTCCTTTCTACACTGGGTCATCCAGACGTGTTCAGGAATCAGCACCATCATACATTATCTTGACTACTTCCTCTTTATGGGCCCACATAACACTGACATTTGTCTACACGCACTTAAAACATTCTACACCATTGCTAGCAAATTCAGCATTCCCCTCGCTAAGGATAAGACCATGGGACCTACCCAAGTTCTTTCTTTCCTAGGCAATAAAATCCATTGCCTCAGGTACACTTAGATTGTGAGCCTTTAATGGATAAGGGAAAAAAAAGTACCTGCTAGAATATATCTGTAAACCGCTCTAATACACGCCAGTAAAAGGCGATATATCAAGTGCCTAAACCATAACATTGGGAGCAGAGTACTCATCACTTCATATAGCAGCTTCTTGCACCCATCACTTGGACTGCATACCTGTGTGGATTACATGGTATGCTGCCTATCTAGCTTTTAATGGGTCAAGAGCCTGAGGACATGGATGAGACCCTCAAAGCTGACTACATCATCAATACCTGTGACCATGAACTGTCTAATCAAGAACCAGCTAGTGGGGTTTCTCCTTCTTCATGAGGCTCAGCAGCCGGCCTAGCTGTGCAGTGGGCTTCTACTAAGGGCACTAATGCAGGGCTGGGGCCGCAGTACCCCTAAGCTCCCAGAGCGATTATCCTTAACCTCCTGAGCAGATTGTTTCGAAAACATTCCATAATCTGTTCATCTCACTATCAAACCAGATTATTCAGAGCAGTCTTCACTTTGGCTTTCTTTGCCACATTGACAAACTAGTGGTCGCTGCAAAAAGTGATGTTCTGGGAAAGGGGAAATTAGGTCTTACCTGATAATTTGCCTTCCTTGAGTTCCTCCAGGCCAGTCCATACTATGGAGTTGTCATCCCCCACCTGCAGCTTGCAGACTGAACATGCCAAGTCTTGATGATGTCACCATGCTTAGGTAGCTGGCACCTCCTTCAAGGCTCAGTATTCTATTGACCAAGCAGACTCCACGAAGTAAAACAATGCAGAACACACTGGAAAAAAACTTTAAAACCATTTAGCTACCCTACTGAATGAAAAGAGAACTGCCAGAAACCACCAGCCGGAACAGAAGCAGAGCAACTGGCCCCATTCCTATCCTCTCCTAAAAATATCATTCTCTCCTACTGTCCCGCCTCTCTCTTTTCTTTTTTTTTCTTTAGAAGAAACCTGTGAGCTTCACAGGAACCCCCCATAGACTAGGTAACTGACCCCTCCAGAACCTCCCACTCAATGTACTGTTCCGATCCGGGATCGCCTTATAAGTGATACCTACCATAACTGAGTGGGTTCTGGACTGGACTGGAGGAACTCAAGGAAAGCAAATTATCAGGTAACACCTCATTTCTCCATCCTTATATTTTCCTCCAATCCAGTCCATACTATGGAGATGTACCAGAGCGGACTTACACTCGGGAGGGACCCAAGTGCATCCCCCACTGCTTGCACATCGATGCGATAATGGCGAACAAACATATGCAATGATGACCAAGTCGCCGCTCGACAAATGTCCACCAGCGGAACCAGAGAGGCATCCGCCCATGATGCTGTCTGCGCCCTGGTGGAATGTGCCCTCAATTCCGAGGTCAACACTTTATTGCACAAGTATGCTGCTGTGATCACTTCTTTTACCCATCAAGCAATGGACTCTTTTTTGAGGTGGCCTCGCTTTTCTACGGCCCCACAAAAAGGACAAACAACTGGTCCGATTTGTGAAACAACTCCATCCGCTTGAGGTATCTGTGTAGAATCCGGCGCACATCGAACAAAGGCAACTGACAGTCCCCCATTTCGGACCCTCCCCCTGTGAATACCGGTAGGGAAACCGGCTGACTGAGATGAAAATCCGTAACCACTGTAGGAAAAACGAGGGTACAGGCCTCAGCACCACCTTTTCCTTAGCCATCACTAAGAATCGTTCCCGGCATGACAATGCCTGGAGCTCTGAGATCCTCTAAGTCAAACAAATGGCGATCAAAAAGACTGTCTTCAATGTCAGATCCTTCAATATAGATGACCCCACCGTCTCAAAGGGAGCCTCCATCAAAACTCTCAACACCAAATTCAGATCCCACGCTGGAACCAACACTCTCAGTGGAGGTCGGACATCTTTAATAGCTCTCAGGAAATGGCTACATCAGGGTGAGACGCGAGGGACTGACCCTGAACTCTCCCCCTATAGCAGGTCAGCACCACCACCTACACCCGCAAGGAACTACAGGCCAAATGGAGGAGTGGCCTAGTGGTTGGGGCAAGGTACTTTAGGCCGGAAGGTCGGGGGTTCAAATCCTACTAGAGGACAGCAACCTTGGGCCGGAAGGACGGGTTTCTAGTCCCACAGGTGCTCCTTGTGGTCTTGGGCATGCCACTTAACCTCCATAGCCCATTTTCCCTGTAAAATATAGTTATCTCCAAGTTATAATGCCCTGTTCAATGTAATTTCAGTTTGTTCAATGTAAACCGCACTGATGCAGAATAGCGCGGTATATAAGAGAATGTAAATAGATAGAGCAGCTTTTAAACTAGATAATAGGGGAAAGCCGACAGTCGCCCAAGAGTGGATGGTTCGGAAGAATGTATCCTTGAAAGATACTACCAAAAGCAGAGAGGTTCCACAAAAGAGTAAAGTAGCCCAAATGCCCTCAAGTATGGAGCAGACAGAGCTTAAAGATCCCAATTTACCCATGTCTAACAATAGACAAATTAACATGAATAAAATACAGTCTCTAAAATGCTTGTATGCAAATGCTGGAAGTTTAAAGAATAAGATGGGAGAGTTAGAATATATAGCACTAAATGAAAGGTTAGATATGATTGGAATATCAGAGACATGGTGGAAGGAGGACAACCAGTGGGACACTGTGATACCTGGGTACAAACTATATCATAATGATAGAGCTGATCAAATTGGTGGAGGTGTTGCGCTCTATGTTAGAGAGGGCATTGACTCAGAAAAGATTAAGGTTTTGCAGGAAACAAAATCTGCTGTAGAATCTATATGGATTGAAATTCCATATAAAAGGGGGAAGGCGATGGCAGTGGGGGTGTACTATCGAGCACCTGGCCAGAATGACCAAATGGATGATGAAATGCTCAAAGAAATCAAGGAAGCTAACAAAAGTTACAGCGCAGTAATAATAATGGGTGATTTCAATTACCCCGGTATCGACTGGGTCAGTGTCACGTCAGGACATGCTAGGGAGATAAAGTTCCTAGATGAAATAAATGACTGCTTCTTGGAGCAGCTGGTTCATGAACCGACCAGAGGGGAAGCCATATTAGAACTAGTCCTTAGTGGAACACCAGATCTAGTGCAAGAGATAAGGGTGTTGGAGCCACTTGGCAATAGTGATCATAGCATGATCGCCTTTGATTTAATTAGTGGAGGAGGGATAGTAAGGAAATCCACAGTACTACCTTTTAACTTTCGAAAGGGAGACTATGATAAAATGAGGAAAACAGTTAAGAAAAAACTAAAAGGAGCAGTTGCGAAGGTTAAAGACGTACATCAAGCTTGGGTGTTGTTGAAAAATACTATCTTGGAAGCCCAGACCAGCTGTATTCCACGCTTTAAGAAAAGTGGAAGGAAGTCCAAAAACTGCCAGCATGGTTTAAAGGTGAGGTCAGGGAGGCTGTTGTTGCCAAAAAAGCATCTTTCAGGAAATGGAAAAAAGAGCCAAACGACGAAACCTGGAAACAGCACAAGCACTGGCAAGTCAAATGCAAGGCATTGATAAGGCAGGCAAAGAGAGAATTTGAGAAGAAGCTTGCTGCGGAAGCAAAAACGCAAAATAAAGACCTTTTCAAGTACATTCGTAGCAAAAAACCTGTGAGAGAGTCAGTTGGACCATTAGATGATAAAGGGGTTAAAGGAGCACTAGGAGGCGACAAGGCGATAGCGGAGAGACTGAATGAATTCTTTGCTTCGGTCTTTACTGAGGAAGATGTAGGGATGTTACCCATGACTGAAGTGGTATTTAAAGGTGTGGAAGAATTGAAGGAAATATCGATACATCGGGAAGATGTCTTACAACTATTAGATAAACTGAAGAGTAGCAAATCACCTGGGCCGGATGGTATACATCCAAGGGTGTTGAAAGAACTGAAATATGAGATTGCAGACCTGCTATCAGTAATCTGTGAACTATCATTAAAATCATCTCTAATACCTGAAGATTGGAGGATCGCTAATGTAACGCCAATTTTTAAAAAGGGTTCCAGGGGTGATCCGGGAAACTACAGACCGGTGAGCCTGACATCAGTACCGGGAAAAATGGTAGAAACCATCATAAAGAATAAAATTACTCAGCATGTAGATAGTCACAACCTAATGGGAGACAGCCAACATGGCTTTAGACAAGGAAGATCTTGTCTTACTAATCTGTTATGTTTTTTTGAACGAATGAATAAACAGGTGGACAAAGGTGAGTCGGTTGATATTGTGTATCTGGACTTTCAGAAAGCCTTTGACAAGGTCCCTCATGAGAGACTTTTGGCAAAACTAAAGAGTCATGGGATAGGAGGCAGTGTACTATTGTGGATCAGGAACTGGTTAAAAGATAGAAAGCAGAGGGTAGGGCTAAATGGCCAATTTTCCCAATGGAGAAAGGTGAATAGTGGTGTACCCCAGGGATCTGTGCTGGGTCCGCTGCTTTTTGACATATTCATAAGTGACCTGGAAAAGGGAATAACGAGTGAGGTTATCAAATTTGCAGATGACACAAAACTATTTAAAGTTGTTAAAACCCAAGAGGATGGTGAAAAATTGCAAGAGGATCTTGATAAATTGGAAGACTGGGCATCAAAATGGCAGATGAAATTTAATGTGGACAAGTGCAAGGTTATGCACCTAGGGAAGAACAACCCAAACTATGGTTACACGATGCAAGGTTCCACATTAGGAACCACCACCCAGGAAAAAGATTTAGGCGTCATTGTGGATAGCATGTTAAAACCCTCGGCCCAGTGTGCTGCGGTGGCCAAGAGAGCAAATAGAATGCTAGGTATAAGGAAAGGAATGGTAAATAAAACAAAAGATATTATAATGCCTCTATATCGTTCCATGGTGAGACCGCACCTTGAATATTGTGTGCAATTCTGGTCGCCGTATCTTAAAAAGGATATAGCGATTTTAGAAAAGGTACAGAGAAGAGCCACCAAAATGGTAAAGGGGATGGAAGGATACTCCTATGAAGAAAGGCTAAAAAGGTTAGGGCTCTTTAACCTGGAAAAGAGACGGCTGAGGGGAGATATGATAGAAGTCTATAAATTAATGAACGGAGTGGAACGGGTAAATGTAGATCGATTGTTTACCTTATCAGAATATAGAAAGACTAGGGGACATGCAATGAAGCTACAGGGTAAACTATTTAAGACTAATAAAAGAAAATATTTTTTCACTCAACGTGTAATCAAACTCTGGAATTTGTTACCGGAGGATGTAGTAAAGGCTGTTAGTGTAGCTAGGTTTAAAAAAGGTTTGGACAAGTTCCTGGAGGAAAGGTCCATAAACCATTATTAAGAAGTGACCGAAGATATCAATGCTTGACCCAGTACAAGCATTGTGGAACTTGTTTCTCTTGGGGAAACTGCTAGGTACATGTGACCTAGATTGGCCACTGTTGGAAACAGAATACTGGGCTTGATGGACCTTGGTCTGACCCAGTATGGCATATCTTATGTTCTTATGTTCTAAATAAATAAGCCCTTATCCAATCCTGCTTGCAAAATCGCTAACAGCTCCAGTAAAGAAGTCGCCAAGGGTCGGCACCCTTGCTGCTCACACCAGTCCTCAAATACTCTCCAAACTTGGACGTACGACAAGAAAGTAGACCTCTTATGGGCCCTTCAGCATCATTGTGATGATTAAGGCAGAATACCCTCTCTTCCGCAATCGAGCCCTATCAACAGCCAAGCCATAAGCGAGAATCTAATCACCTGAGGCATGAGGATGGGTCCTTGCCTCAGCAGACTGGTAGATGCCACGGGCGCTGCAATGTCAGCCTCAGCATATCTGCATACTACAGCCGTCGAGGCCAGTCCAGGGCTCTCACCACCACCTGCCCTGGATGAGCCCTGATCCTCTGCAGAACTCTGCCGATGAGCGCCCATGGTGGAAACACATATTGTAGCCTGTCCATTGGCCATGGCTGAACCAGTGCGTCTAAGCCTTCCGACATCTTTTATCGTCGTCTGCTTAAAAACGGGCTGCTTTTGCGTTCTTGGTTGCCATTATATCCATGACCAGCTGTCCGCACCATTGCATAATCTGAGCATAGACCTTGTTGTTGAGAGACCACTCTGCCGAGTCCAAATGACGCTGACTGAGGTAAGCGGCCTCCACGTTGTCTTTGCCAGCTACATGCGCTGCGGAGATGCCTAGCAGGTTGTCCTCCGCCCAACTCAAGAGTGGCACTATTCCTCCGTCAGCCGCATATTCCCTATTCCGCCCTGGCGATTGATGTAGGCCACTGTGGTGGCACTGTTAGAAAACATCCGAACATCCTTCCCCCGCAGGAAGATCTGGAATTCCAACAGGGCTAGAAAGACAGCATGCATCTCCAACTGATTGATGGTCCACTGACTCTCCTCCTGCGACCAGCTGCCCCATGTCACCCGAGTCTCGCAATGTGCCCCTAGCCAGTCAAGCTGGCATCCGTGGTCATCAGGATCCAGTCCAGTGGCTCCAAGGGTATGCCCACCAGAAGGCTGTCCCAAGAAAGCCACCAACGCAGAGACTCCCGTGCTGATACTGGGCCAGGTAACCTCTAGTATAAGGACTGCCTCTGCGATGACCATTGCCACAGTAGAGTGCTCTGTAATGGTCGCATGTGCGCGGGTGCCCATGGCACCAAGTCTCTGGCCACCGCCATGGACCCGAGCAACTGAAGATAGTGCCAGGCCTTGGCTGCCACCATCCGAAGGAATTTCTTGATCTGGAGCTGTATCATTTGCGCCCTCCTGTCAGGCAGACAAACTAGCCCACTGTCTACTACTACCACCACCAAATATTTGTACAGCGCTACAAGACATACGCAGCGCTGCAAAGACACATGCAAAAGACGGTCTCTGCTCATCAGAGCTTACAATCTAGTCAAGACAGACAAACAGTAGCTGTAGACATAGGATACATCTAGGGGCAATGGTAAGGAAACACAAAGGAGACCATGTAAGTTTTCAGCCTGGATTTGAAAAGGGTCAGAGAAGGCGCCTGATGTACAGACTCAGGCAGTTTGTTCCAGGCATAAGGAGCAGCAAGGTGAAAGGAGCAAAGTCTAGAGTTAGCAATAGAAGGGAAGGGCACAGATAGAAGCGATTTCCCAGAAGACCGGAATTCCCGAGGAGGGTTATAGGGAGAGATAAGAGAGGAAAGGCAGTGAGGAGCTGCAGAGTGAATGCACTTATAGATCAGAGGAGAAGTTTGAAGTGGATGCGGAAATGGATAGGGAGTCAATGAAGCGACTTGAGAAGAGGGGTAATATGAGCATGATGAGGCTGGCGGAAGATTAGCCGCACAGCAGAGTGTTAAAGAGATTGAAGGGGAGAGAGATGATTCAGAGGGAGATCAGCAAGGAGTAGGTTAAAATAGTCTAGACGAGAGGTGACTAAGGAGTGGATATGTGTCTCAGTAGTATGTTCAGAAAGGAATGGGTGAATTTTATTGATATTGTAGAGAAAGAAACAAAAGGTTTTAGCTAACAGTTGGATGTGTATGGGGAAGACAGAGGGGAGTCAAAGACAACCCCAAAACTGCAAGCTGAGGAGATAGGGAGGAGTAGAGAGTTATCCACAGAGACTGAGAAAGGAGGAAGGGTAGAGGAGGGCTTAGGGGGAAAAATAAGAAGTTCAGTTTTGGCTATATTCAATTTCAAGCAGCGGTAAGACATACAAGCAGCAATGTCAGAAAGGCAGGCAGAGATCCTGGCCTGAATTGGCAGAGAGATTTCAGGTGTAGAGAGGTAGATTTGGGAGTCATCAGCGTAAAGATGGTACTGAAAGCCATAGGAAGAGATGAGTGCACCAAGGGAATGGGTATATAGAGAGAAAAGGAGTGGACCCAAGATAGATCCTTAGGGTATACCAACTGAGTGGGATAGCAGTAGAGGAGGATCCACCAGAACAAACACTGAAAGAGTGATGGGAAAGATAAGAAGAGAACCAGGATGGCACAGAGCCCTTAAAGACAAGTGAGGACAAGGTATCAAGGAAAAGGTTGTGGTCAACAGTGTCAAAAGCAGCAAAAAGGTCAAGAAGGATGAAGATTGAGTAAAGGCTCTTGGATTTTGCCAGGAACGGGTCACTGGAGACTTGGCGTCGTTTTGGTAGAATGTAAAGGACAAAAGCTGGACTGTTCAGGCTCTAGAAGGCCTTGAGAGGAGAGAAAGTCGATGCAACGGCGGTGAACCGCACTTTCAAGTAGTTTAGAAACGAAAGGGAGGAGGGAGATGGGTTGATAGTGAGAAGGGGTCTAGTGAGGGTTTCTTGAGGAGAGGAGTGACCACAGCATGCTTGAAGGCTGCAGGGAAAGTTGCAGTAGAGAGCAATAAGTTGAGAATATGAGAGATAGAAGGGACTACAGTGGAGGAGATGGAGCTAAGGAGATGGGTGGGAATAGGATCAGAGGAGCAGGTGGTGAGTTTGGATGAGGAAAGAAGGTGAGTGGTTTCCTCCTCAGAGAACATAGAAAAGGAAGAAAGGGTAACAGAGGTGGTGGGGGGGGGGGGGAATTGGGAGTGAAAAGGGGGAGGAGGGGAAGTAGCTGACATCATGGGGAATTGGAGTGTGATCTTGTGGATTTTGTTATGGAAGTAGTCAGCCAGGGTTTGGGCAGAAAGGGAATGAGGGGTTGGAGGCGGAGGTACCTTGAAGAGAGTTCAGAGTTGTAAAGAGATGGCGAGGGTCAGAGGTAAGAGAGTTAGTCAGATGGACGTAATAGTGGTGTTTAGTGAGTGCTATGGCTGACTGGAAAGAGACAAGCATGAATTTAAAATGTAGAAAGTACGCAAGGGTGTGGGATTTGAGCCAAGCACACTCAGCTGAGCGGGCGCAGGAACAAAGATAGTGGGTAGTGGAAAACAGCCAGGGTTGAAGTACAGTACGCCTCACAGGATGTGACATGGGCAGAGCAAAAACGTCCAGAGCAGAGGAGAGTGCAGTGTTATAGGAAGCTAATGCCTCATCAACAGACTCAGATGACATAGTGGAGGAAAGAGGTGATGAGACAGTGGAGGAGACAGCCAACACGTCAATAGCATTTCTAAAGAGGTTGGAGGAGACAGGGCGAGGTTGAGGTGGTGAGTGATGAAGAGTGAAGCTTAGCAGGTGATGGTCAGATAAGGGAAGAAGTGAGGTACAGAAATTTGATGGTAAGCAATTAGAGAAGAATACAAGATTGAGGCAGTGGCCTTGCTGGTAAGTAGGGGCAGTAGAGCAAAGCTGGAGGTTGAATGATGAGGTAAGGGAGAGGAGCTTTAAAGCATAAGGGTCAGAGGGGTTATCAACATGAATGTTAAAATCCCTGAGAATAAGGGAGGGGGAAGATGAATCCAGAAAGAAAGAAAGCCATACGTCAAAGTCAGAGAGAAAGATAGAGGTGGACTTGTCAGGGAGTCGATAAATAACAGCTAATCGGAGAGGTAATGGAGTAAAAAGCCGGATGGAATGGACATCAAAGGAGGGAAAGGAGTGAGACTGAGGCAGAAGGAGGGGTTGAAACTGACAGGAAGGAGAGAGCAAAAGCCTCACACCACTGCCACGGCCAGTGGGACATGGTGTGTGGGAGAATTGACAGTCGCCATGACAGAGAGCAGCGACTGAAGCCGAGTCCTCTGGAAGGAGCCAGGTCTCAGTTAGAGCATGTAGAGCATTAGAGATAAAGAGGTTATGAGTAAAGGTAAGTTTATTTGAGAGGGAGTGTGCATTCCACAAAGCATATGAGAAAGGGAGAGATGAGGGGGATAGGAATAAGATTTGCGCTGTAGCATGAGGATCTGTTCTGGAAGTGTGACAAAAGTCTAGGGGGGCCAGGGTTGGGGGTCGATATCTCTGGAAGACAGAAGGAGGAGTAGAAGAGTGTAGGGCAGAGAGAAGACAGCATGGCAGAAACGAGGGTGAGGCTGTTTCAGAGAGAGAGAGAAGATGGCTGAATGAGAGGGAGAAAGTGGTGAAATTCAAGAACTAATTATAGGGTAGATGGCAAGATAGTGGGGAAAGTGAGGATGGTAAAGGAGAGATACGGGGAGGGGTTTGAAGGTGATGGTAGGAGGAGAGACAATTATGGAGTATGAGCAATAGGAAGAGAAAGTGTTGAGGAGCCATAGAGAGATAGATGGAGAGGAGCACAGAAGTCAGAAGAAAAAAAAGGATAGATGGTATAAATTGCAGGGGATAAGGTGCACCTGTGAATGATTGGGATAATGAGCACTGGGCAGCTATAAGAAATATAAGCCAAGGGGTGGGTGGGCTGTGGGTAGGGAGGATGGGATAATAAAGAAGAGGAGACAGAGAGAGAGAGACACACACAGCTGAAAACAGAGAGGGAGTGCTGAAGAAGATCACAAACAAACATACTGAAAAGTAAGGCACTCTAACAAACAAGGATAAGAAAAATAAATACTATACATAGGCAGGTAGACCTTACAAACAGTCAGACCCTAGCCAGAAGCAAGGGGCATAGTTTGTAATAGACTTGCATGTTCCACAGCAAGAAGGCAAATGGCTGAGCACACCTGGGGAAGAGGGTTAGCAATGCTTCAATGGGGGGGGGGGGAGGGGGGTTATACTTTCACCATACAGTATTAGGAGAAAGGCAGGGAGAAGGGATTTTAAACTTAAGAGAAAGCTACAGAAAGTAGAGGTAGCGTGGATAAGGCAAATGAAAGTAACACTTGATCCCCAAAAGCAGAGAGAGAGAAGGTACAATTGATTAAGAGAAGACAGAGAGAGAGACACAGCTGAAAACAGAGAGGGAGTACTGAAGAAGATCACAAACAAAAATACTGAAAAATAAGGCACTTTAACAAAAAAGGATAAGAAAAATAAATAAATAATATATATAGGCAGACAGACCTTACAAGCAAGTGGTAAACAGTCAGATCCTAGACAGAAGCAAAAGGCACAGTCTGTAATAGACTTGCACGTTCCACAGAAAGAAGGCAAAAAAATGTTAGTGTGAAACCATGCCCCAAGATACACTAGGTCCTGGCTGGGTTGCAGATAACTTTTGGCGACGTTGACCACCCAGCTGAGCTGCAGTAGAGCGGCGATTATTGAACCGTCGCTGCCTGGCTCTCCTCTAAAGATTTTACTCTCAGCAGCCTATCATCCAAGTATGGATGCACCAGTACTCCTTTCTTTTCTAGCAGTGCTGCAACCACAACCATGAGCTTGGTGAAAGCCTGTGGCGCTGTGACCAGACCAAACGGCAGGGAAATGCCCCATTAACATTGCAAATCTCAGAAACTGCTGATGATCGGTTCGGATTGGAATATGCAGATACGCTTCAGTAAGATCCAGCACCCCGAGGAACTCACCCTGCCTTACTGCAGCTATTAAGGAATGCAACGTTTCCCCATCCTGAACCTTGGCACCCTCGATGCCCGGTTTACTTGCTTGAGATCCAGTATGTAGCGAAAGGCACTATTTTTTTGGGTGACAAAGTAAATCAATTATCAACTGCACCCATACTGGTCTGGCAGAAACTCCACTATGGCGTCCAGCTACCTTAGGCGGCATAGCATCTCCTGTACCGCTCGAGCCTTTCGTAGCGCTCCCTCAGGGGTCTGGCGAACTCAAGGGTGTACCCCTCGCGGACCACTCAAGTACCCACTGGTCAGAGGTGAGCTGGACCCAGGTGGAATAGAAGTCCCGGAGACGACCTCCCACTGGGACCACCTGGGCCCCCCCTCATCTCATTGCGGCTTCTTGGGCCCAGAGGAAGTCACGGAATAAAATCCTCTACCCGTGCCTCTGGAACCCCAAAAGCACTGTCCACGCCACTGGAAGTAGCCTCTAGTGGAAGGTGCGAAATGTACCACCCTAAAACACCTGAAATCTCTGGGTTGCTCCTTGCCGGCTAAACTGCTCTGACCAGCTTGGGCTTATTCTCCGGGAGGCAACCACTTTTAGTGTCCATCAAATCCTTCACCAGCTTCTTTTTTTTGTTTTAACAGATACCTAAGCTCCACGAACTGAACAATGGCTGGGAAAACTCATATCGCTAAAGCTGTTGCCCCCGTTACAGCTTCTGCCTCTGTCCAGACAGAGGTCCCAAAGCCAATTGAAGGACCGGTTCCATGTGCAGGGTGCCTGCATGCTGAAGCTCTCAGGAAACAAGTGGAGGAACTCAGAGAGGAGGTGGCGAGGCTGAGGAGCATTCAAGACAGTGAGAAGTACATTGATGAGATGCTTCTTGCAACATCCAAGCTCTACAGCAGAGGAGAAGATGGATGCCTACAGAATGACAAAGATTGGACACAAGTCACCAGGGCCTGCAGAATCACCAATCCAGCTTTCCAGCCCTTGAACTGAAGAACCATTATGCAGCCCTGGAAGTAGAGGAGGTGAAAGCATCCCTGGAAAGGGAAGAACCAGAGCTCAAGTACCCCAAGGTTGCAGAATCAGTGACCACAAGGAAGTGAAGGGTAATGGTGGTTGGTGACTCTCTTCTGAGGCGTCCATCTGCCGACCAGACTTGATGTCCAGAGAGGTATGCTGTCTGCCAGGTGCCAAAATCTGAGATGTTACGAAGAGTTTGCCGAGACTCATCTAGCCCACTGACTATTACCCGATGTTGCTAATCCATGTCAGCACAAATGATGCTGCCAGGTATTCCTCTGAGCATATCAAAAATGACTTCATGGTTCTGGGACAGAGGATGAAGCAGATAGGTGCACAGGTGGTGTTCTCTTCAACCCTCCCTGTTGAGGGTAAAGGCCAAGGCAGAGAAGCTCGCATCCTGGAGATGAATGCATGGCTGCGTGGATGGTGTCATCGAGAGCGTTTTGGTTTCCTGGATGGGATGCTGTTCCAAGGGTTGTAGAGCAGAGACAGTGTCCATCTGTCCAAGAAAGGTCGACATGTCTTCAGTAGCAGACTGGCTAATCTACTAAAGAGGGCTTTAAACTAGATTCGTTAGGGATGGGTGAAGAAAGCCCCCAGGTAAGTGAAACATTAAATACCTTTATGGAAATGGGTAAAAGGGGCAACGTATAGAAAGCAATATGTATAAATGCCTGTAGCATGGGAAATAAGATTGGATTTGGTGGCAGTTACAGAAACATGGTTCACAGAAAACCATGACTGGGATGTAACTATACCAGGCTATACTTTATTCAGAAAGGACAGAGCAGGAAGAAGGGGAGGAGGAGTGGCACTATATGTAAAAAATAATATTAAAGCTTTGGAATTACAGAGCTTAAAAGGGAGAGGAGGCACTGTGGGTTAAACCAGAAAGAGGGAAAGAGAAATCTATTTGCATTGGCAGATATACAGACCTCCCTCACAAGTGGATGGAGAGTTAATTGAAGACATACGTAGCATTGCTAGGAAAGGGGAAGTGCTACTGATAGGGGATTTCAATATGTCAGATGTTGATTGGCACATTCCTGCTACAGTATCATCTAAAAGTAATGAGATCCTGGATTCTCTATAGGGAGAACTATTCAGGCAATTGGTAACAGACCCCACATGTGAAGGGGCCATACTGGACTTCGTGCTTACCAATGGTGAAAGTGTTTCTGATGTTAAAGTGGGAGATCATTTTGCATCCAGTGATCACCAGATGGTGTGGTACGGTATTAGTACTAGGGATGATAGAATCCATTCAAAAGCAAGTGTCTTAGACTTTAGGAAAACTAACTTTGCCAAGATGGGCCAATACCTCAGGGGGTCATTAGCGGGATGGGAACAGCTGGGGTTTGTAGAAAAACAGTGGGCAAAACTGAAAGGGGATATTTTAAGGGCAACCAACCTTTTTGTTAAAATGGTAAATAAAGGTAAAAGGAAAAGGAGAACGCTATGGTTTTCAAAAGAAGTAGCTGAAAAGGTGAAGAAAAAGAGGGAGGCCTTTATGAAATACAAGAGATCACAGAGAGAGGAAGACAGGAATCTATATTTGGAAAAACTTAGAGAAGCTAACGAAGTAGTCAGGAAAGCAAAGATTCAAAAAGAGGAGGAAATAGCCAATGCAATAAAATGGGATGATAAGACATTTTTTTAGATATGTTAGTGAAAAGAGGAAGGGCAAAGGTGGTACTGTCAGACTCAAGGGTGAAGGGGAGGAATATATAGAAGTTGATGAGGATAAAGCAGAATTGCTTAACAAATATTTCTGTTCTGTGTTCACAGATGAAGAACCAGGAACCGGACCTCAGAAAACACCCACAAACAGGAACAGAAGCGAGGAGCATCTTGAACAATTTTCAGAAGACTGTGTTCGTGGGAAGCTAGCTAAACTTAAACTAGACAAAGCGATGGGACCAGATGGGATACACTCTAGAATACTGAGGGAACTTGGGGACGTTCTAGCAGCTCCACTGACTGACCTTTTCAATGCCTCAATGGAGTCAGGAGTGGTGCCAAAGGACTGGAGAGAGGCTCATGTGGTCCCTTTACACAAAAGCGGAAGTAAGGATGTGCTTGAAAACTACAGGCCGGTTAGTTTAACTTCGGTGGTGAGTAAATTATTGGAAATGCTGCTGAAAGAGAAAATAGTGAGGTTTCTGGATTACAGGATCCGAGGCAGCATGGATTCACCAAGGGCAGGTCTTGTCAGACAAATCTGATTGATTTCTTTGACTGGGTGATCAGGGAGCTGGACCGAGGGAGAGTCCTAGATGTGGTGTATTTAGATTTCAGTAAAGCCTTTGACACTGTTCCTCACAGGCGACTTATAAACAAACTGAGCACCCTAGGGATGGACCCTAAAGTTACTGCTTGGGTTAGAAACTGGTTGAGTGGGAGGCGACAAAGGGTACAGGTAAATGCAGCTCACTCTGAGGAGAAGGAAGTTACCAGTGCTGTGCCCCAGGGATCTGTCCTTGGTCCGATTCTTTTTAACATCTTTGTTAGTGATATAACAGAAGGGTTGTCGGGTAAGGTTTGCCTCTTTGCGGATGATACCAAAATCTGCAATAGAGTAGACACCCAGGAAGGTGTAGATAACATGAGGAGGGATCTAGCTAAGCTTGAAGAATGGTCTAGAATTTGGCAGCTGGGATTTAATGTTAAAAAATGTAAGGTCATGCATTTGGGCTGCAGCAATCCAAGGGAGCAATACAGTATAGGAGGTGAAGTACTTTTGTCCATTAAAGAAGAGCGGGACCTAGGCGTGGTTGTGTCTGATGATCTGAAAGTAGCTAAACAGGTAGAAAAGGCGACGGCAAAAGCTAGAAGGATGCTTGGGTGCATACGGAGAGGAATGGCTAGCAGAAAAAAGGAGGTGACAGTGCCTCTGTATAAGTCTTTGGTGCGACCTCATTTGGAATATTGTGTGCAATTCTGGAGACCGTACCTTCAAAAGGATATAAACGGGATGGAGTCAGTACAGAGGGTGGCTACTAAAATGGTTAGTGGTCTTCATTATAAAGCATATGAGGACAGACTTAAGGATCTTAATATGTACACCTTAGAGGAAAGGCAGAATGGAGGTGATATGATTGAGCCATTTAAATACCTCCGTGGCATAAATGCACAGGGGGAGAGCCTCTTTCGACTGAAAGCAAGTTCTGCTATGAGGAGACATGGGATGAGGGTGAAAGGGGATAGATTCAGGAGTGATATACGGAAATATTTCTTTATGGATAGAGTGGTGGATCCGTGGAATAGTCTCCCAGTGGAGGTGATAGAGATGAGGACAGTATCTGAATTCAAAAAAACATGGGACAAACACAGAGGATCTCTAAAGGAAAAAAGGGAACTGTTGTAGTTGTTGCTATGGAAGGACAGACTAAATAGGCTACGTGGTCTTTTTTTGTTGTCATTTTTCTATGTTTCTAAGGCCTCTCTAAACAAGAGTTTACCCCTAAAAGGTAGTTTACTCAAGCGAGACTTGGAGGTCCCATCTGCCGACCAATTTCTCAGCCACAGCAAGCATTGCGCTGCTACTGCCGAGGCCATGCCCTTTAAGGAGGTGCAAATCAAATCATAAAAGGCATCAGCCAGATAGGCCATTCCCAACTCCAGTTGGCCTGCTGCAGATTGCATATTCTGCAACCCCTTGCCGCCATATAAGAGCTCCTGTGCCCATTTCAGACAGGCACTTGCCACGTAGGCCTCACAGATGGATGCTTGTTGCGACATTGAACCAATATCAAATGCCTGCTTCAAGAGAGTCTCCAGCTTGCGATCCTGTTTATCCTTCAGAGCAGCACCTCCCTCAACTGGGATCATAGTATTTTTCACCACTGCCAACACCAGAGCATTCACCCTTCATGCTCGCAGTGGCTCCCTGTCCAGATCTGACAGCGGGTATAGCCTGGAGATAGTTTGTACGCCTCTGAGACCAGCCTTCGGCAGTTCCTACTCATCGCGTATCATCTGCTTGATAACCCTATGGACTGGGAATACTGTCTTTGGCTTCTGCACTGCCTGAAAAAGAGGATCCTCCAAAGGATCCTCCTCTGCCGCCACTCCCTATAGAACATAAGAAAAGCCATATTGAGTAAGACCAAGGTCCGTCAAGCCCAGTATCCTGTTTCCAACAGTGGCCAATCCAAGTCGCTAGTACTTGGCAGGTTCCCAAAAAGGCATAGAGACTCCACAATGCTCATCCTAGGGTAAGCAGTGGATTTCCCAGATCTTTTTTTTTTTTGTAACATAAGGCTTTATTAAAGCATCAACATACACAGCATTCCAAAGAAATCAGTACAAAGGCCCAACTGGCCAAAATACAGATCAGAATACCCTGCACCCCATGTATAGACCCATTTTTATAAGCATTTTCAAGTACCATAACTTCCCAAACAAACCCCAACAGATGATCCAATATACTGATAAATCAAACAGTACCCCAACCAAATAACCCCCCTCCCTCCAACAGAGGTTGCTTATACACATCACTCATTCACCGTCATCCTGCTTGCTCAAGCCATACACTTGCACAAATGGTTCCCATGTTTGATCAAAGCGCAGCCGACCTTTTGGCCATGCACACGTCACCTGCTCCATATTATAGAGAAACCACATCCGGACAAGCCACCGCGCCAGTGAGGGTGCCACTGCCTGCCTCCATGCCAAGGCCAGATTTAATTTAGCTGCGTTCAAGCTGTGCCTCACCAAGGCTAACTGCAGGGTCTTGGGCCCTGGCAAGGTCCTGTGAAGCAAAAAAATACCAGATCCCAGGGTATGATCAATACCAACATATTATGCACCCGATATTGGATGTCCCTCCAATAGCCCTGGACACGGGCAGCTTCACAAAATATAGGCCAAGGTCCCTCAGGCTCCACAATGCCGCCAGCACAGCCCACTCAATGCAGGATAAACCTTGGCCAACCTCGCTGGAGTCATATATCTGCCATACAAAAGTTTATAGTTAATCTCCCAAACATTAACCGCAATGGAGCTCTGCCTCAAGGGTCCTTCTATTTGTTCCCATTGTTGCTCAGTGTAGTGCAATTGCAATGCCTGGGTCCAATAATCTCTGTGTTTCCCCGCCCAAAAGGCCAAGTTCTGCTGACAGGCATACAATGCAGAAACCAACCCCTTCGTGGTAGACCGATCCTCACACAGAGATTCCAACTCAGTAAATGTCCGTGCCACTTGGTTTTTAACCTCTTTTTGATTTACCCAGTGTACCACTTGGGCGTATGAATATACATAATGATGGGGCACATCAAATTCAGCCTGCAACTCCTGGAAAGTATAACTGGCCATCATCAAAAAATTGCCCAATACGGCTTAAGCCGACCTCCCTCCGAGCCCAAAAGATACCTGAATGGAGCCCAGGCACAAATGCCTTATTATCAACAATGGGAGATAGGGGCATAAGTGAATCTCCTCGCTGCCAAAAAAAAAAAAAGATTCCAGGACCAAAATGTATGCTCCACATATGGATTGCCCCCTCCCATACACACTTTAAGACCAGCCCGCAACCATAACTGCCCGCCCAGGTTCCCAACTCCTATCCACACCCTTTCAATTTCCACCCAACACTTATTGTTAGTAGGGTTCATCCACTCCACCCTAGGACGTGTGTGGGCTGCTGCATAGTACCATTTCAAATGATGAACTCCCATACCACCTCTTCTGCGATGCGCAAAAAGAACATGTTTTGCTATTCTAAGGTGGCAAGACTGCCAAACAAACTTCATGAAGAGACGTTGCCATGTCTCCAGCACCCCGCTAGGTAGAGTAATCGGGAGGACCCGGAACAGGTAAAGAAATTGCAGAAGGACTGCCATTTTGAGTGTTGTAATCCTACCAAACCATGAAAGAAGCAGCCTGGACCATATCTCCAGATCCCGGCAGACCCGCCCCAAAAGAGAGCCATAGTTAGCCCTGTACAAGGCCCCAGGGTCGGCCATCAAATTCACACCTAAATAGCACATGGTATTCTCCACCCAGCGAAAGGGGAAACTTGCACGCAGTCGCGCACAAAGCTCCTGGGGCAGATTGATGTTCAGGAGCTTCGATTTAGTATAACTAATCCGAAAGCCCGATACCCTCGAATAGTCCTCAAAGAGGCGCATAGCATTGGGCAGTGAAACTAGAGGTTGTGTTAAAGTTAATAATAGATCATTGGCAAACAAAGTCCACACCCCCCACCCGAATGCCATGAACATCTCTCGAAGCCCGAAAGCACTGGACCAGTGGTTCCACTGCTAATGCAAAAAGAAGGGGGAAGAGAGGACAGCCTACCGTGTTCCACGCCTCAAGGGGAACAAATCAGAGCATCCAACATAGCTCAATGTAAGTGTACATAGTTCTATGTAAATCAGCCTTGACAGCTAATGTATATAGTTAAAGAGTTCTTTGTAATTGAAGATGTACCTTTCACTGTACTATTCAAATTGTTGTTCATTGCAAATTACATTTGATCTTTAGGAAAATGCGGTATAGAAATTTGTAATAAATAAATAAATAAATCCCTCATTAACTCAAACACAGGCCTGAGGGGCTCGATATAGCCCTTGCAGCCATGTCAGAAAATGAGGCCCAAACCCCATCCACCACAACACCCCCCATAAAAACTCCCAATGGACCTTATCAAAGGCCTTATCGGCATCAGTCCTGAGAAGGAGTGCTTGTTGCTTGTCTTGCTGAGCCACATGCACCAATTGTAGTGCATGATGCACCCCATCTGCAGCTTGCCGACCGGCCACAAAGCCCACATGATCTCCATGAACCAAATATGTGAAGATCACGTCTAATCGGCTCGACAGAACCTTGGCAAAAAATTTTATATCTACATTTAAAAGGGAGATCAGGTGATAAGAGGAGGCCTCCACCGGAGTCTTCCCTGGTTTTGGAATTAAGCCAACAGCTGCATCTATCTGCATCAGTGGCAACTCTCCCCCATTCAGAACCTCATTATAAACCTCTGCCAGTATCAGGGCAAGGCTGGGAGCAAAACACTTACAATAATCTGATGGAAAGCCATCAATCCCTGGTAACTTTTCAGCAGGGAGAGCCCATATAGCCAGTTGTATCTCCTGTATGGTGATGGGAGCCTCCAACCTCTCCCGCTCCTCCCTCCTCTGTTAGTGGTCCTTAGTCCATTTCTGTGACACCAGCCTTGTGACCGGTATTTTAGGCAAGGCATAGTTGGCCACCAGTCCTGCACTGCGCAGCACATGCCAAGCCTCTGTAACATCCTTGGCTCCGATCCACTTTCCATCAATGATAAAATTTATCTGAAACAGGAATGACCAGGCATAGCGAATTTGTGCCTTAAGTAGCACTTCGCTCAGCGGCTTAATTTCTCGGCGCCGAGAATGAAGGCCGAGAGGTCCTGGTAAAAGGTGAGGCTGCTCCCTAGTATGGCAACTGCGGGCGCTCCTGCCCCTGCTGCATCCTGACAGTGGGAAAACCGCACAATATCTTGAGGCTTATTGCCAGGTGGCTTACCCAGGGCCTGGTGCGCCCGCTCAATTTCCGTGTTCACCACGTCAGCCACACCCTTAAGAGGTAGGAAGCAAACCTGCACATATCTCATGCACTTGGGCCACGCTATCCTCAGTTTCTTGGCCTTCAGGCACCCCTGGATATGCACATTATTGCGGCGATTCCTGTTTTCTATGTCATCCAGCTTATGTTTATGTTTTATTAAAAACTTGCTATACCGCCCATAACCAGGGCATCTGGGCGGTGGTAAGCGAGTTCCAACGCTTGCGCCTTATGCCTGTCCACTGCACACTGTAATTCCATAAGGGTTCCCATGTGCTCTTCTACCTTTGTTTCCACGTCCTCCATGCAGCCTCCCAACTTGCGTATGTCTGCGTGCATGTCCTCCATCCTTGATGTAATTTCCTCCCGCATCGCTCGAAACTCTGCTGCCATATCATCAAAATACTGGCAGAACTCACGTTTAAATAAGGATGTCTCTTGTCTCGTCAGCAAGTCTCATTCAGCGCCGCAACCTTCCTCACCCTCCGACCCTGCCAAAGAAGCGCTGCTCAGGGAAGCCGCACATGCTTATTTATTTATTTATTTATTCATTTACAGTCTCTTTTATACCACGCTATTCAACATCAGTGCGGTTTACATGGAACATAGAAACTTACACATTTCATTGGCTGATCTGTGTTTACAAGAAACGGGTGCTAAAACTTGGATAACTAGGGGTAACTATTTAGGCGACATGACAAGTCGTAATTCACTAGTCGTAGTCATGGGTGTTTTGTGTGATAAGGTTCAATTGTACTGCATAGGCTAAGTAGTGGGAGGGGCTATTGTAGCACTGTCTGCCGGGTAGTACAGGAGGAAGAGATGGGGCTTCAAGGCCTTAGGGAAGCCACACATGCTTGCGCCTGGTCCTGCGGCTGTTGTGACGCCCGCAGCCTCTCACAACTCTCCAACACTTTCGATTTTGCTGCCATTGTATACCCGGCGATTCAACCTTACTGCGGCTGCATTCTGAAAGTCCCTCCTGTCCTGGGTTTGTTGTTGAGGATGCTTTTAACCGCTGTGGGTAAGGGAGCTGAGTCCCTAATCTGCCATTAGCTGGTCTGACATCACTTCCTCCTTTCTTCCCAGGCCCTTTTTTAATAATGATTTATGGACCTTTCCTCCAGGAACTTGTCCAAACCTTTTTTAAACCCAGCTACAGTAATGGCTTTTACTATATTAATTACTGCGAAGGTATGAGAAATCGGCGTCGGAAACTCTTCCCGCCGAAACACTTTAATGAGCTTGGGCTCGTCCCTTTGTGGAATCTCACAATCCTCCAATTCCTGTGCCGCTGATTCCCCCCACATGTCAGCTGCACTCTTCTCTGGTTCCCCTAACTCCTCTGAGTGCATGGAATAAAGTTCTTCCCAGGAGTTTTGAGCCCTGGCTTGCTGCGTGGCCTATAGCTCTCCCTACTCCAATCGCTCTGCTGACAAACACCTCTTCTTTGCCAGCCCCGCTTTGGCCTGATACCTCTTTTGTTTCCTGTTGCATACAGAACACTTTGTGTATTAAGAGCACAAATTCAGGCGAAAAGGCCCCTGCGGGAGGCTGAACCTACCCCACCCGGGACGTGCCCACCCAGGACGTGGATGGTCTAGGGGAAGCCTCCCTGGCTCACTGGTCCCCCTGCTGCCTTGAGGGGGGAAGACTTGGCCAGACTCTCCTTTGTAGGTGCCCCCCGCCAGCAAGCCCTTGGGAGAGGCAAGCCCCAAGGGCTCCTTAACTGGTCTTCCCACACTTAAATCTTCCTGCACTCTATCCATGAGCTGTCCTTCCACAGAACGGGACTCTGCCTCTCAGCTGCAGCAAAATCCTGCAGCTGAGAGGGAGCCCTGTCGTCCTGCACATGCTACACATGTAGGCTTAGGCATCCTGATTTTTTTTTAAAAATGCTATTTGAATGGACCCAGCACAGAGAAGTCCCAAAATAAAAAACAACAAAACGTGTTGAAATATTTCCCAGCGCCCAAAACTCCTACCACTGTTGGAGACACTCACTCTGAAGCTCGGCCAGGCTGCCTGTGGCCTGCCGACATGCAGCCGTCTCCAAATGGTGCCTTCAAGACTGTCACTCCGCTCACCAAGAATCGCCAGCATCCAGGCACGGAGGCAGTCATACCTGCGGCTCCCACTCTGCCTTTTAGCACTACAGCTGCCTTTCCTCTGCAATTCCACCGGACAGATCTACTGCTTTTGCACTGCACCATTACAGTGGGACCACCCACCAATAGCGGTTCCTGCTCACTCACAGGTCTTTCGCACCTTATGCCCCCCCTGAGCAGTGCTCCTCTCCTCCAACAGGTATCAGGAGATGGTCAGCTGGTAGTCTGTGGCCACCGTGATCAAGGCCTGCACTGACTGCCCTGTGGACTCTTTCTGTCCTCTGGCGGTTTCCAATTTGTGCTGAAATTGTTTTTTTTTTAATGCTTTAATCAATCAAAACCTTTTAACCCCTGAAAACCCTGGTGAAGCCAATCAATGCCAACTCATTCCTTATTGTTTCTTCAATGGAGTCCCTACTATGGTAAAAATCACCCCAAGCTGCCTGGAGATTGAGAATACTGAGTCTTGAAGGAGGTGCCAGCTGCCCAAGTATGATGACATCAAGACTTGGCATGCTCAGTCTCCAAGTTGCGGTTGAGGGTGACAACTCCATAGTATGGACTGGACTGGAGGAAACGATAAAGAAGGGCCTTTTGAAATCTGACATTCTGATCATGGGTAGTGAGCTGCACATGACAATTCGGAGATTTAAGACCAACTAAATTGCCCAGAAACACTCCCTGACCCTAAGAGAAGTACCTAACTTCACCACCTACCCTATGGTAAATCTCCCCAAATACATTGCTCTGATGGTGAGAGGTATCTTTGTATCCACTAAGATAGTACCCCCATAACCCACTTCCAAGTCTCAGCAGTACTAAAGCGGTCATTATTGGCCCTGGAGTGCAACACAAAAGGATAGGGCGCCTACTCTTTGGACGGGGGCAGTAACGGCGCTGCTCAGCGTGGCATGCCCCAAAATGCCATCAAATGAATGGGAAGATGGAGATCAATAGAATATGCAGGATACATCTTCACCCCAGGACCAATTCCTATGCCAGCACTATCTGTCAATTATTTTCAGGGAAAGAGCAGCTACAAACAATCTGGATCATCAGCCACTCATTTAACCACTGGGCCACATGAAGAGCGGACAATTGTCTCCTAGGCCGTCACCTCAGACTCATTGGAATGGGTATAAGACTCATCTGGGCGGAAAGATCTGGTATGAGATGGCATCACCTCTTCCTATTTCTTCTGACCTAGTCTGCCATGGTGTGGCCGTGTCTCGCCTTCGCTGTCTGTGTGGTTTCCTTGGTTTCTGCGGAGGGGTGTCCTTCCTTTTGCCTTTGTGTTCCTCAAGTTTATAAAGATCTGCAAGTCTTTGTTTATAGCTGATAAGACCTGATAGAATGGGTTAGTTCCATTGTGTGGCTATTTCACACCATGCCACTTCTAAACAGTGTGACACAACTCCTTGATACCACCTCTGTCTTCTAGTGCAGCAGAAATATCACGGGCTGTGATGGCAACTTCCATCCCCCCATAGCCTCTAATGACTGCCACACCATCTCCCAGTAAGTTTGCACCATCCGACTTTCTCATCACATATGGAAAAAGATTCCTAATCCACCACATTGTCAACAGGCTTCAGTTCCCAGCACTCCTGCCTGGAGTAGCCTCACTGGGGTCAAGTACCATCTAAGAAGAAATTTATAACCATTTTCTAGTACCTTGGTGGCTATAGAGAGTTTATCATCTCATCCCAGGTTTCCCTATCACAAGTGATACTTAGATCCGTTTCCCACTTTATCATGTAGTCCAATTTAGCCCTTCCTCCCCCAGTAAGCCCTCTATATATCTTTGAAAGGATTCCTTTTCCTCCTAGAAGACAGATACTCTTGAACCATTCTTTCTCCCTATGCACCTCTTCCCGTATCTTGCTTTGTTGTAGAAAGATATAGCTATCTTCAGGTTAGAACCTATCTTGTTTCCCTAAGTGGTACAGATTGCGTGAAGACGTTGTGGCACCCATGTGAGCCCCTTTGCATCCCATCTCGCCAGTATCCGCTGCTGCGGGCCATCTCCCATTCCAAAACACGCTTTAATAGACATAATTGAGGACACTGAGTTAGTGGCTAATGCTACTGGTCGGTATTTCTTCCACACTCCTATTGTGAAGCAGGTGAAGGGGTTCAGACCCCACTGCTGACCCCTATGCCAGATTATAGCATCTGAGTCCGGATATTGCCCTGACCCTTCTATACTGACCCATTGCTTCTTATTATCCTTTAGCCAAGTATTAATAGTCTTTAACTGTGTTGCCTGATAACATTTTGACATGTCAGGGAGCCCTAACCCGGCCTCATTACAAAGTGTCTGCAAAACTGATCTAGCGACCCAAGGAGGCTGTCCTCCCCAGATAAAATGAGAGATTTGCTGCTGTACTTGTTGCAATATCCTAATAGTCACCTCGACCGGGAGGACTTGAAAAAAAATACATAAAACATGAGAACAGCATCATTTTGACTGCCGCTATTCTACCCAGGCACGAGAGGTATTCAAACCCCAGCTAGACAAGAGAGGCTCCACCTCCTGTACCAATTTTTTATAGTTTAGCGTATATAGTTCAGTGTGGTCTCTCCCTATACATACCCCTAAATAGCGGATATAGTGTTACATAGAAACATAGAAACATGATGACAGAAAAAGACCACATGGCCTATCTAGTCTGTCCTTCCATAACAACAACTACAACAGTCCACTTTTTACCTTTAGAGATCCTCTGTGTTGGTCCCATGCTTTTTTGGTCCTCATCTCTACCACCTCCACTGGGAGACTATTCCATGGATCCACTACTCTTTCCGTAAAGAAATATTTCCGCATATCACTCCTGAATCTATCTCCCTTCACCCTCATCCCATGTCCCCTCGTAGCAGAACTTGCTTTCAATTGAAAGAGGCTCTCTCCCTGAACATTTATGCCACGGAGGTATTTAAACATCTCAATCATATCACCTCTATCCCGCCTTTCCTCTAAGGTGTACATATTAAGATCCTTAAGTCTGTCCTCATATGCTTTATAATGAAGCCCATTAATCATTTTAGTAGCAACCCTCTGCACCGACTCCAACCTGTTCACATCCTTTTGAAGGTGCGGTCTCCAGAATTGCACACCATACTCCAAATGTGTGTTCTACCCATTTGAATGACAAGTTTTGATTGCAAGAGCATCTTCAAGATATCTGGTGCTGTGAGACTGAGGATGGTAGATTTGTCCCAGTTTATTGAAACCCATATAGCCACCCATATTCATTTAATTCCCACATTATTATAGGCACTGAGGTAACAGATTGGGTAACTGCCAAGATTATATCATCAGCAAATAATGAAATACGCTGATTTTGGCCCCCTACATTAATGCCCCATATATCCTGGCTGGCTGTAATCTGGGCTGCTAGAGGCTCCATCGTGAGCGCAAATAATAAGGGGGACAATGGGCACCTCCGTCTTGTTCCTCTTCCCAGGGGAAAAAACTCAGAGTATTGGCTGTTTACTTTCACACATGCCTGTGGCTTACAATACAAAGTCCGCACCCAACCCATAAAGTGCTCCCCAAAACCCATCTTGCCCAATACGCCAAACATAAAATCCCATGACACAAGGTTAAATGCTTTCTCAGCATCTAATGAGACCAGAAGGGCTGATTCCAGACGTTGTATAACTTCCCATATAAGATTAAGTATTTTGTGAATGTGGTCTGCTGCCTGTTGCCCAGACATAAAGCCTGCCTGGTTTTCATGAATCAAACCCAAGATTGCGCGGTTTAAGCATCGAGCCAAACCTTGGCAAGAAACTTTGCATCGATATTGAGTAGTGAGATGGGTCTATAAGAGGCACAATTCTGCAGGTCTTTCCCTTCTGGGATCTCTGTACTTTCTAGGAAGTATAGAGATCCCAGCCCATCCCATGGTGTCTAACATCCCCTCCTCCTCCTTTGGTACATTAAAGAGCCGTATTAGAGAAGCCTATAATAAAGTTCCCAGCTTCTTATAGAAGCGCGCTGTAAAGCCATCGAGGCCTGGCTCTTTTATGGCCTGGATCACCTCTGTAGTAGTAATCTCTTTGTCCAGAAATTTCTGTTCCTCTGGACTTAATTTAAAAAAGATTGGCTGATGTAAGATAGCTCTCCACCTGTTCTCCCGGGGGTGGCGCTGTATATAGGTGTTTATAAAATTTAACAAATTCCGCTCTTATTCCCTCTCCAGAACAGGCAAGTGTCCCACCCTCTCCCCTAATAGCCAAAGTATGTGAGCGCAACTTGTGTTTCCATAACTGCCATGCCAGGTACTTGTCCATTTTATTCCCACTTTCGAAATATTCCTGTCTAGCTAGTTGCACTTTATAGTGTATTTCTGCAGCTTCCAGAGTATTTAATTGGGCTCGAATTACTAAACCAGGTTTCTGTAATGTCCCTTCCTATCACAAGCATCAGCATACTCCAGTGATTGGAGCTGGCAGTGCAATTTATACACCTGTTCGTATTGTTCCTGTTTTTTTCGCATCCCCTCCATTTGATTAGAGTACCTTGCACCACCACCTTAAATCCATCTCATACGACCCCACATCCCCATTCTCCTTAAAGTATTCTGGTATTAGTCCCTCAATCTCTTGTATCATGCTAGTGTCTTCTAGGAGGGAATCATTGAATAGCCAAAATTTTGCCCCTCCTTCATCCCCCTGAACCTTAATATGAACTTCCACAGTACATTGTCTGACCAGGTTATCACCTCCTTGCTAGACCCTCTTTCCCTACCAAATCATATCAATTCTAGTAACTTGTTGCTTCCTAGGGCCAAGAAAGTGCCAGGCATCGACCAAATCCAAGGCCCGTACAAAGCCTTTAACCTAACCCTATCGGTCCGACGACCCTCCACCCTACTGGTGCTATCTTTCCCTGGTTCCACTGTTAGATTAAAGTCTCCTGCACATATTAATAACTCTTCACTAAGGTCATCAATGCGTTCTTCTACCCTCCTAAAGAATCCCCCCCCTGATTTCCGTTTGGTGCATAAATGGCGATTACACGCAACCACTTGTCTCCTATCTTTACCCTCGCTAGTAGGTATCTTTCTCCCTGGTCTTTCACCAACTCTCCTACTTCCACCCTCAGATAGGTGGTGATAAAGTCTGCCCCCCCCCCTTTTCTGCTCCACCAGATTAGACGCGAAAAGTCCAGGGCATATCCTTTTGGCCTTACTAGGTGTTCATGCTTCATACGCAGATGTGTTTCTTGTACCAAATAAATATCTGCTTTATCCAATAGTTGTCTTTTAAAAGGGGAGTTCAAACCTCACACATTCATGGTTACAATTTTAAGCTCGCCCATTGTTATACTCTCTATCCTCTACTAAGCCTAGCTCCACTTTAACCCCCTCCCCTAACCCCTCTTCCTCTTCTCCTTCCCCTACCTTCTGTACTACCCTACCACTCTCCCCACACAGGATCGTAGAAGCCAAGATCCCAAAGCAGACTGACCTCAGCCCACTCCCCGATCCACCCTCCCCTTCCTTCCCACCTACCTCCTGACCCTCTATAATATACCCCTTAAGTTCCTTCCCTACCTTCCCCATTCTCAACCCTTCTCCCCCCATTCCTTCCCCTTTGACATTAATCACATCAACCCATATCATTTTAACAAATGATATGAATAACCAACATCTCAACAAACCAATTACCCTATCATTATATTTCCTCTTTTGGAAATGCTCATGTTAGATCACATCGAGTCGTCTCCAAGAGGATCCACAGTGTTACCTCCCAGGCAATGCAATGTCCAATCCCATCAAACATTTACTCACTCAGGTGGGGGCCTTCTCCCCCAGAATGTCTCTGCAACCGCTTCCTGCCATATGTTATTCTCTGCCATTTCGGTAGGTCTGCACGTTTCCCCGCATCTGGCCTGGATTCCATCTCTAGTCCTTCCGTATGCTAGTGGCAGCAGGAATTGATCGCTTCCTCTTGCATTCTGATTCGCATCCTCTTCCCTCGAAGCAAAAAGGTCAGGCCAAAGGGAAAGGTCCAAGTGTACTGTATGCCCTCTTCTCGCAGCTTAGATGTTATATCGCGCATGCTTCTGTGCTTTTGCAGTGTCAATTGGGCTAAGTCTGCAAAATCTTTCACTTTATTGTTCTGCCATTCAAGAGAGCCACGCGCTCTAGCTTATAGGGCCACTTGTTCTTTCATCTCATAGTCGTAGAAACAAGTGATAATGTCTTGGGGCGCATTGTTATTGGGGCTACCCGTGTGCTGCAATGCTCTATGGGCCCAATCGATTTTCAAATCCATTTGGTCAAGTGGCAGATCTGCCTTTTGCGGTAGAACTTAATATTTTGTACTGCCTCTTTGCAGTCACTGAAGACTTCCGTCTCCGCCACTCCCCGAAAATGGAGGTTATTTCACCTAGATCTATTCTTTAAGTCCTCAAGCTGATCTTCCAGCTCTGCATGTAGGTGATCTAACGTCTCCAGCTTATTTTCAAATGTGCCCAGGCCTTCCACATTCGCCTCTATACAATCCTCCATCTCTTACACCCTTTGATAGAGATCATTCAGCCCGGATCATAGGCCTTCTATACTCGCAACCACTTCTGCACGCACTTGCGCAATATCTACTTTTAGGTCCTTGAACCAAGTGCGCATTTCCTCCTGTAGGCCTCCGTCACTTGTGATCCCCGACACTGGGCTGATTGCCGCTTTCGCTGCCTCTACCGCTGCCAGGGCACTTGGGCTTTGATTTCCTACCATCTTCTCCAGGGATCTTTTTTCCGGCGGTGCCCTTGTATGCAAAATCCTTCAAATCTTGTTTTTTTGATTTTGCCGCCATCTCTCGACGCTATGGACCCTCTGACAAGCCTGTCAGTGCTGGAGCTCAGATTTTCCTTATTTCACTGTGGGTCTGTAGGAGCTCAGGTTTAGCCGGCCATCTTGCCTGTTGACATCCTGACCCGTGCTTTTAAGGTAAAGTCTTACCAATATCCTGGGTGATTCACACAGCCCTTGGTTTGATAGAGGGGGCCTTTCAAATTGCCCCTTTGATCTGTCACTTGGCTTTAACACCTATTTAAGGCAACTTCACAGATCTTTTGCCTCCTAACTGGAAGGCCTCTTTGTAAAGGTCACTAGAAATAAGTGTATTTCTTTCTACTCCGATTAATTCTACTTGTATGCTAAGATATACTCTGATTTGATTTAAATGAAAAGCTCTAAAAACAAATATATTTCTTTCTACTCAGAGACTATTTACTCTATTTTACTTTCTATGCTAAGCTATATTCTGATTTGATTTAAATGAAAAACTTTCTGGTGGTACTAAGTCTTGACTGAATCAGCAAAAACACTGACTTCTAAAATACACAGATTTATCAGCTTTAACGCAAAGAATTCCTTTTTTCCCCAAGATTTAGAGTACATTCCAGAAGATAAATACTTACAAGTGCAGATCTTTCTCCAGTTGTAGCAGTCCCTTTTGGTAGTCTTGTCATCTGAGCTTCTAAGGAAAGCTTAGGTCTGATATCCTCTAGTACTGACTGGTTTGTTCTTCGGGTAGTCCATGATATACACAGTATTCGTCACCAGTACCATAATTTAAAGGCATTTATTTATTTATTTAAAGTTTCTTATATACCGCGCTCTTTAGCATCAGCGCGGTTTACATGGAACAAAACAATCTCAGTACATTTGAAAACAAGTATGAGTTACAGATAACAGGGCAATAAACTTGGGTAACAAGGGTAACTATCTACAATAACGATTGAACTATTTACATAAAATCAACTAGCAGCGAGATTTTAGTGAACAGAGTAATTACAACAAAAGTTTTAGTTCTAGAAGGTATGTCTTATGGAGTGGTTATGCTTATGAATCTGTGTTATGACATATTAGATAGCATTACGGTGGCTGGAAGTACTCAGTGAATAGGTAGTGCTTGATAGCCTTCCTGAACTGCTTCATGTCTCGTATTGCTCTGATATCTGGATGAAGTTTATTCCAGCATCTAGGCGCATAAGATTTAAATGCTCTGTTAATTGTTGATTGGGACCAATTTGTGGATTCACTGGGAATGATTAGGGTATTTTCAGCGAGTGGTCTCCTCACTTGTCTTGGGAGTTAGACTGATGAGGTCTGAAGTCGTTGCTGGTGATAAATTATTTAAGGCCTTGAATGTGATGAGGAGAGCTTTATAGCTAATTCTACATTCTATAGGGAGCCAGTGAAGGTCCCTAAGGATTGGCGTGATATGGTCTCTCTTTGATGCTCCAACTAGGATACGGGCCGCAGCATTCATTGCTAGTTGCAGGGGGTTAATGGTGTTCTTTGGAAGACCATGTAATACAATATTCGCATAGTCAAAGTGTGGAGTGACTATTGCTTGGAATATTGAGCGGAAGTCGTTGTATTCTAGCATGGGTCTTAGGTGGCGTAATGTTTTTATCTTGAAGTAGATAGTTTTTACCGTGCTTTTTATGTGAGAGGTAAAATCTAGTCGTTGATCAAGGATCACACCTAGGTAACGGATTGTATTCTTGATTGGGAGCTCAGCGTCCCGTACCTTGAGGTATGCAGGGGGTGAGAAGAGCTTGTTTCTTGTGACCATTAAAACTTCAGTCTTTTTGAAGTTGATTCGCATGTTTTGATCTAAAAGCTAATCTGCTATTGCATTGAAACAGTTGGTTAAGTTGGTGTAATTTGGACTCGTTATATCAATCAGGGTGAAAATAAGCACGTCGTCAGCGAAAATGAGGCAGGAAACATTAAGTGATTTGGTGATTTGGCAAATTGGTTGCATATATATATTGAAGAGGAGCGCCGATAGAGAGGAGCCTTGTGGAACCCCTTGCGTTTGGAGGAATGGTTCTGATGTTTTGGAGTCAATGCGAACATGTTGCCAACGATCTTCGAGGTATGATTTACACCAGTTCCATGCTAGGCCTTGTATGCCCTTTTCGTAGAGTCGCGATAGTAGAATCTTATGGTCTACCGAATCAAACACAGCGGATATATCGAGGAAGATCATTGCGACGCCAGATCTTATGTTATTGATCCCATAGATGAGCGAATTGATTAATGAGGTCATGAGAGTCTCGACTCCATGCATTTCCCTAAATCCATGTTGGCACGGATCTAGAGGGGAAGATGTGTCAATATATTGCTGAATTTGGCGTTGTGTCTCTTTCTCAAGGATTTTGGCAAGAAGCGGGATGCTGGAGATTGGACGGTATGATTCTTCCTTCTTAGGGTCGATCTGGTTGTTCTTTAATAGGGGACGTATTGAAGTCAGCTTGAGAGCAACTGGGAAAGTTACAATGGAGTAAGAGAGGTTTGCAATTTTGGCTATATATGGACTGAGCTCCGAGCGCATTGATTTGATCCAGTGTGCTGGGCATGGGTCGTTGGCTGCGGTAGTGGTATTCAAGGTGGCAATTAGTTCTTTGATGGTTTTGGATGATGGAGGTGAGATACTGAGGAGTGGTGCTTGAGACTGCTTGAATTGAGGGGATGCTTGTGATGAATCCGAAATTGTTCTGGTTAATTTGGATTGGATGTAATTCGCATACTGTTGGCATCAATTTTCTTCCTATCTTTTTCACTGTACAACTTTCACATCCATATGATGTTATCGAAAATATCATGGCTTGGAAAAGTCAAATCTTTGTATGGAGAGAGACATCTCTGCTCTTGAGAATCTTGTCTAGGTCCTTCATAGCCATTCTGCCAAGAGCAATGATTTGTCTGATTTCTTGACTGCTTGTCCATTCTTTATTGATTGTTGATCCAAGTAGGTTAAAGTTGTCAACTATTTTTTCTCCATCAATGATTAACTTATTGATTTTGCCAGTTATCTGGATTTTTGTCTTCTTTATGGTAAGGTGCAGGCCCATTTTAAAACTATGTTCCTTGATCTTGAGAAGCAAATATTTCAGATCGTCTTTACTTTCAGCCAGCAATGTGGTATCATCAGCATAGCGAAGGTTGCTGATGAGTCTTCCACCAATCTTCACACTTCAATTGTCTTCATACAGTCCTGCTTCTCCGATGATTTGTTCTGCGTATAAATTAAAGAGGTAAAGTATGCAGCCTTGTCAAACACCTTTGCTGATTTAAACCATTTCTCCTATTTGTGTTTGAACTGTTGCTTCTTGATCAATGTAAAGGCTGTGCAAGAGAACTATCACGTGTTCTTGTATACCCATGCTTCTTAATATGGCCCAGAGTTTATCATGGTTTACACAGTCAAAAGCCTTGCTGTAATCAATAAAACACATATGGATATCCTTTTGTCTTTTCAAGGATCCATCTCACATCCACAATGATGTCTCTCGTTCCTCACTCTTGCCTGATCCCTGCTTGCACTTCAGGATGTTGTTGTTCCAGGTATGGTTGTAGTCTCTGCTGAATGATTTTGCTGGCATGTGGGATCAGAGCAATTGTGAAATAATTTCCACAGTAGGATCACATTTCTTCAGTATTGGTATAAACACAGACCTTTTCCAGTCAGTTGATCATGAATTTGTCTTCCAAATTTCCTGGCAGAGCCTTGTAAGTATGGTAACAGCTGCATCCGATTGCTGTAATACTTCAATGGGAATGCCATCAATACCCGGTACTTTGTTCTGATAAGGCTTTCAATGTTGCTTCAACTTCTTCTTTCATCACCAATGGTTCTGTATCTTAAGGTACATGTTGAAACGGCTGTTGGTCCACTTGATTTTTATGATATAATGACTCTGTATATTCTTTCCATCTTTTCTTGATCTTCTCAGCATCATTCAACATGGATCCTTGAGCATCTTGTAGTATTTCAATTCAAGGTTGGAATTTTTTCTTTTTTTTAATTTTTATTAAGGTTTCAATCTATACAATACCAAAAACGTATACAGAAACAAAATAAATCCTTACAGAAATATACAAACAAGAAATACAAAGAAAAATGACTTTAGCCCACATCTCAGGGAAACTACAAAAGATATTACTGAAGAAAATTAAGACAGAAGATCAATACCTAACTAAAGGAATAGACCCCCTGCCATATCAGCCCATCAATCAACAAACCCCCACCCACCAGAGCAAACTACAACAGATCAAAGAAAAAATCACTATATCTTTTCCTTGTCAAGAATCAACTTTTCTAAATCTGAAGATGATAAAAATACAAATTTATCTTGCCCAAAAGAAACTATACATTTATATATGGATATCGCAAGACGAATGTATCACCCAAAGCAAGAACTCTGGATTTAAGAGCAAGAAAAGACTTCCGCCCGAGTTGTGCAGCACAAGAGTCATCAGGAAAAATAGCTACCTTGTCACCACAACAGGAAATATCTTTTTTCCTAAAATATGCATTAAGAATAGCAATTTTATCCTTAGAGACTAAGGTCACCAACAATGTAGCCCTAGTAAATATAACATCCTGAGTATTCTCTAAAAAAGCAGTCAGATCAAAAGTATTCTTATCCTCAAGGATGGCTGCTCCCACCTCCTCTGCACTCTCCTGAGTAACTTTAATAATAGAAATAATGCAATTATTAAACACAAGGGAATCAGCAGTTGGGAGCGTCCTTCAAGTATTTCCTAAACAATATTTGTGGAGATAATAATACAAGGAAAATTAAGCACTCTTAAATTCTTGCTCCTAGTCATATTCTCCAAACTCTCAAGTTTCTGGTGCACAAGAAAGCTATCCTTAATACTAGTAGACTGAACAGAAGCAAGAGACTTAACTTGGGTATCAATATTCAACATACATGAGTTCAAAGTCCCAATTCAATCATTCAAATTCTGAAATTTAAGAACAACATCACTAGTAAATTGACACAAAAAAGGAACTCTCTCCGTAAGAATTTGCTCAGTACGCCTAATCACCTGCCAGATATCCAAAAGGGACACCGAGGAAGCTTGTGAATCCGCAGGAGGAACAGAAGGCTCTCTCCAAGATACCGCTTTGGGGAGCCCAGTGTCGACCTGAAGAACTCTTTTCACAAGGCTGAGATACAGTAGATATTTCTAAAAAGCCAGGTGGCAAAGGGGGAGTACGCTCAAGGGAGCTAAGACTCGCCCCCTCTGCCGAAGGCCAGGAAGAAACAGTATCTGGTGATGTCATTAGAGGTGTAGAAACCACTAGCCTGCTGGCATTAACCTTTAAAAAAGAGACAGAGCAGCTTTTAAACTAGATAACAGGGGAAAGTCGACAGTCACCTAAAAGCGCATGGTTCGGAACAATGTATCCTTGAAAGATACTACCAAAAACAGAGAGGTTCCAAAAAAGTGTAAAGTAGCCCAAATGCCCTTGAGTATGGAGCAGACAGAGCTTAAAGATTCCAAATTACTCATGCCTATCAATAGCCAGATTAATATGAATAAAATATAGTCTCTAAAATGCGTGTATGCAAATGCTAGAAGTCTAAAAAATAAGATGGGAGAGTTAGACTATATAGCACTAAATGAGAGGTTAGATATGACTGGAATCTCACAGACATGGTGGAAGGAGGACAACCAGTGGGACACTGTGATACCTGGGTACAAACTATATCGTAATGATAGAGCTGATCAAATTAGTGGAGGGGTTGCGCTCTATGTTAGAGAGGGCATTGAGTCAGAAAGGATTAAAGTTCTGCAGGAAACAAAATTTGGTGTAGAATCTCTGTGGATTGAAATTCCATGTAAAAAGGAGAAGGCGATGGCAGTGGGGGTGTACTATCGACCGCCTGACCAGAATGAATAAATGGATGATGAAATGCTCAAAGAAATCAAGGAAGCTAACAAAGGTTACAGCACAGTAATAATAATGGGTGATTTCAATTACCCTGGTATCGACTGGGTCAGTGTCACGGCAGGACATGCTAGGGAGATAAAGTTCCTAGATGAAATAAATGACTGCTTCTTAGAGCAGCTGGTTCATGAACCGACCAGAGGGGAAGCCATATTGGACCTAGTCCTTAGTGGAACACCAGATCTGGTGCAAGAGATAAGGGGGTTGGGGCCACTTGGCAATAGTGATCATAGCATGATCGCGTTTGATTTAATTAGTGGAGGAGGGATGGTAAGGAAATCCACAGTACTATCTTTTAACTTTCGAAAGGGAGACTATGATAAAATTTGGAAAATTGTTAAGAAAAAAACTAAAAGGAGCAGTCGCAAAGGTTAAAGACTTACATCAAGCTTGGGTGTTGTTTAAAAATACTAATCTTGGAAGCCCAGACCAGCTGTATTCCACACTTTAAGAAAAGTGGAAGGAAGTGCAAAAAGCTGCCAGCATGGTTTAAAGGTGAGGTCAGAGAGGCTGTTGTTGCCAAAAAAGCATCTTTCAGGAAATGGAAAAAAGAGCCATATACTGAAAACTGGAAAGAGCACAAGCACTGGCAAGTTAAATGCAAGGCATTGATAAGGCAGGCAAAGGGAGAATTTGGGAAGAAGCTTGCTGCGGAAGCAAAAACACGTAATAAAGACTTTTTCAAGTACATTCGTAGCAAAAGCTCTGAGTCAGTTGGTCCATTATCAGGAGTCTCAAACTCCAATCCTGGAGGGCCGCAAACCAGTCAGGTTTTCAGGGTATCCCTAATGAATATGCATGAGATATATTTCCATGCACTGCCCCCACTGTATGCAAATATATCTCATGCATATTCATTAGGGATACCCTGCAAACCTGACTGGTTTGCGGCCCTCCAGAACTGGAGTTTGAGACACCTGCATTAGATGATAGAGGGGTTAAAGGGGCACTAAGAGGCAACAAGGCGATGGCGGAGAGACTGAATGAATTATTTGCTTCGGTCTTTAATGAGGAAGATGTAGGGATATTACCCATGACTGAAGTGGTATTTAAAGGTGCGGAAGAATTGAAGGAAATATCGATACATCGGGAAGATGTATTACAACTATTTGATAAACTGAAGAGTAGCAAATCACCTGGACCAGACGGTAAACATCCAAGGGTGTTGAAAGAATTGAAATATGAGATTGCAGACCTGCTACTAGTAATCTGTGAACTATCCTTAAAATCATCTGTAATACCTGAAGATTGGAGGAAGGCCAATGTAACGCCAATTTTTAAAAAGGGTTCCAGGAGTGATCCGGGAAACTACAGACCAGTGAGCCTGATGTCAGTACCGGGAAAAATGGTAGAAACCATCATAAAGAACAAAATTGCTGAACATGTAGATAGTCATGGCTTAATGGGAGACAGCCAATATGGCTTTAGACAAGGAAGATCTTGTCTTACTAATCTGTTATGTTTTTTTGAAGGTGTGAATAAACAGGTAGACAAAGGTGAGTCAGTTGATATAGTGTATTTGGACTTTCAGAAAGCCTTTGACAAGGTCCCTCATCAGAGACTTTTGGGAAAACCAGAGTCATGGGATAAGAGGCAGTGTACTATTGTGGATCAGGAACTGGTTAAAAGATAGAAAGCAGAGAGTAGAGCTAAATGGCCAATTTTCCCAATGGAGAAAGGTGAATAGTGGTGTACCCTAGTGATCTGTGCTGGGTCCGCTGCTTTTTGACATATTCATAAATGACCTGGAAAAGGGAATAACGAGTGAGGTTATCAAATTTGCAGATGACAGAAAACTATTTAAAGTTGTTAAAACCTATGAGGATTGTGGAAAATTGCAAGAGGATCTTGATAAATTGGAAGACTGGGCATCAAAATGGCAAATGAAATTTAATGTCGACAAGTGCAAAGTTATGCACCTAGGGAAGAACAACCCAAACTATGGTTACACGATGCAAGATTCCACATTAGGAACCACCACCCAGGAAAACGATTTAGGCGTCATTGTGGATAACATGTTAAAACTCTCCACCCAATGTGCAGCAGCGGCCAAGAGAGTAAATAGAATGCTAGGTATCATAAGGAAAGGAATGGAAAAGAAAACAAAGGATATTATAATGCCTCTGTATCGTTCCATGGTGCGACCGCACCTTGAATATTGTGTGCAATTCTGGTTGCCATATCTTAAAAAAAGATTATAGCATTATTAGAAAAGGTTCAGAGAAGAGCCACCAAAACGGTAAAGGTGATGGAAGGATACCCCTATGAAGAGAGGCTAAAAAGGTTAGGGCTCTTTAACCTGGAAAATAGACAGCTGAGGGGAGATATGATAGAAGTCTATAAAATTAATGAACAGAGTGGAATGGGTAAACGTAGATCAATTGTTTACGTCATCAGAATATAGCAAGACTAGGGGACATGCAATGAAGCTACAGGGTAAACTATTCAAGACAAATAAGAGAAAATATTTTTTCACTCAACGTGTAATCAAACTCTGGAATTTGTTACCGGAGGATGTAGTAAAAGCTGTTAGTGTAGCTGGGTTTAAAAAAGGTTTGGACAAGTTCTTGGAGGAAAGGTCCATAAACCATTATTAAAAAGGGACCCAGGATATCACTGCTTTACCCAATACAAGCATTGTGGAACCGGTGTCTTTTGGTGAAACTGCTAGGTACGTATGGCCTAGCTTGGCCACTGTTGGAAACAGGATACTGGGCTTGATGGACCTTGGTCTGACCCAGTATGGCATATCTTATGTTCTTATGATCTTATGTTTGTCCATCGGACCACTTACTGAAGACACCGTGAGGGATTTCTTCTTCCTCTTGCTTCCAGGCATCCCAACACAATTCTGCCCTAGCTCCTAATGTGCTCCTAAGGGGCATACAAGCCCCTTTGGATACGCCCCTTAGGAGACACCCAGGTAAAAGCGCCAATGGCCAAAAGCCGTAGGACACAAGATCTTTATAGGGCTTTCCGATGACATTGGCGCTGGCTGCCCCACACAGCCCTGATGGTCCTAATCACCAGCTGCTCTCGCCTATCCGCTGCATAAGTAGGCTGCAGGCAGTGCTCCCAAAGAGAAGCACCATGCGCTGGTCTTTGTAGGGCCTTCCGATGACATTGGTGTTGGCTGCCCCGCACGGGCCTGGTGGTCCCAATAACCAGCTGCTCTCGCCTCTCCGCAGCGTAAATAGGTTGCAGGCAATGCTCCGAAAGAGAAGCACCATGCGCTGGTCTTTGTAGGGCCTTCTGATGATGTCAGCGCTGGCTGCCCCACATGGGCCTGATGGTCCCAATAACCAGCTGCTCTCGCCACTCCACAGCGTAAGAAGGCTGCAGGCAAAGCTCCCTGGAATTTTTTCTTTAATTCTTGTAGCTTTAGGAAAGCCGATTTTATTCTTCATCTTATAGAAACATGACGGCAGAAAAAAGACCACATGGCCTATCTAGTCTGCCCTTCCATATCAACCACTACAACAGTCCCCTTTTTCCCATTAGAAAATTATATTTCCTTGCATGCATCATTGTAGTACTTCTCCTTGTCTTGTCGTATGTTGGAAATCTGTTCAATTTTGTGATTGCCTCTCTTTCTCCTCTGGCTTTAGTTTCTCTGCATTTCTGGGCTATTTTCAGAATTTCTTCAGTCATCCATTTTGGCCGTTTTTGCTTTTTCACCTTTTGTAGAGACTTCTTACTTTCTTCCAAACACAATATTCTTGATGTCATCTCATAACTCTTCTGGAGCATTGTCATTTGTATTTAAAGAAGCAAATTGATTTTGTAGGCAGTCTTTAAATTCCAGTGGTATATTTTCAAAGTCATATTTTGCTACATTCACGTGTGGCTTGCTCTTTTTCAGCTTTAGCTTGAGTTTGCATACTAGCTGATGATTTGTACCAAAGTCGGCTCCAGGCTTTGTATTTGTTGATGTTATTGAGTTTTTCCGACGTTGGCTTCCACAGATGTAGTCAATTTGATTTTTGTACAAGCGATTAGGTGAATTCCATGTATAGTCGGTGCTTGTGTTGCTGGAAGGTGTTTGAGATGACTAGATTGTTGGTCTCGCAGAATTCTGTCATTCTTTCTCCAGCTTCATTTCTGTTTCCATGTCCATATTTTCCAAGCACTTTGCCTTCTTCTTTGTTGCCAACATTTGCTTTCCAGTCACCCATGACTATCAGGATATCTTGTTTGCATGTTCTGTCAAATTCAGCATGTACTTGTTCATAGAACTCATCAACGTCTTCCTCTTTTGCAGCTGTTGTTGGAGCATATACCTGAATTATCGTTGTGTTGATGGGCATTCCTTGTAGACAAATAGAAATTAAGCATTCACTGACTACATTGTATTTCATTACAGATCTTGCAAGTTTCTTCTTAATTATAAATTCAACAGCATTTCTTCTTTGTCTTTCATTTCCAACATAGTAGACTGTGTGATCATCAGATGCAAAGGTCCCGATGCCAGTTCATTTTAGTTTGTTGAAACCCTACAGAGGAATTGGTCACATTCCATTTTATTCTTGACCACCTCAGACTTCCCTTAGTTCTTGCTTCTTACATTCTATGTCCCAGTATACAAAATATGTTTGCAGCTTCTGACTCTCATTTTCTGTGTAGCTACATCAGCAGTCAGATGTCCCAAGGGCTTTGATCCAACCACATTATAAATGCTGGATTTACTCTGAGAAGTCTTCAGCTCATCCCCAGTACTACTACTACTGAACATTTGTATAGCACTACAAGACATATGCAGCACTGCACAACACATATAAAAGGGTCAGAGAAGGCACCTGACATACAGACTCAGGTAGTTTGTTCCAGGCATAAGGAGCAGCAAGGTGAAAGGAGCAAAGTCTAGAGTTATCAATAGAAGAGAAGGGCACAGATAGAAGTGATTTACCAGTTGAGTGCCTTCGCGCCTGGAGGTCTCATCTTCCAGCACTACAGTGCAATTTGTTTTGTTGTTACTGTTTTTGTGGCAAGATACGGAAGTAGATTGCCAGGCCTTTCTTCCGCGCTGATTAATTTTAGTGTTGTTGCTATTGTCACAGAAATGTGATTCTCTGCTGCTAACACTGTCCCATTCTGCTGCTGCCCAGATGGGTGGTTTGTCTTAAGTCTGGCATCTCAGCTGAGACTTGTCCATCTTGGGAGACCCTGCCAGTAGTTAAGCTACTGTTAGTTTAGCTCTCAGCATCACTGATGCACACAAGCCTTCACAGTACTACAAGTTGCAAACCAAGTGAGGGATATAATACTGTGACTGAGCAAAATGGTCACTAAACTTTGAAGCCGAGGACTTAAAAAAGCAAACTGTCAAACTGGCACCTGGGTGCTGGAGATTGGGGGCTTCCAGATTCAACATATTTGGGCCTATCCAATTATTCCTGGAAACTACAGAAAGGATGCCATCCACGTATCTGATGTTGCATTGGACTTGCTCTTGAATGACATACTGGAAACCTTAGAGGCTATCGTACAGTAGATGCCAGTCCACAACAAAGGATTTTATAAGGACTGATAAAAGGACTTGTTAACAGATTTATAATGCACAAGCAGCACAGCATAATCAAAGAATGGGGTCTTATCTGTGGGGAATGCAGAGCAGGCAGAGCTACTCCATGCCTCTGGTGGGAACCCGAGCCAGTCAAACCAGAGCTATCTGCGAACTGTGTGAGAGAGTGGGCATGCTAGCTGGCAGCAAAGGCTGAATACCCAGCACACTCTCTTGAAGGCTGCAACAAGCTTGGCTTATGGTGACCATTCCAACTCTATCATAAGATAAGCAAGGCAGAGATCTGGCTGTGGGCAAAGACTGCATTTGCTGCTTGTCCACTGGACTGAATAAAGCTATGGCATGTTGACTCTTATCTTAATCGTCTGTGTCTTATTTTGAAATCTGACATGCTGTTTTGAACCCGAGAGGAGTCCTGCAGGAGCAGCATTCCGAGATCCTCAGATACCTGTATGCAATACTGTATATACATGACCACGTAAAGATACCACACAAGGAATAATTTTGCTAATTTACCCCTCTCCTAAAATGACCACCTGGGCCCGGGAAATGACACAACACAGAGAGAAAGCACCCTACTTCTTGCTTTTAAGCAGCGACCCCCGAAGGAAACGTAACATTACGTTTCGCTTCACTTCTCTTCCCCTCTTCATTTCGAGATGAAAGGAACATTAAACCTGATCTCCTCTTTTACATCGTTCGGCCGTTCCCTCCTCTCAGGTCACAAACAAGGTTGTCCTCTCTTTCACGCATGCGTGATGATGCCATCGCGCCGCGTAACGTTGCGCTGAGAAAGAGCGATAATAGACTGGAAATTTGCGGACGACAGAAAAATAAATAAATAAATAAATGTCTGGAAGGCGGTAGCCAGTGGTGCTTCCCTGTTAGGTAGTGGTGAGGAGTACTGGTTGTGTTTTTTATTTCGTTTTTTGACAGGTATTTCCCGCTTTCCCTGGATGTTTTTGCGGAATTCTCTCTTGCGTCGCTAGGCGAGAGGGGGAGGCGCGGGGGGGGGGTCGGTGTGACGAGACCTGGGGGGAGGGATAGAAAAACAACATGGCGGCGGCAGAGCTCGAGTGGATCCCCGAGACTCTCTACAACACGGCTATCTCTGCCGTGGTGGACAACTACAGCCGGTCGCGCAAGGACATCCGCTCCCTGCCCGAGAACATACAGTTCGACGTCTACTATAAGGTGAGAACGCCACTGTGGTGGGCCTGGAACTGTTTATTCTTAATCAGTAGATCCCCCCTCCCCTCTCCCTTTAAAACAACACCCAGGACTGGACAGACAGCGGCTAGGGGGCAGAGTTCCGGATTATTTCGTGGGTAAAATGATTACGTCTAGCCCTGCCATAGGACCATCCTTTGGGCCCGCTACCTGTTTACCGGGTTTCTAAATCGTTACTTTTGTTGACTCTCTTCCCCTTCCACCAGCCAGAGGTGTAAGGGGGGAGAGGAGTTAGTGGCTCTGATAGAGCTTTCTTATGGTTTACTCTCATTCATTGCTTATTTATTTTGTTCCTTTCTTAAGTGCGGTTATCTAAATGAGTTATATGTGAGGGACATGAAGCCCTTATGTGAAAAGGTGATTTCGTGAAACTGTTTTTGCAAGCATAGGATTTTCTTGTTCCTTATTTGAGTAGCCGCTGATGGTGGCAAAACAGCTGTCATAGCATCACCTTGGTCTGTTAACTGGCTGTAATCTGCTGCTTATGTAATTCACGTTAAAGTAATTTTCACTTATAAAGTTAGTGGAAGGATTTTCTGAAGGTGCCCATGTTTTAGGGTCCCTTCCCCTTTTCAGATTCTGCAGTAGCATGTTGTACTTCCATCTTCACTGTATACATGCAAGCGAAATATGTATGGCTGTAATGGTTGGAGTGAAACATAATGTTCCTACTTAAATGATATTTGATTTTATTGTAAAGAAATGGCTGTTTGTAATGGAGAAAATGATTGAGTCCTATCCTTTTAATTGAACTCCATAGTTCCAATCTAAACATTTTGCATCCTATAACAAGCAATGCATTTTTACTACAATGATTTGATTTATAATGTTTTATCATCCATCAATTTTTGGTAATTGCCGCCAAGGATCACACTGCGGACTTATGGACTTTTCTTTGTGACTGCGGTATTTAATATAGTTTGCTGATCACATTGGTGTTTCTATGCTTTGTATTACTGCTTTTATTAAACTTTGAAATCTGATGTAATGGCACTTATGTCAGCTAGAATATACGAAATGCCATATTGGGTCAGATCAAGGTCCATCAAGCCCAGTGTCCTGTTTCCAACAGTGGCCAATCCAGGTCACAAGTACCTGGCAGGTTCCCAAAAGGCAAACAGGCTCCACATTGCTTGTCCCGGGGCAAGCAGTGTATTTCCTGGGTCCTCTTTAATAATGGTTTATGGACCTTTCCTCCAGGAACTTGTCCAAACCTTTTTTAAACCCAGCTCCACTAACAGCTTTTACTACATCCTCTGGTAACAAATTGATTTGTTTGATTACACGTTGAGAGAAAAAAATATTTTCTCATTAGTCTTAAATAGGTTGCATTGTAGCTTCATTGCATGTCCCCTAGTCTTTCTACGTTTTGATGGAGTAAACAATTTATCTACGTTTATTGATTCCACTCTATTCATTAATTTATAGACCTCTATCATATCTCCCCTCAGACATCTCTTTTCCAGGTTGAAGAGCCCTAACCTTTTAATCCTCTCCTCATAGAGGTATCCTTCCATCCCCTTTACCATTTTGGTGGCTCTTCTGGTTGCGGTATATCAAATAAAATTAACCATAACAGTGCAAGCAGTCTGTGTGGTTCAGAATAGTTAAAATCAATAGTGATTTTTATATCTTAAATACAAGATAGAAAAGTGACAGTATTAAAAGATAAGAACAGAAAAACATCAAAAAACATGCTGCAAAAAACGCACGGATAACAAGATCAACAACTGTTAAATCCAGCATAGAGCATCAAGCATATATGAGGCCGATTGAAGGTGAAAAACTGATTCAAAACTTCTAATTCCACTAGCCTTTTGAAGATATGGCGACCAGAATTGCACACAATATTCAAGGTGCGGTCATGGAACAATATAGAAGCATTATCATTTCTTTTGTTTTATTCTCCATTCTTTTCCTTATTTATCCTGGCATTCTATTTGCTGCCTTGGCTGCCACCGCACATTGGGCAGAGGGTTTCAGTGTGTTAGCCACAATGATGCCTAAATCTTTTTCTGGGGTGGTGGTTCCTCATATGGAACCTTGCATCGTGTAATCATAATTTTGGGTTTTTTCTTTCCTAGGTGCATAACTTTTCACTTGTCCACATTAAATTTTATCAGCCATTTGAATGTCCAGTCTTCCAATTAATCAAGGTCCTCTTGCAATTTTTCACAATCTTCTTGGGTTTTAACAACTTTGAATATTTTTTTTTTAAATTTTAGTTTTTCCATAGCTTACATTACATATATAACATAAGTAGGAACAAAAAAGGGAAAAAAACACAGGGGAAATGTCTGCCTCTTATCAAATCCCCAACAAGGAGAAAAGAAAGAAGCTGCAAACATATTAATACTGAACCCATTTTTAACATGCAAGTTATCAAAGAAACCTACAGATTAATAATAAATTAACAATAAACTCAAGTTAACCATACGATTGTCAATCAGTTAACAACACTTGCTTTAAGAAAACCTTTGAGTTGTGAACCTGAGCTGCTTGGAGACGTTGGGGGGGGGGATATTGATCTTTTGTCCACAAAAAGAAACCTTCTTCTGAAAGAACAACCAAAGAATCTTATTTCTATCTAAGACTGAATTAAAAGAAACAAGTAAAGTAGCCTTAATAGGTATATCATCATTAGAAGATTCAGTATAGTCTGAAATATTCAAATTATCCGCTGAAGAATAAAATATCATAACCTTATCCTCCTTATTCAAAACCTTTACCACCCGGGGCAAATAATACAAATTATCAAAAGATAGTTTGTCCACATCAGAAAGTTCTGAAACATCTGTCAAGTATTTTGAAAATAAAATAGAAGGTGACAGATAATGTTGTCATAGGAAAATCGAGACATCTCAAATTCTTAGCCCTTAAGACATTCTCAACAGATTTATGTTGCTGATGAAGGGTAAGGCTGTCTTTCATAAAAGAAACAGAAATACTATGCAAAATGAGGAGCTGAGTTTCTAGATTCTTAATATGTGCTTGGAAAAAAACAGCTGAGATGCCTGCTGGACCAATTTCACCACTGTTTCTTCAGTAAACTGAAAATTGCAAGATGGTACCACTCAGAAACTTAAATTCGAGAGAGAGCCTTTCATATGTCTACTAAAGAAATATCCAGAGTATTGTCACCAGATGCTGAAAGTCTGGGCGGTACTTGCAAACTATTGGACACATCTGGGAACTGAACCAAGGCAGGCAAACCACCAGAAGGCCCCGCTGAAGGCAGTACATCTAGGGAACGCGGCTAACCCTCGACAACAGGCAAGGAAGTCTCAGAACCTATCATATCAACGTTAACCTGCGGGGCTGGATTACCATCCCCCATTGCAGAAGAAGAAGCATCAGGCGAGTCGGGTCTGCCAGAAGAGGGCAACGACAATTCATTCATAACTTTACCTGAGACAAAAATGAGCCTGTGCATGGGACCAGTAACTTTAATCAATTTGGACAAATTAACAGTACTTGCGACCAAAATCCTCTCTTTCGTTTGCCCATATCTACGGGCCTGGCCCCTCGTGCTCCTCTGTGCACCTAAGGGGCAGAACCTGCCCCTTAGGTCACACCCCTTAGGTTGTGCCCGTGACTGCGTTCCACAGTGTCTGGATGCAGTTAAAGGCCCCCTGATCTCACAGAGGCCAATCGCTGGATAGTTGGTCCGGACAGCAGAAAGGAGCTTCAGCTGGCTGCCTTCTCAAATTACTTCTGTGATCTCCACAGCAAGACAGTGCAGAATGAATAAATTTGTGTTATCTGCAAATTTGTTTATTTATTTAATAGGTCTTCTATACCTCATTTCTTAAATTCAATGTGGCTTACATCAAACACAAATGGATACATTAAACAGGGAAAGTTAACTTGGAGGGTTACAAAAACATAAAATAAGGAGATACAATCAAATGTAGACTAAGGGGGATGTTTACTAAACATTCGTAACGTGCGGGTCCGCGGTAGTGTGCCTGTGCCATATAAGGAGTGGGCGGGTCAGGCAGAAAAAGGAAAAAAGCCGACCGTACGTGTGCGCGGCGCGCACATTTGCGGGCCCGACATTAGCGCGTGGGAAGGCTAAGTGGGGCGCTGCTGGGCACATATAGGAACAGAGCCGTAGCACAATGCTGAAGACACTGACCAGTGGTGCAAGGATCAGGGGTTCAATCCCCCATCGTGCGTCAGTAAAAAGGCTGGCTGAGGCATGAATTTTCATGGTTGAAACTGCTTTAGGAGGCATAATAATTTTGGGCGTCATTAGGCGTTGCGCTGTTAATTGTGGGCGGCAGTAGCCGGCGCGCTGTCCATCTTGTGCGTTTTGGCCGGCATCAGGCGGTGCGCTGTCAGTTGTGAAGGGCATAAGGCGGTGCGCAAACGTCCAGACACAGGAACAGAGCCGTAGCACAATGCTGAAGACACTGACCAGTGGTGCAAGGATCAGGGATTCAATCACCTATAGTGCCCAATGCAGTAGACTCACAGAGGCATCCTTTTAGGGTGCATATACATGATGGTCAGTATGAGGCGGAGCGCTGATGTTTTAGGAGCGATGTAAATAGTTTGCGGCATACGGCGGCGCGCTGATGTCCACGCACAGGAACAGAGCCACAGCACAATGTTTGAAACAGTGACCACTGGTGCAGGGATCAGCGGTTCAATACCTCACAGTGCCCAGTGAACACGGCTGGCTAAAACAGTATGTATTATGTTGTGGTGTGGTGTAGGTGGCTTTTTTTTTTTTTTTTTTTTTTTTTAATCACTACTAGCAAACGCACTCTCACAGCATGTTAACATAAGGCGGCCCATAGGGCACATGTTACAGTGCACTGTCTGCCAACGCACCCTAGAATGTCCCCTATAGGGCACCATATATGTTGCCACACAGGCTAATGTATAGTGCACACTATATGGATGGCAACCATAAGGTGGCCTATAGGGCGCCCTATAAAGCACCCTCAGACACACCTTATGGGTACAGTATGCCGCGGGTGTTTTATCATGCATAAAAATAGGTGGATTTGAGATGGATAATGCTCTGGACAACCCTATCACATTACCATACTGTGGTTTTGAACCCATATCCTCTGGCTACACAGGCAGTGACATAACCTTTGGACTACAGCACTATAGCTGTAAGCAAAAGCCATGGCTGGCTGCAGAAAGCCTGCACGTCACCTCACAGACAGTCTGCTGTTGTGAGGTGGATAGGGTTTGGCCACCCGTGCCCATGATGCACTGCACATGCAAATCACCAGTCCACAGATGCACACAGGATGGGGACTGCAACCCGACAGCTCCAGGCCTGGTATGGGGATGTGCCCGTGTGCACCCACACATCAACTCGACCTGGTAGGGTGTACTGAGTGGGTGTTGTACTGGCACAGAGTAGCTACACACCGTCACATTGTGCGGGTACTGTGCTCACCCTAAGGGTGCGATGAGGCACCCAGGACCAGGTCCACAACACCCTCCACGGCAAATTTAGGCCATGGCAGAGCTCCAATGCACTATTACTCTGTGAGATAGGTTGTTTCTGCAGAAACAACTTGGATATCTCTGTCGGTCTGAGTCTGGGGAACCCCTTATGGACACCTAGGTGGGTTAGGTACCACCATTTGTCCCCCTCCTCCCCCCCGTTTGCAACACAGGGTCTCCTCTCTAAATGCTACCTCCCTGCAATGGTGGCAGCAGAGTGGACCATCAACCCCAGTCCTGCTGTGAAAGAGACACCCTACAGGCCAGTCATGGCAGCTGTATACACATCCATAACACAATATCTGACAGACATTAGGCCTGTATGTGCTCGGTTGCACCCCACCACTATCTGATATTCTCCTGCAGCAAGCCATCAGCCACTGCACCCTGCAAGGCGCTCCATCAGGACACAGACCAGCTGCGGACAATCTGCTAGTTAGTCCTGTTAGACATGCACATCCCTGACACAATATCTGACGGACATTATGCCTTGATATGCTATGTTGGGCCCCACCACTATCTGATATTCTCCCGCAGCAAGCCATCACCCGCTGCACAGCACTCCATCAGGACACAAACCAACTGAGGACAGTCTGCTAGTTGGTCCTGTTGGAAATGCATGCACCCAGAACTAGGATGGCCGTGCACACCAGCAGATAGGTCAGTGACTGGGCCCCAAAACACAACCCATATATATCACATGACAGAGATACTATCTATCACTATGGGGGTGCCTAGCCATGTTGTCGTCACTGCACAGTCAGGGTGTTGTACAACCCCAGCAGCACATACAGAGGCCACCCTGTCTGTGTGGGTGGTGGCCAGCCACTACAGTGTCCCAGCCAGTGCCCTCTGCCCTGTGCAGATGCATCCTGGCCATCCCACCCTGTCTGATCTATACCCATGGTACCTTGCTGCTCATTATGCACATTGGCAGGCCAATACTGGCAACAGTGCTGGCAGTGTGGGCTGTGGAAGGTGTTTGCAGCCAACACACACTGTATAGACAGACACACACTCACACACGTATGCCAGCATTGTGCTACTATAGAGGCGTTTGTCAACATTGGCCACCACACCAGTCCTGGGCACAGTACAGGCATGGATATGGTACGCAATACCGTTGGGAGTCACTCCCCAGGGTGGTAAACACTGTCAGAGACCAGACCTGAAGCACCCACTGCAGACAACAGAATGATTGTCATGATGGAGCTCACAGAGCATAATTTGCGTAACGTAGGGTTCCTTATCGTCACTCCAGTCCAGTCCCTTTACTTCAGGGTTGCGTAACCCTTCCAGCAGCTTGGAGGCTGAGCCCAACCTTTTTGGAGGTGGAGCGGTACAAATACCACTGAGACCACCCACCAACCCCAGTAATCTCAGCCTCCAAGCAGCTGGAGGGTTCCGTAAGCCTAGGGCTTACTGGAGTCCTTATTTTTAAATTTTAAACTTTTAAATTTCTTTACTTTACTTTATTCTTCATTTAATTTCTTTGATTTCCACTACAGTTTCTTGCTGGGTTTACTTTTAACAAGAGCTCTGTCTCTTTAATTTCTCCGGCTCTCTCCTCTCCCTCCTCCCACCCGCCCCCTCCCCCCCTCACCGGATCAGGCGTCGGAGGAGAGCCGCGACTCGCAGCATCGAGGAGGGTTTCTTGCTTCTCTGCTCCCCTGCTGCTGAGACGCGCGGATCGCTGCTGCCTCGCGCCGAAGCCCCACGGAGGCTGAGCGCTTGAGGCAGCATCGCTGGCCTGCCGATACCGCCAGACCCGTCCGGAGACTGCAGGACGCGGCGGCGAAGTCCGGCCCCCCCAAGGACCGCGGGGAAAACCTTAGGCGGCGATTCTCACAGGAACAGAGGTTTCAGTCTGCAGTGAGCAAGGAGAGAGTGCGACCGCGACCGGGAGAGAGCCTAAGGGTTCCCCGTCCTGGCTCCACGTGGTGAGGCCCACCACGTGTAGAGCCAACGGGTATGCAGCGCTGAATCGGCTACAGATTCCCAGCACAGCTAACCGCAAGTAGAAGGGATATAACTGTGATTAATTTGAATCCTAATTTTAACTAGCAACAAGTGCTGTTAGCTTTAATTTATTTCTAAATTTTTTTATTTGTAACTTTATTTTAACGCTATTTTTAACTAATGTTTGGCTACAGGGTGCTCCTTCTATTTTAAATCCACTTTATGTTTCATTTAATTGCTCATTGGTTTCCTCTAAATTGATAGCCGGTCTCTTCCCTGTGGGATCCCTTGGGGAGGGGAGAAAAAGGAAAAGAGACCTCGGTTTTGTTGGCCAGGGAGGAGCTAGCCTTCATTGTAGAGAAGGGTAGAGCTAGCCTCCATAGTAGAGAAGAGTCCCTCCCCACGGGCCTGGAGTTCTGGTACGGGAAGGTCCTCAGCCCCGGGTCATGTCAACCAAAGCACGCTGCCTTTCCTGTGGAATCCGCAGGGGTACTTCCGCAGAAAACAGGTATCTGCAGGAACTGTACCGCGCTGGCAGCCTCGGCAGAGCAGGACATTACCTTAACCATGGCCCAGGCCTCCCAAGGGTCAGACGAACTCCCAGTAGGGGAGAGTGAGATGCAAGCCCCTCCTTCTACGTCCTCGGACTTGCCCACCCCTTCCTTATCCCCCGCCCCTCTCCCGGCAGGGGAGGATGGGGTAGGAGATTTCTTCTCCCCGGACTTCATTCTCTTACTCCACAAGGCATATTGCCTACGTAAGCAAGGTTCAGGGAAAGCGGGTGCGGCGCCCTCGGCAGCGGAGGCCAAGACAGCCAGGCCCGCGAGGGCGGCCAATCCAGATTCCGACGTCCCACCTAAGCGCCTCCGGATGAGCGAAGAGGAGACCCTTTCACAGGGATCTCCGGAAGAAACGCCATCGGACAAGGGCTTTGGTGAGGATGAGGAGGAGTTAGAAGAAGGTGAGATTCCAGAAGAAGACCAGGCTAGGATAATTAGAGTATTTCGTCGGGAGGAGCTTCCGGCCTTGATTAACGAGTCCCTGAAGGCCCTCAACATGTCCTCCGATACACCTGCAGAAGAAGAAGCATTGGAGGATCCATTGATCCAGGCCATTAGAAGATCCCAGAAGGTCTTTCCGGTACATAGGGTAGTGAGACAGATGATCCAGGAAGAATAGGACCAACCCGAGTCAAGTCTAAGGGGAGTCCGGTCCATGCTTCGTCTCTATCCCCTCTCAGAGACTGACAAAGAACTGCTAAAGTCTCCCAGGGTAGATGCGGCAGTGTCAGCGGTCACCAAGAAGACCACTATTCCAGTGGAGGGCAGTGCTGCCCTAAGGGATCCTCAAGACAGAAAGTTGGATACTCTCTTGAAGCAGGCCTTTGACGTAAGCGCCCTCGCCTTGCAAGCCTCGGTCTCCGGAGCTTGGGTGGCTAGGGCCTGTTTAAGGTGGTCACAACACCTGCAGTCAGACGAAAGTCCCTCGGAGGAGACGCGGACCAACGCAAGCAGGTTGGAATCTGGAACAGCTTACTTGGCGGATAGTCAGTATGACCTCATCAGGAGCCTGGCAAAGAACATGGCCTCGGTGGTGGCTGCCAGGCGATATCTCTGGTTACGCAATTGGGCAGCGGATACTTCCTCGAAGGCTCGCCTGAGTCGCCTCCCCTTTAAAGGGAAACTGTTGTTCGGCGAGGATTTAGAGAAATTGGTAAAGGATCTGGGCGAGTCAAAGGGTGGCAGACTCCCGGAAGATAGACCGAAGCAAAACCGCTCACTCCCCCCGGCACGTACTCAGCCCAGGGATTTCCGGAGATCTCGCCCCGCCAGATCCAGCTCCTTTTCCAGGGGGCGTTTCCCTTCGAGGGGCCAGGGCTTTCGAGGGTTTCGGGGAGCAGGTCGCGGTTTTGGGGCGACCACCTCCTTCTCCTCTTCCTCGTCTTTCAGAAAACAACAATGAAGCCGCGGGGGCCCAGGGGGAAGAGCTGCCCATAGGAGGACGTTTAAGACAGTTCCTTCCCGCCTGGTCCCGGGTCACGTCGGATCAATGGGTACTAGAGGTGATCAGAGAGGGCTACGCCCTCGAATTTTCGAAACCAATAACACCAGCCTTTGTTCTGTCCCCCTGCAGTACCCCCGCAAAGAAGACAGCGGTGGAATCTACCCTCACGCGCTTAATTGCACTCGGGGCCGTGTCTCCAGTGCCCCCAGATCAGTGCGGCTCAGGTCGATACTCGATTTACTTCGTGGTGCCAAAGAAGGAAGGCACCTTCCGACCGATTCTGGACTTAAAACAGGTCAATCGCTGCCTCAGGGTCCCGCACTTCAGGATGGAGACCCTGCGGTCAGTCATTGCTGCCGTAAGGAACGGGGAGTTCCTGACAGCCCTCGACTTGTCAGAGGCCTACTTGCATATCCCGGTCAGAAAATCCCATCAGCAGTTTCTAAGGTTTGCGGTACCAGCGGGTCACTTTCAATTCAAGGCCCTTCCCTTCGGCCTAGCGACAGCTCCACGAACATTTACCAAGGTGATGGTGGTAGTAGCGGCCTTCCTCCGGAAGGAGGGGATCTTGGTTCACCCGTATCTAGACGATTGGCTGATCCGGGCAAAGTCAGAGAAAGAAAGTCGCTCGGCGACGGACACAGTAGTTCGCTTGCTAGAAGAATTGGGATGGGTGATCAACCGAGCAAAGAGCAGGCTGACCCCCTCCCAGAATCTCGAGTATCTCGGCGCAAGGTTCGACACCGGCAGGGGCAGAGTGTTCTTGCCCTCTTCCCGGGCCGGGAACCTAAGGCTTCTGATCACTCGGTTCCTAAGCAGGCGAAACCCCTCAGCATGGCATTACCTTCAGGTCCTGGGCACGATGGCAGCAACGATAGAGGTAGTACCTTGGGCCAGAGCCCACATGCGCCCATTGCAACGATCCCTATTGCGTCGGTGGTCTCCGCAACGTCATCCTCTGACAACACAGTTACCCTGCGCTCCGCGGACCAAACGAGCTCTTCGATGGTGGCAACACCCGAGAAACCTGGAACGGGGAATGCCCCTCGAGCCCCCCCAGTGGGTCCTCTTGACGACGGATGCCAGCCTGTCAGGCTGGGGGGCACACTGCGAGGACCAGTTCGTTCAGGGATGCTGGTCCCCGATGGAATCTCAGTGGCCCATCAACAGACTGGAGTTACGGGCCGTCACCCTAGCGCTCAAGAAACTCGAGCCCCGGGTACGAAGAAGGGCAATCCGCGTCCTCTCCGACAACATCACAACGGTGGCGTACATCAACCACCAGGGCGGCACCAGCAGCCCGGCCCTGGAAAAGGAGGCAGACACTCTCCTCCAGTGGGCGGAGGTCTACCTCGAAGCGCTTTCGGCCCAGCACGTGGCAGGCTCGGACAATGTCACGGCCGATTACCTCAGCAGGCACAGAATAGACCACGGAGAGTGGGAACTGGAGCAGGCAGTCTTCGAACAAATAGTGGCTCGGTGGGGTCTCCCACTAATGGATCTCATGGCAAGATTCTCTTCGGCCAAGGTGGACCGATTCTTCAGTCGACGAAAGGAGAGGATGTCCGAGGGTCTGGATGCCCTGTCTCAGAAGTGGCCGGCAGAGGGCCTCCTCTATGTATTCCCTCCCTGGGCTCTGATCGGAAAGGTTCTTCAACGAGTGGAATCTCACCAGGGCCGGATAATCCTCATAGCTCCGGATTGGCCCCGCCGCCCCTGGTATGCAGACCTGGTGAGACTATTAGCCGACCACCCATGGCGGCTGCCCTGCAGGAGCGACCTTCTCAGGCAAGGCCCGGTCCTGATGCCTCACGTGGATCGGTTCTCGCTTACGGCCTGGCTCTTGAAAGGGCGCGGCTTCTGAAGCGCGGATATTCGGCGGCAGTAATCTCAACGTTGTTGAGCGCTAAGAAGCGCTCGACGTGTCTCGCCTATGTAAGGGTCTGGCGCATTTTCGAGGCATGGTGCGCGGAGCGCCGTAGGAAGCCCCTGACCGCCTCAGTCCCAGAAATCCTGGAATTTTTGCAAGCAGGGTTCGACAAGGGTCTAGCGCACAGCTCACTTCGAGTACAACTAGCCGCTATCGCGTGCTATAGAGGAAAGATCCACGGCAAGCCGTTAGGGGTGCACACGGACGTCACCAGGTTCCTAAGAGCGGTACGACGGCTGCGTCCCCAGCGGAGGTCGGTCGTACCCACCTGGGACCTTAACCTGGTACTAAATGCACTGATGGGGGAACCGTTTGAACCGGTAAAGAGGGCCTCCTTGAAGGACTTAACCCTGAAGACAGTCTTCCTGGTTGCGATCTGCTCGGCCAGGCGGGTCTCCGAGCTACAAGCTCTCTCCTCCAAGCCCCCCTTCCTGGCCTTCCTCAAGGACAAGGTCGTTCTGCGCACGGTGCCCTCCTTCCTTCCCAAGGTTATTTCTCCTTTTCATGTAAACCAGACTGTCACGCTCCCGGCCTTCCCAACCGGGGGCCTGGCAGGCAAGGATAGCAGGCTGCGGCTATTGGACGTTCAGAGAACCCTAAAGCGCTACCTCTCCCGAACCGCTCCGTTCCGGAAGTCAGACCGGCTGTTTGTCAAGTTCGGAGGCCCCCACAGAGGGGAAGCGGCGGCCAAGGCCTCCATCTCTAGGTGGATTAGGGAGGCGATTGCCTCCGCCTACATCCTGAAAGGCAAGCAGGTTCCGGGGGGGCTGCGGGCTCATTCCACCCGAGCTCAGGCTACCTCATGGGCAGAATTCAGTCTAGTCCCCCGCTGGATATATGTAGAGCGGCAACTTGGTCCTCCCTACATACCTTCACCAAGCACTACAGGCTGGACGTGCAGAGCTCAGCGGATGCTCGGTTTGGCCTAGCGGTTCTTCAGTCCGGTTTGCCGAATCCCACCCAGAATTGAACTGCTCGGGTACTTCCCTGAAGTAAAGGGACTGGACTGGAGTGACGATAAGGAAGAAGTAATTAGATCTTACCTGCTAATTATTGTTCCTGAAGGAACGACAGTCCAGTCCCTGATCCCACCCGGCTATGTCGGACCTGAAGGCCTGTCGGAAAAGGGCGGAACAGCGAACCGAGCGGGGGACCAGATCGGGGTGAGGGAGGCCAGGAGTAAGTAGGCGAGCAGTCCTCCTTCGGCGCCTTTCCTCCTCTCCCTCCTCTACTCCTTTTTTCCTATTTACTTATTAAAAAAAAAAAAAAAAAAAAAAGTTTGCATGTTTGTTAGGTTTGATTTTTAGTTGTGACAAGGTTCACTTAGGCTACTTTTTCAGTCGATTACTGGGGTTGGTGGGTGGTCTCAGTGGTATTTGTACCGCTCCACCTCCAAAAAGGTTGGGCTCAGCCTCCAAGCTGCTGGAAGGGTTACGCAACCCTGAAGTAAAGGGACTGGACTGTCGTTCCTTCAGGAACAATAATTAGCAGGTAAGATCTAATTACTTCTTATCTATCTGCCAGTACTCATAGCAAGCATTTGACAGCTGTGTACCGTATACCCTGGTGTAGGGTGACATTGCTAAGGAATGCACATGCTAGTATTGTGAGATGCACGCAGGGCCCAATGTGGCCTGTGGGTGTGGGTGTGGGTGTGTCTGCCCCTGTTGGCTGCTGCTTTACAGCAGAGGTTCCCAGATCTAGGCCAGGGTTACAACACACTGTTCTGGTTTTCCTGCTGTCCCTCATGAATATGCATGTGCTACATCTAAATGCCATGGCGGTGGTGCAGGGATATGACACACAAACATTTCTATGCGTGGCAGCATGGAACAGGAATGGTGTGTGGTCCGCCAGGACTGCATTTGTGAGACTCTGCTGTAGGTCGTGCCCCTGGTCATGGTGTCCGTGATCAGTGGGGTGAAAGATAGGTGTATGACCAATGCATATGTCCCCAGCAATAAAGGATTATCCTTACTATCACATTTTCGTTGTGGAAACAATATGTGGGCAGGATTGGCAGGGCTTTGAACCTGTGACCTTCTGTTCTTGCACACACTGTCTGTGTGCAGTGCACCCCTGTGCTGCCACAGATTTGCTGGATTTCCTGGGATGTCCATGACTGTACATCCGACAGGGCCTATCTGTTGCAGTGGACGGTGCCAGCCTGCACATGGCTAGGCCACTGTCTTCTGTGGCTATCAGGCACTGCCCCCTTCACCACCTGTACCCTTCCGGCAACATGCTGCCATGTGCTTATCTTGGAAAAGCTGATGACATGTGTGAGTTGTAGCACTCCAGGAATGCATTTTGGAGACTCTGCTCTAGGTAATGGCCATTGTTATGGTGTGTGTGCAGTGTTGGGTACAAAATGTGTGTGTGCACCATTCTTATATTCTCTGCAGTAAATGTATGTCTTTACTCTCTCTGTTTAGCGGTGGGTAAAATATGGGGACTGGGTTGGCAGGAGCCCCAGATGGGATTTGAAACTGTGACCCTCAGAAACTAGAGGTACTGGCTTTGTCCACTGCACCACACTGTGGCCACAGAGACAGTGCAGTCCCTGTGGATGGCAGACCTGACCAACAGAGTCAACATGCCTGCTATGCACATTTGTGATGTGGGGTCTTTCACCTTGTCTGGTGACAAGGGTGCAAATAACTCCCCCAACTGACCACGACAAAGGGGGAATGACTGTAACCAAGCAGAGCAACAGTGATGTTTATGGACAACCATAACAGACACTCCCAGGACAGCTGAGACACACGGAAGTGAATTTTGGTCAGGTCTCCGCTCCATAGCCCCTTCCACAGCTCCTGTCCTTCTACTGGGGCTTTCCTGGTTGTGTTTTTAGTTTTTGCCCATTAATAGTATCAGTGTTCCCCAGCTGTATTAGTATTTTGTTCTGATGTTGCTCAGAGAGCAAACAGTGCTTCATGTAGGAATGTCTATCTACCAATACTCCTAGCAAACATTTGAGAGCTGTGTACCGTGTACCCAGGTATAGGGTGGCATTGCTAAGGTATGCAGGTGCTGGTAATGGGAGATGCATGCAGGGCCCAATGTCCTGCCTCTCCAGGGGGCATTGGCCAATGGGGCATGTGGGTGTGTCTGCCCCTCTTGGCTGCTGCTTTACGGCAGGGGTTCCCAACTCCAGTCCTGGTATGCCAAACACTATTCGTATTTTAGTGCTGTCCCTCATGAATATGCATGAGCTACATCTACATGCCATGGGGGTGTTTCATGGATATGCAGCACTGGCATTTGTATTAGGGGCAGCATGGAACCGGAATGGTGTGTGGCCCTCCAGGACTGCATTTGGGAGACTCTGCTCTGGGTAATGCACCAGTTCATGGTGTCTGTGCTCAGGGGGGTAAAATAGAGGGGTATTACCAATGCGTAGCGTATGTCCTCACTATCACGGTGTGGGTGTGTGATAAATATGTGGAGAGGATTGTCGGTTACTCCAGCTGGGCATTGAACCGGTGACGTTCTGTTCTTGCATACACTGTGTGCACTGCACCACCGTGTTGCCATGGATAGGCTGTATTCCCTGGGCAGACCATGACTGTACATCCCACAGGCCTGTTTGTTGCAGTGGACAGTGTCAGCCTGCACATGGCTAGGCCACTGTCTTCTGTGGCTAGCACCCACTACCCCCTCCACCACCTGTACTCGTCCGCCAACATGCTGGCATGTCCTTCTCTCAGGGACAGCATATGACCTGCTTGCGTTGTGGCACTCCGGGACTGCATTTGGGGGACTGGGCTGTAGGTACGGCTCATTGTTATGGGGGGTGTGCAGTGTAGGGCAAAATGTGGGTGTTTGCACTATGCTTATGTTCCCTGCAATACAGGAGTGTCTGTGCTATCTCTGTTTGGTGGTGGGTAAAATATAGGGACTGGGCTGGCAGGTGCCCCAGCTGGGATTTGAACCTCTGCCCTCTGGTCCTAGAGGTACTGGCTCTGTCTGCTGCACCACACTGTGGCCACGGAGACTGTGCAGTCCCTGGAGATAGTTAACCTTGCAGGATGGAGTCTCAACCCCTGCTCTGCACATTTTGACTGTGGGCTCATTCACTCTGTCTGGTGACACACGTGCAAATAAACCCCGGAATTGACCACAAGAGAAGGGGGATGACATATAACCATGCTGAGCAACAGTGATATTAATGGGCAACCACATAAAACACTCCCAGGACAACTCCAAACAAAGGAAATGTTTTTTGGAAAGGTCTCCGCTCCGTTGACCCTTCCGAAATTCATTTCCTGTTTCTGGAACCTTCCTGGGTGTATTTGTTATATTTGCCCATGGCTATCACTGTTCCCCAGCTGACTTACTGTTTTTAATATTTTTGTGGTGGTCATTTTCTATTTTTAATAGCACTTTTGTGCTGTGCACATGTATCACACTGCTCACGTTTTACAGGTTTCCCCGGTTTTGCTGTACATTGCTGACGGAAATGGTTTCTCTTCCCTTTAAATGCCCTCTACCGCGAGTGTTTCACTCGCGCTATTTTTTACTTGTAAATTCGGCCCCGCAACTGTGCGAGGGGCCTCTCCCCTCCCCTTCCCCGCCCATTAACCCCGTCTCTCCGCCCCTCGGGGGCCTTCCTCCGCCCTCCGTTAGCCTTTCCACGCCTCTATCGGACATTTGCGGGCCCGTACTTGTGCGGGGCCCATTAGTGTGTCGCGCACATGCACGGGGGTTCATCGCACATGTGCGGGGCGTTTAAGAGCGTTTAGGTGCCGCGTTTCCGTGCGCTATTGTGCGGCACGCACTTTTGCGGTTTTTAGTAAACATCCCCCTAAGTTAACAAATCGGGTTCAAATGCTCCCTGAAGAGCTGAGTCTTCAGTGCTTTCCTGAAACCTTTGATATCAGATATGGATCTTAATTTCCCTGACAAAGAGTTCCAAAGAGATGAAATGTATAAAGATAAGGCATGGTTACAATTTGACTACCTCACTTGTTGTTCCCATTTCCAGGTCATTTACGAATATGTTAAAAAGCAATGGAGCACTATTCACTTTTCTCCATTAGAAAAATTGTCCATTTAGCCATACCCTTTGCTTTTATTTTATTTGAAACGTTTTTCTATACTGCCCGTTATGAAGATCAAGGGTGGTTTACAATAAACGAACAACTTACATATAACAATGTCAAAAGTGTAACAGTACACACAACTATTTACATATGACACTATATACATTTTTTACATAGATCATGTTTGCAATTTTACATTATTTTTGTTTTTATAAACAGGCATTTGATGAGATACAAGTTATTTAACCTGATATCAATGGATTTACGAGGTTCGGTGTGTGTGGCTAAGGGTTGGATCAGTGCTGCTATTACCATCTGCTACTGTAGTATTCAATGAAAAGTACTGTTTTGATTTCCTTTCTGAAAGGTTGGAGGTCTTTAATTGATCGCAGTGTGTATGGGAGAGCATTCCATATAATGGGGGCTACGTATGTGAATGCTCTGTTGCTTGTGGATGGCGTTGGGACTATAAGAGTGTTCTGTGTGCTTCCTTTTCTGGATCTGGTGTCTGTCGGAATGTGAATTAGAGTTGTGAGGAATGAGAGTGTAATATTAACCCGTTTTGGACAGCTCGCATATTCTTTCTCTGTTCTGGATGATTTATTAGATATGTTGCACTCAAACAACTATGAAATACCAGCAATAATAAAAAATATTAAAACTTTGCAGAAAATAGAAGTTTCACATAATGTATGTTTTTCATACACTGGTTCAATATAGTATATTATCTGTCTTCAGAAAAGATAGGATTCAGTTCCAATATTCATTGACATAAACATACTGTATGATACTATTGAAATTGCAGTTTTCATTTAAAACACTTTATTATGATATAGTATAGTTTGTCAACAGTCCATTATGATACACGTGAAAACACTTCTGATGCAGTGCGTCGATATTGCACTATTGAAACACCTAGAACAGAATGCTTGACAGCAATTAGTTTCGACAACATATTAGCCCAGCGTATGAAAAACATACAAGGCCGATAATACGCACCAATAACTCTTGACACTAAGTAACTTACAGTTATCTAAACCTATTTTCTAAAGTCTACAAATACTTTTATTTGCAAAATAGTAGCTATTACAGCATTATAAACTACTTACGATTTTTTGTGATCTTTTTATGTTGAGCCGCCAGTACCGTCAAAATCAGCAAACTTCGAATACCTATTAAACTAACTAGGTCTCAGATAAAAAATCTGTACATAACGCTTTTTGACATAACGATAATAGCTAAACATTGTTTCATTGAATTTATAACCATTAATTAGTAAACCGTTGAGTAGTAAGTATGGAAACCTTATGTATGTAAAACATACGCTGGTCCGAAACGGGTTAATTAACTTGAATGTGGTCATTAAGGTTTTATATTTTATTCTACTTGTTATTGGTAATCAGTGGAGTTTATGTAGAATGGGTGTGATGTGGTCTGTTAATAGTGCTTTGAAGATGATTCTGGCTGTGACATTCTGTGCCATTTGAAGTATGTTCAAATTCTTTTTAGTTGTTCTCTGTAATAAGCTGTTACAGTAGTCAAAGTGTGGGGTGATTAGGGCTTTCTACCTTTTAACCAGTTCCTGATCCACAATAGTATACTACCTCCTATCCCATGACTTTTTAATTTTGCCAAGAATCTCTCATGAGGGACCTTATCAACGGCTTTCTGAAAACCCAGATACACTATATTGACTGGCTCACTTTTGTCTACCTGTTTATTCGCACCTCCAAAAAAAAACACCTCATTTAGTAAGCAAGATCTTCCTTGGCTAAAGCCATGTTGGCTTTCTCCCATTAAATCATGACTATCTACATGATGAGTAATTTTGTTCTTTATAATAATTTCTACCATTTTGCCTGGTATTGACGTCAGGCTCACTGATCTGTAATTTCCCATATCACCCTGGGACCCTTTTTAAAAATTGGCGTTAGATTGGCTATTCGCCAATCTTCAGGTATTTACAGATGATTTTAATGATAGTTCACAGATTAGTAATAGTAGGTCTGCAGTCTCATATTTCAGTTCTTTCAACACACTCTGATGTATACCATCCGATCCAGGTGATTTGCTACTCTTCAGTTTATCAAATAGTTGTAATACATCTTCCCGGATTATCAATATTTTCTCTTTTTTTTTTTTTTTGTGTAATAAATTTTATTGAGCAGAGTCAGACAACATACATTACAAAATAACAACAATCCCAAACAATGTAGCACAACATCCCCCCCATACTAATACAATCATCAACCATAGTAATAGGACAGGATATCAGCTACAGATAATCCAGCAATACAAGTAACAGAAACAGAGCCATTGTAACATAAAAGTGTGCAATGGGCTCTACTCACTTTCCCCCCGCCCCCCCCCGTCCTTCTGACCCATCCACACCAAAATAAAGAGAGCAAAGAAAAAAAGAAAGTTATCAGAGAAGTGACTGGGAAGTGGTTTAGAAGTAGCAGACCCAGATGACAAAGAACCATCTAGTAGTAAATTATCGAATAGTAAAACCTTCTCGTAAGGACAAAGAGCTTACCAGTGACCATCCCTAAGATGTCCAACCTCACTGGCCTTCCTGGAACACTAAGCTCCATAGAGCCTCTTCTCCAAAGCACCATCCTCGAACCGTAGCAGTGATCTTTTCTAACCGATAAAGTTCCCAACATTTAGAACGCCATTCTGTAAGAGACGGCGCCCTACTGTGCTTCCAGAAACGAGCTATCACTGACCTGGCTGCAAGCAAGAGGGCTTGTACCAGATGCTGAAGAGGACTCCTAAAAGTAGAAACGGAGAACCCCCAATACACAAGACTCCATATCAAAGGGAAGGGTAATCTGCAACCTCTCAGTAACATGTCCCACCACCAACCTCCAATAACGTTAGATATGAGGGCAATGCCACCACATATGATCAAAAGACCCCCGGCGCCCACATAGTCGCCAACAAAGTGGATCATCAGCTCTGTTCCAATGGAAAAGATCCACTGGCGTTATGGAGAGACGATAAAGTATCCGAAGTTACGTGTGGATCAGACCCAAAGATAAGGAACATGAATGGGAATAAGAATAAACGTCGAGCCAGAACTCCTGATCCTTCCCCGGTAAAGTCGTCTCCCATCTTTGCTGAGGAAGTTTTTAAAGAAGGAAGAACAAGTGAGTCTGCCACCAAGTGCTTATACAGCCGTGCTATGAAAGCGGAAAGTTTCCTGGAGGTAAAAAGGTCTTGCTCCCAACAACGAGGTCTCCGAGTAACCTCAAGTACCGAGAACTGGGTCCGTAAGCAGTGGGAGATTTGCAACGCGTGGAAAGGAGAGATTTGAGGACTCAAAGTCTCCACAAGCCTTTCCGGAGAAGGCGGCCCCCCAGACACATAAAGAGGAAAGTAGGATCTGTAAGAGTTCTGAGCGTATTTCCTTATGCATGCTTCGGACAAACCCTAAGGCTCCCAAAATAGTAAAGGGCGAAGAGGAAGTAGATAATCCCATCTGCTTGCATAATCTGTTCCACGCCTCCCAACATGGTCCAAGAAATACATGTGCACGCAACTGAGTAACCTCTTGAGGATCCTTGAGGAAGGGTACAGCCATCAACTGGATTGGACGCAGCCAATTCTCTTCCAACAAAACCCATTCAGCTCCCGAATGTATTCTCCACAACAGAAACGATCGCAGACAGACACAAGAATAATATAGCTCCAGATCTGAGAGGCCCAACCCACCAGAACCTCTAGGTGTCGTGAGTATTTTCCAGCTAAGCAAGGCGCATTTCCCCAACCACAGAAACCGCGAGATAGCCTGCCGAAGGGACCTAAAAAACGTACGCGGGAGAGAAATAGGCAGTTGCATGAACAGAAAAAGGAATTTTGGTAAGATCAACTTCTTATAAGTATTAATACGACCTAACCAAGAGACCGAGCATAAGCGCCACCGTTCCATATCAACCTTAACCGATTGCAAGAGAGGGAGATAGTTTAAGCTATACAACCGCAATAAATCTCAAGGTATCACAATGCCCAGATACCGGAAATGATACACCACTGGGAAATTCCCAACAGTAGGGAGAGCTTCAGTGGAAGAACGAGACAAACAACTAAAGTGGATTTCTGTTTGTTAATAGTAAACCCAGACACTAGGGAGAAGTGATCTAAAATATTTAGGACAATGGGTAAAGATCTGGATGGCTCACTCAAGTATATCAGAGTGTCATCCGCATATAAAGAAATAGTATGCCATTCAGAACCCAGACGGATACCTATGTCCTCCGCCCGCAACCGAATGTGGGCTGCTAAGGGCTCCATTGCAAGGGCAAACAGTAGAGGAGAAAGGGGGCAGCCTTGTCTAGTGCCTCTACCTAGGCAAAAGGGGTGGTGACCCTATCCCGTTGACAGATACCACTACTTGGGAGCTCTCATATAACGAAGCAATCCATGTACAAAAAGTAGACCCAAAGCCGAATGCCTGAAGGACCTGTAGAAGGTAAGGCCATTCTAGTTTGTCAAAGGCTTTTTCCGCATCCAGCGATAGAATGCTAAACGAACCCATTTTACATTTAAGGCCCTGTAGGACATTGATTAAACGATGCACATTTTCGAACCCATATTTGTGTTTTATAAAACCTGTTTGGTTCGGGTGGACGATATCCGGGATTAACGAGGCTAAGCAATTAGCTAATATCATGGTGAAGATTTTGTAATCTAAGTTAAGCAAAAATATCGGGCGGTAACTAGAACACTGTAAAGCATCTTTGCCGCCTTTAGGAATCACCACAATATTCGCATGATAAAAAGATGCCGGAAGCTGTTTTTTGGAAAGAATTTCATTAAATACTGTAAGAAGAGTTGGTGCAAACAAATCTGAAAAAACCTTGTATATCTCCGCTGGTAAGAAATCGGGACCCGCCACCTTAGCAGACTTGAGGTTCTTCACCACTCGCTGCACCTCTGACAACGTAAACGGCCGATCTAATTGCGCCTTCCCGGCCGCAGAGAGCTGAGGAAGAGAAGCTTCCTTCAACCATTCCGAAATGTCAATGGGAGTAGCCGACAATTCACTAGCATAAAGCCTCTCATAAAAAGTAGCAAAGGTGGCCGCTATATCACGCGACGTATATAAAAGCTGGCCTTGCTGGGACTTAATAGCATCAACCCTATGACGTTGCCTCTTTAATTGCCACATTAACAACTTGCCGGCTTTATTTCCCTGTTCATAATAACTAAGAATTTGGTGGAGTCAGTGTCTTCATAGAAACATGATGACAGAAAAAGACCACATGGCCTATATAGTCTGTCCTTCCATATCAACAACTACAACAGTCCACTTTTTACCTTTTAGAGATCCTCTGTGTTGGTCCCATGCTTTTTTGAATTCAGTTATTGTCCTCATCTCCACCACCTCCACTGGGAGACTATTCCATGGATCCACTACTCTTTCTGTAAAGAAATATTTTCGCATATCACTCCTGAATCTATCTCCCTTCACCCTCGTCCCATGTCCCCTCGTAGCAGAACTTGCTTTCAATTGAAAGAGGCTCTCTCCCTGAACATTTATGCCACGGAGGTATTTAAACATCTCAATCATATCACCTCTATCTTGCCTTTCCTCTAAGGTGTACATATTAAGATCCTTCAGTCTGTCCTCATATGCTTTATAATGAAGCCCACTAATCATTTTAGTAGCCACTCTCTGCACCGACTCCATCCTGTTCACATCCTTTTGAAGGTGCGGTCTCCAGAATTGCACACTATATACTCCAAATGAGGTCGCACCAAAGACTTATACAGAGGCATTATCACCTCCTTTTTTCTGCTAGCCATTCCTCTCCGTATGCACCCAAGCATCCTTCTAGCTTTTGCCGTCGCCTTTTCTAACTGTTTTTAGCTACTTTAAGATCATCTGACACAACCACGCCTAGGTCCCGCTCTTCTTTAGTGGACAAAAGTACTTCACCTCCTATACTGTATTGCTCCCTTGGATTGCTGCAGCCCAAATGCATGACCTTACATTTTTTAACATTAAATCCCAGCTGCCAAATTCTAGACCATTCTTCAAGCTTAGCTAGATCCCTCCTCATGTTATCTACACCTTCCTGGGTGTCTACTCTATTGCAGATTTTGGTATCATCCGCAAAGAGGCAAACCTTACCCGATGGCCCTTCCGCTATATCACTAACAAAGATGTTAAAAAGAATCGGACCAAGGACAGATCCCTGGGGCACACTACTGGTAACATCCTTCTCCTCAGAGTGAACCACATTTACTTGTACTCTTTGTCGCCTCCCACCCAACCAATTTCTAACCCAAGCAGTAACTTTAGGGTCCATTCCTAGGGTGCTCAGTTTGTTTATAAGTCGCCTGTGAGGAACAGTGTCAAAGGCTTTACTGAAATCTAAATACACCACATCTAGAGCTCTTCCTCGGTCGAACTCCCTGGTCACCCAGTCAAAGAAATCAATCAGATTTGTCTGACAAGACCTGCCTCTGGTGAATCCATGCTTCCTCGGATCCTGTAATCCGCTGGACTCCAGAAACCTCACCATTTATTTTTCTCTTTCATCAGCGTTTCCAATAATTTACTCACCACCGAAGTTAAACTAACCGGCCTGTAGTTTTCAACCACATCCTTACTTCCGCTTTTGTGTAAAGGCACCACATGAACCTCTCTCCAGTCCTTTGGCACCACTCCCGACTCCAACGAGGCATTGAAAAGGTCAGTCAGTGGAGTTGCTAGAACGTCCCCAAGTTCCCTCAGTATTCTAGGGTGTATCCCATCCGGTCCCATCGCTTTGTCTACTTTAAGTTGAGCTAGTTTCTCACGAACACAGTCTTCTGAAAATTGTTCAAGATGTCCCTCGCTTCTGTTCTTATTTGTGGGTATTTTCTGAGGTCCTGCTCCTGGTTCTTCATCTGTGAACACAGAACAAAAATATTTGTTAAGCAATTCCGCTTTATCGTTATCAGCTTCTACATATTCCCCTCCCCCTGCACCCTTGAGTCTGACAGTACCACTCTTGCCCTTCCTCTTCTCACTAATATGTCTGAAAAATGTCTTATCCCCCCATTTTATTGCATTGGCTATTTCCTCCTCCTTTTTGAATCTTTGCCTTCTTGACTACTTTGCTAGCTTCTCTAAGTTTTTCCAAATACCGATGTCTGTCTTCCTCTCTCTGTGATCTCTTGTTTTTCATGAAGGCCTCCCTTCACTTTCTTCACTTTTTCAGCTACTTCCTTTGAAAACCATAGCGGTCTCCTTTTCCTTTTGCCTTTATTTTACCATTTTAACAAAAAGGTTGGTTGCCCTTAAAATACCCCCTTTCAGTTTTGCCCACTGTTTTTCTACATCCTCCAGCTGTTCCCATCCCACTAACGACTCCCTGAGGTATTGGCCCATCTTCGCAAAGTTAGTCTTCCTAAAGTCTAAGATCCTTACCTTGGAATGTATTCTAGCAGCCCTAGTCCTAATACTGAACCACACCATCTGGTGATCACTGGATGCAAAATGATCTCCCATTACAACATCAGAAACACTTTCACCATTGGTAAGCACCAAGTCCAGTATGGCCCCTTCACGTGTGGGGTCTTTTACCAATTGCCTGAATAGTTCTCCCTGTAGAGAATCCAGGATCTCCTTACTTCTAGATGATACTGCAGCAGGAATGTGCCAATCAACATCTGGCATATTGAAATCTCCTATCAGTAGCACTTCCCCTTTCCTAGCAGTGCTGCGTATGTCTTCAATTAACTCTCTGTCCACCTCTTCCTCTTGTGAGGGAGGTCTGTATATCACATCAATGCAAATAGATTTCTCTTTCCCTCTTTCTAGTTTAACCCACAATGCCTCCTCTCTCCCTTTTAAGCTCTGTAATTCCAAAGCTTTAATAGTAGTTCTTACATATAGTGCCACTCCTCCTCCCCTTCTTCCTACCCTGTCCTTTCTGAATAAAGTATAGCCAGGTATAGTTACATCCCAGTCATGGTTTTCTGTGAACCATGTTTCTGTAACTGCCACTAAATCCAAGTCGGCCACTCCCACCAAAGCTTCAACATCAGGGATCTTATTTCCCATGCTACGGGCGTTTCCTTATCGTCACTCCAGTCCAGTCCCTTTACTTCTGGGTTACGCACCCCTTCCAGCAGCTTGGAGGCTGAGCCCAACCTTTTTGGAGGTGGAGCGGTATAAATACCCCTGGGACCACCCACCAACTCCAGTATTCTCAGCCTCCAAGCAGCTGGAGGGTTCCGTAAGCCTAGGGCTTACTGGAGTCCCCCTTTCCTTGAATTTTACTTTAAATTTTACTTTAATTTTAATCTTAATAGAACTTAGGGTTAACTCTAGCTTTTAATCCCGTTTGAGTTTTGAATTTATTTGGTCTCTATATCTTTAAATTTTTCCCCTGCCTCCCCCCCCCCCCCCCCCCCCCCGGGGACGGACGTCGGAGGAGAGTTTCACCGGCAGCAGCGAGGAGGACAAGTCAGGATCCTCTCGCTGCTACTCCGGGCTTACCCCGCATTTCCTCGGAGTCCTGTGCTGCTGTTCTGCCTCGCGCCGAAGCCCCCTGGTGGCTGAGCGCTGGAGGCACGCCGCGCCTAGCCGCCTCCGTTTGTCCCGCTCCTGCCCGAAGGGACGCGGAGTTGAGCCCCGGAGCCGCGATCGCAGCGGGCCCGCGGAGATCGTTTAGCGACAGCAGGAGGAAGCCGCTCCTAGCGCCGGAGGGTGTTCCCGGCCCTGGCTCTCCTCTCCCAGCACTGCAAAGGCACAGTAGTGCTTTCCCCGGGTCGAGCTCCACGTGGTTGAGGCCTACCACGTGTGGAGCCTACGGCCCGAGATTGCTGACTCGGCCCTCTGCACAGCATCGGAAGAACTTCTAACAGCAAGTACACAGTTTATGTTGGCAGGGGGGTTTACTTGTGCATAATTTTTGGCACATATTCTTTTCACTGAAGCCAATTTTAATTTTAATTTTAATTGTAATTTATTTTCATTTTAAGCTGTTTAATTTCGGATTCTCTAGCCTGGTTCCATATTAGGAAAGCTTTACAAGCTATTTTCTTTATCGGGGAGTTTATATACTTCCTTGGTTTGGCCGCGCACAAGAGAAGCCCCGGCTCTCTCCCTACCCTCTCCATGGCATCCAAGCCGCGGTGTCCTTCCTGTGGGACGCGCAGGGGCACCTCCGCAGATTCAGGAATCTGCAGGAGCTGTGCTGCGGAGGCTGCATCAGTGGAACAGGAGATTAGCCTGGCCATGTCGCAGCCCTCCCAGGGATCAGGCAATCCTCTGGAAGGAGAAGGGGAGTCCCAGTTCCCTATCTCCGCTCCGGCGGACCTTCCTATGCCTCCTCAACCTTTACCCTCCTCCCACGCCAGTGCTGGGGGGCCCGGAGAATTTTTCTCTCCTGACTTCATCCTCTTACTCCATAAGGCCTACTGCCTACGTAAGCAGGGCCGGGGGGCAGAAGAGGCTGTCCCGCCAGCAGAGGACAAATCAGCTAGTGCCCCCGGGGCTACCATTCAGGACGCCGGTATCCCTGCTAAGCGCCCACGTCTGGGCGGCGAAGAGCTCCTAGCATCCCTATCTCAGCTATCCTCCTCCGGAGTACCCTCATTTAAGGACTTGGAAGAGGATGAAGAGGAGCTAGAAGAAGGAGAGATCCCGGAAGACGATCAGTCATGGGTAGTCAGGGTCTTTCGCCGTGAGGAGCTCCCGGCGCTAATTAATGAGTCCCTAAAGGCCCTCAATGTGGTCTCAGACACGCCCTCGCAGGAAGAAGCTTTGGAGGACCCCTTAATCCAGGCCTTCAGGAAATCCCAAAGGGTCTTCCCTATCCACAGGGTCGTGCGCCAGATGATCCAGGAAGAATGGGACCAGCCTGAATCAAGCTTAAGGGGAGTCAGGACCATGTCTCGTTTATACCCGATCCCAGAGGCAGATAAAGAGCTGCTAAAATCTCCCAGAGTAGATGCAGCGGTATCAGCAGTTACCAAGAAGACCACGATACCAGTGGAGGGCAGTTCGGCCCTAAAGGACGCGCAAGACAGGAAGTTGGATACGCTCCTGAAACAAGCCTTTGATGTAAGCGCCATCGCCTTGCAGGCCTCCGTGTCGGGAGCTTGGGTGGCCCGGGCCTGTTTAAGGTGGGCCCAACAGCTCCAGTCAGAGGGCTCAACGGGCGAGTTACAGACCAACTCGGCTAAGGTGGAGTCCGGAGCGGCCTACTTGGCGGACAGTCACTATGACCTCATCAGAAGCCTAGCCAAGAACATGGCCTCGGTCGTGGCAGCTAGACGGTACCTGTGGCTACGAAATTGGGCAGCGGACGCGTCCTCGAAGTCACGCTTGAGCCGACTCCCCTTTAAGGGGAAACTCTTATTTGGAGAGGATTTGGAGAAGCTAGTTAAGGACCTGGGTGAGTCAAAGGGAGGCAGGCTCCCGGAAGATAGACCAAGACAAGGGCGTCCTCCAGTCCCGGTGCGCTCCCAACCTAGGGACTCGCGGAGATTTCGTCCAGCCAGGTCAGGCTCCTTTCCCAGGGGCTGTTTTCCCTCGAAGGGACAAGCCTTCAGAGGTTTTCGGGGAGCAGGACGGGGTTTTGGGGCCTCCTCCTCCTTCTCGGGACCCAGAAAACAACAATGAGATGCCGGGGGTCCAGGAGGAAGGACAGCCACTAGGCGGTCGCCTGAGGCTGTTCCTTCCCGCCTGGTCCCGAGTCACGTCCGATCAATGGGTCCTAGAGGTAATCAGAGAAGGCTATGCTCTCGAATTTTCAAAACAAATTCCTCCAGCGTTTGTTCAGTCTCCCTGCGGTTCCCCAGCAAAGGGGGCGGCAATAGAGGCAACTCTTGCTCGACTAATAGCTCTAGGGGCGGTGGTCCCAGTACCACCAGACCAGTGCGGCTCTGGTCGATACTCGATTTACTTCGTAGTGCCAAAAAAGGAAGAATCCTTCCGACCGATCCTGGATCTAAAGCAGGTCAACCGTTGCCTCAGGGTACCACACTTCCGGATGGAAACCCTACGCTCAGTCATAGCGGCCGTAAGGGGAGGGGAGTTCCTAACGTCCCTCGACTTGACAGAGGCCTACCTTCATATCCCCGTCAGGAAGTCCCATCAACAATTCCTGAGATTCGCAGTGCCAAGAGGCCACTTTCAGTTCCAGGCCCTTCCCTTCGGCCTAGCTACGGCCCCCAGGACATTCACCAAGGTAATGGTGGTAGTGGCGGCCTTCCTTCGGAAGGAGGGAATATTAGTGCACCCCTACTTGGACGACTGGCTGATCCGAGCAAAGTCACAAGAGGAGAGTCATGCGGCAACGGCCAGAGTGGTTCAGGTTCTAGAAGAATTGGGGTGGGTCATCAATCGACTGAAGAGCAGGATGACTCCCTCACAAGACCTAGAGTACCTCGGGGCAAGATTCCACACTCTCAGGGGCAAGGTCTTCCTGTCACAATCAAGATCAAGAGAGCTGAGGCGTCTAGTCACGTAGTTTCTCGGCAGGCGAAGTCCCTCGGCTTGGCATTATCTTCAGCTTCTGGGAACTATGGCGGCGGCGATAGAGGTAGTCCCATGGGCCAGGGCACACATGCGTCCGCTACAGCGGGCACTGTTACGTCGATGATCTCCTCAGCATCATCCTCTGGCAATGCAGTTACCTTGCGCCCCGAGAACCAAACAGTCCCTTCTCTGGTGGCGGTGTCCAAACAATTTGGACCGCGGGATGCCCCTCGAACCTCATCTGTGGTTACTATTGACAACGGACGCCAGCCTGTCAGGCTGGGGAGCACACTGCGAGGACCAGTTCGTCCAGGGCCGCTGGACACCGTTGGAGACTCAGTGGCCCATCAACAGACTGGAACTGAGGGCCGTCACGCTGGCGCTCAAGGCGTTCTCGGCCTTAGTTCAAGGAAAAGCTATTCGCGTCCTCTCCGACAACGTCACGGCGGTGGCCTACATCAACCACCAGGGGGGCACCAGCAGCCCTGCCCTGGAGAAGGAAGCAGACGCCCTCTTCCGGTGGGCGGAGCACAATCTCCTAGCCCTTTCAGCTCAGCACGTGGCGGGCGAGGACAACGTCACGGCCGACTTCCTCAGCAGATGCAAGATAGACCACGGGGAGTGGGAACTAGATCAGGAGATCTTCGAACAGATAGTGGCCCGCTGGGGGCTCCCAGTCATGGACCTCATGGCGCGGTTCTCTACAGCCAAAGTAGACAGGTTCTTCAGCCGAAGGAAGGAAAGAATGTCCGAGGGCTTGGATGCCCTGTCTCAAAGGTGGCCTCACAAAGGGCTACTATATGTGTTCCCTCCGTGGGCTCTGATCGGAAAGGTGCTGCAGCGGGTGGAGTCTCACCAGGGGTTGGTAGTCCTCATAGCCCCAGATTGGCCTCGCCGCCCCTGGTATGCGGATCTGGTGAGGTTGATCGCCGACTCCCCGTGGCGGCTCCCTTGCAAAAGGGACCTTCTGAGGCAGGGTCCGGTCCGCATGCCTCACGTGGATCGATTCTCGCTTACGGCCTGGCTATTGAGAGGGCGCGGTTCCTAAAACGAGGCTACTCAGGAGCAGTGATCTCGACGCTGCTGAAGGCGAAGAAGCGATCGACCTGTTTATCCTATGTAAGGGTCTGGCGCATTTTCGAAGCCTGGTGTGCAGAGCATCGACGGAGACCTCTCTCGGCCTCTGTCCCAGAGGTCCTGGAATTCTTACAAGCAGGTTTTGAGAAGGGCCTGGCGCACAGCTCCCTACGGGTCCAGCTAGCGGTGATCGCTTGCTATAGAGGCAAGGTCCGGGGCAAACCCTTAGGGGAGCACCCGGACGTATCCAGGTTCCTGAGGGCAGTTAGCCGGCTACGCCCTCAGCGGAGGTGGTCGTCCCACCTTGGGACCTTAACCTAGTGCTGAATGCCATGGTTGGGGAGCCCTTTGAGCCAGTGAAGAGAGCTTCCTTAAAGGATTTGACCCTAAAGACAGTTTTCCTGGTAGCGATCTGCTCGGCCAGGAGGGTTTCGGAGCTCCAGGCGCTCTCCGCCCAGCCTCCTTTCCTGACCTTCCTAAAGGACAAGGTGGTCATGCGCACAGTGCCGTCCTTCTTACCCAAGGTTATCTCTCCTTTTCATGTGAACCAGACAGTCACCCTGCCGGCCTTCGCGGCCAAGGGGCAGGTGGGAAGGCATAACAAGCTGCGCCTGCTAGATGTCCAGAGAGTCTTGAAACGGTACCTGGCTCGCACAGCACCATTCCGGAAGTCCGACCGCCTGTTCATTCAGTTCGGAGGTCCACACAAAGGGGAGGCGGCGGCAAAGGCCTTGATCTCCAGGTGGATCCGAGAGGCTATTGCCTCCGCCTACATTCTCAAGGGGAAACAGGTCCCAGTGGGTCTAAGGGCTCACTCCACTCAGGCACAGGCGACCTCCTGGGCAGAATTCAGTCTTGTCCCTCCGCTGGATATTTGCAGAGCAGCGACGTGGTCCTCGCTGCATACCTTCACCAAACACTATAGGTTGGACGTGCAGAGCACTGCGGATGCTTGGTTCGGGATAGCGGTTCTTCGGACCGGTTTTTCCGGAACCCACCCAGGGTTGAACTGCTCTGGCACATCCCAGAAGTAAAGGGACTGGACTGGAGTGACGATAAGGAAATAGTAATTAGATCTTACCTGCTAATTAGTGTTCCTGAAGGAACGACAGTCCAGTCCCTGATCCCACCCGGTTCCGGAATCTGGCAAGACAATCACGTTCATGGAGGAGCGCTGGCCCGAGCGCGGAGCTGGGTCGGCGGGAGGGAGTGCGGGGCAGGCCCGGACGGGATAGAAGCAGCCACCTCCCCCGTCCGTTGCCGTTCCTCCTCTCCTTTTCCTACACTTTCCAAAAAAAAAAAAAATAATCTCTTGTCCTGAGTATTGAGTTATTGATTTAGGTTAGTGTATGACATTTTAAGTTTTTTGATGGATGTTCGTTAAGTCTGCTTTTTCATTCGAATACTGGAGTTGGTGGGTGGTCCCAGGGGTATTTATACCGCTCCACCTCCAAAAAGGTTGGGCTCAGCCTCCAAGCTGCTGGAAGGGTTGCGTAACCCAGAAGTAAAGGGACTGGACTGTCGTTCCTTCAGGAACACTAATTAGCAGGTAAGATCTAATTACTATTTATACACACTGCTTTCCATATGTTACCCCTGTTACCCATTTCCATAAAGGTATTTAATGTATCACCGACCTAGGGGCTTTCACTTCCCTGGGTGCTTTCTTCACCTATCCCCAACAAATCTAGTTTAAAGCCCTCTTCAGTAAATTAGCCAGTCTACTACCGAAGATGCGTTGACCTTTCTTGGACAGATGGATGCCATCTCTGCTCTGCAACCCTTGGAACAGCATCCCATGGTCTAGGAAACCAAAACACTCTCGATGACACCATCCACGCAGCCATGCATTCATCTCCAGGATGCGAGCCTCTCTGCCTTGGCCTTTACCCTCAACAGGGAGGATTGAAGAGAACACCACCTGTGCACCTAACTGCTTCACCCTCTGTCCCAGAGCCATGAAGTCACTTTTGATACGTTCTGAGGTATACCTGCAAGTATCATTTGTTCCAACATGGATTAACAACATTGGGTAATAGTCAGTGGGCTTGATGAGTCTCGGCAAACTCTCTGTAACATCTTGGATTTTGGCACCAGGCAGACAGTATACCTCTCTGGACATCAAGTCTGGTCGGCAGATGGATGCCTCAGTACCCCTCAGAAGAGAGTCTCCAACCACCACTACCCTTCGTTTCCTTCTGGTCACTGATTCTGCAACTTTGGGGTACTTGAACTCTGGTTCTTCCCTTTCCAGGGATGCTTTCACCTCCTCCACTTCCAGGGCTGCAGAATGGTTCTTCAATTCAAGGGCTGGAGAAGTTGGATTGGTGATTTTGCAGGCCCTGGTGACTTGTGTCCAACCATCGACATTCTGTTGGCATCCATCTTCTCCTGTGCTGGAGAGTTTGGTTGCTGCAAGAAGCATCTCATCAATGTACTTCTCACTGTCTTGAATGCTCCTCAGCCTCACCACCTCCTCTCTGAGTTCCTCCACTTGTTTCCTCAGAGCTTCAGCATGCAGGCACCCTGCACATGGAACTGGTCCTTCAACTGGCATTAGGACCTCTGTCTGGACCGAGGCAGAAGCTGTAATGGGGGCAACAGCTTTAGCAATACGATTTTTCCCAGCCATTGTTCTGTTCGTGGAGCTTAGGTATCTGTTAAAGCAAAAGAGAGAGATCTACCAAGTACCAGCCGGTTTCCCAGCTGTCCTTTCAGAGAAAAAGCGGATAAATCTCTTTAATTATATTCAAAATGTGCTGATCCAATTCTCTGTGATTTGTTAAAGGGGGAGGTGCCCTATAAATCAAGACTGCTCACTAGGGGTGGGTGGGAGTCATTGTGGGTAGGGAGGGAACTAACACCTTATTAGGTGTTAGCAGTTTCCAAACCTGAGGAGGTTACTAGAGTTCAGCAACTTACTGTGCTCAAGGAAAGTTCCCCTAAAGCACCAAAAAGAAAGTAACCTTTCTTTAAAAAATATACAAAAAACCCTTTTAAGAGCTCCCAATCAGAGAGCTAGCAATGTAATATAATAAGAACAAACAAACAAACCCTCAAATCCTTACTGTTTGTTGATCTGTAGAGCCCTAATTAGGAAAGCCTCCTCTGCAGCATTCCAGACTCCTGTGTGTGGTGGACTGGCAGCCTGTGCCTTACTCGGCTGGATTCATCATCTTCTGCCTGCTTGGAATCTGTGGTGGCCTTTCTAGCAGATGGTTTCTGTGACTTGCTCCACCTGCTGGCTATGGCTCCACAATTGGTCAGTGGATGCAGTGTCCAAGGCATGCCTGGTGGGCCTCACCTTCCTCTTTGGGGAGGACTTGGAGAAAGATGGTCAAGAACCTGGGTGAGGTCAAGCCAAAACACCTGCCAGAGGACACGCCCAAAGACCCTCTGTGATCTACATCTATGGGGACTGGCACTGCAAGATCAGGGTATTGGGACTCCGACTACTAGAACTCACAGCAATATCACTCGCAGTGGCAGTCTGCTTTTGTGTTAGGCTGCCAGCACTCATGGCCACTCCTTTTCAGGCGTCAAGCTTCTGTAGGGTGCTCTAGGAAGTCAGGGCCCTCTGCCCACTGATGGTGCAGGAGGAATGTGACCAAAATGATTTGGAGCCTGCATCAGAAGCCTTATGAGAAGAGACTTGAAGACCTAAATATGTACTCTCTGGAGGAGAGGAGGGATAGGGGAGATGATTCAGACCTTTAAATACTTAGAGTATTAATGAACAAACAAGCCTCTTCCAAAGACAGGGAAGCTGTAAAACTAGAGGGCATAACATGAAGCTGCAAGGGGATCAATTGAAAGGCAGTGTCAGTAAATACTTTTTCATAAAAAACAAAGAAGGGAAGTGAATTGATAGGGAAGGATTGCTGGGGTTGAGACCGCTGCTTCCCTGGTTCAGCAGAGCCCACCATGCCAGCAAGGTCTCAATGCCTGGTTTGCGGGACCCGCCGGGGGGCTGTCTCAGAGGCCAGAGTATTTGGTTGCACACAGGAGGCTACCTCCTTGGAACAGGACCTGCATGACAAAGCGGGTATGGCGACCCCCCCCCCCCCCCCACCATGGCGCAGGAAGTGCAGTTTACTTTGTTTTTAAAAGCAGAAAAAAAAAGATGGATCAGAGAGAACCTGGGGGACAACAGGGCTGAGGAGAAGCATATTCTTTCTCCCTGCTCACCCCAAGATTTCAGGGGGGGGGGAGTTCTGTGGAGGCCTTCCTCAGTCCGAGACTTTTGGCAGCTCCCAAAACAGTTATCGGTTGAGGAGCTGCCGTGGAGACAGCAGTGGATTGACAGGAGTGAAAGCCGGCAGCCCCAAGTCACCCTCCTCAGCGCCGAAGCCGGGAAGGAAGGCTGAGCACGAGGGGTAGAAAAGCAACGTGGCAAAAAGGCTCCAAGGTAAGAGCGGCTGGGGGAGGGAACAGCAGGAACCCCTAGCAACCGCCGGAACACGAGGAGATAGAGAGCGGCCTGCAGCCGTGTGTTTGGGAGCCTGCAGCAGCGAGGGAAACTTCCTAGGGGGCCATTTGCAGTTTCCTTTCATTTTTAGTTTGTTTGTTAGATTTTATTTTATTTTAGTTCAGGTACTCTAGAGCTCCGTGCTTGAGCCCGTGGAGGTGCACACTGCTAGGTATCTTTCTACCTACCCGGGTACAGATTGAGGGCGTTCCTGGGGTGTATAATCAGCCCTTCCCACCATGCCGGCCAGACTGCAGTGTCTGGTATGTGATGGTATCAAGGGGGTGAATCCCACTTCGTACTACATCCTTAAACATTCCTTGTGTTGTGGTGGTGTTAAGTGCCGTCGAGTCAGTGTCGACTCATGGCAACCTTCTGGATAGTTGTCCTAAATTGTGTTTGGTCTTCTGTCAAGCGGCTCATTGTTGACAGACTGGTACAAGTAGCTGCTGTTATTGTATCGATCCATCTCATTGCTGGCCTTCCTCTTTTGTGTTGACCTTCTATCTTGCCAAGCATGATGTCTTTCTCTAATGATCTCACTCTTCGCATGATGTGTCCAAAGTATGAAAGTCGAAGTCTTGTCATCTGAGCTTCTAAAGAAAGCTTAGGTTTGATCTCCTCTAGTACTGACTGGTTTGTTCTTTGGGTAGTCCATGGTATGCGCAGTATTCACTGCCAGCACCATAATTCAAAGGCATTTAATTTTCTTCCTATCTTTTTCACTGTCCAGCTTTCACATCCATATGATGTTAATGAAAATACCATGGCTTGAACAAGTTGAATCTTTGTATGGAGAGAGACATCTCTGCTCTTGAGAATCTTGTCTAGATCTTTCATAGCCATTCTGCCAAGAGCAATGCGTCGTCTGATTTCTTGACTGCTTATTGCTTCTTTATTGATAGTTGATCCAAGTAGGTTAAAGTTGTCCACCATTTAAATTTTTTTTCTCCTTCAACGATGAACTTGTTGATTTTTGCCAGTTGTCATGATCTTTGTCTTCTTTACATTAAGGTACAGGCCCATTTTGAGACTGTTCTTTGATCGTGAGAAGAAAATGTATCAGATCATCTTCATTTTCAGCCAGTAATGTGGTATCATCAGCATAGCGAAGGTTGTTGAGTCTTCCACCAATCTTCACACCTCTGTTGTCTTCATACAATCCTGCTTCTCTGATGATTTGTTCTGCATATAAATTAAACAGGTAGGGGGAAAGTATGCAGCCTTGTCTTACACCTTTGCTTATTTTAAACCATTCCGTTTCTCCTTGCTCCATTCAAACTGTTGCTTCTTGATCAATGTACAGATTGTGCAAGAGAACGATCAGGTGTTCTGGTATACCCATGCTTCTTAATGTGGCCCAGAGTTTCTCATGGTTTACACAGTCAAAAGCCTTGCTATAGTCAGTAAAGCACAAATAGATATTCTTTTTGGTATTCTTTAGTCTTTTCAAGGATCCATCTCACATCCGCGATGATGTCTCTCGTTCCTCGCCCATTCCTGAATCCTGCTTGCACTTTAGGTAGTTCTTGTTCCAGGTATGGTTGTAGTCTCTGTTGAATAATGTTCAGTAGAATCTTGCTGGCATGTGGGATCAGAGCAGTTGTGCGATAATTTCCACAGTCAGTTGGATCACCTTTCTTTAGTATTGTTATAAACACAGATCTTTTCCAGTCTGTTGGCCATTATGTTGTCTGTCTTCCAAATTTCTTGGCAGAGCCTTGTAAGTACAGTAACAGCTGCATCAGATTGCTGTAATACTTCTATGGGAATGGCATCAATGCCTAGTGCTTTGTTCTTTGATAAGGCTTTCAATGCTGCTTCAACTTCTTTCATCACCAATGGTTCCAGATCATAAGGTACAGGTTGAAATGGCTGTTGGTCTACTTGATCTTTTATCATATAAAAACTCTGTATATTCTTTCCACCTTTTCTTGATCTTCTCAGCATCATTCAACTTCCTAGGGGGCCATTTGCAGTTTCCTTTCAATTTCAGTTTCTGTTCATTAGATTTTATTTTATTTTAGTTCAGGTACTCTAGTGCTCATAGAACCTTGAGCATCTTGTAACATTCCAATTCAAGGCTGGAATTTTTTCTTTAACTCTAACTTTAGGAAAGCCGATCTTGTTCTTCCTCCTAATAGTTTCTGCTTCTATTTCCTTGCATGTGTCATTGTAGTACTTTTCCTTGTCCTGTCTTGCTGCACGTTAGAAGTCTCTGAGTTCTGTGATTATCTTTCTTTCTCCTCTGGCTTTAGCTTCTCAGAGTTTCTTCCGTCATCCATTTTGGCCGTTTTTGCTGTTTCACCTTTTGTAGAGACTTCTCGCTTTCTTCCAACACAACCTTCTTGATGTCATTCCATAACTCTTCTGGAGCTCTGTCATTTGTATCTAAAATAGCAAATCGATTTTGCAGGCAGTCTTTAAATTCCAGTGGTTTATTCTCAAGGTCATATTTTGCTGCATTCATGAGTGATTTGCTCTTGGTTTGTGTTTATACAGCTCAAAACATATTCAGTGCACAATGATCTGTGGCAAAAGCCTAACTGAATGTGCCATTATCTTGTTGCTGGGCAGATTCCAAATAGTGGTTGTGCCTGGTCAGGTGGATCAGCAGATGTCAGTGACAGTTCCTTATCGTCCCTCCATTCTAGTCCCAGACCTCTGGGTTTAAGCACCTCCTCCCGCAGCTTGGAGACTGAGCATGTCACTCTTTTTGGTGACACCAGTATAAGTAGTCCAGGGACCGCCTTCCTGATCCAGTAATCTCAGTCTCCAAGCAGCTGGAGGAGTTGTGAGCCTAGAGGTCTGGGGCTCACTGGAGGAATGATTAAGGAGATTGTAGGATTAGGTAGTTAGTGGAGCTTAGTTGAGCTTAATTGGAATTTAAAAAAAAAAAAAAGTTTGTGGATGATATCCCTTTAAAACATTTTAGCAGCAGGTCCCTTCTCTGGCAACACTGTTTAGGCAGCACTGAGGATGAAAGATATATCCCCCTCTCTCCCCCCTCTCTGGAGGTCCGGTACTCGGGGAAGTGTGAGGGAGTGATTGCTGGGGCCTCTGGCTCCCAAACCCGTGGATCGGGTGAGGAGCCGTGGAGGAGTGTTGCCAAGAGGCAGACGGCATCCAAAGCGGCCGGTCTCCTGGTGCGTGGCGGTTGTTCGCTCAAGTGGAGGAGGCTGGAGAAGCAGTCCTCGTTGTCCGATGCAGCATCCAAGGTGAGCGGGGCAGTGTGCAGAGATCCGGGGGGGGTGCTCAGCTCACTTCAGAGAGGCGGCAGTCAGGTGTGGCTAAGACTGCATGCAGCCTCGGAAGGAGAAGTGCTACTGAGAGAGCTGGCGTATTAGAGCGGACAGGCCCGAGACACGCAGCAGATGCGTGGGAAAGTGAAGGGGCCCTTTTCTCTTCAGGTTTTTTGCTGCAGAGTTGTAGTGAGAGCGTTAGGTAGTGAAAGGCTTATCAGGTTGGGCTGATTTAGGCGGTTTCGCGGTGGTCTTGGATCGCGTGTATTAAAAAAAAAAAAAAGGTCTTTATAATCTTTTTAATTCTTTTTTGATAGCTGGTCGAGTTGGGAGCTTGACTGTTGTCGTGCCATCTAGACCCCAATGTGTGATGTGTGGGGTCAAGAGAGGGTCGGTTTTGGTGGAGGGCGTCTGTAGAGACTGGACGCAGGATGCGGCGGCAGGGGGGGAAGATATGGAAGGACAGGTTACCAAGGGAGAAGCTTTGGGTTCTCCGGAATCCCTTGCACCTGCCGTGCCGCCTCCGGAAGCTACGCCGGGCCCTTCCACGGCACCAGAGGCCGTCAGTTCCCAATCTTTGTTGCAGGGGGGCTGATGGTGATTTTTCTCCCAGGGGTTTATGGCACTGCTTCAGCAGGCTCTTGGGAAACGGGTCTGGTGAAGCGGAGGAGGAACTGGGGCACAAGCAATCGGGGAATCCCCTAGAAGGGGGAGCAGATAGCGTCCCTTATAAAAAGCCTAGATTAGTGGGAGACAAGATGGAACAGGCCGTGGGGTCAGCAGAACCATCGGAAGTCTTGGATGATTCGGACGTGGATATGGATTTGGAGGAAGGCGATATAGCAGAGCCAGAGGATCAGGCACGGGTCATTAAGGTCTTCAGGCGGAAGGAGTTGTCAGCTCTGATCTCGGAGATGCTGAAGGCGCTAAACATGCCAGCAGCGGAACAGGCAGCGGACTCCTCTTTTGGAGGATCTGCTATTTCGGGCAGTTCGGAAGTCCCAGAGAGCCGTCCCGATACATAGAGTGTTTAGGGAAATGATTCAGGAAGAGTGGGACATGCCAGAAGCAGGGCTGAAAGGATCCAGAGTAATGTCGCGCCTCTACCCGCTGCAGTAACCAGATAAGGACCTTTTTAAATCTCCTAGGGTAGATGCAGCGGTATCAGCAGTTACTAAGAAGACCACTATTCCTGTGGAGGGCAGTTCCGCCCTTAAGGATGCGCAGGATAGGCATTTAGATACTTTGTTGAAACAAGTCTTTGAGGTCAATGCGATTTCCATGCATGCTTCCATTTGTGGGGCATGGGTGGCAATGGCTTGTCTGCGTTGGTCCCAAAAGATGAAGGGGACTCAAGAAGCCGAGACGAATGAGGAGGCGGCCTGTATGGAATCGGGGGCAGCTTATTTGGCAGATATACAATATGATCTCATTTGTGGTCTTTCGAAAAGTATGGCGTTTTGCTAGCGGCGCACAGATATCTGTGGCTGCGTAACTGGGCAGCAGATGGGGCCTCTAAAGCAAGCCTAGCTAAGCTCCCTTTTCGGGGTAAACTCCTTTTTGGGGAGGATTTGGACAAGTTGGTTAAGGACCTCGGTGAGTCTAAAGGAGGAAGGCTGCCGGAGGATAAGCAGAAGCAGGGTCGTCCTCAGGCGCCTTCTTAAAGCAAGCAGAGAGAGTTTTGTAGATTTCGACCTGTGAGGTTTGGTCAACTTCAGAGAGGGTGTTTGCAATATAGATCCCCAGGGGTTTTGAGGGTTCAGAGGAGCGGGTAGAGGATTTGGAGCCTCTTCTTCCTCGAGCCTCAAGAAGTCGCAATGAAGCGAGGCGGGCCCCGGCAGGATTAGTGCCCCTGGGGATTTTTATCCTGCCTGGGCCCGAATCACGTCAGATCAGTGGGTGTTGGAGGTCATTCAAAGAGGTTACGCCCTAGAATTTCAACGGCCAGTGCGAGAAGCATTTGTGCTATCTCCATGCTGGACAAACTCAAGGCTATGGGCAGTTCGAGAGACTTTGGAGAACTTGCTTGCCCTCAAGGCAGTGGTACCAGTCCCAACAAGCCAGTGCGGATCCGGTCAATACTCAATATATTTTGTGGTGCCCAAAAAGGAGGGATCCTTAAGGCCAATTCTAGACCTCAATGGTGTAAACAGGTGTCTAAGAGTATCACACTTTCGCATGGAAACGCTGAGGTCCGTCATAGTGGCAGTGCGACAGGGAGCGTTTCTCTCCTCACTAGATCTCTCGGAAGCATATCTGCATATCCCAATCCGATTGGAGCATCAACAGTACCTCCGTTATGCGGTTCCCATGGGACATTTTCAGTTCCAGGCATTGCCGTTCGGTTTGGCAATGGCGCCACGCACCTTCACCAAGGTGATGGTGGTGGTGGTGGTGCTGGCATTGTGCAAGGAAGGCGTCTTGGTACACCCTTATTTGGACGATTGGTTGATTCGAGCAAAGTCGAAGGATGAAAGCGAGAGAGTGACCCTCCGAGTGGTGCAGTTTCTGCAGAGTCTAGGATGGGTTGTGAATATGGCGAAGAGCAAGTTGGAGTCGGCACAGGAGTTGAAGTACTTGGGGGGCCCGCTTCGACACAAAAAGGGGCAGAATGTTTCTACCACACTCCAGGGCCCTACGACTAAGACAGCTCGTGCGAGATTTCTTGGAGGAGAGAGCTCCGTCGGCGTGGCATTATTTACAGCTGTTGGGGACAATGGTAGCCACGCTAGAATTGGTGCCGTGGGTGAGAGCGCACATGCGGCCTTTGCAGAGGGCTCTCTTCAGGAGATGGTCGCATTAGTTAGATCAGTTGTCCCAGCGGCTGATCTGTCCGGTGCAGACAAGGCAGTCCTTACGGTGGTGGCTGACTCCAGAGCATTTAGAGAAGGGGATGCCGTTGGAGTCGCCGGATTGGAGACAGCTGACAACAGATGCAAGTCTGTTCGGCTGGGGGGGTGCACTTCGAATGGCAGTTTGCCCAAGGTCAGTGGAGCGATCTAGAGAAGAAATGGTCAATCAACAGGTTAGAATTGTGGGCGGTCACGCTAGCACTAAGAGTTTCAGCAGTTGTTGCAAGGAAAAGCGATTCGAGTGATGTCGGACAATGCCACAGCGGTGGCATACATCAGTCGGCAAGGTGGCACAACCAGCGTGGCTCTCGAAGAAGAAGCGGAGGAGCCCCTCGGTTGGGCCGAGTTGCACCTGGAGGCGTTATCGGCAGCGCATGTGGCAGGAGTGAACAAATGTGATGGCCGATTTTTTTTTTTTGAGCAGAGTGAAGGTGGACCCAGGGGAGTGGGTACTGCATCGAGAGGTGTTTGAGTTATTAGTGCATCGCTGGGGGCCTCCAGCCATGAACCTCATGGTGACGTTCGAGTTGGCGAAGGCAGAGAGATTTTACAGCAGAAGAAGAGAGAGGATGTCTGAGGGGTTGGACGCCCTGATACAGAGATGGCCGGAGGATCAGCTCCTGTACATATTTCCACAGTAGGTGTTGATCGGTCGAGTTCTGCAGCGCATAGAGAGGCACAAGGGTCTTGTGATCCTAATTGCTCCAGATTGGCCAAGAAGGCTGTGGTATGCAGACCTGGTGTATCTCCTGGTGGAGCCTCCATGGAAATTGCTGGTCAGGAATGATCTGCTGTTGCAGGGCCCACTGAGTATGCCTCAAGTGGATCGGTTTTCACTTACGGCTTGGCTCTTGAAAGGGCAAAGGTTGACGGCCAAGGGTTACTCAAGAGCAGTCATTTCGACCTTACTGTGATCCAGGCGTAGATCTACCTCTATGGCATATATCCGAGTTTGGCGCATCTTTGAGTCATGGTGCACGGATAGGCAAGTGCTGGAGTTGAGAGCGTCTATTCCACAGATTCTAGCCTTCCTACAGGATGGATTTTATATGGGTCTGGCTGCAGCTTCTCTATGTGTCCAGTTAGCAACGCTTTCTTGTTATCGAGGAAGAGTGCAGGGGATGGTGCTTGGGGCTCATCCGGATGTTAGAAGATTTTTAAGAGCGACGAGTCTTTTGAGACCACCATGTAGGGCTCCGGTTCTGACCTGGGATCTCAACTTGGTGTTGGATGCGTTGGTAAGGGCACTATTTGAGCCGTTGGCTAAAGCTACTTTGAAGGATCTTACACTTAAAGTGGTATTTTTAGTGGCTATTTCTTCGGCAAGAAGAATTTCGGAATTGCAGGCTTTATCGTGTAAAGAGCCCTTTTTGTCCTTCTATGATAAGAAGGTAGTTTTGCGCACTGTTCCTTCTTTCTTACCCAAAGGTCGTGTCCATGTTTCATGTGAATCAGGTCGTATCCTTGCCAGTGTTTGAGAGAGGGGGCAAAGATAAGGCCAAGGGTCGATTGCATCGGTTGGATGTAGGTTGAATATTAAGAGCTTATTTACAGAGGATGGCCTTGTTCCGGAGGACGGACAGGTGGTTTGTCTTGTTTGGAGGACCAAAACAAGGGGAATCGGCATCCAAGTCTTCTATTGCGAGGTAGCTTAAGGAGGCTATTGTGTCGGTGTATATCTTTCTTTCTTTAATGTTTCTTCTATACCGCGCTATTTGCTATCAGTGCGGTTTACAGGCAACACATTTGTGCAGTGTAGGAAAGGTCTACACTGGACTTACAAAGAACTGGGTATTTATACAGGGCTAACAGGTAAACTATGTACAAATTGGTAGCAAAATTCTATATGCAGCTTTGCATTATTTACAAGTCAAGCAACATAACTGTACATTTAGCTGTATGTCAAATGTCAATCTTGAGGGGCAATCCATTCCGAAGGGCTTACGAGCGCATTCGACTAGGGCTCGGGTGGATTCCTGGGCGGAGTGCAGTTTAGTACCGACGGTAGAGATTTGTAAAGCGGTTACGTGGTCGTCATTGGCGTCCTTTGTGAAGCACTACAGGATTGATGTGCAAACGGAAGGGGATGCTAGGTTCGGATCGGCGGTTCTTCAGGCTGGTCTGGCAGGTCCCTCCCATTAAAGCGTTCATTGCTCTGTTACATCCCCAGAGGTCTGGGCCTAGACTGGAGGGACGATAAGGAAGGTGAAATTAGACTTACCTGCTAATTGTTGTTCCTTAAGGAACGCCAGTCTAGTCCCATATCCCTCCCAGATATAGTATGGCGGACGGTAGCCTGAAGTAAGATAAGTTAACTCTCAGCTGTGGCTGGTTTGGCTGCGGTCCTTGAAAGGAGGAGGGGGTATTAAATGTCGTAGCAACGCAAGCCTAAGAAGGATCATTTTTACAGCTACCTGGTAAATTGCCAGGTAATGAAGTTAAGTAAGCTTTGTTTTCAGTTATGAAGTTATATAGTTATATGCAATTTATGGTGATATTTCTACTTACTGCTCTGGTGAGTCTGCTTTGTCAATAGGTTACTGGATCAGGAAGGTGGTCCCTGGACTACTTATACTGGTGTCACCAAAAAGAGTGACATGCTCAGTCTCCAAGCTGCTGGAGGAGGTGCTTAAACCCAGAGGTCTGGGACTAAACTGGAGTTCCTTAAGGAACAATAATTAGCTGGTAAGTCAAATTTCACCTTTGTTGAAACATTATGACTTTTTTCCTGAGAAGGATCAGGCAAAAAAAGTCAGACAGAAATAAATGAAAGATAAGCAGGAAAAAGTGCTGAGTAGCTGTATAGCCAGTTTTTTAGTCTGTGAAACAGGAAGCACCTGCATACAAGAAATGTATATAACTGGAAAGACAGATACAGTCAGTGGATTGGAGACAAATGAAATCCTTCCATCTGTCTATGGTCTGTGTATAACCTTACATTATTATCTTTTGTCTCTTAGCCCAGACTCTGTACTTACAGCTTCCCTTATAAGCAATATCACAAATTTAGGGGTATGTTTACTAAACTGCGGTAAACGTGAATAACGCGCGTTGTACGACATTAACGATCGTTAGCGCGCTGTAGCGCATTAACAATCGTAAACGCGCTAATGCGCGTGATGCTCTGCGACACGGTAAAACAACGCAGAAGGCGGAGAGAAGGGGTCAATGGGCGGAGAGTGGGCGGGGAGAGGCTCCCATTACACTAATGTGCTGAATTTCAGAGCTGAATTCCAACGCGAATGAAAACCTGCCGTTAAAGGCATATTAAAGGGGAGAGAAACCATTTAAATGTCAGCAATGTACAGCCTAGGCAGGGAAAACAAAAAAGGTGATAAGTGTGATAAGTGTGATACATGTGCACAGAACAAAAGGGCACAGAAACACTGAAAATGACCCCAACAAACTGGAAAAAAACAGCAACCAAGCTGGCCAATAGTGGTATCAATGAGAAACATTAACCCCCCCCCCCCCGAGTAAGCCCCATTGAACAGATATTTATGTATTTATTTATTTTAGTTATGTATTTATAAACCGCGGAAGGGTCCATACCCCGTCCCCATACAAGGTGCATGGGCCCACAGTGAAATAGCACTGCTCAGGGACTTCCCCACCATCGGACAGGGTTCCTATGGCGTGCACATGTCCCGCAACATCAGGGCGGGCATGTCGGAACGGGCAACCGGTCAGATGCTGGAGAAGGGGATACAGAGGGCTGCAGGCGGCACATGCTGTGGTGCAGCTGGGCCACAGTGGGGACTAGGGCGATGCCTAGCTGGCCCATAGGAATGCTGAAACAGTAGAGCAGCCAGACAGCAACTGCTGAGGGCCCAACATGGGCAAGAGTGTGCTTCCCACAGTGTCACAGGGAATAGTACCCAGCAGGTACCCCCAATGGCACGGAACATTGGCAGGCAGTGCTGGGGGAAAGCGTGGGCAGCTATGCGGGCACCCCACCCCAGAACACGCACCATAGGCAGCCGCCTACCTGCACACTGGATGGCTTGAGACCGCACACCACCAGCAGAAGGGCATGTCAGCATGGTGGCTGAGGGATACTGGTGGTGGAGGGGGCAGTGGCAGCTGCCCACAGCAGACCGTGGCCTAGCCATGTGTAGGTGGGTGCCATGCACTGCAACAGACAGGCCCTGTCTGACCAACAGTCATGGTATCACCAGGGAACGCACCATCTCTGTGAGAACATGGTGGTGCAGTGCACAGAACCAGTGTATTCAGAAGCAGAGGGTCACAGGTTCAAGTCCCAGCTGTGGTTTCCGCCAACCCAGTCCTCATATGTTACCCACTACTATAACGTGCTAATACAGACAGAACCGGTCTTGCAGATGACGCAAACATGCCCAACACACCCACATTTTACCCTACAGAGCACAGACACCATAAACATGCACATTACCTAGAGCAGAGCCTCCCAAATGCAGGCCTGGAGGGCCAAACACCATCCCGGTTCCATGCTGCCTCTGATAAAGATGCCTGTGCTGCATTTCTATGCGCCACCCCCATGGTATGCAGATGTATCTCATGCATATTCATGAGGGACAGCATGAAAACCCGAACAGTGTTTTGCACCGCAGGACTGGAGTTGGGAACCTCTGCTGTAAAGCAGCAGCCAACAGGGGCAGACACACCCGCACCCAGAGGCCCCATTATCCTTATCCAAAGCCTCCTGGAGAGGCAGGACTTTGGGCTCTGCGTGCATCTCCCAATACTAGCACATGCATACCGTAGTAATGCCACCCTAAACCTGGGAATATGTTACACAGCTATCAGAAGGTTGCTATGAGCACTGGCAGATAGCAATTCCTAGGTTAAGTACAATTTCCTGAGTGAGCTGCATTATAGCAACCTTTCTGATGTCTGTGGAGTGTGCTACAGGTCCTGTGTCCAACAGTGTTTACCAACCTGGGGAGTGACTCCTACAGTATTGCGTACCATAGCCATGCCTGCACTGTGCCCAGGACTGGTGTGGTGGCCTGGGCTGCCCAACACCTCTAGAGTTGCACAGTGCTTGCATAGGTGTGGGGAGTGCGTGTCTGTCTATCCAGTGTATGGTGGCTTCCAACACCCTCCACAGCCCACACTGCTAGCACTGTTGCCAGTATTGGCCTGCCAATGTGCATAATGAGGAGCAAGGTACTGTGGGAATAGCCTGGATAGGGTGGCCTGGCCTGTCCGCATCTGCACAGGGCATAGGGCAATGGCCGGACATTGTAGTGCCCGGTACCACCTGCACGGACAGGGTAGCCATAGCATGTCCTGCTGGGAGGTCACTCTCACCCTGACTGAGCAGTGACCATGGCATGGCTAGGTTCCACCATAGTGCTATATAGTATTTCTCTTATGTGATATTTATGGGTTTCCTTTTGGGGCCCAATCACGGACTTATCTGCTTGGTGTGTATGCTGATATCCCCGTTCTGGGTACATGCATCTCCTCCAGGACCATGCACTATGGACTAGCTGGCGGACTGTCTGCAGCTAGTATGTGTCTTGCTGGAACACCGTGCAGGGTGCAGCGGCTGGAGGCTTGCTGCTGGAGAATGTCAGATAATGGTGGGGGGCAGCTGAGCATTTCCAGACTTGCTGTCTGTCTGCTCTTGCTGTACGGGTGTGTACTGCTCTGCATTGCCTACCCTGTAGGGTGTTTGATCCCGAGTGGGACTGGGGTGATGGTCCCCTCTACTGCCACCATTGCAGGGGGTTGAAAGTGGATCTGTGGGCAGGAGATGCTGTCCCCCACCCTGAGCCCTAGAGGGTGCGTTGGGTGGTGGTATGTAATCTCCCTGGTAACCACAGCAGAATGTGGGTGTGGTGCCGTGCAGTCCTCCTATAGCCAGCCATGTGTTAATTAGCAGCTCTAGCCCACTGGTTACTTCACTGCCCATGGAGCCAGTGGTCATAGGTTCACAACCCACAGTGGGGTTCATTGATAGGGCTGTCTTAGGCATTGTCTATTTTTACTGTATATTAGTGCTGCCAGCAGAACCACCCTCAGGGTACTGTCACCTTAGGGTAGCTCAAAAGGCACCCTATAGGGCGCGACTTACGCGCCGCCCTATAGGGCGCACATTACACTTCGCCCTATATTATATGTATTATATGCCATTTGAAGGGAATATTTAGGCGCTCCCTATAGGGCGCGCCTTACACTTCGCCTTATAGGGAGCGCCTAAATATTCCTATCAACTGGTATATAATACATGACCATGTCAGAGAGAACGTCACTATTGGGACATATTGCATAAGACGGGTACAATTTTCCTGACATATGCAAACTGTAACCCGCCTGCAGACTTTGGATTAAAATATTATAGTTGGCTTTCAAAGGCTTACACAGGACGCCTCAGCCAGCCTTTTTCATTAGGCACACTGGGGAATCGAACCCATGACTCTTGTACCATCAGTCTGTGTAGTCACCATTGTGCTACTGCTCTGTTTCTGTCTTTGGGTGTCTGTGCGCTGTCTTAGGCGTGTGCGCAGTGGCGCGCGCTGTAGCGATCATTGCTGCGCGGTGCGTAATAATGCGCGCAACTGTGCGTTATGGGTTACGATGTCCCGTCCATGTCCTTTTTTGGCTTTCCTTTCACTAACGCGGCTCCTAAAGCGAATGACCTATGACCCTGAAAAGATTCCATATTTGAATCTTTTAATTAAGAAGACAGGAGTGGGGTTTTGCACAACTTTATATAGAAAGCTTACGGACAGGAACCAATTGTTGCATTATGGCAGTTTTCATAATTTGGCATTAAAAAACAATTTACCATATGGCTAGTTTCTTAGGGCTAAGAGAATTTGCACCTCTGGGGAGGAGTTTGAGTTGCAAGCAAACATTATCAAAGACCGGTTGGAAGTCAGACATTACCCTTCTGAACAAATCAGAAAAGGATATAAAAAAACTTGTTGTGTGACACGGGACACATTATTGCAGAAGAAAAAGAGAGAAGAGAATTTTAAAATGGTATGCCCCTTGCTTTACTCACATCGTTCACAAGATATTAAAAACATTTTGCAGAAATATTGGCACCTCATTCAGTCCCTCCCAGGTTTTGCAGATATTAACTTAGTTATTGCACACAAACGCAACATCAATTTAAGAAACATGTTGGTCCCGTCGGCATTTACAGAACGTAAGTTTTTATCCCAGTACAAAGGCCACTATCAGTGTGGAAAGTGCTCCGTATGTGTGCATGCCCTTTCAGTTAGGGATAAATATATACATCCTCAGAATAATAAAGTTTTTTATTTGGATGATTTTACTAACTGTGTGACGAGTCACGTTATTTACGTGATTCAATGCCCATGTCAGAAGATATATGTAGGTATGACTTCACGACCTATCCGAAAGAGAATAATAGAGCATAGGAGCTGCATTAATAGGAAGTTAGAGGATAAGCCGCTGGTAGCCCATTGGATAGAATATAATCATAAGGTGTCGGATCTAAAATTTTTCATTATCAAAAAGGTTAAGCTAAACTGGAGAGGAGGAGATTTGGAGAGAACAGCAGCACGTTTAGAACAGCGCTACATTTTTCAACTCAATAGTTTACACCCAGATGGGTTAAACATGGAAGAAGACTTATCAGTATTTCTTTAATGCATATGAAATAGAGCATGCTTAGAGAATGGTGTGTTAGGTTTCTTTGAATGATGGTAGGAAGAACGACAAAAGATATGTTTGGAAATGAGTCATCGGTGGAGGCATTATAATTGGAGGTAATTTATATTACTTAATCCATTTAAAATACATAAATTAAATTTGGCTATCTTTAATAGTCCTTTCTCTTTGCACAGTGATGGATGTTATAGAACCGCCAAAAAGATTCTTTTATCTGTGTCTAATGACAGAGAATCCATAGGGCTTAATAGTGAGACAATGGTTGGTTTAAAACGCAGTGAACGTAAGCTCATGATGTCACTGTTTTCTCCCGCGTTTCTGTATCCTTTATCTCAACGCGCAGCTGCGGGCGTTCTCTGAAGTTGTGCAGGAAGAGAGTGAGTGCTCTGCTTTCAAACGCATGTACAATTTGAGGTAGCAGAAGTGACTTTGGCAAGTTGCGATGGCTGTGTAAATTTAGTACGGTTGATGAGATCGGCATTTATACTTTGGGATAAGGTAGAGGGTAGTAATGCACACGGCGATTTACCTTACAATTTAAAGTATTAGGATTCTTACACCATGGGTTGTGAATGGCATGGATTTTAGAAGGAGACATGCACACGGCGTTCAACTGTATAATTAAAGAATTGGAGAATCTAAGCCATGGGTAGTGGTCGGATTAGGTGTAATAGTAGGGGATCTCTACTTGTGTACTTGGATATCTTTCAGAGCCAGGGATTTTGAAAAAAAGGCTGCAAATATCACATTACTGGAGGAGTGTTTATGTACGATGGACAATGTCAGCGGTAGTGAGATTTCAGGGCAGTTAATTCAAAGTACATAAGCATATTGATTGCTCTAAAGTTAGCGGTAGTGAGGTTTCAGGGCAGTTATTTCAAAGTACATAATATTGTTTTTAAAGGATAGAGCATGCATTTTTATAGCTCTAAAGTTGTGCTCGTTTTAACGGTTTTAATGATGATTTGGTTTTTAACAGAGGGTCTAAGTAAGCACTGATCGGTCGGTAGTAAGGAGTTATGAATTGTTACATGGATTCCTTCTTCTTGTTGCAATAGGATTTATGAGAGTAATAATGAAAGTGTGTTATTCATTTATATTGCAGTGGATACCGGTTTGTGAATAATCTGAGTACTGTTGTGCTGTATTGCTGACAGTATTGAGTTTTGGGACATCATTTGCAGAGGTAAGAGTATAAAGAATGGTAGGTGTAGGGTATAGAGGTTCCTGTTGCGCTTTTCCTGGGTTTTGGGTTTGTGGGTTTTATCTAGTTTTTATCCATTTTATTACTCGTTATTTATTATATATTGCTGTATTTTTATGGGTGCACCCATCTAGACTGGTCTTTTACTTCTTCTTTTCTTTTAGCGATTTACAGTGTGGCAAATTGCACAGGTAAGGGCAATGAATATAATAAATATAGGTTATATTGGTTTTCATTTTAGTTATCATTCTATGTTTTATTATTACCTGTTTATTATTTTTTAAGCATATATTTGGTATTTATGTGATTATGATATGTCAGTACCTTTTTAGGTGTGTACAATTCAATATTCATCATACTGTTACGTTTTATTGGGTTTATTATATTTATTTTTTAGGCACATATTTGGTATTTATGTGATTATGAGATGGTAGTACCTTTTAGATGTGTCTTATTTATGTTTTTAGGCAGTTATTTGCTGTACTGTATTAATTATTTATTTATATTCGTTTAATGATGTTTTAAGTTATTTGTTGATGCATCAAATAGTTTGTTAGGTGCTTTAATTGTGTTATTTTATTATGCTTACGTTTATGATTTTGTTTTTACAGATTATGAATGTTTTTAATGTTGTTTTTATGTTGTAGCCAAAAGCCCCTGATGAAGACATAAGCGAAACACGGCCTGTGTCGGGCCTGGCTTTGTGATACAAGAGTGTTAATAAATAGTTCCTTCCTTGCCTCCACGCTTTTGACTGGGTCTGTTGTGTGGCGCATGGTTCGTGCTCGTTTGTTGGTCTGGTAAAACTGCTTACAGGTCCTGAGGAGAAGCAGGCTAAGCAATACTTTTTTTCCTGCAGTATATTCGGGGCGCAGGGTCTAGGGCTAATGCCTACACACCCGCAGTGTCTGGTCTGTGGTACCCGTCGGGGGATGGTTTCTGATGCCGGGTTGTGTTGCGGTTGCGTGACGGAAGCAGCCAGCATGGCGCAGGAGCTTCAGGAGAAATCTAAAGAGGCGGAGTCAGTGTCTGGACAAGGGGCTCAGGCACCTATGGATGTTAGCCCTCTGCTGGAGTCTCCCTCTTCTCCGCGGGGGGTGACTTTGGTGGTTACAGGTTCTTCTAACCCTCCAGGTTTGGGAGGGGGATCTCTGGCTGGGTTTTCCCCGGAGTTTGCTTTATTGCTTCATCAGGCCTTTTGCTTGCGCCAGCAGGGTGTTTCTATGGATTTTTCGGCCCATAGGGCCGTGGCAGGCTGCAACTCTGCAGAGAAGGTTGAGCAAGCGGGGGCGGGGCCGGCTAAGAGGGCTCAGTCAGGGGAGGAACAGCCCCTTTTGCCTGAGTGATAGGAGGTGGACGACTTTGAGCTGGAGCCTGAGGCCGGCGGGGAAGAGCTCAAAGAAGGTGAGATTCCGGAGCCGGAAGACCAGGTTAAGATTTTACGAGTCTTTCAGAAAGAACTGATGGCCTTGATTGCGGAGTCGCTTCAAGCCCTCAATTTATCGGTTGCTCAGCCGGCGGAGGACGAGGTGTTGGAAGACCCTCTCATTCAGGCTGTGCGGAAAACAGTCAGTGTTTCCGGTACACCGTGTGGTCAAGCAGATGATCCAGGACAAGGGGTATCTGCCCGAGGCAGGTCTTAGGGGGGTGAGGTCAATGACTCGCTTCTATCCGCTGGCGGATCAAGAGCAGGTAATGTTTCGTTCCCCTCGAGTGGATGCAGCCATTTCGGCGGTCACGAAAAAGTGGAGTGGACACGTTGTTGAAGCAGGCCTTTGAGGTTAATTTGCTATCCCTACAGGCTTCTATTTGTGGGGCTTGGGTCGCGAGGGCCTGTCTTCACTGGTCACAGAGGTTGCAGCAGCCGGGTGAGGCTGCACAAGATCATTTGGCTGACGTGGCTAGATTGGCGTCAGGAGCTGCTTACCTGACCGATGTCCACTATGACCTTATTTGATAACGTAAACAATCGATCTACGTTTACCCATTCCACTCCGTTCATCAATTTATAGACTTCTATCATATCTCCCCTCAGCTGTCTCTTTTCCAGGTTAAAGAGCCCTAACCTTTTTAGCCTTTCTTCACAGGACTATCCTTCCATCTCCTTTACCATTTTGGTGGCTCTTCTCTGAACCTTTTCTAATAACGCTATATCCTTTTTAAGATACGGCGACCAGAATTGCACACACTATTCAAGGTGCAGTCTCACCATGGAACGATATAGAGGCATTATAATATCCTTTGTTTTCTTTTCCATTCCTTTCCTTATGATACCTAGCATTCTATTTGCTCTTTTGCCCGCCGCTGCACACTGGGCTGAGGGTTTTAACATGTTATCCACAATGACGCTTAAATCTTTTTCCTGGGTGGTGGTTCCTAATGTGGAACCTTGCATCGTGTAACCATAGTTTGGGTTGCTATTCCCTAGGTGCATAGCTTTGCACTTGTCGACATTAAATTTCATCTGCCATTTTGATGCCCAGTCTTCCAATTTATCAAGATCCTCTTGCAATTTTCCATAATCCTCATAGGTTTTAACAACTTTAGTTTTGTGTCATCTGCAAATTTGATAACCTCACTCGTTATTCCCTTTTCCAGGTCATTTATGAATGTGTCAAAAAGCAGAATTGGCCATTTAGCCCTCCCATCTGCTTTGTATCCCTTAACCAGTTCCTGTTCCACAATAGTACACTGCCTCCTATCCCATGACTCTTTAGTTTTACCCAAAGTCTTTGATTAGGGACCTTGTCAAAGGCTTTCTGAAAGTCCAAATACACTATATCAACTGACTCACCTTTGTCTACCTGTTTATTCAAACCTTCAAAAATATATAACGGATTAGTAAGACAAAAGATGTTCCTTGTCTAAAGCCATGTTTTCTGTCTCCCATTAAGCCATGACTATCTACATGTTCAGCAATTTTGTTCTTTATGATGGCTTCTACCATTTTTCCTGGTACTGATGTCAGGGCCACCGGTCTGTAGTTTCCCAGATCACCCCTGGAACCCTTTTTAAAAATTGGCATTATGCTTGCCATCCTCCAATCTTCAGGTGTTACAGATGATTTTAATGATAGTTCGCAGATTACTAATAGCACGTCTGCAATCTCATATTCCAGTTCTTTCAACATCCTTGGATGTATATCATCCGGTCCAGGTGATTTGCTGCTCTTCAGTTTATCAAATAGTTGTAATACATCTTCCCGATGTGTTGATATTTCCTTCAGTTCTTCTGCACCTTTAAATACCACTTCAGTCATGGGTAACGTCCCTACATCTTCCTCAGTAAAGATCGAAGCAAAGAATTCATTCAGTCTCTCCGCTATCGCCTTGTCGCCTCTTAGTGCCCCTTTAAGCCCTCTATCATCTAATGGACCAACTGACTCTCTCGCAGGTTTTTTGCTACGAATGTACTTGGAAAAAAGGCCTTTACGCATTTTTGCTTCCGCAGCAATCTTCTTCTCAAATTCTCCCTTTGCCTGCCTTATCAGTGCCTTGCATTTAACTTGCCAGTGCTTGTGTTGTTTCCAGGTCGTTTGGCTTTTTTTTTTCAATTTCCTGAAAGATGCTTTTTGGGTATCAACAGCCTCTCTGACCTCGCCTTTAAACCATGCTGGCAGTTTTTTGGACTTCCTTCCACTTTTTTGAAAGCGTTGAACATAGCTGGTCTGGGCTTCCAAGATAGTATTTTTCAACAACACCCAAGCTTTGATGTAAGTCTTTAACCTTTGCAACTGCTCCTTTTAGTTTTTTCTTAACTATTTTTCTCATTTTATCAGTCTCCCTTTCGAAAGTTAAAAGGCAGTACTGTGGATTTCCTTACCATCCCTCCTCCACTAATTAAATTAAACGTGATCATGGTGAATGGTTACCACAGGACCATAGTAACCATTACTGTATGCAAAAAGTTTCAGCGTGGTAAAAATCCTGCATTAATTGTTTAGTGGATGGTGGGGAAAGGGATTGGGCAGGTTTAAGGCAAAGAGTGAGCATTGATTGCACATTGCAGTTAGTGTGTCCTTCATTAACACATGAATATTGCTGTTAGCATGGATGCACTTACTGCCACCTCAGTGGGTGGTGGTAAGTTTACCCATATTAATTGTGGTTGCAGTTTTAGTAAAGTGAGGTGCTTCTCAAGGTAACTGCATGGGGACATGCTGGGAAAACCACCAGCAATTAGCACAAGTCAGACATACCTCCCATGTTAATGTTTTAGGCACTATATGCATGTTAAGGTCCAAATCTTAATGTGCTTTAGTAAATATACCTCTATTCGTTGTCATCCCTCCAGTCCAGTCCAGACATGTGGATTATGTACGTCTACCCAGCAGATGGAGGTTCATTGGCTTTGATCATTTGATGTCCTAATACTAAGGAGTCTGTGTAGCCTTGATCTTGCCAGTATTTCTCAGTTGGAAGGTGTTCAGCTCTGCAGTCTAGAATGTATGGAAGACTTACTTTAAGAAAAAAAAAACCTGAGGAGACTTCGTAAGAGTCTTAAATGTGCCAAGGGACGTAGGTCGGCAAACACTGCCTACTCTACCCCTGGGGCGATACACCCAGTGGTGCTGGGGCCCCTCTCCCGCCTTACTCTCATGCGAGTGAGTTTTGGTGGAGGCCTTTCCCATAACACCTGTGCTGTCTGGGGAAGAGATCTGAGGTGAGGATGGGCTTGCTGGCAGTACTCGGCATCAGAGTCCCTTGCCTTCCTCACCTCTGCTGGCTCTGCAGACACATTCTTTTTATTTCTGCATATAAAGAATGACAAGCGCTGACGAGCTTCTCTGAGCAAAATGATAATCAGACCGCCCTTTTCTATCATGGAAAGAGTTGGAGCTTTTTCCGGGGTAAGTGCTGCCTTAGGGCTCCATCGTTACTATCACTGAAGGGATTGGTTGCTCCAGCGAGAGATGCCTTGAGTGGGGAGGTTCCGGAGAAGGAACACACTATATGCAGGTAGGAGCCACGTTTTGTCCTGCACGGAGGCTCCTTGCTGCTATTTTGGCCTGTTACTGGGGCCAGTCGCTTTCTGGTCTACCGGCTTCTGCAGGGTTTTTTTTTGCAGGGGTGGGATTTTGGTTTTACTTTGTGGTTGGCCTCTTTGGCATGGTTGGAGGTTTTCCCCTTTGTTTAGTTTTTGGCTGGCGTTTATTTTCTTTATAGCGAGGACATTTGGATGCTGAGACCAGCAGTGCGAGATTGCAGGTAGGAAGAGTTTACCCCAAAGGGGAAGTCTTCTGCTAACATTTTTGGTTCCTTTCTCCTCCTTTATGGGCTCTTGTGTCATGCTTGTTCCCTTTGCCTGTTGGTGGTGTGGGTTTTTTTTGGTGGGACAGCTGCCATTTTTTGACTGGCGATATATTTGTGTATGAGTCGGCCACCATTTTCTTAGGTGGGCTACAAGAGTGTTTCTGCATGCTCTGTCAAAGAGTTTTTTGTGTGTGGTGCTTCTTCGGTTGTTCTCTTGGACCCTGGTTTTTTTTTTCTTTGTCTGGATCGAGCATGCAAGAAGGGGGGAACCCCCCCCCTCAAAAACGGTTCAGGAGGTTTTTTTTCTTGTGCTGTTTTCCCCTCCTTTTTTTCGATCAGTCCTTGTGTTCTGGACAGTGGCTTTTTTCCTGTAATACAATGTGCTTTTGTTTTCTTTAAAAAAAGGAAAAAAAGAAACGGAAGAGGGACTCAGTTATGCCCAGGGTGGGCTTTAACCAGGAGTAGGTCCCTGCTGGTGTAGATGGGTGATTTTAGCACCTGTCCCATTTATCTCTCTAGAAACCTTGCATCCTGGGCTATTTATTTATTTATTTATTTAGCTGTATTTATATCCCGCTTTTCACCGGGTCAAAGCGGTCAATTGGGGGATACATTTAACACGAGGGGATATGAGACACATACACTAATACTTACAGGGAACATGGGCAATGGAGGGTTAAGTGGCTTGCCCAAGACCACAAGGAGTGCCTATAGGACTAGAAATCCCAGTCCCTCCGGCCTGAGATTGCTGTCCCCAGGTGAGACTTGAACCCCCGGCCCTCTGGCCTGAAGTACCTTGTCCTAACCACTAGACCACTCCTCCTCTGTACAGTGCTGCCTACAACTTGTAGTAATTCTTTTGTCGCTTACTCTTATTCAAGAGAGTTCCATTCTTCTCAAGAGTCGAGAAAACAAAGGAAAAAAAAGTTAAAAAATTAAACAAAAGGCAGCACTGTCTAGTCCATCGCTAATACTTGTGGGACAACAATAACAAAAAAAGAGAGAGTACCCTCAGGCTGGCAGTAGTGGGCGTGCAGCCTGGAGAAGTGCTCTGACGGGCAAAGCTGTTTGTTCTGTAGTGTCTGTGAGTTGTCAACCACATGTGGTGGGGTGCAGGCTCTCAGTGGCCGCCTGGGCTGTGAAGGTCTACTAGATAGTAGGAGGATGTAGTGGCTTCTCGATAGTTTCCTATCCTTACTCTCCGTAGATGATCTCTCTCTCTCTCTCTCTCTCTCTCTCTCTCTCTCAAACAAAAGATTATCTTCATAAGTCAACTCAAAGGGTACTGGTAAATGGAGCTCACTCTGAGGAGAAGGAGGTTACCAGTGGTGTGCTGCAGGGATCTGTCCTTGGTCTGATTCTTTTTAATATCTTTGTTAGTGATATTGCAGGAGAGCTGTCTGATAAGGTTTGTTTGTTTGCAGATGATACCGAGATCTGCAATAGAGTAGACACTCAGGAAGGAGTAGATAACATGAGGAGGGATCTAGCCAAGCTTGAAGAATGGTCTAGAATTTGGAAGCTGAAATTTAATGCTATAAAATGCATGGTCATGCATTTGGGCTGCAAAAATCCAAAAGAGCGGTACGGTGTAGAGGGTATTTTAATTTAATTAACAGATTTTTTATATACCGCTCCTTCCATTGATCAGGTGCGGTTTCCATATAACAACAATAAACAGGGCGAGCTGTTTTTACATATAACAGTTTTTGTAGCTAGGTAATTACAGTTCCTTAGCAGAACTCCAGTCCAGTCCCTTTACTCTCGGGTTGCGCAACCCTTCCAGCAGCTTGGAGGCTGAGCCCATCATCGTTTTGATGATGGTGTGGTATAAATACCACTGGCACCGCCCCTAGGCACCAGTATTCTCAGCCTCCAAGCAGCTGGAGGGTTACCGTAAGCCAGGAGCTTACTGGTCCTTTAGTTTCCTTTATATTTAATTTAATTTCTTTAATTTACCTCCCTTTTCCTTTTTTGCCTGTTTCTTTAATTGCTCTCTGGGCTCTCCTCCCCCCTCCTCCCTCCTTCTCGGTCCCCGGTATCCTTGAAGGAGAAGGCTTACTAAGCAGCGGGGTGTAGCGGAGTGTTCGGGATCCCCCCCCCTGCGGGCCCGCCGACTGGATCGCCGACCTCCTCACCGCTCACCTTTGTCTCGCGCCGAAGCCCCGAGGCGGGCTGAGCGCTAGAGACATCACGGCAAAGGAGTCCCGTTCGGGGGCAGAGCTCGCAGTCAGCAGCGCTCCTTCTGCTCTTCTGCCGCCTCGCGCTTACAGCGATTGAGCAAGCTGAGCGCTTGAGGCGGCATCGGATCGACGAAGCGAATTCTCAGAGGGAATACGGAACGCCGCGGCGAGAACAAGCTCGCCGGCCGCATGACCTGACTCCACGTGGCTGAGGCCTACCACGTGGAGTCTAGCTTCAGTCAGCGGCTCCAGAGTGTGCAGCACGAAACAAAGTATCAGGACATCCAAATCGCAAGTATTGTGGAGCCATATATTTTTTGATTGCTGTATAGTTTTAATTTTAATTTTAATTTTATTTCTTTCCTTATTTTGGGTTTAGGCTTAGCTAGGTCTGCCGTTCAGGGGTGAGGCCCCACCCCACCCCCCTTCCCTTCCCTGCGGTTGGAAAATCTTCCATTTAAGGGATTTATGTTTAATTTAATTTAATTTCTTTTAACCTTTACCCTCAATACCCAAAATTAATAATACTTATTTTGGAAGAAAGATGACGGGTAAATTGCGCTGCCTGTCCTGCGGAACCCGCAGAGTAGCAGATTCTGAGGCCGGGATCTGCCGGAGTTGTGCTACTGAAGCAGCCTCCGTGGAGCAGGAAATTCAGCTGTCCATGGACCACACTTCTCAGGGGTCTCAAGGGCTCCGGGAGGGGGGAGGAGATTCTCCTTCCTCTCCCCCGCCCTCTACCTCGGCATTACCAGGCCCCTCTCAGGCCCTTCCCCCTGCTCCCGGTGCAGCAGAGGGAGGCTGGGAACATTTTTCTCCAGAATTTGTCCTCCTGTTACACAAAGCCTTTTGTATGAGGCAACAGGGACTCGGGGAGCCGTCGCTGCTAAAAGATTGTATCCGGCCCGGCCCAGGGAAGACAAGCTCACATGATCCCGGAGCCCCTCCTAAGCGCGCTAGGCTAGTGAGCGAAGAACCCCTCACCTCTCCTTCTCCGATCACTCCAGATGAGGAGGGATCAGACAGAGAAGTGGGGGAGGAAGAGGAAGAGCTTGAGGAGGGGGAGATTCCAGAAGAAGAAGAGCACTCCCGGATAGTTAGAGTTTTTCGCCGGGAGGAGCTCCCAGCCTTGATTAATGAATCCCTGAAGGTGCTCAATATGGCATCAGACATCCCTGCAGAGGAAGAAACGTTAGAGGACCCATTGATTCAAGCCGTCAGAAAAACTCAGAAAGTCTTTCCGGTCCACAGAGTGGTACGCCAGATGATCCAGGAAGAGTGGAATCAACCGGAGTCCAGTCTAAGAGGTGTGAGGGCCATGTCTCGCCTGTACCCTTTGCCAGTAGCTGACAAGGATCTACTGAAGTCCCCAAGGGTAGACGCAGCGGTGTCAGCGGTGACAAAGAAGACGACCATTCCGGTCGAGGGCAGCGCTGCGCTTAGAGATAGTCAGGATAGAAAGCTGGATTCTCTCTTGAAGCAAGCCTTTGACGTTAGTGCCCTCGCCCTGCAGGCCTCGGTGTCAGGAGCATGGGTAGCAAGAGCCTGCCTGAGGTGGGCTCAACAGCTTCAACTAACGGATGGCGCCTCTTCTGACGCACAGTCTAGTGCTGCGCGGTTAGAGTCGGGGTCCGCCTTTCTAGCAGATAGCCAGTATGACCTTATTAGGAGTCTAGCAAAAAATATGGCCTCGGTAGTAGCAGCCAGAAGATATCTATGGCTGCGCAATTGGGCGGCGGACCCCTCCTCGAAGGCTCGGCTGAGTCGCCTGCCCTTCAAGGGGAAGCTGCTGTTCGGTGAGGACCTGGAAAAGTTGGTGAAGGATCTGGGCGAGTCTAAGGGAGGTAGACTCCCGGAGGATAGACCTAAGCAAAGCCGCTCGACTGTCCAATCCAGAAATCAGCCGAGGGACTTTCGGAGGTTCCGGCCGGCAAGACAGAATTTCTTTCCTAGGGGTCGCCCCGCGCCTAGAGGACAAGGCTTCAGAGGGTTTCGGGGAGCTGGAAGAGGTTTTGGAGCTTCCTCCTCATCCTCTGCCGCTAGGGAAAACACAATGAAACGACGGGGGCCCAGGAAAAAGGCCTGCTGGTGGTAGGGGGTCGGTTAAGGCAGTTCCTTCCCGCTTGGGCCCGAGTCACATCCGACCGTTGGGTACTGGAAGTAATCAGAGAGGGTTATGCTCTCGAATTCACGAAGCAAGTTCCCCCAGCCTTTATGCTGTCTCCCTGCGGCTCTCCAGAGAAGAGGGCAGCAATAGAAGACACCCTTTCAAGGCTGATCAAGTTAGGAGCGGTGACTCCCGTCCCCAGAGACCAATACGGTTCCGGTCGATACTCGATCTATTTTGTGGTACCAAAGAAAGAAGGGTCCTTCCGTCCAATCCTGGACTTGAAGCAAGTCAATCGCTGTCTCTCGGTTCCTCATTTTCGGATGGAAACCCTGAGGTCGGTCATCGCAGCGGTAAGACAGGGGGAGTTTCTAACATCACTAGACTTGACGGAAGCATACTTACATATCCCGGTACGAAAGTCCCATCAGCAGTTCCTGAGATTTGCAGTGCCGAGGGGTCATTTTCAGTTCCAGGCTCTTCCCTTTGGCCTAGCAACAGCTCCAAGGACATTCACCAAAGTAATGGTAGTGGTAGCCGCGGCCCTCCGCAAGGAGGGGATCCTAGTACATCCATACCTGGACGATTGGCTGATTCGGGCAAAATCCGAGTCGGAGAGTCGCACCGCTACAGCCAGAGTGGTGGAATTCCTGGAGGAATTGGGATGGGTCATCAACCGGGCAAAGAGCAGTTTAGTTCCCTCGCAAGAGATCGATTACCTCGGAGCGAGGTTCGACACAAGAAGAGGAAGGGTTTTCCTGTCGGAACAGAGGTTAAGAAACCTCAGGAGCCTGGTCTCTCGCTTCATTTCAAGACGAATCCCTACCGCCTGGCATTACCTGCAACTTTTGGGCACCATGGCAGCAGCGATAGAGGTAGTACCGTGGGCCAAGGCACATATGCGACCGCTTCAACGCGCATTGTTACGTCGATGGTCCCCCCAGCTTCATCCCCTATCCACGCAGCTACCCTGTCCTCTTCAGATCAGGAGATCTCTCCTCTGGTGGGAGTGCCCAAGGAACCTAAGATGCGGGATGCCTCTAGATCCACCCCAATGGATACAGCTGACGACGGATGCCAGTCTCTCTGGCTGGGGGGCTCATTGCGAGGGACAGTTCGCACAGGGGAGCTGGACCCCGGGGGAGGCTCGCTGGTCCATCAACAGGCTAGAACTGAGAGCAGTGGCGCTGGCACTCAGAGCCCTCGAGCCCCTGATCCGGCAGAGGGCAGTCCGTGTTCTCTCGGACAACGTCACCGCGGTGGCCTACATCAACCGCCAGGGGGGGACGGGCAGCCCCCTGCTGGAGAAGGAGGCGGACAGTCTCTTCAAGTGGGCCGAAGCTCACCTTCTGGACTTGTCGGCTCAACACGTGGCAGGAACAGAAAATGTGACGGCAGATTATCTCAGCAGACACAAGATAGACCACGGCGAATGGGAACTGGCACAGGAGGTCTTCGACCAAATAGTAGCCCTTTGGGGAACACCGATCATGGACCTCATGGCACGCTACGGAACATCCAAGGCAAGCCGGTTCTTCAGTCGGAGAAAGGAAAGGATGTCAGAAGGCTTGGATGCCCTGGTACAGAAGTGGCCCTCGGAAGGTCTCCTGTATGTGTTCCCGCCCTGGGCCCTCATAGGGAGGATCCTAAGGCGAATAGAAAACCCATCCAGGTCTGGTAATCCTCATAGCCCCGGATTGGCCTCGCCGACCATGGTATGCAGACCTGGTGAGACTAACGGTTCTTCGCCCTTGGAGGCTCCCCAACAGAAAGGATTTGCTACGACAGGGTCCAGTGCTCATGCCCCACGTGCATCGATTCTCGCTTACGGCTTGGCCCTTGAGAGGGCGCGGCTCGTGAAGCGAGGTTACTCGGCTTCGGTAGTTTCGACCCTGCTGAACGCTCGAAAACGCTCGACATGCCTTTCCTATATCAGAGTTTGGCGCATATTCGAGGCGTGGTGCGCAGATCGACATAAGAGACCTTTAGAATCCTCGGTCCCGGAGGTGTTAGAGTTCCTCCAAGCAGGCCTCGAGAAAGGTTTGGCTCACAGTTCATTACGAGTGCAGTTAGCGGCCATTTCTTGTTATAGAGGAAAGGTCCGGGGCAAGTCTCTAGGTGACCACGCCGATGTAGGTAGATTCCTGAGAGCAGTCAAGCGCCTACGGCCGCAACAAAGATCAGTGATCCCTCCTTGGGACTTAAACCTGGTGTTGGATTCCCTAACCAGAGAACCCTTTGAACCAGCTAGGAGTTCCTCCCTGAAGGACTTGACTCTGAAGACAGTGTTCTTGGTAGCTATTTGTTCGGCTAGGAGGGTCTCAGAGCTCCAAGCGCTCTCTTCTCGGCCTCCCTTTCTTTCCTTTTTTAAAGATAAGGTGGTTTTGCGGACGGTTCCCTCCTTCCTACCCAAGGTCTCCTCTCCTTTTCATATGAACCAAACATAATCGATACCGTCCTTCGCGGGAGAAGCCCAAGATGAGGGGAATTCCAAACTGCGTCTCCTAGATGTGCGTAGAGTGTTGAGACGGTATCTCTCTCGCACATCTTCCTTCCGCAAGTCCGAACGGCTCTTCGTACAATTTGGAGGTCCGCGCAAAGGGGAAGCAGCGGCCAAAGCTTCCATTTCTAGGTGGATCAGGGAGGCCATTGCCTCTGCCTATATTCTCAAGGGAAGGCAAGTCCCAACAGGTCTTCGCGCTCATTCAACTCGAGCGCAGGCGGCCTCCTGGGCAGAACATAGTTTGGTGCCTCCGCTAGACATCTGTAAAGCGGCCACCTGGTCCTCTCTGCATACCTTTTCCAAGCACTACAGGCTGGATGTCCAGAGAAGAGCAGACACCAGATTTGCAGGTGCCGTACTTCGGTCCGGGTTAGCGAACCCCACCCAGGTTTTGAACTGCTCTGTTACATCCCGAGAGTAAAGGGACTGGACTGGAGTTCTGCTAAGGAAAAAGTAATTAGTCCTTACCTGCTAATTAGTGTTCCTGAAGGAACTCCAGTCCAGTCCCCTGATCCCGCCCAGGTTCAGTTTCTAGTGGAATAAAGGACCAAAGTAGGAACGGGGCGGGGCGGAAGACTCCAGCCGGAGGAGCGCCGTACGGGCACAAATGAGTAAAGGCTGTGTCGGCCTGGGGTAAGCCTTCTCCTTCCCTCCCCCCCCCCCCGGTACTTTCAGTTAAACGGAAAAAAAAAAAAAAAAAAAAATTTGTTTTGATTTCATGTTTTTGTTGATTTGGGTGCCTTGTTTTACGCATTTTTGTTACGAGTACTTGGCAGGACTGCTTTTTCATCAGATTACTGGTGCCTAGGGGCGGTGCCAGTGGTATTTATACCACACCATCATCAAAACGATGATGGGCTCAGCCTCCAAGCTGCTGGAAGGGTTGCGCAACCCGAGAGTAAAGGGACTGGACTGGAGTTCCTTCAGGAACACTAATTAGCAGGTAAGGACTAATTACTTTTTAACAATTGGTGAACTATTTACAATTGAACAGAAATTAAACTATATACATAGGTTTTTGTTTTTTATATTTCTTAATCACTTCTGTTCATAAAAGAAGAGCAGGACCTCGGCATAATTGTATCTGACGATCTTAAAGTAGCTAAACAAGTAGAAAAAGCGACTGCAAAAGCCAGAAGGATGCTTGGGTGTATAGGAAGAGGAATGGCCAGCAGAAAAAAGGAGGTGATAATGCCTCTGTATAAGTCTCTGGTGTGACCTCATTTGGAGTATTGTGTGCAGTTCTGGAGATATCAAAAGGATATAAGCAGGTTGGAGTTGGTTCAGAGGGTGGCTACTAAAATGGTTAGTGGTCTTCGTTATGAAGCATATGTGAACAGACTTAAAGGTCTTAGTATGTATACTTCAGACGAAAGGTGGGATAGGGGAGATATGATAGAGATATTTAAATTTATTTTATTTATTTATTTATTTAACAAAGCTTATATACCACCCCTTCCTGAGATCAGGGGCGGTTTACATGGAACATCAGAACATGTTTTACAATGAACATAGGAACCATGTACATTTAACGTAGGAACTATATACATTTAGCATGTACGATCGTGTAGGGTAGATATATACATTTTGATTGTGTTTAATGTTTGACCGAGGGTGATTGTCATTTTGAGGTGTAAGTTATCAGAAGGTGGGAGGTGATAATTCTTTAGGTTTTTTGGGAACTAATGAGGGTGCTTGAGTCACCAAAGTGTTATATAAAAACATGTGTTAGGTTCTTGCGGATTTGCTGAAGGTCTTTTATTGCTCTTAGGTCATTGGGTAGTGAGTTCCACAGTATTGGGGCCACATAGGAGACCTCCATGACGTAAATTCACAGGAGGAGAGTCACTTCTGATTGAAAGCAATCTCTGGTAAGAGGGGACATAGGATGAGGGTGAAAGGGGATAGACTCAGGAGTAATATGCGGAAATATTTCTCTAAGAAAAGAGTGTGAGAGATGAGTGGAAGAGGAATAGTCTCCCAGTGGAAGTGGTGGAGATTAGGACAGTATCTGAATTCAAAAGAGCATGGGACAAAGATAGAGGATCTCTTTAAAAAAAAAAAAAAGGCACTGTTGTAGTTGATGGAAGGGCAGACTAGACAGGTCATGTGGACTTTTTCTGCCGTCATGTTTTGTATGTTTCTGTTAACTAAAGGGGTGAGAGAGAGAGCTTTCCTGGTCTCTCTAGCAAGGGGTCTGGGGAGAGCATAGGACAAGCACTAGCAAGCTTTCTCTAGTTTACGCTAGGCTTAGTGAGTGTATACTGCTTCCTTATTGGGGCAGAGGAACATGCAGTCTGCTATGTGGTACAGAGAGTCTGAGTGGCTGCATTTCAGTTTTTGGCTATGCGTGTTATCGTGGGGACTTTCTTTGGTCATTTCTTTCTCTTACATCTGGTCATTGGCATAGCCTCCACAGGGAGGAAAGGTGCTAGTGTTTCTGGTAGCATTTGCATCTTTGATCCTTTTATATTTGGCAGCTGATGCCAAAGTATCTGGGTCAGTGGACACAGGCAGGAGAGTCGATTTGATAGGCCTAGCTGTCTTCTCATCTCTGTTCCTTTCCCGGAGCGGTGGGGTAGGATAGAGATGGAATATTTTTCTGCTTGGCTTGCTTTTTTGCTTGACCTACATTAATTCTCCAGGAACAAGCAGGAAGTCCGTCCTCACTTATGGGTGACGTTGGCACCGACGGAGTCCACACGGAGCAATTCCCCAGCTTCAAAGAAGGCTTTTGGGATTGCTGCCACACATGCATGGTCCTCTTCCTGCCCAAGGGTGCCATCTTGCTCAGTCTCGCTTTTTCTGCAGAGCCCTTCGGATGCACGTCCTCGTCCCTCAGAAAAAGTGTTTTGTTTTCCGGCCTCTGGCCTATTGTTTTTTCCGTTTGCACCGGTCCTCTACCCGTCCTCCCCTTGCTCCTAACTCTTTTGAGCAAAGGGGACATTTTTTTCACTAATTTTTGTTGTTGGCGGGCTTCGCACCCTTTTTTTCCACTAACCGCTGGCCGGGTGGATCTTCGACCTCGTGGGGGCCCTTTTTGCCCCGATGGCCGCCGGTTTAAAAAAATACGATAGATGCTCCAAGAACTTGTCGCTTACGGACACACATGACTGTTCTCTATGGTGTTTTGCAGCCGACCATGATCCAGAGCTCTGTTCGCTTTGCAAGAAAATGTCCTCCAAGGCCCTGCTCAGTCATAAGCAGAAGTCTGAAGACATTTTCCGAAAGGCTACCTCAGAATCCCCGGTGGCACCCTCGGTCGTCTCTCCGCTGGTGGGGTCCCCCACCTTGGCTCCGCGCTCAAGACTGCACTCCGACTAGGGGTCCCCTGAAGTGGAGTGGCGTAAGAAGAAGACCTTGAAGTTGCTGTCGAGGACTCCCGAAAAGGGCGAGTGCTCCTACGCTCGGTCGCTTAGCCCCCCTTGGCATTTCCGAGAGTCAGACAAGGAGCGACCTCATAAGGTACCTCGAACAGACTCGGAGGCCCCAGGTGATGGTGCCAGGTCTCCCGAGTGTCGTCCTAGTGAGGACCCCCTCTCCTCCTCGACGCCCGACCTGGTGATCCCAGTGTCGGCGTTGCAGGGCCCCACACCCGCGTGGGAGTACCGTATGTTGGCTCTAGAACGCAGCATTTCTGCATTCATAGCTTCCCAGCAGGTGCTTGTATCCAGCTTTGCTGTTCCGCGCCTAGAGACCGAGGTTCCCTAGAGAGGGACACCAAAATCCACTCTGGAAACCCCCAAGAGCCAGGGTCCCCACCCGCTTTTCAGCAGCGTTCGCCACCCAAGGACACCTCTTTTTCAGTGTTCGTGCGGGATATGGCACGGGCTCTCAACCTGGCTGCCCAAGCGGAGGAGGAACCTCGAGCTGAAGAGCTCGATGTCCTATAGTATGAGTCCCCTCCTCGGGAATCTTTTGCTGTCCCGGTTCCTCCCATTTTGTCCAGGCTGCTACTCCGCATGTGGAAGACTCCTGCGTCGGTCCCCATCGTGAGCAAGCACCTCGATGCTATGTACAGGGTCCAGCACAGCCCTAGGTTCAGGAAAACCCAATTCCCCCATACCTCCATGGTGGTGGAGTCAGCCATGAGAAAACAAAAGAGCCCAAAGTCACATTCTTTGGTTCTGCTGGGCCAAGAAGTCAAGAGCCCTTGACATTCTAGGCCGCACAGCCTACCAAGGGTCCATGCTCTCATGCCGTATTCAGGCATATCAATTGTACACAGGCATGTTTTTACATGTTCTAGCCAAGGAACTTGGGGGCTTCTCCGTGGGCCTCGCGGGCGAACCCCTCAATAGGTTCCGGACCCTTCTGAGGTCCGTCATGGAGTGCTCAAAATACCTCTCCCGCGCCGCCTACAATGGATTCGAGTCTTTGGCTCAGGTGGTGGCCGCTGTCATTGGGGCCCGGCTCCAATCCTCGGCCTTAGAGCAGTGGGTCCAGGAAAAGCTCCTAGACATACCCTTCCTTGGTGAACAGCTCTTCAGTAAACCGATGGAGCATAAGGCTGCTGAGACTGAGACGGAGTTCGTTACCCATACCTGCCTCTCGCGCAAGACTTCCTCCCTTTCTCAGAAGAAACAGCAGGCTAACAGTGCGTGATACTGGCACAGTGTAGCTACAGACCATGCCATTGTGCAGGTTCTGTGTTCACCCTGAGGGATAGGATGGGTGCCCAGCACTAGGTCCGCAGTACATGTGGTGCTAGAGAGAGGTTCTGCTGTACATCCCCATCACTACCAGTGTGTGACAGGTGTTCCTTGCAGTGCAGCTGAAGATAATTTTGGTGTCCATCTGTATCCTGCAGTCACACGTGGTCCTCTGCGACCAGACACCACCCAGATTAGTGTGTACCCTGTGTTAGGGTCTGGCTGACATGGGTACCTGTTATCAGGGCAGAGGGGTTTCTAGACTTGCATGAGGTGTGTGTAGCAGTGCCTTTATAAGGTCAAAGTGGTATACACTACATACCCCAAAGGGCCCACATCACCCTTTTTGCAGGTAAGGAACAGGTGCCCCAGCTCCGGTGAAGCAACCTCCATCCTGCTGATATAAGAAAGCCCTCCAGGGTTGGTGGGCCAGAGCCATACCTGTGCCTGGGGCAGTGGCAGACCAGCAGCAATGTTGGGGTTAGGTCTGGAACACCCCAACTGCCGCACAACACTGTCTGCCAGTCACCAGCAGACAGCACAGTCAGACTGCTGCACCTTATAGGTGTTTCAACCATGCACAGTCTAACTGCAGACATTCCACTAGCCAGTCCATAGTGCATGCTCAGAGGAACTATGTGCACCAAACAGGCATCTCAGTGATTTGGGCCCCAGCACTGGTAACACAAATGTATCACTGGAGGCAGATAGTATAGAGCGCTATGTGGGAACCTAGACATGCCAAGGTCACTGCTCGGTTAGAGTGAGTGCCCTCCCAGCATGACATGCTGTGGCCACCCTGTCCATGCAGGCGGTGGTCGGGCACTACAGTGTCCCAGCCATTGCCACACACCCTGTGAAGATGCATCCTGGCCAATCCGCCCTGTCTGTGCGGTCTGTAACGTTACCGCAGTTTAGTAAGCATACCCCTTTTCAGTGAATAGCATTTAGAAATGGTTGCCTTTTTTAAAATTAATTCCTTATTAGAATTTTTTAAAAAGTGGTTACACTCATTGGGGCATGTTTACAAAAACATGAGTGCCTACTATATGTTCCGCTCCAAAAATGAGAGCAGGGGTGGCATTTGACTTGTGCTGAAAATGGAGACTTGGCCTGCATAGCCTAATGGTTAGAGCACTGGCTTGGGAACCAAGAGACCAGGGTTTGATTCCAAGTAGCACTCCTTGTGGCCTTGGGCAAGCCACTTAACCCTCCATTGCTCAGAAAAATTCAAGTGATCAGTGTCCCTGTTTAATGTACATTACCAAGTTTAAGTTACAATGTTAACCACTTTAACCGAAATGATAAAAGCGGTATAAAAAACTATTAGTTTATTTGTATTTATTTATTTATTTAAATAAGTGCAACATCTCTGGTGAATATGTGCTAATTGCAAAGTACATGCTCTGACTCTGAATCTCCCAGTCTCTGCCCTAACCTGTATTACCTTTTGTAGTGCAGGATTTCTGAGGCGGCCGCATTTTTGGCACATAGTAGATTTTACTGTGGCACATACTGAACCCTGCGCTACCTGATAGCACGGTTTAATAAACATGCTGCATAGTGTTATGTTTTTATTTATATTTGTGTTTTGATGGTTGCACATTTTGAACTATGCAGTCTTGGCTGAAAATGTGGTCAGTAAATCTTACATTACCCAGAGTATGGTCATATTCAAAATGCATTTTCATATACTTCATTTACAAAATCACATCTGCTGAATATTAAAGGAGAGGCAGAAATTGTTTATTCAAAATAGAAACTAAACGTTTTGAAGAAATGCTCAAAAGATGAGCACCGTTTTTATGAGTTATGTAAATATTCTGCTTAAACAGGGTTAGAAATGCTTTGACGTTTCTGACAGAAAAAGTGTAGTGCGTATGCAGTAACATCATCCATGAAAGCGAAGTATTTAGTGTTTACAATGGATTTATGGTTGTGAGCCAAAGTACAGCATGTGAGAGCGTGTTCTGTAACAAAGAATCTGAGAGGTGGTAGTGTGCCATTTTTTTGGTTCTCTTGGGATGTCTAATGTTTTTGTATTTCAACATTGTACTGAAATTTTACAAAGTAAATAACGATAACGGTTGTATCTGTTTAGGGAATTGTAGTGATTTTTGGCAGTCGTAGCAATACTTAAAAGCCTTGAAATAGCTTTATGAGCAAAACAAGCTGGATAGATGCTTTAGTGTGTTTTTCTTTTCTTAAAGCTGACATCTTATAGTTTAGGTTATGACTGTGAGTTGCTCATTTTGGAAGTAGTGTTTCAGAAAGCTGTATAAGGAATGAGCTCACTCTTTCCTTCCTCCATCCCATTACATTGAAAGGAAGAGTTTGTTTCAAATATTTCAGTCTTATTTTTCAACTAGCAGAAAATAATTATTTAGCTGGATGAGAACTGTTGTGGGGAGGGGGAGAGGAGGGCTAAGTAAAATACTTTGCTTGGAAAACGATTGATTGCTACTGGTATAATGCATTTTCGCCTGGTAACAACAAATTCTCCTGTTGGAATTCTGCACACAATATTCAAAATTCTGCATTAAAAGGTCTGAATTATGCAAAATTCTGCATGCTTGCTTTTGTGAAAATAAAAGCATATTGTTTTAGAGTGATACTTAGGGGTATGTTTACTAATCGGCAGTAGCGGCTTCCTTGCGATATTGGCGCCACAGCCCCAGTGACTTCAATGAGGCCGAGGCTCCGATATCACATGGAAGCTGCTACCGCTGATTAGTAAATATACCCCTTAATTTAAAATATAATACTGAAAAAAAATCACAAAATTTTAAATTGTATGCAGAATTTCAGTAAGAGTAAACAAAACAGATGACGTTGACTTCTTCCCTTTTGCATGGGAGAAGTGATTTTAATCATTGCTATCCAGTTCTGTGAAATTAGAATTAATGTCACTGGCAATTTTATGCCCATCTTCTGAGTAAACTAAATAATATTTTTTTTAATTGCTGTCCTTTGATATTTGGTTACACAGTGTGTCTGTCCCTATCACTCTTAATTTCAAGCTCTTTCCCAATGTTGCACAATTTTCTGTCTGTGCAGTCTTGCTTTACTGCAATGCAGGCCTTATTTGGTGTTGAGAAAAGTTTGGGCAATATTCCTCTCTGGAAATTTAAATGAATAGGACCAAATTTGGCTTGGTGACAAAAATGTGAACAGAACATCAAGCTCTTTATCATCCCTCCAGTCCAGTCCCGTACCTCTGTGTAGTGCACAGCCTCCAGCAGCTTGGAGACTGAGCATGTCCAGAACTGAAGACACCAGTACTAATATGGCTGGCACCGCCCACCAGCTCTCAGTATGCTCATTCTCCAAGCAGCTGGAGGTGGTGAGCCAGGGGGGCTCACTGAGGAGCAAATAAGGAGTTAGGGTTCCTTTTCCTTTTATATTTTGTTTGTTGCTTTGTGGCTAAAGTAAAAAAAAAGAAAAGAATAAGCAGCAAGCAGAGAAGAGGCAGCAAGCCCTGGTTGAGGAGGATCTCAGACAGCCCTATCCTCTCTCCTTCCCCCCCCCCCCCACTTGGGAACCCAGGGTGGGGGTGTTGAGGCACTTGGCAGCATCCCGGGGCTTGGTGGCTCCCGATCCCATGATTGGGTGAGGAGCCACTGTTTTTGAGCTGCAGCAGTTGGAAAGGGACATTGCCTGCTCTGCCTCCTCAGCGCCGAAACCGTTAAAAAGGCTGAGCGCGAGGTCGGCGTCTCCCCTGTCGGAGCTCCCGTGGCCAGCCAATGTTTCTCCGATAGCTCTCCTCATGGCAGTGTCGGGTATGTCGGGGAGATCCTTTTGTTTTTTTAACCACGTGGGAGGGGAGAAAAGGCCTGATGCTGCGTGGTGGTGACGGCGGCTGCTGCTGCTGAAGCGCGGGAAAACAAGCGGAGTTCTTTTTTTGCCTGCGTTTTTTTCTGCGCTCATCGTGGTGAGAGAGTGAGCCCATCCGGCCATTGTTTTTAAGGGTCGTTTTCCCAGCAGTTTTCCCTGGGGGGCTTGGTTGTCTGGGTTGATTTTTTTTTATTGGGCCTGCCTGTTGGGGGAGGGGGGGAAGAAAACAAAGGGTTGCAGACTCCTCTTTCTTGGTGAGTGCTCCAAGGCAGGTGGAGCCTAGGAACAGTGGCCTGCCCTCCATACCGGTGTGTCTGCAGTGCTTAGTCTGTGGATCTGGGCGTGCAACGGTATCCGAGACAGGAGTCTGCCGTGGCTATAAGACAGAAGCTATGGGTATGGAGCAGGCGCTGCAGGACAAGCTGCGGGAGCCTGTTAGCTCAGGAAGTTCAAGTCTCCGTGGACTCTTCTCTTCCCTCACTGGAAATGTCTTCTGCGCTTCCTGGGCCCTCTCCCTCCCAGGGTCTTGCAGTTGGGGGGCTTATGAGGGAGTTCTCTGCCGCATTTGTGCTGTTATTGCATCAGGCCTTTCGCTTACGCCAGCAGGACGCAGCGGCCGTTTCCTGTCCCGCAGCGGCCAGTGCGAAGTGTAGTGTCGCGGAGAAGAGGGATGAGACAGTAGAATTGCTGGCCAAGAAGGTCAGGTCCTCGGTATAGGGGAACCGGAGCAGTCTCCTCTGTCGGAAACTAGTGACACGGAGCTGGAGCCGGAGTTTGAGGGCGAGGAGTTCGAAGAAGGAGAGATTCCGGAGCCGAAAGACCAGACTCAGGTGGTCCAAGACTTTCAGCGGGAGGAATTGCCGGCACTGATCGTGGAATCGCTTAAAGCAATCAAATTGCCTGCTAGCCTGCCGGCTGAGGAGGAATCTCTAGAGCAGTGGTCCTCAACCCAGCCCTCTGTGGCCCACAGGCCAGTCAGGTTTTCAGGATACCCACAATGAATATGCATGAGATAGATCTGCATGTACTGCTTCCATTGTATGCAGATCTATCTCATGCATATTCATTGTGGGTATCCTGAAAACCTGACTGGCCTGTGGGCCCCAGAGGACTGGGTTGAGGACCACTGCTCTAGAGGATCCTCTTATACAAGTGGTGCGAAGGACTCAGTCGGTCTTCCCGGTGCATAGGGTGGTCAAGCAGATGATTCAGGACGAGTGGGACCTGCCCGAGGCAGGTTTGAAGGGGGTCAGGGCCATGTTTCGCCTTTACCCTCTATCAGAGCAGGAGCGTGAAATGTTTAGATCTCCACTGGTGGATGTAGCGGTGTCTGCGGTTATGAAAAAAAACACCATCCCTGTGGAGGGAAGTGTGACATTCAAGGACGCACAGGATAGGAAGCTGGACATGCTGTTGAAACAGGCCTTTGATATCAATGCCCTGTCTATGCAGGCCTCCATTTGTGGTGCCTGGGTGGCGAGGGCCTGTCTACAGTGGTCACAGCGTCTACAGCGGATGTCAGACGGCTGCCTGGGTGAGAATCTTCACAGTCTTGTCAAGTGCATATATCTATATGATTTGCAAGGTATTGTGGGCAATGTAGTTCATTCACACCAGACACAGCTGCTGACAATAATTTAGTTGTGCTCTTGGGTAAAGCCAATAAGATATTTATTTATGGGGTTATTTCTCCCAACACAGATATGCTTGGTAGCACATAAATTAGGTTACTTGCTTTCAGTGTTAACTTGGAAAAACAAAGTTAAAATCAGGAAAACAACAAATGAAAAGCCACAAAGCAAGAAACAAACTGTTCTTTTCAGGTTAACTTCTGATTACTTCCCACATAGATACAGAAGTGATTCTCTCCTAGCTCACAAGCAATTAGGTAAGGCTTAATTGCTAGCAGTTATCCAGCTGAAACCCCTTAGCTGGCTTGCTTTCTACTGTGTGGGTCAAATCCTGCTTCAGGAGCTTTTCTGAGTAGATTAAAGAACAAATTTGTATTTCTTTGTGATGGTTGCTGTACTTTATAACAGAAAGTTACCAACGGAGTTTAGATAGAGAGCAGTCCATATAAACAGGATCCTCATCTGCTATTATTACCCCTTGTTCAACAAGCATGGGTTCAATATCATGGATTGGCACAGATAAATCTCTCAATGGAGCATTTTCAGGAGAATACTTGTTTCCCTGCTGTCTTTCAAGGTTATAGCTAGGGCATAGATCAATGTTCATACCTGAGCTTCCATTGCTGCTAGAGTTCCTCTCTATATAGCCTGGCCAGTATGTAGTCCAGTTCTTATGTCCAGCCTTCCAATCCAGATCCCTGGACACTGGATCTCTCTTCACATACCTTCTGGCACAGGTCTTAGGGTCCCTTCCACGTGCAGCCGTCTCCCTCACAGGTAGCCTCTGGTGATTCCTAGCTCTGCAGCACCATTCCTCTGGCTTTCCCCAGTCCAGTGGTGTATGCTGGCCCTTGGAATACCTCCCAGTATACGTACTGCTTTGGACTCTTCTAGACCTCTCAAAGGCTTTTCTCTTCCTTCTTCCAAAGGGTCTCTTTCCCTCTCTGTCCGTCTGGTTTGGCTTCTGCTTCTGATGATCCTTCAGATGAAACTGATGATCAAGCTGATTCTCAGAATAATGAGGACAATTCTCTGGATATCCAAGGTGATCATGAAGATGGTCATCTGTAGAATAAACTCTACTCTTACTCTGCTTAGATGAGTGCTCCTCCCTAATACAGCGCAGCTGTGCTGAATCAAGCCTTGCCCTTTGAGATGAGTGTTCCATCCTAGCACCGCGCAGCTGTGCTGAATCAAGCCCTGCCCTTTGCAATGAGTGCTTGGGGATTACCTCATAGCCCTTTTGATTGAACACACGTTTTCTCACTTCAGCTCCTCTCATGGCTGTTGGAAACCTGGTGCATTCTGGGACTGGTAGTCTTTTATGGCAAAATTCTGTTTTCTCATTTCTACCAGCACTGACAGGTTGCTTGTTCAGAGACACTTCACCTTTTCTATAGCCCCTTTCTGAGCTATGATAAGCTTCCTTATCACACGGACTGAGGTCTCTGCACTGGAGCAGCTGGCTGAGGTCGCTAAGATGGAGTCGGAAGCAACTTATCTCTCTGACATCCACTATGACCTCATTCACGGCCTAGTGAAGTGTGTGGCATCAGCAGTAGCGACCCGTCGCTATCTCTGGCTGTGCAATTGGGCAGCAGACAGCTCTTCCAAGGCGTGGCTTAGCAAGCTTCCCTTCAAAGGGAAACTTTTGTTTGGGGAAGCTCTGGATAAGTTGGTGAAAGATTTGGTGGAATCAAAGGGAGGATGCCTCCTGGAGGACAAGCCAAAGCAAAGTCACATTGCCGCCTCTTCTCGGGGCGAACCTTGGGATTTTCGGCGTTTTTGTGTGTCCCATCTAGGTTCCTTCCAGAGGGGTAAATTTCCTGCCCGAGGGCAGGGCTTTTGTGGCTTCCGAGGGGCAGGCCGAGGTTTCGCCGCAGCCTCTTCCTCGGGTTTTAAAAAGCCTCAATGAAGCGAGGGGGGCACAGGCAGGGTTTCAACCTGTGGGGGGTCGGCTATGGGGCTTTTACCCTGCTTGGGCCCAGATCACATCCAAACAGTGGGTCCTGGAGATAATCCACGAAGGCTATGCCCTTGAGCTCGCGCAGCCGGTGGGTGATGCTTTCATTCGCTCCCCTTGCAAAGCCCCAGGCAAGGCGACGGCGGCAGCTGTCAGGATCGCTGCTCCAGCTTGGGGCAGTGGTACCCATTCCCAGGAACCAGTACGGTTGCGGTCGATACTCCATCTATTTCGTGATTCCCAAAAAGGACGGCACCTTTTTGTCCTATCCTGGATCTCAAGCGGGTGAACTGCTGCTTGCGGGTTCTGCATTTTCGCATGGAAACTTTGAGGTCTGTTATCTTGGCAGTGAGGGAAGGGGAGTCTCTTACCTCCCTTGATCTCACCGAAGCATACATTCACATTCCCATCAGGCCAGAGCATCAGCGATTCCTTCGGTTTGCGGTGCCAATGGGACACTTCCAGTTTCAGGGTTTGCCATTTGGTCAGGCTTGGGGTGTGGAGTGGAGGGCTCGGCCTGCTGTGGCTTCGGCCTGATGTGGCCTCTGTACTGGAGGTTTTAGCCTTTTTACAGGACGGTTTTGAGAAAGGCCTGGTGGCAAGCTCTTTTCATGTGCAGCTGGCGGCAATTGCGTGCTATCATGGTAAAGTCCACAAAGTTCCTCTGGGGTCCCATCCGGATGTCTTGCATTTTCTCTGGGCAGTGGCTCGGCTTCGCCTTCTGCGTCGAGCAGTGGTTCCATCATGAGATCTCAATCTGGTTCTGAGGGCTTTGACAAAGGAGCATTTTGAGCCATTGAGCCACGTTGACCGTTTTCCTGGTGGCAATTTGCTCCGCACGTAGGATCTCAGAGCTGCAGGCTCTGTCGTGCTGGGAGCCTTACCTTTCCTTTTCTTGGGAGAAGGTAGTCTTGAGGCCTGTTTCTTCTTTCGTCCCCAAGGTAGTCTTGGTTTTTCACATGAATCAGCACGTCTCCTTACTGGTGTTGGAGAGGGTGGGAGATGACGCAATCGGAGTCAGTCTGCACAGGCTGGATGTTCGCCGGGTCCTCAAGCTTTATTTGACAGAGATGGCATCATTTTGCAAATCGGAGCATTTGTTTGTTCTTTTTGGGGACCCCACACAAGGCAAAGTGGCAGCAAAAGCTTCCATTTCTAGGTGGATTCGGGAGGCGATCGTGTCTGCTTATCTCCTTAATGGGCGTCAGGTGCCCCTGGGGTTATGCACCCATTCCACTAGGGTGTAGGCAGCGTACTGGGCTGAATTTTTAATCTGGTGCCTCCAGTAGAAATTTGCAAGGCGGCCACTTGGTCTTCCCTGCATACCTTTTACTAAACATTATCGCTTGGATGTCTAGATGGCAGGGGAGGCTGTTTTGGGTCTGCGGTTCTGCATGCCGGTCTGGCAGGTCCCTCCCACTAGTACGTTTACTGCTCTGTTACATCCCAGAGGTGCGGGACTGAACTGGAGGGATGATAGGGAAAGCAAAATTAGACTTACCTGCTAATTGTTGTTTCTTGAACTCCAGTCCAGTCCCGGATCCCACCTGAGTTGAGTCTGGGATTTTGGCGCTGAGGGGCCAACCAGGGATTTGCTTTTCTTCCTGGCTGGCTGTCAGCTTTCGGGGTTCCCTCAGGTCAGCCTCTGTGTATCTCTTTCCTCTGGGGGAGGGCTACAGGTTCCTCCTCTAGGGTTTGGGGGAGGGAGTTCCTGTCACTTCAGTTGTGATATAGTTTAGTGAATCATTTCTCTTGTTTTATCTACTTATTTATTGCTCCTGTGAGTCTGCTTTGTCAATAGGTATTGGGAGCTGGTGGGCGGTGCCAGCTGTATTAGTACTGGTGTCTTCAGTTCTGGACATGCTCAGTCTCCAAGCTGCTGGAGATGGTGCACTACTCAGAGGTGCGGGACTGGACTGGAGTTCCTCAAGGAAAACCAATTAGAAACATAGAAACCTAGAAACCTGACGACAGAAAAAGACCACATGGCCTATCTAGTCTGTCCTTCCATATCAACAACTACAACAGTCCCCTTTTTTCCTTTAGAGATCCTCTGTGTGTGTTCCTTGCTTTTTTTAATTCAAATACCGTCGTCATCCCTATCACCTCCACTGGGAGACTATTCCACGGTCCACCACTCTTTCCGTAAAGAAATATTTCCGCATATCACTCCTGAATCTATCCCCTTTCACCCTCGTCCCATGTCCCCTCGTAGCAGAACTTGCTTTCAATCAAGAGGCTCTCTCCCTCTGTGCATTTATGCCACGGAGGTATTTAAACATCTCAATCATATCACCTCTATCTCGCCTTTCCTCTAAGGTGTGCATATTAAGATATTTAAGTCTGTCCTCATATGCTTTATAATGAAGACCACTAACCATTTTAGTAGCCACCCTCTGTACTGACGCCATACTGTTTATATCCTTTTGAAGGTGCGGTCTCCAGAATTGCACCCAATACTCCAAATGAGGTCGTACCAAAGACTTATACAGAGGCACTATCACCTCCTCTTTTTCTGCTAGCCATTCCTCACCGTATGCATCCAAGCATCCTTCTAGCTTTTGCTGTCGCCTTTTCTACCTGTTTAGCTACTTTAAGATCATCAGACACAACCACGCCTAGGTTCTGCTCTTCTTTAGTGGACAAAAGTAATTCACCCCCTATACTATATTGCTCCCTTGGATTGCTGCAATCCAAATGCATGACCTTGCATTTTTTAACATTAACTCCCAGCTGCCAAATTCTAGACCATTCTTCAAGCTTAGCTAGATCCCTCCTCATGTTATCTACACCTTCCTGGGTGTCTATTGCAGATTTTGGTATCATCCGCAAAGAGGCAAACCTTACCCGACAGCCCTTCCGCTATATCACTAACAAAGATGTTAAAATTAGCAGGTAAGTCTAATTTTGCTTTTGAAAATAGGTCAGATAAAACCAAGTGTTCCAGAGAAATAAATCCCCCCCCCCCCAAAAAAAAAAGAAAAAATGGCCTAATGATTTTCTGTGGGAGAGAGTGTTCCAGGAGCTGAAGCATAGAAACATTACTACACTGTAACATAGGAGTCAGTATTCAAAAGGACTTGCGTGGTTGACAGGACCTCTTAACTGGATAAGTCCCAGTGATACCGGTGCTGAATATCTGGATTTTATTTTTTTAACCTCTGGTGGATGCATTTAAAAAAAAAACAACGCTGACAGTCATGGGCTGAAATATTACCCTGATAATGTTTAAAGCAGGGCTCGGCAAATCCTGGGCGCCAGGTCACCATGGCACCTAGAAATTTCATCCCCTAAGTGTTTGTTTGGCTGCAGTTGCTAAACAAATGCCATGTTTCTCGCTTTCCCACCACAATCAGTTTTCTGCATGCCAGAGCCAGGCAGAAGTTCATGCTGATCTCAAGCATGCAAAGAATTGATCATGGTGGGAAGTTGGAAACTGTGTTTTTCATTTGCTGCAGCAAGGCAGAAGACTCTGTGAGTGAGAAAGTAGATGAAACCTGGAGGGAGGTTATGAGGGAGACCTGGGTGAATGCTTGGTATTCATGGCAGAGATTAGGCGAAGGCTGGAGGGGTCATGGCAAAGAGACTGGGGGAAGGCAGGGAGAGTGGGTATAAGACACTTTTATTTATTTTTTTGTTGTTGTTGTTGTTTTACATATCACTAGGCGATGGTGATATGTGAAGCAAAGAAGGAAAGTTGCCTTAGGTGCAGCTGTCAAAGGTCACAGGGGATAGTGGGAAGGGGAGGAGGAGGAGAGAGGCCACTACCTTCTGTTGGCGCTGTGCAGCAGCACATTAAGGGCCTGATTTATTATGATTTGTTTTCCTATAGAAAAAGGAGAAACAGTAATAAATTAACCCCCCAAAAAAGAACTGTGATGCTTTTGAAGGGGGGAGGACCTGCACACACACAATGTGACCTAGGTCTTGGCAGTTGGCTCCTAAATTCCTAGAAAAATCGCTCCTTTCCTGGGAAATGCTCCTTTCAAACTCCCCTGTCCCCTCCTGGTCACAAAACAAACAGAGGGCCACCATAGAGTTGGTGCCCTAGGCAGACCTTAAGCTTTATATCCCTTCTCCCCACCTCCGGCTGTCAAAGTGTATTATTTAACTTTGAATGCCCTGCTCTTTGCTCTCCACCCTCCCCCTGCCCCCTCCAAAGAAAGATGTCGCCCTACTTTGCCTCATGGTTGGGCCAGCCGTGCATCACATACACATGCATACAAGGGTTGGAAATAATCCCATGAGGAATGTCCCACATGCTTTACCCACCTCAAACACACCCTGCTGCTATACCCTTATCTCTGTTGAGCTGGCCCTTGGTGATTAAAGTGATATTTCATTTTCTTTGTTCTAAATTGTACTGTAAAGCATAATGACTGATTCCTTAGCGTTCCTCCAGTTCAGTCCTCTACCTCTGGGTTGTCAATCTCTTCCTGCAGCTAGGAGACTGGTTTGTCAGAATGATGACATCACGGGATATAGCCTGCTGCCCTTCCATCTGCATCCCAGTGTAACCAGTCTCCTTTGCAGCAGGAGGAGTTTGACGAGCCTTAAGGAGAGGCTCTTAGAGGAGTTGTGGATAAGGAGCATGGCTAATTGAGTGTAGTTAAAGGGGTTTGCTTAGTTAGTGTGTACCACTTTAAAAAAAAAAAAAAAAAAGAATCTCGGTGGGACAGCATTGGGCTACAGCCTTCTTGCTTCCTGCCTGTGGCACTGCGGCAGTGTTCTTTCTGGTGGGGGGGGGTCCTTTGGCTCAGTTTGCCGTATCCCTCCTTCCTCTGCTTGGCCCAGGAGTCTCACCCCCCGGACACTACGGGGGTGAGCCTTTCTAGTCTGCCGGTGTCCCGGTGCTGCTGTCGGGCGGTCTCTTCACCTCTGACTGCCTCCGGTATTGTAGAGCCTGGGGGAATCGCCGCGTTCCGAGCAGTGCTGAGCAGACCTGACCGGTAAGTGTTTCGCCGGTATCAGGCTGCCGTTCTTCGGTCCCGCCACGTTTTCGCGACAGGACTCCTTCGTCGCTGTGCTTGGCGCCTTTTTTCTTCGCGGCTGTTGCCCGCGGCGGCCATTTTAAAAGCCGCGCGGCAGCCGCGTGGCAGAGCATCCCCTCCCGTTTTCAGCAACGGAGGGTTGCTGCCTGCTTTGGGTTTACTTAATTTGGTTTAGTTATTTTAGTTGTTTCAGTTACTTTGGTTTCTATATTTTTTTTATTGATTTCTTCTTCAGTCCTCTGTCGTCGGTCCTCTGGCTTACCGGGGGGTGGAGAGGGCTGCGGGGGTTTTCACTTCCTTCTGGGCAGATAGTTCACCAACAACTTTAACGTTATAAAAAAAAAAAAAAAAAAAAAATTCAAAGGGAAACCTCAGGGGGTAGCCTCCTACAAAGTGTTTCAGCCTACCCCAGTTCTTTGGGCTATTAGGGGGTTCGCATGGCTACCCGGCCTCTATGCCTGGTCTGTGGGTCCCGCAGGGGCCCGGTCACTGACACGGGAGTGTGCCGGGGCTGCGTGGCTCTTTCCTCAGAGGTAGAACTTCAGATGGCGCCTCCTGAGTCTCAGGATGCGCAAGGGGCGACTGCGGAGTCGCCGGCCGAGTCCCTGCCGATCTTAGGGCAGGAGTCCGATGCAGAGCCGCTGCCGGGGCCCTCCGGGGTCTCCGCAGCTCCGCCGTCAGCGGACATCTCGGGGTTCAGTCCCGAGTTTGTACTTCTTCTCCATCAGGCCTTTTGTCTGCGCCAGCAGGGCAAGCGGACGCGCTCAGTTTCCCCTGTGGCTCAGCCTGCGCAGTTGCCAGCGGAAGGGGCGGCGGTCGTGGAGCCGCCGGTTCCAAAGCGTGCGCGACTTGCAGACCCGACGGACAGTGCCTGGTTGGAATCCGCGGATCCGGACTGGGATCCTGAAGAGGGGTCTCAGGACCTGGAGGAAGGCGAGATCCTGGAGCACGAAGAGCAAACAAAGGTTGTCAGAGTATTCCGCAGAGAGGAATTGCCTGCCTTGATTTCGGAGGCTTTGCAGATGTTGCATTTGGCACCCCCTCCAGCTGTGGAGGACGAATTGGAGGATCCGGTCATTCAGGCGGTACGACAGACTCAGGTGGTGTTTCCACTACACCGGGTGGTCGAACGGATGATTCAGGACGAGTGGGACAAGCCGGAGGCGGGCCTCCGGGGCGTCCGTGCCATGAGCAGGTTATATCCTCTGGCGGACTCGGCTAGGGATCGTTTTCGGACGCCGCGCCTAGATGCCCTGGTAGCGGCTGTCACCAAACGGACCACCATCCCGGTGGAGGGCAGTGCGGCCTTGAAAGATCCCCAAGACCGTAAAGTGGACGGTCTGCTCAAGCAGGTGTTTGAGGCGGATTCTCTTTCGCTCCAAGCCTCTATTTGCGGGGCCTGGGTGGCCAGGGCATGCTTGCGCTGGGCCCAACGGTTGCGCCAATCACCGCATGTTGATCTCGAGGAGATCAAAGAGCTGGATCGTATGGAGTCGGGTGCGGCCTATCTGGCTGATGTTCATTATGATTTGATTCGAGCGCTGGCCAACAGCACGGGTTCCGTAGTGGCTGCCCGTCGCTTGTTGTGGCTGCGTAATTGGGCCGCGGACGGCCCTTCTAAATCCCGTCTCGGTAAGCTTCCCTTTAAGGGGGGTTTACTGTTTGGGGAAGATTTGGAAAAGTTGGTAAAGGACCTCGGTGAGTCTAAAGGGGGCCGTCTGCCCGAGGACAAGCCCAAGCAGCCTAAGTCTGCGGCGAGCGGTCGGGGATCCTTTCGGGACTTCAGGAGGTTCCGTTCCCCGCGACCGGTTGGCTCCCAGAGGGGGAGATTCTCCTCGAGGGGTCAGGGGTTTCGAGGCTTCCGGGGAGCGAGTCGAGGATTCTCCTCTCTCCCGGCGCCCGCGGCCCGAAAGCCCCAATGAAGCGAGGCGGGTCCCGGCGGTGGAGCCGCCCATTGGAGGTCGGCTGCGGGAGTTTCTACCTGCCTGGACCCTCATCACCTCAGATCAGTGGGTGTTGGAAATCATCCAACACGGTTATGCCTTGGAGTTGGCCCGGCCCGTGCGAGACGCCTTTGTCCTGTCACCCTGTCGGGGTCCCGCGAAGGTGGCGGCAGTTCGCGAGACCCTGGACAGGCTCCTTCGTCTGGGAGCCGTCGTGGAGGTTCCCAAGGCCGATTACGGATTGGGTCGCTATTCCATCTATTTCGTGGTGCCAAAAAAGGGCGGACAATTGCGACCTATTCTAGACCTGAAAGGGGTCAACCGGTGCTTGCGGGTGCCGCATTTTCGGATGGAAACCTTGCGGTCCGTCATCGTGGCCGTACGCCGAGGAGAGTTCTTGACGTCACTAGACCTCTCGGAAGCGTACTTGCACATTCCAATTCGAGAGGCTCACCAGCGCTTTCTGCGGTTTGCCCTGCCCTGGGGCCACTACCAGTTTCGGGCCCTGCCGTTCGGCTTGGCGACGGCGCCTCGGACTTTCACCAAAATAATGGTTGTGGTCGCGGCGGCGTTGCGCAAGGAAGGCATCCTGGTCCATCCATACCTGGACGATTGGCTGATTCGCGCCAAATCGGCGGCGGAAAGCCTCTGGGTGACGGACAGGGTGGTGCGTTTCTTACAGGATCTGGGTTGGGTGGTCAACCCGGTCAAGAGTCGGTTAGTGCCCACTCAGGTTCTCGAATATCTGGGGGTCCACTTCGTTACGCTCCAGGGTCTAGTGTTTCTGCCGGACCACCGGGCCGAGGGGTTGCGGGCCCTGGTGCAACAGTTCCTGTCGGGGTCGGCTCCTTCGGCATGGGATTATCTCCGGGTGCTGGGCACAATGGCGGCGACGCTGGAGGCGGTACCTTGGGCACGGTTTCATATGCGACCTCTCCAACGAGCGCTCCTTCGTCGTTGGTCGCATCAAAAGCATTCGCTGAGTGCCCAGCTTCCTTGTCCGGAACCGGCTCGGAGGTCCCTTCAGTGGTGGCTTTGTCCCTCGTCGTTAGCGAGGGGCTTGTCGCTGGATCAGCCGGAGTGGCTGCCATTGCTGACGGACGCCAGCCTGGTGGGCTGGGGGGTTCACTGCGAGGGTCACTTTGCGCAGGGGGTTTGGTCCCCTCTGGAGGCCTCGTGGACGATCAATCGTCTGGAACTTCGCGCAGTGTTTCGGGCCCTTCAGGCGTTCGAGGCCCTGGTGCGCGACAATGCCGTAAGGGTTCTCTCCGACAACTCGGCGACGGTCGCGTATATAAATCGCCAGGGCGGCACCGGCAGTGCAGCGATGGAGGCGGAGGCCGACCGGCTCTTCGAGTGGGTCGAGATCCGCTTGACTGCGCTTTCAGCCGCGCACATCGCCGGCAAGGACAATGTCACCGCGGACTTCCTCAGCAGAGTCCACGTGGATGCCGGGGAGTGGGAACTCCATCCCGCGGTCTTTCGGCAGATAGTCAGGCGCTGGGGAATGCCGGTCATGGATCTTATGGCGACCTTCCAGTCGGCAAAGGTCGGTCGATTCTTCAGCAGAAGGCGCGAACGGATGTCGGAGGGCATCGACGCCCTCCTTCGCCGGTGGCCGGAGGAGGGCCTCCTCTATGTCTTCCCACCCTGGGCCCTGATCGGCCGGGTGGTTCAGAAGATTGGGGCACATGCAGGACGGGTGTTGTTGGTGGCTCCCGACTGGCCCCGGCGTCCCTGGTACGCGGACATGCTTCGCTTGCTGGACGGGGTGCCGTGGCGGCTGCCGGCCAGGTCGGACCTGTTGCTTCAAGGGCCCCTGTTCATGCCGCAGGTGGATCGGTTCTCGCTTACGGTTTGGCCATTGAAAGGGCTAAGCTCTTGAAGAAGGGCTATTCTTCGGCGGTGGTTTCTACCCTGCTGCGGGCGCGTAAACACTCCACGTCCTTGGCGTATGTGCGGGTCTGGCGTGTATTTGAGGATTGGTGTTCCCAGCGTCGGGTTCGGCCGAACTCGGCCTCCATTCCTTCCATCTTGGAGTTCCTCCAGGACGGTTTTGACAAGGGGCTTGCTGCCAGTTCCTTGCGGGTTCAGTTGGCAGCTTTGTCCTGTTATCGGGGCAAGATCAATGGCCGCCCGTTAGGTTCTCATCCTGACATGCGTCGTTTTCTCACGGCGGTGGTCCGACTGCGTCCGGTGCGCAGGGTGACTGTTCCCCCGTGGGATCTGAATCTGGTGCTCACGGCGCTGGCCGAGTCGCCCTTTGAGCCCTTGCGTCGGGCGTCTCTGAAAGATCTCACGCTCAAGACGGTGTTTCTGGTGGCCATTTGTTCCGCGCGACGGATTTCGGAACTGCAGGCGCTGTCTTGCCGTGAACCCTACCTTTCTTTTTCCCGGGAACGAGTGATTTTGCGTCCGGTTCCGTCCTTTCTTCCTAAGGTTGTGTCCCCTTTCCATCTGAATCAGGTGGTTTGCTTGCCTGTTCTAGAGGATTTGGGGGGCGGTTCCGCGGATCGGGGTCTTCGGCGGCTCGATGTGAAGAGGGCTCTACGTCAGTATTTGAAGGCCACAGAGTCCTTCCGCAAGTCAGAGCGACTGTTTGTTCTCTTCGGCGGTATTCGTCGGGGCGAGGCGGCGGCTAAGGCGTCTATCGCCCGCTGGCTCAAGGAAGCCATTGCTTCCGCGTATTTGCTCCGGGGGCGCGCGGTCCCGGTGGGTTTGAGAGCGCATTCCACTCGAGCGCAAGCGTCCTCTTGGGCGGAGCACTGTTTGGTCCCTCCGGGGGACATTTGTAGGGCGGCGACTTGGTCGTCTCTGCATACGTTCAGTAAGCACTACCGGTTGGATGTGGCGGCGGCTTCGGATGCTCGTTTTGGCTCGGCCGTGTTGTCGGCCGGCTGGAAGGGTCCCTCCCATTAATTACTGCTCTGGTACTTCCCAGAGGTAGAGGACTGAACTGGAGGAACGCTAAGGAAATGATAATTACACTTACCTGGTAATTGTAGTTCCTTTAGTGACGACAGTTCAGTCCTCCTTCCCGCCCGGATATTTTTTGCAGTTTCGGCTTTCGTGTCGCACAGAAGAGAGTTTCAGGTGAGTCTGTTTTCATTACTAGCTCTTATTCGGGGGCTCCCCCTATGACAGAGCAGGAGGTAAGAAGGCCTGCCCGTGGGGGGGGAACTCCATGCTAGTACCATTGTATTGCTGTTTGGCTACTTATTGATTGCTCCTTTAAGTCTGCTTTGTTATAGTTTACACTGGGATGCAGATGGAAGGGCAGCAGGCTATATCCCGTGATGTCGTCATTCTGACAAACCAGTCTCCTAGCTGCAGGAAGAGATTGACAACCCAGAGGTAGAGGACTGAACTGTCGTCACTAAAGGAACTACAATTACCAGGTAAGTGTAATTATCATATCCTATAGCTTTCTTAGTGGTTGCTGTGTACAGCGATGCGAAGTAGCTGAACTGTGTAGTTTGCTACTGGTTGTCCCTAGACAGAAAGACATTTTTGACCATTAGGTATACCTTTTTTCCAGTAAATTTGGGTTGCAAAGAATAACTTGACTGAATGGTATAGTTTTCTTACTGGTGGTCTATATCTGGTAACACGTAGTTAAGGATCCATGGAGTTTGTGACTGTTTGCTATATTTACTGCTTGCTAATGGTGGAGAAAGCACAGCAGTGCCAGGTGCCTTTGTATAATGGCAACTGCTGATTAAACTTCCCATTCAGTTGGGTTTTCAGGCTGTCCACAATGAATTTTCATATGAGAAATGTACATACAATGGTGTTTTATCCTGAAAACCAGACTGGCTGGGGAGCCTCCAGGACAGGTTTAGGAACCACTGGCTTAGTGGTTTACTCGATTTCCCTACACTATCCTCCCAATGCTGTAACTGCTGCTACTACTACTACTCCTCATTTGTATAGTGCTACAAGGCATATGCAGTGCTGTACATTTTATTTTATTTATTTTATTTTATTTTATTTTATTTAACACTTATTTATATACCGCATCTTCCAGCGATCAGTTGCGGTGTACAATCAACAACAGTCAACAATGCAGAGCTTGTTTTACATAGAACAATAATAACTTTTTACATAGAACATCTTAACTTGTACAACAAAGGGTTTAAAAACTAAGCAGAATACTTCAGTAATTCAACTAACACAGATTGTATAACAGTTAAAACAAAAGTACTGTCCCTATAACATTGCAGATTATGACAGTTGTAACTATATACAAGTAGGGTTTCAATGCATAAGAATGGGGTGAATTATACATTTAAGTTTTGTATGTATTGTTTGTAGTAGGGAGTGTAAGCTTGCTTTTGGGTAGGTTTATGTTTAGCCTTTATCTAAGTTGGGTGGAAGATTTTCTATGGTATTATAGTGTTTAGTGAATAAGTATGTTTTCAATTTTTTTCTAAATTCCTTTATCTCTGTTATTGATCGTAGGTCCTCTGGTAATGAGTTCCAGGTTGTTGGGGCTATGTGGGAAAAGGCTCTATTATTTGTTAATTTGTGAGTTCTTATATATTCTTTCGGCATTTTAAGTTTATTTGATTGTCCTTTTCTATGAGTGGGCTTAGGTGGTTCTTTGCTTATTAGGTTACAGAGTGTCTTCGGGGCCATGTCATTTAGAGCTTTGAATGTAGTTATTATTGTTTTGTATGTTATCCTGCTTTGTATTGGTAACCAGTGAAGGGATGCTAGTATCGGTGTAATGTGTTGGAGTGAGTTTATCTTTAATATAATTCTAGCTGTTGCATTTTGCGCAAGTTGGATCCTTTTGATGTTTTGTTTAGAGATGCCTATAAGTATTAAGTTGGCGAAATCGAAGTGGGGAGTTATGGTAGCCTGTATTATATTGATAAAATCTTGTATAAATACAAGGGGGCGTAATTGTTTGAGGATTTTAAGTTTGAAGTAGGTGGGTTTCCATAGTAAGGTGTGTATCTAAGATAACACCTAGATATCTTATTTCGTTTTTTATTTTAATTTCTTGGTTTTGTAGTGTTATGTGGGTTGGAGGAGTGAATGAATGGTTTTTTGTTACAATTAAGACTTCAGTTTTAGCATGGTTTATATGGAGGTTTTGGGTTTTTAGCCAGTGTGTGATTTCATTGTAGCAGTCTGATAGAAGTTGAATCGGTAGGTTAGGAATCGAAAAAGGTATGTACATCATGATATCATCCGCGTAAAGGTGATATTGTACTCCAAATTTTTTAAAGATGTTACAGACCGGTTTTATATAGATATTGAAAAGTAGGGCTGAAAGTGCTGAACCTTGTGGTAAACCTATTTCTTGTTTGTATGTATTGGATGTTTGAGAACCTGTTCTTACATTTTGTGTTCTGTTATGTAAATATGAGGTGAACCATTTATGTACGGTGGAGTTTATGCCTATCTGCCTTAGGTCGTTGAGCAAAATTGAGTGATGCACGCTATCGAATGCTGCTGATATGTCGATGAAAAGGAGAATGAACGCCTGTTTGTGATTGTCAATTCCCTTTAAGAGTGTATCTATTAATACATTATACTGTCGATGTAAGAAACAGTTCCTGCTCATTACAGCTTACAATAAAATCAAGACAAAACACATAGTGAAACTGGGGACTAGAGTATGGTAAGATACGCGTTAAGTAGTAGACAAGTGAGTGAGGAGCATCAAGATCCAAAAGCGGCTTCAAAGTGGTGGGTTTTTAGCCTGTATTTGAATAGGGCTCGAAGGGGCCTGATGCACAGACTCATAGCTTGTTCAAGACATATGTTGCAGTGAGATGGAATGAACAAAGTCTTGAGTTGGCAGTGGCAGAGAAGGGCACAGATAAAAGGGATCTACCAGAGGAGTGGAGCTCCAGAGGAGGAGATGTAGAGTGAGATGAGAGGAAAGGTAGTGAGGAGCTGCAGAATGAATGCACTTGTAGGTCAGTAGGAGAAGTTTGAATTGGATGCGGAAACTAACCAGAAAACCAGTGAAGTGACTTGAGGAGGGATTACATGAGCATAGTGATACTGGCGGAAGATAAGCCATGCAGCTGAGTTTTGAATAGATTGAAGGGGAAAGGGATGATTCAGAGGGAGATCAGTGAGGAGCCAGTTACAATAGTCAAGGCGGGAGGTGATTAATGAGTGGATAAGGGTCTTAGTAGTGTGAGTAGAGTGGGAGAATCGGTAGAGTGCTAAATGGTAATGTAGTGGGCATGCAAAATGCATTTGAAAGGATGTTATTCTACTGTTCTTGTAGTACTGAATCTTTACTTCAGCTTGGGGATGAAGTAAAGATGCAGCATGGAAGCAAAAGAGTTATCTGAGGTTGAGTGCCACAATTAACCTACAGTGACACAAGATCACTGGTTATCCAAGTGGGCTCCCATATCCTTTAATTCTCCCCCCCTGAAAAAATAAAACCTACCTGACTGAAGTGGCCCTCAAACCCTCTTTCCTGCTGGCTCTTGCCTCTGGTGCCATTTTCAAAATGGTAGTTCTTCTTACATAGCACTGGGAGTCAGATGCCCCCATTTTTCAAGACAGCAGTATGAAGGATGTTGTTGAATGCTTGCATAGACCAGGTACCTATAATTGGTCCAGGAAGAGTTTTTTTCATCCACCACAATGGAGGCTCCCTGCCTTAGAATGCCTTGGAGTTCCCCGGACCAAATAGCCCCAGGGGGAGAGGGTCGCTGGTATCTGGGAGCCACCAGGGATTTTTTTCAGATTGGGGGTAGGGAATGGAGAGTTGAGCCATTCCTTTTTAAAATGTCTCCTTTCCAATTAGTGTGTGAGACAATACCTGCTCACGCACTGACAGGAAGGGAGACATTTTACTCCAAATGCAGCAGATTCACTTTATTTTTTTCTGTAAGTGCACACATTTTAATATTGCTGTAACTTGCATGTCCATCCCAAAAAGAGAGACACTATTAATCATTGGGTTACTGCATTGAGAGAAAAGTGTTTTAGTACATGCATTGGAACACTGTTCCTAATGCATCTCTTACTACATTGAGGCCTTGGTTTCATTTTTATTATTCTGTTGGTTTTCAAAGAAGTTAGGGTACCACTCTATTCAGACCGCCCTCCTCACCCCTTCAGGTCAGAGAGAGACATGCTGTAGCAACATGGACATGAAAATGTGCATGTGCGCGCACAGTACTGGGAAAAAATCCCATGTGTCATGGTCTGCAAGCTTTCACCACTTGCTGAAGCCCTGATTAGTTATTAGTTTTATAGGCCTCTTGCAATACAGGGAATATTTGCTGACCCAAGCATTAAACCATTTTCCTTATCGTTCCTCCAGTTTAGTCCTCCACCTCTGGGTTGTGAACCTCTTCCTGCAGCTTGGAGACTGGGCATGTCAAACTCGTGACATCACTGGATGTAGCCTGCTGGTATCTCCCATCAGCCCCAGTGTGTCCAGTCTCCATGCAGCAGGAGGACGTAGGGAGCCCTAGGTGCTGGGCTTACTAGTGGAATAGATAGGGAGCGTTGGTTAGGATAGTTGTGTTATGGGTTTTTTCTTTCTCCCCTATCTTTATATTAATTTGTACCGTTTCTTAAAAAAAAAAAAAAGGCATGTCTTGAACCTGTTTGTTTGCTGCCCCTCCATCGCGTGAGCATTTCCGGCAATTTGAGCTGCTCTCCCCTCCTAGATGGGACGGAGGGGAGTTGTTCAGCAGGGCAGAAGGTCTGCCGCTCAGCTCTGCCGCATCCGGTTTCTCACATGAAGGCACAGCTAGAGCCAGCAAGCCCTCTCCGGGCTGGGAGCAACAGCGCGGATAGCAGGGCTGCCGATCGCACCGCCGATCGAGAGAACAGCTCGTGGTGGGGGGCAGAGTTCAAACGGAGCACAGGTGAGTGCCTTGCTAAGCGCAGCAGGGCTGGACGAATGCTGAGCCCACATCGGGGGTGAAAAGCGGCAGATAGGCCCGGTGCTGTTCGCTCCCATTTCTCCCGTGCCTTTTTATGGCCGCGAGGAAACTGCAGGTTTCCCTTTTAATACCTGAGTTTTCTGCTGAAACAGACGCGGCAAGGATAAGTTCACTTAAATCTCTGTTAATTTATTTAATTGCTTTGCTTTGCTTTATTTCATTTCGGCCTCATAAGGGATATTTTCTAGCGAGGATCTATGTTGAAAAAAAAAGCGGAAGACTTAAAGCGGGGGTTCTATGGTGTCTTTGTTAATTTCTGGCATTGCTAAGCTAAGAGCTCATACTGTCTTAGCTAGGGGATGTGTAAATTTAATCATGGTCCTTGGAGGGAATGGAGAACCGGCGGAGACAGAGCCTCTTCCCTCTTCTCTCTCCGGTCAACCTGGATGATTGCGCTGATCTCTTCTCCAGCATTGTTCGGAGGGGAGTTCAACAACGCAGGTCCCGGCCAGGCAGGCACTACCGCCCGCTGCGGGGGCCTCTTCGCGGGGGACAGTCTTCTCCGCTGAGGTGGTCCGCTCTCGGCAGCAGGTGGCACCACGGAGCAACACGTACTTAGCCGGGGGGGTGGGGGATGCTTGGTCGGCTGGTCGGCAGCAGGTGCCTACTTGGTGCAGCGTGTGACGGTAGCGGCGTTCTGGGCCCAATTTGGAGTGTGGTGGTATCAGTGGAGCCGCTGAAGGCTGTGAGCCGCTTTCCCGCGTTTTTTTCCTTTTTCCAGTGGCGTGCTGGTGGCGGTCTCCCTCCCTTTTGTCCCGGACTCGGAAAGATAGTGGTGTCAGGGGAATGTAAGCGCTTTCGTGATACTGTAGGGATTTTCTCACTTTTTAGTCTAGGGTTTATAGCAGAAATCTGGTGTTAGGCTAACTAACGCTTAAAAAAAAAAAGAGGCAGAGATGGGAAATATGAAATATTTTCATTTTCATTAAAAAAAACAAATAAATATTTGCAATAAAATATAATAAACAATTAAGCCTCTTAGGGTGCTTCCATTTCTAGCTCTTGCGATCACGTCCTCAGCGCCGGTTCTGAGGCACGCGAACAGGCGCAGTTTCGAGTATTGGAGTATCTTGAATGAGATAGGCCTTAAGTTTTGGTTAATGCCCGCTCGCTCACAACGTTTGTTCTGAGGCGTGCGCAGGGGCGCAATACTGGACGCAGAGTTCTGCTTGGTCTGGCAGTTGCTTTCCATTACTTGGGGTGAGCGCTGCAAGAGGAGGTAGGTGAATTGCCTCAGATCTCATCTACAAGGCTGAAGGTGAGTCATTGCTGGAGGCCCCGGCTGTACCCATCCTACAAGGACAAGCAAGGACGTCCGCTGCTCGGCTGGGCCACGGATTAGTAAGCGGCTTTGATGGGTTCCCTCAGTAGGTCATGGTGTTGGTCCTGGAAGTTTTCAGGTCAGGTTTGTTCCCATAATATAGTAACATAGTAAATGACGGCAGGTAAAGACCAGTGTGGTCCATCTAGTCTGCCCAGCAATATGGCAGGAGTAGGTGCACCCCTTCCCATGTCTTTTTAGGGAGTAGGTGCACCCCTACCCATGTCTTTGCTTAGGGGTGCACCCACTAGGAGCAGGTGCACCCCTCCCCATGTCTTCACCCCTCCCCATATCTTTGTTTCTTTGTTTAGGGGTGAACCCACTGCTCCTCCCCCCATTGCTCCATGTAGGACACCCCTATTTGTTGAGAAATTAGATGGTTAAGTTTATTTTGATTTAATCTTTTTGCTGTAAAGTGATCCACTGTGTCTGTCCCAGGCCACTTTGAATTCCGTCACTTGTTTGCCCCCACCACCTCCATCGGGAGGGCATTCCAAGCATCCACCACCCTTTCATTAACAAAGTATTTCCTGACATTGTCTTTCAATTTACTACCTTGCAGCTTCATGTCATGCCCTCTAGTTCTACAGCTTCCCTGTCTCTGGAAGAGGTTTGTTTGTTCATCATGATTCAGACCTTTAAATACTTGAAGAGAAATATCTCCCCTGTCCCTCCTCTCCTCCAAAGTGTACATATTTAGGTCTTCAAGTCTCTCCTCATAAGGCTTCTGACGCAGGCTCCAAATCATTTTGGTTGCCTTCCTCTGAACAGCTTCCATTCTTTTTACATCCTTTGGAAGATACGATCTCCAAAACTGAACACAGTATTCCAAGTGAGGCCTCACCAGAGACTTATACAGTGGCACTAATACCCCTTCCTTTCTGCTGGTAATTCCTCTTCGAATGCAGCCCAACATCCTCCTGGCTTTTGCCACTGCCTTGTCGCACTGTTTAGCCACTGACTTGTCGCACTGTTTTGCCACCTTGAGATCTACAGAAATAATCACACCGAGGTCTTTCTCCTGCTCCGTGCACACCAACTTCTCGCCCCCTATCGTGTACATTTCCTTTGGATTTCTGCTACCCAAGTGCATGACACTGCACTTCTTTGCATTAAATCTCAATTGCCAAGCATCAGACCATTCCTCCAGCTTTTGCAGATCCCTCCTCATATTCAGCACTCCCTCGGGGGAGTCCACTCTACTGCAAATTTTCGTGTCATCTGTAAAAAGACAGACTTTTCCATTTAGTCCTTCAGCAATATCACTCACAAATACATTGAACAGTGCCAGGCCCAGGACTGAACCCGGCAGCACCCCACTAATCACCTTCCTTTCATCCGAGTGAGCTCCATTTACCATCACCTTCTGTCGTCTGTCAGTCAACCAATTTCTGATCCAGTTTACTACCTTGGGACCCATCCCTAAACTACTGAGTTTATTGATAAGCCTCTTATGAGGGACAGTATCAAAGGCTTTGCTGAAATCCAGGTAGATGACATCCATCGCATGTCTTTGATCCATTTCTCTGGTCACCCAGTCAAAGAACTCAATCAGATTCGTCTGGCAAGATCGTCCCGCGGTAAAACCATGTTCCTTATCGTTCCTCCAGCTTAGTCCTCGACGAATGGGTAGTGTACCTCCTCCTGCAGCATGAAGACTGGACCAATCAGATTTCAGCTCCACTGGAACCATCATACCCAGCAACTCAGGAACTCCAGTGTGTCCAGTCTTCATGCAGCAGGAGGACGTTAGTGAGTCTAGCTGGGCTCACTAGTGGATCAATTTGTTGTAGTTATCTTTAGCTAACCTTTTGGTTTGATTTCAGTCCTATTAGGGCTTATTTTCTTTGCTTAGATTTTAATGCTTCTCCTTTAAATTTCTCCTTGATTGAACCGGCACTCCGTGAAGGGGGGGGGAGCCTGAGGGAGGTCCCTCTCCTGCTCAGCCTTGGCCGCAATTTTAATCTTTGCCCGGTTTATTGGGGAGCAGTGGATCTCTGCCCCAGGAACCTTCGGGGCAGAGCTCCAGCGGTGGCTGGGCTGCAGCTCCTCTCCGGAGGTTGGAGGGGGCTGCGGGGTTCGTGCCGGTAAGTGCTGACGCTGAGGGAAATCGGGGCGGCTGTTGAGCCAAGTCCTGTAATTTCCCCGGCTGCTCGGGAGCCTTTCTTCGGGGTTCTTTTTAGTGCGGGGGGGCTCCCGGTGTCTTTCTTTGCTGCGGGGCGCAGTTTCAGCCGCAGGGATCTTTTCCGCGGACGTTTTACCTTGGCGGGGGAGCATTTAAAAGCGCGCCAAAAAAGATTGGCAGTCTGCCGCGGCCATCTTTTCTGGCCTCGTGGTGCTCTCTCCGGGGTGCTCCGCGGTAGATTCTTTGTTTTATTTTATTTAACTTATTTATTTAACTTATTTATTTAGCTTCTTTATTTCTTTTTGGCTTCTTTGATTTGGGGGTCAGTTTTTGTTGGTGAGCCCTCGGGGATTCTGGGGGGCTGATACAAAAAAAAACAAAAAACGTCACAGGGCAAGAGGACATAGGCTGCCTTGGTGTCCAGGTGCAGGGGCAGTGTTTGCACCTTCATTGTACAGGCTTCCCCTGTGCGCTACTGCCCAGTTTCCTGCCTGGTTCTTCTGGGTCAGTGCGCGGTCTTCTCCCTGCTATTTTTTTGCCCGCTGCCGCCTGTCTTATCCCGGCGCTAGGGCATTCATGTCAGCAGGGGCTCTTTGCCTCATTTGTGGGTCTCGGCGGGGTGCCGACGCAGAGACCGGAGTGTGTCCACGCTGTGCTTCACTTTCTAGAAGCATGGAACAGCGGCTGGAAAGTCCTGGGTCCGCGACGGCGCCGCCTGGTGGCGCTTCGGTGGACTTAGATACGCCGCTGGAGGGGCCCTCGGGGCTTTCTTCTAATGGTGCTGCGGCGACTTTGGCGCAGGCTGGTCTCGGAGGGTCCGTGCCCTTCGAGGATTTCTCGCCTGATTTTGTGCTGCTTCTACACCAGGCATTCTGTCGTCGGCGCCAGGTCATGGGAGCGGCGTCTCTTCCGCTGCAGGAGTTTTCGACCCAGTCCTCTCCAGTGGAGCCCCCGTTGTCGGAGAACAGGGCTCCTAAGCGCCCGCGAATGCACGACCCTAGTTCTGCGGATACGGTGTGGCCTGAAGGAGATGATAACGACTTTGAGCCGGAGGTTGATGCTGACGACTTGGAGGAAGGCGAGTTTACGGAGCCGGAAGATCACGCGAAGATTATTCGGGTGTTCCGACGTGAAGAGCTTCCCGCTCTTGTTTCGGAGGTGCTCCAGACGCTCGGGCTGACCCCGACTGCCAAGGTGGAGGAAGCGGACGGGGCAGACCCCATTATTCAGGCAGTTCGGCAGTCTAATGTGGTTTTCCCCTTTCACAAGGTTATTGAACAGATGATCCAGGACGAGTGGGACACTCCTGAAGCTGGTCTCAAGGGCGTCAAAATCATGCGTCGTCTTTATCCTTTATCGGAAACAGATCAGGAGCGTTTTCGGTCTCCCAGGGTTGACGCAGCCGTGTCCGCGGTGACTAAGAAGACCACCATTCCGGTAGAAGGGAGTGCAGCTCTACGGGAGCCGCAGGACCGCAAAATGGACGGACTGCTAAAGCAGGCTTTTGAGGCAGACGCTCTGGCTTTGCAGGCTTCCGTTTGTGGAGCCTGGGTGGCTCGTGCTTGTTTACGCTGGGTTCAGCGGTTTCAGCACACTCCCGCCTTAGACACCGCTATGCTGACGGAGCTTCACCGCCTGGAATCCGGCACGGCGTATTTGGCGGATGTGCAATATGATCTCATCAGGGCTCTCTCCAACAGCATGGCCTCCGTGGTGGCGTCACGTAGGGCCCTTTGGTTAAAAAATTGGGCGGCCGATGGATCTTCCAAGTCACGACTTGGTAAATTGCCGTTTAAGGGTAAACTACTCTTTGGCGAGGATTTAGATAAGTTGGTCAAGGATCTGGGGGACTCCAAAGGCGGCCGCCTGCCGGAGGATAGACCCAAACGAGGCAGGTCGCTACCGGTTGCCCGGGGGCAGTTTCGAGACTTTCGTAGATTTCGTTCGCCCCGTTTTGGTGGCTTCCAGCGGGGCAGGTATAGCTCCCGAGCGTCGGGCTTTCGCGGCTTCCGGGGAGCCAGCCGAGGGTTCTCGGCGGCTGGTTCCCAGGCCCCTCGCAAGCCCCAATGAAGGGCAGCGGGTCCAGGTGGAGCTGCCGGTGATCGGAGGGCGTCTTCGACGTTTCCTCTCCACTTGGACCCACATTACTTCCGATCAGTGGGTTCTCGACATCATACGGGACGGGTATGTTCTCGATTTGGCCCGTCCCGTGCTCGATTCCTTTGTGGCGTCTCCCTGCCGGGGGGTGCGACAGACTCTTCAGGTCCGCCAAACGCTCGATCGTCTTCTTCAGCTGGGAGCGGTTATTCCCGTACCGCCAGCGGAATATGGCCTGGGAAGATATTCCATCTATTTCGTGGTGCCAAAGAAGGGTGGCGATCTTCGTCCCATTTTGGATCTCAAAGGAGTGAATCGTTGTCTGAGAGTTCCCCACTTTCGGATGGAAACTCTTCGGTCTGTCATGGTTGCCGTTCGCCAAGGCAAATTTCTCACGTCTCTAGACCTCACGGAGGCCTATCTCCATATCCCTATTCGAGAGGACCAGCAGAGGTACCTGCGCTTCGCGCTGCCGTGGGGTCATTTCCAGTTTCAAGCATTGCTTTTCGGTCTGGCAACCGCGCCACGCGTTTTCACCAAGATCATGGTGGTGGTGGCCGCGGCTCTTCGCAAAGACGGGGTGCTGGTTCATCCGTACCTCGACGACTGGTTGATTCGCGGGAAGTCTCGAGCAGAAAGCTTGGCAGCGACGTCGAAGGTCGTCGCGCTCTTACAGTCCCTTGGCTGGGTAGTCAACCCCCGCAAGAGCCATGTGATTCCGACACAGCTGCTGGAATATTTGGGGGTACAGTTCGACACCTGCCGGGGGTTGGTTTCTCTTCCCGAACGCAGGATCTTGACTCTCCAGTCTCTGGTACGGAGGTTCGGCAGATCTCCAGCCCCGTCGGCCTGGCTCTACCTGCAGTTGTTGGGGACCATGGCGTCTTCCCTGGAGGTGGTGCCTTGGGCGCGTTTTCACATGCGCTCACTCCAGCGGGCCTTGCTCCGTCGCTGGTCCAACCAGTCCGATTCCCTGAGCAAACGTCTACCTTGCCCAATGGCGGTTCGGAAGGATCTACGTTGGTGGTTGAGCCCGGCCACACTTCGAGTGGGGATGCCCTTGGAGCAGCCACATTGGGTCCCGCTCTTAACGGATGCCCGCCTGACGGGCTGGGGCGCTCACTGCGAGGGCCAGTTCGTTCAGGGGCTCTGGTCTCCGGAGGAAAGTGCCTGGTCGATCAACCGATTGGAATTGAGGGCTGTTCGACTGGCGTTGCAGCGCTTCGAAACTCGGATATCGTCCCGGGCGGTTCGAGTTCTCTCCGACAATGCAGCGACCGTAGCCTACGTCAACCAGCAGGGCGGAACAGGAAGCGTTGGTCTGGAGGCGGAGACCCGGACGTTGTTCGAGTGGGTGGAACCTCGGTTGCCAGCCATCTCGGCGGCGCACATCGCCGGAAAGGACAATGTGACGGCGGACTTCCTCAGCAGAGTACAGGTGGATCCCGGAGAATGGGAACTCCATCCCAGGGTCTTCGCCCAGCTGGTTCAGCGGTGGGGCGAACCAGTCATGGACCTCATGGCCACCTTCCGCTCGGCAAAGGCGGCTCAGTTCTACAGTCGGCGGCGAGAGCCGATGTCTGAGGGTCTGGATGCTCTTCTGCAGCCGTGGCCCTCCACGGGTCTTCTCTACGTGTTTCCTCCGTGGCCCCTTCTGGGGCGTGTTCTTCAGCGCGTCGAAGCTCACAGGGGTCGGGTGCTCTTGATAGCGCCGGATTGGCCTCGTCGGCCTTGGTATGCCGATCTGATGTGGTTGGTGGACGGTCCGCCCTGGAAACTTCCCTTGTTTCCGGACCTGTTATGTCAGGGTCCCCTCCGCATGCCGCAAGTGGAGAGATTCTCTCTTACGGCCTGGCTATTGAAAGGGCTCGGTTGAGGAAACGCGGTTACTCCCGGTCGGTTGTGGCAACCTTGTTAGAAGCACGCAAGCGATCTACTTCACTGGCCTATGTTCGGGTTTGGCGTATTTTTGAGGATTGGTGCTCTAGGAACCATATACGAGCGGCTACGGCCTCTCTTCCGGTGATACTGGATTTTTTGCAGAACGGTTTTACTAAAGGTCTGGCCGCCAGTTCTTTGCGTGTTCAATTGGCGGCGCTGTCATGTTATCGTGGCAAAGTGCAGGGAGTGTCTTTAGGGGCTCATCCTGATGTCGTTCGTTTTTTATGAGCTGTTTCTCGGTTATGTCCAGCCCGTAGAGTCTCGGTACCTCCGTGGGATCTTAATTTGGTGCTGCGAGCTCTCAGTGCAGCTCCTTTTGAGCCGCTTTCTACTAGTTCTGTGAAGGATTTGACTCTTAAGACAGTATTTCTGGTCGCGATTTGCTCGGCCCGCCGTATTTCCGAGCTTCAGGCTCTTTCTTGCCGGGAGCCTTTTCTCTCTTTCTCGGATCACAAAGTGGTTCTTCGACCTGTGCCTTCCTTCTTGCCTAAGGTGACTTCTCCCTTTCACCTGAACCAGGTTGTTTCCCTTCCGGTTTTCTCGGATGCCGAAGGGCCTGCTTCGGATCGCGGATTCAGTCGTTTGGACCTCAAAAGGGTTTTGCGACGCTATCTCAAGGTCACCAGTGATTTTCGTAAATCGGACCGTTTGTTTGTGCTTTTTGGCGGTACTCGCAAAGGGGAGGCGGCGGCAAAGGCTTCCATTGCTCGCTGGATTAAAGAAGCGATTGGTGCAGCTTACATTTTGCACGGTCGGGCTCCGCCGGCTGGGTTGCGTGCTCATTCCACGAGAGCGCAGGCAGCGTCCTGGGCGGAATTCAGTTTGGTTTCGCCGGTGGATATTTGTAGGGCGGCCACCTGGTCGTCGTTACACACTTTCAGTAAACATTATCGCCTTGATGTCCTGGCGGCGAGCGATGCCGGTTTTGGTTCCGCGGTTCTGCGTGCCGGCTGGCAAAATCCCTCCCGTTAGGCTGCTTTGATACATCCCATTCGTCGAGGACTAAGCTGGAGGAACGATAAGGAAATAGTAATTACACTTACCTGGTAATTGTAGTTCCTTGAGAGACGACAGCTTAGTCCTCCTGCCTCTCCCTGTGTTTTGTTTTTCTTTAGCACGGCACGCCTTGGGTTCAGAGCTCAGTATTCCCAGGTGAGTGCGTTTCCGTATGCTTTCCTGTCCTTCGTTCTGAGGTTCTTTTCACTTCTTTTTTTCTTCCTATCCGTTTCTTCTGCTGTGGCAGGAGTGGGACTTTCCGTCCCTCTTCGTAGAGGATGTGGCTACTAATAATGACAAAAAAAAAAAAGTTTTATGGTTCTTAAAGGAAACATTTGATGTGAGAGCAATATTATTAAAGGTTAGCTATGTGTTTGAGTTTGCTTTGTCAATAGTTCACTGGAGTTCCTGAGTTGCTGGGTATGATGGTTCCAGTGGAGCTGAAATCTGATTGGTCCAGTCTTCATGCTGCAGGAGGAGGTACACTACCCATTCGTCGAGGACTAAGCTGTCGTCTCTCAAGGAACTACAATTACCAGGTAAGTGTAATTACTATTTGCCTCTGATCCTGTAACCCTCTGGTTTTGAGAAAGTTCACTATTTACTCTTTCAGGAGCGTCTCCATTACCTTTCCCACCACCGAGGTAAGGCTCACGAGCCTGTAGTTTGACACTTCTTCCCTGTCACCACTTTTGTGTAGAGGTACGACGTCAGCCATTCTCCAGTCCTGAGGAACCTCTCCTGTTTCCAAGGATCTGTTGAAAACATCCTTTAATGGCCCTGCAAGAACCTCTCTGAGCTCTTTCAGTATCCTGGGATGTATCCCATCTGGTCCCATGACCTTGTCCACTTTCAGTTTTGCAAGTTGTTCTAACACCTCATCCACTCCGAATGGTGTGGTATAAACTCATTCCCATTTTTTTATTTGGGAGTCACAGGTGGTCCTTCTCCAGGATTTTCTTTAGTAAAAACATAGTATTTGTTTAGTAATTTTGCTTTATCAATGTCGTTTTCCATGAGTCCGTTCCCAGCACTTCTGAGTCCTGCAATTCCACCTCTGATCTTCTTCCTTTCCCAAATATACCTGAAGAAAGTTTTTTGTCACCGCACTTAACATCTTTAGCCATCTTTCCCTCTGCCTTTGATTTTGCTATCCTTATTTCTCTTTTTGTCTCCTTGAATTTGATCCTGTAATCATTTCTGTGTTCTTCTGTTTGCAAGCTTTTGAATTTTGCGAAAGCTGTGTTTTTTGCCCTTATTTGAGCAGCCACTTCTTTGGAAAACCAAATAGGTTTCCTTCTCCTTTTGTTTTTATTTACTTTTCTTACATATTTATCTGTTGCCCCTTTTATTGCCTCTTTTAGTTTAGCCCATTGCAATTCCACTTCCCTTATCCCCTTCCACCCTGTCAGCTCCTCCTTTAGGTACTTGGCCATTTTATTGAAGTCAGTGTTTTTGAAGTTTAGGACTTTGAGCTTGCTATGATTGGACTGCACCTTGGTTTTTATCTCAAACCACACCGTGTGATGATCACTGTTGCTCACAGGGGCACTCACCCAGACATTTGACACGCTATCACTATTGGTGAGCACCAAATCCACCGTTGAGCTTTTCCTGGTTGGTTCCATCACCATTTGTCTAAGTAACACATCTTGGATAGCGTCCACAATTTTTTTGCTTCTTTCCAGATTTGCAGAAGGAGTAATCCAATCCACATCGGGTAGATTAAAGTCACCCAATATGATCGCTTCCCCCTTTGTTGCTATCTTGGCAATATCTATAATCAGTTTGTTATCTCTCTCTTCAATTTGAGTCAGAGGTCTGTAGATTACAGCAGTATGGATGAGAGTGCCATCTCCTCCTTCCAACACGATCCAGAGCACTGCTTCTTTTCCCCATGCACCCTGCATTTCAGTAGCTTTAATATTGATTTTGACATACAAGGCTACTCCTCCCCCTTTTCCATTTTCTCTGTCTCTTCTGAATAGATTATAGCCAGGTATGGCTATATCCTAATCATGCGATTCATTAAACCAGGTTTCTGTAATGGCCACAATGTCCAAGTATTTTTCCACCATTAGGGCTTCCAGGTCCGGAGGTTTATTGGCTAAGTTACGAGCATTTGATTTCCTTGTGGGGCAGGGACACTTCAGGCGCACTGCGTGCATCATGCAGGGTTAGGTGACAGAGCAGTTGGTACCGGGAGCGACGGCACAGCAATCAGGCCTGGAAACGGTTGACGGTGGTCTGGTGAGGCGCCTTATGAGGGCTCTCCCTCTTGATAATTAGGCCTCAAGCGAGGATTAGTCAGGTGAGGAGATCTTGTACCTCTCGTTTGTGGGCTTTCCAAAGGGGAAGATTTGCTTCTCGGGCCCGTGGGTTTCATGGAGCAAGTAGAGGGTTCGCAGCGGCGTACGCAGGGGCCGCTCGAAAACCACAATGAAAGGAAGCGGGTCTCGGCAGACAGCCAACCGATAGGAGGGTGGCTTCGGGGACTTCTTTCTGCCTGGACCCAGAAAGCATCCGACCAGTAGGTGTTGGATATCATTCGAAAAGGTTTTGCGCTAGATTGGGCCTGACCAGTACTGGATTCGTTTGTGAGGTCTCCCTGCAGTGGTCAATGAAAGACCCTAGCTGTTCGCCATACCCTAGAGCGGCTTTATAGTTGGGAGCCGTCGTGCCGGTCCCGGGGGTGGACTACGATGTGGGGCAATGCTCCTTTTTATGTTGTGGGGCCAAAGAAGGGGGGCGGCTCTCTTCGCCTTATCCTGGGTCTCAAAGGGATGAATCGTTGTCTTCGGGTACCGCATTTCAGAAGGGAAACGCTAAGGTCGGTCATGTGGCGGTACGCCAGAAAGGGTGTTTATCTTCTCATGATCTCAAGGAGGCGTATCTATGCATCCCGATCAGTCTCTCATCAAAGGCTTTTACGGTTCGCTCTCCCTGGGGGACATTATCAGTTCCAAGCATTGCCATTCGGTTTTGCGTCAGCGCCGCGGATTTTAGCCAAGATCACGGTGGTGATAGCGGCGGCACTACGGAAGGAAGGAGTCTTGGGTCATCCTTACCTCGACAATTGGTTGATTCGGGCGAAGCCCAAAACCAAGAAGCATGAGGGCTACAGAGTGTGGTGAAGTTTTATGCAGAGCCTCACCTGGATGATCAATCTGACCAAGAGCCATCTGGTCCCGGCTCAGGACTTCGAGTATCTGGGGGTTCGGTTTGACACTCTGAGAGGAGCGGTGTTCCTGCCAGATTGCCGCACGCAAGCACCACAATGGCTAGTGCGGTACTTCAGATCTGCTCCAGCGCCATCAGCGTGGAGTTACCCTCAGGTGCTGGGAAAGATGGTGGTAGCCTTGAAAGTAGTCCCGTGGGACAGATTTCATATGAGACCTTTACAGAGGGCGTTATTTCTTTGATGGTCATCTCGGTCCGACTCATTCAACGAATGCCTGCATTGCCCTTCCGGGTCAAGCAGTCTCTTCGGTGGTGGCTACTACCCGACTCCCTGAGTGTGGGAAAGTCTCTGGAGCAGCCGCTGTGGCTCACACTGCTCATGGACGTCAGTCTCACAGGGTGGGGAACACATTGTGGAGAGCTTTTGGTGCAGGGTGCATGGTCTGTGCAAGAGAGCAAATGGTCAATCATCCGGCTAGGGCTGAGAGCGGTCTTCCTAGCCTTACCAACGTTCAAATCCACAGTGGCAGGGCAGGCGATACAAGTGCTGTCCAACAATGCCACGACGGTGGCCTGCATAAATCAGCAGGGCGGTACAAGAAGTGTGGCTATGGAAGCGGAAGCAGAGGCGCTGTTCTCTTGAGTAGAGACTCGTTTGCCCGCAATCTCGGCCACGCACATTGTGGGGCAGGACAGCGTGATAGCGGATTTCCTCAGCAGGGGCCGAGTAGATGCTGGGGAATGGGAGTAGCACCCGGACGGATTTGCGCAGATAGTTTGCCGATGGGGGACGCCGATCAGGGATCTCATAGCGCCTTCCAGTCGGGGGGGGGGGGGTGGAAAGGGTGATTTTCTTCAGCAGACGGCGGGAGAAGATGCTGGGAGGATTCAACGCCTTGACGCAACCTTGGCCGTCGACAGGTCTCCTCTGTCTTCCCGCCAGAGGCGCTCATCAGGCGAGTGGTCCAGCATATTGAAGCGCATCAGGAACAAGTGCTGTTGGGGGCCCCGGACTAGCTAAGGTGTCCGTGGTACACTGACCTCATTCGGTTATTCGACGGAGATCCTTGGAGGTTTTCAACGTCGGAGAGGCTGTTGACACAGGGGTGGCTGCAAATGCCGCAGGTGGATCACTTCTCTCTTACGGTTTGGCCATTGAAAGGGCACAGTTAAGGAAGAAAGGTTACTCCAGATCGGTCGTTATGACATTGCTTCAGGCAAAAAAAAAAAAATTTAAAAAGAAAGCTCACGTCATTGGTTTATGTGCATATCTGGCATGTTTTTTTTCTTTTTGAGGACTGCTGCGTCAAGCCCGCGCGGTGAAAGCTTCGGCACCCTTAGCCTTAAGTTTCTTACCGGACGGGTTTGATGAGGGGCTGGCAGCCAGTTCCTTGAGAGTTCAATTTGCAGTCCGGTCTTGTTATAGAGGCAAAGTACAGGGAGTGTCGCTAGGTTCTCCTGTCAATGTCGTGCGTGTTCTTCAAGCAGTTACCAGACTGTGGCCATCTCGTAGAATCATAGTCCCTCTGTGGGATCTCACCTTGGTTTTCAGAGCGTTGGTACAGGAACCTTTAGAGCCCTACACCAGGAACCTACGGCTTTAATTTTAAAAACAGTGTTCTTGGTAGCCATTTTTGTGCTTTTCCAGAGAAAAGGTGGTCCTGCGTCCAGTTTCATCCTTTTTGCCTAAGATATCGTCACCGTTTCACTTAAATCGAACTGTTTAACCCTCTGCCAGTTCTAGAATCGGCAGACGGGAACGTTTCCGACCCTAGTTTACGCCGCTTGGCCATAAAGTGGGTGCTGCAGCAATATTTGAATGTTTCAGAATCTTTTCACACGTCGAGCCGTCTATTCGTGGTATTCGGAGGTCTCTGCAAAGGAGGCAGCGGCGAAAGCATCCTTTTCCATATGGATTAAGGAGGCAATTGCGTCAGCATATAGCTTCTGGGTCGTCCGGTGCCGGTGAGCTTGAGAGCTCACTCCGCTAGAGAGCAAGTGACTTCATGGGCAGAACACAGCTTAGTTCTGCCACTAGAGAGGTATAGAGCGGCCACTTCGTCCTCTCTTCGTTACTTCAGTAAACACTGTCACCTCGATGGGGTGTGGCGTTCCGGCTGGAAAGGTCCCTCCCGATAGTACTGCTCTGTTACATCCCAGAGGTGGAGGACTAAACTGGATGAACGATAAGGAAATGGAAATTACACTTACCTGGTAATTGATGTTCCTTTAGTGACTCCAGTTTAGTCCTCATTCCCGCCCAGGGTCGTATGGCAGTGGAGGTTCAGTTGGGAGAAGTGCAAAGACGATGAGTGAGTATAGTTTTAATAGGATGGCAATCATCTTGATTATTCTTATTTCTGCCTTTCTGTGCTTTCTGTTCCTCGTCTCTGGATCGGCAGGGGGGAAAGGAGCAGGTGTGAAAACCAGACCCTTCTATTTAGAGGGGAGGTTAATTGTCAAATAAGTTATGGGTTCTACATTCAGTTTCAGTATAAGATTAACATTAATATGATAGCTACTTATTTGTTGCTGTTTTGAGTTTGCTTTGTCAATAGTTTACTGGGGCTGATGGGAGATGCCAGCAGGCTACATCCAGTGATGTCATGAGTTTGACATGCCCAGTCTCCAAGCTGCAGGAGGAGGTGCACAACCCAGATGTGGAGGACTAAACTGGAGTCACTAAAGGAACATCAATTACCAGGTAAGTATAATTTCCAATTATCTGGGATTGTTCATCGTATTCTTCCCATCATAGATTCAGAAGTGATTTCTTTGTGTGTGGGTTTATTTATTTTTTAATAAGCTAAATGGGCATTGATTAAAATGGGTGAAGTTCCTGCAGACATTTTTCCACCATATTCTGTTGAATGGTAAATTGCTGCAAGTGAGAACAGTATTAGCAAATTTCATTTACTATCTGTCTGTTGAACATGGTATGCTTCATGAGTGACAGCGTTTCAAGTTATATAGTTTGGTATTTATAGCATTTATTTAATGAAGTAAATCAGCATGCTTTACTATAAATTATATAATAAGATATGAGTTGCTGCCCCAGAGAGCTTGCAGCTTAATGAGTGACAGTAAAAGAAGCAGGATTTGGGTCCAGATTTCCTGATTTGCAGTCTTATTCTAATCACTTAGGCCATCCTGTTGACATTTAAAAACATTTTTGCTAATGCTGCAGTTTAAAATGTGAGTTTTTTGTCCTAAATCTTTTTTTTTTCTTGTTTCAGCTTTACCAGCAAGGCCGTTTATGTCAACTGGGTAGTGAATTTTGTGAGCTAGAAGTTTTTGCAAAGGTGCTGCGAGCATTAGATAAAAGGTAAATTATTGAACCACTGTGTTTTATTTGGATAGCTCCTAGTTGTTCAGGTGTGTATATATATCATATGTGCTGTGGGTATATAAAATATCTGAGCAGAGCATGACAGGATCCAAGATAATGGCAAAAGGTTGCAGATCTGTGATTGCAGTCCTTTCAACTTTTTAAAATACTTTGCCGCTGCAAATGTTTGGCAAAGTAGAAGGATAAACTTACCTCTCCCTCACTTGCCTCTTTCCTGGGTCCAGTGGATGGCTTCATATTATAAGATCTGGTAGGACAAGTAGCAGTATCCCCATGTCAGATTCTGAACTGGGAATATAAGGGAGTGAAAGTCCATCTTGCATTTTATTTTTTTCTGGCAAAAACACTATTCTTGAGAGCAGAAGGTAATTTTTCTCTTAGGACTTTTGATCTCTTTGCCTGTGGAAACCCTTGGACCCCCTATAAATTTGCCATTGGCATGCAGAGGAGCTGTTTAAGTCTTGCAGCTAACAGTGATAACAGCTTGGAGGGCTTTGATACCTACTGAAGGGAAATTCACTGCAATGGAGGGGACTCCAGCAACCTGCTGTCTTCCATACCAGCAAAATGCAAGTTTCCTCATCGTTCCTCCATTCTAGTCCAGACACATGGGCTATGCCATGGCTTGACAAATCCCAGGAGCCAGGTTGCCATGGCGCCCAGATTGTATTCGCTGGCAAGACATGAAACCGTGAGATCTATTTGAACTTTCTGTACTTGGTGGCTCAAGCTGTTTGAAGAGAGAGCCAATTGCGGATGTGACGTTCACAGCATGCCATTCCTTATCGTCACTCCAGTCCAGTCCCTTTACTTCTGGGTTACGCAACCCTTCCAGCAGCTTGGAGGCTGAGCCCAACTTTTTTGGGGATGGAGCGATATAAATACCACTGGGACCACCCACCAACTCCAGTATTCTCAGCCTCCAAGCACCTGGGGCTTACTGGAGTCCTACCTTTATCTATTCCATTTAATTTGGCTTTAATTTGGTTTTAATTTGGCTTTATTTCTTTATTTTCCTTTGTTTTTTTTCTGGGGTTCTGCTCCTTTAAGTACTGCCTGCTCTCTCCATCCTCCCTCCCCCCCCCTCCCCTCTTCCCCGGGACGGGCCTCGGAGGTGATTCTCTGCCTACAGCTTCGTGGAGGTTTTCTGTCCTGCCCGGCTGCCGTGTCTCCAGCTCCTGCACCTCTCCTTCGGATTCTCCACAGCACTGACTTGCCTCGCGCCGAAGCCCTTCTGGTGGCTGAGCGCTGGAGGCTGTGCCGCTAGTCAGCATTGACCGCCGGACCCGTCCCGAATCGGAAGGACGTGGAGGCGAGGCACGCTGTTCCCGGTTCCTGCGGGGTGCGATTAAACAGCGATTAATCGGCGATTGCACAAAGAAATCAGCGGGCTTCAGCTCCGGAGTGCAGGACGGCGCCACGAATAGGCTAGCAGTCCCCCGTTCAGGCTCCACGTGTTGAGGCCTACCACGTGTAGAGCCAACGGGCGGTGTTTGCTGAGTCGGGGCCCAGGATCCACATACAGACAGCCTTTAAAACCGCAAGTACCTCTGTTAGAGGAAAAGGAGTTTAAGCTAGTTACTTTTAATTTAATTTCAATTTTATTTTCAGGTTTAATGCAAGGTTAATTCTATTCTTTTAGTGCATTTACTTCATTTAATTCATTGAATTTCGAACTGATTTAAATTTCCTTTAACTACCAAACTAAGGGCTCTTAGTGTTCCTCCCCGGGGGAAATATTGGTTTTTTGAGTGCTCTCAGTGGGAAGTCCCCAGCACTAAGTCATGGCGACCAAGCCTCGCTGCCCTTCCTGTGGAACACGCAGGGGCACCTCCGCAGAGGCAGGAATCTGCAGGAGCTGTGCCGCAGTGGCTGCCTCAGTGGAGCAGGAAATTAACTTGGCCATGACACAGCCTTCTCAGGGGTCAGGAGACCCTCTAGAAGGGGAAGTGGGGTCCCAGTTCCCTCTCTCTACACCCTCGGATCTGCCCACTCCTCCTCTGCCCCTTTCGCCCCCCCCCCCCACTGGTGCAGGGGGGGCCGGAGAATTTTTCTCCCCTGACTTCATCCTCTTACTTCACAAGGCCTACTGCCTGCGTAAGCAGGGCTTAGGGACAGAAGAGGCTGGTCCGTCAGCAGACGACAAGTCAGCTAGATCCATGAGAGCAAGCAATCCAGAATCCGGTATTCCTCCTAAGCGTCCCTGTCTTGGTTGTGAGGAGCCCCTAGCGTCCCTCTCTCAGGGTACCCCGGAGAAGGATAGCTCTGATAAGGACTTGGTCGAGGAAGAGGAGGAGCTTGAAGAAGGGGAAATCCCGGAAGAAGATCAATCCCGGATAGTTAGTTTTTCGTCGAGAGGAGCTCCCGGCATTGATTGAGTCCCTGAAAGTTCTCAATGTGGCCTCAGACACGCCAGCACAGGAAGAGGCGTTGGAGGATCCCTTAATCCAGGCCATTAGGAGATCCCAGAAGGTTTTCCCTGTCCACAGGGTCATGCGTCAGATGATCCAGGAAGAATGGGATCAACCAGAGTCAAGCTTAAGGGGAGTCCGGGCCATGACTCGCCTATACCCTCTTCCAGAGGCAGATAAAGAGCTGCTGAAATCTCCCAGGGTGGATGCAGCGGTATCAGCAGTTACTAAGAAGACCACTATCCCAGTTGAGGGCAGCACGGCCTTAAGAGATGCTCAAGACAGGAAGTTGGATACGCTCCTGAAACAAGCCTTTGATGTAAGCGCTCTTGCCTTGCAGGCCTCCAGGTCAGGAGCTTGGGTGGCTCGGGCCTGTTTAAGGTGGGCACAACAGCTCCAGACAGAGGGCTCAACGGGCGAAACACAGGCCTACTCGGCTAGGGTGGAATCCGGAGCAGCCTACTTGGCGGATAGCCAGTATGACCTCATCAGAAGCCTAGCCAAGAACATGGCCTCGGTGGTGGCGGCTAGGCGTTATCTGTGGCTACGGAATTGGGCAGCTGATGCTTCCTCGAAGGCACGCCTGAGTCGACTTCCCTTTAAGGGGCAGCTGTTATTTGGTGAGGATTTAGAGAAGTTAGTAAAGGACCTGGGTGAGTCTAAGGGAGGCAGGCTCCCGGAAGATAGACCAAAGCAAGGGCGCCCCCTAGCCCCAGTGCGTACCCAGCCTAGGGACTCGCGGAGGTTTCGCCCAGCCAGGTCAAACACTTTTCCCAGGGGTTGTTTTCCCTCGAAGGGACAAGGTTTCAGAGGGTTTCGAGGAGCAGGTCGAGGTTTTGGGGCATCCTCCTCCTCCTCCTCGGGACCTAGAAAACAACAATGAGATGACGGGGGTCCGGGAGGAAGGGCGGCCGGTGGGCGGACGCCTAAGGCTGTTTCTTCCCTCCTGGTCCCGAGTCACGTCCGATCAATGGGTCCTAGAGGTGATCAGAGAAGGCTATGCTCTCGAATTTGCAAAACAAATACTTCCAGCCTTTGTTCAGTCTCGCTGCGGTTCTCCTACAAAGAAGGCGGTGATAGAGGCAACTCTCGCTCGCCTAATAGCACTAGGGGCCCTGGTCCCAGTACCACCAGACCAGTGCGGCTCTGGTCGGTACTCGATTTACTTCGTAGTACCAAAGAAGGAAGGGTTTTTTCGACCGATCCTGGATCTAAAACAGGTCAACCGCTGCCTCAGGGTACCACATTTCCGGATGGAGACCCTACGTTCAGTCATAGCAGCCGTGAGGGGCGGGGAGTTCCTAACATCCCTCGATTTGACAGAAGCCTACTTGCATATCCCGGTCAGGAAGTCCCATCAACAGTTCCTGAGATTCGCAGTGCCAAGAGGCCACTTTCAATTCCAGGCCCTACCCTTCGGCCTAGCTACGGCTCCCAGGACGTTCACCAAGGTGATGGTGGTAGTAGCGGCCTTCCTTCGGAAGGAGGGAATATTAGTGCACCCTTACTTAGACGATTGGCTGATCTGGGCAAAGTCGGAAGAGGAAAGTCACTCGGCGACGACCAGAGTGATCCAGGTTCTAGAGGAGTTGGGGTGGGTCATCCGTGCAAAGAGCAGGATGACTCCCTCCCAGGAACTCGAGTACCTCGGAGCAAGATTCGACACCAACAGGGGCAGAGTATTCCTGTCACGGACAAGATCAAGGGAGCTAAGGCTTCTAGTCACGCAGTTTCTAGGCAGACGAAATCCCTTGGCGTGGCATTATCTTCAGGTTCTGGGAGCAATGGCGGCTGCGATAGAGGTAGTGCCATGGGCCAGGGGCCGCATGCGGCCGTTGCAGCGGGCGCTATTACGTCGGTGGTCTCCCCAGCATCATCCTCTGTCAATGCAGTTACCTTGCGCTCTGCGGACCAAACAGGCTCTCCTCTGGTGGTGGTGCCCAAGGAATCTGGATCGCGGGATGCCCCTCGAACCTCATCAGTGGTTACTATTGACGACGGATGCCAGCCTGACAGGCTGGGAAGTGTACTGCGAGGATCAGTTCATCCAGGGCCGCTGGACATAGTTGGAATCGCAATGGCCCATCAACAGGCTGGAATTGCGGGCCGTCACCCTAGCGCTCAAGGCTCTCGAGGCCTTAGTGCAAAAAAGAGCAATTCGCGTTCTCTCCGACAATGTCACCGCGGTGGCCTACATCAACCACCAGGTAGGCACCAGCAGCCCCGCCTTGGAGAAGGAGGCGGACGCTCTATTCCAGTGGGCGGAGGTCCGGCTGCAAGCGCTTTCAGCTCAGCACGTGGCAGGCGCGGACAACGTCACAGCCGATTTCCTCAGCAGGTGCAAGATAGACCACGGAGAGTGGGAACTGGAGCAGGAGACCTTCAACCAGATAGTGGCCCAATGGGGACTCCCAGTCATGGACCTCATGGCACGGTTCTCGTCAGCCAAGGTGGACAGATTCTTCAGTCGGCGGAAGGAAAGAATGTCCGAGGGCTTAGATGCCCTGTCCCAAAAGTGGCCTTTGGAAGGTCTTCTCTATGTATTTCCCCCTTGGGTCCTGATCGGAAAGGTTCTCCAGCGGGTGGAGTCCCACCAAGGATTGGTAATCCTCATAGCCCCGGATTGTCCTCGCCGCCCCTGGTATGCGGATCTGGTGAGGATGATCGCCGACCAACCTTGGCGGCTCCCTTGCAAAAGGGACCTGCTGAGACAAGGCCCGGTTCGGATGCCTCACGTGGATCGATTCTCGCTTACGGCCTGGCTATTGAAAGGGCGCGGCTCCTAAAATGAGGCTATTCAGGAGCAGTAATCTCGACGCTGTTGAATGCTAAGAAGCGCTCGACCTGTCTATCCTATGTAAGAGTTTGGCGCATCTTCGAAGCCTGGTGTGCGGAGCACCGTCGGAAACCCCTTTCGGCCTCAGTCACGGAGGTTCTGGAATTCTTGCAAGCAGGATTTGACAAGGGTCTGGCGCACAGCTCCTTACGGGTCCAGCTGGCTGCGTTCGCTTGCTATAGAGGCAAGGTCCGTGGCAAACCCCTAGGGGCCCACGCGGACGTCTCCAGGTTCCTAAGGGCGGTTAGACGGCTACGTCCTTAACGGAGGTCGGTCATCCCCCCCCTTGGGATCTTAACCTAGTGCTAAATGCCTTGATCGGGGAACCCTTCGAGCCATTGAAGAGGGCCTCCTTAAAGGATTTAACCCTAAAGACAGTTTTTCTGGTTGCCATCTGTTCGGCCAGGAGGGTCTTGGAATTACAGGCGCTGTCATCTCAGCCCCCCTTTCTGTCCTTTCTCAAGGACAAAGTGGTTCTGCGCACGGTTCCTTCCTTCTTGCCCAAAGTTATCTCTCCCTTTCATGTGAACCAGACAGTTACCCTCCCGGCCTTCTCGGCCAAGGGGCATGAAGGTAGGGATAGCAAACTTCGTCTCCTAGACGTCCAGAGGGCTTTGAAACGTTACCTATCTCGCACAGCGCCCTTCCGGAAGTCCGACCGACTATTCATTCAGTTCGGGGGTCCGCACAAAGGGGAGGCGGCGGTCAAGGCCTCTATCTCCAGGTGGATCAGAGAGGCGATTGCTTCCGCCTACATCCTGAAGGGGAAGCAGGTCCCAGTGGGTCTGCGTGCGCACTCCACTCGGGCTCAGGCTACCTCTTGGGCGGAATTCAGCCTAGTTCCCCCGCTGGATATTTGTAGGGCAGCGACTTGGTCCTCTCTGCATACCTTCACCAAGCACTACAGGCTGGACGTGCAGAGTTCAGCGGACGCTCGGTTTGGTCTAGCGGTTCTTCAGTCCGGTATGCCGGATCCCACCCAGGATTGAACTGCTCTGGTACATCCCAGAAGTAAAGGGACTGGACTGGAGTGACGATAAGGAAATAGTAATTAGATCTTACCTGCTAATTAGTGTTCATGAAGGAACGACAGTCCAGTCCCTGATCCCACCCGGTTCCGGCAAACGTTAAGGCCTATTGTTCATTAAAGAGCATCGGACCGAGCGTAGGACCGGTTCGGCATGAAGGAGTGCAGGAGAAAGCTGGCTCGGGCAGACTCAGGTAACCCCCTCTGCCCGTTGCCATTCCTCCTCTCTTTCTCCTATGCCATCCGGGAAAAAAAAAAAAGTTGATTGTTTAATAGTGCTTTGAGGTATTATGTTATGTAGGTTGTTGATGGAAGTTCGTTATGTCTGCTTTATCATTCGAATACTGGAGTTGGTGGGTGGTCCCAGTGGTATTTATACCGCTCCATCCCCAAAAAGGTTGGGCTCAGCCTCCAAGCTGCTGGAAGGGTTGCGTAACCCAGAAGTAAAGGGACTGGACTGTCGTTCCTTCAGGAACACTAATTAGCAGGTAAGATCTAATTACTATTTTTTGCTGTGACTTGAAAAATCAAGCTGACAGAAATGGTGAGTGAAAGAGAGTGGGTGAAGGCTAAGAGAGAGACACTGGATGAATGATGGGGGTCTATGAGAGAGAGAGAGACTGGATGAAGGTTGAAGGAAGATGTGAGAGACAGACCAGATGAAGGCGGGGGAGGCAATGAGAGAGACCCTAGATGAAGACAAGGGGGGTGCATGAGAGACTGGGGTGGGAGTGGGGGTGTTATAGAAAGAGAGGAAACTGGGTGAAGACACTATCCAGGGTTATAAGGAGATTTCCTAATTGCCCCAGTCCAGTCCAGTACATGTGGGTTGTCTCCCTCCTTCAGCAGCTGAGGACTGAGCATGTCAAGTCTTCTGATGTCACAGTAGAAGAGCTCCCCCCCTTGGAATCCTGGAGGTGGTATCTCAGTCCTCAGCAGCTGAAGGAGTCATCTCTGCATGGCTGGGCTTTGGCCTTTACCTCTGTCAGGAAGTCTAGGCAGAGAAAATAGAGTGTGAATAGAGCGAAAAGAAAAGCACAGACAAAGTGAACAGAGCCTAGTGGATCAGGGCTAGGTATAAAGTTCCCCACAGCTCAAACCAGTGGGACAGGGCAAGCTTGATAGCAGGGGCTGCTAGTCGCATTGCCAGGATCCCTAGTTGAGTCTGGTAGGGCCCGGGGCAAAATTACCTGTGATCCGAGGTCCTCTTCCTCTTCTCCCCCCCCCCCCCAGGTCAGGCAACCCAGCACTCTGTCGAAGAGTTATGGATTCAGCCCTATTTCAGCCGCTTATGTGTCAAAAGCGCCTGTACCATTAAATCAGCTGTGCTTGGTGAGAGTCAGCATTATCAACACAGGCTTCGATTGTGGCAGTGGCAAGCAGGTTCGAAACAGAATTTTTTTCTTCTTCGGGAACAAGTAGGAGTGCATGGTTCGGAAGAATGTGTACTTGAAGATACTACCAAAAGCAGAGAGGTTCCAAAAAAGAGTAAAGTAGCCCAAATGCCCTCGAGTATGGAGCAGACAGAGCTTAAAGATCCCAAATTACCCATGCCTACCAATAACCAAATTAATATGAATGAAATACAGTCTCTAAAATGCTTGTATGCAAATGCTAGAAGTCTAAAAAATAAGATGGGAGAGGTAGAATATATAGCACTAAATGAGAGGTTAGATATGATTGGAATCTCAGACATGGTGGAAGGAGGACAACCAGTGGGACACTGTGATACCTGGGTACAAACAATATCGTAATGATAGAACTGATCAAATTGGTGGAGGGGTTGCACTCTGTTAGAGAGGGCATTGAGTCAGAAAGGGTTAAAGTTTTGCAGGAAACAAAATTTGCTGTAGAATCTCTATGGATTGAAATTCATGTAAAAAGGGGAAGGCGATGGCAGTGGGGGTGTACTGTCGACCACCTGGCCAGAATGAACAAATGGATGATGAAATGCTCAAAGAAATCAAGGAAGCTAACAAAAGTTACAGCACAGTAATAATAATGGATGATTTCAATTACTCCGGTATTGACTGGGTCAATGTCGCGGCAGGACATGCTAGGGAGATAAAGTTCCTAGATGAAATAAATGACTGCTGCTTGGAGCAGCTGGTTCATGAACCGACCAGAAGGGAAGCCACATTGGACCTAGTCCTTAGTGGAACACCAGATCTGGTGCAAGAGATAAGGTTGTTGGGGCCACTTGGCAATAGTGATCATAGCATGATCGTGTTTGATCTAATTAATGGAGGAGGGATGGTAAGGAAATCCACAGTACTACCTTTTAACTTTCAAAAGGGAGACTATGATAAAATGAGGAAAATAGTAAAGAAAAAACTAAAAGGAGCAGTTGCAAAGGTTAAAGACATCAAGCTTGGGGGGTGTTTAAAAATACTATCTTGGAAGCCCAGACCAGCTGTATGCCACGCTTTAAGAAAAATGGAAGGAGGTCCAAAAAACTGCCAGCATGGTTTAAAGGTGAGGTCAGAGAGGCGGCTGTTGCCAAAAAAGCATCTTTCAGGAAATGGAAAAAAGAGCCAAACGACGAAACCTGGAAACAGCACAAGCACTAGCAAGTTAAATGCAAGGCATTGATAAGGCAGGCAAAGGGAGAATTTGAGAAGAAGCTTGCTGTGGAAGCAAAAACGCGTAATAGACTTTTTCAAGTACATTAGTAGCAAAAAACCTGTGAGAGTCAGTTGGTCCATTAGATGATAAAGGGGTTAAGGGGGCAGTAAGAGGCGACAAGGCGATAGCGGAGAGACTGAATGAATTCTTTACTTTGGTCTTTACTGAGGAAGATGTAGGGATGTCACCCATGACTGAAGTGGTATTTAAAGGTGTGGAAGAATTGAAGGAAATATTGATACATCGGGAAGATGTATTACAACTATTAGATAAACTGAAGAGTAGCAAATCACCTGGGCCGGATGATATACATCCAAGCGTGTTGAAAGAACTGAAATATGAGATTGTAGACCTGCTATTAGTAATCTGTGAACTATCATTAAAACCATCTGTAATACCTGAAGATTGGAGGATGGCGAATGTAACACCAATTTTTAAAAAGGGTTCCAGGGGTGATCCGGGAAACTACAGACCGGTGAGCCTGATGTCAGTACTGGGAAAAATGGTAGAAACCATCATAAAGAACAAAATTGCTGAAGATGTAGATAGTCATGGCTTAATGGGAGACAGCCAACATGGCTTTAGATAAGGAAGATCTTGTCTTACTAATCTGTTATGTTTTTTTGAAGGTGTGAATAAACAGGTAGACAAAGGTGAGTCTATTGCTATAGTGTATTTGGACTTTCAGAAAGCCTTTGACAAAGTCCCTCATCAGAGACTTTTGGCAAAAGTAGAGAGTCATGGGATAGGAGGCAGTGTACTATTGTGGATCAGGAACTGGTTAAAAGATAGAAAGCAGAGGGTAGGGCTAAATGGCCAATTTTCCCAATGGAGAAAGGTGAATAGTGGTGTACCCCAGGGATCTGTGCTGGGTCCGCTGCTTTTTGACATATTCATAAATGACCTGGAAAAGGGAATAACGAGTGAGGTTATCAAATTTGCAGATGATACAAAACTATTTAAAGTTGTTAAAACCCAAGAGGAATGTGGAAAATTGAAATAGGATCTTGATAAGTTGGAAGACTGGGCATCAAAATGGCAGATGAAATTTAATGTGGACAAGTGCAAAGTTATGCCCCTAGGGAAGAACAACCCAAACTATTGTTACACAATGCAAGGTTCCACATTAGGAACCACCACCCAAGAAAAAGATTTAGGCATCAATGTGGATAACATGTTAAAACCCTCGTCCCAGTGTGCAGCAGCTGCCAAGAGAGCAAATAGGATGCTAGGTGTCATAAGGAAAGGAATGGAAAATAAAACAAAGGATATTATAATGCCTCTATATTGTTCCATGGTGAGACTGCACCTTGAATATTGTGTGCAATTCTGGTTGCCATATCTTAAAAAGGATATAGCGTTATTAGAAAAGGTTCAGAGAAGAGCCACCAAAATGGTAAAGGGGATGGAAGGATACCCCTATGAAGAAAGGATAAAAAGGTTAGGGCTTTTTATCCTGGAAAAGAGACGGCTGAGGGGAGATATGATAGAAGTCTATAAATTAATGAACGGCGTGGAACGGGTAAGCGTAGATCGATTTGTCTACATCTGGGGTCACCAACCTCCAGAGGGCCGCGGGCCGCACAGCCGACTACCGGGAGCCTCGCGGGCCGCACCCCCCTTCTCCCCGCCCCCGCGAAAAAAAACAACAAACGCAAAATTATGAAAACAATGGCTGATCACATTTATTGAATTTAATGAGATGGCTGATGATTCATGCTAGCAGACAAACGCTTAAAGTCCGGCTTCACAGATGACACTGACAGGAGAAGGGACGCTTGCAGGTGGTCATCGGTGAGCTGCGAGCGCGTGGATACAATGGCAGGAATCCTTGGCGGGACGCACGTAATGTTAACCGGGGTAGAGCCTCGCGGGCCGCACGAAGGGACCTCGTGGGCTGCATGCGGCCCGCGGGCCGCAGGTTGGTGACCCCTGGTCTACATTATCAGAATATAGAAATACTATGGGACATGCAATGAAGCTACAGGGTAAACTATTTAAGACTACACGTTGAGTGAAAAAATATTTTCTTTTATTAATCAAACTCTGGAATTTGTTACTGGAGGATGTAGTAAAGGCTGTTAGTGTAGCTGGGTTTAAAAAAGGTTTGGACAAGTTCCTGGAGGAAAGGTCCATAAACCATTATTAAAAAGGGACCCAGGATATCAGTGCTTGAACCAATACAAGCATTGTGGAACCTGTGTCCCTTGGGAAACTGCTAGGTACGTATGACCTAGATTGGCCACTGTTGGAAACAGAATACTGGGCTTGATGGACCTTGGTCTGACCCAGTATGGCATATCTTATGTTCTTATGTTGCCCACAAGTGGACAGCCATCACCTCTGATACCTGGGTGCTGCAAATAGTCAAGGAGAGCTATCTTCTCCATCTACAGCAGGCGCAACCCTTGTACTTCCTAGGAGAGCCCATCTCCATCACCAGACCCTACTCACTGAGCAACAGGCCTGATCCGGGAAGAGGCAGTGGAACCAGTGCTGAACATCTCTGGGGCACAGTCTTCTACTCCAGCTATTTTCTCATCCCCCAAAGGACAGAGGGCTTCCGGCCCATCCTGGACCTCCAAGAACTCAACAGGTTTCTGCTTAGGGAAAGGTTCAAGAAGCTCTCCCTTGGGGCACTGCTGCCATTCTTCCAGCTGGGAGACTGGCTATGCTCCTTAGACCTGAAGGATGCCTACACGCACATCCTGATTCATCCCAGCTACAGAAAATGCCCCTGTTTCATGGTGGGAGGACAGCACTACAAATACAGGATGCTGCCCTTTGGTCTGACCTCATTGCCAAGGGTCTTAAAGTGCCTTGCAGTGGCCACTGCCCATCTCCAACTTCAAGGGGCCTCAGTCTTCCCTTTTCTGGATGACTGGCTAATAAAGGGGGACACAGCTGCAGAGGCTCAACGCGCCATTGAGCGCACATTAAATGCCCTGCAGACCCAGTGCCTGGGGAATTCATAGGGGCGCAACTAGATACCCTCCAGGCAAAAAGCCTTCCTCTCTCAGGAGAGGTCAGAGCACCTCAGGGAATCAGCTGCAGAGGTGCAGGACACTGCTCGCCTGGCTTCTCCTCTGCTTATTGGAACACATGACCTCCACATAATCCCAAATGCTCGCCTACACATGAGAGTAGCCCAGTGGTGCCTCCGCTTTCAGTGGACCCAAGCCACAGGCAGATTCAAGGACAGAGTGTAGGTGACCTGCCAGTTGGCAGGCTCCCTCGGATGGTGGCAGAATCCATGTCACCTTCAGGCTGGGATGCCCTTCTAGGCACCCACCCCCAGAAGACCCTCACCATGGACACCTCTTTGATGGGCTGGGGAGCGCATTTCCCGAGCCTCCAGATACAAGGCTGCTGGTCCCAAAATGAGCCTGAGATGCAGAGCTCAGGGTGATATTCCAAGCCTTCCGCCACCAGCTGCAGCACCACGCGATGCTGATCCAAACTGACAATTGGATCACATTGTTCTATATGAACAAACAGGGTGGGTCAGGGTTGTACTCCCTCTGCCAGGAAGCGGTAGCCCTCTGCTGTTATGCTACACACAAAGGGATGTTCCTAAGGGCAGTCTACCTCTCAGGCTAGAACCATGCCTTGGCGGACAAATTGAGCAGACTCCTCCAGCCACACGAGTCAGCTCGCATCAGCTTGTAGAGTCGGCAAGATCCAGGGTCTGATGGCAGAACCACCCTATACAGGGTTCTACAAGAACAGGGTGGTGCTCCGCACACACCCCAAGTTTCTGCCGAAGGTGGTGTTCCCATTCCACTCAATCGGAGGTGATGCTCCCCACCTTCTTTCCGAGGCCTCATGCCAGTAAGGCGGAGACCGTTCTCCACACTGGATTGTAAGAGAGCACTGTCCTTCTACCTCCAGCGAACCCGGGGCCACCACAAAGCACAACATCTTTTCGTATCTTTTGACCCCAGCCATCTGGGGTTCCCAGTGACTAAGCAAACTCTGACCACTTGGGTGGTGGACTGAATTACCATTGCCTACAAGCAATTGGGATTATCTCTGGATCAGAGGGTCACGGCACACTGCATCAGAGCCATGGCCACTTCAGTGTCAAATCTGCGTTCCATCCCCATGGCGGAAATCTGCCAGGCCGCCACCTGGTCTTCGGTCCACACCTTCGCAGTTCACTACTGCCTGGAGAGGGAGTCCTGACGAGACAGTGCCTTCGGCCAGGCTGTACTCCGTAATCTATTCGAGTTGTAGGCAATTCCTGCCCTCCGACCCTTCTGTGTTTATTTATTTATTTAGCTGTATTTATATCCCGCTTTTCACCGGGTCAGAGCGGTGGAACATTGAACGAGGGGGGGGGGGGGGGGACAATAATCAATTCTAGAGTATGTGCCGTCACCAGGCGGGCCAACATTCATGATTTTGACAAATATTTGGGACGTAGACATAGACATTGAGCTACAGTCTCATTGGTGGGTGTTTGATTCTGGTCCGAGGTATTCCTGGAATATTATGGTTCCTTATCGTCACTCCAGTCCAGTCCCTTTACTTCTGGGTTACGCAACCCTTCCAGCAGCTTGGAGGCTGAGCCAAACCTTTTTGGAGGTGGGGCGGTATAAATACCACTGGGACCACCCCTCAACTCCAGTATTCTCAGCCTCCAAGCAGCTGGAGGGTTCCGTAAGCCTAGGGCTTACTGGAGTCTTCCTTTAACTAAATTCCTTTAGAATTACTTTTAAATTATTTGCTTTATTACCTTTAGTTTCTTTGATTTCAGTTTTAGTGTCTGTCAGCTAGCATTTGAGTTTTGTTCCTTTAACTGCTCTCTGCTCTCTTCCCTCCCTCCCCCCCCCCCCTCGGTCGGGCCGGGCTCCGGAGGTAGAAGGGTGCTGGCTGTTTGCTGGAGATCTCCTGCATTTCCCCGCTTGTTCTGCCTCGCGCCGAAGCCCTTAAGGTGGCTGAGCGCTGGAGGCATCCCCGGGAGTTGGATTCTGCCCGCTGATCCCGCCCCGCAGCTGAAGAACGCGGCGGTGACACCCGGGTCTCCCGATCGCGTCGGAGGAGTTTTTCCCTGCACTTCAGGAGGTAGCACATTCTCTGGCGGCATCCTTGCCTCGGCGGCGCTTTATTTTCGCCCGGGGGGAGCACAGTGACCCGGAGAACGCGCTCGCGATCCCCCGTTCAGGCTCCACGTGGTGAGGCCTACCACGTGTAGAGCCAACGGGCAGAGATCGCTGAGCCAGGTCCACCAGGCTTTAAACCGCAAGTACCAGAGTGAACTATTCAGTTTCTTTATTTGGCATTGCTTGTTTTATTTGGAATTAATTTGGTTTTTAATTTGAAGTTTAAAGTTTAGTATTTCTATCTGCTCATTTACTTAGCCTCTGGGACTTGATTACCGGTAGAGAACAGAGGGTCTGGTGGTCCCCTCTCTCTCTCTCTCTCTCCCTCCAGTATAAATTTTATCTAAGGAAGGAGAGGACAATTCCGTACAGCTGCACCTTCTGCTATCCTTGTAGCTGGGGATCTGATCCAGGGCGTATCCTTCCAATCAGGAACCAAGATCCCTGGGAACAAGAGCATGGCGGCTAAGCCCAGATGCCCTTCCTGTGGCACGCGTAGGGGCACATCCTCGGAGGCAGGAGTCTGCAGGGGTTGTGCTGCAGTGGCTGCCTCCGTGGAACAAGAAATTAATTTGGCCATGTCCCAATCCTCTCAGAGTGCTGGAGACCTCTTGCAAGGGGAGGGGGGGTCCCAGCCTCCTTCCACCTCAATCTCAGATTTACCCACCCCCTCCCCCCCTCCTTCTACTCCCCCTCCCTCGGGGGAAGGGGGTACAGGGGATTTCTTCTCTCCAGACTTTATTCTTTTACTCCACAAGGCCTATTGCTTGCGCAAGCAGGGTTCGGGCTCAGGGGGGAATGCCCCGACGGCCGACACCATATCCAAGAGGGCAAACATCCCTGATTCAGGCCTCCCACCTAAACGCCCGCGCTTGGGCGGGGAAGAACCTCTCTCCTCCCTTTCCCAGAGCTCTCCAGAAGAGGAGGGCTCGGACAAAGACTGGGACGGGGAAGAAGAGGAATTGGAAGAAGGGGAGATCCCGGAAGAAGATCATTCCAGGATAATTACAGTCTTTCTGCGGGAAGAACTCCCGGCCCTAATTGATGAGTCTTTAAAAGTTCTCAATGTATCCTCAGATGCACCAACAGAGGAGGAGACGGTGGAGGATCCGTTAATCCAGGCCATCAGGAGATCACAGAGGGTCTTCCCTGTTCATAGAGTGGTGCGCCAGATGATCCAGGAAGAATGGGATCAACCCGAGTCTAGTCTAAGGGGAGTCCGATCCATGTCTCGCCTATACCCTCTACCAGAGGCAGACAGAGAGCTACTGAAGTCCCCAAGGGTGGATGCAGCGGTGTCAGCAGTCACTAAGAAGACTACTATTCCAGTGGAGGGCAGCACAGCCTTGAGGGATTCTCAAGACAGAAAACTAGATACCCTCCTAAAACAAGCTTTTGATGTGAGCGCCCTGGCATTGCAGGCCTCGGTTTCAGGGGCTTGGGTGGCAAGAGCCTGCTTAAGGTGGTCTCAACAGCTGCAAGCAACAGAGGGCCCATCTGGCGAAGCTCAGGACCACTCTGCTAGACTGGAATCCGGAACAGCCTTCCTGGCGGATAGTCAGTATGACCTCATCAGAAGCCTAGCCAAGAGCATGGCCTCGGTGGTAGCAGCTAGACGTTATCTGTGGCTACGGAATTGGGCAGCGGACGCCTCCTCGAAGGCACGCCTGAGCCGCCTTCCGTTCAAGGGGAAACTGTTATTCGGAGAAGATTTGGAGAAGTTGGTAAAGGACCTTGGCGAGTCTAAAGGGGGCAGGCTGCCTGAAGACAGACCAAAGCAAGGGCGTCCCGTACCCTCAGTGCGTAACCAGTCCAGGGACTCCCGAAGGTTCCGCCCAGCTAGGACAAATCCCTTTCCCAGGGGCCGGTTCCCCTCTAAGGGACACGGTTTTAGAGGGTTTCGAGGAGCAGGCCGAGGTTTTGGCTCGTCCTCCTTCTCCTCCTCTCAAGCAAATAGAAAACAATGAGGTGACGGGGGTCCAGGGGGGAGAGCCGTCGGTGGGCGGTCGCCTAAGGCGTTTTCTTCCTGCCTGGTCCCGGGTCACGTCCGATCAATGGGTTCTAGAAGTCATCAGAGAGGGCTACACTCTCGAATTCGCAAAGCAAATTCCTCCAGCCTTTGTTCAGTCTCCCTGCGGTTCTTCGGAAAAGAGAGGGGCGGTAGAGACAACCCTCTTCCGTCTGATAACGCTCGGGGCTGTAGTCCCGGTGCCACCAGACCAGCGCGGTACTGGTCGGTACTCGATTTACTTCGTAGTCCCAAAGAAAGAAGGCTCCTTTCGTCCGATACTAGATCTAAAACAGGTCAATCGCTGCCTCAGAGTTCCACACTTCCGGATGGAAACCCTACGTTCGGTCATAGCAGCAGTCAGGGGTGGGGAGTTCTTAACATCCCTCGATCTGACAGAAGCCTACCTGCATATCCCGGTCAGGGATTCCCATCAACAATTCCTGAGATTTGCAGTGCCAAGGGGCCATTTTCAATTCCAGGCTCTTCCCTTCGGCTTAGCTACGGCTCCAAGGACATTCACCAAGGTGATGGTGGTGGTAGTGGCCTCTCTACGAAAAGAGGGAATTCTAGTACACCCCTACCTGGACGATTGGTTAATCCGGGCAAAGTCCGAGGAGGAAAGCCACTCCGTGACAACAAGAGTGGTTCAAGTGCTAGAAGAATTGGGGTGGGTCATCAATCGAGCAAAGAGCAGGATGACGCCCTCCCAGGAACTGGAGTACCTCGGTGCAAGGTTCGACACCAGCAGAGGCAGGGTGTTTCTGTCTCAATCAAGATCAAGAGAGCTAAGACTCCTGGTAACTCAGTTTCTGGCCAGACGGAACCCTTCGGCGCGGCATTATCTGCAGGTCCTGGGAACAATGGCAGCGGCAATAGAGGTGGTACCATGGGCTCGGGCCCACATGCGGCCGCTGCAGAGGGCCCAATTGCGTCGGTGGTCGCCGCAACATCACCCCTTATCAATGCCGTTACCTTGCGCGCCACGGACCAAACAGACGCTGCACTGGTGGCAGTCCCCGAAGAATCTGGATCGCGGGATGCCCCTCGAGCCTCACCAGTGGTTATTACTGATGACGGATGCCAGTCTGACAGGCTGGGGAGCTCACTGCGAGGGCCAGTTCGTTCAAGGCAACTGGTCTCCACTGGAAGCCCAATGGCCCATCAACAGACTAGAATTGCGAGCCGTAGGGTTGGCGCTCAGGGCTCTAGAGGCCTTAGTACAAAAAAGGGCAATTTGCGTACTCTCAGACAATGTTACTGCGGTGGCTTACATCAACCACCAGGGCGGCACCAGCAGTCCCGCCTTAGAGAAGGAGGCGGGCACTCTGTTCCAGTGGGCAGAGACTCGGTTGGAAGCTCTCTCGGCCCAGCACGTGGCAGGAATAGACAACGTCACAGCAGACTATCTCAGCAGGTGCAAGATAGACCACGGAGAGTGGGAACTGGAGCAGGAGACGTTCAACCGGATAGTAGCCCATTGGGGCCTCCCAGTCATGGACCTCATGGCGAGGTTCGCAACCGCCAAGGTGGATCGGTTCTTCAGCCGCCGCAAGGAAAGGATGTCCGAAGGCCTGGATGCCTTGGCCCAGAAGTGGCCCTCGGAGGGTCTACTCTGTGTTCCCTCCCTGGGCTCTGATCGGAAAAGTGCTACGAGTGGAGTCCCATCAGGGATATGTAATTCTCATAGCCCCGGACTGGCCTCGCCGGCCTTGGTATGCGGATCTGATGAGATTGATCGCCGATCGACCTTGACGTCTTCCTTGCAAAAGGGACCTGCTGAGACAAGGTCCATTGCGGATGCCTCACGTGGATCGGTTCTCGCTTACGGCCTGGCTATTGAAAGGGCGAGGCTCCTAAAGAGAGGTTATTCAGGAGCGGTCATCTCTACCCTGCTAAATGCTAGGAAGCGTTCGACCTGTCTCTCCTATGTTAGGACTTGGCGCATCTTCGAAGCGTGGTGCGCGGAGCACCGACGAAAACCCCTCTCCGCTTCAGTCCCCGAGATTCTGGAATTCTTACAGGCAGGTTTTGACAAGGGCCTAGCTCATAGCTCCTTGCGAGTTCAGCTAGCAGCAATCGCATGCTATAGAGGGAAGGTCCGCGGAAAGCCCCTAGGGGCACACTCGGATGTCTCCAGGTTCTTAAGGGCGGTAAGGCGCCTGCGCCCTCAACAGAGGTCAGTCGTCCCCCTTGGGACCTCAACCTAGTGCTTAACGCTCTGATCAAGGAACCCTTCGAACCAGTGAAGAGGGCCTCCTTAAAGGACTTAACCCTGAAGACAGTCTTTTTGGTCGCGATCTGCTCAGCTAGGCGGGTCTCTGAACTGCAAGCGCTGTCCGCACAGCCCCCCTTCCTACTGTTTCTCAAGGACAAGATAGTTCTACGTCCGGTCCCCTCCTTCTTGCCCAAGGTCATTTCTCCTTTTCATATGAACCAGGCAGTTCACCTTCCGGTTCTCTCCGCCGAGGAGGGCGGAGGTAGGGATAACAAACTGCGACTCTTGGATGTCCGGAGGACCTTGAAACGCTACCTCTCCCGCACAGCCCCTTTCCGGAAGTCCGAGCGACTATTCGTTCAGTTTGGGGGTCCACACAAGGGAGAGGCGGCGGCCAAGGCCTCTATCTCCAGATGGATCAGGGAAGCGATCGCTTCCGCCTACATCCTGAAAGGGAAGCAGGTGCCAGCGGGGCTCCGGGCGCACTCCACCCGGGCTCAGGCTACTTCTTGGGCAGAATTCAGCTTGGTCCCTCCAGTGGACATCTGTAGGGCGGCAACTTGGTCTTCGCTACATACGTTCACCAAGCACTACAGGCTGGACGTCCAGAGCGCAGCGGATGCTCGGTTTGGTCTGGCGGTCCTTCAGTCCGGTTTGCCGGATCCCACCCAGGGTTGAACTGCTCTTGTACATCCCAGAAGTAAAGGGACTGGACTGGAGTGACGATAAGGAAATAGTAATTAGATCTTACCTGCTAATTAGTGTTCCTGAAGGAACGACAGTCCAGTCCCTGATCCCACCCGGTTAGGACCTAGCAGTCAGGCGGAAACTCTGGACCGAGCGTGGGGCCATTTCAAGAGGAAGGGACACGGGAGAATAGCCGGATCGGGCAACCTCAAGCATTGCTCCTCCGTCCGGCCCTCCTCTCTCTCTCTCTCGCCCTCTCTCTCTCTCTTCCTCGCACTAACCATTTTCTATAGAAAAAAAGGAAAAAAAAAAAAAATTTATATATAGGTATTGTACATAGTTAGACAATGTTGGATAGATAAGTTCTTATGTTTGATTGCTAATGGGAACTCTGTAGATCTGCTTTTTCAGTCGAATACTGGAGTTGAGGGGTGGTCCCAGTGGTATTTATACCGCCCCACCTCCAAAAAGGTTTGGCTCAGCCTCCAAGCTGCTGGAAGGGTTGCGTAACCCAGAAGTAAAGGGACTGGACTGTCGTTCCTTCAGGAACACTAATTAGCAGGTAAGATCTAATTACTATTTTTTAGTTGTTTCCTGAATGATAGGGGGTCCTTGTTGTTTCTGATGTGGTTCGGTAGAGAGTTCCAGATGGATGGTGCGTACAGTTCGAAGGCTCTGTTGCAGGTTCGTTGATTGCATTTTGTCCTTTTGTTGGGGGATGGTGAGGGAGGAGTTGGTGGTTTGTCTGGTTGCTTTGTTGTGGGCTGGTCGGGTCAGTAGCGTGCGGAGTTGGGAGGTTTGGGTTTGGTTGAGAGCTTTGTGGGTGAGTAAAGCGGACTTGTACTTGATTCGTGCTTCCAGAGGGAGTATGTGTAGCTCCCTCAGAATTGGAGTGATGTGGTCCTGTTTTTTTGCTGATTGGATAATCCTTGCTGTGGTGTTTAAGGCAGTCTGGAATCGGTTGGTATGGGTGGCCGGGAGTCCATGGTAGATTATATTGCAGTAGTCCAGGTGGGGGAGTGTTAGGGCCTGCATCACTGTTCTGAAGTCTTGTGGTTCGAGGAGAGGTTTGAGGCGTTGCGCTGTTTTAGCCTTATGAAATATTGTAGCGGTAGTTTTTTGATTTGTTGTTCAAGTGTGAGTGCTTGGTCTATGATGATTCCCAGGTATCTTATCTGCAGTTGTATTTGTATTTGAGTGGTCCCGATGCTGAGGTGTGAGGGTGGCGTGAAATCCGGGTCTTTTGTTACTATAAGGGCCTCTGTTTTCTTTATGTTGATGGATAAGTTGTTTTCTTGTAGCCAGCTGGATACTGCTGTGAAGCATTCTGATAAGTGTTTGATGGGTTGGAGGTTGTAATTGGTGCATAGAGCATTATGTCGTCTGCATAGATGTGGTAGTGAATGTTGTGTGCCTGTATGATTGAGCAGAGTGGTTGCAGATAGACGTTGACGAGCATGGCTGATAGTGTGGATCCTTGTGGTACTCCTTGGTGTTGCTGGAAGGGGGGGGGGAGGTTGATGAGTTTGTGCGGATCAGTTGATGTCTGTTGGTTAGGTATGAGCAGAACCATTGGAGTACAGTATCTTTGATGCCAATTGCTTGTAGTCTGCGTATGAGGATGTTGTGGGAGATGGTGTCAAAAGCGGCTGATATGTCAATTAAGATCATGGCAAATCTGGAGTGTTTGACTTGGGTACCTATGATGAGGGTGTTCATTAGTGACGCCATGAGGGTCTCGACTCCATGGAGTGGGCGGAAGCCATGTTGTTGTGGGTCCAGTATGTTGTTGGTGTCCAAGTGTTCTTGGAGTTGTTTCTGGACTACTTTTTCAATGAGTTTGGCGGTGAATGGAAGGCTTGCTACAGGTCTGTAGGAGGCGGGATCGAGGGGATCTAGGTTGTGCTTCTTTAGGGTTGGTCGAATGGCTGAGGTTTTGAGGAGGTCTGGCATGTGCCCTTGGCTGAGGGATTTATTGACAATGTGGGTTAATGGTGTGTTCAGGTCGTCTTTGGTTTTCTTTATCCATTCTGTAGGGCAGGGGTCGAGAGAGGAGGTGGTGGTATTTAGGCGGGAGATGGTGGATGCTATTTCCTCTTCTGTGGTTGCTTCGAATGTGCTCCAGTCTCTGGCTATAGTGGTGGGTTGGTTTGTTGTTGTCTCAGCGTCCAGTTGTGGATTTTGTGGTTGATGAAGCTGTTTGTATTGTCTTGTGAGTAGTTCGGGTGGGATGTTTGGTAGCTGGTCGGAGTGGTTTGGTATTTTTGTTAGTTTTTTGACGATGTTGAAGAGTTCTCGTGGTTTGTTTATGGATGTGTTTATGATCTTTGAATGGAAGACTTTTTTTGCCTTATCCGTTTCTGTGTGGTATGTGCGTAGTTCATTCATATAGTTTGTTTTGTCGTTCTCTGTTTTGTTTTTTCTCCATTTTCTTTCTGCTCTTCTGAGTTTGGTCTTTAGCTTCCTTAGATTGGGGGTGAACCATCGGGCTCTTGTGGAGGTGTGTCTGGTTCTGTTGTTGCTTGTTTTTGCATTGGATGCTGAGGAAATTGTGGTGTTCCAGTTGTTGATCAGGTCGTCAATATTGTTGAAGCTTGTTTGGAGTTTTGGTAGGGTCTGAGCTTGGAAATCTTCTTTCTTGAATGTTTTAAATCTTCTTTGTGTGTTTGTTTTCCTTGTTGTTTATGTGTTGGCAGTTGAGGGATATGTTGATGAGGTAGTGATCCGACCAGGGTATCTGTGTGATTTTTGAATTTGTGCTTGAGGTGCTGGTTTGTATGTTTAGGAATATGAGGTCCAATGTATTTCCTTTTTCATGCGTCGGTTTGTGGATGATCTGTGTTAGGTTTATTGCTTGCATAGCATTGAGGAAGGTTTCTGCTTGTTTGTCTTGGAGTGATGGTAGGTTAAAGTCTCCTAGGATTATTTGTTCTTTCGAGGAGATGGTGCTTTCGGATATATGTTGTAGTATCATTGTTAGGTCAGTGTTTTGGGTGGGTGCTCAGTAGATTAGGCAGAGTGAGATGTGCTTATTGGTAAGGGTGAGTATGTCCGCTTCATTGGTGGTTTGTGATGCTTGGTTCCTGAGGTGAAGGTCGGTTTTTGCTATGACAGCTACACCTCCTCCTCTCGTGTGTGTTCTGGGGTAGTGGTGTAGGCTGTATCCTTTTGGTGTGAGTAGGTTCATGAGCACTGTGTCCGTGTCTGTTAGCCAAGTTTCTGTTATGCATAGAATGTCGATTCTTTGGGTTTTGATCAAGTCATGAAGCATGTGGTATTTATTTCTGACTGATCGGGCATTTATTAATGAAATGGAGAGGGTGGTGGTGTTTTGAGGGCTGGGGATGTAGGTTGGTGTGTGTGGTGTCTGGGTGGTGTTTTGTGTGTGGGGGGGGTTGTGGATGTTTGTGGGTTGGGTGGCTGGAATGACTGGTCTGGGTTGGTAGGCGAGTGTGTTTGCAGGATAGGGGTATAGGTTCAGGAGGGGTGTTAGGAGGTAGATGGGAGCTAAGAGGGGTGGCATGGTTTGTAGGCGTCTTGTGATGTTGTTTGTGGGTGTACCTGGTTTCTTGTTGTATTGGAGCTTTTTCTTTGCGTTGGTTTATGTTCAGGTGGCTGCTGTTGTATTTCCACGTTGTCCCGTGGTTGCTGCCTGTGGTTTCCGTTGTTCTGCAGTTCCAGTGGGTTTTGTCAGCGGATCCGATCTTTTTATCTTGCTGATGTTTGAGTGCACCTCTGTGCCGTGCCTAAGGGCCATGCCAAAGGGCCCTCTGGCGAGGCCCTCAGGCTCAGGCCCGCCCTGTGGGGGCGCCGCTTAAATGCTGTGCCGGTTGCTGTTCTGTTGCTCCCACTGCCCCGATTGGGCAGGAGCTTCTGAGCGGGAGGATTTCCCGATCGGGGGAGCTGTGGGCTGCTGCGGGCTGGCTCGATGTTCAGGTTACCAGAATGCTGGTTCTCTGCCGGACACCTGGCCTTGCGAGAGTCTCTTAGGGATTCAGCTGCTGCTAATCACGGGTCACCTATGCAAGTCTCTGTGGTATTTTTGTACTGGTTCTTGGTAGCCTGTAGCTGGGGAGTCCCATATGTTAGGACTGACATCCTGCGTGTTTCCGGAGAAAGCGTTGTTACTCACCTATAACAGATTTTCTCCGAGGACAGCAGGAATCTGTCCTCACAACCCTCCCTCCTTCCCTTGGAGTTGCTTCTTTACCATCTGTTAATTTTGCCATCTTAGCTATTTATTGGATTGAGGCAATATGGTACCCTTGGGCAGGAAGTGGACCACACATGTTGTGATGCATCTCCCAAAGGCTGTCTTTGAAAGCTGGGGAGATGCTTCCGCGTGGGCTCAATCAGTGCGGACGTCACCCGTATGTGAGGACTGATTCCTGCTGTCCCCAGAGAACACCTGTTACAGGTGAGTAACTATGCTTTTCAGTCTGTCAAGTGCGGCAGCATGGTGAGTGAAGACTGGGCCATTACTCTCTCGTTTCCCTTCCCTTCAGTGCTGAATCCGGCATGCTGTGTGCAGTCAGACTCCCAGTGCTGTGCAGCTTGTGGAGGAGCTTTGGGTAGGAACCCTCCTAACCAAACTTTAAAAGTTTACTAAAAACCCATCTATTTGAACAGGCTTTTGAGCTTCCCTGTGGATAGCCCTACCTAGCTATTGTTTGTTTGTCTACTTTTGCAGACTTTACTATTCCCCTCTACTTCTCTCCTATAATATAATGGCGTTCCTTTCCTTTTTCTATGGCGTAGACATGTTTATTGTAAACTGCTCTAATGTCTCGATAAGGGTGGTATATCAAATGTCTAGATAAAAATAAAGACAGTGAGAAATTTATTTTTTGTTTATTTAACTAGGCTTATATACCGCTTTTCTACCAGCCAGTCATGTACATTCAGGTACTGGTATATATATATTTTCCTTGTCCCCAATGGGCTTACAATCTGTTTTTGTACCTGAGAATTAAGTGGCTTGCCCAAGGCCACAAGGAGCACCTATGGGGCTAGAAACCCCAGTCCTTCCGGCCCAAGGTTGCTGTCCTTTAGAAGGATTCGAACCCCTGGTCCTCCGGCCCAAGGTAACTTGCCTCAACCACTAGCCACTCCTCCCTTCATTCCTCCCACTCTCTGGCAGGAATCCTGGTTGCCGGTGTCTGCTGAGGTTGCGCAAGATCGAGAAGGTCAGCAGAGCTGTTCTTTGTTGTCAGATTAGGTAATATGAAGTTCCGGGGTTTCTGACAATGACAAGGCCATTCCCTTTGAGCCTGTGGTTTTGACACAAACTAAGCTATCTCAGAAGCGGCGGCCATTCCCTCAGCACATAAAGATTATGCTAAACAGATGGATAAAAAGGCCAGGAGGGCCTGCTGTGGAAGGGCCAGAGTTAGTTTTTTTGCCCATTTTCTCCTGTTGTTGCTTAAAGCGTTCTGTCTTAAACGCAAGCAAGGGGACAGGTGCAGTGACCTTATGATTGAGAACGTTTCCCTGGATGACCTAGCTGATCTCTGTCAAAAGAAGAGGAGAACCTCCTCTCAAAAGAGTCAGAGGGGAGGATGTGGCTTGGGTGAGCCAAAGATCTCCCTGGTTTCCGAGGATCCGATGGAGGAGACTGGACCTTTGGGGGTAACCGGGACATCAAGGATTGGAGGAGGGAGAGATCCCTCAGTTTGAGGACCCCAATGCAGTTCGGGTGTTCTACCTTGACAAATTAGTAGTCTTAATTAATTGTTGTCAGTGCTGAATATTTCACCGGCTCCTGCGGTGGCAGAGGAGCCCCTCGAGAACCCATTGTTGCAATGGTTCAGGGCCTCCTAGACAGCCTTCCCAGTGCATAGGGTTATCAAAAGAATGATTGAGGAGGTGTGGGAAGTGCCGGAGGCAAGTTTAAGCGGTGGTAAAGCATTGGGCCATTTGTATCCCATCCCACAAGAGGAGAAGGAACTTCTGAAGATGCCGAAGGTGGATGCACTGATCTCTGCAGTGACCAAGAAGACCACTATTCCAGTGGAAGAAAAAGCGGCACTGAAGGACTTGCAAGACCACACGTTGGAGACGTGCACTCTCTCACATTATAAACGTGTGTCACCAGGGCTTCAGTCTGGAGTATCCAAGGATTGCTGGGGGCAGACAATTCTCGATGGGAGGTTTGGAAGCGGCTAAGCTGGAGTCTGCCTCTGCTTACCTGGCAGATGCCTTTTATGAGTTGGTACGAGCATCATCAAAGTCCGTGGCTTTGATTATTGCAGTTAGGCGGTTCTTGTGGTTGTGAAACTGGTCAGTGGATGTCTCTTCTAAAACCAGACTCGGTAAGCTTCCCTATAAGGGGAAGTTGCTGTTTGGTGAAGCTCTGGAGAAGATAGTTAAGGATCTTAGGGAGACCAAGGGAGAGAGGTTGCCAGAGGACCATCCCAAAGTTCCAAAGCCGGGGTCAGCCATGAGATTATAGGAAGTTCCGGGCGACATGGTTTGCTCCCTATCAAACGAGGTCATTTTTCCCTGCAGGGAAGTCCTTATAAAGACCATCGAGGCGCAGGTAGGGGCTAATTCTCGGCCTCCTCAGCTCCTTCCAAGAAGCCCCAATGAATCGAGGCAGGCCCAGGTGGAAGTGGTAGCTGAAGAGGGTTGGTTACAGCAGTTTTATTCCGCCTGGGTTACAGTCACTACCGATCGGTGGGTGCTGGAAGTAATTCGTGAGAGGTATGCGCTGGAATTCATGCGCCCGCTGAGAGAGGTTTTCCTGAAGTCTCCCTGCAAAGCAGCAGGCCATTCAGGATATGCTTCAGCGATTGCTGCAGCTGCATGTGCTGCTGCCGGTACTGTGTGATCACTATAGCTTAGGTTGATACTCAATATATTTTGTGGTGCTCAAGAAGGAAGGTGCTTTTTGTCCCATCTTGGACCTCAAACAAGTAAATAGATCGTTATGGGTACCGTGCTTTCACATGGAAACCTTGCACTGTTATCCTAGCAGTGAGGAAAGGAGAGTACCTGTCAGCGTTTGACCTTACAGAGGCGTATCTACACATCCCATTCCGACCGGATCACCAACAATATCTACATTTTGCGGTGCCAGTGGTGCATTACTAATTCAGGACACTGCTCTTCGGACTCGCCACTGCTCCTCAAATATTCACCAAGATCATGGTGGTAGTGATGGTGGCGGCAGCTCTGAGGCAAGAAGGAGTGCTGATGCATCCTTTTTTGGACAACTGGCTAATCAGAGAAAGGTTGAGAGCAGAGAGCATCGTGTCCACACAAAAGGTAGTGGATTTCCTGCAACATTTGGTTTGGGTGATCAACTTTGCCAAGAGCAAGATCGAACCAGTTAAAGATCTAGTTTATCTAGGGGCTTGGTTCGACACTAGGACTGATTTTTGTCTTTCTGCCAGATGAGTGCGCACAAAAAATTTGGAATCAAGTGAGCAATTTCCTCACCATGGCAACACCCTCAGCGTGGTGTTACCTGCAACTCTTGGGATCCATGGCGGTGGCGTTGGACTTGGTGCCTTGGTCACAAGCCCACGTGCGACCTCTGCACCAAGTTCTGCCAGTTATCGCCTCAATACCATCTGTTGTCAAAGACGTTAGTGTGCCCATTGAGGACCAGGGTGCAGTTGCATTGGTGACTAAAGACTGGAAAAATTGACAGCGGGGATGCTGCTGGAGTTGCCCGACTGGATTCTAGTAATGACCGATGCCAGTCTCACTGGGTGGGGATCACATTGCGAGTCTAATGTGTCACAAGGCCATTGGTCTCAGGAGAGTACATGGTCCATCAACCGTCTCGAATTAAGAGTGGTGTTTCTGGCACTTCAATTCTTCTGGAATCAGGTGTACCACTGAGCGGTGAGAGTGTGTTCCAACAACACAACAGCAATGGCCTACATGAGTTGCCAAGGGGCACAGACAATGTGGTTATGACAGAGGAAGCAGAGCTGTTACTTCTCTGGACGGAGGAAAACCTGACGGCTCTTATCAGCGGCCCACATAGTGGGCAACAAGAATGTGCAAGCAGATTTCCTCAATTGCCACAGGTTGGATCCCAGAAAATGTGAATTGAATGCAGCAGTATTTCACAAGATCACCAGAGGGGTACTGATCATGGATCTGATGACCTCCTTTGCCAGTGCCAGGTGCAGAGAACCTATCTCCAAAGGACTCGATGCCCTAGCGCAACAGTGGCCAATGAAGGGGGTCTGTTGTATGTTTCCTCCATGGGCACTTATAGGGCATCTGTTACAGCACATAGAGGAGCACTGCAGCTAGTGATTCTTATCTCACCAGACTGGTCTCGAAGACCATGGTATGCTGACTTGACCAGGCTGTTGATTTGCCAGACCGTGGCAGTTACCAAATAGAATCAACCTGCTGGTGCAGGGGCCAATTCTAATGCCACAGTTGGATCGGTTCTTGCTTACGACATGACTCTTGAAAGAGTGCATTTGAGGCATAGGGGGTACTCTGCAGCGGTGGTATCCATTTTGCAATGCAGGTCACCCTCGAGCACCTGTTGCAGCTTGGGGCCTTAGTACTAGTGCTGCTGGACGAATGGGGTGCAGGTCAGTATTCAATTTAATTTTTTTGTCCCCAATCTTGGATTTGAAGGGTGTGAACAGGGCTCTGAAATTGCCATAATTTTCTCCTGGAGACTCTACATTTTGATTGTGGCCATCCAAAAGGGAAAGTTTCTAACATCCCTAGATCTTTCTGAGGCTTATCTTCAGATTCCCAGACATCTCAAACATTGGTGTTTCCTCTGGTTTACGGTTCTGATGGAGTATTACTAATTACAGGCCCTATTGTTTGGGCTGGCGATGGCTACTTGGTTGTTCATTAAGGTAATGGCGGTAGTGGCTATCATACTGAGAAAAGTGGGGGATTTTGATCCACCCATTCTGGCTGTTCCAGGCAAAGTCCTCTCAGGAGAGTTAGGCAGCAACAGAACAAGTAGTCAGTCTTATTTAAGACTTGGGCTGGGTGTTCAACTTCTTTGAAAAGCAGTTTGATTCTATCCTAGTCCTTGGAGTATCTGAGTACTTGCTTCAGTAACGGGCAGGCATAGTGCTCTGTTTAAGGGCGGGATTGTGAAACTATAATCCTAGTTTTGTGTTTTGGAGGACTCTGTGCCCAAGGGTGTGGGACTATCCTGATGTTCTGGGCTCACTCACAGCTGTTCTGGAGCTAGTGCCCTGGGCCAGGTTGCATATGTATCCTCTTCAAGCAGTGCTTCTGTTGTGTTGGTCTCAGCAGTCCCAGCCCATGATAATCGGACTCTCCTTGAGAGACAAGGCCAGAGTGAGTCTGGAATGGTAGTTGGACCCAGTAAAGCTCTTGGTAGGCATATCTCTCTCAAGTTTCTGGATTGGGTACTGGTGACCATGGATGCCAATCTGGTCAGTTGAGGAGCCCATTGTCAATCTCAGGAGGAAAGCCTGTGGCCCATCAGTCACTTGGAGTCGCGAGCAATGCATCTGACCCTGAGAGTATTTCTTCCCCTTGTGTCACTCAAGGTAGTGAGGATCCTGTCTGAGAATGCGAAGACTGTGGTATACCTCAACTATTGGGATGGCATGAGGCATTAGCTAGTAGCTGCAGAGGTGATTCTGCTTCTTTGGTGGGCAGAGCTTCACCTCTTGGCACTTTCTGCAGCTCCCATGACTTGAAAGTCCAGGTATATTGTTTAAGTCAGTCCGGATGCCAGCCATAGCTGGATGCTTGCTTACGGCTTGGCTCTTGCAAGTATGAAATTGAGGCATAGAGGAAATGTGAAAACAATTTGACATTGTGGATTGGTTCTGTCTTTGTCATAGTGTAAGATATTGCAGTGCACAAGACCGCACAATTATTAGTTTCTTGTCCATTGGGAGCTGTTGGAATCTCATTATCTCAGTTGAAAGCAGGGATATTATTGAAATAGAAGTGTCCTATGGTGGCAGAAAAGCACAGAGGAATCTTCCCTTTCACTTCTGTCAAGGGGGAGTTTGTGTTGCCTAGGAAGGATGGGAGTACAAAAAGGGAGGAATGCTTCAGAGAAGTTGATATTAATTCCTGGCTCTTTTCTTTTTAGGCACCTTCTTCATCACTGTTTTCAGGCTTTGATGGATCATGGAGTAAAAGTGGCCTCTGTGTTGGCTTATTCATTCAGCAGGCGATGCTCGTACATTGAAGACTCTGACTCCCAAGTGAAAGAAAAGGCAATTCAGATTGGTTTTGTACTAGGTAAGTGATGATGGAAGATTGAGGTTTGGATTTAAATCAAATGATGTCTTTATTTCTAAAAAAAAAATAAAAAAAAAATTAGTTGTTCTGAAAGGTCACTGGAATTAGTCCTCCAATTCTTCAGGTGCCAGATTAAGTCCATTTTTTCTTCTCTTTAGTTTGGTACTGTTTCATTTGATATGTCTGAGATTTCATTCACTGGACCTTTGTGATTTCCTTGGCTGGGAGTAATGAATTTTATTTTGCTTGCTGCAAACCGACGTTTGAGTTGTAATCCATGTGTTCATAATTACATACTCATCATAAATTCACATTTCTGCAGCAGAACAGTAACATAGACTTAAAATAATCTACTGATTTGGGACATGTGGCTCTTTTTTTTTGTTTATTCAGGGGGATTTCTATCTGATGCAGGCTGGTATAGTGATGCCGAGAAGGTCTTCCTTTCCTGCCTTCAGTTATGTACCCTCCACAGTGAGATGCTTCATTGCTTTCGGGCAGTAGAATGCTGTGTAAGGTAGGATTAAACACATTTACTCATTCATGGTAACCAAGAGATCAGGGTTCAATTCCCACTGGCACTCCTTGTGACCTTGGGCAAGTCACTTTACCCTCCATTGCCTCAAAAGAAAAGGCCTGGCAATTTGCTGCCAGCCATTCCTTGTCAAGAAAATCCAGGGGCTGTAGGGTTGCCAGGAGTCGGCATTGAGTTGATGGCACTTAAAAAAATTAGAAAAGTAGAAGTGTGTAATCATGGAGAAGAAATGAGTAGAGTTTTCTCCAGGAACAAGCAGGAAGTCAGTCCTCACATATGGGTGACGGAGCCCCCATGCGGAGCAAATCCCCAGTTTTCGAAGAAAGCCTTTGGGACTGCATCACGCATGTGTGGTCCCCTTCCCACCCAAGGGTGCCATCTTGCTCAGTCTCCTTTTTTCTGCGGAGCCCAACAGATGTCGTCCTAGTTTCCCTGTGCAAAAAGTTGTAAAATTGTTTTTCTGCTTAACCGGTTCGACGCCGGTTCCCCTTCCCGCCTTGGCTTGGTACACCGGTATCGAGTCCGGTCCATTTTTTTTTTTTTGTCCTTAGAGACTAGCGTTCGCACTCTTATTTTACTTTGAACTCGCAGGGGCCCTTTTTCCCCCGATGGCTGCCAACGGGTTTAAGAAGTGTGATCGGTGCATGAAATTGATGTCTCTCACCGACACACACGACTGCCGCTTCCGCTGCCTCGGGCCCGACCACGACCCCAAGGTCTGTGGCTTGTGTAAGAAGATGTCTTCCAAGGCTTTGAGGAGCAGGCAGCAGCAACATGATAGGATTTTTCCCGAGTCCGCACCTGCCCGGGCTCGGACCTCGTCAGAGGCCTCGAACTCTTGGGAGCTGTCTGATCCTGAGCAGCGTCGGGTGTCTTCTGAAAGGGGGTCTCCCTCGTGGGAACACCAGAGGAAGAAAAAATCCGTGAGGGCGGTGTCATCTGAGGGCTCCGAGTGGCCTGGTCCTTCGCGGGCTCGGTCGTAGAGCCCGGCTCACCGCCCCTGATCCTCGGAGTCAGAGAGGCCTGCCAGACTCCCTCAAAAGGAACTGGAGACGCTGAGGAAGATAAGCCCTGTCCTCGTTGTTGACTCTCCTCCAGGAGAGCCGGCGTCGGGACCCGACCCAGGGGCTGCGGAGCCTCCTGATCTTGGTCTCAGGTTGGTGGCCTTGGAGCGCAGCGTGTCAGCCTTCATGTACCAGCAGCGGGCGCTGATGGCCGGTCTCACACGTCCGTCTGCCCCGACCACCGGGACTTTGACGTCCAAGTCGACCCCGGAGGCCAAGCCGATCCTCGAGACAATAAGAACTCGAGTTGATCCTCGGCCGAGGTACCCCTCGACCTCCCTTTCGGGACCGAGGTTGTCGACGCAGATTCCCTCAGCGTCAGGGCGGTCGAGATTGAAGCCCTCGAGGCCGGAGCCGCTCAATTCCTCCTCGGAGGTGTCCGGTTGGGAGACCGAGGAAGAGGAGTCTCCGGACACCCACCTTACCAAGTATGTCCTGTCAGACTCCCCGGGATCTGAACCTCAGAGAAGGTCACCCCTGGAGGACACCCGGTTCTTGGACTTGGTCCGGGACATGGCAAAGGCTTTGTCTTTCCTGGCGGAGGCCGAGCAGGAGCCTCGATCTGAGGAGCTCGAGATCCTCCAGTATGGCTTTCCTCCTAAGGAAGCCATTACTGTACCGGTGCCTCTCATTCTGGAACAGCTGATGCTCTGCATGTGGGAGATACCGGCCTTGATGCCGGTCCTCAGCAGGCAAATCGATTCCATCTATTGAGTTCGCAAGAGCCCTGGGTTCCAAAAAGTACAGCTGCCGCACAACTCCATGGTTGTGAAATCGGCCATGTGCCGGCTCAAGAGCCGGAAGACGCACTCCTCGGTGCCTCCTGGGAGGGAGGCCTGCAACATGGACACTCTCGATAAGAAGTGCTTCCAGGGTTCAATGCTGTCATGCCGAATCTAGATGTACCTGCGAGACCTGGCCAAGGAGATTGCCAGGTTCTCAGCTGGTCTCTCCGAGGGACCTTTGCAGCGCTTCAAAGTTTTGTCCACTGGGATCCAAGAGTGCTCGAAGTTTATGACTCGAGCAGCCTGTGACGGCTTCGAGGCTTCAGTCTGGGTAGCTGGTGCCAGCATCGGTGCACGCCGCCAGGCATGGCTACAGTCGTCAGACTTGGAGCCATGGGTTCAGGACAAGTTGGTCGATGTCCCTTGCCGGGGTGAAAACCTTTTTCGCAAGCCCATGACGGAGAAGGCTGCTGAGATCGAGTCCGAGTACCTGACCCGGACAAGAATCGAGAAGAAGACATCTGCCCCTTCTAAGAAGAAGGGCTCGGGTAAGAAGCCCTTTTTCCCGAGAAAAGGTACGGCTTACCGAAACTACCCCACGTATGAGGCCTCCCCAGCTTATTTCCACTCCAAGCTCCCCATCAGCCAATTTCCAATCCTATCCCCCTTGTCAGCCCATTTCCAGCCCTATTCCAACTCCCCTCAGCCTGCTTCCAGTCCTATTCCAGCCCCATCAGCCCCATCAGCCCCATTTCCAGTCCTATTCCAGCCCCATTAGCCCCCCATATGCTCTTTTCCAGTTCCAATTCCAGCCCCCTCGTCGGCCCATTTCCAGTCCTATTCCAGCCCCCTCGTCGGCTCATTTCCAGTCCTATTCCAGCCCCATCAGCCCATTTCCAGTCCTAGCCCCCCATATGCTCTTTTGCAGTTCCATTCCAGCCCCCCCATCAGCCCCTTTCCACTCCAAACTCCCCCATCAGCCCATTTCCAATACTAGCCCCCTCATCAGCCCATTTCCAGCCCCCATTAGTCCATTTCCAGTCCTAGCCCCCCATATGCTCTTTTCCAGTTCCATTCCAGCCCCCATCAGCCCATTTCCATTCCAAGCTCCCCCCATCAGCCAATTTCCAGGCCCCTCGTCAGCCCATTTCCATTTCCAGCCCCCCCACCATTACAGCCCATTTGCAGTCCTAGCCCCCATCACAGTCCATTTCCAATCCAAGTCCCCCCCATTACAATCCATCCAGTCCTAGCCCCCCATTACGGCCCATCTAATGCTAGCCCCCCCCCATCATGACCCATTTGCAGTCCTAGCCCCCCCCTCCCCGAACAGGCCCGCGGCGTCTAAAGGGCTGGAGAGGTAGCCAGGGAAGCCCTGGCTCCCTCTGCACAGATGCTAGCGTGAGGAGTCTTTTCCCTCACGCTAGCGGCTGTATCCGTGAAGCCGCGCATGCTGGGAAAGATTAAAGGGCATTGCCTTTAACCTCTCCCAGCATTCGTGGCTTCACAGATACAGCTGCTAGCGTGAGGGAAAAGACTCCTCATGCTAGCGGCTGTGCAGAGGGAGCTGGGGCCTCGCGCAGGCTTCCCCGGCTCCCTCTGCTGCCGTCTACAGTGTGCATTAATGGTGTTCACGCGGGGCCCCCTGAAGTGCGGGGTCCTGTGCAAACAACATTATCGCACAATGGACGGGCCGGCCCTGCTTTTCAGCCTCCCATGCACTCGAGGGTGCTGACTACGGATGCATCCCTGCTGGGATGGGGTGCTCATTGCCAGCAGGTCTGCAATCAGGGTGTATGGTCTCCATGGGAGAGCACACACCAAATCAATCTCCTAGGGCTTCGAGCGATCCGCCTAGCTCTTCGGACCTTCTGCCAAACCCTGGCTCATCAAACTGTCTTGATTCAGACAGACTACCAAGTAGCATTGTTCTTTGTGAACAAGCAAGGGGGCACAGGCTCTCGCATCCTATGTCAGGAAACCCTGGACCTATGCTCCTTTGCAGTCAGCCAGGGTATGTACCTCAAAGCGGTTTACTTGCCAAGTCAAGAGAACTTCTTAGCCGACAAGCTAAGCAGAATTCTCCAGCGCACGAGTGGCAACTGAATCCCAACATAGCCCAGCAGCTCTTTCAGTGCTGGGGGCAACCATCCATGGATTTGTTTGTGAGTCCACAATCACCAGTTGCCCCGTTTCTCTTTCAGACAACCGCACCCACGCAGGGTGACTGCAGATGCTTTTTTAATATCATGGTCTGTGGGCCTCCTATATGTGTTTCCTCCCACGCCCCTGATAGCTCGGACCTTATTCAAGATCCTTCAAAACAAAGCCTCTGTCATCCTGGTGGCGCCCAGGTGGCCGAGGCAGCCATGGTTTTCGTTGCTCCTGCAGCTAGCGGAGGAGGCTCCAATTCCTCTGGGATTGCAGCCCAACCTCCTGTCGCAGGAGAGGGGCTCTCTTCTGCATCCCAACCTCAGGTCCCTCAACCTGATGGCATGGCTGCTGAAAGGGTAGTCCTTGCACCACTTCGCCTCCCTAAAAAGATAGAAGATGTGTTGCTAGCCTCTAGGAGGCAATCGACCAGGAAAACCTACGCATTTAAGTGGCGTAGATTTGAGGTGTGGTGTACTCAGCAGAGTGAGAACCCATTCTCCTGCCAGGTGGCAGTGGTGTTGCAGTATCTGCTTCACCTTTCAGATTTAGGCCTTAAGTCAAACTCGGTCCGAATTAATCTTAGTGCTTTATCGGCACACCACTGTCCAGTGGAAGGACAACCTCTCTCTGTACACCCCTTGGTGTCCAGGTTCCTGAGAGGTCTGCTTCTACTGAAGCCCCCGGTCCGCCCCCCGGCGACTGAGTGGGATTTGAATGTGGTCTTAGAGCAGCTTACTCGCCCACCTTTTGAGCCGATGGCTACCTGCCATCTCCGCTTCCTGTCTTGGAAGGTGCTTTTCTTGGTGGCACTCACATCGGCTAGATAAGTGAGTGAGCTGCAGGCTCTGGTGTCCGATCGACCGTACACACTGTTCTATAGGAACAGGGTGGTGCTTCACACACACCCCAAGTTCCTTCTGAAAGTGGTCTCCTCATTCCACCTCAACCAGGAGGTGGTACATCCGACCTTCTTTCGCAGGCCCCATGCCAGCCAGGCAGAAGCAGTTCTGCATACCCTAGACTGTAAGAGGGCTTTGGCTTTCTACATGGAGCGTATGCGGGGGCATCGAAGGGCTCCTCAGCTCTTTGTATCTTATGACCCCAGTAAGCTGGGGATGCCGGTTTCCAAGCGTACGTTGTCCACTTGGGTGGCAGATTGCATCGCCTGGGCATACAGGGCGGCCGATCTCCCGTTGCAGGGTTGAGTTACGGCCCACCGGGTCAGGGCTAAAGCCACATCAGTGGCTCACTTCCACTCTGTTCTGCTGGCAGACATCTGCTGGGCCACAACCTGGTCTTCAAGCCAGACTTCTGCGTCCCATTACTGCCTGGATAGGGAGTCCCAACGGGACAGTGCTTTTGGTCAGGCTGTACTCCGTAATCTGTTCGAGGTTTAGGCAACTCCTACCCTCCGACCCTTTGGTGTCAGGTAACGGGAGTGTTATGTTCTCAGTTGAACTCCTATCATGGCTGCTGTGGCTCTTCTAGAGGGAGCCTAATTTTTTAGTTATGGGTTCTCGGTAGCCTATAGCTAGGGAGTCCCATATGTGAGGACTGACTTCCTGCTTGTTCGTGGAGAAAGCGTAGTTACTCACCTGTAACAGGTGTTCTCCAGGGACAGCAGGAATCAGTCCTCGCAACCCTCCCTCCTCCCCTGAAATTGCAGTCCTATTGATTTTTATTCATTTTGCCGTCTTTTTAGCTATGTCATTTGACTGAGCAAGATGGCACCCTTGGGCGGGAAGGGGACCACGCATGCGTGATGCAGTCCCAAAGGCTTTCTTTGAAAGCTGGGGATTTGCTACGCATGGGGGCTCCATCGGCACCGACGTCACCCATATGTGAGGACTGATTCTTGCTGTCCCTGGAGAACACCTGTTACAGGTGAGTAACTATGCTATCTCTTCACTGTAATAATATCATCCATGAAACTAAACAGAAAAGTCTTCTAAGAATTATTTCAGCTTGTTTTTTCCTATCCTCTGCCTATTTCTGTATGTTTTGTGTTGGATGATCTTAGTCCTCCAGCAGGTGATTTGCCAATGATTGTTTCTTGGTAGAATACTGCTGAGGTTTGCCATTGCCTTGTTCTTTTACTGTGCAGTAGACCTAATTTACTGGGATTTTTTCCTTTATTGGCTTCTAACATGTTTTGTGACTTGTATGGTCATTGTGAATATTATGTCAGGAACAAGCAAGAAGTCAGTCCTCACATATGGGTGACGTCGGCACCGATATAGCCCTCGTGGAAGCATCCATCCAGCTTTCAAAGAAAGCCTTTAGGAGATGCTACCACACATGCGTGGTCCCCTTCCTGCCCAAGGGTGCCATCTTGCTCAGTCTCCTTTTTTCCGTGGAGCCCTTCAGATGTTCATCTGGCTTGTCCTCGAAAAAGTTGATATTTTTTTTTTCTCTACGAGTTTCATACTCGCCACTGGTATTTCACCGGTATCCTTCCTGCCACCCGACCTTGCTGCCTTGGCATCGAGTTTGTGTCTATTTATGTAGTCTTTTCCTTTCTTTAACGTCTGGCTTCTTTGCGCCTTTTTTTCCAACTGGCAGCCCGTCGAGTCTTCGACCTCGCAGGGGTACTTTTTTCCCCCATGGCTACCAGTGGCTTTATTAGATGTGATTGGTGCTCAAAAATTATGTCTTTGACCGACACACACAACTGTTGTCTCTGCTGCCTCGGGCCGGACCACAACCCGGCAGCATGTGGTCTTTGCAAGAGGATGTCCAGCAAGGCCCTCAAGAGACGCCGTCAGCAGCATAAGTGGTTGTTTTTCTTTTGGTTTCTCCCCCCCCCCCGAGTCCCTGGTGCTTCCAAAGGCCAGGGCCTCATCTGAAGCATCTACACCTCGGATGGACCCTTCCGAGCCCAAGCCCCCATCGTGGGCCTTCAGAAAGGGGATCTCCCTCGAAGGAACCCCAGAAGAAGAAGAAGCCCTCGAAGGTGGAGTCCTTGGACGGATCCAACCGGTTGGATGCCCCCCTGGGCCAGGTCCCGCAGTCCGAGACAGTCTTCTGAGGCATCGGAGAAGGAGCGGCCTGCAAAGGTCCCCTGGAAGGAGTGAACCTCAAACTGGCCTCGGTCCCCAGACACGATCCTTGTCAAGGATTCTCCTTCAGGGGAGCTGGTGCCGGGCCCATGTCCCTCAGTGCCCATGCCGAAGGCTGCGGAACCTTCTGGCCTGGAGTCCAGAATGGCAGCCCTGGAGCATAGTTTGTCTGCCTTCATGGACCAGCAGCGGGTGCTGTTGTCCAGTACAACTGGTTCATCCACCCCAACCACTGGGCCTTTGACGTTGAAGACGTCCCTAGAGGCCAAGCTGATCCTTGAGGTCCTTCGGCCTCGAGTTGATCCTCGGCCTAGGTCTTGATCCAAGTCCCACTCGATGGGACCGCGATCATCCACGGCAAGTGTGCCAGGCACCGGCTGTGGAGCATCGGGAGTCCCAAGGCCCGCAAAGCAGCCCTCCTATGAGTCCTCGTCGGACTACTCAGAGTGGGAGACTGAGGATAAGGAGTCCCCTGATACCAGTCGCCACCACGACATCCCATCAGACTCTCCCATCTCTGAGCCCCGATGGCGGTCCCCACCAAAGGATATGGGCTTCCTTGATTTTGTCAAGGATATGTCTAAGGCCCTGGAATTCCCTAAGGAGTCAGAGGAGAACCCTTGGGTGGATGAGTTGTAAATCTTCCAGTATGAGGTGCCTCCAAGGGAATCGCTCACAGTGCCCATCCCTCCCATCCTGGAACGGCTGATGCTCCATATGTGGGAGACACCGGCATCTGTGCCGGTGGTGAGCAAAGGCTTGACTCGATGTATCTGTTCTTCCGGAGCCCGGGCTTCCAGAAATCACAGCTGCCGCATGACTCTATGGTGGTGGAGTCAGCCATGCATAGGCTTAAAAGCCAAAAGACGTATTCCTTGGTTCCCCTCGGCAGGGAGGTCCGCACCTTGGACGTCCTTGGCAGAAACTGTTACCAGGGCTCGATGCTCATCGGCCGCATCCAGGCCTACCAGCTGTACATGGGCATGTACCTGAGAGACCTGGTGAAGGAACTTGCTGGGTTCTCAGAACCTGGCCAAGGCAGTCCGTGAGTGCTCCAAGTTCATGTCTCGAGCGCCCTATGATGGGTTCGAGTCGGCAGGCATTGGTGCACAATGCCAAGCTTGGCTACAGTTGTCCGACCTCGAGCAGTGGGTTCAGGACAAATTGGTCGATGCCCCATGCCAAGGAGAGAACCTCTTTGGCAAACCCATGACAGACAAGGCTGCCAAGCTAGAGACCGAGTTCATAACGAGGACCAGGCTCTCAAAAAAGACTGCTGCCCCTCCCTGACAGAAGGGCTCGGATAAAAAGCCCTTCTACCTGAGGAAAGGGGCTGCTTAAAGAAACTACCCACAGGGGAGAAACCGGGAGGGGGATACGGGTATAAAAGGGGGTATCATAGCGGGGGAACATGGGCATGGCTTATTGGTTATAGGGATGGGAATAGGGAAGGGTGGGGGTAAGATTGGGGGCAGGTGGTGGGAGTATGGTAGTTGGATAGTCGGTTAGAATGTTCAATGGAAGTGTGGCATGTTTATGCAATAGACGGTAAATGCAGGAAATGATACTCACTAAGTAGGATGAATATTCTTTATTTCAGTTGTAACATGTTAATCAGGAGTACATAGTTATCTGTAACATTGATTGGAATATTTGGGTGTACCTTGGAAAGTTTGATGAATAAAGAAGCTTTAACAAAAAAAAAAAAAAAAAAGAAACTACCCACCTTTTCAGGCCTCCCCAGCTCCCCAACAGGGTCAGCAGGCCAAGGGACATGGACATGGGCATGGCCCTCGTAAGCAGAAGACTGCAAAACCCCAGGCACCGGCTCCGGCCCAGCCACGGGGGAGTTTTTAACTCCTTGAGCATAGTCTCTCTACCCCAAGGAGATCAGCAGCCTACAAGGGGACATCTGGCCCAGTATGCCCAGAGGTGGTTGATGATCACCACCAACTCCTGGGCACTTCGGGTGGTCAGGGAGGGTTACCTCCTCCACCTGACTCAGACACCGTCCCCTTATTTCCCAGGAGAGACCCTCAGGTCTCTCTTCCACCAGGACCTTCTACTGAAGGAGTTGGCAGGTCTTCTTGAGGACAAAGCAGTGGAACCGGTGCCCCACCACCTCAAGGGCTAGGGGGTTCTACTCCAGGTACTTCCTTGTGCCAAAAAGAACGGGGGATCTAAGGCCTATCCTCGACCTGCACAACCTCAACAAATTCCTGGTGAAGGAGACGTTCAAGATGCTCTTCCTTGGAACATTGCTGTCCTACCTCCTGCAGGGAGATTGGCTATGCTCCTTAGGCCTCATGGATGTCTATACCCACATCCTCATTCACCTCAACCACAGGCAATACCTGCGGTTCATAGTGGTTGGCAGGCACTATCAGTATAGGGTGCTCCCATTCGGTTTGGCTTCTGCCCTAAGGGTCTTCACAAAATGCCTGGCAGTCATGGCCGCCTTCCTCTGTCTCCAAGGTGTCTTTGTCTTCCTCTATCTGAATGACTGGCTCATAAGAGAGGCACGGCCTCAGAGGTGCAACAGGCCACCACATGCACCATCCAGGTCCTGCAGTACTTGCGTTTTGTCATAAACTACCCCCCAATTCTCACCGAGCCCCTCAAGGGTCCTTGCCTCAGACACATCCCTGCTTGGCTCGAAAGCTCACTGCAAGGAGTTCCTCACCCAGGGCAGCTGGACACTGGACAAGAGCACCCAGCAGATCAACCTCCTGGAGCTGCAGGCGATATACTTAGCCCTGCGAGCGTTTTGCCACCACCTGTGCCACCAGCCAGTGCTGGTCCAGACAGACAACCAGATGGTGATGTTTTATGTGAATAGACAAGGGGCATGGGTTCTCGTGCCCTCTGTCGGGAGGCAGTGGTCCTCTACTCGTACGCAGTCCAACAGGGTATCCTCCTGCGGGCAATATACCTACCAGGCTAGAACAACCTGCTGGCCGATAGGCTGAGCAGAGTCTTCCAGCCACATGAGTGGCAGCTGGACCCCAGGTTGGCCGACTGGTTCTTCCATATCTGGGGGAAACCCGTGATGGACCTGTTTGCCAGCCCAGACAATTTCTAGTTGCCCAGCTTCTGTTCCTGGCAGGCCCATCCCTCCAGGGTGGCAGTGGACGTGTTCCTTGGCTCATAGTCAGAGGGCCTCATGTACACCTTTCCTCCCATGCTGCTGATTGCCAAGACCTTGTTCAGGACTCTCCGCGACAGGGCCTCGCTCATCCTGATAGCCCCTCGGTGGCCCAGGCAACCGTGGTTCCTACTGCACCTCCGCTTAACGGTGGAGACCCCCATCCAGTTGGGGACCTCTCCGGACTCCTGTCTCAGGAAGGGGGCTCTCTTCTGCACCCTAACCTGGGGTCCCTGCTGCTGACAGCATGACTGCTGAAAGGGGGTGACCCTAGCCCCTTTCAACCTCTCGGGTGAGGTAGAGGAGATCCTGCTGGCCTCTTGCAAGGCCTCTACTAGAAACGCTTATGCCCTCAAATGGCTCAGGTTCTTGGCCTGGTGTGCCAAGCATGGGGCCAACCCATTCTCCTGCCTGGTGGGTCTGGTATTAGAGTACCTTCTCCACCTCTCACAATCCGGGCTCAAGTCTAACTCCGTCCAGGTGCACCTTAGTGCCCTGGCAGTGCACCCACCACCTGGTGGATGGCAAGCCCTCTCGGTCCAGCTGTTAGTGACCTGCCTTCTTAGGGGTCTGCTCTTATCAAAGCCCCTGGTTCGCCCTCCAGCAACCAAATGGGACATCAGTGTGGTATTGGGGCAGCTCACTCGCCCACCCTTTGAGCCTCTGGCTTCTTGCCAACAATGCTATCTCTCTTGGAAGGTGGCATTCCTGGTTGCATTCACTTCCACTCACAGGGTTAACAAGCTTCAGGCCCTGGTGGCAGAGGCGCCTTATACCAGGTTCTACAAGAACAGAGTGGTGCTTCGCATACACCCTAAATTTCTTTTGAAGGTAGTCCCATCCTTCCATCTCAACCAGGAAGTAGTAATCCCTACTTTCTTTCCGAGACCTCACTCCAGTAGGGCGGAGACAGTCCTTCACACCTTGGACTGTAAGAGGGCTTTGTCCTTCTATATCCAATGCACTCGGGGCCACTGCAAAGCTACTCGGCTTTTCTTATACGATCCCAGTAGGCTGGGGGAGGCGGTGACCAAGCGTACGCTGTCCACCTGGGTGGCAGACTGTATCACCCTCGCCTATGAGCAGGGCCATGGCAGCCTCGGTGGCAAACATGCGCTCTGTCTCGATGGTGGACATCTGCCGGGTCGCCACCTGATCTTCAGTCCATACCTTTGTAGCCCATTACTGCCTGGAAAGAGAGTCCCGATGGGACAGTGCCTTCATCCAGGCTGTGCTCTGTAATCTTTTCGGGGATTAGGCAACTCCGACCCTTCTGTGTTCAGGCTATCGGAGTATTGGTTTTCATCAGACACAGAGGTCCTACTGTGGTCTGTGGACACTGACTTAATTGCTGCTGCTCATGGCTCCCCATGAGAGGGAGTCTGTGTTTTTGCTATGGGTTTTTGGTAGCCTATAGTTGGGGAGTCCCATATGTGAGGACTGACTTCCTGCTTGTTCCTGGAGAAAGCGTAGTTACTCACCCGTAACAGGTGTTCTCCGGGGACAGCAGGAATCAGTCCTCGCAACCCTCCCTCCTCCCCTTGGAGTTGCTCCTTTACCATCTTTTAATTTTGCCGTCTTTTAGCTATATCATCTGACTGAGCAAGATGGCATCCTTGGGCGGAAAGGGGACCACACATGCGTGGTCGTATCTCCCAAAGGCTTTCTTTGAAAGCTGGGGGGATGCTTCTGCGATGTTTCCATCGTTGCCAGCGTCGCCCATATGTGAGGGCTGATTCCTGCTGTCCCCGGAGAACACCTGTTACAGGTGAGTAAGTATGCTTTATTGACCATATATACTAGAGCTTTTCCACAACTAGGTTTTTACAGCATTCTGAACAATGTAGCAGTGGAGCCTTCTGAGATGGGATATTTGAAGATTGAGAGGAACAAAGATGAAAAAAGTAGTAATATTGGAAGTTGATCGTGATTTGATTTGATATACTGCTTTCCACAACTTTTGTAGTGAAGTAATTTACAATGCATACTACATCCTCACATCATTATTTAACATTAGAATATTGTACATCTCAAAAACAACAAAATTTATACTGAAAAACATCTACATAATAACAACATGTAAAACTATACTGGTCTGCCACAAATATCAAATTTATCTGATGTAGTGTTGTTTAACAATAATGCTGGGTAAAGAGCCAAATTTTAAGAATCAGCATCCTGGAAATGGAGGGAAGTGTGTGATTCTGAAATAGCTCTGACAAAGAGCTCCTCCTCATGGACATTAAGGGGGTCATTCTGAACAGTGAATAGTGAGGATGTATATCCGGTTTGGACATACAATCCCTGCTATTCTCTGGCACCATATTCAGAGTCCCCAGTTCCCTGTTTGTGCAGGGAGCACTGGGCGGGAGTGGGAGAACCAGAGTCAGAGAGTGGATGGAGCAGGGGCGGGCCACAGAACCTGGACGTACAGGACCTATTCTGGTCACGGCACTATAAGTCTGGAGGGGAAAGGATGGGCGTAGAATTTATTCCATCACAGAGGTGAAATACGTCCTGGGTGCAGGAGTGATCAGGCCCTCCAGCCCCCCTATTCCTCCCCCATCCACATGGAGCTGGTGCAGGTGAGCCCTTACCGCCCGGTCCTAGCCCTGGCGTCTCCTGCTGAGGGTCGGGCGGCAGGGGAAATGCTTTTTTTTTTCAGCTCTCGGGCAATGCACACTTCTGCTTGGTGTCCCAGTGCCTTAGCGATGAGACCCCACCACCGGAACACCAGAAGGAGTGCTTTGAGGGCTAGACGGGCACAGGACTGGATGTCTGCGGTGAGAGAAAAGAGGGCACGCTGGGCCGTCCAAGTGCCCTGATTCTGCCATCGCGGGAATGTACAGCTCCCGTGGTAGCAGAATCAGGTACAAATCGGCCTCGTTCTACTTTGGCCATCTGGATTGCCCGGATGTGCCCTTTGCAGAATTGGCCTCTAAGTATTAGACAAACTGAGACTGGGAATCCTTTTGCCATTTAGGACAATCAGTATATTAAAACAGTACACTGCCTATGTTTTCTAAAAGTCATTTGTGTTTTTAAACGTTACTTTTCCTTAGGTTGTTGCACGTTCGAAATGGCAACTGTAAGTACCACTTGGGAGAAGAAACTTTCAAACAAGCGCAAAGCTATATGGACAAACTTGCCAAACGTGGACAGCAAGCAAATAAGGCAGCGCTGTATGGAGAACTATGTGCTTTACTCTTTGCAAAAAGCCATTATGACCAAGTAAGTATGTGGCAGCATCTGGACAGGACTTGTACCCCAGTTAAAAAATAAAAAAAACAAAACCCAAAACAAAAAGCTGACTGCAGGCTAAAAGAAGAAATAGTCAGTACTTATAACCGTCGATGGGAAGGGAGTCATAGTCCTTGTGGAATGGCAACACATAATGGCTGGATGGTTGCACCTGTGATTTGTGGCTCCAGAAGGATGCTTGGTGCATGATCCTTATTTGAGAACTGTGAATGGCTGAGCTAGGTGAACTCTGAGGGATCTAAAAAATGGCTGGTGGGAGAGGGGGAGAAGAATCTTCATAGTCGTGAATGAAAGCTCCTGAAGCCATATCTCAATCCTAGCTCTAACTGAGCCAGAAGGAGGAGCAGAAAGTTAAAAATAAATGATAGCATCACATTTTTGTTCAAAGATAAGTGTGTCTCTTCTACCCCTTCTGCTTCTTCTCATTCCACAGCAATTTATAGTGTTCTTGTAATATCTGTAAAAGTTCCTTTAGAGATAAGTGTTCCTGTTTGAGACCCTCTATGCAGGTAAGAATGATATTTTACCCCTCCTTTTCAATTTTTTCATGTTAGAATAATAGTGCAAATAGGGGCAGTATTTCTGGCATGAAAAAAAAATCCGGTGCACCCATTCTTATATGCATAAGAGGACCTCAGCAGCTGGATATTATTTATTTGGTTAACAAAGAAAAATGACAAAATGGTTTTCAATCTCTTGACTAAATAAATGAATCCTGGGTCCTACATATAGTAACATAGTATATGACGGCAGATAAAGACCAGTATGGTCCATCTAGTCTGCCCAACAAGGCGTCAAGAGTAGGTGCACTTGCACTCCATGCAGGTCACCCCTCCCCATGCCTTTGTTTAGGGGTGTATCCATCGCTCCGTGTAGGACACCCCTGTTTGTTGAGAAATTAGATAGTTAAGTTTATTTTGATTTTATCCTGTTGCTGTAAAGGGATCCACTGTGTCTGTCCCATGCCATTTTGAATTCTGGCACTGTACTTGCCCCCACCGCTTCCATCGGGAGGGCATTCCAAGTATCCACCACCCTTTCAGTGAAAAGTATTTCCTGGCATTGCCTTTCATTTTACCACCTTGCAGCTTCATGTTATGCCCTCTAGTTTTACAGCTTCCCCTGTCTTTGGAAGAAGTTTGTTTGTCCATTAATACAGACCTTTAAATACTTAGAATATCATATCTCCCCTGTCCCTCCTCTCCTCAGGAGTGTACATATTTAGGTCTTTGAGTCTCTTCTCATAAGTCTTCTGACGCATGTATTCGAAATGACCAAGGTGCCTCATATCTATATCGAAATATATAGAATGGTGTTTATCTATTGAATACTACTTCTGCTTATCATTTGTATAGCATTACAAGGTGTACGCAGCGCTGTACAAACGCATGTAAAAGACTGTCCCTGCTCATTAGAGCTTACAATCTAGTCAAGGCAGACAACACAACAGCTGAGGGCAAGGATAGATCTAGGGGAATGGTAAAGAAAAACATAGGAGACTAAGCAGATCAGGATCCAAAAACTGCCTCAGAGGTGAGTTTTCAGCTTGGATTTGAAAAGAGCCAGAAATGAAGTCCGACTCGTAAACTCAGGTAGTTTGTTCTAGGCATAAGGAGCAGCAAGGTAGAAGGATCAAAGTCTGGATTTGGCAGTAGAAGAGAAGGGCACAGATAGAAGGGATCTGCCAGAAGCGTAGAGTTCCCGAGGAGGGGATGTAGGGGAGAGATAAGAGAGGAAAGGTAATGAGGAGCAGCAGAATGAGTGCACTTATAGGTCAGTAGGAGAAGTTTTGAAATGGATACGGAAACAAATAGTGAGCCAGTGAAGCAATTTGAGAAGAAGGGTTCCCTATCGTTCCTCCAGTTCAGTCTTCTACCTCTGGGTTGTCAATCTCCTCCTGCAGCTTGGAGACTGGTATGTCAGAATCATGACATCACTGGATATAGCCTGCCAGGGCCGGATTTGCCTATACGCCACGTACGCCGTGGCGTAGGGCCCACAGCTGGCAAGGGCCCACCGGGAATGTTTTTTGCACAGGGCCCCGCGTTTCAGGGGGCCCCGCGCAAAAAACATTCTGATCCATCATTAAAATAAAAAAAAATAAAAAAGCTGTCGCTGCCTCTGCCGGGGCCGCCGCGGCAGAATCGAGTGTGCCGCGGGGCCCCCCCTGCCCAGCAGAGCCTGGCCTGCCCTCCCCGGTATCACCTCTCTCAGCTGCCTCCCTCCAGTCACACGCGCCGGCTTTCAGAGCGCGAGGTGAGTTTCTCCCTCGCTGCTCTGTTAAGCCCGCGGGGGATGATGGGAAGTACCATAATCCCCCGCGGGCTTAAACAGAGCAGCGAGGGAAAAACTCTTCCCTCGCGCTCTGAAAGCCGGCGCATGTGACTGGAGGGAGGCAGCTGAGAGAGGTGATACCGGGGAGGGCAGGCTCTGCTGGGCAGGGGGGGCCCCGCGGCACACTCGATTCTGCCGCGGCGGCCCCGGCCCTGGCCCCGGCAGAGGCAGCGACAGCTTGTTTTGTAAAAAAAAATTCGCTGGGCTGGGGTGGGCTGGGGGGGGTTAGGACTGGTGATGGGCTGGGGGGGTTAGGAGTGGTAATGGCTGTGGGCTGCTGGGGGGGGTAAGAACTGGAAATGGGAGGGGGGGGTTAGGAGTGGTAATGGCTGTGGGCTGTTGGGGGGGTTAGGACTGGTGATGGGCTGGGGGGGGTTAGGAGTGGTAATGGCTGTGGGCTGTTGGGGGGGTTAGGACTGGTAATGGGCTATGGGGGGGTTAGGAGTGGTGATGGGCTATGGGGGGGAGCTATGGGCTATGGGGGAGCTAAGTCTATATGGGCTGATGGGATTAGGACTGGAAGTGGGTTGATGGGGGCTTAGGACTGGTAATGGGCTATGGGGGGGGGCTTAAACTAAAAATTGGGTGATGGGGATTAGGACTGGAAATGGGCTGGTGGGATTAGGACTGGGAGTGGGCTATGGGGGGCTAGGACTGGTAATGGGTTGGGGGGTTGCTAGGACTGGAAATGGGCTGGGGGATTAAGACTGGAGGTGGGCTGATGGAGTTAGGACTGGTAATGGGCTGTGGGCTGTTGGGGGGGGTTAGGACTGGTAATGGGCTATGGGGGGCTAGGACAGGAAATGGGCTGATGGGAAGGGGTTAGGACTTGAGGTGGGCTGATGGGGTTAGGACTGGTAATGGACTGTGGGCTGATGGGGGGGTTAGGACTGGCAATGGGCTATGGGGGGGTTAAGACTGGTAATGGGCTGTTGGCTGATGGGGGCTGTCTGGTAATGGGCTATGGGGGGTTAGGACTGGTAATGGGCTATGGGGGGTTAGGACTGATAATGGACTATGGGGGGGGGCTAGGACAGGAAATGGGCTGATGGGGAGGGGTTAGGACTTCAGGTGGGCTGATGGGGTTAGGACTGGTAATGGACTGTGGGCTGATGGGGGGGGCTAGGACTGGCAATGGGCTATGGGGGGCTGACTGGAAATGGGTTGATGGGGGTTAGGACTGGAAGTGGGCTGATGGAGGGTTAGGACTGGAAGTGGGCTGATGGGGGGTTAGGACTGGTAATGGGTTATAGGGGGGGCTTAAACTGAAAATGGGGTGATGGGGGGTTAGGACTGGAAGTGGGTTGATGGGGGGGCTAGGACTGATATTGGGTTGATGGGGGGGGCTAGGACTGGAAATGGGCTAATGGGGGGGCTAGGACTGGAAATGGGTTGATGCAGGGACTAGAAGGGAATGGATGCTGGGTGAGGCTGGAACTAGAAGGGAGCTGGTGTTGGGGGAGGATTAGAATGGGATGGGGCTGGGAGAGTAAAATGGAGAGGGGAAAAATATTTTGTGTGGGAGGGATAAAAAATCTACAATTGGCCGGGTATTGGGAGAGTAAGTGGGGATTGAGGATGGAGGGGTAAATTTTGAGTAGATGAAATAGGAATGAGGAAAGAGCAAAAGGAGAAAGATTAGTATGTTAAAGCAGATGTAGAGAGAGAATGGAAAAAAAAAACCAAGAAGACAGAAGAAAGGACAAATGGACAGCAGATGGAGAGTTAGCAGAAGACACGAAGAAACCAGAAGAAAGTGGCTGGAACAATTGCAACTGAAAAAAAATGCACAAAAGGTAGAAAAATATCTCTTTATTTTGAATTTATTAACTGGAATATGTCAGCTCTGGGAAATGTGCATCATTAATTTTTGCGCTTTGTTTAGTACAAGAGGAAATTAATTTATAGTTTTCTTTCTACAGTGTTGTTGTATATTCCAAGTTTGGCTTTTGGGGTTCCCAGTTTAATTATTGTCTTCCTGTTTCTAAATTGTGATTCCTTGTTTGGTGATGGTCTATGTTGTGCATGTGTAACTGAGCTGAGGTATTCTGTTTATATAATTCCTATTTGACATTGCCACTTGTTCTTTCCCCAGTAGGTCATGTATTGTTGTTCTCTGAAATGTATTGGTTTAATATTTGCAGTGTTGCCTTTTGATAGTTAGGGTATGGTGCTTTGTGAGTCCTGGTAGTGCTGTTAGGATATGGCGGGTTTGCTATGGGTTCTAAATGGGCAGTGTTTGTAGTAGTTCCTAATGTGCCTGGCGGTTGGTACTGGATTATAGTAATGTAGAAACCTTTTAGTCTTTCTTTATCCATATACTCATTAAGAGGCATGTTTACTAAAAGTTAGTGTATGGCAGAGCTACTCAATTCCAGTCCTGGTGGTCCACAATCCTGCAGGTTTTCAGGATATCCCTAATAAATATGCATGAGATATATATGCATTGGAGATATCCTGCCAACCTGACTGGTTTGTGGCCCTCCAGGGCTGGATTTGGAGACCCCTGCCTTACATCTCTGTCATTTACGATTGTGAGTGGGCAAGGTGCAGATGTCCAAGACATCAAAAAAGTTAGATAGCATTTGTCACATTCCTCCTTGCTTCTCACCACCACCAAAATATTATCTATTAGACAACTTTTTGGTGGTGGTGAGAATCGAGGAGGAATGTGACACATTCTATCTACCCTTTTGATGTTTAGGATATCTGTACCTTGTTCACTCACAATCTTAAATGACAGAGATGTAAAGCAGGGGTCTCCAAATCCAGCCCTGGAGGGCCACAAACCAGTCAGGTTGGCAGGATACCTCCAATGCATATATATCTCATGCATATTTATTAGGGATATCCCGAAAACCTGCAGGATTGTGGACCACCAGGATTGGAATTGAGTAGCTCTGGTGTATGGTAACATTATGCAAATATTTATGCAAATGAGACACCTTATGCAAATGAGGCCCCGCACCAAGTCTCCGCACATGGCCCCGCACCCCCCTTGGGCCGCCCCTGGGCCCACCGGAGGGCTTTAGAGGGAGCCGGGGAAGCCCGTGCGAGGCCCCGGCTCCCTCTGTACAGCCGCCAGCGTGAAGAGCCTTTTCCTTCACGCTGGCGGCTGTTTCTGTGAAGCCGCGAATGCTGGGAAAGGTTAAAGGTTGCCCTTTAACCTTTCCCAGCATTCCCGGCTTCACAGAAACAGCCGCCAGCGTGAAGGAAAAGGCTCTTCACGCTGGCGGCTGTACAGAGGGAGCTGGGGCCTCGCGCGGGCTTCCCCGGCTCCCTCTGAAGCCCCTCAGACAGCCGCGATGCTGTCCGGGGGGCCAGGACTGCATGGGGGGGCCCAGGACTGCACGGGGCGGGCCAGGACTGCACGGGGGCACAGGGGGGGCCCAGGACTGCACATGGGGGCTCAGGACTGCACGGGGGCGGGCCCAGGACTGCACGGAGGCACGGGGGGGCCCAGGACTGCACAGGGGGGGCCCAGGACTGCACGGGGACATGGGGGGGGGGGCCCACAATTTTTCTTGGCGTAGGGCCTCACTCTAGCTAAATCCAGCCCTGTAGCCTGCTGTACTCTCCTCTCGATCCCAGTGTGACCAGTCTCCATGCAGCAGGAGGATGTGGTGAGCCTTTTAGGAGGCCCACTGGAGAAACGAATAAGGAGCGTGTAGGATAGAATAGTGGGATTTTAGCTGATTTGGTTTAGTTTTGGGAAGTTTTGTTAATTTGGGACCTGTACCTTTTTTTTTTTTTTTTTTTTTTAAAGGTCTAAGACTTAGGCACCCGACGTTCTTGCTCTCTGCCTGTTGATAGAGTGGACGCAATAGTGGTATTACCCCAAGAAGTGGTGTTTCCCTTAACTTGCCCAGAGGTTCTCTCCCCCTGGACTCTTTGGAGGAGAGCCCTTCTTGCTGCGTAAGTGCCGTTCCAGGACGCAGGAGCTACACAGACACGGTCTCGGGGGTACGGCAGTGGCAGCCTTTGCAGCGATCGGGGGCCGTTGTTGGCAGTGGAGCAGCTCAATTTGGACGTCGAGGGGGCCGCAGACCTGCCGGTAAGCGATTCACCGGGTCAGGCCATGGTTAGAGGCTGAAAGTTCAGCGTCTGCTGTGCTGCTGACTGGAAATTACTTTTGCGCCCTTTTCTCTGTCGGGTCTTCTCGGCAGCCATTTTCGGGGCCGCGGAGGCACCGCGTGGCTGCCAGGCGGCTTGAGAACCTGCGCCTGGGGATTTTAAAGGTGAAATCTTGTAGTTTAGTGGGGGAGTGCCTTCTTACTTTTGTTGACATTTCTTTTTCGTTTATTTGTTATTTTGGTATTTTCTTTGTGTTTCAGCCCTTAAAGGGGAAGGTGTTCCGAGGTGGCTCTCTTTCCCAGGGGGGGGCAGAGCGGGGAAAATATCAAACTTTAAAGTGTTACACTGACATTTAGTTTATTTAAAAAAAAAAAGAGACACAAGTCTATCTGTTAGTTTAAGGCACTTGGTCAGCTCCTAGCCTGCCTTATGGCTGCGTGACCACAGTGTATTGTTTGTGGCATTCGGAGGGGCACAGTGGCGGATTCAGGGGTGTGCCGTGGCTGTGCAACGCTCTCTTCTGCGGTGGAGCAGCAGATGGACAGGAAAGAGTTTCCAGAGGCGCAAGGGGCCCCATCGGGGGCGGGGGCTGCTTCTCCGCTCCCGTCGGCGCAAGGGCCGGTGTTGGAGGAAATGGCAGGAGTCTCAGAGACCCCGCTGGTGGCACCGGCTGTGAACCTCGGGGATTTTAGCCCTGATTTTATTTTGTTAATGCTTCAGGCCTTTTGTTTACGGTGCCAAGGAAATTGGCAAGGTGCCAGACCATCGGCCGGCCCATCCCAGCAACAGGAAGCGGTCATAGCGGTAGGCGACGAGCCGCCTCCGCCTAAAAGGCCCGCGAGTAAGAGAGGTGGCATTGGCGGAAGGCAAGTGGCCTGAGCTCCAGGATGCGGAATAGGAACAGGATGAGAGTACGCAGGATCTGGAAGAAGGAGAGATCCCAGAACCTGAGGATCAAGCCAAGATTATTAGGGTTATCCGTAGGGAAGAGCTTGCAGCACTTATCACGGAGTCGTTGCAAATGTTTAATCTGGTTACGCAAACTGCGACAGAGGAAGAGGTGGAAGATCCGGTTATTCAGGCGGTTTGGTAGACGAAGGTGGTGTTTCCGGTACACAGAGTGGTCGACAGAATGATGCAGGAAGAGTGGGACCGACCAGAAGCAGGGCTACGCGGTATACGGACTATGAATAGGCTCTATCCTCTGGCCGATAAGTATAAAGAGAGGTTCCGAGCGCCGCGGGTGCATGCGGTGGTCTCGGCAGTTATGAAAAAGACCACAATACCGGTGGGAAGGTAGTGCAGCCCTGAAGGATGCTCAGGACCGTAAGGTTGACGGGCTGCTGAAGCAGACCTTTGAGGCCGATTCACTTTCGTTACAGGCCTTCATCTGTGGAGCTTGGGTGGCCCGGGCGTGTGTGCGATGGGTTCAGCGGCTGCGGCAGTCATCCCACCTGGATCTGGAGGAGTTAAAGGAGCTGGATCGTCTGGAGTCCGGGACTGCATACTTAGCGGATGTGCATTATGACTTGATCAGGGCGCTTGCCAATAGTACGGCATCTGTGGTGGCTGCCCGCAGGTCGGTGTGGTTACGAAATTGGGCGGCGGATGGGTCTTCCAAGTCTCGGTTGAGCAAGCTACTGTTTAAGGGCGGATTGCTGTTTGGAGAGAATCTGGATAAGTTGGTAAAGGACCTTGGGGAGTCCAAGGCAGGTAGACTCCCGGAAGATAAACCGAAACAGGTTAAAGCCGGTCAGGGCTATCGGAGCCAGTTTCGGGATTTCAGACAGTTTCGTGCAACGCGGTTCGGCAGTTTTCAGAGGGGCCGTTTTCAGTCTCGGGCCCAGGGATTCCGGGGATTTCGGGGGGCCAATAGAGGGTTCTCCTTGTCCCCCGCTTCCGCAGCCCGCACGTCACAATGAAGTGAGGCGGGTCCTGGTGGAAGGTCCTCCCATAGGCGGACGGCTTCGGGAGTTTCTTTCCGCTTGGACCCACATTACATTCGACCAGTGGGTATTGGAGATAATTCGGCACAGCTATGCACTGGAGTTGGCGCGTCCAGTGAGGGACTCATTCGTTATGTCTCCCTGCAGGGGTCCCAAGAAAAGCCTAGCGATTTGTGAAACGTTAGAAAGGCTGCTCCAGTTAGGGGCGGTCGTAGAAGTACCGGAAGCAGAGTGCAGTGTGGGTCGGTACTCCATTTATTTTTTGGTGCCAAAGAAGGGCAGAGCGTTGTGGCCCATTTTAGACCTGAAAGCCGTAAATCATTGTTTGCGGGTGCCGCACTTTCGGATGGAGACATTACGATCGGTTATTGTGGCGGTACATCAGGGGGAGTATTTGACTTCTCTAGATCTTACGGAGGCATATTTGCACATTCCCATCCGGCGGCTCATCAAAGGTTTCTCAGATTCGCCCTTCCTTGGGGTCACTATCGGTTCCAAGCATTGCCCTTCAGGCTAGCGACGGCACCACAAACCTTCACCAAAATCATAGTGGTGGTCACGGCGGCGTTGCGCAAAGAAGGAATTTTAGTCCACCCTTACCTCGACGATTGGTTAATTCGAGTAAAGTCAGTGGAGGAGAGTATCCGCGTGACAGGCAGGGTGGTGGAGTTTCTGCAGAGTCTAGGTTTGGTAGTCAACCTGACAGTCATCTGGAACCGACCCAGGATCTCGAGTACCTCGGAGTCCGGTTCGACATGAAGAGCGGACAGGTGTTCTTGCCGCACAAGAGGGCGCAAGCTCTGAGGAATCTGGTTCGTCAGTTCAGATCGGTGCCTGTGCTGTCGGCGTGGGCCTATCTTCGTGTGCTCGGAACAATGGCGGTGGTGTTTGAAGCGGTGCCGTGGGCCAAGGTTCACATGCGGCCCCTGAAAAGGGCGCTACTCCGTCGCTGGTCGCAACAAGCAGATTCTTTAAGCAAGCGTCTCCCGTGTCCAGTCCAAGTCAAGCAGTCTCTTCGCTGGTGGCTTCACAGGGAGTCTCTGACCATCGGCATGCCACTGGAACAACTGGACTGGCTTCCGTTGTTGACGGACACCAGCCTGGCCGGTTGGGGAGCCCACTTTGGGAACCGGTTTGCACAAGGGCTTTGGTCTCCCCTGGAGGCTTCGTGGTCGATCAATCGGCTGGAACTTCGAGCGGTCGCCAGAGTGCTTCAGGTGTTCGAGGATATGGTACTGGGTCGTCCGGTGCGGGTGCTCTCCGACAACTCGGTTACAGTCGCGTACATCAACCGTCAGGGCGGCACGGGGAGTGCCGCGATGGGAAGAGGAGGCGGACGAGGAGTTTGCTTGGGTAGAAAGTCGGTTGCCCGCGATGTCGGTGGCACACATTGCAGGGAAGGACAATGTGAGGGCTGACTTCCTCAGCAGGGTTCAGGTGGATGCCGGGGAGTGGGAACTGCATCCCGACGTTTTCGCGCAGTTGGTAGTTCGATGGGGGACTCCAATAATGGATTTGATGGCGACATTCCAGTCGGCGAAGGCCTGCCGGTTCTTCAGCAGGAGACGGGAGAGGATGTCAGAGGGGATAGATGCCCTGTTGCATTGGTGGCCGTCCGAAGGTGGTCTATATGTTTTTCCTCCGTGGGCGCTGATAGGCCAGGTGGTGCAAAGGATCGGAGCTCGCCCGGGAAGAGTGCTTCTGGTGGCGCCCGACTGGCGGAGATGCCCGTGGTTCGCAGGTCTGGTGCGTCTGCTAGACGGCGAGCCCTGGCGGCTCCCAGCGAGGGCGGATCTGCTACTTCAGGGGCCACTTTTCATGCCCCAGGTGGATCGGTTCTCGCTTACGGTATGGCCATTGAGAGGGCTAAGCTAAGGAAGAAAGGCTATTCGTCGGCGGTTGTGGCGATGATGCTTAGGGCACGGAAACAGTCCACTTCGTTGTCGTGTATGCGGGTCTGGCGTATCTTTGAGGATTGGTGTTTGCAGCATCAGATACGTGCATCCATTCCCTCGATCTTGGAGTTCCTACAAGATGGCTTTGATAAAGGTCTTGCAGCCAGTTCCTTGGGTGTGCAATTGGTGGCGCTGTCCTGTTATCGCGGCAAAGTCAACGGGGTACCGCTAGGGTCTCATCCCAATGTCGGTCGCTTTCTGAAGGCAGTTTCTAGGTTGCGACCCGTGCGTAGAATGTGGATTCCGCCGTGGGATCTCAATTTGGTTTTGGTGGCGTTGTCCAAAGCTCCCTTTGAGCCGTTGCGTCAGGCTTCGGTGAAAGACTTAACGTTGAAAACGGTGTTCCTGGTGGCCATTTGTTCGTCTAGGCGGATTTCGGAATTGCAAGCATTGTCGTGCAGGGAACCTTTATTATCCTTTTCAACAGAGAAGGTGGTTTTACGTCCGGTCCTGTCCTTCTTGCCCAAAGTGGTGTCTCCCTTTCATCTGAATCAGGCGGTGTGTTTGCCCGTCCTGGGATCTCTGGGGGACAGCGAGTCAGATCGCAGTCTCCGTCGTCTGGACGTGAAGAGAGTGTTGCGTCAGTATTTGAAGGTGACGGAGTGTTTTCGCAAGTCGGACAGGTTGTTTGTAGTGTTTGGCGGAGTGCGCAAAGGGGAGGCGGCAGTTAAGGCCTCCATTGCCCGGTGGATTCGAGAGGCGATTGCTTTCGCTTATCTGCTTCAAGGTCGATCCGTGCCCGCGGGGTTGCGGGCGCATTCCACCAGAGCGCAGGCGTGTTCCTGGGTGGAGCACAGTTTTTTGTGCCGCCAGGGGAGATTTGTAGGGCGGCGAGTTGGTCGTCTCTACATACCTTCAGTAAACATTACTGTTTGGATGTCGCAGCAGCTACAGATGCCCGTTTCGGGTCGGCGATGTTGGCTGCCGGCTGGAAGGGTCCCTCCCTATGATTACTGCTCTGGTACATCCCAGAGGTAGAGGACTGAACTGGAGGAACGATAAGGAAATGATAATTACACTTACCTGGTAATTGTAGTTCCTTGAGTGACGACAGTGCAGTCCTCCATCCCACCCAGAGTTTTTTCAGGAGGGGTCCAGGAGTCCTATCACTAAGAGGTGTAGTACAGGTAAGACTGTTCATTTCTCTGTGGCAGGCAGGAGTGTAAGAAGGCCGTGCCGGAAGGGTTAAAAAGTTCAGTGTTTAGTTTAGATTATGTTCCGTAATCAGTTTTAGCTACTTATTTGTTGCTCCTTTGAGTCTGTTTTGTTAATAGTTCACACTGGGATCGAGAGGAGAGTACAGCAGGCTATATCCAGTGATGTCATGATTCTGACATACCAGTCTCCAAGCTGCAGGAGGAGATTGACAACCCAGAGGTAGAGGACTGAACTATCACTCAAGGAACTACAATTACCAGGTAAGTGTAATTATCATTTATATGAGCATAACGAGGCTGATGGAAGATTAGCTGCACAGCTGAGTTTTGAACAGGTTGAAGGGAGAGAGATGATTTCAGAGGGAGACCAACAAGCAGGACATTGCAATAGTTTAGACAGAAGGTGACCAAAGTTAAAATCGTATTCCAGTGAGTGTCCTCCATAGTGTCCTTCAGAAGGTGCTTTCTTAGAGCATCACTCTGACCTGTCTTTCTTTTAAGAAAATGCCTAAATAAGTATAAAACCTGGATGGCTTTCTTTTAAAGCTTTTCTTTTTTTTTTTTTTTAAATTTTACCTCATTCCAGTAGCATCAGAAGACACGGACCTTCCTTTTAGAAGGATGACACTGGTGAAAATATTAAACTATGTTCATGTCAAAACGATTAACATTAATTATCCTGCTAGACCAGTCCAGACAAGTGGGTTGTTCCCCTGCCAGTAGATTGGTGGAGACAAAGAACTAATGTTAAGCCCAGGTTGCAATGACTCCCATGCCTCTATCCACCTCAGCCACCAGAGATCCTTTCAGTATTTCTTTGTCTCCAGTATGGTGGATGGATTATTTCCAGGAACAAGCGGGAATGTAGTCCTCACATATGGGTATTGTCGGTACCGACGGAGCCTGCACGGGAACGCTCCCCAGCGTCCCAATAGGAACGCTTTTGGGAGCATCCCTCAGCACATGCGCGCTGCCTTCCCGCCTTTCCAACTGTCCCTCTTCAGTTCTTCCTTTTCCGCGGAGCCAACAGGACCTATTCCCTGTCACCGCAGAAAATTCCATCTTTAAAATTCTTTCTTGTGGTCGCGCTTGCCTACCGCACGACGCTTACTGGTACCGCCTTTTCTTTTCTTTTCTTTTCCTTAAAAAAACAAAAAACAAAAAAAAACAAAAAGCCCCTTAGACTGTTTCTTTTCAGAAACTTTCCTGTTGTGGTGCTAAGCGCCATTTTGGGCAATCTCCAGGAACAAGCAGGAATGAGTCTTCACATATGGGTACGTCGGTACCGACGGAGCCTGCGCGGGAACGCTCCCCAGCGTCCAATAAGAAAGCTTTTGGGAGCATCCCACAGTGCCTGCGTGCTGCCTTCCCGCCTTTCCCAACTGCCTCTCCTCAGTTTTCGTTTTTCCGCGGAGCCGGCAGGACGTCCTCCTGTCACCGCAGAAAATTCTGTTTTATTTCTTTATTTTTCTTGTGGTTGCGGCTGTCTTCCCCGACGCCACCGGTTCCGCCGGTGTTTTCTTTTCTTTTCTGTGAAATTTTCCTTTTCCAAGGACCATTTTTTCCTCACGGTTTCTCAGGCCATTAGGCCTCTCCTTTTTCCTTCATGGAACCGCCAACCACTTCCTCCAGGAAATGTTCAGACTATGGCAGTACAACTTTATTTTTAGACCCTCAAAGTCTGTGTCTAACCTGTTTGGGGCCTGACCTTTTTCCTCCGGAGCCTTTGGGCAACAGTTTGGTGAGAAGAGGGTTTCAACATCGAGGTTTCCTCGATACCCGGTTCCCCTCCAACTTCAGGGCACCGTCCCATTCTTCTTCTACACAGGATCAGGTAACCCACAAACAGTCTGTTAAGACTAGCCAGTCCTCGAGTGGTAGGTCTCATGCACAGCATGCAGACGGCTCCGGCCTTGCCCTTGAGGGCCCACTGGCTTCAAAACCCCGGCGGGAGTCTTCGGTCTCCAAAGCGTATGAGGGGTTTTCAGGTTGTTCCTGGGGTTCACCTCCCACAGAACATACCTGAGCCGTGTCCGATGGTGGCATCCGCTTCGAGCGGTACCGATACCCCGGTTCAGGCACTGGTGTTGGATGAAACACTCCTCACCAGGGATCGTCATCTGGCGTCCTCGATACCTTCGGGTCCGGGGGATAATTCCCAGACTGACTTTCTGATATCGGTACCGACACCGATACGACCACCGACGTCGGTACCCTCCAGACTCGACATAGACTCGCTTCCTTCGATGCCGAGTCTGGAATCTATTTCCAGTCTGGAGGATTGGGTACCGACTCGCCTTGGTACCGGCTCCCCTCAGTACCAAAGGCTCGGTTCCGATGATTCGGATCCGCAACTCTCGGTTCCTCTGATGCCGTTTGAGTTGCCTCCGGTTGGCCTTCTTCCACCGGTATCAGACACGGTACCGAAGTCGGTACCGATGTCCACATTACCTTTACGGTCGGTGCCTGCTGCTAGTCTGGAAGACTGGGTACCGGCAAGCCATGGTACCGACACCGATCGGTACCGCAGGCTTGGTATCAGGGATGGCTGCCGGAGGTTTTCGGTTATCTCGGTACCGATTGAGCTGTCACCGATGGCTACTCCGATGTCTGTGTCGGCTTCGGCTCCGACATCGGTACCAGTGTCGGCATCGGCACCGGCATCCACGGTAGCATCGTGGCCAGCTCCTGCCATGCTTTTTTCAACAGGATCGCTCCCTTCTATACCAGACTTGGAGTCGATACCTGGCATGGACGATGAAGTACTGACGGATGCTGCTCCTGACAGCCAGTACCAGCGACCATCCTTTAGGGATACCACCCTGCACCGTGCAGGATCTTCTATTCCTATATATTTGGATAGATCCTTCGGTGCTCAGGCTAGTTCTTCTGATCTAACCTGTCCAAAGGAGATTCCCGTTGGAGATCCCTCTTTTCAGAGTTTTCTCCTGGAAATAGCAAGATCACTTGCCATTCCTATCCCTGGACAGGACCCTGCACAAGGCTCTGTTCCTACCAAAGCAAAGGAGGACATAATGCTTCCTTTGCATCATTCCTTGCAGGATCTCCTTCTAGGTCTGTGGGAAGCACCCTTAAGGGTACCCCCATTTTCCAGAGCAACTGATCTCCTATATCAGGTGCCCCCCTCTCCAGGGTTCCAAAAGACTCAACTTCTTCATCATTCCATAGTACTGGAATCAGCAATGAGGTGAGTAAATAGTAAGAAAAAGCACTCTTCTTATCCGCCAGGTCGTGAGTCTAGCACACTAGATGCCTTTGGACGTCAAACCTTCCAGACATCTATGCTTTCTGCAAGAATTCTCTCATATATCTTTTATATGTCTATCTCTTGAGGAGGTCACAAAGAAATGACATCTTTTGACTCCTTTCCTTCCAGATTCCAAGAGTGCAGACTATTCCTCACTGCTTAAGCATATCCAGAATATCTCTTGGTTTCTTTCTCATGCTTCCCTAGACTCTTTTGAGTCTGTTAGCAGGACTTCTGCTATAGCTATAGGGGCATGACGTAGAGCCTGGCTCCAGGCTTCAGACTTGGACAAATGGGCACAACAGAGACTGGGACATACTCCTTGCACTGGAGAAAATCTCTTCAACAAGGAGTCTTTACGTCAGGTTACTCAGTGATCCACTGATTTACCTGTTCCTAGGGGTTGTTCTACACCTTCTTCTGTCTCAGTAGGTGGGAAATTTCCTACCAAACTTTCTTCCCATAGGAGAAGGTGGTTTTATTCATCACCTGCCCATCATACAGATGTTCCCAAACAGGGGAAGCATCGTCCTGGTCTGAAGAACCCAACCTCTCACCAGGCTCAGCAAACCCAGCAACTGCAGGGTTTCTGATCAATCATCAGATGCTTGTAACTCTTGGGGTTTAGAATCTGCAGTTTGCTTCTTCCCAATAGAGGCAATCCACCGCTTCATTCTAACCCCTAGACATGGATCTCTTTCCACAAGACATCCATTTTTTTCTATATTTCTATGAGCTGTCAGGATGTTCATGCCTATAGGTCACAGGGTTCTTCTCCTCTTCTTCCTGCTAGGGAAAGAGGTCTAACCACTATCAAATGATAGTTTCCTGGGCCAGCATGTATTTTTTCCTTTCTATAGACTTACTACTTGGTAAGTCTTTTTTTTCAGCTCCATTCTCTTCACCCTCTTAGCAAGCTTTTCCTTTGTAAGAGCGGTATTACTTCACTGGAAGGCTTTTTCTTCAGCCTCTCTAGTTTGGTCACTTTCCAGTGCAGAGTTTTTCCTCTGAGTTAACTCCTCTTTTCTATTTTGCTTGGGGCAGCTTATCAGACATGTCCAGAGTTTTCTACTCCTGTTCTGTCTGTTCTTTCTGTTTTTAAACAGTAAGATTCTTTCTGCTGTCTTGCTAACAGCTGCCTATGCAGGAGCCTTAATGTTTGGATTACTGGTTCTTGTCCACAAACAACCAGATTTATCCTCCACTAACATTCTGTCTAGTCTTAGTAGTGGCTCCAAGTCAGTGCTTCCATCTATTTTGGAGATTATCTCACTACAGGCTTTCTGAATTCTCTTCTATTTCTGCCATCTCCATTCCCTGGGTTTGGCAGCATAGTTGGCAGAGATACGGGCTCTCCAACAGTCAGTCCTATCTCCTCTTTCTCCTGCATCATGCTATTTTATTTTATTTATTTAACATTTCTTCTATACCGCGCTATTACAATCAGCGCGGTGTACATCGAACAAAACATACTACAATGCATACAAGCAACATTGAGTTTTACATAGAACAGGGAAAAAAAAAACATAGGATAACCGGGGTAACTATTTACAGGGTAACTATTTACAGGTTAAATTAGTATTGTCACCAATACTCTAAGCCAATTTGGTATCATCTTCATTTTGTGTGGGAGGGACAGGCGTAAAAGTGGTGGGTGGGCGGTAGTATAGGCTAACCATTTTCTGGTTGTAATAAGGTGCTATGGTAGCTGAGATATGAGGGCAGTTTACCCGATGTGTGGGTGTCAGGGTTGGTGTCAGGGTAGCATATTGTGAATAGGTGGTGTTTCAGAGCTTTACGGAATAGGATTAAGCTTTTGATGCCACGGATTTCATGTGGAAGGGCATTCCAATTTAGGGGAGCGAATATAGAGAAAGCCCTGTTGGAAGTGGTCTTAGTACATGACGTCATCATCTTGGGGACTATTAAGGTGTTCATTGAGGTGGATCTCCTGTCTCTGTTTTCCAGGGTGCTGTGGATTAGTTTGCTAATCGGTGTAGGTGGGTAGTTATTCAGGGCTTTGAAAGTAAGGACTAATGACTTATATTGGAGTCTGGCGTGTAACGGCAGCCAATGCAGATTTTTCATGATTGGTGTTATGTGGTCAGTTCTTGATGATCCAGAGAGAACTCTTGCGGCGGCATTCATAGCCAGGCGGAGCGGATTTAAAGTTGATTGAGGCAGGCCGTGGAGGACGATGTTCGCAAAGTCCAGGTGTGGGAGGACTAATGCCTGAAAGGTTGTCCGGTAGTCATTGGATTCCAGTAGGGGGCGGAGGTGATGTAATGTTTTGATCTTGTGATATATAGACTTTGCAATCCTACAGAGAAGCTTTTCACTATGGACCCTTGCTAGAGAGCATGGGGGTTTTTCCTCCAACAGCTATCCTAGATGGTCGGAAAAGGCTTTTCAGTCATGTCTCCTATGACTGAAAGGGTTCTCCCTTCTTTTACTATCTCCCTTTTGATATAAAGGACATAGACCTTCTCTTACGTGAAAGCTTAAGGAGTTACCAATTCCCTGCTTGGTCCATAGTATTCCCAATCGGGGATATGCTCTTTCTCCTTGCAGCTCGTCCTCATGGTAAGAACGCATGATACATTTTGCCCTTAAGCAGGTCAACATGGTATCTCATCTCTATGCGTCTTCTGTCCACTTACCATGCTAGAGTTCTCGAAGACTCCGGACTTGCTGGCACAGACTGATATTATCCTCTGTTTTTCACGTAACCCTCCTGGTTATTTCACTAGCTAGCATCCTTGCAGAGCATAGCCAGGAGGAATAGATTCTCTATATATCTTCTCAAGTAGGGTCCACCTCCTTGTTAGATGAATCTTTCCTCTCCACATATCCTATGTGAATACTGTGCTGTAGACATATCTCTGTCTGCTTAACAGCAGACACCCATATATAGGCTTACATATTCATATCTATCTTTTGTGTGTATTTTATGCCCTTCCATATCTCACTATAGATATATTCTTATATGTCTATCTATATATCTATATGTATATATATATCTATGTGTGTGTATATCTATATATGTATATGTGTATATATATGTATATCTATATATGTATATGTATATATATGTGTATATATATATATATACATATATGTATATATATGTATATAGATATGTATCCAAGTACTTATCTAGCTAACTGTCTAGGCTCATATGGCTATATGAGTCTGACAGATGGGCTTTACCCATTCCTTGCTATCCAGTAGGTTTGGGATTCTGCACACACAACCACTCCTGTGGTAGTCAACAACTTTTATACCTTAACCTTAGGGTTTAGGTACCCCTGAAGCTCTCCATGCTCCAATATCTTTCCTAACTTACCCCAGTTAGGTGAGACTTTGCGGATCTTCAGTTAATCACAGGCTTAACGCCTCAGGCCTTTGTCCTCTCTTTTTGGGATGCAAGGGATTCCCATACCCTTCTCCCCACAAGGACTGTGCCTGTTTGTCCAAATCAGTTAGCCTTTCTCTTTTTTGCTCCTAAGAGTGAGCCACTCTGCCGCCAAAAGAGTTCGTTTTTTTGTCATAAAGCCTTCCGCTGAAGGCCCACCGTTTTTGTACTACCCCAGTTCTTCTACTGGGGTTGCCTGTTACCTTTCAGGTTTCTGACCTCCACTATTTTTCCTACAGGTTTTCTACCTCCACTTTACAGTGAGGTCCTCTTCGAGGTACCTCTACTGGATTCCCCAGTAGATCCCATGAACCTCCATACTCTGTGAAACCCTGTTAGGGGAGGTCCATATTGAAATATTTCATTTCAATATCATTGATGACAATTATCATCCACACATGGACTCCTTCTCTGCAGTCCTATGCTAAGTTAAGCTGTTTTTTACAGCACTTTTCTCTTTTCAACTCCTACCCTCCATCCTTAGGATGCCTGGTGTTATTAGGTATAGCATGTTCCAATCTATGACATGCTCGGACTCCAGGCATCTTAGCTTGGGAGTCCCCATATGTGAAGACTCATTCCTGCTTGTTCCTTGAGATAGCACAGTTACTTACCTGTAACAGATGATCTCTGGGAACAGCAGGAATAAGTCTTCACAACCCACCCACCTCCCCTAGGAGTTGTATCTATATATCTCTTCTTTCCCTTCTCTCTCTCTCTCTTTGTCTCAGCTTTGAAACTCAACTGAGGAGAGGCAGTTGGGAAAGGCGGGAAGGCAGCACGCAGGCGCTGTGGGATGCTCCCAAAAGCTTTCTTATTGGACGCTGGGGAGCGTTCCCGCGCAGGCTCTGTCGGTACCAACGTACCCATATGTGAAGACTTATTCCTGCTGTTCCCAGAGATCACCTGTTACAGGTAAGTAACTGTGCTTTAGGCCCCATTTTTCCAAAATCATGGAAAAGCCAACTAGTGGTTTAAAAAAATTTTTTACTAAGTGTGGCGGTACTATTTCCGTCACTGACACCCATGATTGGTGTCTAAAATGTTTAGGACCTGATCATTCTCCAACTGAATGTCTCTCCTGCATGAGGATGACCAAAAGAGGAAGACAGAACCGGGCCGCAAAGCTCAGTACTCTCTCTTCTTCATATGCCAGATCCATTGCATCAACATCGTCAAGGGCCTCTTCTTCCTCCCATGGATCTCAGGTAACTAAACACAAAAGCCGGTCCTCAAATGGTAGCTCTCCTGCTAAGCATCGAGAGGCCATTGGCATTGCCCTTGAGGGAACCACACCGGCAAAACAGCCCCGGCGGCAGGCTTCGGCTTCCAAAGCATCGATGGGGCTTCAGGATATTCTTGAGGCCTCAACCTCACAAGAACTACCTGTGCCATGCTCAGGGGTTCCGGCCGTTCTTACAGGTACCGACACCCAGGCATCGGCAGCGTCGATAGACCAGAGGTTTCTTGCTATCGAATGCAGAATCACAGCTCTTCTCTCAGCTGTGGTACCGGTGGTCCCAAGGGCACCGGTGCCGACATCGACACCGATGCCGGTACCGACACCAGTACAGCCACCGACGATGCCGGTACCGGCCCCGATGGTAACTCTTCCCATTCCACCTCCGGCTGGACTGGATAAAGTGGTACTGGGTCACCTCGGTACTGACTTCGATCAGTATCAGGATCATGCTTTGCAGGAGCATTGGAGTCAGGAATACTTTGATTCCTCCGATTCCGAAGACTCTGACAATTCTGCTGGCACTAGAGGGTTTCTCCTAGAAGATCCCTCTTCTCCCCAGTGCAGAATGTCACCTCCAGAGGACATGTCATTTCAGGATTTCATCCGTGATATGGCTAAAGGTCTTTCAATCACAGTAGCTTCTGAAGAGTTACCCAGAGCAAAGGAATTGGAAATCCTCCAATATCCTAAAGCTCCTAAGGAGGCAGCTACTCTGCCTATCCATGAAATTCTGTATAGCTTGATGTTCAGAATGTGGGAGACACCTCTGACTACTTCTCCTCACTCTAGGAGACTTGATACTATGTATCTCGTGCCACCATGTCCTGGATTTCAGAAAACTCAGCTGCCACATCACTCAATGGTAGTGGAGTCAGCCATGCGTAGAATGAAAAGTGTGAAAAGACATGCATCCAATCCTCCAGGTCGTGAATACAGGACTCTGGATGCTTTTGGTCACAAACCTTTCAAGCTTCCATGCTTTCAGCTAGTATCAGCTCATATATCCTATATATGGGAATGTTCCTCAAAGAAATCACAGGAGACTTGGAACTTATGAGCACATTTCTCCCAGATGATAAAATACAAGATTTTCTTACTCTGGTTAAGCATGCTTAGAATGTCTCCAGGTTTGTCAGTCGTGCAGCCTTTGACTGCTTCAAATGCATCAGCAGAACTTCTGCTATTGCCATTGGCGCACAACTGATTGCCTGGCTACAGACATCAGACTTGGAGAATTGGGTACAGGACAAGTTAGGCAACATTCCTTGCACGGGAGAGAATCTCTTCAGCAAGAACTGGCAGCAGAAGGCTAACGAGGTAGATGCTGACAATTCTACCTTAGATTGTCAAAGTCTACAGCCACTCCAGCCAAAAAGAAGCCTTATAAAAAACCCTCTTTTAGCAAAAAGAGAAAATTTTATCCTTCCTATATCCACCAGACTCAGACTCCAGGTCAGGTTGCCCAAAAGGGACAAACTAGACAACAAAAGAAACCAAAAGGCCCGAGAGCCCAGCCAGCTGTCCAGGTTCAGCCCCCTCAAGGGCTTTGACTCCTTCCTAGAGAGCTTTTGCCTTCCTGCCTGAGGGGTCCTCAACCCCCCAATATTCCCGGCAGGTTATGCCACTTTGTCAACAGATGGCATCAGATAACAGCAGAAGAGTGGACTTTGTCCATTGTAGGGGAAGGGTACAAACTTCATTTTCACAGCTTACCCCTTCCTACAATTCTAAAGCGGTTCAATTCACAAACCTCTGCAGACAATCTGCTAGATTACAAGGTCTCCAAATTTCTTGCCCAAGGGGCAATAGAGGAAGTACCCATTCTTCAACAGGGTGCAGGGTTCTACTCCCCCTATTTTCTTATTCCAAAGAAAACAGGAGGACACAGACCCATTCTAGACCTCAGAGAATTGAACAAATATCTGTTTCAAGAGAAATTCAAAATGATTTCTCAGGGAACTCTTCTGCCATACCTTCAAAGCCAGGACTGAAAGCCTGCCATACCTTCAAAGCCAGGACCCTTGGTGCTGAAGCCAGACCAAAAGGAAAAACCCTGTACTGGAAATGTCTTCCCCTGAAAAGGAAACATAAAAATTTCCTGTGATCTGGATGGATAAGAAAGTGAGTGTATGCATCCTTCAATTAGACATTGAAGGATGCATACACTCACATTCTTATCCATCCATATCACAGGAAATTTTTACGTTTCCTTTTCAGGGGAAGATATTTCCACACTGCACTGTCTCGTACAATGCAAATCCTCCAATACTTGGGATTGGTAATAAACTTCCCGAAATCTCAACTAGTTCCTTACCAATGCCTAGAATTCATAGGAGCCTGTCTGGATACCAGACAGGCAAGGGCTTTCCTTCCACAAGCCCGGTGTATTCGCATAATGTAGTTAGCTTCCCAAGCAGCAGGCAAATCCTCCCTCACTGCTCGGGAGCTACTGCAGTTGCTGGGACACATGGCATCCACAGTTCATGTAGTCCCATATGCTCGCCTCCACATGCGAGCAGCTCAGTGGACCCTCTCCACACAGTGGACACAGGGCACGGGTCATTTGTCGGACAAAATAACAGTCTCTCAATGACTAATTTTGTCCCTCCAGTGGTGGCAATCTTGAGAAAATCTGACAGTAGGGTCTCCTTTCCATCAACCCCTCTTTCAGGTCACCCTAACAGATGCATCACAGGTGGGTTGGGGAGCACACCTGAATCATCTCTCTACCCAGGGCACCTGGACTCCACAGGAGGCTGGTTTACACATAAACCTCCTGGAGTTAAGAGCAATTTATTTAGCTCTTCGAGTGTTCCATGCCCAGCTCAGCTAAAAGACAGTCCTACTCCAGACGGACAATCAGGTAGCCATGTTCTATGTGAACAAGCAGGGAGGGACAGGCTCTCTGTCGTTATGCAACAAAGCTTTACGACTATGGGCCTTCGCCAGAGAGCATCAAATTCACCTTCTAGTGGTATATCTTCCAGGCATTCAAAACCTTTGGGCAGACAAACTCAGTCGAGTACTGCTACCTCACGAGTGGTCACTCCACCTAGATCAGGTGGCAAAGATATTTCTTCTCTGGGGCACTCCAGACATAGACCTCTTTGCAAGTCCACTGAATGCCAAACTTCCCCGGTTCTGTTCCAGGATTCCGGCGCACAACTGTCAGGCAAGGGATGCCTTCCTCCTTCACTGGGGTCAGGACTTCCTTTATGCCTTCCCACCCATTCCCCTCATCCCCAAGACACTCTTCAATCTTCAGAGAGACAGGGGTCGCATGTTTCTCATAGCACCACGATGGCCACGCCAAACGTGGTATTCCCTGCTTCTGCATCTCTCTCAAGCGGCACCTCTGGAGTTATGGCATGCTCCAGATCTCCTTTCCCAGGAGAACGGGATGCTATGGCACCCGAATCCCCAGTCCCTGCACCTCACGGCCTGGTTGTTGAAGGCTTAGACCTCCAAGATTTCAACCTTTCCCAGCAGGTAAAAGATATCCTTCAGGCTTCTAGGAAACTTTCTACAAGAAGATCTTATGCCTTGAAGTGGAAATGTTTTACTATGTGGTGCTCCAATAAGGGATTAAGCCCCCTGGTCATACCCTTAGAATCGATACTAGAGTATCTCCTTCACTTACCGAATTCTGGGTTAAAAACCGATTTGGTAAGAGTCCATCTTAGTGCAATTGCAGCTTCTTATAAGCCTCTAACTGGACAACCAATTTCCTCTCATCCACTCCTATCAAGATTTATGAGAGGCCTTTTATTAACTAAACCTCCCATCAAGCCACCACCGGTAGCATGGAATCTAAATTTAGTTCTCAGGCAGCTCATGAAGCTGCCTTTTGAACCTTTAGCCACTACAGCCCTTACGTTTTTGACCTGCAATGTCATCTTCCTGATTGCAATCACCTCTGCCCATCGCATTAGTGAATTGCAAGCTTTAGTGGCTGATCCTCCTTATACTAGATTTCATCATGATAAGGTTGTTCTTCAAACTCACCCACACTTTATGCCAAAGGTGGTTTCGCCTTTTCATTTAAACCAATCAATTTACAGGAGGTATTATTACACATCTCCAACCCCCCCCCCCCCCCCCGAGCCCAATTTATCCGTTGAGAATTTCTCTAGATGGGACACGTCCTGAAAATTATAAGAGGCATTATCATAATTTATAACACATCTACATTGGGCTCGGGGGGGGTGGTGGGATTGGAGATGTGTAATAATACCTCCTGTATTGTGGTCCTTGTTTGCCTTTCATCCTTGTTGGATGTTATGTTTCCTAGTTTAAGGGTACAGTTGGCGCTCTCTTGATGTGGGCTTCATTGGTGTTCGTTTTTGTATCTTAGATATTCCGTCTCATAACAAATCTAGAAAAAATCAATTTCTTTTCATTATCTTGTATAATGTATTTTGTTAAAACCTAATAAAAAAAAATAAAATAAAAAAATAAACCAATCAATTTACCTTCCTGTATTATTTCCGAGGCCTCACGCCTCTAATGCAGAAAGAAACCTTCATACTTTGGATTGTAAGAGGGCCTTAGCCTTTTACATTCAAAGAACACAACAACATAGAAAGTCCTCGCAACGTTTTGTAGCTTTTGACCCTAGTCATTTGGGACTTCCAGTCTCTAAAAGAACTTTATCTAAATAGATTGCCCAATGCATATCCTTTACTTATGAGAGTAAGGGTCTTCCTCTTCAGGACCATGTCACAGCTCACAATGTGAGAGCCATGGCAGCTTCTATGGCTAATCTCCACTCTGTGTCTATCGATGACATTTGTCAAGCAGCCACCTGGGCTTCGGTATGCACCTTCACAGCCCACTACTGCCTAGATAAAGCCTCCCGTGGGGATGCCTTCTTTGGCCAAGCTGTTATTCAAAATCTCTTTCAAACCTAAACCAACTCCTACCCACCAACCCTGGTGGGATGTCAGAGATCCATGGGAGGAAGGCTTCTCACCTTTGACGGTGGCACCTTCTTGGGGATAGCTCCCTGGCATCTTCAGCTAGGGAGTCCCCATATGTGAAAACTACATTCCTGCTTGTTCCTGGAGATAGCGTAGTTACTCACCTGTAACAAGTGATCTCCGGGAACAGCAGGAATTTAGTCCTCACAACCTACCCACCTCCCCTAGGAGTTGTCTCTCTCTCTCTTTGTCTCTTTCCTCTCTCCCTCTATCCTTTCACTCAGCTACAAACTTAACTGAAGAGGGCAGTTGGAAAGGCGGGAAGTCAGCGCGCATGTGCTGAGGGATGCTCCCAAAAGCGTTCCTATTGGACGCTGGGGAGCGTTCCCGCACAGGCTCCGTCGGTACCGACGATACCCATATGTGAGGACTAAATTCCTGCTGTTCCCGGAGATCACCTGTTACAGGTGAGTAACTACGGTTTCTCCACGTTGAAGAAAATCTGAATAATTGAGAAGAAAAAATTGATTTAAACGCTTGTGAACTTGAGGGTGACTCTTTAACTTGAACGTGATGTGATAAGCTCCATTAGACTAGTCTTTTTCGGTAGCCATAGGAGAAGGGAAAATTTGCTTCAGCTCCTCGCTCTTATGATGAGAGCCCGTTGAGCAGCCAGAAAATTGGAAGGATTTGGAAGAATTCAGCAGCCTCACACAACCTCAATGCTCTCCTCCCTCCTTCTCCTCTGCTCTCTCCTGAAGATGGCAGAAGGCTCTCAGAGGAATCTGCCTGCCAGCCAACTTAAATGCACTGCCTGCAAAGCAAAAGAAACAGTTTCAAGGGAGTAGAGCTGATTACAGCATGGACTTTCTGCCTGTGGCTCTCAGGGGGTGAGTACCAGGGTTTAACCTTATTATTGTCCTTGTTGGGTCCTCCCGATTCCATCTGTCTAGGACACAATTTGGGGTGGACCACTAGTGACCATTGGTATGGTATGGGATTTTCCCGCCTTTTTCTGCATGCGTTAATAGCATCTTTACAATTGTGCGCCCGAGCGGCTCCAACACATGTTCTGCCCAAGCTCTCGTAACGCGCATTGCTATGTAAGCACTGTTAACGTGCACCTGTCTTCTTCCAGGAGACGTTGTTTGGCCCGTGGCAAATGAGGTGCCTCATCTCTGTCTTCTGGACTCTGCTTTTCATGCATGGCAGCTTCTGAGTTGTCCCTGGAGAGAGCTTGCTCCCCCTCTCAGCCAGGGGATGCGGTTAGTCTGGCCTTGCCTGCCTCAGGACAGGAGGTGGCAGATGGCGCTGTGGGTAGGGATAACCAGCCAGCTGAATATTCCAGCAACCACACTGTGGGCCGCTCCCTGTCTTCTAGAAGATCATCGGCGGCTATGTCCCCTGCTCTAGGGGGGTCCTTCTGCGAGGCTAGCTTCTGAAATCTGGATTGTCCTCCCTGGAATTATTTCCTTTTTACAACGGGCCTGGTCATTCTGGCATGGAAATTCAGATCCTGCGGCTTCTTGGTTCCCCTGAGCGCAGTCTCGTCAGAGGCAGGGCGAGAGTGGAAGCCCTGTTCAATTGCTTATGGCTAAGAATGCCATTGAGATGGGACTGTGACTTGGATTCAGATGTCTCAGTTCTGGGCTCTGATGTGCAAGAAGAAGTACTCTCGCCTTCAGAGGATTGTGAAGAGGCCAGTGTTATCCTCCTGTTGCAGAAGGGGGGAACTGATGAAGGTGATTGTTAGGGTCTCATCCTTCTTGAGCTTGGCAGATGTTTCAAACACAGAGCAGGAGCTGAAGGTGCATCCACTACTGCAAGGGGTGTGGAAATCCACTACTGTCTTCCTGTTCCTGGTGGTATCCAGGCCATGATCTGAAGAATCTCACTCTGACCAGACTCCCCACCTAAGGGGTTAAGCGTGTATAAAAAGATGTACACACTCTTGGATAAGCAGTGCATTGTGTGGTTTGATATTCCCAAGGTGGATGTGCATGTCATGGCAGTTACCGGATGGACCACCATTCCTGTGGAGGGCAGATCAGCCTTAAAGCATACTCTGGACCAGAAGTTGGATTCGTTGTTGAAGAACCAGTTTGCCACCATGGCTGTTATTTTTCAGTTAGTGGTATGTGCAGGCCTAACATCTCTAGCCCTGCTCCAGTGGATTCAGTCTCTTCCACCAGATGATACTACCCCTCTTTAGAAGTCTGCTACTGCCTTCCTTTCATTGTCATGTACTACTTGGTACATCTAGTGGCCAGAGATGGTGTCTCTTGACAGTGACACGGCTTTGGATTTCACTCTGACACTGGGCAGCAGATACATCTTCCAAAGCCTGGTTTGACCCACTGGCCTTTAAAGAGAAGCTTCTTTTTGGGGCCGATTTGGAGAAGCTGTTTAAGGACCTGGGCAAGACAAACGCTTATCACCTTCTAGAGGACATGTCCAGAGGGCCTGTGAAGCAGGCAGGAGCACCTTGTCTGTCGGTCTCTGCCCGCTCCTCATGGGCGTGCTAGTCAGACTTCCGTGGGGTCTTGGGACTCCTGTTGCTACTGACCTGGAAAGCCTTTCTTCCCCTCTGCTTCCAGATTTCGGGCTTGTTCTCAGTCCTTTCATGGAGTGCATGGGCACAGTAACTTTGTTCCCCTCCAGAGGAGGACCTTCTTGGGTTGCACAATGAAGGTTTGGGGGGCTCATTCCCTGGTTCCTCAGGTTGATGGTAGGCTTTGTCTCTTCTTTCAGGAATGGGCCCGGGTCACCAAGGATCGCTGGATGCTAGATACCATTCAGTGTGGCTGTGTCCTGGAATGCAAAGAGTTGATCCTGGATGCTTTTGTCTTCTCCCCTTGTGGGTCTGCAAACAAAAGGGCCGCTGTGCAGATCACCTTGGACAATTTTGCTACTCCCGAAGGCAGTGGTGCCTGTTCCTCCAGATGATCAGGGAAAGGGCAGATATTCCATCTATTTCATGGTGCTGAAAAAGGATGGTCATTCTGGTCCATTCTCAACCTCAAGGATGTCAATGAGCACTTGCGCGTCCTGCACTTCTGGATGGAAACTGTGAGCTGTGATTCAGGTGGTGTGCCAAGGGGGGAGGGGGGGTTCCTGGCATCTCTGGATTTGGTTGAAGAGGTGTATTTTCATATACCGATCCAAGAGCATCAGCAAAAGTATCTTCCTTTTGCCGTGCTTAGCTCTTACTTTCAGTTCACCATCCTCCCATTTGGACTCTCTACTACCTCAAGGACATTCTCCAAGGTCATGGTGAGTGGTTGTAGTGGCTGTGGTGCACTTATATCTGGTCGACTGGCTTATTCGAACTTGTTCTCTTTCAGAGGCATCTCTGGTAGAGACCTGAATGGTGTACTTTTTGGAAATCCTCATTTGGATGATCAATTGGGGAAAGAGCCAGTTGATGGTTTCCCAATCCCTGGCGTTTCTAGGAGCATGTTTTGATACTTTAGTGGGCAGAGCCTTCCTGCCAGAGGAGAAAGTCAAAGGGTTGTTGGATTGCCTGGCACTGTAGGCTCCCAGACTGTGGGCTTATCGTCGGCTCTTCAGATTGATGGTGGCAACAATCAAGATGGTGCTGTGTGCACGTGCTCATATGCGGCTGCTCCAGCTGTCCTTGTTGACTCTGTGGTCCCCGAGTTTGTGCTCAGGCTCCCACTCCTGATGATGGTGAAGGCCAGCTTGCGGTGGTGGTAGGAGCTCGATCATCTGATGACAGGCATGCCGCTGGACAATTGCTCATGCATCTTTCTGATGACGGATACCAGTCTCAGGCTGGGGAGCCCCCTTGCCAAAACCTGTGTTTGCTCTGTAATTCTGCGACAGTATCCTGGGTCCACTATGATTTATATACTTGGCTCTGTAGATCCATCTTCTTCCTGTACATAGTTCTCTACTGTTTTATTATTCATTGTTGCCCATATTGAAGTTAACAAAAGAACATAAGAATTGCCATACTGGGTCAGACCAAGGTCCATCAAACCCAGTATCCTGTTTCCAACAGTGGCCTTTCCAAGTCACAAGTACCTGGCAGGTACCCAAAGTCCACAGCTTCCACAATACTCATCCTGGGGTAAGCAGTGGATTTCCCGGGTCCTCTTTAATAATAGCTTATGGACTTTTCCGCCAGGAACTCATCCAAACTTTTTTTAAACCCAGCTACACTAACAGCTTTTACTACATCCTCTAGTAACGAATTCCAGAGTTTGATTACACGTTTGAGTGAAAAAATATTTTCTTTTTTTTAGTAGCTTCATTGCGTGTCTTCTATTCTTTCTACTTTTTGATGGCATAAACAACCAAACTATGTTAACCCATTCCACTCCATTCATTAATTTATAGACTTCTGTCATCTCACTTCAACCTTCTCTTTGCCATGTATCCTTCCATCCCCTTTGCCATTTTGGTGGCTCTAATCTGTACCTTTTCTAATTCCGCCATATCCTTTTTAAGATATGGTGACCAGAATTGCACATAATATTCAAGGTGCGGTCGAACCATGGAACGATACAGAGGCATTATAATATCATTGGTTTTATTCTCCATTCCTTTCCATATGATTCCTAGCATTCTATTAGTTTTCTTGGCCGCTGCTGCACACTGGGCGGAGGGTTTCAACATATTCTCCAGGAATAAGCAGCAAGTCAGTCCTCACATATGGGTGACGCCGACGCCGATGGAGCCACACGCAGAGCATTTCCCAGTTTTCAAAGAAAGCCTTTGGGACATGCTATCATGCATGCATGGTCCCCTTCTCACCCAAGGGTGCCATCTTGCTCAGTCTCCTTTTTTCATGGAGCCCCACAGACATCTGTCCTGTTTCCCCAGAAAAATCTTTGCTAATTATCCTTAAAATAGTTTCCCGGTTTTCGTACTGGTTCCTCTTCCCGCCTTGAGACGGCATTGTCACTGGTGCTTTTCTTGGCTCCTTTTGTTTTTTTTGATTGAGGCTCACCTTGACCGGTGTTCGCTCCCTTTTTCGCCCAGGTGTCATCGACTCTGCCCGGGTGTTCCCCACTATGTTCCCTGGTGGGTTAAAAAATGCAACCACTGCAATCAAGCCATGTCAGTTATCGACACCCATGACTGCTGCCTGTGCTGCTTGGGCCCAGACCATGACAGCACCTACTGCGACCTGTGCCAGGCTATGATGCCTAAAACCAATAAAAAGAGGTCTGAGTTGCAGGAAATACTATTCCCTAGGTCCGAGACTGCACTGTCCTCCTTGACACCGAGCTTCAAGCCCAGCACTTCCCGTGAGGACCAAGCGTCCTTGGAGTCCTGCGGCAACGGCTCCTCTGAGAACCCCGAGAGAGAGGAGAAAGAAATCCTCAAAGTCTGCTGAGGTTGCACTTGCGAAATCTGGTAAAATTGCCCGGAGGGACTCGGGCAGCTCCGAGAAGTGCCCTACCAAGATCCTCAAGAAGGATTCTTCAGCCGACGAAGACCATATGAGGTTCTTCGAGACTGTAGTCCTCATCGAGGATGCACTCGCAAGAGTGCCAGCACTAGGCTCGAGGTCCTCTGTGCCTGTGCTGTAATCTGTGGAGCCTTCTGGCTTGGAAAACAGAATGGTAGCCTTGGAGAAGAACATCACTGCTATCTTGGCCCTGCAGCAGGCAATGATGGCAGGTTTGTCCACATCTGCTTCGACGACTGGACCCCCAACTTCGGGGGAGTCCCCGGTTGTCGAGCCGAGCTCAGAGTGCTATCGGCCTTGGGTAAGCCCTTGGTGCCGGTTGAGCTCTCAGTCCCATTCCTCAGTCATCCGATCCTCCCTGGCCTGTTTCCGTGACTCAGACCCCAGGGCCTCCGGAGGCCGCTGACCACTCGGCCCCAGTCTCGATGTTCTGAATCGTAGGGCCTCAGACTCGTCGTCACTGCTCAAATCCGAGTGGGAGACCGATGACGAGGCTTCCCCAGAACCAGATAGCACAGAGATATTCCCTTGGACCCAGCGCCCTGGCACCATCCTCCTCTGGAAGATGTGGCCTTCCACGACTTTGTCAAGGATATGGCCAGAGCCGTCTTGGTGCAAACCGAGGTGGAGGAAGATCAGTGCACCGAGGAACTGGAGATTCTCCAGTACGAGTCCCTTCCCAAGGCAATGTTCCCTCTAATTTTCTGTAGGCTGTGTGCGCATAAAATATCAGCTGTGTGCAGCTTTTGAAGGAAGGTTAAATTTTTGTGCGCCACATAATGACACTCGGAGTTATATACTTAAAAATTTGACTACACGTCAGAATACAGTATGTACACCACATTGATTTTAATCAAATTAAATGAAAATAGACGATTACTAAATGAAGCGGGAAATTTCTAGTAATTACAATCATAACTTTTGAATTTTAAGACGTCTGTGTTGTTTTCTATCAGAATCAGAGCCGTAATTTTTGTGCGCTCTGTTGTAAAGTATGTGCGCTTGTTCGGCGAGGTGTATGCACGCGCACAGCTTAGAGGGAACAGTGTCCCAAGGAGACTCTCATGGTGCCCATGCAGCCTCTGTGCCGGTGGAGCCAGCGCCTCAGTGCCATGTACCGCGTCCGGAAGAGCCTCGGTTTCCACAAGCCCCAACTCCCACATAACCCTACGATCATCGAGTCAACCATGCAGAAACTCAAGAGCCAGAAGACCCACTCCTCGGTCCCTCCTGGAAGGGACGCTAGAGCCGTTGATGCCCTCAGGCGCAAGTGTTATCAGGGCTCCATGATGGATTGCTGGATTCAAGTCTATGATCTCTGCATAGGCATGTACCTGAAGGCACTAACCCAAGAGTTGTCCGGGTTTTCAGCGGGGCTTACCAGGGAACCCCTTCAATGGTTCCAATACCTGACCTCCAGGATCAAGGACTGCTCTAAGTTCCTTTCCCGGGCAGCCTGTGACTGCTTTGAGTCAGCAGCTCGGGTAGCAATGACTGGCATCAGCGCCTGACACCAAGCCTGGCTGCAGTCTTCGGACCTCGAGCAATGGGTTCAAAACAAGCTGCTCGATGTCCCCTGCACCGGGGAGAACCTGATTGGCAAGCCTATGGCTGACAAGGTGGCCGAGATCAAGGCCGATGTGGTGACTTGGCAGAGGCTCTCCAAAAAGACCTCATCCTTTCCTCATACGAAACCATCGGGGAAAAGACACCTGTTCCCGAGGAAAAAGGAGCCCTTTCATCAGAGTCACCACTACCAGCCCTTCTCGGACCAGAAACAGGGTTCTCACCCTATAAGACAAAGCCATGGATCTCAGAAGACAAAGGCAAGGAAGCCCCAGAGGCCCCAGATCCCGTCCAGCCCGGGGGGAGCTTTTGACTCCCGGGGCAGGGCCTCCCCTCCCCCGGGAGTCCTTTACCAGCCCACAGGGGGCCGCCTGGCCCTCTTTGCCCACAGGTGGGCCAGTGTTACCTCAGAACACTGGGTACTGTGGGTGTTAAGGGAGGGATACTGCCTCTACCTACTGCAGGTACAACCCAGGTTCTTTCCGGGAGAGCCAGTGCGACCTCTCCTTCACCAGACCCTTCTGCTCTTTGAGCTTGCAGGTCTGCTCAGGGACAACGCAGTGGAGCCTGTACCTAAACATCTATGGGGAAAAGGCTTCTACTACAGATACTTCCTTGTCCTGAAGAGAACTGGGGGCTTCAGGCCCATAATAGACCTGAGAAACTTAAACAAGTTTTTAGTGAGGGAGAAGTTCAAGATGCTCTCCCTTGGAACACTGCTGCCTTACCTCCACCAGGGAAGTTGGCTGTGCTCCTTGGAGCTAAAGGATGCATACACTCACATCCTGATCCACCCCTCCTACAGGCAGTACCTAAGGTCTTTACCAAATGCCTGGTGGTGGTAGCTGCCTACCTGCACCTACAAGGGGCTTTTGTCTTTCCCTACCTGGATGACTGGCTCATCAGGGGCAGCATGGCCTCAAAGGTCAGTCAGGCCTTAGAGCGTGCAACCCTCCTTTTGCAGGACCTTGGGTTCGTCATCAACTCCCCCAAATTCCATCTCTCTCCAGCCCAAAACCTGGAGTTCATAGGTGCTCAGTTGGACACGTTGCAGGTCAAGGCTGTCCTCCCAAGAGAGGGCAGAACGCCTCAGGCAATTGGCAGGAGAATTACAACGCCACCGGTCAGTGCCGGCTTGTCTTTGGCCATATGGCCTTGATGGTCCACGTCATGCCCTCAGCCCGCTTACACATGCGGACGGACCAGTGGTGCCTATGCTTGCAGTGGACTTGGGCCACGAACAAGCTACAGGACAGGATCAGGGTTACCCGCCAACTGGCAAAGTCCTCAGCTGGTGGCAAAACTTGCGCCATCTCCAGGCAGGATTGCCCTTCCAGGCACCCGCGCCACACAGGACCCTGACCACAGATACCTCCCTCCTGGGTTGAGAGGCACATTGTGGAGACCGCGACACACAGGGCAGCTAATCTCTGGAGGAGTCTCTTCTACAGATCAATCTCCTGGAGCTCAGGGCAATCTTCTTAGCCCTACAAGCATTCTGCCACTGCCTGCAACACCAACCTCTGCTAATCCAGATGGACAACCAGGTCGCCATGTTTTATATCAACAAGCAGGGGGGCGTGGGTTCGTACTTCCTCTGCCAGGAAGTGGTGGCTCTCCTCTCCTTCTCAGCATTCCACAGCATGCTTCTGTGAGCAGTGTACATCCCGGGCCAGGACAACTGCCTAGCAAACAGGCTGAGCAGAGTCCTTCGCCCACGCGAGTAGTACATAAACCCCAGAGTAACAAAGCAGCTCTTCCATCTCTGGAGCAGGCCCGTGATGGACCTATTTGCGCCTCTGGACAACATGCAGCTATACCGCTTCTGCTCCCGTCAGCTGCACCTGGAGAGAGTGGCGATAGATGCCTTCCTGATCTCCTGGTCTGAGGGCTTACTCTATGCCTTCCCACCAACCCTCCTGGTCACCAGGGCCCTTTTCAAGGTCCACATTGAAAGGGCATCAGTTATACTGATTGCCCCTAGGTGGTCTAGGCAGCCTTGGTTCCCCCTGCTGCTTTCCCTGTTGGTGGCACTCCCAGTCCCTATGGGCCGAGCCCTGGACCTCCTGTTCCAGGAGAAGGGCTCCCTCCTGCACCCCAGTTTAACGAGGATAGCAATGGCCCTTTTCAATCTTCCAGGAAAAGTTGAGGAGATCCTACTGGCCTCCTGAAAACCCTTCATCAGACGGGATCCTGGTGTGTGGAAAGGTAAGAGAATCCCTTCTCCTGCCTCATGCAACTGTCACACACTGGGCTGAAATCTTACTTGGTGAGGGTACATCTGAGTGCCATAGCTGCTCACCACCACCCTGTCGAGGAAAAACCTTTCTCAAGTCAGCCGCTGTCTCCAGGTTTCTCTGGGGCCTCCTGTTATCCAGGCCCCCTCTCCGCCCTGCAGCGGGACTTCAATGTGGTGCTCTCCCGGCTCACCAAACCGCTGTTCGAGCCCCTGGCCACTTACCACCTGTGGTACCTGTCTTGGAAAGTGGCCTTTCTGGTGGCCCTCACGTCCGCTCGAAGAATGAGCAAACTCCAGGCTCTGGTGGCAGATCCACCATATACAAGGTTCTACAAGAGCAGGATAGTGCTCCGCACACACCCCGAAGGTGTTGTCTCCTTTCCATTTCAACCAAGAGGTGGTTCTCCCCTCCTTCCTGTGGCCTCACGCTGGCAAGGAGGAACTATTACTTCATACACTAGATTGCAAATGGGTCTTGTCCTACTTACAGTGGACTCAGGCCCATCAAAAAGCTCCTCAGCTTTTCGTGTCTTTTGACACCAGCAGACTGGGGCTCCCCGTGACTAAGCAAACTCTGTCCACTTGGGTGGTGAACTGTCTTGCCCTCTCCTGTGAGTGAGCTGGATTCTCCCTCGAGTACCGGATCACAGCAAATTGCATGAGGGTGATGACCGCATCAGTGGCCAACCTCCACTCAGTGCTGGTGACGGAAATCTGCAAGGCCACCACATGTTCTTCAATTCATACATTCGCAACCCACTGCTGCCTGAAGAGCAAGTTTTGCAGGGACAGTGCCTTTGGCCAGGCAGTACTCTGTAATATTCTCAGGGTGCAGGCAATTCCTGCCCTTTGACCCTTCTGTGTTCAGGCTACCCCGGTGATAGTGTCATTGGACACTAGGGTTTTGCAGGGTCTCTCAGTGGGGACTTGCCTTCTGCAGCTCACAGGTACCCGATTGGTCGCTATTGGTGCTCTCATGGTTCAGTCCTCGGCAGCCTAGAACTGACTTCCTGCTTGTTCCTGGAAAAAGCGTATTTTCTCACCTGCAACAGGTGTTCTCCAGTGACAGCAGGAATCCTTCCCTGGGAGTTGCCTCTCTACCTTGTTTTAGTTTTTACTGCTGTCCTAGCTATGTCATCTGACAAGGAAGGGGACCACACATACGTGGAGCATGTCCTAAAGGCTTTCTTTGAAAGCTGAGGAAATGCTCCGCGTGGGCTCTGTCTGCGCCAACGTCACCCATATGTGAGGACTGATTCCTGCTGTCCCTGGAGAACACCTGTTACAGGTAAGTAACTACAATTTATCCACAATGACTTCCTAAATCTTTTTCCTGGGTGGTGGTTTCTAAGGTGGTACCTGTCTCGTATAACCAAAGTTTGGATTGTTCTTTCCTAGGTGCATAACATTGCACTTGTCCGCATTAAATTTCAACTGCCTAGTCTTCCAATTTATCAAGGTCCTCTTGTAATTTTTCACAATCCTCTTGGGTTTGAATAACTTTGAATAATTTTGTGTTATCTGCAAATTTGTTCACCTCACTCATTACTCCCATTTCCTGGTCATTTATGAATGTTAAAAAGCAGTGGGCCCAGCACTGATCCTCAGGATACTCCACTGTTTACTTTTCTCCACTGTTTACTTGTCCGTTTAGCCCCACTTTCTGCCTTCTATCTTTTAACCAGTTTCTGATCCACAATATTACACTGCCTCCAATCCCATGACTTTTAATTTTGCCAAGTGTCTCTCATGAGATACCTTGTCAAAGGCTTTCTGAAAATCCAGATACACTATATCAACCGGCTCACCTTTGTCTACCTGTTTATTCACACCTTCAGAAAAATATAACGGACTAGTAAGACAAGACTTTCCTTGGCTAAATCCATGTTGGCTTTCTCCCTTAAATCATAACTATATACATGATTAGTAATTTTATTTTTTATAATGGTTTCCACCACTTTTTCCAGTACTGATGTCAGACTCTCAGGTATGTAGTTTCCCAGATCACCCCTGGAACCCTTTTTTAAATAGTGGCTTTACATTGGCTATTCTCCACTCTTCAGGTACTACAATTGATTTTAATGATAATGCATAGATTACTAATAGTAGGTCTGTGATCTCATATTTCAGTTCTTTCAATACCCTTGGATGTATACCATCCGGTCCAGGTGATTTGGTACTCCTCAGTTTATCAATTAGTTGTAATTTGGTTGTGTGAGGCTTGCCATGTTCTCCCCCCATATGCTTTGGGATTGATACTGAAGAGACATATGGTGATTGAGGCGGACAGAGGCATGGGAGTGATGTCATTGAAACCTGGGCTTTTCATTGATTCTTTGTCTCCACTAAGCTGCTGGTAGAGGAACACAACCAGTTGTATGGACTTGTCTAGCAGGACTCGAGGAAAGGACAATCTCCAGGAACAAGCAGGAATGAGTCTTCACATATGGGTATCGTCGGTACCGATGGAGCCTGCGCGGGAACGCTCCCCAGCGTCCAAAAGGAAAGCTTTTGGGAGCATCCCACAGCGCCTGTGCACTGCCTTCCCGCCTTTCCTAACTGCCTCTCTCCGGTTCTTCTTTTCCGCGGAGCCAGCAGGTCGTGTTTCCTGTCACCGCTGAAGAATTTCTTATTTTCTTTTATTTTTCTTTAGTCGCGTGTCTGCCTTCTCGATTCCGGACCGGTACCACCGGTCTTTTTTCTTTCTTTTAAAAAAAAAAAAAAATTACAGTGCATTTTTTCGTCTGGGGCCTTAGGCCTACAGATATATTTTTCCTCATGGAAAAACCCGCCTCCGGGTTTAAAAAGTGCACGAAGTGCAGCAGCACTATTTCTGTCACAGACACCCATGACTGGTGTCTAAAATGTTTAGGTCCTGACCACTCCATAGCAGATTGTGAGTCCTGTTCTATGATGCCTAAGAGAGGGTTGCAAAATCGGGCAGCCAAGCTCAGTACCCTGTTTCCCTCCGATGCAGCTTCTGTGGCATCGACGTCTTCCAGGGCTTCTTCTTCATCCCATGGATCTCAGGTAACCAAACTTAAATCTGGCCGGTCCTCAAAGAGTTCATCTCCCTCTAAGTATCGAGATGCCCCCGGGCTTACTCTTGAGGAATCCACACCGGCAAAATTACCCCGGCGGGAGGCTCCGGCTTCCAAAGCTCTATCTATGGGGTCACAGGTTGACATCGATGGCTCGGCCTCGACCGATCACCTGTTACAATGTTCTGGGGTGCCGGCGGTTACCACCGGTACCGACATCCAGACATTGGTGGCGTCGATGGATCAGAATATTCTGACCATGCAGCGTGCCATCACGGCATTCATACAAGCTGCGACGCCTGCGGTACCGCAAAAAAAACCGTTGTCGGTACCGGTACCGATTCTGGTACCGGATCTGAAATCGGTTCTGATACCAGTACCGCTTGCATCGACATCAGCATCGACAGCAGCGGTATGCTATCGAGTGATGCCTATCAGTACCGACTCGGTACCGATTACTCCCGATGTCGATACCTCCCGGTACGCGTATCGGGCTCTGCGAGAGCATCCAGACAGTCCATACTTCGATTCCTCTGAAGACTCTGATACATCAGAGGCCTCAATTGAAGCATCGGGGATCCTTCCTCAGGAACCCTCTTCTCCAAAAAGGAGAATGTCTCCTCCTGAAGACTTGTCTTTTCAGGACTTCATTAGGGAGGTGGCCAAAGGCCTGTCCATCTCAGTGGCCTCTGAAACTGAACCTAGAGCCAAAAAATTAGATATCCTACAATATCCTAAGGCTCCTAAAGAGGCAGCCGCCTTACCAGTACATGAGATTCTTTATGATCACATGTTGGGCATATGGGAGACTCCTCTTTCCACCTCCCCTCATTCCCGAAGGTTGGACACCATGTATCGTGTTCCTCCTTGTCCTGGGTTTCATAAGACTCAGCTTCCTCACCACTCCATTGTGGTAAAGTCTGCTATGAAAAAGATCAAGAGTACAAAAAGGCACTCCTCTGCTCCTCCAGGAAGAGAATGCAGAACCCTAGATGCCTTTGGCAGGAAAATCTTCCAGGCCAGTATGCTTGTAAGCCAGAATCAACTCCTATAGTCTCTATATGGGGATGTTTCTAAAAGAAGTTACAGATCATCTGCAAACCTTATCTCCTTTTATGTCAGAAGATAAGAGAGAAGAATATATCACCTGGCTTAAACAGGCACAGGATGTATCCAAGTTTTCCAACCGTGCAGCCTTTGACTCTTTTGAGGGTGCCAGTAGAGCCTCGGCTATTGCCATAGGTGCACGCAGAGTTGCTTGGTTACAAGCCTCTGATTTGGAATCCTGGGTACAGGATGGTCTAGGTAACCTTCCCTGTACAGGAGAAAACCTCTTTGGCAAAGATTGGCAAGCAAAGGCCAACCAGATGGATGCTGAAAATTCTGCTTTAGATAGACTTTCAAAGTCTACTACTGCTCCTTTTAAAAAGAGGTTGTTCAAAAAAGGATCTTTCCCAATAAAAGGGAAATATTCTTCGGGTTATGGTCAGGCCTCTTCCCAAGGTCGTTTTGCTACAAAGAGACAGCAACAACCAAAACAGGCCATGTCTCAGGCTGCGAGGACTGCTACGGCCCAACAGCCTCAGCCTCCTCAGGGCCTTTGACTTTCCACTAGAGAACTTAGCCTTTCTGGCTCTAGAACATCCAGAGCCTCTCACCATCCCAGGAAGGTTAGCTCACTTTGCTCCCAGATGGGAACAAATCACAGCAGAGCAATGGACCCTCTCCATCATACGAGATGGGTACAAGCTTCATTTCTTAAACCTTCCTCCTCACACCATGGTGAAACAGTTCAATTCTCCAACATCTCTCCTCAACCTTCTAGGTTAAGAGATTGCTACCCTTCTTGCCCAAGGGGCAATAGAAGAAGTACCCCTTCTTCAACAGGGCTCAGGGTTCTACTACCCCTATTTTCTCATTCCAAAGAAAACGGGGGGCTACAGACCCATACTAGATCTCAGAGAATTGAACAAGTGTCTATGCAAGGAGAAATTCAAGATGACTTCTCTCGGAACTCTCCTTCCATACCTCCAGAGTCAGGACTGGCTTTGTTCTCTAGATTTCAAGGATGCGTACACCCATGTTCTCATCCATCCAACACACAGAAGGTTCCTTCTGTTCCTTTACCAAGGGAAGCACTACCAATACAAAGTGCTTCCTTTCGGTCTGGCCTCTGCTCCAAGAGTGTTCACAAAATGCATGGCAGTAGTAGCTGCATTTCTGCGCACTCTAGGAATATTCGTATTCCCATATCTGGACGACTGGCTCATCCGAGCTCCATCCCAGTCAGAGGCCCAGACTTCCCTGGCCTGCACAAAGCGTGTTCTTCAGTATCTAGGACTGGTAATCAACATTCCAAAATCCCATCTCACCCCTACTCAGTCTCTAGAGTTCATAGGGGCCTTACTGGATACCACAACTGCAAGGGCCTATCTTCCCCAGGCCCGTTGCCTACGCTTGGTGCAGTTAGCCTCCCAGATTCAGTTAAAATCCCATTTAACTGCTCGAGAGATGTTGCAACTCTTAGGCCACATGGCATCCACGGTGCATGTGGTTCCTTACGCTCGCCTTCACATGAGGGCAGCTCAGTGGACCCTATCCACCCAATGGACTCGGGCATCAAGTTGCCTGTCAGACAAAATAGCGACCTCCAGTCGCCTCTTTTGGTCCCTCCACTGGTGGAAGTCAACTCAAAATCTGTTGCTGGGGTCCCCCTTTCAACAGGTGTTACCCCAAGCAACCCTTACAACAGATGCCTCTCCAAAGGGTTGGGGAGCTCATCTACAAGATCTCTCGACCCAAGGCATCTGGTCTCCACAGGAGACATCTCTACATATCAACCTCTTAGAGCTCAGAGCAATCTTTCTGGCTCTCAGTCTTCCACACCCTGCTCAGCTACAAGACAGTCCTCATCCACACGGACAACCAGGTAGCCATGTTCTACGTGAACAAGCAGGGAGGGACTGGCTCTCTGTCGCTTTGCAACGAAGCTCTCAGATTGTGGGCCTTCGCCAGAGAGCATCAAATCCATCTCATGGCAGTGTATCTTCCAGGGGTTCAAAACTCTTGGGCGGACAGACTCAGTCGAGTTCTGCTTCCACACGAATGGTCCCTCCATGGGGACCAGATAGCCAGGATTTTTCGGATTTGGGGTACCCCAGACATAGACCTGTTTGCAAGTCCGTGGAATGCCAAACTTCCCCGGTTTTGTTCCAGGATTCCATGTCAGGGAGTTCAGGCCAGGGATGCCTTCCTCCTTCATTGGGGGCAAGACTTCCTCTATGCCTTTCCACCTATTCCCCTCATCCCCAAAACTCTGTTCAAGCTTCAGAGAGACAAGGGCTCTATGATCCTCATAGCACCACATTGGCCACGCCAAGTGTGGTACCCTCTACTTCTGCATCTCTCTCAAGCTCCCTCCCTGGACCTGGGGTCTGCTCCAGATCTCCTCTCCCAGGAGGAGGGAACCTTGTGGCACCCAAATCCTCAGTCTCTTCATCTCAGAGCCTGGTTGCTGAAGGCCTAGACCTTCAGGATTTACACCTTTCTCAGCAAGTGAAGGATATCCTTCATGCTTCCAGAAAGCCTTCCACCAGACGTTCCTGTGCTTTCAAATGGAAAAGGTTTTCCATTTGGTGTGCAGAGAAGGGTCTCAACCCTCTTGCAATACCTTTGAATTCTTTACTAGACTATTTGCTGCATTTATCCCATGCAGGCCTTAAAACAAATTCAATCAGAGTCCATTTGAGTGCTATTGCAGCATCCCTTAAGCCTCTCAATGGACAATCTATTTCCTCTCATCCTCTTATAGCAAGATTCATGAGAGTCCTTCTTTTGACTAAACCTCCCATTAGACCACCTCCAGTGGCATGGGACTTGAAACTGGTTCTTGGCCAGCTTATGAAGCCACCCTTTGAACCCTTAGCCGCTACCTCCTTGAAATTCCTTTCCTGGAAGGTTATTTTTCTCATTGCAGTCACCTCAGCTCGCCGTATCAGTGAGTTGCAAGCTTTAGTGGCTAATCCTCCTTATACAAGGTTCCATCATGACAAGGTAGTCCTCAGAACTAATCCACACTTTATGCCTAAAGTGGTCTCACCTTTTCATCTGAACCAGGAGGTGTATTTACCTGTCTTTTTTCCAGGACCTCATGCATCAAGTGCAGAGAGGAATCTTCATACCCTGGATTGTAAAAGAGCACTTGCTTTCTACTTACAAAGGACACAGCAACATAGAAAGTCCTCTCAACTTTTTGTTGCTTTTGATCCTTCTCATTTAGGACTTCCAGTCTCTAAGAGAACTCTGTCTAATTGGATTGCTCAGTGTATTTCCTTCGCCTACCAGAGTAAGAACCTTTCTCTGGAGGGCCATGTCACAACTCACAATGTGAGGGCCATGGCAGCCTCTATGGCTCATCTTAACTCTGTGTCCATCGACCAAATCTGTCGAGCGGCCACCTGGGCATCGGTTCATACCTTCACAGCCCATTACTGCTTGGACAAGGACTCCCGCCGGGATGCCTTGTTTGGTCAGGCTGTTCTCAAACACCTGTTCCATACCTAATCAACTCCTACCCTCCATCCCTGACTGGATGCCTGAGATTCATGGGTGCAGGTGGAGCCTTTCCCAGGGACTCACAATCTGGGTGATCTCCCAGGCATCTCTAGCTGGGGAGTCCCCATATGTGAAGACTCATTCCTGCTTGTTCCTGGAGATAGCACAGTTATCTTCACAACCCACCCACCTCCCCTAGGAGTTGTATCTCTCTATCTATCTTTCCTTTCCTCTCGCTCTCTCTCTTTGTCTCAGCTTTAAAACTCGAACTGGAGAGAGGCAGTTAGGAAAGGCGGGAAGGCAGCGCGCAGGCGCTGTGGGATGCTCCCAAAAGCTTTCCTTTTGGACGCTGGGGAGCGTTCCCACGCAGGCTCCGTCGTTACCGACGATACCCATATGTGAAGACTTATTCCTGCTGTTCCCAGAGATCACCTGTTACAGGTAAGTAACTGTGCTTTATCTGGTTAGTAAAATGTCATCTTGGTGTAGCACGTTTTTATTAAACTTATGAAGTGGTTTTCATTTTGTGGTTTCTTTTTTTGTTTTGTTTTAACAGGCATATAAGTGGTGCATAGAGGCTATGAAGGAAATATCAGTTGGTTTGCCAGTGAAAGTGGTAGTGGACGTTTTAAGGCAAGCCTCAAAGGTAAGGTGTGAAATCAAAGACCACTTTAAATTAAAACCATTCCTGCTAGCAGAACACAATTAAAATATACAGATCATTTTTAAGTCTGTCAAATCTGATTTGGAATCTGTAACTGTAAAGTCAGAGACTTCCATCTTTTTGAGTAGGTAACTATGCTGAGTGCTTTTTATGGATCAGAATCACCAAAAGAATATAATCTAGACATGGCAGGCAAACATAAAAATCCCACCAGTCCTTCTAGTTAATATAGCTTTGTCACTTTCTAGGCAGAGACTTGTTCCAATGACAAACAAAGAAAATCAATAACCTCCTTCCCCTCCCCTCCTTCTCCTCGCCCAAAGACACCCCCCCCCCCCCCAATTCTCACTGCCCACTTACTCACAACATGCTCATTTCCGAGAGCTAGCCCTCGTGCCAGGTGACCTATATTTCCCAATTCCTATTACATCTCTCCAGGGTTTTTGGCCTAGAGACAGTCAACCACTCCATATTTCTTATGTCCCATGGTCTGGCAAGCCACGTTTGGTTAGTCGGAGTTCCCACTTGTTTCTATGATGCTGTAATTACTAATTTCAAAAAAGTTTAATCAGCCTTTTCTTACTCCCCATTCCCCCTGTAATCTGTCTGTTTAGCAGAAAGATCTCTGGGTCTCATGGCATATCCATCCCAAGGGCATGTCTGATCTTAAAATGCACCATAAGCCAAAAAGCCTTCAGCATTCTACAATGCCACCAAATATGTCCCATGGTGACCTGTTCTCCACATAACCTCAGCACCTATCAGAGGTTCCCACAAACATATGACCAAGATGAATGGGCATCAAATACCATCTAAATAGGACCATACAGCTGTTTTCTTGTATGTTGACTGATATAGATGAAATCCTCCAATACAAGGCCACTCTGAGGGAATCTCTCACAGTACCCATTCCACCCATCCTGGAATGGCTAATGCTCCGTATGTGGCGAAATGCCAGTATCCATGCCTGTGCCGGTTCTGAGCAAAAGGCTTGACTCGATGTATCTGGTCCATCAGAGCCCTAGCTTCCAAAAGGCACAGCTGCCGCATAACTCCATGGTGGTGGGGTTGGCCATGTGTTGGCTGAAGAGCCAAAAGTTGCACTCCTCAGTGCCTCCGGATAGGGAGGCCCGCACCTTGGATGCCCTCGGCAGAAAGTGCTACCAGGGCTCTATGCTCATCGGCCAGATCCAGACCTACCAGTTGTACACTGGCATGTACCTGAGGGACCTGGCGAAGGAAATTGCTGGTTTCTTGGCTGGTCTCTCTGAGGAACCCCTGCAGCGGTTCAAGAACCTGGCCAGAGCCATCGTAAGTGCTCTAAATTTCTCTCTCGAGCAGTCTATAACGGCTTAGAGTCGGCAACTCGAGTAGTGGTGGTGGGCTACGGTGCCTGACGCCAGGCCTGGCTACAGTCTTCCGACCTTGAGCAATAGGTTCAGGACAAATTGGTCGATGCCCCATGCCAAGGAGAGAACCTCTTTGACAAACCCATGACTGAAAAGACTGCTGAGTTAGAGACAGAGTTCATGACAAGGACCATGCTCTTTAAAAAGACCGCTCCCCTCCCTGACAGAAGGGCCCAGGTAAAAAGCCCTTTTACCCGAGGAAAGGGGCTGCTTATAAAAACTACCCACATTTTCAGGTCTCCCCAGCAGGGTCAGCAGGCCAAGAGACATGGGCAAGGCCCTCATAAGCAGAAGACTCCCAAGCCACAGGCGTTAGCTCCGGCCCAACCAGGGTGGAGCTTTTGACTCCTTGAGCATAGCCTCTCTACCCCAAGGAGGACAGCAGCCCACAGAGGGACATCTGATCCACTATGCTTACAGGTGACCAGCTGTCACCACTGATGCCTGGGCACTCCAAGTGGTCAGGGAGGGTTACCTCCTCTATCTGGCTCAGACACCTTCCCCTTTCTTTTCGGGAGAGCCCCCCAGGTCTCCCCTTCACCGTGATCTCTTATTGAAGGAACTCACAGGCCTTCTCGAGGACAAAGTGGTAGTACCAAGGGGTTCTACTCCGGGTGTTTTCTTGTGTCAAAAAGAACAGGGGGCCTAAAGCCCATCCTTTACCTGTGCAACCTGAACAAGTTCCCAGTGAGGGAGAAGTTCAAGATGCTCTCCCTTGGAACATTGCTGCCTTGTCTCTAGCAGGGAGACTGGCTATATTCCTTGTATCTGAAGGATGCCTATACCCACATCCTCATTCACAGGCAGTACCTTCGCTTCATGGTGGGAGGCGGCCATTACCAGTACAGGGTACTACCCTTCGGCCTGGCCTCCGCCCCCAGGGTCTTCACCAAATGCCTGGCAGTAGTGGCTGCCTTCCTCCATCTTCAGGGGGTATTTTTCTTCCCCTACCTGGACGACTGATTCATAAAAGGAGGCATGGCCATAGAGGTGCAGCAGGCCACAGAATGTACCATCCAGGTCCTGCAACATCTGGGATTCGTGTTAAACTACCCCAAATCCCACCACCTCCTGATTCAGTGTTTGGAGATCATAGGAGCAGGGCTGTGGACACTCTTCAGGCAAAGGCCTTCCTTCCCCTGGACCGGGCCGACCATCTCAGAGCACTGGTCCTAGATGTGCAACACTATCCCTCGGTGTCAGCCTGGCTTCTACTGCGCTTACTCAGGCATATGGCCTCTACGGTCCATGTCACCCCAGATGCCCATCTACACATGAGGGACACTCAGTGGTGCCTTCGGGACCAGTGGACACAGGCCAGGGGCCATCTCCAAGACAGTCTCAGTGACCCATCAGTTGGCGGAATCTCTGACTTGGTGGCAAAATCCTCAACACCTTCAGGCAGGGATGCCCTTCCAAACCCCAAGTCCTTTAAGGGTCCTCACTACGGACGCCTCCCTGCTGGGAAGGGGTGCCCAAGAACTCCACATCCAGGGCAGCTGGTCGCAAGCCGAGGGCAACCAGCAGATCAACCTCTTGGAGCTTTGGACAATATATCTTGCTCTCCAAGCGTTTTGCCACTGCCTAAGGCACCAGCTGGTTCTGATCCAAACAGACAATCAGATGGCAATGTTCTGTGTGAACAAGCAGGGGATGGGGTCTCGCACCCTCTTCCGCAAAGTGATGACATTCTGTTTCTACGCAGTTCAACAGGGAATACTCCTATGGGCGGTATACCTGTTAGTTTGTCCGCCAGGGCATTGTCCTGGCCTGAGAAGGGTCCTCCAGCCACACAAGTGGCAGCTGGACCCCAGAGTAACCAACCAACTCTTCCAGCTCTGGTGGACCACATGAGTGGATCTCTTTGCCAGCCCAGACAACTACCAGTTGCCCTGCTTCTGTTCCCAGCAGCCCCACCCATCCCTGGTGACGGCAGACCCGTTTCTCATTCCGTGGTCGGAAGGTCTCATGTATGCCTTTCCATCCATGCCGCTGATTGCCAAAATTCTCCAGGACCAAGCAGGAAGTCAGTCCTCAAATATGGGTGACGTCGGCACCGACGGAGCCCCCATGCGGAGCATTTCCCCAGCTTTCAAAGAAAGCCTTTGGGAATGCAGTGCGCATGCGCGGTCCCCTTCCCACCTAAGGGTGCCATCTTGCTCTTTTTTTTTTCCGCGGAGCCCGACGGACATGTCTCGTTGTTACCTGTGAAAAAAGTTGATTTCTGCGTGGATACTTGTTTTTTTCCTCAGTTCGACGCCGGTTTCCCTTTCCCGCCTGGGCCCAGTACACCGGTATCGAGCCCGGACTTCATTTTTTAGTTTTTGTCCTTTGAGACTAGCGTTCGCGCCATTTTTCACTGGCAGCCCTGTCTTTTGACCTTGCAGGGGCTCTTTTTCCCCCGATGGCTGCCAGCGGGTTTAAAAAATGTGATTGGTGTACAAAACGTACGTCTCTCACCGACACACATGACTGCTGCCTCCACTGCCTCGGGCCCAATCATGACCCGATGATCTGTGGCCCGTGTGGGAAAATGTCCTCGAAGGCGTTGAGGAGCCGTCAACACCAGAAGGAAAGAATCTTCTCTGACTCTGCGTCCGGCCAGGCCCGGACTTCGTCAGAGGCCTCAACGTCTCGGGACTTCGATCCCAAGCATCGCCGGGGCTCTTCTGAGAGGGGTTCTCCCTCGCGGGAGCACCACAGGAAGAAAAAACCCGTGAGGGCGGCGTCTGTGGACACACTTGGCTCCTCGAGGGCCAGGTCGCATAGTCCCAACCGCCGTCCCGAGTCTTCGGAGAGGCCTGCTAAACAACCTCGTGTAGAGACGGAGGCCCCGAGTCAAGTGAGCACTGTAGTCCTCGTGGACTCTCCTCCGGGGGAGCTGACGTCGAGCCCGACTCCGTCGGGGTCCGAGTCCGGGGGCTGCTGAGTCTCCTGAGCTTGGACTCAGGTTGACGGCCTTGGAGAGCAGCTTGGCTTCCTTCATAGAGCAGCAGCAGGCACTGATCGCCGGTCTCACCGGTGCATCTGCCCCGACCACCGGGACATCGACGTCCAAGTCGACCCCGGAGGCCGAGCCGATCCTCGAGTCCATGCGGTCTCGAATCAATCCTCGGCTGAGGTCTCCCTCGGCCTCCCATTCGGGACCGAGGTCGTCGACGCCGGTACCCTCGGCGACGGGGCGGATGGCACCGGAGCTGCTCGATTCCTCCTCCGAGGGGTCGGGCTGGGAAACGGAGGACGAGGAGTCCCCGGACACATTTCGGACTCACCGGAGTCCAAGCCTCGGAGACGATCTCCCCCGGAGGACACTCGGTTCTCGGACTTCGTGCGGGACATGGCCAAGGCTTTGGCCTTCCCCACGGATCCCGAGGAGCTCAAGGCCCTGCAGTATGACTCTTCCCCCCCCCCCCCAAGGAGGCCTTTACTGTACCGGTTCCTCCGATGCTGGAACGGTTGCTCTTCCGCATGTGGGAGGCGCCGGCTTCGCTGCCGGTACTGAGCAAGCGGGTCGATTCCATCTATCGAGTCTGCAAGAGTCCTGGGTTCCAAAAGGCACAGCTACCGCACCACTCCATGGTTGTGGAATCGGCCATGCATCGTCTGAAGAGTCAGAAGATGCACTCCTCGGTGCCTCCCGGCTGGGAAGCCCGGAACCTGGATGCCCTCGGTAGAAAGTGCTTCCAGGGCTCAATGCTTGCTTGCCTTGTCCAGACCTACCAGCTGTACATGGGCATGTACCTTCGAGACCCGGCAAAGGAGATTGCCGGGTTCTCTGCTGGTCTCTCCGAGGAACCTTTGCAGAGGTTCACAGCCCTGTCATCGTGGATCCGGGAGTACTCGAAGTTTATCTCTCGAGCAGCCTATGATGGCTTTGAGGCTTCGGCCCGAGGAGCCGCGGCTGGCATCGGTGCACGCCGTCAGGCCTGGCTACAGTCATCAGACCTCGAGCCATGGGTTCAGGACAAGTTGGTCGATGTCCCTTGCCGAGGTGAAAACCTCTTTGGCAAGCCCATGGCTGAAAAGGCTGCAGAACTCAAGTCCGAGCTCTCACCTGGACAAGGCTGTCCAGGAAAACCTCTGCCCCTTCTCAGAAGAAGGGCTCGGGGAAAAAAGACCTTTTACCCGAGGAAGTCATCTGCCTACAAATCCTACCCTCAATTCCAGGCCTCCATAGCTCCCCAGAAGGGTCAGCAGGCCAAGGGGCAGGGACATGTGCCCAGTAGGCAGAAAACCCCCAAGCCTCCAGCTCCAGCTCCTGCACAGCAGGGAGCGGGGTTTTGACTCCAATGGCATAGCCTCTCCTCCTCAGCTGGCCCCTTTCAGCACAGGAGGCCGGCTGTCCCTGTACGCCCACAGGTGATCAGCCGTAACAAGGGATACCTGGGTACTAAGCATAGTCCAGAGAGGCTATCTGCTCCACTTCCACCAGGTACCCCCCCTCCTACTTTCCAGGGGAGCCTCCCAGACTCCCTCTGCACAGAGGTTGGCAAGTCTTCTAAAGGAACAGGCGGTGGAACCGGTGCCCCACCACCTGAGAGGTCAAGGGTTTTACTCCAGGTACTTTCTGGTACCAAAAAGGACAGGAGGCCTCAGGTCCATCCTAGACTTGCGAAATCTAAACAGGCTCCTGGAGAGGGAAAAGTTCAAGATGCTTACCCTTGGGATACTGCTGCCCTACCTCCAGCAGGGAGATTGGCTATGCTCCTTAGACCTAAAGGATGCTTATACTCACATCCTTATTCATCCAGACCACAGACAATATCTCAGATTTGTGGTGGGAGGAAACCATTTTCAGTACAGGGTACTCCCTTTTGGCCTAACCTCCACCCCCCAGGGTTTTCACCAAGTGCCTGGCGGTGGTGGCGGCCTACCTCAGGGTTCAAGGACTTTTTGTCTTTCCATACCTGGACGACTGGCTCATCAGGGGTCAGTCTCCACAGGAGACCAATCAGGCCACCCTCCGCACTATCTCTCTTCTCCAGCATCTGGGGTTTGTCATAAACTTCGCAAAGGCCACTTTGCGTACTTCACAGAACATGGAGTTCATAGGAGCAAGACTGGACACCCTTCAGGCAAAGGCATTTTTACCTGTGGACAGGGCCCACAGACTGATGGATTTGGCCTGACAATTCCATAGCAATTCTCTGGTCTCCGCCAGACAATTCCTGCGGCTCTTAGGCCACATTGTTCACATAGAACATAGCCACTTGATTGTCCGTCTGAACTAGGACGGACCGGTGAGAGAGGACCTGAGAGAGAGCCTGCAGGGCTAAGCGGATAGCTCTCAGTTCCAAGAGATTGATCTGCATCTGATTGATTTCTTTGACTGGGTGACCAGGGAGTTGGACCGAGGGAGAGCTCTAGATGTGGTGTATTTAGATTTCAGTAAAGCCTTAGACACTGTTCCTCACAGGCGACTTATAAACAAACTGAGCACCCTAGGGATGGACCCTAAAGTTACTGCTTGGGTTAGAAATTGGTTGGGTGGGAGGCGACAAAGAGTACAAGTAAATGGAGCTTACTCTGAGGAGAAGGATGTTACCAGTGGTGTGCCCCAGGGATCTGTCCTTGGTCCGATTCTTTTTAACATCTTTGTTAGTGATATAGCGGAAGGACTGTCGGGTAAGGTTTGCCTCTTTGCAGATGATACCAAAATCTGCAATAGAATAGACACCCAGGAAGGTGTAGATAACGTGAGGAGGGATCTAGCTCAGCTTGAAGAATGGTCTAGAATTTGGCAGCTGGGGTTTAATGTTAAAAAATGTAAGGTCATGCATTTGGGCTGCAGCAATCCAAGGGAGCAATACAGTATAGGAGGTGAAGTACTTTTGTCCACTAAAGAAGAGCGAGACCTAGGCGTGGTTGTGTCTGATGATCTTAAAGTAGCTAAACAGGTAGAAAAGGCAACGGCAAAAGCTAGAAGGATGCTTGGGTGCATACGGAGAGGAATGGCTAGCAGAAAAAAGGAGGTGATAATGCCTCTGTATAAGTCTTTGGTGCGACCTCATTTGGAGTATAGTGTGCAATTCTGGAGACCGCACCTTCAAAAGGATGTGAACAGGATGGAGTCGATGCAGAGGGTGGCTACTGAAATGATTAGTGGGCTTCATTATAAAGCATATGAGGACAGACATAAGGATCTTAATATGTACACCTTAGAGGAAAGGAGGGATAGAGGTGATATGATTGAGATGTTTAAATACCTCCGTGGCATAAATGTTCAGGGAGAGAGCCTCTTTCAATTGAAAGCAAGTTCTGCTACGAGGGGACATGGGATGAGGGTGAAGGGAGATAGATTCAGGAGTGATATGCGGAAATATTTCTTTACGGAAAGAGTAGTGGATCCATGGAATAGTCTCCCAGTGGAGGTGGTAGAGATGAGGACAGTAACTGAATTCAAAAAAGCATGGGACCAACACAGAGGATCTCTAAAGGTAAAAAGTGGACTGTTGTAGTTGTTGATATGGAAGGACAGACTATATAGGCCATGTGGTCTTTTTCTGTCATCATGTTTCTATGGCATCCACGGTCCATGTAACTCCAAATGCCTGCCTGCACATGAGGCCAGCTCAGTGGGGCCTCAGGACTCAGTGGCTGCAGGCCACAGAAAGCCTGAAGGACAAAGTGAAGGTGTCCAACCTACTAGCGTCTTCTCTGCAGTGGTGGCTTCATCTTCCGAATCTGATGCAAGGAGTGCCTTTTCAAGCACCTCCACACTCACATGTGCTGACAACCAATGCTTTTCTTCAAGGTTGGGGTGCAGATTGCCAAAGAGCATGCGCTCAGGGCCTGTGGTCTCCTTGGGAGGCCACACAGCAGATCAATCTCTTGGAACTGAGAACTATCCGCTTAGCCCTGCAGGCTTTCTCTCATGTCCTCTCTCACCGGTCCGTCCTAGTTCAGACGGACAATCAAGTGGCTATGTTCTATGTGAACGAACAGGGGGCACAGGGTCTCGACCTCTCTGTCAGGAAGCACAGGACCTGTGCTCCTGGGCAGCCAATCATGGCATACTTCTCAAGGCGGTCTATCTCCCTGGACAGGATAATTACCTGGCAGGCAGACAGACTGAGCAGGATTCTACAGCCAAACGAATGGCAGTTGAATCCTCTGGTGGTTCAACAGATCTTCCTACGATGGGGTCTCCCGACCATAGATCTCTTTGCCAGTCCAGTGAACCGTCAACTGCCCAGGTTCTGCTCCAGACATCTGCATCCTCTGAGTAGCAGCGGATGCATTTCTCATTCCCTGGTCTACAGGCCGCCTATATGCGTTTCCTCTCACACCTCTAGTGCCCAAGACACTGTTCAAGGTGATCCGGGACAAGGCCTCGGTGATCCTGGTAGCCCCCAGATGGCCCAGGCAACCGTGGTTCCCACTTCTGTTGCAACTGGCGGTGGAAGCTCCTCTTCCTCTGGGGATGCAGCCCGATCTCCTGTCTCAGGAGCAGGGATCTCTCTTAGACCCCAACCTCCAGTCCCTCAATCTGATGGCCTGGCTGCTGAGAGGGTAGTTCTAGCACCCTTACTGTTGCCTAGGGAGGTGGAGGACGTGGTCTTGGCCTCTAGGAGGCAGTCCACCCGGAGGTCTTATGCCCTCAAGTGGCGTAGGTTCTCCATCTGGTGTGCTCAACACCAGGAAGATCCTTTCTCATGCCTGATACCCTCTGCAATATTTGCTTCACCTGTCCAACCTGGGCCTTAAATCCAACTCTGTTAGGGTCCATCTCAGTGCTCTCTTAGCGCACCACTCACAGGTGGAGGGTTAGTCTCTCTCAAGCCACACTTTGGTGGCTCGTTTCCTCAGAGGCCTGCTTTTGCTTAAGCCTCCAGTTTGTCCACCGGTCCCTGAGTGGGATTTGAATGTGGTCTTGCAACAGCTTACTTGCCCACCTTTTGAGCCTATGGCTACTTGTCCTTTGCGTTTTCTCTCTTGGAAAGCATTGTTTTTGGTAGCTCTTACCTCAGCAAGGCGAGTGAGCGAGCTTCAAGCCCTTGTATCAGACGCACCATACACAAGGTTCTATAGGAACCAGAGTAGTCTTACGGACTCACCCTAAATTCCTTCCAAATGTGGTCTCCTCCTTCCACCTCAATCAAGAGGTGGTTCTTCCGACTTTCTTTCCCAGGCCGCATGCCAGCCGGGCTGAGATGGTCTTGCATACTTTGGACTGTAGGAGAGTGTTGTTCTTCTACCTTGACCGTACGCAGGGACACCGAATGGCTGTGCAGCTCTTCGTATCTTTTGACCCTAATAAGCTGGGGTTGCCTGTCTCTAAGCGTACCTTGTCCATCTGGGTAGCAGACTGTATCACCTGGGCGTATAGGGCAGCCGGCCTCTCCTTGCAGGGTCGAGTCACGGCCCACCGTGTCAGGGTGAAGGCTGCGTCAGTAGCTCATCTCCACTCTGTTCCGTTGGCAGACATCTGCAGGTTCGCTACTTGGTCTTCAAGGCAGACTTTTGCGGCCCACTACTGCCTCGAGAGGGAGTCCCGCAGGGACAGTGCTTTCGGGCAGGCGGTACTGCGTAATCTCTTTGAGGTATAGGCAACTCCTACCCTCGGGCCCTGGTGTTGGGTTAACGTTCGGGGGCGTTATCAGTGACGATTCTTTTCACACATGCTGAGGCTCTAGTGGGAGCTTATTTTTCAGCTTTGGGTCCCCCGGTAGCCTTAAGCTGGGGAGTCCCATATGTGAGGACTGACTTCCTGCTTGGTCCTGGAGAAAGAGTAGTTACTCACCTGTAACAGGTGTTCTCCAGGAGCAGCAGGAATCAGTCCTCACAACCCTCCCTCCTTCCCTTGGAGTTGCAGTCATATAGTTTCATTTTGTTTTTTTGCTGTCTTTTAGCTATGTCATCAGACTGAGCAAGATGGCACTCTTGGGCGGGAAGGGGACCGCGCATGCGCGCTGCATTCCCAAAGGCTTTCTTTGAAAGCTGGGGAAATGCTCCGCATGGGGGCTCCGTCGGCGCCGACGTCACCCATATGTGAGGACTGATTCCTGCTGCTCCTGGAGAACACCTGTTACAGGTGAGTAACTGCTCTCACTCTTCAAGGCTCTCTGCAACAAAGACTCGCTGATCCTGGTGGCTCCATGGTGGCCCAGGCAGCCGTGGTTCCTGCTGCTCCTCAGACTGTCAGTGGAGACTCCGATCCCACTGGGGAGCTCTCCAGGGCTCTTGTCTCAGGAGGGCTCTCTCCTGCATCCCAACCAGGGGTCCCTATCATTGACAGTGTGGCTTCTGAAAGGGTAACCTTAGCCCCTTTCAACCTCTTGGGAGAAGTGGAAGAGATCCTGCTGGCTTCCCATAAGACCTCCACCAGGAGAGCTTACCACTTCAAATGGCGCAGGTTCTCATTGTGGTGTGCGGAGCAATGGGTGAACCCATTCTCCTGCCCAGTGCAGCTGGTACTGCAGTATGTTCTTCATCTCTTGCAATCTGGGCTCAAATCAAACTCCGTTTGAACGCACCTCAGTGCCCTGGTGGTGTATCACCACTCTGTTGAAGGCAAGCCCCTCTCTGTCCAGCCTTTTGTGACGTGCTTCTTGAGAGGGCTTCTGCTGTCTAAACCCTCCGTCTGCCCATTTGTGATGGAATGTGACCTGAACATAGTATTGGCGCAGCTCACTCGCCCACCATTTGAGCTTCTGGCTACCTACCACCTGAGATACCTCTCATGGAAGGTTGTGTTCATCGTGGCGCTCACCTCTGCTCACAGGGTCAGCAAGCTCCAAGCCCTTGTGGCAGAGGCACCGTATTCCAGAGTTCGGCCCTCTGTGTGTGGAAATGGGGTGTGCCACAGGGATCCCCCTTGTCCCCACTGTTCAACCTCTAGGATCCCTGATTCGCTTGTTCAGCCTTACCTTCTTCACATATGCAGATGATCTCCAAATACTGGCACCGCTGAACGGGGATTTGGAAGTAGCTGTGGGACAGTTAAACGAATGTCTGGAGAGTGTGTATGCATGGTTGTCAGCTAGTGGTCTGGTGCTGAATGTTGACAAATTGAATGTCTGTATTTTGGGTCGGCTGAGCGCTCTGACTTTAAACATCTGCCAGCGATTTCTGGTTTTGAAATTCCATGGACTGAGGAACTTAAGTCCTTGGGAGTGTTGTTGGAACACGTAGGTGTTGGTGACAAGCAAATTGGCCACGTGTTGCAGACTGTGTGACTGAAGCTTTGGCTCGCATGCCAGTTGAGGCCGTATTTGGAACCAGAAGCCTTGAGATTGGTGGTTCATGGAGTGCTTGGTTATTGCAATGGTCTGTACTTTGGTTTACCATTGCAGATGTTCTGGTGACTGCAAATGGTGAAAAACATGGCTGCACCACTGCTGACAGGAGCTGGTCGCCGGGAGAGTGCCAGGCCATCTTTGGCGCGTCTTCATTGGCTGCTTGTGAGGGTTCAGGGGGGTGTTCAAATTACTGGTAATTGTCTATAAGGTTCTGCGGGACTCGTGTGCGGGTTACTTGTGGGAATTGTTGGACTGGTCCATCCTGGCCTGCCTCTTACGGTCCTCACAGGAATGGCTGCTAGAGGTCCCAGGACAGGAGTTGGTCAGTAAAGTTGCTTACCATGAAAGGGCATTTAGAGTGGCGGCCAGTGAGTGCTGGAACACTCTTTCCATAGAGGTGAGGGCTCAAACCTCTCTATTTTCCTTTCATAAGCTCCTAAAAACGTGGTTGGTTGTTGGACATTAAGATGGGTGCAGACTGGGATCTGTCACCCTTTGCTGTTGTGATTTTTTCCAGTGTTTTTTTTTTTTTACCTATGTAAACCCTTTTGATTGATTTTTTTTTTCCCCCCAGAAAAGTAGTTAAAATGGTTAGAGTAATTGCCTAGTACCCAGAAGATCAAGGGTTTGATTCCCACGGACACTCCTTGTGACCTTGGGCAAGTCACTTTACCCTCCATTGCCTCGGAAGAAAAGGCCTGGCAATCTACTTCCGGTGATACATTGCCAAGAAATCCCAGAGGCAGCTAGGTCACAAGGAATCAGCACTGACTTGACAGCACTGGAAAAAAAAAAAAAAGAGAGCGAGCCCATAGAACTTCATTTTCAGCCCCTTAGTAGTCTCACTACATTGACACAGGCATAATAACAAATTTTCATCCACCTCCAGTCTCTTTTTTTTATTTCCTTTTTTGCCTATCATATGCACTAAGGAGGTCATTCCAGAAAGTGAACATGCCCTGTGGATGTGTGGTGTAGATGTTAGTCCCGCGAAAGCCTCTACTGCCATATGCGGAAACACCTGTGGCCTTGCATGCACACGGTGCTTGGATGGGGAGCACTGATCGTGGTTGGGATGAGGCGGAACAGGGGCGTTGCCAGCAATGGTCAGGAAGGGCCCATATACATCCTGCTTGATTCCCTTGGAGGTCTGCAGTATACCTGGTGAAACATGTAATAGGATGAAGAGATAGAAACTGCCCTCCTCTGCAATAGCGATGAATGGCAGTGACACACATGTCTGTAACTGATGTGCCTGCAGTCGGGAGGATCTTGGGATACAGTTGTACAAAACAGAAATAGACAGAGGTGCAGTGGTGCGTACGCTCACTATGGGATGCACGGGGGGGGGGGGGGGGGACATGAGGTGCCCAGCCGCTATTTCGGGGACATCACTGCCTGGCCTGTACCTGGTTCGTTGGGAAGATTGTAGCGTGTGCAAATGCCGGTTTGAACGGTGTAAACGGGGGCGCTGGGTGAGAATGTCCACAGTCTTGGCAAAGGCAAATATTAGTATGCCTTGCAAAGGATTGTGGGAAATGTAGTCCATTCATACCAGAATCATCCGTTCACAAATAAATGAGTTGTGCTTGCTCGAGTGTTAAGCAAAGAAAATATATTTTATTTATGGGGTTATTTCTCCCACACAGATTTACTTGGTAGCACAAAAAGGATACTTGCTTTCAGTATTATACTTAGGAAAACAAATCAGGAACAACAACTGAACTTCTTAAGCAATCAATCAAACCATAAAGACCTGGATGGCAACAGAAAGGTCTTTCTGTGGGCTCCTGCTAATACCTTTTAGCAGTGCTCCAAAACAAAACCAAAACCCCAAAAAAAGTAATCAAAAACTGTTCTTTTTCAAGGATAACTTCTTGTATTTTCACACACACCCAGAAGTGTCCTTTTAGAGCCCACGTGCAATTATGCAAGGCTTAATTGCTACCAATTAACCAGCTGCAAACCTCTTGGCTGGTTTACTTTCTATACGTGGCTCAAATCTTACCCAAAAGCTTCCTTGTAAACCTTTCTGGATAGATAAAAGAACAGGATATATTTCTTTTTGATGGTTGGTGTATTTGTGAAAGTATATTACCACAGAAGCCTAGATAGAGAGCAATCCATGTATTCACTCTGATCAGGTAAAATATCTCCTCCTTCAACTATCATAGAATCAATATCATAGACTGGTTCAGGGGAATTTCTTAATGGAGCACTCTCAGGACAATACTGGTTTCCCTGCTGTCTTCCAAGTGAAGAGCTAGGGCATAGATCAGTGTTCATACCTGAGCTTCCATTGCTGTTAGGGTTCCTCTCCAGAACTCCTGGCCAGTATGTAGTCCAGTTTTTATGTCCAGCCTTCCAATCAAGATCCCTGGACACTGGGTCTCTATTCACATACCTTCTTGCACTGGTCTTAGGGCCCCTTCCAAATGCAGCCGTCTCCCTCACAGGTGCCGTCCGGGGATTCCTGGCTCTGTAACCCCACTCCTCTGGCTTCCCCCAGTCCAATGGAGTATGCTTGCTTCTGGAATGACTCCCAGCACACGTACTGCTATGGACTCCTTTAGACCTCCAAGATGCTTTTCTCTTCTTTCTTCCACGCTGCTTCTTGCTCTCTCTGTCCTTGAGCTCTGGGTTCCTCATCAACTCCAACTCCAACTGCTGCATCGTCTGCCTCTGCTTCTGCTCCGTCTCTTTCTGATTCTGTGTAGAATAGGCTTTACTTTTAACTTGTTTAGAGGGATACTCCACCCTAGCACAGCTCAGCTGTGCTGAATCAAGCCCTGCCCTTGGAGATGAGTGATTGGGGATTACCTCATAGTTCTCCTGATTGAACACACGTTTCCCCACTTCAGCTCTTCTATAGGGTGTTTGAAACCTGGTGCATTCTGGGACTGGTAGTCTTTTATGAAAACATTCTGTTTTATTATTTCTACCAACAAAGACAGGTTGCTTGTTCAGAGCCAATTCACCTCTATTACAGCTCCTTCCTGAACTATGATAAGCTTCCTTATCACAACGGTCAGGACATACCAGGAAAGAGTCTTTACAGCGAGATGGCCGAGCATATCCCAATCACTTGTAAGGGACACTCAGTGTGTGTATTCAACAGTGCACACAGCACTAATATGCGTACAGCAGCCCTTTCAGCGGTCCCACGACTGTGCACATTGTATCGAGGCTGGCACTGCTGCCCTTGGGCATCACATCCTGCTGTGTGCGCTGTGCATGCACATATTCCAGTAGTCTCAAACCATTATCGGGGCAATGTTCTGACATTTGGCTGTGGAGGATCTTCCCTGACATTGACTGGTCCATACATGACATTGGATGGACAATTGTCGGAGGTGGCCACTGCAAGCACAACCACACTGCTCCCCTGCTGCCATATGTCTGGCTACAGGGTATGGCAGGACAAACCAGTTGCCTTCTCGTTACTGTTGTGCCATCACAGAATGCAGAAGGCCTTCATAGCATTGTGCAGGTCATGCACAGAACTGGCTACTATGGGCTGTTCTACATCCCCACATCTTAGGCATCCATGGCAGGGATGGTTTGCATGTGCATCATACAGTCGGTGTGAGGAGACTCCTTAGAGGTGCAATCTTTCCATATGGGTGCATGACTGCGTGGAGACTGGCAGCAGCGGAGATATACATCGTTCCAGAATTCCCTGAGGGCGGCAACGTCAAGCCCGATTACAGTATGCACCTGTATCCTGAGGTTTGTGCATGCTGCACTAGTGCCGTCTATGTTCTCTACTCCAGACCTGTGGGTGCGTACACACCTGCGGCTGCGGGATCAGCTTTAACTCTGGCCCGTCTTTGTTTATATGTGCATGAGGCCGGCCATGCATGTTATAGAATTGGTTTGGGCTCTAATTGCATATATGCTAGTCGGTGTCCTACAAGAAGATTGTATTGGTGCTATAACACTTCAAAGTCCATAACTCCCCTTCTTCCCACAGTTGCCCCCCAGGCTGCAAACCCCTCTCCTCCCATATTTTATGAACATCCCTGAGTGCACCTTCAAACTATGCTGAGTAGTTGTAGACTCTGAGAAATACTCTATCCCACTCTTAAATTGAGAGTACCACACTTGCAATGTATAATCTCCAAAAGGTGAAGCGTCCCCCTTTATACTCCCTCCATTTTAGCGGAGTCCACAATGAAGCTCTCAATTAAACCCCCTCTACTAGTTTCTGTTCTGTATGTACCCATAGTTTGTTGTAAGCCAATTGAGCCCATTCACTAGCAGCACATAATATGATAGGCATAGTAATATTTAAGAATATTTTGCATGGACGTCTTCCCCTTTTTCCTATGTTTATGCAACACCACTCGGATTATTCTTGGAATCCTATTCTGCCAAATACAATTAAATATTTTCTGCTGTAATTCCAATGAGGTTTTTCTAGGAACCAAGACAGGAAGCGCCCTAAAAATATAATAACCGTGGCTATATTTTCATCTTGATCGCCGCCATTCTGCCAAACCAGGAAATTGGTGCACATCAGAATATCTATTTTAACCATTTCAAAGAGGTTCTTATAATTAGCCCCATAAAGAGTCTTACTGCTTGGAGGTCACAAACATTCCCAGATACTTTACCTTCCTGTCTGCCCATTTGAATGGAAACTTTACCTGCATTCTATCAACAAAATCAATAGCAAAATTCACGTCGGTTGTATTCTGTTCTCTGCTCCCTTCCCTCCCCCCACTCCTTCTCCACCCCCCTTCCCCTCCCCCTGCTACTCCTGATCCTGCTTCCCTAGCCTCATACTTCACCTCCAAGGTCCTCTCCCTCTGTCTCTCCTTCCCTTTATGCCCTCCCCCTCCTATTTCCCCTCCCCCTCCTTCGCTACCTCCCCTCTCTCATCAGTGGTCCTCCTTCGAGCCTATCTCTGCCGTAGCCCTTTCTAGGGCCTTTGCCTCTACCTGGAAAACCACCTGCTCTGCAGATCCTATCCCCTCCCACTGGCTTTTCGATTCTTCCTTGGCTCTCTCTCCTCACATTCTCTCCCCTCATATTCTCTCCCTTTTCAATTCTAGTCTCTCCTCCGGCACTTTCCCCACCCTCTGGAAGCATGCAATCATTCGTCCTATTCCAAAGAAGGGCCCTTTGTGACCTTCCTCCCCCTCCAGGTGGCGTCCCATTTCCAACCTCCCCTTTCTCTCCAAGCTCCTGGAGAAACTTGTATTCACCCAACTGTCTTCTCACCTTGAATCCTCCCTCACTCTACACCCCCGGCAATCAGGTTTTTGCCCCAGCCACAGCAGAGAGTCTATTCTCTCTTTCCTCAACGAACTTCACGCTGCTCACGATCACGGTTCTTTCTCTCTCGCAGTCTCCCTCGATCTTTCCGCCGCCTTTGACCTGTTAGATCGCACCCTTATCTCACATTTGCGCGATGCCGACTTGCCGGCTCTGTTTTTCACTGGTTTCATTCTTTCCTCTCCTGTTGATCCTTTTCAGTTCTCTCAGGGTCTACCTTCTCCCACTCCACCCCTCTCCCATGCGGCGTTCCCCAAGGCTCTGTTCTTGCACCCCTCCTGTTCAGTGTCTTCCTCGCCTATTACTACACGGACAATATCCTCCTTCTCCACCATGCTGATTCCACTACCCCTGATATCACCCCCATCAACAATTGTTTCTCCTCCGTGACATCTTGGCTCTCCTCTAACTTCCTCCATGTCAACCCTTCTAAGACCTCAGCAATCTGGTTCACTTCAGGAAGTCCTGTCCCTCTGCTCTCCTCTTCTCCTATTCCTGTTGTCACTTCCATACGCTATCTTGGTGTCACCATTGACTCTTCTCTTTCCGTTAAAGATCACATCTCCTCTGTAGTTCAATGCTCTTCTTTCACCCTTTCCACCCATACCCCTGATTCCCAAAACGCTTTTCAAGCTTCAAGTGGACAGGGGCCAAATGATTTTCATAGCCCTCCCCTGGCAACGTCAACTGTGGTTTCCTCTTCTGCTTCATCGCTCACAGACTCGCCCTTTCAGCCTCAGGCTCCCGACCTTCTCTCACAGGAGGGGGGGGACATTGTTCCATCCCAACCTGCAGTCTCCATCTCAGGGCTTGGCTGCTGAAAACAAAGTCTTGCAAGGTCTCAACCTTCCTCAGGAGGTAAAAGACATCCTGCTAGCCTCCAGGAAACCATCTACCAGATGTTCCTATGACTTAACCCCTTCTCAGCTCCGGTGGAGGCTCTCCTTCAGTATCTCCTCCATCTTTCGTCCTCTGGTCTCAAGACTAATTCGGTGAGAGTTCACCTCAGTGCAATTTCTGCCTCTCATTATCTCTTGGATGGGCAGCCCTTTTCTTTACAACTGCTTGTAACACATTTCATGAGAGGGCTATTAACCAAGCCCCCCCACATCAAGCTACCATCCGTGGCATGGGATCTTAATATCATATTAGGTTCTCCAGGACCAAGCAGGAAGTCAGTCCTCACATATGGGTGACATCGACGTCGATGGAGCCCCCGTGCGGAGCATTTCCCCAGCTTTCTAAGAAAGCCTTTGGGAATACTGCAGGCATGCGCGGTCCCCTTCCCGCCTAAAGGTGCCATCTTGCTCAGTCTTTCTTTTTCCGTGGAGCCCAACGGACGTCTGTCCGTGTCACCCGGAAAAGTTGACTTTTTTCTTGTGATTTCTTCGTTCTTCTTCTCCGGTTCGACGCCGGTTACCCTTCCCGCCGAGTTCGGTACACTGGTATCGAGCCTGTCTTCTATTTTTCGGTTTTTGCACTTCGTGGCTGGTGTTCGCGCCCTTTTTTGTTTTTCCCTAGAAGGCCGGTCCTTTGACCTCGCGGGGGTTCTTTTTTCCCCAATGGCTTCCAGTGGTTTCAAAAAGTGTGATCAGTGTAAGAAACTGATCTCTCTCACCGACACATACGACTGCCTTCGATGCCTCGGACCGGATCATGATCCTAAGGTCTGTGTCCCGTGTGGCAAAATGTCCACCAAGGCACTCCGAAGCCGCCAGCATCAGAAAGAGCGGATTTTTTCTGACTCTGCCTCTGGCCGGGCCCGGACCTCGTCTGAGGCCTCGACGTCTCGGGAGTCTGACCCCGAGCATAGCCGGGGTTCCTTGGACAGGGGGTCCCCCGATCGGGAATGTAAGAGGAAGAAGCGGCTTGTGAGGGTGGTGTCGGAGGAGGTCCCTGGTTCCTCGGGGGCCAGGTCTCGGACCCCCGACCACCGCCCCGGGCCCTTGGAGCAGGAGAAGCCGTCCAAGATACCTCGCATGGAGCCGGAGTCTGCCGGGCACATAAGTCCTGTTGTCCTCGAGGACTCTCCTCCTAGGGAGCTGATGTCTGGCCCAGTGCCGCCGGGGCCCGAGTCGGTAGCTGCTGAGTCTCCTGAGCTTGGACTCAGGCTGACAGCCTTGGAGTGCAGATTGTCTGCCTTCATGGATCAGCAGAGGGTGCTGATGGCCAGCCTTGCTGGTGCATCTGCCCTGACCACCGGGACATCGACATCTAAGTCGACCCCGGAGACTGAGCCGATACTCAAGACCATGAAGGTTCGAAGTTGTCCTCGGTCACGGTCACCCTCGACCTCCCGCTCGGGACCGAGGGCGTCGACGCTGGTGCCTTCGGCGTTGGGACGGGTGCCACCGAGACCCGTGCGGTCGGAGCCCCCCGACTCCTCTTCGGATGAGTCCGCGTGGGAGATGGAGGACGAGGAGTCCCCCGATACTTTTCGGACTCGGTGCATCCCTTCGGACTCGCTGCATTCCGAGCCCCGGAGTAGGTCCCCGCCGGAGGACACCAGGTTCTCGGAGTTCGTCAGGGACATGGCCAAGGCTTTGGCGATTCCCGCGGACCCCGAGGAGGAGCCTCGAGCCGAAGAGCTCGAGGCCCTCCAGTATGACTCTCCTCTGAAGGAGGCCTTTACTGTGCCTGTTCCTCCGATGCTGGAACGGCTCCTCTTCTGAATGTGGGAGGCACTGGCCTCGGCGCCGGTTTTGAGCAAGCGGGTCGATTCCATCTATCGACTCCGTAAGAGCCCTGGATTCCAGAAGGCGCAGCTGCCGCACCATTCCATGGTGGTGGAATCGGCCATGCATTTTCTGAAGAGCCAGAAGATGTACTCTGCGGTGTCTCCCAGCAGGGAGGCCCAGAACCTGGATGCTTTCGGCAGAAAGTGCTTCCAGGGCTCGATGCTTGCTTGCCGTGTCCAGTCCTACCAGCTGTACATGGGCATGTACTTAAGAGACCTGGCGAAGGAAATTGCCGGGTTCTCTGCTGGCCTCTCTGGGGAACCTTTGCAGAGGTTCAAGACCTTGTCCTCGGGAATCCGGGAATGCTCAAAGTTCATGTCCCGAGCGGCCTACGATGGCTTCGAGGCTTCGGCCCGTGTAGCGGCAGCCGGCATTGGGACCCGACGCCAGGCATGGCTGCAGTCATCGGACCTCGAGTCCTGGGTGCAGGACAAGTTGGTCGATGTCCCTTGCCGAGGTGAAAACCTTTTTGGCAAGCCCATGGCCGAGAAGGCTGCTGAACCCGAAACCGAGCACCTGACTAGGACAAGGCTCTCCAGAAAAACCTCTGCCCCTTCTCATAAGAAGAAGGGCTCGGGTAAGAAGTCCCTTTACCCAAAGAAGGCAGCTGCCTACAAACCTTTCCCTCAGTACCAGGCCTCCCCAGCAGGGTCAGCAGGCCAAGGGGCAGGGAAGTGGGCCCCGTAGGCAGAAGACCCCCAAGCCTCTGGCTCCTGCTTCCATTCAGCAGGGAGGGGTTTTTTGACTCCCACAGCATAGCCTTTCCACCTCTGCTGCCCCATCCCTGCACAGGAGGTCGTCTAGCCCTGTTTGCCCACAGGTGGCCACCCATTACAGGAGATGCTTGGGTATTGAGCATAGTCCACAAGGGCTATATGCTCCATTTCCAGCAGTTGCCTCCTCCCTACTTCCCAGGAGAGCCTCCAAGACCTCCTCTGCACACAGACCTCCTCCTTCAAGAACTCCAAGGTCTTCTTCTAGACAAGGCGGTGGAGCCTGTACCTCCCCGCCTGCAAGGTCACGGTTTCTACTTCAGGTACTTCCTTGTACCAAAGAGAACCGGTGGCCTCAGGCCTATTCTCGACCTCAGGAATCTCAACAAGTTCTTGGAGAAAGAAAAGTTCAAGATGCTTACTCTTGGAACACTTCTGCCCTACCTCCGGTAGGGAGATTGGCTATGTTCCTTAGATCTAAAGGATGCGTACACTCACGTCCTCGTTCATCCAGACCACAGAAAGTACCTCAGGTTCATTGTGGGAGGAAACCATTACCAGTACAGAGTACTGCCCTTTGGCCTAACCTCCGCCCCAAGGGTCTCTACAAAGTGCCTGGCAGTGGTGGCGGCCTACTTGAGGAATCAAGGTGTTTTTGTCTTCTCCTACCTGGACGACTGGCTCATCAGGGGTCAGACTTACCAGGAGGCCAGGCAAGCCACCCTCAGAACTGTCTCCCTCTTTCAACACCTAGGCTTTGTCATAAACTTCGCAAAGTCCACTTTGCTCCCCTCCCAGAACCTGGAGTTCATAGGGGCGCGGCCAGAAGACAGGGCACAAAGGCTCATAGACTTGGCAAACCAGTTTCTAAGCATGCCACGGGTTTCCGCCAGACTCTGTCTAAAGCTCCTAGGCCACATGGCATCGACAGTGCATGTGACCCCTAATGCCCACCTCCACATGAGACCTGCACAGTGGTGCCTCAGAACTCAGTGGAAACAAGCCACAGGAAGCCTCACAGACAAAGTACGGTGTCCAAACCATTCCTGAACTCCCTACAGTGGTGGCTACACCCCCCCCCCCAACTTACTACAGGGGGTGCCTTTTCAAGTGCCTGTTTCCACAGTGGTGTTGACGACCGATGCCTCCTTGCAGGGCTGGGGTGTACATTGTTTGGACAGGTCACCCAGGGCCTGTGGTCTCCATGGGAGGCCACGCAACAGATCAACCTACTGGAACTCCGGGCTGTTCGCTTAGCCCTCAAAACCTTCTCTCACACCTTTGCTCACCAGTCTGTTCTGGTACAGACAGACCATCAAGTGGCCATGTTCTGTGTGAACAAACAGGGAGGCACTGGGTCCAAGCTCCTGTGTCAGGAGGCACAGGCCCTTTGCTCTTTTGCGCTCAGGCATAACATGTTTCTCAAGGCTGTTTATCTCCCTAGCCAGGAGAACTTCCTGGCAGACAGGTTGAGCAGGGTTCTGCAGCCCCACGAGTGGCAACTGCACCCATTAGTGGTTCAAAAATTTTTCCTGAAATGGGGACTTCCATCCATAGATCTCTTTGCTAGTCCCCTGAACCGGCAGCTACCCAGGTTCTGTTCCAGGCAACCGCATCCCCTGAGGTTAGCAGCGGATGCCTTCCTGATTTCTTGGTCCCAGGGCCTCCTGTATGCGTTTCCTCCCACGCCTCTGGTGGCCCGAACCTTGTTCAAGATTCTAAGGGACAAGGCCTCGGTACTTCTGGTAGCCCCCAGGTGGCCAAGGCAGCCCTGGTTCCCACCTCTGCTTCAACTAGCAGTGGAAACCCCACTACCTCTGGGGTTGCAACCCGATCTTCTCTCTCAGGATCAGGGTTTTCCTTCTGCACCCCAATCTCAAATCTCTCAATTTGATGGCCTGGAGGCTGCAAGGGTAGTGTTGGCTCCCTGGGGCCTGCCTCAGGAAGTGGAAGAGGTGGTCTTGGCCTCTAGAAAGCAATCCACCAGGAAAACCTATGTCCTGAAGTGGAGAAGGTTCTCCTTGTGGTGTCAGCAATGCAAGGAAGATCCTTTCTCCTGCACTGTGCCAGTAGTGCTTCAGTACCTGCTGCACTTGTCCAATCAGGGCCTTAAGTCCAATTCTGTTCGGGTCCACATCTATGCTCTGGCAGCTCACCACTCACTGGTGGAGGGACACTCTTTGTCGGTTCACCCCTTGGTGTCCAGGTTTCTCAGAGGCTTGCTCTTGCTCAAGCCTCCTCTCCGTCCACTGGCCCCTGAGTGGGAGTTGAATGTGGTCTTGCAGCAACTGACCCGCCCACCTTTTGAGCCGATGGCTACATGTCCTCTCCGCTTCCTTTTTTGGAAGACTCTATTCCTAGTGGCCCTGACCTCGGCCAGGCGAGTGAGTGAGCTTCAAGCCCTGGTCTGTGACAGGCCATACACTCGCTTCTATAGGAACAGGGTAGTCCTTAGGACTCATCCTAAGTTCCTCCCAAAGGTTGTCTCCTCTTTCCATCTCAACCAGGCGGTGGTTCTTCCAACGTTCTTCCCTAGGCCCCATGCCAGCCGGGCTGAGACAGTCCTGCATACCCTGGACTGTAGAAGGGCCTTATCCTTCTACATTGAACGTACGCAGGGGCATAGGAGGGCTACTCAGCTCTTTGTATCTTTTGACCCTAATAACTTGGGGTTACCTGTCTCCAAGCGTACCTTGTCCATCTGGGTGGCTGACTGTATCACCTGGGCTTACAGGGCAGCTGACCTTCCCTTGCAGGGTCGGGTCACGGCCCAGCGTGTCAGGGCAGTGGTTGCCTCAGTAGCTCATCTCCGCTCTGTACCGTTGGCAGACATCTGTAGGGCTGCAACTTGGTCCTCAAGCCAGACTTTTGCGGCCCATTACTGCCTGGAGAGGGAGTCCCGTAGGGACAGTGCTTTCGGTCAGGCAGTGCTCCGGAATCTTTTTGAGGTTTAGGCAACTCCTACCCTCCAGCCCTCTGGTTGGGCTACCGGTGGGGGTATGTTTCAGTGAAATCCTTTCTCTGATGCTGCGGCTAGAGGGAGCTCATTTTTCAGCTCTGGGTCCCCGGTAGCCTGAAGCTGGGGAGTCCCATATGTGAGGACTGACTTCCTGCTTGGTCCTGGAGAAAGAGTAGTTACTCACCTGTAACAGGTGTTCTCCAGGAGCAGCAGGAATCAGTCCTCACAACCCTCCCTCCTCCCCTGGGAGTTGCAGTTGTACATAGTTCATTTTTACATTTTTTTTTGTGCTGTCTTTTAGCTATGTCATCAGACTGAGCAAGATGGCACCTTTAGGCGGGAAGGGGACCGCGCATGCGTGCAGTATTCCCAAAGGCTTTCTTAGAAAGCTGGGGAAATGCTCCGCACGGGGGCTCCATCGACGTCACCCGTATGTGAGGACTGATTCCTGCTGCTCCTGGAGAACACCTGTTACAGGTGAGTAACTACTCTTCAGCTCCTTAAGCCACCCTTTGAACCTTTAGCCACCACCTCACTAATGTTTCTGTCTTGGAAGGTCATCTTCCTTGTTGCGCTCACTTCAGCTAGACACATTAGTGAGCTTGAAGTCTTGGTGGCTGACCCGTCTTATACACGCTTCCACCATGATAAGCTGGTCCTTAAGACTTATCCTCATTTCATGCCCAAAGTCGTGTCTCCTTTCCACTTGAATCAGTCAGTCTACCTGCCTGTCTTCTTCCCTAGACCTCATTCCTCTAAGGCAGAGGCAACTCTTCATACTCTTGACTGCAAGCATGGCTTGGCATTCTATCTTCAAAGGACAGCTGAGCACCATAAGAGCTCTCAGATATTCTTCTCCTTTTATCCCAGTCACTTCGGGTTGCCAGTATCCAAATGTATAGAAGATTGCATCTCATTTGCTTATGCTAAAGCAGGATTATCTCTTGAAGGCCATATCACTGCCCATAATGTTCATGCCATGGCTGCCTCCACGGCAAACCTATGTTCTGTTGCCATCGATGAAATCTGCAAAGAAGCCACCTGGTTTTCTGTGCATATCTTTGCTGCATATTACTGTCTGGACAAGGACTCCCGCCAGGATGCCAAGTTTGGTCAGGCTGTACTCCAACACCTCTTCCAGACCTAGGTCAACTCCTACCCTCTGTACTGGAATTTCGATGCCAGATGTCAATTAAAGTTCTCCAGGAACAAGCAGGAAGTTGGTCCTCACTTATGGGTGATGTCGGCATCGGCGGAGCCCGCGCGGAGCAATTCCCCAACTTTCACAGAAAGCCTTAGTGATTGCTGCCACACATGTGTGGTCCTCTTCCTGCCCAAAGGTGCCATCTTGCTCAGTCTCCCTTTTTCCACGGAGCCCTTCGGATGCACATCCTTGTCCCTCTGAAAAAGTTTTTTTGTCTCCAGCCTTTTGACCTTTTTTCTGGTAGCACCGCACCTCTCCAGTCCTCCCCTTCAACCGTGCTCTGGCTATGGGCTAGGGGATCCCCTTTTTTTCACTCTTTTAGTGTTTTCTCGTTCAGATCCTTTTCATGCCCTTTTTTCTCCAACCGCTGGCCTCGAGGGTTTTCAACCTCACAGGGGCCCTTTTTGCCCCTGTGGCCACCGGCTTCAAGAAATGTGACAGATGCTCCAAAAATATGTCGCTCATGGACACCCATGACTGTTGTCTACGGTGTCTAGGGGCTGACCACAACCCGGAACTCTGCTCTCTTTGTAAAAAAATGTTTGCTAAAGCCTTGCTAAGCCGCAAACAGAAGTCCGATGACATTTTCCACAAGACTGCCCCGGGGTCTCCAGTGGCACCTCGCCTTGCAGATCCACCGCTTGCGGAGTCCTCCGCAGTGACCCTGCGCCCCACAGACTCGCCAGAGGTGGAGCAGTGAAAGACGACGACCTCAAAGTCACTGTCGGGACAAGGCGATCGCTTCCCGAGGACACCTCTTTCCTGGTGTTTGTGCGGGATATGGCTCGACCCTCAGTCTGCCTACGCAGACCGAGGAGGAGTCTCTTACGGTTCCGGTACCGTCCATCCTATCCCGGCTACTTCTTTGCATGTGGGAAGCACCCGCCTCTGTCCCTATTATCAGTAAAAGACTCAATGCCATGTATAGGGTCCAGAGCAGCCCAGGGTTTCGGAAGACCCAACTTCCTCATACCTCCATGGTAATCGAATCCGTGATGTGGAAACAGAAGAGCCCGAAGTTGCACTCTTCGGTCCTGCCTGGTAGGGAATCCCGTGCCCTCGACGCCTTCGGGCGCAAGGCTTACCAGGGAGTGGCCTAGTGGTTGGGGCAAGGTACTTCAGGCCGGAAGGTTGGGGGTTCAAATCCCACTAGAGGACAGCAACCTTGGGCCGGAAGGACTGGGGTTTCTAGTCCCACAGGTGCTCCTTGTGGTCTTGGGCAAGCCACTTAACCCTCTATAGCCCATGTTCCCTGTAAAATAGTTATCTCCAAGTTATAATACCCTGTTCAATGTAATTTCAGTTTGTTCAATGTAAACCGCACTGATGCAGAATAGCACAGTATATAAGAGAATGTAAATAAATAAATAAATAAAATCCATGCTGGCGTGCCGCATCCAGGTGTACCAGCTGTATATGGGTAAGTTTCTTCGCGACCTCGCCAAAGAGCTCGGCGGATTCTCCGCGGGTCTTGGTGGGGAGCACCTTCTCAGGTTCCAGACCCTCCTGAGGTCGGTCGCAGATTGCTCGAAATACCTTTCCCATGCTGCACATGACTGGTTCAAGTCTTTCACCCATGTGGCAGCAACTGGCATCGGAGCCCGACACCAGGCATGGCTCCAGTCTTCGGACTTGGAACAGTGGGTCCAGGAGAAGCTCCTGGATGTCCCCTGCCTTGGTGAACAACTGTTTGGTAAGCCCATGGAGGACAAGGCACCCGAGATCGAGAAAGAGTTTGTGACTCACACCCGTCTCTCGCAAAACCTCCTCTCTTCCACGGAAGAAGCAGTACAGTAAAAGCCTTTCTTCCAGAAGAAAGGGCTCCCCTACCAGGGATACCCACCATACCCGCCTACCCTGCGCCAATGACCAGCGCTCAGGGCAAAGTGGGGGGGGCTCAGGATCACCGGAAACCCAAGGGGCCCAAGACCCAACCACCGGCGCCACCCCAGCCAGCCCCGGGCTTGTGACGCCGAAAGCATAGCCTCTCGCCCCCGGGAACACTTCCACCTGTGGAAGGACGCCTGTCTCTCTTCGCCTCCGATTGGGCGGCTATTACATTGGACACCTGGGTCCTGCAGGTGATCTGGGACAGGTGTCATCTTTGTCTAGACAGACTCCCTCCTCCCTTCTCGGCTTCCCTCGCACCAGGCTTGCTTGCAGCAAAAGCTGAACAACCTCATCGGTCAACAGGCGGTTGAGAGAGTTCCGCCACACCTCTGGGGTTGGGATTTTATTCCTGGTACTTCCTCATTTTGAAGAGAAAGGGGGGGGGGGGGGTCTGCACCCTATCCTTGATCTCAGGAATCTCAACAAGTTTCTGGTGTGGGAGAAGTTCAAAATGCTATTCCTTGTCCTGCTGCCCTATCTCCGGCAGGGCGATTGGCTATGCTCCTTGGATCTCAGAGATGCTTACTTCTACATTCCTGTCCACCCTAAGCACAGGAAGTACCTATGTTGCAGAGAGAGCACTTCCAGTACAGAGTCTCCCCTTTGGGCTCACGTCTGCCCCGTGAGTCTTCACCATGTGCCTGTCGGCAGCCGCGGCCCACTTCTCGCTGCAAGGCATATCAGTCTACCCGTACCTGGCTTATCTTGAGCACTTCAGCGGAGGAGGCTTGATGACTGGCTTATCTTGAGCACTTCAGCGGAGGAGGCTCGCCTGAGCAAGATGGCGCCTTTTGGGCGGGAAGAGGACCACGCATGCATGGCAGCAATCCCAAAGGCTTTCTTTGAAAGCTGGGGAATTGCTCCGCGCGGGCTCCATCGGTGCCGACGTCACTCATAAGTGAGGACTGATTCCTGCTTTCCCTGGAGAACACCTGTTACAGGTGAGTAACTATGGTATCCATGCCCTCTAGAGGTCTACTCTGAGGCAAATTTCCTGATTCTGGAGACCTTCCTCTGGCATCTGGGAGCTAGGGAGTCTCATATATGAAGACTACATTCCTGCTTGTTCCTGGAGATAACGTAGTTACTCACCTGTAACAGGTGATCTCCAGGAACAGCAGGAAGTTAGTCTTCACAACCCACCCTCCTCCCTTAGAAGTTGTAGGGTCTCTCTCTCTCTCTCTCTCATCTTAGCTACAAACTCAACTGAAGAGGGAGAGTCTCAAAGGCAGCAACGCAGGCGCAGTGGGATGCTCCCAAAGGCTTTCCTATTGGATGCAGGGGAGTGTTCCTGCACGGGCTCAGTCGGTATCAACGTCACTCATATGTGAAGACTAAATTCCTGCTGTTCCCGGAGATCAGATGGCCATGCCAAAATTTTCTCTTTTTATTACTATTAATACAAGCTATATATCTCCCAACCCTATCTTTATGTAACCGAAACGTCAATTGCTTTCCAGTTTTCTTTCATAATAGCGTTGCTTAAGAAGTATTAAATGAAATTCCAATTGGTCAGTCAGCAAACTATTAAGCTCCCCTCATACTTCCAGATTGTTTGTGATTGTTCAAGTAGCCCCAAATGCTTCTTCAGACCTGCTGTCTTAGCTTCACAGTCTGCTCAGCTGCAGATTGTCCACTTTGGGTAGATGCACTTAAAATTCTCACGTGGAACTCAGCACTTGTTGCTTCTACCCCGATCTTCCTTATCTAACCCTGCAAACTAGTACGGTTCTTTTTTTGGGTTGTAACAGCTGCTTGTTGTAGATTAGCTCCGTATTTTCTCTTAGATGGTTTTAGATATCCAGACCAAACATATAATTCAGAAATTAATACACCATTATTTATGGCATTTTTGGAATGGAAAGCAGTTGAGCTGTGAGATGTTTATAATGTGTGCAAACTTGGGTAGGATAATTTGTTTCTTAGGCATTCAGTAGTACAATATTAAGTTTTAGAGTACAATAGAATACTTTTATTCTGAATGTAAACAAATGTTTATCGACTGCTTCTAAAAATGGAGAAATTAACACTCATGAGTTGAATTTTCTTTTTTGCAGGAGGCGCATAGTAGGTAACGAGGATAATTTTTAAGTCATTTACATGCATAAACTGTTAATCCATAGGTATGGCTTGTTCTAAAATTGCCAAGAGTATGCACACAGTATCATTTTGTAGATAATTATCTCCAGGAACAAGCAGGAATGTAGTCCTCACATATGGGTATCGTCGGTACCGACGGAGCCTGCGCGGGAACGCTCCCCAGCGTCCAATAGGAATGCTTTTGGGAGCATCCCTCAGCACTTGCGCGCTGCCTTCCCACCTTTCCAACTGTCCCTCTTCAGTTCTTCGTTTTCCGCGGAGCCAACAGGACCTATTCCCTGTCACCGCAGAAAATTCCATCTTTAAAATTCTTTCTTGTGTTTGCGTTTGCCTACCGCACGACGCCTACTGGTACCGCCGGTTCTTTTCTTTTCCTAAAAACCCCCCAAAAAACCCTTAGGCTGTTTATTTCTTTTCAGAAACTTTCCTGTTTTGGTGCTAGGCGCCATTTTGGGCATTAGGCCCCATTTTTCCAAAATCATTGAAAAGCCAACTAGTGGTTTTAAAAAATGTACTAAGTGTGGCGGTACCATTTCCATCACTGACACCCATGATTGGTGTCTAAAATGTTTAGGACCTGATCATTCTCCAACTGAATGTCTCTCCTGCATGGGGATGACCAAAAGAGGAAGACGGAACCGGGCTGCAAAGCTCGGTACCCTCTTTTCTTCAGATGCCAGATCCATTGCATCGACATCGGCAAGGGCCTCTTCTTCCTCCCATGGATCTCAGGTAACTAAACACAAAAGCCGGTCCTCAAAGGGTAGCTCTCCTGTTAAGCATTGAGTGGCCATTGGCATTGCCCTTGAGGGAACCACACTGGCAAAACAGCCCCAGCGGGAGGCTTTGGCTTCCAAAGCATCAATGGGGCTTCAGGGTGTTCTCGAGGCCTCAACTTCACAAGAACTACCTGTGCAATGCTCAGGGGTTCCGGCTGTTCTTACCGGTTCCAACATCCAGGCATCGGCAGTGTCGAAAGACCAGAGGTTTCTTGCTATCGAACGCAGTATCGCAGCTCTTCTCTCAGCTGCGGTACCGGTGGTTCCAAGGGCACCGGTGCCGACATCGACACCGATTCTGGTACAGACACCGGTACCGACACCGACAATGCCGGTAGCGGCCCCGATGGTAACTCTTCCCATTCCACCTCCGGCTGGAGTGGATAAAGTGGTACTGGGTCACCTCGGTACCGGCTTCGATTGGTACCGGGATCGTGCTTTGCTGGAGCATCAGGGTCAGGAATACTTCAATTCCTCCGATTCCGAAGACTGACAATTCTGCTGGCACTAGAGGGTTTCTCCTAGAAGATCCCTCTTCTCCCCAACGCAGAATGTCACCTCCAGAGGACATGTCATTTCAGGATTTCATCCGTGATATGGCTAAAGGTCTTTCAATCACAGTAGCTCCTGAAGAGGAACCCAGAGCAAAGGAATTGGAAATCCTCCAATATCCTAAAGCTCCTAAGGAGGCAGCTACTCTGCCTATCCATGAAATTCTGCATAGCTTGATGCTCAGAATATGGGAGACACCTCTGACTACTTCTCCTCACTCTAGGAGACTTGATACTATGTATCGAGTCCCACCATGTCCTGGATTTCAGAAAACTCAGCTGCCACACTACTCAGTGGTAGTGGAGTCAGCCATGCGTAGAATGAAAAGTGCAAAAAGACGTGCATCCAATCCTCCAGGTCGTGAATGCAGGACTCTGAATGCTTTTGGACGCAGAACCTTTCAAGCTTCCATACTTTCAGCTAGGATCAGCTCATATATCCTATATATGGGAATGTTCCTCAAAGAAATCACAGGAGACTTGGAGCTTATGAGACCATTTCTCCCAGATGATAAGAGACGAGACTTTCTTACTCTGGTTAAGCATGTTCAGGATGTCTCCAAGTTTGTCAATCGTGCAGCCTTTGACTGCTTCAAATGCATCAGCAGAACTTCTGCTATTGCCATTGGTGCACGATGGATTTCCTGGCTACAGGCATCAGACTTGGGTACAGGACAAATTAGGCAACATTCCTTGCACGGGAGAGAATCTCTTCGGCAAGAACTGGCAGGAGAAGGCTAACGAGTTAGATGCTGACAATTCTACCTTAAATAGATTGTCAAAGTCTACAGCCACTCCAGCCAAAAAGAAGCCTTATAAAACCTTTTTTAGCAAAAAGAGGAAGTTTTATCTTTCCTATACCCACCAGACTCAGACTCCAGGTCAGGTTGCCCAAAAGGGACAAACTAGACAACAAAAGAAACCAAAAGGCCCGAGAGCCCAACCAGCTCTCCAGGTTCAGCCCCCTTAAGGGCTTTGACTCCTTACTAGAGAGCTTTGCCTTCCTGCCTCTGAGGGGTCCTCAATCCCCCAATATTCCCGGCAGGTTATGCCACTTTGTCAACAGATGGCATCAGATAACAGCAGAAGATTGGACTTTGTCCATTGTAGGGGAGGGGTACAAACTTCATTTTCACAGTTTACCCCTCCTACAATTCTAAAACAGTTCAATTCACAAACCTCTGCAGACAATCTACTAGATTACGAGGTCTCCACACTTCTTGCCCAAGGGGCAATAGAGGAAGTACCCATTCTTCAACAGGGTGCAGGGTTCTATTCCCCCTATTTTCTTATTCCAAAGAAAACAGGAGGACACAGACCCATTCTAGACCTCAGAGAATTGAACAAATATCTGTTTCAAGAGAAATTCAAAATGATTTCTCTGGGAACTCTTCTGCCATACCTTCAAATCCAGGACTGGCTTTGCTCTCTAGACATTGAAGGATGCATACACTCACATTCTTATCCATCCAGATCACAGGAAATTTTTGTTTCCTTTTTAGGGGAAGACATTTCCAGTACAGGGTTTTTCCTTTTGGTCTGGCTTCAGCACCAAGGGTATTCACGAAATGCATGGCAGTAGTAGCTGCATTTCTACGAACCCTGGGGATTTTTGTCTTCCCTTATTTAGACGACTGGCTCATCCGAGCCTGCACAGTGGCAGAGGCCAGCACTGCACTGTCTCGTACAATGCAAATCCTCCAATACTTGGATTGGCAATAAACTTCCTGAAATCTCAACTAGTTCCTTCCCAATGCCTAGAATTCATAGGAGCCTGTCTGGATACCAGACAGGCAAGGGCTTTCCTTCCACAAGCCCGGTGTCTTTGCATAATGCAGCTAGCTTCCCAAGCAGCAGGCAGATCCTCCCTCACTGCTCAGGAGCTACTGCAGTTACTGGGACACATGGCATCCACAGTTCATGTAGTCCCATATGCTTGTCTCCACATGCGAGCAGCTCAGTGGACCCTCTCCACATAGTGGACACAGGCCACGGGTCATTTGTCGGACAAAATAAGAATCTCTCAACGACTAATTTTGTCCCTCTAATGGTGGCAATCATTAGAAAATCTGACAGTAGGGTCTCCTTTCCATAAACCCCTCTTTCAGGCCACCCTAACAGATGCATCACAGGTGGGTTGGGGAGCACACCTGAATCATCTCTCTTCCCAGGGCACCTGGACTCCACAGGAGGTTGGTTTACACATAAACCTCCTGGCGTTAAGAGCAATTTATTTAGCTCTTCGAGTGTTCCAAGCCCAGCTCAGCTACAAGACAGTCCTAGTCCAGACGGACAATCAGGTAGCCATGTTCTATGTGAACAAGCAGGGCGGGACGGGCTCTCTGTCGTTATGCAACGAAGCTTTATGACTGTGGGCCCTCGCCAGAGAGCATCAAATTCAACTTCTAGTGGTATATCTTCCAGGCATTCAGAACCTTTTGGCAGACAAACTCAGTCGAGTATTGCTACCTCATGAGTGGTCACTCCACCTAGACCAGATGGTAAAGATATGTCTTCTCTGGGGCACTCCAGACATAGACCTCTTTGCAAGTCCACTGAATGCCAAACTTCCCCGGTTCTGTTCCAGGATTCCGGCGCACAGCTGTCAGGCAAGGGATGCCTTCCTCCTTCACTGGGGTCAGGACTTCCTTTATGCCTTCCCACCCATTCCCCTCATCCCCAAGACACTCTTCAGTCTTCAGAGTGACAGGGGTCGCATGATTCTCATAGCACCACGATGGCCACGCTAGACGTGGTATTCCCTGCTTCTGCATCTCTCTCAAGCGGCACCTCTGGAGTTATGGCATGCTCCAGATCTCCTTTCCCAGGAGAACGGGATGCTATGGCACCTGAATCCCCAGTCCCTGCCCCTCACGGCCTGGTTGTTGAAGGCTTAGACCTCCAGGATTTCAACCTGTCCCAGCAGGTAAAAGATATCCTTCAAGCTTCTAGGAAACTTTCCACAAGAAGATCTTATGCCTTCAAGTAAAACGTTTTACTATATGGTGCTCCAAGAAGGGATTAAACCCCCGGGTTATACTCTTAGAATCGATACTGGAGTATCTCCTTCACTTTTCGAATTCTGGGTTAAAGACCATTTTGGTAAGAGTCCATCTTAGTGCAATTGCAGCTTCTTATAAGCCTCTAAATGGACAACCAATTTCCTCTCATCCACTCCTATCAAGATTTATGAGAGGCCTTTTATTAACTAAACCTCCCATCAAGCCACCACTGGTAGCATGGAATCTAGATCTAGTTCTCTGGCAGCTCATGAAGCCGCCTTTTGAACCTTTAGCCACTACAGCCCTTACGTGTTTGACTTGGAAGGTCATCTTCCTGATTGCAATCACCTCTGCCCGTCGCATTAGTGAATTGCAAGCTTTAGTGGCTGATCCTTCTTATACTAGATTTCATCATGGTAAGGTTGTTCTTCGAACTCACCCACACTTTATCCCAAAGGTGGTTTCGCCTTTTCATTTGAACCAATCAATTTATCTTCCCGTATTTTTTCCGAGGCCTCACTCCTCTAATGCAGAAAGAAACCTTCATACTTTGGATTGTAAAAGGGCCTTACCCTTTTACATTCAAAGAACACAGCAACATAGAAAGTCCTCGCAACCTTTTGTAGCTTTGACCCTAGTCATTTGGGACGTCCAGTCTCCAAAAGAACTTTATCTAAATGGATTGCCCAATGCATATCCTTTGCTTATGAGAGTAAGGATCTTCCTCTCCATGACCATGTCACAGCTCATAATGTGAGAGCCATGGCAGCTTCTATGGCTAATCTCCACTCTGTGTCTATCGATGACATTTGTCGAGCAGCCTCCTGGGCTTCGGTACGCACCTTCACAGCCCACTACTGCCTAGATAAAGCCTCCCGTCGGGATGCCGTCTTTGGCCATGCTGTTCAAAATCTCTTTCAAACCTAAACCAACTCCTACCCACCAACCCTGGTGGGATGCCAGAGATCCATGGGAGGAAGGATTCTCACCTTTGACGGTGGCACCTTCCTGGGGCTATCTCCCTGGCATCTTCAGCTATGGAGTCTCCATATGTGAGGACTACATTCCTGCTTGTTCCTGGAGATAGCGTAGTTACTCACCTGTAACAGGTGATCTCCGGGAACAGCAGGAATTTAGTCCTCACAACCCACCCACCTCCCCTAGGACTTGTCTCTCTCTCTTTGTCTCTTTCCTCTCTCCCTCTATCCTTTCACTCAGCTACAAACTTAACTGAAGAGGGGCAGTTGGAAAGGCGGGAAGGCAGCGCGCATGTGCTGAGGGATGCTCCCAAAAGCATTCCTATTGGACGCTGGGGAGCGTTCCCGCACAGGCTCCATCGGTACCGACGATACCCATATGTAAGGACTAAATTCCTGCTGTTCCCGGAGATCACTTGTTACAGGTGAGTAACTACGCTTTACCTGCAATGATGGAAGGCTTTTCCAGGGGTGGAGTTGGGGAAGGATTTGGACTTTTACATGCTAGCTTTTGGATTTTCAAAAATATGTGCATAAAGTTTTGTTAAAGTTGTATGCATACTAAGTATTAAGGGCGGCATTTTCAAAGGTATTTACATGGGTAACTGCCCTAGTTACCCATGTAAATGCCTTATCTGGCATTTTCAAAAAGCACTTACACGGGTAGTGCCTTTCAAAAATTCCGGATGAGTCCCTAACTTGCCCAGATTCTATACAGTTAACATTGGGGCGTATTGGGGGCATTGAGAGGCAGAGGAAAGGACTAAATGGGTAGCAGCAATTTTCAATGCTACCCGCTTAGCCCTCTGCACCTGAAAGATAGGCAAGGAAAAACCAGATAGGCAAGGTGCAGGGGCTAAGCGGGTAGCATCGAAAATCGCTGCTACTTGGCTAGCTCCTGCAGCTTCCAGGTTGTGCAGTGAGAACCGGATTTTCAATGCCGGGGCACATATGACCCTGGCATTGAAAATCCAGGTTAGATGGATGTCAGGTGGGCTATGCACTGACGCGGCACATAGCACCGCCCAAATGAAAATCGGGCCCCAAGTGTAAATGTGTGCATATAATTTTGGTGGGATAATTTTCAAAGGGAAAATATGGTTTATATGCCCTCTTTCAAAACTGGTGCAATTTATTTTCTTTCTTTTTTATATATTTAAAAGGTTTTGTATACCACCATTATAACACAAGATCATTAGCTGCACAAGTTAGGTTTTTACAAAAATACCCTTAAAACGATATTCATATTCACTTATGACATTGGAGATAGCACCAATTTTATTTATTTATTTAATTTATTTATTTACATTCTCTTATATACCGCGCTATTCTGCATCAGTGCGGTTTACATTGAACAAACTGAAATTACATTGAACAGGGCATTATAACTTGGAGATAACTATTTTACAGGGAACATGGGCTATGGAGGGTTAAGTGACTTGCCCAAGACCACAAGGAGCACCTGTGGGACTAAAAACCCCAGTCCTTCCGGCCCAAGGTTGCTGTCCTCTAGTGGGATTTGAACCCCCGACCTTCCGGCCAGAAGTACCTTGCCCCAACCACTAGGCCACTCCTCCACTCCAATCACTCCAATCCACTGCACTCCACTCCAATCACTTTTTTTTTTCAATTCTCAGCAGTTTTACATATAACTTTGGTCTTTTACTTTGCAAAACTGTTGATCTCAATGTAACGAAACAATGTGATAAGGGAGTGGCCAAAGCCAGAAGGATGCTAGACTTCATAGAGAGGCATAACCAGCAGAAGAAAGAATGTGATAATGCCCCTGTCCAGATAATTGGTAGGGCCTCATCTAGAATGCTGTCTTGAGTTCTGGAAGTCCTGTCTCAGTGAGAATGAAGAGGCTAGAGGTGGTCCAGTGGAAAGTAAGTAGGCTGGCATGGGATTGCTCTATAACACACATGAGAAGAGATTTGAGGATCTAAATATATATATACCCTAGAACAGTGTTTTTCAACCCTCTCCTGCAAGCACACCTACTACAATGAATATTTATAAGAGATTTGCATACACTGAGTCTTCACTCTATGCAGATTTGGAGTTCTAAACAGATCTCCCTCACAGGGAGTAGTAGTGGACGAAGATTTAATAGAAGACATACACAGTATTGTCATGAAAGGTGATTTCAGTATGCCAGATGTAGTTTGGTACATACCTGCTGCGGTGTCATCTAGAAGTAAGGAGATCCGAGATTCTCTACAGGGAGAACTATTCAGGTAACAGAACCCACACATTAAGTGGCCAATGGGGAAAGTGTTTCTGATGTTACAATGGGACATCATCTTGTATCCAGTGATTATCAGTTGGCATAATTCAGTATTAGGACTAGGGCTGATAAAATCCATTTAAAAGCAAGGATCTTAGACTTTAGGAAAACTAACTTTGCCAATATGGGAGAGTACTTCAAAGATTTGTTAGTGGGATGGGAACAGCTGGGGGATGTAGAAAAACAGTGGGCAAAACTGAAAGGGGATGTTTTAAGGGCAACAAACCTTTTTGTTAGAAAGGTAAATAAATGTAAAAGGAAAAGGAGGCCACTATGGTTCTCAAAAGAAGCAGCTGAAAATGTGAAGAAAAAGAGAGGCCTTCATGAAACATAAGAGATCACAGAGAGAGGAAAACGGACATCTATATTTGGGAAAAACTTAGAGAAGATAGCAAAGTAGTCAGGAAAACAAAGCTTCAAAAAGAAGAAGAAATAGCCAATGTGATAAAATGCGGGGATAAGACATTTTTCAGATATGTTAGTGAAAGGTGGAAGGGCAAAAGTGGTATTGTCAGACTGAAGGGTGCAGGGGAGAAATATGCAGAAACTGATGAAGATAAAGCAGAATTGCTTAACAAATATTTGTGTTCTGTGTTCACAGATGAAGGCCAGGAGCAAGACCTCAGAAAAACACCCACAAACAGGAACAGAAGTGACGTGGATCTCGAACGATTTTCAGAAGACTATTCGTGAGGAACTAGCTAAACTGAAAGTAGACTAAGTAATAGGTCCGGATGGGATACATCCCAGAATACTGAGGGAACTTGGGGACGTTCTAGTGGTTGCACTGTCTGACCTTTTCAATGCCTTTTTGGAGTCGGGCGTGGTGCTAGAGGACTGGAGAAAGGCACATGTGGTGCCTTTCTACAAAAGCGGATGTAAAGATAATATTGAGAACTACAGGCTAGTTATATTAACATCTGTAGTGAGTAAATTATTGGAAAGGCTACTAAAAGAGAGAATAGTGAGTTTCTGGAGTCCAGTGGATTGCAAGATCTGAAGCAGCATGGATTCACAGGGGCAGGTTTTGTTGGACAAATCTGATTGATTTCTTTGAATGGGTGACCAGGGAGTTGGAATGAGGAAGAGCCCTAGAATGTGATGTATTTAGATTTCAATAAAGCCTTTGATACCATTCCACACTGGTGACTTAAAAGCAAACTGAGAACCCTAGGGATGGATCCCTAAAGTTACTGATTGCGTTAGAAATTGGCTGAGTGGGAAGTGACAAAGGGTACAGGTAAATGGAGCTCACTCTGAGGAGAAGGATGTTACCAGTGGTGTGTCGCAGGGATCTGTCCTTGGTCAGATTCTTTTTAACATCTTTGTTAGTGATATTGCAGAAGAGCTGTTGGGTAAGGTTTGCTTGTTTGCAGATGATACCAAAATCTGCAATAGAGTAGACACCCAGGAAGGTGTAGATAACATGAGGAGGGATCTAGCTAAGCTAGAAGTATGGTCTAGAATATGGCAGTTCCTGATCGTGGCCCAGTCTAGTCCCGGGACCTCTGGGTTCCCTAACTTATCCAGAAGCTTGGAGACTGAGAAACTTATTCTTCTGTGACATCATCAGTATATCTCTCCGGTGTCCGCCCCCATTCAACCAGTTACCTCAGTCTCCAAGCAGCTGGATAGATGGGAGCCTGGGGATCTCGGGCTCACTTGAGAAACAATTGAGTTTTTAGCTTAGTTTGAAATTTTATATTCTTCCCATTTGGTTTCTGTAGTTTTAAAAGATATTTTCTTTTCCTTTCTTTTTTAGGTGCTGTCCTTTTTCAGCTGTAGCACGAGTTAGCTTGCTTCCCTCCCCCCCCCCCCTCCATACTCTGCCTGAATTTAGCTGAGCCTGCTTCAGAGGGGTTACCTGTCCTGGCCGCGCTGCAGCTCTTCCTCACTTTTTGGACAAGTTGGTCCCGTTAATCCCCGTTGGAGGAGCGTACCTACTCAGCGCCACGCGGAGGTACTTGCCCGCGAGTGCGCTTGTTAATTTCTACCGCCGGTAGAGCCATATCAGCAGGCTGGACACGCACCGATAGCGAGCGCCGTGCACCCGATCCGCGGGCCTCTGCTTCTGTGACCGGCGCTGGGGCACGGCTTTTCTTGTGGAACACTTACTGCAGGTAAGCGCGGTCGGGCCCTCCTGCTTATTTACAGCTGCGTGCAGTTCGCGCGGGCTTTTTCCATGTTGGGCCTAGCCGCGTGGTGACGGCGCAGCCCGGGGGTGGCTCTGCAGCGCTGTCTCTTCTGAGACCGGAGGGTTCTTCTCCTGCTGCGCTTTGCTTTGGGGGAAGGAACAGAGTTTTTATTTCATTTAGACTTTGTTTTCACTTTCCCGGGGTTTTCTTTGAGCGGGTGTTTTTTTCTCCACAGCCTGTCAGTGCTCCGGGGGAATCGCATGCTAGTTCGGAGGGACATTTCTGGATTTCTGCTTCAAAGTTTGAGCTTTATTCTTTTTTTCTCAGCATGCCTTCTAAGCCCATTTGCGTGGTGTGTGGGGCTAAGAAGGCTTCTCATAGCGGGGTCTGCAAGGCCTATGTGGGGGAGACTGGAGAGTTGGACCAGCCCCTTCCACCGGTGGACAGAGCCTCGTGGGGTGCCTTGGAGCCCCCGACTGTCCCAGGGATTGGCGGAGAGCCGGAAGAACCTGTGGCCGGTCCGTCTTCTGCCCTACCCCCGCCCCCCTCGCAAGTGCTGTTGCCCAGGGAGCTGTCAGCTATTTTTTCTCAGCAGTTTGTGGCTCTCTTGCAACAGTCCGCTGTTAGCTCGTTGCTGACTCAGGGATCTGAGGGGGAAAGGAAGCGCTCTGCTTCCCCCAGACTCCACTCTCCCCCGCCTCCGAGTAAGAGACTGCGGAGCGACAGGGCGTTGTCTGACATTACCGGGGTCTCTGAGGACCCGTTGTCCGATGAGGAAGGTCCCAGTGTGGCTCTGGATGAGGAGTTGGAAGAAGGGGAGATTTCTGAGCGGGAAGATCAGGCTAGGGTGGTGAGAGTGTTTCGGAGAGAAGAGTTGCCTGCTCTCATTGCCGAGTCTCTGAAGGCACTCAATATGCCAGTCCCAGGGGCGGCGGATGATGACACCCTTGAGGATCCTTTGCTGCAGGTGTTTCGGCAGTCTCAGCGGGCGTTCCCAGTACATCGGGTGTTTACCGAGATGATTCAGGAGGAGTGGAGCGTTCCAGAGGCTCAGTTGAAGGGATCCCGGGTTATGGGCCGTTTGTATCCCTTGTTGGACCAGGATAAGGAGGTCTTCCGGTCGCCCAAGGTGGACGTGGCCGTCTTAGCTGTCACCAGGAAGACCACCATACCGGTGGAAGGTAGTAGTGCTGCCCTCAAGGATGTGCAAGACCGTAAGTTAGATGTGCTCTTGCGGCAGGTCTTCAACATCAATGCTGTCTCCCTGCAGGCGGCTATCTGTGGGGCTTGGGTGGCCCGAGCCTGCTTCCGCTGGGCCCAACAGGTGCAGGGGGACCAGTCCAGTTCTTTAGCGGAGGACGCTGCGCGTCTGGAGTCGGGTGCTGCCTATCTTGCGGATACGCAATATGACCTCATGCGGGGTCTTTCTAAGTATGGCTTCGGCGGTGGCAGCCCGCAGGTACTTGTGGTTGAGGAACTGGGCTGCGGATTCCTCCTCGAAGGTGCGGTTAAGTAAGCTACCCTTTAAGGGGACGGCTTCTGTTCGGGGAGGATTTGGAAAAGCTCGTTAAAGATCTCGGAGAATCTAAGGGCGGCAGATTGCCGGAGGACAAGCCCAAGTCTGCTCGGGGGAATCCCGGTGGTCGGGGTCCGTTTAGGGACGTCCGCCGTTTTCGCTCCCAAAGGTTCTCTTCGGGCCCCCGGGGGCGGTTTCCCTACCGCAACCAAGGATTCCGGGATTTCCGGGAAGCGGGAAGAGGTTTCGGGGCCGCCTCCGCCTCCTCTTCCGTTAATTTCAAGAAGTCGCAATGAGATGAGGGGGGCCCAGCCGTCCCTCGTTCCCGTGGGGGGTCGTCTGTGGGAGTTTCTTCCTGCCTGGGCCCAAATCACCTCAGATCAATGGGTGCTCAAAGTTATTCGGGAAGGTTACGCCCTCGAGTTCTTGCATCCGGTGCGGGAGGCGTTTGTGCAGTCTCCCAGACGGTCCGTCGCAAAATGTGCGGCCCTGCGGGTGACGGTACAAAGGCTGTTGGATCTCAGAGCCATTGTTCCCGTACCTACAGAGCAGTACGGCTCCGGTCGGTACTCCATCTATTTCATTGTCCCGAAAAAAGATGGGGGTGTCCGGCCAATTCTGGATCTCAAGAAGGTCAATCGCTGCCTGCGGGTGTCGCATTTTCACATGGAAACTCTCCGTTCCGTCATAGTAGCTGTGCGGCAAGGGGAGTACCTCACCTCTTTGGACTTGTCGGAGGTGTACCTCCATATCCCGGTACGGCCGGATCACCACCAGTTTCTCCGGTTCGCGGTGCCCTTCGGTTATTATCAGTTCCAAGCGCTGCCTTTTGGGCTCGTGACCGCGCCGCGGGTCTTCACCAAGGTGATGGTGGTGGTGGCTGCGGCTTTGCGCAAGGAGGGCATTCTGGTGCACCCTTATTTAGACGATTGGCTGATCCAGGCCAAGTCCAGAGTCGAGAGCGAGCGGGTAACGGCTCGCGTGGTGGAGTTTTTGCAAAGCCTCGGGTGGATTGTCAATATGTCCAAAAGCCGTTTGCAGCCTTCCCAGAATCTGGAATACCTGGGGGCCCGCTTCGATACGAGCGTGGGCAAGGTGTTTCTCACGCAGCAGTGTGCGAGCGGCTTGCGGTGCATGGTGGAACGGTTCCTGCGGCTGCGGGCCCCCTCGGCGTGGCGTTACCTGCAGTTGCTGGGCACCATGGCGGCGACGATAGAGACGGTACCGTGGGCGAGAGCTCACATGAGGCCCTTGCAAAGGGCGTTGCTTCACCGCTGGTCGCATCAATTGCATCCCTTGTCCCGGAGGTTGGAGTGTCCGGAGGACACCCGTCAGGCCCTGCTCTGGTGGTTACTCCCCGAATCCCTCGAGCGGGGGAGAGCCCTCGAGACCCTCGCGTGGGTGGCGGTGATGACGGACGCCAGCTTGTCGGACTGGGGGGCTCATTGTCAGGGCAGCTTCATGCAGGGCACCTGGAGTTCCCAGGAGCAGCAGTGGATGATCAATCTCTTGGAGCTACGAGCTGTTCGCCTGGCTCTGCTGGGGTTTCGGCAGCGGCTCTCGGGAAAGGCGGTGAGAGTGCTCTCGGACAACGCCACGGCGGTCGCCTTTGTCAACCGGCAGGGGGGAACCAGCAGCGTGGCTCTAGAAGCAGAGGCCGAGGTTCTGTGCGCCTGGGCAGAGGCGAACCTCGTCGATCTGTCAGCGGCTCATGTGGCCGGCGTGAACAATGTCGAGGCCAACTTTCTCAGTCGGGTCCGCGTCGACCCGGGGGAATGGACTCTGCATCCCGAGGTGTTCGAGATGCTGACCCGCCGGTGGGGGACACCGGTCATGGATCTCATGGCGACCTTTGCCTCGGCAAAGTGCAGTAGTTTCTTCAGCAGGCGCCGCGAGCGGATGTCCGAAGGCCTGGACGCTCTCCTTCAACCTTGGCCAGAGGGACAGCTGCTTTGTCTTCCCTCCGTGGGTCCTGGTCGGCAGGGTCCTGCAGAGAGTGGAGCGCTTTCACGGTCAGGTCATCCTGATAGCGCCGGATTGGCCACGCCGACCTTGGTATGGCGACCTGGTGCGGTTGCTGGTAGCGAAGCCGTGGCGGCTCCCTGGTCGAATGGACTTGCTGTCGCAGGGGCCTCTGTTCATGCCTCACGTGGATCGGTTCTTGCTTACGGCCTGGCTCTTGAGCGGGCGTGGCTGAGTTCACGGGGATACTCGGCGGCAGTTGTTTCTACCTTGCTGAAGTCTAGACGCCATTCTACTTCAATGGCGTATGTCCGCGTCTGGCGGGTTTTTGAAGCATGGTGTGCGGATAGGAACGTTGTGGCTCTTAAGGCTTCTCTCCCGCGGATCCTGGAGTTTATGCAAGATGGTTTCGACAAGGGCCTAGCAGCGGCCTCGTTGCGTGTTCAGGTGGCGGCCTTGTCTTGTTACAGGGGCAGGGTTGCTGGTCAGCCGCTGGGTGAACAGCGGGATGTGAGGCGCTTCCTCCGAGCGGAGTCGCTTGCTAGGCTTCCGTCTCAAGCGGTTTTTCCAAAGTGGCATCTTCCCTTTGTGTTGGAGGCGTTAGAGCGGGAGCCGTTTGAGCCTTTGGCGCGTTCGTCGCTCAAGGACCTCACGTTGAAAGTGGTATTCTTGGTGGCGGTTTCTTCGGCCAGGCGGGTCTCGGAGCTACAAGTGCTTTCCTGCCGGCAGCCCTTCCTGACGTTCTTGGCCTCTAAGGTCGTTTTACGGCCGGTCCCGGCCTTCCTGCCCAAGGTGCTCTCGGCTTTCCATGTCGATCAGGAAATTTCCTTGCCGGTTTTTGCCGGTGGTGTGGATTCTCCTCTTTTGAGGAAGCTTCATCTCTTGGATGTCCGGCGAGCGTTGAAGAAGTATCTCAAGCGCACGGCGAGTTTTCGAAAATCCGACAGGCTTTTTGTGCTCTTTGGGGGCTGTCGGAAGGGGGAAGTGGCGTCCAAGGCTTCCATTGCGTGCTGGATTAAGGAGGCCATCGCATCAGCCTATCTTTTATGTGGCAGGGCCGTGCCGGAGGGGTTGCGGGGCCCATTCCACAAGGGCGCAGGCGGCGTCCTGGGCGGAGGTACGTTTGGTGTCGCCGGTGGAGATTTGTCGGGCGGCGACATGGTCCTCCTTGAACTCTTTCGTGAAGCACTATCGGCTGGATGTGCTACGAGCGGAGGAGACTTCCTTTGGTTCTGCAGTCCTGCAGGCGGGTTTGCCGGGACCCTCCCATGCTTAACAACTTTGTTCACTGCTCTGGTAAGGACCCAGAGGTCCCGGGACTAGACTGGGCCACGATCAGAAAGATGGAATTAGACTTACCTGCTAATTGTTGTTCCTGGAGTGGGACCAGTCTGGTCCCGTGTCCCGCCCGGAGTCCCTAGGCAAACAGGTCGGGGGACTTGCTCTGCGTGGTACATGTAAGAGATTTTCCTTTGGGGGGTTTTTCCCTGGAGTTGACGCTGTGTTTCAGTGGAACAGTCAAAAAAAAAAAAAATTCAAAAAAGAAGAGATATGAGAAGTTGGTAGATGCCTCGGTCACTGGGTTTATAGTTCACGGCCTACCCAGCATTGGTTAGGGGGGGCTGCATTGCGCTGCCAGCGAAGGGGCATGTTGCGGCGGTTTGGTTGGAGTTTGCTCCTTGCCGCAAGTTTTCTTTACAACCTTGGGGGGGTCGTAATCTTTCTCTATTACTCATGCTGAGTCTGTTACATTGATTTGATTACCCAGATACTTACTTGTTTCTCCGGTGAGTCTGCTTTGTCAATAGGTTACTGGTTGGATGGGGGCGGACACCGGAGAGATATACTGATGATGTCACAGAAGAATAAGTTTCTCAGTCTTCAAGCTGCTGGATAAGATAGGGAACCCAGAGGTCCCGGGACTAGACTGGTCCCACTCCAGGAACAACAATTAGCAGGTAAGTCTAATTCCATCATTAAATTTAATGTTAAAAATGCAGTGACGTACATTTGGGCTGCAAAAATCCAAAGGTGCGGAATAGTGTGGGTGGTGACGTACTTCTGTCCACAAAAGTGGAGTGGGACCAGGCGTAATTGTGTCTGACAATCTTAAAGTAGCTAAACGGGTAGAAAAGGCGACTGCGAAAGCCAGAAGGATGCTTGGGTGTATAGGGAGAGGAATGGCCAGCAGAAAAAAGGAGGTGATAATGCCTCTGTAAAAGTCTCTGGTGCAACCTCATTTGGAGTATTGTGTGCAGTTCTGGAGACTGCACCTTCAAAAAGGATATAAACAGGTTGGAATCGCTGCAGAGGGTGGCTACTAAAATGGTTAATGGTCTTTGTTATGAAGCATATGTCGACAGTCTTAAAGTTCTTAATATGTTTACTTTAGAGGAAAGGCAGGATAGAGGCGATATGATACAGACATTTAAATACCTCCATGGCATGAATGCACAGGAGGGTCTCTTTCAATTGAAGGCAAGCTCTGCTACAAGGGAACATAGCACGAGAGTGAAAGGGGATAGACTCAGGAGTAATATGCGGAAATATTTCTATCTCCAGGAACAAGCAGAAATGAGTCTTCACATATGGGTACGTTGGTACCGACGGAGCCCACGCAGGAACGCTCCCAGCGTCCAATCAGAAAGCTTTTGGGAGCATCCCACAGTGCCTGCGTGCTGCCTTCCCACCTTTCCAACTGTCTCTCCTCAGTTTCTTTAATTCTTTAATTCTTTGTTTTCTTGTGGTCGCGGCTGTTTCCCCGACTCCACCGGTACCGCCAGTGGTTTTTTTTTCTTTTCTTTTTCCCAACTCAGGGAATTTTTTTCCCTCAGTTTCTGTTTAAACTTTTGGGCCTGTAAGGCCTCTCCATTATGGAGCCGCCTTCTCTTAAGAAGTGCCTTAACTGTGGAAGTACAGTTTTCTTTTTAGACTCCAATAACTGGTGTCTAACCTGTCTGGGTCCTGACCCTTTTCCTCCGGAGCCATCAGGCTACAATTTTATGAGAAGAGATTTTCCATTTCGAGTTTCCCTCGATACTGAGTTCCCTTCCACTGTCAGGGCACCGACCATTTCTTCTCTACAGGATCAGGTAACCCACAAACAGTCTGTTAAGACTAGCCAATCCTTGAGTGGTAGGTCTCATGCCAAGCATGATGACGGCTCCGGCCTTGCCCTCAAGATCCTATTGGCTTTAAAACCCCGGCGGGAGTCTTCGGTCTCTAAAGCCTTTCAGGGATTTCAGGTTCTTCCTGGGGCTCACCCCTCACAGAACATACCTGAGCCATGCTCGGTGGTGGCATCCACTTCGAGCAGTACCGATACCCCGGCATCGGCACTGGTGTTGAGTGATTCACTCCTCACCAGGGATAGTCATCTGGCATTCTCGGTACCTTTGGGACCGATCGATACGTCCCAGATTGACTTTCCAGTATCGGCAGCACCGCCGATACATCCACCGACGTCGGTATCCTCTAGACATGCATCGATAGACTCTCTTCCTTCGATGCCGAGTCTGGAATCGATATCTAGTCTGGAAGGCTGGGTACCGACGCGTCTCGGAACCGACGCTTACTGATTCCGGTTGCGCGGTACCAAGGGTGATCACCAAGAATTTTCGGTTACCTTGGTACCGTTTGCGCAGCCTCCGATGACTGCTTCGATGTCGCTATCGCCTTCGGTTCCGGTTCAGCTTCCAGTATCGGTATCGGTGCCGGTGCCGGTACTGGCAGTAACATCGGGACCAGCTCCTTCCATGCTTTTTTCACCAGGGTCGCTCCTCTCTATACCTAGTTTGGAGTCGATACCTGGCATGGACGATGCAGTACTGACAGATTCAGGTCATAACCGCCGGTACCAGTTTTCATCCATAAAGGATCCTTTTCTGCACCGGACAAGTACATCCTCCGGTGCCCAGGCTACTTCTTCAAGTCTAGCCTGTCCAGGGATGGTTCCCATTGGAGATCCTTCTTTTCAGAATTTTCTCCTTGACATGGCAACATTCCTTACTATTCCTATCCCTGCCTATGATCCTACACAGGGCTCTTCTGGGGAAAAGGAAAATATAATGCTTCCTTTACATCATTCTTTGTAGGATCATCTTCTGAAAATATGGGAAACACCTTTGAGGGTTTCCTCACCTTCTACAGCAACTGATCTTTTGTATCAGGTGCCCCCTTCTCCAGGGTTTCAAAAGACTCAACTTCCCCATCATTCTATTGTGGTAGAATCAGCAATGAGGAAGGTGAAAAGTAAGAAGAAGCACTCTTCTTACCCACCAGGTCGTGAGTCTAGAACACTAGATGCCTTTGGACGTCAGACCTTCCAGACATCTATGCTATCAACAAGGATTCTCTCATATATTTTTTATGAGTCTATCCCTTCAGGAGGTCACAAAGCAGTTGTCTCTTCTGACTCCCTTTCTTTCAGAGCCCAAGACTGCGGACTATTCCTTACTACTTAGTCATAGTCAAAATATCTCTTGGTTTCTTACTCGTGCTTCTCTAGACTCTTTTGAGTCTGTTAGCAGGACCTCTGCTATAGCCATAGGAGCACGACGTAGAGCCTGGCTCCAAGCTTCAGACTTAAACAGATGGGCACAACAAAGACTGGGTAATACTACTTGTACTGGAGAAAATCTCTTAAATAATGAGTTTTTACGTCAGGTTGCTCACTGCTCCACTGATTTCCCTGTCTCTGTGGCTAAGCCTTCTCCTTCCCCAGTGGGTAAGAAATGCCCTACCAAACCTTCTTTCCCTAAAAGAAGAAGGTTTTATTCTCCTGCCCCTCATACAGATGTTCCCAAACAAGGGAAACCTCGCCCTGGTCTGCAGAATCCAAACTCAAGCCAGGAAAATTAACCCTCAATGGGGTTCTAATTAATCTCTTATAACATACAGTTCACTTCTCAGCAGAGGGTTTTTCACTGTTTTTTCATTTAAAACTCTACACATGGATTCCTGTTTCCAGGTCATCCACTTGCTCTTAGGTAGGCTGAGCTGTCAGGAGATTCATGTCTATGGGTCACAGGGTTTTCCTCCTCTTTCTACCATGAAGAGAGGTTTGCCAACTATCTCATGATAGTTTCCCTGTACCACCATGAATTTTTTCCTTCTACAGACTTACCATATAGCAAGTCTCCCTTCAGCTCTTATTTTTCTTTACCCTCTTTTCCAGGGCTTCCCCTGTACGAGTGGTACCATACAACTGGAAGGCTTTCTTAGCCTTTCTAGTCTTCCTTTCCTTTCCATTGTAGAGTTTTCTCTGGAGTAACCTCCCTTCTTTCATTGGGCAGCTCCTCAGACATGATCAGGATTTTCTCTCCTTGTTCTGTCTGTTCTCTCTGTTAAAAACAAAAAGTTTTTCTCTGCTGTTCTATTCAGCAACTGTCCATGCAGGAGTTCCAGTGATTGGACTACTAGTACTTTTCTACAAGTTCCAGTCTTGTCTTCCACTACTTTTTGTCTAGCCTTAGTAGTGCTTCCAAGATAGTGCTTCATCTATCTTTGATAATCCTTATCACTTCTTTTCTGCCATCTCCAAATCCCTGGAGTTGGCAGCATAGTTGCAGTGGCAGCTGGTTTTCTCCAGCAGCCAGTTTTATTTCCCATTTCTCCTGCATAATGCTCTCTGCAATCCTGCTGAGAAGCTTTCCACTATGGGCCCTTGCTAGAGAGCATGGGGATTTTTTCTCTAATTACTATCCTATATGGTTGAAAAAGGCTTCCTCAGTCATTCCTCATGACTGTAAGGGTTCTTTACACCCTTCTATGTCCTTTTAATAAAGGACATAAGCATTCTCCACGTGACAGTCTAAGGAGTTACCCAATTCCTACAGGAAATATGCTCTTTTTTCTTGCAGCTTGTCCTCATGGTATCCTAATCCTTCATGGACAGCACATATTTAACTACTACAACGCATGATACCCCCCCTTTGTTCCTCAAGTGGGTCGACCTGGTATCTCATTCTCTGCATTTTCTGTCCATTCACCATGTTAGAGTTCTACCGGACTCAGGACTTGCTGTTTACAGACTGATATTATCCTCTGTTTTTCCACGCAACCATCCTGGTTATTTCACTGAGTAGCATTCCTGCTCCATCTTAACCAGAGGGAACAGATTCTCTATATCTTCTCAAGTAGGTTCCACCTTCTTGTTATTAGATGAATCGTTCCTCTTCACATTTCCCCTGTGAAGTTTCCTATAGACCTATCTTTGTCTGCTTAATTGCAGACATTTATCTTTAGACCTATATATTCATATATGTATCTGTATCTATATACATCCCTATAGATACATATGTCTGTCAGCTGCGTGTGCATATGTTATGCCCCTCTAGATCTCATTTTAGACATATATATATATACCCATATATATATACCCTGTGACATAGCAAGTCCTTCTGGCCCGGTAGAAAAGCTTAAAAACCAGGTAGAAAGTGCAGGGCTACCAGTTGTCAGGGAAACCAGGCACGAGAGAAGGAAACACGCCCCTGCTATCAGCTTAGCAAAGAGTCACGGGGAAAGTCTGAACACCTGCTAGGGGGTGGAGCCAGGCCCTACCCAGGAAAGCTGTCTCATAAGGAAGCCCCAGCAGGCAGAGAGAAGGGAGAGAGGAAGGAAAGCGGACGTCCAGTCAGAAGGTGGACGGAGTTTCCAGCTGAAGGGAGGTCAGAGGCTCCGGCTGAGAGCTATAGGAGGAGCAGACCAGACCAGCTGAAGCATACTCTGGATTATAAGCAGCCAGGAAGGCAGTTGGAAACTGCCTCACACGGGTTCAGCAGGGAACCAACCGGTCTTTTTAAACCACAAAGAAAAGCTTCCACAGCCAGGGCCCCCAGGTAAGCCTAAGGGCTGGAATTGCCAGAAATACTGGGGGTTTATTGACCCAGAAGGTTGGGGCTATGGTGGAGAGTACCAGAGAGAAAATGAATGTTTAGAGCTACGTCAAATCCAAGAGTTCTGCATAAAACCCAAGGTTAGAGAAAAGGGCGCGGTCCCAGAAAGAGCCAGGCAAACAATTCCTGCTTCAGTGGGGGGAACGTGTAGAAACAGAGCCAGCCTGGTTAAACGTTCATAAGAAAGAAATGAACTGTATGATTACCTTGTCTGAACAGATAATATCTTTGTGTTAGAAATATATGGTGGAGAAAATATAACCTACTGGAAAAAGAAAGGATATATGCTGCAGTGCGGTGAAGTTTAACCTGCTGGAAAGAAATGTTTATTTTATGCTGAAGGAAGCTATTCTTATTTTGTCCTTTTCTGCCAAAGAGCAGATAACTTTGTGTTACCTTTTATCCTTGTGGAGTCCAACCCCGGGAGGGGAAATAAATCCCTTTTTGCTTGAAAACATTCTAAGTCACACTACTCTTCATTTGAACTGGTGATAAACTACATTTCCCTACGAGCCCTGCTCCAGGAAGTGGCAGAGCATTAGTTTGAAGAAGGAACTTAAACTCCTTAACCCCTACCTATGGGTACTGGCAAAGGGGCGGGATCACAACCCATATATATATACCCATATATATACCCATGTATGTATGTAGGTAGGTAGGTAGGTGTATCTATCGAGATCCTTCGTTATAGGTAGATGTGTATTTACACACTTATCTCTCTAACTGTCTATGCTCATAAAGGTTTTACCTTCCTATATGTTCCAGACAGTGGGCTTTGCATATGTTCTTACTGTTCCACAGTATGCTTGGGTATTATGCACACAACCACTGCTGTGGTACTGACAGCTCCTACCATAACCCTAGGTTTAGGTAACCCTGAAGCTCCATGTTCCAATATCTTCCTATCTTTCACCAGTTAGGAAAGACATGGTGGATCTTCAGTAGATCTGAGGTTTCAACTCCTCAGACATCTGTCCTTTCTTTGGGAATACGGGGTTTTTCCCATACCCCTTCTTCCCTCAAGGACTAGGCCAGTTTGTCCAAATCGGTCAGTCTTCCTCTTTTGCTCCTAACTGTGAATACCTCTGTAGCCAAAAGAGTTTTCAACTTTTTCCATAAAGCTTCCCACTAAAGACCTACCGTTTTTGTACTACCCCAGTTGAATCCTGGGGTCACATGTCACTTCCAGATTTGACCTTCACCTTCACTTCAGTGAGGTCACCTTGAAGATTTCTCTACTGCATCCTCAGTAGACTCCATCAGTCTCTCTACTTCCTGCAGTCCAGTAGGTGAGGTCCATATTCTGATTGTTCATTTCAATATATTTCATGATAATTATCATACATACAAGGACTCCTTGCCTGTAGTCCTATCTTAGGTTAGCTGTTTTCTACAGCTCCTCTCTTTTTCAACTCCTACCCTCCATCCTCAGGATGCCTGGCCATATCAGGTGTAGCATGTTTCAATCTCCAGCATGCTAGGGCTCCAGGCATCTTAGCTTGGGAGTCCCCATATGTGAAGACTCATTCCTGCTTGTTCCTGGAGATAGCACAGTTACTTACCTGTAACAGGTGATCTCTGGGAACAGCAGGAATAAGTCTTCACAAACCACCCACCTCCCCTAGGAGTTGTATCTCTCTATCTATTTTTCCTTTCCTCTCTCTCTCTCTTTGTCTCAGCTATAAAACTCAACTGAGGAGAGACAGTTGGAAAGGCAGCACGCAGGCACTGTGGGATGCTCCCAAAAGCTTTCTGATTGGATGCTGGGGAGCGTTCCCGCGCGGGCTCCGTCGGTACCGACGTACCCATATGTGAAGACTTATTCCTGCTGTTCCCAGAGATCACCTGTTACAGCTAAGTAACTGTGCTTTATGGAAAGAGTGGTAGATGCGTGGAATAGTCTCCCAGTGGAAGTGATGGACATGAGGACAGTATCTGAATTCAAAAAAGCATGGGACAAACACTGTGGCTCTCTGAAGGTAAAAAGGGAACTATTGTAGTTGATATGGAAGGACTGACTAGATAGGCCATGTGGTTCTATGTTTCTATAAATTCCACCAGGAAACGTGCCCTGGAAGCTCAGGTGGCTGGTGCACCATCCTGTACACACAAAGTAGTCTCCTGAGAGATGGGTGTCTGTGATTCACCTCCGCAGCTTGACCTGGATCCTTCTCTGAGGCTGACAGTAATCATATCATCTCAGATCACGAGGATGGCGAATGGTCTCCTTCAGAAGAGCCAGATGTGGACCATCAAGATTCTAAAGACGTCAGACTCTTTCACAAGGACAAGCTGGCTGCATTTATTGTGCATATTGTGGAGGCCCTGCAGATTACAGAAGGGCCGGAGGCAATGCCTGCTCAAACCACATCGCAAGCAGATCCCATCCTGGCCGTCATCCGGAAGCCAACTAAAAGCCTTCCCATTCCTTCTGGCGCTTCAGTAAATGATCTCCCTGGAATGGCAGTCCCTGGAGGCGGCTCTTCGGACGGCCCGATGGTTGGGGAGAATTTGTGTGGTCTCCAGCCAACCTTGACAAATAGCTTCACTTCCTAACACCCATTAGGTAACAGCTGTGACTAAGCACACTAAGGAGGTGTGGCGCTCCGTGACCAGGATGACCGCAAGGTGGAAGGCCTATTAAAGGGTGCTTCCTTTTCGTCCCTCTAGTCCAGTGGTTCTCAACCCTGTCCTCGGGACCCCACTAGCCAGTTGGGTTTTCAGGCTATCCACAATGAATATGAATGAGATATATATGCATTAGAAATAGCCTGCCAAACTGACTGGCTTGTGGCCCTCCAATGCTGGATTTGGGGACCCCGGCCTTACACCTCTGTCATTTAAGATTGTGAGTGGGCAAGGTACAGATGTCCAAGACATCAAAAAGATTGGATGGAATATGTCACATACCTCCTCGCCTCTCACCACCACCAAAATATTGTCTATTAGACAACATTTTGGTGGTGGTGAGAAACTAGGAGGGATGTGACACATTCTATCTACCCTTTTGATGTCGAGGACATCTGTACCTTGCCCACTCACAATCGTACTTGACAGAAGTGTACGGCAGGGGTCCCCAAATCCAGCACTGGAGGGCCACAAACCAGTCAGTTTGGCAGGCTATTTCTAATGCATATATATCTCATTCATATTCATTGTGGATAGCCTGAAAACCCGACTGGCTAGTGGGGTCCCGAGGACAGGGTTGAGAACCCCTGCTCTAGTCCAATCCCGGAACCATAGAGTTTAGAATCTCCTCCAGCAGCCTTGGAGACTGAATGACATCATCGCTTTACCAACAGGGGTATAAGTAGGCAAGGACTGCCCCCTATCTCCAGTACTTCAGTCTCCAAGCAGCTGAGGAGATTCTAAGCCTGGGACTGGGCTCAGTACAAATAAGCAGAGCTTGGGGGTTTAGCTCCTGTTAGTCTTTATTGGGGTCTATAGGTCCCATCTTTTATCTTTAACTTTTATTTAACTTTTAATTTTGGTTCTTTCTTTTGGTTGGCAGGTTCTCTTTTGGCTCCATCCTGCTCCCTGGGCCCCCCCTTCCTCCCCTCCCCCCCCCCCTCTGTGCTAGTTTTTCCCCAGCGTTTAAACGAGCAACGGGGGAGAAGTTGCAGTGTTAGCCTCCCTGCTCCCGAACCCGATATTAGGGGTGAGGAGCAGGTAGCAGGCAGTAGGCGGGCTCGCAGTGTCCCGAAAACCCGTGGAGCGGTCCGGGTGAGGCAATTAAGCTGTGAGCAGCGTCGGAGCCGAAGCCGCAGCAGGCTGAGCTCCGACGCCAGTGAGACACTCTGCATCAGGCAAGCACCGTGAGTAGGAGCGCCGTTTTTGTTTGGGCGTTTGTTTTTTGATTTCTTTGTTTTTTCTTTACTTTTCTTTCATTGTTTTCTTTCCTTTGGGTTCCGTTTCGGCGGGTTTAGCCTTTTGAAGGGTGCTTGCCTCAGCCACGTGTGCGCGTGCGGGAAAGGAGCCGGCGGCCATTTTAGGAGCCGCGGTTATTTCTAGTCTCTCCGCTGCTGGTGATTTCGCGGCATTAGAGGCCTCGTTTTTGCAGGACCCTAGTCCTGCCTGTCTGGGCACCTCTGTGGCGTGGCTTTACTTTTTAAAAACAAAACAAAACACTGCATAAATACTTTGGACCTGGAGGACAGAGCAGGGGCTCCAGGCCTAGCTTCTAGGCTGCAGCTGGGGCTGCCCTTTTTTTTCCCTCACCGGGGGTACAGGTGTTAGTTCAGAGGGGGTTTCCACTTAAGGAGCTTATCCGCAGGCCTAGAGTCAGTTGGGGGGTTTTTTGCTTCTCATTGCTTGGCTATGCCTTCCAAGCCCCGGTGTTTGGTGTGTGGCTTGAGGCGCAGTACGGTGCAGGACTCGGGTGTGTGTTCTGCTTGTACGCTGGCCGTGGACGGCATGGATAAGGGGCCGGGACAGCCTGTGGCGGAAGCTTGGGGGCATTGTGCCTCCGGTCCTGGAACAGGAGGAGCCTGTGGTGGGGCCTTCCTCAGGGGAGGGTTCCTCACTGCTGGTAGGACTGGTTCAGGGGTCTGCTTCTCCTGGAATGCTTCAACAGGCCTTTGCCTTGTTACAGCCAGCTCTGCTGGTCCCGCCGCCGGATGCCCAGGGGCAGAAGAGGTTAGGGTCCTTGGGCAGTCCAGCGGAGGGCGCTCCCACGGCTAAGAAATGCAAGGTCGCTGGCGTTGGTAGTGCGCCCTCGCTTCTCGGGGACGACTCTGCGGAGTTGGACGCGGAACTGGAGGTCCTGTCAGATGAGGAGTTGGAAGATGGGGAGTTGCCTAGCTCCGAGCTGCAGAGTAGAGTGGTCAGGGTTTTTCGTTGCGAAGAGCTCCCGGCCCTGATCTCGGAGACTCTTAAGACCCTCAACATGCCCGTGGGAGAGCCGGTGGCTGAGGAGGTCTTGGAGGATCCGCTTTTACAGGCAGTTCGGTCGTCCCAAAAGGTTTTTCCTCTACATCGGGTCTTTAGGTCAATGATCCAGGAGGAATGGGATGTTTCGGAGGTGGCTCTCAAGGGTACCAGGGCCTTGGCACACCTTTATCCGCTGGCGGACCAGGATAAGGACTTGTTTCGCTCCCCAAAGGTGGATGCGGCGGTGTCGGCGGTTACGAAGAAGACTACGATTCCGGTCGAGGGGGCCGCGGCGCTGAAGGATGTGCAAGACAGGCGGCTGGATTCCCTACTGAAACAGGTTTTCGATGTTTGCGCCCTTTCCATGCAGGCGTCCATTGCGGGGGCCTGGGTGGCTCGGGGCTGTTTGCGGTGGTCCCAACGCTTACAGGGGGAGCCGTTGGAGGGCCGTTTGGATGATGTTTCGCTTCTGGAGTCCGGTACGGCGTACTTAGCGGATATACATTATGATCTCATCCGCGGGTTAGCTAAGAGTATAGCCTCAGTGGTGGCGGCTCGGCGGTACCTGTGGTTGCGTAATTGGTCGGCCGATAGTTCCTCGAAGGCTCGTCTTATTAAGTTGCCCTTTTGGGGGAAACTTTTGTTTGGAGAGGATTTGGAGAAGTTGGTCAAGGATCTGGGGGAGTCCAAGGGCGGTCGGCTCCCGGAGGATAAGCCTAAGCAAAGTCGGGCTCCTGCGGGGTTCCGGGGGACCGCTAGAGAATTTCGTAGGTTTCGTTCCTCTCGGTTTGGCCCGTCACAACGGGGGAAGTTCCCAGTTAGAGGGCAAGGGTTTCGAGGCTTCCGGGGAGCAGGAAGGGGGTTCGCTCCTTACCAGTCCTCGGGCCCTAAAAAGCCACCATGAAGTGAGGCGGGCTCAGGCGGGGGTGGTTCCCGTGGGAGGTCGGTTGCGGGATTTTTACCCTGCCTGGGTCCGGATAACATCGGACCAGTGGGTCCTCGAGGTCATTCGCGATGGGTACGCGTTGGAACTCCACCGGCCCATTTTAGATTCCTTTGTCAGATCCCCTTGCGTGGCTCCGGCCAAGTTGTGAGCGGTCTCGGACACTCTGCGGCGACTGCTTCAGCTCGGGGCGGTGGTGCCAGTTCCGGCAGATCAGTGCGGGTACGGTCGATACTCCATATATTTCGTCGTGCCGAAAAAGGAAAGCTCGTTTCGGCCGATTTTGGATCTGAAGCGCGTGAATCGGTGTCTCCGGGTAACCCATTTTCGGATGGAAACTCTGCGATCCGTGATAGCGGCGGTCCGCGTGGGGGAATTCCTTACCTCCCTAGACCTGACGGAGGCGTATCTTCATATCCCCATACGGCAGGAACATCCGAAATATCTCAGATTTGCGGTTCCTAAGGGACACTTTCAGTTTCAAGCGTTGCCTTTTCGGGCTGGCCACGGCCCCTCGGACTTTCACCAAGATCATGGTGGTGGTGGCGGCGGCACTCCGCAAGGAGGGGGTGCTGGTCCACCCATATCTGGACGATTGGCTGATTCGGGCGAAGTCCAGGGAGGAGAGTTTGACTGCGACCGCCCGAGTGGTGGAGATGCTGGAGAGCCTGGGCTGGGTCGTCAACTTTGCAAAGAGCAGTTTGGTTCCGTCTCAGTCCCTGGTCTTTCTGGGGGCCCGCTTCGACACGCATCAGGCGGCCGTGTTCCTGCCCGTCCTCAGAGCACAGCGGCTGCGCGTCCTGGTCAGGCGGTTTTTGTCGACTCCGGCGCCGACGGCGTGGCAGTATCTTCAGTTGTTGGGCACGATGGCGGCTGCCATCGAGGTGGTACCATGGGCCCGAGCTCACAAGCGGCCTTTGCAGAGAGCGCTGCTTCGTCGGTGGTCGCATCAGCAGGATGCGTTGTCGCAACGCCTGGTGTGTCCTCCGGAGGTGCGCCTGGAGCTTCGGTGGTGGCTGCATCCGGAGAGCTTGGAGGCTGGCATGCCTCTCGAGCCCCCCTCCTGGAAGTTGCTAATGACGGATGCCAGTCTGGTGGGGTGGGGGGCGCATTACGAAGGCCGGTTTGCCCAGGGCAGCTGGTCTCCGGAGGAGTCGGTTTGGTCCATCAACCGGTTGGAGATGAGAGCGGTTTTCTTGGCGCTGTGCAAGTTTCAGGGGGCGTTGAGTCAGGCGGCGGTTCGCATTCTGTCCGACAATGCCACAACGGTGGCTTACATCAATCGCCAGGGCGGCACGAGCAGTGCGGCCCTCGAAGCCGAGGCGAGTCAGCTCTTAGGGTGGGCCGAGCTGCACCTGGGAGCTCGCTCGGCGCAACACGTGGCCGGCGTGGACAATGTGGAAGCGGATTTCCTAAGCCGTCGCAGGGTGGACCCGGGAGAGTGGAGTCTTCACCCTCAGGTGTTTGCGCTGGTGGTGCGCCGTTGGGGGATTCCGCGGATGGATCTCATGGCAGCCTTCGAGTCGGCACAGGTACCTCGGTTCTTCAGCAGGCGCCGAGAATGGATGTCGGAAGGGCTCGATGCGTTGGCGCAGCGCTGGCCAGACGGCGGTCTTCTCTATGTGTTTCCCCCTTGGGCTCTGATAGGCCAAGTGGTGCAGCGCATAGAGAGGCATCGCGGCCTGGTGGTGTTGGTGGCTCCTGATTGGCCCCGACGGCCTTGGTACGCGGACGTGATACGGTTGCTGGCCGACGGTCCCTTCTGATTGCCACAGCGGGCGGATCTGTTATGGCAGGGGCGTTGCGCATGCCCCAGGTGAGTCAGTTCTCGCTTACGGCTTGGCTCTTGAAAGGGCTCGGATGACGGCCAAGGGGTATTCGACTATGGTAATTTCTACCTTGCTGAAGGCACGCCGGCGTTCTACTTCTTTGGCGTATGTTCGCGTTTGGCGTATTTTTGAAGCTTGCTGTGCGGAGCGCGCTGTTCAGCCCTTGGCGGCCTCCGTAGCTCCGATTCTGTCATTTTTGCAAGATGGCGTAGACAAGGGTTTGGCGGCTAGTTCCCTGCGGGTTCAGTTGGCGGCCATTTCCTGTTACCGTGGAAAGGTTCGGGATCAGTCGTTGGGTGCTCATGGCGACATCCGGCGGTTTCTGTGGGCGGTGTTGCTTATGCGGCCGCCAGTCCGTAGTGCAGTGCCGACATGGGATCTGAATTTGGTGTTGGAGGCTTTGCTCAGGGCGCCGTTTGAACCTTTGGATAAGGCCTCTTTGAAGGACCTAACGTTGAAGACTGTTTTTCTGGTGGCGATTTGTTCCGCGCGCCGCATTTCTGAATTGCAAGCCTTGTCTTGTAGGGAACCTTATCTTTCCTTCTTCCATCACAAGGTGTTGCTGCGGACGGTGCCGGCCTTTCTACCTAAGGTCGTTATGCCTTTTCATGTTAACCAGGTGGTTTCGCTTCCAGTATTTTCTGGTATTCTGGACGGTGTGTCGGGTAGGCGGTTGCACCTCCTCGATGTGCGTCGGGTTCTGTGTAAGTACCTTCGTCGGACAGCGGATTTTCGGAAGTCCGATAGGCTGTTTGTGGCTTTCGGGGGGCCGCACAAAGGGGAAGCGGCGGCGAAAGCGTCCATTTCGCGTTGGTTGAAGGCAGCTATTGCTTCTGCGTACGTGTTGAAGGGGAAGGTCGTGCCGGACGGTCTCCGAGCGCACTCGACTCGGGCTCAGGCAGCGTCTTGGGCGGAGTTCCGTTTGGTTCCCATCAGGGACATTTGTCGGGCGGCGACCTGGTCGTCGCTGCACTCCTTTGCTAAGCATTATCGGCTCGATGTGCAGGCTGCCGGGGATGGGCGTTTTGGCTCGGCGATTCTTCAGGCTGGACTCGCTGGTCCCTCCCGTTGAGGTTTACTGCTCTGTTACATCCTCTATGGTTCCGGGACTGGACTAGAGGGACGAAAAGGAAAAGTAAATTAGACTTACCTGCTAATTGTTGTTCCTTAAGGAACTCTAGTCCAGTCCCGGAGCCGTCCCTGGGGTTATCAGCTCGTTGGCCTGAAGTGGGTCGCTTTCGTTTTGCTGTTTCTGCAACAGTATAATAAAAAAAAAAAAATTAACCATGATAGATGGAAAAGAAACCTATACTTTCCTTATCCCAGGCTTAACCCAGGCCTGGGTGGCGGTGGAGAGGGTTCTCGGAGGGCGTGGTGTGGAGCCATGGTGGGAACCCTTTGTTATAGCGGGGACAGTGTCCTGTTCCTAATTTTTGTTGCCTTGAGGAATTTTTTTTAATCTAGTTATTTGTTGCTCTGCTCAGTTTGCTTTGTCAATAGGTACTGGAGATAGGGGGCAGTCCTTGCCTACTTATACCCCTGTTGGTAAAGCGATGATGTCATTCAGTCTCCAAGGCAGCTGGAGGAGATTCTAAACTCTATGGTTCCGGGACTGGACTAGAGTTCCTTAAGGAACAACAATTAGCAGGTAAGTCTAATTTACTTTTTTTCCTCCTCTGCTCTTGCCTTGCAGGCTTCTGCCTGTGGGGGGCTCGTGGTTTACAGCCTCCTCCGTTGGATTCAGCTCTTGCCCGAGGACTCCACCTCAGCACATGTGGAGTCAGCCGTTGCATTTCTGATGGATGCGCTCTATGATCTCATCAGGCTTGCGATGTGATCTGTCGTGGCTGTCACGGTAGCTCATTGCCAGCTCTGGCTGCAGTATTGGTCAGCCGATGCAGCCCAACTCACCAGGCTGCCTCTTAATGGAAAGCTCCTCTTTGGCAAGGATCTAGAGCGGTTGGTTAAGGACCTCAAAGAAGTAAAGCCTCAATATCTACCCAAGGACAGGCCTAGACGTGGATCAGTAAACTTTAGGGTCCATCCCTAGGGTGCTCAGTTTGTTTATAAGTCGCCTGTGTGGGAACAGTGTCAAAGGCTTTACTGAAATCTAAATACACCACATCTAGGGCTCTCCCTCTGTCCAACTCCCTGGTCACCAGTCAAAGAAATCAATCAGATTTGTCTGACAAGACCTGCCTCTGGTGAATCCATGCTGCTTCGGATCCTGCAAACCACTGGACTCAAGAAACCTCACTATTCTCTCTTTTAGTAGCCTTTCCAATAATTTACTCACTACAGAGGTTAGTCTAACTGGTCTTTAGTTCTCAATGTCCTCCTTGGGTCCGCTTTTGTGTAAAGGGACCACATGTGCCTTTTTCCAGTCCTTTGGCACTACTTCTGACTCTGAGGCATTGAAAAGGTCAGTCAGTGGAGCTACTAGAACATCCCTTAGTATTCTCGGGTGTATCCCATGTGGTCCCATCGCTTTGCTACTTTAAGTTTAACTAGTTCCTCACAAACAGTCTTTTGAAAATTTTCAATATGCCCCTCGCTTCTGTTCCTTTTTGTGGGTGTTTCTAGGTCCTGCTCCTGGTTCTTCATCTGTGAACACAGAACAAATATTTGTTAAGCAATTCCGCTTTATTCTCATTGTCTTACATATTCCTCCCCTTCACCCTTGAGTCTAGCAATACCACTTTTGACCTTCCTCTTCTCACTAACATATCTGAAAAATGTTTATCCCCGCATTTTAATGCATTGGCTATTTTCTCCTATTTTTGAGTCTTTACTTTCCTGACTTCTTTGCTATCTTCTTTAAGTTTTTCCAAATATAGAAGCCTGTCTTCCTCTCTCTGTGATCTCTTGTATTTCATGAAGGCCTCCCTCTTTTTCTTCATCTTTTCAGCTGAAAAACATAGCGGTGGTCTTTTCCTTTTATCTTTATTTACCATTTTAACAAAAAGGTTGATTGCCCTTAAAATATCCCTTTTCAGTTTTGCCCACTGTTTTTCTACATCCCCCAGCTGTTCCCGTCTCGCCAACGACTCCCTGAGGTATTGGCCCATCTTGGCAAAGTTAGTTTTCCTATAGTCTAAGACCCTCGCTTTCAAATGGATTTTATCAGCCCTAGTCCTAATTCTGAACCACATCATCTGGTGATCACTGGATGCAAAATGATCTCCCACTGTAACATCAGAAACACTTTCCCCATTGGTAAGCACAAAGTCCAGTATGGCCCCTTCACATTTGGGTTCTGTTACCAATTGCCTGAATAGCTCTCCCTGTAGATAATTCAGGATCTCCTTACTTCTAGATGATACTGCAGCAGGGATGTGCCAGTCAACATCTGGCATATTAAAATCCCCTATCAGTAGCACTTCCCCTTTCCTGGCAATGCTGCGTATGTCTTCAATTAGCTTTCCGTCCACCCATTCTCCCTGTGAGGGCGGTTTGTATATCACGCCAATGCAAATAGATTTCTCTTTCCCTCTTTCTAGTTTAACCCACAGTGCCTCCTCTTTCCCTTTTAAGGCCTGTATTTCCATAGCTTTAATATTTTTTATATATAGTACCACCACTCCTCCCCTTCTTCCTCCCCTGTCTTTTCTGAATAAAGTATAGCCTGGTATAGTTAAATCCTAGTCATGGTTGTCCGTGAACCATCTCTCTGTTGCTTCACTAAGTCCAGGTCAGCCTCTCCCATTAAAGCCTAAACATCTGGGATCTTATTTCCCATGCTACGGGCATTTATACACACTGCTTTCCATATGTTGCCCTTTTTACCCATTTCCATAAAGGGATTTAATGTTTCACTTACCTGGGGGCTTTCTTCAACCATCCCCAATGAATCTAGTTTAAAGCCCTCTTCAGTAAGTTAGCCAGTCTGCTACTGAAGACATATCGACCCTTCTTGGACAGATGGACACCATCTCTGCTCTGCAACCTTTGGAACAGCATCCCATGGTCCATGAATCAGTCTTGGCTATAAGACGAATGAACCGCCAAGAAAAAGGTGTAATCCCGAGTAGAGGGGATAACCATCTTCCAGAGATCCACCAACCCAAACTCACATAGTCAATCTTGCATGGCTGTCAGTCCGAGGTCAACTTTCCCCTCCACTCCCCCATGACCGTCCATCCAATGCAATATTGCAGTCACCCCCCCTCCCCCCAATACCCTACCATGGGCCTTCCCCTCTATCCACCGTCGCATGCCACCCCAAAAGTTTGCTTGCTCGGTATTTGGTCTGTAGACAGAGACTAGAGTCTTTGTTTTCCCATACAGTCCCCCTCCCCCAAACTGCCCATCCGATTTCCAATAGGTCCCATCCAAAATAAAGAGAACATCTCTTTCAATCATGATTGCCACTCCCGCCCGCCTGTGGCAACCCCCTTCTGCCGCAAAAAAAAGTTTGAAAGGCCTGGGGATTGAGCAAACGTTAATCTCTCTCCCACAAATGTGTCTCTTGCACAAATACCATCTGTCAGTGTCAGTCTCGAAGCTCCCGCAGCATCTTCTACTTCTGTGGGGAATTGAGGCCCGGCACATTCCCTACTTTTAATCTACAGGCCATTGACCCAACCCCCTCTCACTCATCTTTAGTGCAGATACCTTCCCCCCTTCCCCCTTCATATAGAGGCACACTCTGATCCTTTTATTGAGGAAGAGAACCCCCACCCCCTTAGGTGTACTCCTATCCCGCCCCCCATGAACCATCATATTTTACCCATCCTCCCCATCCCCCATACCTGTCCCCCACAACACTGACACAACAATCCCCTAGCCATGCCCCCACTGTACTAGATAAATGTTTAAATAACACAACAGGGATTGAGGGAGGAGTGGCCTAGTTTGGGGCAAGTTACCTCAGGCCGGAAGGTTGGGGGTTCAAATCCCACTAGAGGACAGCAACCTTGGGCCGGAAGGACTGCGGTTTCTAGTCCCACAGGTGCTCCTTGTGGTCTTGGGCAAGCCACTTAACCCTCCATTGCCCATGTTCCCTGTAAAATAGTTATCTCCAAGTTATAATGCCCTGTTCAATGTAATTTCAGTTTGTTCAATGTAAACCGCCTTGATGATATGAAAGGTGATATAGAAGAAATGTTAAATAAATAAAATACAATAAACAGGGTTCCCATAACATTACCAAATTGAACATTCCAAAAACCGTAGGCCAACCACCAGTCCAGGGAGATTTCACATGACTGTAAGATACTCATCTGCTTCAGGAACCCCACATTTGCCAGGGTCACCCGACCTATACCTCAGTCGCTGACACTTGGCTGGGATCCTCTCCCAACTAGTGAGAGGACGTGGCTGTGCAGACTCCCCCGTGGCTGGAGGTCACTCCGGTAGATTCAGTGCACTTCCTGACAGAGTATTTTATAGCCCTCATCTTCTATATGCACCCAGAAGTTCCGACCATTGACATCCAAAAGAAGGGCAAAAGAGAAAAGCCAGTGATACTTTGCTTTCTCGGCCTGTAGATATTGCGTCACCAGTCACCTGGCTCTCCGGCACCACAGAGTTCCCGCCAACAAATCGTGAAACAGTTCAGTGTCCACACCATCCCAGGCAAAGCAGCCCTTCCAGTCTGCCACCTACATCACCCAGTCTTTTAGTGCAAATGATCTCAAACAGGCCACAATGTCTCTCGCTCTCCCCACTATCTGTGGTCCCAGTGTTTTATGAGCCTGGTTCACTCCAGTGATCTCAGTCTCAGCCTTGTCAGAGGAGCCCTGCAGAAGCAGCTGGCACACTTTTTGGACCACTGAAGAGGCATCCGAATAGCGATCCGCTTCATTAACCCCCCCCCCCCCCCCCCCGAATTCTTTAATTATTCCATCTAGTGCAGTTCTCTAAGTCGTCCAACTTATCTTTAAGGAGATCTTGTTCTGCTCGGAGCTGCTGCATCTGGGCTGCTGTGGTGCTCTCTTTCTCTGCTTGCTGGTCTGCCTCCTTTTCTAGGCCTTCCACCCAGCTTCCCAAATCACATAGGTTAACCCTGATCTCTGCCAGAGCATCTCGAATCTCTCCCCGAGTGGACACTGTCGTCTTTTGCAAGGTGTGCATCCAGCCCCAGATATCACCATGTGTTCAGCTCTCCTCTGCTTGCTTCAGATTGTCCTCGGAGTCCTCCCCAGTAATCATGTGATCTGCTGGGTTATGCAAATGATGAGCATCATTATGCACGTAGGAGGATTTGAATTTCCCTAGTTTCTTGTGGACCGACATTGTGGATTGTTGGGACAGCAGCAGGCTTGTTGTTGCCTATTTTTAAGGGAGCAATAGCACTCTTTTTGATGCTTTTTAATGTGCTCCAATGGGAGCACATAGGTTAAGCCGTCATCTGCCTGTTGATGTTCCTCCTTCTCTGATTCTTTTTAACATCTTTGTTAGTGATATTGCAGAAGGGCTGTCAGGTTGCTTGTCTGTGGATGATTCCAAAATCTGGGAATCTAGCTAAGCTTGAAGAATGGTCTAGAATTTGGCAGCTGAAATTTAATGCTAAAAATGCAGGGTCATGCATTTGGGCCGCAGAAATCCAAAGGAGCAGTACAGCATAGGGGGTAAGCTACTTCTGTCTACAAAAGAGAAGCAGGTCCTGGGTGTAATTGTGTCTGACGATCTTAAAGTAGCTAAACAGGTAGAAAAGGCAACTGTGAAAGTCAGAAGGATGCTTAGGTGTATAGGGAGAGGAATGGCTAGCAGAAAAAAGGTGATAATGCCTCTGTAAGTCTCTGGTGTGACTTCATTTGGAGTATTGTGTGCAGTTCTGGAGACTGCACCTTCAAAAGGATATAAGCAGGTTGGAGTTGGTGCAGAGGGTGGTTACTAAAATGGTTAATGGTCTTTGTTATAAAGCAAATGAGGACAGACTTAAAGGTCTTAATATGTTTACTTTAGAGGAAAGGCAGGATAGGGGCAATAGATACATTTAAATACCTCAGTGGCATGAATGCACAGGAGGGTCTCTTTCAATTGAAGGCAAGCTCTGCTACGAGGGGACATAGCATAAGGGTGAAAGGGGATAGACTCAGGAATAATATGTGGAAATACTTCTTTATGGAAAGAGTGGTAGATGTGTGGCATAGTCTCCCAGTGGAGGAGGTGGACACGAGGACAGTATCTGAATTCAAAAAAGCATGGAACAAACACAGAGGATGTCTAAAGGTAAAAAGAGGACTTTCCTTCTCGTCTCTCCGGGCCAGTCCAGGAACAGGAGGGTTGTCAACCTTCTCCAGCAGCTGAGGACTGAATTCAGAAGTTTTGCTGATCTGATAGCTGGCTCCCCCTGCTGGCCACCTCAGTCTTTCAGTCCTCAGCAGCTGGAAGGGACAGGATTCTGGCTGGCTCTCGAAGAATTGCTTAAAGTTTTAAATTGGCAGTCAGCTCTTTTTGTTATTTTGAGTGCTACAGTGGCAACGCGGTTTGAGCCCTAGCAGGGTTCGCCTCCGCGAAATATTCAGCAGGTTGACTGTTTCTGCTGTAGATTCAAGGAGCAGGAAGGCAGAGCCTGTCTCAGACTGCAGCTCCGTTTGCCGGGGGGAAAGCACAGTGAGGTACTGGGAGCCCCAGCGACCATCCTGACACCCCCGGAGCAAAGTTTTCTCTCCCGCTAGCAGCGGGGTGAGTTGCTTTCAGGAAAGGTGCAGTTGATGAAAGACCAAGTTGGTGAAAGCATTTGTTTGCTCTGTCGGTAGCTTTCGGCGGTTCCCGGCGGCGTTGATCCCCGTGCCGGCGGTCGCGTGGTAGCAGGTTCCCAACTAGGTTGTTTAGCCGCGGTTTGGCAGTAGCGGCGGTTTTCTTCGTTTCCTTGCTTCTCAGGGTTTTTTTTTTTCATTTTTGTGATCATGCATTAGCGAGATGGAGAGCAAGGCAGATTCGGGCAGTTCTTTAGGAGGCCCTAATATCTCCACAGATTTGGGCGGAACGGCGGCCATGACAGCTTCAGCTCCGGTGTTGGGGTCTGTTCAGGAAAAGCCCGCCAAGAGGAAAACGAAGTCTAGGAAACCAGTGCAGGGGGAAGAAGCTCTTCCTCAGTCCCTGCCTGAAGTTCAAAAGAGTTTAGAATCTGTTTTTTCTGCGGAATTTATTTTAGCGTTGCACCAGGCTTACTGTTTGAAGTGGCAGCAATCTCAGGTTAAGGTGGCTGCTCCTATGACCGGGCAAAGCTCTGCAATTCAGTCTTCCCTGTTGGATCCCGGGGAGGGTCCTTCTCAGTTGGCCCACGGAGCTGAGTTGAGCACTGATAGCACCGGTCAGCTCATCTCAGGGCTCCAGGGTATCGAGGAAGGAGAAATCCTGTCAGATTTTGGTTTGGAATGGGCCACGGATTTGGATGAGAGTGATCTTGGTGCCAGCGAAGATCCTAATATGTTCAGGGTGTTTAGAAAGGAGGAGTTGGGAGCGCTTATCGCTCAGACTCTGCCTTAAATATTGCTTTGCCTGCAGCTCAGGCTGAGCCCTTAGAGGATCCCCTTCTTCAGGGGTTTAAGGTGGAACAGCAGTGTTTTCCAGTGCATAGGGTCATGAAACAGATGGTGGAATCCGAATGGGAATGCCCGGAGGCTACTTTGCGTGGCGCAAAGACTATCGGGCACTTGTACCCTTTGCCTCAGGAGGAGCAGGAGTTATTGAAGATTCCTAAGGTGGATGCCTTGGTTTCCGCGGTAACCAAGAAAATGACTATTCCTGTCGAGGGCGGTGCGGCCTTGAAGGATTTGCAAGATAGGAAATTGGAGGCCTTGTTGAAACAAACTTTAGAGTCCTGTGCTCTCTCACTACGAGCGGCTATCTGTGGAGCGTATGTCTCCCGTGCCTTTATTAGGTTGATCCAAGGAGGGGCTCCCTCCCAAAAGGAGGACGACGAGGGGGCGAAGCTGGAATCAGCAGCGGCTTATTTAGCGGATTCTTTTTATGATTTGGTGAGGATTTCGGCAAAGTCCATGGCTACAGTGATTGCGGCCAGAAAATTTCTCTGGTTGAGGAGTTGGGCGGCAGACACCGCTTCCAAAGCTCGTCTAAGTAAGCTTCCATATAAGGGCACCCTGCTGTTTGGGGCGGCCTTGGAAAAGATTGTTAAAGATCTCGGGGATTCCAAGGGTGGTCGACTCCCTGAGGACCGCCCGAAGGCTCAGAAGTCTAACAATTTGCACAGGGGTCCCGCTCGCGATTTTTGCAGATTTCGGGGGTCCCGTTTCACTCCGTATCAGAGAGGTCATTTTGGGGCCAGAGCTCAGTCCTTTCGGGGAGCTCGAGGATTCGGTAGAGGTTATTTCGGGTCCCAGCTCAATACCCCTAAAAAGTCACAATGAAACGAGGCTGGTCCAGGTGGAGTGCCCGGTGGGGGGGGGGGCGGCTTCACAGCTTCCTTTCGTCCTGGACCACCATTACGTCTGACCAATGGGTCCTAGAAATTATTCGAGAGGGGTACTCCCTCGAATTCGCTCGTCCATTGTCAGACGCTTTCGTGGTATCTCCATGTGGTTTATGTTTGTTTATTGATTTGATTGACCGCCCTTCAAAATAGCAGAGCGGTTTACAATGATAATAAAATATTACAGTAACAGCAAGGCACAAGGCCAGAAAAGTAGAAAGAAAGTTACAATTACTTTGTAGAGAGAAAATGGGAGAGCAGGTTGATATCAAAGGGTATAGGAAAAAAGGTTAGGGGTGAGAGGAGGGAGGGCCAAAGGCAAGGGAGAAAAGGTGAGTCTTTAGATCCAGCTTGAAGGTAGGGTGATGATGTTCCAGGCGGAGGGCGGTGGGAAGGGAGTTCCAGAGGGCATGGCCTAGAAAAAAAAAGCTGAGGAACGGGTAGAGTGCAGGTGGGCTAGGGAGGGAGGGGGTAGTGTGAGATGGTTGAGATGAAAGGAACGGGGAGTGCGTCTGGGAGTGTGAAAGTGGATGAGGTCAGCCAGGTATTGAGGAGTGGAGGTGTGAAGTGCTTTATGAACAAGGGTGAGTAGTTTGAACTGAATGCGGAAGGAAATTGGTAACCAGTGAAGGCGGAAAAGAAGGGGGGTGACGTGGTCTCTGGGGGAGGAGTGGGACACGAGTCGAGCGGCTGTATTTTGGATTCGTTGAAGACGTGACAGTTGGAGCTTGGTGAGACCAGTGAAAATGGAATTGGCGAAGTCAATGCGAGAAATAATCAGTGATAGAAGCAGAGTAGTAAGAGCAGAGGGAGAAAGAAAAGGACGAATTGCCCAGATTTGACGGAGGTAGTAGAAAGAGGTTTTGGAGATATGGGAAATGTGGGCTGAAAAGGAAAGGTCAGAATCGAAAAGTACACCAAGATAACGAAAAGTAGGGACAAGAGAGATAGGTGAACCAGAGAAAAGCGGGTTCAGCAGAAAAGCGGGCGGCGGTGTCAGAGACGCTTCGGCGCCTGGTACGGATGCAGGCAGTGGTTCCGGTTCCTCCGGATCAGTTAGGGTTAGGTCGCTACTCGATTTATTTTGTAGTTCCCAAGAAAGAGGGTTCGTTTCGGCCTATCTTGGATCTCAAGCACGTCAACCGGTGCTTGAGGGTTCCACACTTCCGCATGGAGACGCTTCGTTCGGTCATCAGCTCGGTGCAACCGGGGGAAGTGTTAACTTCCATAGACCTCACGGAGGCCTATCTTCACATTCCCATCAGGCCAGAGCATCAAAAGTTCCTGCGTTTTGCGGTGCACATGGGTCACTTTCAGTTCCGCGCCTTACCGTTTGGGTTGGCCACGGCACCCCGAACCTTCACAAAGGTGATGGTAGTTGTCGCGGCGGCCTTGAGAAAGCAGGGAATCCTGGTGCATCCGTACCTCGACGACTGGCTGATTCGGGCGCCTTCCGTCTCGGAGTCTCGGGTGGCGACGGCGTGAGTGGTGAGCCTTCTCGAGCAACTTGGTTGGGTGCTCAATCAAGCCAAGAGTCAGCTGCAGCCGGTATCCCGCCTCCAGTACTTGGGGGCGATTTTCGATACAGAGATAGGTGCAGTCTTTCTGCCCGAATGCAGGGTCCAGAAGATCTTAAAACAGGTGACAGCGTTCTTGAGGTTGAAGGCTCCAACAGCGTGGCAATATCTGCAGCTCGTCGGCTCCATGGCGGCAGCCTTGGATCTGGTGCCGTGGGCAAGAGCCCATATGTGCCCGTTGCAACAGGCGTTGCTGTCACGGTGGTCGCCTCAGGATCATCCGTTGGACCGCAAAGTGCCCAGGTTACTGACTGTCAGCGACAGTCTGCAGTGGTGGTTGGATCCCAGCCATCTTCGAGCGGGCATGCCCCTACATCAGCCGGACTGGGTACTAGTCACCACCAATGCCAGTCTGCTGGGCTGGGGCACTCACTGTCAGGGGTGCATAGCTCAAGGTTGTTGGCCATCGGAGATGAAAGATCGTTCCATAAATTTCTTAGAACTCAGGGCGGTATTTCTAGCCCTTCGGGACTTTCTTCCTTTAGTGGAGAACAAAGCGGTACGGGTGTTCTCCGACAACGCGACGACGGTCTCTTATATCAATCGGCAGGGGGGAACAGGAAGCACAGTGTTGTTGGAGGAGAGTCAGCGGTTGATGTCCTGGGCGGAGGCCCATCTGCAGGGCCTGTCGGCAGCACATGTGGCCGGACAGGACAATGTGCAAGCAGATTATCTCAGTCGTCATGTCGTGGATCCCGGAGAGTGGGAATTGAACGCCACGGTGTTTCACGACCTGACGCGACGGTGGGGTCAGCCGGTGATGGATCTGATGGCGTCCTTCGGCAATGCCAAGGCACCTCGGTTCTTCAGCAGATGCCGGGAACGAATGTCTGAGGGACTCGACGGGCTAGCACAGCCGTGGCCGGCCGGGGGGGGGCTCCTTTACGTCTTTCCACCATGGCCAATGATAGGAAGAGTCGTGCGGAGAGTGGCGAGTCACCGCAGTCGCGTGATTCTCATTGCGCCGGACTGGCCCCGGAGGGCGTGGTATGCGGATTTAGTGCATCTGCTCGTGGACAATCCCTGGAGACTTCCCATTCGAGCGGACCTCTTGGTTCAGGGGCCCCTGAGCATGCCCAATGTGGATCGCTTCTCGCTTACGGCTTGGCTCTTGAAAGGGAAAGGTTGACCCGTCGAGGGTATTCGGCGGCTGTCTTGGCTACTCTGTTGAAGGCCAGGAGGTGGTCTACATTCCTAGCTTATGTCCGCGTTTGGCGTGTTTTTGAGAGCTGGTGCAAGGAGCGGAGCATCCGAACGCGCGACTACGGGGTGCCGCAAGTATTGTCGTTTCTGCAGGAGGGGCTGGATAAAGGTTTGGCCCTCAGTACCATCAGGGTGCACCTGGCAGCGATTTCTTGTTTTCGGGGGAGTTTGCAGGGAGCTCGTCTATCTGCCCATCCCGATATTCTGCACTTTGAGGGCGGTAAAGAACATTCGGCCCTCTGTTCGGTCTATGGTTCCCCCTTGGGATTTGAATCTCGTCCTTAAGGTTTTGGGGAAGCCTCCCTTTGAGCCGGCCAAGGATGTATCGCTCAGAGAGTTTTCCTGGAAGGTGGCTTTCCTCGTGGCCTTGTGTTCGGCAAGACGGATTTCGGATCTCCAGGCTCTCTCGTGTAAAGCTCCATATATTCAGTTTTCGGAGGAAAAGGTGGTGTTGCGCACGGTGCCTTCTTTTCTCCCTAAGGTGGTGTCCAAATTTCATGTGAATCAGACTATTTCTCTAACGACCTTTCGGGAACGTGACGGTCTTCCCATTGACAGTGTGTTAAAGACCTTGGATTTAGGGAGGCTGCTCAAGAGGTACCTGAGGAGGACAAAACCGTTTCGTAGGACGGACAAGCTCTTTGTGGTGTTTGGTGGACCTCGGAAAGGGGAGGCAGCTTTCAAGGCCTCGATTGCTAGATGGGTAAAGCAAGCCATAGCGGCGGCGTATCAGGCAAGTGGACAGGTGCCGCCATTGGGGCTTCGCGCTCATTCCACTCATAGACAGGCTGCTTCCTGGGCCGAGTATGCTTTGATTCCGCCGGCGGACATTTGTCGGGTGGCTACTTGGTCCTCTCTTCACACATTTGCGAAGCATTACAGGTTGGATGTTCAGGCCAGGGGAGATGCGAATGTAGGGGCTTCGGCCATCATAGCGGGCCTGGCAGGTCCTTCCCGGAGTTAGGTACTGCTTTGGTACTTCCCTCCTGTTCCTGGACTGGCCCGGAGAGACGAGAAGGAAGAAGAAATTAGACCTTACCTGCTAATTGTCTTTCCTTGAGTTCTCTCTGGGCCAGTCCAGGACCCACCCGTGTCATGGTAGTTCTTTCCTGTTGGGTGTTACCGATATTGTGCTTTGGGTGCAGGTCTAAGAGTTCGAAAGCTAGTCAGTTGGAAGACCGCTTCCGGGATGCTGCTCGGGGTGGTCTATGGGGCTTCCTCGATACGAGTCGGGGATTCCGATAGGTTTCATTACAAAAAAAAAACCCGCCAAAAACAACAACAACAAAAAAACGACCAAACCATTATATCAATATTCATAATTTATAGATTTATTGAGTTAGGGAGACCGGCATGAGGGAGTTGTTCTCTGGTTGGTGCGTTCTCTATCTCCTTCAGCTTTTGCTCCTTACCCATAACGTGAAAAACAAAGAAGGCTATCTTCTTTGGCTGCTTGGTTAGGAAGTGACTGAGGTGGCCAGCAGGGGGAGCCAGCTATCAGATCAGCAAAACTTCTGAATTCAGTCCTCAGCTGCTGGAGAAGGTTGACAACCCTCCTGTTCCTGGACTGGCCCGGTGAGAACTCAAGGAAAGACAATTAGCAGGTAAGGTCTAATTTCTTCATTGTAGTTAAGGAAGGGCAGACTTGATAGGCCATGTGGTCTTTTTCTGATGTCATGTTTCTATGTTTCTATATATATTCATACTGGTTTGATGTTCCTCTAGAAAAGGGTTGAGAAGCACTGCGCTAGAGGAGAGAAGGGGCAGGGGAGATATGAAACAGACATTTAAATATCTGAAAGGTATTAATGCACAAGAAACAGACCTGCAAGGAGGGTATACTCAGGAGCAATGTCTGCAGATATTTTTTCATGTAAGGGTAGTAGATATCTGGAATATGCTCTCTGAGAAGATGGTAGAAACAAAAACAGCAGTAGAGTTCAAAAATGAGTGGAATATACATAGAGGATCTCTTAAAGGCAAAAGGATGGAAACCAAGTATTGAACATGTCAGCTCAATGCAGCAGTGAAATAACTTTTATACTTCTTAAGAAGGCACTTAGGAGGGCATAACCTGCATGGAGTAGCAGCTATAAAACCCTAGCCACCTTCACTGGGCAGAATGAATAGGACATTTAAACTTTTATAGTTTGTCATCTACTGTTATATATCTGAAATAAGGACATGTTCTAGTTTAGGGTGAGGGCTGCTCAAAAACTTGCTGACTGGTAAATAACAGATATAACAACGCATGGCTGGCTGTTTGAAAATCCACATATAACTTTAATGCCAGCGCTTATATGAATAGAGCTGCTGTAACAATACATAACTTTAAATGTAAGGTGAAATGTTTAAAGTTAAATGATGGTTATGCTGCTGAATATTGTCCTGCCTCAGCATAGTTCATTTCACCCATTGTCACAGAAAGGTAAGGTTTCCAAATGCACTGTTGAATAATACTTGGCACATACAGTATTAATTATTGTGTGCATGTTGTTTTGCAAGATAATCCTGTAAGATTAATTTCATATTGGATTACAGTTTAAATTTAGCCATATATTGCTCAGCTATGCACAGTATTTGCTGGAAGTTGAATCTCTACCTCTAAATTTCAAAACTCTTATGTTCACTAAACTATCTGATTTCCCTAGTATGGTGTGCAAAGCTTGCTTTTGAAATGCTACTGCTTAGGTTGTCATGCAAAAATGTCTTAATTTATCCATATATACTGTTTCCTAACTTTTAGGCTTGCGTAGTAAAACGTGAATTTAAAAAAGCAGAGCAGTTAATTAAACATGCTGTTTATCTTGCACGGTAAGTGACAAAGTTTTTAAAAAGTAATTTTACAAAATATGAAAATTTTATTATATTTTAATACAAGTTACATCTTCACAGGGAGCATTTTGGATCCAAACATCCAAAATATTCAGATACACTACTGGATTATGGATTTTACTTGCTCAATGTAGATAACATATGCCAGTCTGTTGCCATATATCAGGTATGTTGCAGTTAATAATGCATTTATTTTTGCTTAGTGTATTAAATATATTCCTGGAGAGTTTTCTAGGTACATCCCAAATAGTGAGAATGTGAATATCTTATTCCTTATGTCCATCCACCAGTCACATTTCTTTCATCTGACAAACACATTTGAGCATTTATGATCTGGCCTCAATAAAATTCCACACCATGCAAGGAGTTCCCATGAGTAGTGGCCATGCGAGAAGGCATTCCATGTGCTGGCTCTTATTTCAGTTAAGTTATTGGAGCTCCATTTTGCCATGTCAACGTTTGATCCGCCAATTTAAATATAGGGCCAGTTTAAAACCTTCCAGTTGATCCATTCCTCGTGTATTCCTGTAGGAAGGTGAGCAGTTGTAATCATTGTGAAGTGCCATGATGGAAATAAATAAATACCCATAATATTCCTAATAACAAGATCTCTAAGTTGTACCTGATGCATCTTGAGGGATGTGACAGGTGTGGTATTGTCCATATAGAAGTTCCAGTGTGATTTCAGGCACATTTTTGCTGTGTGTGACTCTACAGATGATGGCTAGTGCTTTCCTGTTTGCTTCTTCCTTTCTATATATAAATAGATTTTAACTGCAAGCATTGCAGTTCATGCAGGTTTTCTGGCTCCCATGTATCTGTCAGATGTAAGGTGTTACGTTAAACATCTGGGGGGAGGGGAGATATTCAGCGGCAGTGGCCAGTGCTGTTAAACAGCTGGCAGTCACTGCTTTAATTTAAACCATATATTCAGTGCTGGCCATATCTGGCAATTGTCATGGAATATCTGGTTTGCCCAAGCTGCATTTTTACAGATTGGCTAGCGGCGATATTGAGCTGCTAGCCAGATTGCCAAACCATCTAAAGTTAGGACATCTTTTCACCTGTCCTAACTTCGGCTCGGTAAACTGTATCGAGTCCAGCTTGATTTTTCGTTTTTTGTTCTTAGTGACTAGCGTTCGCACTCTTTTTTTATTTTTCACTGGCAGCCCGGGTCTTCGACCTCGCAAGGGCCCTTTTTCCCCCGATGTCTGCCAGCAGGTTTAAAAAATGTGATCGGTGTACCAAGTTGATGTCTCTCACTGATACATATGACTACTGTCTCCGGTGCCTCGGGCCTGACCACGACCCGAAGGTCTGTGTCCCATGCAGGAAGATGTCCTCGAAGGCCCTGAGAAACCGCCAGCAGCAGCATGATAGGATTTTTGCTGAGTTCGTACCTTCGTGTGCCCGGACCTCGTCTGAGGCCTCTATGTCTCGGGGGGAACACGCCGAGCCCGAGCATCGTAGAGGTTCCTCATCGAAGGAAGAAAAAATCCTCAAAGGTGGCGTTGTTGGATGGCTCTGAATGGGCCAGGTCCCTCCCAGGACCAGTCGCGGAGCCACGCGCGCCCGCCCGCCCATATCCTCTGAGATGGAGCATCCAGCGAAGCTTCCTCAATGGGACAGGAGCAGCCGAGGCAGGTATAACTGTCCTCGTCGGACTCCCCTCCGGGGGAACCGGCGTCGGTACCCAATCTGGAGGCTGCGGAGCCTTCTGGACTCGGTCTCAGAATGGTGGCCCCCGAAGCGCAGTATGTCTGCCTTCATGGAGCAGCAGCGGGCGCTGATTAACGGTCTCACCGGTCCTTCCGCCCCGACCACCGGGCCACCAACGTCCAAGTCGACCCCAGAGGCCGAGCCCATCCTCGAGACCATGCGCACTCGAGTTGATCCTCGGCTGAGGTCTCCCTCGACCTCCCACTTGGGACCGAGATTGTCACCACCGGTTCCATCGGCGTCGGGGCGGTCGAGGCCGGGGTCCTCGATTCTGGAGCCCCTCGATACCTCCTCGGAGTCGGGATGGGAGACTGAGGAGGAAGAGTCCCTTGCACCTGTCGGCACAGGGATGTCCCGTCTGATTCCCCGATGTCCGAACCTTGGAGAAGGTCCCCCCCGGAGGACACTAGGTTCTTGGACTTCGTGAGGGACATGTCAAAGGCTTTGGCATTCCCTGCGGAGTCCGAGGAGGATCCTCGAGCCGAAGGTAGCTGCGGCGGGCATCGGTGCAGGCTGTCAAGCATGGCTACACTCGTCAGACCTCGAGCAATGGGTTCAGGACAAGTTGGTCGATGTTGGTCATGGGTTTGCCAAAGAGGTTCTCTCCCTGGCATGGGACAAGGCTGCTGAGATCGAGTCTGAGTACATGATCAGGACACGGCTCTCAAAGAAGATCTCTGCCCCTTCTATGAAGAAGGGCTAGGGTAAGAAGCCCTTTTACCCGAGGAAGGGTGCTGCTTACCAAAACTATCCCCCATTTCAGTCCTCCCCGGCTCCCCAACAGGGGCAGCAGGCCAAGGGACAGGGGCATGGCCCACGTAAGCAGAAAGCCCCCAAACCCCAGGCACCGGCTCCGGCCCAGCCTGGGAGCGGCTTTTGACTATCAAAGCATGGCCCCTCTCCCCACAGGGGACAGGCAATGCACAGGAGGAAGGCTTGCCCTGTATGCCCACAAGTGGACAGCAGTTACCACCGATGCCTGGGTCCTACAGATAGTCCATCAGGGTATCTCCTGGTTCCTACTCCTTATTTTCCAGGAGAGGCCCTCAGGTCTCCCCTTCACCGGGACCTTCTTCTAAAGGAGTTAGCAGGTCTACTCGAGGATCAGGCGGTAGAACCGGTGTCCCACCACCTACAGGGCAAGGACTTCTACCCCAGGTACTTCCTGGTACCAAAAAGGACAGGAGGCCTCAGACTCATCCTTGACCTGCGCAACTTAAACAAATTCCTGGTGAGAGAGAAGTTCAAGATGCTCTCACTTGGAATATTGCTGCCTTACCTCTGCCAGGGAGAATGGCTATGCTCCTTAAACCTAAAGGATGCATATACACACATCCTAATACACCCAGACCACAGGCAATATCTACGCTTTGTGGTGGGAGGCAATCACGACCAGTACAGGGTACTTCCCTTTAGCCTGGCCTCCGCCCCCTGGGTATTCACAAAATACCTGGCGGTGGTGGCCACCTTTCTCAGACTCCAAGGAGTTTTTGTCTTCTCCTACCTAGACGACTGGCTCATCAGAGCCACTTCAGCCATAGATGTCAATCAGGCCACATTTAGCACCATACAGGTGCTCCAGCATCTGGGGTTTGTAATCACTTATCCCAAGTCCAGCCTTGTTCCCACTCAACTAGAGTTCATTGGGGTCAGACTGGATACCCTTCAAGCAAGGGCCTACCTGCCAGCAGACAGGGCAAAAAGGCTTCTGGCCCTGGCACGCCAAGTGAGTTGCAGATCCCAGTTGTCAGCAAGGCACCAACTGCGCCTCCTCGGGCACATGGCCTCCACCGTCCATGTAACACCGGATGGCCGCCTCCACATTTGAACTGCTCACTGGTGCCTCAGAGACCAGTGGACACAGGCCACAGGCGGCCTCCAAGACAGGATCAAAGTGTCCAGAAGACTAGTACAGTCCTTGGACCTGGTGGCTTCAACCATTACACTTGGAGGCAGAGATGCCTTTCCAGGCTCCTCGACACACGAGAATCCTGACCACGGATGCATCCTTGTTGGGCTGGGGAGCCCATTGCCAGGGGCTTTGTACTCAGGGTGTGTGGTCTCCGAATGAGAGCACACAACAAATCAATTTCTTGGAACTCTGTGCCATCCGCCTGGCTCTATGAGTTTTCTATCAAGCTTTGGCTCACCAGCCTGTCTTGGTACAAACAGACAACCAAGTAGCCATGTTCTGTGTGAGCAAGCAGGGCGGCACAGGGTCCCGCCTACTGTGTCAGGAAACCCTGGATCTGTGCTCCTTTGCAATCTGGCATGGCATTCATCTGAGGGCAGTTTACTTGCCAGGCCAGGACAACTACTTAGCCAACAGAGTAAGCAGGATTCTGCAGCTCCGCGAGTGGCAGCCGGACAAGGGAGTAGTCCATTGGCTTTTTCAGACCTGGGGACGGCCAGTAATGGACTTGTTTGCGAGTCCGCTCAATCACCAGTTGTCCCAGTTCTGCTCCAGGCAGCCACACCCGCACAGGGTGGCTGCTGATGCATTTCTCATATCATGGTCTGTGGGCCTCCTGTATGCGTTTTCCCCCGATGCCTCTGGTGGCCAAGACTCTATTCAAGATCCTCCAGGACAGGGCCTCTGTCATCCTGGTAGCACCCAGGTGGCCGAGGCAACCCTGATTTCCGCTTTTACTCCAGCTAGCAGTGGAGGCCCCCATCCCCTTGGGGTCCTCCCCGAATCTCCTGTCCCAGGAAGGGGGCACTCTCCTGCACCCCAATCTCAGCTTCCTCAACCTAATGGCATGGCTGCTGAAAGGGTAGTGCTCACACCACTCTTCCTCCCTAAAAATGTGGAAGAGGTCTTGCTGGCCTCAAGGAGGCAGTCAACTAGACAGACCTGTGCTCTCAAGTGACGTAGGTTTGGAATTTGGTGCGAGAAGCAGAAGGTGAACCCTTTCTCCTGCCAGGTTGCAGTGGTACTGCAATATCTTCTCCACCTTTCGGATTTGGGCCTTTCCAACTCCGTCAGAGTTCACCTCTGTGCCCTTGCTGCACACCACTTCCCGGTGGAAGGGAAGCCTCTCTCTGCGCATCCTATGGTTTCTAGGTTCTTGAGAGGCCTACTTCTGCTGAAACCCCCCCAGTCCACCCTCCGGTGACCGAATGGGATTTGGATGTAGTTTTGGGGCAGCTTACTCGGCCGCCTTTTGAGCCGATGGCAACCTGAAATTTACGCTACCTTTCTTGGAAGGTAGTTTTCTTGGTGGCACTCAAGTTGGCTCGGCGAGTGATTGAGCTTCAGGCCCTTGTGTCCGACAGGCCTTATACAAGGTTCTATAGGAACCGGGTGGTGCTCCGCACACACCCCAAGTTCCTTCCGAAAGTGGTCTCTTCATTCCACCTCAACCAGGAAGTAGTGCTGCCTGCATTCTTTCCCAGGCCGCATACCAGTCGGGCAGAGACATTACTGCATACCCTGCACTGTAAGAGGGCGTTGGCCTTCTATAGTCAGCGTACACAAAGCCATAGAAGGGCTTCTCAGCTCTTCGTATCCTACGACCCCAGTATGCTGGGGATGGCAGGTTCCAAGAGTAGGCGGCGGACTGTATTGCCTGGGTATACAGGGCAGCCGAGCTGCCGTTGGAGGGTCGTGTTACGGCCCACCGGGTCAGGGCCATGGCAGCATCAGTGGCTCATTTCCGTTCTGTTCCGCTGGCAGACATCTGCCGGGCCGCCACCTGGTCTTCGGGTCAGACTTTCGCTACCCATTACTGCCTGGATAGGGAGTCCTGATTGGACAGTGCTTTCGGCCAGGCTGTACTCAATAACCTTTTCGAGGTCTAGGCAACAACTGCCCTCCGACCCTTCTGTGTCAAGCTACTGGAGTGCTACTCTCTCAGTTAAATTCCTATTGTGGCTTCTTGCGGCTCTCGTAGAGGGAGCCTATTTTTTGTGGGTTCTCGGTAGCCTATAGCTGGGGAGTCCCATATGTGAGGACTGACTTCCTGCTTGTTCTCGGAGAAAGCGTAGTTACTCACCTGTAACAGGTGATCTCCAGGAACAAGCAGGAATGTAGTCTTCACATATGGGTATCGTTGGTACCGACAGAGCCTGCGCAGGAACGCTCCCCAGCGTCCAGTAGGAAAGCTTTTGGGAGCGTCCTACAGCGCCTGTGTGCTCCCTTCCCGCCTTTCCCAACTGTCCCTCTCCAGTTCTTCATTTTCCGCTGAGTCGACAGCTCGCACATCCTGTCACCGCAGAAAATTTCCTGTCTTCTTTTTTGTGGTCGCGTCTGCCTTCCTTCGACGCCATACTGGTACCGCCGGTGGTTCTTTTATTTTTTTTCAAAAAAAAAAACAACAAAAAACTTTGTTTCTAGAGTCTCTCTCCAGTAATTTCTTCTGGGTGCTACGCGCCATTTTGGGCACTAGGCCTAACTTTTTTTCCCTCAGAATGGAAAAACCCGCTTCGGGTTTTAAAAAAAAAAATAGTGTTCTAAGTGTGGAGGTACCATCTCCGTCACCGACACCCATGAGTGGTGCCTCAAATGTTTAGCTCCTGACCACTCTATTTCAAAGTGTGTTCCCTGTGGGATGATGTCGAAAAGGTGCCGGCAAAACTGAGCTGCTAAACTTAGCACCCTTTTTCCCTCCGATGCAGCCTCCATGGCATTGACGTCTTCCGGGGCTTCATCTTCCTTCCATGGATCTCAGGTAACTAAACATAAATTTAGCCAGTCCTCAAAGGGTAGATCTCCTTCTAAACATCAAGATGCCTCTGGCATTGCCCTTGAGGGACTTTCACCGGCAAAATTGCCCTGGCGGGAGGCTTCAGCTTCCAAAGCAGTAACAGGGCTCCAGGGTGTTCTCGAGGCTTCAACCTCGGCAGAACTACTGGTGCCATGCTCTGGGGTTCCGACCGCTTCATCTGGCACCGATAACCAAGCATTGGCAGCATCGATAGACCAAAGGTTCTTGGCTATTGAATGCAGTCTGGTGGCTCTTCTCATGGCCTCGATGCCCCTGAAACCACTTCAGACAATTCAACCAGTACCGGCACTGACTCTGGTACTGGTGCCGACTGCATCGACATCGGCAGGTATTCTACCGGGACCAAGTAATGCGTCTTTATCTGGCATCGACAAGTCGGTACCGGACCACTCCGATGCTGACTTCGATCGATACCGGTACCGTGCCTTGCACGATCACCCGGATCGGAGATACTTTGAGTCCTCGGATGAGTCTGAAGACTCCGAAGACTCTGCTGATACTAGAGTACTTCTTCCCGAGAATTCCTCTTCTCCTCAGCATAGGATGTCTCCGCCAGAGGATATGTCCTTTCAGGATTTTATCCGAGATGTGGCCCGAGGTCTTTCCTTTACAGTGGCTCCTGAAAAAGAGCCTAGGGCAAAGGAATTAGAAATCCTACAATACCCTAAAGCTCCCAAGGAGGCAGCTGCCTTACCTATTCATGAGATCTTGCATGGTCTTTATTTTTATTTTATTTATTTTATTTAGCAAGCATTTGTAGCCCGCTCCTTCCAGCGATCAGAAGCGGGTAGGATTACTATTGTGAAACTGCCGAATCAAGGCAGGTACAAATTTTGTTTACATACAGATTGTCAGAAAAGCACATCATACAGAGTTAACACTTCTTAGCTATGGGGGAGTTCATTTACAGATATACATAAATACGTATATACAGGATAATCTTCTTGGACACAGTGGTCAGGGGCTGCTCCATCTGTGGGTTTAGTTCAGGTTGAAATGTGATTGGAAAATGTGCGTTTTGAGTTTCTTTCTGAAGTCTAGAAGGTCATTGCTAGCTCGTAGTTCTGGTGGGAGTTGGTTCCACAGTGTTGGCGCCACATATGAGAAAGCCCTGTGGCTGGTGTTAGTTTTGGCAGATCTTATATCTGTTGGAGTGTGAAGGATGTTGGAATTGTGGGTTCTTCTGTTTCGGGTAGAAGGTTGCAATCTTACTAGGTTGTTGAGGAAGGAAGGTGCTAAGTTGTGGATGAGTTTGAAGGTGGTTGTTAGTATTTTGTATTTTGTGCGAGCTGTTATGGGTAGCCAGTGTAATTGAATTAGCACTGGTGTGATGTGGTCACTTAGATTTTTCTTCATTATGACCCTGGCAGCTACATTTTGTGCCATTTGTAATATGTTTAGGTTTTTTTTAGGTAAACCTTGTAGGATGGCGTTGCAGTAGTCAAAATGTGGCATGATGAGTGCTTGGGCCACTGTTCTGAAGTCTTGGGGATCAATAATATTCCGAATGGGTTGGAGCACTCTAAGCTTGTGGAAAACTGCTCTGTTGGTCTTTCGGAGGTGTTTTTCCATCTTTAGGTCACAGTCAAATGTGACTCCTAGATACTTTATTTCTTTTTTTGTTTGGTAAGTGTTGTTACATAGTGTTATTGATGTGGGAGGGTCAAAATTCGGTTCTTTGGAGATATACATTACTTCGGTTTTTTTGTGATTAATTGACATGCTACTTTGTTGTAACCAGTCTTGCATCTCTCCGATACATGTCTCCAGTGGGTTGTAGTCTGGGTTTTTAGTGTCTAGTTGTGTGTATAGCATGATATCATCGGCATAGATGTGGTAATTAATTTCGTGCCGTGAGAAAATTTTGCATAGTGGCTGCATATATATGTTAAACAGAAGTGCTGAGAGAGCAGAGCCTTGGGGGATTCCCTGTGTTTGTGAGAAAGATTCTGCTTTTTCTCCGTTGAATTGAACCTGTTGTGTTCGATTTGAGATGTAGGATGAGAACCATTTTAGTGGGGTTCCTGTTATTCCTATTGATTTTATCCTATTTATGAGGGTCCCATGATTAACTGTATCAAAGGCAACTGAGATGTCAATGAATACAAGAATGTACATTTTCTTTTTGTTTTCAAGGCCCTTTAGGAGGTTGTTAAGTAGAACTAGTAACAGGGTTTCAACTCCATGATGTTGCCTGAAGCCATATTGCTGGTCATCAAGAGGAGCACTGTCAGTCAGATGGTCTTGGAGTTGTAGAAAGGAGAGGGCTCATATGCTGTAAGTCCCCTGTGACCTCTTTAAGGAACATTCCCATATACAAGATATAGGAACTGATCCTAGCAGAAAGCTGCCATTGCCATAGGTGCATAGGTCTTATGTTAAGGATGTGGGAAACACTTCTGACCACATCTCCTCACTCTCGAAGACTCGACACCATGTATCGAGTTCCTCCTTGTCCTGGTTTTCAGAAGACTCAATTACCACACCATTCCATGGTGGTGGAATCAGCCATGAGACGGATAAAGAGTGCAAAGAGGCATGCATCTAATCCTCCAGGACGTGAGTGTAGGACTCTTGACGCCTTTGGACGTCGATCATTCCAGGCTTCCATGCTTTCTGCTAGGATCAGTTCCTATATCTTGTATATGGGAATGTTCCTTAAAGAGGTCACAGGGGACTTACAGCATATGAGCCCTCTCCTTTCTGATGATAAAAGGCAAGATTATCTTGCTCTTGTTAAACATGCTCAGGATGTTTCCAAGTTTGTGAATCGTGCAACCTTTGACTGCTTTGAATGCATAAGCAGAACCTCTGCCATTGCCATAGGTGCATGTAAAATTGCCTGGCTCCAGGCATCTGACTTGGAAATCTGGGTACAGGACAAACTGGGGAATATACCTTGCACAGGAGAGAATATCTTTGGCAAGAATTGGCAGGAAAAAGCTAATGAGATAGATGCTGACAATATCACTTTGGATAGATTGTCTAGATCAGGGGTCTGCAACCTTTAAGACGTAAAGAGCCACTTGGACCCGTTTCCGAAGGGAAAAAAAAAACTGGGAGCCGCAAAACCATTGCGACATTTAAAACAAATCTAACACTGCATATATTGTTTCTTACCTTAATGCTATATACGACCCCCTACTTTTCCTGTTAAAATATAGGTGTTTGGCCTATACTCGCCATATAAGACTACCCCTCTTCCTTCACACACCAAAAAAAAAAAACGCCAGAAAATATCACAACAACAAGTAACAATATTTGATTTCAAAATTATGATGATTTTGTAGTCAAATCACTAATATGAAATAAAATTATTTTTTCTACCTTTGTTGTCTGACCAATTTATTCTTTGATCATGCTGGTCCCGATCTGAGGCTTCTGCTTTCCTGTCTTCTCTTAGCTCTCTTTCTGTGGTCTATGGTCCATCTGCCATTTCTTATCTCTTCTTTCGTTTTCTTCACTTCTTTCCATCAGCCTATTTCCAGTCCCAGTAACCCTCCCCAATATCAGCCCCTTTCCAGTCCTCACTCCCAGTACCTTCCAGTGCTAATCCCCCCTCAACCCCATTACCAGTGCTAGCCTCCCCTAATCAGCCCAATACCAGTCCTACCCCCCATCAGCTCATTACCAGTCCTAGCCTCCCCTAATCAGCTCATTTCCAGTGCTCGTCCCCTCAACCCCATTACCAGTGCTCCATGTCAGCCCCCTCCCTCCCTCCATCCATATCAGCTCCCTCCCTCCATGTCAGCCCCCTCCATCCCTCCATGTCAGCCCCCCTCCCTCCATCCATATCAGCTCCCTCCCTCCATGTCAGCCCCCCTCCCTCCATCCATCCATATCAGCTCCCTCCCTCCATGTCAGCCCCCCTCCCTCCATGTCAGCCCCCCTCCCTCCATCCATCCATATCTGCTCCCTCCCTCCATGTCAGCCCCCCTCCCTCCATCCATATCAGCTCCCTCCCTCCATGTCAGCCCCCCTCCCTCCATCCATCCATATCAGCTCCCTCCCTCCATGTCAGCCCCCTCCATCCCTCCATGTCAGCCCCCCTCCCTCCATCCATCCATATCTGCTCCCTCCCTCCATGTCAGCCCCTCCCTCCATCCATATCAGCTCCCTCCCTCCCTCCATGTCAGCCCCTCCATCCCTCCATGTCAGCCCCCCTCCCTCCATCCATATCAGCTCCCTCCCTCCATGTCAGCCCCCCTCCCTCCATCCATCCATATCAGCTCCCTCCCTCCATGTCAGCCCCCCTCCCTCCATCCATCCATATCAGCTCCCTCCCTCCATATCTGCTCCCTCCCTCCATGTCAGCCCCCCTCCCTCCCTCCATCCATATCTGCTCCCTCCCTCCATGTCAGCCCCTCCCTCCATCCATATCAGCTCCCTCACTCAATGTCAGCCCCCCTCCCTCCATCCATCCATATCTGCTCCCTCCCTCCATGTCAGCCCCCCTCCCTCCATCCATCCATATCTGCTCCCTCCCTCCATGTCAGCCCCTCCCTCCATCCATATCAGCTCCCTCCCTCCCTCCATGTCAGCCTCCCTCCCTCCATCCATCCATCCATATCTGCTCCCTCCCTCCATGTCAGCCCCCCTCCCTCCATCCATCCAAAACTGCTCCCTCCCTCCATGTCAGCCCCCCTCCCTCCATGTCAGCCCCCCTCCCTCCATCCATCCATATCTGCTCCCTCCCTCCATGTCAGCCCCCCTCCCTCCATGTCAGCCCCCCTCCCTCCATGTCAGCTCCCCTCCCTCCATCCCTCCATGTCAGCCACCCTCCCTCCATGTCAGCCCCCCTCCCTCCATCCATCCATATCTGCTCCCTCCCTCCATGTCAGCCCCCCTCCCTCCATCCATATCAGCTCCCTCCCTCCATGTCAGCCCCCCTCCCTCCATCCATCCATATCAGCTCCCTCCCTCCATCCATATCAGCTCCCTCCCTCCATGTCAGCCCCATCCCTCCATCCATCCATATCAGCTCCCTCCCTCCATGTCAGCCCCCTCCATCCCTCCATGTCAGCCCCCCTCCCTCCATCCATATCAGCTCCCTCCCTCCATGTCAGCCCCTCCTCCCTCCATCCATCCATGTCAGCCCCCCTCCCTCCATCCATGTCAGCCCCCCTCCCTCCATGTCAGCCCCCCTCCCTCCATCCATCCATATCAGCTCCCTCCCTCCATGTCAGCCCCCCTCCCTCCATGTCAGCCCCCTCCATCCCTCCATGTCAGCCCCCCTCCCTCCATCCATATCTGCTCCCTCCCTCCATGTCAGCTCCCCTCCCTTCTTCTGCAGCCGCGGCTCCCTGCCTCTTACGGAAACCGCGGCTGTGCTTTTAAAATCATCTCGGAGCCCTTCCTGTTTTGACGGGCTCCGTGCAGCATTGTCCCGCCTCCAAACTTCCTTTAGAGGCGGGACAATGCTGCACGGAGCCCGTCAAGACAGGAAGGGCTCCGAGATGATTTTAAAAGCACAGCCGCGGTTCCCTAAGAGGCAGGGAGCCGCGGCTGCAGAAGAAGGGAGGGAGCCCATAACGCCATAAATACCGGGCGGGCAGTGTGCTCCGGAGCCGCGGCAAAGGTGAGAAAGAGCCGCATGCGGCTCCGGAGCCGCGGGTTGCCGACCCCTGGTCTAGATCTACAGCTGATCCTGCGAGGAAAAGATCCTCTAAGAAACCATTCTTCAGCAAGAAGAAAAAGTTTTATCCCTCCTATACCCAGCAGGGACGTTTAGGTCAGTCTGCCCAAAAGGGACAGCAGCAACAATCTAGGCAACAAAGGAAACCAAAAGCAGCTAAGCCTCAACCGGCTCAGCAGACTCGGCCTCCACAGGGGCTTTGACTCCTATCTAGAGAACTTTGCCTTCCTGGCCATGAATGGCCCAGAACCCGCCACCATCCCAGGAAGGTTATGTCATTTTGCCCCCAGATGGGGTTAGATAACAGCAGAAAATTGGACTGTCTATTGTAAGAGAGGGGTACAAGCTTCATTTCCTCAGCATGCCCCACTCCTACAATGGTAAGACAGTTCAATTTTCAGATGTCTGTCAACGACAGGTTAGGTCAAGAAGTCACTATGCTCCTTGCTCAAGGGGCAGTAGAAGAGGTACCCATTCCCCAACAGGGTACAGGGTTTTACTCCCCCTATTTCCTTATTCCAAAGAAAATAGGAGGACACAGACCCATTCTAGACCTCAGAAATTTGAACAAATTCCTGTTCAGAGAGACGTTCAAGATGGTTTCTCTAGGAACTGTTGCCATACCTTCAGAATCAGGATTGGCTTTGTTCTCTAGATCTCAAGGATAGAAACATAGAAACATGATGACAGAAAAAAATCACAAGGCCCATCTAGTCTGTCCTTCCATAACAACTACAACAGTCCACTTTTTACCTTTAGAGACCTCTGTGTTGGTCCCATGCTTTTTTGAATTAAGTTACTGTCCTCATCTCTACCACCTCCACTGGGAGACTATTCCACGGATCCACTACTCTTTCCGTAAAGAAATATTTCCGCATATCACTCCTGAATCTGTCTCCCTTCACCCTTATCCCATGTCCCCTCGTAGCAGAACTTGCTTTCAATTGAAAGAGGCTCTCTCCCTGAACATTTATGCCACGGAGGTATTTAAACATCTCAATCATATCACCTCTATCCCGCCTTTCCTCTAAGGTGTACATATTAAGATCCTTAAGTCTGTCCTCATATGCTTTATAATGAAGCCCATTAATCATTTTAGTAGCAACCCTCTGCACTGATTCCATCCTGTTCACATCCTTTTGAAGGTGCGGTCTCCAGAATTGCACACCATACTCCAAATGAGGTCGCACCAAAGACTTATACAGAGGCATTATCACCTCCTTTTTTCTGCTAGCCATTCCTCTCCGTATGCACTCATGTTCTCATCCATACAACTCACTGAACGTTCCTTCGATTCCTATTTCAAGGGAAGCACTACCAATACAGGGTTCTTCCTTTTGGCCTGGCCTCTGCACCAAGGGTGTTCACAAAATGCATGGCTGTGGTAGCAGCATTTCTCCGCACCCTGGGTATATTCGTCTTCCCTTACTTAGACGACTGGCTCATTCGAGCACCTTCAGAGCCAGAGGCCAGGGTTGCTCTGTCTCGCACAATGCGCATCCTTCAATATTTGGGACTTGTCATAAACATCCCAAAGTCCAACCTTGCTCCCACTCAATCCCTAGAGTTTATAGGAGCTCTTCTGGATACCAGACAGACAAGGGCCTACCTTCCACAGCCCCGCTGCCTTCGCATTGTGCACTTAGCTTCCCAAGCAGTGCTAAAACCTCACCTCACTGCTCGGGAAATGTTACAATTGCTAGGCCACATGGCATACACCGTGCATGTGGTTCCTTATGCTCTCCTCCATATGAGGGCAGCCCAGTGGACCTTATCCACTCATTGGACTCAGGCGTCAGGTTGCCTGTCAGACAAAATAGCAAACTTAGATCGCCTTATTTTGTCCCTCCAATGGTAGCAGTCCCCCAAAAACCTTTTGGGGGGGGTCTCCTTTTCAGCAACCCCCACCCCAAGCCACTCTAACAACAGATGCTTCACAGGTGGGTTGGGGAGCCCACATGCAAGGCCTCTCTACCCAGGGTACCTGGACTCCCACAGGAGGCCTATCTCCTGGAGCTCAGAGCAATCTTCCTTGCTCTTCGAGTATTTCACACCCAGCTCAGCTTCAAGACAGTCCTAGTTCAAACGGACAATCAAGTAGCCATGTTCTATGTGAACAAGCAGGGTGGAACAGGCTCTCTGTCGCTCTGCAACGAAGCTTTGCGACTATGGGCCCTCACCAGAGAGCATCAGATTCATCTCCTTGCGATGTATCTTCCAGGCATTCAAAACTCTTGGGCAGACAGACTCAGTCGAGTTCTGCTTCCACACGAATGGTCTCGCCATGCAGACCAGGTTGCCAAAAGTTTTCAAATTTGGGGAACCCCAGACATAGACCTCTTTGTAAGTCCGCTGAATGCCAAACTTCCCCGGTTCTGTTCCAGAATTCCGGCTCGAGGTTGTCAGGCCAGGGATGCTTTCCTTCTCCATTGGGGTCAGGACTTCCTGTATGCCTTTCCACCCATTCCCTAATTCCCAAAACCCTGTTCAAGCTTCAAAGAGACAGAGGTCATATGATCCTCATAGCTCCACGTTGGCCAAGGCAAATGTGGTACCCTCTGCTCCTACATATCTCTCAAGCTCCGCCTCTGGAGTTAGGATCTGCTGCAGATCTCCTTTCTCAAGAGGATGGGATGCTGTGGTATCCCAATCCCCAATCTCCAGGAACAAGCAGGAATGAGTCTTCACATATGGGTACGTCGGTACCGACGGAGCCCGCGCGGGAACGCTCCCCAGCGTCCAATCAGAAAACTTTTGGGAGCATCCCTCAGCGCCTGCGTGCTGCCTTCCCGCCTTTCCAACTGTCTCTCCTCAGGTTTCGTTTTTCCGCGGAGCCGGCAGGACGTCGTCCTGTCACTGCAGAAAATATTTTCTTAAATTCTTTATTTTTCTTTTTCTTGTGGTCGCGGCTGTTTCCCCGCCTCCACCGGTACCGCCAGTGGGTTTTTTCTTTTCTTTTTCTCAAACTCAGGGAGAATTTTCCCTCAGTTTCTGTCTTAGGTTTTTGGGCCTTTAAGGCCTCTCCATCATGGAGCCTTCTTCTCCTAAGAAGTGCCTTAACTGTGGTAATACAGTTTTCTTCTTAGACTCCAATAACTGGTGTCTAACCTGTTTGGGTCCTGACCCTTTTCCTTCTGAGCCATTAGGCTACAGTTTTATGAGAAGAGATTTTTCATTTCAAGTTTCCCTCGATACCGCATTCCCTTCCAATGTCAGGGCACCGACCATTTCTTCTCTACAGGATCAGGTAACCCACAAACAGTCTGTTAAGACTAGCCAATCCTTGAGTGGTAGATCTCATGCCAAGCATGATGACGGCTCCGGCCTTGCCCTCAAGACCCTATTGGCTTTAAAACCCCGGCGGGAGTCTTCGGTCTCCAAAGCCTTTCAGGGGTTTCAGGTTGTTCCTGGGGCTCACCCCTCACAGAACATACCTGAGCCATGCTCGGTGGTGGCATCCGCTTCGAGCGGTACCGATACCCTGGCATCGGCACTGGTGTTGAGCGATCCACTCCTCACCAGGGATCGTCATCTGGCGTTCTCGTTACCTTCGGGACCAATCGATACGTTCCAGATTGACTTTCCAGTATCGGCAGCTCCGCCGATACGACCACCGATGTCGGTATCCTCTAGACATGCATCGATAGACTCGCTTCCTTCGATGCCGAGTCTGGAATCGATATCTAATCTGGAGGACTGGGTACCGACACGTCTCGGAACCGACACTTACCGATTCCGGTTGCGCGGTACCAAGGATACTCACCAGGAGTTTTCGGTTGCCTCGGTACCGCTTGCGCAGCCTCCGATGTCTGCTTCGATGTCGCTATCGCCTTCTATTCCGGCTCAGCTTCCAGTATCTGTACCGGCAGCAACATCGGGACCAACTCCTTCCATGCATTTTTCACCAGGCTCGCTCCTCTCTATACCTAGTTTGGAGTCGATACCTGGCATAGACAATGCAGTACCGACAGATTCAGGTCATAACCGCTGGTACCAGTGTTCATCCATAAAGGATCCTTTTCTGCACCGGACAAGTACATTCTCCGGTGCCCGGGCTACTCCTTCAAGTCTAGCCTGTTCAGGGATGGTTCCCATTGGAGATCCTTCTTTTCAGAATTTTCTCCTTGACATGGCAACATTCCTTGCTATTCCTATCCCTGCCCATGATCCTACACAAGGCTCTTCTGGGGAAAAGGAAAATATAATGCTTCCTTTACATCATTCATTGCAGGATCTTCTTCTGAAAATATGGGAAACACCTTTGAGGGTTTCCTCACCACCTACAGCAACTGATCTTTTGTATCAGGTACCCCCTTCTCCAGGGTTTCAAAAGACTCAATTTCCCCATCATTCTATTGTGGTAGAATCAGCAATGAGGAAGGTGAAAAGTAAGAAGAAGCACTCTTCTTACCCACCAGGTCGTGAGTCTAGAACACTAGATGCCTTTGGACGTAAAACCTTCCAGACATCTATGCTATCAACAAGGATTCTCTCATATATTTTTTATATGAGTCTATCCCTTCAGGAGGTTACAGAGCAGTTGTCTCTTTTAACTCCCTTTCTTTCAGAGCCCAAGACTGCAGACTATTCCTCACTACTTAATCATAGTCAAAATATCTCTTGGTTTCTTACTCGTGCTTCTCTAGACTCTTTTGAGTCTGTTAGCAGGACCTCTGCTATAGCCATAGGAGCATGACGTAGAGCCTGGCTCTAAGCTTCAGACTTAAATACATGGGCACAACAAAGACTGGGTAATACTCCTTGTACTGGAGAAAATCTCTTCAATAAGGAGTCTCTACGTCAGGTTGCTCACTGCTCCACTGACTTCCCTGTCTCTGAGGCTAAGCCTTCTCCTTCCCCACTGGGTAAGAGATGCCCTACCAAACCTTCTTTCCCTAAAAGAAGAAGGTTTTATTCTTCTCCTGCCTCTCATACAGATGTTCCCAAACAAGGGAAACCTCGCCCTAGTCTGAAGAATCCAAACTCAAGCCAGGATCATTAACCCTCAATAGGGTTCAAATTGATCTCTTATAACATTCAGTTCACTTCTTCTCAACAGAAGTTTTTTCACTGTTTTTTCATTTAAAACTCTACCCATGGATTCCTGTTTCCAGGACATCCACTTGTTTTTAGGTAAGCTGAGCTGTCAGGAGATTCATGTCTGTGGATCACAGGGTTTTCCTCCTCTTCCTACCATGAAGAGAGTTTTGCCAACTATCTCATGATAGTTTCCCTGTACCACCATGAATTTTTTCCTTCTACAGACTTACCATATAGCAAGTCTCCCTTCAGCTCCTATTTTTCTTTACCCTCGTTTCCAGGGCTTCCCCTGTGCAAGTGGTACCATACAACTGGAAGGCTTTCTTACCTTTGTCTTCCTTTCCTCCAGTGTAGAGTTTTTCTCTAGAGTAACCTCCCTGCTTTCATTAGGCAGCTCATCAGACATGATCAGGATTTTCTCCTCTTGTTCTGTCTGTTCTCTCTGTTACAAACAGAAAGATTCTCTCTGCTGTTCTATTCAGCAGCTGCCCATGCAGGAGTTCCAGTGATTGGACTAATGGTACTTTTCTACAAGTTCCAGTCTTGTCTTCCACTACTTTCCTCTGGCCTTAGTAGTGCTTCCAAGATAGTACTCATCTATCTTGGATAATCCTTATTGCTTCTTTTCTGTCATCTCCAGATCTCTGGAGTTGGCAGCATAACTGAGGTGGCAGCTGGTTTCCTCCAACAGCCACTTTTATTTCCCAATTCTCCTGCATAGTGCTCTCTGCAATCCTACTGAGAAGCTCTCCACTATGGGCCCTTGCTAGAGAGCATGGGGATTTTTTTCTCTAATTACTATCCTGTATGGTTAAAAAAGGCTTACTCAGTCATTCCTCATGACTGTAGGGGTTCTTTACACCCTTCTATTTCCTTTTAATAAAGGACATAGGCCTTCTCTATATGACAGTCTAAAGAGTTATCCATTTTCTACAGGAAATATGCTCTCTTTCCTTGCAGCTTGTCCTCATGGTATCCTAATCCTTCATGGACAGCACACATTTACTTTACCAACGCATGATACCCCCCCCTTGTTCCTCAAGTGGGTCAACCTGGTATCTCATCCTATGCGTTTTTCTGTCCATTTACCATGCAAGAGTTCTATAAGACTCAGAACTTGCTGTTTACAGACTGATATTATCTTCTGTTTTTCACGCAACCATCCTGGTTATTTCACTGGATAACATTCCTGCACCATCTTAGCCAGGGAGAATAGATTCTCTATATTTCTTCTCAAGTAGGTTCCACCTTCTTGTTATTAGATGAATCTTTCTCCTTCACATCTCCCATGTGAATGTTCTTATGGGCATATCTCTATCTGCTTAGTTGCAGACATTTATCTTTAGACATCTATATACATGTATGTATATATCTCTATATACTTCTCTATAGATATCTATGTCTGTAAGCTGCATGTGCATATTCTATGCCCCTCCAGATCTTACTATGGACATACATATATATATATATATATATATATACCCCTGTGTATGTATGTATATATATATACCCCTGTGTATGTATGTATATATATACCCCTGTGTATGTATGTATATATATACCCCTGTGTATGTATGTATATATATACCCCTGTGTATGTATGTATATATATACCCCTGTGTATGTATATATATACCCCTGTGTATGTATGTATATATATGTGTATGTATGTATATATATGTGTATGTATGTATATGTATGTGTATGTATGTATATGTATGTGTATGTATGTGTATGTATGTATATATATGTGTATGTATGTATATATATGTATGTGTGTGTGTGTGTGTGTATATATATGTATATCTATCGAGATACTTCCTTATAGGTAGATATGTATTTCCATTATCTCTCTGTCTATGCTTATAAAAGGGTTTTTACCTTCCTATAGATTCCAGACAGTGGGCTTGCATATCTTCATACTGTCCCTCAGTATGTCTGGGATATTATGCACACAACCACTACTGTGGTACTGACGGCTCCTACTTTGACCCTAGGTCTAGGTATCCCTGAAGCTCCATGCTTCACTATCTTTCCTATCTCCCAACAGATAGGAAAGACAGGGTGGATCTTCAGTAGATCTGAAATTTCAACCCTTCAGACATCTGTCCTCCTTGGGAATATGGGCTTTTTCCATACCCCTTCTTCCCTCCAGGACTGGGCTAGTTGTCCAAATCAGTCAGTCTTCCTCTTTTGCTCCTAAATGTTACTACCTCTGTATCCAAAGGAGTTCCCAGCTTTTCCATAAAGCTTCCACTAAAGACCTGACGTTTTTGTACTACCCCAGTTGACACCTGGGTCACCTGTCAATTCCAGATTTGGACCTTCGTCTTCACTTCAGTGAGATCACCTTGAAGATTCCTCTACTGTAACTCCAGTAGACTCCATCTCTACTTCCTGCAATCCAGTAGGTGAGGTCCATATTGTGATTGTTCATGTCAATATTTTTTCATGGTAATGATCATACATACAATGACTCCTTTCCTGTAGTCCTTAGGTTAGCTGTTTTTCTACAGCTCCTCTCTTTTCAACTCCTACCCTCCATCCTCAGGATGCCTGGCCATATGAGGTGTAGCATGTTCCAATCCTCACCTTGCTAGGGCTCCAGGCATCTTAGCTTGGGAGTCCCCATATGTGAAGACTCATTCCTGCTTGTTCTTGGAGATAGCACAGTTACTTAACTGTAACAGGTGATCTCTGGGAACAGCAGGAATAAGTCTTCACAACCCACCCACCTCCCCTAGGAGTTGTATCTCTCTATCTTCCTTTCCTCTTTCTCTCTTTTTGTCTCAGCTATAAAACTCAACTGAGGAGAGACAGTTGGAAAGGCGGGAAGGCAGTACGCAGGCGCTGAGGGATGCTCCCAAAAGCTTTCTGATTGGACGCTGGGGAGCGTTCCCATGCGGGCTCCGTCGGTACCGACGTACCCATATGTGAAGACTTATTCCTGCTGTTCCCAGAGATCACCTGTTACAGGTAAGTAACTGTGCTGTCTCTGCATCTCAGGGCCTGGTTGCTGAAAGCCTAGAACTTCACGGTCTTAACCTTTCCCAGCAAGTGAAGGATATCCTTCATGCTTCCAGGAAACCTTCCACAAGACGCTTTTATGCATTCAAGTGGAAATGGTTTACCATGTGGTGTTCGCAGAAGGGTCTTAACCCTCTTGCGATACCTCTGGAATCATTACTGGAGTACCTCTTTCATTTATAAAATGCAGGACTTAAAACTAGTTTTCTGTCATTGTTTAGATGTAAATAGTTCAGTGTTATGAATCCAAGTTACTATGTCCTGTTTGATGTAAGCACGTGGCACCTCCCCCTGCCTGTGCGAAATTGTTAACTGTAAACCGCACTGATGTCAAATAGTGCGGTATAGAAAAGCTAGAAATAAATAAATAAAACTAATTCAGTGAGAGTCTATTTGAGTGCTATTGCAGCTTCTTTCAAGCCTCTCAATGGACAACCTATTTCCTCTCATCCTCTCATAGCGAGCTTTTTGAGAGGCCTTCTTTTAACAAAGCCTCCCATTTAAGCCACTAACGGTGGCATGGGACTTGAATCTGGTACTTGGGCAGCTCATGAAACTGCCCTTTGAACCATTAGCCACTACCTCTTTGAAATTCCTTTCCTGGAAAGTTCTCTTTCTCATCAGCACGCTGCATCAGTGAATTGCAAGCCTTGATGGCTGATCCTCCTTATACAAGGTTCCATCATGGTAAGGTAGTCCTTAGGTCTCATCCACACTTTATGCGAAAGGTGGTTTTGCCTTTTCATTTGAACCAAGCAGTTTACCTTCCTGTCTTCTTTCCAAGGCCTCATGCCTCTAATGCAGAAAGGAACCTTCATACTTTGGACTGTAAAAGAGCTTTGGCTTTTTACTTGCAAAGGACACAGCAACATAGAAAATCCTCTCAACTCTTTGTTGCTTTTGATCCTAGTCATTTGGGACTTCCAGTCTCCAAAAGGACACTGTCCAACTGGATTGCACAGTGTATATCTTTTGCCTATGAGAGTAAGAACGTTCCTCTTGAAGGCCATGTCACAGCTCACAATGTGAGAGCCATGGCAGCCTCAATGGCTCATCTTCACTCTGTCTATTGACGACATCTGTCGAGCAGCTACTTGGGCTTCGGTACATACCTTCACAGCCCATTACTGCTTAGACAAGGACTCCCGCCGGGATGCCTTGTTTGGACATGCTGTTCTTCAACACCTGTTCCATACTTAATCAACTCCTACCCGCCATCCCTGGTAGGATGTCAGAGATCCATGGGGGGAAGTGGAGCCCTTTCACGAGGGCACACAACTTCTGGGGCCATCTCCCTGGCATCTGCAGCTAGGGAGTCCCCATATGTGAAGACTACATTCCTGCTTGTTCCTGAAGATTCCATAGTTACTCACCTGTAACAGGTGATCTCCGGGAACAGCAGGAATTTAGTCTTCACAACCCACCCACCTCCCCTAGGAGTTGTATCTCTCTCTCTTTCCCTCTCTCTTTTGTCTCAGCTATAAACGCAACTAGAGAGGGACAGTTGGGAAAGGCGGGAAGGCAGCACGCAGGTGCTGTGGGATGCTCCCAAAAGCTTTCCTACTGGATGCTGGGGAGCGTTCCCACGCAGGCTCCGTCGGTACCGAAGATAACTATATGTGAAGACTAAATTCCTGCTGTTCCTGGAGATCACCTGTTACAGGTGAGTAACTATGCTTTCTCCGGGGACAGCAGGAAGTCAGTCCTCACTACTCTCCCTCCGCCCTTTGGAGTGGCAGTCCTATTATATTTTTTTCTTTTTGACGTCTTTTTAGCTATGTCATTTGACTGAGCAAGATGGCACCCTTGGGCGGGAAGGGGACCGCGCATGCGTGATGCAATTCCCAAAAGCTTTCTTTGAAAGCTGGGTATTTTCTCCACATGAGGGCTGCGTCAGCGCCGACGTCACCCACATATGAGGACTGATTCCTGCTGTCCCCAGAGAACACCTGTTACAGGTGAGTAACTACGCTTATTCAGTAGTACTATAACCACCTTAGTGCCACTGAATATCCCAGTAAGCGTGACTATATTTCACCCTGTTTCCTACCTTTTTAGGAATCTTCAGTCTGTGGATCGATTGGCTTTCTCCACTATTGTCTTCTCATCACCTCTTTCCTCCACCTTGTCTTCTAAGTCTGTTGATGAGGCTATTGTTTCCTATAATACTGCTCTCGCCTCTGCTCTGAGTGTTCTTGCTCCGCCCATTCCTTGTCCCGTGAGGCGCACTATACCGCAACCATGGCTATCTTCAACTACTCGCTATCTACACTTGTGCTCTTTCAGCTGAGTGCATATGGCACAAATCTGCTCCCTTTCTGATTTTCTTCACTTTAAATTCATGTTTGCCTCCTTCCAGGTGGCCTTATTCCTTGCCAAGCAAAACTACTATCTCCATCTGACGAACTCTTTTTGCCTCTGACCCCTGCCGTCTACTCTCAACTCTCTCCTCAAGCTTGGTGCCTTCACCTCCGACCCCTTCTCTCTCTGCCCAAACCCTTTCCAACTATTTCCTTGACGAAGTCCACAAGATTACACGCCAGTTCCCCTGTAAATTGACTTCATCCCCTTTTCCCCCCTCTTCAATATCAACTTTCCCCCTCAATCTCTGTTATGTAAAACCCTCTCACACCAAGGAAGTTTCTCCAGGGCCATGTGCCCATGAGGGAAGGGTTAGGACAGCCGTTATAGTTGGTGATTCGATCATTAGGAATGTAGATAGCTGGGTGGCTGGCGGACGTGAGGTTTGCCTGGTAACATGCCTGCCTGGTGCGAAGGTAGCGGACCTCACGCGCCACCTAGTTAAGGTCTTAGTGCTGGGGAGGAGTCTGCTGTCTTGGTACATGTCGGTACCAATGACATAGGAAAATGTGGTAGGGAGGTTCTGGAGGCTAAATTTAGGCTCTTAGGTAGGAAGTTGAAATCCAGAAATTCCAGGGTAGCGTTCTCCGAAATGCTTCCCGTTCCACATGCAGGACCCAAAAGGCAGGCTGAGCTCCGCAGTCTCAATGCGTGGATGAGACGATGGTGCAAGGATGAGGGTTTTGGATTTGTTAGGAACTGGGGAACATTCTGGGGAAAGGAGGGGCTCTTCTGAAGGGATGGGCTTCACCTTAACTGGGATGGAACCAGGCTGCTGGCATTAACCTTTAAAAAGGAGATAGAGCAGCTTTTAAACTAGATAATAGGGGAAAGCCGACAGTCGCACAAGAGCGCATGGTTCGGAAGAATGTATCCATGAAGGATACTACCAAAAGCAGAGAGGTTCCAAAAAAGAGTAAAGTAGCCCAAATGCCCTCGAGTATGGAGCAGATAGAGCTTAAAGATCTCAAATTACCCATGTCTACCAATAGCCAAATTAATATGAATAAAATCCAGTCTCTAAAATGCTTATATGCAAATGCTAGAAGTCTAAAAAATAAGATGGGAGAGTTAAAATATATAGCACTAAATGAGAGGTTAGATATGATTGGAATCTCAGAGACATGGTGGAAGGAGGACAATCAGTGGGGCACTGTGATACCTGGGTACAAACTATATCGTAATAATAGAGCTGATCAAATTGGTGGAGGGGTTGCGCTCTGTGTTAGAGAGGGCATTGAGTCAGAAAAGATTAAAGTTTTGCAGGAAACAAAATTTGCTGTAGAATCTCTATAGATTGAAATTCCATGTAAAAAGGGGAAGGCGATGGCAGTGGGGGTGTACTATTTACCGCCTGGCCAGAATGAACAAATGGATAATGAATTGCTCAAAGAAATCAAGGAAGCTAAATAAAGTTGCAGCACAGTAATAATAATGGGTGATTTCAATTACCCCAGTATCGACTGGGTCAGTGTCACAGCAGGACATGCTAGGGAAATAAAGTTCCTAGATGAAATAAATGACTGCTTCTTGGAGCAGCTGGTTCATGAACCGACCAGAGGGGAAGCCATATTAGACCTAGTGGAACACCAGATCTGGTGCAAGAGATAAGGGTGTTGGGGCCACTTGGCAATAGTGATCATAGCATGATCGTGTTTGATTTCATTAGCGGAGGAGGGATAGTAAGGAAAACAGTATTACCTTTTAACTTTCGAAAGGGAGACTATGTTAAAATGAGGAAAATAGTTAAGAAAATGCTAAAAGGAGCAGTTGCAAAGGTTAGACTTACATCAAGCTTGGGTGTTGTTGAAAACTACTATATTGGAAGCCCAGACCAGCTGTATTCCACGCTTTAAGAAAAGTGGAAGGAAGTCCAGAAAACTGCCAGCATGGTTTAAAGGTGAGGTCAGAGAGGCGGCTGTTGCCAAAAAACATCTTCAGGAAATGGAAAAAAGAGCCAAATGACGAAACCTGGAAACAGCACAAGCACTGGCAAGTTAAATGCAAGGCATTGATAAGGCAGACAAAGGGAGAATTCGAGAAGAAGCTTGCTGCAGAAGAAAAATCGCATAATAAAGACTTTTTCAAGGACATTCGTAGCAAAAAAACCCTGTGAGTCAGTTGGTCCATTAGATGATAGAGGGGTTAAAGGGGCACTAAGAGGCGACAAGGCGATAGCGGAGAGACTGAATGAATTCTTTGCTTTGGTCTTAATGAGGAAGATGTAGGAATGTTACCCATGACTAAAGTGGTATTTAAAGGTGTGGAAGAATTGAAGGAAATGTTGATACATCGGGAATATGTATTACAACTATTGTTGTCGTTAAGTGCCGTTGAGTCGGAGTCGACTCATGGCGACCCTCTGGATAGCTATGCTAAATTGTGTTCGGTCTTCAGTCAGGCGGCTCATTGTTGACAGACTGGTACCCGTAGCTGCTGTTATTGTATCGATCCATCTCATTGCTGGCCTTCCTCTTTTGCGTTGACCTTCTATCTTGCCATGCATAATGTCTTTCTCTAATGATTTCTCTCTTCGCATGATGTGTCCAAAGTATGAAAGTCGAAGTCTTGTCATCTGAGCTTCTAAAGAAAGCTTAGGTTTGATCTCCTCTACTACCGACTGGTTTGTTCTTCGGGCAGTCCATGGTAATCACAGTATTCGCCGCCAGCACCATAATTCAAAGGCATCAATTTTCTTCCTATCTGTCTTTTTCACTGTCCAGCTTTCACATCCATATGATGATATTGAAAATACCATGGCTTGAACAAGTCGAATCTTTGTATGGAGACATCTCTGCTCTTGAGAATCTTATCTAGGTCTTTCATAGCCATTCTGCCAAGAGCAATGCGTCGTCTGATTTCTTGACTGCTTGCTGCTTCTTTATTGATAGTTGATCCAAGTAGGTTAAAGTTTTTCACAATTTCAATTTCTTCTCCTTCAACGATGAACCTGTTGTTTATGCCAGTTGTCTTGATCTTTGTCTTCTTTACATTAAGGTGCAGGCCCATTTTGAGACTATTCTTTGACTGTGAGAAGCAAATGTTTCAGATCATCTTCACTTTCAGCCAGTAATGTGGTATCATCAGCATAGCGAAGGTTGTTGATGAGTCTTCCACCAATCTTCACACCTCTGTTGTCTTCATACAATCCTGCTTCTCTGATGATTTGTTCTGCATATAAATTAAACAGATAGGGGGACAGTATGCAGCCTTGTCTTACACCTTTGCTTATTTTAAACCATTCTGTTTCTCCTTGTTCCGTTCGAACTGTTGCTTCTTGATCAATGTACAGATTGCGCAAGAGTACGATCAGGTGTTCTGGTATACCCATGCTTCTTAATGTGGTCCAAAGTTTCTCATGGTTTACACAGTCAAAAGCCTTGCTATAGTCGATAAAGCACAAATAGATATCCTTTTGGTATTCTTTAGTCTTTTGGGCCGGATGATATACATCCAAGGGTGTTGAAAGAACTGAAATATGAGATTGCAGACCTGCTATTAGTAAACTGTGAACTATCATTAAAAACATCTGTAATACCTGAAGATTGGAGGATGGCGAACGTAACACAAATTTTTAAAAAGGGCTCCAGGGGTGATCTGGGAAACTACAGACCAGTGAGCTTGACGTCAGTACCGGGAAAAATGGTAGAAACCGTCATAAAGAACAAAATTGCTGAACATGTAGATATTCATGGCTTAATGGGAGACAGCCAAACATGGCTTTAGACAAGGAAGATCTTTTCTTACTAATCTGTTATGTTTTTTTGGAGGTGTGAATAAACAGGTAGACAAAGGTGAGTCTGTTGATATAGTGTATTTGGACTTTCAGAAAGCGTTTGACAAGGTCCCTCATCAGAGACTTTTGGCAAAACTAAAGAGTCATGGGAAAGGAGGCTCTGTACTATTGTGGATCAGGAACTGGTTAAAAGATAGAAAGCAGAGGGTAGGGCTAAATGACCAATTTTCCCAATGGAGAAAGGTGTGAATAAGTGGTGTATCCTAGGGATCTGTGCTGGGTCCGCTGCTTTTTGACATATTCATAAATGACCTGGAAAAGGGAATAACGAGTGAGGTTATCAAATTTGCAGATGAGACAAAACTATTTAAAGTTGTTAAAACCCAAGAGGATTGTGGAAAATTGCAAGAGGATCTTGATAAATTGGAAGACTGGGCATCAAAATGGCAGATGAAATTGAATGTGAACAAGTGCAAAGTTATGCACCTAGGGAAGAACAACCCAAACTATGGTTACACGATGCAAGGTTCCACATTAGGAACCACCACCCAGGAAAAAGATTTAGGCGTCATTGTGGATAACATGTTAAAACCCTTGACCCAGTGTGCAGCGGCTGCCAAGAGAGCAAATAGAATGCTAGGTATCATAAGGAAAGGAATGGAAAATAAAACAAAGGATATTATAATGCCTCTATATCAGACCGCACCTTGAATATTGTGTGCAATTCTGGTTGCCGTATCTTAAAAAGGATATAGCGTTATTAGAAAAGGTTCAGTGAAGAGCCACCAAAATGGTAAAGGGGATAGAAGGTTACCCCTATGAATAAAGGCTAAAAAGGTTAGGGCTCTTTAACCTGGAAAAGAGACGGCTGAGGGGAGATATGATAGAAGTCTATAAATTAATGAATGGAGTGGAACTGGTAAACGTAGATCAATTGTTTACGTTATCAGAATATAGAAAGACTAGGGGACATGCAATGAAGCTACAGGGTAAACTATTTAAGACTAATAAAAGAAAATATTTTTTCACTCAACGTGTAATCAAACTCTGGAATTTGTTAGCGGAGGATGGAGTAAAGGCTGTTAGTGTAGCTGGGTTTAAAAAAGATTTGGAGAAGTTCCTGGAGGAAAGGTCCATAAACCATTATTAAGAAGGGACCCAGGATATCAATGCTTGACTTAATACAAGCATTGTGGTACCTTTGTCTTTTGGGGAAACTGCTAGGTACGTATGACCTAGATTGACCACTGTTGGAAACAGGATACTGGGCTTGACGGACCTTGGTCTGACCCAGTATGGCATATCTTATGTTCTTATCCTTTCATCCTTTTCTAAGATTTATTTTGAGGAAGCCTCTCTGCTTCTTTCCTCCTCTAAACTTACTACCTGCTCCTCTTATCCTATCCTCATCTTAATTCCATCTCCTCCTCTGTCATCCCTTCCATCTCACATATTCTCATCCTTTCGCTCTCCACTGCAACTGTCCCTGCTGCTTTCAAGAATGCTGTGGTCACACCTCTCTTCAGGAAACCCTCCATGCAACAGAAAGCACAGAAGAAGCAGATATCATCACAGTCACCAACAAACATCTAACAATCTGCTTGATATACAGAGCTCCTACAACAGCCTCTGACCTATCAGATACTCTCAAACAAACGACCAAAATTGGCAGTACTACAAAAGAACTGGTAATCCTTGTAGAATTCAACCTTCCATCAGTGCAAGAGAAGCATGCAACTGCCTTCCTCAAAGCAATGGAAGCCATGGAACTGGCATAAATCATCCACACATCAAGCATGAGAAGGGTAGCACCCTGGATCTCATATTCCTCAACTCACAAGCTTTCATCACAGGCAGCACTTCCCTGATCCACACCTGTACCATGGTCTGACCACAGTCTCATCACCTTCATCACATCCAACCAACCAATTAATAAAACTATTTAATAAAAACAACTTTCTCGAACAAGTCCTACCGAGCATATAATCAGGGCTCTCTGACCCAGAAACATTAATCAACAACTGGAACAATGTAATAGCTACAGTAGCACAATCAATGATAGCCCCCAAGGGAAAGAATGAGAAACCGGAATCTAGAGAAGATGGAGAAAAACCAAATTGGAACCAGACAGAACAAAATAGATGAATGCAGTAAATAACTATCGCACCGAAATTGGCAACACACGAAGAGACAACCACGCAAAGCTCCTAAACACATCTTTTAACCGCTCACATGAACTCTTTGATATCATCAAACAGCTGACCAAAGCCCCTAACCATACCAAGCAACTCCCGAACATTCCACCACAACAACTCGCTGCACAATATAAACCACTCCACCCAAACCCCAATATTTTATTTATTTAACAGTTTTTATACCGCTTTATCATTTCAATCAAAGTGGTTTACATTGTAACTTAGACTTTGTAAATGTACATTAAACAGGGACATTGGTAATATGGATTTTTCTGAGCAATGGAGGGTTAAGTGACTTGCCCAAGGCTACAAGGAGTGCTAGTGGGAATCGAACCCTGGCCTCTTGGTTCCCAAGCTAGTGCTCTAACCACTAGGCTACTCCTCCACTCCACCCCCATATAATATCTCACCCCCCTCCAACAGGGAACTGTCACAGTGTCACCCCCAATAGCACATGGGGCATGTTTGAAAAATCAGCAAAGAGAGGGTCAGAAGCATAATAACAACCCTCAACACCATCACCTCTCCCCTTGATCTCTGTTCGGTCAGTTGGATCAAGATGACAAAGCAGGAACTAAGCACAGCACTCGCCACCATTGTACATGAATCTCTCAAATAAGGCTAGATGCCTACTATCCTCAAAATGTTCATATGCCCCACCCTTACGAAGCCGGAACTTGACCCATTGCATCCTACCGCCTTCAGACCAGTATCGAGCCTCCCATTCAAGGTCAAAGTCATCAAGAAGACAGTACAGCAGCAACTACAGGACCACATGGACAAGGACAACTTACTTGACCCATAGCAATATGGCTTCCAACCATCACATGGAGTTGCAACACTCATGGTCTCACTAATAAGTACACTAATCAAGGAACTACAAACCAAACAAACCAGATACGCACTCATCTTTCTAGATAGATCAGCAACGTTTGACACCGTATCACACAGCATCCTCCTCCACAGACTACAAGAAACCTGCATACAGGACATGGTTCTTCAATGGTTCCAGTCCTACTTGACAGACAGGTATCAGCTAATTTGAACAAGCTCCAGCACCTTTACCCCTTACTGCCAGACTCAAAGAATACCTCAAGGCTCCGCATTATCGGCACTGCTCTTTAACATCTATCTACAACCACACTGCTCCATAATACGGTCAGGCAACATCAACTTTCACATATACGCAGACGGCATTATGCTATATGGACCAATAACCACCGCAAACCCAATAAAAACAGTTACTGCATTGCTTCGATGACATCTCCAGATGATTCCAAGACAACAACCTCACAATCAACCTCAAGAAGACAGAAGCATTATTTGTCACAAAGGTTCTCCGGGAACAAGCAGGAAGTCAGTTCTTACATATGGGTGACATTGGTGCTGACAGAGCCCTCGTGGAAGTATCCCCCCAGCTTTCAAAGAAAGCGTTTGGAAGATGCCGCCATGCATGCATAGTCCCTTCCTGTCCAAGGGTGCCATCTTGCTCAGTTTTTTTTTTCCACGGAGTCCTTCAGACATTTGTCTGTTCTTCCCCTGGAAAAAGTTGATTTTCTTGACCCGAATTTCATTCTCTCCTCCGGTAGTGCACTGGTTCTGTTCCTGCCACCTGAGCCCGCTGCCCCGGTATTGAGTTTTGGGGGTTTTTTTCCTTCTTGGCGCCTTTGTGCCTTTTTCTCCAACTGGCGGCATCGCGGATCTTCGACCTCGCTAGGATACTTTTTTCTCCCATGGCTACCAGTGGTTTAAAAAAAAAAAAAAGTGTGATCAATGTACCAAAATAATGTCCCTAACCAACACACACGACTGCTGCCTCCATTGCCTAGGGCTAGACCACAACTCCACAGCATGCGGTCTATGTAAGAAAATGTCCACCAGAGCCCTCAAGAGCCGCCAGCAGCAGCATGATAAGTTTTTCCCGGAGTCCCAATACGTCTGAAGGCTAAGGCCTCCTCTGAAACTGTGGAATCCCGGCCTAGTCTTACGGACCCCGACTGATGCCGTGGTTCCTCGGAAAGGGGGTCTCCCTCGAGGGAACTCATGAAGAAGAAGGCCTCGAAGGCGGCATCCCTGCACAGCTCAGACGGGCCGGGTAACTCCCAAGCCAGGTCCCGCAATCCTAGACGCTCATCCGAGGGATCAGAGAAGGAGCGACCTGCGAAGGTCCCCCTAAAGGACTCTACCTCAGGCTGGCCTGACACCATCCTCGTCAAGGACTTCCCTTCAGAGGAACTGGCATCAGGCCCAATTCCCTCAGTGCCTACACTGAAGGCTGTGGAGCCTTCTGGCCTGGTCCAGAAAGACGGCCCTGGAGCGCAGCTTGTCTGGCTTCATTGACCAGTAGCGGGCGCTGTTTTCCAATACCACTGGTTCCTCCACCCAGACAACAGGCCCTTGACCTCAAGGATGTCCCCAGAGGCCGAGCCAATCCTCGAGGTCTTTCGGCCTAGAGTCTGTCCTCAGCCGAGTTCTCAGTCTGGCTCCCATTCCACAGGGATGCGATCTTCCCCAACCAGTGTGCCCGGCGCCAGCCATGGGGCCTCCGAGGGCAGCGGGCGGGGATCGGCCCCAGAGCCCGCGAGCAATCCTTCCCTCAAGTCCTTGACGGACTATTCTGAGTGGGAAATGGAGGACAAGGAGTTGCCGGACACCCGTCGCCACTGCCATGTCCCCTCAGACTCCCTTCCCTCGGAGCCCCCACGTCGGTCCTCACCCAAAGACATGGTATTCCTTGACTTCATCAGGGACATGTCCAAGGCCCTAGAGTTCCTGATGGAATCTGAGGAGGATTCTCAGATGGAAGAGCTAAAAATCTTCCAATATGAGTCCCCTCTGAGGGAATCGCTTATGGTGCCCATCCCTCCCATCCTGGAACAGCTAACACTCCATATGTGGGAGACACCGGCATCAGTGCCGGTGGTGAGCAAGCAGCTCGACTCGATGTATCGAGTCCGCCGGAGCCCGGGCTTCCAGAAGTCACAGCTGCAACACAACTCCATGGTGGTGGAATCGGCCATGCGTCATCTAAAGAATTAGAAGAGACACTCTAGAATTAGAAGAGACACCCCCGGCAGGGAGGCAGGCAGGCATCCTGGACGCCCTCAGCAGAAAGTGCTACCAGGGCTTGATGCTCATTGGCCAGATCCAGGCATACCAGTTGTACATGGGCATGTACCTGAGAGACCTGGCGAAAGAACTTGCCGGGTTCTCAGCTGGTCTTTCCGAGGAACCCCAAAGTCATCCGTGAGTGCTCCAAGTTTGTCCCGGGCAGCCTATGACGGCTTCGAGTCGGTGGCTCAAGTAGTGGTGGCTGGCATCGGTGCCTGATGCCAGGCCTGGCAATAGTCTGACCTTGAGCAACGGCTTCAGGACAAATAGGTTGACGTCCTATGCCAAGGAGAGAACCTCTTTGGCAAACCCATGACTGACAAGGCTGCCAAGCTGGAGACTGAGTTCATGACTAGGACCAGGCTCTGTAAAAAGACTGCTGCCCCTCCCCGAAGGAAGAGATTGGGTAAAAAGCCCTTCTGCCCGAGGAAGGGGACTGCTTACAGAAACGACCCACCTTTTTAGGCCTCCCTGGCACCCCAGCAGGCCAAGGGGCAGGGGCATGGGCATGGCCCTCTTAAGCAGAAGGCTCCCAAACCCCAGGCATAGGCCCCGGCCCAGCCAGGGGGGAGCTTTTGACTCCTTGGGGCAAAGCCTCTCCACCCCAAGGAGGTCAGCAGCCCACAGGGGGACGTCTCATTCACTAAGCCCAAAGGTGGCCAGCCATCACCACCAATTCATGGGCACTCAGGTGGTCAAGGAAGGTTACCTCCTCCACCTGGCCCAGATACCTCCCCCTTTCTTTCCAGGAGAGTCCCCAGGTCTCCCCTTCACCGGGACCTTCTACTGAAGGAACTAGCAGGGATTTTTGAGAACAGATTGGTAGAACCAGTTCCCCACCATCTCATGGGCAAAGGGTTCTACTCCAGGTACTTCCTCGTATGAAAATGAACAGGGAGCCTAAGGCTCATCCTCGACCTGCGCAATCTGAACAGATTTCTGGTGAGGGAGAAGTTCAAGATGCTCTCCCTTGGAACATTGCTGCCTTATCTCCATCAGGGAGATTGACTATGCTCCTTGGATTTGAAGGATGCTTACACACACATCCTCATTCATCTCGACCACAGGCAGTACCTGAGGTTCATGGTGGATTGCAGCCATTAACAGTACAGGATACTGCCCTTCGGCTTGGCTTCCACCCCAAGAGACTTCACCAAGTGCCTGGCAATTGTGGCCGCCTTCCTCAGCCTCCAGGGGGTCTTTGTCTTCCCCTACCTGGACGATTGGTTCATAAAGGGAGGCACTGCCTCAGAAGTGCAGCAGGCAACTGCACATACGATCCAGGTCCTGCAGCATCTGGGGTTTGTAATAAACTACCCCAAGTCCCACCTCCTCCCGAGACAGTGTCTGGAGTTCTTAGGGACAAGGCTAGACACCCTCCAGGCAAAGGCCTTCCTTCCAGGGGACCAAGCCGACCTCTTCAGGGCTCTGGCCCTGGACATACAACACAGTCCCTTGGTGTCTGCTTGGCTCCTGCTGCGCCTACTTGGACATATGGCTTCCACGGTCCATGTCATTCCAGATGCCTCCTCCACATGAGGGCTGCACAGTGGTGCCTTTGGGACCAGTGGACGCAGGCCACAGGCCGTCTTCGCAACAGAGTTGTAGTGACCCACCGATTGGTGGAATCCCTGACCTGGTGGCAAAATCCCCTGTACTTCGAGGCAGGGATGCCCTTCCAAACTCCATGCCCCTTAATGTTTCTCATGATGGACGCCCCCCTGCTGGGATGGGGAGCCCACTGCGAGGAACTCCACACCCAGGGCAGCTGGTCGCAGGGCAAGAGCAACCAGCAGATCAACCGCCTGGAAATACGGGCAATATACCTAGTCCTCCAAGCCTTTTGCCTCCGCCTATGGCTCCAACCATTGTTGGTCTAAACAGACAACCATGCGGCTATGTTCTATGTGAACAAGCAGGGGGGCCCTCTGCTCCTATGCAGTCCAGCAGGGCATACTCTTACGGGCAGTATACCTGTCGGGCCAGGACAACGCACTGGCCGACATGTTAAGCAGGGTCCTCCAGCCACACAAGTGGCAGCTGGACTCCAGAGTGGCCAGCCGGCTCTTCCACCTCTGGGGGAACCGTGGATAGACCTGTTTGCCAGTCCTGGACAACTGTCAGTTGCCCTGCTTCTGCTCTCGGCAAGCCCACCCTTCCTGGGTGGCGGCAGATGTGTTTCTCATCTCGTGGTTGGAAGGTCTCCTGTACGCCTTCCCACCCACACCACTGTTTGCCAAAACATTACTCAGGGCCCTCCGCGACAAGGCCTCACTGATCCTGATAGCTTCTCGTCCCAGGCAGCCGTGGTTCCCGCTACTCCTCCGGCTGTCAGTGGAGACTCCCATCTCATTGGGGAGCTCCCCAGGGCTCCTGTTGCAGGAGGGGAGCTCTCTTGCACCCCAACCTGGGGTCCCTGTCACTGACAGCGTGGCTGTTCAAAGGGTGACCCTAGCCCTTTTCAACCTCTCGGAAGAAGTGGAGTTGATCCTGCTGGCTTCCCGTAAATCCTGTACCAGGAAGGCATATGCCTTCAAGTGGCGCAGATTCTCAGTCTGGTGTGCAGAGCATGGGTTTAGGCCATTTTCTTGTCCGGTGCAGTGGTGCTGCAATACCTTCTCCATCTCTCGCACACCAGACTCAAATCGAACTCCGTCAGAGTGCACCTCAGTGCCCAGGTGGCACATCACCACCCGGTGGATGGCAAACATTTTTCAGCTCAGCCGTTGGTGACTCTCTTCATGAGGGGACTCTTTTTATTGAAACCCCCACTATGCCCTCCGGCGACAGAGTGGAACCTCAATGTCATACTGGCGCAGCCTACTCGCCCGCCTTTTGAGCCCCTGGCTACCTGCCACCTCTATACCTTTTGTGTAAGGTGGTGTTCCTGGTTGCGCTTACCTCCGCTCGCAGGGTCAGTGAGCTCCAAGCCTTAGTGGTGGAGGCGCCTTACACCAGGTTCTACAAGAACAGGGTTGTGCTCCGCACACACCCCAAATTCCTTCTGAAGGTGGTATTGCCCTTTCACCTCAACCAGGAGGTGATGCTCCCCACCTTCTTCCTGAGGCCTCATGCCAGTAGGGCAGAGACTGTCCTCCACACCTTGGATTGTAAGAGAGCCCTGTTCTTCTACATTCAATGTACCCAGGGCCACCATAAAGCTTCTCAGCTTTTTGTCTCATATGACCCCAATAGACTGGGGGAAGCGGTGACCAAGCGTACGCTATCTACCTGGGTGGTGGACTGTATCACCCTCGCCTGTGAGCAGGTGGGAATTTCGCTGGACGGCTGCGTCACAGCGCACTGTGTCAGGGCCATGGCAGCCTCTGTGGCAAACCTGTGCTCCATCCTGATAGTGGATATCTGCCGGGCCGCCACTTGATTTTCCATCCATACCTTCACAACTCATTACTGCCTGGAGAGGGGAGTCCTGACAGGACAGTGCCTATGGCCAGGCCATACTCCATAATTTTTTCGGGGTCTAGGCAACTCCTACCCTCTGGCCCTTCTGTGTTCAGGCTACTGGAGTGCTGGTTCCCATCGGACACATGGGTCCTACTGCATTCTGCACCTGTGGACTCTATTGCTGTCACTCACGGCTTCCCCTGAGGGGTAACTGTGTTTTTCCCTATGAGCTTTTGGTAGCCTGTAGTTAGGGATTCCCATATGTGAGGACTGACTTCCTGCTTGTTCCCAGAGAAAGCGTAGTTACTCAGCTGTAACAGGTGTTCTCCGGGAAACCAAGTCCAAAAACGTAGCACAAGGAAGGGAAAGTTTTTAAAACCTTTTTATTTGATACTTAAATGAAACTGCGTGCCAAAGACCCGATACAGGCCGTGTTTCGTCACACCTTCATCAGGGGTATTGGCATACTGAAATTATAAAACAAACATAATTGAGTCACATATAAATAACCATTTGATAAGTACATTAAAAACATAAATATTGAACAATGAAATGTACAATTATGGAAAAGAGGAGAGAAAAATCATATAAAATAATGATACATTCACATATAAATAGGCTCTATAATGAATAAAATTCATAACAAACCAATAAATACATTAAAATATGTAATATCAACTAAAAACTATATAATGATGAGACATCTTAAGAACACATTAAAAAGAATTAAAATAATAAAAATGGTACAGATACTTCTCTTGGCTGTATGTTCAATATTCACAAATATCTTTTGAATAATCGCGCCAATTTCTTATTGGATACTTGTGCCGATTGTACACAATCTTTATACACTAAAAAATTAAAATTGTTAAAAATAATGAACCAGCCAACATCAGGAGGTAAAAAAGGTAAAGAGTAAAAGAAACTGAAAGCTAAAACAAGAAGGAGGCAGGAGTGAAATGAAGTAGGAGTGAAATGATTGCGACATGTAAAACCATATATAAAAAACACATGAAAAACCCCTCAGGGGTACCAAATCTCAAATGAGTTCTCTTATATCTCTTCAAATCTCTTCATGTGAACCGCTTAAAACTATAAAAATGAAGGATAAATGATGTTCAATGATGAAGAAAAAGGGGAGGAATTGTTAACCCCTACAGGTATCATGTGTTAATAACTATAGAGTATGCATTGGAAACCAATCGGACTCATTACCGTATGAAATTATTTTTCTTTTTGAAACGATCTCTCTATATAACCTGTATAAATTATAAAAACACGAATGACAAGAACTGTGCAGTTCAATATCGTATCCATATTTATGATATAGCAAGAACTATTTATACAAATCATTTTAAATAGTCTTTCTTGATGTGGCACATTGCTTTAAAAACCAAGCACTCACTTCCACTGAACTAAACTTCTTCCTTGAAGTGCCAACCACTGCGCTCTTCAAGAAGTGTTGAACCGCAAGACGTAAACTTCACAATTGTCTCGAGTAAATCTAGCGTTATCCTTGTGTTTTTAATGCTAAGTAGAATTGAAATCCTACTATCTATAACAAAGTTAAAAAATTGAAAAATTGAACTCATATTTTGTGTTATGAATAAAGAGGATTTTTGTACAAGCAAATATTATATTAGTTTACCTTTACAGCACATCTTGTGCTGTGCCGCATAGCCTCTATCGCGAACACACACTGAAGTACATTTTTTCCTTTGGATGCCGACTCATGCACTCTTTTTAAAAAGGTACCTAAATGTGGGAAGCTGATGTCACTATATTTAGACGCCAACTCATGCGCCCTTCAAAGTGCTTAGTACCGTGGAAAAGTGACATCACAGTTTATCAGAATTCTTATTTTGCAACATGTCATGTAACTATTGTATATATGTGATATACAATATCACCCTAAACCATATTATATACTATGCATAATACAGTAAAAATTGTATTGATATTGGTTATTAAATTTACCTGGATAACTACGAAATTCATTATCTGATTTTTAATTTATACCATTAGCTTATTGCCTATTGTCTATTTTAAAACTACATAGTTACTCATTCTACTACGAATGGAACTTTGAGTTCAAACTATTAAGGTTAAAATAGTTAGTTTGTAAATTATATTAATATTAGTTATTAAGATTGCCTAGATACTGTGAAGCTAATTCTCTAAATGTGAATTAATTCCACTACAATATTGTTTATTTTAAACTACACAGTCTACTTATAACGAACCTGTTGGGCACAAACCTATTATACTCTATGTAACCATTCTCATTGCGCAAAACGCTAGTGCTACTTGATAGGTGTAGCTATCCTAACATAGATACTCTCCGGATTATTAAATTAAATAATTGTATATTAATATACCATATCTGTAATGAACCTAACTATACTATGCTAAACAAAAAACTACTTAAATTTAAAACTATAATTTTTTAAGGGGTTTCCTAAAAATAGGATAAGTATGACTATACTTATTTAAAAACTGATATTACTTATAACCTATAACGTATTACTAAAAATAAGTCTCAATATGGTACCTACCTATTATGTATTGGTATTTGTCCACCGGTGTTACAAAAATACAGATAGATCTCTTTCATCATTAAGTCTATCAGGAACCAAAGTGTTAAGCAAAAAAATATACTTTTGTTCTAAACGCATAATGGTTTTATTTAAATCTCCTCCTCTCCAATTTTGCTTTACTTTTTTATTGCAAAGAACTTGAGATCTGTTATTTTGTGTGATTTTTCTTGCCGATGGCTTGTCTACTAAACCTCTCCTAATGCAACTTTTGTGTTCTATAATTCTTACACATATGCTTCAGATGGTTTTCCCTACGTATAATCTGTTGCATGGGCACTGAACTACATAAATGACATGAGTAGTTTCACAGTTTGCATAATCATCAATAGTAAACTTTTGTTTGGTAAATGGATGAATGTAAAAATTACAAACTGACATTGCATGCACACAGATAGAACAATGTCCACATTGATATTGACCTTTCTATTTAGATAGCCTGTAGTTAGGGATTCCCATATGTGAGGACTGACTTCCTGCTTGTTCCCAGAGAAAGCGTAGTTACTCACCTGTAACAGGTGTTCTCCGGGGACAGCAGGAATCTGTTCTTACAACCCTCCCTCTTCCACTTTTAGTTGCTTCTTTACCATATTTTATTTTTTTTTGCCGTCTTTTAGCTATGCCATCTGACTGAGCAAGATGGTACCCTTGGGCGGGAAGGGGACCACGCACGAGTGGTGACATCTTCCAAAGGCTTTCTTTGAAAGCTGGTGGGATGCTTCTGCAATGGCTCCGTCGGCACCAACATCACCCATATGTGAGGACTGATTCCTTCTCCAGGAGCAAGCAGGAAGTCAGTCCTCACATATGGGTGACGTCGGCGCCGACGGAGCCCTCGCGGAGCAATTTTCCCCAGCTTTCAAAGAAAGCCTTTGGGAATTGCAGCGCGCATGCGCGGTCCTCTTCCCGCCCAAGGGTGCCATCTTGCTCAGTCTTCTTTTTTCCGCGGAGCCCTACAGACGTTGCCTGTGAATCCCCGCAGAAAAGTTGATTTTTTCTCTATTTTCCTCTTTTTTTCTTCGGTTCGACGCCGGTTCTTTTCCCGCCCGGACTCGCGACGTCGGTTGCGAGTCCGTTCCTTATTTTTCGGTTTTTTGTCCTTCGTGACAGATTTCGCGCCTTTTTCCTTTTTCCCTGGCAGCCCGGTCATTCGACCTCGCAGGGGCCCTTTTTCCCCCGATGGCTGCCAGCGGCTTTAAAAAGTGTGATCTCTGTAAGAAACTCATGTCTCTTACAGACACTCATGACTTCTGCCTCGGCCCAGATCATGACTCTCTGATCTGTGTGCCATGTGGCAAAATGTCCTCAAAGGCTTTGAGGAGTCGGCAGCACCAGCGGGAGCGTATCTTCTCTGACTCCGGCCGGGCTCGGACCTCGTCGGAGGCTTCGACGTCTCGGGACTCTGGTCCTGAGCATCGTCGAAGTTCCTCTGAAAGGGGGTCTCCTACCCGGGAACATCATCGGAAGAAGAAACCCGTGAGGGCGGGATCGGTGGACGCTCCTGGTTCCTCGAGGGCCAGGTCGCATAGCCCCGATTCCCGTCCCGGGTCCTCGGAGACGGAGAGGCCGTCAAAACATCCTCGACTCGAGGTGGACTTACCCGCTCACGTGAGTACTGTTGTCCTCGTTGATTCGCCTCCGAAGGACCCGACGTCGGGCCCGACGCCGTCGGGGCCCGAGTCGGGGGCTGCTGGGTCTCCTGAGCTCGGACTCAGGTTGACGGCCTTGGAGAGCAGTCTGACTGCCTTCTTGGACCAGCAGCGGGTATTGATCGCTGGCCTCGCCGGTGCTTCTGCCCTGACCGCCGGGACGTCGACCTCCAAATCGACCCCGGAGACCGAGCCGATCCTCGAGTCCATGAGGGCTCGAGTCGATCCTCGGTCGAGGTCTCCTTCGGCCTCCCATTCGGGACCGAGGTCGTCGGAGCGGATAGCATCGGTGCCCGCCCGACCGGAGCCGATCGACGACTCCTCCGAGGAGTCGGCCTGGGAATCTGAGGACGAAGAGTCACCTGGTTCCTTTCGGACTCGGTGTGTCCCTTCTGACTCCCCCGAGTCCGAACCTTGGAGACGGTCTCCCCCGGAGGATACCCGGTTCTCGGACTTCGTGAGGGATATGGCCAAGGCCTTGGCCTTCCCTGCGGATCCCGAGGAGGAGCCTCGAGTCGAAGAACTCGATGCCCTCCAATATGACTCTCCCCTGAAGGAGGCCTTTATTGTACCGGTTCCTCCGATGCTGGAACGACTTCTCTTCCGCATGTGGGAGAGCCCGGCGTCGTCGCCGGTGTTAAGCAAGCGGGTCGATTCCATTTATCGAGTCCGCAAGAGCCCCAGCTTCCAGAAGGCACAACTACCGCACCATTCCATGGTGGTGGAATCGGCCATGCATAGACTGAAAAGTCAAAAAATGCACTCCTCCGTGCCACCTGGTAGGGAAGCCCGAAGCCTGGATGCCCTCGGTAGGAAGTGCTTCCAGGGCTCTATGCTTGTTTGTCGAGTCCAGACCTACCAGCTCTACATGGGCATGTATCTCCGAGACCTGGCTAAGGAAATAGCCGGGTTCTCTGCTGGTCTCTCCAACGAACCTTTGCAGAGGTTCCAATCCTTGTCTAATGGTATTCGAGAGTGCTCCAAGTTTATCTCTCGAGCAGCCTACGATGGTTTTGAGGCGTCGGCTCGAGTAGCTGCGGCCGGCATCGGTGGACGCCGCCAGGCTTGGCTTCAGACGTCCGACCTCGAGCCCTGGGTACAGGACAAGTTGGTCGATGTCCCCTGCCGAGTGATAACCTCTTTGGCAAGCCCATGGATGAGAAGGCTGCACAAATCGAGACGGAGACTCTCACCAGGACTCGTCTCTCGAGGAAGACCTCTGCCCCTTCTCAAAAGAAGAAGGCCTCTGGGAAAAAGCCCTTTTACCCGAGGAAAGGTGCTGCCTATAAATACTACCCTCAATATCCGGCCTCAGTGGCTCCCCCACAGGGAAAGCAGGCCAAGGGACGGGGTAATGGGTCCCGTAGGCAGCAAGCCCCCAAGCCTGCACCACCGGCCCCTGCTCAGCAGGGTGGGGGTTTTTGACTTCCTCAGCATAGCCTCTCCCCCTCAGCTGGTTTCTCTCAGCACAGGAGGCCAGGTGGTCCACCATCACCACAGATACCTGGGTACTTCACATAGTTCAAAAGGGTTATCTTCTTCACTTTCACCAGGTACCTCCCTCCTACTTTCCAGGGGAGCCTCTCAGACTGCCTTTGCACAGGGACTTACTACTTCAGGAGTTAGCAAGTCTTATTCAGGAACAAGCCGTGGAACCAGTGCCCCACCACCTGAAGGGCCAGGGGTTTTACTCCAGGTACTTCCTGATTCCAAAAAGAACAGGAGGCCTCAGGCCCATCCTGGACTTGCGAAACCTCAACAAGTTCCTTGCAAAGGAAAAGTTCAAGATGCTTACCCTTGGAATTCTGCTGCCCTACCTCCAGCAGGGAGACTGGCTATGCTCCTTGGATCTGAAAGATGCATATACTCATATCCTCATTCATCCGGACCACAGGCAATATCTCAGATTTGTTGTAGGAGGAAATCATTACCAGTACAGGGTACTACCCTTTGGCCTATCCTCCGCACCCAGGGTGTTCACCAAGTGCCTCGCTGTGGTGGCAGCTTATCTGAGACTTCAAGGTCTGTTTGTGTTCCCATACCTGGACGACTGGCTCATCAGAGCTCAGTCTTCCCAAGAGGCCACTCACGCCACTCAGCGCACTGTGGCCCTGCTCCAACACTTGGGTTTTGTCATAAACTTCGCAAAGTCCACTTTGCTCCCCTCTCAAAATCTCGAGTTCATTGGCGCCCGGTTGGACACACTTCAGGCGCGGGCCTTCCTCCCTCTGGACAGGGCCAGGCGGCTCATGGACCTCGCCGGCCACTTTCACAGCAATGCGCTGGTCCCAGCCAGACATTTTCTGCGACTGCTCGGCCATATGGCTTCCACGGTCCATGTGACATCCAATGCCCGACTGAACATGCGTCCTGCTCAGTGGTGCCTTCGCAATCAATGGCATCAGGCCACGGGGAGCCTAGCGGACTCCGTGCAGATCTCCGACCAGCTGGTCTCTTCTCTACAATGGTGGCTTCATCTGCCCAACCTAGTGCTAGGAGTGACTTTTCAGCCCCCTACGCATTCTCACGTCCTGACGACCGATGCTTCTCTCCTAGGTTGGGGTGCACATTGCCAGGAGACCTGTACTCAAGGCCTCTGGACTCCTTGGGAGTCTGCTCAACAGATAAACTTCCTAGAGCTCAGAGCCATCCGCCTAGCGCTCAAAGCATTCTCTCACCTGGTTTCTCACCAGTCGGTGATGATACAGACGGACAATCAGGTTGCAATGTTCTACGTGAACAAACAAGGCAGAACAGGCTCCTTCCTTCTCTGTCAGGAGGCACAAAAACTATGCTCTTGGGCTGTCCACCACGGCATCATCCTCAAGGCTGTCTATCTCCCAGGTCAAGAAAATTACCTGGCCGACAAGCTCAGCAGGATCCTCCAGCCACACGAGTGGAGGTTGGACCCGCTGGTAGTTCAGCGGATCTTTCTCAAGTGGGGCCTCCCCACCATGGATCTGTTTGCCAGTCCTCTGAACCGGCAGCTGCCCAGATTCTGCTCTCGTCAGCCACATCCTCTCCGGGTAGCGGCGGATGCTTTTCTAATTCCATGGTCCACCGGCCTCTTGTATGCCTTTCCTCCCATGCCACTGGTGTCTCGGACGCTCTTCAAGGTTCTCAGAGACAAAGCATCGCTGATCCTAGTGGCTCCCTGGTGGCCGAGACAACCTTGGTTCCCGCTTCTGATGCAGCTAGCGGTAGACACTCCTCTTCCACTGGGATTTCAGCCCGACCTCCTGTCGCAGGATCAGGGGACTCTCCTACACCCCAATCTCCGGTCCCTTCATCTGATGGCCTGGCTGCTGAAAGGGTAGTCCTTGCTCCTCTGCAGCTACCTCCAGATGTGGAGGAGGTCGTCTTGGCCTCCAGGCGGCCCTCCACCCGGAAGTCCTACGCTCTCAAGTGGCGTCGGTTCTCAGTTTGGTGTACTCAGCAGTCTCAAGATCCTTTCTCCTGTTCAGCATCAGTGGTCTTGCAGTACTTGCTCTCTCTCTCCAACCTTGGACTTAAGTCCAACTCAGTAAAAGTCCACCTCAGTGCTCTTTCTGTGCATCACCTGCCAGTGGATGGTAGATCTCTTTCCAGCCACCCTCTGGTGGCTCGGTTTCTCAGAGGCGGCCTCCTCCTTAAGCCACCTTTGCGCCCGCCAGCCCCGGACTGGGATCTTAATGTGGTGTTGCAGCGGATCACCTGTCCGCCTTTTGAGCCTATGGCTACCTGTCCGCTCCGTTTTCTTTCGTGGAAAACCTTGTTCTTGGTAGCCCTCACTTCGGCTAGACGCGTTAGTGAGCTGCAGGCCCTGGTTTCTGATCCTCCTTACACTAGGTTCTACAAGAACCGGGTAGTCCTACGGACTCACCCTAAATTTCTTCCCAAAGTGGTTTCCCCTTTTCACATCAACCAGGAGGTGGTACTTCCGACCTACTTTCCCAGGCCACACTCCAGCCGAGCTGAAATGGTCCTGCATACCCTGGACTGTAGAAGGGCGTTGACCTTCTACCTTGACCGTACGCGGGAGCACCGAAAGGCTGTTCAGCTCTTCGTGTCTTATGACCCCAACAAGTTGGGGCTCCCTGTCTCCAAGCGTACTCTGTCCATCTGGATTGCGGACTGCATCGCTTGGGCTTACGAGGCTGCGGGCCTCGTGCTGGAAGGTAGAGTCACAGCTCATCGTGTTCGGGCGAAGGCTACGTCAGTAGCTTACCTCCGCTCTGTTCCATTGGCAGACATCTGCCGGGCCGCTACTTGGTCTTCAAGCCAGACTTTTGCAGCCCATTACTGCCTGGAGAGGGAGTCCCGCAGGGACAGTGCTTTCGGACAGGCAGTCCTCCGTAACCTCTTCGAGGTATAGGCAACTCCTACCCTCCGTCCCGGATGTTGGGCTACCGGTTGGAGACATATTCAGAGAAGATTCCTTCCTTCTGTGCTACTGACCTCGAGGGAGCTCATTTTTGTGCTTAGGGTCTCCGGTAGCCTTAAGCTTGGGAGTCCCATATGTGAGGACTGACTTCCTGCTTGGTCCTGGAGAAAGCGTAGTTACTCACCTGTAACAGGTGTTCTCCAGGAGCAGCAGGAATCAGTCCTCACAACCCTCCCTCCTCCCCTTGGAGTTGCAGTTATATGCTTTCGTTTTTGCTTATTTTTTCTGTCTTTTAGCTATGTCATCTGACTGAGCAAGATGGCACCCTTGGGTGGGAAGAGGACCGCGCATGCGCGCTGCAATTCCCAAAGGCTTTCTTTGAAAGCTGGGGAAAATTGCTCCGCGAGGGCTCCGTCGGCGCCGACGTCACCCATATGTGAGGACTGATTCCTGCTGCTCCTGGAGAACACCTGTTACAGGTGAGTAACTACGCTTGCTGTCCCCGGAGAACACCCATTACAGATGAGTAGCTACGCTATCAAGTCTTCACCCCACCAACCCACCTCACCTTGGGAGCAATCCAAATAAGAGTTAAAACACAAATAAAATACCTAGGAGTTATTCTCGACCAAACTCTCTCATTCAAGCAATAGATAGCAGAAACCACAAGAACAATATTCTTCAAAACCAAAATGATACAGCACCTCAGACCACTCCTAGACCCCAGGACTTCAGATCAGTACTACAAGCAATGACATTCCCCTACCTTGACTACTGTAATGCAATATATCAAGGACTCCCACTTTACAGTCTTCACCCGCTACGGACAGCTCTTAATACAACCACCAGGATCATTCAAAAGGCAAAGGAGTATGACCACATCTCCCCAGTGCATTTCCACATCCTCCCATTGGAAGCTCAGATCATGTACAAATCCTTATTACTGATTGACAAAGCACTACACCAACAACAAACATCCTATCTACACACCCTCCTTCCACAACCAAATTCTGGAAGATCCACAAGGCAGACCACTAAGAATGTTCTGACCATACCACAATGCAAGGACAAAACACAATCATCAAGCATATATCCATGCATTCGATCCCTACGCCCCATCCTTATGGAATTCTCTCCCAACCAAAATCCGGAACAACAAGGACCTCTCCTCCTTTTGAAAACAAAAAAAGACCCACTTATTCAGAGAACACTTTGTCACAGACCCAAGCAACTCCCAATGAATGCAGGATCATGTTGTATACCAGATAAATTTGAGGCCGAGATATGAAGAATTATAAATAAGTTAGGAAATCCTGATGCATACCCAATTGGGATTGTAAATAAGCTGAGACGATGCTGAATGTATAACCCCCTGTGAATATATTATGACCTGTTTAATGTAAACCACTTTGACCCGGTGAAAAGTGGTAAATAAGCACAGCTAAATAAATACCTGTCCTTCTAATTATCGACCCATCTCCCTTCTTACATTTATTTCCAAACTTCTTGACTGTGCTGTCCTTTGCCATTGCCTTGAATTCCTCTCCTTTCAAGCCCTGCTAGATCCTCTTCTATCTGGCTTTCGTCCCTTACACTTTACTAAGACTGCTCTTGGTAAAGTTTTCAGTAATTTATTCCTGGCTAAATCCAAAGGCCTCTATTCTAGCATCATTGTTCTTGACTTTTCAGCTGCTTTCAACGCTGTTGACCACCACCTTCTCCTTGACATATTGTCCTCACTTGGTTTTAAGGGACTCTGTGCTGTCCTGGTTCTCTTCTTATCTCTCCCATTGCACTTTCAGTGTTTGTTCTGGTGGTTCCTCCTCTACTGCTATCCCACTCTCAGTTGGTGTACCCCAGGGCTCTGTTCTGGGCACTCTCCTTTTCTCTCTCTATACCCAATCTCTTGGTGCTTTCATATGCTCCCATGACTTTCAATATCATTTTATGCTGATGACTCACAAATCTATCTACACCTGATATTTCTGTTACTCCAGTTTCGCCTGTCTGCTTGCCTATCTGACAGTGCAGTCTGGATGTCTCACCGCCGTTTGAAAGTGAACATGGCCAAAACAGAACTACTTATATTTCCCTCTAAATCTTCATCCTCCCTTCCTCCTTTCTCAATCTCTGTTGATAACACCGTTTTACTTCCTGTTTCCTCTGCCTGCAACCTTTGTGTCATCTTTGACTCCTCTCTTTCTTTCTCTGCACATATCCAACAGATAGCTAAAAAGTGTCATTTCTTTCTCTACAACATTAGCAGAATTTGCCCTTTCCTGTCTGAACACACTTCTAAGACACTTGTCTACTCTTTAGTCATCTCCCATCTAGACTAATGCAACCTCCTCCTTGCTGATCTCCCTCTGTCTCACCTCTCTCCCCTTCAATCTGCTCAGAACTCAGCTGCTCGACTAATCTTCCACCAGCCTCTCTTCTCAGGTCACTTCTTTGGCTTTCCTTCTATTTCCGTATCCAGTTCAAACTTCTCCTTCTGACCTATAAATGCATTCATTCTACTGCTCCTCGCTACCTTTCCTCTCTCATCTCTCCTTTCACCCCTCCTCGTGAACTCTATTCTACTGGCCTGCTTCTCTCTTTTTCAACTGCCAACTCCAGGCTCCGCTCCTTTCACCTTGCTGCTCCTTATGCATGGAACAAACTACTTCTATCAGTATGTCAGGCTTCCTCTCTTCCCCTTTTCATATCTGTGCTAAAGGTTCAACTCTTTGAGGCTGCCTTTGGATCCTAATCTATTTTCCTTGTGACGCCTCATCTTCTTTTTTGTATCCTCATCTTCATCTGTTGTGCATGTGGGCTTGGTCAGACTGCCCTTGTGTTTCTTGAAAAGAGCAGTGCTTTCCAGAGCTCATCCAAAAGGTGATTTTTGCTGAATTTGCTGCTAAATTGTGAGTTTTTTGTCTGTTTGTCTCCACATATTTATCTATCTATTTGCCCTTCTTGGTGAGTTCCCTTACCTACTCCCTTGCTGTGTGCCCACTGTTCAGGAACAGCCTCCATTGCTGTAGAGTTTTAAACTATCTTTCTCTTAGTCTACCTGAGTTATTGCCCCTCCCCCCCTGCTGAGGCATTGTTGTAAACCTCCATTCCTGTTGTGCATGTGGGCTTGGTCAGACTGCCCTTGTGTTTCTTGAGAAGAGCAGTGCTTTCCAGAGCTCATCCAAAAGGTGATTTTTGCTGAATTTGCTGCTAAATTGTGAGTTTTTTGTCTGTTTGTCTCCACATATTTATCTATCTATTTGCCCTTCTTGGTGAGTTCCCTTACCTACTCCCTTGCTGTGTGCCCACTGTTCAGGAACAGTCTCCATTGCTGTAGAGTTTTAAACTATCTTTCTCTTAGTCTACCTGAGTTATTGCCCCTCCCCCCCCCCCTGCTGAGGCATTGTTGTAAACCTCCATTCCTGTTGTGCATGTGGGCTTGGTCAGACTGCCCTTGTGTTTCTTGAGAAGAGCAGTGCTTTCCAGAGCTCATCCAAAAGGTGATTTTTGCTGAATTTGCTGCTAAATTGTGTTCTTTGTCTGTTTGTCTCCACATATTTATCTATCTATTTGCCCTTCTTGGTGAGTTCCCTTACCTACTCCCTTGCTGTGTGCCCACTGTTCAGGAACAGCCTACTGGCCAGAGACACTTAGGTTCCCACCCACCCTACCCCTCACCCCACCCACCCCAGGGGCTACATTGCCTTTATAGTGGTCACATACGTGCCATCTGTCGTTCCTAACTTGGTTAACGCCCACATCTTCAACTTTTCTTATTCTTCCTCTTCTGGGACTGCTTAAGCAACATGTCGTGTATTCAGTGCAATAACTGTGGTACTTTCATTCAAAGAAGAATCATTTGGAGCCTAAGAGCTTGTCCTATATGCCTAAAGTCAGCTGCCATGCATGAAGAACTGACTATACTAAGGAAAGACCTAGCAGCCATGCATAAAGAAGTTTCTCTACTGAAGGAGGAACTGGCTGCAATGAAGCGCACCTCTTCTAGGATACAAACTGAACAAAGTCCACCACCGCTCCCACAAAGAGTCAAACACCCCAGGAACAAATGGATCACAGTGGGTTCTGGAAGATTGCGACCTGTAATGCAGAGACATCCTACACATCAAGAGATATCCCTGCAAAATGCCTTCTCTGCCTTGGCTAATGAGGATGCGCAACCCAAGGAAACTGAAGGGCCCTTAAATGAGTCAGACAATGCCCAATCTCCTGCTAAAGCACCAAATATGAAGAAATCCTCACCAAACAGAAAACTATTACTACTTGGAGATTCCATCATCAGAGGCACCAACTTGGGAACACAGTTCAAAGGAGAGAAGATAGTCATGTGCCTACCAGGCTCTTCAGCCAGCAGGAATACAAACCAAGTTGTTGAAATACTTAGCGCAAAAAGTGAGCACTCCAAACCAGATGTTATTATCCACTTGGGCACAAATGACCTGGCTAGAAACAGTGCCTCTACAGCTCAAAAGGACTTCCAATCTCTGGGAGAGAAACTCAAGCCCATTGTTAACACTGTTGCATTCTCAGAAGTTCTACCTGTTCTTGGTAAGGGGACAAAAAGGCTGCATCGCATTAACAACTTTAATACATGGCTCCAGACCTGGTGCAAACAAGAAGGATTCAGATTTATTGGCAACTGGGACAATAGATGGACCAACAAGAGACTATACTGTGCTGATGGACTACATCTCTCTGTCGCAGGGAAAAGAAACCTAAGTGAAAAATTCAGGCAGTATGTGGATATGCATTTAAACTAGGAAAAGGGGGTGACGGATGTGGAAGGTCAACATCTGCATGCCACCCCCTGCAAAAGCAGAACAACATCAGAAACAGCCATACTCTTAAACCACACATCAAAAACAAGTGGGAAGAAATGGGCAGAATAAAATCAATGCAAAATACACACAAGCCAGGTAAATGCTGGAAAGCAATGAGCACAAATGCTCGAAGCTTAGCCAAAAAAATTCCAGACCTGGAAGCCCTAATGGTGGAAACGGATTTGGACATCGTGGCCGTTACGGAAACATGGTTTAATGAATCGCATGATTGGGATATAGCCATAGCTGGCTATAATCTATTCAGAAGAGACAGAGAAAATGGAAAAGGAGGAGGAGTAGCCTTGTATGTCAAAAGCAGTATTAAAGCTACTGAAATGCAGGGAACATGGGGAAAAGAAGAAGCGCTCTGGATTGCGTTGGAAAGAGGAGATGGCACTCTCATCCATATTGCTGTAGTCTACAGACCTCCGACTCAAATTGAAGAGAGAGATAACGAATTGATTATAGATATTGCCAAGATAGCAGCAAAGGGGGAAGCGATCATATTAGGTGACTTTAATCTACCTGATGTGGATTGGATTACTCCTTCTGCACATCTGGAAAGAAGCAAAAAAATTGTGGATGCTCTCCAAGATGCATTACTTAGACAAATGGTGATGGAACCAACCAGGGAAAGCTCAACGCTGGATGTAGTGCTTACCAACAGTGATAACGTGTCAAATGTCTCCGTGAGTGCCCCTGTGAGCAACAGCGACCATCACACGGTGTGGTTTGAGATAAAAGCCATGGTACAGGCCAATCATAGCAAGCTCAAAGTCCTAAACTTCAAAAACACTGACTTCAATAAAATGGCCGAGTACTTAAAGGAGGAGATGACGGGGTGGAAGAAGATAAGGGAAGTGGAATTGCAATGGACTACACTAAAGGCGGCAATAAAAGGAGCAACAGATAAATATGTAAGAAAAATAAATAAAAACAAGAGGAGAAGGAAACCTATTTGGTTTTCCGAAGAGGTGGCTGCGCAAATAAAGGCAAAAAACACAGCTTTTTCAAAATTCAAAAGCTTGCAAACAGAAGAACACAGAAATGAATACAGGATCCAACTCAGAGTCTAAAAGAGTAATAAGGATAGCAAAATCAAAGGCAGAAGAAAAAATGGCTAAAGATGTTAAGGGTGGCAACAAAACTTTCTTCAGGTATATTCAGGAAAGGAAGAAGATCAGAGTTGGAATTGCAGGACTCAGAAGTGCTGGGAAAGGACTCGTGGAAAGTGACACTGAAAAAGCGAAATTGCTAAACAAATACTTCTGCTCTGTTTTTACTAAAGAAGATCCTGGAGATGGACCAGCTGTGACTCCCAAATATAAAAATAGGACTGAAGTAGATACCACACCATTCACAGAAGATGAGGTGTTAGAACAACTTGCTAAACTGAAAGTGGACAAAGCCATGGGACCGGATGGGATACATCCCAGGATACTGAAAGAGCTCAGAGAGGTTCCTCAGGACTGGAGAATGGCTAATGTTGTACCTCTACACAAAAGTGGTGAGAGGGAGGAAGTGTCAAATTACAGGCCCGTGAGCCTTACCTCGGTGGCAGGAAAAGTAATGGAGGTGCTCCTGAAAGAGCGAATAGTGAACTTTCTCAAAACCAACAGGTTGCAAGATCCCAGGCAACATGGTTTTACCGAAGGACGGTCTTGCCAAACAAATCTGATTGAGTTCTTTGATTGGGTGACCAAGGAACTAGATCTGGGGCATGCAATGGATGTCATCTATCTGGATTTCAGCAAAGCCTTTGATACTGTTCCTCATAGGAGGCTTGTCAATAAACTCAGTAGCTTGGGGATGGGTCCCAAGATAGTAAACTGGATTAGAAATTGGTTGACTGACAGACAACAGAGGGTGATGGTACATGGAGCTCACTCGGATGAGAGGAAGGTGATTAGTGGGGTGCCTCAGGGTTCGGTCCTGGGCCCGGCACTGTTCAATATATTTGTGAGTGATATTGCTGAAGGACTGAATGGAAAGGTCTGTCTTTTTGCAGATGACACAAAAATTTGCAACAGAGTGGACTCCCCAGAGGGAGTGGATAACATGAGGAAAGATCTACAAAAGCTGGAAGACTGGTCTAATGCTTGGCAACTACGATTTAATGTGAAAAAGTGCAGTGTCATGCACTTGGGTAGCAGAAATCCAAGGGAAAAGTACACAATAGGGGGTGAGAGGTTGGTATGCACGGTTCAGGAGAAAGACCTTGGTGTGATTATCTCTGATGATCTCAAGGTGGCAAAACAGTGCGACAAGGCGGTGGCAAAAGCCAGGAGGATGTTGGGCTGCATTCAAAGAGGGATTACCAGCAGAAAGGAAGAGGTACTTATGCCACTGTACAAGTCACTGGTGAGGCCTCACTTGGAATACTGTGTTCAGTTTTGGAGGCCATATCTTGCAAAAGATGTAAAAAGACTGGAAACTGTTCAGAGAAAGGCGACCAAAATGATTTGGAGCCTGCGTCAGAAGCCTTATGAGGAGAGACTTGAAGACCTAAATATGTACACTTTGGAGGAGAGGAGGGACAGGGGAGATATGATTCAGACCTTTAAATACTTAAAGAGAAATGATGAACAAACAAACCTCTTCCAAAGACGGGGAAGCTGTAAAACTAGAGGGCATAACATGAAGCTGCAAGGTGGTAAATTGAAAGGCAATGTCAGGAAATATTTCTTCACTGAAAGGGTGGTGGATGCTTGGAATGCCCTCCCGATGGAAGTGGTGAGGGCAAACACGGTGATGGAATTCAAAACGGCATGGGACAAACACAGTGGATCCCTTTACAGCAACAGGATAAAAGCAAAATAAACAGTACCATCTAATTTCTGAACTATCTAGCATCTGAACAAATAAGGGTGTCCTACATGGAGTGGTGGGTTCACCCCTAAACAGAAACAAAAACATGGGGAGGGGTGGCCTGCACAGAGCGACAGGTGCACCTACCCTTGCCATCTTGCTGGGCAGACTAGATGGACCATGCTGGTCTTTATCTGCCGTCACTTACTATGTTACTATGTTACTATGTATTGTCTGTCTTGATTAGATTGTAAGCTCTGATGAGCAGGGAACATAAAAACATAAGATATGCCATACTGAGTCAAACCAAGGTCCATCAAGCCCAGTATCTGTTTCCAATAGTGGCCAATCTAGGTCACAAGTACCTAGCAGTTTCCCCAAAAGACACAGGTTCCACAATGTTTGAATTGGTCAAGCAATGAATATCCTGGGTCCCCTTTAATAATGGTTTATGGACCTTTCCTCCAGGAACTTGTCCAAACCTTTTTTTTAGATCCGGCTACACTAACAGTTTTTACTACATCCTCCGGTAACAAATTCCAGAGTTTGAATATACGTTGAGTGAAAAAACATTTTCTCTTATTAATCTTTAATAGGTTACCCTGTAGCTTCATATGTGTCTGTACAGCACTGCGTACACCTTGTAGTGCTATATAAATGATCATTATTATTATTAGTAGTAGTACTATATAGAAACATAGAAAAATGACGACAGAAAAAGACCACATGGCCTATCTAGTCTCTCCTTCCATATCAATAACTACAACAGTACCCTTTTTTCCTTTAGAGATCCTCTGTGTTTGTCTCATGCTTTTTTGAATTCAGATACCGTCCTCATCTCTACCACATCCACTGGGAGACTATTCCACGGATCCACCACTATTTCCGCATATCACTCCTTAATCTATCCCCTTTCACCCTCATCCCATGTCCCCTCATAGCAGAACTTGCTTCCAATCGAAAGAGGCTCTCCCCCTGTGCATTTATGCCATAGCGGAATTTAAACGTCTCAATCATATCCCCTCTATTCCGCCTTTCCTCTAAGGTATACATATTAAGATCCTTAAGTCTGTCCTCATATGCTTTATAATGAAGACCACTAACCATTTTAGTAGCCACCCTCTGTACTGACTCCATCCTGCCAGCAATCCAGTTCACAAATACTGGTAAAGCATATGTGTAATCTGTGTCAGTATCCATTCCTAGTTATGATATATTGTGGTCAACCTGTGATGATAGCTTAGAATGTAGTCTGGGGCCTAGCAGGAGAAGAAGTGAGTAAAAGGTGCCCTTCCTCCCAGAGGCTTTCTACCCCATTGATCAATCCAGAATCGCCAAGTTAAAGATAAGGGACCCGATACTCATTTGTGATGGCTATGCGCCTCTACGGTACATAGCCGTTGCCACCGAACTTTAATCCCAGATATTCAGTGCCGAGGTCTTATGTGGCTCCGGCATTGAATATCCCAGGGTTATTGCACAGCCAGAGATGCCGCAAAAACTAATTGGCAGTGATGATATTGAGCTGCTGCCTGGTTAGCTCCCAAAGGTAAAGATAAGCCAGCTTTTGATGTGCCTATCTTTGCCCGCAGGTCACTATCTGGGCAGCAGTGCAATATTGCCACTGCCCAGTTAGCGACTGGTGCCGCCTCTGCTCCCTCCTCCCCTGGAACGCCCTGATGCTAAGCGATTTGCATCAGAGCGTGTAGTGGGGATATTCAGCGGCATTTACATGGTTTACGGATCTGTAAACTGTGTTTCTCCAGGACCAAGCAGGAAGTCAGTCCTCACATATGGGTGATGTCGGCGCCGACGGACCCCTCATGCGGAGCATTTCCCCATCTTTCAAAGAAAGCCTTTGGGAATGCAGCACGCATGCGCGGTCCCCTTCCTGCCCAAGGGTGCCATCTTGCTCAGTCGTCTTTTATCCGCGGAGCCCGATGGACGTGTGTCGTCACCCGGTAAAAAGTTGATTTTTCCTGCGTTGGATTTGTGGTGTTTGCCCGGTTTGACGCCGGTTCCCCTTCCCGCCTGGGCCCGGTACACCAGTATCGAGCCCGGAGCTAGGTTTTCGTTTTTTGTCCTTCGTGACTAGCGCTCGCGTTTTTTCTCTTTTTCACTGGCAGCCTGGTCTTTTGACCTTGCAGGGGCCATTTTTCCCCCGATGGCTGTCAGCGGGTTCAAGAAGTGTGATCGGTGTAAGAAGCTGATGTCTCTCACCGACACACATGACTGCTGCCTCCGGTGCCTTGGGCCCAACCATGACCCGGTGGTCTGTGTCCCGTGCGGCAAAATGTCCTATAAGGCGCTGAGGAGCCGTCAGCATCAGCGTGAAAGACTCTTCTGACTCCGTGTTTGGCCGGGCCTGGACTTCGTCAGAGGCCTCGACATCTCGGGAGTCCAACCCGAGCACCGTCAAGGCTCCTCTGAAAGGGGGTCTCCTTCTCGGGAACACAGAAGGAAGAAGAAACCTGCGAGGGCGGCGTCGGTGGACATTCTTGGCCCCTCGAGGGCCAGGTCGCATAGCCCCGACCGTCGTCCCGGGTCCTCAGAGTCGGAGAGGCCTGCCAAGTTGCCTCGAGTGGAGCCGGAGTCCCTGAGTCACGTGAGTGCTGTTGTCCTCATAGACTCCCCTCCGGGGGAGCCAACGTCGGGCCCGACGCCGTCAGGGCCCGTGTCGGGGGCTGCTGAGTCTCTTGAGCTGAGTCTCAGGTTGACGGCCTTGGAGAGCAGCTTGGCTGCCTTCATGGAGCAGCAGCAGGTACTGATCACCGGTTTGACCGGTTGTGATGAGGAGAGTATGGCTGAGCCCATGGAATTTGGAGAAAATCAGACATTTTCCTTTAAAGAAAGAGACAGGCAAGGAATCGGTAGCTCTCAAAGTGCAGGCAAGGAAAAAAAAACACGCAGCTACTGAGGACAGGACACACCCAAGCTCTGCTAATCTAAGGGCAGGCTTGGAAACTAATGAGAGACACCTGGGGGAAGGGCAGTGCACGGTAGTTCAGAGACACTCTTATAAACCCAGGGAAAACAGAAGGAAGTCAGACTCAGCCTGAGAAGGGCAGCACCACGGGAAGAGACTCTCAGCCTGAGAAGGGCAGCACCACGGGAAGAGAGTCTCAGCCTGAGAGAAGGCAGCACACGAAGCGACACCCTGGAAAGGGAGAGACAGGGAAGCAGCACGCTGGAGAATTCAGTGGTGAGAGAAGCACCAGAGAAAGGCCCGGAGAGTTCACTGTGGAGGAGAACGGTGGAGACTTCTGGGGGATTCTCAGAGGTGAAAGCCCTAGTCAGAAAGAAAGCCAGGATTGCAAGGAAACTGCAATTGGTTTTAAAACTAGGAGAGCTGTGTCAGAGAGAAGTGCTGACAAGGGTCAGGCTGCAGTGACAACTGTTCCTGAACCAGCTAAAGAGCTGCAACTTCCAAAAAGGTGCGTGAATAAAAGTGTAGCCAAAAGTGCTGTGAGCCAGTTAGAGGCATTGTGTCGTTTGATGCAAGAGAAAAATCTCCACGTTCCTCGTGGAAACCCTTTGCATAGGGAAAAGCCTCAGTGGAGAAAGGTTCTGGAACTTTTAGAGAATATTAAGCCTGAAGTTTCTCATGCTGGTTTAGAGCCAGATTTACCAGACACAGGTCCTGAGGAAATGCAGATAGACTATTATGAATCTGATGAAAGCTCTGAAGATTCAGTAATGGACTGTTCTCTATGCCAGAAGGCAGAAAAAGTTCTTGGATAAGAGAGAGAGGTTTATAACCTGAATGTCCTAAAAGGCAGTGTGAAAACAGGGAGAATTGTGTTTAGCCAGGAATGCTAAGAACCCTGTTTGCTGAAGAGAGGATATTTCTTTTGGGTTTGAAGAAAGGAGAAAACCATGTTTGATTGCTGAATCGTTTGGAAACAGCGACCTATGTTAAAAAGCTACTAAAAGCAGTTACATTGTTTTGTTTGGTATAAATGCATATGGATTATTGTTTGGAGAGAGAATCCTGTTTGTTTGCGTTCAGCCTTAATGCTCTTTTGGAAAAGAAATAAGTCCTGTGTTTTGCCTTGTAAACCCTCGGTCTCCACATTACTTGTTTTTCTGAACAACACAACTACAAATCCCAGGAGCCCCGGCTCTGGGTGAGGAAAAACTCCTTAATTAAAGGACTAACAAGTGCATGTTAAAACCCTTGGCCCAGTGTGCAGCAGCGGCCAAGAGAGCAAATAGAATGCTAGGTATGATAAGGAAAGGAATGGAAAATAAAACAAAAGATATTATAATGCCTCTTTATCATTCCATGGTGAGACCGCACCTTGAATATTGTGTGCAATTCTGGTCGCCGTATCTTAAAAAGGATATAGCGATTTTAGAAAAGGTTCAGAGAAGAGCCACCAAAATGGTAAAGGGGATGGAAGGATACTCCTATGAAGAAAGGCTAAAAAGGTTGGGGCTCTTTAACCTGGAAAAGAGATGGCTGAGGGGAGGTATGATAGAAGTCTATAAATTAATGAACGGAGTGGAACGGGTAAACATAGATCGATTGTTTACCTTATCAGAATATAGAAAGACTAGGGGACATGCAATGAAGCTACAGGGTAAACTATTTAAGACTAATAAAAGAAAGTATTTTTTCACTCAACGTGTAATCAAACTCTGGAATTTGTTACCGGAGGATGTAGTAAAGGCTGTTAGTGTAGCTGGGTTTAAAAAAGGTTTGGACAAGTTCCTGGAGGAAAGGTCCATAAACCATTATTAAGAAGGGGCCCAGGATATCAATGCTTGAACCAATACAAGCATTGTGGAACCTGTGTCCCTTGGGGAAACTGCTAGGTATGTATGACCTAGATTGGCCACTGTTGGAAACAGAATACTGGGCTTGATGGACCTTGGTCTGACCCAGTATGGCATATCTTATGTTCTTATGTTAAGCCCTAAGCCCATAGGCTGTTGCCTGGGCAAGGGGCCCCCACACGGTGCATCTGCCCCTACCACCGGGACCTCGACGTCCAAGTTGACCCCGGAGGCCGAGCCGATCCTCGAGTCGATGTGGTCTCAAGTCGATCCTCGGCCAAGGTCCCCCTCGGCCTCCCGCTCAGGGCCGAGGTCGTCTATGCCGGTGCCCTCGGCATCGGGGTGGATGGCATCGGTGCCCACCCGGCCGGAGCTGCTCGATTCCTCCTCGGAGGGATCGGAGTGGGAGGACGAGGAGTCCCCGGACACTTTCCGGACCCAGTGCGTCCCATCGGACTCACCGGAGTCTGAGCCTCGGAGACGGTCCCCACTGGAGGATACCCGATTCTCGGACTTCATGCGGGACATGGCCAAAGCCTTGGCCTTCCCCGCAGATCCCGAGGAGGAGCCTCGAGCCAAAGAGCTCGAGGCCCTCCAGTATGACTCTCCACCTAAGGAAGCCTTTACTGTACCGGTTCCTCCGATGCTGGAACGGCTGCTCTTCTGCATGTGGGAGGCACCGGCCTCTGCGCTGGTTCTCAGCAAATGGGTCGATTCCATTTATCGAGTCCGTAAGAGCCCTGGGTTCCAGAAGGCACAGCTACCGCACCACTCCATGGTTGTGGAATCGGCCATGCATCGTCTGAAGAGTCAGAAGATGCACTACTTGGTGCCCCCCGGCCGGGAGGCCCGGAACCTGGATGCCCTCTGTAGAAGGTGCTTCCAGGGCTCTATATTGGCTTGCCGTGTCCAGACTTACCAGCTGTACAAGGGCATGTACCTCCGAGACCTGGCAAAGGAGATTGCCGGGTTCTCAGCCGGCCTCTCCGAGGAACCTTTGCAGAAGTTTAAGGCTTTGTCGAGAGTGCTCAAAGTTTATCTCTCGAGTAGCCTGTGATGGCTTCAAGGCTTCGGCCCGAGTAGCCACGGCCAGCATCGGTGCATGCCATCAGGCCTGGCTACAGTCATCAGACCTCGAGCCATGGGTACAGGACAAGTTAGTCGATGTCCCTTGCTCAGGTAAGAACCTTTTTGGCAAACCCATGGCTGAAAAGGCTGCAGAACTCGAGTCTGAGACTCTCACCAGGACAAGGCTGTCCAGGAAAACTTCTGCCCCTTCTCAGAAGAAGAAGGGCTCGGGGAAAAATGCCCTTTTACCCGAGGAAGGCTACTGCCTACAAATCCTAACCTCAATTTCAGGCCTCTACAGCTCCCCATCAGGGTCAGCAGGCCAAGGGGCAGGGACATGGGCCCCGTAGGCAGAAAACCCCCAAGCCATCAGCTCCGGCTCCTGCACAGCAGGGAGCGTGGTTTTGACTCCCACTACATAGCGTCTCCTCCTCAGCTGGCTCCTCTCAGCACAGGAGGTCGGCTGACACTGTACGCCCACAGGTGGTCAGCCATAACAGGGGATACCTGGGTACTGAGCATAGTCCAAAAAGGCTTTTTGCTCCACTTCAACCAGTTACCCCCCTACTATTTTCCAGGGGAGCCTCCAAGACTCCCTCTGCACAGGAACCTCCTCCTTCAGGAGTTGGCAAGTCTTCTACAGGAGCAGGCGGTGGAACCGGTGCCTCACCACCTGATAGGGCGAGGCTTCTATTCCAGGTACTTTCTGGTACCAAAAAGGGCTGGAGGCCTCAGGCCCATCCTAAACTTGCGAAATCTCAACAAGTTCCTGGAGAGGGAAAAGTTTAAGATGCTTACCCTTGGAATACTGCTGCCCTACCTCCAGCAGGGAGATTGGCTATGCTCCTTAGACCTGAAGGATGCTTATACTCACATCCTCATTCATCCAGACCACAGACAATATCTCAGATTTGTAGTGGGAGGAAGTCATTTTCAATATAGAGTACTTCCATTTGGCCTCACCTCCGCCCCCATGGTTTTCACCAAGTGCCTAGTGGTTGTGGCGGCCTATCTCAGAAACCAGGGCATCTTTGTCTTCCCATACCTGGATGACTGGCTCATCAGGGGTCAGTCTCCACAGGAGGCCAGACAGGCCACCCTTCGCACTGTTTCTCTTCTCCAGCATCTAGGCTTCGTTGTAAACTTCGCAAAGTCCACTTTGCTCCCCTCACAGGACATGGAGTTCATAGGGGCAAGATTGGATACCCTCCAGGCGAAGGCTTATTTGCCCGGGAACAGGGCCCACAGACTGATGGCTTTGACCAAACAGTTTCAGAGTGGTTCTCCGGTCTCCGCCAGAAACCTCCTAAGGCTCTTGGGCCACACATGGCATCCACAATCCATGTAACTCCGAATGCCCGCCTGCACATGCGACCTGCTCAGTGGTGCCTCAGAGCTTAGTGGGGGCAAGCCACAGGCGACTTGAAAGACAGGATAAGGGTGTCCAAACTGCTGGCAGCCTCCCTACAGTGGTGGCTGCATCTCCCAAACCTGGTCCAGGGGGTGCCTTTTCAGGCCCCTCCTCACACAGGTGCTGACAACCGATGCTTCCCTTCAGGGCTGGGGTGCACATTGCTAGGGGGCTTGCACTCAGGGCCTCTGATCTCCTTGGGAGTCCACACAGCAGATCAATCTGTTGGAGTTGCGAGCTATCCGCTTAGCCTTGTCCATTCAGGACCGGAAAGTGAATTTTCACAAAAATTGCAAACCTCACAAGGATAATATCCCTTTATGTCATGTGAAATGGTAAAGACAGCTTATAAAAGAGCCCGTTTCACACATAGAGAGTGGTTGTTTGAGGCAACAACGCACATATTACAACAGGATGCTATTACAGGAGTTCTCCCCTACACTAAAGGAACAGCATTAGTGGCTAAACTCCTTCACCGTTTCTGGCCCATTTTGGGGTTACATCCCTGTTTTCGTGATAAACGTTTACAGATGGCTTATTCTCGTAAGGCAAATTTGCGTGATTTGATAATGAAGACCACGACTCTGCAAGATCATCCTCCTATTTCACATGACATAAAGGGAGGTTTGCAATTTTTGTGAAAATTCACTTTCTGGTCCTGAATGGACAGATTTGCACACTATGAAGATTTATTCCTCTTGTTGGCAGACTAGCTGCTCTACCACGTTTGTGGTCTATTTGATTGTCTGCCCTTGCCAACTTTAGAAAAAGGCTGAGTGAACATGCGTCTCGTCTTCGGACAAGCAATTTGACAGCGCCGATCGTGGCTCATTGTATAGAAAAAGCACATACTTTTGAATCTCTCCATTGGAGAGTGTTGGATGACGTACTGTTAGATCCTCGGGGTGGAGATCGCTTGCAATGTTTGCAGAAGTTGGAACAGCGTTGGATCTTTTGTTGGGACAGAGTCCACCCCAAGGGCTTGAATATGTAGTTAGATTGGTATACAATTCTCTAAGATTCAGTGAGTTACTACAACCTTTCACAGAGGACGGGGTCTCTGATTGGTGGGACTTCCCCCTCTTTTTGATTGGTTGAACCCTAGGTTTAAATTTCCTTTAATTGGTAGTTGCAGTTATTAGCTGTGCGAGCAGTTGCAATGCCACGATATTTAAGGCGTTTCTGCAAACAACTTTTGAGGCTGGAGACTGACCGAATGTCGATTAACCTGAAGCAGGGGAAAAAGGATTTTTTATACCCGAAACATGCCACATCGTTGCTGACTTTGGTGGTGGTCTGTACAGCCTGAAAAGACACTAATGTTACAGGTAAGTATACATGACAAGCTGTTTTTGTAATAGTTGCTTATTAAAACGGAGTTACCACGGTGGTGTCAGGACTGGGTTCCTTTCACTGGGTTGGTATCTCCAACAAAAAAAGTATTTTTAAATTGTAATCTGCCTGACTAGATCAGAATCTTTTTTTTTTTTTTTTAAGCTGTAGTCGCGGCCTATCTCAGCACCTTAGGCATCTTCATCTTCCCTTACTTAGACGACTGGCTCGTCAAGGGCAACTTGCCACAGATGGTGCATTTCTCCGTTCAATGCACTGTTACAATGCTCGAAAAGCTCGTTTTTGTCATAAGCTTTCTAAAGTCGCATCTTTCTCCTACTCAAAAACTGGAATTCATAGTTGCCCTTCTTGTCACTACTCAGGCTCGAGCTTTCCTGCCCAAGGACAAACTTAAAACGCATTACAGAGTTGGCAGACATCATTCAGTGCAGTCGTCACACCACGGCGTGAGGCATGTTTTGTCTCCATGGTCCATGTTGTCCCTTATGCTCGCCTCCACATGTGCCAAGCTCAGTGGACCCTCTCATTTCCAGGAACAAGCAGGAATGTAGTCTTCACATATGGGGTATCGTTGGCACTGATGGAGCCTGCACGGGAACGCTCCCCAGCGTCCTATAGGAAAGCTTTTGGGAGCATCCCACTGCACCTGTGCTGCTGCCTTCCCGCCTTTCCATCTCCCCCGCTTCAGTTTTTCTTTTTTCTCAGAGTCGACAGGCAGCAACCCTGACACCGCAGAAAATTTTATTTTTTGTGGTCACGTCTGCCTTCCCGTTGATGCCTACACCGGTACCACTGGTGTCGTCTTTTTTTTCTTCTTCTAAAAAAAAAAAAAAAAAGCTTTTGCTTGAGGGTCTGTCCCCTCTTGGTGCTTCGGTGCTATTTTGGGCACTAGGCCCTGATTTCTTTCAAAATGTAGAAACCAACTAGTGGTTTCAAAAAATGTTCAAAATGTGGCGGTACCATTTCTGCTACCAACACCCATGACTGGTGTCTTAAATGTTTGGGCTCAGACCATTCTCCATCGGAGTGTCTCCTTTGCAGAAAGATGAGTAAGAGGGGCCTGCAGACTAGAGCTGCGAAACTCTGCACCCTTTTTGCCTTGGATGCAATATCCGTTGCATTGGCTTCGTCCAGGGCCTCATCTTCCTCCCATGGATCTTAGGTAACCAAACCCAGGTCTTCTTCGAAGACTGGTTGGTCCTCAAAGGGTAGATCTCCTAAGCATCGAGATGCTTCTAGCATTGCCCTCGAGGAGAATACACCGGCCTAACAACCCCAGCAGGAGGTCCTTGCCTCCAAAGCATTAACGGGGTCCCAAGATGTTCCCGAGGCATCCACCTCCAGAGAACTCTTGGTGCCATGTTCTAGGATCGTGGCCCGCTCCGCTGGTACCGACACCCAGACATTGGCAGGCTCCATGGATCAACGTATCCTAGCCATTGAGAGCAGTCTTGCGTCCTTGTTAGCAGCCTCCGTACCGCTAAAGCCGTTACAATCGGTTCTGCAGCCATCGGTATCGATACCGGTACCAGATGTTCTCCAGGATCAAGCAGGAAGTCAGTCCTCACATATCGGTGACGTAAGCGCTGACGGAGCCCCTGTGTGGAGCATTTCCCCAGCTTTCAAAGAAAGCCTTTGGGGATGCAGCATGCATGCGCAGTCCCCTTCCCGCCCAAGGGTGCCATCTTGCTCAGTCTTCTTTTTTCCGTGGAGCCCGACGGACGTGTTTTGTTTTCACCTGAGGAAAAAGTTGATTTTATTCTGCGTGGACCCGTTTTCTTCGGTTCGATGCCGGTTTCCCTTTCCTGCCTGGGCCCGATACATCGATATCGAGCCCAGACTTCTTTTTTCGGTTTTTGTCCTTAGTGACTAGCGTACGCGCCATTTTTCTGTTTTCACTGGCAGCCCTGTCTTTTGACCTCACAGGGGCCCTTTTTCCCCCGATGGCTGCCAGCGAGTTTAAAAAGTGTGATTGGTGTAAGAAACTTATGTCTCTCACCGACACACATGACTGCTGCCTCCGGTGCCTCGGACCCGATCATGACCCAATGATCTGTGGTCCGTGTGGGAAAATGTCCTTGAAGGCGTTGAGGAGTTGGCAGCACCAAAAGGAAAGAATCTTCTCTGAATTTCGTCAGAGGCCACGACGTCTCTGGACTCCGGCCCCGAGCAGCGCCGAGAGGGGGTCTCCCAAGCGGGAGCATCGCAAGAAGAAAAAACCCGCGAGGGCGGCGTCGGTGGACGCACTTGGCTCCTCGAGGGCCAAGTTGCATAGCCCCGAGCGCCGTCCCAGGTCTTCGGAGTTGGAGAGGCCTGCAAAACAACCTCGTGTGGAGATGAAGTCCCCAGGTCACGTGAGTACTGTAGTCCTCATGGACTCTCCTCCAAGGGAGCCAACGTCGGCGGCTCCTGAGCTCGGACTCAGGTTGACGGCCTTGGAGTGTAGCTTGGCTGCCTTCATGGACCAGCAGCGGGCACTGATCGCCGGTCTCACCGGTGCATCTGCCCCGACCACTGGGACATCAACGTCCAAGTCGACCCAGGAGGCCGAGCCGATCCTCGAGTCCATGCGCGCTCGAGTCGATCCTCGGCCAAAGTCTCCCTCGGCCTCCTGCCCGGGACCGAGGTCGTCGACGCCGGTACCCTCAGCGTCGGGGCGGATGGCATCGGTGCCTGCCCGACTGGAGCCGCTTGATTCCTCCTCCGAGGGGGTCCGGCTGGGAAACGGAGGATGAGGAGTCACCCGACACCTTTCGGACTCGGTGTGTCCCATTGGATTCACCGGAGTCTGAGCCTCGGAGACGGTCCCCACCGGAGGACACCCGGTTCTCGGACTTCGTGCGGGATATGGCCAAGGCCTTGGCATTCCCCGCAGATCCCGAGGAGGAGCCTCGAGCCGAGGAGCTTGAGGCCCTACAGTATGACTCTCCTCCAAAGGAGGCCTTTACTGTACCGGTTCCTCCGATGCTGGAACGGTTGCTCTTCCGCATGTGGGAGGTGCCGGCCTCGATGCCGGTTTTGAGCAAGTGGGTCGATTCCATCTATCGAGTCCGCAAGAGCCCCGGGTTCCAAAAGGCACAATTACCGTACCACTCCATGGTTGTGGAGTCGGCCATGCATCGTCTGAAGAGTCAGAAGATGCACTCCTCAGTGCCTCCCGTCTGGGAGGCCCCGAACCTGGATGCCCTCGGTAAGACGTGCTTCCAGGGCTCTATGCTTGCTTGACGTGTCCAGACCTACCAGCTGTACATGGGCATGTACCTTCGAGACCTGGCAAAGGAGATTGCCGGGTTCTTTGCTGGTCTCTCCGAGGAACCTTTGCAGAGGTTCAATGCTCTGTAATCGGGTATTCGTGAGTGCTCGAAGTTTATCTCTCAAGCAGCCTATGATGGCTTCGAGGCTTTGACCCGGGTAGCCGCGGCCGGCATCGGTGCATGCTGTCAGGCCTGGCTACAGTCATCGGACCTCGAGCCATGGGTGCAGGACAAGTTGGTTGATGTCCCCTGCCGAGGTGAAAACCTCTTTGGCAAGCCCATGGCTGAAAAGGCTGCAGAACTCGAGACCGAGACTCTTACCCGGACAAGGCTGTCCAGGAAAACCTCTGCCCCTTCTCAGAAGAAGAAGGGCTCGGGAAAAAAGACCTTTTATTTATTTATTTATTTATTTATTACAGTTTCTTATATACCGCGCTATTTAGAATCAGCGCGGTTTACATCATAACAAAACGACCATTACGACAAACTGTCAGGTTTTACATTGAACAGGAGTACAAACTTGGATAACTGGGTTAACTATATACATAATCTATCTACCCGAGGAAGTCATCTGCCTATAAACAGTACCCTCATTTTCAGGCCTCGGTAGCTCCCCAACAGGGTCAGCAGGCCAAGGGGCAGGGACATGGACCCCATAGGCAGAAAACCCCCAAGCCACCAGCTCCGGCTCCTGCCCAACAGGGAGTGGGGTTTTGACTCCAGTGGCATAGCCTCTCCTCAGCTGGCCCACATCAGCACAGGAGGCTGGCTGCTCCTGTACGCCCACAGGTGGTGATCAGCCGTAACAAGGGATACCTGGATACTAAGTATAGTCCAGAGGGGCTATCTCCTCCACTTCCACCAGGTACCCCCCTCCTATTTTCCAGGGGAGCCTCCAAGACTTCCTCTGCACAGGGACTTACTCCTGCAGGAGTTAGCAAGTCTTGTAAAGGAACAGGCAGTGGAACCGGTGCCCCACCATCTGAGAGGTCAAGGCTTCTATTCCAGGTACTTTCTGGTACCAAAAAGAACAGGAGGCCTCAGGCCCATCCTAGACTTGCGGAATCTCAACAAGTTCCTGGAGAGGGAAAAGTTCAAGATGCTTACCCTTGGAATCCTGCTGCCCTACTTCCAGCAGGGAGATTGGCTATGCTCCTTAGACCTAAAGGATGATTATACTCACATCCTCATTCATCCAGACCACAGACAATATCTCAGATTTGTAGTGGGAGGAAACCACTATCAGTACAGAGTGCTGCCTTTTGGCCTAACCTCCGCCCCCAGGGTATTCACCAAGTGCCTGGCGGTGGTGGCGGCCTACCTAAGGGTTCAAGGCCTCTTTGTCTTTCCATACCTGGACGACTGGCCTCCTGTGGGGATTAACCCCTGATGAGCCAATCAAGCCACCCTTCGCACTGTCGCTCTGCTTCAGCACCTGGAGTTTGTTATAAACTTCGCAAAGTCCACTTTGCACCCCTCACAGAACATGGAGCTCATAGGAGCAAGACTGGACACCCTTCAGGCAAAGGCCTTTTTTAGCCGTGGACAGGGCCCACAGATTGATGGATCTAGCCAGGCAGTTCCACAGCAATTCTCTGGTCTCCGCCAGACAATTCCTGAGGCTCTTTGGCCACATGGCATCCACGGTCCATGTCACTCCAAATGCAAGTCTACTCATGAGGCCAGCTCAATGGGGCCTCAGAACTCTGTGGCACCAGGCCACAGGAAGCCTCACGGACAGAGTGAGGGTGTCCAAACTACTAGAGTCTTCTCTGCAGTGGTGGCTTCATCTTTCGAATCTAGTGCATGGGGTGTATTTTCAGACACCTCCACACTCTCAAGTGCTGACAACCAGTGCTTCTCTTCAAGGTTGGGGTGCACATTGCCAAGGAGCATGTACTGTCTCCTTGGGAAGGCCGCACAGCAGATCAATCTCTTAGAACTGAGAGCTATCCGCTTAGCCCTGAGAACTTTCTCCCATGTCATCTCTCACCAGTCCGTCTTGGTTCAGACGGACAATCAAGTTGCTATGTTCTATGTTCTATACAAGGGGGCACAGGGTCCCGCCTTCTATGTCAGGAAGTGCATTAACTGTGCTCCTGGGCAGTCAAGCACGGCATTCTCTCAAAGCGGTGTATCTCCCAGGTCAGGAGAATTACCTGGCGGACAGATTGAGCAGGATCCTGCAGCCGCACAAATGGCAGTTGAATCCTTTAGTGGTTCAACAGATCTTCCTGAGATGGGGTCTTCCAACCATAGATCTCTTTGCCAGTCCTCTGAACCGTCAACTTCCCAGGTTCTGCTCCAGACAACCGCATCCCCTCAGGGTGGCAGCGGATGCGTTTCTCATTCCATGGCCTACAGGCCTCCTATATGCGTTTCCTCCCACGCCTCTAGTGTCCAAGACACTATTCAAAGTGATCCAGGACAAGGCCTCGGTGATCCTGGTGGCCCCCAGGTGGCCAAGGCAACCTTGGTTCCCACTTCTTTTGCAGCTAGCGGTGGACACTACTCTTCCTCTGGGGATGCAACCTGATCTCCTGTCTCAGGAGCAGGGATCTCTCTTACACCCCAATCTCCAGTCCCTCCATTTGATGGCCTGGCTGCTGAAAGGGTAGTTCTAGCGCCTTTACTGCTGCCTAGGGAAGTGGAGGACATGGTCTTGACCTCTAGGAGGCAGTCCACCCGAAATTCTTATGCCCTTAAGTGGCATAGATTCTCTACCTGGTGTACTCAACACAACGAGAATTCTTTCTCATGCCTGGTACCAGTGGTGCTGCAATATTTGCTTCACCAGTCCAACCTAGGCCTTAAGTCCAATTCTGTGAGAGTTCATCTTAGTGCTCTTTCAGCACACCACTCCCCAGTGGAGGGTCAGTCTCTCTCAAGCCATCCTTTGGTGGCTCGCTTCCTCAGAGGCCTGCTTTTGCTTAAGCCTCCATTGCGTCCTCCTGCCCTTGAATGGGATTTAAATGTGGCCTTGCAACGGCTTACTTGCCCACCATTTGAACCTATAGCTACTTGCCCTCTGCGTTTTCTCTCCTGGAAAGCATTGTTTCTGGAAGCCCTTACCTCAGCAAAGCCGAGTGAGTGAGCTTCAGGCCCTAGTATCAGATGCACCTTATACTAGGTTCTATAGGAACAGGGTAGTCTTACGAACTCACCCTAAGTTCCTTCCTAAGGTTGTCTCCTCCTTCCACCTTAATCAGGAGGTGGTTCTTCCAACTTTCTTTTCCAGGCTGCTGCCAGCCGGGCTGAGATGGTCTTGCATACCCTGGACTGTAGGAGGGCGTTGTCATTCTACCTTGACCGTACGCGGGAGCACCGGAGGGCTGTTCAGCTCTTCGTCTCTTTTGACCCCAATAAGTTGGGGTTGGCTGTCTCCAAGCGTACTTTGTCCATATGGGTAGCCGACTGTATCGCCTGGGCTTACAGGGCAGCTGGCCTCTCGTTGCAGAGTCGAGTTATGGCTCACTCTGTCAGGGCGAAGGCTGCGTCAGTGGCTCATCCTCCGCTCTGTTCCGTTGGCAGACATCTGCCGGGCCGCTACTTGGTCTTCAAGCCAGACTTTTGCGGCCCATTACTGCCTTGAGAGGGAGTCCCGCAGGGACAGTGCTTTCGGGCAGGCGGTACTCCATAATCTCTTTGGGGTTTAGGCAACTCCTTCCCTCTGGCCCTGGTGTTGGGCTACCGTTCGGTGGCGTTATCAGAGAAGATTCTTTTCTTGCATGCTGAGGCTCTAGAGGGAGTTCATTTTTCAGCTTTGGGTCTCCGGTAGCCTTAAGCTGGGGAGTCCCATATGTGAGGACTGCTTGGTCATGGAGAAAGACTAGTTACTCACCTGTAACAGGTGTTCTCCAGGAGCAGCAGGAATCGGTCCTCACAACCCTCCCTCCTCCCCTTGGAGTTGCAGTCCTATGATTTATTTTGTTATTTTTGCTGTCTTTTAGCTATGTCAGACTGAACAAGATGGCACCCTTGGGGGGGAAGGGGACCGCGCATGTGCGCTGCATTCCCAAAGGCTTTCTTTGAAAGCTGGGGAAATGCTCCGCACGGGTGCTCTGTTGGCGCCGACGTCACCCATATGTGAGGGCTGATTCCTGCTGCTCCTGGAGAACACCTGTTAACAGGTGAGTAACTACTCTTATCTGCATCTACAGTTGCGCCGCTCACCATACTACCACCATACTATCGCCGCAATGTCGGATGACTCTTCAAGACTTTATATGGGATGTGGCTTGGGGCCTCTCGATCACCGTGACCCCCGAGAAGGAACCGAAGCCGAAGTACTTGAAATTCTTCAGTATACGGCAGCCCCTAAGGAGGCCGCAACCCTTCCCATACACCAGATTTTGCATGATCTCATGCTTAGAATGTGGAAACACCCTTAACGGTGTCTCCACATTCTCGAACAATGTACCTGGTACCGCAGTGTCCTGGATTCCAAAAAACGCATGGTTGTGGAATCGGCGATGTGCCAGATCCAAAGTGCCAAGACACATTCCTCTAATCCTCCTGGCTGTGAGGTGAGGACTCTCGATGCCTTTGGTGGTCAATGTTTTCAGGCCTCTATGCTATTGGCCAGAATAAGTTCTTACATACTCTACATGGGTATGTTTCTTTGAGAGGTTAATAAGGATTTGGAACGCATGGCTCCTCTTCTCCCCGATGACAAGAGGGCCGATTTCCTTACTCTTGTTAAGCATCCCCAAAATGTTTCTAAGTTCTTGAACAGGGCAACCTTTGTTTTGAATGCATTAGCAAGACCTCTGCTATTTCTATTGGTGCACGTCAGATTGCTTGGTTACAAGCATCTGATTTAGAGCAGTGGATGCAAGATAAGCTGGGGAATATTCCTTGCACAGGAGAAAACCTCTTTAGCAAGGACTGGCAGGATAAAGCTGCTCAGCTTGAATCCGAGAACACTACCTTAAATAGACTATGCAGAACCACTGCCAACCCAGCTAAGAAACCCTTTTTCAACAAGAAAAAGAAATTCTATCATTTTGTTTTTGCCTAGTAGTCTATTAAATTCAAGATCAATCAACCACTCAGGCATGGTATTTAATAAGCTATTTATATGACAATTAGCTAGACAATATAACAATATTACAAGGACAACACATAGAACAATCAATTCATCACTAGAACTTTCTGACATCATCACAGCCCTTTACCATCAGTTGGGAGAGCACAGCGAAGCCTGGAGAAAAAGTCACGTGTTGGCATGCGCCCGGCCAAGCAGATATCTACTCTCTCTCTGTTCTGGATTTTCTCTCTCTCTATAGGCTGTATATTGCAGCTGGACCACATGACTCCTCACATGAGCTTTTCTTTACAGATATTCTCCACACCATACAACTTTGTTCAACAGTAATTTGATCTGTCCTTCTCCAGCCTTTGTTTGTTCCCAGCCTTTGTTTTTTCTCCGAGTTAATAAACAATTCTGGCCAATCATTCCTTACAGCTTTGGTCTCCAGGCTAGTAAGCTAGTAAACAGCTGGCTCAGCATGATTCCTCACTGGATGGCTCTGGCTCAGCATGATTCCTCACAGGATGACTCAAAAGTTCAATATTCTTTGCTGATCCAAATAAAATTTTAATTAGTAATACATTCCACCCATGGATCAGCAAGTGTATTGTAGTAAGCACTGGCTGAATTGCCTTTGTAGTTCATTTGGAAATACAATAAGTGAGAATACAGTTTCATAAGGTTAAGTCAATCAATAAAACATAGTGGATAACATTAAGGTAAATGCTTGAGGGGGGCAAGAAGTCTCGGTGTAAATTGGTACCGTTCCCACTGGCATTGCAATTGCCGAAGCCAAATGGCTTGTAGATCTGTTACCTTTATCAATTCACCATACAGCGGGGGACTCATTTCACCTGCATATTCAGGACTTTTTCTACTGTATATCTGCCCCATGGATTTCAATATACCCAGTTACATGTAGAGGGTAGTAGAGCAAGTGGTGAGAGACTAACAACCTCAATCACCAAACGTTTGCACTATTGACCACCCATGGATTCAAAAAACAGTATGAGCAGGAGAAAGAGAAGCTACAGCAATAACTAAGATCTGGGGAACAGGTGAAACGAGCAATTGGGCACATGGTGTTCTGCAGAAAAAAATCTGAGATACTAGGATTACAGTTATTTTCGAAGGAAACAATAATAAAAGGATAACAATTGATCAGACAAAAAAAATCATTCACAAAAGCCCCAATCAGTCTAATAGTGCTCTTCCTATTTGCAGATAATTTGGTCCTGCTTCTCAGCAGTTCTTCAGGACTTCGTAGTGTGCTTCACCTTTCTCTGAAGTTTAAGTTTGGTTTCTCCCAAAAGTTGAACTTCTCATTCTCATAGACTGATATCTTGGCCCTTTTTCAATGTGATGCATGAATCCACGTAGGAACTCCTTCACACATTTCTGCGGTGTGTAGTTAGGAGTTCTTGAGATGGTCTAGTCCATCTGATTCTAGCCAATTGCCTCTGCTGGAATCTCTGGATTGCAGTTGATGACATGGCTCTAGGCCTCATTCAGAAGAGCAGCAACCAATGTTAAATGAAAAGACTAAATATTCTAGATTCAATTTTATAATGAAACAAACTTAATTTCATCCATATTTACTAAGATCATATCCTATATATATTGCTTTATAAACTTTCAATGGTCTACCAGTAACTATCTCGTATGGTGTCAACCTTGTCTCGCAGTTTGATAAACTCCTTGTCTCTCTATCACTGGAGATTCATTTGCTGGTGGAAAATATTCCATTGTGCCCTTGACTGATCTTTACATGTTTACAGATCAGACAAGTTGCACACACGTGTTCTGCAATTTTGGCACGTTTAGAATTATACCAATTTTGTGAGAATTTGTGCATCAAATCATCCCCCTTTGCATGCCTGTCCAAGACATACAGAGGAAAAGTGAGGCAAAAAAGCATCTGGAAGTACCACATGGCCAGTGTGGGTTTTCCAAAGCTCATTAGGGTGCAAGGTGCACCTAGCCTTTCTCCAAGTTTTTATTTCCAATTGTTCTGTATGTGTTGGGGCTTAGATGACTTCCTGAATTGAAGATTCTGCAGTCTGCATAGTTGAATAAAGTGTTCATCATTTTTTCGTTTACATATTCATTAGGCAGACACATCACTTCACATCATTAAATTACTTTCATCAGTTTACTGTCCATCAGAGTCCTTCCTCTTAATATCCCTCACAACACTTTTTTCACAACACTTTTTCATCACTTGCATCATTCCACCAATTACATACATCCTTTTCATGTTTTTTATACCATACTAATGTATCCTTATTTGGCAAGGCTGCTAAGAACATCAAACAATTTTAAAAAACTTAGTATTGTAAACAAATGGTAGGTAGAAAATATAAATTTAGATGCTTCTCAATAAGCATAACATGAGTGGACATGTGCTCTTTCTAAATACAATATAAAACAATTATTTTGCAACATTTTATAACATCAATCCCAATGGGAAGAAGTATGGCTTCTAACAGGACGGCCACATATCTCTCAGGTGTGACTAGAGCCTATCGTATACACCTTTCCCAGTGAGAGTGCTGTAGGAAACTCAAAACATTTGAGGACTGATCTTGTAACTGCAGTGTCCACAAGGATTTGTGTAAGCTACTCATTAATTACTTTTTCATGAAAAGGTTGGTGGATATCTGGAATACAAATACTCTCCTTTTTATATTTTTAACCAAAATGCTAGTACTTTTTCACATTTAAATTAAAACCTTATACATAATACCTGAGACTGGTATCAAACTGATCTGAATTCAATGACATTATTTTAAATTAAATTACTCAGGGTTACATCCAACCTTGATGTTATCTTAAACACAGACAGCAAATTAAGCAGTATGTAAAATAGTTATCTCCAAGTTATAATGCCCTGTTCAATGTAATTTCAGTTTGTTCAATGTAAACCGCACTGTTGCAGAATAGCGCGGTATATAAGAGAATGTAAATAAAATAAATAAATATGTCTCTCTTCTGTCCTTCAAGGCAACTGCAGATTACTATTAAATTCTAAATAAACCTATAGTTACAGCTCTTTGTGTTTCTGTAATATATGAACAATAATTATGCCCTCTATGAGGTGCTTGCCACAATATATAAAACCCCCTTTTAACTTTTTAAGTTTGCTTGATAGCATATGCAGTCAAAGACAAAGAACAGACACATAACATATACCAGAGATAAAGCTCAAGCAGGATTACCTTCTTATTCACTCAGGATTTAATCATTTTCAAGTTGCAATCTCGTAACTACTGGCTCAAGATGCCCCATTGTCCTGATAGGGCTCTCAACCCCTACTTTAAAGGTCAAAGGAAAACAGAAGGTTTCCTTAATTTTCTCTTTTTTTTGTTTGTTTGTTTCGTTCAGCTTTAGTAAAGAGCTCTAGTCAGTTCAGCTCCAGGGGCCATGAAACCTACTTCAGTAGCCAGTAATGAAAGAAAAAAACAGTTTATACTGTAGGCTAAATCATACATTGCAGAAGTTCGGATTTAAACACAAGACAGATCAAAGCTTACAAGTGCTTTATACCTAGGCATCTATTAGTCTTTAAGTATAACAGCCTATCTGATCAGAATAAGGAGTTTTTCTTGAGAAATTTCACCCTGCATACTGAAGACCCTCCCCCCTGGGTAGTTCTGAAAAGCAACATGCCTTAACAGCAGCTTGGGAAAACCAGGGACCTTGGAAAAAAAAAAAGTAATAGTCTTCGCTTCTTCATAATCTTATAAGGATTTTCCCCAGCAATTAATGCTAGCTCTACAGGATAGTCATTTTGTTTAAAGCACTGAACTAAACATCTTTGTATCCCATAATTAGATATTTTCCTTAACAGGTTTTTTTTGTTTGTTTTTAGAGCTCTTTTCCTTGGCTGCAGAATCCAGCTGCAGTCCTTTACCTTATCTTTACCTTATCAATTTGATCTTGAATTTAATCCCATCCTCGTTGCCATTTTGTTTCGCCCAGTAGTCTATTAAAATCAAGATCAATCAACCACATAGGCATGGTATTTATTTATTTATTTATTTGGCATAGATTTGTATACCGCTACTTCCAGCGATCAGCAGCGGTCTACTGGTGAACAAACAAGGGAGTATGTACAGAGCGATTTAAGAATACAGTCTGATTACAGGGAGGAGTGTACATCAACCATATAATTTACAGTTATACATTTGATCAGTGGGGAGGGGTATATTAAATTTACATATGAGCAGGGGGGAAGCATTCATAAACACATTATCAATCGCCATATATGCATGAGTAACAACGAATAGATATATACATATATACATTTTAACACTCAGTAGATGCGGGAGTATTAACAGTGTCTAAAACTTCTATGACCCGGATGCATAGTAGGTAGGTAGTCAAGGTGGGATAAGATAAAAGTTAAGAACTGCCTAGGTGATGCCGTAATGTGACTGAAACAAGTGGGTTTTAAGCTTTTTCCTGAAGTCCTGTAGGTCTTTGATCAGGCGTATCTCATGAGGCAGCTGGTTCCAGAGCATGGGTGCAAAGTATGTGTAGGACCGGTTGCTCATCCGTTCTTTGACTGATCTTATGCTGCTAGGTGCGTAGAGTGTGTTCAGGTTAGCGGTTCGTCTACTTCTGTTGGGGGGTTGTGTGGTGATGAGGTTAGAGAGGAATGAGGGGGATACTCCGTGGAAGATTTTGAATGTGGTTACCAGTATTTTGTATATTATTTGTGCAGAGATGGGGAGCCAGTGAAGCTCAATCAGGACTGGTGTGATGTGATCTGTCAGGTGCTTATTCATGATAATCCTGGCTGATACATTTTGTGCCATTTGTAGGATGTTTAAGGTTTTCTTCGGTAGACCTTGTAGGATGGCGTTACAGTAGTCAAGATGGGGAATGATGAGAGCCTGAGCTACTGTTCTGAAGTCCGAGTGGTCAATGACGCTGCGTAGGGGTTGTAGAACTCTCAGCTTGTGAAATATTGCTCTGTTGGTTCTCCGGAGGTGTTTGTCCATTTTTAAGTTAGCATCAAGTAGTACACCTAGATATTTGATTTCATTTTTAGAGTGATAGGTGGTGGTGTTCAGGGTAATGGTTTCAGGAGGTTTGAAGTCTTGATTTCCTGATATAAACATCACTTCAGTTTTTTTGTGGTTTATCGACATGTTGCATTGGAGCCAATTTTGCATTTCATGTAGGCAGACTTCTAGTTTGATATCAGGATTGTTTACATCAAGTTGCATGTACAACATAATGTCATCTGCATATAAGTGGTAGCTGATATTGTGCTTTTGGAAGATTGTACATACTGGCTGGATGTAAATGTTGAATAGCAGGGAGGAGATGGCTGAGCCTTGAGGTATTCCTTGGGTTTGGGGGAAAGGATTTGCTTGTTCGTTATTGAAGCGTACCTGTTGCATTCTATTTGTTAAGTAGGACTCGAACCATTTTAATGGTGTTCCTGCTATGCCTATGGTCGCAAGTCTGCGCAGGAGAGTTTGATGATGTACCGTGTCAAACGCTGCTGATATATCTATAAATATGAGTATGAACATCTTGTTTTTGTTTTCCAGTCCCTAGATGAGGTTGTCTAGAAGCGCTATGAGCAAAGTTTCCACTCCATGGTGCGGTCGGAAACCGTATTGATGGTTGTCAAGGATTTTGTTTTCGTCTAGGTGGTCCTGCAGTTGCTGTTGGGTTATTTTCTCGATAATCTTTGCAAGGAAGGATATGCTTGATATCGGCCGGTAGGAGGATGGATCTTCTTTGTTGAGAGCTTTATTTTTTAATATAGGCCTAATTAGGGATCTTTTAAATTGGTTGGGCATGACCCCCTGCTGGAGAGACTGATTCACTGTTTGCGTTAATATATGAGCAATTTCCTGTTTAGTAGATTTGATCCACTCTGCTGGGCATGGATCAAGAAGTGAGGTTGTTGTATTAAGGTATGTGATGGTATTTACGATTAGTTTCTCATCAATTGCCTGGAAAGTAGACCATCCTTCTATCAGCTTATAGCTTGAGTTCTTGCGATTTGGCTGGTTGGTGCACGTAGCGTTCACGTCCTGAGGTTGGAGTGAAAGGATAGGGGGATTTAGTTTGGTAGCATAATGATCGGCCAAGTCTTGGGCCTTTATTTTTCCATTGTAGTCATGGTCAGGCAAGGGTTTCATGAGCGATTTGACTAGCTCAAACAGTTCTCTGGGTCTGTTAATGGCCTTGTTGATTATTTTGGTGTGGTGCGCTTTTTTGGCAAGGTTGATCTCATTTTTGTATTTGGCTAGGAGCTCCAGGTATTCCATCTTGATCAGATCATTCTTAGCTCGTCTCCATTTTCTTTCCAATTTTCTTAAATCCTTTTTCATTTTGTGTAGCAGTGGTGTGTACCAAGGTTCTGTTCTTGTTTTTGTCGCTCTGGTTGATGACTTCCATATTGGCTTAGAGTTGGCTTCTATTGTAGAGGTCCATTGTTGAATTAGGTCTTCGATGTCTGTGTTGTCAGGGGTTATGTGCTTGTCAAGGGCGTTTATTAGCGTTTCCTTGTTGAGTTGCTGGAATTTTCTTCGATGTTGTTTAGCTGAGCCAGAATCTGTCTTAATTGTTGTGCAGCATGGATATATGGTGAGCTGAATTTGGTGGTGGTCGGACCATGGAACTTGGGTTATGTGGTTTTTGGGTTGCTTCCCTTCTATTTGCATTGGTTTCTTGGGAAGGAATACCAAGTCCAGGGTGTTCCCTTTATTGTGGGTCTCCTCCTGAATTAACTGCTTATATCCGAGCTGGTCCATGGCTTCTAAAAAGGAGGTTGCCTGCATGTGGGGGATTGAGTTAAGATTGAAGTCGCCTAGAATTATCTGGTATTTCTAATAAGCTATTTAATATGACAATTAGCTAGACAGTATAACAATATTACAAGGACAACACATAGAACAATCAATTAATCACCAGAACTTTCTGACATCATCACAGCCCTTTACCATCAGCTGGGAGAGCACAGCGAAGGCTGGAGAAAAAGTCTGGGATTCCTCACACATTGGCATGCACCCAGCCAAGCGGATATCTACTCTCTCTCTGTTCTGGATTTTCTCTCTCTGTATATAGGCTGTATGTGTATTGCAGCTGGACTACATGACTCTTCACATGAGCTTTTCTTTACAGATATTCTCCACCCCATACATCTTTGTTCAACAGTAGTTTGATCAGTCCTTCTCCAGCCTTTGTTTGTTCCCAACCTTTGTTTTTTCTCCGAGTTAATAAACAATTCTGGTCAGTCATTCCTTACAGCTTTGGTCTCCAGGCTAGTAAGCTAGTAAACAGCTGGCTCAGCATGATTCCTCACAGGATGGCTCAAAAGTTCAATATTCCTTGCTGATCCAAATAAATTTTTAATTAGTAATACACCTTTTTACACCCAAACTGTCCACTGCCCAATCCATGCTCCCCCAAAAGGGGCAGCAGCAGCTGAAACAACAAAGAAAGGCTCAAGTTCTCAGAGCTCAACCAGCTCAGCAGACACAGCCTCCGCAAGGTCTTTGACTCCTTCCTAGAGAACCTAGTCATCCTTCCTCTAAAACTGGGGTCACCAACCTCCAGAGGGCCGCGGGCCGCACAGCCGACTACCGGGAGCCTCGCGGGCCGCACCCCCCTTCTCCCCGCCCCCGCGAAAAAAAACAACAAACGCAAAATTATGAAAACAATGGCTGATCACCTTTATTGAATTTAATGAGATGGCTGATGATTCATGCTAGCAGACAAACGCTTAAAGTCCGGCTTCACAGATGACACTGACAGGAGAAGGGATGCTTGCAGGTGGTCGTCGGTGAGCTGCAAGCGCGTGGATACAATGGCGGGAATCCTTGGCGGGCCGCACGTAATGTTAACCGGGGTAGAGCCTCGCGGGCCGCACGAAGGGACCTCGTGGGCCGCATGCGGCCCGCGGGCCGCAGGTTGGTGACCCCTGCTCTTAAAAATACCAGAGCCTCTGAACATTCCAGGCAGACTGTGTTGCTTTGCCGAGAGGTGGCAGCAGATAACATCAGAGAATTGTACTCTCTCCATAGTGACAGAGGGGTACAAACTTCATTTCCACAGTATGCCCCCTCCCTCCACTCCAAGAGAGTTCAGTTCTCGGCCCCCCCCCCCTCACCACTCTCTTGTGTCAGGAAGTTACCTCACTCCTTGCTCAGGGTGCGATAGAAAATGTACCTCTTTCTCAACAAAGCCTGGGCTTTTACTCCCCCTACTTCCTTATACCAAAGAAAATAGGAGGGTACAGGCCCATACTGGATCTCAGGGAGTTAAACAAGTATCTCTTCCGAGAAAAATTCAAAATGTTCTCTCTTGGAACACTTCTTTACATTCAGAGTCAGGATTGGCTATGTTCTCTAGACCTAAAACACATCTATGCACATATCCTTATTCATGCAGAACACAGGAGGTTTCTTCGATTTCTCTTTCAGGGAAGACATTACCAGTACAGAGTTCTACCCTTTGGCCTGGCTTCCGCCCCAAAAGACTTCACAAAATGCATGGCAGTAGTAGCAGCATTTCTAAGGACTCTAGAGATATTCGTCTTCCCCTACTTAGACTGGCTGATCCGAGCACAAACCGCTCCAAAAGCCAGCTCCACTCTTTCCTGCACAATGCAAATCCTGCAATATTTGGGATTGGTCATAAATCTCCCAAAATCCCATCTCACCCCTTCTTAGTCTCTAGAGTTCATAGGGGCTCTTCTAGACACAAGGCAGTCGAGGGCTTTACTGCCACAACTCCACTGCGCTCAAATAGTTCAACTAGCTTCTCAAACAGCTATCAAAACTTTCCTGACTGCTCAAGAAATGCTTCAGTTACTGGGGCATATGGCGTCTGCTGTACATGTGGTCCCCTATGTTCGCCTACACATACGAGCAGCCCAGTGGACCCTTGCCTCTCAGTGGACACAGACATCAGGTTGTCTGGGGGACAAAATCAGAAACTCTGCACACCTCATTTCGTCTCTTCAGTGGTGGCAAACACTAGAAAACCTTCTCGTAGGGTCACCTTTTCAGCAGCCACTGCACCAAGCTACCTTGACGACGGATGCATCCAAGTCAGGTTGGGGAGCTCCTGGACCCAGCAGGAGATTTGTCTTCACATAAATCTACTAGAACTCAGAGCCATTTTCTATGCTCTTCGAGTATTTCAGGACCATCTGCACTACAAAACAGTTCTTGTCCAGACGGACAATCAGGTAGCCATGTTCTATGTGAACAAGCAGGGTGGAACAGGCTCTGAGGCGTTGTGCAACAAAGCTCTACACCCTCTGGTCCTTCGCAAGAGGCCTTCAGATTCACCTACTAGAGGTGTATCTCCCAGGCACACAGAATCTTCTGGCAGACAAACTCAGTTGAGTGCTGCCGCCACATGAGTGATCTCTTCATTCAGAACAGATTGCTCAAATCTTTCGAATCTGGGGAACCCCAGATATAGACCTATTTGCAAATCCTCAGAATGCCAAATTTCCCCGATTCTGTTCCAGAATTCCGGCTCTGAACAGTCAGGCAAGGGATTCCACCTCCACTGGGGTCAGGACTTCCTGTATGCCTACCCACACATTCCCCTCATTCCCAAGACTCTGTTCAAACTTCAGAGAGACAGGGGCTATATGATCTTCATAGCCCCACGCTGGCCACAACAGACGTGGTATCCACCGCTTCTACGTCTCTCTCAAGCCAGGCCTCTGGAGTTGGGATGTGCTCCAGATCTTCTATCCCAGAAGAACGGGACGGTTCTGCACCTGAATCCTCAGTCTTTACACCTGATGGCTTGGTTGCTGAGAGCTTAGAATTCCAGAATGTCAACCTCTCTCAACAGGTTAAAGATATCCTTTTGGCCTCAAGGAAACCTTCCACAAGGTGTGCCTATGCCTTCGAGTGGAAAAGGTTCTCCATCTGTTGTTCAGAGAAGGAACTTAATCCTTTTCAGTTCCAGTAGAGGCGTTACTGGAGTATCTCCTCCAACTTTCATCTTCTGGACTTAAGACTAATTCAGTAAGAGTCCATCTTAGTGCCATTGCGGCTTTCCACAAGCCCTTTGATGGACAACCTGTTTCCTCTCAGCCGCTTGTAGCACGGTTTATGAGGGGTCTACTCTTAACTAAACCTCTCATTAAGCCACCACCCGTGGCATGGGATTTAAATCTTGTCCTCGGACAGCTCATGAAACCACCCTTCGAGCCCTTAGCCACTACATCCTTGAAGTTTCTTTCTTGGGAGGTAATCTCCCTAATTGCCCTCACTTCTGCAAGACGCCTCAGTGAGCTACAAGCTTTAGTGGCTGATCCTCCCTACACAAGGTTCCACCATGATAAAGTAGTCCTTAGGACTCATCCTCACTTTATGCCAAAGGTGGTTTTGCATTTTCATTTGAACCAGTCTATCTTCCTGTCTTCTTCCCTAGGCCTCATGTCTCTAGTGCAGAAAGGAATCTTCACACTCTAGATTGTAAAAGAGCTTTAGCCTTTTAACTTCAGAAGACTAGACAGCAAGAAAGGCTTCACAGCTTTTTGTTGCCTTTGATTCTAGTCACCTGGGGTTACCAGTTTCCAAGCGAACACTCTCCAGGTGGATTGCAGACTGCATATCCTTTACCTATGAGAGTAAGGGACTTTCTCTCAAAGGTCATGTCACAGCTCACAGTGTTAGAGCAATGGTTGCCTCTATGGCCAACCTTCGCTCGGTGTCTATTGACGACATCTGCAAAGCAGCCACATGGTCCTTGGTCCACACCTTTGCAGCCCATTACTGCTTAGACAAGGACTCCCGTCGGAATGCCTCATTTGGCCAGGCTGTTCTCCAGCATCTCTTTCAGACTTAGAACAACTCCTACCCCCCGTCCTGGGTTTTGATACCAGAGATCCTTGGGAGGAAGCATGACCCATCTCAGCCTGGGTTTAGCTGCTCTCTGGGGTCATCCTCCTAGCATCTCTAAACTTGGGAGTCCCCATATGTGAAGACTACATTCCTGCTTGTTCCTGGAGATAGCGTAGTTACTCACCTGTAACAGTTGATCGCCTGGAACAACAGGAATTGAGTCTTCACAACCCACCCACCTCCCCTTTGTATCTCTATCTCTCTCTTTCTTTCCTTTTCTCCTTTTATCTCAGCTACAAACCCAACTGAAGAGGGAGAGTTGGAAAGGCGGGAAGGGAGCAGTGCAGGTGCATTGGGATGCTCCAAAAAGCTTTCCTATAGGACGCTGGGGAGCGTTTCCGCGCAGGCTCTGTCGGTGCCTACGATATCCTATATGTGAAGACTCAATTCCTGCTGTTCCCGGAGATCACCTGTTATAGGTGAGTAACTACGCTTTTGCAATAGAAACAGGCGATGGGCCGTCTAAGAGACAGAGTGGTGGTCACCCCACTCCTGGCGAACTCCCTTCAGTGGTGGCTGTTCCTCAAAACCACCTTGTAGGGTTACCTTTTCAGATGTTGCCACCTCAATGGACTCACTAATGATGTGTCCAAACAGGGCTGGGGAGCTCATCTGGATGGCCGGGGCATGCAGGGCCTTTGGTCTCAGCAAGAAGCCTCCCTTCAGATCAACTTCCTAGAATTGAGGGTGATAACCAACACCTTTCGGGTGTTTCACCAGCAGTTATCACACCATTTGATTCTGCTTCAAACAAGTAACCAAGTTGCCATGTTTTATGTCGACAAACAGGGAGGCACAGGCTCCTTCCTCTTCTACGAGGAAGCGATTCGCTTGTGGACCTTTGCAATGCTTCTCCAAGCCTTTTACCTGCAGTCTGTCAGGTCCTCCAACTTCAAAAGTGGACTCTTCATCATATAGCAGTCTCTTGCATCTTCCATCTCTGGGGAATTCCACAGATCGACCTCTTTGCCACTCCGCTGAATGCACAGGTCCCTCTATTCTGCTCCAGGGTGCCGTCTCCACAATGTCAAGCCCTGGATGCTTTCCTCCTTCATTGGGGAACGGGTCTCTTATATGCTTACCTGCTCATTCCACTAGTGCCCAAGACACTATTCAAACTGCAGGCTGCAGAGGCACCATGATCCTGGTAGCCCCCTTCTGACCCCACCAGCCATGGTTTTCCCTGCTTCTTCATCAAGCTCAGCACCAGCCTCTTCGTCTGAGATGCACATCAAATCTGATCTTGCAAGATCAAGGGCATTGCTCCACCCCAATATCTGGCGCTCCACCTGACGGCTTGGCTGCTGAGAGGATAGTACTTTCAGACCTTAATTTATCAAATGCCATAAAGGACATCCTGCTCGCATCCTGGAAAGACTCCACACGACACATGTATGCCTTTTAAATGGCGCCGGTTCTCAGTGTGGTGTGCACAACACACCCTCAAACCCCTTCAGTTGTCCCAGAGTGTTCTACAGTATCTCCTCCACCTCTTTTCTATGGGTCTCAAAACTACTTCCATTCGTGTTCACTTCAGTAGCATTTCAGTTTCTCATTGGGGGATTGATGGAAAACCCATTTCCATGCATCCGTTGGTAGCCCGTTTCAAGTGGGGTCTCCTCTTGACTAAGCCACCGATACGGGCACCACCTGTTGCCTGGGACCTCAACGTGGTTCTTGCCCAATTGCTCAAACCTCCATTTGAGCCTTTAACCGCTACCTCCCTCAAGTATCTTACTTCAAAGGTCTCCTTCCTAGTTGCGCTCACTGAGTCAGCGAACTACAAGCTTTGGTTGCATGTGCCCCCTATACATGTTTTAATCATGACAGGGTGGTCCTGCGAAACACATCCACGTTTCCTTCCAAAGGTTGTGTTACACAGGTACACTACCAAAAAACTGCCTCCAGTTTTGCAACTGATTCCTATAGATTTTGGGGTGCTGAATCCAGGAAAAATAGCCAAAATGTTCCATCACGTCACGTTTTCTTGCAAAATTAGATTTCTTACCCATATAAGGAATGTTCACATAATTTCTTTTTAGCCGACTGCAGTTTATTTTCTTGGCCCAAAATAGAGGTTGTAATGGTTAACTAACTAGAAACACTCCCTCATGATATTTTTAGAGTGTTTTGTATTCATTTTATACATTAACAGGACAATTGGGAGGCGGGGGGCTAAATCCAGTACTCGCGCTGGCGCATGTTCTTTCCTGTTCGCCTCGCCTCGTTCGCCCTCGCTCAAACACGGTGGTTGCGACATGAACGTTCCTGTCAAATTTCAGTTTCTTGCAAGTTCATTATTACCTTTTGTTTGCTCAGTCGTAATCCAGCTTTATTCCGAAGTGGTTCCCTACAGTTGTAGTTTGCAGTGCTGTGTATTTGTGATGGCTCACAGAGCCAGAGGTTGCGTCAACTCTCCGGACAGTTTTTGTTTTATTTGTGGGGAATATACCATGAAAAAGCGGCAGAGGAACATTTCTGCATTTATTAAAAAAGTATATTTCGCCTATTTCGGTTTGAAGTTAGGCGATCAAGACAAACCGTGGGCTCCTCACAAAGTGTGCAAGACATGTGAGGAAGATCTACGCTTATGGATGAAAGGTAAAAAACAAGCATTTCGTTTCGGAATACCTATGATGTGGCGTGAACAAAGAGACCACAGCAGTGACTGCTATTTTTGCTCTTGCATTGTGAAGGGATACAACTTAAAAAATAAGAACGTAATAAGTTACCCCAACCTTCCCTCAGCAATTAGGCCTATGCCTCATAGCAACGAAGTACCTGTGCCTGAACCACCAAAATCTTTGGATCATATTTGTGTGGACGGTTCTGATCATGATGAGACTCATCAGATGGCTTTTCCCGATGAGTCCAGTACTTCCGAGTTTGAAACTGAACCAGATCCGAAACCTGAACCTTTCTCTCAAGCTGAATTGAATGATTTAGTCCGGGATTTAGGACTCCCAAAAGATGCTGCCCAACTGCTAGGTTCTCGGCTTAAACAGAAAAATCTATTGTCACCAGGAACAACTTTTTATTGGTACCGCAACCGCGAGACACAATTTTTGAAGTATTTCAGCAAAGAGGAAGATTTGGTATTTTGCAACGATATATACGGAGTGATGGAAAAGTTTAAACTCAAGTATGATCCTGCTGAATGGCGGCTGTTCATTGATTCGTCAAAAGACAGCATAAAAGGTGTTGTTCTTCATAATGGCAACACATTCGCTTCAGTTCCTATTGCTCACTCTGTTATTCTCCAAGAAAAATACGAGAATTTGGCCCTGATTCTTCAGAAGATTTGTTATGATGAGCATAAGTGGATGATTTGTGGAGACTTTAAAATTCTATCCATGCTATTAGGGCAGCAATCCGGTTTCACCAAATATCCCTGCTTCCTTTGCTTGTGGGATAGCCGGGCCCGCGACCTACACTGGGGGAAAAAAGACTGGCCAATTCGGGAGTATTTGAGACCCGGTGAGAAAAATGTTCTTCATGAGAGCTTGGTACCTCGTGATAAAATTCTATTACCACCTCTCCACATTAAGTTGGGTCTCATTAAGCAATTCATCAAGTCCCTTCCAAAAGATGGTGAGTGCTTTCGGTACCTTTGCTCAAAGTTCCCCCGACTTTCTGAAGCAAAGCTAAAGGAAGGAGTGTTTGTTGGCCCTAATATAAGGAAACTCATTTCAGATGGAGCATTCGCTGAAACGATGTCTGAGAAGGAAAAAGAAGCCTGGGATTCCTTCAAGGATGTTGTTCTCAAATTCTTGCGGAACAGGCGGGATGAGAACTATAAGGATATTGTTGCCAGGATGCTCAATGCCTTCAAAGAACAAGGCTGTAACATGAGCCTGAAAGTCCATTTCTTGCACTCCCATGTGAACTACTTTCCCGAAAACTTGGGGGCGTACAGTGAAGAACAAGGTGAAAGGTTTCACCAGGACATCAAGGACGCAGAGAGAAGGTACCAAGGAAGATGGAACGCCACTATGATGGCTGATTTCTGCTGGTTGCTGCTGTGGGAAACCCCAGATGAAAAATACGCCAAGCAGCGCACCAAGAGAAGCATTCGGGGGAAGAAGAAACGGGCCCACCAGGAGATTGATTGACCCAAGAATGACTTTAACATCTAAACTGTGTTGACAAATATCGTGTTTTTACTAATTTTGAAATAAAAATTTGCTAGTTATTACCACAGTGTCGGATCTCATTTATTAGAATTTTATTTTCACACCATCGGGTGTTTGTCTTCATGTATTGCAATGGTGCGGTTTGCGTTTTCTATTCTTACATACATACCTGTACAACATTTTTTGCACATTTCTTTGCTTTGCTTTGTGTCTAACCTCGCTCTTATATGCTCAATGTTTGTGCACATGTATGTGGCTGTTTTAAGTGCAGACAATTTTGCTACCATCACAGTGTGTTTTGTTGACATTACTCTATTCTTATGTGCTGCCTTGTTACAATTTTCTTTATTCTTATTTGAATAACTACTAAACAATTAGTATAAAGAATTCATCCAAGAAACTTTTATCTCGATCGCACTCAATCTGAAACGTTCACCTCAAACTGCTAACCCAATGTAGCAAAAAATCTGTACGTGATGGAGCAAATTGGTTACCAGATTTGGATTCAGCGCACCAAAAAACGTAAAAATCAATCGAAACATTAGAGGCAGTTTAAAAAAAACTTTTTTTAGTGTACCTGTGTTTATCCTTCTATCTCAACCAGTTGGTAATTCTTCAGCCTTTTTCCAAAGCCGCTTGCCTCTCGGGCTGAGGCAGTGCTTAATATCCTCAATTGCAAGTGACTATTGGCATATTACCTTGACAGAACCAGTCCACACCGGAAGTCCTCAGTTATTCATTTCTTTTGATCCTAGTCACTTTGGTCTTCCTGTGACTAAATGCACTCTTTCTTTTTGGATAGCAGACTTCATATGTTTTGCATACGCTCAGGCGGGTCTGATTCTAGAAGGGCATGTAACCACTCACAATGTCCGCGCCATGACAACATCTGTTGCCTACTTATGCTCTGTCTCCATAACTGAGATCTGCCGTGCTGCCACTTAGTCCTCCATTCATACCTTTGCAGCCCACTACTGTCTGGACAAGGACTCTGGTAAGGACAGAGACTTTGGCCAAGCCGTACTATGGCACCTCTTTGGGATTTAGCTACACCTCCTTCCCTCTGGCCCTCTATCTATCCAAGCTACTGCCACTGCCGCTAAAGGGAGTGTGCTGGGTATGCCAAGCCTCCTAGATCCCTGGGACTCTCCATGTTGTTCAACGTTTTTATTCCTATTATGACGGGCCATGCTCCTTCTCGTTTTTCCAGTAGCCTGGAGTTAGGGAGTCCCATATGTGAAGAATGCATTCCTGCTTGTTCCAGGAGATAGCGTAGTTTCTCCAGGAACAAGCAGGAAGTCAGTTCTCACATATGGGTGACATTGACACCAACAGAGCCCTCATGGAAACATCTCACTAACTACGCTTACTCACCTGTAACAGGTGATCTCCAGGAACAGCAGGAATCAGTCTTCACAACCCGCCCTCCTGCCCAAGGAATTGTAGATTTTTTACTTTTTCTCTGCTATATACCTCACTGAGGAGATTTACTGGGAAGGCGGGAAGGCATGCATGCATGTGCAGAAAGATGCTCCCAAGCACTTTCTTTTGGATGCTGAGAAGTGTTCCTGAGTGGACTCGGGGGGATGTCACCCATATGTGAAGACTGATTTCTGTTGTTCAGAGATCACCTGTTACAGGTGAGTAATTAAGCTTTCTACCTGCTACTGTTCTGACCAGACATGTATGTATGCATGTACCAACAGTGTTTTGAAGAAAATTTTCAGCATTTCATTTTGGTAACTATGTCAGCTTGTCTATATGGTTGTTAGTGAATTGGCCATGAGATTTTCTTTCATATGTTTCAGACAGCTCTTGATATCCGACAGTCAGTATTTGGAGGCAAAAATATCCATGTAGCTACAGCTCATGAAGATTTGGCCTATTCATCATATGTTCACCAGTACAGCTCTGGAAAGTTTGACAATGCCCTGTAAGTACTGCAGCTCTGTTAATGATTTTGACATGCTGCTGGGAGCAGAAAAACAGTATTAGGTCAATATTGAGCCTGCAGTGGTTAGTGGATTTTTTAAGCACTGACCACTGTAGGCAAATGAAACCAGATATTCAGCCAGCGAAAGTTACCGGATTGCACCTCTGTTGAATATTCTGTTTCTGCAGTGACTGCTGCAGGCTATCCCATATAGCGACTGAATATTGCTGCTATCCGGATAGCCATCTGCATAAAATTAGACCTGCCATTTTTGTGGCCTAACTTTGAGTGGAGGAGTAGCCTAGTGGTTAGACCAACAGCCAAACACCCAGGATATTGGGGTTCAATTCCCACTGGCACTTCTTGTGACCTTGGGCATGTCACTTTACCCTTCCTTGCCTTGGAAGAAAAGGCCTGGCAAGGGCCAAGAAAATCCAGGGGCTGCTGAGTCGCATTGACTTGATGTCACAAAAAACAAAACCCCTAAAAGCTTTGTGGTTTATCATCTGGTTAGCAGACTGATATTAGCACTGACTGGATAATGCCTGAGCTCACTCATAGACTGCCCTAGCACACTGTACAGTGCCACAGCAGTCAGAGGCAATATTCAGAGACACTGTCCGGTTATTGGCCTCAGCGGGGTTTATCCAGTTCTCCAGGAACAAACAGGAAGTCAGTCCTCACTTATGGGTGACGTTGGCTCCGACGGAGCCTGCGCTAAGCAATTTGCCAGCTTTCAAAGAAAGCCTTTGGGATTGCTGCCACGCATGTGTGGTCCTCTTCCCGCCCAAGGGTGCCATCTTGCTTAGTCTCCCTTTTTCCGCAGAGCCCTTCGGACGCACGTCCTCGTCCCTCGGAAAAAGTCTTTCATTTTTGGCCTACTGGCCTTCTATTTTCCGGTTGCACCAGTCCTCTACCCGTCCTTCCGCTACTCTACCTTCTTAGAGCTGTTAGCGGACAGTTTTTTCTTCACCTTTTTTGGCAAAGGGCTTCGCACCTTTTTATTTCCCTAACCACTGGCTGCATGGGTCTTCGACCTCGCGGGGGCCATTTTTGCCCCTATGACCACCAGCTTCAAAAAATGCGATAGATGCTCTAGGAACATGTCGCTTATGGACACTAATGACTGTTTGCAGTGCCTCGGAGCTGATCATGATCCGGAGCTCTTCGCTCTGTAAGAAAATGTCCTCTAAGGCCCTGCTCAGTCGAAAGCAGAAGTCTGAAGACATTTTTTGAAAGGCCGCCTCGGAATCCCCGGTGGTGCCTTCGGTCGTCTCCCCCCCAGTCTCTCCACCTGTGGGGTCCCCCTCTTCAGCCCTGCGCTCTCGGCGGCACTCTGACCAGGGATCCCCTGAGGTGGAGCACAGCAGGAAGAAAAAGGCCTCAAAGTCGCTGTCTGAGGGCTGCCGATAAGCGCGAGCGCTCCCGCGCTTAGCCCCCTTCAGTGTTCCCGAGAGTTGGACAATGAGCAGCCCCGCAAGGTACCCCGCACGGACATGGAGGCCTCCAGCAAAGGTGCCCAGTCTCCTGAGGGCCGTTCCGGTGGGGACGACTCCTCGATGCCCGACCCGGCGACTCCGGGGTCGGAGTCACAGGGCCCCAGGCCTGCTTGGGAGTCCTGCATACTGGTGCTAGAACGCAGTGTTTCTGCGTTCATGCTTCCCAGCAGGCGCTCACAGCCAGCTTGCACCCAGACCATGGGTTCCTCGCATGGGACACCAAAATCTGTCCAGGAAATCCTCAAGAGCTGTGGGCCTCAGGAAGGTCCTCGACGTCAGTCTCGCTCGCCCTCCTGTTTCTCGGAGGCGAGATCTTCCAGGGCCTCCAGCTCCAAACGGGCCCCGGCCATTGGACAGGGCAATCTGCCCGGCTCAGACTCCTTGACCGAGTTCTCGGATTTGGAGTCCAATGGGGACACCTCCACTGAAACCCATACTCACCGGGACCTTCCGTGGGACCCCTTCCCGCCCCATTCCAACAGCGCTCACCACCCGAGGACACCTTCTTCCTGGTGTTCATCTGGGATATGGCACGGGCTCTTAACCTGGCCACTCGGGCCGAGGAGGACCCTCGAGCTGAAGAACTCAACATTCTTCAGTACGAGTCCCCACCTAGGGAATCTCTCACTGTTCTGGTCCCTCCCATTCTGTCCCGGCTGCTGCTTAGCATGTGGGAGGCACCCGCCTCTGTCCTCAACGTGAGCAAGCGCCTTGATACTATGTACAAGGTACAGCATGGCCCGGGGTTCAGAAAGACCCAAATTCCCCACACCTCTATGGTGGTGGAGTCGGCCATGAGGAAACAGAAGAGCCCTAAATCATACTCGGTTCTTCCGGGCCGGGTTGAGAGCCCTTGATGCCGTGGCCGCAAGGCCTACCAAGGCTCCATGCTATCTTGTCGCATTCAAGCATACCAGCTATACATGGGCATGTACCTGCACGACTTAGCCAATAGGTTCAGTGCTCTGTTGAAGTCCATCGCAGACTACTCAAAATACCTCTTCCGAGCCACCTACGATGTATTAGAGTCATCAGCTTGGGTGGCAGCTGTGGGCATCCGGGGCCTGCTGCCAGGCATGGCTCCAATCGTCAGATTTGGAGCAGTGGGTGCAGGAAAAGTTCCTGGATGTCCCCTGCTTCGGTGAGCAGCTCTTTGGCAAGCCGATGGAGGATAAGGCCACAGAGATAGACAGAGTTCGTCACCAGAACCTGTCTTTTGCGCAAGACCTCCACTCTGCCCCGGGAAAAGCGACAGGCCAAAAAGCCTTTCTTTTCGAGGAAGGGCCTTCAGTACCATGGCTATCCATCGTACCCGGCTACCTCCACACCGACCACTCTGGCCAGGGTAAGTCCAGCCAAGGGCTTTGCAAGCCAAAAGGGCCAAAAACCCAAACTCCGGCTGCATCACAACCCACACAGGGGTTTTGACGCCATTGGCATAGCCCCTCATCTTCCGACGACACAACAGCCTGTGAGGGACACCTGCTTCTTTCTCCCCTTTGTGGGCTTCCATAATCTTGGACACCTGGTTCTCCAGGTCGTCCGAGACAGCTATCGCCTTCGCTTCGACAGGCTTCCACCTCCCTTCTTCCCGGCAGAGCCTCCTCGACTCCCTGTGCGCCAGGTTTTACTGCAGCAAGAACTACTTTCTCCTCACCCAAAGGGGAGTTGAGAAGGTCCCTCCACACCTTCGAGGTCGGGGCTTCTATTCCCGGTACTTCCTCGTCTCGAAAAAGACGGGGGGGGGGGGGGGGTCTGCGGCCCATCCTTGACCTCCAGAAGTTGAACAAGTTCTTGGTGCGGAGAAGTTCAAGATGTTATCCCTTGGCGTTCTGCTGCCCTTCCTCCGGCAGGGCGACTGGCTATGCTCCTTAGATCTAAAGGACGCTTATGCCCACATCTTAATCCACCCCCAGCCCAGGCAGTACCTGCGCTTCAGGGTGCGGGGAGAGCACTTCCAGTACAGGGTGCTCCCCTTTGGCCTCGCATCCGCCCCACGAGTCTTCACGAAATGCCTCTCCATGGTCGCCGCCTGTCTCCGGGCGTCAGGGCATGCCAGTCTTTCCCTATCTTGACGACTGACTCGTTACGAGATCCTCGGTCGAGGAAATCCAGCGAGCAAAGTCGTACACAATCCTTTTGTTGGAAGGCTTGGGGTTCTTGGTCAACTACCCAAAGTCTCACCTCGAGCCAGTGCAGGCACTGGAGTTCATCGGGGCACTCCTCGATACTCAGCAGGCGACCGCATTCTTGCCAGCGGATCGTGCCGACCGCCTGCGAGCCCTGGCGGCTCGGGTCCAAAGCACCCCCTGAGTCACAGCTTGGACTATGCTAGGCCTCCTGGGCCACATGGCCCCTACCATACATGTTGTCCCCCATGCGGACAGTTCAGTGGTGCCTCAGTGCCCAATGGGGCCCATCCATTGGTCACCTCAGAGACCCCGTCGAGGTCCTTCCTGACCTTCACTTGTTCCTGAGCTGGTGGCAAAACCCCGCAACCTCCTCCAGGGGTTGCCCTTCCAGGCCCCACAGCATGATGCGGTGCTGACTACAGATGCTTCCCTGTTAGGGTGGAGAGCCCACTGTGAGCCTCTGTGCACGCAGGGGCAGTGGTTGCTCGAGGAGTCTCAGCAGCAGATAAACTTGCTCGAACTCAGGGCCCACCGACTCTCCCAGAGGGTCTTCAAGGATCACCTCAAGGGAAGTCGGTACTCATGCAGACCGACAACCGTGTGCCGATGTTCTACGTCAACAAGGAGAAGGAGGCACTGGATCACGCTCCCTCTGCTGGGAAGAGGTCCTCCTCTGCTTCTTTGCCGTCCGACGGAAGATGTCCCTCAAGGCGACCTACCTTCCAGGTCAGGAGAATGTCCTGGCGGACAGGCTCAGCAGGATCCTTCGCCCCCACAAATGGCAGCTAGATCCAGGGGTGGTGGGCTGGCTGTTCCTTCGTTGGGGGATGCTGTCAATAGACCTCTTCACCAGTCCCCAGAATGCGCAGCTCCCCCGCTTTTGCGGCCCAATACCGCACCCAAGCAGGGAGAGTCCAGATGCATTCCTTCTGGACTGGTCATCCAGCCTACTCTATGCATTTCCTCCCTTCTCTCTCATTGCGAGAACCCTCTTCAAGGCTCAGCGGGATCAGGCATCATTGATCCTCGTAGCCCCCTCAGCAGCCTTGGTTCCTGCTTCTGCTCTGGCTGTCGACTGAGCCTCCTGTTCCCCTGGGTTCTGCCCCGGGTCTGCTAACACAGGAGGTGGGGCAGGGGCAGCACTCGAACCTAGCCTCCTTATCCCTCACAGCCTTGCGGCTGAACGGGTTTCCCTAGCCTCACTGGCTCTTCCAGAGGAGGTCCTCCTCGCCTTGAGGAAGGACTCTATGCCTTCAAGTGGTGGCGCTTCTCGGTCTGGTGCTTGGGGCTGCAGATCGACCTGTTCTTGTGTCCCATTTGATGGATCCTCCAGTACCACCTCCATCTCTCGAGGGAAGGTCTGAAGTCGAGCTCTGTTAGGGTACACTTGAGCGCCATATTGACGAACCACCTCCCCATCGAGGGAAAGCCCCTCTCGGGGCAGCTGTTAGTCTCCCGCTTTATGCGGTGTCTTTTGCTATCCAAGCCGCCCATCCGACCGCCACCAGTGGAATGGGACCTGAATGTGGTGCTCATGCAGCTCACACATCCACCCTTCGAGCCGACGGCACGTGCTCGCTCTGGCACCTGTCCTGAAAGGTGGCCTTCCTGGTAGCGCTGACCTCGGCCCGCCGATTCAGTGAGCTCCAGGCTCTCATGGCTGATGCCCCTTACACCAGGTTCTATCAGAATAGGGTGGTCCTCCATACCCACCCCAAATTCCTGCCTGAAGTTGTCTCGGATTTCCATCTTAACCAGGAGATAGTCCTGCCGACTTTCTTCCCGAGACCCCATGCCAACCAGGCGTTGGCGGCCCTTCACACCCTCGACTGCAGAACGGCTCTCGCTTTCTACTTGCAGCGCACCCAGACTCATCGCAAGTATGGCCGACTCTTTGTGACCTACGATCCCAATCGACTGGGACGGGTAGTTACCAAATGCACCCTCTCAGTTTGGGTGGCGGACTGCATCGCTTTCGCTCATACAAAGGCGGGTGATCCATTAGACCATCAAGTCACCGCGCACAGGATTCAGGCCAAAGTGGCTTCGGTGGCCTCGCTGCGCTCTGTGCCCCTGATGGACATCTGCCGGGCAGCGATCTGGTCTTCCACGAATATCTTCGCTGCACACTACTGCCTGGAGAGGGAGTCCCACTGTGACAGCACCTTCAGCCAGGCTGTACTCCATAATCTGTTCGGGGTATAAGCAACTCCTGCCCTCCAACCCTTCTTCATGGCTACCAAGTGCTTCGTCTCAAGGACCCGAGGACTCGGGCTCCGGCTCCTTCGGGCACCGGCTTCTGCTCATGACCTCGTGGAAGCATTTTTTGGTTACAAGTTTGGTAGCTGTAGCTGGGGAGTCCCATAAGTGAGGACTGACTTCCTGCTTCTTCAAGGAGAAAGCGTAGTTACTCACCTGTAACAGGTGTTCTCCAGGGACAGCAGGAATCCGTCCTCATTACCCTCCCACCTCCCCTGATGAGTTGCTGGATTTTTATCCTTCCCTTGCCATCTGCTTAGTAGGGCTCGAGCTAAGGGACCTGACTGAGCAAGATAGCACCCTTGGGCGGGAAAAGGACCACGCATGCGTGGCAGCAATCCCAAAGGCTTTCTTTAAAAGCTGGGGACTTGCTCCTTACGGGCTCCGTCAGTGCCGACGTCACCCATAAGTGAGGACTGATTCCTGCTGTCCCTGGAGAACACCTGTTACAGGTGAGTGAGTAACTACGCTTTAGCTCCAGGACACCCTAATGAGAATTGAGCCTGTGATGACTACATAAAATGGAAGGAGAATGGTGGAGAATTGAGGGAAAATTTTCTGAAAGCCACAAATGGAGGTTCATGGTGCCTTAATTTTCAGAATAATAAATTGCTGTTTACAATGTAACTCTCTCAAATTTTTGCAGATTTCATGCTGAGCGTGCCATAGACATTATCACTCACATTCTCCCAGAAGACCATCTTCTGTTGGCTTCTTCCAAAAGAGTCAAAGGTAGCAGTCATTTTAAGTTCACATTGTTTTATTTTTTTTTACTGATACAGGCAGGAGGAATTCTGTTTTTCGTCATTTCTCATCATTCTTATTATATGTTTTAATAATATATGCAGTGCAAATATATTGCCAAAACACAGGAACAGCACAGTAAAAAGAAGATAGTCTCTTATTGTGGGTGTTTCTTGCTATCTTCTCAGTGATACCTTTCAAAACATTATACACACATTTGTACATGTATATGAAAATTATTTGCACACTCCAGCAGAGTATGCATAAACTTTCTCTTTGTCTTCGAAACCACATGCCATGCTTGCACCTAGAACAGCAGTAGCTGTTCTATGGATTTTGAATCCGTGCTTAAACACAAGTCGCTGTTCATCTAGAGATTCAGAAAATGTCTGCTGCCTGTAATCCATTCTGCATATTCTTGCATTCTCTGAGCTCTTCCAGGCTCCAGATTTATGATATCTTTCCAATAGAAAGTAATAGTTTGGATAAATTAGACCTTGAAGTAGTGAAAATCAGAGCAGTGATTTAGTAAAATGTAGGTGATTTAGTTGAAAAAAATACCTAAGTGATACTGTAGTATTGTATTGTTTGATTTTAATATTTCGGCCACTATTTTTTCTGCAAGTAGAGCACACTAATATGGTTGCTTTCTGTATTCAGCGCTAATCCTGGAAGAGATTGCAATTGATTGTCATAATAAGGAAACTGAGCAAAGGCTACTGCAAGAAGCTCATGATCTGCACCTCTCCTCCCTCCAACTAGCCAAAAAAGCATTTGGGGAGTTTAATGTGCAGACAGCAAAACACTATGGAAACCTTGGCAGACTTTATCAGTCCATGAGAAAATTTAAGGTGAGACTTTACTGCATTCAAAAATGTTTCTTGCTGTGACTTGAGGAATATTAAAGGTGTGGTATCTCCATGCATTCAAGGTTCACCTTGAGAAAATGAAGGATTACAGATGGTATGAAGAGGCCATACATACATTTACATTTGATTATTTTTTAGTTTAAGTTTTAAATCTTTGAATAACTTGACTTTGTAAAAACTATAATGATGTAAAGAAGATGTCTTTAACCCTTCAACACCTATAACTTCTAAACTACTTCCATTTTCTCCATGTTGATGTATTTTGCCAGTCTGAAAAACCTTAGCATGCTGATAAAATATTATGGGTATATGTATCCATGAAAAATACTTTCTGGTGATGAATTTGTATTCCAGATCATCCCAAACAAGTGGGTAGTATCCTTCTGCTGACAGATGATAGAGACACAGAAAAAGCAAAACTCCTAGTGATGTGATGCCACTTTTTCTCAGCCTTCTGCGATCTTTTCACAAGACTTTGGGGCTTGTTTACAAAGCCGCGGTAGCTTTTTCCGATCGTTTTCGGAGCCACGGCCCCATTGATTTCAATGGGGCCGCGGCTCTGATAACGATCGGAAACCGCTAATAACGATCGGAAACTGCTACTGCGGCTTTGTAAACAAGCCCCTTTGTTTAGGCACCTTGCTTGGTGCATAAAACTATGATGGGTATTCCCTCTCTTATCCCCAAAAATCTTTGACCCTGCTGGCAGTGAGCCTTTCTATCATAGTCTGAGGCTGGGAGCCTGCCAAAGAAGACGACTCATCTGGTTGGTGATAGAGCACCATCTGGCTGCAGCAGTGCACATAGAGTCCCTGCACAATGGGATCCTTCCTCTTTGGGCGATAGGGATGAGGACATGGACTTCGAGAGTCTAGGCAGCGTGGCCAATATAGAGGAAAGAGAGCTATTGCTGGTGAAAGAGGAGAACAACCTATCTCCAGGAACAAGCAGGAATGAGTCTTCACATATGGGTACGTCGGTACCGACGGAGCCCGCGCGGGAACTCTCCCCAGCGTCCAATCAGAACGCTTTTGGGAGCATCCCACAGCGCCTGCGTGCTGCCTTCCCGCCTTTCCAACTGTCTCTCCTCAGTTTTCGTTTTTCCGCGGAGCCGGCAGAACGTCTTCCTGTCACCGCAGAAAATTTTTTCTTTAATTCTTTGTTTTCTTGTGGTTGCGGCTGTTTCCCCGACTCCACCGGTACCGCCGGTGGTTTTTTCTTTTTTTCTTTTTCCTAACTCAGGGAGTTTTTTTCCCTCAGTTTCTGTTTAAACTTTGGGCCTGTAAGGCCTCTCCATTATGGAGCTGTCTTCTCCTAAGAAGTGCCTTAACTGTGGAAGTACAGTTTTCTTTTTAGACTCCAATAACTAGTGTCTAACCTGTCTGGGTCCTGACCCTTTTCCTCCGGAGCCATCAGGCTACAATTTTATGAGAAGAGATTTTACATTTCGAGTTTCTCTCGATACCGAGTTCCCTTCCACTGTCAGGGCACCGACTATTTCTTCTCTACAGGATCAGGTAACCCACAAACAGTCTGTTAAGACTAGCCAATCCTTGAGTGGTAGGTCTCATGCCAAGCATGATGACAGCTCCGGCCTTGCCCTCAAGACCCTATTGGCTTTAAAACCCCGGCGGGAGTCTTCGGTCTCTAAAGCCTTTCAGGGGTTACAGGTTGTTCCTGGGGCTCACCCCTCACAGAACATACCTGAGCCATGCTCGGTGGTGGCATCCGCTTCGAGCGGTACCGATACCCCGGCATCGGCACTGGTGTTGAGCGATTCACTCCTCACCAGGGATCGTCATCTGGCGTTCTCGGTACCTTCGGGACCGATGGATACGTCCCAGATTGACTTTCCAGTATCGGCAGCACCGCCGATACGACCACAGACGTCGGTATCCTCTAGACATGCATCGATAGACTCGCTTCCTTCGATGCCGAGTCTGGAATCGATATCTAGTCTGGAAGACTGGGTACCGACGCGTCTCGGAACCGATGCTTCCCGATTCCGGTTGCGCGGTACCGAGGGTAATCACCAAGCGTTTTCGGTTACCTCGGTACCGCTTGCGCAGCCTCCTCTGACTGCTTCGATGTCGCTATCGCCTTCGATTCCGGCTCAGCTTTCGGTATCGGTATCGGTGCCGGTACCGGCAGTATCATTGGGACCAGCTCCTTCCATGCTTTTTTCACCAGGGTCGCTCCTCTCTATACCTAGTTTGGAGTCGATACCTGGCATGGACGATGCACTACTGACTGATTCAGGTCATAACCGCCGGTACCAGTATTCATCCATAAAGGATCCTTTTCTGCACCGGACAAGTACATCCTCCGGTGCCCAGGCTACTTCTTCAAGTCTAGCCTGTCCAGGGATGGTTCCCATTGGAGATCCTTCTTTTCAGAATTTTCTCGTTGACATGGCAACATTCCTTGCTATTCCTATCCCTGCCTATGATCCTACACAAGGCTCTTCTGGGGAAAAGGAAAATTATAATGCTTCCTTTACATCATTCTTTGCAGGATCTTCTTTTGAAAATATGGGAAACACCTTTGAGGGTTTCCTCACCTTCTACAGCAACTGATCTTTTGTATCAGGTGCCCCCTTCTCCAGGGTTTCAAAAGACTCAACTTCCCCATCATTCTATTGTGGTAGAATCAGCAATGAGGAAGGTGAAAAGTAAAAAGAAGCACTCTACTTATCCACCAGGTCGTGAGTCTAGAACACTAGATGCCTTTGGACGTCAAACCTTCCAGACATCTATGCTATCAACAAGGATTCTCTCATATATCTTTTATATGAGTCTATCCCTTCAGGAGGTCACAAAGCAGTTGTCTCTTCTAACTCCCTTTCTTTCAGAGCCCAAGACTGCGGACTATTCCTTACTACTTAGTCATAGTCAAAATATCTCTTGGTTTCTTACTCGTGCTTCTCTAGACTCTTTTGAGTCTGTTAGCAGGACCTCTGCTATAGCCATAGGAGCACGATGTAGAGCCTGACTCCAAGCTTCAGACTTAAACAGATGGGCACAACAAAGACTGGGTAATACTCCTTGTACTGGAGAAAATCTCTTCAATAAGGAGTCTTTACGTCAGGTTGCTCACTGCTCCACTGACTTCCCTGTCTCTGTGGCTAAGCCTTCTCCTTCCCCAGGGGGTAGGAAATGCCCTACAAAACCTTCTTTCCCTAAAAGAAGAAGGTTTTATTCTTCTCCTGCCCCTCATACAGATGTTCCCAAACAAGGGAAACCTCGCCCTGGTCTGCAGAATCCAAACTCAAGCCAGGAAACTTAACCCTCAATAGGGTTCTACTTAATCTCTTATAACATACAGTTCACTTCTTCTCAGTAGAAGTTTTTTCACTGTTTTTTCATTTAAAACTCTACACATGGATTCCTGTTTCCAGGTCATCCACTTGCTCTTAGGTAGGCTGAGCTGTCAGGAGGTTCATGTCTATGGGTCACAGGGTTTTCCTCCTCTTCCTACCATGAAGAGGGGTTTGCCAACTATCTCATGATAGTTTCCCTGTACCACCATGAATTTTTTCCTTCCACAGACTTACCATATAGCAAGTCTCCCTTCAGCCCCTATTTTTCTTTACCCTCTTTCCAGGGCTTCCCCTGTACGAGTGGTACCATACAACTGGAAGGCTTTCTTAGCCTTTCTAGTCTTTCTTTCCAGTGTAGAGTTTTCTCTGGAGTAACCTCCCTTCTTTCATTGGGCAGCTCCTCAGACATGATCAGGATTTTCTCTCCTTGTTCTGTCTGTTCTCTCTGTTAAAAACAGAAAGTTTTTTCTCTGCTGTTCTATTCAGCAGCTGCCCATGAAGGAGTTCCAGTGATTGGACTACTAGTACTTTCTACAAGTTCCAGTCTTGTCTTCCACTACTTTTTTGTCTAGCCTTAGTAGTGCTTCCAAGATAGTGCTTCATCTATCTTTGGTAATCCTTATCACTTCTTTTCTGCCATCTCCAAATCCCTGGAGTTGGCAGCATAGTTGCAGTGGCAGCTGGTTTTCTCCAACAGCCAGTTTTATTTCCCATTTCTACTGCATAATGCTCTCTGCAATCCTGCTGAGAAGCTTTCCACTATGGGCCCTTGCTAGAGAGCATGGGGATTTTTTCTCTAATTACTATCCTATATGTAAGGGTTCTTTACACCCTTCTATGTCCTTTTAATAAAGGACATAAGCCTTCTCTACGTGACAGTCTAAGGAGTTACCCAATTCCTACAGGAAATATGCTCTTTTTCCTTGCAGCTTGTCCTCATGGTATCCTAATCCTTCATGGACAGCACATATTTAACTACTACAACGCATGATACCCCCCCTCTTGTTCCTCAAGTGGGTCAACCTGGTATCTCATCCTCTGCGTTTTCTGTCCATCCACCATGTTAGAGTTCTACCGGACTCAGGACTTGCTGTTTACAGACTGATATTATCCTCTGTTTTTCCACGCAACCATCCTGGTTATTTCACTGGGTAGCATTCCTGCTCCATCTTAACCAGAGGGAACAGATTCTCTATATCTTCTCAAGTAGGTTCCACCTTCTTGTTAGATGAATCGTTCCTCTTCACATTTCCCCTGTGAAGTTTCCTATAGACCTATCTTTGTCTGCTTAATTGCAGACATTTATCTTTAGTCCTATATATTCATATATGTATCTGTATCTATATACATTCCTATAGATGCATATGTCTGTCAGCTGCATGTGCATATGTTATGCCCCTCTAGATCTCACTTTAGACATATATCTATACAATTATATATATATGTATATATGTATATGTATATATATGTATATATGTATATGTATATATATGTATATATGTATATATATGTATATGTATATATATATGTATATGTATGTATATGTATATGTATATATATGTGTATATGTATATATGTATATGTATGTATATATGTATATGTATATATATGTGTATATGTATGTATATATGTATGTGTATATGTATGTATATATGTATATGTATATATATGTGTATATGTATATATGTATATGTATATATATGTATATATGTATATGTATATATATGTATATATGTATATATATGTGTATATGTATATGTGTATATGTATATATATGTATATGTATATATATATGTATATGTATGTATATGTATGTATATGTATATGTATATATATGTGTATATATGTATATGTATATGTATGTATATGTATATGTATATATATGTGTATATATGTATATATATGTGTATATATGTATATATGTGTATATATGTATATATATGTGTATATATGTATATGTATATGTATGTATATGTATATGTATATGTATGTATATGTATATGTATGTATATGTATATGTATGTATATGTATATGTATATATGTGTATATGTATATATGTGTATATATGTATATGTATATATGTGTGTGTGTGTGTGTGTATCTGTCGAGATCCTTCGTTATATGTAGATGTGTATTTACACTCTAACTGTCTATGCTCATAAAGGTTTTACCTTCCTAAATGTTCCAGACAGTGGGCTTTGCACATGTTCTTACTGTTCCACAGTATGCTTGGGGTATTATGCACACAACCACTGCTGTGGTATTGACAGCTCCTACCATAACCCTAGGTTTAGGTATCCCTGAAGCTCCATGCTCCAATATCTTCCTATCTTTCACCAGTTAGGAAAGACATGGTGGATCTTCAGTAGATCTGAGGTTTCAACTCCTCAGACATCTGTCCTTTCTTTGGGAATACGGGTTTTTTCCCACACCCCTTCTTCCCTCAAGGACTAGGCCAGTTTATCCACAGCGGTCAGTCTTCCTCTTTTGCTCCTAACTGTGAATACCTCTGTAGCCAAAAGAGTTTTCAGCTTTTTCCATAAGCTTCCCACTAAAGACCTGCCGTTTTTGTACTACCCCAGTTGAATCCTGGGGTCACCTGTCACTTCCAGATTTGACTTTCACCTTCACTTCAGTGAGGTCACCTTGAAGATTTCTCTACTGCATCCTCAGTAGACTCCGTCAGCCTCTCTACTTCCTGCAGTCCAGTAGGTGAGGTCCATATTCTGATTTGTTCATTTCAATATATTTCATGATAATTATCATACATACAAGGACCCCTTGCCTGTAGTCCTATTTTAAGTTAGCTGTTTTCTACAGCTCCTCTGTTTTTCAACTCCTATCCTCCATCCTCAGGATGCCTGGCCATATGAGGTGTAGCATGTTTCAATCTCCAGCATGTTAGGGCTCCAGGCATCTTAGCTTGGGAGTCCCCATATGTGAAGACTCATTCCTGCTTGTTCCTGGAGATAGCACAGTTACTTACCTGTAACAGGTGATCTCTGGGAACAGCAGGAATAAGTCTTCACAACCCACCCACCTCCCCTAGGAGTTGTATCTCTCTATCTATCTTTCATTTCCTCTCTCTCTCTCTTTGTCTCAGCTATAAAACTCAACTGAGGAGAGACAGTTGGGAAGGCAGCACGCAGGCGCTGTGGGATGCTCCCAAAAGCGTTCTGATTGGACGCTGGGGAGCGTTCCCGCGCGGGCTCCGTCAGTACCGACGTACCCATATGTGAAGACTTATTCCTTATCGCTTCTCTGGACCAGTCCAGGGAAAGGTAGGGTTGTCAATCCCCTATAGCAACTGAGGACTGAAGACTTCAAGCTTTCCTGAGAGGTGAAGCCACTCCCCCTGAGGGTAATCCAGCAGTCTTTCAGTCCTCAGCAGCTAAAGAGGATCGAATCCTTATTTCTCCCTCATTGGCAAACTTTTTGCTTCATTTTCTTTCTTTGTTTTTGATTGAAATTATCTTGGCTCTAGCAGAGCTGATTAATTCTATAGTCCGGATAGTATTTTGGCTGGGGTGCGCTGTACCTTTAAAGATATTTGAGACGTTGAGATTTCATTCCTTTACAGTGTGAGGTAGAGCCTGCCTCTTTCACCGTCTCTGTCTCTCGCATCGGAGTGAGCCTGGGAGCCCCAGGTCCTTCCTCTGCACTGCTCATTGCCGGTCTTTGGAGTCCCGCTAGCAGCGGGACTGCTTTGAATATTTAGTTTTTTTCATCTCTTCGTTTGCGGTGAGTCTCTGCTTATATTTTATTTTATTTTATTTTCGCTCCTGTCACCATCGCGTCGGCGCACTCGGCACTGGCTCCGGGTTGTTTTTATTGTTTTTTCCTCACCGTCGTGTTTTTTTCACGGTGCCGTTCATTTTTTCTCGCGGCTGCAATTTTTTCTTATGGCAGACAAGCCGGCACTTAAGTTAGACGAGCTGTCATTGCCCGCGGGAAAGGCGGCCATTTTAGCGCCCTCAGTCAGTTCGCCGACAGAGCAGCCTCGGCCTCATAAGAAGAGAACGAAGTCTTCTAAAGACACTGTTCCTCTCAAAAAGCCTTCACCATTAGTTTCTGCAACGCAGGAGAGCATGGGCTCCTTTTTTTCGCCAGAATTTATTTTGGTGATGCACAAGGCCTTTTTGCTTCGCTCTTCTCAGCCTGATCATTTTTCCGAGGGTCCCAGTTCTGAACCTGTTTCCATTAATTTTCAGCTGCCAGAGGATCCTGGTGAGGGGTCTTCTCAGGCTACCAATGTTATTAAGGACCCTTTGGATCCCTTTTCTTCTATGCCCTCTGTTCTTCTGGGACAAGGGGATTCACAGGTCTTGGCTGAACCAGGTTTAGATCTGGATGCAGATGACTTGGAGTAAGGGGAGATTGCTCCCGGAGAAGATCCGAATATTTTCAGGGTCTTCCGTAAAGAAGAGCTGTCAGCGCTTATTTCACAGTCTTTGGCGGCTCTACACTTACTTCTTCCTTCTGCCTCTCAGGAACCTTTGGAGGATCCGTTGTTGCAAGGCTTTAAGGCTGAGCAACGGTGTTTTCCAATCCACAGGATTATCAAGCAGATGATTGAATCTGAATGGGAATGTCCAGAGGCTACTTTGCGTGGCAGCCGTGCATTGGCTCGCTTGTACCCCCTTCCACAAGAGGAAAAGGAGTTATTACGCATGCCAAAGGTGGATGCCATCATCTCTGCGGTGACTAAGAAGACTACCATCCCTGTGGAGGGGGCGGCAGCGCTTAAGGACCTGCAGGATAGAAAATTAGAAATTCTTCTCAAGCAGGCTTTTGATTCTAGTGCTTTGGCACTGCAAGCTGCTGTTTGTGGAGCGTATGTGTCTCGGGCGTCCATTAGATGGTTGCAGGGGGACGCTTCCGGGGAATCTTCTTCGGAAGCTGCAGATTCTGCGAAATTGGAATCCGCCGCTGCTTATATGGCGGATGCCTTTTATGATTTACTGCGAATTGCCGCAAAAACTATGGCCTCCCTGGTGGCGGCTTGGCGTTTTCTCTGGTTGCGTAACTGGTCTGCAGATGTCTCCTCTAAATTGCGGCTCAGTAAATTGCCCTATAAAGGGAAATTGCTTTTCGGAGAGGCGTTGGAAAAGATTGTGAAAGATTTGGGCGACTCCAAGGGGGGTCGTTTGCCTGAAGATAAGCCTAAGCCGACGAGAAGTACGCCGAGTTTCCGAGGCTCCGGTCGCGACTCCCGTAGATTTCGTGGGGCGCGCTTTGCTCCCTATTCCAGGGGGCGTTCTAGTTTTCGTGGACAATCCTTTCGGGGAGCCAGAGGTTTTGCCAGGTCCTACTTTGGTGCCTCCCAACCCTCCGTTAAAAAGCCGCAATGAAGGTCTGCTGGTCCAGGCTTTAGTCCCTGTAGGCGGGCGTCTACAGAATTTTCTGGCAGCCTGGACCAACATCTCTTCCGACAAATGGGTTTTGGAGATAATTCAGAAGGGGGTTTGCTCTAGACTTTGCCTGCCCTTTAGCGCCTGCCTTTGTGATGTCTCTCTATGCGCCCGGTCTCAAGAGCCAGGCCATAGCGGACACGCTCTCCCGCCTTCTGCAGCTGCGAGCGATAGTTCCCGTGCCTCTAGACCAATACGGTTGCGGTCGATACTCGATCTACTTTGTGGTCCCCAAAAAGGAAGGTTCTTTTCGTCCCGTGCTCGATCTCAAAGGAGTAAACCGTACTTTGCAGGTACCTCACTTTCGCATGGAAACGCTACGTACAGTGATTCGAGCGGTGAGGCCGCGCGAATTTCTCTCCTCCATCGATCTCACGGAGGCCTATCTGCATATTCCCATCAGGCAGTCTCATCAGAAATATTTGCGTTTTGCCCTTCCGATGGGGCATTTCCAGTTTCGAGTGTTGCCCTTCGGTCTCGCTACGGCTCCGCGGACGTTCACAAAGCTCATGGTGGTTGTTGCAGCGGCGCTTCGGAAAGAAGGTATCCGGGTTTATCCTTATCTCGACGATTGGTTGATCCGGGCCGATTCTCGCTCGGCTTCGCTGGAAGCCACCGCGCGCGTGGTACAACTTCTCGAACAGCTCGGTTGGGTGATCAATCGGGCCAAAAGTCACCTAGAGCCGTTGCAACAGCTGACTTATCTCAGTGCGTTCTTCGACACAGAGCGCGGGAAAGTTTTTTTGCCCGAGGTACGCGTCGAAAAGCTTCTGCACCAGGTGCAAGCTTTTCTGCGGCTCACAACTCCGTCGGCGTGGACCTATTTGCAACTTTTAGGGTCCATGGCGGCGGCGCTGGATCTAGTCCCGTGAGCCAAGGCTCACATGCGGCCTTTGCAACAAGCGTTGCTTTCCCGCTGGTCACCGCAGCTTCACCCACTCTCGCAGCGCCTGCCCTGTCCCGACATTGTGAGACGCAGTCTGGAGTGGTGGTTAGTACGGGATCATCTAACTGCGGGTGTTCCCTTACAAAAGCCCGCGTGGGTGTTGGTCACCACGGTTGCCAGTCTCTCCGGCTGGGGAGCTCATTGTCAGACACACTTTGCTCAAGGTTCTTGGTCCCCAGAGGAGACCTCGTGGTCGATCAACCGACTAGAGCTTCGCGCAGCTCGTCTTGCCCTTCTGCACTTTGCGGCGCTCGTCAAGGGCACGGCGGTCAAGTTTTTCTCCGACAATGCCGTGACGGTCGCATATATCAATCGTCAAGGGGGAACCAAGATTCTTTCTCTCCTCTCCGAATGTCAGGAAATGATGGTTTGGGCAGAAGCCAATCTCCTGGCGATTTCCGCTGCACATGTAGCTGGCAAGGAGAATGTGCAGGCAGATTATCTCAGACGCAATCTTCTCGATCCAGGGGAATGGGAGTTGAATGCGGCAGTTTATCACGAGCTGACGTTGCGTTGGGGGCAGCCGATCATGGATCTTATGGCGACCTGCAGCAATGCCAAGGCCAACCGCTTCTTCAGCAGGCGCAGAGAACACATGTCCGAAGGTCTCGATGCTCTCGTGCAGCCCTGGCCTCAGGGCTCTCTCTTGTACGTTTTCCCGCCTTGGCCGATGTTGAGTAGAGTTATCCAGCGCATAACGCAGCACCGAGGAATGGTGATTCTCATTGCTCCGGATTGGCCTCGTCATCCTTGGTATGCCGATCTAATTCGACTTCTCGTAGCTCAACCTTGGCCTCTTCCAGTCCACGTCAATCTGTTACATCAGGGTCCGATTCTCATGCCACGAGTGGATCGATTCTTGCTTACGGCTTGGCTCTTGAAAGGGCTCGCTTAGAACGCAAAGGGTATGCGAGTTCAGTCGTAGCCACCTTACTTCAGTCTAAGAGGTCTGGGACTTCTTTGGCCTATGTCAGGGTATGGCGTCTTTTCGAAACTTGGTGTGCACAGCGCAATGTTTCTCCCATGTCATCTACCTTACCTCAGCTGCTCCTTTTCCTCCATCATGGCTTGGACAAGGGGTTGGCGCTTAGTACCCTTAAGGTTCACATAGCCGCGCTGGCTTGTTTTCGGGGATCTGTGCAACGTCGTCGTCTTTCGGCGCATCCGGATATCCGTCGCTTTCTACGTGCAGCGAAGATTCTCCGTCCTCCATTGCGTCCCATAGTGCCGCCTTGGGATTTGAATATAGTGTTGGAAGCTTTTTCCAGGTCCCCCTTAACTTCCCTCTGCTCTCGGAATCTCCGAGAGTGTTCATGGAAAACGGCCTTCCTTGTAGCTTTATGTTCGGCACACTGCATTTCGGATTTGCAGGCCTTGTCTTGCCGGGAACCTTATCTTCAATTTCTTCCCGAGCGGGTTTTGCTATGGACGGTTCCTTCTTTTTTGTCGAAAGTACTCTCGGTTTTCCATGTTAACCAGTCTGTGGCGTTGCCGGTATTTTCTGATTTGTCCGATTCTCCTATGGACCGTGCACGCAAACATTTGGATCTTGAGCGGGTTTTAAAGACGTACCTTCGGGTGTCGCAACCCTTTCGGAAAACAGACAGGCTCTTTGTCCAGAGTGCAGGTCCTCGAAAGGGTCAGGCAGCGTCTAAGTCCACCATTGCTCGTTGGGTTCGCAACGCAATTGAGGCAGCTTACGCTGCTCAACATATATCGTTGCCGGGGGGTTTGAGGGCTCATTCCACTCGAGCTCTAGCGACTTCCTGGGCGGAGTATGCCTTTGTTCCACCAGTAGATATCTGCAGAGCAGCGACATGGTCTTCCTTGCATACTTTTGCGAAGCATTACTGGGTGGATGTACAGGCCAGAGACGATGCGAAAGTGGGGGCCTCGGCTCTTACCGCAGGTCTGGCGGGTCCCTCCCGAGTTTAGGTACTGCTTTGGTACTGCCCTACCTTTCCCTGGACTGGCCCGGAGAAGCGATAAGGAAGATGAAATTAGGTCTTACCTGCTAATTGTCTTTCCTTGAGCTTTCTCCGGGCCAGTCCAGGGTCCCACCCCTTTCGCTTTTCCGAGCGGCTTTTTGTTGCATAACCATAAGAATTCCAACATATCTGCATGTTCATCTGAGAGGGGACAGGTTTGGGGCTTTGCAGGTTCACTCAGTGCTCATCTATTCGGTATATCTTTAAAATTTAAAAAAAAAAAAAAAAAAAAAGGGAAGCACATTTCTTGGCTTCCGAGTTTTTGAGGACTATAGAATGTTTTCAGTTTTTCAAGGGTTAATAGTCTGTGTGTCAGTTTTTTCGTTTTAGTTGCTTTGTCAGAAGTAGACTGCTGGATTACCCTCAGGGGGAGTGGCTTCACCTCTCAGGAAAGCTTGAAGTCTTCAGTCCTCAGTTGCTATAGGGGATTGACAACCCTACCTTTCCCTGGACTGGCCCGGAGAAAGCTCAAGGAAAGACAATTAGCAGGTAAGACCTAATTTCATCTTCCTGCTGTTCCCAGAGATCACCTGTTACAGGTAAGTAACTGTGCTTTCTCTGGGAGCAAGCAGGAAGTCGGTCCTCACATATGGGTGACGACGGCGCTGACGAAGCCTGCGTGTAGCAAATCCCCAGCTTTCAAAGAAAGCCTTTGGGATTGCTACCACGCATTTGTGGTCCAATTCCCGCCCAAGGGTGCCATCTTGCTCAGTCAAATGACATTGCTAAAAAGACGGCAAAACAAATAAAGATGATATGACTAATTCCAAGGGGAGGAGGGAGGGCTGTGAGGACTGATTCCTGCTGTCCCCGGAGAAAACCTGTTAAAGGTGAGTAACTACGCTTTCTCCGGGAACAAGCAGGAAGTCGGTCCTCACATATGGGACTCGCCAGCTACAGGCTACCATGAACCTATAGCCAAAAAAGGCTCCCTTGTAGAGAGCCACAAGCAGCAGCAATGAAGTCCGTATAACAGACCAAGCAAGACTCTGCGTCCAAAGGAACTAGTATCCCGGTAGCCTGAACACAGAAGGGTCAGAGGGTAGGAGTTGTGTAGACCCCGAAAAGGTTACGGAGCACGGTCTGGCCAAAGGCACTGTCCCGTTGGGACTCACTATCCAGGCAGTAATGAGCTGCGAAGGTATGGACTGAAGACCAGGTGGCGGCCCGGTAGATGTCTGCCAATGGAACCAAACGCAGGTGAGCAACTGATGTCGCCATAGCCCTGACCCGGTACACCGTGACCCGGCCTTCCAGCATAAGCCTCTCCTCCTCATAAGCCCGGGAAATACAGTCTGCTACCCATGTGGACAAGCGTACGCTTGGACACCGCCTCCCCCAGCTTACTGGGGTCGTAGGAAACGAAAAGCTGAGAGGCTTTCCGGTGGCCTTGAGTGTGTTGAAAATAGAAGGACAAGGCCCTCTTACAGTCCAAGGTATGGATGACAGTCTCTGCATGACTGGCGTGTGTGGTCTGGGAAAGAAGGTAGGGAGGACCACCTCCTGGTTGAGGTGGAAAGAGGGGACATCACCTTTCGGAAGAAATTTGGGATGTGTGCGAAGCACCACCCTATTTTTGTAAAACCTGGTGTAAGGCGTCTCAGCCACGAGGGCCTGGAGCTCACCTACCCTACGGGCAGAAGTGAGCACAACCACCTTCCAGGAGAGATAGTGAAGGAGGCACATAATCAGAGACTCAAAGGGCGGCAGGGTGAGCTGCCCTAACACCACATTGAGATCCCGTTCAGTTGCCGGGGGGGGAAAATCAGGGGCTTAGACAGGAGTTAGGCTCCTTAGGAAGCGGGACACCACTGGGTGGGCCGAGAGGGGCTTCCCGTCCACCTGATGGTGGTTCGCCGCTAGGGCACTGAGGTGTACTCTAACAGAGTTAGACTTGAGCCCCACCCAGGAGAGGTAGAGCAGGTATTGCAACACCATGACCACCGGGGCAAGAGAAGGGGGTCGGCCGCCCTCTCAATGCACCAAAGCGCAAACCTACGCCACTTAAAGGCATAGGCCCGTCTGGTAGACGCCTTGCGTGAGGCCAGTAGAACACCCTCCACTTCTTGAGGAAGGTTGAGCGGGGCTAAAGTCACCCCCTCTCAGCAGCCATGCCATCAGCGAGAGGGAGCCAAGGTTGGGGTGCATAGAGAGCCCCCCCTCCTGGGAAAGGAGTCACGGAGTGGACCCCAGGAGTATGGGGGCCTCCACAGCTAGCTGCAGAAGCAGTGGAAACCCCGGATGCCTGGGCCATCTTGGAGCCACCAAGATGACCGAGGGCTGTGTTGTGGAGAATCTTGAACAGAGTCCTGGCGATCTGTGGTGTTGGAGGAAAAGCATACAGAAGCCCCTCCTGCCATGAGACCAGGAAGACATCGGCGGACACCCTGGCAGGGTGAGACTGCCTTGAGCAGAAACGGGGTACTTGGTGATTGTCCGGGCTTGCAAACAGGTCTATCACTGGATCCCCACAGGTTTGGAAAAGCCTGCTGGTAACCCCTGGGCCCAGCTGCCACTTGTGCGGCTGGAGAATCCTGCTGAGTCTGTCGGCCAGCAAGTTGTCTTGGCCTAGCAGGTATACCGCTCTGAGGAGAATGCCCTGCCGGACTGCATAAGTGCACAGATTCAGGGCTTCCTGGCAGAGGGCACGGGACCCGGGACCCCGTGCCTACCTGTTTGTTCACATAGACCATGGCCACCTGGTTGTCCGTCTGAGCTAGGACTGACCAGTGGACCAGGTAATGATGGAAGGCCTTCAGGACGAGATTAATGTCCCGCAGCTCCAGGAGGTTGATCTGCTGAGTGCTTCATCCGGGGACCAAGTGCCCTGGGTGCGGTATCCCTTGCAGTGGGCTCCCCAGCCCAGCAGGGAGGCATCAGTGGTGAGAACCCTTGAGTGGTGGGGGGCCTGGAAAGGCATCACCGCCCCCAAGTGCCGGGGCAATAGCCACCAGATCAGGGACTGTACCAGCTGCCCGGTCACTCGGACTCTGTCTTGGAGATGTCCCATGGCTTGGGACCATTGGTCCCTGAGGCACCACTGCGCTGTTCGCATATGGAGGCGGGCATCTGGAGTGACATGCACCGTGGAGGCCATATGCCCGAGGAGGCGCAGCAGATGCCTGGCTGGCACCAAGGGACGGTGCTGTATATCCCTGACTAGCACCATTAGCCTGGGTGCCCTGTTTGTGGGTAGGTAGGCCTTTGACTGAAGGGTGTTGATCCTTGCCCCAATGAATTCCAGCCCTTGTGATGGGCAAAGGTTTGACTTGGGGTAGTTGATAACAAAGCCCAAGTGTTGCAGGACCTGGGTGGTGCATGCCGTGGCCTTCTGCACCTCGGGAGCTGTAGTGCCCCTGATGAGCCAGTCGTCGAGATAGGGGAAAACAAAAATCCCCTGGAGCCTGAGAAAGGCGGCGATCACTGCCAGGCACTTTGTGAATACCCTGGGGGCCGAAGGGAAGCACCCTGTATTGGAAATGATTGCCCCCCACCATGAAGCGTAAGTACTGCCTGTGGTTTGGGTGGATTAGGATGCGAGTATAAGCATCCTTTAGGTCTAAGGAGCATAGCCAGTTTCTCTGGTGGAGGTAAGGCAACAATGTCCCAAGGGAGAGCATCTTGAACTTCTTCCTCACCAGGAATTTGTTGAGGTTGCGAAGGTTGAGGATGGGTCTTAGGCCCCCTGTCCTCTTTGGCATGAGGAAGTACCTGGAGTAGAACCCTTGCCCTTGAGGTGGTGGGGCACCAGTTCCACCACCTGGTCCTCTGGAAGCCCTGCCAACTCCTTCAGAAGAAGGTCCCGGTGAAGGGGGAGACCTGAGGGGCTCTCCCAGGAAGTGTGGAGGTACTTGACTCAGGTAGAGGAGGTAACCCTCCCTGATCACCTTTAATGCTCAGGAATCGGTGGTGATGTCTCACCCTTTATGCCCACAGGTGGGGAGCTGACTTCCTGTAGGCTGCTGAGCTCTGAGTGGGAGAGGGGCCATGCTGCAGGAGTCAAAAGCTCCCTCCAGGCTGGGCCGGAACCAGAGCCTGGGGCTTCGAAGCCTTCTGCTTACGCGGGCCATGCCCCTGTCCCTTGGCCTGCTGCCCTTGCTAGGGAGCCAGGGGGGCCTGGTAAGGGGGGTAGTTCTGGTAAACAGTGGACTTCCTCGGGTAAAAGGCTTCTTACCTGAGCCCTTCTTTTGGGAAGGGGCAGTGGTCTTCTTGGAGTGCCTAGTCCTCGTCATGAACTCTGTCTCCAGCTCTGCGGCCTTGTCGGTCATAAGAGCTTTTCCCCCTGACACGGGACATTGACCAACTTGTCCTGTAACCACTGTTTGAGGTTGGACGGCTGGAGCCAAGCTTGGTGGTGTGCACCGATGCCCGCCGCAGCTACCCGGGCCGCCGACTCAAAACCATTATAGGCCGCCCAAGACAGAAACTTGGAGCACTCACGGACAGCTTTGGACAGGCTCTTGAAGCGCTGCAAAGTCTCCTCGGAGAGACCTGCCTAGAACCCGGCGAGCTCCTTCGCCAGTTCTCTCAGGTACATGCCTATGTACAGCTGATAGGCCTGGATCCGGCAATTCAGCATTGAGCCCTGGCAACACTTCCTGCCGAGGGCATCAAAGGTGCAGGCCTCCCTGCCGGGGGGTACCGAGGATTGTGTCTTCTGACTTTTCAGTCGACACATGGCCGACTCCATAACCATGGAGTTGTATGGCAGTTGTGACTTCTGAAACCCAGGGCTCCAGCGGACTCGATACATCGAGTCGAGCCGCTTGCTGATAATCGGCATCGACCACATGCAGAGCATAAGCCGTTCCAGGATGGGAGGGTTTCCTGAGGGGGGGTCTCGTACTAGAGGATCTCTAGCTCGTCGGCTCAAGGATCCTCCTCGGACTGGATAGGATCTAGAGAAGCAGGTCAAGGATTTGAGCAAAACTAAGCCTCAACAGTTGCTTGAGGATAGGCTGAAAGGATTGGCTATATAATCAGCATCTCATTCTCTCTTTAAGAATTCATGTTGCTAAACGGTTCCATTGGAGAAGCCTCGAGGAAAGGCTCAGTCCATTCAAGGAGCCTGCAAATCAGACTCCTCTGAAGCCAGTACTTCCCACCCTGCCAAGTGATGGGCAGGGGCGGCCCATTCCATGGTGCAGTGTGCAGATGCCTCCACTTTTTTTTTTTCTTTACCAGGAGAGGGCCCAGGTCACTACAGATCTTTGCGTCGTTGACATGATTTGACATGGTTACGTTCTAGATTATGCTGAGCCCATTTCAGATGCCTTTGTGGTTTCTCCATGCAGTTCTCTCAAGAAGGCCACACTAGAAGGACTCCTCCAAATACAAGCTGTCATGCCTCTATAGCACCTTTCCAGCAGGGCACAGGAAGGTATTCCATTTAATGCAGGCTCATTAGGGAAACATTGCAGGACAATGGTCATCTCTCAACAACCTAAGTGGTACAGTTTTTGGAGAACTTGGGCTGAGTAATGAACCATGCCAAGAGTCGTCTGTTTCCCTCACAGTCCATGGAGTACCTCAGGGCATGGTTCAAAATTCGCTTCTGCAAGTATTCTAACCAGTGGGAGGCAGTCCAAACTGTTGGCCCAGCTAGCAGCTTTCCAGAGTCATCTGGCTCCCAGAGCCTGGGTTTATCTGCAGCTGCTGGGCACAGTGACAGCCACAATAGAGCTCGCTCTATGGGCAAGGGCCCACATGTGCCTGCTCCAGAGAGCATTGCTTGGGCCATGGTCCCCTCTGTCACAGAATGAGATCTTACTTTTTCTTACCTCTGATGGTGACAAAAGGTCTTCTGTGGTAGTCCCACCCCTCAAATTTGTTGAAGGGCATGCCTCTGGAGAATCCACATTGGTTGGTGACATCTGATACAAGCCTCTCTGGTTGGAAGAGGGGGGTTCGCTGTTTGGGTCAGACAGTTCAGGAACAGTGGACTGTCTTTGAGGTGGCCTGGCAGATCATTTGGCTGGAGGCATAGGACAGTGGTCTAGTCTTACTGAGGTTTTGGCACTTGGTTCAGGGTTGGGCAGTCTGGATATTCTCAGTCAAGTGACAGCAGTAGCATAGGCCAGCTAGGGGGCACCAAAAGAGTGTTGTTGGCTCACAAGATGCCACTGTTTTCCCAAATGGAATGTCATTTGATGGCACTCTCACACAATGTATCACTGGGGTTAAGAATGTTGAGTCGGACTTAATCAGTCGGCACACCGTCGATCCCAGGGAATAGGAGCTTGGAACACAGGCCTTTCAACATGAAATCATTAGTCCCTGGACTTGATGGTGATGTAGGTGAACGCAAAGGTAGAAGAATTCTACAATCGGCAGAGAGAGGTCCACTCCAAGGGAGTGGATGCCCTTAAGTAGCAATGGCTGCAGAGATCCCTCCTGTACGTTTTTCCACCGTGGTCTCTAATTGGATGTGTGATATGGAGGATAGAGGGACCAGTCCAGTCCCGTACCTCTGGATAGTCAACCCTCACCAGCAGCCTGGAGAGTGAGCATGTCATCAGCATACTTAGACAGCTGGCACCACCTACTGGCCTCAGTAAGCTCAGTCTCCAAGCAGCTGAAGGGTGATCCCAGGATCCAGGACTCACTGTAGGGACAACTAAGGAGTTTTCTTATTTTGCTTTAGTTTGACGATTAAGGTTTCCCTCAAGGGTTAGATATGTTCAGATTTTGTAGCTCCGTAAATGAGTCAGGCAACTGTGTGTTCTGCCATTTGTAATTTGTATAAGGCATGCTTGGGTAAACCTTGGAGGATGCTATTGCAGAAGTTGAAATGTGGGAAGATCATTGCCTATAGGACTGAACAAAAGTCTTGTGGTGACAGGAATGGCTATAAGTGATGTAAGGTTCTTAGCTTGTTATAAATCTAGTTGTATTGCTGAGGTGAGTGGTTAAACTTAGTCGCTGGTCTAAGGTAATTCTGAGATAGCTTACCTCTTGTTTCACTTCCAAGGTTGCTTCCTTAACTTTCAGTGTAGGCTGGAGGGAGAAGTTCTTATCCTTAGTAATATGCAACACCTCTTTTTTTATATAATTTATGGTTAAGGTATTTTTTAAAAGCCAGTTTACAACTTCATTAAAGCATGTTACTATTTGGGTGTGGTTTGCTTTAGAGGTGTTGTATGGTAGGTACATCATAATGTCATCTGCATTTACAGTGCCTTGTGAAAGTATTCATCCCCTCAGTGTTTGTCCTGTTTTGTCGCATTACAACCTGAAAGTAAAATGGAGATTTGAGGGTTAGCACCATGTGATTTACCTAACATGCCTACCACTTTAAAGGTGCAAAATATCTTTTATTGTGACACAAACAATAAGTAAGACAACCCCCCCCCCCCCCGACATCATGAGTGTGCATAGGTATTCCCCCCTCCCCCCCAAAGTCAATACTTTGTAGAGCCACCTTTTGTTGCAATTACAGCTGCAAGTCTCTTGGGGTATGTCTCTACTAGCTTAGCACATCTAGCCATTGGAATTTTCACCCATTCCTCAAGGCAAAACTTCTCCAACTCCTTCAAGTTAGATGGGTTGCGTTAGTGTACAACAATCTTTAAGTCATGCTACAGATTCTCAATTGGATTGAGGTCTGGGCTTTGACTAGGCCATTCCAAGACATTTAAATGTTTCCCTTTAAACCATTCCATATAGCTTTAGCAGTATATTTAGGGTCATTGTCCTGCTGGAAGGTGAACCTTCATCCCAGTTTCAAATCTCTGGCACACTGAAACAGGTTTTCCTCAAGAATTGCACTGTATTTAGTGCCCTCCATCGTTCCTTCAATCCTAATCGTTTTTCCTGTCTCTGTCGATGAAAAACATCCCCACAGCATGATGCTGCCACCACCATGTTTCACTGTGGGAATGGTATTCTCGGGGTGATAGGAAGTGTTGGATTTGCGCCACACATAGCGTTTCCAAAAAAGTTCAATTTTCATCTCATCTGACCAGAGAACCTTCTTCCATGTGTTTTTGGAGGGTCCGCCACATGCTGTTGTGCAAACTCCAAATGTGTGTTCTTATTTCTTTCTTTAAGCAATGCCTTTTTTCTGGCTTCTCTTCCATAAAGTCCCATTCTGTGGAGTGTATGGCTCAAAGTCATCCTATGGACAGATACTCCCATCTCTGCTGTGGATCTTTGCAGCTCCTTCAGTGTTATCCTTGGTGTCTTTGTGGCATCTCTGATTAATGCCCTCCTTGCCCAGTTTGTGAGTTTTGGTGGGCAGCCTTCTTTTGTCAGGTTTGTAGGTGCCATATTTTTTCATTTTGTTATAATGGATTTAATGGTGCCCTATAGGATATTCAGAATTTGGGATATTTTTTATAACCCACCTTGATCTATACTTCTCCACAACTTTGTCTCTGACCTGTTTGGAGTGCTCCTTGGTCTTCATGTTGATTGCTTAGTGGTGTTGCAGAGTCAGAGGCCTTTCTAAATATACCTGTTCTGAAAGGCATCATGTGACAGATCATGTGACACTTTGCACACAGATGGACCCTAATCAACTAATTATGTAACTTCTGAGGTTGTTTGGTTGGACCAGATCTTATTTAGGGGTTTCATAGCAAAAGGGATGAATACATACGCACTCACAACTTTTCCGTTTTTGCTTGTTTTTTTAATATATACAGTCATTCCACTTCACCATTTTGGACTATATTGTTAGGTCCATTACCTAACATCCAAATGAACCTCCAATTTCATTCCAGGTTGTAATGCGACAAAGCAGGACAAAACCCGAGGGGATGAATATTTTCACAAGGTACTGTATGTGGTAATGTACCTTGTGTTGAATGATATTGCAGATTGATTGAAGGTAAATGTTAAATAGTAATGATGATAGGGCTGAGCCTTGGGGAACTTCATGTGTGATTCTCCTTCTCCTGCCAATACAATTTAAGCTGAGCCTCCCTGAGGGAAACAGGCCATGGGGTAGTCAAAAATGTGTAATTAAAATACAATGAGAAAAAGGTTGGGCCTCATTCAGGAATCCAAGCCTCTCACATAGGTCAGAGGGGGCACTTGTAATGCCTCTTGGGAGGTATTGGCTCTGGCCTAATAGATCACGATATGAGCAGAGCAAGCTGAGGGGTGCACAATCCAAATGTGCTTGAAGGTAATGTTTTTATGTTATAAGTTCCAACCTGCACACAAGCATTAGCTCTTCACAGAACTCTTACAAATTTCACATTCATGGGTGCATTATAAAGTTCTATCTCCAGGAACAAGCAGGAATAAGTCCTCACATATGGGTACGTCGGTACCGACGGAGCCCGTGCGGGAAAGCTCCCCAGCTTCTTAGAATAGAAGCTTTTGGGACCTCCCACTGCACATGCGCACTGCCTTCCCGCCTTCCTGAACAGCTCTCCTCAGTTTCTCTTTTTTCCGCGGAGCCAGCAGGTCGTGTTCCTGTCACCGCTGAAGAAATTGTTATTTTATTTGTTTCTTTAGACCGCGTACCTGCCTTCCCCATACCGATACCGGTATCGCCGGTCTTTTCTTTCTTTCTTTAAAAAATTATAATTCTTTTTTCTTATTTTTTAGCTTTTTGGTCACTTCAGAGAGGCCTCTCGGCCTACTCAATTTTCTCCTCATGGAGAAGCCAGCCCCTGGATTTAAGAAGTGTACCAAATGTAATGCTGTTATTTCAGTCACAGACACCCATGACTGGTGTCTGAAATGTTTGGGGCCTGACCATTCCATACCGGACTGCCCATCTTGCTCCCACATGTCTAAACGTGGGCTGCAGAACCGGGCCAACAAATTCCATGTGCTGTTTGCTTCAGAGAATACAGCATCACAGTCATCCAGGTCTTCTTCTCCGGATGGATCTCAGGTAACCAAACCTTCTGTGGGCAAGTCCTCAAAGAGCAAATCTCCTTCAAAGCATCGAGAGGCTCTTAGCTTAGAACTTGAGGACCCTGCCCCAGCCAAACAACCCCGGCGGGAAGTCCAACTTCCAAAAACGCCAATTCAGGGGTCTCAGGTTGATATCGATGCTACGGCCTCGACAGATCACCTGTTAGCCTGCTCTGGGGTACCGGGTCACTCCGGTACCGACATCCAGGCAGCTATGGCGTCCATGGGCGATACTGTACAGTCCATGCAGCAGGCCGTCATGGCTTTCATTAAAGCTGCAACGCCATCGGTTCCGCTTTCAGCGGTTCCGGGCCCGATACCGGTATCGTCCGCCATGCCGGTATCGAGGCCGTCCACCTCTAAACGCAAGTCGGTACCGTATGGGCTTTCGCTCCATACCGGTTCCATACCCGATACGCCCGATATCGATACCGATCGGTACGCGTATCGTGCGTTAGAGGAAAGCACCGATTCCTCTGAGGATTTTCACTCCTCTGATGATTCTGCTGAGTTTTCACTCAACTTACCTGAGGAGCCCTCTTCTCCTAAAAGGAGAATGTCCCCTCCAGAGGATTTGTCCTTCCAGGACTTTGTTTTAGATATGGCTACAGCCCTTTCTATTACCACATCCTCTGAAAAGGAACCCAGATCCAAAAAACTGGATATTTTGGGATACTCAAAGGCCCCTAAGGAGGCAGTTACCCTGCCTATCCATGAAATCCTTCAAGAACAACTGATGGATTTCTGGGAAAATCCTTTGACTTTGTCTCCTTATTCCCGTAGGTTGGACACCATGTATAGGGTCCCTCCTTCTCCTGGTTTCCAAAAGACTCAATTGCCCCACCACTCTATTGTGGTGAAGTCTGCAATGAAGAAGATTAGGAGTACCAAAAGGCACTCTTCCACCCCTCCAGGACGGGAATGTAAGACTTTGGACTCTTTTGGTAGGAAAATTTTCCAGGCTAGTATGCTTATAGCCAGGATTAATTCCTACAGTCTCTATATGGGCATGTTCCTGGAGGAACTTGCCAAAAAGGTGCGGCATTTTGCCCCCTTTATCCCTGAGGATAAAAAGCAGGGTTTCCTTTCCCTAGTGAAACAACTCTTAGAGGTTTCTAAGTTCTCTAATAGGGCAGCATATGATTCCTTTGAGGGAGCCAGTAGGGCTTCGGGCATTGCTATTGCAGCCCGACGTCTTGCTTGGCTCCAGGCCTCTGATCTGGAACCTTGGGTTCTAGATGGCTTACGTAATCTGCCCTGTACAGGTGAGAACTTATTTGGGGAAGAGTGGCAAATCAAAGCCACCCAGATGGATGCTGAAAATGCCACCTTGGAAAGACTTTCAAAGTCCACTTCAATTCCTACTAAGAAAAAGTCTTTTAAAAGGCCTTACTATAAGAAGGCCAGAGTTGCTTCAAATACTGGCCAGCAGTCTTCTCAACCTCGCTATACTGCTAAGCGTCAGCAATCCAAACAAGCACGAGCTAAGCCTGCAGCAGCTACTGTAGCTCAGCAGGCTCCAACCCCTCAGGGGTTTTGACTTGCTCCTAGGGAACTTGCCACTTCTGGTTCTAACACAACCAGAACCTCTCACCATACCCGGAAGGTTGGTTCACTTTGCTCCCAGATGGGAACAAATCACAACAGAACAATGGACCCTCTCTATCATTCGAGAGGGTTACAAACTTCATTTCTCCAGCCTTCCTCCCCATCATATGGTGAGACCATTCAATTCTCCCCCATCTCTCCTAACCCTGTTGGGTCAAGAGGTTTCCTCTCTTCTTGCCCAAGGGGCCATAGAAGAGGTTCCTCTTCCTCAACAAGGGTCCGGTTTCTACTCCCCTTATTTTCTCATTCCAAAGAAGACAGGGGGATTCAGACCAATCCTAGATCTGAGAGAATTGAACAAATTTCTCTTCAAGGAGAAATTCAAAATGCTGTCTCTCTCGGCATTCTCCTTCCTTACCTCCAGGGTCAGGACTGGCTTTGTTCTCTAGACCTACAGGATGCGTATACACATATACTCATCCATCCATCCCACAGAAAGTATCTTCGCTTTCTGTTTCAGGGAAAACATTTCCAATACAGAGTACTCCCCTTCGGTCTAGCCTCTGCTCCAAGAGTATTCACAAAATGCATGGCAGTCGTAGCCGCATTTCTAAGAGGCATGGGAATCTTTGTCTTCCCATATCTGGACGACTGGCTCATCCGAGCTCCAACTCAGTCACAGGCCCAGATTTCCCTGGACCACACAAGGAGCCTTTTGCAGTATCTGGGACTGGTAGTAAACCTTCCCAAGTCCCAACTCATCCCTACTCAATCTCTAGAATTCATAGGGGCCCAGTTGGACACCATCACTGCAAGGGCCTACCTTCCACAGGTTCGAGGCCAGCGCCTCCTGAGTTTGGCCTCCCAAGCTCAGTCCAGCACTCACTTGACAGCCAGGGAAATGCTACGCCTACTGGGTCATATGGCCTCCACAGTGCATGTGGTGCCCTATGCTCGTCTTCATATGAGAGCAGCTCAATGGACCCTGGCCACTCAGTGGACTCAGGCGTCAGGAGCGCTCTCAGACCAAATACAAACCTCCGATCGTCTGTTTTGGTCCCTCCACTGGTGGACTTCCACCAAGAATCTGTTGTTGGGGGCTCCATTTCAACCATTGCTACCCCAAGCAACCCTCACAACAGATGCCTCCCAAACAGGGTGGGGAGCCCATCTGCAAACTCTCTCCACTCAGGGCACTTGGTCTCTACAGGAGACCACCCTTCATATCAATCTTCTGGAACTGCGAGCAATTTACCTTGCCCTCAAGGTCTTCCACTCCCTCCTAGCCAACCTCACTGTCCTAGTTCAGACGGACAATCAGGTGGCCATGTTTTACATAAACAAACAAGGAGGGACGGGCTCTCTGTCGCTTTGCAACGAAGCTCTAAGACTATGGGCCTTCGCCAGAGAGCATCAGATTCACCTGCTAGCAGTGTATCTCCCAGGAGTTCAAAACTCTCGGGCAGACAGGCTCAGTCGAGTTCTGCTGCCACACGAATGGTCCCTACATTTGGACCAAATAAACCGAATCTTTCAGGAATGGGGGACCCCGGACATAGACCTCTTTGCAAGTCCGTGGAATGCCAAACTTCCCCGGTTCTGTTCCAGAACTCCGTGTCAGGGAGCTCAGGCTACGGACGCCTTTCTCCTGAATTGGAATCAGGCATTCCTATATGCCTTTCCACCCATTCCTTTGATTCCCAAGACTCTGTTCAAACTCCAGAGGGATCATGGAACTATGATCCTCATAGCTCCACGCTGGCCACGCCAAGTGTGGTTCCCTCTACTTCTACAGCTCTCCCAGGGATCCTACTTGGATCTGGGAGCTGCGCCAGACCTCCTGTCTCAGGAGGAGGGGACTTTGTGGCACCCAAACCCCAAATCCCTTCACCTCAGTGCTTGGTTACTGAAGGCTTAAGCCTTCAAGACTTTCATCTTTCCCAACCAGTGAAAGATATCCTTTCTGCCTCTAGGAAACCCTCTACCAGGCGTTCCTATGCTTTCAAATGGAAACGTTTTTCCATTTGGTGTGCTCAGCAGGGTCTTGACCCTCTGGCACTTCCTTTGAATTCTCTTCTTGATTATCTCCTGCATCTATCCAATGCAGGCCTCAAGACGAATTCGGTAAGAGTCCATTTAAGCGCTATTGCAGCATCCTTGAAACATATAAATGGACAACCTATCTCCTCTCATCCTCTTGTTGCAAGATTCATGAGAGGCCTGACTCTCACTAAACCTCCCATCAGACCACCCCCGGTCGCATGGGATTTGAATCTAGTGCTCGGTCAACTTATGAAGCCACCTTTTGAGCCAATGTTTTCCACCTCCTTGAAATTTCTTTCCTGGAAGGTCATCTTCCTCATTGCAGTCACTTCGGCTCGCCGCATCAGTGAGCTGCAGGCTTTAGTGGCTAATCCACCTTACACAAGATTTCATCATGATAAGGTGGTCCTTAGGACGAATCCCCACTTTATGCCTAAAGTGGTCTCGCCTTTTCATCTTAATCAAGAGGTATATCTACCTGTCTTTTTTTCCAGCTCCTCATGCATCCAATGCAGAGAGGAACCTTCATACTCTGGATTGTAAAAGAGCTCTCGCTTTTTACCTTAATAGGACTCAGCCACATCGAAAGTCTTCTCAACTTTTTGTGGCCTTTGATCCTTCCCATTTGGGACTTCCAGTCTCCAAGCGTACACTTTCCAATTGGATTGCTCAGTGTATTTCTTTTGCTTACCAGAGCAAAAACATTTCTCTGGAAGGCCATGTCACTGCTCACAATGTGAGGGCCATGGCAACTTCTATGGCTCATCTGCACTCTGTTTCCATAGATCAGATCTGTCGAGCCGCTACCTGGGCCTCGGTTCATACCTTCACAGCCCATTACTGTTTGGACAAGGACTCCCGCCGGGATGCCTTGTTTGGCCAGGCTGTCCTCAAGCACCTGTTCCATTCCTAAACAACTCCTGCCCACCTTCCCAGAATGGATGCCTGAGATCCATACGAAGATGGCGAACCTTTACAGGGGATCCCATGCATCTAAGCTAGGGAGTCCCCATATGTGAGGACTTATTCCTGCTTGTTCCTGGAGATAGCACAGTTACTTACCTGTAACAGGTGATCTCTGGGAACAGCAGGAATTAGTCCTCACAACCCACCCACCTCCCCTAGGAGTTGTATCTTTTATCTATCTATCTTCCTGTCCTCTCTCTGTTGACTCAGCTATAAACTCGAAACTGAGGAGAGCTGTTCAGGAAGGCGGGAAGGCAGTGCGCATGTGCAGTGGGAGGTCCCAAAAGCTTCTATTCTAAGAAGCTGGGGAGCTTTCCCGCACGGGCTCCGTCGGTACCGACGTACCCATATGTGAGGACTAATTCCTGCTGTTCCCAGAGATCACCTGTTACAGGTAAGTAACTGTGCTTTATTGGTGTGTTCAGTGGCACAATCCAGTTTAGCTCTTGGACACAACAAACCATTCTAAGCATGTCTCAGCCAATTAGGTGTTCTTAACAGCTGATTAACCTGTGGTGCTTTTAATTTGACTTGTAATCGGTTTTATTGTTAGACTGTGCTTACTTAATCTCACTCAGTATATAATAAAAGAATCAAACAGTGATTGGGGGAACATTTTATTTTTCAGGAAGCAGAAGATATGCACATCAAGGCAATTCAAATTAAAGAACAACTTCTTGGCCAAGAGGATTATGAGGTTGCTTTGTCCGTTGGACATCTGGCTTCTCTGTATAACTATGACATGAATCAGTATGAGAATGCTGAAAAACTTTACTTGAGATCAATAGCAATTGGTAAGTTTCATTGTAGTGTTCTGCTTCATCACTATATTGAAATATGGTATCAGGAGGGTTAATGGCTTAGAGGCATTTTAGCATAAACTGATTAAAAAGGAGTCTAGTAGCTGATGTGTAAACTAGATAATAGGGGAAAGCCGACAGTCGCCCAAGAGCGCATGGTTCGGAACAATGTATTTTTGAAGGATACTAACAAAAGATTGAAGTTAGGGCATATCAGCAGAGATGTTCCAATAAAGATAAGTTACCCAGATGCCCTTAAATACAGAGCTGAAAGATACCAAATTACCCTTATCAATTGATAATCAGATTAATGTGATTGAAATACAACCTCTAAAATGCCTGTATGCAAATGCTAGAAGTCTAAAAAATAAGATGGGAGAGTTGGAATATATAGCTCTAAATGAGAGGTTAGATACGATTGGTTTCTCAGAGACCTGGTGGAAGGAGGGCAACCAATGGGACATTGTGATACCTGGGTACAAACTATATCGCAATGACAGAGTAGATCAAATTGGTGGAGGGGTTGTGCAATATGTTAGAGAGGGCATGGAGTCACATAGGATTAAAGTTTTACAGGAAACAAAATACGCTGTAGAATTTCTGTGGATAGAAATTCCATGTAAAAAAGGGAAGGCAATGGCAATGAGGGTGTACTACAGACCGCCTGTCAGAATGAACAGATGGATAATGAAGTGGTGAAAGAAATCAGAGAAGCTAACAAAAGCTACAACACGTAATGATGATTTAAATTACCTGGGTATCAACTGGGTCAGTGTCACAGCAGGAGATGCTAGGGAGATAAAGTTTCTAGATGAAATAAAATAACTGCTTCTTGGAGCAGCTGGTTCATGAAATAAGTGGGGAAGCTATTTTGGACCTAGTCCTTAGTGACATGCAGGATCTGATGCAAGAGATAAGGGTGTTGAGGCCACTTGGCAATAGTGATCATCGCATGATCGCATTTGATTTCATAAATGAAAGAAGGATGGGGGTTCCGGTGATGTCACAACACAAGAACACAAGATATGCCATACTGGGTCAGACCAAGGTCCATCAAGCCCAGTATTCTGTTTCCAACAGTGGCCAATCTAGGTCACATGTACCTAACAGTTTCCCCAAGAGACACAAGTTCCACAATGCTTGTACTGGGTCAAGCATTGATATCTTCGGTCACTTCTTAATAATGGTTTATGGACCTTTCCTCCAGGAACTTGTCCAAACCTTTTTTAAACCCAGCTATACTAACAGCCTTTACTACATCCTCCGGTAACAAATTCCAGAGTTTGATTACACGTTGAGTGAAAAAATATTTTCTTTTATTAGTCTTAAATAGTTTACCCTGCAGCTTCATTGCATGTCCCCTAGTCTTTCTATATTCTGATAAGGTAAACAATCGATCTACGTTTACCCGTTCCACTCCGTTCATTAATTTATAGACTTCTATCATATCTCCCCTCAGCCATCTCTTTTCCAGGTTAAAGAGCCCTAACCTTTTTAGCCTTTCTTCATAGGAGTATCCTTCCATCCCCTTTACCATTTTGGTGGCTCTTCTCTGTACCTTTTCTAAAATCTCTATATCCTTTTTAAGATACGGCGACCAGAATTGCACACAATATTCAAGGTGTGGTCTCACCATGGAACGATATAGAGGCATTATAATATCTTTTGTTTTATTTTCCATTCCTTTCCTTATCATACCTAGCATTCTATTTGCTCTCTTGGCCGCCGCTGCACACTGGGCCGAGGGTTTTAACATGGTATCCATAATGACGCCTAAATCTTTTTCCTGGGTGGTGGTTCCTAATGTGGAACCTTGCATCATGTAACCATAGTTTGGGTTGTTCTTCCCTAGGTACATAACCTTGCACTTGTCCACATTAAATTTCATCTGCCATTTTGATGCCCAGTCTTCCAATTTATCAAGATCCTCTTGCAATTTTTCACCATCCTCTTGGGTTTTAACAACTTTAAATAGTTTTGTGTCATCTGCAAATTTGATAACCTCACTTGTTGTTCCACTTTCCAGGTCATTTATGAATATGTCAAAAAGCAGCGGACCCAGCACAGATCCCTGGGGTACACCACTATTCACCCTTCTCCATTGGGAAAATTGGCCTTTTAGCCCTACCCTCTGCTTTCTATATTTTAACCAGTTCCTGATCCACAATAGTACACTGCCTCCTATCCCATGACTCTTTCGTTTTGCCAAAAGTCTCTGATGAGGGACCTTGTCAAAGGCTTTCTGAAAGTCCAGATACACAATATCAACCGACTCACCTTTGTCCACCTGTTTATTCACTCCTTCAAAAAAACATAACAGATTAGTAAGACAAGATCTTCCTTGTCTAAAGCCATGTTGGCTGTCTCCCATTAGGTTGTGACTATCTACATGCTGAGTAATTTTATTCTTTATGATGGTTTCTACCATTTTTCCCGGTCATCGGAGTAAATGGCAGTGTAGCGCCAAGCTCCGCCGTCTTCGGTCATTTTGGGGGGGGAAATAATCCCTAAATGTGAAAACAGAGCGGCATAGATGGAAGGAGGCAGTGGAGTGAGACCCCTGGTAGGGAGCGCAGAGGAGCGATCGCTGGTCGGTAGACCGGGACAGGCGGTGAGCAGAGGAGTTTCACCGCAATGGAAGAGCCTGGGCCCAAAGTGAAAGAGAGGCCGTAGAGAGGAGCAGGCTGAGACAAGGTGTGATCGGCACCTCGCGAAGGACAGTGCAAAGTGCTGAGAAGGCAGCGGCAGTACCGTGTGGGAAAGCCGGCGTCTATGGGCCTGCAGAACAACTGGAGGGCGCCCTGAAGTGAACGGAGCAGTGGGGAGCCACATGGGAGCTCAGTCCCACTGGAGGAACCCACACAGTGAAGGCAGAGGCAGGAGGGCCTGCAGAGTGCTACTTCTGGGAGAGGAGGTAAGACGGTGTGGACCGCGAACAGCAGAAAGCAGCTCAAATAGAGAAAGAAGTAGTGTAGGATACAGCACACGTCGCGGGCAGTGGAGTGGAAGAGCGGGGGCCCAAAAGCAGCCACGGAAAGGGTAGTGGTTGGTGGCAGTGAGGAGGTCAGAGAGCGTGTCGGCAAGCCTCTGGGTGATTGGAGAGATCCCAGGATTAAACTGATAAGTCCAGGGGAACAGGACCGAGAGCCAGTGCTCAGAGTTAAGGCGAGCGGGATAAGGGGCCCACCTAAGAGGGCAACAGAGGACACATGGAGAAGGCCAAAGGAGGACAGGCTGTTAAAAAGAAACTGGCGGAGTTCAAGTCCCCGTATGCAGCACCGAGAAGAGGGAAAGAAGAGGAACATGAGGGAAGAGCAGAGGTGGAACGCCCAGAGGAGCAGGAGGAAAGGGCGTAGAGGGACATTAATCCGGGAATGGCGAAGTTGCTCAAGACGTGATTGTCAGAGATGAAGGAGGAGATAAAGAAGGAGATTAGTGATGGCAAGAATGAACTGAAAGAATCTATACAAGCCCTGAGACACGATATTGTGGAATTGGGAGTACGGGTAGCTGAGGCAGAGAACCAGCTTGAGCAGCAAGAAACGGCGCTAGAGGAACTTCAGAAGGGTTGGGAGGAAGTGCGGAGAGTACAAGACGAACAGCAGAGGAAGTTGGAGGACCTGGAAGATCGGTCTCGGCGTTGCAATGTGCGCATACATGGCCTGCCAGAAGTTGCCCAGTATAAAAACTCTGAGGAAGTGTCGATAAAAATTTTTAGGGTCCTGCTCTTATTGGCCTTTCCGGCAGAAGCTGTGGAGGAGGAGGAATTGCAAATAGAGAGGGCTCATAGAGGACTGAGTCCCGTAAGGGCTAATCAGCCTCGTGATATTGTGATTTGCCTACGATCATTTAAAATAAAGGAAAAGCTCCTGAGGGCGGCTAGAATGTCACGACAACTCATCTGGGAGGAGCACAAGCTGGAAGTGTTCCAAGACCTCTCCATGGGCACACTTCAGCGCAGAAGAAACCTACGGGAGGTGACAGCCTTCCTGCAGAGGGAGGACTTGAGATATAAATGGCTGTTTCCATTTGGACTACTGATAACCTGCAAGGGGAAGTCAAGACGAGTGCAATCGTGTGAGGAGACCTGGAGAGCACTTAAGTACTGGGGATTTGCTAATCTCTCGGAAGGGGGGAAGCACCAGAGCGAGACCACGTGTGCTGCAGGGGCGAGTTCCAGGAGAGAAAACTTACGATGGCAGTGAGTTCCAGCGGAGGGCAGGTGACTGGCAATAATGAGCAACTAGAGTCAAGACAGGCGAGCGGAGGACCAAGATGCTGGATGAAATGATGGACATTTTGAAATAGTTTCATTGAGATGTATATAAAGTATGAGGATAGAGGAGTTGGAATGGGGTAATGGTTCAGGAGAAGGGGGGTAGGGAGTAGGTGAGGGTAGGTTTCTGGCAGGTAGAGGATGGTGGGGAGGCGGGCAAGAGAGTAGGAGAGGGAGGGGTAGGGGACAGTCCAGGGGGAAGGGAGATGTAAATTAGAAGGGGAGAAGGAGGGAGGGAGAAGGAGGGGTTTCTGTGGGATGGTAAGGCAGGAGATAGGCCGAGACCTGATAGACAGTCACGGTTGGGGTAGTCGAATCTTCCCTACAGGGAGGAAGGGAGAGGGGAGGAGATGGGGTGGACGGGGTGGGGGGGGGAAGGGAGGGGGTAGAGGAGGGGAAGGGGGAGTTAGTGGGGGGGGGTACAGAGCTGGGAGAAGAAGGAAGGGGGGGTGGGATGGGATAGTAGGGGCTGGGAAGGGGCGAGGAGGGAGGAGAAGGAATTAGGTGAGTTGAAAATTGTTACTATGAATGTAAAAGGGCTTAATTCACCCATGAAGAGGCAGAAATTGTACAAGGAATTGTCTAGGCAGAGATCCTCACTTGTGTTTTTGCAGGAGACACTTGCTACGGAGACATGAGTCTATGGTACAACCTAAGGGTTATTCTGAAATTTTGTTTGCGTCAAATATGGAGGAGCGTAAGAAAGGAGAGGAGGCGTTGCTGGTAAGCGGGACACTTAAAGTAGAACTGCACACAATAATCCGGGATAGAGGGGGAAGATATCTACTGGTACAAATGAAGATTGGAGAGATGAATGTGTATGCTCCTACCGGGTCACAAAAAGACTTCTGGGAAGAAGTGGACAAGAAAATGTGTTTACTTTGAGAGGGAGCGAGGATATGTGGTGGGGACTTTAATGTGGTTTGGGATATGGGGAGAGACTCTACAGGCAGGGGGGAGGGGAAGGGAGTGGACAGACGCCAGTATCGGAATATTGTAAAGGAAAATGATCTGGTAGATGCATGGCGATTGCACAATCCGGGGAGGCGACAGTACTCCTCCTACTCAGCGGTCCATTGGACTTATTCTAGGATTGATACTATTTGGGTAGGGAAGGAGATAGCAGGTAGGATTCGGGGGGGGGGGGGGGAGATAGAGCCGATCACGTGATCGGATCACGCGCCAGTAGTTGTGCGCTTGAAAAGTAGGGATGAGAATAGGGGGGTTAAGTACTGGAGATTACATGAGTCCTTGTTGGGAGACAATAGAGTAGTGTAGGAGTTGGAGGAGTGGATACCAGAGTATTTTGCACACAATGACAATGGAGAAGTAAAGATGGGAGCGGTGTGGGACGCTTTTAAGGCGGTGGTGCGTGGAATACTGATTAAGTGGGGGGCTAGATTAAAGAGGGAAAGGGAAGGGGACGGAACTTCAATTGCGGCAAAGGCTGGTTAGTTTGGAGGAGGCGGATGCGAACGAGCTGAGTGGGAGCTACAGGGAGGAGGTGTTGGAAACTAGGGCCAAGTTAAACGCATTGGAAGTGGAAGAGATTCAATACCGATTAAAGTTATTAAGGCAAGAATATTTTGAATGAGGTAACCAGGCGGGAAAATACCTGGCAAGGAGATTGAAGCAGCAGCGTAATAGGACATTGATTACGCAGCTCAAGGGCACGGGAGGGGCAGAAAGGGACGAGCAGAGGAGTAGAGAAACATTTGTTGAATATTATCGGAAGCTGTATGAGGCAAAACAGGATAGGCCGGAGGGAGAGATAAGGGAATATTTGGAGGCAGCAGGACTGGCGCACCTGGAGGAAGGGGGAGAGGGAGGCTTTGGATAGTGCGATAAAGGCTGAGGGAAGTGGAGGTGGCCATCCAGGGACTGAAACCAGGGAAGGCCCCAAGGTTGGACGGGCTCACGGCTAGCTTCTATAAAAAATTTCGAGGAGTGTTGGTGAAGCCTCTGACAAAATTGTTCAATTTACCACAGGAAGGGGAGCGACTAGCGGAAACGATGGGATGGGCAGGGGTCACCTTAATTCACAAAGAGGGGAAGGATCAGCAGAAGTGTGTATCTTACAGACCCATTTCGCTAATAAATTTGGATGCGAAGCTGTTGGCCAAGGTATTAGCAGGGAGGCTTAACCGAATTTTGGAGAAGCTAGTGCATGAAGATCAGGCAGGTTTTATACCAGGGAGGCAGGTGTCGGATAATATCCGGAAGATCTTAAACGTCATCTGGTCAGCGAAGCAAACCTCTGATCAGGTATTGTTACTCTCGCTAGATGCTGAGAAAGCATTTGACCAGGTGTCGTGGAAGTTTCTAGTCTCTGTATTGGAGTATATGGGGTTTGGGAACAGTTTCGTGAACTGGATAAAAGCGTTATACGCAAACCCCCAAGCGTGTGTGAGAGTTAATGGGGGATATTCTGGGTTTTTTCCATTGGGGAGGGGGACGAGACAGGGGTGCCCGCTCTCGCCCCTATTGTTTGTCCCTAGAACCCCTGGCGGGGAAGATATGGAGGCGGTTAGATATTAAGGGGGTGAGGGTGGGGCAGAGGGAACATAAGAGGGCCATGTTTGCGGTTGACATTCTAATTATGATTACTGAGCCAAGTGAGTCGTTACACGCAATTATGGGAGAGTTACAGGAATATGGGGTTTTGGCCGGCTTCAAGATTAATTGGAGCAAATCTGAAATCCTAAATATCACAGGCGGGGGGAGGAGCTGCAGCGGACTATACAAGATGCTTTTCAATTTCGGTGGGCAAAGGGATCTATTCAGTATTTAGGAATCCACCTAGGGAGGAATCTGGAGGACCTGTATACGTTGAATTATAAGAAGGCCTTCGGGAGGGTAGAGGCACAATTTGGGGTGTGGGGAAGGGGGCATATATCCTGGATGGGGAGAATGGCAGTGACGAAAATGATGCTGCTTCCCCAGTTTCTCTTCTATTTTCAGGTATTACCAATTGAAGTACCGGCAAAGGTGTTTAAGCGACTGCAAAAGCAGGTAGAGGGGTTTATATGGGGGGGTAAGTGACCGAGGGTGGCGGCGCAGACCCTGCAGGCACTAAGGCGGGAGGGAGGCATGGGGGTTCCGAATTTTAGGGATTACTATATAGCGGCGCAGTTGAGGGCAGTGTACTCATGGTTGAGGGAACAACACAAACAATGGGTGGAAATGGAAGAAAACAGGTCTTAGACCGGGTGAGTTGGAGAGACTAGTATGGGGAGGGAGGGGTAATAAGGGGGAGAATCCAATGGTGCGCCATACACTGGAGCTATGGCAAAGGCAGGAAGGGGATGATAGGGGATAAGAGTTGTGCGCGCACGATGTCGCTGGTGGCGTGTTGTGCAGAGGGGGTTGGCCCGGGTGTGGCAGTGTTACAAAGATGGGCACAACAAGGGTTGCAGCAAGTGTCTCAAATACTAAATGGGAAAGGAGTAAGAGAGTTTGAAGGAATACGTGACCTGTACCACTTGAGGGAGACCGATAGATATTATTACCTACAGATGGGTTCTTATGTGAGGCAGAGGAAGCAATGGCAAGATATCTTAAAAGAACCGGGGTGGTTTGAAGGTAGCTGTTTAGGCTCAATGGGAAGGAAGGGGATTATCTCCCGGATATATAAAGGGCTCATGGAGAAAGGGGAGGAGAAGTTAAGCTATATGATGGCATGGGAGAAAGATTTAGGGGTTTCATGGGAGATCGAGGAATGGGAGCGGATAGCACAAGATATAGGGCGAGCGTCCGTTGCTACTTCCCTTCGTGAGAATGGGTGGAAGGTGCTGTCCCGATGGTACTTAACACCAGAACGTTTGTATAAAGCAGGGGTTGGAAGAACGGATGAATGCTGGAGACGGTGTGGAGCGAAAGGAACTTGGCTTCATATGTGGTGGACATGCCCGGTAGTACAAAAGTACTGGGAGGAAATTGGGGAGATCATACGGAAAATCACAGGTACCAGTTTAACCCTGACGCCAGTCATGTCTCCTATTAAAGAAAAATGATGATGAGAGAGGGGATTTGGAGCATTGTGTGGCAATGTATTCTTGCAGCAAGGTGTGAAATTGCACAACACTGGAAAGATACTGTACTCCCCTCCAGGGGAAGATATGCTAGATGCTTGGGAGAATTGTATAAAATGCATCGGTTAACAGGGCTGCGGAAAGGGAAGGTGGGGAAGGTAGAGCGTCAGTGGTTGGGAGTGTGGGAGTGGCTGCGTAAGGGACACGGGGGAGGGGTAGTTCAGGATAGAGGGTGAGTGGGTGATGAGGCAAAGGTAGGGGGGGGGAGTAGGGATATGTATTGTGTCTGGGGTTGATAGCCTTATGAGTAAAGCCAGGGGATTAATGTATAAGGGGAAGTAGGGAGGAGGGGGAGGGAGGGAGGGGGGGAAGAAGGGGACGATGGGTACAATAAGGAGGAAGCCAGGGGTATGCAGATGGAGGAGGGACAGTATGGGATGCAGAAGATATGATGTTCGATTGTGAGGGAAGAGTAGTACTGAGTATGTAAGAGAAAGGAATGTTATGACTGTATTCTGTATTGGATGCTGTGTTCATGCCTAATAAAAATTCAAGTTTAAAAAAAAATAAATGAAAGGAGGACAACAAGGAAATCCATAGTACTCCTATTTAACTTTCAAAAGGGAGACTATAATAAAATGAGGAAAATAGTTAGCAAAAGACTAAAAAAGAGCAGCTGCAAAGGCTAAAGATTTGCAGTGGGCATTGTTTAAAAATACTATTTTGGAAGCCCGTAACAGATGTATTCTCCAGGAACAAGCAGGAAGTCAGTCTTCACATATGGGTGACTGCGCCAACAGAGCCCGTGCAAAGCATTTCCCCAGCTTTCAAAGAAAGCTTTTGGGACATGCTACCACACATGCGTGGTCCCCTTCCCGCCCAAGGGTTCCATCTTGCTCAGTCTCCTTTTTTCCATGGAGCCCAATGGGCGCTTGTCCTGTTTCCCCGGAAAAATCTCTCTAAAATTATCCTTAAAAGTTGTGTTTTCCCGGTTTGCATACCAGTTCCTCTTCCCGCCTCGAGCCGGTGCTGACCCCAGTGCCATTTCTTGACTCCTTCCTTCCTTTTTTGACGAGGCTTGTCTCGACCGGCATTCGTGCTCTTTTTCGGCCGGGGTCGTCAACCACAGCTCGATGTCTCGCACCATGTCTCCCAGTGAGTTCAAAAAATGTGACTGCTGCAGTCAAACTATGTCTGTCACAGACACCCAAGACTGCAGCCTGGGTCTGGACCACGAGAGCACCACCTGTGACCTGTGCCAGAACATGACTCCGAAAACCAACAAGAAACTGTCTGAGTTGCAGGGGAAGATGTTCCCGTAGTCTGACTCAACTCTGGCTTCCCCGATGCTGAGCTCCAAGCCCAGCACTTTCCGTGGGGCTAGGCGTCTTCAGAGTCCTGCAGTGGTGGCTCCTCCAAGAAGACCCCAGATCCCAAGAAGAAAAAGAAAAAAATCCTCGAAGCTAGTCGAGGGTCCATCGGCGAAACCTGGTAAAATCCCATGGAGGGACTGGCAACTCCATGCAGCTCCCCCCTAAGAGTCCTCGGCTGGTGGAGACTGTGTGAGACTCCTTGAGGCCGTGGTCCTTGTCGAGGACGCACTTGTGAGTTTGCCGGCATCGGGCTTGAGAACCATGGTGCCCGCACCGGAAGCTGCATAGCCTTCTGGGCTCAAAACCAGAATGGCGGCCCTGGAGTAGAATATCTCTGCCATCCTGGCCCTGCAGCAGTCCATGATGTCTGGCTCATCTGCATCATCTGCCCCGACAACCAGGCCCTCGACTGCGGGGGAGTCCCCAGGCGTCGAGCCAGGCCCCGAGCGCCAACGGCCTCAGGCAAGTGCTCTGTACCGGTCGAGGCCCCGGTCCCGATCCATAGGTGTCCAGTCCTCCCCAGCCAGTTTCTGGGAGTCGGACCCGAGATCCTCCGGGGAGCCTGGTTCCTCAGAACCGGTCTCGAGGCATGGGAGTCCCGAGCCTCTGAGTCCTCGACATCCTCCGGCTCAGAGTGGGAGACCGATGACAAGGCCTCCCCAGAGACCTCTTGACACTGAGACGTCCCCTTGGAGCCATCTCTCCTGGCACCATTCTCCCCAGAGGATGTAGCTTTCCATGACTTATATGACTCGAGCCCTGTCAATCCCGACCAAATCAGAGGAGGACCCGCGCACCGAAAGAACTGGAGATCCTCCAGTATGAGTCCCTGCCAAAGGAGACCCACACGGTGCTGGTGCAACCGCAGTTGCTCTGTGAATGTGGGAGACTCCGGCCTCTGTGCCAGTGCTCAGATGACACCTCGATGCCATGTACCACATCAAGAGGGCCCTGGCTTCCAAAAGGTTCAGCTCCCGCATAACTCCATGATTGTGGAGTCACCTATGCAGAAGCTCAAGAGCCAGAAGAACTATTCATCTGTTTCTCCAGGGTAGAGAGGCCCGAGCCCTCAACGCCCTTGGGCACAAATTTTATCAGGGCTCCATGCTCGGCTGCCGGATACAGACCTATGAATTATACATAGGTATGTACTTCAAAGGCCTCATCCAGGAGCTTGCAGTTTTCTCCATGGGCCTCGCGGGGGAACCTCTTCAGAGGTTCCAAACCCTGACAGCCGAGATCCAGGACTCTTCCATATTCCTGTCCCGCACCGCCTATGATGGCTTTGAATCAGCAGCCTGGGTGGGAGCATCTGGCATCAGCGCCTGATGCCAGGCCTGGCTGCAGACCTCCAATCTCAAGCAATGGGTACATGAGAAATTGCTCTATGTCCCCTGCACTGGGGAAAACTTGTTCGGCAAACTCATGGCTGACAAGGCGGCTGAGATAGAGGCCGAGGTCGTGACCAGGGAGAGGCACTCGAGGAAGACCTCAGCCCTTCCCTGGAAAAAAACATGGGGGGAAAAGACTCTCTCTCCTGAGGAAAAAGGGGTATTTTCATCAGGGTCACTACCAGCCTTTCTCAGAACAACAGCAACAGGGCCCTCAGCCCAAAAGCCAGGGCCACGGGCCGAGAAAGCCGAAGGATCAGAAGCTCCGGGCTCCAGCTCCCACCCAACCTAAGGGGAGCTTTTGATTCCCTGGGTAGGACCTCCTCTCCCCGGGAGACCACCCCAGCCCACAGGGGTTTGCCTGACACTCTTTGTCCACAGGTGGGCCCAGGTAACCACGGACCAGTGGGTCCTGCAAGTGGTAAGGGAGAGGTAGCTTCTTCGCCTCCTGCAAATATCCCTGGGGTTCTTCCCAGGAGAGCCGGTGTAGCCTCTCCTTCACCAGGCTTTGCTCCTCTCAGAGCTCACAGGCCTGCTCAGGGACAGAGCAGTGGAGCCTGTACCCAGACATCTTTGGGGAAAAGGATTCTACTCCAGGTACTTCATTGTCTCCAAAAGAACAGGGGGCCTCAGGCCCATTCTAGACCTGCAAAACTTGAAGTTCCTGTTGAGGGAGAAGTTCAAGACCTTCTCCCTTGGGACATTGCTGCCCTACCTCCACCAGGGAGATTTGCTGTGCTCCTTGGATCTGAAGTATGCATATACCCACATCCTGATCCATCCCTTCCACAGACAGTACCTAAGGTTTGTGGTGGGAGGAGAGCACTACCAGTACAGGGTACTTCCCTTTGGCCTGGCCTCATCACCAAGGGTTTTCACAAAGTGCCTTGCATTAGTAGCCACCTACCTGTGCCTGCAAGGGGCCTTCATCTTCCCCTGTCTGGATGACTGGCTCATCAGCGGCAGTACGGCCCTCGAGGCCAACCAGGCTTCAGGGTGGGCAATCTGCTTCCTGCAGCACCTCTCCCTGGCTCAAAACCTAGAGTTCATAGGAGTACACCTGGACATGCTGCAAGCAAGAGCAGTCCTCCCAAGAGAAAAGGCAGCATGTTTCCAGCAACTGGCAGGGGAGGTGCAGCGCAACAGGACAGTTCCGGTGTGCCGCCGCCTCAATCTTCTGGGCCACATGGCCTTGACGGTCCACGTCACCCCTTCAGCTCGCCTGCATATGCAGATGGCCCAATGGTGCCTGCGCTCACAGTGGACTCAAGCCACAGGCAAGCTGAGAGAAAAGGTCAAGGTCACCTGCTGACTGGCAGCCTCACTAAACTAGTGGCAGAACTTACAGAACCTAAGGATGGGAATGCCATTCCAGGCACCCGCACCACAAGTGACCTTGACCACAGACGTCTCTCTCCTGGGTTGGGGAGCATACTGCGAAGGCCTAGGCACACAAGGCAGTTGGAGGAGTCCCTCCTACAGATCAATCTCCTGGAACTCCAGGTGATCTTTCTGACCCTAAGAGCATTCTGCCACCGCCTGCAGCATTTGCCAGTGTCGATCGAAATAGACAACCATTTGACCATGTTTTACATCAACAAGCAGGGGGGCATGGACTCATACCCCCTCTGCCGGGAGGCAGTGGCCCTTCTCTCCTTGCGGCATACCACAGCATGCTGCTGCGAGCCGTATACCTCACGGACTAGGACAACTGCCTAGAGGACAAGCTGAGCAGAGTGGCGCTTGCACCCCAGGGTAACAAGACCTATTCACCTCTCTGGACAACATGCAGCTGATTCGCTTCTGCTCCTATCAGCCGCATCCGGAGAGAGTGGCAGCAGATGCCTTCCTGATTTCGTGGGCCGAGGGCCTATTCTATGCATTCCCGCCGACCCTCCTGCTAGCCAGGACTCTCTTCAAGGTTCAGAGCTGTTATGTAGCTGGGTTTAAAAAAGGTTTGGGCAAGTTCCTGGAGGACAGGTCCATAAACCATTATTAAAGAGGACCTAGGAAATCTACTGCTTATCTCAGCATTTTTGAAACTGTGGACTTTGGGTACCTGCCAGGTACTTGTGACCTGGATTGGCCACTGTTGGAAACAGGATACTGGGTTTGATGGACCTTGGTCTGATCCAGTATGGCATTTCTTATGTTCTCATGACCATCTGTGATGCATCCAAGAAAATTAATTTGTAGACTAGCAAGTTGCACATTCATAACACTGAAATGTCCAGTCTTCTAATTTACCAAGGTCCTCTTGCAATTTTTCAAAGCCTCTTGCATCTTAAGTTTGAATAATTTTGTCATTTGCAAATTTGTTAAAAAGCTGCATGTCCAGCACAGATCCCTGGGGTACTCCACTATTGATCTTTCTTCATTGAGAAAATTGGCTATTTAGCCCTAATCTCTGCTTTCTATCTTTTAACTATTTCCTGATCCACAATAATACACTGCCTCCTATCCCATGACTTTTTAATTTGGCCAAGAGTCTCTCATGAGGGACTTTGTCAAAGGCTCTTTGAAAATCCAGGTACATTATATCAACCAGCTTACCTCTGTCTACCTATTCATTCATTCAAAAAAATATAACACGTTCCAGTGACGTCAGCGGTTCGGATGGTGGCGAGCTAGACAAGCTCCGTCGTCACAGCCTGCCAAAAGGCAAAAAAAACAGCATAAAATGAAGTGAGGCGGTGTGGAAAGCTGGAGGTAATGAGGCAGTAAAGCCCCCAAATAGCGAAGGAGAGAGAGCAGGCAGCGATTCCTCCCAGCCGTAAGAGTCACGGTGGAGAGAGGAGAAGGGCTGCTGAGCCACATGGCAGGAAGACTTGCGGCAGTGGAGGCAGCGGGGACAGCAAGAGCAAGAGGAGGATCGTGGAGTGCAGTTCGAGAGGAGAGCTGGAGAGAGAGTGAGAAGATCCTTCACCAGGGCAGGAAGTGGCTGCGAGTCGTGGCTTGTCCCCGCAGCCTTCAGAGAGAAGCAAGAGAAGTCCGGGGAGAGTGGAGAGGGCCGACGAGCCCCGACGGCCCCGACAGCAAGGAATGAGGACAAGATGGGAGCCCGTGAAAGAACCGAACGATCCAGAGTGGCAGAGAGAGGACGAGGTGCAAAGCAGAGGTGAGCTGGAGGCAGGGCAGTTGCAGGCCCAGGAAGCTGTGCAGCTCCAGTGGGGAGAGGAGGACGTGGAGTGCAGCAAGGCCCGGAAGAAAACAGCAGAGGGCCACGTGGGCAGCAGGAATGGCTGAGAATAAGAGGCGCAGCGAAGCCAGCAGCCGGTGCAGAAGGAAAGGAAAGAGAGTGAGCGGAACGCCTTGGGAGCAGCAGGGTCAAAGAAGCACCGGCACAGCGGCAGAGAAGAATAGCCCCTAAAGAAAGCCCATCAGCAGGCCGCGCTGTAGAAGGAACAGTAAGTGAGAGCTGAGATTGGGAGAGAACGCATTGGACCAACAGCAATCAATAGTGGACTGACAGCGAGATAGAACCCGGCAGGAGGGTCAACAGTGCCATACTCAGAGGGAAGAGGCCGAGGTACTACCTAGCGCCTGAACAGCACCCCAAGAGGAGGGGGAGAAGAGAAAAAGTGTTAAGGAGGCGGAGGTAGATAAAGGGGAACCGCCTCAAAATAAAATGGAGAAAGCAAAGAGAGATGGGGCAGTGAAGAAGAAATTGGCGGAATTCCACTCTCCATATGCGCCAGCGAGAGGTGGAAAAGAGGGCGAGAAGATAGGCAAGCTGAGGGGGGACCTCACGCCGGGGCCTGAGGAGGAGGTGGAAGTAGAGGAGTGCTTGGAAATGGCGGAAAAAATTAAGCAGTGGCTCATGGAACTGAAGGAGGACCTAAAGGAAGAAATTGGAGGAGTTAAAAATGAGTTAAAGGAGGCTATGCAAACAATCAAGCAAGACATCACAGAGTTGGGAGAGAGAATAGAAGATGCAGAGAATCAACTGGAGCAACATGGGGCAGCGGTGGAGAAAATCCAGAAAGGCTGGAAAGTGATGCGGGCAGCACAAGAGGCGCTGAAGGCAAAAACGGAAGATCTGGAAGACCGCTCGAGAAGGTGCAACATTAGGGTGCGGGGAGTAGGTCCCCAGATATAGGAACAGTGAAGCGGTGGTACAGAAAATATTTGGAGAAATCCTAAAAGGGGCGGAACACATAGCGGAAGACAAAGACAATCAGATGAAAATAGAGAGGGCGCATAGAGGACTGGGGCCCATAAGGGAAAACCGTCCGAGAGACATTGTAGTTTGCCTGGCTTCCTATAAAATGAAAGAATGAATACTCGGAGCAGTGAGAAAGCTTAGACACGTCCAGTGGGAAGGAAACAAACTGGAGGAGTTCCAGGACTTGTCACGGGGCCGCTGCAGCGCAGACGAGAGATAAGAGGTCACGGCCTACTTGAGAAGGGCTGACCTGAGATATAAGTGGCTGTACCCATTTGGACTGTTTACGGTACAAGGCCGGTCGAGGAAAGTAAAATCAAGTGCAGAGGCTTGGAAAGCGTTGAGAGAGTTGGGAGCTGAAAACTTGCCGGAGGAGGCTACCAATCCGGATAAGCCAACGGACGAAACCGCTAGCAGAAGTAAGGCGGAAAGTTCGAAGTGGCACAGAGTAGCGGAAGGAGGAAGGAGATTGGCGAGACTGGTCAAGGAGCGGCAGCGAGAGCAGGAGATCGAAGAAGAAGCAGGATGAAGCAGCAGACGACATATGGACTCTAATTGGATAATTTGCAGGGAAGAAAAGGCTGTGGGGGAAGGGACTGAATAATGAAGAAAGAGGGGGGAGGGTAGAAGGGTAGGGAAGGAATGGTTTGGGGGGGGTAGGGGTTAATGGGGCAGAGGGAGAGGGTGGGGGAAGAGGGGGAAGTAGGATAGGAGCAAGTGTTGGTCCAATCCGAGGTCACCACTGTGGAAGTTAAGTCTCCGGATCGGAGAAGAAGGGTAGGGGGAGGGAGGGGGAAGAAGAGGTGGGGGAGGGGAGCGGGGGCGAGCTAAACGAGGGGTGGTTAAGAAGGTAGGGAGGGGGGAGGGGCAGAGGGGAGGAGAGGGAGGTGGGGGGGAGGGGAGGGGGTGGGGGTGGGGGGGAGAGTTGGAGGGAAGGGGGAGCATGGTTGGAGGAAGCTTTGAAAATTGTAACGTTAAATGTGAAGGGGTTGAACTCATCAGGGAAGAGACAAAAATTGTATAAAGAAATGGCAAGAGACAAGGCAGCGATTGTAATGGTGCAGGAGACACGTTTGCAGAGAAAGCATGAAGCGTTAGTGCGCCTGAGGGGATATAGGGAGTGCATTTTTGCATCAAACCTAAAGGGAAGGAAGAAGGGAGGGGTAGCGGTTTTCATTACAGGGGGGCTCAAAACGGAAGTGCAAGGGGGGGGAGGTACCTGTTGCTGCGTGTGAGAGTTGGGGAGGAGTGGTTTTGTGTGGTGAATGTGTATGCGCCCACGGGATCCCAAAAAGAGTTTTGGGAAGACTTGGAGAAGCAGGTGGCGGCAATGGGGGATGGAGCACTATTCTGTGGAGGGGATTTTAACATGCCTTGGGAGGAGGAGAGGGATACGACAGGTAGGGGGGAAGGACGGAGGGCGGATAGACAGAGATATCATAGGTTTGTGAGAGAGAATGATTTGATAGATGCATGGAGATGGATGAACCCGGGTAGGCGGCAGTTTTCCTTCTCAGCAGTGCATGGGACATATTCACGGTTAGATGTTATCTGGGCGGGGAAGGAGTTGGCGGGAAGGATAAAGGGTGGTGAAATTGAGCCCATTACATGGTCGGACCATGCACCAGTGGTGGTGAAGGTGAGGGTGAGGTGGGAAAGTAAGGGGGGGGGGGCAATACTGGAAGCTCAATGAAGGCTTGTTGGAGGATACGAGGGTGGTGCGAGAGGTGGAACAGTTAATTCCGGAGTATTTTGAATGGAATGGGAAGGGAGAGGTAAAAGAGGGAGTGGTGTGGGATGCTTTTAAAGCAGTGGTGAGGGGGGTGTTTGTAAAATGGGGAGCGCGAATCAAAAGGGAGCGGGAGGAGCAGGAACTGCAATTAAGGCATCAGCTAATGGAATTGGAAGAGAAAGATGCAAAGGGGGGTAGTGGGATGTTTAGGGGAGTGGTTTTGGAAACAAGGGCTAAATTAAATGCATTGGAGGCGAGGCGAATAAGGCACAGAATGCAGTTATTGAGGCAGAATTTTTTCGAAGGGGGTAATAAAGCTGGGAAGTATATGGCTCGGCAGCTAAAAAAAAGAGAAAGGAATGGAATCGAATCCTACAGGTTAGAGGTAGGGGGAGGGGGGTAGTGCGGGAGGACCACCAGATTAGAGAAGAATTTGTAGCGTTCTATCAGAAGTTATATGCAACCCAGGCAGAGGGAACGGAGGGGGTGATCAATAATTATCTGAGTGAGGTGGGGCTGCCAAGGTGGGATGAAGGGGAGCAGGAGGATCTGGATAGGGAGATCAGAGCAGAGGAAGTACAAGGGGCAATTAAGGGTATGAAGCTAGGGAAAGCCCCGGGTTTGGACGGGTTGACCGCAAGCTTCTACAAGAAATTTGGGAGACTGTTAACCAAGTCATTAATCACAGTTTTCAATGCCACACGCCGGGGGGGAGAGGTTGGCGGATACAATGGGCTGGGCGGGCATTACCCTGATACATAAGGAAGGGAAAGATCCGCAGGATTGTGCATCCTATAGACCAATTTTGCTGTTAAATCATGACGTGAAACTGCTGGCGAAAATACTAGCGACTAGGCTGAATAAAATCTTAAGGAAGCTAGTTCACGAGGACCAAGCAGGCTTTATACCGGGGAGGCAGGTGGCGGATAATATTCAAAATGTTCTCAATGTGATTTGGGCAGCAAGGCGCTCGGGCGACCCCGCGCTGCTGGTCTCGCTAGATGCTGAAAAAGCATTTGACCAAGTGTCTTGGAAATTCCTTTTCTCGGTACTAGAGGCCATGGGATTCGGCACAGAATTTGTGAAGTGGATAAAGGCACTTTATGAAAGTCCTAAGGCATGTGTGAGAGTTAATGGAGGATACTCAGGTTTTTTCCCACTGGGGAGGGGAACGAGGCAAGGATGCCTGCTGTCGCCCCTGCTCTTTGCACTCTCCCTGGAGCCCTTGGCAGCGTGGATAAGGGCGAGCGCAGAGATCAGGGGGGTCAGAGTAGGACAAGTAGAGTATCGCATGTTGCTCTTCGCAGATGACATCCTGCTAGCAATTACACAGCCAGGGGGGTCATTACCAGCATTAGTGGATGAGATACAGAAGTATGGGAGGGTTGCGGGGTTTCGAATTAACTGGGGGAAGTCAGAAATATTAGGTGTGGTGGGGGAAGAGGATCAGCAGAGGGAGTTGCAGCAGCGCTTTCCGTTTCAGTGGGCAAAGAGGGCGATTAGGTATTTGGGGGTGCAGGTGGGGAAGACCCTGGAGGAACTATATGAACTTAATTATAAAAAGCTTTTAGGGCAAGTGGAGTCTCAGTTGAGGGGTTGGAGCAGGGGGTACTACTCGTGGTTTGGGCGGATGGCGGTGGTAAAGATGATGTTACTCCCTCAATTTCTGTTTTATTTCCAGGTGCTACCCATAGCGATACCGAGAGGAGTATTAAGGAGGGTGCAAAAGCAAGTGGAGGGATTTATATGGGGGGTGGGGGGTAGAAGGCCAAGGGTGGCGGCCCAGACACTACAAGTGCATGGGATGGAGGGGGGGATGGGGGGTGCCAAATTTTACACTGTATTACAAGGCAGCGCAGCTCAGGGCAGTGTACGCATGGCTAAGGGAGCCAAATGAGCAATGAGTGAGGATGGAGGCAGCAGAACTTTGCCCCGGAGAGCTTGAGCGGATAGTCGGGGGAGGGGAGAGGGGGGCTAACCTTATGGTGACGCACACGTTAACTGTGTGGCAACAGAGTAGGCAGAGGATGGTGGGGGATAAGAAGTGGTCGCACACCATGTCCCTCCAGGTGTGTTGTGGAAAGGGGATGGGACCGAGTAGAACAATCCTGCAGAGGTGGGAGGTGCAGGGATTGAGCCAGGTGTCGCAGATATTAGTGGGGAAGGAGGTAAGGGTATTTGAGGATATTTGTGATATTTACCAATTGCAGGAAACAGATAGATTTGCATATGCACAAATGGGGTCGCTAATTCGAAAAAGGCAGAGAGGGCAGGATAGAGGAGGGGGAGTGGAATGGTTTGAAGGAGCATGTCTGGGTTCCATGGGGCAAAAGGGGATGATTTCCAGAATCTATAAAGGATTAATAGCGAGGGGAGAGGGGAAATTAAGCTATATGGAGGCGTGGGAGAGGGACTTGGGGGTGGAAAGAGGGGTAGAGGAGTGGGAGGAGGTGGCGAGGGGTATAGCTAAATTTACAATTGCCACGGCGCTACGTGAGAATGGGTTTAAGGTGCTGAGTAGGTGGTATCTCATGCCGGAGCGGCTTCATAAAGCGGGTGTTATGAAGACAATGAATGTTTGAGACAGTGTGGTAAAGAGGGCACATGGTTACATATGTGGTGGTCCTGCCCTGTGGTACAAAAGTACTGGGGGAAAGTTGTGTATAATATTAATAGAATTATGGGAGCTAAAATAGTGCTGTCTCCTGAAGTGTGTCTCCTGCAGAAGAAGGATGGGCAGTGGGAAGGGGAGTGGAATATCATTTGGTTCTGTGTGACGGTGGCCAGATGTGAAATAGCCTGGCACTGGAATAGAGCGATTCTACCAACTATGGATAGTTATGCTAAAAGAATGTCGGAAATTTATTTGATGTACAAAATTATGGGGGAGAAAAAGGGTGGGGGGGCAAGTGGAGAAACTGTGGGAGGGGGTATGGAAGTGGTTGAGAGGGAATATGTGGACGAAATGAGCACTTGAGATGGAGAGGGGGAAGGGGAGGAGTTGGGGTAGGGCAGGGGGTTTAGGTATATGCTAGAGATAGGAGTGGAAGCGTTAGGAGGAGGTGGAGGGAGGGAGGGGAAGGGAGGGTGCAGAGTCTAGAGATGAGGGGAAGCGGAAGGAAGGGAGGGATGAGTCTAGGTGGGAGGTGATGAGGGGAGGGTTACAGGAAAGGGGAGGGATGAGAAATGGAAATGGGCAAGTTTGAGGGTAAAGGTTATAGTTCATTGGTTGTTTTGTGCTGAATGCAATATGGAGTACCTTGCGTGTTGTAATTGGCTTGTTGGAAAAATTAATAAAAATTTAAATTAAAAAAAAATATATATATATAACAGATTAGTAAGACAAGACCTTCCGGTACTGACATCAGGCTCACCGGTCTGTAGTTTCCATTACGGTGCTGCAACACCTGGGCTTTGTCATAAACTTCCAAAAGTCTCACCTTGCTCCAACCAAATGACTGGAGTTCATCGGAGCTTTCTTTGACACTCAACAGGCCTGAGCTTTCCTCCCACAGGATCGCTGTGACCGCCTCATCGGGCTAGCAAAGGGGGTGTAAAAGCAAAGGCAAGTAGCAGTTTGAAAGATGCTACAACATTTAGGACACAAGGCCTCTACGGTCCATGTTATCCCCTACGCTCGCTTACACATGTGACAAGCGCAATGGACTCCGTCTGCGCAATGGACGCAAGTGAAGGGGCGTCTCGGAGACAAAATCCACATCACTCCTCAACTGATCAGGTCCCTTCAGTGGTTGTGTTTCCCACCAAACCTACTCGTTAGGTCACCCTTTCAGATGTCTCTACCTCAGTGGTGTACCCTGACGACGGATGCTTCCAAGTTGGGTTGGGGAGCGCATCTGAATGACTTGGACACAACAGGAATCTGCCCTGCAGAGCTTCGGGCACCGACAAATGCTCTTCAGGTTTTTCAACCCCAATATTCGGGGCAACCTGTTCTAGTCAGGATGGACAACCAATTTGCCATGTTCTATATTGTTACACCCCAGCCCCCGGCCATATACCTAAAGAGCTAGGGTGGACATTATGTCCTTCATAAACAGGTTGAAAAACTATCTTCAGCACTGAGGCATGCTGGGAGTTGTAGTTTCCCTTTTAAAAGTATAGCCGTGACAAACCAGTATGAAGGTAAATGATATAGGTTTATTTCCCCAATGTCACAAGATTCAACATAAAGCATCAGGATATTCTCTCCAGTTAGTATTTCCAAAGATATTTACAAAACTCAGGTTGCATGTGTTTCACAGTCATTACTTCTGTGCAGGCGTTTTAATCCAAAACATAGCAGATAAAACAAAACACAAGCTTCTTCATTCAGCTTAGTAAAAACAAATGTTCTCTTTTATCCTTTCATTCCTTAGTAACACCAATATGCCTTTGATTAAACAAGCTCTTACCTTCAACAAGGTCAGACTTCTTTACTCTGTTACTCAAAAAGCGCACATCCTGAAAGCTATTCCTCAGTTAAGGACTCCCTGCTTCCAGCCATACATAATGTGCAATCCATGGGAAACTCAGGCAGCAAGGAATCCTGTTCGCTAGGATCTATCTGCATTTCTTCCTGCTCTGAAGAAACATCAACTTGCTCTGAGCTTTCCCCGTGTCTCCCAGGATACACTTTCTCTGGGGATCTCTGTAATTCCCTCCAGCAGTGGTCTACCCGGTATGGAAGACAAGTATCTGGGTTCTGAGCTATTACTTTCTGGCTAGATTCACAAACCTCTCTCCAGCTGCAGTTAAACAGTTCCTGGCCTTCTTGCTTAAGTTCCTCTCTGGTGTTAATCGATGGCTCCCTGTTCCAGGCTGGGTTCTTCTGCCTCCTAGCTTGAGCCTTGGGCACCCACCTCTGAACACGTTGAGACTGCTAGTCCGGCATAGACGTGGGAAGACTTTTATGCTTTCTCTCTCTGAGCTGTGCTTTCCTGGTACCTCCCCCCCTGACGACTTCTCCTTGGAGCTCTCCACCTTGGGACTGCTGGCCTCTTTGGAACTTTTTCTTATCCTGCAACGACAGCCACTCTAGCTGCCTTGCTTGGTGCTGCTTCGTCACCTTCTCCCTCTTCTCTCTTTTCTCTCCTTCGAAGCAAGGCTTATAAAGCTGCTTCTCTGTCAGGGTCTCTCTCACTCCCCCCAGGTGTGTGTGATCATCCCCTAAGTTTGTAACTACGTCAGGATAGCTTGGGTGTGGCAACCTAACTTCAGACTCTCTGTGCTTACTCCCTCTAGCTGCACTCTGCAGTGTGTGTATTGCAGATCTGTCACATTCTTTAAAGGTACATTCACTAGTTTTTCCTATCTCCATAGGCTCACTAGCATCTTCTTCATCACAATATTAACAAACTGGGAGGGACGGGGTCCCGTCCTCTCTGCGAGGAAGCAATTTGCCTATGTTCCTTGCTATCTCTCACTGCACCCACCTCGGAGCGGTGTACCTCTTGGGCAAACTCAGTATCACAGCAGACAGGCTAAGCCGTATCCTTTGTCCACACTAATGGACCTTGCATTGGGAGACAGCTGCTTGGATCTTCCAGACATTGGAGTACCCCACTCAGATCTTTTTGCCACTCCGCAAAACACACAACTTCCACCCTTCTGCTCCAGAATTCTGTCGCTGCAGCGATAGGCCTCGGATGCCTTTCTTCTATAATGGGGACACGGATTGCTCTACGCATTCACACCCAAAATGCTTTTCAAGCTACAGGCTGGCAAGGGCTTGATTCTCATAACCCCCTTTTGGCCCCATCAACCGTGGTTTCCTCTGCTTCTTCGCCTTGTGCAAACTCAACCTCTCAACTTGGGATGTGCGCCCGAACTCCTCACTCAGGACCACGGGATGCTCCTCCATCCCAATCTTCACTCCCTATGCCTGACAGCATGACTGCTGAAGGACTAGTGCTCGCTGACCTTGACCTACCCACAGGCGGTCAAAGATATCCTCCTTGCATCATGTAAAGGTTCCACCAGGCGATCTTAAGGGGACTTTTTTAGTTGTTGATATAGAAGGACAGACTAGATAGGCCATGTGGTCTTTTTCTGTCGTCATATTTCTATGTTTCTATCTTATGCCTTCAAGTGGCATAGGTTTGCCCTCTAGTGCTCCCCAAAGGACATTGACCCCTTTTCTTGCCCAGTGGAGTCCCTTTTACAATATCTCCTCCACTTATTCTTAACAGGTCTTAAAACTAACTCAGTGAAGGTTCACCTTAGTGCTATTGCAGCCTCTCACAGGCTGTCCATCCAGTGGTCTATCTCATCACACCCCTTAGTAGCACGCTTCATGCGGGGCCTCCTGCTGTTCAAGCCAGCCATTAAGCCACCTCCAGTGGCCTGGGATCTCAATGTGGTTCTCGCTCAACTTCTAAAGCCTCCTTTTAAGCCTTTGGCCACCACTTCACTGAAGTTTTTATCTTGGAAGGTCATCTTCCTCATTGCCCTCACTTCAGCTCGCTGCATCAGTGAACTGCAGGTTCTAGTGGCGGATCTGCCCTATACCTAGTTCCACCATGGCAAGTACCTATCCGCATTTCCTTCTGAAGGTAGTCTCCTCCTTCCATCTAAACCAGTTGGTAATCCTCATAATTTTCTTCTCTGGCTTACTACTTGGATAGAACTAAAGATCACAAAAGATCCTCTCAATTATTCATTTTCTTTTTATCCTAGTCACCTAGGTCTACTAGTGACGAAACATACTCATTCCAGATGGATAGCAGATTTGCATTTCTTTTGCTTATGCACAGCAGGACTCTATTTGGAGGGTCATGTCACTGCTCATAATGTGTGGGCTATGACAACCTCTGTAGCTAATCTCCATTGGGGAGATGTGTCAGGCAGTTACCTGGTCCTCCATTCGTACTTTTGCTGTGCACTACTGTCCCGTTGTGATGCTCTCTTTTGCCAAGCTGTACTCCAGCACCTCTTTGGGACTTAAACTCAACTCCTTCCCTCTGTCCTGGACTTGTACAACATACCAGACTATCATTTGAGGAGTATAGAGTCCATTGGCACACAACTCTTCCAGATTCTTTGGCTACAAGTTTTTTTCCTCAGATTTCACTGCTATTACCCCCCCTCCCCTCCATACCAGTCTGGCACCTGGGAGCTAGTGAGTCCCATATGTGAAGACTGCCTTCCTGCTTGTTCTTGGAGATAGCGTAGTTACTCATCTGTAACAGGTGATCTCTGGGAACAGCAGGAATCGATCTTCACAACCCTCCCTCTTCCCCCTAGGAGTTGTAGGGTTCTTTTATTATACTCTTCCTCTCAACTGAGGAGAGGAGTTGGGAAGGCAGGCACAGTGGAGTGCTTCCAAAGGCTTTCCTATTGGACGCTGAGGAGTGTTCCCACACGGGCTGTTCCCAGAGATCACCTGTTACAGGTGAGTACGCTTTCTCCACAAATACTACTTGACTACTTAGCAATTATAGTTTTTATCTTATTTTTCCTGTTATAAGGTCCCTTGAGCTCCAATTTAAACAAAAATTTAAATGTCTTGCAATTTCAGCATTGAGTGTGAACAGCCTGTTTCTGCCAGGTTTCAAGTATTGTTTTTGTGAGTAAAAGATGGCGGCTTTGGATGTCTGCTATAAGTGTAAGTAATTAGGGATGTGAAGGATGACCATTTCCCTAATTACCCACACTAGTGGGATGTTTGAGAGCTAGAAAATATAATGCACGCAAAATGAAGGGCTTGTATTCATCGATCTCCAGCTCCCTCTGTTTCCATAGGTAAAATTTTTAAAAAGAGAGCCAAAGTTTCATTGTCCCTTGGAGGGGGACAACACTACTTAACTCCATGGACTAAACACTCTTTGAGGATAAAAATTAATCGGGGAAAGCATCCTTTGAAGGTGGGAAGTACCTTGAAAAGAAGGCTAAAATCCTATACCATTAGAAACTTTGGGAGATGTATTCTCAGTGTGGACAAGTTGCTCTACAGCACAAACTGCTGGCCCTGAACCCTAATTTGCCTATGATGTTTGAAATGAAAGACCCTGTGCAGACTTCCCAGGGAAAACATTTGTGCATTAATCAGTGCAGGGTAGGGCTAACTCCTAGCCAAGGGACTTCAGTTCTGCACAGAAAACTCTTGTTCATTAGAGACCCTTAGTGCAGAAGCAAATACTTTAAGCAAAAGAGCCAATCTCTGTACAGTATTAATCATGTTCTCCAGGAACAAGCAGGAAGTCATTCCTCACATATGGATGACGTCTATTCCAATGGAGCCCGCATGGAGCATTTCTCCAGCTTTCAAAGAAAGCCTTTGGGAATTCTACCATCCGTGCATGGTTCCCTTCCTGCCCAAGGGTGCCATCTTGCTCAGTCTACTTTTTTCCGCAGAGCCCAATGGACGCTTGTTCTGTTTTCCTGGAAAAACCTCTCTAAAATTATCCTTAAAACTTGTTTTTTCCCAGTTTGTGTACCGGTTCCTCTTCCTGCCTTGAGCCAGCGCCGACTCCAGCACCGTTTTTTTGGCTCCCTCCTTTTTGACGAGGTGTGCCTTGACTGGTGTTCACGCCCTTTTTTGCCCCGAGTGTCGTCAACCTCGGCTGGGTGTCTTCCATCATGTCTCCCGGTGGGTTCAAAAAATGTAACCGCTGCAGTCAAGCTATGTCTGTCACAGACACCCATAACTGCTGCCTACACTACCTGGATCTGGACCATGACAGCACCACCTATGCCAGGCTATGACTCCGAAAACAAACAAGAAATTGTCTGAGTTGCAGGGGAAGATGTTCCCGTCGTCCAACTCAGCTCCGGCTTCCACGACGTTGAGCTCCAGGGCCCAGCACTTCCCACAAAGCTCAGATGTCTTTGGCGTCCCACGGCAGTGGCTCCTTCAAAAAGATCCTGGACCCTGAGAAGATAAATAAAAAAATCCTTGAAGCCGTTCTAGGTTCCATTGGCGAAACACGTTAAGGTCCCGCGGAGGGACTTGGGCGACTCAGCAGTGCCCCCCTAAGGTCTCTAGAAGGAGTCCTCAGCCGGCGGAGACCGTACGAGGCTCCTCGATGCCGTGGTTCACATCAAGGACGCACTCACGAGTGTGTCTACGTTGGGCTCGAGAACTAAGGTGCCCATGCTGAAAGCTGATTAGCCTTCTGGCCTCGAAACCAGAAGGCGGCCCTGGAGCAAAATATCTCTGCCATTGTCCAGAATAAGCAGGAAGTCAGTCCTCACTTACGGGTGATGGCACCAATGGAGCCCACGCAGAGCAATTCCCCAGCTTTCAAAGAAAGCCTTTGGGATTGTTA